>OY720419.1:11231977-21231977 GCA_963082815.1 Melanotus villosus
GCTTTGTACTTCAGTCCAAAATCAATAATTTTTCATACTCGAAAATGAACTGTTTGTAACAGGAACACATGAGTTAAGAAGGGTAAGTTTGGCTTTGTATTTAAGTCAAAAATTGATAATTTGTCACACCCGAAAACGAACTTTTGGTAATAGGAACGCATGAGTTAAGAGGATTAACTTTGGCTTCGTATTTCAGTCCAAAATTAATAATTTTTCATAGTCGAAAATGAACTGTTTGTAACAGGAACACATGAGTTAAGAAGGGTAAGTTTGGCTTTGTATTTAAGTCAAAAATTGATAATTTGTCACACCCGAAAACGAACTTTTGGTAATAGGAACGCATGAGTTAAGAGGATTAACTTTGGCTTCGTATTTCAGTCCAAAATTAATAATTTTTCATAGTCGAAAATGAACTGTTTGTAACAGGAACACATGAGTTAAGAAGGGTAACTTTGGCTTTGTATTTCAGTCCAAAATCAATAATTTTTCATACTCGAAAATGAACTGTTTGTAACAGGAACACATTAGTTAAGAAGGGTAAGTTTGGCTTTGTATTTAAGTCAAAAATTGATAATTTGTCACACCCGAAAACGAACTTTTGGTAATAGGAACGCATGAGTTAAGAGGATTAACTTTGGCTTCGTATTTCAGTCCAAAATTAATAATTTTTCATAGTCGAAAATGAACTGTTTGTAACAGGAACACATGAGTTAAGAAGAGTAAGTTTGGCTTTGTATTTAAGTCAAAAATTGATAATTTGTCACACCCGAAAACGAACTTTTGGTAATAGGAACGCATGAGTTAAGAGGATTAACTTTGGCTTCGTATTTCAGTCCAAAATTAATAATTTTTCATAGTCGAAAATGAACTGTTTGTAACAGGAACACATGAGTTAAGAAGAGTAAGTTTGGCTTTGTATTTAAGTCAAAAATTGATAATTTGTCACACCCGAAAACGAACTTTTGGTAATAGGAACGCATGAGTTAAGAGGATTAACTTTGGCTTCGTATTTCAGTCCAAAATTAATAATTTTTCATAGTCGAAAATGAACTGTTTGTAACAGGAACACATGAGTTAAGAAGGGTAACTTTGGCTTCGTATTTCAGTCCAAAATTAATAATTTTTCATACCCGAAAATGAACTGTTTGTAACAGGAACACATGAGTTAAGAAGGGTAACTTTGGCTTTGTATTTCAGTCCAAAATCAATAATTTTTCAAACACGAAAATGCACTGTTTGTTATAGGAACACATGAGATAAGAAGGGTAAGCTTGGCTTTGTATTTCAGTCCAAAATTGATAATTTGTCGCACTCGAGAACGAACTTTTGTTAATAGGAACACATGAGTTAAGAAGGGTAAGTTGGACTTGGTATTTCAGTACAGAATTGATAATTTGTCGCACTCGAAAACGAACTTTTGGTAATAGGAACACATGAGTTAAGAAGGGTAAGTTTGGCTTTGCATTTCAGTCCAAAATTGATAATTTTTCATACTCGACTATGAACTGTTTGTAACAGGAACACATGAGTTAAGAAGGGTAAGTTTGGCTTTGTATTTCAGCCCAAAATTGATAATAATTTGTCGCACTCGAAAAAGAACTTTTGGTAATAGGAACACATGAGTTAAGAAGGGTAAGTTTGGCTTTGTATTTCAGTCCAAAATTAATAATTTTTCACACTCGAAAATGAACTGTTTGTAACAGGAACACATGAGATAAGAAGGGTAAGCTTGGCTTTGTATTTCAGTACAAAATTGATAATTTGTCGCACTCGAGATCGAAATTTTGGTAATAGGAACACATGAGTTAAGAAGGGTAAGTTGGACTTGGTATTTCGGTACAGAATTGATAATTTGTCGCACTCGAAAACGAACTTTGGGTATTAGGAACACATGAGTTAAGAAGGGTAACTTTCGCTTTGTATTTCAGTCCAAAATTAATAATTTTTCATACTCGAAAATGAACTGTTTGTAACAGGAACACATGAGTTAAGAAGGGTGACTTTGGCTTTGTATTTCAGTCAAAAATTGTTAATTTGTCGCACTCGAAAACGAACTTTTGGTAATAGGAACACATGAGTTAAGAAGGGTAAGTTGGGCTTTGTATTTCAGTCCAAAATTTATAATTTTTCAAACTCGAAAATGCACTGTTTGTAACAGGAACACATGAGATAAGAAGGGTAAGCTTGGCTTTGTATTTCAGTCTAAAATTGATAATTTGTCGCACTCGAGAACGAACTTTTGGTAATAGGAACACATGAGTTAAGAAGGGTAAGTTGGGCTTTGTATTTCAGTCCAAAATTTATAATTTTTCAAACTCGAAAATGCACTGTTTGTAACAGGAACACATGAGATAAGAAGGGTAAGCTTGGCTTTGTATTTCAGTCCAAAATTGATAATTTGTCGCACTCGAGAACGAACTTTTGGTAATAGGAACACATGAGTTAAGAAGGGTAAGTTGGACTTGGTATTTCAGTACAGAATTGATAATTTGTCGCACTCGAAAACGAACTTTTGGTAATAGGAACACATGAGTTAAGAATGGTAACTTTGGCTTTGCATTTCAGTCCAAAATTAATAATTTTTCATACTCGAATATGAACTGTTTGTAACAGGAACACATGAGTTAAGAAGGGTAAGTTTGGCTTTGTATTTCAGCCCAAAATTGATAATAATTTGTCGCACTCGAAAAAGAACTTTTGGTAATAGGAACACATGAGTTAAGAAGGGTAAGTTTGGCTTTATATTTCAGTCCAAAATTAATAATTTTTCATACTCGAAAATGAACTGTTTGTAACAGGAACGCATGAGTTAAGAAGGGTAACTGTGGCTTTGTATTTCAGTCCAAAATTAATAATTTTTCATACTCGAAAATGAAATGTTTGTAGCAGGAACACATGAGTTAAGAAGTGTAAGTTTGGCTTTGTATTTCAGTCCAAAATTAATAATTTGTCGCTCTCGAAAACGAACTTTGGGTAATAGGAACACATGAGTTAAGAAGTGTAAGTTTGGCTTTGTATTTCAGTCCAAAATTAATAATTTGTCGCTCTCGAAAACGAACTTTGGGTAATAGGAACACATGAGTTAAGAAGCGTAACTTTGGCTTTGTATTTCAGTCCAAAATTAATAATTTTTCATACTCGAAAATGAACTGTTTGTAACAGGAACGCATGAGTTAAGAAGGGTAACTGTGGCTTTGTATTTCAGTCCAAAATTAATAATTTTTCATACTCGAAAATGAACTGGTTGTAACAGGAACACATGAGTTAAGAAGGGTAAGTTTGGCTTTGTATTTCAGTCCAAAATTAATAATTTTTCATACTCGAAAATGAACTGGTTGTAACAGGAACACATGAGTTAAGAAGTGTAAGTTTGGCTTTGTATTTCAGTCCAAAATTAATAATTTGTCGCTCTCGAAAACGAACTTTGGGTAATAGGAACACATGAGTTAAGAAGCGTAACTTTGGCTTTGTATTTCAGTCCAAAATTAATAATTTTTCATACTCGAAAATGAACTGTTTGTAACAGGAACGCATGAGTTAAGAAGGGTAACTGTGGCTTTGTATTTCAGTCCAAAATTAATAATTTTTCATACTCGAAAATGAAATGTTTGTAGCAGGAACACATGAGTTAAGAAGTGTAAGTTTGGCTTTGTATTTCAGTCCAAAATTAATAATTTGTCGCTCTCGAAAACGAACTTTGGGTAATAGGAACACATGAGTTAAGAAGTGTAAGTTTGGCTTTGTATTTCAGTCCAAAATTAATAATTTGTCGCTCTCGAAAACGAACTTTGGGTAATAGGAACACATGAGTTAAGAAGCGTAACTTTGGCTTTGTATTTCAGTCCAAAATTAATAATTTTTCATACTCGAAAATGAACTGTTTGTAACAGGAACGCATGAGTTAAGAAGGGTAACTGTGGCTTTGTATTTCAGTCCAAAATTAATAATTTTTCATACTCGAAAATGAACTGGTTGTAACAGGAACACATGAGTTAAGAAGGGTAAGTTTGGCTTTGTATTTCAGTCAAAAATTAATAATTTTTCATACTCGAAAATGAACTGTTTGTAACAGGAACGCATGAGTTAAGAAGGGTAACTGTGGCTTTGTATTTCAGTCCAAAATTAATAATTTTTCATACTCGAAAGTGAACTGGTTGTAACAGGAACACATGAGTTAAGAAGGGTAAGTTTGGCTTTGTATTTCAGTCCAAAATTAATAATTTTTCATACTCGAAAATGAACTGTTTGTAACAAGAACGCATGAGTTAAGAAGGGTAAGTTTGGCTTTGTATTTAAGTCCAAAATTGATAATTTGTCGCACTCGAGAACGAACTTTTGTTAATAGGAACACATGAGTTAAGAAGGGTAAGTTTGGCTTTGTATTTCAGTCCAAAATTAATAATTTGTCGCTCTCGAAAACGAACTTTGGGTAATAGGAACACATGAGTTAAGAAGTGTAAGTTTGGCTTTGTATTTCAGTCCAAAATTAATAATTTGTCGCTCTCGAAAACGAACTTTGGGTAATAGGAACACATGAGTTAAGAAGCGTAACTTTGGCTTTGTATTTCAGTCCAAAATTAATAATTTTTCATACTCGAAAATGAACTGTTTGTAACAGGAACGCATGAGTTAAGAAGGGTAACTGTGGCTTTGTATTTCAGTCCAAAATTAATAATTTTTCATACTCGAAAATGAACTGGTTGTAACAGGAACACATGAGTTAAGAAGGGTAAGTTTGGCTTTGTATTTCAGTCAAAAATTAATAATTTTTCATACTCGAAAATGAACTGTTTGTAACAGGAACGCATGAGTTAAGAAGGGTAACTGTGGCTTTGTATTTCAGTCCAAAATTAATAATTTTTCATACTCGAAAGTGAACTGGTTGTAACAGGAACACATGAGTTAAGAAGGGTAAGTTTGGCTTTGTATTTCAGTCCAAAATTAATAATTTTTCATACTCGAAAATGCACTGTTTGTGATAGGAACACATGAGATAAGAAGGGTAAGCTTGGCTTTGTATTTCAGTCCAAAATTGATAATTTGTCGCACTCGAGAACGAACTTTTGTTAATAGGAACACATGAGTTAAGAAGGGTAAGTTGGACTTGGTATTTCAGTACAGAATTGATAATTTGTCGCACTCGAAAACGAACTTTTGGTAATAGGAACACATGAGTTAAGAAGGGTAAGTTTGGCTTTGCATTTCAGTCCAAAATTGATAATTTTTCATACTCGACTATGAACTGTTTGTAACAGGAACACATGAGTTAAGAAGGGTAAGTTTGGCTTTGTATTTCAGCCCAAAATTGATAATAATTTGTCGCACTCGAAAAAGAACTTTTGGTAATAGGAACACATGAGTTAAGAAGGGTAAGTTTGGCTTTGTATTTCAGTCCAAAATTAATAATTTTTCACACTCGAAAATGAACTGTTTGTAACAGGAACACATGAGATAAGAAGGGTAAGCTTGGCTTTGTATTTCAGTACAAAATTGATAATTTGTCGCACTCGAGATCGAAATTTTGGTAATAGGAACACATGAGTTAAGAAGGGTAAGTTGGACTTGGTATTTCGGTACAGAATTGATAATTTGTCGCACTCGAAAACGAACTTTGGGTAATAGGAACACATGAGTTAAGAAGGGTAACTTTCACTTTGTATTTCAGTCCAAAATTAATAATTTTTCATACTCGAAAATGAACTGTTTGTAACAGGAACACATGAGTTAAGAAGGGTGACTTTGGCTTTGTATTTCAGTCAAAAATTGTTAATTTGTCGCACTCGAAAACGAACTTTTGGTAATAGGAACACATGAGTTAAGAAGGGTAAGTTGGGCTTTGTATTTCAGTCCAAAATTTATAATTTTTCAAACTCGAAAATGCACTGTTTGTAACAGGAACACATGAGATAAGAAGGGTAAGCTTGGCTTTGTATTTCAGTCTAAAATTGATAATTTGTCGCACTCGAGAACGAACTTTTGGTAATAGGAACACATGAGTTAAGAAGGGTAAGTTGGGCTTTGTATTTCAGTCCAAAATTTATAATTTTTCAAACTCGAAAATGCACTGTTTGTAACAGGAACACATGAGATAAGAAGGGTAAGCTTGGCTTTGTATTTCAGTCCAAAATTGATAATTTGTCGCACTCGAGAACGAACTTTTGGTAATAGGAACACATGAGTTAAGAAGGGTAAGTTGGACTTGGTATTTCAGTTCAGAATTGATAATTTGTCGCACTCGAAAACGAACTTTTGGTAATAGGAACACATGAGTTAAGAATGGTAACTTTGGCTTTGCATTTCAGTCCAAAATTAATAATTTTTCATACTCGAATATGAACTGTTTGTAACAGGAACACATGAGTTAAGAAGGGTAAGTTTGGCTTTGTATTTCAGCCCAAAATTGATAATAATTTGTCGCACTCGAAAAAGAACTTTTGGTAATAGGTACACATGAGTTAAGAAGGGTAAGTTTGGCTTTATATTTCAGTCCAAAATTAACAATTTTTCACACTCGAAAATGAACTGTTTTAACAGGAACACATGAGTTAAGAAGGGTAAGTTTGGCTTTGTATTTCAGTCCAAAATTAATAATTTGTCGCTCTCGAAAACGAACTTTTGGTAATAGGAACGCATGAGTTAAGAAGGGTAACTTTGGCTTCGTATTTCAGTCCAAAATTAATAATTTTTCATACTCGAAAATGAAATGTTTGTAGCAGGAACACATGAGTTAAGAAGTGTAAGTTTGGCTTTGTATTTCAGTCCAAAATTAATAATTTGTCGCTCTCGAAAACGAACTTTGGGTAATAGGAACACATGAGTTAAGAAGTGTAAGTTTGGCTTTGTATTTCAGTCCAAAATTAATAATTTGTCGCTCTCGAAAACGAACTTTGGGTAATAGGAACACATGAGTTAAGAAGCGTAACTTTGGCTTTGTATTTCAGTCCAAAATTAATAATTTTTCATACTCGAAAATGAACTGTTTGTAACAGGAACGCATGAGTTAAGAAGGGTAACTGTGGCTTTGTATTTCAGTCCAAAATTAATAATTTTTCATACTCGAAAATGAACTGGTTGTAACAGGAACACATGAGTTAAGAAGGGTAAGTTTGGCTTTGTATTTCAGTCAAAAATTAATAATTTTTCATACTCGAAAATGAACTGTTTGTAACAGGAACGCATGAGTTAAGAAGGGTAACTGTGGCTTTGTATTTCAGTCCAAAATTAATAATTTTTCATACTCGAAAGTGAACTGGTTGTAACAGGAACACATGAGTTAAGAAGGGTAAGTTTGGCTTTGTATTTCAGTCCAAAATTAATAATTTTTCATACTCGAAAATGAACTGTTTGTAACAGGAACGCATGAGTTAAGAAGGGTAAGTTTGGCTTTGTATTTAAGTCCAAAATTGATAATTTGTCGCACTCGAGAACGAACTTTTGTTAATAGGAACACATGAGTTAAGAAGGGTAAGTTTGGCTTTGTATTTCAGTCCAAAATTAATAATTTGTCGCTCTCGAAAACGAACTTTGGGTAATAGGAACACATGAGTTAAGAAGTGTAAGTTTGGCTTTGTATTTCAGTCCAAAATTAATAATTTGTCGCTCTCGAAAACGAACTTTGGGTAATAGGAACACATGAGTTAAGAAGCGTAACTTTGGCTTTGTATTTCAGTCCAAAATTAATAATTTTTCATACTCGAAAATGAACTGTTTGTAACAGGAACGCATGAGTTAAGAAGGGTAACTGTGGCTTTGTATTTCAGTCCAAAATTAATAATTTTTCATACTCGAAAATGAACTGGTTGTAACAGGAACACATGAGTTAAGAAGGGTAAGTTTGGCTTTGTATTTCAGTCAAAAATTAATAATTTTTCATACTCGAAAATGAACTGTTTGTAACAGGAACGCATGAGTTAAGAAGGGTAACTGTGGCTTTGTATTTCAGTCCAAAATTAATAATTTTTCATACTCGAAAGTGAACTGGTTGTAACAGGAACACATGAGTTAAGAAGGGTAAGTTTGGCTTTGTATTTCAGTCCAAAATTAATAATTTTTCATACTCGAAAATGCACTGTTTGTGATAGGAACACATGAGATAAGAAGGGTAAGCTTGGCTTTGTATTTCAGTCCAAAATTGATAATTTGTCGCACTCGAGAACGAACTTTTGTTAATAGGAACACATGAGTTAAGAAGGGTAAGTTGGACTTGGTATTTCAGTACAGAATTGATAATTTGTCGCACTCGAAAACGAACTTTTGGTAATAGGAACACATGAGTTAAGAAGGGTAAGTTTGGCTTTGCATTTCAGTCCAAAATTGATAATTTTTCATACTCGACTATGAACTGTTTGTAACAGGAACACATGAGTTAAGAAGGGTAAGTTTGGCTTTGTATTTCAGCCCAAAATTGATAATAATTTGTCGCACTCGAAAAAGAACTTTTGGTAATAGGAACACATGAGTTAAGAAGGGTAAGTTTGGCTTTGTATTTCAGTCCAAAATTAATAATTTTTCACACTCGAAAATGAACTGTTTGTAACAGGAACACATGAGATAAGAAGGGTAAGCTTGGCTTTGTATTTCAGTACAAAATTGATAATTTGTCGCACTCGAGATCGAAATTTTGGTAATAGGAACACATGAGTTAAGAAGGGTAAGTTGGACTTGGTATTTCGGTACAGAATTGATAATTTGTCGCACTCGAAAACGAACTTTGGGTAATAGGAACACATGAGTTAAGAAGGGTAACTTTCACTTTGTATTTCAGTCCAAAATTAATAATTTTTCATACTCGAAAATGAACTGTTTGTAACAGGAACACATGAGTTAAGAAGGGTGACTTTGGCTTTGTATTTCAGTCAAAAATTGTTAATTTGTCGCACTCGAAAACGAACTTTTGGTAATAGGAACACATGAGTTAAGAAGGGTAAGTTGGGCTTTGTATTTCAGTCCAAAATTTATAATTTTTCAAACTCGAAAATGCACTGTTTGTAACAGGAACACATGAGATAAGAAGGGTAAGCTTGGCTTTGTATTTCAGTCTAAAATTGATAATTTGTCGCACTCGAGAACGAACTTTTGGTAATAGGAACACATGAGTTAAGAAGGGTAAGTTGGGCTTTGTATTTCAGTCCAAAATTTATAATTTTTCAAACTCGAAAATGCACTGTTTGTAACAGGAACACATGAGATAAGAAGGGTAAGCTTGGCTTTGTATTTCAGTCCAAAATTGATAATTTGTCGCACTCGAGAACGAACTTTTGGTAATAGGAACACATGAGTTAAGAAGGGTAAGTTGGACTTGGTATTTCAGTTCAGAATTGATAATTTGTCGCACTCGAAAACGAACTTTTGGTAATAGGAACACATGAGTTAAGAATGGTAACTTTGGCTTTGCATTTCAGTCCAAAATTAATAATTTTTCATACTCGAATATGAACTGTTTGTAACAGGAACACATGAGTTAAGAAGGGTAAGTTTGGCTTTGTATTTCAGCCCAAAATTGATAATAATTTGTCGCACTCGAAAAAGAACTTTTGGTAATAGGAACACATGAGTTAAGAAGGGTAAGTTTGGCTTTATATTTCAGTCCAAAATTAACAATTTTTCACACTCGAAAATGAACTGTTTTAACAGGAACACATGAGTTAAGAAGGGTAAGTTTGGCTTTGTATTTCAGTCCAAAATTAATAATTTGTCGCTCTCGAAAACGAACTTTTGGTAATAGGAACGCATGAGTTAAGAAGGGTAACTTTGGCTTCGTATTTCAGTCCAAAATTAATAATTTTTCATACTCGAAAATGAAATGTTTGTAGCAGGAACACATGAGTTAAGAAGTGTAAGTTTGGCTTTGTATTTCAGTCCAAAATTAATAATTTGTCGCTCTCGAAAACGAACTTTGGGTAATAGGAACACATGAGTTAAGAAGTGTAAGTTTGGCTTTGTATTTCAGTCCAAAATTAATAATTTGTCGCTCTCGAAAACGAACTTTGGGTAATAGGAACACATGAGTTAAGAAGCGTAACTTTGGCTTTGTATTTCAGTCCAAAATTAATAATTTTTCATACTCGAAAATGAACTGTTTGTAACAGGAACGCATGAGTTAAGAAGGGTAACTGTGGCTTTGTATTTCAGTCCAAAATTAATAATTTTTCATACTCGAAAATGAACTGGTTGTAACAGGAACACATGAGTTAAGAAGGGTAAGTTTGGCTTTGTATTTCAGTCAAAAATTAATAATTTTTCATACTCGAAAATGAACTGTTTGTAACAGGAACGCATGAGTTAAGAAGGGTAACTGTGGCTTTGTATTTCAGTCCAAAATTAATAATTTTTCATACTCGAAAGTGAACTGGTTGTAACAGGAACACATGAGTTAAGAAGGGTAAGTTTGGCTTTGTATTTCAGTCCAAAATTAATAATTTTTCATACTCGAAAATGAACTGTTTGTAACAGGAACGCATGAGTTAAGAAGGGTAAGTTTGGCTTTGTATTTAAGTCCAAAATTGATAATTTGTCGCACTCGAGAACGAACTTTTGTTAATAGGAACACATGAGTTAAGAAGGGTAAGTTTGGCTTTGTATTTCAGTCCAAAATTAATAATTTGTCGCTCTCGAAAACGAACTTTGGGTAATAGGAACACATGAGTTAAGAAGTGTAAGTTTGGCTTTGTATTTCAGTCCAAAATTAATAATTTGTCGCTCTCGAAAACGAACTTTGGGTAATAGGAACACATGAGTTAAGAAGCGTAACTTTGGCTTTGTATTTCAGTCCAAAATTAATAATTTTTCATACTCGAAAATGAACTGTTTGTAACAGGAACGCATGAGTTAAGAAGGGTAACTGTGGCTTTGTATTTCAGTCCAAAATTAATAATTTTTCATACTCGAAAATGAACTGGTTGTAACAGGAACACATGAGTTAAGAAGGGTAAGTTTGGCTTTGTATTTCAGTCAAAAATTAATAATTTTTCATACTCGAAAATGAACTGTTTGTAACAGGAACGCATGAGTTAAGAAGGGTAACTGTGGCTTTGTATTTCAGTCCAAAATTAATAATTTTTCATACTCGAAAGTGAACTGGTTGTAACAGGAACACATGAGTTAAGAAGGGTAAGTTTGGCTTTGTATTTCAGTCCAAAATTAATAATTTTTCATACTCGAAAATGCACTGTTTGTGATAGGAACACATGAGATAAGAAGGGTAAGCTTGGCTTTGTATTTCAGTCCAAAATTGATAATTTGTCGCACTCGAGAACGAACTTTTGTTAATAGGAACACATGAGTTAAGAAGGGTAAGTTGGACTTGGTATTTCAGTACAGAATTGATAATTTGTCGCACTCGAAAACGAACTTTTGGTAATAGGAACACATGAGTTAAGAAGGGTAAGTTTGGCTTTGCATTTCAGTCCAAAATTGATAATTTTTCATACTCGACTATGAACTGTTTGTAACAGGAACACATGAGTTAAGAAGGGTAAGTTTGGCTTTGTATTTCAGCCCAAAATTGATAATAATTTGTCGCACTCGAAAAAGAACTTTTGGTAATAGGAACACATGAGTTAAGAAGGGTAAGTTTGGCTTTGTATTTCAGTCCAAAATTAATAATTTTTCACACTCGAAAATGAACTGTTTGTAACAGGAACACATGAGATAAGAAGGGTAAGCTTGGCTTTGTATTTCAGTACAAAATTGATAATTTGTCGCACTCGAGATCGAAATTTTGGTAATAGGAACACATGAGTTAAGAAGGGTAAGTTGGACTTGGTATTTCGGTACAGAATTGATAATTTGTCGCACTCGAAAACGAACTTTGGGTAATAGGAACACATGAGTTAAGAAGGGTAACTTTCACTTTGTATTTCAGTCCAAAATTAATAATTTTTCATACTCGAAAATGAACTGTTTGTAACAGGAACACATGAGTTAAGAAGGGTGACTTTGGCTTTGTATTTCAGTCAAAAATTGTTAATTTGTCGCACTCGAAAACGAACTTTTGGTAATAGGAACACATGAGTTAAGAAGGGTAAGTTGGGCTTTGTATTTCAGTCCAAAATTTATAATTTTTCAAACTCGAAAATGCACTGTTTGTAACAGGAACACATGAGATAAGAAGGGTAAGCTTGGCTTTGTATTTCAGTCTAAAATTGATAATTTGTCGCACTCGAGAACGAACTTTTGGTAATAGGAACACATGAGTTAAGAAGGGTAAGTTGGGCTTTGTATTTCAGTCCAAAATTTATAATTTTTCAAACTCGAAAATGCACTGTTTGTAACAGGAACACATGAGATAAGAAGGGTAAGCTTGGCTTTGTATTTCAGTCCAAAATTGATAATTTGTCGCACTCGAGAACGAACTTTTGGTAATAGGAACACATGAGTTAAGAAGGGTAAGTTGGACTTGGTATTTCAGTTCAGAATTGATAATTTGTCGCACTCGAAAACGAACTTTTGGTAATAGGAACACATGAGTTAAGAATGGTAACTTTGGCTTTGCATTTCAGTCCAAAATTAATAATTTTTCATACTCGAATATGAACTGTTTGTAACAGGAACACATGAGTTAAGAAGGGTAAGTTTGGCTTTGTATTTCAGCCCAAAATTGATAATAATTTGTCGCACTCGAAAAAGAACTTTTGGTAATAGGAACACATGAGTTAAGAAGGGTAAGTTTGGCTTTATATTTCAGTCCAAAATTAACAATTTTTCACACTCGAAAATGAACTGTTTTAACAGGAACACATGAGTTAAGAAGGGTAAGTTTGGCTTTGTATTTCAGTCCAAAATTAATAATTTGTCGCTCTCGAAAACGAACTTTTGGTAATAGGAACGCATGAGTTAAGAAGGGTAACTTTGGCTTCGTATTTCAGTCCAAAATTAATAATTTTTCATACTCGAAAATGAAATGTTTGTAGCAGGAACACATGAGTTAAGAAGTGTAAGTTTGGCTTTGTATTTCAGTCCAAAATTAATAATTTGTCGCTCTCGAAAACGAACTTTGGGTAATAGGAACACATGAGTTAAGAAGTGTAAGTTTGGCTTTGTATTTCAGTCCAAAATTAATAATTTGTCGCTCTCGAAAACGAACTTTGGGTAATAGGAACACATGAGTTAAGAAGCGTAACTTTGGCTTTGTATTTCAGTCCAAAATTAATAATTTTTCATACTCGAAAATGAACTGTTTGTAACAGGAACGCATGAGTTAAGAAGGGTAACTGTGGCTTTGTATTTCAGTCCAAAATTAATAATTTTTCATACTCGAAAATGAACTGGTTGTAACAGGAACACATGAGTTAAGAAGGGTAAGTTTGGCTTTGTATTTCAGTCAAAAATTGATAATTTGTCGCACTCGAAAACAAGATGAAAGAGAAGAGTTAAAGACGCTTATCAAGAGAATGGAACAGGAAACAAAGGAAGTTGGATTAAGTATAAATGATAAAAAGTCAGTGTTGATGCTGTTAGGAAGTGAAGCGCAAGAAGAATAGTTAGTGATAAAAAGTGGAAGTGAAGATAAAGAATATAAATTCAAAAGTGAAACTTCGACAATATACTTACTTGGTGCTGAAATTAACTGTGATGGCAACATTTCAAATGAAATAGAAAGACGAATAGTGCAAGCTTCAAAGATTGTCGGTGCCTTTAAAAACATACTAAATAGCAAAAAATGTATCTCGTTAATTAAAGTGAAACTTTATAAAACAGTGATCAGGCCAATAATAACATACATATGTTAATGAAACAAAGAAGCTCGTTGGTGCAGTGGTAAGAGCGGTGGACTCCTAGCTAGGAGTCTCGGGTTCGAATCTCACGCAGTGGCAAGGATTTTTATAAAGAATTCCCCACTGTTTGAGGATGGTATTTGAGCAAGTTCATCATCCTGTATTCAACGTTATTGCCTCAAAGGTCTTTAACGTTTTTGCAGTTATACAAAAGCGAAGATATTTGTTTATAACATGTTTATTTTAAATAAAATAATATTAACCACGAATATACAAATAAATGACTGTAAACATCGTAACACAACAACATTCCTATATTTAATTATAGTTTAAAGTAGGTACGATATATGTATAATTAAACTTAGCTTGAAAAAAATATAGGTTTAATTTTAAAACAAATCCAAAATAAACAAATATTTCTTTAGATAAAATATTATTGTTAAGAATCAGTCTTTTTTACTAATCTTAAGTAATATAATATATTAACTCTTAATTTTTTATGACTTACAAAAATATACCTTAACTTAACTTTATAAATTATAAAAATTTGAAACAAAACAAAAACTGAAATTTATCGAAACTATTTCTATCTATAAATTATACATAAATAAATGTGATGTACATTTTCAAAACTGTAAATATTAAACTGATGTGTTGATTTCCAGTCAGCAAGTGTAAAGGTAAAAAGACAGTTACCTATCGAAGTATGACGTTATCATAAAAGTCTTTACCTTCCCGTGATGTAGAATGACGTTTGAAGAGATTCCATGTTAAACGTTTATGGCTGCCGTGTTGAGCAACGGATCCGGAAGGACTTGACATTCCACTCGATACCCCCGAACTACTGCTATGGGTTGATACGGAACCTTTGTTTGACTTTGTGGGCTATTTGTAAAAAGCTCGATCATGAAAAGGACAACGTACATAATAAAGAAAATAAATACCTTTAAATAATTTCTATCCATAGGTGTGACTAATTTCAAACTCAGCGAATCTCCAGCGTTTTTAATTAAAGCGACGACTTCATCATGAGAAGACCATTTCACATCTCTTTCGCTAATAGATACAATAAAATCGCCTTCTTTTACACCACCGAACTGTTACGACAAAATTGCAAAATTAAAAAAATGCAAATATTTGGTTGATTATATACGTACTTCAGCGAGGGAATTAGTTTCAGTATTGGCAATAATCACTGGAGCATCTCCCCTTACAGAAAATCCAAATCCATCAGAATTCCTGCCTCTGTGTAATTGAACTAAGCGTGGGGCAGTCCAATGCCTTTTCGCTGAAAATATGGCAATCGGTCCGAGGGCTCTAAATAAATCGTTGACACGATATTGGGCAAAATCTGGTGTGGTTAATGATAGTTGAAATTTTGTGGACGCTGCAAAATAAAATATTTGGTAATAAATATGTTTATACAAATAAAAGTAGGTATAGAATACATAGGGAGTGGCTATTTGAAAATTGGATCAGATTTGCTGTGCACAATATAGTTGTAGCTAAACTTTGCAGAATGGAAACATATCGATTTAAAACCATTGCACATGAAATAATAGTCTTAAAATGCAATACATCTAGTATGCTTTGAAACAATGTACATGCAAACAAATTTCAAAGGTAACTAGATGATGCGTTATATTTCTTGTCAAACAAATAAGAGTTTTCATATGTCAAAGAAAACCGACAGAAGTGATTACAGATTTCGTATTGAAGTGTTAGGATGGTACAAATAGTTCAGCAAATGCATACTACAAAGAAATGAGAGGCAATGAACAGTTGTAGATTTTTTTACACCAGTCCGATTTTTAAATAGCCACTCTTCATATAAAATAAGAGCACCAAAATTCTATTTGTATAAAGTATGGTGTGACACGGTTACAAATGCTCTTTATTTTGAATATCAGATACTTAAAATAATGTTATGTGCGTCTAGTGAGTCAATTTGCTTTAGTCGTTTCATACGAGGAATGAGGAGAAGGTTTGTAGCCAGGATGTTAGAATGGATGCTTAGACGGTCTTAATACCGACTGCTTAGGAAGGCAATTTCTTCTGTAATAGTAGTTATTTATAGATCACGGTGAATGATATGATTTAGGATATAGGTACCATGATGCCTTACAGGTGCTTCGTAGCATTTTAGACAAAAAATGCTGGATTCTCTTGATGTTGGAGTCACTGGCTGAATCCCAAAGTTAATGACCATAAGTTCAAATGGGTTTAATTATAACGTTATATTCATGGAGGTGAATTATTGCTTTACACGTTTACACACCATAGGAATTCCAATGGTAAATGTTTAGCATGTAACTATTCGCTTCTCTAATTATCTTAGACCAAAAGTACAAAAAAGTTTTTTGTAGAGAAAAAAATACTGGATCCCTTTGTGCAATTTTACATAATTTTCTATTTTTGTGTAACTAGAAATCCGTGGAAATTAAACGTTACACTTTAACAAAAATCACTGATGCCATGGAATTCGGGAAACAAAATGCAATTAATTGGCAAGCTAGATTGACAGTTACAGAACAATTGTTTTTTGTTTTTGATTTTTACAAGAATTAATTTCCACGGCAGTTTTTCTGTTACAGGAAAATCAAAAATACTTCAAAATAGCATAAATGGATGCAGTATTTTTGTCTCTTCAAAACGCATATTTACAGTTTTGGTGTAAAATAATTAATAAAGCAAATATTTACATATAAAAATTTACCATTGGAATTCCTATGATGCAAGAAGCAATTAATTCACCACGCTGTATAAGAAGCTTGTTTTCCAACTTAAGCTGAGAGTTGCCACCCATAAGCCAGTACATCATGTCCTAAATTAGACATCGGTCCAAGTGAAGCCTCAGGTATTTTACTTCATCTTTTTGTGACAATGTATTGTTGTTTAGCATTACTGGTAGGCATGTTTCTTTCTTGAGGGTAAAGGTAACATGAGTGGATTTTGTACTGTTCGCCATGATGTGCCACAATTATACTGCCGTACTAAGCCCAAAAGTGACAACTGATTAGGGTTGCTACCTTTTAAATATAGCAAAACCGGCCATTAGCTTTAAGCCGTAAAATTTCATTAACTTTATTTATTTTTTTAAGTCCAAATATAGACTATACAGGGTGTCAACGAAACCTGGGGCACCCCTTTATATTTTTTATTTTGTACGATATTAGAATGAAATTTGGTATATGTAATACCTACACTCTTTAAATGGCATTTTTTAACATAAAACACAAGTTTGTGTCACTTCCGGTTTGGCCAAAATTAACATCAACTTTGTTATTTTAAATGGAACACCCTGTATATTTCTACATTTTTGGAATCTCAATTTAATTTTACGCATGATAGTACATACCAAGTTCGAAACATTTTGATGACAAAGTACTAGTTTAGATATTTGCCGCTAGATGGCAGCATAAAATTTAATATTTTCATAATTTATTATAACCTATTATAAAGTAACGTATTTTTATAAATTTTGCACTTTTTACAGAAGATATTTAAAACACATAAATATAATAGGCACTATAAGCGCTGCAACTTTAAGAACAAATCGATTTTTTCTTTGAATTAAATATTTCTTCGCAAAAGGTTTGCTGCAATGCTGCAAACATAAGCATTTTCATAAATTGTTCTCCGAAATGTTTTTCTGGGCATTTTCGAAAATCAGGTAAAAAGCACGGGCGAAACATAAATATCTTGTGTGGCCAAGAGTTGCGATAACATTGAAAATTAAATATTTTGACAGTTCTTGGTGTCAACATTCAACTGTCACTAGCGCCATCTTACAGCAATTGTTTGTAACTAGTACGCGATCTTTTCAAAGCAAGGCCCGCTGAATATCAATTCAGCGGGCCTTGGTCAAAGAATACAGTTCACAAACAATTGAAGGAGTGGAGACACCACGTTGTAATCTATGTTCGGTAGCTGAGGTGGTAAATAAGAGCTTACTTGTTTATTTAAAAAAATGCATCTGGTTGTGTGAACTGCATTCTATTAAAATTTACCATGTTGTCAATAAATGAGGATAAACTTACATTTTATGTCCTAATATCTTACTCTATTTTTTGGAAATATGAGGAATTAAAATAAGTAAATTCATAACGGTTATAATTATTACCTACCTTGTACATGTGGAGGATCTAAAAGATCTCTAAAATCGTCTTCCTGTTCGTTAGCCGTGTAAGCTTGTAAAGTTTGCCGGTGAGCATTCCTTAAAACGGATATTAAAGCTTGTTTAGTTTTTAAGTCTCGACACATCCGTTGTAATCTTTGGCACTCCTCATGCAAGATTAACGATTCACGTAAATGTGCTCTACCTGTAATTTTTAAGTTTTTTAAGGTGACGCAATAGTTATCAATTTATTACAAAAGTTTTAAATTAGAGCTGTCAATTTTTAATTTTTTATTTGATAATCGATTAACACAATTTCTAATCGATTTCCAGTAAAACCGGTTTTGAATGTCAGTTTCGTCGGTTTTGACTGATTCTCAGAAACCAGCTGACATAAAGCCGATTATGCCTGGAAACCGATCATGACCGGTTTTATCCACAAATCAAGTTTTACAAAAATTTAGTTCGATCGGTTAACTGATTAATTGGTAATCGTTGACAACCCAATTTTAAATACAGTAGTGTCCGGTTATAATGAACCACTACTGGCCACCAAAAACGGTTCATTATAGCCGAAATTCATTACATCCAACAAAGCAATAAACTAAATACTAAAAAAATGCATACGAACCAAAGATTTATTATGTATTAAATATGAATAATAAATTTTCTTACATATACATACGTTCAATGGGAAAGTAGGTAAATTATTATTTATCAGACTGCTTAAAATAGTTGCTTATTTTAGACTGTTTATCAGACAAAGTTAAGTAAATGTCATTTAAATACATTTCTACATTAGCCAGGCTGTTCAAAATGTTATTTGGCGCATCATGCATTTGTACAAAATTCCCATTTTATCATTCCCGAGAAAGAAAGTTCATTATAAGCGACACATTTTACCGTTTTGAAGTAAAATGTAGTTCATTACATGCAAAAGTTCAATATACGCGAGTTCATTATAAGCGAAAATATTTGCATTGAACTTAATGAAGGATATATTCGGCCATCTGAAAAGGTTCATAATATACGAGAGTTCAATATAACCGGGTTCATTATAGGCGGTCACTACTGTACTACCTAAGCTGCTTACCTAATAATCGTCTTTCTATTTCATCTTTAGGCATACGAATATTTAATTGTGTCGAAGCCGTTTCTAAATGTAAGAATTGTAAGATATCTTTGGTAGTTGGAGACATGTGAGCAGCTTCCTCATGTAAGACTCCAGTTGCAGCATGATAATGTGCCATGCCAGTAAAATATTCCCGTTTAATTTGAACTAAAGATACCCAGCTGTAAGGTACATAATCACGAACTGTTTCATGTGTAATAAGTTGATGCACATTTATATAACATTGTGCCAGTTGTGCCGCTTCTTGTGCAAGATCTAACCAGATATCGATTGGCCTGTTGTCTCGAGACTGGAGTTCTAACTTTTCTAAAAGACATTCTCTCGCTTGGGCCTGAAAATATCAATGTTTTAACTCAATTTGATTGTTTATTTGGAACAATGTTGACTGAGCGATTGGTAATTGTTGTAACCATAAACGATTGAAGTATAATAATTTTAAATAAATTACATACCAGCATAAGTTGTACAAGCATTTCTAACATCTCAGGCCCCAAATCCATTGAAGGTGCATTGGTAAAATTTTCATGGATGTATTTGAATGTTCCGGCTGCTCTCAGAAAACTATCGACGGCAGCGTCTAAGCCTTTCGCTGTACACCGATCTTGTTTGGTACCAATTTGTGTATATATCGCGCCAATGTTAAATAACACGCACGCTTTTTCAAATGCTACTGTCCTTTGACATGATGGCACACCTATAATAAATAAATAAATAGGTAAATAAATAAATAAGAAATTAAATAAATAAATAAATGAATAGATATTTACAATAAAAACGTAGGTAGAGTGGTTACATTTTCTCGTTAACTACTGCGCGGAAGACGAAATTGTGTTTACGGCGGTTACAGGCCATCTTAAAAACATCGTCATTCGTTTATTATTGTCATTGCGTCCATCTTGGGATAGCACGTGCGCTTGTTTTAAGTTGTCGTTGTGTTTAATTATCTGTCTTGACCTTGGGGCTTCTAAAAACTTTTCTCTGTTTCGGCATTAGAATGACATTATTCTAGCACGCATTTTGATGCTTTAATGAGCTTTATTATTAAACGATTTTTGGTGATATTTTGTTTTCAGAAATTGGTGATACTGAATCAAATAGTACACAAAATACCTAGGCAACCATTCATTGCTAGGCAGCAAAAACGTCAAATGTCAAACCTCTGTCAACTGTTAAAGCAAAAATCGCTATTACCAACCTACTATTTTACCAAAATTTCCCCAACTGGAAATTGTCAAGTATTTTTATAAAATTAAACATAAATAAATAATGTAAATGAAAGCCAAAACAGAGAAAATAGTATAAAATACTCGTTACAGAAAGCATTCGAGCACCCGTCCGTGCAGACTCGTGCGCGAAAAGGTTGCCTTCTGTAACTTGTGTTTTAATATACTATTAAATTTGCCGCGCAAGAGAGTTCGATGTTTTCAGGTTTCAGTTTTAAGTATATTGGTCTTCTTTTTTCTATAGTCATCTCTTTCCCCGCTCTGCGCATTTCGCGGTCCACGAGAAAATGTAACCACTCTACAGTGTGATTTTAAATGATTGAGAACAATTTGAATTTGGCACCATACTAATTTACTGTTAATGTTGGCTATATGCAATTCGTTTTACGTGCTCTATTAATAATATATTAATACTTAATTTAAAAAAAAAACTAATTTTGGTCATTCTGTATTTTCATATTGTATTAGAAAAAAAATTAGAAAACCTTCAACAAAGTTACCAAATTGATCCAGTGTAGCCAAATTCAAAATATGAAATACACTAAAAACCGTGGCGCCAAATTCAAATTCAAACCTACCTGTTAAAGAATCGAACCATTCGAAATATATTCCTAATGACCTGTCGGGTGGAAAAAATCGTCTTTCCACAAAATATAGTTGATTGTAGTATCTAAACAGTAAAGCTATTCCTGCATTGTCTCGTAGTGGTGTCCTCATGGCCTAAAAAAAATTTAATGTCAGAATTGAAAGAAATTTGTGTTTATTTTATATTATTTGCATAAATATTTACAGTTATATTAGTAATTGCCAAGCTAAAGCAGCTCTTTATTTAAATTTAAAAATTGTAAAGCTTATATTGTATGGCTTTGCCAGGCCTTTTATTTTGTATCACATGGTAAAGGCTTCATCAAACTTCAAGCTTTCATCGAGCTTCGAAAGTTATACGCAATTTAAAAAAAGTTCGCCTGGGCTTAATTCAACAAAACTTAAGCTCGACCTAAGTCGAAGCCTGAGTTCTGGCACAGAAGAGTTTAATTCTTAGATTTCTACGTTTTTAGTTACAGTTTAGTTTTCTTTCTTTCTTTTCCTCTTTTCCCTCTTATACCTTTACAGTATCCAGGGGTCCGGGCACACCGAGCCGCAGAGTGGGCCATCCATTCTCGTTCAGGCCAAGCAGGCCGCTGCTTAACTTTAATTATGTCAGTTTTACGTGCACTCCCACTCTGCCGTACTGCCGGTTCACAGTTTAGTTACTCTTAAATCTACATAAGAATAGTAAAGTTGGCAACTGTGTAAGACGGTCAGTGAAAGAGGTTCTAAACTAAAACGAACAAGAATCCACAGATAAAGCAAGGTTTGAAAATACCAAAGGAGTGAACATAAGGAAATTAAGACAGAAGGCATAAATAGGGCCAAAGTATCGTTTTTAAGAAAGTGGAAATGACGCGAATAGCCGTGGTAATAACAAATTCATAATAGGTCAAGGTTTGATAGTACCTAACAGAAGACATTACCAGACTTAACAAAAATAGCTAAATCAAAATAGAAACAAAATTAGAGGATACATAAACCAGAAACATGGGAACAGATGCAGATATGATAAGAAAGATAGACGATAGAAGAAAAATAAATGATAATATTGATCAAAAATTCAAAGAACAAATGAAGCTAGTGAGAGATACAAAAGTGAGTGAAAGGAAAATAAACTAAATAGAAAGAAACACGAGAAGTAATAGTAAAAATGATATAAAAGAAGAAGAGATTGACTTCATAAAGAAAATTGATAGAAAAAGAAATGAAAGGCCAATACTAATGGGATTAACAACCTGCAGAAGAAAGTTGCAAATTCTTACAAACGAAAAAATATAAATGGAACCAACATCCATATACAAGAAGATTACCCTAAAGAAACAACAGAAGAAAGGAATAAACTAAAGCCAAAGCTAATAGAAGCAAACAAGAGGGGACTAGAAGCATACCTAAAACATGATAAACTAATAATAAACGGGAAACTAAACAAGAAACAAGACGAATATAAAGGAATATGCGAAGAAGAAGAATATCAAGGGGAAACATACGAGTCCATTATAAAAGATACCCAACTAAGAGATAGGCAAGAAAAATAAAAAGACAAAACAAAAATAGACAAGAAAGAGGGAAGAAACAACTGGGATCAGACGAAATAGAAGAAAATCAAAGAAATCCAAAGAAAGTACCAAACAAGAACCAATACCATCAACTTCTGAAACAAAATAAATAAAAGTACACAAGAACAGCGACGAGAAGAAGAATGCAGAACAGAAACAACAGTATGTCAACATAGAAAACTGGTGAAGATTAAAGACCACTTTGGCAGTGGAAAAAGGAAAAGAAAGAACAAACAAGCGGACATATCGCACAAACAAGATCAGTAAAGATAACGAAAGCCCGGAAGTAACAATAGCATCTTGAAATATTAAAACGATCAACCGCAAAGAAACAGAGAATTAGTGGAAGAAATAAGGAAGGAATATTCAAATAATAGGATTAAGAGAAACAAAGAAAAATGGTTTTGGGCATAAACTGTTGAAAGATGGATATATATTATACTAGCCTGGAAATCCAGAACAGAAAAAAGGTAGAAGTTGGAATCATAGTGATGAAAGAAATAAATAAGAAAATGACGAATTGGAATATAACAAAATAGTAACCCCAACGCTACTCTATACTACAGACGTCTTGTCAACTTTACCAACACATAAACAGAAACTGGCCGCTATAGAAATGAAATTTCTACGTAAAATATCAAAGGTAACCAAGCTCGGCAGAAAAAAAAACGAAGAAATTTACAACAACTTAAAAAAATAATCAATAAAATAAGTCAGAGAAGAAACAACTAAATTAGTTTGCTCACATTAAATAAATGGATAAAGACCGATGTAATAAAACAACTTCAACAAATAAACATAGGAGGAAAGAAGAAAGCAGGTAGGCCCTGAAAAACCTTAAAAAACATCATAGAAGAAATACGTGAAAGACATGGGAAAACAACAGAGGAGCATGAGAAAATATTGGAAAGCAGACAGGAATGGTGGAGATGGATTGAAGCTAATTACCCGGCGCCATAAAGGCATGAAGGGAAAGAAAGAGAAGAAGAAGAAATCTAACAGTTTTTAGTTATAAAATTACATGAATTAGTTCTGACGACAAATTCCTTCGTTTATGTTATACAAGATAACGTGCGTTTATTACAGGTTGCTATTTACAGGTTTGACGAAAGTGTTGTAAATAGAAGTAATTTAATTTATTGTAATCAACATGCTGATAGAGTTAATCGTGGAAGTGCATTCTCCCCAATAAAATGATACTTTCAGAACTTGTTGTGTGATACATTATTCTTGATACTATTTCTATGAAGGTTGGAATTTTAATAGTGGCAACTGTATGATTGCTACAAATACAGAGCCCTTCGATGTAATCACCAGAATTGTGTTATACCCGTTTCCAACGTTGTGCGTCTGTTTCGTTGATCGTTCAAATAGAACGGTCTACTGCCTAAAGATTGTCTTGAATTAGTTCTGAATCGAAGTGCTCGAAGTGATTTCTTCATCTTACGGATCAAGTCAGTCACAGGGGCTTAAGTTAGGGGAATAAGGTGGACAGTAGAGCACTCCTAGCCGCATGAATTTAACTTCTTTTTCTTCTTCATCTCGGGATCTTTTTGCCCTACAGAGTTACAGAGCATCGGATGTGTTTTTGCTATTCCAACCATTTCTTCCATGCTCATTTCTTTCAGTGTTCTTCGTCGCTTGCTTCTCAATTCCTCTATTCTTTCCACCCAATTTCTTCTTTTATTTGAATTCCTTGCTTCCACTACCTTTTTGACTATAGAGTCTTGGTTCATTCTTACAATGTAACCATACCAACTTAACTGTTTTCTCTCAACTTTCGAATTTAACATCTATCACCAATTTAATCAAAACTTCTGCACTATGTAAGTTAAGCATTCTCATGCAAAATGAGGGACGGATTCTGCAGAAAGCGTTTCTGCGTTTTTTCTTGATGACACTGTCGTGTAGTAGTATGGTTTCTGTAATTTTGAAACTTTATCCAACTCCACTGCTTCAATTTTGAAAACATGGCGTATGGCGACTAGACCAACCTAGACTGATAGAAAACAACAGACCATATTTTTATATCTTTCTCGTTGCTGTGCGGATGCCTACAGTGGGAAGAAAGGGCCTATTTGCCCTGAGTTAAGTTGGGTAGCCAACTAACATGTGGCATAATCTTGTTGCACTGCATTTTTATAGCTGTGTTACCACATAAATAAAATAATTTTAAAATGTTGTAGCACCTTTCATTCCAAGACCGTTTGGCGATCATGAATGTTAGAAACTTGATTGTAAATCTAACTTCGGACCTTTTAACCCTTAAAGCTTATCGAGTTGAACGACTTTTGGCTTCGACTATTCTCAAACTTTGAGCTAAACTTGGAATTTTTGCTAAGTCGTGAATTACAAAGCTACTGAGTATTGATAGCAAAATATCATAGAATATTATGTATCTACATTTTCTTTTTAATTTTTATATACCATTTTGCTGGATACGTAAGTGCTCTCTGAGATAATTGTCAAGATTCTACATAGTAGCTATAGTAATAATAATAGTCGTTTCCACTGTTTCTTGTCTTCTGCAATCGGTTTCAACTGTGCAATAGATTTCCTCGTCTCATCTGCAACAGTTCTCCTTCAGGTCATTCGTGGCCGTCCTATCTTCCTTTTCCCTTACGGATTCCATTCCAATACTGCTCGGCATGGTTCTTCTCGAGATTGTCTTAGCATGTGTCCTAGTCAACCATATTTCCTCTTCTTTATTTCTATGTTTATATCCTATTATTCTGTTCTTCCCCGAAACCCTTTGAAATTGTTTTTGTCCACCATATTCGTAGGATGTATCTTAAGCATCTGTTAAAGAATGACTGGCACTTTGCTTTAATATTGTTGGTGACGCACCATATTTCTGATTTGACCGTTGCATTTGTTAATGCATTAATATTAAATATTTGCCATACACTTCCCAGCCCAGAGAAAGTCCCCCTTGCTTTGCATATGCCCTGTTCAACATTTAACAATGATTCTCCTTCGCACGACACTATACTTCGAAGATACAAAAATTCATGTACCACTTCAATGGGGTCACCTGCTATAGTTATTGCATTCATATTAAGTTGATGCCCCTTTTTTCTTTTGAGCGACAATTAGATACAGCAGGGGTGATAAGATGCAGTCCTGTCTCGCTCCATCCGACATTTGTAGTTCTCATAACCTGCTTTAATTAGTCTCATCGTCTTGCTTGGGAGTCTTTTGCTTTTTACCGTGATCCAGATATATTCTCTGCTAACTAAACCAAAAGCTCGTAGCGGGGTCTGATACTCCATTGATTGATCTATTAAAATTCTTATTGTATTGATGCTATCTATACATGAGTGCCCCATTCTGAATTCAGATTGTCCCTTTCTTAATTCTACGTCTATTTTGTTTAAAAGTATTCGGTAAAATATCTTACTGGGTACACTACAAGAGTTTCTGCATTTCTTAAGGTCTCCTTTTTTTTGGCGTCTTAACTCTAATGCCCCCTTTCCAGTCTTGGGGAAAAGGTTTCTTCTGCCCATATCTTTTTATCAGGGCGTGTAACACATCGGCAGTAGACACTATGTCAATCTTCAGTAAGCCTGCTGTCAGTTGGTCATTTTCAGGTGACTTTTTCATTCTTCCTTTGTTGATTTGTTGAATCAGTTTTATTAGATCCCCTTAAGGTAACCGGATACCTTCATTCTTCATGTTTATCATTTTTCATTATAACTTCTTGAAAGTGTTACCTCTATCTCTTTAACTGTCTTTATTCTTAATTAGCGCATTTATTGCTCTTCTTGTTCTTTGTGTCAATTTCCTTGTGGGTTGTTATCTTCGCTTTCTCTACTAATTCTTCTAGATACGTCTATCTATTTCTTTTAATAATTCTTCTAGAGTACACCATTTTCGCATGCGCTTCTGGTTCGTCATCCCTTGCTTGTAGCCTGCGCTCTTTACATCTCTTTCTTTCCTTTATTTTTCTCCACGTGTCATGGGTCAGGTATGCTGATGACACAACACTATTTGCAAAAGATTGACAGGAAATGGAACAACTACTACAACGGCTAACAGAAGAACGTTCGGACTGGAAATAAACCTAACTAAAATGAAGAGAAAATAAGTTGAAACACCCAAACAACTTTCTAAAGGGAACGGATAGCGATGAATACCTTAAAAAGAAATTGAGCAGACAGATAAATTTCAAAGAACACAAAACTCTGATTTTCCCAATAATTATGTACGGCGTTGAAAGTTGGACAATCAAAGAAGGCGATAGAAAAGTAATTGAGTCGTTTGAGATGTGGTACTAATAGAGAATACTGTTGAGAATCCCATGGACAGCACACAGGACGAATAACTCGGTTCTCCAAGAAATAGGAACCAAAGAACGTCTCTCAACAACATGCAGACGACGAATCTTCCAGTACTACGGGCACATAAACAGAAGACAAGAACAACTCAGAGAAAATAATGGTACAAGGCAAGTAGAAGGACAAGGCCACGAGGTTGTTCTCCTACCAGATGGGTAGATCAAGTAAAAAAATCACTGGACAATCTCTGCAGACCACCATAAGAAACACCGAAGACCGAGAACGTTGGAAAGAGATCATTAAAAACATCAACTAAAGACGACATGTGAAATCATGACTGATTCATTCTGCACAACTTTGCTTTTTGATATTCAATGCTTCTTCACCTACCTCTTTAAATGCTCGTTCACATTTCTGTCATATCTCTTCTATTATCTTATTGTAATCTATCTCTTCTGCCTTCTGCCTTTCCCCTAACCTTCTCTATAAACTTTCTTTTCGTTTTTGTGTGTTTAAACATACACAGAGTCAAATAACAGCAAATCACCAACATTTATTTCTGCCAAAGAGTATATAATGTATAGAGATTCGACTCTATGGAACAAATGTATCATCTGTGATTTTCTAGATCTCTGTTGCCCTGACACTTGCGATTATGAATTAAGCAGGCCGTATTCACCTCAGTGAAAGCGCATTTCTGCAAGTTATTGTTCTTTCTCAACCAATTTTGCTACAAAATTCCAAACTTTACTGTAATTTCCGCCTTCCCTTCCCTTTCTACAATATTGTAACGTAAGGGTTTTGTTGATTTCTTTTAATATTTAATCTAAACGATGCACTATACTCAACTATAATAATCGGGGTAGCTTTAATAAATTTGGTAGAGTCTTAATTTCCCTACGCTACTTGTCGATCAACTTGGCTTAATTTGCAAGAGGTGTTTGAATAAGATGTCTCAATTAACTAACATTCGTTTATTTTAACTATGTGCTTTAGTTCTTACAGTATAACATAGGAATTGGGCTAAGTCCAGAATTAACTTCGAGTTTTACAAATAATTATTTCCAGTCCTGAGTGACCCAAAGTACTCTAAGTCAGAGTCAAATTAAACTAATATTATTATTATTTATTCATGAACAGATATAACTTATTCTAAGTTTAAATCAAAGAGACAAATCGGATAAATTCTGCTAAGTTCAACTTGACAAATATAAATTATTCTATGGTGAAATCAAAGTAAACTAATCCGATAAATTCTGTTAAGTCCAACTTTTATTCAAACGGCTAAGTTTCTAAAATGACTTTAAATGATTTAACTCAAAATATTGTCTAAGTCCCGAGACTGAGTTTAAATGATTTAACACGGATTTTTTACAAGTCCAGAATTACATTTATAATTTACTTGAATATTCTTTTAAGTCCCACTCTTTTATTTAAACGACTAAGTCCCTAAAATGACTATAAACAGTTTACCACAAGTACTTTACAAGTCCAGCATTACATTTATAATTTACTTGAATATTTTCTAAGTGTTCCCTTAACACTCGGACCAATTCTGCTAAGTCCTTAAAAAGAACTTAGAAGATTCACACAAAATTTTACAAGTTTTAAACTTAATAAATAAATTCATCTTACGTGTATTCAATCGCACGACATCTTGAAGGGTATCAATTTTCTCGACATAACTGCTTGTTGTGATGGCCGGAACAAACCATAGCTTTACTTTGATTCGGTCAACGCTTATATACGGTAAATTGATCCCTTCTCTTAAAATAATCGTGGGAAAAGATCGACTTAACTAAGGCACGTGTGTAGCCTTGATTTTGTCCGTACATCACCCTGCATTCTTAACATTCCTTAACAATGCAAGTTGCTATCTCTGCCACGTGCGATGTTAAGATTAATGACCGCTCATCATTTTATTTGCTCATGTACTTAAAATGTATTTTTAATATTTTTACATACTCGGCTTTACCACAATATGTAAACGTAAGTACGTTGCTTCTCTATACATTTTATACTCTGTGGTTTAGCAGTTTTCTATACACTAATCCACTGTTACTTAAACTTATTTTCTATTTCAACTCTTCCTCTGCTTAAATATATATGTAGGTATTACACAACACTTTTAATGATTATTTCAAAAAATTATGAACTTAATATAACTTTTTGTACCATTTAACTTAATATTCTGATTTTATCTAATTTAGAGCTAGGTACCTACTCATAAAAATATGATTAGGGTGAATGGAAGTTTATTAACTTGTCACCACCACTATTTTGTTGCACACAATAAGACATACAAGAACAAACGATTATGAAAAAGTTAGAATCTATGCAAACACTTACTTGTCGTGTATCCATGAAGTCAGTTATGGCATCTTCATATTGGTTTGCATCTTCACTATAATGTTCTAGAATAAAATCTTTAAATGGATCTCTAAAGTCAATTTCTTTAGTTTCCTTTAGACCAAGAGGAATCATCGGCATAACTGCATCCGTACTGTAAAAATAAGAAAACATACCCTTTAATTTGTTTGCTAATATTTTCAATTAACAAATGTACAATTTACGTGAAACATTTATTACACCTGTATTGTTAACCTTTTGCATCGTACAGTCTCGAGGCAGTGTGCGTTGTTAAATAAAAGTAAGTACGAATCGTTTCTAACAACAGGAAGTATTAACATTTACATAATTTTAGTTACCTAAAAAGCTTGAAATATGTTAGTGTCACACAAAGAAACAACAACCATGTTAAATAATTTAGTGGCGATGAAACAATTCTCAAATATTTAAATGGATAGAAAAGTTCAAAAGGTGTTGAACTATTACATTAAGGTTAATAGGTAAATTAGCAATGAAGTGGCCCAAAATTTTGGTTCCCATCATTAAAATGATGTAAACAATTATGTAGGCAAATATTAATAATGTAAAGAGGTTTGCTATTTGGATGATAATGGTATTCTTATGTGAATATTCAAAGTTGTTTGCAACATAGGTAATCTTCAACATCTTCATTTGATTCATGCTTTTGTACACATAAACACCCTTCTAAAAATTGTTATGTTCTGTTGGAGCCTTATTAACAACTGATAAAAATATTGTAACGTAGAACTCATGTGTTAGCAAATGAATGAATGAATTGAATAAATACGTAAATAAAAAAAACTCAATAAATGTTGTTCTTACAACGATTAGTGAAAAACTATGAGTACCTAATATGAAAACTAGAACACACAACATATCTAAACCGTACGTAATATTTATGTCACATAATATGCAAATGAATATTTTGTTTACTTTATGCATCTTGCAGCTGTTATAACTGTAGGTGTTAAAATGAAGATCGAAGGCCATCGGAACAGGTAAGATACTACATTAACATATTTCTCATCTTGCTCGAGGCTTTTTCTCAGCCTGACCTACATATGAGTTGAATTAACTGTTACACACGGTTTTATCGGTGTCCAATCAGATTAATTAAAAATAATTATACCGAAAAGGTAATTACTACATATTAAAGTTTTGAACTGAATAAATTTATCTATATTTATCATAAAAGAATGTTCTTTGATGAAATTTTTTAAATGTATAAGATAAGAACAGGGCCGGCGCTTCAAATATGGCCGCCTGAGGCGAGCAAAATTTTTGCCGCCCTTTTGGTCGAGACAAATTCATTTCAAAAGAAAACATAATTTATTGTAGATATATGTAACAATGTTTTATTGCATTAATATATAATGTAAAACGAAACAATACAATAAAATTAAAGAACATGCTATTTTAAAACTAAACGTTGAATGTACATGATTTATTTCAAAAAAACTTTGCGAGATTTGTCTTTAGCAAAATCATCAATTATATCATACATATTCAAGTTTGACGCTAGATTAGATTCAATTGACAATATTGCTAATTCTGTTAACCTCTCCTGTGCCATTGTTGAACTAAATAATTTTTAATTAATTTTAATTTAGAGAAAGATCTTTCTCCACTAGCAACCTATACAGGGAGAGTTAGCTGAATTCTCAGTGACACAAAAATATTTGGAAAATGTTCTAATAGTTTAGGGCTTATAAAACATTCAGTGGTGTCACACCTTTATCTAATACATTTCTCATAATTAACAGTTTACTACGTAGATTTAAAAGTTCTAGATCATCCGTCAGTGCTATATGTAAATCTTAAGGACTGAATGTCATATAAAAACTCAAATAGATGTCTATGTGCTTGAGTAAATCTTTTGTGGACAGAATTTAGACAGATATCTAATAAATAATTGAAAAATAAATAACTAAATTATTTTTAACACCAACAAGCCATTGTGGCGCAGTGGTAGAGCGTCAGGCTAGTGTTACGCTAGTCTTTGGTTCGAATCTCCCGACCTGCAGGAGGTCGGTATTGAGCCCTGGTCACCATTCGTCGTTGGGCACCAAATCAACTACGCTCTTCTCCGAATACCGACATACGACGTAGAGCAACAAAGTCCTACACAAAACACACACTAACACTATACACATCGTGCAGTATGCAAGTATTAAACGGCGCATCAACCACGCCACCCGTAGAGACGGTCCGAGTTGTGCATTGCACCCATAGAACCTCATACGTTAACGCACCAGCCTCAACGCCGAACCTCTTATACCTTTATAAGAGATTACAGATAATACACACATACATACATTTTTGATACCACCGCATGGCAAAATCGTGTGTTACAGTTTATATAATTACTGCAACTTAGAGGTATACAATTAGTTTGGGTGTTCTGCATTAAAAGAAGTAATAATAATAATATATAGGGAAAATAAAATAAAACATTTTTCCTATTACAATGACAGTCAATCCTTAAAATGCGATTGTAGGGCGATTTTAATATTAATTATTTTTGATAATTAAGTGTGCGGAACTTATTTTCCTTTAATTTAAATAAACCATCCATTTTAGGACCGTTTCTAAGCATAATCGTACAAAAAAATTCACTAATTAGTCAGTCAAAGCAAGGCCCGCTGAATTAATATTGCATATAAGGCCTTACCACTTCATTTAGCCAAGACGCAATTAGCAAGGACGTAGCGCCATTTGAGGTGAACTATACATTTGTGACATTTGTCAAATGTATAGTTCACTTCAAATGGCGCCTGCGTCCTTGCTAATTGCGTCTTGGCTAAATGAAGTGGTAAGGCCTTATATGCAATATTAATTCAGCGGGCCTTGGTCAAAGTACTACAACACCTCGTTTAAAATGTAGTATATTAAGAATTTGAGCTGCATCACATGCAGCTCCTTTCTACTTTAATTTTTACTTCGGGCCCCATCGTAACGCGGCGATGTCTTCCGAGCAAGCAATGTTTCGCTGCGCACCAACACAACAAAATAAGACAGCTGTAGTGAAGGTTGCATAGCGGCTTTGTATTAAATTTACATAGGTTTAACATTAAAAAAGCGCTAGGATACGCTGTGAATTATTCTATTTTATTAATAGATAATTTCTTGTTTTAATTATAATCTTATTTTTGGGGGTTCTGCAGCTCTTAAAGATGAGCCGCCCCTGCAGTGCAACTACATATGTATATTTGTTTATAGAAATTCAGGTTCTATTCTACCACAAAGGAACTAATGTGAAAAACTGATACGAAAAAGAATCCTTTATTAATAGATTAATTCGTGTTCTGCAACATAACAGCTGGGGTTTATATACAAAGTTATGTGACTAGACACAACATTTGTTTTTAAAGGCTTCCGCGAATGGTCACGTTTTGATCGCTTGCAGTATATCGCGGACTCAAAAAATGCCGCCCCAAGATAAATGCCGCCTGAGGCGGTCGCCTCACCGCCTCACCCCTAGCGCCGGCCCTGGATAAGAAATGAGCTGCTTGGTACCCGAAAACCTATTCTTCATTTCATACTTAAAGTTCAGGACGGGAGAAGCCAGCGGGGGTAAGCAGAATAAGCTATTAGAAAGGGATTAGCAGTTGTTAGGTGCCTTGAAATATAATAGCCGGATTTATTTATGGTTGACAGGGGTATATTCACTTCCAAGCAGTTTTGTGGTGAAATCAGGCTACCGCGCTTTCCATAAGACACCGTACTGAACTTTAAGTATGAAAGTAAGAATAGATATATAAATAAATAAATAGTTTTTAATTGTTTATTTTAGCAGATATTATATTTGGAAATATTATATTTTATTCATCGGACTCTGTGAGATGACAAAAAAAGGAGAATACTGCAGTACCGTATAATCAGGACACAGGACATACTATACTAGAGGTGCAGAAAATGAAAGTCAACGAGGAGTAGGGTTTATAATACACAAGAAATTAACACCTTGGATCACAGAAGTATATCCGACAGAATAGCATCCATAAAACTACAATTATCAGCTGAAAACACAATCAAACTTATTCAGTGTTATGTACCGACATCGTCATATCCTAAAGAATAAAAACAAAACTATATAGGTACTTACACAATTATTATGGGAGATTTCAATACTAAATTAGGCAAACGACAAGAAGAATCGGAAGAAGGCATAGGGAAATTCAGTTTTGATGAAAGGAACCAAAGGGGATCAAAACTACTTGAGTTCATAACACAAAAACAATTATTTTCAATGAACCCATTCCTCAAAGACAGAAGCAAAGAAAGTGGACATGGTCAGTCCAAATGGAAAAACGAAAAATGAGATAGACTATATCATCTCCAACGTTAAGTATATAGTCCGAGACACGTAAGTGCAATAAACACAGTTAAAATCTCTAGTGACCATCGACTGGTAAGAGCGAAATTAAAAATAAACCATTCTATGAAACGTCTCCACATACAAAATAGAAAACGAACACCGATGGACCACCAAAAGTTAAAAACATTGGAACATTTCGGCACAGGGGCGTATCCAGGGGGGGGGGACACTCGGGCACGTGCCCCCCCCCCCAGAGCCAATAGAAGGTCTGCCGCACGGATTGGGTGATCGGGATTCTCGAGAGGAACCGATGGAGAAGAGAAGGAGAAGTCGCTTCCCGCTTTTTCCTTACCTCTATGCAAGTTATTGCAGTCGCCTAATATAGACTTATGCGAGGCGATTAATCTGACAGAAAATGTAGTCGCCGAACTAAAGGTGTTGAGGGAAACAGCTGATGAAGAGTTTGGTAAACTCTATGATAAAGCTAAAAACGTTGCTATGGAGGTATTTGGCGAGGAATCCGATATTTCAATGCCTCGTACAGTAGGAAGACAAGTCCACCGAGGTAACATTAGGGCCAATAATGCAAGAGATTACTTCAAAATTAATATGTTTCTTCCTTATTTGGATTATTATATAGTAACCCTCCAAGAAAGGTTTACGAATCATAAAAATATTATTGACTCCTTCGTAAATTGTCTATTAAGACAAAGCGGTACTATAGAAAATGAATTCATGTTTGAAACCAGTGATGCAATTTTAGTAGCTGAAGTAAAATTATGGCAAAGGAAACTTTCAGATAATCATTTCAAAAATGCTATCGATGCGTATATTGCGTATGCTTCCTGCAACGAAAGAATTTTCCCGAATATCAAGAAACTTTTACAAATTTTTGCTACTCTTCCAGTGACAAGTTGCACAAACGAAAGGTCCTTCTCTACCCTCCGTAGGCTCCTAACTTATTTAAGAAGTACGACAGGTTCTAATCGTCTTAACGGTCTAGCACTATTAAATATCCATCCTGATATTACAGTTTCCCCCGAGGAGGTATTAAATGAAATGTCTAAAGTTAAAAGACGACTAAATATAAACATTTAATTTTTATTTATTCTAATTTAATTTTGCATTATAAATTAAAAATGTAATACTGTTTTTCTTTTTTTCGTAATATACATCCTATGTTATTTTTTTTTGTAAAACTACTACTTATTAATAAAACAAGCAAAAATTACCCTTCAGTCTTTGGCTATGTGTGCCCCCCCCCCCCAGAATTTTTTCCTGGATACGCCCCTGTTTCGGCAAGAACTTAAACAAACCTACAACAGTACAAGGACAAGTCGAATGATAATAAATTGTAAACCCGAGCTAATAATAATGTGACAAAATCTTCTGACTGCAGCACAAAAAGTAGCAAGAAAAGAAACAATTAAAACGGAAAACTCACTAGAGAAACAACAGAACAAGGAAATAGATTATCGAGGGAAAATCAAATTGAAGATTACAGACGCAAGACAACTTATTAGAAGATATATTAGATATTAGACAATACCACCAAGCCGAAATTGAAAAACTGATAGAACAGGACAGAAACCTAAAATGTCCAAGAAAAGTGACAGACGAAATATTATAGTCCTAAAAGACGACAGAGGAAGTGCAATAAACAATAGCTACAGGATAGTAGAACTAACGGAAGACGTCCCAAATTGACGAAGATCCCGAATATCAAAAAAATAAAAAATATAGCATCAGAAGCGGCAGGGGACGATAACATAACGACAGAAATTCTGAAAGAAGGAGAAGACACGGTCATAGATGAGCTATTTAAATTATTTAATAAATGTCTAAAGAAAGGAAGAATACCAGACATATGAAACAATGCTATAAGTAGTCATATTCATATATAAAAAGGGCGATCCAAAAAAATTAAAAAACTATAGGCCTATTAGCCTACTATGACAAGTATACAAGCTTTTCCCAAAAATACTAACAACTAACAGAACGTTTTCCGGGTTGGAACCGTATAATTTTTGAGACAGGATAACTCAACGTTTCGCCTGCTTTTTTAAGGGGCTTCTTCAGAAGGCTTTCGCCGATGGCTTGGTCTACAAGCTGAGTTACCGTCCTCGACTTCCTCTTGCTAAAAGAGTTTCGCCTCTGGCGTAGTTGACACGTTGAGTTACCGCGCTCTTTTAGTACCCTCTTTTCCTACTGAACAATGACACGATTCCAACCCGGAAGACGTTCTGTTAATACTGACACTGACCGTGGAAGTCTTCGAATTCATACTAACAAATAGATTCGCAAGAAAATTAGACGACAACCTACCGACAGAACAAGCGGCACTCAGAAAGAATTATAACACCCGCGATGGCCTGTTAGTAATGAAAGTATTTATCGCAAAATCTATCTATAGATTATAGATATGTACTATCACGTGCAAAAGTAATGACACGCCTAAGATTTGTTATTGTATGATAAACAGCCTTGCAGCAGTCGATGAGTAACTTGGACATAACCATAAGATCTTGTAGGTAGGATTAACAAGTTAGAATAAGAAAGTTACCCATCGACTGCTGCAAGGCTGTTTAGCATACAATAACAAATCTTAGGCGTGTCATTACTTTTTCACGTGATAGTACATACAAAATATAAAATACATATACGAAAAAGCTACATCAGTGATCAAACTAAATCAAAACACAAACAAAATTAATAGAGGGATTCTACAAGGAGATAACATATTTCACCAAAACCCTTCAATGTAGCTTCCGAAGAAGCATTTAAACATTTGAAATGGCAAGATAGGGGAGTATTGGTGCGTTTCGTTGACGATGTAGTTAGTATAGCCAAAAACCTAGAAGGTCTGTGACGAATGCTTGAGGAGTTAGACGAAGAAATGAACAAAATAGGATTGAAAATGAATCCAACGAAGACGAAGACTGTGCAATACAGATCCCCAAAGACACATCAAAAAGTAAACACATATGGTAGACATTTAGGACATCAAATAAGACTAACTAAAGAAAATTAGACTGCTAAAATATGCAAAAGAAGAAGATTAGCGTGGACAGCATTTGGCAAACTAGGACATATTTTTTCTTTCTTTCTCTTTTATCCTTATGCCCTTCTGGGCGTCGTATCTCCTTTCATCTGCCCACCCACAACTGTGTCTTATCCAATTGTCCTACTCCTACTCTCTCACTCTCAACATGTGGGAGGGAGGTGCCGCGTTAACGGAGAAGTCGGGCCACCCATCCAAGTACCGACCCGAGACAACGAAGCTTAACTTTCGTGATCACACTTGACTGGGGTACCTAGCTACCGCAACTCGGGACCTAGGACATATTCTTAAAAACAAATATTTTTCCCTAAAATTAAGATCACGATTATTTGAACAAAGTGTGCTCCCAGTGATTACATCTGGATGCCATACGTGGACAATGACTAAGCAATCGATAGGGAAAATAGCCGTAACTCAAAGAGCAATGGAATATCCTTGAAAGATGGAAAAAGCAAAACATGGATACGAAAAACAGCTAAGATCAAAGATACCATTGAAATCATTGCTACATTCAAATGGAATTACGCTGGTCATATAGCGAGATGTAAAGATAACAGGTGGACCAACGCCACCCAACACTAGAGACTGTACGATGGAAAGCGAAAGAGGGGATGACCATTGCGCTGGACAAATAACCTGAAACTTACAACGGGTTTCAACTGAACACAAACAGCACAAAACAGAAGAAAATGGGAAGACATGACAGAGGTCTATGTTCAGAAATAGACGGTAGAATAAGGCACTTGAGATTGAAATTGAGACATTTTATTCAAAACTTTTCGTGGGTTTAAGGAATGAAAATTATCTATTTAGGTAATTAAAGAAACTTCAAATAAAAAAAGAAAGAAATATTAAAGATGATTTTTTACACCCAAATTTAGTTCTACATTATTTAAGATACGTACATATAGGACGTGCATTTCTTTTCAGCAAAAACATGAAAATTTTGTTTTGAAATTTAAGCAATATAATGTAACGAAACGCGTCAGCGGTCGGTGGGAGCACGTGTGATGTCAATCGTATGCGTCATCCGCCGACAGACGTGAGACTTGGATTAACCTCATCGTTCCTGGCGTGCTTTGAAGTTATTCTCGAAGGCCGCAGTTGGCACAGATATAAAAGCGTGTTTTATTAGCAAGCGTACAGTCTACCAAAGTCTACCACAGCTGCGACCAAGTGCGAACACGTGTAATACTAGTGCTTGCGTGAATATAAATAAATTAGTTAGTGTTTCGGCTTAATATTAGTGTTGGGCTTTTAGCGTTTAAGTTGTTCTTTCGTGTTAATTATTACGTCGTTTAAACTTGTTAATAAATAATTCACACCACCGATCGAAGTTTGAAATAAACGTTACGTTCCAATAACATATTTAAGTCATGAATCAAATTTGTGTCAGATTTCAAAAGAATCCGCTGGATATTTTCATATTTTTAGTTTAAATCAAATTTTTATTTTGAAAACCCTTTTATGGAGCTACTTTTTATGTGTGGTATTCATTTTTGTGTTGAAGTGCCACACGACGTTTCAGTTTCTCGTGGACTTGAACTTGAATTTATTTTTAAATAAGGCACAGGAAATGTATTATACTTTAAATTAAAATTAACTACTGTTATTTAATTACAAAATTAATTTAAAAAGCTATTAGAAATATATATTTTAAACTTGTTTCTTGTTATATTTAAAAAATGTAAAAGTATTTAATTGTCTTTAAAATAAAATCCTTACCTATCACTCTGATATATTTCTACAGAAGAATTAAGTTCAGCAAGTTGTTCCTTTAATAGTTGCAAATTAGAATTAACGAAACTAAGTTCCAAAGCCACCGTCTCCCTCAGTTTTCGATTTGTTGTCGCCTTGAAGAGATTTTCGGCCCCTGCTCGCAATCTTAGTTCTTTGTTGATTTCTTGATTCAGTTTTGAACGTTTGTTTTGTAATTTCCCTCGGCATGTTGCTACTCTTGGATCAGAACCCTATAACAAAATTCTATATAAGTTAAGGGCAAAGCAGTTAGTTTTTTTTTACAACCTTTATACAGGGCGATTAAAAAAATAGTTACATCTATGAAGTTTAGGTTTATAAGATGAAAACACAAGCTTTAGTTAAAAAAATACCTATTTATCAAGGTATTATATTACAAGTAATTCCCAACATGATTCAAGATCGCAAACAATAAGAAGATAATTTTAAATATTGCATAACTAAATAAATAGCAGTTCTTTAACACCTACAAAAAAATAAATCCCAACAGAGCAATCAGGAAGTAGGTCTGATTACAAACAAATAACAAAGTGTAGCGCTTTCTTGATAGCGTGAATAAATTATAGATTTCAAGATGTTTTTTCTTCCAGGTAGCGTAACACCAATTATCTAATTAAAGAAATCACTGGCGTGTTTATTCTTCATCTAACGTATTTACTTCTAAGTTAATTTTAGTAAATGTACAGTTTAGGTTTATTAGTGGTTTTTTACTTCAAAGAGTTGTTAAAGAAACCTAGACATTCGGTAAATTATTTAACAAACGATTAACAATAACATGAGTAATCGTTTAATGGTTATAGTCGAACGGTTAATTTCACACTTCGGATTTTGCGGCCGTATAAAAAGCCAATCTCATTCAAAACAAGCCTAAAAACTACGCCAGAAATTATATCAACAAATAAGGATTTAACGGAATATAAATTTAGGTCAAATTTATTCTTTGATGATCAGTTTTTATGTTCGTTTGGTAGTTTTTGGGAACTTTCTGGCAATGCTAGACTTACATATTTTGTAGTCTTGTCTAACCTTTGCACTAAAAATTATTTAAAAGTTAGGCTTAAAAAATTAGGTCAGCCAAACACATAAAATAAGGCAAATTTTTAACGCCCTTATTCAGCTTTTTGCAGGAGAAAATCGCCTCAGTAACTACCAAAAATGCTTACATGAGTCATCCTGTAGGTTAATGTTTTAATCATAATAGAAGATTACATACAAAACGATTCAAAGTTCAGCCCAAATTTCTTTTAAAAATTTTGTAAACAATTTAAAAAGCTTTCATGCCTCAATGTTTTATTTTGCAATTTTTTGCATTGGAGATTGAATTGCACAAGAATCTGCATCACATCCTTAAATGTTAATAAGTTGATGTTATTAATTAATGTACTTTTATCGAAAACGTAACAAGCTTATCGAATGATTATTTGTTGTTTTACACCTCAAAATATCAGGCAAGGTTTCAGTAATTTGTCCTTGTCTTCCTCAAGGCTACAAAACCCAATAAATTTATTAACTAATATAGACGTTCAACGTATTTTAAGTAGATTTTCGACAACATTCATCAATAAAGTTCAAAAATGTCTTACACAGAAATATAGGAATGTATTCTTAAAATAGATAGAGCTACATAAGAATACACAATTTAATAGTAAAAATCTGGAAGGAAGAAAAAATGCCGGTTGACTGGACGATTGGAATGATAAATCCTATATCCAAACAAGGCGACTTAACTAAATGTATAAATTATAGAGGAGTAACGTTGCTAAATAGCACATATAAAATATTAACAATACTGTTCAAAGAAACAGAAACACTGATTGGAGATTACCAGATCGGCTTTAGGAAAGGTAAATCCATAATCGACGCATTACATATAATGAAGCAAATTACAGAGATGAGCTATGAACATGATATAGACGTTCACATAGTATACATGTATTTTAAACAAGCATTTGACCAACTAAGGAGAGCACAAATAATGCAAGATCTAGAACACATAAAAACACCCCAAAAACTGATAAAATTGCTTAGAATGACTATGGAAAAGTCAAGAGCAACGGTAATCACAGGCCAAAATAATTCTGGTAGCTTTGAAGTGAATAGGGGTGTGCGACAGGGGGATGCACTGTCAGCGTTATTATTTATAACATCCTTAGATGACATAATTGAAGACGTGAAAAGTAATGGAACAATCAACGTGAAATCCGTACACTGATGATATGGCAATATTAGCGAGGAGGTGCAGAGGTTTAGAAGAGACATTTTACAATAACAGAAGAAAAAGCGAAAGAAAAAATTAACGGAAATAAAACAAAATAAATACATGCACTGCAATAGACAAAGAAAAGTAAAATTCACAGATCTAAAAATCGTGCAGTATAACTTTGAAGAAGTGGAGACATTTAAGTATTTAGGATTATTAATACATATCAGAGGGGAAAGAATAAATATGAGAGAGAGAGAATACAGTCAGGATATAAAGCATTCTATGCCAACAAACAACGGTTGAAAAATAAGACACTGCGTAAAAACATAAAAACAATAATTTATAAAACTATCAGACCTATTGTAACCTATGAAGACGGCAAATTTAACACAAGAAGAACAACTCGAAATATTTGAAAGGAAATGGGACCAAAAAGGATAGAAGATAGAAATCACAAAGAATAAGGTGGTACAGTCACGTATATAGGAAGAACGCCAGAGAAGTAGTAAGGATAATAACAGAATGGAGCCAAGCTAGAGGCAAACCAAAAGCAAGATGGAAGGAGCACACAGAAAATGATATAAGGCTGCTGAAGATACAAAACTGGTGAAATGGGTTTAAGGAAAGGAGAGAATGGAAGAAGATAGTAAATCAGGCTAAAACACCAGGTCTTATAGGAAAATGAAAGAATACAAACAGAAAATGTGGTCTTGAATCAAAAGGGCTAAGTAGCAGCTACAGCTTCTCTGAAATTGTAATAGCTTGTACATAAAATAAAATAATTCTTATAATATTAAAATACCAACTGCAAAATTCCACAATACTATACCAAAGTAGTCTCTTTTCCTGAATCAAAGAAAAAACTCCTGTTTTATAACGAAGTAACGTAATGTGGAATTCTAGAAAAGGTAAACAGAGCCTTTGCACACTTCTCGTGCACCCGGCTTACTACCCCCACTCATCCGATGCACGCCGGACCCCCCCATCTGAACATCGGTCGTCTGTTATAACTTCCACAGTAATATACAAAATTCCTTTTAATAATTGAGATTAACATATGTAGATCAAACAAGACAAAGCGGAAAAATTAGATCTAAACATAACAAATACAAACAAACAATCTACGGAAAGAAGAAACTAAAACATAAATATGCATGCGAGATGTGAGTCATGGGTAACACCACAGAAACACGAGAGCATAGCAACAGCGGCTGAAATGAAACAATTTAGAAAGATCGCGGGTAAAACACGATGGGATGGAGTACGAAATGAAGAGAGTAGGGATTCTTTGAAACAGGAACACATAATACATAAGGTTAATAAGAGAAGGCTTAACTAGTTTGGACACGTAGTCAGAATGGAACAGAACAGATTAGTAAAAAAGACGATGGAAACAAAACGAGGATGTAAGAGAAGGCAAGGAAGACCTAGGAAGCCGTGGCCGGAACAAATAGAGGAGATAGGCAGAGCAAAGCGAAGGGCGATGAGGGAAATGTTAAGTAACCGGAAGCCATGGAAGAATTGGGTGAACAGTTGAAGATATAACGACAAGAAGAAGAAGATGATCAACAAAACGTCTTCCGGGTTGGGACGTGTCATTGTTGAGATAGAAGAACTCAACGTTTCGCCCACTTTTTTTAAAGGGCTTCTTCAGGAGGAAAAGGGAGCACTAAAAGAGCTCAACGTGTCAACCACGCCAGAGGCGAAACTCTTTTAGCAAGAGGCAGAAGGGTAACGGTAAACTAAACTTGTCAACTAAGCCAGACACGAAACACCTCTGAAGAGAAACAGAAAAGGCACCGACTTTATAGCGGCTGTAACCAGCCAAGCGTATCGGACTGTGACGATGATTCGTCATATATCGGATAGATGATAACCAGTGTCACTATTCAAGTTATTAAAGGTCTTGATGATTTCAATGGCCCCACGGATTTTCCTGTTGAAAAATAAGGGGCATTGGCAATGATTGAAGATTTTTCAAACAATATTTTATGGCAACAGTTGTGTGTGATAGAATATCTGATTTCAAGCACTGAGCGGCCAGTTTCTTCAATGTACACTAAACCACAAGAACAGGAGATGCTATAGATGCTTCTTGATGATAAGGGTTGAGATTGAGGCAAACCACCAACGCATTTGAAGTTCAATTGTTTAAAATCCACGAAAAGTATCAAATAATATATAAAAATTCTTGACGAAAGCAATTAGAATGTATCAAAAGTGAAAACACAGCCAGATCCCTAATTTTATCGTAAGTTTTAAACAAAATATAAAAATTTTAATAAAATACTCGACGAAGACCATTAGAATTTCACAAAGATAAACACAGAGAATTTATCGTAAAAGGAACAAATTTTATGCATCAACTTTCTTTTATGTAAAATTCTTTAAAACCCTACGAAAATGTTCCAAAAAGAATTCCAAAATTTTATATAATACCCCTCAAAGGTAATTAGAATTTAACAAAAATTAATACAGAAGTTCTCAAATTATCACCGAAGAAGCAAATGTTATGCCCCAACTATTTTTACGTCAGTAGGACTATCAGTCAACATGGATACGACCAAATGCTCGCAAAACAGGCTGAGAATTGGCGATGAGGAAATAGAATCCGTTGATCAATTTGTATATCTTGGATCTCTGGTAACCAGTGACAACAATACCTCTACAAAAATCCGAAAGAGGATTCTCAGTGCCTCAACAATACCTCAACTAAGATCCCCACATTGATCAAGCCAGTGCTGATGGTATACGGCTTTGAAACTTGGACGCTTACAAAGAAGGACGAGGCAGCTTCGAGAGAAAGGTTCTACGAAATATCTTTAGAGGTGTCAATGAATATGGAATGTGGAGATCCAGATACAACTTCGAGCTGTACAGAATTTACCAAAGACCAGATATTGTAAAATCTATAAACGTCGGACGACTTAGATGGCTGGTCCATGTGATGCGTATGAATGCCAACAACCCCATAAGGAAGACACTACTAGAGAAACCAGTAGAGAAGCGCAGACAAGGGCGACCAAGGACCAGGTATCTGTACAAAATTGAGGAAGATTTAAGAGTGATCGAAGTCAGAGGATGGCGAAGGAAGACGCCCGATAAAAACAAATGAACACAGATTCTGAAGCAGGCCAAGGCTCACCCAGAGCTGTAGCGCCATATAGTGATGATTATTTTTACGTCAAATGTTTTAAAACCCACAAAAAATTTTCAATATAAAATGTAAAAATTCCAAAAATGTTTAAATATTCTTCAAAGACAATTATAATTTAACAAAAGTAAACACAGGGGGTTCCCATTATCATAGAAGAAACAAACTTTATTCCCAAACTTTTTTATGTAAAATTCTTCAAAACCCACGAAAGAATTTCAATAAAAAATGTTGAAATTCTTTCTTTCTGTCTTTTCTTTTACCCTCTTGTACCTTTACAGTGTCAATTTCTGGCCAAGCATGCCCATGCTTAACTTTGTGTATTTCAGAATTACGTGTACTCCCACTCTGTCGTACTTCTTAGCAAAGGAAATTTCACAAAGATAAACAAGTAACGAGCTCTCAATTTTTGTATGTCAAATTCTTTAGAACCCAGGAAATATTTTCATTAAAAAATGAAACAATTATGAAATAGGTACTCGATGAAAGCAAGTGCTACAAGAAAGATTAGAAATCATAAGAAACTGTGCAATAGTTAATATTAATAACAATGAAGAAAGTCTACTTATATCATTTAAATACAGGCTACGACTTTAGCTACAATTTTAGACTAGGAAATCAAATTAAAATTAGAAATATTCTACATGAAAACTGTTTTGAAATTCAACATTTTACTACCAAACTTTAACATTTATATATTTTGTTCGATAATATTTAATGTAAGTACGTAGTCGTCTTTTTTTACTCTTAAAGTTAAGGTATGATGATAAGGCATCTTTACTGTTTGTCAAATTATTGACGAATGTGGTTAAAAACGTTTCCGTTAGCAATTTAAAATATATTTAATATCTATATTTGTAATTATGGCGAGACAGCACGGTATGAAAGTGACTTAGAAGGCTTTAACCCTCCATGTTGCCGGTCATACTTCCTCGCGGAGGGTAATAAGTGCCGATAGCTGTATCTTTACCTAACTGTTTTATAGACTTGCCGAAGGCAAAACTACATTTCCAAAAAACTTTCTCGTTATTCTTATGTGAAAAGCTATATATGTTTTCCATAAAATTATATCATCGACATAAGTAGTTAACAAATTAATGTAAAAAGAATCAACTAATATATTTTGTTTACTTTTCAATAACCTCAAAACTCAGTTTTTAAATTTATTTAACAATTAGAAACTTTCTGCAATTCTGCAAGTAGGTACACTTTAGGATTATATTTTGAATTGTTTAGGTGTTCTGGTAAGATAGCTCCAAGAACTTATTAAAGGTTGAATATATTTTTGTTTAATTTATAAAAAGTTATAAAACTAACTAAATTACAGAAATTTTACTTAGATTAATATTGAATTTAAACATCAAATTCTTTTATTTAACCTATGTACCTACTTCAAATTGCGTTCAATATTTTATACCAGTTTTCTGATCGAAAAAGAGTATTTTCATTGGCATCTTGATTGCTATGGAACAACTACGAAAATAAAAAATTCAAAAGTGGCAAAAAAAAACGTTCACAGGCATTACAATTCCAAAATTTGTACTTGGCTTTTTCTAAGTTTTATCGAAGTTTTGAGTTTTTCAATCCTGAATTCCTACGATTTAAATCACAACCTCAACTTAGACTTATTGAAATATTTAAATTAATTTGCCAAAATACTTGCTAGGGTTTTCTAAGAATCATTGTAGTTTTGAGTTTGTTAAAGCTAAATTCCTCGGATTTAAGTCATAATCTCAACTTAAATTTAATTAAATATTTAAATTCAATTGCCAAAATACGTACTTGATTTTTCTAAATCTAATAATAAAGTCACAGTCTCAACCTTGATTTAATAGAAAATGAAAATTAAATTGCCAAAATACATTTTGTCTAAACTTTATTGAAATTTTGCTTTTTCCAACATTGACTTTTTAGAATTTAAAACAAAACTTCAACTTAGCTTTAATAAAAAAAATAAAGCAATAAATTCTTACTGGAACTGTATAAATATCCGTAGAAAATCTCAAGCTTTGCTGTTGCACCCACTTTAGCATTTTATAAGTCACATCGTTGAAGTTTTTCTTCCTCTTATCTTTGAACCGATACCAAGTAATTGCCGCAAACGCAATAAACTCGCTCTGTACGCAAATGCAACTGACTACTATCGAAAGGTGTCACGAAATACGAGTACAGCTGTTAAACAGTTTACTACTGTGCATATAACAGTACTGATACTGATGTCTTACTGAATAAATATATTCTATACCTATACTAAAACATGTAATTAGTTCAAGTTACCGTTGTGGGAATTTTTACTTTAATGCAAGGGAAATAAAGTTATATTTCATCTTGGAATATTTATTACTTTGCTAAGCAATTAAAATGTAATCTAAACTGAGCATTTTTTAGTAAAAAAGCTCGACATTATTATGGTTAATTAAAAAAATCTTCCGTTTCATATTAACCTTTAAATAATCACTTTACGTTGTCATTGAAAGTTTTGTTATTTTTTTATATGTTATATAATTATTTCATACATGCTTGGTAATAATACCTTTCCCTTTTGTTTTTACGGCTTTACATGGATAAATACGTTCTATAAATAGAAAAAAATAATAATATGTAGCCGATTAACTCGAATGAAAAATACTTTAGTGAATGTTCTTGGAAGCAATGAGCCGATTTTATTCAAAATGTGCGTATCGAACATGTCCTTTAAATACGTACCTGAATCGTAAATCTGCTACAGTTTTTTAGTTCTTTTCAAACTAACTTTCAGAAAACACTTGTGCAAAGAAACCGCTTTTTTCGCCCAAACAAGCAAGACCTTGCTTTTCTTGTAAGGCTGCCAATTATAAAAATAATAAATAGGAAGTATATTTGAGGATGTCGTTAAAACTCCATAAATTGTAGGAATTTGAATTTAATTTAATTTTGGTATTGATTCAATTTGTTAGATTCAAAACTTTAATCTGAGAAAAGCACCTCAAAACTGAACTCTCTAACTGAACTTGATATGCAGACTTAAAACTTAATTTTAAATTAGAAACTTCTGTTATTTTAAGTTTGGTATGTTAAGTTCGTATTTTCAGCTGAAATTTAAATAAAAAGCCTTGGTATGTTTTCATAAATTAGTGCAATTAATTCTTTCAGTGTCACTTTTTATATAAAAGACATTTTAGTGTAATTTTTAAAACACAAAGAAGATTAGAATAGCAGCGAAGCTAGAAACAAGTACAGGAAATAACAATGAACGAATGAAATATCTGAAACGCATACAGGAAATTACATTTGATTTAAAATATATTTATATTTGACAAATCATATTCCAAAATTAGTCCAGGAACAGCTACAGAAAAGCACAATAAACAAGTGAACTCAGCTAATCAACAATTAACCCAGAATTAGAATTAAAATTGCTTTAGGAATTCAAACGTTTGTATTCGATAAATTACAGTTTGTTACAGTTAGATTGCTGTTTTACTATAAAGAAAATGTTAGAACGGTCGTGAAATTATGAAATAACCGCAGAAAGTAATAATAAACAAATGTCATAGCTGTAAAACATATGTTGTGAAATAGAGGAAGTTAATTTCGAATCATAATAAATTATTTTTGGGTTTTAAATTAATTAACGAAACCACTTTTCAGGTGTCCTTGTTTTATTATAAATAAAAGTTAAGAGAAGGAAATCAATTAATTTCGAATCATAATAACTTTGGGCTTTGAAATTTTTAGCAAAATTACATTTCAGGGGTTTCAGAGATTTGAAGACACGTTCGGAAAAAAATCGAAAGAAGGATATTTTGATTCAAAAAGTGGCGAAGCTAATTTATCTCAAGAATTCTGAATTTGTCCTTAAAAAAGGACCGAAAGAAACGTAAAAAAAAATTGTTGAAGGAATATGAGAAAAGAATTATTTGTGAAAAAGGGGAGGTCGTACACAATCGATTCAAAAAGGGCTGAAATTAACTTATTTCAAGAATTCTAAACTTGTCCTATAATACACAAAGGATCTAAAGGAAAGTCGTGAAACGTAAGAAGGAATTGTTGGAGGATCATGAGAGTCTAGTTAAGACGACGTGTTTACAAAAAAGGGAAAGAAGGACATTCTAATTCTAAAAATGGCGAAATTAATTCTTTACAAGAATTCTGAATGTGTCCTTTAAACAAAAAGAAGCATATTCTGATTCAAAAAGTGGCCAAACTAATTTATTTCTGGAATTCTGAATTTGTGCTTTAAACAAAGGACCGAGAGAAAAATCTTAAAACCAAAGAATTATTTGCAAAAAGGCGAAGGTTGTTCACAACCGAAAGAAGGATATTCTGATTCAATAAGTGGCGAAACAAATTTATTTCAAGAATCTTTAATTTGGCCTTTAAACAAAGGACCGAGAGAAAAATCTTGAAACCAAAAGGAATTGTTCGACTTAAGACGAAGTGTTTATAAAAAAGGGAAGGTCGTTCAAAATCGAAAGAAGGATATTCTGATTCGAAAAGCGAAACTAATTTATTTCAAGGATTCTGAATTTGTTCTTTAAAGCAAAAAACATTAAGAAAAATTTGGAAACGTAAAAGGACTTGTTGGAGAAATATGAGTCTACCAAAAAAGAATTATTTGCAAAAATACAAAGGTCGTTCAAAACCAAAAGAAGGATATTCTGATTCAAAAAGTGGTGAAACTGATTTATTTCAAGAATCCTTAATTGCGCCCTTAAATGAAGGAGCGAAAAAAATTTTGAAATGTAAAAGGAATTCTTGGAGCAATATGAGAGTCTACCAACGAAGAATTATTTGCAAAAAGCGAAGGTCGTTCAAAATCCAAAGAAGGATATTCTGATCCAAAAAGTGGCGAAACTAATTTATTTCAAGGATTCTGAATTTGTTCTTAAAAGTAAAAAGCTTTAAGAAAAATCTTGAGACGTAAAATCGTTGAAAGAATATAAGTGTCTTCTAAACATACATTATTTGCAAGAAAGCGAAGGTAGTTCAAAATCCAAAGAAGAATATTCTGATTTAAAAGTGGTAAAACTAATTTATTCCAAGAATTCTAAATTTGCCTTTAAATAACAGACCGAAAGAAATATCCTGAAATGTAACAGGAATTGTTGGAAGATCACCAAAGTCTACTTAAGAAGTGTTTGCAAAAAAGGGAAGGTCGTTCTTAATCGAAAGAATGATATTCTAATTCAAGAAATTGGGAAAAAATTTATTTCAAGAATTCTGAATTTGTACTTTAAACAAAGGACCAAAAGGCAAATCTTCAAACGGAAAAGGAATTGTTGAGTAAAAGTAAAATTATTTGCAAAAAAACAAAGGTCGTTCACAATCGAAAGAAGAATATTCAAATTCAAAAAGTGGTCAAACCAATTTATTTCAAGAATTCGGAATTTGTTCTTTAAACAAAAGACCGAAAGAAACATCTTCAAACGTAAAAAGCATTGTTGGAGGAACATGAGAGTTTACCAAAGAAGAAATATTTGCAAGAAAACGAAGGTCGTTCAAAATCGAAAGAAGGATAGTCTAACTCAAAAAGTGGCCAAACGAAGTTATTTCAAGAATTCTGAATTTGTCGTTCAAACCAAGGACCGGAAAAAATCTTGAAGCGTAAAAAAATTGTTGGAGGAATTGGAGTAGCGTGGGAGTCTACCAACGAAAAATATTTGCAAAAGAACGAACTCGAAAGAAGGATATTCTGATTAAAAAAACGGCGAGGCGAAACTAATTTATTTTAAAAATTCTAAATTTGTCCTTTAAACAAAGGATCGAGAGAAAAATCTTGAAACATTAAAGGAATTCTTAGAGAGTCTATAACAGAAGAATTATTTGCAAAAAAGCGAAAGTCGGTCAAAATTCAAAGAAGGATATTCTGATTTAAAAAGTGGCAAAATAAATGTATTCCAAGAATTCTGAATTTGTCCTTCAAACTTCTTCTTCGTCATCTTTTATTTAGGATCTCTGTCTGTTCTTCTTGGCGTTTCTAGTTTTCAAATGACGATTATATCCAGTTCTCGGCTCAATGGTTCGATGGTCGGCCTATCCCCCTTTTTTCTCTTGGTTTGCAGTCTCTTGCATTTCTTATCATTCGGTCATCCTCTCTTCTATGTATGTGGCTGTTCCATTCTTTTCTTCTTCTTCTGTTAAACTTTACTATGTCGCACTGTTTTCTTACGTCCTGATTTCTGACTCTGTCCATCCTCGTCTTTCCCAATATTGTGCTCAGAGTATTCATTTCTGCCGTTCTCAATAGTTGTTTAGTTTTATTTGTAGACATAAAATGAAATAAGAACAACATATCATGTGATCGGCGCATAGCGCAAATTTATGGGGCAGACGCAGATCAGTGGCGGCCGTTAGTACAGTGCGATCCTTAGTTACCGGTGGATTTTTGGATTGTGCTTCGATTTGAATTTTTGTATTTTGATTATCAGTGGTTCGGTGTTTCTGCAAAAAACTGTACTTTTCGGAACAAATCTGCTTAGAGTTGATCGTGTTCAAGGTAGGTTTTACAGAAATTATTAGATTTTCATTTCATAACCTAACTTTCAATGTCTTTATGTTACGCCACTGTCGGAACTTTTGCTGCGCATACAGACATCAGCCGATGCGTTGTTCTTACTCTATCCGCTTTGGTCTCCACCCCATAAGTTAAAATCGGTCTAATCACTGTCTTGTATATTTTTAATTTACTCTGAGTCGTCAGATATTTAATCCTCCATGTGATGTCTCTCAAGGAACCCGATATTCTTGCTCCTTGCGTCACGCCGCCTGACTTCTTACTTCTTTTTTCAAATTTCAGTCGCTTGTAATCTGTACACCTAAGCTCATTACTTGTTCAATTATTATTTGGCCTTTAATTTATAATTTGCATCGTATTGGTTCATTTGCTATGGCCATGGATTTCGTCTCTCGTAAGAGGAATTGTTGGAGGAACAAGGTCGTTCAAAATTCAAAGAAGGATATTCTGATTCAAAAAATGGCGAAACTAATTTATTTCGAGAATTCTAAATTTGTTCTTTAAAGCAAAAAACCTTAAGAAAAATCTTGAAATGTAAAAAGAATTGTTGGAGAAATATGATAGTCTGCTGAAGAAGAATTATTTGCAAGAAAGCGAAGGTCGTTTAAAATTCAAAGAAGGATATTCTGATTCAAAAAATGATAAAACTAATTCATTTCGAGAATTCTGAATTTGTTCTTTAACTAAAAACCTTCAGAAAAATCTTGAAATGTAACAGGAATTGTTGGAGGAACATGAGAGTCTGCTGAAGAAGGAGTATTTGCAAGAAAGCGAAGGTCGTTCAAAATTCAAAGAAGGATATTCTGATTGAAAAATGGTGAAACTAATTTATTCCAAGAATTCTAACATTGCCTTTTAAACAACGGATCGAGGGAAAAATCTTCAAACGTAAAGGAAACTGTTGGAGGAGTATGAGAGTCTACTTAAGAAGAATTGCTTGCAGAAAAACAAAGACCGTTCATAATCAAAAGTCTGATTCAAAAACTGATTTATTTCAAGAATCCTTAATTTGACCGTTTAACAATGGACCGAAAGAAAATCTTGAAACACAAAAGGAACTGTTGGAGGAATATGAGAGTTTACCAAAGAAAAATTATTTGTAAAAAAGCGAAAGAAGGGTATTCTGATTAAAAGCAACCAACTGGAAGTTATAACACAACAAAAGAGAATTAATCCCACATGTTAGCCTCTGTAACGGACCCCCATGATGGTACTCAGTAGGTACTAAATATTACTTTTTAAATTTAATCAAAATCCCCATTATATATCTTATGCAATAATCTAACGCCAAAGAATTCATTACATAACCGAAGGCAGTCTTTGAAAGCACGCTCTTAAGTTAATTTATTGAATCAATTTAATTAATTTAGTAATGAATCTTAGAACCTCCAAAGTCCTGACCACCACATCGAGCTGAGAAAACGATTTAGTGCATCTATTAAGTTTATTAAATTAATATTTTTAATTCTGAACATAACCTGTTTGGCAACTAAATGTTACCAAACGGTGTTGATAGTTTTTAATATTTAATATTAATATCATTTCTCAATTTGATTAAGTTTTGTTGAAGTGTTCTTCGGCTGGCAGGAAGTCAATTTTTCGAATTTCTTACGTATAATTAATCATAACCAGTAGATTTATTTTTGAATTTCATAATAAATAAAATAATTACAAACTGCAATTTATGGAATACAAACGTCTGAATTCCTAAGTAATTTCAATTAACACTGAGTTTATTTGTTTGTTATACTTTTATCTGGCTGTTCCTGGACATCGATTTTTCTTGATGTAGTTAATATCGAACTAATTCTGACATGATTTATTAGGTATAAATATTATAAAGTAAATGTAATTTGAGCTTAACAGCAATTTCATTTGTTTATTGTAGTTTTCTGTAATTGTTTTGAAACTTGCTACTATTCTAACCATCTCTATATTTTCAAAATTAATCTAAAATGTCTTTTATATCGAAAGTTCGACTGATAATAGCTTTTAAAGAATGAATTGCTCCTATTTAGTTATGAAAAAATGCCAAGGCTTTTTGTCTAAACTTCAGCTGAAAATGCGAACTTAACGTATACTAAACCTAAAATGGCAGACGTTTCTAGTTTTAAAGTTGATTTTTAAATCTGTACATCAAGTTAAGTTAGAGATTAAAAGGCACCTTTTAAGTGTCGTTCTGAACTATCAAATTAAAGCTTGCAGCGAAGATTTTTATTTAAAAACTCTAGCGAAGTGGCAAGTGGCAGTATCTTGGATTAATATTAATTACTACCAAAATTAATTTCAATTCCTACAATTTGTAGAGTTTTAACGACATCCTCAATTTCATATACTTCCTAATTTATTATTTATGTAACTGATGGCCTTATAAATAAACAAGGTCTTGCCTGTTTGGGCGAAAAAGCAGTTAAATATTTCTTGGCACAAGTGTCGTGTGACAGTAAGTTTGAAAAGGACTGTAGCAAATTTACGATTCACATACGTACAATGCATACGTAGTACTTTAAGTCTTTAACCTGCCATGTTCGATAAGCACAGTTTGAATAAAATCGGTTTCTTTCATTGTTTCCAAGAATATTCAGTAAAGTATTTTTCATTCGAGTAAATCGACTGCTTATTATTATTTTTTTTTTCTATTTATAGAACGTATTTAACCATGCAAAGCCGTAAAAACAAACAAAAGGGAAAGGTATTATTACCAAGCAAGTATGAAATAATTATATAACACACAAAAAAATATCAAAACGTCCAATGACAATGTAAAGCAGTGAAGATATCTTTGGCTTATATGCAAACCTAAGTTTCGCCCAATAAATAATACAAAAGCAGCAACTTTAATGCACAATTAAAACAACAATATAGTAATAAAAACAAACAACAATAGGAGCAGATTTAGTAGTTTAAGAAGGAATTTTAATTCAGTTAAACAAATTAAATTCATTTAATTTACTAGAAAAAACTATTAATTATATTCATGTTAATTAAAATTAAAAACCAAAATATATACAATTTCATATTAAACTCGACGATTTCACAATTTTAAGAAGAGAATTCTTCAACAAAAAATTTATGAGTTGTGGGTTTTGTTGAACTGCCAATTTACAAAATCTTTTCATAAATATTTAAACAGTAGGCCTGGCCAAATTTGAAAGACTTTCTATTCGGCGAAAGTTCCACAGTGATTATAATTTAAATGTGCAATTAGTATATTTACATTTGGTTACTTTTTTGGGACCTTGCGTGACTGTTTTAACAATCTGGTTTATTTTTTTTCAGTAAGTACCTACTTATTTGAAAAATTATTCGTTGCTCGAACCATCCATAGATATTTTGTAATCATAGTTTTAATTTTAATGTAAAAAAGACTAAAACTAATAGAGTTCGAAGCCCAACATGGTAAAAACTTTTTTTATGATAGGTTTGTTTACTGCACATTTTCTGCAAAATCCAAAATAAATAAACTTTGTTAAAGTCTGGGGTTTAAAAAGCACTGCTTAAAACTCCCTTACTGCTTACTTTCGTAATTTACTTCTTGCTAAAAATGTTTAAATTTTGAAAACTGGCATATAATACTACAAATAATATTTTAATTAATTAATGTTTAAAAATATTCGAGTAGTTTTGCTTCTTCTAGTTTTACAAGCATCGATAGTTTATTATTACATTAATTTTAATTTCCCTATCATTAATCTCATCAAAATCCTATTGATCCTCATCTTAATAAGCACTGCTTAAACCTTAACTAAGCTTTTGCTATGGATTTTTAACAGTTTCACACAAGTAAATTGCATCGTCCTGTGAAATCGAGTTTGTTCTTCAAACTGCACTATTTTCTGAAGTAACGAATGATTGAATACGACCATGGTTTCGGGGTTATTGCCTTCATCAGGCATATATTTTACGTATTAGCCTAGTCAATCAATGCAATTCGGTACAAAAGCGAAAACCAAACACAAAGAATTGTTAAAAACATTTCAATGGTAGTATTTGTTTCCTGTAATTTCCTATACGTCTCAAACGATTAACAAATCAATTAGTCAATTAACTAAAATTGTTACCATAAAAAAAGCCAAATCGTGAAGTGTTTTTTGACTGTTGGGAACTTTAAGGTAAATAACATCTTCTTATACAAAACAATGTAATTGCATCTAAAACCTAACATCGAAGCAAAAACAAGTTTTCACTACTTTTCTTTAATATTCTCCTCTCGTTTTATTAACTGTATCGAAACGTAAGAAATTCGATGTAATTTTCTGTAACTTGAAAACGTTTATAATGTGCATGATTAAATATAATTTCAAGATTACACGCAACCTAAGATAACTGTGTACCATGGCATCAATGTAGGTTATGCGTGAAATAAAACGAAAAATTAAATCAAAGAACGCAGTTGCCATGAAGTTCATTAATAAAATACAAACATTTCTTTAACCTTGCCATAGTAAGTTCAAGTTTACACGCAACACAAGATATACGCCGTTCAGTGTTTGATTGGACAAGAATTGGCCATGCTTTCAAGTGGTGTTGGCAACAAAACCGGGCAGTTTGACGTTGATTAAATTCTAGGTTATGTTGTCAAATGCTTGGTTTATTTAGTGAGCAAAATCTAATTTTCCCAAAAAAGGTACTCCTATTAAACAACTAGGAAACTAGGAAAAGTCTTATTTACACCAACGTAACTGTCTCCCTAACACGGCTTACTGTGTTCTAAAAAAATTACGTGCACCGTTCACTCTTTAATTGGACAATAGTTGGCCACGATTTTATTATGCTGGGCATAAAAGTCCCACAGTTTGAATAGTTTGTTAAAAAATTAGATTCTTATTAAATACGTAAGAAATAGTGTACAACTAGCAGCTGATTTTGTCGGTAAATTTTACCCTTAAAATGAAAAATGACTGTTACTGGCAGACAGGCTTCTGCCAGGACCGACGAAACAGACCACCTACCACGGCCTACTGTGCTCTAGAAATACCGTCAATGCATTATAACTTCCTGATCATGTTATGTAGGTTTGGTATAAAATGAAAAATTAAATTAATAAAATTACGAAGTTCACGAATAAATAAAAAAAGAATCATCTGATTTTATGTTATAACTTCAAGCTTTAAACGAAATACAAGTACCAGGTGATCAACGGAATTCATAATTAGAGGAGGCTGTGATTGGTGCTATTTTATGCTGTGTGGTTGAACACTGTCTCAATTCTGACACTTAAAATTTTTAAGAGCTTAACGCGCCAATTTATTTTCAAAAGTCAGTCCAAATATAACCAGTTACTCAAGCAAAAACAACGCGAAACCTGCCACACTTCAGTAAATAACTAAAACACGCCTTCGCAGATGGGGCCAAACTTTGCGCGATTCGATGGGGAACGAGTTCGACAATAAGTGGGGGAACGCATATATATTGAAACGAATTAGATCGGGTTGGTGCAATAGGAATAGTAAAAATTTCAGTAGCCCGAATTATCTCGGGTTGTCGGAAATCGGAAGGGAGCGTGTGCTCGGGTTAACTCGGGTGACTGCGTTCAGCGGTTAATTTCAAGCTGCAAGCCTGTGTTGCCAACTTTATGGTAAAGATCACAGCCTGCTCTTATTATAAATTCCGTTGATCACTTGGTATAATAAACGTAATTTAACGAGATAAAAGTTGCGCAGCCCTTTTCGGCTACCTACGTCCATTTCGATTTATAAAGCTGTTATTATTGGCCTTGTACATTCGGGTACAATATTTAATTAATTCCTCTCAGTTTGTCAATGGAGTGAGAATGCACGAAGTGCAAGTTTTTATCGGGTTTGCTATACCTACAGTATACACTGTTTACTTATTAATTGGACAATAGTTGGCCATGAGCTTATTATGTTATTATCCAAAAACCAGACTGTGTAGAACCGTGATATTTGCCAAATTTTAGGTTATGCAAACGGTCAAGCGTTGCTTAGCTTGTTGGTTTTGTTTACTGATTAGGCGAGATGCTTAAGGTTGCGGATTAATTTTTCGATAATTTTCATGAAGACAAAGAATATTCTTATTATCTTATTAAACAAATAAAAATTATGTACGACTGACAAGGTTAAGCTTATCGTAAATTTTAACCTTAAAATCAATGCAATATCATTTTTACTGAAAGACATACCTCTACTAGGAACAATCTTGTTCTCACTAACGAAACCGTCTCACTAAAGATGGCCTACTGTGCTTTAGAAACCTTAGGGACGGATTATAACTTGCAAATAACATTATGTAGGTTAAGCAGAATGAAAAATATAAAACCGAATAAAAGAACAAAAATCGTTGATTTAGCTGACTATAAATTAATTTTTTTTAGTAGGTATACAATAGCTTCAAGTTAAGTAAAGATATTGTAAATATAGTAAATAATAGTATAAACCACTCATTCCTGAGTTGGACAAGAGTTGGCCACAATTTCGGTTTTATATTGGTGACCGACAGCCTGGAATCTTGTCAGATTTTGGGTTATGTAAAGGGTGCTTTGTTTCCACAAATATTGCTTAGTTGTTCGTTTTGTTGGCTTATTATGCGAACTATAGGCTTGTAGATACCAAGTACTTATCTCTAATGTTAGTTTAAGTTTCAGGAAATGAATCCGATTCTCATTAAACAAATAAGGAATTGCGTTACAGCAAGGCTGATTTTGTTTCGAACCATAAGCTGAAAATCAATGTAATGTCATTTTTACTAACGGCCAACGGAAGTCTTGTTTACACTAACAAAGTCGTTTAATTGATAGGGCCTACCGTACTCTAGAAACATCATGAATGTATTAGAACTGGTACATAATGTTACATGTTACGTAGGTTAAGGAGAATATAAAACGAAAAACTTAATAAAAGAACAAAAACCACTGATCATAAATACATTTGATCTCTTGCAGTATAACACCAAGCTTATATACAGACAAATATATACACCGCTCATTTCTAACTGGACAAGAGTTGGCCATGATTTCGGCTTTATATTAGTAACACAAATCGGATATCTTGAAACAGAGGCCTTTTTAGGTTATGTAAACGCTGCTTTGTTGCCAAATATTTTTAGTTAGGAGTTTTGTTAGCTCATTAGGAGAGCTACAGGCTTGTAGATACCAAGTATCTCAAATGTTGCTTCAATTTTCACAAAATAAATAAGATTCTCATTAAACAACTAAGGATAAGCATTATGGCAAGGTGGATTTTGTTTCGAACCATATGCTTAAAATCATGCAATGTCATTTTTATTCTTCTTCATGCCATATTCTTTTAGGACGTTGGCGAAGGGGATCAAAGCCACATTTTTAAACGACTTGGCGTCGTGAACTTTGTTATATCCCCCTTATACTAGGGAAATGTGTTCTCTGCAGTGGTTTCCCGTTGACTTCTGCAGAGTTTGTGACCGTGTATTAAGTGTATAGTGTATGTGTCTTGTTACTATCTGAAGTCGACCACTCCGCAGATAGAATAATAAATTATACCAGAGACCAAGACTCCTATAGCTAGGAACCCAGCGCTCTTACCACTGCGCCAACAAGCTTCTCTGTTATTTTTATTAACAAACAGATTTATATAATGAAAAGTCTTATTTATACTAACGAAACTATCTCATTGACACAGCCTACCGTGCTCTAGAAAAATCATGAACGTATTATAACTTGTAAATCTTGTTAAGAAGATTAGGCACGATATAAAACAAAAAATTGCATAAAATACAAAAATCGCTGATTATAAATTAATTTGTTTTTACTATACGAGATCTGATCAAAAACTATCCAGAATGGTTTTGTAACTTTACAATGACTGGACACAAAGGGCTGTGGTATTGCACAAAGTGTGCTTAATATTTGTTATATACGTTATATCTGATTTGCTCAATCGGTTGTTTTACGTTTCATGTTTCTTTTTTGGCACTTGCGTAGTTGTTTGTCGCATCCATCATGTCAAAAAAAAGGATCAACGAATTTGCATCAGATTTTGTTAATAACTTGTAAAGATTAAAGATACGTATTTGAAGTTACAAAAGTCTACGGCGAGGAGTGTATGAGTCGTGCGGAAGTTTATGAGTGGTATAAACGCTTTCAAAACGGTCGTGAAGGTGTTGAGAGTGACGCGTTTTGGAAGACCTACAAGCAGCAGAAGTGCACAAAATGTCGAAGTTGTGCACGCAGCTATACTACGGGAAAATCGCCGAAGCCCAATTACTATTCGTGAGTTAGGCCCAGATTTAAACATTAGTTATGGCCCGATTCAATCCATTCTTACGGAGGATTTGGGTATAAGACGCGTCTCAGCTAAACTTGTACCAAAACTTCTCACAGCTGAACAAAAATAAGCCCTTGTTTTAGTAGTTAGTGACTTGCTTGAATGCATGAGAAATGACGAAAGCTTTCTAAAAATGATCATAACTGGCGATGAAACATGGGCTTGTGGGTATGGTCACGAAACTAAAGCCCAATCTTCGCAGTGGAAGACTCAAAAATGCACGACCAAACCGCAGCAATGTTAAGACAATGCTAACTGTCCTTTTCGACCACAAGGGAATTGTGCATCAGGAATACGCTCCACCTGAGCAGACAATTAACAAGGAGTATTACTATCAAGTCCTACGACGATTGATGGACGCAGTTCGTCGTAAAAAGTCGGAACTGCATGAGAATGGCGAGTGACAATTGCATCACGATAATATCCCCGCCCACGCATCAAAACTTGTGCAGCCGTTCCTTGCTAAACATGGCATTCCACAAGTTCGCCAGCCACCATATTCTCCAGGCCTTGCTCCCAGCGACTATTTGATATTCCCCAAAATCAAATTTCAGTTAAAAGGAAAACGATTTCAAGACATTGAAGAGATACAGCAGAACACGACGAAGCTGGCTATTTCAAAAGACGAATTTCGAGCACTGACATCAACTTTGGATTAAGTGCGCGGCTTCGGAAGAAGACTACTTTGAAGGCGATTAAATGTCAATTTCATAATCTTATATTTCTTTATAAATAAAGCCATTTTGGGTACTTTTTTTATCAGACCTCGTATAACTTCAAGCTTACATGTAAACGAAGATATACACTGTTCATTTTTGAAATGGACAAGAGTTGGTCGATCGGGCCGGTTTTATATTGGTAATAAAAACCAGATAGCCTGAAACCGTGGCGTTTGTAAGATTCTAGGTAAACTGTGCTTTGTTACCAAATATTGCTTAGATGTTCGTTTTGTTAGCTTATTATGCGAGTTATAGGTTTACGGATACCAAGTACCTCTAACGTTATATTAATTTTTACGAAATAAATCAGGTTATCGCGAAATAAGTAAGTTATAGCAAGCTTGATTTTGTCTTAAATCCTATCTAGGAAAAGTTTTGTTTACACCAACGAAATTGTCTCATTGACATGGCCTACTACACACAAGAAACACAAGGAACGTATTATAATCTGCAGATCATGTTATGTAGGTTAGGCATGATTTAAAACAAAATATAGAACTAACAAATGCAGTTATGAATAAATACAACAAAAATAAAACCTGGTATATTTAAACAAATCCGCTTTTGCAGAATAGATCAACTTAACGAGAAAAGCGAATCAGAGCATCACGCTTGGTGATTATTATTTATAATGCTGGAATTAAACACGACGATTATTTTCATTAAAGTCTGTAACGAATAAACAATGAGTGCCTATTAAAATAAACTTAAAAGTTTAATTTCACTGCGATGGATTTATGGGCGTAACTATTTTCTTCCAAATTTATAAGGTTTCTTAACAGTTGTACGTACAATTTGCATTAGATTTTCTTTCTGCAACCGTTAGAATGATGTATTTTAATTATTAAATTCTGAGACCAGTTAGCGTGTTAAATCTGCCCACAAAGTAAACAAACAGGAAGTGCATTAATGGTTGCAAATCAATTTCTTACGAAATCAGGTGTAAAAACTTCATTAACAATTAAATTATAAGAGAATATTTCCATAATCGTCTTTAACATGCCTCACGACATTCTAAATATTACTTCCTGTAAATAGATAAATGTAATATAAATGCAAAATAACGTTCGCAATTTATTTTTGGAAGTAACTAGGGCGTTGAATTTAATTTGTAAAGCAAATTAGATGCGATAGTTATGGAACCATGCTTAACATTAAAATTACCGTTAAATCGATTTAAAATCGTTTCCTTAAAAATAAAACCGAAAACTAGAAATTTATTATTACGTGATTGCTTCACAATTTTCAATAAATTAGAAAGCATGCGCAAATTTGTATAAATTATTACGATTACGATTCACGTAAAAAAATAAACAGCTGTAATGGTTTGTAAAGCACGTGTACTTTTTCTTTGTAATTAATTAATAGTATAACTGAATAGTGTAACTGTCGTGTTTTATAAAAGTAAAACGGTATGTATATGCATGAATAAACTTTCGTTTATGCGGAACATGACACTAATGGTTAACAAGTATCTATCTGTCCGTCTTCAAGCATCATTAATACGGAATTGTGCTAAATTGCCAACAAAGATTGTGAAAAATGTTACGTATTTTTCACGTGCAGGTGAAAGTAAATAGAAATTTGTTTAAAAATATAAAAGATATTCTTTGGTTTGACAATTAATTAAATATAAAAAATTTATTTATTGGACATCGAATTTTTTATATTAATTAATTTTTTTATTGAAATGAATTTTATATATCCAATTAAAGTAAATTAAGCTTTTGAGTTCTAGCAAATTATCCATAAAGTTTAATTAATTAAATAATTTTAGGATTTATAGTTTCACGGCGGAAATATTGTAACGTAGTGGTTTACTTAAACAATTTCCCCACGTGGGGTTTGGTTTTATGGTAGAAATCCTAAAACATTAAATTATTTATATTCAAAAAACAAATTCTAACAATGCATATTAAAAAAAATACTGGGTTGTGTAATATGTCCATATTTTTGCTTTCCTTGTTTACGACAATATCAACTTTAACTAATAAAAAAATAGTAAATTAAAGGTGGGTTATTCACGATGAATTGGTAACCGATTGTGTGTTAATTAATCGCATTATAATAGGTATTCGCATCCGTTGCTATAAAAAAAGGTGGAAGAATTTGTGTAGGATGTTGTATAACTTTGATTAAACATGGTTAAAGCCAATAATACGGATGACTAACGTTGCTTAAAAATTCTAAAATTTAACGACTCTGATTGTTTTTTATATTGTGAGTATATGAAATATTGGAAATTTAAAAACTTTTCAATTAAAAGAAAAAATAGTTTTGCTAAAGGGAAAACGTATCTCAACCGTTTTTATCAATGATTGAGTAATTAATTAATCACACTACAATTAAATGTTTCTGCCAATTATAGAAAATGAAAACAAAACAAATTTCTAGTTAATCATCATTAAAACAATATAAATTTAGAGCTTTAACTTTACTGTCTTTAACTGTAAAGTCGACAGATAATAATAATAAATACATTGTTAGCACTCATAAGCATGTGGGGAATACTACGTCCCACATCAACCCTGATTTAATGTATTGTATCATACTTTACTAAATCCTTTGGAATTCTTGTCCTTTACTAATCTTCTTATGCATGACTAATTCTTTCGAAAATTCCAGCGTCAGCAGTGCGAGGTGACATCTTTGTTAAGATAATGCACCAACGGCGCCCTTCCCAGAAAATCCTTCTTAATCCATACCCTGACTACGCTATTATCTTTTACTGGCTACCTAGCTTCGCATCTTCGACACGTTCCAACTGCATAATAAAGATGAATATAAACTCAAGTCATCATTATTTAGTACGTAGAACACCCACAAGCATGAGTTATGATTATGAGCAACATCGATGTCTAAAGAGAAAATCAGAATAAACAAATTTAATATTGTGCTGTGAACGTGTCTCAGGTTTTGTAAATGGTGACACTGATTTTTTCCAAAGTTGTCAGTAAAGTTGACCTGAACAGTTCATTAAAAAGCTGACAAAAATAAATTTATCAATACCACTTGCAAAAGAGGTCGCAATATGTCGTTATCTATAATGTCAAAAAAGTACTTAGTAACTTCAGAAGTTCCACAGGGAAATAATATAGGTCCTGTTTTCTTTTAACCACAGGGGAGTATTCTTCATTAATTCAAAAAGATATAATTTTTATTGTTAGATGTAGTACAGATAGTACCATATCGGTATTAGTACTGGTACATTAGGATGAAACTAAATTTTTACAATTTGCTATGTACGAACGAGTACAAAATTTCTAAATTTATGAATTCTATTTTTATTTCTGCTTAAAATTAGTATTCTTTAAATTCGCAGAAAATACATTAGAAATTACTAGTTTCCTGATAAAACTTTAAAACACTTGTATTATATTCAAAAATTTCCTATTTTCAAGATAAAATAAAGTTTTTATTAAATTGCATAATCTAAAGCCAAATTTCTAAACTTTAGGATTCTAAAGTTGACATAAGTTTTGATTATTTTCATTAGAAAAGGCTTCTGCTTAAATTTTTTTAAATAAATAAACACAGAAAACACCTAGAAAATTTATATTTTCCTGAGAAAACTTAAACTATATTTCGTATTTTCATGGTAAAATAAATTCTCGTTCTACAAATAAAGTTCTGAATTCTATGACTGGCAGAGAGAACATTTTCTTTAAAAGAAAAATTTCCTGCTGCTAAAAATTATTATTTTTTAAATTAATACGAATAAATGGAAACATGTTGGGATTTACAATTTTCCTGGAAAATTCTTTGTTAGATTTAATAAATTAAATTTGTGGATACTCAGACTGGCGGGGTATTTTTATTATTTAAAAAATTTCGTATTTTCAAGGTGAAACAAATTTTCGGTCTAAAAATGAGAAGAAGACTTTGAAGTTCTGGATTCTAAGACTGACATACATTTTTTATTTTTTCATTAGAAAATATTTCTGTTTAAAATTAGTAAACATAGAAAGCACATTGGAAATTACTATCTTCCTGATAAAATATCAAAAAAATTTAAAATCTTTAATATTTAAAACTTGGGATAATTAGGAAAACCACAAAATAATAATATATTTGCCCAACTAGAAATGTCGCTGAAATCGTTTAGAAACTTTTCGCTTCTGAGTTTTTCATTTGTGTATTTTGTTTAAAAATTTTATTTATTTTGTCCTAAACAATCCTGAAATCTGCGTTTTCATGTGCAAATTTAATATTTCGTAATGAAGTTTAGGGTAAAAGAAATAAATATTCCAAAGAATTTTTCTAAAAAGCTTGGCAATTCTTGTTTGTTTTTAAAGGTTATACTCGGCTCAAAAGTAAATACGTATTTTAAATCTCAGACGTAATTTTCAGGCTTTCAAATACTAAAAAATGTCTTCAAGTAATAATTATACAAATGTTAAGTAATTTAATTCATATTACATAGCTAATTTCATTAAAAATTGCCCTGAAATTTTCTTCGATCTTTGTTTCAGTTTTACAGTTTTAAATAACTAAAATGGTACGGCCATATACTACGAATGAACCACAACAGCTTAGTGAAAAAGATAACAGAGGCAGGCAGAATAGGGAAACGAAGAATAGGACGACCCAGGTAGAGCTGGATGCGGAGAATGGAGGAACTGGGTAAACAGAGAGAAAAAACGAGAGAGGAGATAAAAATACTTACAATGGACCGGAAGGGATGGAAAAATTGGGTTAACACGACACAAGAAAAATAATCCGACGCCCTTAAGGGTATAAGGATACTGGAAGAAGAAGAAGAAGAAGAAGAAGAAGAAGAAGAAGAACCCATGGAAAACTAATATTTCTCCAGTAATTTTTGAAACCCCAGAAATCCGCTATTAAAAATTCTTTCCTTTAAATAATTTTTTCAAAATTTGTTCTGGCCGGGAAATACTGACAGTTTTTACATTCATACAAACTTTTGAATCAGATTTTTCTCATCTCGTTTTAAATGTTATCTATTTTTCCTGGAAATTTGCTTTTTCAGGTTACAAATTTGTGAAATTTCACTGCACCGAGATGGCCTACTATATAGGAAAATAATTTTCCTAAGAATTTTCTTTAAAAAAATTTTGGTGAATTTCCCAACTTTAATTTCGATATTTATTCATTGTAAATTTAATGTTTATTCCATAAGGTTTTAAAAGCCGTAGGGGTTTTTCAGACAAAAATTCGTTTTTAGCAAACTAAAATTTTCGGTCCTTTTTCCTTCCAAAGTAGAGGACGCTTTGATATTTATTTTGTTAAGAGTCAAAACAAATCGAAAAAGGACTAAAAATTCCGGAAATTATATCAAAAATAAAAGAATTAAAAGGAAGCATTGCCTGGAAATTTTAAAATTAATTCGGAATAATCATATCAAATTCAACAAAGTCGAAATGAGGGCTCAAAATTGAGATTTAAAGCTACAAAAATGAGAGCTCCCAAAAAATGAGTCTTGAAGTTAACTAAAAAGCTAGAGTCAGAAATGAGAACCAAATCCTTACGAGTAAAAGCCAAAGGATTAGAAATGATTCTTAAGATTTCAAAAATGAAACCTCAAGCCTTATACATTTTTCATTCAAGATAAAGCTCCTTTGACGTGTTTCTGCAGGTTTTTGAAACTTTTAGTTCTAAGTTTTTTCAGTTTAAAAAAAAAATCTAAAATCTTTAATATTTAAAACTTGCGACAAGTAGGAAAACCACAAAAAAATAATACAAATTTGCCCAACTATACATAATACATGCATATAAACATATAAGCAGTGATTTTTTTTTATATATATATTTTCAATTCTGCCATGATATTATCAATATTTTAGAGTATTGCGAGATATTAAAGTTGCAGTTTAAAAATTCTTGCATATTATAAAAGCTTTGGCTATTAATATTTCTTATATGTAGTTTTATTTTAAATTTTCTGGCATTTCTCGAAATCGGATTGGCATGTGATTTAAAAGTTTCATAGATAAATAATTTACGAGATGTTGAGTTATTTTAAGTCTGTGGTATGGAGAGCAATGATCCTAAAGTTGGCAGGCTTGATTAGGGGAAACAATAGTAAAGTCGAAGCAAAACAGGTGATGCATGCCTAAAGAAATGAAGCCAGGTAGCTCAGTTATGAGAGGGCTAGGCTTGCATGTTGTAAGTCCCGGGTTCGAATCCCTACGTTAGTGGAGATTTTTTCTCGGGCCTCTGGGATCGGTACTAGGCCTGGTGAGACCATTCACAGTTGGGCTTAATTAACTGTGCTCTACTCGGAAGTCTGATCTATGAGATAGAGTAACAAGACCCCACTACACACGTAGTAACACACACATGACAGAGCCGTCTGACTTGAAGTAATGCCTAAAGGCGGTCCCGAGCAAATTGGCTATACACGCATACAAGGCACACACGAAAAGAAAAAAGAAAAAAATGCATAAAGAAAGAAAAAAAGAGGAAGAAGAAGAAGAAGAAAAGGCGGAAGAAGAATAGAAGGATGAGGAGTCGATCAAAGCGAAATTTTTATTATAAGTATCAAAATTATGAAGTTTAGAATTATCAATTTGCCATATTAAACATAAACAACCTCAAGCAAACAAACTTATATAGAAGAGAGGTTCGTTTACTTCAACGCTTTTGCATTTTACGTCAAAAAAATTCCACGAAACCAAATTAAAACCAGAAATATATAAATCAAGATATCAAAAAATTTAAACAAATATTTATTCCCAGAAACATTAAACATTTTAAATTCATTTTTATTACAATTTTAAAGGCAAAAACGTAGTTAGACAGAACTTTTCCAGACTTTATCGACTAGTATTTTATAATTTTAACATTGCTTGAGCACACACATAAAACAAAAAAAAAATTGGAGGAATGCTGAAAACCAACGAGTGGTCATCACATTAAAACGGTTGTGAATTCTAATCTAAATTATAGCGGTTTATAAATGAGCGGTACAGTTGGACACTGGGAATCGGTAGCTAAATTGTTATTTTATTGCTCGTAAGTTTATAATGAAATTGTTAATTTTTAAATTATGGATCATTAAGATGCCGTTTCGGACCAAATGCCTTTTTTAGATAATATAGATATTCGCGGAATTATTTTATCTCTATCGATATTTTTACACCCGAAAACTGGCGAGTTTTTAATATTAATAAATATTTAATTTTATGCTTTTTAAAAAGACATTTTATGAATTTTTAAGAACAAATTAGTAACGATTAACTGCTTTACAGATAAGCCGATTCAGTCGTTTAATTTAATGTTGTTTGTTCATTTTTAATTGTTTCAATTTTGTGTTTACGAAAAATAACAAATATTTATGCGTTCAATAAATAATTAAAACTACGCATCAAGAAGCTTAGGCTATTTTTTTGTGCCTCCAAAAGGACAGCATCTCAATTAAATTCTGCATCAAGACATAATTCAATACAGAAAGAATGTTGTTCAGATTCAAAACACTTACCAGAATTTCAAAAATAAGTTACAAATCAATGAAAGGGCTTACCTGAAACAAAATAATTAAAATTAGTATAAAGTAAAGCTTGGGTAAGGTGAAATTATTTGAAAAAGTTTTGTTGTACATTTGTTGAAAATTATTTAAAGTTTTTAACAATAAAATAAAAAAAAATTTAAAATTGTTTTGTTCTGGACATTAATCGTTTCCAAGGTCGCCCAAATAAAAAAGCAAACCATTTTCAAGAATGATCAACCAAGAAGGTTTACATAAGTTGATAAATTACAGTTATATATGGTACCCATACTTGCCATATGTTTCGGATTTGATTGTCGATCGCAAGATAATAAGACCCGATCGCTTTTAAAGTACGATTGTAAAATATTCATTAATTTAAGTTCTATTATCAAGATTTCTCATCTAACATCTAATCAGTCATTATGTTACATCATAGTGGTATTACAGAGAGCATGCCATACATTTCTTTTAAACGTACAAGCATTATCTCTTAATTGATGGATTACTGCCATTTTAGACTGGCTTAATTTAGCTTTATGGAATGATGATATTATTCCATTTGGCATTTTGTATTTTAGTGTTGCTTTTATACTCTGCTAATTACCATTCCTAACTGTATAAAAAAGGTTAATTATGAGATTATATTTTTAAAACGGCAATCAGTGATTATTATGCTTAAATTTGGGCATTTTTTAATAGCTTCGGTATTTTTTTATGGGAGATATTAACAAAAGACTTTGTAAAGCTTTATTACTGAAAGTAAATACGTTGCTTTGTAGCCAAAAGGTTTCGTAGATTTGTTTGGTCGTTTAATGTACGAGGAACTTCTTTTCAGTTGGAGTAAACAATTTTTTTTCTTTTTCATTCATTCATTTTTGTTTTTCACTTAGTCTTCTTATTTTATTTTCCTTGTGCCTCTTTCGGAGCGTCGAATTGAAGGTCTTACTTTACCTCTGTACCCATTTCTTATACTCCTGTCGGTTCCTGGCCACTGTTTTTGCTCTCTTCTATCTTATTTCCTTGATTCTGTCTATCCATGTTTTTCTCCTTTTCTTATCTCTTCAAGCTTCCATAATTTTCTTGACTAATCAGTCCTGCTTCATTCTCGTTATGTGCCCCAGCCATTTCAGTTGATCATTTTTTATTTTCTCCAATATTGGATCTTGTTCAGTTTTATATTTCTTAGCTAATCCCATTTTGTTACATTTCCTATTTTTCGTAGATACTACATTTCAGCTGCATTTATTTTACTGTGTAACCTCTTCGTCAATAGCCATGACTCTTGATCTAGTATCTGCTCCCATTTTTCCTAGTAATGTTTTGCTTAGTGCGTAATATGTTGTTTTTGCTTTTCGTACCCTGTTTGTTATTTCATTATCAATCCTTCCGTCAAATAACTTCTCTTTCGACATTGTCAAATGCTGATTTAAGGTCTGTAAATGTCATAATAAAATCCCAATTTGCTATTATGAATAAATTATCTCCCATTTGTCTATTGCTTCTGTAGGTTGTCTGTTCATCTTCCAATTCTTTCTCCATAGCTTCTCTTACGCTTTTCAAGACAATTCTTGTGTATATCTTGGAGCTCGAAGATGCTAAACAAGTAGCTATGCAGTTTTCACATTCTGTTTGGTCTCCTCGCTTATATAAACTGGAATTATAAAGTTCATTCCCCACGCCAATGGGATTCTGTTCAGTCTCCAGGCTTCATTACATATTTTCCATAACCATTTCTTTCCTTCTTTTCCCATCCATTTTATCATTTCTGGGATTACTCTGTCCTCACCACTTGCTTTTCCAATCTTGATTTTTGTTATTGTTTCTTCTATCTTCTCCTTTTTTAGCTCCCCCAAATTTACAATTTCTTGTCCGTTGTCATGTATTGTAATTCGGTTCATGGCTCCTTCATCATTTAGTTCGAATTGTTTTAAAAAATAAAATCTAGGCAGTGTACATGTTTAAATTCCCTTTGGCATTTGAATATTCATTTTTAGTTTGTATATCGCATTGCTTCGACAAGCTTTGGTTGGGAAACCATTTTTATTGATTGGAAAAACAAGAACATTAGAAAGAAGATAAAATAAATTATTCGAAGATCATTTTTAGAAACGTTAAAAAGTTAGTTAAAAACATTCCTTAGAAGAAACCAAAATATTAGAAGAAATAGAGCTTTAGTGAATACATTTTAGAAAGAAAAAGTACAATTTAGAAGAATAGCATTTGGTCAAACCAGGAAACATTATCAAGGCGAGTCGAAGCTATTTATACATTTAGTACGGTCCTTCGAGCATACCTTTAGTTTTAATTAAACATATTGAACTTTTCCTCATAGTACTCGCTCCAGGTATATTTCTTTTACGTGCGTCCTTCTCTGATTATTTCCATCATTTATTCTTCTAACGGTTTTCTTTGTTTTTCTTCTCATTGCTTTTAATCACTCCAAAATCGTTTGTTATTTAGCCTGTACCCCTGATTTAGTCATCATTAAGGTGCAAGCCTATTGGCTTGTTTCATCCTCATAAACTTATTATTATTATTATTTAGATTTGATCTTTCCATCGTTTCTTCCTCCTTTCTCGTGGTACATACTCCATAATTTTCTTCGTTATTCGTGCATCTTCTACTCTCGTTACATGTTGATACCATTTCTCTCTATAGCCTTTGATTATTGTATTTAGGTCTGAGATACCCAGTTCTAGTCCTATGTCCTGGTTTAGTTCCCTTCCGAATTCTTTCCATGAACTTTGTTTTGCTTTTTTAACCACCCCTTTGCTTGTTTCCTAATTTTATTATATTCCCCTCTATCTTGGTCGTCTTTTGTTATTATATACCTCTTCCATGTTCTTTCTGATTATCTCTTTTGCCTCAGCATAAAATAAATCAAAGTTTGTCACGTTAAAGAATTGCATACATAAGTGACAACCCTGCTTGTTTATCTTAAATTAAAGAATTATTTTTTTATCAATTCATTAAACATTCTTTTGCGTTCAGAAAACTTAAAAATGCGATTTTCTTCGACCACGATAATCAATGTTTGAACGTTTGAAGGTAATTTCGCTAACTAAGATTTATTTCTAATGTCAATGTTGTCCATTACAATACAATCATACTAATTAACTTAATTTTAAAGTTTTGTTTAGAAACAGAACCAGGATTTCCTGTTATGAACTTGATTCATAGGTATGCTGATTTAATAAACGAGCAAATTCTCTTCAGCTGCAGTAACCTACATTTCTTTGTCTTTCATTTCTGACAGATCTGCAACTGATATCAAGATTTCTACATGAAATTTACAATTTGAGGGCGAGTTTGGAATCGAATTCCATTTAAAGGATTAAAAATGTAGACGTGGATTTGAAAAATCGTGTTTCAAATGTGGATTTTAAAATTGTTTCAAGTTGTTTAAGCCAAAGCTCTCAGTTTTGAATCACAACCCGAACATTTTCTGGCCTAAGGGGTTGTAATTTCAGGTATGAATTCCAAAACTGGAGAACTTTCAGGAGATTGAGTCGAATCTTTTTAGATCCTGTATTCGAATATTTCGATTTAAAAAGCATTGGAATTTCAAACACGGATTTAAGCATTCGAATTACAAATTTTAACTGTGAGATTTACATTTGGTTTGAAAGATTAAAAATTCAAGCATGAATCAATAATTAAAGTCGGAGATCAATTCATTCTTTCTTTCTCAAATGCGATTCGAACGTAAATTCAAAAATTCATCTCTAACGTAAAACATTGGGATTTAAAAATATGAATTTGTGGATTGATTCGATGAAAGATTTATTCTTCATAGGTCAGTTTCAAGGATTAATAATTTGGAGATTGATTCGAATTCTTTAAATGAGAACGCTCATGTTCAAAACTGTATTCGAATACTTTATTCTGAATTAGTGTATTAAAATCTTTTGCATATTCAAGAATTTGAATGGTAAATGCGAATTTGAAAATCACTTCAGATGCTTAAACTTCAAAATTGAAAATTGAATATTTCAGGCCTAAATGAAAGCATGTTTAAATATGTTTCGAGCCATCGAGTGGGGGATCGATTGCAGTTCTATTAAATACGAGACTGAAGCTTTCAACCAATTCGAATTTCAAGTTAGACTAATTTTAAACATAAAGTGTAGCAGTCAAGTCAGCCATATGGATTCGGAGATCTTTCGATTTTTTTAGGGTTTCGAACCTGGAATCGAACATTAAGTCTAGCTTAAATAAATAAAACCTTAAACACGCATTTAGTAATTCGAGTCCCAACTGTGGATCGAATAATGGATTGTAGAAATCGAACAAGGAATCCTGATTTGGACATCGATTCGAATTTTTTATATACGTGAATCAGGTTTCAAAATTAAGATGAATATTTCTAATCTGACTTAAAAGATTAAAATTCGATTCGATTTATTATTTATTACTAGCCCGTGGTAGTTTTTTTGGTTCGATAATTTTGGTTTCATTCCTAAATGAGGATTTGAATATCGGTTAATCTTCCTAAATTCGATTCTATGCGATTAAATACCATTCGAATGCAAATTCAAATATTTAGGTCTCACTTAAGAAGAATTTATTCGACTCAAGATTTAATCTCTCGATTATTTTAGGCCTACTTTAAGGATCAAGAATTTTCAAGTCGATTCGAATTCTTTAAATGAGGACCCTCAGCTTCAAATCTGGATTCGAATATTTGATTCTGGTTTAGATTATTAAAACCTTTTACACATTCGAGAATTTGTATCGCAAATCGATTTAACTCATTTCAGATGCTTCAAAATTGAGACTAACTTAAAGCCCTTGAATGTTAAAAATATGATTTGAGATATTGGGTCCCAAGTACAAATTTTGAGATCGATCCCAGTCTTATTAGACACGAGCTTGAAGCTTTTACTAAATTCGAATTTCAAGTTTGATTAATTTTAAAAATTAAGTGAAATAGTCAAGTCTGAAATATAAATTTTGAATTTTCTAAAGGTATGATCTACGCTTAGAATCTGGAGACGAACATTAAATCTAGCTAATGCTATTACACACATTATTGAAGAATTCTGTTCCCAGCTACGAATCTCTTAAACGCTAGATATGTGTAAACTTTGAAATGAGATTTGAATAATGAATTGTAGAAATCGGATTTGGAGGTCAATTCGAATTTTTTCTATAATAAGAATTAGGTTGCGAAACTAAGATGAATATTCCTAGCCTGACTTAACGGATTAAAACGTTAAGTCTGATTTGATAATTCTGGTTTCATGCCCAAATATGGATTTTAACATCAATTAATCTTCCTGAATTCGATTCTGAAGTCCGGTTTCAAGTAACTAAAATTTAAATATTAATTGGAATTCCTCGAAATGTGGATTAAAAGAATGATTCATTTCATTTCAAATACGAGATTAAACTTTCAAAGCTACGATTTCAATATACCAGGTCTGACTTAAAAATGTTCGATTTTAATTTGAGTCCCAAGTACGGATTTCGAGATGGATTCGAATCTTGTTAGATACGAGAGTTGAATTAACAATTCGAAATTCAAGCCCGCCTTAAGCATCGAAATTTTAAGTAAGAATTCAAGCAATCGAAGCACAAATGTAGATTTGGAAACCATTTCGAATCTTAGCGAATCTGGATTTGAACATTGAATCTGATTTAAGCGATTAAAATCTTAAATTCGAATATCTTTACATGCGAAATTTTGGCTTCTGTTTAGATTTGAATATTTAAATTTGACTTTAAGGATTAAAACTTTAAATAGTAATTCAAAAATTCGATTTCGAATTTGATAATACTAAATAACTATAAAGGTTTAGCTTAATTTCTAATTTCTTACTTAATAGTGTCTTTACATTTTATATTTAAATGAATTTAATTTTTATAATTTATTTTATAATTATTTTTGTTCGGCCTATCTTAAGGTTTGAAAATCGGAAACTGCATTTTGGTATTTTAAATGTCGAGTTGAACTTGAACAAAAATTAATTCCGAAACCGTAGTATTTTAAAATTTTGACTTGAATTTCGGGATGTCGAATGGACCCTGAATTAGAAGAAGGAATGTCGAAGTTTGGATTTCAAAAAGTCGAAATCGACTCCAGTATTTAAATTAAAATTTACCGACAAACGTTAAAATTGAGCCTGATTTTTAGTACCTATTAAATGATTTAAGTAGAATACAGAATATCGAATTTTTAAATAGAAATTGTAGGTTTTCCTCGAAAAATTAAAGCTTCGGCTCGATTCAAAGTGTTGAAAATTTGACTCTGAAACTTTACCACGAAATTCGAGTTGATTTATGTTTTCGAAGATTCGAATTTAATTTTTTTGGGCAACTTTAGGGGACCAAATGTATTGTAAGTTTTTCATATAGGTATTTGTGAAATCTCATTGATAGTTTTATTTATAGAGACCTTTAGAGCAAAATTAAATACAAATTCGCTTTTCTAAATTGTAACTGATGTAATAATTTTATTAAATCTAAAGCATTTAAAATAAATAGTTTGGGTTTTAAAGTAACACTAAAGAGATTTCCAACGACTTGCAGAGAGTTGCTTTTTATTATATTTTAACGTTATCTAATTTAAAGAATTTGTCATTAATCTTCTAGGAAAATACTTATTTTAGAAAGTTTAAGGTATAATGGAAAAGGGTTTCTGTAGCTTTTAAGTGGCAATATGATATTTTTATTACATTTTTAAATTACTTGGAACTTGAATCACTATTTTAATAATTTTATAGTGAAATAGTTACTATAGAAAACGCATTAAGACTTGAGGAAATCTAAAGAAATAATTAAAATGTGAGTTTCCGCATGTTTTACTAGAATAATAGTACTAGCTATCGCCCAAGCATTGAAATCATAAAATTGGGCGTTGTAAAACGATAAGAAATATTAATTAGAATAACAAATAAAATGGTTCGAATCTCTGCGAATGCGAGGTTTTCCTACAGGCAAGTTGCTCTAAATTTATTTAAATACATTTCTGATTTTTGTGTGGGTATTCTTAAGATTTAAATCTTCATTCAAAATAAGAAAGCTCAAGTCTAAAAATTTAATAAGCTGATTTTTAGATGTTTTAAAATTAGTTTGGATACACAGAATATCACAAATTTGTGAGGCTTTTTTACGAACACAAAATAATTTATTTTAATTTTAATAGGTACCGTGTTTGTAGCTATAAGAAATACAAAATGCCCCGACTTTGTGACAATTCAGTTTCTTCAATGCTTTTGTGTGTATTTTTCTCCTAAAAGTGAAGCATAAAAATAAAAAAGTCTTTTATTAATACTCTAGTTTTTTTAATAAAAAAAAACAACCTCAAAAATGGGTATATTTTTTGAAAATTTCATTCTGAGACAAAAACCCTAAAATAGTCAGGTAAATTAATATTTTTTAGCTGTTAAACCACTCATTATCGCAATTATTTAACCTCCAATATTTCTTAAATTACTAATCACGTAGCATCAATTAATATTATTTAAATACCTAAAATTAGCATTCTTAATTAATAACCACAGCTTCCTCTTCTTCAGTGACGCGAAACATTACAATTACTAATTAACCCAACATTAAATTTATGCATCTAACATTGTGCATTGATTATACGTCATGAATAAATTAAAAACTTGTAGATTTGGGACAGATAACAGGTTAACAAGTACCGCAAACATATCATGTTATCAAGCATTAAAAAGAAATATTTGTATAGTGGAGTAGATAACAGCAAAAAATAAATCCGTTTCAGCAAACAAACCATTACGTTATTCCGCTATACCAACAAAGTATAAGAGATACATAAAATCTCAACGTAATTACTCACGTTTGCTTTTAAATTAAGCTTGGAGAACACACTCTAATTATACTTGCCAATACCAGATAATGTTACGTTTTACTATAGTTTACCGTGCACGTATCATACCAACGATAAACCTAGTAATCTTTTTGACTCGACGTGCAATTAAGCCTTATTATCACGCTAAAATAAAGTCCAAGAAATGTACACGTAGACGTACTACGTAAATTCAAACATTATTGCAATTACTAATGAAATGTTACCACGTTATCGTCTAAGCGCAACATTCTGGTATCCGTAAGTTAAGCATTTAACTATAATTATGAAGATTTCTTAACGACTTCCTTTCTCTGTACCAGTAGTTATGATGATATTAAAGCTTGTACATACATAACGATAATTTAATATCTTCCATATGATACCTTGTAAGTAAGAAAATGGAGATATCTAATCGGTACAAACTATATTCGGAGAATTTTCAACAGGAAATTTTACTTCTGATTAAATTTAATTCGCGAAACGAACAAGAACTAGCTTGAGTTTAAATAATTATAGTCAGATCTAAATTAATTGAACCACAAAGCAAAACGATTTATTTAAATATAGAAACATTCATAAATAATGATTTTTTAATGTTTAAGGCTTTTTGCAGAAATTTTATACACGTAACAGGCGATCTAAATGGAAGGAAAATGATAATACAGTGGGAAGATTCGGCGAAGAACCATACAATGACAACGAGGAAGGACTCACAGAAATATGAGAATTAACAAATGGGTACTATCACCATAAAGAAATATACAAATATGTATACATGGGTGCAGAAGATAAGAAAACAGATTTATAATCGACTACACAATCGTAAAGAAGACAACGAACTTAGAATAAAAGACGTAAGAATGATGAGAGGCACAGAATGTGGGAGTGACCATCGACTAATGCTTGCAGGAATGGAATTACCATGGTTTGGCCCGAAAGGAATTACAGTTAAACCTGAAGGAAAATGTGGAGAATAACGCGACGAACAGAAAGAGCTTAGAACTACACCTATTACAACCTAGAACAACAGAATTGTATCGTAACAGATTAGATCACAAACTTAGATATGACGACCTCACAGATACGTATGAATATATTAAAAAATGCATAGAAGCAACAGCTTTTGAGGGAGTGGAAAATACAAATACAAACTGAGTAAAGGGAGAGTCGACAAAAAAAGAATTATACAAAAACTGGTTAAGCGCGAAAAACGAAAGGGACTTAATTTACAGGATTACAAGAGGGGAATAGAGAAGTGAAAAGGCTAGCAGCAAGCCAAAAGAACGAAGACTGGAAAGAAGCATGCCAACGGATAGACCAATATATAGGATGAACCATACTATATGAAACTAAACGACTTCTGGATTTTATAAGGAATAATGACTACATGGGACAGAATGAAGAAAAAGAAGAATTAACATTATTTATGGAAGTATGGGTCCGAGGAACTGCATCGTATGCTAAAAGGTATGTTCCTACAAATAATAAATGGGGAGGAAATGCTCAGTGAGTGGAAGGAATCCTAACTAATTTAATCTTTAAAAAAGGGGACCTCGAAACTGCAGAACTACAGAGGAATAAGTGTGATAGCAACAATGGGAAGAGTGTACGGAAAAGTTCTAAGAAACAAAATAGAATATCAAATAGAGGGGAAAATAGGAAAAGATAAGTTAAGGTCGGGCAGAAATTAACCGGCAGTTTTGAATCAAGGAAAGGGCTCCTCCAAGGATGCTCGGCATTGCCTAATTTATTTAAAATATATATAGAACAAACGCTGAAATCACAGAGGAATAAATGCGAAGGAATGGGAATACCAGTTAGAGGTAAACACCTATACACGCTCAGTTTTTCAGACAACCAAGTAGCAGCAACACAAGACGAGGAAGGCCTGAGCTAAATGATAAGGAACTCACAGAGGAATACGAAAAAACAGGATTGGAAATAAACTTCAAAAAAGCGAATACCTTACAACATCAGAAGGAAGAGTAAAAAATTCAGAAATAGAATAAAGAGTTCAAATATTTAGGAAGAAATAAATAGCAGATTGGTATAAACAAGAGCGTGTTCGACAATTAAACACAATACTGTGGGACAGAGAGATAACGAGGAATACCAAAACGCAAATTTATAAGAACATGGTACAAACCATAATGACCTATGGAGAGGAGAACTGCGTTATAAATAGGAAACATAAAAAGCAAGATCGAAAAAACGGAAATGGAATATTAGAGAAGAAGCTGCAGGCTCATTAGAAGAGATAGAATCACAAACAATGAAATAAGAAGAAGATTGTAAGATATCAGCATATACATCGAAGAAACAAACTGCAGTGGAATGAACATGACCAACGAGCCGACATGACAAGATGGATAAACAGAATATCCAACTGGAGACCACCGGGACGACGACAAAGAGGACGACCCAGGAGATCCTGGAGATGAAGCCATGGAAACAAGAGGTCTATAAGATGAAAGAAGGGAGAACAAAGAGGAATGGAAATTCTTGCTGAGAGGAGAAATCCCTAATTATGGTATCCACGCCTGAGATTTCAATCGTTCAAACCAGACTTAAACTTTTGAAGCCAAAGGCTAAGAGCTCTCGCCTAAATGATTTGAATCAATCTACAAATTTATACTTGATATTTGACTTTTTAAAGACATGTTTGAATTTACAAACCTTCATATTTGAATTTAAATTCAATATATGATACAATTCGGAATGGCTTCCAAACCCACATTCCGGGTTCAATTCCTTGTATATAAATTCGAACTTAATTAAAAGATTGGAACCGAAACTCAAAAATTCAACTCAATCCCCAAATTCTCAGTTAAGACTCGAGTTGTTAAATCCGTGCTTAAATTTACAATGTTCTAGTTCGAACTCAGTATCTGACCCTCGATAGCAAACTTGAAGTTTTCATCTAAAAAATTCAAGCTTAATTTCAAAATTTGCTATTCAAAATCGAATCCTTGACCATAGGTAAAAAAGTTTTTCTTTTATTCAGGACGTCAGGATTTGAAACTATTTAAAAATTATCATTGGACTGAAATTTTCCTACTCATGCTTACGATTTTTAATCGTTTAAACCAGACTTTTCGAATTCAAGAGCTGCGACTTCTCATCTCATACATTCGAATCAATCCATATTTGATATGTGGATTCTTAAACCCACTTTGAATATTCGAATTTGGGTGGAAACTTTCTCACATATAAAATAATTCGAACCTACCTCCAAACTTACATTCCAGGCTCAATTTCTTGAATCCATGATTCGAATTCATTTAGAAGGATAGATTTTGAATCTAAAAAATTCAAATTCTCAGTTGAGAATTCTTAAATCTGCATTATATTGAATTTTTCATCTAAACGAATAAGGATTAATCTCCAAATTCGCACTTGGAAATCGAATTCTTGAATTACTGTCTAAGATTTTAATGCTCAAGTCAGACTTCAGTATTCAAATCTAGGCAGGAAGCCTAAATTTTGCACCTAAAGAGATTCGAATTAGTTTCCAAATCCACAGCAGTTTGGACTTAAATTCTTCTATCCGTATTTAGGATTTCAAGTTAGATTTAATGTTCAAATCCAGATTCGGAGCTAAGATTCGAAATCTACATTTGTGTTTCGACTGCTTGAATTAATGTTTAAAATGCATTTCGAATTCTAGTGCAAATTTAAATCTCATATCTAATAAGATTCGAATCGATTTCTGAATGCGTACTTGAAACTCAAATTCAAATCTAACATTTTAATCCTTGAAGTCTAACCTGGTATCTTCAAATCTTAATTTTGAAGCTTAAATCTTGTATCTGAAATGACTCGAATCTCCAAATCCACGTGAATGGGATTCAAATTAATATTTAAATTTTGCATACTTGAAGCCGGGCTTCAGAATCGAATTCAAGAACATTAATCGATCTTCAAATCCATATTTGGGAATGAGACCAGAATTATCAAATCAGACTTAACGTTGTAATCCCTTAAGCCAGATTAGGAACATTCATCTTAGCTTCGAAACCTAAATCTTATTATCGAAAAAATTCGATTTCTACAGTCCATTATGCAGAGTTCATTTCAAAGTTTATATCTCGCATTTAATGAGATTCGAATAAGTCTCGAAATCCACAGCTGGGATTAGAATTTTTCTATACGTGTTTAAGCTTTTAATAGTTTGAGTTAGATTTAATGTTCGACTCCAGATTCGAAACTTAGATCATCAAACGATCTCCAAATTCATATTTCTAAGACTGGGATCGATTCCGAAATTTGTACTTGGTAGGTACTCAATCTCTCGAAAGATATTTAACATATAAATGCTTTAAAAGTTTGAAGCATCTGAAATGAGTTGAAGCAATTTGCGATTCAAATTCTCGAACGTATAAAAGGTTTTAATAATCTAATTCAGAATCAAATATTCGGCTCCAGGTTCGAAGCTGTCTTGTCTACGATGGGAACTGCAAGCAATTGCAGATTATTTATTTGTTTAAATATTTTAACCTTATTATTAACTTCCGAGGGTTTAATTATTTTATTAACACAAAACATTTTAAAACCAAAAATAAAATTAACCACAACAGAGAGGCAAAAATATAACCGTATTAAATCACATTCAAACAAAACTTTGTGTTCCGTTTAATAATCTTAATAAACAACAATAATTTTCCAAGTGGGTTCGAACGCCGTCTTTCCATGACGATTATAACAAAAATAATAAACTACAAACTGACATAACACAAAACTTGTACGGGCAATGAAAAGAAAACAAGATGGATTACTATTAATTTCATTTTGTTCGGAGGTTTTATTATGTTTGATAAGGGGCACAATGCACACACTAAATAAGTACAAAGAAATCTCATTAGTTCGGGATTGGTTACGGTAAATAAGTGATGGTTAATGGGATAATTTAAAATACGTTACAGTTAAGACTTTACTGATGTGTTTGTATTACCTTATAAATTGTAAACCAACGGGTGTTCTTTTGATAAGATTTGTTTGGTTGGTGGGCAAATAGAAACCACCCAACATTTCCTATAACTGGGTTAAAAAGAAATTTTGCAAGATTATTTGTTTTACAGTTATAACCGAATGCATTTTCAGAAAGCAAAAACCAGTTCATTCTCACCGTTAAGAGGAGGATATCCTGTAATGATGTAGAAAAAGGATATTACGGCAGAAATAAACAAAAAGAGACTGGGAAGCCTTTAATGTGGTGGAAACGTGACATCATAAAAGGTAGCTCAGACAAGATTAATGCTATGTTAATTAAAATGGGAATGGTTCTTCCTTAACATGCTGTTAAGTTCAAAAGCCTTCGAATAGAGGAAAACAGTTGATCAAGTCAATGCATTATGTGAATAACAGTTGAAGATGATGATGTATGCACTGTAACAATTTTTAAAAAATGTCTAATTGTTCCAAATTACAAAAAATACAATTTTATTAATATTTATTTACTAAAAATATAAAATTGTATTTGCTGAATTAATGGGAATTATTTTTGATTAATCATTTTACTGTTGTTGAAGATACCTAAAAATGAAGGGAAAATATTACATTATTTTCAGTTTAGTCAGAAAGCTGTTGTTTCCTAAAACTAAGACTTAAAATTGAAATACGTTTCAGCTTTTCAGCTTCAAAATGAGGGCTTTCAGCAGATTGCAGATTACACTCAAAAGTTTCGTGAATCAATATATCCCATAATATAAAACTAAGCTTAATAACTGCAAAAACCCATTTGGATCGCGTCTCTACCGTTGTTGAAGACTTACAGAATTTGAGTCTTGCAGGAGTCATGCGATAGTAATTCAATAAACTATTGTAATTCGGCATGAATATAAGTTTACATTTTGATATAAACAGCTGCCACAAACGACAAGTAATATGTAATTAGTTTTCCATGATTTTAGCCGCTGCTGCAACAACTTCATTTGAAGGTTCTATAGATCGACCACCAACCCTGTTGTTTAGTGAAAATTTCAAATGTGCTTGTGAGTTCGTCGAAATTGTTGTGTAACGAATAAAAAAAATATGTCAGTAAAATTCTTACACTTTTGAAAGTACCTACATATGCACTTTTATTCTTAGTTGTGTTTTTTGTTTGGGCGTGAAAGCGATTTCAGAGGTGCTGGCAGTACCCCACTAATAATATAATAATAGTCTTGTAAAGCAGGAGTTTATTTTCCATCTTCAACTGGGATTTCCTGCCAAGTAAACAGTACATTTGACTCAATTTGATTCCACGTTGCTTTCTTTTAGTGAAAATATGTTTACGCCATGTTAGTCGTCAGTCGAGATCTAGATGCATACCCAGATATTTCCCGTCTTCAGTTTGTAGAACCAGGGTATTATTAAGTGTTACTGTTGGTCATGTAGACACATCCCGATATCTCATGGCCCTCAGTATAGAAAGAGAAAACGCATCTACTACTCAACCTAAAAAAAATTCGTTCTGTCAAAATCAAAATATGAAAAAATATTATTAGTTAAAACCTATCTTTATGTTATAATAAGCTGAGAAACTTGCAATATAGGTGGCAGCTAATAATTGTATTTATTTTCAATTTCATAAGGATAACAATTTCAAATTTCACGCGCTTTTTCCTGAGTACCGCATGTTTTTAGGTTTCACTATTAGTCTTCCATCTCACTCTTTCACAAATTCGACGTGCATGTCGTGGACCATGAAATATCGGGATACGTCTACAATGTGATTTTTTAAAAACTCAATTGCAGCAGGCCGTATTCTGTCTTAATAACCTTAGAACTGTCTGTATTGAGTCAGAATACGACCTGCTGCAATTGAGTTTTTAAAAAATCACATTGTACCTCATCTCATGGTGAACGTAATATATTATAGAATTGTTACATTTCCCCAGCCAATCCAGACATATAGGTTGTATTGTAGTTTTGCAGATGCAACAGCAGTTTGTATCTCAAGCAAGTATGTTAGTATCATCGACAAATGTGGCTGTAGCTGTTAGATTCGTTATGGGTATGTCAGGTGTGTACAATGTGTATGGGGGGGGGGTGCAGATCTGACAAAACCCCTCTCTGCTTGATTACGAACCGTCTACCTTCCAGGTAGGATTTGATGATTTCATACAAATGATTCGGTAGTGCTTTTTCAGTTTATGGTGCAGGCTTTCATGCCATACTTTGTAAAACGTCTGTTTGAAGTCCAGGAACATATCGGAGCAGTGCCTTTTCTATTTCAGATCATTGTTTATTTTATTAACAATTCTATGTATTTGTTCCGTCGTAATCTGTTGACTTTTGGACACGAACTGATGGTTGGGTATGAATTCTCTTTTTTCCGGTATTGGCTTGAGTCGTTTTCAAACAGATTGAATAACACCGGCAATAAACTTATGGGTCTATACAATTCGACCTTTTCCAAAACAAAGTTCCTCGAATGGCTGTTAACGCGCCATGGTTCGTGTGCAACTAACAAATATACAGAGAACATGGAATCGACACGATAGAGCACTTTGTTAAGAAAACAACAACAAAATTTCTCTCCAACCTCCACAGTATCGACGGCGACATTCTCCAACAATTAGGTCGTAAGAACATCCATATATGTCTCAAAAGAAAACTTTCTCAAGATCTCCCATTCAACTCAGATGACAAGATGACAACATTGAAGATAGCGAATAACAGATGCAGTTCGAGGAACCATTCTCCTCCGTGTTAATTAACTTATGTGAATAAATTTTATCACAACCATGTATAACATTGTAAAATGTTGATCAATTCGATCCTATTTAAATCTTTCCCCGGGGTTCACAATTATTTCAGCCACTTTCGGTTGACCAGGAAGGCATTTTAGTCTGAGTATGGCATTGATGATAAACGTTATAGCTTTTAGACATTTGGATGTAATTTCTTGCACTACTTTACCAATAATTAGGTCCCAACCTGGTGTTTTGTTTTTTTTTTCATTAATTTCAGCTACCTATAATAGCTCGTTCAATTTCAAGCAGCGTGATTTTTTTAATGGGTAGTTCCATTTGACATTTACAAATAAAACGGTAGCAATTAGAAACAACTCAAAGAGCAATGGAAAGAAGAGTGGTGAAAACATTGCTACCAGATTGGAAAAGAAACGAATGGTAAAGTTAAAAACATAACGGAAATGAAGTTGGACAGAGTATACGGCATTGGGCAAATGAGAGATAGACGAACAGTTACACTGATAGCCAAGAAAAGGAAAAAGAGCGTAGGAAGACCACCTAAACACTGGGAAGACGACATAAAGATTATAGTTGGAAAGAGATGGACAACACTAGCAACTAAACGATATAAATGGAAAGAAAAAAGGGAGGATTATGTATAATACTGGATAAAAAGAACCCGAAGAAAGAAGAAGAAGAACGGCGCTTCTAGAAAATTTAGATTTCGCTTTCTTCTTCTGGACTCAACTCTGAAGGGAAAGGCTTAAATACATTTTCTAGATGTTTAACAGAAGTAACGGCTTCGTCGTTCCATTTTCCGGGTGGCTTTCCACAGTCAATAGTCTGTAACTTCCGTCGCAGTAAGGTTGCTGCAATAATTGCTTGATGTATTATGTTGCATAGTTGCATCGTACTTCTCTGCAATTTTTTCCTAACTATTACTGGATATACTTCTTTGATTTGCATTTCAGGGCGTCAGGAGTTGCTTGCCAATCAGCTTCTTGTGTGACTTTTGTTATCTTACTCATTGCATTATCTATATCAGCTTTAGTTTTTAGCTGTATGTCCAAGTTGACTAATTTGTCCAAGTATGTTTTAAACGTATCTCAATTGGTATGCCTGCTGTATTTGTATATATATAGTCACAATGATAGCAGAGTGGTCCGAGGAAAGATGTAGTGAAGTGTGGGTTTTGCATTGTTTAACGTTTATACCTTTTGTGAGTGCAAAGTCAATGGCATTTCGAGGATCTGTTGGTCAGTAGGTTCACCCGTTCCTAGTCAACTAACAATTCTCTGCTATTTGTTGTCGTAAGCCTTAACCCCCACAGTGGATTTTGGCATTAAAATCGCCACTGGAAATAAATCTGGTTCCCAACGTTTTAAAATCTCTTTCATAGTGTTGCTTTTTATTATGTTTGGGCGGGCAGTAACCAGCGTGGTCCAGTATAGCGATGTTTGTAGCTTATAAGTAATCGCATTGATACTGTTCTAATTCATAATGTTCGATATTCTGCCCAATAATGACTGCCACCATGAGCTCTTAGCTCTTAAGCTCGTCGGATATTAACAAGACATCGATTTTGTTCATCTTCAGTAAAAAATTCCTGTGCATGTTGGCACAAGCCGTTGGCATTCCATATTGCAACTCTAAGTAGTTCAGCCGTCAAGTCAATTTAATCTCCTTTTCCACTTATAAAACTATATTCATCCTTCTTTGACAAACTCCTTATTTTATTACAATTGTTAAGTCTGGTAAAAGGTTCGGTTTCTTCCAATGAAAATCGCACAGTTTTCTTATATTTGTTTATTACAAAAATAATTGATGGCAAACAATAATAATTATAGGTTTTCAAGACAAATTTCATTAACGGACACAGCCCCCTCTGCCCCATCGAAGCCTCCACCTATGTTAATAGAGTACTTAAAGTGCAGCACGTTCTTTTGTCCAACCAGAAAAAAAGGGAGTGAATAAACTTATAAAATTCTCTTAATTGGAATAAAAATTGCAAAAAAGCTTGAAACAAGGTCTATCCATGTACTTCCATTTACGTAAAGGGAAAACAGGAAACCGACTAGTTTGCAGGAATTAAATTAAACGTCAAGAGAAAGCATAAGTAAGAAGGCACACTTGAGATAATGATGAGACATAAGTGATCCCCATCGGTGCAAGTGAGAGCGACAAATGAACGACAGAAAAGAACGGGTTTGTAGGTATTTCCTCATTGCAATAAGTCGTATAACGGGAGATACTTTTTTATTAAAGACCGGATGAGTGAGCTGAATGATCGAATATAAATAAGTCTGGTACGTCATATGCTTCATTAAATAATTCGAGGTAAAAATGCCCGATTTCGAAAATCTTTGTGGAGGCTAGTTTTCAAAAAGGCGCTGAATCGAAGGACTGAAATTTAAGAGGAAATACAAAGTAGGCGTGGTGGTACGCCTGGCCTGGAGGAACTGCCTGTTTTTGCTTATCTCGACTTGCATCGCGTGTAGATCAACTGAATTAGAAAAAAAATACAATGAATGATTAAACGAACAGATGTTACCTTTAGACTATTTTATCAAGATCTGATTACTTCATTCATTGCCAAAGGCGTTGATATTTTTATATGTTAACCTACTTTTTGTTACCTGGAATGGAAGATTTCTTCCGTGTAAAGCGGCGGTACATAAAAACGGACGAAGCATTGCTTCGGACAATCGTAGTGCTGTTTTTGAGAGCAAGTTTATTATGTAACTGAATTTTTTTTAAAACACACAAAAAGGCAACAGTTTTGCCTTAAAAACAACAGAGGTAACATTTTGCTTCTTAAATGGGTAAAGGCTACAGGTTAGAAATTAAATTTGTTCAAAAATTTCCAAATTATGAATTCCAACACTTCCACTATCAGTGTCAGTGTTAAAAGAACGTTTTTTGGGTTGAGACCATGTTATTGTTGAGAAAGGAGAACGGAGGAGGACATTTCGAAACCCTTACCTTTTGGCGCTTTCAAAGAATTCTTGAAATCCCAACTTTAAGGAAATAAAAACAAATAGCTGTAATTTTAGGATAAAAGTCTGCTTAAGAAGAAATGTTTGAAAAAACAGAAGCAAAATATTTTGCAAAATCTCCGGCTATAATTAAATTTGTTTAAAAATTTTACAAACCTTTTACCTTTAGCAATTTTCAAAGAATTGTAGAAATCCTAGATTTAAGGAAATAAAGACAAATAGCTCTATTTACAGCAATAAACTCTATCCAAGGCGTTGGAAGCAAGAACGAATGAAAAAACAAGCAAAAAATTTTAAAAAAGTTCCAAGCTATAAACTAAATTTATTCAAAAATTTGTACCTTCCGGTGTTTTCAGAGAATTTGCGGTCTTAAAATCTAAAATTATTTTCTCAATAGTTTCACCGAATTTGGTTCGAAGATTACGAAAGCGATGGCCCATAACTAAAGAACAAAGGAAATAAACATAAGAAAGCTGCCAATTTCCACAATTAAAGTAAAAATTTGAAAATGTTTAAAACTACTGTAGCACTGCTGAAACCTTGAAACAATAATACTGAAATAAGTTACCACATAAAGGGGAGTTCTTCTGTGATTTCGAAAATTTTTGTTGACGAAAATAGACAAATTAAATTGAAAAATATTGATGCAATGTCGGAAATTTCTGTGTTAAAATTTAATTATAACATTTTGAGTTTCATTTAAATATTCACCCCCATTTCCCTCCAAAAAAAGCCTGTTTCAGTTAATAGCTTTAAGGAGCATTAAGCATTGAGCATTGTAATAAATGCAATCAAAAATACCCAAAAAAAGGCGCTGGGAAAAAGAAAGGATTATCTCCGAGATATCATTTTTAAGATCTAAATTTAAGATATTATTAAGCAATAAATATTCTATAAACCAAAATTAAAAAAATGCCTCAAAGTTTGAATTGGTTTTACTTTACTCCTGGAAAAATTGGTTTTTATCAGTTTTGAAATTTAAGAGATATTTTTACTGCACTTACATCATTCTTTTACTAAATTTATTATTATATTATATTAATTAAAGATAAAATGGATATGAAAAAAGACAATCTAAGGAACTCTTATGCGAAGCTTTCAATTTTCATAATCCTTAAAAGGTAACCTCTTGTAATGTAGAACATCAATAAAAAAAGTGTTTTTACTTCAACCCAAAAAAGTATTTCGGGTACTTCTGTACGTTTATGGGTTTTCCAACGCTTCAACATTACAAGTAGAACGCTTTTGAAATTTCTAAAAAATTACAGCAATATTTTATAACACTTGACTGCAGTTTAATTGCAGTGGGGAAGATTATACACGAACAATTACATAAAATAATTAACAGTCAACAAAGTGAACAACAAATATTAGACAGTTTCATGGCAGCAAGATTTAAAGAATTAATAATTATATAAAGAATTTCTAATGATTTAGATCAAATAAATTCCGACAGGTGAAAGAAGCAGACGCTGAAAAAATTTTGCGCATACGACTTTATACGGGTATATGTATAAGTTAAAAGCTAGAGTTATAGGTATGGGCCGGTATTAAAATTTAATTTTAACATAATGCCTAGACAACACGATTCAAGAAATGCGGCGTTTATCAGTGGAGGATCATTTGCTTATCTCCAGAAGAATTTGAGATAAACGATGAAGAGCAGGAAAACGAACCTTATTACTATCCCGCGACCTCGCTAAAGAAATTGACAGAGTCTCGCACGCAGCTCTTATAGAAATCACAGCTCACAGCAAATCTGAACGACGCGGAAAAAGAATTAAACATCAACAAATGAACAAATATGAAGCATGAGAAGACAACCAGGACTACACAACTGAGATACAATGGATAGGAAAACCTAAACTTCAGACACTGGAATAAGAAATAGAGCGATCGGGTATACCACAACAAACTTGGGAAGAATGGGCAAGAAACAAACTTACCATAAAGAGGGAAATAAATCGCATATACGACTCAAGAGAAGAATCAGATATCGAGGCAATAGAGTTAGAGGAAGAATATATAAATATCGAAGAATAATGCAGAAGAACAGCGAAGATACAAATATTATAATAATAAGGACAATAAAAATAAGTAAACAATGAATATACCTGTGAAGTGCAATAAAAATAATAATTAAAATATTGATAATAATAATTAGACTATATAAGTTAGAATAAAGCAACATGTAACAGGGCAGGCATGTCTGTGTTAAGGCGTTGCATATCATAGACATAGGAAATTAGCAGATATAGGTACTACTAGTATAAGATGACAAAACATGTTTAACCATCTCGGTCATATATTCAACTGCCATTGAATATGTGATCTACTAACTACCTTGCACTATAGAAGCGGTGTTCTGCGGCAGGCATCACAGGAATTCTTTTCTAAATTTCTCGAAAGCGATGCTCCTTAAAAAAACTGCCATTGATCTATTATTAGCATTATTATCAAAAATAAGTTTCTACTTTCAAATCTCGAGTACCTACACAAAACAAATTATTTAATCGCGAATTTGTACAACCACCCTTTTCGAAATTCCATCCAAACAAGTTAATTAATAAATTAATGATTGATTACAAACATATATCTGGTTGACTGTTGCAATGTCGAGGATTAAACACCAACAATTATATAAAAGGACCAATAGAAACAATTATGCCATGCGAACAGCAAATACTAAACAATTTTATAACAGCAAGATTTACCGAATTAAAAGTTATATAAATAATTTCAAATGATCGTAGATCAAATAAATTCATCTGAAATAAGCAGATGCTAAATAAAGTTTCAAAAACATTAGAAAATAAAAATCAAAAGTAAATATTCCAACTTGCAGTAAAAGTACCTAAAGAGAGCTCAGCTATTTATTTTTATTTTTTTTAAATTGATTATAATAATCCGAAATTTACAACAGGAGCCGTAAATACATGGCGTAAGAGTTTTTTCGTTTTCTACAATTTTTAAAATATGAATAATCGAGTAACATTTGTTAAACTGCTAAATTCCAGAAGGTTGCTTTTAAAATGCAAATTCTGTTAATTTGATTTGGATGATGTGTGTACAAAAATAATTTATAATAAAAATTATGATTGTAGAACACGCATAAAATAAAATAATAAAAACCAACATAAAAATCCACCAACTCATTAATTTAAAATAAAAATAAATTATTAAAATAATCATAACACTGATTGCTTATCGATTCATTCAAAATCTAATTTGGTTCAATAAGAGGGATGCATAATACTTAGAAAAAATAAATTTATTTATTTTCTTTTTATTGCTTTCTGAGTTGCGGATTTTTATTCCTGATTGAAGGTATATACTTATAGGATTATCTATAAGTATTCCGAATCAAAGAAATCGAAGAAATTTCATTAAATTGTGCGATCTTTAATGAACTTGTTTAGGATTTATTATAAATTAATGCATGAGAAAACCTGAACCTGAAATTGAAGAGAACCACCAAGAACAAATAACTCAGGGATTACCTTCACAAATATAATCAATGCGTGTTAAGCAACACAGTTCAAAGATTATTATTAAGGTTTAATCCGGAATTGAGCATTCTAAAATAATTCAGATATTTTCTTACCTTTCTACGTCCTTCTTCGCATATCTCGACATTTTAAGTTAAAAGTAAAACCAGAAAGTTTGCTTGTTATGCAAGCTAATCTTTCCTTTATTTAGTTACTATCATTATCAAATCATTATCAAAAATAAGTTTGTAGTTTAAAATTTCTGACCCACAAAGCAGATTGAGTAATCACGAACTTCTTCAAACACGCTTTTCGAAATCGAATTCAAACAAGTTAATAAGTTAACGACTCATTTCAAAACGTATATCTAATACTCGCCTCACTGATTAACTGTTAAGTGACTGGCCGAGATGTCTTGCTTTTATTAACTTTTTTTATATCTACCTTGACATTGATACCGCTGTTTATGTTTGTAATCACACAGGTTATACTTTCATGTGGGCGAGTAATGTTGCAATTTCATGTTAGTTTAGAACAGGTGTGAAGTGACTATGGGTAATGGGTACGTAATAGTTACGCCCATTTTATGGACTTTTTATATGGGCAATTTGGTTAACCAAAAACACTTTAGTGTATAATTTTGACACTTTGTTTATTGTTTGCTTATTCATTCGGCAAGATCTAGGCTTAAGGATGACAGGGAAATCAACTACTCTGCTCAAAAAAATTAGCATCTTTATTGTACGAGGGGAACTAGAAAAATTATCTACCTAGTTATGAAACAAAAGACATTCAATATTTTTAGAATTTTTATTTTTCAACATAATCTCCCTTAACTTCAATGCACTTGCGCCACCTGCCCATCAACGACTTTATACCAGTAGAAGAAATGATTTTTCTTGATCTTCAAAATAGGCGACAACGGCCTCTTTCAACTCATCGTTCAAAAACGGTCATCCCCTACGATGTTTCTTCAAATTTCTAAATAGAAAAGTCGGACGGAGCCAGATCTGACCTATACGGCGGGTTGTCTAGCTCAGAAAAATTAAACTCGCCTAGAAGTGGTTGAGGTTTGATTGCGTTGTCGTGAAGAATAGGACATTTTCATGACGCAAACCAGGGCGTTTTTGGTCGATAGCCTTAGGTAAATTTTTTAATGTGTTACAGTAGGTGGCTGCTGTTATTGTAGTGCCCTTCGGCATGTATTCAATGAGAATAATTCCTGCTTGATTCCAAAAGACGGTGGCCATGAGCTTTCCAGTTGAAGACTGTATGCGATTTTTTTGGCGGAGGAGAGCCCTTATGGACCCACTGCATAGGCTGCAATTTTGATTCTGGATCCTAGTGATGGACCCAAGTTTCATCACCAGTCAGAGTCGGCTTCCAAAGATGCCGAATGATTTTGATCGGGACTCAGCAATCTTGGAATCCATCTCGCTGAAACCTTACTCAAGCCCAATTTATGGTGCAAAATCGACAAAACACTTGGCTCTGATATATTCAATGCTTTAGCCATGGCAGACACTTTTAAACGACGATCTCCAAGAACGATGGTTTCCACTTTTCTGCTGACTTCAGGATTGGTGGCAACTGAAGGTCTTCCGCTTCTTGGATCATCTTCAATGGATTCACGACCCCACCGAAATTGTTGAGACCAATACTTTACCGTAAAATATGATGAACCTTCATTCTCATACACTGCAATCATCCTTGTATGGATATTTTTAGGACTAGTTCCTACCTTTGTCAAAAACGAATTCAAATCAAATTTGATACACAAGTAAAAAAAGGTTGTCACTGCTTGACCTTTCAAGCAAAGCACTACCAATTGTTTCTGTAATAGCTAGGCAGATAATTTTTCTAGTTCCCCTCGTACAATGACTCTGGATTTGGTATTTTTATGGCACTTATTTGTAAAATCAGAGTCCTCGCGGCAGAAGATAACCCCTTTCAGCGCAACATGTTTTAAAATTCTAATCATTTCTAAGTCATTCTTTTTTTGTGAATGAATATTAAAACCATAGTCAGTTTAAATAGTGTGGCCCTAATTTTGTTTAGAAGTGTGTTTTAAATCGGGGATTTCTGCATAAAACCAAAATGTTTTAACCTTCCGAAAAGCAATTCAAGCAGCTCAATTGGGTATTTTCCATTTCTTCCAATTTTCGTTACATTCATGTTTCTACGCAGAAACATACGCCACTAACGGCCTAAACATATTAAAAACATGTTTATTGAGAGTTTTTTTGGCAAAAATCGCTTTAGAAAATTCCTTAAAATTGGCTATTTCAAAGCCGCTTCCGAAACGCATCTCATTGGCTATGACTGTCATGACGTCACCGGCCATATAAATGGCGTCTACTACCTTGTTTTAACGTGGTTTCAACGTAAAGAAAATCGTCTCCGTGTCTTATTTCGGTGTTTGCGAATTTTTTGAGTAAAAAATGGCATCAGTTGGTTTTGTGAAAGCATCATCCAACAATTTACCATCTGTAGACATGTTTATGGTGATAGAATTCATCAAAAATGATGAGCGGTTCAATGCAGCAGAGCTAAGGGGAGTAAAGGCTACTGCGTAAGTATTTTATGTTACTGTTGGAATATAACGTAATTATTAAAGTTACCATTATTTAACGGTATTTATTCAGAAATAAACAAAAGAAATTGTTGCTGGTTTGGTAGGTATATTCAATATTACCTATAGGTAAGTTAGTTAGGCTATGCAGGAGTACCTAATTCTTGTTTTAGTGTTTTGTTTACTTATAACGTTATAACATATGGAAATCGTCACTAATTGTTGGAAAACCGGAGAAATACGTGAAAAGTTACTAAAAAAAATTAATTTTTTTGAATTTGAGCCTATATTTAGCTTTAAATCGGAATATTTTGACTTGGTGTCCACTTATATTAACTAAGTTCGATGGATTTTCGGTGCTTTACAGATAATAGGCGCCTGAATATTATCTTCAGCAAAAAATAAACAAATAAGGACAGCTGTTTTTAACTAAAATAATCGAGCGGTTACAGAGGGATTATTAAATAATATCAATAATTTTTTTTATACAATATAAGCCCCACAAAATTAAAATTTATTAAACCTACTGCTTCGAAGGAGTTCCATAAACAATTGAAAGAGACGCAATTGCCTAATTTAGTTTTAACTCCAGACTAATTTACCTTTATTTATTTAACGCTTTTACATCCACTGGCTGTATTTAAGTTCGGTGAATTTTTGGTGATTTGCAGGTAATGGGTGCCTTAATATTATTTTCAGTAAAACATGAACAAATACGGTTCAGTTGTTTTTCAGCTTAAATTGATTCAATTTTTACTTCTTTCGAGGACATCTTATCATTCCCTCGCAGTATTAATTTCTTCCAATCTTTGCTGCTATACATTGAAATGATCTTGGCAACAATAAAATGTGGATTTTGATTTTGAAAAATCACGTCTCGCAGCTTTAAACCACATTTTTCTGCGTGCGTAATCCTTTGGCACGGTCACAAATTTTTTTCCTGGTGTACTCACAGAAGTACTTGTGCAAGCTGGCACAAAACACCACTTATTTTGATTACTCTCCATTTGTGTTGAATGTAAATAAAAACGACTGAATTACTTTACAAAAAGGCGAATAAATACCACAGGAAACACGAAATAAACCATACGAACTGTGGGACAGCTGTGTAAAGATATGACCGGTGACGTCATGTCCAACAACGTGACGTTGATCGCGCTGTCGGGCGTTTACGCGGGAAGTTTTTAGTTTTGAATTTAAATAATTTTTTTCTTCAAAAACTCAAGCTACATTGTTTTTTTAATTAGGTTTTTATGATATGCTACCAATAATCTAACGTTTGAAACACAATTTGAAAAATAGGAAAATACCCAATTGTTAAGAATAATTCTTGAATTTAATAATTACGTCTTTAATAATAATTACATAAGACTTCAGGGTTTGTAGGCAATAATAAGCCATTCGTCAAGGTTTTCGCCATTTAAAATAAACGATTTACATGGAAATCAATCGACAGTAACGAAGAACTCCCCAATATAAAATTATATTCTATTCCAAACACACTAACTAAACCAACTAAAGTAACGAGGCCAAGGAAAGTTGTGCACGCTGTGATAATATAAATATATCATAAACAAAGGACTTTATATTCGTTTTCACAGTCATTTAAATTCATTAATTTTCTTTTTGACACTTGACTGGAGTTAATATCTTTATTTACATTTTTACTACACGCTCGCGGGGAATCCGGCGTGCTATTTAAGCAAATAAGATTATTTGTTTATTTAATATCGAAGATGTTAAAATAAATCATAAATTATTTTAACCGCTTTTTACATGCAAATTTAAAGCACCCTGCTGGTTAAAAAAATTAACATAAAAATCAGATAAATCTTACAATTTTGTGTTTTAAAAAGGTTACCATGAAATATTTGCTCGGTGAATTTCAGTTTCTTTTGTGTTAAATGTTACGTTTAGTAGTAATTTAGCTGGTAGTTTTAAATAAATCTCGTCCAATAAATAAATACTTCTCAACTCAAAGGAAAGGTTAGCAAGGTTAGCTGATGCCTTGTGCAGCAAGCAGGTCTTACTTTTCCTAAAATCTCGGAATAAGTATACAAAAAAAAGTTGCGGACGAGTGCTCGAATGCCTTCTGTAACGAGTATTTTAATTTTATACTATTTTCACTGTTTCGGCTTCCATTTACATTATTTCTTTTTATAAAAATTATAGAAATTTAGTTAAATAGTAAGGTTTGTGATAGTGATTTTTGCTTGACAGTTAACAGAAGTTTGACATTTGACGTTTTTGCTGCCTAGCAACTGACTGGTTGCCTAGGTATTTAGGGTATTGTTTGATACAGTATCACCAATTTCTGAAAACAAAATATCACCAAAAATCGTTTAATAATTAAGCTCATTAAAACATCAAAATGCATGCTAGAATGATGTCATTCTAGTACCGAAACAGAGAAAAGTAAATACCTGTCTCTTGTTTATTTTTGCTACGAGTTTTGAACATTTACTTTTGTTTTTTATTTTCTAATATACCTTTTCTTTAACATCTGTTGATTTCACCTGTCAGATATAATTTGATCTACAATCATTTGAAATTATTTATATAACTCAATAAAGAACTGCCATAAAACTGTTTAATATTTTTTGTTCGCTTAGAATGATTTGTACTACCCGAAGCTGTTTCTGTTATCTTTCATATATTGTAATGTTACCTTTATTTACAATTATTAACAGCCACTTAGCTCAGTCATTATTTGGTCGTTAATGAGGTTCTTTTACTTTAATAAATGAATATTAATACTTTTATGTTATATAACAATAATCAGAACAACTTAATTTTTCTATGCAAATTTATTACATCTTTTACTAATCTCTATTTCCCTATCTATTTACTTATCATAGATCATAAATTATAACAGTATTAAATTAGCCCACATATCACTTGTTCAGTATCCAAATCAACTTTAATCACAATTCCATATTTATATCCAACATTTAATAATTTTCAATTCATCTTCAACTTCTGTAACATCCAATATAAACCGGACCAAACCTTTTTTCTCTCAGAAGAATAACAACCAGTTATTTATTTTGACCTCTTTTATAAGAGATTACTATTTTTTTCCCCAGCAAAGTACTAATTAATTATTTAATTATTTTATTCTTTCCTTTCAGGAAAGTACTATTCTCCTTTTCTTAAAATAATATTTCACACTTATTTACTTTATTATATTTTCCTTTCCAAAGGAAATACGTGTCCCTTTTTTTGAGAAGCTAATTTCAATCTTGTTTATTTATCTCTTGTCTTCCGTCTCCTTGGTTCTCTGATATTTTTCCTTCAATGAAAATTCTCTTTGCTTTTCCTTGGTAATTAATAAGACTAGGTGTCTAGCTAACTTATTTTATAAATTACAATACAACATTCTTAACAATTAAATGATTCTACTACCTAGATTCTTGTTTTATTACATTTTTAAATGATCTTACATATATTAAATCTGCATAAATTAACTTGCAATTAAACTATAACTTTATATTCACTAACAATTATTACATTCAACTCAAAATCTTTAATACAGACAAATATCATCTCAATATTTATCTATTTGTGTTTAATCCTCGCCATTGTAATAAAGTTTCAATGAAGTGTTCTAAAATATTGCTGAAATATTTTAGAAATTTCAAAAGCGTTATATGTACTTGTTTTTCTGTTCTCGATGTTTTTCATTACAAGAGGTTACCTTTTAAAAATTATGAAAACCGAGAACTTCTAATAAGAATTTCTAAAACTTTTTTTCTTTCCATTTTATCTTCAATTTTATAAATTTAGTAATCGACGATATAAAGGTGCTGTGAAAAAATCTTAAAAAAAAACAATTTTTCCAGAAGTAAACCAATTCAAACTTTGAGGTATTTTTTTAAAATTTTGATATTAAAAGGTTCTTCTGTTCGTGTCTTGGTGTTTGCGAATATTTATTGCTTAATAATTTCTTAAAATAGCAGCGAGAGGGTGTAAGTTTATAAGGTTTGTGGACAATTCGAATTTTCAGAGATGTCAGGATAAGTAAACAAACTTCATCAGATTTTTTTGCTTTTTGTTTTAGGGTTTTGTTGTCGAAATAATTGCTAAATTTCAGGAATTAAAAGCACCAGGCTGCTTCAAATTTTATGTTGACATTATTAAAAGTTTATATGGAATTTCAAAAATTCATTTCTAAAAATTTCGAGGGAGTCGTTTGTATTTTCTTTTTCCGTTTTAATAATTTATTTATAAAATTGCAGCAGTTCAACTGCAGTACGTAATACCTTATCCACAAGTAGCAAAATATGCATTTCTCATATGTACGTGTTTTACCATACGAAAGGTATCGTGGGTTGCAAGCTTAAGATTTTGAAAATGTTTAAGCACATTTTCAAAATTAATGCTTCGTTTCCTTTTTGCGTATTTTTTAACTTTCAGCAACAGTTTTACTGGGTATATGTATTTATTAATATGGACAGTGCAAGGATTGTAAAAAAATCACCGTTTAATTTTCTGAATTAATAAAATTCGATTTTTCCAGAAACTCTCAAACTTTAAGTTCCTTTTTGGTTTCGACATTCAAAAAGCTCTTTTTTATATTGGTTTTTGCGAATGTTTGTTACTCAATAATTTATTAAAATAGTAAGAAAAACGAGTTTCTTTATAATCCGTTAAAAGTGAGAATTTGTAAGATTTGTAAACAATTCGAATTTTCAGAAATATTGTCGAATTACAAGTAAATAAACTTTCTCAATTCTTTTGTTTTATGTCTTGGGGTTTTACTTTGTCGGAATTATTGCCAAAATTCTGAAGATAAATACTATGTAACCTGTGTTACCCTAAATTTTATCTCCAAATTTGAAAAGTTCCTACGAAATTTCAAAAATTGTTTTTTCAAAATTTGAAGATTTTGATTTGTGTTTGTCTTTACCCGTTTTAATAATTTAGCAGCAGTAATACTACCATATGAACAAAAATTATTTAGATAAAGGGTGGGTTTGGAATTCTGAACGTACAATTGACAATTTTTAATCAGATTTTCCTTCGTTTCCTTATTTTTGTTATTTTTTAAGAGTTTGTACGGTTTGTGAACAATTTGAATTTTCAAAAATGTGGTTGAATTCCAATTAGCTTACAGTTTTTGAAATACATTTTAGTCGAACTTTCCAAACTCAGACTTCCTTGTTTTTGTATTTCTTGTAATTTTCTTGTTTTATTCTTTTCTGTTTTGGGTTTTGTGAATGTTTGTTTTTAATAATTTTTGAAAATAGCGAGAAAACGGGAGTTACCAGATAAGTTTCTTAATAATTTGTTGTGGGTGAGAGTTTAGACAGTTTGTGGACAATTCGAATTTTCAGAAATGTCGTCGAATCAATTGGTAAAAAAAACTTCAGAAATTCTTTCGCTTTTTTTCCATGGGATTTTATTGTTTTCGAAATCATTGCTAAAATTCAGAAAATAAATATGTATATAAAAAACACGGCTGCTTAGAGAATTATTTAAGAATTTTCAGAAGTTTCTTTGGAATATCAAAAATTAATTCTTCAAAATTCCGAGATAGTTTTTTTGTGTGTTTGCTTTTGTCGGTTTTAATAATTTAGCAGCAGAAATTGATTAAAATTGCAGCAGAGTAACTGCAGGAAGTTGTAGAACTAGCAAAACATTTTTCACACATATTACGGCAACCTTAAAATTTTCAATAAATGTTTAATCAAATTTTCCAAAGTAACGCTTCCTTTTCTTGTTTTTGTATGTTTTTAATTCTCAGCAACAGTTTTACTCCGGTAGTTCGTAAAAATATACAATTCAATTTTCGAAAAATTATTAAAATTTAGATCTTAAAAATTAATTTTCAGGAATAACTTTTTGGTTTTTCCTGCTTCTTGTTGGGAATCATTTACTACATTTATTAAAATGCTCAGTAAACAACGTAAAAAGTGGTCGCTAAAGTGGTCGATATCGATCCCCAGGGGTCGATATAACATTGTTAGGGGTCGATAGAAAAATATAAGATTTTATTGTACGGGTAATATTTAATTCAGTTAACTTGGATTGCTTTCATCCTGAATGACAACGCAATTTAAAAGAGTGAATCGTGGGAACAGTGACATGAATAGGACCTATAAGATGGAGCAAGGTCATGAGAATAGTTAGGAAGGTCAATCAAGTAGGCCAAAATGACGTATTTACCAATAAACGGATGTCGGTGGTTCTCGCCCGGCCGGCGCGGCGGGAGCGAGTCTGCAACACGTGCGCGGTTGCTTATTTACTTATACTTATACTTATACGTATTCGATCTCAGTTTCATTTTTGCGCATCGACATAAAAGTGAGAACATTATAGTCTTTTTTGTTTGTCCTATTATAATTACGTAATAGTAAGATAGAGGGGGTTGAGAAAAAGTCAAGAAACTCTTGAAGGGGTCGACGGTCAAAGAAGTTTGGCGACTGCTTTAGGGAAATGGAAATTATGTAATTAAATTTTAACTCTGAAATTTCCGTCCGTATTTCTAATTTTAATATATTTATTTTAGTCAACAAATATTCTTGAATCACAGAAGAAACTACATGTAATTTATTTCAGCACAAAAAATTATAGTTTCAAGGTCTGTTGAAACCTTACAGTGGTTTTCAAAATTTTCAATTTTTTTTACTTTAACTGTAAAATAAACAGTTTTTTTCGTTTTTTTTCCTTTCTTTTTTGGCAGTGTTTCGTAATCTTTGAACTAAATACAGCAAAAAGGTTAAAAAGCACTTAATTTAGGATTTCAAGAATTTTCTGAAAACGGCAAAAGTAAATTTAATTTCAAGCTTTTTCAAAATTATTTGCTTTTATTTTTTCAGAGATTTCTTTTTGCTTTTCACGCCTTTTTATGGAGAAATTGCAGTTATTGGTTTTATTTCTTTAAAGGGCACTGGTCAACAATCTGGGTCCCTACTGGTGTGCTTTTCTATTAAAAAAACTTCCCTGACTTACCTCTAACCTGTAAGTATATTTGGTTGCCTAACCTTGGGACCCAGATAGTTGACTAGAGCCCTTTAAAGTTTCGAATTTTAACTTTTTAATGTTTGAAGTTCCATGTTAAAATTCATGGGAAAAAATTAGAAATTTTCAAGTTAAAGCCCAAATCAAGTCCCCCTGTTTTGAAAGAGTTCCTAACGAGGATTTCAAGATTTCTTTGAAAACACGAAGAGGTAAAGTTTTGCAAATTTTTGAAGAAATTTAATTTCTAACCTGAAGCCTTTGTAATTAGCAAAAGATTGACTCAGTTGTTTGTACAGCGAAACAGTTACCTTTTTGTGTGTTTTTGGAAACAATTCAGTCAGATAATAAACGTACGTTAAAAATGGCACTACAACATTAGAAAAACAATAAAAAAACAATGACTGGCCGAAATCGTATTTCGTTCTGTTTAGGTACTGCTGGTTTACAGGAAGAAATATTTCAGGCAGCAGAAACTAGGTTAAGATATAAAAATATCTAAGCCTAATCCTATACCTTTTAAGTATTTTTAATTACATTTATAACTAAACAACGTAGAAACTATACAAATTCATTGATTACCTTAAAGCTGTTAACTGAAACAGCTTCTTCTTTAGAATAATGGGAGTGCAAATTTTCTAAAAAAAATTCAAAGCTGAACTTTCCGAAATTGTGTCCGTATTTCTGATTTTAATTTGTTAAGTTTCATCACCATTCGCAGAATAAACCATACGTTCAAAATTGTCAAATGCCTTAAATAAAAATCATGGGTTAAAATCTGAATTTTTTAATTAGTAGCACAGAACAGTGTTCGCCACGAGGATTAATGATTGCGAGCTTACGAAAAGTATAATCGTAGGTTTTCTTGTAAATCACATATAAAATAAATAATTCTCAACGATGCAGAAAAATAGAAACTAAAATTAGTTAACATAAACCTTAATTGCCAGTTTCTTCACTGTTAGCCATAGAAAATTATAGATGCTTCGTGTATTAATCTAAGGTTAAAATACTATTTTACTACTTGGTACTTTCTTAGAAAATATTTGGGTGTGACTATCGAAGAGTATGGGATTTAACCTCGAGAAATCTTCGTGCTATGGAGACGTTAAAATTAATTTACGAATAAATAAGCTTCGGTGAAAGTCTTGTAATAATACTTTGCTGCATCTTAACGTTTAGTTTATTTATTTATTCAGTTAATCTTTACTCCTGCGATGTAAAGGCTAAAGAACAAATAGGGAAGAAGTAGAAGAAGAAGAGCAAGAAGAATTAATTTATATGTCTGCACTGCAACTAGCAAAAAACAAATGGGCCTTTCAGAATTAATTAACAAATTATATGAGTGCATAAAAACTTCACCTGCATTAAAAGTAAAAGGAATAAAAAAAGACCTATGACATCACATCAGTTTGAAAGTTGTAATCTTCGTAATAATCTCCAGTCTAAATCTAAATCTCGTGTTATTCCATTACCAGTGAAGTAAATAAGTAAAAGTAATTTTTAATTCAATTCCGTTTTCTCTTTACTTGGGAACTTTGGATTAATCTTACAATTATTGCACAAGACATGCACATACAATCTTATTTGTTCAATTGAACAATTTAAGCCGTACATACGAGTAAATAAAATTATTAAATGCAAAGCGGAGAAAGGTACTTAGCGACATGCTGTTAAATATTAATTTTATTTATATGCGGTTTTCAGCACACAAGAGAAAATGTTTCTGTTTTATGAAACAAACGTGTTTTGCGATAATGACGAAGAGGTATTCCAGTTTCTTTTAATTTTCAGTGAAACTATTAATTCTGGAGTTGTACGTTTGCTTAAGAAATTCTTATGACCTCTGAGGTTTCTGCATCCGGAAAATTTCTAAAGACAACCTTCAGATGTTTATCTGGTGTTGTTTTGATTAATTAAATCTTATCGAGATTGAAAGTGAAATTTAAGTTAAGAAATTTAATGAATTTTTGATTTAATTCCTGTAAAGCACGTAGATTTTTTCGGCGCCGAGTGCCTCAACAAACAGAGTGTAAGTTTTACAAGGTTGGTAAAAATCTCTCTAAATTTTCTTCGATTAGATTAAATATGACAAAAGGAATAGATATATAAATAAATAATTAAATACTGCTACACATAAAGCAAGGGGTTCCTTAAGGATTCGGTGGTAGGTCCAATCTTGTTACTTAAATATATCATTAATGCTGGCGCTAGTATTTAAAAGAAATAAATAAAACGCTTTGACATGATTAAATGTCGGTTATTTCCAAGAGATAATCTTGGTAATAACGTAATAAGAAATAATTTAAATAATTAAATATTCATGCAAAATTAATCATTCGAGTCTTTCTAATTCTTGCTCGTAAAATAACTTTCCTACAGTTTATTAATCTTAAAATGAAATCTAAAATTTATTGCTTTTAGCCAACGTTTAGATTTTGAACGAGGGTAATTTTAGCTTGCTTTTTATAGATATACCAAACGAAATACATGTCTTTAACTTTTGGTCATTCGTCAGTAGCCAAACCGAAACAGTATAAATTGTTTAAAAGAACTCATTGTAAATAGGAACCAAACACGCCATTTACATAATCACAACTTAGGTCATGGATGAGAGAGAGTGTCCCGCAAGGGATTCGCGGTAGGTCCACTCTTGTTATCTATTTTTATAATTACCACTTAGTGATTATTGATAAGATACTTTACAAATATTTTGAAGTTTCAAGAGCAACTTAAGGCTGCTTGATGTTACTGTAACTTTATAACAGTAAAAGTAAAAAAGTACAAATTTTAATTGAAAGCTTAGATTTTTTGTTGTTGCATCCTCAAGTGATCTGTGGTAGGTCCGCTCTTGTTTGTCATTTTTTATAAAAAGATCTTGTAGAATCCGTCTCAATTTGGTATCATAGGTAAATGACACGAATAGAATTATTGTGGATAATAACAAAGCATGGAGTTCCTCAAGGGATCAATGGTAATTCCGCTATTGTTTGTTATTTTTTATTAAAAATATTGTTGAATCCGTCTCAATTTGGTATCATAGATAAATGATACGACTAGGATTATTGTAGGTAATAACAAAGCAAGGAGTTCCTCAAGGGATCCATGGTAGTTCCGCTCTTGTTTGTTACTTTTTATAAAAAATATTGCCAAACCAGTCTCAATTTGATAAATGGCGTGGCTAGAATTATTGTAGGTAGTAACAAAGCAAGGAGTTCCTCAAGGTATCAATGGTAGTTCCCCTCCTGATTATTATTTAAAAAATTTTTAAGAATCTGCCTAAGTTTGGTGTTTCGTGCTTTGGGGGGCATGTTCAGCCGGCGGTCCCGGTTGTCATACTAACAAACCACTGCGGATCGATCTTCTTCTACTTATTCGAATCTACTCTTACGGTGCCCCAGACTACTTCTTTCGAGACATCGACTACTTGCAGCCGGTCTCTTAGAGCCCAACTATATAAGTAGCGCCTCAATGGATAAGATTCTGGCCTTCGGGCTAGGCGTGGGTCTGTATGAAGGCATCCCTTAATTTGCAGCGGATGCACAATGGGCCTAGGACCTGAGTGCTGCTACTTTGCTCCGCCGAAGAACATAATGAAGAAGAAGGAGGTATCTGTGATAGGTCCACTCTTGTTGTCTCCTTATATATTTAATACCAATGATAGTATTTCTGATATAATAAATAAAACGTTTTCGACTTGATTAAATGTTGGTTGCACTTAATAAAAAATACAAGAGTGAAATCTTAGCATTAACGAACATAATTTAAATAATTAAGTATTAACACAAGGTATGGCAAAATTAATCACGTCTTTCTAAGCCTTCGCCTGTTAGAATAAGCTCGTAAAATTTCTTGCAATTTATTAATCTTAAAGTGAAATCAAACAGTTTTTGATTGGAATTATGATTTTAGATTTCGAAGATACTTAATTCTGGATTTATGACAAACCAGTTTAACAAAATATATAGTACGTATATACATTTCGCCTTTTGTGATTTTCCACCATTGGGGATTTTTAATAGCTAAACCTAAGCAGTATCGATTTTAACTAAAAATCTTAAATTGCTTAAAATAGGTTATTAGAAAAAGGAACCAAACAATCTGTTTTAACAAGCACAACTATGTGCTACGATAAAATGATAAGGCAAGGGGTTCCCCAAGGGGTCTGTGGTAGGTCGACTCTTGTTGCCTATTTATATAATTAATACCAGTTATAGTATGTATTTCAAACAAAATAAATAAAATGTGTTTGAGGTGATTAAATGTTGGTTGTACGTAATTAAAAATACGAGTGTAGATTCTTCGTAATAACAGAAATAATTTAAATAATAATTATTATTATACATTCGCCCATTAGAATAAGCTTGTAAAATACTTTCCTGCCGGATTTATTAATCTTAAAATTAAGTGAACAGTAAATCACCATTTTAGATTTAGAAGATACTTAATTCTAGATTTATTGGCGGTAATTTTTGAGTAAAGAACTAGTATAACCACATGCATCTGTTGCTTCTTCTGATTATCCACCCTTTTGAGATTTCAATAGCTAAACCGAAAACCGAAAGAGTATAAATTTTAACTAAAATTGTTTAAAATAACTCATTGGAAATACAGACCAAACAACTTACTATAGCAGTCACCAATATTTGTTACAGATAAAGCAAGGCGTTGTTCCCCAAGGGATCTGTGGTAGGTCCACTTTTGTTATTTATTTATATAATCAATGCTGATACTAGTATTTCAGATAAAATAAATAAAACGCGTTTGGCATGATTAAGTGTCGATTTCCCCTAAAAAGGCGGGAGTATAATCTTTGTAATAACAGGAATAATTTAAATAATTAAATATTAACGCATGCAAAATTAATCATTAAAGTCTCTCTAAACATTCGCCCGTTAGAATAAGCTTGTCAAATTTCTTGTAATTTATTAAACTTAAAGTGAAATCAAAAATTTATTGCTTGGAATTAACGTTTTAGTTAACGAAGATACTTAAATCTGGATTTAATGACCCTAATTTTCTCGTACAATTTTTTTTTGACCATTTTAATAAAATCATGTCTTTAGCTTTTTGAGATTTTTCGCCCTTTGGGATTGTTTAATCGCTAAACCTAAACAGTACAAATTTTAATTCGAAAGTTTAAATTGCTTAAAAAACTTATTAACCTATTTTATAAAGTTTCCAATCTCCGAGATATTCCTAGAGATATCCAGAATTTTAGAAAGATTCGAATGGTTCCAGAATAATCTTAGATTTTTCAACTTTTTTTTTCGATGTTTGTCAAACTCATTAATGCACAAGGTACTTAATTCTTTTAATAGCTAAGCCCAAACAGGATAAATTTTAACTAAAAAGCTTACAACACTTAATATATTTCATTGAAAATTAGAGCCAAACTGCCCGTTTTTAACGATCACAGGCACGTGTTACAGATAAGGGTAGGAGTTCCCCAAGGAGTTTGCGGTAGGTCCACCTTTGTTGCCTATTTATGTAATACCGGTGATAGTATTTCAGCCATAATCAATAATGTGGGTTGCTCTTAATTAAAAATATTAATGTATTCGCAACAGAAATCATTTAATATTAAAATAAGTTATACGCAAAATTTATCACGTCTTTATAAACCCTTGCCCGTTAGAATAGGCTCGTAAAATAACTTTCTTGTGAGATTTATTAATCTTAAAATGAAGCCAACGTTTTAGATTTCGAAGATATTTAATTCCGGATATTTAATGATGGTAATTTTTGTGTGCAGAATTTTTTAAACCAGTTTCTTTCAGTAAAATACAATGCCTTTTACAATTTTTCCCTGATTTAATCTTGGTCTTCCTTAAAAAAGACCTTGTTAAGTCATTTAACAGACTGGAACATGGTTGTTTAAAAAAAAACAGCGTTTCCGAATTTGCTTTTGCATAGAATATATTAATAATGGAGCGTAATTCCGGTTAGTTTTAAATGGTTTAAACCATGGGATTACAGCATCTGTTCGGTGGAATTTATTTTGTTAAGTCTTTTATAATCCAACTTTTCTTACTGTAGATAATTAACCGAAAGTTTATTATCGTTCATTATAAAATTCTTGATATAACACCGGCTAAAAAAATTCCGATTTAAAAAAAATTGACGATAAAAAAGTCATTTCAGAAGTACAACCGCAAAAAATTCGACATTTATATCTTTATAAAACACGGTATTAAATTTACGTTAGAGGTTTTTAAATTCATGTCAAACTTTAAAACTAGGATCTCTGACGTTTTGATAACCCCTTAAAAAGTTGCCAGCAGGATTTATACACACCGTGAATTACGTAAACGAAACAATTGGCTTAACTTAAAATTAAAAAGAAACAAACTCCCAGTTTCAGTAATTTTCATAATAATTTACAGAGGTTTTCACAACCACCAGTAAGCGAATGAAGTAAGTTGAAATGTCGACATTTCTTAAAGTTTCACTCATTGTATTACCATGGTCACAAAATTACTGAAATATTTTGAAATCTAAGTACACCAAACACGCATTATCCTCATATACCACAATAAAATTTAATTTAAATCTAAATGACTCGCCTTGTTTTCTAAATTACTTTTTAAACCATTAAAAGGTCACTTATAAACGACTTTAATAATTTTTTTTAAATTCGGCGCGTCGGAAAACAAAGGCATTCTTTTGTTTTCGGCGAGAAAACGGCTTACTTTGACGGTAAAGAATTCTATTTATACAAAGAGATAGATATCTGTGTGTTAATATTGACACGAAAAGCTCATTGTCATTTACATTCACATTCTAAATGAATGTACTTAAACAAGCACAGTTATGAGAGATTCGCTGGAAAGCCTTTGTTTCTTAAGTGGGAATAACAGAAATAATAGTCTTCTGGACTTTTAGCGAGCACAAAATTGGAAATTTTACAGTAAAAGTACCATTTGTTCAAGTGGGTGCAGTTAATTGAATGCAACTATTATTTATCTGCAGAATTATGCGGTTTTATGACCGGAAAATTGATATCAAAATGTCAATTATTGTCTAGAATTTACAAACAACGTAATTTTGCTACAAATAAACAATTCATTTTTATGTATTTCTATATGCAGTAAATTTTTTACGTTCAATTATCTTAAACAATACAGTTCCTTTCCTTTAATTACAACTTTTCTAATTGAAAGCGAGTGATAGATAATAAAATATATAACGATTTAAATGTAGGTACTTTCTAAATTTTTAATACTTTTAAAAGTTTGATATTATCGCAGTTCTTTAACCTAACCAGTTTTATTATTTATTGAATACAATTTTGAATTTACTTTGGGTATCACACGAAATGAATGCAACAAGTGCATAAATAAAATCTTTTGTGATTTTTCACCCCTTCATCTTTCTACCATTTGGTTTTCAACACTATACAGAAACCCAATATATTTTAACCAAAACGCTTAAATTACATGAAATAACTCATTGGAAACAGAAGCTAAACAATCCATTTTAACAATCAAAGTATGGGGGTTCAGATATAGAAAGGCATTCCACAAGGGATGGGTGATAGGTCCACTCTTGTTGCTTACTTATGTAATTTTTCGGAGATTATCTTAGTTGTTAATGTAGTACACAATAAATGAACCTCGTTTGATATGATTAAGGTGAAATGAAATTGGATAAGTTATATAAAAAAATCCCGAATAAATTTTACAAACACTTCTAACTAACTTTTGATTAGTATCCACCATATACACATATTTAATATCCAATTAATTTAATCCAAAAACTTACACCCATCCAAGTTTTAATCTACATCAAAATAAACACGATTTGAAAATAAATTAAGACGAACTGTTATTAATTAATTTTATCTAAAGAATGCGTAGCTTAATTCGGTCTAACCTTCGAAATTCTTTCATGATAAATTGGTTTAGTTAATTACATTTCTGATCGGATATGTCCAGATGAGAATAATTAAAAAGAAATATCACACGTTGCTGGAATCATAAGTGATGCAATTAGGACGGTTTAGAATAATTTTATGCATAATGATTAATAACTTAACAAGCGCAACGATGTGTTAAATATATTTCATAATTTTTCAAGGATTTATTATTAAAATCGTTAAATTTTTAATGCGTGTAAAGGTCGTGTCCTAATTTTAGTTAATAAATAACTGCAATTTAGATGAGGAAGAAAGCAGCGAATATTTAAATGCATCTTATTAATTAATTAGAAAATCCTTTACACGCATATTTTTGAAGGTGGAAGCGCTACTAAAGATGGTTGTTGAAGCGTACTTTTTTAGTAACAAAAGTAAACTTCAAGCAAATTCATTGAAAATAAGAAATAAGCATCCTGTTTCGTGCAAAGCAAGGAGTACCTCAAGGGATCGGTGGTAGGTCTGCTCTTGTTTATTAGTTTTTATAAAAGTCTTGTTAAGCTCGTCTGAATTTGGAATTCTAGGCCGATGATACAATTATAATTAATGTAGGTGGCAACAAAGCAAGGAGTTTCCTAAGGGATTGGTGGTAGGTCCGTTTTTATTTATTATTCATACTAAAAACCCTTGCAAAACCGCCTCAATTTGGTGTTTCACATACATGATATAATTAATGCCGATGGTACAAACGCAAGGAGTTCAAGGATCGGTAGTAGGTCAGGTCAGCTCATCTTTATTATTTTCTATATCTAAATTTCGTATTCTATGCAGATGATATAGCTCTAATTAATGCGGGTGGTAACAAAGCAAGGAGATCCGCAAGGCATTGGTGCTTGGTCCGCTCTTTTTCATTATTTATTATAAAAAGTCTTGCCGAACTGTCTCAATTTGGTATTTCAAGCTGCCTACATGATTGTAAATAACGCCGGCGATTTTAAAACAAGAAGTTCCGTAAGGAATTAATGGTAGGTTCGTTGTTTTTTATTATTTGTAACAAAACATCTTGCAGAACCGTCTCAATTTGGTGTTTCACGTAGACAACACGACTATAATTAATGCAGCTGATACAAACGCAAGAAGTTCCGCAAGGGGTTAGTGGTAGGTCCACTCTTATCTAGTCTAAACTTGACGTTTCATGTAGACTATACAACTGTAATTAACGCAAGTGGTAACAAAGCAAGGAGTTCCACAAAAAACTGCTGGTAGGTCCGCCGTTTTTTATTATTTGTAACAAAACATCTTGCAGAACCGACTCAATTTGGTATTTCCTGGTGGTAACAAAGCAAGGGGTTCCGCAAGACTTTAAAGGTAGGTGATTTATAATAAAAAATCTTGCAAAAACTTGGTGTTTCGAATAAACGATCCGACTATAATTTATGCTGGCAATGAAAACCAGCAATTGCTCAAGGGATTGGTGGTAGATCTGCTGTTGGTAATTATTTACAATAAAAAATCTTGCAGAAACGTCTCAATTTAGTGTTTCTGGCAGTCGACATGATTATAATTCAGGCAGTGGTGGCAACAACGAAATGAGTTCTGCAAGGGATTGGTGGTAGGTCCCCTCTTATTTATTATTTATAATAAAAATCTTGCAGAACCGTCTCAATTTAGTGTTTCGTGCAAACGATAGGATTATAATTAAAGTAAACCATGAAAACGCAAGGAGTTCCACAAGCAACTGGTGGTAGTCCTGCTCTTATTTATTACTTAGTAGTAAAAATGTTGAAGAACGAGTCACGATTTGGTATTTCTGGGAGACGAAATGACTGAAATTAACCTAGAAATTCCATAAGGAATTGGTGGTAGGTCCGCTCTTTTTTAGTATTTATAATGAAAATACTGCAAAACTCGCGATAACAACGCAAGGAGTGAGTTCCGTAACGTATTGGCGATAAATACTTTATTTTTCATTATTTACAATAAAAATCTTCTAAAACCAGTCTCAATTTGGTGTTTCATGCGCACTGTAGGACTATAATTAACGCAGGTGATAACAAAGCAAGACAGTAATAAAACCGGTGGTGACATATGCTGCAGAAAGGTGGTGTTTGATTAAAAGTGTAAAATAGGTTAGACTTGTGAGAATGGAAGATGAGAACGGGGTATGACGAGTGTTAGATAATAAGATGGTTGGGTCATGTCTAGAGGATGCAATCTTCAAGAGGAATTAAACAGATTTTAAGAAGTAAATAAAGAAGGAACGAGAGGGAAAGGTAGGCCAAGATTAAGATGGTTGGAGGAAGCAGAAAAGGACTTAGAAGCCGTGGGAGTTTCAAGGTGGAAAGAGAAGGCGATACATAGGAAAGAATGGAGGAAATTGTAGCTGAAGTTAAGAAATTAGAGGAAGAGTAAAATAGTTGGATACACACGTCTAGTCAAGAATGTGGAGAATCGTCCCCTTCTCGATATAACTTCAGAAGGTTGGAATGCGGGTGACTATCTCTTTCTGTTAAAAAATTGATTGTTTTGAAACCCTTAGCGGAGGTCAATGTTCTCCACGATCCGTAGCACAAGGTGGTAGGTCGGCCCTTTTTCATTATTTACAATAAAAAAAATTTGCAAAACCACCCCAAGTTGGTGTTTTATGCAAACGATACGACTATATTATTTAACGCAGGTGATAACAACGCAAGGAGCTCCGCAAGGGATTCCTGGTAGGCCCGTTCGTATTTGCGTTTACAGTAAAAATATCTTACGGAACTGTCTCAATTTGATGTTTCAAGTAGACGATATGGCAATAATTATTGCAGGTGATAACAAAGCTATAAGCTCCGGAAGGGATTGGTGGTAAGTGTGCTCTGGCTTATTATAGGAGATATAATCGCACTATGAAGAATACGAAAAACCTTTGCTGCTACATATAAAAATAATAAATCTGTCTATAGGTCTATACAAACGATTTGTGTGATTTCAGTTCTACTCTGAATTATTTCAAAACCTTAATGGATTGTTGTCTTTACTTTTGAAACTCGTTCAATTGAATTATTTCAAAACCTATTAGTCTCTCTCATTAATTAGTAGATAGATTTGTTATTACACAATGTAAAACCTTTCCAAATATTGTTTGGTTGTTACGTAAAAATGCACCTATTAATGAGAAAGCATGGACTCGACAAATGATAATGTGTATAATTTACCTTTTCACTTATTGTTAGTCAATAAAATAAGCATTGCAAAAGAAGTAATTTAAATAACGACATGTGAAACAAGTAAAAAAATAACCTGATAACATTAAGCACTATAAGCGTTTGTTTATTTGTAAAAGGTTGGTGATTTTGTAATTTAAAAATAACAAACAGCTGCGAATACGAACGAACGGTCTATAATTTAACAGCATCTTTCACTTTAGACAAAATAATTGCAAGTTAGATAAAAGAATATAATTATGTTATCAGGTATGCAAAAACCAAAACTTCCGTATAACGGATTCCATATTTTTGTGAGAATCTACGTCCATTACTTAAGAAAAACAAGCTGTCGTACTTTACTGTATATGCCAGAAACAGCTTCCCGGGCTGTTAATCTGAAAGACAGTTCAAAAATTATTTTTCAGAGATTACCATGAATAGGAATGCGCGGGTTAGATGAAGGATAATCATATTCGCTTCGAAGTTCTCATGCATATTAAGTAATTTTAAACTTATGGACGTCAAAAGCTTTGCACGTGAATTTAATAAAAAAATTTGACACCTTAATTTTCATAACTTTTTGTACGGAGAAGCGTGTTTGAGTTTGTAGTTTTTGATTACTGGTTTGAATTATAACTGTAACTATTAATGTTTTTATTTAAAGGCTTTTTTGGACTTTTCCAATAGCACTGGTTAAAAGTACTGTATAACTTGAAGTTTTCATACGTGCAATGCGAAAAATCAACGAGATACGCAATCTAATAAGGATGTAGGTTATTTATGCTGATTAAAAGCACGTTTTGCACTTTTTTTAGTTTGCTAATGAAAGAGCATTCTGAAAACAGTACGGAATTACTGCAAATACGAGCAGCCATGTACGAGCCGCACAGTTACATTTAATTAAGATGGTTTTTAGATTTCTATTTCCTTGTTACGATAATTACTTGTAGATTAATATTAGAATTAAGTATGCTTAAATTTCGAAAACCAGAAATTGCTTCGACACAATTTAATTTTGATGTTTTATTCGAATATTTTAACAGATTAAGGCGGAAATCTTTTTGGGCCATCTTGCTTTATTCGTGGTTTAATTTGCTTTAAATTCTTTTTAAAATAATATACTTATTGGCTTTGGTAGATTTTTTCGATACAAAAACTTTAAAATGTTAATAAATTAGGATACCACTCGCGTCTTTAAACTGTACAACTTCAAACCAAACATTAGAAATCGATAGATTAAAAATAATAACAAAAAATAAATAAATACCTGTGGTAGATTAATATCAGGCAAAAGAAGCATATTTTGGCTGTTAAAAAGTTTATCACTTTTCCCAAAAGTACACAAAGCACTCATTGATGATACTTCAAAGGGCACTGTTATAACTTAAAAAACTTAAAAAAAAACTCAAAAACACATATTTTCCAAAAATCGGCTATTTAAATGAAACTCGGGCGCACTTCACAAAACCGATCGAACAATAAAATTGGAATAGGTAATCAATATAAAGTTCAAATCAGAATCGGTCAGCTGTTCGCGGGCATCTGCAGTGCTGAAGACTGCAACGGTACTCAAAGTCTTGAGGAGATAGAAATGAGGTTGTTGGGAAAGGCTTATGAACTACACGTTTCGCTATGCGAGCACCACAACATACAAGAAGTAGAAGGGATGTAAGCAACAACCGTGACATTAACTCCACACAAAAAAACTTTAATAACAGTGGAATATACAAGAACTTATCTATAACAATGAAGTCGTGAAGATGAACTGTAGGCATGCAAAAGTAATCACGAAGTACAACGCCACTTTTACCGCCTTAACCAAACGTGAGAGAAATTTTTTGCTGATATTTTGGTATTTAAACGGTGTTTTAATAATTTTTTGAATAATTTTTTGCGCATTCTATACTAAGATTAATTACCGTTGCTAAATTACAAATCCACTATAGTTGAGCTCGCACGTAACCCACGTACGAGTAGGTCATTTAATGACGTACGTATTTAAACTAAAAGTGAATATAAGAGGGCAGTTTCGAAATAATCGATTAACGGTTATTCTTGTTTAACCATATATTTTTGTTGATGATGATACAGTTGATGTTCGTATTTCAAATACCGGTCATTTATTATTTCCAGTGCCCTCGTGAATTATTTCCGTAACGTGTTTCGGTTATTTTTAACACTTAAATTGGTATAATATCTTTGCAAAAAATTCGTGTGCCGCTATTGGTTTAAATTAACTGTAAAACCGAGGCAAAAAATACGTAAATAAAGGTCATTATAGTTTTTGTTTGTGGATTTGTGCTTTGCGTACCTTGCAGGTAGGTTTTAGGATTCTCACAGAGAAGACGGGAAACTTTTTTGTTAAATGATAACTTTACAACGAATATTATAATCACCGATTTTTTTAATCAGTATACCTATGTATAGGTAACATACGATCAAAAACAAAATTTATACAGATTTATATTTCTGTAACCTTTTGTGACCTCGTTTTGATTGTTTAACAGATAAACTAAAACCGAAGCATACATTTTAACTGAGAAGCTCAAATTTCTTAAAATGCTTAAAACACTGAAAATAGGGTCCAAATAATCCATTTAAACAATCAGATATAGGAAGGAGTTCCACAAGGGATGGGCGGTAGATTCACTCTTGTTGCTTGTTTATACATATAATTTTTCGGTGTTGGTTTTAAATCTTAATGTAGCATACTTTGATGAAAAGAATATAATTAAAGCTGGCGATAGCATTTTGAACACAAAAATGAAACTCTTAAATAAAAATATAAACGTATAATCTTCGCAATGCGAAAACTAGGACCTACGAACCCTACACCGAGTATAATAAGTGGCATATTTTCGAAATCAGCACATGCGATCAATAAAGATTTATAGTTCTGTAATTCTTTGTGTTTTCTCACCTCCTTTATCTCTTCGCCATTTGAGTTTTTTAACAGTTAACCGAGCAGGATATACTTTAACCAAAAAGCCCACATCTCTTAAAAAGACTCGCCAGAAATAGGGATCAGTGGTAGATCCACTCTTGTTGTTTGCTTATACAACTTTTCGGGGCTGTTCTCAGATGTTAATGTAATATGCCTTGATGATACGATTATAATTAATGCTAGTGATAATATTTTGAACATAATAAATAAAATTCATTTGATATGGTTAAAAATCGAATGATAAGTGGATGATTTGCTCTTAAATAAAAATATCAGATTATAATCTTCGCAATACAAAAACTATAAAAAAAAATGTGAAGAGTTAAACTAATTTGCACAAAATTCTAGACCGAATATTTTATTGTTATTTTAGGGATTGTTCGAATCAGTAGGTACCATACCGATTAAAAAAAATTATAGTTCTAAAACTTTTTGTGATTTTCAGCGTCTTTATCTCTCTGCCATTTACTTTTTGAACAGTTAAATAGAAATATCATACATTTTAACTGACAACTCAGATGTCTTACAACAAATAAATCACTGGAAATGGGAACCAAGCAATCAATGTTAACAATCAAAGTATGGAATTTAGATATAGAAAGGTGCTCCACGAGGGAACTGTGGTAGCTCCACTCTTGTTGCTTACTGACACAATTTTTCTAGGCTGGTCTCAGATGTTAATGTGGTATAATTTAATGATATCATCATAATTAATGCAAGTGATAGTATTTTGAACAAGTAAAATTCGTTGGATGTGGTTAAAAAAAACCTAATGATAATTGGATATTGGATGATATTTGCTCTTAAATAAAAATCTTTAATTTTTGCATACGAAACCTACGAATTTATATATTTCTATAATTTTTGTGATTTTTCACCTCGTTTGTTTTTCTATAATTTAATCTTATTTACACATTTTTGTAGAGTGTTCAGATGGCTTTGTAACTTTTCTGAAGCCCTTATAGTATCTGTGTCTGATGACATTATGGTTGTGTCGTCAGCGAATGTGGCCATTAGTTAAAGCTTCTGAAAACTTTGGCTGTGTTTTAATTTAGTTTTCCTGGAAATTCCTGACAAAATTCGAAAGTGATTTTTGGATTTTCCCTTTTCAGATTAAGTAAATAAAGCTTTTTCTTTAATTTGTAACAAGTATCAGCTAGCCGAAGGGTCTGGGTCAGGTTAGCTTTCGTGATAATTTTGTCAAAATCCGAGGTTGATTTCGGGACTTTTGGGTTAAAACCAATAAAGCTTTTTCTTTGATTTTTAAAAACTGGCTGAAGCTTCTGAAAGCTTCGTTAGTTTTCAGTTTTAAGTTTTCTGAAATTTTTATTAAATAAAATTAGAGTTGATGTATGGACTTTCAAGTATAAATTTCAACAAAAAGAGCCTTTTTGATTTTTAACAAGTGTAAACTGGACGAAGTTACTGAAAACTGCCTCGTTTTTCAGTATAACTTTCGTGAATTTTCTACAAAATTCGGAGATGATTTCGATTGGTGCTTAGCTTTCATGGAAAATTTGACAAAATTTGGGGTTGATTTCGGGACTTTCAGGTTTCAATTTAAACAAATATTTGTAATAAGTATAAAGTGGTTATAACTTCTGAAATGCTTATTAGTTTTAAGTTTTAACTTTCCTGAAAATCGTTAAGAAAAATCAGTGTTGATGGGTGGACTTTGAGGTTTATGTTCCAATCTTTGATTCTTTTTAACAAATATACACTGGCTGCAGCTCCTGAACACCTTGCTTTTTTAATTAGCTTTTGTGAAAATGATCATAAAAGTCGGAACTGCTTTCTGGACTTTCAGGTTTCAATAACGCTTTTTCTTTGGTTTATAAGAAGTCCAAACTAGCTGAAGATTCTGAAAACCTTCGTGGTTTTTCAGTTGGACTTTCATGAAAATTTTTATAAAATTCGGAAGCAATTTCTGAACTTACAGATTTCAAGTTCACATCAAAGTTTATTGGTTAAGTTATCGGTTATTTATTATCCACTTTTAACTAAGAATTTTGGGGCTGAACTAACAAATTTAACAAGGAAACTATCTGAAAGCTAAATTTATCAAGCGATGAAACTATCAACCCCATCTCCTGATAGATTTAAGTTGCAGATATTTACCATGGAAACGATTGTATTAACAAAGCCAAGGAAGATAACTCGAAGTTTAATTTATCGGGAGGTGGAAAGACTAAATTTTAAGGTGAAACTTAAAGCTAAAGCATCTTTCTAAACACTTGAAACCTAACTTCAAACTGACATTATCACAGTTGCGTTGAACTCTTTTCGAAAAAAATTTGTTGATCACATGGTATAAGTAAACTAAATTAAAATATGCTATTTCGACAGTTTATTCTAATTAATCTAATTTTTTTTAATACTTTCTGTTATGGCGAGTTTCTCGATTTATATTAGTTTAGTAGTCTTGTCCTTGCCTTAATTTTCTGCAACAGGTGGCGAAATGTTCACAAAAAAGTGTAAAATTTTATTTTTATTAAGTCTGTTGAGTTTCAATTTAATAATTACCAAAAAAAGAAGGAAACTGTTTATATTTTGTCAATTTGTTGTACATATTTAAATTATAATTTTCAAGGAATTTTTTAGTGATTTCGTAGTCTTCGAGATTTAATTCTACACCTTTGCCGATGTAAAACAAAATAACAACAAAATTTTAAGATTTATTTTAGAACAGCTAAATATAAGCAGTATAAAGTTGAACTAAAAAATTGCTTACAATAGCTCATTTGAAATAGGAACCGAACAAGCAATTGTAACAATCACAAGTATGCGTTACAGATGAAGCAAGGAGTTCCCCAAGAGAACTGTGGTAGGTCCACTATTGTTGCCCATTTATATAATTAATGGCCGTGAATAATTTTGGACAAAATAAATACAAAAAAGTAAATATTGGTTGGGTGTTAATTTGTAAGAAACGTATCATCTTATTAATACGAAAATTATGGAAAAGGTACTTATATTTGGTAATCTCCGAGACTCGAAATTTATTTAAAAATGTTACTCACGGTTGCAGATTCGAAACACCTCCCAAAATCCCAGAAATACGGTTAAAATAAGCTTGGGCTTACCTGAAACAGAAAGAAAATATTTTAGTACAACATTAAGAACTTGTTTAGTTGAAAATACTTTTATTAACTTTTTTAATCTGTTTCTTTTTCACACGATTTATGAAAAATATTTTGCTTTAATTAAGGCATGCTAAAATATCTTCATTAAATCACATTTTTCAACGAAAAAACATTAAGAAAGAACAGAGATATATTTTCAAATAAATTTCGACGAATATTTTGGGATAATTTTTCACTTCATTGTTGGGAAAGCCCAAAATTCTTAACAAATTTCATAGGTTGTCCATTTTTCCATGTGAAATAAAAAAAATCAACAATGACCTACAAATTTCAAACAACAAAGTGTTTCAACTGAAATTAATCGATTCTTCATGGAATTACTTTTATGTGCTTGTTTTTATTTCAATTTTTATGCAACGTAATTGCGGAACACAAACACACAAATCTGATTCTCAAGTATGGGATTTTAAAACAAAATCCTCAGCTGTTGTCCTTTTATTGTCCTTCTATTTTCACTTTTATAATTCTCACTTTACTTTCAACACGTTCGGCTTTCGTATTCAAATAAGTATTTAGTAGTAACTTTCTACAAATACTTCAAATCAAGAAAGAGAAAAAGCTAAATTGAATTTTAAATAATTCGAAACGGTTACCTATAAAAGAAATAATAAAACAATTCAACCAACATAGAAACTGAAACTGGAGAATAATTTTAAATGTAAAACACGAAATGAATTTCACTCCTACCTATTTAAATTCATTTAGATTCAATGGAATAAACACAAACATGCATTTCAATGACGTTTTAAATTTCCAAGAAATGTATTTATTCGTATCACGAATGTAATGAAATTTGTTTTGATCACTTTCGAACTAAAATAATGTTAAAATCGGACAAGAACTACATGTAAAGAAGGGAATAATTAATACATTCTGTTTTATTTGTAGCTTTGGACTTTGAACTACGATCGAAAACAGCATCGAAGTTACACTCAAGCAAAAAATAACTATTAATACCGCATTATAAATGCATTCAGAGTAGAGCAACGTTTTCTTCATTTTACGACACTAATAATTAAGCATTCAATAACTAATCTTTCTCAACATAATCTGGCACACCGTACAACGTAAAAACTGTTTATATTTATATCGCAACGTACACCGGATCATTTATGTTATGAAATTCTGTAAACAAGTGAAATTATTAATATTTTAATCTACTGTTAAGACGAAAGGCCAGAAAAATTACGCAATTTAAAAGGTTAACCGAAAGAATTGCTTTGGGCCTGCTTTGATTTTCTTCAGTAATCATTAAGCGCTTATTTAATAAATAAAATTTTTAAATTAACTTTAATAAACTAAGATTTGATAATTAAATTCCAATCATACATGCGATGGTGTAGGATTTGATTGATGTTTTAAAAACCAACACTGTTTATGCTTTTTATATTCCATAAATTACTTTCAACAGGCAGGTTGCGTAAGCTATTCGTATACTTACAATTTTATTTAAATGTCTGTTGGGTTAAGTTTAACTGAATATTTAAAACATAAAATATTGTCTACTGTTAAGTATCATATTACGAAGGTATAAATAATGTTTGCCATTTTACTGCTTTCACTATTTATTTTAGCGTCGGAATGGGGCGCCGAGCAACCGGGAAAATGTCTGGGAGGCCCTTCTAAAAATCCAAAATATGGCCCTCCTGCCACGTGAGACATTATTTAGTAAACTTATTGTACCTATTTGCTAAAATAATTATATATTTTACCTAAGCAGATAACAAAAAGATCGATGCGGCTTTTTTCACTTTGAAGATTGTGTGTTCTTTTCAGTGTCTGAAGTTTCAGCTGAACTTAAGTTGCCTGCATCTGCTAAAAAATTAATTTGATGGTTTATAACCGACGTTTTTAAAGCAATTTGATATTTAAATGATGCGTTTTTAGAAGCTTTCAGCAAGTTAACAAGCTGAAATTATACATATCTTCTAATCTTAAAATTTCAACGAATTGGGTTTTGGTTCAGTCTGAAACACTCCGCTTATGTTCCAACTGGTGCATCCGAAGAATAAAAAGCAGAACAGTTTTATGAAGATCTGAAAATGGCAATACGATCGGAGAAAACATAATACGAGTATAAGCTAATCCTAGGAGATTTCAATGCCAAAATAAGTCGCAAACACAAGATAGGAACTGTTTGCTTTAGATAAATAGAATACTAGAGGAGAACTGTTGAGTAACTTCCTAAATGAAGAAAAATCATACTGTATGAACAGCTTTTCCAAAAAACCTTCTCAGCGCAAGTGGACATGGAGAAGCCCCGATAACTTATAACAAGGAAATATTTCAAAATAGGTCAGTTTTGAATAGCCTGGATACTGGTAGATTTGTTCGAGCGACCTTAAGCATAAACACTAAAACAGAACGAAGAAGCTGTTTCAAAATCAGAAAATTCCAACATCTGATACTCTGAAAGTCAATGGACGACTGTATCAGGAAGAACTAATGAGAAAAACCGTAAATACGGAAGCTTTGAAAGAGTTGACTATGGATTCTCTGGCAACTAAAATAATATTAGATATACAAATAGTAACAAAACAATTCTACAACAATACAAAAATGTCCAAAAATATGAGACTAATGAAGCACAGAAGAAATACAACTAAGGGTTTAAGACTACACAAAGATTCAAATAAAGAAGCTGTGATAGAAAGAAATGGCAATATAAAAGTGTTAAAATCTAAATTATCAAGGGGAAGAACAGAAATAAATAAAACGAGAGATAATCGCAATACTCTAGTCTCCACCAAGGAAGAAATTGCAAAAGCTCTTGAAGAATTTTATACTCATCTTTACAAATCCACAATACAGCATCCCGGGTCTTCAAATAGAGTGATCGCAAATGCAGATTCTGAGGAAATATGTGAAATAACAAGAGATGAAGTAAGTTCAGCTTTACGACAAATGAAAAATAAAATATGTCCAGGAGGAGACAGAATTACTTTTCAAATGTTAAAGAACGCTGATAACATTACCATAGATATACTGATAATTTTGCTTAACAAATGTCTATAAAATGGAAAAATACTATCAGTGTGGAAGAACGCAGATGTCGTGTTAATACTCAAAAAAGGAGACACTTCTAAAGTTTATTATATATAACATATACAAACTGTTTATGAGTACGATAAATTACAGGCTTCTCCTTAAGTTCGACTTTTACCAGCCACCAGAACGAGCTGGATTTAGAAAAGGTTTTGGAACAGCAGATCACCTGCAGATCCTGCGTACCTTAATAGAAAAGACAACACATTGCTAGGCAAAATAATGAGCGATGGACACAGAGACTAATATTTTGGAGACCAAGAATTTCAGAAAGAAGCAGAGGAAGACCACAAAGGCGTTGGTTCGATGACGTTAAAAATGTGGTAGGTCAAAATTGGCATTGGAAGGCTCAGGACGGTCAGATTTGGATGAGTTTGAGAGAGGTCTATGTCCAGAACTGGACTTTAAGAGGCTGAGAAAGAACAAGTAGAAGTTACTCATAAACAAGATTTCAGTATATTGAAACAAGTTGAACTGATGCAACTTTTTCACAGGGAGGAGGACAATAAACGTTCAGGCTTTAGTTTTTGAAATTTCCCATCTATTTAAAATATAGCTACATCAAAAACAAAAAATTAAAAATATCAACCTCTTGAAGAACATAGGCTGTCTACAGAAAAATTGGTCACCGTTTTCAAGTGAAAATTTTCAGAAGAAAACTGAATAATTTTTTAACTTGCCAAAATTCTGAAATTGTCAAAAATTTAATTTCAACCATCGGCTAGAAATTAACATAGAAATCTTCAGGAAAAATTTTAACCCTACCGAAAAATATAATATTCTTCTTTAGATTAAATTCTCAAGTAGGAAACTTTGCTCAGTTTCCAGGATTTTTGCTTTTATTTATTCTAAAATTTGCAATTTTAAGGACTCAAATGGTTTCAAAACCAACTAAAAACCGTTGAAAAATCCAAAATGAAATTTTCAGGGATAAAAGTTTCCTTTTTTCATTTATCAGTTATCAAAGTGAGTTTGAAGATAAGAACCTTCCAATTTCGAAATCATTCAGGAAGTTGACCTTACTAAAATTCTTCTCTTTTCAGGTTGCATACCTTTAGATTGGTCGAAAACAAACAACAACAAAAATAGGCAGATGTTTTTCAGGTGAAAGTATTACTAGAAAAATTGGAAAATCCGGACGAATGCTTTCAAGTTTATTTTTAACTGCGTAACTAAGAAAAATTATCACTCTTTAGGAAAACTCTTTCTTAAACATGAGCTGAAATTTTCAGGCCGAATGGTATTAGGAATTTTCAAATATCTTTTTAAGGTTAAATCGATTAGTTAATCTTAGTTAATAAAAATTATTGCTATTTTTATTTAGCAACATGTTTAAACGATTTTTGGGAGTTTTTAAATTCTTTACGAGTTTCCTCGAAGATAGGTTGAGTTTTTCAGGCCGAATATTCTGAGGTTCCCTGAAAAAATTAGAGAAATTCATTCAATTTTTTCTTAAGTAAAATGTTTAGTTTTTTGGTTAAGATAAATCGTTATCATTGAGTTTAAAGAAGTTTCGGAAATCTCACGAGTTTTCTCAAACATAGGATGAATTTTTTCAAGCTGAACGTTCTTAGACTTCCTGAAAATCATAGGGAATTACAGTAGATTTTTCAGGAGGAAATAAATAAAATACGAATTTAAATAATCACTGGTAAGTTGGAAGTTTTTCTGGAGTTTCCTAAAACAGAGGCTGAAATTTTTAAGTTTCATAAAAAATAGGGAAATAGAACCGATTTTTCAGGAATAAAACGATTAAATCAATATTTGATGAAAATTATTGATGCTTTTATTAAAAAACGAGTTTAAACAATTTTCTGAAATTGTAAAACTCTTTGGGGTTTCCCTAAAAATAGCCTGAAATTTTCAGCCCGAGCTGTTTCAAAAAAGAAATTTGGACGCTTTTCAGGAGTAAAATTAATTTCCTGTTTAACTCTAATTATTGATGTTTTAATTTTAAAAGCAGAGTTTAAAGAAGTTTCAGAAGTTCCTCAAACATAGACCGAGCTTTTTCATGCAGAATTTTCTTACGTTTTCTAAAAATATAAGGAGTTACAGTCGATTTTTTGGGAGTGAAACGATTAAATCTTTAGTTAACAAAATTTATTGGTATTTTTACAAAGCTTAATAATTTTTTTAAGTTTTTTGTAACTAAAAATTCAGAATTTTTAAATTGTCAAAAAATTAATAATCAGGAGAGAAACTTGACTTCTTTCATTTGTTAATTTAAAACTTTGGCAATAGAATTTCGAAATCTTTCAGGACGTTGACCTTATCATAATTCAGCATTTTTCAGGTTGCCTACCCTTAGATTGGTATATAAAAAAACTGATCTAAAAAGAGACGAAGCTTTTACAGACCAAAATATTACGCGAGAAATTGGAAAATTCAGGCGAATGTTTTCAGGCCTAATTATTAGCTTCCTAACTAAGAAAAATTATCGATATATTAAACAAAAAAATTTAGAAAATTTCAAAGCACTACACGAGTTTTCTCAACAAAACTTAAGCTTGGTTGAATAATATCGTTAGATTGCCTCAAAAAGATCACCGAAAAATACGGTCGATTTTTCAGGAGCAAAACTTCTTGGAAAAATTATTATGTTTATTTTAAAACTAGTTTAAACTATTTTTTATAATTTCAAAACTCTTAGGGAGTTTCCTTAAACATAATCTGAGATTTTCAGGCCAAGTGTTCTTAGGTTACGTGTAAAACCAAAAACTTTCAGGTGGTTTTACACGGTCTTTGGTCTTTTAACGTAGTTTTTCGAACATAAGTTGAGTTTTTCGGACCGAAAAAATATGGAAATTCAGACAATTGTTTCAGTAGTAAAAAATTAAGTTCTTGAGAAAAATAGTGGTATTTTAATTTCACGGTCGAATTTAAAGAAGTTTTGGAATTCCTCAAACCTAGGGTGAGTTTTTTCAGGCTTTCTGGAGTAATAAGGAATATTACATTCAATTTTTAAGGATTAAACGATTAAATTCATAGTTGACGAAAATGTTTATTTTATCATTAAAAAAAGAGTATAAACTATTATTGGAAAACTGAAAGCTTTTCGTGACTTTCCTCAAAAATAGATTAAACTTTTTGAGGCTGAAGATTCTTAAGTTATTTGGAAATATCGTCTTAGGACTAAAGCCATTAAAAGCTTAGTTGACGAAAATTGTTCTTGTTTTCATTAAAAAACGAGTTTAAATAAAAAAATATTGAAAAATTGAAAAATTTTCGCGAATTTCTGTAAATATAGGAATTTGGCCGGACAAAGATTCTCAAGCTACCTGAAAAACAGGGCATTAGAGTCGACTTTTCACAAGCAAAACGATTCAAACTTTTGTTGACGAAAACTATCGATATTTTTATTTAAAAAACCAGTTTAAACAATTATTAGAAAGTTGAGTTTTCTCATAATTCAAGTGAAGATTCTTAGGTTAACCTAAAGAAATAATAAGTTTCCGACGACTTCTTTAAGAGGAAAACAATATAATTTTTGTAGTTTGAAAATTAATTAAAAACGAGGAATTTTCGGGAATTTTTCTTAAAAATAGCATAAGAATTTTTACGTTGACTGAAATTTAGCGTTAATACGTGGGCCTCAAGGGGTTTGCCCTATTGGTTCCAGTCTGACACTGAAAGTTCACCATTCTGGACTTTATGAAACGTGAACTGTTTTTAAAATACGTTTCAGTAGCAGGGATTTGAACCACAGATCTTCGGATTTACAAACAAGTACTTCAGCTATAGATCTGAAGATTTGTGGTTTAAATTGTTTTATGTACAAGTTTTTTTAAATTAATTCCAAGCCGTTAAAAGAACAAATCCATAAAAATTCAACCTGTAGAAGAACGAAATTTAAATTTCTGTAACTGTAAATTAAACATCTGCAGAGTAGCAACTGAAAATAGTGCTATTGATGTAAATTTGGAAGCACCTCAAGGAAGATGACAGAAAGGGGAAAGAGAAATGAAAGCAAAGGAAAAAAGGAAAAACTCCTTGGAGAGTATTTATTCATTAATGTTAATTTTTATTGAAGTTCTCTATTTTCAATTCAATTTAAATTATAATTTTAAATGGCGTTTAATAAAAAATCGAAATTTCCCTGCCAATTCGTGAAAGAAAAATAATTTTAGCAACGCCTTTAGGCTTGCTAATGGCACGTTAAGGTTAATGCTCTCGTAATAAATTACAGTTTTTTAAAAATTTCTCACTCATTACAAGAATGTAGATGAAATATTTAATCGACTCGATATATCCTAGTAAAATATCAGAAACTTTTTATTTATGTAAATATATCAAGACGGCTTTCTCTTCTGATTAAAATCTCCGAAGTATGCCTTTGATCATCCGGCCCGTTATAATCAATACGCCCTATTATAGAAACTGGAGAAAGTCAATTATTCAAGCGTTACCTGTGATAAAATTTATGACACTGTCAAAATGTTATATACACACATAACTGAGGAAGTGATTGGTGGCGTAAGTGCCAAACGGGTATTTTACTTCCTTAAATCTTCATATTGGAAAGAAATTTTAGAAAGTGCATGTTAACGATTACTAAACTCACGAGAAACTTGTTCGGCCTTGCCTTAGTTTATTTTTTTCATTTGCGGAATGACGAAATTGCAGAAACTGAAAAGCACGTTTTTCTAACCAATAAACCTGTTCTAAACTGCGATAAATGTTATTATTTCTAATTTTTGTGCCTGTGATTAAATTGTTTAACTACCTATACATCAATAAATAAACATTGAACATTATAAATCGCAGATTTATCATGGATGAGTGCTTTAGAAACAGGAAAACTGAAAAACCTGTAATATCATTTAATCATTCTGTAGCAATTTTGCACATCTTTCCATACAAGGTGATTGCTTCCTGTTGTAAATTAAATATCTTTTTTGCTCACTTTCTTTGTTGACCGTCGTGAACTAAGAGGTCACCTCTCGTTTTTCTTTGAATTTACTTAACTCTGTCTCAAAAAATACAAACAACAGTGGTTACAAGACCACCCTATAGAAATTTCCTGGCCACTAAAAAGATCCCACTGTCAGTGCTGAGAAGATATGTTAACATCGCAAATAATTATTAAATAATGCAACATACATATGCAGAAAAGGATTTTATTTAGTTTTATTATGAAAGGTAATAATCTCCACAGACTTCCTGGTAATTTGCTAACTTAATAACTAATGGCATCATCAGCACGTATTAACCTCCGCTGATGTTTAATTATTTGTTTATAATAAATTAATAGGTATGCTTACCTGGTTTATTACATTTTATATTGCATTAGTATGATTAATGTTCTTGTTATTTGTTTTAGTTTGAGTTCCTTGTTCGATACCATTTTCACTTCGAATATTTAATTTTGTAAATATTCGACGGTTTTATTTTTTAACCATTCCATGACTTAAAACCTCTAATTGAATATTTATGTATCAAATCAGATGAGATTAAATTAGAGAGATAGGATTAGGTTAGTTGAGATCAGGTGAGGTGAGAATAATTTGTTTGGGATTTTCATTTGAATTTCAACATTCGGCAAAAGTAGCAACATACAAAAAACAGATTGAGGTTGCAAGATGTAGAATTTAAACCAACTCAAAATTTGGTTCATATTCGAAATTGAAGCCTTCAAAGTCAAATCCCGTAAAATTTTAAAAGTTAACCTGGAATCTTTCACATTTAATTTTCAATCCGCGATTTTCAATCTGTAATTTTGGATTCGATTTTGAAAGCTAAATCAACAATTCAGATTCAAACACAGCCTCAAAATTTATGATTTTTTTTAATGCGACGTTTAAATGCAACAATTTGTGCTTTAACACAGATTCCTGTTTGAATTTGAGTTACAAAAAAATTGAAAAAAACAAACTAATCAGAGATTTAAAAATTGTAAGTTCATACTTTAAAAGATTTAAATTCGCATTTAGCCTTTGAATTCGTATTGACAATTTAACTGGAAATCTCGAGTGTAAAAATTAAATTAAAAGCTGGATTTATTCGTTCGTGAATTCTGCATTCAGATTCATAAAGTTAATCTGAATTAATTGTTTGAATTCGGCAGAAATTTTGTTTAGAAAAATTTTTTTAATTTTTTAAATTCACTCTTGTAGGTAAAAATTCAAATTTCAGCACCTAAATCGGCATTCAGATACGAATTTTTGGATTTAATTCAGATTAAGTCCGAATTCGACCTACATTTTTGTTTAAAAAGAATTCGGATACCAAATCATAAATCTGTATTTAAGTTCGATATTTTTGAATCTGAAATAAATTTCAAATTATAAATCTCAACCATAAATTTGAATTTTAGGATCGAATTCAGATTCGGCTCAGCATTCGATGATTAATCTTATATTAAGATTCGAAGCACAAATCTGGATCTGTGATAAAAAAATCCGAATTCGACTGAAAGTTTTGGTTTTAGACATAAGAATTTGGATTTCAAATCTTACATCTGTATTTAGATCTAAATTTTTAATCCCAAATATATTTTGAATTGAATCCTAGTATTGGATTCAGATTCGACTTAACATTGGATGATTAATCTTATAAATTAAGATTCTTAGCGCCCAATCTAGATTTGTGATAAGAAATCCGAATTTTGCACAAATTTTGATTTTAGATATACATAATAATTCGGATATCAAACCTTAAATATGTAGTTAAATTTGAAATGCCTGAATCTGACAATATTTTTAAATTCTAAACCTTGGTCATAAATACAGAGTTTAGGCTTGGATTCGGATTCGATGGTTAATCTTATAGGTACTAAGATTGGAAACACCAATCTGGATTTATAAAAAGAAGTCCGAATTCGACTGAAATTGGGAAATCAAGCGTTAAATTCGGAATCTTTGAATCTGCCATAAATTCGAATTTTAGAACTGGATTCCAATTCGAATTGCTTTGATGATGATTAATCTTCGAAACACCAACCTGGGTTTATTAGAAGAAATTCGAATTTGACTGAAATGTTGGTTTTAGATTAAGAATTGGGATAACAAATTTTAAATCTGAATTTAAATTCGAAATTTTTTATTCTCAAATAAACTTTTAATTTTAAATTCTAAATATCAGCTATGAATTCGAATCTTAGGATTAAATTCTGATTCGACTCAATATTCGATAAAAAATTTCATATTAAAATTCGAAACAGCAACCTGGACTTGTGATATAAAGTCCGAATTCGACTGAAATTTTGAATTTAGATATAAGAATTCAGATATCAAACCTTAAATCTTTATTTCTGAAGCTGAAAAATTTTAATGTGAAATAAATTTTTAAATTTTTAATCGCTGCTACAAACTCGAAGTTTAAGTTTAGACTCAAGATTCGATTATAAATCTTATGTTAAGATTGTAAATACTAAAATTTTGGTTTTAGACTAATTCGGTTATAAAAAATTAAATCTGTATAAATTTAAATTCGAAATTTGAATCTGAAATAGTAAAATCTGAATCTCAGCTACAAATTCGTATCTTGGGATTGGATTCAAATTCGACTCAATAATTGAATTGTTAATCTTGTATTAAGATTCGAATAGAAGTTGAAATTTACTTCAAAAGACTGAAGTGTTAGATTCTAACTTGGCTTACATTTTGGTTTCATATTTTAAATATTTAGATTTGACGATCACGGATTCAACGCCCGAATACAATTAAAATTTGAATCTTCGATGTTTAGATGTAAAGATTCGAATTTCAATCCTTAAACTTTCACGGATTAGAATTTTCTGAATAGATTTTGAATTTTGGATATCAGCTACAGAAATTTGAACGTAAGTAAGGTTCAAATTTGATGGCTAATCTTATGTTAAGATTCGAAACATTAATTAAGATTGAAGGTAAGAATTCAAGAGTCTGATTTAATTGAGCTTTATGTTTACAATTCGATTCGAAATAAATCTTCAAATTCGACTGTAATTTAATCTAAGATTTAAAGATTGGAATTTTCGGTTCGGTAATTTAAAACTGAATTCGTAACAATACTTCAACTTTGAATTTGAATTTAGATTAAAGAATTCAGTAGAAATTTTAAATCACACTTACAAATCCGTGAATTTTAGTTGCAAATCTGAGTAAAAATTAATTTTCTAAGACTGTTTAGTGACTTAAAGTATTATAAATCTGCATTTTCAATAACTCCCCAGCTAAAAGAGACTTGAACCTGAATTATGTTGGGAAAGTCACCTTAGATTTCAAAACTTGACAGCAAAGCTGTGTATTATTAAAAAGGTGAAGTAGTTTGAAAATTTCGATTAGTAAAGGTAAGTTTAATTTAACTCGGCTTAAGGTACGGATTAATGTAAACTCGTACTAGACTTAAGCCATAGTTTAAGCCGACTTATATTACTGTTTAAGTTGACTCAAAAGTTCAAGCTAAGAGTTTGAGACAACTTAACATACAGTATCAGCTAACTTAAGCAATTTTTAAGCCTAATACTTTTAACCCTTAGTTTAAGCCGACTAAACACAGAGCTTAAGCCGACGTATAGCACTGTTTAAGTCGACTCAAAACTTAGTTTAGCTAAAGACAGAATTTGAGACAATTTAAGAAAGAGTTTTAGGCGACTTAAACAATAATTTTTTAAGCCTACATACTTAAACCAACAGTTTAAATCAACTCAAAACTTAGTTCTTAGTTTTAAGTTTAACTAAAGACAGAGTTTGAGACAATTTAAGATAGAGTTTCGGCCGGTATTAAGCAATGATTTTCTTGACCCACTTAAAGCATAGTTTAAGCCGACTTGTATCACTGTTTAAGCCGATTCAGAACTGCGTTTAACCTAATTAAAGGCAAAGTTTGAGTCGACTTATGTCACGTTACTGTTTAAACCAACTCAAAAATGAGTTTAATTCAACTAACTTCAGAGTTTCAGACTTAAGGTAGAGGTCCAGTCAACTTCTTAAGTATTTTATTAAGCCTACTTAAAACACAGTTTAAGCCGACTTGACATAGAGTTTAAGCCGACTGTCAAGATTAAGTAATTTTAACTTCCAATTTTATATACCCGAAGAATCTTATTTTGTGTTAAACCCAAAATTAAAAACAAAAACAGGCAGATTTTTTCAATTAAAAAAAATCTTAAATTTATGCTTCCCAGTTTTCTCGAAACAATTCCGTACGATTTTAATAACTGCTTGAGGTTTGTTTATTCTGTCACGTTCAATACTAATTCTGAAAGGAATGCAATTGAAATTGATTAAAAGTGTCCTTGATATACACAATTGCGATGTATCATTATGCAAATTTGACAACGTAAAAGAGCGGTACAATTGTAACGGCGCATTTCTAAAACTCTTTTAAAACAATTATTCCACAAATGAAAAAAATTATGGGCTATTCATTTTAATTACTGCATTGTTTCTATTTCAACTTCGTGTGACGATCTTGAACTTGGGTTTATAAGTATGATTGCACTCGTTTTAGTCGAATGCAAAGAGAAAATGTAAACGTGCTGATTTGAATCTTGTAAAATGGTGTAACCAAGCATGTCCAATATTCTGGACACTTATCAATAGATGTTCTCACACAGCCTATTTTGAAGTGAGTTTTTGTATTTGCAATTTTTTTCCGAAAAGTTAAGGTTAGCAGTAAATACACAGAAATATTATAAAATAATAAAATTATTCTTGAATATTTTAAACTTTAACTGTACATTCAGCATAATATAACATAATAAATTAACATTAAAACTCCGTTGATTACATACTTGATTATAACGACTTGATTATAACGTATAATACAGATTTTCAGAGCTGTTCATTCTTCTGATATAACGTACGCGGTTATAACATACTCAAGGTTGTAGCGTTCAGATATCTTCGTTTTTTACATTCTTGTATTATTCTTCGTTCATATTGTAACGTTTTTAAAACGTTTATTTAAAACTTCGGTCCGTGGTGTGAATTATTTATTAACAAATTTAAGCAACGTAATAATTAATACGAAACAACAACTTAAACACTAAAAGCACAATACCAATATTAACTCTAAACACTAACTAATTTATTTATACAGTTTATTTATATTCACGCAGGCACTTGTACTACACGTGTTCGCTCTTGGTCGCGACGGTAAACTTTGGTAGACTGGTTAGTTGTTCAGGGAACGCGCCTATAGGTATACCAACTGCGGCCTTCGAGAACGCTCCAATCTGGAATATTCCGAATCGCACCAGAATATTCGACATCCTTCCATGACGATGGCGTGTATCAATATTCAAACATTCGCGAGGTTCTGTCAGATGACGCATACGACTGATATCATCCGCGCCTCCCGCTACAATATATTTTATATGATGTGCATAGTAATGACAGGCCTCTGTAATTGATGCGGCCTGTATATTCTCCTTTTTTGTGAATGGAAGTTATCACAGCGATGGGATTCTGTTAGCAATCCATTATATTATTGTATCTTGAGTTTTTCTAATGCTCTTACTATCTTCTTTCGCGCGATCATCCCCTCCTTCAGTTTGTCGTTTACTTGTCCTCTGCTGCTCTCATGTGCCTCACCATTCTTATTATAATAGTCTTCGTCATTGCTTGTTCTTAATAAGTTTATGTTTAGAGAATATCTCTACATCTTTCCATAGTGATTTTTCCTTTTTTGTCTCTTATGATTTTTAGTAGGCCCATTTTTCCTTTTCTAAGATTTCTTATGGTGTGGTATAGCATCTTTGCATTTCCGGCTGAGCCATTTTCCATCTTTTTCCCTACTATTTTACTTTAGCTTTTATTATTCTTTTAACTTTTTCTCTTTGTTCTTTATAGCTTTGATAATCATCAGCATTTTTAATATTTCCCAGGTATTTCTTCCATAAGGTTTGGTTCTTCTTAATTTCTAGTTTAACAGAGCGTCTGTTTCTTGCTATTTGTATTTTTATTTACTACACATGCTACCTCTGCTATAGTTATAATTGCGTTCTTAAGCTCCCATAGTTTGTCTAAGTCCCTATCTTCTGATATTCTCCTTTGGTCTTCTTAACTGTTTCCTCTTGTACTCTAAATGCCCTAATGCTGCTGTATTCAGTATTCTTTTCTCCAATTTTTTTTTGTTTTTCGTTTATATTTTAGTTTTATTGCCATCGCTAAGTAATGATCACTTCCTAGCTTGAATCCTCTTTTAACTTTTATATCTTCAATATCTTTTACGGTATTCTTCTCTGTTATTAATAGCAGATCTATTATTGATCTTTCGTTTCTGCTTGGTCTTTCTTTTGTATACTTGTGGATATCCTTGTGTTGGTAGAAGGTATTTGCTACTACCATCACCATATCATTCCGTATACAGAAGTCAATTATTTTGTGGCCATTTATATTCTTTGCACTTTCTCCAAATTTTCCTACGCAACCGTCTGTAATTACTGCACAGTTTCCCACTCTGTCGTTCTAGTCTCCAATCATCATTGTGATTTGTTCCTTTTGGTTGCAGTTATAGTAAGAGTCCCCTCCAGTCGCCTCCATTATTTTCTTCAGCCATATTTCTTTTCCAACGTACAACGTATGACACCTTACGTACGTTCCATGTCGCTAGTTTATCATCTATTTTGTTTTTATTTATCATGTTCTTGTTCGTCGCCTTTTCCATACCTATTTTCGTTGCCGTGAGGTGGTTATTTACTTCATTTAGGCTACCTCCATCTTTGTCGGACCATTTGTAATTAATTCCATCTATTAAACACTTTTTAATTTGGACTTTGGTTTTACCAGAGATTTTCACCTCTTCTACCGCATTAATCGGTATCGAGATATTACACTACACTACTACACTCGAGCACTGCCATCTTTACACAGCTTTCTCCACTTTAGTCTATCGTTTGTGAGGTTCACTGCACTATTCCATGATATTTCTTTACCTTCCAATATCCTCGTTATCCCATTATTTCAAGAGCTTATAGGTCTTCCCCTGGGTTACGTACCTGTAGGTCTGGCTACTCTCTCATTGGACATCCTGCTAACATGCCCAAACCATTTCAGCTGTTTAGTTTTTAACTCTTCTCTGATTGATCTGATTCCTAGCTTTACTCACAGTTTCCCAAACCTTTCCATTTTGTGACGCCCGCTATCCTCCGGAGGAAGCGCATTTCGCAGGCCTGCAAGCGTTGGTGTTGACGTTCATTGGTAGTCCAAGATTCGCTACCATATAGCTTTAATTTAGTTTTCTGTGAGATTTCCTGAAGTATTTTAATATCTAAAGTTAATTATTTATTATTAATTATATATTTTTACTTAAAAGTAATTCCAACAGAACATTTCAACATAACCTAAAAACTGACAAAAGTAACAAGCTGTTCAGAGTTCAGTAAGATTTAACGCCAACATAATAAATTTAAATCATGGTCTACTCTAAAATGATCCTGAATACTGTATATACTTTGTTATTCACAGGATCACAGGCTGCTGATTACTTCTAATTTTAATAACGCAACCACCGTTTCTAAAATTTTAAACAATGACACAAACATTTACGTACTTAAATGCAGCATTATTATCAACTTTGGATGACAAAACGATTTTAAATTATCTCGTATAACTAACGCTTTCAGAGATGCATTTTTGCGGACAAATTCTACTTAAATATCCTCAATATTGTGGCAATTATAAACTACGTTAAGAAGTTTCAAAACTCAAGGTTAATTTTATACTATACAGTACGTTTTATTTTTAGATGGTAACAGAATTTTCGTTTTCCCACGAACGTTTGTCGAAATGTTTATCATTGTTATTTAATGGTCATTATACTTTGCAGATTTAAAATCACGTTTATTCCGAAATAAAACTGTTAATAGTTTGTAACAACCTACAGTTTATTTATTAGTTTTTGCCATTATAAAACTGAGTTTCTTTTTAAAAATTTATAGACAAAGTTGTTAAAAAATGCGTTAAAAAGTTTTATAAGAAATGTGAAAACGCAAATCAAAAAATTCGAAAATAATTCAAAAGTCTTCTAAATAAAATTTCCTTTTTTCAACTGGATCTAAAATTGGATTAAATTTTCTTTTATTTTCTGAGTTTCAATTTTGTATTTTTAAATTTAGAAATATGAAAGTGAAACTAGAACAAAGTGACAAAATAATTCAAAGGATTATTAAGCCCAGTAATCTGAATAAAGTTTCCTTTTTCGCCTGAATCTTACTGAATCGAAAACTGGATTAAATTTCCTTTATTTTCTTAGGTTTCAGCTTAGAATTTTTAACTTGTGAAAGCTCAAATCACAAAAGTACCAACAATATTTAAAGGACTTTTAAGGTCGGTAACTTAAATGAAATTTCTTTTTTTTTTCAGTTTGATCCTCCTAAATTGGATTAAAGTTTTCTTTTCGTGTTTTTAATTAAGAAATGTAAAAGCTCAAATTAAAGAAATACTAAAATAATTCAAAAGACTTTTAAGCCCAGAATCTAAGCAAAATTTCCTTTTTTCAGTTGAAAAATCCTAAATCGAAAATTTGATTACCTACATGTTATTTTCTCAGGGCTTAGCTTGATATTATTAAAGTTAGAAGTGCAAAGAAAGCTCAAAGCAAAAAGTACGAAAATAATTCAAAGGACTTTTAACCCTGAATAAAATTACCTTTTTCAGCTGGATGCTTCTGAATCGAAAATCGGTTATTTTCTGAATTTTAAACTTCTTGTTTTTAAATAGAGAAATGCTAAAGCTGGAATCACTGAATTATCCAAACACATTTTTAACTACTAATTATTACAAATCCTTTTGTAATTGGATCTACTTGAAGCAGCGAAATTGATTAATTTTGTTTTATTTTCTGGGTTTGTAGTATTCCTACTTTAAAAAATGCAAAAGCCTTAAATCAGAAAATATTAAAATAATCAAATGCCTAGGAACTTAAATAAAATATCTTTTTTCAGTTGGATCCTTCTAATTTGAAGACATACTTAGTTTTCAGTTCGATTTTTAAATCAAAAACAGTTAAAATAATTCAGAGGACTTCCAAATCCAATAATGTAATTAAAAGTGCTCGTTTTAAGTTTAATCCTCCTGGGTCGAAAATCGAATTCAATTCTTTTGATATCCTGATATTCTCAGATTAAAACATAAAAAACTTAAATTATAAAATATTAATTCATATGACTGTTAATCCCAGTAACCTAAACAAGACAGCTGTTACATTTGCTGAATTGCAGTGCCAAATTCGACTTAAAAAGTGACACCAACAATCATAGTATTAAAGCAGAAAATTATAAAAAAAAATCTGAAGAGATTTGATTATTAGCACTGGCCTCAGTAACAAGGTTGCTTTACAAACGAAAGGTCTCGAGTTCAATTCCAGCTGAGGTCAGCTGTGTTTTTTAATTTGAAAAATCTAAAATGTTGTACTCTTCAACGCTATAAAAATCGTTCCCAAAAATAAAAAGTCCCCGGAGTAATTTTTTCTGGTAGTTTACCTTGCAAAAATGTGAGTATTCGAATTTATATTTCTTAGATCAAACAAAAACCCAGAAAATAAAGAAAAATCAATCCACTTTTCTGTTTCAAGTAGCTCCAAGTAAAAATGCTACAGATTTGTAGTCTTAAACATTGAATTATTTTAAAATTTTACGATTCAAATTTCCGCATTTTTCAATTTAAAAATACGAAGTTGAAACGTCAGAAAATCATAAAAAATTAATTCAATTTTCGATTTAGGAGGATCCAACTGGAAAAAAAATCTTTATTTAGGTTACTGGGCTTAAACGTCTTTTGAATTATTATTTTAGTATCTGATTCATTCATATTTCTTAATTTAAAAATACGAAATTGAAATCCCAGAAAGTAAAGAAAAAATAATCAAATTTTCTTTTTCAAGTAAAACCAATTGAAAAGAAATATTTCTACAGATTTGTAGTCTTAAAAATCATTTGAATTATTATGTGATTTAGATATTTTTTTAATTAAAGCTTTTGCATTTTTAAATTTAAATAACGAAACCCCAGAAATTCAAAAAAAGTAATAGAATTGTGACTGAAGAGGATTCAACTGAAATATGGGATTTTTATTTAGTTTACTGGATCTAAAAGTCCTTTAAATTATTTTAATATTATTTTAATTAACCTTTTTCATTTTTGAACTCAAAATACGAAGTTGAGACTCCAAAAGAATAAAACAAATTTATCCAATTTTCGATTTTGAAGGAACCAAAAGTACTTTGAATTATTTTAAATGTTTTGGTTTGATCTTTTGTATTTTTGAAACCCCAGGAAATTACAAATATTTATTTAATTCAATTTACGATTTAGGAAGATTTAGCTGGAAAGAAATGTTTAGGTTACTGGACTCAAAAGTCCTTTGAATTATTTTAATATTTTTTGATTTAAGCTTTCGCATTTTTTAAAACTAAAAAACGGGGAGCTGAAATGTCAGAAAAACAATTAATACAACTTTCGATTAAGGAGGATTCTACTAAGGATAATTTGTATGTGGGTTACTGGGCCTAAAAGGCCTTTGGATCATTTTTATATTTTTTGATTTAAAGTTTTGAAAGGTCTTAATTTAAGAATACGAAGTTGAAACCTCAAAAAATAAAGATCCTTATTGAGAAGGATATTTTTATGTAGATTCAATTCTGTTTTGTTTGTTTGGGAAAAAATCAGAATTTTGCAGCAAACTCCACTTTAATTGTACGAGACTTAATCGTTTATAGTTCCCTAGTTACAAAACTCTTATTTTGAATATTTTCTAAAGAAAAATTTTGAAACAAAGTAAAACCAAAATGTAGAGGATCCATTGCATGTAGATAATTACAATATCCCTTCTGCTCTCGCCCAAAAAATAAAATTCTAAGTATACGACGCAATTATAGCTTTTATCTTCATAACATGTGTTGATGTCTCGTCGATTAACTCGGTGCTGTTTTATGTTATGGACTTTGTTAACGTATACCGTGTGCAGGAAGCGCAAGCGACACCTGACTTGCTTCCGGTTGGAATCCACTTCTCAACAACCTGCCATCATTGCTCGCACGCGGACGTTCACATGAATACATTAGAAATGAACTTAAAGACATAAAAACACGCAATCTATTTGGTATAAAAAAGTTCTTTTAGATTTCTAACGTTCAGATTGTTAATCGCTTGTATTATTTTCACAAGCCATCGATGGAAATAAGATTAATGACTTTAAACAATACTTTATCATTAAATATTAAACAGAAATAATTATTGTTGAATCAACAAATTAAACTTGTTTTTTTATTGTTGTACCACTTTTTCCATTGTACAGAAAAAGATAAAATTTCGGGCTACTTCTTATTCTTGGAAAAGTATATTGAAATATTTTGAATTACTTTCAAATTTATTTATAATAGTAAATCAAAGCATCCAAATTTATAAATTAATAGAGTTTTATCCTTATCGATGATTATGCAGCCGTTCCATGTCATTGTTCTTCTTCAGTGATAAAATTATGCAAATTTATAAAAATCGTACAATAATTTTTTTATATTATATACGTTTCGCAACAAAACATTAAAGCTTAAAAGAAATCAAATTCAGCTTGTATTTATATAAAAATAGCTTAGAAAATACGGGTGATTTCAACGATCGATTACACACGAAAACTGGCTAAATTTATTTATTTATGGATCAACGGCAAGTAGCGTTTAACTAACAAAAAAACGCTAAGCGTCAAAAGACGCCGCATTACTAGCACGGGCGCAATACAATAAAGGTAACAAAACTATAAGAAAATACGAAGTAACATAAGTAAACCGTAATTCAAATATGAAAAATATAATTATATGTAAAACAGATAATAAACTATATAACTATCCAATCGCAAGATAGATGAAAGATTTAGAATATGATTCGACTTAGACTTAAAGATCTCCAGGGACTCGACCGCATTAATAGAGCTTGGCACATAGTTCCAGCTCCTTCTCAACCTCGAGACAGGTCCATAAAATCCGTGATTTGATCTATTTCGATCTTCCATCAAATCTCGATTAAAACGGAGTGGATAGGGGAGGTGTCTATGTATAAACATATCCACAAGTTCGTCAGAGGTCAAATTAAAACGGCCTAACAGGTCAGAATAATTATGATTAAATAAACTCATAGGAGATCCGATTTTATATGCTAAGTATCTAACAAACTTATGTTGAACCGATTAAAGAAGTGTAATGTGTCGTGCGCAGTAGGGAGACTAGATATAAGAGCAATAAAGAAGGGAGGGAAAGGCGATGGATCGATATAAATGGATCAAAGAATACGTATTAACAAAATCGCCCGTAGATCTTCTCAGGAATCCCAGCATGTTGTATGCTTTGCTATTGGCCACATCAAGCTGTTTCTTAAAGGAGAGTATTATCGAAAATAATACCCTAATCTTTGATCAATGATACTGATTGTATTTAGTATATGATTAGATATAACGTAGTAGATGGTAGCGCATTTATTAATATTCAACGAAAGTGGATTTACAGAAGCCCACTCAGTTACGGAATCAAGATCTCTTTGTCAAGTCAAAAAGAGTCCAGGGGAGACTTTACCTCACAATATAACTTCAGATATATTGTTTATGAAGTGTATAAAGAGGATAGGACCAAGATGAGAGCCTTGGGGGACACCGGATCTGACTAAATAAGGAAAATAGCGATTGTCTCTAATGCGAACAATTTGGGATCTATCCGATAGATATGAGGAGATCCACTTAAGACAGTTCCCACCGATACCCATTGCATAAAGTTTTCTAATTAGAATACCATGATCGATAGTGTCAAACGCCTCAGCAAAGTCTAAGTAAACCGCATTAACCTGATTAAATTTTTTCAAGAGCTTGTGAGATAAAGTTACAGTAAAGCAGTACATTTGAAGCAGTGGATCTACCCGGGATAAAACTACGTTGTACGTAAATAATCTTAGAAGACAAGGCCTGAACCAGTTTGTTAGCGATGACGAATGTCAAACATTTTTGGAATAGCATTTATAATAAATAGATATAGGTCTGAAATTAACAATACTACATTTATCACCATTCTTGAAACTGGGAGTGATGAATGACTTTTTCCAGTACTACTGTTAAATCTGTAAGTAAACAAGTGTCATCATCAACAATATTATTTAAACTAAATTTCGTAGATTAACATGAACTGAACCGAAGAAAAAAAATCTTTAAAACGTCGGTGATCCCAACGATTGATTAGACAACAAACCTGGGTAAATTGAATTTTTTCTTTTAACTTTTGACAGAATTTTTAGATATTTTCAAATAAACTATTTTAACAAAATAATCGCCTCTGATAACTACCTATACAATTGGTTCCCATCTGCTTCAACTTGAAGAAAGATTTAAGGCAATGCTGGTGATTTCGAAGCTTACCCAAGAAACTTAGTTAAACTGATTTCTCTTTCCTTTAATTTTTGGCACAATTTTTAGGTCATTTCAAAATAGACTATTTTAACAAATGAACTGCCTCTAATAACTTCACTTGCTTCATACCCGATTGGTTTAAAAACAGCACCTTTAAAACACCAATGATCTCAACGATCGATTCAACAACAAACCTGTGTAAATTGAATTTTTCTTTTAATCTTTCGCAAAATTTTTAAGTCATTTCATATAAACTATTTTATTTAACAAAATAATCGCTTCTGATAACTTCAATTGGTTCATATCTACTTGGATTTTGAGCAACCTGTAAGAAATGCAGGTGATTTCGCCCATCGATTACACAATAAACCTGGTCAAATTTTGAGTTTCAATTTCAAGTTGACACAATTTGGGGACATTTCTGTACGCTACGGACTCCATCTAAGCCCTTAAATGTTCGAGGGAAAGTCAGTAATTAGGCCACAAAAGGCTATTTTTCAATAAAATCTCCACCAACATTAATACACGCTTTTTCAATGCCCCAATACCTGCTGCATAAAAGTCTTTGAGCTAATGATTCAACATCGTTATCACCCGCGAAACGTTTACCGCCAAGATGCCTTTTTAGTGGACCAAACAGATGAATGTCGCTTGGGGCTAAGTCGGACTGTAAGGCTATAAGGCAGATGTTCAAGAAGTTCATTCACGTTCTGACCTCTATTTTGGAAACGGGCTAGGAGCACTCCTTGAGAATCCCAGAACACTGTAAGCATAATCTTACCAGCTGAGGACACAACTTTGAATTTCTTTGTTGACGGCGAGGAAGGATGTTTCCATTGCATTGAACACTTGCAACGTAATCAGGAAAGACTTCCCCTTATGGATATTCTTTGCAGAAAGTCCTTTTGCCCATAAAAAACGCACAACGGCACGCTGCTCTTTCACAGTACACTCTTCGAGCACGGTTGCCATTTTAACACTGCCTGCGCACGCATGCTATTGGAACACAGCAATTGTTACTTCAATATGGTCAAACTGTATTGTACTACCACCTAATGATATATTTGAAAATAGCTCACAGCTATTTTCAGATATCCCACATTAGTTTGTGACATAATTACTGACTTTCCCTCGTATTAATTATCTTTATTTATATTAAATGCAAGAAAAAACGATAGAAAACATTGGTGATTTCAATTTTTGACACCATTTTCAGGTAATTTCAAGTAAACTATTTTAACAAAGTAATCGCCTCTGATGTCATTAATTCGTTAAGATCTGCTTGAATTTCAAGAAACCTGTAGGAAACTGATGATTTCAACGATTATTTACACAAGAAACCTGCCTAAACTGGATTTTGTCTTTTAGCTTTTGGCACAACTTCTAGGTCACTTCAAATAACCAAATTAATCACCTCTACTTACTTCAATTAATCCATAGCTGCTTGGATTTTAAGGCACCTTTATGAAATTCTGGTGATTTCAAGGGTCGATTATGCAAGAATCTTGGTGGAATTTACCTTTTTGTATGAATTTCGGGCTGACACAGTTTTTATGACATTTACATGCTCCATCTAAGCACTTAAACCTATTAATTGTCTTTTCTTTACGTTATAAGACAGTTTATATAAAAAATGCCTTAAAAAAGCTTGGTGATTTCAATGATCGATTACACAGGGTAAATTTAATTTTTTTCTTTGACTTTTGACACAATTTTTAGGTAATTTGGAGCAAACTATTTCAACAAATTAATAACTTCAAATAGTTCATATCTGTTTGAATTTTGGAAAACTATGGTGACTTCAACGATCGATTACAAAAGAAACTTGGCCAAACTTGTTTGAATTTCAGGTTGACGCACAACGCACATCTGAGGATGTTTCAATAAACTATTCTAACACATTTTAAGAAGCCTTTAGAAAACGCTGGTGATTTCAACAATTGATTAGACACATTTTATTACTGATTTTAATTTCACACTGACAATACATACGTTTTTAGAAACTGATAATATTAGATATCTTTTCTAATTTTTTTCAGACGATTTTCGCTTTCATTTAATTTTAAACTGAGCTGTAAGAAACCGCAAGCTAATTGATCAATTGAAAACTTCCAATTTTATACTATTTCTTTAATTTCACATTAAAAGTGTTGCTCTGTAACTGGTTACACAGGCTAATTTTAAAGATTGAATACCTGTTCTTACTTCAGGTATCTCAGATTCTTATTGCAGTAACGAAAACTACAAAAAAAGTGATGATTTAAACGATAGATTAGACAAGAAACCTAGATGAATTCAGCTTAAGTTTCGAAATTTTTGCAAAAAATGTATTTTTAGGCAACTTCTGCAAAGGTTTTGTCAAACTAATGTGTGTAATGACTTGAAGGTGTTTCATATCTAGCTTCTTATGGCCGAAGCCTAGGCCCATGGCCTGTAAGTAACCCGTAATAACGAGTTCTGTGAGCCCCCTTAGCACGTATTCTGGGCTACCCATCGAATAAGGAGAAGAAGATCGACCCACAGTGGTAGGGGGTTGACGATTGTCAAAGGTGTGCTCATGGTGTAAATATATATACACCATGGGTGTGGTTTGCGTGTCTCAGGAATCAAACCTGAGTTGCCTGCGTCAGAGACCAAGGCCTTTTACCGCTCCTACTTAAATTTTAAAAACACTGCAGAAGACTATTATGATGATGAGACACGTCTGAGTGTGATTATTTTAAACTGAAATATATTTTCAAAATTATTTTTCAATATGCTTTCATTTTTAGTTTATATTTTAATTTCGACAATTTCTATTGATTTGAACGACTGCTGGAAAAGAAGCCTATGCGAATTTGCTTTCTTTTTTTTTATACATATATCCAAGTTTGGAGATAGATTTTATTTTCAGGTTCTTCGGGTCTTACTGACCTGTTAACGTAAAGGCCTTCTGTAGTACCGACAGACAAAGTCATATCCAGATTATTAAAATTCTGAATAAACTAATGTAGATGACGAATGATCTTAAACTGCCATGTCGTAATTTTAGAAATAGATTAATTTTTCCCAACCTTTGTCCTTTGTGTTTAAATTTGATTAAAAACTACAAAAAAATATGCTCTGATTATTTCGATACTAAAATAGTTATACTTGATTGTGTTTCAAATTGCAAACTGAATTTGTTTTCAGGCCATTTCCGTAAAGCCGTCTCTTAAGCTGAATATTTTCTATGATTTCCATTAGATTTCAATTTGAAAAGTGTAATAACTGGTGGTGAATTCAACGTATACTTCAGTAAAGTTTGGTGTGTTTTCCTTAGTTGTTGGTTACAGCTTTTTTATGTTTGTTTTTCGTTATTCCAAGTTTTAGTTCATTTTAATTGACACTTTAAGGATTTTAAAACAATATTTGAACTGATACATCCTTTTTGCATTTGTATCTCCATTTTTTGGTTGTTTCAATTACTTTTACCTCTTGCTTTTTGAATGTTTTATAGATGTAGAATTGATTTAAAACTTGATAAAAATCAGTAGTTCACAAGGTTGCCTTTCACACTAGTTTGGTTGAACTTTTTCATAAATCAGCAAAAAAACTGAATAAACGGGTTTTTGTCATTGGTGCCTCAGGCATGACCGTACGTTTATTTTAAAAAATGCAATGTTTATGTTTGTAAAATACTTTTACAATCTAAATTATAACATACAGTTTTTTACTTAATATTGCTTGGAAATACAATTATAAACTTATAGGATTATTCTCTATTGTTTTTCACATCAAAAATCGGCCACGTAATTTGTCTATTACTTAAATTAAGTGTTATTCTTAATTAAAATTGCTTTTTGATGTATTTTGTGGACATTCATTTTTCTGCAACTCTTGAATACATCGCATAACTGATGAGAAATGTACATTAAATATAATCCAATCTCTTTCAATTCAAGGGAAAACCAAATCAATTAGTACGAAATCCACAATAAAAATGCAGTTTAATGAGTGAAAAAATGGAGTAAAATATTTTAAGTATCAATTTCTCCCGATCACTTTCACTGCCGTTGTTTATTTTTCATTATTCACATTTCTACTTTTATTGTATCTTTACAACACATAATTATAATATTGTTCGTCTTGTAATAAATAATTAGGTATTAGACAATTTATATAGTTAAGTTAATTCACATTCGAGAGCCAACATGGAAATTCCGTTTATTATTAGGAGTATTATACAGACAGATCAATAAAAAAACCAATTAGGGTAGGCTGTGAAATTGAATTATTTTGAATTGGTACTTTAGCCACATCCACAGAATGACATTTCTGACATGAATTTAAGGTTATAAACTTTGTTTACAAGAAAAATGTCAAATTACAAACGTTATAAAATGTCATTCTGTGGATGTGGCTAAAGTACCAATTCAAAATAATTCAATTTCACAGCCTACCCTAATTGGTTTTTTTATTGATCTGTCTGTATTTTATTGGGCAAAAAGGCAACGGTGTTGTGAAAGGATAAATAAGTGATTTATTTTCGTCTGCAATAATTCCGAAAATTCGAGACCTGTAACGAGAAAAAATCCTTAGCGACTAATTAGAAGTTTTAGTAGAGTGAAGGAGCTGCGAACAGTGTGAAAAGATCTGGAAAAATCAAGAAACAGCAGGTAAGAAACGATAGCGCAAATTACAACCGAAGTATAGGTTAGCGCGTTAGGTTATGCAGAAATTAGAAGCTAGAATTGAGACCCTGGAAAAAATGACGGGGTAAAAGCAGGACAAAAAACGAAGGTAGAAAACACAGGCAATCCAAACGAAGAGATGGAAGAAAGGAGGAAAACCGAAATGAAAGAACTGCAAATCCAAGTGGAACAACTTGAAAGGGAGAAAAGAAAATGCAATATCGTAGTTTCAGGGATAAAATTTGGAAGAACAGAGAGCAGCAACCTGAAACAGACTATGGAGCAATTCATATAAATAGAACTAAAGGTTAAGGCGAACATCAAAAGAATAATAAGAATTGGGAATGATACATGCCTGGCAGAAATGGAGAGAATGGAGGACAAAATTAACATAATGAGGAATAAGCATAAATTAAGGGAGCTGCAAAATAAAGTGGTATACATTAAACAAGACTTTACAAAGAAGGAACAAGATATACAGAACAAAATTGTTAAAAGAGCCAGAGAGGAGAGAAACCTGGGGAAAAGGACAAAAATAGGATACATGAAGCTGATTATTAATGGGAATAAATAGGTCTGGGACGAAACTAAGGAAAGGCTGATTGAGGGAAGTATAGAAAGGGGATTTCCATCAAAAAACTAAATAAACCGACAGTGATAGATCTGACGACAACAAAGGCAAAGCAAATGGACATGAGTATAAGTATCAGAAAGGAAAAGCGAAAACATACAGATGCAAAAACACAGGAATTATCAATGAAGCTTAAAATAGGTACATGGAATGTGCGAGGCATATATGAAGAAGGGGCTGTTAAAATACTGACTGTTTACAAGCGGAGGCGAAACGAGAAGATACGAGAAAATATATGTAAGCCAATTTTAAAGGCGTTGGTTTGCACTTCCACGGGCATACTTGATGAACAGAAATTTTGATCATACTTTATAATAAATAATTTAGTCAGTTTTTAAAACGTAAAGAAAGATGCATTTGTCTTAATAACAAGTTTGGATTTTCAGATAATATCAAAATTATATAGACAATAAAATGTTACAAGAAAAAGCTGTTCAGCTCCAAAATTTGTATTCAGAAGATTTAGAAGAATCCCTTAAAGATGAAATTTTAAGATTCAAACAGTAATAATTACGAGAAAAAATCCCTTAAAGATGAAATTTTAAGATTCAAACAGTAATAATTACGAGAAAAAATTTCCTACCTGCACATTTATTTGAGTTTACATGTATCTGCCACACACGCTGAAAGATCATTCTTCAAACTGAAGAACTAAAACAGAAGCGCCCTCAATAAACGAGAAAACCGTTTAAATGCGTTAAGTAAACGTAACGTCTACTGCAAAAGATATTCTTAAGATCATTCTTCTTCTTATTCCAGTGGTCGTATAAAACGGAATGCACTCAGCCACTCAGGCCAAGAAACCCATTGTACTAACCACCTATCTGGCTATTGAGCTATCCTGAAAAGATTAGCAAAAGCCAAAATCCTGTTGACAGGGATTTCTCTAATACCTTGTGGTTCCAGTGAACCTGAATGTCTTATGCCTTAATATCATAAGCGCGGGGCATTCACAGATATATCCTTTTTCTGTTTTGCATCTCCTACACCAAGGGTCACAGCAATTCCCATAGTGTACAGATGATGCTTCATCAGGTGTCCATGACCTGTTAGTAGACCACCGACGATTTTTGGGTGCTTTCTGGTCATCTGTTCAATCTGCTGGGTATTGTCCGACGAAAACGGCCTTATAAGGAGTTTTGTCTGCCTCATACCTCTTTGCGAGTTTTAGTGGATTACCATCTGGCTTCCAAGCCAATGATTAATCTTACAACCGCTTGGGCAATTCCCAAAGTTGGTGCAGGTCGCTAAAGAGGCTCCAACTAGCCTCTTTTGGCCAGACCATCGGCTTCTTAGTTACCCTCAATGTCCAGGCACCCATAACACTTTGACCCAATTATTTTCGCCGAGCTTATCTAATGGCAAGCAGTACTTTAGAACCAGCCCTGAGGCGATTCTGAGCGACTGTTACTGCAAATATAGATATGCAAGTTGGAGTACGAGGGTGGGGCGGGAAGATAAGTCGTTAGCTTTCACATAGCTGGGCTGGTAGGTAAAGTAAAATCTTTTAGTTGGAAATACTGAAAATATAACGGCCATCTTTCCAATAGTTTGGTGTTAGTTAGTCTGCAAAGAAAACGCATTTTCTATTTGTTTCACAATGCATGCTAAGCTATTGTACATCGCGCCGTTATTAATTTATTTATTTATAAGGTTTAAAAGGTGCAGAAATTTTCGAAGAGACGAAAAGTGTGCCGGGTGAAAGTGATCCAGCGTATGCGACTGTAAAAAATTGTGTGGCTGAGTTTGAACGAACATCGCACTGGACGCGCCCAAAAAGTGTTACAACGTCAGAAATGGTCAACAAAATCACGATCTGGTGTTAAAAGACAGATGACTCAAACTGAACAAAATAGTTAATATTGAAGACATCTAAAAAGAGCGAGTCCACAATATTTTAACAGAAGAACTGGGTATGAAAATACTTTCAGCAAGATGGGTGCCGCGATTGCTTAAACCTGATCAAAAACGCCTTCGAGTGCAAGTGTCCCAAGAGTGTTTGGACCGTTTAAAAAAATTCAATCGATTTTATGCGTCGATTTGTAACTACAGACGAAACCTGAGGTCATACTACAAACTACACCCCACAGACGAAACTCCAATCGAAACAGTGGGAAGAACCCGGTTGCTCAGTTCCAAAGGAAGCAATAGTCGTAAAATCAATTGGCAAGGTGATGGTGTCTGCTTCCTGGGATGCGAAAAGGATTCGATAATATACTATCCCTCAAAAGAGCAAACTATAAATAGGAAGTTAAATCTGCCGTAGACGCCTATTTTGCTGACCTCGTGGAAAACGCCTTTCGCGATGCGATTAGAGCATTAGACCATCGTTGAACAAAATGTATTGCACTGTCAGGAAACTATGTTAAAAATAAATATCATTTTAAAAGCATATGCTAGTTTCTCATTAGTAGACTAAACTAACTACTTATTATCGCGCCCTCGTACGTTCTACGAATACTCTATTGAGCACAGACTAGAATTGCAAAGATATCTGCCTGAAAAACGGTCGCGTATTGACCGAGTGTAAACATCAGTTAAGATCTCGTATTTCCAGCACCAGTTCTCCCGCTCGACTTGGAGCCGTCAGTGTACCAGAAAAGACCCTCCAGAATTAACAGATCCTTTGAGCTCTACAATTCATTCCTATCAGGAATGCAAGTCTTAAAAGCTGTATGGAAGGAGAATGTGGGAATGATAGAATCACTCCTAGTGAGCAATTCCGGGACACCAGCCATTAAGGGTAGAATCCTGGAATGCCCTACTTGTTTGCTTCTAGTTGTCCAGGGCCACCTTTCACTAACCTTGTAGGCTGCTCCCCAGCTTCGGCCCTAATCAGTAAGTAGGTGAAGAGGCAGGAGAAAAAATGCCTCAAGGGCAAGACTTGCTAGTGGCCGTTCACTGAACTAGAGAGGCATAGATAATCGCTGGTCTAACTACTGCAGTATTATCTGCGGTTTGAGACCTGAAGTAGAACCAAAGCTCTTTCTGCATCTCCAGAAGGAGGCAGTGGATCTTTGAACTTGTGTTTCCACATGAGCCCTCCATGTCAGCTTAGCCTCAAGGATAACACCGTCTTGGAGGGGTTTAGCGTACTGTTGAAAAAATCTTCCAATCTTCTTCTTTTAGTAAAGTTTATTAACACGAGCTTGGGCAGATTAGCTCTGAGGCCTTGCTTTTTTTAAGATCATTAGATTTTAATGATATTATTCAAGATTTGGCTAACTTAAAATATAACAAAATAAAATTTGTTCATTTACAAGTAAAATAAGTTAATATTATATAAGGTTTTTGCTATTAAATTAATATTCGACTATTTTTGACTTCGTTTTTTGTAACATATCTCACATGGGCCCGCCAAAACAAAGTTTGCCCAGGGTCTATTGTACCCTTAAAGCGGTACTGATCCTACTGTTCCTTATTTATATAAATAATTTTCCCATAAAACTTCATGGCACAGATTTAGTGCCATACGTGTACGATACCACCTTGATTTATGCTTTATATCATCATCAAACCGTTCAATGCTCGTGGATTATGGCTAACCCAATGCGCTTTACTCGTAAAATGGTTTTATTGGTTTAATTGATTTATATAGTCTGTTGTTGGCCCTGGCTGTGTGCGTTATTTTCTTCCACTTTCTCCTATCTTTGCATTTTGATTTCCAGTGATTCACTCACATCGCTTTTATATCCTGTTCTAGGGCATCCCTCCATCTTTTCCTCTATTCATGGGATCCACTGTGTTATCTTCCTGATCATTTCAATAGGTTTTCTTCTCATTATGTGGCCTACCCATTGTAGGCGTTGTGCTTTGCTGTATCTTATAATGTTTTCTCCTCCGAGCTCATCTTCTATCTCCTTGTTTCGTTTCAGTCTTACTTCTCCATCCGTTATTATATTTGGTCCTCATTACTTTTCATTCCATTATTTTTAGATCTTCCTCTTTTTTGTTAATTGCTATTGTTTCCATCGCCTAGGTAATGACCGGTCTTATCGTTGGTTTTTTTTTGCTCAGTATTTTACTTTTCAATAGTGATCTGTTCCCTGTTCCTACCGTATGTTTGATTTCATTTTAAGTTCAGTTTTTCAACTTATTACGGCTAAATAATTGAAAGAGGTTCCCCTATGCTTTACACGAAATGCTTAATAATTTCTGATTATTCTTCACTGAAAATTGATTCTGAAATAAAGGTACCTGTAGTATATGCTTTCATATGCGTTTGTCTTATTTCTGAATTAGGAACCACATTCCATATGGTAATTACATCAAAATAAACGAGTTAAATTAAAATGATTAATAATTTAAATAAATTAAACAAAATTATTGAAGTGTTACACATGTTCGAATTTCAGAGGACTTTCATTCCCTTTTACATTTTCTGTCTTGTTCAAAGTATTGCGTTTTTTATATTTATTTACTGAGCGAAATTTAGGCTTGTGCCTGTCAGGGATCTGAACTCGCATCTTCGAAATTTAATGGGGCATAAATATGTAATAAAATAAGACCTTTTAACTTAGCCTTTCCCAACTTCGAGAATGGTTCCTTTCGTAAAATTACTCGTAAAATAACTCCCAAACGAAGTCGATGCAGTAGGTGTCATATGAGTTTTATTAATCATTAAAAATCGCTTTGTTATTTTTAAACAAGTCTGATTAAAATTGTTTTCGTAATCACTATCATTTGTAAATATTAAAAGGTGCCGTTATTAACGAAATAGTATACGAATTGAGTCAAATATCAATTTTAAGGCTATGTCAAACTTGTTTTTTTTTTTTCATGCGGTTACTCCTAAAAAAATGTTTTCGACCAAATAAAGAATTGATTTAAATAACGGAAGGTTGTTACCGCACCCAAAAAAAAGGTTTAAAAGTGGAACCATTTATTTTTTTCACCTCGGAAAAGGTTCGATTTTAAATGTTTTACAGTAACGTTTTGAACTAGTTTTCGCAACTATTTTACATAATTGTCGTATTTAATGTTTGGATATAAAATACGAGAACTGTAGCTTGTACGGACGATGACCATTGCATCAGATTTAGGTAACAAGTACATAACAGGTATTGGAAACTAACACAAATGAAGAATCGCCCCGGGGAAATTTTTGTTTCTTCATCACAGACATCAAGGTGCAAACTGGCATACTTTATAAAATAAGGTCGCAGATAATGAAAAACAACTGGAGGTTGGAGAAACTCGCACTCGTACAATAATAAATAAATATTTGAAGAAACCACATGCCATTTTATTTATTAAATACGTGACAAAATTACGTTCAGGTTCCGTTTTAGTAGGGACAAATAAAAAATTTGTAATATAAGAGAAATTTTCCCATAATCATTCGTATTAGCACAAATCGTGTGGGCTAAATTTCATGTGGCATTTACAGAAATGGTTAATTAATTAAAGTTAATAATAACAAAGTTGCAGTTTTTTTAAAAGACTTTCTGCAAACCGTAAAATGACCATCTAGTGAAAGCTACCACGGTTAATTTAATGGAAAATATTTAAATAAACAGTTTCGTTCAAGTTTTTAAACGCAATTAAGTGCTTGAGTTTGCAGTACTAAAACAATTGTAAAAAGTTAAAGTTTTCAGTTGTGAGGGCACAGTCCGAGTAATCATACTAGAAATTAACTCTCTAATTAATTATTTTAATCAAGAGTTAACTGCTTTTTCATCATTTTTAGAATCTTTTTGTTTTTCACTGTGTATTTGAGAAGCATCACCAAACAAATACACACTTTCTTGTAATCATAAATCTGCCTAAAAAGTTCTTCGAACAAAATACGAATGGTAAATTACTGTCAACAAAAACCCAATAATTTTCTATATTTAACTATTAGAAAGATATTTCCTGAGTTACTTTCCCTGGTACGGTCGTCTTTAAACGCCTTTTAAAAAGTGTAGTAAATGTTGAATTCCCATCACTTAATTGCCACCAAAAGTGCATAAATTTGAGATTTTACGTTCTAACCATTTAAATTGCTAAAAAGTGCATTTAAAATAATTAAGAAGTAATTAAAGATGAAAATAATGAGCTGTTGCTTGACGTACGAAAGTTATTACTGACGTATTTACTGTAAATATTTATAATTTCTAATGTTATCTTAATTACCATGCTTTAAAAGGATCGAAGTACTCGACAAAGATTACTTTTAATTGTATTTGGTGTAGACAAATTTAATACTTAAAAATGAAGGTGTTTAGTTGTGATTTATTTAAAGCCATGTAAAGTAAGAAATCTTAATCGAACCCTGTGGAACCACAACAATGTATCGAAAAACTAAATACCTATTGGTATCCTTAATAAAATTGGCGAGTTAATCTATGAAGATTTTCTCTTCATCAAAGTAAAAAAGTTGGCTGAAACTCCAGATAAAATTTGTACATTTTTTTAATTCACTGTTGTGACTTTATGACGTCCCAATGCTTGATGTAATCATTAATCAGGAAGAACTTACATGCGAAAAAATATTAAAAATGAAGTGTCAACAATCAACAGAACTTAATTGGAAAATATTTAAAGCGTAACTATGTCTTTAGGTAAATGTGATGAACCCACACGAAACGTTAATACCACATAAAATAAGCTCAACAAGTTTATTTTTTTACGATTTCAATTTACTGTAATTTAATAGCAACAAAAAATGAAGAATTTGGAAGAGTAAGAAAACCCTGGAATAAAATCAAAGTTTAAAACAATGTAAAATAATCGACTTTCCTGCCCTAAATCACTATCCCCCGATTTTGGCGAAACAATGTTGAGAAACATCAAAAACACTGAGTTTTCTACAGTAAAGATTTTTTTAAGCCTTATTTGAGCCTCATTTGTGTAGATTATAAAACATATCGAATTTTATATTGTAACTAAATAATGAATACTGAAATTCAAAGAAGTAAGGAAGGAATATTTAGAACTTTGTATGAATTCTGTGTTATTTATTTGTTGGTTTGCTGGATTTATTGTTATTTATTAATGAATAAATAATTCCCTTACGAAACGTTAATAAATAAAATAAATCCAACAAGTTTATATTATTTCCAAAACCTTGAGTTAAATCAACTACAATTTAATAGAAATAAGAAATGCAGAATTTAACCTCAAATTGATTGTGATTAAAAAAAAATTAAAATCTTCTTTGAATCTTTGAGGCCTATTTTTGAAGCTTTATGTCTCATTTTTGAAATCTTGAGTCTCATGTATAAGCTCTTAACGCTCATTTTTACTGACGCTCTGAATATACATATTATTTATTTTTAAGATTCATTATTGAAACTTGAGGTCTTAGTTTTAGGCTTTAAGTTGTAATTTTTGAGGTCTTAATTATCATTTTTAAGGTCTCAACGCTCATTTTTAAGGCATTAAGTTCGTTATTGAGGTTTTAAATGTCTTTCAGAGATCTTACGGCTCATTTTTAAGTCTTTTCAGTCATAGTTTTGAGGTTTTGAGCCTTATTTTTGAAGTTTGAGTCTCATTTTTTGGGTTTTAAGTTGTAGTTTTTGAGGTCCTAACTATCCTTCTTTATGGGCTCGACTCTCATTTTTAAGGTTTTAAGTTCGCTATTGAGGCTTTAAATGTCTGTTAGAGAATGTAAGACTCATTTTTAAGGCTGAAGTCTCAGTTTTGAAATCTGCAGTATCATTTCTAATCCCTTTGGTCATTTCTGATTCATTTTAACTTTTAGGTTTGAAACCTTGGGTCTCATTTTTGAGACTTTGAACCCCATATTTTGTGTCTTCAGCTCACATTTTTGCAGCTTTAAATCTCAATTTTGATCCTACAATCCAACTTTATTGATTATTCTGGATTCATTTTTATAATTCCTGGCTCCCCTTAATCCTGTTATTTTTGATATAATTTCTGGAATGTATGGTCTTTTTTGAATTTGTTTTGGCCTTCTTAATCCTTTGTCTGAATAACAGTTGTTAGTTAATGTTTGATTTATTGAAGGTGGTTATTCGGTTGAAGAGCAAATATTCCAAATTTCAAAAATAACTTTGAAGATTTCAGAAATTGTAATCTTCGAAGTACCTACATAATTAATTCAAATTAAATTTTTTTTTTATTTAACAAGATTTTTCAGTTGAAGGTTTTCACGAGTTTCCTGGATTATTTCTGATAAATTCGCCTGCCAGTTAATTTAATTAAAAATTGCCCGGAAAATTTACATAGTTTTTGGTTAAGTGGTACTATTTTAAACCCAAGGAAAACTGACATTTCTGAAGTAATTTTTGAAACCTAAAAAAAATCAGAGGTATAAAGTTGCCTAAATTGACTTTCAGTATTTTTTCCAAACTTGCTTTGCATAGAAAATACTTAAAATGTTGCTGAACGCTTTTAAGAGCTTTCTTTTTCAGAAGTTAAACTGAAGTTCGCTTAAAGTTTTGATAAGGTTTTTCAAATACGCTTCTCCTTTTTAACTTTTGCTTGAAAAGTCTACAAATTTGTATTTCGGATACGAAGTTATGCGGCGTTAAATTAGCTAAGTTTAAAGAAAAAAGCTTGTTGATTTTGGTCTCTAATTTTGGTAAACAATGCCGAGAAAAACAAAAACACCGAGTTTTTAAAAGTAAAAATTATTTTTTAAAATTGTTTGTTGATTGGGCGGGATTGGGCCTTGTTTTTGGATCTTTTTTATTATTTATTTGTTGGTTTGCTGGGTGCATTGTTAAAGATTATGAACTTTATAAAAATACGATCTAATGAGAGAATAATTCCCATGAAAATAAATCCCACAAGCTTATTTTGTAAAGATTGACTTAAGTGAACTAACATTTAATAATAACAAAAAATACAAAATTTGACCTGAAGCTGATTAAAAAATAATAATAATATAGTCTACTTTTCAACAAGTTTGTTTGATTTTGTTCACAGATTATGGCAAAACAATAATGTCTACAAAAATCAAAAACGTTGAGATTTTAAAAATAAACTTCAAAGAAGTAAGAAATATTTAGATTTTAGATTTGGTATGTCTTTTGTTTATTTGTTTGTTGGATTGCCCTGTTTATTTTTGAAATTTATGAAGCTTATAAAAGTAAGATCTAATGAAACAAATGTTAGTAACTAAAATCCAACAAATTTTATTTTCGAAAGATTGATTTAAAGTTTAAAATAATGTAAAATAATCGACTTTCCTAACCTAAAACAGTTTGATTTTCTTCACTGATTTTGACGAAACAATGTTCAAAAAAATCAAAAACACTGAGTTTGTAAAAGTAAACATTATTTTTTTAATTGCTTGTTTATTGAAAGAGATTAAGGTTTATTTTTGTAGATTATAAAATAAATGGTTGGAATAAAATCAAATTTTATAAATCGTGTAACAAAGTCTGATTTTAACAAAACCATGTCTACAAAAAACATGTAACATTCAATTATGCCACGAAAAACTAAATAATAAACTGATAAAACTAAATTTGTACAACCTTCTTTATTATTTGTGTGTTGGTTTGCTGGATTTATTTTTGAAGAATATGAAGTTTATAAAAGTGAGATTTAATGAAAGAATAATTCCCTTGCGAAATATTAAATCCAACAAGTTTATTTTATTTACGAAAGATTGACTTAAGTTAACCACAATTTAATAAAATCAGAATTCGACCTGAAGTTGATCGACGAATTTGTTTGATTTTATTCACTAATTTTGGCAAAATAATGTCTCTACAAAAATCACTGAGTTTTTAACATCCAAATACCTATCGAATAATTAAAAAATAAGTAGAATTAAAATTCTAACGATGTTTGTAGTACATACATCTTTTTTTTTGTTTATTGGACGAGAATTAGGTTTATCTTTACAGAATATAAAATATTTTGAAGTTTATATATAAGTAAATAATAAATACTGAAAAGTCAAAGAAGTAATAAATATTTCGACCTTTGTACCTACATCTTTCTATTGTTTGATTTGTTTACTGGGTATATTAGGTTTATTTTTGTAGTTTATAACAGTAAGATTTAATAAAATTGTAGTTTCCTGGCGAAACGTTAGTAAATAAAATAAATCCAACAACTTTATTTTATTTATGAAAGTGAACAAATCAAATTTTGTATTTAATTTTAAACAAATTTATTTAAAAATTATATGTAGTGGAACTTGTAAAATATTCTAAAAATAAAATTTGTAAGGATCGATTAACTCCTTCGGAGAAATACATTAACAGTTTTAAGAAGGTATACTTTCCAGAGAAAACACAAGGAGTTGTCATTTAAAAACCTGATAAGTTGTCAAGTTTTAGACTACATTAAAGTTTATTTAGTCAAGGTGAGTGATAAGATTAATGAAAACCGTACGACCTTGCAAATGCAAATGAACTGGAACAAAACGAAATGGGAATTTCGAATGCATAAAATTGATTAAACCACCCTAACCTTATAAAATTGTAAAAAAAAATTTAAAGAAAATAAATACATTATTTCACAATACCCGGAGTAATGTGTTTGAATAATATCAATTTGCTAATAAAGAAGTAGTTAACCTGTTAACCTCAGATTACAATATAATAATAAATAGTATTAAAAATACAGAATTTGCTCCGAGAATGATTAAACAAAAACTAAGTGCAGAGTATCATAAAATTTTAGAATAATTAAGAAAAGCCGACTTCCCCTGGTCTATAGTTTGAATTTTTTTCATTAATTTTTGCAAAACTATTTTTATAAAAATTAAAACACTTAGTAAATCACTGAGTTTGCTTGATTTTACTTACTGAGTTTAGAAATACCTATATGGTCATAAAAATTGAGTTCTAAAGTTTTAACATTTAGCTGTAAGAAACTGTACAACTTTTAATCAATTCTGCCAATTTCAAGTAGAACCGTTGCAGAATTCCACAGCTACAAGTCAATAATGATTATAAAACATCATATTACAAAATTTAAAAAAAAGCTACATATTTTCAATTAAAGAAAATTGTATAATTGTTGTATTGAACTGTAAGTTCTCTGTTACAAATAAATCTTTTGGCATATTTTCGAAAGAGATTTAAAACTTCACGCAACTCTTAAATTTTTGCCATTTTGTTCGCATTATTTCTTTGGATGTTTTTTAATAAATAATTAGCTAAACCTAGTTTTAAAATTTGATTTGAAAATATTCAAAAATTGAACAATTGACCTGCAAGTAAAGCTAAGTTTTAAAAGACGAAATTTTGGATTATATCTGCAGTCTAAAAACAAAAACTCTTGAATTCAAACATAAAAATCAATTATTTTACTTCAAGGATATTCCGTTATCTGGTGCTAGAATTTTAATTATTCACAAACTTATTCCAGTTTTAAAATGTTTCTATTTCGTATGAAAACGGAGATAGATTTTTCCAAATCTAGATACTACTTAACATTTAGTTTTTAGGAAGTAGTTGCGAATGTTATGTAAAGATTAACATACAAGAACATAAGAAATAAATTAGAATTTGAGATTTATTATTCACAGGTATAATCAAACTTGTATAAACATAAAATGTCGTTTCGACAAAGACTTGCACGACAGGATTAAAAGGACTAACTAACTATTCTGGAACAAGTAAAATGCTTTTTTAGTTATAATGTTGTACCGCACCTTATGACGAACATGCATACCAAGAAATTCTGGAACGCATAATCTCTCATCTACGGTCATTATTTAGTCTAACTTGTAAAATTGTAACCACAAATCGACATTATTACTACTATGTTGCAAGAACAGGAAGAAATGACTAAAAATTGGTAAATTCGCTGATGCTGAGTTCATGAATTCATATATTTCAAATTAGAGTAAAATTTAAAGTTCTGTTAACACGAAACGCCCTCGAAAAGACAAACAAAAAAATGTTAAGAAACTCACTGCAAAAAACGTTCAGAAAATATTTAGAAATCAATCCGTTGCAACTAGTAATAATTGAATTCTCTTGAACGCACTTTTACCTTTTGTCGTAGCTTGTGATATCTGCGAAGAATACTTACAACAGTAAAAAATCAAAAAAACTTGACCAATTCTTTAAAAATTGTGTTGTTAGTAAATTCATAAACGCAACAAATAATTCAATAATTATTTGTCGATTATTTTTCAAGAATGTTTAAGTTACGTAAAAACATTTGATGTGGCAGTTGTGTAAAATTGTATGCTCTTCGCATTTTGATTTCGCAGGATACTGCAAAGGTGATCAGTAGCTAGGGTTGCAATAGCAAACGTTAATCTTCTTATCTGCTAAATTCATCGTCTGAATTTAACAGACAAGCTGTCGTTGGGTTGCTACTTTAGCTAAAGTTTCTCCTAAACTCCAATTTTGCCAACAAAAACTACACGAACTATAATAAATCAAATCATATTTTACTATCTGGTTCTAAAGAGATTTTTGTGCAAGGAAATGCACACGAAAGTTAATTACGAATTAAAATTTTAGATCTCTTTTAGAGGCTTAACTATTACAAATAATTACATTTTAAAGGTCAAATTTTTAAGGATTCATGGGCTTTTAACACGGTTTTTATATTTAATTTGGCCAGAAATGAAATAAACAAACGTATTTCAAAATCTTAACAATCACATATAAGAGGATTCCCAGAAGTTCTCAAATTATCACTTGCACCTCGTGGAAAGGCCTGCTGTTATAAAGCTTTTGATAAGATCTACTTTCTTAACACTGAACTTCAAAATAAAAAAAAAGTAGTGCAAAATAAGGCAATTCAAAAAACAATTGCCCAGATTATTCGAACTAAGTAGTTTTCTTTGTACCACATCAAGGGATTTCATCTGAGTACCCGAATTCTTATAGTTTATGCAACGGCTTGCCATTAATAATAATTAAATTCTTATGCCACAGTTCTAAAATTCATATATGTACTTTAACTTCGTAATAAGCAAATTAAGTTCTTTCGTTTGCATCAGGGCATTCGCCCTAACGAAATACTCGAATTATTACAGTTTAAGCTAACTAAATTCTCAATTAAGATGTCAACTATTACTTTCTATCTGGCTTCCGTTTTACAAAGCGTAGCAAAATTACTTGTAATTTATTTCTAGGATTTTCCATCCACTCACATACCACTCACGATTTATGAATTTAGTGCTTTTCTCAAAATTGCACATAAAATTTATTGCTAATTTCATAGTTAGGCAATCAGAAAAAAAAACATGCTCGTTACACAAAATTCTGAATGTCGTTAAAATACTGTAAAAAACAAATAATCTACGCTTGTCACGATAATTATGTTTTCATGGTTACCTGTGTTTTATGGCAGTAAAGTAAAACCAACCGATAACGATAAGGAGTCCGTGACTTTATCACGAAATTATGCATATACATACATAAAACGTAAAAATTCAAGGTAAAGGTAAAAACGCCATAATTAACATGAGATAAGGCGAATACAACAGAATTTTGTGCGAATTACATGAGTAAATACTAAAATACTTGCAGCTAAAAAAGCACATAATGCTGGAATAAAATAAAAAAAGAACAAACTTGGGAAATTTGCTTAGGTCGAGACTCTAGGAAAAAAGGGAAGAAAGGGAAAATTCTGTAAATTTCATAATAAATTTTAGTAAAACATTATGTTTTGTAGTTTGTAGTAAAGAGAGTAAGTAAGCGTTGTTGTAATAAGATTTAAGGAGCTGAAAAGTTTTACTACCAAAATTGTTTGCTTAAATAAATCGAAACCTGACAAAATCTGAAAATGTTTAATTTTAAGAATTTAATTTGGACAATTAAAGGTATAAATCATAATTTTTCCAATAGATTTCTGTAAAGGGTAAAGAACCGGCACTTACAATCCTGAAGGGAGCATGGCCGGCAGCATGGAGGGTTAAGGTCTTCTAAGTCGTTTTCATACCTGGTTGTCTAGCTTATTAAAAAAAAGCAATTTCAACAGCTAACGAGTAAAGACTTTGAGAAATTTATTAAATTAATAGAAATAAATAAAGAGGGACAAATTGTTTGAAAAGCCAATCAATTTCTACAGCAAGGTTTTACTGCCACATTCTTAATATTATTGCCTTTGAAGTTTCCAATACCAGTTGGCAATGGATGAAGAACTAACAAGACTGGAGGAACACTTGAAGATAGATGGAAATTATTCTAAGATATATACTGTCCACAAAACAGCAACGAAGATATGTGGAATCAGGAAAATAAATAAACACACTACTAAGAAAACAAAATGGTGGAGAAACTATCATGGAATATCTATATACAAGCTAAAGATATCAAAGATAAAGAAGAATGCATAAAAAGAAGAAACGAAGAAAAGAAAGCACTCAAAAAAGCGAAACAAATCAGTTGGGAAAAACTCCGCAAGGACCAAATGATGGTTATAAAATAGATAGTAGGAAATTTTGGACTGGGAGAAAAATGCTCAGAGGAAAAAGGAAGATGGAAACAAAAGGAATTACAGATAAGAATGATATCCTCCAGACATCTGCAATAGAAGTACTGAAAGTATGGAGAAGTTATTATGAGAAAGGGGCGATGGAAGAGGGCAAAGACAGTGACATACTCCAATGGACAAAATAAAAAAAATAACACAATCGTGAGAGAAGAAGTAGAACAAGCCGTCGTGAAAATTAAAACTGGAAAAGCTTGCGGGGATGAAAACATTGACTCGGAGATGATAAGATGGATAGGAAACAAAGGCATAGATTGCTTATGGGAAATATACAAGGAAGCATGGAAGCGAAACAATTCTGGAAGATTGAGAAAACAATAGTGCGACGACCATAGAGCCATATGCCTATCTACAGTAGCTTACAAGAAGGACACTACTATATCAGACCGCAAGCAGAGGCAACAAGCGCAGAGAGAAAACTAGAAGATGAGCAGATAATATATTTATATTGAGAAACATAATAGAGAAGAACATGGAAACAGCAGAAGAATTATACTCGTACAGTCGTACAAGCTTCCTAGGCCTGCGGGCTGCTTTCGACACCATACAAAGAAACACAATAGTATACTGTTGGGGGTAATGGAAAAGCTAACCAAGTAGCGCATATAAAAATGTTAGAGGAAAGGTACAGGTTAATGGAGAAAAGTCCGAAGAATTTTCAATGAAGAGAAGCTTATTATAATTGTCATGGATCAGGTGATCAAAAACATTAGAGAGACAACAAAAAAATTAAAAACGGTAATTAATACATATAAGTACAGATAACCTAATTTCCGTAGATGACACAATTCTTTAAGCGGACTCTCGAACGAAAATGCAAAAATTGTCTGGGTGAAAGAAATTGAAAACTTAAAAATGGAAGTCAACCCAACTAAATGTAAAATTATGGTAATCAACAAAAAAATAAAAAGTAACTTCGGGAATTAGATGCAAAGATGAACATCCAGTGGAGGTAACAACATACGAATACCTAAAGTATCTACCTACAGAAAATCAAAGGGAAAACTAAATAGGACCATATTAGAAATGATGTTATTAGAGAGAAATTAGAACAGGAACCTAGGAGAAAGATCGAAAATAGACAACTTGAGCGGTATGGTCACCTCGTAAGAATGAAGCTAGCAAGATAGTATGGGCAAAACGAATTAAAAAGAGAAAAGGAGGTAGACCTAGAAAGATATGGCTACAAGGTATTGTATAGGCAGTAGAAGAAATTAGAAACATGTCAGGAGATAGAAAGAAGTGGAAGAGATCGATTAACGATAAATAAATAAATACAACACAACGATCTGACGATCACATGGGCAAAAGGACAAGACAAAAAGTTCTAACATGTTTATCGTGTTCCGCAATGAAGGCTATAGTTAACACTTAATTAAAGTGTAGATACCTAGAAAATTTTATTTTAAGGCTTGGAAATATACTAAAATTAAGAAGTAAGGCAAAAGAAAGGTAAAGGTATCGGCACATGGAGAGTTAAGGCCTCCTAAGTCGCTTTTAGTTAATACATCGGTTGTTTCGCACGCTACACGTACAGGGTGGTGTGATAAGCAACGACAGCCTACCTTCCCTACTCCACCTATGTGGATTATTTTCAGAAACTGGGTAGACCACCCGCGAGCACCCGACTCGGGTTTGATCCCGAGACCATCCGCGTTACAGTCGTGTGCAGTCGGCCATTCCGGGAAAAATTTAGAAGTATTTCTCTAAAATCATAAATGGGGCTTTTAAAAACCGTTAACCTGTAAAATTACAGTAAAGCTTCAAAGCTCAAAAATTCTTTTAAAAACTGCACATTTCTAAAGTTTTCACGTGTTCAGTCGATCGTTTTTTGATCTTTTAGTTACTTTTTTGAAGAATAATTTCTTAGGTCATTAAGTGGAACCTTCTTCTCCTTTTCACTAACCAACAAAAATCCTTTTTGAGTCAGAATTTTAATTTTTTGATTCTGAGGATCCGCACACTTGGATTATTCAAGTTAAAGTCTTCCTTTTCAGAGCGTCTAAGCTTAGTGTTACTCTTTGAATCAGAAACTTCCTTTTGATTCTGAGTCTTTTTTTGTAATAAAATTTTGAACAAATAGAAAGATCTTTCCTGTGACTAGGGAAATTTCAAATTGGGAACCTTTCAAATTCCTGTATTTGTTGACTAAAAAACTATACATTTTTTCTTGCGAGCCTTTTAAATGTTTTTAAATAGGCAACCCTTCGTACATCCATTGAGTTTACCTATCCGTGTAATGTGTGTTGCCTATTCAGACCAGGCAAAAGTAAATTGTCAACTTAATAGTTTGTAACGATGGGTGTTGGGTTCGATCCTAGCCGAGGTCAACTCAGATTTTTAAAGCTGAAAACTTCTGAAACACTGAATTCTGTTCTATGACACAAACAGCTGATTCTAACTAATTTCTAACTGTTAAATTATTTCACTCATTCTCATTACACAAACACGCAGTAAATTTAGAATGTTTTAATTTATTTTATAACAAAATTGTTAATTATTGTTTTTGCTGATTTTGTAAAACTCGAACAAACTGAATTAATTTTAGCCGCACTCCTTTCCTGTTGTTAAAAAATTAGAAAAATCGTTGATATTAAATTATATCCAAACCTTTTATACCAGGTTAATTATAATCAAATTATCTATGTATTTAAATTAATTTTTAGAAAGTTTCCGTAAAAGGAAAATGTCAAAACTGTCATTTACACGACCTTAAAAGGGAATTTTGGAGGACATAAACAAATTTCTATAAATTGGTAGAACTGATTTTTTAAACAAAATTTAAATGAGAACACTCGCACTTTTTGCTAAAATGTAATTGTAAAGTAGGGTGTTTTTAATAGTTTGTTAAATTTAATGTATTAATAAGTTACAAGGGTCTGATTGAAACTAATGCTTTTTCCTTTCACGTATTTTAAAGAATAAATTTAATAACTGAACCAGGTGCAGTTGTCAGGGTCACGTTTGCCATTTGTGTGCAAATGCACCTTTCTACCTGCCTGTCTAGATTTTTGGCCAACGTTCTGCTTTTAAATTTCACTTTGTCTGACCCCATCGACCTACTCCACAGATCGTTTGGTACATTTTAACTGTTATAATGTCTTAAACACCGATGTGTTTTATAATATAAAAATAAGCCCGGATCTTATTCAATCATCAAACAAACAATTCAAGGATTGTATGAAAGTCCTTGCTTGATTCTTTCAATTTTTAAATTTAGAATTATTTATTTATTGTTTACATTGTTGTAAATTTTATTTTTGTTTTATACTTTTCCTGAATAAAAAGGTTAAAACTTGGCATAACACACTTTGAGAAAAAAAATTATTTATTCTTGAGAACACAACGTGTTTTAATTTGTATAAAAAAAGAGTTAGGACATTTGGGCCTGGAAATCAACTTTTGAAGGTCTGTATTACGAGTAAAATCTCATTAAAGGCTAGACTGTCCACCAGCCGGACGAGCTGCAAATAATAATTTGAAAACTCCTGGGAATCCCCCTATATGCGATTTTCAACATTTTGAAATACGTTTGTTTATTTCTTTTTTGGATATAAATTAAATATATGAACCGTGTTAAAATACATCCCCATTAACCCTAAAAATTTCGCCCTTAAAATATAAATCTTTGTACTAAGTAGTTAACTTTGATTCTCCCTTGTCTGTTAAATTCTGACGATGTATTCAACATATCTAAGCAGATTAACGTTTGCTATTTGCTATTGCAACTCTAACCACTCTTATGTCTTCTTAGCAGAATCCTGCCAAGTCAGAATGCATAGAGTATACAATAATAATTATTACACAATTACCATACCACCAGTTTTTTTTGAAAAATAAAAAAATTAGAACATTTGGGCCTGTAAATAAACAACAATAACATTGTTACTAAACACCTCTTTATTTATTTAATCGGACGACGATAATAGGAATGAGCTATTTTAAGTAATCGTTGTGGCAGCGGGGCTCTTATTGCCATTTTGCAAATAAGGATAATGTTTAAATTACTTTTGGTATTCTTTAATATTTAGGATTTATTTTATATCTGTAGTCTGTAGTAAAGATTACTTAACTATTGTAGGCAATATTTTAGTTTCACTTTCAAAGTTGTTTAATAACTAACTCCAACGGAATCCAAGGGCAGTTTAAGAACATATTTGGGGGGGGGGTACTAATTTTCATTACTGCCAAAATTCTTTATACATGAAAAATTACCTCAAAAATTACACAAAATATTTTAAAATGATGGATGGTAGTTTCGACAATTGTTATTTTGTAGCACATGATGGATTCTTAGGGGGGGGGGGGGTAATTACCCCCATTACCCCCCTATAAAACCGCCCTTGACGGAATCAATCCTCAGAGAATGACTTCAACGAACATCGTCAAAGATGGCCGAAATACGTTTTGTTTTTGTAAATTAATTTTTATGGTTTTACAGGGCTTTTGACGTTTGCTTGTCGAATAACCGTTTGTTACTAATAGTATACGTTTGTTAAACTCTTAAGTGTTAAATAATCTGAACTATTTTAAATAAACATTAAAAGGACGGCCAAAGCCAACGCATTTTAAAAACCGACGAGTATCCAAACGAACAGAATTCGCTACAGCAGCTGGTGCCATCTGTTCATAACGAGAAACACTAAAATGAAATGCTTCACCTAAACTATTTACTTTCTTTAAAACTAAATACCGTAAGCCATTAGATATCTTTTCATCAGTGCGAAAAACTGTACTAAATAATTACGTACAAGCATTATACTGTGTGGTATGTATTTTGTATATTAGTCGATTCGGATCAGTCGCACCTGTTGAATGTACCATTAACTGTAGTATTTTAATGATGATGTTAATAGGTTTAATTGCTGTGGTATGGTATTTAACAAGAAATACTTTATATTCCTAATCGTAAAAGTTTAACCTCGTTGCTAAAGTTTTATGGTACCTAAGTTACGAAATCAGGGTATTAAAGTGAATATTTCGAATTATATTGTTTTAAATAGCAGAATTTTATTGGGATTTAATAAATTTTTCTAAAAATCTTTTTCTTTTTCTTTTTAAATATTTTTTAGTTTATTAAATCTGAATGCTCGAAACTTCGACAATCAACGGTATCGGAGAAAATGTTCCAATTTGGTCAGAGTTGTGTTTTATAAAATAGCTTACACGCAACTTAAAGCTTGGACTTTTATTCGTGTTATTTTTTCCAGGTTATAATCGAACCTTTGAAAATAAATATTAGTTAGGCATTAAACCTAGCCTGAAAATTCGATTTAAAAATATTCAAAGATTGAACACTTGACCTGAAAGTAAAGCAAAATTTTTAGAAATTGTGGATTACATTTTTGAAATTATTTACAACGTTTGGCCCTTTATCCTTGAAAACTTATGGATTGATTTTGATAAAATTCTGATAAACAACACTCTAATAAAGAGTTAGGGCTGCAGTAGACACTTCCTTTTGTGAGCATTTTTGACTTGAAGGACTTCATATCAGAAGTTTAAGGTAAAACAAATTGATTGTATTTTTCAAAAATACGTCAGTATTTTGGTATAAATTCGAGGTTAAATTAGAGTCCCATTTCCACTAATTATTATTACATAAAGAAACTTTCAAAATATTTTAAAATGAAATTCAAAAATTATTAAATTGTTTTTGCAAATATTTTTTTCATGTGCTTTCTAGACTTAAATTTTTACTTTCTTTTTAAATGGAAAAATACTAAAGTAATTTTCGAGTACTTACAACTGTAATTGCCTATAAAGCGAGCTACATTTTTGCTTAGAAAATTTTTCAAAATATAAATTCGAAATTGATAAAGGGTTAAGTTACAATAAATCGAATCTTTTTCAGAAACACGTCAGCCTCTCGTATACTTAACGCTAAATTATAGCCTAAAATCTATCAACTGTTGCCTGATATAGTTATTTTCAAACTTTTCAACATTTGTTTCTCTAAAACCGGTTGAAACGAATTTGTAGAAAAATCTTTAAAACGTAAACACCTTAAAATACGAGACTGTTTTAAAATTTTGATTCTCACAATTTTTACTTAACAATTGTAAAAAATATTAAGATACAAACCTGCAACAAACTAAACCCCACTATATAAAAGATTTACAAATATTTACTCCGAAATCTTAAAACAAAGTGAAAAATTATAATTAAAAAAATTGTTTATTTCTATTTTTGCCGCAGATAATTCAGCTCAATAAAATTTTTAAATCGTTTGAAATGTCATTTAAAAGGCATCTCCAAAATTCATTCCCTTCTACTTATAATTATTTTAAAATTTCGTTTTTCATAAATTTTTCTTAAAAATTGCAAACATATTAAGGTAATTTACCGAATACTTATAACCCTTCAACAAACTAAACCAGATTGCATGAAAAAATAAATTTTAATATCGAAAGGGTTCTCATTTTTTTAATTTGTTTTTTAAAAACGGCTTTTGAATTATTTGTAAATTTGCATAAGTACTTCGACAACCAAACCCGAGTCAGATGCTCGGCGGGTGGCCCAGCCAGTCACTGAAAATAATTTGCAACCGAAACACAGTGGTGGAATAGGGAAGGTAGGCAGTTGCACGTATAGCGTGTGAAACAACCGAGGTGTGAAAACCGACTAAGGAGGCCCTAACCCTCCATGTTGCCGGCCACGCTCCCTCATGGGACGTTAATTCCGATACCTTTTTTATTTCAACACAGAAATCTTTTTAAATATGAACCCTAATTATTTTACTTTACTTGGCCTACTAATTAAAAATTTATTCCTAAAAACTTATACAACAAACTATAATTTAAAAAAAAATTATTTTTGCTACAGATTTGCTATAGACTTTAAGTTAATTCAAAATGTAATTCTAAGATAAGAAATTTTTTAAATAATTATTATGATGGAGAAGACTTATTATAGGTCATCGTGAAATGATGGTTGGTTATCAAGAATAAACAGCAGCTTTACTCTGGATAACCATCATTACTTCGGGGATTAATTTACTACAGCCTGGCAAAATCTTTTGGCTTAAATTCGACCCAAATTTCTTGGAGTTTGTTTTAGTTCTCACACGGTTCTTGGAGGACTTGGACGTTAAACAAAAATATTTCTTTCTATCAATGCTAAAAAATGAAATATTCGTATTTATATCAAATACATAAAATTCAGACAATTTTAGTTTATACGTATAATTCTTCATATTAATTAAATAAAAAGTAACATTTTAGTAGGTGGACCAATTGAAGCGGAAAGGGGCTCATATATGTATATTTTTTCAATTTGATTGATAGCTGAAAACCTATGGATCGATTTCTATATGCTATTGTGTAACAAAAATTAATCTGTATTTTTATAGATAAATTTTAAAAATCACAAATAAGAATTAGACTTGTTTTTCTGGGCGCATTTTTGGCTGGATTTTTTAGGGATTTGCTGCAGAATCGATAAAAGGATTTAAAACAAACTTTGTTCGGCCTCTCAATATATCCAGTGTTAGTTTATAGCCTAAAACCTACCAATAATTACTGCCGGTTAAAAATACCAGAAATTAAATATAAAACAATTCCAAAATTTTCAAACTTTCCCAAATTTTTTCTCGCAAAGTGGTTATAACTATTTCGGAGAAAAATCTTAATCGTTAATATACTAAAGAATTGCACCGCTACTGTTGAAAACCCCATTTTTTGGGGCAGTGTATTTACTATACTCTGGAAAAAGGGGCAAAAGGATCCACATTTTTTAAACTTGTTTTTTGAAAACAGCTTTTTAAAAATTTACCCATAAAAACTAACAGCAAAATGCCAAAGTATAATTTAAAAAATCTATGTTTATTCTTGTTCTAGTTATTTCAGCTTTTTAATATAATTTTGTTTTGGAGATCAAAGGTTTTTAAAAATATATATAAAGAAGACCTATTTCTTAATATTACTTTGTAGGTCATCCCTGAGTAACAGCATTTTAACTCCTGCTAACCATCATTGCTTAAGGCATTGTATTTATTATATTACATCCTGGAAATTGTTTAGCTTAATTCGTTCCTAATTTCTTGTTTTTGATTTAGTTTTGGTATGGCTTTTGAAAAACAGGGGTGTTAAACTTATATATATATTTTTTTATATATAAATAAATGATAATGATAACAATAAAATAACTATTCACAAAAATAATGCCAAATGGTTGAAATTTATTTATATCTTTCTTTTCTTTTGCCCTCTTATACCTTTACAATGTCGAGGGGGCCGAATACACCGAGCCACCGAAGGGTCGCCCAAGTCAAGTTCTGACCAAGCAAATCTTTGCTTACCTTTCTATATTGCAGTACTACGTGCGCTCCCACTCTGCCGTACTGCCGGCCCAAATTTAAATCAAAAATATGAAATATAGACCATTTTAGTTTATTTACATAAAGTAAAAATAAAAAACCAAAAAAACCTATGGATATATTTTTATATGTCAGCTTGTAATAAAAATTTTTAAGTGCGCATTTTTGCTTCGATTTATTTTTAGATATTTGAAACAAACAAAAAGGTTTAAAACAAGTGGAATATTTTTGAAAACCACGGCGACCTCTCGATATACTCGACACAAAATTATAACTTTAGATATAATTACTAGTTATTATTAACTAAAAAACTTTCAGGAATAAACAAGAAAAGAAAAACTTTCAAATTTCCAAAAAGATTGGATATTAATCGATAGTTAATTATAATGCCTTAATACTAGCTTGTGTTACACCTCCAAAAGTGTTCTATTTTCATTTTTTTCTCTCAAAAATCGTAACATTTTAAGGCAAATTTCGGTGTCTTTGTTCTAATAGTTTAAAACAGATTGCATGAAAATGTTGGTCAAAATAACTTTCATGGCCGAAAGGGCTTATCTTAACAAACACGGTTTTTTTCAACAGTTCTTTTGAATTGAGTGCTTGACTTAAGGGGCGAACATATGGAAATAACATGGGGAATCGTATTAATGCAGATTCCGGCTTGCCAAACAAACTTCAAAATTGATCATGGCTGGCCTACCTTTTGTGAATAAAATGCGAATTAATTATTCCAGTTTTTAAGGTATTTCTTTATTAAACAAGCAACAAATTCAAGTAAAGAAGTATCAAATTAAGCGCATTTTTATCTATCAATCCTATCAACTCAAACGGTAAGCAGGAATCTGCATATGTACGATTTCCCATGCTATTTCCGTATGTTCGTCACATATCCTGTAACTCCTAGTTGGAGCATAGGGCTGCCACAAAGGTTCGCCAGCGGGTTCTGTTTCGTGCTGAAGCTTTGATCTCATTCCAGCTTTTTCCATTGTAGCTTGCTTCTTTTAACATCGTTTGTCTCCATGTGATCTTAGGTCTTCTTTGTTTCCTCGGTCCTTGGAGGTTCCAATCAAGTACCATTCTTGAGATTTCATCATGGTCTCTACTCAAAGTGTGACTAATCCACTTCCATTTTCTAGCCATCGCGGTTTGATGTATCTCAGTTTGGTTGGTAATGCGTCATAGGTCTACCTTTGTAATTGTATTAGGCCAGAACACATGGCAGATTTTACGAAGACATGTATTCGTAAACGCTTGGAGTTTGCTAGTGCTAGCAGCTGTGGTTTTCCAAGTCTCGCGTTAAAAAGCCTTATCTTGGTTTTTATAGTGATGTAATTTGAAGACCATATGCTACGTAACATGCCGAAGGTGGTCTTCTTCAGTACCACCGTTGTTGGTAACCATGGATCCTAGGCAGCAGAAATTATCTACCTCATCTATTTCCGTCTCGTTAATTCACAATTTTGTGAAGTTGCGAGTTTCAATGCGCATCGATTTAGTTTTTCCTACATTTATTGTTAGTCCCACGAGGCCAGCTTGTGTAACTAATCGCTACAGCTTCGTTTCCATGTCGGTATATTTATAAGAGAGGAGACAGATGTCATCCGCGTAATTGAAATCATCTAGTCGATTCTGCAATCTCCATGTTATTCCTCCATTGTCATTATTTGTGCTACTCGTGACCCAGTCAACCCTGCAATTGGCGTTTGTGTATAAATCTTTGATAATGTTTATGATCTTCTGAGGAATTCCTTTCGGGGCAAGTATCTTCCCTATGGCACAATGATTGAGTCTGTCAAATACCCTCTTGAAACCTATGAATATAAGGTAGAGTGGAGATCTCCACTCAAGAGATTGCTCAATAATTATTCTCAATGCGTTTATGAGGTCTACGCACAAGCGGCTTGGCCTGAAACCTACTTCTTCTGTTCTTTTCATTTGGTTCGACAAAGTAAATACGATTGAGGATCACCGAAGCAAGTAGTTTGTTAACTGAGTGTTTAGAAGAGTTATTCCCCTCCAGTTCTCATAATGACTCAGGTTACCTTTCTTAGTTGTTTTAATCACGAGTCCCTCGTTCCAGTCATCAAGGACTCTTTCAGTTTCCCAGATATGGCTAATAATGGGAAAGAGTAGTCTGACTACCAGATTTTTATCGAGTTTAAGAATGTTTGCTAGTAGGTTGTCAATGCCGGAGGTGGCAGGGTTTCTTCGTTTACGTTGATGGTGCTTCCCTCCTGCTGATTGCCATGAATATTTGCATAATATTCTTCGAAACTTTTTATTTGCTCAGTATCACCAGTTAGTAGCTTGCTGGACAAGTCTGGTGTGAATGTGTGCAGTCTTAGACGATGCAAATGCATCGTCTAAGTGTGCAGTCGCCATTTGCCCTTTATTGGCTAAGCGTTTCGTAAGCTGGAAGAGTTCTTTTAAATTGTTATGGTCAGCAGCTTGTTCTGATATTTTTGCAATGCTATCATATCATGTCCGCTTGCCGTGCCTAGCACTATTTTTAATAAGTTTATTGAAATTGCTATAGTATTCGTTATTTAACAATTTATTATTTTCGGGCTTCTGAGATGCAATTGTTAAGTTTCGCTTTAACCTATTTTCTTTCCTGTATAAGATCCCATGTATTATCCGAGATCCATGGTTTTCTCCTGTATTTTCTAAAACCGAGAGTGTTTCCGGATTTTCCTAGTATTACTTCCGTCACCTTGTTCCATCTTTCATTAAATCTTCATTTGTACTGGCCACCATATTTTGGATATTGTTGAGGTTTCTTCTGAACTCTTCTCGTATGAGTAAGTTTTGGAAATTGCGCTTGAAAGAAGGATCTTGATTTCTAATAGCAGCGAGTTTTATTCTTAGGGAGGACATGATAAGGTGGTGGTCGCTACCCACATCCGCACATCTACGATTCCTAACATGCAGGAATGAGCTTCGCCAATTTATGCAGAATGCAATGTGGTCTATTTGATTGGAAGTTTTTCCGTCTGGGGCTGGAGAGGTTCACGATATCTTGTAGATGTCTTTATGCGGGTAAATTGCTCCACCAATTACCAGGGAGCTCACCATTTCCTTACGCTGACCTAGACCTTTTAATTGCGAATGGCAACTTCCTTGAATTTTCATGCTATGAGTTTTTTGAGTTTTACGAAATTTTAATTCAGAAATTAATAATAAAAACCAAATTGATTTTTTTCAAAAATACTTTAGTATCCCTGTTTAAACATAACCCTAAATTGTATTCCCAGATATACTTTATTCCTCAAAAATTTCATCTTTTTAGATTGCAGTAAGTCATGAATTGGTAATAAATATATTTACAAATTGATTTCCTTTTTAATTTGTTAAATGTTAGATTACGACAAGACAAATTTATTCAAGGAAAAGTCTTAAGTTACATCAACGAGATTGTTTCCCTAACATGACGTACCTGGCGGTGCATTATACGCGACTTCTCCAAATAAAGATAACATCTCAAACCAATATTATACCGCTATTAATTTGTTGTGGTTATTGTGGTTTAGTCATGATTACGTTTTGATGCGAGCATGAGAATCAATTCACATCTGAAATTTTCTAATCCATTGCATTAGGATGATGTTACATGGCTCGTAAAAAAATGTCGAAATTTCGTTTTTGCTATTGAAATAATTGTTCAATTTCCGTTACTATCACATTTATTCGATTTGTCAAGTGTAAATTAATATTGGCAAAGATTCACACGTCTGTTTGGAGTAATCCTTGTTATAAGTAACCCGATTTATAGAATTAATACAATAGAATATTGTTTCAAACGCTTAATTAATATTGCAGGGTACCAATTTGCTGTAAATATTTTGCATCATTTACACCCAGTTTTTACAATGTCTATAAAACAACCATTGTGTGCAATCTTTATTTAGATATTATTTATAGTTTGCTTCCTACGGAACTGGGTTAATAATAGATACATAACGATATATCGGAGATATATTGCATATTTTTTGGTTAGTTTTGTGTTTTTAGTAGTTCTAAATTTATACTAAGATTTTTCAATCATGCTTCTTCATCAGTGTGATAACTTGCGAATAAAAAAATGGGATCCGTTAAGTTGAACATTGTGTCATCTTTTCAGGGTCTTAAGTTTCCGCCAAAGAAATTTCGGGAACTTAATTTGTCTTCCTAAAAGGCATTAGATCTTTTAAAAAATAAATTAAATGGTTTATAATGCTTTACTTTTTGTTTCGAAGGCAATTTCATAACAAGCTTTCATTAATTCAATAACACGCTGAAACTATACATATATTCTAATGTTGAAATTTCAGCGAAGTTTGGTGTAGTTTTTGAAAAAGTAAGTCAAGCTATGACTATGACTAAGACTTTTAAATCAATTTTTTTATAAACTATTAAGCTGTTGTAGTTACAAACAGGATTTAGCTGTGAATAAGTGGTTGCACAATGCACAAACAGGCGGGAGAGTTTTACGACATCGGAATACCTGCTTGTCTCACGCTACGAAAAATGTTTAGCCGTGGGTGGTGACGTGGTGACTATGTCAGCTGGTTAAATCATTTTTGTTTAAAAGCAAAACGGGCATTAGATTCTGGATTTCCCATATTTCTTAGTTTATTAATTTAATTATATTTTAGCGACTAAGAAGTATAGTTGGGGTTTTCGCCTTGCGCCTTGCGAAAATCAACGTCAGAAAATCTAAAACTGTGAAAAAAATGTAATTTGAAACGTGGGCTGGAAATTAACATTACAATATTCAGGGAAATTGGCTCTACAGGGAAACGAGTTATTCTTCTTTAAATAGAACTTTCAGGAAGGAACCTTTTGCTTTTCTTCCAGTATTTTTTATTTAATTCTCTGACTGCGAAGTTTGTGAGCTGCAGCTTTATTTTAAGTTTACTATAAATAAAACTAGCAGAAAACTTCCAAACTTCCAAAATAAAGTTTTCGGGAAGAAAACTTGACTTTTTAAAGTTTTCTTTTTTAATTTGTAACTTTAAAGGTAAAGTAACTTTCTAATTTCGTAATCTTTCAGGAATAAAATCCAGCTTTTTCAGTTTGAATACTTTTAGATTGATCGAAAAAAACTAAATCAAAAATAGACAGTTTTTTTCAGGACAAAGTATTACCTGGAAAAATATTCATATATTTATTTAAAAAACAGTTTAAATAATTTAAGGCAATTCCAAAACCTCCCAACAACATCCAAAGTTTTTCAGATTCAATATTCTTAGTTCGCCTAAAAGTAACAAAGAAATTCCGTCGATCTTCCACGAGTAAAACAATTAACTTCTTTCGAAAAATTATTGATATTTTTATTTAAAAACGAATTTAAACCTTTTCAGACGTTTCTTTAACCTTATACATAACCATAATTATCAGCCCGAATTGTTCTGAAGTTGCCTGAGAAAATAGAAAAATTCAATCGACGTTTTCATTAGTAATTTAATTTTGGAAACTATGAGTTTCTTCAGACTGAATGTTCTTATGTTTTTGAAAAAATTATTGGAATTTTCATTAAAAAACGGGTTAAAATAATTATTGGAAAGTTGAAAGTTTTTCGTGAGTTTCCTCAAACATATCTACACTGATCATTTTCAGGCTGAGGACTCTTAGGTTTCCTGTAAAATAGGGAATTACACTCGATTTTCAGGAGTAAACCAATTCAGTTCTTAGTTTATAAAAATTATCGATATTCTCCTTAAATAATTACTGGAAAAGCGAAAACTTTTAGTGGCTTTCTTCAAATATAGACTGAACTCTTTAGGCTGAAGCATTATAGGTTTTCAGAGAAAAATAGAGATTATTTCATTAAAAAACTATTTCAAATAATTATTGGAAAGTTTTCATGAGTTTTCTCAAACACAGGCTGGACACTTTCAGGATGAAGATTCTTAGGTTATTACCAAAAATACGGAATTAAAATCGATTTTTCAGGAGTAAAATGATTAAATCCTTAGTTGACGAAAACTATTGGTGTTGTCATTAAAAACAGGTTTAAATAATTACCGAAAAGTTGAAAGCATTTCTCAGGCACAGGCTGAACTCTTTCAGGCTGAAGATTCTTCTTGAAAAATAGGGAATTAAATCTTTAACTGACGAAAATTATTGGTATTAAAAAATGAGTTTAAATAATTATTAATGGAAGGTTGAAAGTTGGAATCAGTTTTTTTAATTTGCGAAATGAAGCTTCAGAATTCTGAAATTGTCAAAAATGATATTCAAACATCGACTGGAAGTTAACATAAATTTATTCAAGGAAAATGTTAGCCCTACAGCATTTTCAGGAAGAACGCTATTGCTTTTTTTCACGATTTTGTATTTTATTTACTGTGAAGGTTGAACTTTAAGGCTGAGGTTTTCAGCTGAATGTTCTTAGGCTTCCTGCAAAATAGGGAATTAGAATTATATGTTTCAGGAGTAAAATGATTTAGTTCTTAGTTGACGACAATTAAGTTTCCGGTTAAAGTTTAGGTTATTCGAAAAATAAGAAATTTCAGGCGACCGTTTCAGGAAAGAAAACGATACAATCTTTGTAGTTTAGAAATTACTTTGGATATTAATTAAAAACTAAAGGATTTTCCTGAAATTTCTCTAAAGAAGGAATTCTGTGCGTTAAAATCTTTCAGGTTGACTGAAATTTAGTGTAGGTCCTTCTAGCCACTGATGTGCCATTTTCAGGAGTAAAACAATTAACTTTTCAGAAAAATAATTTTAGTTAATAACGATTTTTGAAAGTTTTCGAGGGATTCCTTAAATATAATTTAAAATTATGTTATGTTACCTGAAAAACTAGGAATTTTCAGGCGATTCTTTGGGAATAAACCAATTACTTTCTTAGTCAATAAAAATTATTGGTATTTTTATTTAGCAACGTGTTTGAAAATTTCAAAACACTTTGTGAGTTTCAAATATACCTTGAGTTTTTCAGACCGAATGTTCCGAGACTACCTGTTAGTTAAGCCAAAAGTTTAAAGAAGTTTTGGAATTTCAGGAGTTTCTTCAAACATAGACTGAGCATTTTCAGTCTGAATGTTCTCAGACTTCCTGAAAAATTAGTCGGTTTTTCATTAGAATGAGATTAAACAATTAGTGGGGCGTTTTAAGCTTTTCATGAGTTTCAATATAGGCGCAGCTTTCCCAGGCTAAATGTTCTTAAGAATCCTGAAAAAAATAGGGGGTTATAATCGACTTCTTAAGAGTGCATCGACAAAATTTTTTAGTTCAAGAAAATTGTTTGTTTTCATTAAAAACCAAGTTAAATAATTATTGGAAAGCTTTTTTAGAGTTTCCTCAAACGTAAGAGGAGCTTTCTCATGCTAAATGTTCTTAGAAATCCTTAAAAAAAAGGAATTATGGTCGATTTTTTGGGAGTAAAACGATTTAAATTTTATTTGAGGAAAATTACCTACTGATATTTTCACTAAAAAGCGAGTTTAAACAATTTCTGGAAAGGTCAAAGCTCTTCAGGAGTTTCCCCAAACTTATTTTCAGTCTAAATATTATAGGAATCCTAAAAAAATAAGAATTAGATTCCATTTTTGGGAATAATTTTCAGTGGAAGCAAATTAAGTATATTTTCGTTAAAAAACAATTATTATAAAGTTCCAAGCTTTTCTGGAGTTTCCCCAAACATAGGCTGAAGGTTTTTAGATTAAATAATACATTTCAGGCCATTACTTTAGGAAGAATGCGGTTTAATCTTTGTAGTTTAAAAATTACTTCCAAGATTTATCTGTAATTTAAAGTTTTCCATAAGATTTCTTTAAAAATTGACAGAATTTTGCACGTTAAAACTTGTCAGGTTGACTGAAATTTGGTGTTGATGTGTGCTCCCACGAGTCCCACGGAGTTTACGTGTAGTCCGAGACTGTTGCCAACCTTGTTTTCATAGTAAATATATGAAAGTTAAATTCAGACATTGTTCTCAATTAATAACTGGAACTTTTTTGGACGATTCAATGACGTCTTCATTTCTATTAATTTTTATTATAAAGCCTACTATTTCAGTTTTAAAATTGCGATTATAAAATTCTCATTAACCAACCAATATTACACCAAGGTACAAGAACTAAATTAACATAAATACTACTGCAAAAGTGTATTATATTTGAATATTACAGTTAATTATCACTTTCTAAATAGAATTGTTAAGGTAAATACTGTAAATAGTTTCGGTTCAAAACTTTATTTCAAAATGTTCCGTGGTTACCCGAACAAAATAGGGAAAATCAGGCAATTTTTTTCTCAAGACAAATTATTAATATTGTTAATTTAAAAAGCTGGTTTAAAAGAGATTTGTTTTCTCAAACATAACCTGAGTTTTGCAAAGTGACTGTTATTAGTTGAAGTTGAAAGCTTTCCGTTGGTTTCCTCAAACCATAGGCTGAACTGTTTCAGGTTGAAAATCCTTACCTGGAAAGAAAAGAAAATTATATAATTTTTATAATTTAAAAATTGCTTCTAATATTAATGTAAAACTAATGTTTCAGTGTTAATTCCCAAAGGTCTAATTATTTTCTCTACCGGAGAAGAAACTAAGCATGAAGTTTCACAGTAATTTAACCTTCATATTTATTCTTTAATCAATACATGCAATAATCATTAAACTGTATAACCACATTCCTTTTCGCATATATTTACCACGATTACTGCAACTGTTACTTTTGAAATTACTAATAATTGTGGGTGTGTTAACACATTTTCCCGTTCAAACGACTTCGTGTTAAAACTGCACGTTTCATTTCACATTTTTAATACTCGTGAACTTGAATACTTTAGCATATGGAAAAAGTCAGTGGCAATGGGAAAAATTATGCGTGCACTAATTAATTAGCGCGCACCGATCGTGATTTAATTTTAATGGCAACAGTTAGAAAAGGTTAGCTTGATGGAATTCACTCATTAACCTTTAACTTTGTTTTATATGTATGTTAGTAACTAAACGGAGTTTTCTTGAGATTTCTTGCATTTAAATTTAAATGGATTGCTTTCGGGATGAATATTCATGATAGTGATTGCAGCGTTTCAATTATGTTTCCAAACTAAAACTCACGCATTATTTTTCAAGGTTATAACCTCATGATATGATCATTATCTTTGGCATTTTATAACATTAACCTACACATCTCCTATAAAACATGCGAAGCAATGACATTTATCTTTTGTTGGTGATTTTCATTGAATGCCTTTAGAATTTGTGTCCTAAGTGTGTTCAAGAAACTTCCTTAATTTGCATCTTGCAGGTCAACTTTATATTTAAAATGTGATTTATTTTATGTTAATACAAATGTAGTTACGGAAATGAATAGGAAATATTTTAAAGGGTATTACCAAGGTCGTTCTTTGTTTAAATTAATTGTTAAATACATACATAATCCCACCGATACAGATCTGTGAAGTCATTAAATTTGGCACACATAAATGCGTATACACATAAATATTTTTATTTTTTTTCCTTCCTGGTTTTGTACGAGCATCAATAATTAGTTATTGTATTTTTAAGTGGTTGTTTTATCCTTGTATTTTAATTAATTTCGGCAGGTTCAAAAAGACGGAAATATAACAAATGTGTTAATAAATGTAATTGTTTAATTTTATAAAAATTTTATGAATTACCTTGGTGGTGAACAATACCAGCCTAACAGCTTACCAAATTACTTTCAAAACATTTCAAAAACATATGCGGAAAAACTTTCTGTTAGATTTGTTAAAGTAAAATTTGTGTTGAAGTGTTGAACTGCCAAATTTTTTTTAGTTATAATCTAAAATGAACACTGGTTTTTAAATGTACAATATGTTCTTTTTAAACTGATGGTTTATTATTGTTTGGAATCAGTATTTATGGCAGAACACAACGAAAATAACTTACTTGTACATAAGCTGGAGAATTCTTATCTTAAAAAAATTACGGGTAGAGATCCTTCGAACCTCCAAGCCCGGATAAATACACAAATTGTATAAAAAAACAAATAATTAAGTAAAATTGCTACCCATTGATTACGTAAAATCAAACAGCAATCTAGGGTTTTATTTTCTGTGTCTGTGTGTTTTCACTATCGTTTAACAAACTTCTTCGATAAAAATAAGCATTAAAACACGGATTCATTCAATTTCATTGCCCCTTCCAATTAGGCTTTATAATTCCAAACAAATTCAATAAATGTCTTTTAAAAAGAGAAAATCCAAAGCAGGCAAATTTCTATTAATGTAAGAAACTTTGATAATTTTTCTGCGAGCAAATTAAACAAAATTTGCAAAATTTTACGTCATAGGTATCTAATATACACATAAGTTTGTGATAATTATTTTTGTTGTTTAAATGTTAGCTTAACAAATTAATTTAAAAATCATACATTGAGACGGTCAGTTCTCTTCCTACGGATTTTCACAGGCAAGTTTGCTTACAACTGGTTTTAATCCCCTTGTCTAATTTTAAGAGGCTTTAGTAATACTTGGAATTTTAGGGATTAGTAATAAGTAATAAGCTAATAAGTAACAAGTTACAAAAATGTGGGAAATTTTCTCATATTTTTAGGTGACATCAGTTCATTTTGGTTGTTGGAATGTTTAATCATCAATTATTTTGTTGCATACAATTTGAAAAATGTTTATTTTATTTATTTATTTATTTAGTGGGCGAAATGTAGGCATGTGGGTGCCAGGGATTTCAATGCGCACTACCATAGTTATTAGTTATTACCACTACCCAACTAGAATTTTGCCGAACCCAAGGGATTTCCACCTCTGGAAGTGATTTTTATCGTATTCACACGGGACATACGGTTTTACGTCGTTTCCGCATTAAAAATCTCACCGACCTAGACCAGGAATCGAACCCGAGATCTCTGGTTTACAAGGCAAGTATGCTAACCTTGACGCCATCGAGGCCGGCTAAAATATGTTAAAAATAAATTAAAATACGAAAGATCTATTTAGTTATAAAAATTTTAAGTGGACAACACATGCCATTTGTAGTATTTTTTTTTATAAAATTGTCGTCAAGGATGAATAAACTAAAATATTTGTTAAGTCTAAAAGAAAATATTTGTCGTCTATATTTTATATGTTACGTAAAATAGTATTCGTTGGTTTATTATATTATTTAGGGTTAGCTTGTTGCGCTAGACTACACAAATTTTTGAAATCCAATATGGAGTTTGATAAGATGTGGTTGGTTTTGGTGAATTCGTTGGTTAGGTCATGTCTTGAAATTATTGAAAACAAGGGCAATAAAAAGTGTTACAAGAAGAAGAAAGGACAGGCCAAAAGTAGAAAAACTATAAAAAATTAATTGAGAAGAGCGGAAAAGAAGTATTCGGATACTATAAAAGAGGAGCCACGTCTATCACGTAAGCATCACGGGTTCGATTCCCAAGACCGACATATCCTCGCTAGAATTTTAGAGGTCGTACGCTTCTCCGTGCTTTGGAGAGCAAGGCCGGCAATCCCGGTTATCATACTAACATCTTTCATAACCGCCTAACACTGCAAGACGAACTTCTTCACCTTTTTCGAAGGGTAAGGCTAGCCTCTTGCCCGGCATACGTGTGAAGAAAGCTCACAGAACTCGTAGTTATCAGTTAATAACATTCACTTTATCGACAGCAAAAAGACAACTCTGTTTCCACCCGGCAGAAATGAGTTTTTCTGAAATAATTTGGCCATTGATAGAAGGAGAGGAGACAATGAAAAACTAATAAAAACTTCGAAGCAAAACGGTAAAAAAAAGTAAGGATCTACAGTTTAGACGATTAATTAAAAAATTGAGTACTAACAGTTACAGGTAAGTAAAGAAACCGCTGGAAGTTAAACGTGAATAAATGGACCAAAACTAAGAGGAAAACTACAGGCTAACTTGGGATCGTAGTAAATATTGCAAGACATAAAGACAAAAGGGTAGCAAGCATGAAAAACTCGCAGAAAAAGCTGCGCAACTTAATAAATAAGAATTATCGGCCTCAAGGAAGGTTAGCATTAGCACTAGGTCTTGTAAATCAAAGATCTCGGGTTCAATTCCCGATCCAGGCTAGCGAGACTTTTTTACAGAATAATATCTGAAAGTAGCTCTCAAATAAGAATTTGATGATAATCGTAAAAAATATCGAAAACAAATAAACCAAAAGCTGGTGTTACACTCAAACGAATTTTGATTTAAAACCTGATTCGTCTTTCAAAACAACTTAGAAAACTTGGAGCGGAGAAATTACTAGAAATAACGAAAATAATTAATAAACAAAAAGCTCGTTTTATACTCAAATGTAAAAAAAGAACTGAAGCGAAAACTTGTCAGAAAATGTTCGCGAACTTCGGTATGGGATCCGTATAAAACCTAATTATTCTTAAACAATAACTTAAAATTACGAAACAAAATTAAAATATAGAAATGATTGGAAATAAAGAAAGAATAATAAAAGCTGGATTTTATACTCAAATGCAAAAAAACTGAGCGAAATTTAAGCGAATTTTGGCATGTGATATTCCATTTTAATTCGGCTTTAAAGAAGCTTAAAATTTAAAAAATCACTTAAAATGGAGAAATTCCTAGAAACAAAACAAAGAATTAATAAACAAAAAGCTCATTTTATAATCAAATATAAAAAACTGAAGTGAAAATTTGTTCAAAATTTAAACGAATTCTGGAATTAGATTCATTCAAATCTTAATTCACCTTTAAAAACATTTGAAATTAAAAAAAAATTAAAATTGAGAAATTACTGGAAAGAAAACAATAGACAAAAAGCTCGTTTTATACTCAAATGTAAATAAAATAACACGAAAGAGAAAGTTTTCCGAATTTCGGTATGTAACGTATTTAAAATTTAATTTGGTTTACAAACAACTCAAAATTTATCCAAATTACTGGGAATTAATAAAAATAATTAATTAACAAAGAGCTTGTTTTATACCTACTCGAAAGTAAAAAAAACTTGAACGAAAACTTCTTAAAAGTTTTCAGAAACTGAAACGAAAAATAATTTTGCACAAATTTTGGTTTGTGCCTCATTTAAGAGCTAATTCGCATTTACACAATCCAAAATTCAGATTTAACATAGAGCAATTATTGAAAACAACGAAAATAATTAAATAATAAGAAACTCGTTGAATACTCAAACGTAAAAAAATTAAGCGAAAACTTATCAGAAAATTTTCAACAACTTCGGTATGAAACTCGTTTAAAACAACTTTTTATTATTTATTATTATTATTAGCCTGTGCATCCCTACCTACACAGGGCAAAGGCATCCCTCTTTCCCTTTTGCATTTAAAATTAGGACAAACATTCAAAATATAGAAATTGCTGGAAATAAACATAGAATTAATAATCAAAAAACTCGTTTTTATACTCTTACAAATCTTTGTAAAAAAAGCGGAAGGAAAACGTATCAAAAATTTTCACGAATTTTGGTATGTGATTCATTTACATTTAGATTCTTCTTTAAATGATTTCAATCAGTATTTTGTAAATGTGGCAAATAACATTATAAATAAGCTTCCTGCATCAAATGTCTCATTCTGCGCACGTGACAAACACAAAACACCAAACAAATTTTGCTTTACTGAAATAACATATATTCAGACGCGAGAAGTAATTACCAAATTAAAAACTAATCCAACCCGAGATTGTTAATTCATTAATAATAATAATAATATGATACAAAACTTGAAAAATGTACTAATCATTCCACTTACCAAATTGTTTAATAATTGCATCAGAGAAAATGTTATCCCAAATGCACTGAAGTTATCGAGAGTAACTCCTATACAAGGTGAGGAAAAAGTAACGCAATATCACTATAACTCTTTTATTGTCGAGTTTTAAAACAATATTTGTAACAAAATTTGTTAGATGGTAAGTACTCCATATATCTGTGGCCTTGGATTTGTCTTACGTCATCACGTGTTTTTAAATGCCAACTTCTGATTTTTTTACATTTCTGGAATCGTCAGATTTTTCTGCTTCTGGCAGCATAAAAACTTTAGTAGGCTGCATTAGTAAAAGTTTGGGAAAAGTTTAAGTAAGATTTCAAGTCCAAGATATATGGAGTACTTACCATCTAACAACTTTTATCAAAAATAATTTTTCTAAAAGTCGGCAATAAAAGAGTTACAGTAATATTACGTTACTTTTTCCTCACCCTGTATATAAAAAGAAAGGCTCTACTGATGAGACTTCAAATTACAGACCAATCTCAGTCATACCCATATTTAGAAAAATTTTCGAACAGCTTCTAAAAAGTTAAATAACGAATTACTTGGAAAAAAATAATCTAATAACAAGTTGTCAAATTGGATTCTGCAAAAACTTATCTACCACAATCACATGCCTCTGCAATCAAATTAGCGATGGTTTTGAGAAGGATTCATCTACGGGAGTTACAGTATGTGACATTTGAACTGAAATTGGCTTTAACGGTGCCAGTTCTAGTTTAATTAGGTCATACCTATCAAATAGACACCAATATGTATTAGTTGGTAAAAATAAATCAGATTTATTAACAGTCGAACACGGTGTCCCTCAGGGATCAATGTTAGGACCTCTACTTTTCCTAACTTATATAAATGATTTGCTTAATGCACTGCGGGGCGTCAGTGTTATATTATATACGGATGATACCAACTCGATAGCCAGAGATGATAGTCAAAAAAATGTACTCCTTAAAATGAATACGGCCCAGTCTTTGGCTTCAAGGTGATTCAATGAACAGGCGTTATCTATTAATAATGACAAAACTGAAACCATTATATTTACTTTACGGTCTTTGGAGAACTATAAGATTAAGTCAATATAATTTCTAGCGGTAATACTACATGGAACACTGACCGGGAGAGATCACATTGATTACTTGTCTAAAAAGTTCAGTAAAAGCATTTATTTGCCGAGGTCCTTACGGGACAGTGTATCCACAAGAATCTTGCGTACTGTCTACTTTGCTATGTTGTGTCATTCATTGTTATCTCACACTTCTACTGCAAATAGCCTATTTTCTTTACAGCGTAAAGCTATACGAATAATACCCAATATTGGTGGCTATCGAGAAAATTGTAAGACACACTTTACGAATCTTAAAATTCTTACACTACCCGGCATAATATACTAAGATGATATTAATCGGGTTATGAGATGATTTTGGTGGGCTTGTGAGATGATGTTTAATTGGTATTTGCAAGTTGTTGTTAGTAGAATGAAATTTGGTTTATTTATTAATGTGGATTTAATATAAAAAAGAAGTTGAATAGCTAAATTAATTGTTAAGTTTCTTATAAAAAAAATTGTAAATATTATTGTTATTGTAAAAGGTTTGATAGTCCAGTCAATAAAGGGATTGTAGAATGCATGGAGGGTGTCACAATTTTTGACTTCAGGGCTTTGTTTGGAGTCGTTAGGAGGTAAACATACTAAAAGTCCCCGGACATAGGTGGTGAGCGGGGTGCAGGGGGGGACTGAGAAGGTCTCTTTTTTTGTTTTGTTGCTTATATCTAGAAGATGGTGCATCTTAGCAAAAAAGTCATTATATACAAAATCAAAGCTGATAAAATTTCCTACATTTTTGCTTTTCTAAGTTTTTTTCTATCTCCAACCGTTTATGAGAAATCCGCTATCAAAAATCGTTAATATTCGCAAGAAAATATTTTGCCTCCCGTTTTTCGTTAAACTTTTCTCTCTAGCACCTCATCTCTTCGGTTTACAGAAAAATTCCCAGAAAATAAGTTGTACAGGATTAAATTTCCTTCAAAATGGTATATACTTTTTATATTTTTTTTTCGAAAATCAGCGATTTTTGATAGCGGATATCGCATAAACGGTTGGAGATATAAAAAAACTTTACCAACCAAAAATGTGGGAAATTTTGACACCTTTGATTTTGTATATAATAACTTTTTCGCTAAGACGCACCTTATTCAAGAAATAAGCAAAAAACCTAAAAAAGGGATCTTCTCGGTCCCCCCCTGCACCCCGCTCACCTCCTATGTCCGGGGACTTTTAGTATGTTTACCTCCTAACGACTCCAAACAAAGCCCTGAAGTCAAAAATTGTGACACCCTCCATGCATTCTACACCCCCCTATTGAGCGTTCGTTGACTGGACTATGACTAGCTAAATAGGAATACTAGATAAAGGTCTTGTAAATACGGTTGCCAAGAATGTGAAGAAATTTGGGGATGTTTTGAAAAACCTGGGGAACGGAAAACGATAAAAAAAATAATAAACAATTAAAAATAAGTTTTCACGGGAAGGAAGATAAAATCTTCCAGATTAAAATAAAGTGGTGAAAAATAATATACATAATTTACTCTGCTTACCTGAGCCGATAAGAAATTGAGACATAAAAAGCTATAGTACTCGTATTACTGTAAATAAAGGGTTTTTGATTGAAAACGCTTTTTATTCTATTCTTGAATATTTCAAATACTACAAATTGAAAATTAGTTATGTACAATTTGTTATTAAGCATATTATTGTTGCCATTCTTGACGAGTATAAACTCTTTAGGTATACACAATAAATGAATTATTATTATTATTAAAAAAAAACTTGATATTAAAAAACTTAATGAAGGAATTACTGGACACATAAAAAGAAATAACGAACAAACAGCTTGTTTTACACTCAAACATAAAAAATTAAGCGGAAATTTGTTTGAAATTTCAACGAATTTTGACATCTGATTTATTCAAAACTTTCAAAAGGCTTTAAAAGAAAACTGGAAATATAAAAAGAATTTATAAACAAAAAGCTCGTTTTATACTCAAACCAACTCGAACGTAGAAAAGTGAAAGGAAAACTTACAAGAAATTTTTAGGAATTTTGGTATGTAATTCAATTAATACTTAATTTGCCTTTAAAAGGTTTTATATTAAAAAAAAAAAAACTCAAAATGGGGAAATTACTGTAAATATAAAAAAGAATTAATAAACAAAAAGCTCGTTTTATTCTCAAACGTAAAAAAAGTGAAACGAAAAGGAAATTGTCACGAATTTCAGTATGTGATTCATTTAACACCTAATTCATCTTTAAAAGCAACTTAAAATTAAGAAAAGACTTAAAATAGAGAAATTACTGGAAACAATGAGAAGAATTAATTAACAAAAAGCTCGTTTTGTACTCAAACGTAAAAACAGAAAAGAAATTTCACAAATTTTGGTATGGCCATTTAAAACTTAATTGGCCCTTCAAAAAATTCTGATTGAAGGTAATTCCAAAAGTACCAATTTTTGTCGTCAATTTTGGGAATAAAAAAAACTTGATGACTATTTTGCTAGGTTTGTCAGCAATTCTTGTAATATTTCTAAATTTTATATTTACTTAAAAAAACTTTTCAACATATTTTCTGTTTGGTTTTCTACAAAACTAAATTTTGTTACCACGCAGATTATCTTCTAAAACCCCATTAATAATTTTCATTGTTGTTATTTATACATGCAAGATTACAATGTCCATGCCCAACTATGTAAACTTTTTGTATTATTTTAAAATGTTGTTTCTTTAAAGATGATACTCTCACATGTGGGAATACAAATTTTGGGCATTGTTCGAAAACTAACTGACTAACATTGTTTAAGTTTTTTTTAGATTCCTAACGAATTTTTATGATATGACAAGGTATTATTTTTCAGAATGTAATCCAGAATGTTAAATGTAAATTTCATTCAAAATCAAGCAATAATTATTATAAACCGAACTGATAATTTTATACCCACAGCTCCACCCATATATAAATAGTCATTAATTTTTTGTCTAAACATATCGACAAATTAAACCAAATACATACTTATCATACAGTCAGGCCAATTCGATAACAATAGCAGAGGGTGGATGATTCATCGGTTGTATGCTAATCAATATGCAGAACGTGTTTTCGAGGTTCATGCACCTTTATCATAAACTTGTATGAATATCTATAAGGTTTACATGCCAGTAGGATATTGTAAACATACACACCTTTCGTTTAAATGCCTTATTTTCTAGGTACAGAAAGAAAATCGTGAACTGCAGGCACGACCCATTGTTTTTTAAGATTACAACATCCGTTTCTTGACAATAGCTAACCAACTGCAAGAATATCACAAACGAATACGAAAATAACAATGGAGGTGTAAATAAAAAATTCTAATATCTGACAACACGTTCTAAATTGTTATCTTTCAGAACAGGCCGTATGTATTTCGTCATATTGTCAAATTTTATGCTGAGTGGGCGAGAAGCTCCCCATAAGAATGAAAATTGCAGTTGAAGTCGTTTAACAATTAAATAAGCAAGGATAGAATGTTACCAAAAAAAACTTGTTCTTATTTTATTACTTTGAAAGCAAGTTGTTTTTGCATTTTTTTAAAGTTAGGATTTATTTCAGGTTGGCATTAAACAAACTTTTAAATCCTTAATAAACAAACGAGATAAGATCGTAGTTAATTTCCGCATTTTCGAACTCACCAATCGTTCTCATAAAAGCTCTCATAAGTAATCAATTAACTTTTTTAAACAGTATACCGTTAGGAATTATATTGCATTCGTTGACAAGTAACGAAAAACCGAAGCTGGATTTTGTAACCGAAGCGATTTGTTAATTAACAACGGATGTAATAGCTTAAACTTAATATTCGATTTTGTCTGTGAACTTCCTGCTAAAATTTGAAATACCTGATTTTGGTTTATATTCTTAGTTCCATAATCAACAGGAAATTTGCTCAAATATTTTAACTTTTATTGATTAATAATTTCGTTGCCTGTTACGTAAGTATGTGCTGGTCGGTATTCATTATTAGAGAAATGATTAATTTTTTTCAGTTTCCGCAAATTTACTAAGAAACGGTTAGAGGTATAGTCTGTCCGTTCGTGGGAACAATTTGGCAATAAAAGTATTATGACAAGTTACAAGTGGCAAATCCTGCCATAAGCACCCTACCAGGGACGGCTTTAAACTGTTCCTCCAAAATATTTTAACATTTTATACATGAATTCTACTATTTTGAGGCAGCTGTAAAATTTGTCGAGTTCCGCCTAGCAAGGATGATTTACGATACTTGTATTTAAACCTCATAATCCATCACTAAGCTGTAAAATGCTTCCAGTTATTTTGGGGACCAGAACGAACAGACTATAACTAAGAGAAGGTTTCGAATTATTTTACTTTAATAGTTATACACAAAGTGATTGTAACTTAAAACAGTGATATATTTTTAAGTTTCTTTCTGAATCTTAAAGGAAAACAAAACCAAGGACATTAGCATGATGCATGTCTTATTTGATTTATATACATAATTTAATTGTAAAGTACCTTCATGCCTATGACCAAAAGGTCTACGTATTAGAAAAGAACAACAATTCCTTCCACTTCAAAACTTTTATTTTCTTCAGTTCTTTAAATAAAGTTATCAGAAATTAATTAATCCCCCCTAGAAATAAAAACAAATAAGATTTGAAACTTTTCACGTTTAGTTATTTGCTTGCAGTCGGTCGCTCTATTGTACGAACAAATAAAATAAAATAAATAAGTTAAATGCTCATTCACTTATTACTATTTAACATAAAAAAGTGATGCAATCAAAGAGTACCTAAGATTTAGAGAAGTAACGGGAGAAATGGAACTTAACCTGTTACTTTAAAGAAGGTGTCCGTTAACAGTTCCGCGGAACAGGAACCTGTTACTTTAGAGAAGGTGTCCGTTAACAGTTCCGCGGGAGATGGAACTGAACCTGTTACTTTAGAGAAGGTGTCCGTTAACAGTTCCGCGGAACAGGAACCTGTTACTTTAGAGAAGGTGTCCGTTAACAGTTCCGCGGAACAGTTACAAGATGACTGAAACAAAACGTTTAAGTTAGAAAAACAGCGAAATTATCGAAATATGTCATTTCATCAAAAGTTCTATATAAATTAAATGGCAACATATCAGTTAGATTCCTTTTAATTTAAATATTAATCTAGCGCTCAAATTGAACAGGCATTTGTAACCAGTAAAACGTACAGGTTCATTTTGTACAGTTTTCACCAATTCAATAAATTATAGCCTTTGGTTATTTCACGGTATTTAATTTTATCTCTGGCATTCTGCAATCGGTGACTAATAAAGAGCAATAATCGTAAATGAAATACCAAATAACGCTTTACTAATTTCTAATATTTTTTTGCACTAATCTGGAACTTACTAAAATTTAGAAAGTTTCTGGGACTTTTGTTCAGTTGAGATCATTAAATATTTAAGCTATCGAAATGTAATTGTTTCCCTTTTTACATAAAAAAACTACTCGTATATTTAAATATTTTGCTTGCAGTCAGTTGATCTACTGTATAAATAAAACAAAACAAAATAGATAAGTAAAAATATAAGCTTAACCTTTGCTGATTTATTTATTATCATTTATATCAAAAATATGCAAGATTTAGAGAAGCAACGGGGGAGATGAGAAATGAGACGTTGGAACTGTTATGACTATGAGATAACTGGAAATTATTGAAATATATCATTTCATCAGAATTATTGAAATATATCGTTTCAGACGGGAACAAGAGAAGCCATATTAGCGCTGAGGATAATTGTGGAAAAAGAATCAGGAAAGACAAACAAACGTAACTATATAACTTTCATAGATCTACAAAATAGAGATAAAACGAATATTGATTTCTGGCGGTAACCGAATACGAATATTCGGCTGTTAGTATTCGGCCGAATATTTTATATACGAACCTTTATTAAATACGCCTACATGTAGTACCTATAACAGCTATAACTAAATACAGGGTTCGTCAGTGAAGCGGGAAAATTTAAAGCTCCTGTATCTACATGAGTTTTTATTTTAATATTAATGTTTTTACAGTTTTCTGTTAAGTTAGACTTGCCATTTTATTTTTTAAAAATAACGCTTGGCAGGTGGGCATCATTACCATTTACGCACTCTTACAGTCTTATTCGAAAATTTTCCATTACTCGTCGTAACATTTCCGGTGTAATACGTGCAACTTCTTCTTGAATTTTTAGTTTTAGTTCCGGTTACGTTAGCAGTCGCTCGACATACACCTTGCTCTTGAGCCAACCCCAAAGAAAAAAGTCGCATGCGGACAAATCAGGAGATCTAGCCGGCCAAACAATATCTACATTCTTGGATATGATATGGTTCGGAAAGCGTTCCCTTAAAGCAGCAATAGACACACGAGCAGTATGACTGGTAGCTGGTAGCACCGTCTTGCTGGAACCACGTAATCTGTGGAAATCGAACCAGTTCTTGCCTCGAAAATGTTGTGACCATGTTTGTGTAACGAACTACAGTAACGGTTGTAGCGTTTTTTGAAAAAAGAATGGTCCAATAATTTCAGATGATGAAAGTGCACACCATACTGTCACCTTCGGACTATGCAACGGTTTCTCATATAAGACTACAAGAGTGCGTAGATCGTAATGGTGCCCACCTGTCAAGCGTTATTTTTAAAAAATAAAATGGCAAGTCTAACTTAACAGAAAACTGTAAAAACATTAATGTTAAAATAAAAACTTATGTAGATACAGGAGTTTTAAATTTTCCCGCTTCACTGACGAACCCTGTATAAAAATACAAATATAAATACAAAGGCGAACTTGCGTCCCAAGAGCCGCAAATATAACTAAACTAAAAATACGGTCTCCCCAGTATATGTAAATATAGAGCCCTAATCAGTGCAATTTGTTCGTACATGACTACACTTTTAAGGCTCCCTCTATTAGTTTCATCTTTTTACAATACGTCATACAGCCATTTGAGCATTTGCATATCCGAAACGTCCCTTTGGACCTGTAATTGTATACTGATCCAACATCCCGAACGACAAAGCAATTCTAGATTTATAACGTTCTTGTAGATCTTACCTTGGAGTTTCATTGATATATTTCTGTTTTATGTCACGCTTCTAACTTGTTGCCATATCAGAGTGTTGAGTCTCTGAAAATTAATGTCAAGTTGGTGACACTTTCACCGTAAACTTAGACGCTTTGCTTAAATCTGTAGTGTGTTTTTCGTAGACAACTTCAAATGAACTTCTTAAGCATTGATGTTGACTTGTATGACAATGTCAGCAAGCAGCATATTATCTCCATCTACTACCAGGTTAAATATGTACGAACTTATAATGCATAACCTGGATGTAACTCAACTTTTGCAGTCAAACAATCCGTTTCTTCAACTGGTGTTCTTCTCCTATAGTTGTCACATCCTCCTACATATATTTGTTAGATGCTAAGACTAAGTTTTGACATGCTCTTCAAACATACCATCAAACCCTATTTCAAAGCTTATAAATATCAGATTCGAATTCTTCTCTCGCTCTCGGTATTTTTACAAAAGAACTATGATTTTTATAGTTTCAAACATCCCTATTTTAAATATAGAAACTTTCTGTTCTTCGTCGTCATTCGTCTTCGTCTCCACCACATTCTTCTTCTCGAAGAGCCCATTTCGTTAAAGAATAATGGCGGTCATCATGACGATTTGCACTTTGTTTACTGTTGGTATTGAAACATGTTCTCGTATATTTTAACCACGACATTCTTCTTCTGCCGGAGTACATATTCTTCTCAATACCCTTACTGTGAAAACTAACTGTGACTATAGTTCTATCGTATTACTTAGGTACTTCAAGTTACTTACTTTGGCGCTTTTACAAATCTGTGTCTCTTTGTCGATTCTGTGTAGTGGTGTACCTTTGATCATGTTAACTGCCGATGGTATATTCACGATTCGTCAATAACGCCATAGCTGGAATTCCTTAAGGGTTTTTCACTTACGCGGATACGAATAGTTCTTGACAGTACAGCGGTACCTACTGACAATATACTATAGTTAGTTACATAACAGTTTTACTTTAGTTGGCATAAGAGTTATTTTCAGAAAATCAGTGCTAACCCTCTCTCGGCAACACTTTATCTGAATGATCTAAAATCTTGGGTGACGGTTGTTCTCAAATACGTACATATACGATATGACACTGTGCAACTGTTTACTATTTGTCACTCCAAATCGTACTTTCTAGGTTCTTCTGAACGTAGCTATACATTCTTCAAAATCTGACATGCAGGAATGTTATTATTTTCTCATACAACGCCAACCAATTACAGTGCACCTTTGGTTTCTCCCTTGGTAGCTTTTTCAAACCACGATAATTGTTATCTTAACAATCTAACCCTAAACCTAGATCCATCCCATTTACCGGCGCCACGATTCCATACATGAGTAAACATAAATTCAGGTTGTAATTCAGTACGCTAGGACAGCTATAGCGTAAAAATACAAGTTCCTTTTTACTTTGTTTACTTAATTTAAAAAAATATATTTACTATATTTATATTTTTTGGTAACTAATTTTTTTAGAAAAATATGAGTTTTTTTCTGTTTATGTTTTTATTTATGCACATAATGTGACAATGTTGATAACTAACATGTCACATTTTTTGCCGTTGCTGCTAAAATTGAACATACAACGATAATACTCAAAAATTTGAAAATTAAAGTATGCTAAATATTTAGTACTCATGAATTAAAAATTTAAATAAAAATTCGGCGAAATTATTCGGCTGCGCCTAATATTCGGCATTGATATTCGACTGCCGAATAGTTAACCGAATATTCTTGCATCTCTACTACAAAAGGCTTTTGAGAGGGTAGACTAGACTGGCACAAGATGTTTCAGATACTAAAGTATATTGAAATAAAGTACAAAGAGAGAAGAATAATATACCTACAACTTCTACAAACATCAGACAGTAACAATTAAATGTGAACAAAGCCAGGCAACAGATATTATTAGGAAGGGAGTGAGATAAGGCTATGCATAAGTAACAGTACAAGGGGAAAGGGTCAAGGTGCTGCGTTATGCAGATGGCATTGCTATGCTGGCAGAAACTAAGAAAGAACTAGAAGAAGCCCTAAACGAAATGCGACGATTATTTAAGCAGGACTACAATGTGAAATACTAGAAGCAAAAATGGCCTTCAATAAAGTGAAACATCTGCTATCTGCTAACTTCCAACAGTATCAAATTAGAAAGAAGAATCCGGCTAATGAAAACATATATGTGTATGTGTGGAGCACAGTATTATATGGATGTGAAACGTAAACTGTGGGGGAAAAGGAAAAGCGTAGACTAGACGCATTAGAAATGTGGTGTCACGGAAGGTTACTAAAGGTAAAATGGACGGACATAACAAATGTAGAAGTACTACGGAGGGTGAACGAAAGAAGAATCCTATGGATACAAATACAGAAAAGACGAGGCAGAGTAATCGGGCACATCTTAAGACACGAAGGAACTTTACTAGAAGGAAAAATAGAAGGAAAAAACGCGAGACGAGAGACCCAGAATGGAGTACATACAACAGATGCAGGCTGCAGAAATTACACCGAACTAAAACGACTAGCAGAAAACCGGCAACAGTGGAAGTCTGCGACCAACCAATCCATAAAGGATTAACGACAATGAAAATCATTTCATCAAGCTTCCTCCATTAATTAAATTATACAGCACCAGTTAGATTAATTTTAATTTAAAATATTGATCTACGGCTCCACTGAACAGGCATTTGCAACAAGTAAGAAACGTAGAGTTCCTTTGTACCTAATACAACTGTTCCTAGAGTAACGGTTGCAGAAAACTCTTGGTATTGGTTCAGTTGAGATCATTAACTATTTAAGCTATATCGAAAAGTAATTCTTCCTCTTTTTACATAAAAACAAATTCAATTTGAAATCAAAGTTCTTCAAAAACTCTTCCTGAAGGTATATTTGAATATTTGCTTGCAGTCAATGTAATCGACATGTTCTATAAATAAAATAAGTAAATAAATAAGTGAAACCTATGATGATTTATTTACTAGCGTTTAACATAAAAAAATAATATAACCAAAGAGTATGCAAGATTTAGAGAAGCAGCGGGAGAGATAATAAATGAGACTTTGCAAAATTTTCAAATGAACGATTACGAGATAACTGAAGTAACACATACATATTATGTTAAATCTCACCGAAATTATTTAAATATATTATTGTATCAAATAGGTAATGTCAACTAGATTCATTTTATAGCTATTAATATAACAAGAATATTATGCGATTTATAATGTGACGAGGCGCAAGCCGAGTCATCTACGCAACGTCTGAGTCGGTTTAAATCGCAAATATTCGAGTTATATTTCAAGCTTTATCGTATCATTGACAACAATTCATGTACACAAATAGTGTTTGTTTATATTATGTAACTAACGAATTATGAAGTTGCTATGTTATTATGTTATGTAACTAACGAATTATGAAGTTGGAAGTTGCTATGTTATTATGTTATGTATAATTATTAATAAAAGTTTAATATAAAGTTGTCTTTATAATCAATGATACGATAAAAGTATTAATCTATGGTGCCATTGAACGGGTATTGGTAAAGGTACGTTTTCGTAAGGACAAATCGGGGCGACTTGTTGGCCGGACATGTTTGCCGACCGACAAGTTGGTAAAATTGACAGGTGTTTACGTTGTCACTTGTCTGCAACGGACATGTCGAGAGAACGATCTTCGAATCGAAATCTGCAGTTTTCAAGATGGCAGACGATGAAGTAGTACAGGTTATATCAACTTTCATAGTGTTGGTAGGAAGCCATGCGATACTAGAAAGTCAAAAAGAGTCAAAACGGAAACGCAAAAGATGGTACATTAGAAATTTTTTAGCGAAGAGACGTTTGGAAGGTGCATATATCTCGTTAATGAATGGTCTTTGCTTGCAAAGTGGATACGAGAACTTCGTTCGCATGTCTTTCACCGAGTTTGAACAATTACTTTACCTAATTGCGCATCTTATTATTAAAAATTGAGTGTTTACGTAGTGACAAACGAACGCCGACTCGACATGTGCGGCTAATTTTTGCATTCGACATTAAAATGTCGTCCGACTGTCCCGACATGAAATGCATTTCGTTTACATTAGAACACACAAGTCGGCCGACATGACGGCCGACATGTTGCGTCCTTACGAAAACGTACCTTAACAAGTAGAAACGTGGAGTTCTATTGTTCCTAATAGAACCCTATGTAACAGTTACAGAAATCCCTTGGTTTTGGATAATTTCCGCTAACTTTGTTGTTTTCTCGGTATTTAATTTTAACTCTGGTATTCCGCATTCGCTCACTGGTAAAGAGTAACTTTCGTAAACGGAATATTAAGCAACGCCTAATTTCTAACTTCTTCATATACCTATATTATCAGCCTATATTTACATTATATAAAAGTGTAACATGATTTGTATGAAAAAGACGGTTATTAGCAAGCAAATGCCACATGGTTTTTACTACTTAGAATTAAAAATTGTTGTTCTTTCAAGACCAAGAGTTCGTCCACTCATTCCTTTATACATCGCGTCACAATCATTACAGTTAATTTCATAAACCCCCGACTTATCTTTTAGTTAATGATTTATTTATTTCTGTATAGCTTGTTTAACACCATAATTTCAGCGAGTTTTTTAGAAGACGCAAAGGGACACAGGTTCAAACAGCAATCGTGCTGATTTACTATTTCAAGCCACCGAGGTGGGAACGAAGGTGTTTTTAAGCTAATTTTACATTTTTCAAAAAACTTTTAAAGTGAAAGCAACACACGATTATCGTTTATAAAAAAAATTAGTGCGGTAAAATAATATTGTAATTTTAAAGTTGTAACACATCTAAGCCACATAATCCAGATGCCTTGCTGTTTAATATATTCATTAATAATAATTTATGTAACTGGTTGCATAAAGATTTATAAGTATTTCTTATGTGAAAATTTAGCTGTTGATAAAAACTAGCAAATACCAAGGCCCACTACAACTATGCAATATATAATTGTTGTTTTTTTAAGTAAGCCCATTTTACGTTTTAAGAACGTTTTGAAGAAACTGATTAAAAAACAGAATTGAAGCAACCCAAAAAAACCACAGTGCTTGCCAATAAAAAACTCTAAGTTTAATATTCTCATAATCAAACAGAAGATGACACCTTAAAGAATAGCTAAAGTTTGTAACGCGGTACTTTTCTGATGTTTTTTTTTTTTAAATTTAATAAACCAATGAATCTAAAAATCTATTGTACTTTACTTTTAATAGTTTTATTTCAATAATATATTGAATCCAACAATTATATATTTTGTTAATAATTCACGATACATAAATAAATAAATATATAAAAAAATAAATAACAGCTAACCTTGCTTACTTCGCCATGTTTTTCTGATATTATTTTAAAAATTTTGCAAAAACGTGATACTTTTTTCTTTTTAAATTTCAAATAAAATTCCTAAAAATTAACAAATAGTGCACCAAACACATCCTGTATATTAGCACATAGGAAAAACACCGTAGCTAAAGTTAACATATAGAAGAAATCCACCTCTCTTTGTTCCCTATGATAAATCGACAAGGTTTAATCACCTGCCACCCTTGGTTTTTCAGTCCCCTTTTAGAGTAAATCAGCCAAATACAAACAGTAACTTTAATGGTTTCTTACTAAAAGGGATCAATACAAAGCTGAGAAGGCTTAAAGTGCATTGTTTTCTATGTTTCAGGTAAAGTCTGCCAAACAGATTTGCGTCAGATTATCGATGATAAATATTTTGGTGATTCCTGTTTTACATGAGTCAAGAAATTCAGTATTGGGTTTCTTTGAAATGGAAGATTTAAACTCAAATTGTAGCTAAAGCCCGCCCCCTTTCAGTTTCTTAAAATTTAAACACACGCTGAAATAATAAATTGCTAGTTTAAAACAATCAGTTTCCTTGTATTAACCTAAATCAACAAGAAGTAGTAAAACAATTTACCAACAAATAAGTAGGCTAGAGATTATCCGTACTTAGAAATTTACTGTTTCGTCCTTGTATGTAGATTACCTATTGTACTGAAAGATAATGAGGGAAAGGAGAGGTACCTAACTATTAATTTTATACGCTTGTCTAAAGCAGCATGCCTGATTTTGTATAGTTTTGTTTATCTTACAAATCTAAGGTTTTGGGTTTCTTCTTTATAATGGAATTTCTCTTCAGTTTTGGTAGAATTTCTATTTGGTTTGGCACCAACTGATTTCTCTATTTTGTACCAAGAATACGTATTTGATTTTTTCAGAAATTAGTTTGTTTATAAATTAGTTGTTTTCGATATGAATAATGTATGAATCCGCATGCTTCTAACATTAATTAATTTATTAATGTTGTTGTCTACAACGTGCATAATAAAGTACGCAAAATACGAGATTTAGTTTCTTATCTTGAATAAACAGACAAGTTAACGTGATAATGCAAAGCATAACACAAGAAACTGTATTGATAAAGCAGACTAAACTTTATAAGTATATCTTCCCTACATTATTTTTCGATAAACATATAGGTTTTCTGTGGAAAACATTTAGTAGTTAGGTTAGGTAGATCAACTTTTAAGATTTAAACTAATTAATGGGTAAATTTGTACTTTTAATGTTCAAAATGTTCAAAGATGAAAGCATTTACATTTATTATTATTTAGTTTATAATCTCCCCGGCTGTAGTAACTTTGTTAGACACCTACCTTAATTATTTAACAGGGGTTTGAACCTATGTCCTTTGCATCTATAGAATTTGCTGAAATTATGAGGTGCCAATTCATCCAAAAATAAATACATTAAAACTGAAAAAATAAATCGTGGGTGTATCAACTGAATTGTAAAGATTGTAACTCGATGTATATAAGACCGACTAGACGAACTCTTGTTAGATATAAGAATTAAAGGATACACATTTTTAATTTCAAATAGTAATAAAGGTACGGTATTTGCCAGATAATCACCATCCTTTTTTATTCGTACGATGATAAACTATTATATATAGAGTGTAATAAAGGTATGTTAAGATGTCATATGTGCAGCGTTGCTTAATATTTCATTTACTACTTAATTTAATTTATAGAAGTTTGAAGAAATGCCATATTTCATGTGACTAGCTTAACTTAAACGTTAGAATGTAGAATGTACGTATGTGTTTCGTCAGTTAATCTCATAACCGTTCCAACGTCGCACTTCTCATCTTTCCCGTTACTTCTTTACATCTTGCATACTCTTTGGTTTCATCATTTTTTATATAAACAATAATAAATAAATTAGCATAGGTCCAATTTATTTATTTACTTATTTCTGCTTTGTTTTATTTACACAGTAGATAGACTTACTGCAAGCAAATATTCAAATACATATACCGGAAAGCTTTTTGGAAATTTATTTCAGATTCACTTTGGCTGGAGAAGAAGATCTATAACAAATCGAATTTGTTGTTATTTATAAAGAGAAACATTTAATTTTCGATAACTTAAATATTTAATTTTATGATCTCAACTGAATAAAATTTCCTGAAATTTTATAAAATTTTCACAAATTTTTGAAAAGTTTATTTTATTTTCTAACATGCTGACCTTTTGGGCATCTTAATAGAAGATATTTGTACTCTAGGCTACATACAAACTAAATTCCATAAATGCCGTGTTTGGCAAGCCATCCTAAGGACCTTAGCTTTACCTTCTTTCAGTTAAATTAAATGGGAATTGGGAATGTGCAAAAATCAGCAACTTATCTTAAGCAACCTTCTTCTTTGATCTGTGGAAATTTTGCTTGATTAATAGTTAATAATAGTAATTTACATGGAGACGGGTGTAAGTTAGACTTACTCTCTTGAGCATGAAAAACTCCAGCCTTGGAAATCATGAAAGACAGAGTAAATTACTTACCTCCCGTGGTATGTGTGTATTAAATAGCAGAATTTTTTCGCTGTTGATATGAGCTACCACCTACTAAATAGTTTTTAATAGCTTTTGACATAATAATTTTACATTAATTTCCACCAAATCAAAAACAAAAGCTTTGGTTTAAAAATAATCGTAACTGCCCTAGGGAAGTAAGTTCACTCTTACTTCTATGCTGTCTTAATGGTCAACAAATAAATGGTATTTGAAGGATGTAGACTGGCTACATCCTTCAAATACAGTCAAATGTAACATTGTAAGTGCAGTTTGCCAAATCTGCAGTAGGAAAGCAATTTTTCAATGGAATTTTCTAAAAATACCTTAGAAAGTAAACTTTCCGTTATAAATTAACAGAACTGTTTACTTACCTTATGATTAATAATAAATCAAACAATCTTGAAGATTCTGAATATATATTAAGAAACAAGCCCAAAAACTTTGGCATAAAACTGAGATTAACAATATGTTTTAACCATCAAATTAATAAATCTTTCAGCCGGAACTTAGTAATAACAAAAGTGGCCTTTCCGGTACGACTTACGCTTCCTTAAAATTAATTTAAAATTGATTCTCAATCAAATTCTCTAGTTATTTTCTAGTCCTATATTACCTACCACAGGGTTACATTTAATATTTTGGTAAATTCCCAATTTCCCACTTAAAATTTTTCTAAAGTAATAAATCAGTCGCAGTTTTGTTGTTAACAATCGCAATGTATTGTTAAGGATGTTTCCGTAGTAGAAACGGTATCACGCTTGATTAAATCCCATTTGCAACCTAACAATACTCGTAAATCGTCCCATTCGAGGCCGGAAACTGGATGTATTGTAGTTTCGTTTGCTAAAAAGGATGATTCACAATGAATGTTTCTCGTTCTTCGAAATTTTTAATGCAGACTAGTTTTATGGATTTGAATGATAAGGTTAATGTATATTTAGAATCCGTAAGTGTACACACCAATTGACTTCTTTATTTGTGCTTGGTTTTGTTTAAGGCACGTCCAAGACTCAAACAAGTACATATTTATTAACTTAAGACGTCAACAAACCTTTAGCATTTATTTTAGGTGTTATTTATTGTTATTACTCACGGAGTACATTAAGGGCCGGTATTTCCATCTCCTAATAAATTTATTCTCCTGTTAAAAACCTGTTAATACAATCGTTGCCATGGAAACTATTTGCCAAATAGCTTATTAAGAGGTTTATTATGATATGGAAAGACCGGCCCTAAGAATAACTAGTTTATACCTGATTATACAGGGTGTCTTTAAAATGGTGAACCATGTCTACAGTCGAAAATGTTAATACTATTTTGTTCTATGTGTGATAGTATCCAAGCACTATTTTAAGTCAAACATTTGCATTAACTTTCCCTATTTCTGCGAAAACATGGCAAATATTACTTCCGCACTGCTGAGAAGCCGAGGGCAAAAATATCTTAACAGATTTTATTTTTTATCAACAAATCACCCTGTGCTGATATTTTAGAGGCATCCTGTATATTATTATAACATACAATCAACAAAATTTCACTTCAACAAGAACTGAGCTGAAAAGAAAATCAACGGTTTGACAACCCAGCGACACTGCTTTACACAATGCCTATTTTATGTTTTACGCCACTCCTTTTTTGTAACTCTTCGTTTAGTAATCAGAATAATATAGGTATATATAGGACGATTGCTAGGTGTACTAACAACTAAATGACGCGATAAGATTAACATCAACCAAGGTAACCTATGGAGCTTCAGACTAAGTCTTTGCCCTTGTCAAACCTTGATAACCAACTTACACTCACACCAAGTCTATTGACTGCAAATTTTTAAGCCTTTTGTTGATTCTTGGTTCCAGTAGCTGTTCCAATAGTGGGTTTGAGTGGTTTTCTATAGTTTTGATATGCTTGATAGCTTTCTCCTGAACTGTTGGTGCATGTAGATCTACGTGAAACGTATGATTCGATATATACCAGGGAGCATCTACAATCTGCAGTATTTTCGATTGGTTCGTTTGGATTATTGCTATATTTGATTTAGAAGCAGAACCCTATAGCTCTATCCCGTATGACCAAATTGGTTTTATAACTGTCTGTTAGATTAGAATTAGTTCGTCGATAATCTAAATTTTACCCCTTTTAGCCAATTTAGTTCCTTCGCAGTTATGTCTATTTGTTCTTCTTTTTTGGGATGTGTGAGTTCCATGTCAGTTTATTGCGTAAGCCTTTAAGTATGGTATTTGCACCTTATTTATTAGGACTGTGGACAGGATAGTATTTACGGAGGATGATTTGTTCTCATTTACTGTAATTCTTTATTTATTTAGCTACTGTGTATGCCGAGGTTTAAGGGTCTTCATGTCTGGAGAGGATGGCGGTATCATCCGCAAAAAATCCTGTTGTGTTTTGTATCATTGGTAGGTCTGACGTATATAGAGCATACAGTGGTGGCCCAAGCACACTGCCTTGCGGCACTCTCGAACTGATTGGAAAGTAATCTGATTTTTCTGCATTTTCTTGAGTTTGAAATGTTCTTTCAGTTACGTATGATTTTAATAAATTAAGGTGGGCTGATTCTATAATTAATCCGGGGTGCCAGACTTTATCAAAAACTTGACTAATATCAAGAAGACACCTTATTTCCTGGCGGAACCCAAACTGTCCAGACTAATGATACGGAATGCAATTTTGGGGCGGTATGTCCTCACTAATTCTACGAATTAATGGTTTTTCTAGTAATTTGGAAATTATTGGGAGTAAGCTTATAGGACGATATTATGATACAATCTGTTGGTTCTTTTCGTGGTTTGCCTATCGTTATGATTTGTGCAACTTTGAGACATTTTGGCATATCCAATATCTTGCGAAATGGCATATTTTAGTTCGTCGATAGTCGTGGGATTAGTTAAAAAAACTCGTTCTTTTAAATAACCCCACAGCCAAAAATCTGCTGGATTTCTTACAAATGTTATATCTACTTCAAAATGTAACTTACTTTTGAATAACCTTATAGATATAAGTTAATAATACTATACCCTTTTTTGAAAGTTCCTTCAATATTTTACCTGTTATAAGGTCACAGCGTACAATGGAAAGAACCATGTTAGGCATCTCGAGACTCGATAGGAAGACCAATAAATGAATAAAAACACAAACTAAAGTTACAGACGTAGTAGAAAAATCACTCAGCTTAAGTGGAGGTATGCAGGACATGTAGCGCGATTAGACAACCGCTGGAATAAAGCAATAATCCAGTGGCGACTATACCTTTACAAGCGACCACCTGGAAGCTGGAAGACCGCCTATGAGCTGGAAGGATGATGTAAAACTAACAGCGGGATTGAAATGGATACAAACAGCAGAGAACAGGGACAGATGCAAAGTTATTGAGGAAGCGTATGTTCATAGATGGAATAGATAACGCTAACAGAGAAGAAGAAAGAAGAAGTTTTATTTCAGCTGTTATTTCTTTCGGAGTAAATGGTTTAATATTACAATGTGGCTCTAAAGAAGTGGATAAATATTGTTTTATTTTTTGATCTGGTTCGTTGTCTATTGGTTAAAAAAAACTGTGGCAGAGTGTTCTACAAACAGGTTGGCTTTGTCTTTGTTACTTTTTGCCCAAGGTTGAATATTGGTTTTCCTGATTGGTGGTATAGATGTCACGGGCAATGTGGGAAATCTGCTGTTTTGACAGAGGCATTTACTGGAGGTTAGAGGTAGAGTAAGGTAAGTTTAAAAAAAAAATAAAAGTGTTATACTAAGTGCATTATCCACATTGCCCGGGCATTGTGAACACTGCCCGGATTTCCCACATTGCCCGTAACATAGACAGTTTAAGCTTCTTGGAGTTTCTGATTGATTTCCAAATAGAGTTTTCATTTCTAGTTAGTTTGTATATTGTTCGAATTATTCATCTATTACTTCTTTGAGTTTTGCTTTCAACCTATTACTCAAGTTATTATAAGCATTTCTATCTCTGATGCATGTATTTAATCACGACTCTACAAGTTTGTTCTTCTTTTAACTGATAGATATGATGAACTTTGAAATATCTAACTAGTTTATTTTAATTGTGTTGTTAGTTAAGCTCTTGGTACTATATTGTTCTTCTTCTAGGCAGTCTGCTATTTGTGCTGTAAGTTTTGGATAATTTATTACGCCATATACATATTTATATGGGAGGAGGATTACTAGTTGTTATAGTGATAATGGAATTTTTTTTGAGTTTGAGTCTGTTTATTTTCTATTGTTAATGGACTGAATCTATTGTCTGTCGTTACATTAGTTTTCATTTTATCTTGAATTTTTAATATCTTCTACCTTTTTATGCATTTTACTTATTGCCACGGTTGTTGCTGGAATACTCAGCTTCTTGTCCTTTTTCGCTAGTTTATGACATTCTCACCAATTGTTGAATGCGATGTTCATAATACCAGCAATGGATTATTTAGTGTAGTCGGTAAACGGTTGAGGGTATTTGTGGCATGAGCATTTATGGGACGTTGTAGGCTGTTTGTTGAATGACATACATTTTCGAAAAAACTGCGTACTCAGGTGAAATTTTGTTGATCACATGGTATCAGTAAATAACATTCAAATAGATTATTTCTAAAGCTTTTTCCAGTTAATCTGTATCTGTATCGTCAACCTCTTATACTTTATTTTTTAAATATTTTCTGTTGTGACGAATTTCTTAACATTTTATAAATTTTCGTTATGCTATTTTAGAAGCCTTATCATTACTTCATTTTTAATTTTCAGCAAAAATATAAAATCTTTATTTTCTTTAAATCTATCGAAGAAATACTTATGTTGCGAGTTTTAATTTAATAGGTAATTGTCAAAACGAAACTGTTGATATTTCGTCAATTCGTCGTACATAATTAATTTATAATTTTCAAGGGATTTTTTAGTAATTTCCTAATCTCAATGTTTAAGTTCATTAAACTTTTATTGCTGTATATAAAATATAAAAAATCAAAGTAAAAAAGGTATAATTTATTCACGGTCGTCTGAATAGTGGTTTTAATCGTTGATATTTTGCAAATTTGAAATTTTTCATAAGTGGCTAAATTATATTCGGGTTTCAAGACACTTTTTGACAATCTCCGCGACTCGGTACTTTACTGGATTTATAAAACAATTGAGAAAATCCGAATCGCTTCGAAGATTTCCAAAATTCTTCCAAATAAATTATTTCGAACTTTCTATTGATTTTTATTAATGCAAGAGCTATTTTTTAAAGAAGTTGTGTCGGAACCTAAAAATTCATTTTTGAGAAACATAAAGCAGATTCCATTAAACTAAAATCTCAATGATTCTCACTTTTGCTGTTTTTGTTTGCATAAAGACATCATAATATTTAAATAATTTTACAAGAAAAGAAATTGCCCAAAGATTTACAACGTGTGATCAAAAAGTCTTTCGAGTCCCAAGTATTTTCTTAATGTCAACTGAATATTAACACCAAACAAACTGTCGAACTGAATTTTCGGTATAAAGCTAATAATTATTTTACATTTGCTAAAAATATATTTAAATCTCATCTAATAAATACGTTTTACTCCTCATTAAGGAAGTTTTAAATTACGTTTCTTTACAGATCAGTTTCAGTTAAAGTCTGCATCAAGAAATAATTTTAAACAAAGGTAATGTAAGAATGTTACTCACAGTTGCAGATTCGAAACGCCACCAAAATCCCAAAAATGGGTTTAAAATTATTGTAGCTTGGGCTTACCTGAAACAGAAAGAAAATATTTTAGTACAAAATTAAGAACTCCTTCAATCGAAAATGCTTTTAATGACTGTGATTTGGTTCTTTTACACACGATTTATGAAAAATATTTTGCTTTAATTAAATCATACTGAAATGTCGTTATTAAATTACATAGCTTTTTCCAAAGAAAAAATATTAACAAAGAACTGATTTATATTTTCAAATAAATTTTGGCGAATATTTTGGGCTAATTTTTCAATTAATTGTTTGGAAAAGTCCAATATTCTTAACAAATTTCATACGTTGCTCATTTTTCCACGCGAAATAAAAAGATCTTCAATGACCTACAAATTTGAAACAATAAAGTATTTTCGGCGCGGCCGTTTAGACGCGGCCGTTTCAACGCAAACATACTTTAACGCGGTGTCAAAAAGATGGCGGGCACTAAATGGATCACTGTAGCCCAGAATCGGTGGGGAATGGGGAAGATTGGAGAAGGCCTACGTTCTGCAGCGAACTGAATTAGGCTGATAGTGATAGTGAGAGTGACTTATACAATATGATCAAAAAGTCGTTGGATGGCGGTTGCTGTTGGAATTAAAAGTAATATCTGAAATTAGTATATATAATCATGAGCCCTTTTACCATATTGTGGTGGAGGGTTTATACTGCAAACACTATGCACCGATTTACACCAGTTGTTTTATGTCTTGTCAGTAATTTTGCTTCTATCACTGTTTTTCCTCGTTTCTTCAATACAACATCCTTCCATGTCTGTCGCGGTCTTCTTCTCTTCCTCCTCAACTATACCTTTGCCTCCCACACTTGCTTGACTGGTCTCTCGTTATTCATACTTTGCAGATGTCCCCACCAACTTAATTGCCTCGTTTCTATAAATTCTCTTATGGATAGTACCTAAGTTCTCGTACTTGGACGTTTCTTATTCTGTTTACTCTTGTAACTTCCATCGCTCAAATTTAATAAATCGATAAAAAAACCTGAACTGATTTATTTAATCTTACAGTGTCGTACTTCATTTATACTTCGCAATTTTTCCTTTCAATATGTTTGTACATGAAGTCCCAAATTTAAGCAATTACCTTCACATTTTTATCATGAATTTTAAATTTATTTTATCGCAAATCTAATCTAACAACTTGCATTAAATTACTGAAAATTTACGGTCTCATATTTAGCTGTCGCAAATCGTTCTACAATTTACGTATCGTTTTCCAAATGTTATAATCTTAGGTCTTAACTTTCTTTATTTCCAAGAACCGAAACTTGTGTAGATTCCCAACTAAATTCTGAAAAATTAGTTATTTAATTAAATTCCCAACGCTCATCCAACGCTCACTTCTAAATCGAATTGTTTTATTTTGTACATCTTTATACTCTCAAACCTATAAACTATAAATAAAATTCGTTTAGAAAATAAGGAAATTAAAGACAGTAACAAAAAAGAAAATTATTACAAAGTGATAACGTAATATACCCAAGGATATCACAATGTTTATAAATTTTAAACAAAACAACGAACTAATTATGTCACAATAAATGACTTTTAAATACGAGCCATTACCTTGTCGTTTATGGTGAAATAATTACAACTCGTTTACTTTATCGCATTTCGACTGCGAAATTACACCTAAAAGCACGCAAATAAAAATTGAAATATTTACTTTCTAACAATTCTATTTAGAAAGTGATAATTAACTGTAATATTCAAATATAATACCTTTTTATTTTGCAGTTGTATTTAAGCTAATTTACTTTTGTGCCCTGGCAAAAAAATGTTTAGTTAATTGGTTTTTAGTTTTTGCTAATTATTGTTGGACAGAAATAATTGGTTTTATAATATAAACTAATACAAATGAAGGCTTTCAATGAATTTGTAAACCGCTTTAGTTTATTATTTTAGTTAATTAATAAGTTATTGAATTGTCCAACGAATCTTAAAGCTGATAATGAAAACGATACTAAAGTGACTTCAAGGGCTAGTCTTTCATCTGATAAATTTAATTTTCACATATTTATTATGAAAGTGAGGTTGCCAATAACGTCGGACTACAGTTAAACTCCCTGGAGAGCATACATCAACAAAAAAATTCAGTCAACCTGACAAATATTAACGTACAAAATTCTGCCCATTTTTAAAGAAATCTCATGAAAAACTTTAAATTTCAGCTAAATTCTCGAAGTAATTTTTAAACTACAAAGAATGTACCGTATTCTTCCTAAAACAATAGCCTGAAAAGGTCCATCCTATGTTTAAGGAAACTCCTGAAAAGCGTTGAACTTTCCTACAGTTGTTTACGTTCTTTTTTTACGAAAATATACTTAATTTTCTTCAACTTAAAATTACTCCCGAAAAATTCCTATTTTTTCAGGTTTCCTATAATATTTAGACTGAAACGGCTCGGCATAGGTTTTGGGAACTTCCCAATAATTGTTTAAACTCGCTTTTTAATGAAAACATTAATAATTTTCCTCAACTAACAATTAAATCGCTTTACTCTCAAAGAATCGACTATAATTCCGTATTTTTTAAGGATTTCTAAAAACATTTAGCCTAGGAAAGCTTCGCCTATATTGAGGAAACTCCCGAAAAGCTAAAAACGCCCCATTAATAGTTTAATCTCATTCTAATGAAAATATCAATAATTTTCCTGAACTAAAAATTAAATCGTTTTACCCCTGAAAAATCGACAATAATTCCCTAATTTTTGAGGAAGTCTAAAAACATTCAGCCTGAAAATGCTCAGCCTATTTTTGAAGAGACTCTTGAAATTTCAAAACTTTTTTTAACTCACTTATTAAATCAAAATATGTATTAATAGTTTGGCTAAACTAACAAATTAATCGTTTTGTTCCTGAACAATTCCAATTTGTTTCAGGCAGTCTCGGAACATTCGATTTGAAAAACTCAAGGTATATTTAAAACTCACAAAGAGTTTTGAAGCTTTCGAACACGTTACTAAATAAAAATGCTAATAATTTTTATTAACTAAGAAAGTAATCGGTTTATTCCCAAAAAATCGCCTGAAAATTTCTAGTTTTTCAGGTAACATAAGTACATTCCACTTGATCATCATTTAAGGAAGTTTCAAAAAATCGTTTAAAAACGTTTTTAAGTAAAATAATTTTTCTAAAAGTTAATTGTTTTCTCCTGAAAAATGCAAATGTTTAGATTTTAATTAAAAAGGAATTTAATGGGACAAGAAATTATTTGCCTTAAAATAATTAAATTCGACCATCAAAATATTTACATCCAAGTAAATTGAAAGCAATTAAAATTCAAATTAAAAACCACTTTAAAGTTTAGTACGCATAAAATTGTTCTGTAAATTGCATCTTGCAATAATGTAAAAAGGTTTATGTTTTAGAAACAATTGCAATCAAATGCGGTTTCGTTGTTATAATTTTACGATAGGTTAACTCAACAAGCACGCTGTTCAGGTAATAAATTTAAATGTTACACGAATTAGGTAATTAAGATTTGAAATTGATTTTTTTGTTTGTTGGGAAGCATTTTTGATATTTTTTACTTGGATCTTTACCAACGAAGTTAGTTCAGTTTTATGTTTTAGCAACTAGTGGCAAAATATTCATTAAAAAATATAAAACATCTGCTACGTAAAGAGCAAGAAACCGATCAAATTATTATAAAAGATGTATTTTCAAAACTGTCTTAAAGCTTGGACCTTCCCAAGCTGTTTTAAAACATTTAAGGCAGCTTGGGAAAGTCCAAGATAATTTAACAAGTTCTGGGTAGTATTTGCATTTATATATTCTGGGGAATCTTTTTCCGAAATTTTTAAAGAATGTTTAGTAAAACCACACAATACACGGTACAGGGAACTCTTTATTACTGTTATCTTTGAAATGTGAAACTTACAGAACCGAATATTGAGGAAAAACGTAGTTTTTCAACCAACAAACAAGTTTGTAACACACGCAATATTAGATTTTGCGGATTACTTAAGCACACAAAAAATGAGTGCACCGTTTCGCTTACACGCTATACAGGGTGATTCATTGGCCTCTTTACAAACTTTGGCACTGAAAATTAGATGTAATTTCATGAAGAAATGTTCATATGAATGTAGGTTCTATCTTTCTTTGTTAAGAAGTTACAAGGCTTTAAAAATTTTTAAGTTGAAAAAACGTAGTAGCCATGGTTTAGCATAACAAAATCCTCACCGAGGAAGACAAGTGACCGAATGGCTGCATACTCATTTTCCAAATAAATGGATTGGTAACGGAGGTCCTATACCATGGCCACATAGATCACCCGACTTAAATCGTTGCGATTTTTATTTATGGGGTCAATTCAAGCAACTTGTTTATGCCGTGGAAATAAATGATCGTCATCAATTATTGCAGAGGATTCGAGATGCTGAAACTCATATTAGAAATAATATAAATTTATTACGCGTGCAACAGAGTTTTGTTCGTCGTTGCCAGTTGTGTATTCAGGAGAATGGACTAATTTTTGAACATTTACTGTAGTCTAAATGTTGTCTTCTGTTTGTTACAATAAATATTTTTGATTTTCTTAAAATATGATTACTCATTAATGTTCAAAGAGATAATTATTTTAAAAACCCTATAACTTTTTAACAAAGAAAGATAGAACCCACATTTATATGAATATTTCTTCATGAAATTACATCTAGTTTTCATTGCCAAATCACCCTGTATAACGGATATTCTTTGATAAACATAAAGAATTTTGGTTTGGATTCTGGTTCATACTGATAACACCAAGACTCATCGCCGGCAACAATTTGGTGTAAAAAGGCATTACCTTGTTGTTGTTCTCTATCTTTATTGTGCCTATTTGCACATAAAGCAATTTCCAACTGTCTCACATTTTCATCTGATGCTGCAACACGAGCAGATCCTGGACTGGCCAAATCTTTAGTGGATTCTCTTCCTTGTCGAAAATTAATGCACCATTCAACCGTTGCCGTATGAGAATAACTATAGTCACCATATACAGCTTTCATTCCCGTATAAATTTCCATTAGGTGACGCCCTTCAGCGACCAAAAATTGAATAACAGCACGCAGATTATCTTTGGATGGATTTTCTACCATAAATGCAATTTTTCAACTTAATCGCAATGCTTAGAAAGAAGCAAACAGACGCGTCACTAGTACTTAAACAATCAATATAAACAACTGAATTCCGTAGTCGTGGCGATGAAGTCGCGGCTGCGTAGTCCAAACGTGTTTCTATTGAACAATCACTGTAATAACCTTTTATCGTTTATTGACTGTGTTATTATTTATGCAATTTAAGGCTGCAATCTTTTACTTGTTGTCGCTACAGAAATGTCTGTAGAGACGCGCTATGCGTTGTAATTTTATACTACAAACACGTAACAATGTTTATATCTGCCTGATAAGTTAATTGTTAAATAGTTTGGGATTTTGTGAACGACTCGACTTATGGGAAAAATACAAAAAATATGTTATTATCTGCTTGCCATGTTTATAGAATCTGAAGAAGACTATCCAGTGGTAGCACAGTAGAGAAGTGCCTGGTAACTAGCCGGCTGGCACGAGTTCGATTCTAGCGGTGACCATACTATTATGGAGTCGATTTTGGTCGAATTCGTTAGTTAAGGCTTAGGTTTAAAGTGTATTGTGGATGAAGCTGGTTAGAGCGTGATGCAAGCCCAAAAATGGACCCATCACCTCCACTACACATGAGCAAGTGTGAATGAGCCTCGATACTGCATCATCAGAAGAGGAAATGGATTTAAAAAAAAGATTTTTCTTGCCAATACAGTTAAGATTTCAATAATTTATTGTACAAAAAAATGTGAATTTTAGACCAATAAAACTAAAGTAATTTATTTTTGAAAATTTTGTTCATTATTATTATTACTATTATAAGTAATCTCAAACGTGTTTATACTCGTACATCGTTTGCATCAATGCTGTACAAACGCTTAATTTGCTTGGTATGAAAAGTTAAACACAACCTTGGAGATACACGTTTGATATATGCAAAATTTAAAACTTTTGTATTTATTTTTCTTGCGGATTTTGAATTTTTTACTAAAACAAAATTGCATACCCCAACACCATAGTTTATTATTCGTAAATAGAATTTTAAAAAATTGCTTCGTCGGTGGTTTTACACATTTTTTAGTTTTCTTACAAGGTTATCCTACGAACAGCATGGAAAAAGTCCCTCAAATCTCAGCAAGTCTCTTATACATTTAGAGTGTCGAGGGGGCTGGTTACACCGAGCCGCAGAGTGGTCACCCATTCAAGTACTGACCAAGTTGGTCTTAGATTAACTTTTTATATTTCAGTATTACGTGCACTGTGCACTCCCAATCTGCCGTACTGCCGGTTGTCTCAACAAGTAAAGATTTAAAAATTATCGGAAATTCAAAGTTATGTTAAAAGAAAATCTGTTTTGGGATTGTCATACAAAAAGCAAAATTTTAAAATTGAACTTAAACCAATTTAGTAGAAGACAAGGGGAATGTAGAAAAAATACATTTCAGGAAATATACAACATTTACTATTAATAAAGTTTTATTTCATTTTAAGAGAATATAATATAAATTAATATACTCTTAATTGAGCAAAAATTATGAAGAATTTCGACATTGTACTACCAACTAGAAGATTTTTGCATTAGCTTTATTAATACCTTTCGTAGACGTAAATTTCGACTAAAAGCATTTTAGAACATCTCAAGAAACAAGTAAACACGAAAATTTCAGCGTCTTACTATTTGACAAAATAAAGTTATAAACTTCACTAAATCTGGTTAAATGCTAGATTTTGTAGATTTAGGAGATGACAACAAACATAGAAGGTTTCATTATAAACAAAATACGTATTGGTTTATACGCCCCTAAAGGGAATAATATTTCACACTTCTTTTTTGGGTATTTCGCCACTAGTTAAAGCACATAAATTAGTAACTAACGGCTTTATTGGTGGGAATTAGGAAACAGAGAAAAGGGGTGCAGTTCGAATTCTGCTACAATATGTTGTACACATAAATTAAACTTTCAAACTTTCAAAAAACACAAAAAGCACTACTAATATAACGAGCCTTCAAATAAAAACGGATTTGCAATAAATTTTGGTTTTGTATAATTTCTCATCTAAGCTCCAGTTCAAATATATCAAATATAACCACCAATTTGGCTTTGGCAGTAATCAAAGACACATATTTAAAATTAAATTAAAGGTGATGGGACCTTACTATTCAAAATGTGTTTTCTTCTAAGCACCTTTATTTTCTTGCCAATTGAAACATCATTTCTTGATTGCACTATATTTTTAATAATATTCTACTTAACCTAAACGAAAGATTAAAATAAATGGTTTTCAATATTTTCTTCTTCTATTCGCAACATTTTAACTGGATTAATTTCAGTATTTGAGGATAATTAATTAATTAATTTATTTAAAAGTTTCTGAGTATATTCATATGTTTACGTTTAATGATAATATGCAAATCTCGCTCCCCCTCTTTAGTTTACCAGTACTTTGTATCAGTCGTTTGTTTTAACAAACCAGCTGCATAATCTTTATAAATATTCATTATTCCTCAAATGTATGTGTAGCACCCAACTGTTCTAATATGAGGGTAACGCAACGGATAAGTAGCAAATACATTTTACAGAGGGTTTTCGATCCTTATTTTTTAATTTAAAAATTTTTGCCAGTTATACGTTTCTCAGCCACTCAGCGGGATTCAGAAATCTGCCAGTTTTCTAATTCGAAAATCTCCAAGAATACATAAACAGCAAATACAAAACTACTTTAACTTTTGTGCCTAACTTTTAGTAAAGTTCTTGGAGTTTCGATAATTTTACAGACTTCGGTTTTTAAATGAAACAAGTGAATTACTTGAAGTTTAAAATTTTAGAAAAGCCTGTTTTACTTAAAACTTGAAGTCTAAGAATTCTATTAAAAATCTAAAAGAATTACATACCCAAGAAAAAAGTATGTATTCGTAAATATTAATTTTTAGTTTAAGAAATAAATTTGTAAATTTCCCCTTTAGGGAAATCCTTGCAATGTTAAAATACAGAAATTAATTTCTATGTATTTGAAGAAATCTGTTTAATTTAAAATTTGAAGTCTGTAAAATGATAAAAATCCTAAGGATTTTGTTGAAACTTATGACAAAATTATATAACCAAGAAACAAAACTACTTATAATTTTTATTTTAGGAATTAAATTTCCAAGGATTCGCTCCTTTGGGGAAATCCTTTTAACGTTAAAATACAGAAATTAATAAAGCAAAAATTGAAATATTTAAATACAACAAATACGTGTATTGATGTTTCAGTATCTCAGTAGTAGAAATCCCAAGGATTCTATAAAAGGAAAAATACATGGCCATGAAACAAAAATTCTTGAAAATATTAATTTTTATTTTAGGAATTAAATTTGTAAACATTCACTTCTTTGGGAAAATACTTTTATGTACTTCTAATACGAATCCATAAATTCTAATTAAAAATTATAATATTTAAATAAGTAAAACAATTAAGTTTATTGACAGTTTAGAATTTTAGAAGAAATCTGTTTTATGTAAAATTTGAATGACAGATATCCTAAGAATTCTATTAAAATTTAAGAAAACCTTATATGGCTAAAGTACCTACATAAATCAATGTTTTTGCAAGTCGAAATTTCATACAGAATACCAATCCATAAATTCGAAAATAAAAAGTTAATTAAATTTGTAGATTCTCTCCTTTGAAGGAAATACTCTTATAGAGAAATTAATTTTTATGTATTTAAAGTATATATAAATTTTATCCAGAATAAAAATCCATAAATTAAAATCAAAATATTCAAATACTTAAATGAAACAAATAAGTCGATTGACGTTTTAGAATCCTAGAAGGAATCTGTTGTATTTAAAATTTGTAGTCTGTGAAGTGGTAGAAATCCCAAGAATTTTATTAAAATTTAAGAAAAAAATATATGCTCAAGAAATAAAAACAAACATAAATATTAATGCTTCTTTTAGAAATCAAATTTGTAAAGATTAGCTGCTTCGGAATCATCAAGAAACAAAACTAGTTGTAAATTAATTTTCATTTTCAATCTATATTTGTCAATTCTGTAAAATGGTAAAATCCTAAGGCTTCTACTACAATTTACGAAAAAATTATATCGCCAAGAAACAAAAATACTCGTAAATATAAATTTCTAAATTCAGGAAAGAAAGAATCATAAATATTAACGTTTATTTTTAGAAATTAAATTTGTAAGATTCCTCCTCTGGGCAAACACCTTTAACGTTAAAACATATAAATTAATTTGTATGTACCTATTTAAAGTCAAATTTCATACAGAATACGAATCCATAAATTTGAAGCAAAATTCAAATATTTAATTACAACGAGTTCATTGACAAATAGAATCTGAGAAGAAGCCTGTTTTATTTAAAATTTGAGTCTGCAGAATGGTAGAAATCATAAGGATTTTATCAACACTCAAGAAAATATTAATTTTGATTTCAAGAATTAAATTTGTGAGAATCCACTCTTTTAGGGCAATACTTTCAATGTTAAAATGCAGAAATTAATTTTTATGTATTTCAACTCTAAATTTCAGACGGAATACGAATCCATAAATTCGAATAAAAAATTAAATATTAAAATAAAGCAACAAATAGGAAGGTTCATTGGCGATTTACACATATAATAAATCCTGGAAATAAGTTGCTTTATTTAAAGTTTGAAGTCGATAAACAGGCAGAAACCCTAAGGATTCTATTAAAATGTGAAAAAAAGACCCGAATATTAATTGTTTTCAAAAATTAAATTTGTAAGGATTCACTCCTTAAAGGAAAATAGGAAAATACTTCCTTCCAAAGTTAAAATATAGAAAATGATTTTTATGTATAAAGTCTAAATTTCATGCAGAACACGTATTGATAAATTGGAAATAAAATTCAAAAATCGAAAAGTGAGCTCCGATTTTTCCACTAATTTCAAAGAAAACGCGATGTATTAAAACTTATAATTACAGGGCGACAGCAGTACTCCTTTTTAAGTATCAAAGTAATAATAGATTGGAGCTAATTGTAATAAAAGTAGTTAAATAGGTGAATAAAAGTACTACACAAAAGCGTGCCACTGTAAGAAAGAAGAGTGTCCGTAGGAAAACTGAAAACAAACAGTAAAAGACCCAACCACATTCACGCTGGAGAGGAAAGCCGACTAGGGGTATCTGGTACACCTGTAATTCAATGGAGGAGCATATGTGGAATAAAAACACAAACTAAGTCTTAGTTTAAGCAATATCTAGGTTGTTTGGATTAGCGTAGATTGAACTAGAGACGAATGCTAATGACTGTGCATCTTCTATTCGCATTCAAGTTAGGTATATGTATATAACATAAATTAGAAACAAATGCAATTGGTGGCGTCACCGCATCATCAGTAGAGTCCGTTTTTGCCTGATGCGCGTCACTAGCCCAAGCCCAAGCCCTAGGGGACAAAGACATCAAGTCCAGGAGACTAAGAACTTCCTCTTTTGTAAAGAGAGTATACCGAATATGGCCTAACCGATTCAGTCCCAACGAGTCGGTTGACACAACGAGTGGAATAAACAACACCTAATTAATTAACATTATATTGGAAATATACAATAGTTAAAGTTAATAAATCACGAATAGAAGTAAACAGTAATTGTAAAGCTAATAATTTTAGAATAAAAGCAACATGCGCATACGACTTTTATACGTGTATATGTATAAGTTAATAAGACAGAGTTATAGTTATTGGTCGGTATTAAAATTTAAGTTTAACGTCATGCCTAGACAATGCCACCATATAAAGCGGCGTTTCTCAGGGGAAGATCAGTGGAGGATCATTTATTTGTCACCAGAAGAATTTTAGATAAACGATGGAGAGCAGGAGAACGAACTATACTACTAACTGAGATGCAATGGATGAAAATAAAACAAGTAAGAAGAATGGAGTAGGTACCTAGGAGTATATAAAGGGCATTCAAATTTGAGGTAACAATTTATATTTTCAATGAAACACATAAATTGTTTGAAATGTCCAGATATTTTTATTGAAAATGGAAGAAGACATGTTCCGGTTAAGAATTAAAAAAATATCAGACAAGTGACTTCCTCTGCTACTTCGGCAAGCCAGCATCTTTTGACCAAAATTTTCGATAACATTTTGGCATAAATGCGGCACAATTTCAGTAATTTCTTCAATTACGTTGTTCTTAAACTGCTGAAGGAGTGTTACAATACACTTTACTCTTCAAGAAACCCCGTAAGAAGAAGACCAACGGCGTTAAATCGCATGATCTAGGTGGCCGATTGATGTCTCCTCTTCCAAAAATTATTCGGTTACCAAATCTCTCTCGCAAAAGATGGATTGTTGCGTTGACTGTATGAAAGGTAGCACCGTCCTGTTGAAACCACATGTTTCCTACGTTCATGCCTTCCAATTTATCCCACAATAAGTTTGTTATTATTACTTGCAATTCAGCAACACTAACACTAACAGCTGCAATATTTTCTTGTGAACGACCACTACGACTGTCGGTTTTGCTTCTTTGATTTGTATTAAACCACTTTCATCAAATTTCATTAGAATATCTCGAATGGCTTTGACTGTTAGGGCATTTTCTCCACCGCAATTTTCTACCAACTTTTATAAAACTTTTATCAAATTTATAATAATGTTTCACAATAAACACGCATTATTCAATCGTACAGCGCTCCATATTTACTAACCTCTATTTGTCATTTGCCAAACATGCCAGCGCACTCTAGCTCGAAAAATATAAATGGTGACAAATTTAAATTTTTACCTCAAATTTGAATACCCTTTATAACCAACACACTTAAAAGTACAACATCGGGATAATGCAGAAGAACAGCGAAGAAACAAATATAATAATTAATAATAATAATAATAATAATAACAATAACAAGAAAAATAGAATAAATAATGATTCGAATTAATTAGCATAAAGTAACATGTTACATGGTAGGCATGTCTGAGCTAAGACATTTCATACCATAGACCTAGGAAATTAGCGGTAATACTAGAAATACTGTTAGTATAATGATGATAAAACATGTTTAACCATCTCGGTCATATATTCAACTCCCATTCGATACGGGTCTTACTAACTACCTTGCAGTGTAGAAGCGGTGTCTAACGGCTGGCGTCACAGGCAAGTTATACAATGCTCCCAATCCCTACCTATCATAACAAATTCCTTTACACCTTATTGGCATGGGGTGGGTCTGGCGTAATCCAGGATTGCTCCACGGGGATCTGCTCCATGTCAATTGACAATAATGATGATGATGATGATGATGATGATGATGAAATCGAAAACATAAGGTTAAGTTGCCGAAAACAATAAATAAACAATCCTGAACGTATTTTTTCAGCTATGTAACATTTGTTCAAAAACTATAGCCGATATTCAGACGTCATGTTTAGTAAATAGAAATTTAATGTTTAATTACAATATAATATTGCGCATCTCTTTTCTACCTACTAATAACGATATAAACTCTAACCTTTTATGTTTACTTTAAACACAACTTTAGTCAGAGACAACTTTTGAGAACTCGAGCCATTGAGATCATTTAGGCAGAGCTTAAATTTTTTAAGGTTTAAATTTGGCAGTCATTTATTGTGACTACTTTACTCCTAATATATATTTTTTTAATTGTGCTGCAGCTGCACCTAATTCAGAAATTCAGACACAACTGAGATCGAATCTGTGTCTCTTTAATTGCAAAGTAAACGTCTGAACACTAGGCCATCAGAAAACCTTTGTCACAAATTAAAAATGCATTTATAATCGATTAACTCGTCAGGGATTAGATTTTGAACGAAGATTAATTTAAACGAAAGTGTTGATTCTTCTAAAATAGAATATAACCCAACCCTGTGATTTAGCCGAGCTTCACGTTCTACTGTTCTATTAACATTTTTGTTGGTGTTTAAATGAGAACAAATACTATTACATAAAGGAAGGACACTAACACCAGTCATGCGAGAAATGTTTAATTGGATTTTTATTAATTCATCAAGTGAACGATAACTTTGCAGTAGCGATAAAAAATCGCACTGGCTTTCATTTAATCGTATTATATATTTATTAATCTAGCCTAATAAAAACGAAACAATTATCATATAAACATTACCCAAGTTTGTTTAATAAACCAATCAGAATTTTAAGGTGTAAGGTCGTACGTAGAACAGAATACAAACAACAAACAACATATTAGCTGCAGTAGAAGTGTGCTAAGAATTTCAATGATTTTTTTGTGGTTTAACCTTATCACATTTAAAACTTTCACCGGCATTTTTGTTACGTAATGTCACGCATAAAAACATTTAAAAGTTAAAAAGCTAGTCGGGCGAGGCCAGAATGACTTACTACTACAAATACCGCCGCAGCAGCTGACAAAACGTAAGTAAAAGAAAAGATAATTATTAAACTCTGTAGGTTAGTTGATTCAGATTGAAAAATAAATGCTTTGTAATTTTATAACGGTTGATTTACCTTGAACATATTTCTATTTATAGTTTATGTACCAGTGTAACTATAATTATTTTAAATTAATTAATAATCTCTTGCAAACACCGTTCGTTTATATTTTCTCACTTTCATTAATTAACCAATTAATTATTAAAACCTAATTGATGAGCGACGAACAGTTTAAGAAAATGTAATACCATAAACAATGCAGATTCTGTTTCTGAGGAAAATAAAAAAGGAGATAAATACAAAATTAACGAGATTCTTGGTACCCGCAAGCCTAATAAAGAATTTTAATAATTTTACCTATGAAATATACATTTATTGTGAACAACAAAATGTCATTTCTAGTAGGCCATGCTTTGGAAACCAGATGTCATTGTGAACACTCCACATCCCTACAACAGCTATCACAATAACACTTTAAGCTTACCAAAGTGACCAAATTATACGGATGCCGATTTATTTTATACGTTTTGCATGAGTTTTTATTCCAGCAAGACAACTCTCCAATCCATACTGCTCATATAGTTCAACAACGGTTTACAAATAATAACATAAATGTATGCCTTTTCCAGCTAAAGGTGTGGACCTTAATCCAGTGTATTAAGGCGGATTTATGCAGCCATTATCATTTACATTTATAATAATTAAATGTCTACTTTTCCCAGTTTTTAGCATACTTGGTGCTCGATTTATTGCCGGCGGAGACTACAACGCTAGCACCAGGAATGGGGTGCTAGAGTAACTACCACCAAAGGAAGAGATCTCCTAAAGTCGTTCATGGCAAATAACCTTATCTACCTCACCACGAAGCAGCCTACATACTGGTCCTCTGACAGAGGAAAGATTCAGGATTTTCTGGATTTATGCATTACAAAAAAACATACTGCAAAACTATCTACGAATTGAACAACGTCTTGACATGTCATCAGATCATTCACCTATTATAATTACCCTGAATTCACAGGCAAAGAACAGTAGACTATATAACAAGAAGACCGACTGGGACTCGTTTAGAGAATAGTCAACGAGAAAATAAATTTAGAAATACCTCTTAACACCGAAGAAGACATTGATGAAGCACTAGAGCACTTAAATTGTAGTATACAAAGCGCGGCCAAAAAAGAAGATTTCGCAGAATCTGACAAAACACTAGATTCCCAAACGAAAAAAATAGATTAAACAATGCAGCACGAAATTTAAAAGCAATGCTTTAGGATCAGAAAAACCAAGCTATAGGTACAACACCATCTTTCTCCACCCTTTCCGCTACAGAAACATCGGACTACTAACTATGGAAAGCCACACAAAACCAGAACAACCGCAACGAATAATACTACCAATTCGAAAACCTGGTGGAATTTGGGCCAAAAGCGAGCAAGAAAAAGCCGATACATTTGACAAATGTTTTCCAACCCCATCCTTCTGAATTAACTCTAGAAGAAGAAGAAGAAATGCAGCGGTACCTTGAGGCACCAGACCAACTAAGTCTACCAATTAAAAGGATCACACTAGTGGAAGTTACATCCACAATTATTAAAACTGAAATAACCCCCAAGAAAGCACCAGGCTATGACTTGATTACAGGTGAAATCTGAAAAGAACTGCCAGAGAAAGGACTGGTAACTGCCGTATTTAACACCATTTTAAGATTAAATTATTTCCTGGCCCAATGGAAGGTGGCCCAAATAATACTCATACCAAAACCAGGGAAATCACCACAGGAAGTATCTTCCTTCCGCCCGATTAGCTTGTTACCACTAACATCTAAAGTGTTTGAAAAGTTACTTCTCAAAAGAATCAAACCAATTCTCGAGGAACATAATCTTATACCAGAACACCAATTTGGGTTTAGAGAAGAACAGTTCCCAACCCGGAAGACTTTTTGTTAATACTGACACTGACCGTGGAAGTCTTCGAATTCATTAGCGAAGAACATTCCACCATCGAACAGGTTCATAGGGTAGTAAGTGAAATTAACCAGGCATTAGAAGGGAGGCAGTTTTGTACCGCTGCGTTTTTAGACATAACCCAAGCATTCGACAAGGTCTGGCATTGTACAAAATCAAGAAAAACCTTCGTCACACCTACTATCAATTAAGTCTAATTGACAAACTTTTCCAGGTGAAATTTCAAGATCCACTCACAGATCTACATCCCATAACGTCTGGAGTACCGCAAGGAAGCGTATTGGGACATTGGGACCTTTCCTCTACCCAATATTTACAGCAGACAAGCCAATTACAAGTCATACGACCACAGCTACGTTCACGGATGATACTGCAATTCTAATGACTTCCGAAATCCCAGACATTGTCTCAAGAAACCTGTAAATTTATATCAATCATGTGCACGATTGGATGCATCAAAATAAACGAAACCAAGTCTACATACGTCACTCTCACATTCCAAAGGGAAACGTGTCCACCACTATCTTTCAACAATTTACCACTTCTGCAAGCAGAAGATGTAAGATACCTTGATATGAACCTTGATCGATGGTTAACTTAGCAAAAACATATATATGTATTTAATAAACGTAAACAACTGGACTTAAGGTTTTCCAAATTAAACTGGCTCCTAGGGCGCAAATCCAAATTAACCCTGAGCAACAAGGTTTTAGTGTACAAAACCATATTAAAACCTAAATAATTATATAGACATATGGGTTACAACTATAGGGAACCATAAGTAACTCGAACCTAGAGATACTAAAAAGGTTTCATCCATCGCGACCTTCAAGTTAAATCAGTGAAAGATGTAGTGAAAAGTAGGTAACTCTTACGTCCGAGATTCACACAAAAACAATGTCTGTTTTTAACTGTTCTAATTGCTAAATTTCGACGTGAAAAGGTAAAATCAAAGTCCATTTGATAACATAACCTCAAACAATGACAGTTCCATTAAACGACGTGGAGGATTCACAATGACGAATATTTGCGAAAGCATGGCCCACTAGGGCGAGGTTTCGTCAATTGCGTTATAATCAACACAAAACTAATTTGTGTACTGGTATTAACGCGGTCGAAATAATAGTAAAATACAAATGCTATTCTTTATTTACATGGGTGCTATGTCACCAGCTGCTAAAAATTAAAGGGTAAACAAGCAACTAAATTACTAAAAATTGCACGAATTTTCAAAGAAAAATCTATCTCAGTTCTCGAACGAAATACAAATCCTTTTTTTATATTTTTATTGTTAAAAAAAACATTTTTATGTAGCTTAAAACTGTGGAATAGTTTTGTTAATGCTCTGCTCACACCAAACAAAAAGTTTTACCTTTAACTTTTAGTAACTGGTGGCGAAATACAAAAGAACAAAAGAATGAAAAATGTTTAGAACTCGGTTTAAAATGTATCAAATAGTTTAAGAACATTCTATTTTTTTACAATAAAAAAATTATCTCCAAATGAATATTGTACCAATTTTAACGCAAACAAATTCAAGTGTTCTTATCTATACTCAACAGCAGTAAAAGCTTGCAACCAAATACAGACAACAGATGACAAAATTTGCCTACGTAATATTATGCAAAAAGAATGATTCATTGTCTAACAAAAAGCAATAATTGGTCTGTAATTTCTGTTTGGGTTTTTTATTAATTTTATTTCCACAACACCTGTTGGCTTCGTTTATGGTTGCATTTTTAGTTCATTAACTCCCGAATTCGTGAATACACGAAGATAGGCTATCAAATATTTGTAATTGTCTATTTTAAGCCTACATTCTAAAGACGTAATTTTTTATAGAACAACCTTCTTTTATTGTCGTGATTACATTGATAGCTTTTTTGTTAATACAAAAGGTAGCAAAATAACTTGGATTGTTAAAACAATCGTTAAAAAATTAATATCGGATTCAAAAAGTAAAACTAAAATTCAATTATCAAAATCGTAAAAATTCGTAGGTTTAACATTAAAATCCTTTTATATTTTTTTATGGGTACTTCGCCATCAATTGTTGAAAATTAAAAAACGTTTTACCTGATTAATTGCTAAGTTTCAGCAACTGGTGGTGAAATATTCCTAAAAAATGTCGCAAAAAATGTTAGTGGCAATCCATGAACATTAAGTAAGTACTGATATTTTGAAAATGTTTTTACTGTATGCAATATTTCTATAAAATAAACATTCTACCTGTTACGCAGTTATATCTGTAGGTTCGAACTTCAATTTTGATTTATGTTAAGAAATATCCGACTAAACAGTATTCTGTAAATTTCTGAATGATTTCAGTAAAAACCTCATACTATAAAAATTATTACCTAAGGTTAGATGATACAGATTTTGGCCATGCTCATATTTTACAAAAATATTCACTTACAATACCACGAGTGGTCAAAGAATTGTCGATTATTTTTTTGCTGTAACATCACGAATGTTCCTTCTGCTTGCATATGAATATCACGAGTGGTATTCGCAATCACAAGGAACATGAGTGATGTTACAGCAAAAATAATCTACAATTCTTTGACAACGAATGGTCTTGGAGGGACTATTCAACAAAAAAAAATCATTTTCATCGAAGCATTTTTCATAAATTAGTCCACATTCATGTTTGTTTACATGAAAATTGTTCTCTGTTGGATATAACTAGCAATAAACTGCTTCGTATCACTAGTAAAATTTTATCGATAATTTTTTATAGTGAAAATCGTCGATACAATTCGTTTTGATTGGCTCAAAAACGTCAAATCTTGCATTTTGATTGGTCGATTTTTGACATATGAGTTGAATAGTCGTTAATAAAAAATATCCAGTTTATTAATCTTTAACAACAGAAAATAATTAAAAAATAAGGCATTAGTACCAGTGTTTCAAATTATAGAAAAATTCTAATTTTTCATGAGCTAGGGGGTAAATATTAAGTAGAAGTCTTCGGAAGATTGCTGTAAAGTTTCTTATACTACCCTAAGTTACTGTGCAATAACTAGGAATGCCCCAAACTGAATTTCAAAATGCGAGTACTGCCTAAAATTATGTTCCAAATTTTCTTAATTGTTGTAAATCAATTGCTTAAAATAATTAGGAATGTCCCAATCTGAATCTCAAAATGTTCAAGGCTGAATCGAAACTGTCTACTTTAAATTTCCTTAAACTACCCTGAATTGCTTCAAACTAACTAGGAATACCCCAAATTGAATCTTTTCAAACTGCCGCAGACTGTCTACTCTAAATCTTTTTAAACTGCCCTGAGTTCTTTTAAACTGACTAGGAATACCCCAAACTGAATCTTAAAATGTCCAAGAATACTTCAAAATGTGTGCTCTAAATTTCCCCAACTGCTCTGGACTGCTTTAAAATGACTAGAAAAGCCCCAAACTGAATTTCAAATGTCCAAGACTGGCTCAATTTGTCTATTCTAAATGTCCTTAAACTGTCCTGAATTGCTTTAAACCGACTGGGAACGCCCCAAACTTAAAATGTTCCAAACTGCCTCAAACTGTCTACTGCAAATTTCCTTAAACTGCCCTGAATTGCTTTAAACTGGCTAGAAATGCCCCAATTTGAATCTCAAAATGTACCAAATTGTTTTAGAATATCTAGGAATAAGTACCTCAAACTGAATCTAAAAACATCCAAGAGTGATTTAAACTGTCTGCTCCAAATTTCTTTAAACTGCCGAGGATTGCTTTAAAATGACTAGGAATGCCCAAAACTAAATCTCAAAGCGTCCAAAACCTGCCTTAAACTGCCTGCTCTAAATTTTCTTAAATTGTCCTGAATTGCTTTAAAATGACTAGGAATGCCCCAAATTGAATTTCAAAACGTCCAAAACCTGCCTTAAACTGTTTGCTCTAAATTTTCTTAAACTGACTACGAATTGAATCTCAAAATGTCTCAAACTGCCCCAAACTGTGTGTTCGAATTTTTTTAAACTTGTCCCAAATTGCTTTAGAATACGTAGGAATACCTCAAACTGAATCTAAAAATATCCAAGACTGATTTAAACTGTCTGCTCCAAATTTCTTTAAACTCTCCTGGATTGCTTTAAAATCACTACGAATGCCCCAAATTGAATCTCAAAACGTCCAAAACCTGCTTTAAACTATACATATATGTATACATAGAATCAAATTCTCTGTTATACTCAAAGGGTGTAGGGGTTTTCCGTACAATAACTATTCATATTTCACAAATTTTACCCAGACCTTTCTGTTTATAGCTATCTTCTTTGCATCTAACCACGACTTTCCTTTTTTTGTTTAGATTTTTCTTATTACATCATCCCAGGTCTGTCTAGATCTTCCTCTTCTCTTTCTCTGTGGTGTCTACTTCCCATATTCTTTTAGCCATCCTAACTGCCTCTTTTCTATATAATTTGCGACAGACTAAATTTTAAGTTCCTCTCTTATTACGTGGTTCCTTATTCTATCTTTTCTTGTGACTTCTTTTGCCCTTCTTAAATATTTCATCTCACTCGCTTTGATCTTGCACTTACGTAACTTAAACTGTCTGTTCTAAATTTTCTCAAATTATTAAATTGCGTTGGAATGACCAGGTATCTCATGTCCCAAACTGATTTTCAAAATAACCAAGACTGCCTTCCTTAGGATGCCCCAAATGTAATCCCAAAATGTCCAAGACTGCCTCAAATTGTCTACTCTAAACTTCCCTAAACTGCCATGGATCACTGACTTTAAAATGACCTAGGATGTCCCAAATGTAATCTCAAAATCTCCAAGACTACCTCAAATTATCTACTCCACACTTCCCTAAATTGCCCTGGATCGCTTTAAAGTGACTAGGAATGCCCAAAACTGATCTCAAAACGTCTAAAATTTGCCTTAAACTGTATCTGTTCTAAATTTGCTCAAACTGTTTAATTGCTTTAGAATGACTAGAATGTCCCAAACTGATTTTTAAAATGTATTGTCTTAAATTGTCCTGGATTGCTTTAAAATGACTTAGGATGCCGCAAATGTAATCTCAAAATGTCCAAGACAGTCTCAAATTGTCTACTTTAAACTTCCCTAAACTGCCCTGGATTGCCTTAGAATGACTAGGAATGCCCCAAACTGAATCTCAAACTGTTCAAGACTGCCTCCAACTCTCCCTAAAATGTTTTTATATTATCCCATTATTTTTTTAATGGCCACCCTTTCGTAATTTTTTTACATTTCAGGATTTAAATTCAAAGCAGAACAAAGATAATATTTCTATTGGTAATACGTATAGAAACTTAGTTTGAATAATTAATAAAATATTTTAAGAAAAATTTTTAAAAACCCTGAGCAGCCAAATTAATTTTAATTAAAATTACCCTTAAAATGCTTGATTATTATTAAATTTGCTATATATTGCTCCTGAATTATTCTAGAATGGCTATTAATTCCCAAAGGTAAACCTCAAAGGGTTTAGATTGTCTCAAACTGTCCCTAAGTAAGTAAATAGTGTATCTACCATTATATTGCCCCATTAAAAGCAACTTTATTTTTTAATATTTCGAGTAAGATTTTAAATTTCAAACGGGGAGGAGATAATAAAGTTTGATGAGCTGTAAGTATACATATAACTGTCAGATATTTACTATGTAAAACCGTGTATTAGCAAAAGTTACCAAGAAAACTAAAAGTTAAATTCATTATCATTAGGAAGCTGCCACACTTAGTTCATAAAATAAATAAAATATACATACTTATTATTATTAGTATTTAACGAATGTTCTCTTAGATTCTAAGATAAAATAATTCTTTTGCCTCAACCATGACACGGTCCTAACCCGGAAGACGTTCTGTTAATACAAACACCCTGTATTTTAAAATACTCGAATCATTTCCAGGGAAGCTTTCTTCAGTATACAGCACATCATGAAAAAATTTAGAGATTTAGAATGTTTTGATGATGATATCTAGACTTGTGGGTCCCAAGTATTTCAAATTACTAAAATTTGCATTTTAATAAAAACAACAGGTTGCTATTGTTTAATATTTAAATATAACTTATATTTTCATTCAAAATTTGACGATATACTTGATTTCTATAACTTATGAAGTCAATCACAATAATAAATGGCCCTTTTTGACCATTGTTGGTTTAATTTAATAATTTTCCTAATAAACTCATGTAAAAAAATTAGCTTTTACTTTTACGTAGCTTGAAAAATAGAACATAATTATATTTATTTATCTCAAGGCTGATATGAATACTATCATAATGGTACTTCACCTGTTGTTAAAGTCAACACAAGAATATTACAAAAACAAAATATGTTTCCATGTAATATGTATGTTTTTAATTCAACAAACACAGCAAAGAAAGTTATAATTGCAATTTCGTGCAGTTTTTCAACTTCCTTGCAACTAAGACACTCAAAAAATACTTAGCAATTATATTATTTATAGACAATTTATGCAAAATACAACGCTCATAACATGGCAAAAACACTAAGTAAAGTAGGTCAATGGAGATCATTAAATAGCCAAGATCAAATCAAATAAAACCTTTTAAAAATAAATTAAATTACACCACATTATACCAATATATAGAGCAGTAGAATATATAAAATCATAAAGAGGAAACAAATTAAACCAATTAAAATATTTAACGACTTAAAGGTTCTTGCTCGGTTCTTACGTAAAGCGTGAATTCGATAAGTTCATAAACCTTTTCCTACAGCATATCTTCCTGGCCTACTTTGATGATGGCAACTTTTTAATTTTGAATTTATCGACGTGATGTAACGTTGTAGAAACGTTTCCGAATGTAAAACGGAACAACTAAAAAGTGTCGTTAGACTTCGAGTGCATTATAATCAAAACAACTATACAGTATTATATTACACTGGAAAAAGTTAATTCACCTTTTGCGTGATACGCAAACCAATGTAATTACTTTACGCACTTGTGTGTTTGAGTTTCATGGTTGGGTATCATGATTGGGCATGGTCCATAGATTTCAGATTAAATGGTATTAAAGTCATAATAAGCAAAGTCTAACAGTTTAAGATAGTTTAACTTCGTGTTGTCTTTTTAAAGAGGGAAATTTACGTAACCTTTTAAAAAAAATCCACAGACCAAGGTCCAACAAAACAGCAAGATTCGCAACTCACCCTTATAAATGTTTTCTTAGGAAGATCGTCGTAGTCCTCTATAAATAAATCAGATTTGTTTGTATCACTCATTTTCACATATTTTTTAAACACCATATATTTGTAGTTATTTAAAAATGGTATTCACACAATCGTCCATAGAACCGAAACGAATGTGATCACAACTGATGGAAAAGATAAAAGTCACAATAATTAGAACTAAATTAAATAATGTTGTTTTAGCACTATTAAAGGTTTTACAGTTGAAAGAAGTTCACACGTTTAACTATTTTAATAAAGGTGAATAAATTTTCCGATTAATTAAGTAAACGTATGATTCAGCACAGAGTTACCATAAACAATCGCGTGCAGTTACGACCCACTTCGGGCTACGCGCGGAAACGAGCGGCGACTGAACAACAATACCTCTACGCCCCCACCTGACTACGACCTACCTGCCTTGTGATTAAGCAAGGTGACTGCGCACTGTTTAAATGCCTAACATTTACCTTTAGCCGGCAATGCACATCGTAGCCTTTTAAATTTATGCAGCTGATGCGTTTCCGATAAACAACCTATTCGAACTAAACCGAAAAAAATCAAAATGTCTTACTTAAATACTTCTTCAGTATTTTCCAATTTTAAAAAGTAGTAATACTACTCATAATTCGAAATAGATTGTGTAATATTAAAAATAAAAAGATACCGAAAACGAGTACTGGATAAGGAAGTGCTCAAATATCTAGGTCTGACGGTCTAAGGAAGTCTTTAAAAAAAGTTGTAAATTTTTCATAGGTAAATATAATAAATTAACGAGTTAATTAATGCAATTTAATGGCCTTAAGAAACAACAGTCTTGACATTCTAAGAAAGTCAATAACAAATGAAGACGGGGACGATTTCCTTAGGCGTTTTTAAGGCTTGACAGAGGGGTCTCTTGGATGGGTGAACGCTCTGCGGTTCGGTGTGTCCGGCCCCCTCGCCACTATAAAAAGGTACAAGAGGGTAGAAAGAGAAAGAAAGAAAGACAGAGGGTCGCAAACCTTACCTCAAACTTTTAAAAAAGGTTTGAGCAAGCACTCTTCAGAAATCCTATTCCTAAAAAAAGCGTCCCCCAGGAAGCAAACGGGAAAAGTCCTGGAAACAGGATTGCTGCGAATATTCATAACAAAGGTTGGGGGTTGGGCTAACGCGGGCTAAGATCCATGGGCGCCGGCAAGACAGGGCAGTTGCCCCCCCTTTACAGCGAATACACGTAAGAAAAATTATTTAACAAATGACAGGTACATATATGAATATGAATGCAGCCGAAGACCGACAGCACAATATTTGCATACTGTGGCAGTAAAAGACCACCCGCGTATACAAGGTGATCCAAAAGTATTGTCATTCATTTTAAGGGTAGGTAGAGCAACTTTTCTCAATAAACCATGTGTTGCAAGTAAACGGTAACCTCAGAAAAACATTATAAAGATTAATACAAAAATTGGTTGGTGGTCACTGGAGCTTAAATTTATCAAACGGCTTTCTCGTTCATTCTGATAAGACCCCCAGTTCATTCGCTTCAAAAGTGCATTCATCGAATGTTTTAATGAAATTCGGAATGCTGCAGCAGCTCTGAAAGACAGTTTTGTGTTGTTTGTTTTGTATTGTTTGTTTGTGTAGAAGTTAATGGAGGAACATTTGAACAATTTTTGTAAGTTCTGTATCTTTTTATTAACAACAATTTTTTGTAATACTACTATCGCTTTTAAACATGCCACTATAATTATTGTTTATTGCCAGTCTCAAGCCTGAAACAATGTGAGGGGAAAGAGAAATCTGTAAATTACATAATTGTGTAATATTTCATTTATTTTTGCAGGGTCAAATTTCTATCGCAGGTTTTTTAAATGCATATCAGCCAGCGGTTCTCAAAAGTGTCTAACCAAATTTCAAATTAACAAAAATCGCGATAAGCTTTAAATTTTTGCTCTAATGTACTTCTATTAAGGTCAGCATATACCCATTTAATTTAATGACAATACTTTTGAATCACCCTGTATACTGTATAGTATATTAGGTATCCTTGCCCTATCTTTAATTTTAACCTAGCGGCGCCTATGCTAAGATCGGTTAAAATGCCAAATGCCAAGCCTCAAAAACAATCCAACGAATATACTGGTAAACACACACACGCGAAAAAAGAAGGTCGACCTTGAAACCTGAAATACCACTGGAGTAGTAAATAAAAAATAAAAATGCACAGGCAGTAATTACTAGGAAGGTTCAAAGGAGAAGAACGCGCTATATAGGAAAGCATCAAAGAGTCTCTTCTCATAGCCTCTCCTCCCCAACTATGCTCACACCTTCACGTGGTGAACCCCGTTTTCAGCAGAAAGCAGGGTCAGCAAACAAACAAGAGAAGAACTAGGGCCATCTGATGGACATCTCAGCAGTAGGATAGGAGGATGCCCTTAAACCGTGGCGGACGAATCTCAAATGAGAATCAATGACAGCACTCATAGTCGTACTTGGAATAATTACTACGGCCTCACCAACACTCTCGGAGGTTGAAGTATTTATTCCAGCTGATGAATCTCAAATACAGATCAACGACAGTGCTTGTAGTCATAGTTAGAACAATTACTACTGCCTCAGCAGCCCACTCAGAGAGGGTCAGCAAACAAACAACCAGAAGGGCTTGCAGATGACATTTGATAAACAAGAGCCAAGTAAGGTGAACATCCTTAACAGTAGGAGGATATCCTAGAACGGTGGCACATGAATCCGAAATGAAGATTATTAAATGAATCTCAAATGAAACTGCCTCATCAGGAGGTCGTGCAGAGGCCATATGATAAATGAGGGCCTAGGAAGATGGACTCATCAACAGTACAAGAATGTGCTAGGACGGTGGCGGATGCATCTCAAATGAAGATTACCAACAACACTTATAGTTATAGTTAGAATGATTATTACTGCCTCTCAGCAAACGTGCTGTTTTAGGAGCCAAAAACCATTTATCCAAATTGTATGAAGAACACAAAAAAAATATCATCCTCAACATCCAGTCTCCAAAGAAGCGATCAGATTAAAAAAAGCACAGAGGCTTAAAAAAATCCCTGAGTACGATCAGGCTGTCAAAAGAAAAACCACGGCTGACAGTTGGAACGTATAATATACGAACAACAATAAACGACGACAAGCTAGTAAACCCCGAAAAAGAAGTTTTCTTCTTCTTCTTTCTCTGCTCGAATTCATCCACTCCTGGACATAAGCCTCTCTTTTATTCTTCCATTCTGAGCAACCATGATGTGATACCAATCTTTATCAACAATTTTTCTGGCAATCTATTGATTGTTTTGGGGGTTTACTTCTACTTCTCTTAAACTCGCGCAGTCTCCATAACATCATCTTCGATGCATGCCTTTCTGTATCTAGCCCAGCAACATGGCGAACCCAGTTCCACTTTTGTTGATGTCTATTGCGTTTGTTGTTTTATATATCTCTCTATAGCCCTTTGCATAACTCTAAATTTGTTGACAGACTTAACTAAGCCAAATAATGTTACCGGGAGAATACAGCTGTTGAATATAGTTGTGTTAAGGTGAATTAGAATTTCTTTGTTTATCAAGACATGCCTTCAAACACCGCTCATACCAGATAAATTCTTCTTGTTAATTGCAGCTGTTTAGTTTTCTTTTCCTAGTTTTATGGAATGGCAAAGTATAAATATTCTTCCACACATTCAAAAGATGTGTTTTCCATCAGTACTTCGACTTCTTCCTTTCCTTTCTTGCGATGCGGCATTTAGTTCCAAAATTATATTGGCCGGTTCTTCTATTTCGTTGCTGATGAGAATAACGTCACCTGTAAATCGCAAGTTACTGAAATAACTGCCACCGAAGTTAAGTCCATCTTTGTCCCAACCCAACTTTTTAAATGCTTTCTAATGCTAGGATGAACAGTTTTGGGGACAATAGCCAAGGATGGTTTGGCTTTACGGTAAATAAGAAATTACTACCCAACATTACTCAATGCGATACAGTATCGGATTGAGTGACATATTTAATTATAAAAACAAAAAAGTCTTCTTCTTCTTCTGCGATCGACTAGGAATTCATTCCTGTTTGTCCTGCCTCGTTATTCCACGGAGGAACTTTCAGCCCATCTCTTGGGAGGTCGTCCTGGAGGTCGTTTCCTTGTTGGTCGTCTATTTTTTACAGATGTTGGCTGGTCTCTCTCCGTCCATGCGGTCCACGTGTTCCTTCCACTTCTTCTTTCTCTATTTCATCCATTTTACTACGTCTGTGATGTCGCATCGTTATCTTATGTCATCATTTGTCTTTCTATCTCGCAGTGTTAGTCCTTGAATTGAACGTAGTATTTTCATTTCTACAGTTCTCACTTTCTGTTTTGTTTCAATCAAAAAAGTATCGTTGAAATATATGCACCAATCACTTTGAACATACATGAAAAAATAAAAAACTTCCTTTAGGAATTATTAACATTTCCGAACACAAATACCATATAATTCGTAATTGTGATGGAAGTAAAAACAAAGAGTAATGAAAACAAAATAGGAGAATTTGGCTATGGAAAGACAAACTGCAGAAGTAAATTGTTTATGGAATATTTAGGAAGAAAATTAGAAAATAAAATCAACAAATAGAAAGTAACAGATAGTAATGGGCAGCTTTTGGGGAGTTGAGGTAAAATCAAAACATCCCGTTACATATGCGCTGTGGGCATTCCATCAATATACCGTGTGTCCATTTTAAATCGTGGCCCCTTAGTGGCTTTGAATATGCAACACACATTGCACTCCTCTAAACGCTATGGCAGAAGTATGGGTGGTTGCAAATGCAGAGCCAGTAAGGGGTCACGATTTAAACTGGGCGCACCGTATACTTCCAGACCCCACATATGGAGTACAAGTCTGGACTTTCACGAAACATAATATGAACAAACACAAAGATCAATGGAGAGAACAATGCTGGCTGTAGCACTGAAGGATAAAAAAAAATGAATGGATTCGGCAGCACATAGGTGTAAAAGATGTAGCTAAACATACAAGGCAGCTAAACTGAAAATGACAACGACAACCGATGGAATCACATCATTTAACAATGAAGACCCTGACCAGATCAGAAACCGACAAAGAGGTAGACCGCAACTACAATCGACAAACGACATAAAAAAGGTAGTCGGGCAGATGAGAAGAGTCCGAAACCTAAGCGAGTTGAAAGAAATGAATAAGACTAGAACGAGGAAATTATACGTACGGAAATTGAAAACAAATTTTCCACAAAAATATATACCATACATTTGAAGGAGGAGGTACTGAATATTGGAGATATCAGTGGAAGAATTAGAAAGCAGCAACACGACTAAATTGTTAGTAGGTTAATCCCCTTCAATCCTCAAAATTTTACTGATTTTTGAAGCCTTAATATGTTGTGATGGGTACTTTTGAAATTTTCTCGATTTAACCAAGTTACAAAAGAGACGGACAGGTATAAGCTAAAAATTCTAGGACCTAACAAAGTGTGGTAGCCAGGACAAGACGAACCAATGCTCTTATACTTGTGACAACCAGAGGAAGAAGATATAGACTTTTAATGTCTAAAGGAAGCAACCGAACTGGGCAGCAATTTCAGATAGAATAAGTCAGACCAAATTTTTTACGAAAGCGAGAAAATTAACAATAATTCAATGATATGCCCCAATATAGCCCTCTGGCGATGAGGAAAAGCAAGTCTTATGACGTCCTAGGTGACATGGGCCTTTCTCTTAACGCTAGAAAAGCCAATGATTACCGGGGAAATGCTCAGGAAGTGGCTGGTTTTGAAGCCGTTAACGAGTTTGGTTTGATTTCATTGCTTACTTATAACAGAGGTAGTTGCAACAAAGAAGGTTGACCATTGTAAGAAGTTCAATGAAAAACTGACAAACATATGGAAAGACTCAGCAATTTACCAAAATAACCAACTAAAACTTGTTAGGACTCTTATCTTCCCTATTGCACCATGCTTAGAATATCATATACAGCAGCTTTTCTCAACATACGGACCGAGACCTAATATTGGGTTACGTTAAATTTTTAATGGATCGCGAAATGGTAGGTGCTTTCTTGCATTAAAGCAAGAAACTGTCCAGAGCATAATCCATTTTTACTTAATCCTTTAATACTCAATTTTCTGTTGGGAAGACAAATTAACTTTCTAACCCAAAAGTTTAAAACTGCAGCTCCAGCCAATAAAGTTTTTTAAAATTTTCATATTATAAACAGTCGGGTCGCGTTACCATCACAAATATATTGGATAATGCGGCAAAAACAATGAAAACATCAAATAAATGCACCAGTTTTAAAACAACTATACATTCTCAATAGATGATCGATTAGAATTAACCATAACCTTTTGGCCATATAACCAAATGAACAAATAGCATGGGGAACTAGTAATAGAAGGTAAAGTCGATGGAGGAATACATCGAGAACGATCTCCCAACTCCTGCCTGACTTAAAAACAGCCAAGAAAGGATTGAATCTTCTAGTATTGCTTCTACCTAACAAAACTTCAAGATTCAGTATAAGTATTTGCGAAAATCGATTTTTAATCTCTTAAACCTCTTTGTAAACATTGAAAGTGATGAACAGAGTCGGTGAATGTTGGGTTGCCTATCTTTAATCAGTTTTTTTTTAATTATAAGCAATTTTTCTAAAGTTAAATAAAGATTACGCCAAAATTATACAAATTTGCAAAAGGGTCGATACATGCATAGGAAGAAGGAAGATAATATTGAAACCCACCCTGCGACATGCAAAAATCAATACATTGTTGATGGATGTCTTGTGTAAGTGCCTTTTTGTAAGTTTTATATAATAAGCCATAATTTGATTACTATATTAAAATTGGTCGTTCTGGCCTTGTTGCGTATGAAGGAAAGGTCTAAAAACTTTAATTCATACCCGTCCTTCTTTTCAACTGTCATTATTTAACCGTACCGTTATTTTAAAATTACACAATTTTCAGCGCGTAAACATGCTACTAAAACCCACCCTTAATGGCAATACAGGAACAGTTATTACAGGATGTGATGACCAAGTTAAAATATGAGAAGAATACTTTACCAACTCTTTAGTATGTCTTCAGAAGATGTCGGTATCGCTATAATAAGAGCATTTTTGTTAAAGGTCAAAAAACGGCGGTTAAATTAGAAAGAAAAATTGGAAAAATTCTTCATACAGAGTGGCTCAGAAAATAAACGATAAACTTTGTAATTGATTAGTTTCTCAAAAAATGTGCCTGTCGTATGTATATGCTCAGAATTTTCCAGTAACGGATAAATAAATGTCAAAATGATTTTGTTAGCAGTCAACGCGCGTTAAGATACTTGGTATCCGCCACCCTAAATTTTGGTCAGGTGTAAATGCGTTTTTCTTTGTAAGTAACTGCTATTATAATATTAAATATATCACCCGCACAAAAGTGTAAGAATAGCTCTAATTTCCGTTTCCCATTCCGAATTTTATTGATTCATCAGATGTTACAGCCCACGTGGAGGTTACCTACAGATTTCATATTTCATTAAAACCGATTTCACGGTCACCCCAATATATGGTACCCCCACACATACGCATTTACCCACGAACCCACCTATTCATAAATAGATTCGTAATTCTTAAAATTCATATTTTCATGGTTCATAAAAATTTTAATTTTTGTTTTATTCTGCGGGTACTTAATCTGTTTTACGGGCATTTTTTTAATACACAGATATGAATGCTTTTTTGGAAGCAACAATTTTGCATAAATTTTTCAGAATAGTTGCTTCTTAATTATCTATGAAAATTAAATTAAACTGAAAATTAGACAATGTTTAGAATAATCTACTTTAATTACAGATAAAAGAAAAATCAATAAGGTTCCACTACAGTACTCTCGCAAATACATTATAAAATGGTATCTTCAATTTTTCATTTTACATCTTCATTTAACAAAATGAAGAAAGGATCGATATCTTAAGTAGGGTGCCGATTAATCAATTTTTCTATTAATTGCACAAATTCGTATTTTTCATATTATCCGAAAACTATTAAACTATTACTTGAAATCTGTTTAAAGCAACAATGAATATTTAGGGCGCTAGTGTCCTGGTCTTTCTTTATAGATTTCTATTTTGTTTGTAAAATCCAATTCAAGAAATTAAAATTAGGCATCCCACAATATTGAGTGAATCACCCCACTCACCAGATGTAATTTACCTGACCTTGTTGTAGAGATTAAGATTAGTGTTATATAGAATAAGAAGTGCCAGCTTACAACGTTTGTATTTTGCAGTAAGAGTTGCTTGTAGTTTAATGGGAAAGATTACTAATAATGAATTAGAAGAGGAAGGAAAATGTCAACTCTAAATTATTAACAACACGAAATTATTAAATTTTACTTTTACTAAAGTATGAAAGTTAACATAGGAAATCGCTGACATTTAACTTCCTTTAACAGAAATGTGAAATAAGACAAATGATCATTGTGTTTGGTTTTTTCTTAATTTTATTACTAATAGTAAAAACAGGCATGGAAAAAATTCTTAGAAACATAAGTTAATGCGGACTTTAAAGAATATAAACACTGGAGAAACAAAGTGAAGAGAGAAGTGAAAATGGCCAAATAGAAATCATGGGAGAATTGTGGAGAGAAAGTGGAGAGGAAAAATTCAAGTAATGCAAAAATGCCCTTTAGGATGTTGAAGAATTTAAGAAATCAAAAGAAAGACGGAAAGGCAAAATATGTAAACGATGAAAAGCATACTTTGAGAAGATTTTAAGGGAGGATGAAATGTAGTCAATTGTAGTCGAGGAAGGTGCAATAAATGAAGATATCAAGGGAGAAGAGATTACGGAAAGTAAACTGAAGAAACTAAGAAGTGGAAGGTCGGCAGGCAATAACGAAATAAAACCTAAAATGTTAAAAGAGATGGGGGAAGAAGGAGAAAAAGTATTATTAAAATTGTTTAACCTAATATGGAAAAAGAAAACTATTCCAGATGAATGGCAGACAGCAATTATAATGCCATTATTTAAAAAAGGAGACGCCATGTAGTGTGAAAATTACAGGGATATCTCACTTCTTAGCGTGGTAAGCAAGGTGTATGTGAGGGATGATGGTTGAACCAACTTTAGAGGATACTCAAGCAGGATTTAGAACAAAACATAGCACTCAAGATTTGGTCTTTACATTGAAGCAGATGTTCGAAGTCATTAAAAGAGAACAGAGTCTTGTATATGTGTGCAATAGATATTCATAAAGCCTTTAATAGGAGTAAAGTATATGGCAGATTTTGGAGAGAAGAAACATACCCATGCCACTAATTCGGACTATTCAAGGGAGTTATAAAACAACATGGAATATGGTCAGAATAAATAAATAAATTTAAGACGGCCAGGCAGGGTAGTATCCTAAGCCCCCTTATATTCATACTTATAATGAATCAGGTGACAAAGGCGGTAAAGACAAAAACAAATCGTGTGGTAATCGAGTATAGACGCATGGAACCTGTGATAGTTAAAGTGTTGATATATGCCGATGACCTTATACTTCAACACAAAAATAACTAGGAAGAAACATTGAAGTTTGGAGACAGGAACTGAGACACTATGAAATGGAAATTAATATCAGCAAAACCGAGGTCATAGCTATCTCAAAGAAGCCCATCAGAACCAACTTATCCATAGGCAGTAAGTGGCTGTAATATATATGTATACCAGTAATCTAAGGTATCTAGGTGTAACGATTGAGGAAAACGGGATCTTGGATAAGGAATTAAACAATAGAATCTCCCAAGCCAATAAACTATAACATGCTCTAAGTAAACCGTTTATCACCAAGAAGGAAGTGTCTAGAACAACAAAAGTAAAGATATACAAATCGGTGTATATCCCAACACATGTATGGGTGCGAAAGTGGAAGAATTGGAGCTGTTAATAGAAAAAGAAAATTAAATGGTTTGGTCACCTAGTGAGGATGTCGGAAGAAAGATTAGTGAAAAGGGTGTGGAAAACAGAGGTCAAAAAAAGGATAGGGGCAGGCCACGGAAATCGTTGAATCAAGACATCGGCAAGATTCTACAAAAAAGTAGCAAAAACTGGAACGAAGCAATCACACTAGCACTGGACAGAAACAATTGGAGAAGATTTGTAGCAACTAAGCCACAACCCTCGACACTGTGAAAATGGTACAAGAGGGAGCAGTTAAGTAGTGGTAGAAAAAAACTGAATTAACAAGCTTGTTAATTAATATTAACTAATTCACATAATAAATCTGAATTAAATATACTCAAGTGTCTAACACCATTTGGGGATCTTGTTGAACAAATTAGATTTGACATTAAACACAATGTATAAGTTACAAAAGGAAGTACTTAATAAAAATTAAGGAGGAACAAAAAACGTTTATGGAGGAAGCAAAAAAATCCAAGCGGAAGAAACGGCCTTGAGAGAAGAAAATTAAAAATGTCAAAAATGAAAATGAGGAAATAAAAAGGAGCTAATGGAAATCAAAAATAGCTTGGAATAGATGGGAAAAGAGAACAGAAGAAATAATGTCGTAATAAATGGCTTAAAAGTAAGTAAGTACGGAGGATACAAGCATATTAAAAACAGTAATAGAACACTTTGTTAAAGCACATTTAAAAGTGGAGATTAAAACATAAAAAAGGGGTGAAAGAAGATATCTAATGAAATTGGGGAACGAAAATCACAAAGAGAAAATCATGAAAAATATATAGAAACTTGCAAAAATGGTAACGCAGGAAATCTTCATAAGTGACGACATGACGACCTAAGAAAAAAGGAAAGGGAAAAACAGAAACAAATAAGGAAGAAGGCGGCAGATGAAAAGAATGGTAAAAATGTTAAAACTGGAAATTTGGATTGATGATAGACACGGAAGTGGAATGATAATACAAGGAGATGAATCTAAAAAACTTACCATAAAAGTTATGGGTGGATCTACGGTAACGAACGAAGCAAAAGAAAAGGACCTGAGAAGGGAAAAAGATCTATGGAAATAATAGTAAATAAAAAAGAAGAGAATGTAACTTATAAAGTAAATGAAGGGATAAGGAAAGGAACATGGAATGTGAATATACGAAGAAAAATCAGTGCTGAATGGTCAAACTTTGATGATGCTTTAATAATAAATAAATAAGCTGTCCGCTTATCAGAAACCTCCATGCCAAGTCACACCATCATCCTCAATAGAAGCGATCCTTAATCAAAACCTTGATGCACAGAGCAAACAAGATCCCGGACGAAACAAGCAAACCAGAAGAACGGAAGCATGTCGAACTAGCTCTTATGAAAAATGGTTACACTAAAAAGGAAATACGAAATGCCTGCCACGCGAAACCCAAAGAAGAAAAGGAACAACAACAAATTGCTACTTATGCCAATTTGCCTTTTATCGCTGGAGTAACCGATAGATTGAAGAAAAGATTAGCAAAGAAAAACATTGGTGTGGTGTATAATACCATAAAGAAGATCCAACAAATGTTACCTCCAAACAAAGACCGTCTACCTAAACTGTCGACAAGAGGAGTATACCAATTTGAATGTTTATGCGGGAAACAATACATCGGTCAAACAGGACGAGGCATCCAATGTAGGATAACAACTAATTAGCTACTAAGAACGTCTCTAAACCACTCCCTTAAGGAACAAAAGATTTTTTCAATGGTCAAAAAATATAGTTCTAAAAGCCTTTTGGACTGCTATGGAAGTTATAAATCATCCCTGAACTTATTTACTTCTGTTATATTTATATCATTGACATCTATCTTGTAATAAAAGTTAATTTTCAACAAAACAACAACATTAATAATTAAACAAAATTCAGTTGAAACACCAAACAATTTAAGAACATGTTCTGTTTGAAACATTTTTAAATACAATCCGCTTATTTTTCAAAGACGTCAAGCAAATGTCAATGGCATCAAAATAATAGTAATAAATAATTTCAGAGATGACATAAATTCGACAGCAACTGATATCTCAAGATCTTTTGTACTATATAGATCGTTAACAAAATTAGTAAATTTCATGTTGAAATAATGCAAAACAAGGTCGCTTAAATTCCAAACTGCACACGCTCCTTTAAAAAAAGAATCTCTGTGCTTCCAACACTTTAATAACTAATAACATATGAAAGGGCAAACATTTCCTTACTGTAACAAACATTTAATTATTAGGTATCCTTTGCTTAGAGACAAAAATATTTCTTTAGTTTTGGTAGAATTCCTGTTTAACTTGATACTACAATCTCTAACGCTGATTTCTCCATTTTCCACTAGGAATATGTATTTAATTTTTTCAGAATTTAATTTGTTTATAAATTAGTTGTTTTTGATATGAATAATGTAGGAGTCTGCATACTGCAACATTAATTAATTCATTACTGTTGTGTCCTACTACGTGTAATAAAGTATATACGCAAGATAGGAGATTTAGTTTCTTATCTTGAATAAACAGGCAAGATAAAGTGATAATGTAAAGTAAAGCATAACACAAGAAACTGTATTAATAAAGCAGACTAAACTTTAAATATATCTTCCCTACGTTATCTTCTAATAAACAGAAGTTTTCTATGGAAAAATATTTAGCAGATAGTTTAGGTAGATTGGCTTTTAAGATTTAAAGTGATTAATAAAAAATTCGCAATTTTAAAGTTTAAAAAGATATTTGCTGCTTTTAGAAATTTCGAAAAAGTTAGTTTATATGTTTATACATTATTATTTAATTTATAGTCTCCCCGGCTTCAGTATTTTTTATGTTTTGACAAATTTAGATGAAGGTTAGACCTACTGTGAAAAATAAAAAAATTTTGTTTTTTTTAATTTAATGATGCGGGGGTTGTGAAAGTGAACAAGAGCTAATGAAGGATGACAAGTGTTAATTGCAAGGTTCTACCATTTGTTAGCTTTCTCTGTAACTACAACGTCTACAAAGCCGATTTTGATGGAAAAATGATTAATAGCAAGTAGGCACCTTAGATAACAGGATGAATATAATTTTAATTCGATTGATGTATTGGAGGTTATTTAAAAATATTAATATATTCTTCTACCTTACGGTGTCGAGGTGATATTAATATACTTTATACACACAACCAAACTTATATGGAATCACCCAGTATTTACGATTTTGTTAATTATTTCTGAAAAATGTCTAATGAAAATGAAAAGCACTTTATGCTAAACCAGTTTAATGATTAACAATAAAAAAATGTAACAAATGCTTGAAATTAATAGAAACTCACAAAAACTGTAAAAATTAAAGATTGGAAGTGGTTGGTTAAAGAAAAATAAAAACTGCTTTTTCGCTTTAATAGTCAGTGTTGCCACCTCTACCCCTAATACAAGCTTCAATCTGGCGGGGAATGCTTCTAACTAATCAAACTGTCAACTTGTTCTTGAGGTAAGTTTGCCCATTCCTCTTGAGCAGCTTGAATGAGCTGTTCCACAATTTCTGCAGCTCTAATCCTTCTTTTACTGAAGTCCCACACATGCTCTACCGGATTAATATCAGGTGAGCCGGCAGGCCATCCCAGAATAGTAACAGCTTCAGTCTCCAAAAATTCTGTAGCAACTCTGCTGGTATGTGGAGGGACATTAACGTGCGTAAAACGAAATTGTTTCCCACTGCACCTCTCCACAACCTAACTATGGGTTCTAGCACCAAATCAACATACCTGCCTCCTGTTAAACTCTGTCATATGGGAACCAAAGGAGTTTTTTCTCCGGTTATAATACCTCCCCAGAACATTACAGTTTCTCCTTTATATTTTGGGATACATCTCGCAGTTTGCAGTCTAGCCTGTCTACCTCGACCTCTTAAAACCCTAATTCGACGGTCATCTGATCTCAGACCAATTCTGGTTTCATCTGGAAAGATGATATTTTTCTAATCTTCAATTGTCCAGTTTTGGTGTCCCAGACACCAATTTAGACAATCAATTTTATTCTGCCTGAATAACTCGGAAACCCTTAAGAGGGTCGACTCCACTCGAAATTTCCTATAAAACAGCTTTACTTCAAATCGGTGTTATTACTAATTGCAAAACGATTTTCGAACCGAAAAAAATTGAGCGCATTCTAGAAAGATCGCTTTAGGTCCGTATTTTGCAAATTTTTGTATAAAATTAACCAATCGGCCAAAAAAAAATTACAAACTATCTACATTTTTGAAAAAATAGGGTTACTTCGAATTTTTTTTTTGACAAAATCGAGACATATTTATAAAATGTTGCAATATACGTTTATAGAGTAGAAATACATCTTTTAGCTACGATTTTTTATTTAATAATTTACAGTTTCCAAGTTAATCAATAACCGATTCAAAATTTACAGTTTTTATAGTTTTGCCAGAACGTTTACCAGTCCTGCCAAGCCAGGTAAACGTTGATTGACACCCCAAATGTAATCCTCTTATCTAAAGCCTTTGTCGACTAGCACTTGGTAAGCATTTGTTGTGGTATTTACTAAATTACAGTGAAGACGAGGATTTTTAAATCCGTACTTTTTTGCATCAATATTTTCGGCCAAAGCAATCGGTTGAGTTAGTGGTCAGTGGTTGTTTCTAGAATCTTTAGTTTTGCATCAGTTTACGTGAAAGCTGTAATTACATTTTTCTTACAATAAGTATTACATTAAAAAAACTTCAGTGCTTAGTGTTTGTGAATACTGTGATTATTAACTTTTACTTATACTCGTATATACATTATTTGTGCGTCATGGGCAACAAGCGTAATGAGATCAGAGCAAAAACTGCTCTAAAAAATAAACTGCGATTGAAAAATCTCTGAAAAAAGCGGTAAGTACATTATAACAGTGTAGATTTTGCTTTTTCTTGAGCAGTAGTTACGTAACGATATCAAAAAACGCGTTGTTATAAGAATTACATATGTCATTCTTAGTGGTTGTCGGGGGATGTAATTCGTAATACATTACTTCGTCTAATTGAAGCTATCATTTACAGGAAGCATATCAATAATCAATGGACAAAGCGTCTGTGGGGTCAGGCTGAAACCAACAACTTTGTCGAAGAAAATCAAACCCTCCATTCTAATTTTCAATTCGCGGTACCTGATAATAAATCACCTTATAGCAGTCTTTCCGACGATGATGTGGTGCCTGAAAATAAATTACTTTCCACCCGTTCAGCTTCAGATGATGATTTCAGCAGTATTTACCACTCTAGTACTGAATCCATTTCTAGTCTTACTGTGGAAAAGGACACTGAAGAGTTAGACCAAGAAATTTCAGTGAACGGAAGAAGAATCATTAATTTCAAATATTTTTTTGAAAAACTTAAATCTCTTGGTAAAACATGAACCTTTTCGCTGCACTCTCTCTCTGACATGATTATAGTTAATGAAAAAAGATGTGGTTTTATTAGTACCTTCACTTTAAAATGCTAAATGTGCAATTTAACTGAAAAAGTACAAACGGAAGATCCGGAAAAACCCCTACTGAATGTCAACGAAGCTGCAGTAATGGAACAAATTATGTGTGGAAGTGGATACGCTCACCTGGCTGAAACTAGTTCAATACTAAATATGCCATGCATGTCTTCAAAACATTATCAAAAACTACAAAATCAAATATATGATAACATCCATACGGTTGCATGGAACGAAATGAAAAAAGCCGCGAAAAAAGAGGCGTAATTAGCAATTGAACAAGGTAGCGTTGATTCTGATGGCATTCCGTGCATATCCGTTATTGTTGACGGTTCATGGGGTAAAAGGTCTTACAACATGAACTGTACTTCGAATGCTGGAATGGCTTGTATTATTGGCAAAGCCACGAAAGAGGTATTATACATGTCCATAAGAAACAAGTACTGTTGCATTTGCGCAAAACAAGAATATGAAAAAGAGCATTCACTAAACCAGCCGTCCACATCACAAGAAAATCTTCCCGATTACAGCACATCCAGAAAGCCTCACAAATGTTTCAAAAATTGGACTGGTTCTGCTTCAGCTATGGAAGCCGACATCATAGCAGAGGGCTTTAGATTTAGTGTGGAAATGTATAATTTAAAGTATACAGTAGTAATTGGAGACGGGGACAGTAGTGTGACCGAAAAACTTCGTTCGCAAATGCCTTATGGACCTAATACCGTAATTGAAAAAATTGAATGTAGTAATCATTTAATGAGAAATTTTGGTAAAAAGATGAGAATGATTAAATATTAAAAAATGGTGTACATTTGACAACAATGAGCTTGTCTTGAATAGAAACCATAATTATTATTACCAGGTTCAAGGACAACTTCGCATAACACAGCGAAATTATTGCATATTTGCATTTTGGACGCCACTGGGACTCAAAGCAGAAACAATTTGGAGAAATGATACATTCTGGGAAGAAAAAATTGTGCAAAAATTAACTGCCTTTTATTTAAATCATTATATTCTAGAGATAATTGATTCTAGAATTGATCGCCAACTGCCTGTCCGAAATACTAGGAAAAAAAAACAAGTTTAGGTTTAATTTTTAACTTGACTTAATGAGCGCGCGTGCTTGTATATGTTCGCTTATGTACCTTCTTTATGTGTGTATGTACATCTATGTAAAATAAATTACCTTTTTTTAATTGTATCAATGTTACTTTAGAACTATTTTTAGAACATAGTTGTATAACTTATTCTATCCGGTGTCGCTAAAAGTATTTAGCAAATTTTTAATGCTAAATAGGAGTAATTCTTTTGGAGGTTTTTGAACTAACATCCCAAATCAAAAATGTCACGTAACTTCAAAGATGCCTAAAACAGTAGGTAATACTTAATTATAACAAAAAGGCACAATAACATCACGGAAAAATTACAATTTGCGTAATTTTTAATTACGGCGATTTACGTGTACTCTTGCAATAAAAAGCTTTTAAAAGTTAGGTATTAGGTATTAGTTTATGTTACTAGGGATTACTGTCGAAGTTTAAGTCCAACAGTATTGTGTTGGGTTATAATCTCATAATACCTGCATTTCAATTACAGAAAAAGATAAACAGTGTTTAGTTAGAAAGAGACCACTTCGTTGGTTGGAGTCGGCCCTCTTAACTGTCTCCTGCTAAATAGATTTCGGGCACAAAGTCTGTTTCGTATTCTTTCAACAGCAAACCTGTAACCCGCAAAGCTGTTTGAGTTAAAAACCGGTCTTGTCGATCAGTAGTTACTCTGCGGCGACTTTGTCTAGGCCTGTTCTTAAGAGTTTCCAATTCCAAAAATCTTGCATTGCCCACTGTTGCTGCGATTTGTCTTTGCGACATTCCCTGCTCAACAAGGGAAACAATTCTTCCCCTCTGAACTTGTGACAAACCTACCTAGGGCTGTAGGGCATAATTAGCTTTTTTGGACATAAAGTTAAGTTTACTCTGCCACCTCAGGACCTCAGATTTACAACTGGAAACAAATGACGATTTTTATCAATGCACATGTTATCAGCTATTAACGACAACCTACAGTATTTTTCATATAGCATTTGGGTTGACGTCAACTTGCCCCGTCCAAAAACTGTCTGTTTAGACACGCATTCGTGCGCAGTGGGTAATGAAAACCTAGTTTAGAAAGAGATGAAGTATAGAGTATAGTTGGATTGTGAATTTATCAACGCAGTGTTGATAAATTCACAATCCAACTGACGACACAACCCAAATCCTAGGTGAAAAATACTGTATCTTATTTTCAACAAAAACCTTTATCTCTTATGTGCATAAAACGTTTTCATACATTTCTTATGATTAGTAAGAAATACTAGGTGATTCCATAAAAGTTTGGTTGTGTGTATATTTAGTAAAATTTGCTGCAGTTTTGAATTCTTTTAAAAATAATTATTTTAAGCGAAACGGTTTTTATAACGACAAATTAAATCATCTCATCCGAAAATATAGCATAAAAGTTATCATTTTCCAAATGAAACTTGATAATCCGATAAATCGTTGTTTGCAAGTTATAGGAAATAAGATCGCCCCTAAAAGACGTGATAACGGATAAACCAAAAAAAAATTTTTATATATTTTTAACACTGTAATCTAACGATTTATTAAAACCATTTTACAAAACATTACAAAAATGTTTATCTAACAAGCATCCTTAAATCACCGAGAATAGTATATTACATTACAAGTCATGAAAGTGAAACTTTGCAGAAGAGGAGGCTTATTGAAGAGTACGAGGACGCGTAGCGTCCGAGTATCTCTTTAAAGCCTCCGAGTCAAGCAGAGACACTTTCATGACCAGTGATGTATTATATTTTTTCTGAAATCGTTTTTCTAAAAACTAAAAATAGATTTAAACTGAAAAAATATATCAACATCAGAGTCGTATGAGAAGTTGATATCCATGACAATGAATTGTCAACAAATTTTTTAAGCGTCACAATTTGTGTTGTAAACAGTTGTAAAGTGCTTTATAATATGGAAAACACTCTTCCCACTGGAATAATTGAAGAAGCTGCTGCTGCAGTGGAAGAATTGCTTCCGGATAAGTCCAAAGAAAGATATGAGAAACAATATGCAAAGTTCAAAAGCTGGTGTAATAACAAAAAAGTTAATCAAGTTACGGAAGAAGTGATGCTGGCTTTTTTTGCTGGAGAAAGTAAAATTTACAAGTCTTCAAGCCTCTGGAGTATTTATTCAATGCTTAGAGCCGTGCTGTTAATTAAAGAAAACATCAATATCGCAAATTATTTAAAGTTAAAATCATATCTGAAAAGAAAATCGGTAGGATATGAAGCAAAAAAGTCCCGAGTATTTTCAAGAAATGAGATAAACGAGTTTCTTCGAAAAGCTCCCGATCACGACTTCCTATTGTTAAAAGTAAGTAGTTTTAATAAATAAATTATAAAATAATCTAAATTGGCGGCTTATATTTTCAGGTTGTATTAATTTTTGGACTAGCCGGAGCATGCCGTTGCGATGAGTTGACGAAGATGACTCTAGATGACATTGAAGACAAGAATGATACTCTCATTGTGAACATTCCAGATTCGAAAACTCACAAACGAAGACGATTTTTAATTTTGGACGATGTTGGCGAACCCGGAAATATTGCCTTATATAGAAAATACCTAGCACTTCGCCCTGCTCATACACCACACCGGCGTTTATTTGTTTCATATAGACAAGGTAAATGCAGTATTCAGGCTGTAGGAATTCATACCTTCGGAAAGATACCTGCTAAAATAGCTGGTTTTCTTCATTTACAAAATGCAGCGGAATATACGGGCCATGCCTTGAGGAGAACATCAGCAACTTTGTTGATTGATGGTGGAAGTGGCATAGAAGACCTTAAAAGACACGGCGGATGGTCTTCTACAGGAGTAGCGGAGGGCTATGTAGCCGAATCATTAGAAAATAAAAGAAAAATTGCCAAAAAGATACAGCAAGGTCAAGGTGCATTCACGGAAAATAGCGCGAGTGAAATTCCTTCAACAAGTGCATTTGATCAGACTGCTGTAGCTGACAATGTTAATATTCCTAACATGGATGTCAACGAAAAAGTAGTGTTGTCAAACATAGCTAACGCAACAGAAAACAGAAATAATAATGCTTTGAATTATATACCTGGAATAAACTTTTCTAATGTGCATAATACTAGTGTCGGCAGCATTAACATTAATTTTCATTTTAATAGTTCTAATACCAATTAATAATTTGTTGTATTTCATTGTTAGTGTTTTTAATTATATTAAATAAACGTTTCATAAGATAAGTGACGATTTCTAATTCAATTGCAGTCTAAAAATGACAGATGAGTCTTGTAAAGTGACAGATGAGTCTTGTAAAAATCATGAAAGTGACTAGTCTTGTAAAGTGACACTTTCATGACCAACTTGAGTTCTGTCATGACAAGCTTTCTTGACGATTTCAGAAAAAATAAATTATTGCGCTAGTATGCAGTTGTGGATATTTTTATACACCGTGTATATTAGAATGTTGTGTTGATTTTCCGAAATAAATAATTGAACCATGACTAGTTTGACACTAGCGTATTTCGGCTGCGTTGACACATGAAATTATTTATTGTTCTTCAAAATTTACAAGTGTAAAGAAACATGACACCAATTCTTGAACCAACTCCTCGCAGATCACTGAGGAAAAGAAAGCATTCCCCTTCCGAGATATATAGATTTACATCAAAAAGGTCTAGAAAATGCACCACATTTATTTCGGAATTACCAGATGAAATCCTTTTGAACATTTTTTCTTATTTGCCACAAGAAAAGTTACAATTAGCAGTTCGGTTGGTTTGTAAACGATGGAATAATTTATCCACTGATTTAAGCCTGTGGATGAAAATTTACGTAGATTATAAGACTCCCACGACAGTATTCAATAAATGGATTGCTGCTACACCAAAACTAAAACATTTAGTTGTATCATCGAGACGTGACCTGAATTATATTCTCGAGCTGGTAAAAATTAGCTAAATTAATTTGTATTAATTAATTATGACATCCTCTTTCTTTTAGGTATCTAAAAAATGTAACGCGTTAGAAACCATAGAATTAAGATTTTGTTGGGGTACTTCAAAAACGTCTAACATTAGTTACTTACCCTTGCGCAATTTAGTTACACGATGTTTGAAGCTTCGAAATATTCGTTTTATTTGCAGTAGGTAAGTGCATTAATTTCATGTTTTCACGTAATTCAAAACTTGAAATTTGTCAATACTGTCGGTATTCGGTAATGTAGGTAGTTGATTACAACGACATATTTTGAAGTTTAATTGTATGACGTATGACCTAAAATTCTATTCCGGAATCGGTTTTGCAAAATTAGGATATGGAAGTTAGAATCTGGAAATAAAGCAGGATTGGCAGCAAAACCATTAATTTCTTAAATTGTTTTAGATTTAAGTCTTGCCGATTCTTCGAGCTATTAACAAAAGACAAGAAGCAAATAAGAAAGTGTTCGTATATCGGCCCGTTAACATCAACACAGCTTGGTGTTTTTTTACAATCAGCCAAGGGGAATCAATTAGAAAATTCTGCAATGCTTGTCAGTCAGTATAGAATGTACAAATTGGTGGATATAAATGAAACTATACATAAATTATTAAACAATCGATCTTATGGTGATCAAAAAAAGATAACACAAGTGGTATGGAACATCATTAACGATTAACAGGATGTTGACATATATTTGATTGACATATCAAATTTTAATGTTGTGTATGTGAATGTTAATCGCTAATATTTGTAATATCTATGTTAATTACAAGTCCTTTTATATGTAAATAAACAATATACTTTTCCGGCCTCTTTCTAGAAACACTTAATTTTCATTCGTGTAAATCGTCTGAAAAATGCTTCTTTCATGCCTAGACATGAAAGTAAAATTAGGATTTTTTTAAATGCGGTTGGTAGCGCTGAACCTAACTGTCTCATGTCACGCAAATATATTTTGTAGGTTAGGTTCAATTAGGTTTTTCAAATAAGAATTATATAAATTTAAATTCGGATTATTACGTCTTATGCATGATAATATCAACCCCAGAAAAATTAATTCTCTAGCGTCAAATATTTGAATTAAAAAAAAATGCTTTTTTATAATTAACGTATTTTTCTCGACCGAAAAAATATTGTGTATCACACACCTAGAAACTGTGCAAGTACTCGCACTTGCAAAGTTTCTAGCCTTGTGATAAAAATTACTATTTTATAATTAACATATTTTTCTCGGCCGAAAAATATTGTGTATCACACGCCTAGAAACTGCTTTGCAAGTACTCGCACTTGCAAAGTGGCAGTTTCTGGCCTTGTGATATTATATATTCACAGCTAGGAAAAGCACTAAATTGAAATATCTGGTGAATTTTTTTGTTAATGAATTGGCAGCACTACATGTTTAAAATTTAGTGAGATATTTAGTTCCCTGAAATGTTGGGTTATGCTGTCATGTTGACACATATCAAAATCAAAATTTTTATAAATACCTAGTTCCATGTGCAGTTTTTAATTCTTCGTAACATAGATAAATTGCCTTATGTCCTCTTTCGATAAAATTCATGGTTCAACCTTTAAGTTACATTGCATGAAAATTTTTATTTTATAATTTGTTTAAATGTCAGATTTCAAATTTCCCTCCAATCATATACATATGTAGTAACCAGAAATAACAACATTACAAAGCAAATTTTCTGTGCCAATAGGTACCAATAATTGTTCAGTGCATGCTAACATAAGTCTAGTGTCCGCGAGATCAGTGAACAGAATATACAAATTACTATTGTCGTTTTGTTCGATAATTCAATTTACAGGATTTATTATTTGATATTTTTTTCCCAACCTTATGCACCCTCAGTCAGGGGTTTTTGAAATTACTGTAGCAAAATTATATTCAATTGATAGAAATGCAATTTTATATGAAAACGTGTTGATTTGATTTTAAAGAAATATTGTTTCATCTAAAAATGAACATACAACAGCGATTAAAAAATGTTGCGGTTTTTCAGGAAAAAAAGAATAATTTGCGAGGATTACTACTTTAGAACTATCACATGGCCTTTATTATTGGTGAAGCATCCCGTTATACGTGGTCCAAATCTTGAGTTTTTCCTCAGATGATAGTGTTTCAAGATGTAGGATGTAGAGAAAGAAACTAAACAAAGATTGGTTTACTGACGTGTAGTAAAGCAAAACAAAAACAACTAAAATCAATAATATTTATATAGATTTTCCAAAACGACTTTGTCGGCCTTCACCTACAGTCTGAAAATGATAAGAGATACATCACCACAGGGAATAAGAAAAAGCAAAAGAAAGCTATTTTATGAAAAGAGATAGGGGAAGGTTGAGGAAAAGATGTGTGCCGGAACAGGCTAATTAGCCTAATCCTTGAAGTGTAGATAGAAGAAGAAGAAACGAATCTCCAAAAATTAAGACAATAAATAGAAGAAGATGAAAACAATACATTACTTTCTCCTTTGTAAGTCGATCTACCCTTGTTGCTATTGAACATCGTTACAGTTTTTCCTTGTGTTCTTGAACTTTAATTTTTAATTTTTTGCGGTTGCTATACATCAATATTGAATATATGTATACTTATTCTTGTCTTCGTCACAGACTGTGTTATTTTAATATATGGCATTGCCTACTCGTTTACTCTTCTCTGTGTTCATAATTCCTATATTTCAGTTAGCTGGCTTTGCTAAATCAGGCTTTAGAATAGGAATGGGTATTTTTAGTCGTCGTCGTCTTCCTTCCTGGTTTAGACGATACCACCTGTTCTGGATTCTTTTACGACCTCAGTCTAGGTCTACCTCGATCCCTTTTACTTCGTGATTTGTATTCTATTATTGTTTTAGGTAGCCTATCCTTCTTCATCCTTTCCGCATGGTTTTGCCCTTCTTCTTCCACTTCTACTTAGGCTTTAGCCCATTCTACACCGATTATTTGTTTTATAGACTATCCCTTCTCCATCTTTTGTGCGGACGTTCTAATACGTCTTTTCCCGCTGGACCGATTGTCTCTAATAAACTTTACTATTCTTGTGTCGCTCATTCTCGTGACATTCTGTTACATGCGGAATATTACATGTTTGGCGTAAATTATTTATTATTCGATCTCTTCTGGTTTTGCCCAATATTTTTCTTAAAATTTCCATTGCTGCTACTTGCATGTGTTGATTCGTTTTGGCTGTTTCGGGTGCTGTTTCTGCGGCATACGTCATTATTGTCCTAACAGTTGCTTTTGTCCCTTTGTCCATGTTTCCATTACTACATAGTTTTACTCCTAGATAATTCATATTCATTGCTTGTTCGATCGGTCTATCGTCTACCACAAGCTCACATCTCAGTGGATCTTTACAGATTGTCGGGGTTTTCGTTTTTTCTATCGAGATCTCCATACCACAGTGTTTGCATTGTTGATTGAATTGGAACAGTAGTCGTAAATCATTCTCGTTTTCAGCTACCAATACTATACCGTCGGCGTAAACTAAAAAATTTGGTGACAAATTAAAATTCCCCTACTGCAACGTAATATACCGTATGATCAGAAAAGATCGAAATCAAGCTTAGCCATGAAAATGTAAACCGATGCCTTTTAAATTGGGGTATTTATTGCTTAACTGAAATTACCATAAATATTATTAAGTAGTTAATTTTATTAAAATTATATTCTGTGATAGCACGATGAACGAGAGAATTGATTGCAGAGAGTTTTTGTGTCGGATGGTGATGTGAATTGGCATGAAGATACCTACTCGCATGTGAAGGTTTACCCTAAACTGAGTGTGCAAGATGACCACTCGGTTTGCAGGTTACCAGGTGGTAGAGGAAAGGAAAAGAATCGTTTGTTGTGATTCTATTTCCATTAGTGAACTTGATATCAGGGTGTTGATTGTTGAAATATTTGAAGAAGGATGCAAATTTATGTCTTCCACGGGGTCAGCAAATAAGTAAACGTATCATGTACATAATGGAACCAGACCTTGGATTTTAAATCAAATCATTCCAGCGATATTGCCTCAAAAGATTCCATAAAGATGTTTGCAACTGTTGGAGAAATGAGAGACCCATAGCAGCGCCTATAACTTGCTTATGGAATTGGTTGTTAAAAAGGAAATATGTGGAACTGACGGATGACAGCTACTCAGTCAGAGATGGGAACCTTGGTGAACAGAGCTGTGACGTCAAAACTAACAAGCAGGTCATTAGGATCTGCGATGATTGTCGATAAAGTTTACAAAGGGGGAAGTTAGAATATATGAAGAAGATTTCCCTGAATATGACCAAGTTGTAAGTTGGGGCAATTTTTGGTATTAACAATGGAGCGGAAAAGGATCTGCTGTTTGTAAATGTTAGAAAAACAATACAACCTCGGCGGTTTGGATTTATGGGGGATTAGACGACATTGAATATCCTATAAGAGATCAGATGACTTGATGAGTGTGCTAACCTCGCGTTTGATTTTGGAAGTGGGGTCACGAGAAATGGGGCTGTTAGAATGTTAGAATTCGATCGAAGACTTTTAAGTGCACCTCTTTCTTACTTTGGGTTATTGCAAGATGGGGGTTTCACAGAACGAAGGCATCAGGTTGTTTCGAAGCGAACAATGTCCTTTTGCTAAAAGAGTTTTGCCTCTAGCGTGGTTTACACGTTCAGTTAACGTGCCTTTAGGTCCCCCTTTTTCCTTTGATGAAGCCCCTTAAGAAAGTGGGCGAAACGTTGAGTTTTTCTTCCTCAACAATGACACATTCCCAACCCAGAAGACTTCTTTTAACGGTAGCACCTTACTTTTAAAAATGATTTATAATTTTCGTTTCTTTGTCGTATTATATTTTTAACAGTCTATGATTATACAGAAATCACGATAAAAAAATTCACCTCAAGATTGTCAACAACTAATTGTCAATTGGAGTTTGTTATTTAATTATAATTTTCACCCCCAAAGTCTAACAAAAAAAATCGGTAAATAAAATTTAGTTAGTACAAGGGATTTTAATTAAATGTTTAATTATTGTGAGTCCAAAAAATTGATTAGTTTGCTGAAGCACGCGAGGACACTGGTCTTTTGTGATAGGGCGAGATTTCCAAATTTTTACATGAAATTTGGCCAGTTTAAAACAACACTAGTTATTTCAAGAACAGGAATGTAAGACGTAAAGAGGGAAGCTCAGTTTAAAACAAATTTTATTAAATACTTCTAATTTATATTTAGGTCATGTGAAAATTCAAATTTTCATGAGCTGCTAGATGGTACCTTACAATTAAGAAGTTTTAATGAACTAACCTGTATAGTTTTAGTTCTGAGTTCTTCTCACAACAATAATCGAGTGTCAAATCGAGGGTAAAAATGCAAGAGGAAGACCCAGATTAGAGAACATAAAGCAAGTAATGGAAAACGTTGGGTGCACAGCATACGAGGAAATGAAAAGAAAATGTGCAAACAGAAAACAGTGGAGAGCTGCGACAAACCAACTAACAGGTTGAAGATCGCAGGAGGAGACCTTAATTCAGAACATTAATAAATAACGCAAATAACATCACACATCAGTGTAACCATTTCGCTTTTATGAATTTACATACATGAACTTATAAGTAACAAAAAAGAATTACAAACGCCTCTTTAGCAATAACATTTTTTTTACAGCATTAAAACGTAATCGTCAACAAAGACAGTAATTCTAATTTAAATTTCAGAAAATGAAACGCACGTGTGCTTTTAAATGTAATATTGCTTAAACTTTTGCTTAGATTAGATTACACAAGCTATTGTATACATTCATCATACAACAACACTCAAGGTTGGTTAAAATGCCTTGTAAACATGAAGAACTAGTTGTCCTGAATGTAAAATTACTTGCGTACAATAAATAATTAACCTGAATGTGTAATAAAACACATACTTAACATGCACTAAGCGCTTGCTATTCTAGAAAGAAGTCATCTTTACATGAACATATATGTAAAATAAAAAACATTAAGGAAATAATTCAAGTTGTGTAGTGTCCACGCATTTAAGGTTATTGCAAGGAAACTTCCTACATTTTCTTTTATGTAAAGTCATAACAATCTGTGTCGAAAATCTTGAAAGTAAAATTAGTGGAGGTAGTAGGTTGACATTATATCCTCATTTATTTATATTGTGAATAGTGAATCTGTGTGGTTGACAAAAGACAAATAAGGAGAATAAATGAAGAGTGTTCCTACCTTCCTACATATACAAAAAATAAAAGCATTGATATTAATGAAGATTAACAGATGTTTTTCTGTAGGATTTACAGTACATTAAAAAACTTTTACGAAATATTTGCTTTTAAAGCTGAGTAAATAAAAAAAAACTTTAAACATACCTATGTGGTTTTAAATTAGGATTGTTATCAAAACATTTTTCGTAAGTGAAATAAAGTTTAGCCTCGTTTAAAACAGGCCCTTTAAGATTGCTTTTAATTTTTTTCTTAAAACTGCTTCTGATTACTTCAAATTTGATAAATATTCTACTATAAAAAATGTAACTAAACGTATTTACCCCGTTTGAAGAGATATAAAAATAAAAACACGTTACTTTTAGTAATTATAAGAAAAAAATATTTTGCAACAAATATGTTTACACAAAATGGAAAATAAACCGAATTATTCTGTAGAATTTAACGATTTTACTGTTAAATTGGTGAAGTACCTAACTGAAAATAATTTACAAAATGTAATTTAAAAGTAGAATATGCTTTAAGGAGAAATGTTTAACCCGTCCTTTTACAAAAGATTATTATTCAATTTTTTTTTTTTTAAATTAGATAAAATTTATTTATACAAATCCACACACAAAATACTTCCGCTTTTCGAAAACATTTCCCGCAATTACTTTAATGAATATCCCTCTGTTTTTCATGTGATTTGCTTTATAAATACGAGAGAAGAAAGAGAAGATAGTAAAAACCGGAAGAACGCCACTGGAATAAAACAGAAGGAGAGAGAAAAAAAGAAGAAAAAGTGACACAAGAAAGAATAAAAAGGAAAGGAAGAACAAACAAGAGAAGAAGATAATTATAAATATTTAAAATAGTAATCAACGAAACATAGAAGAAATACTAGTTTCAGGATGAAAAGAAACCAAAAGAGATGAAAAGCGAGGGACAAGAAAGAAGAACAATTTGAGCAACACTATAAAATCAGGGAAACAAACGAGAAAGAAAAGAGAAATACAGTGCCACCAAGCTTACAAAAGCCCTGAGTGGGCGTGTCTGGGGGAGCTGTGTATTTATAAAGTACATTCAGGTCCAAAAGTATTTCGGGCGGGAAATTTAAATATAAACGATAACATGAGTAGGGAAAATAATAATTTTCTGAATTAAGTGTAATGAAAGATATAGAAATAAAAATCAGATAAAGATAAGTCTTTATTGCACTTTTAACAATAATAATATTTTATAGTAGGTACTTTTAGAAATTTAATCAAATAAAAAACACAAAAGTAACATGTAAGTATATTAATTTAATTTACATTAAATCATCGCTGTCTGAACAATCACTTTCATCGGTGATACAGAACTATCATCTTCTTCATCTAAAGAACCAGTGTTCACTGTGAAACTTAGATTTTCGATAACCTCATCCTGTAAACAATCTGCTTTCCACATCTCCTCAGCAATATGTCTTACATGATTACATTCTTTCTCCCAATGTGTTTCTTTAATTTCGGCAAATTCATTTCTTACCAAGATTTCTATTTCGGTACTTTTTTGCAACACGTTGTGCTCAGCGACTTTTCTTTTCATCAGCCTCCAAATAAATTCAATTGGGTTTAGATCACAAAACAGTGTGGCCAGGTTTTCGTAATAGTTCATCAACATAATATGTCTTCGTAACAGGCGGTCGTGGCTCAGTTGGTTCAGCGTGCGTCTGGCCACTGAAATGGCACATATACTCCGAAAATACCCGGCCGCTTCCCTCGGAAGGCAATGCAAACCACCGAGGTGTATTCTGCCTAGTAAAGTCCTCTCTGGAGTAGAAGTGCAAGCACTTCTGTGGTTCAGAGCCCACGTTAAGCTGTAGGTCCCCTATGTCTGTAGGCTACTTGACACGCATACCACAGGCATATGGAGAGAGGATCGGTAACGCCCTGTAAAGGGTATGCCACTCGAAGAAGAAGAACAGGGTACTGTTTTACTGGCATTACGAGTTCTGCTTTTCTCATGTCTTTTGTAGTGGGAATGCCATTTGTTTCTAACCATGAACGAATTTCTTCTTTACGTTGGCTCTGTGTTGGTGGTTTATTTATTTGCACGCTGTGGTATGGTGTATTATCCATAACCACAATGCCATTTGAAGGTAAATTGGGAATCAGTTGTTTTTCTAATCAAGTCATAAAGTTTGTGTGGTTTATAACATCGTGATAATCGCCAGATTTACTTTTCGATTTAAATATTAATAAAGCATTTTTGACGAAGACATAGGAACCTCCAGCATTTACTATAATGTACCTCTGACCAGCTCGATCAGATTTATACACGCCACATTCCTCTTCAGACTGCCAACATTTACTAATACCATATGACGGGTGAATGTAGGTTTCATCTAAATATGTCACTGGTTTTTGTTATTGCCACATTTTTCATATTCCCTTAGTTTTCTTAAATAGCGAGAACGCCAAGCTACAATATCATTTCTGTCTATAAGTACCTAGTTTACGTTTATCATGACACTTTTTGTAACGAAAACCCAGTTGAACTAAACATTTTCGCAAAGTTTCTCGCCCTCCAGTGTAGTAAATTTTACTCTTCATTTTTTGAACAAACGACTTTAACGTAGGAACCTTATGATTAACAGTGTAAGTTTCATGTACAGCTCTTCTTAAAACATCTTTATCGAAGTCGTCTAATTTTATTTTATTTACAGCTTCAGAACAGCGCTTCTTTGTTGGAGATTTTAATGAAGTCGTTCGTGCTGTTTCAGATTCCCTACGAATCTTCTTTATAAAAGTAATAGATTTTCCTGTTGTAGCAGCGGCAAGTTTAGTTGCTTGTTCCAGTGGAAACATCCACACACCATTAGATTTTTGTTTATCAAAAAAGTCGACAACATTTCGAATAATGTTGTGAGCTTCAGAATGAACAATCTTTCGCTTACTCATCGCCAAATATTTCTGTAATAAATAAAATAAACTAATATTAAAACATATTTATTAAATTAGTATTCCATCTTTACACAGTTGATTACTATTTCAACGTTTTTATGCGCATATAACCTCACTTATGAAATGAAAGATCTACCTTAGTTGAATGAAAAGAGTAATTTGCTTACCTAGATATATCTGTTATGCGGAATTGGCGTCTTGAAAACGACGATTTTTCTTAATAAACAAATAAAAATGCCGAAGAATTGGAAAAACCCAAGGGAACACAATATCACGCCGCCAGTCACGATCTAAACAAACAAACTTGTAACTTTGAAGCGCGAAATAAAAAGGAAGACAGAAAGAAGATAGAATGGAACGATGGAAGGAGCACGAACAAGATGGACCGTCACAGTAAGACAGAAGAAGAATAAAGGAAAAACTATTATGAATAGTAGTCAACAGAACAAAGAAGGCCAAAACCAAAAAAATACGAGTTTAAGGATGAAAGTAGAAGAAAAAAGAAAAGCAAAGAAAGATGGAAGAAAAAAACTTGTTGAAAGAGAGAAATAATTGCAAAAAGAATGAAGAAAAAGTAGAGAAAAAGAAACTGGACAGGCAGGGAAATAAACAAGGAAGAATAAGAAAAGAAAATATAGTAAATAACAAGTAACAAATGAAATAAGGGCAAAAACAAGAAACTAGAAAGGCGAAAATGAAAGATTTTTTTCTGAATAGGGGCTTTAAAAAAAGTCAAGAAAAAGACAGTAAGGGAGGAGTATGAATTTCAGGACTTCAAAAAGGAAAATGTAAATATGAAGTGTTAGAGAAAGTGAGCAGTTATACTCGTCTGTATTTAGGAATCGTAATATCGAATGATGGAAAAATAGATAAAGAAATACAAAACAGAGTGAGTAAAGCGGACAATCTGTATTATACCGTAAACAGTTCACTAGTTGGAAAAAGAGAGATAAATAATAAAACAAAGATGAGGATTTATACAACGGTGTTTCTACCAACTTATGGATCAGAGAGATATATTTTGATAGACAAACATAATTCAGGTATAATAGCAACGGAAATGAAACACTTGAGAAAAGTAACAGGAAACACCAAAATAGACCGAGTGAGAAACGAAATAATAAGGAACAAACTGAAACACAAACCAGTAATAACGACCATAGAGAAACAAGAATTACACTGGATAGGGCATTTATGGAGGACAGAGAAAAGGCCAAGGAGAAAGTGGGAAGAAAATATAAAGGACATAGTGACAAGGAAAGAAAAGACAATGGCGGACTCGAAAAGGTTAGCAAGAGGCAGGAAAGCGTACCGAAACGAGATAGAAGTCCCGACGCCCTATGGGCATATAGGGATAAAGAAAATATCAATCAAGAAAAAAAAGGAAAAATCATGATAAATCGTAACCAACAAAACCAAGAACAGAGGCATAAATATAAGAAAAATAGGAAACACAAAATATAGGATCAAGACAAATATGTTTGTTTTATTTCTAACTCGTTTTTTGAAAGCGAAATATAAAAACAGGACAAGCAGAAGGCAAAACGGAAGGAGCAAAAGGAATAGAAAGTAAAATAAAAAAAAGGAAGAAAAAACAGGGCATAAAGATGAACCTCGGCAAGACGAAAATTTTGACTAAAGATGATACAATCATACAAATTGAAAATAACTTAATAGAGGAGGTACAAACTTATGTATATCTAGAACAAGAAATAACTATAGGGAAAGAAAACCAAACTCAAGAAATAAAACGAAAAGTGAAACAATCGCATTTGGGTAGTTTCATAATGAAAAGTAAAAATATTCCACTGTACCTAAAAACAAAGGTAATCTTTCTTTTTTATCTTTTATCCGTATGCGTCGGATCTCCTTTCATCTGCCTACCCACTGTGTCTTATCTAATTGTCCTACTCGAGACAACGAAGCTTAACTCTTGTAATCGCACTTGACTGGGGTACCTAGCTACCACAACTCGGGACATCAAACAAAGGTATTTAATGCATGTATTAAATCGGTATTGGGACAAAAAATTGGACTATGACACGAAAAAACTTAAATAAGTTTGAAACAACGCAGAGAGCTATGGAACGGGTAATGAGACTGCTTCCAAATGAGATGGGTTGACGACATTAAAGCAACAGCGGGTCTGAACTGGATGAGAAGAGCAAACACCAGACAGATATTGAAAACAGATCTAGAAGAGTCATGCATCCAAAAATGGATACGTAGCTAATGAAGAATAAGAAAAAAAATTTAAATTAGAAATGGACTTGTTGCCTACCATACGGAAACTACATTCAGACAATAAGTACACTTTTCGGTTCCTAAAGAAGCGTTACTTGCGCTACACCTAATATTTTTTTTAAACAAAAATACCCTACAGATATCCTATTGCCCTGCGTCCCATTACTTGTTTTTGACAACAATATGTCAATTTTTTGTTTTAAATTAAAAATAGAATTTAAGCCTGCCGCGTTAAGAATAAAATGAAGAACCAATTTATCACAGCTCACGTCGATTACCATTTGTTGAACGCTAAATTGGGAATAACCAAGTTGAAGTATGGCTTCGAGAAGGAATCGAAGAATCGTGTAGTTCATATTATAGTCAGCGGGACAAATTACAAGGAGATCACAGTTTTTCCACAATTGACGAAAAAGACGATGAAGAAGAAGAAGAAGAAGAAGAAGAAGAAGAAGAAGAAGAAGAAGAAGAAGAAGAAGAAGAAGAAGAAGAAGAAATAACTGAAGACGAAAGCCCAGTAAAGGTCGATGACGATGACAATGACTATGAAGAAAAAGGCGAAGATACTTCTGAAGATGATGAAGGCGATACAGAGGAAAAACATAATGATGCTGCAGGAATTCAAGATGAGAAATATGAAAACAGAAACAAAGACATGGTTGAAACTAAAGAAGTTATAGACCGAATGTAAATTGAGAAAACAGCCCAAGAGTTCGAAGATTATTGTAAAAAGGAAAACATTCGTCATTTTAAAGCTACCGCAGGTTTACCTCGCGCAAATGGGCAGTTTGAAAGAACGAATTCCATCATAATATCTACTTATCAAAATTATCTACCGACGGTTCAACCAAATGGTATAAACACATACATATGTCAGCTGCAACGAGTATTAAACCCTGCTACAAAAACTTATAAAAAAATAAGAAAAAGCCTTTTAAAACATAAACAATTTATTTTTATCGGACTCAAGTACGGCGCAAAAGGCCAGGGTTAAATTTAATTACAAAAAAATTTGATTAAATGATGATTAGAACATGGATTAAGACTTATTTTTAATTTAAATGTACTAAAAATACAATATTAAAGTTAAATAAAAAAATATTATTAATTCATTCATGAATTAGAACAATATTTAAATAGCTAAAATTTATACCAACTAAATCAAAAACTAATTCATGATTGAATTGAATTATCAAGACAAAATACACACTTGATCATTTAATTTAATAAAGATGAAATTTTGTAGTTAAATTTGGAACGGAACCGAACAGGTCCGTATACTTAAAATGTTGCGGTCGGAAAGAACGAATTCAATTCACGTACCACGCAATCAGCCTGACACACAAGGCAAATGCGCGCGCCCATCGAACAGAATAGCGACCTACACAAATTATATACAGAGTGCGTGGAAAGTAATAAACTCAACAACAATGTAAAATATGAAATTTTGAAGAAAAATTAAGAATTTTAAATTAAACAAACACAAAACAAAAATTCTTAACGTTCACAACATTGGCAAATTGGAAAAAACTGTACAATTAATTTGGGAAATCCAAAAAATTGTAACAACTCTACGTACCAAAGAAGCATCCATACTTCACCATTTGAATTATTAACCATAGTTTCGATGAGGAATAAATCCGAGTTAAGAATTAAAGAACTAACAGATAAAGAAATTCAACAGACATTTGAAGATTCCAGAGAAGTGCTAAGAGAAACGGCTAAATAACAATAAATTAAATAAGGTTCAAAACGATAATAGAAAAACATACAATTTAAGAAGACGTGCTCCAAAGCAATACCGAGAAGACGTAGTCGCTATCAAAAGAACTCAAGGTGGTCCGGGACTTAAACTAAGAACTAAATATTTGGGATCGTATAAGATCATCAACGTTAAGCCGAACGTTAACTACGACGTTGAAAAAGAAGGCACTCACGAAGGTCCGTTCCGTACATCAACGTGTGCTGAGTATATGAAGCCATGGATTCCTGGAAGCAATGAAGACTGATCATCTGGGTCGGATGATACTCGGCCAAAATTTTAGCAGACGACCGATGTTCAGGTGGGGTTCGGCGTGCATCGAGTGGCTGAGGGTAGCAAGTCGGGCGCACGATAACGGTAGACGCGGGAGACAGTTGGAAAAATACTAAAGTATGAAATGTAATTTAATTAAACGTAGTTATGCAAAAGCTCTGTTTAGCTTTCTTATTAGAATCCCACAGTAATAAATTAAGTATTTTGAAAACTTTTGTAATTACGGAAGAAAATTAAAATCAAATTTTTTACATTGACACCCTATATCTCTCAATATTAACTTTTGTACTAACGGTAACCCTAGGTAAATCGTAATATTCTGACCCCCAGGACTCTATTGTACTGTATCCCATTACTTAAGGGCAGCGCTATATATCGAAGATTAGCAACTGCAAAAACCATATGCGATAGGACGAGTGTAGGTACGTACTATTTTGATAAAACCGATAAAACACGTTTAGAAATTTCCCAGTCTCAATTTTAACCACATTATACTGCCTAGAATTTTCTCAATGTGTTATTTTATGTTCAATTTATTTAAATTTGGATTTTTACTTGTTTGGCTTGAACAGCCGAGGAGGACGCGCGTGTTTGTGAGTGTTCCCAGTAGTTCAGTTTAGTGGGTTTAGTGCAAATAGTGTAAATAAGAAGATAGTGTAACGAGACGCGTCAGCAGCCGTGGAGAGCACATGCGAGATCGTATGCGTCATCCGCCAATAGAAGCTTCTGAGGTTACCGCGAGTGAACAAGATTAGTAATCGTTCTGGAGGAACGTCGAACTTACTGAATTGAAAGCCCGCATTGGTATAAATAGATGCGTTCACTGAGCAAGCAGTAGTCTACCAACAACAAGCCTACCAGTGCGAATACGTAACGCATAGTAAATATAAATAACCTATAAACTGTCTAAATAAATTAGTTAGTATTTCGGGTTATATTAGTGTTAGTTTTACGTTTTAGTGTTTAATTGTTCTTTCATCTTAATTGTTACATTGTTTAAATTTGTTAATAAATAATTCACACCACGAACCGAAGTTTTAAATAAGCAGGACTAAACTACTGCATCGATTGGAAACTCCGAGCACCTGTACCGGACACACACGTGTGATTCCACGACGGGATTACGGGGAAAATTGGAGCATTCACCTGAGCAAAGCTAAATAGCTGTAGCATTGTGGCATTTTAGCAATATAGAGATGGTTTAGCCTAGCATAGACCGAATAATAATAATGGTCTATCTTATTGCTGCATCCAAATTATGCGTACATATAGTACGTAATTATATCAATTATATCGTAGTAATTATAACGCGAATTATGGTAAATGCAATTGTAACCAGCGTTAATCTTGTCTAACATGCATCACCACAATATACTATGCCGCTAGCATGTACTCGGCCGGTACCCTTCCAAGAATTTGAGCCAAAACTTCCAGTCGGTAGAAAAGAACTATAAAGAAACTATAAATTATATTACAGGGACAACAACTGATCGATGCACGAAAAGCGGGTGTTTGCATTATTTAAAAATATAGTTCTGAGTAGAGTCGAATCTAGTAAAAATTTAGTAAGGTCATTTCGGTGGAGCACCGCATTCGAGTGGTAGGTTAAAACAACTTTGAAAGCGGTTGTTACTGGTTGCCGCTCTCTAGAAATGATAGTAGTGTTTCCTAAGGCGTCTGGGGCTAGTTAAGCGGCCTTAAGCAGGGTAGCACAGTTCAGTAGTCGTTGTGGTGCAATATATTTACAATAGGCAAGACCGGGCTTTCGTTGAGTCACTGGACTAGTGCTGTGTTATTGAAGAAACGCGTGTTAGCATAGTCGTACAGCTGGGGGCAACAGCAGAATATCGAGTAATGGTAATAAATAATAAAAATGGGGTTGAAGAAAGCTTACTTAAGTTATATAGATATTACTTAGTTATTATCTCATTGTTATTATATTATACATATAATTCTAGCTAAATTCTTAAAACATTTTTCAGAATTTTTTTAGAATTACAGACCCTTATTTACAAATATTTAGTAAATGCTTCTGAATTTAGCTAGATTTACATATTTGGCTGACTCATCCCCTAAAAATTTCGACGTCTAAGTATATGGGGGATTTGAGAACAGGAGGATTCTGGGGAGAAATACAAATCTATCCTCGCAAGTTAAGGAACTCAACCAGCCCATAAGGAACGGAGAACAAACCCAAAAAGAACACGAAGCAGAGAAGTGGGGTAAATCCTTCAGAGAAATACAATCGCATCCACCAGAGTCAACAATCCGGGAAACATACAAGCACATCAAGAAACAGAGCAGTGCATCTAGAAGAGAATACCACAACAAACTTGGAAATAATGGGCAAGAAGCAAAACTGTGATGAAGAGGGAAATAAACCGTATATACAACTCAAGGGAAGAAGTAGACAACGAGGAAAGAGAAGAAGAGGAAGCAGATATAAACATCAAGAATAATGTAGAAAAGCGAAGGAACAAATATCATAATAATAATAATAATAATAATAACAATAAAAATAAGGTATACGTATACTTGTGGAGTACAATAAAAATAATGGTAATAATAATAATACATGTCTGTGGTAAGGCGTTTCATATCATAAACATAGGAAATTAGCGGTAATACTAGAAATACTATTAGTACCATGAGATCGAAAAAAAGATGATTCTGAGCAGGCCTTGACTAGTACAACACGATTGGTTACACTGGTTCTAGAATGCCTATGAATTATAATGTGACAGTGACATTTCAAATGTAAGTCAGTTTTGCAATCTTGTTTCCAGAATTATTTAAGTTTATCGTTGTAATACTAGTGAAGGATCACATTTTGAACACCTACTCTAACATGTATTCATCTTAGTTTTCAGTTTGTTCCCTAAATAAATACTGTTTTGTGTTTTAATTTATTTGACATTTATTAACCTCTAACCTACTGCCACATTTTGAAATCAGTCTTGCCAATCGTGTTGTACTAGTCAAGGCCTGCTCAGAATCATCTTTTTTTCGATCTCATGGTATAAGGTAACAAAACATGTTGAACCATCTCGGTCATATACACACATCACAAAAGTCTAGGGATATATATTTTTTTATCGATATAAATCAATTTTGTTATTAAATATCTCTACCATTGATCAAATATGCTAGTGCTAGTCTTTGGGCTAGCGATAGCAATTGTTTCAATAATAAAAAAACAAATGCAAATGCTTAATTCTCAATTCAACTAAAAGTATAGCAATTTCAGTGTGGTTAGGGAATAATTTAATCATCATTTACAGTTAATTTACGTTTATATTGGGGTGATTTAAGTTTTATTGGTGCTGTTATTATGGAAGGTAATCAACAACGACAACATTTAAGTTTAGCTGAAATGAACAGAGCTGTAGGTATGCTAGAAGCTGGTCGAAGACAAGTTGACATTGCAGCAGCTTTAAACACCTCTCAAAGTGTTATCAGCAGACTGTGGCGTAGATATAGGACATCCGGAGATCCTAGCGAACAACATCCAGGTCGTGGACGCATTACTACCGCAGTTCAAGATCGCTACTTAACATTGGAAGCTAGACGACGACCAATAATTACGGCTAAACAAATGCTTTCACAGCTTCAGACTACTCATAATGTAACTGTATGTTCTCAAACAATCAGAAATCGATTGCATGAAGCTAATCTCCACGCCCGACGTCCAATAAGAGCCCCACCAATTCGACATGGTAATCGAGCACGTAGAGTAGAATGGGCTGAAGAGCATATTCTGTGGACAGAAGAGCAATGGTCTAGGGTTTTGTTCACAGATGAATCTCGTTTTGGAATACACCCTGACAGCCGAAGAGTTAGAGTGTGGAGACGACCTGGTAACTTGGAAAGGCTCAGATGTGTTCAAGATGTCCATTCTTATAAAGGAGGTACCGTAATGATGTGGGGTGGTATCTGCATTGGCGGAAAAACAGATCTCTGTTTTCTTGAGAGGTTTTTAAATGCCGATGGGTATCTAAATAGGGTACTGCGGTCTATAGTGCTTCCATTCGCAGGTGCTGTTGGACCTGAGTTCATTCTAATGCATGATAATGCCACCCCACACGTTGCAGGTACTGTTACCGAGTGGCTTGAAGACGAAAACATTTCTGTTTTACCATGGCCTGTGCAGTCCCCAGACTTAAACGTTATTAAGCACGTGTGGGACATTTTGGGAAGAAGCATTGAAAGTGAATTGGATGAAATTCATACTCGGATTCAGCTTCGTGATACCCTTGTAAGACACTGGCAACAGTTACCGCAAGATGCAATAGATAATTTAATTTTATCAATGAAGATGCAGAGCCGTTTTGAACCAAAGAGGAGGAAATACTCTCTACTAAATTTAATTAATGAATACTTTAAGTGCTGACACTTCAATTTCTTATGATTGTATAAAATCAACTTTTTGCTAATAAGTTTCATTAAAGCTTTTTCAACTTGTCTTCTTTTGTTTTAAATTAAATTTCTAATTTAGAATGTTGTAAAAGTATTGTGTTAATTTATTATATGCAGACCACCTAAAAAAAATCAAAATACTTAACAGTTTTGCATAAAAAAAATATATCCCTAGACTTTTGTGATGTGTGTATTCAACTCCCATTGCATATGTGACTTACTAACTACCATGCACGGTAGAAGCGGTGTCCTGTGGCTTATACAGTGCCCCCAAACCCCACCTATCATAACAAATCCCTTCACACCGTATTGGTATGGGGTGGACCTGGCGTAATCCAGGATTAATCCACAAGGATCTGCTCCATGTCAATTGATGATGATAATGATGAATTTATTTAAATTTTGATTTTTACTTATTTATGTTTTAATTAAACGAAGCTGAAAATTAAATTAAAAATTATTTTAAAAAACCTAATCTGCTGCAAATTATAAAAAACACAAACTAAACACAACTACTAAGTTTAATAAATAGAAAAAAACAATAAGTTTGTTACTAAAGGAAGTAAATAATGTTTTTATTTATATTTACAGTCCACCTATAAATCATCTTTAATAACCATTTTACGAGTGTGAATTCAATTAGTTATAACTAGTATTAAAAAAATAAATAAAAACGTGTATTGTTTTAGTTAATTAAATGTATAACTGCATGCAGAGGTGTTACTAAATTGTTAAAAACTGTTTTCGAAAGCATGCCCTCCAAATATTTAATTTTTGCATACCATTCCGCCGTATTAAAAAAATTAAATTCGAACAGTAAAAATGTAAAAACATTAACGTCAGGAGTAAATCAAAAGAATTAAAACAAATATATTTTTTAATTTTTAATTTGTTTTAATTAAACAATTCTATTTTTATGATTTTAATAAACTAAAATATGCAATTGTCATATTTGAAAGGTACATAATTCATTAAACAAAAGCGGAAGAGAATGCCAATACATAATTAATGTTTTCTTTCCGGTAGGTTCTGCAAACTAAATTGATGATTAAATCAGGTAACATAATTTGAATTGCATTGCCAGAAATTCAAGAATTCAAAAAACGTCAGTATTATAATAAAAGTAGAAGAAACCAAGAAACTTTCATTATTTTTTTCGGTATAAGGCAACCTTTGCAGACCAAAGTAGACCATGTTAGGGAAAGAGTTTTGTTGGTGTAAACAAGACTTTTCCTTGTATACAGGGTGGCAACGACAACCGGCTCACCCCCATTTTTCTTATTATTATCTGGACTTAAAAAATAAAACAAACAAAACTAACTTGATATAATTTAACGCAAATATAATAAATTGAAACCATGGCTTACTCCGGTACACAAACGTCGTGAATGCCTTATAAACCTAATAACAAAAAATTGATTAAATTCGTATTAACTTATAACTCAAAAATTTCCAAAACGATAGTTTTTGCTTCCTGTTTTGGTCACTCCATGATTTAATCACAACACAAACGTTTCGTAATTAAAATTTTAATCTACTTGACAGCAGTTGATACCAACTGAAATTGCTTTTGTAATCAAATAAATTATTAAAGTTATAATCGCATTTAAACATTTGTATCATTATTGTATATCGTATCAAGATAATTTTATAGATTACAAGCATTAGAATCCAATCTATTTTATGATTCTCAGTACTTCGTATTATAACAAGCAACTGCGTTTTATGTTTGAAATTTAAAAGTGCAGAAAATGGATGGAGGCAGTCAATCCATATATTCAGTAATTAATTTGATTTATTATTTTAGCAAATTATTCGGTATGGCACCGTATACTACCACACCTCGGGGGTTTGGTTCTAATTTTGGATTAAATAAAGATGGATTTTTAAACATGGGAATTGGATTAGGTAAGGAGGACTGATTATAAAATAGCACGGCGAAAGTCATTAATTGATGATTTAAGTAAAAATAAATACTATTGTTACAATTTGCAGGGACGTTTTTGCATTGTGACTAAACTAAATTAATAACCAGTAATCAGAGCTTAGCATTTTTATCGACAAAAGATTCCCCAGTTTTTATCGAAAAAAAATTGGGAATAATCTCAGAGAAGATTTTATATACCTATCTATCATTTCCATCGTACCCTTTTACACCTACATATGTATCACGTGATCCAAAAAATTTCACCTCAAGGTTAGCCCTGGAATAAGTGAGGCATGCTTTACTAAAACTATACCAAATAGAAAGTTAAGCAAAGGCCTGCTTGGCCAGAACTTGAATTGGTGACAACTCTGCGGCTCGGTGTATTCGGCCCCCTCGACACTGTAAAGGTATAAGAAGGTAAAAGGAAAAGAAAGAAATAATTGACAATTAGTTGTTAACATACAACTCAATATAATTTGTATTATAGAATAAAGTTCGACATTCTCAGTCGTCTGTCTTTCTCTTTCACTCTTCCATAACCAACCTTGATGTGAACTTTCTTTTATCTTGTTTTCTGAATAACTAGAGTGTTAAAAATATAGAATAATACGACAAAGAAAGGAAAATTTTAAATAATTTTTAAATGACTGTTAGCAGAATGTCGTCCGGGTTGGAACCGTGTCATTGTTGAGAAAGAAGAACTCCACGTTTCACCCACTTTCTTAAGGAGCTTCTTCAGGAGGACACTAAAAGAACACAGTAACTGAACATGTGAACCACGCTAAAGGCGGAACTCTTTTAACAAGAGGACATTATCGCTTCGAAACAACCAGGTGCCTTCGTTCTGCAAAACCTCCACCTTGCAATATCCCAACGGAAGAAAGAGTTGCACTTAAAAGTCTTCGATCCAATTCTAACACTCTAACACCCCCATCACACTCACCAAGTCATCTGACCTCTCATAGGATATTCAAGGTCGTCTAATCCCTCATAAATCCAAATCGCCGAAGTTGTATGGTGTTCCTAAAATTTACAAACAGCAGATTCTTTTCCGACCCATTGTTAATACCATAAATTGCCCCAACTTACCACTTGGCCATATTCAGGGAAATCTTCTTCATATATTCTAAATTCTTCCCACTTTGCAAACCTCATCGACAATCTCGCCGTAGATCCTAATGCTTGTCAGTTTTGGCGTTACCTCTCTGTTTACCAAGGTCCCCATCCCTGACTCAGTTCAAGACAGGTGCCTTTCCTCCACACGTTTCCTTTTAAACAACCAATTTTATAAGCAAGTTACAGGCGCTGCTATGGGTTCTCCCCTTTCTCCAACGGTTGCAAAAATCTGTTTGGGATCTTCTGAGGCAATAGCCCTGGAATCCTTTAATTTAAAACCCAAGGTATGGTTCATTATGTAAATGACAAACACACACAACAGAATGGAAGTTCAGATGGCCATCGAAAGCAATTACACCCCTCACACTCTGGAAGTTCTTAAAACTCTTGTACACCTTAGGCTACTTCCTTCTTACCATACATTCGCCAAATTACTGATCGCATAGGTAGGATGCTCAAAACACATTACATCAAAACCATCTTCGAACCCCCTCCAAAAGTGTCACAGATACTCCATTCAATAAAAGGTAAGCCTCAATCTCTGTCATCAAGAGGCGTCTGCAGCATCCCCTGTTCTTGTGGTTCAGTGTACATATAATAAATTCTTTGGAGAATTGTAGAACAGATTTTAGATACATACAATTACTCAAAAATGTATATGAAGAAGTAACCAGTACCATCAAATTACACGAAAGTACAAAACCATCAAAATTCATGGAGGCATCAGACAAGGTAATACGATATCGCCCAAATTGTTTACACTAGTCATGGAGGATATATTTAAGAAGTTAAGCTGGGAAAATCGCAGAACAAACATTGATGGAGAAAAATGAAGTAACTTAAAATGCGCACACGATGTTATATTACTAACTGATAATCCAAAAGAATTAGAAGAGATGCTCAACGAGTTAAAAGAAAAATCGGAAGACATCGGCGTGACAGTAAATATAGAAAAAATAAAAATAATGAGACGAACACAAAACAGTGTGGGACATTTTAACGACATCAAAATTGATGATGAAGCAATAGAAGAGATGGACGAATATATCATATTATATCTAGGACAATAAATAAATGGAGATGGGCAGGTTACAACCCGAATGGAAACAGAAAGGTGGACGAGGAAGACTACGGAATGGATACCGAAAATGGGGAATAGAAGTGTTGGGCACCCTCTAATACGATGGTATGATGATGTAAAGAAGATTGCTGGGAAGAGATGATCGATGGGTGAAGCATACGATAGAGAAAAATAGAGGGAAATGGGGGAGGCATATGTTCACATGTGGACGAGAAATGCTAATTAGAGAGAGTGTACACTAGATAAACGGGTCGCTCAGTGCACACACATATCTGTGATCACAAACTTTGCTTGAAATCAGGTCTCCTCGCACACTCAGCTGTTGCTGAACATCAGCACGATACTGGCTATAACATCTTATTTGAAAATTCATCGAACATTGTCATTTCTCCTCATTTTTTCAACAGGAAAGACATCTAACAACTTGAATCGTGACGCTGGTTATCAGTTATCATCTGTCAGACATAATTATGGAAGTTTGTCATCGCTACTAGCTCCGCCCCATCCACTCCTGACCAATCGCCATCTTCATCTGATTCACCTGATAGGTTACAACCAGTATTAAGTCGCTTCTTTTTTCTGTTTTCTTTAGTAAGTTTCTTTCTCTTGCTAAAAGAGCCTTTGGCGTGATGTTGAGTGCCTCTTTTTTCCTTCTGAAGAAGCCCCTTAAGAAAGTGGACAAAACGGTGAGTTCTTCTGCCTTAACAATGACACGGTCCCAATCCGGAAGACGTTCTTTTAACATTAACGGTGGAAGTCTTCGAATTCATTTTAAGCTGCTGCTATTCATAATCTTTGATTAATTTTACATTATACTGGTGTTACTTTCTTTTAAATTATTTTACATCAAAATCATTACATATCTCAGGTAATCCTTATGAACGCAGTATCGGGGTTCCCCTACCGCCTACACATACTGAATACTGCATGACGTAATAAATTGGTCAAACTGTGTATGAAAATTATATTACACTTATAAATTTTGAAATTAAATTTTTAAGAATTTACTGATCAGTGGTTAAAATCCCTGTGATGGTTATTTTTCTATATACATTTTGTCAAAAACTCGTCCTTTTGATGTTCAAAAAATGACATTTACTTTGACTCTTGTTTTTGCCCTGAGGAGATCCCTTAAACATGACAAAACTTGCATTTTATTTTCTTTGAGCTTATTAAATATTATTTTAGCTAAAGTTTCGTAGGTTTTTCAGTATCACTCCCATTCTTGTTCCTTAAATAGTTTCCACAATTTAAGAAAATAATTATCAAGAAAGATGTAGCATAAGAGTGGTTATAGAACCAGAAAAACATCATTTGAAAATAAATAAACAATTATTAAAGCTAGAGAAGCGGGCCTGCTTTCAGTCTACGGCTCAGTTTTTACAACAATTTCTCGTTAGTTTTCCATATTTATTTATTTATTTATTTATACATATATTGTAAAGTGTTATATCTTTCAAAACCTTTTACTTACTTTTACCTAATTTTAGGTGTATGTGCTACAATGTTATATTTTTTCACGAATTTGGTAACTTTGAGACAAGAACAAAACTATTATTCTCAAGTGAACACAATACTCTGCGTCCTCTTGGTTTTAAGGCTATTAAGCGCGATTATAACCGTAATCGTCATATTTTTCAACCAAGATGACTTAATCGCCGCTTACGAAAAGCTAAACAATTTCGACAAAAAGAAGAAAATGTTTAAGAAGCCGAAATATAACAAATATTACAGCTTCACCATCTTCTTGATCTTACTTATAATCTCATTAGTAACTGGTGTGGAAGCGATGTATTATTTTATAATGGAGGAAACGATGACTGTTATTGTTTACGATACACTTTCCAACGGTTTACAGCTTTTAGTACATTTATTAGTCTTGTTGTACTTCGAATTGTACGTCGTCATTTTGATAAATAATTTTAAATTTATAAAATCGACAACGGAAGATCTGAATAAAACCTTTAAAGATACAGAACAACCCCAGAAGAAATCGCTGATTGTTGTTAAAACCATCTCGTTAATGTATGACGATTTATGTAAAGGCGCAGAACTTATAAATCAAGTGTTCTCGTTTCCACTATTCTCGTTAATAAGTTTAAATTTCATGGAGGTTTTGCTAGGTATTTATCTGGTATCAGATCACAACACAAGGGATGTAAAGTCGATTTTCTGGACTGTATTTTATGCAGTTCAACAGTTTTGTCTTTTGACACCACCAGGAACTGTTGGAGGTGAGGTGAGTTAGATTTTTTCTGTTATCTTTGTATTTTACAGTATTTAAGGAAGAAATCGTGTTGTCAAGTGTTGATTAAATTTTAATCCTTATTAAAATAATTTTCACTTGAAATTTAAAAAAATAAGACGAAGAAGAAGAAATAGAAAAAAGGGAACGTAATGAGAAACAAAATTATCATCTAAAAATTAATCACTAAATAAAACTAAACAGTAAATTTGGTCTGTTATTTCGAAAATTCCAGGTTTTCATGTATTTTATAAAATCAAAAAGTTCTTGTACCATGTAAGATTTTAAATTTACAGGAATTATGTTAAATAATTTCTGAATATAATAAATGAGAATCCTCAATTATTCCTAAACTTGTTACACAAAAAGACTATAAAACTTTTAGAAATTATGGAAAGCAGAGTCCTGGATTAACTAAAATATATTGGGAAAACAAAAAGAAGTTATCACATCCGTGATTAAACATATTGCTACATTCATGGCATTTTTTTTTTGATTTGATGACTGATGAAGTGTTAACATAAATGTTTTAAACATTTTTCAAAATATTATATACACAAGAATGCTTTGTTCGACAAAAATGTTGTGCTAAATAAATATCAATAAGTTGTTATTGAGAGGAAACCCACTAACACAGCAATATTTACATTTATACAAGAAATATTGAAATCATTGAATGCACAAAAAGTTGCCTTAGGTGGGTATCCTTTCGGATTTATTCAAAGCTTTTACCTGTATAAATTACAGTAAGGTCTTAACGAAATATTGCAAAAATATGAAATTAGATGAGTAACTCCCGATTTATTTCAACTCTACTGACAAACAGACGAAGAGTGGTTTTTCCAAAGAAGGGGATTGATACACATCAACAAACATAAAATTGGGGATTCCCCAAGGAGGCACATTAGACCTCCTTTTCATTGTTATAGGTATCAGAATTGACTATAATTTGTAATGGAATGAGCACATAATTGTCAAAGACAGTATTTCTGAAATCCTCAAAGCTATGTATTATACAAAATTTGCGAGCAAATGTCATACTAGATTTTATTTTTGAGAGCAGGAAACAATCCATAATTCGAAACAATTTTTTATGATTTCTAATCGAATATAATTACAGCGCGTTTTTAATTCTTAAAATGTTTAAAAACTGAAGATACCTGAAAGAACATTGGAGATGAAAATGGACAAACTGAAAATTTGGAAACCTTTAAAATTAAATTCACAAACGAAAGGGAAAAGTGGGAAGAATGTTCTAGTTTGCCGAATAAGCTAAAAGGTTGTAAGTCCAACAAGAATGAAGAAAGCTGAAAATATTTAATAAACATAGAAAAAAGACTAGATAGAGCTTCTCATCCTTTAATGGATGAGGTTACTCTCTTGCTCTACTATGTATTAAGAGGACTCATAGCATTTATCTTCTTCTTAGAGTGGCATACCCTTTACAGGGCGTTGCCGATCCTCTCTCCATATGCCTGTGGTGTGCGTGTCAAGCCTACAGACATAGGGGACCTATAGCTTAACGTGGGCTCCGAACCACGGAAGTGCTGCACTTCTACTCCAGTGGGGACTTTACTAGGTGGGTTGCCATTGCCTTCCGAGGGAAGCGGCCGGATATTTTCGGTGTATATGTGACCCTGGGAATCAAACCCGAGCCATCTCAATGGTCAGACGCACGCTAAACCAACTGAGCATTTATATCCGTATTAATAGGCCATTGGTCTAGAAGAGGAATAAGAAATAGAATAAGAACGAGAAGAGCTTTTATAACTTTTATTGAAAAATGTGCAGTAGTTTTTGTAAGTCATCTTAATTATTTTCCAGGAGAACAGCATCGTCTGAGTAGCATACGATTTCTTTATTACACATTCTATACGGGGAGGACGTACGGTAGTGAGTATGGGCATGGCGCATCGCTCTGTAAAGTTAAGCATCGGTGCCCGTGGTTAGAACTTGGACGGATGACCCGAACCACGCTCAGCTTACTACGGCTCGGTGTGTCCTCCTCGACAAGCTATGGGCCTTAATTGTCTATTAAAGCAAAATATATACAATTACATATTCCATATCTTTTTCCCTTTCTTACTTTTCTGGTCCAAAATTATGTTGTAAAAGACTCAATGAACGCCTGTCTTATTCCGTTGTTAACCGATATGGATTTAATTAACTTTGATTCCACTTTAGCTTGAATTTTATTATTAGAATAGGTATATATTTTTGAGGTCTTGATGAGGTTGGTTGGTATTGCTCTGATATGAAGTAGATATACCACGTCGTTGATTTGTATTCGATGAAACGCTTTTTGTAAATCAATGAAACACAAGTATGCTGGTTCATTATATTCAATGGACTTCTCTATAACGTGTCTTATTACAAATACTGCATCTGTACATGACCTTCCAGATCGAAAGCCTTGTTGTTCATCTGTAAGTATTGTTAGGGAGTCTATCTTTTTTATACTGATTTTCGTCAAAAGTTTCAGTGCTGCATCAAGCAATTGTCTGGCTTCTTCTCATCGCCTTTTTTAAACATTAAGATGGTCGTGTTTGTTCCCCAGCATTCTGGTATTGTATGGCAGTTTATAGTTTTGTTCATGAGGGTTGTCAATTCTTTTGCAAGAGACTGACCTCTGTACTTGAGCAGTTCATTGGAAATTCGATCCTTTACTTCTAATATGTGTATAGTTGATTCATCATTTACTTCTATATTTACATTGGAGATAACCTCGTTTTCAGGATTTTCTTTATCTTTAAATTGTTCAGTTAGCTAGCTAACCCATGTTTCTTCGCTTATATGATTAACTTCTATTAATTCATTAATTTCTTTATTGTTGTCTTATTTTCCATAATTGTTTCTAGAGGCCATAAAAGTCACATTCCATTCTTTTAGAGAAGGTTTCCCAATAATCACTTTTCAGACAATTTAGTAGAAGTTTTGTTTCATTCCTGATTCTCTTGTAGTTTTCGTAGGATTCTGGTGTTTTTGTGATTTGTATCTTGAGAGTATCTAGGAACTATGGTGTTCTGTTCGCTTTCTTTTTTCTGTTGGATGTTCGTGTTCCTGATCCCTCAGTTGCCGCATTTTCCATATTTCTTTTAACATTTTTCCAACTCTTATCTACATTCGCTTCTTCTGTTATGCTATTTCGTTAGTTAGTTGTTTGGTGGATTCATTCCATAATGATTCTATGTCCAATATTTGTTCATTCGTCACTGGTTTTGTCGCATTTTATTTTATATGTCGTCTAATTTTTACCAGTAATAATTTATGATCACATCCGCGGAGTTCAAAGTTCTGATATCCAATATTGACATTTCGGTAGTAACTATACATATAATTAATGGCAGATTTTTGGCCTCTGGAATTTTCGAAAGTAAATTTGTATGATGATTGTAAAATGTATTGATCCTCCAAGTTTTATATGTTTTTTCCAACACCAGCATTGAAAACCCCTGCCAATACTAAAAGGTCATTTACAAGTATAGAATCTATAGTTTCTTGTAATTGTTCATAAAAATCTTCTCTTTCCGTTTTTGGTTTGCAGTCCTCTGGGCTATAGACAGAAACAATGTTTAGTTTTTGATTTTTAATTTTTATTATTACTATTCTTTCTGATATATGCTGGCACTATTCGATGCAGCTTTTATAATTTGTGTGTATGAGTATCCCTACTCCTGTCTTCCCTCTTATTCCATTTTCAACGCCACTGCATACTAGAAGGCACTCGCCATACTGTTTTTGGCCTTTTCCTTTCTTTTTTGTTTCCTGAAGAAGAAGTGAAACATCATCAAATAAATCTCCATAAGTTCTGTCGTTTAGAGACTTTTATATTCCAGTTTCCAAGTCTTAATATGTTTTGAGAAAAATAATCAAAAATAGAGAAAATCGGGTGTACAACAAAGGAAGAATTAGATCTGCTTGTGGTCCCAGGGAATATAAAACGAAAAAGAAAGATGAACAAAACAAATTTAAAAAAGAATTCGATACGAATAGAATAAAGATATCTTCGCAAAGGAATTACTACGTATAAAAAAGGGAAAAATAATTCAAAAGTAGAAAATGAAGACAAAAATGGGTGGACAACAAAGGAAGAGTTGATCGTTCTAAACAATGTGAAACGAAAGAAGAAAGACGTACAAAATAAATATAAAAATGCATCTTCGCAATGGGATTAAGAAAAGTTTAACAGAATATTTTAAAGAAAGAGGAAAATAACTAAAGAGAGGGAGCATTTTTTTATTGACAAAAGAAATAGTCATGTGGAAGTAATATTAAAGAGGAAAATATTCCCATTTTGCCTGCCTATTTTGTGATGTTTGTTTCATACAAAAAAAATCCAAATTTTTTGACAGAAATAAATATGTTTTTGGTATTTAACAATTAACATCTTAGGCAATAATTACTGCAAATTTTATTGAAGTATTCGTTTTAGGCGAAGGAAATAACCAAGCACCTTTCTGAAGCTGAACTGCAAGCAGATGAGGAGCTATCAAACGAGGTAAATTACGAATATATAAATTTCAGTCAATCAAACCAAACGCTAAAAAAATCGTATACACAATCAAGAAACAAATATATATTTGTAAGTGTCGAAAACTGCTAAAATATTTATATTTCAGAGAAATCATTTTCTGCTAAGAACCCTGCATCAATCGATCGAATTTACTGCGTGTGGATTTTTTCCAATTTCTATGTCTGCTATTATAGGTGTAAGTCCTAACATTTACTAATTTTAACGTTTCAATACAATTTTTCTTTCCAGCAATTCAGCATAAGTATTTCATTTTTACTATTTATGTTCCAAATAATCAAATAGTACGGGTTTGTTTATTCCTTCTTTAAAGTTCTATCATCTAAAAAGTGCACCAATTTATATTTCTAATAGTTAAGAAAAAGTTCACCTTCGATTATTATTATTATTATAAAAACTACAAATGGAAATAGCAGACAATTTAGAAAAACTACACAAATTAATAATGAATGTAGCACATGTAAAATGACACAGCAACAACATTTAAAAAAATCGAAAAATCGCTCAAAAACAATTAAATTTGGTAGTAGTTATGTATTTGTTTAAATTATGGTTAACATGTTGGAGTGTTTATGTAATTAAATTGAAAAATAAAATAAAATAACAAAAATATTACATACATACATTTTGTTTTGTACTTTATTGAATAACAATTTCAGAGTACTGGTAAGAAAAATTTAGTAAAAATTCCTTTTTTTAAGTTTTCCTGTTTAAAAAAAATTTTTAATTCTTATACAGACGGATATACTATAATAAAAATTTAAATTAAAAAAAAATAATAAAAAAAAATAAAAAAAAATAACAAAAAATAACGTGCATATTTTGCTAATTTTTGATGTATCAGATTCCATTACGGTGATCCATCTCGCAATCGGTTCTAGTAATTCATACAAATTTTCCAAGTTCTGCCAAAACAAATCTGAAGGAATTTCTTGTTTTATATTTTGCTTGATGTTTTTCTCTAAACGTTCATCTATAGCTGCTTGTTGTAATGATGTTTCGTTGTTTAACAATGATTTTAAGAGAATAACTTGTAAGTTCCACCTTGTTACTGCTGGTAGCTTCAAAGATATCGAGAATAACTTGTAAGTTCCACCTTGTTACTGCTGGTAGCTTCAAAGATATCTGCTCTTTATTTTGAATTTGTTTTTCTTTAAAAATGGCATTTAATTTGTGGGAACGAATGAAATCTTTTATTACATTTTTTGCTATGCCCAGAATCTGATTCACAGATTTCAATTTACAGATTGATATCACCTGCTAATAAGTTTAATCCGTGAGCAATACAACCATAGCAGTTAACTGAAGGGTACTTTTCATTAACTCGCTTCCAGGCAGCAGTCATATTCGATGCATTACCACTATTATCAGTGACGGTTCCAGCAACTTTTCCTGGGCCAATTTCCTCTATTGTATCTGATATGATGTGACTGATATATTCAGCAGTATGCGATTCCTCTCCTGTTGCAATAGATTTAAAAAATACTGGGTTTGGTGTTGTTACTACTATATTTATGATGCTTTCGTGTCGAATATTTGTCCAGCCGTCTAACATTATACCCAAACTGTAGGCGCTCTTAATTTTTTCGGTCACTAGTGCTTTAGTTCTATCAAATAAATTATTGGAAAGGCTGTGCCTGGTTGGTAATTTCCAGTTTGGTCTAATGTACTCAAAAAAAGTCTTTCCAGTAGTAATTATCAAATGCACTATTTGGTATCCCGCGTGCGTATATTGCCCTACTGAATTTCACCGTGCACGTTTTCTGCAGTTGTAAATGAACCCACATTTAGTAATTTAGTTTTAGTAGGGCCTATACGAATACGATTGAGCACATAGCCCATGAAATAGTCAAAAAAATCTTAATTTGTAATAGTTTAGTTAATGATAACAAATTTATAAATACTAATAGTCAAAAACTTAGGATAGCGTAATAATCTAATAATACAGTTTAGAACATACCTGCTGTTCTGAAGTCAGCTGATCAAAGTATGATTCAATTCTATTAATCCTGAATCTAACTGAACTTGCACTTGCGAATGAAGTGCCAGCAGATTCGCCTTCAGTTTCAGGTATTGTATCTGTACTGATGTTAGTGATGTTGCACTCGGAAGACGTCAACGGTTCTATAGAGGGATGTTTCTCAGGTTTATTTTGTGTAGTCAGTGTACTGCACTTACGCAATGATGACTGTGAAATTTCGTTTGAACATTTCTTACAGAGTTTTGCTAAATGTTCCACCATTCTAGTGGCATTAAATACCGTTTTCCAGCCGCAGTAATTACAAAGATATTTCTTTGCGTTATTGTCTTTATGAAAAAACTTTTCCGCATTTTTGCTGTTTCTTCCCATTATCACTGTTAACAGTAAATTTTAGCGAACATATAGACTATACGTGTAAAAAAATATCCACAAAATTAGGGGCCCTTAACAGATGTAGCGAATTTTTAAGTAGATGGGCGAGAGAGACAGTATATAATTGTATAATTCTACCTCACTTCCATTTTGCTGGAACAATACTCTACTTAGCTTGGAGAGGCGATTTAGATAGGCTGCAACTACTGCAAAATCGAGCAATGCGAATTATATTAAAGTGCAATAAATATACAAGCATAGGCGTCATGTTGGAATCATTAAATTGGATAAACATTAGTAAATTTTGTGAAATGAAGGCTCTCATTTTCATTCATAAAATCAAATGTGGTTTAATACCGGTATATTTTAATACAGTAATGCAAGAGTTCAATCAGATTCACAATCACGACACTAGAAATAAAACAAATTTTGTACTACAACATAAGAAATATAGAAAGAACCAAAATTCAATATTCTTTAAGGCACTAGTAGAATATAATAAGTTACCTAGAACAGTTAAAGATAGTAGAAATGTAAATATGTTCAAGGTTCAAGTTAAAATTAAGAGAAATACTGGTAGAATAGTGTAATTTGTAAGAGTTGTTAAAATAGATCGTTTAATTTTTTTTTTATAATTTGAAGTTGTATAGCGATGTTGCTAAATAAAGTTTACATTATTATTATATAATTGTTTACCTTTAGAGGGAATTCGGACATGGGGGAGTACCCTATTTGTATATTGTATATTATCCGCAAAATAGTATCAAACATGATACGTCAAAACCACTGATATTTCAGTGAAAATTTCAATGAAAATATTTTTCATGAAAAATGACATCTCTACTGACAACTGCAAACTTCCTTATCGCTTTATGCTCTTATTAATTGCTTCATTAAAAGAAAAAAACAACGAATTTTCGTAATTATTTATTGTTTTTCATAAGTTTCTCCAATAAATACAACACAAAACCTATAAACATAGGTATTGTAGAATTTCACAGTTATTATTATAAAAATATAATAAAACCCATTAAGATTAATCTAAAAATTCCTGAGGTTTATGAAATACATTTTTTATTCACAAAACTTTCCTGATACCTATTAAAAATAAACTCTAGTTAGAAACATGAAAGTTGACAAACATATACAAATAATACACAATAGCAATCAAACAATTAAAAATTTGAACAAAGTTCTGTTGAGGTTTATTAAAGTAAAATATAATAAATATAAATATTTGGTTGAATAGCAGGCTTTTTGGGATGTTAATTTCCAAGTACAAAACTATTTTGCTAGTTTTTCACTAATGGGAGACAATTCACAAGTTTTTAATTAACTTAAAAGAGCACACTTATAATTTAATTTTGAAATTTCATAACTTTTGAAAAACCAGCAAAAACGTTTTTGCATTTTAACAGCGATTTATAAAATTCAAAGTATCTACCAACAATTAAAAATTGTATATATTTCTTTTCTAAAATAAAGGTTTTAAAATACAAAGCAAAATCCAATTTCCAATCAAATTTATAATGACAAAAATATTCTTCCAGAAATTTAACTTCTTCTAACAAGGTGCTCTTCATACCCAACAACTAAACCCTAACAAAAATAACATTCGTACACCACTGCCTACCTGATTTTACAAAACTACAAAGTTTAATCTGTTTACGTTTTGCTTTATTATTCTTTTTTCAAACATTACAAACTTAAAATATATAGCTGAACATTTATGATAACTTAAAACAAATACTGAGCAATTAATAAAAACAGAAGAATCTGAAATTTCGAATTTTCAAAATATGATTTTTAATTCAGTGGTGCGTTTACATTGCACATGAATCAATGCGGTGTACTTTTGTCATTTGCTGTTTTTTGTGATTTCTAAGATTTTAGTGCAGTTTTCATCAGCAGCAACGTTAGCTTCTAATTGTGGTAATGAAAATGGGTAGACAACATAGAAGCTTGAATACGTATAAGAATCCTAAACGTAATCAAAACGAATCAGTCAACTAATTTATATTTCGAAGCGACATCTGTTTACAAAATGTTGAACTGTTTTGTTGTATTTTTGATGGGACACTGTCAACAATAATATAAAATAATGCCTGGGTAGCTCAGTCAGGTAAGTCTGCTAGCTAGCCGGCAGACACGGGTTCGATGCCAGCGGTGGCCATAGTATTTTGGAACCAATTTGTGTCTAATTCGTTAAGCCCGGTACATACATACCATTTTACAGTACGTCTTGCCTGTTCAGTTAAAACGAATCAAGTAAAACTTGATGTGTAGACCAAAAAAACCGATGTTTTACTTGAACTGATTAGGGACGGACGATCGTCTAGAAAACTGATGGCCTGGGGCATTAGTCGAGTCAATAAAGGTTTTTACTTCTAAACCCACTAAAACAGAACCGATTTTGATGATTTTTTTTTTAGATTGTTTGTTATATTAAATTATTCAAAATCAGAAACATTTCAGCTGGCGCTATCAAGTATTTATATTGTTTAAACAATTTAAAAAAAAAATTATTAAAATTTTTTTTTCTTCGATGGAATTTTAACTAGAAGTGACTAATTTTGAAAATTTAGTATAATAAATAATTTTTGAATAAAAAAGTTTCAAAATTTCCATTTAAAAATGTTAATATTCAATCAGTCGGATGCAAGAAGATAATATACAAAAATATAGACATATGTATATTGTCAACTGAAAAAATCAATACTTTTATAAGAATATCTAAACACGCACAAGAAATCGACCTTTTATATCACAGGTAGAGGAATTCAAACTCCTGATATTTCACCATGATTTTCGGAGTGAACGCGTGGGTTTTGAGGTTATTAATCTGTTAAAATAAGTTTTTAACACTAAATATTGAAAATATTAGTGAAAATTGTTGATTAAAATTTAGAAAAAAGTGCAAACAAACAAGTAAAAATACGATGGAAAAGGTAATTATATGTCATTTATTCTTGGTTTGTATTGAAAATAATTGGATTATATTTGCTTTTAAGTTTGTTTATGCATTTTGAAGAATCGAGTTATTATTCTCATTATTATGTTACATTTATATTACATTATTACAGTTATTATGATACATTTATATGCTGTAAAATCACATTTTTTTGTAATTTTGATCATTACGGCAAAATCGATTGCGTTGCATGTAAGTTACAAAATGTTGCCCGTTTAATAAATAATTACTCAATCTTAACTAAATTTTGTTTGCTTATTTGGGACATATTGATTTAACGATTCTAAAAATTTTAGCCCTTTAAGTGTAATATTTTTAATTCTACAGTACTTTTTTCACTAAATTTTCCGCACGTCATGCTCGTCGTTAAGATTATTTGCAAAAACAATTTGTGTTAAATTATTCTTTGGATGTAATGAAATCTTTTTAAATTATTAGAAATATATTTCCTGTCTTACAGCTATTTCCCTTTGAATTTGATCCTCATATTTAAAATCATACGTGTTAAAAACATTTTCCAACATTCTTTTATGTGTTACAGGAACAGCAACAAGATACTGTAGACTCTACAGTTAATTGTTGCATTTGCAAAGAACAAGAGAGTGCAGATACACAAATTATACAAAGTTTTTTCAAAAATTTCAAATTTGGAATTCAATTCTTGCATCCGAATGATTGAATAATTAACATTTTTCAATGGAAATTTTGAAACTTTTTAATTCAAAAATTATTTTTAAAACTAAATTTTCAAAATTAGTCACTTATACTTTGTTAAACTTTCATCTAAAAAAAAATTGTCAAATTTTTTTTAAAAATTATTTAAATAATATTAATAATTGATAGCGCCAGCTGAAATGTTTCTGATAGAAGACGCTACAATCAGGCTTCTCTAGAACTCAAAGAATTAATCAAAAATCTAAAAAACGAATCGTTCCAAGATTTTCTAGCGAACCTGGATGCTACTCCTGACACAGATTACAACCTTTGGAAAGCAACCAAAAATATCAAACGACAACTCCAGCCCTCTCCTCCCATACAAAAGGAAAACGGTTCTTGGGCGAGATCAGATAAACAGAAAGCCGAAGCTTTCGCGACCCACCTCGAAACAGTTTTCCAACCCCTATCAATGGCATCCACACTTGAAGCGGAATTGGAACTAAGGGAAACTCTCGACGCACCGTTTCAAATGTCACCACTTCCAAACCTATTCACAGTAAACGAAATCAAGGGAATGATCAAACACAACCTAAATCCCAAAAAAGCTCCAGGGTACGACCTTATTACTGGCCAACTGATTAAGGAACTGCCCCGTAAGGGACTAGTAATGCTTACAATATTATACAACGCTGTACTAAGGTTAGGGCACTTCCCAGCCCAATGGAAGGTCTCGCAGGTGGTCCTAATACCAAAACCAGGCAAACCGCAAAACATGGTCTCCTCATACAGACCCATAAGTCTATTACCTCAACTAGGCAAACTCTTAGAGAAGCTGCTCGCGAAAAGATTAGAGCCAATTATCGAAGAACAGAAATTAATTCCGGATCATCAATTCGGATTTCGGAAAGGTCATTCGACGTCAGAGCAGGTACATAGAATCGTCGACGTAATAAACCAAACTTTCGAAGAAAAAGAGTACTGCACAGCTGCATTTTTAGACGACAACCAGGCCTTTGACAGAGTCTGGCACGACGGGCTCTTATTCAAACTAAAAACGACAATACCGCACAGTTATTATATTATCTTGAAGTCATTCCTAGAAGAAAGGTACTTCCAAATCAGATATGGACAAGAAATTACAGACCTACATCCAATCAAAGCAGGCGTCCCACAAGGGAGCATACTAAGTCCAATGCTCTACTTACTATTCACAGCGGACTTCCCCACTCACAGACATTCTCTTACAGCAACGTTTGCCGACGATAAGGTAGTGTTAGTTAAACACAAAGATCCAACAGTCGCCGCCACGCTCCTTCAACAAAACCTGAATGAAATAGAGAAATGGGCTAATAAATGGAAAATCAAAATTAACGAAGAGAAGTCCTCACACATTACATTTACCAAATGCAAACGCAACACACCACCTGTCTTGATCAACAACGCCCCACTCACCCAGGTGCAAGAAATCAAGTATCTAGGAATGCACTTAGATAAAGGGCTAACGTGGAAAAGCCACGTATGGAAAAAACGTAAACAGATGGGCCTCAAGTTCAGAAAACACTACTGGATGCTAGGCCGTAACTCCAAGTTAAGTCTGTCAAATAAACTACTAGTCTACAAGGTGGCTTTTAAACCTATTTGGACATATGGTCTTCAGCTCTGGGGTACCACAGCCAACTCAACAATCCAAATAATAGAGAGGTTCCAAAGCAAAATGTTGCGTACAATAAGTGATGCCCCTTATTTTATTAGAAACGCGGACATTCTAAGTGACCTAAAAGTGAACTCAATAAAAGACGAAATAAAGAAGTGCAGTGCCAATTACTTAAACAGACTCTCAAACCATCCAAATGACTACGCGGTGAATCTGCTAGACAATAGTGAGCAAACTCATAGACTCAAAAGGTTCAAACCTCTAGATTTACCATATAGATACTAAGGTCTCTGATCAAGCTTAAAACCTTTCAATCGTGTTTTTAGCAAAGTAAGCAAAGAGAGGCACTCAATGGAATGCCTCTCACATGTCAGTAGTCATGTCCTGTTACTTTACTAAACATAAACTTTACTTATTGTATTTATACAGATTGTAAATAGAAATAAATCATACAAAAAAAAAAAAAAAAATTTTGAATAATTTAGTATAACCAAAGAATATATATAGGGGAAGAAGGACAGCCTTATGGGCTACACAGTATATGCTGTGATTTGGGTTGCATAACTATTTACTTGGTTTAATATATCATTTTTTGTTCGAAAATGCCTCTGGAAGCTCCTAGCGTCAAAGTGATTAACTTATAAGTGGCATTCAGCAGGTAAATGAGTCATTGGGATTCTTGAGCTATAACAGTGTTGCAAGAGTTTTACAATGGTTGTACCTACCCGAACTGATCTTGTATTCTGCCAAAGAATATTTAGTTTGATTCTGCTTACATCGAAGTTAAGTTTGTTACAAAGAATATTAAATATAGGTGTATATCTTTGGTTTGTTTTGTTATTATTTAAAACATTTGTTGTCAATCGGATGAACTCGTACCAAGTAAAATAAAGGTTTTATAAGTTTCACATGCAACACTTTTAAACATTTAATAGGTAGCTACCTATAAAAATTACATAAGAAGTTTCTAATATAATTTCAAGAAAAAGTGCACCGATGAGCACAACATTATACGGAATACGGATTGTCCCCATTTTATTCTCAAAAAATGCTGGAATAAATATAGAATTAGCTATATACAAATAATGCAAAAAAAACATTAATAAACAATATACGGAATTTATTCAAAAATTTTAATACGAGAGGAAATTATTGTTCAAATAATGTTGATGATTAAAAAAAATTGAATTGGAGCGGTTTTCACAGAAAACCCACAATTATTTAATAATTTATACTCTAGTTCAAATTACTGCAACCTAAACTAGGGTATGTTTAATTTAAATCAAGTGATTTAAATCGCTGATTTAAATCGGGATTTAAATCACATGATTTATTTACAAAAAAGTGATTTTCTGTTTATGGTTCTTGGTTTAAACTTTAAGGTCTCCAAAAGTACCTACCACCTTCAAGATGTTTTGTATTGGGAATTACCGCAATATAGGATTACACCCAAACAAAGTAACCAAAGCATTATTCACTTTTGTTGACTCAAAAATTCTGAGAAAAGTACATTATTAACTCTTAAGAGGGTTTCTTTACAAAACGTGACATATTTAAAGTTTAAAGATTGCATGCGTAGTCATTTTGTGTTTGCAATCCAAATTACGGAATCAACTTGGAAACATCGAAGCACCACAATTAGTTTTTCTGTATAAATTATTACATGATGTAAAATAAAATAAGTAATTTTCACTTATGTAATTAATTCTAATACAAATGATGCCCATTTGTTTCTTTTCTTTCCTCTCCAGTTAAATATTTTTGAACTTATGCCATAAACTAACCGTTTGAGTAAAAAATCTATTTAAATCAAAATAATCGATTTCAATTAAAAAAAAATCGATTTAAATCAAAAAAATCGATTTTTTTATTTTTTTTAAGTAAATCGATTTTGTCGTACCCTGCTTTAAACGTAAATTAGACTGATTAGACTGATTAGAGTAGAAACCAAAAAGAACTTATGTGGTTAAGGAGCTGCAAACTAATCGAGGGTTGGGGTTCAATCCCCAACAATATACATTTTTTTTTAACAAATTATCTGTTTTCTTTATTTACCTTGGGGTGAAGTGGTATTAGAAAGTGTGCTAATTCGATTAGCATGCTTGAACTTCGCCCCTTTGAGCAATTTATGTCTTCATAATTCAAGTACATATATTGTAAAATAACAATTTTGTTTATTTTTGCTCAATAAACGACATTTATTATTATTATATTTAAATCGCTCAAAAATTATACCAAATAGCTATTTTTAAATAAATTGTTATTACTTGCATTTGACGTAATTTTTGAGCGATATAAATAATAATTTGTTAATAAAGAGTTAGGCATTATTCGGGATTGAACCCCAATTCGCCCCAACCTTTGACAGGTTTAATTGTTTTTTCTTAAGGCAGATTATAGGAAATTTGAGTCAGATCCAGTTTAAATTAAAATATTTAAAAATAAAGATGTTATATATTTCTTACTCTCGCCAATTTCAATGATCTATTAAATAAATGAGATTTTCAAGGTGTAAATATTACATACAATAAAACAATATAATATACAAAGTTACAAAGAATAGGAAGTATACAAATATATCTGTAAGCATAGGCAAGTACAATATAAATTTGAAAGGTTCCCTTGTTATCTGATGAAATAAAAGGTTTTAAACCTTAGTCCTTCTGGGAATGGTATAAGTAGACAAAAACTTACATTTGCTTGGATAAGAAATTTCTAGAAAAATGAACAAGTTTGTGACTGACAGAGATTAAGTGATGACAACTACTGTAAAATCTCAGAATTTGTAACAAAAGTAGCCATAAACCACTTTTAGGGTCATCTAAAACACTGAATTAAAATGCCTGCAGACAAAAAGTCCAAAAGTGCTAATTACAGCCAATGGGCCAAATTTGATTCTCATTTAATGACCGATGGAGTTTAAAGATTGGTTTTTTTGCCTTTTTCAGCAAATTTTATTATTCAAAATTTTATTATACTGGGTGGAAATTAAGGAAAGTAAGGAATAAATTCGGTAACTCCGTTAATCTTTGTGATAGAGACGAAATTTAAAAGACGTGTATCGAAAAAGTTATTTTGAGATTTAACTTTCATTTGTTTTAAAAGTTATGACGTCATCAATTGTTTTTTTAAATGACATCCTATATTTTTTATTTCGATAGAGTATTTTAATCTGTTTTCAATGGTATACAATTTTGTATAGGTTACATAAGAAAAAAATCAAGAAAAACGGCCTATAAGTTCAAATAATATGTACCTAGTAAGAATGAACGAAATTAATCGAGTAATCCTATTATCTGGGTTTAAAATTAAAACCCATAATGTAGCATTAATTTTTTATGCTAGAATTGTTGAAAATGGCTTAAAAAATAAAACACATAAATTTATTAGTTCATTTGATGTTTTTTTGTTTTTTTGTTGTTTTTTTTTAATGTAACTTAATCAAAATTATATACCATTGAAAACAGATTAAAATGCTCTATCGAAATAAATAACAAAAATATAGGATGTCATTTAAAAAAATAATTGATGACGTCATAACTTTTAAAACAAATGAAAGTTAAATCTGAAAATAACTTTCTCGGATGTGCTGTAATTTTAATCGATACACGTCTTTTAGATATCGTCTCTATCACACAGATTAACGGAGTTACCGAATTTATTCTTTCCTTAATTTCCACGCTGTATATATAATCTAGTTGTATGTACACTAAGTGTCATTGTCATTGTAAATGTAGGTATTACTGCAATAATAAACTGATAACTTTTAAGGGAATTTGTTTTACTAAATTTTTAATTGTATCATAATAGTTCATCGAATTTAAACCTTAATTTTAATCACTTTTGAAATCAACCCTTCAAACTTTCCACAGATCAATTTAGAAAAAATATAACCAGGATCTATAAAAAGAATCTTGATCCTTTTTTAAATCTTAGATCTTGATTAGATCCGTCTGTATAAGGTGATCTTGGATCTGGATCTAACTCACGGATTCTAATTTGATCTGGATCTGGATTTAGATCCTGAATTAAAGGATCTTACCCAACACTGATCCTTACAAAAATTCAATTTTAGGTATTCTTTAAATCATAACTTTGTGCATAATGCGCAAGTTTATAATGCGGCAATGACATTACCGCAACTGTGTTGAATTGTTTTTGTTATTAAGTAGGCGTATAAAATATGTTTGTAATGGAATAATGAAAATAAATTGTTTTCTAATTGCTTATAAACGCGATTGTAGATAAAATCTTGTGTATATTTTGAGAGCAAAATCAAATTGCCAAATTCGCTCTTAATATACAAATAGCTGTTAAATCATAACTCTATATCTTCCTTGCAATCTGGCAACGCGGAGACGTGTTCTTGGGAAAACTACGACAGGAATCTGTAAATGCGTCTCCGACCATAGCCGTAAACAAGTTCATTAGTACTGGCGGCGACTACTTGAGGGCCAGGCAAGAACTGAGGAGCTTTTAAATAATACGCTAAATAGCCCATAGGCTGTCCTTCTTCCCCTATCTATATTCTTTGGTATAACAAACGTTTTAAAAAAAAATTCATCAAAATCGGTTCTGTTTTTGCGGGTTTAGAAGTTTTGACGATTCTTCCGCTTTATTGACGGGACTACATTGTTTGGCCGATAAAACGATCGTTTTACCGTACACGTGCAGCATGTAGACGCTCGTCCGTTTCAACTGTTGTTATTATTGTTGATATTTACTATCAATATGCTTTTATTAGGCATACACAATAAAGATACATTTTTGTATAATTGATTTATTGAATGAAAACTTCTGAGGGACTGTCGTATGTCAAAATTAAAAACACTGCACGCTTATTAGTTTGGGATACAAAGATTGTGATGCAGGTATAATAAAAAATAAACTCTTTTCGTTCAGTTTATCGTAAAAAGTTACAAAAAGTAAATAAATCGGCACGTTCTGGTGCAGGTATAGATGACATTTATAAGCCATCTCTTTGGTATTTTAAAAGCTTCTTCCATGGTCAACCATTAAAACTGATCTTTTAAATACTATTCAACCTCTGTAGTGTGTACGCTACTTTTCAGACCGTCTTCTCTGACCCTTTTAACTGACAGGCAAGACGTACGGTAAAATGGTATGTATGTACCGGGCTTTTATTAAGGCTCAGGTTCAAGGTGTATGAATGTATTGTGGAAGAAAGCTGGTTGGCGCGTGATGCGAGTCCAAAATGGACCCATCACCTCCACTGCACACTAGGGTGGAACGAAAATACCAAAAAAATTTTTTTTTTCAAAATTTTAAATTGTAATAGTGCGGAAAAGTTGCCCGTTGGCAAACTCTTTTATACCCTAAAATCTGAACGTTGTCAAATAAAATCTTCCAGTGCCCCAGAAGGAACGAATTTTATGTTCATTAGAACATAGTTTATCTGATGAAAATCTTCGCACATTATGCTTTTAATATAGTTAAAAGGCTATTTTATGTACACAATATCCCAGAGCTCCTCACGAGCAGCTTTTCCGCACTATTACAATTTTAAAATTTTGAAAAAAAATTTTTCGCCTCAAACAGATAATTAAAACAACAGGTATTTGGTTAAAATGTATAGTCACGAGCCACGAGCTTTGGTCTTTAACAAACAAAACAAAACAAAATTATTCACTTGCTAATTGTCGCTTGGTATCGAATTGTGGCATTAATTTACGAGATTCTAATCTGGAGCGAATGAATCCATCTCTAGAATCAGGACCACAAACTGCTGAGGACGCCTACGTTACTAACACAACGCACCTCTCGACAGCTTGGGTGTGACAAGGAAATTTTGGAAATTCCATAAAATTTCCATCTTCTTTCCAACCGCCAGAAATTACCATGTCCTTTAACTCTTTGTTTGAAAATTGAAAAGTTAGTGGCGGTTCCGTTAAATTGCAATCTTGCCATAATATCAAGTCTATGTATTTATGTAATCTTGAGCTTCAAAATATAATGGTGGAATTTGGAAACATCTTATTTTATTTGGTAATCTTGGTTCTGACTTAGCATTCAGAATTCTCTTAGAGCAAGTTCCTTTACATGTTGTCTTTTATCACACAACATCGTAAGAATAATACTATTTCCGTGGTGAGCAAAGTACGCATTTCTCTGAATTACCGGATCTACGATGCGTTTTGGATTATGACTAAGATAAGTAACTTCACCGTTTTATTAGTTCAAGTAGTTCTGAGAACCGTTTTTGCAGTCTGTGTTGCACTTAATTCTAAACCAAACTACAGTATATACTTTTACAATATACTCCACCAATATTTTAAGATTTTCTGATAGAGACGTTGTTCCAATATATAATCGAAGCAGCCTATTAGCTGTTGTCAACCATCTTGAATGCGATACTGTCCCAGGATCTCTTCGAGCTAAACTTTTACTGCACTTACCAGTAATAACCGCACGACGTATTTCCAACAAATATTTTTGGTCCGTACTTAACTCTTTTTGATCAACTTCAACATCAACATCCGGCAAATCTGATTTGATTGGCATAAACTTCATTACTTGAAGTTTCTTACATTCAGCCATTTGTTTACCAATATGCTTCGAAAATCTACGAGGTCCAAGATACCGCAGGGGAAGTTCGTTCCCATGTAATTGGCAAATAAACCATTGTAATGGTCTGCCACGGGGTGGTGATGGCGCGATAACCGGGTAAACACGGCTCCGCCTTACCGAAGTTTAAAGTGAGTAAAGACGAGTAAAAACAAAAGTTTATAAATAAAGTGACAGTGAACAGTGTAGTAAACTAGCATAGTGTTTGCCACACGCATAAATAAAGTGCAAATACCGGGATATAATAGTTATTTATGTACCAAGGGCGTAAAGATGCTTTTATGGCTTGAGACGTGATTTTGAGCCCGAGACGCTAGTCGAGGGCTAAAGACACGTCGAAGGCCATAAAAGCAAGTTACGCCAGTGGTACATACATAATTTTATGCACGATCGAAGATTTTAAAACTGAAATAAAAGGAATAAACTAATTTTCTACCCACATCGAGTAGTTAGTTGCTCAATTATTTTAATTTTTTACTGACAACTGTCAAATGGTTGAAGCATTTACGCCTAGGAATATTCACATAAATAATTGTGTTAACTGTGTTGTTAATACAAATTACCCTAAATAGAGTTCTAATAAAGAGCATACATTCGATTTTAATTTAAAAAAATTCTTTATAAGACTGTTAAACTGTTTATCAATTTTTGACGTTTCATTATAGACCGCCGGCCTATAAAGACGCCCACGGGCTATAAATAGACGTTTATGTCAAACAAATTCAGACATAATTGACACATTATAATGCGATCGTGCATAAACAAAATAACGCAATTTCAGGGTTACAGCATTTTACGTAAACAAAGATGGCCGCGGCGATGACGTGAAAGGTACGCGAGGTCGAAAGTTAGAGGAGCGGGCGTATCCGAAAACTTACGAGGTGGGAGTCAAGTTTTCAAAAATAAAACGATTCCAGTACCAACGACTCAGATCAATAGTGATGTTATAGAATATAGAATATAGACGAATAGTGACAGGGGAGCTGCTGAAGCCGACCCCACTAAAGTTGTGTATTGCTAACAATTATTAATAACTAACACTACCATGTATAGCATATGTATTGCTGAGCTGGTAATAAAATCTGTATTAAAAAAAAAAAATAAAATAAAAAAATAAAACAGGTTAGAAGAGCGTAATAGAGTAAAATAACATCAAATCCAAACACAATGAAGGGCGACGAATTGGTACGGCTAATACAAGAAATAGGAGCGGAAAATCACACATTATTAACAGAATTAAAAAGAAGCGCACAAGAGTTGGAAGCAAACGCAGCCGCATTAGCTGAGTTAAAATTAGAAGTAAGATTACGAGACGAAGAAAGAGATAGCGAAAGACGTGCTTTGTATCAAGAACTAGTAGTTCTCCAAAATAAGCTTTACAAGAGAAAAAATGACAACAGAATAAATCTAAAATACACACCCTGGCAACTCAAACAAATGACAACCGGAAGCAGAGGGAACGAAATGGAAAAATGGTTAAAAACGATAAACGAGCTAGGAATTAGGAAAGAAAAGATAAACGCGAAAAAAGGAGTCAAAAACACTCGGAAGTGGAAACTAGGCACATGGAACACCAGGGGACTAAACTACGAAGGAGCTCTAAAACAATTAATCCACCAACTACAGAAGTACAAAATAGAAATACTGGCAATACAAGAAACCAACATTAAAAATGAAAACACTCTCGATCTACAGGAGTATGTGTTCTTCAACGGAGCAGGACAGGAAAACCGCCTAGGAACAGGGTTCTTAGTCAAGAAAGCAAGGCTGAATAGTTTAATAAGTTTTAAAAAGATTAGTAACAGACTTAGTTAGCTGAGAATAAGAGGACTACACAGAAAGATCAGTATTATAAATATACACGCGCCTACAGAGGACTCTGAAGAAGAAGTGAAAGAAGCCTTTTACGAAGACTTAGACGAAATGTATGAGACCATTCCAAAGTATGATATAAAGATTTTACTAGGTGACTGTAACGCCAAAGTAGGACGGGAGAAAAGAAATAAACCAGCTATAAGAAAATACAGCAAGCATATCAGATCTAACAAAAATGGACAAAGATTAATAAACTTTGCTATGGAAAAGAAAATGAAAATTAAGTCGACCTTCTTAACACAGAAAGACATATATAAAGAAACCTGGATAAGCACCGAGGGGAAAACAAAAAACCAAATAGATCACATCTTGATAGAGGAAAAACACGACAAAATAATAGAAGACGTTAAAAGCAAAAGAGGTGCAGAAATAGACTCCGACCATTACATGGTTTGTGCAAGGATCAACCAAACAATCCCAGAAGAGAAAACAAAAACAAAACCCCAACAAAGAAAATGGAATATAGACTTATTACAGATAGAAGAAAATAAAAAGAAATATGAACAAGACATGGCAAAGACGCTGCAAGCAGAGGATATAAACGGCAGAATAGACGAAGACTGGGAGAGATTAAAGAAAAACATCCAAATAACAGCAGCAAAAAACCAAACAGGAGAAAAGAAAACCAAAAAAGGATGGTTTGACAACAAGTGCGAAGAAATGGTTGAACAACTGAACATAGCAAAAACAAAGATGCTACAGGATAACTCGGCAGAAAATGTAGCAAAGTTCAAAGAAACAAGGAAGATAGCAAAAAGACTATATAGAGAGAAGAAAAAGAAGTACCAAGAAAATATAATATCCGGAATACAAAGCGAATACAGAAACAAAAACTCTAGGGGCTTCTACAAAAAAGTAGGGATGACAAGGAAATCATTCCAACCAAAACTAAAAATATGTAAAGACAAGAAAGGCAATCTAGTAGGCGGAAAGGAAAATGTACTAACAAGGTGGAAGGAGCACTATGAAGAAACTTTAGGAGGGAGAGAAGAAGAAAGACACATCAATACGCTGATAGGTGCAGAACAAAGACAAGAGGAGAGCGAATTACCAACATGGAATGATTTTACTAAGGTGGTACAGAAACTGCAAAATAACAAGAGCCCAGGTCCCGATAATATACAAAACGAGCTCATAAAGTATGGAGGAAAACAGCTAATAGAAAGCATCTACAACTTAATTAGAACAATCTGGCAGGAAAGAGAAATGCCAAAGGATTGGAAACTAGCCTTAATCTTACCCATCTATAAGAAAGGAGACGCGTTAATCTGTAATAATTACCGACCTATCTCCCTGTTAAATATAACATATAAAATTTTAGCAACATTAATAAACAACAAACTGAAGGAAGCAGCGGAAAGAAAGATTGGTGAATATCAGTGTGGATTCAGGGAGAGCAGGTCGGTAACAGACCAAATCTTCATCCTGAAACAAGCAATCGAGAAAACGAGAAAGAAAGGAGTAACAATTCATGCCCTATTTGTAGATTTCAGACAGGCATATGACAGCCTAGATAGAACAAAACTGATACAAACAATGCGAGAATTGGATATACCAGAATATATTGTAGACTTAGTAATAATGACAATGAAGGAATCCTGGTGCCAAGTAAAAATAGAAGGAGGATTATCGGATACTTTCGAAACAAAAAAGGGACTCCGCCAAGGAGACCCACTGTCGCCCACGCTATTCAACATCGCGCTGGAGGGAGTCATGAGAAACTGTAAAATATCAAGTAAAGAAAATATAATCAGAGGACCTCAGCAAGTAATGGCTTACGCAGATGACCTGACACTATTAAGCAAAACTCAGGAAGGTTTGAAGACTATCTTTAAGAAAATAGAAACGGAAGCAGGCAAGTTCGGACTCCAAATAAACGCTGAAAAAACCAAATATTTCCGCACCTTTAATAAATCAAAACAACAAACGGTACTAAAAATAAAAAGTGGCTATAGAAACATGCAGTACATATTTCAGCAAGCAGAAAGTGTTATATACCTGGGAGCAGAATTTTCAAGTGAACATTACAGTGAAATTGAGAGACGTATATCAATCGGAATGAGAGCGGCAGCATCTCTAAATAGGGTACTTAGAAATAGTGCGGTTTCGCGAGCAGCCAAAGTGCATATATACAAAACCGTAATAAGACCGACAGTGACATACGGGAGTGAGGTGTGGACGTTAAACAAGTTGTATATAAATAAGCTAATGGCATGGGAGAGGAGGATGCTGAGAAGAATCTTTGGAGGTATCAGGGAGGAAGGAGAATGGAGAAGACGGACTAACGAGGAAGTATACACGATGTTCAAGAATACCCATATAATCAATGTGGTCAAACAAAGTAGACTAAGATGGTTGGGTCACCTACAACGAATGCCAGAAGAAAGAATGCCTAAACGGATTTTCCGAGAAGATATGCCAGGCAAAACTAGAAGGGGACGGCCAGTAAAAGAATGGATCAAAGACGTGAAAGAGGATTTGGAAGAACTAGGAGTTAAAGATTGGGAAACACTAGCATATAGAAGAGATAAATGGAAGAAAACAGTAACTGAAAAAGCCAAGGGCCTTAAAGGCCTATAGTGCTCAATATATATAATGGTCTGCCACAGTATTCTTCTAATAACCTATAGCTCCACCTTTCGGCCCCGTATTCACTGCTGTTCCGTCACATCCAATTGTTTTAATTGTTGTCATATCAATCTCATTAGCTTCTAAATAATTAACTATGCTCAGTTTTAAATTTTCAGCGGATTCGGATAACGGTGTTACATGTCGTATGTATTTTGAACCAGGTTCTTGAACTAAAACATAGTGTTCCTCTGTAATAGTTTTGCGATGCGACTTGGCTCCGGTAACTTTTAAAACTAGAGTTTTGTGTTTGCGCCCATCGAAATATAACCCATTTAGAGATGACACATTTTCTTTTTCTTTTCTTATGATGTTTTTTCGAAGTTTTTGCCTTTGCCTTCGAACTTTCATTCTATTTATAACACTTGTTAAATTGCAAACCTGTTGGGGCACCGGAAAGAATTCTCGTAGGCCAACCAGATTTTAAGGGTTACATACGCGTATCATAAGGCAACTTTCCCCCACTATTACGTTTGAAAAAAATAAATTTTATTTTTTCAGCCATAATTATATTTTGTTAAAAAGTTTTAAATTTCAAAACTGTTGGGACCCCAGAAAGAATTCTCGTAGCCCAACCAGATTTTAAGGGTTACATACTTGTATCACAATGCAACTTTTCCGCACTATTACGTTTCAAAAAAACAACTTTCATTTTTTCGTTCCACCCTACTGCACACCTGCAAGTGTGAATGAACCTCGACACTGCATTGGGGTAGAAGAGGAAATTGATTATGTATGTGTGAATGTATTACTCAAAATAAGTGCTATTTGCTTGCTGTATCTGCTGTAGAAAGTTTTTATAGCGGATTAAGCCGGTGCTAAACTACGTTAAATTAAATTTCTTTCTATTAAAAGGGTCAAAATCACGCAATGTAGGGTCCAAAAATGTATGTATGGAACTAGTTTGAAATCTTTATTTTCATACTAATTTAATAAAACTACAAAATATTCATCATCATTGTTGGCTTATTCTCGAGAGAATTTTATGCCGCCTTAATTGGCTTCCATAATCCATTCGTTTGGGGTGGATTACTCCCCATATTCGCTTGTTCTTGCTTATAACTTCTCATGTGTGGTGGCCGCCTGGACTATTTTTCTCCATTCGTTTCTGTTTTCTATTTTCTTAGTCCATTCTTTGACTTCCATTGAGCTTAAATCCTCTAAGACTTCATCGCACCATCTTTTTTTGGGTCTACCTCTTCGCCTAGTTTCTGCTGGGTTCCACATCGTGATCTGTTTTGTGGCTCTGCTTTGGTTTCCTCTTAATACATGTCCGAACCATTCTATTCTCCGAGATTTAATAATTTTAATGATGTCTTCTCCTTTTGTTTCTTCTAATAGCTCGTGGTTCATTCTCATTCTATGTTCTGATTCATTTATTTTGATTGGGCCAAGTATTCCTCTTAGTATTTTTCTTTCTAGTATTCTTATTTTCTCTTCCTCTTTTTCATTCAGGCATATTGTTTCGGCTGCATATATAATAGCTGGTCTGATTACAGTTTTGTAGTACACAAAATATTACGTACACTATATTTTGAAGCTACAAAGTTTACTTTATTAACTTCGGGTTCGTATAATTTTAACCTCTGCAGATTCGTTGCTACCAAGAAATGTGCGAATCAATCGTTTATGAGCACTCTATAAAATCACATCTTTGAGGCATCTTAATTCTAATTTTATTAACTAGAAGGGAATTTAAAAGTTGAAAAATATAAATGAAGTATTTTCGAAAGAGACTTCATACACTTACTTCAACAAATATTTAAGAAAAAATAGTCTACATGCTTGCAAATTCTTTATCTGCTGCCTATATTTATTGTAGTAAAGAATCATTGAAACATTTCTACGTCATCAAAAACTTAGTGTAACTTATGTAGTCTTTCTCTCTTTATGAATTTTCATATGTTTATTCAGATTACTTTTGTTTACACTCCTGTATTCACATAAATTACAGGCAAACGGTTTATCTCCAGTATGAGTACTCATAATATGTTGTTTCAGACTACTTTTATTTACACTCCTGTATTCACATAAATCACAGGCAAACGGTTTATCTCCAGTATGAGTACTCATATGTTGTTTCAGATTACTTTTATTTACACTCTTGTATTCACATAAATCACAGGCAAACGGTTTATCTCCAGTATGAGTACTCATATGCAATTTCAGACTGCCTTTAGTTACACACCTGTATTCACATAAATTACAGGCAAACGGTTTATCTCCAGTATGAGTACTCATAATATGTTGTTTCAGATTACTTTTGTTTACACTCCTGTATTCACATAAATTACAGGCAAACGGTTTATCTCCAGTATGAGTACTCATAATATGTTGTTTCAGATTACTTTTGTTTACACTCCTGTATTCACATAAATTACAGGCAAACGGTTTATCTCCAGTATGAGTACTCATAATATGTTGTTTCAGATTACTTTTGTTTACACTCCTGTATTCACATAAATTACAGGCAAACGGTTTATCTCCAGTATGAGTACTCATATGTTGTTTCAGATTTCTCTTATTTACACTCCTGTATTCACATAAATCACAGGCAGACGGTTTATCTCCAGTATGAGTACTCATATGTTGTTTCAGATTACTTTTATTTACACTCTTGTATTCACATAAATCACAGGCAAACGGTTTATCTCCAGTATGAGTACTCATAATATGTTGTTTCAGATTACTTTTGTTTACACTCCTGTATTCACATAAATTACAGGCAAACGGTTTATCTCCAGTATGAGTACTCATAATATGTTGTTTCAGATTACTTTTGTTTACACTCCTGTATTCACATAAATTACAGGCAAACGGTTTATCTCCAGTATGAGTACTCATAATATGTTGTTTCAGATTACTTTTGTTTACACTCCTGTATTCACATAAATTACAGGCAAACGGTTTATCTCCAGTATGAGTACTCATATGTTGTTTCAGATTTCTCTTATTTACACTCCTGTATTCACATAAATCACAGGCAGACGGTTTATCTCCAGTATGAGTACTCATATGTTGTTTCAGATTACTTTTATTTACACTCTTGTATTCACATAAATCACAGGCAAACGGTTTATCTCCAGTATGAGTACTCATATGCAATTTCAGACCGCCTTTAGTTACACACCTGTATTCACATAAATTACAGGCAAACGGTTTATCTCCAGTATGAGTACTCATAATATGTTGTTTCAGATTACTTTTGTTTACACTCCTGTATTCACATAAATTACAGGCAAACGGTTTATCTCCAGTATGAGTACTCATATGTTGTTTCAGATTTCTCTTATTTACACTCCTGTATTCACATAAATCACAGGCAGACGGTTTATCTCCAGTATGAGTACTCATATGTTGTTTCAGATTACTTTTATTTACACTCTTGTATTCACATAAATCACAGGTAAACGATTTATCTCCAGTATGAGTACTCATATGTTGTTTCAGATTACTTTTATTTACACTCTTGTATTCACATAAATCACAGGCAAACGGTTTATCTCCAGTATGAGTACTCATAATATGTTGTTTCAGACTACTTTTATTTACACTCCTGTATTCACATAAATCACAGGCAAACGGTTTATCTCCAGTATGAGTACTCATATGTTGTTTCAGATTACTTTTATTTACACTCTTGTATTCACATAAATCACAGGCAAACGGTTTATCTCCAGTATGAGTACTCATAATATGTTGTTTCAGACTACTTTTATTTACACTCCTGTATTCACATAAATCACAGGCAAACGGTTTATCTCCAGTATGAGTACTCATATGCAATTTCAGACTGCCTTTAGTTACACACCTGTATTCACATAAATTACACGCAAACGGTTTATCTCCAGTATGATTATGCATATGTTGTTTCAGATAATATTTATTTACACTCCTGTATTCACATAAATCACAGGCAAACAGTTTATCTCCAGTATGGATACACAAATGCCGTTTAAAATAGCTTTTAGAAGTAGTCCTATATTCACATACATTACAAATAAATGGCTTTTTTATTGAATGCATATTTTTATGAGTTTGAAGTTTGGATCTACGAGTCGCTCTAAATTGACAAATGTCACATGTAAAACTTTTTCCTTTATTTTTATTTTGGTCGTCCTCATCAAAAGGATTAACTGTATCAGTTGTTTCAACTTTTATTTTGACCACTTCATGTGCACTACTTTCAGTAATTGCAGGTTCCTCCCTCGATTTTCGTCCAGAGTTTTGGCTAATATTAGTGTTTTTTTCGTTGCAGTTATGTTTTTGTTCGGTATTGCAAAGGATATCATCGCCGAATTCACTTTTTATATCGTCCAAGTAGGGTTCAAGTTTGAGTTCTTCTTTGACGATATCCAAATCGAAATCATATTCGAGGTTAGCCTGCGAGTTTATTTCAGACATTTTTTATACAATTTTCTGTAATAATACAAATTAGAAAGAGTATTACAAACGTTTGGTAACTAGTGACTAACCTGCAGGTTATTTCGGCAACTTGCTGAAAGAGTAGTCATTCTTCCTAGTGCACGAATAGCTTTGTTGGTTTTCTGTCAATTATAGTGGTTTTCTGGATCCAACCAAGTATGTTTTATTCACTCCTGACAGGCGATTCCTAAATAAATTGATTATGTTAATATTTTGTTTTCGGCAGTTGTTTAGGAAAAAGTTGAGGAAATAACAATAAACGGAAGGAAATAAAGATAGCCATTTTTAAAAATTCACTTGGAAGAAGAAATTCAAATAAACCTTGCAGGTGGTCGGTTTCATATTTTATTTAAATTTCTTCTGTAGATATTTACTTGATTTTTACAATTTACTTTGTCATCAAAATATTTCTAACTTGATACTACCGTACGTAAAATTGAATGGAGATTCCAAAAATGTATAAATATACAGGGTGTTCCATTTAAAATAACAAAGTTGATGTGAATTCCGGCGAAACCGGAAGTGACAGAAACTTGTTTCTTATGTCAACAAATGCCATTTAAAGAGTATATTACATATACCAAATTTCATTTTGATATCTTAAAAAATAAAAAATTTATGGGGTTGCCCCAGGTTTCGTTGACATCCGGTATATTGTTGTGTTATTTAGTCACATTTTCACATTTATACTATATTCATTTAATACACTTCGATACAAATTTACAAATGAAATGACATTCCGTAAACACATTTTAAATTCAAGCATAACACGAAATGAAATATTTTGGTTCATTTACACAAGAAACCGTGTTTTATTAGTTATTTATTATACAACACGATAAAATTCTATTTTATCTTCGAGAGCGAGTTTAGCGTTGAGGCGTCAGCCGAGACGCTAATATACGCTCGAGATGATAATAATAGTATATTACATACCGAGGTGGAAAGTAGTTCGTTACTGTGGAGAGATAATTATAGTTAACAGAGATGCGGTAACGTCGAGGTTTACTCATATATCTATTTTAACTACTATATTGCTAGCAGCCTATCCTTCCCACAAGCGGAAAGCGTACCTCTACAAAAAGAGATAGGGCTATTGCCGCACTGATTTTCGTTGTAAGTGCGCATGCGATTTTTAACTCAACAAGGCGTGCGTATAAGCGCCGCGTATTTTTCAAATTCAAATCTTTACGGAAGTACTCGTATTACGCAAAAGTACTTTAGGATTTCGATTTTTCTGGTAGTAAATTGCCTTGTTCGTAAACTAAACGGTTAGCAATGTAGCTGCAATTTATAACTGATGGCAATCTAGATGCTCCAAGTGACAGAAATTTATCTGCTAAATTTCTCCATTATTAATTTTGTTTTTCTATTGTATTGAAAAAATAAAGACAATTTACAGCAAACCCAAATTACAGAGTCAAATTCTTGGATGTGCAATAAACATCGTTCATGAGAAGGCGTTACCGTTTTATGCAGTACAGCGAAGATACATCACGTTGATTCTTCCATTTGCTATATTTCTTATATTTGAACAATGAAATGTCTTAGGTGATATACAACAGAAACGTCCTACATTCGTTTCAGAATCGCTATCTTCCCGCACTTGTTACGAAAATAACTATGTATTCCTAAATACACTTCAATATTTACAATTTCTAAACATCGAGAGCAGCCGTAATTCTAACCGTAGTAGCGCTGTACTTGTACTTCGTCGTTGCCGACTCTCGGACGGACTCGCTTATTGCACGAGGTAAGCTGTGCAGTGAATTTGCCTCTGTAATTTGCGTTTGCTGTAGTATTATTATTTAAAAAATCCCGGAAGCCAGAATCTTTGTCACTTCGATAGCGACTAGGTTTATTATTTTACTTATGTTTAGGTCCGTTTCATGTAAAACGTAGAATTAAGTCTCTCTTCGTTAAGGATATAATATAGCTCTTCAAGAAACGATACAAAAATTAAACACCCCGCTATTGTTTGTTTTTGCGTTTTATTTCTTCGATGTAGTTATCTAAAGCTACGTTTTCCTAGACGCGTCTATTAGTGAGCGATGATCGCTCAGCGATTATCGCTTAGCGATCATCACTGGCACAAAACGCGAAGGTGTTTTCCTACAAACGTTTTTTATTGCTATTGCAACAGTTTATTGCTTGTTTTGGTGCGTATTTATTTATGATGAGCTTGAAGAAGAAACTTTTTCTTGCGTATTTACTAGTGGAAGAAGATGATGATATTGCCGAGTAATACTTCGCAATACTTCCTTCCTCCAGAAAAGGAGTGCATCAAATATTCCAAACAAGAAATAATGAAGGTTGTTTTTTACAACTCATCAAAAATCATTTGAGGGAAGTCGCTGAAAAGTTTCGAGAATATTTCAGATTTCGCATAGTTTGATTTTATTTTGGGTTTAATTGAAGGAGACATCAAGAAAACAGCATGCAATAGGAATCTCGACCCAATTAGTCCTAAGGAGAAATTTGCGTTAACTTTGAGCTCACCGTCCTCTTCAGCCGAAAAATGTAGTTTTGCATTTTGACTTTGAGAAGACATTTTTCAATGCAACAAACGTACACAACACGTATAACGTATGTCCAGTGGCGGCTGGTCCATAAGCGCTGCGACACTGCAGCACCCCCAGAACAAAGTACGGAAATTAATTACCTATTAAATTTGTACTTGAAAATATCAATAATATAACAATCATTCAATATTTTGCATAATTATTACATAAATTTAATTAATTAAACCGCTTTTAAAAGGAATTATTTAAACCGAAGCTGTAGATTCCATTCAGAGCGCTGAGAAATGTAGCAGTGTCAGAAACGTAGTACATTCGGTGCACATTCCGCCGCGATTTGTTTGTTTTAATAATACATGGTAAAAGTAGTCCGAACGCTGCTTATCTGGGCAGCATCTCAGCATTAATGCATCATGCCGTTGAGCTCTTGGACATCCGATCCAACAAAAACAATAATACGTCTGAATACCACGAAAAAACTAGGTGATGTCATCATTGTGCAAGGACGTCTTGGGCGACGGTATGTGTAATATAAACAGGAATATTAAATAATAAATAGTTCGTATTTCCAACTTGATTGCAACATCACTGCGAATACGGTCAAGGCTGCTCCAGTGTTAACAGGTGATCGAAAAATTTTGTGAAGTTAAAAATCGCAGAATGGATTTTATATTTAAATAAAAATTCTTTTTATTTCATTTTCCAGTAAGCTTATTTTTTTTATAAATTGAGTAAAATTTCGATTTGTTTTGTTTTATTTAAGGCACCTTAAATAAAATAAAAGGCGCCTTAAAAATATCAAGGATCGTTACTGGTATGTAAGTATATTTCGAAAGCTGCAGCACCCCCATAATTTCAAGCCACGAGCCGCCACTGCGTATGTCCCAAAAGTTTTCGGAACATTTTCGAATCACATTTATTCATAGTAAACGTGGTTGGATCCTGTGCCCGCGGGAAACAAAATTTAGCAAATTAATTGACCTTTCATTTGGCAAGTCAATTTTGTTGAACAAAATTGAATAACATGTCGTACAAGTTCGATATTCGCAAAGATATTTACCAGTTAGTTGGACAAGTGCCTAAACGGGATATTGTTCGAAACCATAGAAACCAAAATATTTCAATTTCGACAATCTATCGGACAATTAAAGATTGCGAAGAAGGTTTTCCATGTATAAACTAGCCAAAAAGTGGACGTCTCAAAATTTTAAACCGAACTACTGAACAAAGGTTGGTGGCAAGAGCAAAAAACAAAAGGTGGGAATTTCAATTCGAAAATTATCTCGAAGAATTCGTGTTTCACGCTCAGCTGTTAGTAGAGTTGTCTCCAGAAATGGATTAAAGTTTCGAAAAATAAAAAAGCTCCAAAATACACCCCCGCTCAGTTGGGAAAAATCCCCAGATGGTACCGTGCTCTGAGACGTGTTCATTTTTCGGATAAAGTTGACGATGACGATGAAAACTATTTCCCTCAGGCGAAACCCATTGACGAATTCTGGTCCCTATTGAGCAGAAAAGTTTACGATGGTGGTTGGGAAGCTCAAAATGAGGAAAAACTAAGACACAGAATATTTCATAAATCACGGATTTATGTCGTCGAATTTGATACCGTCCAAGGACTGATGAAAGATGTGAGGACCAAATTACGTGCCATAGAAGAAAATGGACCGTTATCTGTTTTCTAAATATTTATGTTGATTAAGAGAAGTTGTAAGAACAAAGTTTTATTATCGTTAAAATTAAAAAAATATATATTCCGATAAAAAAATTTTATTTTATTTTTTTCCGAAAACTTTTAGGACATACGTTAGAACTCACAAAGAATCGTCAACGACTGCGATTATGACTCCTCCCCGAGCAGGCGACTATAGTCGCTAAACGATCGACGTTAACGACTGTAACGATGATCGTGCTTAGGAAAATGGTAACATACAAACTCGGAAGAGTAGTGCTTTGCGATGATCGCTGAGCGACTATCGTGGAAAGATCATCGTTGGAGTCGTGTCTAGGAAAACGTAGCTTAACAATTTAATAAATATTTTTTATTCAACGGCTGGTACTGTTATGCCTTTTGAATATAAAGCTAACAGGAATGAGGATATACAAAATATACGTGAGACCAAGATAGATCATGCAAATGGCGGCTGAATGTTTCCGGTATGTCAGTGGCGTACCTTTTAGAATGAATACGGGATACGTAAACCTTTGAATATAAAATATTCAAAGACGTAAACTGACAAAAAAATGTAGTAAAAGTATGAATGAACAAAAATTAGAAGCTGCAAGAAATAAAATATTATAATACTGACGGTTAAAACAGTTTTTTAAATATATATTTTGCAAAGTGCTAATTTATATAAAATACGTACATATGTGACGCCTATGATATTCACTCGTGACCTTTCTTTGACATTGAAATTATAACATCGAATTGTTCTTAAATATTATTCGTAATGAACGTAGTTACATTAAATGAAGGTAAATACTTACTTATGGAAAGTTATTCCTAAATTTTTATTTGTCCTTGTTGGGGAAAAACCACAAACAGCACAACTAACCTACTATTTGTCAGCTGTCAGTCTCAAAACTATGACTACAAATAGATTATCAAAATGGCGACTTCCGTCGCACTTTTTGTATGGCTACTAAAACCATCGACCTTATACTACTGGACAGAGCCTTCGATGCTGAAACTGAAGCCAAGAATGTAAGAGAAATAATATATCGTCGTCCTTATCAACCTCCGCGTGGTGAAACAGTCATGCGCAAGTAAAATTGTGTGGCAATGCAGCGATCGTCGATGGTGCGGTACAATTTAGCGTAAACTTGTATGCTCTATTTCTTTTACTCTCATTGACGTTGAGTGAAACGCAAACCATTTGTTGATGTTGGATAGGTATATACCTACGCTGCCTACCATTTCAACATTAATGGCGGTTGTAGTGCTTGACGTTTTAAAGTATAAATAAAGTTGTTTTATTCATCGCGTCTCATTGAAAAAATATATTAAAATTGATTTAATTAAATTTCTAAAACAACTACAGCAAAAGTAGAATATACTCTATCAAGATATACAGCACCCAGTTTAAATTCAAAATCGTCATTCTAGCGCCGAATTTTTCGCGTATGCGTAGTAGACGCAAAAGGGACTCACGAGAAAATATTCTTAGCTTCACTTTGCACCTACTGCTGGTATAGGGAATTATCTGTCCAGTAGTATAAGGTCGATGACTAAAACGATACCCTCCTTCCTGTAGCTTTATATTCAAAGGTTAAGCCTGACCAATTAACTAAAAATTATGCTTAATACAACCATTATAAATAAGAATTATAGTGTAACTTTTTTTATTTCTTTTTTCAATTTTTGTGAAGGCCAATTTCAACAAAATGTTTCTGTGTAAAGTTTAAAATTCAAAATAAAATGGGGTTTTTGATTAATTTTAAGGAACGTTTGGGTATTTAATAATACATTAACTACTTTGACTACTTTTTGAAACAGTAATAAAATTATGATACTTAATAAAACATACCCCCCCCCCCCGCCCCAAGACAACACTGCCCACAATAAAATAAAATTGCAAAAAAAAACAGTTTTTTATAGCTATTAAGACAACAAGTGTTTTATAGAAGGTTTAAAAATCAAGGTCGTAGTTCAAATCCGAGCGAACGAATACGTGAATTGATAACTGACAGAAAATAAAATTTATTTTGGCATACACAAACTTCAAATTTGATCATGGCTGGTCTGCTTTTTGTGAATAAAATGCAAATTATTTATTGCAGTTTTTAAGCTATTTCTTTCTTAAACAAGCAACAAATTCAAGTAAAGTAGTATTAAATTAAGCGTATTTTTTTGTCTTTCGATTGATACCACTATCAATCCTATCAACTCAAACGGGGAGCAGGAATCTGCATATATACGATTTCCCATGCTATTTCCCTATATTCGCCCCTTAAGTCAAACAACCGGTATCTTTGAAACCAGATGGTCATGCATGTTTTTTTTTAACTATTTCTTTCCAGACCTTCATTTATATTCACCTAGTTTTTAGTCAAAAGTTTATGGGTTTTCACGATTCTAGAGGCAATTATGTAGATGATTTCTTGAGTTTCCCTATACTCGCCATGTTAAATCTTCCAAATTTGGAGTAGGTACAATAACTCCGATTGGAACTGGTCAAGTTGGCTAAATATTTTGGATTTACGTCGAGCAATACTTAATCTAGCTGTACACCAAAGATTATTAAAATTTTATGGATTTTACTTTATGCTCCAACTACCTTACAGCAGAAAGGTGCAGGTAGAGTTGTGCTTATCGATATTTTTGACATTCGATACGATACCGATACGATATCGATATTTAGTTATTGTATCGATATTGTATTCCTTGGTAATTATCGATACCGATACGATATTTTTTATAAATAAAGCACAAATTAATATTAAGGCATATATTGAAACTGCATAGTAACAAATGTCAGAAATTAAAGAAAAATAATGACAGACATAGCATGCTACAAATCAGCTGTGTGAAACGTGAAACCACAGAAGAAACTGTGAACGTCAACCAATCAGCAAGCAGTTTCGTAAAAAAACCAATTACAAGAGTAAACTTGTATGACGTCGATCGGGTAAAGTAGGCTTATAAAACAACTGTATGTAAAACCTTGGAAATTATTTTGTAAAAATGCGAAAAGTAAAAAATAATATTTATAACGATACATATCGATCCTATATCGATATTTAAATTGTGTATCGATATTGTCTGCTTGTTTACTGAATCGATATGATATCGATATATCGTATCGCTAAGCACACCTCTAGGTGCAGGTGTGAGGATACGCATTTCGAGGTTTTGCTAGCAATATAAGTAGCTTAAAATAGATATATGGGATCAGTTCGCTCGCGCCATGGGGTCTGTGACGTCAACACTTTTTCTGTCTATATTCTCAATTCTCAATAACTTCAGACACCTTGATATTCCTATTAATTGTTATAGCGGGAATGTTAAAATTAATGTTACAGGTTACAGGATAACCTTTACCCTCAGTAAAATAAACAAATTTGTTACAAATAGAATAGGCCTCTTGATGAATAACCAGAGTTATTAAATATTGAAAAATTTACCTTACCCTCCGTTATTTACAATCTCCACTCACAGTCCACCACAAAAAGTTAATCACAAACAAAAGCAAAACATTAACCCTCAAGAAATGAAAACTCCCAACAAAACTTTGACAACACGAGCAATTTTTATAGGCTGCTGCACCCTGGCGGTCTCATAGCGCACTATAAGAAAAAGTGGCAGGTTATTTGAGTGCAGCAGATGTAAGTTGGGTTGCATAAGTATGTTTTTACACAAAGTTTACAATAATTTTACCTGAACTTCGTTCGAAATTAACACCGTAATCCTGAATGCTTGAACAATGTTGTCAATAGCATTTCTATGAGCACAACAGTAAAAGCATTCAACCCCAGTATAATACTTACGTTTGAAAATTTTAATTACCTTTTAGAATACAGAGAAAAAATATGAATTACCTACTTATCATCATTTACTTAAAATACTGGAATATAAATTATTAAAAATTGAATTTTGATCAATTTTTAATTAACTAGCTACGTTACTTAGGATAAATGCACAAAAAATATTTATATACATTTTTGATCAGAAGTTTGTTATATTTCAAATAATATAATACGTAAATTTTTTTTTTTTATTTTAGTTTAATTTAGCAATCACAATATACATAATTCCATAAGCTAAACTTATGTCTCTAATGTCTTGATACGGGAGCCTCCAATGACGCTACTGAAGAATCTTCTAGTTACATTAGAAGTTGCGGACACTTGTTGAAACGCTGACAATACTGACATACACTAACACTTTTGACATACATACATATGTATCACTTAATGACGCACACTAACACTAAGCACAGTTGTTTTTTTTTTTTTTAATGGCACCAGGTCTTGTGGCCATTTACGTTTTAGACGTCTGAGTTGTGGCTCTCTGGTTATGGGTTGTAAAGTTTCATTTGGGTAAACTGCTAATCTTTCTTTATGTTTTTCTGATCTTTCAGCTACTACTTCGTTTATGAATGGGATTTTAAGATCTTTGTGTAGCGTTTGGTTCGATACGTACCATGGAGCATCGGTGATTGACCTCAGTGCCTTTGTTGTGTTTTGTTTTGTTTTGTTTTGATTTGTTGTGTTTTGTTGTTGACTGGAATCTTTGAATGATGTCAATATTAGACTTGCACGAGCATCCCCATAATTCTATACCGTATGTCCAAATTGGTTTAATGATTGCCTTGTAAATTAGGAGTTTATTTTCCAAAGATATGGCGATCTTCTTCCTACAAGCCAGTTCATTTTTTTAAACTTTATGTCCATTTCCTTACGTTTCTCGTCCAGATACCTGCCTAAGTACTTCACCTCAGTTGCTTGGGGGATTTGTGTGTTGTTAATTGAAACATTCGGACACGAAGAGCGTTTTAACGTGAATGTCACGTGAACGGATTTCTGTTCATTCACTTTAATTCTCCATCTCTGAAGCCAGTCTTGGATCGCGTTTAGGTGATTTTGTAGGTAATGACTTGCAGATGCTGGATTTTTATCAGTAGCCAGAATTACTGTGTCATCTGCGAATGCTCCTATTTGAGTTTCTTGAGTATATGGAAAGTCAGACGTATAAAGGAGATATAACATGGGTCCCATTATGCTCCCTTGAGGCACTCCAGATGTTAGTGGGCATATTGATGATATGTCGTCATTATACTTAACTTGGGAATGGCGGTCTTTTAGATATAACTGAAAGAGTTGGAAGTATTGGTGTGGTAAATTCAGCTTAATCTTAAAAAGGAGGCCTCTGTGCCAGACCTTGTCAAAGGCCTGACTGATGTCAAGGAATGCTGCTGTACAATACCTTTTTTCTTCTAACGCTGTTCGAATTATGTTTGCTACCCGGTGACACTGCTGTATGGTGGAATGTTGTTCCCTAAACCCAAATTGATGAGGAGGTAACCAACTGCTTTGTAGATTATTTCCTTTTACTCTTTTATACCCCAGCTTTTCGAGGAGTTTGGAAATTACGGGTAAAAGGCTAATGGGTCTATAAGAGGTTACATCGGTAAGGGGTTTACCTGCCTTAGGAATTAGGATTATTTGTGCAAACCTCAGTTGTTTAGGCCAGTACGTAAGTCGCAAAACTGAGTTGAATACAATAGTGGGAAACTGTCAACAATAATTTATAAAATAATGCCTGGGTAGCTCAGTCAGGTAAGTCTGCTAGCTAACCGGCAGACACGGGTTCGATGCCAGCGGTGGCCATAGTATTTTGGAACCAATTTGTGTCTAATTCGTTAAGCCCGGTACGTACATACCATTTTACAGTACGTCTTGCCTGTTCAGTTAAAACGAATCAAGTAAAACTTGCTGTGTAGACCAAAAAAACCCACGTTTTACTTGAACTGAATAGGGACGGACGATCGTCTAGAAAACTGATGGGCTGTGATGCGAGTCCAAAATGGACCCATCACCTCCACTGCACACCTGCAACTGTGAATGAGCCTCTACACTGCATTACGGTAGAAGAGGAAATGGATTATGTATGTGTGTACTCAAAATAAGTGCTATTTGCTTGCTGTATCTGCTGTAGAAAGCTTTTGTAGCGGATTAAGCCGGTGCTAAACTACGTTAAATTAAATTTCTTTCTATTAAAAGAAAAGTGTCAAATCACGCAATGTAGGGTCCAAAAATCTATAAAAGTGTATGTATGGAACTAGTTTGAAATCTTTATTTTCATACTAATTTAATAAAACTACAAAATATTACGTACACTATATTTTGAAGCTACAAAGTTTACTTTATTAACTTTTAGGGTTTGTATAATTTTAACCTCTGCAGATTCGTTGCTACTAAGAAATGTGTGAATCAATCGTTTATCAGCACTCTATAAAATCACATCTTTGAGGCATCTTAATTCTAATTTTATTAACTAGAAGGGAATTTAAAAGTTGAAAAATATAAATGAAGTATTTTCTAAAGAGACTTCCTATACTTAGGTACTTCAACAAATATTTAAGAAAAAATAGTCCACATGCGTGCAAATTCTTTATCTGCTGCCTATTTTTATTGTAGTAAAGAATCATTGAAACATTTCTACGTCATCAAAAACTTAGTGTAACTTATGTAGTCTTTCTCTCTTTATGAATTTTCATATGTTTTTTCAGATTACTTTTGTTTACACTCCTGTATTCACATAAATTACAGGCAAACGGTTTATCTCCAGTATGAGTACTCATAATATGTTGTTTCAGACTACTTTTATTTACACTCCTGTATTCACATAAATCACAGGCAAACGGTTTATCTCCAGTATGAGTACTCATATGCAATTTAAGATTGCCTTTATTTACACTCCTGTATTCACATAAATCACAGGCAAACGCTTTATCTCCAGTATGAGTACTCATATGCAATTTCAGACTGCCTTTAGTTGCACACCTGTATTGACATAAATTACAGGCAAACGGTTTATCTCCAGTATGAGTACTCATATGTTGTTTCAGATTACTTTTATTTACACCCTTGTATTCACATAAATCACAGGTAAACGGTTTATATCCAGTATGAGTACTCATATGCAATTTCAGACTGCCTTTAGTTGCACACCTGTATTCACATAAATCACAGGCAAACGGTTTATCTTCAGTATGAGTACTCATATGTTGTTTCAGATTACTTTTATTTACACCCTTGTATTCACATAAATCACAGGCAAACGGTTTATCTCCAGTATGAGTACTCATAATATGTCGTTTCAGATTACTTTTATTTACACTCCTGTATTCACATAAATGACAGGCAAACGGTTTATCTCCAGTATGAGTACTCATATGCAATTTCAGACTGCCTTTAGTTGCACACCTGTATTCACATAAATTACAGGCAAACGGTTTATCTCCAGTATGAGTACTCATATGTTGTTTCAGACTACTTTTATTTACACTCCTGTATTCACATAAATCACAGGTAAACGGTTTATCTCCAGTATGAGTACTCATATGCAATTTCAGACTGCCTTTAGTTGCACACCTGTATTCACATAAATTACAGGCAAACGGTTTATCTCCAGTATGAGTACTCATATGTTTTTTCAGCTTACCTTTATTTACACTGCTGTATTCACATAAATCACAGGCAAACGGTTTATCTCCAGTATGAGTACTCATATGCAATTTCAGATTGCTTTTATTTACACTCCTGTATTCACATAAATCACAGGCAAACGGTTTATCTCCAGTATGAGTACTCATATGTTGTTTCAGATTACTTTTATTTACACTCTTGTATTCACATAAATCACAGGCAAACGGTTTATCTCCAGTATGGATACACAAACGCCGTTTAAAATAGCTTTTAGAAGTAGTCCTATATTCACATACATTACAAATAAATGGCTTTTTTATTGAATGCATATTTTTATGAGTTTGAAGTTTGGATCTACGAGTCGCTCTAAATTGACAAACGTTACATGTAAAACTTTTTCCTTTATTTTTATTTTGGTCGTCCTCATCAAAAGGATTAACTGTATCAGTTGTTTCAACTTTTATTTCGACCACTTCATGTGCACTACTTTCAGTAATTGCAGGTTCCTCCCTCGATTTTCGTCCAGAGTTTTGGCTAATATTAGTGTTATTTTCGTTGCAGTTATGTTTTTGTTCGGTATTGCAAAGGATATCATCGCCGAATTCACTTTTTATATCGTCCAAGTAGGGTTCAAGTTTGAGTTCTTCTTTGACGATATCCAAATCGAAATCGTATTCGAGGTTAGCCTGCGAGTTTATTTCAGACATTTTTTATACAATTTTCTGTAATAATACAAATTAGAAAGAGTATTACAAACAACGTTTGGTAACTAGTGACTAACCTGCAGGTTATTTCGGCAACTTGCTGAAAGAGTGGTCATTCTTCCTAGCGCACGAATACCATTGCTGGTTTTCTGTTAATGACGATTATTTAAAAACAGTAGAAATGTACCTGCTACTTACGCTTTATAATGAACTTCTTTCTTGGTTTATCTGAGCAGATAATGACTGTATTATAGTGGTTTTCTCAACCAAATATGTTTTATTCACTCCTGACAGGCGATTCCTAAATAAATTGATTATGTTAATATTTTGTTTTCAGCAGTTGCTTTGGAAAAAGTTGAGGAAATAGAAATAAACGAAAGGGAATAAAAATAGCCATTTTTTAAAAAGTCATTTGGAAGAAGAAATTCAAATAAAACTTTGCAGGTGGTCGGTTTCATATTTTATCTAAATTTCTTCTGTAGATCTTTACTTGAATTTTACTCATTTACAATGCACAACAGTAAAATCGAAGAATGTAAATTACTTTCTACAATATTCTGCTTTGTTTTGCACAGTTCTGATCTTGACAGCTTCAAATTCTGTAATAGTTCAATTGCGAATCACATACTCAGTGACATTGAAAATGCAACACCCAGTAAACATCAATATATTGTAATAATTTTTTGGTAGTAAATTGGGTATATGAAGTGTAGGGTATTAAATGATTAAAATTTGAAAACGATTAAAAAAGAAATCAAGTGACTTTTGATAATTTCTTAAAAACAACATCACCTTTTGTTTCTACTGTGTTTGTGGCATATTGCTGTTGCAAAGTTAGTTTTAGTGTTGTGGCTACTGTATAAATGGTGTTTCCTGATACCTCGAGTACACAGACGCAACAATTTCCGCTAATTAAGCGAATTTTAAAAGGACGAATAATTGGGATGCGTGAAGCAGGAATGGGTATTCGGGAAATTGCTAATAGGGTTGGCAGTTCGTCGAAGACGTGGAGAAAGGCGAAAACTTCAGTACTGTCTCTACGAGGTTCCTTCGTGAGGCTAATGTCACTATTCTTCCGTGACCAGCTCGGTCACCTGACCTTTCGCCCATCGAACATATGTGGGATATGGTGGGCAGACGGTAAGGGCGATTACCTGCTTCCCCGATGAATCTACAGCGCCTCAGAAATGAAATTGAAATTGCTTGGGACACTATACCGCAGGAAGATATTGACCACCTCATTCAAAGTATGCCCCGTAGAGTAGGCGAATGCATAAACTTAAGAGGCGCTCAAACTCATTATTGAATTTGAGGGCAAACGACTTCTCCAAACTACATCAAATTTTAATCATTTAATACTACATATGTATCCAATTTATTACCACAAAAATATTGCAGTACATTCACGTTTACTGGGTGTTGCAATTTCAATGTCACCGAGTATATTAATTTATATTCCAAAGCCACATTTTTTGAACTGTTTCGTCGCATTTTTGATGGGAAACTGTCAACAATAATTTATAAATAATATTACTCATAATATGTGCTATTTGATTGCAGTATCTGCCAGGTGCTAAACTACATTAAATTAAATTTCTTTCGAATTTTTTTTTTGTAAACTCTTAAAAGTGTCAAATCACGCAATATTTGGTTGAAAACCTATAAAAAGTATGTACCTATGCGACTAGTTTGAAAAATTTTCATACTAATTTAATAAACAGAACAGAACAGAAAAAGAAGAACCAGGTCAAGAAAATGAAAAATGGAAGAATTAACAAAGCTGAATGCAAAATTTAACAGTTAAAGATGGATGATGGCTTTAGGAATAATACACATGAATTTGATTTGCTGAAGGAAGAGATGAAGAAAAGGGAAGAAAGATAAAACCAGGAAAAGAAAGAAATGGAACAAAAAATAGAAGTTCTAGAAGAAAAAATACAAGAAATAGAAGAAGAAAGAACGGAAAAACAAGATAAACTACAGCGAGCTGACAATATAATAATAAAAGCAATTAGAAAATTTCAAGGGGACCTAAGCATATGAGTTAAGATAGTTAGTAAAAATAGATATAAGGTTATGTAACAAAAGAGACATTACCATGACTACAATATCTATGTAGAACACTGTCATATAGGTATCTAAAATGTTACATATAATAAATACTGATGAAAGTGTGTTTTATTAATAAAGAATGTTACATGGCGCAGTCCTTAGTTCCGGAATTGTGAAACTATAAAAATCTATATTCTGTTCACTGATCTCGTGAACACCAGATTTATGTTGGCATGCACTGACCAATTGATACCTATTCGCACAGAAAATTTGCTTTGTAATGTTGTTATTTCTGGTTACTATATGATTGGAGGGAAATTTGAAATCTGACTAACTTAAAATGTAAAATTTAAAATTAGTACCTAAGCTACCAAAACTACATAAACTAACGGTATTTCAGATAGGGCAACATCCTGTCGCCTGTCGTACATTCAACCCTAAAGCCCGTATGTCACGGTATTAAATTTATGCTAAAATTGTTGAGTAAATTTTTTCATAAATTTTCTGAAAATTTTCGCAAAAATTGATAATTTTCTGTTTGCAACAGTATCACTTTTTAATGCGAAATTTGTGAATTGCGCTTGCGTATGAATGTATTTTGTTAGTGTTATTTGCGACTGCCATATTTGTAACACTGATATAACCAAGAGTTGCCTTCCATGTTTGTTTATAACGGGCGATCAAATTAATTTCACATCTAGTAGGCTATTTATTTTGTAGGCATGTCTTAGTTTAATCTTAAATATTTTGTTTTATGAACTGTCAAAACAACAAACCAATATAAATTATAGTGCGCTGCAGTACTCTAAGACATCCTCTCAACGAAATAAAAAAAGAAGGAAGGAAACTAAGGTATTATGGTGCATAACTACAAGTGTAACGGAAATACGTCACACACGCCATATTGAAACACCAACTGGCACGAGTTTTTATTGGTAGTCTAACTGTTTGTTTACGTTTTTGTCTCTGACAGTTGACGCATTTAGTGTTCTCAGCCAATGAGCTTCTAAAATCCGCCATATTGAGGCACCATCTAAATTGCATACTATTGGTGTTATGGTCCTTCCTTCTTTTTTTATTTCGTTGCATCCTCTGCACTTACAGCGCCTACCCTAATCTGAAATTCATTTGATCGCCCGATATATTTGACTACAGCTTCGTGGTATGGGATGTTTTGTGCTGTGCGCACTTTTTCTCTCAGATTTAGAACATGTTCTAAATAATTTATGCATAAATTTATGATAAAATTTATTTGTAATTTTTGTGTATTACACAACGGTGCTAAATATTTTACAAAAAAATTTTCTATACATTTTTTATAAAATTTAACGTCGTGTCAAACAGGCTTTATAGAATCGTAAAGGGTACCGTTACAAATTCTTAAAACCAACGGGAAGTCTTGAGCAGAAGCATATTATATGGAACTATTTAAAAAAAATTGAATTTGACATTTGTCGACATGACAGCATAACCCAACATTTTAGAGGGAACTAAATATCTCACTAAATTTTAAAAACATGTAGAGCGCCAATTCAATAACAAAAAAATACACCAGATATTTCAATTTTGTGTTTTTCAGACGCGTGAATAGATAGTACGCAAATATAATAAGATAAGTAGGTATGTACTATGTACAAGTAAATTTAATCAAGTTTGTAGACAAGGATGTGATCACGACCTATCAAAACTATCAACATGGAAGGATTCAAGCCGCCAAAAAATCTCAACCTTGGTGGTAATATTAGTATAAATTGGAAAAAAATCAAGCAACTATTTGAAATTTATATGAAAGCAACGGGATTGGAATCGAAAGAAGAAGAGGTCAAAGTCGCAATTTTCCTAAATTTAGTAGGGGAAGAAGCACTTGAATTATATAATACATTCACTATTAAGGACAAGAAAAAGCTACAAAAAAACAACACAGACACGGCTTTGGACAACTTAAAGTGTAAAAGGTGTGCCACCTGCAATGGCCCAAGATAATGTCCAGCCTTTAATAAAGCAAGGAAATACTCGAAGGCCTAGGTCAGTTCAAAGGTACTTATGACATAGTTTTAAAAAATGATGCAAGCCCAATAATCAAGGCTCCATTAGTTTTAAGGAATAGATTAAAAGTGGAAAAGGGGGTGATCTCAAAAGTAGAAGGACCGGTAGATTGGGTCAGTAATTTAGTCATTATAGAAATGCGTGACAAAAGTTTAAGGTTGTGTTTAGACCCGCATGAATTAAATTTACCTATTCGAAAAGAAAGTATCTTAATTCACACAATGGAAGAGATCACGAGTAAATTATCAAACAAAAAGGTTTTCACAGTCTTAGACCTAAAGGATGGGTTTTGGCATGTGCAGTTATATAACACCGGAATCATCAAAACTTTGTTCATTTTCCACGCCATTTGGCACCTGTAAATTTGAAAGATTACCTTTTGGGCTAAGCTCGGCTAAAGCTATTTAAAAAAAAAATATTCAAAATTTTGAAGATATACCTGGAGTATCAATATATTTTGATAACTTATTATAGCTGCAGACACCTACGAGGAACATGATCAAATATTAAATAAAGTGGCAAATAGAGTGAAAAAGTTTGCAATATAGAGTCAAGGAAGCACATATTTACAGAACATGGCATTAAATTAGAGCAGGATAGAGTGAAAGCAATAATGATGCTAAGAGTTCCACAAAATAAAAAGGAACCACAACGGATCTTAGGAATGGTTAACTATTTGAGAAAGTACATAGGTACCTAACTTATCAGATTTAACTATGCCATTGCGAGAGCTATTAAAAGAAAATGTTGAATTTCAGTGGCTTCCGCAACATACACGTTGCTTAAGTAATATTAAATCCAAGGTAAGCACTGCCCCAACACTGGAGAATTTTGATCCAAATAATGAAATCACAACTCAAATGATGCATCACAAAACGGCCTGGGTTGTTGCTTAGTACAGGATGGAAAACCGGTGTTTTACGCATCCAGGGCGTTAAGCGATACTGAAAAAAACTATGCAATGATTGAAAAGGAATTTCTAGGAATAGTGTTTGCAACACACAAGTTTCATAATGTAACAAGATGCTTCAGCACACGTGTGGGATCATATTCGTCATCCGCCGAGAAGCTTCCACAGTGGTCGACGATTCGCGCGGCTAGTGGAACTATCTGGAAGGAAATCATTCTACCACAGTGTGGAATGTCCGAGAATGAAAGCCTGCCTATATTAAAGGCGCGCTTGCCTACGAGTCGGCAGTCTTGAACAGATAAGCGCGGCCTACGTATAAATAAATACCTAGGTCTAAATAAATATAACTGTTACAGATAAATTACTTTAGTGTTCGGTTTTAATATTAGTGTTCCGTTTAGTTTTACGTTAGTGCTTAATTGTTGTTCTTTATAATTATTTCGTACTTTAAGTTTGTTTACTAAATTAATTTACACCACGAACCGAGTTTATGTTAAATAAACGTCGTAAAAGTGTTACAATAATTTCATTTATGGCAGGCGTGTAACCGTTCTGACAGATCACACAGATCACAAACCTTTGTTAGGAGTTATAAAAAAAAAATTGCTGACATAAACTCACCGAGATTACAACGAATGAAAATAAAGTTGCTTAGGTATGATCTAGATGTAAAATATCTACCTGGCAAATATATGTTTGTTGCTGATTTGTTCTCACGAGATTATTCAATGGATGAAAGTCAGGATAAGAATTGGTTAACGATGTAGTGCATAGTGTTAATGTAAATATGAACATTACAGAGGATAGGAGACAGGAATTTATAAGAGAAACTAAAAATAATTCTGTTTTAAGTGAGATAATTATCATTTTATTGGGTGGCATAAAAAAATAATTTAGTTAAGCCACATGACATGTACAGTATTATTTTAAGTTTCAAAATAACATTACAGTGGAGGATGGTTTGATATATGTATTTCAATAACAGACTTATAGTTCCAAATATGTTACAAATATATACTGAAGTGATATAACTTTTAGAAGATTTATATTCTTTTATTTAAAATACAAATTTGGAATAATACACTTTTAAGGTGCAAGTTTTAAATATTAAATTATGTAAATAGATAATAGAATGTATAACAATAATTAATAAACACGAAGTCAGTTCCCACAAATGTATTTAATCTTAGATCTTAGCTACTCATTAACGTGTTCGTACCGACTCAGGTACATCATTAGATGATACAAAATACTGGAAGATAAAAGGGAAATAATAACAATATGTTCTTAAAATAACACGTTAAAAGAACATATTGTTATTATTTCCCTTTTATCTTCCAGTATTTTGTATCATCTGATGATGTACCGGAGTCGGTACGAAAACGTTAATGAGTAGCTAAGATCTAAGATTAAATACATTTGTGGGAACTGACTTCGTGTTTATTAATTATTGTTATACATTCTATTATTTATCACCATTCCCATTTCGAGTAGTATGGACATCAATCATTTTATTATGTAAATAGGTTAAGCTAATTTTAAGTATTGTTATCTGTGTTAAAACGGTGTTAAAACCTGTATTATATTATTGTATTTGTTGTAAATAGTAGTCATAGTAACGTTTTATGTGTATATATGTGGAAGGATGCTTGTTTTAAAACAAAACCAAGGAGTGGGAGATTTTTGGAATATAACTAGGGAAGATCAAAAAAGTTGAAGTATAATAAATAAGAGTTTACAAAAATGAATAAAACGGGAAACAAGTGTTTATTAAAATTTCTCTGAAAACTCATATAATAATAAAGTATTAATATTGGAATTGGATTTATTTAATACAATTTTAATGGAAACTGTTTAAACAAATCATACCTCATAACAAATAATAATTGAATGGAATGGTAAAATTGAATTGAATAAGGATAATTCGTGAATGATGTTGAAGTGGTACTGATTGAATATTAAATTTGGATCAAATAAACTAATAGAGCATTGAATAATTGGATCATTAACTGGCGAAAGAACATTATTTTTGGTTGCTGAAATTAAAGGAATAATTGTTAGTGAGCGAGTGTTTTAGATATAGATTTGTGTTAGTTTCAAGGATAGGAATTGGTTATTTTATAATAAACCTTACATATTTAAAAGTGAATTGAATTTATTACTTTATTTACTTATCAAACAATTTAATAAAACGAACCCTTCAACGGCCCTGAGATAGAACTTTGATAAACAAACTAAAATTTAAAATACTTAATTTGATAATTACAATTTAATGTCAAAATAACATTTTGAATTTCTTTGAAGAGAGTTGTAACAAAAGGGGAGTAATATTTGATTTCAATTTGTTATTTAACTAGACTTGCATATCGATAATATTTGGTCTGTAATATTGATGAACTAGGAAGATAGTCGTACACTCGTTAATAGTAATTGATAATTTGAGAGCTAGCTCGGGATATTGTGTGGAGCACCTTTCTTTTAAAAGTTAAAAGGCTGTGACCATACCAATACATATATTAAACTTGCTACATGGGAGCCACTTAGGAATAGAGAAAACAAAGGCAAGAGCAAGACAAATAGCTTTGTGGCGAGGAATATCAACTGATATAGAAAACATGATTGCATGGTGTATAATTTGTAACGTTATCGCAATGCAAATGTCAAAGAACCTTTATTGAGTCGTGACATTCCTGATTTATCATTTAACAAAATAACTGTTGATACATTAGAATTATAGAATTTCAAGGGAAACGTTATTTGGCACTACAAGATTATTTATCAAAGTGGTTAGAGATAATCCCTCTAAACAGTAAAAGTGCAAGTGAAATTATTGCTAAATTAAAATTAATATTTTCAACACATGGGGTAGGTACCTAGAGAAGTAGTGACAGATAACAATCCATTCAATTAATATCAATGTAATGAATTTGCTAAACAGTGGAACTTCATGTTTAAATTTAGTTCACCAAGATGCCCTTGTAGTAATGAGCAGACAGAAAGAGCAGTTCAAGCCGCTAAAAATATAGTTAAAAAATGCAAAGATGATAATCAAGATTTGGAATTAGCTCTATTAGAGTTTAGAAACAGTCCTATTACAGGATTGCATCTTTCTCCCTCTCAATTGTTAATGAGTCGCCGTACCAAAACAAAAATTCCAATTCACTCAGCATTGTTAAAACCAGAAGTTCAGGCTAATTCTAGTAGTTTAATTAAGGCAACACAAGAAAGAAATCAGAAATATTACAATACATGTAAACGTTAGGGATGAATTGAAGGTAGGTGAAAACCTGATGTTAAATAAGAATAACAAGTGGGAACCTGCTAAATTATTATATAAACATACTTAAGATCTTACTTAATACAGGATAAAAATGGACAGGTAATACGAAGAAATTCACTACATTTAAGAAAGTCATTAACCATTATAATAGTATATTAAGTTTGGAGAACGGTAAGGGTTTATTACCGGTCGAAGACAATTATTTGGAGGAGCGAAGTGACGACTCCAATTATTGTCCGAGACCGGTAACCCTTACCGTTCGACATGCTTATAACGTTTTTTGCACGATCTAAACTAAAATTTTCTAAAATATCACTGAAAATTGGTATCCCAAATGATAGTTAGGTACCTAGTAATATTTGATTAGTAAGCCTCTGTAAAAAAACAAAACAAATCAGTTGCCATGGTCTTTTACAAACAATTTTCAATTTTTTGAACGTTAATTTGTAAAATACCATGGCAACAAATTTACTTACCGTTCACTGAACGGTAAGTGAGTGATTACTTACCGTTTTGTTAGGCGTAGTAACCAGTAAACACAACTTACTGTCAAAGAAACAGGCACGGTAAATAGCAAGAAAATAGTCGATCGTGCAAAAATGAATTTAAACCCACTATCAGTAATAGTTTGGCAGACCCTGAGAATGTTGTAGAAAATAAGTAGAATAGAGGTAACAGTAGACAAGAAAATGTTAGTAGAAATAGTACTCCTGTAGATGATACTGTTACTAAGGATTCAAATGTATCATCGGCTATACGTTGCAATAAGAGGCAGTCCAAAATGCCAAGTCGCTACAATGATTTTATTTGTTACTTAGATATTCGTAATTCGTATTAATTGTTATAGCGAGAATGTTAAAATTAATGTTACAGAATAGCCTTTACCGTCAGTAAAATAAACAAATTTGTTACAAATAACCGAAGATTTATTAAATATTGAAAAATTTTCCTTACCGTCCGTTACAATCACCACTCACACTCCACTAAAGACCAAAGACGTGCCAAACATAAACAAGAACTTAAAGTGCCAAAGATAAGAACAAGTCCGCCACAAAAGGTTAATTCGTTCACAAAAACAAAACATTAACCATCAACAACCATCACAGAATAGATTAGGTTATGACAACCATATGACAACCATCAAGAAATGAAAACTCCCAACGACAGAACATTAAACCCAACAAATGGTTGGCAACACTGGACACAAATTTTTATATGCTGCTGCACCCTGGCGATCTAGTGGCGCATTATAAAGAAAAGTGGCGGGTTATTTGAGTGCAATGCAATGGGTTTTATTTATATTTTTAAGGATTACTACCAGTTTAAAAAATTGTATCGTTTATGAGATTCTAATGAAATATTCAATATTATCTGATAAACTTGGGTTAATGTTCTGTGTTCACCACTGCGCAAATCACAATAAATGGCAGCACCACTATCCATTATCATTTTACATGTTTACCGACTCGACTTTTAATAATTTTTGTTAAGTTGAACAAGAATAATCTCTACTGAAAAATATATACCGGGTGTCCACTCTCAAACTCGAACATAGGCAATTAACATATATATTTAATTCTTGGGGTTTTTTTGGCATTATTTCTATAATAAAACAGTAAATAAGTATCAAGTAATAAAGGCTTCAAATAATATTTATTAAAAATTTAGAAAAACAGTAGTATCTAAGGAAAAATAGATTTTAATAAATATTCAAATAATCCCCCGTTTTGAGCTAAGCAATACCCTAGTCCTAGCCTGTTGTAGAAACTATTTTTTACGTTAGCCAGTTGCCTGTCAGTAATTAACGCGCCTCTCAAAGAATTAATATCTGGGTGGCGTCTTTTGTAAATTTTGCTTTTAAGGTGTCCCTACAAGAAGAAGTCGCAAGGTGCTAAATCAGCAGATCTTGCTGGCCAAGTTATAGCACCACCTCTACCAACACAATGATTTGGAAATTAATCATTTAAAAAATTTTAACATCTAAACCAAAATGCGCGGGACAGCCGTCTTGCTGGAACCAGTTCTCCTGATTTTCTCTTGCAACTTCTTCCAATGCAGGTCCTACCTTCGTTACTAAAAGATCTAAATACGTTTCTGAATTCAAGTTTCTTTCAATTTCAAACGGGCCGATAATATTCCTATTATTAAAAATCCCAGCCCAGATATTAATTTTTTGAGGATACTGAGTTCTGGTTGAAGTATTAACTTTAGAGTTTTCCTGAGTCCAATATCGTGTGTTTTGAACATTTGGTTCATTATTTAGGATAAAAGTACACTCGTCGGTGAAGCATATCAACGATAGAAAGCAGCGCGCGCTCTTGTATTTCATAACAAAACACAGTCCTATTTTCTTCGTCAACAGCAAAAATCTCTTGATGGCATTGGGGCTTATAGGGATGATATTTATATTTTTTTAATATCTTCCATACCCGCGACTCACATAAACCAACTTCAAGAGAAATTTGCCGCAAACTGTATGTTGGGTGCGCATTTACCATTGCCAACAGGCCAACACACGCTCGTTTGTGCGGTCAACTATTTGTCGATTTCCTGTGATATGATTGTTATTTTAGAACATTTTACAGACAGATCAATAAAAAAACCAATTAGGGTAGCCTGTGAAATTGAATTATTTTGAATTGGTACTTTAGCCACATCCACAGAATGACATTTTATAACGTTTGTAATTTGACATTTTTATTGTAAACAAAGTTTATAACCTTAAATTCATGTCAGAAATGTCATTCTGTGGATGTGGCTAAAGTACCAATTCAAAATAATTCAATTTCACAGCCTACCCTAATTGGTTTTTTTATTGATCTGTCTGTATTTTTTCAATAAAAATTGTTATTACTCACTACCCCTACTTTCCGATTCTTCCGAAATATTTGCACATCTTTCAAATTGTTGTACATATTTTTGAATGGTACTTGCAGATGATATAGGTAGGTCTTGTATTAGATTTAACGGTAAACAAATCTCGAACTCTTCACAAACTAACGCCACTATAAACTATAAAAGGTTTTCACCATAAAAACTCTTTCTTCCTTGGTATAATTATTCATTGTTCCATAAATAAACCTTAACACACGCCTAAACGTTGAATTATTTATTAAGTTATTAACAAACAAACAAACAGTAGAAAGTAGAATAGAAGTTTGCTGATTTAAGTCACCTAATTATAAAATTGTTTGACAAATGCAGAAATGCTGTTGAACTTTAAAAACTGTCAAATTTTAAATTAGTATTTTAAAATAGAACTGGCACTTTTAGTCTTGTTGAATCGCAATAATTTTCTTTTTCTATTGATACCATTACCCTTCTTGTAAGTAATTGGCGAGCAACAACCAGCAAAAACGGTTGATTCCATGTTAGCTATGTTCGACTTTGAGAACGAACGGACGGTATATACAATATACATATACAGGGTGTTTCAAAATTGCAGGACACCATTTTAGAGATGTGTTCTCCAGTATAAAATAAGCAAACACGTTCATATAAACTTATCTCTCAAAATAACTCATTACTTACTGAGACATCAAGGGTTAAAGCAGTGGCGGCTCGTCAGGCGAAGTAGGTGAAGTGCCTCTTCACCTAAAATTTGTGCATCCAAATTATTTTATATTCAAATTATTTTTAATTTATCGACACTTCAATATTAAGTACGTATTATTTACCATAATATACGCCACTGGCCACTAGCCTATTTTGTCCCTGTCTACACCGCATTCCAATGAAACGAACGCGCCTGAAGGGAAGAGTTGGAATTGACTGGCTTTAAAGCTGCCTCGTTGCCATGGTAACGCATACATGCGAGCGGCTCGTTGACACATGTTGAATCGCTAGAGTGAAGAGTAGAAGGGGGGCAGCTGATACCGCCATTTTGTTTTTAATTAGGTCAATCAATTTAATCGATTGCGCAATCAAGGTCGAATTAATGGGGTTAGCGGTTTAATTAGATCAATTCGCTGTTTATTTAGGCCAATTTAGATCAATCCGCGGTTTATTTAGGTCGATTTAATGGGATTAGCGGTTTAATTAGATCAATCCGCGGATTATTTAGGACAATTTAATGAGATTACGTCATAATTAGATCAATCCGCGGTTTAATTAGATCAATCCGCGGTTTAATTAGGTCAATCAAAAAGTTTAATTAAATTCTCGATCAAAAGCGGCGGCCATCTTGGAATTAATAGCTCGATCAATCAGATTTAATTAGGTCAATTAAAATTTCGATTAAAATTTCTCGATTAAAAGCGGCGGCCATCTTGGAATTAATAGCTCGATCAATTTAATCCATCAAAATTTCGATTAAAAGCGACGGCCATCTTGGAATTAAATCAAGACTAGACCAATCAGGTTAGCGGTTATCAATCTATTTCTCTCACCCTAAGTGACATATTGAATTATTCTTTAATCAAAGTTGTCAAATTCAATCAGATTAACTGTTTAATTAGATCAATCTATCTCTCTCACCCTAAGTGACATATTGAATTAATCTTTAATCAAAGTTATCAAAATTCGGCGTTATCGCGGTATCAATTCAGCCGATAAAATTAACTAGACTGAGTACAGTCATTTTTTTTGTCAAACAAGGTACGTCTTCGACAAGTTGGGACCTGTATGTTTACAATTCAAAGCTTATGTCGTCAATAGGGAATAATTTTTCTTAACAATAGAAACCTTTCTAGCAAACGTTACTCATCTGGTTCGTCGCATTTTTTAAAAAAGCGTAAACAAAACCCGAAAACTAACATGTGACTTAGTATTCTTAAATCTTCGGAATGCATTTTATTAAATAACAATCTATCGCCGTTAATTCTATTTTTAATTGTCAGCTGATCTACAGATGGAAATAACTCAATTTTAATTGTTACAATAAATCCCAAAATTAGCGTTTTTAAATAATGAAGCATTTTAAAACTCATTGCATTTCTAACGCCGCAACTTTTGTTAAACTTAAAAACGATTTCACAATGATGTGAAATGCGAGATGACTAATATGCTTTAAACAATCTGGGTTGAAAAAACAAGTATTGAAAAAACCAACGTCCTATTCTTTATAGTTTTGTAAAAATGGAAATATGATAAATAAAACTTGACAGTAAACAGTGTGTTCTAACGAAGCAATTTTAAAAACGTGCATTATGTTATTTCTGTGACTGTACCGGAAGGGCAGTTAAATAAATCTTTATGCGTAAATCCACGAACAATACGTGATTCAAACTTTTCGGCTACAGTTTGAAATAGAATTTATATTTGACTTTCACAATGATGGGAAATTTCTTGCAACGAAATGACTAATATCCGATAACAAAAGGATTGTTCTACGGATTTTTAATCTAAGCTGAAAAAACAAGACTTGAAAGACCAACGTTCTATTCTTTCTAGTTTTGTAAAATGGAAATATGTTAAATAAAACTTGTCAGTAAACAGTGTTTTTCTAACAAAAGTAATTTTGTGCATTTATGTTATTTCTGTGACTGTACCGGGAGGGAAGTTAAATAAATCTTTAAGCGTAAATCCAAGAACAATGCGTGATTCAATCTTCTTGAAATTTTTACTGTCTCATCAGCTTTGTTAAACTTCTTTGTGTGTGTACCGTGAGAAAAAAATCGTGAAAGTAGGGATTGAAAAAACGTATAAAACCAGCTGCATTGCTGTACTGATTCCACTTCACTGCTCCGACTCCAGCATCAACTACGTCAAGAACCATGTCTACCGTCAACGAACTCCTGCAGATTGTAGCCTCTGGCCTTATCCGTACCGAGGAAGGCTTGTGTACCATCTACGATCTAATCTGTCGTAAGATGGTATACGAAGACTACTCTTTAACGGCTGTTGAGGCCAGCTGCCTTAAAGAGCTGCAAGGCTACATACTGAAGCTGCAAGAGAATCGAAGGGTAAGTAAAATTGTAAATACTGAAAATGGATTTTTAAAATAATTCAGTTTTATAAACTTGCCGCTAGGGAATTTAATTATCTGTTAACAACCGTTTATACAGTGCGAGTCTTATTCATTATTTATTTTTTTATAGGTAACTGTTGAATCACCCGGGGCTGTTGGGGAGACTAAAAAGCAGCAGCACGAGCCGGGCGATAATGTTATCAATGTAAGTACACTTCTCGTAAAATCAGTTTAAGAAATTGAAGTTTTCCATGTCTGAAGTAATGCAAATTCTAATTTTTAATTCAACTTGCAGGCATTAGGGGAAAGTCAGCCTTCGACTTCACGGCCCATGCAGGCACCGCCCACGTCCGTTCATCATCCCAGGGACGAGCCGAGAGACGCTGTCAATGTGAGTACAGTTCTTATAAAATCAGTTTAAGAAATTTAAGTTTCCATGTCTGAAGTAAGGCAAATTTCTAATCTTTTAACTCAATTTTCAGGCATTCGGTGCCGGTGTACCGTCGACGTCACGGCAAGTACCGAGGCAGACAGCGTCTACACCCATTAAGGCGCCTAGACCTGAGGCTGCTAGCAACCAGGTAAATGTTATAAAATTTATACGATAAATTACAAATTTTTTAACTGGAGTAAGGTGAATGAAAGTATTCAATTTAATTTTTGTTTTAGGTTACCAATTTGACCCGGAGGCGTGAGCCGACCTACAACGTAGGTATCCGCCAGCAGCAGCCAGCAGTTGAGGCCTTTAAATACTTCAAGGTGATTAGTCAAGGCACGAAGTTGGTTAAAAAGTTCAACCTCATGGCCAAGACAGTCACCTTGAAGCTTGCCGACGTTGGCAATGAAGCGAGTGGGCCTGCTTTATGGCTTAAGGTAAATAACTTATTTTAAACTTATAGTCTTTTGAAAAACCAATTATATTTTTAAGAGTGTTTATTAATTAAGAAATATTATTTTTAGAATGCATTCACTGAGATTATTGACCACATGGTAGCCGACGCATCGCCATCTGACCGTGTGGGGCTGGTCATACACAGCGACAAGTTCCCTGAGAAGCCTGTAGGCATATCATTTCGCCGTGTTGACCAGTTATCCGTGGAGGTTGTGATGGCGGTGCTAGACAAGATCCTGCAAAGCAACGCCAGTTTTTTCTCCCAGGACGCTCTCAGAATCCAGCTAGACAGGGTCTCGCTCCCTGTGGGATATGGACCCGCAAGAGAAAAGCTAACTGGCGTTAGCTACGAGGAGTTTTGTCGGCGCAAGAAGGGCATCATGGTGGTCAACAATGACGACAATCAGTGCTTGGCCAGGGCTCTAGTGCTAGCGATGGCTTGGAGGGACAACGATCCCCAGATCGTAGCTTTAGAGAAGGGGTATCCCGAGATGGACCGACGCACTCACGAGCTATGCACTAGAGCCCGAGTGGACCTCAGCCAGGGCGGGACCAGGGACCATATAGAGCAGTTTCAGCAATATCTGGTAAATCACACAATAGTCGTGTACAATAGCCGACTGGGTAAGACGGTATATTATGAAGGACCCCGGCATCACGACAAGCCAGTCCTGAATTTAATCCTTGAAAACGCGCACTACAATGTTATTACTAATTTATGCTCAGCTTTTTCAACTACCTACTTTTGCGAGATGTGCCGTATTCGTACTAATAACAAGATACGCCATAAAGGTTGCAAATACATTTGTCCGTCCTGTCACACCTCACCCCCCTGTAATTTGAATGTGGACCTCGTTAAGTGCAACGAGTGCCACAGAGATTTTCGCGGTCAAGCCTGTTTTACTGAGCATACCAAAAATCTGTGTAAGGCTTTGCGGAGGTGCCCAACCTGTCTGTATAGTGTGTGGACTGACAAAAAGTCCAATCATAAATGTGGATTCAAGTACTGCAGTAGATGTAGGTCCGAGCAACCCGTACGTCATCTTTGTCATATGTCAAAGAATGTCGCGAATAAGAAAAAGTTAGACAAGCATTTTGGTTTTGTCTTTTATGATTTTGAATGTCGACAGGACTCTCTCGTGGATGGTACAGATAATGTTTATCTGCATCAGCCAAACTTGTGCGTTGTACAGAACGTGTGTAAGTCGTGTATTGACGACGCCGACATCAATAAAGATTGCAGCAAGTGCGGAAAGCGCCAGCACATTTTTAGAGAGAATCCTGTCGATGAACTGTTAAATTTCATTTTAAATTTCAAGAAATCGGTAGGATCCGTAGTTGCTCTGGCGCACAACGCTAAAGGCTATGATTCACAATTTGTATTACGCCGGATTATTAGTCAGAAGGAACGGTGGAACCCTAAAATTATATCCAATGGCACCAAGCTGATGTCCATTTCCTGCGGCGAAGATATCAAATTTTTAGATTCTCTGAACTACATGCCGATGCCGCTTAGCAAGTTACCCAAGACGTTTGGCTTCCAGGGTTCCAAAGGGTTCTTCCCGCACTTCTTTAATACTCTGGGTAATCAAAATTATGTTGGGCCTATGCCAGCTACACACTATTACGGGGCTGACGAGATGGCTACGTCGACTAGAAGCGAGTTTCTTGCTTGGTATAGAGGCGAGGTCGAGCGAGATGCGGTATTCAACCTGCAAGAAGAGCTTGTTAGATACTGCATTTCTGACGTCGATATACTGAGGAAGGCTTGCTTGGAGTTTTGGCGTAGTTATTGCACGTCAAACGGTGTTGATCCCTTCCGTGAAGCATGCACGATTGCTGGTTCCTGCAATGCAGTCTTCAGACGTAAGTTTCTTACAGCTGATACAATAGGCCTTATACCCCCAAACGGTTATAGAATGGCCGACAAGCAATCAGCTATCGCCATCAAATGGTTGTTATATCTTGAACACTCTTTGGATATTCAAATTAAACACGCGGGTAATAGTCGCGAGGTTAGACTTAGGGAGGGCTGCTTGGTCGATGGCTTCTGCGAGGCTACGAACACTGTATATCAGTTCCAGGGTTGTTACTACCACGGTTGCGAAGCTTGTTTCCCTGATCAAACGGCGCAACTTGGTGGTGACAAAAATGAAACGATGTTTATGCGTCGTGAGAAGACAGAGGCCACATCAGCTCGCATCCGATCCTACGGGTATAACCTCGTTGAAATGAAAGAATGTCGTTTTAAAAATTTTCTAAAAACTAATATTCAGGCCGCAGAATTTTTGGCAAATCACAGCGTTATTAGACACGAACCCTTAAACCCACGAGATAGTTTCTTCGGTGGGCGTACCAATGCGATTAAGTTGCATCACAAGGTAGAAAAGGATGAGAAGATCAGGTATTTAGACGTCTGTTCACTGTATCCCTTTGTTAATAAGTATGGGAAATACCCCATAGGGCATCCTAAAATTCATGTGGGCAGGGATAAATGTGAACAGATTGATCTTAATTCTGTAGAGGGCATTGTCAAGTGTACGATTGTACCACCAACCGATCTATATCATCCTGTTCTACCTCTTAGAATGCACGGTAAATTGATGTTTGTTCTGTGTAGAACTTGTGCTGAGGACAAGTTTATGGGCGAGTGTGCTCATACGCAGGATGAGCGTCAATTTACCGGTACTTACGTGGCGGATGAACTCCGGAAAGCTATTTCGCTGGGCTACAGGGTGATAGAAATTTTAGAGGTTTGGGAATATAAGGTCGCTCAGTACAACAAGGCAACGAAAACAGGGGGACTTTTTTCGGATTACGTAAACAATTTCGTGAAGATAAAGCAGGAGTGTAGTGGATGGCCTTCTTGGTGTACGGATGACCAGGCCAAGGATCGGTATGTTTCCGAATACGCTGATCGAGAGGGGGTTGCATTAGATAAAGGTAAAATCGCGTCAAATCCGGGTATGCGGTACATTGCGAAATTGTGTTTAAACAGCTTCTGGGGTAAGTTTGCCCAGAGAGAAAATCTAATGCAGTCCTCTATCATCACGGACTCGAATGAGTTATTCAAGAAGCTTACCGATCCTTCGGTTGAAGTCCATACATTAACTCCTGTGGACGATGATACGATCATTCTAAATTGGGACAGGCCGGACGAGTGTATTCAGCCATTGAATACCGTCAATGTCGCGCTAGCTGCATATACGACAGCTAATGCACGCCTCGAGCTGTATAAGTATTTGGAAAAGCTGGGTAGACGTGTGCTGTACTTCGACACCGACAGTGTGATTTTTACACAGCTGCCGGGTGAGTGGGTACCCGAAACAGGAGATTTCCTCGGTGACATGACCGACGAGATCGAGTGTTACGGGCCCGGTAGTTACATTGTCGAGTTCGTTAGTGGCGGACCTAAGAATTATGCCTTTAAGGTGTTTTCCACCAATAAGAATGGCTTTATATTTATTTGCAAAGTTAAAGGGATAACCCTGAATTTTAAAAATTCCGAAAGTGTAAATTTCGAGACCCTTAAAGACATGGTTCTTAACGACGCCGAGGCCACGTACGTTCAAACCGATAGAAAGATTGTCAGAACACCTGTGCACGAGGTCGTTTCCAAGCCTGAACGGAAGGTGTTCAGAGTTCAGTATACGAAGCGGCGTCGTGTAGAGGATAGTTTTGACACGCTTCCTTTCGGTTATAGAACGTAAGTTAGTAATAACATGGTAGATTTCCACCGATATAGCTGAAACTGCTCGTCATCTCCCAGTAATTAATTTTAGTTTTATTTTTGTACGTTAGCATAATTAATCTTAGTTTTTATATATTATTCTTAGTTTAGCTTGTATATACTTTTTCATATCACATTAGTTTTAAGTTCAAATATTAGTATTTTAAAATGTATATAACGTTGTATAACCAAATTTAGCTTTAGTTATTCATTTTTAATCATTTATCAGTACTCTATTATAATAGTTTTTTAACTTCCAAGTATCAGCATTTTTTACTCTGTAGATAATTTTATGCTACCAAGTTTAACTCTAGTTAATCAATTTTTTGTAACCAAGTTTTAATCAATTTTAACTATTAATGTTACTGCTGTACTTATCACTTACACTTTCGTTATACGATTATTATTATATACATAATTCACTCTTTATACCCACCAACATATATGGAAATAATAATAATCCAAGTTTAACTCTAGTTAATCGATTTTATGTAACCAAGTTTTAATCAATTTTAACTATTAATGTTACTGCTGTACTTATCACTTACACTTTCGTTATACGATTATTATTATATACATAATTCACTTTTTATACCCACCAACATATATGGAAATAATAATAAACTCTTATACAAATCGAAATTTTTCTTTGTTTTACTTCGTAGAGAATAAGGAAACAAGAAGTCGTTTAAAAAAAGTTTTATTTATATAAAAAAGTGCACTTACAATTTATACATTAGATTGTATTACATTCAGTATATCATACGCCGAGTTGACAAGTTTATCTTAGGGAAATAACGGTCGTATATCAGCTTGATGAGCCGATCGTTGCTTTTTAAATTATTATCGAACATACTTAGAAAATCTAAAGTTGATACATTATTCATTTTTAAATATAAATACACTAAACAGTAATGGCCGCAGAAATTTGAAGTCATACTCTGGATCATTCTAGTATTGCTTTTCCAAGATTTACAATTCTTCTGAATAAAATTATAATGATGTCCTTCGGGGTGGCGTCCGAATGAATCAAAGTACTCGCCATGACCATTTTCATCGATGTAGAAGGCTGCCCAGTGTTCTCCGGGTTTATAAAATGGATCTGTGTTTGCCACAATCGCACATGGTCTAATTATACGCGTAGGCAATTCATCAGAAGCATAAACATGTCGATTCACATTCGACTGACTCGGTATTGTCCGGAGAGCGCTCTTTATTTCGAACGTGTTCATTGTACCAATCAGATAAAAGTAGTACGTTTTCAACGGCGCAAACAGGATTTTCAATTGTATGACTCATACAACGTACTGCAGTTTTCTTTTTCTTCAATTTATTTAAAGACGGACACCCAAATTCCTCCAAATTTATAACAGCTTGTTTGAGAAAGCTTAAAACTTTCTTCTTCTCCTCGCCTTTAACAAAGACTGTATCGAAGCACTGCACCACACGTTTGAGTTCTAGTTCAAACTCTTCAAAATTTACGAAGCCTGAATCCCAAGACAGTCCGTGAAAATAATTTTCTAGATATGTCACGTCCTTTTTTACAGAAGCAGGTAGCGATGAATAAATTTGAGGGGGTTCGAAGTGAAGGATTTCAATTTTGTTTCCGTCGCCGGAAATAATAACAACTTCTTTTGGAATGAACTTTTTGTCAACTCCACGGAACCCTTGCAAGTCAACGAACACGTCCATACTATGCAACTACAAGCAGCTGACTAAATCCCCACTTGCAACAAAACTTGCTTTAACTGCTAAAATCCACCACCACGTTTCGGTGTTTATCAATTTCGATTACGTTGTCAAATTCTGCGTATAGCAGACAATTCACTGTTTCTTTCAAAGCTTCTTCAAATCCAACTTCTACACGAAGTGACCCATTTTTCACAAGATTCCAATGAGTGCTGGCATTTGCCGATAAATCTGGTGTTAGGTCAAAAACGAAAAAACAATATCCTTTAGAGTAATTTTCGCGTGAAATATCGTTACCCTCGTTCAGAAAATGAATTCCTGTCCCCGAAAATAAGGTGTGGTAGGCCCGAACGTACATTCCGTCCTTTGTAAAATCTGGTTGTAAAGGTTTAGTAGGAATCTGTTGTCCGTCAATATACAATGAAAAATAATTCATTTTAAAGTGATCGAAATTAAAGGGATTGGATGCATAATCGCCGTTGAATGCTTTATTTGTCACAAATCCGACAATGCAGCGTTTCGGTAATTGTCCGAGAAACACATTGTCTAAGGATTTTCTTTGTACACCTGATGGAATTGTTAAAACCTTGACATCAGTTCTAGTTATTGGATATTTAGATGTAGCCGTTGCCAGAGCTTTAGTGTGAGCTATCAAAATGCTGGGGTTTATCTTCATTCTTCTTATTAATAAACTAGCGTCAGTAATTTTCACTTTATACGTCGAACCCGCGATAGCCATTAAACTAAACGTGTCACGTGACCGAACAAACTTTATCTTCATTTCAACACCGTTAATAAGAAATTTCTCTTGATTAAACAAATCCGCATGAACATGGCCCATTAATTCAACTTGTTTACTCTTACTCGTGAACGACCGCCTTTTATCTAGTCCACTGTTTTCATCGCCTGTGGCGTCCATTTTTCCAGCTGTATCATTATACCATAGCGAACAGGTCAAGTGAGAACTCTTAGCTTCAGGCCCATAATTCAAAAGAGTCTCTATGTATGAACGGTAGGCGTAAGTATTGTTTGGAGGTGATACCAATTTTTGATTTAAATATATCTCCACTTGACTAAAAAGAGAATGTAGCCAGTTATTTACGGGGGCTGGTTTGTCCTCATCGCCTAGAGGTGTATCGTCTTGTTTCACTATTTTTGCGGTTACATGTAGCATAGTTTGACTCAGGTCCAGGTAATCATTTCCATTTCCGGGTACAATAAATTCGATAGGTGCGTCATCAGTAAGCGAAGAAAGCGGTTTATAAAATATCCATTGTCCATTTTCGATACTAGTTTGAGTCGAAGGTAACGCAAACAAGTCCAGCTCGGATTTAATGCATTCACAAGAATGAGCATGTAGAAAAGACATTTTTAAATTTTAGTAAATATATCACTATGTTCTGTTTTCGTAGTATTTTTACGCTTGACGACCCTTCCAGGAGATCTTGATATAGACTGAGTAATGTTTAATGTGCGTGGTCTTTTATACCCGGATCCGTCCATTAAAGTGCTGATTTTTGCATCGGCTTTACGTTTTAAATTTTTTCCAGCTTCTTCTAATCTATTGTGAAAGGCTTCTTTAACGGTGCGCTTGTCGGCTAGATCGTTTAAAAAATTACTCCCACTTCTCAAGGCTTCTTCCCCCACCACTCGAGCACCAGTCTTAAAAAGAGGAAGGATGCTGCGAAATATACCGCCCAGAAATGATCCAATTCCATGTCCACGTTGATAAGGAGCTCCTCTGTAAATAGCCCCAATACCACTCCCTGCCTGTTGTACGTAATATTGTTGATAGGGACAATCCATCATTAATTAATTTTCTTGAAGTGTAGTTTCAAGCTCAGAGTTCCAAACTCGAATGGCATCGAGGCTCCGGTCTCGGTCCTTATATCTATCTCGAGATTTTCAAATTCTTTTCTCATCACAGGGATGTAGTGAGTGGGCGAGAATATTACATCCTTATGACATCCGTAATTATAATTGTCTGAGGTTATATTGATAATACGAACAAGTGGTGATAAAACATCGCCAACAAGTTGAGGTTCTACAATATCGCAATATACAAACATTTGAGATGGCAGGCCTACCCAGATATTTGAGGGGTGGGACGGGGCTTGGTTGAGTGCAATGTTTGTCCCCGGTTTATATCCAAGTTGAAGAGCCAATCTTTGTGATAATCCCAGTACGGCTAGCTGCTCTTTTAAGTTTAACGACACCCGTTTAGTAACTTTATTGTACTTAAATTCCAACAGCCTACTTAGTAATTGATGACTGTTAATCGTCGTAATAACATCTTCAATATTCTCGTAATTCCCGGCTGGTATGTGAAAAACAAACCATCCGTCATTTTCGTATAAAACTTCTGAGCTGTCTTTGAAATGGCTGCTAGCATTTTTTAGCACCGTCTCCTTGTCTTCAGCGTCAGGTGGCGTTAGACGATAATAAATTAAGTTATCCGTGTCTGTCACAGCTAAAAAGGAACACGGATATTGAATTTCAGCAATTCCAACAACCCAGTTACTAGTTAACCTTACACGTTTATGTAACTGTGTAATAAACTTTGTTGTAGTGTTTTTGGGAAAATATTCCATTGAACTGTTGCTTAAGAGAGTTAGATAAAATTCGTTCTCCATTTTCACAAACGTTTAAGTTCTGAAGCTGCTACCCAACTATTAAACTTGTCGCTGTACCCCCTCCACTTCACTAAATAATATTTTGATTTGCCACGACCTTTTTCAGCTAACACTTTATCGATTTTAAATACTGTGTCTTTTTCTAACGTTACAGGTTGTAGCTCTTCCTCGTAGAAAGTTCCTTCAATAATTTCGTCGTTTAAGTCAACTATTCTGTATACAGGCGGTTTCCGCTGTATAGTCGCGCAGATTTTAAAGACCTCTTCACTCCAATTTGTCTCGTAACCTTTCTCGAATGTATGTTTTGTTCTACTGATTCTAACATGCTGATTCACTTTAAATTTAGGTTTTCTTTGTACCCCCACTCCTCCACGATAAAGGTTGTTCCATACTTCCAATACATTTTGTTCGTTTACGTTACTCGGGGGCATTTTGATACTCGAGTGATATCTATTGTTATATGATGAAACTAAATCTTGCAGTACATCGATGTATCTGTACGAGTTTGAATAGGTAAAGTAACGCCACATTCTTGTTTTAAGTGTTCGGTTGAATCTTTCAACTACGGCCGCTTTTACATCGGGATTATTGGTAACAAAGAAATTAATGTCATGTTCTTTAAACAGTTTCTGCACGGGCGCTGCCACAAACTCTTTGCCTTTGTCAGTTTGAATTTTTAAAGGAGTCGTTTCACATTCGTTAAATATTTCTTTAAAAGCTTCTATTACTGATGCTGCAGTCTTAGATTTTAAAGGTCTTACCCAAGCCATTTTGCTAAAGACATCTATTACTGTTAAAATATAATTGTTTCCATCGTTGTATTTAGTCAAAGTCCTCATGTCGCAAAGATCAGCCTGCCATAATTCAAACATGTTGCTAACAACGTACTTGTTTCTTGGAAAATGTTTTCTAAGAGGTTTATGAACAGTGTAAGCATCCTGTTTCTTTAACCACTCTTCTACGTCTGCTTTTGGAACTTGATTCTTTACAGAGTTTATTAATGAATCGGCACCAGAATATCCAACAGGGTTTGAAGGGTCGTAGTAGATGGTATTCAAATCAACCATTTTTAAAGTTTAAGTCTTGCCCAGCCCAGAGATTTAGCCGAGCGTGTCGTATTGCCTAAAGTTTTACGCTTTTTAGAGCGTGTGCTAGCAGGTGTTTGTTGACTGGTTGAGGCAGCTCCAGAAACTTCTTTTATACGCCCTTCTGAATCGGCATCGTAGTCTTCGGGCTTCACTTCTGATTTTAAAAATTTTGGCGATTGATTATAAGATGAAACATTACGTCGTTTAGGGTTACCTATTAACTCATGAGGTATATTTTTCTCATTCATAAAGGATGCAAACTGCTCCCAGCCTGCAGGATTTGAACTTTTGCGAGGTCTTAGTGTATCATTTATTAGATCGATAATATTTGATGACGGTAGAATTTCACCTTTTATGGAGACGGTTCCCTTATCATCCCAATCAATTGAGCCAGTTGAAGATAAAATATTAATAAGATTCTTCGCCTTTCTCTTATACGTATCGGGTAGTGTGGCTAGTATGTCTGAATGCTGTAAAGATTCTTGTTTGACTTCCACAGGCACGTTGACTGGCTGACGAGACTGGTCCGTAAAGTGTAAATATCTTTGCAACACCTGATTGTACTGGGCCCATTTGTCATGATCCGATAATTTGGAGCCAAGAACTTTTTGCATGTCTTCGTCTAATTGAGATAATATTTTTGGTTGTGTATTTTCAGAAACAGTTAACCGTTGTAGCAACTCGGGAGGCACAATCATCATTTTCTTAGCATGCTCCATTTTTTAGTTTATTTTAGCAAACTTCCCAGAATTCCGCTAATTAGTGGAGCAAGAATTAACGGTAGTAATGCACCACCTTTTTGTATTAACAATTTTCTCTTCTTGAATATAGGTTCCCCGGGTTTCACCAATCGCCTTAGGATGTGTTTGTGTTGAGAGAGTCGCCTTTTCTGATGAATACTTAATGGAACTTTTCCTTTTAAAGTGTTATAAATACATTCACAAATACAATGAATTTCTTTATCACCCACGGCCTTTAAGAGAGCCGCTCGCTCCTTAGGTCCGAGTTTTGCTAGGGCACGGAGCAATTCAGAGTTTTTAATCACAGCGTGAGGCATCATGCACTAATGACGCTAGATTTATAGGTGTTGTTGTTGTATTTATACTCCTTCTTCGGCACATACACATAACATGAACCATCCTCTCGAAATATAGATGTTCTGAATCTAAACTCCTCAGGTGTTGATTGTTTTAAGTCGAAGAGTAAATAGCCGTGAGGCTTGGAAGTTGCGTCTTGGTACGCTTCTTGTAGAAATTTAATGTTTGAAGGGACTATTTGACACGCTAAATGACGTATTTGAGTTCCATCTCGCGGATTTTTAAAATATATGATGTAGTGTGCATTAAGGGAAATATCCCTCTGCCCTTTGCCCTGATGAAATATATTTTGTGTTATGAAAAACACGCTTAAATTTCTATGATGACACCCCTTAGTAAATATATCTACAATACTGCCGTTTGTCTCGCGCATTAAATCGTCAATAATTATTAAATTTGGTTGAACCCCGTCAAACTGGTCCATATTTGGTAGTCCTTGTTGAAATTCAGCTATGGAGCTTAAGTCTTTATATAAAGGTTGCCACTCATCATAAAACCAAATTACTTTTTCAAATTTCACATTGCATATATTATCGCTGTTCATATTTTTTAAAAAATCAACTACAAAAAACGACTTTCCACACCCTGACGGTCCCGCAACAATTGCAGAAAACGGATGTTGAAACTGGCACTCCATGTTTATTGCATCAACGTCAGAGTTAAACTGGCTGTAGGATAAAGAATTAGAAATTTATATAAATAATAATACAGGTATACGTGGAACCAATATTTATTTATTTATCTATTAACACCACCAGCAATGTACAATCGATCATCAGACCCTACACTACCTTGAATTACAGTAATAACAAAATTTTTAAAATTATAAATCAATTCACCTAAAACATCTTCACCCCTATAATCTATTTTATAGGTGTCTGAAAGTAAAACGTCTAATACGTCAAAATTTCCAGAATTTTCAACAATACATGCTACATTTGTATAAAACTCAGTAAATAACACAGACATCTTCATAGCACTCCTTTTCAATGTCTCTAGACGCACAAAGAGAAAATCTTTCATGTCCACAATTTTCGCTAGCGTAGAATTCATTGCATAAAGTTCAAATGTTTCTGTACCAGTTTTTGGTACAAATTTACACGTTTGCCACCCCGTACAGAGCATTTTGTAACGCTGCAAATCGAAGTTTAAACTACCTTCACGCAAGGACACTAATATCTCGGGTAGAACGTTAACGAACTCCTTGAACGCTTCTTCTTCGAATTCTACCCCAGCTTCAATACCGCTTTTAACGATGCGGACAACCGGGGCAAAATCTTTATACGGATCCATTCCAATATGTATCAACTTACTTGCAGAATTATTTAACGGGATGTAAGACCCGCAAAGTAGACGCTTCTTCTCGTTTCGTACCAGGTTTCTCTGCTGCGCGTCATCTTCAGAGGGTTTAACACCGTATGCAGGCCGGACTTCTTCTTGAAACACACGCACGTCTTCTTCGGTGATATGGCGTTGTGGCGAAAAACTTCGGGGTCGCTCTTTGGTTACTGATGTAGACTTCTGGACGCCGCCTCGACGCGATTTATCATATGGAGCCCAACGCTTCCTGGCCTCAACGGTTGAATTTTCTTGCTGGTTATTCATAACTTACTCAATAGGTCACTAGGTAGAAAGCACAGATAGGAACTCTGAATGGCCGAGTAGGCACTCTGTTCGCTTATTTATACCGTAGTGTAGGATGGAAGGGGAGCTGTCTCACATACAAGTCGAAACATGCCTTTTCATGACGCAACTTTTATAATAATCTAGAAAGATCCTTTGAACAATGGTTATTGTTTGCGATCATCACACAATGGCTGTCACATTAGTCATTTCCTGTATTCCGGGAATTTGAAATAAGTTACTTTTATTATTGTTTACACCCGAGTGGGTGATTGACGTTTTGATGACTCATGTGTTTTTCCGTTATGTCACAGCTGGACCCTCGAGGTTTCTATTGTTAAGAAAAATTAATCCCTATTGACGTCATAAGCTTTGAATTGTAAACATACAGGTCCCAACTTGTCGAAGACGTACCTTGTTTGACAAAAAAAATGACTGTACTCAGTCTAGTTAATTTTATCGGCTGAATTGATATCGCGATAACTCCGAATTTTGATAACTTTGATTAAAGATTAATTCAATATGTCACTTAGGGTGAGAGAGGTAGATTGATCTAATTAAACAGTTAACCTGATTGAATTTGATAACTTTGATTAAAGATTAATTCAATATGTCACTCTGAATAATTAATTATGCACCCGCCGATTCCCTGCCCATTTGTACAATATAGAGGGTGAGAGAGATAGATTGATCTAATTAAACAGTTAAACTGATTGAACTAGCTATAATACTTGATTTAATTCCAAGATGGCCGCCGATTTTAATCGAGAATTTAATCGACCTAATTAAATCTGATTGATCGAGCTATTAATTCCAAGATGGCCGCCGCTTTTGATCGAGAATTTAATTAAACTTTTTGATTGACCTAATTAAACCGCGGATTGATCTAATTAAACCGCGGATTGATCTAATTATGACGTAATCTCATTAAATTGTCCTAAATAATCCGCGGATTGATCTAATTAAACCGCTAATCCCATTAAATCGACCTAAATAAACCGCGGATTGATCTAAATTGGCCTAAATAAACAGCGAATTGATCTAATTAAACCGCTAACCCCATTAATTCGACCTTGATTGCGCAATCGATTAAATTGATTGACCTAATTAAAAACAAAATGGCGGTATCAGCTGCCCCCCTTCTACTGTGAAGTGTTTAGTTTTGTATGGGCGAACCATTTCACTACATCCACATCGTGTCGCGTGTCGCTCTTGGTTTATTTTATAATTCATTCTTCTTCTTCTTCTTCCTGAAGCTCCGAAGGAGCGAAGGGCGCCCAAAGGGCGTTTCTAAAGCAGCGTGTTTGGCAGGGTTGCTAGGCCTGCGCATCGTTGGTTGGGTCCGTTGTTGTTGATATTTTCTGTACCAGTTTCCTCCATTTGTTTTTGTCCTGCGCTATGAATTTAGCTTGTCCCCATGACATGTTCTGTAGTTGTAGGTCTTTTAAAACAGTTCTTTTCCATGTGTCTCTCGGCCTCCCCCTCTTTCGCTTTCCTTGCGTATTAAACTCCAGGGCTTGTTTTGTAATGCTACTGTTCGGTTTTCTCAGTGTATGGCCTATCCATTCCCATCTTCTTTTTTTAATTGTTTTTTCAATCCTTTCCTCTTCCGAGATTGTCCATAGTTGCTGGTTTGATATCCTTTCCGGCCAGAATATGCGATGTATGTGCCTAAGGCATTTGTTTATAAACACTTGTAGTTTATTCACCATTTGCTTATTAATCGACCACGTTTCAGCACCGTATAACATCACACTTTTAACATTTGTATTAAAAAGACGTAGCTTAGTTGTTGTTCTGATGTTTTTCGTACTCCAAATTCTCTTTAACATGTTGAATGCAGATTGTGCCAATGCTATTCTTCTATTAATGTCTTTCTGTGTACCCCCGTTAACGTCCAGCATGCTGCCTAAGTAGCAGAATTCGTTGACTTTTTCTATACTAAGTTCACCGAGTGTGATATTTGTTTCCTCCGGGTTCCTTGTTGTAAGAATTTTTGTTTTTTTCCCATTTATTTTTAGTCCGACCTTTTCGGCTTCAGATTTAAGTTTGTCGAGTTTCCTTTGCATTGCTTTTTCATTTGTTGTGAGTAAGCAGATGTCGTCTGCGAATTCTAGATCTTCCATTGTAGTGAACGTGCCCCAGTGAATTCCGTTTTTTTTATCTTCCGTGTGTCCCATAACCCAGTCCACTATAATGAGGAAAAGTGTTGGGGATAGTATGCATCCTTGCCGGACTCCTGTCTTTATGCTGATTTTCTCTGACAGTCTGCCATGATGTTCGACTCTTGCGGCGAAATTAGTGTACAGTAATTTGATTATTCTTATGAATTTATCCGGTAGCCCGTAGTATCTCAATATCTTCCACATTATCTCCCTTGAGACTGAATCGAACGCTTTTTCAAAGTCGATGAAATTTACCCATATGTTCTGGTCGTTCTCTGTTGTTTGTTCTAAAATAATCCTCAGTGTGCAGATGTGGTCGATACATGAGCGTCTCTCCCTGAACCCCGCTTGGTTTTCTCTAAGTTTAGTATCTATAGCCGATTTCATACGTTTCGATATCATCTTAGTCATTATTTTGCTTGCTGTTGATAGTAACATTATGGGTCGGAAGTTTTCGCAGCGAGTGAGGTCTCCCTTTTTCGGTATCTTTATTAGCACTCCCTGTGCCCAGTCTTCTGGTATGTTTTCGTCGTCCCACACTTTGTTTATTAGAATATGCATTATCTCAATTGTATGCTCTTTGTCTGCCTTTAATAATTCCGCCGGAATCTCATCTATGCCTGGCGCTTTTCCGCATTTCATTTCGTTCAGTGCTTGTTGGATTTCATTTTTATTGAAATTTTCTTCGCTTATATCTAGTTGCTGGATTCTCATATTGCTGATCACTTCCTGTGTGATTTCTTTTGCCTTGTAGATCTCAGTGAAATGTCTCGTCCATCTTTCTATCATTTCTTTGTCTGTTCTGTATATTTCTCCGTTCTCTCCTTTGAGTTTCGTTAATGGTTTGTTTTTTCTTCCATTGATCTGCTTTGTTATATTGTATAGGCCTTTCATATCTTTATTGTGAGCTGCTGTTTCTGCTTTTTCTGCTAGATTTTCTATATATGTTCGTTTGTCTTGTCTTGCTTTTCTTTTTACTTCTTTGTTCTTGTCTCTGTATTTTCTTTCAAGTTCCTTCCTTGTTTCTTCGTTTCTCATGTTTAGTAGCTTCATTCTTATTTCTCGTCTTTCTTCGATTGCGTTTATTGTGCCTGGATTTATCCAGGGTTTATTTATTCTTATTGTATATCCGAGAGTCTCTGAGGCGGTCTTTTGGATTGCTTTTTTATATATTAGCCATAGATTTTCAGCTGACAGGTCCTTTAGATCGTCAATCCTTCCTGTATTTTCTCTCAGTTTCTCTTGGAATTTTTTGTTCTCTTCTACAACTTTTAGTTTCTCAAGGTTATATTTGGGTCTTGATGCAATGTGCTTATTGTTTTTTAAGCTTATTTTTATCTTTGCTCTGACAAGGTAGTGGTCGGACGCTATGTCAGCACCTCTCATCGTTCTTACGTCCCGTAGTGCGTTTTTCCATTTTTGTTCGATCATAAAATGATCAATTTGGTTTTTATACTGTCCATTTGGGGCTACCCATGTTGCCTTGTGGATATCCTTGTGCTTGAAAAGAGTGCCGCCAATTACTAATCCGTTTATCTTGCAGAATTCAATAAGCTTCTCGCCACTTTCGTTCATAGTTCCTAATCCCTGCTTTCCCATGACATTTTCATTCCCTCCATTGTTGTTGCCCACCTTGGCATTCAGGTCTCCTATTAGGATTTTTATGTCCCTGGGGTAATTGCTTTGTATCTTCTCCCATATAGCTTGCATTTGTTCATAGAACTCATTTTTGGTGTCCTCATCTTTGTCGTTTGTAGGGCTGTACACGTTTATAATAACAGAGTTTCTGATTTTGCCTCTAAATCTTGCCCATATTATCCTTTCCGATATGCCTTCCCATTCTATTAAGCTATTTTTCGTTGATTTATCGATCATTATTGCCACCCCTTTTTCTGTTAGCTTGGATTCTTCGTCTAGGCCAGAGTACAGTAACATGTGTCCGTTTGTTAGCGTTGTCCTTCCGTTACCCTTCCATCTAGTTTCGCTTAGTCCTAGAATCTTTATGGTATATCTTGACATTTCTCTTGCTACCTGATCAGCCTTGCTAGTTTCATACATGGTTTGAACATTCCAGCACCCAATATAATGTATTTTATTGTTTTCTATTTCGTTTATTTGCTTTATTGTATTCATGTCCGTGTCCGTTGCCGTATTTGTCATTTCTTCTTCTCCTATGTGGGAAACTAGTTTTTTATTGGTCTTCTTGATGTTCTCGTGACTTTGGCTTGTTCATCTCTTAATTCGTCCTCCTTAGACGGTGTTCTTTGGCTTACTTTTCTCGTTACTCCTCTCCCCGTTTCGTCTTCGTTTGTATTATTTTGTACGTTCTGTGTTGTATTGGTCCATTCTCTTGCATTTTCGACGGAGTAGTCTTTCCCGTTTACGATTAGTTTATTGTATTTAACCGTTGCTTTATGTCCCTTGTTTCTCGCTCTCTTCATTTGTTCTATTAGCTCTTTTCGTTGTATCTGTATTTCTCTGGGGAAATCTTCGTTTATGCTCCATCCAGTATTTTTTAGGTTCTTGGAAGATTTCAAAATTTCCATTTTTTTAATTCCACTGGACAATTCTACCATTATAGGTCTAGCGCTATTATCAATTTTCTTTCCTAGACGTCTGATGTCGATTATGTCGTCTTTTGCTGTAGTTTGGACACCTGTTTTATCGAAGACTTCTTGTATTTTGGATTGTTGGGCCGGGTAATCTTCGTTTTCCATCTCTTCTATTCCAAAAATTATCAAATTTTTCCTTTTTAATTCTCTTTCTAGCAGTAGCATTTTCTCGTTTTGTTTATGTATTTCACCTTTTAACTTGCTATTCTCGCGTTTTCTTTCCTCATTTTCATTTTTCAGTGCCGTTAGTTCTATTTGTATGTTATCCAGTTTCTTTTCGATCCGCCCATTTCCTTCCTCCATTCTTTGATCCCTTTCTTCCATCCTGCTCAATTTATCTCTTAGTTCTGTCATAAATCCCTCCATAATGCCTGTTGGGTGTTATTTCGTAGTTAAATTAATGTATGTCGTTTTCAGCGTCCCGTATACTGTTATCGCCAAAATTCTACTCAATTCAAATCTTAGCCAATACACAAGCTAGCTAAATTCGACTTTCAATTTCAAAATGCGGTTGGTTTAATATTCGGGTAGGTATTTCTCCTTAGTCCGTCTCTGTACTTGACTCTTATTCGTATCGGCGTTGACGACCGCGTTACAGCTGGCTCGCTGATAGCCGGTCTTACGCGGCGTTAAATTTATTTGGAGGATGGATATTTTGTTGGTTATATTTTAATAAGGACTGAACAACGAGTCGTTTCAAAGTGTTATATAGATATAATAGGTTGCTTACCTATTAGTTGAATTGTATTTTCTATCCTATGTTTAATGCACTCTATTTTGCACGATTTTTGGTTGATTTCTGGCCTGAAGGGAAGAGTTGGAATTGACTGGCTTTAAAGCTGCCTCGTTGCCATGGTAACGCATACATGCGAGCGGCTCGTTGACACATGTTGAATCGCTAGAGTGAAGTGTTTAGTTTTGTATGGGCGAACCATTTCACTACATCCACATCGTGTCGCGTGTCGCTCTTGGTTTATTTTATAATTCATTACTGGACAAAAATGAATCGACAAGTGAACCACATTACAGCGAAAGTACTTTCGGATGCATTGCCAGTAATCAGAGATCCATTTCTACAATTAATTAATCAATCTTTAATAAAGAATTGGAGTTTTCCCGAAAACGGAAAATATCTAAAGTTGTGCCTGTTTCAAAAGTAAATTCTACGAAAAAATTTTAAGAATTTCGCCCCATTAATGTATTGCCAGTTTATGAACAAATACTAGAAGTGGCCGTTAAAGAACAACTGCAAGATTATGTAGAAACAAATGACATTTTAACTAAAAGTCAATCCGGTTTTCGAAATAAACATTCATGTGAATCTGAGATAAATTTTGTGCTGAGAACTTGGAAAAGTGAGTTAGATTTAAATAAAAGTATTTTAGCTGTGTTTTTAGACTATAAAAGAGCTTTTGAAAGCAAAATTACCTTACATCGCGCTTCCAGACAACTTTATATGGAAATAAAGAATCTTTAAAAATTCAGAATAATTTGGGGGTGTACCACAAGGATCGGTTTTAGGCCCATTGCTGTTTTTAATTTATATTAATGGTTTAGAACTTAATCTTAGTTACTGCAACATTAATTTATTTGCTGATGATACTTTAGTGTCAATTAGGTACCGATGCGAATATAGATCTTGCTATCACCAAATTAAATCTAGAACTAAAAACCATTTCTCAATGGTTACAAGTTAACAAATTGAAATTGAATGTCTCGAAAACTAAATTTATGATTAAGTTCAAATAAAAATGTTCAGTCAGCTAAAATAAATATAGAAAATATGGACTTGGAAAAGGTTGACCAAATTAAATATTTAGGAGTAATTATAGATGATAAATTAAATTTTAAGAAGCACGTAGATTATATTATCAAGAAAGTAGCTCGTAAAATTAGTTTACTGGGCAGGATATCTAACAAGCTTAGTATTCAAGCCAGAATTAATGTATACAAAACAAATATTGCTCCACATTTTGATTACTGTGCAAGCATTTTGTTTCTTTGTCAGGAAACAGAATTAAAAAGATTGCAAAACAACAAAACAGAGCTATGCGTATTGTACTGCAGTTGCAGACTGCAGTGTTCAAAACTTACTAAAATTACTTTAATATTATGTAGGTATCTTGCAATGGTTAAGCATAAAACAGCGTATTTACTTTAAAACTCTTAGTATTAGTCTACAAAACAATAAATTGTTTACTTCCAGAACACATGTCCCAGTCAGACATACATGATTATAGTACCAGAACTCGCTCCGACTTTAGATTGCCAAAATTTTCCAAATCGAAATCTCAAAATTTTTTGTTTCTACAAAGGTTTAAAATGTTATAACAATCTTCCACAGGAAATAAAACCAAATATTTATAATTTTAAGAAACAGTGAAGTTTGTACGTTAAGAATAGGCTAAAGAACTGAATTTTATAAATCAAGTGAAATCGTTTTTACATGTAGTTGAGGGGTCACTTATAAGCTACATAATATTTAAAATAATAAAAAAAAATTTATCCGCAAAAAAAATTAGAAAATTATCCCAGCAATTTTGAATTACCGCCGGAAAATCGAAAACGGCATGTGACGTACCGCGCCGCACGGATCGGCGTTGCCTGGTAATGTGCATAAAATAGACTCTGCAGTGTCAAAGTGACTGGAAAAAATTTAAGGTTAGTATCATGTACCTATTCATTAGGTATAGATAGAAATATTTTACCTTTTTACCTGGTGTAGAAGTAGTAGTTCTTATTAATTTTCACAGGCGAAGGAGGTAAATAAACACGTTAAACACGTCGCGCTACAACGTTTGCGTATGTTCTGCCGACAGCTGACTATTATTGGTTATCTATACAGCTGACGCGTTCGGCTACATACGTCACAGCAATATGGCGCGTATACGTGCTCGTTTTGGCGGGAAAATTTTTCATTTGAAATTCCGACTCTTTTTTACGCTTTCTTAATCATTAAAAAAAAAATTTTTTGTCTTGGGTCTTTTTAATACGGCATAAACATTAAAAAACATTAATTTAAAAAAAATAATTCTGTTGCCTATTGTTTTTAAGCAAATATTGGACAATATAAACTCCTATACGATCAACGTAAAATTAGTAATATTACTAAATAAAGTACATATTATTATTATAATGAAATATTTACCTGGAACCTGCAACGATATTAAAACTCAACTTCTTATAATACTTTATTCACATGATCAGACTGTAAGATTATAAAACTCAAAACTAATAAAATCGGCCACCCAAATAAAACTTAAAACTTTTACAGTAACCGATTCGTACTTAGTAACGACATACCATATTTAACTAAAATAATCCACATACAATACACCTACCGCAATCACAGGACTTAAACTCTTTTTCTTTAAAGACGAGTTCCCATCAACATTAATTATACATACTTAAAATATTTCATCAGTTTTTGAGGCGTTTTTTCATCAAATACTGCCATTTAATTATTCAGAGTGGGATGAAATCAATAAATGATTACAAAATAAAATCTATGTAATTACAAATACAAATACAACAATCATACAGTTGGGAAAATACTGGTAATCAAAACCTTCACATAATAGTTTAAATGACGAATTTAATTGTTCGAATAGCGCCTTCATCAACAAAATCCGGAGGGTGCTAAACACATTTCGCAGACAAGCCTTGAATATTATATTTTCTCATTGCTAACGTTTCATGCAGCATTACTTTACTGCATGAAAAAGAGGAATTTTGCCGATACGTAAAATTCAACTTATTTTGAGTTTTGAAATTTTTTTAAAATACATAATTCAGCTTAGGGTTTTAATGTAATCTTAATCTTAAATTTATGACTAACACAAAATTTAAAATTAATTAACCAGAATAAAATAATACTAATCCACTAAAATAGATACCGTTATCTAACGTTTATCCTCCTCTCTTAATATAAATATAAGACAAGGCAATAGGAAATACCAAAGGACATAAAAATTAAGATACAATTTACCTCTCGCAAGTGTGTCAAATGCGATTTTTGCAATAACAATCGGTTATTCCAAAAATTGCGTAGATAAAACAAATCAAAATTATTTAAAGGAATAACATGCAAATAGGTTTCCCACAGAATTAATAATATGTGATGTTACTGTGTCGCACAACCAAGCTTACAATTAACGATAAACAATATTAAACAGACTTCACCATCAAGATTTGCTTGTAAATGCACTTATATACTTATTGCACTAATAAATTTCACTATCATAATATTAAAAGTAAAACAACCATTTGCCACTTCATATCTAAAAATAAACTACTACAAAATTAAAGAATCTGGCGCAATATCGTTTGTCGTTAGTCTTTGTAATGATAATCTCTCATACTGATCAATTAATTCAGAATTTTCCTGTATGATAACAGAAATATCTTGAATTATTTTATCGGCTTCTCGAAAACTGCTTTTGAGTTTCCTGTTTTGTAGTTGATTACAACTTTTTGGAAGTTTCATGCCGCTTTCTAATTTTCCTAAAAACGTTTTCATTTCGTCATGGTATTGAGCACTTTCAATTGATAAATTTTCACAGAATTTTTCTAACTTTTGTTCGTATGTTATGACGTCTTTATTTAAAATCATGGTTTGCAAATATACGGTTTGGGCAATTTTATACCAATCTCCTAAATTTTCCGCTAACTGCGTAAACGCCGGTATGCATTCTAATTCTAACAGTTCTTTAACCCGACGACTCGTTTCGGCAATTTTTATCCTTTCCAAGATGTGAAACTGTTCGTCGTTATAACTGAGCGATCTCGTAGCACGATCACGTACCAAGTGTTGCCATGAATCTCGAAGCCTTTCTGTTAATGTCCTTCCACGAGCAGGGGCCCGAGTTTGAGACGGACATTTAACTAAACGACTTGACGATTCCCACTCTAACCTAAGAGTATCTTCAACTACGTTTCGTTGGTGTAACTGTTGCACTTTGGGTTCCGTTTCCAACACAAACACGTCGCTTATATTTTTAAGTTCTTCCGCGTAATTTGTAACGGGAAATTTATTATTATGCACTGAATTTTGAAGGGTTGAAGCCATTGTTTGAGCACTATATATAGCACGTGCGGTTTCTTTGTAACTGGCAGTGAGATCTATTCGATGTTGACAAAGCTGGTGTAATTTCCTCAACTCGTTTTTTACGTACTGAATAAAAAACTCAACTGATTTATGAATTAGATTACTCGAACGCGATATTCTTTCCACTCTTCTTCTACAGATGTGTCCGATACTACATGCTAGTTTAGCTTGCGATGCGTCGTTCTCTACCGATACTAATGTAGGAAATTCTGGGAATTTAGGAAGCTCCGTTTCGGTCGCGAGGAGAATATTGTTATTTTCTTTACTATATAATATCAAAGGGTCATCGTCTTTCGTAGAAGGATAACCACCCGCTCTGGAATTTTCACCTATAAGGTCACTAAACAGGTCCTGTTTTAATAATAAAATTTGACTCTCAGCAGGAACATCGGTTTGTTCCGTTATGTAACCTTGTAATTGCTCGTATACTTCATCTGGGTGTATAAAAATTTTTATATTTCTAGCATTATTAATATGAAAAATATTTACAACCTTTCGCATCAACAAATTCGTGACTTCATTGAAAAACTTGTCGAAGCTCCAAATACGTTGTGGATCTGCTTCTAACAAACCGGCTAATAAAGATGTAACAATTTTCTTTAAACCCGTACTTAACTGGCAGTTAATTGGGAGGTCCCGGCCCCATTCGATTGGTCCACCTTCTTTAGTTTGAATACCCGATATAACACCACTCGCTTTCTTTGTTGTTATGTGGAACATTGTTTCTTTATTCCTTCTACCACCGAATGGTCTAAACGGTAAATTTCCTGTGGCTACATGATACAGCGTTACACCGATCGACCATAAATCTACAGTTGCCCCGAATGTCTTTCCTACAGGTTTACGCAACACGGCTCGTTCATACATATCAGGGTGCAAATACTCCTCTGTGCCATAAAGGGAAACAAACTGCTGACCTTCTTGCAATTCTCTAGCAGCACCAAAATCGGTAAGTTTATATATCGTGGTTCCATCGTCGTTAATGAACTTCATGATGTTACCAGGCTTTAAATCACGATGCACTAAATGATTATCACGTAAATGTTTCATACCTGCTGTTAGGTGTTCAAGCACCAAAAGAAATTCCTTTTCTTCCAATCCGTAAGTATTTTCTGGATCGTCCAAGATATTAAAAAGACTTCCACCCGTACATAATTCCATAACAATAACTTTACCTCGTCCTTCTTGTTCCTCTTCGATAGCCAACAATTTAACGATGTTTTCATGTTTAACCTTTTTAAGTACCTCAAATTCTCGCATCTGTACATCTTGTGGACGCATGTGACTCAGCTGATTGAATGTTTTTACTGCTACAGGTTCTCCATTGCTTTTATTTACACCTTGATACACTGCTCCAGTTGCCCCTTTACCTAACACACTTGTTGTACACCACACATAATTAGCTGAGCCTCTTAAAAACGACATTGTTACAAAATTAAAGTACAAACCCCCTTTGTTTTTTAATTTAATTACAAAATATTGGGGAACTACATAATAACTCTTAACATTTACACAACAATAAGTGATTGAGTTGGAGAGAGATACAAAATAACCTGAATTTATCACTCATAAACATGGAGTACCAACTTAAAAATTCTTGAAGTAAATAGTGGCGGTAATTTTAAATTGTGAATGTTTTCTTCTTCTTCTCTTCCCATTCCTTATGCGATTGGCGTCGGGTTACTCGTCCATCTCTGAGAACTGGTGTTGTTCACGATTGGCTGCGATTCTCATTAGTTGTCCTAAGTTCTTCCCTCTTGCCAAAGCCATTTTTTCCATCTATGTTTCCCTAAGCCTTTCTACCTATCTTTTTCCATCTAGCCTTGCTTTCAATACTTTTCTCGGGTTTCTTCAGTTTCCCATTTCAACTACCTTCTCTCTACTTCTACTATTAATGGTGCTGTTCCTAGGTCTTCTCTAATTGCTATGTTTCTTATTCTATTTCGTTTCCTTCTTCCAACCATCCTCCTTAAATACGTCATCTCCCCTGGTGCTATTTTTACCTTTGTTGTGTTGTTAGATAATACGAGTATTACTAGTTACCGTTACTAAGCAGATTCTTGGTAACAGTTGTTATGTACATAGACATACATTGTTTTTCTGTTTTTACTTTGAACTCGAACCACCCACACTGTGGACATTAGCTCCTGACGTGCTAGTACGGTGTAATTGAGCCGCATCTCTTGCAGATGTTTCCATTCCTGTAGCTATATTCAAGGCTTGTTCAATCGTCAACCTTCGTCTAATCTTGCATGATCCAGCTTTCCGATGCGTATGTTTACGGTAGACTTACATACATAGTAAACTTTACTCGCTTTATTTGTTCTGTTTAACAGTTCCTGCTCTAAGTAGTATCTCATTTTTGTTTATTATTATTCCGAGATATTCGTAGTTATCGCCCCATTCACAGTTCTTTCCCATTACACCTTATTTGTATGTTTTGTTGGTTGTCCGTCCTTGTTACCTCCATTAATTCCAATTTCTGTGTTGAGTTTGTCAATAAAACTATATCATCTGCATACTATATTAAACATTGGATGTTGGTGGGCTCTAAATTCCAGCCTATTCTTATGTTATGTGTGTCCTCTTTGCTTTCGTATATTATTTGGTTCATAACTAAACTGAACAGTATACAGTACCTACCTAGTGGGTTCAATGAACCCCCTTGCTTTATACCATTCTCCATCTCAAATGTCTCCGATTCTCTCCTGTTTATCCTAACTCTGCCTTTGGTTCTTTTGTATAAATTCTTAATTGCTTGTTGTAGTTTGTTTGTTACTTGCAGTTGTTTCAGTGCTTTCCATATGCTTTCTCATGGTACTTTATAGATGTTTATGCAGGCCATATTTTTGCCATTGCTATTCGCAGTGTGAATATTTGGTCTTGTGACTGCCTTTGGGCTCTGAACGCTACTTGTTCTTCTGTTAGGTTCTCTTCCGTTTCTTCCCCTAACTCTTTCTCTAAAATTCCGGAATACATTTTTTTATGACTGAGGAGAGGCATATCGCTTGGTAATTGATACAGTCATTTGAACTACCCTTCTTGTGTATAGGCACAATTATATTTTCGTCCCAATTTTCCAATTTACATGTATCTTTGATCCATTGTTTAACTTCGTCTCCCCCGTATTTCACCATTTCAGGAGTTAGAGTTGATCTCTTTCTGATACCTTTCCAAGTTTAATCTGTTTTATTGCTGTTTCCACTTCTTCAGTTTCAATATTTCTTGTTTCTTCCTCGTTTTCTTCCGATTTCAAATTCCTTCTCCTTTCTGATCTTCTTCTGTTAGTGTCTTTAAATTTTTTCTCTGACTATTCTTTCCATACTGCACAAAAAACGTCATAAACATTTTATTCGGTTTTTCTTTCCAGCGTTTCCTGTCATCTGCGATGGTTTGGAGTTATGGTATTGTTCTTGCACATTCCTGCATCACTGTCCTTCTTCAGGTTGCATGAGGCCTTCCCACTTTTCTTTGTCCTTGGGGATTCCATTGCAGAGCAATTTTGGGTGGAGCATTGGTGTTTTTTCTTAACGTGTGACCTAACCACCCATTATATTTTCACTTCTTAATATCATTAATAATATAGTCTTGCCCTGTCCTATTCCACAGTTCCTCATGTGTTATCACCCGCGACCACCATATATTTTTTAGGCACCTATTTACAAATGTCTGAAGTTTCTGTTTAATATCTTCCATCATATACCTACCATGATTCACACCCGTATAGCAAGACAAACTTAACTGTCAAATTAAACACTTTCACCTATGTATTTAATAGCTGAGATAGCTTGGAAAACGCCCCTCTGGCTTTTAGTATTCTTTCTTTAACATCTTCCTTTGTTCCTCCTTCATTGGTAATCATGCTGCCCAAATATAGAAAACTGGTCACTTCTTCTGTATTTTCTTTTCCCAGTGTCACCTCTTTTGTCGACTACCCATTTATGCACATCAATTTAGTCTTCTTTCTATTAATTTTAAGTCCCATATCTTGTGACGCTTTCATGAGTCTGCTTAATTTCTCTTATTGCTTTTTTGCTTTCTAACAGTAAACATATATCATCCGCATATACCAAGTCTTTCAGAATGTGATTAAGATTTAACTCACAATTAATGACTTTCCTTTCCTTATTTGCATTTCTTATGATCTCATCAATTACGATTAGGAAGAGTAGGTAATTGTGAAAGAATGCATCATTGACGTACAATCATGGTCATATGTTTTGCCCCGCGGAGCCTAAATGTATAGGCAGCACATTGCACAAGCGGCTGTTAGTAAAGACATGCGTTCTCCGGAATGGGCTCGTTTCACAGATATTTTCAGCCGGCTGTCGATCCCATAATTGTTAACAATAGGTACTTATCTGTCTCAAAAGATTATGATTTGGCTACCTGCTAAAAACCTGAATAGTTTTTGTCCTAAACAGGAAAGCTAAGTATAGAAATAAAGGCCAACGCGCATTTAACCACGCCACGGAGCGCCACGCCGGACGGCAATTTTTACATTACATTGGTTGTTATGGAATAACGCGCCGCGGCGTGGCGTGGATAAGTGCGCGTTATTGCATAACAACCAATGTAATATAAAAATTGCCGTCCGGCGTGGCGCGAAGTGGCGTGGTTAAATGCGCGTTGGCCTTAATGTTTAAATCGTGCTTTATAACGAATTTTAATAGTAACAATATTTACAATAATTAATTCATTTTTTTAATAAATATCAAGTCATAGTTTTTAATAATGTTGTATCGTAATATAAATTGCTAACAACCATTTTATAATTTGATTTGGGGAAGGCCTTTTACCCGCAAAATCAGAAGTTTAACAAACGTAAGGCTAGTTGTTATTATGTTTATTATAAACATAATAACAATTAGCATGAGTTTTAAAGATGTAATTAAGTAGTAACAATGTGTTTTTATCGAAATTACCAAATAGTGGAACAAAAAAAGTGTGTTGAATAACAAATCATATTCGCAAATAATTCAACTGTCCATAACCAGCTACCCATTATAACTCCGACTCGGTAAAGATCATTTAAAATTAATATTAATTTATGCAGCCTAACGAAAACAATACACATAAAATGCATGACATTTTACATTACGCATTATATAAAAGATATTTTGGACAATCTTTGTAAACTGATATGGAAATATTTCAGTAGGATAATGCATTTTTAAAAGTTTCAAACAAAAATTGAACTTGTAAAATACGTTGCGCTTGTGTTTTTAACAAAAATCACACGTGTTTAATGAAAATAACGTTTGTTTATCTGGTATTCAGCTTCTATTATTATTTAAGTGAGACACTTCCACATCCTCCTTGCAGTCCGGATTTGTCTCCGTGTGACTTTCATTTGTTTGGGCCAGTCAAGGAAGCAACGGGTGGCATTCAATTTGAAGATGAAGAGCAGGTCAAAAATTTTGTACAAGAGTTCGTTGTCGAATGCGACAAATTATCAATTTTGGACTGAAATACAAAGCCAAACTTACCCTTCTTAACTCATGTGTTCCTGTAACAAACAGTTCATTTTCGAGTATGAAAAATTATTAATGTTGGACTGAAATACAAAGGCAAACTTACCCTTCTTAGCTCATGTGTTCCTATTACCAAAAGTTCTTTTTCGAGTGCGACAAATTATTATCAATTTTGGACTGAAATACAAAGCCAACCTTACCCTTCTTAACTCATGTGTTCCTGTTAAAAACAGTTCATTTTCGAGTATGAAAAATTATTAATTTTGGACTGAAATACGAAGCCAAACTTACCCTTCTTAGCTCATGTGTTAATGTTACCAAAAGTTTGTTTTCGAGTGCGACAAATTATCAATTTTGGACTGAAATACAAAGCCAAACTTACCCTTCTTAACTCATGTGTTCCTGTTACAAACAGTTCATTTTCGAGTATGAAAAATTATTAATTTTGGACTGAAATACGAAGCCAAACCTACCCTTCTTAGCTCATGTGTTCCTATTACCAAAAGTTTGTTTTCGAGTGCGACAAATTATCAATTTTGGACTGAAATACAAAGCCAAACTTACCCTTCTTAACTCATGTGTTCCTGTAACAAACAGTTCATTTTCGAGTATGAAAAATTATTAATGTTGGACTGAAATACAAAGGCAAACTTACCCTTCTTAGCTCATGTGTTCCTATTACCAAAAGTTCTTTTTCGAGTGCGACAAATTATTATCAATTTTGGACTGAAATACAAAGCCAACCTTACCCTTCTTAACTCATGTGTTCCTGTTAAAAACAGTTCATTTTCGAGTATGAAAAATTATTAATTTTGGACTGAAATACGAAGCCAAACTTACCCTTCTTAGCTCATGTGTTAATGTTACCAAAAGTTTGTTTTCGAGTGCGACAAATTATCAATTTTGGACTGAAATACAAAGCCAAACTTACCCTTCTTAACTCATGTGTTCCTGTTACAAACAGTTCATTTTCGAGTATGAAAAATTATTAATTTTGGACTGAAATACGAAGCCAAACCTACCCTTCTTAGCTCATGTGTTCCTATTACCAAAAGTTTGTTTTCGAGTGCGACAAATTATCAATTTTTGACTGAAATACAAAGCCAAACTTACCCTTCTTAACTCAAGTGTTCCTGTTACAAACAGTTCATTTTCGAGTATGAAAAATTATTAATTTTGGACTGAAATACGAAGCCAAACCTACCCTTCTTAGCTCATGTGTTCCTATTACCAAAAGTTTGTTTTCGAGTGCGACAAATTATCAATTTTTGACTGAAATACAAAGCCAAACTTACCCTTCTTAACTCAAGTGTTCCTGTTACAAACAGTTCATTTTCGAGTATGAAAAATTATTAATTTTGGACTGAAATACAAAGCCAAACCTACCCTCCTTAGCTCATGTGTTCCTATTACCAAAAGTTTGTTTTCGAGTGCGACAAATTATAATTTTGAACTGAAATACGAAGCCAAACTTACCCTTCTTAGCTCATGTGTTAATGTTACCAAAAGTTTGTTTTCGAGTGCGACAAATTATCAATTTTGGACTGAAATACAAAGCCAAACTTACCCTTCTTAACTCATGTGTTCCTGTTACAAACAGTTCATTTTCGAGAATGAAAAATTATTAATTTTGGACTGAAATACAAAGCCAAACCTACCCTCCTTAGCTCATGTGTTCCTATTACGTAAAGTTTGTTTTCAAGTTCAACAAATTATAATTTTTGACTGAAATACAAAGCCAAACTTACCCTTCTTAACTCATGTGTTCCTGTTACCAACAGTTCATTTTCGAGTATGAAAAATTATTAATTTTGGACTGAAATACGAAGCCAAACCTACCCTTCTTAGCTCATGTGTTCCTATTACCAAAAGTTTGTTTTCGAGTGCGACAAATTATCAATTTTTGACTGAAATACAAAGCCAAACTTACCCTTCTTAACTCAAGTGTTCCTGTTACAAACAGTTCATTTTCGAGTATGAAAAATTATTAATTTTGGACTGAAATACAAAGGCAAACCTACCCTCCTTAGCTCATGTGTTCCTATTACCAAAAGTTTGTTTTCGAGTGCGACAAATTATAATTTTGGACTGAAATACGAAGCCAAACTTACCCTTCTTAGCTCATGTGTTAATGTTACCAAAAGTTTGTTTTCGAGTGCGACAAATTATTATCAATTTTGGACTGAAATACAAAGCCAACCTTACCCTTCTTAACTCATGTGTTCCTGTTAAAAACAGTTCATTTTCGAGTATGAAAAATTATTAATTTTGGACTGAAATACGAAGCCAAACTGACCCTTCTTAGCTGATGTGTTAATGTTACCAAAAGTTTGTTTTCGAGTGCGACAAATTATCAATTTTGGACTGAAATACAAAGCCAAACTTACCCTTCTTAACTCATGTGTTCCTGTTACAAACAGTTCATTTTCGAGTATGAAAAATTATTAATTTTGGACTGAAATACGAAGCCAAACCTACCCTTCTTAGCTCATGTGTTCCTATTACCAAAAGTTTGTTTTCGAGTGCGACAAATTATCAATTTTTGACTGAAATACAAAGCCAAACTTACCCTTCTTAACTTAAGTGTTCCTGTTACAAACAGTTCATTTTCGAGTATGAAAAATTATTAATTTTGGACTGAAATACAAAGCCAAACCTACCCTCCTTAGCTCATGTGTTCCTATTACGTAAAGTTTGTTTTCGAGTTCGACAAATTATAATTTTTGACTGAAATACAAAGCCAAACTTACCCTTCTTAACTCATGTGTTCCTGTTACCAACAGTTCATTTTCGAGTATGAAAAATTATTAATTTTGGACTGAAATACAAAGGCAAACTTACCCTTCTTAACTCATGTGTTCCTGTTACAAACAGTTCATTTTCCAGTATGAAAAATTATTAATTTTGGACTGAAATACAAAGCCAAACCTACCCTCCTTAGCTCATGTGTTCCTATTACGTAAAGTTTGTTTTCGAGTTCGACAAATTATAATTTTTGACTGAAATACAAAGCCAAACTTACCCTTCTTAACTCATGTGTTCCTGTTACCAACAGTTCATTTTCGAGTATGAAAAATTATTAATTTTGGACTGAAATACGAAGCCAAACCTACCCTTCTTAGCTCATGTGTTCCTATTACCAAAAGTTTGTTTTCGAGTGCGACAAATTATCAATTTTTGACTGAAATACAAAGCCAAACTTACCCTTCTTAACTCAAGTGTTCCTGTTACAAACAGTTCATTTTCGAGTATGAAAAATTATTAATTTTGGACTGAAATACAAAGCCAAACTTACCCTTCTTAACTCATGTGTTCCTGTTACAAACAGTTCATTTTCCAGTATGAAAAATTATTAATTTTGGACTGAAATACAAAGCCAAACCTACCCTCCTTAGCTCATGTGTTCCTATTACGTAAAGTTTGTTTTCGAGTTCGACAAATTATAATTTTTGACTGAAATACAAAGCCAAACTTACCCTTCTTAACTCATGTGTTCCTGTTACCAACAGTTCATTTTCGAGTATGAAAAATTATTAATTTTGGACTGAAATACGAAGCCAAACCTACCCTTCTTAGCTCATGTGTTCCTATTACCAAAAGTTTGTTTTCGAATGCGACAAATTATCAATTTTTGACTGAAATACAAAGCCAAACTTACCCTTCTTAACTCAAGTGTTCCTGTTACAAACAGTTCATTTTCGAGTATGAAAAATTATTAATTTTGGACTGAAATACAAAGGCAAACCTACCCTCCTTAGCTCATGTGTTCCTATTACCAAAAGTTTGTTTTCGAGTGCGACAAATTATCAATTTTTGACTGAAATACAAAGCCAAACTTACCCTTCTTAACTCAAGTGTTCCTGTTACAAACAGTTCATTTTCGAGTATGAAAAATTATTAATTTTGGACTGAAATACAAAGCCAAACCTACCCTCCTTAGCTCATGTGTTCCTATTACCAAAAGTTTGTTTTCGAGTGCGACAAATTATAATTTTGGACTGAAATACGAAGCCAAACTTACCCTTCTTAGCTCATGTGTTAATGTTACCAAAAGTTTGTTTTCGAGTGCGACAAATTATTATCAATTTTGGACTGAAATACAAAGCCAACCTTACCCTTCTTAACTCATGTGTTCCTGTTAAAAACAGTTCATTTTCGAGTATGAAAAATTATTAATTTTGGACTGAAATACGAAGCCAAACTTACCCTTCTTAGCTCATGTGTTAATGTTACCAAAAGTTTGTTTTCGAGTGCGACAAATTATCAATTTTGGACTGAAATACAAAGCCAAACTTACCCTTCTTAACTCATGTGTTCCTGTTACAAACAGTTCATTTTCGAGTATGAAAAATTATTAATTTTGGACTGAAATACGAAGCCAAACCTACCCTTCTTAGCTCATGTGTTCCTATTACCAAAAGTTTGTTTTCGAGTGCGACAAATTATCAATTTTTGACTGAAATACAAAGCCAAACTTACCCTTCTTAACTCAAGTGTTCCTGTTACAAACAGTTCATTTTCGAGTATGAAAAATTATTAATTTTGGACTGAAATACAAAGCCAAACCTACCCTCCTTAGCTCATGTGTTCCTATTACCAAAAGTCTGTTTTCGAGTGCGACAAATTATAATTTTGGACTGAAATACGAAGCCAAACTTACCCTTCTTAGCTCATGTGTTAATGTTACCAAAAGTTTGTTTTCGAGTGCGACAAATTATCAATTTTGGACTGAAATACAAAGCCAAACTTACCCTTCTTAACTCATGTGTTCCTGTTACAAACAGTTCATTTTCGAGTATGAAAAATTATTAATTTTGGACTGAAATACGAAGCCAAACCTACCCTTCTTAGCTCATGTGTTCCTATTACCAAAAGTTTGTTTTCGAGTGCGACAAATTATCAATTTTTGACTGAAATACAAAGCCAAACTTACCCTTCTTAACTCAAGTGTTCCTGTTACAAACAGTTCATTTTCGAGTATGAAAAATTATTAATTTTGGACTGAAATACAAAGGCAAACCTACCCTCCTTAGCTCATGTGTTCCTATTACCAAAACTTTGTTTTCGAGTGCGACAAATTATCAATTTTTGACTGAAATACAAAGCCAAACTTACCCTTCTTAACTCAAGTGTTCCTGTTACAAACAGTTCATTTTCGAGTATGAAAAATTATTAATTTTGGACTGAAATACAAAGGCAAACCTACCCTCCTTAGCTCATGTGTTCCTATTACCAAAAGTTTGTTTTCGAGTGCGACAAATTATAATTTTGGACTGAAATACGAAGCCAAACTTACCCTTCTTAGCTCATGTGTTAATGTTACCAAAAGTTTGTTTTCGAGTGCGACAAATTATTATCAATTTTGGACTGAAATACAAAGCCAACCTTACCCTTCTTAACTCATGTGTTCCTGTTAAAAACAGTTCATTTTCGAGTATGAAAAATTATTAATTTTGGACTGAAATACGAAGCCAAACTTACCCTTCTTAGCTCATGTGTTAATGTTACCAAAAGTTTGTTTTCGAGTGCGACAAATTATCAATTTTGGACTGAAATACAAAGCCAAACTTACCCTTCTTAACTCATGTGTTCCTGTTACAAACAGTTCATTTTCGAGTATGAAAAATTATTAATTTTGGACTGAAATACAAAGCCAAACCTACCCTCCTTAGCTCATGTGTTCCTATTACGTAAAGTTTGTTTTCGAGTTCGACAAATTATAATTTTTGACTGAAATACAAAGCCAAACTTACCCTTCTTAACTCATGTGTTCCTGTTACCAACAGTTCATTTTCGAGTATGAAAAATTATTAATTTTGGACTGAAATACGAAGCCAAACCTACCCTTCTTAGCTCATGTGTTAATGTTACCAAAAGTTTGTTTTCGAGTGCGACAAATTATTATCAATTTTGGACTGAAATACAAAGCCAACCTTACCCTTCTTAACTCATGTGTTCCTGTTAAAAACAGTTCATTTTCGAGTATGAAAAATTATTAATTTTGGACTGAAATACGAAGCCAAACTTACCCTTCTTAGCTCATGTGTTAATGTTACCAAAAGTTTGTTTTCGAGTGCGACAAATTATCAATTTTGGACTGAAATACAAAGCCAAACTTACCCTTCTTAACTCATGTGTTCCTGTTACAAACAGTTCATTTTCGAGTATGAAAAATTATTAATTTTGGACTGAAATACGAAGCCAAACCTACCCTTCTTAGCTCATGTGTTCCTATTACCAAAAGTTTGTTTTCGAGTGCGACAAATTATCAATTTTTGACTGAAATACAAAGCCAAACTTACCCTTCTTAACTCAAGTGTTCCTGTTACAAACAGTTCATTTTCGAGTATGAAAAATTATTAATTTTGGACTGAAATACAAAGCCAAACCTACGCTCCTTAGCTCATGTGTTCCTATTACCAAAAGTTTGTTTTCGACTGCGACAAATTATAATTTTGGACTGAAATACGAAGCCAAACTTACCCTTCTTAGCTCATGTGTTAATGTTACCAAAAGTTTGTTTTCGAGTGCGACAAATTATCAATTTTGGACTGAAATACAAAGCCAAACTTACCCTTCTTAACTCATGTGTTCCTGTTACAAACAGTTCATTTTCCAGTATGAAAAATTATTAATTTTGGACTGAAATACAAAGCCAAACCTACCCTCCTTAGCTCATGTGTTCCTATTACGTAAAGTTTGTTTTCGAGTTCGACAAATTATAATTTTTGACTGAAATACAAAGCCAAACTTACCCTTCTTAACTCATGTGTTCCTGTTACCAACAGTTCATTTTCGAGTATGAAAAATTATTAATTTTGGACTGAAATACGAAGCCAAACCTACCCTTCTTAGCTCATGTGTTCCTATTACCAAAAGTTTGTTTTCGAGTGCGACAAATTATCAATTTTTGACTGAAATACAAAGCCAAACTTACCCTTCTTAACTCAAGTGTTCCTGTTACAAACAGTTCATTTTCGAGTATGAAAAATTATTAATTTTGGACTGAAATACAAAGGCAAACCTACCCTCCTTAGCTCATGTGTTCCTATTACCAAAAGTTTGTTTTCGAGTGCGACAAATTATCAATTTTGGACTGAAATACAAAGCCAAACTTACCCTTCTTAGCTCATGTGTTAATGTTACCAAAAGTTTGTTTTCGAGTGCGACAAATTATCAATTTTGGACTGAAATACAAAGCCAAACTTACCCTTCTTAACTCATGTGTTCCTGTTACAAACAGTTCATTTTCGAGTATGAAAAATTATTAATTTTGGACTGAAATACAAAGCCAAACCTACCCTCCTTAGCTCATGTGTTCCTATTACCAAAAGTTTGTTTTCGAGTGCGACAAATTATAATTTTGGACTGAAATACGAAGCCAAACTTACCCTTCTTAGCTCATGTGTTAATGTTACCAAAAGTTTGTTTTCGAGTGCGACAAATTATCAATTTTTGACTGAAATACAAAGCCAAACTTACCCTTCTTAACTCAAGTGTTCCTGTTACAAACAGTTCATTTTCGAGTATGAAAAATTATTAATTTTGGACTGAAATACAAAGCCAAACCTACCCTCCTTAGCTCATGGGTTCCTATTACCAAAAGTTTGTTTTCGAGTGCGACAAATTATAATTTTGGACTGAAATACGAAGCCAAACTTACCCTTCTTAGCTCATGTGTTAATGTTACCAAAAGTTTGTTTTCGAGTGCGACAAATTATTATCAATTTTGGACTGAAATACAAAGCCAACCTTACCCTTCTTAACTCATGTGTTCCTGTTAAAAACAGTTCATTTTCGAGTATGAAAAATTATTAATTTTGGACTGAAATACGAAGCCAAACTTACCCTTCTTAGCTCATGTGTTAATGTTACCAAAAGTTTGTTTTCGAGTGCGACAAATTATCAATTTTGGACTGAAATACAAAGCCAAACTTACCCTTCTTAACTCATGTGTTCCTGTTACAAACAGTTCATTTTCGAGTATGAAAAATTATTAATTTTGGACTGAAATACGAAGCCAAACCTACCCTTCTTAGCTCATGTGTTCCTATTACCAAAAGTTTGTTTTCGAGTGCGACAAATTATCAATTTTTGACTGAAATACAAAGCCAAACTTACCCTTCTTAACTCAAGTGTTCCCGTTACAAACAGTTCATTTTCGAGTATGAAAAATTATTAATTTTGGACTGAAATACAAAGCCAAACCTACCCTCCTTAGCTCATGTGTTCCTATTACCAAAAGTTTGTTTTCGAGTGCGACAAATTATAATTTTGGACTGAAATACGAAGCCAAACTTACCCTTCTTAGCTCATGTGTTAATGTTACCAAAAGTTTGTTTTCGAGTGCGACAAATTATCAATTTTGGACTGAAATACAAAGCCAAACTTACCCTTCTTAACTCATGTGTTCCTGTTACAAACAGTTCATTTTCCAGTATGAAAAATTATTAATTTTGGACTGAAATACAAAGCCAAACCTACCCTCCTTAGCTCATGTGTTCCTATTACGTAAAGTTTGTTTTCGAGTTCGACAAATTATAATTTTTGACTGAAATACAAAGCCAAACTTACCCTTCTTAACTCATGTGTTCCTGTTACCAACAGTTCATTTTCGAGTATGAAAAATTGTTAATTTTGGACTGAAATACGAAGCCAAACCTACCCTTCTTAGCTCATGTGTTCCTATTACCAAAAGTTTGTTTTCGAGTGCGACAAATTATCAATTTTTGACTGAAATACAAAGCCAAACTTACCCTTCTTAACTCAAGTGTTCCTGTTACAAACAGTTCATTTTCGAGTATGAAAAATTATTAATTTTGGACTGAAATACAAAGGCAAACCTACCCTCCTTAGCTCATGTGTTCCTATTACCAAAAGTTTGTTTTCGAGTGCGACAAATTATCAATTTTGGACTGAAATACAAAGCCAAACTTACCCTTCTTAGCTCATGTGTTAATGTTACCAAAAGTTTGTTTTCGAGTGCGACAAATTATCAATTTTGGACTGAAATACAAAGCCAAACTTACCCTTCTTAACTCATGTGTTCCTGTTACAAACAGTTCATTTTCGAGTATGAAAAATTATTAATTTTGGACTGAAATACAAAGCCAAACCTACCCTCCTTAGCTCATGTGTTCCTATTACCAAAAGTTTGTTTTCGAGTGCGACAAATTATAATTTTGGACTGAAATACGAAGCCAAACTTACCCTTCTTAGCTCATGTGTTAATGTTACCAAAAGTTTGTTTTCGAGTGCGACAAATTATCAATTTTTGACTGAAATACAAAGCCAAACTTACCCTTCTTAACTCAAGTGTTCCTGTTACAAACAGTTCATTTTCGAGTATGAAAAATTATTAATTTTGGACTGAAATACAAAGCCAAACCTACCCTCCTTAGCTCATGGGTTCCTATTACCAAAAGTTTGTTTTCGAGTGCGACAAATTATAATTTTGGACTGAAATACGAAGCCAAACTTACCCTTCTTAGCTCATGTGTTAATGTTACCAAAAGTTTGTTTTCGAGTGCGACAAATTATTATCAATTTTGGACTGAAATACAAAGCCAACCTTACCCTTCTTAACTCATGTGTTCCTGTTAAAAACAGTTCATTTTCGAGTATGAAAAATTATTAATTTTGGACTGAAATACGAAGCCAAACTTACCCTTCTTAGCTCATGTGTTAATGTTACCAAAAGTTTGTTTTCGAGTGCGACAAATTATCAATTTTGGACTGAAATACAAAGCCAAACTTACCCTTCTTAACTCATGTGTTCCTGTTACAAACAGTTCATTTTCGAGTTTGAAAAATTATTAATTTTGGACTGAAATACGAAGCCAAACCTACCCTTCTTAGCTCATGTGTTCCTATTACCAAAAGTTTGTTTTCGAGTGCGACAAATTATAATTTTGGACTGAAATACGAAGCCAAACTTACCCTTCTTAGCTCATGTGTTAATGTTACCAAAAGTTTGTTTTCGAGTGCGACAAATTATCAATTTTGGACTGAAATACAAAGCCAAACTTACCCTTCTTAACTCATGTGTTCCTGTTACAAACAGTTCATTTTCGAGTATGAAAAATTATTAATTTTGGACTGAAATACAAAGCCAAACCTACCCTCCTTAGCTCATGTGTTCCTATTACCAAAATTTTGTTTTCGAGTGCGACAAATTATAATTTTGGACTGAAATACGAAGCCAAACTTACCCTTCTTAGCTCATGTGTTAATGTTACCAAAAGTTTGTTTTCGAGTGCGACAAATTATTATCAATTTTGGACTGAAATACAAAGCCAAACTTACCCTTCTTAACTCATGTGTTCCTGTTACAAACAGTTCATTTTCGAGTATGAAAAATTATTAATTTTGGACTGAAATACGAAGCCAAAGTTACCCTTCTTAACTCATGTGTTCCTGTTACAAACAGCTCATTTTCGAGTATGAAAAATTATTAATTTTGGACTGAAATACAAAGCCAAAGTTACCCTTCTTAACTCATGTGTTCCTGTTACAAACAGTTCATTTTCGAGTATGAAAAATTATTAATTTTGGACTGAAATACACAGCCAAAGTTACCCTTCTTAACTCATGTGTTCCTGTTACAAACAGTTCATTTTCGAGTATGAAAAATTATTAATTTTGGACTGAAATACAAAGCCAAACCTACCCTCCTTAGCTCATGTGTTCCTATTACAAAAAGTTTGTTTTCTAGTGCGACAAATTATAATTTTGGACTGAAATACAAAGCCAAACTTACCCTTCTTAGCTCATGTGTTCCTATTACCAAAAGTTCGTTTTCGAGTGCGACAAATTATTATCAATTTTGAACTGAAATACAAAGCCAAACTTACCCTTCTTAACTCATGCGTTCCTGTTACATACAGTTCATTTTCGAGTATGAAAAATTATTTTTATTGGACTGAAATACGAAGCCAAACCTACCCTTCTTAGCTCATGTGTTCCTATTACCAAAAGTTTGTTTTCGAGTGCGACAAATTATCAATTTTTGACTGAAATACAAAGCTAAACTTACCCTTCTTAACTCATGTGTTCCTGTTACAAACAGTTCATTTTCGAGTATGAAAAATTATTAATTTTGGACTGAAATACGAAGCCAAAGTTACCCTTCTTAACTCATGCGTTCCTATTACCAAAAGTTCGTTTTCGAGTGTGCAAATTATCAATTTTGGATTGAAATACAAAGCCAAACTTACCCTTCTTAACTCATGCGTTCCTGTTACAAACAGTTTATTTTCGAGTATGAAAAATTATTAATTTTGGACTGAAATACAAAGCCAAACTTACCCTTATTAGCTCATGTGTTCCTATTACCAAAAGTTCGTTTTCGAGTGCGACAAATTATTATCAATTTTGAACTGAAATGCAAAGCCAAACTTACCCTTCTTAACTTATGTGTTCCTGTTACAAACAGTTCATTTTCGAGTATGAAAAATTATTAATTTTGGACTGAAATACGAAGCCAAAGTTACCCTTCTTAACTCATGTGTTCCTATTACCAAAAGTTCGTTTTCGAGAGCGACAAATTACTAATTTTGGACTGAAGTATAAAGCCAAACTTACCCTTCTTAGCTCATCTGTTGCTATTACCAAAAGTTCCTTTTCGAGTGCGACAAATTATTAATTTTGGACTGAAATACAAAGCCAAACTTACCCTTCTTAACTCATGAGTTCCTGTTACCAACAGTTCATTTTCGAGTATGAAAAATTATTAATTTTGGACTGAAATACGAAGCCAAACCTACCCTTCTTAGCTCATGTGTTCCTATTACCAAAAGTTTGTTTTCGAGTGCGACAAATTATAATTTTGGACTGAAATACGAAGCCAAACTTACCCTTCTTAGCTCATGTGTTAATGTTACCAAAAGTTTGTTTTCGAGTGCGACAAATTATCAATTTTGGACTGAAATACAAAGCCAAACTTACCCTTCTTAACTCATGTGTTCCTGTTACAAACAGTTCATTTTCGAGTATGAAAAATTATTAATTTTGGACTGAAATACAAAGCCAAACTTACCCTTATTAACTCATGTGTTCCTGTTACAAACAGTTCATTTTCGAGTATGCAAAATTATTAATTTTGGACTGAAATACAAAGCCAAACTTACCCTTCTTAGCTCATGTGTTCCTATTACCAAAAGTTTGTTTTCGAGTGCGACAATTTATCAATTTTTGACTGAAATACAAAGCCAAACTTACCCTTCTTAACTCATGTGTTCCTGTTACAAACAGTTCATTTTCGAGTATGAAAAATTATTAATTTTGGACTGAAATAGAAAGCCAAACTTACCCTTCTTAGCTCATGTGTTCCTATTACCAAAAGTTTGTTTTCGAGTGCGACAATTTATCAATTTTTGACTGAAATACAAAGCCAAACTTACCCTTCTTAACTCATGTGTTCCTGTTACAAACAGTTCATTTTCGAGTATGAAAAATTATTAATTTTGGACTGAAATACGAAGCCAAAGTTACCCTTCTTAACTCATGTGTTCCTATTACCAAAAGTTCGTTTTCGAGAGCGACAAATTACTAATTTTGGACTGAAGTATAAAGCCAAACTTACCCTTCTTAGCTCATCTGTTGCTATTACCAAAAGTTCCTTTTCGAGTGCGACAAATTATTAATTTTGGACTGAAATACAAAGCCAAACTTACCCTTCTTAACTCATGAGTTCCTGTTACCAACAGTTCATTTTCGAGAATGAAAAATTATTAATTTTGGACTGAAATACGAAGCCAAACCTACCCTTCTTAGCTCATGTGTTCCTATTACCAAAAGTTTGTTTTCGAGTGCGACAAATTATAATTTTGGACTGAAATACGAAGCCAAACTTACCCTTCTTAGCTCATGTGTTAATGTTACCAAAAGTTTGTTTTCGAGTGCGACAAATTATCAATTTTGGACTGAAATACAAAGCCAAACTTACCCTTCTTAACTCATGTGTTCCTGTTACAAACAGTTCATTTTCGAGTATGAAAAATTATTAATTTTGGACTGAAATACAAAGCCAAACCTACCCTCCTTAGCTCATGTGTTCCTATTACCAAAAGTTTGTTTTCGAGTGCGACAAATTATAATTTTGGACTGAAATACAAAGCCAAACTTACCCTTCTTAGCTCATGTGTTCCTATTACCAAAAGTTCGTTTTCGAGTGCGACAAATTATTATCAATTTTGAACTGAAATACAAAGCCAAACTTACCCTTCTTAACTCATGCGTTCCTGTTACACACAGTTCATTTTCGAGTATGAAAAATTATTTTTATTGGACTGAAATACGAAGCCAAACCTACCCTTCTTAGCTCATGTGTTCCTATTACCAAAAGTTTGTTTTCGAGTGCGACAAATTATCAATTTTTGACTGAAATACAAAGCCAAACTTACCCTTCTTAACTCATGTGTTCCTGTTACAAACAGTTCATTTTCGAGTATGAAAAATTATTAATTTTGGACTGAAATACGAAGCCAAAGTTACCCTTCTTAACTCATGCGTTCCTATTACCAAAAGTTCGTTTTTGAGTGTGCAAATTATCAATTTTGGATTGAAATACAAAGCCAAACTTACCCTTCTTAACTCATGCGTTCCTGTTACAAACAGTTTATTTTCGAGTATGAAAAATTATTAATTTTGGACTGAAATACAAAGCCAAACTTACCCTTATTAGCTCATGTGTTCCTATTACCAAAAGTTCGTTTTCGAGTGCGACAAATTATTATCAATTTTGAACTGAAATGCAAAGCCAAACTTACCCTTCTTAACTCATGTGTTCCTGTTACAAACAGTTCATTTTCGAGTATGAAAAATTATTAATTTTGGACTGAAATACGAAGCCAAAGTTACCCTTCTTAACTCATGTGTTCCTATTACCAAAAGTTCGTTTTCGAGAGCGACAAATTACTAATTTTGGACTGAAGTATAAAGCCAAACCTACCCTTCTTAGCTCATGTGTTCCTATTACCAAAAGTTTGTTTTCGAGTGCGACAAATTATCAATTTTTGACTGAAATACAAAGCCAAACTTACCCTTCTTAACTCATGTGTTCCTGTTACAAACAGTTAATTTTCGAGTATGAAAAATTATTAATTTTGAACTGAAATACAAAGCCAAAATTACCCTTCTTAGCTCATCTGTTGCTATTACCAAAAGTTCCTTTTCGAGTGCGACAAATTATTAATTTTGGACTGAAATACAAAGCCAAACTTACCCTTCTTAACTCATGTGTTCCTGTTACAAACGGTTCATTTTCGAGTATGCAAAATTATTAATTTTGGACTGAAATACAAAGCCAAACTTACCCTTCTTAGCTCATGTGTTCCTATTACCAAAAGTTTGTTTTCGAGTGCGACAATTAATCAATTTTTGACTGAAATACAAAGCCAAGCTTACCCTTCTTAACTCGTGTGTTCCTGTTACAAACATTTCATTTTCGAGTATGAAAAATTATTAATTTTGGACTGAAATACAAAGCCAAAGTTACCCTTCTTAACTCATGTGTTCCTGTTGCAAACAGTTCATATTCGAGTATGAAAAATTATTAATTTTGGACTGAAATACAAAGCCAAAGTTACCCTTCTTAACTCATGTGTTCCCGTTGCAAACAGTTCATATGCGAGTATGAAAAATTATTAATTTTTGACTGAAATACAAAGCCAAAGTTACCCTTCTTAACTCATACGTTCCTATTACCAAAAGTTCGTTTTCGAGTCTGACAAATTATTAATTTTGGACTGAAATACAAAGCCAAACTTACCCTTCTTAACTCATGAGTTCCTGTTACCAACAGTTCATTTTCGAGAATGAAAAATTATTAATTTTGGACTGAAATACGAAGCCAAACCTACCCTTCTTAGCTCATGTGTTCCTATTACCAAAAGTTTGTTTTCGAGTGCGACAAATTATCAATTTTTGACTGAAATACAAAGCCAAACTTACCCTTCTTAACTCATGTGTTCCTGTTACAAACAGTTAATTTTCGAGTATGAAAAATTATTAATTTTGAACTGAAATACAAAGCCAAAATTACCCTTCTTAGCTCATCTGTTGCTATTACCAAAAGTTCCTTTTCGAGTGCGACAAATTATTAATTTTGGACTGAAATACAAAGCCAAACTTACCCTTCTTAACTCATGTGTTCCTGTTACAAACGGTTCATTTTCGAGTATGCAAAATTATTAATTTTGGACTGAAATACAAAGCCAAACTTACCCTTCTTAGCTCATGTGTTCCTATTACCAAAAGTTTGTTTTCGAGTGCGACAATTAATCAATTTTTGACTGAAATACAAAGCCAAGCTTACCCTTCTTAACTCGTGTGTTCCTGTTACAAACATTTCATTTTCGAGTATGAAAAATTATTAATTTTGGACTGAAATACAAAGCCAAAGTTACCCTTCTTAACTCATGTGTTCCTGTTGCAAACAGTTCATATTCGAGTATGAAAAATTATTAATTTTGGACTGAAATACAAAGCCAAAGTTACCCTTCTTAACTCATGTGTTCCCGTTGCAAACAGTTCATATGCGAGTATGAAAAATTATTAATTTTTGACTGAAATACAAAGCCAAAGTTACCCTTCTTAACTCATACGTTCCTATTACCAAAAGTTCGTTTTCGAGTCTGACAAATTATTAATTTTGGACTGAAATACAAAGCCAAACTTACCCTTCTTAACTCATGTGTTCCTGTTACAAACAGTTCATTTTCGAGTATAATAAATTATTAATTTTTGACTGAAATACGAAGCCAAACTTACCCTTCTTAGCTCATGTGTTAATGTTACCAAAAGTTTGTTTTCGAGTGCGACAAATTATCAAATTTTGACTGAAATACAAAGCCAAACTTACCCTTATTAACTCATGTGTTCCTGTTACAAACAGTTCATTTTCGAGTATGCAAAATTATTAATTTTGGACTGAAATACAAAGCCAAACTTACCCTTCTTAGCTCATGTGTTCCTATTACCAAAAGTTTGTTTTCGAGTGCGACAATTTATCAATTTTTGACTGAAATACAAAGCCAAACTTACCCTCCTTAACTCATGTGTTCCTGTTACAAACAGTTCATTTTCGAGTATGAAAAATTATTAATTTTTGACTGAAATACGAAGCCAAACCTACCCTTCTTAGCTCATGTGTTCCTATTACCAAAAGTTCGTTTTCGAGTGCGACAAATTATTATCAATTTTGAACTGAAATGCAAAGCCAAACTTACCCTTCTTAACTCATGTGTTCCTGTTACAAACAGTTCATTTTCGAGTATGAAAAATTATTAATTTTGGACTGAAATACAAAGCCAAACCTACCCTCCTTAGCTCATGTGTTCCTATTACCAAAATTTTGTTTTCGAGTGCGACAAATTATAATTTTGGACTGAAATACGAAGCCAAACTTACCCTTCTTAGCTCATGTGTTAATGTTACCAAAAGTTTGTTTTCGAGTGCGACAAATTATTATCAATTTTGGACTGAAATACAAAGCCAACCTTACCCTTCTTAACTCATGTGTTCCTGTTAAAAACAGTTCATTTTCGAGTATGAAAAATTATTAATTTTGGACTGAAATACGAAGCCAAACTTACCCTTCTTAGCTCATGTGTTAATGTTACCAAAAGTTTGTTTTCGAGTGCGACAAATTATCAATTTTGGACTGAAATACAAAGCAAAACTTACCCTTCTTAACTCATGTGTTCCTGTTACAAACAGTTCATTTTCGAGTATGAAAAATTATTAATTTTGGACTGAAATACGAAGCCAAACCTACCCTTCTTAGCTCATGTGTTCCTATTACCAAAAGTTTGTTTTCGAGTGCGACAAATTATCAATTTTTGACTGAAATACAAAGCCAAACTTACCCTTCTTAACTCATGTGTTCCTGTTACAAACAGTTCATTTTCGAGTATGAAAAATTATTAATTTTGGACTGAAATACGAAGCCAAAGTTACCCTTCTTAACTCATGTGTTCCTGTTACAAACAGCTCATTTTCGAGTATGAAAAATTATTAATTTTGGACTGAAATACAAAGCCAAAGTTACCCTTCTTAACTCATGTGTTCCTGTTACAAACAGTTCATTTTCGAGTATGAAAAATTATTAATTTTGGACTGAAATACAAAGCCAAAGTTACCTTTCTTAACTCATGTGTTCCTGTTACAAACAGTTCATTTTCGAGTATGAAAAATTATTAATTTTGGACTGAAATACAAAGCCAAACCTACCCTCCTTAGCTCATGTGTTCCTATTACAAAAAGTTTGTTTTCTAGTGCGACAAATTATAATTTTGGACTGAAATACAAAGCCAAACTTACCCTTCTTAGCTCATGTGTTCCTATTACCAAAAGTTCGTTTTCGAGTGCGACAAATTATTATCAATTTTGAACTGAAATACAAAGCCAAACTTACCCTTCTTAACTCATGCGTTCCTGTTACATACAGTTCATTTTCGAGTATGAAAAATTATTTTTATTGGACTGAAATACGAAGCCAAACCTACCCTTCTTAGCTCATGTGTTCCTATTACCAAAAGTTTGTTTTCGAGTGCGACAAATTATCAATTTTTGACTGAAATACAAAGCTAAACTTACCCTTCTTAACTCATGTGTTCCTGTTACAAACAGTTCATTTTCGAGTATGAAAAATTATTAATTTTGGACTGAAATACGAAGCCAAAGTTACCCTTCTTAACTCATGCGTTCCTATTACCAAAAGTTCGTTTTCGAGTGTGCAAATTATCAATTTTGGATTGAAATACAAAGCCAAACTTACCCTTCTTAACTCATGCGTTCCTGTTACAAACAGTTTATTTTCGAGTATGAAAAATTATTAATTTTGGCCTGAAATACAAAGCCAAACTTACCCTTATTAGCTCATGTGTTCCTATTACCAAAAGTTCGTTTTCGAGTGCGACAAATTATTATCAATTTTGAACTGAAATGCAAAGCCAAACTTACCCTTCTTAACTTATGTGTTCCTGTTACAAACAGTTCATTTTCGAGTATGAAAAATTATTAATTTTGGACTGAAATACGAAGCCAAAGTTACCCTTCTTAACTCATGTGTTCCTATTACCAAAAGTTCGTTTTCGAGAGCGACAAATTACTAATTTTGGACTGAAGTATAAAGCCAAACTTACCCTTCTTAGCTCATCTGTTGCTATTACCAAAAGTTCCTTTTCGAGTGCGACAAATTATTAATTTTGGACTGAAATACAAAGCCAAACTTACCCTTCTTAACTCATGAGTTCCTGTTACCAACAGTTCATTTTCGAGTATGAAAAATTATTAATTTTGGACTGAAATACGAAGCCAAACCTACCCTTCTTAGCTCATGTGTTCCTATTACCAAAAGTTTGTTTTCGAGTGCGACAAATTATAATTTTGGACTGAAATACGAAGCCAAACTTACCCTTCTTAGCTCATGTGTTAATGTTACCAAAAGTTTGTTTTCGAGTGCGACAAATTATCAATTTTGGACTGAAATACAAAGCCAAACTTACCCTTCTTAACTCATGTGTTCCTGTTACAAACAGTTCATTTTCGAGTATGAAAAATTATTAATTTTGGACTGAAATACAAAGCCAAACTTACCCTTATTAACTCATGTGTTCCTGTTACAAACAGTTCATTTTCGAGTATGCAAAATTATTAATTTTGGACTGAAATACAAAGCCAAACTTACCCTTCTTAGCTCATGTGTTCCTATTACCAAAAGTTTGTTTTCGAGTGCGACAATTTATCAATTTTTGACTGAAATACAAAGCCAAACTTACCCTTCTTAACTCATGTGTTCCTGTTACAAACAGTTCATTTTCGAGTATGAAAAATTATTAATTTTGGACTGAAATAGAAAGCCAAACTTACCCTTCTTAGCTCATGTGTTCCTATTACCAAAAGTTTGTTTTCGAGTGCGACAATTTATCAATTTTTGACTGAAATACAAAGCCAAACTTACCCTTCTTAACTCATGTGTTCCTGTTACAAACAGTTCATTTTCGAGTATGAAAAATTATTAATTTTGGACTGAAATACGAAGCCAAAGTTACCCTTCTTAACTCATGTGTTCCTATTACCAAAAGTTCGTTTTCGAGAGCGACAAATTACTAATTTTGGACTGAAGTATAAAGCCAAACTTACCCTTCTTAGCTCATCTGTTGCTATTACCAAAAGTTCCTTTTCGAGTGCGACAAATTATTAATTTTGGACTGAAATACAAAGCCAAACTTACCCTTCTTAACTCATGAGTTCCTGTTACCAACAGTTCATTTTCGAGAATGAAAAATTATTAATTTTGGACTGAAATACGAAGCCAAACCTACCCTTCTTAGCTCATGTGTTCCTATTACCAAAAGTTTGTTTTCGAGTGCGACAAATTATAATTTTGGACTGAAATACGAAGCCAAACTTACCCTTCTTAGCTCATGTGTTAATGTTACCAAAAGTTTGTTTTCGAGTGCGACAAATTATCAATTTTGGACTGAAATACAAAGCCAAACTTACCCTTCTTAACTCATGTGTTCCTGTTACAAACAGTTCATTTTCGAGTATGAAAAATTATTAATTTTGGACTGAAATACAAAGCCAAACCTACCCTCCTTAGCTCATGTGTTCCTATTACCAAAAGTTTGTTTTCGAGTGCGACAAATTATAATTTTGGACTGAAATACAAAGCCAAACTTACCCTTCTTAGCTCATGTGTTCCTATTACCAAAAGTTCGTTTTCGAGTGCGACAAATTATTATCAATTTTGAACTGAAATACAAAGCCAAACTTACCCTTCTTAACTCATGCGTTCCTGTTACACACAGTTCATTTTCGAGTATGAAAAATTATTTTTATTGGACTGAAATACGAAGCCAAACCTACCCTTCTTAGCTCATGTGTTCCTATTACCAAAAGTTTGTTTTCGAGTGCGACAAATTATCAATTTTTGACTGAAATACAAAGCCAAACTTACCCTTCTTAACTCATGTGTTCCTGTTACAAACAGTTCATTTTCGAGTATGAAAAATTATTAATTTTGGACTGAAATACGAAGCCAAAGTTACCCTTCTTAACTCATGCGTTCCTATTACCAAAAGTTCGTTTTTGAGTGTGCAAATTATCAATTTTGGATTGAAATACAAAGCCAAACTTACCCTTCTTAACTCATGCGTTCCTGTTACAAACAGTTTATTTTCGAGTATGAAAAATTATTAATTTTGGACTGAAATACAAAGCCAAACTTACCCTTATTAACTCATGTGTTCCTGTTACAAACAGTTCATTTTCGAGTATGCAAAATTATTAATTTTGGACTGAAATACAAAGCCAAACTTACCCTTCTTAGCTCATGTGTTCCTATTACCAAAAGTTTGTTTTCGAGTGCGACAATTTATCAATTTTTGACTGAAATACAAAGCCAAACTTACCCTTCTTAACTCATGTGTTCCTGTTACAAACAGTTCATTTTCGAGTATGAAAAATTATTAATTTTGGACTGAAATAGAAAGCCAAACTTACCCTTCTTAGCTCATGTGTTCCTATTACCAAAAGTTTGTTTTCGAGTGCGACAATTTATCAATTTTTGACTGAAATACAAAGCCAAACTTACCCTTCTTAACTCATGTGTTCCTGTTACAAACAGTTCATTTTCGAGTATGAAAAATTATTAATTTTGGACTGAAATACGAAGCCAAAGTTACCCTTCTTAACTCATGTGTTCCTATTACCAAAAGTTCGTTTTCGAGAGCGACAAATTACTAATTTTGGACTGAAGTATAAAGCCAAACTTACCCTTCTTAGCTCATCTGTTGCTATTACCAAAAGTTCCTTTTCGAGTGCGACAAATTATTAATTTTGGACTGAAATACAAAGCCAAACTTACCCTTCTTAACTCATGAGTTCCTGTTACCAACAGTTCATTTTCGAGAATGAAAAATTATTAATTTTGGACTGAAATACGAAGCCAAACCTACCCTTCTTAGCTCATGTGTTCCTATTACCAAAAGTTTGTTTTCGAGTGCGACAAATTATAATTTTGGACTGAAATACGAAGCCAAACTTACCCTTCTTAGCTCATGTGTTAATGTTACCAAAAGTTTGTTTTCGAGTGCGACAAATTATCAATTTTGGACTGAAATACAAAGCCAAACTTACCCTTCTTAACTCATGTGTTCCTGTTACAAACAGTTCATTTTCGAGTATGAAAAATTATTAATTTTGGACTGAAATACAAAGCCAAACCTACCCTCCTTAGCTCATGTGTTCCTATTACCAAAAGTTTGTTTTCGAGTGCGACAAATTATAATTTTGGACTGAAATACAAAGCCAAACTTACCCTTCTTAGCTCATGTGTTCCTATTACCAAAAGTTCGTTTTCGAGTGCGACAAATTATTATCAATTTTGAACTGAAATACAAAGCCAAACTTACCCTTCTTAACTCATGCGTTCCTGTTACACACAGTTCATTTTCGAGTATGAAAAATTATTTTTATTGGACTGAAATACGAAGCCAAACCTACCCTTCTTAGCTCATGTGTTCCTATTACCAAAAGTTTGTTTTCGAGTGCGACAAATTATCAATTTTTGACTGAAATACAAAGCCAAACTTACCCTTCTTAACTCATGTGTTCCTGTTACAAACAGTTCATTTTCGAGTATGAAAAATTATTAATTTTGGACTGAAATACGAAGCCAAAGTTACCCTTCTTAACTCATGCGTTCCTATTACCAAAAGTTCGTTTTTGAGTGTGCAAATTATCAATTTTGGATTGAAATACAAAGCCAAACTTACCCTTCTTAACTCATGCGTTCCTGTTACAAACAGTTTATTTTCGAGTATGAAAAATTATTAATTTTGGACTGAAATACAAAGCCAAACTTACCCTTATTAGCTCATGTGTTCCTATTACCAAAAGTTCGTTTTCGAGTGCGACAAATTATTATCAATTTTGAACTGAAATGCAAAGCCAAACTTACCCTTCTTAACTCATGTGTTCCTGTTACAAACAGTTCATTTTCGAGTATGAAAAATTATTAATTTTGGACTGAAATACGAAGCCAAAGTTACCCTTCTTAACTCATGTGTTCCTATTACCAAAAGTTCGTTTTCGAGAGCGACAAATTACTAATTTTGGACTGAAGTATAAAGCCAAACCTACCCTTCTTAGCTCATGTGTTCCTATTACCAAAAGTTTGTTTTCGAGTGCGACAAATTATCAATTTTTGACTGAAATACAAAGCCAAACTTACCCTTCTTAACTCATGTGTTCCTGTTACAAACAGTTAATTTTCGAGTATGAAAAATTATTAATTTTGAACTGAAATACAAAGCCAAAATTACCCTTCTTAGATCATCTGTTGCTATTACCAAAAGTTCCTTTTCGAGTGCGACAAATTATTAATTTTGGACTGAAATACAAAGCCAAACTTACCCTTCTTAACTCATGTGTTCCTGTTACAAACGGTTCATTTTCGAGTATGAAGAACTATTAATTTTGGACTGAAATACGAAGAAAAACTTACCCTTCTTAACTCATGTGTTCCTGTTACAAATAGTTCATTGTCGAGGATAAAAAATTAATAATTTTGGACTGAAATACTAAACCAAACTTATCCTTCTTGACTCATGTGTTCCTATTACCAAAAGTTTGTTTTCGAGTGCGACAAATTATCAATTTTTGACTGAAATACAAAGCCAAACTTACCCTTCTTAACTCATGTGTTCCTGTTACAAACAGTTCATTTTCGAGTATGCAAAATTATTAATTTTGGAGTGAAATACAAAGCCAAACTTACCCTTCTTAGCTCATGTGTTCCTATTACCAAAAGTTTGTTTTCGAGTGCGACAATTAATCAATTTTTGACTGAAATACAAAGCCAAGCTTACCCTTCTTAACTCGTGTGTTCCTGTTACAAACATTTCATTTTCGAGTATGAAAAATTATTAATTTTGGACTGAAATACAAAGCCAAAGTTACCCTTCTTAACTCATGTGTTCCTGTTGCAAACAGTTCATATTCGAGTATGAAAAATTATTAATTTTGGACTGAAATACAAAGCCAAAGTTACCCTTCTTAACTCATGTGTTCCCGTTGCAAACAGTTCATATGCGAGTATGAAAAATTATTAATTTTTGACTGAAATACAAAGCCAAAGTTACCCTTCTTAACTCATACGTTCCTATTACCAAAAGTTCGTTTTCGAGTCTGACAAATTATTAATTTTGGACTGAAATACAAAGCCAAACTTACCCTTCTTAACTCATGTGTTCCTGTTACAAACAGTTCATTTTCGAGTATAATAAATTATTAATTTTTGACTGAAATACGAAGCCAAACTTACCCTTCTTAGCTCATGTGTTAATGTTACCAAAAGTTTGTTTTCGAGTGCGACAAATTATCAAATTTTGACTGAAATACAAAGCCAAACTTACCCTTATTAACTCATGTGTTCCTGTTACAAACAGTTCATTTTCGAGTATGCAAAATTATTAATTTTGGACTGAAATACAAAGCCAAACTTACCCTTCTTAGCTCATGTGTTCCTATTACCAAAAGTTTGTTTTCGAGTGCGACAATTTATCAATTTTTGACTGAAATACAAAGCCAAACTTACCCTTCTTAACTCATGTGTTCCTGTTACAAACAGTTCATTTTCGAGTATGAAAAATTATTAATTTTTGACTGAAATACGAAGCCAAACCTACCCTTCTTAGCTCATGTGTTCCTATTACCAAAAGTTCGTTTTCGAGTGCGACAAATTATTATCAATTTTGAACTGAAATGCAAAGCCAAACTTACCCTTCTTAACTCATGTGTTCCTGTTACAAACAGTTCATTTTCGAGTATGAAAAATTATTAATTTTGGACTGAAATACGAAGCCAAAGTTACCCTTCTTAACTCATGTGTTCCTATTACCAAAAGTTCGTTTTCGAGAGCGACAAATTACTAATTTTGGACTGAAGTATAAAGCCAAACTTACCCTTCTTAGCTCATCTGTTGCTATTACCAAAAGTTCCTTTTCGATGCGACAAATTATTAATTTTGGACTGAAATACAAAGCCAAACTTACCCTTCTTAACTCATGAGTTCCTGTTACCAACAGTTCATTTTCGAGAATGAAAAATTATTAATTTTGGACTGAAATACGAAGCCAAACCTACCCTTCTTAGCTCATGTGTTCCTATTACCAAAAGTTTGTTTTCGAGTGCGACAAATTATAATTTTGGACTGAAATACGAAGCCAAACTTACCCTTCTTAGCTCATGTGTTAATGTTACCAAAAGTTTGTTTTCGAGTGCGACAAATTATCAATTTTGGACTGAAATACAAAGCCAAACTTACCCTTCTTAACTCATGTGTTCCTGTTACAAACAGTTCATTTTCGAGTATGAAAAATTATTAATTTTGGACTGAAATACAAAGCCAAACCTACCCTCCTTAGCTCATGTGTTCCTATTACCAAAAGTTTGTTTTCGAGTGCGACAAATTATAATTTTGGACTGAAATACAAAGCCAAACTTACCCTTCTTAGCTCATGTGTTCCTATTACCAAAAGTTCGTTTTCGAGTGCGACAAATTATTATCAATTTTGAACTGAAATACAAAGCCAAACTTACCCTTCTTAACTCATGCGTTCCTGTTACACACAGTTCATTTTCGAGTATGAAAAATTATTTTTATTGGACTGAAATACGAAGCCAAACCTACCCTTCTTAGCTCATGTGTTCCTATTACCAAAAGTTTGTTTTCGAGTGCGACAAATTATCAATTTTTGACTGAAATACAAAGCCAAACTTACCCTTCTTAACTCATGTGTTCCTGTTACAAACAGTTCATTTTCGAGTATGAAAAATTATTAATTTTGGACTGAAATACGAAGCCAAAGTTACCCTTCTTAACTCATGCGTTCCTATTACCAAAAGTTCGTTTTTGAGTGTGCAAATTATCAATTTTGGATTGAAATACAAAGCCAAACTTACCCTTCTTAACTCATGCGTTCCTGTTACAAACAGTTTATTTTCGAGTATGAAAAATTATTAATTTTGGACTGAAATACAAAGCCAAACTTACCCTTATTAGCTCATGTGTTCCTATTACCAAAAGTTTGTTTTCGAGTGCGACAAATTATCAATTTTTGACTGAAATACAAAGCCAAACTTACCCTTCTTAACTCATGTGTTCCTGTTACAAACAGTTCATTTTCGAGTATGCAAAATTATTAATTTTGGACTGAAATACAAAGCCAAACTTACCCTTCTTAGCTCATGTGTTCCTATTACCAAAAGTTTGTTTTCGAGTGCGACAATTTATCAATTTTTGACTGAAATACAGAGCCAAGCTTACCCTTCTTAACTCGTGTGTTCCTGTTACAAACATTTCATTTTCGAGTATGAAAAATTATTAATTTTGGACTGAAATACAAAGCCAAAGTTACCCTTCTTAACTCATGTGTTCCTGTTGCAAACAGTTCATATTCGAGTATGAAAAATTATTAATTTTGGACTGAAATACAAAGCCAAAGTTACCCTTCTTAACTCATGTGTTCCCGTTGCAAACAGTTCATATGCGAGTATGAAAAATTATTAATTTTTGACTGAAATACAAAGCCAAAGTTACCCTTCTTAACTCATACGTTCCTATTACCAAAAGTTCGTTTTCGAGTCTGACAAATTATTAATTTTGGACTGAAATACAAAGCCAAACTTACCCTTCTTAACTCATGTGTTCCTGTTACAAACAGTTCATTTTCGAGTATAATAAATTATTAATTTTTGACTGAAATACGAAGCCAAACTTACCCTTCTTAGCTCATGTGTTAATGTTACCAAAAGTTTGTTTTCGAGTGCGACAAATTATCAAATTTTGACTGAAATACAAAGCCAAACTTACCCTTATTAACTCATGTGTTCCTGTTACAAACAGTTCATTTTCGAGTATGCAAAATTATTAATTTTGGACTGAAATACAAAGCCAAACTTACCCTTCTTAGCTCATGTGTTCCTATTACCAAAAGTTTGTTTTCGAGTGCGACAATTTATCAATTTTTGACTGAAATACAAAGCCAAACTTACCCTTCTTAACTCATGTGTTCCTGTTACAAACAGTTCATTTTCGAGTATGAAAAATTATTAATTTTGGACTGAAATAGAAAGCCAAACTTACCCTTCTTAACTCATGTGTTCCTGTTACAAACAGTTCATTTTCGAGTACGAAAAATTATTAATTTCGGTCTGAAATACAAAGCCAAACTTACCCTTCTTAACTCATATGTTCCTGTTACAAATAGTTCATTTTCGAGTATAAAAAACTAATTATTTTGGACTGAAATACTAAGGCAAACTTACCCTTCTTAACTCATGTGTTCCTATTACCAAAAGTTTGTTTTCGAGTGCGACAATTTATCAATTTTTGACTGAAATACAAAGCCAAACTTACCCTTCTTAACTCATGTGTTCCTGTTACAAACAGTTCATTTTCGAGTATGAAAAATTATTAATTTTGGACTGAAATAGAAAGCCAAACTTACCCTTTTTAACTCATGTGTTCCTGTTACAAACAGTTCATTTTCGAGTATGAAAAATTATTAATTTCGGACTGAAATACAAAGCCAAACTTACCCTTCTTAACTCATACGTTCCTATTACCAAAAGTTCGTTTTCGAGTCTGACAAATTATTAATTTTGGACTGAAATACAAAGCCAAACTTACCCTTCTTAACTCATATGTTCCTGTAACAAATAGTTCATTTTCGAGTATAAAAAACTAATTATTTTGGACTGAAATACTAAGGCAAACTTACCCTTCTTAACTCATGTGTTCCTGTTACCAAAAGTTTGTTTTCGAGTGCGACAATTTATCAATTTTTGACTGAAATACAAAGCCAAACTTACCCTTCTTAACTCATGTGTTCCTGTTACAAACAGTTCATTTTCGAGTATGAAAAATTATTAATTTTGGACTGAAATAGAAAGCCAAACTTACCCTTTTTAACTCATGTGTTCCTGTTACAAACAGTTCATTTTCGAGTATGAAAAATTATTAATTTCGGACTGAAATACAAAGCCAAAGTTACCCTTCTTAACTCATACGTTCCTATTACCAAAAGTTCGTTTTCGAGTATGAAAAATTATTAATTTTGGACTGAAATACAAAGCCAAACTTACCCTTATTAGCTCATGTGTTCCTATTACCAAAAGTTTGTTTTCGAGTGCGACAAATTATCAATTTTTGACTGAAATACAAAGCCAAACTTACCCTTCTTAACTCATGTGTTCCTGTTACAAACAGTTCATTTTCGAGTATGCAAAATTATTAATTTTGGAGTGAAATACAAAGCCAAACTTACCCTTCTTAGCTCATGTGTTCCTATTACCAAAAGTTTGTTTTCGAGTGCGACAATTTATCAATTTTTGACTGAAATACAGAGCCAAGCTTACCCTTCTTAACTCGTGTGTTCCTGTTACAAACATTTCATTTTCGAGTATGAAAAATTATTAATTTTGGACTGAAATACAAAGCCAAAGTTACCCTTCTTAACTCATGTGTTCCTGTTGCAAACAGTTCATATTCGAGTATGAAAAATTATTAATTTTGGACTGAAATACAAAGCCAAAGTTACCCTTCTTAACTCATGTGTTCCCGTTGCAAACAGTTCATATGCGAGTATGAAAAATTATTAATTTTTGACTGAAATACAAAGCCAAAGTTACCCTTCTTAACTCATACGTTCCTATTACCAAAAGTTCGTTTTCGAGTCTGACAAATTATTAATTTTGGACTGAAATACAAAGCCAAACTTACCCTTCTTAACTCATGTGTTCCTGTTACAAACAGTTCATTTTCGAGTATAATAAATTATTAATTTTTGACTGAAATACGAAGCCAAACTTACCCTTCTTAGCTCATGTGTTAATGTTACCAAAAGTTTGTTTTCGAGTGCGACAAATTATCAAATTTTGACTGAAATACAAAGCCAAACTTACCCTTATTAACTCATGTGTTCCTGTTACAAACAGTTCATTTTCGAGTATGCAAAATTATTAATTTTGGACTGAAATACAAAGCCAAACTTACCCTTCTTAGCTCATGTGTTCCTATTACCAAAAGTTTGTTTTCGAGTGCGACAATTTATCAATTTTTGACTGAAATACAAAGCCAAACTTACCCTTCTTAACTCATGTGTTCCTGTTACAAACAGTTCATTTTCGAGTATGAAAAATTATTAATTTTGGACTGAAATAGAAAGCCAAACTTACCCTTCTTAACTCATGTGTTCCTGTTACAAACAGTTCATTTTCGAGTACGAAAAATTATTAATTTCGGACTGAAATACAAAGCCAAACTTACCCTTCTTAACTCATATGTTCCTGTTACAAATAGTTCATTTTCGAGTATAAAAAACTAATTATTTTGGACTGAAATACTAAGGCAAACTTACCCTTCTTAACTCATGTGTTCCTATTACCAAAAGTTTGTTTTCGAGTGCGACAATTTATCAATTTTTGACTGAAATACAAAGCCAAACTTACCCTTCTTAACTCATGTGTTCCTGTTACAAACAGTTCATTTTCGAGTATGAAAAATTATTAATTTTGGACTGAAATACAAAGCCAAAGTTACCCTTCTTAACTCATACGTTCCTATTACCAAAAGTTCGTTTTCGAGTCTGACAAATTATTAATTTTGGACTGAAATACAAAGCCAAACTTACCCTTCTTAACTCATGTGTTCCTGTTACAAACAGTTCATTTTCGAGTATAATAAATTATTAATTTTTGACTGAAATACGAAGCCAAACTTACCCTTCTTAGCTCATGTGTTAATGTTACCAAAAGTTTGTTTTCGAGTGCGACAAATTATCAAATTTTGACTGAAATACAAAGCCAAACTTACCCTTATTAACTCATGTGTTCCTGTTACAAACAGTTCATTTTCGAGTATGCAAAATTATTAATTTTGGACTGAAATACAAAGCCAAACTTACCCTTCTTAGCTCATGTGTTCCTATTACCAAAAGTTTGTTTTCGAGTGCGACAATTTATCAATTTTTGACTGAAATACAAAGCCAAACTTACCCTTCTTAACTCATGTGTTCCTGTTACAAACAGTCCCAGGTAGAAAAATAACGTTCCTGAAACAGCCTTAATATTGTTCCATTGGAACTTGGGACATAGCATGTAACATCTCAAAAGCGTTCCAAAGATGTACTTTAAAACGTGAAATGTCCTAGCTTTGGAAACGTTCCCATGAAACGTTCCTTAAGTTACGTTTTTGGAACGTTTCTAGTAACCTATCGTAAACGTTATTAAGTCAATTAGAAACCGTTTTTGGGGCGTTTCTGTAACTTACTACAAACGATCCTAAAACCATGTTTGGAACATCGACATTACTTTTATAAGCACTGTAAAAACTGCTTTAGAACTAACAATTATTGTTGTTCATATAAAGCCTGTTGTATGAAGTAGATGCTACACATATGTACCTACCTATGGCCTTTCTTTACTAGGAACACAATGAAAATAACAGTGGATGGAAAATAGGTTTACTATAAATTAATTATCTGCAAATAAAAGTTACACAGTAGGTACTAAAAATTGTATTGTCTTTAAGATAGGAAAATTAATTAGATAGGTACCTACTTGATAGTAAAAATAATGAACTGTTGCTACGGCAAATATCATATATTAATAGCACCATTTAATTTAATTTCCATTCTCCGTGTTTTCGGAAAATAATAATTTACAGTTAATAGCTCGATATACCACTTAATTTTAAAATTAGCTGTCATGTCAGTACTACAGTGTTAAAAAAGAAGCAAGACAAACAGTAATAACAAAATAAAATTGTAGTGGTTACATTTGAATGGTGTTAGTTACCTAAATAATATACGAAACATCAAGATATAAATAAATACAAGTACCAGAATAAAATGCATTAATATTAAATCTAAATAATTTATTTACAAATATGATTACAGTAATATAGGCTAAGAATGAATAATAAACACAAGAACAAAATAGAAGGCAATGGAGTATTTACATATATTATTTTGGATTTTCTTCGTCCTGTTTTTTTATTGCGATTCAATCTTGTTCCTGCACGTTGCAACCAGTTAGCAACTTGGCCCTTAAATTCCTCATTTGTTAAGGATAAATGATGTTTCTTAATCACTCCTACACAAAAAAGAAAATTAGTATTAAGTATTAAGCATACTCTTTTAAATAAATGTACCTTCAATTAAGGCTATTTGCCTGAAATCTTTGACGTTAAAGTTTCCTTTAGCCCCAGTCCAGGCATAGGTCACAGCTAATTCGGGACTATACAGCTTTAATAAGCATTTACGTATTGCCACATCAGCTTTATTGGCATTATATATTTGTAGGTGAAGTATCTGCAAAGAAAATATAAACATTGATACATTTAATCTTGTTTCTATAAAATATATACAGCACTTAATTTTAAAAATTTTAGTGTCTTTGTGAATTGAAACAGATTTTAGCATACTTACATATTTTTTGACCATGTCCTCAGACTCTAGCTCTTTTTCAAAATCATTTCTTCTATTGATGTTAATGGAAGCTAGTCTAAGGTAGTATTGCCATCAATAGTATAGACCGAATTAGCTTCTGTCGGTTTTCTTACATTGTTCTGGATAGAAACATTAATTCGTGCTAATTCTTCCAGTATTAATTTTTGGTCATCTTCTAGGCGTTGTATTTTTTCAGGGAGGTTTTCAAATTTTGCTAAATGCGATTCAATACTGCTTACTTTTTAAAAACTAGAATAAAATTAATAGTATTAGTACAATCAATTTTAAGGCAAGGTGAGCAAAAACATGTTAAGTATTTTGGCTTCACAAATGTCATTTTCTCTGTGCTTATTCCTTTAAAGACAAAGTTTAGAAACAATTCTAATTTAATTCCCTTCTCATATAATAATTAATAACAACACGTCCAAAAAATGTTAAAAAAATATTAATTCAAAGGTCACCCCGAATTACGAAAGAATGAAACAGATTATAGTTTAAAAGATAACAAACACCTTTAGTGACTTTTATGTTAATAAACAAGGCGGGAATTTCAAATTATTTAAGAAGGCGATATGAAATAAACGTAACTTTTAAATGCTTTTCCCTAAAATAATCTATTTAAAAAAAACTTATTTAAATGACCCCAATTGAAAATTTACAATTGCGGAAACTATCGAAGGTTCAACAACGCAAACTATCTAGACAATATTTTAATATGAAAAGAAGTCGCAAATTATAAGGTCACAATAATGGTTTGTGTAAATATTGTAGAAAAGGGATACATTTCATTAAGATGATCTAAAATTCATGTTTGTAAATATTAAAACAAGTACGATTTATTAGATATAATTGATAATCAACGCATAACTACTTACAAACCCCCACAGAAACAACTGATTATATGCTATATGGGAATGTTAGCACGTGGTTCACACCGACGCGACGCTTACTAAATACACGGATAATTTTAAAATTTACACAGAGCGAAGCTTTCAATAGTGTTTATTTCGTGAGAGCCTTACAAAAAGCAAAAGTAAAAATTAATAATATTATACCTACCTTATTTGTATTTTCAACACTGGAAGGCATTCTCACTAAACTTAATAAATAATCTTTAAAATATATAGCACAAAATACTACTTCAAACTTAACGTTTATGTAACAACACGCTACAACCACTGTAAAAACGCAAATGCATTTTGCATTGGCATTGGCAATAAGACCTGGTGGGCTCGGTGACTCATTAGTCATTTTTCGAGTTATGTTGCATAGCTTTTCACAAAGTACATTTTCCAAGAATTTTTAGGTAAAAATCGTGCGCCTAACAATAAGGCAGTTAAGCCGCTATAAGTTCCACCGAACGTTCTGGAAACTTCTTTGTTAACAAAGAACATTTACGTTTTCTTTAACATTTTAAAATACGGCGTGGTAAGGTTTTAAAAACGTTTCTAAGGAACGTTCCAAGTAATACCAAAAATGTAACATCATGTGGACGTCCCGGATGTTCCAAAAACGTTTCATTCTACCTGGGGTTCATTTTCGAGTATGAAAAATTATTAATTTTGGACTGAAATAGAAAGCCAAACTTACCCTTCTTAACTCATGTGTTCCTGTTACAAACAGTTCATTTTCGAGTACGAAAAATTATTAATTTCGGACTGAAATACAAAGCCAAACTTACCCTTCTTAACTCATATGTTCCTGTTACAAATAGTTCATTTTCGAGTATAAAAAACTAATTATTTTGGACTGAAATACTAAGGCAAACTTACCCTTCTTAACTCATGTGTTCCTATTACCAAAAGTTTGTTTTCGAGTGCGACAATTTATCAATTTTTGACTGAAATACAAAGCCAAACTTACCCTTCTTAACTCATGTGTTCCTGTTACAAACAGTTCATTTTCGAGTATGAAAAATTATTAATTTTGGACTGAAATAGAAAGCCAAACTTACCCTTTTTAACTCATGTGTTCCTGTTACAAACAGTTCATTTTCGAGTATGAAAAATTATTAATTTCGGACTGAAATACAAAGCCAAACTTACCCTTCTTAACTCATATGTTCCTGTTACAAATAGTTCATTTTCGAGTATAAAAAACTAATTATTTTGGACTGAAATACTAAGGCAAACTTACCCTTCTTAACTCATGCGTTCCTATTACCAAAAGTTCGTTTTCTAGTGTGACAAATTATCAATTTTTTCCATTTTCACCACGCGTTCAGCGGCCAAATTGAACAAACTGCGTTTGGCCATGGCCACACTTATGAACGCTGCACAGACCGCCACCACACGTGCCTGTCTACTGTTGATATGAATGCACACACTGGTTCACTGGTTTACACAGGTTGAAACTGAACGCCACCGCAGACGCTTCGGTTTGTGCTACACTTTATATTATATTCAACATCTTTGTTATTCATGTCTACTTTGGCGTTAAAATCGCCTATTAATAATATTATGTTATTTCTATCAATTTCTCTCAAGGTTTTGTTGAGCATATTGTAGAAAACCTCCTTTTTCTCGTAGGCCGCAACCTCAGTAGGCGTGTAACACTGCACTACTGTTATTTTATACTTTTTTACATCCAGTCTTAATTTTATTATTCTTTTCGTTGGAGGGGACATTTAGAGTAAGTAATCCAAATTCCAATATAATATTTTATATTATTTATTAAGCAAGATCTTGGCTTACAGATGCCAGAGATATCGGTATCGAGTCCAGGTGACCATCTGTTGCGCACCAAATTTACAATGCACTCCTGCAAATACACATCTACGAGGTAAAGTAACAAGGTCCTACACATATAGACATAGTGCAGTATGTAGGATCAAACGGCGCATCAATCACGTAACCCACGGAGTTAGGCCGGATTGCGTTAACGCTAATGCACCAGCCTATAAACGGAATCATAAAAGAGTTTACAGGTAAAGCCATAATAAAAAACCATAAAAAATAAAAACGAGTTCATAAATATCATACTTACTTTCATTTATTAACTATTAAAACTATGTGTATGATACAAAAAATATTATTGTAAAATGTGCCTATTATATAAACAATGCCTTTTAATATCCATTTGTTACATAAAGTTTATAATCGGCAATTAAGACACAAAAATACTGTCTAAACAATGCTAAGACAAAATTACTTTTGAAAACCGATTGCTTTTTAAAAACGGCAGAAATTTATTTCATTTATTCTAAATTAAATAATAAAACAATATAGGTACATGTACATTGAGTCTTCATCTAAGCTATAACCATAAAGTAATTAGCTAATAAATATAAGAGTTATACAACACATTACACTCTTTGATATTGCTATCACATTATGTAAAACGAGCCGTAGTATTATTCGTTATTAAAAAATTTAATATAAACCGGAACTGTGGAGGCCAATATTGTAATTTATCAATGATCAAACGATCAGGTTTTTGAGCTAATAAATGATTACATAAATTAATATAAAGGAAGAAATGAAATTTAAATATCTTCAATTGTACATTTATTTACCCAACAACGCCTCGCAAATCCTTATCTCTTATTACTATTATTACGTGTAAGTCGTTATCTACAAATATATAAAAACACATTTGTACATACAATCTAAGTTTGATTCAATTCAGTCGCTCTTGATTCCATCTACACAGCTAGTTACTTTATGGTATTAAATGGCATTATTTTCGATATTCATATTTCAACAAAAGACTAAATCACTAAATACAACACGCTTTTCAAATTTAACAGAATAAATGTAATAAATATTCACAAATGCAATATTCAGCAACAAATTTCAACAGGAATGTGTTGAACGATGGGGTTTTTAGAGTCAAGCTTTAAAATATTATAGCAAGAAGCACAGAACAAATGCTAAGCAATATTAACCGCAGCAGTTTTAAATTTTGTTTTCATAATTTAAAACCGGTTAATGAGACAAGTTCAGACGAGTAAATGTACCACATTCAGTGCTCTACTTAGATAAGAGTTTTAGTTAAAAGACACTTATAAGAAAGACTTTGATTCGACAACTCTCTTTATAACTAAAATTCTTGATAGTGTTGTTCAATAAGTACTGAATATGGAACCCATTTGCACGCTACATTTTGTAAAAATTATCAACTTTACTTTTACTAATGTGGAAAGTTATCGAGCCATCGTGGCGATTCTATTAATTTTAATTTAATAATATATCAAATCACGCTTAATACACCTACTTTATTATAGTAGTATTTGCTAGAGTGAAAAAATGGGTTATATTTGTTTACAGTACAAAGAGTTTCAATGACCGACAATTTTTTGAGTCGTAATTTTATATACCATACATTCTCAAGATGTAACGATTGTAGTTTAGAATCCCGGTATGGCAGTTTAAACAATTTCCAAATATGGATTGATTGTGCGTTATACGATATTATTGCACTAACACTTATACCACAACAAGCACTTGGAAGTCTAAATGTTATTATTATAAAGGACTTGTTTTATAAAAATCTCAAAAATATTTTACGATGTCATTAAAATACTTATAAGTAAATAAAAAAGTATCCAAAACATGTATACAAGGTGTAATTTCAATTCACAATTTTTCTTTGAAGCAAATACAAATGAGGTAATAATAGTATATTGCGTCATAAGGGAAGATATAGGCATATTTCATCCCGAAGATTTCTGATGCACGAGCGAACGAAGTGAGCGAGGGCAGCAAAAGCCAAGGGATGAAATATGCCGTTAGATTCCCGTAGGGCACAAGTTATTTTTCCGCATCCATGAGAAGTTCGTATTAAATAAAAATAGTTTATAATTTAATACGTACCTACGTTTTTGACATATAACCTCAAATTACACATGTCAAATTTTCGTATTAAAAATAACTTCTGTAATGAATTTATGTAAAAAATAATCGTATTTGCTTGAATTTTAAAAAATAATTACACTTATCAATCACTTAAATGAAGATTTTTGTATAATCAAATAATAATTTTGATTCTAAATTCTATCGGTAGATGTCACGTCGATAGCATGCACGGTAAAAACCCGCAAATGTTCATATCGTCCCGCTTTTTCATATTTACCCGCCATCCGCCATTGTTAACCTCAAATGAGATAAATAATCTGTCAATTACATGCCATGGATACGGAAAAAACATTTGCAGTATTGAATGAAATAGAAGCAATACCTTGTTGTTGTACTACGCAATTAATTTTCAAAAGTACTTTTAATAATACAACAAAAACACTAGCGCAAGGAAAATCAATTCATTCAATAATCTAGTTAGCATTTGTTTACAACTTCAGTCTCAAACGCTTTAATAAAATATCTGATACTTAAAACTTGCAACAACTCATACATGAGTTAATTAAAAAATATGCCATAATTAAATTCGTAGGAAGAATGCATCAATTATTTAATTGTTGCGATTAATCAAATGTAAAGACATCTATAAAAATTGTATAGATGATACCACCACCCCTTCTAATGGTAGTGTAATTCTAAGGAGTTACGCAACCAATCATCAGGGGGGTGGGCGTGGCCTCAGTAAGCTGATGCTTCTTTATACTCCGATCCTTCCATAGTGAAGAAGTCCTCTAACTTCCACTGTAACGTCTCGAACGTAGGCCTCTTCATCGGATCACGATGCCAGCATTCTAACATTATATCGTACAATGCATTCGGACAACCAGGTGGACACGGCATGCGATAACCATGATCAACTTGATGTAATACCTCGGCATTGGTCATACCTGCAATAAAAATTTTTTTATGAAATTTATTATACATATAAAACATAAAAATAAAGTAATATTTTTGGTTTTTCATGAGCTAGTAAGCTTACATATTACAGCCAAGCGAATATAAATTCAGTTCTCGGTTGCAATCAATTAAAAACAACTCAGATGTAAATTCATCATTTCATTAAATAAAGATAGGACTGACTAAGTAATCAAATACCATAATAAAAATCGCTACCAGCAAAAATAGCCCATATTTTTGTTCTGATTTTTGTCAAAAACTGAAAATTATAAGTGCGTCTAATAGACTGATGTAAGGAAGATATGGTGTGTCAACTTTCACCACGTTATATGCAAAAAATTAAACCAAAGCGAGTGACAGCCAGGCAGCTTTGCAGGCTCTCTCAAGCAGTAAGACTTCTTCCAGACTGGTATCGGAATGCCTAGAGGAACTCAATGACTTGGCACAACAGAACTGAGACTGTTTTGTTTACCAGGCCAGTAATGAGAAAGCCGACGAATTAGCAAGGTAGGGATCGACTGAAGCTTACCTTGGCCGAGAACCAGCCTTAGGAATTTTAAGAAGTGCCACCCGAGGATATGTAAGAGACTCAACATGAAAGATACTGGACTAACAAACTAGGACAAAACCACAACAAGGCATTCATAAACAGACTTGAACTACTTCTTAAGGTACGTTTTCGTAAGGACGCAACATGTTGGCCGGCATGTCTGCCGACTTGTCTGTTCTAATGTAAACGAAATGCATTTCATGTCGGAACAGTCGGACGACATGTTAATGTCGGATGCAAAAATTAGCCGCACATGTAGAGTCGGCGTTCGTTTGTCACTACGTAAACACTCAATTTTTAATAATAAGAGGCGCAACTAGGTGCAAGCGAAGACCAGTCAATGACGAGCTACGTATATGCACCTTCCAAACGTCTCTTCGCTAAAAAACTTCTAACGTACCATGTTTTGCGTTTCCGTTTTGACTTTTTTTGACTTTCTAGTATCGCATGGCTTCCTGCCAACACTATGAAAGTTGATATAACCTGTACTACTTCATCGTCTGCCATCTTGAAAACTGCTGATTTCGATTCGAAGATCGTTCTCTCGACATGTCCGTTGCAGACAAGTGACAACATAAACACCTGTGAATTTTACCAACTTGTCGGTCGGCAAACATGTCCGGCCAACAAGTCGCCCCGATTTGTCCTTACGAAAACGTACCTTTATGGATAGGGCACAACTCAGGATTGCCACAGGTTTACTAACAGGACATGCAACTGTTAAATAACACCTGTGGAAGATCGGCAAATATAATGGAGACCCTATTTGTAGACTTTGCAATAAGGAAACAGAGACAGCAACACACATTTCATGTGTTTGTGATGCGCTGGCAAGAAAAAGACAGCACATATTAGGGCACCCTATTATTATGGAACCGAAGGAGTTTGTTAGATACCCGGTAAAGGATCTTTATCTCTTGATATAGGGAACAAAGATCACCAAATGGGTGTGATCAATAAATCAGGGTATGCACAATAAGCCTCTTAGGCTGCAGTGTTCCCCGGAATCTGATACATTCAAAAAAAGTGACATCAAGGAGCAGTTCGCAAGGTTGACGTTAGATGGCGCTTCAGCATACACATTTTTTGACGTTTTGAATTTAACCTGTCATTTTGTAAAAATTCAGGAATATATTAATTACACAGTAATGCAAGAAAGATATGGTTTGTCAACTTCCACTATTTTATATGCAAAAAAATTCTACCAAAGCAGTGTCAAGATCAAGGGCCAGTTCGAATGTTTGCCGTTAGATGGCGCTTCAGCATACGCATTTTTTCATGTTTTGAATTTAACCTGTCATTTTGAAAAAAATCACAAATGTATTATAGCGTTTTCCACCTCCAAGGACTCAGTGCGCACCGAGTGCGAACCAGCACTAATCGAGTGATAGCTAGCACTCAACCGGTTGTGCATCCAAACTAAAAAAGTGCTGATGTGGAACATACTGGTTGTTTTAGTTTTACATCTCTTTCAGTAAATTTATAAACTACTTCTTCAACGAAGTTCTTTACACTTGGAATTTTAAATTTATCTAAATTTGCCTGCACATTAATGAATTCTTCATCACTACTTGATGATGACGATAAGAAAACGTCGGCAATAATTGCTACGTGCGCCATTTTTTAATTGTAGTAGATTTAACACCATCAAAAAACTCGGTGCTAATTTTTGTGCACTGAGTGCAAAAAAACTGCACTCAATTTATAAGGTGGAACATGCAGCAGTGCAACTAGTTGCCGGCAGTGCATAGGTGAAACATACCGAAATCAACCAGTGCGCACTGAGTGCAGTTAGTGCAGGGGCGTGGAAAACGCTATTAGTTACACAGTGATGTAAGGAAAATATGGAAAATATGGTATGTCAATTTCCACCATTTTATAAGCAAAAAGATTCAACCAAAGCAAGTGGCAACATGAAGAACCGGTTCGAAAGTTTTCCGTTAGATGGCGCTTCAGCAGTGCACATTTTTTTACGATTTGAATTTTAAACACATGTCACTTTGTAAAAATTTCACAAATACATTGGTTATACAAAATATTTCGGTGGAAAATTGAGTACTTCTTGCAGTTTATAAGTATTAAAAGTATGTTTTGGTATATGTAAATATTATCAACAAAATTAAAATAAGTACAGCTCTAACGATATTTTTACCGTTCGGTTATAATTCAATACATTGAACTAATGAGGCCATAAAATACAGGAAAAATTCTACATTTCACAGAAGAATGAAGAAATTACTTTAGAATGTATGCTATAGATGGGGCTAAAATAATTCGAGGAAATTAAAGTGAGGTTAGTGGCAATACTTGCGCAGAAAATTGGTGTAGTTGAAGATGAGAACAACTGGAATAAAAATAACTTTAAACTTTAATTTATTGTATTAAAAGAATAGGAAATGTAAGTTATTGTTTATTTTGTACCTATTGTATTAAGAAACTGTTCAACAAAATGAATAAGGATAGTGAATCGAAGAATTAATAGTTGTATTAATAAATAAAATAGGAAATGTTTTTTTTCTATTTTATATTTTATATTTCCTTGTATGCTGATGACACCAAAATCTTTGGTAATCCACTTGTAGACTACAATAATCTTCAGAGAGACCTGGAGGACACCATCTTATGGTCAAACAAATGGTTGATTCCGTTAAATGAATCCAAATGCATGGTTTTACACATCGGGAAGAATAACCCTCAATTCAGATACTTCATTAACGACCGTGATGTTCCTACCACCTCTAATATCAAAGATCTGGGTATACTGATAACCAGCGACTTGAAATGGGAATCCCATATTAACTACACCGTCCGAAGGGCGAACAAAGCCTTATACCTCTTACGTAAGGCTTTCAAATCACTGGACAATCATTCGTTTGTCTCTCTATACAAGTCCTACGTTCTACCTATTTTGGAATTTGGTTCAACCATTTGGAATCCCTACCTGTCCAAGGATATAAACTTATTAGAAAACGTCCAACGCAGAGCAACGAGAATTTTACCACACCTGCGACACTTGACGTATGAAGAGAGATTGACTGCCCTCAATTTGCCAAGTCTTTTTTCAAGAAGGCGGCGAGCCGACGCTATTGAAACTTACAAGATCCTTCGTGGACTATATAACAACGATGAGCTCCCAAATTTCTTCACATATGCGAATAATCAACATCTCAGAGGTCATACGATGAAACTGAAGAAAGCCAAATTCAAAATTCTACAAAGTAAAAACCTTCTTCCCAACAGGACTGTCGATCTCTGGAACTCTCTTTCGCAAGACGCAGTATCGGCTCACTCCCTCCCTCATTTTAAAAACATACTCAATCGGTTGTTTGACCGACATTAGTTTATAATGTTCACCAATATTGTGATACGCTGTGAAATATCATATTGTTAACGTTTATTAATATTGTTTATCAAATACCTACTCACTGATGTGTTATATCTAATTGTGATAATACTATGCGAAACATTTGTATACATTGATTCGGGCTTATATCAGTTTACTGTTGCCTGTACATACTAAATAAATGAATAAAAATAAATAAATAAATAAAAATATGTATTATCATAATAAAAATTGCATGTAACCCGGGAAAAAGTTTTCTCTAAGAGCATCACAGAAGTAGTCACATAAATGACTAATTTTATATTTTTGTACCTCGTATCTTTATTAATTATATTAATAGTAGCTCATTCGCAGTTTAATTTAATATTGAATAACTTACAATTGGCGTTTCCGACACCATTTAGTCAAAATATATTGCACTTATAAAGAGTCGATGGCATGTTACTGCATTTATTTTCCAGCCAAGTATCATACAAAAGCGCATTTTATATTGCTATCAAATCCGTGCTTTATTATAGTTCATCCAAAAGATTCTGTCCGATATGAGATTAACTAAACCAAACCCAACATATATCTTGTTATATATTTTTGCTTTCACGTTAGAGGCAGCTGCTTATTATCTCGGTTGAGTTAAACGAAGATAGTAACATAAAAAGTAAGTACCGTACGGGTACCCTATAATTCTGTACCAGTGTTAAGCTGGTCGTTTTACCTGTATTTAAATAAACATTCGCATTATTTGCATCTTCGTTTAACTCAACCGAGATAATAAGCAGCTGCCTCTAACGTGAAAGCAAAAATATATAACAAGATATATGTTGGGTTTGGTTTAGTTAATCTCATATCGGACAGAATCTTTTGGATGAACTTTAGTTGTAATAATTAAGATATTGTACTATATATTAAAAACTCCTATTCTGTTTTAACAGCTGAACCAAGTTACGCATAACCTCACTTATCATCGACCACTTCGACCAAATTTTCAACAGATCCGAATTTCAAACTGGTTGGTCGAGGATTTCGTTGGTTTAGTATGATGTTTACATGCATTTGAAAATTTGGACAATCGTGGGCGATCGAGCTGTCTGAGTTCCCACTAAGTGTATGTCATTAGGTGTTCTATGACCGCTCCTTCTATCTCCAGCTTGCACTTGCATGTTCTATATTTTTGCGGAAGCCGAGATTATGAAGAATATGTGCATGTATACAGTGGGAAAGATAAAGACCAAAGAGCTTTAAACTTACAACATGTTATAAGTTATAAATATGAATGGTTTATTTGAAGAGTACACACTGTTTAGTGATATTTTAGTAAAGTTAAAATCAATGAGGATTGAAGCTATGAATGACAAATGGTTAGAATTTTTTAAGATTCATTCTGTACAAATTTTCCAAATATGTATATTCAAGTTAGTGTCATATGTAAGAGCATACCAGGTTCCAATGCTTTTGTAGAATGAATATTTTCCTATCATTACGAATCTAAAATGGACTGACATTTAATCAAAGCCGACATTATTGTTAACACCAACTCACAGATGACTTGCAAGGAGTTAAATAATCTGTGCTTGAAAAATACTGAATTGATGAATGAAAATTAAACCTGAAATTGATTAAATTAGTACTTCCAACAAACCAGTACAGAACTTAAAACTTTCTGCCATGTGGTACCGCATGCGGCAGCTACAGTAATGTTTTGTATTAAATTCAAGCCTTGTGTTATGTATTTATGTAAAGATAAAGGTTGTGTTAGTAAAATTACTTTACACTATTACATGGAAAAAACAAAGTAATGATCACCTTAATTTTTATTTTGTGAATTGGACGCGTAAAACCTCATACGTTAACGCACCGGCCTCGACACCGAAAGGTATAAGAGGTTAACGATAACAAACAAACAAAAATCGTATTAAGAATCTACTTGCCTAGGGAATATGTACGTTGAATTGCATAATTTATTGTCAGAACTCATTGGATAGAAGAGTATTTGCTTATTCTTAATTTTGTATATGTATAAATATAAAATACCAGTGCCGACATAAAGTCCCGATTTTCAAATTCAGAACGGTGACAACCCTAACCATTACATTAACTAAAAACGGGACTAACTAAGCAACCACATAACAGCAAATATAACCCATTCGTCATGTTGCAAAACTAAAATTACATATAAGGTGGGTTTAATGTGTGATGTAAGGAAGTTATGGTATGTGGTATGTCAACTTCCACCATTTCATATGCAAAAAATTCAATCAAAGTAGTGATAGGATTAAGGGCCGGTTCGAAAATTTGTCGTTAGATGGCGCTTCAGCAGCACACATTTTTTGATGTGTTGATTTATTATTATGTATTAATTTAACCGGTCATTTTGTAAAATATCACGAATGTATTAGTTACACACTGATGCAAGGAAGATATGGTGAGTCAACTCCCTCAATTTTATGTGCAAAAAAATTCAACCAAAACAAATGACAAGATCAAAGACTGATTCGAAAATTTGACGTTAGATGGCACTTCGGTAGTACATACTTTTTCCACGTTCTAAATTTAAAATTACCCGTCACTTTGTAAAAATTTCGCAAATATGTAGGTTTTAAAAAATATTTCGGTAACAAATTGAGCATTTCATGCAGTTTATAAGTATTAAAAATTTGGGTTGAACTGAAGTATATGGTTTAGATTACATGTACCGTACTTGACATAGCATTTTGGCAGAGGCATTTATTGGAGGTTAGAAGTAGAGGAAGATCAATTTTTTAATTGCTATACCAAGTACGATTTCGGTCAAAGACCGTATACTTAATTTTTACCAAAATATGTTTTGATATAGACAATGGGCCGTATTCTGATCTTATGTTTAAAGTTGTCTCTAACTAAAGTCGTGTTTAGCGTAAACATAAAACGATATAGCTTTATATAATTTTATATGTGTATAAGAGAGATACACGATGTTGCCATGGTAGTTAAACATGACGTTAAATTTAAATATGAGATCAGAATACGGGCTATTATCAACAAAATTAAAATAAGTACAGTTCTAACGATATTTTACAATAAACTGTGATTCGGTTACAATTTAATACATTGAAGCTAATGAAGCCATAAAATACAGGCCAAATTCTGCATTCTTCAGAAGAAGGAAAAAATTACTTTAGAATGAATGCTGTATATGGAGCTAACATAGTTTAAGACAACTAAAGTAAGGTTAGTGGTAGGTAATATTGAGACCTAACTGGATAACAAATGGTTGAAATATAAATATTAAGGCATGATCTTTTAGTTCGTTTGTATTTTTATCAGGTGTGTAGTTGACTAAAATTCCCAAACCCAAACCAAACCAATTGCACTGTCTAACTGACATTCGGCAAAGCGCCATCTACTGATAAACTCTGTAACTGGTTCTTGATCTTGTCATTTAACAAATATGGTGCTGTTGAATTGTTGAATGAAATATGACAAGAAACTTCAAAAATAAGTTTAGTTTACGAACAACACAGCAACGATTTCAATCTTTGCGTTATCTCGGCAGCTGCTACAATCGCTGCAATAAGGGGTATAACTTTCAATAGGAATTAGTTACAGTTTTCTGCCAGCTGTTGCTTGCATTCAATTCACCCAAATTATTTAACATAGAATTCTCGACCGTTCGCAAATGGGTTATCGTTGCTCGCTCCGTGCAAATGTTTCTTATTATAAATTAAAAATATAAGATTCTTACCTGGATAAGGAATACGACCATAGGTAACAAGTTCTGTAAGAAGAATACCAAACGACCACACATCAGATTTAATAGAAAATTTGCTATAATTCGCTGCTTCCGGGGCTGTCCATTTAATTGGAAATCTTGCACCCACTCTTGCTTCGTATTCATCTTCCTATAAACCAAATAAATTTCATTTAATTTCAATTTATTTATAATATAATAGCACATACCAGGTGGTTAAACGAAGGAGGGGTCATAACAGGAACAAATTATGCCTATAGGAAAAACTAGGAAAGGAACCGAATGGGATTAAAATACAAGCATTTCCGTAATATTACTTACTTTGATAAGTCGTGCCAGTCCGAAATCGGCAATTTTTACTACGTTACTGTCAGCCACGAGCACATTTCTTGCTGCTAAATCTCGATGAATGTAATTCTGTGATTCTAAATATGCCATACCGGCGGCGATCTGTGCGGCCATATCGATAAGTTGCTGTAATTTCAGTCCTTTACCTTTTCCTTGTAAATATTCAAGTAAAGAACCGTTCTTCATTAATTCCGTTATAATATAAATAGGTTCTTCCATCGTGCACACAGCGTATAATTGAATTAATTTTTGGTGTCTCAGTTTCTTCATGATCTGCGCTTCAGCCAAGAAGTCTTTGGGATCCATCGTTCCAGGTTTAAGCGTTTTTATAGCTACTGGTGTTGTATTATTCCACATGCCTTCCCACACCTCACCGAACTGTCCGTGACCCAATTTCCTTACGAATTTTAAGGACGCTCGATCTATTTCCCACTGGTCTCGTGTGCGATGTGATAAACCTTCAGGCTGAGGTTTCTCCACCTTGAATAAAGTAGATATATAAACAAATTGGCAATATTAGGTGGTTAAACCTATTTTTTTGAATTCTGAATTTAATTTTATTTTTATCGATATTTACAAACGTAAGTAACTAAAAGGCCAGAAGATAATTTTGTATGTTTAAGGTGGTGAGAAGGGTTAGAATCTTTTTAAATAACGTATAAAAAAAGCTCATGCAAAAGTTGCACGATGCTAAATAGGGGCGACTAATCACCTTAACACACATCAAAAAATTCTCGCCTTTTATAGAACTGTTTTGGGTGAGCTAATTGGCTTTATTTTCAATTGTTTTTAGAAAAAATAACTGAATAACATCAGCTAAAGGTAGACAGGGCAAGTTCACAGAGAAGAATTTGATATATTTAAAAGAATCGCAATTTAATGGGATCATTTCCAATTAGAAACATCAGAATTTTAGTCCTTTTTTTTCTTCTCTTACTTCGGCCAAAGCTTAGGTCATTCGTTTGCTTTTAACCTACACTGATTTTATAAACCCTTTGTATGATGCTAGGCAAAATGGGTAACCTTTACAGGTGGAAATTTTTAGTTTTTTTTAAGCTCAGCTCGGCTCGGAGGAAATTCGAAACGTGTTCGGCTCGGAAAAGATTCGAAACATGCTCGGCCAGATTCACAGAAAATATCAAATATTTTTGGCTCGGCTCAGTTACCGAACTTCGAGCTTTTATCAAGTTTCAAGCCTTTGCCGAGCTTTGAGCCTTAACCGAGGAGCATGAAGAAAGATAAGACAAGAATTCTTGGATATAATCGACGAAAACGAGCTCCCAGTCTTACAAGAAGTTTAGAAAAAAGCTAGGCTCGGCTCGGTTCACAAACTTTTAAACTCGATCTCGTCCAAAGCTTAAGCCGAGCTGAGGCAAACTCAAGCTTCCCACCTTTGATAACCTTATTTATTCAAAAAAAGAAGTGTAAACAGTGGCCCAAAATGCAGTACAATAACCGCTTCAATTTTGTTGACGAAACAGATACAGAAAATATTGGATTGGTGCAAAAATAATGCAGAATTTTGGTTGCTTCGTGTATCGCGTAAGAGTTTTGCCGTAAATCTTATTACTTGTAGTATTTCCTCTATGCTTGTAGTTAATGTTAATTAATTAAAATAAAGCTTATTTTGTGCTCTTCCTTTCAATATAGTTGAATATTAATCAAGGCTTTATTTTATCTAATTTTAAAGTTTTTCCGATATCGAAACAAGATTTTCGTCAAATTTACTTTTATGAATTTCGCCTGCTGCACAAACAGCTCGAAACATTAACGAAGTTTGGGGCGAGGAGAGTGTCGGCGAAGGCACAGTTTCAAAAATTTGGCCGTGGTGAATTCAGCCTCACAGATAAGGAACGTCGCGGGCATTCTTCTGTCGTTGACAACGACCGCTTGAAAGCAGTCATCGAAGCTGACTCGCGTAAAACTACACGAGAAGCTGCCAAAGAACTCTACATTGATCATTCGACCGTCCTTCGACATTTGAAGGAAATTGGAAAAGTGAAGAAGCTCGACAAATGGGTGCCACATGTGCTGAATGAAAATAAGAAGAATCGCCCTTACGAAATTTTCCACAGACTTCTTTTGCGCAACCAAATTGTGACTTGCGACGAGAAATGGATTCTCTATGACAGTCAATAACGTTCTTCACGGTGGTTCGACCGAGGCGAAGCACCAAAGCACTTCCCAAAGCGGAAAATATTATGGTTAGTGATTGGTGGTCTACAGCAGGTCTAATCAACTACAACTTCCTGAATCCGGGCGAAACCATCAGAGAAGTATTGTCAGCAATCAAGCACTACAACAACGTATGTGTCCGACGTTGGTTAACAGAAAAGGTCAAATCCTTTTGCATGATAACGCTAGGCCGGTGCGCACGTTGCACAACTAACGCTGCAGAAGTTGAATAATTAGGCTATGAAACTCTGCCTCACCCGCCATACTCGCCGGACCTCGCTTCCCAAACTGAGTTTCATTTTTTCAAGCACCTGGACAACTTCTTTCGGGACAGAAACTTCAACAACCGAGAGTTCGTCGATTCCAGGAATCAAGAATTTTACTCGACGGGAATAAATAAGCTTGTTTCTCGTTGGATGAAGTGTATTTATACCCAATTAATAAAGTTTAGTTTGAAGAGAGTTGTATCATTTCCAAATTGATACTAAAAACCTGCATCATTTTTGCACCAAACTGATACTACGTTTTAAAGAAGTTCTGCGTGTTATTTAATACCCAATGATTATCCAAATTTTAAGGCAAGAATGTGAAACTCTAGCTATCTATGTGATTTAAAACAAATTCAGCAAAAATGTGTGAAATTTGCAAAGCACTGTGTTAAAGTGATTATTCTAGACAACTGCTAATTACTTGTTTGGGATGAAGAACGTATGTGGCTACTTAAATCATGACACAAAAAAACATAAAATGAAATGCAGAGCAACAACAAAATGTATAGAACTATACAGCTATTGATTATCGCATTCAATTATCAACATATATGCAAGAAAGAACACAAGGTGATTTTTAGAAAGGGTTGCTATGTGTAAATACATACGCTACCTGTGTACAATTTTATTGCATACAAACACTGAAAAATGGTATTAAAAAACATACCTCCATCAAACGATTCTGCATACAACGGAAACACACATTAGTTTGTAAAAAACAGGTATTAATTATTAAAATGTGACAATAGCCAATAGCTGTTAAACAAAACATCCAAATTTTTGCAACAAAAACTAAATACAAAACTACTTTAAAAAAGCATGTAACTCTTACCTGAACACATGGTTTGCACAAATTCACACAAAGGCCATCCGCGTCTTTGCTGTAATGTTCGACTAACTCTTGTAATGTTCTAAATGTAGTCCTTCTGGCAATGAAGAAGCCACCCTCATCCAGTTGTCTGATTCGATAATGTTTTACGGTGTCTCCATCTCTCACTAAAAACAATTAAATACTGATATATAGATTATTCCCTGGGGCTTTGGTAGTTTTTCTTAAAAATGATCCTCACTGTAATAGTAAATTTAAAAACGTTTTGTTAAATAAGAACAATATTCGATTAGAATTAAGATGAGCATACTGGACAGTGAGGTTAGGAGAAGTTAAAGTCAAAATTTATAACAAGATAATAGTCAAACCAGAGAGGACATAAGTTAGTGGTTAGAAATTATCCGAAATATCTGAAGGAATAACTGGAAAACTAAGAAAAATGCCCTTTTGTTAATACAAGTGGATAAAAAAGGTTGAACAAATTTTAGTTCCCGTAACATCAGAAAAGAACGGGCATGGCTTATCAAGAATTAATAGCTACCGTAACAAATCTTAATACAAAAATGAATAACCCACAATGAACACACAAAACACCCTACAAGAAAGAAAAGAGCTAATCCCGATAACGAAATACTTTAGGTAAACATGCGGTTATGAAATATAACAAATTAATAGTTGATGATAAGAAAATGGGCCAAAAAGCTAAAGAAGAGCGAGAAAAGGCAAGAGAGACACCGATCGGAAGATGAGGAAAACACTAGCGGCCAAGGACTGCCAAAAAAACAAAAATAAGAAAAACAGACCAGATTTGGTACAATCACTACTGGTCTCTACTGAACATCAGCAAAATCGCAACAAAAAAAAAACAGAAAGCCAAATACGAAGCAAATCTGGAAGTGCAAACTCTTTAATTTCATTCCGCCATAAAAATGAAGACAGAAGGACAACTTGTACGGCAATTAAATGCTACAAAAGATGCCCACAAGTATAACTATAACAAAAAGGAAGTACCATCACCCAGAGCTCCGGTTAAAAGGGGAGATGTAGACCAAACACCCTCCCTAACTTACAAAGTTAATCGGCAAAGAAAATAAATCCAACAAAGAAGGTGCAATATTAGTAGGTATTGGACAAAGAAAAAATATGTATGTCCTAAAAATATCCACCTTAACCTTAAAATCAGAAGAATGATTAGTCGAGATGGAGTGTGTGTGCAATTAAGAAATGGGATATCAGAGGTGAGAAGAAAAGGTGAATCAATAATAAAAAGAAAATCAGGGCAATATTGTATTTCAAAGGAGAACAATAAGGCCAATGAAGGGTAGGATTCTGGGTAAACAGGCCGATAAAGAAGTGAATCGAAGAGTTCTACGGACATCCTACGTTTCCGATTACATATATGAAAAACTGACAATCTCAATAATATAGACATACGCCTAAATATCGTCAGTTGCAGAGGAGGGCTTGGAGAAGGCAATAGACATAGAGCAAAACAAGGCCAAATAGTGATGGGAGATGTTAACAGTCAAGTAGAGAAAAAGAAGCGAACTGACGGAATAGTAACAGGCCAAGGCGAATACGGAGACAGAAACGATCGATAAACGTTGCCATCAAACACAAATTTATGACTTATGAGGAATACTTTCTTCAAAAGTCGCCAAGGCAAAAGATGGACATGCTATTCTTACGAATGAAATTGATTATATTCTTAGCAATAACATGGGCATGATCAGATGATCACCAACACCAAAGTGATTGATCAGTTGGAATTTAGCTCGGACCACAGAATGGTACGATCTACCTACAATAAAGATAAATACGAATCGAGAGAGAAACCAAGAATACGGACAAAAAAGGTCGAAAAACATATGTAATCCTGAGAAATATAAAAAAGCCTTCGAGAACAATGCATGAACATGGAAGTTGAATCATTTAAGAGACAAGAGGTGCAAGAATTATATAGGACCATACAATGTTTAATGAAAAAGGTAAGTAAAGGGGCGATTACAATGCAAAACAACAAATATCAAAAAATCTCGGAGGCAACAAAAAATTAATATAAAGAAGGGAAGAATTAAAAAAAATTGGTAAAACACGCTCGGACAGAATAAGAAACAAAGTCATAATAGATGTAGACGAAGTGCAGAACATAGTTAAATTTACAAAAACGAGAAAAATAAAATGGAACAATCATACCACAAGAGCCGGAGCATTCAGATTGATAAAAATAGCTAGAAATTCGATTCCTCAAAGGAGAAGACGATCGGTTGGTTGACCTAGGAAGAGATGGGCTGATAGCTGGCTAACCTCATCAACCGATAGTTCATAACGAAAGACTGCGTGAAGAAACACAGATATAGTTCCTAAAATATAAGAAGAAGAAGAACAAGAACAAGAAGCAGAAATCAGGAATGGTAAAATGAATCGAATACTGTGAATTGAACAAACTCACTGAACGGAAAATAAGGAGACATTAGAAAGTGGGAACGAAAAAGGAGGAACTATTAGACGAATCAAGCTCTATTAGAACAATGAAAAAGAACCAACATCGGACAAGCATTGGATAGCACATCTAAAGGAAATAAAAACAACAGACAAAAAGAGAAAGAACAGATACCTTGACCTTGACAGTGGCAAGAGAATACTATAAAGAGTTATACTTGAGCAAGCAGAGTCAATCAGCAGAACGCTTAACTAGTGAAGTTGATCAAAACAGCGAATGAGAAAAATCAGCGATGAAAAACTAAAACTTGCATCGTAACTTGCATTTGTAAACCGAAAAAAGACAAGCCCCGGGAAACGATGAGGCAAAAATGAACTAATCAAAAACTCACCACCGAAAATGTTGGAAATTATTAGAATACTATTCAACAAAATTCTTAAAACAGAGACAATACCAAATAAACTGAATATCAACAACCTGCAAACTTTACAACTATGTATACATGTATGGTCAAAGATAGAATTAACGAAATCTTAGACAGTTATCAACCTATGGAACAAGCAGGCTTCAGGAGTGATTATTCAATAATGGACCACATACAAACTATTAATCAACTTAAGGAGAAACACAACGAGTTTAATAAACCATTACATTTAGCATTCATAGGTTATTTTCAAAGCGTTTGACGGTATAGAACATGAACCACTATTAAAGGCCTTAAAAAATCAAGGAGTTGCAACGAAATACCGAAGGATTATCCAAGAGATGTATAGAGATAACATTGTAAAAGTAAAACTAGACAGAGTAGGGAAACACTTTAGGCTACAACAAGGAGCGAAACAAGGGGGTCCAAACACAACGAGTTTAATAAACCATTACATTTAGCGTTCATAGGTTATTGCAAAGCGTTTGATGGTATAGAATATGAACCAATGTTAAAGGCCTTAATCAAGGAGTTTCAATGAAATACAGAAGGATTATCCAAGAGATATATAGAGATAACAGTGTAAGAGTAAAACTAAACAGAGCCGGGAAACCCTTTAGGCTACACAAAGGAGCGAAACAAGGGAACCCAATTACACCACCGTTTTTCAGGCTTTGCGATCCTAGTATGTGCTCAAGAGATTCTTCGTAGAAGGTACTCTATACTTGCAGTGACAATCAAGTAACAATTCAGACGATCAGCTCGCCCAGAATCGCCTCGCGGCTGGTTCTAGAGTGCTGCCTGGCATTAAATAGGGTTGGCGAAAACAACTAGGCCAAAGTGCCTATGGGTACCTGAAGATAACGACATTGAGGGCAACGAAGAAGTCGATACTCTGGCTCGTTGGAGCCTTTACGGACCTAAACCCATTTTGGGAATAACCCAAGCGGTTGCGAGGGAAACGATCATTGATTTGGAAGTCACATGGTAATCCACTGGCACCTGCAAATACATAGGTATGGAACAGGCGAAACTCTTTATAAGGCCGTTTTCGTTCAACCATATCCAGGAGATAGTATAGATGACCAGAATGCATGCAAGGATCGTCGGTGGTTTGCTAACGGGTCATGGACATCTGAAGAAGCATCTGTACACAAGGGAATTGCTAATGACCCATGATGTAGGAGACGTAAAATGGCGGAAGAATCCTCTATACACATTTTGTATAAATTCATCGCGCTTATGGCATTAAGGCATAAGATATTCGAAGAAGGTTTACTCGTAGAATCGCAAGCTCTGGACAGCATTCTGGTTTTTGCTCTCGAATCTGATCTTTTCGGGATAAGTCAAGAGTCAGATATATGGTTACTACAGTGGGCTCTTTGGCCTGAGTACACTCCGTTTTATACGGCCACCAGCCGAATTAGAATTGGGGGACCTAGAATCACCAAATCTATTCAACGCGACACTGGAAATCAAACTTACGTTTCGTTGATGACGTTACCTTACTGACAGAAAAAAGATCGAGGAACTTAACGAAGAAAGCAAAAAAGTAGGCTTAAACATAAAAAACGAAAAAAGGACTTTGATGTCAAATAGGTACAATGTGATTTTTAAAAACTCAATTGCAGGAGGCCGTATTATGTCTTAATAACCTTAGAACTGTCTGTATTAAGTCAGAATCAAGTCAGAATCAAAATCACATTGTATGTAACAGAAATCAAAATTTAAAACACTCAAAAATTATGTATTCAGACGAATTAGTCTACCTAGGACAGTTCCTACCTTTCTCCAACAGAATGGAAAAAACAATTACAAAGGTAAATAGAGATAGAATGAAAAAAGTACGGTCGCTGATGGAAACCCTTAAAAATCCCTATGCATTTAAAGAGAAAAGTTTGCAGCATGTATATTGATGTGATGAGCTACAGCGCTCAAACCTGGACGTTAAACAAGAAACTAAGACGTAATTGGGAACAACACAAACAAAGATGGAGAGAGAGCAATTTTCAACATAAAACTAATGGATAGAGTAAGAACAACCGCGACAGCAATAGAAGACCTGGTGACCGAATGCAGGTTATTAAAGTGGAATTGGGAAGGCCATACGCATACAGAAAGAATGGCAGACAATCGATGGGCAACTAGGATTCTAGGATAACGAAATGGATTCCAAAAGACGAAGTAAGGAAGACAGGACGGTCACGAGTAAGGTGGTTTGGTGAAATAGTCAAGGATCTAAGTGAGGGTAAATAACAACTGACAGGACAAAATGGAGGAAAAATGGGGAAACCTTTGCCCAACAATGGGACTGAATGAGCTGCATAATAATAACACCAACCTTACTTGTGAATTGCAGTAACCGTTAATTACATTCAACCATTGCTTATTCGAACAAAATCGTATCAAATATGAATTATTTTAATGTGGGAATTATAGCAGACGACCGATGTTCAGGTGGAAGTCCGGTGTGCCTCGGGTGAGTTAGGGTAGTAAGTCGGGTGCGGTTTATAAACAAAATTTGATACGATTATGTCTGTACAACTCAACAAAAAGAGCCAATGGCATCGAGACTCATAAAAGAGTTTGGCCCGCAATACAAAGGACTAAGGAATTCGCTCATATTCCTCGAACTCCAAAAAAGTATAATACGAAAATAATTTGCAAAAACCAAAGATAATAATAATAACAGGATAAAATTCTTTCTATTAAAGACAAATGCTATATCTACAATTTGTACATTTTCTAAGAAAGGTCTGTTAATTTAAGAAACCTGTCGCCCTCAACCTATAATTTTAGTAAGTTGCATGTAATAACTATACATAACTGTCAGTGAACTTTGAAAACAACCGACCTTACATGTAAGAACACCATGAGGTGTCATTATTCGCCCACCAGAAGTGCATTCTATTTTTAATGACAAATTATAAAATTCTACTTAGTGCAATTTATATTCTGGTGTTTTTTTTTTAAATTTAGTAGAAATCTTACCTGATAATGAATAGTCATTATGTCGGCTTTCTGAATCTCTGATTAGGAAAGCACCATGGTCATTTTCAGGTAACAAAAGCTTCTTTTCAGCTTCAATCCGTTTTATCTTTCGGAAGTACCATCTGAAATAAAAATTTATCGTTAAAATTCTGTATATTAAATAAAAAGTACCTACACATCGGAGGCATTCTACATCCTTGGCATGCTGGTATTTGCCCATCAAGATAAATTAATAAATTAATTAAACTCATTGAAAATATTAAAAACATTAACATTAATCGACAAAAACCAAATGAATTTGCTATATTTTGGAATATTTTTATTTGAATCAGAACTTGTTTTGAATATACAGGGTTACTGGTAATTCGATACATTCCTTTGGAGATGTGATGGGACAGGAGCTAAGTAACAAATTTAACCCTAACATACATTATGCAAAACTCAATAGTTTTTGAGATATTTCAATTTTTGTGTTTTTCTCAAAAAAGTAGATCTTAATGTCTTTAAAGTTAATTTTTAAAAAATCTACTTGACATTTTCTGAACTTTTTGACTGGGTTACTTGTCCCACTCTATGGTCATCCGTTTCGAATGGAAAATATCCTGAAACATTTCGATCATGTGAAAATTTTAAATAAAAACTTATTAAAAATGATTTCTAAAAATCAGCTACGAAAATTACCTATTCGTTTTTCTCAGAAATTATTTTTTTATTTTTGCATAATGTATGTTAGGTTTAATTTGTTTCTTAGCTCCTGTCCCATCATATCTCCAAAGGAATGTATCGAATTACCAATAACCCTGTATAAATACATATAACAGATTTATAAGTTTACAGCAATTAAACAAAACAAATTGGTTATTATGAATAATTGATTAAATACGTAAGTGGGAGGAATATCTTCAATTCATTTAAATTATCGATTATATCTTCACAAAAACATTTAAATATTTATAAATAAACACACACACACATACGCACTGGACGTGATAATTAAAAGAAAATTAATGTTTTAAAACAAATCATTTCAATCCTTTATTCGTGACCATTTTTATTTCTTATATTATTTACTGCCAATATTTTAAAGTGCAATTTATAAAAGCATATCCGATTCTATTACCTGTTTATAACGAAGGAAATGGAAATGATATTTACTCGACCTTAATTGCAAGGTTCTTTAATTACCTGGTATGAAAGAATGAATACATTTTACTTACGATCGGCATGCAAGTCACAAAAAACATTATTTCGTATATCTGATCGGTATTAGTAAATAATTATTGCAGAAGAGATACAAGGTTATGCACAGTTAGGTGACGAAATAGTAAGGGAGTGTATTATAAATAATACTGGTACCGGTTTTATAGTACTTACGTATAAATTACATATTTGCAAAAGTTTTAGCAATAACTCGTATGTTGTAATATTCTGGAAAATTCGTGAAATTGTTATTTAGATCACGGTGTCATTTATTTAGAAAACAAATAACAAACAGTTCAATGAACCGTTTAAAAATTAACACATGGCGCCATTAATACAATCAGAAGTGATTTTCAATCAGGTTTTTGAAAAGTAATACGTTTTTAATGTACTAAAATTGTTCAGGTTATCTTAATGAAATGCATGAAACTAACGGGGTCTTCCTGGAATTATATTAAACTCATTTAGACTAACAGAATTTTCGATTTATTTACCTAATAAATTTATATTTTATTTTTGTAGAGAACACATTTCCCTAGTATGGGAGGATAACAAAGTTCACAACGCCAAATCGTTCAAAAATGTGGTTTTGATCCCCCTCGCCAACATCCTGAAAAGGATTAGCTTGAATTCTGAAAAGGATAGGATTTTATTTTTCATCTGAATTTTGAAGACGATTTTAATATTAAAACTGAACAAAATTGTATGTATAAACAAAATATCAATCGGAAATTGAAGACGAAAATTTAGGCAGATTTTTCTTACTGTTTCTTAAATTTACTTTTCTAGCAATATTTGCGTCGATCTAGAATTGCAATGTTAACTTTCGAGATTCAATTCTAAAATTGCATAAAAAAAAGTGTACCGAAATCTTGAAGCCAAATATTTAGATTTTATTTTATTTGGCATAAATTTACTTTTGTGATAATAGTACATAGTTATTTTCGTTTCGAATAGAAAAATTGCAATGTTAACTTTAATATTTTGAAAATTTTGAGTTTCAAGTCAAAATCTCACAAATAAGAAAGTTAATCCAAAGTTCGAAGTCAGAAATTCAAAACATTTTTCACTTTGCGTTAAATTTTTATTATTTAAATTATTTTTATATTAACACTTTCATTTCGATTTGGAAAACTGTAGTGTTAACTATAATATTGTGTAATCAAAATATCAAAGAAAAAATTAAATTTTTTAAAATTTGGCTTGGACATTTTGGTTCCGAATTGGAAAATTCTTTAATATTAAGAAAATTTTGAGTTCCAAATCAAAATCTTACTATGTAATAAGAAAGTCAATCTAAAGTTTGAAAACGAAAATTTAAACTTTTTTCAAGTTGCATTTGAACTTTTTACTTTTTACGAGTAAGTTATTTATTGTTTATAAATTTGTTGTTTATAAATTATTAGGTATATGTATTTTCTTTTTGGAAAACTACGGTAACATCATCAGCAACCCTCAGGTTTTGGAGTTTCAAATTGAAATTATATTAACACCAAAGTCAAACCAAAGTTTGGATCTGAAAGAAATGTAAATTTACCTTTTTAATAAAATTTCAAAGTTATTTTTTGAATTTGCTTAAAATTTACTTTGATGATAATATTTTATTTTGGAATTCTTTACGAAATCATTAAAATTCTCAGAATTTTGAGTTTCAAACCTAAATCACACAAACAAGAAAGTCAGTTCAAAGCTTGAAATCGGAAATTTATATTATATTTTGTATTTAATTTGGGAAAACTGCGACAACGTCAAAAATCTCTGCTTTTGGAGTTTCAAGTCAAAATTATATAAACAACAAAATCAAAACAAGTACAAATTTGGAGGAAATGTAAATTCGCCTTTTTAATAGAATTTCAAAAATAACCAAAAATTTGAAATTTAGAAATTATTTTAGATTACATTTGTAACAAAATTGTTGTTTTAAATTTGAAAATCTGCGATATTATGCTTGAAATTCGGAGAATTTAGAGTTTCAAATTAAAATTATACGACCAACAAAGTTAACCCAAGGTCTGAAAGCGGATATTCGAGTTTTACTTTTATCATAATATTTTCGCTTGGATTTGGAAAATTACCAATACATATTAACTGAGATTTCAAAATCCTACAAATAAAAAAGTTAGTTAGTTAGTCGGTTATGGAATCTTCAAAATCCTTAGAAATTGAAACTTCATACCAAAATTATGCAAACAAAAGTCTAATCCAGATTTTGGGATTTTAAGTCAAATTTATATTAACAACAAAGTCAATCCAACGCTTGAATCTAAAAGAAATGCAAATTCATCTTTTTAATAAAATTTAAAAGCTAATCCGAAGTTGGAACTTCGAAATTTAGAAATTATTTTAAATGAAATTGGCGTTTCAAATTTAAAATTATGATATTAAACTTGAAATTCATAGTTTCGAGTCAAAATTATACAAATATGTAAAAAAAGTCCAAAGTTTAAAATTCGAAAATGACATATGTATTTCCTAATAGTACATATTTTTGTTACAATTTGGAAAATTCCGATAATAACTTTGAAAACTCACAGATTTTGGAAATTCAAGTCAGAATTGTATTAACAACAAATTCAAACAACGTTTGAACCTGGAGGGAAAGTAAATTTGTCTTTTTAATAAATACTTATTCAAAGCTGATCTAAAGTGGAAAGTTAGAAATTTTCACAATTCGATAAGCTTGAAATTCATAGAATTTAAAGTTTCAAGCGAAAATTATACAACCAACAAAATCAATCCAAGGTCTGAAAACAGATTTTTTATTTTTATCATATTTTCGAGTTAATTTGGAAAACTACAATTTTTACTGAAAATTATGAATTCAAAATTCTACAAATAAAAGGGTTTAATCCAAGTTATACTTATACACTTCAATTTAAGCCAAAATTATACAACCAATAAAACCAATCGAAGGTGTGAAGGCGGATATCCAATTTTCATTTTGAATTTTTTACTTTTATTAAGTATTAAATTTCCGCTTCAATTTAGAAAATTACAATATTTGCTTAGAATTTCGAGTCTGAATTCAAAATCCTATAAATAAAAATGTCAATCCAAAATGGTATATCTTACTTTTGTGATAATACATACTTATTTCCGATCAGTAAAGAACTCTTCAAAAAATCCCAGTTTCAAACCAAAATCCTAGAAATATAAAAGTTAATCCAATTTGCAAGGCGGAAATTTCTATATTTTTTCTGAATTTGCTTTATGAAAAGGGATAACATTTATTTCTGATTCGGTTATGAAATCTTCAAAATCCTCGGAATTTGAAGTTTCAAACCAAAACTATGCAAATAACAAAAAAAACCCAAAATTTACTTTGGTAATGGAAAATTGCGATAATAACTTCAAAAACTCTCAGACTTTGGTGTTTCAAGTCAAAATTATGTATATGTCACGGGCAATGTGGGAAATCCGGGCAGTGTTCACAATGCCCGGGCAATGTGGATAATGTACTTTTATTTTTTAAAAAAACTGCTCTTTCTGTACCTCTAACCTCCAATAAACACCTCTACTGTTTTGGCAGAGGCATTGACTGGAGGTTAGAGGTAGAGTAAGGTAAGTTTAAAAAAAAAATAAAAGTGTTATACTAAGTACATTATCCACATTGCCCGGGCATTGTGAACACTGCCCGATTTCCCACATTGCCCGTAACATATTGTAACGAATCGCATCAGCAGCTGCGGAAAGCAGGTGCGAGATTAAATGCGTCATCCGCCGCTAGAATTATCCACCGAAAAGCTTCCAGAGCGTTCGGCGGATACTTACTCTCGCGCAACTACGGGAATGTTGTGGAATGAAATTCTGGAAGGATGGAGCTGGGATATATAAGGCGCGACCAAACGAACCCGAGTTAGTCTAATCCAGCCAACAGTCGCGGTCGCGAAGTTAATATAAATATCCGTGAATAGTCTTGAACTAATAATCGCGGCGTGTTTGTGAATACGTGGAAATAAATTGTTAAATAAATAAACTGTTATAAATAAATTACTTTAATGTTCGGTTTTAATATTAGTGTTCCGTTTTAGTTTTACGTTAGTGTTTAATTGTTGTTCTTTATAATTATTTCGTACTTTAAGTTTGTTTAATAAATTAATTTACACCACGAACCGAGTTTATTTAAGATAAACGTCGTAAAAACGTTACAATATATAAATAACAGAATCAATTCAAAGTTTGAATCCGAAAATGCAGATGCCTTTAATTTAGAGTTTATTTCAAATTACATTTTAATAAAATTGGCGCTCCAAATTCATATAATTTCAAGTCAAAATTCTACAAGCAAGGAAGTCGATCTAAGACTTTAATTTTTAAAATACGATGCTAGCTAAATTTTTTGATGTTTCAGCTTGATATTCAGGAGTTTTTTGTAGCTACGATTTAATTTGAAAATCAATTGCAATAATAATAATAATTTGATTCAGACCTTCAATACTTGAAGTATCTGTTTTGATGGTTAAGAGAAAAGAGAAGGGCCGCACTCTTTGTGATACAAGAACTTTAAGTAATTGCAATGTACAGCTTGTCAAACTTAGCTGAAAGTCTGAATTCAACAGGCCCACGATGCGCACTGGGACTTACTGCATTTACAGCGAATATGTATCTAAGTACGGATCTAACTTAGCTGTAAATGTAAAAAAAATTGTGTAACCCTAATATTTGACTTCAAAGTTACTTTTTTTAAAAATTAAATCTATAGGCTGTTTTTTCAATTTTAATACATATATCGTTGTGTGAATTCAAGCACAAAAGTTCCAATAACAATTTGCATTACCTTGATTGAAAATAAACAAAAATCTGGTTGTTTAGGTTTTTCAACATTGACTTTATAAATTTTAATCTTTGTGGAATCTAAACCAATAATAGAGAAACATTGGTATTTAATTAAAAGGTTTGTTGCTTTATTCGTTTATAATAATCGAAAAATGATGTAAAAACATCACCAGATTTGTTGCAACATTTGAATTTTCTAGTTCTATGTGAAAAATCTTTCAGTGGTAATTAATCTCAAGAATACGAAAACAAATGGTTTGGATCAGTTAGGTTTAATTATTAATTACCGAAATTACGACTAATGTTAAATAGTAGTCAAGTATATCAACGCTGGTGCTTACAAAGAGGATTTAATGTAACGTGAGATCAAAAAAATTTCACCTCAATGTTTGCCATGAAAAATATAAATCGTGTCTTTGCTAAAGTCATACAACTTAAGCCATTAGAACTACTAAATCTAAAACCACGCCTAACTGATAAAAATTAGAGCAGATTAAATTATTCTAAAAACTAAAATTAAATACAAATTGAACAGAAAAATGTTATTAACCGAAAATTATTTTAAAGTAGATGAGTTATGTGACCTCAATTTTCTTGGTGGCAGATTTGAATTCTGTGTTTAATAGAATTAGTGACATTTTATATGCCTGATAGCAAAACAGACATAACCTCACACACCTCACATAACCTATAAAACAACAGCTAATTTTGTGTTTTCATGTTTCATAGCCAACTTGAGGTGAAATTTTTTCGATCACACGTTATCAACAAATAAATAAATTACGGATTTTAAAGCTTTTTAACTCGAAATATCAATGCAGGAATCACCAAGATTTGTTTATTTATCAGGGACGGATGCCAAAGCATTTTAAGTTGTCTTAAAAAGAAAATAAATCAACGCAACCAAGTAGGCTTTGATCGGTAAATGTAGTGGTTTCAATAATTATTAAATGAAATTGAATACTATCAGAAACAACACAACACGGCAAAGGTGTTTCAGGCGATAAAAAAAAATTCCTTTGCTTTTTAAAATACATTTAAACCAATAAGGACGTTAAATAATTAATTTTTAATATTCATAAGTTTATGGCTAACCCTATTCCGGAATGATAAATATTCCTTTGTTGAAATACCTTAGTCATGTGTTTAGTGCGACAAAAGAACGCATATGTGATTCATGAACCGTAACTGCTTTTTTTGTTAGTATGTATGTAGTTTTCAATCTATTGCTTAAAACGTTTATAAAATAATTAATATTGTACATTCTGTTGTATTAATTTTACACCTCTATTTTATAGATAAAATTCAATTAACTTTGAAAGTACTTTTGTAGTTAAGTACGCCAATGTGTCCAAGTAGGAAATACATAAAGGGTTGGCCATGGAAATAATAATTAACAACAATTTATTATTTAGTTAGTTGCGCTTGCGTTATACGACAGGAATAAAACTAGCTTAAAAGTTGCAAACTGGGATTATTTTGGACATTTTAAACCACGATATTATCGTTATCAAGGTCAATTTTTATTTGAACCCAGGTTATATCTGACTGACCAATGGAACTATTTAAATATTATTTTATAAGTATCAATAATAATAATAAAGAATGCATTTTTCAAATTGGCAATTCCATAGAAATAATCAACATATGCATTATGCATACAACAAGCTTAACTGCTAAATGGAAGAAATAATTTCTTACTGTAACTACAATTTTTATTACAACTGTTATTTATGCGACTTTTGTTTTAAAAATAGCAAATTAACTGGATTTTTCTTTTACGTATTTTCTAATTTTAGCAAGTTATCTTCCAATAATGCTGCATATTGTTTCGAAAACCTTCGAAGCTGAGTCATTTCTTATTTAAATAAAACGAAATCCGAGAAGTCCTTATAATCTGTTCACAGGGAATTTCACAATGAACCAACCTATTGGTTTATACGGTGTATGCCCTATGTAAACGCAATAGGGGCAATATTTTCACTTTCCAAAAATCCCCAAGCAACTCAAAGGGATTCCCATGGATAACAACTTCAAATTATCCCAGCCAACGTGGTCAATACAACTGAACATAACTGTAAGAATATTCAAAACAAAATTGATTCGAAAGAGCCAAACTCTTTTTACATTTTAACGTTAAAGAAGTACAACGAAATTACAGTCTCCTCCTGGTAACCAATTACAAACCGTAAAAATACCACGTGATTCTTAATACCCACGTGCGTTTGTTTACATCGTGTCCTAATCCCAGTGAACGGACTATATTTTATCATGCATGCATTTCGCTGGTTAAATAAATTTCTGCATGCAGTTTTACATGTAAGAACCTCAAGGTGTAAAATGTTATTAATATTTTCTGATAAAGCTTTAGTACGGTAACCATAAACTTGAGTAATAATATAAACAGCAGCAAGGATGGTAATAAAATTTAAATAATAAATGTTTACATACACATATATGCGTTATGTATTTTACGTGCATGACTAAGGCAATCATTTAACAACAACTGCATATGAGTGGTCCATTTGCGTAAATAACCAATTCACGATCAAGGTTAATAAGCTTGGATACTTGAAATTGTAACGTCGTTTAAAAAGCTTTACAACCTGCTGGGTGGTCGGTTAACCTGTCGCAATTAATTAATGAGGCTACGAAAATGGTAAACGTAAACAATACCGATGCACCTGCAATTACTGTTGCATAATGCTTTAAGGCGAATATACGATCGCCGATAACAATTGGATAAATTAAAAACGACTATCTGTTGAAAGTTATTTTTTCCCCTTACTTTTAAGTATCACAGACACAATGGTATAATTTTATATGGTAGTAGTTAAAACATCGATATTATTGCCCACATTTATATTATTAATTTGACTACACTTCCTACGTTTTGCTATTATACTTCCTGCAATTTAATTGTTATAGTTTCATGCTTTTGTTTTCAGTTTAAAAGTAGAAGGCTAAATTAGAACTGTTTATTATTAGAATCTTTCAGGGGGATACTTTCTCCATTTTACCTGCTTCTGTATTACAATAGGTACACTTTCAATCGAATTTTGCAAAACATTTGTAAAAAAATAGACTTATATAACATACATTCCTTAACTTAACATAACTACAAAAATATAAAATTGTAAAACATTGCACGCATTATTAAAATACATGTGTGAAAAGTGCACGATGACGAAGACCGAGTCATCACACGCGTAACATACTGTTTAAAAATCAAGTGAGTAATTTAGAGTGTCATTCAAAAATCGACGAAGTAGTAACCAATGTAGTTTTGTCACTTTTGGAAGAAAGAATGAGAGTAAAATACGAAAGAACCTAAAAAAGCCTTGATGAATGATGCGAACGAAGAATGTTGCAAATGAAAGGTGTTTTAGCTTACTTCGGGCGTTCATCCAAAATTCCAAATACATATTACAAAGCCTTTGGGCTTATGGCTATTATTCGATGAGAAAAAAAGGGAAGTCAGCAAATGTAATTCTTTGATTGTTTCTTTGAAAAACCTAAGTCCTAAGTAATCCAAAATTTTATTTAGAAATGCGAACATCAACTTCCTACTGACGATAATACATTTTTGCTTTGGATATCTCTAGACATGCGATTGTTATTTCATGGTCATACTGATTATTGGGCTTGATGGAGCTTGTAGGAAAATTGCTTTTGGAAAACGTTAAAGTTTAGGAATTTTTTCTTCCGTAAGGTCCCGAGCGGTAGCTAGGTATCCCAGTCCAGCACGATCAGGAGAGGTAAGTTTCATTATCTCCGGTAAGTACTAGAATGGGTAGCCCGATTGCTCCGTTAAAGCGGCGGCCCCTCTCTTCCACGAAGACCGGTCACTATGGGAGAATAGACCAAAAACCCCTCACTAACAAGTGAGATGTGTAAAGAAAAACATTGACTAAACTAAATATGATTGAAGTAACTGGAAAACAGTTTGCACTATGCCCTAATCATACCGATCAGGTTTTTTGTCCGGTATAGAAATGGAAAATGTACAAAATAACCTGTTGGTCAAATTGGGCGTTGATTAGTTTCTTAACCTACCAACCCCCGAAGAATATACAGGGCATTGTTTTCGGGGATCATTTATACCATTATCTGCAGATTTAGAAGTGGACCTTTTAACTGTAAAGCAGCATGTTGGCTTGGCTGGAGGTACAAAACAGTTGGCAAAGGGTTCACGGCAAAATTAAAAAATTGCCACTAGAATTCTGGGAGAAAAACTATGGGCGCTTTACTACATCCTAACAATCAAAAATTTGCCAGAACTAACCATAGCAATTTGTTAAAATGCAGAAAATATTTAATTAACAATTATAATAAATATTTTTTGCAGGTATTATTTTGTATGGTTTATTTTTTTTTTTCGTCATTTGTGTAAGAGCCAGGGCTTTATATTTCCTAATAAACTTATCTTCCAGTTGGTCTTCTAAGTAACCTTTGTTAATGCAACTGTTGCCATAGAAAATATTTGCTAAGTAGGCTTACTTGGAAATTTGTTAGAAGATGGGAAGATCTGCTTTAAATAAAAACGCAAAATAACTCAAGCAAACTGCTATTGACATGGCAACAATAATGTTATTTCCCTAAAAGCAGGGAATTTGTCATGTAGTGGCAACATTGCAGAGTATTACAATACTATATTAGGGTTGTTTTCCGACGTTCAAAACGAATTTTAAAAATGTAGTTATCACTGTGTTTTCGTGATTTTTACAAAAATAAATGTTTCCAATAATTTAGAATGGACTTTATGGAGAGATGTTATGAATTTATAATTATTAGAGTTGGCTATGGTTGGTGTACATTAGTTATACTGTTAATAATTTTGGCATCTAATTAAACGAACTACTATCACAAATTTGAACAATTTTTTATTGTCACTAAATTATTTATTCATTTTTATTCCCTTAAACACATATTTATTACCAAATCAGCAATGCAGAAAAGCAGCTAAGTTTCAAGCAACATTGTGTAAAACATTTTTTATTGATAAACAGATATGAATGAACAACTACATACTACACTGGCGAGCAAAAAAACCGGGCCACTTGAATATTATCAAACGTAGTGCACTGAATGTGTTTGAAACTGTTTATAACTATTCAGCATTTATGTAGTAGGCTTAGTAACATGTGAAACAATAAAAAAATTATCTCATTTGTGAAACAATTTAAACTTAAGTGCATGGATGTTCATTTTGAGTGGTTAATTTGAATTAATATTTGTTCTTTTTATCAGTTCTTTGAGTTAATTTTGATTATTGCGATACTGTATCATTATTTAAATTTGGCGTTTAGTAGTATCACTAATAAATTTCTGTAAAATTGACAACACATGCAGCTCAAATTATTGCTCTGATAGAAGACGGACGAAGTCAGCCTTATGTTGCAGCAGCTTTAGGAATCAGCCGTTTTAGTGTTCAAAGAGTGTGGCAATGCCATCAGGAGACGGGTTTACTTGGAAGAAGGCCAGGTTCGGGACGAAGAAGGGCTACCTCAGAGCGGAATGGCCGTTTTATTGTTTCCTCCGTATTAAGAAACAGGCATACAACTGCAGTTAGCGTGAAAAGTAGTCTGTTGGAAGTACGTGGTACCAATATCAGCGAGTGGACAGTAAGAAAGAGACTTTGAGAAGTTAATTTAAAGGCATACAGGCCAGCCACAGGGCCTAAACTTCTCAAAACTCATCGTGAAGGCAGGCTTAATTTTGCTCGTATCCACAACAATTGGACGGCGGAGCAACGGCGTGTTGTACTCTTTGCAGATGAGTCAAAATTTTGTTTATATGGTGCTTATGGCCGAGATTGAGTGTGGCGAAGACCAGGGGAACGCTACACACAGTGCAATTTCTCTCATCGCTTCAGTTTTCAGGAAGGGTCTTTGGTGGTTTGGGCCGGTGTTTCTTACGAAGCTCGCACGGAGTTAGTCTTCGTTGGTGGAGGTTCATTGACAGCAGCTCGATATGTGACAGATATCCTCCAAGAACATGTGGTCTCGTATGCTCCATTTAAAGCGATGCTTTTATTCTAATGCACGATAACGCTCGGTCACATGTAGCAGGAGTTGTAACTGACTATCTTCATGAAGCAGAGCTAACCGTCATGGAATGGCTTCCTCTTAGTCCGGACTTGAATCTGATAGAGTATGTCTGGGATGAGCTTGAGAAACTTGCTAGAAGTCGAATACCCTTATCTGGTAACTTGGAAGAGCCTAAAACAGCACTTCTAGCAGATTGGAACAACATACCGCAAGAAACCATTCAGAAGATAATTACAGGAATTAATACAAGAATGCAAGCAGTTATAACAGCAAGAGGAAGGAACACTTCCTACTAAAACTCCAAGAAGACACTTTTGAGTTGCGTTATTTCGTTTATGTTTCCCTTTTAATTTTTTGTTAGTTCTCTAAGCATTTCTTTCGTTAAATAAAAACAGTAGCTTCATACATACATCTACTGAAAACCCACTATTTAAGTTGTTAACAAACCAGACAGATAGTTATTGGTAGGTTAATATAGTTTTCAACATATATAATATCTTGAATCTGAAAATATACCGAAATTTTTAAGTGGCCCGGTTTTTTTGCTCGCCAGTGTATATGTTATGAAGTACAAACGATCACTTGCACACTTCCAAAATGATTGCAAATAAGCATCTATAATTTATATTCTTTTGTCTATAATGATAACGCTTAGTCAAGTACATATTTGACGGAATGAGCCACTTGTATAAAGCACTGCAATTATTAAACCATTTAAAAATCACGTTCTGGATTCGTTCCTTCGCAAAAATCGTAGTACGTAGAATTCTGATGCATAGATTTTTAAATCGATAATGGCTTTAGCAAATTTTTATAATCTTTTAGGTTTACTAACTAAATTTTCTTAACTATTAGTTTTATGATATAAATATTAACTGAGGCCAAGTCCACAATATTTGTTTAAAGTAGTCTGCCTGAGATAAATTGAACAACGAAATAAACAAACCATTTGGCAGGTAATGGGTGCTAATTTACACGATGCCCATTTTACGGAAACTGTGTTGCGTCTTTAAACGTGTCACTATTTACCGTAAAACTGTATTGCATCTTCAAACATGTCACCCCAGCTGTTGATATTTACGTTAACATTTTGAAGTATCGTAGATTCTGTTTTTTAACAATCCAAAAGTTGTTCATTTTAGAGCCTGTTCGAAGTAACTTGAACAACGCTAATTTACACGGTGAGCATTTCACGTACAATTTCAATGCGACTTCAACACTTTCAAGTACCACAATTTTTTTTAACGAAGTAAACAAACTCTTTGACAGATGACAGATGATGGGTGCTAACTTATACGATGAGTATTTTACCTAAAACTTTGTTGCCTCTTCAAACGTATCACTATAACTTTAGATATTTACCTTAACACTTTTAAGTATTGTAGATTCTTTTTTTAACAATCGGACAGTTGTTCAGCTTAAAATATGTTCGAAATAACTTAAACAACGAAGTAAACAGACTACTTGAAATGTGGTAGGCACTAACTTACATGGTGAGCATTTTACGTAAAACTGTATTACGCTATACAAAACGTGTCGTTGCAACTCTAGATGTTTACCATCGTAGAGTGGAAATCATGGCAGTGCTCTTCTTCTTCGAGTGCCGTCTCTAGCTGTGGTTGGCGATTACATTGGCAAATGTTGCTCTCTCTTCTGCAGCCCTAAATAGTTCTTGTGTATTCATTCCTGTCCATTGCAAGCCAGCAAGTGTTTCTTCTCCCCCTTTCCCTTTTACCATCTGTTTTACCTTGTATTATAAGTCGACGTAACATATATTTTGAATTTCTTGTAAGATGACCTAAGTAAGCTGTTTTTTTCTTTTTTATTGTCGATAAGAGTTCTCGATTAGAATTCATACGTTGTAGTACTTCTTGGTTTGAGATTCTAACCACCCACGAGACTTTGCACATTCGTCTCATTAGCCACATCTCAAAGGCCTTTATTGACCGTAATTACTCCTCTAATAAAGAGGAATGAATAAACAGCTTTGTTTCATCTTACTGTAACCAATACAAGATTAGCATTTTATCACATGGACGCTGCCTACTTCGTTGTTCAAGTTATTTTGGACAAGCTCGTTATCACAGTCAATCCAAGTGATTTTTTGAACACATGTTATACCAGATTCTGAAAAAGTCGGGCCATTTTAATAATTTTTTTAATCGTTATCATTATCACTGAATGGAAGAAGTAACTTCTTATTATGACCAGGATTTTTATTACAATTGAGACTTTTATTTCTTGTTTTAAAAATAACAAATTCGTTTGTCCTTTTACTTTTATTATTCCCTAATTTTGGCAAATTTTATATTTAATAGCTTTGGATATAGTTACAAAACCTTTACAGCTGAGTCTCATAGCTTAAAGCATTCTTACAAGTATGATTACAAACTGATTAAGAAATTAATATTCACCTAGACAGACTTGTATACATATCTTAATCCTAGATTTACTAAACCTTCAGTAACTTTTAGCCGGGTTTCACAACTAGTTATGATAGCTTAAGTACTCAATATTTATTTAGGCATTAATTTCAAACTGAACCACTAAAAATAATTTTTCCTATTATGTGTTATCAGTGCTTCTGTTTGTTTTTAAAATTGTTTATTAATTGTCAGCCGAGTTTAATTTATGTATTATTAATAAAAAGAAATTTTTAATCGTAGATTCTGCTTTTCTCGAACTCGATATGCTTGCTACGCTAAGAAAGAACGATTTTCTAAAAGTATATTGTGACGAGTTCCTTCGCGTTTTTCATGTGTATTTCAGTACTAAAAATTAAGTAGTAAAACTACACCATTAAAAACGTTTTTTTTTTTTAAACGACTAACCACACTGCAGCCTTGAAGGCCTATTGTGCGGGGACTGCACCTCTGTTATTGATAGAGTTTGACTTGCTTAGTTTCTCGCAGTTGGTGGTGAAATATTCAAGAAAAAGTAAAAAATGCCAGAATGCCAAAATTGGCAAAAATTCAAGGCACTAAATTAATGTTAATGGATATTTGATTGCCTAATTTGGTAAAAATAATACAAAGCTTTACATTACAAGGACCAAATCTGCTTGTCTACTAACAATTCCGTCCACAAAAGAATTGTCCAAATGGCACCTTCATTTTCCAAGCAAAAATTACCGTTTCTCTGGGCAAAATACTAGGCTAAGTTTCAAAACTGGGCAAGTGTTTTAAAAAATATGCAAACTAATTTGGTATAGATTCGCATTCTAAAGATTGGATTCTAACATTTCGCGAAAAAAAGTGAACCTTTCTTGCAGAAGAATATTTCCAAAAAAATCAAACCTGCGTCTTAGAGGATTGTTATCATTTGCAGCATGATCGTCATCATCGTCTGTATCACTATGGCTATTTCCTTCACTATTCAAGCGACAACGCACCATTGTTCATTACAAGAAAAAACAAACTAAAGACGCAGTCACACTTTACTTATTATTAAATTTTAAAAACTTCGTATTTAGACCACTGTGTGTATGAATAATTCCACAGGCAAAAATTAAAGCCATTATCACCACATCGGAACTAAAGTCTGGTACATCTCACTGTGGCATCGGCAAGAGACAATGATAAGAGTTGATATAAGTTGATAATAAATGATAAACCACGCCAAGTTACTTCTACGAATATCAGTAATACGATTTCCAGCTATAATCAAAGAGTCTAATCGAATAGAATCAATAATGGTTAACAATATCAAACTTTTAATTAACACTTACATATTTAGGTTACAAAAAAGGTAAGTCCTTGGAAACTAATAAACATTAAAAAACATAGAACACAACTATAAAGTTGCGTTAAAATATGCAGCCAACTTATACAAACAATCCAAATTACTCGTTGTTTAAATTACAGCGTAAATTTTGCTTATTGAATTTGCAAGCTGTCACAGGTGTCAGTTAGTTCCTGTTGCACTGTATTCGTGTAAATAATAAATAGGAAATTCCATTAGTAAATAACTGAAAATTAATTCCCGTAATGGTATTTGAACAAACATTACTGTGACACTGTGACAAATTGGAGTTTACGTATTTATTTAAATAATTTATAAACATGTGGACAAATAACAACTATAATTAAAATCCCGTTTTCATTACTAAGCCACAATAATCCTCCAGTAATTGTTTCGTTATTTAGTCAATTATAATGTGATTAAATTTATAATCTTTTAAAAATTGGAGTAGGTAAAAGCATGCCGATTTTTAAATTATTTTCAGTAAAGTTTGATTGAATCGATGAGTAAAGCAGGGGCGGACTGAATGGAGGAGTGGGTTTTTTACATTCCTTACGTTAAAATAATATTTAATAGGAGGCAAGCTGTTTCAATGTGATCAATTTTCTTTTATTTTTTTACTCAAATTTGGCTATTAGTACCACAAAACCTATTCCAATCCAACCCAATCCTGACTTAATTTGAAACCCAAAACGAGTTAGGTCAGATATTACATAAAACTTTGTAGTACTTACACTCCTATTAATATTGCATTTAATAATCGTTAACTTGAGTTTAGAATAACAGTTGCAAAGTCTGTCATAAAAATATGCTAAATTTTTTACAACACAGCAAAATGATCTACATACCAAACAAACAATTTATAAGAATAAACAGAGTGGAAATTCTTTATGATAAATATTAAAACAACTTTCATCTTTATTCTCAATCATTTAAAACCTTTTACCTGTTAAGTACTTGTGGTTAGTATCAATTTTTAATAATTTGCAGATTTTTTTCAATCAAGCTTAAGAAAGCATTAAATGTGAACAGCAATTTGCCATTTTATCAATTTGGACGTTGTTTACTCAACTTTTTTCTTTCTTAATCAACATCAAATAAAAGATGTTTTTGGTCCTGGTTTTAATGCGCAGATTTCTCTAAATTTGGTATTTTAAATTAATTTATCATTATTCTTAATTAATTTAATTAATAATTTAAGGAATACATACATACTTCCAAATTAAGTTCGAATCGTTCGTTATAAAAATATTACATTAAGCACCGTTGTTTCGATTTCTTTTTAGATATTCTGCAATTTCTATGCGGTAAATATGTCAAAAGATAAATTTTGACAGATGACAGTGAATTAAGTGGAAAGAGGTTTTAATTTAAAATTATTGAAATTTCAATCGCTTAAACTAGACTTAAATTTTCGAATCGGTCTGAGTGGGAGCTGCTCTAATCTAAAAGATTCGAATCAATCTTCAAATCCATATGGATTCTTCTCCTTAAAGTGGCGTGCGCTTTTTACAGGGTGTTGCCATACGGATTCGAATTTGTAAATTCGCGTGTAAAATTGCAAAGCTTCAAGTCAAACCTAAGTAATAGAATTTAGATTCGAAGCTTAAATCTGCCATATAAAACAATTCGAATGAACCTCCAAATCAGCAATGCAGGCTCGTTTTTTTGAATTCATGATTGGAATCCCATTTTTTAAACTTAGGTCTCGCTTTTAAAGGGTTCAATCAAGTCAATCCCTAAATATCTAGTTGGGACTTGTATTCTCAGGATTAAAAATGACTTCAAAATTTTAATTTTGGACTCTAATTGTCGAATCCTTGCTTGATATTGCAATCGTTTAAACTTTACTTAAATTTTCGAATCCAATGGTCGAGAGCTCTAATCTAAGAGATTTTAATCAATCTCAAAATTCATGTTTGAGGTTTTAATTCTTGGATCTACATTTAAAGTTACACCTGAATATTCGAATTTCGATTCGAAGTTTAAATCTCGTATAAAATAATTGGAATTGACCTCCAAATCCGCATCCTAGGATCGATTTCTTGAACACATGATTCGAATCCCGTTTTGAAATTTACATTTCGCAAGTAAAAGGTTCAAATCAATCCCCAAATTCCTAGCTTGAATCCGGATTCGGCGAAGTCTTAACTCGGAATGAATTTCGTTTGGACGCTTGAGTTTATCATGTAAAAAAAAAGATTTAAGTTAATCTTCTTGGAAATCAAATTCTCGAATCATTGTGTGAGGTTTCAATCCTTGAACCAAAGTTTAATATTAAAATCTAAGCAGGAAGAACATATTCCAAGTAATCTCCAAATCCGTACTTGGGACTGGAGTTTTTTAATGCATGGTTTTAATCGTTTAAGCCAGATCCAACGGTCGAAGCTAAGATTTCATATCTGAAAGATTCTAATTAAACTCTATTTTCTGAATATACGTTTTAAAACTACAAAGCTTAAGTCAGGCTTGAAAATTCTATTTTTAGTTCAAAATGTGAATCTCGTGCAAATAATAAGATTCGAAACGATCTTTGAATTCGTTTGGGTTAGCCCTGGAATATCCAGTTCTCAATTTTTGCAGCTTAAACATTCGAAATGATTTGAACTCCAAATCCACATTTATAACTTATCTCAGCAAATCTGTAAGATTGTAATCGTTTATTAATCCAAACTTGAATACATATTTGAATTCAGATTAGAAGGTAAATTAATTAAAAAAATCGAGTCGAACTCTACTAAATCCTCAGTTGTGGAACTCAAATATTTAATTACTAATCACTGTAGCCAGACTTACATCAAATCAAATTTATGTTTGAAGCTTGGAATTCGAATTTTTGAATCCATGTTTAAAATTACAATATTAAGCTGGGCCTGAATGTTCGAATTTCCTTTCTAATCTTGAGTATCGCATTAACAAAATTAAAATAATTTCCAAATTCCTTTTACTCAATCAAACCAAACCTGAATGCCGAAATCTAAGCCAAAAGTTTAGTTCAAATCTAAAAAGCTTTGAACTAATTTCTCAACCCACATTTTGTAAATTCGAAATCTTAAATCATCGTTTGAAATTACGATGTAAGTTTAAGTACATCATGCCTCGTATCTAAAAGGGTTCGATTCAATCTCCTGGCATACATTTCGCGAAGTTTCAGTCTTTGAAGCGGCAGAATATTGAAATAGCGGTTCAAAACAGAGACCTCTGATTCAAATCATTTTTTAAATCAACACTTGAAACTCTAATTCTCAAAAATATCAAAGGTTTTAATAATCCACTTCAGATTCAAATATTGGAATCCAGGTTTGAAGTTGAGAGTTCTAAATTAAAGAATTCAAATCAATTTTCAAATTCTTAATCACCTAAATCAGCTTTAAATAATCTTGCATCGAATCCCTCCTAAATCACATTTTTAAATCGTAATGAACTGAGCCAGACTTGTATATTTGAATTGAGAATTTCAAATATTTAAATCCACATTTGAGATTCAAATTCTCGAACGTATAAAATAGTTTAATAATCTAATTCAGAATCGAATATTCGAATCCAGATATGAAGCTGAAGGTTCTCAGTTAAAGAATTCGAAACAATCTCTAATTTTTTAATCCATGAAATCGGTTTTAAATTAACGAGTTGGAAGATTAAATCTTGCCTCGAATCGATCTTCAAATTCATACTTTTAAATCGTAATATCTTAAGTCAGACCGGAATATTTAAACAGTAAAGCCGATTAAAACAATTTGATTTTCAAATCCACATTTGAAACTCTAATACCCTAATTCTCGAATTCATAAAAGGTTTTAATAATTTAATTCAGAATCAAATATTCGAATCTAGCTTTGAAGCTGAGGATTCTCGTTTAAAAAATTCGAATCAATCTTAAATTCTTACCTAATTCTTGAAATCTGCTTTAAATAATCGAGTAGAAGATCGACGTTGAATCAATCCACAAATTCATATTTTTAAATGGCAATGTCTTAAGTCAGACCTGAATATTTGAATTTAGAGTTCTGATTTAAACAATTCAACTTACATTCTCCAACGTATAGAAGATTTTAATAATGTAATACAGAATCAAATATTCGAATTCAGGTTTGAGGGTTCTCATTTAAAGAATTCGATTCAATCTCCAAATTTTTAATCCTTTAACCGGCTTTAAATAATTGCGTTCAAGTTCTGTGATTCAATCTTACGTCGAATCAATCCTCAAATTCATATTCCTAATGGCAATGTCTTTGTCAGACCTGAATATTCGAATTTGCGTTTGAATCGAATTTAATAAAAGCAACGAATTGACCTTCTTTAAATGGGACTTGATTCTTGAACGATACTTAAGTTTTAGCCTTTCAAATAAAATTTTAGTGGAAATTGCCATAAAAAATATTACTTTCGATCTAGTAAATTTAATTTTTATCTATTACCAATAATCCACAATTTCATCTACAATAAGTTACTAAATGAAATGACCTTTCTTGATATTAAAAAACAATAACAAAAACCCTGCTAAATATCTGGAATGAATTGATGAGAGTTCAAAGGAAACAACACAGTTTAGTTAACAAAAAAATCATCCCCACACTGGAAACTTTCCTGGTTTCTCTGTGGATTTCTTGAGGAATTGAAGGAATTAGGAAATCCGCTGGGAATTGATCGTGTTCCTTTGGTTAAAGGATTACTGTCGCTTAGATGGGGTTTTGTAGGGTTGATCAAATCAGAACGAACACAATTAACGTTGCATTTCAAATGCCAGGGGGAACATTTACAAATTTATATTGCAAGTTAGAATTCTGCCAGTTTTACTTAAAAGCAGAAAATAAACCACAATTTACTTTTTAAATGTTATTTTCCTGCCAATAGACCACGATTATTGTGATCTATTAAGCATCCAATTATCACTGCCACCGTAAATTAATATAAATAACACAAATACATAAATCCTAACATTTGTTGGCTCTTTATTATTGTTTTCCAACAAGCTTTAATTATCTTTAATTTCATAAAAATCACATTAAAACCATCGAAAGTAAATCCTAGAATTATGTTATTATTGATCCATTTATAACACTTGAATCTCGAAATGAGATTAGAGTAATTGCAACAGAAACTATTAAATCAGCGATTATCTGTATCAGAAGGCACTTAAGTGGTATTTTTAACTAATTTACGTTACATAATACGTAATAGGAAAACAATTTACCAGGGTATTAACTATAATAACGGCCTATTTAATTTGTAATTTGTTTTTAAAATATGTTGTTATTTTTATCTCCCTTTTTAAAATACATAAGTTCCTGTATGATTTAAAATAGAACAACAGGTAGCATTCTTTACATAGCGTACGTTCGAAGAAGACTTTTACTACGTTTGCTTCCGCAATCCTTATTTATACTAATAGATTGCAATGTTAGGTCTTTATGAGAATCATGATTTTATATTTTTATAATAAACGAGATAACACAAAGTACCTACATAGTTGTGTTTATTGGCAATCAAATTGAATTCAGGAACCTCAAATAAAGAAACGAAATATTTCTGGTTTGATTTAATTATTTGGTGCAATATTCTTTTTTTGTTAATTAAATTAAATTATTTATTACCATGTCATTTGGGTACAATAAGACTGGTTAATACAGATACAAAAGAAAACAATAAAAAATATACAAACATAATTTAAATATGTTACGCAAAATTATGAATTATAGTCTGATATTGCTCAACTTTAAAAATATTTCAAATTTTTAAAATATTCAGAAACGACGAGGGAAATAAACTTTTCGAAAACATTAAGCATAGCGTCTTTCCACAAAAAGTGCTTAAAATTCGATAAATTATAACATACAACCCTGAAAACATAATATTTTGATAACCAAATACGTCTTTGGTGAGACTTACAAACGAAATTGGCTAAAACCTTCAATAATGTACAAAATTTATTAAAAAAAAGCACATCGTGGGGAGTCCCCACTCAGCCAAATTCATGAATGTAATTTCAGGAAGACAATATCTTCAGAAAACCTTAGTAGCTGAAAACCCAACTTAGTTCTGAAATACGTATTTGGTTATTAGTTATTAAACTGTATCAAAAACAATTATGAAAAAATCAATGGGCTGACGCTTAAAGCATGTAGATAAAGAAGAACAGGAACTATTATTGTTGTTTTCGGAGATTTTCATTTGGTTCCATTGATTTACAGTTTAAAGCCAAAAATCTGCGAAATTTTGAAAACGGGCATTTCCAGAAAACCTTATCACCGAACTGCTAAAATTTTTAATAATTGCTTAAACCCTTTAAAACTTACTGCTAAAAGTAATTCTTGTAAGATTTTTTTGAGTATCATCTTCAAAAAAATCTACGACAAAACCAAGGCTGCTTTTTTTTAATTCTAAAAAACAAATTTACCAAATTCGGAACATACAATAGTTTAAGATCCTTAAATAAGGGACTTGCTTAGTTTGTTCTCAATTCAAATCAAAAGAGTTTTCTTTAAAGAAATCTATAATAAAAAAATCCTTTGCGAGTTTTCCACCAAATTTTAGAAATATTGAGTATCAATATAGCATCAAAATTGTTAACAAATTCAGAACTTATTTTTTAATCCTAAAAAAGGTATTTGCTAGGTCTGACAACCCAGAATTTTTCAAGTGGGCCAAAGCACCTCAATTTTCTGTCAAAAAATCTATACTTAATAATCAAATCCTCGACGAGTTTTCCTTCAAAATTTGAGAAATATTTATCATCAAAGATGAAAATTGCTACCAAATTCAGATTTTTGTTATTCCTGAAAACTGAAAGAAAGGGTTTGGCTACGCCTACTAAGCCAGGATTTTATGTTTCAAGCAGACCAAAACATCCTCCATTCTCTTTTAAAAAATCTCCAATAAATAAATCTTGATGAGTTTTCCTTCAAAGTTTTAAGTAATATTGAGTATCAAAAGAAAATTATGCATTAATTTGTTTTATCCTGAAGGGACTTGCTATGCCTTGCAACCCAGGATTTTAGGTTTCACGCAGGTCAAAACATCTCCATTATCTTTTAAAAAATCTGTAATAAATAAATCTTAACAAGTTTTCCTTCAACGTTTAAGAAAGAAAATTACTAATTCAGATTTTTTTATCCTGGAGGAAGGGGTACTATGCCTGCCAACCCAGGATTTCATGTTTAAAGTTGAACAAATCATTTTAATTTCCTTTAAAGAAAGCGTATGCTAAACAAACCTTGACGAATTACCATTTAAAAAATTTGAAACATATTGAGTACGGACAACGAAAATTGTTAATCAAATCCAAATAAAATAATTAATTTTAATTTAATTTAAAATAAATTAATAAATAATTTTTTAAATCCTGAAAACACGGGCTTGCTGAATCTATCAATCATAGATTTCATGTTTAAAGTCGACCATCTCCTCACCTTGATTTTCTTTAATAAGAGTTTTCCTTCAAGTCATTATTAGGCAAGTCAAGTATAATTTTTTTTAATCCTAAAAGCAGGGGCTTGCTAGAACTGTCAACCCAGGATTTTATGTTTCAAGCAAATCAAAATTTTCTTTAAAAAAAACCTGTATAATAATGAAATTATTGATGAGTTCGGAACAGTTTTTAAAAACCTGAAAGCAAGGGCTTACTAGGTCTGTCAAACAAAGATTTTATGTTTAAAACGAGCCCAGTCACCGTTAAGTTTTTCTTAAAAAGATTATTATAAAGAAATTTATAATAAAGAAATCCTTGGCAGGTTTTTCTTACAATTTTGAAATCGACGATGAAAATTTTCCTGTAAGCTGGAGCTTGCTAAGTCTACCAAACCAGGATTTTATGTTTAAGTGAGCCAAGGCAGATTTCTTTTAAAAAAATTATAAAAATAAATCTTTGGCGAGTTTTCCCAAATATTTTGAAAGCTATCAAGGGTGAAAATTGTTTGCGAATTCAGCATAAATTGCATAAAAATCCTGAAAGCTGGAGCTTGCTAAGTCCGCAAAACCATGACTTTATGTTTAAAGCGAGGCAAGGTGGTACTTTAAATTTCTTTTAAAGAATTACAAAAAGAAATCCTTGACGTGTTTTCCTAAAACTTTTGAAAATGTTTGCGAATTCAGCATGTTTAAAAATCCTGAAAGCAAGGGATTGCTAAGTCTGCCAAGCCAGTATTTTATACTTTAGCGAACCAAAATACCCTGATTTTCTTTTAAAAAATGTATAATAAACAAATCCCTGGCGAAGTTTCTTTAAAATTTTGAAAGCTATGAAAATTATTAGCGAATACGGAATAAATATATTTTTAAGAAATCCTGAAAAGCTGGCGTTTACTAGGTCTGCCAAACCAAAGTGAACCAAAACACCTTAATAAAATACTTTGAAACAAAGAAATTCGCAACGAGTTTTCTTAATTTTTTTTTAATCCTGAAAGCAAGGGCTTGCTAGATCTATCAAACTAAGATTTTATGTTTAATTTTCTATATGAAAAAAAACTATAATTAAGAAAGCTTAACCAGTTTTTCTTAAAAATTGGAAAACTATCGAGGATACATTTTTTTTACAAATCCTGAAAGCAGAGCCTTACTATGTCTATCAAATCAGGATTTTATGTTTAATTTAAAGCGAGTCGAGTCAAACCACCTTAATTTCCCTTTTAAAAAATAATATTCTTAACGAGTTTTCATCTAAAATTTGAAAAATATTGAGAATGGACGAAGAAAATTGTTAGCGAATTCAGAGGTTTTCCCCTTAATTTTGAAAGAAGAGATTTGCTAGGACTGTCAACCCAGAATTCTTCAAGTGTACCAAAACAACTTAATTTTGTTTAAATAGCAAAGAAATTTTTGACGACTTTTTCTTTAAAATTTGAGGGAAAAATGAGTATCAACGATGAAAATTGATATTAAATTCAAATTTGTTTTAATCCTGAAAGAGGGGGGTTATTATGCCTACCAACTCAGAATTTTACGTTTCAAGCGGCCCAAACCTCGTAATTTTCTTAAAAAAATCTGTAGTAAATAAATTTTGGCCAGTTTTCCTTCAAAATATAAGAACTATTAAGAACCAACGATAAAAACTGCTAACAAATTTGAATCCTACCAACCCAGGATTTTATGCTTCAAGCAGGCAAAATTTCCCAATTTAAAAAAAAATTTAATAAACAAATACATAGAAAGTTTGCGAAATATTAAATATCAATGATAAAAATTACTAACAAATTCCGTTTTGTTTTAACCCGAAACAAGGGACGTACTAGGTCTGTCGACCCTGGATTTTATGTTTCAAGCTAAAACACCTTCATTTTTTTTTAATCCATAACAAATAAATCCTCGAAGTTTTCCTTAAAATTTTGAAAAATAAATTCAAAAACGCAGGGAATTGCTGGGTCTGTCAACCAAGACTTGACGATTCAAGCAAGCTACAACACCTTAATTTTCTATTAACAAAAAAGATGTGTAACAAACAAATCCTTGTGAAGCTCCTTAATTCAAAATGTATAATTTTTTTAAACCCTGAAAGTATGGATTTGTTAGAATTATTGACTTAGAATTTTATGTTTCAAGCAGGCCAAGACACCTTAATTTGTACAAATTTTTGGGTGGTTATAACATTATTTGATACCAAATAGGCCTCCTTTACCAAATACACAGGTGTTCATCAGGTATTTAACTAAATCTATAACAAACAGGTAAATAAATAAACAAATAAATAAATAAAAATTCCTACAACTTGCAATGAAAATCATTCAAAATTTTCAGTTTTCTCAGGAATAAAATGATACAAATCACAGGTCAGGTCAATTGACCTTTAAAACTTGCAACCTAGTATTGAATTTATTTGGAAAATCCAAAACACTTCCAAGAAAAGCACCTTAAAGGAAATCCGGTTGACAAAACCAAAATGCAATTAATAAATAATTCACAAAATCAAATTAAATTTGACCAAAACTAGTCATTTTTTAACAAGAAATACAAAATATCACAAATCACCATCCATTAACAACATAATTACAAACTCGGAACTTAATAAAACTTAATAACAGCCGTGTGTCATTATAAAACTGTCATCAGTCAATTCCGTTGAATAAGTTAATCACACGTGCAACAGCGGCATATATTTAATTTGCATATTTATTTCAATTTGAACTTTCTTCGTCTAAAGATCAGAATTACCTAATTAGAAGTTATTGTAGGTGAAGGAAAATTGTATTTACGCAACACGATAAATAATAATAGAGACGACATTGTATTTTTTTAGGTATCAATTATAAATTACATTATTAGTACAAGGAGAGTGAAGCCCGCTTTAAATATTATTTATTAATTGAGGGTTAATTGCGAATAATTAAATAAAATGAGTGGCCTAAAAGTGCTGTAATTTTCAAAATAAATACTATTTGAGTTTCCTAATTACACAATTTCAAAGAGTTTGAAGTACAAAAGTAAGGTTATGTTGTGGACTGGAGATTAGAGCTGTAAAAATAAGCAACTGAAGCCCTTCGTTTTTTTTAATTTCGTTCAGTTTGGGGCATTAATAGGGTTGGATTAAGTGAAATTTCTTTGTCGCTCTAAGACTTCTACTTCAAGATTAGCTATTAATTCTGCACCCTATTTAACGACTTGAATTAAAAATAATTTTAATTTATCAAATAAAACTAAATACGGAAATTGAAAATATGTCAACAAACGTGAATCACATTGTATTACTAATTAGAGATAACATTCGAAAGGACATAAACAAAGGCGCTACTAGAATTTCATATAAACAATGTCTGCAGCAGTTATTAATTAGTGATTCATTAACAAATGACAAATTAGTTCAATGCCGTTTAGCAATAAAAAAAATCTCAATAAAATTCTAAAAAGAATGCACTAACATTGAATTTAAAACAACGCTGACCTGGCCACACTTGTAATTCAGTGCTTCATTCATCATTTTAAAGTAGCTATAAAAGTTCCAAGAATTAATTAAATAATTAACGAAAAACTGCATTTAATGGTAAGCATGGGAATTCAGTGATCGAAAATATTTTTATTTGATTAATTTATTTTTACTGCTAAAACCTAACATTTCTTTTTCATTATTTAATATTACATAATATTATTAACTGGCTCAGCTCAAAATCAAGTTTAACAGAAAACGATTTTGTTACTTAGACGCTAAAAAACAAGCAGAACCGTACTTTTCCATAATAACAAGTGATCCGACACTTTTTCCATGGAATTTTACAATTTTTTAAAACGCAGAAAAAAACAATCCAAACTCCTCTTATAACTATGATTTATTTGCACAGCAATTTTGTATAATTGTCTATAATTTCATTTGTATTAACTTCCTTGGATTCGCTACACGTTTTGATAATGACCTCCGATTAGCAATAATACTTAGAAATTACTAGAAGGTTAAAATGAAATTACATAATAGACTAATAAAGTGTAGAAAAAATTTTTACATTAACATCGACACGTAGCTAACTGCAACGAGCCTAAATATAAACACGACCTTTCGAGGTCTACTCGATAATTTTGGGTAAGTTTTGATCCGGAAATACCCGCATTATTTCCGCTCTTCCGAACCTCCTCGAATACGAGGTTAATCGGTTACTACTTTTGAATACGTTGTAAAGGCCTTCTCGGGATTTTTTTTTTGTATGATATGCATTTAGACTTCACAATGCAGTATATTAGTAGGCTGCCTTGATTATGGGAACTGATAATCTATTTGCATAATCGTAAAGTGACACCTTAAATTATATCTCAAAGTAATTCGAATTTTTTGCACCTTTGGGATTTAACGATGCTTAAATCATAGTTACCGACTAAATTTAACTGATGTTTGAGTGGATTTTAAAAATTTTCCATTGGGTTCAAAAAATTGTGACAGTTTCTTTCTGGTTGAAAAATTATGTAATTAATTATGTATAATATTAAAAAATTAAAAAAGTCGCAGAAGAACCAGTTATGCATAATATGTAAATGAGTTATTATTTGTGGGACAAAAAACCTCATTTGTAATATCTTAGGTGAACTACATACTAACATAATTAGATAACCCTATTAATTAGAGATGCATATCTAATCAGCAACTTGGAATATTAAATTACTTTTAAAAAAATTATGAAATAAAAAGTAAATTTGTTGATTAACAATTGCAAATACATTATACTTAATATACATTTTTAGGTTTTAATGTATTTTAATAAATTTTAAAATGTTTGTATATAGAAAAGTATTGCCTCTGTAACGGTTTGAACCACAGGGCGCCTTAATTAGTTACAAAATAGGTCGACAATTGAAGGAAAGTAGAAGTTTTAAATCGAATATGCGGATTTCTAATAATTATATTAACAAAATTCTTACAATTTCTGACTTTTAACTGCAAAAAACCTCAATCAATTTTGCAAATTTCAAGCAGGAACGTTGCAAAATTCAACGGCCACGAGTCAATAATGATTATGAAACAGTAAATTACAACATTAACTGCCAAGTATTTTCAATTAAAACCTGGAAAATTTTATATAATTGTTGCATTGGACTGTAAGTTCTTTGTTTTAAATAAATTCTCTGACATATTTAACTCTTAAATTATTGGCATTTTATTCGCATTATTTTTTCCACTACAATCGAATCTTTTTTAAATAAATAATTAGCCTTAAAATTCGATTTAAAAATATTCAAAAATTGAACAGTCGGCTTGAAATCAAAACTAAGTGTTTTTAAAAAGGTTTATAGGACGAAATTTTGAGTTGTATTTGCAGTCTCAGAAGCAAAACTCTTGAATTCAACCAGTTCTATTTCGTTTGAAAACGGCTAGTTTTTCTATCAAAAACGTTACACTGTAATTTCAGTAGGTAATTCAGTTACTTGGTTAATATTTAATTTTTAGAAACTGGTGGCCAAATACCCTAGGAAAAAAAACACTTGCCACAACAAACCTTCAACAATCAATTAGTTACATATAACTAGTAATAATTGAATCTTGAACGTACAAACGTATATTTTCTTTCGTAACTTGCGTTATCTGCGAAGAATACTTACTAAAGTAGAAATCAAAAAAAACTTGACACCAATTCGTTAAAAAATGTGTTGTGAGTAAATTCATAAACCGAACGTGTATTTAATGAAATTCAATAATCATCTGTCGATTATTTTCAAGTACGTTCAAGTTACATAAAAATAATTACTAAAATAAACTCTGGAATATTAAATAGTCGAATTGTGTGCAAGAATTTCTACAATTTTTAAAACGATTACTTAAAATAACTCATTTATATTATCGGCATACACCAAATAAATAAAAATGTTTCATAACAACGCTGTTGTTGTTTATTGTTCTTATTGACAGGCCCAAACGTCCCAATTTTTTGTATTTTTCAAGGAACTCATCGTGCGACAATTGTGTAATAATTATATAATCTATGCGTTCTGACTTGATAGGATTCTACAAAGAAGGCAGGTAAGTGATTAAGGTTTGAATAGCAAACATTAATCGGTTTATCTGTTAAATACATGGTCAGAATTTAAGGGACCAGCTACAGTTAGATTGGTACTAAAAGCTTAAAGTTTTTGCTGTATTTAATTTTCCAATACAAATCGCACATACTAGTTTAATTGTTATAGTATAGAATGCTACGAAAGCTAAACAGAGCCTTTTGCATAACTTCTTTATTTCGTATTTTAATATATTTGAAAACAATCCCGTACTTCTCTTCGGAACCCCCACTTGAACACCGGCCATCTGTTATAATTCCAACAATAGATTTATATTTCATTGTCAATTTTTTAAGGATTCATAGGCATACATTTTAACTCGGTTCATATAATTAATTTATAACCAGAAAAAAAATAATGTATTTCAAAATCTTCAAATCACATATTATATTAAGGGGATTCCCAGAAGTTCCAAAATTATCATCTGCAGCTCGTGGATAAACTGATATTATAAACCGTTTGATAAGATCTACATTCTTAACACAGAGCTTCAGAATCAAAACGCAAAAGTAGTAACAAATAAGCGAATATTTACGAAATAATTCAGTAGCAAATTCGAAGTAGTTCCGCCTAAGTACGAATTCTTACAGTTTATGAAACAGTCTGGGCTCGGACTGATATGTATTTAAAAAAATTTGTGAGAACAGAATTCAGCTGGGCTGCATACGGAACACTTAGGAATGTTTAATCAATGTGCCCTACCAACTCTGATATACGCAGCAGAAACTTGATGGAAAGATCTATGATGGGTATAAGATTACAGGATAGACAGAGAAATGAAATCGATCAGAAGGAAAACAAGGGTAATAGATGTAGCTGAACATAGAGCAAGACGGAAATGGAGATGGGCTAGACATCTGATGAGAACAGAGGACGGTAGATGGACTAGAAAGGCGATAGAGTGGCGACCACGGACAACCAAAAGAAAATCAGGAAGGCCGAGAACACGATCGAAAGATAATATCCACAAAATTGCAGGAGTACAATGGATGACAAAAGCGAACAATAGAAGCGAGTGGCGAAATATTGGAGAGGCGTATATCCAGAGATCGAGTATAACACGCTGATGAAGAAGAAGAGAAGAGAAGAAAAAAACGTGCGAATTATAGCATGTAGTAGTAACTCGGGAGAAGAAGTATGATAACAACGACAGACGTGCAAGACTGTTTCGTATAAAAATATAAATATTATTTAATTAAAAATAAAGAAGTTATACAAAGGCTCTATTTAACTTTCTTAGAATCCCACAGAACTGGCGAAATTCAGCCGATTTTTCAGGAGCAAAAGTTCTTAGTTCGAAAAATTATAGTCACATTTATTTAAAAAACCAGTTTAAACAATTTTAGAAAATTTAAAAGCTCCTCAACAAAATCCAAGCTAATTCAGGTTGAATATTCATAGGTTGCCTGAAAAGAACAGAAAAATTCTGCCAATTTTTCAGGAGTAAAACAATTAATTTCATAGTTAGAATTTTGATATTTTTATTTAAACGATTCCTAAACTTTTTATCGGTTTCTTTAAACATTTCCAGCCGAATGTTCTTAGGTTATCTGAAAAACTAGGAACTTTCAGGCGATTATTTAGGAGCAAACCGATATCTTCTTAGTTAATAACAATTATCGATACATTTATTTAAAAAAGAACGATTTTAGAAAATTTCTCAACAAATTCTTAGCCTTTTCAGGTTGCATATTCTTTTCTTAGGGTGCTTGAAAAAACAAAAACAAAGAAATTTGGTCAATATTTCAGGAGTAAAATAATGAACTTTATAGTTTATTTAAACATAAGTTTCAACGACTTTCTGACAGTGGTTTCCTTAAAAAGTAACTTGAAGTTTTCAGGCCGAATTTTCTTAAGTTGCCAGAATTTCAGGCAAGTCATAAGGAGTAAACTAATTACCTACTTGATCAACTTATTGGAATTTTGATTTAACAACGATTTTTGGAAGTTTCAAAACTCTTTACGAGTTTCCTCGAACAAAGTTTGAATTTTTCAGACGGAATATTTTGAGGTGATCTAAAGAAATGGGTAAATTCAGACGATTTTTCAGGAGAAAAAATAAACCTTTTAGTTGGAACAATTACTAATATCTTTATTTAAACATGAGTTTCAACGACTTTCTGAAATTTTAAAACTATTAGGTGGTTTCCTTAAATAAAATTTGAAGTTTTCAGGTCGAATTTTCTTAGGTTACCAGAAAAACTAGGAACTTTCAGGCGATTCCTAATGAGTAGGTAAACCAATTACCTACTTGGTTAAATTATTGTAATTTTGATTTAGCAACGATTTTCGGAAGTTTCAAAACTCTTTACGAGTTTCCTCGAACATAGTTTTAGGGTCTTTCAGGCAGAATATTTTGAGGTGATCTGAAGAAATAGGCAAATTGGGTGATTTTTCGGGAATAACACAATAAACATTTTAGTTAGATCGAGTTTCAACGATTTTCTGAAATTTTAGCTCGTCAGCGGTTTCCTTGGATATACATAATTTGAAATTTTCAGGCCAAATTTTCTTAGGTTGCCAGAAAAACTAGGAACTTTCAGGCGATTCATAAGGAGTAAACCAATTACCTACTTGGTTAAGTTATTGGTATTTCGATTTAGCAACGATTTTTGGAAGTTTCAAAACTGTTTATGAGTTTCCCCGAACAACAAAGTTTGAGAGGTGATCTAAAGAAATAAATAGGTAAATTCAGAAGTAAAATAATTAATTTCTTGGTTAAGACAACTTATTAATATTTTAATTTAAAATCCAGAAGTTTTGGAAATTTCAGGAGTCTCCTCAAACATAGGCTTCCCGAACAGATGGGGAATTACAGTCGATTTCTGACGAGTACAACGATTTAATTATTAGTTTATGAAAATAACTAAGGCTTCTTCAAGCATTGGTTAAGCTGTTTTGGGCTGAATGCTGAATCTTCTTAGATTTTTCAGGGATAAAGCGATTTAATTCTTAATTAACAAACATTTTGTAATATTTTCATTAAAAAACAAGTTTAAACAGGAGTTTTCTGAAACACAGGGTGAGCCTTTTTAGGCTAAATAGGAAACTTCAGGCGACTTCTTAGGACGAAGGCTTTGTGGTTTAAAAATTATTTCGAATTTTAATTAAAAACTAAACGAAACTCAAACTTTTTTACTTTTAATAAATATTTAATTTAATGTTCTTCAATACATATATGTACAACTAACAACAGCACATTGTTATTATTCCACATGGAATAAAGTTGTTAAAGTGACCATATTTTCGAAAATAGTTGAACAATCCGACCCCTGAACATTATCTATAATTAAATTCTTATCCAACAGCTCTAAAATTTATATATTTACTCAGAAATAAGCATCATTTTCATTATTTCGCATCAGGGGATTCCCCCTAACTAAACACTTCTTTAACAATCCATTAACATTTTAAACTATCTACTCGTATATTCCTAATTAAGATATAAATTGCCACTATCTATCTAGTTTATGTCTCAACGAACAGTTCTAAAATCCTACTATAGTATGCAGAAAAAATTAGGTAACGATTTTCGTCCAATTATTACTTACAAGGAAATCTAAACATCCCAATTAGTAGCAACGGTCATGGTATTGCTAACACTGCTAATTTTAAGACTTCATCAACAAATATTTGTATCAGGTGTGTCCCAATTTTGTCGCACAAATTTCTATTATGATCGTGCAGTGAAAGTTCTAATAGGAATAAGTGATAACTATGTTTCAAAACTTGCAAATTTTTAACCTAACCTAACTTTAATTTTTTACGTAAATAACAGGTCGAAATGGACAATTTGGAATAACCAAAAAAACTGTATGCAAAGCTCTAAGAAAACATCTGGGAGCGTCCAAGCATTTGGTATTCAATAAACATTCGCTTTGTATGAACGTCGCTTATTGTTGAAAAACACAATCCTAGTTTAATTCTCCTACACAAATTGGTTATGGTAAATACCAGCATTAAACTACCGAATGACCTTTCCGTGTCATCTAATAATTGCAATACAATCCTGCATGTGATGGCTTGTAACCCGTTTCTTAGTCAATAATAATAAGGTATGGTTTTACGATCAACCTAGCCATCTACTAAGGTCACAAGTTTATGGTCTTTCATTGGAGGTTAGTATCAATATCGATATGTAGGTATCAATATTAATGAGTATCATATTTAATTATTGATCTTCAAACAAAAATTAGTAACTAATATTCTTCGAAAGAAGTATCCAGAACTAGTCCAATTAGGTTAAATAGTTCAAATGAACCACTAATATAATGCACTAAAAAGGTTAAAATTAGATTTTCTGCAATACGGAAGGAAATTTTCCAAACTTAGGATGCAACCTACGTATTCGTTCCTACAATAATAAACAAGTAAATAACAGGAACCTGTTAATGATGAAGGCTTAAAAGATGTCTACTTCCGATATACCTGCGGTTTTGTATCAGCAAGCCATTAACCTAAAGGTCGCACACAAACTAATTTTTAAAAACCTCCACTTTTAAGTTATTCTGTAGATATGCAATGCTGAGCTCTAAAAATACTGTCAAAATTTTTATATGCAACCTCGCCGATGACGCGTACTTGACATAATTATTTCTAACAAAACCATGAAATTTTTAGCTAAATATTAAGCAATAAATTAATGATTTTTTAGATGTCTTATTTATGAAAAATTATACCCATTTGTCACGGAAATTTACTACAACCAAGAGACTGTAATATCTATTCCAAACGCTTTTGGATAAGGCTTTGCCATGGAAAATGGCAGTATAAGTATTGTAAATGAGGCTGAATTATTTTGGGTTTTTTAAATGTTTCTCTTAGCGCCGGAGCTTAGCTAGGTGTTATAATTTTCAAAAACGATTACTTAAATGCAAGATATGCAACTTAATCTATCCAAAAAACATTCGAAATGGTTTATAGTTACACAAACTTAATTATACTTCAGTTCATTTGGTTTTCTAGAAGCTATAAAAAATTCGACACCTCATTAAAATCAAATAAGTTACATCACAGTTTATACACAGATTATCAAAAAATGTGGTTCCTCTTACGTCTCACAGTAATTTTCAAAAAAATTATTTAAAACCTTAATTTGGGAATTTCAAATTGCAGTCGAATTTAATAAGCTGATAAGGCTAAACCAACAATTCGTCACTTTTTGTCTGATTATTTTTTGAGTAATTTAAAATTACAGTTGGAAAAACCGAACTTCCTGCTATCGTGTTGTTTAACACAAACTGATAACAGAAATTCGTAATTATTTTCTAAGTCCTTAAGGATAATTAACGAAAAACGTATAGTTAAGTTGATTGGTTTTTTAAATTGCTTTTTTTTAATTCAAGCAACGTTGAAGTATTACCACTGGAAAATAAATGTTGACATTGTTAATTTGCAGGGTTTAAACTGTTTAAAGGATACCAGGAATTCGTAATTATTTTTTAAACAAAATTCATACTTAAGTTCTGTTTTTCAAATATTCCTTTCCACACTAACATGTTAACCGTAAAAATTACTAAAAACTATTCGGTTAATTTGCAAAATTTTCAGTCATCTCAAAGGACCTAACAAAGGGCAGCTTTCATAAAAAAAAGCCGAAGATTATGTATGAAAGCAGCACGTTTAGCTCTTATTTATGCGATTCGTCGCTTTTCTCTCCACACAATGTAAAAAAAAACCAACAACGTTCACCCCAAAAAAGAACCTAACATTCTACGCTTCTTTTATTACATCCGAAAAACTTGGCCCAAAGGGCACGTTTGACGGTCTCGAAAATTAAGTTAATGGTTATACCACACGGAACTTTCAGGGCTTTTTCACTAGCTTGGAGCTTTTCTGAACTCTGGAGAAATAAAATGCTGAACAGTGTGGGAGGATAATGTGTTAATACTGTTAAGTTTCGCGTAAGTTGGAAGGATATGCTTTTGTTATATCACATTAAACGTAAGCAATTTATTTAATGTAATAAGGGCGAGCCTTTTGGTTATGAATTCTTTTAATATATTTTAAGCTAAAGTCGAAGGCTTCAGTTTTCTTGGATTTCGGACATTCTCTATCTAGGATCGATCACCTATAAAAAAATGGACAGAAAGATTGCTGGCTGTTTTCAGGTGAAAAACACTTGCGAAATAAAGCTTCAAAATACTGTCAAAAATGTAATTCCAAACATTAGCTGGAAATTAACATAAGCATATTCAAGAAAAGTGTTAGTCCTACAGAAAAAAGGGACATTTTGCTTTTCTTTCAGAATCTCTTGTGTTATTTACTGAAGGTTTTAATTTTAACGATTGGCAGAATTTAGAGTTTTAAAATCGTCACAAAAGATTCAAGTTGATCGAAAAAAAAAGTAATTTAAAGGTAGAGGTTTTCAGTCCAAAATAATACTTGAAAATTCGGGTAAATGCTTTCAGATATAACCATTAATTTCTAACTAAGAAAAATTGTCGATGTATTTATTTAAAAACCCGTTTAAACTATTTCAGAAGATTTCAAAGCTCTTTTAGACATATGTGCTTAATGGAAGCTTTTTTAGGTTGATATTTTTATTAACAATTTAAATTCAAAACACTTCATGGACTACTTTATACTTTATACATAATCTGACATTTTCAGGTTTAATGTTCTTAAGTTACCTGAAAAATTAAGAACATTCAGGTGATTGTTTAGGCGTAAACGGATTACCTTCTATGTTAAAAAAAATCCGTATTTTGATTTAACAATGCCTTTAAACGATATTTGCGAGTTTCAAAACTCTTTCCGAGTTTTCTCGAACATAGGTTGAGGTTTTCAGACCGAATATTCCGAGAATAACTAAAAACATTGGAAAATTCAAATTTTGCGGGGTTAAAATAAATAATTAATAGAGACCGAGTTTAAAGAAGTTTTAAAAATTTCAAGAATTTTCTTAAAAAAGTAGGGAATTACAGTGAATTTTTCAGGAGCGAAATGATTTAATTCTGAGTCGAAGAAAATTATTAATATTTCCATTAAAAAATAAATTTAACAATTTTTGTAAGTTTCAAACGCTTTACGAGTTGGGGTTTTAGGGTTACGTTGAGTTTTTCAGACCAAAGGTTCCGAGATGACCTGAAGAAGTAGGAAAATTTAGGTGACTTTTTCAAGAGTAAAATGGTTCATATAATCTGTCGGAAAAGGCAAATTATTAATATTTCACATTAAAAATCAAAGGCAAATTATTAATATTTCACATTAAAAATCAAGTTTTAGAAATCTCGAGAGTTTCCTCAAACATAAACTGAGCCTTTTCAAGCTGAATGTTCTTAGGCTTCCTGAAAAATTATTTACATTCGATTATTTAGGAATAAAACGATTTAATTTTTACTTGGCAAAAATTGATATTTCCATTAAAAAATGATCTTAAACGATTGTTTTGTTAGAAGTTTCAAACACTTTACCAATTGAGTGTACCGAGATTACCTGAAGAAAATTCAGTCGACTTGTTTAAGAGTAAAATGATCAATAATGTCTTGGCAAAGATATTATTAATATTTCAACTTAAAAATCGAGTTTAAAGAATCTCGGAGGTTTCCTCAAATATAAACTAAACATTTTCAGGCTGAATGTTCTTAGGCTTCCTGAGAGAAATAAGGAATTACAGTCGATTTTTCAGGAGTAGAGCAATTTAATTTTTAGTTGACGAAGATTGCTAATATTTTCATTAAAAAACGAGTTCAAACACTTTTTGGAAGTTTCAAAACACTTAACGAGTTGGCGTTTTGAGGTTTAAGTTTTTCAGATCAACTATTCCGAGGTTACCTGAAAAAATAGGAAAATTCAGGCGACTTCTTCGGGAGGAAAGGAGTAATCTTGTGGTAAAGACTAATTTGTAATACATATTTTATTTTAAAAACAGAGTTTAAAGAAATTTTGAAAATTTTAGGAGTTTCGTCAAACATACCCTGAGCTTTTTCAGGCTAAATGTTCTTAGTCTTCCTCTCTTCCCGAAGAAAAAAAATAGGGAATTGCGATCGATTTTGTACGAATAAAACGATTTAATTCTTAGTTGGCGAAAATTATTGATATTTTCAGTAAAAAAAACCACTTCAAACAATTAAAGGAAGGACTTTCCGCAAACAAAGGGCTAACTTTTTCAGGATTAAGATTCATAGGTTACAGCAATATTATTCGAACAACAACACTTCTTTCCAAGTTTTTCACATGAATAATTCAATTTTCTGTTCGTTAAATAATTGTTAATTTAATTTATTTTCCTTTATTTGCGTTAGCAGCTGTAATTTTTCAAGTAATTTATGAACTAGTTTTATAAATATTTCTTTGGTCTTTTGTTAATTTATAAGAAAAAAAGCAATCAGGATCACATTACCATGAATTTCTTCTGGCCTTATGTTTGTTGTTTCTCTTTCTTTCCTTCTTGGTTTATTTATTGTTCTTTGCTTTTTCTTTTTTTTATGAACAATGTTTATTTTCTATTAATTTTATGTTCTGTTTTATTATTTGAACAAATTTCTTGTTAAGTTTTTCAAGTACATAAGTGTAATTTAATAGTTCTGCTCGATATACAATTATGTAATTGGTTAGACGTGCTAAGTAGGAGTATTAATTCATTTTCTTTTATTTACGTCAACAGTGGTGGTTTTTCAGATATTTTAATAAATATTTCTTTAATCTTTTATTAATTTATAAGAAAAAAACACAATCAGGATCACACTTTTATGGATTTCTGTTAGCTTCATATTTCTTTCTCTCTTCGTTTCTTTGCTGTTCCTTTTTTTATGAACACTGCATTTAAAAACAATTCACTGATTGTTCATGCTAATTTGCAGTAATTGCTGGATAAATTCCTAAACTTATTGTTATGGTTCAAAATGAGCCGGATATTATGTTATTACCAGAAAACGATGTTTTGCATGCTTTGAACCGATTAAAACTATTGCTTGCAAACATGACAATTAAATATAAATACGATAAACTTTGTTTGTCAGATTTGTTGTTAATTATTATACATGTTAGAAACTTTTGTTTACCTAAATTAACTTTTCCTTTAGCATGAATAGTTACTAATAAATATTATGCCATTGAAGAAGGTCTAGAATCCGAACGAATTTATCTTCAACCAAACTTTAGAAAATGTTTTACTTAACTCAGAGATTTATATGTATGTATAGTTAAAATTATCTACTAAACATCAGTCTGGGTTTTGAGCAGCATATAACTATTGTGATACTTTTCTTGAAGTCAGAAATGACCTTTTCACGCAATTTTTACTTTTCATATACTTTCGATGCTGTTAATCCTACAATTTTACTGGCAACCCTGTGTTCTGTTGTTTGTCACCTAATTGAATACAGCTTTTTTCAAAAATCCATAGCAAATCGTAAACAAGCAGTTACTTATAAAACTGAAACACTAATAAAGCTTCCTACATATTAGGTGTATCTCAAGGACCCATAGTAGGATCCTTATTGTTTGTGGTATGCATTTCCGATCTGAATATTTATTAACAACATATGCAAGTAGATATATTTTTCATGGCCATCTAATCTTGTAATTGTTATCATTTAATTTTTCCTTATGTTTACGCTCAATTTTAACATTATATTTAAAATGTAAATATGTACATATAACCTTTTTGGTTTTGTATTTACATTTTAATGTCTTTCTTCAGAAGTTCTTCTCTTTCATTCTTTTCAACCTTAAATGGGCTTTAACCAACGCTAAATACTAAAAGGTGTTAACCGACAACAAAAATTAAGCATAGAAAATAAACAATAATCACATCAGCACAATTTTCAATTGTAAACACGTTAATCTAATTTGTTTCCGAACTAATTATTTAGGTGAGAACGATGACCAGTCAGTCTATGTACTTAACTGAATATGTTGCAAATTACAGCATACTGACCGGTTATGCTCAGATGTTACTTCATTTAGATTCTATTTATAACCACAGCTTTATATTTATTTATAATGTTAAGAATGAATACTATATTACGGCACTCTACAACATACAAGCGCAATAATTTATTCAACATTCAACTATTGGTAATAATAAACGAGGTTGGTGCACAAAACAAACGTAAGAGTGAAACGTTTCTTTTAAGGTAGAAACCTTTATTTCTTTGTGGTTCTAACAATGGTGGAAGCTACTTATTTTTTAATTCTTCCAGCTTCGGAAAAACAATGGTTGAATGACGTGCGAAAATGGTTAGTGAATCGTTGGTTTAAGAAATGCATTTCAGAATCTATTGGTCAATGGTAATGGCCGTCGGGCAAGACAATAAATTCGAGAAATTTTGTATCGCGATGTACAGCACGTACATAACAAAACAAACAAGAAGTACCAAAAGCAGTTTGTCAAGATGAAATCAAGTGGTTGCGCTCGCGAGTCGGGTTACGTCTATAAATAGCCCGGCTCTTACACCTGCATTGAGATGCAATCAAGAGCAGGAGACGTTTCCCCTGCATATGAACTTGCACCATTGAGGTCAAAAAACAGGCTGCACTTAATCCTAAAGTATGAACAACCACAAGTCCGAATGTAGGTATTACAACATCGAACATTTAAAGTACAAAAGCCAATTTTTCTAAGCCAAATCCTATTGATATTTGTAGACTCGATGTGTGAATCACGTTTTTCAGGTTTTAAGGTCAATAGATATAAATAAATTAACTAACAGGAATCTTCCTAAAAATTATGAAGCATCTTTAACATTTAAATTAGTCTATAAATGTTCTGCAACTTCAAGAATAACTCCATTAGTTGTGGCTTGTACCAATTCCAGAAACCGAAAGAAGCATTCAATGAAAAAAACGAACCGGCTTTCGGATATCAAAAGATCAAAACACGTGTCTTGTATTAACAAAAAACCTAGTCCAAACTAACTTCTTCATTTGGCTAATTCGACTGGCAGTTTCCACTTTGAATATGGAGTTACTTGGGTTTTTTTATTGGTATCTTAGAAACCCTTGTTATATTCAGGTATCTGACACTTCAGTTGGAATCAAACCACAAATTTAATATAATTTCCCAATCAAAATTTTCTAGGAAACCCGCCTTGTTATTTCGGGCAGCATTTTTATAAAACAATAAACAATTGTACAAGAATTCACCCCAAAGGAAGAATAAATCTAAGCTGATTAAAAATTACAGTGAGGAATTCTATATGTCATGGACTTCAACATTCGAATGGTACAATTACAACACAAAGCACGGCCAACAACTACTGTCAATCAGTCATTCCGAATGAATTGCATGGGTTGATGAGCTCATGCGGAGTGACAGTTGAACATCAACCATAATCTCAGATTCCCCAAATAAATTACCGGTACGAGAGATGAATGTTTAGACTTAACGGGACTTAAAATTTGAAAATAGCTTTTTTATTGGAACCGCAAAAACTTCCATGCTAGTTCGTTTACACCGCATGGAAGAACAATTTTATATATTTACGAAGCTTAAGTCCTGGACCAAAATAACTTCGAATCAATGTTTCAAAATTACAAGAAAATTTACCAAAAACGTTATTAAACGAAGGGTTAAAAAATATAATAAGTAGCGTTTACGGGAGCTGCATCTATTGAGAAGGGGTATCTCAAGGAATAACCATAGGTCCTTTGTTATCTACACTCTTTGTAAACCAACTGCTGTTCAACTTTCCATAGCTACTGACATTTCAACAGACGAATAGAAAATCGCATTCGTCTGTTCCTAAAACAATTCATTCTGCTCTGTATTTCAAAGACGGTTGATTAGTTTGTTAATCTGTAGAATTTGCAAGAACATATTGAATATATTTCTAGAGGCCTAGATTTGTATAGAATTTTAGGTTTAACCCGATGCAATTTTTCTGATGCATCTCATACACTTACATGATTACTATAGTCCGGCTCAACCCTAGAAAGAAGTGAAAGCTTCGTTTAACCTACGAATATTTTCAATCATGCCACCATTTTTTTACAAATACATAATAATTATAATTCTTTTTAAACTTGGGACGTACTAAATCAATCCTTAGTTCGTAAGTATAACCCTTACTACATACTGTGAATTTTATATAACCATTATACCCTAAATTTCCTTTCGAAACGCACACAAAACGCTCTCAAAAGTATTCAATTTTACTTGTACAAAGGGCCTCATTAATATTCCCTTATCTTCAGAATTAAATTAACGATAACAACAGAGAATCCACTTTTGTAATGTAAAATACAGTTAAGGAAATGGCTTAAATTAATTAAAACTTCAGAAAATTGGAATTCCCATCCGAACGTTCGAGTATAGGGTCAATCAGGGTAATGGGAAACTAGGGGTAAATGAAAACATGATCCGAATATATTTAAAAAACCGCGCTTTTTCCCTTGTAGTTAGCAGTATGCATATTTAGTGATACGTTAGTTACTGCAACGCATTTATAAAGTGTAAACGCACGCTTGATATCAAGGTAAGTTTAATTACATTTTTCACCTCAGAATTATTTAATAGCCATTTCCGATATTCCTAGGGAGATATTTTGTTTGTCTGTCCAAATTTATTTTTTGCCCTAGCGGAACCCACATTCTGATGAACAAATGTTGTAATTGCATGGTGCTAGTTAGTTAGGTCGCTCAAATGAATGTGGCGGGAATAGTTGGCTGTTTTCATTTGCCCCAATAAAAACGTTTGCTTGGGGCAAATGAAAACGCAAATCTGGGGCAATTGAAAACGCGTTTCCTGAAGAAACCAACACCTCCTCTAAGGCAGCTCCAATACGGAGAAGTCTTAACAACTGAGGAAGTAATTGCACGCCTAAGGGAAGCTGAGGAAAAGAAGATGAAACAACCAAAGAAGATAGTCAAGAAGAAAACCAAAATTGTTAATGAAAAGCCATTAAAAAAGAAACCAAAGAAGAAGAGATATCAAGTTCTTCGGATGAAATATTATATACAGCGTGTCCCAGGATAGATGTTACAATAGGTGTGATGGACAAAAAATGTTTGAATTTTATTTTAAGATTGTGGAATTAAGCCCTGCTTGGTTTGAAGAGAATTTTAAGAATATTTTCAGTTTTTGAAAAACAAGTCGGCCTTGACATTGAAGCGAAAACTATTTTATTTTCAGGTAAAGTACCCTTCCCGTTCATGATACGGCAAAATTTTACTAAGAAAAGTTGTTCATAATAAGAAATTATGGCCCTATGCAAAATTTCAGGAAGATTAGTCAACGATAGTTTTTCATGGCCTACTGGCAGTTATGTGGAATAAATAATTTATTGTCGATCAGTGTTATTATTATGTTTCGTAAGTTAAATTTCTTGTGAATGCTATTTGTTTCGTTCAATGTTCTACAAAGAAAATTTTGAATAAATACAATTTATTTTGTTTAATCTAAAATGTGACGGTTTAATCAAAGTAGGTAGATCTTCCTGAAATTTTGCATAGGGCCATAATTTCTTATTATGAACAACTTTTCTTAGTAAAATTTTGCCCTATCATGAACAAAAAGGGTACTTTACCTGAAAAGAAAATAGTTTTCGCTTCAATGTCAAGGCCGACTTGTTTTTCAAAAACTGAAAATATTCTTAAAATTCTCTTCAAACCAAGCAGGGCTTAATTCCACAATCTTAAAATAAAATTCAAAAATTGTTTGTCCATCACACCTATTGTAACATCTATCCTGGGACACACTGTATATACTCATTTTTTCATTTGTCGAAAACTGTTAAATTTTAACAGGTTTAAAGAAACCTTAATTTGTTAGAAGTGATTAGTACCTAATGGTTATTAAGAATATGTTTTCAGTTCTTTTATATTTAATAACCTGTTTCTTTTTATTTTAAGATGTTTAACTAAGCTTAGTCTGTCATTAAAATGCCGTTTCTATATGTTTCCTATTTTCTTTAAATAAACTTTTTGTTGAATTTTAATCCATTTGGTGACTATCCTAACCCTGACAAATCGAACCTTCTGCTACAAAATGTTTCTATTCGCTTATTAGTAAAAATAAAATAAAACGGACAGAAGCTTTGTGTTCACAAAATGCAGCAGAACGTTTTCTTTAACCCCATCTCCGTATGAATACATATTAAGTAAGAAGTGACGAATCGTTTTCATTTCCCCCAAAAATCTAGGGGAAATGGAAACGCGTCTGGGTTAATTGGAAACGACGAAAAAAAAAATTTTTTTAATAACCTTTTCGGGGGGAATCACTTTTTACAATTTATTTTAGCAGGTCAGGGACAGAGGTGAACATATACCAACAATCAATTTTTATTTCCTTTTAATAGTCCTGCTACGTAAACTCAAAATTAACTTTGCAAAAATCGTTTCCCATTACCCCGATTGACCCTAAATCTGTAAGATTTACAAACTCATTATGAAGTTAAAATCCATATGGAACAGAAATCAACCTTCTGGAACGGAAAATAAGGAACTTCTAGAACGATGTAAATTCATTCTATAGGAGAAAGTACCGTATGTAAGTGAAAAAAAAACACTGGGTCAAATTTGAACTCCTTTCGTGCGATATCCATTCTGTAATTTTACGAATTTATGTATTAAGACGATCGTTGATTCGGACTTTCTTGAATTGGAAATCGTTTCAATTTTAATCACTTCATCTAAATTCAGCCCTTTATTGTTTAATTAATTGATTTTATTATTAATATCCACTGAAAAAGAACAACTTGGAGCACAAAAAATTAATTTGCCACTACAGAAAACTGACAAATATAAAAATTTTAAATTTCTGTGTAGCAACAAATTCTATATTTAAACTAATCAACCTAAAGCCAAACCACATTATAAATGTGTGTATCAGACAACAAAACAACGAGAGCTGTCGGAATATAGTCGAACGGCGCCAAAAGAGCCTAAGGTGTGCTTTCGACCTGCCTTTGCTATACATATACAACCTATGTTTACCAACAATCACCGAGAAAGTCAGCTAAAAATAACTGCTACTTCGAGAAACTACTTTTAAGAAATGGAATAATGCATAATTAGAAAAAAACAGTCGGATAGGAAACATTTCTATTTGGGATTTTTAAGAAAGCTCGCCGATTTATGTTGTTTCCTTAATATAATTACAAGTGTTTTACGTTAATTAAATACAAACCCTGCGAGTAAAAACTACAAACTAAACTAAAAATTTCGTATCGGTAAAATTGCAAATTTTATGACGATAGAACGGTTATTAACACATTGAATAACGCGCTGTTTCGTTAAGTACACTTTAGCCTTGTTAAATATATGCGATACAATACGGATGGTGATTTATTCGTGGATTTAGGACGATATTTAAGCGGAACTAGGTTAATTCCTGTGTATGAATGAAATTTAATGAGTAGTTCTATTTGCTGTAATTCCACGCTCATTGCTATGGCCTTTGTTCTGTTTTATTCGAATTTAATCGAACCTTAATGAAGAGTAAGCCATTGTTTTTCGAGAGGTTTTTCTCTCATTGTAGCTTATAGTTATTATTATTACAAATGTTTGAAGAAATTTAATTTCGATTTTTGGTATTATAAAAAAGGTTTGATTGTGCACTACTCTACGAATGTTTGCACATTTGTGACGTACGTTTCAGGCTTTGAATTTTTTATAGAATTTTTATTTGCATTAAAAAAAAATGCAAAAAAAAGTTTCTTGGATTTAAGCAAGCCGCCATCAAAGCATATTTTTAATATAAAAGGTGTTCATTTTATTAATTTGGAATCTACTATTACTTTTAGGAAACTTCTGTCGGAATCGTTTTTTTCTTAGACCCTTTATTCTAGGGTCACAAGCAATGTTCATATACTACTTCTTGGTCTACAAGCTCCAAGTATTGACAGAAAAGTTGGAAATTAATATCAAAAACAGCTCGAAATAACGTCAGTCGTGACCTTAATTATCTTGACAATCAGTCCATGTTAATAAATTTTAAATGGCAAGTAAAGTCAATTTCACTAAGATGATTGTAAATTACTACAATGAGACAATTTTGTTAACTGATTAATTGGTTGTTTGTTATTTGCTTCTCAAACGCCCTGTATGTGGAGAAATATGCTTAATTTGAAGTTTAGGAGTTTCGACTAATTTTGAATAGTTGCTCCACAATAGAGGGATTTTCTATTTTCTAAAAAAAAATGATTCTTACAAAAGTTTCGTAAAATTAACCATAGAATTCAAAGGTGTGAAAATATCAAGGGTGTTTCATTTGAAAAAAAACAATTTGGATTAAAAATATGTTTTGATAATAGCTTTCTTAACACCCAAGAAACTACTTGGACATTTTTTTGCAGAATAATACAAAAATATCGTAACCTTTATGTCTTTGCTATAACATAAAGATGTTCACATAGCCATTATTTGGCAATAAATAATTCAAAATTAACTGTACAAGTATTAAATTTCAGAATTAAATATTTTTTCTTTGATTATTTACAGGATAAACATCCAAATAGAAAACGATATCAAGGAGTTGATCATTGTTTAATATAGTATGATCAAAAAGACTTTCGATCGCGGTATTTAAAAGTCATCAGCGAATGCCCAGAACATTCTGGAAGCTTCTACCGTATTCTAGTAGCAACGGCCGCATACATAAAGAGGAGTTACCAACAGCATCCTAATTTTTTAAATCATCAAATTAAGTTAATGTCAAAAAGTTAGTCTTCAACTGTTGCTGTTTTTATTTTCCTTTCTGTTTTGTATTGTTGATATTTTATGTTTTGGAATAATCGTTGAATTAAAATTATTTTGATATTCCACTAATTTTGATTTATTTTTTATTTACAAACATGAAACATAACCTTTACGCACCACGTGACGTGACGTTTATAGTGTATAGTTGGTTGTCTACATACAGTACAACTTCACTAATCCGGACAGATAAAGTTTTCGGTTAGTCCGGATTTGCGAATTTTACGAATTATAGAAATATTTTAAAAAGGTAAATATAAAGCAAATAAAACATGGTTTTAATGCATCTTAACTATTTAATAGCTTTATAACAAAACAAGTACACTATAATAAAGTTACTATGTACATACATACATTCAAACAGAATCGGGTCTCTTAAAATAATCACTAATTTTTGACTGCTTCGTACTGCCGAACAAATATGAAGTGGCACTTTCTTTCAATCTTCTTAATAATAATATATCTTGCATTGCTATGTCATTTTGTTCTGCCCATTCAATGCAATTAGAAAACGACTGAACAGCATCTTTGTGCGTAATTTTAGTACAAGATTCTACAAATTCGCATTCAGAATCTGCACTATGGTCCGACTTTGAAGCCTCTTCAATTAAATTCTCATCTGTAAATGAAATTATTTCATTTTGTCTAGTTGCCCAATTGAAAACTTCCCCAGAACTGACTTGTGGGTCAATAGAATTCAACATTTGTGTAATGGCTCTTAAATTTACGTTTGCTGATTCCGAGTCCCACTGTTGTTTCAGTTGAGCCAATGCAATTTCGTCCTCTTCCTCCCAATCTGATTTTGGCCAGAGTAACCTCCAACTCTGCTTAATATTTTTTTCAGTTATAGTTTCCCATGATTCATGTAAGTTCATGATAGCCTCCTTCAAGTTGTAACTCTTCAGACTCTTTGATAAATCGTTGTCATGAGATATTAAATAAGCCAGTAATTTTTTTCTATAAGCGACTTTAATATTCTGGATTACATTCTGATCCATTGGTTGTATTATTGCCGTACAATTTGGCGGTAAAAACATAACTTTAAAGTTTGGATTAAAATTTAATACATTTTCTGTTGGATGTGAGGGAGCGTTATCTACTAGAAGAAGGGCTTTTTGTGACAAATTGTTTTCGTTCGAAAACCTTTTTACGTGTTTAATAAAACATTTTTCGAACCACTCCATGAAAATCGCTTGAGTCATCCACCCTTTCTTGCTCGCTCTATACTCGACTGGAAGAACTGCGTTTTTAAAGCATCTAGGATTGCGAGATTTACCCACAATAAGTAGTGGTAGCTTGTGGGTTCCTGTTGCATTGGAACAAGGCATGAATGTGAACCTGTCTTTAGCAATTTTTCTGCCAGGTGCAGACTTCTCCTTTTCATGAACCCACGTGGTTGTTGGTAACGCTTTCCAAAATGCAGCACTTTCATCGGCATTATACACCTGCTCTTCTGATAAATTCATTTCCCTAACTATCTTTAAGAATTTCTTCTGGAAAGGTTCTACTGCACTTGTGTCACTAGACACCTTTTCCCCACAAATTTTCAAAAATCGAATTCCATGCCTCTTCTTAAATTTATCTAACCAGCCAGAGCTTGCTAAAAACTCATCTTTCCCTGATATTTCTTTGTGGAAAAATTTGGCTTTTTCCCTTAGAATTGCAGACGAAATTGGTACATGAAGACTTCTTTGTTGTAAAAACCAGGTATACAAAGCCTTCTCTACCTTGGGATGCTCACCTTGACGTAGAACTTTCTTGGAGCCTACATTTTACGTACATAATAAGCCATGCTTAATTCTCAAATTTAAAACTCAAATCGTACATACCTGGTCCGTGATACGTAGTTGAAACAAACTGTGTAATTTTGTGTTTCTTCTTTTTAATATCGTATATGGTTGATTTTGGCACATTAAACCTTTCTGCTACAAAGCGAATAGTTTTGCCGCTCTCTAGAAATTCTAGAATTTTGCATTTTTCTTTTATAGTCAGAGTGTTGTGACGTCGCTTCATTTTAAATATAATTTTAAACAGTTTAAATAAGTTTAAACAACACGTTTGCACGCGCACCTAAAGTATCACTAACAATGGTCACACAACGAAAGTGAGAAGTTGGGGTATTCCCCGAAGTTCATTTAACGAAAGTAGGCAATTAAGTTCTTCCGCGAAGTTCACTTACGGTTAAAACATGAAATTTACGTGATTTTGGTATGTGTCCGGATTATAGAGGCAAATGACACACAAATGTCCGAATTGTAGCAATGTCCGAATGACTGGAGTGTCCGGTTTAGCGCATGTCCGAACTAGCGAAGTTATACTGTATTGCGTTTATTGTAAAAGTATACATAGGGGATATGTATACTAAAAATAAAATTTCCCTATATGTATATGGGATAACCAAAAGGACGTAGATAACGGCAATTTTAAATCAAAATTTCAAAGATAGTAGGTAGAAGATAGAGATGAATATCCAGAATTGCTGAAATACAAACTAGGTTTGTTCTGAATATTATTACTTTTTGGTTGTCCACCCTGTATCTATTAGTTCATTTGTGTAAGAAAATACATGAATAATATCCTATTCAACTGGAAATAATTATTTTGTTTATTTTTTTATAATAAATAAAAGAAAACCTAACTTTCAAAAGATTTTCAGTGCGAATAAATATTTGATTTAATAATTAAATCCGCATATTTTCAACCGAATTGAATATTTATTTCAAAAGTAGATTGACATTTTAATGCGAATATAACCCCATTTATTTCAAAATATTTGATTTCAAATTAACTTCTGCTCGTAATAATTATACTCAGCTAACCATTGTGAATATATCGTATCGCTGATATACATATTGGGCATTGTTTTCCAAATACGTTATTTAAACCCGCGGAACTTTCTAAACCAGAAAAATCAAAAATCATTGATACTAAAAAACCAAATAAACCATGATTTATTGATTTTCTTAATTTTGTTACTGCTTTGGCCAGTTTTCCCAATAAATAATTAAATTTTGGACATTGTTTTCCAAGTACGCTATTAAAATCACTCAACTTCCTAAACTAAAATAGTCAAAACTCATTGATATTAAAAAAACAAATACATAAACAATAAATTTTTGATTGTTTCTATTTTGTTGCCGTTTCGATCAGTCTTCGTAATAATTGTGTTGTTTAATTTAATTTACTACAATAATTTTTTATTTTTAACCAATAACTAATTAAATTTTTAACATATTTTTGCATCTTTTTAAATAAAACCACTCTACTTCCTACACTAAAATCAAATCAAAAATCACTGATACTAAAAAATCTAATAAATCATGATTTTTTGATTTTCTTTGTTTTGTTACAGTTTTGATCAGTTTTTGTAATGATTGAGTTGTTTTTTATTTTAATTTACAAACATAATTTGATTCTTCTCAACAGATAATTAAATTTTTGACATCTAAAGCTGCTTAACTTCCCTGAACTAACTAAATGATTGATGTTTTCATTTTTCTTATTACAATTTATTATTATCAAGTTTTCTACGTATACTATGGATTAAAAGGTTGTATTTATTTTTCTAAATAGGATAAATCTTCTTTCGTTTCTTCTTCTTTTCGCATTTTAAATCAACGGTAATATTTGTTAGAGCTACCGCGATTCATGTTCTATGAAATGTTTTATTCAAGAACTAGGGTGCGAAAAATAAGACAATCGATAATATAAATAAGTGCATGTCAATATTAAAAATTACATAATCTGTGTGTATATTTAATTGTAAATAAAGACTCTGATCTAATAATATTTAAAAGTTACAATTTCAAATCAGGCCAATCATGTCGAAAGCGAAGGTTTATTTGAACGTAGTTTGATTTATTTAACGGTAAGAAATTCTATTTGTGTTTTCATGGACCAATTTTGGGTTTTGTACAATTTAACAGAAGGTTTGAAAATTATTACGAGAACTGGATAGCAAGTAATCTATCTAGTAAGATCGATACCTGGGGCAACCAAAAAAAGCGGTAGTTAACAATCTGACAGCACAATACATTTTAAGTTCGTTAACCGCCATGGTTATAATGAAAGATGCCGTTAAAACAGTTGTATAAGTGCACACAACAAATAGATTAAGAAGTTAATATTACTTACGGTTGTGAAGACAAATCTACTGGTTCTGATCCTAAACTTAATCTTCTGGTATTCCTAGCCCAAGCTTCCCGTTGTTTCTTCAACTTTTTCTCTAACTTCATTGAACCTAAGTGTTTTTTGAGCATTTTATGCCAATGCGTAGCTAAGTTGCCGCATTCTTCACTTTCAGAACAACTACTGTTTGATGTTACACTATTTTTACGACTGTCAAAATCGGAAAATTTTCCACTTTCCGATGTTGATGGTGAAGATATGCTGGATTTCCTGCTGTTAGGGGACGAATTAACACTCGATTTTCTACTACCCGGATTGGAGGGCGAATTAATGCTGGATTTTCTAGATTCGAAAGTAGAAGACAGGGAAGATTTTCGACTATGTGACTTAAAAGTCACGCAACTTTTCCTACGATCCGTTGGCGAAGATTCAGTAGTGGCACTTTTCTTGATGTCGAAAGTCCAATCTGACCTATTATCCGGACATGGCAAACTGAATTTTCTATTGTTGGTTTCTAAGGAATTCCAGAAATGTTGCTGCCTGCTCTGTTGCTTTAACCATCTTAGCAGATGCTCGTTACGTTCGTTTTCGAAACTTTCTTCCCTGAAACTGCACTGGGAGAAATCGCTACAGTTTTCGTATAACTTTTCCTCTTTCTGGACGACGCTCATCTTTCGCGAACGAACCGCTCCCTTGTTATTACTGTTGTCAGGAAAAGAATCCATAGCGTTTAGAATTTCCCCATCTAACGCATCTCTACTGTACTTTGAATACTTCCTTAACAATCTGAGAACGATTTCGTCACTTTGCCCGGAAGTTTTTCTATCAGTCTTTTTCGCAGTGCTATCACCAAACGTTAAATTCTGACTGTTTGGAGTATCATTTTGCTCAACAGTAAATCTACCTATTATATTCACGTTTTTACTATCAGTCTCGTGAAATAAATTATCAATAAATAAATTACAATTATTCCTATCTACATTTGAATTATTTATGTCGTTACTATGTACGACTTCTTGGAATTGATTATTACCACAGTCGTGAGAGTCCGTTGAACTTATTTGCGAGTTGTTGCTTACTTGTCGTTCAAAATTCAAAGTAAAAATATTTCCTGTCGTGTTAGAACCATCAACGTGTTCTCCAATTTTACTAGCCTGACATTCTTTGAAACCCGAACCCGAATCGGTTTCGGTTTTTCCATTCAAAATTTCTATTAAACCATTTTCTTTTATAACTAAATTCTGCCACCGTTCCTGTTTCAATTCATCTAAATTAAAACTATTTTCTTCGGTATTTTGAGCTAAATTCTTATCTTCTTTCTCTACGTTATTGTTCAAAGATAACATCGACTGCAATATTTTTGACTCTTCCTCCTGCGACTTACTTTTATCTTCAGATTCAGACGTTTTATTCTCAAGCGTACCTTTCGCATGCTGCAACAATATTTCTTTATGTTGTTCTGTTAATTCTGTAAATCCATTTTCTTGAAGTATAAACTGTTTATTTGCAACTTGATGTAGGAATTTTGAAACCGCAACCCAATGGGCTTGCGTTAGAACGCCATGAAGTCTAATCGAACTGAATTGCAAAGGAACCCACCGGTCATTTTTAAGACACCAAACCACACCCGACGTCACCATGTTTATTATATGCAACACATTAAAACTTTTTTATTGTAGTGCTATTCCACAGTTATTGATAATTTCTTCGATTTCCTTTGCCACATCTAATAAAGAAAACGCCTTATTTAAAATACAGTTAGAAATTTACGAGTGCCTTTATGTATCACTAAAATTATTGTTACTTGTTATCTTGGTTTTTTGCCATTTTATTATTATTCGCAGCCTAGCTTAAGAAAAATTGATAAAGAAGGAGGATTGACAAACCTACAAAACCGTACAACTAAAAAATTTCCCTTATTTACATTGAAATATTGATATAACGGAACTAACACCTCCCAATTCCTACAAACATAATTCAATGCAGTAAGATAAACAAATAACCATTTCCTACTTATGGTTATTAAAAATGGAATCTTGGAATATTTTTTGTTAAGTGCCCACCTACTTCGATGTTACTAACCAAGAACGTTTCTCAACATTCATAGCAAATGCATAAACGAGGTTTTATTAAACAGTACAATACCAACCCATCATTTCACACCGGAAACCAAGTGGGATGCCAGATATGTGAGTTCAACATACTGTATTTTGCTTTAACAAGCACCTACCGTTTCAAATTTGTGGAGAGTTTAGAGAATACCAGGGTTATACTTAGTACAAAATTATAATAGCCCCAATCATCCGCATGTAGCACGAGAAATGCTTTTAAACTTGTGTCATCTAACCTACAGAAAGATAATAAACTGGAGGAAAAATTAAAGAATTCATTAGTAATAAAAGTAGTCCGAATGCACTGAACAAATAAGAAGAATGTTAAATATTTGATATATCGTGCAACGTGCTAACTTGAACTGCCTGCTCCTTGCGGTTCCCCCACGTTTTTCTACGTCTATTTGTTAATCTGGAAGTTTCTATACATAGTGAAAATGCCTTTTAGATATACGAATAACTGTATAATTTTAATTCTGGACGTGTTTTATGCTGATGTGGTTTTCTCCGTGAAAAGATCTTTGAATTAGATATACAATTTAGGTAAAATTCGACGTTTTTGGCGCGGTTTTTGGTCCTTTTAACTCGTGCAATGCCGTCATAGACACCCTCTACTCATACAACTTTCCTTTAAATGACGTAAATTCGTTATCAATTAATGCATGAACTAATTTTACGACTGCTGATATCGATATGTTAGCAGCAGCACAAAAAATATCTTTAAACTCGTGTCACTTAACAGATAGTTTAATAAATTGGATGATCCTTAAATAATTCATCAGCAATAAAGGTACCAAGCTTATATTTAGCAAATTAGTCCGAATGGGGTTGAGATGAAAAATGTTAAAATATGACGTACGCTGCAACGTTCTACCTTGAACTGCCTGCTCCTTGCGCTACCCCGCCTTTTTATACGTATATTTATTAATCTGGAAGTTTCTGTACATAGCGTAAATGCCTTCCAGGTATATGAACCACAATATTAATTTATTTCCGAACGTGCAAGTTTTCACTGATGTGATTTTCTCCATGAAATTATTGGTTCTTCTAATTGGTAGATTCTTTCTACTTGTTTCTCATCACACGACTTTTTTAATATCCCGTAAATTCGTTATCGATTAATTCAAGAGCTAATTATATACGACTGTTGCTGGTATCGATATGTTACCATCCCCACGAAAAATACCTTGTGTCATCTAACTGACAGAGAATTAATAAACTTAGGTGGTATGCTATTTCATTCTAACTTGAACTATCTGTTTCTTGCGGTACCTCTTTTTTAATCACCTATCTGTTTCTCTGGAAGTTTCTATACATAGTGAAAAACCTTCCAGGTATAGTTACGAAAAACAATCTTCTTACATGGACTATTAGCCTGTTCTTTAAATCTTGTATTGCGCCTCTTCTGATGTGGATACCCAGCTATCTATCCAACGTTTGGAGGGCGGTCCTGGATCTCTTCTTCCATCTATTTGTCTATCTTCCCTTGCTCTTTTTGCTAATCTGTGAGTATCCATCCTATCTATATGTATGTCTGTTCCAGTATTTTCTTCTGTTGTTGGTCCATTTTGTTATGTCTTGTATGTTACACATGTCCCTGATGTCCTTAGATTAGATATTCTGTCTCGTAAAGCTTTCTCCTGTATTTTTCGTAGTATTCTCATTTCGTATGTGCTCGCCAGCTCTGGCCTCTCCGCCATAAGGTCATACAGCCGATTTGTAAATTTTTACTTTCATTTCTGTCGTCATATGCTTGTTATTAAGGCATCCTGATATCCTAGATGCTTTGTTAGCTTGGATCTTTACTTCAAGGTACAGGTTTTTGTCACTAATGATTTCTGATCTTAGATAGCTAAACGGCATTGTTTGCTCTATTACTTTTCCTTCCACTTCAAGTTTACACCGGGTGAGGTGTTTCGCCATAACCATACATTCGGTTTAGCCTGCGTTTATGCCATACCATATTGGTTAGCTATGATACTGAACCTGTGCAAGAGCATCCGTAGTACGTCTTCGTGTCCAGCAAGGAAGGCCGCATGCTCAGCAAAGCATACTAAGTATATGATAGTAAGTATTACTCATTCTGAATCTCAAATTATTTGATTGGCTTCCTACCATTTTATTCATAATTAAATTGAACAAGAAGAAACTCGGGGAGTCCCCTTGTCGTATGTTTGTAGCTACTTGTATGTTATTAATTTTATACGGATAGTGCATTTAGTGTTTATATCTTGTATTATGTTAATTAATTTTCTATATATTCCTCTGTTTCCCATAATTTCCCATACATCCCCTAACCTTACTTTGTTAAAAGCATTGTCCAGATCAATAAAACACATATATAGTGGTGTATTGAATTCTAAAGTATTTTCGGCAACCTGTCTTATTATGAAGATGGCGTCAGTGGTTGATCTATTTACTCAGAATCCCTGCTGTTCTTCTAGTCGTGGTATATTCAAATACTTTTGTAAATATCTTAAAAGTATTGCTTAACAGTGTGCTTGTTTTTCTCTCCTTTCTCAAAAATTGGAATACTTGTAATTGATTTTCAACTTAAGGGTATACACTCTTGTTCTATTATCGCTTGAAAAAGTTTTGTCAAGTGTTTAAGTTTCTCACCTTCGCATTTTATCATTTCGTTGGTTATCTCGTCTGGCCCTGGGGATTTCCTTACTATTGCCACAACATTCTCTGTTATTTATATTGTATCTTCATGTTCTTTATTTTCCAGTTTTCCTTCTAGTTCTTCATTTCCTGTATACAGCTTCCTGAAATACTCTTCCCACTCGTTGATAGTGATTTTATTTGTAGTAATAATAATTTTAATTCTGGACATGTCTTTACCCTGATGTGCTTTTCTCCGTGAGAAATTTAACGATTTATTAGTTCTTTTAACAGGTGTATTACCTTCGTGGATTCCATATTCTATCTACTCACACAACTTGGCTTTTAAATAACGTCAATTCGTTATGGAACGAATTACAGAACTGTTACTGGTATATGTTACCATCACCACGAAAAATATTTTTACACTTGTGTCACCTTACAGATAGTTAATAAGATAAAAGTAGGATGCTTACATTTAACAAATTAATCCGAATGGGACTGATACTAAGCTATAATGTTAAAACTTGTATTGTTTGTTCCTTGCGGTAACCCCCTTTTTATATATTTACTTGTTTGTTGATATGAAAGTTTCCATGCACCGTGAGAAAATACGAATAATAATAATAGTATTAATTACGACTAAGTCTTCCCCATATGTGATTTTCTTCTTGAAAAGGTTTTTGTATAGCATTACATTTCTGCTTTTTCTACTTGTTTCTCCTGAAACAACTTTCTCTGGAATATGTCGTTAATTCATAATCAATTAATTCAAGAACTTATACGACTGTTGCTAGTATCGATATGTTACCAGCAGCCTGAATAATACCTATAAACTTGTGTCAGCAAACAGATACATAGTTAATAAGTTAGAGGAAACCCTAAAGCAGTGGTCGTCAAAGTTGTCGATATCGACCCCCAAAAGTCGAGATAATATTGTTAGGAGTCGATAGAAAAATATAAGACATCATTATACAAGTAATATTTAATTCGGCTAACTTGGATTACCTCCATTCTGAATTACAACGCAATTAAGAGTGAATCGTGGGAACAGTGACATGAATAGGACCTGTAAGATGGAGCAAGGTCATGAAAATAGTTACGGAGGCCAAAATGACGTATTTAACAATAAACGGATGTCGGTGGTTCTCGCCCGTCCGGTGCGGCGGGAGCGAGATTGCATCATGTGCGCGGTTGCTTATTTACTTATACTTACAAGTCTTCAATCCCAGTCTACAAGTGAGCGTTAATGTTCTAAAACTCATCAACATACATAATAATTCAATCGTTATTCATTCACGAACTAAACTTCACTATGTTAAGTGTTGAGCAGGGCTGGTAGTTTCGTACATCCTATATAAATACGTGAATAGGTACACTGTAAGTACTATAAAATAAACAATCTAAAAACTCACATATCTAAGCGTCTTTTTTTGCTTGTCCTATTATAATTACGTAATAGTAAAATAGAGGGGGTCGATAAAAAGTCAAGAAACTTTTGAAGGGGTCCGTAGGTCAAAGAAGTTTGGCCCTAAAGGATTTATCAGCAATAAAAGTAGGATTTAACAAATTAGTTCGAATTGGGCTGCCACTCTAACTTGAATTGCCTGCTGCTTGCGGTACCCCGCCTTTTTATACACCCATTTGTCTCTCTGGAATTTTCTATACATCGTGAAAATGCAGTCCAAATATACATACGAATAACAATTTTAATTCGCACAAGTCTTCACGCTGATGGGATTCCCTCTACCTCTTTCTATTTGCAGAACTTTCTTTTAAATATGACGTAAACGCGTAATCAATTAGCACAAGAACTAATTACACGAACGTTGCTGGTATCGATATGTTACTATTACCATCAAAATAAACAAAACTAGTGCAACATACATACATCAAACATGCGCGAATTAAGCTTTCAAACTTTCAGTTCGCTATAAATAAACATAAAAATTCTTGTTTACACCCTAGAAAACAAAATGCGATGTTTATAAATAACGCGCTTGTACAGTTGTTAATCTGGTACCAGTTGTAACAAACATTACGTTTCGATTGCCTGTGGCGAGAAAATACCGTTTGTTGAAACTATAAAATTTAATATTAAACTTGCAGTTTATAGAAAATCACAATTCCTAGAATTACTAATATTTTTAACGAATAATATACTCAGCATTTTACTAATCTGGGCGTATATGAAGCGATTTTAAAATGCAAGTCCTTAAATTACGTCGGATTAAAATCATTTTGGAAATATATTTAAAGTGAAATAAATTCGCTGCAAAAACAGATGACCTTGTCTCTCAGTGAAGGTTGGCATTTGCAGTATTCTATTTCGCATACGCCTTTTTATGAAGACAATAGCCAGGAGGTGCATTGAATGCAAATCAAGCTAACCGGGAGGAGTTAATATTTTATTTCTAGATTTTCGAATCGCTTTCGTCGCTAATCTGTAACCATCCCTTATAAAACAAAAGCTCGATTTCGTATAATAACATACCGGCTAAAGAACTTTTGGCTTCTTTGTGTTTCGCATAATACCCATTGCTTCACACGTCTCATCTTAGCATTTTTCCAACGATGAATCAGCCACCGAATGCTTATCGACTATTAAATAAGCACTAACACTAGATTCCTGGAATGGTTTTATCTGCTAAATTTTTTAAATCCAATGTTAGTTAATTCCACGTAAATAAAAGACGATTTAAACACCACTCCTTTTAATTTGAATAACGAGATGCATTCTACATAAAAAGTTCGTATTTAATACGTAAGTCAACATCCAAAGTCGCGACAATTTAATAAAATCTGCATTAAGCACGTATAAAATCTAAACATAGTGACAACGGTTAATTATCTAATTATAATCTTTCAGGTATTTAAAATACTCATTGAGTTTTTAAACTAGTCTTACTTGTTTAATGATTTGAATTTAAGTTAAATCGCAATACAGGTTAACAATTAATTAAATTAGTATAGAAATAAGAAAAAAATCAAATAGGCAAAGGCGTCTTTCTGCGACCTTGTCGTTAATGCTGTGCCAATACACAAGATACTTGATATCCCTAAATCTAGATCTTGCCCAATAGATAAGGCTGATGTAGCTTACTCTGACACACAATGTAAATTACTCTTCGATTTTTAGAAAATTCATAAAAAATGATAAAGCCTTCAGACTGGGTCAAAAATGTATCAAAAATTCAGTTTAGGTTCATAAGGGAGTTTTGCCGAATTTTGGTTAGTTAAAAAGTATTAAATTCTGATAAAATCTTAACGAATGTGCATAATTCAGCTATGTTATTAAAAATATTAAAATTTGATTAAAAAAACAACATAGAATTCCACGAAGGGCAATATTTCCCTCCATGAAAATCATTTTACCCAAATTTCGATACTTTTTCATAACTAAGAATCTATTTTGATATCTGTAACTAACAATTCCTTTTATCATCATATTGCAATTACCACCTACATTTTTTCTTCCAGATTTAATTAGCAATTTGATATTTGGGTGAATTCTTCTACGGTTACCGTTTGCGTGACAAATGAAAATATTATAAGGTCTTCATAATATTATAAAAGATTATTATAGAGTGATTAATAATAAACCAAATGTAATAATAGGTAGACTTCGGTAGACTCCTCGTTCCAAACGAAACGCGCCTATATTCTCATCTTATAAGACGACAACGTAATCGAACACTCTCGCTTCTGTCGGTAGATGACGTATACTACCGAAATCACACGTGCACCCACCGACCGCTGACGCGTCTCGTTACAATATATCATCAACGTCTTCTAAAATCCTATCTGTATTATCATAAGCAAAACTTATTTTTTATATCCTTTATTTTCAAAAATTTTGTATCCCTCGTAATTTGAAGCTGCTTTGTTGCTTTCTTTTAACTTTTTTGGTCTTACTTTGAATAATTTTGATTATATCTTTCTAATTAATCTTTTTAGATGTTGCATAATTTAATGTAAATACTTTTATTTTATAAACTATTTCACGGGTATTCGTTTTAGAACAGTAACTCTTTGGACCTGTCGACACCTAACCTAATTCATCAGTTCATTCTCGCAACAGTCACCCTGCTTTAATAATATTTTAAAATTATTTTAATAAAAATAAAATAAGAATATCATTACTCAACGTATCATATCAATTATTATCAACTCCTCCCCTATCTCTAATTTTTATCGAAATACTGAATTCAATAAAAACATTGGAGCATTAATGTGGAAAGATGGGTTCTTAAAATTAATGCAATGAAAACAAAACAAAAAAATTCATTATCCACTTACACCATTGTTGGTTTCTTAAGAATAAAAAAATGAATAAAGGGCAGCGAATGCTATAATTTAAAAATAGATGCAGCCTTTAAATCGATATACAAGTTCAACGTACAAAAAATTAGAAACATTTTCAGATTTCTTTCAGTATGGAAAAATTTTAATCATTAAACTTAGTCAAAACATTAGCAACATTTATTAATAACTTCAATTAGAAAACTGCTGTTTGGAAAGGTTATTTTTAAATAAATAACATTAAAATTATAGACATTGACGATGACAGCATGTAAATGATTCCAGTAAAAAATATTTACAAAATCCTTGTTAAGACAGTACGAAACGCAGCTGGATATTGAAGGAAGTGTAAAACATTCTCCTATTGTTATAGAAAACACAATTGAAACAATATATGAAATCGAAAAGATGTTTTGTTATTGCTTTAGTTAATTTATCCAACAAATCTCGAATTTGTTCCAATACTATATAAAACATATTCACATTCTTTTTGTAAATTCATTAGAACCAAAAAATGTAAAATTTTGTATAGCCAAAAATCCTGTTTATTTCTGACGATAGACCTGTGAATAATTCATAATTCATGGGAGCTTTTGGTTTATATAAATGCTTGTCGATCTCTATTAGTAGAAATTATCACAAAGTTCTTCCGGTATAACTGTTAGATACAATAAAATTTCTTTCCTTTTGTAACACCAAGGCTATCTAGAAGACCTACGTGTTTTAAGACTTTTCCACTCACTCAGTTTTGAGATTTTTTTCCTCCTTTGGGCTATTATACCAATCCTCAAAGTTTGTTGCCCTTATTTTAAACATTCAGTGTAACACCAGCTTCAATTAAAAAAAAAATAGATACGTTATAGACTTCTGGGTAGAAGTTCACAAAAAATGTTTTATTCCTAGTAGTACATTCCACTAATTTTCGATAATACATATATGTATTAATTTTATGGAAATTGCATTCAACTTACTTTTTTCAAATGAAAACCCTTTATTGTCGAATTACAAAGAATTATTCAACGTTAGTTTCGGACCCACAAATTGACAAAACCATTGGAAATTAATATCAAGGGTAGCTCCTGTATATACACGACGTTTTATTTGAGAAAACAAGTTGGAGGCAATTTCGATAATAGAACGAACAACTTGTAGATTAAATATATTTGATAGTTTGCTTAAATCCAATATTCTCTTGTTTCAAAATCTTTTTGCAATTCTTTAATGTTCCGATAATTTTGAATAACAGAATAAGCCTGTCTGTATATCTGTAAACTAATGATAAGACTCTGTTTTAAAGAAATGTATTTTTTGAAATAGCTCCACTCCTTTATGTAAGCATAATATGTGATTTAATCGATACCTCACAATAAACATATGAAAATCTATAGTTAGCCCAACTAAAGCCGTACATTTCACAATTCACAATTAACTCAACAACGAATATCCACAAAGAATGATGATGATAAATAAATGTGAATAGAAATTCAAATGGTTGCAAAGGCATGTTTATAGGAAACAGGAAGGACAATTGGCCATAAATTGAAGTAATTACTGTTAGAAACGTTAAGTTTCTAAATACATACTTAGTTTCATATTTAGGTAATATTAACATTTCGATTCGATTGTTCCTTCATGTTTACATTTTGAAAATGTTTAAAAGAAACCATAATTGTTTCAGTATATACTTACTCATTTGTAAATGTCAAATTTATTGAAATGTAATTCCCTTTGATTTTAAACACCAAAAAATATGAATATGACAGAAGCTACCACGTTATCATCATAGACCAAAACTTGAAAATAAATAAATAAAAAAATAAATACTATGAAGTATACATATAAGATTAGATAACCTATACGCCAATTGTATTTTATACAATATTACTCACTACAGTTTTACTATAAAATCATTTTTGTTATTATTTACAATATAAACAAGCGCACTTAAGCAGTTATTACGCACCAATATCGAAAAAGTGGTCATATTTAAAGACAATAACACATAAAAGCATACACCTACTGCAATTATTAATTACAATGCTGTAACATCTGCACATCACTACCTAACGTAATCAATTCTATTGTTCCACCAATAGTAAACCGATTTAAATAAGAATAATATTCATCATTAGTTACGTATATTGACCAAATTATTTTCAGGAATCATGGGTTACCCAATATAAATTAAATTACGTTTGCAAAGTCATATCAAAAAATCTTCTAAATTTGTTGAGGAAAAATAATTAATTATAGGTACACTAAAACAAGAAGGCAGAACGCCTTGAAGAATGATGACAGTTGTTTTAAAAACGTGTAAAATAAGGAAAACAATGAACTGAAGAATTATATTTTCAATAGCGTTTAATGCGATAAGAGTCATCCAGAAGCATGTTAGCGAACAGCCTGGAAGCTTCTACCGTGTTCAAGAATAACGAGCGGTCACATATGTAAAAGTGCGTCCTGGCAAGATCAGTCATAATAGTGATACAAATAAATAATCGATGTAAATAAATTAGACAGAGTTGGTGTATCGTTCTGCTATTCTTCAATTCAGAAATTATAGTAAATATGATTGTTGAAATTATTCAGTTCAATAGAAAGAGTTCACAGTATATTTACCTAAAGGCATTTTTGGGAAAATCTTAAGGGTATTTCGATGAAGCATAAGAAAAAAATAGTTTCTAAAATTCGACCTTAACAAACTTTACATTTATTTTTTAAACAATGTATGTGTACTACACTACGTGCAAAAATATCTAAAAGAGCCACACTGTATAGATGCTATATTAAATAGCTGGAAGACTGTAGTTCCCATAATACCTAATTGCTACAATGCATAATCAGTCCTTCCACCTTCGCAATTCGCACAATACAAGGCAAGCCAAGTTCAGCTCATCAAGTGCTATTCTAGAACACTGGCAGATCATGTTTTCGCTCACAAACAAGTCAGTTGGCCACATTTTTAACATTATCATTTAACATAAAATCATAGAAAGTGAAGCACATACTAAATATTTTACGTCCCCCGTAAGATATCCCCCTCCTCTGTTAAAACCGTATTTTCATCACAAAAACCACACAACCCTCACAAACAAAAATAAATCGACAATTCATTAATTTTTTCCAATAAGAACTTCCTCGAAGAAAAAGGTAGACATTCGATATTCTGGTGAGCGAAAGCTAAATTTAAATTTGCTATAAGCTATAACAGAGTTCGTCATAATAGCAGTTTTGCCATTCATACAAGTTTGCGTTAACAAAGCTTTTAATCAAGGGTCGGACTACATTACTATTGAGTACTCTGCTCAATAACAAAATTAATAGACTCTACAATATGTATACATTCCTTTAACTAACAAGAATGTAAAAAATAAATTCGCTATAACAGAGCTCGTAATAAAAACAGCTTTATTCTTTATGCAAGTTTGCGTTAATAGAACTTTAAATCAAGGATCGAAATACACAACCCAATGTTTTTGATTATTTGGCAGTTGAATACTATGTTCAATAATAAAATTAATTGAATCCCTTTAACTGACTAGAATATAATAAATAAATCCGTATTATAAGGGTAGGTCTACGCTTTACCAAGTCCATGTTAACAAAACACATGAAGCAATCTTGATTACCCAACAGTGAATATCAATAATTATAAATACCCCGGTCTTATTCGACAATTCTCTTAAAATAATAGAAAGTAGGTAGTTGTAAAAATATACCCGCAAGTAAAAGCTACGAGATATTATATTAATATGTTATTGTGTTCGCCTCCCGAGTAATCCTTTCGCTTAACTATAGATTCATTTTACAACGTCATCACATTTTATAATTCGTGGGCTTTATTACCTGTAATTATAATTTATCCTTCAATGAATGAATAGTGATGATACATAAATCTCATGAGTTATTAACTTGCGTTTCATAACTATCTTCAGAGTGATAAAAAGAAGGAAGAATTAATTTCTACGGGATTCCTATTCTGGATGTTTGTTTTGTTTTGGAGATTTATTTAATTCGTTTTTTATTAGAGAATCAGGCGATAAATTAAAGTGTACTAAAATAGTAAGAATACAATTGCTTGGAGAAGAGGTTAGAATCGCCGAATGTATAGTCCATTCGTTCTGGAAAACCTTTTAAAGGAAACTTAGAAATTAAGCTACACAAGCCGAAGTCGAAAAGGAAAAAACAACGATCGAAGGTCACTCGTTAACCAGTCAACCCTTTCTTAATTGTAGAATTAAGGTGCCGGGAACGAATGTACTATACAATATAAGATATCAGGAAATGTTCTTTGCTAAAAATTTGCCAGAACGAACATTTAGAGAATATTTATACGTTTATATAACTACAAATTCTTGAAAACCACGTAAAAATCACTTTCGTGTACTTCCAAGATAAAATATACAACTTGATAACGTAATTCTAGGATATTAAAAATCAAAAACGAGAAATCGACATATTTAGGGGTAATGATCGATTCATTTTAGAGATCTGATTTTAAAAGTTACGTAATTATTCGTGTACTTAACTAACTATGCATTCCATTTTAATTAAAATGGCATTTGCACTTTTACTACTAATGCAAAAACATTCCATAATAAATTCACGATAACACTGCACTTTTACATTATACTAATTAGGTTGAAATTACCGAGATATTCTGTAACAATGGAATATTAGCAGTACATAAAGGCACACGAACATTTCACTAATAATATTTAGAAATGTATAATAAAGCTTAATTAAATGGAAATCGTTTTGTTGATTTCTATACAATTTTGGTGCAGTTTCAAATTTAGCCGATTAAATTGTTGTTCTCAAATGTTCTTCGAAATGTTCTCGCCTTTATATTCAAAATTTTTTATGGGGTTACTTTTAGGAAAAAGTGTGTTTAGATAGTCAGTAATGTGGTAGTTTGGGCTTTGATGGCAGGTTTTTAAATGTATTTTAACCAATTTCATTCAAATATAAAATTGTTTAGAAGGATTTGAGAAGCTTTCTATGCTATCTGTAAAAACGAACGGTAATTAAAAAAGAAAGCAGAGCCAGGCTGAATTTCTAAATAAACCCCAAAAGACGGCCATGATTATTTTCATTAAAATTAAATTGAGTTAAATAAAACATTCTGCAGACAAAAAATGCAAAATGTTTAGCCATATTCACCATGTTTGGTTTCAAATTAGGAAGTCGGCGACTATCAAAGCACTTAAGATAGTTCTACTAGGCATTAACTTTTTGCTACTTCTCTTAATTGCCAAGTTATAACGATTATATATTATAAGGCACGCGAAAATTAGAACAACAATTTTATTTCGGCAGAATTTGTTAATGACCTACAAATTGTAAAACGATAGAACCTACTTTGAGTACGGCTTATCGATATACCGATAATTACCTGTTCAATCTGAGCACAAATCGCTTATACAAATCCATAAAATGTCATTCACAAATAAAAATAACAAATCACGATTAATCACCTACCGAAAGTTCATTTCACTTGAACAAAAACAGCTGACATTCTTAAATTGGGTTTAACAATAACGATGTAGGTTAAACCTCCCGCAAATAATTGTATTGAAGTTACATTTGACACAGTTTTTTATTACTATTGTTAATTTGGATTAAAGGTCGTTAACGTTAATGCACACGAAATGAAATGCAGTATGTAATAAAGTATAAAGTACCGATTCACCGACAGTACTGCATGGACTGAGCCTGGTTGACATGGTTCGCCGTGGTCACCTCGCGGTCGGAGATTGACCACGGCTGCATGTAATGCAGGTGGGGGATGTGGGGCTTCCATCCGCTTCTGGTTTTCAGCACAAACGTTTATACATCTAATAAGAATTTACTATGCTAACTAATTAACTATACAATTATCATTAAGTACATATTTTAAATTCACTACAAGAAAAGAAAAGGGATCGAATATCGTTACGTTATCAATATCTCAAAATATGTACCTACTCATGTTCTAAATAGAAGCAGAGAAAGAAAGAAATGCACGTGCGTCATGCGTGTACCATAAATACACACAAACACCAAAGATGTTTCTCTGAACGTATCTAATTCCGTAATTAATACTATATCACAGTATACGTAATTCCGAAGGGACACCCACGAGTAGATACTTTTAGAACAATGGGGGTTGTTTGTGTGTTATCCCCTTTTGGTGTCACTAAAGCAATATTGAAGTTAATGGGGGGTTGGGGTAGATAACGCGGCACCTCCACCATTCCGCTGAATAATACATTTCATAAATTTAAAAATAGGAACGAACACCTTTCTGTGCATTAACAATGCTTTAGTCACCTAAGACCTTTAGTTATAAACTATACAGGATGGTAAATAAGTAATGGGACACGGGTCAACAGTAGATTCGTGGCGTCAAAATATTACGCTTTACCTAAGGTTACCTTAACCCAAAAGTTAAGAGCTCTGTGCATGTAAATTTGTAGTTTATTTAAATTTTTGTAATGATTGTAATTATATTGTTGTTTGTCACATATACATATCTCCGTTTTTAATTTTATGAATGTGCATTGTTGCAAACATTTACCTCAGTTCCCTGATGAGAGTCAAAAACTTGTGACAGAAACGTTGGAAATAAACATGATTTTATAACACTACTAATTTTATTGAACAGTCTGCAATAAATCGTTAATCACCAGTCAGACGTTAATTAATATTAAAAGATACAGGGTGTCAGAGTCAAACTTTTTTTCTTCTGAAATTTCAAAGGATTTCGGAATATTCATAAGAAAATTGGGGAAACTACCTTTTTTGGGATGAGAAACAATAAGCCGTCGTGAATTTCAATGTAGCTCCTAAACGAACGTTACATTTGCTACACCTAATGACTTGGTCAACTTTTGTATACTTAAAGATATGGCAGATTTAAATTAAAAAAAATATATTGTTCCTATTTCAATGTTGCTAAAGTTAACCATTTCCAAGATATTTAGTATTAAAGTCAGTAAGTCATGCGACATTTTATTCGCATTTGAATAATTTTTAACGCAGAAAACTAGAATTTAAAATTTAAAAAATGACATATTCTTGTCAAAAACAAGTAATGGGGCCACAGCAATAAGGAATTCGTGGGACATTTTTGTTTAAAGCTTAACCGAAGCGCAGGTAATGCTTTTTAGGAACTGAAAGTCATTGTCTGCATGTAATTTCCGTATGGTAAGCAACAAGTTCTTTTATAATATTGTCAAATACTATTAAATTTACTACTCAGTCAATAAATTCAAGTTGATCTAAATTTTTGCCGAATATACAAGCCACACCATGATTCTTTTCGAAGATTTAACTTCATACTTTATACAATCTTGAAGAAATTCTTGTTTCCTTCATTAAATAACTCGTGTAAGTTTTTTTTTACATGAATCCACTATTACTATGTGTATCATTATTTGTTTTTGACAAGAACATTTAAAAATTGTTGTTTTAAATTCAAGCCCATTGTGACAAAAATTATTTAAATAACAAATTCTTCTTCTTGGAGATGCCTCATCCTCTAATGACGTTGGCGATCACTGTGGTCCATTATATCTACTGCTGGTCTAAATAAGTTAATAGATGTCATTCCTGTCCACTTTCTTAAATTCTTCAGCCACGATATTCGACGCCTTCCTGGCCCTCTTCTTCCTTCTATTTTTTCTTCTATAATCGGCTGTATAAGTTCTTATTTCTGATTTCTAAGTACGTGTCCGAAGTATCCTAGTTTTCTTTTCTTAATGGTGTTCATAATCTCTTTCTCTTTTTTCATGCACCTTAAAACTTCTTCGTTTGTAACATTACTTGTTTCAATAGCAAATATCTTGGAAACAGTTAACTTGAGTGGCATTTAAAAGGTTATGTTATTCTTGGCTGCAGTAGACTGTAGAGCATTTAAGGTTGCGCCAACTCAGCGCGTTTTGCTTGCAGTTCTACGAATTCTTCAAGCCATTTCAATGTGTTTCGTCTTTGTAAAAGTTTCCTTTGTTAAAATCCCAAGGTGACCCAATTCACGCGTATTTCATGGAGACATGATGTCATATTATTCCAGCTGATACAGCTTTACGTGATACGGTTCGGGGAATCCCCTGTACGCCAGGCCATGTCTGCTGACTTGTTTCAGCATCCTTTTGATTCTTCTACACCCCCCTTCTTTAATACGTGACAACATCTCCATCATGTTGGACGTCTTTTAAGACGTGGTGCGAGTTGATCGTTTCTAGCTTGGGTCCTTAAATTACACCGGAAAGGCCTCTATTATTGGTAACTCTCATGGAGAGTTACAATTTACGACTTGGTCGGATTCACCAAAAGAGTATCATATAGTTTTGTGTGAAAAGTTTTAGTGTAAGTGAAGTACCGTTCCACGCAATCTCCTCAGTTGAGGGATTCAGAAAACCCATAGCCTTTGGAGTATTCTTCGTCGTTTTGCACCCGTCTTAAAGAACATCGTAGCTCTTCCCAGTCTCACGTCCGTCACGTCACACCCTGGCTTATCGTTTAAGTACCGACATCTTGCCAGGTAAAATTTAGTCTTCTTTATACTGCTCCTGCTTTTGCCGTTTGTGTTTCATCATCAGTTAAGATTTCTACCTTGCCTCTTGCTGGCAGGCCTCTATCAATGCTGTTCAGTTTGTTTTAGAGTTTAATAAGTACCGCCTTTTGTTTTGTTTTTGTGTTTTGTTTGCAACTTGTAAAGTAATAGCCGATGTCTGGCCAATCTGTTTTGCCCAGTGGTATTGTGTTGAAGGCTTTGTGAATCTCGCCTTGGGCGGATCTAAAATTAACATTATACAGTTTGAGGTCCGCTGCCAACTAGAATTGGCTAGTTTGTTAATTTTGTGTTTGAGTAAAACTTTTGCGTTCAGGTTACAGTTCAAGTTTGTCAGTTTGAATTTACCATTAAAGATCTCATTTGTAGTAAGTGTTAAGCCAAGTTAAGATATTATTTTGTGTTATGCTGCATGCGTGAAAATTTAAACGGTGCTTGTTGAATTGTTAGTTTAGTATTTGTTGTTCCTTATATTCTGCCTGGGAATTGAGGGGCTAAGTTTGTAAATGTCTTGCCGAACCTAACGTAAATGTAGTACCCTCAATTCTGTCGTCCCGTAAAGTACATAAGTGTAATGTTTATTATTTGTTTTTCAAATTTTTGATTGTCTCATATGTAATTTCTTTGTATTCATGTTTGTCTTTTGATTCATTAAATATTTCATTGTCAATTTAGTTTGGGCTCGTTAAGATTTACGTACGCATATACAGTGTGAGCCTGCCTACAAGTCTTAAGAGTTCCTGTAAGTAAGTTTGTTTTCAGTTAAACAAGGTAAGTCATATCTTGCGGCAGGTTGCAGCTACAAACCCCTTTGTCCGAGCCCTATGGGAATCTTCTGTGGTGGGTTCCTTAGGGTGACTTTAATACCACAGTGGCGCTCAACACTTTTCATCCCTATTACGACTACCCTTAATTGAAGGGTTTTATCGTTTCGAAACGCCCTTCTCCACTGTTTTGATAGCCGCGCGCCTTAGGGACTTTATCATCCCCCTATGATGTCGTAGTGCGAGTTTAGCACGTGACACACATTTAATATTAACTTCTATACTAAAGTGATCTCAGGTAAATCATAATATTTTGGCCCCACGAATCCACTGTTGGTCTGTGTCTTATTACTTATGAACCACCCTGCATAGAAAGAATCTGTAAAAGTACATAAAAGAGAAGAATGTTACTGCTAACTCTCCAGACGTTAAAAAAGAATAAAAATAAACTAACCAGTATTGATGTATTTCTCAGTGTTAGGTATAATAAAATTTAATTTTAAATATTATTTTATTAATAATACAGAACGATTGTGCAAACAACGTAGTAATTGGTATATAAATCTGTTGAAAAACCAGTTATTGGCAATAATCTATAAAAGTAAATAGAAGTAAAGGGCACAATTGATAATTTTTCAGACGTTAAAAGGAGAATTATGGTAAACTGACTGACATTGAATTTCTTAGTGCTACAGTTGTGATAAAATTAAACTTTAAACATTCTTTTATTAATAACACAGGACGATGGTGTGCAAATAACGTAGTAACTGTCAGGGAAATCCAGTTACTGACAATAATCAATAACAGTAAATCAACGAGAAGGGTATAATGATAGGGTTATCTTCTTTTTTAAATGTTGGTTAAATACTGCAGGCTGAGCTGGTTAAATCTTCAATTTCATTGAACATTTCTTAATGTAATTATTAAGCCTTCAGCTGAATTTCCCATCTTATCTACATTTGCACTTCCCCCCTCCCCAAATGTGCTGAAGATTCTTTGATATTCAAAATTTCATTCATCAGACTTGAATACATTTGCGTCGTCAACAGCTTCCTTCCAAGTGTCTTGAGATTGAAGATGAGATGTAAAGTTCTTAATTTTATCTTCTGGAAATCTATTTTCGATCTCTTTTCGAATAACATCAGAATTTATTTTTTAATCCCTAGAAGGTACTTATAACACGAACAAGTTAAGAATTTTTTCAAATTCCACGCTTTTCACTTCAAATGGGAAAAGCCCAGACACTTTTTTTAAATCAGTTACCACATTTCTGAGCTTATCTTTTCATGCATTCTTAAGTTGTCTAAATACAGACACAGTCTAAGGCTGCAAGAACTGATGCTTTGCAAATAAGCATATACTCGTAAGTTATACTCCACTAGTCCACTGCGGCCGTAGTAATTTCAAATAAAAAGCGAATGATCGGAATGATCACCGTAACTTTTGGTCGAATAGGTACTGAAAGGGTGTCAGAGACTAGTTGTTTAAATTATGTGGCGCATTCCCAAGAACCAAATGTAACTATATTTATCTATTATCTATTATTTTTAAAAGAAACAAGAAAGAATGGGGTTTTTAAATATCTTAAATAAAACTTTCATATAAACCTAATTCGGCTAATTATGGCTGATTGAAATTCATTATATTAAATATGGCCGATCTGCAAGAGCACTGGAAAAAATTAAATCGTTAGGCATCTTCTACCTTAAACATGATTACTTATTTACAAGAGAAACGGGAATAAAAGTGTTCCGTTCGTTCTCTTTATAATAAAACTTATTATATTGTAAATACATATTGTGAAGTTTCTGTAGCAGCAACAAAAGAGTTTTTCAACATCTGCTGACAAATTGAGGAAAAAACAATAAACAACAGCAATTGCTTTACCGAAACCTGGATCAAACTGTACAGAATTTAATAAAAGCTATGCAATGCCTTCATTTCTTCGGATGTACCCTTAGCAAAGTTACAAGATAAAGTACTAAGATCTTTTTTTAACACACGAAATAAAATGTATCTGAGGAATCCACTTTAAAAAAGAATTATTGTCTTGTATTGTGCGAAGTTGCGCAGGGTACCGTTTACGGGCCGGTGCTTTTCACTTTTATCATTTGGAAATTAAACAATATAACATTTCTTTCTGTGTTTATTTTTTATTTACTAAATATATTTTGAGAACCTCCTCTGACTAAGAGGAAAACACGGTGTAAACTGTTTTGTATGTTTGCAAAAATTATTATTGTTATTATAATGCGGCATGCAAATTGCATATAATTTTATTAGTATAACTAGGTTAGTGCCTATTATAATTTCCACAACTTTCATTAATGATATTTTAAAAATACACCAAGGATAATTTAATTAATTAAGTGATTTGGACATGCACACATTCGTCATTTTTTTACGAAACTAATAATGAACATCAAACAGTCCACGAAAATTCCCTAGCAATAAATAAAACATTAACTAATAACATGAATATTCCCAGAAAATAAAAAGAAGAGCTGCCACTTTGAAATATAGATCATGGGAAACCCATTGACGCAACAAAATCGATTTCCCTGTTTCTGTTTACAAAGATTATTAACGAGACAAATAAAGAAAACTTTAATTTTTTCATTAAAGCCAGATGTTCTTTGGATAATAAAAATACTAATTGTTTTTCGTAAAGGAACCCTATTTAGTCGTTTATAACATCAGTAAAGCATCTAAATATTTATTTATAAAATAAACAAAAACTATTGGCAGATGTATCGCAGCCCCATACAAAAGGCAGAGTTATTTATTAGTCTAATTTTTTCCATTAAAAAAAATTATTAAATAAAGAGCAGAACAATTTAAGTCTTTTAAGGAAAACCGAATATTCACTTTCAGAACGTCGAATCCGTGCCTTGTACCTTGCAGCACATAGAATGATGATTCATGCACTTTCTGATTACTATTAAAATATGTATTGTTTCAATCTGTTGCTATACTTTTTTTAACTGCCTCTTAATTAATTCTGCAAATTGGCATTAAAACAAATACGTATAATACACGTTTGGGTTATATAACTAATCGTTTTTGTTACATTAAAGTCCAAAGATTATGATTGGCTACTTGTAACTGCAAAAGCGTGAGCATTACCGCGGCAATTAATAATTTTACAACTGGAATTACTTTTGGAGTAAATTTTATTGTATTGTTGTACTGAACGTGAGGCCAATGTTAGGTAAGGTTTATTCTAGGTTTGAAATAACACGTGATCAAAAAGTCGTTTAGTTTTGGGGGCTCACCTTCATCTGTTACTAGTCAACCTAATCTCAACAAAGTTAAATGTCGCAAACTCGAACCGACAACTGAGGTTATTAATAAAATGTTGCAAACAACCAAAAAAAAAAAAATTAATTCGCTTTTTCACGTTTTTTTAAGTCCAATTTATTATGCTTTGTATTTAAGTGAAAAGATTCAAAGTACATTTTTAAATATACATATAAATACTAAGAAAAAACCGATGGTTAAGATATAATTCAAATCAAATCAAAGTGAGCAATGCATGAAGTAAATAATTTTTTTCAAATAGTAATCAAAAGCCAAAAAAAGGTAAACAATGCTTGAATATAGGAGATGATATATTTAAGTAGAAACGAGAAGGCAAAAAAGATTTCGATGGCAAAAATTGGAAATATAAATACAGGGTGACAAAGTATAAGCGAAAGCAGAAAAATAATTGTTTTTCTTAATATCCCAACATTGTCTAGTGACATCACTGTAGCCGAAAAGAAATTAATATTTCTCTGACCAACAATGGGTTGTATAAAAAATTGGCCACATAATCGCTTTAATAAATACAAAAAAATGTAATATCTGAATCGAAATACAAAAGCAGTTGATTAAACCAGACCATTAGGCGACATAAAATATTTTCAGAATTAGTCTTTAATCCAATATAAGATTTATTCAAAATAAGAAAGGAATCCTCCATATAAAACGTCGGCACTGTTAATATGTATGTCCCAATTATATTAATTATGTAAAGAATGAAAATGAGGGGACCTACCACCGTTCCTTGAGAGACTCCACGTTTAATTTGGACAAATCGGACTTAAATCTACATGATATTATCTTGACTATGTGTCAAACTACCGAACAGTAATCTACATTTTCAGACCAATTACCATACAAAAACCAGAGAAAGACGAGTAGCCTCTACGAGAAAATAATAATAACAACATACCACTAAAAAGGCGACGATTGTGACATTGCAAACTACCGCCAAATAAGCTTATTATTCCATTTATATAAATTGTTTATGAGAGTAATAACAAATCGGCTCAGCAGAAAAATGGGCTTCTATCAACCATCGGAACAGGATGGGTTCCGGAAAGGCTTTAACACCATGGATCACTTACATACAGTACGTACTCTCATCGAAAAATGCACTGAATACAAAATACCTCTCCACATAGCATTTATAGACTTTCAGAAGGCATTCGATAGGCTCGAATGGTAGTCGATCATCGCATGGCTAAACATCTAACCAATGCTAGAGCAGATCTACAAAAATGCAACTCTCCAGGTAAAACTCACAGAAGACATAAAAACAGATAAAATACCAATACAGAGGGGAGTCATTTCCCCGAATCTCTTCACTTTGGCGTTGGAAGACATAGTCAAACAAATTGATTGAGCCCATAAAGGTATAAATATAGACGGCAAATACCTCAGTCATCTAACATTTGCCGATGACATCGTACTAATCAGTTCAAACGACGAGGAATTGGAAACGATGATGCTCCAGCTGAAAGATGCCGCAGAAACCGTAGGACTTCACATGAACATGAGCAAAACCAAAGTCATGTCACTCAGTCAAAGATAATTTAGTACATAAATCACACCTCTATCGATAATGTAGAAGAATGCGTGTACCTCGAACAACTTATAAAACTAGGCAAAGAAAACCAAGCTGTAGAAATCTATACAAGAGTAAGACTTGGATGGACAGCCTTTGGTAAACTCTCGGACCTTAAAAAATATTAGGGGCAGTCAAATGAAAATGGGTCAGACGGCAAAAAGACCCAGAGATGCAGCCATTCTGTGAGTTTTTTTTTCTCGGCCAGTTGATGTGGAACCCACTAAACGCAGATTTTTCGGTACTGCACTTGGTTTGTGATAATGACGTGTATGGAACCATGACTTATTTCCGCAAAAAGACACATTTCTTCCATTATGATCCGTCGGTTTTCCCCGATAAGACCATCCACCCGAACAATAACATCAAGAGTAATGACACGAGGCCCATCGTCCTGGGCAAGCATCGTCTTGCAGTCACACACGTCTCTCTCGAATACTCTTATGCCACTCCAGCACATGTGAACTGTGAACGTGACCTGTTGTGTTCGTCGTACACAGCAGGCATGCAACGAGGATTTCTCGTCCTCCAATTCCCTCAGCAGTCAAGAAGCGAATCACACCTCTCTGTTCTTCTTAACTCGCTTCCATTTCTGATGTCTACTACTACTAGCGTGCAAGTGCAGATTATCAGTGTGCTTTCCCAGGTCCCAACAGATCTCAGAACCGTTATCAAACTCCAGTGTTTTATGCGTGGTGACCTGTTTTCATTTGACTGCCCCAATACATCTATCCCGATCAGTTTAAGAAGAAACGTTCGACTCATGCGTCCTTCTAATCCTCACATACGGACTAAAGACTCTCACCAGGAAAAGTGCGAAAAGTTAGAGCACAAATGGCTATTGAGAGGAGCATGCTGGGGTACGACTAGGGGCAAAGTTAAAAACACAGACATAAAACAAAAAACAAAGACATAATGGAAATAGCCGCGGAATTGAAATGAGATTGGGCAGATCATGTAGCGCGTATGCAGGATCAAAGATGGGGCAAAAAATTATTAGAATGGCGCCCGAAAATATCAAAAAGGAGTGTGGGGCGTCCGCCACAAAAATGGGTCGATGACATAAGAAAAGTTGCTGGTAAACAATGGGCTGGGAGTGCACAAAACTTGGAATACCTTGGGTGGGACCTACGTTCAACAGTGGACAGCGTAGGGTTGACAAGAAGAAGAAGAAGAAAGAACAATAATAAATTCAGGGGGAAACGCCCTCAATACCGTAATTATAGAAAAATTAATGGGCCACGCTCTCTCATCGAGTTTTTAATTGCTCTAGCTAAAGTCGTATTTGACGCAAACATAAAACGACATAGTTTTATACAGTTTAGATATGCAGAACAGAGATGAATAGGCTGTTTTTGTGTGAAAAACTGGTAAAATTACGCTTATCATACCTCTCCAACAAAATGTAGATCTCGGCAAAGTACAACAACACAAGTATAGAATACTATTATAGGTAAATCGGCGTCCCTTAAATCCTTTGAAAACCTTAAAATTTTCAATTTTCATGCACAGTTGTGATCTCTGGTATTGTAACACTTTTAAGGAAGTTTATGGGTTTACTAATTAAATTACTAGCGATGGATTTTAGGGCACATATTTCTAGAAGTTTTTAAAATACAAACTTTCACAAACTACAATTTACCCACTCAAACATGAAAAATTATAAGCTTTTCAAATATGTTAGTAGTACCTAAAGTAAATCCTGAAGTTAATGCTTTTATAGATAAATGGTAAGTTAAAATGCCTGAACTTCTATTATCGACAGTAATCAAAAACCCAACACTACTGGTGGTATGACAAGCATTAAAGTTACTGCACTTTAATGGCATTACTTAAATACATTTTGTTGTAATTAATCAGTCACAGTAATCTAGCGGATATATTTATAGCTCACTTATTCAATAAAAGACAAGCCAGCATTTCCTTCAAAAGACAAGTTTTTAACGTATTCTGGCAAGCAATTATTGAATATTGCATCATGAAATAACCGGAATGGATGCCGATAGTATCTCTTTAACTTGTCCACTTTATAAAGGTACGCATTCCACGGCGGACCAGAAAGGGCAGGAGACGAAATGATTCTATATAAAAATGCCTAACTGTTTATTCGGTTACTTAAAGTCACATACTAATATGCAGATTACATTGCAAGGGTGGTAGTTGAGATTTTCTTTGCCAAAGTAAATCATGTAAAATATTTTTTTACCGCTGCGGATATAATTTAAACGCTTTCTGACAATTTTATATGAACGGTCAGACGATCACTATGTTAATCATTTCTGACTTACTTCCCTAGGGCGGTAAGTTCATTGACTTTCCTACCGTCATCGTCATAACAATCAATAAACAGATTGTACAATCAATCTAACTCCTTCGAATATGATGAAATATCACATGACAAATGTAACTTTCCAAATAACTTACAATAGATAAAATCGAAAAACTGCAAATATCAAAACAAATTTGAATAAAAACCAGATGCAAATAATGCAACTCAATTAATATAAATTAAATTACATTGCAAGCAACTTAATAAGAAAGTTCAATATTCTGAGAAGTGTTTCTAAAAACCCAGTTACATAACAATTACTCCGAAATAATCACGCGTACGTAAAACCGATCAACCACGCCTTTATTTGCATTTGCGTATTGCGAAGAATTGAAACTGCAGGAAATTTCATTTGGAAGCATCACATACCAATAACAACCTCGCATATGTAACAAGAGTACTTGAATTTGATATTTTTTCCTAGCAGCGCATAATTGTGTGTAACCTTATTCAATGCTCAAACAGTTTCACAGTAATGTTTTTCAAAGTTTTTTTCTAGACTATTTAGCATTATATAAAACTATTTCAATGAAACGCATGCATGGAATTTTCCTTGGTATTGACAAGTGCAGAAAATCCCGATATAAATCGTGATGTTAATGGAAATGTATTGAATGCGTGTAACACTGGAATTTCAGTTAAAGGCAAACAATTTCATCTAAGCAAACCTGAAATGTAATTTCTCCTAAATCTGTAAATTAAGCCTTCAAATGCGATGATTTAACCTTCAAATAGACTTCGTAAACTCAATCCCAACAAAGTACAAAAGTTAAGGATCAAGCAAAGGATTCGGAATCAATTTTATCGAAAGTCAATTTTTGTTGTTAGTACAATTCGGACAAGGCACGCCAACGCTAATTCAGACTTGCTGATTTTTTAAAGTTGTTTTTCAGATTTAAATAAATTGTGGCTGTAACTCAGGGCACACGACGTACAAACAGCTTACTTTTAAAGATAGTTAATGAACAACACAGTTTAACTGAGCAATTATATGTAAATTAAAGCAACTAACAGTTAGAAAATACCTAACGCATTTAGCATATTTTATTTTTGATGATGTGGCACGTGACTTCAACTAATTTATCAGTTTATTTCGGCATTATCTTTGATAACAACTAAATTATATAACTAACAAATTCTTGTAAATTGCCGTATGCGTGTTAAAATTCAAAAAAACTTTTCAAAATTGACATTTTAAATTTTATACTCGTTGATTATTTATACTGCATTCACGATCTTTTTAGGCCACAGTAGGCCATGTTAGAAAGAGAATCTTGGTAGAAAAGTATCTTGGCTAAAATGCACCGAATTAATTTTAAGATTTGTAACTAATTATTTGTTATTGGGAAACTGGAACTATAAATTGAAATGAAACAACAAATTTCTTGAAGTATCGGATATACTCGTATTAACCAATTTTCAAAAGATTTTAAACAGTTACAATAATAATCGATAATTATATCTCCTCGATGACCCATACAATTAAAAGTCATGTCTTAACTAATAGTAACTAATAACAATTAAAGTACCTAAATTTATGTGATTTTCATTATTTTTATATTTTGTCAACATTTCCTGCACTAACCTAAAACAACGACTTTTGGTTTCATGAGTTGCTGAGGATGACTAAATTGGATAACCTGATAAATTAATACATACGTTATATAACAATCGTCATTTATGCTATGTTTTTAATTGTTTATTGAAATTGAAACAAATCGTAGGAAAACCATGGATAATGGAAAAATCATCTTAGATAAACAAGTTAGAGGAAAAGTTCTGAAACATCTGGAAAAACGTGTATTTAAAATTTATTTACTTGATTCTTGTTTGTTTGTTATCGTTAACCTCTCATACCTTTCGGTGTCGAGGCCGGTGCGTTAACGTATGAGTTTTTACGCATGCAATGCACAACGTGATTGGTGCGCCATTTGATCCTACTTACTGCACCGTGTGTGTGCGTGTTGGACCTTGTTATTCTACCTCTTAAGCCTATATTCGGAGGAGAAAGTCGTTAATTAGATGCCCAACGAGGAATTGTCACCAGGACTCGATACCGACCTCCAAATTATAAGAAAATCCTGCCCATCGGGAGATTCGAACCAAGAACTAGCGCAATGCTAACCTGGGGCTCTACCACTGCGCCACCCTGGCATCTTATTTAATTCTATAAGTTTATATGGAGTGGGGTACATGAAACTAAATTTAAAATGCAATTTTTGTGTTTTGAAAATCAAAATTACATAAATTTTCCAAACTGTTTTATGCCAAAGCTGTTGAATTTTTATGATTTTAAATGGGTTATCTATACTCGTTTATTTCGTTTCTTAAATTTATTGATTTGTCTGGACTACATTGCATTTATTTAATGTATTTGTTTTTAGTGTATTAGATTTTGTTTTCGAAAAAAAATGTGTTTTAAATTAAATTTGAGTTTTTTAAGCAGCATTAACATTACATGCTTAAAATTGTTGCAATATTTCCTGTTAAATTTTAGTTATCTAGTATTTTTATCTTCATTGATATTCTTTTGAAATTTTAGGGATTACATATACATATGTTTTAGTATTCTGGCGAATTAATGAAATGTCTAAAAATAGTATTTAGACTTTATTACATCGTTTGCCACTTGTCTGATAGAAGTGTTAATTTGTTTTTCTTTTGGTGTATTAGATTCTAATTTAGAAAAGAGAGTAGTAGTTTAATTTAAAAAAAAATTATTTTGATTTATGGTTTTAAAATATTCTTGCAATATTTTCTGTTAAAGTATTTATAATATGGGAAAGTAATGTTTCTAATAATTTTATTTGTATTAGTATTGCTTTGTATTTAGGGGATTATATACTTTTTTGTATTCTGGTTTTTATTATTTTATAATAAAAATCTTACATTACATTACAACATTATTTATTCTCAGTTGGGAAAATTTTGGTAAAATAGGTTGGTAACAGCAATTTTTGCTTGACAGGTAAGTATTTTATGTATACTATTTAATATAGTTTCACCAATTGTTAAAAATAAAAATCGTTTAAGAATGAAGCTCATTCTAGCATCAAAAAGTGTGCTAGAATTCTAATGCCGAAACAGAGAAAATAGTATAAAGCACTCGTTACAGAAGGCAATTCGGGCACTCGCCGCTACGCGGTTCGTTTCCAAATTTTGGGCACGTGCGCGAACAGGTTTCCTTCTGTAATTTGTGTCTTAATAAGTATACTAAGTTCAAATTTAATTTGTGTAATTGCATTTCTTCTACATTTTTAATATTAAGTTTGCTATTACTGCTGATAATGGTGATTGACGAACAAGAAATTTAAAAATACAGTAAAGGTATCAGCAATTGCACTCCGCGAGGGAGCATGGCCGGCAACATGGAGGGTTAACGCCTCTTACGTCGCTTTAATACCATGTGCACTCTATGCGCACGGGGTGATGCGGTCAGCACCATGCCTTCGACAACCGCCTATCTTCTCTTCTCCACCACTGTGTTTTGGTTTCCAATTATTTTCAGTGACTGAGTAGGCCACTCTGGCGTCAAATTTAAAAACATAGTGGGTTTTTATATTAAAAGCGGGTTGAATTTAAAACAAATTTTGTGGATTTAAGAATTAGTGACAAAATATTCTTGTAAAATCACTTATCTTGTTCCAATTTTCTTTGATAATTTAACGGCCAGGGTGGCGCAGTGGTAAGAGCGTCAGGCTAGCGTTGCGCTAGTCCTCGGTTCGAATTCACTGGGTGCAAGTTTTCCCGGAGTTCGGTATCGAGCCCTGGTGATCATTCGTCGTTGGGCACCTAATTAACGACGCTCTCCTCCGAATACCGACCTACGAGGTAGAGTAAAGGCCAACGCGCATTTAACCACGCCACAGCGCGCCACGCCGGACGGCAATTTTTAAATTACATTGGTTGTTATGGAATAACGCGCACTTATCCACGCCACGCCACGGCGCATTATTCCATAACAACCAATGTAATTTAAAAATTGCCGTCCGGTGTGGCGCGCCGTGGCGTGGTTAAATGCGCGTTGGCCTTAACAAGGTTCTATACGTACACACACATACACTATACACATGGTGCTGTATGTTGGCAAAAAACGGCGCACTAATCACGTGACTCGCATGCGGGCCGGATTGTGAATTTCACGCGTAAGACCACATACGCTAACGCACCAGCCTCAACACCGAAAGGTATAAGAGGTTAACGATTACATACATACATTTCTTTGATAATTTTTAAAGCCAAATCAATTAGAGTAATAAACTACTGAATAATGAAGCAACGTCTGAGGATACTAGAATGTGACTTGGTAGGCATTTTTATATTGTTTATATAATTTTTAAATGCTCACGAGTTTTTAATAAAATATTCGTTCTTACCAACGACATTTTGCAGTCAAATTAGCATTTTGGTATAGAATAATTAGAGGAAAGCTGGAAACTTTTTTAATCGATATAGCATAGAGTGGTTACATTTTCTCATGAACTATTGCGCGGAAGACGAAATTGTGTTTACGGCGGTTACAGGCCATCTTAAAAACATCGTCATTCGTTTATTATTGTCATTGCGTCCATCTTGGGTTAGCACGTGCGTTTGTTTTGAGTTGTCGTTGTGTTTAATTATCTGTCTTGACCTTGGGGCTTCTAAAATCTTTTAAATTTGCCGCGCAAGAGAGTTTGATGTTTTCAGGTTTCACTTTTAAGTATATTGGTCTTCTTTTTTCTATAGTCATCTCTTTCCCCGCTCTGCGCATTTCGCGGTGCACGAGAAAATGTAACCACTCTACCTCCAGTATGGAGAAACTGAGTTTGTCCCAAGTTTTAACTACAGCTTCGACCACCAGGTCGAAGAAACCGCGAAATTTTCGCTATTTTGTCAGTTTTTCGGGTAAAACTCAAAAACGAAGCATTCTATTGAGAAAGCCGTTACGTAGTAAAATGTAGAGCATTAAAGTAATTTTGGTTCAATAATAGGTACACTTGAAATCGTTCGTCAAATATTAAGTATTTTTTTCATTTTTTTTGTAAAAAATGCAGTTTGTTGTTCTTCCACTGCTGATATCTCCAAAACAACCGGTGTTACACCAAAATGTGATACACCGAAAGTTGTAGAGAATTTAATTCTACTTCAAATGAACTAAGTCTGTTTAAATCGGTCAAGTATGACTGTAGATACAGGCATTTTTTCATTGTGAGTAGAGAGAATAGATAGTATGATTATTTCTGAACAAAATTGTTATGTCAATATAGGTCCATTTTCCAACGATTACTACGAAACTGAGATATACATACAAACTTTAAGAGTTAAGATGAAAACAAGGAATATTACTTAATTAAACTTTTATTCACATCGTAAACATAAATACAACAATCAAAAACAAACAAATGAGGATTCTGCTTAGTATATCTTCGATATAATACCCATTTTTCTTTATTTTGATCTTAACCTTTAAGGTTTGTATATTGTAGTAACCATAACCGGAAATCAGGCCTATGTTTCTATAACATTTTTTACTTAAAATTGAAGAGGAGTGGATAGTACTCCTTTCATATTGACATTGACACTACCAATCGGAACATCCTGCATAGTATTCACTATTTATAGATCTTAGCGGTGTTTTGGTTTATGTAATTTTGGTAAGCTGTATATTGGCCGATGTTATATTTTACTTTTCATATTCGTCCATATAAGTGTTGTACTTTCATAAATCCATCATTTCATTAAGATTTTTTGTTTTGCATTTATTTCATTTCTAGATTCTTTTTTGTACGTTATTTAATCATTCAACATGTCCTTCATTTTATCATTTATAACTGGTTTATTATATTTATTTGTAGTGGTTATTTCATTAAAAAAAAAATATTTTTCAGTGTTTCGAATATTTCTTTTTATAATTTGTGATATTTGTTACATTAGTCTTTACATAATTTCTAGTTTCAGTATGCACATTTTCTCTACCAATTTCCAAGTTACTTATAACTTATAAATTGACGTGTATTAACATAACACAACTACAGGTTGTCAAATTTTGACTACCAACATTGTTAAGTTAAAACGTTGGTTAACCATTGTACAAATTTCGAATGAACAGTGTATACATACAGTGCGAACGCCGGCTGTGGAATACTCCGAGTAAAATGTTTTCGGTTCATCTGAGGTCGAAATCCTCGGACACGTAAATCTTAGTTTTTAATGGCGCATCTTTTTTACATTGCAATTTTTTTTTATCCCCACCTCCCTTTGCTGCAATGACGTCATCATATTTTTTTTAAATAGCAACCCCTACTTTTTCTTGCAAATTCTGGTTCTCCTGGCAATTCTGCATATGACTGCATGTATTTTTTGGCCAGCACGGTCACCTGACCTTACACTCCTAGATTTTTTTCTGTGGGGTTACCTGAAGAGTGAGGTGTATTTTAACCGACTAAATTCTATTAATACCTTAAAGGAAAGAATTAGAAATGAAATCAGGGCGATTACGCCAGAGATGCTTCAAAATGTTAGAAATGAGTTCATCTATCGACTTGCTTTATGTCAAGAAGTTAATGGATCCCAATTTGAACATTTAATTTAATAATTTTAATGTTTTCTTTTTATTTTTTTTATAAAAATACACCTTACTCTTCAGGTAACCCCACAGGAAACAATCTAGGGGTGTAAGGTCAGGTGATCGTGCTGGCCAAAAAATACAGCAGTCATATGCAGAATTGCCAGGAGAACCAGAATTTGCAAGAAAAAGTAGGGGTTGCTATTTAAAAAAAATATGATGACGTCATTGCAGCAAAGGGAGGTGGGGATAAAAAAAATTGTAATGTAAAAAAGATGCGCCATTAAAAACTAAGATTTACGTGTCCGAGGATTTCGACCTCAGATGAACCGAAAACATTTTACTCAGAGTATTCCACAGCCGGCGTTCGCACTGTATACATTATGACGTTGTTATGTAAAGAATCCTATTTTAATTTTATACTATCTCTTTCTAATTTTATTTTAACCAGAGTTGTTTATTTTTTGATAAGATTTGTTAAATCCAATTTTTTTGAAAATTGTCACGCCTGGCTAAGTTTCAAAGAAAGTGCGTGGTTATTATGGATAACACATCGGAAACAAAAACCAATTTATAAAATATTTAGGCCCATTTAGGTACAATACTTAAACTGTGCACGACCAAGTTTTATTTAAAAACTTGTGGAATTGATATTACATGTTTATTAAAAATTTCGTGTGCTCCGACTTTCTTGGCATTTTTAAATTTTGTCATGAGTATTTTGCCATCAACCGTTAAAATTGATAAGCTAAATGGGGATAAACTTGTCCCCAAACGATACGTTCAGTGAACTGATGGCGAAATACCCAATAAAGAATAATTATAAAATGCCAAACTCGCCACAACAAACCTTTAGAAAATATCCATGAAAATATAAAGAACGTAGTATCAGCTTCATAAAATAAATCATCGCTCCTTTAAACTACTCCAGATAAAAACAGTTTCCTAAATAAAAAATGCTATCTTTAAATAACTTCCTTATCTGTGCAATATAGTAGATTTATTTTTGCAACACCGTACGTATCAGTGGATATGAGAAGCTCCTTCCAATTTTTCCCCAAAATGGGAAAGCTTCAAAAGATGCCTCGGATCAGAACTGCTTATACAAGGAATGTTTAATGTAGCGTATTTATCGAAGACTATTTCGCGAATGTTTATCGACGCGAGTCGAAACTGAGGGTTTAAAAAATAAGACTGCCTAAAAACGAACAAAATATTACATAAATGCTATAAAAGTGATGCATTAAGCATTGCTGATTTAGTAGAATTTAAATTAAAATCAAAGCCTTAATTGCATTTGAATATCAAAAAGAACCGGAGATTCAAAATTAAATTTGCTTCCAACGGAAGACATTTTCATGTCACGACCTTTTAAGTTAATTTTAAGTAAATTCGATTTGTGTTTCGTGAAAATGGAACATCGGACGTAATTTTTATCAAACTACCCAGTACGATTTCTGAAGTTTGGAAGTGAATTAAAAGCAAAATATTTAAAGTTCGGGACATTTTGGATGAAAATTTATTTTTCCGAACTTAGTTTTAATTTGTTCAGCTTATGCATATTCACTTACAATATTTACCTTTTCAGTGGTTCATTTTTATTATTAACGGAAATAACCAATCTTGAAGCGATTCTTGCCTTGACAATTAATTCTTAAGACAATTCATTTAGAACTAAGGAAACCCTTAAAGCAATTTTAGCACAGCTATTTAATTTAAACTAACTCTGGCTGTTTTAGAAATTAATATTATGATTTATAATTCGTTAAAAATACATTAACTTTGACGTATCAAAAAAATAAATAAATAGGTACGTGGATGCGGCTAAAGTTTAGATGTTTAATCTTCAACGACCCAGGATTCTACACTAGTTACAAATTATTATTTATGTTTATGATTTTCAGTTTTTAGTGTACAACTGAGCCCTTAATAGCTCAAATAATCACCTTTTACCGTGCTTTAATAATAATTGTTGGAAAACCTAGTTGTAGCAAAATGAAAAATTCCGTTGATGTTCTCTCAATACATAAGGACTGAAATATGAGTCACAATTCAAAACCAATAATTCAAAAAATCTATATCACATAAGCAAGCTCAGTTTATACTTACTTAAGAATTTATTGATGCATTCATAATCTCTTTAGATAATTATGGGTCACGTTTGAAGAGATTCGTTAGTGTAAAAGCTTTTCCTAGTTAAAATTTGTTTTGGCATAAAAATCACATTTAATTAAGAATGTTCTTTTTCTAACACTTTATTTAAACGTCTAAGAATATAATGTTCGCCATATTTGAAGCTGTTTTCAAATCAATAAAGTCAAGTTATTAGAAGTTGAATGAAATCGTTGTGAAACAACCGATTTTTTTCAGTTTTTAAGTAACGTTAAGTTTCAACAATAACCAACATTTCAATTTGTAGGTTATCCATTACATCAATTTCATGGTTATGCTTCACGATAAAATTCAAGTTTGAGTAATTCTAACAAGTTGTTTCTACTCAACCAGTGATACAATAACAGCCTCGAAACGCAGGCAACTTGAATTATTTGTTTTTTTTTTCTATGTAAAAAATTATAAATAATCCACTGACACGGTTACAGTTTGTCAAATTTTCATTGTCAACATAATTAACTAAAATCGTGGCCCACTGTGGCCTAAAAGGACTATACCTACATAAACAAAATACGTGTATTGCCAAGGGCTTATCAAAATTGTCACGAACAACAGGTTAAATTTTTATGAACAAAATAATAAATTTATGATTACTCACCAACCAACATTCGCCCATTTATCAAGAGACCTTTAAAAAGACTTACCTAAAACAAAAGAAAATATATGTAAGTAGTAATATCAACTAAGTAACCATAGATAAATTTACAGTTAAAGGTACTAAAAACTAAACTTTACTATCACCACACAATTAAACAATGCTCTATTAGAATTAATATTTACGTCAAAGACGTCCTTTGTAAAACAATAAATTAAACAAAAATATTAGTCTCGCACAACAATAATTTCTTAATCTAGCTCTAGGTTCTAAGTTTTGTAAATCAAGCAAGGTAGAACGGTAAGTTTAGAACCTAAAACATCAAAATGTAAACTGATCGTAAATGATTGATCAGAAAGATTGATAATTGTTGAGAAATACAGATTCTTATTTATTTTAACGAAAATTGTGAAAATTCTGTATACAGAAAAATATCTGCTCCGCTCGGATTTGAACCGCTCACTTTCGGCTTTGTCCACCGAAGTTTTACTGAAACTCAGAGATATTTTTTGTTTTTAGAAATTACAAACTCATTTATACCTAACTGAACGATCGATGGTTACTTAAATGGAGAATTAAAGTCAACGAGACTAGATCAACACATGTTACGTTCACGACAAAACATCAAGAATGCACTCGTCACCCTTAATGGTGCTACCCTCCCTCAGTCCACTGAAGTTAAATACCTGTGATTACACATTGACATGGAAAACCCATATTAATAAGAAATGGAAGCAAATGGACTTAAAACTGAAGTAGATGTACTGGCTCATCGGGAAAACCCCCCCTCATTATCCTTGGAGAACAAGCTATTGTTAATACAAGTCTACAGGCCAATCTGGTTGCGCAAGTCGATCTAATGTCGAAGTCATTCAACGTTTTCAATCAAAAATCATCCGCAGTATGGCAGCCGAACCCTAGTATGTGACAAACCAGACATTCCGCGCAAACCTCAACATCTCCTATGTCAAAGACTTAATCGAACAGTATGCTATTATATCTTCAACTCAAGCGCCTTCAGAAGAAATAGCCAAAAGATTTAATTGTTTAAGGAAGGGATGCTCGACTGGGAGTCTACCAACCAAGCCTAGTTAATACATACATATAATGTATTAATATTCTGATTGCTATTAGAATAAATATAAAAAAAATAATTCGTTAAAATACAATCAAAATATTTCCCCATAGAAGCAAATCCGTGCAAATTTATTATTTTTTTACAACCAGGCCGTATTTTAACGAAAATTGTGATAATTTTTATGTAAAAAAATATCACCTACATTCTGATTTGAACTACTGGCCAGCGGCTTCATCCACCAAACTCTATTTAAAGTCAATGGTTCAAATATGTGAGAAGGTGATACACACATATTTTTTAAATAACTTTGAAGATATTTTCCCAAAGAAACAAAGCCTTAGAAAATTTATTTTATTATAACCAAACTACCTTCCATAAATAAAAACCATGGTAACCCATAGAAATAGAACCTAGAATCGAACTGTTTATACGAGATCCTAACCGAAATAATTATGTTTAACTTTTTTCTTAACAAAATGTCATCCTTTTTTGACATATTGTTGCAGTCTGATCACCATTTTAATAAAATTGTTGAATGTCAAACATGAACCTTTCAAGTTCTGTTGTACAAAGAATAATCATTGCTACATAAGATTCCATCACAACAAGCACATTTGCAGATGATACCGTCATCTTAGCATCTTCTCCAAGAAAAGCCAGTAATAGCTTTTGCAAACCTTCAAGAATATCTCTTCACAGAGGAATGGCTTAAAAAATGGAAAATAAAAATTAATGAAAGCATACAACCTTTATACTAAAGAAAGAAAAATGTCCTCCAGTACACATTACCAATATAGAAATAGAATTAACAAGCTGTGTTAAGTACTTGGGAATCCACCTTGATACTAAACTTAACCAGGGTGAGAACACATAAGTAAGAAACGAAAGCAGATATATGTTAAAATGAGAGAACTGTACTGGCTGATTGACAGAAACTCACGAATGGTATTAGACAATAAGATTCTAATATACTAAGCAGTAATTATCCCAATCTGGACCTATGGTATCGAGCTCTGGGATTGCGCTAATACAGCGAGCACAATCAAAGATCCCAAGAATAATAGTTGACGCTCCATGGTATGTCACAAATCAGATGTTACACCAAAACATCCACATTCCAACAGTCCAAGAGACAATTCAAAAGAGAAGTCAAGAACATCATCAGAAACTATTTAGTAGAAACACACATCAATTAGTGCAAGGGAAAATCATAGAAGACTGAAAAGAAGATGGCTAGTAGACCTGATGTGAGGTGAAGAAGGGGCCTTCTCACTGGAGAAGCCTCATCACGACAATAGTGAGACTCGTTAACCAGTCCCCTAGCCACAAATTGATGTTTAATAAATTCAATTTAAAAAAAAAGAATAATCAGAAAGTTTTTAATTGGAGAAGAGGTAAACCCCTCTGAAATTTTAGTGGGACTTTCTCCACAGTTTGGGGAAACATGTTTATCCAAGGCCCAAGTTTCCGACTGCTGCAAAATTTTCAAAACCCACGAAAGAGAAGGTGTAACTAACGCGCCACGTACTCCGCTGTGAATGAAATCAATATTGAACGTGTTGACAGTTTAATTTGTGAAAATCGAGAAATAACGTCCATGCTTGGTGGATTCCCAAACAGAACGTCCTCTGCACCGCTTTACTCCCAACGTTTTGAAGAAGAGGGTGGTGGATTTCTTAGGAGCATAGCCACTTGTAATGAGACCTGGGTCCACCACTTTGTGACCAAAAGCAAATTGGCTTCAATGGAACGATTCATAATCGCCTCCCCCAAACACTTAAAGCCTGTGCATCTGTTGGAAACGTTCTTGCAACCATATTCTGCTACTTATCAGGAGTAATTTTCTCTGATTTCTTCGGATACCATAATTTTTTGCAAACCAAAATCGAGCCAGCTTTTCGCCCAAAAAGCCGGAATTCTTCAGTCCGTTTGCTCCATGACAATGCTCACCCCCACACGGCGGCAACAATAGTCCAAACTTTATAAAATCTTCACTGGGAAGTTTCGCCATATCCACCTTATAGCCCTGATTTGTCACCACGTGACTTTTATTTGTTTGGTCCCTTGAAAGAACACAACACCTAAGCGGCACGAAAATTGAGTTCAATAATGCTGTTATCGGTGGTCTAAAAGGGAAGTGAAGCGCAACTCATGACGCTGCTACCGAATACCGACTCTCTCCTCCAAGTTGGCGGTCCCCGGGAACCTTAAAGGGGCGATGAATGCGGTAGACTCAGCGACTCACAGCTTGTGAGTATGGGAAATAGCGGCCCCAAGTTACCATAGCTGGGACTGTCCTTATTTCAACTTGTCTGGAGGGCAGTTTCCTTATCTTTATTCTTTCCTGTCTGGCCTCACTTGGACAACTCTTGTTGCTTCCGACCCCAACGCTATTAGAGTATCCGAGGGATAGGGGTCTTTAATTTCACATCTATCATATCTTCCAAGATATGGCAACATGGAACGGTTTATATTTAGAGATAACCACTCTGCCTATCCAAGTCTGACTACGGAAGCTATTAGCAGGTGAAAATCCACCAAGGGTTAGAGGCCACATGATGAAGAAGAAGAATGCTGTTATCGAAGTTATGCATTTGTGGCTGCGACAGCAACCTTCTATGAAAAGGGAATCAGGAAGCTAGTGGAAAGATGGCAAAAGTGTATCGCGAAAGAAGGGGACTATGTCGCAAAATAAGAGTTAAATCTGTAACGTTATTGTTTTATTTCTTTGTTTATTATTTTCATTAATAAAACTATACTTGTTTGACATATTAAAAACAACTAAGAGGCAGCTCGGTTGGAAATGTTCGATTACCCTGTATAATACACACGAAACAGTCGAAGTTACATACAGAACTTTATAAAATGTAACTCCGTTTCGTGTTTCGGCTACTTAACAAAAATCCAATGATTACTTTGTTTACAACACCACGCCTTATCAAACCTACCACTAATTTCATTTACAGAATTTAATTAGCCACGCAGAATCTTTTATTTATTAATGTGAATCACGCAAATTAGCCAAGTTTTGACCTTTTATACATTTTTTTCTGAATGTATTCCCTGGCATACTTACCACAAATGCATATTAATTCTAAAAATAAAAAATAATTATCACTTAAAGGTGAAAAATTGGAATGCATTAGAATTTAAATGTTTTCTCTTGCAGTTTCAGGGTATTAATTACCTTGAAGGACAAAGGCCACGAATGCAACAAATTATGATGTTACATTTATTCGTTTTAAAATCCTTGAAAAACTCTGTAACTTTTACTTCCACAGACTAATAACACTACATTTTTGAAGTTCAAAGTAATATATCGGTTGCTTGATGTACAGGGTGGTTCTAATACAATATTTGTGAAGTGAAGTTCAAACAAATAAATTAGTTGTTAGATAATCTTCAGAAAACTCGAAACAAATGAAAAACCTGTTTTATTATCGAATTCTAAAATAAAAATATTTTTTGTTTTATTATTGTTAAAGTTAAAAAAAAACGAACATAGAACTATGTATGTAACTTCTTTGGCTTTTGTGTGTAAAGCTGTTTCTGAAGTTAAAGTGTCTTTCAACAAAATTCAGATTTCAAGCTTCAGGGCTTCAATTCCCTGAAATTTCATATTGCTGAAAGTAAAAGTAAACTCATACGTTTCTCGAACAATATTATTTTTAAGTTTCGAATTTTATGTAAACGTCAGTCCTTAAATTTTCTTCTACTTCAAAGGGAAAAACTGCTTCTTAAATTTAAAATTATGCTTCAAAAAAATTCAGATTTCCTGAAAATAAAAATAAAATCAGACGTTTCTCGAAAAATATTTTTAAGTTTCAAATTTTGCGAAAATGCCGATCCTTAAATTTGCAATGATTTAAAATCGAAAAGCTGCTTCATAAGTTTAAAATTGTTTGAACCAAATTCACATTTCATGCTTCAGTGCTTTAATTCCCTGAAATTCCAGATTTGCTGAAAGTAAAAATAAAACGTTTCTGGAAAATTAAGCTTCGAATTGAGAATAAAAATCGAAAAGTTTTCAAAAAATTTAGATTTAAAGCTTCAAGGTTTTAATTCCTTGAGATTTCAGATTTACTGAAAATAAAAATAAAATCGCACGTTTCTCGAAAAATATTGTTAAGCTTCAAATTTTGACTTGAACTTGAAGGTGAAGAACTGATTTAAAAATTTAAAATTGTTTTTGAAAAAATACAGATTTCAAACTGCAAGGCTTTAATTTCATGAAATTGATTTGCTGAAAATAAAAATAAAATCACACGTTTCTCGAAAACTATTTTGAAGCTTCGAATTTTGTGTAAACATCTATCCTAAATTTTCAAGACCTTGAAAACGAAAAGGCGATTCATAAGTTTAAAAATGTGTTAGAAAAAAAAATCAGATTTGAAGCTTCAAGCTTTAATTCCCTGAAAGTAAAAAAACACGTTTCTAAATAGTTATTTTCATAACAAGTGCGGGAAGTTAGCGATTCCGAAACGAATGCAGGACGTTTCTGTACCTGCATGAGTGGTGCTTTTTGGTGCCGGTGCCATAATTAAAAAAAACAAATCTGTTTGGTAGTGGAAATAAACATGAACAATTAATAAAAGGTTTTAGGAAAAATGAATGCGTAACAAGACCTTTAGGAAGTCCTATCCAGACGTACCAAAACTTTTTATATTTTTTTTACAAATATTTCGATTACATTTATTATTGACAACATAATATCTAAAATTATTTATGAACAATAATTCTAATAAATACGGTTCACTATACCAGTGTTACTTAACAGTAATAAGCCTTTAAAGTCTTTAATAGATCCACTAAACTCACATTTATCATTTTAAACCTTTTTCTAAAACAAATGACTGCTTATTCTAGTTTAGCTAGAAATTAACTAACTGTAATTAATAGCTGCCATGAGTGACCGCATTTTTGATAAAACATTTCGACTTTTTTCATAAATAACAACTCGTGTGTTACTATTTTTAGTTTAATATGGTTACATTCGAGAGTTAACTGTTGTCAATTTATTTGAATTTGAACAAACAAATTGCCTATCTTTCTTGTTGCATTTGCTTTCACACGACTTTTAACGCAAATTATGAATTCAAGCCGTTCTATCATTCTTTGGTCTTGCAGAATAACCCAGGGCATAAATTTGTTTACATTGTGCAAAAGAAAAAATAACACAAAACAATGTTTTTTTTTATAGTAAAGATAGCGGCCGGTTATAAAATTTTTCAATGTTACGACCATAGAGTCATACATTTAATAGTTTTTTGAAAGTCAGTCGAGCTATAAACCTTGTAGTAATGATTAAAAAAAATTAGATATATCGAATATTAACAGCGACAACAGCCGTTATAATCAACTGAGTGACGGTAACCTGCTATGGGACGTACTTGTAAGGTCGCGGGAGTGAATGACCAGCGGCTGCTGCGGCCTTGGACATCCGTGCAGGATGCAGACACCTCCGGAGACAACTTGCAGTGTTCATCATACATGGTGGGGAAGGACAAAGCCTGATGTATCATCTTCGACATTGGGGGAACCATCTCATTCCCGTTCGCGAATTTTTTACACGTGGATTGTTAGTTGAATGACCATCTACCTTTGTTTACCGTTATTAAAAATTTGAAATACACCGGACTGAAAAATCCAAATATGTATTTCGTAAGTTAATCAAACGAAAAATGAAGTTCAAATTGTTAATCGCCTGAGTTTATCATTCAAACAATCACAATTAATTACGAACGGCAGTTGCCCACTTTAAAAAGATTTAAGGGGTTTCTTTCGACATGTCAGGCTAGTTTATTTATCTGTGTCGTCCTTAATAAATTTTCGATCCAATTCTAATACATTCAGCTAGTTATACATACAGTCTCAAGTACGATAGTTTTATCACCTTCGACTACGACTACTGACTCCCCACCGGAACCCCCACCTGAACATCCATCGGTCATCTGCTATAATTCCCACAACAATAATAATTGTCTTTTACGCAATTATATTGACTATTCAACTCATATGTCATCTGTCAAAAATTCACCAATCAAAATGCAAGATTTGACGTTTTTGAGCCAATCAAAACGAATTGTATCGACAATTTTCACTAGAAAAAATTGTCGATAAAATTTCACTAGTGATGCGAAGCGACAATTTTTTGAAAACAGTTTATTGCTAGTTATATCGCACAGAGAACAATTTTCATGTAAACAAACTTGAATGTGGACTAATTTATGAAAAATGATTCGATGGAAATGATTTTCTTTTTCGTTGAATAGTCCCTCAAGTACCATTCGTGGTCAAAGAATTGTAGATTATTTTTGCTGTAAAATCACTCATGCTCCTTGTGATTGCGAATACCACTCGTGCTGCGCAAGTTATATATTTGGATGTTATTGTGTTTGTTATATCAATAATTTATCTTATCTGTTTATTATGTACTCTTGTATTATAATTTTCCGTTGTACTTTCTTCCAACGTAAAGACAACTCATATGTTTTGTTCTCTTGTTTGTTACTTTGAACTTATGACGAGATAATTAGTTTTCCTATTTAATCCATTGTAAAGGAAACTTCAGTTCTTGTACAACCATCATCTAATTCAGTTGCTTAGTTAATACGAGGCTCCTATGTTTATTTCAATAAAAATAACATAGTAAAATTTAATAGTTTTTATTTATTTATTGTTTCGTTCGGTCACGAAAACGAAACTCGCACTCGTGATATTCATATACAGTGGAATCTCTCTTGAACGGACACCGAAGGGACCATCAAAATGTGTCCGTCCAAGGGGGGTGTCCTCTCAAGAGAAAATTTTCCAATATTAAATCGCTTCGATAAATTTCTCACACTTAATTTTTCTTTATTGTACACTTCAATTTTTTGTTTAAGTGTCTAAATAACCCTCTGTTTATCCATTTTCAAAACGCCATGTATGCACGTATACGAATGAAAGAAAAATGCAATAAGAAAACGCTGTTAAAGCCGCATATCTCAGTAATTTGGGGAATCCCCTAACTCCGCCTAAGCCATAAACGAATAAACGAACGACTACTGAGCCTAAAGTTCATCGGCATGCATTATTGTGTCCGCACAAGAGAACATTTTTTTTCGTCAAATGTTAGGAAATGGGTGTCCGCGTCCGCTCAAGGGAGCGTCCGCTCAGTGTCCGCGTCCGCTCAAGGGAGCGTCCGCTCAAGGGAGAGTCATTGCAATGCTTTTCTTATGGAACGTTGCCGGGACCTAGCAAAGGTGTCCGTCTAAAGGGGGCGTCCGCCCAAGAGGGGTGTCCGTTAAGGGAGATTTCACTGTACAAGCACAAGGAACATTCGTGATAAATAATCGACAATTCTTTGACCACTCGTGGCATTGCAAGTGAAATTTTTTGACTAAAAAAATTATCAAATTGAATTCCTGAATATCTGATCACTTGTGCGAAAGTAACCAATCGGAATAACATTACACCGATAATTTCCCCGGGTAATTATAAGTGTAATGTTGTTCTGATCGGTTACTTTCGCACACGTGATCAGAAAATTAGGTTGCTAAGTAACAAACTGTTTTTAACAGATAATTAAATCGATCATTGATAAATAACTTATAATTTTATCACAACTTCCTCAAGCACGTTGCTTTTAGGTAACACCCCTCCGCCTTCGGCGTCGGGCGGTTACCAAGCAACGTGCTTTCGGTGTCATAAAATTATTTCGTAATTATCAATGTCCTCGGGACATTATAACTGACAATTGTGGCTCAAACAACATATACTCGTACATGTGGAAATAATCAGCATAAAAATGATAACGTTAATTAATCATTCAACACGAAATAAACAAATAAAAATAAACAAATCGGCCCACGAATAGAACCTTGAGGAACACCTGATTCGTTTTGTTGATAAAATGATGATGAATTATTTATAGATACGCTTTGATCAGGAAGATAATCTTTTAAAAGTGCCACTGCTGTTAGTGACCGTCTATATAATGCAACACATGAACACAATTATTAAAATTTAATGTTCAATTATATTGAAGGTCTTTGAATAATCTAATAAAATGGGACAGACAGTTAAGGAGTAAACATTTCTATATGGAAACCTCGTCTTCTATTTTCCCACTCAGAATCGACCAAATCCAACCATGTTCTATGCTAAGTTCGTGTTTTCTATCAAAACCAGACATATTTTAATGGTTTTATATTCCAGGCAAATCCAGCAAAGGGCGACATGTCCATATTTATTTAACATTGCTAATGAAACAAGTTTATTCAATGGTGGACAAGTCCAAGTTGAAAGCTTGTACTAAAACTGTTTTTGGCAACCTTTTTAGTCAGCGTGAGAATGCTTTTATTTTTTGTATTTTTCTAAACAAATTAATTAAACCACAATACATATGTCCAATTTTACTAATATTCAAAACCACACATGTTCAACCAAAAACAATAAACATTTTTCTTGGTTTCCGAACATTTTGGACATGTTTGCATCTTGGGTATAGGCACAGATGTGTTGTTTTGGGTAAAATGAAATTCTTATGAAGGTGTTATCTAAGTTACTTTCTCCCAACTCCCTCTAATATTATTGTGCTCAACAAAACGATTAAAAAAAAAGAATAATGAGATGGGGACGGAAGATAATACGAAGAATACTAGGAGGAAAGATGACGGAAGAAGGGTATGTAAGAAGGAGTAACGAGGAGGTATATGAGGCTTATGAAGGGCACAAGATAAATGAAGTGATATCATCAAAAAAGAAAGAATAGGCAATGGAAGAATAGCGAAGGAAGAGGTCCACTTACAAAAGGAGAAGGGGAAAACGTAGTAGAAGATGGGAAGTAGCTGTAAAAGCGCGTCTAAGAGAAAAGAACATAAGAAATTGGAGAGAGAAAACGACAGATAAGAGGAAATGGAAAGAAGCTCTGTGCCTGCAAAAAGGTGTATATTATTATTTTTTTATATATTGGCAAAGGTAGAAAGCAAAAACATATTATTTATATCAATTTGACACCCAAATGCCGAAGAAAAGGCTGGGTTGTAAGGATGGCATATAAGCAAACATTTTTTTCAAACATATATTTCTTTGGTAAAACAGTGTTTCTTAATTAAAAGGCGCAAAGTAATAAATCATCTTCACCTATACACTGGTATTTAGACGAATTCAAAACTACAGAATTTGTCACCATTCACCTTCAAAGGAACTGCAAATATTCCTTTGCCCTTTGATAATCAATTTTTATATTATCGATCTGGAAATACATATGTACAATTCATAAAGTTTGATAAGCAACCATCAAATTAGTCCATCGTCAAAGTGGATTTAAATATTTATTAATAAAAATCAATTTGTTTTGTCCACAACAATTTTGTTTTTTATTAGTTGTCATTAATTTGATAAGCAATTTATACATTATCGATCTTGAAATACATACATAATGTCGGGTACCATCAATGTAAAAACAAACATTAGAACCGTCGAAAACTAAAGGAAAATCTTGAAGTGTTATACTTGGTAAAGAAAAGTGGTTCCACTACTCATCCTTGTGGGACTCCGTTTTTAATTTCAATAATCTTAGATATCTGATTGCTGTAAATAGCTTCCTGTTTCTGGCTGGGAAGGTCAGTAGAAATAAATACGATAGTGCCGAAACAAACCAACATAATGAAGAACGTTTAATAGAACCTCATGATTCATGGTATCGAAAGTTTTGGAGAAGTCTAACAAAACTCAGATAGATACCGGGACATCAAAAAGGCATTAAGAAAAATGTTAAATGAGTCAAGGGGTTTAATAGATTTTGGTGATCATCTTTTAAAGTTTGAAATATTGAAAACAATTCAGATTTTTTGAATTACCTAATTACAACAATCATTAAAGGCCAGTATTTCAGTTTAGATATAAGCTAAAGCTTAACTACGACTTAAATGCAGTTCTGATTGGCTGAAGTCATAGTTTAAGCCGCCTTAAGTCAAGCTTCAATATAAACTTGTGCTTAAATACTACCCCTAAAATTGGATGGCATAAAATAAAACATATTTATATATTTAAATTCTGGACAATTGTCCACCATACTAAATTTAAGAGAAAGATACTGTTCAACAATTTTTATTCGTAATTCAGATCGATAAAACAATGAAACCCTCTTTGACAAGCAAGTGCTCATTGTACGAAGGAGTCAGATCAAAACCCTTTCAATATTGAGGGCTTCCTGCAAGAAAAGGAGTATAAAAATTTTTTGGCGTTATAATTTTTATATGTTTGTGAATATGTTTACGGTTTAGGCATACTGTGTTAAACTGAGCAAATAAAAATAAAAGTAAAAGTATCTTACACTCCGCGAGGGACTATGGCTGGCAACATGAAAGGTTAAGGCATCCTAATAAATCACCAAAAAAATATTGAAAAACCATTCTTGTATGAAGTCCTCGTTATTAATGATTTAAATATCTAGTTACTAATTTAACAGCTCGTTATTAACCATAATCTCAAAAATCGATGTTCAAAACGTCAAATTTTCCAAACCAATATTTAAAAAAACAAAAATGTAGTCTTCGTTGACATTTCCAAATAAAAATCAACATAGAATGTAGTTAATATAGACAGTATAACAATCTACTCCAAATCGCTATCAATTCAATAATCTGGGTCAAAAGTATATCTTGGTTGCGCCGGCGCTTAAATTAAGAATTCCGAAAGTTCTTTTAATAACTTAAGCTCATCTCGGAACACACCTCGTAAAGACGTACATTAATTTATTAACACAGTTACAACTGCACCTGAACATATCGAAGTGAAAATGTCTTATAATGAGCTAAAACTATTCAATTCACGTAAAAACTTCAGGTTTATAAGAATAGTAATGGCCTAAGTAAAATCGTTCAACTTAATCGGTTTTAATTAAAATTTACTATCTAATAATTTCTTGGAAATACTGAAAGTGGAGGTCGTTCTTAGAACTACATAACCGGACTCTATTCAATCCTACAATTAGGAAAATTCTTTAAAGTAGGACGCTGGTCGTGAAATTCGAAAATAATTTTAACTGCTTGTTTTATACGTAGTTCAACATCGAATAAAAATTAATTATTAAATTATGCGGTCAAATTCACTTAGGGCGGATATTTCAGGGCAGGTTTAAGTCGAGGTTTGAGTTAAGTAGGCTTAAATTAGGCCTTGCTATACTTAAGCCCTAACATAAACCTTAAATTATAATTAAATTATGCGATCCACTTCACTTAGGGCGGATATTTTAGGGCAGGTTTCAGTTGAGCCCTGGCTTTAAGTAAGTTTAAATTACAGCTCAACTTAGACCTTGCTATACTTAGTTCTAACAAAAACTTGCACTGTCCTTAAAAGAGTTCATGAAAAAATACTCCAACTAAGATGGAAACTATTTCAGAGCAGGTTTCAGTTGAGACTTTGCTTAAGTAGGCATAAATTAGAGCTTAAGCCAAACCTTACTAGACTTAAGCCCTAATGCAGGGGTTCCCAAAGTGCGGCCCGCGGGCCAAATGCGGCCCGCAAACCCTAGAAATGCGGCCCGCGATGTCATATCATCCGCGATCTTGAATTCATAGAGATAATTTGCAATTTACATTTTTACAAAAAAATAAATAAATGTTATCATATTATAATTAAAAACTGTTCAGTTAAAAAGATACTAAATTTTATATGTAATATACAATGTGATTTTTTAAAAACTCAATTGCAGCAGGCCGTATTCTGACTTAATACAGACAGTTCTAAGGTTATTAAAACACAATTCGGCCTGCTGCAATTGAGTTTTTAAAAAATCACATTGTATCTTGTTATTATAATTATAGATTGAATATATTTTATTGTCTTAACGGCCGCCCTATTATTAAAAGAAAACAAAAACTGCAGAACACTTCAGATTGATGAATTTATTATTTTTTTTTCCTTTTTATATTTGAAATTATTTAGTTATTTTTGTTTAATTATTTTTGAAATGTGTTAATAAACAGTTTGCAATAAAAAGTAATTATTGTCGTAAGTAAAGACTAATTATTTTATAAAATTAGTATAAATCTTTCAGTTGTGTCTAACTTTTTATCGATTTAAACGTATTTTTCCATAACACTTTTTTTTTGGCCCGCCAAATATTTTGGAATTTACAATTTGGCCCACCTAGGCAAAACTTTGGGAACCCCTGCCCTAATGCAATCTGCACTGCCCTTAAGAATTCATGAACAAATACTCTAAAATAAAAATTAATTATTAAATTAGGCGGTCCACTTCACTTAGGACGGATATTTTAGGGCAGGTTTCAGTTGAGTTTAACTTAAGTAGGCTTCAATTAGGACTTAAGCCAAACCTTGCTACACTTAAGCTCTAACATAAACTGTACTGCCCTAAGAGTTCATGAAAAAAATACTCAAACTAAGATTAAAGCGAAGGGTATAAAGTGACAGTCAGTGCATAATTTTACGTGATTATACTATAAAAGATCAAGTTAAATTATCTTTAAATCAAATTATGCAAAAGCACGGCAAAATCAATCAAATTAAACCCACAAATGCACCAATCAAACATTCTAAACGCTAGTTTTATATTTATTCGTAAAGCAGTGTTGCCTGGTATGATAATTTTTACTCAAAAACGAATATTTTTGGACCTTTTTGAAGAACAGAAGAATTTACCCATTTGAAGCAAGCAATCTGTATTAGTCTGTTTTTTTTTTAAATTACTGTAGATTGATAACGTTTCCTTAATGAACTATGAAGGAAGTGGAAGCCTGTAGTACAAATCAAGCCTGTGTTATATTGTTAAGTTTAAGTTATTGATATTTCGCACTTGGAAGCCTGTAGTACAAATCAAGCCTGTGTTATATTGTTAAGTTTAAGTTATTGATATTTTGCACTTAAATTAATCACATTTAAGTTTCAGTAGCTTTTCATAAAAAACTATGAACAATTGTCCCTAAGTTTCAAAAACCTGAAGCAATTGAGAATTTGAAATTTACACGGATCTTACTGTTTAGTGACAACATTTTCGTGCTTAAGACAATTTCCCAAACTCTAGTTTTTATTTTGACTATTTAAATAAAGTGTTTCAAGCAAGGGTGGTTTCAAGTAACACTATAAACCTACCCTTATGAATTCATGAAAAAAATATGTCAACAAGCTGACAACAAAGGATTTAAAGTGACAATCAATCCATGATTTCATGTAATTCCATTCTAAAAGGTCAAATTATCTTCAAATCATTCAAAAGTGTGGTAAAATCCATCAAATTTAACCCATAAATGCACCAATTAAACATTCCAAATGCCAGGTTTTAGATTTCTTCGTAGAACAGTGTTGTCAATGTGAAGATTTTTCCTCAAAACTGAATACTTTTAGCCTGTATTTTTGAAATTATTGTAAACTGAGAACGTTTTTTCCATGAATTCTGGGAGTAAGTGGAGGCTATGGTTCAAATCAAGCCTGTTTAATATTGTTAAGTTTAAGTTACTTAATATATTTTAGACTTAAATTAATCACAGTTATAGATTTTAGTTTCAGTAAGTTTTCATAAAAAAATGTAAGTGCTGAAAGCTTGAAGAAATTGAAGAATTTGAAATTTTCACGGGAGCTTAACAATTAGTGGCAACACTGCCATGTTTAAGATAACTACTTTTTACTGTTATTGTTTTATCTTCCACTTGTATTATATCCCAAATTATACAAAAACCACAGTTTTTATTTTGCTCCTTTAAAGTATTTCAAACAAAGATAAGTAGTTTCATGCCATAAACCTGAAAAAAGTTATCAAAGGCCATACAAATCGACAGATTGGTAGTCTGATTTCATTAATCTTATTACGATGGCCCTGCTTTGTTTCTACAATTATATTGTAAATGTAAGCTAACTTTCACCTTAAACCTGCCTTTATGCTAAGTCAGACCTTGCTATACTTAGCCCTAACACAAACCTGCACTCTCCTTAAAAGTTCATGAAAAAATACTCCAACTAAGATGGAAGCTAATTATTAAATTGTGTAGCATATATTTCAGGGCAGGTTTCAGTTGAGGCTCGACTTAAGTAGGTTTAAATTAGGGCTTAAGCCAAACCTTGCTACACTTAAGCTAACATAAACTATAATACTGCCCTAAGAGTTCATGAAAAAATACTCCAACTAAGATGAAAAGGTCAAATTTGATTAAATCATATTATTCAAAAATATGGCAAATTCTATCAGATTCAATCCACAAATGCGTCAATCAAACATTCTAAATGCTAGTTTTATGTTTCTTCGTAAAGAAGTGTTGCCAAGCGTGACGATTTTTCCTGAAAAACGAATACACACACTCTTTTGAAGAACCGAAGAATTTGCCCAGTTGAAGCAAACCTGTATGAGTCCGTATTTTTTAAATTACTTCCCAAAATATAAGAAAGCCAGTTTTTATTTTGTCCATTTAAATTATTTCAAGCAATGATTTCAAGTAACTTCATAAACTTGAAGATTGTTACAAAATGCAATATAAATTGACAGATTGGTAATCTTGTCATTAATTTTATTACGATGGTTCCGCTTTGTTCCTACGATTATATAATATGTAAGCTAACTTTCACCTTGAAGTTCTCTTTATGAGTTCCTGAAAAAAATACTTCAATAAAATAAAAACAAAGGGTATAAAGTGATAATCAATCCACGATTTCATGTAATTACACTCGAAAAGGTCATATCTAATTGTCTTCAAAGTATGGCAAAATCGATCAAATTAAACCTACAAATGTATCAAACGTTATAAACGCTGGTTTTATATGTATTCCTAAAGCAGTGTTGCCAAATGTGACGATTATTCCCCAAAAATTAATACTTTGAGACCATTTTGAAGAATAGAAGAAGAATTTGCCCATCTGCATCTTTTTAAATTATTGTAGATTAGGAATGGTACCTCGGTGAATTTTGAAAGGAAGTGGAAGCTGCAAAGATGTAATTGTCAAGTTTTGAACTTAAATTAATCAGAACCATAGATTTTCGTTCCAGGAAGCTTTCATAAAAAAATTGTGAAGAAGAAGAAGTACCGAAAGCTTAATGTGGCAACACTGTCGTGCTTAAGATAACTACTTTTTATTGTTATTACTTTATATTCCACTAAATTATAGTATTATTTCCCAAATTATACGAAAACCACAGTTTCCATTTTGATTATTAAAGATAAGGTATTACAAAAGGCCATACAAATTGACAGATTGGTAATCTGATTTCATAAATTTTTATTACGATAGAATCCTACTTTGTTCCTACGTTTAATAAATGTAATTAATACTCAGTATGTTTGATAAGAGACGAAAATGTTTACAATTTCTTACTCATTACACGAAGTGATGCTCACGGTATTCATTACAAAAAAATTAGTCTTCGTCCTTTACAAAATACAATACCTAAATCCTACAAATTAAAATCTTGTTTTGGCTTTACGACTGAATAATCAGCGTCATATAAACATTTATTTCGCATTGTTAAAGTATGATGATATCAATTCTGAAAATTAACATTTAACAACATAAACAACCACCTTTCAGGTATTTACGTAAATTTTGTAGAACTGTGGTCATACAGTAAAAATAATCATTCGAACATAAGAAAGTAGTGTATTATACAACAAGTAATAAATAAGTCTCGGTCATGTACTCAAACCGGATTCAAGTAGAGACGAGGAACAACGGTACATATATGTTTATGAAATCTACCGACGTCATGATGGGCATACATATTTTTTCTGTTTTTGGCGCCAGAAATCAATTATCCCAAATAAACGAAGTGATTTCACAATGCAATTCGAAAACTCATAAAGGCATAAATAAACGTCCGAGAATTTGAATTATTGCACCGGAGATTGAACTTCGTTCGCTTGCTATGTTTACGAGTACAATGTTAACAAGTAAAACAACTTTTAATAACGTTTTATTGCACCCAACATTCGAACGTTTAAGATGAGACTGCCGCTGGTATTTTTTTATTCAAATAACTCATGAGAAATTCCTGTTGTTGATAACAAAAATACTAGAATGTCAGTTGAAAGAAAACTTCCTAATAGCTTTTTAGGAACGTGTTTAGAATATCAAATTGTTAAATTGTTCACCAAGTAAGAATACAAAGTAAGAATCTGTCAAAAGAATTATGGATATCTTGAATACGCATTTGAAATCGTTCAATTCTGTGAATTTATTTCTTTTCAGTAAATACACCAAACACAACGTTCTGAAAATTTAACCAAACCAAAACGAAAAAGAAAAACCCTCAATTATTTTTTCAAGTTAATATTTAGTCTGGCATTTGAGTTGTTTTCCAAAAATATTAAAATTTTCTGTAAAACAACTAAACAAAATTTGGAGGAAATAAGATGTATTTTTGCTTAAGATTTGAACATAAGTTGTAAAGAAATGCTTTCCGTTCGAAATTCTCAAAATTAATTAAAAAATAAGCAAAAAAGCAAAAAACAAAATTGACAAATATGTAGTAGGATTTAAATTAGAACGAAAACGATTCGTATAATTTTAAATGATTAGTTATATCGTAGATTATTATTATTATTGCCAGGAACTCCATATCCGAGTATAAAGTTAACAACCACATGCATACCATAAACAATACATATGTTACAATACATGTGTTAAAATTAATTAGATATGTTTGCGACGATGGCTATAAAGTCCTATTTGAGATGTGATATGACGGCCACAATCCGAACGTTCTAGCATGTCTTCTGTTTGGTTGTCTTGGTCCTGAATATAGAATATTAGGACACACAATACGAATTAAATGTTACAGAAACTGAAACTTGAAAACAAAAGCATAAATAATAAGTGTATGTACAGCAAACAATTTCCAATGTTCGATATTTATTTGAAGATATAAAAAAGCTGTACATTTAAATGCCAAATAAAATCCCAATAGAAGGGCTTGATTTAGTTTTGCGGTTAAAAATCAAAAACAAATGATTTCGTTTTTATTCTGAATACAATTTTCATGAAGTAATTTTTTTAATAATTACCTTCGAGAGGGATTCGCTTTCATACTGATTTGTGTATTTGTTTTTTGAAAATAAAATAGCTATGTCTTAAAATACGATTTCAGTTTTAAAAGAAATTCCAAATTGAAAAATTAGGCATAAAATAACAACAGTATCTACCACTTGCAATCTTTGACAAGGATAAGGTTAAACACACAACATTTTCTAAAAGAAGTTAAAATTGAAGCTTAACTTGCTTAACTAGCAACTTCAGCTAAGTTCCGCTACATTTTTAAAGCTGAAAAGCTTAACTTAAATAAATCGATTCGGTTTGCCTTAAAATGGCTTGTTTAGTAAATTGATCTTCATATTTGCATTTGGGTCTAAAGCTGAAGAAGCCTCAGAAATTCAAGTTGCCTTCCTGAAAAGTCTGCTAAACGCGATTTTAATTGTTTATAACCGTCAATAATGTTTGGCCGTTCGTTTTGAATGCAATTTGATGCTTAAATTATGGGCTTTCGAAGCTTTCAGCTAGTGAAAAGCTGAAATTGCACACATCTTCTAGGATAAAATTTCAGCGAATAAACTAGAATTATTGAAAAACTAGAAGGAGTTCGTCAGTAATAAACCAAACTCTGACTGCTGCTCATAAACAAGGTTCCAGCATATCGAAAGTTTAACTAATACAACTTATTCAGACTTTCAGGTTTCAGTTTTTGTGGAATTCCAAGCTTTTCAAGCCTGAACATCTATCTATCAAACACAGAGCGACCTCAAAAACAGAAATTAAAAAATATCAACCTTCTGCAGCTCGAAAAACGTTAACTGAAAGATTGTCCGCTGCTTTCGGGTGAATCTTTTCAATCAAAAAAAACCGCAATCAATTTGTTTTCAGAATTATGAAATTTCCAAAAATTTAATTTCAAATAAACATAAAAATATTCAGAAAAGATGTTGGTTCTACAGAAAAGTAAGCGATTTTAAAGACCGGCAAGGGCAGCAGCTTTAAAATCGTCACAAAAATTTTAAATTAACTAAAAATCGGAGAAAACTTCCGGAATGAAGTTTTCACGCAGGAAACTTGACGGAAAATTGATGAAGTTATCATTTTTCAGTAAGTTTAGCTTAAAAGTCGGTATTTTTCAGGTTGCAAAAACTAATTTTAAAATAGGCAGGAGCTTTCAGGCCAAAAAATATTAACTGAAAAATTGGAAAACTCAAGGCCTTTAAAGGCCTTCAGTTTTCTTTTAAAAAACTTTTTCAGGTTGAATAGTTATTCTTAGGTTGTCTTTTCAGGTGTTGCCTTAAACACAATTTAAAATTTTGAAGCCGAATGTTCTTAGATTACCTGATTTAACTTTCAGGCGATTCTTTAGGAGTAAATTGATTGCGTTATTATTTAATAAGAACTATGGGTATTTTTATTTAGTTATTTAAGTTCCGCGGTTACCTGGAACAATAAAGAAATATTATTTAAATTTAAAAACCGAGTGAATTTAAGGAAGTTTTAGAAATTGCGGGGGTTTTCTCAAACATAGATTGAGCTCTTTCAGGCTGATTGTTTTCAGACTTCCTGAAAAAATTGGGAATTGCAGTCGATTTTTTAGGAGTTAACCGATGGTTTGGTTATAACAAATTATTATTATTCTAATATAAAATCGAGTTCAAGGAAGTTTTAGAAATTTTAGGAGTTTTCTCAAAGAAGATTGGGCTATTTCAGGCTAATTGTTTCGGGAAATGCAGTCGTGATTAGGGCAAATTACTATTATTTTAATTTAAAAATCGAGATTAAAAAAATTCTAGAAATTTCAGAAAGTTCTCTTAAACATAGTCTAAGCTTTTACAGGCTGAATGTACTCAAACTTCCTGACAAAATAGGGAATTACGGTCGATTTTCTATGCGTATTCATAGCTGACGCAAATTATTTATATTCCAATTTAAAAAACCAGGTTAAACTATTATTGGAAAGTTTAATTTTTTCCAGGAGTATCCTCAAACATAGGCTAAACTTTTTCAGGTTGAAGATTCTTTAGGAAGAGAACGATATAATATTTGTAGTTTAGAAATCCAAAGTTTTCCAAAAGAGAACAGAATTCTATAATACTAGATACGTTAAATACATATTTTTTAAATTGACTGAAATTTGGTGTTGATATGTGGACCACAAGCCTGGTAGCCAGCTGACACTACAAATATATTTACATTAAATATATTTTAAATTTCTGAGAGTTTACTGTGAACACAATAAACAATTTTTCGATAACCTGGCTATATATTTTCCATAAAATTAAATTATATATATAACGAATATAAATGTAAAAAGCATTTACTTTTAATGTTTTAATTTAACAAAAATGAATGTATTTAGAGACCCACTCCAGTCATGCCCCACTGAAGATGGCAACTTAATTGTTTGTTGTTTGTTTATTTATTTGGGAGTCCGAAAAATATCATGATTTTCATCTTTTCATTCTTTAACTGAAATAATTTATAGACGTTTATAATATAAATAAAAATTCCTTGAAGAATTAATTTCAAAAACATTGAATCACATTTAACATTAGAATTATGAATATAATATGTAAAAATTACACTCCCTTCCTGATAATACAGGAACTCTTACGGATTTACATATTAATTCGTTTGTTTCTTAGAAACATCACCGTGGTTTTTAGATATTACCGCCTTTGACGTTATTGATTGTAAATTGCTTTTCCTACAATTTCCACGAAACACAAAACAATATATAACCGTTGATGATAAAACAGCGTAACTAAATGGCAAATTCTTTTATTTATTTGTGCAAGTTGCAATTAACGATATATTTTAAACACTTAAATAAATCAGTTATTGAAAACATTATCTAAAAACAGTATGCAGAATACAAACGAGTGTCCTATTAAATATTTTGTGAACAATTATTTAACATTCTCATATAGCTAAAATTAAAACAGGTATATCCAGTACAACATCGTTTAATTCGAAATCCAGCATAGGTAATCAGTAAATTAAGAAATTAATAACAATTAAGTTTTATTATTTTCTTTTTTGCTTATTAATTAGTACTTAACCTAATCACAGAAAAGAAATGTCATAGTCAAATACCTAAATATTTATCCGTCTCTGAACAATCATTAACAGAATTTATTCTATTAATTATGTAACTATCTAACTATTAAAGAACAAAGCAAAATCTTACAATAAACCTACAAAATTTACCAAAATATTTTACAATATATAATCCTAAATTTGCCTATTTAACCCAAAAACCATCCTTCTTTCGAAGAAATAATTTTGTAATCCATTTTTATTTTTTTCGCGAATTACCTTGACATATTGTCAAAGCGATAGCTAACGCAAAATTTGCAAGGGGGCCACCGATCTTATCCAAAATTTTCCATTACAAGTTCTTACTCAATACACCAATACAGAAAATAACATTCTAAATTCTTTACATACAGTCAAGTCGCTCCTTCTCAAGTGCATTTAATAACCTGTAGATTAAATTAAAAATTCTAAAATTCTACTCTAGCACCGTCATAATTTCAAATATCATAGCCGAGATACTTAAAACTTTAACGATGTCACCTTCAGTAAAACGCATCAACACCTATTAAAATAGATATGTTGATTTATAATTATGCACCGTGAAGGAGTAATTACGGTATTAAAATCGCCTTCTCTTAAAAAGGAGTCTCTTGAACGCGTACTTTCGATGCATAATAATTAAGTTTAATTTTAGATACGCCTTAGTGAAACACTGGTTACACATCATGTTGTGGTTATTAATTCGAATTGACAGATTATAAAAAAAATATGTATAAATTCCGGATGATGGTGTAAGTATGTCGAACGTATACGACGGCGACTAGGAGTCTGGAGCCGGTCCCACTTTCACCATAGGTACACCGCCGGTAATTATTAAAATTTTCCCGAATTCCTTTAAAAACAGGAAGTACGTATTTAGGGAACCTCTTTACAAACCTTACTTTTACTGGTCAAGCTATTTTTATAGGAAAAAATAAAAATGTTAATTTATAATAAATAAATATTTTGGGACAATTTGCATAAAAATTCTTAAGAGAATATACAGCTGAAAAAATGCAACCAAATTTATGTCTTTTTTGGCAAAATGTAATGTACAATTCCGAACAAATATAGTAAAATGAATTTACGTAGATTGTGACAACGAGTAAACAAACATTGTGACGTAATACTGATTCACATGGTGCGTAGCATGCTTATACGTAAAATTTCCCAAATTCCCCTTCTTCAGAATACTTACTTTTACATTAATACTAAATAGATTAATAATAAATTAATATTTTGAACAATTCGGTTAAAAATTCTTAGAAATTACACAATGAAAAAGTCCAACTAAGTTCGTGCCTTATTTCCTAAAATTTGTTTAAATGAGATTTTGTGCTTCTTGGGAATTAATTAATTAGTTACTTGAAAATGTCACCAGAGTGCGGTTAGCAATTACGTGAAACTTATTATATACTTCGGAGGATTCGAACAAAGTAACAAACTTACAGCAAGTTTAGGAGTTCAAGGGCGATTAAACGTAAAAACACTTAGAAAGTTCGACTGCGTTGGGATTAAGAAAAGTGAGGAATAAGCATTTAACGATGATGTAGACATTTTCCTGGTTATTTCTTTTGGCTATAGTGGATTAAAATATGTGTAAAACACATGCTCTAATGTCTAATTGTCTAACGTAGAATACGACAACCAGTGAACAAACCCTGTGACGTAATGCTGATTTACTTAGTGTGTAGCCCATACGTAAAATTTCCCGAATTCCTTTAAAAACAAAAACTACCTCTTTACCAACTTTACTTTTACTGGTAAGTTATCAGATTTTGCTAGACAAAAATAACATTAAAATAAATATATTAATTAATAATTAATAATATTTTCATCAACTCTTAGCAATCACACAACGAAAGAGTCCAGCAAGTTCGTGTCTTATTACCTAAAATTAGGTATGTATTATTCCGTTTAAATGAGATTTTGTACTTTTTGGGAATTAGTAACTCGAAAATGTCACCGAAGTTACTAATTACCTGGAACTTATTTGTATATACTTCAGAGAATTCGAACAAAGCAACAAACTTTAGTTTAGGAAGTTTAAGGGCGTTTAAACGTAGAAACACTTGGAAAGTTCAGGTACTTTGACATTTAAAAAAATAGGAAATGTTTAAGGTTTAACAATTTAAGTTAATTATGTGCAAAATACATGATGGAATGTCGAATTTCGAACAAATACACTAAAATGTATTTATGGAGAATGCAAACAAACGATGTGACTGCAATGGCAGTTTACATGGTGCGTAGTCTACGTAAGAGCAAAGAGGGTCGTCATCATAAATTCCGTCAAATGCATTGATCAAAACTTGACCAAAATGTATTAACATAACGTCAGAACTATAATATCTTCGACATATCTGATATGTTATCTCACTGTTAAATATTTTGACCAAATATTCATACTAACAATACAATACTGTCAGTCAAAAATTTTGAATCTGTTTATATTTGAGTAAAATTTTGATGAGATGTCATCAAAATTGCAATAAGTCATCAAAATATTTTGATGTGACGTCAAAATGAACTTGTCACACTATCAAAATGGTTGTGGCCAAATTCTAATTAAAATATTTTAACAAATTTTGATAATGGAACAGTAACCTAAAACTTCCAAAAATGCACTTCGCCATTAAAATTTTGGGATACGTAGATTTGACTGTTTTTTTTTCACATCTGTATAATTAATCGATCATGATCGCTCTACAATACTAGATGTATGGTTTTAAGGTTAACTACTCCCCTACTAAAGAAGTACGACAAAACTACAAGCTTCTCCTCCTAAAAATGTTCAGAAGAATGAAACGAAAAATAATAATGAATTGCATACTGCAAAAATGTCATATGGCCTTTAATGACCACGTGTTTTTGGTTCTTTTAGAGCACATAGGTGCTCTCTGAAATAGTCAAGATGGCAAAAACAAATAACTATAAAATTATAAGAAATAATAACATAACAATTACTTAGGCTAAACAAACAGCAACACACATCAGTGCTCAAATTATAGTTAATAATTTTTATTCTATATTTATATATTATATATTTTAATATACATAGTGGCCCACTGAAAACAGTAAACGCAAGTTTTGGCCTCTTAACATTATCAATTTAAATGCTGACAAACTCACAAAGTACTTGCTTATTACAAACAATTTGTCAGATGAAGTGCTTTTGTTTGCTACGTTCAATTGTTTAAGCCTACTAGATCAAAATTTGAATGTAATTTTTTCTAGAATTAATCATCAGATTTGAAAAATAAAAAGACTGTTGAAAAGAGAATCGAAAGGCCTTTAGAATTGTGTAACGTTTGACGCCCGTTTCTATTTAAAATCTTTGGGGTGCAATTCACCCTCATCTTAGGGTTGAAGTTGTGTAAATAATACTAATCAATTCAGATGTCCCCCTTGATACTAAAATTGACGTGTTCGAGCGTTTTTCGCAAAATTGATGTTAAATGGCCAAAACTTGCGTTTACTGTTTTCAGTGGGCCACCCTATATAAAGTAATACAAGATATCTGAAAATATTCATGGGAAACCCATGCTCAGAAAGGAGAGTTTGAAATAGTTATTTGTACAACTAGTAATGAAAGCAATACTTTTTTTCATGAGTTTGAAGTTTGATGCACGACGGCGAAGCATTTTGACATATTAAAGCCCTTAAAACAGGATAAAAAGGAATTGAGAATTTACAGTTGTCAAACTGACAATTTACAATATTTTATTTAAAGCACACTTACTTAATGCAAAATGTAAAATTAAATAGTTAAAAAAAGTGTTGCTTTCTTTACGATTTTTTAATAAAAAAAAGTCCACTTTTTTTGTCAAAATGCGAAAATAATTATTTATTTGTTTTCTTACTGATAACCTCATTTGATTTACTTTATTTAAGTTTCACTGGCATTGGAACTCATTCCCTACTAGTTGAAAATAGGCATTTAATCTATTAGGGCGCCCGTGCAGCGGATGGGAAGGTGGTTTAAGAGTCAAGTAATTAGGCAATAATACTCATGTGCCTATCCATCTTGGTGATGCTAATGGGAAGATGATGACAGATAGCCTATCTCTCTCAAATGTCAACATCACCTACTCGTAGTGCAACCCGATAACCGAGATAGCCAGCGGCGTTAGTTTGTATGGCTTGTCATTAAAAAAAAACAGTGGTATGGGTTATTTTTATATTCGAATAGTTCGAGAAACTATGTCAATTTAAAATATTATATTACAGCTAAGGCAGTCTGGGTAGCTCAGTCAGGTAAGTGCCTGCTAGATAGCTGCCTGATACGGGTTCTATTCCAGCGGTGGCCATAATATTATGGAGCCGATTTGGGCCGAATTCGTTAGTTAAGACTTAGGTTTAAGGTATATGAATGTGTTGTGGATGAAGCATGATGCAAGTCGACAAATGGACCTATTATTTCCACTGGCCACCAGAAAGTGTGAATGAGCCTCGACACTGTATAGCGGTACAAGAGGAAATGGATTAAAAAATATATATATTATACAGCTAATAGATTATCATTATTGGGCTTGATCCCCACTTCAAGGACTCAGAATTTATAGTTAATTTTTATGGCTCTATTTATAAGATATACAGAGGAATGAATGGATCAGAAGGACAAAAGGGTGATAGATATAACTGAAATATATAGCAAAACAGAAATGGAGATAGGCTGGACATTCCATGAGAACGGTAGATGTACTAGAAAGACGACAGAGTGGCGACCACGGACAACCAAGAGAAACCTGCGAAGGCCAAGAACACGATGGAAAGATGCTATCCAGAATTGCAGGAGTACGCTGATGAAGAAGAAGTAGGACATGGTCTATTTGTTCTAATGGCAAAAACAAACGACCCTGAGTATAAGCAAACTGTCGGTCGCAGTTGGTAACCCCATTACCATACTAGAGCGTTTACGTCACCCGTCAAGCCTTAAATTAACCAAAATGATTCTTAAAACCTTTTCAAAGAGAATCGGGATGGCTGCCTGACAGTCTGATAAAGTGCACTGTTCACAAGCGCACTGACGAAAAACCTTACTTTTATCAACCCAAAGAGCATACAGGGTTTAGAAAATACTGACTACTTTCAAACGATGAGATTACTAATGACGAAAAAAAAAAAATAGAACATCAGGAGCAGACCCAGAAAAAATAAAGAGGCACGACTAAAAGACCCAATATTGCCAAAATTTAGAGTTGCCAGACGTCCTAGTTTTCGGGAGTTGTCCGTAGTTGAAGCCTCAAATCCCTGTGTCCCGAAGAGGTTTCGGGACCGTCAAAGGTTTATCAAAATTACTAAAAAAAAAAAAACTGGATATTGCGGTTTTTGCTTATTTTGCTATTAATAATCTTAATCAATCATTAATTGTTAACCTAATCCTAACTTCTGCGGTTAATTAATAAATATGTATTGATGATACCATCGTTTTATTAAGCGTGCCAATGTTGAATCTTTGGTTGCCTAAACTGTTACTCACTTTACATAATGGGTTGCATACATTCAGGAAAGTAAATTATTTTTTTTTAATTTTCCTTGAACCTCCATCTACCTTGAGAGGTGTGCCATACAGACCCCCTCTTGGAACAGTTATGATAGTCAAAAATCTAGTAACCCTACCACTAGGAATGGTAGATATGTATATTTAACATCTTAAACTGGGAAAATAAAGGTATAGGTACTAATAAATGGTATTTCAAGTCTGAAGTGGCCAGGCCATTTGGACCGAACAGATAAACACAGATGGACAAAAAGAATACTGCAATGGCGATCATGGAACCACAGACGAACTAGAGGGCAACCTCCTAGTAGATGGTACGATATCAAAAAGGTGGCAGGACTAAAATGGATTAACGCAGCTCAAAACCGGGAAAAATTGAAGGCAATGAAGGAGGCCCTCATCCATTTATGGATTAAAAATGGACTAGAAAAAAAATTGCATAAGAACTTCTTGAAGCTTCACTAAAAATTGATATAAAGATCACAAAAAAAGGACAAAATCACAGAGCCGATAAGTATATTTACATGGAACATGAAAAGAGAATTGGCAAAGAAAATCAAGATGCAGAAGTGAAAAGAAGGATCACAACCAGGCCCTTTGGCAAAAGTTTGGAAAGAACAATACAATCAGAATTAAAAGAGAAAGTATCTAATCAGTCTGTGATACATACAACAGCCCATGGAACGGAAACTTGGGTGCTTACAAATGCAATCATAAACCAGATGAATATAACACAAAGAGTTACGGAGCAAAATTGCGGGAATAACTGCTGCAGGCAGAAAAACAAATGAATGACTGAGAAAACCATCAAAAGTGGAAGATTTAGCAGTAAGAATAGCAAAACGAAAATGCGAATGGGCTAGACATGTTGCCAGAACGTGTTTTGGGATGGAATTCATAGGGAAAAAAGGTTTGGGGCAGGTCAATGATGGGATGAGTAGGTGAAATAATGAAAACAGCAGGAACCAAATAGCAAAAACTAACAAAGACCCAAAAAACAGAAAAGAGTGTGGCTAGAAGAAGAAGAAGAGAAAGAAGAATAAAAAGCAGACGTTGTTAGCTGCAGCACCACATTTTCCTTTTACGTTCATTCCAAACATTCCAGTGAAATCTGTGGCCTTGGTGAGTTAATTAACCTGGGCGATTAGCAAGTATGGAAAGTCTAACGAAGATTTATTACCATTTATTCAATACACATTTTTGTAAAACTGGTTTAGTTTTGATTGTTGTATAAGATTTAATGTGCATTGGGCGATAGAAAATCACTCAGTTGTTCGAAACGAAATACCAAAAGTAAAAACTGCAGTATTTTTGTAACCAGCAAGCTATGGTTATTTAAAGAAGGAACCTGGTTTTCCAAAAGCTCTGATTTCCTAATCCTAAAAATTGATTTGAATTTTGTTGGGCAAGAATATCGATTTATCGTATACTAAACGTTAAATTTTAAATAATTGGTAGTATTTGAAATCTTAGCAATCGTTTGAATTTCCTTACATTTCCAACTCAAAAAAGCTTATTTTACTATAAATTTCCTTTAAAACTGAGTAAGTAAACTTATGCATGCTTCTTATTTATTTTATTCACTTTTACTGTAGTAATTTTACTACAACTTCAAGCTATAAATTTAATATATTATCAGCAAATCCTACAATTAGCAAACAATACAATTACCAAATAAAATTGCGTATTGCACAATATTCCAACAGCCGATTTATTTCGATAAAACATTTAAACCTAAAGGACTTTAAAATTTTAATGTAACCTTGGTGGTCAATTAGGGACAGTTTCTGCCAACAAATTTTGTTTACAACCCATCCCCCTGGTTATTTTCACTGTTCGTTCAGATCATTTACGTCGATAATAATTTAAAGAGAAGCGCTGTCTTTCATTAGACCCAAAACTGTCGACCCCATGTCACAAAACTGAATATGACATCAAAGTCACTTGGGACGAAGGTGTTCCAATAAGATAGAAAAAAAAAAGCCGAAGCCAAATTTATAAAACCATGTAAACTTTGTATTTTACTTTGTGTTTTTTAGGTTTGGTTTAACGACCATGTTACTTTGATTTAAAAAAAATTGATAAATTCGATTCGTTTATTATGAGATGGTACTTCCAAGCAAAACCTTTATATGACACAGGTTTAATGAATGAATGTTGTAAAATAATTATTACGGTTGTTTATGTAAGGTTCCTGTTCATTAATATTTTTGTGGTTTCCCATAAAACCAATAGCTTTGCAAACTCGTTTTGTTTCACTAAGTGCAAATCTAATGGTGTCTCGTGTAACTATGCCACTGTTTTCCGTCATTCTTAGCAAATCAATACAGGTCAGGTCACTAACTTTACTAAAACTCGACCGTTCCACTTTGTTAGAGTAATTACACGGCAGACCAGTATAAAAATCCTTTAATTTAGCAATTAGTTATTGATTAAATAAATTTCAAAAAAATTATTGCGGTTAGTTCTTCGAATAGTTTTTCTCGCGTCAATTTAGATTACTGTAATGTAGGTTTTGGTTTCATTAGGATTGAGAATGATTGATGTATACCCATCGGTTTTATGTGTCTGGCGGTATCTAATTTCGTTTTTTTTAAATCAACGAGACAGCCATGAAATGACCTTGAATTATTGTGGCAAAAAATACGCAGAATTTGCACTGAAAATCGACTCAATTTGGGTTAAGTAAAACAAAACTTTTGAACTTCTAACAATTATTTCTGCTTCCTGAAAAGTCATGAAAACGATGTTTCGTTATTTATTATTGTTTATTTTAAGGTTCAATTGATATTGTAAAACACTGTCCTGATAGCAATTACTCTTAAGAAGAATGCTTCTAAAATTGTGTTCGTGAGGAGTCTAGTCTGCATGGCTTTACAGTAGGAATTCTTTGATTATAAAAATAAACGTTGCAAAAATTGATTTTATTGTATATCTAACTTAATTAAACAACAATGGAATTTGCAGGTTTATTAAAACCCTCCATAACCGTAAAAAAACAGCTCATAATTGTATTTGTTAATACGTATTAAACAAATTTAGTTTTTGTTTGAATTCCATTTTATTACAAAAATTCCTTTACCGGAGGTTTTTCACATTAAAATCAGAAGCGTTCTCAAGCACAGAAAATTTATAGCAGGACAAATAAGGAAATACTAAATGTTTTTACTATTTTAATAGGCGAAGTTAAAGTACATATTTAAGAATTTAATAGCGATTTCTAAATCCACGTCTCTGTAATCCAGGCGTGCATTTTTCATACTTGAGTTTACAGTTAGATTTACGAAAGTCTAAGGCGCTGTGAAAATTTGATAAATTGGGAATTTCCTAAATCTCCAACGTTTCTTGCGTAAGAGATTAATGGCAATTTTTTAAGTAAAAAGTAAATATTTGTTTAGTACGCTTGGAACGGAAATGTTTTTATGGATAAAATATTTATTTGGGAATTATTTAATTGCAAATTTATCAAAAACAAGCATGAACAATGCCGTTAAAAACTTAAAAAGTTTAAATAATTGTAAGTTAAGAAAGGACTGCAGTTTGTGACATAAAAAATAAGGTATTTTTTCTGCAACTGTGCTTAAAATGGGCTTTAAACAGTCAAAACAGCGTAAACAAAATTATGATTTTACAATTTTTTTTGAAAATTTTTAAACACTCATCATAATTCTAGTAACAGATCTGGAATCATATTTTAGCCTAATATTTTAACAGACCGACGTGTTTTTTTAGAAAAAAAATCACTTAAATTAGTTAAATTTTTTTCATCGATTTTTGAATTCAAATTTTGTAAAACTCAAAACCTGCGATTTATACTAAAAATGAAAATTCAACAGAGCTGTTAAAAAACCGTGTTTATTAAGATCGGCGTTGGAGGCCGTAAAAGCAGAAAGAGAAATGAGAAAGAAGAAGTTAAGATAGACCCTTTCAATTTCCAAACTTATTTTGACCAAAATTTTTATGCAAACTGTTTTAAACAATTAGAGCAGCAAGTATACCGCAAACAACCTTAATATTTTTGCAATTTTTGAGAAATAACAAATCAGAATATCAATTTTTGGAGGTTATTGTTTTACTCTTAGGTAGGTCATGTTAGGAAAATAACGTTGGTGTAAACAAGACTTTTTCCCCGAATAAATTTGTCATAACCTAACATTTGAAAAATTAAAACTTGATTTGCAACCAACGTAATAAATTATAAGAATGGCTTAGTGTCTAAAATGATTGATTGTGATTTTTATTCTTTGGAGAATTTGAAGATTTTTGTTATTTCATTTCTGAAATTTTTCAAAGTAGTAATAATTAGTAGATCTGGGACTACAATTTAGCCTTGGGTTTAAACAAAACCCGACATAGTTTTGAAAAAAATCGTTTTGTTCTTACTTGAATGCTCCCTTCGACCTCTGAATTCAAATTTTCTAAAATTCAAAACTTAAGATTTATACATACAGTTAAAATTCACCAGAACTGTTAAAAAATTCGTGCTTGTTAAGAGAGTCCCTTCTGCACGTGGACCTGTTTTAGCAAAAATTTGCATGCAATCCGTTTTAAACTATTGGAGCTGTAAGTGCACAGAAATTTTTTCCATTTTTGAGAGAAACTAAAATTGTTCATACAATTAATTTTTTAAAAATCGTATGCGTGGTAGTTTTCTAGAAACGCTTTTTGGAAAATTTGAAAAATGTTGCTTTTTCTTTGTCTGACAATTTTTTTGAGTTAACAATAATTAGATCTAAGATTATAATTTTGCGGTGAGCATATCGAGACGAATTTTTGAAAAACATTCCATTTATTTTAAATCCTTTTATCGATGTCTGCAGCAATTGTTTAAAAGAAATTTCGAGGCGAAAATTCGCCCAAAGAAACAAATTATCTAATTCTATTTAAATTTTTAGAAACACCCTTGATATGAGAAAAAGCTTTAATTTGCAATTAAATTAAAAACTTAAAATATTTATAGCAGAAATATAAATACAGATTTTTTAAATTACAGGGTGCCCAGATAAAGCTGTCCCACACGTTTTGAAGCATAAAAATAAAACTAAGATATACATATGTTTTGAAATTTTTACGTTTTATTAGTATGTAGTTATATACTTAGTCCAAGATTGCATTAAAACTATTTCAGTTCAATCAGTTCTCATCGAAGTTTAACAATTGTTTTCATCCTTGGCACACAAGCTACACAGGCGGCACGCACTACATACAATATTGTTGAAAAGATCTTTCAGTTACACCGTGGTTCCTCACGCTCGCTAACGCTCGCGTTCTGAATCTTCCACTCGTATCGAATTTTCATTCTAACCTTGTTACAGAATATACTATTCTGATATTTTCGTTCGGCAGTAATAATTCGGTAAATTATAGGCTACAAATTGGAGGTGAGTGAACGAAAGGCTGATGTGTTTTTGAAAAAGATTTAATTTGTTTTCAAAGCCCTTCCATTAATTTGATATACATTTTTAAAAAGCAAAAATGTGAGCAGAAAAATATTCATTCTGTAAAGCTCAAAACAACAAATGTTTTTAAAATCTGTTGTTTTTTTTTTGAGATAAGCCCTTTTGGCCCCAAAACATATTTTGACGCCTAGTTTCATGCATTCCATTCCGTTTTAGAAAATTAGAACTGGAAATTGACTTTATTTTTCCAATTTTGAAGGAAAAAATTTTGAAATACAGAAGCACCTGTAAAAGAAGATTGGAAATGCATACCAAGCTATTAGAAGGACATTTAATGTCGATTAAAAAAGAAAATTTGACAATTTTTGTTTTCAGTTCTGAAATTTTTGAAAATTCCTATAATTGATACATAATATAATTAGTAGAACTAGAACTACTCATATAATTTATCACTAAGTGTAAATCAAAGAGTCGACATTTTTTAATTTTAAAATGCATACATTTAAGAGTGCTGGAAAACAAAATACGTTTTTTCAAATTTTTCAGTCCTGAACTTCTGTTTGACTTTAGTATTCCAATTTGGATAGGCAACGAAACGCAAAATCAACTGAAATTCCAGTGAACTTCACTGATAAACCCAAAGTCCTTAAAAAACTGCATAAACACTTGAAACAAAGCTGATAAGAATAATAGTAGTTATTCAACGAATGCATTATGATAGCTATTACTCAATGAGAGCGAGTTTGCAAAACGAGCGACGGCGAGTGTCGTATTTGGCCCGAGTTGGTATTACAAAAGAACCAGCAATTTTGTGATTGGACACAGCTTGTGAGTTACAGTCATAATTCAATGGTGTGGATTATGCAGGCCATTATTTAACAGGAAACTCATACATTTAATATTATTTAGTCATGGAAAAAATAATCCAAAAAAGGACATAAAGAAATATATTTCTTTATACTTTTTTGTGGGAGAAACCAAATTATTAATTAATGGAGGAAGGAGGAACACCCACGAAAAAGCAAATCTCAAAAGAAAATCTCCACAACAAAACGTCCAAAAAATATTTATATGATATAGTCGCAAACATAAACAAAATGTGAGGAGAAATGGATTGGATAGGCATGCATCTAAAGCATCGAGGATGAGTAAAGCCTAAGCAAATACCCTTTAAACGGTTCAATACTTCACATTACAAGTAGTGAATGCAAGCACAACAATGTATGTACAAAACAAAACAGTATAAAAATCAATTAGAAATACAGGCGCCAGGCATTTGCAATAAAAAGGAATCTAAGATACAGATAGACGACAAGTACATATTATCTTGCATTTAACGGCCGGTAATAAACAGTACCGAGGATTTTTGCTCGTCAGAAAATTACATGCTGTCTTTCCTAGGTGAAGTGCTGTCGCCATCCGGCCCCGTACACCCAACTAGCTGCACAGGTTATGTGTAACGCGATCTATTTTTAGAATTGTCTATTATAAGAAGCTATAATTACAGACACATTTGCAATGGTCGTTGTATTTAGCTCGTGAAATTTAATTACCTAACTGTTTATGTTTTATACCTAGAACACAAACGATCGCACATTTCTTAATTTATGGAGACGTGTTTACATTTGTAGAAATGTCTATGGACGGTTGATAGGCTAATTATAACTTTTATTAGTAATTTTCAATGATAATCAACAAAGGGAACGCTTCTGCTTTTGTTAAATGCATCGAACCTGCGGTTGTAGTTCATTTACGCTTTAATGCCACAAATCTAATTAAATTCATTCTGAAGATGATTTACGATACGGGAGTAATACGTATATCCCACTTCTGACACCAAATGTACCAACCAGCTCGGGCTTTAACACCGCTTAATGCGGTTATAAAGTTTAATATGTTCTGAAACCACATTTAATTTTAGGTTTAATATAATTTTATGTGAGTGTAAATTCAACACGTACTAAATAACTACTCATTCTATACATATTACAGAGTTCTAAAACTAAGGTATCTAAACAAAACGGAATTACAACTTACGACTATAAATTTAATATTATTTGCTGGTAAAAAAGAGTTTTCGCATAATGCTTTAAGGTTTTTGTCGAGTTCTCAAAACAAGAGGCCATATTTTAAAATAAATATGTAACTATATGTATATAAAGCAAATCAAAAAATGCAAATGCTGGTAGTAAAATCTAAAATTTTGTGAGTGAAAATTAGTGAGTTGGAATAAAAAATTGAGATATTGAAAGCAGCTAAAGAACTAAGAGGTACAATCGTGCGGTTTAATGGGCATTACCCAATACATATTCACGAACAGAGGAAAACTAAGATTGCATATAAGCGAGGAAGAAAGAGAAAGAGAGAGAGAGATAGAGGACATATAGCTTTTACGAGTATGTAATAAACTTTGCCTTAATGGGGACGAGTATTCTACAGAAGAATCAGAAGCAACCTGCAGTAAAAGGGCAAAAATATTTAGTCAATCAAGAAGCTCACGGCAATAATAGAAAGGGGTATGAGGGAGAATTTAGGAGAGGAAGATTAACTTTAGAGCAAATTTTTATATTGCGGTAGATACTCACAATAAACTTAAATAAAATGACGCCACAGTAATTGGCGAAAAACTGTAGAAAATAAGAAGAATTAATCGAACATACATGAAGATCTACCATCAGAAAGTTTTCAAATTCAAGAGGGGCTACGGCAAGGTAATCCAACATCAATGGTGTTAGAGTAGACTTGTAAGAGACTTGCCAATAAATATAGGGGGTGATTATTAAATTCTGACATATGCAGACGACATAAAATCGAGAATTCTGGAAGATATGAAATAAGTATATGGAACGCATAAAGGAAAAGGGTGCAAGCATAGAGCTCCAACTAAATAGCGTTAAATTAAAATATATTCATCTTCTTGAAGTGGCGTGCCCTTTGCAGAGGGCGTTGCTGCCTTCTCTCAATATGCCTATGGTGTGTGGTCAAGTGGGCCCCGAACCACGGAAATACTTGCACTTCTACTCCAGAGAAGACTAGGCATAATACCTCGGTGGTTTGCCATTGCCTTTCGAGGGAAGCGGTCGGGTGTTTTCAGTGTTTGTGTGGCCCTGGGAACCGAACCCGGACCAGTCTTAATCTCAGTAGTCAGACGCACGCTGAACCAACTGACCCACGACCGCAATATTAGCACTTCTTATAAGACAATGGGACAACAACTGTTAGAAGATGGTGGAGAATAAAAGTGTCAAAGGTATTTTTAAAGGGAATTTTGAAGGAAACAGACCAAGGGAGAGGCTTAATGGGAGTGTTAAGATGAAAAATGCTAGCAAAAGATGGAATAGAACGAAGGAAGGAAGAAAATACAAGAAGATCTACCAGAAAATTTTCAATTTCAGGAAGCGCTGCTACGGCAAGACGGCAAGGTGATCTGAAGTCAACGGTGTTCTTTAATTTGGCAAAAGAGTGGGTGATAAGACAGACACCTGCCACTAAATAACGGACTATTCTAAATAAACCCATTCAAACGAAATAATAATATGGAGAACACTGAAAGACAAAAAAGAAAGATATGAGTGTCTAAAGGAAAATGTTGCTCCAAGTAAATAGCGTAATCAAAATATATGATCACTTTCTGAGAGTCAACAGCCAACAACGGGAAGATGGAACCGAATGGCGGTGGCAAAAGAAATTTCAAAGGAAATTTTAAAAGAACGAAACCAAGGAGGAGACTGAACCCGATGGTTGTAGATATATGGTGGAAAGAAATGGAGGCAATGGGAGTGTTAAGATGGCAAGTACCTACTAGCAAAAACTAAAATAGAACAAAGAAAGGCTCAACTGAAAATACAAAAGGATCTTTCAGAAAATTTTCAAATTCAGAAAGGACTTCGGTAAATTGATCCAATTTCAACGTTATTGTTTAATTTGGTATTAGAGTGGGCTGTAAAACAGTTACCAACAAATCAATGGGGAATTATTTTAACAGGACCATTCAAATCCTGACATATGTGGATGATATTGTTACAATATCTAGAACGCTGGAAGATATGAAAGAATCTAGGTAGCTGCGTAAAGGAAAATGTTGAAAGAATAGGGCTTCAGCTAAATACTGTGACGTCAAAAATATACAGGGTGTCCCTAAAATGCCTTAAAGGCTTCAGGTAAATGTTTTCTTTTGTGAATTCTTAAGGCAAAACTGCAAAAAAGAATTCCTCCACAGCTTAGTTTTCTTGTACGAGGGTGTTAAGGTCATATCTTTAGTACTTAAATTTATTGAAGTTTGGCCAAACGATTATGAGAAATTAAGTAAAACATGTATTTGAAATTGCAATTAATTTAAAAATGGTAATTATTATTGAATTAGCAATTAGTTCTTCTTCTGGAAAAGAAGTGTTAAAAATCATACTATTGGTAAAAATACAATTTGACAACAATGCAGGTTTTGAAAGGTGTGTCAAGCTGTCAAGTAAGTCGGTTTTGAACTGACATTCGCGATTTGCGTATTAAATTTGCCTTTAGTTCGTGTTTTTACGTTCATTTGTGTTTTGCTTTGTTCGTATTTTGGTTTTCTTTAACTGTCTCGTATGAAGGTACTAAGCACGATAGGAAGTTCCTGCTTGCAATTTTGGGGTCTCTGTCAGTTGTATCAAAAGGCTACCTGAAGGTTTTACGCCATTTTAGGGACACCCTGTATAATCATTTCTGAAAAATCAATGAGTCAATAACTGTAGGAAAAATGTAACAAAATAAGGGTACCAAAAGGATTTTTAAATGGTATTTTGAAAGAAACAGACCACGGATTCAATGGTTGGATATAGTGGAAAGAGATCTGGAAGCAATGGGAGTGTTAAGGCTGGCATTTACATACAGTCCCTTTCTATTTGACGTATCTAAAGTTGCATAACTACTTAAAAAATCAAAAAGTTATAAGAAATAATTAAAGCGGGCACGTTTAGCAAAACGTCAAAAACAAGTTGAGGTTAGAGGTCAAGAATTGCGTAAGATTCATATTTGAAACTTTGCATATAGTTATTTGTGTTAATACTGTAAAAGATATGGCAAAAACAAAATTACGATTTTCTGTGTATTTAAATTGTAATCTCCTTGTCAACTTTCCGTATAGTTCGTATTTAAAGCCGTTGTGACTGTGCTGTTTGTGTTGCCTAGTGTAGTGTAGCGTAAATGGGTAATTTAAACCGATTTTTCTAGAATTTTATTTCCAGTTTTTCTGGAATAATTTGCATTTTGAAAATAAATTTCTTGTGGCGTTTGAAAGAGAGTGGTTGTATCTATCTACTGACAGAGAGATTTTTTCGGTATTAATACTTTTGTAAAAACTATTTGAAAATTTTGAAGTAAAATAGAGCTTTATATTTTTTAATACTGTAAACTTGATTTTTAGAAATTAAAAAAAATCGTTCTGTCAATAGACAGAAAAGACATGGATAATTACAAAAAAAATGCTCTGCCGTTCCTGCTTAAAAAATAAGCCCAAAAAAATGGAACAAAATGTGCTTAAAATGAGGTATACTTCATGGTGTAAATGCCAGCCTTAAGATGGAAAGTGTGTGAAATTAAATTTTATAATCGCTTCCTGAATCTTTAGGGGGCCAACAACTGTTGTCAAACGGAGAGGAAAATAAAGGTGCCAAAACCTGATTGTTCGATACGGTGGAAAGAGATGGAGAATGTGCTGCCAAAAAAGGGAGGCCAAAGAAAAAGTAAAAAACCTTTAAGGCCAGGCCCAAATCTGACTAATTTGTCGTGGAGTTAATCAAAGTTAGCAAATTCGAAAGAAAGAAGGCCCTGAAACGGCTGTCCTGCACCAAAGAGTACTAAATAAATACAAATGTGGCCATATTATTAAAAAATGAAATTAAAACTTGGACAAACAAAACGTAAAGTTTCCTACAAAAGTGGTGGTCTGGGCTGCCGTTTCTGCAAAAGGCCTTAGTGATATTTACAATGTGGATGTTATAATAAATTCTAATTGATACAGAAGTTTAGCCAGTTTCCTTATTGTAATGGGTTATAAAAGATGGAGTGCCCATGCAGCATGTCACAAACCGAAAATCATCACTGAATAAGTATTTAAGACAGAAACAAATTGATCTACTGGAATTGCCCGAAAATAGCCCGGAGATGAATCCACTTGAAAATATTTGGTCAATTTAAAAAAAAAAATGAAGATGGGACCAAAAAGTCAATGAAAGAAATTACTTCAGCATGCTGTCATGTCATGTCATTAACAGCATGCCAAGAAGAATTCCAGCTCTAAAGTCTACCAAGGGACGCTTCGCAAAATATGAATGCTAATTTTAATGTTAAAAATTAAATAAAGGTCTGTTACGAAACGTGCTATCTGAAATTTCTTCTAATTTTAATTCAGTTTCTAATAATATCTGTAAAAACAAAACTTTTATATGAAAGAACATTGTCATCAACTGAATTAATTTTCTATATTAGGCAGCTCTAAATTCTTATTAAAAACATATTGTAAAACATATTTGACTGGTTAATTTTGATTAACAAAAAGAAAAGTTTACCAATAATTTAAGTAGAAACTCAATAGAGTATTAGAATGTCCTTAAAATATTTTTATTTTGAATGATTTCGTGGTTTTGAAGTACTCACTAAAACATAGTCCAAGTAACTTGCCACAACAAACATGTAAAAAAAGGTCCTTAAAAATTCACATCAGCTCAAAATCCGAAAAAGAACAAAGCATCCTTCATCTTCAATTTAACTTAGTCATAACCGTAAATTAAAAAACAAAAAAATTGACAAATTGCAGGCTAAAAATATAACAACATTCATAAGAAAGTATCATAGGCTTGAAGTTTGTTCACCCAAGACATGGAATTTCCTACGTGCAATTTAATAACTATCAAAATAGCAAAGTAATGATATAATTTGTAAAATAGGCGCCACAAAACAGGCATTACCGACGCCAAAAACATAGAATAAAAAAACTTATTTTTTCTAAGGTGTAACATTAGCTTAAACTGCAAATTCTTACGTCATTTTCACCTTTAATCTGTGATTTTAAATAACCATTAATTTCTATGTTAATAAACAATCAAGTTACGTTAAGTAAAAGTAAAATAATTGCCATTACTAATGCACTTAGAGAGGTGAAATCTTATTTAAAAATAATGTCTTGAAATTATTAATTACGTAAGAAAGTATCGGCAAACACTTAAACAAATTGATTTATTTATAAACTCTGTAGAAAGTAGAAACCCTTTGATCCCAGATGATTATTGTTGATGTTAAAATTTGTTAAATTTTTCTTTGAATGTTTATTAAATTGAAGGGTAATTTTTGGCCTTTGGACAATAAAAGAGGAATAACTGAAACTTTTGTTTATTTCAATTTGTGTTAAAATGTCTCATCATTGTGGCCATTTAGCGTTCTATCTGATCAAATTTTTTTCAGATGCTAAAACGCATTTTTCACTGCAGTGACGTTGACCACGTGATATGGTAAACATACTTAAAAAAGGTGGCTTGATTTTTACAAGTCGTTTATTGTTTGCCATAACACCAGAGAAGTAAGGGTGAATTTGCTTACCTCCTTAGGGCGGTAAACGAATACGCAATTGTTTTGAGACAACATCAAATTATTATGAAGAAAATTACGAAGTTTTTAGTGGCAGTTTGTATAATAAGAAATCGGAAAAATATTGTATATAAACTGTTTAGTACTGTTATAATTTTTATTTATTTTGTATTTGCCATGTTTGCAGTTGTACATAAGTGATGCAGTGCCACCCAACTCGTTATCTATCAAGATGCCACCCTGCCACCCTCAAATCGGTTCTTCCTTGCTACTCGATCTGTCTGGGTGCATTGATGGGTCCACCGGTAACTGGTAAACCATGTATTAATTTTATAACTGTATTCAATCTATGTATTAGTAGTAAGATTTAAGTGTAAATTAAAGTATTTATTCAAAATCTTTCTACTTTTTTACTAAACCTTCTCTGGTCGAACTGTTTCTACTGTCAAATAGACCAGGGAAAACATAAAGAGGCAGAAACGAAGCTGAACACAACTGCAACCCAAACTACAAACTTAACATGAGCCTGGCCAATTACAAGCGACTTACAATTATTTGCACACATCAAATGGTAGATAAATATAAAACAAATTAATAAACTACAGCAATTTAGATATTAAATAGCACACATACAACTGATAATAAAATAATAGTAAACAAGCGTAGGATGTTATTAAACAAAACTATCAGGTTACGTCTTATCAATTCAATTAAGTGTTTATATTTAATGTCTAAGGTCTTTCAAGACCCTTACCCTCTTTGTTTATAGCAAAACCCCGCATTTTACACGTTTGTAGGGCTTATGCAAAATGTTATGTTTGTATAATAATAATCCAAGTGGATAATTTAAACGGCTGAGCAAGTTGAGCTTCAGCACAGATCATTGCAACTTCAATGAAGCATGAAACTATTTATTTTGATTACAATTCAAGCGACACTTGATTAAAGGGGATGATGTTAAAATATCATAGTGTCTTCCTGGTTCAAAGAAAAACAGCAACGACCTCGGCGAGGTACGCCGATAGAAAGCTTTGGTGGAGGTGTAAGAAATTCAATAATTTATAAAAGGGTTAGCTTTACTGGCTGTATGAGATTAAACAAATTTATAAAAGGGTTGGCTTTGTCTGGTGTTAAATCAGGTCTTTGATAAGTTTGGTGTTTGTATAAACGAATGTTACATACTGAAATTATCAAAGGCGTAACGAAGCTCAGCTAAACCTAATTATACGTTTACTGAATGCCCTCAATATGTTCAGGATACTTGTCCAGAAGTTGGGAATAAAGCTAAAGACAAGTGTAAAGCATTCGTCGCCAATGGTTTTGAATAGCAGAGGGCCTACCATACCGCCTTATGGTACACCATAAAAAATCGTGTTTATATAGTCCAATTGTCGATCCAGGTAATGCGCGTCACCAATCACATGATCAACGGTCGGCGTTACCAATAATGCGCGATAAAAAAATACAAAATGTAATTGCTAAATATAAATTATTTTTGTAATGCTAAAGTTAGTATTATTTTTGGCATGTTTATATTTCCAATTTCCAATTTTACTTGCAAATTTTTGACAGATCGTGTTGTGTATCATTAACGTTTGTTTGACGTTTGACATTTTTTAGGTTATAAAATTTGTAAATCGTTTGGAACTTCATGTAGACGTACCAAGTTATAACGTCATAAAATTTATTGATGACGTGCATTACCTGGCTCGAAAATTCGACCATAATATCAAACGTTAAAGAACAATTCTTATTAAACAGATAAACTGAAACTAATCTTGAGTATTTATTTAATATATCAGTTATTAAACTGGCAAAAAAAGTAAGAAATGGGAAGAAACTCGCTTCAAGAACCGATATTAGAAATCCTTTCAGTACACCAGAAGGGTGACTAAAAAAAAAGAAAATTTACGACTATTCCTATTAATTTTTTATTTTCTCAAATTTTAAATTTCATAATAATCATTCCCATAACACTCAAATTAAAAGTGAAAATGTAAATAAAGCCCTATTCATGTAACGAAGTGCATACAGAAATTAATTCGTCTAAGTGGACGAATGAACGCCTATACCATTAGGCATCCCACATTACAAAGCAATGGTAAGCGTGCTGCATAACCAACATCAAACAACTTTGCTACATTCAACAATGGGCGGTAACGTAATAAACACACTTGGGATGGTGAATTACAAAGCTGTTTTACGCCTAGCATTCAAATCTATAAATGGAATCAGCTTTTAGCATAAGATATTATCTTGGAACGTAGGCGTATTGAAAAAAATTGTTTATTTACCTACTTTCCTATTAAATTTTACAGTTAGCTTCGTCTGATAAAAATCATTTACCTAAAATGGAACGGGTTAATTGTAAACTTTGCAGCTTTCGAAATTCGTTAGAATTGTAAATTAATTAAAATACGTAAGATCTAAATTTTACTTTTACGAATGACAACGTAACCGTCATAATCTGACCTGTTGTTATAGTAGAAGAACGCTGGTGTTTGGTATTTCCTTTGCGTGTCGTTATTTAATATAAATTTTGTTCTTCTTGTTCGCCTTGAATGAAGGTACACTCACTACATTCACTATGTTTTTCTCACAAAAAATAGCGTAACGTGGGGTAATTAATTAACAAAAAAGCCAATTAATTTGTGTTTAAAAACTTATTCCTAATTAGTTTTAGGAGTTTTTCGATTTTGTTTTTAAATTTTATTTATAGAACACGGGTTTTCAAGCGATACATCCTCTTACTTGATGTTTATTGTAACAAAAACTGTTGTTATTTAATTAGAGCAATATTTTAAATCAAAATTTTTTGCATATTTTTAAAACATAAAATTCTGGATTTGATGAAAAATTCTGAAGAATCAAACTTGCCTTTTTATTTGTACCTACTGTAATTGTTGTTTGCTTTTATGTTCCTATTGCTTTGCTCTCATTTTTATTTATATAGGTAATTTGTTTTCTTCTGCTTAAATTAATTTGTTTTCCTACAACAAAGAGTAAAGTGCCCTTTTTAAAAGGTAGCAAAAATATCTACCGTTTGTTTTCTTTGTTTGCTTTAAAGTGCATTAACTGATTGTGGGTCAATGCATCTTATCAGAATTTACAAGAAAAAGTAAATAAACTAGCACGCGAGCCTTTTTCTGGTATTACAAAATTCCTTTGACATAAAACAAACATCTTATTTGATGTTTATTTTCAGTACAAGTTAGAAACCCATAACACGATTGATCATCTTTAGAACTACTAAGGTTTAACCTAAAAACCCTAGCTCTACTTTCGATTTATTAACAAATAATCCGTAATTGCAAGGATATTTATTGTACCAATAAGTACCATTCTCTTCTTGAGCATCATCAACCTTTTACTGCAGGTTTAAAAAACGATTTCTTGCTTTTGACCAGTTTGAGTTACGTAGGTAATAAACTAAATTATAAAAATAAAAACCTCGGTAATTATTTAAAATTCTGCATAGAATTAAAACCTTAACAAAAAGTAGAGCAGCGGTGTTTTTTAAAGAAAGCAACTCGTATTGAAATTTTAACGACGAAAAAGTTTCGGTAATTATTTGAAATCAACTAATTTCGGAATAAATATGAGAAAACTTGCCAAAAAGTAGAGCAGCGATTTTTTAGAAGAAAGTTCTATAAATAAATAAAATAATACGTTTCGGTAGTTTTTCCAGTTGGTTTATTTTTAGTGTTTTGTTTTTCCCCAAATTGCATAATTTATTGAACCAAAAATAAGAGTGCATTAACTGCAAAAATGCCAATTAAAATTTAAAAAAAACTGCAGTCTATAAATGAAATAATACGTTTTGGTGTTTTTCCATTTGGTGTATTTTTAGTGTTTATATTATTCTCGCATAATTTATAGAGTCAAAAATACTTAGTACTTTATCTGCAAAAACACCAATTAAGATTTAAAACAGGTTCCGGTTTTGCACATTTTAAAGCTAAAACTTAACAATTAATTTGAGATAAATTCAAAAAAATTAAAATGTAATGACTACGTTTTAAGAACAGATTTAAACAAAATAAATGCACCGTCGAGAACAAAATTTTGTTTTAAGTTTCCTGGTTGCTAATTTTCTTATCTTTGCACTCACTAAAATACACAAGATAACTGTGAATTACTAGAAAGATAAGTTAAATCTAAGCGAAATGCTTCTTGGAAAAATGTGATGATAAGCACTATATCTCTGGATTAATATCATGAGTGTCTGCAAGAAGTTATTTAAACCCTCGAATTTCTAAAAACAGCAGGAATTTAAATATTTGAAAAAATACAAAGCAAAAGACACGGGAGAAAAAAATCCATCTCCATTTTCATACTAAAAAAGCTTTAGCTATTTTGACAGATAAAATTGTGATGCTTGGTAGGTAACCGCAGGCTTATATCTCGCCAAATAAATACACAAACAAAATTATACTAACTTTTAAATTAAAACAAACGGTGGCAAAATACATAAACTACATAATAAGATTTCGAAATAATCGCTAGAAAATAAAAAAAAAAATATTAGAAAATGGTAATTAAAGACAGTTTTCGACTTTTCGTCCTTAATGGGGTTATTTAGAGGTATTGTTTTAGTGACATTCTAAGGTAATTTGAAGCATCCAAAGCAGTTTGGAATGTTTAAAGGCAGTCTGACTTGATTTAACAATAATCTTAATTTATTTTCAAAAATCTGCTTTTGAGAAAATTTAAAGAAATCTACGGTTAGAGAAAGTTAAGGCAGTCTTAAGGGTATTCCGAGGCAATTCGAAATAGTTTAAGAAAATATGGGGCAGTTGGCCAAAAATTCCTGCCTTAAAAGGCAGTCTAGTCGTTATTCAACAATAATCTTAATTTATTTTCAAAAAAATGGTTTTCAGTGAATTTAAAGAAATCTGCGACAAACTTGAGAAAGTTAAGGCTATCTTAAGGGCATTCCGAGGCAGTTTGGAATAGTTTATGAAAATATGGGGTAGTTGCTTATAGTTTCCTGCCTTGGTAAGGCAGTTTGGTCGTTACTTAACAACAGTTTTAATTTATTTTCAAAAATCCGATCTTCAAAGAGTTTAAAGAAATCTGCGATAGACATGAGAAAGTTAAAGCAATCTAAAGGGCATTTTCAGGCAACATGGAATAGTTTAAGAAAATATGGGACAGTTTTCTGCATTTTTGAAGCAGTCCAGTCGTCATTTTACAATCACTTTAATTTAGTTCAAAAAATCTGCTTTTAAGAACGTTTAAAGAAACCTACGACAGTTTTGACAAAGTTTAGGCAGTTTTAAGGGCATTCCGATTCTGTTTGAAATATTTAGTTCAAGGAAGTAATAATATTCTGCATTTTCAAGGGAGCCTGGTCATTATTTAAAAATAATGGTACTTAATTTATCTTCACAAATCTGTTTTTTAAGAAATTTTAAAGAAATATAGGATGGTTAAAGCAGCCCTAAGAACATTCCGAGGCAGTTTGGAACAGTTTAACAAAATATGGAGCAGTTCCTCGTTATTTAACAATAACCTTAATTTATGTTAAAAAAATCTGCTTTTCTGATTTATGATAATCTTGAAAAAAGGCAATTGAATCTCAAGGGCATTCCGAGGCAGTTTGGAATCGTTTAAAAAATATGGGGCATTTGATAATGGCAGACTTGAGAACGTTAAGGGAATCTTACAGGCTTAAGGTCTTAAGTTTAAGGATATATGGAGCAGATTATAATAAATTTTCGGCCTTTTATAACAGCCTAATTATTATCTAAAAATACTATTAATTTTTAATTTCAAAAATCTGTTTTTAAAATAATTTCAAGAAATCTATGATATATTTGAGAAAGTTAAGGGTACTCCGGGGCTGTTTGGAACATTCTAAAAAATAATGGGGCAGATGGTAAAAATGTTCTGCCTTTTAGGGCAGCCTAATTGTTATCTAAAAATAATGTTAATTTTAAATTCAAAAATTTTCTTTTGAGATATGTAGTTTCAAGAAATCTACGATAGTATTGAGAACGTTAAAGCAATTGTAGGCTTACTCCGAGGCAGTTTGAGACATTTTAAGAATAGTTATATGGAGCTGATGGTAATAATTTTCCGCCTTGTAATGCAGCCTAATTGTCATCTTAAAATACTATCAATTTTAATTTCAAAAATCTGTTTTTAAGGAAGTTTCAAGAAATCTACGACAAAATTGAGAAAGCGGTCTTAAGGGCATTCCGAGGCAGTTTGAAACATTTCAAAATGTATGGAGAAGATGGTAAAAATTTTCTGCCTTTCTAAGTTAGTCTGGTCGTTATTCGACAATAATCTTAATTAATTTTCATAATGTGCTTTTCGGAGAGTTTAAAGAAATCTGCGACAGCCTTCAGAAAATTAAGGGAATATCAAGGGCATTTGGAATAGTTCAAGAAATTGTGGGGCAGTTGGGTCCTACTCCATATTTAGCAAATAATCTTAATTTATTTTCAAAAATTTGCTGTTCAGAGAGTTTGAAAGAAATCTGCGACAAACTTCAGAAAATTAAGGCAATATCAAGGGCATTTGGAGGCAGTTTGGAATAGTTGAAAAATTGTGGGGCAGTTGGTTCTGCCTTGAAAGGCAATCTACTCCATATTTAGCAATAATCTTAATTTATTTCTAAAAATCTGCTTCTAAGACAGTTTAAAGAATTCTAAGAAAGTGAAGGCAGTTTTAGGGACATTCCGAAGCAGTTTAGAATCGCCTAAAAAAATATGGGTCAGTTGGCGATAATTCTCTGCCTTTTTAAGGCTGTATCTTAACTTATTCGAAAAATCTGTTTACAAGAAATTTTAAGAAAATCTAACATTGCACAACAAAGGTATAAACAAAAGGCAATCTTTCGCTTCTGAGATTTAAGCAACTTTCGTTAATAAAACCTAAATTTTAAAATTATCACCACTGTGCACGTATTCTTAAACGAATGACTTATTACATATACATATTACACAAAAATAATTGCTCTCGCTTCCTTCAAAACCCCTTTAAAATAAATAAAAACGCTACCCATAAATAATATACTTAAAGAATTTCCCACAGCAACTTTTGTACTTCTGATTCAAACCGAAAATATTTATATCCCTGTACGAAAACTGACCTAAAATAATATAGGTTACTGAAGTAGGAGAACAAGTTTTTGCTATTTTATACAAGTATTTTCAGCATGCGGAAGCACAGTAAATTTTATACATAATTCCGGGATTTTTGCAAGAAAACATTATCTTGAGAGTTCAAAAAACCTCTTAGAAGATGACTAAAAACGTGTTTGCCAATTCAAGAAGCTATTTTACAAGTTTTAGATAAAAATTTGAATTTCTGGCAAGATTTATGAATGCATGAATTTTAATAATACATACTGGTTTTTATATTCATATTTCTTTGTGTTTGTTTGATATCACGAATTAATACAAATAATACCATACATTTTGCTAACAATTAGTTACCAACTAGAATAAAATATTTGCAATTTGCAATGACCAATTTGCCCCGATTAGCTTGACTTACACGTCAGTCAAAATCATTAAGACTTTTTTTAATTAGGGCAATACTGGTGGACACCAACAATTTAAGAAAAAATCAGCTTTTAGCCTTATAAACAGATTATTTTAATACCCATTAATATCCGATCGATTTCTAAATAATAAATGAAGAATCACTGCATCACTGCAAGCTCAAGTTTCTCAGGATAGTATTTGGAAACTGACTGTTAATTAATTTAATTTAATTGTCATTCCTCCTAACATTTAGTTACGAATTTTCTGAATGTCTTGCCAAATTTAGATAAATCTGAAACAAAATTAAATGTGTTCTTTGCAAATTTCAAAGGTTTAAGCTATTTCAAAATCTGACAAAGCAAATCCGCCTAGACAAAATTAAAAAAAAGAAAATTTAGAGGTTAAATAAGCAAGTTTAAAACTGATAAAGGTTAGTTTGTTTGTTTATTTATTGGACTGGTCTAAGTGTAAGAACTTGATTAATTTCCTACTAAAAAAATAAAAGACATTTCAATGATGTAACTGCATCTGCATCCTTCACATTCTATTATTAGTATTATTACATTTGCGTTTAATTTTACATTTCCATTGCAATTTCTTAATAAAAACGAAGTCCACTAAACATACCGAATATTTACACGAATCGAGCAGGGTTATTCAACCTTGGTATAACGTAATAAACTAACACATTGACGATTTCTACCTGTTAATTATCAATTAAATGCCTGATTAATTAATTAGCAATATCTAATTTTCGAAATTTCACCCAATAAAATCAATAACATCCCAACATTGTTTTTTTTTTGGGAAAGGTGTGACATTCATTTTCAAAATGTTAACCATACAATTAATCTTAAGAAACAGCAAATTTATTCGTAGAAATACGCAAATGAAATAAATTCTTACTATTTACATATTTAAGTTGTTTGATAATAAAAGTTGCTTCATGCATAATATTATTGTTATTCGAATACGTTGATATACCACCTAACCCTATTTTCCAGGCAGATAAAAAATATCTGCCAAATGATTGCATAATAGTCACGTACACACGGTGGAAAGATTTATTTGCATGCAGAAGAATTTACTACTATCTTTACAAACCATGCTAAAACGATTAATCAGATTTAAATGTTATTTACTTCCTCTTACGTAAGTTGAAACGATAAATTAACTAACAGTATTCTACAGCTAAATTCGGCTCGACTATTTGAATTTCCGGTTCAATTTTCCTGGTTACTGTTTCATTATCATCACTGATTACAACAGATTTCCAGTAAAATCCATTAACTCAGATTTTTTTTATTAGTGAAATGGCCCACCTGACTTACGATAAATTAAAAACCTATAAAATTTAACAGAAGTTTTAGTAATAAAAATGTTTATCTTCCTATTACAGACTGATGTTGCAACCATGCATGACCATTTCTTTAATTAAGATTCCCTTTTCAAACTTTCATAGAAACTTTCTTCAAGTACACCTCTACCAGCTGTTCAAAATCAATCTGATTATAATTAAATTACAGTCTACGAGTTTCCTTTGTTTATGAATATTATAAGAGTAAATATAGGAAATCCCGTTTTGTAATTCCCAGTATTATTCGCACAAAACAAACTGATAACGATAAGCCTTAACGACATATATTAATGGATGTGTTATTTAGCATGGAAAACGTTTAATGTGAAAACACTGTTCAATTGTAATTTTTACTATCCTACAACATGTGATGTACAGGACATACTTTCCACTTTTAATAATTTAACAACTCTACGTTGACTTTCCCAAGGTTCTACAGGCTAATCAACCTGTTTCTGAAGTGTAAAGATTTAGAAAATAGTTTAATGACAAAATATTACTTGCGGTGAGGGGGGAGGGGCACAAGCTTCCAATAAAGGTGAGTGCTAAATTGTTTAATTTGTACATTGGATAAACAATTAGTTAATACAGAAACACGGTTTAATGAGATGTTAATGCATATCGCGGATTATCCAACAATTTAAACAAACAATGGAAATCTAATCAATTGCAATAGTTATTCAATACATCACTGCGGTAAAACAATGCAAATAAACGTGTAAAAAGTTTAAGTATGTAATTCTCATCAGTTTAAGCACTTTGATTGATGATAATCTGTTTGTTTACTTAAAATTTGAATAACTCGTTTGCTTGTTAATTTTGTATTTATTTTCATTTATCAAATTGTTGTTTACAGGAGTGGCATTCAAGGAGGCTAATTATTTTGCTATCAAACGATTAACGCATTTTTTAATGCAATATCGACGCTCGACGCAACTAAACACGTAAACAATTACAAGTCCAGGTGTTGCTGGATGTAAAATATTTTTTTAATTTCACATTATTTAGTAAACTGATCTTTGTAGCAGCAAAAATAATTACGTATATAGGTACCTAAACAAATAATAAACATATAACAAAGAGATTGACATCTGTTGAATGTTAAATGTTTCTTACAACATGTGTTCTTTTCAGGATATGAAGTTTCAGCTGATGAAACCTCAAGTTGCCTTCCTGAAATGTATTATGCCTGCTAAAAAGAGAACTTTTGTTTTGAAATTTCATGTTTAAATGTTGGACTTTTTTAGAAGCTGGCAGGTCTTTAACTGAAAAACTAAAATATTTTGTAACTCGCGAAAAGAACTTTCAGAATAACACAAGACCTTCAGAATTGTAAAAAATTTGATTTCATACATCGTCTTAAAATTAACACAAAAATATTCGGGGAAAATGTTAGCCTTACAGAAAAACGGGATGTTCTTCTTCAGGAAGGAAATTTTGCTTTTCAAACAGGATTTTTTGTTTTACTTACTGTGAAAGTAATTTTAACGACCAGAAGGAGGTCTGCAGCATTAAAATCGCAACGAAAATAAATTAACTATGTATCTACAAATCGAAGAAAACTACAGAACTGAAGTTTTCAGGAGGAAGACTTCTTACAGTTTTCTTTTTTTTTAATGACCATTTACAAGCAAATTTGAAAATATTAACCTTGTAATTTCGGAATCTATCAGGATGTTTAGCTTTAAATCCAGCATACCTTTAGTTTGGTTGAAAACAAAACACAACTAATTTCAGAAGAGGTAAAGGGTTTTTAGGCCAAAATACTACCTGAAAATTGGAACTCAGGTGAATGCTTTCAGATGTAACAACTTACTTTAGCTAAGAAAAACTATCGATATATTCATTTAAAAAACGGTTTAAACAATTTTACAAAATTTCTAAGGAGTTTTTGCAATAAAATCTGAGCTTTTCCATGAAAACACAGATAATTTTGGTCGATTTTTCAGGAGCAAAGCAATTAACATCTTAAAAAATGTATTCAAACCTATTTAAACACGAATTTAACGATTTTCTGAAATTTCAAAAGTCTTCGTGGTTTTCCTTAAACATAATATGCAATTTTCAGGCTGAATGATCTTAGGTTACCTGAAAAACGTGGAACTTTCAGTGATTCTTTAGAAGTAAAATTACTTTCTTGGTTAATAAATATTATTGGCATTTTTATTTAGTAATACGTTTGGACGATTTGTGGAAGTTTCAAAACACTTCAAGTTTCTTCTAGGTTGAGTTTTTCAGACTGAATATTCCGAAGTTACAAGAAAAAAAACATAGAAGTTCAGGCGATTTTTTCAGGAGTAAACGATTAATTTCTTAGTTAAAACTTGAAACAAATTATTATATTATTTTAATTTAAAGACAGAGCTTAAAGAAGTTTTAATTTTTAGTATTCTCAAAGAGCATCTCTTGTTTTTTCAGACTGAATGATCTTTGACGTCCTGAAAATTACAATCAATATTTGTTAGGAGTAAAATAATTTAGTTCTTAGCTGACGAAAATTATTGATATTTTCATTAAAAAACGATTATTAAAAAATTCAAAGCTCTACGGGGTTTTTTCAAATATAGGCAGAGCTTTTTCAGGCTGAATATTCTTAAGTTACCGAAAAAAATTGGAAAATTCAGGCGACTTCTTTAGGAAGAAAACGACGTAATGTTGGTATTTTGCAAATTACTTCGTATATTAATTAAAAATTAAATGCTTTTCCTGAAATATCGAGGTTTTCAGGAGATTTCCTTAAAAATAGGCAGAGTTCTATATACTATTTTTGTTCAGCTTGACGAAAATTGCTTTGAGCTCCTAAGTGTAAGTCATTGTAATAACTAATAACAAAGAACGGATATTGCTTAGCTATAAAAACAGCTGTTTGGCAACAATTTCGTAAACAAGGAAAATAATTTTAAAACAACCACACGAAAATCGTTCGATTCTTGTCAAATGTCAATTTAGGTTAAATTAACAAAATTGCAACCCGGTTTTGTTCCGCCTTCTTCTTACAAAATTTCAAAGTTAATTTAACGAACTTTTCAATTGAACACCCGTTGATTTAATTTTCATTTTTAAGAACATTTTGGCAAACTAGTCAGTCAAGGAAACACAGGTTTATTTTATTTCAAACGTTAAGCCTTTTTATTAGGAACCAAGCTTGGTTTATTGTAAAAATGATAATAAAAACCTTGCTCTAACTTTTAAATAATACTCGACGTATTCCTTTTTAAGAAAAACAAAACACCATTATTTATTATTTGCAACACCTTCCACGTTTGTAAAGCAAATACGAAATATAGATGATACATAATTAAATAAAATAAATGATCTTCAAGGAAAAACAGAATATAAAGTCCCAACATTTTCAAACTATAAAGGTTAAAGTACAGAAAAATGAATTTGCTGCATTTAAAGATCCGTATTCGTCTGGAGTTTCATAAAACGATCGAGATAACTTACAATTCATCAGAATTCAACCAGCGTTTCTGTAGAAGACGTACATACAAACCAATCAAATTTAAAAGTTTCATGGCTTTCATAAATTTCCATACGTAACTTTAAAGCTTGGCGAGAGAATAATTTTTCTAGGTTTTATTCTAGAAACCACAAGCTAAGTAAAAGAGGTTCCGAAGAAACGTTTTCAATGCTTCACTGATTTAAATTATTATATTTATGTTTAATTGGGTTGGGAGAAAAGAAAATACTCTGTTTTCGCTCTTATTGAAAATGAAATTTAATCGATCAAAACAGGTTTTTATAGCTGATTGAAAATGTTTAATTAAGTTCTGAAAATCATTTTAAATAATCTTTGATCCATACTACCGTGTGATCCAGAACTATTGAAATTGTAGAAGGGCTTGACGAGTATACTACAGTTGGTAGTGCTGCAGTACTGTCAAATTTTCATAATTTGTTACAATACATTACAGTGTTTTTCCAAAGAAGTGAATTCTTAAAAATTTATATTTTTTTAAAAAATAACCAATAATTTTGGCATCTACCAATTACGTGTCAGTATCTTCATCATTAATATCCTTATTAAGACCTAGTCTCCTTCCTTTTATGTTGGATCGCACGGTATATCTAACAGGAACTAAGAAAAGGCATGTTTTTATCAAGATTTGAAGAAAATTTCGTAAATAATTGAATTTAAGCAGTGTAAATGCCCAAAATTCCAAGTTTCCAAGCAAACAGTCACCTATTTTTTAATCACTGACTTTAAAAACGATCAAGATGGTCTCAAAAGAAAAATAAAATCGAATTATTCTTTAATGTAGAAGAAACTCAATACTTTTTTGGATCTAATTTACAAAATCCTGGCCTTATTATGTGCTTCTTTCTTTCTCAGTCAATTTATTTGTTTCTCTATTACCTTATAATTGCCTGGCGTGTTGCAGAACAATTAAATAAAAGTACTCTAATTATACGTACTTTCTTTAAGTGCAAAAATTATCTTTTCGATTTCTATTTATTTGTTTGTTTTTTTAGCTATTATTTCTACCCAGCTTGCAACGCTGAAAAACTAACAGAAACTGCTACATTTTTAACCTTTTTATCGCCTACAAAAACTTGCAATTTTGGAAGATAAACTGAATTTTCAGAGTTTCTTGCACGATTCTTTGAATTTGCCTTTACAAATCACTTTTTAACAAGAGACGTCTAAAGTTAAACTTGGCTAATTTTCAAAATTTTGTTGCATTCCTTCAATTTTTTTTTTCCCACTTATCATCATCATCAATACGTTTTAAGCCTTCTGGCTTGTTACGTCATCATGTGTGTTGGTCCTCCTATCTAGCTCTTGGCAGGCTTAGTAAAAATCACGTTTAACAAATGTTTTACATTTAAAATTGAGAAATTTGACATTATTTAAGCTTGTTCAATCCCTAATAAATGTTTTGCTTTAAAAAAGTTCATCAACAACTTCAGATAATAAATATAATGAAAAATGAACAGCCTTAAAGTTTATTTTATTTTCGCATACTCTGAAGTTCGAATTTCCACTTATAATTAAAATGTTAGGTTAAATCTTGAAATACAATTTTTCTCCATCAAAAATTTGATAATACATTCAAAATATTACGAGACGCGTCAGTGGTCGGTGGGAGCACGTGTGATTTCGGACGTATTCGTCTTCTGCCAACAGAAGCGAGTATTCCAGATTACGTCATCGTCTCGATCATTCCAGAGTTGCGTTCTCGAAGGTCACAGTTGGTATATAAGCGCGTTTTTGTTAGGAACGAGTTAGTCTACCAAAGTCTACCGGTGGCGACCAAGGCGAACACGTGTACAAGTGCGTGCGTAAATATAAATAAACTGTATAAATTAGTTAGTGTTTCAGGTTAATATTAGTGTTGTGTTTTTAGTGTTTAAGTTGTTGTTTCGTGTTAATTATTACGTTGTTTAAATTTGTTAATAAATAATTCACACCACGGACCGTAGTTTTAAATAAACGAATTAAAAATGTTATGATATTTTTAAACGGCTTGAGGTCATTTATTATGATGTTATCAAATGCGTTCCAAAATTCAACAACTTATTTTCCTTGATATTGAATACATTAAGTTCTACCTACCTATAGGCAAATATAGCTCGTTAGAATTAGGTACTCCACCTTGAGTAACATAAACAGAATTAATAACTGGCAAAATCAGCTCTGGAATAAATCAGAACTTTAAAATTAAATCAATGTTGTTTTTACTAAAAATACAAATTTATGCCAGAAAGATCTTTGTTCGTATCGATCAACAGTCTAAGTCTATCTCACTTACATGGCCTACTGGGAACTAAAAAAACAGCAACGCCTTAGAAATAAATTATGTATCTAAAAATTTAAAATATTGGGGGGGGGGGGTTAAATTTTATCTCCGAGACATAATTAAGAGAAAATTCATGTAGTAACAGTAGTAAGTAACATTAGCTATAGCTCATAAAGATTGTGCCTATTTTACCCAATGACGCTTTGGTAAGCTACAGTAAATTAACGATTATCAGTAGTCACAACATCAGGTAAATTACCTTCCTAGGCATGTAAGTGAAGCGATTAATTTAGTGGCAACTATATCAAAAATTACTTACATTTTTAAAGTAGTTTATATTGGTATTGAAAAAATCTTACATAAAATTCGGAAGGTAAACATCTTAGATCAATCTCGAACTTTATTGCCACCTACGCTTGGGCTGTTAACAGGTCCTTGAATGATAAATGCTATTTACCTTCCTTGATACATAAATCACCAAAATGTGGCTTTAGTTTTATTTTTGAATACGATGAATTTTAATTAAAAATTTTTAAGTTTGATTTTAGAACCTGTAAGAATTTGTGTACTTTATCAATCATCTACAAAAATTCGCTATTAAAAATGGTATCAAAATTTTCCTTGATCTGAAACTTTAGGAGGAAACCTTGAATTTTTTAAACTTTAAGAGTGGATAATAAATAGAAGTCCCCATCTATCCGAGTGCTGCTAAAAATTTTACGCGGGGCCAAACGTCAAAAAAAACGGTATTTTGAGAATATCTCGTTAACGGTTACGAACATAATTTGCTAGGTAGTAATCTAAAATATTATAAACATAACCTTATATTTTCATAAAATTTACTTACGTATTTCGTGTATTTTTATTTTAAATGGAAGTGCTGTCAAAATTGACAAAGATATAAAGTACCTAAACAATAAAATAATCGCATATCGGGGAAACAAACTCCTGTGCTATTTATATCTCTTTCTAGCATTAAGCAAGGTCAATCATCCACGGTGCACGTTGAATCCGTACACATTCCAAGGCCCCCCGGATCTTTTCTAAAAAATGCGTTGTTGTTTCCCTATGATGCGTCTTACCGTGGACACTCGGTATATTTTCCCTTTTAGTCATTATTAAATATTTTAAGTTTTGATTTTATGGCATGCAGTCACTATATCCTTAGCTATGCTGAAATTTGGGAAGAAAATTTTGAATTATAATTTTAATTACATACAGTGTGTTTCACTTTACATGAAGACACTTAAATAACCGTGTTAATAACGCAATTAGTATAAAACTTTTTCCAGTGATAGAGGCCATTAAGACGAATCTTTTTTTAGGAATAAAAAACGTTTAAAGTCCAAATCTAGCCAACTATGATTAAAATAAAAACTAGCATTTCAAGTAAAGTCATATAAGCGATTAAGATAGAACAAAAAAGTATTTAAAAAAGTTGTTGCTAATTGCAAAATATACCCCAATATGAAGTTTCCCTGAAGAATTTTAATTTTTATTTACCTACATTTTTTGTGTGAACTCATTAAAAGATTTCTTATCTCAAATACTAAGTGTGCGATGCACAATCAAAACAATTAAAAATCGTTTGAAACGTCAGCTCACAAAACAATTTACTTAAGTGGCATGGAATTTTTGTTGTTTGATTAGTGATGCCTGAACAACGGTTAAGTATTCCTGAAAATGTAGAAAAATTAAGCGAGTATTTTTGGGATTAGCAACAACTTTTTTAAATTAAAAAATTTCATTCCTATAAAAAGATTCATCTTAATGACCTCTATCACTGGTAAAACTTTTATACTAATTGCGTTATTAATAACACAGTTATTTAGGTGTCTTCATGTAAAGTGAAACACACTGTACATATATGAATTAAACAGTGGCGTGTCTAGAACCTGACAAAAACTTTTTTCACGAGAATATTCTTGCACTAATTCCTTTTCAATTGATATTAATCCCAAGGCAGAAAGTCTTTCTTGTCCTGTAGAATTCCTAACAAAACTTTTGATTCGTTTAAGCGCGGAAAAGAAACGTTCTGTAGATACACTTGTGGTGAGGATAGTGAGTGTAACCTGCCGGGTTACAGCTTACACAAGACTATTTTTAGTTCGATTTTCAAACGAAATTATGCGCAAAAACGAAAGATTTTTGGATTGATACGATATTTGTATTGTTTATATATTAATATGTAACTAATTTCACGTTCATATACTTTTTAATTCCACAGTAAAACAGTATTTATTTTATTACTACATAATATTCATGGACACGCGCTTGAATCAATCTCAGTGAATTAAAACGCCATACTGGCGGTAAGCTGTAACTTCCTAGCTTATAAAGCCGTTTCGGGTTAAGTCGTGTTTTTCGTCGTTCGGCAGCGCCGTTGAAATCAGGTTCGAGCTTCGATTAGTACTATTGAACACACCACTGGAATTAAACAAAAAATTTCACTTTTGATCAACGAATTCTTATTTATTTATTTCTTTTTTAAGGATTTAAACGGCCACTTTTCTATTTTCTAATAGCCAAGGTCACACCTGATCAAAGAAAAAAATTCTTTAAAGTTGAAGGAAACTTGAATTGCCTTTCTGTTTAGTTCGGAAGCATAATACATAAGAAGAAATTTCCAGTTTTAAGTTTTAATTTGTGGATTTCATCATCATCTTCATTAATTGGCATGGAGCAGATCCCTGTGGATGTGGATCAATCATGGATTACCCCATGCTAATATAAGGTGTGAAGGGATTTTTTTTATGATAGAAAATAATTCTTTACACTTGAAGGAAACTTCAATTACTTTTTTGTTTAGTTCGGAAGCTTAAGAAGAAGAAACTTCCATTTTTAAGTTTTAATTTGTGAATTTGAAATATTCCGTAAGAATTTAACAGACTTGTTAATCGAAAATGTGCAAATCTGATGATTTTTTAACACCTACGAATCTAACAAAAAAGACAATAGCCTTATACAATTCTATTACAACGTTTGTCTAATTGACGTCAAACTTCTTAATCATCTTTCTCAAACCGATAATTAATCGATATGTTACTCATGTTCCTTACGTTTTCTGGTATTTTACCACTGATGATTATAATAATACGTAGTTAGATGTAAATTCCTGCTAAAGCGTGAAAGCAATACCACAATCCAATCTTTTCGAAAAGTTTAGTTAAACATGCTCTTTACGTTTTCTCATATTTTACTATCAAGCTTACAAGTTCTGCCCTGCAAAATCGCGAAAGTAACAAATTTTTGGTGTAAAAAGTTTCTCAGGAAATCGCCACCATAGTCGTGATTAACCTGGCAAATAACAGAAACAAAATACAAGAGAAAGTTGGGAAACAAATCGAAGTGCCAGTACGAAAAAGTAACAATTACTACATCGCATATTAGCATATCGTACCATTACAGACATCACATAGTAAAAGGATGTGGACGACAGCACGATAACAACAAAAGCGGCAACCTATAAAAATTCCATGTGACGCAAGAAGTAGACATGATAATAGAAAAGTTTTTCCCACAGTTGTTTAACGCTTGAATAAAATTTGTTCTATAAAACAGTTACCATGGGATAATCAATAAGCATAAGCAACTACTTTTATTACTAACTTGCAGCTATGCAAGTGAAATCTAAATTCTCGATTCTCGAATTCCTTTCCTTGGAAACTAAAATATCATTGAAAGTAAATTTCTGCTAAACCCGCTACAAGTTTTTTAACCGCAATATAAAAATACTTTCGTGTCAACGTTAAGGCATTCGTACTTTAAAACGAATTAATAAAATGACCAATAATTCTCTATAGCGAAAGTTAACGTGTCTAATTGTTAGATAATTTATTGCAGTTTTAATGAACAAAATCAATACGTTCAATGTTGGTTCCCTTCAAGGAATTCCTCATTAAACCAATGACGTAGTCCGGGATGGAATCTACTTCCTACTATAAATTCTAGGCTGTGGTAATTACCGAAATTTGCATCACTTCCTTATTCGTGCATTGATGAATAAGACTCGAGTTTAATAAATATAATAATTAAAGCTGTTAAAAAAATGAACACTTTAGATCTGGCAAGGTAAACGTATTCTGCATACAACTGATTATAAATAAAATATACAGTACATGGCAATCTACTGTGACACAACTGTTACTGTATTTCGATTAACAATGCAAATACCTACTCACTGATGTAGTAGAAATTCATAAAGCGTGCCTACGCGTATTTTTATACATATCCTATTAACCATTTCTTTACAGAGTGTAGGAATGTTATTTCGTTTTATATTAAAAACAAAAGAATTTCTTACTCATTCACCATAACTGATACGGCATTGTCTCTTTGAAAATATTAAAGCATTTAACAGAACCAAGGAGGTAATTCTTTCTAAGTGGAGTTATATTAAAAATCTCAGTCAAGTTAGCCTTGAAGGCAAATTTGCAACACCTATTAAATGCAAACTGCATATTTCACAGCTACCCAAATGAATTTGTTTTATAAGTCTCTTCCCACTATCAAAGCTACGAGAATAACATTATAGCACAAGGTATAAACGAAAACAGGCCTCTCCCTTTCTTCTTATTATTTTTAGGAGATGAAAAATGAAACTTACGGGGCGAATATGGAAAAAATTGTGGTTTTTGGGGCCACAAAACTTCTGGTTTCGCCGCCAATGGCCTCAACTTTCGCTTTTTAAATGGAAAGCTCTTTTTGCAATCCGGAGGAAATTCTGAATCTGAATACTCAATTTTTGGAAAAATGAAAACATTTTTCAATATTTTATTTTTCCTTCCTTGCCAGGGTTTTCAAAAACCAATAGCAGCTCACTTGATTATTTAAATAAATGTTTTTACTAATCGAAAAATACTAGAATCTTAAAAATTCGTATACGGATTAAATTTTGCTAATTAATTTCGATATTCAAACAGGAATTCTGATCTCCAAATTCCAAAACTCTAGAAATTTGGATTGAGTGGCAAATCTTTAAATCAAACCTCAGATTAACATTTCAAATTACCAAAAATTCAATTTCAAAACTCACTCTCAATCTAATTTGTTTGCCTCCTAAATTCTTCAAATTCTAAATCGAATTTGGATTTTATTAGCGTATTTTTTCGAATCTAGATTTAAGATTTGGAATTTGAAATCGTTTAATTTAGATTTGAGATTGATATTTTGCAAATAATATTCAATCTTCAAATTTCAGTCTTTATTCAAAACTTACCTTTTCGAATTTAAATTTTTTGTGTTCAAAAAATTGAATTTGGTTTTTCTGATATTTCCAACTTTATTTCTCAGATTAAATAAGTTCAAAACTCCAATGGATTACACGTTGAATTTTCAATCTCAAATTTGAAATAGTTTAATTTAAATTTCGAATTTAACTCTTAACTTGGAACTCATTTTGAATCTTGAACTTTCAGTCAAAGGTTAGATTTCTGTATTTATAAACCAAGTTTCAAATTTTTGAGGTTTTCTAAAATCTGAATCTAGATTTTTGTAATACTTCAAGTTTGTTAATCAGATTAGAAACCCCCAAAATTACGATTTAATATTTTCATAACGGAAATTCTTCAAATTTCAAATTCAAAACATTCCAGGCTTGTACTTATATTTAAAAGTCAATTTGGATTGAATTAATAACCTCAATTTTCAATAATTATTTAAAATGTTACAATCTTGATATAGAATTCCGATTGAGGATAATTCATTTCCAACAGAGATAAATGTTCAGATTCTAAAATTTAAAATTGTTTTAATTAAAGTTTTCTAAACACTGAATTCTAGGATACGGGATTCAAACATCAGCTCAAGCTTAGATTTAAATTTTTTATTCTGAAGCCAAAATTCGGCTTTGAACTTCCAATTTTAGATCCAAGAGTTAAGTGGCGGTGTCAGACTCAAAAATTAAAAGCTTAAACTCTGAATTTTGAATTCTACAACGTGGAATTCCAACATTAGCTCAAGCCTAGACTTAAATTTCGTATTCTGAAAGCAAACATTCTGTTTTGTACTCAGATTCTCAGATTGAAAATTTGACCGGCAATTTAAGATTCAAAAATTAGAAGCTTGAAATCTGATTTGATTTGTGAATTCTAAGATATGGATTCAAACATCAGCTCAAACCTAAATTTAGATTTCTTATTCTGAAGCGAGAATTCACTTTGAAACTTTGAATTTCAAATGCAAGATTTGGCTAGTAATTTTAGATTCAAAAATTAAGGTAGATGCTCAAAATCGGATTTGAATTGGGAATTCCAGGATATGGGATTTAAATATCAGATCAAGCGTAAAATTAAATTTCTTATTCTGACGCAAGGATTCTGATTTAAACTTTGAATTTCAGATTCACGATTTGGCTGGTAGCAATTTAAGACTCAACAATTGGAAGCGTAGAATATGATTTGAATTGTGAATTCTATTGTATGGGATTTAAACATCAACTCAAACCTAAATTTAAATATCTTATTCTGAAGCCAAAATTCCGCTTAGAACTTCGAATTTCAGATTCAAGATTTGACTAGTAATTTAAGATTCAAACATTAAAAGCCTAACATCTACGATGTAGGCTCAAACCTATATTAAATGTTTTAATTTGAAGCGATAATTTGATTTTGTACTTCGAATTTCATATTCAAGGTTTGACTAACAATTTAAGATTCAAAAGTTAGAAGCCTAGAATCTGATTTGAATTTTTACGATACGGGATTCAAACAACAGCTTAAGCCAAGATTTAAATTTCTAATTCTGAAGCAAGAATTCGGTTTTGAACTTTGAATTTCAGATTCAAGATTTGACAGGCAATTTAAGATTCAAAAATTAAAAGCTTACAATTTGGGTTGAATTGTAAATTCTACAACCTGACAAACATCAGGTTAAGTCTAGATTTAAATTTCTTATTTAATTAGAAGGTTAAATAAAATCTGATTGAATTGTAATTCTAAGATATGGGATTCGAACAACAACTTAAGCCTAGATTTAGTTTCTGATTTTGAAGCCAACATTCGGCTTGCGTTTTAAGATTGGAATCTTAGAAAAGCTGGATATAGTACCTATGTATATGATATATCAAAGCTTCACCATGGTTCTATTAATTAACCAATGATTTGGAACAGTCTGGATTATGACTTGCAATCTAATTGAAAGTCAAAAATCTAAACCTAAATTTGCAAAAAAATTGAACTGTAATTTGAATTTCTATTTTAAAATTAAATAACATAAACGTTTGCAACTTGTAAGACTTCAAAACCTAGTAGAAATTCAGCCCCTTCATTTAAACCAAAATTAAATCAAATTAAATTAAACGAAAATTCCGAATTCAAAATCCGAAATTCTGAAAATTAGAAAGAGATTTCAAACCTGAGAACATACTAGAATTTGAAAACTTAAGCTTGCAGTTTGATAATTTATAATTAAAATTTTAATTCTGGATTTGTAGAAACAAGCGTGAAACACTCTCTGGCAAGTTGAGATTCAAAAACTAGAAAGTAAATTATGAATTCTAGTATATGGGATTCAAAACATTAGCTTAAGCCTTGCTGACATCTTATTTGGAACTAAGAATTCAATTATTATAAACTTTGAAATTCAGATTTGACTGACACTTTGAGGTTCAAAATTAGGAGCTAAAAATCTGATCTGAATTATAAATTCTGAGATATGGAATTCAAACATCAACTCAAGCCTGGACTTAAATTTATTTTTCTGAAGCAACAATGCGGTTTTAAATTTTGAATATCATATTCGAATTTTGATTGGTAATTTACGATTCAAAATTAGGAGCTTAGAATCCCCAATTCCAAAACATCAGCTCAAGCCTGGACTTAAATTTTTTCTTCTGAAAGAATTTCTTTCAGATTCAAAATTTGACTGACAATTTGAGATTCAAAGAATCCGTCAGAAAGATCCAGCTTCGACTAATTTGAATTCAGAAATGTACGTTTTGAATCAAAACTGAAATTTTAAGATTGACTATTAGTTGCAAAATTTCAATCTCAAATCCAAACCGGAAATCGTAAATCTGGATTCGAAACCGAAAGCTCAAAATGTTTTCAAAAAGCTAATTGGACCAAAATTTCGATTCCGAATTTGAAGAATTTTGGAGCGGATAATTATATTGACAGTGAATTTTCAAATTTAATTTTTGGAATTTTGGAATGTGTGATTTGCCAGTCTATCCAAATTTCTATGGTTTTGGAAACTGGAGATCAAAATTTTTGTTTGCGAATTTGCAAATTTGCACTTTAATTTTTACGCCAGCTTAAAACGTCATGGTACAAAAGGAATCCTTTAAACAAGAATATACAGTTTGAAGACAATCTAACGACTTAATTGCAACCCACTTGTTAGTACTACTTACAGTCTTTGTGATCATAAATAACAGTTTTACGGAAAAGGTAACAAGTATAACTGAAATTTACTAAGTAAGGTTAACAAGCTACCCGACTCATTTTTATAAAATTTTTCATAAATGATATAAAACTGAGTAAATTGCAGGAGTCCAAACCATAACAATTTCTTGTGCAATTTAGAACAATCCTCTTAATAAATACCAACGCTTCAAGATAATTCTAACGAACTCTACAAATTAAATTTCACAGAAAGAGAAACTAGATAATTACATTATGTGAATTCAATAACCATTACAAGCTTATTTTCGTGTTGGCTTTTATTAACTGGTGGTTTACGAAAGCACGCACATGTTAACAACCATAATTAGCCTTTTCCATTTAAACTCTAATTTTCTTTGTTCCTTTTTTAAATCAATATTTATATAATATATAAACAAACAAAGCATTCCATAAAAAAGATGAAAAAATCGATTCTTTAGTCCGATTACGAAGCTCATTTAAATAAAGGCGTCAACAATAAAAAAGCATTTCCAACGAAATAATTCAAAGAAAAAATGGTTTAAAAATTTGAACACATTTAGCAAAAATAAATCTGTCAGCTATTGAATTAGTTTTATCTACTGCATTTTAAAAAGTTCACAAGAACACCAGAAAAACAAGCAGAAGTTGGCCATGAAAAATGTCACGTTAACCTTTTAAATAATCTTTAAGCTGCAATTTCTGAATTTAACTGGGAATTTAAGTTATACAAGTTGGAAGTGAACTGTTTGATTTTAATTAAGACATAAAATTGTCAGTTTATAAGTTAAACTACTGGAGGGATCATTTTATTTAAAGTTACTTAAACAAGGAATGTTGAGTCTTGAGGCGAGGTTTATTTCTTAATATTGGAGGAAACGTATTAATATGTAGGTCTTCTAACCGCAGCAAATATTTGCATAAAATTAACTATTATTTGAGGTTGATTCATAATATTACCGTTAGGTATACAATTAGGAACTTTCTTTAATGAAATTAACAGCATTTTCAATGAAGAAATATGTAAGTAGTTCACACATTTTTAACAGCCGAAAATTAAAATAAAGTTTAAACTAAAATTTCGAAATGTGAACAGACTTAGGAGGCCTTAACCCTCCTTGTTGCCGAAGCGCCGATACCTTTATCTTCTACAGCTTTTAATTAATTAATTTTGCAGGAACAGGAATCGACTTTTGCGAAAATATTTTTGGTAATTTTCATAATTCGTTAAAATGTACTTAATATTTGTCAAAAATAAATGTACAACTTCGAATAGGCACTGAATTCGTAAAACATGCAAATCTCGTACTTCTGAATAAATAAATAAATGTTAATTAAATTGCAGTAGAGCAATGACTTAGACAATAGCTTATCAGCAAAAACCATAAAACACGGATTTAACTGCGGTTTTTACTTCTAAAAATGCGAATTCAATTGCGTCAAGATGTAACTACCAGATAACTTTAGAAACGACAAAAAATCCCCGCTTTATAACTAATACAGGAATTAATATCACAATAACAAAAGTTGCCGCATCTTAAATACATGTCTTTATCTTATCATTTTAATAAGATAACAATTTTTTTATAAATTGGCCAGCTTAACTTTTAAATTACAAATTAGTAGATATACAGACTAATTTTTCCTTCAAATTTAAATGTTATTGAAAATATTTTGCCAATTTGTTTTGGAGAAATAAATGCAATTATTACTGGTATTATTATTTATTGTTATTATTATTTAACAGTGATGTTAAGGAACTTGTATACTACTAAAAGTGTGTGTTCAATTCGGAATTAAACATACATGATTAGTAGAACCTAAGAAACAACGTATAAGATGGAATTAAAAAGCATTTAAACAATGCAATTTGTAATATTTTTTTAACACAGAATGTCGACAATAATTAGACGTTATTTTCGGAGTATGTACTACCACAATTACCAAAACGATAAAACAAAATAAAAATGTGTTACTAGTCGCCTGATGTGTCGTTTCCCATACAACAATTTTTTTATTCAAAACTTATTTATTATTCTTCTTAGCAAATTGCAGTGAGCCTTTGTAAAGCTACTTGCTTAGCTTTTTTATTTGTTTAATTGTCAAAGATTATAAAATTAAATATGTTCATGCGGTGCCTGACATGCCTCCGTGCGGCTCATTACATAATCTGCTCGTTCACCGGATCTCAACCCGTTTGTTTTGTGCTTATGAAGCATTATCTCTTGAGACTTGGAAGTATAAAGTTCCTAATTTACTTGTTACTGATTCCAAGATAACAAATCTAAACTACTTTATGGTTTATTGGACTCAATGGTAATCATTTTATATATTTTTTTTTGCTATAAAATGTCTACGCTGGCCACTCATTCTGATGTCATCTAATATTTAAATTTTTTTCTTTAATTTCAATGTCAACCTAGTGATTCTTTTTCCTAGACATTAAATGTGCATTAAATTAGCTATATTGTGTTATAGCAGATTTTGGTTACGAGAGAAGTTTAAACGTGAGATCAGAGTACTAACCCTGTTGTGGCCTTTATGAATGATGATTTGTTTATTTACTTAGTGCTTACGTTGTTTCATAGATATTTTCTAAGTGAATGAAATTCAATTACTTGAAAGCAAAGGACGGCATTTGTATTAACTTTTTTCATTAGTTTAAAGACTTTAAAGACCTTACAAAGAAGGTTTGAAAAAAATCAGAAATCACTGATATAAAAAAAAATCAAATCAAAAGCAGTTTTTTGGTTTTTTTATATGGCTGCAGTTTTGGAGAGTTTTCGCAATAGGAGTATTGTTTAATTTAAATTATTAAAATAATTTTTGATTTTTTCCAATAAATCATAAAATTTTAAACGTTATTTTCAAATATTTTCTAAACGTTTGTTGTGACGAGTTTGTGCGTTACATGAGTTATTAGTTTATTAGTTTAATTCTATTGGAGTAACTGGTGGCGAAAAACCCAACCAAGAAATATAAAATTATTTCCAAAATACGCTCAACTTCATGAACTAAAAGAAATCAAAAAACCGATATTCAGCAAATCAAATAAATAAATATTGCTTTTTTTATTGTTGCAGTTTCCACCAATTTTCGTTATCATTATATTGTTTAATTTAATTTATTGAAATAATTTTTGATTTTTCCCAATAACTGATTAAGTTTTAGACATTATTTTCCAAATACGCTATTTAAAATCACCGAAGTTCTTAAGTTCTTAAAGTAAAAAATGAAAAATTGTTGATATTTAAAAAATCGAATAAATCCTCTTTTTATTTTCTTTATTTTGTTGTAGATTTTACCAATTGTCATAATAATTTTGTCGTTTTTTAATACATAATTAAATTTTAGACATTACTTTCCAAATTCGCAAATTAAAATCCCTCAATTCCCTAAGCTAAAAAAATTCGCTGATATTTAAAAAATAAAATAAATCCTAATTTCGTTATTTTTTCGTTTTGTTGCAGTTTTTACCAATTGTCATAATAATTGTATTGTTCAATTTAACTCATTAATAATTTTTCATTTTTCCCAATAATTAAATTTTATATGTATGAATGTAGGTACATTGTTTTCCAAATACGCTATTTAAAATTACTGAAGTTCTTAAACTAAAAAATCAAAAATCACTGATATTTACAAAATCAAATTATCCCATTTTTTATTTTGTTGCAATTTTGACCAATTTTCGCTGTTCAACGTAATCAATTAAATCAATTTTCCATTCTCCCAATAAATAATTATTACATTTTAAACATTATTTTCCAAAAACACTATTTACAATCGACTTTCTAAATTAAAAAATCAAAAATCACCGATATTTAAAAAATCAAATAACCATAATTTTATTTTCTTTCTTTTCGGCAGTCTACATAAATAAATTCTATTTCCAAATAGCAAAAATAACTAATGTTAAAAAATTAATCAACCGGCAATACAACAGAATGAGAGTACCGACATATTGAAAGTTAAGCAGCGGCCTGCTTGGTCTGAACGAGAATGAATTGGCCACTCTGCGGCTCGGTGTGCCCGGCCCTCTCGACACTGTAAAGGTATAAGAGGGTAAAAGAGAAAGAAAACAATCAAATTAATCACGATGGCTTCATTTTGGTACAGTTTTGGTCAGTTTTAATAATGATAATGTTGTTTAAATTAATTTATGAATAGATTTTTAATTTCTTCCAATAAGTAATTAAATTTTAGGCATTGTAATTCAAATCTTCCTATACTTAAAAAGCAATCAAAAAAAACACTAAAACATATTTAAAAAAAATCAAATAAGTCCTAATTTCATATTTTGTTGCATTTTGGCCAATTTTCATAATAAATGTGTTTAATTAATTTATAAAAATAATATTTCTTTTTCCCAGTAAATAATTAAATTTGATATTGTTATCCAAATCCGCTATTTAAAATCGCCCAACCTCTTAAAAAAAATCAAAAATAACTGATATTAAAAAATCAAACAAATCACGACATTTTTATGTTTTTATTTTGCTGCAGTTTTGACCAATTTTCATAATTGTTTAATTTAGTTTAATAAAAAACGTTAACGTTGAGTATCTTATCCTTGAATAAAGGGAAGAACATTAATTTATATTTCTCTATTAAATAACAAGAAGTGATATATAAATCTTCAAATTACTATTAGCTGGCATGAATGGTTGGACGAGAGAACTACTGTTTCTTCTAGCTTAATTTAAGAGTTTACACTGCTGGATGGTCAAAAATAACCTTTCATTTTTTTCAACAAATAATTATACTCGTATGTTAGCCATTATTTCCCAAATATGCTTTTTAAAAATTTACTTTCTTTAATAAACAATTAAATAAATCCTGATTTTTTATTTCTTTATTTTTCGCAACTTTGGCTAATTTTCTTAATAATTACATATGTATATTGTTTAATTTAATTTATTAAAACAAATTTTTCCTAATAACCAGTTTTAGACGATGTTTTTTCCAATTGTGCTATTTAAAATCTCTTATCCTCCTAAATCAAAAATATCCAAAAAATCAGATAGGTAAATTATGATTTTTTATTTTATTCATTTTGTTGAAGTTTTGATCGATTTTCGTAATAATTGTGTTATTTGGTTTCATTTATAAATAGTTATTTTCGTATCAAGTGTCGAAAGTAGCAAATATCAAGCGAGTGTTTATAAATAGATATACGAGTGCGGAGCGAAGCGGAGCACGAGTAGAAATATTTATAAACACGAGCGGAGATATTTGCCTTTCGAACGAGTTACGAACTAGTTATTTTCGTATCAAGTGTCGAAAGTAGCAAATATCAAGCGAGTGTTTATAAATAGATATACGAGTGCGGAGCGCAGCGGAGCACGAGTAGAAATATTTATAAACACGAGCGGAGATATTTGCCTTTCGAACGAGTTACGAACACTATTTTTCCCACGACCAAAAATGTACATGTCAAAAAGTAACACTGACAGTTCAGGTAAAACGACCGTCATTTTTTGTTTTGAAGCGGCCGCAGCTTCCTATTATTGCGCAAACTGTGCGATATATCCCTATACGTGTTCATATCGCACGGGTTGTTCATTTGTTTTGCGAAAGTCAATCGCACGGGTGATATTGTCAACTTTCGCGCCTAGTTTGTTGTGCGTTAGGAGCGACTTTCTTATATGGTCGTGGGAAAAATAACTTTTCATTTTCCTAATAAATAATTACCATTTAGACATTATTTTCCAAATACATCCCAAACTATGAAATTATCAAAAATGGCCGATATTAAAAAATCAAATAAATCATTTTTTCCCCTTTATTTTGTTGCAATTTTGGCTCGTAGTAATTTTTAATTTTTCCCGATAAATAATTAAATTTTGGACATTATTTTCCAAATACACTCTTTAAAACTGCTCAACTTCCCTGACCTTACAAAATTATTGTAAGTGATGCCTTCATGTATGTTATTATTATTTTATTAAATAATTCATATCAAAATTCTTGGCTAATTTTCGTAATAATTGACTTATTTAATTTAATTTATTACAAATAGTTTTTCATTTTGTCAATAAACAATTAAATGTTGGACATTATTTTCCAAATACGCCATTTAAAAACCTAATCACAAACATTTATTTCTAATCAAAACAGTGGCAAATAATGTATATTACTCTAAATCTAAATCAACGAAGATGTAGTTCTTTCAAGTCCCTTAAGCTCAATCACTTTGTGTAGAAACTTAAACTGAATATTATTACTTTTTGAGTGTCACACTCTGTATTTATTAGTTAGCTACTGTCTTTCCAATATTCCATGTTGTAAATAAATAAATAATATCCTATACAACTGGAAACTTATTTTTTGCACAATAAATAAAAGGAAACCAAATCTTCGCGCCAGATTTTGAATAGGAATATATATTTTTATATAATAATATCAGTGGCGTGCCCATGGGGGGGGTTTCCGGGTTAGAACCCCCCCCCCCCCCCCAAGACTCCTAAAAGTTGCACTATCCCAAGACTCCTAAAACTTGCCATAAGGTCAAATAACCCGTTGGTGGAATCAAGTGATAACTTAACCCCCCCCAGACAAAATTTCTAGGCACGCCACTGAATAATATCACAAGCATATTGTCAATCTAATTGAATACTTATTTCATATCAAAACAACGGTAAATAATGTAGGTATATTACTCTAAATAGAGTTAGCAAGTGTTTGAAATAAGGTAGATCGATGCCTTTATGTAAATATAACCCTATCTATTTCTAAATAACTTGTGTTTGTAATGATTATACCTCATCTAATCGTTGTGAATATCTCCTATTGTTGACATAATTATTAGATTATGCCAAGAAAATAAATTTCCTATACCTACCACAAAATTACATTCATTTACGGATATCGAAAACCATGGTTGGAAAGAATCACAATTTTTATAAAAAATCAAAAAATTAAAATGTGTCTATTTTGTTACATTTTGACCAGTTTCTCTAATAATTGTATTGTTTAATTTAATTTACTAAAATAATTTTTCCCAATAAATAATTAAATTTTATACATTATTTTCGAAATACATACGATATTTCACACCGCTCAACAACTTCCCTGAACTTACTAAATTATTGATTTCTCATTTATGCTATTATTTTTAATTACTGCTAATTTTCTTACAGCCTATGGATTGAAAGAACTGTTCCTATGGTTACATTCGTTTGAATGTTTTTTAAATTTGAAACAAAAACTAATCTTTTTTTAGTCTTTGGCGATTTAAATCAACGACAAATATAAAACAAACCTGTTGATTTGAATTATCATTTTAAACGTTAAATTTAAATCAGGCTAAGCCTGCTTAAAATTTACTAACATTCTGTATTATTAACGACATTTTCACGTTCAAAGATAAAAGTAATTTCCTTTCCTAATTACTAATAGATTAACCTTTAAATTTTGACATTAATTACTACAATATTTATATTATTTGTTTAATAATCTTTTCCTCTACTGTAAATCATAAACATGATAACCATAGCAAAAGAAAATAAACAAAAAATTAATACATTAACCAAGAAAGAGATTGTGCCAAAATTTACAATAATTATGTTGAACTATAAATATCAAAGAGGTACCACATTTTCTAAATAGGACTCGGAGTTCACTCAACTACGACTAACCAAAATCTATCTAGGTTAAAGAGGTGAATTAACAATAGCAATCTGAAATGGTAAAATCATCGCTATCAAAAACTAACTCGGAAATCATTGTTGAACTACCTGCAATTAAATACTCGTTTATTCTTCCCAACGCCCAGATTTCAGTAGGTAAAAGTCTAGCCGACCCATCCTATTTCTCTGGTATTTACCTTGAATAATGAACTTCCACAGCAAAATCAAATCCAACAATGTATTTCGTAACAAACTGAAGAAATCTGCTACCTATTTGTCAATCTCACTCCAAAAAACTGTTATGGATTACGTAATATTTTGCTAATAGTATACTGGCATAAATAAAAATTATACCATCTATAAAATATGCGTAACAAAATGGCCACTGTTTTAAGTTTTCAACTCAGTCTTTTATTAGGAGGTATGAGACTTTCAAGGTGAAATAAAATCAAGAACAAGTTCCTAGTAATAAACCGGCACTAATTTTTATACCGGGTTGTCCTAGAGACATACAACAGCCAACCAACACGACAGCTTTCACATTATGCGAATTAAATTACTCCAGTATATATGACATTAATGCTAAAATAATACGGTGGGTATAATTAGAAGGAATCTAAAGTTTTGTCTAAAACCATTCGGGAAATTGACTATAAAGAAAAAGAATTCAAATCAAAAATAAAAATAATACAATATTTTGAGTTTAGTCTTCATAAGAAAATAATTTGGAAAACGTTTTAAAAAGGCATTATTTTTCTCTAAAACGGTTTCACAATGAAATACGAGCAATTAATCGTGATAAAATAAGCTTTGTACTACATTGTGATTACTTAACAAGTTAACACGTAATATCTACAATCCAGCTCAAATCGAGGCTAAGATCTTGTTAATCGGCTATCTCTCTAACTTCTGCACCATTTTTACGAACAGGAAAAATATTAACGACTTCTTCTTAACGACATATTATATTAATTTCGTTACTTCAAATCGATTTTGTATCTGATGAGGTCATATTTCAAGCAACAGAAAGGTTAATAAATATAAAAAAATCAACATTCACTTTCCTCGTGCTTAAAAGTATTTGTGGATTAATGTTTGAAAACCACGTTTTATTCAAAGATATTACAATTAAATTTCACGACCACAATAAAACAAGAACGCCATATGCTTCACTGCTTTAATTTAATTTACAGCTAGTTTAGTACCTGTATTTGAGAAGGGTTGGAAATTTGCATGACAGTTATTCCGGAGAAATTGCGTTGGTGCCTACGCAATATTCAAATAAGCTTTACAAATATTAAATAATGATTTTGTTAATTAACTAATTCAAACGCTTTTTTGTATGAAATAAATTCTACTTGAAAGGTGGGTCTAAAAAAGAGTTACTACGTCATGGAAGCAATAAAGGAAACTATCTGTAATTTCATACTATTTAATAACTAATTTCGTAACCTGTCTGTACATTAAAATTATTACAGTTTTATTTCAAAATCTCCTAACCCCGCCCGTACCACGTGACTATAACTAAACATACAAACTTTCACACAAGATCAGGTTAAAAACTAACCACTCGATTATTACTATGTTAATATTATTTTATTTACAAATTTATATTTGGAAAAAATTGCTGTAAAATAAACTTTATGGGATTTTTGAATATATTTCTGATAATTATATAAAGCATATTTTCACTTTTATTATAAAAATTATTTAGAAATAAACGCACCTAATCGGCTAATCAGTGAATGAAATCTTGGTATCCTATTGAATTGATATTATATCTTAATTCGTATGAAGCATTATATACGTAACATGCTTCAATGAACTACTTACACCAAAATCAAACCCCTTTTTGAAGTTTGTAAAGTGCAACTTATAAGAAGTAAATATACCACGATTAAAACTGATTCTAATATTTGGAGGTTTTGTTTTTGTTTCGTTAAACTATCATTAGTTTATTTCCTTTTTGTTATTTTTTTACACCACAATCCTAATCTAACAATGAAATTAATTTGGTTTTATAGACTACAGCTTGTTATAAAGCGAAATCAGTTCCATTGTTTTAGCTACTTATAATTGTTAATATTATTATAAAAGAGAAAACCTCTACTTGGTCTAAGTGCTAAGACAGAAGTATCTTTGAGTGATAAAGAAGCGAAAGCAGGAAGAGCAGGCAGGTCGTAGCACAAGCATAAAGGATTTTTTAAAAAGGAAATGATTGAAAATTCACGAGAATTTGTAAAGTGGAAAATTGAACAATTATAGCCCTTCAAAAAAGTACGAATCTATGAGTGATAAAGAAGAGAAAGCAGGAAGAGTAGGAAGTTTAAAAAAGGCATACAGAGAATTTGAAAAATGGGAAGTGAACAGTTGGGCCTCTAGAAAACTGCGGAAATAACAAAAGCACCAACAAAGAATAAACAAAACGAAAACACCGAGACTGATGGTAACCAACGGGAAGAAAAATGAGAAATGATAGAAGCAATCCTAAAAAACTGCACGAATTGAAAACAGAACTAAAAGACGCAGAATTTGCAAAATTAAAGGAAGAAGAATGCAGAAGTATGGAAAGTCAAAAGAGAAACGTTTGAAAATACAATACAAAAACTGAAAGAGAAATTAGAAAATAAGGCAGAAAAATAATCTAATAATAAAAGAGGCGAATGGCCCATTTTCAGAATAGAGGTGAGAACGTGAATTCTAAATCATACTGTAGAGTTTTGTTGCTGCCTCGGGCCCCAATTCGAAGAAAACGTCCACGCCTATTGACGAGAGGAACGGAAATATTGCTCCATCACGATAATGCCAGGCCTCATTCGGCCCGATTAACCCAGGAGAGAATTGACGAATTAGGGTGGCAACTTCTTGAACATCCACCTTACAGTCCAAACCTAGCCCCAAGCGACTTTCATCCGTTTAGTCCACTAAAAAGGCATCTTGGAGGCAAACGTTTCGCGGGTGAGAACGATGTTGAACATGAGGTGCGCATGTGGAGACATTAGCCCAAAGACTTTTATGCAGCAGGTATTGGGGCATTGATAAAGCGATGGGATAAGTATTTCTCCGAGTATTTTTTAATAGCCTTTTGTGACCTAATTACTGACACCCTCGTATAAACAAGTTTTTATACCTACATACAGCAGAAAGCTGGACGCGCAGTGAAAGAAACAAAAATCAGATCCAAGCATCAGAAATGAGATACCTATCTAAGAAAAGTGGCGGGAAAAACTAGACTGAGACACTCTTAGAGATGACACCATTAGACAAACTAACAGAACAAAAACAGCTGCAATGGTTTGGACATGTCTATAGGATGAATGAAAGAAAACCAACAAAACAAGTGATGGAGACAAGACCAAAGGGGAAAAAAAGGAAGAGGACCTATGCACCTATGCAATGGATGGACTTTATTTATAAACTTGGAAGAAATAGGGGGGAAACGAAGCAGGATTTGAGAAAATTGGCTACCAATAGACCGGATTTTAAGAAATGGCTACAAAAGCCAACGCCATAAGGCAAATTGGGATAAGAATAAAGAAGAAGAAAGAAACTCGACATTGACCTGGAAGTAAAATGCGGGTATAGTATGAAGAACAAGAAAATTAACAAGATAATATGCGTGGAAATGAATTCTTGGAAAATAAAAAAAAGGATATTCTGGGACGTCTTACGCCCAAAAGTGGGCGAAACGTTGAGTTCTTCTATCTCAATAATGGCACGGTTCCAACCCGGAAGACGTTCTGTTAACACTGGCATTGACCGTGGAAGCCTTCAAAGTCACTACTATAATATATAATAGGTATATACCAAAAATGATCAAACATACGCAGAAAGAAGAATCCAAAACAAATTACGTAACTTTTCACGAAGAACGAGGAAAATGCAGAATAAGAAAAAATGGATACCACAAAATAGTTACAGATGGAGAAGGAGATGATTGGGGTCCCATCAAGCAAAAGACTATAAAATCCCATTCAAAAAACTAAGTAAGCAGAAAGGAAAGATCGGAAACCAGAGGATCAATTACTGATTACTTTTTAGTGATTAAAAAAAACTTGTAAAGGTGAAAAGACCCGTAGAAATAGGAAGCAGCAATTACCTGAGAATACCACAAAATACGACAAAAGAGAAAAATTACAGAAAAGACAAAAAGGTACAAACTGAACAACATCGAAATTAAAAAAATTATACCAAAATAATCTGAAGATTCGAATAAGAATCAAATACAGAATTAAGCAACAATTTAAAGACAATGTACTTTAAGCAGCAAAAGATGAAAGCTGGCGTATATCAAGAACCTCAAACACTCAAACAAAGAAAAGTAGGTGGCGGAAACCAGACATACAGCTAAAAGTTAAAATTAAGAAAGAGAAATTGAAAAGATACTTACAAATAGAAAAAGATTACAATACATATAAAATTACTAGTAACAAAGTTAAGCAAATCACCAAAAACCTAAAGCAGTAAACTTGGGAAGAATTTGGACACAAAATGAAAAAAAAAACTACTCAGAAACCCAGAAACTCTTCCACAGCACACCAAAACGACTGAGAAAGAAAAACACCACGACAAAAGAACATAAAGGACAAAAGGAGAAGTATATTAACCGAAGAAACTGAAATAATGGAAAGATGGAAACAAATAAAGGCACATTATTATTATTATATTCTACAAGAAGAAGAAAACGAAGAAACACAAATTGAATATAATGAAGAGAATGGTATACAACCAATAACAATGGAAGAAGTTATAATGGCCATAAACAAATTGAAATTAGGAAAAGCTCCCGGTTAGGACACACCACAGTACAGATGCTAAAATACTTGGAAAACGCTAAGAGAAGAAATACTAGTGAACTTGTTAAATGAGATTGTAGAAGAAATATGAATACCACAAAAATGGAATGTTGGCATAATAATACCAATGTACAAAAAAGAAGATAGGAGAGAATGTTCTAATTACAGGGGAATAACACTAATGAGTATACCAGGGAAAGTCTTAACAAGGTTAATAGAGAACAGACTGAGAAAAATTAAATCCATCGCTAGAAAAATCACAACACAGATTCAGGAAAAATAGAAGCACCCAGGACTTAACACTTATAATGAAACAACAGGATAAAAACTACTTAGAAAAGGGAAGGAAACATATATCCGCTTTATCAACGTAAAGGCATTCAACAGAGTAAAAAGAAACGTCTGGAAAAGTCTGAAAAGAATAGGAACAAAAACAGGCTTGATAGAAATTATCAAACCACATACAAAACCAAAAGAAACAAAGTAAGAACACTCAGCAGTGAATCCACCGAATTTAAGATGAAGATAGGATTAAAACAAGGTTGTATACTAAGCCCACTATTATTCTGTAGAATCATAGATACAAAAAAAATGCAGAGAAAGAAGCACAAATATGTAAATTGAATACCATAAAATTGAAATAGCGAAAGAAGCTAAAGCACAGATTTATATAAAAGTAATAACTCCAACGCTAAAGTTACATAAGTTCAGAAGTATGGGTAACAACACAATTACAAAGAAATAAGGTATAAAGTGCCCAAATGAGATTCCTTAGAAAGAGAGGAGGAGAATCTAGAATGGACAGAATAACAAACACTACTTTCAGGGGAAAATTAAAGACTAAAGCAATACAAACCGCTGTTGAGAAGTCAGTTAAGTTGGCTTGGATGAGACAAAACGGTGAGAAGAATGTATGACGCAAGAATTAAAAAAAGGGCCAAGCAAATCATAGATAGATAAAGTTAGAGAAGCTGTCAAAAAGAGAAACATCACATGGTAAGAAATAAAACAGAGAACACAATACAGAAGGAGTGGAAAGAAGCATGGAAAAAGAAGCCAGTTCAGTGACTCAACTCTCCTCGCCTTAAACCCATAACGGTAGAAAAACTTTATGATTAAATAGATAGATAGAGAAAATGGAAAAGTAGCTATACAAGAACTCCCATTGATGGCGGATTCAGACGAAAAATTACAACGGAACCTAACAATCTATAAAACAAAACTAGAGAAAATGAATATAGAAATAGAAATAAACTGTGAGAAAACCAAAAAAATGATAATATCAACGAAGGAAAGAAAACAAAATAGAAATAAGAAATAGACGGAAAAACAGTAGAACAAAGCTTTAGCTAATTAGACACAATCTTAGAAGAAAATGTGAAGATAGATGCAGAGACAAACGAGAAAATAGGGAAAACAGGAAGAATCTACAATACACTAGGAACTACTGAAAAAGATTACAACAGAAGTGTATAATAAAGTTGTAAGACCCTCTTTAGTCCATAGTGAAGTGTGAACAAAGACAGAGAGAAACTTAAATACAATCACAGTTACAGACAGGGCTGATTTATCCATTAGGCAAAAAAGGCAGCTGCCTAGGGCGGCAGTCTGATGAGGGCGGCAAAATAAAAATTAAACATTGTGTCTTAGAAACAATAATAGATAAGTGAAGGAAATTGTTCCCAGAATTGAAGTTTTATTTTGTTAATAAAAATATGCTGTTATAATTTTATTTTTTAATTAGAGGGGGCGGCAAAAAAAATATGCCTAGGGTACTAACATGCCTTAACGCGGCCCTGGTTACAGAAATGAGATTTTTAATAAAGATTGACGGAATTACAAGAATAACTAGATATGAAACCAATAGTAACAATAATAGAAAAGAAGCAACTAGGCTAGCCTGTTTGATCATAATTTAAAACAATATTCAGGAAAATATGTATGTGCATTACAAGCAATTCACGAAACTAGTACAAAAATATCAGTTTAACCAGTCTTTCAAGTTCTTCCTTGGTAACAAATCTGTGCCACAATATAAAAATAATACTAATCCCCAGGTTGAAATTATATCCATCGTGCTGGAAAAAATTGAAGATGAAAGTAATACCAAGCAGCTCACTTTCAAAGCACTTAACCCACTCTACTACGTATCCATAATCGATAGTTCATAAACATTACAAGTATAAAAAATTAATGCAGGCAAATGATAGGAAGTTACTACTTAATGTTTGTTCCGACTTGTAATAAAATATAACGTTTTTATTCGGTTAATTTAGTTCGTGTTCTACTAATTTCCTAAAATTAATAGTAGAACTGCTGCACCTCTACAGTTGCAGTTAACGGCTGCAACTTTAATTTAAGCTGGTTTTCATAACATACTAAAATTTTTGATTAATTTACATATTAACAATTATATACCTATTTTAGTAATGTAGGAGATTCTATTTTTACAGCATCACATTAGGAGTGCTTAATAACAAATTTAAAAATTAAATGAGTACTCGCAAACAGCTATCAAGTACTCCTACAACTATCGTTAACTCTAAACTCGTCATTAATGCACCCTACAAGGACACTTAATCAATAAGCATTTGGTACCACTCCGTATTGCAATATGAAATGGTTTCAGAAGTTGAGTTTTCCTCATTTAAAAACTAGTTAAAAGTATACTAATACAAACAGCATATTAATAATACCTGCGATGTATATTAAGGAAACTTGTAGATAAATTGCGATAAAATTAATTAGAAGTAGTTATCTCATAGTTATTGATGTAAACGTAAAATGTAAGCAATTCGCAGATTAAATTTTTAATGCTTGTTAAACATGGAACCGGAAAATACTTTTAAAATACAAGTTCATTTCAGACATTATAACTAATAATTTAATTATTTATAAAACAGCTTTCTATGTACTTTCTCGTTATATTAATATTATACCATTTGTCTATATTAAGTAAAATTTTATGGGAAAATCCTATAGCATCACCATAAAATTTTAAAATGTATTCTTCAATAGTTTTGTAAAAAGTATTATTCAATCAAAAATAACTTACGGTTCAGCTTCAATACTCTTCAATTTAGCAACATAGTTAGATGGAATATAGCCTTCCTGTCGAGTTCGTTTGCTCCTTGCTAACCACCAATCACCCTGAGTATCGTTAAGGATTTCCAAATGTTCTCCTTTACGGAAACTCAAATCTTCATCAGTCCTAGCATCGTAATCATATAAAGCAACAAATATCTTTGCATTTGGAGCATCAGGTTCCGAGGGGTTTAAAACTACTGGTCGAATGGTCTCTTGGGGTGGTGTTGGTATAGGATTATTTGGTACGGTGACATCCTCGATCGGATTCACCCCAAGACGAACGCTACTGTCTATTTCTCTTCTATCAGAAGGATTGCTAAAGCAGTTTCCCATTTTGGTGGTGTCATTAAATTATTGGTACTACACTTAAAGTTACGATAAATATGTATAAAAGGGTACGGTATGAACGACAATTTGTTTCTACACGCATAAAGTCAATTTTCAAAAGATATAAATGTCTTAAATTATTTAATTCAGTCACACACTAAATTTATTTCCTGTCCACAACACTACCACTCACAAACAATACCAATCTGCACCAAATAACAGACTGAGTGGGATTTGACAGCGCCAAATGTCAGTTTTCAATAATACCAACGGTTGGCTTAGTAACCAACAACTTTACGACGCTAAATTTACTAAGAAAGTGATAAATTCAAAATTATCTTATTTACCTACCTTAATATTTATTGGGAGAGAATTAAACAATCCTAAGCTTGTGGTTGCCAAAGATCTCAACATTATATCGACTTCTATAGTCAGTATTACTAATCGAGTAGAATTTTAGTGTGCTACCAAAACTAGGCTTGTGGCTACCAAGTACCTCGGTACTAGGTATTTAATACAACCCAGAATCACATCTTAAAACTGCGTAAGTTTAACTGTAAAACACCTGTACACTGCGTACAATTAAGGTTTTACGTTTATCCCAAAGCTTTATTTATAATTTTTTCCCAAGAAAAAATTTGTCAATCAAATTAACAGAATATACATATCAAGCATTTAATGAAATTCGTCCACTTAAATTTTAGGGTCATAATTCAAAGAAAATTAACACAATCTATTTTTATTTATAGTAAATTTAAAAAATTATGAATCATTTTAACTTGCTACATTACGTAACAAACAATTAGCAGTTATTAATAGTTACAAAAGGCAAATAAAATTTATACAACAAAATTCAGTATAATTAATACAGATTATAGACTTATGTTTATCATTACTGGGTCTCTGCATTTTCCTCCAAAGGCAACTCCAAAATTCTAGGTCCATAAAGTAGTACGTAAGCACAGTGCCAGTCACCTGCAAATATAACATGTTAGTATATGGTCCAGCTATGTCTATAAATTCAATTAAGTTTTATAAAGAAAAGGCCTACCTCCTCCTGATAATTTTAAAATATCTTCCGTAGGCACAGGAGACACCGTATCATCATCACATTTAAACCAGTTATCATTCGCTTGTCGAACCCAACCAACATAATGACCACTTGAAGACGAACGTCCTTTATGCGTCAAAACTGCTTGCAGAGTGTAGTATCCGCTATTGTTACTTCCTATATCTGCAATAAATTTCAATTTATTACACTGAATTTATGTGAGCCTACGTTTCATTTACCGTTTTCAAACCAATACGGTTCAACCTTGCCTTTTTCTTTAGTCTTTCCATCACCCTTACTTTTACCTTTGCCTTTCGTAGCAGCTTCAACTTGTGCATCTTCTAATTCCTAGGACATAAAAAATATTCAAATTACTCTGAAGACTTGATGAAATTATCCGTGGTATTACCTTGAATCGTGATCGCATCGGGGCAAGTTTTTCTTGCAATTCAGGTGAACACAATTCGTAGGCATCGAAATCAAGAGGGAATTTTACATCCTTTAAAATTTTTGCATTTATCGATTCCTTTTCTTTAAAATAAAATCTCACAAACTGAATGGTCAAGTAAGCTGGCAGTCTATTAATTTTTGACTAAAAAATATAAACAATTTTCCATATTGTTTCTTTAATTATTTTGTAAGCTTACAGTTTTTGTGTAAACAGCATCTCTTCCTAAAGACGTCGACATTTTTGTGATTTGCTCTTGCATTTTCTGTTTGAACAAAAGAAATTATAAAAACAGTATTAACATTTTCAGTGTTTGGGTAATTTGCTATCGAAGAAAAATACATTTATGTTTTCAAACTTGGTAGCAAATTGACCAAAAACCAAGAAAATCATGTGTAAAATCATATTCATAAATATCATTATAATATATGCACTTTTACTTACTGATCTAAGGCCCGAATTCATGTATCGCACGTCTTGTGATATAAAACAACTTATTTGTAAAAATTGTTCCTTAGTTTTTGTAACCGGTTCGTCTTCAGCTTCCACGCATTTCCATTCAACATCGAATGTACCACCGAAGTATTGGTCAACTAACGATCTTTAAAAATGTATAAAAATATTAATACTACAAAAACTTGTATATATGTTTGTGTTATTAAAACAAACTAACAAAATACACACACTAATAATTAATGATTTCGTTAGTAACAACTATATTTCTTTAGGCAAAAACAATTATGAATTTCGAACATTTATATAATGTATTATAATATATAAAAAGGCTTTCAATCTGTTGATTAGGATTCTGTTTATTAGGGTGAATTAGTCGCTTGATTTTCCCTCTATTTTCTATACCATTAAAGTTTCATGGGTGTTTTCACTTCTTCTCCTATTTTCCTCAAAATTTTTGTATTTGTTATTTTCTCTTTCATGGTACCACCTGTTTCTCGGTCTTCTTCTTGGTCTACCTGTTTCAGGTTTCCATGTTGTTACTGTTTTTATCATTTTTGGTTCATCTACTCTCAATATATGTCCAAGCCACGTAATTCGCTTTGCCATCATTACTTTTACGATGTCTTCCCCTTCCATTATTTTCAAAATTTCATGGTTCATGTAATGTCTGTATTCTTCAATTTTTCAGTTTCTTTGCTCAGTCTATTACTCTTAATACCTTCCTTTCAAATACTCTTAGTTGTTCGTTTTCTTTTTTTGTTGGACACGTTATTTCTGCCGCAGATAACATTGCTGGTATAATTAGGTATTTGTATATTCATATTGTAGTTTTTATACTTAATAATTATTAAGAAAAAAGTAAAACATATCGCAGGAAAATGAAAGAAAAAAGAAATGGTTCGATCAAGACTGAGAAATAGCACTATGAGAGTTACATAACTTAAAGATAAAGACGCTTAGTCAGAGGACATTAATAACAATAATTTTAAAGAAAAACGAAGAGAAGTCAAAAAATTATACAGATAGAAGAAAAGGATTGTGAAGAACAAGCAAATTGAAGACAGTTACAAAAAGGGAAAGATGAGAATGTTTTATACACAGTTACATGCAAGTAAGAAGGATTCCCATTCAAGGATGACTATTTGTAAGAACAAACAAGGATAGTTAGTTGTGGGCATAAATAAAGCGGTACACTGACTGAATTGTTGCAATGATGGATGGTTTTTCAGGTGTTTGTCCTACTTTATACATTTCTAATATTTTTGCTTGTACCCCTATTTCACTGCTTAAGAAATGTTCAATCTCTTCTTTTGCCTGTTCCTCGTTAATTTTTCGAATGTTTCTTCTATTTTTTCGATTTTATTAATTAGTTGCAACTTTTCTCCTTTTAATTCTTTTTCCTTCTTGTTTAATTTTTGTATTTCTTGTTTTAATGTTGTAATTTCGAACATTTACAATAAGTAAAAATATAAGTAATTATGATAAACTCACTTGTAACTCTCCATTTGAGGCAAATCTGTCTCGCTAACATTTTTTGATGGCAATTTTTGCTGCAAAACTCTAACCAATTCAGTCCAGCATTCGTTAGCGTCCTATAATTACACAAGCATGAGTTCGCTGATTGAAATATATGCTAAAGCAAAATGGTGTAAAATGTAAATGTCACCTACTTGTTGCTGAAATCCACCATGTTCACTGGTTTCGGCAAATCTGGGAAAAGCTATGTGCAACATTTGTAAAAGCGTAAATGGTGGCACAGTAAAGCCTTGATCCATATTTGAATAAAGGTCCCTTAAAGCTGCCGTTATAGATTGCGATATTAACGTATCATTTTCTCTTTGCACATCTGAAAAATTACTTGGCATTAATTTCTTTTTCATAAAGACATCTTTAGTCTGCACAACTTTTCTCTTAAATTACAATTAAACACCAGAAAATGTACCTCCTTTGAATGTTTTTAAAGCGTCTCGTAATTCCGGAACCGTTCTTAGACACTGAACGGTCGCATTCATATAGCACGTATTGTTAATATTATGAAGGCCTGGTGGAAGTTCCAACTAAAACACGTCCATAATTAGTTTCCTAAATTTTGTGACAAGCATAATTATCTTCATTAATTAAACTAAACAAGAGTGCTTACTGCAGTAGCTAATTCTGTTTCGTTCATATCTTCTACGAACATCGTTTTCTCTACTGGTTCTTTTGGAACATCTTCCTCCTTACTGCCCATAAGAAGAATAGTAGCACCCTAAACATACATTTAATGAGTGAAATCACTTGGATTTTTAAAAGGCATCTAATAAAAGTTAATATTGGCTTCACTATCATTAAAGTACTTACATCTTTTAACTTAAAATTATCCCAATCTTCGTCTTTTAAAGTGACACCCTTTAACATAACTTTTTGTCTTTCAGGCTGTACACCGGTAAGTGCAAAAAGTTGAGCTTTAAATAACATGGGTGGTTCTTCGGTATTTACTTCAATATCAGGGTAAGATTCTTTCCCCCATTTAACTTTCACTAAAATATTATTTCTTTGTTAGGACTTATATAAATTTTCTTTGATAAGAATTCAAAGTTAAAAAACACAAATTAACAGTTAACCGGTAAATATAAGGTTATGTTAATATTGAATTTAAAAAAAGTTATTTTACCTTTATAAGCAGACATTTTAACCAAACTTATTATCTAATTTTTATAATATAAAAATTTCTCTAAGGACAAAGAAATGATAAAGTGTAGTGACAAATAACTTTGAACACACTACAAAAACGCAAGTTTTTCTTTTTGACAGCACCAAACTTGAAAGTCAGAACTCAGAACTGAAAACTGTAATGCAGTGTGACCAACGTAAAGTAACAAAAATTACTATTTATTAATTTGAAATTGCGTGAACGTGGAACAGCAGACCAAAAAAATTTTTTAAACAATTTTCTTTTAATTTCATGATATTAATAATGCAATAAGTTTAAGCTGTAGAATACAGAAAATATAAATAATTTTAAAAGCAAGTTAAAAAAATTATATTTGTGCAATGAATTGTAAACTAATGGTGACATTCCAGTTATAATTATACAGGGTGTCTCTAAAAGCCTAAAAGGTCTGTACAAAACGCTATCACAAATTCCCGAGGCTAAAATAAGAGGATCTAGCCCAATTTACCTTGGTCCAAAAGTTGATAGTTTCCGAAATACAGGGTGTCAAAGTTATTATTTTTTTTAACTTTTTTGTATATATTTATCTTAATAATAGCATGATTTGCACGAAATGTGGTACTTAGGGGTTTTTTAGGATGAGAAATCGAGATCTGATCACAGTTTCGATGTATATTGCAGAGGGCGCCACCAGCAGCACTTCGCCTACATCTAAAGCTTCATAACTTTTTTGTGCCTCAGTATATTAAATTTCTGGTTAAAAGTTCTTATTCCTTGGCATCTTTTGTCCAAAAAAGGTATACCTAGTAGGTGTCGCTTCGAGCAGCCGTTTCTGAGATAATCGAATTTAAATGTTTTATTGCGTACTGAAACCCGTCGTAGCCCCCTGTATTAATGTAATGGCGATGGCTAAATAAAAGATATATTATTATTATTATATTATCCATTAGGGACAGATGGTCTCTCTGGGAAGCCCTCCTTCGTTCACCCCGCGGATAGGACAGAACCTAGCACCCGATCACTCACGTTGGAGGGTTCCCAGATCTCCTACAGGCTATACCAACTTCAGGCCAGGTGGCTCATCATACCTGGCATCACCTGTAGGGCCCTTCCACGTGCTCGCATCCCAAACCTTGGTGATGTGCGAGCACGGATTACACCACCTCGTGCACCCTCGTGATGTGGAGGGACATCTAAGTCCAGCAGGACTATATCCGGCTTGGTTGCTTGGAGCTGTCTCGTGGTGGGAAATGAATTATTCCAGTATATACGACATCTGGTATTTTCCACCACGGTCTCGATCTCAACGGTGACATACGGTATTACAGGTGCATTGTCAATACCGTAAGAGTGCCTTAGATGATAATAGAGCACTCTCAGGGCTGCATTGTGTCTTCTGATGTATAACGACACAGCGTATGAGGGGCATGCTGACAATATATGCATAAGTGTCTCGGGATGGGCCTTACACGCTCTACAGGCAGTAGGAAGATGTTCCTGAAAGACGATATTACGATACACCAGCGTGTTGAGCACACCATCCTGGCATGCCAGTACAAACCCCTCAGTCTCGGGCTTCAGACCGGCCGACTTTAAGAAGGCGAAGGTAAGTTCTCGAGAAAGACCCCCTCGCTCCACATGACGAAAGAACTGGGAGTGTATCGCCTTTTCCATATGTTCTCTCATCAGACGATCGTATTCTGCCTTCTTCGTTCTTGAGCTGACGGTTGTCACATGCTCCTCAAGATTAGGAGCACCGTCGGCTATATGCCGATCTGGTGAAAGCTCTTGTAGTCCGAGCTTTTCTGCAGCCCTGCGGGACGTTTGAAAAAGAAAGGCCCCGTTCCTCGCTTGATCATGTGACCTGACAAACAACATGAGCGGATCATTTCCCCTTAATACACGGTGACATGTATCCAGGACGACACGATCGTGTAGACACTCCAGGCTTAAAAGACCCCCTTCCTCCAAGATGACGTGGGAGGTAAATGCGCTGAACGAAAGACTTCGAATGCAAACTACGATTGATGTTCATGATCTTTCTGGTTTCTCGGTCGAGCGTTTGTAACTCTACGACGTTCCACTTCGTAACGCCGAAAGAGTACAGAAGAATCGGGATAGCAAGCATATTCGTCGCGGCAACCTTATTCTTACCCGACAGTTGCGATCGCCAAATCTGTCGGAAGCGCGATTTATACTTGCTGCGGAGAGCCTTTTTTTACAGTGGACCCATCCTGCATGCCACTTTGCTGGATGCCCAAAAACATGTACGACTCTCCGACATCTAGATGTCTCACGATGTTCCCATCTACCAGATGAACATCTTCAACCTCATCCGGTGGTCGGCCTCTGTTCAGATGAAACACAGCGCATTTGTCCATCCCCAAACTCATTCAGTACTATAAGTAAATACAGTGTCAAGAGAGCTCTGAAGGTCTCCCCTGCTGCCGGCATAGATCTTTAAGTCATCCATATAAAACAAATGGGTGACTTTATGCTGGCGTCTACTGGGCGGCCCGGCCATGTAACCTCTGCCTTTCCTGAGCTCGATCGATAGCGGCAATAGCGAAATGCAAAAGAGAAGCGGACTCAAGGAGTCTCCTTGGAAAACCCCGCGTTGGATTGTGATCCACTCTGTAGATACCACTTCCTTGCCGGATCTTATGGCAAATTTTGTCTTCCAGAGCAGCATCAGACTTTCTACACATCTCGCTATATCAGGGTGGATGTGGAGGTCTCCCAACAAGCGAATGATCAACTCGTGGGATGTGGTATCAAACGCCTTCGCATAATCCACCCAAGCCATTGAAAGGTTGCGTCTGTAGTGAACTGCATCGCTGCATATACAGCGGTCTACTAATAAGTTGTCTTTGCAACCTGAATGGCCTCGCTTCGATCCTCGCTGTTCATAGATGTTTTCCCATACGGGAGCAATGGAGCTCAGGATACGTTCGTATAACACGCTGGTGAAGATTTTATACAGCGTGTTGAGGCAGGTAATTGGCCTGTGGCTTTTGGGGTCTGGACAAATCCCCCGATTTCGGGATCAGCACAGTTCTGCCCTCCCCCAGCCACTCTGGGATAGTTGCGTGGCCCGAGATAAATGCAGTAAACACCCTCGCGGGATGAGGGTGCACGGGCGGGAAGGATTTCCACCAGAAATCAGTGGCGGCTCGTCAGATGAGGCAAATGAGGCGCCGCCTCACCTTCAACCTTTAAGACATTAATCTGTTTCTCAAATACTTTTTTATTTTTGGTGTAATTGTTTAATTTTGCTAATAATTTACTTTAAATTAGTTTAAATTGAGCAATTGGCATGCCGCCGAGTCCCATGCGCAATACTGAGACGATTGCTGAAATTTACCAAGGCACGAGCTGTATCGCCTCGGAAATGACGTAAATTCTCTAGAATCACCAGCTGATTTCATCATACGCGAGGATTCCAATTCGCCCTGCTAACGTGTTTGAGGCACTGGACATCGGCGCTTCTCGTCTACATTCGTCATGTCTCGTGAATTAGGTTCGCGTAATAATCCAAGATGCAAAACGTGCTTAATGGATTAATTTCAAGATAATCGACAGTTGACAGTTTGTGTAGTTTTGGACGTTGACTGTTTTACTTTCCGTAGCATAATTCTTGTATTTACGTAATCCAGAATTAATTGTTTTATTGTTGGGAATTTTTATATAAACACAGACAGTTTTACGTATTTATTTACAATTCTTCCATTGTTTGGTGCTTAGGGAACAAACTTCTTTCTGAAGAAGAATTGTTTCAAAAATATAAATTTCTGTATCGCGTCACAATTAAATATACGATTTGCGGATCTCGAAAAACTACAGTTTTTACGCTTGGTAGATTCACAAAAAATGGTTGATACCGACAAGATGTTTCCAGAAGAGGCCTTCTCGTGTTTAATTATAAACTATCCAAATATTTTTAATAAATCGCTTTCGAAAAATGAATTAGTAAATATTTATGAAGATTCAGAATTTCGCAATACCGACATTATGGCATTTTTCAAAAAGATAGAGGAATTAAATGAGGTTTTTGTTAAAACGTATAAACTTGTTTGTTTAATTTTAAATATTCCTGTTAAGTCAGTTAAAATAGAAAGAAATTTTTCCTGCTTGAAGAGAATTAAAACCTACCTACGGAATACTATGTCTGCGGACCGGCTGTCACCATTAGGAATGCTATCCTGCTATCCATTGAAAAAGAGTTTCATAGTGAGTTGGCGAAAACTCCGAATTTTTATGATGACATTATAGATATGTTTAGTAAATTGAAAAATAGGCGAATTGATTTAATGTACAAAACATAAAAATGTAATTCAAATCCATGGTGCCTTCTTTGAGTAAAGTCATATTGTATTATTATTATTATTATTATCTATCGCCTCATCTATAAAATGGGTCACGAGCCGCCACTGCCAGAAATTATTAATGGCGTCAATACCTGGGGCAGAGAAATTGCGTTTTCCTCTGAGGGCGCGCTTTATCTCAATGTCCGTTATGGGAGGGCATTCTTCGGCTTGCGGAAGATGTTCATCGCAATACTGCCGGAACTGTGCTAGCACGGAACTGTCTCTCACAGGGATGGCATTCTCGTAGATCCCCTTCCAGAAGGTCTCTATAACGTCAGCCGACGGTGGGTTGCGAGGAGCTTCATTATTATTATTATTATTATTATAGGTCAAAATAGCGAATTATTTTGTATTATTATTATTATTATCAGCCTGCAACATCCCTATGTAGGGCAAAGGCCTCCCCTCTTTTCCTCATTCGTAATGGGTTTTTGGTCTACTCTCCCATAGTGACCGGTCGCGTATTGGCTTTGTTTATCATTATACAATGCAGTTGCAGGTTGAGATGCAGTAAGCAATGGTGGACAAAACACTCATTAAATTCCTAATAAACCTTACTGAGATGCAGCATACGACTGCGTCGAACTGTAGTAAAGTTTATTTCAACTCAGGATGCTTTGTTTTCGACATACCTTACTGCTTCTCAACGTTACGCACAGCGTTCGTGTACGAAAGAGATCTTATTAGTCCTATGCCTGGTGAACAGAACTTACATGTCACTGATCGTATATTATGAATTACCACTTCCAGCTCTTTCGCTTTCATTGTTTAAATAACTGAATTGGCAAGGTATGGAACATAATATATTAACAATACACGCAACAGAATATACATAAATCATAATAATAGTTACAATGGTATAAATACGTACATTATTACTTTATACAAAATCACAATGGTTTTGTACTCTAAATATCGGTATTAGCTAAATCTCGTTGAAGAGCAGCTATATCTTTGGCTCGTGTTGATTTCTTATTTTCTCGATGCCTATCCTGAACCTTAATAAAATGATCTAGGAGTTTCGGAAAATCGATTTCCTTCATCCGTTCTGGTAACTTTTTAGGTACGGTTGCTGCCTCCCTATTTTTTTTACAAAGAATGACAACGTAATAAATATAAAAACGCAAGAAAATACAAACCTTCTATGAGCACACTCTAAATGTAAACTTGGAATGCAAGCAAGGCGGGTTCGTAAAGTCTGGAATGCTTCAGTTTGGGGTAACAGCATAAGTAAACCATATAAGGCTCTTACTAATTCTTGATCACAAGGTACTTCAAGCAATTCTAGCCTCAAATCTGAAAATATCAATTGTTCGTAAAATATACAAAGTCAGCCGGAAGTAATCCATTCGTGGACGGCCTTGGAAATAAAGCATACAATCCAAAGACTTATACAAATGGGTTACTTTTTGCTCCTAAATTGTTATTATTATTAATAGCCCAATAATCACTACATATTGTAACGAATTTTATCAACAGCCGCGGAGGTTTCAACCTATCGCTGGAAATATTTTTTTGGTAATTATTGATTTGAATGATAAAAAATTTTGCTGTTCGAGAGATGACAAGAAAGGGTCCATCATAAGGCGGGGTTAGAGCTTTTTTGACAGCGTCCCTTCTAACGAAAACGGGTGTACAGGTAGCCAAGTAACTCCCAAATCTTCCCTTAATGCCGGCCGAAACTAGTAACACCAATGGTAACGCCTCTGTCCATCCGTTTAATTCATGGCATCTTTTGGCTACTTTCAAATCATGGTGCCATCGTTCTAACAGGCCATTAGCTTTTGGATGATACGCTGTAGTTCTAATCTTGGTAATTCCGAGGATTTTTAAAAAACTTTTATATAGGGACGACTCGAATTGCGAGCCCTGGTCGGTTGCGATAGTTTCGGGTACCCCGAATCGAGCTACCCAATTTGAATTGCTTAGTTTTAGTTGATTTTCAATTATTGTTTTTATTATTTTGATTTGCGTCATATTTAAAACTAAAGTGTTCCAATTCTCTTCGCATTACTGTTTACGAAGTTCTTACAGATATCAAACAGATTGGGCTGTACTTAGTAATATTTGTTGTATCTCTTTTTTTTTAAAGAAGGATGATTGTGGATTCGTACCATTGTTTTGGGTAGTCTTCGCTAAACAGGATTAGGTTGAATATGGTTTGAAGTTTGAAGTGGTTCAAGTAAATCTTCTATACCTGCTTTCAGCAATTCGTTACTTATTCCATCCTCCACGCTTGCTTTTTCATTTTTTAACTGTTTAACTGCTCTTCTTATCTGGGATTTTTGGATCTGTCATACTTCTTCATTTGTTAGTGAATTAATATTACAAGCTGGATTTGTTATCGATGTTTAGTTGAGAGGTGTAAAGGTGTGCGTAATATTGTGTTACATTTTTCAATATTTTATCTCTGTTTGTTAGCCTTTCTTATTGAATTTGTTTCTAAGATGGTTTTTTGTACTTCTGTTTTTAATTTGTTCTTTTGTCGTTTCTTACTGATTTATTTACAAGTTTATTTAACTGGCACCACTCAATTCTTTTCTTTTTGTCTTGTTTCTTCTCTTTTTTTTTACATTTCTCTATGTTTGATTAGATTAATTGTTTCTTCAGAGAGTCCATTTTCTTCCTGATCTTCTTTTAAAAAGGGCGTTTGAAATAATGGGATGTTGGCTTATTACAAATTCTACTAGTTTTGTTCCAGTGTTATTCCTTACTATACCGGGTGTCAATGAAACCTGGGGCACCCCTATTTTTCAAATGATATTTTAAGATATCAAAATGAAATTTGGTATATGTAATATACTCTTTAAATGGCATTTTTTGATATAGAACACACGTTTCCGCCACTTCCGATTTCGCAGGAATTACCCTCAATTTTGTTATTTTAAATGGAACACCCTGTATATTTATACATTTTTGGAATTTCCATTTCATTCTATGTATGTTATATCAAGTTTGAAACATTTTGATGACAAAGTAAATACTTGCAGAAGAGTTTATTTATTAATCTAGGATGCCATGACCTGCGTAAAATGGAAGTCAGGGTGCTACGACACTCAAAACAAAATTATTTTAGCACTTCAACTGTAGCAAGTCTGTCACTTTTTTGTGCATTTCATTTGTTTCACTTGTTTTGAAACCCAGTGTCTAGATTTAAATGTCCAAAATACGTTTTTTTTGAACGGAGAGTTTTATTCCAAATTAAATTTTCATATTAATCCCGCGTTATTGGTATCAATAAAATCCTTGAAAAACGCTAGTTTTTAATATCCCAGTGTCCCACCCTAGTACCATTTGAAAAAATAGAGTTATTCTGGAAAAAGCATTTTTGCCATTCTAATACCTACAGCAACTAAAATAGTTAAAGTTCTAAAACAACTTGTCTCGAGTGTTGGGGCACCTTGACTTTGATTTTGCGTAAGTCATAGCACTCTAGATTAATTTCTGCAAAAATTTACTTTGTCATCAAAATGTTTCGAACTTGATACTACCATACGTAAAATTGAATTGAGATTCCAAAAATGTATAAATATATAGGGTGTTCCACTTAAAATAACAACGTTGCTGTCAATTCCGGCGAAACCGGAAGTGACAGAAATTTGTTTCCTATGTCAACAAATGCCATTTAAAGAGTATATTACATATACCAAATTTCATTTTGATATCTCAAAAAATAAAAAATTTATGGGGGTGCCCCAGGTTTTGTTGACACCCGGTATATCCATAGGAACCCATTACCTGCTCTTCTCCTATTTCCCTTTTCCCTATCTTTGCGTTGAGATCTCCCATTAGTATTATTTTTCTATTGTTGCACGAGTTCATCGGAAAAATTGTTGATTTCTTCTTCAGAGGCGTTGGCTTTTGGGCTATAAGCCTGGATTGTAATGAGTGTTGAATGTGTATTTTGTTCCTTTTATTTCTATTACTGCATTAACTATTTGTTTGTTTATATAAAGTTCCGATAAAATAAAATATGTGACCATTTTTGGATTCTATGATTTCTTCTCCTACTGATCTTACTTCTGAAAGACCTAAGACGTCCCAGTTTATTTTTTCTAGAGCTAATTCTAGTTCTAATAGTCGTTGCTCTGTTGCTAGACCCCTTGTGTTGCAAGTACAAACGTTACGTTGGAGGTGTTGGCTTGATTTTCCCCTACTTGTTTGCTCCTAAATAACCACTTCTAAATAGTTAAAAAAATTTCCTAATACTACCTACAACAAACGAATAATAAGTATGCTAAACTAAGAACTTACATGCAAAAATTGGAGATTCTATTAATTGCACTAACTTGTCGATTTCTGTTAAAAATTCTATGGTAACTTCTAAATTGCCACTGTAATTCGCTAAGGACGTTATAAAACGATTAAACACTATTTTTAACTTACAATTAAAGCCGCTAGTAAATATATGAAAAAGGATACAATACTCGTATGAGATCACATACATGTTTGTAGCATTGCGTTAATAAACACAACGCAACGGTAGCTACAGGATTATGACACCAAGTTTCATATAAACAGCAAAATAATGCACAGGATTCCTAAAACACGAACATGAAAGAACCATTTATCGTATTTACAATACTTACTTTGGTGTTCAGGTCTTTAAGTTTGTTACGTAGCTCGAAAAGTTCCGAAGACGTAAGTAAAATCATATTAAGTGTTTCAACCATTAGACTAGCAAATTTTAAGTTAGTTTCGTTTAATAAAATTTGAGCTAAAGTACGGTAAATATCTTCAGCGTTAAGTAACACGCACAACTGCCTAAAACGTTCGTTAATTCGTTAATTTTTAAAAATGTTTAATAGCAAAAAATACCTTATAATAAAAGACCCTCTTTCTTCTAAAAGATGTTTCTCAGAACTGAAAGAATTAAGTAATGTTAGAAGGAATTTCGTATAATAAGGGTTCATATCGCCTGAAACCGATGTTTTGTTTGGATTGTCAGGATCTGTCAACAAAGCATTAGATAATGTACGTTTGTTGTAAAAGTAGCAAATTAGGTTACCTGTTGAGTTTATTAAATTATACGATAATTTACCAGCGGGTGAAGATATAACTTCGGCGACTACTACCAAACATTGTTGTACAACTTCATCGGCGGGATCCGATAATGTACGTTGCAAGGCGGGAAATAAGATGTCAATGTAACTAAACATCTACAAAAAATTCCAATTTAATTTCTAGCACCTGGTAGCAAAATATCCATGAAAACATAAAGAATGGCAAGAAACTCGCAGACACAAACATTCCGAAAATATAATTAATGTTTCAAGGTTACAAAGGGCGGATGGGCCTGGGAGTTATAAGGAGCCACTGGGCTTGTATCATAATAATGTTGGATGCTTCCAACTTTAATAAACATTTCCCCAAACTATGTATGTATGTATGTAAACGCTTTCACTCTATTAATAGAGTATTGCCACTTCTTTCCGAAGCATGAATCCTTTTATCAGAGTGGATTAGTCCCTTGATCTTCCTTCTTTTTTCTGCGCTATTAAAGTTTCTTGTGTGTTTTTGCTTCTTCTCCTATTTTTCTCCCCCAAACTATGTAGTATTTTATTTAGATGTAAAAATTATCACGAACATTAAACAAAGCAATAATTCATTGTTACGTATTCATAAATCTGTCCACCGCTTGCCTATTTTTAACAACCTTTTTATTACGAATATCTATTTGATTATTAATTATTATTGAATAACAATGTGTCCATGGTTTTGTTTTAAGTACACATGCATTCTTCAATTCGTCGACAGATATGCTTCTAATCTTTCATACCTCCTATAAATTCACTTTAGTCTGAGGAAGAGGAAAATGCTAAACAACTCAAATAGCAAAGTGCATTTTTTTCAAACTGTATGTCAGTCATTCATTACCCTAAGATTCCGTTTTCGAGTTTTAAAGCACTTTCACTTTTAGTGCTGGCTTTAGCTTATCTACTCCTAACATATGAATGAATTAATTTAAATTTTTCTATCGTAGAATTTTCATTGCTATTCGATTTGAATATTTTATATATTTTGATTTAATTGTGTGTTATTATCATATTTGAAAAGGTTCCGCAATGAATGAGTTTAGTTGGGTTTTGACCACTAATTTCATTCCTACGAGATAAACGTTTATGCCATTGGGGTGAATTGTATTTCAGGTGATTTCTTGCGTTCCCTATTAAATTAAGCCTTCAGCTTGTGTAATTTTGAATTTTCTTTTTGGAATTTATTACGCCTTCACCTTTACTTTATGGTGTGTATTTTTTTTAATTTTAGCTTATCTTAAAAATCTTATTAAGTCTGTAATTATATCTAGTCAATAATTTAATTTTTATTGTTAATTATTTTGAATCCTGGCCTTTGCGCCGTAAACTTGAGACCCGTAAAAATAAAGTGTACTAATGATTTATGGCTTTTTATTATCGTTTTGATAAGTTTTATGGTAACAACATAATGAAAACGTACAAATTTAAAGTAAGGAAATTTATTTTGAGTTTGTTGTTGAAGAACAAGACAAACTAAGAGTGATAATAGAAAACGATGGAAGATAAGAGCTGGATATCAACGAAAGATAAAAAACAATAAAGTATTACAAGATGCGACCCAATTTTATTTAAAAAAAAGATATGCCACAGGAAACCAAAATAGAAGTATATAAAATGATATATAGATCAATTTTAACATGTAGCAGTGAAACGTGGACACACAAAAAGAATGAAAAATAAAGTGTAAACATTTCACACAAGAAAAACAGTAAAAGTGGTGAAGCCATTTGCAGCAGAAGAACAATGTGAAATCAGTTAAAAGAATATGGGTGACAGGAATTAGAAATAAATGAAGCACAGCAAAACCAAAACAAAGCTGGGAAAGAGTAATACAAGAGAAAGAACAATCAAGAATATAAAGCCAAAATGTCTGTAGGCTACTTGACACGCACACCACAGGCATATGGAGAGAGGATCGGCAACGCCCTGTAAAGGGTATGCCACTCGAAGAAGAAAGCCAAAATAATGGCACAACACTGAAAAGCACACCCCTTTACCTCACGATAGTAAAGGGGAACTGATAAATATACATACATGTGTAAAAGTGTAAAGCACTACCACTGCTGGTTCAAATGCAATGGCAAATTCACATCATGTAATATGGGCTTAGTCAAAATAATAAAATTAATATTATATTTAAAAATTATTTTCTTATTTTTAAACATACCTAAAGAATATTATCACAATTTTTTTATATCAATGATTTCAGTATATGTGTAAAGTAGTTTTAAAAAATGCAATTTAATTATTCAGCCCCAAACAGGTCGTTTGGGAAATTACCGATTTCCTGGCCATCCCATCCACCCCTGAAGGTTACCATTTATAAAAAAAATATACCAAAAAAACAAGTGAAACATACCTTATTAGGTAGTTTAATATACAGATGATGGATCCACCGAAGAACAGCGACTTTAGTTTGAACCGAATTGTGCATAATCTGTTGCGTTAGAACATCAACGACTGATGGTAAATCCAACTGCTCTTTTACTTCTACTCCTTCGCCTTAATTGAATTAATTAATTAATTACTGTTTAATATAACAACAGATCAATAAAAATACCAATTAGGGTAGGCTGTGAAATTGAATTATTTTTAATTGGTACTTTAGCCACATCCACAGAATGACATTTTATAATGTTTGTAATTTGACATTTTTATTGTAAACAAAGTTCATAACCTTAAATTGAAACTGAAATGTCATTCTGTGGATGTGGCTAAAGTACCAATTCAAAATAATTCAATTTCACAGCCTACCCTAATTGGTTTTTTTATTGATCTCTCTGTATTAAGACTGTTATAAATCGAATCGAAATACCTGAAGTTGATCTAATAGCACCTTTTTCTCCTTCCTCAACTTGAAGCGATACTAGTTTCATTAACGTGTGATTAACGGCTGTCGCTGTTTCTTTAATGTCTGTCACTGCATTAAGGACAAGAAAAACAAAAATGTAGCATGCATCGGTTACACTTTAATACGTGGTAAAAAGATGCAAAATGATTTTAAACAAGTGCAGTATTTACTTATTAAATATTTTCATGCAAAGCGTAATATTTCCTGTATATATAGTTTTTGGTGCATTCACTAACAGTAAACGCGTTTGACGCCGAAGCCTTTTTAAATTACTAATAAAAATTACTCAAAAATGTTACAGAAATTCGTAATTTTTGCAAAACATGAACAATAAATTGCTCATTGCTAAACTAGTTTTACGTGCAATTCATGCAGATTTTAAATGATTTGATTATAATGCGAAAAAGTAGTCAAGATGCAGGCTACACTTCCATTGCGATTAATCCTTCGATGCTGTTAAAAATGTATTATATCTGTGCCGCTGCAAACTTTTCATGGTTGACTCATAAACAATTTAGTAAAAGAAAAGTTAAGGCAATACAAAATAAAAATTAACGCTGCAAACAATTAGTAAAAAGTATGCACATTGGTTCTGGTTGTTTAGCGGTTAATAAATCATTCTAATTTAGTCGCTTATATTTTGGTTTGCTTGGTCTTTAAAACAACAGAGCTTAGATATATTTTTCATTAGTAAATAAACTGTTCAATGTTAAAAAATTAATTCAAAAAAGCGATGCCAATTCAAACAATAGGCTACTTGCATGCAAAAAGAATTTTGCTAATTACCGTAAAATATGAAACATACATTTAAAATAAGTCTAAAGAATTTTTTTTTATCAAAAGGCGTATAATTGAAATCAAAAAGCCTATAAATTTAAATATTTAATGAGCAGGAAAAACACATTCGGACATGCGCAACATGCTGACGTCATCTTATAGTGTGTGGGACTTAGGGCTGAGAAGTTGACATTTACTTCGTGCATATTTTTCAGTTCGAACAACACCAACAACTGACAAAATGGAACAGCTGATGCAGGTAAATGAGTAATAAATGCAGACCACGGAACTTCTCGGCCCCACCCACTATAAGATGATGTCAACAAGCCGCGCTTGCGTGAATGTGTTTTAAGCGGTCTCATTTTAATTTAAATTTCTTTTGTTTATAACTAAGTTAATAACAATTAATTGGCAGAAATATTTAGAACCATAATAAAACAATATTTTTTTAAAGAGATTACAACCAAATCTAAAAATCATGCAAGTAGCCTATTAAACCCATATTTTTTGTTGTATTTCGAGCCAATATGCATAAACGAGGTCTGCCAGTGATTACCAATATGTATTGCTTACAACCTCAATTTTGATGTAAAATATCTTTATAGCTAAGTGTGCTTTGTGTAACGCCACTTCCTTGTGGAAATACATAATCATTATCACTGATTAAACGAAGTACTCACTGCACATTAATAGCTAAGTTTCAAAGCATAGACGGCAAGTAGCGCCATGTGGAACACATGGTAAGTAATCATAGAAGACATTTCACGTAATAATCGAGAAGATTGTGCGCAAAAGGTTTTACTTAAATCAAGAAAATAAGCTGAGTATATGGTGAATTTAACATAAATTAAACTATGTATATAGCATTAACAATTACGCACTGTTTGCTTTTAAAAATAAAATTTAAGGTTAACCGGAAGGTCTCAAATAATTCAACGTATTAGGGAGAACTCAGACAGGACGGATCGTCCACGACCGTTCATGATTAATCATGAGAAACTATATTCTTTATCCAGCATTTTGAAATAGTAAGCTCAAACAGAATTGATCGAGTTGTTATGATCAAAACACTATCAAATTTTTTTAAAGAATAGGTAACGTTATGATTTGTTTTGTTTCACATTAAGAAATTGTTAAACAAAATGAGTGACGGAAATGAATCAGAAAAAGAGGTTCTAGTAATACAACATGTTACATCTCTTCTAATAGCTTGGTAACCCTAAGTGGGTTTTTGCTTGCTCTATGATTTGGTTCCATTCTCTTCTATTGACTATTGAGGCATCTTCGGTCCCAGTCTGTTACTCCCATTATCTCTAAATCTTCTACAACTTCTTTTTTCCATCTTTTCTGGGTAGTCCTCTTGGTCTTGTTCTGTTACTTCAGGTATATTCTGTTCACTGGTCTCAAAAACACCAGATTTATGTTGGCATGCACTGAACTATTGGATCCTATTGGCACACAAAATTTACTCTGTAATGTTGTTAATCCTGGTTACTATACAATTGGCGGGAAATTTATCTTCTTCTTCTTTCTTTTTTACCCTCTTATACCTTTACAGTGTTGAGGGGGCCGAACACACCGAGCCGCAGAGTGGTCCACCCATTCTCGTTCAGACCAAGCAGGCCACTGTTTAACTTTCAACATGTCAGATTTACGTGCACTCCCACTCTGCCAGTTCGGGAAATTTATTAAAATTTGAAATAATAATTATAAAATAAAAATGTTCATGGAATGTAACCTAAATGATAAACAATGAATTTTACCAAAAGAGATCAGAAGGCAATATAATATCTATGTTAGGAAGAAGCATATGGAACTATAGTTAAAGTTAACTGAATTTTGATATCCATCAACATGACAACATTACCTAACATTGCATGGAACTAAAAATCTCACTAAATTTTAAAAACATGTAGTGCTGCCAATTCAATAACAAAAAAATGCACCAGGTATTTAAATTTAGTGTCTTTCAAACCAGTGAATAGATAGTACTATTCTATTTGTACCCATTCTTCATAAATGCCCAAACTATCGTATTCTTTGAGACTTGACAAATCGCAAAATGTTTGTGTGCTGCAGTAGTATTTCAGCCTTGTGATTCATCCTTCTTCTTATAACATCTCCTTCCTGAACTGCTCCATATATTCTTTGTATTATTTTCCATTCAAATCTCAACAACATTTCCGGTTCCTTTTCAGATTTCTGTAGTATATAACAGTTGGGTGAATTATACTTTTGTTTATTCCCATCTTTGAATTATTACTTAAAATTTTAGATGCTAGTAATGTTCGGTATTTATAATATACTTTGCTGACAAGCTGTATTCGTCACATGACTTCATCTCTACTAATTTCTGAGCCTAAATAAGTGAATTTTTGTACTTTTCTATCTTGAATTCTTGAATGTTTGGCTTCTCTTCTCTATAGTTTTCTTTAGTGCTTCATGTATTTGGTTTTTTCTCATTTATGCCTAGGCCAATTTGTTTTGCTTCTTGTTCTAAAGTTATAAAAAAAGTGTAAGATCTGATGCATTGAGGGTTCTAGGTTTCATTATATGTCAACAAACGACTTTATGCAATCACAAACTCTCACGACTCTATATTACACTTTCGTACGTCCAAAACTTGAATTTGCGTCTGTGATATGATATCCTTGTTCTTTAAAATTGAAACAACAGCTAGAGAAAGTGCAGAATAGGTTTTTAAGATATTTATACTTTAAAAAGAACAACACGTACCCAGATTAAAATATAGTGATATAGTAGTCTAGAAACTCGTAGAAATTTTAGTATGATAATGTTCGCTTATAAACTGTTAAATAATTTTATAGAAGAGCCGAAACATTTATCATTACTGAAATTCAAAACTCCCTTCCGCTGTTTAAGATCCACCATTTTATTTGCATTACCAAGGACATCGCTAACCCAAAAGTCTCCATTTTTAATTTTACTAAGTTTAGTCAATGAAACTCTCTCAGTTAGTGACTTAAATTTTGCAATGAATTTTCGTAATTTTAAAATTCAATTACAACAATATTTGAATTAGTTCATTACTAAATATAAGTACGCAATCGGTTCGTTATCAGCAGAGCGCAGAAAAATATGCATTGTGCTTATATGCACAATAAAATTTTCTGGTTATCTATCCGAATCACATCGTAAGGATTCCATTTATGCAAATTTTATTTTGCATATTTATGCATATGTTGAGGGAATAGCGCATAAATGCATATGCATGCATATTTAATTGATTTCAAGCATCTTAATTGCATAATTCTGTCTCCCAGGTCACAATTAAGAAATTTTATTCATATTTTCGGTCTCGGGAAATTTGTTCGCAAGTCGCAATAAAAAAATTTTATTGCCACCTGCAAATTCATGTATACCACTAATTTGTATTTTTATATTGAATACCTATTTTTGTGGTTTTGTATGAATATAGAAATTGAAATAAATATTTAAATTTCGTATGCGATTTTTCAGTGCATATACAGGGTGACATTGAAAAAACTACAATGCATAGTACCACGCGATAGAGGACCATAAAATAATAAAAATAGTTCTTATACGCTAATGTCCGATCTCCTTTTTTTTTCAAGATTGGATGTTAAAAGTTTGTTAGGTTAGGTTATGATATGATAATATTCTAATAATGCTCGAAACTAAAATACCTACACAAAGTAGCCACCTGCAAGGGCATATAGTGTGTACTAATTTTGGTTCAATTATGTCTTCACAATCTGACGAAATTTAAAAAAATTTGAATTTTCTAACAAACCTTTAACATCCTGTATCTTGAAAACAAAAGGCGATCGGACATTAGCGTATAAGAACTTTTTTTATTATTTTATGGTCCTCTATCGCGTGGTACTATGCATTGTAGTTTTTTCAATGTCACCCTGTATAGTGTCAATTTTTAGGTAGTGACAGCATATATTTGTCTATAATTGCAAATGAAGGAGCATATTTTGCTTAATTTTAACCGCATACAAAATGCATATTTCTCGATTTTATAGTGCATACTTTTCCGCGCTCTGGTTATCAGTTATCAGGCATTCTAACACTAATTAGATTAGTTTAGTGTTTATTTTTAGTTTTGTATTTGTTTTTATGTTATTGTCTATATATTTTTGTTTTACTATTTTTCTTTTGTGTTCCCATGTAATTAGGCTATGCCTGTTTGGGGATAAATAAATAAATAAAGGTGTCTTTTAACAGCTTCTTGTTTCTACTTATTATCGCAATGTCATCAGCATATGCCAGTAATTCTACCTAGTCTTAAATTCCTTACAATTGCTTCCAATTGCTAAGTTGAATGACAAAGCATCTCCTTGCCTTACTCCAGAGTTGATGTCAAAAAGTTCGGCTAAATTATTCATTTTGCTGTTGTTTCTTTAATTGTTAATCGTATCATGCGTACAAGTTTAAATGGTATGCTAAGATCATTGAAGTATTGAAATTAATGCTTGTCCATTTACACTGTCGTTAGCTTTTTTTAAAATCTAAAAATATGCAGTGCAAATCCATACTGTATTTGTGAGCTGTTTCACCGATTTGTTTGATTACTTGTATGCAATCAATTGTTGATCTGTTCTGCCTGAAACCACCTGAGATTTGTTAAATTTATCAGGACACCTCAAGAAACAACTGTACCAACTTTCAAAACTAGGTGAATTTTTTTTCGGCTATTTGCCATTTTTTGGCTAATTTGACTGGGCTATTAGGGGAACGGTGGTTTGAACCCAAGCCAGAAGACATCAATACATCTGTCAACCCTGCTAGTTAACTTATTTACATTCCATTTCCATTGTTTGTTATCAGTTACATTTTTTGTTTCGCCTGTTTTTCATTGTGAAAACCACTAAAAAGTGGTCTGCCCCATAGTTACAACCATGATGTGATCATACATTTCTAATATTATTGGCACATCTTTTAGAGAAGAGTATATGGTCAATTTGGTTCAATGTTCTTTCCCCTTGGCTCACCCAAGTTCCCATAGCTATTTGTTTTTTTTCTCATGACAAGTACGGCTTATTATTAGATCGTTTGCAATATAGCTAGCTGGTAAAGTTCTTCTTTTTATGTAAGGAAATTTACCAGCTATGTTTCGTAACTCAACTGCTTTTCCTATTTGTGCATTTACGTCCCAAGCTATTGTTGAGATTTGTCAATGTTACGATGTTATGTAAACTGTAACCTTCAAGTACATGACGAATTGTTATCGTTCTATGAAATCACTTACGCCTACGCTAGATTTCTGTGCGTGCTCTTAGAGCAATATTATAGTTACATGTGGTGTAGTTTTACGATTTAAGTTCAGTCTCAAGGCAAACTCCATCATGTAACGTGTGTTATTAATAAATTATTAAATCTTCTAAAACTCTTTTCTCCCGATCTACCCTCAAAACCTCAACAGCTATAACTAGTGCATCGATATTAGGAATGTGCTACTTATTGTGTGTTTCCTGGGTATAAAAGTAGCTACTCTACCTCCACTGGCAGGCAAAACTATTAGCCAAGAAAGCTCCCAGTGAGGATAACTGCTTCAACCAGATCAATTGACAGACCCGAATTTCAAACTGCACAGCACAGGAAGAATATTTGTATTTTATGCTCCCAGTTATGGAGTGACGAAGAAAGACTTAAAAATTATTTATAGAAGAGTGAAATAAACACATAAATTTAACAAAATAACTTAAACATAACCTCACTTATCATCGGCTGCTTTAAATCGATCAAATTTCAAACTAGTTGGCTGAGGACGGTCACGCTTATTTGTGTTGAAGATTTTGATAATTCATGGACGATCAATGAGTTGAACTGTCTGAGTTCCCACTTACATGCTTATCAGCAACTACGCTATTTCATTCTCATATTATTGTTTCAATACGTTTGGTATTCGTTGGCAGGTTCGTTATTTAAAAATGATTATAAGTAAATATTAAAACATCAAATAACTGTTATCAGCAACCTATAGTTTTAAAAAATTAGCATCATTCCATAAAGCGTAATAATAAAAATTAACGTATTTGAAAAAGAACAAGGTTGCTGCCAAACAGAAATATTAATAAAAAATTAATAAAGGATACTTCTGCGAGAATCCGTATCGTAGGCCAAACAAGGTAATACTGCTGTAAAAATGCCTGATGTGTAGGGTAACATCATCGGGCCAGAAAGTTGAACAAATTCCTTAATCCAAGTTATAGAAGTGAACTAGTAAAATAAATGTATTAATTTACAGTACAAATCGTCTCATGTTAAAGAAAAGTTTTGGCTCGGACTGAAGTTACATCTACGTACTAAAGGCAATCTAGCGTTTAAGCCTTCATATAAAGACTGTTATAAAAATATCTGTTTATTGCCCGAACTTTTATGGTCAATAAAAGCATAAATTGCGTTTTATATTTTTATGAAAACGTACAATTAGCACACAACTTTTTTTAACACAAAGTCTGTATATTTACATTAATATATTATCATAAATTTTACCTGCAATATTTCATCGTTCTTCTCCTGGGTATGATTAATTAATATATTTATCATACTACCGAAATCTACTCTAGAAGGATCACTTTTAATACTTCGTAAGAATTCTCCTAATACAGTGTCGCACATTTTCTTAACTTCAAGCATCGGATCATCTAAAATTCTGAACAAACCGTCTAAAAGTTCTGGCAAGTAAAGTATTAAATCGATATCCGGAACTGCATCTAATACTGATATCCATGATATTACAAATTGTCTCGCAAAGGAACTTTTTGTATATATTCGTTCACGTAATAAAGGCATAAATCCATCCAAGTCAAACGATGAACTTTCTGTGACGATATCCTGAAAAATTGAGCTTGTTATACGGCGACATATTTAAATCAGAATAATATTAATACCTTCATAAGACGATCCAATAATTCTGAAGCACTTTTAATACTTTGTTCAGAATCTGTTGCAATCTTACTCAAGGCACTAAAAATATGTGGAAATTGGGGTAACACAGCACCTCTTGCGACTTTTACAACGTTATATAAGGATTCACATGCGTAATACTTTACACGTAAATCGGCATCGCTAAAACGAGCAACTATCGGGAATATTAATTCTTCTGTATATAACGAAGTATCCTAAAATGTTACAAAGTTTGTACCAATAAATAATTTACATAAATATTTGACGTACTTTTCCTAATGCTATTGCAATAGCGGCAAGGCCAATAAGTCCACCTTTTCTAGCATGGGGATTGGGAGAATTGGCAAAATCTTGTCCAAGTACTTTTAACAGTCTTTTAATTTGCACCGTATTATTCACGTTTGCAAATTCTTTCACCATTCTGAAAGCAATTGCATGTTTAATATGTAATCCAAGAACGGAATAATGGCTTGAATAATATATTTTGAGGTAAGTACTTCCTATATTGTTTGTAGAAGTTTCTGAATGACTGTATGCATAGCGCAAAAATTCATCTAATAAAAAAAACCAAATCGATGACTTAATTAACACAATATAGCAATGCAGCAAACTTCAGCTTGTACTGGCAAACAAAAGAATACTCTTTTAGCTGTAAGTTACTTCTCGAAACTGTCCGTTTTTCTTACTAACGTGGTACATACGTTAAACTATATATTGGTTACTGTATTGTAAGTACACCTAAAATTTTTCTTGAGCGTTACATTACATCAGTTCGATATAGAATAATGTTTTGTAGTTTTTCAAAATGTAATTTTACCACCAAAACATCCTGTATATAGCTAAAAAGATGTAAAACAAAATCAAAACATAACCTACTTTTCTATTTCCAAAGCAGCTGTTTTTCGTTTTTCGTAAAGTTTGTCATGTAAGGCTCGAACACAAGCTGCACTGAGAGGAGCATAATCTTTTTCGGACATTTTTACAAGCTTTTAAATAATTTTGTTCCACACAAAACATGTAAACACTTTTTGACAGCTCCCAGCCCCTTTTTCATGGATTTGGTACTTACACCTCCACAGGGACTATAACAACATAAAATATAAGTACTTTTAATATTTTATATGCAAAACTTTTTATTTTTCTTATGAGACCATAGCATTTATCTAAAATAGATAATAAAAATAAGCAAAAGCTAAAACTTTGTGTTCATAGGTATTAACAAAGTTGAGATGAGGAGATAGTTTAAAAACCTGTTGAAATCATTTAAAACTAACTGAGGGCCCCTTGTACAAAATTAACAAATGATTAAAGTTAACAAAAGAGCATCATTGTTTTATTTATTGACACTAACCTTACTTTAGTTGTGTTAAACTATGTTGTCTCCATCTACAGGATATATTCTGAAGTAATTTCTTCTTTCTTTTTTAGAATGTAAAATTTCTTCCGTATTTTATGGTTTTATTAGTTCATTAGCTTAATAAATGTATTGAAATCTAACCGAATCATCGTTTATTGTAAAAACATCGTTAGAATTGTGCTTATTTTAATTTTGTTACTAATATTTATACCAAACATTCTTTTAATGCTTATAAAATGTGTGAAATATGCAATTTTTCGCCGAAGTATTTTGTATATCCAACATATTTGTGAATTTTTGCAAGTAATTTTAAATTCAAAGCGTCAAAAAATTGTATTGCCGAAGCTCCATCTACCGTTAAACTTTCAAACCGGTATTTAATCCTGTCATTTTTTAATACTTATAACATCGCCAACTGGAATTAATAAGTTGCACTTATACGGCCGTTTCAATCACAATGAAAGTTGCTATTACGGCATTTTACAGATTCGTACGTTAAAAACGCCCTCTGGGGAAAAATATCACATTAACATTTACAGGAATCTTAAAATTCCTACAATTTTTAAAATTCAAAATATATAAAATCTTAAAAACTATATCTTAGTTACGTAAATTTTAAATTTCTATGTAAATTTTCACTGTTGTAAACATTTTTACTGATGTTAAGTGAAAAATTGTCATTTTTAAGTAAAAATGGGAAAAATATTGAAGACAATGAGGATTTTCTTAGCTCTACACATCTTCCAGAGACAACTGCAATAACTAAAAGTGTAGAAAATCCAATGTTTCCAACAGATTTAAGAAGTGAGATCAAAACTTAAGCATAAATACTTTACCTGACAATAGCCAGTTTTCAATAATATTTGTACAGAGAAAACGGACGCTATAAAGAAAACCCCCCGATCTTCCAAACCACTTAGTAGAAAAGTTTTAAAACTATTATAGTTGTATTTGTTCATCTTAAAAGTGTTCTTTAATCTTGTACAGACGTTTATAAAAATCTAACCTGACATTGACAGTTTAATTTAATTAAGGTAAAACCCATTAGAGGACGCCAAATACAGTATAAACTGTAAAGTTTTAGGTATGAATTGTAACATGTAAAATAAATGGAATGGGATGGCCGCATAAGTGCAACTTATTAATTCCAGTTGGCGATGCTTATAAACTGTATGAACAACGCAATTTTTCACCGAAATATTTTGCACAACCAACACATTTATGAATTTATTTTTACAAAGTGAAGGCAGGTAATTTTAAATTCAATACGTCAAAATATGTTTTTCCAAAACGCCATCTAACGTTAAACTTTCGAACCGGTCCTTGATTTCGTCAGTTTCTTTTAATTACATTTTTTGCATATAAAATATGTAGTGGAAATTGACACACCATATCTATGTTTAAAATACCCATTGAAACTTGAAAGTTTTTTTTAGAAAATCAAAGAATATGCACAGATTTACAACGAATTTTTTTAAACTTTGTGCAAGAGTATAGAACATCAGAGCTCAGAAAATCAACAGCAACCAGCAACCAACACTAAGAATAATCAGAATTGATATAATTTAATATACCTTATAATTTCTGATGTTTTGATAAACTTTACAACAGTTTTATTGATTTTAGGATTTTCCAACAAGCAATTCTTAATAACAATTTTGATTAAATCGCCTTTCAATAACATTTTCAAAATATGCACCGGTTCCTGTAGAATTCTATTTAATAAATAAATATGTTCTTACATAACAATATAATAATTATTGTTTGTCAAATTGGCATTATATAAAAAATATTTCAAATTATTTTAATTATAGGCCGATATTTAAGTAGGCCTCGATATAAAAAAAATGAATAGCGTTAAAATGTGTCTAACTTCACGATTAATACCTTGACGCAATAAAGCCGGAAGTAGGATTACGTCATCTTCATTTTATTGTAGTAAACATGGCGTGCTGTTTTGGCGTCGACCATTTATTGATAATAAGCATTAATTATGAATAAAATTCGTCCTTAATTTAAATTCACAATGTTTAATACGTTCCAGTAAACTAGTATGCCATCTGCGAGCCGTTTTTATGGAGGAGAATTTTTGTTATAAATCTGTGTCAAAAGAATAAAGGTCAGTAATGACACTTAATTTTTTTGTTTCGAAAACTATTACTATTTTGTTTAACTTTAAAACAGTTCTATGTACCGCTTGCTTTGATTTTCTTTTTATGTTTAAGATATGCCACTTTTTGCAGTTGATAGGTTATGAATGGAGAAACGGGTACAAACCGGCTAGTGGTACGAACATAAAATGAAAGCGATGGATTGGACAGGGCAGAAGCCCCGCGTGTAGCGACAGAGTGTCATGCAGTCTGAGTCAGGCCGATATATTAATTCGGTGTCTGACATCATCGGAACCGACGAAATTGAATTTTTGCTAGACGACATTAGAGACCTGGAGCCGACAAGTGTTAATCCTGAAGACATTCAGGTATTTTATGCGTCTGTGTATCTTTCGTAGTTGATGTTAAAAAAACTTGCAGTAGCCATAATATTTTATTTGGTTTTTATTTATTATTTATAGGTAAAAAGAAATTTGTACACAAACACAACACCTCACTGTACACAGTTATAACATTCAGTGTAACTCAAACTTTACGTTATTTGTCTGTATTTGTTCGGAAATTCATTTTAGTTGTATATTTTTGTAGTTAAATAAATTTTTGTTACTTCATTTCTGTTTTTATTTTTTGATACTGTAAGTGTATTGTATTGTGAAAGTATGTACTTTTATAGTTGAAAAACTATTTAAAGTATATATAGAAGTGGATTTGAAATTTTGCAGTGCATGCAGTTGAAGTGTACTATGTAAGTATTGTCGAATTGTCTTTCAGAAAATTAAATAATGGCCGTTCAAGTGGTGCTAGAAGGAACATTAAATGCTTTCATATATAAGCGGACGTTTATTAATGTGTCAAGTAAATTAAAAATTAAAAATATAAACCATCAACTAAAGAATATGCAGATTGTTTTCTAATATTGTCGATTTTCACAGTTCGGCGAGGAGTCTACAAGAATGCGAAAAATATTTCACTATCTCCCGGAAAGGACTGCTGAAGTAGTAATTAATTTATTTTTAACGTAATGGTCTCACAGGATATCACCTTATAGAGTTGGTAACTATCGTTTTCCTGTCCCATATTGTTGAAATAAATAGCAACTTATGTTTTAAAGCGGAGTAAAGAATTTTATGTTCCTTTTGTCACGACTAGTCTTGAACGGCCTTTATTAATGAGTATCTACCTCGTAATATATTGGTGTTCTCCACAAGCCCTAGAAGTTGAATTTAGTGTCAAAATTCTTCAGCACTAAGTGTTCAATGTCCGTGTTCCAGGAACCGGATGGTATGAGTTGTGTGTTGCAGGACTTTGAGATAGCAGGCAGCAGGACGGGGGCCCTGAGTGTTGATTGTGCGGGCGGCTGCGAGTGCGAAACTCCCCTTGGTACTATTAATTCGTGGGACTCGCACTCTCATTACCGCCACCGCGCTGCCTCGCCCGATCTGTCTCTATACTCTGGGGTCATTGTCTACTGTGACCACACTCACCTTAAAACAGCCACCGGTCTTGTCAGAGTCTTACTTGTTGTAAGTAGTCGATAAATACCTGTCAGGCTTAATCTTTTAAAATAATAAAATTTGGTTTTTTTAGATATCTACGGTAGCGTGTTTAGCATGTTTATGTACTTCTGGAACTGTAAAAGTTGGGTTATTTATGTTACCTTTGGTGGGCCGCCTACGCCTTATGATGTTTGTAACTCTGCTCAGCTTGTTTGTTACCTGCCTTTTACTATTTCTCGATATTTCACATATGGTCTACTTATTTCCTCTTAACTGGGGGAAAGTGGTAAGTTCTATTTTATCAATTATTTATTTTTAATAGATATTAAAATCTCAATCGTGGTGTCGAAAACCGTTGGAAGTTTGAATACCATTATGATAGCCGTACGGCCTTGGCAATCAGTGCTCTAAATCGAATTTAAAATGGAATTATTTAATGATGTTGTACAGAGCAGACAGACGTAATCCATTGTTGGTCAGCTTTAGAACACTTAACACATTGTACAACTTAAATCTGAGACTGAATACCAAACTAAAAGCTGTCGCAATAGATTACTTTTGCTTACTCTGTTTGTTACTAGTATTAATGATTAAATTATTTTCAGAATGCGTATTTCTATGTGAGCCTTAGTGTATTGTTCCTCATAACTTCGTCGCTCATTTTTCATATGATATTCTTATCCGAGGCCTTCTCTTGGGTCCCTAGATGGACGAAACATCAACTACTAATAACTGGAGTAAGTCACCCTTTTTTTTAAACTATCAATATTTACCTAATTAACAAAGTCGAACACTAACGTAATTAATGAATAATCTATATAATTAGTTAAAATTTAATGCTAGGTATTCTAGTCCTCTTATAATTATATTGATTACAAACTAAATTGCCTACCTGAAATAATAAGACATGTATTTTTAGGTCGGAGTTCCTTAAATATTACGTATTGATTTATTATTTACTTAATTTTTGTTTTAAGAATACTTTTAGTCGTATATTTAGCGAACTTTAAAATTCATACAAAAATCTAGGACTGATTGAAAAGTCATGTTAATTATCATCAAAATGTATTGCTCTGCAATTATTAAATAGCCCGAAATAATCTGGGTCAGGTTTAAGGGCTGTGCTGAGGCCGTTAACTCGCCGGGGGGTTGCTGAACTTAAGACAAAAATTAAAGCGATCTGTGCCAGATATAAAATTTGCCTTGAGTCGCTTCTGCAAATAATTGTTAAGTAATTATAAGCTTTTTCTATATAGACCAGAGTCTAAGGAATATAGCACCTAGTGTTACAACCAATTAGCTATTTTAACGCTAAATTAAATTACTAAACAGTTCTTAAATCTAACTTTTACCTACTGGTTCCAGTCAGTTGTCCGTTATCTTGCTGGTTGCAATCACACTAATTTCCGCAGTGATTTAAACTGCCTCACTATGCTCTGCTTTTAAATGGCTTTACTTCGTTTAAGACGCCGTTGGTGTAGTCCAGCAGCTGGATGATTTCGTTGTTGGGATGACGATGTAGTCTTTCCTCGTCGGTCTTTGCAAATCTTTTGATTTTACTGGTGACTGTTTCCATTTGTAGATCGCGGTGAAGATTAGTATTTTTAATAGACTGCTGCAGCACTTTGTTTTGGAACTTTTAAATCGACTTAACATTTGCTAACTAGTGCACCCTTACAACAATACTTTGTTGTAGGTGGAAAAAATAGATTTCCTTCCAATAAGCAAGTATAACTTCCTATTTTGGTTGTATGACTTTGTATGACATGTTTAGTAGGGATATGCCCCTAAAATTTTTCTCATGATGCGGAAGTTATGAACTGGTCACAAATTTACTATATAGATGATCTAGATGATAAAGTTGCTTACCTAAATACTTGTATTTTAGCCCTGTTTGATGCTTATGCTCCTATACGACCTATTAATCATAAAAAACAACGTGCACCATGGGTTACCCATAATATAAAATGTATGCTAAGAACAAGAAACCAGGCATACAAAAAATATCAGAGAACTAGATCAATACAGGACCGACACTTCTATTGTGAGCTTAGAAATTACATTAATACTGCTATTAAAAATGAGAAAAAAGCCTACTACAGTCATGCAGTCAAAGATAAGCTAAGAGACCCAAAGTGCTTTTGGCATAAAATGAAGCAATGGGGCTTTGCAACTAAAAATTCTAGTGATCTACTCAGCACGCAAGACTTCAATCCAGATGATGTCAATACACACTTTGTAACGTGTGCAGGTAACATTAATAGTAACGGTCTTCTGTCTACTCAATTTTATAATGAAGCTATAGATAGAGAGGCTTCTCATTACTTGGAGATTAAACCAGTTGAACCATGCGAAATACAGTCACTCTTAGGTAGTATATCAACAAACGCCATAGGTTTAGATGGAGTTAATGTGCCAATGCTTAAAATGTGCTTACCATATTGTTTAAATCAAATATGCCATATTATAAATAAATCTATCACTACAGGAAAAGTGCCAAAATTATGGAAGACTTCAAAAATTCTACCAATACAAAAGAAAGTAAATTCAATAGATGTAAATGATCTCAGGCCAATAAGTATACTACCTACAATGTCAAAGGTCCTAGAAAAAGTAGTTCACAAACAAACAATGGAGTATATTGAAGATAACAACATTTTGCTATCAACTCAATCTGGTTTCCGAAAATTATATGGTACAAGCACAGCTCTTTTGAAAATAAGCGACGAAATAATAAGCGCCCAAGATCAGGGACTAGCAACAATAATGGTTTTACTAGATATGTCTAAAGCGTTTGATAGTATATGCCACGAATTGCTTCTCTCAAAGCTATACTACTATGGTGTCAGAGGCAAATCTTGGGAATGGTTTTTGGAATATTTGTTTGATCGAGTCCAACATGTTGAACTACAGGGAGCTCAAGGTCCAGTTGTATCATCACCGCAAAATGTTGAAAGAGGAGTTCCGCAAGGTTCTATCCTGGGACCCATGTTATTCAATGTATTTATTGCTGATTTAGAAAAACATATTAAACATACCAGTTCACACTACTATGCTGATGACGTTCAAATTATGTTAAGTTTTAAACCAAAAGAATTTCCAATTGCTGTAGAAAAAAATTAATGACGACCTCAGTACCATCTTTACATGGTGTGTAAACAATGGCCTTAAAATTAATGCTAACAAAACAATTGCCACTATATTCGGTAAAAACGCACAAGATTTGACACAACAATGTCGAGGTGGACTATTATTAAATGGCGAAGCATTAATTCTAAGTGAATCTGCCAAAAATCTTGGTCTTGTGATGGATCAAAAACTTAATTACTCAAAACAAGTGGCTAATGCAAGTAAGATGGCTTATCTCACACTAAAAAGTTTGTACTCTGTAAAGAACTACTTATCGCAAGATGCAAAAGTGAAATTGTGCGATTCACTAGTATTAAGTAAACTTAACTACTGTGACATTGTATATAGTCCATGTTTACGTGTAGCAGATGTAAAAAGACTTCAAAAAGTTCAAAATGCTTGTGTACGGTTTGCAGTTCAACTGCCGCGTCGTGAGCATATAAGCCCAGTGCTTAAAAACATTGGCTGGTTAAATATGCGTGAAAGGAGGTGGTTGCACCTATGTGTTGCCATCTTAAAAGTGCTTAATATAAAAGAACCAGATAATTTGTATAATAAAATCCAACTCCGCAGTGAGGCCCACCAACGCCAACTAAGACATACAGACCAAACCCTAAGTATCCCAATTCATAGGTCTGAATCGTTCAAAAAATCTTTTAGTTACCAAGCACCTAAGATATATAATCAAATACCTAGAGACCTACTGGGAATGAGTGTTCCTACAATTAGATCAAAGATGCGTGACCTAATATTTACTGGTTCGTTTGTAATAGACTTTTAAGTTATCCTAGTTATTGTTGTTATTGTCTCTTATTATTATTTTTAATATTAATTTAATTATATTGATCCTTATTGTTGTGGCATAGTTAAGGCAAACCAGTTTTTTAGAAATAAAAAACTGTATAATGCCTTTTTTTTGTAAATCTTTTTTTGTAATCTTTTTGATTCCTTCTTTTGTTTACAAATAAATAAACGATTTATTATTATTATTATTATTATTATTATAATTATCACACTAGTCCCTAGTCACTGGGAATTTTAATTTGTTTCCATATTTCCAATATAACTTTATTGCTATGGGTTGTGAACTGTTCTCCTCCCTCTTTCATCAGTTCTGAGGGGATTCCATCTGACCCTGGCGCTTTGTTCTTTTTGAGTTACTTTAGAGCATTTATCATTTCTTCGCATGTGGGTATGGCTTCGTTTTCTCGGTCATCTGGTAGTTCGTCTAGTGACACCTCTTCATCTTCCTGTATGTGGGCCGCATTTAATCTCGCTTGGAAATTCTCCTTTCTCATGCAATATGTTGCCGTCCGCATCCCTACATATGGTTAATCTTGGTTTATATACCTTTCTGTATTTGTTCATTTTTTGATAGAATTTTCTGATTTCATGTTGTAGGTTCATCTCTTCTAATTCTTCCATTTGGCGTTGTAACGCCCTACTTTGGGGTAGTGGGCCTTGGGTAGTTCAGTTGAAGCCGGGGTTGTTGTCTCAGCTCAATTATAAATAACACAGAGGTTTTGTAAAACGTTATAATAAATAAAAATGTATTCCCAATGATAAAATAAATAATAACGGTAATTTCCAATAAACAATATAACTTCTCGCAATATGTAAATAACTATTTACAAATGCGCAGTGACACCTTTTCGTCTTGCGGTGCTGGTAGGGGAAATCTGTGTTGTTACTTAGTGACAATATGCCGACGGCCGGGGCTAATGCTATTTCAATAAACACAAGTAAAATTGTATTAAATACACAGGTATTAATTATTTCGGCGGTTCACGGTGTGCGTGCTCCTCTCCGCCTGGTAGATCTGGGATCGTTGCGGGTGCAGTAGGTTGATTACTGTAAGTAAACCCTAATCTTAGCGTTGTTTATTACTCGGATCTCGTGGACTACGGTGTTCCGGGTTGACGGTGGTTTACGGGGAACGGGATCACGTATTCAAAGTGCGGGTTTTTTGCATCCTTCCCAATAGCCATTGAGATTGTCTTGTACGTTTTTACCGTTCTGTTCTAGTTTGCTATCCAGTGTGTATCTATATTCCTTTGCTTTTGCTGTTTCCTTTAGCTTTTCAGTGTTGTATCGTGCTTGTCTAATGCCCCTGATTTTCTTAGCATTTGATATTCTAGCACGTAACCTACTAAAGAATGGACTGAGTCTATATTGGCTCCGCGTCTGCTTTTAACGTCCATAACGTCTGAGAAATGTCTTGAATCTATCAATATGTGGTCGATTGTATTTATGGTGTTATTATCTAGCGATTTCCACGTGCCCTTGTGGGCATCCTTGGTACTTGCTATAACCATGTTCAGTGCTGCAGCTGTGTGGATAAGTCGTGTCCCATTATCATTTGATTCTGTGTCCAAAGTATGTTTTCCTATGGTAGGTGTGTATTGGTGTTCATGATCGACCTTTGCATTTTGGTCTCCTATAATAATCTTGACGTCGTTTTTGGAGCAGCTTCAGTATGCTGATTCTAATTTATCATAGAAGGTATCTTTTTCTTCATCCTCCTTATCCTTGGTAGGTGCATGTACGTTAATGAGGCTATAATTGAAGAACCTTTCTCTGAGTCTTTATGCTGCACATACGTAGTGAGATGGGCTTAAAATCTATGATTAGATGTTTTATCTTTTTACCTACTATGAAATCAGTACCCAGCTTGTGTTCAGTTTTATGACGCTGAAATAGATTATATGGTCATGCTTTTGGATGATGCTGTTTGCTGTCCACCACACTTCCTGTAGTGCTGTAATATCGGCTTTATATTTGTCCAGTATGTCGAGTAATATGTGTAGTGTTCCAGGTCTATACAGTGATCTTACGTTCCATGTATACACTCTTAATTCGTTGGCCTTTGTCAATAGCATTCGTCTTCGTGAATTCCGTCCGGCTTTTTCTTCTTGAGCTTTTGTAACAATTTTCTTTTTTCAGCTTAGATAGGGTTGTTAGCCCCATGCTGTTGGGGATATCCTTCCCTTAGCCGCGGGGTTCTCATTTTGGGGCGTCAGAAATTCGACCTCACCCTAGCCCTAGTGCATTCTGCTCTAGGATTTGCTGGCAGAGATGATTGGTGTTTAGTCAGGGAGGCGTTTCCTAACATTTCTTGGTACAAACTTGACGGCATGAGTATGCACCACTAGGGCTTTACTAGCCTTTTTTTCTCCTTCCTCCTTTCTCAACCGGGCTTGGGACCAGCTGCGGCGGAGCTCATAACATATGGTAGCCTAGGGTTTTTCTTGCCAAGATGTAAAACAGTACACTTAGAGTAATTCAGTGGTAACATACACACCCTAAACCAATCTTCTAATTTTTGCACACATGTATAGTGTGAATAAAATTAGTTCCAAAGCTGATCCTTGTGGCACCCCACTTGTCACTGATCGAGGTTGTGACAGAGCATCTTCAATCCTCACCCGAAAGATTCTTCCGCGGAGGTATTTCCCTCCTATACCAAGCTTCTGTAGTTTGTAGATCAATCTTCTGTGAGGTACCTTGTAGTGATGGGTTCCTCGTTCATTTTATGTGTGCCGGCACATATCGTTTAGCTCATCGCAATGAGTCGTTCAGAGCGAGTCATTCATTTGAACGAGTACAGTTATATGGGAATGGATTGTGTCGGCGCAGGAGTCGGCACTGTCGGCAGCAGCACGGCACACTGAATGTTTTGTGTGGCACACGGGTACAGCTCTATTGTAAACGATGTGATTTTAAATAATCTGTTGCATGATTATTTAAAATTTACAAAAACGATTCACTGTTCATGTTTATTTATACCTATCTAGCACTACTTCTTTTAGTTTTAAATTTTAATTAATTATTAAAGTTTCATTATTTACATATTTTCAAAAATCAAAGTGTACGAGGGTCATAAACCATTAGTATCTCGATTATCCGTCCCAAGTGCCGACTCGAACAAACAAACGAATTCCGAGAAGGTAAAACTTTAAACTCAAAGAATGCGTTGAGCCTTGCGCTGTTCGTACAACGTTCAAATCACAGAAAATAAACCCTCAGTTCAAATGAGCTTTAATGGCGGTTTTAAACGATCGGCACACCGAAAAAGAGTCGTTCGTTCACGGCACATCCGAAAGAGTTGTTCAACATGAACGACTCGCTCATGACCGACACATCACTAGTACCTTGCTTTAGCATAATCTAAATAAATCACATCCATTGGATGTCTATTATCCAAAGCTTTCATCCATATGTCCATGGAGAAACTTAGATTTGTGATAGTCCATCTACCTGGTATAAAGCCATGTTGTTGCTCAGGAATAAGGCATAATGTTGGATTCTCTGTACAATTATTCTCTCCTTAACCTTTCTGACGGCACTAATGAGGCTTATAGGCCTATAGTTTTTTGGCGATAGCTTATCGCCTTCCTTGAACACCAGTGTGATCACAGCACTTTTCCAAGCCAGGGGAACCATCTCAGAATTCAAAGATTTTCCAAAAATCGCATTTAAAAGTTAAAAGTGGTGCCATCTGAAGTGCACAGTTCCTAAGGAGAATAGTGAAGTACCATCTGGTCTTGATGCTGACTTGACATCTAACCTGTGTAGTTTCAGCTTCCGTGAATTCAATGTCGTCCAAGCTATCATCCATTATCAGTTCCATGTGTGGGAAGTCTTTGTCATCATCCTGTTCAGTTATGTAGTACACTTCCTGGAATTCATTTGCAAACATTGCTGCAATCATTATTGGTTCTGCAACTAACTCTTCAGCATCATGAGATCTGTTGCCGAATATAGGAGTAGAACTTCTTTCCACCATCCGATATCACTTCCTCTTCATACTCTAGACGCCGGTTTCTAACCTTACTTGTAAGCTCATTTGCAAGGTTTCTGTATGTTAGTCGATGTTCTTCCTGTCCTTTGTTCCATTCTCGCAAATTTTGTTTCCTCAAAATTGATGCATTACTTAACTAATGATTTCTTCAGTTTTGACATCAGCCAGTTCATGGACAGATATTCCTGACATTTTCTCATAAAGAACTTGTAGGATCCGTCGATGTTAGAGTCATCTGTTGATGTTCCCGATTGTATAAGATCCGTCAGTTGGAATTTGCCTTATGATAATTTGTCCTTGGACTTAATGGGTTAGAATGGTTCATGCTTGGTTGAGACTCTAACTGAAGGGTTTCTTGAATTTAATAGCATGTCGAGCATTTACTGAACTTCAAGTCTGCAAGGAGTTATGAACTTTGTAAACAGTTTAGCTCGGTTCAATAAATCTTAGACTCGATTGCGCTCAAAGCTCGAACCGAGCTGAATTTGAGCTTCGAGGTTTCATTTTAAACTAGATCAAAGAAATTAAATCACAATTGTTTCACATATTTCGACTTTCAGTCTATAATTAGTACACAATTTTCTAAATCATCGCTTTTGTAATGTTTTTAGCGACTAGGAAGTTTAGGATAAAATAAAAGACAGTTCTTTCAAAATCTGCAATTAGAAGCAGGATAAAGGACACAATTTTAAAATTTGATATATCTGGTGTAGAGATGGGAATTTTTAGTTTTTTCTAATTTTGGCTGGCTCGGAGAAAATGTCAAATATTCTAAGCTCGGCTCGGTTATCGAACTTCGAGTTTTTCCAGAGCTTTGAGCCTCTCGATCAATTTCTTAAATTTAACTGAATGTCGAGCGTTTACCAAGCTTTTGACACTTTACCGAGCTCTGAGCCTGAAATGAGCTCCGAGCTTTACAAGCAACTTAGTAAACAGCTAGACTCGGCTCGGTTTAACAAATCTGTTGATCCTAAACTAGTATATTAGAAATCTAATAAAAACATTTGTTACAGTCTTTGGGTTACGTATGTTGTATAGAATCACTGATTCTTGCGATAATTCAAAAATGTACGATGGAACAATACCAACCAGTTGCAGAGGACCCCAGTTTAAATCTCCAAGAAAGACAAATATCACCGAATCAATCACCCGAACACAGAGCTAACCAAACCATGCACAACTTTAAACCCGTTATGACTTATCCGGCAGTGGCATCAACATCAAAACAGCAACCTCATAATTACTTGGATGATATTCAACCTTGTTCTTCGAAAAGTGCGGATCAATACCAGATTGCATGATAGTGAACTGTGACTAGTAAGACTTTTACAATTTCCTTGAGTAAGATTGGCGCTGGTTTAAAAAAAATTCGCTTCAGGAGCTTTATAAGTATCATGTGAAACGTGAATGTGTGAAGTTTTTACATTTAATCGTTCTTCTGCTTCGATGGTCAAATGAGAACTGTTTGTGGAACTAATATACAAATATACATACTTTTGTAAAATATTGTGAATATTTCTGTACGTATACTGCTGTGGGTTTTCACAGTAGCGAAGAGGATTAATGTGTGGATCAGTAATATGTATAAAAATCAACTATTGTTTATAAAATTGTAAAAATATCAAGAGATCCTATTGAATATCACCTTCAAAAGGCTACGGAATTAAAACTCGTGTCTGAGCTAGGTTCAGCAAATGTCATGTTGACAAGATGTAATAAAACATAACCTCATACTTCGATATTTTGAACTTCCTAAGCTTCTGCCAAAATTTCTTCAGCTTTATTAACAAACATTTTCATTTGAAATACCTATCAAAACACCGGATATAATGTTTCCTGAATCTAGGTACGACATGACTTAATTTGATGGCCTTCGGAAGATGACTTTAGATTGGTTCGTTTGATACAATAACATGCAATATTTGCAGTTTGTATACGTAAATAATTTCAAAATTATTTTATTTGTAAACCGAAATCAGACTGTTAGGAAGAACATTAAACAACTGTAAAAGCACAAGGTTAGGTTTTAAGCAACTGCCATTAGATTTAGTTAACAAATGTATTAGGTCTTTAGAAGTTGTGTACTAATGTTTTGTACTTCTCATATACATTAATAATTTGAAGATTTATACTAATTTTTAATTAAATTGTACATAAAGATTTCATTGGATTGATAAAACCATCCTTAATGTACAGAACAATCGATGAACCTTCGTAAATGGGTTTCGATGTTTGTTTATAACGAGCACAAATTAGTTCTAGAGTAAATGTAATCTATTTTCAGTACAGTACAGAGTGTTACTTTTATAAACTACTACCTCATATACTTTGCCTATTACTATAAAATTGTACTTGTATTTTATCACATTACAGTCAAACTGTACTTTGTGTTTTTAAAAAACAAATTTGTACATCATCACCACAAACACGTATTCTAATCGTCGCTACTTACAATTTTATCGTACATATCCTTTTAACATAACGTAACGATTTTGAAAAAATCAGATTATGTTTAGTACGAGTATAATTACGTAAAATAATCATCAGTTTTTGGGCATGTAAAAAAGAAGAAATACATTTTGATAACAGTATTCAATTTTTTGGCGAGAAATTTTGGGTGTTTCGATGAAACTAATTTTTTGTTTAGTTCGACGAAAATAACGATCAGCATCTGAAGAATTTTTGCTTGGATTTTGAGGACTACATATCATCGACATTGTGGTGATGGTGAAGTACGTCGGTATTAAAACAGGTGCAGTTAACTTAAAGGTAATTACAACCAAGGCGAAGCCTGACAAATATTTATATTAGTATTTCGAAAGTTTTAAATCAAAACTCCAGTAGTCTAGAATCTAGACGAGTGATAAAATAGCATAGCAAGTGCTGTTTTTTATTATTATTGGCCGCATAAATTAAACTTCCAAAATCGTAAAATTTAAAAAACTAAATCTAATCAATAACCAGTACTGTTAAATCTTCTATCAGTAACAGAGAGAAATTTAGTGTTAATCATGTAACTGGATTTGTTTGTGAAATTCTACGTATTAAAGTCTTTTGTCAAATATTAAATTTTTACTGTTTCATTTGATGCCCTAAAAGACGCGTGGTAGGAAATCATATTGGATCAAACGTGTTATTCGTTTAGTAGCCCTACTAACAAGTTCGTTAAATATGAAACAACGGTCAAGTTATTTCAAGCTTTGAAAAGGCAGTAAAATTGGTAAAAGTAAGTAAATCATTAAATATACGAGACACATAGCATATCATTTGGTTGTATTTCAGAAAGTAGGCTGGGTAGATGCACAAATATCAAAACAAATGAAACTTAAATATTTTGTTTTTACATATTATGTCAAATTGTCAAAGCACTTCAGTATTAACATAAGATTACGGAAGTTATAGCATGTTCAACTTCGAGTGTGCCTTAAAAAATGAATTTTGGACTTTAGTGTAGACAAGCAAAGAGGTGATAAAATTTTTAACTGCATGTGGCGAACATATGAGGGAGATTCATCATTGATTCATTGTTCAGGCAGAGAGTCTACCAAACATAGGAAGGCCAATTTCTGCGATGTCTTGAAAACACTGATTTGATAATAGGAAATCGACGGCTGACTACTGAATAATTTACTGAACTCACAGGTTTGTTTCACAGCAGTATTCGATGAATTTTAATGAATCGTTTGAAGGTTAGTAAAGTTGGATTCCCCACATGCTTTCTGACATGAAAAGGCAGGCTTGTGCCGACATTTGTCAAACCTTATTAACGAGAAATCAGGCAAGTCAAGCTACTTTTTTGAATACTGTGATAACCATGAATGAAACCTGGAATACTGTATTTCAATTACGAAACGAAACGCCAATCAAAAAAATTCTAGCATGAGCCAACTAAGGCCCGCTGAATTAAATATTACATATTAAGACCTTACCACTTCATTCAGCCAAGACGCAATTTAGAAACAACGGTGGCGCCAATTGAGGTGAACTATACATTTCTCCATTAAAAAATATATAGTTCACCGCAAATGGCGCCACCGTTGTTTCTAATTTCGTCGTGGTTAAATGAAGTGGTAAGGCCTTATATGCAATATTAATTCAGCGGACCTTGGAGCCAACAAACAATAAAGTTCTCCATGCCATCTTTTGATATAAAGTGGGTTTAATTTTAGCATAGGTATCCTGCACCTAGGGATCATACAATAACTGGTAAAAATAGATGCCTGCAATCAGCAAACTACGTCCTCATCTGACTGGTGGAAATTTCATGTTGCATTGGGGCAACGTACCACCCCACAAAGCTCAGATCATTGGTGATTTTCTTTTAGAAAATGGAATCGAAACTCTAGCGCCTAGTAATCTTTGGCTGTTTTCAAATGTCAAAGACTTACTCCAAAGGGTCAATTTTTCATCACGTTTTGCAGTAGGAAGTGCTATTTATCAGTATTTCAAAAGTACTGCTAAAAAGTTCATAAAGCGCTATGACAATTGGATAAGGGATAAGGCGTTGGATATCATGTATAAATAAGGGAGAGGATTATATTGAAAAACAGTAAATAAATTTCCCAAATTATATAAGTAGTTTTTCTGATTTTACAGCAGAAGGGTAGGTAGGTATGTAATTCTGGTACGAACCTGGTAAAGAAATATTTAAGTAATGTTATATTATGCTATAATAAGCATGCACATTGAAATACTTAGTCATTTTGTCAAATTACACTATACGGACTGTTTCACGTTAAAAAAGCTTGCTCTTTAATTAGCCCTGACTGTTAACTATGCAAAGCTTATTTACGAATTCAAAATTTCAAATGATATAATAATCTAACCAATAAACCAAATTACATGTTCATTTATCTAAACCTCACAACACAAATTGGTACTACAAAAACGAATTCGAATGAACATAGGAATTTAGACAACTAATATAGTGCAGCGGCATAGTATAAAAATTCATAACAATTGTGTATTTAGTGATACAAGCATAAAATTTTTGTCATTATTGGTACATTATATGAACTTGATTTTAAGATATTGGATCACGTCATATTCCATCTCTAAAGGTTTATATGAGAGTGAACATTTTTTAGCTTTCGTTTTCATGTCCCCAAAACATTTTGCTGTTAAATTAAAAAAAATATTGGTTGTTGTATTGTTTTTTTAGTTTTTGTAGAACGTGTTTTATTATTTTCTCGAAAAACCAAGTGATATATTGGTTATACATTTTTTTTAATGTTAAAATTAAAAATGTTACGACCGTAATGTGTCCCTAGGTATGAATTTTAAAATTTGAGGTGACGTTTCTACTAAACAAATATTTCTCGAACTTCTAAAAACTAACTAAGTATATGTTTTCCTAAACTCTTTATAATAATAAATAAAACACTAAAGCAAGAACCTGTTGCACCTACAAAGTAAGGAAATTGCAGCCCTTTCTGTTACTAAAACAATACAAGACATACAACAAATTGGACAGGATCAGTTTACTTTATTTGTGGAAGAACGTCTTGTAAGGAGAATCAAACCATTGGATGATGTCATACATCGAAACAACCTCCTCTTATTCACCAGCTTAACTAAAAGGACTTCAAAAGAAGGTTCAAAACTGACGTCCATGAAAAGAGAGGTTGAACTATTTTCTCAGCTGTATATTGCCTGCTAAACCAGAAATGGAAATCTGGAAGAATTTTTCAAATACGAAAATCAGATATATCCTCCTTCATTAACTCGAGATGGAAAACTCAATATTGCTACAAAAAGTAATCATTGACATGCTTTGAAACACTTTCTGTTCCACAGACTGAGAAACCCATAACTACAAGTATAGTCGTTGATGGAGCTGCAATCATTCATATGTTGTCTCCTGGTATTGCCAAACATTTGATGAGTATGCTAACCTAGTTTTTATTCCGTATGTGAAAAAGCACTTTGACAATATTATCTCATGTTTAGATATTGTGTGGGATATCTACAAATCAAATTCTCTTAAAGGTATTGCAAGAACCAAGAGAGGAAAGGGAGTGAGACTGCGTGTGGTTGGAAATGCACCCATAACAAAAAACTGGAAGAACTTCTTGCGTGTAGATATTAACAAAACAGAGATATTTCACTTCCTTTCAAAAGCTGTTATAGAAGCATTTAACGAGATGAATAAGACACTTTTATTGTCACAGATGAAGGTCAGATCCTCAGTAAATCACCGCAAGTTTTATTACATTTGATTTCTCCATGTAATCACGAAGAAACTGACACCCGAATTTTATTGCACGTTTCACATGCAGTTCAATGTGGGCACCGCAAGATACTAATACGTACCGTTGATACAGATGTTGTGGTTCTTTCAGTGATGGTAATGCAAACATTTCCAGCTGATGTTCAGCTTTGGTTAGCTTTTGGGAATGGAAAAATGTTTCGTTACTTAGCTGCACATGAGATTGCCAATGCCCTTGGACTTGAAAAATGCAGGGCACTGCCAATATTCCATGCGACAACAGGATATGACACAGTTTCTTCTTTTGTTGGACATAGTCAAGTGACCGCATGGAGTACTTGGAATTCGATGCCAGAGTTTACACAAGCACTACTGAATTTGACTTGTACCCCGTCCAGTATTCCTGTGGAAACAATGTCCGCAATAGAGAGATTCGTCATACTATTGTACGATCGCACAAGCACAAGTACTGATATCAACAAAACCAGAAAGAAGCTATTTACAAGGAAAAGGTCAGTGCAAAGAATTCCACCAACATTAGATGCACTCAAGCAACATGTTAAGAGAGCCATATATCAGGGTTGCTACATTTGGGGCCAGACACTGATTCCAAGTCCTGTACTACCTCCTGTGACAAGTTGGGGTTGAAGTAAAGTGAATGATAACCTATATGTTCCAGAGTGGATAACAATCCCTGAAGCAGCTAAAGCATGTGATGAGCTAATTCGTTGTGGTTGCAAGAAGGGATGCAAGAAAGGCTACAAATGTAAGAAAGGCAAATTACCATGCACGGATCTATACATATGCGAAGGAGAGTGTTCCAGGGTTCCCTAAAAATTAAATGTTGCGCTCATTTTGAGACACCCTTTATTATTATGTTTCAATAAATTAATATGTCAGTATCAATTTATTATCAAATTTACTGTATTTTTACAATTAAATGCCAACTTCAATGTTCTAACGCCCAAAAATATGCTGAATCTAAAATAGCTTCAATACAAAAGACATAGGTACATAATTTAAAATAGCTCCCAAATCTCACACATGCGCAATACAAAGTGCCCCAATATATTAAAATCATGTTCATATAATGTACTAACAACGATAACAATTTTATGCTTTTATCACAAAATGCACAATTTTTATACTATGCCGCTGCACTAATAAAATAAAATAATGCAAATGTATTAATAATTTGACAGTTTGACGTTTTAGTGACAAGATGCGCATGTGACTTAAACTACTCTAGTCAAATAAGCACTTTGTCGTTACTAAATTCAACGTGTGATGAGGCAGGGGTCATCTCTCCTGGTTCGGATAATATGTACAGTCATGCGTATGTCTGGGCGGTGCGGGCACATATTTTATTAGAATTAACTCTATCAGGGATCATTTTTAACCATCTGAAAGATATAGATCCAGAGTTTGCTGAACTACTGGCAATTAATTCCAATTCTTTTCAGAATTTAATTAATTACAAATAGAACCAATACATTTAGAGGATATAGAAGAAAATTAATTGAAATATTTGAAAGAAAATTAACAGAACTAGAAAATAAAAGCAAAACTGCAAAATTATGGGTTAGATACTTCCAGATAATATCAATTTTAAAAGATTTTACTTATAGCAACTGAGCGAATGGGAAATTGGCAATTGCATTTAACTTGCGTTGAACTGATGATCCCATTTTCCATATACAAAGTCTTCACAAATTTATTTGCAGGGCTAAAATGGATCCCGGAGAATATAAAAAATTCACAGATTATACCTATGTACTTTACCTTTACGGCTAGACACACCAATACATTCTTCGCTGGTATACACTCTGATCAGACCATCGAACAAACTCTCACGAAGTCTATGATTATCGCGTCAATAGTTATATAAGATACCTACATAAGAAGACATTATGGTAATGATGTAATAGTTGTGTTTGATGGATATAAAAAAGAAACACCTAAAGCAGCAGACGGCAGAAAGAAACCGTCGTTATTTAAAAAATTCCTGAGTCAATTATGCTTTTGAAGAAGATATGCAATTTAAAATAACGCAAGAGAAATTTTTTTAAATGAAAATAACAAAGCTAGACTCATATCTAAATTACCACAATACACAATATCTCACGTATCAGTGAATTACAACTAAATAAGCAGATAGCAATGCAGACAGACTAATCGTTATTACAGCAATAGATTCCTCATCTTCCAATGTTGTTGTAGCTGAAGACATTGACATATTACTTAGTTCTATTAATTGCTTTAACACCAAGGGGAAAAGACACTTATTTTTTAAAACCACCAAGAGGAAAAATGCTACAAGTCTGCAAGTCTCGATGAGAAGCCTATATGTAAGCAGCATGTGCTTTTTCTACATGCATTTACAGGCTGCGACACTACGTCAGCATTTTACAATAAAGGTAAAATTAAATTTGCTACAAAATTTGAAGAGCAAAAATATTTGCAAGATGCTGCAGACATATTCAAACAATCGAATCAAGATGTTGATACCATTTATCAAGCTGGTGTTAGATACAATATATTATTTCTTTATACGGTGCTACAAAATCTGTGGTTGATTCAAATCAATTTAGATTTCAGTGTCTCAGTAAAGCAATAGATGTCCGTGTACAATTAGTCAATTTACCTGGTACAGCAGATACAGCGAGGGAGCATTTAAAAAAGTGTATCTACAGGTACAATCATGGCTGGGTAATGATTTGTCACCAATCGACTGGGAAAATTTTCTTAACACCCAATTCTATAAACCAGCTACCTGCTCCAGAACAGTTTTGTTGGGTGGAGAAAATATTTAATATTATTATGTATTTTTTTTTAATAAATTTAAAATTTACTTAAGTATATTTTTTTCCAATTAAATCGTCTTTCGATGATTTTCATTTTGACGAGTTCTGAGAAGAAACAATTACAATAAACTTTTTAAAAATCTCCTCAAAATAATTTTTAAAAATTTTATTAACAAAAAATAAATCCCAACTATTTTCCAAGTTTCCACACATTTCCTGATATAATTGGCAATTTTTAACCTATAAAAAGGTTTTAATATTTTACATCGAGTTTAAAAAAAAAATTATACAAATCGGACTAGTTTGAACCGGTTCCGAGATAACGCCCTATTTTTTCCTAACGTTCCTCTACTAAATACATAAAAGCCCAAAGACTGTATTGGCTGCCCCCCCATCCCCACACAGATACCATATGTAGAGAGGACTAATCCACCACTACGGAATGCAAAAGGGTTACGCAAGCTATAGTTACGAGAAGCAGATCAAACTCCTGCCTTTACAACAATGTATTTTCTGTATCAACAGTACAGATTTAGTAATGAAATTGGTATTTTGTTTAGCTGAAAACCGAAATGAAAAAATCGTAGGTCTTTCAGTGGAACAAGCCTTGTCTATTATACAATTGGATGTATATTTCACTGAGACTGCAACTAAATTTTTAAAATGAAAAGTAGTCCAAAGAATGAGAGAAGCTCGTTAGCACAGTGGTATCGGAAGTCTCGGGTTCTAATCTCATCAGCGGTAAGAATTAAAAAAATCCCTCATTGCTTCAGGTCACAAACTCTGTAGAAGGTGACAGAAAACCACTGTAGAGAACACATCAGTCGTTTAAAAATGTGGCATAAACAGAAAGAGAAAGAGAGGGATAAGAGACTCATTTAGCAGACAAGGATGTTTACATTCAAACTACGTAAATAATATTAATCAAGAACAATTTAAGTTAAGGTCGACCTCCAGTGCAGCATACATGCTTTTATGTTTACCTTGTATGTAGAACAAAGAGCAAACATGGCTACTTTAAATGATATAATTGCATTATAAGATAAGATTAAATACATTACGTTATCAGATACGAAGATAGACTCATATTGTTTTCTATACTGTGCTCATACTTTAGGAAGAAATTTATCTTTTGACTAAGTTCATACTACACAGTGATTAAAAAAGAGCAGCATTTAGTTGGCTTTGCTTGTAAATTTCTATGTGCCGCTATATTATTTACGACTCTTGAATTAGCTGGATCTACTCTAAATTGTAACATTATAAACGACAAAATATACATTTTACACGGAAAAATATGCATTATGAATGCTCCGATCAGGACGGTTTATAAATAGGAAATGGCAATATTTCTATGTGTGAAAATCTTCGTTCAAGTTAAAGATAAAGTGGATGTAAACAATGATCGGCACGTGATCAATGCGTGATCAGCACGTGTGCTCCATTTTGGCTAATGCGATTGGCTGAACCCTCACCACTGCACCCTGGAATTACATGTCCGGCTTAAAATTATTTTATTTTCATTTTATTTTTTATTTATTGTACCCAACTTTATCATCTAATAAAAATGTTCTTTATAAAATGTTATTCATTACCAAATGTCTAATTATTAACATCATTTCAAATTTGTTTTTAGTTGATTTTTTAAATATTTTTTTGCTATACTGGTTTGTATGCAAATCTTTACGAATTTCCTTAATACTACCCTCTGTTTCTTTAAAGCACGTGAACAGCGCATGTATTTGTTTACATCCACTCTATCTTTAACTTGAATACAGTATAGATGTATGGATTTTTTAAACACTCTGTACAATTTTACAATTAAATAACAGCATCAACATTTTACATTTATACACAATTTTTGATTTATACATTTATATTACACAAAGGTTTTTACAAATTAACCATTCACATTATTCAAGGTTATTTCATTATTTCTAATTGATTTCTAAAATAGAAATTCAATAATTGACGAAAAATTTTCTCAGATAAAATATCTTACAAACACTTAAAATATCTTATCTGAAAAAGTTGCCAATGTTACAATAATACAATACAAAGATTAAAAGGTACAACATATAGATTTTTATTTCCTTCTTTTCCAGAAGTAATTTAATTTTGGGTTCAGTTATAATTTACAGTTTTTAAACAAGAATACTTTCACAATGGCGGAAAGAAAAGTTGTCGGTCGAAAATCACAGATGTTCTTACATTCTGTTATTCCTGTAATCGACACACATGAAGAAGTAGTTAAAAAAAAATTGAAACCTGGAAAATTTATGTTTACTATAACTGGCATTATAAAATTAATCGGGATGGTAAGTTGTAGGATAAATAAGAATAACCGAGTGATTTATGATTGTTTTTGCCGTTACAGGTACTACTTTTAGTAGCAATATTAATATTTGTAATAACTCCGAGATGTGATAATACATCTAATTGGTATCCTTATTTATTACCTGCTGTTGCAGGAATACACCTGGCTGTTACATTATTATTATATATAATGTTTTCAGTAGGATTAACAGTCAATAATCCAAATACCTGGATTAAAATTGTTAAGTTCTATACATACAGCTGACAAAACCGTTTGCTAATTTTTTATATTATTATTTTCAGGATATTTTTACAAATTTAAGTATATCATTTGCTACAATTATTGCATCAGTGTTAAGCTTAATAGATTGTGAATCCAGCTCATCTGTAAAAAAGGCACCGACGGTAAGTAATGGCAAAGTTTTAACTTTAATTTCTTCACATATTGGTAGTAGAGTAAAGGCTTTGTTTTGCAAGGGAAAGCGTATACGTTTGAGCGTCAGTTAAAACAGCTGGGATTTCAAACGGACTTGTATGTTAAAGTTATGTTGAGCTGACTAAATTACTTTTTAATCTGAGGGTGCAAAATACATTATACATTTTTAATCGTATTTAATTTACTTCACACTGAGGTATAGAAAAGAAATGAATAATAATTCTTTCGACTGGGGGGCTCGGTGGCACAGTGGTCTACTTCACAACCAGTTCGCATCAATGTCGATGAGCTGTCGGATATAAATCCTGTTAGTTAAGTGTAGATGTAGATAGGCTGTATGACCAAAGCAGTCGAGTTCTTTCTTTTAATTAATTCAATTAAATTTTTTTTAGATTTTGGGATTATGCAGCGGAGGAGTTTTAATAATCAGTTGTGCGGCATTGTTTTTATTGTATCGATATCGAGAAGACGACGACAATGTACCACATCAACCTAATCCCACTCGCCGTATAGATCCACGGAAATCTATTTTTGCATGAGTGTAGTTGTAATTATTTTGATATTAATGTTAATATTTACGTTTTGTATATCGTTTTAAATTAAATTAAGTGAATTTCTATACGATTTCTAAAAATATAAACATGAAATGACTCTCTTTAGTAAGTTACCAATATACCTATAGGTAGGTATTGCAAATCGAATATTTTTTAAATCACAAATTTAGGGTGATAAAAGATAAAAATTAATTAAGCGTTAATTGTATACAGACCTTCCTCATATATATATAAATATAAGCCCAAAATTAAAAGTTCAATTCCCAGTCTGTTGACTATAAGATTCGGGCAGTTGACACAAGTAAGAACCCTATCGGCAGTGGAACCCCTCTGAATTTGCAGAATTCTAGTTGAATAGTATTAAGTCAGTAACCTAGTTAAAATTTATTAGGGTATTTAGCATGTGGTACCTGTAAGCTAAGAACTTATCCAATAAATAAATAAATAAAACGATAAAACCAATACAAAATAAACTAAAAACTGACAGTACTGGGGAAATTTAAAAGTTACCAAGAGAAGTTGGCTACGTCACCAAAGTGACTAACTTCATTGTTCATAAACTTCATACAATACAAACACGTGGATGGAAAGAATTTGTAATTTAATTAGCGAAGAATTATTTTGCAGCAATTATGGGTGATTCGTATCTTATTTCAGAGGTAGAATATGATGAATCTTCGATAAAGCCTGTCATTTGTAAGATTTAAAAAAGAATTTAAATATACAATCCTAACCTCTTTGGCTTTACAGTATCCTTTGAAAATGGGAAACTACAAGCAGGACATGAGAAGAATTTGGTTTGTCGAATGTATAAAGATAAGAAGCAACAATATTCTGTAGCAGCGGCTACAGAAAATATGGTATATAATGGTCCCATCAGCAGTGACGATTTGTTCAATACTTTTATTGCTGTACTTGATGAGAAAACGAATAAGGTATTATTGGTGATTTCAATCTTAATTATTTTCAACCGTTGTTTATTCTCATTCTCAAGCAGGTACGATCACTTTGATGCGAATTTTGACCTAATCAGCAGTTAATGCATATGCATAAATCAAATACTTCGAAAAGTAACTTTAAAACATTTGTATTTTTAGATGCGTTTAATAGCAGTCGATCACGCAACATTATCCCCGATATTCAAAGGAGAGGAAGACTTATTAAATGTAACCACATCTACTGCACTATTAACTACTTCTGAATTAAATAAACAATTTGGTTCGAAACGTATTAAAAGGCAAACTGAACAACATGAACGTATGAAAATGGACATTGAAAATGTTAAAGAACAGTTAGAACAAACTGTTGCTGGTAAATATGTTATTATTGTATTTATAAACCTTTTAATGTACGTCGAAGTAACTACAAGCTTAGGCTTCGACTAAATGTCGGTCGGTAATCTTAAGCTACTAATATTTTTCCAGATATAAAAGTGGAAGTTGAAGATATGGTAGTACCAAGTGTTGACGAAAATGACAGCAGTTACAAACCTCCTATTAATCGTGATGCTACCAAAATTCAAGAAGTTTATAATTTGGATGAAATTGTTTCTGCAAATGTTCTTGATTCAATTTCAGAGCAAGTTAGTTGCATTTTGAATGGTGAAAATGAGGAGTAAGAATTGATTTTTATTATTTTTAATTTAGGTCACTATTTTTGAACCATTTTAGCCAAAATACTTCGATATTCGTTACTCAAGAAATTGAAAAATTGTGTAAATCACAGAACCCTGAAAAGGAAGCTGTTAGTCAATTACTGTTGTACATTGATTGTTTAATTAAATTTATGAATGTGCAAGCGAAATCATTGTCCAGTAAAAAATACACAGCTTGTGCATATTCTGATATCGTACACAATGATATAGTGCAAAAATTCACAATTCAGTCACGTAATGGAAGGTAATGATATTAAATATTTTGTAATTAAATTTATGCAAGGTAAAAAGAAACAAACCAATTTTTATTATATTTTAGGTTGCGTCCTCCAGTTATGAGGGACAAATGCATGTGTTATATTCTAGTGCTTAGTATGATAGCATGTGGTTATAAATTGAATTTAGAAATTATGGCGAAGCAATTAAAAATTGGAGTTAAGAGATTGCAGGAAGTTTCGAGAATACTGGCATTCCATGTATCAAAAGAAATTGTAACGTTAAGTTTACCGTTACCTGCACCTGTTTCAAATATAAAAAAAGGAAAGAGGAAGAGGTGATTTCTAAATTATTGTAATTAATTGTTCGTCAATTAAGTTGTTACAAATAAATTTTATTTTATGCAGCATGAAACCCTTTTATTACCTGAACATTTTTTAGTTTTAATACGCTACAAAACCCAGTGTTTATATTTAATCATATATTACATTTTATATCGTTAAATATTGTGCTTGAACATTTAACGAAAGTAAATTGTGAAAAATTAAATATACACTGCATGGCAAATGCCTTTAGTAGTCACAAATTGTTTGGATTCACTATTATTAGATCTTACAAAATTTCTGTATTTTCTGTAAATTGCTTTAATTGCCTCTCTAAATCTGCATTAACTCCTCCAAGTAGGACTTGCCATATCATTTCCTTAGGTGTACTATCAAAGACTTTCCAAGTTTACAAAGCGCACATACAACTCACTGTTATGAACGAGTGATTTTGCTATTAGCTCTCGTAAACGGAAAATAAGGTCTTGTGGGCCTCTTCTCCTTCTGAAGCCGTGTTGGAAGCCCGAGATTTTTCCTTCCAGCCTGTCCTCAATCTGGTCTCGAAAATTCTTTCATAAACTTTACTTGCAAGGCTCGGCAGCGAAATTCCCTCATAATTGTCACATCTTGTGGCATCGCTTTTTTTAAAGATATGCATGATTATGGCTACTTCCCAATCTCATGGGATCTTTATTTTTCCAGGCAACCCTAATCACTTTGTACAGCAGTCTGGATCCGTCTTCTCTTAAGGCTTTAAGTATCTTTGGCTTTATCCCGTCATCTCCAGCTGCTTTGACATATTTAACTTGTGCCAAGGCATACCCTATCTTGGGTACGGCTTCACCTACGTGTAATCTATGGATCACCTCTTCTCCTTCTACCCTTGAAGTGCTCGTACCAGCTCGTTCATTATTTCATCACTATTTGTCTTTAATTTACTGTTCTTGTTCCAAATATATTGCTCCTTTCTCAAACTTTTCAGAACTCTATAATTACCTTGTACCTACTCTTCTTCCATACACCAACCAATGTCTTCTCAACTGTCCTTTTTGGCTTTCTTTACAATATTCCGCTGCTCTTTATATTCCTGGTATATGTTTATATCGTTGTTTCTTATGAAATTCTTCGATAATTGTTTCTTTTTTCTGACTACATCTCTAATTTTTTCAAACCACCACAACGTTGCTTTTTCACTTCTTACCGTCTTCTCTGGTCACTGCCTATTTTGTATTCTCTTATGTCTCTAATTTCTCCAAAGCTCTCTCTCTCTTTATCGGTATATAATAGATTTCTCACTTTACTTCGGATCTCTTTGTGCCAAAAGAAGGAATTTCCTATTACTACTACTATTTTGACAATTTTCTCAAAAAAAATCTTATGTGAGGGTATAAAACTTTTGCACGGTTAGAAAGAGAAAAAAAAGGACTGTCAAATATGCAAGTTCCTATTTAAAAAAAAGGGCGATAACGTCACCGTAGAAAAATGACTGTCGCAAAAAAAATTCGATTCCTCTTAAAATATGCACCGTAATTTAAATCGCTATACCTGTCCGAGCGTTTTTCCAAAAAACAATTATTTCAGTAGATATTGAATTTGTTCCATACTTTTGTACCACACTGTATATGATAATGTTATACGACGGACATACATACATGCATACATAATCCTTAGCCTATCTACCCTTTCGGATGTAAAGCGATTGTGGGAGTTTACCTTCTCTGTATTGACTGGTTTCTTCCGTATTTCTTTCCAAGTGTTTCTGTTTTGTATTACTTCTCTTGTTTGTTCCCAAGGGATGTCCCTTTTTACCATTGCACATCTCACGTCTTTGATCCAAGTTCTTCTCAGTCTTCCTCTTGGATTCTTTTTGACAGTTTTTGCTTCATGTACTTGTCTAACTAGTTTATTATCTGTCATTCTTTTTACATGCCCAGACCATCTTAGTTGACATTCTTCTATTTTTTTCTTCTATTGGTTTTACTTTTAGTTTCTCTCGTCTCTCTATACGTTAGTTACATTTCTGATCTTATCCATTTTGGTTTTACCTTCTACTTTTCTTAAAATTTCATTTCTATAGCTGCCATTTTCGTTCTTTGTCATTCGATTAATGTCCACGTTTCGGCACCAAATATAGTATCGGAGTAACAACTTTTTTGAACATTTGCATCCTTGTTTCCTTTCGTATTTCCTTTTTTCCGAGGAAGGCCGTCTTAATTCCGTTGAATAGTTTTCCTCCAATTGTAATTCTTTCTTTGATTTCCTCATCCATTCTTCCATCTTCTGTAATTATTGATCATAAATATTTAAATTTTTGTTCTCGGTTTAGTTTTTTGTCTTCTAAGTATATCGTGTGGTTTTGTAGTTCTTTTCCTATTGTCATAGTCTTTGTCTTTTCCTTATTTATTTTCATATTGAATTTTTCTAATACTTTTCTGTATACTTCTAAGTTCTTGTTCAGGGTTGTTTCATCCTTCGCTATGATAACCATGTCATCTGTATAGCACAATTCGCCTATTTTAATTTGTCCCATCTTCCAGTAACCCACTTTATACGGTTTAAGTTCTTGCTTTGCTTCTTCAATGCCTCTTCTAGGACCAGTGAAAACAATAGTGGGCTGAGTGTGCACCCTTGTTTTACGCCTACTGTTGTTTCAAACAGATTCGATTTTTCTTGCTTTGTTCTGACGTAATTCTGTGTATTTTCATAATAGTGATAATGTTATAAACAGTTTAAAACAGCGATTTAAAGATCATGGTAAACTTTTTGCAGATATATGCCATGTTTTCACCATTTAATTTCACATTTAGAGCGACTTGAATAGTAATTTCGACAAAAATAAATTAATTGATGAACTTAAAGACTTCTCCATGAAATGGAATACTTTTAAGAATAACTTATTAGATGAATCAGAAAATGAGATGAATGCATCTAACTCTGGCACCGACGAAAATGACGAGGATCCTAATGACAAGACCGATTGCAATAATTCTAAAATTGCATCGTGTGTTGCTTTTACGTCTTAAGATAATTTAATATTCACAGCAGTTTCTTCTGAACGTACTAATTCAAAATTGAAATTTGTATTAAATCGTTTGAGAAATAGACTTTCTCAAGATAATTTGGAAAAATTTTTGCCAATGGCCGTTGAAAAAGATATTTTTTTAATATTAAAAATTCTCAAATAATAGATTCAATAGCGGGAAAAAGTAAATTGTTACAAAATATGTTATTATATTAGATAATTAAATATGGATACGTATTGTATAATATGTACCTATATATTTTTTCATTATAAAACATTTAACTCTTTTATTAATATTACCTAGAAATTGTATTCGATTTTTTATTTATACGTTTCTTCATATTTTATGGCCAATCTCAATGTTTCAATATTTCTATTTGCAATATTTGTTTGTATACATATATCGTTGGCAGACAATATTGTTTGTTGTTTAAGATAAAAGTACAAATCTTATACTTCGTGTCTTTTATTTTTTGTAATAGAAGGCTGGTTTGTCCGTAAATTTCCCGGGCCGCTCAAATGAGCCAGTCCGTCACTGGCTATAGACTTATTTGTACTTTACTGTAATCTTTATTTATTTCTCCTTTGCAATTCTCCACAGGTCTATAAAATTTACAAATATTTCCTCCTCCATTTCAGCGATTTGTTCTAGAATAATTATCAGGGTGCAAATATGATCGGTGGAAGATGTTGAATGTAATTATTGAGATGTATTTGCAATTCTGCTTATTGTGAAGAGCACATCTAGTGGGTAAACGTTAAACTAACCATAAGCCTAGAGGCACTAGTGTGACTCGCAAAAGTAGGTCCTGCAGTAGTTGTTGAGTTGTTCACTTCACGGTAGGTATCGTAATTGTTCGTCTCTTTAATATTAATAAAAGCTTTGTATGTTCTGTATTATGGTTTTTGTTCACAAACCTGCCTTATTAACAGAAGATATATTAGTTCTAAAACTTGCTTAGTTTTCCATTAATTGAATTGGTCCTTCCATTCTTTCCAACATTTTATCATTAGCCTGTACAAATCCCTATATAGGGCAAAGGCCTCCATTTTCTCTTATTTTTTTGCAGCTTCTCAAATTTACTCACTTAATAGTGAGGGAGTTTTTGGTCTACTCTCCCATAGTGACTGGTCCTCGTGAGAGAGAGGTGCCGCGTTAACGCCAGAGGCAACGGAGCTTAACTTTCCTGATCGTACTAGACTAGGGTACCTAGCTACCGCAACTCGGGACCTTTCCAACATTGCCCTTGTCATTATTTTGCTGGCCGCGCAAAGTATTGTTATTGGTCATCAGTTTCCCCTTTTTAAACAGTTTGATTATTATACCTTGTCCCCAATCTTCTGACCATATTTTATTTATGAGAATATAGAATATTTCCACTGTTGAATTCAGATGTCCTTTCAATAATTCTGTAGTTAGTCCATCTATTTCTGCAGCTTTATTGTTTTCAGGCTATAGGTATACAGGGTGTTTGTTAAATATGCGGCAAAAATTCAAGGAGTGATTTTTTGGATTATTTTATGAATAATTATATCTTTAATGATTTTTCAAGTCGCTTTGTTTCTAAGATACATGTTTATAATTATTCATAAAATAACCCAAGGAATCACTCCTTGAATTTTTGCCGTAACAAACATCCTGTATAGCATTTCTTATTGCTTCTTTTGTAAATGAGTCTTCGTTAATATTTAGTTTTTGATGTTCTCATGAAAGAATTACTATTTGTTCTTGTTGCATTGTTGTTAATTTATAGACTTCTGTGAAGTAGTCCATCCAACCTTTCTTATTCCTTCTTTGTGTGTTGTATAACTCTACTTACGCTGTAAAATGCCTGTTGATAGTCGATAAAAACACAATGCATTTCTATACTATATTCTTGCGCCGTCTTGGCTATTTGCTGAAGAATATGGATAAAGTCAATCGTTGATCTATCCTTCCGGAATCCATTCTGGTGATCTCCTATAATATTTTCACTGAGTTTTGTTAGTTTACTTACTACTTATTAATGATGAAAGAATGACAAAAGACAAAGAGGAAATGTTAATGCATTTTGAAAGAAAAATTATAAGAATATATGGGGAAACAAGGGGAAATCAAGGAAGGAGAAACATATAGGAGAAGAATGAACCATGAAGTCGAAAGAACATTAGAAGATGGAAACATTGTTAGATTCACAAAATCCCAACAACTCAGATGCTATGGTCACTTAAAATGACTGAGCAGTACCTACGTCTAGTGACCGAATGGAAACTAATTAAAAAAAGAGTAAGAGGTAGGCCGAATAAAAGATGGACAGATGAAACAGAAATAGACATGAAAGTAAGGAATTGGAAAATGAAGTGTAGCGACAGAAAAACCTAGAGGGACATAGTTGTGCAAGCAAAAACCCATTTAGGGTTAAACTGCTAGAAGAAGAATATAACTGTCTTTGTTGCCCAATTAGCTTTCCTGTGTTTACGTAATTCTTCCCTTTTATTGTGTTTGTGATTTCGTACAGGGTTCTCATATCATGTTTCTTGTCTGCTTCTTCAGCGTTTGCTGCTAAGTCTTCCATAAATAATCTCTTATCATTTTTTGCACTTTTCTACACGCCCTTGTCTTGCTTTTCTGGTTATGGTTATATTCATTTTTAAGTCTGTTTTTCTGTTCTTCATTTTTGCGATCATTTCTCTAATTTTCAGTTTCCTTCTTTCCTCTATTTTACTATTATTTCTCTAATTATCTTCTTGTAATTTTCCCATATGGCTTCTATTTCTTGGGTTTCCAGGTTTCTTAGTTTCTCTAGCCCTGAATCCACTGCACTTATGCTCCTAGTGCCTAGTCTCTTAAGTCTTTTAATTTGGTTGTGTCAAATTTTTATCTTACTGTCTTTTGCTGATAGTTTGTTTTAAGGTTGATTTTCCTCTTTACTTTTACAAGCTGGTGATCTGAAGAGTTTTCCAGTTTTCTTTTAGGAGGACATGGTCTATTTGATTTCATACTCTACCACCATGCGAGATTCACATTGTTTTATGTCTTTTTGAGCGAATTTTTCTTCTATCATAAAATTATTCTGCACCAAGAATTGAGATGCCTGCTAGATGGAGACTGAAGATTTTAATATCTCTCTTATATGTTCCGTCCTAGCTTCTTTGTCTTCATCTGAATAATTATTTGTTGGTGCATATGCATTTATTACAATAATTGTTTGTAAATCTTGCTGATATTATTCTTTCCTTCCCAATCTAATAGTGCTTTTATAGATTCCTCTCTGCTCTTTTTTGCGGCTTTAACATTTGGATAGCCTGAGTTTTCTTTCGTTACTCTCATTTTCCCTTGTCAATTCCATCTGGTTTCACTTAGTCCTAGAATACCTTGATACCTATTCATCTCTACTGGTAGTCAATGTACTTTGCTAATTTCTTGCATTGTGTTAACATTCCAACAACCTATATAAAATTTATCCTGTGTATCTAATCGCCTTTCTGCATGATCTTTTGTATCCATGTCTCTGATCTTTGTAATAAATATTTACTCGTTCCATATTTTTTGTTGAAGATTATTCAGTTCTATTACACACATTGTATCATTAATTTATATAAATAATAAATATCAAAATGTACTATAAAATAGATTATATTACAAATACAGTATCTTCGTAAAATACTTAAATATTTACAATTTAATTCGTTTAGCACTAAGCTGCTTCTTATTATTTTTTCCTTTTGGAATGGTTTTATTTTTTAAGTGCGACGTTACTTCTTCTTGAAGTTGCGTAAAGAATGCCGTAGAAGACTTTACACTTTTTGCACTTACTTCGTCCATCTGAAAATCATCGTATAAGCCAACCATGAACAAGATAATAAAAAATTCCGATTACCTTATCAATATTGTTTTCTTTCGTCATGTTTTCTAGCATCCGTTTTGCTTTTTCTTTACTATATTTATTACCTAAACCTGGCCGTAATTTATTTACCGCATTTTCTTTTTTCTTTTTCTCCATAGCATGCTTTCTTTGCTTTTGCTTCTTATTTCTTCGCTCTCGTTTTTTATCGGTATCTGTACGCTCACCTTTTCCTGCGAAAAATTTATTCTTCATACATACAAGAGTCGAATATAATTAAAAATACATACCTATATCATCGCCTTTGGTTTTATTTCTAATTTCTTCAGGTGCTAGTAATACCGCATCACTAGCAGCGACGGGCGCAACTTCTTCCATGCTAATAGCAGGCAAATTACTGACAACTTTGAGCTCTGGCGCTGCCGGTTTTGGTGTGAAATGAAAGTTCGATAAAGCATCAAGTTTGGTAAACAAACTGTCCATCATAGTTGTTATTTCTTTATGTAATGCAGGTTCTTCTTCTTCTTTTTCGGTTTGATTTAGAGCTTCCCTTTGTTTTATAAATTCCTTTTCGTATATTTGAGCAAGCGATTCTTTACTTTTTTCTTGATCTAACATGAGTTTCTTTTTGTATTCCAATGGAGTTTCAACTGGCTTTTCTTTACGTTGAACGTCATCAAATGCTTTATCTTTAATTCTTTGTCGTATTACATCTTGTAACAGTTGTGTTGTCGCTTCGGTTATTACTGGAGCTAAAAAATTAAGAACAGTTTTGAACTACCTTAATTCCGAGTAAATGATTTTTAAAAATTAATCGTGTTATTTAGAAAAAAATTTAATCACCTGGTCTACTCGTCATATCAAATTCTAAAATTTCTTCTAAAAGAGAATTTTGGGGTCGATTTTCCGCAGTTATTTCCCCTTTTAATTGCCATGGTTTTTCACTTACAGCCGCTTTCTCCATTTCTTTAATTTTTGTCTTTAAACGTTCCTCTCTTAATTCTAATGTTGATTTAAGATTTCGTTTATTAAAACTTTCTTGCTCATTAGTCTCCGCATCACCTTCATTACTTTTATCAACATCATCGTCATTTTCATCTGATTCATTGTTGTCATTCTGCAGCATACTTTTTTCCCATTCCATTCGTTGCTGCGTTTTGGTTCCAAAGAAATCTTTATACCGTGGATTCTTAAGTTTGTCATTCCCCTCAAAATCTTTTTCGTCATCTTCTTCACTTTCCAAACCTTGTTTAAACAGATCGATACTTTCCTCGGATTCAGAATCTGAAGTTTCTTTTTTAGTTTTGTTTATTTTTTGTTCTTCGGACGTGAGAAAGTTGTTCATTTCATTTAACTTGAAAAATTCATCGTCAACGGCAGATGGTCTAATTTTTCTAGCTCTCATACCGTCCTGATCGTTTTCATCGGCCTCTTCATCTTCAACATCAGACTCACTCAAATTTTCATTCATTTCAATATCGTCAAGTTCCAAATCTTCGCCATTTTTATTAACGTTATCATCTGGTGGTAAACTTTCCTCAACGTTACTATCATTATCATCATCATCGTCGGACTCTTGCTGATGTTCGTTGTCGAACAATAATTTATCTTTTGCAACGACAAACTTACTAACAAGAGATACAGATTTGTCTAAGGTGTAATCGTTTTGTAATTCCACTTGTTGCCATATTTGCTCCAAATCAAAATTTTGGATAATTAATTCTGGCAACGTATTAGACTTCGATGAATCTGTTTCTTCTTTCTTGGTGAAATCGTACGTTTCCTTAAGTAACTGACGTATATTGTTAGAAATACTATCACCTTTACTAAAAATAAAACGTTTTACTTATTATACAGTTTTTAATGCATAGTAAAGCAAAGTTTATTAATAAAGCTAAAGAAAACTATTGATAATACTACAAAAATAATTTGAAATAAACAAACTTACGTTACAAATGTCTCAGGTTTTGTAGTAACACCTTCAAACGCACGTAAAATATTCTCTATATCGGTATTACTTTCCATTTTTATGTTAGAATTGTTTTGTATTCATAAAATAAAATCACATGGCTTCGACAATAGTTTGAGGTTAGTTTAATTGGTCTAATTGATTATTTGATCTACTTAGGATAGGTCAAACCGGTCAAACTAATAGTTCAAATGTCAATAGTAAATATAACCTATCAAAAATTTGATAATAAACAGAGAACAGAGATTCGTTGAAATGCAGTTTATTAATAATCGATTAATTTAAGTTAATTAAATAGTAAGTTGTGCAAATACAGCATAAGATTTATAAAAATTTACCTCCAGCTAAAAATGGGAAAAACCTCAAAAGTAGTCGTATGTGGCATGAAAGGGGTCGGAAAAACCTCTATTTTACAGCAAGTAATCTACGGACAAACAACCGATTCAACTGTAAGTGATTTTTTTGTGAGTTTTTATTATTTGTGTTAACTAGTTTTTGTATTTTATTATATTCAGTTCAGGTCGCAAAGTCGGGGCCAGGTTGTGCAATGCATGCGTAAAACCTTATACATTAACGCACTGGTCTCGACACCGAAAGGTGTAAGAGTTTAACGATAACAATATTCAGTTTTGCCACTCCGAGTATATCGGTCAAATTTGTAGTTTTGATGAACGTACGTTTTGAAATAAAATACATAGGGCCGTTTTAATTAACAGTGTTCAAAGCTTGACCGCTTGTGGAAGTTGTCTTATCCATCCATCCATTCAAGTTGACAGTCTATTGACTTATTTGCTGCAGCTCTCCATTTGATTGGGTTTTCCTCTTCATTTCGTTATAGTTATCCGCCATAATTTGTTTGATATATTTTAGTCTGGGGCGTCCTGGCGGCTTTTTCCCTTCTATCCTTCCTTCGATAATTGTTTGTTGTAGGTCGTAGTATCTCTTCGCAATCTGCTTCCAGAGTTGTCTTCCTACATCAATTCTTTGGAATAGTTCCTCGTTGGATGCTCTGTCTGTCCAGCTTATCTTTAAGACTCTTCTGTAGCACCATGTTTCCAGACTCTCCAGTTTCCTCTTTTCTCTTTGGCCTATAGTCCATGTTTCACAGCCATAAAGAGCTCCATATATACGTACTAATAAACAGTTTCTTTTGTTTCAAAAGCTAGGCTGCTGGAAGCTATTAATAATTTTGTAGCGTAGAATGCTTGTTTTGCTTGCGCTCTCCTTCTATTTATTTCTTTCATGCTTCTTCCCTCTTTCTCTGACTCCCGAGGTACGAGAGCTCATCCACTTCTTTTATTATTTCCCTGCCGATGCTTACATCGCTCATTCTTTGCTCGTCTCTTCTGCATACTGCATATTGCTTTTTGTTTTATTATTATTATTATTATTATTAATAGCTTTATACATAATCATTATTACAATATGTTTGTTCAGTATAAACTACCTACTGTCGGGCCGTTCTAAGTTGGCGAGAACTCAAGATGCGGCGTAGCTGTGGAACTGTGACGTCAGCTCTCTTCACCATTGGCGTAACTATTCGCAGTGCGATGGGGTACAAATGTTTACGAACGCTGTTAACATAAAATGCTGCATTACTTTCATACTGAAGCATGACCTTGAAATTGCACGAAGTAAATATTCGGTATGCGCTGGAGTTCGCTAACTTAGAACGGCCGGACAGTAACATATTAACAGAATATAATAGTATGCTAATAAATGTAACTCAAAATAATTCTTATGTTATTTAAACTATAAATGATTAGTCCCGTTTTATTCGGGTGAAGGCCTCCGCATGGTATCTCCATTTTGCTCAGTATTCTGCAATATTGGTCCAGTTAGGTCCTAGATAATCTTGTATTTCGTCCATCCACCTAGTTTTCGGCCGTCCTCTTCTTCTGTTGTGCAGGTTTGGATTAGGTTGCCATAACGTTACCAACTTTGCCCATTTGTATCTTGGTGGATACATCTAGGTTTTCTTAGCAGGAAGAGATTTTTAATTTTTTTGTACGCTTTGTCACTTCTTCCATCTCTTAACTCCTGTATATATACTTTTCCTTGTCTTGTCTTGCTGCTCTGTGTACTTTATTTCTTAATTCTCTATATTTCTGCTTATCTTCTTCTTGGTTGGAGTTTTTGAATTTCCGTCTTTCTTCAATCAACTCTGTGGTTTCTTTTTTAATCCACGGTTTTTTAAATTTCATTTCTTGTATTGTTTGTTCCTGTTATTATTCTATTCTTTATTTTTATCCATCGATGCTCGACATTTCTCTGTTGACTTTATGAGATCGGAGATTTCTTCAATAACTTTTTCCTGAAGTTTTTGACGTTATTTTGATTGATTTTTTTAGTTTATTTAAGTCTCATTTGCATGTCTCTCGCTTTTCAATTTTCTTCCACCTTAACCTACACTTCATAACAAGATTATGGTAATTGTTGATGTCTAGGCCCAGTTAGCTTCTGCAGTCTCTTGCTTGATTCTTGAATTTTTGTTTAATAAGGATATAGTCAATTTGATGGCATCTGATATCTCCAGGAATTGTCCATGTGTATCTTGTTCTAACATGGTGCTGAGGGTTCGTGTTTGCCACAATCATTTTGAGGTGTTCGTAGAACTCAGCTAGACGTGTTCCTCTATTGTTTCGTTTTCCTAACCCATATCGGCCAACTATATTGCCTTCTGCTCCTTCACCAAGTATCACGTTCCAGTACCCCATTACTATGAAGTTTTCATCTCCTTTTACTCCTTGAATTAGCTGTTCTATATTTTGATACATTGTCTCCGCTTCCTCAGATTTCTCATTTAAAAGTTTATAACATAGAAATTCGACTGGATTTTCAATTATGTTATTAAATACCTTGGTTCCTGTTACATTACTACAATTCGCATTTGTATACAAAAATTTCAGTAAATCGTTTTTGTTATATGTTTAAAAATATTACAGGAATTGTACCCAACGATAGAAGACATATATGTGGCGAACATAGAAGCAGAACGAGGGACGAGAGAAAAAATCAGATTTTACGATACAGCAGGTATTGAAAAATCACAAACAAGTACTGCGAGTGGTACAACGAATCAACAGCTCCCAAGACATTATTTGGTTCTCGCCGATGGTTACATTTTTGTGTATGATGCTCAAAACATTGAATCTTTGGATGTTCTTATATCACTTAAAAAGGACATAGATAAAAATAAGGATAAAAAGGAGGTAACTAAACCACATCTCCTTGGTTAACATTTTGTTAAAGTACCTATTTATAATTTACAGATTACTGCAATAGTAGTCGGTAATCAAACCAAAGATGGTAAAAGTAACGAATCCGAAAGTACAGTAAATAAAGCAGTTTCATGGTGCAACAAGGAGAAGATCCGTCACTTTAATGCATCTGCCACGCAGCGCATGTCATTATATGAAGCATTTACGTATTTAGCGAGTAAATTGAATCCTCCGCCTAGCAAAAGCACGTTTCCGCAACTATCAATGGGGCGAAAAGTTTTAGCAAAGGAATCAAACTAGGATTAGGTCTAACATATAAATTATGTGTGTTTTTAATGTAATATTTATTAAAATTACTTATAATAACTTACAAAAATTGGTAAACTGGTGATTATTAGCTAAATATAAAAAATAATGTACTTATTTATACAATGAAGACTTATTTAGTTCTTAAAATTACATACTGTTAACGCGAGTTTTAAGATTCTTTAATTGAATTTCGATTTTATGTGGTAAATCTGATCCAACTTGTTGGCGGAAATATTTTTCTATAGATTCAGCCTGTAAAATAAAATTGTGTTTAGTTCTAATTTTTATGAGTAGATGTTATTAGCTGTTACGAATAATTATTGTTTGAAACGTACCTCTTCTACCCAAAAATCTCTTGGTAAACTGAATAGTTCTTTGATATCAACATTTCCCTTCAAGCCATCTAGGTTTAATGCAGCTTCAGTTGGTATTAAACCGATTGGTGTGTCTTTAGCGCAGTCTTTGCCATCGATTCTTCTTAAGATCCAATCTAAAACTCTGGAATTTTCTCCGAATCCTGGGCACAAAAATTTGCACCTTTTCTGAATCAATTTACATGGAAAATTTTTGGTAATCTGCTGATTTATCTTCCATGCTAAGCCAGTGTTCAAGGTAGTGGCCGAAGTTGTAACCAAAGAATGGTCTCATTGCGAAGGGATCATACATTATTACTTTACCCCGTAGAAAAGAACTGCATAAGAAGAGTAGAACTTATAATTTGTAACGAATCGGTACCTTATGTTCAGCTGCTGCAGTGGCTTTGCTACCCATTGCTGCAGCAATGAATACACCGTGTTCCCAGTTTTTGGCTTCGTAAATGCATTTTGTATTATGATTATCGGTGACCATCGCTCCTAGCTATTGTAATTATTAATTTGTGTTTTTCACAATAAGGAATTGAAAAAACAAGAGTTGAGTTCACAGTGTGAACAGTGTTAACTATGGCTTTATAAATAAAGTGGTAAATTAAGTTTAGTAGTGAGGAAAACCTTACAACTCAAAAGTCAACAAAGTAAACATTAAATACCAATTTAAGCGTTATACCTTTATAGTGTCGACAGGGCCGCGCCAAGCTATTTCGCCGCCCGTGTGCAAAACTAAATTTTGCGCCCTTACAGATAGCTAATTATAAATTAAAAGGTTTACCTATTTACTACTTTTAACTGTATTACTTATATTTAAAGACGGTGAAATATGTTTCCTTTTACAGTAACGTCAGTAACCGGCAAAAAGTTCGCAACATATGGAAAACATTTTTATTATAAGAGTATCGAAAAAACGTTTCTGGGGGATTGGTTCTTCATGTCCGATAACCTAAAAATCTAATTTGATGTATGTCACGTGCTCACTGATATGGCGGCAAATTTTAAAAAATCACCAAAGAAAATTATGTATTAGAAAAAGTTGCTTCGAATTTAATTTTAGGCCAGTACACTAAATTTCTGGTATTTATTTAAGAAAATTGAAAATCGCAATTTATCGCAATTATTTTTTTATTAATTGACAAATACCCAATTTTTTCCTTTTAAATAGCTTGATTGAAGTAAAACCTATGTATATGGATAACAGTGGAAGAACTACCTCGTTTTTTCCATAATTGACAGGCCTAAATCTAAAAAACAGGTTTTCGCTAGGACGCTCGCTGTTGCAATGGTTTGCATCTAACAGCTGTATAACATTTTTACGAATATTTTTATTGTTGAATTGTTTTTGGTTTTTACCGCGGCTGCTCTAATTCTAGCCACGTACCAATTCCTGCTTTTGTTTAAGCCGCGTTGTCTGTCGCTTTATCGGCTGTGCCGTTTTGCCGCCTTTTGACGTGGCCACCTGTGTGCGACGAACGCCTTCGCACCCATGACGGCGCGGGCCTGAGTGTCGAGGGGCCCGGACACACCGAGCCGCAGTGTGGTCACCCAACCAAGCCCTGGCCAAGCAGGCTTAACTTTGTTTATTTTAGTATTACCTGCACTTCCACTCTGCCGTACTGTCAGTTGATAACCAAATACATACTAAAATATTTAATTCTAGATTAGCAACCACCTTGTAAGCCCTGATAAAAATTTGAAGTAATAACAAATTCAATATAGCAAATAAACACTAACAAGGTATACAACCAACATAACATGGATGCCTTAGGGTAACCAATAAATATGGAATTTAAAATGCTGAGTCAGTTAATAAACAATTTACGGGGTGATATGATGACGACCAAGGAAGAACTGTATGTATAAGTATACTTCCGTAATTCCCCCAAGGAATCTTTGGCGCCCTTACGGGCTCTTCAATCCTTTTCGGCTGGATTAGTGCCTTTCCTTTCCTATCACTTTCTTTTCAGATGTCCTTGCTTGATTTTGTTTTTTGTACTATTTTTTTTCAATCTTCCCTGTTGGTAGCGATCTTCTTCCAGTTTCTTATCTCCATTTTTCTTAGATCTTCCAAAACTTCATGCTTTAACCTGTGTTTGGGCCTACCTCGTGGTCTGGTCAGTTCTGGTCTCCATTCCGTTATTGACTTAATCAATTTGTTTTTGTCTGTTCTTTCTATGCGACCTAGCCATCTTATTCGTTGAGCCTTTGTTTCCCCGACTATATCTGAGTTCTTCTTCTATTTCCTTATTCATCATTATTCTGTATTCATTGTCTCCCATTTTTACTGGTCCTAGGATCTTCCTCATGATTTTTCTTTCTAGGATGCGTGGTTATTCTTCCTCTTTTTTGTTCAGTCGTATCGTTTCTGCTATTATTGTGGGTCTTATTAATGTTTTATAGATTCTTGTTTTTGTTGTCTTTGTAATTTTTCGGTCCTCAGTAGGTAGTGGTTTATATACCAGGTGTCCACTCTCAAAGTCGAACATAGGCAAATTAACATTACATATCCCCTTTACAAGTTATGCTCATTTTTTTCTATAATAAAACAATAAACAGGTGTTAAGTTAATTAGAGGTTTAATTAATAATAATAAATAATAATAAAAGTGATGAAAATAAGAAAGAAAACCAACAACAAAGAAATTACATTATAACAGATATTCAAATAACCCTCCATTTTGGGTCAAGCAGTATCCTAGTCTGTTGTAAAAAGAATTTCTGACGTTGGCTAACTGTCTTTCATTAATTAAAGTACATTCGGTAATTCGGTTACTATTGCTTCCCTCAAAGAATTAATGTCTGGGTGGCGTCTTTTGTAAATTTTTGTACGTATTTTTGAATTGTACAGCAAGGTGTAGAAGTAATGACTACTGCGCCTTGCAAATATGCAGCCCATCTATCACCAGTCCGGCTACAATATGTTTGAAACTGCTGAGTGAAAGCCGGACTGGTGAAAGATGGGCTGCATATTTGCAAGGCGCAGTAGTCATTACTTCTACACCTTGCTGTACGTGTAGAGGATATGGGTCGTGTATTAAATTTAACTGCAAACAAATCTCTAACTCTTCGCAAACTAACGCCACTATAAAACGTTTTTACAATAAAAATTCTTTCTTCGTTGGAGTAACTACTCATTTTGACGTTAATAACTTTGACAATAAATAGTAGAAAAGCATTGACATAAGCACACTAAATAACTTTTGTTTCAAATTTCGCCTACTTAATTTGAAAATCATACATATTAGAAAACTGTTAAATTTCAAATTAGTATTTTAAGACAAAATCTTAAGTTTTGCGTTTATTTTTAGCATCATTTTATGCGCAATAATTTTATCTTTCTATTGATACCATTACCTTTTCTGTACGTTGAATTGGCGAGCAGGAATCAGCAAAAATAAACAATACCATGTTAAATTCCTATGTTCGACTTTGAGAACGGACACGCGGTATGTGTAGAGTAATTTCTATCCTCGGTGGATTCTTCGTTTTATGTCTTGCTCTCTGCTATTCTTGTCGTTTATTTCCGTTCCGAGGTATGTGAATGTTTATACTCTCTCGAATTCATGGGTTCCCATTTTGTATTTCTTTTGATCATCTTCTTTCCCTCGTTTGCAGCACATGTATTTCGTTTTCTTTTCGTTTATTGTGAAGCCTCTCTTTTTTGCTTCTGTTTCAGTTGTGTCGAGTGTTTGTTGTAGTTTAGTTTTGCTTCGTGAAATTACGACTAAATCGTCTGCATAGGCCAAAATTTGCATCTCTTTATTCCTGATTGTGCTTGTGTGGTATGTTTTTTGTAGTATGTTTTCTAGTGTAATGTTGAATATGTTGGGTGACAGCGCATCTCCTTGTCTCAACCCTAAATTCGTTTCGAAATAGTCTGTGTCCTCCATTTATACTGTTCTTCATTGTCATTTTAGCCAGTCGTATTAGTTTCGGTGGTATTTGTATTTCCCTCATGGCTTGTATTATTTGTGGTCTTTTAATTTGATCAAATGCTTCTTCGAAGTCTATGAATAACATGTGTAGTTCGATATTGTGCTCATAAGCTTTTTCAATTATTTGGTTGATGATATGTATGGAATCCGCATTGATAGTCCCCGATTTTGTTTTCCGTATGGGTGCTTAGGCGTTGTTGTAATATGTATGTAAAGTTCTTGTATGTTACACTGAGGAGGGTGATGCCCCTATAGTTATTGCATACTTCTGGGTCTCCTTGTTTAAATATCGGTATAATTCTTCCTTTTTCCAATCTTTTGGCATCCTCTCTTCTTTCCAGATTGTTTCTATTAGTTTGTGTATCCTTTTGTGTAGTTCCTCCCCTCCGTACTTTATCATTTCTCCATTTATTTCATCAATGCCTGGTCTTTTGCCATTTTTAATTCTTTTTATAGTTCTTACTGTTTCTTCAGAGGTTGGTTCTTCGTCTATATTTTCATTTCTTTCATTTGACATTTCCCTCTGTTCTTCTTCATCATCTTCTTCCCTGGACAGCAGGTTTTAAAAGTGCTCTCTCCGTATTTCGTTTATTCTTCTTTTGTCATGATGTGTTTATCCTTGTTTGTCTTTAATTCCTCTTCTCTTGATTGGGTTACTTCTGCTAGTATTTTTTATGTTCTTGTACATTTCTCTTGTGTTATTGTGTTATCTTCTGTTTTTTTTTTTTATTTCTTGGTCTATCCATTCCCCTTTTTCATGGTCTTCGTTCTTTCCCGAGTTTATCCATTTGAGTCTGGCTTCTCTCTTTTTTTCTATTTCCTTGTCACATTCTTCATCAAACCATATTTTACTCTTATTATTTTTTTGTAACCTATGGTTTTTGCCACTACCTCTGTTAAGCATTATTTAATATTTTCCCCTTCTGTTTCAACTTTTTTTATTGTTCCCCTTTTGATTGGTTTATTTTTTATTCGATTGCGTCTGTACACTTTTCCCTGCATTCTCTATTGCTTAGTTTTTCAACTGCCCATTCCCTTCAATCTCTGAGTTTTTTTTATTATTTTTTGTTTCACTTTTGCTATTACCAACATATGAACTGTGTCTGCGTTGGCGCCTCTGTACGTTCTGACATCTTGTATGGCTGTTGCTTTGTTTTATGTGGTTAGCACATGATCTATTTGGTTGCCTCTGTTTCTGCCTGATATAAGCCAGGTCTCCTTGTGTTCTCTTCTGTGTGGGAATTTGGTGCTGCTTATCACTAGATTTGGTGCTGCCGCATAATTGCATAATCTTATATCATTATCGTTTGTTCTCTCGTGGATAGTGTGTTTGTGTGCAACCCCTCTGGGCCATTCTTCCTTTGCTTTCCATTGCGCTGAAGTCCCTTAGTACCACCAGTGTGTCTTGTTTTTTTACTCTGTCAGTTACTTTTCCAGATCTTCATAAAATTTTTGTATCTTTTACTCATCTGCGTCTTCCGTTGGTGCATATACGTTAATGATAGTGATGTTGTTCGGTTTTCCTTTGATTCTGATTGTAGAGAGCCTTCCATTCACTGGTGTAAATTGCATAATTGATTGTGCTGATTTCTTTGCTATCAAAAAACCTGTGCCATTCTTTCCTTGGGTTTCTTCTTCTGAGTATAATACCATCGTAAAATTTTGTTTGTTAATTTCTCCCTTTTCCTTCCATCTCGTTTCTGGTAGTGCTATTATGTCTAAGTTGTATGTATCCATTTCTTTTGCTATTTGCGTCAGTTTTTCTGGGGTTAGTTGTTAGTAATATTCCCAGTACTGCACTGCCCCTTTGGTATCTTTTGTTTCCATGGTTTGATCTACGTCTTCATCTGTTGATCTTTCTCTTTCCTTGGAATCTTTGATTTTTTTGTTGTCCATTTTTCTTTCTTCCCGTTCTTCATCACTTTCTTCTGTTTCACTTCGATGTGTTATCCCTTCCGCTTTTAACTCCTCTCCATTTATGATTAGTTTGTCTTTTATTATGGTTGCTTTCATTTCTCTTTTCCATATGGAGCACCCACTAATATTCTCCTTGTCTCTCGTTTTTTTTTCGTATCTTCCTTTATCCATATATCTGTTCCTTTCAATTTGTTTACCTTTCTTAGAAATTCTGTTCTCTTTATTCTTGTTGTCAGACCTACTTTGATTGGTCTATTTTTGCGCAGATTTGGGTCTCCTATTCTGCGTATGAAGTCTATTTCATGTTCCAATAGTATTATTTCGATTCTGTTTACCATGGTTAGCAGTATTTCCTTAAATTTTTCAGTGTTTCCGTTTTCTTTCTCTGGGATTACGAAGATTGCAATGTCTTCAAGGAAGAAGTATCCCAAGAATTTAAGCAAAACAGCGATACTATAACAAAGGCAATTTGATCAATTAAATTAAGGCAAGATAACCTAGAAAGTAAATTCATTGGTATGGTTTTATCTCTTTTTTTGTGCAACGAACAAATTATCGAAGCGCACCAGCTCACGGTAGAACTTGGTCTTTTCATATTCTCAACAGAAATTTATATAGTTAAATAGTTCCATTGATAGTTGTACATAGCAACTATCAATGGGACTGAAAGTTTTGATAAAGGAATCAAACTAGGATTAGGTTTTAACATATAAATTATGTATGTTTTTAGTATATTTATTAAAATTACTTATAATAACTTACAAAAAATGGTAAACGTACTGATTATTAGCTAAGTATAAAAAAATAATGTACTTATTTATACAATGAAGACTTATTTAGTTCTTAAAATTACATACTGTTAACACGAGTTTTAAGATTCTTTAATTGAATTTCGATTTTATGTGGTAAATCTGATCCAACTTGTTCCCGGAGATATTTTTCTATGGATTCAGCCTGTAACGTAAAATTGTGTTTAGTTCTAATTTTGATGAGTAGATGTTATTAGTTGTTACGAATAATTATTGTTTGAAACGTACCTCTTCTACCCAAAAATCTCTTGGTAAACTGAAAAGTTCTTTGATATCAACATTTTCCTTCAAGCCATCTAGGTTTAATGCAGCTTCAGTTGGTATTAAACCGATTGGTGTGTTTTGAGCGCAGTCTTCGTTATCGATTCTTCTTAAGATCCAATCTAAAACTCTGGAATTTTCTCCGAATCCTGGCCATAAAAATTTACCATTTCCACCTTTTCTGAACCAATTTACATGGAAGATTTTTGGTAATTTGCTCGATTTATCTTCCATGCTAAGCCAGTGTTCAAGGTAGTGGCCAAAGTTGTAACCAAAGAATGGCCTCATTGCGAAAGGATCGTGCATTATTACTTTACCCTGTTAAAAAGAAACGTGTAAAAAGTGCGAAACTTACAATTTGTAACTAATTCTGTACCTTATGTTCAGCTGCTGCAGTTGCTTCGCTACGCATTGCTGCGCCAATGAATACACCGTGCTCCCAATTTCTGGCTTCGTAAACGAGGGGAACGCCTTGTGGACGACGTCCACCAAAAAGTATAGCGGAAATTGGTACACCTTCGCTGGCTTCCCATTGTGGGTCGATTATAGGGCACTGAGCGGCAGGAGTGCAGAATCTGTCGACGGAGTTATTTTATTATAAAACTCTCAATTCAACACCCAGAAACGGCTGAATTGAATAATTAAAAGTGAAAACTAACCTTGAATTAGGATGTGCAGCAGGCGTTTTACTTTCTCCCTTCTTCCATGGGTGTCCTTGCCAGTCGGTAATTTCAACACCATCATCGATTTCATTTTCCATGCCTTCCCAGAATACGCCTCCGTCACTTGTAGAAGCTACATTTGTAAATATACTGTTTTTGAAGACAGTTCTCATTGCGTTTGGATTGCTTGCATTCGATGTTCCAGGCGCTACACCGAAGAATCCATTTTCTGGATTGATTGCTCTTAGCTGACCGTTGTTGTCGAAACGCATCCATGCGATATCATCACCAACGCATTCTACTTTGTAACCTGGTAAGGTTGGTGTCATCATAGCGAGATTAGTTTTGCCGCATGCTGATGGGAAGGCGGCTGCGATGTAGCGTTTCTTTCCTGCTGGATTTGTTATACCTAAGATCTGCGAAAAAAATTAGGTTACCAAGAGAACATTCAAGTGGAAGCGTTCGTTTCTTACCAACATATGTTCGGCTAACCACCCTTCACGTTTCGCAATGGTTGAACCAATTCTTAGGGCAAAACATTTCTTTCCAAGTAATGAGTTGCCACCATAACCACTTCCGTAAGAGACGATTTCGTTTGTTTGTGGCCTAAAAATAGCAGTTAATTGTAGTGTTGCCGAAAATAAGTGTTAGTGTTAGTGTTTTACTTATTTAATTTTAAAAAACTGGTGGTGAAATACTCATAAAAAAATTTAGAATGTTAATTGAATTTGAACGAATAAATGAAACAATTCATTAATCAAACTTACTTATGTAAAATTATAGTGCGTTCAGGATCGCAAGGCCAGTGAGGCATTTCGATGATTCCATTAGCAGGAGTTCCAACGGAATGTAAACATTTAACAAAATGTCTATTATCCGTTAATAGATCCACCACTTGCTGTCCCATTCTTGTCATGATTCTCATCGATGCAACTACATAGGCTGAATCCGTCAACTGGATGCCAACTTTCGATAATGGCGAACTAACAGGTCCCATTGAAAATGGAATCACATACATAGTACGACCCTTCATGCATCCAGTAAAACGAGTCTTTACAGCAATATCCATATCTCTCGGAGACATCCAGTTACCCAAAACTCCTTTGACACCTTGTTTTGTTGTTGGAATTGTATGGATTCGGTGTTCGGTACATATGAAGGTCTTCGATTCGACTCTCGCTGTATCTGCTGGATTTGTTCTAGCCAACCAGCTGGAAGTTGGAAATTTATTTATAATTTGCGATCGAATTGTTTAACGATTAAATTAATGAAGAGAAAACAGGAAAATTTAAAGAATTTGTAAATAAATAAGCTTCAACTTACCAGTTTTCGTATTTAGGTAAAGGAACGATAGCTTTTTGTTGCTGAAGGAGCTTGAGTAGGTGGGAGTTTTCAGTTTCGCTTCCATCGCACACATGAATCTTTTCAGGTTGGCAGAGGTCTACGTTTTCTTCTACAAAACTGCGTACCTGTAATGAAATACAAAAACATAATAATATTAAACTTAATAATTATCAACTATTAATTCAATAAACGGAATAAGCACTGTTCTGAACTTGGTTTTAAAATTAAATTCAGAAAGTCTAACCAAGAATTAACGCTTTATATTAAAGAATGTTATTTATTTATAACAAAAACATTTTCTTGTAGGTAGTTGACATCAGCTGCATAAAGAAATTAATTAATATTACATACAACTGTCCTTACATCATATTATTATGAATCTTTCTATAAAACTTTTTGACGATTTCTTGATCTCTTACCTACTATGTACTGCTTTTTTTTTTTTCTAGATTTTTTACCTTGAAAATAAATAATTTCTACAAAACGCTAGTAAAATGGATGTAATAATTTTTAGAAGCCTTGCCGTAGTTCCGTCTATACTTTTAATATTAAATTCTTAAAAAATTGTTTTTTCAATATAAAAATTGTTCTTTCTTTTATTTAGAATAAAAGCATGCCAGAAAATGTTAATTTCACACACCTGCTGGAATGATGAATTAATTTTAAAAAGGACATTTAACGCTACGTTTTTAGAAAAGAAAAGTAAAAATTAAAGGGAAAACTGCTGATATTATTAAGGTTTGATTTTTGTTGATTAATATTAAATGCTTTTTGAATTTCACTGGGTACAAATTTTATTAAATAAATCGATAAACAAATCAAATTTAATTAGAACAAAAATTAAAAAAATCGTCCTTGCAATAAACTAAGTGCCAGGTTTTTAGCAAAAAAAAGAAGTAAAACTAAAGGGCAAACTGTTGATATTACATTAAGGTTTGCTTCTTTGATTTTTTAAAATTAATATTAAAGTGTTTTGTTTTGCGCCGCTCTTTGGCTGAGAGTAAATCGATAAATAAATCAAATTAAATTAGAATAAAAATCGCCTTCATAATAAGCCAAGTGAATTCAACGGAAATTTTATAAAGAAAACGATGTTTATACACAGCAATTCTACCAAACCATTACTACTAAATATTAAAATTCCTTACCTTAGGTGACAAGTCTTTTAAATTGCCATGTACAACGCTGATACCTCTCAGGTGGTTGTAAAGGCCTACATTTGGAGCCGTAAGTTGTTTGGCAAAACGACCCACTTCCCCAGCGTATCTGCAATAAAAGAAACAAATATTATTATTTAATTCGTCATAAAGTTTACAGTTAGATCCTTAAAACGCCACCAAAATCATACTTACATAGAGGATGATTTTTCAACAATGTCTGGCATTTTTGAGTTTGTTAAGTATTAAAAAATCAACGAATATTAATCAGGTGTAACTCTGATGGTACATAGAATAAAATCCGAAAATGAATTTCAAATAAAAAAGACCAAATTTCGATATGAAACAATTTGGCCTATGATATTTAGCGATGAATTTTATAAATAAGTTCGCCAGATTTTAATGGAATACCGCACACTTGTAAAAGAAAAACTCTTTATTAATAAACTCTACGGTTATCTGTGACTAAATAATTACACAGCCTTGCTTTAAATACCGTTTTTCATCCCTTCTTAGAAGTGGTGGGGGGACATGTTTCAAAGTTTTAAAGGAAAACTGATATTACTGATAAGTGATAAGAAAAGCCTAGCAATCTTCATATTATACAAATATAATATAAAAAAATGTCTGGTTTTGAAATAGTTTCGCTACTTACATCAGAACTGTGATTTTCATATTTTGATGTAGAAATACTGTTTACTTTATAAGCTGTAGCTAACTATACATGGCTGCCAAGCACTTTGGTTTTATTATTTTTAGCTTATTTTACCATTTGCACTTCGCAACCAACGTGTTTGAAGAGATAAAAAGAAACAGAGATAGAACAATAATAAACTTTTAAGTGAATTTTGTTGCACTGATATAAAACAACAGTTCTGATTCGTGAAGGTCTCAGGAAAAAATACATTAGGAAAGTAATTGTACCTTAATCTCTCATTTAGGAATTCGTTTTCTGGAATAATGATTCCAAATTCCTGCTTTGCGACGAGTATTTTTTCTGTTTACCTTGCTTTGTAAGTCTGTTTGCTCGAGTTAACTTGTAAATCTGTGTGCCTTACTTGTAAAACTGTTTACCTTACTTAACTCGTAAATATGTTTACAGAACATTGGTTTTCGTCAGAGGTGCTTTTTGATTGTCTTTGGTTAGTCCTTTTCCTTGGTCTTACTTCTGAAGATTGTTAACGCACGTGAGATTTGTGGGATTCGCTTGCGCTTTCCCTGCTTAACTAAAGTCCCTTTTTTTGAGGGCCATTTAGAACCAAATCATTGTAATAACTTCAAGCAACCAGGTGAAAAATTACAAAATTTGGGATTTTTTTAAAATGTGATTTCGACAGCTGATAGTTCGTCTAAACTTTACAACCGAGGCAGTTTGAAGTAGTAATTATTAATTTCAATAATTTTCGTTGTGTTATCATGGACTAATGAACTTGCTAGAAATGATAAGCATGTGACAAGGCCAACGTCTAAAACGCAGACTTTGGGCTCGACTTTATTCTATCAACCAGATTGGTCTACTTCGCGGGTGTGTCGTCATGATAACTCCGATTGGCATTTTTTTTTTTTAATATATATTAAACAGAAATAGTTGCTAAGCCATCAAATGATTTTCGAAATTTATCTCTTCCTTTTCTCGGTATTTTATGAAATTGTTTTCGAATTTTCGCAATTTTCCTATTTCTTTATGGCAATGTTATTAATGCAATAAAATAAAGATGGTTACGCAAATTAAATGCCCCGAGACTGTTATCCGTTAAACAAAAAGTTATTTTAATTAATTGTCGGGTTTGGCTTGTTAAACATTATCTCCTGATTTTTTTATAAGCTAGTTAAAATTAGATTTGCCTTTAATTACGTTTTGACCTCTCACTTTTACGTTTGAGCGTTTCCTAAACAACCCGGTTTTTATTAACAAATTTGATGGAGATTATTTATAAAGATTAACTTAAACAATCAATTATTTTCAGAGATCCTTTCTTTAATTTTGGAGCAAATTTTCTGCAGCTACTTCCCCTTTTAATTACCAAGGTGGCTTTTTCCATTTCGTAAATTTTGCCTTTTAATTTAATTTAAGTCGACAAAAATAATTAGAAGTAGCCGAAAATCATTTTGTAAAATTGCTTAAGGTGAAAATTTCGTGCCACTAATGAAATTTCAGCCTTGCATAGCTGGTAATGGAAAAAGAAAAAGAGTGAAACATAGCCTTGAAGAAAAATACCGTTCTGCGATTACTACATACTATCAGAGTACTTTTCCAACTGAATTAAATAACGTCAATAACGACATGAGTAAAATTGGTAAAAACAAGAAAATATGAAGAATAACATTTGTGACGTAAGTTTTGTTATCAACATTTCAGCTTATGCTGAAATAGTCGGAATTATAAAATACAAACACCAAGGGTAAATTCTTTTTTGTTACTTGTACTTTGCCACTTACTTAAATTTTCAGTAATAAAAGTTAGGTCGTTAAAAACCAATGCATATTTTAAGATAAAAGTGCATAGAAATTATTACATTATTTACTTTTCAAAATCAATAATAGAAATTTTCATTTTAATTTTTGATTTTAAATTCATAATTATTTAATTAGATTTGCTGACAATAATAATAATTGATAATTTGAGAGCTAGTTTGGGGTATAGTGTGGAGCACTGTTTTTTTTAAATATAAAGACTGTGACCATATCAATATGTATGTATATAAACTCTCAGTAACAAAACTTTACAATCGTTAAAAACGGATGCAAATTTTGTGGTAAAATTTTCGTATATTCTCTGTGGAAAACGCAGTTTTAAAAATATCGAAAGAAATACTTTTAAAAGTATTTCAGTAATTTTCCTATTATGTATTACCACGTAGTATTTTGCCATTACTTAATTCCTCAGTAACAAAAGGTACGATAAAATTAGAATTACATGCAAATTTTGTAATAAAATTTTCGTACATTTTCTGTGGAAAACGCCGAGTTTCAAAAATATCGAAAGAAATACTGTTTAAAGTATTTCAGTAATTTGTTTGTTATTACCAGAGAGTACTTCACCATTACTTAAATCCTCAGTAACAAAAATTATAGTCATTAAAGATCAATGCATATTTTGTGGAAAGATTTTCGTATATTTTCTGTCGATAACGTCGTGTTTTAAAAATACCTTTGAATCTATTTTAGTACATTTTTTGTTATCACCATAGAGTACCTTGTCATTACTTAAATTCTCAGTAACAAAAATTTACAATCATTAAAAATGAGTGCAAATGTTGTGGTAAAATTTTCGTACATCTTCTGTGGAAAAGTCGAGTTTTAAAAATTTCCAAAGAAATACTTTTAAAAGAATTTGTGTAATTGTTTTGTTAATACCAGAGAACACTTAAATTCGCAGTAACAAAAATTTACAATCAGTAAAAACGACTGCATATTTTATGATAAAATATTCGTGGATTTTCGGTGGAAAACGCCGATTTGTTAAAATAATACATAGAGAAATAGCTTTAAATATATTTCAGTAATTTTTTTTGTTATTAGCAAAGAGTAGTTTGCAAATATTTTAATTCTCAGCAAATTTTATAACAAAACTTTCGTATGTTTTGTTGGAAAACGCCGTGTTTTAAAGAAATTTAATTTATTTCAGTTAAAGTGTTCCCTAAAAGGAGCAAATCCTTAGAAATTTATTTGCAAAATGTAGAAGGCAGTCCAAAATTTCCAAATAGTTTTCTCTGAAGCGTGTCCGTTAGCTTTTAATTTTTTTGTATAAAACTGATGTAGCTTTTTATTTTGTTAGAAGATTTATTGAAAAAAATAATACAAAATAATTCAAGAAACAGAACTGAAACCATTTGAAATTGTAAATTAAATTTGTTAAAATGCGGAATTTAGATTTCGAAACACTTAGAAACAAATCACTTTTGTTTACCGTGCAAGGAAAATTTATATGCAGCTGGAAAATTTACGCTTTCAAAGTAATTACACATAAAGAGTTTTACCTTAACACGAAGGAAAATTTTCATATAAGTACATTGAGTTTATTATAGAAAGTATAATTTATTTATAAACTTGATTTCCTGTTTCTTTTTATTAAGAAAACTGGGTTAAAACGAGCTAGAAACGTTTTAGAAGCATAAAAATGCGCTTTGATCAAATATTAATAACTTCAATTAGGTACTCTTCAGTTATTGTAACTGCTGAGTGCTGAAGGAGATTCGAAAAATTCAATTTAGATGGCCAAGGAACTCCTAACGGTATTCCAATATTTTATTTACATTAACCAAGTCTATCGTGGTGTGATTCCCCAATTATCGTTAAGTCCAAGGCTAAATAAAAATGTTTAGCAATCGGAAGAGGAAGCTTGATCGTTTTTAATTTCAAAATCTCTCCGATTAGAATATGTAAAGGAAAACAATTCTAAATCTGTTTATTTAAAAAATTTGGAGATAAACCCGCCAGTTTATTTTAATTTTTGCATCATTATAGATAATTGTCTCCATAGCACTCTGACTTGTATATAAAGACGTTACTCCTTTATCAGGTTATTTTGATGATTTTGATAATCCATTACAAAAAAGTAAAACATTTGAATTTATATTCTTTTAATTTAGGTTAGCATTTTTATCAAAGATTCCGATGCTTTCTATTTTACGAAAGTTTTTTCCATGTAATTTTACCTTAAAAAAGATATAACACATTCGTTTTATGGATTAAACAGATTAGTCAGAACTCAGAACCATAGAGAGTTTCTCCAAAACGACATGAATTTTTATCCGATATTCATTAAACACCTACTACAATTACCCGTTAAAAATATTTCAAAATTTATTATTTAAAGCTCAGGAATTTTTGTTATATAAGTATTCGAAATGTAATAAAAATTAAGATAAATCCTTAAAAATCCAGAATAGTCAGCCCGGATAAAAGTATGACGTATAGATAACCATATTATTGATACAACAAGCCACTGATTACAAGTCAAGTATTATTTCGTCACAATAAAAAAACAAAATAATTAAAACGATGTTAAGTGCTTTATAGTTCGAGAATCACTTGAAACTTAAGAACTTCATATTTTATTATATGAAGTGTTTTGTTTCCTATAAAAAAGCACAAGTTCAGTGCAGGAGCTTGGTAACAAAAACCAAAAACATTTCGTTTCTTTGAAAAATTTGTGGATGTAATATTTTGTTTTAGTTGTTGGAAGTATAACTAAAAGGGCATTGTTACTGACATGGCCTCCTTAGTAACTAGATCGTTTATGTTTTTTTGTTTTTATTTATTGTTTTTTAACTGATGCAACATCAATTAAGATGTGCCCAATAGGCATAGTTATTTATTATTTTATGCATATTTACTTCTCTGTATTATGAAAAGTGTGTCAGTTAATTACAGCTTCATTTTTATTATACGTAGATCGATAATGAAGTTGCAGAAGAATAAGTAAGTATCTGCATATTAAGATGAGTAGAGTTTCGTAGGCCGTAGACCAAACTTCTTGACAGCCTTTAAGGACATCTATAATTTCGTAAAAAAATGTTTTTTCTAATATTTTTTAACTTTAAAATTAAAGCCGAAGGAAGAATTATTTTTTCTAAACTTTTCTAACTCCGAAACGTTTCCCAACAGAAATTTATTTTCCTTTCAAAAAACTTTAGAACTTTCTAATTTTCAAAAACTTCAAATTTAGAAATCTTTTCGAAAAAGAAAGTTAGTTTTCCTTCCACTTTCAAAGTCTACATTTTTGTCAAAAATAAACTTCTAATTTTCAAATCTCTTTTAAAATTATTTTCGAAGTCTATATTTTTCTCAACAATCAACTGTTAATTTCGTAATCTTTTCGAAAAAGACAGTTAGTTTTTTTTTCTAATAATTTTCCACCTTTCGAAGTCTTCCAAAAATAAATTTATTTTTTTCGCAGAATTTTCTGATTTTTTAATTATTTTTGAAACAAATATTTTTCTTCAAACACTATTTTCATTTGAAAATCTTTCAGTTTTTACAAGAATGGTAATATTTTATATACATTAAAAATATGTATAAATACGAGCCCCTCGTCATAATAGTTCGTCCTAGGTACATTTTAATACCGAAGTTTTATAAAAAATTTAAATAGTTGTAATTAGTATTAAATATACGACAAAATCTACATTGAATATAGTAAAGTAATTATTCTTTATTACATTTATCAAGATGGACACAAAATTTAACTTTTAACTAAAAATTAACTTAAATTTGAAAATTAATTGTTGCCGTCATAATAGTTCGTCCTACACGTTTTTGGTTGATCTTAGTCGCCTATATATTTTTTCTGTGATATAAAACAATTGCAAACTATCACAAAATGTCTGTCGCTTTACTTTTGGTTGAATTACGTTAAAATCAGAAAGAAAATTTATAAAAAGAAATTGAATATGACGCGTGGAAAGCCGTTAAGCGCGGACGTTCGGCAACTTATCAAAAAATATATTCAAGGGGGAAAATCTGGCTATAACATTGCCAAGGTATTAAAAATTCCTTATTCTACAATAACGTGGCTAGTCAAAAATTACTTAGCTCGTGGCTCGACGAAATGTTTAAAGAAAACGGGCCGTTCGTCTTTAGTTTCTGTGCGAGAACGAAGAATCTTAAAGCGGACTATTAAGAAAAATAGATGGGGATGTGCATCTGAAATATCTGCAATATGGAATAAGGAATTGAAAAAAAAACGTTCTGTCTCCAGCTGCAGTAGGCACCGAAAAAAAAGGGGTACAGCTTTTACAAGGTAGGTAGCAACAGCAAATGAATTCTCAGATGAAAGAGAAGCCCATGCTGACTCTCAAACAGAAAAAAATGGGTAAAATGGTGTAAAGACCATCAAAATTGGACCCTCGAGCAATGGGAATCTGTAATTTGGAGTGACGAATCTCGCTTTGAAGTTTGTGTTGGAGATAGTCGCAAACGTTTTATAAGATTGCCAAGTGAAGTACCATAACGATTGTTTGGTGCGAAAAGTAAAATTTCCCGCTTCACTAATGGTTTGGGACTGCATGTCAGGTCAAGGCGTTGGCAATTTACTTTTTATTGATGGTACTGTTAACGCATTAAAATATCAGGAAATTCTTGAAAATGAACTCCTACCGTCAATTCCTCGTCTTAAAACTGACGACGGAGATTACAGTTTCCAGCAGGATGGGGCTGCTTGCCATACTGCAAAGGTAATTACAAGTTGGTTGAGAGATCAGCATATTCATTTAATGGAGTGGCCATCTAGCAGCCGTGATCTGTCACCAATAGAAAATTTATGGGGGAAAATCAAGCGGGAATTGCGCAACCATCCTGTACGAACAAAAGAACAATTACGTGAGAAAATCACTGAAATATGGAATAATATAACTCCGGGGATATGTAAAGATCTGGTACAAACCATGCCAAAAATAATTGGCGCTGTTATTTCAAGAAAATGTGACTGCACTCAGTGGTAAACCTATAGGACGAACTATTATGACGGCAACAATGAATTTTTATATTTAAATTAATTTATAATTAAGAGATAAAATGTGTTTCTATGTTGATGAATTTAATAAAGAATAATTACTATACTATATTTATTATAGATTTTGTCATATATTCAACGTAAATTACACGATTTTAATTTTTTGTAAAACTTCGATTTTAAAGCATATCTAGGACGAACTATTATGACGAGGGGCTCGTATAAACAGAAGTATAAAGAATTATGTTCTTTCAAAAACTCTTCTAACTTTGACATGTTTTGTTTTGAAGAAGTTTCTAACTTTCTAATTATTTCCAAATTTTATGTTCTTCAAACACTAGCCTAATATCGATATATTTTCCAAAATGTTACCGGAAGAATGGCAGTACATATTTTATTTAATAAAAACAGGTGTGTGACGAATCATTTTCTGTCCAAAAGAAATTTACTTCTTTTTTCTTGTTTCGAAATAGGTACTTTCAAAAATGTTTCCAACTTTTTTATTTTTCGAAGTACTTTTTTTTCAAAAACTTCTAATTTCGACATAGTTTGGAGAAAGTAATTAATTGTTTCTTCGAAAAATTTTCTAAGTTTCCTATTTCCGAAAAAAAAATTTTTTTTCAAATGCTGTGTTATTTTCGAAATCTTTTTCGAAGAAAGCGGAATTATTTTAAATACAAAAAATATAAATAAAACAAGAGTATAACGAATTTTGGTCTTTCAAACACTGCTAATTTGACAATGTTTTCCAAATGAAATTTATTTTTATTTCATAAAAAGTTCAAAGATAATAAATACTAGAAAAGTCGCAGTTGCACCTATTGGATAAAGAGGAACAACAAGGTTTCAGGACTAATCGGTTCACCATAGCCATATTAATATCACGCCAGATTTTGAAGAATCTTCTAACTTTTTAATTAATTCGGAAAAAAATATTTTTTTCTATAGAAGCTGTTAAAGTGCTACTTTATCTATTAATTTGAGTAGATAAAGTAGCACTTTAACAGCAAGGGTAGATAAAGTACTATTTTAACAGCAAGGGTAGATAAAGTACTTTATTTTTTGTTTTTAACCCTAAAACGCCCATACTAATGACATTTTAAAACGTGACTCGATTTGTAATTTTTTAAACGTCAATGTCACATAAAATTTATTTTATAATTTTTCTCCTTTAAAATAAATGCTATAGAAAAAAATAGAGTATTATGCACGACGATAAAATACAATTTTATCGTCTTGTATAATAAATAACTATTTCTTCAAACACTCCTCCTATGTTGAGACCTTTTCAAAAAAAGTTTTCAGAGAAATGGCAATATTTTATACAAAAAAGCAGGAGTATTTTCTTTGAAATAAGTTCTACTTCTATCATTTTTATTTTTTGAGTGTCGTTTTTCCAAAAACCTATAATTTTGAAATATTTTCAAAAATGAAAACTTTCCGAAGTCTATATTTTTTTAAAAACTTCGAATTTTGCAATTTATTCGAAAAAGACATTTCATTTTCTTTCTAAAATCCTCCGACTTTATTAAAAAACTGTTTCTGAAGTCTACATCTTCCAAGAACGTCTAATTTCTAAATACATATTTCAAAAAAGAAATTAAATTTTCTTCGAAGAATTTTCCAACTATCTATTTATGAAAAAGATTAAAGTATTTTATTATTCCAAATTTGTAATTTTTTCCAAAAGAATTTTCTTCGAAGAATTTTCTAACTATCTATTTATGAAAAAGATTAAAGTACATTTTTCTTTCAAAAAACTTCTAATTTCGAAATCTTGTCGAGAAAGAGATTTAGCTTTCTTTATAATTATTTTTCCGAAAAAGTGATTTTGTCTTCCTATTTTAAAATCTTTCCCAAAAGAAGTTTTCAGAAGAACAACAATAGTTTACATACTCAAAATGTATACAAATAAAAACAGGCGTGTAAAGTATGAAGTAATAATATAATAAGATAAAAATCCACAAAGTTTAAACTAATTTTAGGATTGCTTCTGAAAGAAGGAGTTGGTTTCAAACACTTTTTTTTAACTTCTAACGTTCTAATTATTTCCAAAAAACATTATTCTAATATCAAAATCTCTCTTTCTAAAAGTTATCTAACTTTTTAATTATTTCCAAAAGAAAATTTTTTGAAACATTATTCTAATAATTTAAGCCGTTTTGGTTTTACAATTTTAAATGTTTTGTTTAAGTAAGAAGGTAATCTTTTTTGTGGCGAATTTTTTTGACATTTTTATTTCTAATTGGTTCGCAATCAGTTGCTAAAATTTAGAACTTATACTTTTTTTTTAATTTGTAGCAATTGGTGGCGAAATGCCTCTGAAAAATGAAAATCTAAAATAATTAACGACTGGATTACAGATATTTTGAGATTTTTTAGTTTAAATTTAATTTAATTTATTTTTTTAATGTCGAAAGAAAATTTTTCTATGTAAGCCTTAGTTTAAAATTTTTACTGCGCTTTAATAAAATTCTCGAAAGCGTTCTGGAAAGCTTAATCCCACAAAAAACATGGCAAACGTAATGTACAGGTGAATCTAAGCCTTTAGGATTCATAAAATTAAAAGAAAAACACTGAAATGTTTTCGTATTTCATCCAAAAATATGTTCAAGTTACTTTTGAGTCCATTAAATGCAGGGAAAATTAAGAAATTTATTTGCGCATTAAAACAATCACTGAATAAATAATGCAAAATGATAAACGTCATATCAAGATTATCCTATTCGACTTACTTAACGATTACCCAAAATTTAAAAAATACGTGTATTAAGGTTTGGACTGAAAATAATCCCGAAAACAAAACTTCAATTCTAGATCATACCCGAAATACTAGCGTAAACACTTCAAGGTTATGTTATTTACAGGGCTTACAAAAACTATTAAAATTGGGATGTTGATTGTTTACTGGAACTTACGATATTTTGTACTTACAAGACTAAAAACAATACAGTAATTGAAGATCATAATTAAGATTATAAAGAGTGCAGAGCACATGAAAGCACTCATGAGCACAAAATTTAATTACGTAAAAATTTAATCTCTGTATAAAGGGATTCCGTTTGTAATTCACGATTGTTTTTGTATCCAAAGTACGTGATTGTTATTAGTTTAATACTGCGTAATATGACCTGAAGAGCAGCTATAAAATGTTTAAAGATTATTCTTAAAAATATAGATAAAAATGATAAGTCAAGTTTACCTTTTGCAATAGTATAAGTTGTGTTATGAATAATAAAAATTATCAATTTATTTTAGAGGACAACATCAAAACCTTAGGAAAACAACGCGATCTTACACGAGTTAATAAGGGCCATAGTCCCATAGTTGCTCGTTATTTGGTTTATTTTTTGAAATTGTTGCAGACAACTATCATTGTAGCTCAGATGTTTCAAAAGAAATTGAAATATATTATAAAATTTCTATTTAATAAATACGTATTTGGCTCTAATGTTTTAGTGAGATTGTCTATATGGCAGGCTTCATTTTGGGTTTACCTTTATTCCTAATTATTTTCAGGTGTTTATATTAGAAAATTAATCAATTAAAGTAGCCAATCAGACTATTAAAACTTACAAATTTTAAGATTTAAATTTCGAACTTTGAAATCTAGACTTCATATTTGCACCATTCAGTTAATATTTGGGATTCGAATTTTGAATTTTCATTGAAAAATTAAATTAAATTAACCTACATTTTTGTATATCTTCGGCGTAAAAAATATGTATTCTTCTTTCAGAAACAGAAAATTCTTCGAAACAAAACTAAATTTCCAAATTAGAAATTTTGGAATTGAAAATGCACTCCGTAAATAATTCTAAAAAAATTAAAAAAAAATTAATTACCTTTGGGAAAGATTTCAAAGTTTTTGAAAAATCATTCTTCTTTCGGAAATAGTCTTAAAGTTAGTTACTTTGCTGAATTGTGTCTTATTATTTTATTATTTCCTATTTTATACTTTTGCTATTATTTGTATATAAAACATTACTATTCTTCTTGCAACTTATTTTGGAAAAGATTTCAAAATTAGAAGACAAAACAATTTTTTTCGGGAATAATTAGAAAGAAAACTAAAATTCCTTTTTCGAAAAGATTTCGAAAATCGAAATTTTTAAGAGAAAATATCTTGTTGAGAAAGTTTACGAAATTAGAAAAGTTAAAAAAATAATTATACTTTCTGTAATAATCTTAAAATGATTTTGAAATTAAAATAATTTTTCAAGAAAACACTTGGAAATAGCTAGAACGTTAGATAATTTTTAAAAAGAAAAATGAATTTACTGCAAAGTTAAAAAAGTGTTTGAAAAAATTCTAAATTTAGTTTATACTTTGTTGAGTTGTGCCTTATTATTTTATTATTTCACTTCACGCTTTATACTCTTGCTATTATTTGTATAATTTTTTAATATGTAATTTTGCTATTGTTCTGAAAACTTCCTTTGGAAACGTTTTCGTCATTAGAACACACAATTAGAAAGAAGATTAAAACCCTTTTTCGAAAAGATTTCGAAATTGTAAGTTTTTGAAAGAAAAATGTACTGCGCAACTAATTTTAACGTTAGAAAATATCCTTTTGAGATTTATTTTAAACTTAAACAGGTTTTTGAAAAGCAGCCTTAAAGTTAGTTATGCTTTGTTGATTACTATCTTATTATTTTATTAGTTTCTTCTTTTATTTGTGTATTTTAAATATATGAAATATTGTTATTTTTCTAAAAACTTCTTTTGGAAAAGATTTTGAAATTAGAATGATGTTTCAAGAAAAAAATGGAAATAATTAAAATGTCAGATAAATTTTAGAAAGAAAAATAATGGGAACAATTTTGAAGTTAAAAAGTGTTTAAAAAATATCTTTCAGAAGTAATCCTAAATCCAGTTTATACTTTATTGATTTGTATCTTCTTATTTCATTACTTTTATGTATGCAAAATATGGCTTATTCTTCTGAAAACCTCTTTTGGAAAAGGTTTCAAAATTAGAAGACGGAACTTTTTCCAGAAATAATTAGAAAGTTATAGAATTTTTAGAAAGAAAATTAAATCTCTTTTTCTCAAAGATCTCGAAATTAACAGTTTTTTTAAAAAGGAATGTACTTTGGAAATAATTTTAAGGCAGGAAATTTCCTTTTGAGGAAGATTGCGCAGTTAGAAATGTTAAAAAAATAATTCTTCTATCGGAAACAGTCTGAAAGATTAAAGATCTTTTAATGATTTATATTATTTTATTATTTCCTATTTTATGCCCCTGTTTTTATTTATATTTTTTGTATATAAAATATATGTATCAATTTCTTTTAGGAAATATTTCAAAGTTAAAACAGTGCTTCTTTTTGTATAATACTGTCATTCTTCCGAAATATCCATTTGGATCAGCTTTCGAAATTAGAAGTTAAAAAAAGTGTTTCCAAAAATTAATAAGTTTAAAAATGTTTTGAAAGAAAAACAAATTTCTTTTGGGAAATATTTCAAAGTTAAAAACGTTTTTGAAAAAAAATATTTTCTTTGTACTCCTGTTTTTATTTGTATTTTTTTTAGTTAAAAAAAGCTTCAAAAAGAAAATAATTGATTATACTCCTGTTATTGTTTGTATTTTTTTTTATATTACCTAAATATTGCCAGCCTTCTGAAAACCTATTTTGGCAAAGATTTCGAAATTAAAATATTGTTTGATGCAAATATATCCTTTTTCGGAAATATTTAGAAAGTTAAAAAATTCTTCTAATGAAAACTAAATTTCTTTTACGAAAAGATTTAGAACCTAAATATTTTTGAAAAAAATGTAGACTTCAAAATCAGTTTTCAGGCCAGAGAAATAGACGAAAAATTAAGAAAAGATTACAAAGTCAGAAGTTTAAAGAAATGTATAGACCTCGGAAATAATTAGAAACTTGAGGAATTAAAGAACTTTCTGTTTTGAAAAGATTACAAAATTGGAGGTTTTTCGAAAAAGTACTCTGAAAAATGAAAATTTTCGTGAAAGAAAAGTAAATTTCTTGTGAGAAGCAATTCAATTCAAAAGCTTCTGAAATAAAAGAATTCTTTATATTCATGTTTTCCTCTATAAAATATTGCCATTCTTCTGAAAACCTTTTTTAAAAACTTTTTGAATTTATTGTAGACAAATTTCATTGCAGTTCAAATGTTTGGAAATAAATTAAAATGTTTTAGAAAAATTCTTATTTATTGATTTTCCACATGATAGGCTTCATTTCGGGATTACCTCTGTATTTAATTACTTTCTGATGTTTATATTAGAAAATTAATCAACTAAACTGGCCAGTCAGACTGTCGCAATTTGCAAATTTTAAGATTTCAATTTCGAATTTTCAAATCCAGACATAATATTTGCAGCATTCAGTTTATAAACTTGGCATCACAGATTAAATTAAATTTTGGGCACAGATTTCAAATTGTGCTCGAGATTTCATAACTTGGTAATTATAGAATTGTCGTAAACTCGCTTGTTTGCTTGCATAATTTCAGTTTGTCATTTCAATCTTCGAATCCTAATTTCTAGGCTTTAAAATTTGAAATCCAAGCATTTTGGGTTAAAATTTCGAATTTTGTTCGAAGTGCCATAATACATAAATGCTGCGAAGGTTGTTTCTTGTTTGCAAGTTTTAGTTTAGATTTGAAATTATTGTAGATTCTGGTTTCAAAACTGTAGATACCTGTGGGATTCTAGTTAAATCAGATTTTGGATTCAAATTCTGCTTCAAATTTGATAACATACAAAAATGCTAACAGCACTTGGCTGAATATTTTGGTTAAAATTTTAGACTTTATTGCTTGCGTGTTTTAGTTTAGATTTGAAATTGTAATCCTCGAATCCTGTTTTGAAATTTTAAAAATGGGATTTAAGTTAAATGAAATTTGGGTTCACATTCTGCTTCAAATTCTATGACTTCGTAAAATATAGAAATGTTCCAAACGCACTTACGTACCTACTTGATTGCATATTTCGATTTAAATTTGGGATTTGAATCATTTAATTAAAATTCTGACCGAAATTCCACGATTTCGTAAAATAAAAAATGCCCAAAACGTGCACGTTTATTGATAATTATATTCAAATTTACCTAAATCAATAAATTATTTAAGTGGCATAGCAGATTAGTAAGTTCTGTAAACAAACTTCATAGTCAGGTTTAGGCATTCGATTTAAATAAGATTTTTAATACAATTAGATATTTGCACCTTAAACACTACAAGGTTCTTATAATTTTAAGTAAAGGTTTTTTAAACTTTGACTTAGTTCACCAGTTTGAATGTTAATGTTAATTCCACAACAACTGAATTCAAACCTAACTTAGATGATTAAACTTCAAATATTAATAAAACCCAGCTTTAACTCCGAATTTCCAGTATAAGCTGTAGTCTGTTCGTTCGGATCCGCAAAGTTTTACAATTTAGTGGTAGATCATCCCTACTAGTCCGGACCCGAAAATTTTTACAGCTGCCTCAAAATAGAAGAATTCATTTATAAAATGTTAAACTATTTTAGGGGAACAGTTTAAAGCCGTAATTAGCTTACGAAGTCAAGTAAAAAATTGCGCATGTAAACGAACAGACTATATAAATCCTAACACTAGAATTTTAGTAGTTTGTACGTAGATTTCGCATACTTAGTGAATTGTAACTTAATTTACCAGTTTCGAGTGTTCATTTATCTAAAACACAAACCCTATTTCTCAAAGTCAAATATAACATGATTTTAATAAGAGATTTATGTAAGTTAAAATTACCTAACCTACTTTTGATCACTTCAATTCAATTGCAAATTACGATCTTATATCCAAATAAATAGGCCTTTAAACAGTAAGTATATAAAACTCCTAATCAGAAGATGAATTCTAGTAAGATTAATTTGTCTATTGAACTCTGTAACGTTCCCGATAAAATCATGAATTCACTGTTTGGCTATTTAAGACAATTCCAGAAAAAACCTGATCGATATTAGACAATTATCTGATATGCTTTTGAATGTGAATTTTGTACTGCATTACTACGTAGTTTCTTTTCTAATGGGCCAATATTAATTAATAGTTTTGTTGTGTCTGTACAGATAAAAGAAATACATATTTAATTTCTTAAGCTTTTGGGCATAATTTTCGTTAGACATTAATACAAGTAATAGGTAATGTTTAATGTGGGAACATGAAGAATTAAGTTGATTCACAGCAGCTGTTAAACAAGTTTCGAGACATTTAATTTACAAACTTCCTTTAAAAATCAAAAATGGAATTTTAAAATAATTAGGTGCAAGTTTGTTGGATTTTTATTCCAGATTTCCAAGTTTAAAAAAATCTTTAAGGGTTTTTCAGAAGCATAATTTCCAAATACTTGATCATTAAACAAAGCAAAATTTCCTTTATGCTTGTACATTTATTATTGTATAAAATATACGAAATACGTATTGGCAAATAAATCTTTTTATTAAGGTCTTCAACAGACCTTCTTAGTCTGTTTAATGTGTAACTAAAAATATTTCGTTTCAAATATTAATGAACTCCTAACCAATGTTAATCGTATTTAAATATGATACATTTTCGTATCCCATGAAAACTACTTCCAGTAACAACAGTTGAATCTAAGAAAATTGTTAATTTGAAAAGGTATTTTGATAATCACAGCTTGCTTGACACAAAAAAAATGATAATCACAACTTGCTTGACACACAAAAAAATTTACTACTAAATGATTTCTGAACTAATAACCTGAGAGCTTAAAATGTTACTACATACACTTAAAAAATTTGTTTTTCTGATATTTTCAAAGAATTCTGAAAAGCTAGATGTACTTACATTTCCATGATAACTAACTAACTAGCCAAAGGATATTCAATTTGGTATATAAAGAGACTGTCTTGCATTATTCCATGAAAGCTTATAAAAATCGTAACTAATCTCCATTGTTAATCAAAAAAATACTTAAAATCAAACAATATTTTTAATTCTCATTATCACTAAAAATAATAAAAATGCCATTGTTAAAAAGATGATAAAATCTACATTAACTTGAGTGGCTTGTTTAAATTATTATATAGGTAGGTGCGGCTATCGAAGGATTGAGACTCGATGTGAAATACACAGGAAAAAATGCATAAGATTATTCAGAAAAAAATATTTCACAACTCTAATTCGTGGACCACCATCTACTTATTAAATCTAAAACAGGGGGCTTTTGGTTTGCTTCAACAAAAAATTGGTAAAATATACACTCAAAATTTCTCAACATTTCAGTCTTAAAGGTCGACAATACCAATAAAATTGCATTATTTTTTTATCAAGCCATGAATAACCTTAACAAAAATTTGGCTTTAACCTATTCACGACTATTAACAAATATCACGATTATTAACAAAAACAAAACCCAGGGACAAACTTAAGACCATGAAAAAATCATTTACGAAATAAAATGTTCCCACTGTAATTAAAAATATATTGGACAAACAAAATATAAATTTGGCATAAGGTTCAAAGAGCAAGTGGCTCTTCTAAGATCCACCATGGCTAAAAATCGAGTTGGACCGCCATATTGGTAGAATAGGACAGAGTATTAAAGATTACGCTTTAAAAATTATATTAAAGCAGTTGAGTTTTTTGGGGTTTCTTATTTTTAGGAATAAAAGCAATCAAATTTTTAATAAAGACCTCGGACGGATGGTAAGTCTAAACTAGCATTAAACAACACGAACTCAGCAAATTTAATCTTCTTCTTCTCCTTCATCAGACCAATAATATACTCCATTGTTGGATATAGGCCTCTCCCATTATTTTCCAGTTTTCTCTGTCGTATGTCTCTTGTGCCCAGTTTCTGCCTGCCACTTTTACAATCTTTCCACCTTATTTTGGGTCTTCCAACGTTTCTGTGTCCTGTACGGGGCCTCCATTCTATTATCTTTTTGGTCCATCGGTTGTCTTGTCGTCGCATTGCATGGCCCGCCCATTGCCATTTTAATTTTAAGATCTTTTGCACGACATCTTGTACTTTCGTTTGGTTTCTTATGTAGTCATTTCTCTTTCTGTTCCTGTGAGTAATACCCAACATTGCCCTCTCCATGGACCTTTGGGTTACTTGCAGTTTGTGAAGTTGTGATTTTGTTAATGACCATGTTTCTGAGACATATGTCATTATGGGCAGGACGCATTCGTTGAACACTTTAGTCTTCAGTGCTTGGGGTAATTTTGATTTAAATACGTCCTTTAATTTACCGAATGCTGCCCAGCTTATTCTGATTCGTCTATCCACCTCATCGTTTTGTCCATCTTTACTAGGTGTTATCAGCTGTCCTAAATATATATATTCTTGTACGTTTTCTACTGCAAGATTGTCTATCATCACTGATCTATTACCCAAATCAAAGTTTGCCATAACTTTGGTTTTATTTATGTTAATCCGACTGCCTTTGATGCTTCATTCAGTTCTGTAATCTTGTTTTGCAGCTCGTCTAGGTCATTAGCAAACAGTACTATGTCGTCTGCGTATCGCAGAAGCGATAGTTTCTCTCCGTCGATGTTCAAACCTCTTTGGTCCCACATTAATGTTTTGAAGATATCTTCAAGTGCTGCTGTAAAAAGTTTAGGCGATAAAGTATCTCCTTGTCTGACTCCTCTCTTTATGTCAATTAAATCCGTGTCGTCGTGGAGTTGCACTCGGAAGCTACTTGATTTATAGAGATCTTCAATTAAAGATATGTAACGTTGATCTATCCTTACTCTTCGCAGTGCGTCCATTATGGCCCAATGTTCTATGCTGTCGAACGCTTTTTCGTAGTCCACATAGATACGCCATTGCTATTTCAATGTTATATTCTCTAGTTTTTTGTATGATTTCTCTGACCGATTGGATGTGATCTACAGTCCCGAATCCTTTTCTAAATCCCGCTTGTTCCGGAGGTTGGTATTGGTCTAATTTGTTTTCAATTCGATTTGTTATTAAGGCAAAGAACAATTTGTGGATATGTGATAATAGTGATATGGGTCTATAGTTCTGAAGTTCTGTGCGGTCCCCTTTCTTATATATTATAACCACTTTTGCTGTTTTCCATACTTGGGGGAGATTTCCTTTAATTAGACATTTATTGAACAGATTTTGTAGTGTTGTTAGCGTTTCTTTTTTGCAGTTCTTTAGTAGTTCAATAACTAACCCGTCTTCACCTGGCGATTTATTATTTTTCATTTTTCGTAAGGCTAACTTTATTTCGTATTTACTAAAATCGGGAAGGTCTTCGGTAAGATGTTTAGTTAATCTCGCACGTAGGTCGTGATTCAGCGTTGGTCTTTGCTTCATCGAATTGTATAGTTTCTGGTAAAATTCCTGCACTACTTTTAGCAGCATGTTTCTATCGGTTATTATCTGTCCGTTCGCGTCTTTAAGTTTATTTATTTGACTAGTAGTAGTGGATGTTCTTGATCTGAACACTTTGGTACCTCTGTTCTGTTCTATGGTCTCTTTTATTATTTTAGTGTTGTATTGTCGTATGTCATTTCGTATTCTCTTTTTAATGGTTTTATTTAACTCGGTTCTTTCTAATCTTAACCTAAAGTCATCTATATTGACAATTTGTCTCTGTATTTCTTTTCTTCTCGCTATAAGGTTCTTTGTTTCCGTTGATAACTTATTTTTATCTTGCTTCTTCTTTTTTCCCAGTACTTCCCTCTGCTGTGGTTATTATATTTTTGGTGAATTCTTGTAGGGGTTGATCTACCGTCTTATTGGCATTGTTTATTTCACTCATTTTTCTGTCTAATTTATCTTTAAATGTCTCGCTTACTTCACTGTTTTGCAAATGTAATCAAAGATAAGTAATTACAAGTAACTACCATTGAAGTACCAAAACAAACCAATACCTTAAAACTTTCAGCATTACAGAGGGTCTAGGATAACTACAACTAATGGTAGAAAATTGCTTGCAACAATTAAGTAATTAGGGTTGTCCATCTACAAGGCAACGAAGGTATTGACCTATCGGCCCTAGGAAAATATCAGATTTATTAGATTTGATTTTCACAAACGGGGCGAATAATATGAAAACTAAAGTCATTTCCACATCGATAATTTTAGTATTACGTACAGCACGGGAATTACTAGTACTCAGTTTAGATGACTGGTAGGACTTGTAACATGATACTGCCATCTGAGGAAATACCCCCAAGAAATAGGTAGATTATGTGAAGAAGAGGAAACAGTTCTTCAAATAATCTTTGATTGTCCAGTATTCTACCGCAGGAAACTGCAGCTCTTTGCAGGAGCTCTCCGTGGAGTAGCATTTATACAAGAACATCTCGTAAGAAAAATACTTCAACTCGTTGAGGGTACATGATTACCTTAATAGGATTAGAGTCACAAAAGGCCATAGAGGCGGAGTGCGGGATAACAATCTAGCGTAACCTCTGCCAAGAAACAACAATAACAACAAGTACCCTTAGGTTCATCCAACTTAGAGAAATGTTGTAGAGGTAGCGCAATGAACCCATTTGTGGCCTTCATAAGTCGATACGATTTTGATCACCCACCATCTTAATTCAGTATCCGATTTAGTAATTTGTTATCACCTAGCATGTAGTTGCTGGACTATTGACTAATTTTACCCATAGAAGAGAGAAAAAATCTATCCGTTATATTACGGGGTTAACGATTGCTGAAGGTGTGGGTATGACAACTGGGAGCGACGGTTTAGCACTTCGTTTGAGGCACACTCTTTGCGAAAATAGTATTAAAAAAGCCGAAGGTAATAGTAGAGGCAATACAATTAATTCTCGGCTGTCAGTATTCTTTCTCAAACAACCAATAAACAGTAGAACAGACCGATTGAACCACCAACTGAAAAAAGTGTATAGCGCTATCTTCTTTGATTTAACCAAGCATTTAATAAATCCGGATTTTGGACTCACAACGTAACCTTGAGGTACCACAGATGTTAAATCGTGGTAACCGTTTAATACATTTTATTGTTGGGCTAAGAAATGCCTCTTCATTAAACAGGATTTTAGTAATCCATAAAATGGATTGCTAAATTCTTTTGAATCTTGCAATATATGTAACTCTTCATGTCAGACTTATCAAATGTCTGAATCATGTCGAGGAAGGCAGTGCAACAGTACCAACTTTTTTTTCTTGGTCACTAGATGTATTTGTTCTATTGTTATCTATGTAGTTGTTTCGGAACGCATACTGATGGTCTGGAATTATTTGCATTTCCACTACCACTAGCTTTGGCTGGAAAAATCTATTTAGTTTAAAGATGGATTTGTCCCGAATGTCCATGTACAATAAATTAACCAAGTAGGGCAAAATATTAACTCAATACTTGGAACATTTTACTAACAGGTGCCTCTCCTTTTTTATATTTTACCCAAGGCCCCCTGAATTATTACTGTATATAAGGCCTTACCACTTCATTTAGCCAAGACGCAATTTAGAAACAACGGTGGCGCCAATTGAGGTAAACTATACATTTCTCCATTAAAATATGTATAGTTCACCGCAAATGGCGCCACCGTTGTTTCTAATTTCGCCTTGGCCAAATGAAGTGGTAAGGCCTTATATGCAATATTAATTCGGGGGTGCCTTGATTTTACCAGACGAGGTTGCTCGGTACGACATCGTATCAATGCTTTTACCCGACGCGACGTGGGTAATTGTATGGTAGCGACTGTTTGATCAAACAACGAAATTTATCAGTTTATTTTGATCCTGGCAAGCTGAGGTTAAAAAAGCCTTTCTTTAATTTTTATTATAAAATTTGAATTTGACGAAAGAATTATTTAGAGCCATTCTTAAATTTCTAAGGGCAATAGAAGTAAATTGATAAAATGTGGTACGTCAGAGATAAGTTTGACGGCCAGCAAAAATAAAAAAAAATATCGGCTTTCCAAAAAAAGTCACGTATGATGTTAACTATAGTTGTGTTAAAGGCTTATTCTTCGTTTTTTGAAATAAATATTTAAGTTAGAGGGTCGGTATTTTAGTGCAGAGCTAAGGATGTCTTAAACTAAGGCTTAAGTGTAACAACCTTTGACTTAAGCCTAGTTAACTTAAGGTTAAACTTAAACCCGAACTGAAATACCGGCCCTAAGTTATTGAAGTTATAGATATAAGTAGCTGATACCGTTTGTTTTGCTTGTAAATTAATTCAAACTTGTAAATTCTCACGAAATGTTAAGAAAAGCATAAAACTGCCTTATTATAATTATTGGTATAAACAAAGATTAGGCGGTTTCAAAACTGATAACCTACGACCCTTCGTCTCCGGATTCACTATACTTCAGCCAAGGTCTGGTCTGATAACCAATGTTTGCGGTTTTCCCAGAATTTTTATAATTTTTTGAGTACGGCACCGCACTCACGTGTGCACTATTTAGTTCATCAAAAATCAAAACAAACTAGAAATTTGATATGCAAAATTCTAAATATTTTTGTTTATTTTACGGACGGGAAGATATTTAGCCTTTTCTTTAAACGAGTTATTAATATAGAATTTAGTTTGCTTTTGTATTTTTTGTATAAGTTTGTTTCACGCCAGAAATAATTTTTTATTTGGAAATGCATGTTGCATTCCGATTTTTAATTTCTCCTTCTTTCTGAAATTTGCTATTTATGAATGAAATACGTTTAGGTTTCTAAGGATTGTTCATTTTAAAAGGCATTGAAATGAAAATTTTAACGAGAAACACTGCTAATTCTAATTTAGGTCATCTTAGACAGTTGAATGCTTTTTTGTTTATAGTTCTATAAAAAACATTAGTGAATGGTACGGGAATGTTTAGTTACTACAATTTCATTTCCAAAATTCTAAAAACTGAATTTCTAAACCTGTTTTCCAATTACATCCGATCTGTATCGAGCCTTATCTAAGCACGCTTTCCAAAGCTTAGTGTTGGTTTTATTAGCTGGATTTAAAAAAACCAACTACACCTTTTCCAGCTACTGCCGATAGGGCACGAGATCGGATTTCAAAAATTAATTTCGTGATTTCTAAATTAGTACCTGTATGTGTTTACTGTAACTACATACACAAAGATATATTTTGTAAACGTTTTAAATAATTTACAGATGATAAGTTCACTTACGACCGATAAATAATCCGCCATCTATTTGGAAAAATGTTATTTATTAGACTAGAATCCATTTCTTAAAGAAACTTTAAAAAGGAGAATTGTAACGCCCTCTTCTATTTTTCTTTATAGGTACTAATTTTCTAAAAAGTTGATTTTCCAAATTCATTGATGCTTTCGGATATTTGTAAAGTTGTTGTTAAATTGACATTTTGAAGACAAATTTATAGTGTTAATCGTTTAAAAGTGAATAAAATTCGTCCTTTTTAATTTCATTGAAGTAAAAAAATAGGTTTTCTATTGAATCGAAATTCAAAAAGCTTAAAAATATGAGAGCAAACACTTTTGCAAAAGTATATTTATATAATATTCGATTTAACATTTCGTACAACCACCTGTCCCTGTTGTCCCGAAGATGTTGTGGTCATAAAAGTTATCAAATCAACTCAACCTGTGCTGATATAACACAATTAGGTTTAAAAATGCGTTCGTTTTTGGAGCAACATTTACATGATTATTTTGCACCCTTATAGTTATAATGAGCCCAATTTAATCACTGATTTTGACTGCCTTGTATATCGCTTAAAGTACCGATTGGAATTAATATATTTTTCCAATTTTTAAAGAACAAAAAACATAATTACAATACAAGGGTCTTCTTCTAGAAGTGGCGTGCCCTTTACAGGGCGTTGTCGATCTTCTCTCCATATGTCTGTGGTGTGCGTGTCAAGCAGCCTACACACATAGGGGACCTACAGCTTAACGTGCCTTAAATTGCCTTCCGAGGGAAGCGGTCGGGCCATCGCAGTGGTGGTCAGCCGCACGCCGAACCAACTAAGCCACGGCAGCATTAAAGATTGTATATTCAATATTTAGTAAGGCTATCCCCCTATAGTTATGGCAAATGGTTTTAAGACAAGGTTTGCGTCCTTTCAAAGGTTTGCAGCTAACCAGTTCTCAAATAATTCTTGGATTTTAGATAAGCAAATATGAAAGAGACTTAGGAGCATCAGCCATCCATGTTGCCGGCCATTCTTCTTGGCAGGGTCGCAGGGTGTTAGTGCTGATACCTTTAAATTGTATGGACGTTTGAGATTGTCGATAAGGAAATAGGAAATATATTAAAAGATTCTTTAAAATCACGAGTTATTACGATTAAGCTTCTTTACAAATAAATTCTTTTGTATTATCAATTATCAAGAGTCGACTTCTGAATGTTTTGAAGCTTTAAATTTTAATTTTCCAAATGTCAACACTTTATCATTATTATTATTCTTGATCATGTAATTGTCCTTCTTGTCTACCAATAAGAGGACACATTTTCATCCTTAATTCATTAACGCCGGCTTAAATCTTGAAGATTTTTTAAATTAAATTATAATAATAGCAAGAGTATAAGCCGAAATTCCAAATATTTTTAAGTTGAACAGTTACGAGGATGAATATTTTCTTGCATTTAAGAAAATATTAAATATACAATTTGCAAATACTTTGGTCCTGATATTCTGATATTTATAAATTACTTGAGATCCTTTTATATTAGGAAAATGTAGCACGAAATCCTCAAAGAAGTCTAAACAGTTATTAAAGTCCATTTTGTAAAAAAAAAATGTATAATTCTGTTTGCAGTTATCCTAATAAGTCTAATAAGTATTTTAAGGACAAACATTCTTGTATTTACGTTCCTTTGATGTTCAAAGTTAAGTAAAGTTAGAAAAATCAGATTTAGTTTAAGTATTTTCATGGTTTTATAGTATTTACCTAATTACCTTTTCAACCTAACCCTTGAAGAGATATCCTAAATTAGTTAAAAGTCTCCAAGCTTTATTTATTTATTTTTAATGTGTTAAATTTTGACTAAACTTCAATTAATTATGGAGAACTTATTTTAGCCCGGAGCCAGTGGTTCAAATTCTAGCGGAGGTAATATCCTTTTTATTATTTATTTTTACATCCAACAGCGTCCGATTCTGTATCATGTATTATCCAAGCAACCTTTCTAAAGTTTACTGTTAGTTTTGAATAAACATTAATTAAATGTAAAACCAACCACATCTTTTCTAGTTAATGCCAATAGAGCACATCCAAACGATTTATTAAAAAACACAATTCCTAGAATGACTGATATTTTTAAGTTATTTTTTAGAAAGGATATGTCATTGTGAATATTTTTAAATGGCATCCCATATTTTTATTACCAGAAAATAGGCCTTGCCTCTCTTAATGCAACCTATAAAATTTGGGTAATTTTTATAAGAAAAAATTTGAGAAAAACAAATATCGAAATTTATCACCAAGCAGTGTTTTTAATAAATAAACTCTTTTGGAAAACTTTAAAAATTTTCGGAGGGGACGAAGCAAACTTCTCGCCGAATTTCGTTTTCTAATCTTCAACTTTCTCAGTCTATTTATGCGAACCTCATCGCGGCAGCATCTAAATAAAGTGTTTTCCAATCGATGGATAGGCAGACGAGGACTTGAAGGATCCCCGGATCTATTTTTTCCTTTAGGGTTTACGTAAATACATAAATACCATCAAAAGCCATATAGAGTGGAGTGAAATAAAACGTAAAGTGCATAGTAGAAAAGAATGGAAAGAGGCAAGGAAAAGAAACCAAGGACCCAACTCAAACCCTACCCCCCACAGCCTTACACCCGCAAGGGTAAAAAGGCTTTAGGATTAAGTAAAATAGTAAGTACAACAAAATATTTAAAAGAATGAACTTCTCAAGAAGTTCGATCCACTCTCCACCATCTGACTTTTATCAAAATTCGACCGACAAACTTCTAGGGCGTATTTGCTGCTTAAAGATGTACCTAAATTGTTCATATACTTATTATATCATATCTTCTTTCATTTCGAAGTTCTGAGGTTATGACCTATTTTTGGACATCTGTCCTAATCTAGCATTGAAATCGTTGAATGAATTTTTGACGACATATCAAACTAAAGTTTTCTTTGAGTGCACTTTCAGACTACACTTTAAAAGGACTAACACTTCCTTTTTCTCTTGTTCTTCACCAATAAGCTTCCTCAAAAATGCCTAGGCAACAGAAATAGTTTGAATCACATTTTAGAAACTTTAATGAAACGGTTACATTCACATATTCCTGGAGTTCGTCCGATCGCATCACAGACAGTAATGATTCTTTGACGCAATTCGGCTTCTGTTTGTAGTGGTGCCTCATATACCAAAGCTTTTAAGTGGTCCCAAAGGAAAAGAAAGAAATCCAAAGGATTGGGCGAATGAGCTGCTCATTCTAATGGTCCACCATTACCAGTTTATCTTTGCGGAAACACCTCATCTAAATAGTTTCTTGCCGCGTCGTCATGCATTAGCTACATCTGCCTACGAATCTCTAGTGGTAGATACTTCTTCAAACAATATTCTGGTAATGACTTTTGCAAAAAGTTGACATAAGTCTGTCTTGTCAACCGCGGAGGAAGGATGAAGGGGCCAATTAAGTAACTGTCAAAAATCCCACACCATACATTCACACTCAATCTATGTATGTATGTTGAGTTTTCATGAGTAAATTGTGCAGATTTATAATGCGATCTCTTGAAAAGTTCGCTTTATCAGTAAAAAAGTATTTTGCGCAGCAATGTTGGATCTTCAATACTTCGATTTAGCAGGTCTTCATAAAACCGTTGACGTCTCAAAAAATCTGCTGGAAGTAAGGGTTGCACCCTTTGTGGTCCATATGGACAAATAAGTCGCTCAAAACATTCCACACGGTCATATGATCTACACCAACTTGGTTTGCTAACCTTGTCGTACTTATGTTTGGCTCCTGTTCAGAATATCTTCTTCAAAATCAGCAGTTCGGACGTCTCTTTGTCGTCTTGAACACTTAAGTGGACCAGTTTCACATAATCGTCTATCAATTGAAGCGAATGTTGTATGATGCTGGTGTCGCCTTTAGGGAAACTTCTATACAGGGAATTTTTCTTTTTAGTATACATATCCCCTATGTATACTTTTATAATAAACTCAAATAGGCAACCCACTATACACTATAAACGTCACGTCACGTGGTGCGTAAAGGTTATGTTTCATGTTTGTAAATAAAAAATAAATCAAAATTAGTGGAATATCAACATAATTTTAATTCAACGATTATTCTAAAACATAAAATATCAACAATACAAAACAGAAAGGAAAATAAAAACAGCAACAGTTAAAGACTAATTTTTTGACATTAACTTAATTTGATGATTTTTGCCACAGCATGCTAATTTTTTAACGTTTATAGTGTATAGTGGGTTGCCTATTTGCGTTTATTATAAAAGTATACATAGGGTATATGTATACTAAAAAGAAAATTTCCCTGTATATAAATTCGCAATGCTTCTCTACCGTTTCCTTCCGCAGTTCATTAACTGAATATGGCCTATTCAAATTAAACTTTAAATCTTATTTTTTATAAAAATAGCAAATTTTGGAACAAATTGCCATTAATTACTGACATATGTACACACATGGAAATACCTCGGTGCTAAAATTTCTACTGCCCATTTCGCGTACGCTTTGTTAAACAATTTATGTAGCATTTGTTAACAACAATTTCGAGATAATTTTGCCAGCATCTAAATCTAGAAATAATAAGCTTTCCAACGGTTTAAAAACTATTGAAAAATAAGCTTGCAAATGCGATGTAAACATAAAATTATTCAATTTTCATAATTAAAAATTTTGGAAAAATGTGTTTTTGTCCTTTTTGCAATCACGGACAGATTGGCGCTCTCCACATTTAGATCCGCAACGTCATTCCAGACAATATTTTAGAAGCGTCTTTTGAGGAGCTAGATTCCTGACTAGTATGTAGATGTAGGGTTTATTTTGGGGATAAAGACCAATGTTATCGACTGTTTTAGGTCTTATTTAATAAGAGGAATATGCACTCAAAGTTTGTCGGTCGAATTCGTATACACCCTGTAGATAAACAATTTTCAGACTTTTACTGTTATTTTTATGTCCTGCAATTTTGTCCTTTGAAAACTACAACATTTGCTCATAAAAACACAAAAAAATTCGGAAAGTGGAAGCTAATTAAAAAAATTGATTTTAAAGATTGTTTATATCTATTCGGTTTGTTTTGTTGAATGAATGAATTTATGGGATGGTCCTGAAATAGGGATTATATTGTGGTCTACATAAGAATGAATAAAGTTCCTGTAAACGTTGCTACAAAATCGTTTCCCTCAGAAGTTATGACTCATTTTAGTTATCAATTATTCGCAGAAGTTGTAGAAAATCTCCAATACCCGCTTCCATCCCCTGTTTCAATGCCTTCACTCAAATGAATTTTTGCATCCTTATAATGAGTCCCATTCAATATTTGATTATGAACATCCTGTATATCACTAACAGTATTAGTTGAAATTAAAATGTTTAAACAACATTTTTTGATTAAAAATATTTCGAAAAATTTAATCTCCAAAGCTATTTATTACTTACTCGTACATCCGATCTGTATCGAAGCTCTATATAAACACGCCTTCCAAAGCTTAGCGTTGGTTATATAAAAACCAACCACACATTTTCTAGCTAATGCCAATAGGGCTCGAAATCGGATTTCAAAAAATTGTTTGGAATAGAGAACTAACCGTATATGTTTTCTACATTTAAATAAACTTTGTGCACGTTTAAAGTAATTTATTAACAATAAGTTTACTTACGATCGATCAATATTGTGCCATCTATTGGGAAAATGTTAGTTATAAAAATAGAATTCATTCCTTAAAGAAACGTTAAAAAGGAGTAGTTTTCTTTACTAATTTTCTGAATAGTCGATTTTCCAAATTCATTGCTGCTTTTGGATATTTGCATAGCTGTTTTACTTGTACTCCAAAATGTGCATAGAATTAACATTTTGAAAATAAATTTAACACCCGACGCCTGAATGGGCATAGAAGGTTAGACAGAAGAAGTAGAAAATAAATTTAATGTATTGATCGTTTAAAGTGACCGTCGTGAAGTAAAAAAGACAATAGATTTTTCATTTAAAATGAATGGGAATTCAAAAAACTTACAAATATGAGAGCAAAGAAGCAAAGACTTTTTCAGAAATATACTTATAAAACTTATATTATATTCGATTTAATATTCTGTACAACCATCTACGCTTGCTGTTCCAAAGATGTTGTAGTCATAGTTACCAAATCAGTTCAACCTGTGCTTGTGCTGAGAGAACACAGTTAAATTTTAAAATATTATACTGTGTGTTAGCATAAATTCAATAAAAAATTTTGTTTTTCGAGAAAAATGAAACACCCTAAACGATTATTATCAAAGAACTACCAGGATTTCATCTCTAAAAATTCGAATAGTCTAAAGCTTGCTTCCAGCTTCCAATTACATCCGATCCTACATCGTGCCACTATCTAGACACACCTTCCAAAGCTTAGTGCTGGTTTTGAATGACATAGTTGATGTTTGATTCGATATAAAAATTCGGCGCGCTGTATTACATATAAGGCCTTTATTTAGCCAAGGCGCAATTTGAAAGGAAGATGGCGCCATTTGCGGTGAACTATACATTTTTTAAGGGAGAAATGTATAGTTCACCTTAAATGGCGCCATCGTCCTTTCAAATTGCGTCTTGGCTAAATAAAGTGGACAGGCCTTATATGTAATATTAATTCAGCGGGCTTTGTTACAATAGAATCCATTTCTTAAAAAAATTTAGCAAGGAATAGCGTCACTTCTACTTTTAAAGAAATCTTTTTCTTCACTAATATGTTCTAAATAGCTGATATTGCAAATATATTTCTGGATATTTGTAAAAGTGGACATTTCTAGCTGCATTAAATAAAAAAAAGGAATTGCCCTTTCCATCTCCTGTTGCAAATAAAACTAGTTTTTAGCTTTCATACTTTTGAATCAGGTGTCAATACGTAAATAAGTTGTAACTCCTGAGGAATGTGTTTTAAGACCAACATTGGGTATCCCTGATTTTGACCGACCTTGTAAATTGCTAGAAGTACTGCTTGGTATTTTATTATTATTCTATTAAAGAAATCAGGCTAAAAACATCATTACGTAAGGTAACGTTACTGTAAAAATAAATCGTGGGTTTTAGATAAATACCTATGAAAGAGACTTAGGGGGCCTTAACCCAACATGTTGCCGGCCATGCTCCTTTGCGGGATGTTAGCGTCGATACTTTAATCCTTATCTCTACGACAGTTAATTCTATGAATGTTTCAGATTATTCTACGAAAACAGAAAGTACATTAAGATTTTTTTCAATCAACAGTTACTAGGATTAAAATTCTTTATAAATCCTTCCCTTTTGGTTATCAATTAGACGTCGATCTTTATCATTGTCCTACGTAAGTTTTTCAGCATAATAATAATTTTTAATTGTCTCTGATAATATGATGATACGGCTTGAAAACAGGGCCGCGCCAAGCCTTTCTGGCGCCCTCGGGCAAGTCACTCTTAAGGCCAACGCGCATTTCTCCACGCCACGGCGCGCCACGCCGGACGGCAATTTTTAAATTACATTGGTTGTTATGGAATAACGCGCCGTGGCGTGGCGTGGATAAATGCGCGTTATTCCATAACAACCAATGTAATTTAAAATTGCCGTCCGGCGTGGCGCGCCGTGGCGTGGTTAAGTGCGCGTTGGCCTTTATGCGCCCCACCACTTACGGCGCCGTCGGCAACGTTGCGCGGTCGGTCGCGGTCCGGCCTTGCCCTTATGGACGGCGCGGCCCTGCTTGAAGATGCTAAACATTTTTAGTCCTTCGTTCTTTGTTACTAAATTTTAGTCCTTAATTAAGCTAATAAAGCTTCAAGAAGTGACTGGTTTTTAAATGTTTTAAGCTTTAAATTAACAAACATCCTAGGAAAAATCGTTTTTAATCATGAAATTGCCCTTCTTGTCTACCAAAAGTACAAAAGCACACTATTTTATCCTTAATTAATTATAGCGACTGTAAAATGTTTTAATTTCATAAATTACAAGATGAAAATCGCAAGAATATATTATTATTCGAAAGAAGACGAAGCTTTAGATATTTTGTGAAATACGAAAAACGTTGAAATACACCATAACCTTGCTTATTTCTCTACAAAATTCAACCAATGGAGAAGCTAAGTCGAAAGTTAATAAATGGTATGGGTTTCGAATATTTACTACCAAGACTTCATCCCTAAAAATTCGAAAAATTTAATTTTCAAAACTGTTTTTCAGTAACGTCCGATATCGAGCCTCTATCTAAACACGCTTTCCAAAGCTTAGTGCTGGTTTTGAATCAGCTTGATTATAAAAACCAACTACACCTTTTCCAGCTAATGCCGATAGGGCACGAGATCGGATTTCAAAAATTATCTGGTAGGTATACGTATGTGTATAATATAGCTTAATTTACACAATGTTTCTGCATGTTTTAAATAATTTATTAACGACACGTCCACCTATGATCGATAAATATTGCGCCATCTATTGTAAAAATTCTTTTCTAGTAAGTAAAATTTCTTAAAGATGTGGTTATCAATGAGAAAGTTTTCTCTATTATCCTTATTTTGGGTAATATTTTGACGACGAATGTTTTGTGTTTACGTATCTGTGATAAGGAAGTTATTAAAATCATATTTAGCTCATGGTTTACGGGTATTTATTTAAGAATGCCAAATAGCTTGTTTTTCGCCCTTTTCTGCTAATTAACCTAAACCTTCAAGAGGAGCCTGTGATGTTCTAAACATTTAGTAAATCAGAAATCTACAACGAAAAATGTAATAAAATACTGTTTTCGTTCCTGAAATTATCCTTCGTCCACATCAACATTTTCATTCTTATTGGGTTATTAGAACATTCTTTTGTAAATATCAGGTTTTAAATTTAAAATTAATTTTAAATGCTTCCGCAACTTTTGTTACATATTGAATGTTAAATTTTAATTCAGTTAAAAATAAATAAAACATTTCTTACCAGTAAGCGTATTAATAATTATTTTTCCTTTTTATTTAACCTGCATTTACGGAAAAAGTTTATGTCTAAATCTAAAGTTAATAAGTGATATGGGTTTTGAATATTTAACTACTAGGATTTCATCCGAAATAAACATCAGTTATTCGGAGGTGGAACAAGCCCTTAGATAACTTAAAAACAGAAAATCTCCCGGCCAAGTCCAAATACCAAATGAACTACTAAAGTATGGAGGGGGCAGACTAACAAAAGAAATAACATCACTGATCGAAAAGATAATATTAACACATAGAATACCTAACAGCTGCAGAACGAGCACTATAATTTTACTATTCAAAAAAGGCGAAAAGATGGAACCATTAACTTACTCCATACAATGCTCAAACTAACGACCAAAGTAATAAGAAACCGCATTAACTCATTTATTACTCTCTCAGCAGAATAACAAGGGTTAAGATCCGGAAGATCGTATACCGATTCCGTGTTCATAATTCGGTAAATCGTTGAAAAGTCGGTAATATATAATAGATCTGCATAAAACATTCGATCGCATAGCGCTCAGAGATGTCACACATTTACTTTTAGGAATTCCTCTTAACAGCATAAAAACCACTGAGAATATTTACAAAGATAACAAAATTCAGGCCAAACTGAGTGGTAAATTTACAACTCCAGTAGCATGGAACAGAGGAATAAGACAAGGCGACTTTTTAAGCCCGCTGCTTTTTAATATCGTGATGGATAAATTAATAAAAGAAGTTCACAAAAGAAAGAAAGGGATATAAACTTAGAGACTCTGAGATAACAATACTATGTTACGCTGATGATGCTTGATTGCAGAAAGCGAAGACGACCTACAAAGGCTGCTGAACATTTTTAATATGGTAGCATTGAAAAAGAAGTAAAACGACAAGTAACTAAAGCCAACAAAGTAGCAGGATGCTTAAATGATACAATTTGGCGAAACAAACATCTACAACGGCAGACGAAAGTGAGGATATACAAAGAAAGTTACAGTGAGACCGATCATGACGTACGTGGCGGAGACACGACCCACTACAGCTACAACATGCCGATTACTCGAAAAAGCGGAAATCAGAACCCTGAGAAAGATCACTAGTAAAACACTGATAGATAGAGAGAGAGAAGCGAAAATATAAGAGAGCTCGCAATGTAGAGAATACCAACAAATGGATTCATGGAAGAAAGAATGGAATGACTGGCAACAGAATTGTTAAGATCGCCAGAGATAAGTGGGAAGACCTAGGAAGAGATAGTGTGACAACCTTAACGTAGAATAACAGAAAGCCCCAACCGAAGAAGGAAGATGCATTAGCCTATGATAGAAGAAAGAAGAAGAAGATTTCATTCTTAAAAACTTGAAAAATTTAATTTCCAAAGCTGTTTTCCAATTACATCCGATCTGCACTGAGCCTTTACCTAAACACGCTTTCCAAAGCTTAGTGCTGGTTTGGAATTAGTTTAATTATATGTATATAAAAACTAACTACACCTTTTCCAGCTAGTGCTGATAGGGCTCGAGGACGGATTTCAAAAATTTGTTCCTTTCTTCATCTTAATCAGTAAGTTATCCAATAGCTACAATTAGACAAACTTCCTGAATGTTTTAAGTAATTTTGTTCGCGTAACAAATATAAATTTGTTAATCACATGAATTTTGGAAACTTGGTTGCCTTGACTTACCTTGAATTTCAGTATTGAAACAGCTATGTTTACGAATGTCTGGTGTAGGTTGTGCATTTGGGCCTTGAACAAGTAGCAGCCGATTCTGAATCATTAACTAGTAAGCGTTCTTTTGCGTATTATTCCAATACACACAACTGGATGAGCGTTTTAATTTGAAGCGTTTAGTTTATATTTATTTGACACATTTGCGAGCGAACTATTTAATGCGATGCGTTTTATTTTAATTTATTTATACAATATTAATATTTTCCCAGAAAACCAAACAAACTGCAAAATAAAAAAGGGCAACCCTACGTAAATGATAAAAAATAAGCGTTGTTGGGCCAAACAGTGGATCATCAAAAAGAAAAAATTAACAAAACAAATCGCGTAAACACTAATTAACTATTCTCTCTTCTTTCTTGGACTTCGTCCATCTTACTTATAATAATACACTTAATAAATGGTCAAGGTTTTTAATTACAAAAGCTTTCGATTACTATTCTGCAATCGTCATCAGTTGTTAATTAATTTTTCTGCTGAAGGTGTTATCTTCATGGTCGATGATGCTCGTTTGATCCCATATGATTCGATGGTCTTCATTTTAGACGTGCTTTGCTATTTTTGATTTAGAAAACTCTCCGCCTCGAACAAGTTTCTTGTGTTTGTTACTTTGATATTCAATGGTCTCTTTGTCTCACCAATGTATTTTTTTCACATTCGCAAGGTATTTTATAGATGCAGTTTGATGCATGAACTTTATTTTTGTGTTTCGTATGCGTTAAAATTGATCGAAGAGTATTAGAAGTTCTGAATGTTGTTCGAACGCTGTATTTCATTCCTATTATTTTAAGTTGTCCTGAAAAACCTTTCACGTATGGAAGTACACACAAGTAACGATCTGCTTCTCTTTGTTGTTTCGTAGCCTGTTTCTTTTGAATTGCTTTTTGTAGTACTTTGTTTGGATAACCATTCTTCCGCAACATTTCTGAAATCTTCTTTTGTTCTTTGTGGAGAAGATCTTCTCTGGAACATACTATTCCTGCTCTATCATATAAGCACTTTGCAACACCTTCAAAGACTTTAGGGTGATGATTAGAGTGAAAACTTAAATAGCGTCCTGTGTAAGTTGCTTTTCGGTAAATCCCTGTTTTTATGGGTTGCTGTTCTTGTCTTGTTACCAGAACATCCAGAAAATGTGATTGGTTATCGTTTTCAACTTTCATAGTAAAATGTGATTAAGCGTTCTCTTCCAAATTTCGAAATTACAAAGGTGTCATCCACATAACGAAGCCAAACACTTGGTTTATTTTCATGACTTCATATAGGTTTTTCTTCAAAATCTTCCATGTAAATGGTACTAACACATGGTGACAAGGGTGAACCCATTGCCATACCGAATTCTGGTTGGTAAAATTCATTTTTGATTTGAAAATATGTTGTTTTTAAACAAACATTAAGAAGTTCCATTATTGCGTCTATACTTAATGTTGTTCTTTCTTGTAGAGTGACATCAGTTGTTAATTTCTGACGGATTATTGTTAGTGCATCGTCTACTGGCACATTAGTGAAAAGACTAACTACATGAAAGCTCACCATTAAGTCATCCTGGTCTAAGTTAAGGGTTCTAACTATTTCTATGAAATGTGATGTACGTTTTACGTATGAGGATGTTTTCCCTTGTAGAGGAGATATTATCTTCAATAGGAAAGGTGCTAGAGTGTGACAAGGCGAATGGGTTTCAAAATTTATATAAAATAGCCGTAAATGCCAAACCGAATAAATGTTAAATGTACGTAACTGAAAGAGTCTAATGCACTTTCAATAAACTAAAAACTAAAGTAAGCAATGTTCCAATAACATCCAATTCTATCATGCACTACCTACACACACTTTCCAAAGCTTAGTGTTAGCTTTGAAACAACACTGATATACAAAACCAACTACACTTTTTCTAGCTTAGTGAAAATAGCGCATGAGATCGGATTTCAAAAATTATTTAAATGTTCCTGATATACATTTTTTCGTATTTTCTAATTCGTTGTGACAAACTTTGTACGTGTTTTAAATAATTTATTAACGAAAAGTTCACCTACGACCGAAAAATATTCTGCCATCTATTGGGGAACTTCTATTCTAATATATAAAATAGAACCATCAAAATGTAGTTATCAATTAGAAAACCTGTCTGTTATTCTTATTTTGATTAATATTTGGAGGACAAACGTGTTTGTATTTACGTCTCTTTGATGTTTACAGTTAGGCAAGTTAGGAAAATCAGATTTGGCTTAAAGTATTATCGTGGTTTTCGGACATCTAAGAATGCTAAATATTTTTTGTTCTTTGTCATTTTCTGCAAATTAATCTAATCTTTGAAGAAGAACCTGATATTCTAGATTCTTTTTGAATCAGAAATCTATTGCGAAAAGAAATTAAGGCATTTTCATTCCTGAAATTATAGCTGTCCTTTGTTCGAATCAGCAATAATTTCCCAACATTTTATCCAGAATACGTTATTGCTGGAAAATTCATTTGAAATCTCAGGTTGTTAAATTTAAAACCGCTTAGGAAACTCCCGTCACTTATCGAAGATTAAACTTTGATTTAATGACAAAATAAATGAATCCTTTACCGGCAGTTAAGATCTATTTATCCTTTTTATTTAATCCCAATATGAAAATTTAAAAGTAAGTAGTAAAACCTTTGCAAGATCAGACTTAATTCAAAATGTTTCCTGGTGTTATTTTAGCCGTTTTAAAAATCTGAAATCTTTGCCTTTATTGCTTATAACTAAAATCCTTAAATTGAAATAGTTCTTATCTAAGCTAACAGTAGGTCCCGAGCTGCGGTAGCTAGGTACGCTAGTCCAGTACGATCAGGAGAGTTAAATTTCGTTGTCGCCGGTCGATACTGGAATGGGTGGCCCGATTGCTTCTTTAACGCGGCAACCCTCTCCCACGAGGACCGGTCACTATGGGAGAGTAAACCAAAAACCCCTCACTGAGGGAGGCCTATGTCCAGCAGTGGACGCAGAAGGTTGATTAAAAAAAGCTAACAGTATCCTTTCATACCGAATATTGATTTTTAATTAACTTAATTAAAAAACCATTCAAAATCCTGAGTTTCCTCAAGTTCTTCCAAAGCCGCCCATGCTTTCTGGCATATAATTAAAAATCTCCAAGCTCTTTTCATGTTTACTTATTTTAACCGTTTACGGATTAAATTTTAACCATTTTAATTTTCATCAGTTTTTGAGAGACCAACAACTTTTTAACTACAGTAGATATTGTTTGTTACAACATCGGATATAGTGCTGTGTTCGATATATCGTCAAAAAGGTTCTAACTGGTTAAGTGTTTGTTATTATAATCTACATTTTGACTTATTGGAAGTTTCATAATTTTACAATAATTTCTAGGATTCAAAATTCATATAAAATATACGGTAGATGCCAAATTAAGTAAATGGTAAAAGTAACGCATCAAAGAATCTAAAAACACTTCGCAATAAACCAAGATACTGTGCTGTTTTACGATAACATCCGATTCTATCATGGACTACCTAAACACGCTTTCCAAAGCTTAATGCTGGTTTTGAAAAATAAATTGATTAAACATAAAACCAACTACACCTTTTCTAGCTAATGTCGATAGGACATGAAATCGGATTTCAAAAATTAGTTTCACTGATCTTGGAATCTGTGATATGTGTTACGATAAACTTCGTACATGTTTTAAATTTATTAACGATACGTTCACTTGTGACCAAGAAATATTCCGTCATCTATTGGGGAAACGGTTACTTATTCCAATAGAATCCATTTCTTAAAGATGTAAAATCCTTTTTCGGTTTTTACTGAGAATTTGTCTGTTACTCTTATTTTCTTTAATATTTTAAGGAGAAACATTTAATATTCTTGTATTTATCTTCTTTTTGTCCGTATTTATTTTACTATTTATTTAGTTTAACCATTTACGGATTAAACTTAACAATCTGATTTTTGAGGAAGAAATATCTTTGTTTATGTTTTAGGCCTTTTAATAACAGTCGATATCGTTTATAGTGAGATATTAGATATCCGGCAAAAATATTCAAGTGTAATAATGATTTAAAATGATCGAAAGTTAACTTTAGGCTTAGTTTCTTGTTCAGCTTGTATTAAGAGAGGTCTCTAATACGGTAATAAAAAACATGGAACGTTATTTAAAAATACAAGGTTAGGCAGAATGGCGTATTCATTTTATATGCAGTCGTATTCGTTAATGGTTAAACTTTAATTTAAAAATCAAACAGAAGGCTCTTGAAGAAACACAGCAATTTTATTTTTTGAATATTACATCAGTCAAATGACCTCCACCTCTGTGCTGGCACTCTTGAAGTCTAGTACGAAAGTTTTCCATTAGGTACCCGCTGCAACATTTCAATTGGAACTGCGTTAATCTCAGTCCGATTATTATGTTGTTTCAAAGTTTGCGGTCGATTAGCAAACACTTTTGTCTTTAGGTAGCCCCATAAAAAATAATCACAAGCTGACCGATCTGCTGACCGTGACGGCCAGTTGAGATCCCCAAATGACACGACCAGGAGACATTCTTCGCAGGCGCCGAAACCATATTCTTCGAATATTTAAACCAATATTACGAAGTTGTTGTTCAAAGTTTCGCAATACCTGTTGATAACGTTGTGATGTAACAGTAATAGTCAAGCCATTTTCTTCAAAGAAGAATGGACCAAGAATTCCAGAGGCGGATACTGTACACCACACAAACACATTAACTTTCTTTTCAAAATGCTAATTCTGTATGTATCTTTGAGTATAAAATAAATCTTTATTTAACAATAACTTTACAAATATCCAAAATCAGCTATAAATTTGGAAAAGCAACTATTTACAAAATTAGCAAATAAAAGTAGAAGTGGGGCGTTACAATTCCTTTTAAACGTTTTTTTAAGAACTGAATTATATTCTAATAACTAACATTTATCTGGGGCAACTGCTAAAGCCAGATAAAGAAAACTAAGAAGCAGAAGTGTCAAGAAACATAAAACTAGGTTAGATATTAAAAAACAAATCAATACCTCAATATCTAAAATCGAAGGTCTTTGACCAATGTATATTGCCTGTTATGTCATACGCCGCTCAGACATGGACGTTAACTAAAAAGATCATGGACAAGTTGATAAAAGCACAGAGAGCTATGGAGAGACAAATGCTCCATATAACATTAGAAGATCGCAATAAAATTCCTGGATAAGAAAGAAAACCAAAATTGTAGACATAAGGGAAAGAGCTGCTTCAGACAATTAGACAATAGATGGAACGCAATCATCAAAGTTTGGCGTCCTTGGTTAGGAAGGCGGAGTAGTGGTCGGCCCCAAATAAGGTGATTCGACGATATAAAAAAGCATGCGGGTTTAATGTTGCGAAGAGCAGAAGACAAAGATACCTGGAAAATAATTGGCCATAGTTGGATTGAAGAAGGCTAAATGATGTAATGATGAACTAAAATTTTCCCAGTAGATGGAGGAATATTTATTGGTCGTAAGTGAGCTTATAGTTATTATTTAAAATCACAAAGTTTGTCTAACTGTAACTATAGGAAGCACATCATTTAGTAGTTATTACAACGGAAGTGGTTAATTTTTGAAATCTGATCTCGTGCTCTATCGGCATTAGCTGGAAAAGGTGTGGTTGGTTATAATCAATTTTGTTTTAAAACCTGCATTAAGCTTCGGAAAGCGTGTTAGGTAGTTCAAGGCCCATAGGACGAAGGCTACGTGGAAGGCCAAAAAAAAAGTACCTGGATTTAGCGGAGGAAGATCTCAAAACACTAGGAATAAGAGCATGGAGAAGACGCGCATTGGACAGACACAGCTGGAAGAAGCTCCTAGAGGAAACCAAGGCCCATCAGGGGCTGCAGAGCTATCAAAGAAGAAGAAGAAGAAGAAGCTCTTTCAAAACCAGCCCTACGCTTTGGAAAAAAGTTCGATAAAGAACGGATGTAATTGGTAAACAGCTTTAGAAATTAAATTGTCCGAATTTTTAGGGATGAAATCCTGGTAGTTAAATATTCAAATCCTATGTCTTAGGCGTAGTTTCTTCTTTGGTTGACTTTTGTACAGCAGAAGCCAATATTATGGTAGGTATATTTCAAAAGATTTTATTGTAAAATAGTAAAGTTTGCAGTATTTCGAAAAATATTTAAAACTTCGTCTTTGTTGGAATATAAACAGAAAAATACGCCTGGAAATGTTTTCAATGAATTTTGAAAGGATTATACTACTTAAAACGTTAAAACCGCCGAAGGACAGGTTAAATAAAAACGACAAATAAATCAAACGCTTACTGGTAAGAAATTGTTTATTTATTTTTTACTAAATCTCTACTCTTCTTGAAGGATTAGGTTAATTAGCAGAGAAAGATTAAAGACAAAAGTAATGCCCTGATAATAATTTCTGACTTACTTAAATTAAAAAAATAAAATAAGGATAACAGACAAGCTTTCTCATTGATAACCACATTTTTTAGAAATGGGTTCTGATTTTGTTTGTTACAATAGAGTTTTCCCAATAGATCAAAACTTTTAAAACATAAATATACGAAGTTTGTGTGATTAGGAATATTTAAGGAACTAATTTTTGAAAGCTAGAAAAGGTGTAGTTTATATTTAATCGGTGTTTATTCAAAACCAAAATTAAGCTTTGTAAAGTAAATATATGATATATAATATCGGACGATATTGCGATATTGGATATATGTATAAATAAAATAGTAATTTGTATAACAAGTGTTGAAAGTACAGTTTTGCAGAACGAAAATGAAGGTTGCAGCCTGAGACGAAGTCGAAGGCTGCATTCATTTGAGTTTTGCAAAACACTTTCAACAAGTGTTATTACACACTATTTTTTCTACTCCTACAGAAGAAAGACATTTAATTCACTATTTAATATTTTAAAACAAATTTTATAATTTTTGTGGAATATTAAGTATGCTCATGAAAACTATGGTCACTATGGAAATAAGTCCGTTGCTATGAAAATAAACATATCACAAATATAAACAAACCATACAGTTAACCGGCGCCATTTTGAAAGTGTGTTGCAAAGTACTTTGCAACACACTTTTGGATTTTGTCGCACAGTTTCGACAAACAATTGCTTTCAGCATTAAAAATCATGTGGAAAGATCAACTTTCAATAGTAGGAGTAGAAAAAGGATATTACCTCTGTTAGAGTTCGAATCACTGGCTCTTGGCTAAAATAATTTCTAAGAAATTAATCGAAATTTAGTCAAAATTTAGTACATTATAATTAAAAAAATAAATCTTTGAGACTTGAATTAGTTTAAATTATCAATTCAAGGGTTAGGTTAAGTAGCAGAAAAGGACGAAGGACATTTAGCATACCCTAAAACCATGATAGTATTTTACTAAATCTGTTTTTACTAACTTACTTATCTTTAAATATCAAACGATACTTACAAGGACGGACGGACCTTAATAACTGTTAAAATTAAAAACTTCCTATTTTATCTTCGAGGATTTCATACTGGATTTTTTTTAATCTAAAAGGCTTTCAGATCATTTAGAAAATTTAACATAATTAAGGACCAAACTATTTGCAAATCTTACACAACAATTAAGCCACACAAAACCTGTAACTGCGGGAAGTGTTTGTTATTATAATCTACACTTTCGCTTATTGGAAGTTTTCTAATTTTACACCTTCTGAGATTCAAAATTTATATAAAATATCCGTAAATGTCAAAAATCGTTTCAAATAAGCTAAGTGTGTTTCTTTCCATTATCATCCGATTCTATCATGAACTATCTAAACACGCTTTCAAAAGCTTAGTGTTGGCTTTGGAAAAACAGTGATTAAATATAAAACCAACTACACCTTTTCCAGCTAATGCCGATAGGACATGAAATCAGACTTCAAAAAATTAGATCTCTGATCATGAGATTCGTGCTAAGTACTACGACAAGCTTTTATATGTTTTATAATTTATTAACAATATGTTCACTTATGACCCGTAAATATTCCGCCATCTATTGGGGAAAAAGTTACTTATTATAGAATCAATTTCTTAAAAATGCATGAACCTTTTTTAGTTATCAATGCAAACTTGTTTGTTATCCTTATTTTGTCTAATATTTTAACACAAACATCCTAATGCTTGCTTAATGTTTAAAGTCAGGTAAGTTACAAAAATCAGATGTAGGTTTTCGGGGATTTACCAAAAAATGTTGAATAATTTTTGTGCTAATTAATGTATTCCTTTTCAAGGTACTCCAGAGCTAAAGTCCTTAAATCTTAGTCCTTGTCTAAGGTAGGTTTATCTTTCCATATCGAATATAATTTCCTAATTTTGATTTTTTTTAGATATCAATTCAAAATCCTGAATTTCCTCAAGTTTTGCTAAATCACGTAATCAAAAATCACCAAACTTTTTTATTCTTGTATCAGTATTTATTTATTTTAACCGTTTGCCGACCAAATTTAACAAACATTCTAATTTTCTTCAGTTTTTGAGGCAGAAGCATCCTTTGTTTATGTTTTAAACTTTTTGATTACAGTAGATATCGTTTATAACAACATCGGATGTAGCGATATACAGGGTGGGGCAATAGTGCGTCCGACTTCGATAGCTCGAGTTCTATGATAGCTAGAAATTTGATTAAAAAACATAAATAAACTAGAGAAAAAAGTCTATAACCGGAAATTATTTTCGAATATAAAGGGTGAGCCAAGACGATGCTACAGGGTCAAGTGACTTTTTTTTTAATGGAATGTTGTGTATAAAAGAAGATTTTTTGAAGCCTCTTCCTAGACTCTTTTCACTCCCATATTATTATTGACTATCTCCTAACCACTTGGATGTAGTGATTTTTTTTGTTCAAATAATGGCATCTGCAGATGCATATTAAAAAAAATCACTACAGTCACAATTACGGGTTTTAAGAAAAAATTATGTAAGTACCAGTTAGGAAACATCTGTGCGATGTCTTTGAATCATTTTCACTTCCTAAAAATTATACAGGGTGGCAAAACATGATTTTTCAATTTAGAACTTTTTGAATTGAATTTTTTCAATTTTTTCAAATAGAACACCCTGTATATTTTTCAACCATATGATGTAGAAACTAAAAACGAACATTTTTTGTATGTACATCCCTATGGCTATTTGTAACCATTTTCGATTTATTGAGCAATAAGTACAAAATTCAAGGATGATCTTAAAATATTAAGATCGTTTTTCAAACAACTCAACAGATAAAATTATAATAAGTGCTCCAAAATTAATCCTATGGGCTATGAATGAATATCCTTCATTTACGTTTTAGACTTTTTAATTACAGTAGATATCGTTTATAACAACAGTGGATGTAGCGACATATTAGATGTTATCAGAAGAAATCTGCAACTGTTATAACGACTTAAAAATGATCGAAAGTTGGTCAAAGGTATTGTATATGTAATAAGATAAATGTGCTGTTTTACAATAACATCCGATTCTATCACGCGTTCCATAGCTTAATGCTGGTTTTGAAAAATAAAACCAACTACACTTTTCCAGCATTCCAGCTAATGCCGATAGGACATGCGATCGGATTTCAAAAATTAATTAGTAACTCTGATGTTGCATTGGTAATGAGTATTGCACGACAATACTTGCTACATGTTTTAACTAATGTATTGACGATACGTTCACTTACGACTTGTAAATATTCGGCCATCTATTGGGGAAAGGGTTGCTTAATGCAACAGAATTTTTTAAAAATGTATCATCCTTTTTCGATTATTAATGAGAACTTGTTTGTTATCCTTACTTTGTCGAATATTTTAAAGACAAGTATCCTTATATCTTATATCTTAATGTCTAAATTGAAGTACATTAGGAAAATTAGATGTAGATTTTTGGGCATTTACTTAAAGATGCAGAATATGTTTTGTCCTTTGTATTTTTTTATTAATTAATTTATTCCTTCACAAGGAGCCTGAAATTCGAACCACTTTGTAAAGCAGATATCTCTAACGAAAAAAATTCAGGTTTTTAAATTTAAAATTTGTTCTAGTTGCTAGGACTTATTTGTCCTTTAACCTAACGTTTTAAAATCTAAGTTCTAAGTAGTATAATCCTTGCGAGAAATGATTTCATTTAAAATATGTCTTGGGGTACCTATTCTAGATTTTTCTAAAATCTGTTTACTTTTCGCCTTCTCATTTTTTATAAGTAAAGTCCTTAAATTTACTGTCGTCTAAGGCTAAGGTACGGTTATCCTTAATATCGAATATTACTTCCACATCATTTTAATTAACCTACCAGTTAAACAGCAATCAAAAATCCCGAATTTTCTCCAAAGCCAACCCTGCTTTCTGTCATGATTAAAAATCTTTGTCGTTATTTATTTATTTTTACCTTTTGCTGACTAAATTCAACAAACATTTTAATTTTCTTCATTGTTTCGAAGACAAAAATCCCCTCTTTATATTTTAACTTTTTTACATTATTTTTAAGGTCCAACTTGCAAGCTTAACTATTTCTTCGAGCCAACGCGGTTTAGTCAAACGCAGGAGTTCAAATACTAATTTATTGACTGTTTTGGAGTATGTATTAAGTAACATAAGGAATTTATATCAAACCCATTTAATACCATTTCGCGTGAAATATTGTCATATAAACTTCAATGCTTCAGTTTGAGTGAAAACTTAATACCTTTTATCATGAGTTATCTAAAGGATAGGCAACAGTATAATCAAACTTCTTACACATTCGAACCATTTTCTGGAGTTCCCCAAGGAACCATCCTAGGTCCTTTTCTGTTTGTGTTGTATATAAATGATTTGTGTGAAGTTTTATCAAGTTCTTATGGATTACTTTATGCCGACGATTTTAAAATATTTATATCGAAGAATCACAACAGTAAATGAATGCCAACAGCTACAAAATGATGTTGATAGTGTTGTTCAGTGGTGTGCTGATATAATTATAATTATAATCGTTTAAAACTCAGTTTGTGTAAATGTTAAGACTAAGTATAAGCTTTTACAGAACTAAAAGTAAAATAGAGTGGGATTATCAAATTTGCAGTGCTAGTATTTCTGGGGTGTTCCAGATTAAAGACATCGGTGTTTTATTTAATTCGGATTTCTGTATTAAGGATCATATTAATTCTATAATTAACAAATCTCACAAAAACTTTTCATGTATCTTAAGAAACTAATTTTACAAACCTTAATGTACTATTAATTTCTTAATTACTCCTTGGTAAGGTCTCTATTGCAGTATGCTTTTATTCTATGGATGCCGTTCATTAATTAATGAAATTGAAAAAGTACAAAAGAGATTCGTTCGTTTCTTATATTTTAAGGCATTTGGAATATATCCAACATATTAAAATTTCATATTTAAATCAGTTGTTAGCATTAGGCAATGAAATACGTTTAAATAGTTATAATAATGTTAGGTTCTAGAAGAAAATTTGGTTGTTTAAGGATACAATACTGTAATGTCTAATATTAATGATGGCAATTTGCAACACTTAATTCGTTTGAAGGTTCCTAATATCAAGCACCGCAGGAGAAACGATATTTTTCATGTTGATCAAAACATTATACAATTGTCGATAGAATGCTGAACATTACAAATTAAATAGTATTCCAAGCCGTTGGGAGATTGATATATTTTCTACATCTCTTAAAACATTCAAAAGAAATTTGTAGAAATTAACCATTAAGTTAGGTTATTATGTAATTTTTAAGTTTATGTACCAATGTACCTACAGATTTATGCAAGTGGCAAATAACCGCTTGTATCTTGTTATCATTAAATTAAAATTAAATTAAATTAACAAAATTGAAGTACTGCTGAATTTCGACTAAATTTGAATTTCGGAGAAATGTTGTTCTAATTCTAACTGAGATAATATACCTTTTTATATACAGATTCAAGAAATCATTAAAATTCTTTCAAAATACTCGTATATTCGTAAAGGAGTAAATCCTTCATAATTTATTTTTTAAGAAATGTTAAACATACGACCGAAAATAATGAAGTTAAAGTAAGCATCCTCTGAATTACTTATTTGATTATTTCTTGCATTTACAGCTTGAATACACAATACCAATGGTAAATTGTTAATTATTGTATTACAAAAATTTACCTCTGAAAAGAAAACATCGAATTTTGGATTTATGTTATTATGATTTTTGATTTCATACATTATTTTTGAAAACGTCTTGCCTTACAAAACGCCCAGGGAAATTGCAACAAAATGTTTAGTTTGATTACACAATACTGGCAAATTGATATTGTTAGTTATTTTAGAAAATTCAGCATCTAAAAATGGCAGTTTGAATGAAGTTATGATTTCTTCATATTATTTTTGATAAGCGTGTTGCTTCCAAAATGCTGAAGGAGATTACACCAACAAAAATGTTTAGCTTGGCTATAAAACATTAAAAAACTATAGGTAATATTGTTAGTTGTTTTTACGAAACTTTGTATCTAAAAATGAACTTTTGAATTTTTGATTTATTTTACTATGATTTTTGGTTTATTTACATTACTTTTGATAAACGTGCTGAAGGAAATTACTAACATTTTTTTAGCTTGATTACCCAAAACTGACGAATTAATATTGTTACTTGTTTTACGAAATTCAGCAACTAAAAGTGAAAGCTTGAATTTTCGATTTATTTTATTACGATTTTTGATTTCTTCATAGAATTTGTGATAAACGTGTTGCTTCTAAAATGCTGAAGGAAATTATCAACAACTTTTTTAGCTTGATTATCCCAAACTGATGAATTAATAGTGTTACTTGTTTTACTAAATTCGGCAACTAAAAATGAAAGCTTAAATTTTTGATTGATTTTATTGTGATTTTTGAATTCTTTATATATTACTTTTGATAAACATGTTGCATCAAAAATGCCGAAGGAAATTACCAACAATCTTTTTAGCTTGCTTGACTACACGAAATTGACAAATTAATATTCTTAGCTGTTTTACAAAATTTAGCAGCTAAAAATGAAAGCTTAAATTTTTGATTTATTTTATTACGGTTCTGATGTTTTGCATTGTTATTAACAAAAATTTTTAGCTTTCTTACATAAAACTGAAGATTAATACTGTTAGTTATTTTACTAAATTCAGTATCTAAACGTGAAGGTTTGAATTTTTGATTTTGATTCCTTTGCATTATTTTTTAAGGAATTGGCTATAAAATATTCAAAGCAACTTCCAACAAAAAATGCCAAGAGTTTGAAAAGCATTTTATTTTAGATGCCAGTTGTAACAGCTATATTTTAGTTGCAGAAAGTAATCCCAAATTTTCAGGTCAATGAGAATTTTCTTAGATGCCGAAATAAATACAACTTTTTTGGTTAAATAGAGAAATGTAATACATTTTCGAAAGGCCCCAAATCATTTTATGTACGAATTATAATGCGCAAAACTACCATAAATAAGCGAGTTATGAAATAATCTTTGCCAAATGGAAAGATACAAAGATATTTTGGTAATAACTTTAGATTCTAAAAACAAAAAGGAAGAGTTAGAAAAGCAAATTATTTTAGTTGCGAGTTGCAAAAGCCATAGTTTTAGTTGCAGAAAGTAATCTCAAATTTTCAGGTTAGATGCCGAAATAACTACAAAATTTTGTTTCTATTTTTTCAAATAAGGAAATGTAATACGTTTTCGAAAGATCTCACATCATTTTATGTACGAATTATACTACACAAATAAGCGAGTTATAAAATAATCTTTGCCAAATTGAAAGCTTCGAAGATATTTTGATAATAAGACCAAAAATAAAAGGAAGAGTTTCAAAAGCATTGTATAGGTATTAGTTTCAAGAAAAGTCAGAATGTGCTGATTAATGTATTTAATGTAATGTAATGTTGGTATTTCAGACGGAGATTTCCAGTTCAGTAATTAATGAGTTATACTGCAGTTTATGAGTAACTTACTGCATACTTTTGATAAGCTGTTTATGAACTACCGAAAGCATATGTCGTAACTTGCAATAATACACTTTATGCAATCAGGCAACAATGTTACGTTATGGATGTAACTCTAATAAGAAACATATTTACATTCTTATATTGTTATACAGCAGTATCTAGTGCGATAAGAGCCTGTATTATAATTTTAGATTATAAAATTCAAAACAGCTGATTTTGTAGTGGTTGGTTTCTGACGAAATTTTAGCATTTTAAGGATCATTTGGCAAAAGTGTATATTAAAAATTAGGCAAGAAGTGAATTTTTACAAATTTGATTGATGCAAAAGTATGTAAGTTTAAAAGTTAAACTATTACGTAGCAGTTACAAAACTAAAAGCCCCTTGAACTAAATTGCTTGTGTGTAAATTCAACATTTTTTTGGAATCAAGACTACAACCAGAAAACCTTTTATTGACAGAAAATGCCAATAAATTTGAATTTCATCTACCATTGGTAGCAGTAAACTGGGCTCAGCTTAACAATTTTGATTATGCTAAACTATGAAAACACGAAGGTTTTATTTAAAAAATATTCAAAAAGTTCTTTGAACAACGGTTTCTAAGATTAAAGGAGTTCTCCGCCGTACAGCTGTTTAGATGAGATGTTTACGAGGTTTTATCACATTAATGAAGTTGGATAAAAATAAGCTGGCTTTACTATGTTCTTTGCACGTTTATGTGTTCTATTTCGTTCAAAAAATTCAATAAATCAAGCTCATTAAAGATTCTGCAATCAAAATATTTAGTGGTAATAAACGACTTTATTTCAGAGTGGAATCTATACACAACAAAAATGTATATAAGAAATAAATTAAATATAAATTGTTTAACATTAAAGTTTAGGTTTAAAATTGCAAAAATTGAAAAATAACTTTTTAAATAGCAACATGCTTTATTCGCAACAAAAATCTACTGAAACAGAGCAAGTCGGATTCGCTTTTGTTAGGACAAAGTTGGCCTTGAATTACAGACATAATTAACTGTAAATACATGTAATTTTTTCTTTCTTTCTCTGGCGAGTTGGTGAAAAGCTTTTTCAGGAGTTCCGTCTCAGCCAACTCTACTTTTGCAATTTGATGATTTGAGAATATCTTCAAAGACTCACTCCAACCAATTTTGTCAAGATGGCTTTACACCGAGGATGGCAACTTAGTTGCCGAAATACGTATTTGTTTATTTTAATTTTAATTAACGTTCGCTACAAGCAATTTAAGTTTTTAAAGTACTCTAGGTTATAAATCTTTGAGGGAACTTGGCAAAGCATTCCTTAAAAACTTACAACTTAATAACCTGAAATTATGTTCACTGACATTCAATTTCAGGTACCACTAAATTATGCATGGTGAAATCAGCTTATTTTTGACCGATAACGATAAGGGCCAGTAATTCAGTAAAGCTTAGATTCAGGACTGATATTTGATGCTCAAGTTGAGCCTTAACTTAAGTAGGGTTAATTATGGCTTGAGTCAAGCCCCGTTGTACTTAAACCTTAAGTTAAGCTTTAGCTTAGCTAAGGCTGCATTAAATTAGAGCTTGAGCTTAGCTGGGGGTGCCTTAAACTAGACCTTAAGTGCAGCAAGGTTTGGCCTAAGCCCTAACTTAACTTAGGTTTAATTTAAATCCACACTAAAATACCAACCCTAGGGCGAGGCGGTTTAAAATATGGTTTAAGTGTAATCAGGCTTGGCTTAAGCTTTAATTGAAGCCTACTTAAGTTAAGGTTTAACTTAAACCTCAACTGAGATTATATGAAAATAACCTTAGAAACAAAAGCCACTGATGTGATAAAGTATAATTGGATTATTTTTTATATAAATTAATCTTTTAATTGATCGATTGTTTTGGAGTATTTCCAAACGTATACTATAAAAATGGATAAACACTCGTGTAACTAATATAGGGCACTGTTTTACGATTATATTAGCTATTTTCGGGTTAAACACTAACATTCAATTTTATATTTAAAAAAGAAAAGCTAGTTGTAAGAGCCCTTTAACCGATTTCAAAATCAATTTTTGAAAATAATTAGCAAGTATTTCCAGTAAAAACACTAAACGATAACCGTTTATAGTTTGTTTACGGTGTTTACTTCGCTTTTATGTCAACTTTATCCCCTTAATCTTCGAAATGAAAAAATTATCTCCAAATAAAAAAGAAAATAAAAACGCCGGTTGCTGACGATTCGTACGTCACAACTTTAAGAAGATAACTAAACTTCTGCTTTAAATAAGTCACCAAAATATCGAATTAAAAGTATTGCCTTCACACTTTTATTATTATTTAATCGACTTACCTTTTTAAGAAAACCAACATTCCTGGCATTTTCTGAAATTTGTTTAGAGACCTTGGTGTTTATTCCTGCAAAACGAGTTTACAATGTAATTAAACGTATTTTTAATGAATGATAATGAATAATTTAATGTGGTAACAAATTTGATTTTGCAATAAATATGTAAACTAAAATGTACGTAAGAACATAAGTGATAAGCTACATTGATGTGTCATATTAACGTTCGAAAACTAAAAGAATTTAATTGCTGGAAAAGCGCACGTAGTCCATGCTCATCTCGGATCCGGAAATTTAACGTAATATCTTCGCCTTAACTTATTTATAGATAAAAAGATTATCACAAATGTTAAATTGTGTACCACGTGATTTTTCAGATAAGATATGGTTACTTACAGGATGAATTATTTTCTATACGATATAAAACAGCACAAGTTAAAGAAAAAGGCACATTATCTTAGCAGTTCCATACTGTAATAATTTCGATAAGCAATATTATATTCTACAGTTCTAGCTTGGTTTATGGAGAAATCTTATCTCCTTTATTCTCTAGAGCTGACGTGACTGAGCAGTTCCAAAACAACAAAATATTTATTTGCTTATCAAAATACGTACAATATTTCACAATCACAGTCAAAAATTATTATTGTAATCCACTCGGACGATGTTTAAGTAATGCAACACCTCAATTAAGCAAGTGAAACTTGTTGCAATTTTTCGAATACTGTCTGAATAACACGCGTGTTGTTGCTTTTCATTGCTAATGAAACCTTTAAAATGTGATTAAATTCCAATACAAATACGGAGAACTATTACATTCGCTACGAAGTAATTTATCAGCATTGCTCTCTCTTAAAATAATGTCAGTGACTTCGACGTTCAGTCGTTTGTTGAATTAATATTTTACTTATCTTAATGGCCGGTTGACAATAATGTTTGCTAATAATCTCTTGGTTAATATTATAATTTTTGATATTCACCAAGAGTGAATCATTAATCAATAAATAAGCGTCTCAGTTTACTGCACTTTTGTTAAATTTATTACTAACAATTTTTATTTGTTTTTTGTCAAATGACAAAGTTATTCAAAGAATGTAATTAATCCAAACGAACATTAAAATTCTTTGTGTATAAATTTCTATAATTAACTTTCTCGCACTAAGTATTTGTAAGGTTAAGGTTAATTGGCATACATAATTGCTATACAGGATGTTCCAAAACAAATTGTTTATTTATTTTCTGTAAAACCAAAATTATTACTGCCTTTTTAATGTTAATGGAAATTCATGGTTATACAGGATGTCCCACATGTATATATTAAAATGTTGCAGAACGTTTTCTGTAAAACCGAAATTGCTTTCGATTTTCGATAAAGTAGCATTCTTTGTGTATAATCTTTTCTAATTAACTTTCTTCAACTAAATATTTTGAAAGCTTAATGGAATTGACAAATGCATGCAAGATGTCCCAAAACGAACTACGTATTAAAATGTTAACTTCATATCAATTTTTGTAAAACCGAAACTAACACATCGAGTAATAGTAGTTTTGGTTTTCTTTTTTGATATAATGAAATAATGTAATTAATTCCAACGATAACTTAAAATTCCTTGTATGTAATTTCTTTACAGTCAAGTTTCCTGAACTTAACATTTTGAAAGGTTAAAGGAAATTCTTAGTTATCAAGGCGTCCCACTATGAGCCCCTTAAAATCATTTTCTGAAATGCCGAAATTAGTATCGATTTTTTTCTCAGCGTGTTTTTTTTGTGGTAGAATTAAATAATGGAAATAATTCTAACTCTTTGTGTATAATATCTTTCTAATTAACTTCCTTGCAAGGTTAATGGTAATTGATAGTTATACAGGGCGACTCTACACGAACTGCATGTTAAAACATTAATTTCATATAATTTTCTGTAAAACCGAAGTTGGTATCGATTATTTTAAATATCACATTGCAATCTTAATTGTCCTTTCTGACAGAGTTAAAGAATGGAATTAATTTCAACAAAAACTTCAAATTCTTCCCGTATAATTTCTTGTCTAATTAACTTTCTTGAACTTATTATTTTGTAAGATTAATGGAAATTCATAAGTGTACATACAGTATACAGAGCCCAGGAGCGGATGCGGATAGGGGCCACTGTAATCCGACTAGGGCTGTCAATCTCGGACGAATATTTGAATCCCGAGATTTTGGGTTTAAAATTGTATGATCCCGAATCCCGGAATTAGTCCCGGGATTATCGGTATTGAAATATTATGCAATATTAATGTAATTTTAAGTTTTTTTGTTTAATGGAAGAGGATACAGAGTAGTAATAATTGATAAACGTAAAAAATATTATGTATCCTTAAGCAAAAACTACGAAGTTTATTTTTTATCCATATTTTGAAAAAAATGTCTTAGAAAAATTAAATCATCCAGCACATCCGGATCTAAACTTGACCGAATTTTGGTGCAGAACGTGCCAGCCGCCGAGAAGGCCCTCTCCGATTCTACACTTGTAGGCGGAATCGACAATAAAAAAATACTTGTAAATAAAATCCCCTTATGCCGCCTTTTTCAAATAACTCCATTTCTTTGGTTAAGGTTGAAGATAACGAAACATTTTTGGCAGTCTTGCCAGCTGGCTGAAATGGCTCCATAGATTTCTTCAGAGCTTCCTTCCCATACTAACGGATTTTTCAGCTCGTTTTGATTTAGTAAGATTTGCAGGGGGTAGGTTATCCTTATCTTCCTCATCCTCATCATCGCTTTCGTTATGACCCTCCTGATTATCGTCCGTATCATTTGTACTTTTTATTAATCTTTTCAGCAAGATTTCTAACTCATGCTTTATTTTATTTTTTTTGGGTATGTAAAAAAGTTCATCACTCTCTGTATCTTCAGGGTTTTGTAATTAGCGATTTATTCCTGAAAAAATTGTGCGGCGTTGCTGTATGTATACGTTCACGAAGACATCTTTCTAAGTCTGCGCTGATAGGATACTCAACTTGTTTAATTTCATTCAGTATAAACTTTAATGCTGCATCTGCTGTACATTGATTTGCATCACGTTGACACAAAGCCTCCACCGTTACTTTTACTGGTTTCAGGAGCTTAACCAAAACTGTGAGAAGGTGAAACTCTGAGTCTGAAATAAAGGGCATTTTTAGATCTATCTGCGCTGCAACATGATCAACAGACTACTCCACCTGGTTTGGCAGTCCCAGATTAGTTTCAGTTCTATACCATGTTCAGCTTTAATGTATTTTTGTAAAACATAGTTGTTAGTAGGAGATTTTCTGAAAGATTTAACCATTTTTCTTACTTGCAGAAATGGTTGCATGAATATTGTACGTTTCAGAGAGTGCAGTGGGTGGTTCTAGGGTAGTTTGTAAATTCTAGCCTTCCCTCCCCTCCATCAACTTTATCTTCGTCATCTATTTGCTCATTTTCCTCCGCCTCTTCGTCTTTACCATCCGCGTTTGTTTCTTCGACATCAATAACATATGCTTTTTTCTTATACAAGGCATCAATCATTGCCAACTGAATTCCGTGGGCAAGACATAGTTGTTGGTTCGGTGAAATATGTTTTCGAACCTTTGTCATAGTACTGGCACCGTGGCACCATCTGTAGTTATGGAGATTATGCCTTTGGAAAGAGACATTTTAAAGGCATTGAGTCGTTCTTCTACCAGTTCCACACAGACTTCAGATGTCATTGATTTCTTAATTCTTACGGGACCGATGTTCCATATCTTATTATATCCATGAACATTAATATTTATAAATAAAACGTTTATTTGATGTTGAGGTCCACTCATCAAAAGTTAAACTAAACCTTTTGTTATAATTTTTTTGCTGCTGTATTTCTTCTAAGACATACGAACGAATTCTCTCACTGTATTTTAAAACTTTAGACGTTATTGTGGCTCTCGATTTCAGAATCTGTAAGCCCTTCGCTTCCATTAATTGTCGCAAATCTTGGGACTTAACAAATATTGAAAAAGGAAGCCCATCTAGTGCTGTCATACGTGCAAGCGTAGCTTCCAGGCTGCCATCATGTGGTGGACAAAAAATGTGTCATTTTTCTTTGTTTAGAGGGTTTAATTTCTTCAGTGGCACCGGCACGTAGACGTGATGTAGTACTAGCTTCTGCTTCATCCGTTTGTGATGTATTTAATTGCCGATTGGTTTTTAGATCAATTTTATGCTTTTTCAGTAAATGTGTGAGCAGACCTTTTGTAGACCCTCGTTTTGTCATTAATATACCACCACATATTTTGCACTGAACAGAGCCACCTTGAGGTTTTTGGATTAAAAAATAAAACTAAACAGAACTTTTATCATCCGCGTTCTTTGGGTGAAGCTCAAAATTCTCGGACGTCGACATATTTGACAGCGGACTCGATATTACATTGAACCTAATTAAAAAATTAATTGTATAATACATAAACATTTAACGAATAATGATTTCATTCTGAAACTGTACCTTAATTTAAATTTTCAATGGTCCAAAAAGTAACAGAAATGTGTCTAAATTCAGCGCCGCCCTTTGGATTTTGAGGCCCCAGGCACAAATATGGAGTGAGTCCCCCAGTAAATAAAAAGTGCGGTGCAACGCGCACCCGTCATACAAATGGGTGCCACTGTATGTAACATCGAAACCAGAAGGCAGATTGCGACTGAAACAGATCTTGAATCTGCTTCATTTATCCGTACAAATTAATATCCAAGCTTGTCGTTGCCATGGCAACGGCTCGTATGCAAACGACGCAGAATTCCTGTATAAGCGAACCTGCTTCAGTTGAACGCTTGTGGTGAGCGCATAAAGTTGGTCAAGGTCGATCCCGAAAATCCCGGGAACGAAACTAGTACAATTCCGAGATAGTTGGGGTTAAAATTGGGCGGGATCCCGAAAAATGGGATCCCGGGATTGGCAGCCCTGAAACCAGCCCGGGTGTTATGTGTTACAGTAGCCACCGGCCTTCTACCATCATAATGTTGAATATTATTGAGCGCTTACAATCTCATAAACATTAACTAAAACTATGTAGTATTTTAATTTGATTTAAAAATTTGTATAAACGTTTAACAAAACAGTAAATACTGTCTTACGGGAGAGTTGTCCAAAACGGGGACCGAAAAGGGTTTAGGCTTGCCAAACAGAATTTAATAATGAAACAAATATGGCATATCATTACCATTCTAAAATGGATCTTAGACTATCATAAAATAAAGTGTTTAGTTTAAAAATAGCGTTAGGTTAGGGAAAAAAACGGTTTTTTGAAAATGTGAATATACCGTTTTGGACAAACAGGTGGATAAAATTGGATGTCCATAGGAAACTATGTAAAATTGAGTGCCATCATAAAAGTTTTGTATATTTGAATACAAAACGATAATGTGACTACATGTTAAATATAAAAAATACAAAATCAAAAAATTTAATTGTTCTCATCGTATTTAGTATTAGTAGCTGACTGAATTAGGCACAAAAATTACAAATAAATGTGTCATCTTCCTCTTCAGCTTTTGAACATACTTCATGCGCCCATCCGTGACAGCCACTGTACATATAATAATTCATTCCAAAACATGCAAGTCTCATCAGTATCCTGTTCTTCGTCAGATGTCAATATAACTGGTTCTTGAAGTTTTATTTTCATTGCTTTCCGACCTTTAGGTTTCATCACAAGCATAGATTTCTTAGGTATCTTAAACAAATTTCTCTTTGCTTTATTCTTTTTTTCGTTTCTTTGCTGTTCTTCAGCTTCTAATCTGATTTGTATGGGGATGAGGTAAATATTGCAGTTTTACCTCTTCTCTTATCATCTTCTTTTCTCTGTATCCTTTCTTTTTCTTCGGGAGGGGAGGAAGCGTTATTATTTTTGGCAAAATAACAAAAGCTGAGACACATGGCTGAGGCTCCACATTTGGCGTTTTGTTCCAACTTCCGACGTTTCCTACTGCAAAGGTTTGTCATTAACCGATATTTCCGTGGTCTTCTAAGGTGCATACAGAGACAGGGAATATATCTCTGTTGAAAAGATATATCCCGGATTTTTGAAACCTCTTGATTGTGATTTGCATAGCTGCTCTTGTAAAAGTAGCGTTAAACAGTTTTGCTATCTGATAAATTCTCACACATCGTCCAGGGTGACCTATCAACCATTTTCTGACCTCCTGTTTTAGAAGGCTCTCAGTAGTGCCATGAAAGACACATCGAGTGGCTGCAGCTGATGTGTTGTATGCGGAGGAAAGCACAACAAGGGACGTGCTTTTCTCGTGCAAGATTAATAAGCTCCAAGCTTTTGGCATGTGTCCATCAAGAATTAACAGCACCCGCTTTTCAGGCGTGGGATGAGAAAATTCAACGAATCTTTTAACCCAAACAATGAAGGTATCCTTGTTAATCCAGCCATTTTTATGGTATACCGCAAACGAGCCGGGTGGGGCGTCATCCATCAATAGGGGATTCTGCCTCTTTCTAGGGAATACAATCATTGCCGGCATGAAATTTCGTGCAACATTTATACAGGTTTCAACTGTTACAAGTACCCCTCTTTCAGCCGATGTTGTGTCCATTTGTTTTTTTACCACGACGAGCTAGTACTTTAGAGGGCTTATTGGGTACTGTCAAGTGTCAAGATGCTCGTCTAATCTATATTGTAAATATCATTGGGCGAGAATTTATATTTTTCACAAAGAGATTGTAACAAATCAAAAAACTTTTGAACTGCTATACGGTTAAAGCCTTTTGCACGTGCCACTGATATAGTTTCAGGATCACGTAAAGTTAGTCTAGGATGCCTACTAAGAAAACCGTATAGCCAATCCTTCCCAGAATTTTCTTTTCCATGTTAAATGCATGGGATATATTGGGTCTCTCACCCAGCTCAAATGCGAGTGTTCGTAGATCTGTCAGGGCAAGCCCAAATAGTCTTTCTTCTAAAGCTAATATATGGTCCACCGATTGTTTTTCTTGGGATTCTGAAAAAACAGTTTTATATCGTCCTAACTTTTTTTCGGCAGCTGCTTCAGGAGATAATCCCTTTTGTCGAGCCTCATTTACTTTTCTTTCCAGGGTAGTTTGAGGAACGTTGTAGGCCTTAGATGCTCTCTTTTATCCTATTTCCTTCTCTAAAACTGGTGGATTGCTTCAACCATGCTCGTCTTGGACCAACTCTGTGTTTCAGTCTTTCTTTGATAGCGCCCCATCACGGTTTCGTCTGACATTTCAATAATATTAATTGTCGTTCAAAATGGGGCGTCCCCGTTTGGAACTACACTTAGTGTCCCCATTTGAGCAAATCACGACGTAAGATAAAAAACATGGCATCTTGTCACTCATATGTAAGGTAAATTATCGATTGAAATGTCAAGATAATGTCTTAAAGCCACAGAAAGCAATGCTGTACTTACCAATTGATGTTTCACATTTAACTCAAACAGGTGCCACTAAACGCAAAATTGAAAGATTGTAACAGCAAAATTTGAACAACGTTTAGGGCCGGTCTTTCAATCTCCTAATAAACCTCCTAATAAGTTATTTGGCAAATATGGAAACGATTGTATTAACAAAGGTTGCCATAGAAAATAATAGGAGGATAAATTTATTACGAGATTGAAAGACCGGCCTTTGGAACAACAACTAGCATACATTTATGTCTACGTATCAATTCGAACAATTCAAACTGACATAATAGCAGCCAAGGGCAGTAGTACGCGATTTGACACAAATAGCAACACCCAGTAGAAAAAAACTGAGTGTCCCCATATGAACCTCCGTCCCCGTTTTGGACGACTCTTCCCTATTTATAAATCTGTTAGCACTTGCCCACCTTTAACAACCGGTTTATTACGAATATCTATTTGGTTATTAAATAACAATCTCTCTATGGTTTTGTTTTAAGTATATATGGAAAAATCTGCATTTTACCTTGGAGCGATGTTTTCTCGTATTTTTCAATCCAACAAAGTGATGTTTTTCGAATTGTATGTCAACCTTGAGGTACCGTTTTCGAGTTTTAAAGCTCTATCACTTTTAAAATTAGTAGTATTTTGGGACTTTGAAGGACGATATTGAAAAAAACATAGTTGGTGCGCAAGTAAGTAGATTTAGTTTCAATTAGACATAGGTAGGTTTGCTATTTGTAACGGGACTATTAATACAGCCTTCAGGTGATTTGCTGACCTATTGTTAGCAGTTGGTCAGTGTAGTTACTTTTTTTTTAAAATTTCTAAATAAAGATAGAAATTTACACTTGGATTCAGATAAAAATACTTCTTAGCTATGTACATAATATTTTACTGTTAAGCTCTAAATGTACACTATTCATATTTGTTTGGATACCTAACTTTTATTTTTCTTATATTTGAAGGCTTTGTCTGTCAACCTGCATTTTTCGAACGATGTTTAAATAATTACGCTTGTAGTGCTAGAGTCGACATTTTACTGAGTGCATGAACATGTTTGGTTCTAGTGAAATTATTAAAAAGTCGTAACATTACCTTGATTGGTTCTTAATATTCGTTGTCACTGATTTCACATCACTTAAATTTTCTTTACCAATTTTATAGAATATCACGTCTAAAGAAATAAAATGTTTGCCTCTTCTAACATACGTACATTTCCTTTCGGCTCCTTTAGGCACCACTTCTTGCAATTTTTGTTGTATTTCCAAGAGTAATAACAAATAATAAGTAACAAAGAAACTTACAATTACAAGACTTAAGGAATGTAAAAATTAAAATCAATTAAAGTCTAACATAATGGAATTAAATACAAAAAAATCTCTAGTTAAGGAACACGAAATCATTCATTGAATTGTAGAAAACTAGGAAAAGCGCCATACTATAACTGTGAAAGAAATAGAAGCAACAACTGAAACATTAAAAAATGTTAAAGCAGCAGGTTACGATAAAATGACATCCGGAATGCTTAAAAATATGGGAACGGAAGGAAAATAACTACATATTTCTAGAACACCAAAAAACTGGCAAGTAATTAAGAGTAATCAATCCACAAGAATGAAGTAAAGACATACGAAAAAGTGTTAGAAAAAAGCAAACAATAATAGAGGAAACACTGGAAGAATTAGTAAGCGGTTTTAGGAAAAGTAAAAGTTTTATGTAAGACGTTATTGCCTTAAAACAAATCATAGAAAAGGTACAAAAAGTCACATTTATAGACTTAATAAAGCTCTTTGATCGATTAAGAAAGGAAGAGATCTGGAAATTCTTGGGAGAAAGAGCCCTAGATAACACATTTAGCAAGGAAGAATATTCAAAGATAATAATAAAAATTATGTGGTAATTCAGAACATGAAAGCAGGAATGTTTAAAATAAAGGAATGAGACACAAAGGAGTAATAAGCTCGATCTTGTACACTTTATACATGGGTGACATAATGAAAACGTGCAAATTAAAAATAAGGGAACTTATCTTGATTTATAAAAATCTAGAGGCAGTTTTTGCTGATCATTAGGTAATTATGACTGGAACCGAAAAAGACAATACAAGAAAAGGTGTGAAATGAGGCTTGAAAGAACTACAATATATAAATTAACATCAAGAAGATGAAAGTGACAAAGGCAGCATAAGAACGAGAGATGCCGAATATATAGAAAACGATGGAGCACAAGATGTGGATATTAATGAAATAAAAAGAACTGTTCAGACATTCCAGAATGCGAATTTTATTAACAAAAAATAAACGCCGAAGGAAACCAAATTATCAGTATACGAGTCTTAACAGAACGTCTTCCGGGTTGAGACCGTGTCATTGTTGAGCCAGAAGAACTCAACGTTTCGCCCACTTTTTTAAGGGGATTAATCAGGAGTAAAAGGAGGCACTAAAAAGGCACCGTAACTCAACTTGTGCTCTTTTAGTGCTCCCTTTTACTCCTAATGAAGCCCCTTAAAAAAATAGGCGAAACAACAAACAAGTGGGAGTCAAAATCGAAGCCCGAAACCCAACTAAATGGACAGAAATTGTAGAAAGCCTAACTACTGCAGCGCAGGATACGCTGTCCAGGCCTGGTCCAGGACAACATCCCCAATGATACCCAGGAGGAGGAAAACGCAGGCAAAATACCAACAAGCGCTCTTCAGAAACAATACGAGGAAAAATGCAGAAAGCAAGGAAGAACTTAACGAGTCCATAAGGAACAGGAAAAAGGCATGAGAAAAATACGGAGCTGAGACGTGGAAAAAATTCGTCAAAGAAATACAATGACATCCACCAGAGTCAAGAATCCGGGAAACATACAAATACGAGGGGGTATTGATATCTAGTTAGCTTGGAAAGGCTCTAGTAGACAAAATTGAATATGGTTGCTAGTTGCTATGGTTACAACTATGATGTTTTATAAATGAGAGAAATCAGCATGTCTGAGAAAAAGCTAGAGTTTGAAAAAATTGAGTTTCAGTCAGTTATTAAGTATTTATTTTTGAAAGGGTTATCGAGCAAAGACATTTTTACTGATATGATAGAAACCTTAGGTGATCAGTGGACTTCATACGTCACTATTAAAAACTGGGTTGGGTAATTTAAGAGAGGAAGATCAGATGTTAAAGATGAGCACCGCTCTGGAGGGCCAATTTCTATGACCACTCCGGAAAACGTTGATTCTGTCCATAATATGATTTTAGATTGACCAATTGGGCTCAAGCGTATAGCAGAAGCATTGCAGATTTCCTATCAATGGATGTTTCGCATCGTTCATCACGACTTGGGCATGAGAAAGCTGGCCAAATGGATTCCGAGATGCTTGAATGCTGATTAGAAGTGCGTTCGATTGCCGCCGTTTTGAAGAAGATTTCTCCAACTTTTTGAATCGGCTTGTTACTACCGACGAAACGTCCGTCCATCACTATGGCCCAGAGACTATAGAGCAAGCCAAAGAGTGGAAGCATTATAGTTCTCCACGACCCAAAGAATTCCGTGTTCAAAATTCGGCTGACAAGATTTTTGCTTCAGTTTTCTGGGACAAGATGGGATAATTTAGATAGATTATTTGGAACAGGGTACTGCTAACTCAATTACGTAAAAAAATTGTGGAAAAATGCCGCGGAAAACTTGCCAAAGGTGTGCTCTTTTTGCAAGACAACGTTCCTCCTCACAAGTCGTTGATTGCGCTGCAAAAAATTAATGAAATTGGTTTTGAATTGGTTGACCACCCGCCCTGTTCTCCGGATTAAGCACCGTCAGACTATTATTTGTTCCCAAAACTCAAAAATCATCTGAAAGGTAAAAGATTTTCGACAAATGACGAAGCCATATGTACCGTTCAGGTGTGGTTTTCAGGGCTTCGAAGTACTTTATGAACGTTCTGCTAAATGTGAAAGTCTTAAAGGAGATTATGTTGAATAAATAAAATTTTGTTTTGAAATATTGTGGCGTTTTACATGGTAGGCTAAGTACTTATCAATACTCCCCCGTACATCAAGAAACAGAGAAGAGCTGCCACCGCATCTAGAAGGCAATACATTCGAATGAGCAGCTGGGAAAAAGAACACCAGGGAACGTCAGAAATAAAAGAAGTGGACCACTGGCCCCTAAGCAGGCCTCCAACGTTAGAAAGGACAGCCGAGATCATCCAACAAATGAAAAGGAACAAAGCTCCAGAAATGGACAGAGTAGAAACAAAGCTGCTACACAATGCCCCACAATCCGCTATAGAGAGAACACACAAAATAATAAAGGAGACATGGGAAAACAACACAGTACCGGAAGGATGGAAGACGACAGTACAAATCCCGCTCCCAAAAGTCAGGAACCCAAAAACAACACCAGAATACCGGAAGATAAGCCTCTGCAGCGTGGGATATACGATCTGCGCAAAACACCTACTGAAGACCCTGGACGATATGATTCAAGAAATGCCATCATACCAAGCAGCGTTCCTCAGTGGAAGATCAGTGGATGATCACCTGTTTGTCGCCAGAAGAATCTTAGATGAAAGATGGAGAGCGAACTATACTAGTAACCCTGTTAACAAAGTTATATTGGAACACAGACGAATAAAGCAAGGATGTCCACTCTCACCCCGACACCATTGCACTTCACAAAGCACTAGGGGATCTATCAACAAAAACAGACGCCTACCCGAAATGACCCACTGCTCCCAAACATTTTAGCATACGCAGTCGACCTACTGATTCTAGCTGAAGAAAAGGTTGACGGGGCACAACTACTGCAAGAAAACACAGAACCCTGAACGACGCGGGGCTAGAAACTAACGTCGATAAATGCGAAGCCATGATAAGGCAACTAGGACTACATAACTCATTTGGGAATTTTGAAATAAACCAAGTTAGAAAAGTGAAGTAGCTACTTAGGAGCTCATATATAACCAACACGCTGGAAAGACCAGCAATGATAAATCAACGAATCATAAAGGCTCACCAAGCTACCTATGCTGTTGTAGTGTGGGTAGATTCCACACTACAACGGCATAAATTGCCCCCGAGACTGAAGACGATAATCTACACAACGATAGTCGGAACAACGCGCAATGGCAAATGGAAATAGAGTGGCACTGCGAAGAATGGTGAATAAAATTCTAAAACTCTGCACGATAAGTTCAAAAGAAGACGAAGGGGCGATAGCACACGAAGTACTAGAAGGGAAAACAATAACTAAAAAGCTGACAGCAACACGGCTAAAATATTGGGCACACATATTAAGACGAGAAGAAGATCACATATTGAAAAAGGCATATAATCTAACAGCAGACGAAATGAAGATGGGAAGGCCTTGTTATATGTGGAAAACAGCACTGGAACAAGATATAGAGCGATCGGGTACACCACAACAAATCTGGGAGTGGGCAAGGAACAAAACTAAGATGAAGAGGCAAATTAATCGCATATATGACTCAAGCGAAGAATCTGCCAATGAGGAAGTAGAAGTAGAGGAAGAAGATATAAATATCGAAGAATAATGCAGAAGAACGGTGAAAGAACTTATACCATAATAATAATAATGAAAATAGAAACAAGGCAACATGGATTAGACTTAGCTAGAATAAAGTAACATGTAACAAGGCAGGCATGTCTGCGCGAAGGCGTTTCATACCATAGACCCAGGAAACTAGCGGTAATACTAGATATAGTGTTAGTATGAGATGGAAAAAACTTGTTTAACCAACTCGCTCATATATTCAACTCCCATTGAATATGTGATCTACTAACTACCTTGGGGTGTCATAGGCATGTTAAAGTTATATGTACACTGTACAGTGCTCCCAATTCCCACCTATCATAACAAATCCCTCCACACTGTATTGGCATGGGGTGGGCCTGGCGCAATCCAGGATTGATCCACGGGGATCTGCTCCATGTTAATCGATAATGATGATGAAGATGCGAGCAATAACCGAGTTATGGTGTTGCCTCACGCATTGTGGGACACCCTGTATGTTCAAGCTAAAAAAAAAAAAAAAGATAAAAGAAATTTATTTTGAATTTTTTTTTTTTCGAAATGTGGCAGTTTAAAAGTATTGTAAATGGGGATGAATATTTTGTAAATAAGGTTTTCTAAATGTGATTGTCATTCCCTATACTTTGAGGTTACGATTTATATGAATTACAGCGAATTATTCACATTTTTTGAAGCTCAGCCAAGAGCGATAATTTACAAAATATGTACATTAATTGAACTAGGTATCAAAATATTTGATTTGTAATCGTAATGTATGTAAAAACATAATAAATGTACGTTACTAATGTTCGTTGTTATTTAATATCAATGAAGAGATAGGATAAAGTACTTACTAGAGATTGGATGAGATTATTAACGTATTATAAACGCCATTAAAGAGTTAATCAGTAGAATTGGGCAATTATATTTTTAACAGAAAAAATGTTATACCAAAATAACAAAGAAAATATAATAATAAATAATTATTATTATTAATTGCTTGCATTGTTTTAAATATCAAATATTGGACAAAGGTGCTGATTTTATGCAACGCCAAATTCAATATTGTGATTGTTATATCTCCGCTGTGTTCATTTTATATATGGCGTAATTTTCCTTAAATTATTAATAAAACACAACTTGTCTAATTCAGAAATGTTTGGATAAGACAAATTGGGTTTTATTAATCAACATTCAAATCCACTTTGAGTATGGATCAATTTTATTATTTCCCTAAATTATTGGACGTATAAACGATTGTGTTCAAAAAAGGGCTTTGTTTAATTATTTTCTGAATTGTATAGTCAAAGAAAAAATCTTTTTGGTGGTTAAAATTTAGGGAAAATTCTACTTTGCAAGTTTATAAAATTCCTTTAATTTTCTATGCTTGTTTTAAATATTTAAACATTTATTTTCTTTAGACACAGCTTAACATTGTAAATCGGAAACATATAACGTACCTATTTGACGTTTAGAAGCAATTTCTCAGATGTAAATGACCGTGAAAACCGAAACTGTGTGTTGTTTGTCTGTCACAGTTTTGGTGATCATTTTTTTTAATGCTAAATGTTGTGATTGTGAAGTCAATGAAATTTGTATGTTTCATGACTAAAGCCGGGTTCTCATTAGTCGATTTCATTGATCAATGAGACTGAATCTATCCTATTGAAAATACAATTGAATACGAAAATTGTTCACACGATTCAAGGGCATTGAATATTCCGTCAGAAACGATCAATTTTAAAAATTGCTGCAAAGAAGAAAATTGTGCGTGCTGGAGTCCGCATTGTGTATAAATATTTAGTAAACCAAATCAAAAAGCGAAAAACGAGAAAACCATTTGAAATGTGTCATGTTGTTAAAATGACGCAAAACTCTACGCAATTCTATCCAGAGTGTAGGTGCCAACAATAAGCTGACGATGCAACTTTATTTGTTTCAATATAATTGAACTCTTGTTCTCACATTTCAAACACCGTTCTATTTCATTGAATCAATCTCGTTGATCAACCAAAGTAGACCTGCCTTTCACTTCCATTGAAACGAAAAATCATTGATCAATATCGTGGAAATGATGTTCTCATTATTCAATTTCTTTACAATGACATAGATTCAGTCTCATTGATCAATGAAATCGACTAATGAGAACCCGGCTTAACAAAGAAGCATGCAATTGAAAAACATTAGAAAAAGACAATATATAAGGATATTTATTTGTTTACCGAATAAGGTCAAAAATCTTCCTTAACCATTGAACTTTGCAAACCATACTTCTTATCTAAGATCTGTATGAGTCCCCATTGATTGTTATTTAAATCTTGCTGATGTTTTGGATGTAAATTTAACATTCAGTTACAAAGTCCCTGTGTTCTTTAGTTTTTCGTCGGCCATTCCAAATTTCTGGGAAACAGAAAGTACGTAACAAAATTCAAGCAGTACTTTTTAGCATTTAAACAAGCCTAAATGATTACTTTAATTTGTTATTCTTTAAATTAAATAATAATAATTAAATTGTAAAATTTTGAACTTAAGAATCTACTGTTGCCTTTTTTTATGAACTGAACTGAAAGTGTGGATCATATTAAGCTCAGAGGAATGTTTCCGTGGAACGCACCCTGAGAACAAGGCTTTTATCTGCATTAATTTAATCTTTTTCGTAATACTTATGCACCAAATAATTTGTTTTAGTTTAATTTAAAATTCACCAGTTTGCCATTTAATAAGGTGATAACAAACATGCAATAGCTACATATTTCGGGGATTCCTTGAACTTCGAAAATGACATAGGCAGAAATTCGCACGATTGCAATAAATACTGACAGTGCACTGAATTTGTATATGTATTATCCTCATAAATCTGTTGTGTAATTCGATGACGAAAAAATCAGCTGTATGTAAATATTCCCAAATAAAACCAGTGTTGAACTGGGAACAATTCCTTTGAAGTGTTAGTCATTCCTGAAAAATTTTAACGTACAAAACTTTGTCCAGTTTTTTTAGGAAATTTCCTGAAAAACTGTTGGTTTTGGGAAAAGATCCTTATTTGAGGTAATTTTTAAAGCACAAATAATATAGCGTTTTTCTTACTAAAGAAGTCATATTTTTTCAGGAACCTAAACATTTTCAGCCTGAAGTTCAGGCTATGTTTGAGGCAACTACTGAATAGCTTTCAATTTTCCAATAATTGTTTAAACTCTTTTTTTAATGAAAACATCAATAATTTTTGTCAATTAAAAATTAAATCGTTTAACTCCTAAAAAAACTGTTTGTGTTTTCCTCTCTTTTAAGATAACTTTCGAAAATTCGGTCTAAAAAATTCAACCTATGTTCAAGGAGCCACGTAACGAGTTTTCTTTTAAGAATAATTTAAATGTGTTGCTACAGATAAAAGCTAATAATTTTTTGTAACTGAAAAAGTTCTTGATTTACTCATAAAGAATTATTTAGTTTTCTAGGTAACTTCAGAATATGCGTCCTGAAAATATCAGATTGTTTTTAAGGAAACCCCCGAAGCATTTTGAAATGTCAGAAACTCGTTTGTAAATAATAATATCTATAATTGTTTTCATTAAGAAGTTAATTGTTTCTCTCATGAAAAATCAACAAAATGTGGCTGTTTCTTTTTCAGGCGACATAAAAATATTCAACCTGAAAAAGCTCAGATTTTGTTGAGAAAACCTGTGCTGGTGCTTTGAAATATTCTAAAATTGTTTTAGAATATTATTATTTGTTTTTTTGGATAAATAGACAGAGAGTTAATCTAAAAGCTTTTGCTTGAATTTTATAATTTTCAGGTAATATTTTGGCCTGAAAAGCTTGTTTTAAGATTATTTATTTAACCAATCTAAAGGTATATGCAACCGTAAATATACTGGATTTTCAGTTAAACTCTCTTAAAGATTAATATCTTCAAACGTGCTTTTAAATTGACAAACGAAAACCTCGAAAAAGCCAAATTCTTTTCCTGGATGCTTCTTTCCGGAAGTTTCCTCCGATTTTTAGTAAATTTAAAATATTTTTAACGATTAAAGCAGCAACTCTTGCCCGTCTTTTAAAGTACTAAACAAGACAAAAAACCTAAAAGAAAAGCAAAGTTTTTTCCCTGAAAATTCCGTTTGGAGAACACTGTTTTCCTCGGAATATTTTTATGTGAATTTCAAGCTTCATTCAAGTTAAAAAGAGTTTTAAGTTTTCTTCTGAAAATTTTCACCTCAGACAGCGAACAATCTTTCAATTAGAAACTAGCGGGCTTCAGAAGGTTGGTAGTTTTTAATTTTTATTTTTAAGGTTGGGTGGACGTTTAGATGAGAAAATCTTCTAATTCCATGAAAATGATAAATTTGCATCACTTCAACTTGTTTCAATATGCTAAAACTTTATTTATGAGCAATCCTCGTAGTTGGAGTTAATTAAAAGTCAAAATTTTAATTTAGCTTGTTACTAGTTTTCCAGAAATTGATCACTGCTTCTTCATTCACTGAAATTTTAGAACATTAGAAGATATGTACAACTTCAGCTTCTTGCTAACTTGGTGAAACCTTCTAAAAGTCCAGCATTTAAATATCAAATTGCCTTCAAAATGAGGGGAGAAACATTATTTACGTTATATAAATCATTAAATTCGTTTTTAGCTGATCAGGTAGGCAAGTTCCTAGGGTTTCTTAGGAAAAAGTTGTGCAATGGATAATCGGATACTGAAACTGAAGATACAAAAATCGGCGGTAGAATAAGTCTGTATAAACTTTACGTAGATAAAACTTAATTAAACAAGCAAAAGAATTCGTGTACAAATAAAATTCATATTATTAGCATGCTTTTTTTATGGCACAATCAAAGGAAATATTTGCTTCATTTACGAGGTAAGTAGTTTTATACTAACACCTGAAGGAGGTTTCCACTGTACCTACATAATTTCTCATTACATTGGTACGCCAATGCTTAATTTAAATCAGTGGTTCTCAGCGTGTGTTCCGTGAAACCCTGGGGTTCCACGAAATAGGTGTCATAATATTATTAATATGGTTGAATAAATTACGTATCGGAAATTTTCCTTTTATTTAAATGCCAAGTTAAGATTAGGATGTTTCTAGATACAGCGAGGGTTCCACAGCATGTGAAATATTGTATAAGGTTTCCGCGGAAAAATAAGTCTGAGAACCACTGTATTGGATTATCAGAATATTGTTAGGTATCTTCCTAATACTGTATTCTATTCTTTTCATTGTATCAACTAATTTTTACATCTAATATTTACAATTTTCTAAATACGCACATTTTCATTTGCACAAATATTTAATTAGATCATGCCCTTTTAACAGCTTAATCAATGTTAATAGAATTATCATATTCTGCAAACATTTTAGAAATTATTGTCGATCAAATTGATTTTACTGGTCACTAATAATAAATTTGTCTTCACAAAAGATATTATCGATGTATTTGACGCAAAATTCATCCCTTAAGAGTTTGCACGTGTCCTTTCTAGAATGTTCGCATTAAACAAATTTCTTGATCATAGAAATCAGTACGATATTTGTCATCATCATTGTACTTGTAGCCTGTTAAATATTCTTTGAATAAAAGTATTACTAGCAAAAAGTGTTTGATTAAACCGAAGTGTGAAAACTGCGTGATAAGAACCACAGCATGGCCATGCATTTCCCATATCCTTAAAAATATTTGTATCGCTGTCTTATTTTTTTAAATTAATGTTTTAGAACACTTGAAGCATAGTTTAACAAATTTTATAAAAAATTATTTTTTCATCTATGGATAATAATTTGACACTGTTAAAAAGAGAAACAGCGCATTCTCTGACAATGTAGTTGTGAATTACGGGAAAATTGCTGGAACAAAAACTGTAGGTATTTAAAAATTTATTAAGCGTCTAATTGTACATAAGGGAAACAACTAAAATATTTTAGATTTAGGTTATAAATATTTCATTTTAATTAAATATGTCATTGCAAAGCTTTTACTTGGAGTTTAATTATATTTTCTGAATTTAGAATTGCTTACAGAAGGCCAGTATTTATAATTCAAATAACTTATTATATATTATATTAAAATGCGAAATCTTCAAATATTTCAGTTTCAGCATTTTCTACAATTTAGTTCTAACAAAATTAAAACACGTTCTGAATATTGCAGATGTTCATTAACTGCCAGTTTTAGGCAAATGAAAATACTCCTGAAAAAATTGATTGGATTTTATTATTTTTTAAGGTAACATTCGGTCTGAACTCAACCTATGTTCGAGAAGACACATAGCGAGTAGTAAGTACGAAAGTCTATACCACAGAATTACCTGAAGGTTCCTGGTTTTTCAGGTAACTTAAGATAATTTCAAATTAAGCTTAAGGAAATCGCAGAAGAAAATTATTTAAACCTTTTCTTCAGGTTCCCTAAGAATATTCAAGCTGAAAGCGCCTAGTTTTTTGTTGCAAATTCCTGAAATTTTCTAAAATCGTTTAAACTGTTTTTTATATAGCTATTCTTATAATTTTTCCTAGCTAGGAAGTTACATCTTAAATCATTCAGCTGAATTTTCCACTATTTCAGGTAATATTTTGCTCCGAAAAATCCAGGTATTTTTTAAATTGTTTAAACTTTTTCTTCAGGTACCTAACCTAAGAATATTCAAGCTGAAAAAGCCCAGATTTTGTCCTGAACACTCCTGAAATTTTCTAAAATCGTTTAAACTTTTTTTTATATAACTATTCTTATAATTTTTCCTAGCTAGGAAGTTACATCTTAAATCATTCAGCTGAATTTTCCACTTTTCCAGGTAATATTTTGCTCCGAAAAACCCCTAGGTATTTTTTAAATTGTTTAAACTTTTTCTTCGGGTAACCTAAGAATATTCAAGCTGAAAAAGTCCAGATTTTGTCCTGAATACTCCTGAAATTTTCTAAAATTGTTTAAACTGCTTTTTATATAAGTATTCTTTTAATTTTTCTTAGCTAAAGTTATATCTTAAGGTATTCGGCTGAATTTTCCACTTTTCCAAGTAATATCTTGCTCCGAATAATTTCCATTTCTTAAATTGTTTTTTCTTCAACCAGGCTAAAGGTATACAACTATAAAGATGCTGCTAAGCCTTCTGAAAGATTACGAAATTAGAACGTAAATATTTTCAAACTATCTTTTAAATTGACAGATAAAAAAGAAATTTGAAAGAGTCAAGTTCCTTTCGTTAAAACTTTCTCTGATTTTTAGTTAGTTTGAAGTGTTTGTGACAGTTTTAAAACTGCACTTCCTGCCGAACCTTAAAATTACAGCGTTCACAGTAAATAAAACAAAAAACCCGGTAGAAAAGCAAAGTTTCGTCCTGAAAAATCCACCTGAAGAGAAATATCCCGTTTTTCAGTACGACTGCCATTTTTCCTAAATATTGTTATGCTCTTCCACTTAAAAGAATTACATACAATTTTTAATTATTCTTCCGGCTAGCTCAATAATAAGATTTAATTAATTTCTTTCAGAATCTCCTAAATCAAGGTCTTTAAAGGGTTCCCTTTGACGAATTTCAATATTTATAAAAATTCACCAAGATAATTTTTTTAAAAATATAACACCTTTCAAAATTATGATAAACTTTTACAAAGAAATAACAATAATTAATTCTAATAACAAACTAAACAATTTTTTAAAAATTAAAAATATAAACTACCTTTTTTATATTTGAAAAACAACTTGAACAAACAACACTCCCTGGCTTGACTTCTAATGTATCCAACTGTTGAACCAACCTTTTCACAATGAAAGACTTTCCCCTTTAACTCCAACTCCACCAACCTGACTGCAACTCCACCAACCTTACTGCAACTTCACCAATAACACAATTTCCTTCTTTCGATTTTATTTATATTTGTGTAATATCCAAATTTTTATATAAACTTCTTCAAAAATAATAATTTTTATTCCAAATAAACTTTTATTAAATTAAAATTCCAAATTATTTTGATATAATATAACTTCTTTTCAATCTTTATTTGTTTACAATTTGTTTTCAGAATATTCTTTTGGTACTTTAATACGTTTTCAAGAGTTTTTAAAAAAACTCAACTTACGTTTTCCAAAAAAATATCCAACTGTTTGTTTTTTATTTGTTACCCTAGTTTCTTAAATTTTAACACTCTACAAAATTATTTTTATGACATATTTACAAAATTACTATCTAGATTCTATCCTACTTATTTACAATATTCATTTTCTAACTTATAACTATTTACAATTTTATTTACACTAAATTTTCATACTTTCAAAAGGTGTTCATTCACTTTATCCAAATTCAATTAAAACAATATCACCTCAAAACCCTACCTTGTTTTTGTGAAATTTTTGTTTTCAAACACATTTTCTCAATTTTAATTTCGTTAAGTTAACAACCCTATTTGTCATTTTAACATATAAAATCAGGTTAAGTTAAATTTTGACTTTTCTTTAGATCTGTCATTATTGACATTTAAGTCATTTTTGACTTTTAATAAATTTGACGTTTGACATTTGACATAATGTTTCTATCTTAATTTTTTTAATTTTCAAATCGATATAACATTGATATATGAAAAATTAGAGGAATTTCTCATGTATTAATTTCAATTAATTATCAAACAAATTGCAGTTTTAAATTTTAAAATTTAACTAATCATTTAAATAAATTTCAATTAAAAATTTTCGTTTGAAGCAAGTAAATAATATTTAACAATAAACAATTGACAATTAACATTTTTACAAGAATACTAAATTATAACACATTTTAAAATTCTGGTGGACCTTTTAGTTCTTTTATACGCAATTTTGAATTAGTTTTAAAACTGTATTTATTGAATTCGTTTGAATTAAAATACCTATTTTTATATTTTAAAAACCTATTTATCTTATTTGGATGCAAATTATCATTTTTCTTATATTCATTATTAATTGATTTTTGAAATTGATAATTCAATGAGTTTCTCTGTATTTTATTACCATTTTTCATATGATTATTTAATCCATTGTTAACCATTTTAATTTTATTCTTCTTTGGGAACTTTTTTATTTGAATATTTTTAATTAAATGCTTTTTAATTATATTGTTACTTATTTTTGGGTATTCTTTTAAAATTCCATGTTTTATTATACTTGGTTTATTTGAATTCTTCTTACATAATTCTTTGGAATACCATCTTTGATTATCCCTGAATTTTCTTTTTCACCATCCTTTATCAGTTTAACATTTTCATTGATTACCATTTCATCTTGCATATCAAAATATTCTTCTGTAATTTTAATTTCTTCTTGCACATCATTTATGTACATTTTATTTTTATTTAATTCAATAACTTCAGGATTATTAACATTATTAATATCTTCCTGAACTTCTATTTCATCTTCCACGCCTTCCTTTCTTAACTCTTCACGTACTTCTTGTTTATTTTTCACCAATTCTTCCTTCAATTCATTAAATTGCTTGTTAATTTCTTGTTTCTGTTGTCTATTCTCTTCTTTAAATTCTTCAAATCGTTTGTTATTTTGTTGAATTTCTTCTTTCAACTCTTCATGTCGCTTCTTTGATTCTTCCTTAATTTCATTTAATTTTTCATCTAACTTATTATCCAATCCACTTAACTGTTTCTTGGTATCTTCATCTCGTTTCTTGGTATCTTCATCTCGTTTCTTGGTATCTTCTTTGATTTCTTTAAACTGTTGCATCATCATTTGCATAAAATTCCCGTCAAATTGAACTGGATTTGTAATAATTTGAGAAGTTTGAACTTGTAATTGATCTCCAACACTTTGAGGTTCCTCTTCTGACTGTTCACCTGCATTTTCATGCTCTTCTTCAACTTCAACTACCTCCATTTCATTTTCCTCCTCTTGTTGTTCCATTTCCTGTTCTTTATCTTTCCTAGAACTTCTTAAATTTCTTCTGCCCTCGCTCATATTATCAATTTCTAAACTTTGTCAAAATATCTGTATCTCGTTTTTTATTGAATTTTATTATTTGAATATTTAAGCAAAAATTTCACACAAAACAATAAACAATCAAGTTTGTCAATTTTATCAATTTGTCAAATTTAATAAACTTCAAACTGACTTTTATTATGAAACAATTCAATATTTATGGAAATATCTTCTACAATTAAATTCGTTATACTTTTCTTTATTGATTCAAATCTGTATTATTTCAATTACTAAATAACTTTTATTCAAAACTGTGAATGACCCTACCAAGTTTTTATTACTTCTGTTCTCTAGTTAATATTTTATTCACTAATTTTTACCCTACCTTGCCTTTCAGAACCCCTTCAAAATTATTAATAACAAAATAATATTAAGCCTCACGTTGCTGGTCCAATTATTGTTGTATGTATGACAATAATTGTTAGAATGATGTATGCAAAATTATCCTGTCACTGTCAAAATAAACTCTTCGGAGCCCTAAGTAGCCCTACGAAGTCCTATCAAAACCCCACGAAGCAACCACGTTGGGCGCCAATTATTGTTAAGATAATTGATGTGACAAGCAACCACGTTGGGCGCCAATTATTGTTATGCCCCACGTTGGGTTCGACATTTATTGTTATGCTCTTCCACTTAAAAGAATTACATACAATTTTTAATTATTCTTCCGGCTAGCTCAATAATAAGATTTAATTAATTTCTTTCAGAATCTCCTAAATCAAGGTCTTTAAAGGGTTCCCTTTGACGAATTTCAATATTTATAAAAATTCACCAAGATAATTTTTTTAAAAATATAACACCTTTCAAAATTATGATAAACTTTTACAAAGAAATAACAATAATTAATTCTAATAACAAACTAAACAATTTTTTAAAAATTAAAAATATAAACTACCTTTTTTATATTTGAAAAACAACTTGAACAAACAACACTCCCTGGCTTGACTTCTAATGTATCCAACTGTTGAACCAACCTTTTCACAATGAAAGACTTTCCCCTTTAACTCCAACTCCACCAACCTGACTGCAACTCCACCAACCTTACTGCAACTTCACCAATAACACAATTTCCTTCTTTCGATTTTATTTATATTTGTGTAATATCCAAATTTTTATATAAACTTCTTCAAAAATAATAATTTTTATTCCAAATAAACTTTTATTAAATTAAAATTCCAAATTATTTTGATATAATATAACTTCTTTTCAATCTTTATTTGTTTACAATTTGTTTTCAGAATATTCTTTTGGTACTTTAATACGTTTTCAAGAGTTTTTAAAAAAACTCAACTTACGTTTTCCAAAAAAATATCCAACTGTTTGTTTTTTATTTGTTACCCTAGTTTCTTAAATTTTAACACTCTACAAAATTATTTTTATGACATATTTACAAAATTACTATCTAGATTCTATCCTACTTATTTACAATATTCATTTTCTAACTTATAACTATTTACAATTTTATTTACACTAAATTTTCATACTTTCAAAAGGTGTTCATTCACTTTATCCAAATTCAATTAAAACAATATCACCTCAATATATTATTTGTGTTATTTTCCAGCCGGTGTTTGAAATAAAATTACTGAATTCCGAAGCTTCATTTCGCATGTTAAAAAGATTTATTTTTTCTCTCGAAAAATGTTATCTGAAAATGGCGAACAATCTTTCAGTTAACAACCTGCGGGCTTTACATTTTTAAATATTTATTTTTGAGGTAGTTGTATGTTAAGTAGATGTTTAGATGATAAAAGCTTGAAATTTCATGAAAACTGAAACTTGAAAGTTCACTGCAACACTTTTTGCAAAATTCGTTTTTCAAAAATTGCACCAACGCATTATTTTCTGAAATTTTAATATTAGAAGATGTGAACAGTTTCAGCTTGTTGATAACTTGTTGAAAGCTTCTAACAAAGTCTAGCATTTAAACTTCAAATTGCCTTCAAAACAAAATGATTGATTGAGTGTTTCTTCAACCTTTCAAGGGTTATGGCCGATTGGTAAAGCTTTTAGAATCCTTTTCATTTACAACAAAGAGGATTGGGCTTTGCTGCTTTGTTTACACTACTGTTTCTCACCGAACTTGTATTTACTTATGAACATTATTGATGGTTTTAAACATTTAAATCTATTTTTTAGCAGATATAACACTTTTCAGAAAAGCAACTTGAGTTCGTGAAGTTTCTTCAGCTGAAACTTTAGATCCTGAACACATAATCTTCAAAGGTCATCAAAATGTCCATCTCTTTGTTATATTTTTGTTATCTACTTAAGTATTTAAAATAGATACATATTTTTGATAAGATCAGTTTATTATTAGGAAAGTTTGAGATTGGGATACAGGAATGTGTCAAGTGACAGGGGGAGGGGGGCACATTTTGGGTTCTTAGTGGGGTCTCTCATTGAAATTTTTTTTTGAAAACTTACAGAAATATCTTAAAGTGCTTGCTGACATTAAAAGCAGTTATTAATATTAATAACTTGAATTTTTGTTACATAATCTATATTTGTTTTGATTACATTTTCCTATTACTTTTCTATTTTCGGGAATATTCCCAGGAAGAAGTTGATTAATGTATAATTCGGTGATGAAACTGAGGATACAAAAATCCGCCGTAGTACAAAATGCACTTTAAATAAATCTGTATAAACCTTGTATACATAAAACTTATATCGTACAAATAATTAAACAAACAAAAGAATTCGTGTACACTAAAATTCATATTAATAGCATACCTTATTTATACAACAATCTTTTAAGGAAATATTTGCTTCATTTACGAGGTAAATAGTTTTAAATTAACACCTGAAGGAGGTTTCCATTCTACATAAATTCTCATTAAATTGGTACGCCAATGCACATTTGAGATTATTAGAATATATTAATTATAAATATAATAAAAACGTGATGTAATAATAAAAATATTCGACAAGACACGTGCTTTTATTATAATATTTACTTAAAGGAGGCGATATATTTGTTCAGATAACGATACTGTTGTATTAAAATTGCTGTAATATTGCTTCTCGACAAATATTTAAATTTGAAAGTTACGCCAACGAAAGACCTCGCGTTAGCTGTGCCGAATTATAAATAGATAACATTAAGTTAAAGACTTGAAAATTAATAAGTGAATGCCTAAATTATTTGTCTATAACGCTGTATAATTGTTTTAAAATTACTTAAACAGGAACTAAATTCCGGTTATCACTTATCAATCGTAAAGATTTAACAGGAACAAATAAATGTGAGTCTAAATTTAGAATAAAGAAAATTAAAAGGAATTTCAATTATTTGAGAAAGTTTCACTTCAGTTTGTAAGAAATTAAAAAATAATTTACAGGTGAGAAAGTCCTAAAATGAATCTTACGAAGAGTACCAAACTACACACTTAAAATGATTCAACAAGTCAGGTACTATTTAACTACCACACTAACTAAGCACAGTATGTTACGGAAAATATCTCATAATAGTAAAAATTCAGCCAGTAGTAAGCCAAACTCTGACTTTTAACTTAAAATTTTTTACTCAACTAAGCTGTTGTTCATGAATAAGGTTTTAAAATAAGTTGAATGGATGCGACTTTCAGTGAATTTTCAGGCTTCGGTTTTTTGCAATTTAAGGTTTTTTTCATCTGAACATCCATCAATTTAAACTACAGCTACTTCAACAACAAAAGTTAAAAAATATTAACCTTCAGAAACCAGCAGGTTACTAACTGAAAGATTGATTGCTGTCTTCAGGCGAAAAATTAAAAAAAAAAAAAATTGACAGACATCGGTTAGTAATTAACATAAAAATATTCGGGTAAAAATAGTATATTCTTCTCCAGACGGAATTTTCAGGAAGTAGACTTTGCTTTTCTTCCAAGTTTTTTGATTATCTACTGTAAAAGTGTAATTTTAAAGACCGCATGCTACTAACTGAAAGATTGCTCGGTGTTTTCAGGTGAAAAGTTTCAATAAAAAATTGAAACCTTTTTTACATGTGAGATGAAGTTTCGGAATTCTGAAATCGCTAGAAATTCAATTTCAGACGTCGGCGTCGGTTGGAAATTAACATAAAAATATTCAGGAGAAAACTGGGATTGTTCGCTGTCTTTAAGTGAAAATTTTCAAAAAGAAAATAAAACCTTTTGACATGCGAAACGAAGCTTCAGAATTCTGAAACTGCAGAAATTTAATTTGAAACATAAGTTTGCAATTAACATAAAAATAGTCTGGGAAAAACAAGATATTCTTCTTAAGACGGCATTTTCAAGAAGGACATTTTACTTTTTTTCCGGCATCATAGGTTGCTAACTGAAAGACTGCTCTCATTATCTACAGGTAAAAAATTGCAAAATTAAAATTTTTATAGGATGCGAAATGAAGCTGCAGAAATTTTGAAATTGTCAGAAATTTAATTTCAAACATCGCATCGGTTGGAAATTATCATAAAAATATTCAGGTAAAAATAGGACATTCTCCTTCAGACAGATTTTTCAGGAAGGAGACTGCTTTTCTTCCAGGTATTTTTTTTAAATTTACTGTAAAAGTTTAATTTTAAGGACTACATTAGGCTGCTAACTGAAAGATTGTTCGCTGTCTTTAGATGAAAATATTCAAAAGAAAAATTAAAACCTTCTTTAAATATGTGTCGAGGAAGCCAATACAGCCAATATAATAAAAATAATAATATCCTCGACGAGGACAACAGGACAACACAGTCAACCAAAGAAGAAGAAGAAAAAGAAAAATTGGAGAAAATCTCTGAAATGAAGCGTTTAGGAGTGTGTTTGCTTCAGTTGTTAATTTGAAATAGATATTAACCTTCTAATCTCGAAATCTTTTACTAGTTTAGCTTAAAATCCGACGTCTTCCACAGGTTGCATACCTTTTCGAAACTAAAGAAATAGGGGGGTTTCAGGACAAAATATTACCTGAAAAGATAGAAAATTCAGATCTAACGATTAATTTCCTCGTTAAGAAAAAATATCGATCTATTTATTTAAAAAGCAGTTTAAATAATTTAAAAAAAATTAAACCTCTTCAAGAATTTTCTCAGCAAAATTTGAGTTTTTTCAGATTGAATAGGTATTTATGTAGTTTCCCTTTTTTTTATCAAAAACACGAAATGTATTGAAATGCTCCACTTCACTATTATAACTTCTTGATTATAACTCAAAAGTGTTTAATAATATATGTTTATTATTAATAAATATTATTGATTATTTTTTACAGAATGATTTTATTAACTTCTTTTTTTTTTAAGTGTATTAATTTGTATTAATACTGACTGCATTAAAAAATAAATTGAACATTGCAACTGTAACAATAGTTTATACTCGTACATCAGTATTATGAAAATTGTTAATAAAATCATCTTACGATCTTACAACAAAAATAATAGATTAAACTTGTGCTGCTGCAAAATATTTTAGATTTTAGACTTATTGTTTAGGTATTTCGTCACTAATAAACGCCAATGAACGAAATTGAAACATGTTTATAGAAACAACAAAATTCAACAAATTTTCAATTTCAAAATTTGAACGTTAGACTTTTTTTAGCTTTTAGACAAGCACAAACGATCACTCAATTTGCTTTTGTTCAAATTAAATAATATAAAAATGTTCCAAGTGGTGCGAACTTTGTAACGTACCTTGTATATTTAGTGTAATTTTACTATTCCTCCTGTCAATTTGAAAGTATAATAAAAATAATAGTTTCGCAGTAAATTTCCTTTTAAAATAATTTACTAAAAACACGCAGAAGTTTTGTTCTAAACCAGTCACTAGCATAAAAATTTAATTAATTGTTATACCTATTAATGTTAATAGGACATAAACGAGTAAGATGTATAACTAACAAGTTTACACATTTTTTCGAAGCAAATACATGCCGGTACACTCCTTAAAAAATCACCTTCTTTATCAGAAGTAAGAACACCAACTAAAACTGCCTGTGAAGGCAGGATAGATTACATTTTTAGGCATCTCTTTTTAGGTATTTTCACCTTGGTACGTAATATAAATAAATCTGTTCTTAATATTTCGTAAAAAAATCTCATGTGATAGAAAAGTTGATAAGAGAACCACCAATAGGCTTATCGAGAATAATAAATTATTTAGTTACATTTCTTTAGCAATTTATATAATTATTATTTCTATAGAAATGTATATATTGCTTAGTTAATTTAACATCTGAATTTTATATACTGGGCGATTCACATAAGATGCGCTCCTTAGCATTTGGAATAGGCAGCCCAAATTACAAATATATAAATAATATGTTAATCCTCAATTGAATTTATAGGTATGTACAATGTACAGCCAGAAGTGGCTTACTTCAGGATAACGATACGTTATTACACGTACATCCAAAGTTTCATAACTTATAATTGGAAAATTATGATAAATATTATCAATACTAAAAAAAAATTTAGTTACCTATATCAAAATATTTTTCGTTTAATTATATGGCCCCCTCGGTACATTGGACGCATTGTAGGTCAATTTTAATTCTTGCGATTTTCTGAGAAGGAATGCTATTTACTTTTCAGTATTAAGAAAATTTTGTTTATTTTTAATAATAATAGTTTAACAATATGCGTTTAAAAAAAACAAAAAACTAATTTTATAATAAAAATTGCTCTTGAAAAACCAACAAAGTTTTTCAACCAGAAAAAAAGCATTAATTTTATGAATGATGGATGCATTGCTCCATCTAGCGAAATGCTGAGGTATTTTTACTCTTAATTGCTGTTGATAAATAAGAATGTTTTAATAAATGAACATGATAATTAATTTCTGATAATTCTTTTTATAACATTTTAGCTAGATAGAAAACGATTGTAATGTAACATTGTGATTGTAACGTTTATAATCGAACAAATTTTACAAATTATTCAATGTAAACGTAAACTAAAGCATTTACCTCGATACAGTTTTGCGGTAATAAGGATTTTACTGGAACACGTTGACAACAAATTAAAAATAGGAAATTTACTTAGTTTTATAGAATATTCCATTGCAATCATTGAGCTGTTTTTATTTTGACGTGACATTTCTAAGTAGGCTTTCACTTAACTACCTTAAGAACTTTCTTTTAAATGGTTTATGCAGGGCAACTTGCAAATTGAACAAAATATGTGTTTAAATGGTATATTTTACAAATTATAACGTTATTTTTTTTGACATCCAAAGTTGCAATTGCAGCATAAAGAATCAAACTCACTTTGTATTGCAACCTTTTATAGTTAAAAATGTGATACTTAAAATAACAACACTGTTAGAGCAAATTAACAAAAATAATTTCTTGGAAAAATAACACAACTGGAAGTAACTTGGACATTTAAAAATCCTCCTTTTCAAAACTAATTTATATTTTAACAAAATATTTTAGCTAATTTAAGACTCTGCGCAAAATTTTACATGAAGTTTTGGTTTTTGTTTAGTAAACTCGCGGCGGATTTCATAGTTTGGTTGTTCAAATACAAGAATAACTGACTGTAGTAAAATACTAAATTTTACGCCAAAAATATTTTGGAAAATATGGCTACGTTTATATTTGCCGTTACTAAATGGAGAACTTATGAAATCTATTTGCTTTGAAATTGTAGTTATGTGATTGTATTAATATCTAACAAAACACTAGTTATGGTTTACTAGAAATTCTAGTCATATATACTAAGTACCTACCTAACAAATTTCTCTTTGGCATTAATAAGTTAATCTAGACCCGAATATAGTTGAAACTGTTCGTTGTCTCCCAGTAATTACTTTTAGTTTTAGTTTTCTTTACCTTTCGCTATTATAATAGTTTTAATTTTCATAGATTAGTAGTTTATATTATTATTAGTATTAGAATCCTATACGTTAAAGGTAATATGAAAGAGTTTATTATCATCATCATCATCATCATCATCATCATCATCATCAATAATTGACATGGAGCAGATCCTCGTGGATCAATCCTGGATTACGCTAGGCCCACCCCATGCCAATAAGGTGTGAAGGGCTTTGTTATGGTGAGTAGGGATTGGGAGCACTGTATAACGTTAACATGCCTGTGATGTTAGCCGCTTCTGCAGTGCAAGGTAGTTAGTAGGTCACATATTCAATGATTCAATGGGAGTTGAATATATGACCGAGATGGTTAAACATGTTTTGTCATTATTAACAAAACGTCTTCCGGATTGGGACCGTGTCATTTTGAGACAAAAGACTCAACGTTTCGCCCACTTTTATAAGGGGCTTCTTCAGGAGGAAAGGGACAAAGGGAGCACTAAAAGAGCACGATGTTTGCTTATTGTACAAAACTAAATTAATTAGTAAAGTGTGCGCTCTGCGGTGGGCGGTGGCACCTATTCTCATTTAAGGGACACCATGGAGAAAATTTGCCACCCACTCTTGGGGCTCTCAAGCAGCATAGGTATTCTAAGAGCCAATTTTATAGCTAAAATTTGGAAATCCAGTGTAACTAACATGCAAGTATGTATTGCCAAATCCAGAGGAATGTGACTGGAAGATGTTAAACGGAAGATATAATCCGGTTACTAGTACAGAGCTTCTTGCTCCTGCAGCAGTTCTGCATTTAGTTAAATGTGGTTGCAAAAAAGGATGCCGTGTACAGAATCATGTGCGTGTATAGAATGGGAATGTGTCAATACTGAAGAATACATAAACGTAAACGAGGTTTTGGAAGACGCAGATGAATAGGAAACAAAAACTATGGAATGTTGTCGTAACTGTTATATAACTTTTGCCTTTTGCTATACTTCTACTTTCTGCTGTAATTTTTAACCGTTTTATGAGGACACGTTACAAGTTATACCAAGGCCTACTGTATCAATAGCGACTTCGTCCCTATAAGGCCGCTCCACTTCGCGTTTTACAATTTTTTTGACAGGACCAGAAACTAATGCCCCCTTTATGAAGTTGTTGTTACTATTATAACTGTCAAGAGTGTCAACCATTTGTCAATCAATTTATTAAAAAACAAATATTTAAAAGTTCCGGTTTTGCTTCGATAATAATTATCATTAGACATTTATGTAAATCAGTTTTATATGGGTAAGCCAACAAAGCCGTTTTTCATTAAACTTGGTTGCAACAGTTGTAGGTATAACACGTCTTTCGGTACTTCAAATACAGGGCCGGCGCATCAAAAATGGCCGCCTGAGGCGAGCAAAATTTTTGCCGCCCTTTTGATTGAGACAAAAACATCTTAAAACAAAACATAATTGTAGATATATGTACCAATGTTTTATTGCATGAATATACATATAAGGTAAAACGAAAGAATACAATAAAATTAAAGAACATACTATTTTAAAATTCTAAACGTTGAATGTACATGGTAACTTATTTCAAAACAACTTTGCGAGATTTGTCTTTAGCAAAATCATCGATTATATCATCCATATTCAAGTTTGGCGCTAAATTAGATTCAATGGGCAATATTGCTAATTCTGTCAACCTCTCCTGTGCCATCGTTGAACGTAAATAATTTTTAATTCATTTTCTGTCCTTGGTCAAAGGTACTAGCCACCCGGTATTTTTTGCTATATCTAAAAAAATTACTTAAGAAAACTGCTCTTTGTTCATATTACTTTACCGGAACATGTAAAATAATATTGAAATTGTAATAAAATGTGAAGGGAAGCAATTAAACATCTTGTTCATTCACTTGAAAATGTAATTACATTTTTGTAAACACGAGGTTGTCTACTATTGCTGCGCATGTTGGAAGCACCGCTGTGATTTTCGTGTTCCATTGTTTATAGTTATAAAAATATCTATTATCGTTGTGAAAAAATGCCTATAAAAAAGAACTAAGCCTCCAACACCTTCACATTTAATTATTGCTTAAAATGCGATAAACGCCGACCGAAATTGCTAAAGAAGTACCTATACGATATAGCAGAAAATGTTTTGCCTAAACTGGTAGCTACGAAAACAAAGGTAAAAGAATCCTAAGAAACAAAAAAAAAACTCTTTTGAGCTTGTTGTGACTTTACCCTAAAGCTTTGAAAGACCGATCAGCACTTGAACAGTGAGAAGCGGAACTAAAAGGATGCAAAGTAAGAAAGAATCCATTGCTCTCTGACAGATATAAGCGGCTGCACTTATAGTTGTCCATAAGGCATCAACCTCTAACTGAAGAGGATTGGTCAAATGTTGTATGGTCCGACGTGTCAAACTTCGAAGTATGATCAATTTTACTTTCAGTAGTCTTAATAAATCGTGGTTACTAATGCCAATTATCTTTTTCAATTTGTTATGGCCTCCAAATATAACAATGGTTTTTTCCCTAATCTTAGGTGTTTGAAAGCCCAGTAGTGTCTAAAAGCTGCTCCACACATGCGTTAACAAATATTCGTTATTTTTGCCGAATATTCATAACCAAATATTCTTTTGCGGTTATTTGCCGAATACAGCATCCACACATACCGACTTGTTCGTGAAAAACTATTCTTCTTCTTTGATGCGCGATACATACCGACTCTAGACGGAACAATGTTTGCTGTTCGTCTTAGAATGCAAATATTCGTATAAGAAACAAACATTTTATCCACACTTGTGTGATTTGCCACGAACATCGAATAATCGTGTACGAATACCGCATGTGTGGAGCTGCCTTTACGTGATAATTGAAGAACTCCTTCCTGAGTGGGTGATACCCACCGTCAAGCACGATGAAGGGAGTTTAATGATCTGGGGGCGCATGACATTTAACGAAGTCGGCGAAATATTCGTTTCTGAAAGTTGCATGAACTTCCAAAAGTAACTACCACAAGACAATACTCCGTGCCCCAAATGGACCGTTACAATGAAATGATTCTCAAAAAATAACCTAACGCTCCTGGATTAGCCCGCACAATCCCCGGATTTTAATCCAATAGAGCATTTATTGATAATTTTAAAGTGAAACATCTGCGAGCACAACATCGCTTCAAAGGAAGCGCTAAAAAATATTTTTAGGCAAAAAATGGAAAGATACCCTACGAAATATTGATTTTTTTTAAATACACAATGCAATTAAAGTTATTTAGTTTCATTTTACCTCTGTTTTACAAACAGAGCAGTTATTTGGATATTTCTATTGTGGCTAATACTTTGAGCCATGGCTGTATATCTAATATATTTTTGATGCCACCAAAATTTTGGGTTACAGTTATTGCAACTACATATGTATATTTGTATATCGAAAACCAGATTCTATTCTACCATAAAGGAACTAATGTGAGGGCGATCTACGAAAAAGAATCCTCTATTAGTAGATTAATTCATGATCTGCAACATAACCGCTGGGGTTTATATACAAATTTATGTGACTAGACACAATATTTCTTTTCAAATGCTTCCGCGAATTGTCACATTTTGATCGCTTGCAGTATATCGCGTACTTAAAAAATGCCGCCCCAAGTTAACTGCCGCCTGAGGCGGCCGCCTCACCGCCTCACCCCTAGCGCCGGCCCTGTTCAAATACTTACAGCAAGGTCTGTCGTACAAGATAAGTAATTTTCTTGGTTAGTTCGGTGTTAGTTCCATAAAGAGTTATTTTGGGCACGCTATAGCCATGATTCTGCAGAGAAATTAGTTGTAATAAGGGTCTAGGTAAGGTGCTTAAAATTAATGGTGCAATACATCTGTCATATTGAATTTTTTGTTGTAAATTTTTATTTCTACACAAATGACAGATTCGAACCACTGCTTTAATTAATTATTTCGTAAGATCAACTAAGTTAAATCGTTTTGACGTATATAATACTTGCCAAAAATGCTCGACATTCGACAATTTACAGGTATCTTCCGAATTGGTTATAATTTATTTAATAGATGACACCGCTATCCGGCCTTTATGGCCTACTGTCTCAAAATCTATTTTTAAGCGGAGTGGACTGGCCGTATATACGGAGTATATAGATGCAGTTGGTCATGGTTATACTTAACAACAATAAATACAACCTTTTAATTATAATTTACTGGAGATATTTACAACAGTTTGTGTTTGGTCATATATTCATCACAAATTGTATCCAACAAACATTTTTATAGCTGTAAATTTAGCTATAACTTTTTCCTGGCTACTTTAAGTGTTTTTCTTTTGGTTTTCCTCTTTTGTCAATTGTATTTCACTATTTCTCAAGACTATTTCCTATCTCTATTAAACAGAGTGCTGTGTTTGTCAAACAATTTCCTCTTTTGGCAGAAGCGTTTCCTTATTTGTCAAATCAATTTCACATTATTATTATTATTATTATTAAATTTTAAAAAAAAGAAGAAAATCATTTGTAACAATGTGAAAGAGTTTTCATAAATAGTGAATTTCATTTGACACATTACTGTCAAAGTGACGTAAATATGAAATAGTTTTGAGAAATAGTGAAATACAATTGACAAAAGAGGAAAACCAAAAGAAAATTACAGTTAAATTGATGCATAGGTTAACAAAACATTTCTTACTGCATAGTTAGTCCAATCTTTTTTTAAGAGTTTTAAGACCCTGTATATTATGAAACATGAAACCAATGGATAATACTTACCTGAAATGTTTTACTTTGTAAAATATGAGCATTTCTTAAAATTATGAGTTTCTTACAAGAACAATTCTTTATAACAGATTGTCGATTTTGTCCTTTCAAGGCTTTTGTTAGTGTTTTTTCTTTAATTTATTTTACAATTTTGGGAAGATTGCATTAGGCAGATTTTCATTAAGGTAGAAACTTTTATAAAGTGAAGAAAGATTTTTGACTTACCTATATAATTTTTAAATTACTAAACACACGGAAAAATTTTATTAACATTTTCCAACCAAAAATTTAATATGCTGTGCTTATTTTCCGCCATTTTAGAAACACCCTGTATATAAAAAATCAATATAATACTGTTGTGTGCCAATTGGATATCAAGTTAGGAGGCGTGACCGTGCTGTACCCAGCATCATCTCCAATCTCTTACTGGCTCCACGATTCAGCGAATGATCAGATCGAGTAGAGAGTTCAGGTTTATATTGAACCTTTATTGAACGTGCACTTGCTGAGGTTCGGTATTTTAATAAAGTAGGTATGTCTATTTTATATCAAAATATCTACTGAGGATAGGCAACTCATATTACTTTCTATTGAAATTCTTGCAAATTAATATTTTGACACTCAAAGAAGACACAAAGTTTTTGTCTTTACACCTTTACACTTTTTTAAAGTATTCTTATGAGGGCGAGATGTAGAATATAGGATTGCGGTTATCAAGCATCTCAACACACGTTGAATCGTAGGTACGTTACTTCTTAGTACTTTGTTAAATTTTTTCCATAGATTTTTTACGGATAAAATATATTATTCATGTGAGACTGGTTTCCTTGCAATCGAAGAGAGGACAAAGTTTAATCTTTTTTTTGTAAATCTCACCATTTCTTTCGAATCAACTGGTGCTTTTGTTAGCTGATCTTAAGTTAGATACTTTTAATTAAACTTAAAAAATATGGAGTTAGATTAGAGGGTCTTAATTTGAATGAGTCAAATCATATTTAATCGACTAATAGGTACCAAGCTGCTAAACTTATTAATCAAGGAGGCGTTTGTATATTGCAAGTTTATCCAGTTACTAACGGTGCTCCTCAGGGTGGTATCGTAGGATCCCTATTAAAGTAACTGAATTATAGTAAAATCTAACTCCTTTTTTGTGCAACTTTTACAAATTCTGTAATGTGCAATGCGAAGTTAACAATAGTATATTATGCCTTTTGTGTGAAGTGTAAAGTAAACAAGTAAAGCCTAACTAAAATATTTTGTCCGAATGAAAATTAGTTTTGAAAAAGTTGATCTTTAAAAGTCAAGATAAGCAATTGTTGTTAATTTGTGCTATTGATTTTGTTATATTAAAGAGCCAAACTGGACATTTAACTATCAAAGATAACAAAACAAATGGAGATTTTGCCACTTTACATTGCAGTTTCAACTCCGGAAGTTAATTAAATAGCGAAAAAAATTGTAATAGGCTACTTGCATTTCAATCACATATTTTGCTTAAGTGGTAAAAAATAAAACGAACCATAGATTCATTCTTTTCAGTGACTTGGCAGTTTCAAGTGCACTGGTTATTATTTTTGATATCTGCGAGAAGAAAAGTTAATCTTAGTTTATTTGTAAGTGCCGTAGAACTCAGGGCCGGCAACTTTTGATTTTTGCGTGTGGTGCTCAAAAAGAACAACATACATAATATAAATATGTATATTTAAATGTAACGCTTTACTTAGAAACATACGTAGATATACATAGTAAATAGGTACATAACATATTATGTATGTATGTATGGTCTGTAACCTCTTGTACCATTCGGTGGCGAGGCTGGTGCGTTAATGTATGAGGTTCTACGGGTGCAGTACACAATCCGCTTCGACTGCGAGTTGCGTGATTGGTGCGCCGTTTAATACCTACATACTGCACCATGTCTAAAGTGTAAGTGTGTGTAGTATAGGACCTTGTTACTCTAACTCTTAGGCCTGTATTCTGAGGAGAGCGTCGTTAATTAGGTGCCCAACGACGAATGGTCACCAGGACTCGATACCGACCTCCAGACTGCAGGAAAATGCCCATCCGAAGATTCGAACCGGGGACTAGTGCAACGCTAGCCTGACGCGCTACCACTGCGTCACCCTGACACTAGCTTAACATATTATACATAATATAAATAATTTTACATGGACATGGAAAAAGTGGAGACACGAACTGCAGCCCTGGAAATCCACTCATTTATGAGTGGTTTTAAATCAAGTGCTTCTGTGTAGTCTTGATGCACATGAAAAATCGCAATGTTATTTAGCCGACTGAGACAGGAACGTAAAAATGTCTTTAGTCGACGAAGTACTTACAGAAAAAGATCTTTCCGCTGTAGCAGTGGCGTATATTAAGGGGGTTTAGTGGGTTTCAAAACCTGGTGCCTCATGTCTTCGGCGCCTTTTTCCCGTCTAATCTAGTCGATAAAAATCGTGAATCAGAAGACAAAAAAGACCCTTTGACGAACAAGCAATTGATGAGCCCACTGAAGACCGAAGACTGAGTTTTAAAATAGAAGTTTATCACGTAGTATTAGACCATAAATCTACAGACTCAATCCACTCAATTTAGTGATAGATTTGAAGACTTTCATCAGGTGTCCTCAACCTTTTCATGTCTTCAACCAGAAAATTTTTATAAAGAACAGAGTTTATTAAAAGGCGTTATGGATTTGGCTTTAACTTACAAAGACGATTTAGACGAAATAAGTAGGACTGTCGATGAATACAAGCAGTTCAGAAGACTGTACAAAGAAATTTTCACTTCAAAAAAAGAAACACTTAAAATAAACCATATTCTAAATTTTATCAATGTCAATAATATAACTGATACTTTCCAAAAATTTGAGTACTTTATATAAAATATTTTTGACCCTGCCGATAAGCAGCGCAACTGCTGAACGAAGCTTAGTCGACTGAAACAGATAAAGTGATATTTAAGGTCTACAATGACTAGGGTTGCCAGATCTCCTCTATTTAAGAGGAGTCTACTCTATTTTGTCGCAATCTCCTATATCCTATAAATAAGGCGAAATCTCATATATTTCCAATAACTCAAGAAAAACAGTAAAATTTTTTCTCTAAATAATAAATAGTTAAATTTCGCGCTGAAAGTAGCGCGTAGAGTAGGCGTGGCTCGAATCAACACCGCTCAACAACGCCGAACCGTGCCGAACATTGTTGTTAAAGAAAGCGCAAACCAACGAAAAATATACATAATTAAAGTTTGTTAATATTATTGTTTATTTTATTTTGTTCTAAGTTGAAATAATACTTCAGACAAAAACCAATATTTTTTTGTGGTTTTTGTGAAATATTGTTTCATTTATACATTTATGTACACACACATGACACATACACTATACACATGGTGCTGTATGTAGGTAAAAAACGGCGCACTAATCACGTGACTTGCATGCGGGCCGGATTGTGCATTTCACGCGTAAGACCACATACGCTAACGCACCAGCCTCAACACCGAAAGGTATAAGAGGTTAACGATTACATACATTATACATTTATTAAAAGTTTCTAATAAAGTTTTCTCCTATATATTTTCTGAATCTCCTATATATTTTTTTACCTTCTCCTATATAAAGGCTTTTTAAATCTGGCAACCCTAACAACGACTGAGACGAGACTGTCTGATTTGGCAATATTAAATATTGAACGAGAGTTTTCCAAAAACATAGATTTGAATGAGGTGATTGATTTATTTAAAAAGTTAAAAAAGCGCACTATTAATTTATAATATCTATCATTTCTGTATAACTTGTTGTGTATATTAAATGTTATACAAGGTGTCTCAGAGGGTTTTGCACTTTTCTTTCTAATTTTGCTCAACTATCATCAGTTTTCACAACTAACTTTATTTGGAACTTAAAGCTACATTTATTGGAAATTCATGTATGGAAAATTAGTCGCCCATTTCGCAGCTGCCACTCTTCCAAGTGATGCCTTAGATTTTCCATTCCGCCATTTTCTATAGCCCTAAAGTTACTGTTTGGGCAGCAATATCCTCCAGTGGCATAATAGGTTCATACTTTTTTGAAAATAACAACGGACAAACAGTTACTGTAAATTCTGACAGGTATGCCGCAATGATCCGTGAATTTTTTGGCCCTGCGCTCCAAGAATTTGATGATTTTAATGACCAGTGGTGGTTCCAGCAGGAGGTACTAGCCACTCAGCAAATACCCCGTTAGAAGCTGTAAGAGAATGGTTCCCCGATTAATTGATATCAAGAAGAGGCGACATCAACTGGCCCCCAAGAAGCCCGGACTTGGCCCCAAACAATTTTTTTTTGTGGGAATATCTTAAGAGTCGAGTTTCTAATAACGTCCCAGCAAATTTGATTCAGCTTAAAAATCGTATCCAGGAAGAGATTGAAGCCGTTACTCCTAACTTATGCACAAGCGTAATGGAAAATCTAAGGCTTCGCTTGGAAGAGTGCCAGCGGCGAAATGGGCGACATCTAGATGATATAATTTTCCATACATGAATTTCCAATAAATGTAGTTTTAAGTTCCAAATAAAGTTACTTGTGAAAACTGATGATAGTTGAGCAAAATTAGAAGGAAAAGTGCAAAACTCTCTGAGACACCTAGTATAATATGGCGCCTTTTTTCATCCTCATACCTGCCTCATACTGGTATCAATATACGCCACTGCGCTGTAGGTAGGTACATGTCGATGCAAAGTCACAATTTGTTGCAGAACATGCATCACAAATCAGAACACAATTTTGTATTCACAATGAGAGACAAAAAGACAGATTTATATAGAGCAAAATAAAGCTGTGCCCTGCACCATGAGCATAATTCATCGTCGAAGCGTGTGGTGCTGAGCACCACCATTTGATTTTTTGTGTGGTGCCAGAGCACGCGGGCACCACTGTTGTTGCCGGCCATGGTAGAACTGGTATATGAAACTCAATGAAACAATTTTGCATTGTCAATAAGAACGAACTTCTCAATTTTTTTTTATTTGGGTAAATAATGAAGAATTTATCCTGAATTACCTGCGATAGAACCTGTTGAGCAGTCACCAATGCTAAGCATTTTATAACCTGGTGGTATTTATCTTGTTAATAACTTAATACCTATTTTATTACAGGGTGAGATTTATAACAGTTGGGATCTGTTTTAGATTGAAATATGATGGTGACAACTTTGCAATCGAAGATCGAAGATAGAATTGGTATAGCCTGCAACCAAGTTATACTGTTATTGGTAAAAACTATTTAACAGGGCGGAACAAAATATCAGGGCTCGTGTTTGCTGTTTTTTACCTATCCTATTAAAAAGTTAAACTTTGGTTGTAACGACCATTGAAATTACATAATATATACGTTTTCTTTAGAGCTGGACTAGTAACTTGGCCGTAATTACACTGCTCTATATTAAGCTTTAACTATATACTACTTATATGTAAAAATAAACTCTGGTTAATGTAAAATTAACCATACTTAGCTATATTTCAATTCTAAATTCACTAAAATATTGGTACAAAATAACAACAGTTAATGTTAAAATTACATAAGCTAAAGCAAAAAACAACAGGTGGTCTTAATTTAACAAACTACGATGCCAAATTGATAGTAAATATGATCACAATTAAAGACCTTTTGTACTTCTGTAACTAGTGCTGTTTGCGCTAGTTAAGGTAAATGATGACACTTGCAATCTTGTTACAATTCACTACATTGTTTTTGTAAATTTAATTCCAGATAAGTGTGAAACTGCTGGTACAATAAATTAGTGTTAATACAGCACTAGATTTTTTACTGTTATGATTGATCAGATAAGTAATGGTTGTGTTGTGTTATTTGCGGATAACACATCTGTCACTATTTCTGGCAGTAGAAGACTCTAAGCTAACTTGGGTTAATTACGCACTCCTTTTTTGTGATATGGCAGCTCAAGAATTCTGTTAGCTTAGATGTTCTGAAAGCTTATTATTACTATACAGTGCGGGATTAAAGTATGGAATATAATATTAATTAAAACCGAAACAAGCCAGTTTTCGAACAAATCCTCGAACACGTCGATTTTATTTTATGAAAATGCACATTTTTCCATTAAATTCGATTTTTGATCGTCTTTTGTTTTCGAGTAATGACGTCAGAGATTTTTGTTTTAAATGGCACCGCCTACATTTTTTTCGTGTTTTCGATAGATCCTTTAATTCTGAAAACGGCAACATAAAATTGTGACACCTTACACCAGAAAATTTTCGAACAAAAGACAATTTAAATGCGGAGAATTAGCCCACAAGTTATCGGAAATGTACAAAAAATTGAAAGACGGCTCGCTTATTGTCAAGAAATCGATGGATGGCAGTTCCAATACTTAAGCTGATCTTCTAATTTGCTTAGCCGTTTTCAGAATTAAAGGATTTATCGAAATCACGAAAACAATTTTGACAGTGCCATTTAAAAAAAATTCTCTGACGTCATTACTCGAAAACAAATGACGATCTAAAATCGAATTTAATGGAACAATGTGCATTTTCATAAAATAAAATCGACGTGTTCGAGGATTTGTACGAAAACTGGCTTGTTTCGGTTTTAATTAATATATTCCATACTTTAATCCCGTACTGTATATTTGTGCAGTCTTATATTAAAATTGAGTTGAGAGAATAGCCACCATACATGTACCTACGTTTTGTTAATAAGGCAAAAAAGGATCATTCGTTCTATGCTGTCATGTCATGTATTTGAGTATTTTAAAAAGTGTTAACTTTGTTAAAAATAAGGAAGAAAATTACGTAAACAACAGAGAAATTATCGGGGATTATAATTTAAGAACTACCGCCAATTACACCCTCTCTTGTACAGCTATATTCTATTCATTTTCCAATTTTGGATAAAAGTCTCCTTTTTACATTTCCAATTATCCCTAAATGTTGTTTCTCTCAGCCATGTTTTCCCAGCCACCTTCATGATATCATCTGACCATCTCGCTTTTGGATGGTCTACATTTCTTCTTCCCGTCCAAGGACTCCTAGGTCGCCATTCCAGAATTTTTCTACTCCATCTTCCAACTTGACGTTTAGTAAGGTGTCCGGCCCAGCTCCATTTTAATTTGAGTAGTGATGTCTTCTATTTTAGCTCGTTGTCTAATATACTCATTTCTCAGTCTATCCCTGCGTGTGACACCTAACATGCATCTTTCCATAGCCCGCTGTGTGACTTCCAGTTTATGTATTAATTTCTTAGTGTACGTCCAAGTTTCTGCTCTGTATGTCAATATTGGAGGATGCATTCGTTGTAAACTTTCGTTTTTAAATATTGCGGGATGTTGGCTTTGAAAATAGTGTTTGTTGCCATATCCTGACCATTCTAGTCGTATTTGCCTGTCTAATTCTTTTTCTTGTCCTTGTTTGTCTAGGCTAGGCTAACACATTGACTTAAGTATATGTATTCTTCCACCCTTAGTAATATTCTTCCTTCTATGTATATACCTACTATATCGGGTTGTTTGGCATATTATAATTACCCCTAATCTTTGCTTTTTCTAAATTTATACGGAATCCGATAGTTTTTGTTGCTGCATTCAGTTCTAATAGCATTTCTGTTAGTTCATCCGGTGTTTGTGCTACTATAACAATATCGTCCGCAAAACGAAGGTGGGAGAGACGAGTCTATCAATTTGAAAGCATCTTCTAAGACATTTGTGAACAATTTCGGAGATATTGTATCTCCTTGCCTTATTCCCCGTTTGATGTGAATTGGATCGGATCTGTGCTATCAAAGGTTGTAATAGTCATGGTTGTATTTTCGTAGGCTGCTTTCACTAATTAATTGAATGTATCTATAGTCGATTCTGCTTCGTTGCAGGGCGTCGATTATGGCCCGCATTTCCACAGTATCTAACGCCTTCTCGTAGTCTACAAAGGCCAATAGTCCAGTCAAAATAGACACAAAAATGTCTAAACTGTTATGTCTATTTTGACTGCACTACAGGCCTAGCGGCAGATTGTATTACTTTCTTTTTTATTAATTGTCTTATTGTGTGGATGTGATGCAACGCGCTGAATCCCTTGCGGAATCCTGCCTGTTCTATGGGCTGGAATTCATCTAGTCGATTAGATATTCTGTTAATTAATTAATAATAAAATAACAGAATTACACCTACCTCGTCATAAAATGTCGTTAACCGCAAGAGGCCCATTTGATGATAAAAATACAGGGTCCTGCAACAGTGCGTCGGGCTTTCCTAGCGCCCTTACCGTGAGAGATAGAAAAAAAAGTTTAAAGCATAAAATTATTGGTTCGAAGAGGTCTACGTCGCGAAATTATTTTCAATAATACAGAGTGTTCCACTTTTGCGCTATAATAAAAACATACATTTTTTTAAATGCAACACCCTGTAACTTTTCGTGTCTTCCGATGTCATTTTTTAACCTCTACATAACTGTCCACCCACTTTTGTATTTTGTGTCAGTGTTACCAACTTATTAATTTTTTTCCGAAAAATCTTTCATAAACAGACTTCACTTTAAAAATCATAAGCGACCTTGATTTTTGAAGTAGAGGGATAAATTTTAGCAATAATTGTAGTCCGGTTAAAGAGCAACATTTTGATATGAGAAAATGGGATTCAGTTGATACAGGGTGTTACAAAAGAAAATGTCAAACTTTCCAAACTTCAAAGTGACATAACTCATTTTTTTCAAATGGAACTACCACGGTTTTATTTCGCAAATCGATAGCTTTTTTTATCCTCTTTAATTTTGTATTTAGATGTCCGATACCTAAACCCCGTAGTTTTAGAGATATTAAATATTTTTCACAAAAGTAACAATTTAATTACATTTTATACACCGAAGTGGGCCGTGCTTAACGCAAAAAATAAAAACAAAATGTAAGTAAGCCTCAATGTAACATTTTAGTAAATTTAGAATCAAAACGGATAATACTTATGTAATAAAATTAATTGTTTTATTCAAAAACTATGAAAAGTTACAAAATTCAAAATGCATAAAAGAAAAACGACTACAATAAATGTTCGAAATGTCTTCCATTTTTATTCAGGCACAAAACTTGATTTTTTTTGTGGGGATACGTGAAGGGAATTGTTTATAACGAACCACCGACAACACAAATAAATATGCAACAACGAATTGTTGACGCTTTTGCAAGTTTTTCACCGGAAATGTTACGAAGAGTGCAAAGATCTTTTCAGCAGCGAATTGATTTGAGCCTGAATGAAAATGGAAGACATTTCGAACATTTATTGTAGTCGTTTTTCTTTTACGCATTTTGAATTTTGTTACTTTTCATAGTTTTTGAACAAAACAATTAATTTTATTACATAAGTATTATCCGTTTTGATTCTAAATTTACTAAAATGTTACATTGAGGCTTACTTACATTTTGTTTTGGTTTTTTGCATTAGCACGGCCCACTTCGGTGCATAAAATGTAATTAAATTGTTACTTTTGTGAAAAGTATTTAATATCTCTAAAACTACGGGGTTTAGGTATAGGACATCTAAATACAAAATTAAAGAGGATAAAAAAAGCTATCGATTTGCGAAATAAAACAGTGGTGGTTCCATTTGAAAAAAATGAGCTATGTCACTTTGAAGTTTGGAAAGTTTGGCATTTTCTTTTGTAACACCCTGTATCAACTGAATCCCATTTTCTCATATCAAAATGTTGCTCTTTAACCGGACTACAATTATTGCTAAAATTTATCCCTCTACTTCAAAAATCAAGGTCGCTTATGATTTTTAAAGTGAAGTCTGTTTATGAAAGATTTTTCGGAAAAAAATTAATAAGATGGTAACACTGACACAAAATACAAAAGTGGGTGGACAGTTATGTAGAGGTTAAAAAATGACATCGGAAGACATGAAAAGTTACAGGGTGTTGCATTTAAAAAAATGTATGTTTTTATTATAGCGCAAAAGTGGAACACTCTGTATTATTGAAAATAATTTCGCGACGTAGACCTCTTCGAACCAATAATTTTATGCTTTAAACTTTTTTTTCTATCTCTCACGGTAAGGGCGCTAGGAAAGCCCGACGCACTGTTGCAGGACCCTGTATACATAGCATTAAATCTTTCAAACTTCAGATTAGAAGAATATTAATACAACATTTTTATTTTATATAGGTATACTTCTCAAAAAGGTTTAAATACGAACAAAGTTTTGTATTTAAACCTTTTTGAATTGTTTGAAACCGGAGATAGACTTGCATCTGAAGCATTACGTTCAATGTGTTAATAATTTATTAATTAATGGAATTTCAATTTTAACAACTGGTAATAATTTTAGAAGATTCATTTAGAAGGTAAAACTGGTACTAATTTTGGGGCATAAAAAATATTTAATTTAGATGTCATATACGAACTTGATGTATCATCTTCTAATACACTGTGAAATCCAGATTCAATTAATTCATCAAAAAGATTTTGTTTTGGTCTGACCTTGCCAGTTGTCACTGTGTCACTGTGCAAGGGAATTCCAGAATTGGTAAAGTACGAAAAACATTCATTTTGTTCAAGTCCTAACGAATTTAAACCACCAACTTTACCGAAAGCTCGTCCTACTCAGCGCTTAATTTGTAAAACAAATAGTTCCGGAGCTCTTCAAAAAATGTGTGGGTAGGGTACATTGTTTTAGTGTAGCCTGTAGCTTGACTTTTATTTCACATTACAAAAACAAAAAAGATTAAAATGCATACAAAAAATTAAAATTTAATTCTCAAAAAAACATCATTTAAGTTAAGTACTACGTAATATACAGTGTGTCTACCTGTCCACATGGTAACGTATAAAATTGATAAAATTGTTAAAAATGAGTTTACGAAAAATCCGTCGGACATGTCGAGCGATTTGTATTAAATTCTATATTTTGACAGGATTTCCTGATTTTTCCCGCCATTTTTCTATTAGGTATGACGTCATCGATATTTTTTTAAATGGTAACCCCTATTTTTTATTAGGTCATTCGAAAGAGCGCATTTTTTTACAAATGGTAAGTTAAAATTTATAGTAGGTTGCATTATAAACTTCTTCAGCAAAAATTATTTTATAGTAAGAAAAATTTATTTCTTAGAAAGTAACACGTGTAACATTAAAATAAAATTAAACTTAATCAGGTGCTCAAATTGTGCTCCATTTACAGCTTGACAGTGTGCAAGGCGTGTGATAAATTCTAGCTGCACGTTGTCGATGACGTCCGGGGTTATAAGACGGATTTCTTGTCGAATTCGTTCTTTCAAGTCCTCTAAGTTTACGGGCTTAGTTTTGTAAACCTTACTTTTCGAGTAACCCCACAGGAAATAGTCGAGAGGAGTTAAATCCGGTGATCTAGCAGGCCACTCTATAGCACCTGTTTAGATACCGACATTCTATATTATATAATTTAATTAGCTAATCACAAACTAAAATGGTAAAATGCGCTCTCTTCAATACGAGGCTTCGTAGGCGACTACTGGTTTGCATTTATATGAAATGACACAATAAAAGCATGGGCAAACTGCAAAGTTGCAACTTCACAGAAGTACCGCAGCTGCGCTCCGTCACGAAAATTAGTACCGGAGCCCGGCTCCGGTGAGCTCCGGCTCAAATTAATCCCTGGTCCTACTTATATAAAATTTCTTGAGAAATTCTCTGCCAATATGCGTAACAAGACGACTGGAAAGCAAACTTAGAGGTTTAGGATAATTCGTTGAATAAAAAAGACGTTTAAATAAATATAGACACTGAAAAGTTGGTTGGAAAATGATAGGTGGAGTTCCGGCAGAATTAAGAAAAACCCAAATGGTTGGACCGTATATAGCCAATTTACTAATGTTTTATGTTGTTACTTGCAAATGATGCATCCAAATAAAAATTATAATTGATTTTGTGCATCTTTACTTTTATAGATATACCCCTACTTTCTTGAGCAGTGGCGTACGCAGAGAACGTTCATGGGGGGGGGGGGATACGAAATTTATTTCCAATTTTCTTTCGTTTAACACAAATTGTTTTTTTTATCAGCAGATATATTTAACAAATTATAATAAAATTATTAATAAATTATCATCTAACAAAAAAATCAAAATCGTTTTAGGTGCCTGAAATGAAAAAAACAACAGGTGTTTATAACATTCTGTTGCGTTAAAAACATAGGACCCTTACAAGTTACAAAAGGCTTAAAGTAGGAGGTCAATTCGTCTAAGTTTTTTTGACAAATCATCTATAACGTCATCTAAAGTTACTGCCTGTTCACGATGTATTGACATCATTGCTAGTCCATTTAGCCGATTCTGAAACGGTATCAATGTTGTAAGTGAAACTTATTATTTTAAAGGGTCGAAAAAGGGTTTCCTTGGGATTTTGAATTTCTTAAATAGAGTTTTATTCGTTTCAAAGTAGAAAAAGACCTCCCAGGAGTAGCGGTACTAACAGGCAGTGCACAATTTTTTTTTAGCTGCCTGTGCACATGTGGAAGTGCCTGTCATGGGGGGGGATATATCCCCTTTATCCCCCCCCGTGCGTACGCCACTGTTCTTGAGATCCCTTATTACCTCTGATAACTTGTTAGTTTAAGTTTCTGACATCGTTTATACTTCTGGTATCTAACTTAATATTTTGTATTTTGACATAAGTAGTCCTATATTGCAACGTTTGTGGTCTTTTAGAATAAATATTTTTAAGGGCGAATAAAATTGAGTGCTTAGCCCATTAGTCGCAAAAGAGGCTCCAGTTTTTATTTCGTATTCTATTTTTAAAAATTTCTTCTTAGAACCTAAACTCCACCTTAACGTTTTATTTGTATAATTGTATACGATTTTGATTTCATTTCATACGCATTTTCGAGTTTGTTCGCGAGATGTTTAAAAAGAGCAACAATTATTTATCTGATTATGTTGTTTTATGTGTGTGGACGATGTTCAGAACGAACAATTGTAAACAAGCAGAAAACACCTGGATAATTTTTCTAAAGTCTTTGAGAGAATAATTTATAATCAATTAATGAATTATTTAAATAAATTTAACAAATTACATAAATGTGAATAGGCTTTTAAATAAAAATTTTCACTGGATCTGTTGTAGTAATTTTTCATTTGAACGTTTGTTACAATATACGGTGTGAGCAAAAAGTAAGGAATATATTAATTAAAACCAAACAAGTTTTCCAACAAATCCTCGAACACGTCGATTTTATTTTATGAAAATGCACATTTTTCCATTAAATTCGATTTTCGATCGTCATTTGTTTTCGAGTAATGATGTAAGATTAAAGTGGAACCGCCTTATTTTTTCTCCTGATTTCGATAGATCTTTTAATTGTTCTTCTTCGTTGGACATGTTTTGTGAGAAAATTGCTCGGAAAATTACTGATTTACGAACGTCTTCTTTTCTTTCATTTTGTGTGTCTTGTATGCGTGTATAGCCAATCTGTTCGGAACCGCCTTTAGGCATTACTTCAAGTCAGACGGCTGTGTTATGTGTGTGTTACTACGTGTGTAGTGTTCTTGCTACCCTATCTCATAGACCAATCTTCCGAGTAGAACACAGTTAATTAAGCGCCCAACTGTGAATGGTCTCACCAGGCCTAGTACCGATCCCAGATGCATAAGAAAAAATCTCCACCGACGTAGGAATTCGAACCAGGGACTTGCAACATGCAAGCCTAGCCCTCTTACAACTGGGCTACCTGGCTTCCCCGATTTACGAACGTCTAATTGACACAAATGGCATTTACTTTGCTGCCATGGACATAAACATATCCACGGATGATCGTGATTTTAAGTAAAATTAAAGAAATTAATCAAACGTCATTTAAAACGTCAAAAATTCAAATATATTTTTAGCTATAAAAATCCAGCTGTAGCAGAAAAAATATAATACAATGCACGCTGCGAAAGCTTTTTATTTTTTCGTAGTTTTTCATAAAAAATCTCCTCGAATAAAAAAATAAATAATAATTTTGAAATAATTAAAATTAAATACACTTTATAGGCTTTTAAGCGCCTATACATTAGGCAACCTAGGTGCTCTCAGTAATCCGCGTTAGTCTGGTAGTCTAATCATCAGGGATAAAATGTAAGTAATTTAATTTAAATTTCTTAAACTAACATTTATTTTACGTAACACAAATAAAAAATTGTAGTAAGCGGAATTACAATGATAAGATGATAACAAATTGTATTTTGAAAAATAGAAATTTTAAAACTACTGTTTTTATCTGATTTATTATTGCAATTGGGAACTGGGAACCACTGATTGAGGTTCACTACTAAAACAATTCAAATTTTCATGTTTTATGACTTTATGACTTATGAGTATACGAGCCCTGCGTCAAAAGTATTCGCCTACCTCCTTTTGGCAAAGGAAGAGCTAGTTAAATACATATATATCCAATTTCTACTGGAAGGCCATCTTTTTTATATTTTAGGAATTATTCTTACGATTTAATTCATTCATTACATAATTTTTATCTGTATATTGCAAAACTGGCAAATATTATCTGATTCAATTAATAATAACGTGTCAAAGGTAGTCGCCTACATGTCTATTTAAGAACAGAATCTTAAACAAACAAACGTCGATTATCAGCAAACATAGCTTTTCGTTTATTTTTAACAGTTCTTTACGGTTGTTCATGATTATTACAAGTAATTACTTACAAGATGACCCGTGGAAGACCTGTATCGCAAGGAATACGAGACAAAATCTAAGAATTATTTTAAACTGGGCAATCGTATACAATTGCTAAAAATGTAATTATTTAGCGATTCACTGTTAGAGATGTGATACTAAAATATAAAATTACCGGTACATTTGGTGTAGAGAAAAAATCTGGGCGTCTAAAGAAGCTTTCTGAAAGAGATTCGAGGATTTTAAATCGCATTGTTGGCGTTCTTCTGCTGCAGAAATAATTTTAACAGTATCAAAAGCCATAGAAAAGAATATAACAGTCAGTACTTGCAGCAGAGCAAGAAAACAATTGGATTACAAGTTTTACAGGATACGACTATAAAGTAATGCAACATTCATAATCAATTTTGTTACTTACGCAGGCGAAAGAGAAACCATTATTAACAAATAAAAAATCGTTTAAAATGGGCTCGGACACGACGGAATTGGCCTTTCCAGCAATGGGAATCAATAATATGGAGCGATGGATCAAAGCAAAATGAATCAAAAATTGTAAATAATATAGCTGGCGAATACTTTTGACGCAGGGCTCGTATTTAAAACTATCAAAATACACTTCCTTACGAATTTTGAAGAATGTTCCCCTTGGCATGGAACAAATTGCTTCTTTGATTGGTGAAAATATTTGTGTTTATCAATAGTTAGTGAAACTTCGCAACTTAATTGGACCGTTTGCTAGTGATAATCTACAGGTTGAAGCATTTTCGACTGCTTTAAATTCTCATGTTCGGAGGTCACCAAATGCTGACAGTGGGTGACTGGGCGCTATTTTGCAGGAAACCCAAATTTGATCGTATTTTGTGATATTTGGAATAAGATTTTAAACTGTGAAAAAAGTTTCAGCACTAAAAATGTTAATAATATTTGTACATTTATTCAAAAGCTGTCAGAATTAAGAAAAAGTACATAAGATAAAAACAACTATAAGTTATTAACTTCCAAAATATTCCTTTTTATGTTCTGTTTTTCAGAACATGTTAAGGTCATTCATAATGGCGCAATAAACTACTTGAAAGTGCTAAACTAGGAAAAAAAGCTTTTTGTTAATGTACATTAAGAGAAAAAAATTAACGAATCAACCGTTTTTCCTCGATAGGTTCTTCTTCTCCTTCTTATTCTTGATGTGGCATGCACTTTACAGGGCGTTGCCGGTCTTCTCTCCATATGTCTATAGTGTCCATGTCAAGTAACCTTCAGACAGAGGAAACCTACAGCTTTATGTGTGCTCCGAGCCACGGAAGTGTTTGCACTTCTTCTCCAGAGAAGAGGTTCTACTGTAAACCTAAGGTGACCATACGTCCTGTTTTAAAGTAGTGTGTCCCGTTGTCCCAATGAATTACATCGGGACGGGCGTTTGTCCCGTTTTCTAACAAGCAATAATATTTTGCGTAATTTTTCAAGTAGATACTATTCCGAAACTTTTAAAATGTTTGTAGCAGATGATATGACATGTTGCCCTCTATGAACTGGCTTACAAAGTATAAAGTCGCCAAGCCAACCAATCAACGCACACTAGAACTAATTTCAGATTGGTGGTGCAACAAAAATTAACATTGAGATGGATTGTCTGGAATTTTACAATTTTCTTAATAAGAGTCAAAAAGACTTATTATTAAAACAAATTTCGTCGACGGAAAAATATCATTAATTGTTTTCGTTTTTTATTTGTTATTACTAATTACATGACAAGAGTTTTTGTTCTGTTTTTTTGTTATCATTTTCTTTAGCATTTTTAGTTTATATTAGATACAACAACTGTGGTGAGCGTTTTCGTGTTATAATAATGCATTTTAAAAATGTCCCGTTTCCGTTCCAAATATTTATGGCCACCTTATAAGTATACCAAAACCCAAAACTAATATTTAATTAATTGTTAGTGCACTAAAAATACGATAAGTCAAATTAACATTTATTTTTTGCGAGTAATCGTAAAAAATTGACTTCAAAAAAAGTTGATGCCTTTTTTCCATTATTGTAATACGAAAAACAAAACCGTTCAAAATAGTATATTGTGTTATTAGGAGTAAAAGTGTCATTTTGTGTGCCGAGCATGACGTTTGAACGACGAGCGCTAGCGAGTCGGACATTCATGCGAGGCACACAAAATCACTTTTACTCCGAATAACACATGTTATTTTTTCTTCAAACGCATAAATTAAAAGCAATTCAGCAAGAAAATTTAAAAAAAGTCAAAAATGAACGTCATACCAGCTGTCGTTGCTTTGTTATAAAAAATAAAAATTACGAGTTGCCATTGGCTCATTAAGTGTCACTTTTACTCCTAGGAGTAAAAGTGAATGTTTATGTCACTTTTACTCCTAGGAGTAAAAGTGAATGTTTAACTGCCAAAGAAATTTAGGAAATGCATCCAAAATGAATACAAAACTTTTGCTTTTGCTTGCAGTGTTTTATATGCCAAATATCATAAGAAAAAAATCGACCAAAATAAAGGTTAATATTTAGCACATCTGAAAAACACCTGGCTTGAAGTTATTTTAAGTCATTACTACGAAAATAAATACACAATAACTTAAAGAAAATTCTGCAAAAGCTATAAATAATTATAAAAGTTTACTAATATTTCAAATAAGTTTCGTTACTAAAATATTTTTTGTGGTAAAATGTTATGATTATAAGCATAATATAATCTTGGACAATAATTTAAGATTATTTGCTAAAGAATTTTTAATCATTAAATATGCCTTGATAGAGAAGCCCTGTTGTCAATTAAATTGCATTGAACCGGTTCAGTTGGAAGTAGACAGGTCTGAAGTAGGTAATATGTTTGTAAAAACTTATGATTTTTATAAAAGAAATCAATCGTTGTTGATATTAACTAGAATTTTAATAAATCATATTTTTCCATTTTGTTGTAGTTATAACAAGTTATCGTAATAATTATAATGAATAATCAAATTTTAGACAGTATTTTCCAACTTCCTAAATGATTGATGTTTTATGTTTTTTATTATGTATTATCTAATATTTTTATATTATATATTGTGAATTAAAGGAACTTCATTTGTATATATTGGTATGGTCACAGCCTTTTAACTTTTAAAAGAAAGGTGCTCCACACAATATTCCGAGCTAGCTCTCAAATTATCAATTACTATTAATGAGTGTACGACTGTCTTCACAGTTCATCAATATTACAGACCAAATATTATCGATATGCAAATCTAGTTAAATAACTATGAATTCAAATCAAATATTACTCCCCTTTTTGTCATCGAAGAAATTCAAAATGTTATTTTGACATTTAAATTGTAATTATCAAATTGAGATATTTTAAATTTTAGTTTGTTTATCAACGTTAAAATGAAAATTTCTATCTCAAGGCCGTTGAAGGATTCGTTTTATTAAATTTTGACAAGTAAAGAAAGTAATAAATTCAATCCACTTTTAAATATGCAAGGTTTATTACAAAATAACAAATTCCTACCCTTAAAACTAACACAAATCTATATCTAAAACACTCACTCACTAACAATTATTCCTTTGATTTCAGCAAGCCCACCAAAAATAATGTTCTTTCTCCAATTAATATGATCCTATTCAATAATCTATTATTAGTTTATTTGACCCAAATTTAATATTCAATCAGTACCACTTCAACATTATTCATTATCCTTCTTCAATTCAATTTGACTATTGCATTCAATTATTATTTGTTATGAGGTATGATTTGTTTAAACAGTTTCCATTACAATTGTATTAAATAAATCCAACCCAATATTAATACTTTATCTTCACTTCGTAATTAAGTTCTACAATATTAAGAAGAATTCAACTTCTTATTGATATAACTTGTTTATTATATGAGTTTTCAGAGAAATTTTAATAAACACCTCTTTCCCGTTTTATTCGTTTTTGTATACTCTTATTTATTATCCTTCAACTTTTTTGATCTGCCCTAGTTCTATCCCAAAAATCTTCCACTCCTTGGTTTTGTTTTAGAATAAGCATCCTTCCACATACATACACATAAAACGTTACTATGTACTATTTACAACAAATACAATAATATAATACAGGTTTTAACACAGATAACAATACTTCAAATTACCTTAGCCTATTTTACATAATTTAGTATTTAAAACTTGCATCTTAAAAGTGTATTATTCCAAATTTGTATTTTAAATAAAAGAATATAAATTTTCTAAAAGTTCTATCACTTCAATATTTGTATATTTTTTTAGTAAAAAATTACTTCTAAAATTTATTTTTTTCATTATTTTTCCTTCCGCGAGTTAAATCAACGATAAGTATGCAAAAAATCAGCTGATTTAAATTATGTTTTCAATTACGATTTAAATCAACTGATTTAAATACCCATTTAATTAAATTTAATGAATTTTAAATCAGACCAACCCTGACTGATAACGTTAAAAGATAATTCGCATGGTGGTGTAGTATAGACGAAGAAAACTTTAACAAATAGAAACATTTGTTAGTATTCGGGCTGTTTACAAAATTTCTTTAAAACAATGTTGATATACACGTTCTGCCAACTCAAAACATTTCAAATTTGATTTTGACATTAACTTCACGAGCCAAAAATGCCCTTTTAGCCTTAGAAATCACAGATTTATTATTCCGTGCTATGAATTCTAATTTTTGATTAGCAACATTTGCAACAAATGACACTTTAAAATTAAGGCCACATTAAATTCTTAGTCATTTGGCTAAGCTATGGACAATTAGGCGAACGCAGCAAACCTATTTGTATAAAGCTGCTTTAAATTAATTATTTCCAAAGCTTCTTTCTTTTCAAATACTTATAAGGGAGGAAGCAACAAAGTTAACGAAATGCGATTTTAATTTTTAGCAGTAAAAGAAGAAAAGCAGAAGAGAACAAGAAAAAATTTCATAAATAAATTAACGAAACCATGCAATGCAGGTTAGTAACTTTCTTGAAATCGAGTTTTTCAAAGAATTAAGGCCGTCGCATACAACGAATTCCGTTACTATTCAATTCTACTAGAGTATTGGTTAACAATTTTCATCAAAGCGTTACGGCAACTCTTAGACCTGCATGTTTAATTAATTTGTGGAATAATTTAATTTTCAGCTCGACTGGGAAACTCATCAACATCTTCAACATTTCCAGAGTGTTTTTCACAGAAATATTAAATTCAAGAAACGGAGCCTGTGGTTTGATTAAATTGAATTTCAGAAGCCCTGTTTATTAGTTGCGGAAATACCTACTTTTTGTTATTAATATATTAATTTTTGTGTTTTTACAGGACTTTTGATGTTCGATGCAGATATTTCTTACTTCTTTTATAACGGCAATGAATGCATCTTCGATGCAAAAGCTTCAAGGGGCAAAAAGCCGTTAGGATTTTAGATCAAGCTAGAAAACCTAACGATTTCCTGTATTTTATTAAGTTATCGAAGTGTTAAATAAAAAAATGGGAGGAGTCGCCTGGTATGCAAGGATCTATCGTGTTCAAAACAAACGCCGACACAATCTACCGAAATGGTATAGCCTGAATATACACACACGTATTTATTATTCAGAATGAGCATACCGTACATAAGAAAAGAGCTGTGAACCCTAAGAAGTATTGAGAGCTACATTAGCATTCATTTGATGCCTCAAGTCCTTACAGAGACATCATACGAACCTCTCCCGTTACATTCCATGCCGGCCATTCTGTTTGGAGATGCGCCAAAACATCTTAAAGTAACTCCCTAGAATAACAAATAATCAAATGGAATAACCATTCTTCTTTTTTATTTCGATTTTTATTGTTTTAAATTGTAAATATATATGAGATGCCTTGTAAATTAAAGGTGCTGTTTAGTGTTTAAAAATTGTATGGTTGATGAGTTCGACAGGAGAAAGTTTTAGGTTATGCAAGTTTCTGGTAGTGAAAATGCACACATTTTTTTAGTGCAGTTGGTTCTACTTTAAAATTTTTTTCTGATAAGACCTAGAGATTTCTAAAGTTACCCGCTTTTAGGCTCCTTTCGGTAATGTGTAAACAAAGGGAGATTTAAAAAAATGTATAACAAAGGTAGGCTGAGGTTGGAGTTAGTCATCCTTTAATAATTATTCGAATTGTATATTTGCGGTTATGTAAAGAAACGCAACAAAGGGATGAAATAGTGTTTTTAATTTGTGTCACGAGATGAATTTGGCAATGAACTTTCTAAATTATACGTAATCAGGTGTGAAACATTGCTACTGAATTTCTTTTTCGTAGAACTACGTTTTGCTTAAACCAACTTAGCTGCTCTTCTTTTCCAAAGATTGGTTTTCGCAATTTCCCATTCTTTAAACATTATACCATGAGATCGAAAAAAAAAAGATTCTGAGCAGGCCTTGACTAGTACAACACGATTGGCTACACTGGTTCTAGAATGCCTATGAATTATAATGTGACAGTGACATTTCAAATGTAAGTCAGTTTTGCAATCTTGTTTCCAGAATTATTTAAGTTTATCGTTGTAATACTAGTGGAGGATCACATTTTGAACAGCTACTCTAACATGTATTCATCTTAGTTTTCAGTTTGTTCCCTAAATAAATACTGTTTTGTGTTTTAATTTATTTGACATTTATTAACCTCTAACCTACTGCCACATTTTGAAATCAGTCTTGCCAATCGTGTTGTACTAGTCAAGGCCTGCTCAGAATCATCTTTTTTTCGATCTCATGGTACTTACTACTACTTAATAAATCGAGGTTTATTTCGTGGGATTTGTGTCTGTTGTTATTATCAAAATATGGTTATTTAAATATTTAATTTTCGACTTTTGGCAATATTTTGTCTTCCTCTGGAATATTTTATAGTTATAAAGCTAAAATTAAACAACTCATTTGATGGCACTGCTATGAAAAAAGTCGTAGCTTATTTTTGGAAATAAATTTCATAATTCGTTTGAATATCGTCTTTTTTTGACTTACCTTGTTTGTTGTTTATAACAAAGATATTCCATTTAATCTTTAACAATACAAACACCAAAAAGTATCAAGTGTAAATGCTAATGAACTAATGAACCAACATACTTAACCTGCAAATTGCGAGTCAGGTTAGCTGTCTAGATTTTCCCAGAAAGAATGATTTGTATTTTCCTTCTTTTCAAGAATATTTTTTTAAAAAAGGTTTCTGTAAAAAATTTAATAAAAATGCATGCTGCTCTATGAATACTTCATTTTCTTTTCATTTGTATTGAATTTTTAAATATTTCGACATTCTTTTAAATAATATCGACTAAGGTGACGAATTTTTGCTGTTTGTATATACAGGGTGAGTTAGGATAGCGGCACCCCCCTGTTAGTTCGTTTAATATTGATATTAGAAAGATAACTTGTTAACAAAAGATGTTTAGAATTATATGCTCTATATTATTGTACATTTATTTTATTTCATGGCCTGCTGAGGTTTGAGCAGTGACATTCAACTTTTTTATTTTAAATTACACCCTGTATATTTTTTACATTTTTTCGCAAGAACTATCTTTTCTCTATATGGTGCTATAAAAATATTGTGGGGTTAGATGAGAAAATTACACTGTTAAACACGATTAAAATTGAAAAATGTCCAAATTCAGCAACTTCATCTAGTAGAGATTTATTGCCGTCGGAGATTTTAATGCCAAGCATCAAGAATGGGGTGGTAGATTAACTACCACCAAAGGAAGAGAGCTATTGAAATCACTTAACGGTAACAACTTGAGCTACCTCACTACCAGAAAACCTACCTACTGGCCCACCGACCAGAGAAAGATTCCAGACCTCCTCGACTTTGGGATTGTAAAAAATATAGCGCAAAACTACTTGAAAATTGAACAATGTCTTGACCTGTCCTTTGACCACTCTCCGATATTAATCACACTATATTCATCTGTATTTACCAGAGAGGAACCTCCTAAACTTAGCAACAAAAAACGGACTGGGATGCCTTTAGAGATTTAGTTAGTGAAAGAATATACCTAGACGTTCCGTTAAAAACAGCAGACGATATTGAACAAGCTGTAGAACATTTAAATCATACAATTCAAACTGCAGCTTGGGATTTAACTCCTCGCCTAAATACGATTGACAAACAAGGTCCTCTCCAGTGTTGGGTAAGATCCGTTAATTAGGAATCTAGGTACAGATCCAGATACATTTAAAAAATGGAATCTAGATCCAGATCAAAGATCCAAACCTAAAAATGGATCTAGATCAAGATCCAAGATCCTTAAAAAAGTATCTAGATCCTTTATAGATCCTTTCGCATTTTGTAATTTCTGATAAATTAGTTTGGAAAACGGTAGATCTTAAATATCGGTCTCTTTTATTTATCCACGCTATGAGTGTATAGAGAAATTCTACAGTGTATCGCTTTTTTATTTTATTTTAATTTAATTTTTATAGATTCCATATGTACACTGGACAGTAACATAAGAAAACAGAAAACAGCAATTCAAATAAATATACAGTTAAGGGAACAAAACTTTATAGCAATGAGTTCTAAGTATTTTAAAGAGAGACCAAGTGTTAGTTTTCCTACAGGTGCGGGTCGTAAATCTTAATCCTAATCCCTAAACTAAGTTGCCTATGGCTATGAAGTATTAACGATAATGACTGCCTACTACCTGTTTTCTATTTTCTGCTATTATATGCACCGTTTTTCTTATTTTCGAAGGCTTTACACATTCCCAACGTTGGGCAGTCGCTAAGTGAATCACCCTGTGTACTTTAAATAGAAATTATTAGTCAATGAATTTTTAAAATTTCAGAAAAAAATTGTTAATTGAATAGCGGATCTTTTGATCTAAAGATGAAAGATCCATAAAAATATGATCTAGATACAGATACAAGATCCTCTTGTAAAAAAGATCTAGATCCAGATACTAGATCCATCTAGTGGATCTAGATCCTGGATCTAGATCCACTGGATCTAGATACTACCCAACACTGGTCCTCTCCCTCTGACGGTTAAAAAGGCAATAGCGGAAAAAAGAAGACTTCGAAGAATATGGCAGAACAATAGATTCCCAAATGACAAGAACAGACTCAACATAGCAACACGAAAATTTAAAACAATGCTCTACGATCTAAAAAACCAAGGAATACGGAAATATCTACAAAACCTCTCTGCTACTGAAACATCAGACTACTCCCTGTGGAAAGCCACACGCAAGCTAAAACAGCCACAGCAATCACTGACTCCAATCCGGAAAGCAAATAACGCCTGGGCCAGAAGTGATAAAGAGAAAGCTGACACTTTTGCACAACACCTTAAGAATACATTCAAACCCTTCCCGTCTTAGCTAAGCGCAGAAGAAGACGAAGAAATAAAACAATATCTGGATGCTCCAGATCAGCTCTGTTTACCATTCAAAAAGATAACATTAGCCGAGGTTAAACACACAATTACTCACGAAATAAACCCAAAGAAAGCCTCAGGGTATGACCTCATTACGGGAAAAATTCTGAAAGAATGACCGAAGCAAGGACTTAAATACATTTTAAGTATCTTCAACGCTATCCTTCGCCTAAATTATTATACAGTGCAATGGAAAGTGGCACAAGTTATACTTATTTTAAAACCAGGCAAGCCACCAGAAGAAGCCTCCTCCTATAGACCCATTAGTTTGTTGCCAATAATTTCCAAATTAGTCGAGAAACTCTTACTAAAACGATTAAAACCTCTTCTTGAAGAACAAGAACTGCTGCCGAATCATCAGTTTGGATTCAGGGAAGAACATGCCACCACAGAGCAGATCCACAGGATAGTAAACGAAATCAATCAGACATTTGAAAACAAGAAGTACTGTTTTGCTGTATTTTTGGACGTGGCCCAGGCCTTTGATAAGGTCTGGCACACGGGACTGATTTACAAAATCAAAAGAACTCTGCCGCACAACTATGATCATCTAATAAAATCGTATTTGACTAACAGGCACTTTCAGGTGAAATTCCAACAGGAGCTCACGAAATTGCACCCTATAAAGTCGGGAGTACCGCAGGGAAGTGTTTTGAGACCCACCTTGTATTTACTGTACACGGCAGACCTACCCACCTCAAAAAATACACTAACAGCTACATTTGCAGACGATACTGCTATACTAACATCTCACGAAGACCCAGTGGTTGCTTCACGAAACTTACAAACCTCCATGAACCGAGTCCAAGACTGGATGCGCATCTGGCGCATCAAAGCTAACGAATCCAAGTCAACCCATGTTACTTTTACCCTCCGTAGAGAAAGGTGCCCACCAGTAACACTAAATAATGCTCCTATACCTCAAGCAGATGACGTAAAATATTTAGTCATGCATCTTGACCGAATGTTGACTTGGAGAAAGCATATATTCACAAAGCGTAAACACCTCGGCCTGAAGATTACTAAACTCTACTGGCTACTCGGACGCAGATCTCAATTAACGCTATCTAACAAGGTCTTACTATATAAAATCGTAATAAAACCTATCTGGGCATACGGACTACAACTCTGGGGCACCACCAGCAACTCAAATTTAGAGATCCTACAAAGGTTTCAATCGAAAACCCTACCAATCCTAGCGGACGCCCCATGGTACGTGAGGAACGAAGTATTACATCGCGATCTTCGAGTGAACACTATTAAAGGTGAAGTGTCGTGCGCGAGTGCAAAGTACCTCACTCGTCTTGAAACTCATACCAACCCTCTCGCGGTTAACCTCTTGAACAATGGTAACATGACTTATAGACCAAATAGGTATCATCCTCTAGATCTAATAGATCGTTTTTAAATTATTGAAATTGTTTGTGTATATAAGTGTATATTATACTTAGTTGTTGCATTAAGGAACTTTTCACTGGAAAAGTACCCTCCACTCTAATTGTTTTTCACACCATTTACTCATTGCTCATTTGAGCAGATTGTAAATTTAAATGAATAAATAAATAAATAAATAAATAAAAATTACTTCCCATGGTACGTAAGTAACTAAATAGTTATTAACAAAGCTCGACTTTCTATATTATACTAGGCTTTGTTTCGTGGAATTTGAGCCTGTTGTTATTATTAAAACATATTATTTAAATATTTAAATGTTCGACGTTTGCCTTTTTTGTCATTTTTCATATACAAACATACAATTTCTTTTTATTATAAAGTTTAAATTAAACAGAATCATAAGCTATTTGGAAAAATTTTTGTTTATTCTTGGAAATAAATTTTATGATTTGTTTCAACATTGCCGGTTTCTTGACTTACCCTGTTATATTTCAAAGAGGTAGCTTGATTTTACCATTTATTTATTGGCTGTCATGACAGCAGGGAAGTAAGTGTAACTAAGCTTGCTGTCCTAAAGAAACAATAACTATTTTAAAAGCTGAAGCAACTAACGCTATCTTTTTAATAAATTAATTTAGTTATTATCTGAAGATGATATTATTGTAATAAAAATTACTTCGAATTTTAATGGCGATGGAAAAATATAGCATATAGGTACCATAAGTTAAATTAAAAATAAACCTCACTTACCTCCCTTGTTACGTAAGTAACTATTAACAAAAAGGTCAACTTTCTATATTAAACTGAGTTCTGTTTCGTGAAATTTGGGTGTGTTTTTATTATTAAAATATATTGTATTTAAATATTTTGCTTTCTTTTGGAATTTTTCCTACACAAACATTTCATTTTTTGATTGTAAAGCTACAATTAAACAGAATCAAAAGCTATTTGATTTTGTTGCCAGAAAAAGTCCTTGATTAATTTTTAAAATAAATTCTATAATTTATCTTTTTCGTACTCTGTTTATAACGTCTTAATTTTTATTAGTACATGGAAGGTAAGTGTAAACTGTAATGAACGAATGAACCAACACAATTATAAAATTACAAGACTGGTTGATATTGTAGGTATGTATAGACTTATCCAAAAAAATTTCTTGTATTTACATGTTTTCGAGGAAATTATTTTAAAGAGGTTTTTTAAGAGTATCAAGTTTCAATTTTATAATAGAATATTAAGATTAATAAAAGTATAGATTTACTTCAATGAACGTGTTTTGACGAATAATATATGTAGCATTTAGTCTTTGAAATTTAAAAACCTCTGTACTGCGAACACAACTTAATTTTCTTGCACTTCAGTTTTTTTAATGTTGTCAATTTTTTCGACTAAGGTGCTATATTTTTGCTATTCATAGATTCTGTTCACTGCCGCTTTGCTAAGGACGTTTACTATTATGTAACCTTTGGTTAAATTTCAAAAAGACAGCTTGATTTTACCATTTATTTGTTGGTTGTCATGACAGTAGAAAAGTAAGTGTAACTGTCCTAGAAAAGCAATAATTACTTTACAAGCCAAAGCAACTAACCGTGCATATTTTTGATAACTTGATATACCTATAGTATATTCACTACCATATTGGAACTGAAGTTTATGCATAGGGTACCTGAAACTCGCTAAAATAAACAAATATTAGGCGTCACAGTATTAATATTAACAATGCCGTATGTTCAGAACCGCTGGAACAAGCTCTGTAATCTCTAAACTCTTGAGTCATACGGTGTGGCTTCAAGCGGACTTGTCCTTGAATCCCAACGTGGTAGCGAATATACTATAGTTATTATGTCACGGTCGTGGCTCAGTTGGTTCAGTATGCGTCTGATCACTGAGAAAGCCCAGGTTCGATTCCCAGGGCCACACATACACCACTGAAAACACCCGACCGCGTTCCTCGGAAAGCAATGGCAAACCACCGAGGTATTTCTGCCTAGTAAGTCTTGTCTGGAGTAGAACTGCAAGCATTTCCGTGGTTCGGAGTCAGTCTACGTAAAGCTGTAGGCCCTCTATGTCTGTAGATTACTTGACACGCACACTACTATGGAGAGAAGACGGGCAACGCCCTGTAATGGACATGCCACTTCGAGAAGAAGAAGAAGAATATAGTTTCTCTGAAGGTGCCATTATTATGTCAAAAATTGTTTAGAATTTTAATGGGGGTGGAAAAAATATTCCACATGCCCATGTGTTGAAGTTGACCTTGGTACATACATAACTACAGCAAAGCTCGACTTTCTACATCAAACTTGGTTCTGCAGTTGTTATTAAAACATATTGTTATTTAAATAGTTATCTTAATTTTCGATGTTTTTTTAGAATTTTTGCTGCAGCCATGAAACATTTTTAGACTTTAGTCCAATTGTAAGCACTTCTAGCAACATATAGATTAAACATTAATAAATACAGGAGACGCGTCTTATGTGAATCACTCAGTATACTTGATTCTAACAATAAACAAATATTTGTGAGTTCGAAACAAAGTGTTATGAAGCCAAATAATTGTTTTAAGTCAAACAAACCACACTCTTTATAAAGCAAATCACTTGGATACGAACGATTCCGCCGAAACGTAATTTTTAAGACATGTTTTTGTTATATTCCCGATGCCATATAGCCATATTGTATATAAGATTCGAACAAGGCGCGTTACAATATAGTTAAATTTCTAATATCTAACACGCTCATAACATAGATCTTAATTTTTGGATTAATAGATTGATGTGTGCACTTCAGACGTTGATCTGTGAACATACCAATATACGAGTAATTTATATCGTCAGTTGGTTGTATGTGATATTCGGTATTTCCTTCTTTAATAATTAGATCTGAAAAAAGAATTACAGGTCCTAGAACAGTATCTTGTGGTACACCTAAAGTTAAAATACAAGCTTCTCCTAAACAGCTTTTAATATTGAGATAGTGAATCCTATTATTTAAAGAATCTCTAGTTAATTCAATGGCACCTCACTTGCTATCAGTATCAAACGCCTTGGTGAGATTTAAGTGCAAAAGACCTGTTTATTATTGATTACTGATGTTATATTATTTATCAAAAAGTTAATTGTGTTTCCTGTGGATATCTACTCTCGTCCAACCAAATTGTCTATTTAATATGATTCTATGTTTATTTACAAAAGTAATAATTCTTGAGGAGCGGATAGCCGCGTGTAAAAGGCCTCGGTCTCTCACGTTCGATTCCTGAGACCGGCGATATCCTCGCCGGAATTTAGAATGTCGTACGCTTCCCCGTGCTTCGGAGGGCACGTTAAGCCGGCGGTCCCGGTTATCATACCAACACCTTTGATAACCGTTAACCTCGCAGCACTGCGGGTCGGTCTTCTTCACCTCTCTCGATGGGTTAGGTTAGCCTCCTGCCCAGCATACGTGCTACGAGGGCTCACAGAACTCGTTCTTAGGAGTTTCTAACAGGCCATCGGCCTAGGCTTCGGCCATAAGAGGAAGAAGAAGAAGAATAATTCTTTTCTTAATAATAAGGGAGATTGGTCGATAATTGTTGAAATCTGTTTTATTGCCTGTCTTAAAAAATGGTTTAATTATTACATTTTTAAATTTCGAAGGAAATATTTCTAATTGTAGCACATTATTCATTATAAAGGCAAGAGGTTGCTTTATGCATTCTAGCAAGAAAAGGTAAAGGTTTCGGCATTAATGCCCCCCGAAGGAGGGTTAAGACCTGCTAAGTCGCTTCTCATACCTCAGTTCTTTCGTACACTATACGTACTACGGGGTGGTGTGGTCAGTACAACGCCTTCAACAACCGCCTATTTTCCGTACTCTACCACTGTGTTTCGGTTTGCAATTATTTTTAGTGACTGGATAGGCTATTTTGACTTTTTATTACTCGAACTACATCTTTTTTCCTCGCTTTAGGCCTTTAGTTCTGGCTACTTCAAAATCCGAAATAAGACAAAAATTTCCAGGTATTTTCTTGTCTTAACCCACGACATAAATAATTAAACAATTATAAGAAAACTGCGCCACTTACGTGACAAAAGTTTTTGCTATCATACATACATAACTTAAATTGTTTCTTATAATGAGCGATAATTTGCTAAAAATGAAGTAGGCTGGCGAAATTTACAATTTCACAAATATTTTCAACAGTGCGTCAGTTATATCCCGCATGACATTAACTGTATAAGTGACTGCATTCGTTCATGAAGACGAACACAACGCTCTTTACATTACACAACGTTAAAATATGCAATTTTATTTCTGACGTTATCTGGCCTTTAAATATTTATTCACTCTTTAAAATGCAGAAAATTTTCCTTCAATAACTTTCATTTACATTAACTCTACTGGACATTAATAAATAATCGAAAAACTGTGCGATTTCAATTCAATTGAATTCCAAAATATTGCCGATACATCGAAAATTAAAAGATTTAAATATGTTTTTATAATAACAAGAAAACTCAGTTTAATATAGAAAATCGAGCTTTGTTAGTAGTTACCTACGTACCAAGGGAAGTAAATGAGATTTTCAGTTTTAACACGTGGTATGAGCAACATTTTCTTCACTGCCATTAAAATAATTTCCTTGGGAAGCACTAAAAAGGGCGATATGCAAACGAATTAAGGAATTCATTTTCAAAAATATACAAAGAGTCTCTTTATATTTAGTTAAGAAAACAAATAGCTTGTGGTTCTTCTACTTATTTTCAAATACGAACAAATCTTAGATAATTGTCAAACTCATTTGTCATACAATTTTTCGAATTTTGTTCACGCAAAATGAAAATGATCATAATTTGTTGCTCATCAAAATAAGAATGTTATACATATTGTTAAGAAGTTTATTATTATAAACAAGCTATGTTAGCTGTAATAAATCAGTTAGAGAAAATCTAACTTAGGAATTTTCAGTCCACTTTAAGAATTAAAAATATTTGTGAATCTTCTTAAGAACCTTTGTTCCAAGACGTAATGAAAGTTTATTTTTTTACGACGTGTGAGAAAAAGCTCGCCGCACAAAAAACTAAATTTCAGTAATTTTTTTATTGAAAAACCTCACATCTTTCAATATCAGTTAAAAATCTGAAATTTGATTTTTTAATATTTTGCATGCATTAATATACCTAATATTTTCCCAAACAAAATCACTTTCCCCCCAAGAATGAATTCTACCTTTTCAACGTACTTTCTTTCAAATCTAGAAAAATAGGTAAAGTAAGGAATGTTCAGATGGTGACGAAACAAGTATCGATTATAAAGCATTCGGAGGCGTGTATTTGGTATAGTTTGGTCGTTTGATGTTATATACTAGTGCGTTACGCACATTTACTGAATGTAGTGAATGCGGAATGCCCTTATGTGTTCCTGTTCGCTACTCAAAATCACCCGAAAAACTGCGGTCCCAACTTGTTGGAAATGCTTGTATTTTTATGTTGGAGTGCTGGTCTAACATAATTTTCAGTTAGATACCAAACTTGAAACTTGCAGTTATTGAATTATGAAAATATTGGTTGTACTTAATTAATTGCTGTCTTGTTTAAGGTTTGCCTTATGGCACGAATAAAAAATAAGCCCTTAGTTTATTAATAAACAAACCAAAGCTCAAAAACAAAATTAAAAATTTTTAGATAGATATTAATACATATCAATAAAATATTGTCGCTGAAGGTATTCAGGATTTATTTGTTGTTATTGCCTGTTTCATACGATTTAGGAAATTCTGTGCTATTTATTTAATTTAACTTGGGGATATCGAGCAGATCTTTTACCAATTTACATTTTTTTTATTGAGACGAGTATTGTTTGTTACTGATTTATTTTGACGTAGGTACAAGAAGATTTTGTTAAACAGCGAATTAAGGCGTTTTACAGCAAACTGTTGTCTTTTTGAGATTAATTATTTTCTTAGAGTAGGGTTAAAGTTCCAACTGAAAAATTCCTTTAAATTGTAAACTATTTTAATGAATAATTACTTCCGTCGTTGGCCAGTGTTCCTTGTTCAATGTAAAGCAATCCTCTATGTTTTTTTTTATTAAAACTTGCAGAAATTCTTTGCAGACCTCAAGAATCAAGAATTAACAAAAGTGTGAAGATATTTTCAGCTTTTCTTTTTATTTGATTGGTAGCTAAAATCTTAATATTCTTTGAATGCCTGTTGTGGCCATATTTACTTTTTAATTGTTTTATGGGCAATTCGCTAATAAGTTTACAAAAAATAAAAAGTATACAGTTAAAAATAAGCCACCAACGGCTTAAAGTTTTCAAACGAAACAAAGCGTTTTAAATTTGGAATAGATTATAAAAGACAAAACTATAAATATGCAAATTAGTTATAAACAATTTAGAATGAACTGACCAACCTTCGTTACTAAAATAAAAGAAAAATATATTATAGATTAAAGGCTAGTTTTAATTTAGTTTCGTTTTCCCAAAATATCAAACCTTCACAAAGTATCATTCGTAAGTTAATTTATTGCAGGATTAAATATTATAAATCGTGGCCAACTATTGTCTAAATCTGAAATGAATAGTGTATACACTCTTTTCACTTTAGATCAAAATTGTCACTGGTAAAATTGAAATAAAAGCAATCTTTTATAGTAATACAATACGAGCTTTAGTTTGTTAAAAAGCCAAAAACAATAAACTGATATGAAGGCCAACCATAGTTTAATTCAGAAATGAACAGTTTATACACTCTTTTCACTTTAAATAAAATTGCCACTGGCCATCCTTTACAGTTACACAGTGATTTTTTGTGCGAGCTTTAGTTTATTAAAAAGTCAAAAATACAGAGAGAGCAATAAAGCCTGACCTTGCCGCCTCCTTGAAAAATGAACATAGTAAAAATGTGCCGTTTCCTATGTATGTAAGCATGGACTGCACCTACATCGTGTCTATTTTGATATTTTGTTTGTCCTTTTAGGTTAAGCCCGTTGTGTTACGCTAAATAAACAATAATTACATTCATTGAGCTTAGATAACGTATTCAAGTAAGTTAAATGGCGTTTATTGACTGGCTTGGGTGTTTTTGTAGGCAGGATAAATTAATTAAATTTGTGTTAAAACTCTGAAATATTTATGAAACAGAGTTTATAAAAGGTGCTCAAAATATGAGCCATCAAGATATGCATCTACTCTTTTTTTCATATTGTCAAATACCGTCTGCAGCTGTTGTTTGGTGATTGTTCGGACAGCATCTATTACTGCTTCTTGCAACTCCTGTAATGTACATATATAAACCCTCGGTGCCCCGATAATCCTGTCGTCAAAATATTCTTCCAGAAATCGTACTGTTCGTTGAGCTGTATGCGCAGTAGGATCATCGTGTTGAAAAAAACCTTCCTGTAATTCATCATCATGAAGCTGATCGTTAAGCATTTGAAATATATTTTGATATCGTTCTGCATTGGCTGTATCATCATAGAAAACAGGCCCAATTATTCGTCTTCTTGACATTGCAACCCACATGCAAATTTTTATGGGATGCAATGGAGCCTATTGAAAAACGTGTGGGTTTTCACCACTCCAAATGCGATAATTTTGTGAATTTACATATTCACTCAGATGAATCAATGCTTCATCTGAGAAAAATGTTTTATCTACGGGTATTAAATTCGCTTTCCTGGATCTAGAGGGAGTTATTCTTGGACAATAGGGATGTTATATGGGTGAAAATGCAATTCCCTTTTTACAATAGTGCGACATGAACCATACGACAAACCAATTTGCTGATATAACTGACGTAATGGTTTGCGGGGGCTTTGTTCCAAACGCTTTCAAACATCTGTGACTACTTCGTTGATGACTTTTGGACGACCGGGTCATTTTCCATGGGCTACAGTTCCAGTTTTATCGAAGCGCTGAACCACATGACTAATTTGGCGGCACAAAACATCGTAATCAATGTCCATACCAGGAAATGTTTCCATAAATTCTTCGCAATATGAACGAATATGAATTGCCTTGAGTACCTTTACGTCCATTATGGAAATAAGAATTCAGCAGAAATTTCTCCTGTTTTAGCGAAATCCACAAAATGCAGCTGGTAAAGTTAGGCTTAACGCAAAAAACTTTAAACCTATTCATATTGGGAAAAATAGGCGTACTTATCTGTATCTACTAAATCCTATTAATATAGTATTAGTTTATTGGCAGCAGAAAAGTTAATGTATATTTCCAAGGGTTTGCAGGCAGCCGAAATAGAACATTGGTGTTTACAGCCATTTTTTCCTTGTTCGTCCCTTTCGCCTTCTTCCTATCGGCCCTCTTAGTAGTATTCTTTTTAACCCATCTATTGTTACTCATTCTGGTCATATGTCCTGCCCATTTTAATCTTTTTGTTCTTACTACATGTGTAATCTCCGATTGTCTGTACAGCTATCTTATTTCTAAGTTTGTTCCTATTCTCCAAGTACTTTCGGCAACTTTAAACCCTCCGAATATTTTTTTTATGAATCCTCTTTTCCACATCTTTATATCTTTTCCTCTTGTTTTTTATTAATTATCCACGTTTCACTACCACACAGGACTATCGCCCTTATTACCGTTCTGTATATCCGTAGTATTGCTGCTCTTGAGACCCTCTTAGATTTTAGCATGCTTCTTAATGCACCATAAGCCGTACTTCCTTTCGCCAACCTGTTATCTATTTCCTTGTCTTCTTCACCTCTGTTCGTCACCGTGACTCCCAAATACTCAAACTGTCTAACTTTCTCTATTCCCCTCTGTTGTCATTTTAACTTATGTTTCTTAATCTGTTTCCTCTTCTTTAATTTCCATATACTTGTTTTTTCTTCGTTAATCTTTAATCCGTACTTTGTTCCCTTCTTTTCAAGTAGTCTAAATATTCTTATCAGTTCGTTTCTGGCCCTTGCCATCAACACAATGTCATCCGCGTAGGCCATGCATTGGTATTTGCAGTTGTAAATTAATCTTCATGTGAATAATCCGCTTTCTCTAAATAATATTTTTAATACGAAGTTGAAAAGTTGTGTAGAGAGCGGGTCCCCTTGCCTTAATTCTCTTGTGACCTGAAACTTGTTCGACAGATTGCCTTCTACGGAAACTTTATTTTCGGTTTTTGCTTAGAGTGATTTTCCCTAGATTTATAATTTTTGTAGGAATGTTTACTTTTCTCATGGCTTTATATAACGTGGTTCTACTTACTGACTCATACGCAAGCCTGAAATAGATGAACAACGTATGCAGGGCTAAATTCTGTTCATAAGTATCACGTTGGATCATTTTAATTGTAAAAATCTGATCTATTGTGGATCTTCCTCCCAAGGAGGGTTTGGTATTCCCCCACTTCCTTTATTTGGTATTTGTTCATCCTGCTGCTTAATATCTTAGCCAGTACTTTATACCTCAAATCCAACAATGCAATGCCTCTATAGTTTCTGCAGTCCGTTCTATCCCCCTTTTTAAAAATAGGTCAAATAACAGAGGCATTCCACGAATCCAGCAATTTTTCTTCGTTCCACACCTTTTCTATTACTTTGCATATTCTTAGCTTAAGTAGCTCACTTCCTTGTTTTATAACTTCGGCTGGTATTCCGTTACTTTCTGCACTTTTGTTATTCATTATTTCTTGCTGTGTTGGGGTCTCCACTTGTTCATTCTGTCTGTTGTTCAAAACCTCCTCATTCTCTTCTATCTCCGTTTCCTCTTCATTTAGTACTTCTAAAAAATTCTCAGCCCATCTCGCTAGTTTTTCTGACTTTTTCCCTATCAATTTCCCATCCTTGCCCTTGCAATATTGTGGCATTTGTAGAAATAGTTGTTTGCTTTTCTTGGTCTCTTGGTAAAAGTTTCTTATTTCTTTGTTCTTCTATTGTCTCAAGTTGTTTCTCTATCTTTGCCCGTTTCTTTTCCCTGAAAATTCGTTTAACTCTTTTTCTTTATTTTCTGTTGGGTTTTCCATCCATCTTAGTCGTTGTGTGTTTTCTTTATTAGTCCTTCATTGCATTCTTCATCGAACCATTCACGACTATTCTTATTTTCTCTGATTTCTAGACAGTCTTGCTCCACTTTTGTCATTACAATCTCTAATTGTAACCATTCCTCATATATATATTTTTTATGCCCTCGTTTGTAGCTCTATTGTCATTTTTTCCCTCATTCTGTCTGCTAATTCCTTCCTTCATTATTACGAGAGAATGGCCCGAGTCCGAATCCGTCCCTCTATACACCCTAACATTTTTGGCAGCTCTTGTATGTTTCCTTTCGATCATCATATGATCAATTTGATTTTTTGTAGCTCCATTTGGCGCTTCCCACGTTTCTTTGTGAATATTTTTGTGGTCAAAGTAGGTTGTCATTATTCTCAAATCATTCTCTATGGCAAATTCTATTAGGATGGTTCCATTCTCATTGCTTTCTTTGCGTCTACTTTTTCCGCCTGTCGTTTTCCTGCACATACCTTCGTTACCCACTTTAGCATTTGTATCCCCAATTATCATCTTAATGTCGTATTTTGGCAGTTTACTGTAAATTTCTTCGAAGTGTGTATAAAAGTCGTCTTTTATTTCCAGCGATTTTTCTTCCGTCGGAGCATGTACGTTTATTAAATTTAGCTTCCTGTATTTGCCTCTAATTCTAATGCTACACATCCTGTCTGATAATGCCTCAAAAGGTACAACTGATTCCTTTAGATGTTTACTGATGAGAAAACCTACACCAAAGTATCTATTTTCCCCTACGCTATTGAAAAAAATATACTCAGCTATGTTAACAACATCCTTTCCTTTCTGTTTAGTTTCTTGTAGTGCTAATATTTCACACTTGTATTGTTTCATTACTTCAACCAGCTTTTTGGTGCCCCGTCGTCATAGGCACCTCTTACGTTATCTCTAAGCTACCGATGCATAATTGCCATTGAATACGAGTGGAAAATTTCCAAACTTCAACAATTTAACACTACAAATATATTTTTGGCTCATTGCCGTGAGACTTAAATCTTTAAATCAAGTTTACGATTCCAATATTTTACTTCAAATTCGATTTTTAATTTCTGAAAGATTTAAAATTCTTCAAGTTTCATTTATTTTGTTTTATTAACTTTTTTAATCCGGAATTTAAAACCATGATTTGTTACTTAGGATTCAAGTATCCCCATTTTAAGCTGTAGATCGAAAATAATTATAAACTAACAACTTCTTCTTGTTGAAGTGGTCTTCTCTCCGTATGTCTGTAGCGTGCGTGTCAAGTTCTGAACCAAGGAAGTGCTTGCACTTCTACTCCAGAGAAGACTTACTAGGCAGAATACCTCGGTGGTTTTGACATTACCTTCCGAGTGAAGCGGTCGGGTCTGGGAATCGAAGCCGGGCCAGTCTTAATCCCAGAGGTGGCCAGACACACGCTGAACCATCTGAGCCACGACCGCGACTAACCTTTTAACACCACAAAATGTTCATGCATTATCTGAGATTCAAATATTTAAATCTAAGCTTAGCATTCGAATATTTTATTTTAAATTTTGCAAGGCTTACAGTTTTAATATCAGATTTAAGTCTTCGAATTATTAATTACGATTGAAATATATCATCTCTAAACTGTGGATCGAGAATTATAACCCAAAAAGATTTTCGTTTGACGAACATTAAATTAAATTTGACCAGAATATGGCTTTAAGAAATTTAAACTCGAAGTTTTGATTCAGAAGTTTTTAGTCGTATTTTATTTCAGTCTCTGATTTAGAATTCAAATGTCTTACTTTCAAGCTGTGAATAAAAACAGCTCCGTAATCTTTTAATTTAAAACTACTAAATTCTAGACTTAAATCTTTCAATTACTGATTGGGATTCAAATTTCTTACTTTTAAGCTGCGAATTGAATTTACAATCCGGTAGAATTTGACTCTGTTAATTTTCGACTTAGTTTTACAAAACGTAATATAGTCCAGAGAAATTAGACAAAATAAAAGCCCATCTCCGGAAAAATTCCCGGAAAGCTGAATTTTGGTATGGACCTTGATATTGTGGTTCTAAACAAAATGTCAAAAGTCCCCATCGATCCGACTGCCGCTAAAAATTTCATGTGGGGTCAAAGGTCACAAAAAACGGTTTTTTGTAAATATCTCGTTAACGGTCACATTTACGGAAAAAATGTTAATTATCAAATTTGTAACTTAGGAAATTTCCTACAAAAACCATGTAATGACTTTTATTCATAGAAGTAACTCTTTTGGAGATAATGCGATCTACAGCGTTGTAATCTTTATTTTTCTTACGAAACGTGCACTCCTTTCCACACTACCTTCTACCTTCGAGGTAGAATACAAGCTGAGTTTTTTGTACGTGGTGTCTGCAGTAAGCCTAATCCACGTTTCTTTTTGTTTGAAAAATGTTTATTTAAAAATAATACTATAGTCCAGTGAAATTAGACAAACAAAAGTTCCATCTCCGGAAAAATTCCCGGAAAGCTGGATTTTGGCATAGACCTTGATATTGTGGTTCTAAACAAAATGTCAAAAGTCCCCATCGATCACAGTGCCGCTAAAAGTTTCACGCAGGATTAAAGGTCACACAATGTGGTTTTTCGCGAATATCTCGTTAACGGTTACTTTTATGGAAAAAGTATTTATCAAATTTGTAGCTTAGGAAATTTCAAACAAAAATGATGTAAGGTCTTTTATTCATAGGAGTGACCGTTTTGGATATAATGCGATCTACAAAGTTGTAACGAACAGTGTGCACGTGGCGTATACATACATGCCGTTGAGGAGTGCACACCATTCGTTACAACTTTGTAGATCACATTATCTTCAAAACGGCCACTCCTATAAATAAAAGTCATTACATCTGTTTTGTAGGAAATTTCATAAGCTACAAATTTGATAATTAATATTATTTCCGTAAAAGTGACCGTTAACGAGATATTCACGAAAAACCGTGTTGTGTGACTTTTGACACTGCGTGAAAATTTTAGCGGCACTCGGATCGATGGGGACTTTTGACATTTTGTTTAGAACCGCAATATCAAGGTCCATACCAAAATCCAGCTTTCCGGGAATTTTTCCGGAGAGCAATGTCTAATTTCACTGGACTAATATCTTTTTGGATATTTTCCTTCTAGCTATCGACGCTTACCGAAACGACAGCCTTCATATGGCGAATCGAACAAACTAGTGCCGAGTTTGGCCTAAACCTCAACCCCTCAAAATTCTACCTGATGATTGTTGATAAAGCAGGATTGGTACCACGTTACAGTCATCTAACAACAGACACACAAATCAAAATCGACGTTAGGAGGTTAATACTCCAATAACATAAATTATCGATTACACTTTTCATAATAACAATAAAAATAATCTAATCACTTTCCAAAGAATTATCACTGGCAAAAATTAAGTCTATGGGTGCACGTCTTTTAAGTCTTCGTATGGGGGGCGGAGTGTCGAGTTGGTGGAAGATTGCACTAGGGCATTTGTGAACATTATCAAAGAAGTTTGGCCTTACGAGCTCCTCAATGCTAGACATTTTTAATTCTGTGTGTAGTTGGTCGTTGCGCACAAACCAGCTGGCGTTGCAAATAATACGCAGTATCTTATTCTGCATCACTTGAATTTTTCTTATGTGGGTTTTGCTTGCGGTTCCCCAGATGACGGAGCCATACATGATGATGGGGCGTATTAGAGATTTATATAGCAATATGGAACACGTAATTTTTAGTTTAGATTTCCGGTTTATTAGAGGGTAAAGAAGACTCAACCTGGTGTAGCATTCCGAAAGTTTTTTGTTTATATGGATACCCCATGTGAGTTTTCGATCTAGATACATTCCTAGATACTTTACTGCGCTGTCGTTCGCATCCCAAGGTACTGCAGTTGCGTTCACTTGTATCTCAGCCGGGTTGGACGGACGTCTTAGCGTAAAAATTTTGACTTGGCACTTTGATGTGTTAAGTTGTATTTTCCATACATCACACCACTGACAATATGAATCAATAGCAAGTTGGAGTTCATCAGTTGCTTGTTGAATATCTAAATTCTGAGAGATAAGCGCAGTGTCGTCCGCATACATAGCAACTTCGACATTATTGAAGTGGGGTATGTCATGGGTATACACATTATATAAAACTGGTCCGAGTATCGAGCCCTGTGGGACCCCTGCTATAATTTTCATTAAGCTTGAATATTGTGAGTTCACCCTTACTTTAAATGTTCTGTCTGTCAGAAACGATGCAATCACTCGAGTCAGATAGGTGGGTGGGTTGATTTGAAGAAGTTTGTAGATAAGACCTTCTGTCCACACTTTATCAAACGCTTGAGAAATATCGAAAAAGGCTATTACTGTGTGCTTCTTCGTTTCGAATCCGTTTGTTATGGTATTAGTGATTCGTAGTAATTGATGGGTCGTTGAATGGTTACAGCGAAATCCGTATTGAGTTACAGGGATAATGGCCCTGGCATCTAATATGTCACTCAGGCGTCGATAGATGATTTTTTCAAATAATTTTGATAATGTTGGGAGCAGGCTTATTGGTCGATAATTTGTAACTATCTTTTTGTCTTTCTTGGGTTTAGGAAATACGATAATTTCTGCTTGTTTCCAGTTATTCGGAAAGTATCCATTTCTCAAACAGGCGTTGAATAAACTAGCCAGGAAGGCTGTGGCTTTACGAGTTAAATTCTTGAGTACGACATTGGGTATTAGGTCATAACCAGGAGATTTTTTGAGCGGTAGTTTATTGATGATGGTTTGAATTTCTCTAGGAGAAGTTGGACTTACCTCTCTGGAAGTCTTTGGAATATCATGTCTCGTTGTAGATTCTAAATTTTTTTGCTGTTGTTCATATTGACCTTGAGAGGGATTGGGCTTAAAGACCTCTTCCAAGTGCTGCGCAAACAAGTTACATTTTTCTTCATCGCTTTCGATGTTATCTCCATTGTGCGTTAAGGTGTGAATTTCTTCGTGTTTTCTTAAGATTCTCTTAGTAGCAGTCCACAATGAATTGTCATTAGGGTTTATTTCAGAGATGTAGTGTTGATAAGACGCAATTCGAAAGTTATCCAGCTCTGTTTTAACCTGGTGAGTAAGACGATTTAGGATTTGTTTATACTGTCGTTCTCTTGTTCTGTTCCAGAGCCTCCTTACTTTATTTTTTTCTCTTATCAAGTTTAGAATATATGCAGGCGGATTAAAAGATGATCGCTGAAATTTGTTTGTATTGGATACAGTGGCCGCTCTCGTCGTAGTAATTAGTAAATCGGTGAAAGTGTTAATACTATTATCAATGTCATTGTTTGTTTCTATTTTGTCGATAATTAATTCTTGATCTAACCTCTCTTGAAAGTACTCCCAGTTAACCATACCGTTTATTAATCTTGGAACCGGTTCTTTAGGGATAGTTGTAGTATTAGAAGAAACAATGACTGGAAGATGATCTGATTCGAGTTCGCAGACTACACTTTGTTGCAAGGGTATAGTGACATTTTTAAGTAGAGCAATGTCTAAAATGTCAGATTGCTGATTAGTCCTATAAGGTACATGGGTGTGCTCTGTGGGGGCCGCTACATGAATTCCTAGTCTTGCAGTGATAGTGTGCAGCTTTATTCCATTGGGATTATTGGATATGCAACCCCAATTTTTGTGTTTACTGTTTAGGTCTCCTAACAGAAGCGTTGGGTGATTACTTGTAAACAGAGAAGCTAAGTCATTGTTATTTAGCGGGAAATGTGGAGGTTTATAGCCAGAGATAATAGTTAGGTCAGTATCGTTTTCCAACTCTACCTTCACGGCTATTGCTTCAATTGATGTTAGGTTTGGCAATGTTGTTAAGTGATGCTTAATTCTTCTTTTGATTATTATAGCGACACCACCGGATGCGTGATGAGTATCCCTATCATTTCTATAAATTTGAAATCCGCTAATTCTCAGCGGTTCACTGTTAATCAGATGCGTTTCGCTCACGCATGCTACGTCGATATCGTGTCTTACGAGAAATAAGCTGAATTGATTTTGTTGTCTCTTGATGCCATTTGCATTAAAGTTTAAGAGGGTTAACTTGTGAATTAATTTTTGAGCATTATTTGCCATTGTTGACATTAAAATATCCTGCAATGACGTTTGTGATTAGTTCTGTGATGAAAGGTTTTATAGATTCCAATATTTGGTTCAGGATCGTATTAATAAATGAATTATCACTCAGATTTTGATTAATGTGGGATCTTGGAATGTTGATGCTAGGCTTGTTTAAGTTATTTGTAGTTGCGTGAGCGTAGGACTCGTATGAGTTAGAAGTTCTGGGTTGGTTAGGGGTCGTTGGAGATATTCTGTGCGATTGCTGGGATGAATGAAGTCGACTGCTGTTGTAAAAATTATTTCTGCTTTTTATTGTTTGATAATAGGAACATCCCTTATAATTCGCAGAATGAGAATCACCGCAATTAACACAAGTAGGTTTGGCATTCGATAGTTTTGTGCAGCTTGTGTAAATATGGTCACCGTTGCATTTAACGCATCGAGGTTGGAGACGACAGTAATTTTTTGTGTGCCCGTACCGTTGGCAGCGTGTACACTGAGGAATGGTTTTAGGTTTACGTCTAGGTTCAACATTGATTATAGAATAAAACAATTTATTCAATTTAAAAATATCGTTTGTTTTATCGTTTTTTGTTAACTGCACCGCGCAGAGAGGCATAGGAGCTTTGTCTTTATTTAGTAACCTAGTCACTGTTTGGATGGGATAACTTTTAATAAGTTCATTGTAAATTTCTTGTACCTGAAGAGATGTTGGCACGTTCCGTAGTATTACATTTAGAGTTTCCTGCTCCGGGTTATGATATGTATGGAATGGGAGATTGTTTTCTGTGTAATATTTTGATAAGTTGCGGTAATCTTCAGCCGAGGTTAAATTTATTTTTAGTCCGTCGGTTCTGTGCTGTGTAGTGAATTCACTAGTAGTTAAAGCTTTGATATCATTGACTATTGCTTGATAATTGTTCACTTCATGTAAGAATATGGGTGGAATTTTTTGTTGTTGTGATTGATTTTGTGTTTCTTCAGTTAACTGGTTTTCTAAACTTTCAGGTAAGTAATATCTGTTTTTGGACAGCGGAGCAAGGTCCGAACAGATATATTTTTGATGGTGTTCATTTACTGCTGATAATTTTCTTTTTGTTGACGTACTAGGGTTATTGTTCGCCATGTGGCTGTTGAGATCCCGCGAGGGGCCAGACGTTTAGAACAATTATTATCACACCGGGTACAGCGAATATATGGTTAATAAAAGCAAATAAAAGCAAATTAATACGTACAGTTAACTGGCACAACCGCACTAGCCGGTCGCACTAACTGGACTATCAAAATCTAGATAATCTACCTGAGATCGTTACTAACAAATAACGGGAACTGTGAAGAAGAAGTTAGAAGAAGAGTAAGAACGGCAATAAGACTGCCTAAAATCTGGAGATATCATCAGATAAGTAAATATAGTTATACAAAGCAAATACTAATCCACTCCCTGATCTTCCCAATTGCAACTTATGGCATGGAAACCCTAACCCTTAACGCAACTTGCCGTAAAAAGATCGAAAGCTTCGAAATGACGTGCTATCGCAGGATGATGCGAATCCCATGGACCGCCCGCAGAACAAAAGCATCAATATTATGAGAACTCAACATCAACGACAGAGATCGTTTGCTGCCAACAGTGAAGAATACTAAACTTCGTGGGACACATCATCAGGCGGGATGGAATCGAAAAACTAACCAGCCAAAGAAAAGTGGATGGAAAAAGAAGGAGAGATAGATCACCCTGCAGATTTCTAGACCAAGACTCAAACTTCACAAATCTTTTAGTATCGGAGATCATTAGAAACGCCGAAGAAATTGAAATTTAGACCAAAAGTTTTGATTCGAGGGATTGAATTGAAATTGAATTCCAGAATTTCAGGCGTTAGTTAGGATTTAAATATCTCACATTCAAGCCGTGGATTGGACTCTAAGTTAAAATCTGACATAATCTGAAAAATTTCAAGCATAAAATTTAATCTTAGAAGACTTAACTTGCAGACATTACACCACAAACATTTTTATTCCTGTTACTTAATTCCAGAGTTAAATGTTACAGTTATTGCTTAGGATTCAAAGGCTTCAAGTTGCGGATTTAAAGTTACAATCCGATATGATTCTTGGACATTTAATGTAGATTTAATATTTGTAGAAATTTAAACTACAGATTTTATTATTTAATTAAAACAATGAGATTACTAAATTGCGAACGAAAATTACAATCCGTCAGACTGCTGATTTTAAATCTTCAGGCATTGAATTTAAATTTAAAAAACTTAATAACTTAATAAGTTTACTAAACTGAATTTTAAGTTTCTAATCCGAAGAAACCATCGTTTAGATTTGTGAAGCACAATAATCGCAAACTGGGATTAAGAAATTTAGTTTTCAACCGATAATTCAAGAAGTTTGACTCAAATTTAAGGATTTCTGATTAAAAGGTCAACCTATCTTATAAAATAAAATTCCACTTTAACAAACTCTGCCATTTGTTCTTTGAGTTTTCAATAAAAATTACTTAGTTTAATAATCAACTGCTGAACTTTTATGTTTTTATGTTCCACAACATAACAACCGATTAGTTTCGTGCTAAAGTTGTCAGAATTTTTGTGAAAAATCATCATCATCATCATCAATTGACATGGAGCAGATCCTCGTGGATCAATCCTGGATTACGCCAGGCCCACCCCATGCCAACAAGGTGTGAAGGGATTTGTTATGATAGGTGGGGATGCATAACGTTAACATGCCTGTGACGCTAGCCACTAGACACCGCTTCTGCAGTGCAAGGTAGTTAGTAAATCACATATTCAATGGGAGTTGGATATATGACTGAGATGGTTAACCATGTTTTATCATGTTATATACTAACAGTATTTCTAGTATTACAGCTTATTTTCTAGGCGTATGATATTAAACACCTTAGCTCAAACACGCCTATCATGTTACATGTTCCATTCTGCTAATTTAGTCTAATCATTAGTATTGCCATTATTAGTATTCTATTTCTATTGTTATTATTATTATTATTATTATGATATTTGTTTCTTCGCTGTTCTTCTGGATCTAGTTGAATCAGCAAACTGTAACTGTAACTGTAAACTGTGCCTTATCTACTTGAACATAAAAACTTACAAAAGATTTCAATAATTAAATATCTTTATAAAAAAATAAATAAACGACAAAAGTGTTTTGTTTAAAAAAATTAAAATACATGCATAATATGCAATACTCATTCAAACCAGGCTTAAATGAATTCCTTATTTTTCTAAACTAATTTCAGTGAATAAGAAAAATAGGAACAAGCCCTTCCACGTATTGTAAATTCAATGAACTTGTAGATTAGAATCTCTGATTTTTGAAAATTGTGAAGATCTCAAGGTCACTTCTAAGAATTTCTTAAATAATTATCGCCATTGGTCAAGATTTTAAGTGATAATTTAATTTTTAACAAATTAGCAGGGGTGTTATCAACAATGTATGTTTTGTATAAGAAAGGTAAAATACATGGAGATCATTACCTTGGCTATTATGCAATACACATTTAAACCACACTGAAAAATTCCTTATTTTCATAAACAAACTTCAGTGAAAAGCTAAGAAAAGTTTGTTTTTGACTGAATTTAGATATTCTTGGGTTACTTCCTTAGGGAGGTTAATTTCTATCGCCATAACAAGGTAATTAAATCTGCACAATATTTGCATATTTTTGATTAGAAGATTGAATAAGTTCTTTGTTAATTTCAGGATTATTGGAAAATTTTTTAAAGAACCTATAGCTTAGACTTTTCGAACGCCTACTTTGAATTGGTTTCACAAATAATTATATTTATTTACTTTACTTCGTGAAGTACTGTTGCATGTTTGTATTTTCAAATAAATCTTTAAATAAATTAATTGTTAGTTTTGTATAAAAAGAAGCACAAACGGTAATTTTATTCTATCTTTAAAATTCGTAAAGTCAACGCAGTGGTTTGTGAAAGTTTATATGCTACGGATGGCATTAAACTAGAGATTACGGTTTCCTAGAAATATAAATTGTGTGGTTTGGTCCAGCGATGCGCAAAACTGATATCTATAATCTATTAGTGCTACGAAGTGTAAACAAAACACATTACACTCAGAAATTTGCCAATACCATAAATGTCTTTCTTGGTACGAATAACTGTAGAAAAGTAGGAGGATATTACGACTGTTTTAGCTTTAGTTAGAGTATGAGAGAGTGGTTTGTTTGAAATTAAATGTAATTCGGTATGACCTTATTTCTGGGCATTAGCTGACTTGAAATTTGATTAATGTCGAAAGTAAAGATTTATTTCGAATTCACCCTCTGTCTCGTCGCAGTTTATATAAATACAACGACGTCTAAGTTCTCTAAGCTAAGAGGATGAATAGGATGTAGGTAATAAATAGGATGTGGACCTTGTCTAGAGGGCTTCGCGGACTTATAGGGATTCTCCGTGTGATATGTGATATGTAGGCAGGTATAATTTCAAAGGACTAAAACCAAGTCCGTTGTTATATGCACGAAATGTTTTAGAATAATATGACGTTTAACAGTCAAAATAAGCAACAAACGAATGATAATAACGGGTCATAATCTTAGAAATTTAAGCGAAATATGTAGAAAAAGTAAGGTAGTTGCATAACTTTAGCCGTACGTGTTTCTCAATCTCAACGAGTTGTGAGGCGGAGGATCATAATGAGAGTGCACCGTTCAGTAAGCAGGCACCTTATAATTCGGCACGCGTACCTATTCAGAGTTTGTCCACCTCGGGATACTCCTGTAGAGTCGCTGAGGAGGAAGTGAGAGCCATCGGCCATCGATAAGTAGAAATGCGGAAGTCTGAAGATGGTCGTTATAGTCATTTATCGAGTAGATAACGGTGGATTTAGAAATCATTCGAGAGTTATTGTACAATATTAGAACAGAGCTTAATTGTATACTTAGTTATCCTGGATTTAATTTTAGTGTTACATATACAAAAAGAAAAGGGATTACATAAATTTCTAACTGTAAATATAACGGTAACGCACGTTGATTTTTACTTCCTCAACGGAGCCAGAGCTTCCAGTTATTCAAAATAATTTTAGGAAATACCTTAGTTATAATTTTAGGTGCTTATCAGAAAACAAATTGCAGGCGTAGTACTTCCCCACACTAGGATTTTAGTTATAAAACCTACAATTTCCGCACTTCGAAAGTGTTTAAAAAGAAAAAACATTCATTGTATTCCATTTAAAAATTAAGACAGCTCTCAAGAAACCTTATATTATGGAAATATGTTTCTAAACCATAAACCATAATCCTTGAAATTCTTTGCTTCGAAGTTTCATTGAGATCTTCACAATTTTCAATAATTAGAGGCTCTGATCTATAAATTCACTGAATTTAACGAAAATTACATTTCGTAGAAGGATTTTTTTCTTAGTTTTATCAAAATTCACTGAAATTCGTTTATGAAAATAAGAAATTAAAGTTGAGTGATAATTAGTTTTCATAAAAATTTTTGAAAGTTAATATGGACACAATCGGTTGTGGAGCATAAAATAAAGTTTAGACGTGGATTAGTAAGCAAGATTAAATCTTATCTATTGATAACTTAAAGAACAGAAAAAGATAGATTCCTTTAGAGTGAGAATATCTGTTGAAAACTAAATTTTTCAATTTTAGTTTGAGATTGTGGCTTCACAAATCTAAAACATCGTTTTGTTGGATTCGAAACCTGAAATGCAGTTTAGTTAACAATATTTTAAATCATATTCCAAAAATTATGCTTAAAAGTTTAATTGACATTCTATAATAGAAAATTTTAGCCTTGATTTTTTTTACAAAACCTTATTAATTTAACTCCCTAAGGAGATAATATCTACTTTGCAATCTAAGCATAGGTAGCTTGTGTTACTGAATAATAAACTTAATAACGATTAATCCCAAATAACTATGTCAAAAATTACAGTTTATGTTTACCAAGTACAAGTTAAATATAAATCTTACTTACAATCTCCCTTGTTTTGTAATTACAGTTTCATTTTGAAATCGGCCCGAATCTTAGCTCGGAGGACTTTACTTTCGGATTTAATTGCAAACAATAAGTTAGAATGTTTCAGGCTTAAATAAAAATTATTTCAAGTAGGCGCTGTTAAAAACTTTCGGATGAAAACTACTAAAAATAGTTTTGTGAGAACAAACCTCGAATAAAAATTTTAAGATTGGAATTATATTTTTTTCTTATTAGTAATTGAATCTTCTTGTACCTTTCATTGTCTAAGGATTTAAATTGCTGAAAATTAAGTGTTTTATACCCAGAAATTGAAGTTAGAAAGTTTCAGATTCTCTCAGACTGTAACTTTCAATCCATATCTCGAAGAATATTTAACTTTGGACTGAGTACGATTAAGATAACTTACAACAAAATTTGAAATTTAAAATTCAAAAATCTCTAAAAGGTCAAATTTTAATGTCCAGAAATTTTTAAATCTTATCCTGTCTAACCAATGGCTTCATAGTAAGATATTTCGTTTTAAAATAAAATATCCAGATCTGGTATGAAGTACGAATTAAATATTCCAAATCAAAATTTAAAGTCTGAATTTTAAACAATTATTAAGTCTTGTCGAATTTAATTTAAAGCTTGAAAGCAGAGTCACATTCCCCCGAATTATACTTGAAAATGAGTTAGTTGAATCCTTAACAACGCCCGAATTATTTAAAACTGGAATCAAGTATAAATTAATATTTCGAAGTAAAACTGTGGGCCTAAATTTCAGTTTTTGTAAGACTAAATCAATGCTTCAAAGTCGAAAATTAGCAGAATCAAATTCTGTAGGATTATAACTTCAATTCACAGCTTAAAAGTGAGATATTTGAATTGCAACTACAAAGTTGGGGTTAAATATCCAAAATCTCCAAAAAATTAAATTTAATATTTGATAATCTTCCAACTCAGTCATGTCGAACGGCGCGAATTTTGATATTAAAGTTAAGATTACCTTATTCAAATCCGGAATTAAATATAAAGTAAATGTTTACAATCAAAATTTAGAGTTTAAATTTATGAAATTATTTTTAAACTAAATCGTATTTGTTGGATTGTAGCTTCAAGTCGCAGCTTGAAAGTGAGATATTTTAATCGCAACCTGAAAGACTCTTCTAACATGAAATTTTATGCTTGAAATTTATCAAATCCTACCGAATTTTAACTCTATATCCACAGCTTCAAAGCGAGCCGTTTGAATCCTAAGACAATGCTTGAAATCGAATTAAAATTAAGAGTTTAAATTTTAAAAATTGAAAAGTTTTGTAAAACTAAATACCTGAAAATCAAAAATTCAGTTCGCAGCTTAAAATTAGGAAATTTGAATTCTAATCAATAATGGAAAGATTTAGGTCTCGAATGTTTTACATTAAAATTTTGGGTTTAAGTTTCAACAAATATTAGAATTAAATTAAATGCTCAAGAATTAACAAACCTGTTCGGATTGTAATTTTAAATAATGAAACATGAAAGTGAGATATTTGGATCCTAAACAGTAACTGAAAGATTTAACTCGGGAATCAGAGAACCGGTGTGTTTAAAATAAAAGAGTTTGAGCCTTCTAAAGTTAAATTTAATGCTCAGGAATTTTAAAATTTTCCTGGGCTGTAACTTTTGATCCACAGCTTGAATATAAGACGACTGAAATAAAACACAATTAAAGAAAATTAAATTAAAATTTCGAGTTCAAATTTCTAAGAGATGTTTTGGTCAAGGTTCATTTAATATTCGACAAATAAAAATCTTCTTTTCTTAATACACAGTTTGAAGGTAAGTAATAATTTCAATTTGCGATTAATGCGAATAATTAGAATTTGTTTGAAGGATTATTGAATTTTAAGCTTGCGTTTAACTATTTGAATGTCAGATAATGCTCTAAAATTTTATGACTTTAAAAAATTGGATTTCAAAGTTTAAAAATTTTCAAATCGTGCTGAATCATAATTTTCGATACACAGCTTTAAATAGAGTTACTTGATTCCTAAGTAATAGCTCATTGTTGATTGAATCGTGATACGTGAAGGGGATTAGGGGAAAACCCTAACACCGCAGTCAATTAGACTTATTGGTTATTGTGTTGTTCATGATATCGCTTGTTAGGCTAAAGGATTGTAACCTTGATTAGGTTTAATAGTCCTTTTACCACATTTCCTTTTGTTAGAATTTCTCGAGAGTAGGCTTCTCCCAGGAGTGCACTCAAAGATGATATGGGCAGCTGTTTTGCCTCCTTATCACAAAGTCTGTATAATGTAGGTTGCTCATTAAAGATGCCCACTGGGTCCATGTGTTTTCTTAGGTAGCAGTGGCCTGTTATCAGCCCTGTTACTAGCCTAATTTGCTTAATTGCAGTACGTCATCTGCAAATTTTCTAGATGGTTCTCTTAGCATTAACTTGCTGGGTCTCATGCCATCCTCACTATTCCAGTGGTTTTGATGTTGTCTTTTTATCCAACCTACTAGCCAGCTGCAAGTAGTGGCTTTGACAATTCGAAATACTGGCTCAGGCCCAGTACAACAGGTGATTTCTGATCCCTTTTTTTCAAGTACATCAGCCTTTTCGTTGCCTAGAATTCTCTTGTGTCCTGGTACCCACACAAGGGTTACCTTATTGTGGTTTGTAAGTGTTATAAGGTTTTAAAGACAGCCCTAGTTTTGAATTGATCTGGTTGCTCGCCAAGGCTTTTACTGTAGCCTGGCTGTCTGTCAGGACCGAGATATCGCTGCCCTGATAGTTTCTTCTAAAGCATGTATTTCTGCTTGAAATACTGTAGCGTACTTCCCTAGAGATGCACATGCATTAAAACAGGAAGATTCCCCATGTATTTCAGCTCCAGTTCCTCTGTTAGTTTTGCATCCGTCTGTGTACCAGACAATTTTACCTCTATGACAGCCTCTCGGTATCAGCACCATTCACCAATAAAGTTTTTGCCTACTTGGCCTACTACTCATTTATAATAGTGAGTTCGTGACGATGTTGGTTATCCTAGCATGCCCAGAGACGAATCTGGTTTGCCAGTTTCCATTATACTTCAGACTACGTATATGCCGCCATCCTTGCTTCTGCCTTATAATAATAATATCTAGGCGAAGAAAATTTAATATGGCTTTCAAGGCTGCAGTTGGAGTACTCGTCATGATTCCTGTAGTACAGAGACAGGCAAGTTTTTGAAGTTTGCACAGCTTCAGTTTGGCGTTTCGTTGTTCTACTTTAGGCCACCACACCAGCGACCCATAGATGACCATAGGTCTTACCACAGCACTATACAACCAGTCTACCATATGTGGTTTGAGTCCCCAGGTTTTACCCAGTGCTAGAGTGTCCTTACCTTTATTTACAATTTTGCATAAATGTGAGTAGCTCTTGTTCTTGTTCTTGTTCAAGTAGCTTCTTGACTCACTTGTACTTGAGCGTTGAATAGGTGTGGCAGTGTCAGTCCGTCCATATGCTTTTTTCTTGTGAATGGAATCAGTGCCGTTTTCTGTGGATTTATACTGAGGTTCTCCTTAATATATCAGCTTCCCACTATGTTTAGAGATCTTTGCATGAGCTCTGAGATAGTAGTTATTCACAAATTTTCCCGCGATGAGTATAGCCAAATCGTTGATATACCCCTGGGTGTAGTAGCTTTGTCTATTCAGTTTAACTAGGAGTTTATCGACTACCAGGTTCTACAGCGGAGGTGATAGGACCCCCACCAATCTCCATCGTCTCACCAGACAAGGTCGATTAAATTTTCCTATCATGGAGCGTATTGCTGATCTACCTACAGATTGTGTCTCTACTCCACGGTTCCTCACTGCAGCTATCATTGACTCAAAGGAGGTGTGATCAAAAGCTCCTTCTATGTCAAGAAGAACTGTCAATGCTATTTCCTTGTTGTTGACTGCATCCTCGACTCTACTTACCAATGGGTGTAGAGCAGTCTGGCATGTTTTTTCCCGATAGTCATGCATGCTGATTGGGATGAACATGCTCATGGTTAGATATTCTAATTTCAGGTAACAAGCTTGATGATTCAAATGCGAAGAAAATTTTAATAGATCATGATTAGAAATTTAGAATTTTTCAAATTCAGTTTAATCATAATTTTGGATACACAGTTTAAAGACGGGACACTTACTAATCCTAAGTAATGACAGAAAAAGTAAAACTCGAAAAATCGATTATAACTCAAAAAATCACACTTTGTGAACGATTTTAAATCCTTCAGAACTTAAAATCCTTTAGTACTTAAAAGTAGAATTTCAAGTAAAATGTTTGAGGCTTATGCTCGAATTTAAGGTACGACTCTTAGGAAAACCAACGAAGACTTTGTTGTTTTAAAGAGTTGGATTTTAAAGTTTCGGATTCTGTTGGACCTTAGTTTTCGATTCACAGCTTGAATACGAGATGTTTGAATTCTAAGGAACGACTTTAAATTCAGGGTTCAAACTCGACGAATCGAAGTTTGAGTAAGTTAAAACCTTTCAGAATTTAATATCAAGTTTAGACTTTTTAAAATCCTGTTAAGGTAGAATTTTACTCTTCACAAGTTAAAGCTGAGATACCCTAAACCTAAACAATGAGTGAAGGATTTAAATTTTGGATTAAAATTCGTATAATGGAAATTTAAAGCACTGCAGAATTTAAACACTAAAATAATTATTATTAGACTACTCTGAAACTTCTTCATAAATAATTTTTAGATTGTTCTCAATTTTAAAACGTAAACGTCAAACAAAAATACGAACTTATTTATTGTTGTTATTATTAATTGTGTAATGATTAAATAATCTTGTATAATATTATTGACATGAAATGAAATTGTTGACGATTTTTGCTTACGAGTTTAACGTCGGTTGTGAAATATTTAAAAGAGAATAATAAAATCTATTTTTATGAGTTTCTACGCAATACATTTTTCAGCTGATAAGTGAAAATATCAGAAATATTACGTATGTTAATGCTGATTTCAGCTGCAATACTTTTAATAAATTATATCAATGCCTACATTTTGTTAGAATTTCAGAAAAAATTGTTTCAGAATCAAAGATTGTATTTTAACTAAATCAAAGTAAGAATTTTAAATTAAATAAAATTAAATACGTATGTTCTTTGGGAGATAAATTTCAAGCGAAGTTAGGCATGAAAATTCCATTTCCTTTAGATATTTTAACCCGAATGAGGGACAAATCTTTGAAAATGTTAAATCTAATCTACGAATCGGTATGGTTTAAGTTTTGGAATATTCAAGTGAATTTTCTTTTTAAATAAATTGTTGTGGTATTTAAAATACTTTGAGGACGTTCGAAGCAAAAACGGTAAATAATTGTCCTGCAAATCATTTAAATAAATTAAAGGCTATTTTAAGAAAGCGAAATTTGTCAGTCAAAAAGTTCAGATTTGGAAAACTTTCAGTTGGCAAAAGTTTGGAGCGCTTTACTTGAGAAGTTTTGTAGGCAACTCAAATAATAATGCCATTTTTGGTATTATTTTGAATGTTTGTTCATGGAAGTTGGGAGGCCATCCTGTATAAGCACTTACAAACAAACCTGATTTAGTTAATTAGCACTGAATTTTTTTTAGCATTTTTCAGCCTTCTAAGGCTGATATGAAAGGTGTCAGACTTCATTAACTGTGGATTTCCAAAAAGAACAGAATTCCATCTCCAAATTAGAAACCTCAGTATTTCAGAATAAAAGTTTAAAATATTATTTTTATGCTATGAACTTCGAAAGCATTCTGCAAAATTAATTAAAAATACTTGTTAAGTTATTAAATAACCTAATAAATTGTAAGTATTACAATGAATTTTGAAGGTATCCTTCAATGTTACAAAATATTCAAGCTTATAAACCTAAATAAAGGTAACAAAAGGTATTAAATCAGTGAATAAAATAAGGCAACCGGAATAAGAAAACGTTTTAAGGCACGTCCTTTTATAATAAAGCGATGAGATGAGCGGATGCAAAGAGAGATTTGATATACTCCAGTAAACTACCTAATTGGCAGAAATATTTATTCGAAGGATGAATAATTATAACTAACAGACTGGTTTTACTCTCGCTCGAAGGTACTGTGAAGCTGCACGAATAAAAGTAATCTGATGAATTAATGTAGTTTAAAGATAATCTCCGGTGAGGCGAGCAACCAAGCGCGGATCTTTACCACATCCATACCGAACGTAATACGTGTTTTCTTAATTCGCGAAATATATTAGTTAAACCTACCATTCGGATTAATTAAAGTCGATAAATGTTTACAGCATCCGTTATTTTTATCATAGGTATAATCTATCGTACGCCGTTCGCACAAATAAACCGAGAACAATTTATTGTAATATAATGTATATTTAATAAAGGAAACTGGCTATCCCATCCGTATTACATAAAACATCTCGGATAAATTTATTGGACAAGATTTAGTACAACAACCTTAATTAGATTAAGTGAACATTCTTAAAACTGAAATTTCTTTTACACACAACTAACTAAATGAATCAAGTTAATTGATTTCGTACATGCACTTTATTTCCTCATTATAGACATGCTTGAACGTAAACAGATGGGGAGGAAGTGTAGAATAAATAGCGATCGCGAGATCATAATGAATACGAAATTTGCATAAAGTTTTAGGATTATTGCATTTTATACTTAAGTAATTTAAGCAGTGTGGGCTGTGTTTCCGGATAGTTTTTAATCAAGTAATATACTGCGCATTCTTCTTGTTTTTAACCCAGTAATTCATGATTTTTTTTGTTATGCTAGTGCCATGGCTTACTAAAATTAACAATTGAAATTGGCAAACGAAATTATTGATGACGATATTTATAGGTAATGTAGGTTACATATGTAAGTTATTAAAGCTATAGTTTTGGTAATTTTAAAATAAATTAATAAATAAACACTGCCCCATGATCTTAGTTTGGTGAGCTGTGAAATTTAAACTACTTCAGGGTTTACCTTATTTAATCGAGGTCTTCAAAGATGGCGCTACCTAACTAGAAGGAAGATTTTTATAAATCACAAATAGTAATTTGTAATACAAGTGTTGAAAGCTTGCGTTTGCCACACGAATGTGAAGTTTGCAGCACGAACGATAGTGAGTGCTGCAGTCACATGAGGGTGGCAAATACAAGCTTTTAACACATGTATTACACACTATTTTTTCTACAACCACATTTCCATAAAAAAATTTAAATATTTCTGCAAAATCAAATCTGACATTCATTAAATGTCATTATGACATTTTGATTTCGGTGCGGCAAAATTATACTTTGCCGCACCGAAAATCATGCATGTGCGTGCGGAAAGTAAATTTTCCGCACGCTAATTTCACTTGTTCGGCAAACACTCATTTTCAATACTCGTATCTATGGAGACGAAGTTTGAAAATCCCACTTTCCATGGTGGAAGTAGAAAAAAATTATTGAAATTTGATATTTTTTGTGGGCATTCAGTTTCTGAAATTTAAAAATTAATGTCAAACTCGTTACAACAAATGTTCAGAAAATATTTAAAAGGATTACAATACCTAGAAATATAAACATATATCTGAAAAGTATAATTATCAATCAAAAATATTATTCTTGATTAGAGAGTTTTTAGTTTACAGAAATGCAAATGAAATAACCAATTTTAGTAAGCTATGATTGGTATTGAACTTATATGAGAAGAAGGTAAATTGTATTTTATCAGATATTAAACGTTTCGCAGGATCAGTATGGCCACAATTTTTTTTTCAACGTTAAAAGAGTCTAACATTTTTTCAGAACAGAAACTGGACCATAATGAAATTAATTTAAACAGTAAACCTCATTAGAAGAATTCACTTTCTTTCTTACCTCTCTGTTTGTTGTTTTTTCAATTCATTTTCTTTTGTTTTTCTGGGGTTTCTTGTGGTCTTTCACCCCTGCGGTCGATTCTTACGCCAGATTCAGATTTAAATTTAAAAATTCGTATTCTATCAAGAACCATAACTTTAAAATCAATTGAGTGTGATATTTATTGACAAGGCAGATTTATACTAAGAAGTTTTATTTCCACTAAAACAGGGCCGGAATAAGCAACTGAGCAATTTATATTGGCTGTTGAAGTAAAAGAAAATTACATAGAAAAAGAGAGCCAAAGGAAAAACAGAATAAGAAAATAACGTATAAATTGAAAGAGAAAAAAGAAATTTTATAAAGAGAATATGAAGAGAATTATAAGCGGAAGCTATAGATATTGAGCAGACATGCTGATGCTGAATCATCAAGAACATAATTTAAAAAGTAAAATTTAAATTAAGTAATAGATACACATAGTGAAATCAAAAAAGTTATAAAATTTATCGTCACATGCAATTGCGATCTAAGTACATCACGATTACGACTACGACTACTTCTTCGACGATTGCTGGTACAAGATAATAAGAGTTGTTGTTGGTGGGTGGTTGCTTGCGCAATTGGAGAGCGCTATCAACGTGCAAAACTACGCTACCCACCAAAACAGTTCCAGGAGAAAACCGAAGAAGTGACAAAGAAAAAATATTTACGGCTGAGGACTGAGCTTACCAAATACATATAGAAGAAACATTAGAGAATAGTTTCAAATAAAGACTGGAATGCAAAAGACGGAACATAGTAAAAATTTGGCAATGGAAAAGAACAGTAGAGAGATCCTCGGTCTCTCACGTAGGCATCTTGGGTTCGATTCTCGACACCAGCAATATCCCCACCGGAGTTAATAGAAGGTAGCATGCTTCTGCGTGCTTCAGACGACACGTTATACCTTTGATAACCGTTAACCTTGCAACACTGCGACTCCATGTTCTTTAACTCTTCCGACAGATAAATTTAGCCTCCTGTCCAGTGTACGTGCAAAGAGGGTTCACAGAACTCATATTTACGAGTTAATAACATGCCACTGGCCTAGGTTTCGGCGATAAAAAAAAAGAAGAAGAACCAAAAATTATTTCTCAGAGTTACAAAAAAAAAACCTTTGAAAAGAGAATCAAGAAAAGATTAGAAGAAATAAGACCAAAAAAATGAATAACGAAAATAAGGGAAGATCGTCTTAAGAGACGAAGAAATTATAAAACGGCGGATGGAACACTCTGAAGAATGAACAAAGGTGAAACTGAAACAGAAATAAAAGAAGAAGTGACATAGAAAATTACCTACGATTGAGGACTGAGCTTGTTAAATATACATAGTGCAGAGTACTTTGAAAAAGCGAGGAAGGCAAAAAATAGATTATGGAAAGAATCTGGGAATAGAGCGGAAAAGAGTAGTAGAGACAACCAAAAAAGATAGGTAAAAGTTCTCCAGAATTAAAAAAAACTGCGAAAAGAAAATCAAGGAAAGGTTTAAAGAAATAAGACCAAGAATAAATAAGTACAGGTCCTCTTTGGGGACAAGGAAATTATAAAACGGTGGGCGGAATTCGTTGAAGATTTACTGGGTCGAAAGAAGAAGAAATTGCAAAGGGGTTAAGCCAAGGAGTGACAAAGAAAAATACCTACATTTGAGGACTGGGCTTACCAAATTTACAAAGAGCAGTACAATAAAGGCAGAACATTATAAGAATTAGGTAGCAGAATGGAAAAGAACAACAGGGCTAAGGAAAAATACCCTTCTTGCAGACGAAGCAATTAAAAGACACTGAAGAATTATTGGGATTCTAATGAAGAAAAAAATTCAAAAGAGATTGAAAGAGGCGAGAAAAAAAAGAATAAAATCTGTCATAGTAGGATAGTCAACATTGTATATCCTAGGCATTAGAATACAATGTAACATATGTTAGGATAATAAAGAGATCTAGTATTGACAAAATCAATCATCATTTTTTCTATAAAGAAGAAAAAGAAGATATAATGAAAGAAGATATAATTATAGCAACCAAAGCAGTGAAGAATACGGAAAAACCAGGTAAAACAATAATGTTGTTGATACGTAGAAAGGCAGAGGCAATGATAATACCAATTCTCAAAAAGAGAGATAATTGCGTGTGTTCAGATTAGGAAGGTATATCACTCATTAACGCCCCCGGAAAGGTATATGAGGGGGCCTTGATGGAGAAATTAAGACAGACAGAAAAGGTTAGAGGAAATACGGAGTTACACCAGGACGCAGCACTCAAGACAATACAGTCATGGTTAGGCAGATAGATCTCGAAAAGGTTTCAAACAGTAACAGTAAGAGTGGACTAATGCAATTACAAATAAGGAAAAAGAGCTGGGTATAGGAAAAAGACGTGGAAAACAGAAAACGATGAATGAAGTTGCAGATTGTGAAAAACCTACATCCTATGAGGTAAATATTATAGAAATTTAAGTAAATAACTACTATTTTTCTGTTTTATGTAAAAATATGATTTTTCTATTTGGGTGCTAGAATAACTCCATTCTAGCACCCAAATGACGTCATTTGAGTGTTAGAATAAGTCGTTGGAGTGCTAAAATAGACTAGTAAAATTTACTGTATTGATGTTGGTAGCGTTGAACTGTCAACTGACATACGTCAAAAATTCTTTTTCATACTGGGATTTGGACTTGTCCGGCAATAAATTTTCTAACCTAAAATTACGCCAACATAAACGTCACCAACCATCGCAAAATTCCCTAGATTTAAATTTTTTATTTTTTAATTTATAAAATGGTATAAAGCGGCAAAATAGAAAAAATAGTATAAAATACTCGCTGCAGAAGGTCTTTCAAGCACTCATTTGTTCCTCAACTCGCCGCTGTGCGGCTCGTTTCGGAATTTCAAATTCGTGCTTGAATAGATGCCTTCTGCAACTTGTATTTTAATATACTATTATTTTATCTCAGCCCTTTCTTTCGAAATAAAACACTAATACTGTATAATTATTGCTTGTATAGGTATATACCATGAGATCGAAAAAAAGATGATTCTGAGCAGGCCTTGACTAGTACAACACGATTGGTTACACTGGTTCTAGAATGCCTATGAATTATAATGTGACAGTGACATTTCAATTGTAAGTCAGTTTTGCAATCTTGTTTCCAGAATTATTTAAGTTTAATGTGTAATACTAGTGTAATTTTTCCAAAAAACACAATTTACAGACATGTATTCATCTTAGTTTTCAGTTTGTTCCCTAAATAAATACTGTTTTGTGTTTTAATTTATTTGACATTTATTAACCTCTAACCTACTGCCACATTTTGAAATCAGTCTTGCCAATCGTGTTGTACTAGTCAAGGCCTGCTCAGAATCATCTTTTTTTCGATCTCACGGTACATTGTATCCCTAGATGGAGTACCTTATTATGCTAGAGATCAATTTACTATTTTCGAGTTTTCTGAACGACCTGTATATGTATATGTAAAATTATATAACAGGTGATCCAATACAAAGTCGTCCTTGGTGACCCATGGAATTAAAAGGTACAGTATTTTTCACCTAGGATTTGGGTTGTGGCGTCAACGCGCTGTTTATAAATTCACAATCCAACTATACTTCATCTCTTTCTAAACTTGGGCGGAGCAAGTTGACGTCACAACCCAAATGCTAGATGAACAATTCTGTAGGTATTAGGTATATCTTAACTAATAAAAATTAAGCATCTAGATTTATGTGATTATTATATAGCATTTCCTGTACCAAAGTAAAACATAACTTTTAGGTTTGTTCCTGCAGCAAATCACAAACGGTTTGGTGACTATATCAACTGGTTGCAAACTGTTAAAAGTTGGTAACTAGTTGGCGATTATTTCCTGATGGAACACATTTTAAAAATTTTCTTAAAATTTAAAAACTGTAAGTCCTTTCAATGATAATTAACCTCGAAACTACTGGTGATATACAAAAACACTACAACATAACCTAACACTCGACACGCCTCCTTAGTAAATCATATGCGCATGTCAACCAGAAAAGTTTTTAAAAAATCAGGGAATTTTACAAACGGTTTCTAAACTGTTTGCATTGTATGTGCGCATGCGTCTGACAGTTTGCAACCGTTTCAAACCGTTTGTGACTCTTGCAAGAACAAACCTATTAATTCCATAGATCGCCGAGGATGATTTTAAAATTGATTGCTTAATATATAACTATAAACCTCATTTAAGACATTTCAGGACAAGCAAAGTCTGGGGAAATACTGTATAAAATTCGGAAGATAAATCTCTTTGATCAATCTCAAACTTTGCTGTCCACTACGCTCGGGCTGTTAACTCGTTTCCGAATGGTAAATTCTTTTATTTTTCTTGATGTATAAATAACCAAAAGGCTTTTAGTTTTATTTTGAAACATAACTATAAGACGAAACTTCGACTTTTAATCTTGATTTTAGAATCTGTAACAATTATGCACTTTCTTAATCACTTACAAAAATTCGACCACAAAAATGATATCGTAATGACATGAAATTTTAAGAAGGAATTTCAAACTATTTAAGAATTACGAGCGGTAATAAACAGCAATTTTCACTTTCGAAGGACGAATTTTGGAAGTTATCAAAGAACCCTACTTTTAATAATATAAACAGCCATTTTTCTATTTTTTAGTTGTTAACGTTAGACCTAAACGTGGCAAATATTATTCCAAGCTTATCTCGCATATATACAAGCTTAAAACGTTAAACTGCGGAATCTAAAACTAAAAAATTTTGGTTTTTATTTGTGAGTGTTTAAAATTAATCGTACAGTTTTAACCGTAAATCTAAAGCACTTACAATTCGAAATTCCAAATTTGAAGCTAAAAATCGAATTCAAATTATTAGTCGGAATTTTGGACAAGATTGTAAGATTTTAGAATAAAAATAGGAAATTAGGGTTCTTAATTTAGCCCCAATTAACTTATGAAGGCGATTTCAGATATACAAGCTTGAAACGTTGAATTTTAGATTTCAAATTTGAGAATTTTTATTTTGAAAATTTTAATGCGATTTTTAAGACTTCTAATGTAATAAACGAACTTCAAATACCAGTTTCAAATTTTACAAAAATTCAAAAATTCATATACAAAATTGTAACTTTTGGATTATGACTGAAATTGAAAGATGCGTAATTATTTCTAAAACTTTTATTTCGAATCTAAATTAAACGATTTAAAATTCAACAACTTAAATTAGGATTCCAGACCGAAAGAACGCAAATGTCTTCAAAATGTTAATCATTGAGCCCAGAGTCCCATCAGATTTTGAAAAATTTTGGAGGTAGGTAATTTGATTGATAATCAGTTTTCAAAATTAGTTTTCGGAAGTTTGAAATGTTCATCCGATTTTTGATTTAAAGATTTGCGATTCGATTCATATTTCGGGAGCCTTAGGAATTTGGAGATCAAAATTTTGGTTTACGTGTTACTAAACTCTTATCATCTTATACAGTTTGTTAGATTGTTTTGCAGTAGGTATTAGATAGTAGTTTCCGAAGAAAGAAAAAATTGAAAAGTGTGCTACGTGAGTTTTTATAAATAAATTTCTACGAGTTGTCGTTGGAATTTGATCATTTTCATATCGGTTTGAGTTCTGAAAAAGTCGAATTCAACAAAAAAGGTTCTTGCTTGTTTTATTACCAAATAATACACATACTTGAATTTACCGCATTTTTGGAAAAAAATAACAAATGTAAATGTTTGTTTTTACTAATTTTTGTTTTCGTTCGAAAACAATTAATATTTTAAGTCATTTAAAAGGTCTTTATTACTTCTCATGCCTACCACATTTAGCAATAAATGTTGAAAACCGCATCCAGTTATCTGTGAGCAGGTCATAAAGTTACGGTTTCCTAATTTACGTGCAAAGCGATAAATTATTTGTTTTTGCATTTTATGAATTCTAAACCATATTCGTTGATTGCTCCGAGTATTTATTTTAAAATTTATATATCTGCGTTTTAATCGGAGATCAAAGAAATCTATAATTAAAAATAAATTATTCATGTATTTAGTTATTTTTGAAACTTTGATTATTTTAAAATAATAAATCTTACAAGAAATCTGCCCAAGGCGAATTAATTTCAGCATAGTTTTATTTTCCAAACCACTAAGCAGTGTTGTTCATCATCATCATTAATGTTAACAAGTCTTAAATACAAAAGAATCAGAAGTAAAGCAACCTTCACTTCATTACGATACTAAAACGAACGAAAAACTGTTCATTTTGAGATAACTAACAAGCTAATAATTAATGCAAGCACGAATCTGCTGCTTTTCTTCACATTATGTCTGGGCATTTAATATGATAACTGCTTTCCTCTTAATTACTGTATTTTTACGGTTTAATATCATTAACGTTTAATACCGTGCAAATCAACCTTTTTTTCATTTAAACGAATAATTTAGAGTTGAATTGGATTAACTATCTTATAATTATGTCTAGAGATTGTGGTCAAGTTTCCATTAACTTTAATACTTAAGAGTTAAAACCACGAAGAAGAAGGATAAATATTATATATATTATGCAAGTATAGTAAATTCTCTAATTACTTAAGCAAACATTTTTTGGAATTTTCGAAGCAGCCATAAAGGTAAAAAATTTGCTTTTAGAATTAAGTATTAAAAAGTAACCATTTTATGACAACAAATTAGGTATAATTTGAACAAGGTATTAATGGACTAGCTATTAAAAAAGATGTGCTTAAGAAAGGCAGAAGGTTTTAAAACAATTTTCGTCAACAGCGGATGCAACTGTGCACGTGAACCGGGATCATCACTTACCACACCTGAGGTTGTCTGGCCGTTAAACATCACTTCCTTACACATGACTTCCTATAACTGATCTCCCCTTTTGTTTAAATTTGTAGGAATTCTTCAGCTTGTCTTTATTGAGTTTTAAACCTTCAATAATAACCAAAAAATCCAGTGTTAGGTGTGTTTTGGAAACATCAGTTAATAATTGTTTAATTTGGCAATAAAAAATGCTTTCACTAAAATATTAAAATATTCAAACACGTTCAGTTTTGTCGTTTTTTTCCAGTATTTCATTGGAAATATGTCTTGTTAGTTTTATATTTGAGAATTAAGTGCTCAATACAGACGAAATAAAATTAATGTCAGCACGTTAAAATTTAAATTACAGTACCCGAAGGGCAATTAATTTTCAAAACGTTTAGCATATTTAAATTTGATTAAATTACTTAAATTGGTGTAATGTCAATTACTTGTGTTAAATTGTCGTTTTTTCATCGCGCCTTCTGCTCGGTTATTTAATTTTTTAACGGATAAAGACAACCATTGTTTGTTTATCCTGTGTAATCAGACAGAATCGAGGATCAAAACGCGGCTTGAATTATTATATAATCTGAGCTTTCTAATTAGGAATTTAACGTAAACTTTTTAAACCACATTTAAGGATAAAGTGCAAAATTTTTAATGTTGAATTAAATATCATGGTTTTCAAAGGATTTCAGACTACAAGTTTAATTAAATCATCGAAAATTTAAATTTATTACCTTATTTAAGAGTAGCATAAAACAAAGTACTCAAAAAATTTAAAAGCAAACAAGAAGAAGAAAGTTAAAGAATGGTTTGACAAGGACTGTGAAGGAGCCATAGAGGAAAAACGAAAAGCAAAAGTAAGACTATTACAAAAGCAAACAGAAAAAAGTGAAACAGACTTCAAAGAAGCAAGAGATACAGCTAATAGTTTGCTACGAAGAAAAACGAGAACACATAACAGGAATGCTGGACGAAATTGAAGAAAACTATAATAAGCAAAATATGAGACAATTTTATAAAAAAACGCAGGAGCTGACTAAATCATCCAAAGCAAAAATAACACTAATTCGCAATAAGAAGGGGGAAATAGTAGGAGAAGAAGGTGAGATCTTAAAAAGATGGGCGGAATATTATGCAGAATGCTTAACAACTGAAGAAGATGAGATAATAGAAGTACACCCGGGGCAGATAGCAGAAGATAACGACGAGGTGGAACCACCAACAAAAGAAGAAATAGAAGAAATTATAAAATCGCTAAAAGACAGCAAGAGCCCAGGGAGTGATGAAATGCCGGCGGAGTTAATTAAGTGTGGAGAAGACACCCTGACGGAAAGAATCTACAATTTAATCGGGAAAATATGGAATGAACATATAATGCCAGAGGAATGGGCAAACAGCGAAATAATCCCAATATATACAAGAAAGGGAATAATCTCAAGTGCGAAAATTATCGCCCAATATCGTTGCTAAACGTGACATACAAAATACTGGCAAAAGCATTAGAAAAAAGATTAAGAAGGTTCGCGGAGAGGGAATTAGGTGAATACCAGGCCGGATTCCGCCAAGGAAGGTCAACAGTAGACCACATACACACCCTAAAAGTTATTGAAGAAAAGTGTGAACGGAAGAATATACAAATACATATAGCATTTATTGATTTCAAACAGGCATATGACCGTCTAAAAAGAAATGAGGTGATAAAAGCGCTAAACTATTTAAAGTGCCCAACGAAATTATTGCAGTTAGTAAACATGACAATCGAACATACAGTTTCACAAGTTACGATTAATGGGTGCAAATCAGAGAAATTTCGTACGAACCTTGGCCTTAAACAGGGTGACCCATTATCACCTACAATTTTTAACCTAGTCTTGGAAGCAATTGTTAGAAGATGCCAATTGAAAAGAACGGGATCGGTATTGAATTATGCCCATCAATGTATACATGTATAGCCTTTGCAGAGGACCTAGCATTATTAACGAGGACTAAAGAAGAATTAAAGGTACAACTGCGTAGAGTAATAGGGGAAGCTAATAAGATTGGAGCAAAAATAAATGCTGAGAAATCTAAGTATATGGTGATGGGACGAAATAAGAAAACGTCACAAGAAAAGTTAATGTTGACAGTGGGAGAAGAAAAAATCAAGCTAGAAGAAGTAGATAAGTTCATATATCTAGGATCCGAAATTTGCAACTACGGGAACCCAAGCAGTGAGATCGAAAGAAGACTGATGTTAGGAACAAAAAGAGCAGGATCAGTAATGAAGATCATAAAAGCAAAAAATATATCAAACACCACAAAAATCCGTATTTATACAACAATAATTAGACCGGTAGCCACTTATGCGAGCCAGACGTGGACACTAAGAGCGAGGGATGTTGGCAGAATAGAAGCTTGGGAGCGAAAAATGCTAAGACTCATTTATGGAGGTGTCAAACAGAATGGGGAGTGGAGAAGACGAACAGACAAAGAGCTAGAAGAACTCTGCAAAGACCACAGCATAATAGCAAGAATAAAACAAAGTAGGATTAAGTGGTTCGGGCACATTTTAAGGATGGACCATAAGAGAGCACCTAAAAGGGTCCTAACAGAGGAGCCACATGGGAATAACAGGAGAGGAAGACCAAAAAGAAGTTGGCAGCAATGTGTAATAGAGGACCTGGAAGAACTCGGCATCAAAGATTGGGAGAACAAAGCAATGGAAAGGGGTCAATGGAAGCACGTGATACATAAAGCCATAAGCCTCAAAGGCTTGGAGAGCTGATTAATATATACCTATTTTTAAACATTAATTCTTAATATTCGCATTTGCATAATGGAAAATCTAAATTGGCATCTTCAGAACCTAGGAATTAGTCTGAGGTTGTTAAACTTTGAATTTAGGATCGAAACTTGTTTTAGGGGAAACCAGGCTGAGATGGCATATTGCAAGTTTCTCATATTTAACAATTGAATTTCGCGCCCATTCCTTCATATTTCGGTGCTTAATAGTTGGCATTACTTATCACATCAGTGTGGCTGCTGTTCGTTAAAAATTGAGAACGTGAGAATTATTTTAATATTTTAACGAGCTAAAAGTTGTTTGTGATCTTCTAGTTATTCAAAAAATTCGATAGGAAATAGATTAAATCGAGTATTTGTCAAATCAGCACCACTTTGGGTATGTGTTAAGGAGTAAATTCGTATAGTACCCTTTTAGAAATTGTTATCGGTTTAAGGTTAGAAAATAAATTTTAGTAATAAGTACATTTCGGATAAGATGGCATTCAGTATGCCATCTCAGCCTAATTAGATGTTTATATTTAATTTCACAAGAAATGGGGCGATACAAAAGAAAATCCACCAGGCAAGCATGGCATGAGCAGCAAATGACAGAGGCAATCAATGCCGTGAGAACTAAAAAAAATGGGATGGCTACTAGCTTCGACAACATATGGTGTACCATTTACAACTCTGCGACGAAGAACACAAAATAATTTGGGGCCATAAAGCAACATTTGATAAACATTTGGAGGGAGAAATTGTAGCGCATCTAAAAAACTTGGAAATAAGATTCTTTGGTATGAGCTCCAACGAAGTGCGAAAACTGGCGTTTGAAGTTGCTGAACAGCACAAATTACCACACCGTTTTTCAAAAGAGAAAAAAATGGCAGGGTGGGATTGGGCAAGGGGTTTTATTGCACGAATCAACTTCCGCAGCTCGAGCCCGCGCTTTCAATGAAGTTCAAGCCAACAAGTTTTTTGAGAGTTTGAGCGCAACAATGGAGGATTTCAAATTTGAACCACAAGATATGTGGAATGTGGATGAATCGGGGTTTTCAACCGTGAAAATCCTCGCCACAAAAGGACGAAAGCAGGTTGGTGTGCTCACAAACGCTGAAAGAGGATACCACTTCACCGTGGTATGTGCAATGAATGCAGTCGGTACATACATACCCCCTGCTTTCATATTTCCTAGAAAGAACATGGAAAATGAAGTAATAGATCATGCTCCGACTGGTGCCATTGGATTTCCGTCAGAGAAGGGATGGATGAATAGTGAGATATTTATCAAGTGGTTGCAGCATTTTGTGAAATATGCTAAGCCTATAGAAGAGAAGAAAGCTCTATTGTTACTTGATGGACATGAAAGACACAAAAGGCTTAATGTATTGTCGTACGCAAAGGAAAATAACATTGTATTATTTTGTTTTCCACCACATTCCACCACATTGTACCCACAGGCCGCAGCCACTTGACATCTGTTTCTACAAACCTTTGAGTACTTACTACAACCAAGAACTAAGAAGTTGGTTGATATCTCACCCTGGAAGAACTGTAACACATTTTCAAGTGTCTGAAATTTTCAATAATGCATATAACAAGGTTGTCACACTTGAGAATTCCAAGCAAGGTTTTAGCTCTGCTGGAATCTGGCCGCTAAATCCAAATGCCTTTCCTGACTGGATGTTTGCTCCTGCAGAAGTAATGGATATTCCAGTGGACCAACCTGCAGAACTTGGACCATCAACATTGGCCCACGTAGCCCATCAACCCAAGTTGGTTTCTGAAATTTCTCCGATCCCACAAGGACATCCTCAAGTTCGAAAAAAGAGTAGAGCAGGAGAATCTGGTGTTTTCAACAGCACTCCAAATATGGAAGAAGCTAAACAACAAGATTCCGAGAGAAAAGAAAAGACATTGCGAAAATCTGCGCGGAAAAACCAAGTTAAAAGAAAACTTGTGCCCGAAGTTGACTTAAGTGAATCCGAAGATTTTCATGTTGATAGCGAGGAAGATACCAGCTGCATCTATTGCAATGACTTGTACTCTTTTTCCAAAGCTGGCGAAATGTGGTTGAAATGTCAAGTTTGTGGCAAGTGGAGTCACAGTGCTGGTGTTGGTAGGATGACCAAATATTTCATATGTGAATTGTGTTGCTGAATTTTACTTTATCGTTTCTTATACGAGGGCTGTTCTGTAAATTGTTAGTTAGAAGAAAACTACGGAATTTGTAAAGAAAATAATTTTATTGTTTTTCAAAGTATTCCCCCTTACACATAATACACTTCTTCATTCTTTGAAACCACTTCTCGAAACACGCTGAAAACTCTTTTTTTGGAAGGTCGTCAAGAATTCGCTGAAATTCAGCAACAGCCGCATTGGCGTCAGGAAATCTCTTACCACGCATGAGTTTTTTAATCAGCGGAAGCAAAAAGAAATCGTTAGGGGCAAGATCTGGACTGTATGGTGGATGAGTGACCAGTTGGACTCCGGATTCGTGTAAAAAATTTAAAGTTTTTGCGGCCGTATGGGGAGTTGCGTTATCGTGGTGTAACAAAATTCCACGCAAACCAGATCTTGGGCGATCACTACACAATTTCTCGAAGACTTGAGGAAGGCAAACTGCTGTATACCAATCAGCAGTTACAGTTTCACGATCTTCAAGAGGAATTACTGCAACTGGACCACTGTATCTGAAGAAAACGGCAATCATTTTTTTGTTTGCACTTTTACCGCGAATAACTTTTGTTGGCATTTCCTCCTTTTCAAACACCCAAACAGTTGATTGTTGTTTTGTCTCGGGATCATAATTATATATCCACGATTCATCCCCCGTAACGATACTAAATACCTGCTTTGAAGATCCTCCATCGAACTTTTCTAACATAAACCTGCACCAGTCTACCCGTGCTTGTTTTTGTTCGTCGGTTAACAAATGTGGAATCCACCGACTTGCCAGCTTTCTTACACCCAGATGTTTATGTAAAATGATATCTACTGCAGATGATCCAATGCTTAGTTCGTCTTGAATCTCTCTATGAGTGATATTCCGTTTTTCCTTAATCAGCTTTTCGGTTGCAATAATGTTTTCAGCACAAACAGCTACTGCAGGTCGTCCAGGTCTTGGTTCATCTTCTAACGTACTCCTTCCACGTTTAAATTCACGGAACCAGTAACTAATTGTAGATAATGATGGACTATTGTCGCCAAAAGCTGCCATGAAATTTTGGTGACTTTGGTCGTATGTTAAGCCTCGTTTATAATCGTAGAAAATCATAGCCCGAAAAGCATTCCGCGGCACTTCCATAATGCTTAGTAATAATCAAACGAATTATAACAATCAAAAATTAGGATCTCTATATGCTTTAACTTCAACCTTGCAAAATTGCAACTGGAAACTGTCAAAAGAATAAGCTTTCGATTGATGCAAATGTTTTTGTTTTTCTTCGCATCCATGGCCTGCTACTAACAATATACAGAACAGCCCTCGTATTTAACCGAAAAAATATTATTTGTTAATAGAAATGTTGTTTTTTTATTATTACTTACTATTTATCAGTATTGCTTAAAATAAATGAATATTAGCTAAATAGGTTGATTTTTTTAAAACAATATATGACCTATGCCATTATGCCATCGCAGCAGTAGTATTCAGGGTGAGATGGTTATTTCATATGTCTAACCAAGAATTTTATCTAAGAAAATTACAATAGATTAAAGAAAATCAATCCAATTACAAGTATAGGAAAGCCTTAAGGAATGTTATGAATATTTTTGCATCTTCCAGGTTATGTTTATTTACACACATTACGCCAACGAAGAAAAGTATGCCGTCTCAGCCTGGTTTCCCCTAATCATTGTTTTTTAACTAGAATTATGACTTGAAATTTTTAATTCAAATTTAAAACCCTGGTGCAAAAGTGTTAATTTTTAATTAAAGGCTAATTTTAAAACGTTTTACTACGATTTAAAACTGCAACTTTAATCAAATTATCAAAAATTTAATTTAATTCAGAGTTTGAATCTTTAATTTTTAATATTCGCTTTTGCCGTATTAAAAAATTTGGGTTTTCACCTTTAAATTCCAGAACCTAATGTGAGGTCCCCAATTTTAGAATTTAGGATGGAAACTAGGTTTTAATAATTGAATAACAAAACTTCCTAATTATGAATATGACTTGAAATTTTTAATTCAAATTTAAAGCTTGGGTGTAAAATTTCTAATCTTTAATTAAAGGTTACAATTTTCAATCATATTAATTTGGATTTTGAATATACAGTGTGTCCCATAACTTATGGGCCATAGAGCAATTATTGGAGATAATAGACATAAAAATAGGTATTTTGAGTCAAATTTGCAGGTTACAGGGTGTTGGTGTTGACAGTGAAAGTTAATTTCTGAAAAATGATGATAATTTTAAAACGGTTGAAGATATGGAATTCAAAATTGGTATAACCAGGTTTTCAAGAATGGGAAATTTGAATTCGGTATTAGTTTGAAGATACTTCCTAGAGAGCGCTTGCTACGTGCTTCGTGTTGAATTAATTCGCCCATATTTTTTTTACCCGTACAGTTAGCAGTATTTATACTTTAAACTATAAAAGAGCCAACATTCTTACGTAAAAAAGGGACTCTTGGTCGATCTCGACATCTCCAGATTTTCGCATTCGAAAATAAAAAGGCAGAAAAAAAATCAAAATGAAAATTTTGTCAACATGCAAGGCACACTTTGTGAATTCAATATGTTTCAGCCATCGACAGAATGCGCAATGGAACATTCAATTGCGAAAATTTGGGGAACGGCTTGAAAATTAACTTTTACTTTCAACACCCTGTATCTCTTTAACCTGTAACATTTTACTTAGGCAAATTTGGCTCAAAATACCCATTTTTATGTCTATTATCTCCAATTGCTCTATGGCCCATAAGTTATGGGACACACTGTATATATTGTTATGATTAGAATGCACTTGTCGTTTAAAATAAACTTTGAAATGTTAAAATAATATTATGATATTTTTTTATTAGTGCTTTATATCAAAACTTTATATCACAAGGTCGCTCTTGAGGTTCTTCTAATGCATTTAAACTCAATTTAATTTATTTGGATTTATTACAACTGAATACTCCCTATCTTCCCTAACTTAAAATTAAACTTATTTTTTAATGCTTCTTTCTTATGGTTCTCACTTCTTACAATTTAATCTCCACCAATTTCCCATCCATTTACCATTAATAAATGCAAATTCAAAATGTTCCAATTCCTAAATATTCTTCTTGCATCCAAATTTATGTTATACACCAAATATCCAATTTAATTTTATAAAGTTTTATCTTCTTTTATCCCATCACAAATGAAGACTGTATTTTCTGGTTGCAAAATCAAATAATTCTGTAATATTTTATTTGTCAAATTTCGAAGAATTTTCTCTTCTTTCACTGTTTGTTTGTATTTTAGATAATTACTGATTTCAATTAATATGAACAATCAGATTTACACGTATTTATTCGAATTAAAAATAATATTTTCAATTTTTTATATAATAAATTAACATTAATTTTATATTATACATTTCTTCAAATAACTAAATCCACATTATTAAATAAATTAAATTTATTTCAGTAACAAACAACTTATAAGTACTAATTAATAATCATTTTTCAAATCCAGTATAATAATTTTATAACCTAAGCCCAAAAAATCCGAAAAGATAATTCCTTTAGAATCGAAAATAACAATCTGTACATTTGTACTCTCACTTGAAGGTTGGCGGTTTGATCTAGGATCGAACTTTTCAATTACATTCAAACTTATGCATTTATCAAAAATCCAGAATCCACGGAAAACAAAGATTGGTTTATATCAATACAGATTATCATTTGAGTTCTTTCAATCTTTATACAGCTTTGATCTTCATCCAGATATGATTTTTTTGTGCAAATTCAATCCTTTTATTCTAAAACGTTAGTTATAGTTTTTACCTTTTACGAAGTTATAAAAGATTTTTATAACGGATTGCATTAATTCTTGTTGTATTTATTATGCCGAATAAATCTGGAACTTCAGATTTGTAATTAGAATAGCCTTTTGAACCATAGTAAATCATAGTAAGCCATGGTTAGTAAGTTGGTATTTCCTTTTGTCAAATGTTTGAATGTTAGGTTATGTCGAGGATGATTTGTTGCTAAATATACCTTGCTAGAATTGCTCTAATTTGAAACCTAGATTAATACACAAACATAAAAACAACTAACAGAATAAGGTTGCGTTGTGAACCGTAACTTTAAAATTAATTCAGACTGATTATTACCAAGAAAATTATTGGGCGTTACACCAACAAGTCATTATGACACCAATAATATTGCCACCTTAACATTGCCTACTGTGATATAAAAAATATCATGAATGCATTATATACAGTTATATTCAGATACACTTAATACTTAATATGATTCACTGGTTAGAAAGTAATGTGTAAGGTATTTAAGGTTATAAACCGCTTTAAGTAAAGAAAACGGTGATGCCTAATCACTTTTAATTGTTATTCAATGAATTTTTGAGAATATTTGGAAACTAACTTAAAATACTGTTCATTGATAGCAATTTTTACGCACGTCAAAATTTGCACATTTTCTATGGCCAACCATGGTTGAAATAAAGGCGAAACGCGGTATACACAAATAAATAAATGTAAAATGATGTTATTCATAGCAATTAAGTACTGAAGATAATCAATACGAGTTGTTTTCGGTATGGTTATGGTAATTTACTTTTCTCTAAGTTATTCTTAGTTAAAGCAGATTACAGGAAGTACCGAGGATTGTATTCAATTTATTATTGAATTTTACGACCTTACTTCGTCTGAGGTTGATGCAAATTAATCTTGAATCCATTATTAAACTGTGCGTTACTTAAACAACATGCAATTCATCTTTATTAATTAACCTCATTCCAAAATTTTCCTTTCTGTAAATTTTCAAAATTTTCACAATTGTTCAGATCTTGTAAGTTCGAATTCTTCGATTCTTTGGGTGATTTAGGGACGTATGAAAGTAAAAGAAGAAGAACAAAAGAAAGAGAAGAAGATATAGATGAAGAAAAAGAATAAAAAGAAGAAGGAACAGAAAGGAAGGACGAAGACGAAGAAAAAAAAGGAAAAGAAAAATAAGAAATGGTTTGTTTTGGAAAAAGATAAAGATTGCGAAAGTGCAATTTTTATCAGTATTAATCAATTTTACTTCAGTACAGTCAAATTTTAAGTTACTGACCTTCAGAAGTTACGTATCAATTTGAAAATTACTTAATCACGCTGCTAATTTTAAATCCACACGACAATTTTCAGTCGTCTGGCGGTTCTTGTTTATTTCATCTGAATTGGTAATTAATACTGAATACTAACAATTGACTCTCTTATTTTAATACAATCTTTCGCAGAAGAATGGCTTTAAAATCTGCTGTCGTCTTGGTGGTAGTTTTTTCATTAGGGTACCTATCTTTTTTTTTCTACCTCTTAATTGCTGTATTTTTTAAATATTATGCAGAAATAGACTTAGTAAAACGCTTCAACAAGCAATAACAGAAAGAAGAAAGAAATAAAAAGTAGTTGAAAAAAGTTATCAATTAATAAAAATTATTTGAATTTATATACTTGGAAACCCATTAGAACTTGTACTTTGAAAATTGATGAAATTGAAACGTGCCTATTGAAAATTTTTGTAAATGAATTTTTTTGAAGGGATTTCTGGATATTGACTTAAATTTATTTATTTTACAGCTATCTTCAAGAGTCTCTTATAGAGTTATAAATAACAGTGGGAATGCTACGTTTGTTGCTTTTCGATGCAAACGAGAATAAATTGCAACTTTGAAATAAATAATGGTTTTCATATTTTGCATTTATATTTTAAGTCGATTTCTGGATTAGTCCCTAGGAAATTACCTTTTAAGAAGCCTATACACACATCTGTACGAATAAAATTGATGGATACTGAGATTGAAAGAAAAAGAAGAATAGAAAGCGAAGGAAAAGGACTCCGGAAAGCTATTTTGGACATACTAAGAAAGTGCTCCGATCGCCGGATTATTATAAACGAGTGGAAGAAGAAAATAAAAGCGAAGAGAAATATAGATAAATTAAAGAACATGATACTAGATGTAAAAAACACGTTTAAAGAAGAAAAGGAAGAATTCAGGGAGGAGTTCAAACGAAGAGAACAAAAGTAGGATAAGGAAAAGAACCAGTTAGAATCGAAAATAGCCGCGCTGGACGAAGAACTGGAAAAACAAGCAGAGAAAGGTGTAGAAATAATTTAGTTATAAACCAAATAAAACAAGGCGCCGAATGATTAATTAAAAATAAACTGTAATTGGGCATGGAGATAAAAGAGAATAAACAATATTAATAGTTGAAGTCAGAACAAGAAAGTAAAAATGGATCAAAAGGCATTACTAAGAGATACAAGAATCTTTTTTGAGAACGATCAAACCTTCGAGGAGAGGAGAATATAGGCATTGCAAGGGAAGACAGAAGAAATAGAAGAGAAACAAAGATCTGATATCGAAAGATAACTATCGAAGGAGTAAGATGCGAGTGGAGCGACCCAGATCAAGGGCTGATAAAAGTTGACATCTAAAGAAGCGAAAGGACGAAAATGTAAAACGACACATACAATGAAAAGGCAATCGGGAAGGAATCTAGTACCAAATTATAAAACGGAAAGTAATGGTACAGGGATTGAGGGAAAAAGCATGACAAAACCAAAAGAAAGAAAAAGAAAATAAAGAAGAAAGTATTCTTATTAAGAAAAAGGGGAACTTAGTTAAAAAGCATACATGTGAAAGGTATAAAACAAAAATATGGAAAATAGCAACATAGAACGTTAGGGGAATGTTAGGAACTACTCCAAAAATTTGAGAAGGCAAAATTGACAAACTGGCAATTTGCGAAATGAAGAAAAAAGGAAAGGGGGCGTTTCAGGATTTTTAGTGGAGCGTGTACTTAATAAAACAACAGAACCTAAAACCTACAAAAATACGAATGTATATCAGAAAGGTTAATGAAATGAGATGGAATTGGAGCACCAGAGAAAGATTGATATAGTGATCGTATATCGACTAGACGAAGATGAAAGAGCGTTTAACAAGGATATATTTTTTGGGAAGATCTTACCGATATTGTAGAAAACATGAACGAAAGATTGATAATAATCGTTGGCGATCTAAACATTAGAGTTGGAAGAGAAACAGATGAATTAACAGATGTAATTGGACAATACGGAGAAGAAACAAGAAACAATAATGGAAAGAGGCTAATAAACGTTGGTACTGAAAACACCCTGATAGTTGCGAATACTTTTTACCAACATAAAGACATCCACAAATTCACAAGAGAAATGAATAGTAGAAAGGAAAAATTTATACTGCATATATTGATAGATAGGAGATACAAATCTGAATTAATTGATGTGAGAGTAAAATGGGGTCATGAAATATTGTGATCATTATTTATTGGAAGAGTAGGCCAGGGTGGCGCAGTGGTAAGAGCGTCAGGCTAGCGTTGCGCTAGTCCCCGGTTCGAATCTCGCTGAGTGCAAGATTTTTCGGAGTTCGGTATCCGACCCCTGGTGACCATTTGTCGTTGGACACCTAATTAACGACGCTCTCCTCCGAATACAGGCCTAAGAGGTAGAGTAACAAGGTCACACACATACACTCTCACACTCATACAGAAAGAAGATGGGCAGTACACTTTAAATCTCAAAGATACTTTAGAGTACATGATGAATGAATTCGTTCCGGAAGATAATCCACGAGAAGACAATGAAACTCAAATAAGGATTAGAAACCATGTTAAAGAACCGATTCACACAGAAGTGGACGACATATTTAGACAAGAAGAAATAGAAAGAATTTTACAGAAGATGAGTCCTAAAAAATGTCCGGGAGAAGACGGTATAACTAGTACAATATTGCTAAGGGTATTTAATCAATTTCCTTTATTGATGACAGAAATTTATAATCAGTGCCTTAAAAAATCATTATTTCCGAAGAAATGGAAATCGTCTATAATACTACCCATAGTTAAGCCAGGAAAGAAGAATTCTCATAAAGTATCGAAATATCGACCCATAAGCTTAATCAACGTTGGAGGTAAAGTGCTTGAGAAACTGATGATAGAAAGAATACTGAAATACATGCAATCCAACAGACTATTGAATACAAGTCAATACGGATTTACCCCTAATAAAAGCACTGTAGATGCATTACTGGGAGTCCAAACATTTGTAGAAGAGAATTTAAGACAAAAGAAAGATATACTTCTAATAAGTCTAGACGTAAAAGGGGCATTCAATGCGGCGTGGTGGCCAAAAATATTAGATAGCTTAAAAGAACTAAACTGTCCAAAAAACTTATTTTACCTAGCGGTAAGTTACTTTAGTGAAAGGACTGCGAATCTAGAAACGGACAACGTTAAAGTCACCAAAATAGTAGAAAAGGGGTGCCCGCAAGGCTCATGTTGCGGACCAGGATTTTGGAATATTATGTACAACTCATTACTAAATTTAAATTTTCGAAGACAAACCAGAACTTTAGCTTTTGCGGATGATTTAATTGTATTAGTCACTGGAAGAACTGTAATTGGAATTGAAAACATAGCGAACCTGGAGATACAAAAAATCACAAAGTGGGCAAAAGAAAATAAAATCACTTTCAACGAAGACAAATCCAAGATCATGTTAGTATCGAGAAAAAGAACCTCTAGAAATCAAAAACTCAGTATCTTCATGAACACTGAAGAATTAGAACAAGTAAAAAGCATGAAGTACCTGGGTATATATCTAGATCATAAATGGGATTTTGATTTACATGTGCAACAAATAACAAACAAATGTTTAAAAACTGTAAACATCTTATCTAGGTCGGCAAAAATATCGTGGGGTTTGAAACAAGAGTCGTTAAGAACGATATATAAAGGGGCAGTTTTACCTATTTTGACGTACGGCGCAGAAGTCTGGGAACCAGCTTTAAAAAAACAAATAAACATAAGAAGAATCAGAAGAATCCACAGGTTATTTAACATTAAAATACTAAAAGCGTTTAGAACTATTTCGTATGAGGCTTCATGCATAATTTCAGGAATTACACCGATAATAATTACAATACAAGAAAAAATAGATATACAGAGAAGAACGCGAGAAATGCGTATACAGAATGAAAATCAAGCAAACCAAAATGGAAGAAACCGGGAATTACGAATCAGCTACAGAAACAAAAGGAAAGAAATGATAAAGGAAGTGCAAAAGAATAGTGAGGTGAAGTGGCAAAGTGAATGGTTGCACAGTGAAAAAGGACAATTGACAAAAGCATTTTTCCCAACAGTGAGCTCTAGATTAAAGTTTATAATCCCCTTGTTACCAAAAGTGACTACTATATTAAGCGGACATGGACGATTAAAAACTTATTACCACAGATTTAAAATAAGTGAAGATCCAGAGTGTGTCTGTAACTCAGGCGAACAATCTGTAGACCATATAATTTACGAGTGTCCTGTGTTAGAACCGATAAGACAGCAGCTAAAAGACAGTGTTTTACGAAAAGGTGATAATTGGCCGGTTCCAAAAAGTGAATTAATTGAAAACTACCTCAAAGAATTTTTGGAATTTGTTAAAAGCATAGATTTTGACATTTTAAATAGTTAAGTATTGTTAATTTTGTAATGTGATTAGCTAAGTTCTAAATTTACTTACTTATATTATTGCTATTTTAAAACTGTTTCTACATCGTTAAGTAGTTAAGTTAGTTAATAGATTATAGAATAACAATGAAAAGATAAGTTTATTAGAATAGTTAAGTATAGCATTAGCATGTAGTATCATTGTAATGATGGAGCATGCAGAATAAATGTATTTAAAAAAAAAAATACACTCTCACTCTCACACACACACACCCACACACAGAAAAAGTAGACTAAACAAGAAGGTGCAAACTAATGGAAATATAAACCCTGCTAAGAAACGTCTTCGGACGCCCTATGCTCCACTAGGAGCGAAATGGAACATAGGAACATACATACATTTATTGGAAGGAAAATGTAAATAAGTGTACAAATACAATGTAATAAGATATCTAAAGAAAGTACGAAAACGAAAGAAGCTATAAACTGGGGAATAAGAAAAAGAAAATAAGTACATAGAATATGTGTAAGATGAATGAGATTCAGTAATTATCACTCTCGATTTTTATTTTCTTTTTATTGCAGTTATATTATTTATGAGTGTATGTATTAATGTGCTGTTATTATTGTAACTTCTGTTAGTGTTTATGTTACATGTTATACATCTCTGTAAAGAGCACTGAAATATATATTATTATTATTATTATTATTATTATTATATTATTATTATAAACAAAGATTTGAAGGATAAGAATACAGAACAGATATGGCAAGATTTTAAAGAAACGCAGCTAAGAATGCGTGTAGAACCGGATGGTGGAATAAGGAGATAGAAAACAAGTGAACAAAAAGAAACAAAGATGGAGAAACTATGTTGTAAACAGAACTGAGGAAATACAACGAACAAAGGCCAAAGGTTAAGAAAGTGGTAAATCACGCAGAGAAAAGGTCCTGGAAAAAATTTGGTAAAAAGGTGGAGGAAGGCAGCAAGGCAAATCAGAAATTATTTATAAAGCTATAAAAATCAGAGAAAAGGGTAGGAATATACAGTGAAATAAATAAGAGATGAAGCAAAATTATGACGGAGGAAAATGATAAAATATAATGAAAAGGTGACGCGAATAGCTTCAGAAGTTTTTAGATACCGATGACACGAATGAAACTCCAGCAGAGACTACAGAAAAACAAAAAAACCAAATCCAAGAGAAAGAGGTAATTGTAGTTATAAAGAGGGGAAAAAAAGGTAAAGCAGGACCAAATAGCACCGGAAATGATTAAAAACTTAGGAAGAAATGACATAAAGGCACAGACAAGGATGATTAATACGGCATGGGACAACGGAAGAGTACCTGAGGATTGGAAAGTAGGAGTAATCATATTAATACTAAAGAAAGGATTCGAGGGACTGCAGTAATTATATAGGTATAACCATCATAAGTCATATGTATAGTAACGAAAATGTACTGAAAAGGAAATTTAGGACAATAATCGAACATTAGTCAGAAGACACACAAAGTGGGTTCAGGAAAGGACGAAATACCCAGGACCATCTATTTTCAATAAAACAACTAGTTAAAAAGTAAAAGTAGAGAAGTATGTGTGTGTATTCATCGATTTAGAAAAAGCGTTTGGTAACATACCTAGAAAAATGATATAGGATAGTTTAAACAGAAAGTTTATACTGTGTGTCCAAGATAAGAATGAACAGCATGGGGAATATGGGGGATCTTGAAAACGGAAAAAGATACAGGGTGGCTCAAATTAGAAAAAAGTTGCGTAATTTTGAGCTCAATAAAATGCCGCCTCAAAATTGGAAAAATTCCGACTAATTCCGAAGATATCCGAAAAAAACCGAAAGTTTGGAAAAACGTTTTTATTTTTTTCTGAGTTTATTTAAAGAGATATTTCAAATTAATTCAAACTTTATTGTCGCAACTTTTTCCCCTCTACAAGATGGCATTATCAAATTTGAAATACGACGTTTCGTCTCTAGAAACCATCATCAACTTTATTATTAAACTGCAACCAAAAATATTACGGTAGGGAAAGTGGCAGGTAAGTATTTGGTAACATACCACCAGAAATGATAAAACCTATGGGAGAATAATGGACTAATTAGCTGTTAAAAATTATGAATCTAGCATGGGTAACAAAATCAACTGGAGATAATCAGTGATTATCCCCACACAAGAAATGAGGCATATCGCTTCTCAGTGTAGTGGGAAAAGCAGATTCACGAATTCTGGACACTAGATTGTTTTTACAAATAGCACACCAACTTGAAGAACCACACTGTGGTTTCAGGCCTAATAGTGGCACCACAGAAGCAATTTTTACGTTACGACAAATCTCAGAAAAAATTGTGGAATACAACAAAGAAGCCTAGTGCTTCCTTGACCTAAAGCAGGCATTTGATAGAGTACCTTGGCGAGAAATATTTAACATATTAGCAGAAAGGAATATAACACGTGGACGTGGACTGACAGATGCAATAACCAGTTTCTATAAAAACGCATATAATGTCATTCGAACAGTTAACGAAGAATCAGAAGTTTTTACAACCAATTCGGGAGTGAAACAAGGAAACATTCTATCACCATTTCTCTTTGTCATGATCATGGATGATATAATCAAATCCAGCAAGCCAAAACCAAAGCCGCTCAAGATACTAAATTGCAGATTAAAGACAATAAAAATCTCAGAACTTTTGTATGCTGATGCTACCGTTCTGACAGCGAAAAACGAGCAAGATCTGCATCGTAACATTAACATCTATAAGCAGGTGATTGAAAAAAACTATGACAATTGGTAAAGAACCTCAATCACATGCGATCTTCATCGATAAATACAAACTTAAACAGTATGAAAAATTTAAGTACCTTGAGCCAACGATTACACTGGATGGGCGAAGTTAACAGCAGAATAGCTCCAGCGGAGAAACTTTCCAGAACTCTCAACAGACCTTTTATAATTATCCAAACCATAAATAAGTACAAGAACAAGATTGGCAGTTTACAAAAGTACATTCATTCCAACTCTAACATATGCCTCAGAAACATGGTGTCTCAACTGCAAACCACGGAAAGGAGATATCTAAGAAAAGTCTCAAATAAATCTACACTGGATAGGAGAAAAAACGAAGATATCAGGAAAACTTTAAGCGTTAAAACCTCTCCACACCATTTTGAAAGAAGGACAGCTCAGATGACATATCTTCCGGATGGATCACGTACGAATTCCAAAAATTGGCCTGGCAAACAAGACCTGAAGGACCTAAACAACGAGGGAGACCCCGGCTAAAATGGGAGGATAATATAAGAGAAACGAGGAATCAGCTGGCAGCAGACTGGAAGCTAGCAAACGACAGAAAACAGTGGAAAAGATTCCACCCTTCTACACCGGTAGAAGAGGACGAAGCAAGTAAGTTAAAATAAATAATTTTTCTTTTCTCAAATATTACCTCTCGCCGGAGTGGCCTAGTGGTTAAGGCATTCGACTACAGTGCGGACGGTCTCGGGGTTAAGTCCGAGTCGGATACTCGGCGGGTGGCCTATCCAGTCACTGAAAGTAATTGGGAACTGAAACATTGTGGTGGAGTAGGGCACGTAGGCGGTTATCGAAGACGTGGCGCTTACCACATCACCCCTATGCACAGCGTCCGAGACAACGGGGTATGTAAGCAAATTAGGAGGCCTTAACTCTCTATGTTGCCGGGTTCCTCGCGTAGTGTAAGGGCCGTTACCTTTACCTTTACCAAATATTACCTGAAACATTTTGTACTAAATCGCTTCGATTACCTTGATTTTGTTTTTATTTAATTACAAAATAATATAAGAAAATAAATAACGAATAATCAGAATATTAAAATGATAACAAGAGTGTTGCTTAATTTCTACGTTTTCATGAATTTGTTATTATGATGTCAAAACGAACCTGAAATCTTTAAATTTGCATTAAAAATTACTATTAAAAATAATAATCACAGAAAATACGTTAGCGAGTAATCGCATTAGTTCATTTCTAATTAATTAGTGAATGAAGTAATATTAATGTACTGCGTTTTTAAAACAAATTCATGAATAATTACTACAATTCACATAACTTGCACTTTCTGGCCTTTTCATTAAAAATATTTGTGCGATTTACGAATCCATTCCAAGCTCATTTGTAGTTTTATTTAAAAAGCAGCAGACATGTAAGATTACCAAATGCATTGTTTCCCTTCAATCTTAAATGCATCAAGCACAGACAATTTAATTTAATTCAAATTAACAATTAAACTGTTTATAATACAATGTTGATTATTCGTATTTACATCGAATTAATTCATTTGTGTATTTATGAAGTCGACGAACGTGAGTAAATTCCTTAAATAAATTTGCAAAGGAGCTTCAGCACAATAACTGTGTCATTAATTAAATAAAGGCAAACTCACTTACTTTGGCGTTTTTAATTAATTTATTATTTTATGTACCAATTTATTTATTTATTTTCTTGACGTTCATTTGAACTTGGGTTTTAGAAAAATATAGGAATTTTCATACGATTAATGAAAAAACCTGCAAACTTGGTTTGCAATTAACAGAGGTAAAATTATTACCAAAACAAGGGATTAAAAATCAACATTTAAATACGGAAACCATCATGCCACATTTGCAGGCGTATTTTTTAGGCACGTATTTGCATTATTGGTGTGGTACTGAGGATTGTAGCATGAGTTGTAGATCGGATGAATCATAACAAATGCTGATTCATAGTAATGACCCATCTCAACAAGACATAGCGAGTTTGTGTGACAAGATTAACGAATTTGGAAAGCAAACTTAATTGAAGCATACACCGTTAATATTTAAATTTTTATTGCCGAATATTTCAGTAAACAGAATACTTAAGTATGATTTATTTTTATACATATCTGTTATTACGATTAGGAGTGGAGGTAAAATTAATTTTTTTAAAGATGTTTTTAATTCAGGTTTGCTTTATTTCTAGTATTTGACGAAAGAATGTTAAGTCAAGGTGTTTGTCTGAGTGGTTTAATAGTCAGTGCGTACATTTCCTGTACGTACGCAATATTTATTTGTTGTTTTTGAAAGATTTCGTAAGTTTAGTTGGTGGCAGTCAACTAGTAAAATAGGTGAGTATTTCCTTTGTTAATTAGAAATATTCGTTAATGATCGACTTGAAGGCATAATTAGGAATTTTCAACCAATTTTTTTAATTACGAGTCGCCCTGTTGTTTTCAGTTTATTTTCAGTTAATGCAAGATGCTATCCAAATTACTTTTTAATTATGTAAAAATATGTAAGTGACCGTACGAAATTTAAATTAAACGTCTGAGTAAACAAAATACGTGCTTTTGTATTGAGATGCGCTTGCATTAGGAAAACCGCGCAATGAAGTTGGTAAAACCGATTACAATTAATGATCCGGGGAATTTTCAGTGTTACGCTAGTTGCTAATTTTAATTGTTGGGAGTACGAATGTGTAAAATTTATTTGTTTGTTCTAAAAATAACATAAATAGCATCGTTTATTAATAGAACCATTCAGAAAAACCTACAGAAAATCTTGGAAAATTTCTTCCAGTTTCCTAGAAATTTATGAAACTGTTTAACTTTAATTTGTTACGTCATTCAGGTTTGTAAATTTTAAATGAGAATAAATTACAATGAATGATAGATAACGAAATTTGGGGCCCTCGAAAGTGAACTGTAGTAAAATTACTACGTCTCATTGGCTCATTACTAAGTATAATTTTTCTAGAATTTTAGCCGTATTTGCTTTCATTTTTTGTAAATACTTAAAAATGTAAAATCTGTAAGTTTTAAATGAGAAGAAGGAATCAAACGATAGGAAACGAGATTTGGGATCTTCTAAAGTGAGCAATAATTCAATTACTGTGAAATGCAAGTTTTCCATGCTTCATTCCTATAATTTTTTCTAGAGGTTTAGTCGAGTCTGTTTTCATTTTTTTTTAAATACCTAAAAAGGTAAAAATCTGTAAGTTTTAAATGAGTAGAAGAAAATAGCGAAAGGCAACGAGATCTGTGATCTTCTAAATTGAGCTGTGAATTACTGTGAAATGCAAGTTTTCCACGCCTTATTGCTGTAATTCTCGTCATATCTGTTATAATTTGTTTTAAGTTAGAAGTACAAACCTGGAAATTTTAAATATGAAGGAGCAAATAAATCAAAATGAATGATAGACAACGAAATTCTAAAGTGATGAATAATGCAATTACTGTGAAATGCAGGATTTCCATGCTTCGTTGTTGTAATTTTTTCTAGAGTTTTGTTCGTGACCGGTGTCAATTTTTTAACTATTTCAAAAGGTACAAACCTATAAATTGTAAAAAGAAAGACGAAATAAATTATTATGAACGTTAGACAAAAAATCTGGGATCCTCTAAAATCAGCAATAATATATTGATTGTAAAATGCAAGTTGTCCACGTAGTATATTTTTCATTTTTCTAAACTGTTTAAAAAGATGCAAAATTGTAAATTTTTAATGAAAAGGAGGATATGAAGTAGAATGAACGATATCTGAACAATAATACAAGGAACTGCAGGTTTTCCGTGTCTCATTATTATATTCTTTTCTAGCACTTTAGTTGTATTTGTTGTCATTTTTTTAACCATTTAAACAGGTGCAAAACTGTACATTTTAAATGAGAAGGAGGAAATAATTTGTAATAAACGATAAATAACGAAAGTGATCTTCTAAAGTGAGCATTATTACAAGTATTGTGAAATGTAAATTTTCCATTACACGTCACTGTAAAATTCTCTCTACAATTTTAGTTGTAACCATTTTCATTTTTTTTTTTAAACTATTTAAAAGGGTATAAACCTGTAAATACTAAATGAAAAGGTGGAAATGAATATGAACGATCGACAGTGAAATTTGGGATGTGGGCAATAATACAGTTATTGTGAAATTCCAGTTTTCTATGTCTTATTGCTATATTTTTTTCTACAGTTTTAGTCGTGTTTAGTCATTTTTAAAATTATTTAAAAATGTACAAATCTGCAAATTGTAGAAGAAAAGGACGATATAAGTTATTATGAATGTTGGACAACGAAATGTGGGATCTTTAAAAGTGAGCAACAGAACAATTAACTTGGAAATACAAGTTTTCCATGCCTTATTACTAAATTCTTTCACTTTTTTAAACTATTTAAAAAGGTACAAATCTTTAAATAGTCAATGAGAAGAAGAAAATAAATTCTAACGAAGTCTGGGATGATCTAAAGTGAGCAATAATACAGTTTACTGTGAAATGCAAAAATGTAAATTCTCTATGCTTCCTTAATATAATTTCTAGAATTTTAGTCGTATGTGTTGCTATTTTTAAGGACTATTTAAAGATAAAAGAATCCAGAATAAAACCTATCACAGCAGATAATACAACATGCAACTAATACTTAGATTATTGAACGCCATTATATTAAGAAAAACTAATAGAAGATCTTGAATATTTTCTCAAACATCATGAATTTGCCACTGAAATTATTTAACCTACAGCTTCACTTGATTAACCTCGCATTTTTATTTGTCATTATTTCTATACAGGGTGTTAGGTAACGCTTCTGCCAAACTTCGAGGATAGCTTTATAATGACAAATGGAGCAAAAAAGTATTATTCAACTTTTTTCTAATATGCATAGTTTCTCAGAAAAAGCATGCTTTAATTTTACTTTTTATTCTCGGGAAAAACAAAGGGTTAAAGATACATTAACAAAATTTTTACGGATAAATAAGAGTCTAATACATCAAGTAAATAAAACTTTATTAACAACCACAAAATAATTAAAGGAAAAAAAAACAAAAATGCAACTGAGAAGAAAATGGTATAAGAATTTTTTATTTCTTTTATCGTTACAAACCCACCCCTAAAGTTTGGCAGAAGCATTACCTAACACCCTGTATAGTAAAAGAGAACAAATGACGAGTTGACGAGATGTTTTTATGAAACGGCCCATCTTAGTTTTAAGTAAAATTTTGGTGTAAACAGTTTCGATGGGGCCGAGATTCAATTCAAGATGACCCCAGATCAGAAAGACCGGCTGAGGCAAGAAGTGAGGAAAGCATCAAGCTTGTTGAAGATTTGCTGCTGTCAGATCGACGAATGAAGATCCCAGTGCTTGCTAAAGAAGCTGGAGTATCCGCAACTACAGTTTTCAAGATTGTGCACGAAGATTTGGGGATGAAAAAAGTCTCTACACGATGGATTCCCAAACTCCTTACACCAGAGCTGAAACTGGCATTTGAGTGATTTAGAAAACGATGAGAGTTATTTTTCACGAATTGTCACAGGTGACAAGACTTGGGTGTTCTATTGGAATCCTCCCACGAAACAGGAGTCGATGCAATGGGCGCATAAGAGCTCCCCACCTCCAAAGAAGGCGAAAACTCAGTCGTCTTTGGATAGTTGATTTTGCTTATTGGATACACTTATGCAGATATACATTACCAAAACGAAGTGCTTAATAATTGCCCGAGAACCAACCCGATGTAAGCCTATAATTGACAAACAGCCAATAGAACAAGTCATGTCATTTTCCTATTTTGAAACAACAATCATAGCGTATGGAGACCTAAAGGAAGAAATCCGCAATCAAGTGAAAAAAGCGACATCCATTTCCGGATGCATGCGAGATATAATGTGGAGAAATAATAATATGTCGATTGAGGGTAAATCTAGGATCTAAAAAAACATGCATCAGACCCATCCTTACTTACGCCGCTGAAACCAGGGCTGACACCTCAATAACGAAGAAAGCGTCAAGAACATGCGGAATGAAGATCCTTCGAATTATTGCGAAAACCCTGTTAGACCATGTAAGATATTATGAAATAAGAGAGCAACATGCCATGTTGAAGACATAGTTTGTTAGCGGATGATAGACTGCCAAAAATAGTAAGGAATGGAAATACAAAAAGACCACCCGGCAGACCATCAAAGCGTTGGCAAGATAGCTGGCAGTCGATATCTCAAGAAAACGGATGACAATGATACCAAAGGAAAAGGTCTAGGACCTAATTGGAAGTCGAAGAAGAAGAATATATGGAAAAAGGGCCCACAATTAATGAAGAGGTTTACGGAGGACAATCCAAAAGTTGAAGCAGGCCATTCGAGAAAAACATCCGAATTCATGGAGAACCAAAACTTTACTGTTGCACGACATTATTGAAAGCTGTGGATTCATCGAGTTACAAAATCCACCATATAGCCTGATTTAGCGCCCTGCGATTTCTTTTTATCCAAACATCCGAAGAAAGACCTGGCCGAAAATTTTCCTCAGATGATGAGTTGAAAGCCGTTCTTGCGTCATTTTTTGAGGCGCAAACAAAAAAAATTGTTTTTGATGGTATGAAACACCTCGAGAAACGCTGGACTAAGTGTATTAGTGTAGACGGTAATTATGTAGAAAAATAATTTGTTTGAAGCTTTGCCGGCTTTCCTTCATAGCTAAGTAGATTAACTTAAAAAAATACCCTCGTATTTTTTTGGTAAATTTGAGTATATCATCAGAATAAAATAATTCAACACTTTTAAATAGGATTTTCTTCACGAAAACTGCGTTAATTCAGAAACGATATCCAGTTACCATCCAAAAAGCGCACACAAGGATGCCAATATGAATAAAAATTAAAAGATCCGAAAAAAGTTATAATGATATTACAAATAACTAATTGAATTTTTATTTTGCACATGGATAAAAGTAAAACATCGTAATATTTTAATCCTTTTGTGAAGTTCTCGTTGTTTTTCTAAATCGCTTTTATACGCCTAGAATTTGCTTAGGGCTTTTATGGTCTTCTAAATTATTTAAAAAATTTTCAAGCTGTTTTGCGAAATCAATGCTTACATTTATATTTCATTAGTTAGCAATGGGGTTTATTTAAATCTACACATTTGAAGTAAATGTATCCAATCGTAGATCATAAAAATTGTTGGGAAAATGTTGAGATTTAATTAAAAAATAAAACGTAGGGTATTTGTAAACTCAAATAAATTTAATAAATAATCACGACACTTTCGGCAATAGTTCTTTTGAAAAGTCAGTATTGTAACATTTTTAAAACGTTTGTTTCGGTCCGTGGTGTGAACTATTTATTACGCGCCTTATATACCAACTGCGTCCTTGAGTCCAATTCGGAATGCACCAGAATACTCGACATCTTTCTAGAGGCGATGACGTGTATTTAACGGTCGAGATCACTCTCGTCTCGTTACAGTATTTTTGTTTATTGTTGAAAAGTTGACTTGCTTTAAATTGTCATACTTGTTACTTATTATGTGCTAGTATAAAATACTTTGCGAATGGTTTGATCTGCCAGTTTTCGGAAAAACTAAGCATAAAATAAATTGTCTTAATTTGACTTTGAAATCGATTTAGCTGTTAACCTTATTGTATCGACCTTTTACACACTTTCTGTCTTATTTAGAAGACTTTATCTTGATAAGTTGTGATAAAAGTAGAAGCTAACATTAGTATAAAGTTAAAAATCTTATTAAATCAAATAATATTTAGTTGTTCATTCAAGGCTTAATTGTTGTAAAAGTATCCCGCGAAAAATGTCTACTTTTATCTACGTTTAATACTTGTTATCATTATCGTCTGTGGCGAAGTACGGTCCATAGACCCATGAATGTTCGTGGGGGTAGACAGCGTCCCCATAAAGCGAATAAGAAAATTTGTCAATTGAAACAAAAATAAAATCAACTGATTTGCATACTAAAATTACTCTAAGAGCTGTCTTATTTTCTTATAAAACTCTTCCAGACTCGGCTAAATACTGCTGTTTAATTATGACCCCATAATTATTTGCTACATAATATTTGAACAAATAGAAAAGTAAAATTAAGGGCGTAGAGAAATAAATATTGATTGTCAGAACCCATGAAATATTTCTTTGAGTTTCAAGGTTCTCAGTATCATCGCAGGTGTTTTAATTTAAATAATTAGGACTTCCTGCGGAAAGTAAAGTTATTGACAGGTTTATATTGAGCCGGAATTTTGAACAAAATAATAATTTAATACGAGTTTCTAATTTATTCCTAATTTATCTGGCTATCCTTTTTACTCTTTATTTTACAAAATTTGGTAAAAATACTATGAAAAATCCTAATTTCTGATTGATTGATTTCTATTTTAACCAGAAGGTGGCGAAATACCAAATAAAGAAGTATAAAAAAATTATGAAATCAGTAAACATGAAATAGTTTTCAATATTTGTATGCTTTACGATTTTTAGCAGTGGTGCTTCATATTGAAGGCGTTTACATCAAGCCATTCCGTTTATCCGAAATTGTTGGGTTCTTCTGTTCGAAATTTGTTTTTATTGTTTTTAAAGGATTCATTTTTACACTAATTTAGGAGTTTTGAGAAATGGTAAAAGTAATTTAATATTTTAAATTGTAACATCCTTAAAACCGTCATTATTTTAATTTGAATTTAATTGGAATTTTAGTTGATGGATTTCGTAGAATACTTGAAAGAGCTAATCAAACGGCAGATTTTTGAAAACTTTAATAATTTTTGAGCGTTTGTAGCGAAGTTTCTTGATACCTTTTCCTGGGCATTTCACAAGTTGCCAAAAATTACTCAATCAATTAACTGAGTAATTAATTAAAAAGCAAAAACGTTTAAGAACTACCCCGAAATACAAAATTGATTCTATCAATGAACCTAACTTAATCCTCCCCTTAATCCCTACTATATTTAGATCCAATTAGGTGTCATAATACGACCGATTGTTATTCTTATGTACTATTTACATGTCATAGATCTTTTCAGAGTATTTCAGCCCATTTGATATAATTTATTCAGTTTCCCTTCTAAAGATAATAATAACGTGGTTCCGGTTCACTCGTTTTAACCGTCAGACTTGCTCATTTCCCGCCAGCTTACAAAACAGCAAGGTGCAGCCACCCCTCTGTATGTTACGGTTTCGTTCATGATCCTCGTTTTTAATTCTCTTTCCGTGTAATTCGTCAACCTCCACGAAATCAAGCATGGGTGTTGTTTTATTTATGTTTGTTAAGATTTTCTGTTTTTAGATATGGTTCTTTGTTAATTAGGATGTCACTGTGATAAACTGATTGCTATCATGTGTTTTTATCTTTATTTACTGTTAGTTTGTATTAATTGTTTGTACGTTAAGGTTTTTTTACGTAAAAATTAAAATTTCGTTAGTGTGATGCTAATTCAGTGTGGACTAAATTAATTTACAGAAAATTAACATCGTTTCAGCACGCGCTGTTTTAATGAATTAATAATATGCTTGGATTATAAAGTTGTAGTGTGAAGGTTTATGTTTAGTCTCATAATAATGTTGTATTAGCTTTAATTATTTTTTCCTGCCAAATCCAGGAGCTTTCCGTTATTGATTTATTAATTTTGTATCGATGCACAATTGAAAATTTTATATATCACGTGTAGAAACCTTCTTCGTTCTTTGTATTTTTTGTTATTCATTGTATATACCACTGATTTTAAATGTAAGAAAGTAATATGAACATAATCTAACATAAAATTCAAAATATTTTGGGTTATTAAATCGTTTAATCCGAAAAATATCGGCTTAAAACACCACATCGATTGAATAAAACCTTGCATCACCTGTGCAGATGGAAATACCTAAAATGCGTATAAATTATGTTGGGTGAATAAAAATACCAAACCGGAAGTTCTCTCGAGCGACTGAACGGAAGTCGGGAAGTGGCTGGACATGTTCGTTGAAGATGCAGGCGGATCTGTTAATTGCGTGATATGTTAGCGAACTTAAAGTACACATCATTCAGTACCTCAGACCTTGTCGGGTCTTAATGTATACGGATAAAAAAAGTAAGAGTTAAGTAAACCTGTTCCGATTACAAACACAAACGAATCTAACAAAGAGCAAACATCGCATGCAAATGCAAGAAAATAATCATGAAAAAATAACTAAAGATTAAATTTAGATTAAAATTAATGTGAAATCATTAATGAATTGATTCTGGAATTCTAAATTTATATATCTTATGGTATGGCAGGATTTTTTCATTTTTGTTTTAACTAAGCCATAGCCAAACGCTTTGATAAAATTTGTCAGACTTATTAATAGTTAATAAAATACGGGGTGTTTCCTAAGTTCATGAGAAAATGCAGGAGGTGGTTCCTATGCGAAAATTAGGGGTACTTTTTCATATAAATTTGTATCTTACAATGCTTCCCTGAAGAGTTGTGTCTCCTGAAAAATGGAGTAAAAATGTAGGTTCTAATTTTTATCTCTTAATATATCTTAAATCAATGAACGTTTTATACTAATAGGAACGTTCCTTAAGAACATTTTCTCCATCCACCCGTATTCTTATAAGGGGATGAAATTTAAACCCCTGTTTAATTTTTTATTAGAACTTTTTCAGGTACCAGCGTTTATACTTAATACTTAAAAATACGTGTAGAAAAGCTTGATTTATTTAGAAATACTGTTTTAATGAAGGAATTCAAAAACCCATCAAAACTGAATAGTGACGTATCTTCAGTTTTTTAAATTCAACGGTAGAAAGATGATTGACATGCACGCCATTGGTTAATTCTAAACACAAAAAATAGTCAATATTAGGAGTTGTATCTGTGCACACCAAATTGGAAATTATCGTATTCCAGCGAGTTGTTGACATTTACCGAATTTACGATTTTTTCCCCTAAACTTCAACACGCTTAATTTCTAAAATGAAGGACTTGTGGACTTGTTGATAGAAACTTTTTAAAGTACAGTAAGCCGTCAGTAAATTTTTATCACGTAGTAAGGAGCCACCCTGTATGTTAATAAATCTTACGAAAAAAGATCTTTTTAGGTTAGAACAGTTTTCTAATTATGTTCTGGGCAACAATGACTGTAATCGTTCACTGTTAATTAACAGCTCAAATTCTTAAATTGTCATAGCATTCAAGAACTATCGAGATACTTGGCAACCGCAAGGTTAGATTTTGTCCAATAAGTACACGAACCATGCCCTTCGAAAATCAAAAATCTGTCGAGGTTAAATCTGTTGTAAATGTTAATGTATTTTATGTTTATGCACGTTAAATCCTAATTCTCATCATCATCATCATCATCATCAATTGACATGGAGCAGATCCCCGGCTATCAATCCAAATAGAAAATAATTACAATGCTAATGGCCGTAGCAGTGGACAAGTGTTGAAACACTTGGCAACCACAAGCTTAGATTTTATCCAATAAATAGTCAAACAACACCCTTCGGATATCAGAGACTTATCGAGTGTAAATCTGTTTAAAATAGCAGTACAAATGCTTTTTACTCTTCGGATGAGTTTTTGACTTTCAGTAGCTCCATAACATTAATGTATTTTACGTTTATGTAACTCAATCTCTAATTTTAAATAAAAATAAATTACAATATTCTTGTGGTGCTAATAATCATAGCGGCCGACAACCGTTGAGATGCTTGGAAACCACAAGCTTAGATTTCGGTCAATAAATATTCAAATAATCACACTTATCACGTCTAAATCGGTTTAAAAAAAATTCTTTTTACTCTTTAGACGAATTTGTTCAGCAGCTCCATAACATTAATATATTTTATCATAAATAAATTATAATATATTGTTGCAGAAAAGCCTTCACTTAGTGGAGACCAGCTTCGTTTCTGCCTCTTGTTTTTTCCCTGACCGATTTCACTGCAGAAGCAGTTCGACCAGAGAAGGTTTAGTAAAAACAGTAGAAAGATTTTGAATAACTTTAATTTATACTTAAATCTTACTACTAATAGATTGAATCAGTTACAATCAACACATGATTTACTAGTTATCAGTGCACCCTGACAGATCGAGTAGCAAGGAAGAATTCACAGCTAACATATGGTTTACTAGTTACCATGTGGAGTTACTTAAGCACCTCTTTCCAGTTCGAGTAGCAAAGAATAACTGATTTGAGGGTGGCAGGGTGACATCTTGATAGATAATAAGCTGGGTGGCGCTACAGCACTTACAACTGCAAACTCGGCAAATACAAAATAAATGAAAAGTATAACAGTACTAAACAATGATTGTGGTTGCTAATGACCATAGCAGTCGACAATTGTTGAGATATTTCGAAACCGCAGGCTAAGTGTTTGCCCTTCGGATATGAGATACTTATCATCTTATCAAGCTTAAATCTGTTTACAAGACAAGCGTAAGCGCTTTTCATTACGACGGATATTTGACCTTTAGCAGTTCCATAATCTTAATGTACTTTATGATTTTTGTTTATACTGACATCATATGGGAAGAAATTTTATTACTAGAGTATCGGAAAATCTTTTTTGGGGGACTCAAGACGCTGGAATAAAGAAAAATAGCTAAAATATGTAAAGCAAAAGTACCGCATAAAAAACACGTGTGAAACCACCTAAAAGATGAATTTGAGAGCTAGGTATCATCATCTGTGGAATAATAGGAGAAATCCTATGGAAAGAAGAAGAAAAAGTAAAAGAACGATAAGCAGCAAGAACTACAGTAGGAGGGTTATGTCATAAGGATGGAAGGCGTAAGAATTCGCAAAAGAGTGATAAATGAAAATATAGAGGGTGAAAATAATAGAAAGATGAGATTACTGAGGATGTTGGAAACAACTTAACATTCGAAGCTGGAGTGCATATTTATTAGATGGAACAAGGTGGAGACAAAAATGGAAGAGATCCGGAATACACTTTCGGCTGTAGTATTTTAACAGAGCGAGAGGGGAAAGACAAAAGAGATAAGAAGGCAAAGGAAGAGAAAAATACCGAGAGAAAGAGAGAGAGAGTGAGGGAAAGAGACAGATAAAGAAAGAGAAGATAATTGAGTTAGTCTGATTAACTTGCTGGAAATATTAAAATCTATCTGCAAAGATTTTCTAGCACATTAAAATAAGTACCTAACAGTAAATTTTAAGAAGTTCTGATAATTCTGTATTCAGAAAGAAACTTCAATTTTGTTTATTTTGTTCTAAAATTAATTGTAATGGAACCAGATTAATCCTGTGTCCGTAAGAACAGCGTTCTTCTCAAAAGTTTAATTAATTTTAAGTTTGTTAATTGTAAAAGTATGCCTTATTTCTAACATTTTTTATTTAACAATTTTTTCAGTTGCGATTTATTTTTGACAAGTATCACTATTTTTTTCTTACGTTTATTAAAGTGCTTCTTGTTCAATTTTACCTCGCCAATCGAGCTTAATACCCGACAGTTGAGAATTCTTCCATTATCAAATCTTGTTACTCTCAGATTTTGCAATTTTGCTAAGTTCTAATCATATTTTTGTATTTGTTGGTTAATATCTTTTTATTTTAATCATTCAAGATTCGACATTTTTGTTTCTTACTATTTCGACGGTTTCTCAAGGCTATGGTAATATTGTAATAAATGTCTTGACTTTGCTGCAAGATTAATTTATTGTTGTAATAGGTTGTATCAAAAGTTTCCGCCACTTTTTGTTTATATCACGTATCATTGGTAAACACATGTTTTAACCCTTGGTTAGGCACGTGGTATTTTGGAACGTAGTTAGGCGCGTGGTCTACAATCGTAGACCGTTTTAGTTTTACCATAAAGCACATTATTTTGACATTTTTGAAGATAATATTTTAATATATATATATTCTCTGAACTATTCTCAATGATATGGACCACTTTTTACACCAAAACATTTGTCTATATCGTATGGAGCCAATGAAAACACACCTGCATGGGTATTTAAAATGTTTATTGACAAGCAATAGTAATTTGCTCAAATAACAACATTCGTGCAACTTTGAAAAAAAAACTAGTATTCCTCATTACAAAACATATACAAAATTCACTAAAAATAACAAAAATAAAAGTTCAATTAAAAAAATGGATGCGGTAGAGATCACTGAAAGCAACACATTTTTACTCACTCAAACAATCAGTGCAGCTGTCTTTCATGTGATTTTTGCAAGCAAACCTCCCACACTTCACGCAAGACCTTCTCGAAGATTTGTTTATATTTCGAGGACAAACATGACAACGCCCGACATAATTGCAAGGTCGCTGAGGAAGTGGAGGTGCAATGTTTGCGGTGCCCAGTAGGGATTGAGCTCGCCGTCTCATTTCTCTTGGTAATTGAAGAATTGTTGATCTAACTTCAATTTGTGGTCGAATGAGTTCCCAGGCGCACTTTTCAAGAAAGTCACTACGTTTAATTTTCTCTTGGGGATGGTTTGCCTTATACACGCAAAGGGCGTTTATGCCAGAAATGTTCAGTAAATTGTAAAACACCACCATTGGCCAACGACGCGTATTCCTTGCGACATCATAGTTCTGGCATAACTGATCAACCAAATCTACACCTATTTTGGTGTGGTTGTAATCAGTTATCATTTCCGGCTTCCTGTCATCTCCTGTTTCTCCATCTATTGCATCATCATGGTGCATGGAGGATATCAATACCACTGACCTGTTTTTCTTCGGGCAGTATGACACCAGTGTACAATTTGTTTGGAAACCAAAAAGAGATGACTTATCTTCTCGATTCTTGTGGGGCAGGAATTCTTGAGGAACCTCACGTCTGTTTTTTCTTACAGTACCCAGATACGTGAGCTTTTTCTCCATCAACTTATTGACAAGTGATAAACTACTGAACCAATTATCCGCAGTAATATTACGATTAGTGCCTGCAACTGGCTCTACCAATCGAAGAGTTATTTCTTCGGCGCTATTGCTAAATTTGTATGGACCTTCAGGCTGAGTTCCCACATAAGTTTCCAAATTGAAGGTGTAGGACGTTTTTGCATCTACTAGCGCGAACATTTTTATGCCATATTTGGCTGGCTTGCTTGGGATGTATTGCTTGAATGAGCAACGTCCTCTGAAAGCCAATAATTGTTCATCTACTGTGAGAAACTCACTGGCAATGAAGTTACTTTGGAAATTCATTAGAAAATTTTCGAAAAGCTCCCTAATAGGTGCCAATTTATCTATTTCTCTCCGCTCATTTCTTGTCTCCACGTCATCAAATCTCAAACATCTCATGAGAAATCGAAACCTCTTCTCGCTCATTGTCAGGTAACATGATTCAATCCCGTTTCCTTTGGAATTATCCCAAATTTTATGTAAATTTTTCCTTGAGCTTCTAAGAGTGCCAATCAAGAACAAAATGCCAATCAAAGCACGAATTTCAGTCTCATTAGTTTGCCTAGCGTCTTGATTTCTTTGGTACTTGCTCCGAACTTTTTGAATATATACATTTGTTGAAACAGTTATTATTCTGATAACAGTTTCATTCACAAATAACTTCAGGCATTCGATTTCAGTTGAGACATTCCGTGCCATATCTTTAGTACCGGGCAAAAGTTTAATAATATTATGAGAACGGACACGAACATGTAAATTGGATCTCGCCTTCTTCCATTTAGTTACCTTGTCTTTCCCAAGATAAAAATTTGAGGGACTCGCTTTATCCGAATCGTCTGGCAACATTCCTTTATCTTTGTCCGATTCTTCTTGCTCCGATACATCTAGTTCAGATGCTGTGTCATGATCACTCTTTTCAGCAACATCCACATTCTCACTGACATCATCCTCGGACTCATCCGTATCGTCAATAGGGCTTTCTTCCCCACTTGACACCCCATTGAACCATCTCAGCCATACTTCCGGGTTCCTGCTTCTTTCCACGCGTCTTTTTTTAGGGTCAGACATCGTTTTATCTAAAATGTGTTGTATTTACTACATATGTACAAATAAATGAATAAATAATACTAACCTAGACTCATAAAAACAACAGAAATAATGGGCGGCACCCAGCAAGAAACTATAACGTCGATGGGCACGAGGTCTACATATGTAGACCAGTCCTGTTTCGGCCTCGATAAGATCCACCACCGCACAAGTCAAGCGCACCCAACACACTGATTAGGTAAAGAGACTCAATAACAACAGCTATTAAGATGCGCGCGCAATTTAAAAGAAAAACCGAAGAGCTAGAAGTGTTGAAAGAGAGGTGGTCTACGATTGTAGACCACGTGCCTAACGTAGGGTTAAACAAATGATAGTGTCACCTGTCATGTATTATTTTAAAGAATATTACAAAGTGCATTAGTATGTTTTGTTAAGTATTTCTGGTGGAGACATGAGCTTGGAAAATAAGATACCTTCAGGCCAACCATCCATTTTGACTGAAGAGGCTCTTCACGCTGCGCTGGAAGAGAAACCCCACGCTAATACTCGCAAATTATCAAGAACATTAGGGCCTTCAAAAGATACTATTGCTCGACGTTTGCATCGTTCTGGTTTCTGCAGTAAATGTCCTCAAGCTGAGCCACATGAATTAACCGAAAATCAAGCCCAATGGCGGGTGACGATCTGCAGACAATTGCTTGAAAACTCCACGGATGGTCGTTTTTGGCATCGGATTGTGACTTCTGATGAGAAGTGGATCTTTTTTGTAAATATAAAAAAAAGAGAAGACCATGTGTCCCTATTGAGTAACAACCCGATCCAGTAGTTCGACATGATCGCTTTGGAAAAAGGGTTATGCTAAACGTATGGTGGAATTTTGAAGGCATAGTACATTTTGAGCTGGTCCGAGATGGCAGAGCTGTTAATGTCGACCTGTACTGCCAACAATTGGATAGGATGTATGCCGTATAAATACCCGTCATTGGTCAACAGAAGGCGAGTACCACTTCAACACGACAATGCTCCAGCGCACATATCACAATCAGCAAAAAATCAAAGAGTTAGATGAGGTGAAAGTTTTACCACATCCAGCATATTATAGTCCCGAAATCACTCCATTCGATTATAGTTTATTCCGTTCAATGGAACATGATTTGCGTTGACAGCAATTTTGTAATGTTGAAGCGGTCGAAGAGGCATGCCGGGCATTCTTTGCGTCCAAACCAAAAGAATAGTATCGTAACCAAATGCAAAAACTTGCTGAAAGATGGTGAATGGTCATCGAAGGTGGTTTACTTTGAAGAATAAATCTTTTCTTTATTTTGTAATTTATTTGGTTTTCTATAAGAAATAATGCACCTTTAAAAGTGGCGGAAACTTTTGATACAACTTTATATTTTAATTTTTGGTATTTTCATCATCTTCTTCTTGCGATGAATGTAATTGATGGTTTCTGTCCCATATTAAGCAAAGTCTGTAGCTTGCGCGTTATGGAATTATCAAAAGGTTATTCAAAAGAGAGTGATTTATTCAGCTAGTTATTTCTGTTTCAATAATAAATTTGTCTGTATACAGGGTGTATCAGATATAAGCACATTACATTTTTTAAGTAAGTTGATTTACTATGGTAACCAAACTTAAGTTTTGTGGCGGAAATGATTTCCACTGGCGGGTACTGAAATTTGTGATAAATCTTTAACTAATTTTATCACAAAATCTAAAAAGTATACAAAAAAAAGTTATTAAGAAATGTTGTAGTTCTTGACGAGTTCCATTACTGAGGGAATTTAATGTACTTATTTCTGATACACCCTGTATTTGAAACATATCAATTTGTTTAAAACATTTATTAGATTTGTTTAAACGTCAAAACCGTTGAGGGTAGATATGTATAATATCAGCATAACAATAAATGAAAAAGTTAAAGAATAGAATATTTTATTTTATGAATTATATAACTAGTTGAAGGTTTTCGTTTCTGTTATCACCTGACTTTAGATATTTTCTAGTCAGTCGTCTACAACTTCGAAAACTGAACCAAACTCATTAAAAGTATAATATAAAAAACTTATCTCTCCTTTTTTTTATAAAATTTCTTTCCAATTTAGAAACCGCCAAATAAAGTATTTGTAGCTGAAATATCGTAAAAGTGGGAGTCGAAAGCAACCTGATTTTTTTCCCAGATTAGCGATTAACATCATCATCAACATCGATTGATATGGGGCAGATCCCCATTGATCAATTCTGGATTACGCCAGGTCCACTCCATGCCAATAAAGTGTGAAGGGATTTGTTATGATAGGTGGGGATTGGGAGCACTGTTTAACGTTAACACGCCTGTGACGTCAGTCGCAGGACACCGCTTCTACAGTGCAAGGTAGTTAGTAGATCACATATTCAAAGGGAGTTGGATATATGACCGAGATGGTTAAACATGTTATACTAACAGTATTTCTAGTATTTCCTAGATCTATGATGTGAAACGCCTTAGCGCAGACATGCTTGCCCTGTTACGTGTTACTTTATGCTAAGTCTAATCATTATTATTACCTATTCTTCGATATTTATATCTTCCTCCTCTACTTCTATTTTCTCGTTGTCTAACTCTTCTCTTGAGACATATATGCGATTCATTTCCCTCTTCATTCTGGTTTTGTTACTTGCCCACTCTTCCCAGGTTTGTTATGGTATACCCAATCGCTTTATATCTTGCTCCAGTGCTGTTTTCCACGTGTAACAAGACCTTCTCACCTGTATTTCGGCTGTTGTTAGATTATATGCCTTTTTCAATATGTGATGCTCTTCTCGTCTTAATATGTGTGCCCAATATTTTAGCCGTGCTGCTGTTAGCTTTTTAGTTCTGGAAAAAATATTGCCAATTTAGCGTAAAATCATCAAATTTGGCAACCTAGTGTGGATACAACACTCAGCTGTGAGACGTTAGCATATCACACAAGTATGGAGGTAATTTAATTTAATAAGGAAGACGTCAATTTCAGAAATTTTTTGGCTTCATTACAGTTATCTAACTTTTTTTTTTTTGAAAATTGGAAACACAGATACATAGTTCGAAGTGGTTAATTCGATGCTTCCAAGTTTCAAAAGTTAGTTAAAATTCACGGAAAAAATATTTTAAATCTTTAAATCTTTATTGCCCAACAACATAAGCAATTATATGATATAAAACTATAAACTACTTGTACACATAAACAAAAATAAATACTCAATATTATAAATATTTATACTTATATAATTTGTTAAAATTATTTAACTAACCGTGTTACAGTTAAAGTTAACTGAAATCCACAACTTTAAAAACGCAATGTAAGATTAACAATCCATTCTGCTTTTTGAGTAAAACTAAAATACTCGTATTTTGTCAAAATGCAAATCAATTTTGAAAAATGTCGGTTTTTAGATGTCAAAGTTACTTTGAATTGTATTATTTTTCCTAAAATCATTACTTTTAACTTGAGCTATTAATTTTGTTTTCTCAAACAAATTATACATTTAATTATCAAAATTAGCAACAAAAGAAGATTCCTTGAAATATTATGTTGCAGTTTTAAACCTGAAAGTTAATTTAATATCTGTGTTCCAAACACATATTTTGCTTAAGTTACAAAAAGTAAAACGCTTCGGTGGCGTACGCGCCGGGGGGGGGGGGATAAAAGGGATATATCCCCCCATGATCTCTGTCACAAAAGCGTAAATTATATTCCCTAACAAAATACATATACAGTATATTGACACACTTGCTGGCCTCTTAATATTTGCAGTTGTCTCAAAATCGGCAATATTTCATCCTGTCACCCGACACTTCAGCCCTGCAGCTAATATGTAATATATTACCTTGTGAATACATTGTGAACAGCCAGTATCTTTAGATGACGTTATAGATGATTTGTCAAAAAAACCTAGACGTATGAACCTATGAACCTCATACTTTAAGCCTGTTGTAACTTGTATGGACCCTATATTTTTAAAGAAATAGAATGTTATAAACACATGTTATTTTTTTCATTTCAGGCACCTAAAAAACGATTTTGATTTTTTTTGTTAGATAATAATTTATTAATAATTTTATTTTAATTTGTTAAATATATCTGCCAATAAGAAAACAACTAGTTTGTGTTAAACTAAAGAAAATTGGAAATAAATTTCGTTCAAATGAACAGTTCTGTATCCCCCTCCCCCATGAACGTTTTCTGCGTACGCCACTGAAACGCTTTATATATTCAATTGGTTGTGTTGACTTGTCAGTTTGTAGGTTCGTCGGTGGTTTTTGTGTCATTTTTTAATTTTTGCAAAAAGGAAACTAACTTTGCTTTTATTAAATGTAAATTTTTGGCTCAGTGAAATAGGAATTTAACAGTTATTTATGTACCTAGTTGATATAATTAAAATCCTTGATTAATTATGCATATATTTATATTATTATGTAAGTTTGGAGGAGTTTGAGAAAGACTTAAAGTCAAAATAATATACGTATAACTTTGTTTTTATCTGAAAGTCTTTGAAAACTGATTATGACAACGAAAATTATCAAGCATTATTGTATATAATCTGAATGAGGCGATTTTAAATTGTTAATGACATCAATTTGCTGCTTAAGCAGGTAATAAGAGCGACTTTTCCGTATTACTTGCAATTAAACTCTTCAGTCAATCAAATACGGTTAAGCATTTTATAAAATGGACTTTTATTTTATTCATAATTGAATGTTTATCCTTTTCAACATTTTTTAATAGAAAATCTATATTTATTTAAAAAGATTCCATTTAAGGAGTATTTCACGAGTAAATTATTTTCAAAAAACGAACTCTAAGTTTATTTTCTAAATGTTTATTTATATTGTGTGATCCAAAAACTTTCAGCTCAATACTATACAAGTACAACTACTAAATTGTAAAGTACCTATTTAGTACTTACCTACCTCATTAAAATTTGAATTTTTTCATTAAATGTATAAAAATTATTAATTGTACTTAATAAAAGTTTGTAATGTATGCGTCTTTTTAACTAAATGTGTTGACTGCCGTTTTTCTTTTTGCGATTTATATTTCCAGTTCTCGAAATAACTGTAACGTATATTTCAGTGTAGTTCTAGATTGGTCAAATACCACGTTAAAATTGAAAAAATCGCCACCTAAGTTCGCACTATTTTGAAAATAATATTCTTTGTTTTTAATCAAACTGATTCCTATTACAATGAAATAATCAATTTGTTCCCCTCCATAGTCCCCAGTCCAAGAACTGATTTGGTGCAGCACTGTTGGAATCTTTTTTCTTCATTTGTTCATAGTTTTTGTATCCTGTGTCTTCTGTCTTCTATTATTTGTTTGATGTACTGGAGGCTTTAGGCTTTAGGTTTCATTAGGGTTTTTACCCTCTATTTTGCCTTCAATGATAGTCTTCAGTAATCCATCACGTCTCAGAATATGCCCTATTATTTGGTTTCTTCTTTGCTTCCATATTCTTGTTCTGTCTCGTGCTTGTTCTAATATTTCTTCATTTGTTATTAAAATTAAGAATTCCTTCTACTAAGCGCCTGTTTATTTATCTTGTGATAAATTTAACATTCACACATTTACCACTGTATTAACAAAGGCTGGCTACTAAGGAAAATATCTGGAAGTAAGTAAAATTACCAGGAGTTAGAAAACTAACCCCAAAATTTTATTTTTGTATTAGACTTTTCTGAATCAAGAAATAATTATGATTTGGTTAAAAATTATAATTAAATAATAAACTTTAAGTTCATAATTAGTTGCTGATAGAAAACCTAAGCTCAATAGTGTTCGTATTATAAACTAGGTAGGATTCGACAAGCTTGGTTGTCTGTCTCGTCCATGGCCAACCTTGAGGTGAAATTTTTTGGATCGTACTTTATTTTACAGAGAATCCTCTATTTTTATTGTATCAAACGACGAGTTAATGATTTGTAGGGAATCGAAAGTAATTCAAGGAGGTTTGACCTTTACCTTTCTGTGGCATTTCATCAATGTCGAACTTTAATCTCATATTATTAAGAACTTATTATATTTCTTCCGCTTATTAGAATTTACATTTATTACTAAAAACAGTATAAGATTTAAATTTATAGAGATTGTCTCCAGGTTAATAAATTAACAGATCTATAATTAGTTAGCAACAGTATAATTAGCCGTATCATCATTACAAATTAATGTCGTTTACACGAATTAAATTTCGATGTTTGCTTCTCTCACGGGTCTAAATTAATTTCCCAAATGATGAGAGATGATTAAACAATATTACATCCGCGTGCCGTAGGGAGGCTGTGACATTTTAGCTTGACATTTCAGGTCACGCGGCGTTTCGGATATGAAATAGGGGTGCGCTCTGATACTTTCTGGTTGGTAAAATAACGCATTTATATAATAAAACGGACGATGTGTCATGTTTCCTAAACAGTTAAGTGGTTTTAAAAATTGTAAAAGCATAATGATACCTTTTACACGTTACACGATACGTTGTTATTTAATTTGTGTTTTTAACCGCTTGCGTTTAAGAATTCTTCTTAATTAGCTGATATGAAATATACTTCCTTCTTAAGGGAAATATGAAGGGCCTCCGAGGGATTTGTGCAGTTATTTTTAATCTGTAAGGGTCTCTTCGTTATAAAGAAACATAAAGGGGTGAATTAAGGTGCCCGTTGGTCACACGGTCAGGTCCAGGTTCGAGCAGATGCTGCACATCCTAGAAAAATATTTTTAAGGACCAAGATTTATTGCTCGAGTATAATGTGCATATCAAAAAGCTTGGGTTAGTTATTCAATCATGATTTGCTGTATTTATCTAACGTTAACGGAAGGGGCTTTAATTCCGCGTGGAAGCTTTGGCCATTTTTCAGTCAAAAATCTAAAAAAAAAAGTGTAAAATTTTTGTTATTCAGGCATGGAATGCGTTAATAAATAAATAAATTTGACCGCATTTTGCGTGATGCAACGGCTTATTTTGAAATTGTTGAAGATTAAAATATTTTGCACGCAGTGCAGTGTGGAATTTGTTTCGCGCTGCTGATCGGAGCAGATTATCAAACATTGTGCAAAGCCAGCCTGATTTGCAGACATGCGTTGCCGAGATGTTGCAACTCACTACGTACGCATTTCCGACTTTGTCTTCTATTTCTGCTTACTCACAATACATTCGCTGCAGGATGTAACCCAAGAAAGAACATAAAAATTTATCTTTGACATTATCAAAAATTATTATTCATTTTTTTTCGGAATTGGCTTGTTTTATGAAATTAAGGATCTGGCGAGTGGTTGCAATTTCCAAATTACTTTAATTAATGTAAAAATGGATCGAAGGGGGAGGTATTTAAGGTTTTCCTAGAACGACACTGCTTTGTTGAAATTTTAAGTGAAAACAACCGCAGTCAAATTAATGTCGGAGGTTAGTCAAGAATAAGCCTGAATGATATTGAAAAAAGTATGGAAAATACTGATGACAGAAAAGATATCTCGATTAAATTTGCCATATCGAATAAATTGACGAATCAAATTAATCGATATATTGAATAAATGCATAAGTCTACAGATTCAATCCGTAAAACAAATTGATGCACCATTGACTTATCAAATATTAAACATATCGATAATAAACTCTTGTAGATACTTTAATCGCACAGTTTCTTTACGAAATGTGATGTTTTAATAGTAATTTGTAATACAAGTGTTGAAAGCTTGCGTTTGCCACACGAATGTGAAGTTTGCAGCACGAACGATAGTGAGTGCTGCAGTCACATGAGAGTGGCAAATACAAGCTTTTAACACATGTATTACACACTATTTTTTCTACAACCACATTTCCATAAAAAAATTTAAATATTTCTGCAAAATCAAATCTGACATTCATCAAATGTCATTTATGACATTTTGATTTCGGTGCGGCAAAATTATACTTTGCCGCACCGAAAATCATGCATGTGCGTGCGGAAAGTAAATTTTCCGCACGCTAATTTCACTTGTTCGGCAAACACTCATTTTCAATACTCGTATCTATGGAGACGAAGTCTGAAAATCCCGCTTTCCATGGTGGGAGTAGAAAAAAATCTTTTCGAAAAACAAAAGTATCAGTTAAATTGATATATCGATATTTTTTAAATTTTATTTCGATATTCTATACATCGATGCATCGATAGATAAACATTTAAATCGAAAGAAATTCTCGGCCCTAGTCAAGATATAAGCAATCAAATCGTAAGGGTATCGTGATTAGGGTTTGGAATCTTTTCGAAATTCACATTAATATATCGAATATTTAGGTGGAAGTTAAAAAATATCGATTTAATTAGGGTCATATATCGACATTGTAAGATGCCGATATTTTTTAATTTATGGAATAAAAACGCAGATTAAAGTTTAATATCGAGTATTTGAGGAATCAATATATCGAATATGTGAATCAATACAACGATTTATTTCACCCAATGAACCATTGGAAGTACCTATTCATTTATTCGATTGATTTTAAGATATCGAATATTTTCGATATATATTTTTTTAGTATCGCGTAGGGTTGTGTAGTGATCGAAATTATTGTTATTACACACTACACACACGAATGCATATTTAAATAAATTTGAGGAATCAATATATCGAATATGTGAATCAATACAACGATTTATTTCACCCAATGAACCATTGGAAGTACCTATTCATTTATTCGATTGATTTTAAGATATCGAATATTTTCGATATATATTTTTTTAGTATCGCGTAGGGTTGTGTAGTGATCGAAATTATTGTTATTACACACTACACACACGAATGCATATTTAAATAAATTAATATCTTTTGAATTCATTCACTAGAAATGCGACATGACTTTTGGTACATCCTATATAATAATTATTTCAATTGTATTAAATTGGTTTTACTGGGCCTATAAACTATTGATTTACATAGACATTTACAAGAATATAATTTGTAGTAGAATTCGATTGATAAACTTTTAACACATCTTTTTAATTTTAATTTGAAGACTGACATTGTTTGATATTTTTTTGAATGTAATTAATTCGTTTAGAACATAATAAATTATAAAGCATGTTTTTGGGACAAAGATACAGGTTTCATTTTTTAGATAACTTGTTAATTTATGGAAATTAGTTATTATACGATTATTCTGGAGATTAGCATTTCTGTTTCTAAAATTTTGTTTAACTAGAAAGGTAAAGTAGGTAGTGACCAGTAATATCTTCCTGTACAATTATATAAATATTACTTAGAATTTTGGCTTTAACAAAAATGTTGCCAAAACAGCTCTGGACTTATGGCGTACAACTCTGGGGATATGCTAAGCCAACAAGGATCAAAACAATCCAGCAGTTTCACAAACCAAACCATTCGTGAAGACCTTCGCATCCCATTTGTTAATGACGAAAAACACAAATTTGCGCAAAAATACCAAGATAGACTCCAAGCACACAGCAATGAACTTTTACAACAACTGTCTGATGCCCAACCACCTACAAGAAGATTAAAGAGAAGCTGACTTTGCGATCTTAGACCACCCTAACCTGAAAGGATTATTACAGGAGTTCCATTAGTGAATGTTTATGTCTTGTCATCACATTTACTTAATACTCCATGTAGAGTAGCTTGGATATAAACAATTTATCAATTTAAATAAAAAAGCTTTTGGAATTAGTAGTGCCTCTTGTAGGTACAAATAAGTAGCTATATTCAGTCTAAATATTATGAAACTAGAAAACTACCATTATCTAGCAAGTTGAAGTTAATATTTCGTGAAAAAATATTCTACGTCTTCATATAGATCCTGCAAAAACACTTTTAAGTCGGATGATATACAACTGTGTAGTTCAATAAGAAATAGAAGTAAAAGTACATTTTAAGCCTAGAAATGCCAGAAGTTAATGTAGAGTGGCTAGAAAAACTCCGACCCTTTTTTCTTATTATTTTTTGGAGTTTTTGAAAATTTCATTATTCAATTTCAAAAATAATAAGAAAAAACTAGGGTAAGCCTGTTTTCGTTGGCACCCTGTATCCTTCTTCTTCTTCATCAGCCTCTACTGGGCCACTCCTGGACATAGGCCTCTCCAATGCTTTTCCACGTCGATCTATTTTGTGCTTTTTGAATCGAATTTCTGCCGGTTATTTGTGTCGTCGGCACAACTTTTTTGGAGCCTTCCGGCGCCCCTCTTATTTGCTCAGGGTCTGCATCTTAAGATTGTGGCTGTCCATTGGTCTCTACTCTGTCTGGCCATCTGCCCTGCCTGTTGCCATTTCAGATGGGCGACTCTTTCCATTAAGACATCGCTCATTTTCGTTTTCTGTTTTATTACGCTGTTTTTTATCTTATCTTTGAGACTTACCGAGCATTGCTTTTTCTATTGATCTTTGGACCACTTTCAGTTGTTCAGCTGTTTTTTGTGTAAAGACCATTGTCTTCAACCAGTAGGTTGCAATTGGAATAATGCAGCTATTATATACTTTCCTTTTTAAGTTAATAGGGATATCTTTGTTTTTTAATATACGAGTATGACTTAGCTTATCAAACACCCCCCCCAGGTTAAAGCTATTCTTCTCTTAATTTCTTCCGCTTGGTTCTCCTTACCTAGCGTGTCCTATATATATGTATATAGTTGTCAACCGATTCAATTTGTTGGTTTTCGATTGTTACAGCTTCCGGATCAGTGCTCATAATTTTTGTTTTTTGGTCATTCATTTTTAGGCCAATGTGACATGATGCGGTGTTTAGTTGTCAAGAATAAATTTTAGTTCTTCGAAATTTATACTACTGAGGACAACGTCGTCGGCAAAACGAAGATGATTTAAATGACATCTATCAATGTTAGTTCCAAAACTCTCCCAATTTAGTTGTTTAAATACATCTTCTAGGGCTAATGTAAAGAGTTCTGGTGGAGACATGGTGTCGCCCTGCCGAACCCCTCTTTCTAGTTTAATATTGTCTGTTATTAAATTGTCATCGATCTTCACATGAATAGATGGATTATCATATATGTATTTGATAAACGTTGAGTATCTAAAATGTACACGAGCATTGTCCAGTGCTGTTAAGATTGACCATTTTTCCATTGCGTCGAAAGCCTTATGGTAATCGACGAACGCTAGTTGTATGGGCACTTTTATATTGCGTGGCTTTTTCAGTCAATAGTCAAATGGTCTGTAGGTCCATTGTCTCATATCCTTTTCGAAAACCGACCTGCTCACAAGGTTGATACGGGTATAGTTTCTGATTTATTCTAATTGTGATTATTTTAGAGAGGTGTGAGAGCAAACTGATTGGTCTATAATCCTCTATACTTGTTATACCTCCCTTTTTGAACAGCAAAATGTCCTCAGCATTTCTCCAACTACTAACTAGGTATCTTCCCCTCAAATAATTTTTTGAGTGTATTCAATGCGTTTCCAGACATCGCCACCCAGTTTCAACATCTCACTTGTTATGTGGGCATTTTCTGTTATTCATCTGCTTCATTACGTTTCTAATTTCGTAAGTTGTTACTTCTGGCAGTTCTTCCGAGCCTATATTTAGAATTTTTGTGTTAGGTTTTGGATGTTCGGATATCGTTGTTGTGTAAAATTTTGAATAGAATTGTACTGCGTCTGATATACTTTCTTTATCTGAGACTATTATACCGTTGTCGTTTCGTATTTTGACAATTTCTGTTTTTTCCTTTGACAGCGACTACCGTAACACTCTCAAACCCTTGTTGTCTTCTATAACATTTCTAATGTGTTGTGTATTATGTGTCCTAATTTAAGCACCCTAAATCCAACAGGCTATTTTCATGTTAATCTGAAGAGAAATATGAATATCATCATTTAAACAGTTAATTCTATATAATTTGGTCATCGATTTTAAAAACCAAATTCTAAATCTTAACCTTCGTAGATTTTATTTGTTTGAGAACTTCATTCAAGTCTCTTTTTAACTCAAATAAATTTCTCAAATAAGCTTCGTTGAAATTAATTTTTGTAAGCATACGTTAGGGTACTTTGAAGATTTGTTTATTTTAACATAAACGAATTATAAAAAAGTACCCAACGTGCAACAATAAGATTTTGCTTTATTATTTATTTATTAGTTTATTGTACAAATGCTTAAGACAAATATGAAGTGCCATGCTGATTTTTGCAATTTTAAGCAAAGTGAAAACCCTTGTAGTACGATTGACCTTTGATTTAACTGAATGGAACTACAACTATAATTTTACAATCATGAATAAATCATCATTTTAAAGAAAGTTAAATCAGTTTTTTGACTTTAATGAGTAATTGTTAAAGAGCTGTGAACAAACTTCATTAACCTATGATTTCAGGTAATATTTGGGCCTAGTTATAACATTTTAATTTAAAGTGTGTGTATCAAATGGTTATTGTATAAAATTGATTATCTTTCAAAATTTTTCATCATGAGCACCTAAATTAGACGTTCTGAGGTCATGTCCTTCCTGACCTGCTTGCCCTGAATATTAAAACTGAACACTTGACGTATTTTCTCAGCGACACAATACTATAAAGGTATTAATAATTTTTTAAGTGTATGCACTTCTTCTCTAAAGTTTCTTCACTTAAGTGAGTTTATAAATAAAACGAACAAATTAAAATGTCCCCATAAATTCTAAAGGTTGCCATTAATCTTAACCCTTTTTTTCGTACTTTAATTACCAAGCAAATATTCTAAACTTGGGAATATCTAGCCGAATTTTAAATTTTGCACCTGGTATTTCTTTCCTACTTTTAGATTATGTGTTAGTTCCGTTTAATTACTTATTTTACATTTTCTGCATTTCGTGGATGGCTGAAACTTAAATATATCTTGGAATATTCATGTGGGTTTCGTTGCAGAAGATTATCAGATGAATATGTTTGTAAAAAAATCTTTAAAATTCGGTCAGGTCATTTCAGGTGTATCTTAGAGAAGAAAACTCTTTATTTTAGTTGTATTCATTTTTATTTAAAAATAAATCCTAATGTTCAATTTTCAGTTAATAAAAATTGTAAATTCAGATTTGTTCTGCTTTTTATTGAACAATCCTTTAGAAAATATATTGTTATATTTTATTATTTATAATTAATTTTTAACATTTGATGTTTGAGAAATACTTGAACAAATAAACCACTTGTAATTTATACAACTACATAACATGAAAAAATCATTAAATATGTGTTCTTTTACGTAACAAATTTACTACTGTCTGCGGCTAAAATATCCATCTAAATATTTACTTTCTTATAGCATCTGCTAGCAGGTGTCATCACTACGCGAGAAGAGTTTAAATTAGTTTTTTCCTTAATGCATTTCACATAAAAAATTAATTTGCTATTAGCATTAAAAGAATTTTTACAGTCTGCGATGAAACTATGAATTTTTAAAAATTGTAAGAGAAGCAGTAATGATCGGAGCCCCTTTGGCTGCTTCGAAGATTATTTATCTGTTATTATTTATTTTCCAGAATTCGCTCAAAGCAATAGCATTTCCTTCGTTTGGTAACAATGCTGAAATGCAGGAATACGATACATTAGAATTATCTGTCACAGGTAAAAGTGATCGTTGCAGATACAGATTCAGCGATAGCACCGAAGCAAAAATTATGCAAAAGTGTTAAAGTTCACTTAAAGAACTTTGGCTTTTGGTTAATCAACAGTAAAATTATGTTACAAGAGAAGGAAGGCTGCGCTACAATTTTTATTTTTGAATATTTGGATTTTTAAAAGAAAACGCAAAAACTACACAAATTACATTTTTATTTTTGAGCAGATTCTTCGAATTATTGTGATTTTAATTGAAAAACCTTAAAGTTATTGTTGTCTTAAGATTTTCGTTTCCGAGTATTTGGAAAAAACTTTCAACAAGTACTTTTGAACAAATAAAATTTTCCCTTCGGATATCTAACTTTTGGAATTGTTCTGCTTTTATTTGATAAACCTTAACATTATTTTGAGTGAGCGCGGATTAATTTTATTTAAGATTGTACTAAGGTTTTCGTTTTGAATATTTGGTGTTTTAAGTTCTTAACAAATAGAATTTCCATTTTTGAATACTTAACTTTTCCAATTCTTTTACTTTTGGTGATAAACGCTAAAATTACTTTATACACGCAGCAATTACTTTTCTTTTAGATTTCACTAAAATTTTCATTTTTAAATATTTGAATTTGTAAAAATAATCTCAAAAAAACACTTGATAGTAAATAAAATTTGCAGTTTGAGTATTTAACTTTTCAAATTATTTTGCTTTTAACTGATGAACCTTCAAATTATTTTATACGAGAAGGAATGAATTTAAGATTGCACAGAAATTTTTGTTTCTGAATATTTGGATTTGTAAAGGAACTTTTAAAAAGTACTTCAAAGCAAATAAAATTTTTATTTTCAAACATTTGAATTTTCGAATTATTGCGCCTTGAGTTGATAAACTTTAAAATTATTTTGTACGAGCAGGAATTCATTTCTTTAGGATTGATCTGAAAGTTTCCTGTCTGAATATTTGGATTTTAAAAAATGTCGAACTTTAAAGCAAATAGAATTTTAATGTTTGAGTATTTAACTTTCGAATTAGGTATCATATTTTTGATTGAGAAACATTAAAATTATTTTACACAAAAGGAATTAATTTTTCTAAGATTGCGTTAAGATTCTTATTTCTGAATATTTGGATTTAAATTTGTTTTAAGTCCGTCAAAACACATACAATTTTTATTATTGAGTATTCGACTTTAATATTATGGCTTTAGTGGATAAACCTTAAAATTATTTTTCATAAGCAGAAATGCATTTCCTTTAAGATTTCCCAGAAGATTTTTGAATATATTAATTTTTAAAAGAACTTTTAAAAAAGACTTTTAAGCAAATAATATTTCCACTTTTTAATATTCAACCTTTTCGAATTATTTTGCTTTTGACTGATAAATCCTAAAATTATTTTACACATGCAGAAACTATGTTTGTACGAAAATGTTCGTTTCTAAATGTTTGGATTTTCAAAAGAGCTTTCTAGGAAATAAAATTTTCATTTTTTAATTTTTAACTTTTGGGATTATTTTGTTTTAATTGACAAACATTAAAATTATTTCATACGAGCAGGGATTAACTTTCTTTGAAATTGTATTTTTCGTTTTGGAATATTTGCATTTTTAAAAGAACCTTTAAAAAGTACTTTTAAGCAAATAAAATTTTCCCTTGGAATATCTAACTTTTTGAAATATTTTATTTTTAATAGATAAACCTTAAAATTATTTATACGGACAGGAATTAATTTTCTTTAAGGTTTCAATAAGATTTTCGTTTTTGAATATTTGCATTTTTAAAATAATTTTGTACTTTAATCAAATAATAATATTTTCAACAAAACGTCTTCCGGATTGAGACCGTGTCATTTTGAGACAAGACTCTTGTCTCAAAATGACACGGTCCCAATCCGGAAGACGTTTTGTTAATACTGACACTGACCATGGAAGTCTTCGAATTCATAATAATATTTTCATTTTTTGGGCTTTTGGTTTTTCAACTCATTTCGCTTTAATTTATGAACCTTAAAATAACTTTAAAGGATAATTATCTTCAAGATTGCACTGAGTTTAGATAAAAAAAAAGTTTAAAAAGTGCTTCGAAACACATACAATTTTTATTTTTGACGATTTAGCTTTCGGAATTAGTATGCCTTTAACTGAAAAATCTCAAAGTTACTTGATACGATCATAAATTAAATTAAATAAAGACTAAACTAAGACTATCGTTTTTGAATATTTGGATTTTATTAATTTTAAAAAATAATAGAAAGTACAAACAAATTTACATTTTTGAGTATTTGGAGTATTATGTATTTAATTGATAAACTTTAAAATTGTTTTACACAATCAGAAATGAATTTTCTTTAAGATTGCATTAAGATTTTTAAAATAGAATTTAAAAAGGTACCTCACAGTATCAATTCGCCGGAGTGGCCGAGCGGTTAAGGCATTCGATTACAGCGCGAATGGTCTCGGGGTCAAACTCGAGTCGGATGCTCGGTGGATGGCCTACCCACCCAGTCACTGAAAATAACTGGAAACCGAAACACAGTAGTGGAGTAGGGAAGGTAGGGGGTTGTCGAAGGCGTGGTGCTTACCACATCACCCCGTACGCAAAGCGTGCGAGACAATCGAGGTATGAAAGCGACTTTAGGAGGCTTACTCCCCCGCGAAGTGCAATTGTCGTTGCTTTTACCTTACCTTATAGTAAATAAATTGTTTTTCAGTATTTGACTTTTTGAACTATATTATATTTAGATTTAATTGATAAACTTTAATATTATTTCATAAGAACAGGAATTGACTTCCTTGAAGATTGAACTAAAATTTTAATTGTTGAATCAATTTCTTTTTTTGAGTATTTAACTTTTAGAATTATTTTGCCTTTAATTCATAAGCTTTAAAATTACTGCAAAGCAAATAAAATCTTTATTTTTAAACACTTGAACTTTCGAATTGTTTTGGTTGTAATTGACAAAACCCAAAATTATTTTACATAAACAGGAATTTCCTTTAAGACTACCAGATTTTTATTTTTGAATATTTGGATTTTTAAAAGAAAATTATAATAATTACTTTATAGCCCAGTGGCCAAGTACATTTTACCTGACAAAAGGTCATGTAGTTTTGGATTTTGGATATGTTGTTTGTACCTAGGCCCTTACTAAAAATCTAAGTTTTCTAAGTTGGCGCGCCTGTGCGCGCGTCAGCACGACCACTTTTGTGTCACTTTTTTCGGTTTTTGCTCGATAACTCTTTACTACACTCAGGTGCACAAAAAACGGGTCATTTCTTTTTCTTTTAATTTTTATGTTGTTGTAGTACTTAGACTAAAACTTTTAGTATTTTACAATGAAAGAGACCATCAGGGTGAAGAAAAAACAACATATGGTACTTATCAGTTTATTTAATGAACATTAATAAGGGAAAATGATAATGTACGTATACAATAAAGAAAATGCAGTTCCGCAAAATAAACTTAACAGAGATTAAGAATGAAAATTTCATTTGAATAGATTTCAATACTTTGTATTGTCTCCTCTAGCCCTAACTATTGCCTGCATACGGCGGCCCATGCCACTAATAAGCTCACGAATATCATTTTGCGGAATATTCTGCCATTCTTCCTGAAGTGCCACACGAAGATGATTTATTGTGGTTGCTGCAACTGCACGTCCTCTAACACGCCTGCCCAGCATGTCCCAAACATGTTCTACAGGATTTCCATCTGGGGTACATGCTGGCCAGTTTAGTTTTACTATTCCAACTTCATCCAAGTATTCAGTGAAGTACCTTGCTGAATGCGCTCTCGCGTTATCCTGCATCAGAACAAAGTCATCGCCGATAATTGGAGTAAATGGAACTACGTAATTTGCCAAAACCTCCTCATTATACCGCTGTGCAGATAGCGACCCGCCATCAATAACAATCAATTCGGTACAGGCATCCATTGATATCCTGCCCACACCATCACTGAACCTCCACCATGGCTAACCCGGGGGTTAAACGTGCACTCCGCAAATCGTTCTCCCGTTCGTCTCCATACTCGTTCTCTTCCATCTGGTGAATGTAGGCAGAACCTAGACTCCTCAGTAAACAGTACAGTACTCCATTGTGCCAATGTCCAATTCTAATGTTCGCGAGCAAATTGGAGTCTGGCTACTCGGTGACGTGGGAGTAGTTTTGGTCCAGCTGTTGGTCTGCAAGTTTTAAGCCAACTTCTTGTAACCTTCGACGAACTATCCACAAACTCACATCTGTACCACGAACCTCACGGGGTTGGTTTTTTGTCTCTACTGAAGTCAAATGACGATTCCGTAGAGTATTAAGGACAAGAAATCGGTCATCGTTAGCAGTCGTTTTTCGTTTCCTGCCAGATCTCGGCCTCCGCGTGTTTCTGCCGGTCTCTCTAAACTGTTTAAGTACTCTTTGGATGGTAGAAAGACTGACATGAAGTAATCTGGCCACATACCGCTGGCTTCTTCCGTCTTCCACAAGAGGTACAGATTTTGCACAATCTTCAGCACTTAGAACCATAATGAACACACCAATCTCTATTGGGAATAACAGTAAATCGAAAATAAACAAATGAAAGCATTAGGGACCTTGATGCTCTATGCATAATGTCGAATGGGCAATAGGTAGTGAAGAACTCGTATCTTTAAATTTCATTTTCGCTTATTAATGTTCATTAAATAAACTGATAAGTACCATATGTTGTTTTTTTCTACACCCTGGTGGTCTCTTTTATTGTAAAACACTAAAAGTTTTATTCGAAGTACTACAACAACATAAAAATTAAAAGAAAAAAAACTGACCCGTTTTTTGCACCTGAGTGTAGTACGTCCTACAGAAAAAATTACTCTTCCCTTTCTTGTAGAGCACAAAATTTTCTACAATTTACTCCAATATCGTAGATCGTAGAAAAAGGTAAGATTAATTTTTTCTGTAGGACGCACTAGTAAAGAGTTATCGAGCAAAAACCGAAAAAAGTGACACAAAAGTGGTCGTACTGACGCGCGCACAGGCGCGCCAATTTAGAAAACTTGGATTTTTAATAAGGACCTAGGTACATACAACATATCCAAAATCCAAAACTACATGACCTTTTGTTAGGTAACCCCCTTTTTTCACGACCTGGCCACTGGGCCAAAATTGTCGTATTTTAATTTACGAAAGGAGATTAAAGAAGGACTTCTAAAAAAATAAAATTTTCATTTTTCAATATGCAACCTTTCGAATTATTTTACATTTAATTCATAAACCTTAAAATTATTTTTCACCAGAAGGAATTATTTTTCCTTGAGAACGAAGTAAAATCCTCGTTTCTGAATGTATGGCTTTTTAAAAGAACTTTTAAAAAGTACCTACTTCAAAGCAAATAAAATCTTCATTTTTGGGCATTTGATTTCCAAATTACTTTTCTTTAATCTATAAACCTTAAAATAATTTTCCACAAGTAGGTATTATTTCACTCGAGCAGGGATTAACTTTCTTTGAGATGGCATTTTTCATTGGAATATTTGCATTTTTCCAAATACTTTCAAAAGTATTCCTAAGCAAATAAAATGTTCAGTTTTGAGTATTTCACTTTTGGAATTATTTTGCTTTTAGCTATTTTCTAACACTAATATCTTATACTGTTTCTATGGTGCATAAGAGCTCACTTGTTGTTTCCTTTAAAATACGCTTTCTCTATAAAATACGCCGTCAATGACAACGTATTTTATAGGCCTTTAAATACGTCGTTGCCTAGCAATCTTCGCATTTTGTGTATTATGACACGTCTCAAATAATAATTTATTAAAATTTCTAATAATATATTAGTGAAAGAAAATGTTTGATATTAGTCTTAGAAAAAATCTTGAAGATAACTCGTGTTTTATAGTTTAAAAATCTCGGTCTATCAAATCCTCGGCTCACTTCGTTCGCTCGGATTTGAACTACGACCTTGATTGTTAAACCTTCTATAAAACACTTGTTGTCTTAATAGTTATTTTATGCGAGTAGCAGAATTTTCTTTAAGATTGCGCTAAGATTTTCGTTTTTGAATATTTGGATTTTTAAAAGAAAATTCTTCGAAGTACTTTGAAGAAAAGAAAATTTATCTTTTTGAGAATTTGATTTTTAAAATTATTTTCTTTTAATTAATAAACCTCAAAATTACCTTACACGAGCAGGAATTAATTTTCTTTTAAGATTGAATTTTCTATTTTTATTTTATTATTTTAAAAGAAAATTTTAAGAAATACTTCAAAGCAAATAAAATTTATATTTTCAATCATTTGAATTTTCCAATTATTTTGCCTTTAACTGATAAATATTAAAAATGTTCTTTTGTGAATACATTTAAGATTTTTGTTTTTGAAAATTTTAAGATTTTTAAAAGATAATTTTAAGAAGTACTAAAAAATGCATAAAAATCTTTAGTTATGAATGTTTAAACTTTTCAAATTATTTTTGACAATCATTAAACGTATTTTACTCCTGCAGGAATTAATTTTCTTTAAGATTGCATTGAGCTTTTCGTTTTTGAATATTTGGATTTTCAGAAGCAAATTTTAAAAAGTACTTTAAAGCAAATAAAATTTTGCTTTTTAAGCATTTGATTTTTCAAATTAATATGCTTTTAATTGATAAACCTTGAAATTGTTTTATACGAGCAAGAATTAATTGTCTTTTAAGTTTCACTAAGATTTTCATTTTTAAATAATTGTTTTTTAACAGAAAATTTTTAAAAATTACTTTAAAAAATATAATTTCACTAGGATCTTCTTTGAATATTTAGATAGGTATTTAAAAGAAAATTTTTATAGTTCTTGAAGCAAATAAAATCTTCAATTTTGAAAATTTAGCTTTGTGAATTATTTTGCCTTTAATTGATACACTTTATTTCTTACATGAACAGGAATCAATTTTCTTTCAGGTTGTACTAAAAGCTTTGTTTTAAAATATTTTGATCTTTAAAAGAAAATTTTAAAAAGTAATTCTAATTAAATAAGGTTCTCATTTTTGAGTGGTATTATTATGTCTTTAATTGATAAATTTTAAAATTACTTCACACGAGCAGGAAATTAGTTTTTTTAAGATTGTATTAAAATTTCCGTTTCTGAATATTTGGATTTTTAAAAGAAGTTTTAAGTAAATAAAGGTTTCCTTGGAATATCTAGCTTTTCGAATTATTTTACTTTTAATTAATTAATAAACCTTCAAACAATTTTACACGAGCATGAATTAATGCTCTTTAAGATTACATGGAGATTTTCGTTTTTGAATATTTGGATTTACGAAAGAACATTGAGAAAGGACTTCTAAGAAATTAAAATTTTCATTTTTGAATATTTAACCTTTCGAATTATCTTGAATTTAATTCATAAACCTTAAAATTATTTTTTACCAGCAGGAATTATTTATCTTTAAGAATGTAGTAAAATTCTCGTTTCTGAGTTTTTAAAAGAACTTTTAAAAAGTACTTAGAAGTAAATAAAACTTTTAGTTAGGGGCTTTTGATTTTTCAAAATAATTTTCCACATGTAGGAAATAATTTTCTTTACGATTGCACTAAGCTCTTCATTTCTGAATGTTTGGATTTGCAAGAGAACTTCTGAGCAAATAAAGTTTCCAATTGTGAACTTTATATTTAGGAATTATTTTGCTTTAATTGACAAAGATTAAAACGATTTCACATAAGTAGGGATTAACTTTCTCTGAGATTGAATTTTTTGTTTGGGAATATTTGCATTTTGAAAGGAACTTTCAGAAAGTGCTCCAAAGCAAATAATGTTTTAATTTTTGAGTATTTAGCTTTTAGCCTTAAAATTATTTTACACATGCAGAAATTATTTATCTTTAAAATTGTACCATAATTTTTGTTTTTGAATATTTTGAACTTTCAAAAAGTACTTTTCAGATGAATTATCTAACCTTTCGAATTATTTTACTTTTAATTGATAATGCTTAAAATTATTTTAGGCGAGCAGAAATTAATTTTCTTTAGAATTGCGGTAAGAGCTTCGTTTTTGAATATTTAGATTTTCAAAGAAAATTTTAAAGAGTATTTCAAAGCAAATAACATTTTCGTTTTAAGTATTTAATTTGTTGAATTATTTTGCTTTTAATTGACAAATCTTAAAATTACTTCACACCTGAAATTGATTTTATTTAAGATTTTTGTTCAGTGTTTGAATTTTTAAAAGAAAGAAGCACTTCAAAGCACATACAATTTTCATTGCTGAGTTTATTCGACTTTAGAGTTATTGACTTTAATGGATAAATCTTAAGATTATTTTTCACAAGTAGAAATGCATTTTCTTTAAGGCTGCAATACGTTTTCCGGTTTTGAATATTTGGATTTTTAAAAGAACTTTAAGAAACTAATTCTAAACAAACAAAATTTCGATTTTCGTATATTTAAGCTTTCCAATTATTTTGCTTCCGATTGATAAATCCTAAACTTGCATTACACATGCAGAAACTATTTTTCTCCACGACCAGTTATGAATGTAATAATTCCGAAATCATTTTTAATAATAGAAAGTAAAAATTCTCACTCTTGAGATAGAATATTTATTCTGAAACACTTGCTTCTTATGTGTTTTGCATGTATTTTCATTCTATAACAAGTGACAGAATGAATATTCCATAATTATGCTCAACGACATACATAGATTGCCATGGATTTCAAAACTGTCAGTGTCAGATGTAAATGCGGCGTCCTAGTTGTTTTGATACAAGTTTTAATTTAAATTTTAAAAAAATTATTACTAATACAATGTAATATAATTGTTTCAATAAATAACTTGTTTTGTTCACATTTAATTGCTTTTGATTCATACTTTCCGGTCGTGGAGAAAATACAGTCTGTTACTCGGTTAGAAAGAAAATTCGATCTACTCGTGGTTCCTCACGCTCGCTAACGCTCGCGTTCGGAATCTTCCACTCGTATCGAATTTTCATTCTAACCTAGTTACAGAATATACTATTCTTGAAAATTGCACTAAAATGTTCATTTCTGAATGTTTGGATTGATAAGAGAGGTTCTAGAAACTACTTCTTAGGAAATAAAATTTTCATTGTTTAATTTTTAACCTTTGAAATTATTTTGCCTTAATAGACAAACATTAAAATTATTTCACACGAGCATTGAGATTGTATTTTTCGTTCGAATATTTGTATTATTCCAAAAACTTTCAAAAGTATTCCTAAGCAACTAAAATATTCATTTCTGAGTATTTAACTTTTGGAGTTAGTTTGCCTTTACTTTATTTTACAAATGCAAAAATTATTTTTGTTTATACTACAATTTTGGTTTCCGAATATTTGAATTTTTGAAAGAACCTACAAAGGTTATTTTTAAGTAAATAAAATTTTGCCTTGGAATATCTAACTTTTTGGAATTATTTTTATTTTAATTGATAAACCTTGAAATTACTTTACCCGAACAGGAACCAATTTTCTTTAAGATTGGACTGGGTTTTTGTTTCTGAAAATTTAGAGTTTTAAAAGAAAATTTTAAAAAGTATTTTAAGTAAGTAAAATTTACCTTTTGGAGGGATCATTTGATTTATCATTTTCGTTTCTGAGTATTTTTGTTTTTAAAAGAAAATCTTAAAAACAAATCAAATGTTCAGTTCGAATATATGAGATTTTGAATTACTTTGCATATAATTGATAAACTTCGGAATTATTTTACACGAGCAGGAATTAATTTCCTTTAAGATTGCACCAGGAGTTCCGCTGTTGAATAATCGGATTTCTTAAAAGAACTTTTAAAACGCACCCTTAAGCGAATAAAACTGATATTTGAATATTTAACTTTTGATATTGTTTTGTGATAAATATTAGAAGCACTAAAATATTCGTGACGTTTCGAATATTTTGAGATTTATTTTTCAAAGTTTTCAGTTTTGAATATTTTAACTCTTCGAATATTTGTTTTTAAATTAGCATTTCAAAAAACGGCGTTTGTCTTTTAAAGAATGCCGCATAGTAAGACGTCACATGATTAAAAAGAATAGTAATGACTAATAAAATTAATCTAGCGGTTTTGACAAGTGTTAATGACACCATTTTCGCTTAAATAGGGAACACCTAGTCTGGCAAGTCTATTTACTTAAGTTGTATTTCTTACGTTTTATGATAATACTGAACGTTATTTGGTTTCTTTCCTCTTTAGGTTGTTTATTTAATGATACCAGTTTTATTTTTTTTTACACACGAATTACACTTTCGTGCAACAGTTGCATTTTTGTTTTCTTTAAGTTCAGGCGAATTTGTTAAAGAAACATTAAGCTTAAGAATTTAGCTAAAAAGCGATTTTAAAAGTTTGCAGATTTTAATAAACAAATATGTTGATGGGAACATTTTAAGTAAATGTCGGTGATTAAGTAAGGAGTAAATATTTGAACGTTAGCCTCAGGGTTTTATGGAAAATGAAACAACAAGGCAGGCGAAATTTGTTGTTATTATTATAAAAACCACAGCTTGTTTTATATGGACGTAATTTACGTAATTTGCGCACATTTTATGCAGTAGCGCTTATTTGTTCTATAAATAGATACCACAGGTATTTTCCAAAGTTTGTAGCGAGTTTCTTTAGTATTGTTACTCAATTTTGGGGATCATTTAAAGGCTAGTAATTCATAGAAATTACCGAATTATATCTTCCTTAAAAGTAAGATTAAACATCCTTTTTAAAGGGTCATCTTTAATTTGTTTAAATAACCACCAAATGAAACTGATCGAATCCCTTAGTAATGTAGAAAACCCTTGGATTTTAACTAAACTTAGGTGAAAAGCTTATGCCGAATCAAAAATTGAAATTTACAAAGCTGGCATCTTATGCGTCCAAGAAAAATTTAATAGTAATAAGTTGTAAAATGATGTAATTGAACAAATACAGTAATTGTACATGCAAGGACATCTTTAAACTGTAACAACTACCTTGTTTCTGACTAAAATATAAACAAACAAATGAGCCGTTTCGATAAGTTTAAGCAACTTATTAAGTTTCTTCAGTGCTAATTATTCTACGTAGTTAATTACTGAACGCGTACTGATAGTGATTAATACATTTTTTTTGCGAAACATACGGGAGAAGTTATGCTGTGTTTAGTATTTAGTTAAGTCGAGAGAAATACTTGTACACCTTGCTTTACATGATGTTGCTGTTTAATACTAATAAAATTAGCCAATAGATATTATCTCAATATTAAGATAAGCCTAGCCCTTGCCCAATAAATAAATAAATAAATTTTGCAATAATTTTATATTCCAAGTAGTTTTAACAAGCTGTTAATATCACTCAAATATGAAAGATATCAGTATGATACATTGAATTTAGACTTATTAGATGCAACGCTCAAAGGACAAGAATTACTTAAACTTATAGATGGGTGGTCCCATATGTTTTACTTAGTTGACTTTTGCATTACAAAAGGTTACGTTAAAACTTCGCTGCAGCGAAGTCATGTTTTGACTTACCTTGGTGTGGGCACGCTAATTACTATTAGGCAAAGCGTAAGGCAAAGCAAAATATCCTAGCTGATAAAGTAATGGACATACAAATTTGGATAACTTCGGATGTTTAGTGAATAAAAAGTTAACCTTAAATGCTTCTATCAAATCTGAAGAAAATCTTGAAGCAACCGTTAAGCTTTCTAATGATATAGTACACCGATTGGGTTCGAAAGTAATAGCAGAATAAACAAAAATTTTCGTGAAGAACAATGAAGAAAACATGAAGGCTCCGAAGTGGCGGTGGCATGATTTGAAAGCAAACATAGGTATCAGTTTGAAGTACTAATTCAGCGTTTCACATTTGCTTCAGGAAGATGCACTTTAAAAATATCGAGTTGTACAACAGATTATTACACCGGTATTTAGTAAGATATGGTAACTTACGCTTGCTTCTCTCCCTCAACTACTTATTTGTCCTTGAATATAACTATTACCTACATGATAAGACATTTCCTAGTATGGTTTGACCAACTTAGCGTGTTTAAGAAGGAAACATTAAGCCAGAAAACCTTTTGATAGTCGTTACCCTCGCAACATTATGGTCTTATTTCTTTCAATCGATGGGTAAATCTTGGGTAAACCTAGGATAATCGTTAACCTAGCAACACTGTGGGTTAATCTTATTCTCATTCATTGATGTATTAGGTTGTGCTGCTTATGGGGCTCAGACTTCCTGAGCTATTTGGTATCCAATTAATAGCTTTCCAGGACGGTTAAGTCTTGAGATGGTAAGTAGCTAGTAGATTACGTTGATAGGATTATCTGTAGGGCCATTTAATCCCTTTGAAACTGGAGAAGGGCCCTTGGAGAAACATCGGGACTAAACCCAATAGCTAGTAACTGGCTCTATATGGCGGTCAATAGACCTCAGATAACTTACGCATTTGTTGACTTCATGGCCTACTAGTAGAGCTACCATCAGGAGACAGCTTAGTCGGAGTTATGGCAAAATGCCCTGGAGGCCTTACCTAATCTTGTGTCCCTTTACTTTGTGATTGATGCCAATGCTACAAGGGCATACTACAGGATTAATTGCTGGGGATAATAGACAGCTAGAGGTTTTGAGGGGGGGCATCATGGTAGGGTCCTGTATTGGTTAACAGCGACAGCAATATTCAAAGTAACGAGGAAGCCCATATTCTGGCCCAGAGCTGGTAGTGAGTCTTTCTCCTAGCAGCATTAATTTTGGTGTAGGTACTTGGGTCGAACTAGGAATGACTAAAACACTCTAATGCATTAATTAGAGTGTCTACTGTTAAAATGTCAAACAGGATATGAATAAGATGAGAGTTGTTGTTCGTGCTGGCCATGATCACCTTAAGGCCACATGGTGAGTTTTGTTGACGATCCTGTGCGCAGATTGAGGATAAATGATCTATCCCGTGTCACTGTGTCGATGTTATGGCGCAGAGACATACGTACTTTGGAGTTGGCCTTCTAGAACTAAAAGATATTTTAGAGGTGAACATTGGTGCTCTGCAAAGCTTTCCTTTCAGCACGGAGCTCTTTTGAGTACCTATTTCAAGCGGCATGTACAATGGGCTAACGGGCCTAACTGGTCCCATTAAAAATAATAATGGCCGTTATCGTTAGTCCTGTCCATATCATATATTTAAAAACAGCTTAAAAAAATTACTTGCCAGTTGATAACTGGAATACCACATGAATAAAAAACTCTTCGACTGATATAAGCAATAAACATTTGTGAAATACCCTCTCCAAAACTTTACTCGAAGACAAATCCAAACTTAACGCAAATAATGATTTTCAAATAAAGGGTTTGCATCAAGAAATTGGCCACAGAAACATAAACAAAATGGGGATCATCCATTAAAGTAGGAAGACAACTCTGAAAGCAGATTGCGAAGAGAAGAGATGTATTAGTGGGACACATACTACGAAATGGAGGCCTACTATAAACAATTATTGATCGAAGGATAGAAGGGAAGAAGCCGCTAGGACGCCCCAGACTTCTTCTTCTTCTACTTCTTTTGGTGACTCTTTCGTCCCTGTGTGGGATATGGTCTGCTTTGATCCCCTCTATTAGCGTTATTGCAAGGAGGTTATCAGTCTTATCAGCCCCAGCCTAAAATATCTGAAACAAATTATGGCAGTAACAACTATAACGAAACGAAGAGGAAAGCCAATAACCGAATCAAATGGAGAGCTGCATTAAACCAGTCAATAGACTGACAACTTGGATGGATGGATTACTTAAAACTATCATTGGTTATATACATACATATATTGTACATTATTACTGTCCATTAATCAAAATTTCTAACCTTTCGTTTCACATTAAACATAAAATTTTGAATAGCTATAGTTGCATCGTTCGACATTTTTTAAAAGTCAGCAATATCCTTGGTTGTATCTTGCTTTACAATAACCCAACGTTGTTCAATGGGCAGCTGTTTTAGGCTTCGACCAAAGAGCAGTATTTTGCTTCGACGGATTGATTGGACGTTTGGTGTAACGTCAAGCGGCCATATCTGGCTAAAATAGAGCAGAAGAATTTTGAACTTTTATAAAGGGTAGCACCCGTTTTATTAAACACTCTTCTAAATAGATTTCGGTATTGATGGTAGCTTTCGTTACAAGCTTATACTTTTTCCCTCAAGTGAAAATTGCTTGGCAGACTAAACATTTTGCAGAAAATTTCGGATAGTAACTTCATATTTTTGAGAAAAATTCTGGATTTTGACATACACCCCATGGTCCATTTTCTTGCACAAATCTTCGCATTGGAGTTTATTTTGAATGTTTTGAGCCAATTCCTTTTTTGAATTCCTCACTGCATGACATGTTCAGATTTCACGTGAAAGGATATATCACCTTCCTCTCTGTTTTCCCATACATTGCATCTGGTGTTCTACTGGAACCTGGTTTCCTACTTGTTGTTAACCTTGTAGAAAAATTATCCAAAACATATGTCACGGTCGGTTTAGAAATTTTTAGACATTTTCCGGTCGCCCAATTTGACATTTCTGTTTTTTTTTACGATGTTTGCGCAATATATTTTGACAAAGATCGTATTGTTTTGAATCCATTTAAAAGCTACTTGACAAAAACTCCGTTTTTACCGTAATGTGTCGGCACAAATAAGCTATATCGTTTCCTCTCTAGGGTTACCAATCTTGTCGATTGGTTGGGTTCAACACAATGGATTTTCACATTCTTCTGTCTGAAGCTAATCTCTTCATTTGTACGTATGTATTTTTCACGATTTGTTACATATACTGTGCTCTTGGCCGGCCAGGGAGGTTTCTTCTTTGCACCATTCCTTCCAGTATTATTTGAAATAAACCTTTGTGCATTAGGATACTTATATCTAATTATTGTGCCTCTCCTTCTTTGTATATTTTTCAGAAGTCTTCGACCTTCCAGGATTCTGGCTAGCACCTTTTCAGTCGTAGTTTTTTCATCCAGCTAATTTTTAACATTCTCTTGAAACGCCACATTTCGAATGTCTCAGGCCTCTTGCAGCACGCAGCAGTCAAAACAGATTGTTAGAGATAGAGCTATGGCATTGAACACTGTGGCGCAGCTTCCTGTTATCCTAAGAGATCTTCAAACACCAACAACAAGGAAAATTTGTCGACACAATTTGCGATATGATGTACATAAGAACTGTTTAGTAGAAAACCCCGCAAACCAACTCCATTAACAATTACCTAATAGGAGATTGCAAAGATGTACCAAACGATTTAATTACATTGCATTAAACTTTCCTATAATTTATTTGGTCAATATTTTTTATATTAACGTTTGTATTAATAAAGGTTACCAAAGAAAAGAATTGAAAGATAAAGTGGTCCTCAGTCAGGAATTAGCTTTCTAATGTTGTTTGTGTGTTTGGGCGGGTTCTAGATCTGCGGATACCAAGTATATCAATGATTCTTGACTGTTATGGCCATTAACACAAATCATCTATAAAACAATAAAAAATAATAAAACGGATTTCGGTAACCAAGTTGCCATTCTCGGTGTTTAGCTTTCTTGACAATATTGGTTGTAGCCGCACAAGCTTTTCTCTGTCACATTGCAAAAGTAAAAGTTGGTAGAGGCAGGACCCCTGAAAATAATGCTCTTACTCCGATCTGAGCTGAAGCTGGAAACTTAATTGCAGAAAACGTATTTGTTATTAATGTTTTGTGGTTTTATAGAGCTTTTTGACGTTTGAGCAAACCGCAGAACCCAACTGTCTTCTATCCATGGAAAAAATCTTTTTCGGGCGATATATGGCATTGGCATGGCACCTACAAATCTACCCTAAAAATTATATAAGAGAAGGCAAAGTTTGAGCTATTTTCTTTAAAGATTTCATCTGACTTCGATCGGAATCGAACGCGAGATCTTTGGTTTACAAGCGAATCTTGCACTACCTACCCTACTTACACTAACAAGGCTGACCTTTTTAAAATTTGATGTTAAATTTAATTTCAGTTCCTGAAATACTCATTTTTTTGCATTGTTTAATAACAATTAACGGTCTTGAAGACTAATATTTAAATCATGAGATTACGAAGGTCTTTCACGCCAATTTAAAGGATTTTCTAAGCTACCCAAAGGCTGAAGTTTAATGAAAATTTAAATTTGAATTCCTTTGTTCATAAATTATAATTAATCGAAGTGAGATGACCTCAAAACAGACTAAAAGGATAAAAAAGCCGTGATTTAAACAAGGCACGAGCCCTTTGATGATCATCTGATTCATTTACTACTTTTGAGAAATTACGTGGCAGTTGGCTACTTATCGGCGTACGTTGGTGATTATTACAACCCCGCGTTCCAGCTGTTCCTGGTTCATCTGCTCACGCAACATCTCTTGATGTAGTCGGATAATGACAATATATGCCGCAGTCACTATACCTGTACAATTAGTTGATTATAGCCAAACATCTGCTTAAACAGAGAAACTGTACGAATACCTCTCAATGGCAATATATCTCTATAAATATCTTTTTTTCTAAAAAAAGGGTTACGGCTCGTGAATCGATACGAGCGAAATAAAGCGTTTTAGATTCTGTGGTTTTCTACGAAGCGTACAATAAAATTGAAATGGTGTGGCGCCAGAAAAACCGCGCCTTTATTGTTATTCAGTCGATGTATACAGCATCCGTCAGATTGTATCTTTTCTTCTAAAAATGCATTGCGGTCAAAGTTAATCTTGTATTCAAGAAGTTAATCCTAAGTTTACGACGAGTTGCACCTTGGATACTTTTCGAAATGGATGGTGCGCTTATCAATATTTATAAATTCTTAAGGGGAGATGTTTAAATGGACGGAGTAACGAATACAGAAAGAAATCTTGATGTAACATCATCCTTCTTTTAAGAATTAATATTAGAGTTATACACAGAATATTTAGTTGAATTTTAAGTACTTAAAGTAGAAAATGAATACTTTCAGTCTAATTATCATTTTTCCTTAAAAATTAAATTAATACTCGAAGAAACCTTTTTGTTTATTTTGTTCAAAAACTAACCAAAAGGGTAAATCTGCCTTTTAAAAGCAGGCAAACAGTTAATGAGCTTGTGAAACTAAAGTTTATTTTGAATGAGCAAAGCTAAATCAGTAACCACTTTTAAAAACAAATAGTTAGGAGATTTTGATAACTAATTTTGTTTGGATTGGTTCCAAAAACAATTAGGCTGATGATTGAATTCAGATACTAGCTTATCTACATTCCCGAAAACTAAGTCTGGTGTTCCCCAAGGTTCTATCCTAGGGTCAGTACCTTTTAGTATTAAATTTAGAATTTTCCACTTATGTTATGTAATTACCGATCACATTTTTATGCAGATGATTCTGAACTGCATTCGCCATTCGTCATCTTATAATCTTGTACATGCCTCTTCGGATATAAAAATACACAAGTTATCGCATAGCATATTTCCGAACCACACACCTACGAGCCTTAATTCAAATAGATTGGCAGTATTCATTTGTTAGAAAAAGTACTTTATAATTTATTTCACAACAGGCGCTTGTTATAACAAATTTTAAACCTAAGTAAAAACAGTTTAATATAGTTTAAGACTGATAATTATCCGAACCTTTACAGTATGAAAAGCAAAATGGATGCATGTCGTAGATGTCATTTAAAGAGATTTTTCATAAAAAATCTGAACACGTCTTCTTTATGATAAATAGGGAGATATACTCCTTTCTATGGCATAAAATCATATTGTCACGTAATAATGTAAGAACGTTATTCATCCTAACAGTAATTTGAATAAATTAATTCTGAATTTATAAAAGCTTTGTGCAGTGTAATAGTAAAAGGAATTTTACTTCTATGTCGTGTCAGAATTACGCAGTTATTTCTATCTCTTCGTAAACATTTTTAAATTAATTTAATAAGAAATAAGTAAATTTATTGATTGTTTTTTTGCTTAAAATAAATTTTAATGGTGTGTATAATTTTGAAGATGAGTTTTGTTAAAATAGTATAAGTTAAAGGGAGAGGATAAGTTATTTCCTTCTTCAAAAACTTTTCTTATTTCCAATTCTTTTCTAATTACCGAGAAAACAATTATTGTTTATAGTTTTGTAATTTTTTCCAATATTATCTTTTTTTCTAAAGCTGCCCTAAATTCGAAATCTTTTTCAAGAAGAATATGGAAATATGGAAATTTTATTTAGACATTTTTCTTCACCGAATTTTAGTTTATTCTAAGAAAAATCCCAGAAATTATTTTTGCAGATATCAGCTGAGATTTTTTAAATTTTCGGTTCTATTTAAATACAAATTCTAAACCTATGAAACTGAAGTTAAGAAATTTGAAAGATACCCAAAAAATTCAGAAATTTTTCCTTTTGTGGTTATTATTAATTTCAAGAAAAATTAATGGAAAACCAAAAAATTTGTTTGTAAATTCTTCACCTGCAAACCTGTTAGCTTTCAGTTCCAAAACAAAAAATAATTTAAAGAGAAATATGTAACATTTTAATGGAAAAAATGATAATTTGAAAAATTCAGGATTTTCCGAACCTTCCTCTTTTAATTATTATTTATTATGGCAATGAAGCACAAAAAGCTGTATATTGGCAAGGTTCCCATCTTGAAAAAATGATCGAATTCAAAAATTTTGGTTCCTAAAATTTAAAAGTATTCCTCTTTTGATTATAATTATTGATCAAAGCGAAAGATTATATTTGTACGTCTTATTCAGCTCCAAGTATTTACGACTTCAGGCCTGAAAAAACCAATTTAAAGACAAAGATATAATATTATCAAGGAAGTTAAATAATTTGGTTGCAATATTCTGAATTTTCCGGACAAAAGCTGCTTATACAGATTTCGGCTGTAGATTCGCAAGGTTTTCATTCTGAAAGGAAATAACAACAACAGTCTAACTTTATGAAATTCAATAAAAAATTAGATTTTTGTCCCCAAAATTAAAAATTATTCCTATCGTGATTTTAATCACTTTAAAAGAACAATCGATGAAAATGAAAACTGCAACTTGAAAATAAAGATCTAACATTCTGATAGGAGTTAAATAATTTATCAAATTAGAATTTTTAAAATTCAGAATTTTTTGAATTTTCAGTTATTATCTATTTTGACAAAGAAATACGAAAACCTGACAAGGCAAACCGGCAAGGATTTTCTTCTGATTTTGGTTCCTAAAATTCAAAAGTTTCCTTCTGATTTTAATGAATATGAAAGATTAGATTTGTATATTTTCAGCGGCATATGCCCTGAAAAATAGATTTCAAGACAAAGATCTAACGTTCTGCTGGAACTTAAACAAATTGAGAAAGTCGGTGTTTAAATTAGTATTTACGTTAAGGAAGAAACACGAAAACTTCGGTTCTAAGTTGTTAAGGTTTCCACCTTGAATGAGGGAGATATGAAATTTATTAAAAAAAATTGCAAGAATTTGGTTGCTTAAATTAAACGCGTTTCTCCTATTTTGATTGTAATTAAATCAGTGATAACAAAAGATTTTATTTTTACATTTTCAGTCCTAGATGTTTACGATTTTAGCCTTGAAAACGTCAATTTGAAGATAAAGATCTAATAATCGGATAGAACTGAAATAATTTGAAAGATTTGGTTCCTAGAATTCAGAAATTTATGAGACTTGTTCTCTCTGTTATTATTTATTTCAAAACAAATCAATGGAAAACTTTCAGTTTGAAACTTTGCAACGACGGATTTGAAAATAAAGGCTTTACATTCTGATGGAAATTAAACAATTTAGTTCTGAAATTTAAAATTGTTTCTTTAAATTATTTTTGATTTTGATAAAGAACCCAAAATCTTTTTTTGCAAATTTCGGCAAAATTTAATTTAAAAAAGGTATTCAGTTGCTAAAATGAAAAGCTATTTTAATTGTAATTAATTAAAAGAAAATCATTGAAAATGAAAGATATATTTGTAGATTTTCAGCGGTGGATATTTACGATTTTCCCCCGAAAACATCGTTTGAATTCTGGAAGTTGAATAATTAACAAAAATACTTGTTCAATCTTCAGTGATAAGTTTTTCAGATTTAAACCCTTCAACGATTGATTTGAAGACAAAGACATAAAGCATCCTGACGAAAGTCGCATTGTTTAAAAATATTCTTAATTCTAAAAACTTCTCCTCACATAATTGTATTTATTTAATTTAAAAGAAAAATCAGTGAAAACGTAAGTTTTTTGGTATATTTTCAGTCCCAGATATTTACGATTTCAGCCCTGACAACAGCTATTTCAACACAAAGATCTGACAATCGGATAGAAGTTAAATAATATAAGAGATTTGGTTCTTAAAATTCAAAAATTCCCGATTTTTTCTCTCTCTGTTATTAGTTATTTTTTTAAAAATCAATAGCAAACCTGAGAATTTGTTTTTTCAATCTTCAGTGGTAGATTTTTCAGATTTAAAGCCTGCAATGATTGATTTGAATACAAAAACTTAAAACATCCTTATGGAAGTCACATAGTTTGAAAAATGTGACTATTACTATAAAAACTTGTAACTGTATTTAGTAAAAAAAAAACAGTCTGTAAGAATGAAAGATTTCATTCCAGTTTCAGCTGCAGATAGTTACGGCTTTCAGACCTTAAAACATAGATTTTAAGACAAATATCTAATATTATGAAAAACAATTTTTTTAATTAGTGGAAAACCTGAGAATCATTTTTTCAATTTTCAGTGATAATTTCAAACCAAAGACTAACACCCTGAAGGAAGTTACATAATTTGAAAATTTCTAATATTCGTAATTCTCTGAATTTTTTTTTAAATTATCATTTATTTTGACAACAAAACATAAAGCCGGTTTGTACAAAATTCAGCTGTAGATTGGCAAGGTTTCCACCCTGAAAAAATAATTGGGCAGCATTCTAACTTCAAGAAATTAAAGTTAGAAAAGTTCAGATATTTTGGTTAATAAAATTCAGATATTTTGATTTTATGATGAAAATTAATTTAAAGGAGAAGTTTGTAGATTTTCAGCTACAGCTATTTATGGTTTCAGCCTTGAAATCATCGAGTTGAATACAAATATCTAATATTCTGATAAGAGTTGAATAATTTGATAAAATTAGTTTTTAAAATTTAGAATTAGTCTCTTTCAATTATTATTAATTTAATGAACAAACTCCAAAATTTAATTTTTCAAATTTCGGCTGTAATTTATCACTGTAGTTACTAACCTGAAAAAATTATTTGAAGAAACGTTCTGACTTTACGAAATTTGAAAGAATTAGGTTAGTTAAATTAAATGCTTGGAATCTCCTAATTGTTATTAATTTCAAATAAAAATCAATGCCAATGGATTTAATTCTACATTTTCAGTGTACATGTTTACGATGTCAGTCCTGAAACAATTGATATCTAACATTCTGATGAAAGTTTATTAAAATTCAAAATTTTCAGAATTTTTTTCTTTCCATTATTATTGTTTTCAGAACAAATTAGTAGATAACCTGAAATTTGTTCTCAATTTTCATGGGTAAATCTCTCAACCCTGCAACAATCGATTTGAAAAGAAAGAATTTTTTATTTTTCATTATTATTTATTTTGACAAGAAAACATTCTTTTACAAATTTTGGCTGTAAATTGTCAAGGTTTTTACCCTGAAAAAATATTTGATGGCAATATTCTAAGTTTACAAAATTAATTAAAAACAATTTTGAAAGAATTTAGTTGCCAAATTAAAAACTTTTCCTCTTCTGATTGTAACAGCTTTCAAACAAAAATTAGTGAAAACGAAGGATTTTATTTTCGGTTGTAGGTATTTAGAATTTAAGTCTTGAAATGATTAACCTGACGGCAAATATCCAATATTCTGATAGAAAAAAATTATTATTGCTTATTTCAAAACAAAGCAGATCAAAACTTCAGATTTTTTTTTTTTCAGAGATACATCTTTCGCATTTCAGCGAACAATCAATTTGAAGGTAAAGATCTAGTATTCTAACGGAAGTTAGATAATTTGAAAAATTTGATTCCTAAATTCAGACAAAGAAACACAAAAACCTGTTTTTACAAATTTCGGTTGTAGATTCCTTATCGTTTCTATCTGGAAAAAATTAACGAAAATTTTCTATCTTTAAGAAGTTCTAGTTAAAAGATTTGGTTAGTAAAATTTGGAAATAATTAATTTGAAAGAAAAATTAACGAACGATAGATTTTATTTGTATATTTTTAGCTGCAGATATTCATGATTTCAGCCCTAAAGGCAAACATTTAAGATCTAATATTCTGACTTAAATAAAATGCGACAGTTTGATAGAATAGACTCTTAAAATTCAGAATTTTCCAAATTTTCCTTTTTCAATATTATTATCTGAAAAAGTTTATCTGCACGTAATATTCTAACCTTACCAAAGTTAAATCAAAATTAAAACTGATAGATATCTGAATTTTCCACTCTTTATTTCTATTTATCTTAAGAAAAACCAGTGGAAAACCAAAGACTGTTGTTTTTGGAAGTTTCTTTTACAAAGTTTTGAAAACTTCAGACCTGCAAAGGACTGTTTGGAATTTCAAAGTTTAAAAAGCTTGGTTCTAAAATCCAGAATTTCTTAAACTTTCCTTAGTCGTTTATTAATTATTTTCATAAAAAATAGCCCCTTAATCACGAAAGTGAAAGTAGAAGTTCTTAAGAAACAGATGTGTGTATATTAATTTTGTTGAGCATCGATAGTCTTGTCTAATGGCCTGAACGTCGAACGTTTTGTGTAGTTTCGTAACGTCTTTGACTAATTAATGCAAAACAAACAAGCCGAAAAAAGGGGTCCAGTGGAACGGTCCTTTACGAATTCATAAATATGATATATTGACCCTTTCGTCCGAAGTAAATTTTTTGCTAGCATCACGGCTAAAAAGTTACGCACGAGTCATGAGGTGTAATAAACCGGTTGAGCACAATTCTGACCCTAGTTAGAAGCTTTAGTTTACAAGGGCTAATATTCTGGACGAAAGAGTTTTTTTACGTATAAACTAAAACGGCGAAGTCCGCGAGAAACTGAAATGAATGCGGTGTTATCTACCTGCAACCGGTTCTTGGCAGCAAGGGAGTTCCTGTACCGGAAACGAACGACACTTCCGTTGCGAGATTAAATGGTTTCTGTGTCTTTGTGAGGTGACCATACGAAATTACCTTTGTCCATTATAAAACGTACCTTCATAAAAATCTTTAGTTCTTAAATTGACGTTTAACGTTTCTTAGGGCTTCACACTCTCTCGTACCTTTGATGAATAAAGTTATTAATTATCAAATATGCATATCTATTTATTATATGCAGAAATATTACAACTGTTTTACTTTCAATTATGTTTATATAAATAAAACAACGATAAATAAAAAACGAAGAAATGTGCCGTAAAAGTCAGAAATGCTTTTACAAGATACACATTTAAGAATAAGCAAATGAACAACAAAATAGATACTAAAAAACACAAATAATCACAATCGTATTCCAAGAGCAACCACACGGAAGATACAATATAGGAGGACGTAAAGTAAAATAGCAGAAGAAAAAGCAACACAAGAACAAGAAAAAGAATCACACTTTGGTTATAGTAGTCGAAATCATATTAGGTATTAAGTTAAAAAATAAACATAGATTAAAACGAGAATTAATTAAAATTACGAAGAAGTAAAAGCAGCAACGTAATAATAAGAAGTTTATGAAGAAGAATAAGCAGAAGAATAAGGAAAAGAAAAGGATTCGCACTTTAATTATAGGAGTTGAAAGAATATTAAATAGGTGCATATACAGATCGTTAGGTAATGCTTCTGCCAAACTTTGGGAATGGTTTTATAATGACAAATGGAGCAAAAAAGTATTGTACAATTTTTTTCTAATTTGCATGGTTTCTGAGAAAAAGCATGCTTTATTTTACTTTTGGTTCTCGGGAAAATCAAATCAAAGGGTTTAAGATACAGGAACAAACTTTTTACGGATAACTAAGAGTCTAGTCAAGTATTAACAACCACAAAATAATTAATGAAAAAAAAAATGGTACAAGAAATTTTATTCATTTTATCGTTACAAACCCACCCCTAAAGTTTAGCAGAAGCAGTACCTAACATCTCGTATATTAAGCAAACTAACAATCTATAGAATAAACGGGAATTAAAAAGGGGTGTTAATCAAAATGGTATTTCTACAGAAACTTTAAAGTCTAGAGAACATTGAGTATCATTAAATAGGTTCCTTAAAAGAACAAAAGCTTTGAAATTAAAGGTCATAAAGCTTCCGAAACGAAGAGAAACCACAACGAAGATCAAACTTTCGAAACCTTAAAAGTATATGCATACCAAGCCAAGCATCAGTAAAGATAAGGCTCCTTAAATGGATAAACGTTTCCTGAAATAAACGATCGTTAAACCTGCTGACTGAAAAAGAAGAAGACGATGGGATGATGAAGATGAAAAAAAGAAAAAGCAACAGCATAAGCAGCTACAAATTAAGCAAATGAACAATTTGCAGAATAAACAAGGGTTAAAACGGTTGATTAATCGATTGGCAGTTAAAGAGAGACCACAAGGAAGTTCAAATCTTGGACATGTAAATAACAAGTGAACAAAAGCTAATCATCAACATTGAAAGCTTCCTTAAATAAACAAGAATGTGTGATAAATGTATAGCCTATTTAGCTGTAAACAAAGAAGAAGAATAACGATGATAAAAGTAAGAACAGCAGAAGAAGCAGGAAAAGAAGAAAAGAATAAAAAAGAAGAAACAGAAGAACAAGAAGGAAGAGCAGAAGTACAAAAAGATCAAAAGGAATCACGCGGTAATCATAGAAGTCGAAAGCATATTAGGTGCAAATTAAGGAAATTAACAATTGGTAGAATTACCGCAGATTACAAAGGGTGATTACGTAAAGTAGCATTTGAAGAGAAACCACAAGACAGCTCAAATTTTGGCCACATAAACGAAGAAAAAATGATGGTGAATTAAAGCGACAGCAATAGAAGAAAAATTAAGAGAAGAAGCAACAGAAAAAATAAGCATAACGAATAAGACGAAGAAGAAGCGGAAGTATAGGAAGATGAAAAAGATTCACGCTTTAATTATAGAAGCCTAAAGTACTCGCATATTAGGAGTAAATTAAAGAAATTGACAATTTGTAGAATAAACAAGGATTAAAATTAAAAAGTATGATTAATAAGGTAGCATTTGGAGAGGAACAACAGGGATGCTTAAATACTGGTCGTATAAAAAACAGATTGCGCCAAGCTAAGCGCCATCTTCAACAAAGACTCAACTACTTAAATGAATAGGGTATTCATTATTGTAAACAAAGTAGAAGAAAGTAATAATGAAGAAAAAGTAAAAGTAGTAGTAACAGCAGAAAAAGAAGAAGAAGAAGGAGAATAAGAAATAGAGAAATAAAAATAAACAGAAGAAGAAGATAAAGGCAGAGGTATGCGAAGCAGATAAGGGGTCACGCTTTAATTACAGAAGATGAAAGTATATTAGTTAGAGGTTAAGCAAATTAACAATTTGTAGAATAAACAGATATTAAACAACGAGTGATTAAGGAGGCATTTGAAGCAAAACCATAAGGAATTCAAATTCTGGACGGATAAAAAACAGATGGATACAAAAACACGCACCAACATGTAGAAAAACTCTTTAAATAGATAAACATTATAATAAATGGGACGGCTATTCAGTTTTGTAAATGAAAGTAATGATGAAGAAAAGTAAAAGCATTAGCAGCAGAAAAACAAAGAGTACGAGAATGAACTCGAAAATTACTGTTCTTAACAATTTTATATAATACATAGAACATAGGGATAAAAACGATTAATTAAAAGTAGCATATATAAGGATATTCAAATTCTAGACGTATAAAGAACAAATGAATATAAAATAGGCATCAACATCGAAAGACTCCCTTAAATGAATAAAAAGCTTTGATAAATGAAAAGGCGATTAAGTCTTATAAATGAAGGAGGAGAAACAAAGAAACAAAAAGAAGAAGAAGAAAAGCAAAAAGAATCAGGCTTTAATTATTGAAGTGGAAAATACATTAGGAACAAATTAAGCAAATTAATAATGTACAGAGTAAACAGGAATTAAAAGGAACAATTAAATAAAATAGTATTTGAAGAGAACCTCAAGGAAGACGAAATCCTTGTTGGTATAGTTCGCTGTAAAGTTAGGTGTTATCGTTAAGAACGTCTCCTTGAAGGAATATAACTTTGATGACACGAAAGGCTTTTATACCTTCTAAATAAAGAAGAAGAAGAAGAAGAAGAAGAAGAAGAAGAAAAAAATGAAAGCAGTGACAGAAAAAGGAGGAGGAGGAGGAAGAAAAGCAGAAGTGGAAGTAGAAGCCGAAGAAGAATAATAAGAACAAGAAAAAGGAAAAAGAGTAGAAGCAGAGCAAGAAGAAAATAAATTGTGTTCTAATTATAGAAATCGAAAGCCCTTTTCGTATTTCATCTGATGTTTGCTGCATATTGTATATATGTATATTTCAAATTAATATACAAACAAATTCAAAAGAATGTTCATAAGTCATATACAGTAGAAAATAAAAATTTTAAATCTAGGGAATTTTGCGGTGGTTGGTGACGTTTATGTTGGCGTAATTTTAGGTTAGAAAATTTATTGCCGGACAAGTCCCAGATCCCAGTATGAAAAAGAATTTTTGACGTATGTCAGTTGACAGTTCAACGCTACCAACATCAATACAGTAAATTTTACTAGTATATTTTAGCACTCCAACGACTTATTTTAACACTCAAATGACGTCATTTGGGTGCTAGAATGGAGTTATTTTAGCACCCAAATAGAAAAATAAATAAAAAGCACTATGTTTTAATTTAAGCAAGCCACTGAACTATCTACAGTAGACACAAATAAAATATGCACGAATATGTAAAAGCGGAATAAATATGTCTAAATATGCAGTAATATGTAATCCTATAAGCAAACGTAAAAGTGACCTGTCTGACAATATTTTGTCAAGATTCGCGCAGATAATATTTTATAATCCCGTTATGCATATTTAATTTAATATGCCTGCGCAGATATCGATTATTTTCGGTTAATTTATGGTTCTTGCAAAGTTTCATATAGTTCTTCATACGTTGTTTCCTCTCAACAGAAAGTAAAAGGTTTTATCCGTCTTAATAGAACTAAGTGAAGGTAACGATCCGAATTTTACGGGGTCTTCTTTAAAAAATTACCCGTTATTTTGTTAATTCCTAAGCTGTCCATTTCATTTGCATTTAGAAGTAATGAAAAAGCTAGGCATTCTGCATAATTTATAAAGGTAGATAATGGAGCAGTGAGCTTGGTGATTTGTAAGCTGTAAAGTAGGTGGTTGTCAGCCGCAGGTGCAAGGGGTGGTTTGGTTACCGTAGTTACAGGAACGATGCTTTTGAAGCTGCAGGATATCGACCGTAACCTGCAGGACCCGCCCTAGATCCTTCATCCGCAATCTGTTTAATACACATTCTACGTTGTTATTTTTAAACTTGGGGAAAGTTTCAAGTACGCCCTTTTGCTTTTTAATTTTTTTTTCTTAATTAAAACCGTACGGTTATTGAAGGTTTTCCCTAGAAAAAAACTTTGTCGTAGTTTCCGGAACTTTGGCTATATTAAAAAACTTTTCTAGGGTAGTAAGTCGGTTTAATTTACATAAGAAAGCATAATCAAATGGGTTTTATTTTTGAGATTTGCCGCATGAAAAGTGTTGTTTTGTGTCAGGTTTCATAAGATTTTACACTGTCTGTGTATGAGTACGGTAACTAGGCAACGGTGCCCGCGTCGCGACGTCTCTAGACGCCATCTCATTGGTCCCTTAAATATTCCACTGCAGCATTTTTGCTTTCACTCTAGCAGCAACGTAAATGGAGTACATCGTCGTTTTTATCGGGTCTACCTGTGAGTCATCTCAGGTAAATAGATGGGGAAACCTTTTCTCGGATTTAGCAGCTTATTATTGATTTTCTTGCCTGAAAATTTTGCAACAAAGTTCTTTTTCTACGCATCCTACCACCACCGAATATTCTACACTTTTACTAACACAGACTTGCGGTTCCCTCCACGAACAATGATTTTTTTTTTATCAAGGTGGCTTAGCATGCTGGGTTAGTCACTTCGGATTTAAGCATCTTTTTCTAATGGAAAATATAAGAATATTTCCATCTATGCTTGTAGTTATTTAAATTTTATTCTGAGAAGTTGAAATAAACTAAAAATAAGTGAACGTTATCAGATTGCACAGCACCTGTGTATAGCTCACCAAACTTATTTGAAATAAAACAAAAACCAAAAATTACAATTCGGAAATTATCTTCTATAATCTTGTGCTTCAGCTTTCCGTTAATTTTAGAACAAATCAACAGTTAACAAGGTTAACTAAATCTTCAAAGGGCTTTGGAAGTTTCGCCAATAATTTTTGAAATTTATTTAGAAAGAATATAATCAGTTATTTCGGCCACAAATGCATAATGAATTTTAATTTGCAACGGTGATTCAAAGTTAAAAAATTTCGGATTGAATCATCAGATTTCGTTTTAAATCATTGTTGATTGAAGTTGCACATTTAAATTGTTTAAAGCTAGCACTGAAGGTTTCAAATCTGTTCAGATTTAAAGTTTCGGAATTCTAATTTGCAATTTTTTAATAAAAAACTTATTTGACTTTCGATTTGGGATAATTTAAATTTACGATTTTAATACTGATTAATCTAATTCTGAACTGAAGTAATACTTTATTAAAACTAAGACTCCAACTTAGAACGAATTTAGATTTGAAGTTCAGTAAATTAAAGTAGATTTTCAAAAAACAAATTAAAAAGAATAAATTAAATATGTATCTTCCTTTTTTGTTTTAAATTATAAAAAATTGGATTGAACTGAGGTTCAAATGTGTTCAGATCCAACACGAATTGAAAATTGAAGTTCAGTAAATTAAAGTCGATTTTCAAATCCAATTGGTTTTTCTGGATTTAAAAATTTAGATGAATTAACTTCGATTTTTGTTTTAAATTACATATATGATTCACTAACAATCTTGATTGCCTGAGTTTACAAATTTAGAGTAATTATCTATGTTTTCTGTTTTACATTATCAACAAGTGACACGAAACTGAAAGATTCAAATGTGTTCTGATCCAAAATGGTTTCAAGCTCAGTAAATAAAGTAGATTTCCAAATTCAATTTTGTTTGATTGAATTAAAAAATTGAATTAATTATTTTCGTTTTCTGCTTAAAATTGACGCACAGCTGAAAGATTCAAAATATATTTTGATTCAAAACGAATTCAAATTTGAAGTTCAGTAAATTAAAGATTTTCAAAACCAATCTTAATTTGTCTGGATATAAAAACGTAGGTTAATTACCTTAGTTATTTGTCTTAAATTATCAAACATTAACATTGAACTGACATTCAAGTGGTATTTTGATTCAACACGAATACAAATTCAAAGTTCAGTAAATTAAAGTAAATTTTCAAATTCAATCTTGACTGTGAAAATTTAAAAATTTAGATTAATTATCTTCCTTTTTGTTTTGAATTATCAGAAATTGGCACCGAAATGACCGATTCAACATGTGTTCAGTTTCAAAACGGATTCAAATTTGGTTCACGAAATTAACGTGGATTTTAAAAATAATTCTTGTTTCGTTGAACTTAAGAATTTCGATTAATCATCTTCGTTTTCTCTTTTTAATTATCAAAGATTGACACTAAACTGAGAGATTTCAATGATTTCTGATTCAAAACGCAAGTAAATCAAAAGTTCATAAAAAAATTGACGTAGATTTTTAAATACAATCTTGTCTGAATTTAAAAATTTAGGTGAATTTTCTTTGTTTTCCGTTTAATTAAATTATCAAAAGTTGACACTCAACTCACTCAACTGAGAGATTCAAGTGTATTCTGAATTAAAACGCATTTAAATTTGAAGTTCAGTAAATTCAAGCAGATTTTAAAATTCAATCTTGATTGCCTGAATTTTAAATTATCAAAAATTGCCATTGATCTGTGAGATTCAAGTGTTTTCTGATTCAAAACGAACTCAAATTTGAAGTTGAGTACATTTTTGAATCCAGTCTTGATTAAATGAATTCAAGACTTAAATTAATCGCTTCATTTTCTGTTTCAAATTATCAAAAATTGGTATAGAACTGAGAGATTGAAAAGTCTTTTGATTTGAAACGAATTCAAATTCTATGTAAATTAAAGTAAATTTTCAAAATCGATCTTGTTTCTTTAATAAAAATTTTAATTAATCATCGTAGTTTTCTGTATTAAATTATCAAAAATTTACATTGAACTGAGCGATTCAAGAGTGTTTTGATTCAAACCGAATTCAAATTAGAAGTTCTGTAAATTAAAGTGGATTTTTTGAATCCAATCTCGTTTCTTTGAACTTCAAATTTTAATTTTTAACGAAATAATTGAAATTCCATATTTAGAAAAATATCACCTCCGCAGGGATTTGAACCACTGACCTTCGGCTATACGCGCCACTGCTCTACCATTGAGCTACAGAGGCAGATCTCTGAAGATGTGATATTCGTCTAAATATAGTAATTGGAAACTGTGAAATCTAGTGTGCATTAAAAAAAAAATTATCTTCATTTTCTGTTTTAATTTATGAGAATTGACATTGAACTGAGAGATCCAAATGTGTTCTGCTCCCAAACGAATTGAAATTTGAAGATCAGGAAATTAAAATAAATTTTTAAATCCAATTTTGAGTGTTCGAATTTAAAAGTTTGGATTAGTTAATTTTTTGTTTCAAATTAACAAAAACTGACACTGCATTGAAGGATTCAAAATGTGTTCTGAGTCAAAACGAATTCAAATTTGAAGTTCAGTAAATTAACATAGATTTTAAATTAAAAGATTTACATTAATTATTTACGTTTTCTGTTTTAAATTATAATTCATTAAAATTCGAATATTTAAAAGTATCAAACCTTTGAAAGACTAACATAATTCGGATTTAAATATCCGAATTCGTATCTGAGAAAAAAAGAAGTCCAAATTTTAGATTGAATTCTGATGAAGTTTAATGTGCATTTAAAAAAACAATTATTCTAAACTTCTGTTTTGTTTTTATTAATATTTTCAAGAATATCAAATTTTGGATTAAATAGTTCAAATCAGATTCAAAACCTTCAATTCAAATTGCAGAGTTAACTAACCAAATTAAGATTCTGATTCAAATTTAGGGATTTGAAATAATTAATATTTTGTTTTAAAAAATTATCGTTCAATAAAGTTCCATTTTTACAACTTCAAACCTTCTCTTATTTAAGCATTCAAATCTGTTCTGATAGGAAATTTTGAGATTGGAAGAAAATATGAAATTCGAATTTAAGGCCCTACTGGTTTAAAGTAAAAAAATTTATTTTCATTTTCTTATAGCACTACTGAGTTTCAGAGTTTCTAATTTTGGCCGAAGTCGTCAAATCTAATCAGATATAGGGTAAAGCGAGGAGAGAAGACGCACATTTCAAAAAATTATTCTAAAACCAAGTTTAATAGAGACATGAAAAAACGAGAACTTTTAAAAAATCTATATATATCTGCTGCATCGGTAAAGTACATTATGTGGGAAAAAATATAACAATTAAAATGAAATTCCAAGTCTTTTAATAAGGTATACGTTTAGCCTTCTCTCCTTTCTTGATAGGTAAGATGACGCAGTAGGGGTAGGACAGATGCCTCTTGATTACACGTTTTGCAGCTTGAAGATTGGTTAACCCATTGGCTTGCAGAAATACGTATTATGATTTCAAACCTCTATAAACCATTACAGAACAAAACAAGGTTAATAATTTGAATTAAATAGGATAATATCATATTAAAATATTAAGTATTAATTAAGATATCGTTATTATTAATAGGTTACAGAAAAATGGGAATTTTTTGGAAATTTACGCTATGTACTGGCCCACCCTTAATATCTTATAGTTATTAATATACCAATGTCTTCCAGGTAATTATTAATAATAATAGCTATGCGTCCTCTCACCTAATATGCCAACTCGTCAACTCTCCTAAACCGGTAGGAGAGAGGACGCACCTAATATCTCTGGTGTAAACAGGATTTAGGGATATTAAACGTGGCCTGGGCCATGACCGTTTACCTAACTATCGTAGCACAAACTGATTTCCCACTAATTTTTTTAATGAGAACACTAAATAAAAATTTTGTGCTACCTTAGTGAAATTTCAATAGTTGGTTGGTCAACAAATCTCTTCGTGAAAAGTACAAATATAGCCAAAATTTTAAAAGAATTTAACAGCATGTTAGTTACCCGCCAAGCTTCACTAACAACTGACATCCATGCTTCAATATGGTGGGAAACTTGAGAATTGAATGTGCGTCTTCTCGCCTACCCCCGTCAACTCTCCTCGCTTTACCCTAAATATTCAAATTCAATCTGAGATTTACTTAAAGAAGTCTGAATAGATTGGAGTCTGATAAATCAAATTAATAATAATCATTCTAGGTATTTTCAAATATTACTGATTAAAACAACAACTTTCTGAAATTAAAAGCAAATTTTAGATTTAATCTTGATGATTGGATCCTCATCTTCTGTTTTATATCATCATTCATTAAAATCGCAAGTTTTAAGGTTAAAGAGGTTTGAATTTTAGATTGGATTCTGAATAATCAAAATATTTTTTTAATTAAAATTATTACTGATTAAATCAATAACTGCTCTTTGTTGCAAAATCCTAATATAAATCTTCGTTACAAACCTGAGGATTCGATTTTTATCTTCTATTTTACATCACTGTTCACTAAAATCCCAAGTTTTAAAGTTTCTAACATGGGTCTGTAAGTTTCAAATCTAGTCAAATTTGAATTTTCAAATTCAATCTGAAATTTAATTGAAGAAGTCCGAAGTTTAGATTTGACTCTAATTAACCAAAATAATAAGCTTATAAATGTTCTACATAAGTTATTATTGATTATGATAATAAATTTTGAAACAAAAATCCTAGCCTGAAACTGAAAGATTCAAACCTGTCCTCCGACCCAAAACCTTAAATGCAAATCTTAGATTTAATCCTGATTATCCGATTCCCATCTTTTTATTACATCATTGTTTACTAAAATCCCAAGTTTTAAGGTTTTTAGCTTGGGACTGACAGAATCAAATCCTACCGGATTTAAATATTCAAAATCTGGGGCTTACTTAAAGAAGTCCGAATTTTAAACTGGATTCTGATTAATCAAAATGGCAATCATAAGTTTCTAAATATTTTAAATCAAAACTTTCTGAAAATAAAAAACTAGTTTGAAAGGTTGAAATCTGCTTTCAGTATTAAAACCTCGAATTCAAATTTCAGATTCAATCCTGGTCATTTGATCCTCATATTCTGCTTTATATCATCGCGTATTAGAAGCCAAAGTTAAAGTTTTTAACATGGGACTGAAGGCTTCAATTCTTACATTTAAATATTCAAATTCAATCTAACTTGGGACTGAAAACTGAAACTGAAACAAATCGAATCAGATTTAAATATTTAAGTTCAATCTAAGATTTACTTAAAGAATTCCGAACTTTATGTTGGATTTTAATTAATCAAAATAATAAGCATAGGTTTCTAAATATTTTAAATTATTACTAATTAAAACAACAACTCTCTGCTGAAATTATGAATGCAAATCTGAGATTCAATCCTGATGATTCGATCCTCATCACCGGGTTTAAATCATCATTCATTAAAATTTAACTTCTTTAAGAACGTAAAACTCTTAATTCAAAGATTTTAATCGGTTTATATTGTAACGTAGTGGTTTCCAATAAGATAATAAAACTAAAAAGAATAAACTTCCTGTGCGGTACCGCATCTAAAGCTCGAGAAATTAAATTCAAATTTCTAAAGGAACACTGGTTGCTTATTTTAAAAATTGGGATTAGTTGCCCTCATCTTTTAGGTCATCATTCACTAAAAGTTTAAAAGTATTAACTTTCGGTTGAATATTTTAATTTTATTCGGATTTCGTAGATAATGAGAATTGATAAATAAATTTAGGGGTTTATATAGGATTTTCAGAATCAAAATTTAACAATTTGTCTACCAAAATTCAATTTTTAGAATTTAAAACTTGGGTCTGAAGGTTTCAAATTTAAGCAGATTTAAATTAGTATTCACCTATTTTTTTTATTTTAGCAATTCTTTGTGTTATACTGGCTGTTACATTTTCAAAAATATATTAAATTAAAATACATCAACTGTTTGGAACCCCCCCCCCTCCAATTCTATGAATTCTTTTGCATTAAAGGTTTACCGCCTTCCCTCTTCTGTTGTTAATAGCTTTAGAAAAATCAGCAATTTTAGTAAAAGTTAATTAAAGCACCGTTCAGAAATTTCGCAAATCAATTAAAAAAAAGGGTCAATATTTCCCTCGAAAATTCATAAAGGAACTTTAATCCCTGCCAATTCCTTAATGTTCGTTTCAAGAATCAGATTAAACGAGCCGTAATAAAATATGCAAAGTGGTTAGTTTAGTAGTAATCAGAAAACCATTTCGGGTATTCTTGTTATTTTATTATAAAGTATGAATGAATCTATTTAAAAAACCGTGATAAGAGTTTTTCCTCCTTACGTAATAAATTACAGAAGCTAATTGTGGTTCAGTAGGCGTCCAAATTGCGTACTCGTACTTTCCAACGTACGATTCCTTTTTAAGATGACATCATGCGATTTAAATATTATAAAATATAAATTAAGCCGCTTTGAACGTTTTTGAACATTGGATTTTTGTTGATTTTTTTGGACTTTGGGGCTTGTTCGACGTGTTTTCAAGGGGTACTTGTATGACTAAGACTAATCAAAGGAGTTGTGTAAGTTCTTTGTTCCTTAAATTTTTCTAAGTATTTGCAAGGTAAACTGTTGTAATTCTTATGGTATGACCGGGCTGCTGCGGTGGCCATTCTCAAAATACAGGAATTTACTATTCATTTGTTTCTCGGAAGATGATATTCCTATGATAAACTGATTAACATTATTTTCTGCAACAATAAGGCATGTTGCGTTGACATAGGCGTCGTTCGTGTTTTCTAAAGGTAGGAACACGTTTAATATTTTGTGAAACTAAATTACTGTTTTCATTCTTCAAGCTCCGGGCGAGCTTCCTACATTTTAAAGCAATTACTGTCCAAATTTGGCTACGAATTAGGTACATTGAAATTCCAAGGTGTTTATGTAAATTATGAAATAAAAACTTAAAAGCAAATTTAGGGGTTAAGAATGGCAAAAATGTCAGGAAACTCACCCCAATAAATATTCAAAGAATCGATTAATTACGTTGTTAATTTTTTAAGTCCTGTTTTAATCAAAATGTAATATTAAACCAGTGTGTATTAGCAAAAAACAGTTACCAGAAAGGGAGGAGTTTCAAATAACTGTGAACATACAGCAGGCACATCTAAATTACGTGGTATTGATAAATCAATATTATCAGATTCTCTCCTGTTTGAAATAAAATATTAAAATCGTTTGTTGATTGATTGCTTTTATATTACAGATATTACATCACTCTACACTGTAATAGAAATTTTAAATCTGTTTTGAAAACTGTGGGGCAAGTCTTGAAACGTTCAATAAATGTAAATTGTTTTAAGACCAACAGGCGTCAGATTTAAAAGAGTTTAAGTCTTTAATTATCGAAAATTACAGAAAATTGTGTTTTTTGATTGATTAGGAGTTTAATTTATTTATTTTAAGGTTTTGATAAATAAACTAATCGGAAAAATTGGCGTTTTTAAGTACCAAAACGTTTGTAAACTTAAAATTGAAATTACTCCTTAAACTATGGTAAAAAATTAAAATTTTTAGTTGAAAGTCACGATGGTTTCGTCCAAATAAATGCAAGTTTCAGCCTAATTAAAATTTTGACTCTGCAAACATGACTTCAGTAAGTAATCAAGCAAGTAAGGATTGTAGAAGCTTCAGTCCTTAAAGCCTTAAAGTAACATTAGTTCTCAAAAACCAATCCCCAATTTCTTTGTCTTGCTTCGTACGTTTTATTTCCCAGGGGATAACTTGGTGTGCTTTTAAAACGTATGTTGACTAATTAACAGAAAAACACATTGGTTCCCACCTCTTACACGAAATAGGGAAAATTTGGAGTTCGGAGGAGAGAATGGTTTTAGTCACGCTCGTGCGTTAACAATAGCTAACGGAGGAGTTTTATGGCGGTGGCCAAATTACATTCTTTCATTTAGGTCTTTCTATAACAAGAGTACTAAAGCTCGTTTTAAGGATTTAATTTTCAAAGCTGAATATTCTAATTTGTTAAATATAACGGTTGTTTCTGTAAATGTGTGAAATAATCGATTAAAATAACTTCTCAATGAGGAATTTGTATTCTTTCGTAATTAACCACAAGAAGTATGATAATGATAAGGATGATAAGAATCTTAAACGAGTTTGTTTTTCCTTATATTTGGTTCTGTAATAAATTGTTTATTCAGAATTAGTTGTTGACACTTTTTATTTACTGACTGGACTGCTGGCCTTTTTAAGAGACTTATTTGAAATTATTTAGGTTTAAATATTTGAATTCATATCGGAGGATTGATTAATAAATATCAAATTTTAGATTAGATCCTGATCATATAAATTTAAAATATTAATTATTCTAAGCTTGTATTTTCAATTGCTATTTACTAAAATAATATGATAATCCTAAGCTGTTATTCTAAATTACTTTTTTTTATTAAACAACAATTTTTGGATTTCAAAAATTGAAACTGAACTGAACAAATTTGAAGTTCAATAAATTAAAGTACATTTTTAAATCCAATCTTGATTGGATGAAATTCAAAATTTAGATTAATTACCGTCGTGTCTGTTTTAAGTCATCAAAAATTGATATTCAATTGAAATTCAAAGTTCAATATTTGAAGTCCAATAAATTAAAATAAATTGATTAGCCGAATTTAAAAATTTAGATTAATTAGCTTCGTGTCTGTTTTAAATGATCAAAAATTAACACTGAACTGAGGGATTCAGTATTCAGATTCAAAGCGAATTCAAATTCGAAGTTCAGTAAATTAAAGGAGATTTTCAAATCTAAATTTAAAAATTTAGATTGTCCTCATTTTTGGTTTTAAACTATCATTAATTAACACATCAATCCTTTGAATGAAGGTTTCAAATTATTAATACCTGAGGTTGGATTAATGAAGTTTAAATTTTAGTTTGGATCATATAAATTAAAAAAAAAAACGTATTCTAAGCTTCTATTTTAATTTGCATTTTATTGAAATAACTTTAAGAATTTCTAACTTTGGATTTCAAAGTTCAAATCAGATTTGAAACCTAAATTCGCATCTCAGACTTAGATAATAAAGTAATATTGTGTGCAGTTTTGATGATTTAAATTTAAGAATTTGGAATTAATATTTGTTATTCCTTGCTTTAAATTGTCATTCAGTAAAATTTCATTTGAATTTCAGGCTCAATCCTAATGATTTAAATTTGAAGAATTTGGTTTAGCTATTCTCATCTTATTTTATATTACATGACTTCAAAGCTGAATATTTGAATTTAACCTGAGATTCAACTGAAGAACGACTTTAGATTGGATTCTGACGAATCAAATTAATAATTTAAGCTTTTGTTTTGAATAATTACTTATTACAATAACAGATTTTTTTAAATCCTTTAACCTGAAAGTCTCAAATTTGCTTTCCGACTAAAAAGTTTTAATGCAAATCTCAGATTCAGATCAGATGATTCGATCCTCATCGTCGGGTTAAAATTTAATGTTTTTAAAGCTAAAACCCTTGATTCAAAGATTGCAATCTGTTAATATTGTAACGTAGTGGTTTCCAACAAATGTAACGTTAAAATTTGTAAAACGAAAGGAATAAAATCCCTTATAAAGTGTGATATCAAATCTAAAGTTCGGCTAAGAAATTCAAATTTCTAATAACTTTAAAATTTTGGATTACTAGTTTACCCGGTCTTCTGTTTTATATTTTCAGAGTTTTTAACTTTGGACCGAAGATTTAATTTTTATTCAGATTTTGAATTTAAATTCAAATCTGAGAATTAATAATTGACTCATTTGAAGAATTTGTTTATTGAAATTCAATCTATAGAATTCAAAACTTCGAATTAAAGATTTTAAATTTTAATATTCAGATCAGTCTGGTTAAAGAAGTTCGAGTGTGGGACTGGATTGTGATCGTTGAAATTTAAGATATCAGCTTTACCAATCAAAATTTACTATTTATATATTAAAATTCCAATTTTCAGAATTCCAAAGGCAGACAGAAGGCTTCAAATCTATTCAGATTTACCTATACCTACCTTTCAACTTAAATCTGAGGTTCAATTATGGAAGTTGTAATTTTAGATTGGATTCTGATGAATAAATAATAAATTCGTGGTTAATAATTCAAATCTTCCAGTTCAAACGATTTATTTATTAAAATTCAGTTTCGAATTATAATAATTTAAAATACAAAATTTTGGATTGATTGTTCAAATTCTTAAACTCGATTTACAAGCTTTAAACTTATTTAGATTTAAATTTTTGGATCCAAACTCTGAAGTTCGATTTACGAGGTCCACATTTCAAAATTCAGATTTAAATCTTGGATCCAAACTTAAGAAGTTAAGATTTCATGATCAAATCTTTTTGCTTAAATCATCGTTTATTTACCTTTCTTAACATTTAGATTACGGACTGAACACTACAGATCTAGTTAGATTCAAAACTTTGAATTAAAAATTAAAATTCAGTGAAGTTGCGAGTTTTAAATATTCTGTATATTACCAAAAGTAGTCCATAATTGTTTAAATGTTTAAAATTGCTATAAGTTACTATCTGATCTACAAAAATAAGTTCAAAAATAAGCATAACGATTTCAGTACTTGTAAGTTGGAGATCAGAAAAGTTTAGTTCAAGATGCCGTAAGATGCGGAAAACCTCTCCAAATCAACAAAAAGCTTGGTATTTGTGGATTTAAGATTTCACCTCAAAATGAGGTAAACGAACAGGCATCTCAAAATTGTTGTAAGCTTAAAGATTTGGTGTTACTTAATCGAAGATTTTAGTTTATGATAAATGGTAACCCAAAGTATGGAAGACTGCTTGCTTCGAATGATTGAAATATGAATTTGGTGTTGGTAAGTCAATGGTGTCAGTTGAATATCTAAAAGTAATTGTAAGAGCACAAAAAATCTGGAAAAGCTTGAAAAATTCATGTCGAGAACCTAAGATTTCAATCAGATTTGGACATTTTTTCTATGGGAAGAAAGTCGATATAAAATATTTCAGAGTACAAAAGACCTCTTCAACTACATAGATTCGATGTTCTTCTTTTCATTTTTCTTCAAATTCCATGTTATTTTAGAACGTTGGCGTCGGAGATCAATGCCACATTTTTCCGGGATGACCCAAACTGGGAAGACCTTTTCTTTTTCAGATCATCAGAAATAGAAGATTTAGTATTCGTAGGTTGAATTGTTCAGTTTAAAAAGCGCAAAGCGAGAAGGCCTTTTGACATTATCAAAAAGTCTCGAAGATTTCTGTTAAGAATGGACGGAAGCAATAATAACCCCTATTCATAAGAAGGGAGATAAGACAGTCTATAACAATTACAGAGGAATAGCTTTATTCCATACATCTTACAAAATACTCGCGACAATCTCAAGAAATAAATTACCTATACAGAGAAAGAAATAGCAGAATATCAAGCAGGATTTAGAACAGGCCGTTCAGTCACTGATCAACTATTTATCTTAAAAGAAACCCAAGATATGTGCCGAGAGTATAATAAGGAGATTCATGTTGCTTTTATCGATTTTCTAAAAGCATATGACACCCTTAAGAGAGAAATGGTATACAAGGCAATGGAGAACTTAAATATACCTAAAATAGTTATTTGTTTCATTAGTACAAAAAGTGCATGATTTCGGGACAAGTAAGACAGATCGCCGGACGATGCGCAGCGGAGTCCGGCGAGTCTACGCGTCCCGAAAACGCATTTTTTGTGCGAATGAAACATATTATTTTTTTTCCAACTAAAATCAACTTCCATTTTATCTTTTACTATTTTCAAATTGACGTTTTTAGAACTGTCATAGCGCAAATAAACAATCACAATACGGGGAAAATAAACAACAACGACGGCGATTGCCGAATGTTAACGAAGCGTTTGTTTTTTATTTAAAATTTACCTTGTAAAACCCTATCTTGCGTCCATTTTTGTATTAGTACAAATATGAATCGAAAAGTATACAGTTGCCATGGTAATTGGTGAACATACCGAAATGACTTACTTTTTATACAAAATTATTCGACAATATGGCGTCTTATTCGTGTGGTCGGAGAAAAAGATTATTAATTTGGTACAGAAGACGCTACAGAATACATCAAATAAAGTTAAATGGAAAGGAAGGATATCAGAGAGTTTTCATGTTAGAAATGGGGTCAGACAAGGAGACCCACTCTCTACGATCTTTTTTAATATAGTGCTTGAATATGTAATAAGAAGAAGCAAAATAAACAAACAGGAAGCATAATCAGTGAAAGACATCAATGTGCAACCTACGCTGATGATCTTGTGCTTGTGTTAATAACGAACAGCAAAGAAAACCTGACAAAAGTAATAAAGAGACTCGTGGAGAAGGCAAGAGAAGTAGGAATGCGCATGCACATCAACGACAAGAAATCAAAGTATATGGTAATGAATCAATCTAACACAACAGAAAGCCAAAACCTAATAATCGAACGACAGGCTGAAGAAGCACTGGAAATGGAAAGAGTTAAAGTATTCACATACTTGGGGGTACAGATTAGTGGGTCCTTCCTGGGATTTCCCGGGAGCGAAATCCTGGGAAATTAGCTGCTTTTTATAATCCCGACTCCCGGGATTTCACGAACTTTCAATCCCGATTCCCGGGATTGAAAAAATCGTCGGGAACAGCACCCACTAGTACAGATAACAGAAGACGGAAGAGAAGAGGTAAAAATAAGAACGAGGCTGATAAGCGGAGATAAAGCAGCAGGAGCTATAAAACCCATTCTGAAATTAAAGTTTATATCGAGGAAAGCAAAAATACAGCTTTATAAAACAGTGCTGAAGCCAATAACAACATATGGATGTGAAGTGTGGAAACTAGGGAAAATAAGAGAGACAAAGTTGCTGATGATGCTGAGAAAAATTTACGGCGGGCATAAAGAAGACGGCGTGTGGCGAAGAAGAACGAACAAAGAGCTAGAGGATTTATACAATGGGTCGACAATAGTGCAATATGTGAAACAACAACGAGTTAGATGGTTGGGGCATGTACATGTACAGCGTATGAAAAACAGCAGAATAACCAAGATGGCGCTAAAGATAAATCCGGTAGGGGTAAGGGCTAGAGGTAGATCAAAAGTAGATTGGAGAAGAAAAGCCGCTGATAGAAAAGAGTGGAGACAAATAATCCAGGCAATGGGCCGTCACGGCCTGTAAAAGCCACATATACAGTGTGTCCCAGGATTGATGTTACAAAAGGTACGATGGACTAAAAATGTTTGAGTTTTATTTTAAGATTGTGGGATTAAGTCCTGCTTGGTTTGAAGAGAATTTTAAGAATATTTTCAGTTTTTGAAAAACAAGTCGGCCTTGACATTTCTTTTCCGGTAACGTACCCTTTTTGTTCATGATACGACAAACGTTTACTAAGAAAAGTTGTTCAGAATGAGAAATTATGGTCCTATACAACATTTCAGGGACATACTGTATATTGTACTGATCCTTGTTTTTAACAACAAATATATTAAAACGCCTTGTTGGATTGACACTTTTCAAATTTACTTTGCTCTTTTAATTTAATTTAATTCCGGAGATCTCACCTCACGGGTCGTTAAGAAGGTTCGTTGTATTTACAATTAATATTAACAAAAATAAAAGTTTACTCTATTTTTAATGCAGATCTTTTTATTTTGTTTTTCACCCTATCAACCCTGCTTAAACCTATCTTATAATTACGATTTTTACTATTTACACCGGTTCCTGAGTTTTGTTTGAAATCCTCTTCTTCTAAAAAAAAAATTTTTATTTCACCACCAAAATCCAATTTGCCTCTGTTTCAAATTTAATGTTCAATTTCCTCTGCTTCAATTTCAATTTTCCATTGCCTCTGCTTGAATTGCCTCTGCTTGAAATTCAATTTTCAATTGCTTCTGCTTCTATTTCACTTCATTGCTATTCAATAAATGATTCTTTTGATCGTTAACTCTATTTGAAGTTAAATAATCGGTTGATATTTATTATTTTGGGACGACCAAACCTATTTGGTTGTTGCCCCTTTTAATGCAAAAATATCACTTATTTATTAAATTGTTTTTTTCTGTATCCAAGATATTTTATCTAAATTGTTTTTCACTATAACAACTATTTACAAGGTTTCTAAAGTAACTAATTTTATATTTCTATGACTACTGAATTTAGCTAATTATTCTATAACAATGATTATAACAATAACTTATTTACATTAACAACTTAAATTTAATCTAGCTACCTAAAATTTCTGTTACAATTTTTATAATTAAAATCTGCATTAATAATCTTTGTAAAAAATAACTTTCGTCAACAAATTAACAAATAACATAATCTTTAATAATAGCATCCAAGTCAAATATCATCTCAATAATTATATTACCTTACCTCGCTTAATCGGTATCGATATCCTTAACCTCTTATACCTTTCGGTATCAAGGCTGGTGCGTTAACGCTATGTAAAAAAGTTGCATAAGAAAAAAAAGAAAAAATTGAAAAATTTAATAAATGAGAATAACAATTTGTTAGAAATAAAAAACAAAAGATGTTTAAATTCACCATAAATGTAAAACAAATTCTCCTTGAATATTTTAAATAAATTCGAAAGGGAGTGAGGTAACTTCTTGCAGGATTCGTCCTTCTAATCTTCAGTTTTTATGGCCTTTTTACGTAAACCTCTCGAACTGAGGCAACATTTAAATAGAATACTTTTGAATTGATTGATTGGCACACGAGGGCCCACAAAATGGCCAGCTAGATCATGGGTTAATTTTTTTCCTTTGGGATTACTAGCAAGTTTCACGTAAATTCGCAATCAAAACTAAATAATTAAAAGAACGAATTTTTATAAGAAGCCCCCCCCCCTCATCACTCCGGATTTTATCAAAATGTTCAAGAATTTATTTTGCGTTTGGGACTCTACTTGCCGGTGAACGGCAAGCAGTTCTGAATATTCAAATTTATTTCATTCATTAAAATTTTATTTTCATTTATAAAAGTCTTTTCTCTAAAAAATTTCTTATGAACCTTAACCCAATTGAGAGAGGTATAGGTTATAATTGAATCGCTCATTCTGAAGAAACCTAAGTACATTTTCACGACTTTTGGGGAATCAAAAAAAAACGTTTAATAATGAAGATGTTATCCTACTTGAGAAGAAATATGTAGTAAATAGAAGATTACTATCTTCGGGTATTGATAAGGACAATAGCAATATTTATTTTTGTTTATAATAGTTGCAATTTATTGCTACAAGGAATGTTCTTAGATTGTTTTGGAAATGCGTTAAGTTTATGAACTCTTGTGTATTAGAATATTCTTTAACAGAGATTCGTTGCCAAAAAGACGTAATAATTAATTTAGGAGCTACATAAAACAGTTTAAGGTTAGAAATTAACATGCGGTGACAGTGTCAAAACAACATAAGTCCTGGATTTAGGTTGTTTCAGTACCAAATTTTAAACAGAATTGATCAGTAACATATGCTTTGGGATGCCGGGATTTAGATCCTTTTAACATAAAACGGTCGCTCTACCTCTAAACTATTTCATAGGATCAAAATCTCAAAACAGCCAAATTTTGTTTCAGTAATAAGTAATAACCGATTCAATTAATGAAGCAACAGGAGATATCGCAAATCGATAGGAAATGAGTTTTTTAATAAATCGTTCGAGGCGTTTCAGCTTTTTTTCAGAAAAAAAATTGTTACAATTTTATTGAATTTATACTTTACTTTGCATTCTCAATTCGTTAGAATAAGTTAAAAATATTTCCACAAAGGGCCTAATCTTTAAAAATTAATTTCTGAAATAAAAGGTTTTAGTTTAGTTAGTTCCTGTGTCATGAGTAATTAAATTTAGTGCTTAATGATTTGAATATACTGAGTGTTGGTTATAATTTGTGCGTGTTGTTAATTTTACCATTTACGTTAAACACAACGGAAGTGTTAAACCATTTACATTTGTAAATTGTCGAAAAAGTAATAAAAACCTGATTCGGTAAAGGTACAGCTGTACTTTAATATTACAGAATTATTTTAATATTACGAATAAATTAAACAGGTAAATTTGTCAGCTCGTATGTAACACTTTGGATTTAAAAAATACTATTTAGATTAGGTAAAGACTGTTATTACAATTTCCTTATGTAATGTTAACATGCGCTTACAGTACCAGTTCTTGCAGCTACCAGCAATCAACATCAAATAGTGGCTTTCAAACACGACATATGCAAGGGGAACCAAGCACCAGCTGATATTACAAGATGCATCTCCGATCAAAGGTATAGGCGACGAAGGTGGCAGATGTTCGTATAAAGACAGACGGCACGCGCCTACAAATATGTGCATAAAGACTGTTTCCAATATTAAGACCGCGGTTTTTATCGACATTTTCGTTAAATTCTAAGCCGATTTTTAGGTTTGCTGGTTGATATTTTACCCAGTAAAAAATGTGTCCATTAACATATTTTTTTGCCAAAAAAGGAAATTAAATACGGAATTAGAAAAAAGGCCAACTATCTAATGGGTATCAACTATACCAACCGGTGTTTGATACACCTGAGTAAAAGTCCGTTGATAGACTTGGAAATAATGTTGCTCTTATTCTTAGCACGTGGCGGGAAGTTTAACGACTTTTCCTTTTAGTAACATAGGGGTAGGTGGTTGTTGTCAATAAAACGTCCTCTTATTAGCCATATGATGCTTTAATGCCGTGGAGGTTGTTGTCCTACGAAATATTATGTAAGTGAAAATAACAATCCAGAGTTAACTGTTTTTCGGCACGTGAGCTAAATAGATCTTCAAGTCTATTTGTGGTATGTCGAGTCTTTATAGGAAAAGTCCACATCCTGAAAGTAGGTACGTTTATGTAAATCGAGGAGACCGAATACGTAGAGTCCATCAGGATCACGTATAGTGGACGAGGTCGTGAGAACATGACCGCATTGTTTACGCTCATCTGCTATTTACATCACTGTATTGATTTACATTGAATGATTGGATCATATTGGCAAAGGGAAAGCCGAGACACTTTTTAATAGGGTCGATGTGACATACCTGCTGCAGGATGTTCTTATACGACTATACGAGTAAAAAACACCGATTTATATGCGCCAGTGTATTTACATTTTAATGCGAAAAATTTTCAGGTTTTATTTTAAGTTACAAATGACTCATGTTTAACAGATAAAGTTAAAATTGTTGCTTTCATTTTTACGTAAAGAAACTGATACCGTTTATCGCAAAACACGTTTTTCCCCCTCTTTCCGAACATTTATCACCAAAGACCTCGTTTCATACTTTTGCATATTTTTTGATAAATAATAAGAAGCACGTAAGTTACTCCTTATCATACGTTGGATAACACTAAGTAGTTCATATATTAACGCTAAATTACTGCTTATAATTTATCGCCAGATCTATTCGAAAAATGAAAATTTGATTCTCACGTCAGCTGCAGCTTCTGCCCAACAGCAGTTTCATCAAAGATTTTATGTTACCCTGAAACGCGTAACCCATTTAATTTCCATATTTATACAAACTTCAGAACCGTCCTCTAAAATATCTAAGAAAATCAGCATGATTTTCGAATACAGATTCGGAAACATAAATCGTAGCGATGGTTTGGCGAGAATTGTTTACTTTTTTTTTTACCTGCGTGCGTATTGCAGATAATATCTTAGGTCAAAAGATTAAAGATCAAACCACGATCCGCATTGAAAACATCGAGACCTTAATTAACATTTATAATTAGACCGATAGATGTCACCGGATATGCGAGAAACAATAGAAATAAGAATGTATGATTAAAAATAAAAATGCCGATTCGAAACGTCATCCGCTTAATGCTTTTCTCTATGGTTCATTAAGGGAGCTCGCTGATTTAATTTAACAGGCCGTTGTAATCGAATCAGTGAATAACATCCTAAAATAATAATTTCAAACAATTACCGGAAACCTATAAAAATGTCGAGATATTTTCAGCAGGTCTTCTCTATCATTGGTATAATTTAGTGAGGGAATACATTAAATGTTAACGATAGTACGTTATGTGCCTCAAAGTAGCCACTCAGGGCTAACTATCGCAGCACGCAGGTGATAGGAGACACATAATACGTAGAATAATGCGGGTATATGATAAATGAAATACGTTTGTATTATTACATCCTACGATAGACACTAATTCTAAATACGTAAACCCGATAAGCGGTGCAACATAAATTATTAATGTATCGATAAGCTGGTTGGTAGCTGCTAAATATTATTGAGAGAATTTATAAATTCTGCTTATGCCAAGGTATACATACTTCACGATTGTCAGTACGATGTATAAATCAACCACGCGGCTTCATTAGAGGTGAAAAGCTTGCATGATGCAGCAAGTGAACAAACATTAATAACATAATTTATGAGGAAAATGGGGTGGATTGAAATACTAATGGGATTTAATAATCCTGTTAACATTGTTTAATCCATTTCAAGAGTACAGTTTAGTTTAAATGACTAACAAATTTAAAAATTAATTCTGTATAATCCATTTGGTATCTTTTTGCCAAGCCATGGCCATAGAATATGTAAATATGTAAGTTTTGAAAGGTTTCTTTTATTATAAGCGCATACAACTCGAGTGATCATTCGCATTACGAATTACGAATGATCATTCCAATGATTTTTCATTCGGAAACTTTGGAAACGGATGACGAATGAAAAATCATTCGAATGATTTTTCATTCGGAAACTTTGAAACGAATGACGAATGAAAAATCATTCGAATGATTTTTCATTCGAGTGAAAAATCATTCGAATGCTTTTTCATTCGAATGATCGAAATTATCCGATTGCCGATTATTCGATTCCCAAAATCATTCGACTGTGCCCATCACTATTACTAATCTTTCTCCGGATGATCATTCGCTTTGGAAGGCCACTAAGAAATTCAAACGACCTATTGTAGCCATACCTCCAATTAGAAAGCGAGTTAGAACATGGCTCGATCAAATAGAGAAAAGCAAACACCTTTTCTGAATACGTATTAAATGTATTCTTCTTACCAGAAATAGACAACGACGACTTGGAGATTGAAGCTTTCCTAAATACTCCATGCCAATTATCACCACCGACGAAAGCCTATAAAATAAGAGAAGTTCTTAGAGAAATAAAACTACTAAATCCACGCAAATCGCCAGACTACAACTTGATCGTTGCAGAAATCTAGAAGAATCTTCCAATAAAAGCAGTCGTACTAATCATCACTACCTTTAACAGTGTAATACGCCTGTGCTACTTTCCAATGCAATAGAAGTATGCCCAGATTCTAATGGTACCAAACCTCCAACGGAAACCAACTCTTATAGACCTATTAATAAGTCTCCTACCTATTATGGATAAACTACTTGAAAGGCTTATCCTCAATAGAATACTAGAAGACAATTCTTTGAGCGAACTTAATCAAAATGAGAGAATGTCTAGAAAGCAAGAAGATATGTGCTTCAGTATTCTTCGATATACAGCAAGCCTTTGACAAGGTTTAGCACTTGGGACTCCTGTACAAACTAAAAAATAATCTATCTGATCAACTATACCTTGTTCTAAAATCCTACCTAAACGAGCGTTACTTTCAAGTTAAAATCGATGACAAACTATCTAGTTACCACTGTATTAAATCGGGAGTGCCGCAGGGTAGTGTTCTCGGTCCGATACTGTACCACATATTCACTAATGATGTTCCACTAATTAACGACACGCTAATGGCCACATTCGCTGACGACACAGCCATAATGTCATCAGATACAGATCCTATATGGGCTTCAGAAAAGTTACAAAACCATCTGAACACTCTAGAAAAATTGCTCAAAAAATTGAAAATCGCAATCAACCCGAATAAATCCACTCAAGTAACATTCACTAACCGGAGAATCAACTGTCCACAACTCAGTATAAACAACGTGCCAGTCCCACTCAAAACAGAGGTAAAATATCTAGGAATGCACCTAGACCAAAAACTTAATTGGCGAGCCCATATAAAAGCCAATAGAAAACAGTTAGACTTAAAATCTAAAGATATGTACTGGCTAATCAATAGAAAATCCCATTTATCGATCGAAAACAAGCTACTCATCTACAAAACGACAATAAACCCGATCTGGATCTACGGGATTGAATTGTAGGGATGCATCAAGCCATCTAACACTAAAATTCTGCAAACGTTCCGCTCAAAAACTCTACGAATGATATTAAACGCGCCACAGTAGATTTCCAATCAAACTATACATGATGATCTTGAAATACCATTTATCAGAGATGTAATCAAAACTCATGCCACCAAATACAAAAACAGATGCATAGGACTTAGTTACCAAATCATAGACGAGCTCTTCAATCAACAACCAGCAGAGAGAAGACTGAAAAGATTGTGGCCAGAACATCTTCTAAATTAAATCTCAGAGAACCGTCAGTAGATTGTAAATCTGCAGCAAAAAAAATAAGACTAATAAAAAATAAATTGCGTTATCTTTATAGCATATTGTAAAGAGATTGAAAAAATCTAAATCTAACTTTTCAACTACAGTTTGCACCCCTAAGAGTCAAGTAAATAGGCACCATTAAATTACATAGTTTAAAGGCAAATTGGGCACAACAATATTTTATGTTATTTAATACATGACTGCATTTATAGATAACTAAATAAATAAATAAAAATAACTAAATAAACGAGAGGCCTGGAGACCCCAATTCTTCTGGAATGATTTTAGGAATAACAGAAGAGGTTAATAATTTTCCTGGCTTAATGAGTCTTCGTATAGCGAATGCATTTAGGTGTTAAAATTATGATATGGAGTTTCTGAAAATTGGAAACATTTAATTTTTTAAATTAATTTATAAGATTTATTTATTAAATTTATAGCAATCAGTAACAAAAACATGATTCCATATGGTAGAGGTGCCCTCCAATTTAGACTGAGCTGTGCAATACAACAATAAGGTGATATCCATATTAACGTTTTGTAATAATTAAATTTAAAACAATTAGTAAAATCTCAAATCTTTATTTTCATTAAAAATTTCTAAGTTCTTATTATCAATTTTATCGTTATTGATTGCTTACCTTACACATTGAAGCTCATTGTTTTACATTGTTTAAATCAAGCCAATTATTCTTATGAGGATGATACGACCCTTGCAGCGAGTTCAGAAATAGAATTAATACAAATAATTAACTAAAAAACTAGAAGACTTGGAATATGGCTTAGAAGTAAACCATGGAAAAACAAATATAATGATAGTAGACCGCAAAAATGAAAACCGTCCGAACCTGTTGTTAAGAGACTTCAAAATTGTAAACAGTTTCGTGTTTTTGGGTTTATTAATAAGCAATAAAGGTGGTTGTGATTTAGAAATTAAAAGGCGGATACCGATAGTAACCAAGCTACATAAAATATGAAAAACAGACAAATTACCACCAACACAAAAGAACAAAAAAAGATTATAGCAGAAACATTCTTCCAAATCATGACTGCGTATGGTTCTGAAACGTGGACCATAAAAGCCGTTGATAAGAGACGAATCGATGCATTTGAAATGTGGTGTTGGAGACGCCTGTTAAGAATATCTTGGACGGCACACAGATCGAACGCACCAGTATTGGATGAAATAAATGTACAAAATAGCTTATTCAACCGAATCGAAGAGAAAATCGTCAAATATTTCGGCTACATATCAAGCCTAGATAGGCTAATCATGCAAGGTAAAGTGGATGCTGGATGGCAGCAGATCAAACGGAAGATCACCGAAACGGTGGTAAGATCAAATACGGACTTTAACCGGTGCCGGTGTCTCAATAGATGCAGCCACGAAAGTTGCGGACAACAGAGAAAAATTGTGCGAGATTGCTCTACGAATTCGCAACCAAATATAAATTTGCGACCCAGTCATAGGATCACCATTCTTCTGCCAAGAAGAGAACGCAAGAGAGGGAGGGAGATCCTTAGGTATAATATGCAACCCTTGACTTTAAATTATTTTGGAGTCATTTGCTATTTGCTAAAATATTTATTTGTTTATAAAATTTTCCATTATCGACTATTAGGCTAAGCGTTACACTTAGTTGCACTCCGGTAAATCATTTAAATCTAACGAAAAAGCAAGTGGTCCTAAACCAAACCCTTGAAGCCAGAAACAGGAGTAAAAACCACTGAGTCTACATTATTATAAATGACAAAAGCCTGTATATCTTGTATGTTTCAAAAAAGGATAAACCGAGTGCTTCTAATTTTAGTGAAGTCAAACCAAACTTAATGGTATCAAAACCTACTCGCATCTAAATAAATAACAGCTACTTACCAAGGTTTTATTAATTCTACCAGCAATAACAGTAGAAGTTAATAAATTCGTTAATGTAGATTTATTTGCAAGAATCTGCGCTCCAAAGAAATAATGACCAATTTCACATAAATAAAAAGTTGAATGTATAATACATTCTCAAAATCTTTGGAAGAGTTGCTCTATCATTGAAACTAGTTGATAATTTTCAATTCGACTTATACTTCTAGTTATTCGATAAGTTTGGTGTATCTTAGGAGAGAAGGTACCCTAAAATTATCTGAATTAAAATAGTTCTTCCCAGTTATCACACGTTCAATATTTTATATAAAAATTTTACACAAATCCAGGCTTAATTTTCATTCAATTAATTTATCCTGTTAACGCTGACTACATAACAAGGCTAGACAGCGACTTTATAAAATATATAAAAATAAATAAATTCATAAAACCGCTAACAAAATTTCTTTTACCTGTGTCAATGGCATCAAATCTTTCATACTTGCCTTCTAAAGCAGAGATTTCGAGTTCGATTTCCGGTTCAACTGGGTAAAAAATATCTGAAAGTATGTCACCTTTCAGATACGAGGTAAAACCCCAGGTTCCGTACCAGTACGATATATGGCTCCCTTCCAGAGGTGGAAGTCCCTTGGATTCAACAAAATTCTATTCACTACTAATAACGATATGTAGTCGTTGATCACACGCAAGCCTAGATCTCGTCCAGTAAAATAATCAAACAAAATATCTTCTAATAATTTTTTGGCTTCATATATTTTGTTATAACCCACATTCAGTTTGATAATTACACATTACTGGAAATGTGATTAGTTGAAAAGTTAAAGTAAATCCTACATTGATTTGTCTACTATTTTCTGTATCGAAAAATGTTGTCTTCAGAAGTTATATTTTAGCCGAATATCAGAAAGTGTCACTTTGAGAATGGCAATTTAGGTGTAGAAATACGTATTTGGCCACTAAATAGTTGTTCTAGTGTTTGGGGCTTTTTTAGTTGTTTTTATTAGATGAGGTCACAGCTCCATTTTTCATGCCGATTTTTACTGATTCACATGTTGTTCCTTGAATTTTTTATGGAAACAACTGTACTCATTGTTTTCATGTAAACAAATTAAAATGTACTGGGGCTCCTAAACTCTTTAGAACATAGATCTGAATCTATTTTGGTTTATGAACAATCTGATTCTGAAGCCATTCATGTATTACTTGCCCTCTTCACCTTAAGCAACGATGTAGAACCCTGATGTGATCTTCCAGGTTTGCTAAAACCAATTTTAATATAGTAGTACTGCATATTTGATGAAAATTTTACAAAATTTTTGTACCAAGTATCAATAAAAGTTATTTATTTTATTGATACTTGATACAGAATATAACAAACAATCACTATCGTGCGCAAAAGCACAGGTTATTTAAATGACAATTTGTCAAATTTTGAACTAAGCATCAATAAAAAAGGCGATCTCATTCGTTTTGGTGAGCTTCCATTTTGCTACGCCTAAAAAAATGTAAAAACGGTAAAATACCAATTATTACAGATTTTATAAATATTTTACGAAAGGTATTTTTACTATGCTGGCGATGATGAAAACTTAAAAAATTCGATAAAGCCCTTTCTGAAGAAACATGATTAAAAAATGTTAGGTTGACCTATTTGTTAATTTATCGAAAAAATTATTTGTGGTCATCGATTTTAGACTACAAGAACTGTATAACTTTTCTGAAAATCACATGAGTGGCGGTTCAATCGTTTGCATTTTAGAGACAAAAAAAAACATAAAAGTCTAAGGCATGAAATTACCATAAAAAGCGCTGGATAAACATTTTCAAGATAAAAAGCTATAAAAAGGCAATTTGGAGCGCCATCGTGTTTTGGAAATGGTCCGGTTTTTCTGTTTTTCAAATTTCAAAACTCCTTTTAGATTATAATGGACCTGTATAACCCGGCGTTAAGTTGATGCAAATATAGATAGACTCATTTTTGAAAAGAATGTCCTTAAACAAACTTAAGTTAAAATCTTCGGAATAAACATTTGTTTTAAGCTCCTCTCTCGATTTTAAAAGTAAAAAATTAGAAAATTTTATTTCGGAATGGACCACCTAAAAAGATGCCTAATTTTTTCCTTTTCGCGAATCATTTTGAAAAGATTAATTCGTTTTCCAAATATAGTACAAACCCAACCACACATCTTTCGAAAATTAATATTTAGAGTAGCGGTTTTCAACCTTTTGTGTTCCGCGTACCGACCAAAAAATATCAAAATTTCTCCGTACCACCACCCTTTATAAGAAATTTCGGCAACAAAATAAAAAATATTTATTTTAGTTTTTTGGTAACCAAAACATAATTAGCATCTTCTTCTTGTGGTGCCTATCCGTTCCGGATGTTGGCTATCAACATGGTTCTCTTGATTTTATCAGCTGCTGCTGTAAACAGCCCTGTCGTTGATGTGGAAAACCAGGTTCGCAGGTTATGTAGCCAAGAAATCCTTCTTCTTCCATGACCCTGCCCTGCAGGATGAGTTGTAGCAGATCGTACCGTTGTTCGTTCCTCATGATGTGGCCCAAGTATTCTAATTTACATCGTTTGATGTTGATCTGGATTTCGCAGTTTTTGTTCATTCTGCGTAAGACTTCAGCATTTGAGACATGGTCCACCCAGGGAATTCTGAGTATTCGTCTATTAGCACCACATTTCGAAGGCTTTAAGCCTCTTCATTGATGCCACAGAGAGCGTCCAGGATTCTACTCCGTATAGAAGGACTGAAAATATGTAGCATCTAAGTAAACGCATTTTCGTTTTTAGAGCCAATTCTCTGCCCTTGAAAATCTTACTCATTTTGACATATTGTGCTCTGGCTTTCTCTATGCGTTGTCTTATTTCCACTCAGTGGTCCCATCGATCGTTGATATTGGTCCCCAGCTCCCCAGATAAGTGTAATTTTATACTCTTTCTATAGTTTGTTGATTGATTATTAGTTGTATGTTTGGTATATGGTTCTTGCTAATAATCATGTATTTTGTTTTTTTGATGTTGGTTTTTAAGCCGTATTCTCGACTGATTGTTGCAATACGTGTAAGCAGAGCCTGTAGGTTTTCTGGACTGTCCGCAAAAACAATAGTATCATCTGCGTACCTTATTTTATATTGTTCAGGCGTTCACCGTTTATTAATAAGCCTTCATCAGCGTCTTCCTGTGCCATTTTGAAAATATGTTCAGAGTAAACATTAAACAACAGAGGTGACAGCACACATCCTTGCCGTACCCCTCTTTTTATTGGAATTGCCTGTGTTACCTCCTCTCCAATCTTGATTTCTGCTGTTTGGTTATAATACATGTTGTTGATTATTCTCAGGTCTTTATCGTCTAAGCCAGGGGTCTCCAAACTTTCGCGACGAGGGCCACATTGGATACTTCAGCACTTTTCAGCGGGCCATAATAAAAAAAAGCTAAATAACTACAGCTAGGTATATGAATTTTATTAAAAACACAAAATTTCTTAAACTAATTACTAAGTAGTAAATTTTATTGACATCGACAAACAAAATCGGCAAATTCCTATATTTTCACCACAAATCAAAACTAATAATGTGAATGATAGAACTGTTTTTTTTGTTTTTAAAATCTCATTAAATTGAGGTTCAAATGTTGAAACGCTAACGACAAGTATCGGCTACTTCAAATATTCATCAGATAAATTTGCCCTGAATTTTGATTTGATATATTTCATTCGCAGAGATAGTTGTCCCAAAAATAGATAGATAAATGGCCAAGCAAGTTTCTTAAAATTTGGAAACTCCTCAGGGTTCAAAAATTTATAAAAATCGATCAAGTATTCTTCCTTGTATCTGTCTTTAATATCAATAATTTCCATTTGAATCTGACTTGTGACATCTGTAACGTAACAAGTCAAACGGATTTTGAAACAGCCTCATTTCTTTTGCACTAGCATCCAGATCAGCAAATCGCTTCTGAAATTCTTGTTTCAAATCTCAAATGACTGAATTTGCGAATGAGGAAGCTGCTTCACCTTCTTTATGCAATTTTAATAGTATGGCAAATGAGCAAAGTTACAATCTCCCAATCTTTTACCTGGCCTTCCAGAAGTATTAACTTTGTTGATATGAACAAATAAATCACAAACTAAGTTATTTTCGCCCTGTAACTTTAATTCCAATTGTTTATGTGCTTCACCATCAGATCTGCAAAAAATGTCAAATTTCCAAAGCCACTCGATACCTGATAAAAGCGGTTCATAATGGTATTTCTCGGTAAGAAATACATTAATTTCATTCCTGAGCTGAAGGAAGCGCTAAAGAACCTTTCCACAGCCATCGAACCACGAATGAAACTTACAGCTATAGAAACAATAAGTTTTAAGACAGTTCATATCAACGTGTTTTCTACAAAGTGCTTGTTGGTGGATATGTGGATAACACAGTGAAGAAACATTGGTTTTGATACTCCTGCAACCTTACAAGCTTTTGTAATTTGTTGTAATTAATGCATTTGGAATGAATCAACACCCATTGTTTTCTTTGCGGATTCTTATTGGAAAATTATCCCAGTTGACGCATTTCCATGATTCTTCCGCGGGCAGGATAAATCATATCGCGGGCCGGATTTGGCTCGCGGGCCATAGTTTGGAGACCCCTGGTCTAAGACAACCGTTTTCAAGACATCCAGGAGTTTGTCATGTTTTACTCTATCAAAAGCCTTTTGATAGTATATAAGGCCTACGTATATATATATATCACAATTTACGTCTCTACAGCGTTGAAAGAGGACTTGCGCCGCGAAGAGGGCTTCTCTAGTGCACAGAGCTTCCCTGAAACCAAATTGTGTGCGGGTTAGCACAATAAAAGATAAATATTTAATTAATTTAGAGACAAAGTATGTATTATAATTACCAGTGCCGTAGCAGAAATTTAGGGCTCCCCGCCGGAATATACTACGGACCATTCATAAAAATAAATAAATAAATAGATGTAACTAGCCTGATAATATCGTTTCATATACTCGTCGGGAGTAGCTCTGTACCCAACACCTTTTATATTGATGTCCATCTCTGATACTTTTTTTTAAATCTCTCTAAGTCTGATCAGTAACTTCTTGAATCAAAAAAAGATTAATTGACTTTTAACTGTTCTTCCACATCAGCCAACTGGTCGTATCCGTAATAACCACGTAATAACCAAGGAAAAAAGAGACTTAAATATTAGTCAAATCTTTCTGCAAATAGGATTACGAAGGCGTATTGTGCCTTTTCTTCTTTTTCTTTGACGTTTTTCCTCACAGGTTGCTAGTAAATCTATTATATTCAAAAACTTGCCCTTGTGTTGCGAAACACTTCTTGGCCTTTCTGCTGGGCTTTATCCACTTTACTGGAAGTTGCTTTATTGATATTATAATCTGTAATATTTTCGTCAGACTGTATATACTGTATATACTTGTCGAAGGTTCAAGTGCACCAAGAAAACTGCGAGTTTCCTCTTTTCGTACCCGAATTTTTCGCTTTTGAGCTCCACGTAGAGTCTTGTATTTATAACCGCGGGAATTCAATTTTTGTAACGTCCGATTACTATCGAATTATCCTACGAGCTAAAACTGAGTTAGTTGAAATAAAAAAATAGAATTCACGGTATTTTGAAAATAACCCAGAACGTCTAATAAAAAGATTGTTAAAATTAAAAAAAAACACTTAAATATTGTAGACGCAAGTTAGGTGTTTAAACTGTAAATATTTCGAACCCCATCAATTAGCTATAATGAAAACATAAAATCAAGAGAATTATTGCGCTAGTTAAATAACCTAAAAATTTCAATCTGAAACTGAAAACCTTAATATCCCAAAATCAATACTTTCAATATTTCCCTTTTTAAAGTTTTTTGTATACGAAAATGGGTCCCCAAAAGGCCTGGGCCCGCCCGCCGCGTGGGGTTTGCGGGCGTGTGATTTACGCCATTGACTTTTTAATTAAAATTTATGAGAAGCTTGAGCTTGTTTTACAAAACACAATTTTTAATATCAGGCTCTATGTTACTTAATTTTACGAGTAAAGTAAGCCAAGTATTCGTGTACGACCTGTGAGGCCATCGCGTACCATGGGTTGAGAATCATTGATTTAGAGGATTTAAACCTCAAAACGTGTTTTTCAAATTATCTTCATTAATCGCAAATATGGAAACACTTAATTACATAATGTTTATACAATTCCATTCCTTTATACATATTTCTATCTACATCTTTTTTTGTTTTATTTAGATCACAGTATAGAAATGCTATGGATATCTTTGAGACGTATTCATGTTAAAATTTTAACACATTAATTATTAATTGTAAACTCGATAAAGCCACGTTATTTTTTTAGGAGCTTTTCTTGTTAGTTTTTATGCTAAACAGAAATCTTAGTTTCGCTTAGGAGATTATTTTAACGTAGAAGTTCACAGACAACAAATAGTTTTCCAGTTTTTGCAATTCTTCGTATTATATTTAAACTATCCAAAATTATTTTTCAGAGTCAAATTCAAGTTTAACAAATTTCTTATTTTACAAAATTTCGATATACTTATGTAGTTAAAAAAAAACTGTGTATATTGCTTAGCATTGATTTTTTACTATGGGTTAAGTATTAACACATGTTATTTCATGCATTCAAAAATTTGTTGGTTAACAAATTAATATTGTTTAAAAGAACTGTCCAGTTTTTCAGAGGGTTTCGATCAACAGTTACCTATTCAGGACCAGTTTTTCATCTCCTGTTAATTTTAATTTCCAAATATTTTCCTTGGCAACCTTTGTCCGTGGTAAATACGTGAAAATTAAATTTCACGGGAGATGAAAATTGACCTGTAAGTCAAAAAATCCGAAAGTGTAAATTTCTGGAATGCTTCATTTTATATTTATATAGAAAACCTTGAAGCATAAGTTCTGAAAAGAGTTTCAGTTACAGAAAGAAAACAAATAGTTAGTCTAGGGCTGAAGACAAATTTTCAGACTCTGTGTAAATTTGTGATAGCTGAGAAGATTGTTTTGTAATTTTCTAAAACGTATTTCATCGAGGTACATTAAAAATCCTTAGGGTTTTAAATTTTTTCGTTCCTGAACTCATTTATACTATTTTTATCCCCTTTTCTATGTAACAAGCTGAGAGTTAAACCAATAATTGAGTATATTTCAATATTAGCTTGTTTAAATTCGATCAGCCTATCTTAATTCGAATATGTGTATCATTTTTCAGTATACCTGGCTTAATTTCTTAACATTTTCAAAGGACCTTAATTTAAAGTTGGTTAGACAACGGTCAAAGGGTCACTTAACGGCCAAGAAAATCTACGAATAAAAATTAGTTCACATCCTTCTAATTTCTACCTGATATCCTTTCAAACTCCTTTAGGTCCGTTCTCATGCGGACTATGGTCATCGAAATACTTTTCCAGGTAAAATGTGCATTACATATTTAAAAAAGTGTATTATAAAGCTTACCGAACCGTGGTCACTCCGCATGCAAATATGGCACTACATAATGTATCACGTAACGTCCAGAGGACCCTTTCTGGTACCTGTACGTTTATATCGGTTGATACCCTCTGACCTTTTGCAATCTGACCCAATTTAAATAAACCCCGTATTACCTTAAAAAGGTGCATTGGTCAAACAAAGGCACCAAATAAACTTTGGTGGTCAACTTACCTAAGTTTCAGGAGCTTTTGTACTAAGGCGAAAGGATACGATATGGATCCATACCCTTTCTAGGCCGATGGTCAGGGTTAGGTCATCCTTATATTTAAAATGGACCATACCGTCTTGTAAATTTTTTTTTCGAAGTTAACTAACGGACAAGAAGGGTGGTTTTGATATTTTCCCTATAAGATTGTTGCTGGGTAGTTAACTAAGTCTAAACTTACTTCCACCAGTCACGTACGCCCAAATTTAGGGCCAAAATAAAAAATAGGGCTATTTTTTCGGAAGTGGCCGTTACAACGGATTACGCAACGAATCTAGAACGAAAATGGCGCCGAAAACAAATAGCTTAAATCTGAAGGAACCGTTAATTGAATAAGTTAAGTTTCTTGTGCTTACGAATATCTTTCGAATAATTAAAAATAATAGAAGGAAAACGTCATCAGTCTGCTAATAATAAATGTAAATCATTTATGCTATTTGGTGCAGAACAAACATTGCTACCAAGCGTCTAGTTTATTGTGATTTACGAGTTCGTAGTTACTACATTTAATTTCATCTTAAATACGCAAGGATAATATATAACAAAGAAAGTTAGGCGAATATTAAATCACAGAATTTGAAAGCGCAGAATAATTAGATTATAGTATTTTCATCATAAATATTTAAGATTACGTCAAAAATCGTAAATTTTAGAGTAAAATAAGGGAACGAATAGGAACTTGAATTCGCATCCCTACCAAAGGATTAAAACAGATTCCAACCCTTTAACACAACCCTTTCTTGGCAATTATGAACCTTAATTATTAATACGGTCCCCACCTTTCTAGGTGCATTCTTGGATGTATTTGTTATCTTTCTGTTTCGTATGAAAGGAGGGTCAAAGGTTTTCTATTTGCAGGTAAAGATTTGCGATGCTGCAGGCAAACATCCTTTGCACTTGGACATTTAGTTGCGATTAGACATCCCAACTATTTAGTACTATTCGTTGCAATGTTTGTTAAAACCTTTGTAAAACTGTGTTTTACGTTTGAATTTAATTTTATTTGTCTTTGTGATATTTATGTGCATTTGTTGTAGGTTAAAATTCTAATAATAATAACAATTAATTAATTAATCCAAGAATAAAATTAATATAAATAAAAAACTAATATATAATTTATTTAAATCATTTATAAATTGAGTTGAAATTTTTAAAGTTTGATTGATTAATAATAAAATTCTATTTGTTGTTGAATGTTTTTAAAATAATCAAAAATAATTATTTAATAATAATAAAATTAAAATTGCTGTGAAATAAAAATAAATTAAAAAATTTGTGCAAACTTTTAAATTAATCTATTCAGAAGATAAATAAATAAAATATTAAATAAAGTGGTTGGTTGTATGCTTGCCTTATCTGTGGCACGCGTCGAGATTCGTGCAGCCTGAGACATCTCAAGAAAAATGTTTGGTGAGTAATTTTATCTTAGAAACGGCAAGTAATCGCATCCTTACTAATTTGTTACCCAGTTGAAAAATGAGTAAATAGTTCAGTTTAATCTCTCTCAGAGCCTCTATCTACAGTGATGTTTGTTGTAAAATGCAAAGGTCTTAAATTACAAGAAAGGTTTCTCTGAAGGATTCATGTCGCAATTTACTGAGGCTTGTGTTAATTACGTTGAAGATCTTTCAATTGTTTGAGTAATTATAAAAAAAAAACTAACATGACAATTGTGGTTTCTGTTTAATATTCAACATCTTGTTGAAGTAACCAAACCCGTACATGTTCAGCAGAAAATTTGACACTTATAACTGTTGCTGCTCGTGTTTTAAACTTTTCTACACTTTGGTGCTGTTTTCTGGTACCGTTTTATACACGGAAGTAAGATGGGCTTATTGTCCGGGTCAACTATGATTTTTTTTAAAACAACTTAAGCGCAATTTTCCGGATTAGCATCACTGACTCGAGCTTTACTGTTAATTTTCGTAATTAGCATATTTAATCAGATATTAATGTAATGCAATCGATTTTAATATTATAATTTATGTATACCTTCGTTTTCCATATTACTTGGTGTTGAAAGATGTTTTCTAAAGTCACGTATGAGATTTCTAAACTCTCGTTAGATGAATAATTCGGTTTCTAGGAGGCATTTGCGCGTAAACATTGGTTACTAATTAAATCTCGCATTAAGTATATATGTTAATTTTTAATTTCTAATGTTTACGGTTCTCTGGTTTGCTACAACATCTTAAAATATTTTTTAACAGTTGCTCCTGTTTGAAGTTGTAACAACGTTAATTTAATAAACTGTAAAGTTTCTTGTGGCGCTTATGACTGCCAGGTTTCCAAGAATTAAGTCTTAAAATCTTGGTCTTAACGAAATTGTTTTAAAAACTGGTCCATAATCAAATGTTCTTTTGGAAAATTTTAAAAGTTTGTTTGTCTCCATCTATTCAAGAAAAATACCGGGTTTATAACGAGCACCTCTCTTCCTCCAACTCGAATTACAGTACGGATATGCATAACATTTTGTTTTCGTCAGGTGAAATATGTTTGAGTAATTGTATAAAACGAAACTAGAGTAAACCTGTTTGTCAACGCCACTTGTTCTCAAAACAAAGGTGTCCAGTAAGTGTCTTACTCTCCCACAGTTAAAGAGGTTGGAGGTCAGTCGTAATGACACTCAAATTCGACGAGATTGTGTTCAGACAGTCACATTTGGTCAGTTTGGTTGCGAGATCACTCGTTCTTTTTAGAATTAGAAACGCGCGTTACAATTTAGAAATTGGAACAGAGATGGCCATGACAATTTTACATATATTTTGTAATCTTATATGCTTCACGTGCTTATGCTAGTCCCATTCACTTTTGTTGAAGGAAACGATTCAAATATTGCCAGAAAGTCCTTTACCTGAGATTTATCTATTTTACAGACTGATCAAGTAATATTGTTTCAGTTGGTAGTAAAACTGTAGCGTATTTTTGCTGATTGATTGGTTAGCATGCTTACTAATTTAAGTTAACAGAACATCGATTGGAATAGGTAAAATCACTGAAAACACTGGAAAAAATTAACAATCTTATTCTATTTACTTATGTATTTATAAATAGAACTTGCCCTAGCAACCTCAACCCTGAATCTCTCCCAATAAGCAAATAATCAAATAAAAATTCTTTATTGTCAACTTTTGTTGAAGAAAACTAGTCAAATATTGTCATACATTATCATTTCAATTATTTCCAAAAAGTCCTCTACCTGAGGTTTATTCATTCACATTCTACAGTGTGATCGAGCAAAAAATAAACGTTTCAGTTGGCAGAAAAACTGTAGGGATTTTTTGATGATTGATTGCTAATTAAGTTGACATAACAATTGGAGTAGGTAAAACAATAAAGAAAAAATTTAAAATCTTATTTAGATATCGGTGTATATTTGTAAATAAAATGTAAACTTTCAAATGTTGCTGCAAATTAATAAAAGGAAGCTGCTGCTGCTGAAGAGTTCCCTGACAACCACCTCGTTCAGGAAAGAGACAATCGAGTAAATTCTTTATTGCCAACTTTTGTGATTCAAATATTGCCAGAAAGTCCTGTATTTGAGATTTATCCGTTCACTTTCTACAGTGCGATTAAGAAATATTGTTTTAGTTAGTATTAAAATTGTGGGTAATTTTGACGGATTGATTGGCTAGCCTGTTTGCTAATTAACAGATAGAATATATCCATTAATTAGGCTATGCGACGAATCATAACGATTGGATTAGGTAAAATAATGCAGAAAAGCGTTAAAATCGTATTATTTTATTGATACATCTCAATTTATAAATAAATTTTAAGCTGTCAATAAAACAAGTTAACACTGCACAAATTAATACTGTTACCAATTCAAGCTGAGATTCCTAGTAACCACAAGCCTAGATTTCGTCTGGTAAATTCGTTATAATCAGCCTTTGTTGAAGTAAACCATCCAAATATTGCCAGAAAGTCATTTGCCTAAGTTTTAGTCATTTACACGATAAACAAAGACTGTTTTAGTTGGCAGTAACTCTAAAGGGATTTTTGCCGATTGATTAGCTAACTTGCTTGCTAATTAAGTTAACAGAACGTCGATTTACTCGTAGGTAAAACAATACATAGTTGTATCATTGAAAATACAAAAAAATTTAGATCTCAAGGTTACTGTTAATAAAGACAAGTAGGAATTAATATTACTAGCAATTCATGTTAAGATTCCTGACAATCACAGTCCTAGATCATGTCCAATCAAGTAAATTTTTTATTATCAACTTTTGTTGGAGGAAACGATTCAAATATTGCTTGAGATTTATGTATTCATATCCTATAACGTACCTGATCAAGTAACAAAAATTTACTGATTGATAGGCTAGTGCTTGCTAATTTGGTTGATAAAACGTCGATTAATTAGGTTATGTGAGGTATCATAAGGGTTTTAAGATGTTCTACAAGAATACATATAGAAAAGGTTTAAAATTTTATTCGATTTACATATTCATATATTTATAAATAAAATTGAAACTTTTAAATGTTCCGGCCAATAAAAGGAAGCTATAATATGCGAACACTAGCAACCACAAGCCTAGATCTCGCCAAGTAAACAAGCAATTGAGCAAAATTGATTGCTAATTAAGTTGAAAAAACGTTGATTAATTAGGTTATATGATGATGCACAATCATTGGAGTAGGTAAAACAATATAGAACAAGTTTAAATACATATTCTGTTTTCAATAATATGTATTTACCTATAATAGTTATTTATGTACCAAGGGCGCAAAGAAGCTTTTATGGCCTAAATACACGTCGAAGGCCATAAAAGCAAGTTACGCCAGTGGTACATACATAATTTTATGCACGATCGAAGATTTTAAAACTGAACTAAAAGGAATAAATCAATTTTCTACCCACATCAGTAGTTAGTTGCTCAATTATTTTTGTTTACTAACTACTGTCAAAAGGTTGAAGCAGTTGCGCCCAGGAATATTCACATAAATAATTGTGTTAAATGTGTTGTTAATACAAATTGCCGTAAATAGAGTTTTAATAAAGAGCATACTTTCGATTTTAATTAAAAAAATTCTTTATTATAAGACTGTTAAACTGTTTATCAATTTTTGATGTTTCATTATAACCCGGCGGGCTATAAAGACGCCCACGGGCTATAAAGAGACGTTTATGTTAAAAAAATTCAGACATAATTGTCAAATTATAATGCGATCGTGCATAAATAATATTTAAGCATGTAAATGTCGCTACCAGCAAAGAAAACTATTCAAATTGAGATCCTTGGAACCACATGCCTAAATTTTGTTCAATCAAGTTAATCCTTTATTATCAACTTTCGTTGGAGGAAACAATTCAAATACTGCCAGAAAGTCCTCTGCCTGAGATTAATCCATTCACATTCTGCAGTGTGATCAAGCAACACGACTTTAGTTGGTAGTAAAACTGTAGGGATTCTTTGCTTGCTAATCAAGTTGACAGAACGTTGATAAATTAGGTTATGTAACGAATCAAAGATTGGAGTAGGCAAAACAATATCAAAAATAATTAAAAACGTATGTTATTTCCTGATACACTTGTAAATAAAGACTTTCAAATATCGCTGTCTATATAAAAGGAAATTAATAAATGCTAGCAATTTCAATTCAGATCTCAAGTAAACTGCAAGCATAGATTTCGTACAATAAACAAAAAATTAAGTAAATTCTTTATTATCAATTTTTGTCAAAGGATTCAAATATTGCCTGAGATTTATACATTCACATTCTACAGTGTGTTCAAGGAATATGGTTTCAGTTGGCAAGGAGTTTCTGATAATTGATTGGCAAGCTATTTAAGTTGAAATATCGATTGGAGTAGGCAAAATAATAGAGACAATTTTTAAATATTATTCTATTTATATAAATTTATTAACAAAATGTAAGCTTTTAATGTCATTCCCAATATTGCTGGTAATTAAAATTGAGATCGCTGACAACTACAAGCCTGGATCTCGCCCAGTAAACAAACGATCAAGTAAAATATTCCGGAAAGTTCTCTACTTGAGATTTATTCATTCACATTTTACAATGTGATCGACAAATTTCAATTGGCAAGTAAAACTATCGGAATCTTTGTTGATTGATTGGCTCGTTTGTTGGCTAACCGTTGACGATAAATCGATTAAGGTACATGTATGACGAATCATAACGACTGAAGTAGGTAAAATAATACAGAAAAAGTTTCAAATGTTGCTGCCAATAAAAGGGGGTAGAAATCAATACTGCTATTAAATTGAGATCTTGCCGAATAAACAAAAAAACAGGCAAAGGCTTCATTGACTTGTGTTGAAGGATTAAAATATTGTCAGAAAGACATCTACCTGAGATTTATTCATATTCAGCTGGCTGTCTGTAAGACTGCAGGGATTTTTGTTGACCGATGGGCTAGCTTAGTTGCTAATTAAGTTGGCAGCAACTCGATTAATTAAGTTATATTACAAATTGGTGTAGGTGAAACAATATAGAGAAGGTTATAATCTTATTCTATTTACATAAATCGATAAATTAGTAAAATTAAGTAAATTAATACTGTTATAGTTAAATTTAAACTTAAATCTGTGCCAACTACAAGCCTAGATTTAGCCCAGTAAATAAACAATCAAATAACCAACTTCTGTTAAAGGATTTTTATTGATTGTTGGCAATGGAACTGTAGGGATTTTCTACTGATTTATTGGCAATTAAGTTGACAGAATGTCGATTAATTAGGTTATGTGACAAATAATAGCCAGTGAAGTAGGTAAAACAATACAGATAAAGTTTCTATTTACATGAATTGATAAATAAAATTTCTTTCTTTTTTTTACCATCTTATACCTTTACAGTGTTGAGGGGCTAAATAAAATTTAAGCTATCAAATGTCACTGACAATTGACAATTAAAGGAAGTAGAGATTAATACCTGCCAGCAATTCGAATTGAGAACCTTGGTAACCGCAAGCCTATACATCGCCCAGTAATCAAACAATCAAGTAAATTGTTTATTATTAATTTTTTTGAAAGATTTAAATGTTACTTGAAAGTCCTCTATCTGAGATTTATTCATTCATAATCTACAGTGTCTTCAAAAACTCCTGTTTCAGTTGGCAGGAATTTTGTGCTGATTGATTGGTAAGCTTTCTTGGAAAATAAGTTGACAGAACATCTATTAATTAGGGTACTATTTCAGCACATAAAGTAATACAGAAAAGGTCTTCTTCTATACATATTTGTGAATAAAATTTAAACTTTCAAATATCACTGCCAACAAAAGGATTAAAATTAAGATCTCTGGCAACCACAGGCTTTTAAACCTTGCCCGATAAATAAATAATCAAGTGTGATCAAGAATATCCATTAATTAGATTATGTGACGAATCATAACGACTGGAGTAAGTTTAAAATCTTACACTTGTAAATTTAAACTTTCAAATGCCCCTGTTAATAACAGGAAGTAAAAATTAATACTGCGAGCTATTCAGATTGAAATCCCTGGCAACCGCAAGCCTATATCTCGCCCAATAAACAAACAATCAAGTAAAAACTCTTTTGTTTAAAAGACCAATCAAATATTGTCAGGAAGTCTTCCATCTGTGATTTATTCATTCACATTTTACAGTGTGATCAGAAAATACCCTGTCAGTTGGCAATGAAACTGTATGAATGCTTTAATGATTAATTGGCTAGCCCATTTGCCGATAAAGACGACGAATCGTCGATTATGTGACGAATCATAACGAATGTAGTAAGTAAAACAATACAGAAAATCTTATTGTATTTACAATCGTCTGTATTTTCACCCTATGTTTAAAGTTGTCTGTAACTAAAGTCTCTTTTAACGTAAACATAAAACGATATAGCTTTACACTGTTTTTAATGTGTCGAGATGTACAAGTTGCAATGGTAATAATTAATAAAATATCACATCAAATTTAAATGAGAATACCGACCAATATGTTTATAAATAAAATTTCAAATTTCAAATGTCGCTGACAGTAAAAGGGAATACGAGTGCAAATTAATAACTGCCAGCAATTCAATTTGAGATTCCTGGCAACCGCAGGTCTAGATCTCACCCTATGAACAGCAAGCAAAATTTTTATTGCCAATTGAAAGGGTTATATTTGAGCATACCGTACAATAATAAAGTAATATTTTGACAGGTTATAGAAAGTCGGTTATGAAAATAATGTATTAATATGAGCTGTTAAACTATAAATTACGAAAGGGTTTCATACCGTATTACAAGTTCAAGTACAAGGGGTTTAATTTAAAAGGGTTTTATAACTTGTTTATAATCACAGGTCAAAAGTGACCCTTAGGACTTGCTGTAACTGACCCTTACCTTTACGGCACGCGAAAAATGACCTGTGACCATAAACACGTCGTCCAGCCCCTTATTTTTTTCAAAGCACTTTACAATTTAATTTTGAACTTACGTTACGTAATTGCCCCGGCGATTTCTAAATTAATTAAAATATCTTTGTCATAACGCTCTGCTAATTAGGTCTGGCGCTTTAGGCGTTGTCTTTTCCTAGATGGTGATCTGTTAAACGATTTTCTAATGGAATGCGTGGAAGGGTATTATTTTAAGTATTCAGAGTGAAAGCTAACAGTCTCTAATTACTCTACTTAAATAAGAATCCGTTGATCATTATGGCTACACATATTTGTTAAAATGCAAGGTCGTCTAAACTCAATTGTATTTTTAAAAGACATGCATCCTTTTCTGTGATAATTATTATTCTAAAGAAAAAAAGACGGATGATATTCCGGTTTCACCAAGAATCGAGAAAATCAATTTGTAGCACACGAATGTTGTAAACATCGCGATAAAGACAGTAAAGAACTGGTACTCAAGGTGAAAAAACAAAAAGTAATTCCGGATGTAATTTTTCCAATAAACGATTTCTGTTAATTTTTATATCTAATTATAGACAGAAAAAGTTTGTTGGGCGCACGAGTACTATCTGGGGATTCATGGTTAAATGTCAGCTTCCCTATGGCGGTGTTCTCGTATTATTTTCAGCAATTATATAACAATCACAACCCTCGTGTAGACAACAATAGATTGTGGTGCCTGCAAAAACCATCTCCTATTTATAAAGCCTCTTTAGGGATAATAAGGTCAGATTAAGTAGAACAGGGGGGTGTTAGAGTCGAAAAGCTGTTGAGATTAGTAACAAGGGAGTGAACTACCCCTAAGCGTATTTAGGGTGATCAACAATTTAGTCTTTTGTTAAGAAATGTTCGATTTTATTATTATTTCCATAGCACTTGTTTGTATTAAATTACGTTCCGTTACTTAAAATATATTTTGTTGCAGTTAATATTCGATTTTGTTACTATTTTCACCGCATCTAAAATTAAATTTGGTTACATAATTTTTTTTAACATAGGAAAATTATGGCCTCTAAAAATGATTTAATACAAATTAATTTAAAGAGATTACACATTTTGAAGACGTAGTTGCTTGACGTCTGTCTTAATTAGTTTCTCGTTTAAGATGACTTGAGTTATTTAAGAGTGGCCTCAGTGTCTGGTGGATAAGGGATGATTACCGTTTCCAAATTCCCAAATATCAACAACTCACTAAAAGGTACTCTCAGAAAAAAATTCCAGAGTTAAGTAATGATCTTTTAAAATTTGGAAAAAGCAGTGATATAACTTTTTGTTACAGCCGATGCATTAATTTGGAATTCTGCTTCTGCAAATTGAGCACTTCTCAAATGTTATTTATTTATTTATTTTGTTATTATTTTAGAAGAAAATTGACTTTGATTGTGGAAAAAGATTTCGAAATCAAAACAGGTTTTGAAGTATTTAAATTTTTCTTTTGTAAATTATGCAATTTTTAAAAGGTTATTTATTTATTTTGTTATACTTTTAGTTAGACAATATTTTAGAAGAAAATTAAATTGGTTTTTGGAAAGGCATTTCGAAATAAAAAAAGATTTCGAAATACGTTGACTTTCTTCTGTAAATTAAGTGATTTTTAAAATATTATTTATTTATTTTGTTATCATTGTAATTATATCTTATAGAAGAAAACTAAGTTCCCTTTGGATAGAGATTTCAAAATTAGAGAAGGTTTTGAAATGTTTTTGTAAATTAAATAATCTTTAAAATATTATTTAATTAACTTGCATTTCTTTAAAAGAGTGTTAATTTCATTTGTTGAAAAAAGATTTCGAAATTGGATTAAAAAATACAAGCTACGAATTTATAAAGCTGCTGGGTAAATTGTCATTCTTTGAAATTCATACATTTTTTTATTAAACCAATATAGATTATTAATTAGGCAGGTTTTAGAACTCTGATCGACTGTGATTTTTTCTGAAATTCTTCCTTTTAAATCATAGAAATCGAAGAAAGAATTCAGTTAGTTGAATAAAAATCTATTATGCGTTAATGTTTATATTGGAAAATCACTGTGAGCATTGCTTAAACTCTGCAATATTAAATTACTAGAAATTTGCAAGAGCTGCTTATTAAATTATAATTATGATAATAATTAGTCTAATTACCAAGACCCTAATCATATGAATGAATGTTGTTATTTCATTCTTGTACATTATAGAAAACGTGGTGAGAATTATTTAAGTAGGGTGCTTACTTTATCCTTAATAAATTATCACCTCTTTAGCAGACTATTTTAAAATTAAATATCTCATGAGAGCAACAATTGCTGTGTTAGTTTTAGAAATAAATAGTAAATAGTTTTTTGTTTGATACATTTAGAAAGACGATTCGAAGAAAATTATAAGATTGAAATGAATAACTGCTAGTTTCGCGTACATTTCCTATTTTCAATTTCAACGGAAATAATGATGAATAATGCCTAATTTGTTTTTAAAACGCAGTCCGTATGCAGAATGTGTGTCTGGGATGATCATTCATACACGTTTGTTTGAATAATTAAAAGAAAACTTGTATTGTGAATCAGTGGTACAGACATTCTGCAGTATTGTTGTTAGTACAAATTTCATGGTTACGTTGAAATGATGCTTCTGCATTGCTTTTGCATTAGCTTTATCATATTCTTAGTTTTACTACTGCTTAATAAAATTCTTGTAAAATCCTTGGTTGAGAACACGTAAGATTTTAAGATTTCCAAAGGGAAACTTGAGTTAACTGTTTGTATTTTCTAGTTTCGTGCCATGTTCTGAATTTTATCACGAATGCAGTGTTTTTATAACGCGTACATTATGGATAATAACAAGCCATTGTCTTGTAAAAGAAAAGAAGAAGAGGTAAAGAGTAAAGTTTTAATAAAACTAATTATGGGTTTTTTACATTTGTTAAAAATTAAAAATCTAACAAAACTATTTTAAAGTTAGTTTTACTTGTGTAATTTTTTGAATCTTTTAGAGATTTTCAAAGTGAATAACTACCATTAAAATTTTACTAACATTTTACAAAATGGTTTGATATTTAGAGAATAACCTAATTGAGAATAAGCTTGCTTTTTAATGTAGCTGCTTCTTACCTAGGGTGGTAAGTTCACTTTTACGTCCCTGCTGTTATGACTGGCAATAAATAGATGGTAATATCAATCAACCTTCATCCCTCTGATATGACATCGGTGGTGTAACTTAACAAATCGATAGTCGGAAAATATATTTAGTGCCGTGATATTACTGTTGAAATGCAATTTATTGTAAAGAATTTAGAAAATTGTTTAGTAATGAATAATGAGTAATTTGGAATGAAAACCTTGAAAATAATAAATAAATAAATTTTGCAAAAACAGAAGGCTATTAGTAATTCTGAAATTTACAACATATAAATAGAACAGATCAATAAATTTTAAAAACAATAGAGTTAACCTCAAGCTAACTCTCAAAACAGTTAAAATTTCTACAAAGTCCAACTAAAAGTCGATAACCTGTGACAGTCTGAATTCATCAAAATATTTTCATTGTACTAAATCGAAGCAAATGAAACGAACAAATGCTTTCTTTACAGGATACGCAAGAAAAAAATCATTTCTTTTATTTAAAAATTCAAACCAAAATGCTGAAAATTTCTTGAAGTTCTTAAGATAGATGGAAAGTTTCAATGGCAAACCATTTATTAGGCCAAGTTTCAAGTTTTAAAAGTTCGGAAACTTTCTGAAAATTTCATGTAAAACATCTGACAGTCAACGGTTTTTTCGCTTTAAAGCTAAATCATACCGAATTGAAGCTAAAGATTCTCTTTAGTTGGAAGAAATTTGAAGCAGCCAGAATATTTTATATTTTATTTTAAAATACAAACAAAGAAATAAATGAGCACAATAATTAACTAAAAAGAATCAAGGTATTCGACTACAGCGTGGACAGTCTCGGGGTTGATCCCAAGTCGGATGCTCGTCGGGTGGCCTACCCAATCACTGAAAATAATTGCGAACCGAAACGCAGTAGTGGAGTAGGGAAGGTAGGTGGTTATCGAAGGCGTGGTGCTTCCACGTCACAAAGCGCCTTAAGCGGCCTTAACCGTTCATGTTGCTGGCCATAATCCTTCGAGGAGTATAAGTGCCGTTACCTTTAACTTTTATTAGAAACAAATAAATCTGAAAACAAAGAACCGCCTAAGAATTTGATTATTTACAGATCTAAGCAACCGATCCGAACCAAAATAAATTTACAGATCCTCAACTACAAGTTTATTTTTTATTTGTTTGTTTGTTGGCTGATAGGTTATTATTATAAAATTTACAAACAAAAAACTAAAATAAATAATTTTAACGTATTTAAATTCTTAAAGACTCTAAAACCTAAAAATTTATTTACAAATTCCCTTAAAACATTTGGGCATTGTTATAAAATCAAAATCTGATTTGATTTGATAATAATAAACTCAAACACAGCATTTGTGCATATTTGGAAAACTCCAAATAATTAAAATAAGAGGCAGTTTAGGAGTCCTGAATTATTCTTGAATTTAGAAAATGAATTAACGTGAAGTTATGATATATTTCAAAATACTGTGGATTAAAACAACGAATTTTTACAAAGGAAGGCAAAGGTTTGTGAAATTTGTTATTTTAATTTACGTTTTTGAACCAAAATAACGTGACTGGAAATATGTCAAATTTTATTTTAGATTCATATAATGTTATAAAACCTTATTATGTATTAGTACTGTTACAATATTTACAAAATTTTAAAGCCCATTTAATCAAAATAAATATCAAGCCTGAAGTAACCAATATTCTATTCCGCCAAATTAAATTAAAGTAAATTATGGGAACATTATTTTGAATTTTTATTATCCTAATAACTTGGATTTTCTACTCAAAGCATCTGTCACGGAAAACTTAATTAAATCCCAGAAGCTTGGTTGGAAGCTGAGAATAAGGTGTGGGTGCTTCAAAACGAATGGACTATACATATGTAACGGGTGTCCCAGTATGAATGCACAATTTAAATTGCGTGCCATTTTTGTTCCCTCCGGTTGGCAACGCCTTACACATTTTGTAAAGAGAGTAAGAGTTTGCCAACAAAGTCTTAGCGGACATTTGTCCGATATTGTTTTCCACACATAACCGCATTGTATACTGATTACTTTAAAATAAAAATGTTTAAATTTTTCAAATTACTAATGTGTTTTATTCAAAAATTAAATTGTGCATTCTTATTGAGACACCCTTTACATACAACAAAAGAACAGAAGGAAATTTTCTTAGAAAACAATTATTGTTGAAAAGTATAAAAGATTACACAGAAAAAGTTTCGAATATTTTTGCTATGTCTTTTTTAATAATTTAGTTGGTTAATGCTCGGGAGGAGAATAAAAGGCTAGGAAACCGTGGTCTTTGCTTTGATATGGTTTAATTTGCGTGCTTACTGAGGAACATTTATACAACCCAAAATTTCCTATATTTGTTGTTCAATAACTTCACAGCTACCGAATTAATAAATCATTTTCTATTAATTATAGTGATTGAAAACACAACCGCCTGTTATGGCTGACCGCCCGTGTGGAGTCTTGCGATACTTGGTTTAAGTTTCTAGTTTTATTTTAATTTTTATCGATTTATAAATGTAACTTGGAGGTATTTAATATGGAAAAGCTATCCTAAAATCTTTGAGATGCAATGTGTCACAAACACAACTACCTGCTACGGTTAACCGCTCGTGTGGAGTTTAGGGATGTTCAGTTTTAGCTTCCAAAGGATTTTATTTTAATTTTCCTCGATTTATAAATGTAACCCGGAATGATTTAATACTGAAAAGGGGCCCAAAAACACAACCACCTGCTATGGTTAACCGCTCGTGTGGAGTTTAGGGATGTTCAGTTTAAGCTTCCAAACGATTTTATTTTCGTCAATTTATAAATGTAACCCGGAAGGATTAAATACGGAAAAGGGATCCTACAAATTTTGAGATAAAATCCGCAAAATGCGCCATTCAAAATGTTCCAAAAACACAATAACCTGCTATGGGTAACCGCCCGCGTGGAGTTTTGAGATGTTCGGTTTAAGCTTCCAAATGATTTTATTTTAATTTTCGTCGATTTATAAATGTAACCCGGAAAGATTTAATACGGAAAAGGGATCCTGAAACCTCTGAAACGAAATCCTCAAGATAAGTTATTCGAAAAGAGTCAAAATCGCAACCATGGCTAACCGCTTGCGTGGAGTTTTGGGAAGTTCGGTTCAAATTTCCTAAAGGGTTTTATTTTAAATTTTATCGATTTACAAATGTAATTTGGAGGTATTTAATATGGAAAAGGGACCCTAAAAACCGTGAGAAGAAATCCTCACGATACTTTATTCAAAAACTGTTAAAAGCCACCTGTTATTATGGTTAACCGATCGCGCCTAGTTTTGAAACATTCGGTTTAAGCTTCTAAAAGGGTCTTATTTTAATTCTTATCGATTTATAAATGTAACTCGAAAGTATTTAACATGGAAAAAGCTTTGAAAGTAAAGTCCCCGATAAGTCATTCATAAAGTGTCAAAAAACACAACCGCCTGCTATGGCTAACCGCCCGCGTGTGGTATGCGATATTCGGTTTAAGCTTCCAGAAGGGTTATCTTTTAATTTTTATGGATTTATAAATGTAACCCGGAAGTATTTAATATGGAAAAGGGATCCTGAAAACTTTGAGAAGAAATCCGCACGATACGCCATTCAAAAAGTGTCAAAAACCCTCTTTGCATACGATATTATATTAAGAAATTTACAGTTAAGTGTATGGCTTAAGCATAAACACGTAGGCATTTAATGGAAAAACAGACACCGTGTCATGTTCGCCGTATTCGCTGTTGCATTGATAGCATTCCAATATGAACCGATATCTCCTGCGCTTAGTATATTTTTGTCACGCTGACGGCTGTCATATCTGTTTATTTTTTTTCAATGCACGCATTACACGATATCAGTACATCTTCCTCTTTAACGACGTCCTTTTCTAACGTTTATGGATGTACATGTCGGCGACACTGTACTCCCCATTTGGGGCTATTGTTTTATCTGCGTATTCATCGAAGCTCATGACCAAGGCCCGGATCTTTATGACGTTAAAAATGTCAAAATATGATATGAAATATGACACTAAAAATCACAAAATATGACCACAAATATGACTTTATAATTATAATCTATAAAATTAAAGAGAAAAAATAACAGCAGTGTAATACTCTGTTTATTTAAAAATATCTGGCAGCACAGTTAATTACAAGTATCTGCTTGAAATGTTCAGGAGTTAGAGACATCCGATTCTCTACAACTACTGTTTTGTATATTGAGAAAGAGCGTTCTACATCGCATGATGTTATGGGAGCATACAGAGGTGTAGCAAAAATAAGATTCTTTTAAGAGCTACATTAAAATTGAGGACGGATTATTGTTTCTCGTCGCAATAAAGGTAGTTTCCCCAATTGTCATATAAATATTCCAAAAACTTTTGAAATTACAGCAAAAAAATTAAAATTCAAATTTCGACTTTGACACCCTGTATCTCCCTAAATATTAACTTTTGGACTAAGTTAATTTTAGGTAAATCGTAATATTTTGGCCTCACGAATCTATTGTTGGTCTGTGTCCCATTACTTATGGAGCACCCTGTATAAAATTAGTAAATTTATTAATGAAAAATGAGCGTCAACTTTTACCCACAAAGGTTGTAATGTTTTATATTTACGACGTTTAAAAAAAATCATTAAAATCGGAGTAGTTTGGACCGGTTCTGAGATAACGCCCTATTTTTGCCTAAACGTTACTCCGCTAATTGTGCAGAATGCAGCACGTGCAATTCCCGGAACAGCTGGCATCAGAAATTTCTAGGAAAAAAATCGTAAAAACCCGAAAATATGATACCAAATATGCTTTATGAAAGTTTCGTGTATTTTATGAAAAAAAGACCATTATGCACAAAATATGATGTTTTATGACTTTATATATGGGTATTTTCGGAATCCTTACACGACGAGGAATCGACTAGTCCTAGTCCCAGCTCCGTATCTTGAAGCAATTAAAAGATGATAATTCATAAAGATCCGGGCCCTGCTCATGACTGTATTTAAACGGGTTGGTCTTATAGGAGTTGGCTGTGAACAAACTTCGAATCGAATCGGAGATATTTCGTTACTAATCCCGCACAGTTTTTCTATGGATTCCTAGCTCAACCGTAATTTTTTACTAAGCGAATCATCATAAAAAAATTAATAGTTTTCTAAACTCTAATAATTTACGTAACGAAAAATTTTCGCGTTATTAGATTTTTCGATATTTAGATTTAGCATACATCCAATTCTGTCACTCTCGTACGTTAACGGCACCGTATCGAACTTCTCTTTCAAACACCTGAGTCACCTGTATCCCTTCTCCTTTCCGATGGCCAATCGCTAGTGGGTTTTCGACGGCTTGATAGAAGCCGACTTGATCTTTTTAATTTAAAGTCACTTTGCGCTATGCATCTTATGAGAATACATCTTCGTTATTCTCTTTTTCTACTTTATCTTAATTTCTGAGTGAATTGTTTAAATACATTGTGATGTTCATTGACGAAAAGCTTTAGTCGAAAGTTTTCTTGTGTTCTTTTAATTATTATAAAATTTGTTTGTTTTTTGTGTACAACATTCTTGTTTGTCAAAATTTTTAGTGTTAATGAGTAAATAAATTAGTGGAAATCCTAGAAAGTGGGATGGATTACACGTGCCAGCTCATTTTAAGGTAAGCTTTTTACAAAACCATTTTTACGCTTTGTTTTTCTGCATTGTTTATGTATTTTTTTTTTCATCAAATCATTATCTGAAGTACAAGGAAGTAGTTTAAGTACCTTCCTCCCAAGTAATTTATTGTAGTTTTTATACCGTCCCTTGAAAAAGGTTAATTTTTTATTGCATGCGCATTTTGCATTTGTTAAATCTTACGTGTAATAATTAACTTCCTAGATAAGCCTGCATTTTGCAGGAATTACAGTAATTTATTTGCTGTTGGGTTTTACGTTTCCAAAGGAATAATCCTTGATTTTATCTAACCTGCTGAAGGCACACCGAATCATTTTTAAGATTTAAGATGACCCTTCAGTTAAGTTCAAACAAATCGGATGAAATAAAGGTTTTGGATGTCAAAATGAAAAATTATGATGGTCAGGCGTCGATGGATTTAATTATTAAAATAACAATCGGAGGTGCCATGTTATAGCGCATTTGAAACACCCCTTCCTCATTGCAAATAAACACCCCAGCACCCACATTCAGCTGGCTATGTGTACTTCCAGATAACCATGGAAACACCCGGGCCACTCTAGCTGATATGATTGTTATTGCTCTTCTATACTCTCTCCGGCACCTACTAATTTGTTTACTAAAAAAAAGTTCACTTCACGAATGTCCGAGGTGCTTTTCAGATTTCAAAATACACAGGCAGCCCCTTTTATGCATTTAAATGAGTTGGCATTTTTGAGTGGTTTGACATTTTCTAATAAAGAGTAATCTCAAGATGTTAGCTAAAGTGCTTATTTGTGTTTTCTTTATATAAAACAGTCATTATAAAATTAAGATCCGTAATTAAATGCGTCGGTGTCATAAAACGTACCTTTACTTTTAAACAAGTGGCTATTGTTTTCCTAAAAAAATCACCAAAACTGAAGGTAACGCCTGTAATTACGTGTCAATTATGTTGGAGAATTTTTTTCACCCTATTCATAATTGCGTATTGATGCAGTAGATGAACCGACTAGCCAATATATATGATCTATTGTGCCCTTTGAGATTCACTCACCGTACAAAAGGCGGGTTGGCACAGATTGTTACATGTATTGACTGCACCAACAATTCAGGGAACACCAGACTGCCAAAATAGCACTTTATACCCCGTGAATTTCTGTAGAATACCGGGCTTATCAAATAATATGAGAAGCCCGGACAAACTCAAGCATAACACTTCATAAATTAGACATGTTTCAAAAAGATTAGTGTTAATTAAACGAATTAATTTAATTAAAACGTTAGTAAACGAGTCTTCTTTATTTTTTCGTTAATTTTATTCCGTTACTGGATTTCGTAACGGCAGATAAGGACTGTTAATTACATACAAAGGGTGTACTTTTCGTATTAGCTTCAAAATGCTTGAAATTCTTAGTGCTCAAGCTCAAGTAATTATAATTAATATGAATTTAAGTAATCATGCTACCAAGAAAACTCAAATACTTCGGCGTCTGTAAAATCATTGAATCATTTATAAAAGGGCAAGTTCCAAATGAATCAAATTTTGCAGAAACAGTTGAAGGCCAAAAACTTTGTTTATTTCCCTACCGGAGTTTAATTAATGTAAATTTATAAAACGTCAAGTCCTAAAAGACCCAACAAATACAGAATTTTGCAAAAATATTTGAAGGGAAAAACCTTGGTAACAACTTTGTTTAAAGCCAGATCGAAAGCAAATGATCTTCCTTAACAATTTATTAATAAAATCGTTGAAGTTTAGTTCATGTAAATTTATAAAAGGGCAAGTTCCAAATGAATCAAAATACACAGAATTTTGCAAAAACATTTGAAGGGCAAAATCTTGATATGAACTTTGTTTAAAGCCGGATCGAAACCAAATGGGCTTCCTTACAATTTATCAATAAAACCCCAGGAGTTTAATTCATGTACCTACATTTATAAAAGGACAAGTCCTAAACGACTCAAAAAATACAGAATTCTGCAAAATCATTTGAAGGGAAAAACCTTGGAAACAACTTTGTTTCGGCAGCTTATACAAGTGCCACCTTCAGGTGAATTTTAATGTTAATTAATTACAAGTAAATAATTACAAAAAGAAGTATTTAGCACAAACAAGTGATAACAAAAATGTTTTCTGAGCATTTTTTTGGGACGAGTTTCTTCGTTTTTTACCTTTTCAGGGCATCTCAGAATGGTTTGCTAAAAATTATAAGCTTTTTACTAGATTATATTTTATTTTTAACAATTAGTGAAATGTCCTCGAAACAGTAAAGAATGTCACAATTTTTTCGAGGCAACTTACTCAGAAAAAAGGGCTTCCCCAATGATGGTCAAAGGTTACACTAGAACATTAACTCATTCCCTAAATTTTGAACTTTCTGCCCTGACGTACCAAAATATTAAATTATATACTTATTTGTTTATTTATTTACCCCTCAGCTGTTATTGCCAATATGCAGAAAAATAATACGAGAAACATCGAACATGTTATCAGCTTTTTGTTTTCTTGTTTTCGTAAGTCCATAATGATTAAAGTAAAATTCCTCTTTCTCTATTGGGTTCAATAAATAAATAAATCCTAAACAATTTCATGTAAAGATGTCATGGTTATAGTTCTCATATTGGCAATACTGGTAGCAACGATTTGATAAATTTGTTAAGAACATTACGAATCATTTGTGACAATTAAACAAAAGCTCCCTTGTTATTCAACAAATTAATTGCAAGACAGCAGAACTATAGAAATGCAGTATCTTAAGAAAATTTATGGTTGTAGGGCCGATCTTGTCATCTCCGTTTGGTAGGTATTTGTTAAGAAAACAATAATTGTATTAAAAAAGATTACCAAGAAAACTGTTTAACCTAGAAATTTCTTTGAAACCATACCTACTAAATTTCCTTTTGGAACAAATTCGAATTTGAGTTTTTTTCATAAATAATTTGGCATCTAAAATTTTCTTTGAAACAAAGCTAAACGTTAGGAAACTCCGTGGAATAAAAATAATTTTTTTCGGTAATAATTTTCAATGTTTTTGGAAATGAGATATGCTTAATGGAAAACTTGGAAAAGATTTCCAAAATAGAAGAGTTTAAGAAAACATAAATTTCTATTGGAAATAATTTTAAAGTTAAAAAAGGAACTAATGGAAAAGATTTCCAAATTAGAAAAATTCGGAAAGAACATCAGATTTAGAAATGTTTTCGAATGAAAGCTAAATATATTTTTACGTTGAAAAAGATTTGAAAGAAAACTAATTTGGAAAAGATTTCCAAATTAGAAAATTATCTTTAAAAGAAAGCTAAATACATTTTTGAAAAGGATTTCCGAATTTTTGAAAGAAAGCCAAAGTTCCTTTGGAAAAGATTTCCGAATTAGAAAAGTCTGCGAAAGAAAAATAATTTTTTGGGGAACTTTAAATTTGAAAGATTGTTTGAAGGAAAGCCAAACACCTTCAACTTTTCAATTGTGTACGTATTTCAATTGTTTTTGTTGTGAATTGCTGCATGATTATTTTAGTCAAAATAAGTTTGAAAACCTTTTTAACCAAACAGTTCGAAATTCAAAATATGCGTTTTACTTAGTATAAATAATCCGCTTTATTGGTTAAATCAGTATTACGTTGTGAGTTTTGGCCATTTTGGAACTTGATTTTAACAACTTTTAATACGATTTATCCAATATGTTTCATCTGTATGTTGAACCATCGTTATTTTGCCCAAAATAAATTCAAAAACCCTTTGATCAGTTGAGTTAATAAAGGACTTTCAGGGTTAATTACCGATTTTCCTACTTTGATTTTCAACAAATCAAAATTCAAAATATTTACTTTTCTGGGTGCAATTAGGACTTTCAGTTGAAGATAGGGGCACTGATTTCTTGAAGATGATTGCTGATCTTTCTTGATTTTGTTTTACTGATTAAATCAGCACCATTTTTGGGACTCGATTTTCTAAAGAGATTTGACCCAACTTTTCCAGTTATTGATCGAAGCATTAAAATAAATTCGAAAACTTCTGTAATAGCCGAGTTAATAGAAGACCTTCAATTTAACACAACAGAAAGTATTAATTTCTTGAAATAATTTGCTGATTTTTTGCTTTTGTTTTGTTGGTTAACCACACAATGTTGTGTCTTATTTGAACTTTATTTTGCGTCTCATTTTCAGCATTTTGTTACCGATTTAAAACAAAAAATTCGAAATTCAAAATATACATTTTTTCAGGGCTTTAAGGATTAATTTCTTTAAAATAATAGGCTGATGTTTCCTGGTTGTTTTGTTGGTTAATTCAGCGTCATTTTGTGAGATTGCGTCTTTTTTAAATTCGTTTTAAAAACTCTATTATGTGATTTGTTCAGTATTTTATTATACGTTTAAGCATCGTTCCTTTAGTTAAAATAAATCTGTTAAAAAAGGGCCTTTATTTTTACGAGTTTTGTACCGATTTACAACAAACATTACAATGAATTAAGTTTCTAAAATAATCTCAGGATTCTTCCTGCTTTCGACTTGTCGGTTCAGCGAGGTTAAATTAGTGAATTTTGGAGGCCCTTTTTGAGCCCTAAACTCTATTTTCTTAGTTTTCATACCGATTTACAACAAAAATGTGCGTACCTGAGTACAATCAGGACCTTTAGTTTCAGATAAAAGCATTAACTTCTTAGAAATAATCCGCTGATTTTTCTGTTTTCGTTTTAATGGCCCAGCAAGGTAAATTTTGGTGGTCCTTTTTGAAATTTTTCATGATTTTCATAGCGATTTACAACAAAAAAATTCCTAAAAAGCTCCGCTGATGTTTGCTGCTTTTGGTTAGTATTGGTTAATCGAGGTAAATTTTGTGAATTTTGATGGCTTTTTTGGACCTGATTTTGTATCATTTTCTCAATTTTCATCCCGATTCACGACAAACAATCGAAAATTCAAAAGTACAATAAGCGCATTAACTTCTTGAAATCAATCCTATTTTTGTTTATTTGTTTATTCTTTAATCGAGGTTTATTTGTATGAGTCTTGGGCCCTTTTTGAGGTCGATTTTGAGCCCCAAATGCGTTAGAATAATCCCGCAATTAATATATTTAGGGTGTGCTTAAGTCACTTGTTTAATTCTGTTAACCAACGGAAATAACTATGTAGCAATTCAATTTTTAGGAATTAGAAACAAGAGCCTTTAGTGCAATGAGTTAACTCAAAGATCAAAAAAATTCAGATCAGAAATAAAAAGTCAAAATACAAAATGTGTCTGAGCGAAAGGGCGAATCATGTTAGGTAGCAAATTTTAAGCAATGAAATTTGGAATTTAACGAATTATCATACGTAACATTCGAGAGCTGTCTAGGTACATAATTTTAAAAGATTTCCTAGAAAATCGTGTGACTGATATACTGAAATGTAGAAATCTTGTCGATTAGATTAAATCTCCGACTATTTGCTGCTTTTACAAACAGCCTACGCGATAAATTATTTTTATTTCCCTGTTTTTACGTAAAATAATCAACATGTAAATGCAGGAAACGCATACGTTTCATATATGATTATTTTCCCCTTAATAAAGGTGATGGATTTGCAATGTCAATCAACCATTTTTAGGATCAAATTACACAATGATATCGTACACACGTATCTATCTTTATAAAACACGTCACCTTTCCTGAATACTTCCTTAAACAAGTAAAGTACCTTAAACAAACTGTACGTAAAGATATCAGTACCTTGATTTTTGCATCGATTTTGATAACGATATGGGGATCGTTTAGGATTGCTAGGCAAAGTTCAAGTTGATATGATTTGCTCTCGAATACTATTTATTACTAAGAGGACGTGATACAGACAAATTCCTAAAAATTTCCTTTGCACATTTGCGACGTTCTTTTGTTTGATTTCTTAAGAAACTCGCATGAAACTTTAATAAAATACCATTTCGAGCCTGTCGTTTCGGATATCGGAATATTTAATAGGGTTTTAGGGAAAAACTGAGTAGGATTTCTGGGAATAGATATTAGACTATGTGATATGTGGTGGTCAGGAGGGTGTCGGCAGGTGTCTGTGTGTGATGTGTAACTATGGAGACGCCAGGTACAGACTCAGCAGATCAATACAGGTGGCGCGGCCATCTTGGCCCGCCTGCTCTCGCGAGATCCGCGGACACACCCACGTAACTCTGACCCGGAATCTTCTCCCTACTTATAAACAACCCTGTAAAAGTTCGAACACCACGAACAGGATCACAATTTTACTGTTGGGGAAATGGAAAACGCCCCTCATACACTAAGGGACGCAATTTCCTTTTTGGCTCGTTCGCTTTTTCCCAAAAATTGGCCAAAAATAGCTTTCCAATCAACTCTGCTCATGCAAAAACCCCTTTAAATTTATCCTTAAATCCTACAAATTCGTCTAATTTCAGGTTAAAGACTAATTTTAATAGATAATCAATTTTTTGGGTTGAGTCAGATCTCGAACTGACTCGAGCATATTTAATAGGGAAAACAGGAAGTTTTCAGCAAGTGTTTACATTTAATAATATATTTTTAAGAGGGTTTTTAATTATTAATTAGTTTGTTCGGGTGGGATATACGATTATTACGGGGGGAGTTTGTGCGGTTCATCGATAATCTTATTTATAAATAAACACACCAACCTCTCCACCATCCTAACTTCGAGTTGTATGAGGCAAATTACTGAAAAATGGCAAGAATTTCGAAATCTAAGGAATTATTTTTATAGGTGTGATTAAGTGCAAGTAATATGAAACGCAATTCTTCGCAGAAATAATTATTTATCCTTTATCAATAATTATTGGAATTAGAGTCAGAGATATGTCAGACGAGAAGTTGTAAACAAAGGTAGAGCATATCTTGAGTTTGGTGGCTGATTAAAGATTAAAGAAATTTTGCAAAAATCTTTCCGTGTTCAGCGCTTTACTCATAAATTAAACAATTCTGTACAAATCCGTGGTTTTATCCGCAATATCTGAATTGCTAATGCATGGCACGTAAGCGTGTTTATTTTAATTGAAAAATCGATATCAATTATCGGTAAATAATTCTATAAAGTGAAAGTAAAGATAGGTAATTTTTCTAGAGATGGTGGAGCACCATTAGTTTACGATATATAAAATGATAAATTACCGTATATTGGTTTCGAAACATCAAAAATGATGAGGCGATTATGGTTTCGTTTATTATTAATTCTCGTAACTGTTACTGCAATAATGCAAAATAATATTAGGAGTACTTCCCTGTACTTACTACTTAATAGACTTTTAAGAAACTAATTAAAATGCCAACTATTCGCTCTCGTTACGTTACGAATTGATATTTCGGAACATTTGTGCGTACTAATAGTAAGCTAAAAATAACCTTTTAAATTTCTTATGACGAATAAAAAAATTTAAAAGGGAGGTATGTTTTATGCCTTCATCTAATTGAAGGTGTAATGACACTTAAATATCGTTTATGATATCAACTAAACAATACCAAATTAAACTACAAATATCACGGTTTTTTTAATTTCAGAAGCTTACACCTTCAGACATCTCTTAAAGTACGTCGTTTGTTATAGCAATTTTCAAAGATTTTGAGATAATTTGAATTGCACTACGATTATAGGTTAATTAATTTACAGATTAACTTTATCATGTTTATTTGCAATTTTGTGAAAAAATAGTAATTTGAATTATTACCTGGAAAATTAAGAGGAAAAGATTTTTGAAAATAATAAACAAGAAGATAAGTTATTTACCTTTGAGATATCTTGACGTTTCAAAACCAGTTTACTGATAATTCTGAAGATTTTGTATTGCACAAATAAATATGTAGGTATTATAGATGGGTTATTACGTGGCTTAAATAAATAAATAAATTAGAGAAGAATGTTTACCCAAGCCAAACCATCAATAACTGGCGTTTTCATTTAAAAATGCATATACAAAATTACGAAATACGTTCATTAATTACTCCCATTTACTTGTATAAAAGTTTATATAGGGCGATGACCTTGAAATTATCAATAAATAAAGAATTTTATACAGACAACAAAAGCAGATAAAAGAGAGGAGGTGCTACTTTTAAAATTGTTTAAAAACACCAAGTGTTTGAACTTTAATGTTTATATCACTTTGTTGTAAAATTCAGTCTTTGCAAGGGAAAGCCTAGGTAATTTGGTTAAAATTAAGAGAGAACCCATCGTTAGTACTTTAAATTTTTAAAATGACTCATTTCAGACGAAAAGCTATTTCAACAACAATTCTAGAAATCGATAGTCTTTGCCCAACTTTCAGTTGACTTTTATCTGTGTTCGATCAGTATGAGGTTAGATGAGGGAATCATTGAAAGATTTTCTATAGTTTCTTTTTCTAAGAGGAAATTTTAGAAATTTGTATTCATATAGCTGATCGATAGGTGGAGAGGTGTTTGTATCTCTGAGAAATAATGTTATAGGGAAAAAATATTCGAACTAATTATAGGCTTTTAAATTTTGTGTTAGTTTACTGATAACGATCATCTAACATACTTCAACCAAAAAACAAAATTTGTAATTATTGATTTTAACACACGACTGTTTTGCTTTAAAATAGCCAGTTTGAAAATGCTTTGATTTAGTTTCGAAGAACAAATCAATACAGAACAAACAGGATTAATAATCTTAAAAAATACACTGTTTTTCTAGACAACATTAATTACAATATCTATAAAGTGGTTATACTTGTTATCTCGGATGATAGTAGAGATATTTTTAGTATTTGTAAAAATCTGGAAATCTGAACTTGTGTAGAATTTCTGTTGAGGTTGGATTTTCCAGGGGTTAAGGAGGATTTGTTTTACAAAAAGCCTAACGAAATTGCCCACCTTTTTAAAATTTAAAAACGAGTTACTAAAACCCAATTAATAAATAACAATAAATAACAAAAAGCTTTTGAGAAGAAACGCATTTCTTTCGAATAATAGAAAGATAAGTTTGGTGTTTACTGAAATAAATTCGTTTGTAGTATTTTTGTTTAAAAGTTCTATGAACTGTGATAATTTTATTATGTTTTTAAGTCTTAACTTGGCACCTGTAATAATTCATATGTTAATGCACCAACACATCTCTATGTCCCAAAAAGAGAATGATGGATCCTAATTAATAATTATAATAAAGCCTTAACTCTGTTAACTCAAGCTGGATCTGGCGTGTGTTAAAATTTCTGTTATTAATTATAAAAATTTTGCATTATCTTTGTTTAGAGGTTCTACCAATTTTGCTAATATTTTGTGTTTTTAAGCCTTAATTTTATTAATGCAAGGTGTAAACTGAATTTTCTGTGTTTAATTAAGTTTTCAAATTTGAAATATTTGTTTGAAAGTTCTACAATTTTTTTTGTGATTTTTAAGGCTTAACTTTGGTAAATCAAACTGCATATGGCATAAATTCAATTTTCCGTTATTATATATTATTTTTGTTTAAAATTCCTACGACTTTTGACAATATTTCTTCTTTCTAAGCCTTAACTTGGTTAACTCAAATTGAATTTGATATGTAATCAGAAAAATTTTGAAATTTGAGTGAAGTTTTTGCAATATTTTTGTTTGGAACTTCAACAAGTTTTGTTAATATTTTGTGTTTTTTAAACCTTAAATTTGTTAACACAATTCTGCTATTAAATAGAAATTTTTTCTACAAATTTTACAGAAATTTTTAGAATACCTTTGTTTGAAAGTTCTACGACATTTGATAATATTTTCTGTGTTGAAGCCTTAACTTGGTTTAATTCAAAATGGATTTGGGAATTTGATATAAATTCGAAATTCCGTTATTAATCAAAAGTTGCAAATTTTACTGAAGTTTCTACAATATTTTTATTTAAAATTGCTATGAATTTTGATAATATTTTGCTGGATTTGGTGTAAACTGAAATTTGTGTTATTAATCAAACAAATTTCTAATTTGATTTGAGATTTTGTAACATTTTCTACAAACTTTGTTAATATCTTAACTTATTTGTTCATTTAAATTGGATTTGCTATACAGTCAAATTTCTGTTCAGAAAATTATAAAATTATAATGAAGTTTTTGCAAATATTTCTGTTTGAAAGTTCGACGAACTTGATAATATTTTCGGTTTTCTAAGCCTTAACTTTGTTGTGAATTTGATGCAAACCAAAATTTCTGTTATTAATTAAAGATTTTCAAATTTTACTGAAGGTTTTGCAATATTTTTGTCTAAAGATTCTGAGAATTTTGATAACAGTTTAGGCTCGAAACGATAAATTTGTTAACTCAAATTGGATTTGGTATAAATTCAAATTTCTGTTATTAGGTAATCAGAAAGTGTTCAAATTACACTGAAATTTGGAATACGTTTGTTTAAAATTTCCAAGAAACTTGATAATATTTTGGTTTTTTAAAGCTTAACTTTGTTAATTCTGCATTTGCATTTGGCATAAAGTCAAATTTCTGTTAATCAGAAAATGTTCAAAGTTCCTCCCTGAATTTATGCAACAACTTGGTTTCAAAATTCTATGAACCTGAATAATATTTTGTGGTTTTTAAGCTTTAACTTTATTAACTCGGGCTGGATTTGGTGTAAATTCAAATTCCTGTTATTAACCAGAAAAAATATTCAAATTTTACTGAAGCTTTTGCATTGGAAGTTCTACGAACAATGTTAATAGTTATTGGTTTTTAAGCCTTAACTTGGTTGATTCAAGCAGGATTTGATAAAAAAATCTCTGTTATTAATCAAACAATTTCTGAAGTTTTGGCAATATTTTTGTTCAAAATTTCTATGAATTTTGATAATAAACTCAAACTGAATCTGCTATAAATTCAAATTGCTGTTATTAATGAGAGTATTTTCCAAATTTACTGAAATTTTGAAATATTTTTGTTTGAAAGTTCTACAAACGTTGTTAATATTTTACGTTTTTTAAGCCTTAACTTTGTTAACACAAATTGAATTTATACTGAATTTAATCAGAAAATTTTCAAATTTTACTAAAGCTTTTGCATTATTTTTGTTTGAAAGTTCTACGAACTTTGATGATCTATTTTGTTGTATTTTGGCTACTCAGATAAATTTGGCATCACTTCAAGTTTCTGTTATAAAAAAATTGAAATTACACCAAAGTCTTTTGTATTTTTAAGCTTTAACTTGGTTTACTTAAATTGAATTTGATATAAATTCAAATTTCCGTTATTTAACCAGAAAATATCCAAATTTTACTGAAGCCTTTGCAATATTTTTGTGTAAAATTTCAATGAACTTTGATGATATTTTGTATTTTTAGGTATTAACTTTGTTAACACAAACTGAAATATCTGTATTTAATCAGAATTTCTATAATAGTCTTAATATTTTAGGTTTTAAAACCTTAACTTCGTTAACTCAAACTGGATTTAGTGTATAGGATTCAAATTTGTGTATTTAATCAGAAAATGTTCAAAGTTTTTGTTAATTCCAAGTGAGTTTGGTCCAAATTCATATTTCTGTTGTTACACGGAAAATATTCAAATTCTTGCAATATTTTTATGTAAAAGTTCAATAAACTTGATGATAGTTTGTAGTTTAAGCCTTAACTTTGTTAACTCAAACTGGATTTGGTAAAACTGAAATTTCTGTTATTATTCAGAAAAGTTCCTGTATAAAATTTTGATGAGCTTTAATAACATTTTGCATTTTAGGCTTTAACTTTGTTAGCTCAAATTGGATTTGAAATAAATTTTTAAGTCTTAACTTTGATAAATCAAATGAATTTGGTGCAATCTGAAATTTATCTTCTCAGAAAACTATTTGGTTAGGTTTTTAATTTGTAATAAAATCGAAATTTGATGTATTAAAACGAAAACGTTTAAAGTTTGGTTCTACAGGGTGTTTCTTAATAACATGCTAATATTTAAGGAGGTTATTCTTGGGTCCATTTTGAGAAAAAAACTTCATATAAACATACGTCCTAAAGGTCTTAACTTTTGAGCTACAGGGTGCTAAAGTTTTAAGAAAAAAATCTTTTTTTTATGATAACTTTGGTATGACCCTAGATATTTTTGTGAAACGTAGTACGCATCTTCTATGCATCAAAAGGCATTTTCTGCTGTACAACATAATTTTATAATGTTACCGTTTAAAGATTATTCTCTTAAATAAATTTTTGTTTAAAGTTACATAAATTGTTTTTTCTCGTATAAGTGGTCTAGCGAGACGCAAATGAACGAATTTTATTTTTTTATGCGAAAACCGTACGTCAAACGAAAAAAATCAAGAGACCAGATTTGCTCAGAAAGGAATGAGGATTTCAAAAATAATTTTTACTTTAACAAAAAGCAGTGGCGTATCACTTTTCTCTTTAAAATGATTCAGTGCAAATCCCGCACGAACGCCACTGGCAAGAATAAAAAATTATGTTGTACAGCAGAAAATGCCTTTTGATGCATAGAAGATGCGTACTACGTTTAACAAAAATATCTAGGGTCATACCAAAGTTATCATAAAAAAACGATTTTTTTCTTAAAACTTTAGGACCCTGTAGCTCAAAAGTTAAGACCTTTAGGACATATGTTCATATGAAGTTTTTTTCTCAAAATGGACCCAAGAATAACCTCCTTAAATATTAGCATGTTATTAAGAAACACCCTGTATATTATTCATAATTAATAAAGGCCCTCGTTATGCTTTGTATACGAATTTAGTCATAAAAGTTAAGTTTTCTTACAGAAAGTGGTAGATTTTTCAATTGAATTTCGGAAGTTCTTCAACTTTCAAAGTATTACGTTAATTTTTCTAAATTGAAAATCTAGTTTACTTTAACTTAAAATCGGAAAGTCCTCGATTTAGCGAATAATGATATTTCGATGACGTTCACTTACATAGTTACATATAGCTTAATGAAGCTCTAAAAGCACCTTGGAATTTATATTAGTTTTAAGTGTTCGTTTGTAACCTTATTCTTAATACTAATGCGCTATGAATTGCTTCTGTAAAGGAGTGTAGTAATTAAATTTTTACAAGGTAGTATAAAGGTGAAAATATCTTTCTTAACGTAAATTGTTAGGTTAATTATGCGCGTGTTTCTAATTAGAAAGCAATAATTTGCACATTAAAGGGTTCGTAGATATTTACGATTCCTGGAATTAAACTTGGAATTATTTTCTACTGTATAAAAATTACTTACCATTAACCGAAACTGATTTCGTAAGAGGATACAATGCGTGACAATATTTTATCACGTATATGCTTCTTTATAATTCATCTTCCACATCATACGTTTTTGCGGTGGATAATCGGCACGCAGCAACACCCACATGGGACTTTCCCTGTAAGAGAGAAGCACACTCATTAGTTTTTCAAAGGATGTGCCGTAGCAAAATTTTAGAATGTTTAAACGGATTATTTCCATTTATTTGTGGTTAATTATGCATTTGTTTAGATTTTGAAATAAATAAAGAACTGTTGTTGGGCAAGGATTTAAGTAGGATAATAATAGAAGGAATTGTTAAAATTTCGCCTGTTGGCATAATAAACTAAATTATTCTCACATTTTATAGTACTCTTTTACTACACGTTTTGTGCAGACAAGCGTTTTCTTTATTATTTTTTAAAAATACCTACGGAATAATAAGGAGATTTCCGTTCCGGTGAGTAAAGATGTAGCATCTGGGGAGATTTCATTAGAGTCTGCGTTTTGGTCACGCAACGTTGGCAATATTGTCTTTTATAAAACTTACTGCCGCAATTTTTATTATTATAAAACGAGTTTCATATGTTATTATTATAGTTATCATAATTATCATTACGATGTAGGTAAATGAATAGCGTAATAGTTTACAAATATTCCGGTATGGTTATACATAAAAACACGTCTTATCTTACTTTGGTGAATCTTTTGCATGTTTTACGATTTATGAAATATAAAACATTAAGCATTGACGTATTTTTTTACGTAGTTACGAAATCATTCGAGTTATTCATTGTTTCAGATAGCGACACAATTATTACAGGAGCATCATTCATCGATAGTGATGTTTAACAATGCCGTGATCGCAGATTTTCAAACAAACAGACGGTGTATAATTACATAAACACATAAATTAGTATGACTATGATATTGTTACGATCCACGCTTTCTCGACTAAGATGTGATGAGGATCTAAACTCAGTAGACCGAAAATTCCTCCTTAGTAATTTAGAAAAAAAAAACTGCAAATTTGTCAGAGAAACTTTTAAGAAAGAAACCTAAAACTTTTGTTCACAAAGAAACTTTTAATCCTAAAGTAGCTTAAAACAGAATAGAAGTCTTTTTTCCTGTTTATAACAAATTAATGGAAATTTGGTAAGTGTGACAGTTTTGTTAATTGCGAATAAAACAGCTTTAAAAGTTTCTAATTCTATGGTGAGCATACATTTCATAATTTTAACGAGAACATATTTCCTGGATAGATTATGACTTCCCCTTAACGAATTTCTTAATATATCCACAATCTTATGAAACAAATTGCGCATAATAACATATTCAAGAAAGAAATCTGTGCGATACGCATAGATGTAAGTATATACATTTTTAACTTCACGTGTCTTAATTATATTTCGTTATATAACAACGTACGGACGTACCGACAGTTTCAATGGCGATTTTCTAGGTTTAATAGTAAAAAAGTATAAATTTCCAGTGAGTAATTACGTTACATATTAATTGTTTATAAAACAAATTAAACGTAAACTTCGTTCTTTTTTATTTTTCATTATTCTTTGAACTTTGTAGTAAAAACAATCTGTAAAGCGATAACAAAGGAATTATTTAATGTAATCCATCTTTGATTTCAACTGCAATTTTAATTGGTTCGTGGAAATAACTAAATTATTACCGGTGATAAGTTCTTCTTCGTCATCAAGGTGTGCGTTTATATCAGTTTTATAGTAACAGCTTACAGCATAGGCGCCTAACCATGGGGGCCGTATGGGGATCCTCACAATAAAATCTAAATTGTTCACTTTTAAAGGTTTCCCATGTTACGCTTGCTATAATTTTTTAAAAGTTTTCTCCTCAAAAAATTTAGTATTGTTAAAAGATATGTTTAATTTGTGATAGCTCCCACTAGCAAAACTAGAGTTAGGCGCCACTGGTTTATAATCAGGGACGTTTCAAATGTACTAAGGTTTTTTGCTTATAGAGGTTTTATAGATAAGAATTGGAGCTGGGATTTGTTTCGATACATCGATGTATCAAGTACTGAATATCGATGCTTATTTCTAAAAATAACGATCTATATATTTAATTATTTATTGGCGATACATCGATTTGATCGATACTTTATAATATCAATACTTTTTGTATTTTTGGAATAATACTCATATCTGGCAAGGAAACTATCAGATTAATATATCTACAAGATTTTGAGTATTTGCAGAAGTAATTTATTTCATGCAGTGAATCACAGGACGAAACGACTTATACGATTTATCGATTTCTCTTAGTGTTGGTAAAATTGTTCATAATATGTTGATCGATTAATCGATTCCAATAGTAATCGATTTATCGCATAATTTCTTATTAATATTAATAATCGTGAAATTTGGATAAATCGTTTGTTATCGATTAATTATCATCATTATTTTCAATTATTTACATAACCTAGAGTATTTAAATAATTGACTAAATTATACGTTGCTAAGTTCTTAGTAAGATATTTTTATTTTGTTACTACTTTATTTTGATTAAATATAAATTTAACGTTGTTTATATTATTACAATTTATAATACTTGTGTTTTGACTTAAGTTTAATGTGGTAGCAACAAAATAATATGAGAAGGTAATAAGTTAGTCGGGAATAATCGATCAATTGTGGTAATCGAATATTCGTAATAATCGATTAAACGAATTTTTACAAATAATTGTTTGCCAAGAATCTTCGAAAATCGACTTTATAAATATTGAAAATCGTGATTATCGAATAATCGAACTAATTTGAATAATTTGTTAGCATTAATTTAAACAATATGTCGATTTAATTGGTATATTGTTTGATGGGGGTTTTATAGGACTGTAAAACATCTGATATTTTATGATTTCTTAAAAATAACAAAAATCAATTAATTGTGGAGTTTTAATCAATTTAGTAGCTGGGAAAAAATGATTAACAGATAATCGATTAGTAGTAGTAACCGAATGTTCGTAAAAATCGATTAATCGCACTTTTATAAATAATCGTTTCCTAAGAAATCGAATATTCGAAAATCGATTTAATCAACGTTACAATTGATTAACCGATTAATCGATTTAATTTGAATAATTTGTGCTTAACTTATTATATATTTATGGTAATTTAATCAATATATCGATTGATTCCATGCTTTTCGATATCAGTATTTGCCACATTTTTGTCTAAATCGCGTAAGCCAATTAAATAATAAATTCTAATAGTAATAGATAATTAAGAGTCTTGAAGAGATTTCATACGAGCAGAACTGTCAAGAATTACTGACTTAAAATGAAATATTGTAATTCTATGACTTCTTAAAAGTAACAAAAATAATCGAAATAAGTTTAGGAGCTTTAAATAACTCAGTAACCGTGAAAAAATAATATTACTATATAATCAATTAATCGTAATAATCGAATATTTGTAAAAATGGATTAATCGTTAATCGATTTTAGAATCACGGAAAATCGCAATTTTTAATAATTTGCCCGCACTAATTTATTCGATATGGCGATTTAATCATTACGTTGACTAATTCGATACATCGATACTGCCGAATAATAATAATAATAGGAATGGATACTTCAAAAATAATTGTTGGCTCAATTGGAAATTAATGAAAAATGTAATGTCAAATTACGTACTTATATTTTATTAGTAATAGCATGTATGCATGTATGTATTATCCGTAACCTCTTATACCTTTCGGTGTTGAGGCTGGTGCGTTAACGTATGAGGCTCTATGCGCGCAATGTACGACATGGCTCGTCTCTGCGGGTTACGACGTTGGTGTGCCGTTTTACCTACATTCTGCACCATGTGAAGAGTATAATGTGTATGTATGTGTAAGACCTTGTTACTATGCCTCATAGACTTGTATTCGGAGGAGAGCATCGTTAACTAGTTGCCCAACGACGATGGTTACCAGGGGATTCGAACCAAAGACTAGCGTAACGCTACCATAACGCTCTACTCTGGCTATTTTAAAAGTAGTAGCAAATAATAATAATTAATTTAAGAATTTTTAAGGGCACAGTAACCGCGAGAAAATTATGTTAATAGGTAATCGGCGATTACTCTCAATAATCGAATATTCGTAAAGATCTATTAATCGAGTTTTTACAAGTAATCGTTTGCCAACATAAGCAAATATTTGAAAATCAATTAATGAACTTTACATAAATTGGAATTTGCTATTATCGAATAAGTAGTCGATTAACCTATTAATCGGTTTAATTCCATGTTTTTCCAGTATCGATTTATTTGATAGTGATTTAATCGGTATATCGATTGATTCGATATAAATATTTTCAAAATATTTTTATTAAAAACTGCACAGGCCTTCTAATAATAAGAATAAAGTAATAAATAATTAAGAGTCTCGATGAGTCTCGATTTCATAGAACTGTAAAAAAATACCAATCTCAAATTATCATATTCTGGCAACGAAAATTAATAATAATTAATTTTTAAGGTTTAACTAACTCAGTAATTGTCAAAAAGGAATATTAGTAGACAATCGATTAATTGTAAGAAGCGAATATTCAAAATAATTAATTAATTAATCGTTTGTTAAGATAACTGAACATTCGAAAATCGATTAATCCATTTTACAAAGATAGAAAACCGATTATCCCATAATCGATTTAATTGGAATGTCCTGCCAGTGCTAATTATTCAACATCGAATTTTTACAAATAAACCTTGGCTAAGATAATCGAATATTCAAAACTCGATTAATCGACTTTGCGAAAACTAAAAATTGCGATTAGCGAATTTGCCTAGTAGGTACTAATTTATTCGATATTGCGATTTAAACAGTATGTCGATTAATTCGATACATCGATGCTTTTTAGAGGTCGTTATTTACGGAATTTTTGTGTTGAAAGCCACACAGGCCGAATAATAATAATAATAAGAGGAATAGATAGTTAAGAGTCTCGAAATGCGGATTTCATAGAACTATGATTTCGTAAAAGTAACAGCAAATAATAATTAGGTAATTTAAGAGTTTTAAATAATTGCACAAAAAGTAATAAGTATTAGTAGGTAATCGATTAACCGTGATAACTAAATATTTGTAAAGATCGATTAATCGAGCTTTTACAAATAATCGTTTGCTAATTTTACAAAAATTGAAATTTACGGTTATCGATTAATCGATTTAATTTGAATAATTTGTCAGGAGAGATTTATTCGATAGCGATTTAATCGGTTCATTCGATGTATCGATACTTTTTCGACATCGATACTTTTATTTTCAAAATCGCGCAGGCCTAAATAACAGTAATAGTAATAAATAATGAAAAATGTCGAAATGGAGATAGAACTGTAAAAAATTCAAATGGAAGCATCTATTTGTTGGCATTGAGGGAGAAGGGATTTCATTCACCTAAAAACTAAGATTTTCTTATGTCAAGGTTATTAAAGCTTTTTGAAAATTCAACTCAACGTATTATATGTTGATTAAATATGAATTGAAGGTGGTTGATACATTGTTGCAATAAATTCTAATAAAATTTATTACACCTATTTTCTTTAAGGATTTTCATTTAAAATGAATGAAAAATATAATAAAAATTTGGTATTTTAACTTCATAGTCAAGATTTAAGAGTTCTTACTAACTAAATAATTACGGCGAAGTAAATGATTAATTATAAAAAATTGATTAACCGTGATAATCGAATATTCGTAATAATCAATTAATAGCGATTATCGAATAATTGATTAATCAATTTAGTTTGGATAATTTGCGACTGATTTCCTGATTGCCTGTTGAAAATTTCTTGTAACTCAAAGGGTATTTTCAAGGAAAAATGTAAATACAAACAAGTCTCATAAAAATATCGAGCTAACCGCGATCTCTGTTAGTTACAAGCCTTTTATCTGTTCCGTTGTATATAAGGGGATCGAGCACGCGCCAAAGCAGGTGTTTTAAACCCGGTACATGTAGGCAGGTGAAGCCAACATATGCTACCTCTCTTAAATAATATTCTTTGCCACACATATTTTTTTCCAGCAAGCCGTGTTATTATCCTTTTTTAACGTTACTACGTCAGCAAGGTTTCGGCGAAATTCTGAGATGCGTTTAGCGTTTTTTGATCTTTTTTATATCCGGAAATCACATTGTTTGTTGTCATTAATATTTGTTTTTAATTTATTTTGCAGAACTTAATTTCGAGATGCAAGGCATCGTATACGTGCCTGATGGTCATCTTCAGACTGGTTCACCCCCGCCAAATAGGAGCAGTGGTAAGTAAATTGCACCTGTTTGTTTGACTTTTAAAACTTAAGATTAAATAAAAATATTTTAATCTAGCTGGAGGAAAGGAAATTCGGTGGTTTTTCATTTTATATCTGTCATTGTGGTCCATATAATCTTATTGCTTCCGCTTACTCTAAAAACTCAGTTTCCTTTCTTGGATTTGTATCCGGAGTTTGGGATACTTTTTTATCAGAATTTTTTGTTGTTGACGCGTAGAACTGATAATTTAAATAACGTGTAATATTTAACCAGCTTCTAAGTGCATCTAGATGAAACGAAAAGCCGATTGAGGTCGTTCAGAGCAAACAAAGTACAAAGGATTTTTGTTATCAGTAAATGATTTCACTTTATGTGTGCCATTCAGAGTTCATTTTAGAGCTCAGGTATCTTGTTATCACACAAAAGGTACAGATCATATTTTAATATATTTATTCTTGTTAATCATCTTGTTTCAACACGACCTTATCTCGAGCTCATTCCGATTTTCACTCCATTTTTTTATGTTTATTTAATCTATTTAATCTTACTCTTTGTGATGACTTTGTCTGATAACAACACGAGTAGAAAACTGATACTTATCGATAGACGGGTGTTAAATTAGTTCAAACTCTGAAGTGTCTCCTAATCATCTTTAAATTTTCGTAATATCTTGAGGTACTAAAAGTCATAATTAGACATCATGAAAAACTGTGATGTAAATTCTTGCAATAATATTTTTGCTTGATGATTGTTGTTAGACAGGGAAATCCGGTCATTTATTTTTAAATCGAATATTGATCTACATACATACCTTGAAACGTTAAGTAAATGGAAATTTTTGAAACAAAACAGACCAATTTACCTTTGAGCTAATTATAAAATTTGCCAAAATACCCCAAATTTTAGTTTTACAGTTTCACGGTAAATAATTGTAAAGGCTGTTTGTTCCGTAAAGATTTGGGGACAGAAGTAAAAGTACCTCACTTCAGAATTACAGTATCAATAGAAAATAATTTCACTTGATCATCCTTGTGGTAGGTTTAAATACGAGAAACTTTTAATAGCGTATTATTTCCTAGATTATAGGTAATTTGAAAGTTTTAATGGCTGGAAATCTGATTTATTGGAAGATTTGCGTAAAGCCTAACGTGATTTCTTTTAGACATCTACGATTTCCTAGTTTTCTTTATTTAAAAATATGTGTATTAGAAATAAAAAATTCATATAGGAAGTATTTATTCTTAGTTAAAATAGTTTAAACTGTTACTTGAATCAGAACTGTAAATTTTTGTAAGACTCACTCAGATCATATTTTATAAAACAAAGTCGAGTACGAAAAATCAGAGACACGTAATAGATATTTTATGTTCTATGTATCATCGTTTATCTTATTCGGTCACCTTTATCTCCAGAAATTGCTTGTGGTGATAAAGTAACATTCGATTGATCGAATAAAATTACTTATTACTCGTAAAAGTGTGTTTCCAATTTTACATTCTTAAAGATTATTGTTATTTCGAGGTTTTAAAACATTCTTATTTCACGTTTCAATTTCCTGTGATTTTTTCCGAAATGTTAATAGCTTAGTTTTACCTTTAGTTTTTAACAAAATGGGTGAAATACCCACAAAGGAACTGGCTGTAACTTCCGCAAAATACTTAGAAGCTTAAGAAATTCTTGATTATGCTTGGAGTTGACAAATTCTAAATTAACAACATTTTTAATAAGACTTAAATTTAAACAAATTTTATAGTTAAAATTGAGATTGCCATTTGAATTCTGAATTCAAGAAACTCTAATTCAAGCTTAGTATTCATAGCTTTTTGACCCTAGATTAAGCGAAATTTCTGATATTTCGAATCAGAAAACTAGATTGTTGTATACTTACAATTCAGAATATAAATCTTTGAATCCACATTCGAGATTGAAATTTCCATATTCAGATTTGAAGTCTTAAACTAGGGAAAAATTTTGGATTTACAAATTAAATTCGGATTCAAAACTTAAATTTTTGATTTTATATCTTAGATTCAAATTATTGAATCTAAATTCCATATTCAACCTCCAATCTTAAGCTAAGAATAATTCCCAAGATTTTTGATCAAGAGTTTAGCAATTCGACTGTTCATTAAATTTAAACTCGAAGTTTAAACCTTTGAATTCATATTCCAGATTCAATTCAGTTTCGGATTTTAAGTCTCAAATTACAAAAAATTCCCAGAATCTTTGATTAAATGAATTCACATTCAAAATTCAAATTTTCAAAACCAAATTCTATATTTAATTGAGTTTTGAACTTCAGATCTTAAACTAAGAAAAATTCCTAACATTGGTTTTAAAACGTGTTATTTCTTAAATGCGGACTCAAAATTTAAACCTTTTGTGAATACACAAAACTAACTCAGCAAACTCGAAGTTAACAGCATAAATTGTATGTTCAAAATTTAAGATTAAGCTTCAACCACAAATGCTCCAAACTTGAACTGCAGATTTAAATATTCTATTTTGTATAATATCCAAAATTTTGAATTTTGAAATTAAAGTTGTAAACCGCGAAGGAATTATGATAATTCACAATAATTAAATCTTGACTTATTTAAGATTCAAAGATCAAACCTCAAAATGACGATTGTTTAATTCTGAAAACCTTGAGCTTTTGTCCTAAAAACTGGATGTTGAGATCTCGAATTTCGGTTTTAAATTTAGAATCGGATTGTAGAAAATCTTGAGGTTCGCAAATTTTACTTTAAAATTCGAAAATGCAATTGTTTTTATGGCCGAAAATTCAAACTTTAAATTGATGAATCCTAAATTTGAAAAATTTAATGTATTATTTTTTAATTTGATGCTAATATCTCCGAATTTAATTTTAAATTTAGAATTGTTAATCCCTAAAGGCCCGGTTTTTCAATCGATGGTTAACTCTAACTAAAGGTTAAAAGTCACGGTTACCATTATTGCAACAATTATTTCTATAGTTATAAACTTTTAGTTAGAGTTAACCATCGATTGAAAAACCGGGCCTTAAGGTCTCTGACAACTCAGAAGAATTCTTGACTTGAAATTCAAAGTTCTAATCCGTATTTAAGTTCTCAAACATCAATCTTAAATACTTTGAAATATTAATTTTTTCTCTAAACGTTGATGTTCAAATTTCTGATTTGAGTTAAAAAATCTGAATTGTTAAGCAAGAGGAGATCATAGACTCAAACCTCAACTTGATGAACCTTAAATACTCAAAAATTTAAACTTTTCCATTAAACATTGATGTTTAAATTTCTGATTTCAGCTTAAAAACGACATGAAATTCAATCCTTGTTTAAGGTTTTGAACTCAAACCTCAAGTTGATGCATCTTAAATTATCTGAAAGTTTAATTTTCCTGTAAGTCTATGTTCAAATTCCGGATTTCAGTTTTAAGTTCAGAATTGTTAACCAAGAAAGAACCACTTCTGAATGTTGAATCTCGAGTTGAAGTTCGAAATTCTGATGCTTACTGAAGGTTTAGAATTCAACCTCAAGTTGATGGATGAATCTTGAATGTTAATTTTTCTTTAAAAGTTTCAAGTTGTTAACCAAGAAAATTAAATTTCGACTTGATATTCGAAATTTCAATTCTTGTTTTAAGATTGAAACTTTAAACCTGAAATTTATGTCTGATTTTTTAGTTCGAATTAAATTTGAATCCAAGGTTTTGAATCCTGCCTCCACAGAAACATAAATTTCAATCGGAATGAATTATGAATTCGAATTGGAATAAGCAATCTTCTTTAAGACGGAAGAAATATCTTCAAAATTATTTAAAAATTCCGGAATAATTCTTAACTAAAAATTCAGATTTTCATTTGATACGAAGTTGTAGCAATCAACGATCTAAACCTTTAGATTCACACTCAAGCATTTAAATATTCGATCCACATTTAAAAATTTCAATCTTGTGTCGAAATATTTTATTTTAGTCTTAAATTAAGACACAATTCTGATGTTTCTGGTTTACAAATAAGAATCGACTGCTTTAAATTTATGTCTAAACACAAATAAATAAGGAATGATTGAAGCGTTTGTTAGCTAGACTTGGATTATTAGTCGGACTTTACTATACAAAATTAAAAGGGGCTAAAGTTTACGAATGTGTTTTCTTAATTTTTGCAGTTCCTCAAACGAATATGGAGATATCGTCAGAGCTAGATTTACACGCCAAAGAAACAGTTACAAACCAAAGTAATCAAAGCGACTCAGGTATATTATCCGGGACTGGAAATTCCACGTTAACGGATATGGACCGTTCAAATCGCTCAGAAAACGAAGATGTAGAAAATCGTAGCAATTGCAGTTCTCCTGATCGCAAATACCTTTGCCCAATTTGTGAAACGATGCTCACCTCCCAGCACGAATTTACTCTTCATATCAGATCTCATAATAATGAAGCGGAAGTCCAAGATTCAGAAAAAGGTTTTACGTGTCGAATTTGCTGTAAAGTGTTGAGTTCCAGTGCTAGTCTGGACAGGCATATGTTGATACATAGTGGCGAAAGACCTTTTACGTGTACATACTGTGGGGATACATTTACCACCAACGGAAATATGCACCGGCATATGCGAACCCACTCTAATAGAACCGAAAATTACGAATCGGACGGAAGTAGTGACAGTGGAGCAAGTACTGGTTCGAAATCTGTGGAATATAACAATAATAAAATAACTCCAAAAACCGACAGCAATAAAAGTGGATTTCTGGAATATAAGTCATCCACGGATAATAAGCGAAAATACTTAAATTACGAAGCTGAAGAGACTTACAAACGATCCCGAATAAAATTAGAAAATACGTTCGAAAACAACCAAAGTTACAGTTGCCCCGTGTGCGAAAGGGACGACTTTAGCTCGACTGATACCTTAGAAATTCATTTAGAAGACAATCACCCTGATTATCCAGCAAGGTGTAATTACTGCAGCCAGACCTTCAAAAACAATAAATTACTCAACGAACATACGAATATGGTTCACTTTAACGAAGAAAGCAAACATCAGAAGAATTCCGTTGTTGGCTTTAAGGACTTGACTTTCGTTGATTTTTCCAGCCAAAAATTTCCGTATATAGCTAAATACGAATGCGAAAAAAATCTACACAAGGTAGCAGGCGGATTGAAATTCCAATGCGAAAAATGCTCCCGCGCTTTTCCTTGTGCAAGTTCTCTCGAAATACATCAATCTAGTTGCTTAGTGGGTTTGGATTTGTCCGTAAAAAATAAAAATTGCCCTAATAAGAACGTCAACAGCATCGAAAAGGATTTAAGACGGAACGACTTTTTTGCGAGATTGGATTTACAAAATAACTCCACAGAAAAACTCGAACACGCTCAGTTAAACAACGAAAAACTAATAAAAATTCACCAGCCCGCAATTCCACTAGCGGACAATAAGGATTTAGCCGATATTCAGTCGATAATTTCGATGACAACGAACGGTACTTTACTTCAACAATTACAAGCAAAACCCAACGATGTAAACGCTGCTATGCGAACAAACTGTAACGAAAACGAGTCGGAAATTCAAAAGCACGAAAACGAGGAGGAATCGCAAGATCTCTTTGCGGCCGAATTTAGAAAAATGAAATTGCGTGGCGAATTTCCTTGTCGTTTGTGTACGGCCGTATTTCCAAACTTGAGGGCATTGAAAGGCCACAATCGGGCACATTTAAATGGAAATAATAATGGAACATACAGGTGTAACATGTGTCCACATTCTTCTATAGATAAAGCGGCTCTTATACGACATATGAGAACTCACAATGGGGACCGCCCATATGAATGTGCATTATGCAATTACGCATTTACAACGAAAGCCAATTGTGAGAGACATTTACGAAACAGACACGCTAAGAGTACCCGAGACGAAGTTAAAAAATCTATAATTTACCATCCTTCCGAGGACCCCAGTAATGAAGAGATCAGCAAAATGCTAGCGAGGGACGATACTAAAGTGAACACTACAATGAAAGAACTTCCAGAAGTCAACTCTGAAAAGGCAAAAATGATCACGACCGATAATTATTTACCCACACCTGACATTCCAAGCCTTTTGTCCGAGAAAAGTCCTAGCCCGCTCGCAATGGGCAAAAATATTCTGAATTTAAAGGCAAATTCTCCGTTTTCCTTCAACAAGCAACATTCAGTACCTCGACTAGATATTACCGATATTATCCATAACGAAACCATAAAATCAGTGCAAGACCACAGCAGTCCTAAAAACAATCAAGTGACTCCTTACGTACCTCAATTTAATTTTTCACCCAAGCTCATGAACGCTTCGACACCTCAGAAACCAAAAATAAACGTAAAGAATTTAGAATCCTTAAAAGCTCCTGAGCTAGAAACCGAAAAACCTGAAACTTACACCCCCGAACCCGAAGACCAACCCATGGACATGGCGCTAGATTTAAGTACAAAGAAAACAGAACCGAAACCACAAGAAGAAATTAAACGAAATTCCGAGGATGCTCCACAAGACTTGTCTAAGAAAAATTCGGATACAAATTCACACAACGTGAGTGAAATCCTTACTAGGCAGCTACTTAAAAATACCCCAAAAATCGACCCTGCTAATTTATATGCCCAACAATTGGCATTCTACAGAAATGGTTTTCCAGGACTACATGGTTTACCAGCGTGGCCGTTTTCACTTAATCCGCTCTTATTTCAAACATTCCCGACTCCATTGTTACCTCAAGATTCTCAGCAGGAGATTAAAGAACGTTTACAAAGGCTGCAGCTATGTGGAGGTGGTATGGTCATGGATAACTTCGCAGAAAGACTCAAAAGCTTCCACCACCAATCTACGAACTTATCTGCGTTTAATAATTTTAAATTAAACGATATTAAACCCGAAATAAGTAGCCATGATACTGTATTTCCCAATCATGTCTCTACAAAATCCGAAGAAATAAAACCACTGACTTTATCGATAGACCAGAATTTGTCTGACAATTTAATGAAAATGCAAAGCCCTATTCCGATCTCTAAATCTGAGCCTATGGCTTCTCCAAACTCTGTAAAAATGGTGATCAAGAACGGTGTACTGATGCCCAAGCAGAAACAGAGACGTTACCGCACCGAAAGACCATTTTCTTGCGAATACTGTTCAGCCCGATTTACTCTTAGATCGAATATGGAACGCCATATTAAACAACAACATCCACAGTACTGGTCGCAACGCCAACGGTCCAATGTAGGCAGTGGAAACCGAAAAGTGCAATCAAACAACACAAACCAACGGAGCAACTATTGTAACATAAACATTCCAAATTATGACGCACCAAAGAAACAAGACTACGAAGACACCAAAGATAATCAAATATCAGAGAAAATAAAGTATGTTATATTAGCTCAGCATCTGAAAGCTGCGCAGAATTATAAAACAGCTAATAAACACGAAAAAGTTAAGGAAGAAGATGAAGATTTTCCGTTAGTTATAGATGAAAAGGAGGAGGCTGCGAATAAAATTGAAGAGCAAACTGATACTAACAAACATGTGCCTAGTAACGCTGATAATGGTGGTAGTCCTACCTCGTATGAAAATCTACGTAAGGGGCTTATCCTGGAAGAAAAATTGAAGCAAATTCGTCCTCAGGAGTACATAGAAGGGTCCAACATGGACGTCGTACAAAACTCCCAGATGGTTAAAAACGAAGATGCCCAAGACTTGGTTCCAGTGGCTCGTTTGTTAGACAACGCTTCCCAGCAGCCTTTCAAGGAATATTTCCGTAGGGAAGGCGAAGGACGTGAGGGTGGTATCAGCGAAGAAGACGAAGAGGGTTTGGTTGCTAGCAGCAGTACAAGCGAAGGAAATAATTCCGGAAGTGACGAAAATAGGTTAGTTACTTAAATTTACATAATGTTCGTGAAATTAATTTTTTGTTTTTAATAGGTCCGAATCTGAAAACGCACCAAATAAGGCTCCTACGAAAAAGAAATCCGCTTATTCTTTAGCTCCGAATCGTGTCAGCTGCCCGTATTGTCAACGTAAGTTTCCTTGGACGTCATCCTTGCGAAGACACGTATTGACCCATACTGGACAGAAACCTTTCAAGTGCAGTCATTGTCCATTGTTGTTTACTACGAAATCGAATTGTGATCGCCATTTGTTGCGAAAGCATGGAAATTCCGCTACTGCTGTTAGTAACGACATCTCTAACAATACAACCAACTACATGATGCGTAATGTTCCGGAACGTCCCTTCAAATGTTCGAATTGTCCAAGCAGCACGTTTTCTACATATTCCAACCTTAAGAAGCACATAAGTTGCAAGCATTCTTCCCAAGGAGCACAAAGCGACGATGCACACTCGCAAGTATCCACAGGTTACGAAGCTGGAAGTTCCGAAGATGAAAAGATGTCCCAAGGGGAACATAAAACCGATTGGGATAAACAAATAACACCCCATACTAAAGCCATTCCTTCAACTATGGATGCACCAACTGCACATTTGCAGAATTCCGATTTACCATTCAAATGCCATCTGTGTGACAATTCGTTTGGTGATAGAAACGACGCCCTTGACCACATAAAAGATAGACACACTTCAGAATACGAACTGTTGATGTCTAAAAATGCACTGGATACGAATGCAACGACCCCCGATGACAACCCCAATCACGATGATAACGAAGACAACGAAGTACGAGGAAAATTTCCCGATTATGCCAATAGGAAAGTGATATGTGCCTTTTGTATGCGTCGGTTTTGGTCGGCGGAAGATTTGAGGCGACACATGCGAACACATACAGGGGAACGGCCTTTCAGTTGTGATATTTGCCACCGTCGCTTTACCCTCAAGCACAGCATGTTAAGACACAGGAAGAAACACAATCTTACTTTTGAAAGTGACAATTTAAACAGCGACGAAGACGTAAACAACGCCAACTTAGCATCTTACGATAAGTTCGTTAAAGGTAACAATAACAATTTGGTAAGTAAAAGCACGGATAGAACTGACGAATCTGATGGCACCGAAGGTAGCGATTTAATTAGTAATTTGTTGGGTATTAGAGATCGTTCTATTATAGACCAGGTTTTGACCGCATCTGCCGATGATGCGGCTAAACTTTTAGGTGTTAAGGGCGGTGAGCAAGAGTAGATTAGGAATTATTATCTGAATATAGTGAATTAATGTACCTATTATTTATTAGTAATTGCGTGTTTAGCAAGTTTTAAAACTCTAGTCAGTATCATTCCAACGAATACTTCGATAATGAGAATTCTCAAGTAGTGAAAAGGTACGAATTTAACAAATAAGTTTCACTGTGCGATTTATTCTTCATAACAGCCTCTCATATTATTTTATTAAAGAATGCTGAAAGATGATTGATTTTATAGTAGCAGTCACAGTGAAACTTGGTTTGGGCGTTGTTTCTCTAGTAGTACTTGAGATTTCCTCCAGAAACTGTAGCATAGTTTAAAGCCTTATTGCGTATTGTATTTATGCGTAGAAAATTTTTAGTTTTGACTGCATTTTTAGCGTACTATTATTATTAGATTATTATGAAATTTATTTGGTACACTTGTATTTATTTAATGCCTTATTTGTTTTGTACATATATGCAAGTACAGTCTAGTAAACCAAATATTACAGGCGAACGGTATGACACTTCAATCTGATAAATGGCTGGTTATGTTAGTATGCAATTATGCAAATTTAATTATGGGTTAAATACACTTTTAAACTCCCTGAAACGAAAACTATCAGCATTAAATCAGCATTAAGTAGTAGGTACATTTTACTTTCAATTTCGCACATTGACGAAAATCTTTGATTGACAAATTTTAACGAAATTTATTTTACACTGGAAGTGATTCTCTTGAAGAGAAGTGATTATTAATAGTTTTAAAAACCGAAGATTTGGACTTCTCCTTGTATGTTATAAGCAGAACAATTTTTTACAAATTATATTATCAGAGCTTTATCAAATCAGTTAAAGGTTTAAAAAACCTTAAAGTTTATTATATTTAGAAAAGTTTAGTTTATTATTAAGTATTAAAAAGGTGGTGTTTTTGTTTTTCTGTAACCCACTTTTCATTGCTTTCCATTTTTAGAATGTTTTAAAATTTCGCGTATTATTTATAGTTTGAATATACGTAGCTTCAACCGCATCGTAGCCACTGGAGATGTTAATTAAAAGTCTGAAAATTGGAAAGATGAAAAGTTAGTTATAAGTAAAACTAAAAACGATTCGAATACGGGATTATTCAATTTTAATAGGTGGCAATACTAACCTAACCAACTGATTGTTATAAATTTACAGTAATGTAGTCGCATCGATCGCCTATTTAATTATAAGAAAATTCTCTTAAATTCTACCTATTAGTTAGTTTCTAGTTAGAAAAAGGATGCTCTTATAGAGTGTCCAAGAGTGAGGTGAAAAATATACTTATTAGTATCAATATTTTTGCCTTAAATTAACAAAAGTGTCTTATAAATGCCTTTAGAATTTCGACTGTACACTTTGTAAATCAAGCAATATGTATTGATCTATAATACTATTTATACTATTTATGATGTAATATTTTGTAGCGGTTGTACGTAGCCGTGCTTTAAAAGCAATATACAGAACACCGCTATCAAAAAAAACATAAACAACAAAACGGTCTGGATTTCGCACATTTGCAGTGAGTTTCCGGAGTTATATTAAATATTCGTATACTTATTTATTGTCACTGTTTTATTCTTTCAAAGTGCACTTAAGTAAATCTTAGAGAGTAAAATAAATTTTGTAATGGTTTAATCGCACGTATGTCAAAAGAGTGAACGCTTCAAAAGTAAAAAAATGTTGAAATTTAGTTTCCGCCATTTTAATCGTTGTTAGCACTTAGATGATAACAATTTATGACACATTTCATGTTTGTTTAGTCGAATTATTTATAAATAAAAGCAATTTGGTCTTGTTGTATGTGTGAAAATTTTTTTAAGCTAAAAAGCGAATGTATTATGTAAATTATATTTATAAAAGATATTGTATAATAAATTGTGAAATGGGTACCTAACGCAAAACCACTTTGTTTTTAAAACATACCAGATAAATTATGTCTTGTTTTCTTTTTAGAGTTATTGCTTGGTATCGCTGTATTTGTTCAAATATTTTATTTTTCAATAAACGATGCTCAATATGGAATTTTTCCTTATATGATTTCAAATACTTCTAAAAATTGTTTGATTTTGACTAATTACTAATTACACATACGTCAAAGGAAAGAAGATTTAACTTGACTCTTAATCAGTTTACTTCTACAGTTAGTTATGTAAATATTCAAGAAAATAAGTCGCTCCCCCAAGAAATACTAAATATGAAATGCATTGCTTTCGTCAGTAATTACTGTTGTCTTCAAAAATGCATCTCCTTCATATGGAAATCTTGAAGATAACATTTTAAAACAAAATTAAGACGACATTTAATCTACTTCAACGATTAAACTAGCTAAGTCTTTGCTGTGTTTTTTTTAATCAACTCTTTGTTTATTAAAATTGTATAAATTAAGAATCTGATGTTTTTTAAATAAATTTGCTTAGAAATTTATAAACTTGGTATTCTTGAATTCGTTGTTTTTAATAAAATGTTTGCAAAACAAATTTAGAAATGTGGCGTTTGTAAATTAACAGCAAAATAATAACCTTTTATCTTTTGTAATTAAAAATAACGAATTACTTAAAGTGAATTTGTTGCTGGTTTTTCTGTGGACCTAAATATACCTTTAAATTAAATTCTTAATATGCGTGTTCTTAAGAGGACTCGGTACAAGAATTTAATTGTTTAAATAATCTAAAATGATGGTTGTGTTTTATGCAAGAAGAATTTAATCTAAGTTTTATATAGTAAAACCCTGATTTTTCTTGTTTATTTCATGTTTTGTTATTAATCAGAGCATCTTGGTATCTATTTTGTTTCATTTTTTACTTCTTCTCAGTGTTGCCAAGTTTTTAAAATTAATACTGTTAGACCCTTTTGATTAGCCGATGGGAAGAATTTTAAACATTAATTAGTAAGTCACTGAATGTTATTATTGTATATGTTAAACAGTTAAAAAAAATAGTATATTATGCAATGAGCATTTAATGATAGCTATTAAGACACGACTATGAGAATTAAGACACGAGCCGCAGGCGAGTGTCTTAATGAATACGAGTGCCTTAATAGTCATTAAATACGAGTTGCATACACTATTTTTTCTACGACCAGTTATAATAATCAAAAAATAGGCACCTTCTGAAAAGCTGCTACCTAACCTTATTTTAAGTACTATGCTGCTATTGGTTACCTCAATTAAGAAACATCATCGCGTAACTATGGTTACCAAAGAAAATACTTCGCCGCTATTGGTTATAAACCTGTATCTTAATGAAAAATCTGTATCTTAATGCTTAATGAATCTCATTAAAGTACAGGTTGTAAATGCTTAATAAATCAATTAAAGTATGGGAGTAGAAAAAAGTACATTATTCACATTGACCGGTCATTATTAATAATGACCGGCCAATGTGATAAATCCGGTCAGTATTAATAATGACCGGTCATTATTCATAATTATTCATAATGACCGGGCATTATGCACATTGACCGGTCATTATTAATAATGACCGGATTTATCACATTGACCGGTCATTAGAAATAATGACCTATTAATCACTTTGTCCATAACATATAATTATACAGAATTTTTACAATTCGTTAAAATGCGAGAAAAATACTTCTTAAACATTTAATTTCTAAAAAATCATTTAGTACACTTATATTATTTTGCATTTTCAATTAAGTAAGTTAAATAATTTAAAACATTTGATATTAAAAATGCTTCATTAATAAAGTGAATTTTTGGCAGTGCGGTGGGTGCTTATAACATAAAACAAGTCTGTGATTATACTTCTGTTGTTATTAAGCATATTACGTTCGATATTTTATATTTATATTTATATTAATCTTAGCTATAAATATTTGTTTTAATAAGCTGATTTAAAATCTTTGCAAAAAAATTTTCATTATTTTAAGTACCTACTGAAAACTTGAAGGAATTTGAAGAATTTCAAGGGGGCTGCTGTATAATTTTTACGAAAATACTGTGACAATAGGGTTTCTTCTTCTTCATTTCGTTCTTCTCATTTTTTCTCCTCTTCCTCTTCTTCTTTTGCTCTTCCTTTCCTTCAACTTATAGCTTTTTTCTGTATGTTCTTCTTCTTTTTTCTCGTTTCCCCTTTTCTGCCACTTCTTCTTCTTTTCCTTTTTTAGCTTAGACTAATGGTGCAATGGTTTATTGCCTTTATTTGGTTGTAATTAATAATCTGTGTCTGGGCAAAAGTATAGATGTGTGTATTTTCGGTTTAGAGCGGTTGTAGGCGCTTTCAGATTCCTAGGTTTTTTCTCCATTGCATCCGTTCGAGGTATTGTTCTTCAGTTAGATTTCTTTCAGTTATTACTTTCCAGATTCCTTCTTCCCATGTTCTTCTGAGCCTTCTTCTTTTTATTCTCTCCGGTGATATCCATTCCATGGCAGCCTTTAGTAAGCATCTCTCTGCCATTCTTCTCACATGCGCAAACCAGAACCAGATGAGTTGTTTTTTATTTATGTCCTTGATTATAGTTGTTTGAACTGTCATCGCTCCTTTAATTCTTTCATTTGCTACTCTTTCTCTTCTTGATGTCCGACACGATCTCCTTAGGGCGTCTAACGCGATCTCTGTAATTTCTTCTTTTATCATTTTCTATCATTCTCCACGTTTCAGCTCCATAGTTATACTTTTTATCACTATATTTTTATTTAGTTCTCAGCGCCCTGTAAAGGATATGCCACTTTAAGAAGAAAAGAAGATCTTGAGTGGCCGTTTCATAGTAATTTCCTTATGTCACCATATTCCATTCAATCTTTTTATAGTTCTTCGACCTTGCTTCGTACGTTGTGTTATATCTCCGAAATCTTTGACCTCTTTCTTCTTGATGTCAGCGTCTCCCTCGGAGGTTGCTGATCAACATGGCGATTTTTATTTTTGGAAAGGCTGCGCGGAATAATTTTACAGATGAAAGTCCGAGCCAATCACGTACATTGCGCAACCAGGAAATGCTTCGTCGTCCGACGCTTCTTCGTCCAATTATTTTCCCCTGCATGATAAGCTGTGGAATTCCGTATTTAACATTGATCTAACTTTCTCTTCTTGATAGTGAATAGGACCACCAATTCTTTGTTCATTCTATTTAGGACATGCTGGTTTGTAACGCGATTCGTCCAGGAAATTTTCAACATGCGTCTATATACCCAGAACTTAAAGGATTCTAACCTCTTTGTGGTTTCTTTATACCATATAATAGCACGGGAAACACATAGCATCGGACCATTCTCTCTCTGAAAGCCAGTGAAAGATTCTGAGCTGTTAGTAGTTTTCTCAGTTTAATGAATGATTGTCTGGCTTGCCCAATTCTTGACAATATTTCGTCTTTGTGTGTGGAGGAGCGGATAGCCGCGTGTAAAAGGCCTCGGTCTCTCACGTAGGCATCTTGGGTTCGATTCTTGAGACCGGCGATATCCTCGCAGGAATTTAGAAGGTCGTACGCTTCTCCGTGCTTCGGAGGGCATGTTAAGCCGGCGGTCCCGGTTATCACACACCTTTGATAACCGTTAACCTCGCAACACTGCGGGTCGGTCTTCTTCACCTCTCTCGATGGGTTAGGTTAGCCTCCTGCCCAGCATACGTGCCAAGAGGGTTCACAGAACTCGTTCTTACGAGTTTCTAACAGGCCATCGGCCTAGGCTTCGGCCATAAGAGGAAGAAGAAGAAGAAGTGTGTGATATTCTGATTAATCATTTTTGTTTTATTAACATTGATAGGTGATGCATATCCTTCGCTAACTGTTGTGACTTCATTTACCAGTCTCTACAGATCTTCTAGACTACTCGCTATCAGGACAGTATCATCAGCGTACCTGATGTTGTTAATTGGTCTACCATTGATTCATCCTCCAATGCTTCTGGAAATAGGAATTCCGAATAGATGCTGTACAGCATTGGAGAAAGAACGCAACCCTGTCTAACTCCTTTCTGGATACGGATTTCATCTGTCAGGTTATTATCATATTTTACTTTGGCAGTCTACCCCAGTAAAGATTGGCTATTATCTGTATGTCATAATTGTCAATGTTGAGTTTTTGGAGTATATTCAAAAGTTTTTTATGCTTCACGTTGGCGAATGCTTTGCTGTAGGCAATAAAACAGATGTATAAATCTTGGTTAATATCCAGGCATCTTTGTGACATGATATTCAAAGCAACAATGGCCTCTCTGGTACCTATCCCAAACTGTGTGTCTGATGTCTCTTCTTAGAGTGGCATACCCTTTACAGGGCGCTGCCGATCCTATCTACATATGCCTGTGGTGTGCGTGACAAGTAGCCTGCAGACATAGGGGACCTACAGCTTAATGTGGGCTTCGAACCACAGAAGTGCTTGCACTTCTACTGCAGAGATGACTTTACTAGGCAGAATACACCTCGGTGGTTTGCCATTGCCTTTCGAGGGAAGCAGCCTTGTATTTTCGGTGTATATGTGACCTTGGGAATCGAACTCGGGCTATCTCAGTGGTCAAACGCACGCTGATGTCTCTGCTTCGCATTTACTGTGGATTTTATTGTTTATGATCCTCAACAAAACTTTCAAAATATGACTCATTAGGCTTACGAGTATGTGTTCATCACACTAAGTTGATCTAGGCCTTTTTGGTATAGGAACAATTGTGGAGAGAAGCCACTCCTGAGGAATGTGTCCTGTTCTATAAATGTTATTAAACAATTTTTACTGTAACAGTGAATCTTCATCCAACAGTTTCAAGACTTCGCAGTATATCTCGTCTGGTCTCATTGCTTTACCGGATTTTGCGATCTTTATGGCATGTTCTACTTCTTCCTGTGTGATTTCCGGTGCGTCTTCTGATTCTATAACATTTTATTGATGTGCTCTTTGGCCTTGAAATAATTTAGTTATGTATTGTTGCCATAAGTTTAGCTTCGGTTTTAGGTCAATACATATTCTACTCGTATCTTGTTCGTCTTTCAATATACCCGTTTCTCGAGTTTTTGCATTACCAGTGACTTCTTTTATCTTTTTATGTAAGTTGAAACTGTGGTATTTTTTATCTAACTCCTCAATCTCTGTACACCTTTCAGCCATCCAGGTTTCCTTGCCTATTCCTATTCTTAAGAATTTGTTTTTGTAACAACTTCGTACCCTTCTATGGTTTAGTTCTAAGTCTGTTGCTTTTCCCCGCACCAAAATATTTGGTTTTGGCTATATTCATCGATGCCCCCATTTTCCACACTCTTCATTAATCTTTCTTGTCTTTATATCGAGCAACGAGGATCGGGTGGTCTGGAAAGTGTAAAGTGTATAGTTTGGCATCGTTTAGTTCTCAAATCACGATATTTGTTTTGTCGTATGTTTGAAGATACATATATCTTTAATACTATGGGGAGATACAACACTTTGTTTTAGTCCTGTAAAACCTTGTGATATTCGATGTTATAATTTAATTTTTACTTTATATCTCTTGTGCTTGTAACACGTCACTTCTTTCCAGTTGGTATGTTTTCATACGCCTTGGTGAGGTCAATAAAGAGCAGATGTAGCTTTCTTCTCAGTGGAGTGATACTTTTGTTTGTATAATTTGCAAACTTGTAAATGATGTTATATTTGCCAAGATAAATTGCCAATTCGTGATTTGTTCTTTTGGCAACATCAAATCAAATCAAAAAGGTTAACATTCCTATCTGGAATAGAACCACTCCTCTTCCGGAGTTTCATAGATTCATTTAGCATGGTGAATCACTCCATATTATTACTTAGACAGAAACTCATAACTTGGTGTGGGTTTTAGCCTCTTTGACAATATCTCTCCATCTTTTCCTATCCATTAATTTATCTTTGTGTCTTATAATTCTCATGCTGTTCAGGTCTTTTATAACTTGATCTTTCCATTTTATCTTGGGCCGTCCCTTAGGTCTTCCTTCAGATGGGGTCCACTCTGTGATACTCCTCACTTTGTCTTCTTTTCCTTTTCTGTACAGATGACCATACCATCTCAGTCTATGGGCTTTGATCACTTTAACTATGTCCTCTCCATTCATCTTGTTTCTAATTTCAAAGTTCATTAGATTTCTGATTTCTCCATTTTCTAGTTTGACTGGGCCATAAATTTTTCTAATGATTTTTCTTTCAAAGATCCTTAGACGCTCTTCATCTTTTTTTGTTAAACACATGACTTCAGCTCCGTATATTGCTGCTGGTCTAATGGCAGTCTTGTAGATTTTTATTTTTGTTTTATGGCCGATTTTCTTATTTTTCATTAAACTTTTGTATGTATAATATGCCTTATTCCCTGCTTGGATGCGTTGTGTTATTTCCATACTTCTTTCATTTGTTCCATTGATCATTACTCCTAGATATTTAAAGCTATTATGCTATTAACTATCTCAAAATTGAATTCTCCCAGTCTCATGCTTTTCTCGCCTGTTCTTTTCTGTCTTGTGCATCGGAAGAGCTTCGTTTTTGATTCATTAATTTTAAGTCCTCTTCTGTTTGCTTCGTTTACTAATTTATTAAATACATTCACTAGGCTTTTATTGTCTCTTGATATTAAGGCTAGATCATCCGCATAGGCTATTAACTGTATAGATTTATTTGCAATAGTTCCTTGACATTCAAGTTCTCTGATGACTGCTTCTAGTGTTAGGTTGAAAAGTCCCGCTGAGAGTGAATCCCCTTGTCTTACATACATTTTTTATATTTAACTTATTAAAACAATGTTAATTTTTAATAGCGGGAGTATTTTTGTAAAACATGTTCAAACCTATTCTCATTTCCATAGTTACAAAATGATAAGAATATACTAAGTATTTTCTTTTGAAACTATATAAGGGCACTTAAATTAAGGTGAAAAAATTAACACTAAAATTAATTAACCAATTTTGGAAATTTTTAAAAATATAAAAACTCGTTTGTTTCTAATCTGCAGGGTGGTGCTTGTGAGGGTATACATATTTTATTCCTAATTTATTTAGTAATACAGGGTACCCATTTTAAAACTCCGAGCGCGAAGTTCTGTAAATATGCAACACACAATGCAACCCACAACTGACTGGAAATTTTTTGAATTTTGTTTTCATCGGAATTATGATAATTCTATGTTTTAAATAAACAAACTATATTTTAAAATTGTAGTTACCATGTCACCTATTTTAAGAATTTCAGGCTCAGAGTTTTATAATTGCCGTTTTGTATACTGGGCAATTCACATATGTCCTTTAAAATTTTTAAATGCAACGTAACATGCATATTTTCAAAGCTATTAGAAATATCTAAACACTAAAAAACAAAATTTGTTTTGGTAGTATGTTCGAGAATATTTATCGTTTACTTATTCATTAAATGTGACGTACAGAAATTTTAAGATAATTTGTCATTAAAGTGATACATAGAAAATCCTTTGAGTTTATTACAATTTTTATAAAATCCTTCTTAACTATTTTGGTACTAATAATTGATATAATTGTGTGTTATGATGGAATGTGGCCACTTTGAGCATCTTCTATAGTAATTATGTGTATTTTACTTACAAATGTTTTAATTGAAAATGATTTGCATCGTTTTATAAATATATTTTAAGAACCTTGAAATTGAATTGCGCTTTAATAACATACACTTGTAATATTGGTAAGTCGAATAAAATCGTTACACTTTTGCCTGAAAAATATATACCTATTTGAGTTTGGCTTTATAGTTTAGGTACATCCTGTATAGTAACAAAATGTTCGAAAGGGAGATTCTCAATAAACCTTTTTTTTTGAAGATGTAAAACCTTCAAACGCAGTCAAATCAGTGGTGAGATCAGAAATGTTTAAAATTAGTGGTATATTCATAAATAATTTCCAGTGAGAATAAACACATTTATTTTACAAATGCCTTTGCTAATATCAAAATTCGATGAATATGTCAGAACATAACTCGTAATTTCAATACTATTTTAATAAGTAATAGCATATTACCCAGGTACATTTATATCCTTGTTGTAAAATCAGGCATATAAAATTGGGCCCCGCTATTTATAATTAGAAGACAAGGTATGATACAAAGTCTTCATATTAACGTTCAAGTTTACTAACATTATTTTTTTTTACAGATCTCCGCTAAATGTGTACGACATTTACAATACAATTATGGTTCATTTCAATCTTAGAAAGAAGCAGTGTCGCCATATTGCACCCGGCAATATCTGTGGACCACCAAAAGACCTATAGTTGTGGGTATAATAAAACTGATAACGTTTTTATGTTAAAACCAATGTTATAATAAGACGAAACGAAGACAGACCTATTCCAGCAGAGCTCATACTTCTTTCTAAGGTTAAGACAGACTATAATTGTAAATTTTGGCAAGTCAACAAGATCGAAGGATAAAACTAAGTAATAAACACAATCTCATGCGCGTAGATGTAAGATAATTTGCATTAAAACAATGAAATGGCTAAAAGCAGTTTAGTAGGAATCTACGCCACTGCTTTCCAAAGAATTTGCTGGACCATGAAGTCAGTGTTGAGACGTACCTAGGTAAATGTACCTAGGTACAAGTACCTAGGTACTTCTCTTGTACCTTCGTATACTAAAAGGTCCATATTTTTAGAATTACCTTTACCTATACCTAGGTATTTTTTAGAGTTACCTTGTACCTAAAAAACATAAAAACTTAAGGTACAACGTAAATTCTATTTTCTCTGTAAAACTACGTAAAAAAATTTAAACAATAATTGTGGATATAAAGAGAATATCAATATATTCATATAGTTCGAATTTTATTGGCGCCATTTGGGTATTTTGTGTAGCGTATTTAACGGTAAAGTGAAAGAGAATGATGATGCCATTAATATTATCAAAATATAGTGAAGTATTTTGAAGATAAGTCAAAAAATTTAAAATCCCTATTTAATTATGAAATCATTTTAAGAATTTTTAAATAATAAATAATACAATCATACTCTCATCAGTCTCATCAGCTCCTATTGAAAGACTGTTTAGTACAGGAGGACAAATTTAATTTTAACTTCCAAACGAAATAGGATTTATGATGAGGCTTTTGAAACTCTATTGTTCTTCAAGAAAAATAAATACTTAATATAAATGATGTGCATGATGTAGGTATGTTTAAGAAAAAATTTTATTTTATTTAAAAAATGGTAGTATTTTTTATATTTAAATTTTAACAATCGATCAAAAAAATTATTTGTGCGGTTGTACCTAAACCTGTACCTACAATATTTAGGTACATTTTTACGGTAACTGTATTTTTACCTAGGTATTTTTGTAAAAGTATACCTGTACCTGTAACTAGGTAATTTTTTCTCTGTGTACCTGTACCTTTACCTAGGTACCAAAAAAGAAGTACCTGTTACAACACTGCATGAAGTGACCCCATAAAACTCGTGGCGGTGGACTAAAATATGAATTGTGCAGGTAAATTTTACGGGTGAGATAATTGTTTAGAACACTCTAACTATTTAATTTACTGAATTCTAAAAACTGGGTGAGTTAAGTAGCTAAGCAAGTTATACATACATTTCCATTGTTTTTATATTTCCATTATTTAAGTTTATGTATGTCTTGATGTTATAATTGCTTGTTTGTTGTTTTTGTTTAGTTATTTATTACATTTTATTTTTTGGACGAAATCTATGCTAGCTGTTATTATTACTATTCATTTGTTTGTTTGTTTATTGTTAATATTAGCTAAATTATTAAATTTAAATTAAAAATTGTAAATGTATTTTTCCCATAATTCAAAATATATTATGTTTATTAACCTTGTAATTATTTGTTTTTCATACTTTTTGCAGGAGCTAATTTGTTGGTAATAACCCCACCCATGGAATCATGGAAGCATTAAGAACGACTGAGGAAAGAGCAAATGCAGTATCTCAGGAAATGTCTTTTATCCATGTTGATAGCAATCTAAAATTTGAAATAACAAGTATTCTCGAAATAAAATTTAACTAATAAATTTAAAAACTGGGTAGTTCTTTTATTTATTTACAGCCAGAGATGTGTTTTTGAGTGCAAGGTTGATTGCTATGGTTCTTGGCACCCTTCTACGACAATCTTTCCGGATTCAGAGGGTTTTTACCCCTGGCAGGGATTGTTATTGTCTTCTTATTTTTTTAGGTACCTTAAGATGCCCATAAAAAATAAAAGCATCTATGACGAACAAGGAAGCGATCAAGAAAGCCTCTTTGGGCATGCAAACCTAATTTTATTAAGCGTGCTAGGTGCTAGAATTTTGAATTTTTAAACAACACTAAGTTTTCTCGACTCAAAATCATATACATAGTATGGCTCGTAACGTTACTAACTATAAATTATTTGTTTATTTATTTTTTGACTAGATTTAGGCTTGTGGGTGACAGGTTGTACCTTAACACTTTAACATAGGTTGATTGCTATGGTCATTAGTGATATTTGACCGCAATGCTTAGAATTCAGCTGAATTCAAGGGGATTTCGCCTCTTGTATGTTATCACAACAACATTCCCATCGACGCAGAAAGGGAATCAAACCTGCTTGGTTTACAAGACAAACATATTAACTTTGACTAATTTTATTTGAATAGAATATGGAATATGGAATTTTTGGCCATACTAAAGGCACTTAGAAACTGCAAAATAGATCAAACATACATTGATCTACTAGAGAACATCAATTAAAAGAGGTGTTCGTCAGCGGGATTGTCTGTCACCCAAACTCCTACCCTTATAACAACAAAAATAAATTTTAACAAGACTAAGACAAGGATGACAACTGGAGATCAAAATCACAGATTACAAACGCAAAGAACATACATAGAAAATATAGAAGAATACACATCTAGGACAGACGATTCGCCTTGACCAAAATGCCCAATCTACAGAGATAAAAAGAAGATCAAGACTGGCCTGGGCAGCATTTGGCAAACTCAGCTTCATTTTGAGATCTAGAAATATAGCACAATATTTAAAGGCAAAGGTATTCGACCAGTGCGTACTACCTGTCGTGGCCTATGGCTCGGAGAACTGGACCTTGCATAAAACACACCTACAACCACTGGTAAGCATGCAAAGGGCAATGGAAAGATCAATGCTCGGAATTACTTTACAAGATATAAGAACAAATACATCAATTAGGCGAAGCACAAAAGTTGTAGACGTGCTAGAAGGAATAGTTGGTCTTAAATGGAGCTGGGCAGGTCATACGGCTAGAGCAAAGGGTGAAATATAGATGACAAAAATGTTACAATGGCGTCCGTGGACGTATAAAAGATGAAGAGGAAGACCCTCCCAACAGATGGTCAAACGACCTGAAGAAAGTGGCTGGATTGGCATGGATGCAAGAAGCAAGAAACAGATCTGCGGAAGTCAAAGAAGGACACTTTTTCTATTTCTTAATATAATTATTTGTTATTTGATGGGCTTGGATTAGCTATCAATATTTAATTTTTGCAGTTATAATGCCAGGTTATCAACGTTGCTTTAGAAATGAGGAAATTTGCTTAATATACGTATACTCCTATGAACGACGTTTCTATAACCGTAAAATAAAGTTATGAACTATACAATTGCAATAAAATGTTTTTGTGAACTCTACAGGATATTTGTTTATGACACCTCATTCTATCTTCAAACACTCACCACTTATAACTTTCTAGAAAGCTGATTGTCTAAAATCCAAAGATTTAAAGAATTTTTTTTATGTAATTGTTATCTTGTTGAATTTATTTTAGTCGTTATTAAAGGTGTCTTATGGTTACCTTAATGCTTTAATATTTAACTTTTTTGAATTAGCCATCAGGTATTCGTTAAAGGTGGTCAGTAGTCAACATAGGGAATTGCCTTGCATTGAGCGAAATACTAACTTGTTTTTGGAAAAAAAAATTATTAGGGAAATCGAAAGACCAGCGGTACGGAAAATCTTGAATATTCAACGATCCACAATTATTTCATAAGATATTGAAGGATAGTTTAGGATTTGGCATTTGTTAGTAAAGTTTTTCAAAAAGGATGGCGCAATTTCCTATTGTATGGAAATATATAAGATTTATGTAATATAAACTCGGATTCGATTTAATTTGGCATGTGGGTTTTCGCAGTATAGTTACTTGTATGTTATACTGCTCTCTTTCTAGCTTGTTAGTTCGTATAGGCTATTAGAGCGAGCCCAAGTCTTGCAGATGGTCGCTCTGAAGTTTATGAAATGACTTATTATTTTTGTCGCTTTTTGTCTCTTACGAAATCAAATTGGTCTTCTGTTAAGTTTTCCTCTATTATTCGCTCTATTCTCCTGTACATTATTTCTATTAAGATTGTTGATGCGTGTAACATTAAGTTGATGGTTCCGTATTCTTCATATTTGTGTGTTGCAGTCTTTCTTGGGATTATAATTATCTGTGTTTTTGTAAAACGTCTTCTAATCTCTGCTGTCTTATACATGTCTTGCATAGTAGAAAATATTTTGTCTAAAGTATTTTTTTGTTTTTGGAGATCTTGCACTGCTCAGTTGAATTCAGCTCTCAAAATAGGTCTAGGTACCTCGTCGTTATTCTCATTGTTTAGGAGTTCTAATAGGGGGCTTGGTTCTTTTTCTAACTTCTAACGTAGGCTAACAGCCCGTTCTTTGCCATACAATTAGATGGCGTCGCTCCATTGTTTTTTGGGTAGTCTGATACTTCTTCTTCCACCAGGTTGGCCATCTCGTGCCATTCGTACTACTCTACTTTCGTCCATTCTTTCTATATGTGCGTTCCAATGGCTCTTTCTGTATGATACCCATTCGCCGATGTTCTCAACTTTACAAGCTTCTCTTATATTTGTGTTGCTCACCCTGTCGCGTCTTGTTTTCAAACTATTCTTCTCAGTATACTCATTTCTGTAACTTCCATCTGATGTTTGCTTTTTGATGGTTGTGGCTTTGTTTCTGCTGTGTATGTTAGTATCGGTCTTATTGTGCTTTTATGTTTACTGATCTTTGTTTCTTTTCAGTACATAGGTTATCCCATATGGCGTGGTTGAGACATCCTGCTACTCTTTACTTATTTTGTAATGTGCTTCTTTATTTTGAAGTTTAATGTCTTGCAAGTATTGAGAAGTAGATGTAGCATTCTCTGTAATTGGTCCCCGTTGTTTGATATCAACACTATATCGTCTGCGTAGCATACTATGTCCCTTTTTGTTTATATCCATATTTGGAGGTTTGCTGATATGGATAGTATATTTATGTTGGTCTTTTCTGATGTTAATTTGGTTGTTACTATTCGTTCTGAGACATATGTGTGGCTAATTATATTGTTCAAATATTTATTCCTTATTAATATGCCCATTTCCTCCTTTGCATGTATACAAGGATATAATTGCCACATTGTAGTATTTCATTTCCTTTCCTTTTTGTTTCCTTTTTCTCGCAGGGTCCGTCATCATTTGTGTCCGTCCGATTCTGAGGCTCATCTATGGCACTTGGAGCATTAATATGGTTTTTCCCACGAATCCTCCTCTTTAATACAGACTTGGGACCGGCTACCGCACTCATTGAGCTACTCAATTCACCCAGTAAAATACTATAGGCAGAAGTACTTAATATGCCTTTTTTTATAATTCATCTAGGTATTCTTTCCATATTTTCATTATTTCTTTATGTTCTGATATAATTTCTCCATTTTTGTTCTGCATTCCATGACTTTTAGGTTTCGTTGTTCTAAACACGCTTTTAACATTTCTGTATGCTTTACCATTTCTGTCTTCTGTGATGTCTCGTTGAATCTTCTTTTTCTTTTTTTGATTTGAGAAGGGGATATCGTAGAGGCTGACCCGGAACCGTGTAAGCATTACTTCGGGGGGAGGGTCTTGTATATCCTGTGGTTTAATTCTCTGTTCATTCATCTGTTTCGTTGATCCTCATTATTGCTTTGATTGTACTTAGTACAACGTTCCAGATTTCTGGACTTTCTAACATCGGGTTTATCATATTTTCTGGAGTTACACGTCGGTTTGTTTCATTGTTCATGTTCGTTCTCTAGCTCTTCCAGTTGACACATTCGAACAGTGTGTGTTCAGCGGTGTCTTCAGCTATCTGACAATAACGGCATATGTTGTCTTCCGTTTTACCTATTCTTGCCAAATAGCTTTGTTAGCACCTGGGTGAAGTGAAAGTCCCCCTGTCCATGCTCACGCTTCACCCATCTCCGTAGACCCGGCAGTATCCCATGTGTCCATTGGCTCTTGGTGTGCGCCTGCCAACGTGCTTGCCACTCCTCTATAGTGACTTCTCCTTCTCTTTTTTCTCAGTTTCGTTTTTGTCGATCGTTCGCCTTCTTCTTTTAGCCGGTAGATACCAGGGTATTATTTCGGCGATTACAAAAGCTGTTGCAGTGGCAACCGTTCTATATGTCCGGCTTATGCTTAAAGTGATCCTGCGCTGCACCATAGCGGCTTGTTTTCTATATTTCTGGAATCCGAAAGCTTTGACCCATACTGGAGCATCATATAAAACACGGAGTCCGCCACGGTCGCCAGAAGTCTTATTTTCCTATCTCCTACCCCACCTGTTCTGGGTATTATTTTAGCTAGGGCTGCTATTATTTTCCCTACTTTCTCTATCGCTTAACTAACATGTTTCCCATAATATGGTGTCTATCAAAGACAATCCCAAGGTATTTAACTTCCTCCTTCAACTCTTTGTTCCAAGCAAATTAAAGTTTATGGAACCGTGTTTCTTCCTTCCACTCATCATCACGGTTTCGGACTTATTTGGAGATAGTGTAAGTCCTGTTCTTTGCAGCCACCTGTTAATTATATCTAGGGTTCCGTTTACCGCCTCAGTAAGGTCTTCCTCCTGTCTGGCCGTGGCTATCACAGCAAGATCGTCTGCGTAGGAAACTGTTTTGATGCCTTCTGGCAGATGTAGTTTAAGCATGCCCGTCATAGACGATGTTCTCCCGTTACTTCGTATGTTCGTCCGTTTTCTGCCTGTACTATCCGGTTTGTCAAATAGCTCTGGATTATATTTATTAGTTAGGGAGAACATTTTCGTCTTTTTACCTGTTTCACAATTTTTTTCCACGGGACGGATCCAAAAGCATTCTGGATATTCAGTGTCACTAGTACACAAAGTTTCCTCGTCTTTAACGTTTGACTGAGTTCCGTTTCGGCAATGCTTAGGACCTTCTTGGCCGCTTCGATAGTAGATCTCCCCTATACAAAACCATATTGTTTATAGGATGGATCTTCCTTTGCCCTACAAACTATCAGCCGTTGCAAAAGTTTTTCAAGAATATTTAGCAGACACAGCGGCCTGTAACTTCTGGGACCCTCCTCTTGTTTATTAGGTTTTTAAATTGTGACTAGCTTTTTTTCAAGTATCGGGAAAAAGTCTTGTACTCGCACACCTGTTGTAGACGTTTAATAGTTGTTCTGTTACCCGGTTTACAGTGATTTTAACTATTTCTGCAGGTATCCCATCTTCGCCTGGTGCCTTCTTATTTTTAATTTTTTCTGCTGCTTTCTTCAATTCATCTTAGGTAAACAAGTCTTCGGCGTTCATATCCCCTTCGATATACATATATTCAGTTACTCTTCTGGTGCTTTGGAAGCAGAGTTTTTATCTCTTGTTCCTTTAGCTCTCCTGATATTCGGGGATCTTGGCACACTTGCTTCTCATAAAATCTTCTTTCGCTTTTTTACATTATTTCTGTATTCTGTTTCTTAGTTCTCTATATTTTTGCTAACCTTGCTCCGAAAATATAACAAAAATTTCCAACAGTAAAGACACCTTAAAGGTAGATACCTAGGTATTATTATGGCAATTGGTATTTATAAATGGTATTTCTTCTAAAAAGGATTTCAGTTTGCTTTTAAAAATCAATAAGGTATTACTCGATGTTAAAGAGGAAGACAAATTATTATAAATTTTGCTGCGGGCATAAAAAGGGCCTCTTTCATATAAAGCAGAATTATGTTTACATAATACAATCTTCTCCTTAAACCTGGTATCATGCAAATGTATGTATATCAGCATTCTTAACAAATACAGAAAAATTCTTAAAAACATGTACACTACATTTGTAAGTATAAAGTGAAGTTAATGTTAATATGCCAAATTTAACAAAGTATGTTCTACATGAACACGATTCTAGGCAGTTTAAATTAAAAATCAGTCTTTTTTGATTTATAAATATTCTGTAGGAGGACACAGAATTACCCCAGATAATAATATTATGGACAAGATAAGAATAAACCAAGTCATAATAAATATTCAAAAGACAAAAGACAAAAGACTATTAAGTTGCTTACATACAGCAGTGTACATTCCATCTCATGTTCTCATCTAGAGTAAGACCTACTAATCTAACAGTTGTACTATTAGAAATATTGTGTGTATTAATTATGAAGTTCAAGGTAGATACTGGTCTACGATTACGAAAAACCATCACAGCAGTCTTATCATTTCTGCTGTTACCATGGTCTATTTTTTTTTAATTAATCCTCCTGCCTAAAACTTCTTTATCCAGTTTATTATTCCTTGCTCTATCTGTTTCCACCGATTTTCGATGTTGTCAGTTGGCTCTAAGTGATTATTTATTTTTTGTTTTATTTCTTGTTGTAGGCATTTTGTCTTCTCCTCATCTCTTAGGCCAGGAGTAGGCAAACTTTTGAGCTGGAAGAGCCAATCCTGCCCCTCACAATAATTTAAAAATTATTGGAGAGCCGTACATTTCACATTTCGCCATCACCAAAGTTTAGCTGCCCTGCTTATCATGTGTTCAACTATCCCCTCCACCCTCATCCTCCCTTTACGCTAATAGAGTGTCCTGTGCTTACGAAACAGTGTTATACTCACACCGTTGATTGAGGAAATTGTCAATTCCCTCAACCAACGCTCACACCTCACACCTTTCAAACGGCTCCCATTAAGCAGGACCTGCTAAAACGCAATGTGTGGAGCTGGCCTTTCAATTTACTTCAGAGTCACATGTACGTACCGAAAGAAACGCATATGGCTCGCGAGCCGCAGTTTGCCGACCCCTATCTTAGGCTATCTAAATTCTACTTTATGGTTTCCTTTTCCAAATGAGCACTACTTATAACATATACTCCATAGGTAACTTTTCTCAAGAAAGTTTAGTTGAAAATTTATAAACGAAGGGTTTATTCAGAACGAAATGGCACTCTAAAAATTTAATACTTTGGTTGACTATTATTATTTTGTAACGAATATTTCTTTTTATTTTAGAAAACTTTTAAAAAATACAATAATAAAATAGAAAATTAAAATTGCAGAGTGTAGAAATAGTTCCAGAATCATCGAAATGTTGACAATTTTTAACAAAACTTCTAATTCTATCTGATAAACCAAACACCTTAGATTTTGCAAGAAAAAAAAAAGTTCAGCTTAGGTAAGAAGGTCTTTCAAAGTTTAATTTATTATTTACAGCATCCAGGTGCCACCTTTAAGTCAGTTCGTGGAATTGCAGCTACACAAACGAAGTACGTGATTTTATAAAAGCTTTGTATAAGCTGTCTTTCGCCTACTCTATACTAGGTGTCGCAGCCTATCCAATATTTTTATTTAAAAGCTCAGTTTATAATTATATTGTTTATTATTTTTTGGTGCCGTTTTGCATTATATTCGTAACAACTTTATATCACTTAAACGCAAATTAATTGACATACAGTTTAATGATGTTCCACATTATAATTGGTAGTATTAACAAACTGTTTTGTTACGTCCTCATTTATGTATAACACATTATCATTACAATTTCGCACTAAAACCTATTTAATACAACCAAACAATTAGTCATGTGTATCCTTTTCTTTTCTACCTAAAAACTTTGGTAAAACTTCTGTTTTAATACAGTAAAGAAGTAGAACATCGTCGTAAATTACAAAGTTTTACGAGTTAAGCCAGAATAAGGTTCTTTATTTTAGGTAAAGGCATTAGAATTGTCATTTCTTTCGATATCAAAACATAAAGTACATTTATCAAATGGATGCTGTTATATCAAAGAGTACAATAGCGTCTCGTCCGGCTTCCTGGCGCCAAAAAGGTAGACCGACCTGTCAGTTTGTTTACATGAAAGAATTGAGCGATTTAGATTTTTATAACTTGTTTAGTTAGGAAGAATGTCTTACGAAAACAATTTTTCCTGGATTTATAAAAATCCCTGCTTTGTGCTTCTTTTATATACACCCTTGTCACAGATATCCTATTCGTAGAGCTGAAGAAAAATTTGTTGAATTTCTAAAAGATAGAAAGATGTAGTTAAAATGTCAGGATAGGAAAGGATCGATGTTTAGGTTTAGTAGTAATTAAATTATAAAAGGTTTGATCATGGCTGATCAGCATTTCTTGGCGGCCAAAGCATGAAAATAGTTAGAATTATGGCTGGATCTTCTTTTTCGCATATTTCTTAAATAATAATTTGGAGATTTATAAGGATGTCTGTTTAGATTTAAGGAATCTTTTATTTTAGTTCCCCATTTCTATTTTAGATCTGTTGAGTATAATTTTGTAGTTCATTAAGGATTTTTAGGTAGTCAAAATACTAGTTTTCATGTTTTCTTAAATTCTCTACTTCGTATATTTTATGTAAAATTTCTTTTTACTCTTGCTTAATGCATTTTGAGCGATAATTAAAATATCAAACAGTAATTCCAAACTGCAATTTATCGAATAATTCGTCATTACCCTAATAAAGTCTGTAAGCCCATTCGGTGTCAAGTTTACACTAGCTGATTGTTGGCTGATACGTTTCTTCTGCAAAATAGCAAAATACGTAGGAATGCCTATGATTGAAATAGCGAAACCCTTGATGCAGTTTAAAGATAAAGCTAGAAATTTGTGTTTATTCTAATCGAAACCATTTTCGAAATAGGATTATTTTAAAAACCAAAATATTTTTTACAGAAACTCAACAAGCTTTAAGTTAGGCAAAAAGTAAGTTCAAAGCGAAAATTTGTTAATTAAATATAAAATTTTCAAACCATGTTCCTTAAGGATTTTAAAGGAGCTTCTACGACGCCTCTTTGTTGAATTTTTTTAATTTTTCGTGAGGTTATTAGCACCGTTTTATTTTTGGAAACTAAATCGAGCTCTATTAAATTACCCCACTTAATTTTGCCATGCTCACGCATTAATTAATTAATCGTTCAAATTTTATTTCGTAAAAGTTTTCTGGCAGTTAAAATTCAAAGTTAATTAATTTCGAACTCATTTTATTTTTGAAACAATACTTTTTAAATTTTTACAGCAACGATATTCGAAACATTATCCGATGTTATTTTGTAAAACTACGTCCGCTTTGTTCATGTCGATGTGAACAACGAACTCTTCAGAATTGATGCAGATTGTTCAATATGGCATTTTGAAACAAGTGGAAAAGCTTAAATCCGTAACCAATGACATATTCTGATATTCAGTTCGAGCATTGATTAAATATCAATTGTTCGCGGATGTGGATATACCTATATATCGTCACATCTTGTTTGATTTAGTAGAGTGCGACAGAAACCGAAACATGTAATTGATAAAATGTCATTCGATATGATGTTCTGCTCTATTACAAGGTGGTTTTAATTTTCTTTGTGAGGAAGGTTGGACTTTTAAATAGTTTTGTTGTAATACTTGCAGAAGCTTACATTGATGCAGGGAGTTCTGCATTTTTTATACTTTTTTGTTGGTTGTTTATTTGATTTAAACCATTATTTTTAAGTTTCGAATAAAAATCATTGTCTTGCCTATCTTGAATTTCCTGACATAGTATGCTACATAAATGTAAAATATTATTTGTTTCTCCTTGTAAATGAGTCGTAATTTTTAGGTAATTCCCTCAGTTGTTTTTTTGAATATTTCCGATTTTTTCACGTATTCTGTAATTTAAACCTTCTTTGACAAAATTATTTGCAGTTATGGTGTTTAAAACTCTAAATTTCTTCAAAGCCTTTTTGAGAGGTGTTCCCAGCTTGTTTTTACGCAATTCACCACTCCTTTCATTTGACACGTGCCTAACTTTCTTGGTTTACTACTTTTGCGAGCTTATTCTTGTAAAAACGCCTTATAATAGCACTAATTGTATTAAGTTAAAAATTTTCAGAAACAAAGTGGTTCACCACCTCTGCTCTAGCCATATATCCTAAAACATTGTAGATACATTGACATAAAATCACCTAATTAATCACTGAACATTGGAATTCTAAGTAGAAGAGCAACAATTACTGTTCTATGCGTTGGGTCTTATATCGTTACTTCGTTGCTAAAACACGATATCTTCTTATTGTATTCATCCTTATCATGATTGAGAATTGCATTCTAGAAGTCCGGTTAATAATATGATTTTGTTTTTTAAAACATCTGTTTTTAATCTGTGAGTAAGCAACAACAAATGTGGCGACAATAATATTAACAATTTTATTGTACTTTGAGTGAAGATACTACATCTGATTTTTATTCTAGGATAATTATTAGAGCTCGGATTGATATCAACGAAATTTGGAAAACATTAAAAAAAATTCTGTCAGTGAATATGGCCAAAACAAAAATTCTCATCTTTTCATTAATTCACCACTTAACAGTAGGGTCTTTCATTTTCTGTAAAAGCTTTGCTAGAAATCTTAACATTTTAAAACAATTTTATAAATTTGAAGAAGCATTTCTTGTTCTATTAAACTTCTTGTAAATACATTTTTTTAATATCAAAAATAATTAAAATTCACAAGGCTTGTTCAAAATAATGTATTCAATAATTATTAGAAGTCCAAATTGTGTCTTTGGTCCCACCACTACCCATTTTTATATAAAAAAAAACGTTAGAAATTTTTCAATACAGCAACAAATGAACTTCTAACTACATATTAATATATTCGTTAAAATTATTATTATTTATCATAAAGCCTCTGAGAGTTTCTAACTGTACCTAAAAGTAAAAGCAAATAGAATTATGGTTTTTCAGTTTAGTGAAAATAAGCTTAGCTTGGCGGCTTGGCCAATGAAGGGGGTCTAGACGGAAATGCATGGAACAGATTTGTTGACTTCAAGGCTGTGTTTGGAGTAGTTAGGAGGTAAACATGTTAAAAGTTTCCGGACCTATGATGTGAACGGGGTGCAGGGGGGCACGCACAATGAGCGTCCCGTTTTTTGGTTTTTAGCTTATATCTCGAACACGGTGAGCTGTAGCCAAAAAGTGGTTGTATTCAACATTAAAGCTGACACAATTTCTTACAAGAAAGTTTCATCTAATTCTTTTCATATCTCTAATAGTTGTCGAGATATCCGCCAGTCAAACTCGCAATATTTTGAAAAACGTAATTTAGCCTCACGGTTTTTGATAAACTTTGCCTCCTAACTTCTTTACTTTTCATTTGAGAAGAAAGTGCTCATAGAGGAAGTTGTAGAGCATTAGTCATATGTATACGTCATATTATTTTGGGTCTCTTTGGGCTACAGGGTCCTGGGGTCAGCTCAGGTGGTGGCTCGTCGTTCTCATTTTCTTCGTACATCTTCTCTTCCATCTCGTCTTCTATTTCTTCCACCATTTCATCAAGTGATGTGGGGAGGGCCTCCACCTCTTCGGCATCGTCATCGTCCAAGACGGGGATGGCGTTAAGACAATTCCCGTGGCAGTTTTGGCAAACGGGGGAGCAGTTCATTGAAGCTTTCCTGCACAGACATTTGCTACTGCGGCATCCCTTAGTGCAGTGGTCTCAAACTCAAATTGCATGCGGGCCGAATTCACGACCTAAGAGCAGCTCACGGGCCGGAATTCTTTTTTTAACAAATTAAGAGTGAATATGTATACATATATTGCACCGTACTTACCCCTAATGTATGAATGCCACCCCTTTATAACCTGGTGTTACGCGTATGTGTGGTGTGTTGCGTGAAAGTTTATAATAAGTTTGATTGTACTGACGTGGGAAGTTCGTCCACCTTACCTCAGTCACATGGCCTGGCCTACAAGCATACAGTGACAAAGACAAAGCCCCAACCTATTCATTCTACGTCTTTTTCCTTCAATAGCAGCCGCGCACATAAGCTCAGTCCATATCTCTATGTCTCTAAAACTATAAGCACCGTATTTACGACAAATACATAATTGAAATGCATTCGCGGGCCGTGTAAAATGTCTTCGGGGGCCGGATGCGGCCCGCGGGCCGCCAGTTTGAGACTACTGCCTTAGTGCACCGGCAAAATATCATGTTCAAAACTTCATCTGGTGCGGCGATGTCTTACGTTCGTACAGGAGCAAGGTTGTCTAGCTTACGCTCCCACGCCCAGAGTTGAGGGGACAGCTCGTTTCCTAACTAGAGCTGGACCTGGTGATTAGGCTCTGAATGAATACTCCTTAGCTGCCCCCTCAGTTGGTGGGAGAGAAGGGATGTCAGGCTTGACGTTTGCTACTGACTTGACAAACGTTTGGTAGCGATAGAAGTTAAGCGATTCAAGGAAGGAAGTGCACGGCTTTTTAGCTACGGTGGCTCACCGTTTTGGAGATATAAGCTAAAAGCCAAAAAACGGAACCTTATTTTTGCCTCCCTGCATCCCGCTCACCTCGTAGGTCCGGAGACTTTTAGTATGTTTACCTCATAACTACTTCAAACACAGCCCTGAAGTCAAAAAGTCTGTTCCAAGTATTTCCGTCTAGACCCCCTTTTTGAGCGTTCGTTGGCTGGATTAGCTATGTTTATGCAGAAATACAGATCCTGACAGACTACCTAACTTTGAAGTTCTATAATCCACCAAAAACTGAATACTTTAGCTTTCAAACGATAATATGTGATAAAACAAAATTAATTTGAGAGTTTAAAGTTTTTTAAATTAGTTACTTTAAATATTTGATTTGTTTTGTGGCATAATTGAACTGTCGTATTATATTATAGATCTACATATTTTTGATATGATTCCGGAACAACAAAACAAATTTTTAATGTATGACACCTTCTGGTAATTGTTTTCAAAACTCCAGGGCAATCTTTTTTACGCAATTTAAAATATAAACACTAAAACATAACACACTTTTCAATTCAATTCAAATCTACGTCAGAAAGGTAAATTAATAATAAGTATGGGGATTAAGTTTTGCGTTTCAATAAATTGTATACAGATTTTGACATTTTGGAAGGTGTGTAATTAAATTATTAAATGGAATTGTTACCGTTAAAACTATCTTTTGTACCGTGATAAAACTCAATTTAGTTTGCAATAACGATGAAATGCACAATTAAATGAATTATTTTGCTAACAATTTACTTTTAATGAAAAACACCAATTCATAATTATTTTATAACGGGTGTTCATAAACAGTCGTCATCTCAGTAGGTTTTGACTTCAGAAACGTATGTCTATTAAAATTGAGCAAAAATGCAAACATCATTATTTACAACAGCAAGTTTTATTAACTGTCAAACAATGTGTCAAAAGTAAACCAAACTGAACTGAGATTACAATAACTGTTGGAAATGGTGACCATTTTCTTGAATACACAAATTAACTCTTCGCTTCATGCTTTCAAATACATTTATTAGCATATCTGGTGTTATTTGGTCGCACTGGTGTTGAATGCTGTTTTTCAAATCCCCCAATGTGTGTACTGGGTTTCTAAACACATTATTTTTAATGTACGGAAACACGAAATAATCCAAAGGCGTAAGGTCGCAAGAACGTGGTGGGTAAAGGTCTTTACTTACTGCTTCCTAAACTGATTGTGGTTAAACACTACATTTGGAAACCTCAATCTGAATTCATTTTTAGAAGCTTCGATCGAGTATTGCCATTCTCCATTTTCCAGTACTCCATTGCGAAAATAACTTTCGAGCATAAATGCTTTCTGTTGCGGCGTAAACATGATTTCAAAACTGAACAAACCTAAACGCGCTATGACAGTACTCAATGACGTTTCATAAAACTAGTTGACGTTTTCCAAGCTTCATTGTGTTGCACGAATTAATCAAAGATATAAAATTTTGTTTTTAAAGGCAACTGGGATGACGACTGTTTGTGAACACACGTTAGTATAACTGAATCAAAAAGTGTTTGGACAGCGGTTGCTGTGGAAGCTCTGTTTTTTATGTCATTATTTTTCAAAAGTAAAAGTAAAAGTATCGTGAAGGGTTAAGGCCTTCTAAGCCGCTTTTAATGCCTCGTTGTTTCGCACGCTATACGTACGGGGTGTTGTTGTAAGTACTACGCTTTCGACAACCACCTATCTTCACTATTCCACCACTGCGTTTCTGTTCCCAATTATTTTCTGTGACTGGGTAGGCCTCCCGCCGAGCATCCGCCTCGGGTTTGACCGCGAGACCGTCCGCGATGTATTCAAATGCGTCAACTACTTGGCAACTCCGGCGAAAGTAAGTAGATTGTAATTACAAATGTTTCAATTGTAAGTTTGAACTTAATTTTGTTTAGTTATAAAAATGTCTTCTCCTTTAAAAATTTCCTTTGATTATAATTTCGACAGTTGTCTATGAAAATAATAATTTTGAAGAGGTTTAAATTTTATACCAACCGCTATCAAAAGACTTTTTGATCCATGTTTTATGTCGAAGAGCTTGGCACAAAGATTTTTTAAATTCACATAAATAAGATATAAAATTTTGGAGTAATTCGCCAATACGAGTTTACCTTCTTGCTGATTTAAAGTTTACTGGCCGTTAAAGGTGTAAAATCATAATAATTTTGCCATAGAACAGTTCTTGGTAATTTCGAAATATTTTATATTTTCAATTTTATTATTGCTATAGTATTTTGAAATTATATTTCGCTTCGAAAATAAAATTGCATTAATTAGTATCCAACTTTTACGACCAATCTGAGTGTCAAAATTTATGGTTTTCATTAGTTTTTCTTAAAATATGAATCAATATGGAACGTTGAGTAAGATATAAAGTTCAAATATATTCAGAATAAACTAAATCCTTTTAACTAGCAAAAAAATCTAGTTTTTGTTGTGCATTCATTAACATTAATATGTTATACATAAGTCTCTATTCTTATTTGTAATCAAATTGACAAACTGAAAATAAAGTAGTTTGCCGATTTAAAATAACAAAATTAACAACAAAAATTAACAAAAACGTATTCTTGGAAACTGATTGTGACAACTTATCTTAGCTAATTTTATTGCTTAGCTTGGATTGTCCGGTAGAGGGCGAAAGTTAGGATAGATTGAACAAGTCCCTTAAAATTTGTTATAAGTTTAATTCTCATTGAGGATATCCCACAAGAAACGACCCTTTTTGAAAAAATAATTTCGAAAATTGAAGAATAAACCAAATTTCTAACTCTGCGGTTTTGACGCATTAACAGGATTCAGCCTTAACAATTTATGGAAAATTTTCACACTACCGTCGGGATTTGAACCTGTATGAGCTGCCACGAAAAACTATTCCTGTTTAGAGCGCTCAGTACAAAATTAACGTTAAAAAGAAATCCTGTAAATTTAGGATTTTTAATAAAGCAAATATTTGTGGTCTTTCAATGGAATACGGTGCAAAACACTGAAAGAAAGCAACTCTTTTCTTGATGTCGACACCAAAGGTTGTATATTTCAGTTAATTTATGAATTAATTTGGTGTTTTTTCGGAAGTGCTAGTTTTATAAGTTATCAAGCTTTTTATTGTTAAACCAAAGAATACCTAATAATGAATTTATGATTTTCGGTTAAACGAATAAAGCTTAACTTCAAGCTGATGATACTCTATGATGTTATTATGTATGTACGATCTTCTAAGGGATTGCCACAACCAACAACGTGGGATATTTATATAACTTATTTTTTTTTGTAAGTGGGCGTTGGAAAATTGTTTACGTCCTTTGAAAAGCCTTCGCGATTCATTCATGCCTTTACCAGGTGTATCTGACGGTGTTTGTAATTAAAATTCTGTAATTAAATTTTATCTGAAATGTTTGCTATTTTGTTAGGTTAAACCTTGTAGGTATATTAAATTAGTGATTTAGGTCACTTTAACCTGACTTTTTTAAGTAGATTTTTTTCTGGCTTGATCGTTTTGGTCATGCGGTTTTCCCAATAGAATTAAGTGAATTGGTATTTTGGCAGGGCATGAAATTCCTTCATGACATCAAGGAGATTTGAATCCTGTATGAAACAGCTGAGTCGTGATGTGGTATTTAGTTTGTTACCAATTTTAATTTTTTTTATATTACCATAACTATTTATCTCTGAGTTTTTTAAATCTCTTCATATTTATGAAATTTAACCCAAATAAATTAATTTAAAAGAATTCACTACAAATAAAGACGTATTATTTGGTAACACATAAGCAGTAAGTCAGGAATCCAAATTTTAGTAATCAGAGGTCTTAAAGTCAGATTAATTTTGGTCTGTGTTGGTCTGATCATGTTAATATTACCTGCAAAAAATTGCAGAGAGGTTACTATAGCATTAAGTTTCGGAATACCTTGATTGATTATAATAATAAAAATTTATTTTATAAAGTGTTACTCCGTTTTAAAAATTGGTATAATTGGGGTCAAAGTATGGCGGGAAAAAACTTCAAAATCCAAGGCTTGCTAGGTTTAATCCAATCTGTTACAGAAACGAAAATAATCTGCTTAGAGTGAATGAGTGTACGAGTTGTTACCATTTATGAGTAAAAATAAAAAGGATCGAACTATCATACTCGAATATTTCATTTTAATATTTGATTGAACTAATTAAATTCATAAATTATTTCGGCATATGCAAGTTATAAACGATACTAAAAATCAAAAATTAAATATTGAAAAACAGTTTTAGTAACCTTTAAAGTCTTCAGTTTAGAAATTTTCAATATCGAATCCCTTAGACTATGCTTTTGCAAGAACCAACAACATTCTAACATACCTGGCGAAAATGAATTTGTTTAACTTTAAAGAGTTATGTAAACATTTGTACAATCTAACAAAGTAGACAGAATGGCATCGAAGATTGAATTTTGCCAAGAAATTTTAAGTTTAATACTAAGAAAGAATCGCAGGTCGACACGATGCAAGGTCTAAAAGTAAGATAAATAAGTCATTAGGGCATACGTTAATGTAGGTAGACATTTAAATAAAATAAGCATCAATCCAAAATCCGCATTATTTATGAAACAAATTTTAATCCAACTTCAATAACCCATAGTCATTACGAAAAGGCATTTGCCTTAGGACCGGTCCTCTAGTTGTAATGCACATAACTTCAAAATTCCATAGCTGGCCTTTCTGATTGTGGTATATTCATAGTTAATAACAGGTCAAGTTCAAATACTGATTTTATTGCTGCCTTAATTTGCCAAAAATAAGCACTACTGATTACAATCCGTATTTGTTTCTGCAATCAACATCAAATAATTTTGTAAAAAGCTCTTATGCATTGCATAAATTAAGAGTTCCTTGGAAAGTTTGATCACTGACTTTAGAACTTATACAGGGTGTAGCCAAACTGAAACCACATATTCTTCAGGCAAAAATATGACGATTTAATCCAACTTACCTAATTACAAATGTGTGCCGTACGACCTACTCAGTTTCAAAGTTCTTGGAAAAAATAAATATAAAACGTAGAAAATCGTGATAAAGGGAAGCATATTTATTTTAAGTAATTAAAACGCTTCCAAGGAAAATGCACATTACTGTTATAAAAGCCGTTCAAAGTGGCCACCTTTCATCATTGCGCATACTTCATTCAGCATGTCTTTTCAAGAATCTTTTTAAAACCGAAACCGTTAGAGATAATAGGATTTTCCAAGAATCATAACAATTAAGTAACAAGTGTCTTTTGCCAATTAAAAAAAAATCGTTAATGAGTAGTGTGACACTATTGGCTTGGGCGCTTGTACTGTGACCAAGATGACAAATATCATGTTAAAAGATAACCTCTGTTTATAAGGCATCACATGCCAATTGTTATCTAAATTTCTGGAAGCAGTTCTTTGTTAAAAGAAAGCGCTTTACAGGAACTTTGAATCTGAATAACGCCGCAACGATATACATTTGTGAGAGTTGGGTTAAATCAATATAGTCTTAACCGAAGAATACGTGACCTCAGTTTGGCCATATATCGTGCTTATTATTTCTCCGAAGTGTGAAGATGGACTAAAACGCTTTTAGAATGACCACGAACAAAAAAAATTTTGGTTTAGGCTGTATTTCGTTTTTCAACATAATCTCCTGGAAGTTCGAATGTTTGCCTCTTGAATAGCGCTTGGAAGTGACCTTTGAGGTCTTCAACATAGGCATATACAATCCCGATCGCTTCTTCATTCGACAGATTTTTTTTTAAATCAACAATGTCTTGAGTTTTTGGAACACATGGAAAATAAAGAGAACCACATCAAGCGAATACGGTGGATGCAGAAAGAATTCGAACTTAAATTCTGTCAGATTTTTGCCCAGCGATATCATTTAAATGAACCGCTTACATTATCCTATTGAAATAACAATTTTTTTTTTGAATTTTCGGAGGTACTTCTTAAACCGCTGTCTTTAGCCTGTTGAAAGATGTTGGGAGGTATTGGCCGGTAATATGTCTCTCTCGTTTTCTAACACTTGAATTCTAACATACGCAATGAAGACTATGACTTTTACCATCAAACCTGCTAATAGACTAAGAGTAAAGCAACGAGCCCATCATGCTTGGAATCAGTCTAAAAGACCATATATACGAAATGAAGGTACAAGGTCAAGAATAAAGGTAGATGACGCAATAACCTGCATTAATAAGATGCAATGGAGATCGATTAAACAAAGTAAAGTATACAAAGGCGGCCAAGAATGCACAAAAGCAGGCCATCCACCACGTTGACGGTGAGATGACATCAAGAAAAAAGTTGGTAAAAGGTGGTACCACAACGTAGAGAACAGAACGTAATGGAAGAGAGTAGATTGAGGAAGAAGAAGAAAAAGGTTTTGCTTTTCTGGATAATTGGTCAGCAAACTTCCTTCAGCGCCCCAAAATACGTTTTCAGTCAATTGAATGGATTTCGCCGTCCTATTCTGGTAGGGTCCTAGTTAATCCACGTCTCATCTATGCTTACGAATTGTCGCTTAAAATGATTTGAATTCCTTTTAAATCGTTCCAAACACTTGGCTGAGTTTTGGAGTTACATGTAGTTACTTTAGTTTTTGCCCTGGGCTAAGCAAAAATATATAGTAGGTACTTTTATTGTGTCGTAAACAAAATTATACATACATACAGATATAGAAATAAATAGAAAGACTAAGATTCTGACAGTAGAAACCACGCCGAATTGAAAAGAAAAACCTGGAATAGAGCATTATGGAAAGCTGCTGCAAACAGGTGGCAAGACTTGTTAGTTAGGATGAGAGTTATGTACTCTTTATATTTTGAGTTTTTTTTTTAATAAGCAGATAATCACCATAAACAAAGTCAAAGTAATCAAAAATAGAAAGTAGTAAAGAATTACAGAGATATTGTTTCTGAGTACCAATGAAGATATGGCTGCATTGCTATATTTGCCTGAAGTTGCCCTAGGATTTCTGTATACATTTAAAAATGTAGGCTCAAAACTTCAACTCACTGTCAATAAGTAGCCCTAAATTTTTTACCACATTTGATTGATTTATTTGAACTTTATTCTTTTCGAACACAATAACCTTCGATTTCGTTGAAGAAAATGTTTCTTTGATACGTGGTATAATTTTTCTAAATCTTGATTTAATTGACATTAAATTAAAACTGTAGCTGAACATCGGCAGTATGTAGTTGGAATATTTAATATGGAAATGTGCAAGCTGAACAAAAGGGACCCTAAAATAGAGCCTTGCGGCACCCATTGGTTCACGGTAAGAGAATCTGGGTAGATATTATTTATAATTAAAGTTTGTTGACGATCTGTAAGATTAGTTAAAACTCAATACAATGTAAGATCGACCAAAGAATATTATGATTAAGTGTGTCAAAAGCCTTAGCATAATCAGGCAAAGCCTTCTTCTCTCTCAACAGACCCAAAGATATATTTTAGCACCTTTACCAGTGCATTACTGCAATTACGTCCCCTGCTAAAACCCGATTGTTCTTATTTTTTAACTCACATAATTTTCTTTGGCGATCTGTCAAAATCATATTATGGATTTTACCAATGATCCTGGTGTGGTAGCCGTTTTAGGACGCCCTGAATTTAGGTCAGCGTATATGAGTGTGCAGTGTGCAACCAGCAACCGTTTGCTAATTTTATTTTGATTACATTTAACTTTTTTAATATACCTACGTATTTTTGAAGTAAATTCTAATAAAATCATAATAGCTTTGTTTGAAACTATATTTTAGCGTGATATTGTAAAATTTTAATCTAAAACGAATAAAAATGTAAGGAACAATAAAGTACTTGATATTCCACTTCATAGTAATAATAGCAATTAATAAAAAAGGTTTTAAGTAACTCAGTAATCGAGAAAAGTAACATCAATAATCGATTTATCACGATTAATTCATTTACAGAAATTAATCGCCCAATTACGGAAAGCGATTAATCGCAATTCACAAATATTCGGTATTCGGTTAATCGATTTAACAAAAATTAAAAATTCCGATTATCGAATAACTGCATAATCAAATAATCGAATAATGGAATAATTTAAATAAATTTCCAGTATCGGTACCATGCAAATGTATCCTAAGGATATATAATAAAAGAACTAATCAACTCTCTTAGTGAAAAATCAAAGAAAATCACCAATAAAAGCAACTAATCTACACAGAAAGCTATGTCGATCTACAACGAAATATAAACGTAATGTCAAATTGTAAAGTTTTGGTGGAACTATTAGGAAGAAGTAGACAGTCAGTCTGTATTCTTTGAAAACATCCGCCTCGTCTCCATCAATCTTTAACGGTAGTGCACAAATAGAAATGTAGGTAAAACTTAGCGATCCGCCTATTCATAAGTTACAAAATGATTTCCATACAAAATCCCAATGCTTTCAACAACATACATAATGGATTAACCACTTCCGGAGATTCACCTGAAGCTCTAGGGGATGTTTCCGGTACTAGGGGAGGGATTTATTTGTCCGAAACAAAGCGCATTGGGAGAAGTTTGTATAATGAGTTAAATGTACTTCTAACTTTAAATAACACGACTGCATTCCAACGTCAATGTTATAACTGCAAATATGCAACATCGAGGTTATAATCAACTCGAAGACCGAGTTCAAGACGTGGGGCCACTTCCGATGTAATACAAATTCATAATTTTCCCTGAAACTCTAACAATCAGAATTGATTAGATTTCGTGATGGCAATGGAGAATAGCAAGTAGCCATCATCAATCACTACTGACCATGATGAAGCGTTGTCTCTCCGTTATGACAGTTATATAAACTAATATAAGTAGCAGCTACCCGGGGTTTGCTTACAATGAGTTTCGGACAAGAACTTAACCCCCCGAGATTAGTTGTTTGGTTTTAACCCAGTGTTAAGTTTAACATAAATCTTGTAATATTCTTTATAACAAGTTTAATGAGTTACGCCTCTTGAAATTTACTGTTCTTTTGTTTTAGAGCAAATTATCAATATCGCAAGAGTTTACTCAACAGGTTGTAGCAGTAAAAAGCTCTATTTCTACAAATCTTAAAAATAAAAGATAAAAATAGTAATGTTATTCGTATTTGGAATGTAAAGGTTACGAAAAAATACGTTTGCAGTCCGAAACTATGAGATGAGAAATTCCAGAATATTAAATGTAATAACCGTAGAATGAACGTTTATTAATATTTGCAGTTTAATTTTGTTGCTTTAACAAATGATTCTGCAGTTTCGAACTGTAACAATAAAACTATTCGCAGAATATCTTGGGAAGCAATAAAAACTTTTAGGAAATTTGAAGCTTTTTAGCAAAGTTTGAAAGCTAGATTTCGTGTGATTTCGGAAACGTTCCGGGTTTTCCGAAATGTTGAGAATATTTACCAACGTATATTTCTACGTAAGAAGTCAAATATTGGAAGGTTTTATTAAAAAGAAGAATTACGCAGTGTTTATAATGCATTAATTTCGATAATTGTTATCATATTTGCTAGGTAACTACATATTATAAATAATAAAAATATTAAAGTATTCGTGATATATCTGAAACGAGCTATGAAATGTAATAATAAAGCTATTACTACAGTCACAGAACAAAGGATTGATTGATTGTCTCCTTCCTTTTATGCCCCTAGGGCGTCGGGTCTTCTATCCATTTTCTGTACGCTTTCCTGTCTCTTGCTAACCTTTTTGTGTCCGCCATTGTCTTTCCTTTCCTTTCCACTATGACCTTTATATTTCCTTTCCACTTTTACCTCGGCCTTCTTATTAATCTATGTCCTTCCACTTCCATTTCTGTTACTATCCTAGGCAGTTTACTTTTCTGCATCCTCCATAAATGTCATATCCATTTTAATTGTTGTGTCTCAATGGTCGTTATTACTGGTTCTTGTTTGAGTTTCTCCTTAATTATTTCATTTCTCACTCTGTCTATTTTTGTGTTTCCGGATATTTTTCTCAAGCATTTCATTTATGTTGCTGTAATAGCTGATTTATGTATGTTTGTCTGTCAAAGTCCAACTCTCTGCTCAATAATCATCTTTGTTCTATTATTTACTTCTATTTTTTCAACTAATGAACTGTTTACGGTAAGTATAATACAGATTGTTCGCTTTACTCACTCTGTTTTGTATTTCTTTATCTATTTTTCCATGGTTCGATGTTACGGTTCCTACATGCATATAATTTCTCACTTCCCCTAACACTTCAGTATCTATATTTATTCCTCCATAGTTATTCTATCTTTGCTTATTTTCATCACTTTGCTGTTGCCTATGTTTATTAGATAGATTGACTTGTTCTAGTTCTTATTTCCATACATTTATCACGTGTTGCAGTTCTTCTTCATTTTTAGATATTATTACTATATATTATCGTCCGCATACAGTAGTTGTTGCATGTACAACTATATTGGATGCATCTGTCTATTCTCAATTTTTGTTTTTGTCGTTCTAAGATTATATTCTTTTATCACTTCGTTCATTACTAGTATGGAAAGCAGAGGACTTAGGCCCTTAGCTGCTAACAATCTGACACCCAATTATATAATAAAGCTGATAAAATCAAAAAATGGATACAGAAGGGAATGGCTTAGTACAAAACGTTACATAACAAATTAACCCATCTAGTAAAACAAGAGCTAGATAACCTTCGAATACTAATACACAATAGTTACCTTGAAGGAATACATCCCGGTGACTCCTCCATGTGGTTGTCAACTAAAAGATTGCTAAGACAGTCGAGCGTCACTTACCTATTAGTTGCAAACAACACAACCTACTCATCTGAAGAAGAAAAATCAGAAATATTGGCCACGCATCTAGAGAAGGTTTTTACACCAAACGCAGTCGAACACGACTCCTTCATTGCGACCCATATAACAAACACCATGGTTAACTTTCAGTTGCAGGAGACTATTGAAATAGACCCTGTGCCTGCTCAAGAACTCAGGCTGTATGTACAACGTCTTCCCCAGCGCAAGTCCTCAGCACCAGATTTGATGGGCAATGAAATATTAAAACATTTCTCCAAAAAAGCAGTGACTTACCTAACTTCAATCTGTAACGGTTGTATAAGACTAGGATACTTTCCTTTACCTTTGCGAACTGCGAACGTACTACCAATCTATAAAACTGGAAAGGCCGAGCAAAACCCCGACAGCTACCGACCAATTAGCTTATTGCCTACCGTAGCCAAACTCCTGGAAAAGACTAGATCAAATTAAAGAGATCACAGGAAGATCAACACAAATAAAGTTAAGGAAGACAGAAGACTGACAACGTTGGAGGCGCCGTTTGATCCTACATACTGCACCGTGTGTGTACGTGTTGGACCCTGTTACTCTACCTCTTAGGTTCGTATTCAGAGGAGAGTGTCGTTAATTGGGTGTCCAACGACGAATGGTCATAAGAACTCGATGCCGACCTCCAGACTGCAGGAAAATCAGCCCATCGGGAAATTCGAACCCTGGACTAACGTAACGCCACCCTAATGCTCTATCACTGCACCAATCCATTAATTCAATATTATTATTGCTGTTCCTACTATGTAACTAATACAAATATAATTAATTATAGCAGTTATAAAATGTAATAACAAATCGAGTTTTATAGAAGCGACATAATTAAAAATTTGCTTTAGCAAATTTTGAGGAAGTTAGTAAACTTTAAAAGCTAGATTTGGAACTTGGTTCGATTTCGGAAATGTTCGTTTTTTGAATCTTTAGCAAAACGAATCGATGGCCTTCGTATGTATACGATGGTGGCCATGTTTAATTAACACTGAATCTTCCTAATTTATTTCCAGCAAGTTATCTTCTTTGAATTGAAAGAAAATCAAACCAAATATACCATGAGATCGAAAAAAAAATGATTCTGAGCAGGCCTTGACTAGTACAACACGATTAGCTACACTGGTTCTAGAATGCCTATGAATTATAATGTGACAGTGGCATTTCAAATGTAAGTCAGTTTTGCAATCTTGTTTCCAGAATTATTTAAGTTTATCGTTGTAATACTAGTGAAGGATCACATTTTGAACACCTACTCTAACATGTATTCAACTTGGTTTTCAGTTTGTTCCCTAAATAAATACTGTATTGTGTTTTAATTTATTTGACATTTATTAACCTCTAACCTACTGCCACATTTTGAAATCAGTCTTGCCAATCGCGTTGTACTAGTCAAGGCCTGCTCAGAATCATCTTTTTTTCGATCTCATGGTATTATAAAGTAAATGATTAAATAATATAATAGATATAAACATTATGATGGTATCACTTATAATAAACTAATCGAATTGTGCGTCTATTTGAACAACGAAGTTTAACAATAGGAAAGCTCATTTCCGATGAAACATCTGCATTCAATTGAAGCGTTAATTTCTAAAATTTGTTTGTGGTTTTGGAATATAATCGATCATTGTTCTGTACAAAACAACACAAATTTATTTAATGTAGACGAATAATAAAAATCGGATTAAATGTTTGTGTTTTTGCGTAGTTCATTAAATTACTGAATTCACTTTTAATTTTTCAAACTGATAACAATCCCTCATTGTTTTTTGATCTAGAAAAAAAATTATTTTTGATTGGCGATATTGTGTAAACCGTGGTGGAAGTGAATTTGTATTTTGGGATTACCTAATTGTGATTTTAAAGTTTGTTGTGGCGAGTTTTTTTGACATTTTTAATTTTGGAGATTCCGAGAGCTCCAATTTAGTTTCATTTTTGAAACAATAACATCAATAGTTACAAAAATAACAATAAAATAAAAGAAACAATTGTGGAAGTTCTCTGAAAGTTAGGATTTAGGGTTGTTTATTTTTAACTTTTCGAATCTATTAATTATGTGGATAAATCACTTTCTTGGAAAAAAAATTATAAATGTTTTACACAAAATTAAGTTTTATTCGTTCAAATAATATTTTTTTAATAACTTACATTTACTACTAAATGTCGGTGAAGTACGCAGATAATACTTTAAGGATTTTATTGTTTGTGCATTGTAAAGGAAAATTAGGACTCTTTTTCAATATTGTTCGTACCACCGCCTCAGGTTAAAGAGATTTTTAGCTAAATTAATAACTCCTGCTAAAGCGATATTTGGAACAACTTGCAGGTTGTTTACTTCCGAATTTTCTTTGATGTAAGGTTTTTTATAACCTTGCCTTGTTCACTGAATTCATATCAATTGCAGCGACAGCGTTCCTAAATTACCATTTTATAAAACAAGAGGAACAAATCTAACTGATTTTAGCTTCTTTAATATATCTACCTCAAAAACAAGAATTAAACAATATAAACCTTATGAAGCCTGCAGGTTGCTAATTGACAGATTGTTCCCTGATTTCAGGTGAAAATTTGCATAAGAAAAACTAAATATATAATTTATTTTAGGATTCTGAAATTGTTAACAAAAATTTAACATTAAACATTGGCATGAAATTAACACAAAAATATTCAGGGAATAAATTAACTTTATAGAACAACGGGGTATGCTCCTTCAGAGTGAATTTTCAGCGAGGTAACTGCTTTTATTCATTGTGAAAGTTGTAATTTTAATAATCAGTAGGAGCTGCAGCTTTAAATTTAATCACAAAAAATTTAAACTAACTAAAAATCAAGGAAAACTTCCGAAGTGAGAATTTTCAGGAAGGAAGCTAGACTGTTTCTAAGTTTTTCTGCGTTTGTTAATTTAAAGGTGAGTTTGAAGATGTTCAGATTTCGGAATCTTTCAGAAAGTTTAGCTTAAAAGCCATCATTTTTCAGGTTGCCTGCCTTGAGATTGGTCGAAAATAAAAAAAGCTGATTTTTTAGACCGAGGCTTTTCAGCCTACAATATTTCCGAATGCTTTCAGATCTAACGATTAGTTAGAAAAATTATGAATATATTTATTTAAAAAATAGTTTTAAAAAATTTCAAGTGTCTTCAGGAGCTTTCACAACTTTTTCAGGTTTGATATTTTCCCGAAAAAAAAAACTAGAAAAATTCGTCCAAGTTTTCTTAAAGATTTTATTTACAATCGTTTCAACAATTTTCTGAAATTTCAAAATTCATCAGGTGTTTCTTTAAACATAATCTGAAATTTTTAGGACGAATGTTTTAAGGTTACTTGGTATTTCTATTTAGCGATGCGTTTAAATGATTTTTGGAAATTTTCTTTGCGAGTTTTCTCGAACATAGGTAGAGTTTTTCAGATCAAATGTCCCAAATTTACCTGAAAAATATGGAAATTGAGATGATTTCCACAGGAGCAAAATGATTCATTGCTTGGTCGAGACAAATTATTAATATTTTAATTTAAAGAAGCTTTGTAAATTTCAAGTAGATTGAGCTTTTTCAGGCTGAATGTTTTTACGTTTTCCAAGAAATTTGGGAATTACAGTCGTTTATTCTGGAGTTAAACGATTTAATTATTGATATTTTCACTTAAACACGACTTTTGACAATTATTGGAAAGTTCAAAGGTTTTCAGGAGTTTTCCCAAAAATAGGTTGAGCTTATCCAGGCTGAAAATTCATCACTTCGAATTTTAATTTAAAACTAAAGAATTTTCCTAAAATTTGAATTTTTTTTAGAGGTTTCCTCAACCTGAAAAATGTTGACTAATTTTTCAGGTTGATTGAAATGCTGATGATATCTCCGCCTTTATCCGGTAGGCCTACCTGGCCCCAGTCCGACTCTGTTGAAGTCTTACTTTATTCTGTCTTAAAATTTCAGAGCGATTACCACCGGTAAAATCAGCGAAAAAATGGATGTTAAAATACAAATAATGAACATTAATATTATAAAAAATATTATTCTGATACCCGAAATGCTATTAACATTGGCGATATTAATTGAATTTGCGGATAATGTAAGCTGCAATCATTGAAATCGGTGTGAAATGAATTGGTGTAATTTATTAATCATTCTCGACAAGGAAGTAAGTCATCAATTTAAATACCATAGATAAATCCATATATGAAAAGGGGGAAGAAGGCAATAATTTTTTCGTCAAAAACTCTTCGGACGTGGTCAGTGGATCGAAGCGGTAATAAATAAGCTACTATTATTAGGTTTATATTTCTTCTTTATTTGCAGGGGTTTATATGGCGGTATTTTTTTCAGGGGATAAAATAGGAAGATATATTTGTCTGGACATCTTCGAAGTAGTGGGAACCTTATTTAGAAAAGAGAATATAACACGTAACACATTACAAATTGGTACGAAATTGTTTGTGACTATAAAAGCAAATTCCAGAACTGTATTTTCAAGAACGGAATACAAATAACTTGTATGCGAACCGTCCTGGCAGTCGGTTTGAAAAGTATTTCCTCCCCAAATGGGTTTTATAGGCCAATAACAACTATCCCTATTTTACCGTAAAGATGTGGAGCGTATTAAAAAGTAGTAATACGGTTCCTTTTATGAGGTTCAAATGCGCATAGTCTGTTTCCGGTCACTGGTGGCTTCAGGCACGTCTTAGATAAATAAGCCATGATTTAAACTTGTTACCTCGTACAAAACGTGATGTTTTTTCTTCACCTTTTCCGAGAAGGAAGTTTTGATATCCCGTATTTTGCCTTAAATGAGCTCAGGTAATTTCGGTTTCCGTCGAAATTATTCTCTTTGATCCAGGAAATACGGGCGTAAGGGCGCACTACAATCCAAAAAGTAATAATTTGACCAGCTGATGCGGTGACCGAAAAACGTTATTTCTAAAAAGTTGCTCCCGGAATGCAGGTATGAAGGCATAAACTTAAAGGCAAAGCAGCTTTCGTATTGACCTCCGAATTAAGTTTTCCAGTAGCAAATTACTTTTCGTTTGCTGGCAGAATATATTAAAACTTCATAAGATTCTAAATTCATGAAAAATAAATCGCATTAGTTCGAATGAAGTTAACGTAGGTATATAGAAAGAATAAAACTCTGCAAAAATGCTACTATTGAAATATGAAATCAGTGGTTCAGTAAAACTGCTGTCACTGGAAAAGAGAGCATTAGTCGAGTAATAAATTTCCCAGATATAATTTTCCAGGAAATTTTTCTTCTGTCACTCTTAAGTGAGCGATGATGAATAAAACCCATCATTTTATATATAAAAACCTGAAATAATTATTCCCAATTTGAAAGAACTTTTAACAAAAGTTAAAATTCAGAATATGGTTCAACTCTGTTATCTAATTTTTAATTCAGTATACGACGACCGAGCTAATACGTTCATATTTTATAGATAACCAATTCGAATTCAACGCTAAGGTTTTTAACGTTACCAAAAATGTAAAATATTTCCGAACGTCACGTTATTTTTTAATTGATATTCCGTAGCACTCCCGCGTATCCAATTTCATCGGTTATTTTAGTTATTTGCTCCGACTCATCAAATCGAGAAGGAGGAGAACCGAACGTACTGTAGGCAAAACTGCGCAAGGGTTTTTAATTTCTGATCGCAGTTTTTCATTATTAACGTATAACAACTCAATCGAAGGGAACGTCAGCCCTATTCAATCGGAAAGGAAATTAAATTAACAGAATATCTGCTCCAGGAAATGCAAAACCGCAAAAATTAGGGCCAGGAAATTCAGTACATAAAACGGTCTCTTCGTATCGATTATAAAAATTTTCTCCTACATCCGGAGTTGTAAAATAATCCAGTTAGTTCATTACTTCAGTTCGCTTTTAAAATCACATTAGCAACTGGAGCGAGTTAACGTAATGATTTTCCTATTACGAAGGTACCGAATTATTATTTTAGGCATTAAAACAAATTATTTTGGATCTACTTATGGTATGAAGGGATTTCGCTTCTAGACATAAACGCAAATTAACAACCATTTTAAGCTTAATACATTACTGCTGCTTTAAAACCGTCTGTTAACTAATCGCTTCGGAAACACGGCACTGAAATCATCATCATAGTGGTTTGGAAATTTATTCGTTTTCACCTTCTTCACACAATAACATTTGACATTTGACAAACTACAAAATTCCTAAACAACACCAAAAAATAAATTTAAAACGTAGAATTTTTTTTAAAGCCATTAAACGTTGTGAAAGGCATTCATAATCAATTATTATTACATGTGTAGATTTTTAAAAGGTAAACTTCTGACATCCTTAGATAATTATAGGATTCAGCTCCGTAATATTTTTTTGTAGCACTTGCTTTACAATAATTAATTTTAATATTATTCATTTATCACTGTCCTTCTTCAACTTACTGGAACCTATTTAAAAACATTTTAGAAAACCCCAATACCAATTTAAATACGTAGATGGACTGATAAAGCTGTGGAAAACATTCTCACAGCGCACAACGCTCAAATTGGAAAGTCGCCCCTACATTTAATACTAACATGAAAACCTAAAGTTGGATGGCAACTAGATCTCCATTAGACAACACAGCTGTTACATGTTTTAAAGAATTACTCTATAAGAAAAAAAAGTACAAGGTTATCTGGAAGGATTTACTCCAACAAAGATAATGAAACATTCACTGTGGAAGGCAACAGTGAAACTCAAAAAACGCACTGTAATATTAGAAAGAAAAACCCTACTTGGGTTAAAACCGATGCTGAGAAAGGCAAGGTATTTATTGAACATCTGTCTAATGTTAAACCTTTCCTTCAAATAATAACACACGATGAAAAACATTTCATAATTTATACTTGCACACGATTTCCAAATGTTATCTGTTGCTAAGGCCATCGCATTAAGTGAAGTAAAAACTAGGATTAAAAGAAATTTCCAAACGATAAAAATCACAAAAGTTAATTAATAAAAACAAAAAAATACATATTTCGGTGTAAAAGCAATCTTGATAGTGTTGGTTGGAATCTGCCTTTGAAGATATTCTTTTCTATAAAAGTATACAAAAGTAAAGTAAAAAACAAAGGCTAAGATAGAACTCCTGACTATATACCAAGTGTCTTAAAATGAAATACATCTAGTAGCTTTGAATTTCCCATGTAAAATAAAATGTGCCGCTCTCGCAGTTAACTGATGACTGCTTTAGATAATATGTAATACCGGTGATGTTATTAAGATGGTGTCTCCACTCCTTCAATTGTTTCTGAACTGTATTCTTTGATAAGTTGCGTACTAGTTCCAACAATTACTGTAAGATGGCGCTAATGACAGTTGAATGTTGATACCAAGAACTGTTAAAATATTTAATTTTCAATGTTATCGTTACTCTTGGCGATACAAAGTATTTATGTTTCACCCGTGCTTTTTACCTGATTTTCGAAAATGCCCAGAAAAACATTTGGGAGAATAATTTATGAAAATGCTTATGTTTACAGCATTGCAGCAAACCTTTTGTGAAGAAATATTTAATTCAAAGAAAAAATCGATTTGTTCTTAAAGCTGCGGCGTTTATAGTATTATATTTATGTGTTTTTAATATCTTCTGCAAAAAGTGCGAAATTAATAAAAATACGTTACTTTATAATAGGTTATGATTATGAAAATATCAAATTTTATGCCGCCATCTAGCGGCAAATATCTAAACTAGTACGCGAACTGGCAAACGATGCAGTACAAAAGTTTGATATGGAAAATAGTGGGAGTAGAAACACCATATTTTAATAACATCACCGTAATACCAATAAAAATGTAGTGGCACATAAAAGTTTACATGCAAACAAATTTCTAAGGTAATTACATGCAATTCTTTTTAAGACACCCGGTTCTTTTCACCAAATCAGCAGAACAAAAAACTTTCCTTAACTTAGTTTAACATTGAGGATGGAAACTAACCTATTATTAATATTAATTATTTTTTGTGGTTTTACATGACCTTTCACGTTCGAGTGAACCAGACCACAGGCTCCGTTCTTTGGATTGGAAAGAAGTCTAATTCAAAAAATGTTCCCAGCTAAAACTTAATCACTGGCATAGTAATCAAATAACTTCCGGAAAAAGTACTAAGTTCCTCAAATTATCCATTCTGATACTAAAGCTTTGGAATGCCTGCTGAGGAAGTTATATCCTATAAAACAATTTGTTTATTCCTAATCCTCTTAAAGCTTTTTGGAAAACTGTTTCTCAAAAGTCTGTTTCTTAAAAAGTCAATCACATAAAATTAGGTTGGTCTTAGAGAAGGGGCATACAATCATTCTTTTTAAATTCATTTATTGCCAGATCAACAAACATTATTTGTTATGCATAGCATGGTTAAGGGAAACAGGAATATAATAATAACTTAGACTATAACTATTGTGTGACAGAGTATTGGTCACTATGAAGTTAATTGGTATTAATTTAATCGTCCATTAGATATGTTAATGCTATGTCCTGAGGTAGTTTACGTTGGAGCGTGGTGTGAATGTTCGTTTTTAGGAGTTCGTAATAAACCACGCCACTACATGCACTTGAGTTTACGATAAACTTTTTCGCACATTTTTTACTGATCTGATCGATGGGTAGGATGCCTAGCTCTTCATGCAGCTGTGTGTTACGAACATACCACGGTGCGTTCACAGCGACTCTTAGCACCTTATTTTGGAAGCGTTGAATTTTCTGTAGGTGTATTGGTTTTCGAGGTATTGCACCAAACCGGAGATGCATAGAACGCGAGAGGTCGTAGCAAGGTTTTATAGTAAAACTGCGCATTCAATTTTGAGGGTAGATTTGCGATTAATGAGCGGATATAGTTGCCTTAGTCTAATATAGCTTTCGATAAGCTTCTAGTTTTTGTAGTATTTCCAACTTAAACGAGTATCGAGATATATCCCCAGGTATTTGATAGCACTGTCTTTGGGATTCCACGCTATTTGGATGTTGTCAATTTGTATGCAGGGAGGATTGCTGAGTCTTCGTAGTGTAAAGATTTTTGCTTGGCATTTTTCGGGGTTTGTTGTGATGTTCCAGCGTTTGAACCATGATGGAAGCTTGCTAGTTGCATTCTGTAGTTTTCCAATTGCTTCATTAAGATTATCAGCTTGGGTAAACCCAGCGGTGTCATCCGCATAGGTCTAGTGTTGCACTAAGCTCTGGCAAGTCAGACGTGTATATGTTGAAGAGGACTGGGCTTAAAATATTGCCTTGTGGAACTCCGGCTCGACGTTTTTTGGTTTCAGACAGGATTGTATTGACTTTGACTGCAAAGCGTCTATTGTCTAAGACAGAGAAAATGATTGCCTTGAGATATGTAGGTATGGCAATGTCCAGGATCTTCTTTGTAAGGACTTCGATCCACACCTCATCAATGCCTGTGCGATAGCAAGAGAAAAAGCTACAGTATATTGTTTGTTTTAAAATCCGCGTTCAATAAGTTTGCCAATTCTTTGAAGCTGATGGCTTGTTGAATGGACTTTTTTGAAGCCAAATTGGAATTTGGGTAGTATGTTGAGATTTTCGATATGTCCTAATAAGCGATTGTAAACTATTTTTTCGAGGAGTGACGTCAATAGACTTATGGGCCTGTAGCTGCTTATTTTCTTCCTGTTTTTACCTGGTTTTGAGAACATTAGAATATGTGAATGTTTCCAGGATTGTGGGAAGTAACCTAGTCTCATGCAGGCATTGTAGGTGGAGCATAGATAAGCTATTGCCTTCATTGTGGGGTGTTTAACATTGTATTGGTAATTAGGTCATAGCCAGGAGTTTTCCTTTTGGGAAGTTTTTCTATGATGTCAATAAGTGCATTGGGCGAAGTTGGTTGAATACGGTCTGGTACTGGCACTCTTGTTTTAATGTCGTTTATAATTTGGGTGTTGTGAGTAAGCGTGCAAATGATTGCGGGAACGAAGCTGCTTTCGAGGTGAGCAGCAAAGGCAGCAGCTTTTTCTGAGTCCGAGGTGTAAGTAACATTATCGGTTTCTGTCGATAGCGTGGGCAATTCCTCTTTTTGGTTTAGGATTTTTCTAGTTGTTCTCCAAAGACCCCAATCTCCTGAGCTATATGTTTTTTTGTATTTATTGATTCTTAGGTTATCCAGTTCTCTTTCGACTTGGTGCGCTATATTGTTTAATCTGTTTTTGAGTTGGGGATTCCTGGTTCGCGTCGAAGTTAGCTTTTCTTTTTAATTAAGTCAATAATGTATCTGGGAGAATAATAATAAATTATTGTAATCATTCGGGCGGGCTCGTCTTGGGGTTGTATGTATAGGCTAATTGAACTCTTTCTTCAATTGTTGAGGTTAGGTGATTTATGGCTGCATCAATGTTTTCGACTGTCTGAAGTCTTGTTGGGCATTGGAGTTTACTGTTCAGCTAATCTTCAAAGTTGTTCCAGCCCATTTTGCGATTGATTAGTTTTAGAACAGACTGTTTGATGGTTAAAGTGTTGGTAAATGACACTAGTACCGGGAGGTGATCAGAATTCTATTCGAGTGTAACGCTGAAGGACAATATCAAGTATATCGGGCTGATGATCTTCCCGATACGGGCACCCAATAACTACAATTTGGTGCCAGAATTTTGAAAGAGTTAGTTATGGCAAGATTTTTCAGTTTAGTACCTTCTGGATTTAAGACTCTGAATCCCCACAGGGTATTTTCAGAATTTACCTCACCTAAAACTAGTACTGGTTCATTCGTGTTAAAAACTCTTTTAATATCTTCCAGATCGATCCTTATGTTTGGCTGTCTGTAGGCATTAGCTATTATTACGCTCCTCTGGTCATCGAGTTTAACCTTTATTGATATATATGTGCAATTTTTAAATTTAGAATTTCTAGAAGTTGAGTGTGCTCAGATTTGATTTTGATAATTATCGTCACGCCACCAACAGCTACTCTGGGGTTTCGATTGAGCACAGCCTGTGGCACTCGTATGAGCATCATGGTGCTTGTAGGAAGCCCGAGATGCACATGCTAGTACTATAGTACTGGCAGCCAAAATGAATATATACGTTTTACGAATCAAATTAAATAATATTATATTACTCCTTTCAGTGCATTTGATAATAAAACTTGTTTTAAAAAAAGCTATGAGACGAAACAGAAAAATCTGGGTGCGTAATTGGCTTAGCAGAAGACATGATCTAGGAGCAAGCAGTGGTTTACTTTGTGAAATGCGACAAGAAGACGTTGGTTGTTATAAAAATAATTTGCGAATGCTACCTGAAAAATTTGATGAACTTTTGTGTATCATTCAATCACGTACAAAGAAACTCATCTGAGAGATGCTATTCCAGCCATAACTAAATTGGAAATTACTTTAAGATTTTTGGCCTCTGGTGATTCGTATGCCTCTTTGGAAGTATTATATAGAGTTTGAAAATCCACAATATTGCAATTCCCTCTACCCCCACCACAAACCGCATGCTAACTAGCACAGAAAAATAGACCGTCGCGTCGTGCGATTAAGTAGCATGCTACTTTAAAATCTTGCTCTTTTCGTATACATGTGCTAATATCTTGCTACTAGGTAGCATTTGCTCGAAAGTAGCGTGCTTTCGTGCTGCTAAGTAGTATGTGTATCCCAGGCCTAAAGGAGGAAAGTTGGTGTGCCAGGTTAGCACCCTATCTACCGTAAAGCAAATCAGCGCTCATAGATCCAAGTATATGAATAAGCATTACAGGCAATTATTAAGGAATAGCAATTTCGATGCTTTCGTCACTGGATTATCAACATACTAAATAAACAAATAATTGATTACAATAAAGGAAATCTTGGGAAAGAAAATGAACGATTAAAACGATGATGACCCTGCTAGGAAATATGTTACGAGATAAGCAATATAAGAAGAAAAGTTTACTTAGATTAGGGACGTGGAACATCACATCCTAAAACCAACGAGATCAGGAAATTAATAATTACAGAAATTACGCTAAAAATATTGAATTACCTTATGTTGCATTTCTGAAACTAAGAAAAAGGGAAAGGGAAGAAAGATGATTGCAGGCTACATTCTGGTGTATAGCAGAAGACGTAGAAAAGAAAGAGCAATTGCTGGCGTAGGCGTGCTTCTACATAAACGTTTTCAACACAACACCGACGAAAATTACTATTTCTAAAACCTACAACATGATAGGCTCAACAGATAAAACTAAATCCATGATAATATTAAAGGAACCTATAAGATGGAAGCAAGAATTAGAAAGAAATATGATCGAACAAGTCATGTCTTTTAAATATCTGGAAGTTCTTATTACAAGTGATCGAAACGTAAAACAAGAGGTGAAACAACATGCCATGCAGGGTTTGAGAATATGTGGCCATTTATGAGACGTCACATGGATAAACAAACATATGTCAGTAGAAAGCAAAGTAAAATTGTATAAAAGAGTAGTATGTAAGACCCATAATGACATACGGAGCCGAAACCCGCGCAGAAACTGCTAAAACAAAGCAATTTTAAAGAACAGACGAAATGAGCACTCTAAGAAGAATAGTCAGAAAAGCAAGATTAGATCACATACGCAATGAAGATGTAAGATAGCAATGTAACGTAGCTGATATTGTGAAATGTACAAAATACAGAAGAAACCATGTAAAAATAGCTGAAACCGATAGAATTCTTCGAATAGCATGTAACCTAAAACCTGCAAGAAAACGCAATCAAGAGTGGCCCGAGAAAAGATGGAGAGAAAGTTGGATCTTAACATCAGGAGAAGTACCATAATTAGCGCGAAGAATCGCAGGCTATAAATTCGCAATTAAAAACGAAGTAGAGACGATTTGGAGTACCTTAGGGAAGTGTCTACGGACCAGTTCTACTCGTATATCTGTTGTATGCTACAGACCTACCTGAAACATCTACTTAAACTTTTACTGACGACACGGCTATCTTGCCAACCATTTATATCTGCATCTGACAGCCTTCATGATGGCTTTAATAACCTACAAATTTTACTCAAGAAGTGGCGAATAAACGGCAATGAGACCAAGTCGCAACATGTCGCTTTGACCCACAGAACAGAAACCTGTTTAAGTGTCTCTCTTAAACAGAACACAGTTTTCACAGTCTGACGGTGCTAAGTATATTGGACTGCGCTTATATAGAAGATTTAACTGGAAAGCGTTCATCTCCAAGATATCTTTGTGAATCGATCACAAAACATTCGCTTAGAAGTAAATTGACAGTGTACAAAATTGTCCTAAGTAAAACTGGCATTGGCTTTATTTTAAATTAAATTTTAAGGGTTCACTCTTTTGGGGAAATATATTTTTAACGAAATAATGTAAATTCCATATTTTAGAAAAATATCACCTCCGCAGGGATTCGAACCACTGACCTTCGGCTATACGCGCCACTGCTCTACCATTGAGCTACAGAGGCAGATCTCTGAAGATGTGATATTCGTCTAGATATAGTAATTGGAAACTGTGAAATCTAGTGTGCATTAGAAATCGTATCCAGTAGTTAATGAGCCGCTAATCTCTAATGAGAAAATAGATTGTCATAGAGAGTGATGGAAAGCCGAGAACAAACTGAAGAAAAGAGGTAGAAGAGGTTCAATTTAACAGTTCTATACAAAAGGCATTAGACAGAAAAAAATAGAAAATGGTTGTGCAAAAAACCATGGGTTTGTAAGATGATTTTACAGTACATTATTGACATTTGAGATTTCCTCAAGAAGATTAGTTATGTCAATAATAAACAAGAGGGGCCAAGTTGATCGACGCCTGCGGAACTCCTTGGCTAACATTTAATACAAAAGTAACTTGGACCTTATTTCCAATAAACGATTTTAAAAGCCTTATTAAGCCTTTTGGTTGAAATTCATGTTTTGGTTGTATCATTAAAAACTAAAATGGTTCATAATCGAAAACTTGTGACAAACTAGGAAAAGTTACTGAGATGTATTTGGTTTTTCCAAAAATTTTACAAGCAAAGTACTTACTGCCACTTTCAATACAAGTTTATCTCTGAAATTCGAGGCAACTTTTTGCTTCCGGTTTACTAAAAAAATTGAACTTTGCTTCGTTTTGAACGTCTCCTAATTTATATCGCTGCACAGCTAGTTGTATTTAAAAAATGTAATAATTTAAACGTACGCAAATTGCAAATCTCATTACGGTTTATTTTCTGAAAGAAACAAAATTACTAAGAAATCAAAGACGTAATATTATAATAATCTAAGCCAAGAAGCATCGTAAAATCATAATCAAACAAATCATAAGTAAACAGTAAAATGGAAAAGAACGTTCTTTAACATTCCCTTACGAATACCTAACGAGTTTACTAAAACAAACTGCCAACAAAAACCTATTTGAATAATCGTAAAGAAATAAACAGATATTTGTAAAAAAATAAAATCAGGAGGGGAAATATTTGGGACGCATGACGTTAATAAAAGCTTTATTAAATATTAAAGCATTTTTATATCCTCGGGTTGTAATACAATGCATATAACGAATGTTTTTTAACCACAATCATTCTACAATGGAAATTCTAACAAAAAAGTCTGCTGCGAATATGCTTGTATTATTAAACCCGAAATTCATAAAATGCACAATTGTTTCGTTTCACTTTTCCGTGTTTCGATTTAGAAGCGCAGGAAAAATGTGTTACGTGTAGTCCAGTCAAAAAAATTCAAAAAATGATCCAACCTCCTGAAAAATCCGAAAGTTTTGAAACTTTTCACATTTATTTATAGGTACAGTTGAGGACAGAAAAAAATAGGACAACTCGAAAAATCAAGTAAACTTTATTCTATAAAATTTAGTTACTTGATTTTGGCTTTATAATTATGATATTTGTCACATTGACTTGCAATCAAATTACAACACAGGGGCCATTTTAAACTAGAAAAAAAACACTGTCCTATTTTTTTCTGTCCACAACTGTACCTAAGAATGAATATACCAAAAGTCCTCATAAATATGAGGCGAGCTCTAGCGGAAATTAGTGAAAACAGGGAACTTTTTTTGGTTTTTCGTTAATATCTTAAGAACCGTTGGTCGAAGGTAAAAGTTGATTATATACAAAATTGAAGCTTATTAAATTTTCAATAAAAATGATTATATACATTTTTCTTGTATTCCTAACGGCTTCCGAGTTATAGGGCGCTAAAAAATACTATCCGCGTCGCATCGTTGCTTGAGTGTTTCGCATAGTAGACGTATGACGTGTTTACATAATTGACGTGTGAAATGGAAGAAAACTGTTTGTTGTGCGACAAAATTCTTGGTTCACCTTCTGGTGTAACGACAGTTGGTTTGAAGGGAATGAGATCGTTACTGGTAGCTAGTGAGCGAAGAAAAGATAATTTGGGTTCTAGGCTTCTTAGTATTAAGACAATTAAATTACACACTGAGTGCCGAAAAGAATACACACGGAATGAGTCTATAAAGGCTTTCCTGAAACAGTAATCTGCTTCAGACCCCTCTTCATCAGCACAAGGTAGCTCTTTGCCCCAAACAAGGTCGTGTGTGAAAGCATTATTTGAATTCAAAACAAAATGTTTCTTCTGTACAGATGTTGTCGATGAAGATTATTTTATAAAACAATTAAAGAAACCTATTAAAGCCCGCAGAGATGCATTCTATTGTCGAAGTAAGGAGATGATTACGACTGTGTTGAATGCTGCAGACAGGAAAAATGATGAAAAGGCACAAGAAGTTAGGCTACGTCTGTTTGGCATTAGCGATCTTGTCGCTGCTGATGGAGTGTACCATCTGGACTGCTACCAACAATTTGTGTCTCACAAGCCTCCACAAGAGGGTCGAAAACGTGGACGCCCTGAGGTAGATTACATTATAAAGGCTATGGAAGAGATTTACTCCCTCATTGAGAATTGTGAGGATTGCCAACTTTCCTTTGAACAGTTAAGTTCTGCTGTATCTGGGGATGTTCCTTCAAACGATACAATTAAAAGCAAACTTAAAGAGAAATATGGAGAGAGAATTATAATTGCTGTGGGAGTTGGATGGAGGGATGCAACCATCTGTTTCAATGATGTTGGATTCAACATTTTGAAATCATGGTATGATGACAGAAAAGCAGATGAAAGTGATGAGCGACTAAGAATCGTACAAGCAGCAGCAAAAATAATAAGCCAAGATGTTCAGAAAAATGTGTATGATACAACCGTCTACCCTCCGGGCAACAACTTTTTAAAAGAAGCTGCTTCTCCTGTGCCACCAACTCTACGAGTTTTTTTGGAGACATTGATCATGAAAAAAGCTGATGATGTAAATAAAAAAAGAAAATGCATTTCTATTGCTCACAGTATTATCTCTGCGATAAGACCAACCTCTTTTGTATCTTCAATAATGAACAGTGTTGCTTTGTTTGTGTACAGGAGGTTTGCGAGCAAGAAGTTGGTAACCCATTTATCAAGTTTAGGGTTCAGTGCTTCATATCACAGCGCACAGCAACTGTAAATGTCAGCAATTAATCACATTCAACCCGATACTGATACCGGTAAAAGCTTACAACTTGAGACAGTGTATATAATTTGGGACAAACGATGACTTTCCCGCCAATGTGGGCATGGCTATCTCTTTGTACAATTTCGAAGTGCAATAAAAACAAATGTTGATGCAACAGAATGCAAGGTCAATGTTAATTGTCAAACAAAACTTGAAAGTTGTGTGTTATGGTTAAAAAAAAAAATTCAAAATATTGTGGTTCTTTTTATTAGAAATTTATTAGTGAAATAGTACCTACTGTATCTTTTGTACGACCAGATATAATTAATTTAGGTTTACAGGTAAGCGTGAATGCATTTTCGTTCTAAATGATTAATTAACCAAACTTAACATAAAATTTGTTGCTAAACGTTGGGAATTTTTTTAGTGAAAAAACTGCATCTGAATTGTAACTTGGGACAGGCAAAATGCCTAAAACTAGAAGACGTGTGGGTTCCCGTAAATATCGAGATTTTGCAGAAGATAATTTAGAAGCTGCATTGGAAGATGTCGCAAAGAATAAAAAATCCATTCGGGAAGCTGCCGAAGCATATGGAGTACCAAAGTCAACCATTCATCGGAAATTTCATGGTCGTAATAGTCTGAAGCCCGGCAGGCCAACTATTTTATCAAAACACGAAGAAGAAAAATTAGTTCGAGGTATTTTAGTTGCATCTGAATGGGGTTTCCCGTTAACAACTGTTGACATAAAAAATTCGGTCAAGGCATATTTGGATAGAAAAGGCAGAGTGGAGAAGAGATTGAAGGATAATTTACCAGGAAGGATATGGTGTGAAGGTTTTTTAAGTCGCCACAAGCGCCTGCTTTCTGCCAGAATGTCTGAAAACATTAAGCGCAATCGTGCTGAAGTTTCAAAAGAAATTATAATTAGTTATTTTAGCAATTTAAAAGACGTACTACAGGATGTGGAACCAGGTAACGTTTTAAATTACGATGAGACAAATATGTCTGACGACCCTGGCCAAGTAAAGATTATTGTCAGAGGAGGCACCAAACATGCTGAAAGGATTGTAGATTCAAGTAAAAGCTCAACGTCAGTAATATTTACAGTGTCAGCCGCAGGGTTATTGTTACCGCCTTATATTGTGTATAAGGCCCAACATTTATATGATATTTGGTGTGTGGGTGGTCCAGATGGTGCACACTACAACAGAACCAAAAGCGGCTGGTTCGACACGTTCATGTTCGAAGATTGGTTTCGTAAGATCGTTTTACCTTATATGAAAGGTCGAATCGGCAAAAAAGTGATTATAGGCGATAATTTGGCAAGCCACCTATCACTTGGTGTTATTGACGAATGCCAGAAATTAGATATATCGTTTGTTCTTTTGCCTCCCAATGCGACACATTTGTGTCAACCCTTAGATGTGGCGTACTTTCGACCATTAAAATTAAAATGGAAGAAAGCAGTTTTAAATTGGAAAAAAACTTATCGCGGTACAATTCCCAAGGACCAATTTCCCAAATTATTAAAAGACTGTCTGGACGAACTTAAGCCCAATAGCGCTCAAAACATTCTTTCTGGATTTCGTGCTTGCGGTCTGTTTCCATTTGGCCCTGATCAAGTGTTGAAACGACTGGCTGGTACTTTGGAAAATGAAAATGATAACAATAATTGGACTGAACCCTTAAAAACTGTTTTGGAAGGCTACAGAAATCCTGAAAATACAAGAAAACAAAGAAAAAAGAAAATTACAACAGCACCAGGGAAGAGTGTGTGTGCAAATGATTTTGAAAATGCAGACAAAGAAATAATCGACGATGAACAAGAAATATCTGAAAGTGAACAAGCAGAAGATGTTGACGAAAAGACAGAAAGTGAAAGCCAAGAAATTGTAGAAAATGAAGATGAAGGTAGTCATGAAATTGAAGAGTACGAAATCGAAAAAAACCTTGATAAAAACAATCTTAATCCAACAGTCAATAGTTTTGTTGTCTGCAAATTTATATACAACAAAACTACAAAAAAAGAAACTGTAAAAAAATATGTTGGTAAGATATTAAACATAGTAGAGGGTGATATGTACCTGGTTCATTGTCTGCGCTACAACAGTGCTCTAAAGGCATATGTATATCCAGATGTGATCGATGAAGTGACGGTTACCAAGGATCAACTCTGTACTATATTAGATTTTCCTGAAATTGTCAGGGGCAAACATAAGTTTTCTGAAAATGTAGCTTTTTAATGTTAATGTTTTGTATTTCTCTTATTGTACCTGTTCAAAATAAGCATTTTGTTTGTATGCGTTATTTACATAAATATAATATAGTATATTAAAAAATTTCATGAAAGTATTTTTTATTGATCTTTGCCTATCATAGTACATGTAAATCAACCAAATTGCTATTCATATAAACTGGTGTTGATTTTTTTATGAAGATGACTCTTTACAATCAAAATATCCAAGAAATGCTCTAAAATTAGATACCAGTAATATTTTTTTTGCAATTTTTTTTACTAGATAATTATTTTCAAGTGTCGCAAGTTACATCCTATGATTTTAACTGTCCTAAAATGTGTGTTCCCCTTAAAATCCCATTAAAACATAAGTGTCCCAAGTTACAAGCCCGAGTAGGTAACTTGGGACAGTCAAATTTTATTTTTTTTTTGTTATTTCTAAAGCTCAGCTGAGTCTGAAATTTGAAGTAAATGACAGGGAGGTAACCTCTCGTCCAAACAGTATTTTTTATTTGGCTCTGTTTCATACAGAAAAATTTTTATCATTAAAAATATGTAAAAAGTGTCCCAAGTTGTATGCTTTTACGGTACTTCTTTTCAACAATTTGTGTTTGACAACGCAGACTTCAATGTTAGAACACTGGACGGTCTCAACACATTCCATTGTATGGGTGGCATCAAATGTGTGCCTTTTAGAAGCACAACTGGAGGCGAACATGAAAAACCTATACCGAGGCTCACCAAGGCACCACCTGCTAAGACAGTAGGGAAACTTGGAGTGATTCCTTTACAAACTTACCAAAAATCACAAGGTGGATTGAGTAATGTGATTGTGGAGGATCTGGCAGATGTAGTCAAGAAAACTGAACAGCTAACTCCATACGATACTCTTTGGTTGGCAGCAAAATGGCTCAACATTAAGTGTGTTCCCGAATGGAAAGGCTTTATGCACTCCATAACAAAAGGGCTTGGCAGTGAAAAAACCAAAGTCATTCCTATCCCATTTATCAACTCTCCCCCATCCGATGAAAACACTATCTACACAGCATTGCAGTATGCTGGCAGCTTGTGCGAAAAAGGTAATCAGAAACAACACTCGATAGTGGCATTTGACCAGCCGCTCTACACGAAAGCCAGGGAAATTGTGGCAGCAGCTGAACCTTACTCCTTGCTGTCTAAATGTGCAGTCAGATTGGGTGGTTTCCACCTTTTAATGTCCTACATTGGATGTATCGGGTATCTTATGAATGGAAGTGGACTTCGGGACTTGTTGTGCACCATTTACGCCCCCATTTCTGTAGAAAAAATGCTATAAGGGAAAGCCTTTGCAAGAGCCGTAAGAGCTTTATTGTTGACTCACAGAGCATTAGCAAACATGATATTGGAGCATATTGATGTAAACCAACAAGAGCGGAAAGTTATTGAACACTTCACAGAAAACATGTTGGACGAGTCTCCATCATTGTGTGAGCTGCAACAAAACGAACATTTAGTGAGTCTGGCTGAGAAATTCCAAACCCAATTGACTCAATCATCCATGGTGTACAAAAATGTAGGTAAACCATTGTCAAGTATTATTAGAAATACCATATTGTACCGCACTAGCGTGGTTTTTCAAAAAACGCTATTCTTTAGCGCCCTATAACTCGGAAGCCGTTAGGAATACAGGAAAAATGTATATAATCATTTTTATTGAAAATTTAATTAGCTTCAATTTTGTATATAATCAACTTTTACCTCCGACCAACGGTTCTTAAGATATTAACGAAAAACCAAAAAAAGTTCCCTGTTTTCACTAATTGCCGCTAGAGCTCGCCTCATATTTATGAGGACTTTTGGTATATTCATCCTTAGGTACCTATAAATAAATGTGCAAAGTTTCAAAACTTTCGGATTTTTCAGGAGGTTAAACCTTGTTTTGACTGGACTAGTGGGCGAATTCAAAATACAAAGAACATAATGTTAACCTACCTTAAAAAGAATTTTTGATGAAATATTTCGGTAAGTTTTAGATATTTGCTGGAACAGAAAAATTACATCAAATTGATTTTCGTATTTTTTAAAAGTTAGCCAATTATTTCAGCGGGAGTGAGCAGCCTAATAGGAAGAGGTCAGTTTTTGTGCGATATTTAGAGAACGAAAGTCTTGTTTCTCTTCTGTAAGAATTTGAAGCAGTGTTGCCAGGTTAAAAAAATGTTGTGCGAAAAATGTTCAAAAGTCATGAGGTTTGTGACAAAAATCGTGAGCTCTAATTTTATACATTTTTAATTTATTATCAAAAATCATTAAACTCAGCATACTGATCATTGATCATGATATCACGATGTAGCACGCCAAATCATTAAATTACATGTAAAACCACGAGACCTGGAAACACCGTTTTGAAGTGTTCACTCCGCTAGACCAGATGTACTTTTGTTCAGCTTGCATGCTTTGACAGTGTCAACAGTCAGAAGATTGGTAGAAGAGGAATGACATCTCCACAACATAGAAACTTACTCAATCTTCTGAATGATGCACGTGTTTGGTTCTATTCTTGGCCTCGTCTCTGTTTAGCTTTTACAACTTTAGTTAATGTTCTTTGGGTAAACGAAATTTTCCGGTTCTGCTCCTTTTGTTGTAAAATTTACTCGGATTTAATTCGTGATTTTTACATTTTTTGATTGTATAGATACTCTCTGCTACTTGGTTTCTTTTATGGATTTTTGTCACCTTTAACCTTGAGCAACTGGTGGAATACCCTTAAAAAATAGAGGGCACTAAACCTATTTAAATGTCCATTAATTTCTTGTGCCTTGTAAAGCCAAAAGGTTAGTTAAAGTCAATGAAAACACGGGGAAGCTTCGTCGAATACATCCCGACAACTCTGGGCGAGTATCTACATAATTAAGAAACCATTACAGAAGTTACACTAGGTTTCACTGAAGTATTCTTCTTATTTGTTGTAAATGTTTGATGAAAGCATACATAATTTTCACAGAGACAGATTCAACTTGTTGGTTTATAGTTACAACGTTTAGTATTTCTTTGGACAGTGAACAATGATTACAGTGAGCAGTTCTGAATGATTTTCAGGAATTAAGCTGTGACGTTTCATTTTAGGTAAATTTTAAGGTATGTTCTATTCGTCTTGTATAACACTTTCAGGTAAGCTACACGCGATTAATCGATTAGCAAGAAAATCGATCAACCGATTAATCGACATTTCGTGATTATTTATTAATTAGATTGATGGTATAACTGTGATTATCAAATAATCGATTAATAAAATTTCTTGATATTTATGAGGCAAATTAACCGTTATGAGAAATGTCTAAAGCAGCGAATATTGGAAACGCAAAATGTTGTTTAAACGGAATTTTTTGTATCTGTCTACTGTATAAACTTTGTGTTTATGTATATATTTTAATAACCTTTGGTAAAGCATAATTTACTAATAGATATATTATTTTTATTTTTTTGCACTATTATTTTACACTCATTGAATATGTATTTAATTTTTTGATATATTTTTGCAATAAATTCAAATAAAAGTTATAATACTCGTGTTTAAAATTATATTTTAGCGTAATTTTGTAAAATCAAATTTGAAGTGAATAAACATGCAAGGAACAATAAAATAAGTATTTTATATTCTATTTACTAGAAATAATATGAATTAATAAAAAAGGTTTCAGGTAACTCAATATCCAAGAAAAAATATCAATATTACTACTAGTTTAATCGTGAATAATCGATTTATCTTGATAACCCCCTCACTAAAAAAATGGGAAGATTTGAAAAACTGCAAAGAATAAGGGAAAGAGGGGGGCATGTGCCCTATATAGAGATGTAAAGGTTAATAATAATAATAGAAGAATAATTTTAACAAAATAATAGAGCTTGACTCAGTCCGCTCTACTATTGAAACCGTCAGAAGACGAGAAAATCAAAACAAAATACAAACACCAGATCATTTCTCAGTAATACCACTCCCACTGAACAACAGTGGAAGATTACAACTTGACTGATAAAGTCCGCTGTATATTTTCAAAATAGCGAGTCAACCCCGTGATAAAGAGACATAATAATAAACGTTCACACAAACACAAAAACCTTAGCACAAAATAAATAATGGGCAAGCAAAACACTACATGGCAAACTTTGTCACATCATGAAAAACGAACATCTTAATAAAGCATACTCAAATACTCATACATATGGCTAAAAAGGACATCTTCACCCGGAAACGGAAGGATTCGTCACAGTAATCCAAGATAAAGTAATTGGCACCCTTAACTACCGGAACCATATTAATTAAGAAAACCCCACGAAACATAGAGAGATACAACATCGAATCACTCGAAAATGAAAGTACTAGAGACTTACATAAAAACAGGTTGAAACAAGCTCTAGAAGAAAAAACAATATCAGAAACAGACACAACCGAAGAAATCTGGACAAAAATGAAACATTACATAGAACAAGCGGCGAAAGAAGCTCTGGGTAAAGGGAAGAATATAAATGCCCAAAATACAACAGAAAATCATGGTTCACCTCCGAAGTAAAGACGTTAACCGAAGAAAACAAATAGCGTACCTGAAATACAGAACCTCCCCAACACAACAGGAGTAGCAACTGAAATTAAAAGAGAATATTGGGCCATGTTCACATCCAATATGAAAAGAGACCTCTACGTGGCACAAAAGAAAGTTTGAAAAATGCTAAAAGACAGGATGAATTTGTACAAGTCAAGAGTATAAAACCAGAAGAATGGAAAGGATATTTTGAAAAACTATACAGAGAAGAGGGACAACCAGCAGACATGAACATAAACATAATATTAACGAAAAAGAAATTATCAAAAACGACGAAGTGAACTAACACAGCAACAAAAAAATTAAAAAGTAGGAAAGCTCCAGGAGTCGATAGTATAACAAATGAACTTCTCAAGTACGGCGAAGAAATAAAATACATCACTAACTTATTTAAAAAAATACTAACTTCCTCTTTCTTCTTCTTCTTCGTCTTCTTCTTCGAGTGACGGCCCTTTGCAGGGCGTTGCCGTCTTCTTTCCATATGTCTGTGGTGTATGTATCAAGTAGCCTACAGACTAACTGCCTCAGCAATCCCAAAAGAATGGCATAAGAGCATAAACAGTGCCAATTTTCAAAAAGGGGGATAAATCAAACCCCGACAACTACAGAGCCTACTGTGTTCAACGCTCAAGCTAGTCACGAGCATTATCAGACTAAAATTAGAAGAACACATAACTAACGCGGAAGAGCAACAAGGATTTCGGAAAAATCGATCTGCAACGGAGACTATTTTCATCTTGAGACAGCTTAAAGAAAAAGCAATCGAATTTAATAAAACGGCTTATGTATGTTTCATCGATCTAACCAAAGCCTTTGACAAAGTAAGGCTGGCAGACGTTTTAAACAGTCTGAAAGGAAATAACATATCTCCCGCTATTATCAAGATAATATAAGAAATTAACAACAACAACGTCACTACAATAAAAACAGACCAAGAACTAACGAAGGAAATACCAACATAGTATAGGAATGGAATTCGGAATGGACAAGTGCAAACCCCTTCATATAGAAAGAGGTAAATGGGCCCCTAGTGGTATCGAAGAAAAACCCAACGAGCAAATTTTAGTTAACATGCAACAAAATATGCGAATAGATCATGCATACAACACCAATTAAAATGTAAATACAAAACCAGATTATCAGCTAGAGCTCAATCTTACCTCAATTCAAAAAATACATTCAAGTCTATAAACACTTACGCTATTCCTCTCCTCTCATACTTTGGCATAATTCATTTGTCTTAAAGAGAACTTGAGGAATTTAATAGGCTCATCAGGACTGAACTCACGAAGCACCGAAAATTACATTCAAAATCGTGCATTGAAAGAATCAGAATTGGCAGAAAGAAGGAGGATGGAGAGAACATCCACTACATAAAGCAATAGTAAAAGCAGATCAAAGGTATACACCACTCGATCTTTCAAACACAGATTACCCACCACACACATACACAATCGCACGAAAGAAAGGCAAGTGGGCAAGTACGGCACTGCAAGTTAAACATCCTCATATCATGAATACCATAGGCGTAAGCAAATATCTGTCTTACATATGGCTCCGTAATGGTAATTTATTCTCAGAGGCAGGGGGTCTTCTCTCAATTCAAGACCAGGTTGTTACCACCAGAAACTATCACAAATAATCGTTAAGGATAGCAGTATACAAAACGATTATTGCAGAAAGTTCGGTTCGATCTCCATGCTTACTTGGTTAATCGGTTCTTCTGCCAGAGCAATGTACGTAGCTCCTTTGAGATTCCTACGGATTCGTTTTTTTAAAAGACCACATACTTCCAACTGGGCAAGAAATTCTACCAGCAAGAGTGTGGTATGGCAATGGCAATACCTACCCAAATCCTGCCACTAACCCGTTCGAGAAAACACCCAACAGAGAGGACCAACCAGCAGAAGAGACAGCAAAAACTCAAAAATACATAGTTGTCATTCCATACATACGCGGAGTTTTCGATCAGTTAAGAAGGATCGGAAACAGATTCAATATACGCATTGCATTCAAGTCCTCACGAGCGGTTAGAGAATTGATCAAGACCAAACCTGATAACGAAGATCAAAAGGCGAACAACTGTGTCTACACGGTGCCATGCGAGTGTGGAAGAGAGTATATAGGAGAAACAGGCAGACCTCTAAGGGCTAGACTTCAAGAACACAAGGCCAATTTACGGAGAGGAGAAACCGAAAAATCAAGAATTGCGGAACACGTGCGGAGTAACGAGCACAGGATCCAGTGGAAAGATGCACGGATAGTCACGAAAGAAGATAGCCGAACCCGTATGAAGCTCAAAGAAGCTATGTACATTGCTCTGGCAGAAGAACCGATTAGCCAAGCAAGCAAGCATGGAGATCAAACGCATATGGATGCCATTACTGCGCGAAGAACTGAGACGCAACAAACCACCAGCTGCGCAAACATCTACAGCGCAACCTGCGCAAAAAACTACTGCGCAACCGGTACAATGAAACTGCTGCGCATGCGCTACGAAAAAAGTGTAACTTAATATTATAAGTTAACAACAATAATATTCGGACAGCTCCGTAGCTAAGTGGTTAACGAACAAGCTTAGCAATCCAAAAAGCGATTACTGTGCAAGATTCGCATCTGAGTGCTGGGAAAAGTATATGTGTTTCCCAAGACCAATCCGCCCTTCTCAGGGCGATCCATGCCTGAAGACGGGGGTAGATCCAGTCCCCGAAACGTCGCATTCCATTAAAGCAACAGAGTGTGCGAAAAACCCAATTAACACATCTGAAAACATTCCATACTACAAATTCACTCCAGAACCAATACTAGAAAATAATGAAGTCAGACTTTATTGGGATCGTACCATCTTCACAGACCATACCATACCTTCCAATCTACCTGACATCACTTTAACATTTATAACAAATAAACATACGATTCTAATCGATATCTCCATATCAAAGGACACAAACATTAATCACAAATATGAAGAAAAATAACCAAGTGTATACCTCTCGCTACAGAACTAAAAGCAATATGGAACCAAGAAAAAATCATTCATAATTTCCGTCACTTTCCCACCACAATCATTCATACAAAAATCAGTCATCCTAAGCAACTATTCAATAGTACGCAGATTCCTGAACTTGTAATGAACATATTGTGACTAGATTATTATCCGTCACATTAAAGAATAAGCAAATAATAATCGATTATTCATAGTAGGTAATCGATTAATCGTAATAATCGAATATCCGTAATAATCGATTAATGGTAATAAACGAACAGTCGAAAATCAAATAATCAGTTTTATTAAAACTGAAAATCGTGATTAAAGGGTATCCAGTGAAACTTTAGGTATACGTCATTGATGAATTATGACATCATATTAGGCAGTGTTGTCACATGTAACTGAACAATCACCATTTGCAGGCTTTTTCCAAACAGTTTGCACTGAATTTATTTTTTAATAAGAAATGATTTCAGACGACTGTTGTATTGTTTTAAAACAGTATATTCTTTAATTGTAGCAAGCAAAGTATTAAACACTTTTAAGTCGCAGTGTGTAAGGTGAAATTGGAGTAATACGGTAATTACGGAAAGGTATTTATGAAAGTTATTATTAAAATTAACCTCAAACATGACATGTGTCAACTACAAAAGTAACAGGAAAATTAAATATGTCTGACAGCATAGCTATCAACACGAACAGCTGTACCAACTTAATAGACAAATGTCACCAACATAATAATATTGTATTTTATAAGACACGCGAATATTTAAACATATTATAGAGCCGTATTCATAAACTGTATAATAACTGTAATACAAAAATGGAGGGTCTTAGGACATATGTTTATTAAGCAAACCCCACTTATTTTTCAGAGTTCTATCAGCCGTATCATTTATGCCATGTTTTTTGAAACACCGTGTATAATGTCATGATTGGTTTCAGGGCTTGGATCATGTCATGGTTGAGGTAGAAGGGCCCAGTGTATCAACCCACTCTGGTAAGCAATTTTATCAAGAACTGGGTAAAATCTAAAGGTATTATTATTAAAAAGGGGAAAATGGGAAAATGTTGGAATGATTGGACTCAAGATATGTTGGGATGAAGAGTGTAAAATTGAAGTGTTCAGGGAAGATTCTTCTTTTACAATCCTTTATTTTGTTGGGTTTCGATGCAGCGCATTGATATTGTTGCTAGGGAATAATGCATTTTCACTAAGTATGTTTCCTGGTTTATTTGTTGGATGTCAAATATATTAGCAAGTTCATGTGAGGAGGTCGCGTGCAAAACCGGTTAAATCCATTTACATAAATTTAAATTTTTCAGGAGACGAGAAAAACGTATAACATCTTGGCCCTAAGCAATAATTACAAATTTCAAAGGCATACACATTGGGATCAACGTTGTTAATAGAACATGTATATTTAGGATTAATTTATGATAAAGGCTTTGAAATTAATCAAAAAAACAGAATGAATTTAACCGGTTTTGCACACAAATCAATAAAAAATTACGACAAAAACGTCGTTTATTCTTTTTAAAAATACATTTTAAACTTGAAACACAGTAAAACACTGATAACAAATTGGAAACCTGTAATTTCAAGTTAGATGGTAGAAAATAGTATTTACAACCTCGAAGGTAGAAAACTGTTACATTAAGCATAAAATGTGGATTTAACCGCTTTTGCTCCCAAATACGAACTTTAAATAGCGATTTTGGTCACGAACGACTTCAAAATTCGATAGAGCTTACAAAAATTATATAGAATCGATATGTCGTGCATTTTTGAAAAAATATGGATTGAACCGGTTTTGCAGGCGACCTCCACAAGTGGAAACTTTGGTATAATAACTAGAACGTGAGGTGCTACAATAATTTAGTAGAACTTGTTGGAAGTACGTTTATACAAGTCTTTCGGGCAAACGATTTGCTTGAAGGCGAAAACTGTTTGAGTAAATTTCTTCAATATTTTTTCCTTCCTTGCCTACTTCTTTCCTTTCTTTTTTTCTTAAAATATGGTTAATTGTCTAAGCCAAACTTCATCGGGATATGATTCATATTGTTGTTTATTTGTTTGTTTATCCATTGGGCGAGACCTAGGCCAAAGGGCCAAACTAACAACGCGTGTCGACTGTTATGATCATTGGCACTACCCTATTACACAATTTTCTGGAACCCAACAGACTTTTATCGCTGAAAGGCATTGCGCCAAATATAGTCATTGTGCTGCGACTACTGAAAACAGAATTTCAATTATCTCCAAAATGTTAGGTAACATTTGAAACGCCAAAAAGAAAGATTTTAAATGAGTTCCAAGTTCAAAAAAGTTACACTGGTTTTCTATGTAGTAAAACAAATTTCTAAAAAAAAAATTTCTAAAAACAGTCGAAGATTCCTAACCGTAGCAAAATTAAATAAATTTTTTATTGGAATTTGTTACCTTAAACAAACAACAAAGCAAAATGTAACTAGTTCGTAAGTGTGTAAACAAGAAGTCGGATAACTAATTACATCCAAGCTGAAGTTGCTAAAAGAATGTCTAAATGTAGCATGTTTTAGCTTCTACAAACAAAGATTTCCTTATTTTACTATTGCCGGAGGGCGTTCGTTTTAGTACCGAGGTTCAGATGCATGTCCAGAAACAAAGATGCGATAAATTAAGTGGGATTTCTTGATACTTTATCCGTTTCTTGAATAAATTTAAAAAGTAAAAAAAATATTGCAGATACGCAAATCGATATACAGCTTATTGTTGCTTTTTATTTGGATCTCAACCGATTTTTAGACTTTATTAATGTTGGATTACAGTAGAACTTTCTGGAAACATTTTCAGAATTTGTTGTGGTTTATATTATTTGTAATTAAGTAATTATTATCAGTTTACTTAAACATATCGACCGTTTTGACCTCTCCCTAATTTATATAAATTAAAATATAAACGAAAATACGTTTGTTAAAAAATCATGGAAATTTATGTTACGAAAGTGAGTGTAGGTAATTAATGTACTTCGTATCTGGACAGAAAAATACATTATTGATACGTGTTTCTAAAATTGGCTTTTGCTAGCGAGACATTTAAAAAAAATTGATGATTATTAGGGTCACGTAACTCGTCACGTATTCCTATTGTTTTCGATTTCAAAATAACTATATTTTCGATTCCAATTAAAGCTCTTTACAAATGTCCAAATAATGAACTAATTTTGTTGAACTTTATGACTTTGTCCTCTTTCGGCTTGTTGGGCCAATTCACCTTGTAAAAGTTTGTTACTGAAATTAGGTTTGTAAACAACGGAAAAAATAAAGCTTCAGTTCTTGAAGGAGTGAATTTATCTTTAATAATATTAAGTAAGTTTTTGCGATGTAATGATTATTAAACCTTCAAAGAACTTGAACTAAGGAAAATACAAACTTTTTACAGACTAATATTTCAGAAATTTAGAAATGTATGATTTTTTGGAAATCCATGCCAATCCTTAAAAGCTCTATGATTTTCAGCCTTTAAAATTAAGCTTTTTTTCTCCAAATAACATAGCTGTCGGTCTTTATAATCAACGTTTTTCGCTTCTTTAAATTCATGTCTTTTCTTAAAATCAAGATGTTTGCACCTTTAAATTTTATGCTTTCTAGTCGTTAAATTGCTCGTTTGTCGGTCTCTAAAATCAAAATCTCTGTCCTTAAAATTGATGCTTTCTAGACTTCATCGAAATCCATGATTTTCGACCCTTAAAGTGCATACTTTATAGTCTTCAAAATTAAGGCTTTTTAGTTTGTAAAATCAATATTTGACAGCCTTTAAAATCAAGATTTTTTAGCCCTTAAAAGCCATGTTTCAAGTCTTTAAGATCAAGGTTTTCTGTTCTTCACTCTTTAAAGACATGATTCGTCAGTTGGTGAAATCCATGTTTTTCAGTTTCAGAATTCGACGATCTTTAATCTTTATAGTCAAGGTTTTTCACTACTTAAAACTCAAGTTTTCCAGTCTTTTCTCCCGGCCTTATATTCCTATTTTTCAGTTTTTAATTTATGTGTTTTGCTATCTTTAAAATCTCTGCGGTCCAGCCTTTAATAGGAAGATATGCCTTTTACATAAATATGTTTCCATAAAAATCCTTTTTTTCGGTCTTGATAATAAAAGTCCTTCGCATCTGAATATTAACGCCTTTTCGGTCTTAAGTCTTTATAATCCACGCTTTAGAATTTATATTTCAGCCTCTAAAAGGTCTTTCTGTCTTTAATATTTGTGCTTCCTAGACCTCTTTGAAATCCATGTTTTTCGATCCTTAAAAGCAATGCAATTTCTAGTTTCTAAATTAAGGGTTTTCAGCTCTTAGCCATGTTTCAAGTTCTTGATGTCGAGGTCTTTAGTTCTTAAAATGTATTTTCATCTTTAAAGGCATTATTTTCAGTCGGTCTTCTTCGGTTCTTATAATCCATATTTTTCAGTCTTCATTTCAAATATTCTAACCATAATCTAAGTAGTTTGTTGAACTTTATGACTTTGTCCTCTTTGAGTTTGTAGGACCAATTCACGTTGCAAAAGGTTTAATCTTTAGAATCATGATTTTTCAGTTGGTGAAATCTATGCTTTTCAGTTTTAGAAATCTATAATTTTTAGTGTTTATAGTTAACTAAGTTTTCTTTAGTTCTCAAAATTCCTGTTTTTTCGGTCTTTAAAATCAAGAGCTTTCAACCCTTAAAAGCCACGTTTCAAGTTTTTAATGCAAGGTTTCTCAAGTCTGTCTTTGTTTTCCAGTCTTGAAATTCAATATAGTTGCGCCCTTATAGTTCATTCCTTTCCAGTCTTTAATCCACACGTTTTTCTATCTTTAAGACACATGTGCTCTTCAGCCTTTAACGTAAAAGTCTATGTTTTTTAGTCTTCTATAAGACGGTTTTTCGGTTCTTATAATCCATACTCTTCGGTCGTTGTTTCAAACAACCAAACAATGAACTAATTTGTTGAACGTTATAATTTTCTCCACTTTGGGTTTGTTGAGCCAGTTCATCTTGCTAAAGTTTGTTTCTCAAATTAAGTTTGTAGACTCCTAAAATAATAAAACTTCAGTTATTGAGGGAGTGAATATATCTCTAAGCATTTTAAGACTTTGGAAATGATATTTTATACAACAAAAGTAATAAAAGTGACCTTCTTACGATGTAATGTTGCAAATTCTACAACAGAACAGTTAATTGTCTTTGCACAAATCCTCCAGTGATTATTAAACCTTCAAAATGTATGAAGCAAAGAAAATATAAACTTTTCACAAATTTAATATTTTAGAAATTTAGAAATGCATGTTTCTTTGAAATGTTTCTCGATCCTTACAATGCATCTTTTTCGGTCTTTTAAATCAAAATTTTTGCTCCCATAGCTACCTTTTAGGTCTTTAAAATTGAAATTCTAAGTTCTTAAAATCCATGTATTTTAATCCTTAGAATTAAGGTTTCTCAGTCAGTCAAATTCATGCTTTGCAGTCGTAAATATATATGATCCTTTATCTTCAAAATTAAGGTTTCTTAGTTCGTTAAATCCATATTTTTCACCCTTTAATATCAAGATTCTTCAGTCCTTAAAAGTCATGTTTCAAGTATTTAACGTCAAGGCTTTTTTCTACTTAAGCTATATGTATTTCAATCTTTAAGATCAAAAGTTTTTCAGTTGGTGTAATTCATGCCTTTCAGTGCTGGAGATCTATAATTTTTAGTATTTAAAAGCAAGGTCTTTTACTCCTTAAAACTTATATTTTCTATTCTGTAATTTCAATGTTTATAAAGAATAATGCTTTACAGTCTTCAATAGGATGGTTTTCAGGTCTTTGCATTCATGTTCCTATCATTAAAGACAAGATTTTTTCCACCCTTAAACTCCAAGCTGGCATTGTTAAATTGCATATTCTTCGGCTTGTTAAATCAATACCTTAAAATCAAAGACCTTCTGCCCTTAAAATTCCTGGTTTTCGGTCTTTATAATCAAAGCCTTTCACTTCTCAGACTTCATAGCTTGTCGGTCTTTAAAATCAAGAGCTTTGAGCCCTGAAAGCCATGTTTCTAGTCTTAAGATTAATGGGTTTCAGTTGCTAAGCTCCATTCAATTAAATCTTTAAAATCAAATTTTTCTTCAGTTATGAAATCCACGATTTTCTGTTTCAGAGATCTATGATTTTTAGTCTTTATAATAAAGGTTTTTCATTCCTTAAAAGTCATGTTTTCAAGTCTTTAAAATCAAGATTTTTCCGCCCTTACATTAGATTCTTTTTCAGTCAGTAATTTACATGTTTTTCTATCTTTATAATCTTTGCTCGTCCGCCTTTAGTCGGAAGGTTTGCAGCCCTTTAGACCCATGCTTCCCAGCATTAAAAATTAAAATTTTTCCACCCTTAAACTCCATGCTTTCTAGTAATTCAATTAAATTTTTGTAGGTTGTTTAAATCTATGTCTTTAAAAAGCAAGTCAGTCTATGTCTTTCGGTTTTGATAATAAAAGTCTTTCACTTCTTAAAATTCAGGTCTTTTCGGTCTTTAAAAGCTATATTTCAAGTTTTTAAGACCAAGGTTTTTCAGTTCGTAACTTCCATGTATTTCAATTTTTAGCCAAGATTTTTTCAGTTGTTGAAATCCATGCCTTTTAGTTTTAAAGACCTTAAAATTCATGTTTTCCAGCACCTTTCGACCTTATAGTCCATTCTTTTCGAGTCTTGAATTTACGTGATTTTCTATCTTCAAAATATATGCTTTTCAGTCTTTAATAGTCAGGTTTTCAGTAGTACTTTAAATTCATGTTACACAGTCTTTGAAATTAGTATTTTCCCATCTATGTATTTCACCACTTCCAGACTAAACTCAACGTTTTCGGTCTTTAATATATGTACACGTTTTTGAAATTAAAGAATTTTCAGTTCTGAAAATTTGTGTTTTCCGATCCTTATAGTCTATGATCTTTGTGCTGAAAACTTATGCTTGGAATCCATGTTTTTCGATCCTAAAAAACCATGTTTTTACAGTTTTTAAATTAAATGCTTTGCAGCCTTTAAAGGATACGTATCAAATCTTTAAAACCAAGGTTTCGTAGTTCTTAAAATCGGCGTATTTTAGTATTTAAAATCTATGCCTTTTAATCGTAAAAGTCTATATAGGCGATATCCTCTAAGGTGGGTTTCATCTTTAAAATTGAAGATTTTCAGTCCTTAAAATCAAGTTTTCAATTTTAAAAATTCGTTCTTTCTGCTTTTTTCAAGTCTATGTTTTTGGAACCCTAAAATTCATGTTTTCCAATCTTTAAGATCAAGATTTGTTAGCCTAAAAAGCAGGTTAGGTTACAGGTTTTTAAAATTTAATTCTTAAAAGCTGTCCTATTACATTCTTTAAAATTAAGGTTTCTCATTTGGTGAATTCCACGCCTTTCAATTTTAAAGGTCTATGATTTTTAGTCTTCATAATCAAGTCAATTCAAAGTTCTTAAAATTGATGCTTCTTATACATTTTTGAAATCATTAGTTCTACAAGGTATCATCATATTTAAAGTCGCGTTTAATAGATGGATTTTGGGTTCTTACAATTCATATTTTCCAGTCTTTGTTTCAAATGTCCAAATAATGAATTAGTTTTATTGAACTGTATGTGTCTGAGCTTGTTGGACCAATTCCCCTTGCAAAAAGTTGTTTCTGACAGGTTTGTAAACCTCTGTCAAAATAAATATTATTTTAAGTGTTTAGGGGGATGATTTCTAATAAAAAAATTAAGTTAATTTTTTACGATATAATGTAAAACTTTTCAGCAAAATCATTATTAAATCTTCAAAAATCTTGAAGCAAGAAAAATATAAACTTTTGTTAAACTTTTAGATTTTAGAAATCTAAAAACGTGACAAGTTAATGACTTTTGCTATTCTGAAGGGTATTAAGTTTTATGTAAAATGTACACCTTTCAGAATGGCTCCAGTCATTGGAAATTAAAATAGTAGATAGTTTAGTTTAGTTGAGCTTGGCAAAAGCTTTACTTTAGGATTAAGTATTATAGCAACGATTATTTTCTATTAAATAAAGGTTTTAAGGTGTTTTTTTACCCTATCTTATTAATAAAATTCGTAGTAATTTTATTGTAAAGTTGCTGTTGATAATTGGATTTCAGCTTTGTTAATAAAACAGAGAGTTAATTCAGATGTAAAATTACGTATTTCGTTTTAATACTTCATGGTGCAATAAAAACCCTGGTTGTAATTGCTTTATTATTTAGATGTCGAAATTTCTTTAAAATTTACGATTTCAATAAATTGCCAGCTGTTAATCTTAGAAGTTTAATTTCCTCGAATTTTCCAGATTGCCGAATCAAGGCCAAACTTTTACGAACTATAAACGTAATCGTAAATTCAGATTTATTAATTTTATGGATGTAAACAAGCAGTATAGTTGCTTGTTATACCTTATATCAAGCCATAAAAATTTTTAAAGGTAAGAAGCAAAGTAAGAGAATAAACTAAAATCCGGAATAATACTGAATTAATGATACTCAAGCCCGCTTGGGAAACCCTATAAAAACGTACTTGTGATATGATTTTAAAATTTTGGTGGTCCCCTTTTCCAGTTACACATAGTGGAAGGTTAATTTAAACGTATTATAAATATATGTGGAAGTCCTAGCTGTATTTTCATAATATAAATTGCTGTAAGTACGAGTTGTAGAGCAGATAGGAACATGCATTATGCGGGCTCACGCTTTGCAAATATTTACATTGATTAACTTTGGTCGTGAGGCTGCTAAAGGTAATTTCTTTGATTTGTTTCTGTATCAGTATGGTGGACTATGGTTTATTTTAATATTATAGGTTATTATTAATTAACACACTTCAGTCTTGTTATTAATTGCTTTGCTTAGTTATTAGCCTTTAAATCTAAATACGTTAAATTATAATTATATATAATAAGCTGCAAATACGGGAGTTTTTAACAAAGTTTCAGGCGAAATTAATTAATCAATCCTTCTTTTATTAAAAATTAAATTACTGAAAGGGTAAAATCCCAGGGAGTTATAACTTATATAAAAATAAAACTGGTTTATTTTGGATTTAGCTAGAGATATAAGATATTTGATGAGAACATAAATAATAAATGAATGTCTTTGTTAAATAATGTATATACACGTTCAGGAATGTCAACATGCGTGTTTTATGATTAGAATAACAGAGATAAATGAATCAAATGTTAAAGTAAGGTTATGTAATCGTAGGCGGTTAAATAGGAATAAAGCCTGATTTTATACAAAGCCATGGGTGTGTTTATTTAACAATAAGCTACTAATTAATTAAGGTTGTTAGATTTTATTTAAGCTACGCTTTGCTATAAATCTGAGACTTTAAGTTTGGGTACAATGTTTGCAGAATTTAACAACATATTCGCAGGGTTGGTTGGTTACATTCCATTTCATTAAAAAAATTGCCATAATGTTCTGGAATGAAAATATTTTGAAATTGTTAGTAGATTAATGAATTACGAATCTAAATAAAAAAAAATCAACAAACCATTCATCAAATTGAATAGGCCAAAGGACTTGTTGCAAATATCAATTGCAATTTATCAGTGTCGTGGAAAAGACAAGCTATTATTAAATTCCCCAGATTATTTTTAGAATACTTTTAAAGAAGATTTGAAAGGCTTCAGAAATAAATAAATATATAATTGCTGAACATGCCCGGGTGAGTCATCCAGCGAGACAAGCGATCCATGAAGCAACAGTAAAATATCGAAGTTTATATAAGAAGTAAGCAGCTTACGAACAGATAAGAAATCATCAGTTTTATAAAACAGGAAAACTAAATTGAAAACTTCACAGAAAAATTCCGTGACGTTCCAGGAAGGAGTATGTTAAGAGGATATTAATATATCTTCAAACATGTCAAGGGTTTTAGGAGGAAATTCCCGAAAATGTTGAATAAATTTCTTAGGAAATAAATCATTAACTTATCATGTTATCATTATGAATCGATAGCGTTTAATTTGAAAACCTAATGTCAGCAACTACGGCGAAACATACATATTCTGTTCTTTTTGTATAAATTTATTGAAATGTTCATGACCTTCTTTAGTTCTTTAAATTCACGATCAAGTATTTCAGTTCAAAACTTTTCAACTCTAAAAATCCATACTTTTCTGTCCGAAGATAGCATGTTTTTCAGTCTTTAAAATCTATTTGTTGTTGTAATTAGAATTGAAGTTTTCTGTCCTTAAAATCCATTCTTTTAGAGTACCTAATTAGTACATTTTTCCTTTTTTAAAGATATGCCTTTTCAGCCTTTAATAGGTAGGTTTTCAGCAGTTTAAATCCGTCTTTAAAACCAAGAATTTCCATCCTTAAAATTCAGGCCTTTTTTAAATTGCTTAAATGTATTTCTTCGAAATCAAGACTTGTAAATCCTTGAAATCTTTGTAAGCCTTTGCAAACCATGTCTCTAAAATAAATGTTCTTCGTCCTTAAAATTCATGTATCCTAGGCTTCTTTACAAATCCATTTCCTAGTGTGTAAAATCAAGGGCTTCCCAGCCCTGAAAAGCGATGTCTCATTTTTTAAAATCAATGTTTTTCAGTCGATGAAATCTTTGCTTTTAAGTTTATAAATTAAGAATTTTCTTCCAGTCATTTAAGTTGCATATTTTCCTGCCTTTGAAATCTGTGCTCTAAAGCCTTTACTAGGAATGTGTTCAGAATTTTAAATGCATGTTTTCATGTCTTTAGAATAAAAACCTTTTTGTCCTTAAAATTCACCTTTGACAGTCTCCAAACTATATGTCTTCGGTCTTTAATATTCACGTCTTTATAATCAAGGCGTTTTACCTTAAAAATTAATGTTTTTTTACGCCTTAAAATGTAGGTTTTTTGTTCTTAAAATTCATGCTTGCTAGAGTTCTTTGTAATCCATGTTCTTCGGCCTTTAAAACCTGTGTCTTAAAGTCCTTAAAAAATAGTCCTTTCTGTCCTTAAAATTTACCTTTCCTAGATTTATTTCAAATCTTTAAAATCCATCAAAGCCTTTCAGTCCTTTCGTCGCTTAAAATACATTTTCTATTTTTCAAAATGAACCAGTCCTTAAAGTTCATATTTCCCTGAGTTTAAGTTTTTAATGGGGTGGTTTGATCTTTTAAGTACACGTTTCCAGTCTTTATAATTGAGGCTTTTCCTCTCTAAAATCCATGCTTTTCTTTGCATGTTTCTCGGTCTTTCAAATTCAAATCTTTAAAAATCAAGGTCTTTCCATCCTTAAAATTCATATTTTTTGATCCTTAGAATGTATGTTTTTACAGTTTTTAAAATCAAGATTTTGCAACCCTTGAAAGCTATATGTTTTAGCTCTTTAAAATCTAGGTTTCTTAGTTCTTATAGGTAATTCAAATGTCTTAATTTTTGGGGTTCATCACTTTTCACGTTAAAAATCTTTAAGTTTTTCTCTGTAATAAGGCGGGCTTTCATCCTTAAAATTCACGTTTTTCAGTTTTTGAGATCAAGATTTTTCAATTTTAAAAACGTATACTTTCCGCCCTTAAAATTAACTTTTCCCAGGCTTCTTTAAAATCCATGTGGTTTGATGCTTAGAACACGAGTTTTTCAGTAATTAAAATTAAGATTTTTTAATCTTTATTCAGGCTTCTTTGAAATCCATATTTTTTGTTTCTTAAAATCCATGCTTTACAGTCTTTTCAATCAAGATTTTTCAGCCTTTAAAGGCAACGTTTTAAGTGTTTAAAATTAAGTTTCTTTTAATTCTCAAAAATCCATGTATTACAATCTTTAAAATCAAGGTTTTTCGGTAGGTGAAACCCATGCCTTTCAGCTGAAGAAATCTATAACTTTTAATCTTTAATGAAATGGTTTTTCGGTACTTCAAGACTATGTTCCTCAGTTTTCAAAGACAAGATTTTTCCTTCCCTAACGTCGATGCTTTGCTTTCTAGTTTTGCATATTTTCAGGTTTTTTAAAATTAGAGTATTTAAAATCAATGTTCTTCAGTCATTAAAATCCCTGTATTTCGACACCCAATTGCCATGTTTCAAGTCTTTAAGTTCGAGGTTTTTCAATCAGTGTAATTCATGCCATTCAGTCGTAATTTCTCCAGTTCTTATATTCAAGGTTTTTTAAATCTCGAGATTAAATTTTTTTCCTTTCAATTTCTGAAGTAACGAATTTTTGTTTTTAAAATTTACGTATACTGTCTTTAAAATATTTTCTTTGAATCTTTAATAAAAAGGTTTTCCTCTATAGAATTTCGTGATTTCTAGTTAAAAAAGTTATGTTTTCCAACCTTTAATAAGAAAATTTCCCGGTTCTTAAAACCCATGTTTTTCAGTATTTATAGTTTTTCACTCCTTAAAATCCACATTTTCCGGAATTTAAAATCAAACATTTTTTAGTCGCTAAGGTTCAAGGATTTCAATGTTTAAAATCAAGGTTTTTTTGGTTCGTGAAATCCATGTACGGATGTTCGGTCTTTGAATTTCATGTGTTTTTTTTTTAAATCTATGCTTGCAATTTCCTCCAATACCTAAGCCGTCCTGTTATTAAAATGTCTTTCTGTCTTTAAAATTTATGTTTTTCGGTTTAAGAAAATATGTTTTTAATTTTCATCGTACATGGCTGCAGCCTTCAAAATCAAGTCTTTTCAGTCGTTGATGTCCTAGCGGTATATTAATTGACAATAATGACTCTATTTTGAGGTATGTTATATACAAAATAACGCCCTAGGGCTATTATTTTTTTCTAATGCCCTAGGGCGTATTATGACCTATAAAAACCAGTAAAAACCATTTGTTTCCATAGATGCAACTGTATTAAGTTAATGTCAAGTTAATGTCAAATGTCAAATCTAAATTACGAAATAAATGTGAATTGGATAATAAAACTGGTAGGACATAAAACGTTGAAGGCACCATGGGCATTATGAACTAAGTGCCCGCGATTGTTTTACACCCCTCGGGCCAAAGGCCCTCGGGTTGTAAACTAACAATCTTGGGCGCTTATTTTGCTCATAATGCCCTTGGGCCCCTTGGTACCTTAATAACTATAAAAACCATGTTCTTTTATATTTAAAAAAATCAATTTAGTGCAAGTTTAGGCAGAAAAATAGCTCAAGCTGATTTAAATTGAAACAGCCTTTAGTTTGCATGGTTTTGTGTTTTCAGAACTTACGATTTTCAATCTTTAATAAGGTTTTCAGACCTTTAAACCTATATTTTCCAGTCTATAAAATTAACGTTTTTCCGCCCTTAAAATTCATGCTATTCATTCTTTCCAGAGTCGGTCTTTAAAATTACATAATCTTTGAAGATGTCCGTAACTGTTTAACGTAAACCTAAAACGATATAGCTTAATATTGTTTGCAATGTGTAGAGAAGCGACATGTAAGCTAGGATAAATAATTAAGCAAGACGTTAAATTTAAATATGATGTGAAAATATTGATCCACGTCTTTAAAGTTAGAAATTTTTTCTGTTCTTAAGATCATGGCTTCGGCGTTTAAAACACATGCTTTTTAATCTTTAAAATTAAAGTCTTTCCGTCCTTAAAATTAATATACTTCAGACTTCGTTTTTCGATCTTCAAAATAAAGTTTTTCAGTTGTTAAAATCAATTAGCCTTGAAAAGCCGTGTTTCAAGTTTTTAAAATTAGGATTTTCTCAATCGGCGAAATTCATGCGATTTTTAGCCTTATTTTATTAAATATCCAACAAAACTTAAATGTCAGTGTTCAACGCAGTGTTCGCTCCACACAGTCGGTATATTATGATGGAATGAGAATATCGAAAAAAATTTTCAGAAAAAAGCAAGCATATCTAACACGTCTTTAAAATCAAAATTTTTCAGTCGGTAAAATCAATGACTTTTAGAGTTTAATAAGGTGGATTTTCTGTCTTTAAAATCAAGATTTTGGACCCTTAAAATCCATCCCGTTCCAGTCATAAAATTGCATGTCTTTCTGTCTTTAAAATTGATGCTTTTCAGCCTTTAATAGGAAGGTCTTCAGCCCTTTAAAATCAATATTTTCCATCTTTGAAGTCCACACCGCCCAGTCTTTAAATTGAATGCTTTATGATCTTTAATATCCATGTTCCTATAATCAAAGCTTTTCAATCTTTGAAATCCATGGTTTGCACTCCTTCAAATGTATGTTTCTCTGTCCATTTAAAGTCCTTAAAGGATAATCTTTTCTGTCCTTAAAATTAATGTTTTCCCGTTTCCTTTAAAATGAATGCTTTTTGTCTTTAATCCATGTCTTTAAAAGCAAGGCATTTCAGCCTTAAATTTCCAGTTTTTCGGCGTTCAAAGTACAAATTTTCCAGTATTGAAATCAAAATGTTTCTTTGAAATAGATGTTTATCGATCCTTAAAATCCATGATTCCGAGTCTTCCAATTCCAAGTTTATGGGTCTTTAAAAATCCATGTTTTTAAAATGAAGGCCTTTCAGTCCTTAAAATTCAAGTTTTAAGTCGGTTTAAAAGCCGTATTTCGAGCCTTCAAAATAAAGGTTTCTTAGTTCTTAAAATCCATATAAACTCCTGGACAAAATTAACGCACCACTTCATTTTTTTCAAATAACTCCTAGATTAGAAGGATTTTTGACTTACTAATTTTTTTACAAGTAGGCTGTGGACCTCGGCTGTTATTTTTATCTCTGTTGTCATAGGTTTGTTTTGTTTAGAATTTGCAATTTTCATTTTATGTGATTCTTGACTTGGGAACTTTTCGTAATTCGATTCGAAATCTTCTTTTCAACGTAAGTTAACTTTAGTTATCATGATTTTTGTTATCAATTCATCATTTATGAATATCCTAGACTACAAAAATGAATCGAGCCAGAAACCTATCAGTGGAAGAATCGGTACAAACGGTAATTCTTTTGGGTGAGGGATACTCAATGCGTCAGATTGCTAATCGGCTAGGAAGACGTCATTCCAGCGTTAGTCGCATGGTAAGCCGCTTTAACGAGACTGGATCTCACTCACGAAGACGAGGGCAAGGTCGAAAGCGGTGTACTATTCCAAGGGATGAGCGGTTTATTAGGCATTGGGCTCTGAGAAACAGGAAAAGCACTAGCACTGAGCTACAAAATGAGCTTCGAACTGTTCGCAATGTTCGAATATCGTCTCGAACTGTCAGAAGGCGTTTAAAGGAAGCTGGATTGACTAGCAGAAGGTCGGCAAAAAAACCATTCCTAACTACGGAACACAAAGTTCGAAGACTGCGATTTGCCCGAAATCACCAATATTGGACTCTTGATGATTGGAAGAAGGTTTTATTCACCGATGAAACCAGAGTGAGCCTAAAATCTAATGATGGACGTGAACGTGTCTGGCGAAGACCTGGAGAAAGATTTTCGAGTTGCAATGTCTCTAAAAAAATTCCTTTTGGTGGCGGCTCGGTAATGTTCTGGGGAGGGATTTGCTTCAACGGTCCCACAGAGTTAGTCCCTATACGTGTGAGGTCTATGAATGCAGATCATTATCTGCAACACATCGTAGTTGATAATGTAATGCCATTTGCTCCCTTTATTGGACCTGACTTTCTGTTTATGCAAGATAATGCTCGACCCCACGTAGCTGCACAGGTTCTTGACTACTTGAATGCTGTTAATTTGCCGTTCATGGAATGGCCAGCGAACAGTCCTGACTTAAATCCTATTGAACATTTATGGGACGCCCTAAAATTCATATTCTACAGTCTTTAAAATCAGAATTTAAAAACCACGTTTCAAATATTTGAAATTAAGGTTTTCTAGTTCTCTAAATCTATGCATTTCAATTTTTAAAGTTGAGGTTCTTTAGAAGGTGAAATTCATGCTTTTCAATCGTACAAAGATCAAACTTTTAGTCGTTAATAATAAATTTTTGACCTTTTAAAATCATGTCTTTCAGTTTCCAAAATCTAAGATTTTTCCTTCTTTAAATCCATGCTTTACAGTCTTTAAATTGTTACTTGTTTTTGGGTCTGTAAAATCAACGTTGTTTAGTGTTTATAATCGAAGTAATTCAATTTTTCAAATATAGGCTTTTCAGTTGATGAAATCTCTCTTTTTCAGTAGTAAAATTATATGACCTTCAGTCTTGAATGAGATGACTTTTCAGTCTTTAAAATTCATGTTTTTCCCCACATTATCAATGTTAAATATTTCTCAATCTTATTGTCCTTTTAAATCTATTCTTTTCCAATCTGTAATTTGCATGTAGGTACTTCTTGCTTTAGAATTTTATGATTTTCGGCATTTAATAGGAAGCTTTTCAGCCCTTTACACCAAATCGTTAAACGCCGTGTTCTAAGAATTTAATATCGATGTTCTCCTGTCTTCAAAATTAATATCTTTACGTCCTTAATAAAATTTTTCTACTCCCATACTTTAATTGATTTATTAAGCATTTACTACCTGCACTTTAATGAGATTCATTAAGATACAGATTTTTCATTAAGATACAAGTTTATAACCAATAGCAGCAAAATATTTTATTTGGTAACCATAGTTACACGAGTTGTTGATGTTTCTTAATTGAGATAACCAATAGCAGCAAAGTTGTCAAAAATAAGGTTAGGTTAGCTCTTCAGAAGGTGCCTATTTTTTCATTATTATAACTGGTCGTAGAAAAAATAGTGTATGCAACTCGCATTTAATGGCTATTAAGACACTCGTATTCATTAAGACACTCGCCTGCGCCTCGTGTCTTAATTCTCATACTCGCGACTTAATAGCTATCATTAAATGCTCATTGCATAATATACTATTATGTTTTCCAGATTTTCATTCACTTTTTTCGGCCTTTAAAATCTTTTTCTAACGCTAATATCTTATACTGTTTCTATGGTGCATAAGAGCTCACTTGTTATGTTGCCTTTAAAATACGCCTTTCTCTATAAAATACGTCGTCAATGACAACGTATTTTAGAGGCCTTTAAAATACACTTTACTCTATAAAATACGTCGTTGCCTAGTAATCTTCGCATTTTGTGTATTGTGACGCTCTCAAATAATAATTTAATAAAATTTCTAATAATATATTAGTGAAAGATATTAGTGTTAGAAAAAATCTTGAGGACAACTCGTGTTTTATAGTTTAAAAATCTCGGTCTATCAAATCCTCGGCTCACTTCGTTCGCTCGGATTTGAACTACGACCTTGATTTTTAAACCTTCTATAAAACACTTGTTGTCTTAATAGCTATTAAAATTAATGCTCTCCAGTCCTCAAAATTCGTGCTTCCAGGTTTTTTAAATCAAAGTCCTCCGGTCTTTAAAATTCGTGCTTCCTAGACTTCTTTGTAATCTCTACTTTTTTATTCTTAAATTATATGTTTTGCAACCTTTAGAATATAGACGTTTCAGTTCTTAGAAGCCACGTTCCAAGTCTTTAAAATCAACTTTTTCTCTCGGTGAAATCCAAGCTTTTCAGTTATAAAAATACATTCCCCGATCTTTAAAATATAGATTTTCCCAACTTTAAAATCCGTCCTTAAAATCCAGTCTTTATTTAAATTTCATGATTTTCGGTATTTAAAATGTATGTTTTCTCAGCATCAATGATTTTGATCCTAAAAATCAATGTTTTCCAGTCTTTAATCAAGAGCTTTTAACCTTTGAAAGTCATGAGTCAAGGCTCTAAAATTAAGATTTTTAGTTTTTTAAATCCATTTCTTGCAATCTTTAAACTCAAGGTTTTTCAATCGGTGAAATACATGTCTAGAAATCAAGGCTTTTCAGTCCTTAAAATTCATGTTACACCGATTTCCTTGAAATCCTCGTTCTTCGATTCTAAAAGCTATGGTGTTTAGTCCTTAATGGGAGAAGTTTTTGATTCTTAAAATCTGTTTCAGTATTTATAATCAAAGTATTTCGCCCATTAAAATTACTAGTTTTCAACGTCAAATCAAAATTTGTTGGTTTCAAAAACCATGAATTTCAATCTTTAAATTGTATGCTTTTTTCCTTAAAAATCCATATTTTAAGTCTTTAAAATCAACATTTTCTCTCGGTGAAATCCAAGCTTTTCAGTTATAAAAATGCATTTCCCAGTCTTTAAAATATAGATTTTCCCAACTTTAAAATCCGTCCTTAAAATCCAGTCTTTATTTAAACTTCATGATTTTCGGTATATAAAATGTATGTTTTCTCAGCATCAATGATTTTGATCCTAAAAATCAATGTTTTCCAGTCTTTAATCGAGAGCTTTTAACCTTTGAAAGTCATGGTTCAAGGCTCTAAAATTAAGATTTTTAGTTTTTTAAATCCATTTCTTACAATCTTTAAACTCAAGGTTTTTCAATCGGTGAAATACATGTCTATAAATCAAGGCTTTTCAGTCCTTAAAATTCATCTTTCACCGATTTCTTTGAAATCAATGTTTTTTAGTTCGAAAAATCTATAGTGTTTAATCCTTAATGGGACGAGTTTTTGATTCTTAAAATCCAACTGTTTCCGTATTTATAATCAAGGTTTCTCGTCCCTTAAAATTACTAGTTTGTAACGTGAAATCAAAATTTGTTGGTTAAAAAAACCCATGAATTTCAATCTTTAAATTGTATGCTTTTTTTCCTTAAAAATCCATATTTTAAGTGTTTAAATAGGTTTTTACGTCTTAAAATTATTAGTTTTCAGTCTTGAAAATACATTCATGTTCCTAGCTTTTAAAATCGAAACCTTTCAGTCCTTAAAAGTCGTTCTTTCATATTCTTAAAATGCATGCCTTACAGTGCAAGTTAAGGCAGGAACCTTAAAGCTTAAGCTGACTTCAACTATTTATGTTTTAAGCCTAGCGTAAATTGGCTTTAGTTGAGCTTCTCGTTAAACCTGTACCGCAACCGTCAATAAAGTTTTTAGGGGTGCTTTTTTTGAAAAGCTTCGAATTTAAGTGTTGCAATTTAGATTCTTATTTCTAGAAACCTATAAGCAAAGTTTCCAGGAAATTATAAACTGAAAATGATATTTTAGCATAAAACTAAGATGAAGCTTAGTTTAAGTGGGTTTAAGATCATCCCAGGCTAAGCTTTTACTTAAACCTGTACTGAAATATCGATCCATGGTTACATAAATTAAAATTTTAAAAGACTTTAAAATTTTGAGATTAAACCCTGAAAGTAATACGAATACTATTTGCTTGATGTTAGAAATAAATCTTGAAATAAAAAAAATGTTATCAGATTTTATGGTTATGTTAGTAATAATCTGGAAATATCATTCGGATTAAATATTGAACCATGAACTCGTGCACATATTTTAATGTTACCAATTTTTCTTAAACGAGGGGTGACTGGTGTTTTAGAAATATAGTACGGATAACATGGCAGCGCTGTCATTTTTATATCTACTACAATAAATTTTATTTGAGTGCCCTATGATGTAGACACGTTTACGACTATTTCTGCCTCTTTTCTCGGTAATGATGCAACTTTCTCTCCATCAGTTTTTTACTGTATGTGATTCACTGTTTCTAATGTGAAGTCTTTTGGTTAATATTTTTTCATACATTTACATTTACCAATATTTCTTTTTTTATAGCAGAGGGTCATACATCAGTTTTTTTCACTCCTTTAATACACCATATGTCAGCAGACGTACGATATTTCAAGGGTCTCTTTTACATAATCCCGACTGTATATCACATTCACCTTTTTAGGTCTTTAAACTCTATTGATTTATGATTCCGAAAATAATCAGTTTTATTAGAAATGCGTGTCGTTTTTCTGGCGTTAAATTAAGCTATCGCTACAAGGAAATCTAAGATATTTAACGTAAATACCGAAGGAAATCGGGGCTATGAAATTAAAACAATGCGATCATGTAAGTCTAACGTATTTCGTTGACTTCGTTAGGAACAGTATCCATTTCAGTAAAATAAACCGATAGCAAAAACTGTTCTGTCAATGTATCGTAAGAATTGCACTGCCGAGACTTTGTGTGAAATTAGTCGGTCGTTTGCCAGACCTGCGCTCCCAATTACATCGATATATGGGCCACAGGCTGCTTCTAATTAAATACACAATTCTTGGGCTTGATTTTACGTTAGAGTTTAAATTTCTTTTCCAAATTGAATACAAAAAACTGTAATTATCACAAAAAGTAAACAACTTAAGAGAAAAATAAACATTTTAAGGGCTTCCTCCCTGGAGAAATTTTAATTAACTCGGCTACAACACGTACGTGATTTGTATTTTTTTGTTAAGCGGAAGCCAGTTTAACATGAACTACTGAAATACTTATTTAAAGTACTTCTAATTTCGGCGAATGGGTTTGTGTGCTTAACAAATAAAAATACGAAAGTTGGAAGTGCATGGACTCAACACAATACCGGTGGCTATTTTAAAGATTGAAAGGTTTTCTCGATTTTTGTTGTGACAGCCGCGATAACCATTATTGCAAAAAGCTGTTAATACCAATATGGAATATATCGACTCACAGCCCTGACGTTTGTTTTGTTGTTATCGACTGATGGTTGTGATGAAGTCACAAAACAAGTATTTTCAATTAAATGTTCAAATAAAGTCAGATTCTAACGAAGCATCTTTTTAGTTCCTTAATTCCAGTGAATATAATTCTTTAATCATACTAAGAACCAAAGAGAATTTGTTATAAGAAACTAAGAATATATAATTCCAAAATGAGCTTGAATAGCCTTGATTTTGTGCTGGAATTACCTAATCAACGCTGATTATTTTTAATTTCTTTTAATGCTCGTTTAATAAGGAAATTTAACCGGCAGTACGGCAGGTTGGAGTGCACGTAATACTGAAATATAGAAAGTTAAGCAAATGAAAGAATAAAGAAATTTCAGGTAAAAGAATTTATCTTCGCGAATGTGAAAATTTCTTTCATCATTGAAAATAATATCCTGGACGAAAATAGTTTAGAAGCCAGTTGTATCTGCATAGTCAAAGAAATCACTTCACAAGGGTTTATTTTAAAAATTGCATTGCTTGAGTTTACATTTAAAGTACCTGAATATTAGGTTAGAAATTAAATTTTTAAAGATTCAGTCTTTTAGGGAAATACTTTTAAGGTGTTTAAAGAGTTGTGAAAATTCTGTAAATAGAAAAATCACATCTGAAGGTCTGTGGTTCAAGTCACTGTGTAGGTGGTGTCTAGTTACCAATTTTTATGATTTCTTTAAATACGGTAATGGTATTAGCTGGAAACTACTTAAAAGGACTTTCAATTGTTTACTGGGACCAATCGTCGCCTGGCCGGTTACAGCCGGTATAAAGTCCCTGCCTTTTCTGTTTCTTTTCACAAGGGTTTCGCCTCTGGCTTGGTTAACAAGTTGAGTTACCGTTACCCTTCTGCTTCTTGCTAAAGGAGTTTCGCCTCTGGCGTGGTTGACACGTTGAGTCACCATGCTCTTTTAGTGCTCCCTTTTCCTCCCTTAAAAAAGTAGGCGAAACATTGAGTTATTCTGTTTCAATAATTACACGGTTCCAATCCGGAAAACATTTTGTTAATACTTTTAGATAATTTTCCGCTTTAAAAATCAGACCCACCTGGACCGGAATCGAACCTAAGATCCCTGGTTTATAAGTTAAGTATGCTAATCGCCATCGAGGATGGTTAGAAGGAGCGAAAATTTAATCCAAAACCCTTAAAACCACATATTATTAAAATTCGAAAAATTCTTGTTTCGATCTTCGAAACTGTAACCTTTGGCATAGTCTACAGTGGTCTGAAATGAGCATGGTTTTATAAATTTACAAGTAAAATGCTTCAAACTTTACACACCTTTTTCAAACCATTTGTGTTAAGTAAGAAACAAAGATTCCTATTTCAGAGCAAATTTAAGCATAACCCTAGCTTACAGCCATTTTATATTAGAACTTGAACTTGAACTGTAATTTAAGCTTTTTTTAAGCTGAATTGAAGTAACAACCCTAAGAAACAAGCAATTTAAAATCCAAGAAAATAAAATGCTATGGGTTAGAAAAAATGAAGAAAGTTAAGCATACTTGCATAATTCTTCTTCTTCATCGGCGTTACAATTCGTTGTAGATTTAAGCCTCTTCAACTGTTCGCTATCGGGCCCTATCTTAAGCAACGAGCCTTCAGTTTGATCACTCGCAGTGTTCTAAGGTCTACCTCTACGCACTGTTTCTGAATCGTTTCCACTAAAACAGGTATAATACGCACTGATTGAAGAATTAAACACTTCACCCGAACGGACTAAAAAGGGGCGCTTGGTGTATTTAAATTACAGACAGTAATTGACTGGTGATTGTCCACAAGTAAACTGTAGTATATGGTATTAAATAGGGTTGAAGCTGGTACAAATGCAACCGGCAAACAAAAAGGGGCAGCCTGAAATATCGTTACCTGGGAAAGGGTTTGTTGAGGGTGGCCCAAAAGAAGCGACGAAAGGCTTCGAATCCCAGGGAGAGAGTATCAGCGGTCGGCAAAGAAAGGGAAGTGTCCTTTCCCGGAAGCAGGTGCGAAGACAAACGGGATGCCCTTGAACGGATAGGTTCTTTAATCCAAAACGAAACTATGTGAAACGGTATACCAACAAACACTAAACTTAGACGAAACTTTCACACAGAACTTATATTTTCCCGGAATGGTGAGAATCCGACACATAGGTCGTAAGATAGTTTTTCAAAACTAAAACGAGAACGAGAGGCCTTTTCGGGAATTTAGTACCAAAGCCCGTAACGAAAACTCACACGACCGACAGGTCCAAGAGCTAGCTAAACTCTACCTTGTTTCTGTTCTTTTGCGTAAGGCAAACAGCATGTTAGAAGAAGATGCCCAAACGCGCCTTTTGTGCGCCGGGGAAACCTTGACTGGCGTTGCCTCGTGATCGGGTTGGTGGTTCCCCGAATTCTTAATAAAGAAATAAACTGAACAAATTAATATTACATCATCCTATTTGGGACTTCTCTGAATTATTTCGGAACCAAAAGGGAATTTGCTAATCTGGCGTTAGTTCCTGTGAATTCTGCAGCTTCAGGCGGGCTTAAACTTCGAGCAGCAGGGACGTATTACACTTAATTTACGCAAAATCTCAAAAGCCGTGACACGCCTTAGTCTTTGGGTTTTCACAATATCTGCACCACCTATTAGTGCATCTACTTAATTCTGCATTCGTTCTTCGCCGAAATCCGTTTCTATCCTAGATCCTCCTCATTATGGCTCTTTCCGCTGTTCGCAGCTTGGTCTGGTCACTAACTGTCAAAGACCAAGTCTCTCAACCATATGTAATCACTGGCCTTACCATTGTTGAAAGAGCATTGTCTTTCTTGCCTTACTCCTATATTTACCGCGAATTTATATATACACATGAGTCTTATAAGTTTATAAGGTATTCCGAGTTTTTTTAATCTGTCTATTAGTCTGTCTAAAATCGATGAATAGGTTGCATAATTCAATATTGTGTTCGTATGCTTCTACAGGGTTTGTCCCATCATAAATATACTGTCGGGTGTTGACGTATTTCACCTAAATCCGTTTTGCTAGTCTCCTAATTGTTGTTGTGCGTAATTAACTAGCCGATATTAGAGAGTGTTTGAAGATATTGTAACGTAGTGGTTATCACTAAAAGTAATATTAAAAGTTAGCAAAAATAAGTTAGTTAAATTTAGCAGCATTTGTGATGATTCTTAAGTGCCAAAGGGGTGGTGTATTTAACCAGCTACGCCACGTGGGGGTAAAATTCTGGTTCAACTAACATAACATATGTCCGATTTTGATTAAGTTTTACAAAATATTATTTAGAGTTAAAATAAAAGATAAACACTTACACAATTTTGGAGACAAGTTACAAGTACATACAAAGATCAAAGATAATAAAATGAAGCAAAGGGTTTGATTCAAACTATGAGCAAGTCTTACTACGAACTGAATTACATTAAATTAAATACAGAAAATAATCTTACATAAAAATTGTAGGAAAAATCACTATAATCCGAAGGACCTGACTCCTTAAGGACATGATTATTCTTCGAGGACCACACCAAGCATGGTGAGCTCTGTCAAAGCAGTTCCTTGTATAAGACGTCAACTCCCACTCGAACAGCGTCATTCCTGTCGTTTCACGCTGAGCTCAGCATTTAATACCTATGTAACTGTGAGGTATCGTCTTTTACAGCGGTCACTACTTAACCTCCATAGGACCGAGCGGGGTGCAAGTGTACCCCAAGCCGTGACTTTTGCTTAAATTTTGTTGTAAAATTTTTTTTTGAGTACCGACAATTTTAGTAGCTTTCTGTTATTCGTTTTTACATGTTTTGATAGAATATTAACCTGAATGGAACTTTATTTTTCTATAAAAAGATAAGTATATTGAGTTGGGGTTCACCTGCATCCCGGTTGGTCTTCTCTGATTGTTAATTCTGGTTCTTGTTGTTTAGCATTTCGTTCGGTATTTTGGGTGGGGATATTGAATGCGCATGCGCGTCCCAGACACAATTCCGTGAACTTCGCCGAATGTTTATTTGCTGTGGTCACGTAGCTTAGTTGCTAATGAACATGTCACTTGCACGGTTGTTTATTAGGAGTATTAATGAATATACAAAGTTTGTGGGCATTTGCTTGTTTTGTTACATAATGGCTTTCGTTCGAAATCCTAACGCTCTATCAGATGACGAGTTAGCAAGGTTGCTTGAAGAAGACGATGATGGCGTTGACGAATTATTGGTGTAAGAAGATGGCGATGATGAAGAGTCTGATCACTTGTCCGAATAGGAAGAGGTCGATGACGAATTTGAAGGCCAAGCAGGGGGAAATGAGCACGAGGTAGGAAATGACGAAAGTTCCAATGAAGACGATGGCGACCCTAATGAATTTGATGGCACTAGACTGTAGAATAATATTAAAGATGAAAACATCAAATGGTCCCTGAATACAAGAGTGTGACGTTCAGAAGCAAATGTACTGCGAACACCAGAGGGACTTACTGCTTATGGTTCACAATTTGATACAATTTTATATGCATTTTTCTTATTTTTCACTCCCGAAATAATCGATATAATTGTAACCGAAACTAGTCGCAAGGTACACGACTACTACGACAGATGGAGTAATCAACATCCAGAAAAGGTGAAAAGGTTTGTTCCAACAAACGAAGCTGAGGTGAAAGCTTACATTGGGCTTTTGATAACAATAGGAACTCTTCAGGCTTCTAGAGAAGCAATTTGCATTCTATGGTCATCTGACCCTGCTTATTGCCAACTAATTGTTCCAGCGTCTATGTCAAGAAACAGATACAAGATTCTGACATGCTTTTTGCGGTTTTACAATTTTGGAACAAGACTGGAGCGACGAGCTACCGATAAACTTGCCTCTACAAGAGAAGTATTCGACATATTAGTTTCAAATTGTAAGAAATCCTACAATCCTGGCAGCTGAGCAACTGGTCCCGTTTAGAGGACGAGCACAGTTTCGTGTTTACCTGAAGTCGAAACCAGTACGGACTAAAAATTTGGGCCCTTGCTGATTATATGTCGGCTTATACTCTGAATATGTAAGTCTATTTGGGTAAGATTAGTAGATTTTTTTATAGTTGTACTCGTATTTATCATGTGTTTTCTTATTTTAGCCAAACAAAATCAAAAGGTCGAAGTAGGTCAAGGACAACGAGTAGTTCTAGATTTGAGGAGTGAAGCATATGGTCTTACTACGGACAATTTCTTTACCGACTTAGCATTAGCGGACAAATTGTGGAAAGAAATATAACTTTAGTAGGAACCCTTAGAAAGAATAAGCGATATATCCTGCGGAACTTCTTCCTAGGCCCAACAAACCTATATTTTCGAGCATGTTTGCATTTAGCAAAAACCGTTCTTTAGTATGTTATGTGCTGAAACAGAACCGTTCAGTAATTATGTTATCCAGTGAACACACTGACGACCAAGTGTCTGGAGAGGAACATAACTACAAGCCTGATGTCATTTTACACTACAATAATACGAAAGGGACCATGGATACTGTAGATAAGATGGCGAAATAGTACTTCTGTCAGAGAAAAACCAATAGATGGCCAATGGCAATTTTTCAGCATTTAGTGGATATAGCTGGAATAAATGCTTTCAAATGGCGGATCGTCAAAAATCCAGAGTGGGAGACAAGAAAGTGAGATCGCCGCAGAATTTTTTTATTAATCTGGGTAAAGATGGTATTCAAGAGCATGTAGAGATATGAAAAGGTTGCATTAAATAATCCGGAAACACATGCTAAGCGCTTTTCCGAATTTAGCAGTGACAAATGAAGGGAGAAGAGCCGAAGAGACTATTGCTTCTCAAGATCGTTGCTTCCTTTGCTTACGATCCAGGGACCGAAAATCAAGAAAATATTGCCTAAACTGCAAACAATTTTTTTGTCTGGAGCACTCCAACCAAAGAATAGTACAGTGTCATAAGTGTGCTGAAAAAAATTCACTCTAAATAAAAATCTTGGTGTTAATTTTGAGAATTAAAGTTTATTTGAGGTTAATTATGTAAAAATAAACTTATTTGATGTTAATTATGTTGCAATGAATTAAATAAAAAAATATCATTTTTCAATTTATTTTATAATACAATTTTTTCTACTCCTATACTTTAAGTGATTTATTAAGCATTTACAACCTGTACTTTAATGAGATTCATTAAGGCGCCTCCGGACTGCTTCGACAATTGGCTAACGTTAACGCATATTCCGGTAAACTTTCTATACAAACTACGTCCTCAAAAATTAATTTGAAGCAATTCCTAATATGAAAATGTATAAATAACTGCAATAGAATTTGTCCTACGAGGCCGATTTTTTATTTTAGAATTTTGATAAACGTATATTTAATTTAATTAGATTTTACGTCGTTTTTATATCAAAAATAAAACAAAAAATCTAAAAAAGGCTCTTGTAGGACAAATTTGATTGGAATTAGGGATAGATTGAGGACATTAGAAAAGTTACAATTTTTTTTTACGAGTACAATTTGTAGAGAAAGTTTTTAAAAGGTCGAGTTTCAACATATTTTAGTGAAAAAACGTTGGAGCATGTATGCAACCCAAATATCTCATATAATCGGCTTGACAGCTCTGTGTCATTTTAACACTTCTCAGGGTCTACTGCATATTACTGAAAGGGATCTTTGCTATTTTCTTGTTTATACCAAAGGTGGACTACACGTTGAGGAAATAAAAAGGTAATAATTTTAATATTTTAACACTTAAATGACACAGAGCTGTCAAGCCGATTATATGAGATATTTGGGTTGCATACATGCTCCAACGTTTTTTCACTAAAATATGTTGAAACTCGACCTTTTAAAAACTTTCTCTACAAATTGTACTCGTAAAAAAAACGTTGTAACTTTTCTAATGCCCTCAACATATCCCTAATTCCAATCAAATTTGTCCTACAAGAGTCTTTTTTAGATTTTTTGTTTAATTTTTGATATAAAAAGGACGACGTAAAATCTAATTAAATTAAATATACGCTTATCAAAATTCTAAAATAAAAAATCGGCCTCATAGGACAAATTCTATTGCAGTTATTTATACATTTTCATATCAGGAATTGCTTCAAATTAATTTTTGAGGACTTTAACGTTAGCCACAGAATTGTCGAAACAGTCCGGAGGCGCCTTAAGATACAGATTTTTCATTAAGATACAGGTTTATAACTACTAGCAGCAAAGTATTTTATTTGGTAACTATAGTTACGCGAGTTGTTGATGTTTCTTAATTGAGATAACCAATAGCAGCAAAGTATTTTGTTGTCAAAAATAAGGTTAGGTAGCAGCTTTTCAGAAGGTGCCTAGTTTTTTACTGGTCGTAGAAAAAATAGTGTATGCAACTCGCATTTAATGACTATTAAGACACTCGTATTCATTAAGACATTCGCCTGCGGCTCGTGTCTTAATTCGCATACTCGTGTCTTAATAGCTATCATTAGATGCTCATTGCATAATATACTATTATTGGTGGGGTACACGTGCACTCCGGTCGATGCGTTATTTTTAGAGCTTGGTCCTATGAAGGTTTATATTTAAATACCCTTTCAATCAACCTCATCCACTGGTTAGTACATATTTCTTAACGCTAATGCTACGTCAGCTTACATATTTCGCAAATTATTTTCTTAAAACCCAACAAAGCTATTGGCAATTAGGCGATCATCAGGTGCGTATCTGTGTAAGTATTTCACTAAACGGTACTCCATAACCAAGTTTTACAGAACTAAGAAAAAACATAGTAATGAAAACGCAACAAAACTGAATCAGAATAAATACTCGTAAATTATAGAAAACTGTAACAATTGGAGGAAACTTGGGGTTAAAACAAGAACAATCGCATTATTTATTTAATCCATTGAATAAACTACACCTGAAAATAGTTGGTTAATAGAAATATCCCACGGCAAACAACCCAGAATACAACCCAAGACTGCCAGTAACTCCTCATCTAATAAGTTAACATTAAATTGTTATAAAACTTTATTGTTCGGTTTTCTAATGTAAAGTCACGTGATGTGGTCATTATTATTATTATTTAAGTTTAATCTTGTGCCTTTATTTATTTTTATTTTATCGATGTTTATGTACAGTTGTGGACAGAAAAAAATAGGACAGTGTTTTTTTTCTAGTTTAAAATGGCCCCTGTGTTGTAATTTGATTGCAAGTCAATGTGACAAATATCATAATTATAAAGCCAAAATCAAGTAACTAAATTTTATAGAATAAAGTTTACTTGATTTTTCGAGTTGTCCTATTTTTTTCTGTCCACAACTGTACATGTTTATCAACTTTTCTAGAAAATTCTATTAAAGTTAAAGTAATATCTTCAATGACATTATTTAAGTTTCAGTACACTGCTGCATTTTATCAATTCCCACGCCAATTTACTGATTCATCTTCAATTCAGCGGTTGCCATGAAAGTGAATCAATATAACTACGTGCAGAACCTACAGTGCTAGGATCTTTATACATCCTATTATGCTCTTTTCCTGTCAAGTTAAAATACCTAGGAAATTAAATTTGCTTTCGTATGTCTGAAAATGGTTAAAAGATGTCCTCGTACAGATCTGAAATTGTTTAACCTTTAGTTTTCTATTACTGTTTTTTCTAATTTATTTGTTTCTTCAAATGTTATTAACAAAAACAAGGTAATTGAAATAAATGTCAAGGTTTTACTCCGTCCGTTGCATATTGAAAAACCAAAACAAAAAACTATTAATTTTGTCAAAATCTTTTTTAGCATGAATATAAAAGACCTGTAATTAGTTTTACTCAACGTAAACAATACAAATTGTTTATTAAACAAAACAAAAATAATTGTGAAGTGACTGCAATGTACGTAGGTTGCTTTATTTAGATGCTAAAATTTTTAAAGAAGCCACGATGAATTCCGGCACTAAACCTTGTTTAAGAAGAACTATACTCAACTTTATAAGAGTAAATGAGAGTTGTTGGGGGTCGTAAAAATTGCTGTCTAAACTACAAGTTTTAAGACCTTTCATTAATTTTTCTTAACCTAAGTAACGAACCACACTAAACTTTTTTATATTTAGCCAAGTTTTTTTATACGTTTAGAAACAGTTTTGTAGTGTTTAAAAATTGGTGTTTGTTTTAAAAATAAATACGTTTGTTTCGAACAGTTAATTTCAAGCCCAATGCTTTTAGTTCTACATATGCTTGGTGCTGGTATCATCCGCGTAGGTGGCCAGCTGTAGGGTCTTGTTGGCTAATAGGTTTTCTTTTCCGGTGTTCCAAGGCTAGGCTAAATAGTACTGGAGACAGCCCATCGCCTTGCTTCAGGCATTTCAAGATGTTGAACGTGTCGAATGCAGCTACCTTCTTATTTATTGTCACTTTTATCAATCCTATTAGTTTATGTGGCATTGTAAATTTGAGCATTATTTGATAAAGTTTATTTCTGTCAATCGAGTCGTACGCCTGTTTAAAGTATATGAATATGTTATACACATATACACGTCGATATTGTGTTTCCAGGCTTTGCGTTAGATTTCATTTACTGTAAATAATTGATCAATCGTGGACCTGCCGCGTCTGAATCTCGCTTGGTATTCACTGATTATGTTTTTTGCTGGTGGTTGTAGGTAGGAGTTAGTTGATAATGTACATATGTTAGTATTTTATACGCAATGCATAGAAGAAAGATGCTGCGGTAGTTGTCACACTTCAGTTTATCTTCCTTATTTTAGTGGATAGGGCATATAATACTCTTCATCCAGTCATCAGAAATTGTCTCTTCCTCCAACACTTATGTTCTCAGTGTAAGTATATGTTCTGTTAGGTGGTCATCGCTTGATTTGTAGACTTCAGAAAGTATTTAGCCTATTCCTGTCTTCTAATGTTGAAGTTCTATTCTTTCCTCCCCATCAGCCCGCACATTCATGTCTTGCCTGCTTTCAGCTTCCTCTTGTCCCCCAAGTATATTTTTTCCAAATACTTTTATTGGTTTGGGGATCTCCTTCTATTTGTCTTGTTTCTTTTCTGCAGAAACTAGTTCGAGGTTTGTAACCTTCTATATGCCCCCATTGGGTCATCGTTTTTAAAGTCTTCTTCCATTTGTGTGATATGTTGTTTCCGTGTTTTTTTTTCTTATTTCTGCATACCTTATCTGCTTTTTTCTGGCTTCCTCGAATCCCGCTCTTCTTTCTATATAGTTCTTGTGCTTTTTATTTCTTTTTCCTGCTCGTTCACTATACCTAAACCTCCTTGATTTCGCTGTGTGTATGTATTTGAAATCAAAACTTTATGGCACCATAATCGGTAGTGAAGCAGAATTGCGGACCAGGATCGAGGCGAGAGTGAAGAACTCTTACGAATAATGTTGAAATTTTGAACTGAGTCCGCCTTCAGAAAAGGGCTTCACCTGTGTATCCAGTATAACGAATGTCATTTTGCTAAAAAACTTGTTATACAGTATTTTTCATCTAGCTTTTGGGTTGTGACTTCAACTTGCCTCGCCCAAAGACTGTATGGATAGATACGCGTTCGTGCGCGGTAGGTAATGAAAACCTAGTTTAGAAAGAGATGAAGTATAGTTGGATTGTGAATTTATCAACAGCGCGTTGACGTCACAACCCAAATCCTAGGTGAAAAATACTGTAATTTAATGTTTTTTCTTTTGCTAATAAACCGGGATAGGAAGGTGTGAATTTCTTTTGTTTTATAATTAAGTTTTCGGGTGCTCTATAATTTTCGCAAAAAATTGAATTTGATGGTTTAAAGTGTTTAAAAGTTAACGAAGAACTTGCCCCCCCCCCCTCCTTAAAAGCCTAAATCAACTTATTGCGAATTTAAATAGCAAACTGAGTTCAAATCACCCCAAAGATATGTGCATTTAATTGTGGATCACCTTGTATAAAAACTTTCAAATAATTTCGTTTGCTTCACGTCCAAATGTGCCAGCCATACAGAACTGTTGTGCTGGGTTTTGTGTATTGTTTCGAACAGTAGCAAGTATTACGAATCCAAAATGGCCGTTGTTAATTTTTGTGTGAAACGTTTATGTTCTCTTCACGATCTCTACGATTTTTCATCAATCATCGATATTGCAGGAAAGAAAATGTTGCGGTTTCAAGCTGAGCTAAACAAACGTAAAGCATAAGTATATTCCTTATTTTTTATTAGAGCCTCCTTCGAAACTCCTTTGGTGTGTATAATTTCTTTCTTTGTGAAAAAGAGGTGGTATAATTTTCTTGCAAGTGCTGCTCGGTGGTGCGTTCCAGTTATAGCGGAAATATGGTAATCTACTTGTATTAAAGCCGGCTCCTGCCTTGCTTCTAGATAAATCTTTTCAAGCGAGACTGTTTCAAGTGTAAATGGCGGCGACGCTTTAGATTGGTGTCTTATACACGGGATAAGACTCGGTATTACAGTTATTAATGCAACCTTGCGCTACCTATATTTACCCGAGGCCTATACAGAACTAACCTAAACTTTATTCTATACTGTATTCCATTGTTATTAATATTTACCGAAATATAGAGGACCGTTCGCAGTGTGGAAGAACGGCGAAGGGGTTTTCTGGACTTTTATTAAATTTCCATCCTAACATAAACTTGCGAAATTTAAAAGAAAATTCTTGATATTATCTGATTTGTCGAGAAATTCGGAATGTCCTCGAAAAAGGATCTCAAAGTAAAAAAGTATTTCTGTTAAATTAAAATCAACAAAAAGAACAAAAACAAAGGAAACTGACGAATCTTCAATCTCGGTACACCTTAGTGTAGTCTGATTTCCATAAATTTGAAATTCAATTGGATATATACACACTTAAAACGATAAAATTTGCGTCACGTAGAATCGCGTTACCGCGTTCATATTTAAACAAGATTAGGCTAATTTGGAAGAAGTTACGATTAATCCCTCTCCTCCGCCAAAAAGGATTGTGACTTCGTATGGCCTGTAAAAGTTTAGTTGTTTACATTAAATTCGTCGGCGATTAAATTATCTTCGATGTTTTCGTTTTATACGAATTCAATAAAATACCCTCACAATTACGCTTCCAGTGAGATATCCGAGACATCTGCACTTGCGTATAAAGAGAGATCTGATTTAATCGGGCATTTATAGGGAACTCAGCCTCATGGACAAGAAAGGAGCTAGGATTAAAACAATGCAAAAGAAACCCCGTATTTGCATACAAAGCAGGTCTTAGAAAGCAGCGATCGCGTAAAGTGAATTTACTGAGGCGGTTGATGGCTGTTCTTTTACATGCTTTGCTTTTCAATAGCGCAGAACGGCGAGTTTACTCTTTACAGCGTCTCATTTCATTAAGCTGTATGCCCGGTCTTCGATTTTATTTAATAGCAAAAATTAGGAATGTTTGAGTTTCTCAATAAGTCCACGGCAAGACCAAAAGGAAATTTTATTCTCGAAGGAAATTTCTGTTTGCTTATAAAAATAGGAAAACAAAACAGACCGAACGAAACCTAAAAAGATTAAAACTTTGTTCTTTTTCCGCTTTGTACACAATTAATAAATCATTCTGTCGATTCTCACTTGATTGGCAGTGTAATTTTTGTAAGAAAGAAAATTGATTGTGCCGTATTTCTATATATAATACCGCGCCACGGTTATGAAGCGTTGAAAGGATTTCAAAGAGGTTCCAACAAAAACCGTATCGAATTACTGAAATAGTATGTAAAGCTGTAAATAAGCTATTCTGATCAGGGCGTTGTCTGAAACGCACCACCCTCAAATTGAACCATAATTGAAATTTTTAAGCAAATTTCGACAACATTCATAACGTCTCGTTACTAACAACAATTGTTAACAACATCTAAATCGTCTCAAAACATACATTTAAATAATTTTGTACAACCGAATCAGAGTTGCCGATACATATCATGCATAAATAATTGGGCGCCCGCATGTTGCAGATAAGAAAAAGTTATTTCCATTCGTCGATTATTTCGGGAGGGCAATTCGATATAGCCGTGGTCGACATAACCGTACGCTGTAGCATTTCACTTATATGCAAATCGTAGCCTATTCTGTGAATTGCGCCCGCCAAACTTGGGTTGTATCAATTTAACAACAGATATTTCGGTCATAATTTACATGTATTTTATAAAAGAACCGGAAGCACCGGCGATCAAAGCATTTTATACTATAAAACTTTGTTTGACGATGTTTATCACAACCAACAGATCATCTGAATCTGTGAGTCAGTTTTTTGGATCCGAACTTCAAAAGTTAATGTAAGAACGCTTTTTGTGAAAAAAAAAAGTTCCTCTAAATATGTATTTGTATACGGGATTTACATTAAATTTGGCGTATCTAGTATTAAATAAATTTCCGACTCGTTAAAAATATTTCTGAGTATTTTGAAAACGAGTTGCTAAACAAAATTGAATATTTTTTAATATTTTTGAAGAAAAATTCCAGTTAGTTAATATTTAATTTAAGTTAGAGAATCCCTAGATGGGACAAGAATTTGAATAGTAGCGGAGAAAGTCATTATAAGTATTGAAGCAGCTAAGCTTGTGGGTGTACGTCTTTATATTAAAGCACGCTAATTTCTTAGGCGTTTTAGCACTCTACTGGAATTGTTTCAGACTTACAGGGTTGTCACCCATAAGAGATTTTTTTTATCATATTCGCCATGGTATTATCTCAAATCTGAAAGAGAACCAATAACGTATAAAATTAACTAGCTACCCATCCGCATGGAACTGGTAAACTGGAGCGGTAAATCTGTCAATTAATTACTTTAACAGTGAAATCTCGATAGGAGATAGTTGGTTGATGACTCTATTTATTCGTGGGCTTTTTCCAAACAGGAAAAAAATTACCAAAACATATAGATTTTTATGATTGAAAAACATAGCCTTCCTTGGTTGAAAATATTCGATTTTAAAGACTTGAAACATGAATTTTATTAAGTTTTAATATAAAGACTGAAATCATGGATTTTTATTAAAGACAAAAAAATTATAGATTGTTACGACTGAAAAGCGTGTATTTCTGTATTTCACCTACACTGGAAACCCTTGATTTTATAGATTGAAGTATGTATATCGATTTTAAGAATTAATTACCCTTGATCTTAAATACTTGAGACTTTGAGACTGAAATCTTGATTTTCAAAACTGGAGAATATGCATTTTTGGGAGTAAAAAACCTTGATTACAAATATTGTAAACATCGATTTTGAGGGCTAAAAATAATTTATAAAAACAAAAAATCATAGATTGTTACAATCGAAAAGCATGGATTTTTGGAGATGTATATTTGTATACCTACATATATTTTAAGGACTAAAAAAGTTTGATTTTAAATACTTTAAGTATGGCTTTTAAGGACTGAAAGATTTTCAAGACTGGAAAATATGAATCTTAAGAAGTGGGAAACCAAGACTTACAAAGACCGAAAAGCATAGGTTTAAAGGCCCAAAATTACATTTTATTAAAAACAAAAGATTATAGACTCTTACAACTGAAAAGCAAGGATTTCAACGACTGAAAAGCCCTAATTTAAAAAATACATTGATTTTGCAGACTTTAAAATACGGTTTTCAAGGATTTAAAAGTTCTTATTTTAAAGGCCGAAAAACATGAATTTGAAGAAATGAAAAAGTTTGATAATAAATAATGATAAACATGAATTCTAAGTAATAAAAAACTATTCTATTGGGAATTGAAAACCATACACTTTTAAGAACGTAATGCATGGATTTCACAGACTGAGAAACCTTGACTTTGAAGATTGAAATGCATTCAGTAATTACTGAAAAACTTTGATTTAAAGATTAACTTTGATTATAAAGACTGAGAAATATGAATCTGAAGAGCCGAAAAACCATTGTATTAACCACAATCGGAACCATAGATTATTATGACTGAAAACAATGGATTTTAAAGATAGAACTAAAAAACCTAGATTTTAAAGCTTTAAACATGCTTTTTAAGAATCAGGAAATATTGACTTTAAGAATTAAAAAGATGGACTTGTTTGGATAAGCATGACTTTTGATTTTAAAGACTTTAAATAAGGATTTGAAGAGTCGAAAAACATGGGTTTTAAGGACTGAAAAGTTTTGTTCTTAATTTAAAAATATGAATTTTGATGATCGAAAAACATGTAATTTAAGGACTGGAAAGTAATTTGAATGCTGGAAAGACTTAGAAGCATGGCTATACATCTTCTTCCTAAATGCTGAAAAGCATACATTTTAAAAACAGAAAAGCATGTAAAATAAAGGCGCGTAAAGAATAGATTTTAAAGGCGGAAACTTTAATATTAAACACCCAACAAGAAATAAATGTTAAAGACCCAAGAGCATGCAATTTAGAGGTTTCTTGGTTCTCTAGTAGGTTTAGTTTGTAGAGTTTGAATATATCCTGAAAGCTAATAGTTTGTCTAACAGATAAGATTTACTTTGTTTTTGGCAAAACCAAATCGAAGTCACAAACAGATTGGTAAACTAAAATTTCAGGAGACTAATCATCATGATCATTATCGAAAAAGACTACGAAAAACTGTTCTGCAAAGAAAAGATTTATGTTTTGCCAGTTTATCAATTAAATTTGGATACTATCCGAGATAGAAAGCTAGTCTTAACTAAACTAAAGGTTCCCTTTTTGGCGATTAGATAATATCACACTCAGTTTAAATACAGTCTCTACCTGAGGTGGAAACCCTCTATGCATTAGGTAATTACAGTGTTAAATGATTTCAGGACTAAAGCCTAGACAACGTTAAATAAATAATAATTTGGAATAATAAATAAACTCCTTGTTTCCTTACCTGTAGGAAGATCAATTTTAATTTTCCGAGCTTTTCTTCCTAAGATAATTACACAATGTAGTATCGTTGATTCACACCCGTTGGTACAATATTTAAAGCAAAAAGATAAGAATATATCGACGATGATGTGTTGTAACACCAGATTACCCACTTCGGTATTTGTGCTATCAGATCGCACTGGGTAATTAAGGGAGGGAGGGTTGCAATTATCTTCGGAAGAAAAGCTCAGAAAATTAAAATTGATCTTCGTACAGGTAAGTCAATCAATTTTTCAATTTTCCTTCGCTTTTCTTCCTCGATAATTACACAATGTAGATGTTTACAGAAATTTGTGCGATCTGAGATAATGTTAAACTAGTTAACATAATTAAACTAACTAGTTTGCTTAAGACGAACAATATAATACTATCAGGTGAAGCTGAAAAAATGTTATTGGAGTAATAACGTGATAATTTAAGCATAACAAAATCAACAATGTGTTAATTATTACATATAAATAATGTAAGAATAGACATCATATATTATGTTTAATAGTAAACATAAGAAATGTTAGGACTATAAGTCCACCATTTTCGGTAACAGGCTTCGCATGGATTTAAGGTGCCATCACTTAAGGATGCTAGCAAAATAAGAATAGCCGTTTATGGTACTAGTCCCTTTAGCATTGACCTCCAGGTAATCTCCCGACAACCAACGAAAGGTTCTGGTGAAGGGAAAGCGGAGTCCTGAAAGGGGAGGGTAATAAGTTTTCTTAGGTTCAAATAACAGTGGTTCGCAAGTTAAAAATCTATTAAATAGAGGGTACTACGGCTCTGGTGGTTGGAGACGACTAAGATGCCCTATATCGTTTAAATTTTTTGGTAAAACTTTAGAAATTAAACACCAAGGGGTGCATAAAGAAAAAGGAAAGGAGTTCCCCTTTATTGTAAACGTATCTATGTGACTAGACTCTGTATCGGGACCCCAAGAAGCATAGATATCGCATTCAGTATTTACTTAGTTTGGAAGGTAATAAGTCAGTATTTGGTTTTCCAAATTTTTTACTAATTTTACGAAATATTTTATCGTTTAATTCATATTATGTCTCGACTGATAACGATGTATGTATGTATCTATAATCTACTGTACGAGAAGCTGCTACCAATTTTCCAATTAGTTTTGCCAAATACTGAGTAGTACAATAAATTTTAGTTTGAAAAACAAGTTGTTTATTGTAGATACACTATTTTTCTCAGAAGACGAACGCCTGATCATATTTCTAGTGTTATAAGTAAAACCTAAAAAGTTTAAGTCCTGTGATGGACTTAAGAAACTCTTTTTAATGTCTATTCTTTCTTTCTTTCCCCTTTTACCCTCTTATACCCGTTATACCGTTATTATTAAAAATCCTATTTGACACAAAAGTGCAATAGTTCAATTTACTGCTAATTGACATCTTGATTCTGCTGTGTCTATCCAGATAAATAATTAATAAAACGTTTAGTTTTCTTAAGATTGAGACGACATGTTTTAATAATTTAGTGAATATGTATGGAGCTAGATTTAGCTCAAAAGACAAGCTGAGTAAAGTTATAACGCTCCTGTAATCTTCAATTTTGAAGAGTGGAGCTTCTGTAAGTTCGTTTAAGTTCTTTAGGTTTAACAGTAGTGTAACCAGAAACGTAGTTTGTAGGGGCCCCAGTTAACTGTTTAAGGTTTAAAACGCCGTTTGTAGGGGGCCCAGTTAACTGTTTAAGGTTTAACACGTAGTTTGTAGGAGGCCCAGTCCACTGTTTAACAATTGTGTCAGAAATACATATTCACTCGACGGGACATAATACACTCACCCTGCGTTTTTGGTCACATCTTAAAGACTGTTTTGATTAATAACTTTGATCTTGAGGGCGGCTTGGGCCCCCTTGGTTACGCCACTGGATTTAATATAAGTTGTGGAGATGTTAACGTTTTTTACATATGTTTGATGAGGTTTTGTTTACAATCAATTGAGCAGCGTCTGCCAAAGTAGTGAGCATATCCTTGTTACTGTCACTACTATTTTTCATAATTGTCTTCACCTGTGAACCCAGGTCGGCCAGGGTATGCCCAGTGTGATCTTGCACGTTGGCCATGAATTTGTTTTGTCTCAATGCTTTCGAGTCTAAACAGGACATTATCTCTGGTTCGTTACTTTCCGTTCCAAATAACGCTGTAACTATAGTAAATTAGAATATTTAGTGTAACGACTAAATGAGTAATGACTAAATGAAGGAATATGGGCGTGGCCACTGAAATTTTATGTGTAAAGACAACAAAAGTACATCCTTGATCGAGAGAATTAAGGGTTTGTACGATTTCTGGCCTATTACTTTCTGCTCCAGATAACGCTGGACCTACAGTAAATTAGAGTATTTAGTATAACGACTAAATAAGTTCTTATTATGTCGTAGTATAACATAACGACTACAAAGATACCAGTGTTAAAAGATCATCAAATGGATATGGGCGTGGCTACTCGAATTTATTGTGTAAAAACAACAAGTACATTCTTGATTCGAGAGAATTAAGGGTTTGTACGATATCGGGCCTATTACTTTCTGCTCCAGATAACGCTGGAACTACAGTAAATTAGAATATTTAGTGTAACGACTAAATAAGTTCTTTTTATGTTGTAGTATAACGACTGCAAAGACACCAGTGTTACAAGATCATCGAATGGATATGGACGTGGCTACTCGAATTTATTGTGTCCTTGATTCTTCAGAATTATGTATTACTTAGCTTAATAAACCACTTTGAATTAAATTAAGGGTGCCGCTAGCCTATTGTCACACAGTTAAGTAAAACAAAGGAAAAACTAACCTTCGTCCGAATTGATATCAAGTTCTTCACTGGAAGAAGCGTCAATCGTAGTACGTCTGAAACGTCCTAAATCCCTTAAATATTATCCTCCTTTTCGGAATCTGCCACTGCCCCCTCGACCTGGATGTCTTTTTTGGCATCGTAAAAATAAAAATCACAATCACAGCACGTATGTGAAACCGATATTCACCCAACGAGTACAAATAACGAAGTGAGTAATCTGGTGTTTTAACACATCATCGTCGATATATTCTTATCATTTTGCTTTAAATATTGTACCAACGGGTGTGAATCAACGATACTACATTGTGTAATTATCGAGGAGAAAAGCGAAGGAAAATTAAGTAAACAGATGTCAAGGATATTTGGATCTGCTTGTTAAAAAGTAACACATTTTTAAAACCTCTTTTATCATAAAACACGGTCGATTAGGAAATAGCACACGTGTTGAAAAATATCCGCATATGTCGTCAAACCGCTTTTGTATTTGTAGCATGAACGAAATTTTGCGTTCAACTTAGTATTTTAGTGGCCGGTTTAAGAAACGACGTGTTTCTAATTTTTATGTATTGTGCTAAATATACAAACATTTTTCGATTTATAAATAAGGTGGTGAGTTTTTCCATTCCTCATGGAAGGTTTAGAGAAGGTAAGATGATTATAATTAATTATAATACTTAAGCACAAACGTAAAATGTAATAAGAAGGCATTTGATTTTCCTTAAAATGTAGTTCTCCTAGAAAACATAAAAAGGCCACTTGGCAAAAGCAGAGTTTATAATAAGTTAACATTTCTTCAAAAAATTCTGAAAGAAAAAACTAAACTGCCAGTTTAAATCAGTTTTTTATTCATTATTGTTGTATCAAAAGATTTTGTTGTCGAAAATATTTCTATTTTTAAAACATTAAAAACTTAGTGGATTAATTACTATGCATTCTTATATCGTCTGTGCTTCGCTCCCGCGCGGTAATATTGCTTCTCTCTCTTATCGATAACATTGCTAAAGCATTGGGTCTTTATTAGTAGGTACTGGAAAATTTGTTCGCAATCAAAAATCGAGTGTGGTAGTAATCGATTTTGCAAGTTATAGTATAGATTATTCGTTACTATAGGTATACGACAAAATATTCAAGGTAGGTATTATTGGAAACACCAAACCTTGTTGTTTACATGGAAGGACAGTAATAATGTCTAGCTTTTTCTTCGACAACCTGTAAAAGGTTTGTGTTAGGTATACATATTAATAAGATTTGGTAATGTACCATGAGATCGAAAAAAAGATGATTCTGAGCAGGCCTTGACTAGTACAACACGATTGGTTACACTGGTTCTAGAATGCCTATGAATTATAATGTGACAGTGACATTTCAAATGTAAGTCAGTTTTGCAATCTTGTTTTCAGAATTATTTAAGTTTATCGTTGTAATACTAGTGAAGGATCACATTTTTAACACCCACTCTAACATGTATTCATCTTAGTTTTCAGTTTGTTCCCTAAATAAATACTGTTTTGTGTTTTAATTTATTTGACATTTATTAACCTCTAACCTGCTGCCACATTTTGAAATCAGTCTTGCCAATCGTGTTGTACTAGTCAAGGCCTGCTCAGAATCATCTTTTTTTCGATCTCATGGTATAATTTACGAATTTATATTTTTGGTTTTTTATACCTAGTTTATTTTGATTAAATACGTATTCAAGTTCTTGAATTCATTGTTGCAATTAATTCTAATAAAATTTATAATAACCATGTTTAAAAACTAAATTTTAGCGTAATATTGAACATTTCCATTTAAAATGAATAAAAATGTAAAGAATAATAATAATAACATATTAATCGAAATAATTATAATAAAATGGGTTTTTCTATTTAACTCCATTTTCTTCTTCTTCTTCTTCTTCTTCTTCTTGTGGCCTCTAACCCTTGGTGGGTTTTCACCTGCTACTAGCTTCCATAGCCAGGCTAGGATAGGCAGAGTGGCTGTCTCTACGCTGTAAAATGTTCCATGTAGCCATGTCCATCTTTTCTATTTTGTTTTTAGTTATCTCTAATTTTCACCTAATTTTAAACTAACTGCAAGCAATTTCATTTTATTACTTTATTTCATCATCGCTTGTTTATTTACTTACTTAAGACGGGTTTCCTCTATGGTCAATGAAAAATCAGACACCCTGTATAGTACAATGCCTTCCACTATACTATGAAATGTATTCTCTTTTGTCAAATGTTTGTTCTAAGGCATTTCATGGAGCGTTCGCGCTGTTGTTTTTCCCTACTTAATTCTAAATATTGAATGCTGCTGCAGTTTTGTACTTCCACATTATCAATGCTTAAATGTTTTTGATTTCCACCAATACACATATATTGTGTTTTCCCGCAGTTGACGTTTAATCCTCGTAGTTCAAGTTCTTCTCGCAGATTGTTATCAACTTCGTATACAATTATACCGATAATCTACAAAATGTCCATTTACTATTATTATTATAGTCGGATTCGATTTAATTTGGCATGTGGGTTTTCGCAGTATAGTTACTTGTATAGTTATACTACTCTCTATCTAGCTTGTTAGTGCATATAGGCTATTAGAGCGAGCACAAGTCTTGCAGATGGCCGCTTTGAAATTTATGAAATGACTTGTGAAACGAAAAGAGATAGCGTTTATTGTGTTCAGAACGGTTCAATACATGCCAAATTAGATCGAATCCGACTATAGTTCCACTGTTACAGAGCATTCATTCATTTCTTCCCAGCATTATATTTTGTTGGTCCAGTTGTTTATAATCAGTACTAATACACCTGCCTTTTCCTTCTCGTTTTTATCTACTCCACTCCATATGTGGTAATAATTTTCTAGTTTTTCTTTTCCTTTCTTGTTTTTTTATATCACTACTTCTGTTTCTGTTCTTTCTATTTCGTCAATAACTTGGGTTTTCTTATTGGCCAGACTTTTTTCTTTTAATCGTTGTTGATCGCTGAAATGTTTTGCAACGGAATTGCTCTCTTCATATCCGCTGGGGCTCCTTCTATTGGAAGTGTATTCCCACCTGGAGATTGTCATTTCTTGACGGCTTTATCATTCTGCTTCTGCTGCTTTGTTTCACGTGGGATGGATCGCCACAACCTTCCTCCTTTGTTATCTGGGTTTGGCCGGCTATGGTGGAGTTAAAAACGTTTCTGTAGGTAAGGTCTACTAACCTCTTGGTTTTCATTTGTTGTCCAAAGAGGTTTAGCCCTGTAGATTCATGTATGGCCATTAGCATTACCCAGTTAGAAATCTGGAGGGCTTCCACCTCTAGTAAGGGCCTTTATGATGTCAAACAATGCATTGGTGGGAGACTTCTTAATTTTTTACATTTTACACCATAGACGTGAAAGGGCGAGGAAATAGTTCCAATTTTTTTCCATTAATCTTGTTGTTCTGGACTAAGAATCAAACTCGAAAAGGCTTCGGCCTACAAGGTAACATACTGACTTTATTGTCATCTAGGCTGTCTACATTTTTCTTCGAATTTATAAAATTTTAGGTTGTTTATGTTATTTATAGGATTCATTCAGAATTTTTGAGAGAATCGCAATATTTGTTTATCAGTTAACAATAATTAAACTGTTGGGTACCCAACCTAGACTTAATTAAAACGATTTACCTGTCGGTCGCGCGTGGACATTTTCACGCCACTGATGAGATTCGAACTAGTGTAAGCAGGCTGCGAAGGAGATATTTAATTCACTACGTCACCGAGCTCCTTTTTTGTTGTTGTAAAATCTATTAATACTGTTTGATAAGGAATTGTAATTGTAAGCGCTGGTTCTTGGAATTATTCTCTGCATGGCCGGTGTCGTAAACACACTAATAAATGCAAGGTAAATGATATGTACAAAGTATATTCAACTTCATACAATTATAGATTTGAAATCAAGAAGTAAGCAGAATACTGAAAATACGTTCAACTCGGACTTACATTAATGTTTTTTAAGAGAATGTTTTTACTAAGGTGATTTTTTGAAAACAAAACAAGGATTTGCTTGCAACGGAAATACCAGACTGAAATGATACTCATATTAATAGAATAAAATTAATAACTTCTTAACATGCTGGCCGCGTTGATATCACAATCATTTCAAAGAACAAAGTAATTACAATAATAAAAAATGCATTAAAGAGGCACTTACATCTAGAAATACAAGTAATTTAAGTAGTAAATATAATACTAGTAACAAATAGAAAAAGACAATAGACTGAAAATAAATCGTTCGTAAACGTTTACTTTTCTGCCACATAAATGTGTTTATGAATTTGGGGGTACACATAGTTTATGCATACATCTTTTAATGGTATGACCATTTGAAATTCGTCAGACCGCACAATACCAATAATTGCTCATGTGAATTTCTGTTACACGTCCTCATGGCCACTGTAAAAGTGGCAGATTATCTTCTTTAATTATGACTAATGAATTCTCGAATGTCAGATTAGGAAGCTGTTGAAACCATTTGTTTTTCGCTGTAATTTAGGAACTATCGCCAGGCTCCAACGACGCCAGAAGGATTGAAATAGGCGCTGAATTCCTTGTTACAACGTCAGTTTATTTGCACCTCGTCTAAGTTTACTTCAGGAAGGGAATGAAATGATTTAGAAATTAAAAAGTGTGCAGGTGTTAAAGGAGTTAAATCTGGAGGATCCGAGGATAAAGGAGACAGGGGCTGTGAATTCGGTATTTGGGTTAATACTATTTTTTTAAAAGAATGTTTTTTACCACGGTGAGTTTTTGAAGACAAAACAACTATATCCAGGTAACTGCGAAATGAAATGATATTAATAGAATAAAATTCATAACTTCTTAACAAATACATTTTCATAACAATATAGCACATTATTTCAATTTTTGCATGTTAAAACACGTACGTGTTTTTAATTCCTTCCAAACTACATGTCAGAAAGTTTGAATTTTTGCAGTACGGTTCTTAGATTGCATATCTGCTAGATCACTATTTAGTGATTAAGGTATGTTTATAAAATAAAACTCATAGCAATCTATGGAACAATCAATGTTTTTCAATAGTTTATAATCCCAAAAGAAGTCAGTTTAACAACTTGTTGTTTAGAATTAAGTTTCGACCATCAATTTTAACATATGTTCTGAGATATTCATAAAAAAGCTTCAAAGCCAATTTGAGCCTGTTTTTTTAATGAACATTATCTGAACACCACTCTGAACCATCGGTTTAGAGCTTCATATCTACAACAGTCAAGGATCTACAGTTTTGAGCGTTTTTTAAAATAAAATCTGTTTAAAAACGTCAAATTATTTAATAAAAAATTTTATTTTGTGCCAGAAGAGGGTGTAACATACATACTGTCATTTATTTTAGCCACTTTAGATCTTGAAATAATACACAAACTTGGCATGAATTCAAAAGAACAAGGCTTGGAATGTTCCCATAAAAAAAGAACAAAGACGTCTTAAAAGTAATCCGCTCTATAAAGGCAGTAAATATAAACAGCAACGAAAAGAAAGAGGTCTTTAAAAAATTCTACAGACGAACTAGAAGCGATTCTTTAAAGAGGTTTAGAGAGGTTTTTATGCAAAAAAGACAGCACTTCTGTTTTTCAAATAAATGTATTTATTGTTATATTGCTTTTTAAGTTTTAGCTCAAGGTATTTCATGTAAATATTTTCCTGTTATGAATTGGGCAATTAAATATAACGTGAATAACAAATAAACCGAACTAAAAACGAAATGGCGGTCGTAATAATATTTGATTAAAAACATTAACGTGCTAGCATGATGTGATAATACCACTTTGTGCCATTATTATTACTGTGCGTGATAATAAAACTATTTAATGTCTTATTCAATTTCTTATCTTCTATTTTGCTTTTAAATAAGCCACTTGAATTATGTTTGATAAAATACACAGAAACTTAAATCTTAAAATTCGATTTCAGGTAATATTTAAAAACTGTTGAAGATAAAGACACTTATTACTTCTAGAACAAGTTAGAAAATAATAAATATGCCTTCATCTTCAATTAAAGGGAATTACGTCGACTGATAATAGGTTGAAGTTCTTTGTTTCAGAAGCTACTTAAATCGACATTTCTTTGACTTATTGAACTTTCCACGTTTTCTTTGCATGCCTTGCAAGGAGGCTAAAAATAACCAATAATTTCAAGCCAGTTTTTAATTTAATATAATAATGCAATGGTTTGTTTCTAACCGAAAGCAACGAAGCAGATTATGTTTGAAATCTGAATTATTTAATATGTAGGTTTTAATCAGGTAGTTGGTATAAGGAAATACGACGAAATAGAATTCGGTTTTAGTATTTCTGTTCTTTTTACCTATGTGGTTTCGTTAAGTTGCTTCATTAAATGCATAGGTGAAATTGCTAAAGTTAGCTTGTTTAATAATGCAAAGAACTCTTTGCATGTTACGTAAACTTAATGTTCACATTTTGTAGTAATTTAAACAGAAGGATATTGTGTGCTTATTATATTTACGCTATTACACTAAGTAAATTAAGCGTCAAATGCAGTTTAAAGTTCTAACAACTATTATGTTGGGAGTGGAAGCTATGGGATATTGCTATGTGGTTTAGTTTAGAAGAAAAGCTGCATTGGACATTTTCGGTTTTCTTAAGCGATTTGTTTAGAATAATGAAATATTTGTGACTGCCACAATTAGACAGTTTTTGGTTATCTACTAATATAAAATTATAGGATTAAGTTTGAACAACCTTTTTATCAAACGGAGCTTGTCATTTTGTCCCGGAGGAATGTCTGTATAATTTCAGGGAAACATCATTTATTATTTTAGGATTTCCCTCTTTTGACATTTTTTTTGTGAATGAGATGTGGACGTCTTTCTGATGCGAAATTCCATTTTCGTGTTTTCATTTCTTTCTTTTTCTATTAATTTTTCACTATCGTTGCTGTGGACTTCTTCATATTTCAAAACCAATAAACGTAATTAGGAATTCGTTCCACTTTTTGAAAATCTTTCTCTCTTCGTTGTTTTTATTTTTGTCTATAGATAAGTTTGAGTTGCACATAATTAAATGTAAATTCGCCAAAATTATTATTTTTTTAAATTTAAGACAAAAGTTAAATATTTTTGTACATTTTGGCCAAATTTTCTTTAAAAAGAAATTGCAATTCTAAACAAATCTTCAAACTGTGAAAACATATCAACCTTTCGGAAATTCATTTGAAAATTATACATTCGTTAACGTTAATATGTACTTCGAATGTGAATTAAAATTTATAGATTTCCTTAATGTATGCACTTAGCTGGCATCTGTCTTGGCTGTTATAGCACTTAGCTGACATATGTGATCGTAGATATATTTCGTTGGAATATATTAAAGTTAACGAAGGAGGATTACATGAGGCTTAAGAAAATTTTCTAGGCGTTTCAAGTGCTTCATATGAAATGTGCATTTCATTTCCTGTATTTAATATACAAGTAATTAGAGCACTAGATGTGTTGAGGATATAATTAAATGAAGGTTTTCGGATTACTTTACTGAGTGAAATTTATATTCAAAGATGTCTGATGTGGAAGCTTTTATTAATAAAATTGTTTGAATTTTATAAATTCGTTTAAAGAGAAACCTTTTTAAATATCATTTTTACTTTCTATATCTAATTTAGAATAATAGACAAAACACTTTTAGGACCCAGTGATTGTGTAGTACAATAAATCCTCATCGCATCAAGAAATGTGAAATATTACATTACAATCAATGCAACTCTGAACGAACTTGAAAATATTATGTTATAAACGCTTATACGTTTGAACTGAGAAGGTAATAAACGGAGTATGTTTTTTCAAAAATGGGTTTATGAGGTTCTGAGGCTTTCTACCACAAAAACTACACAGTTTTGTTAAAATCTTGTATGCTGAAATGTGACGAAATTTGATCCACAAAGCAATCTTAAAAGCTTTGTATACTTCTTGTATTTTGATGTTTCTTGGGATTTGTCTGTTTGTTTAGCCCATAAAACATTCTCTCGGTGGCTCCAATTCGATTATTTAACTCGCTGTCAATTTTGCCTGTATTTTTAATGGTAGTTCCTAGGTATTTGAACGAGTTGACTTATTCTACACCTTCACTGCCAATTTTTGCTTTTGCTCGCACTTCCTATTGAGCCTAGTATTTTAGTTTTACTACCGTTAAGTTTCAAGCCTCTTTTGTCTCGGGACTCCTTCCAGCCATTCAGGTCATGCTGCATAGCTTCTTCCGTTTCAGAAGTTAAGACACATCGTCCGCAAAAGCTATTCTTCCCATGAATATTGGCTGCAGTCTTTGATATCCTATCTGATATTTCTTCATTCTCTGTTTGCATTCTTTCATCGCGTCATCTATTACGCCTAGAAATAAAAGCGGACTCAATACGTCCCCTTGCCTAACTCCTATCTTGGTTACACACTCGTTTGACTTAATGTTTCCTGTTCAGACACAGCTTCCGGTTGTATTGTAAAAACCCTTTACGGCCTGAATTAAGTCCTCGCTGATGTTTTGTTTCTCTAGGACTTTACATTTCTTCTCTTTTGATTTTATCGAAGGCCTTTTCTAGGTCTATGAATGTGAGGTATAGCAGCAATCCAGAAAGTAAGGAACTAGATATTGTTATGATATGAGATGCTTCCTCTTTGAAATTAATTGTAAAATTAATTATTTTTGAAAAACTAGCACATTTCATACATATTGCTCCGGTTAGCTCAGCCTGTATTTAAATTTGCTAATTTAAAAGAACTCTTATCAAAAGGACGTTAAAGGGATCGATTTACCAACTTTTGATAATTTACTACACAAAATTATTATCTAACTAAACACTCTTCAAGAACCAAAATTTGTTTTTATAAATACCTTTAATCACTTTTAACCACCACACTTTTAATAATCATGTAATCCTATTTTCAACAATATCCCACGATAGCTGCAACACGTTCCGCTCCTGTCACTGTTATCTTAAAATTCCACCTTTTGACTCTCGTCCAATAAATAAACTTCCAACTCCAATCTAATTCCAAGACCAAAATATCCTATTTTGCAATTTCAACCTCTTCCAATAAAATAGTTGTAACTAAGAACTGTATTTTTATTTTTATAAATATTTTCCATTTATTTTTAGTTTATAGGTATCATTAAACATTTTCTTTATAAACTTTGATAAAGGTTTTATTAAATCTATTTTGTTTATAATTCCTTTTTCAAAATTAGGATTTTTGAAAATGAATCTTCTAATTTCAAAATTGTTTTATTTATTATCTTTCAATTTTTTTTTTTTTACATGGTAATATTTCCCTGGGTATCTTAATTTTTTAAATATAACAAAACCTTTATCATTTACAACATTAAATTAACAATATTTACATAAATCTAATATTCTACAAAATTTAAAATTATTAACATTTATCTTAAAAAGTTTACATTATTTACATGTTATTAAAAATTAAACTTGTACAATTTTAAAGTATACATTTCAAAATCAAATTAATTAAAAAAAATATTTATTTATAAATTTATCCTAAAGATATTATTTCAATATATTATTTTTATTGTACGATTCATCTGATGAAGTTCGATTGTCATCGAAAATCTGATTTATGTATGTTTTCCAGGTTTGTAATTTTTCTTCTATACTCTGTATAATCCTTCCAGTGTTATCATATAAGTTGTTAATATTGTTTGTACGCCCAATTTCTAGGTTCATTTTTATTTTCTTATGTATTGCAAAAGTGTCATGTTTTTTATCCATTACTTCGATTTCAGTGCATTCCGCATTAAACCATCTTTCATTGGCTTTTCTAATTTCTCTTCATATTTCTCTGTGTTTTTCAATGCATTTGTTTTGCTTAGCTTTTCTTAAAACTGCCTATTTCACTCATCCTCTCTCCGCCAATCTTGATGCTTTCTCTTGTCGCATTTTTCTCAGTCTACCTCATGTTCTTTTTTTGTTACCTTTTGCTTCAATCACTCTGTTGATTATTATCTATTTTGCAATTATTTGAACAAACTCGTATTATTTTAATTGATTTTTTAATTTGCACTTTATTTCTCCTTTTCTGCACAGCTTTTCATAAATCTTTTCATTTCACCCACATTCTTCTTGTCACCCTTCTTACTTCCCCTTATCACATTTTTCTTGGTCTATTTCATGTTCCATTTTTGCGATTTTATGCTCCAAACATTCTGCTAGTTGATTTCAATTTCTCTGTCTCTTGAACAAGCCCGTACTGTCTTAGTACTGCTTCTTTTATTTTGTGGTTTATTTTTCCTGTCCAGATCTTCTCAAATCTTTCCATTTCACTCATCTTCTCTCTGCCATCCTTCGTACTTTTGCTGGCCGCATTTTGGCCGCACGTTTCTTAATTTACCTGATGTGGTGATGTGCTTTCTTACAAGTTCTTGCTTCAAACATTCTGATGGTTAGTCTCGATTTTACCATCTTAATTGATTATGTTTCGTTCTGTTGTTTATTACTTTTACATTTAATTTTCATGTGGATGTTTTATGTTTTTTACTTTATCTATATGTTTTGTTTTTAGTTCTTTTTATTCCTATGGCTTCAATTTTATTGCTCCGTTTTTCCGTAAATGTCTCCGATGCAAATGTTGCTGCAGGTATTAGGACGTTACGAAATGCACGCTTACATCGCTAGGTGTTTCTTTCTTTCCGAAAAACGAGTTCAGGATACTATTAAGTTATCTTTCTCGTTTTGCTGCTCTTTCCATAACTTCTTCATTAATTCCTCCGTCTTGTGTTACTGTCGATAAGTATATACATTTTTGAACTTGTTGCAATCTTATTTCTTTCAGAAATTAAATTTTTAAAGATTCACTCACTCATTTGCGAAAATGCTTTTCATAATTCGTTAACATACACTAGAACTTCTTCAGTTCAGTTGTACGGTGATTATTTTTGCATCTCTTTCAAATACCATATGACTTCTGCCTTCTTCAGACTAATCTTCGAATTTATTGTATTTAACAACGTTCTAAAAGCTTCCACGTATTCAAGGTTTCCTTTTTTGCAATGACCTCCGCATGCATTTTAAACGTTTATCTTTTCTATTTTTCAATATCCCACTTTGTAAGCTTTGACTTCCTCCTAATTACCTTTATCACTTCGACTAAGACTAAAGAAAACAGCAATGGTTCAGTACACATTCCTGTCTTGGTCCTTTGATTGTTCTAAATACTTCAGGGTTTTTATATATCAGTCTTAAATAGTTAATTCATGGTTTGTTTACATAAATTGTCTGTTCCCTTTTTACTTTATTTCAAGAACAATTCTGATATCGTCTTTGCCGATTTTGGCAAAAGCTGTCTTTTAGCCTCAACACTTTTTCCACGTTTTCTTTTTCTGCTATCCACTTAGCGATAAAAATTCCATACCTAGTTTACTCCGTGATTGAGTCTGAAATCGAACTCTCCCTTTCTGGGCGTGTCTTCCATCTGTACTCAGTGGTTTCCCTAAAATTCTTGCATACATTTTGGGTATTGTACTATTTACAGTAGTCCCTCTATAATTACTGCAATTCTTATTGTTTTGACTTGTAAAAATTGGCCAATGTTTTGCCACTATTCCCTCTGTTGTTACTTATTTATCTCCGATAATTCTTGTTATGCAGTCCTTTCAACATGTTTGCAGTTATCTTATCAAGTACATACTGACGTTTTACCCAGTTTTGCCCTTTTTACTTTCTTCTTCGTGTATGTATTAATTCCAAGTTTTGCTTTTTTTCAAAACTTCCACCTGTTCCTTGTCATTACTTGTATATTTTTATTGATATTCTAGTAATTTTTTGAAATATTGTCGCGATTTCTTGCTTTACTGTAACCTTTCCTTGCGCTCATCTTTAATATTATTTATTGCCTATGGTTGTTTCCCATTACTGCGAAAATTTATTTTTGATTTTTATTATAGGCTCTCCGAATTCCCGCCATGTTTTTTCTGCTGTTTTATTCTTTCTTTCTTCTTCTTTAGTATTCTTTTAACTTACTGTTTTTGTTTTTTATATTCTTTATAATTAGCAATTTGTCTTTTTTATATTTCTGCTTGTAAATCCACAGATGCGTTCCGCCGCTACAAAGATTATATTTCCCCAACCTTTCTTCAATTTCTTCACATCCATTCATTTAATATTTCTAATTTTTCTTTTTGTAACCTTCATTACTGAGCTTTATTATATCATTTAAGTTGCCAATTTGCCTTTCCTCTTTTGTATTTCCTTCCATTTTTGCGTAACATTACCTACAACGAGAAAATCATCAATTTTTGTCGTTGGCTCTTTTTTTAACGTTGTGTTTTTGATCAACTTTGACTCCTTTTCTCTTTTCCAGTCTCTTAGACTCTAACCGATATTATTTGAGTTATTCAGTCCTACTACGTATCCCGTACGTTATTTTTAACATATACCTGTTATGTTATAATAACATGCTTAAATAACATACATCTTAACATAGTGTTTTAAATACGCTACCGTGTATCCCTTAATAACATTCACTGTTAAAATGTATGTTAAATAATTTCAGTAACAGAAATCATTCGTGATATTTCGTATATCATGAAATAGCATTATACGCATAACAAATGCAAGACAAAGAGCGTTATATGAGTGGGCGTGTTTTATGAATAGATAGATAGGCGGCATTTGTAAATAATTTTACTTGTTTGTTTGTTTATTTTATTTAATTTGACGTTTTGACATTTTGCATAAAAGGTTTGGTTATTTATAACAGCATGTTAAAGTTGCCTTTTATATTTTGTATGTTATGTTACATATAAAAGCAACATCATAACATACTACGTTAGCTAGTAAACATAACATGGGATACATAGTAAGAAATCTGCTTCATAACATAACAGAGTTTGGTAACATGTATGTTATCTTAACATTTGGGATACATAGTAGGACTGATTGTTTCTAAGTAATGCTTGTTATTGTTATTTTATGCATTTCTTTATTTGAAAAGTGAGGGTTTGCTATTTTGATCTGTTTTATATAATGCTTTCTTCTTTCTTACTTGTTTCTTACACTTTTTCTGTTCTTTCCTAGGCATTGCTCAGTTCCATTAGTTTTTTGCAGACTTTTCTACTAAAATCCCTTATATATGGTTTTATTTTCGCTTTTGTCTATTATTCTTACGTTAATTCTTCTTCCTTTTACTAACAGAGTTCTAACGTTCTACCGTGAAAGCTTGTTTTGTCTCTTGCTTTCTTTTGCCACAAAATATTCATAATTCCCTATCTTCGCTTCCATCTAAATCTCAATTTTAAATCAAATCAAAATCATATCCTCTTCAAAAATGGTGTTAATTTTTTTGAATTTCTTTTTCAATAATTTCTTAGTACCTTAATTTATTCTTTGTCTTCATCGGAACTATTTTCGTTAGCCTTTTGAGTTTTCTCTTCTTTGATCATTTTTAACCCTGCTTCTATGTTACCTTTTCTCTTTAAATTTTTCGTTGATGTTCTATATTCGTCCAGTTATCGATCATTCTTTGTGTGGTCATTTTACCCATGTTTCACATCAATTTACTTTCTGATCCAGTCAGCCCTTCTGATTATTTTTTGGTAACCCATTTTAACGCCGTTTCTAGTTTTCTCTCGTCTTTCATTTTTTCATCGATCTTCTGTATTTCTGTTTCTGATATCAATGAGTCTTTATACAGACTTTGATATTTCTATTTCTATGTTTCTCTACTTTTTCATTTATACATTAACCTTCTGTATTTCTCCTTCTGTTGTACATAATTTTTATATAGAGCTTGATATTCTTGATTTGCCTCAGTTTACTCTCTGATCCAACGAGTGTTCTTGGATAATTTTTTGTTAACCCATTTTAATTCCATCTCTGCGTTCCTTTTTTCATGTTTCTCATTGATTTTCTGCACTTCTCTTTTTGGTGTCAGTCTTATTTGGACTTTAGTATTTGATTTAGTTCAGTTTATTCTTGTTTTGTATTAATTCAATTTTATCTTAGAATCTACTTAAAAAAATGTTAAAATATTCATCAACAAAAAATCACATTTACTTGCCTATGCACAAAGATTTTTAATTTATTGTAAATTGTAAATTTAATGATTACCTACTTTAAGTTTTATTCAAAGTCAGATTTACACTTGTGGGACAAAATAAATGAAATCATGGTATTTACAAATGATACAGGGCAACTGCTTCCTTGTCTCATCAAAGAAAAAAGAAATTACAGAAATAGGTTAATCTAAACTTCTGGTTAAAAGCAACAGTTTCTATTATTGTATTTGATACAATAAAACAACAATGAAACTTTAATAAAGCAGCGTAATTATATATTGGTTTTGTTGGAGGTTTTGCTGACTGTCAAAAACAAATCAAACAATAATAAACTGTAAGTTTGAAAGTCCACAGTGCATGTAAGTTCGAAACTAATATTACGCCTCTGTGGTAAAATGTAAACAGGATGAATATAAGACTTAAAACTTGGAATCCCGTATACGTCTCCCTTGGGTTTCAATTTGCCACGCTATCTCCGTACTAGAATATGCAGCAGAAACTGTCTTCCATCTGTAAAAACTTTCCCGTTTCAGAACGATTGTAAACATGTAGGGAATTTTTACTGCGTACCTAGGGAATGTTTCCTGTGTATTATTTATGTCGACGGCCGTGCCTGAAAAGGCCGCTCTGATTCCAGCAACGGGACCATTGATCAAATATTGATCACTCCCGTGATTATATTATTTTCGGAATTGTATTTCAGTTAACACGTACTTCTTAGAATAATAATTTCATTTAAAGTTCGCTTAGTATTATACCCAGCCTTAAATAAATAATGAATTTATTTCTTTCGTTAATTTTATAACGAAACTTAATGAATATTACAACGTTTGACATATAAAAAACAGAAGCAAATAAAAGAATAAAAGAATTACAATATCAATTTTATGTAAGCGAATGAATTTGCAAAATTTGTATTTATAACAATAGCTCTTCCGCAAGGATTTGTACCATTCAGGATTTTTTTTTAATTCGCAAAGTTTCCAAATTTATTTACATACATTACACATTTGACCATTAAACCAACAAGAATTTTGAGAAACAAAAATATATTTTTAACCTTTAAAATTTGAAAATTTTGCTTTGGTTTCTATGTTATTTGAATTTTTATATTTGTTTACGACAATTCGTTTATCAACATTAATTAATCCTGAAACTTAAAAAATTCTCAGAAAAATGTTTTGAAGATATTCAATTAAAGAGAAGAAAACTTCCTCAATTTCTAACTTTAGAGGTTCACTCGCCTTTCGAAAACCTTTCTGCAGTTTCTTTCACTTGTTCATATTCTAAATGTGAACTTAAAAGTTTGGAAATTTCAAATTTAAACCTTGAAAATATATTTTTTTAATTTGAGAAACCTAGAAACTCTACTAGCTTTTCGTTTCTTGAAAACAAAATGATTTGAAATTTCAGGCTTGTTATAAATATTTTTTTGTTTCTTGAAGATTGAAAATGCGATTTGAAAATTTCAAATTCGATTCCTTTTTGGCAGACTCAATAATTGATAGAGGAAATGTTCAGCGCTTACAAATTCGAATTTTTAAGGTTTATATTATTTTATGCAGAAACCTTCCTATATTCTTGGTAAAGATTTTGATTTTTTTTTAAACTCGAAATTCGAATTGGTAAGTTTATAAAACGTTTCCTTGTTCAGCCATTTCAGAAGTTCAAGAGAGAAAGCTGAAAGGTTAAAACCTATTAAAAACTGATTTGTTCATTTTGCTAAATTTTGAAAATTTAATGAAATCCAGCAATTTTCCTAAATTTTTGTTTTGTAATGGCAAAATTCATGGATCTGAAAAGCGTTTCTTCGACTGTTTTAATATTTAGAACTTTGTATGTAAAAATTTAGATTGATTTCTTTTTAAGCATGCTGACATTTAACGAGAGAAACTTACAAATTTGCAACTCCAGAGGTTTGTTGTTTTTCAGTATTTTAAAAATTTTGAAGATTTCCAACATTTTGTTTTTTAAACAGAAAACTTTTAGAAAACTCACGCTTGTAAAAGATATTTTTCACAGCTGTTTTTAATATTCAACACTGGCTTCAGTTTGAGCATAGTTGAGTTGAAATGCTCAAAATTCCAAATTTCTAACTCGAAAAATTTCTTCAGAACTTTGATGATGTTTAGAAATCTAAAAATCTGTATTTTTGAAAACGTGGTTTGGAAATTCAGCCTGGTGACAAATAATTTGTAACTTTTTTAACATTCAAAATTTAGTAAAATTTAGTTATACCCCTGTTATACATATAGATTTGAGTTTACTCAGGAGTTAGGTACTAGGAGAAAGCTTAATATTTATTAAAAATTAAGTAAAATTAATTTTAAAGCCTTTTTAAGAATTTGAAAACCCAGGAGAAGCTTAGAAATTGGATAAAGAAATATTTTTCACAATTTTTTACGACTCAAAACTTTCTAAAAATAAAGATTAATATTTTAAAAGGTACATTTCTTTTTCAAAAGTTTCAAAAGATTGGAATGAATCTATAAACTGTTTTAAGTTTTTGGTGAAGTATTTTGAAAATTCAGGCGTGTGGTAAATAATTTGTAGCATTTTTAAAACACAAAATGTGAAATTTTAGTTATTATTTTTTTGGGCTCAGAGGTTATTGAGATGAGGCATAACATAATAAACTTGTGGTTTATAATAGTATATTAAACACGACGCTATAATGAATGCTATTATTAGTAGTAGCCATTATAGCGAGTCGTATACTATACTTTGTCCACGAACACAAATACGAAGAATTTTTAATTAAAATTTAAATAACAACGCTACTAAAACCGTGTGGTAGGACTATGTTAAACGAAGTGGTAGGATTAGAAACATAACCTATTTCCTTCATTATACACCATAGACAATGATGTTACCATGACACCGTGAATAATGATTATTCACTGCTGGCAGTGTTTGACCAAACACATGAATAATTGACAGATTATTGACTAGTCCTGGACAAAAATAGTTTCACAGGTTCATACGTACTTATACTCGGTGATTCACGTACGACGCGACGTGCCCCTTATCAATTGGAATAGGCAACCCAACCTACAAATTCAGAAATGACGCTGATCTATTACTTCACGATTAAACGTATATAATCAGAGGTGGCTTGCTTCAGAATGGCAATATACAGGGTGGTGACTCGAACACCCGAACATAGGGATTTAACATGTAAAATCATATTTTCGTAATTTCCTGCTCCCCTAATTATTTTACGCAAAAAATCTTCAAATAAAAGTTGTAGAGCATAAAATTCTGCATCTGAATCAATAAACAAAATTAATTTTGCGTGCCTTGTAACCTCAGAAATTAGGTATGAAAATGACGTAAATCACCCCAAAAATAGCGATAGCCATGGAATTGAAAGAAAAATTAACAAATGTTAACAGTTTATCTGTCAAGTTACGCCGCGTTAGTTTATTAGGAAGGACCGCGGTGTGGTGCAAACCTAATTCAGATCCAATTTCTCTAAGGCTCACATTTGGATTATTTGATACCGCATTGATTTCGTTAGCGTTATGATCTTCAGCTTCAATATCTTCTTCTGGTGCAATATTTATTTGTTTTTTAGTGCAACTCTTGCAGGCGACGAACGCTGACCCATATTTTGTTTGATTATTGATGATGGTATGGATTGTTGATGTCGACGGAATTGGTCTATGAGGATATAAATTTGCAAATAGATCTCGCACTTGTCTTATAGTATTACCACTGTAAAATAACTTTAAAACATGATTTTTTCCCTTATTTATAATTGTTGGCCATATTTTCACTTCAACAGTAATTACAAGCAATAATTAAAAAAAAAACTAACACAGTGTAACTTAACAGATAAACCGTTAACATTTGTTAATTTTTCTTTCAATTCCATGGCTATCGCTATTTTTGGGGTGAGTTACGTCATTTTCATACCTAATTTCTGAGGTTACAAGGCACGCAAAATTAATTTTGTTTATTGATTCAAATGCAGAATTTTATGCTCTACAACTTTTATTTGAAGCTTTTTTATCTAAAATAATTAGGGGAGCAGGAAATTACGAAAATATGATTTTACATGTTAAATCCCTATGTTCGGGTGTTCGAGTCACCACCCTGTATAATTAAATATCACGTCAAGGTTATGTTCCAAATTGAAAACTTTAATAACCTATAATTAGAAAATTAAGAAAAATGTTAGAAATAACAAAAATAAATTTATATCGATTATTAGTACAAGAATATACAAAAATTAGTAAGTTTATGTCACCTTCTTGAAAATTTATTTTGACGACTAGAAATTCCTAACTGTCACTTTTGACGAATAAGTAAACAATAGGTAAGTATTTTTGAACATGTCTACTTCATCAAATTTTGCTTTTAAATTTGCAGATATTTCTAGAAGCTTTGGAAACATGTACAATAGTTAGTACAACGTGATTATTTAAAAACTCAATTGCAGCAGGCCGTATTCTGACTTAATACAGACAGTTATTAAGACAGAATACGGCCTGCTGCAATTGAGTTTTTAAAAAATCACATTGTATGTTGGGTTACATTTGAAGTTTTTAAGGGGAGCGTCTTATGTGAATCACCCAGTATATACGATCAAAACTTTTTAGTGGTCACCGAGGAATTTAGAGTCACATCTGAAATTATTTATTCTTTTTATTCTTATGTCATTGGCATTTACTTTACATCTCTAAAAATGTTTCGAAAAGAACATATTTTCTAATTTTGTCTGATAATTTTCAACTGGATTTTGTTTCGTTTTACTTTTATTACAATTTTGACACACGGCAATAGCATAACAATACTAGAACCAAATAATTTCCGATATTACTTTTAAATTTCACAGCAACCGCTGTTCAAAAATTTTTTGATTATATTATACTCTTTTATGTGTGTAAATGTAAACACATTCAGAATTTAAACAACAGTATCGCTAGTGTTTAAAAAAACATTAAGTTTAAAAGGTACAATCTTTATTAGTAATCAATTTCTGTTATGAGGACTTATTTTTGTAAGAATTCTTCGCTATCGTAGCATATGAAGAAAAAACTGTATTTCTTATTTTCCGATTCATAAATTTCAAATTCTAGATTTGATGGGCAAATAATGCTGTGTGTCCCCAGATGGAGTACCTTATTCTTGTGAATCTTCATATTTTTCAGTTTTCTTAAAAGTTTTGTATGTCCTGAAATGCCCTAAATGAGGATTATAGCGTTGATTGAAGGAATGTTAATCAACGATTATAGTTATTATAGATTATGCACTATGCAGGTCGTTCAGAAAACACAAAAATAATAACGTGATCTGTAGTAAACCGCCTCGATTTTTAATGTGTGAAAAATCTAATTAACAAATTTGTGACAAGTAAAAACAAAGTTTTAAATATAAAATCAAATGCAACGAAAACTCAAAATTTAATCTGCATTCCTGGAATGCACTGCATATTGGGTTGTCAGTAAATGTATGGGCCCCGGCAATCTTTTCTCCGACGTGTGTTTGTTACTTGGGAAAATTAAAATGTCGTCAAAAACCTTGTCTTACGAATCCTAGTGTAATGATGCCCTACTAAAAAATAGAGCCATGGTCAAATATTGAACTTTAATAATGTATTTTAACGAATTCTGAAAATTCTATATATTCAGGAAAAAATCACTTCCGCAAGAATTTAAACCGTTGACCTTGAGCTTTACACGCGAATTTCTAAAATTTATTGCGTAACTTGCGAAATATTTGTGGTTTAGTTTTACTTATTGACAATTTGGTAATAAACAATTGCGTGATATTAAGCAACTTAAACAACGTAAAAATAAGCCATCTAAGTCAAAACCGCAAAAATCGTCAGTTGTCCGACCATTTATTATAAAGGATTATATTACAAAGTTTTCCCCCCATAATTTAAAATCATAAAAATTCCCAGCATATTCGTTCGTCGTTAATAAAAATAAACTCTTCCTGTTTGGATGATTTATTTCCTCCTTATAAAAACTGAACATTTTGATTGTCTTTTTTTAATATTAGGGAATCCACAAGCGGCATTTACGGCCGAGTTTAACCAGTTTAGAAATAAAATTTTCTCATAACAATAAAACACCTAACCCTGCTATAAGTGAGTATATATCACCGAAAAAACGCGATGCAATCGTAAAATTTCTGTGTCGGGTTGCGCCGATAGGACTGGTCGTAGTTTCACAAATAGCTCGATATGTAAACTAACTGGGAGATTCCGTCCGAATGGTTATGGGTGCATAACGCCTGCCTGATTTATTAATACAGCGATACGGGGTCAATACGGCGTTAAGGAAGAAGACCTCACATCCGCACCGGAAACTGTCCTTAAATCTGGGTATACTACTATATAATTCATTTTCTTTGACAAACCCCTTTGTTTGTAGCGTTTTTTTATAAAATCCGGACTTCATACCGGACGTACCAAATATTTCTAAATCATTTTTGCTTTTCCCCAAAATACTTTAAGTCACGCTTCAAATTTTAGTATGTAATAAGAATGAACCTCCACGTTTATAAATAATTAATTATTTTGGGTATTTTGACGAAGAATAAGTTCCCAGGATAATTCAATTCTCTTTGTATGTTCAGCCCACCCTGTATAAGAAAGCTACAAACATTAGTTTGTAATTAAATTCACAAACTAAATCCAAATATTTTTGTTAAGCAGCCATAAGCAGAAGGAAGTTTACTTTAAAGAGAAATAAATAAAACAAGGTATTCTTTATTAGAATTTGGCTTCGTTTATGGTTGTAGTCTAGTAGTACTTGTAAGGAAGGATTTATAAAAATAAATAAAAGCCCTTTCTGCTTCTAAGCCTCTAAGGTTACGATTTTCAGATCCGCAAAAAGCCATTACAACAGAATTCGGAGGAAATTTAAATAGGTTAATGCGTTTTCCATTACATTTTGTACGTACATATGCACAATAGAATGCTTACGGAACGTTCCTCGAAATATGGGAAACTATTGTTATTGTCCTTTTATAGAACTTGAATTAAAGGGCAAAAAGGTGCTTGTAAAAGTTAAGAACTAATAACCACGGAAAATCTGTATTTTTAGCTCATTTAATGCTAATTTAGTCCTTTAACCTGTGCATTTACTTTACTACAAAGAATACGCAGAATAAAATAATCTTTGCTTAAACTAAATTTGCCTTTTTAAAAACTGCCATTTTATTTTGATAAGAAAGTATAAGTAATAAAATTAAGTAGGCTGGAAAACTAGAACGCAAACTTAATAAAAAAAATTGTTGGTTGAACAAACCTTCATAACCAACCTACAAAATTAAATGTGGATGTCAGACCATTATTATCACGTGTTAACAAGAGTGTTATCTACATAATAATAGATCAGCAACGAAAATTGCCGGAATATTGTAGCATTAGAAATTGATTGCCGGAGGGCAAATACTAAATATTTCAGGAGGCGATGAGTTTGGTGTGCTAATTTTGTTTTTGGTTTCCAAATATGGAAGAGTTCTACGTACGGCAATTGACGCAATGTTTGAACTTTGTAAAAAATTTAACTTTTTAACAATAGGATAAAGCGTGAAGTAAAAACGAAAACAAAAATAAATTGATAAAGATTTAAGAGCACGTCAAGCCTTTTTCTGTGACCTTTTCTATGTAAACAGTATATATTCCTTGCATTCTTTGTTTGGCGAATTAACCTCTTTATTATTAATTATATAGTGACAGTATATGGCATTCGTCCTTTGTAGGTTCATACAGTATGGACATTTATTTCCGTTAGCTCCTTACTGGTCCTAAATAGGCAACACATTACACGCCACAGGTAAACTTAATAGCAGCAGTATTGGTAGTTGCCTACTCATAACGGTAAGGGGCTGATAGGTCATGTACTGGGCGATTCACATAAGACGCGCCCCTTAAGGCTGGCATTTACATGTACAGTCAATTTCTATTTGACGTATCTAAAGTTGCATAACTACTTAAAAAATCAAAAAGTCATAAGAAGGCGCGTTTAGCAGAACGTCAAAAACGAGTTGAGGTTAGAGGTCACGAATTGCGTAAGATTCATATTTGAAAATTTGCATATTTACATAGTTATTTGTGGTATGGCTGTAAAAGATATGGCACAAACAAAACTACGAGTTTCTGTGTATTTAAATTGTAATCTCCTTGTCAAGTTTGTGGAAAGTTCAGATTTAAAGCCGTTGTGACTGTGCTGTTTGTGTTGCCTAGTCTAGTGTAGCGTAAATGGGTCATTTAAACCGATTTTTCTAGAACATTATTTCCAGTTTTTCTGGAATAATTTGCATTTTGAAAAAAAATTCTTGTGGCGTTTGAAAGAGAGTGGTTGTGTCTATCTACTGATAGAGAGATTTTTTCGATATTAATATTTTTGTAAAAACTATTTGAAAATTTTGAAGTAAAATAGAGCTTTAGATTTTTTAATACTGTAAAGTTGGTTTTTAGAAATAAAAAAAAATCTTTCTATCAATAGATAGAAAAGACATGGATAATTACAAAAAAAAAATGCTCTGCCGTTCCTGCTTAAAAAATGAGTCTAAAAAACTGGAACAAAATGTGCTTAAAATGAGGTATATTTCATGGTGTAAATGCCAGCCTTAAAATCTTTAAATCTTCAACATACATGTTGTCAAAGCTGCAATAAATCTGCAAATTAAAAAACAAAATTTTATCCAGTAGGTAATATTCAGAAATACTTATTGTTCACTTATTCCTACTTCCTACTCCTTTTCGGTAATTTTGAACTAATAATTGATAAACATTTATTTTTGTTATTCATGATAATTTTCTTAGTTTCCTAGTTATAAGTTATTAAAGTTTTTAGTTTGGGGTATAACGTTGGTATGATATTTAATTATGAATTCTGGAGTAAGCCACCTCTGATTATACAAATTTAATTGAGGATTAACACAGATCAACGTTATTTACGAATTTGTAAGTGGGGCTGCCTATTTCAATTATTGTTAAGGGGTGCTTCTTACATGAATCAGAGGAGAAATAGCTTTTCACATTAGTTTGTAATTTTGAATACCACCGCTCAGATTATGTCTGCTATTAAAAACCAAAATTAGTGCTGGCTAAATTGTTCATAATCGATAATTGATTAATAGATTTTAGTAGCGATTGAACACTTAAAAAATTATGAATTGATTAATTGAGACTTCGCGATTATTGAATTAATTACGATTAATCGATTAATCCAAATTAGTGAATTAACCGATTAATCGAATATGGCTAGTGTTCTATTAAGTCAATTAATCGTGACTGTGATTTTTCAAATAATCGATTAAGAAAAGATTTTGTAATTTATGATGTAAAATATCCGTTATATTGAGAGATGTCTAAAGCAGTGAATATTGGAGCCTTAGAGACAGTATTAACCTAATCTTTTATCTGGCAACCTGTACAAAGATTGTGTTGGGTATACATTTTAGTACCTTCCTGTGTAAGATATATATTTTTTAAATACATACTTATATTTTTGTTTTCATACTTATTTTATTTTGTTGCAATAAGGATGAATAAAATTTATAACTCCTATGTTTAGCTATATTGTAAAATTTAAAATGAATAACAATGCCATATTTCTATTTCCTACAAGCAAAGTAAAGTAACTCAGTAAACGAGAAAAAATAAAATCGATAATCGATTAATCGTGAATAATCGATGTATCGACTATTGGACTAGTCATACGAACGGATTAAACGTAATAATCGATTAATGGTGCCAACCGAATATTCGAAAAATGAATAATCGGTTTCACTAAGACCAAAAATCGTGAATATGGAATAATAATAATAATAATAATAATAATATCTTTATTACTGTAGACAGTGTAAACTGTATAGTAAGCGTCATTATAATGGGAACATGCATTGTATTATTAAATTAACATTAAAATTATATCACATACAAAACAAATACTATACTATTTAATTCTAAGTTACCTTTAAAATTCGTTTACAGTAAAAACATCTTTCTACGAGGAATTCTTTTAATCTATATTTAATTCTTATAGAGTATCGGCTTTTTTAAAATTTTATAAATATAAATAATATTTTTAGTTTTATTTCCATATACGTATAATAATATAATAATAATACATTTATTTCCGGAAATCGTAGTAAGTAGTTACAATGTGGATATTGTCAAATAAGTTAATAAATATTAGATTTACAATTTGTCATATAAATATTCATTTACACTAACTAACTTTTTGATAGTAACAATCTTTTAACTTTGTTTTTGAATTTCAAGTAAGTTAAGCTACAAACTTCAGCTGGTAGTTTATTGTAAAAAATTTTACCCGCATACATGGGGGCTTTTTCATAAAAAGTATGTATATCTGATGTTAAAAGATTGTTATACCTGGTATGGTAGTTATGGAAACCTGATCCCGTTTTGTACGTAGTCAGACGTCTTTTTATAAGTAATATACATCTGTACATTTGTATATATAAATACAATAAAATGTCATTACGTTATATTTTATGAAATAGGGTTTACAACTTTGTCTCTGAACTATATTGAATATCACTCTTATCATTCGTTTCTGTTCTAAGAACATTCTATTGCCGTGCACACTGCTCCCCCATAAAAACTGTTATATGATAAATGTCAGGAATATAAGGAATAATATAAATTTATTAAACTTTTCTTGTCTATTATCGGCCTCAATAATGGATCGATTGGTTAATATAATATTTCATTAACGGGGCTGGGAATTTTTTCAATATATCCAATATCCACATAAAATTCTGAAAATATTTGTCGATTTAATTATTGGCGATATATTGATTTAATCGTGTTTTCTCATTTATCAGATACTTCCATAGAATATATATTTCGTAACGAAACTGTCGGATAAAGCAAAATAAGTTCTTTATATTCGGCTTACTACGAATAAGAAATATCAGTAATCGAGTAATCGTGTATAAAATATAGTAATCGTAATAATCGAATATTCGTAATAATCGACTAATCAAATCGCGACAGCCGAATATTCGAAAATCAACTAGCCAATTTCACAAAAATCCGAATAAATTGCCAGCACTACTCAAAATACTAACTTTGCACTCTCATGTCCGAACTTTGATACAAACTTTTTTCAAACAAGAAGAGTAGGGGAGTCTTCCAAGGAATATTTTAAAATATTACTGGATTTTTAAAACATTACAGTGGTTTTCCTCTTTTGTCAATTGTATTTCACAATTTTTCAAAACTATTTCCTACCTCTATTAAACAGAGTGCTTTGTTTGTCAAACAATTTCCTTTTTTGGCAGAAGCGTTTCCTTATTTGCCAAATCAACTTCACATCATTATTAAATCATAATGAATGCTGAAAGAAGACAAAACACCAAAATCTCCAACGAGGCACGTACTACTCTTATTATCAGAGCAATGAACGATGGTAGTTCGGCAGTCCAAATAGGACGTCAATTTAATGTTTTGCCAAACACTGTAAGAAAAATTTACCGGGCGTACAAAATAACCAACGAGGTCAATAAGAGAAGTGTTGTGCATCGCCCCAAAAAATTTAATCAAGACGAGCAGAAGAAATCTGCATGACACTAAAACAAATAAAAACCAAATTGTTGGAGCAAAATCTACAACTAGAGGTAAGCTTATCGACCATTGACAGAGCGATAAAGGAATTTCACTATTCTGTAAAACGCATTTCCTTTGTGCCAGAAAGGCGTAACACCCCAAATACGATCCAAAGTAGGTTCGACTATGCTATTCAATATAACAGAATAATGATTGGCAGAGAAAAAATATTTTTCATTGATGAATTTGGAATTCAAGTGAAATCTAGAAGATCATATGGAAGATCACAGAAAAATAATATAGCCAACAAAGTCAAGGCCCAATTAAGAGGCCATAATTATTCGGTTGCTGCTGCAATGTGTATTAATTCATTATATTTATTCACCGTTCAAGATAGGCCCTACAATGTAGAACACTTTGGAGAATTCTTGCCAACTTTAATTGGCCACTTAGGCGAAGATCAGATACGAGGCGTACCTATATTTTGTAATGGACAACGTTGGATTTCATAAAACTAACGAAATTCAACAACTGATAAGAGCTCATGGACATGTTCCAGTATTTCTGCCCCCGTACAGTCCTTTTTTAAATCCCATTGAAGGGCTGTTTAACCAATGGAAAAAGAACATAAAGAGAAGTAAGCCCACGGATGAAGAACAACTGTATGCTCAAATTCAGAATGCTTCTGAAGCTATAACGCAAGAACATTGCCAAAGAACTGAAATTTTGAACTAATTATAAAACATTTTTTTATAAGTATTGTGTTACATAGTATTAGTATAGTTAGTATTTTTGTTATCCTCTTCTTTTTCTGATAAATTGTGTCTTCAACTGTTTGTGTTCTTGTTTATTTAAATTTTAAAAAAAGGAGAAAATCATTTGCAATAACGTGAAAGAGTTTTCATAAATAGTGAATTTGACATATTACTGTCAAAGTGACGTAAATATGAAATAGTTTTGAGAAATAGTGAAATACAATTGATAAAAGAGGAAAATCAAAAGTAAATTACTGTATTGGTTTTTCAAAGGTATGGTGCCTTCTATTACAGGGCACTTATACTATTTAAATTGCAAACAAATTTTGCCACTATGACAAGTTTTCGTCTTAACTGAGATTTTTCTTTTAGAAAGTTTGATGTACCCCTTATTATTATCATTTTTTTAATGATTCTTCTAAGATCTTTAAAGTTTGATCCTTCGGTTTTTTATATTCTTTACTTTATGTTTTTACTTTCATATCAAATAATTTATTGTTTTAGTCCAGTACATGTTTTTTTATTATACAATACTACTTAGTTATTTACTTTACATACTTATGCAATTAGGATAATCACTGGCATCCTATATCATATCTCAAAAACCACCGATCTAATTTTGGTAACAATTGACATGACGATGACATTGTAACGGAAAATTTTACATGAAATATTCTGGAGCTGCAGTTATACCGAAAAAAGAATTTTAACCTTTTTTACTTTGCAAATTTATAGAGGGGGCTTCACATAAATATAAAGTTTCTGCTCTTTTAGTGGTACAAATTGAAAGCCATATTAAAAATTACAGCCTTTAATCTACTCATAGTAACTCCCTGAAACACTTTCTTAAGATTTGAAAAATAAGGCAATGGGATGGTACTCGAATAAATAAAACCCCGTACAAGATAGTTTGAAGCCAAAATTTTATTTTCATTAACTGCACAACTGGTTTGATTGACTACTGCTTACTTCCTAAGAGAATATGAACGATTATGGATGTGGAAATGTAAATCGTCTGTTGCAGAAAAAGATACTTTGTGTGTTGCTACGAAAAAGGACGACCTTTTATAATTTTTGAATTTTCTTACGATTTTTCTAAACATTTCTGTGCATAAAAATACGTTTCAAAGTTCGGTTACACCAAATTTATAGTTTTTAATTTTACCCTTTCTTTTTCCTCTAAAGTGGATGATCTTCTTGATGTTAAAGAATTCTTCATTGTTGATCTTGAACTGAAAGGCAAGTTAAAAAAAAATACTGTGAAGTGCTTGTGCTCAGATGCGATTACTGAAGCAGCTAACAAAAATTCAATTTACTTACTATATTTCAGTTTAGCCTTCTTAAGTTTCATTAGATTAGCACAACGCATTTTTAAGCACTGAGGTAGAGCTTACCATCATACAAAAAATTCCACATACCCACGTATCAGTATCGAATAATTTTATTGTTTATTAAGAAATTCCTTTACTGAAGCTTACTGTAACATTGTGGACAAAATCATTCAAGTTACAATCAATTTGAATAGGTACATTAAATATTCGAAGCATGGAATAAGAAAGAATAGTAAATATATAAAGAAACCTTTTTATGCCACAAATATTCTCTATTCTTCTCTAGAGCTAAACAGCAAATTGCTTTATCACTGTTAGTTTAAGGCGATAGAGTAACAGGGTTACACACACACCCACACACAAAGCAAAGCTAGTTCGCGTCCGTAGCAAAAACTAGGCTACATGTGCACCCTGGATAGCGCTAAAAAACTAGTACTACTGACAGCCAAACTATCACTGAGCGATCTCCTGGCTATAAAATAATTAATTAGCGAGAAATAATTAGATAAATATAAATGAAATATAAAAATAAAAAAAGATTGCTTCGCCAAGCTTAAAAATCGAGAAAAGTTTCCCAATATTACCTGAGAATTATCCTTCATCTCCTCTTACAAACTTTTAGCGTCTGGAAATCGAAGACCCTTGAAGGTACTGCGATTTAGGTTATAGTTTTTTTGAACAGCCTGTCTAACTTTGCTTGGAAAGTTTAATCACATCTCCTGGTTCCTTCAATGACACTGTATAATGTTTTATATTAATTAGGGGTACCAATCCCAAAAAAACAGACACCATAATTCTGACAGCACACCCCTTAATCTTGAATTTTTCGGAGTTGGAGATACGAGTAATTGTCCATGCTTTTGCTGTATTGAATCTAATTTTGCTTTGTGACTAAGCCATGTTCGATCTTCTGCTTTGTATTAAAACTCAAGACAAAAAGTTTTTATAGGCATTCACCACCTTGCTGATGCTTTCGACATATGCAGAGAGCTATGTCTGCATGGTGGTTTCAAACACTTTCTGGTGAAATATTATTATTTTGGGTATCTCCAATAGAATCTGGTTCTTTGTTCTAATTTTATTACGAGGTTGCATTAGCGATCTAGTCAGTGATGAAATATGCTACATGGATTGCATACTTTTCTGTTAGACTTCGGTCGATACAGCGATCTTACCATATTAAGGTGCATCTGATTCGCATCATTGTTATTAGTGTTTTTAAAACATACGTGATACTGAGTTCTTTAGGCTCTTATTAGAACTGTATACTGCTGCCTCTTCGCCATCGTTTTTCCTTAAAGCTACATACAGGGTGATTCACGAATGATTAAGCCCCTAACAGAAATCGTATGTGCAACACATCGTACACTTGCATAGAGGACTGAAACTCTTTTCTTAATTTAAAAACGTCACACATCATAGATAGCTTTAGTTATTAAAACAAGACACAGTTTAGTAAGTCATTAGCTTGCAATAAAGCGTTTATTTATCAACGATTAATTTAGAGTAAATACAATAAGATTCAGAAATGTTACAGTTAATATAAAAAATAAGCACCAACAACGAATTAACTATGTCTATTTTCAAAATGTTCTCCGTTATTTGCCAAAATGTCAAATTGAGAAAAAGAACGAGCAGTGACAGCAAGCTAAATTTAAACTTGTATTGTTTATTATAAAATTTCTAGTTGCTTTGGAAATATTTAAGTTCCCATTCCTGCGAATTTATAAGTATAAATAGTGTTGTGCCAAAATAATTTTTATAATAACTTTACGTATTATAACATTCGAAATGTACATGCACTTAATAACTATTCGGTGGTGCGATTTTCTTGCATTGGTAAACGGGTATTCCTTCCCTTTCTATAAGTAACAAAGGCAAAAGTAAGCTTTGGAATATTTGGAGCCGGGGTCGCTAGTTGTCCTGGGGACATATGTACAAGCGAGTGGTTGGTTTTGTGAGTGAGTAGGTGAAATGCATTTTTGGATAACTGGGAACGCACTGGCCGGTAATTATGTAATTGTATGCATTTCTAGTAGTTGAGAGTGTTGAATGGATGTGATTGTATGTCCGATGAGATAAGCTCCGTATAAATAATAGCTGTATTTGTTATTTCTGTGGACAAGCAGTGAGGCTTGTTGTTGCTGTCGTTGTTGTTGTTGTTGTTGTTGTTGTTGTTGTTGATATTTTTGATATTATTGTTATTCTTGTGTTGGACAGGCCCCGAGACTTGTTCTGGCATATTGTTTGTCAGAGCATGAGGCCCTGGGACCCGAATATAACCGGTTATCTGCTTAGGGCTTTGATAACTAGGCGAAGTTATAAAGACCCTCGACCTACATATGGCAGTGATGCCCGGGCTATGGCCCTCGGGATGGTCAGGTAGGCCCGCCTCCGCATATTCTTTGTTCTGTTGGGCTTCCTAGACCTACTGGTCATCTAGGATGGAGAGAACATCGTCACGGGTTAATCTCCCATTGGTCGGCTATGTTCTGTCACAATTCTGCCTGCTTTCAGATCTACAAGTAGTACTCATCATTATTATCTCTTTCCAACATGCCAGAGGGTTTCTTTTACTAGATGCAACGTGGGATTCCACAGGGGGATTCTCTCCCCTCCGAACCGATACTGCTAAATGTAGTAATGTGTGCCTGTTTTGCTTTTATGTATCGCTGCTATCGGTGTTATGTAATTTCCTGGGTGATGTGAGCATTAATGTGTGTATCAAGCTTTGGGTGTTTACCAGACCAGGTCGAGGCTACGCATTAATCTAAACTTGGTGGAATTAACGTTATGCCTTGGTAAATTGATCGAATGTGTTTTTGTAAATGTGAATACGCCATCCCAAAATAATTAAAATAAAATTGAAACCGCAACAGCCTGTTCGGCTCCATCCTAAAATAGGGTGTAAGGTGTAATTTGATCGACAAATTCTCAGGCCTGATAGAAGCAGTAACTTTTTTAAATAAATCTCAGGTTGGGAATCCAGAAGCATTAAAATAAATCCTCAAAATATGCTTTGAAGTAGGCAACATATCGTACATACTGGCATTTGCAAACGATATATTTTGACAGCCATAGCGTCGTTATTTTATGTTTCTAATTCAAAATTTATTTACAGAAATTGCTCCTCTTGGCACCCCGGAACTGTACCCTTAAGAAGTTTTACTTATGCCGGTGAAATATGAATTTAAACTGTACAAGACGCCCTATTTCTTGAACATTCTATGAGTAACCATTTTACTTGTAAAGATAGAGCAACGGTTAAATAGGTGACTTAGTGCAGTTTTAGTTAGGAATTCAATGGTGTGAAGAAATTTCATGCACGGGCTGTGGCTAAAAGTTATTGGCGAGAAACAAATAGTTTTTTACTTAGAATCAGAAAAATATTCTTCAAATATTTACCTTTACGCAGAATGATGTACTACGTTAAATAATTTTTTGATAACTAATTTCCAAGTAATTGGCTAAAGCTGTATCTTTATAATAGGCGTTGCAAAATGTTTTAATTTGGTCTTATTTTTCAAAAGAAAAATATTTATTTTTCTGTTCATCGTCGATATTTATATTAAATCAAGGATTAAACAGTCAAATAAATATCTATTACGAAAATTATCCTAAATCATGCTAAAAAAGCAAACATCCCTATCACAAAGTTTGAAATACCAATTTATATAAAAATAAAATATATACATTTTGGTTGTTTAGAGTCCAAAAAAGGCATCTTAATGGTCTACGCCTCGAAAGTAATTGCTTGGTTTCGAAGCATCTAAAGAGATTTTACTGCAAATTTATTATTTAAAATTTGTTTACCATCGCATTTATTAAGGTATCAGTGGTCCCTTTATATCAACCCTTGTGTATTTTCTCGTCAGTTGTGGCGTTTTATAGAGGGTTTTACGACGCTTAACTTAGAAAATGGGATTGTATTATTAGTTACTAAGTCGGACAAAATAAATTAATCGAAGTGAAATTTATAACCTGCGTAAAATTTCCTTCTTCTTGATTTTTTTTTTTTTTATATATAACTTACATACTTGTTTACATTTTCATAAAGTTTGAATATAGAGTTTGTCGAAAATTCTGGACACGTATTGATTTGATGTCATTGGAAATATCGTTTTGTTGCAAAGAACGTTATAAATCATACAAAAGTATTTGTCAAATCATTCTGTGCACTTTGAACGTCGTCGTTATTGTCGCTAGTGAGCGTGGGAGTAGGGCCAGGCGCTCGTATTTACCGCACTCGAGCAAACAAAGCCTGATGAGCCCCCATGAACTACGAGTTCAATAATTTGTAGACGAATTACCTTTACTTTGGAAATTGTACTTTATCATCTTTACAAGTTTTCGGATTCTTTTAGAGTATAAAAATCGAACAGAGAAAAACTTCCATCGGAGAAACTCACGGTTGCTTTTTTAACGGAATAAATTTCCAAAGTTGCGTTTTATTGAGATTTTAATAAATCGTCCTGGAATTGTCGATGTCACGTTTTGTATTTGCCGGTGAAAAGATGTTTACGATTATGATTAGGTGGAAATAGTCGAGGAACAAATATAGTCTTCTTCATTAGGGTATATCGACAAAGTTTGCAGGAAAATAAAATACGAAAATAAAAAGTCCTATTAGCTCGAGTCGGATCATCAGCAATGCCCAAGGGTATAATCCTGATACTTTTTCTAACAAGGTTGATACAAGCCAAAACGATAAGTTCGAATCATGGAAATCTAATAAAATATGTAATTTGCTTGTTAATTTAATGATTGATGTTGTTATCCGTATTGTTGTTTAAACAACTCGTTCGAATAGGTAATCTGAATTAACAGAAATTTACCTTAAAAATAAATCCTGCACGCTGCAAATGTTGCATTGTGGCAATGAAATTGTTACATAATTATGATTGATATTGAGAGTATCGCCAGATGTGAATTACGCATGATTGCACATTTAGTATAGCAGAATGAACAGAGCAGCAATTCTGTTATATAATTTTATACAGAACGATGTAAAATAGGACCGATGTTTTAACGTCACGAAGCTTTAACGGGCACCTAACCGTGTCCTAATTAATTTTGTTTCAATAATAAAACGTTAAAATTCATTTATAACGCGTCCTTTTAATAATTTCTTTGTTCCTTTCGACGTTAACAATCAACATTATAAACACGGAAGTTGATTATTTACGTGACCCCGAAAGGGAAATCGATTTTCGTTGTTCGTTTTAAAGAATCCTGACTAAAATCCTTTTAAGAAATTGCTCTGCCAGTTTTTTCGCGTCTCCTGATGCATTTTCAAAGGAGAAATACGTCAACAACAACTCTTTTAGTCCGGATAATATATGCGTGAAGCGCACGTGGTAGATCCGCCGGAGATAGGACGCACTTTACTAGATTGTTCCACGATGGAGCAATGCGATTAGATCGTATTCTAAGTCGATAGAACGATGTTGTTTTGCGGTTGAAACCGAACCCAACGATAAGGATTTTCTCACCCTGTAAAAGACTTTTTAGCACTGTACGTACTACTGACCCTTAGCCATGCTTTCTACTTAAAGTGATAGGAAAAGTAAGACATCTTATTCCTCTTTCATTATTTCAACCCACAATTGCTCGATGTAAACGATCTTTAAGGATCCGTTTCCGTAATATCAATTGGACGATACTGATATAAAAACAAAAATTTTGCCAAAAGCACTTTCAATTGTTTGTTTTATAGAAAGATCTTTTAAAACATTATTATTTATTTCTTCTAACCTTTATTCAAGGTGTTTGTATCATTTTAGGCCATGTTAAGGGGCCATTTTCCTTGATGTACATCGACAAATCCTAAATCTTAAAATTCCTCCATTACAGTATGTTTGATTTAAGGTGCATAAAACTAATAGCAAATCTTTAAAGGACATACGTATGTATGAGGCCATTTACCGTTAAAATAAATTCACCTGCAAGTAAGGTTTCGAAGTGGTTTTGTAAATTATTTTATACAATTACAGATATCAAACCCGAATATAGTATAAAAATACTCTGTGACGGAGTGGGGCCAGGAGGGCCTACCGGACAAACCGCGCGTGGTCTTCAGATAAACACCAAATTTCAGTCAACCTGAGAAATTTGAGCTTACTGGCTTTTTTCATCATCATCATCATCATCACTTGACACGGAGTAGATCCCCGTGGATCAATCTTGGATTACACCAGGTCCAGCTCATGCCAATAAGGTGTGAAGGGAGCTGTTATGATAGGTGGGGATTGGGAGCACTGTATAATGTTAAAATGTCTGTGATGCCAGCCGTAGGACACCGCTTCTAAGTGCAAGGTAGTTAGTAAGTCACATATCGAATGGTAGTTAGATATATGACCGAGATGATTAAACATGTTTTGTCATGTTATATTAAAAGTATTATTTTCTCATACTGCCCCTAATTTCCTAGGTGTATGATATAAAACGCCTTAGAACAGACATGCCTGCCCTGTTACATGTTACTTTATGCTAGTTTAGTCTAACCATTATTATTATCATCATTATTAATATTATTTTCATTGTACTTCACCGGTATACGAATTCCTTATTTTTATTGTTATTATTATTATTATAATATTTGTTCCTTCGCTGTTCTGCATTATTGTTGATATTTATGTCTTCTTCTTCTACTTCTATTTCCTCGTCTGCTTCTTCTCTTGAGTCATATATGCGGTTCATTTCCCTCTTCATCATATGAATTTCCAAAAATAATCTAAATGCGTCGCTAAATAAAAATACTAATAATTTTTCGTCGTGGTCGTGGCTCAGTTGGTTCAGCGTGCGTCTGACCACAGGGTCACATATACTCCGAAAATACCCGTCCGCTTCCCTCGGAAGGCAATGGCAAGCCATTGAGGTATTCTATCTAGTCAGTCTTCTTTTGAGTAAAAATGCAAGCACTTCCGTGGTTTAGAGCCCACGTAAAGCTGTAGGTCCCTTATGTCTGTAGGCTACTTGACACGCACACCACAGGCATATGGAGAGATGATCGGTAACGCCCTGTAAAGGGTAGCCATTCTAAGAAGAAGGTAGAATCATATGTACAAGAGAGATATTTTAGAGTTAAATACGGTCAAGAGGTAACACAACTGTATACTATAAAAGCAGGCGTACCGCAGGGTAGCATCTTGGAACTTACAGTATATCTGTTATTCACATCTGACACACGCAGCAATATTTGCGGACGGCAAAGTCATACTGACAAAGCACAAAGATCCAATTACCGCTGCCAGGATGCTTCAAAACAGCCTGGACCAAATACAACAATGGACCAGAAAGTAGAGCATAAAGATAAACGAAACAAAGTCCATACATGTGACATTCAGAAACTGAAGAGATATGGTACCCCAAGTAAATATCAATGGACAAAACCTACCCCAGGCTGATACTGTTAAATACCTTGGCATACATTTAGACAAAGGGTTGACATGGAACACCTACATCTTCAATAAAAGAAAACAACTTGGACTTAAATTTAGAAAACACTATTGGTTGTTGGGCCGTAACTCAAACATTGAAATATTGCAAAGATCAATCGAAACTGTTGCGAACTATAACTAACTCCCCATGGTTCATCCCAAATAGAGAAATCCACGATGAACTACAAGTGGTTACAGTCAAGGAAGAAGTGCAGTGCAAAATACTTAAGTAAACTAGAAGTGCCTCCAAACTTGCTTGGTGTGAATCTGCTGGACAACAGTGATGATACAAATAGACTGAAAAGACATAAAACTTTAGACTTACCGTTTAGGTTTAACAGATAAGAGCTTGATTATTCTCAAATCTTAAGAGATAACAGAGCTGATTATCACTGGATAGCAGCTCCATATTACTTCCAACATCACTTGTACCAACAAAAAAATTTGCTTATAGTATTGTAAGAAAATTATACTGATTGCAAATAGTAATCAACAATCAAAAAAATACATAAAATCGGGAGTTTTAAAATTTCTTAATCTGATTAGATTACATTCATTTTGGGATATTTAAACTCTCAACTTTAAAATAAAATATCAAACTAGTTGAAGCTATAGAAACATAATTTTTAAATTTCTATGCTTAGAATTAAAGTCAGAAATTTCCAAGTGAAAGTTTGTTGATTTAAATGTAGAATTTAATTTAAGCCTATTAACTGGGGATTCGATTTGAATTCCTCAACATCAAATTTTTTTACATATTTTGACACCAATTTCACGTTGTAATTTTATATCTTCTCAGTTTAAACTAAAATTAATTCCCTATTAATTTTCAAACTTCAAAATTTAGAAAATTCTGCAACCGAATTTGGAATTTTATCTGCATCAAATCTGTAAATCCTGAACGTTTATACTCTAAATTGGAATCTTAGTTGTATTAAAAAACAGCGAAGTCTTAATTTCTAAAGAAATTTGAGAAAATTATTAGACTTTTTAATGTAACAGCATGTTAAATTATTCATTTTTGTTTAAAATTAAAAGTTACATTGATACGTTACTGAATGTTTGGTTAAATCTAAAATACGTTTAGTAGAAGGGCCCACATCAATAAAGCCGGTAATGTTTCTGGAATACAAAACAAAAACTTTCTTTCGGTTTTTAAATCTGGTTTACCTTGGGCATAAATTTATTTAATGAGGAGTTTATACAAAATATTTGGAACGAAATAATTGAGCAGTTTATGTTCGCAGTGCAGGCTCGATGGTCGAGCACTTTGAACGCCTTTGTCCCGCGTTTAATACGATCTCTTCTGTACATAATTCAATTTGAGGGAAATACGCATTTGCAATATTCTCGACATTATAATTAATTTCAAACAAATTTGTAGAGTTTGTAAATGGGTACATGTAGCGAGAATTCCGCATTATTATATGAAAACAAGTATGAAATGGAATTCCGGCTGGTAACAATTAAATTCTGCATTGTAATCATAGAATGCTTTGATTTACGAATGTACTGGAATCTAGAGTGTGCTTCTCGGTTACAGTTAACAAGGATGGCCATTCCGACCTCCATTCAATAAGTAGCAAAGTTCCCTAGTTAGCAGTTAGCCTATTTACTTAGACACTCCTTTGCTATCCAGTTTTGGGAATAGAGATAAGGTCGTAATCGACACACCACAGAACGTTCGTTGCACTGCTTGAAAATCCGAGAATGTGTTACCGACCGAGTTGCTGCTTAGTGCATGCGATCGGGAACACTCAATGCGGATCTCTTAAAAGGATATGTCAGACTGCGAAATAGCAGTTCTGTTTTCCATCATCATCATCGGCAAAGATCTCTCGTGTTGGACGCCCATCTCTACTAAAACTTAAGTGAGTGTTCCTTATGAACCCTAACAAAATGAAACCGCTATCCGTCTTTGCTCATCCTCCATTTTAAATTGAAATTTCACTTTGAATTTGATGCGATCAAAGTTAGTTGCTCCTGAAAGAGCACGAACAGAATGAAGGAAGCAGTTTTACATACAACTCGAAATTAGAATATTTTACAACTGACTGAGAAACATGAAAGAGCCAGTTATTAGTTGATTAATTCTCCAAGATGATTAAAACGTTATTAATATTTTCGTGGAATATTTCCAAAATTAGGAATTTATTACGAAGCAGGTGGGTAGACGCTTTTAGTTTCCTACCCAAAATAACTTCGTGTATGGGGGTAACTTATTAACCCTAGATTCTTAGCTATTTTGCGACACTCTGATATGAACCGTACGTATGAATAAGTTGCCTCACAACCTAAAACGCAACCTATAAACCGATCCGGTCTTTTATCTCTCCTGAAATATCAACATTTACTATGACGTTTATTGACTGTCCTAGATCTTTATTAGGTCTCTTTCAGCTACAAAACTAGACACGTTTTATGTAAGTTGGACCACATATCTATGATGTGTTACGTAATAACCCTCAATAGCTTTGGGCCTCTTCTTTTCCATCTATCTTTGTCGAATTTCTGAAAATCAATGCCGATGCTTTTCTACTCTAATTTATTCTATTTTATGAAAGGTAGTTGCATTTAAATATCTTTAACAATACTTTTACTTGAGTTCAAGCTGACATGATGATCCATAATCTCACCGGATTAAGGAAATTTGCACATCCCCGTTGGGATTTGAACCATTGTACGGTACTAGCGAAGCAGGCGGTCAATACATACTCGTATATAATAATATATTGCTCAACCGATCCCCTTTTTATATATTTTATTATTCCAAGGGGCAAGGAGAATGCAGAATTGTTTTTATTTTTATTTTTTTCATTCGGTTCGCTTATTTGTGAGAGCTAGGCTTAAGGCTGCTAAGTACCACAATAAGCATCGAATGCTACAGATATTTAGCACTCGCTCTCTCTTTCTGTCTTTGTCATCAGTTGTATGTAGTTGATTGATTTGTTGCAGATTTCCAGTGTATAATTATTGCATCTGTTATACTCTTCATCCTGGCTTTTCCCCTTTCATTCGTTCCTGTTGTTCTTCCCTCTAATATGGTTTTTATTTAACAGATATCGTAATGTATGTCCTATTAAGCCACATCTTTTCTTTAGTATTCGCTTCCTGTTTTGTCGTATTCTTGCCTGCTGGGCCGCTTCACTTTCATTATTCTGCGGTAAGACCACATCTCCAGCGCTTCTAGTTTTCATTTTTGACGTGTTTCAACTGTCCAGCTCTCATAACCATACAATACAGTATCCAGATGTTTTATCTTATAGAAAGCATTTCTTGCTAGTTGAGTTCGGTTATTTATTTCTGTTTTACGTTTCTCTTTTCCATTTCTCTTTTACATTTCACTTTTACATTTTCAGTCGGCTGTTATTATCATCACCAATATCATTCCATTTTGAATGTAGGCTTCTCCTAACCAATGCCATTCTTGTCTATTTTTCACCTTTTGTATCCAGTTGAAGTTGGCTACTCTTTTGATACCATCGGTTCATCTCATCACTGTCGTCCTATCCGTCCTCCAACCTCGCCATGTAGACCGCTCATCGCCAATTATGTTTTAATATTTTTTCCACTACGTCTTCTACCTTTATTATTGATCTTATCCACTCATTTATTTTTCTGTCTCTTAACGATATTCCCATCATTGACCTTTTCATAGCTCTTTGTGTTTTGCTTATTTTTTCTTTATTTTGATTTGTTAGTTTAGTTTAGATTGAATAATTTCGTTCTTAATTTTTAGCCCATTTTGCGCTTGAAAACTTCTTTCCAATTACAAAATACTGCGCAACTTAATTTGATTCTTCGGGTTATTTCTTCTTCTTGACTTTATTTTGTTAAACTAATTGTTTGGCCTAAGTAACTAAGTATATGTTGCTTTCAACTTCTTCTATAACCTTGTTGTTCAGTTTAATCTTATTGTTATTCTCAATATTTTCATTGTTCATAATTTTTGTTTTCTCTATGTTGATTTTGAGTTCTACCTGAGTTTTGTCACAAATCTGTGATGTTATCTGCTATTAAGAGGACATCGTCTGCAAATCTTAAGTTGTTCAACCTGTTACTGTTCATATTCGCTCCTTCATTATACCAATTAAAACTTTTAAATATATCCTCTAAACATGAAACAATTAATTTAGCCCAGATAGTGTCTCCCTGCCTTATTCCCTTTTAATTTTTGTTTTGTTTGTTTCTGCGTACGTTTTAACTATTACTGTGGCATTTTGATGCGTATATTTTGAAACAGATTTATGTATCTATGGTTAAAATGCGGCTGTTATGTCGAGAATTTAGTTTAGTTCAAGAAAGTCAAATGCCCTTTCAAAGTCTACAAATGCCAGATATAGTTATAATATTGTTTGGTCCTTCCTCTTAAGTATTTTACTACCTGTAGATGATCATTTGTTCCGAAACCTGTTCTAAATTCGGCCTGTTCGCGTGGCTGGTATTGGTCTAATTTGTTCGATAGTTTATTGGTGAGAATTTTTGTAAACTTGTATATTTGTGTTAAGAGACTAACAAACTGGCCTGTAATTCTCAAATTTGGTTTCGTTTCCTTTTTTATGTGGAAGCTCTTCTGCTTGGAGATATTAATTAAAAATAATTTTTAGTTATTTCAAAAGAGATTTTCCCCCCTTTAATATTTCCAGCAGTCTTCTCCCGTTGCTGTTTCGTTCTTGACTTTCTCTATTTCAAGTCCTTCTATCTTTGGAATCTCTTCTGAATTTACGTTTATTGGACCCATTTAGCTGTCTCAACTTTTGGTCATATAGCTGTTTATAGAATTCTTCTGTTCGTTCTAAAATTTTATTTTGGTTGGTGATTAAATTTCCATTAACATCTCTTATTGACGTAATAATGTCTCCGTCTTTTAGTGCTTCCTCTGTTTTCCTTTAATGCCATACCTTTAACTCATCTAAAGGTATGGAATGAAAGGAAAACTTTGTGCTTTATAAGAATTTGAGCCACTTTTCGGAGTTCTTCCATCATATCGTTGGTTTCTTTACTTAACTGCTTTCTTTTTTCCTTTACACATCTATTATTTTACCAGCAGTATTATTCATTGCTTTTGTTATTTTCTCTAGGTTATCTTGCTTTTGTACATCATTTATTTTAATCTGTATTCCCAGTTCTCCTTTATTTTTCGTTGCTATTCTTTCTTCATTGCACCGTTTTGTTTTCCGAACTTGTCTGATTCTTTATAACTTTAAATAAATGTATACTCTACATCTAATTAAACGATGTTGATGCTATTCAAACCAGAAACATATGTTTCTGAAAAGATATAATAAAATCTATTTCATTTTTCGCACCTCCGCTGGGACTACGTCCACTTTCGACTCTTTGTCTTATTGAAAAACGTATTCATTACATATAAACATGTACACCTTCTAAATAGTTTACTAACATATTTCGTTTCTATCGTCTATTCCAAAGTCTGCTATGCAAATTTCAGATTCTTTTTCCTCTTTCTCATTTTAACGTTAAAATCCCCGATTATTAGGGTGTATTAAGTGCCGTTATCCTGTTACAATGCTTCCCAAATAATATAAGTCATTTACTTAATTTATACTTTCATTTTCCACTTTTATCTTTATTTGCCCATGTTCACGTTTTCCACAAACTATCATCTTTGTTTTCGTTTCATTAATATTCCTACTATTTTCTTTCAATATATGCTGCATCTTGTTTAGTGCTTCTTCTAGTTCTCCTTCAATTTCTGCTAGAAGTGCATGCTCATCCCCATATCCGTATTACCACTCCTACGTTAGTTTTGTCTTTCACTTCGTGGCGATAATGCATAGCCATGCCTCACTCCTCCTCTGATATTAGCTTCCGTCTCAGTTATCCACATCTAACCACTGCTTGGTTTTTGTATAGGTTATAAGTTATCGTTCAATTTTTGTGTTTTACTCCAATCGATTTAATAGCCTTAAACAGCTTATGCCAGTTCACACTATTAAATGCCTTTTCCATGTCTATAGATGCAATATAGGTTTATTTATCTTTTCTTAGTCTTTTCTCTATTATTAGTTTCAAGGCTAAAATGGATTACCTGATTCCTGATTGTTTTCTGAAACCAGACTGATCGTTTTTCAGGTTCCCCTCTATTTTGTTTGCTATTCGTCTGTCGTCTGTATACAATTCGTGTGAGTATCTTTGATTCATGTGATGTTTGACTAATAGTTCGGTAATTTACACATTCATACAGTGTGTTTCACTTTACATGAAGACACCTAAATAATGTAACGGTTTTAAAACGTTTATTTAAAACTGCGGTTCGTTTTGTGAATTATTTATTAACAAATATTAAAATTATTAAGCAACGAAGAAACACGAAATAACAACTTAACACTAAAACACAACACTAATATTAATTCTAATACAAAACACTAATATTAACCCGTAACACTAATAATTAATTTATTTGTACAGTTTGTTTATTTATAACTATTCACCTATATTTATATTAACTCTACCGACGTACATATTCGCGACCGTTTATGTAGGCTGGATTAGACTAAAGTTCGCTAAGAGAATGCGTCTTATATACAGGGTGTCTGATTTTTCATTGACCAGCTTATAATAATAATAATAATAATAATAATAATTTTAATAGTCTCCTTTTGCTACAAAATTTGTAGATTGGATATGTCAAATACATTTAAGAATAGAACATAAAATATACATAACATAACATAACAATAGAACATATTATTGATCTTCTAGGTGATCTACGAATTCATTAACCGTGTAAAACACGTTCTTTCGTAAAAAGTCTTTATATCTCGTTTATTATTAGAAATACAAGAAAAGTCAGAGGAAATAGTTTTTTAGTAGTAATTCTTCTATAAAAGGTTACAATCAATTATTTTTCATGGCCTACTGTTTTTCAGGAAGAATGTATAACTTTGGTTTTTTAAAAAGAACACCCTGTATATTTATTCGCCAACTATTTCGGCGCGGCTAGATTTGGACTCTAAACAAATTTCATTCTTACAAAAAGATTCATCTTAATGGCCTCTATCACTGGTAAAAGTTTTATACTAATTGCGTTATTAATAACACAGTTATTTAAATGGATTCATGTAAAGTGAAACACACTGTATATATTTGCTACCTTTTTTGGTATTGCTAACATGACTTTTTTTGTGAAACCTGTTTCATAGATATTGCTAATTAGTTTAAAGAGTAGCTGAAGGTAATTCTTTCTTACGTATATAATAATCTCTGCTGGTAATTCATCTATTCCAGGAGCATTTCCATTTTTTACATCTTTTACTGCTTTGTTAAACTCATTTCTTAGCACTGAGTTTGTCTTTTATCTTTCTCTGCGTTTTATTCTTTTTCTATAACGGAATCCTTGTTACTCGTTTCTTCATACAATGTTTCTGTATATTTCTTCTGCCTTGACTTTCTGTTACATAAGCATATTTCCTTGTTCCTCGTCGTTTATTGCGTGATTCCGTGTCTTAGGTATAATGGGGAGGTTTCTTTATACCCCTCAAAGTTTTTCCTGTGTTTCCATTATCCATATCTCTGTAGATTTTTTTGCATTTACTTGCAATGAATTGCTCTTTGGCTTTGCTGACTTCTTATTCTGCTTTTTAATACTCTATACTTTTGCTGTTCTTTGTCGGTATTTGCGTTTTTATACTTTGGTCGTTTTCATTTCTACTATTTCTTCTGTAATACATGGTTGACCTACCGCTGTATTTGCAGCTTGTTTTGCAGATTTTTCTAAGTGGTTTCATATACTTTCGTTATTTGTTCTAGTATAATTGCTTTTTCCACTTCTTCTTTCACTGCTTCTTCCAAACTTTTTCGTACTTTGTTATATTTCAACTTTTCATTATTCTAGCCATCTACATTTTTTGGCTACTGTTTTAAATGTTTGTTTTGGTTTTCATCATAACGAAATTGTGGTCGCTGTCTATGTTTGCACCTGGGTAACTTCTGGAGTCCTTGATTTGATTTCTAAACTTTCGTTTTGCTAGGACATAGCCCGCTCGATATCTCTAATTCATCGCATGGTCCAAGTATGTGTACCTTCACAGTACGTGGATTTGAAAAAAAGTGTCAGCGATAACTGATTGGTGGTTTGCTTACTTTCGTACAATTCAATTAGCCTTATACCCCTTTTGTTCCTTCTACCTAGTCCGTATCCACCTGTTATTTTATCTACAGCGATTTCGTGCACTCTGCGTTCCAATCCCATAATAGTTTAGTGTACCCCAATATTTTACTTCTGTCTTCGTACATCTTTTCAATTTGGTCATCTTCGTAATCAGCTGTTGGCATCTATACTTGGATTATTACGGTGTGAGTTAGTTTTGTATCTAGTTTAATCATAAAAATTATTTCTTTGTGTAAGATGTAACCTTTACCTCTGTTCCCAAGGTATCGTAACTCTTGCATTTCCGCTTACTGCAGCTGTGTGTATTATTCTATGTTGATCACCCCAGCAGCCCTGCTGTGGTCATCGGTGTTCCTTTATGCCTGGTTTTCGAGTTTTTCACTTTTATGAAGGCTTTTTGTGTTTCATGTTCCAAAGTTAGGGGCATGTTTGTTTCTTGTTTTGATGCGTAAATCTTTCTTAGTTGTACCCATCCGGAGATTTGAATGGGGCACTTTTTTACTCCGAATTGTTTAATTTGGGAAGATTCCATTATATTCGCTGCTTTTACTTGGGACATATTTACTTTAGTTCTCTTTATGCTGTGGTTTCCATTTTACTTCTGCATGGTGTTTATTTGTATTTCTTGTGGACTGTTCCTCTTTTATTCCCTTGTGAATGTCGTTAAACTGCCTGTACGCGGTCGCCAAAGCCTCGTTTGTCTACAATAGGGAGCACCGCCTTAAAGGTGAGGTTGACTCTTGGTGAGGAGAGGCTGTAAGTTCTGCATAACTACCCTTTACTCCATCAATTACCAATATCCGACAAGAATTTTTCCGAAACTTTTATCACGTCAAGTATCGCTTTATGTTCCGAAATAGGGCAAAGTTTGAAATTTTTCGTTATTAAAAAAATCTCACTTGCTCACCTATCCTCAGTTGGAATCGAACTTGGGACCTTGGTATTACCCAAGTAGCTATGCATTGCTTATAGGCACCATAAACTAAACAATATTTTTAGATTATGGTCATACCTTAAAATTCCCAATACTGTAATTTCGGTATGAATGTGTCTTTACTTCAAGCATTTAGAATTTTGATTTCAGATTTTTCCTATTCAGATACATAACTTCGTATTCGTACAATTTATGCAGTTTTCAGATCTTTAAATTTTATATCTAGCAATCGTGTAACACAACAAATATACAAAAGTAAAGTTAATAAAGATTAGGTTTTATTTTTAATATTAATACTAAAGAAATAACGAGTTTGTATTATACCAACCGCAAGTTAACTTAGCAAAAAATTTCATTCCATTTATCTTCATAATACCCGTAATTATTAAGAAATAATTAAAAACACAGAAGCTTAGTTAAGAAGATTTTTTGTGGCCATTAAAGGTTTAGCGTTACAAATTGGACAATAATCGTGACTTGTTTTATTGGTTTTGAAAATTAATGGAATACCATTAAGGAAAACCCAAAGTAAAGAAAAAATCCTCGAGAGAAGTATTTACATTCCACTCATTTGTGCCAAATTAATAATTTCACATGTTCCCTTTTGTAAAATATAGATTTAATTTTCAATAGGTATGAATAAACTTCTTAATATCTATTTAATTATTTTCAAATATTTTGCATAATTTTCTGAAGGGAAAACTTTAGAAAATATTAATAGAGACGTAGGAGTGCGGAAGGAATGCTCTTCATCGACATTCTAAGTTTAATATTTAGTTACAGTTACTTGACGAAGTTTAGTAACTTTAAACTTCAAGTTTTGTAATTACAGTTTATGACAACGATACGTATGTTTAATATAACAAGGTGACAACATTACCATGTTGATCATAGAAGTATAAACCTTTGATGGTGTTATAATTAACTCTTGCAAATTTGCATATTCATTTGTAATAAAAAATTCTTTTTCCACGACTTAGCAGATGTGTTGCAGATTATTCAGCATGGCATTTGGCTTTTGTACTTTAATAGACGATAAATGATGTGATAAGGTTGGTTGCTTTTGATATTGACCGACGCATGTCTTAATCAAAAACTGTTATAAATTGTTGAATTGTCATGCATGAGAAATAAATTACAATAGTCTGAACGACTGGCTTCTTACATTCAGTATCAGCACATAGCTATCCTTGACTTTCTGATTATAAAGTCCACAATGAAACCCTGTAAAAGTTCTGTATACGTATACAATATAGCCACTGGTGGAAAAATTCTAAACTAATTAACTGTCCCATAATTATGCAATGTGTATTATGAATTTATTTGATGTAGGTGTTTATTTTGTTGTAGTATCGTCGTACGTGAGTCTTGAACTGACCGCTACTAGTAAGTCCCTCCCTCTTTATATATTCATCGTCTAGCCACTGTAATCTTGTAAATCCTTCCGAATCACTGTCGTCATCGGGTTCGCGAACGTTTTTGGCAATGACTGACAGGTGAGTCATGAAATAACCTTGACACAGATATCCTTTGTCATTCTCAATCTCAGTTTTAGGAAATGTTGCTAATCCCGAGTCCCGATCTGCAAACATTTCTATTCCCTGGCTGATCTTTTCCTAAATTCCTGTCTTCCATGATTCTCCTGCTTTCTTCATTCAATGGGCGCCTTGATCTTCTACATTTATTCCTTAAGAGAAGGTTGTCGTTAGTCTTCACAAATGATCGAACCACGTCGGCTTGGCATTCGCTTTGTATTATGATTTCTTTGGCTTCCATTGTATTCCCCATTTCAATTTTAGTTCTGTGATCTATTCCAAATATTCCATTACATCTTCACCACTTTAAGGTTTGGTCATAAATTATTGTAAATGAGCGTCTTTATAGTTTGGACTATGTTAGAAGAAAGGTTTGCTGCATGAAGAGTTGTAGAAGAACCAAAATAGCACAGTAATTTAACGTATTAACCAGTTGTGTTTTTTGACCCTAAAATAATTTCGTCTGTGGTGTGGTTGAGGCATTGGGTTTAACACGATTTCGATTGTATCCTCAACCGGCGATACGCTTGAATCGGCATTTCAAAACCCTGCACTTTCAAAAAAGAATCCAACACTTGCAAACAAACAAAACCTCTTTCGTTCTTTTCTTTCTGGCCATATATTCTCCCTTCATCTGACATGTGTCAACTCTTTCGTAGTTGTTTCAAATATTAAATTTCTATTTAACTTCATAACAAAGTGTTCTAGAAATGCATTGTCCTACGGGGTCTGCCATAAACCCCCGCGCAGAACGCCCACCTAAGTCTCGAGTCACCCGCGGTGCGGAAGGATTCAAATATTCTCCCTTAGGTTAGTGGAACTAATTCTGTGCTACAATACATACTTTCGAATAAAAACTTTCTAATTGCAAGGAGCAAATATTCGTTATGTATGTATCTATATTAATATCAAACTCCCCTGCAAGCCAATTGCTTCTGTAACTCTAAAAACATCTGCGTGCTATCACACATCACCTTAGCGCATCTCGCGGAGAACTGTCCAATTTTTATTCGCAAAAGCATAAACCCATCAACCCGATAAACCCTTTCAAATAGGTCGTGTGGGTTGTCTATCGACACGTCCCGACGCTAGCAGAACAATGAGAACTATTAGAAAAATCAGTAATTAGATTTGGGACAGTTAATTGCGAATAACGGAAAGACAGTGATTTTGTGTTGTTCTTCCTCCTTCAACCCCACTCGCTAACCAATGGAAAAGCAGCATCGGATTTTCGGGCTATAAATACGTTCGAGAAATCCAAATCAGTCTCAATCATCTCAATCATCTCTCAGACATCGTTCTCAATCATCACACACACATCCAGCAGAGACATCAAGCTCAACATCATCATCGACACCTCGGGGCTCTTTCGACATCGCGGTGCTCATTTGATCGCCGTCACCGCCTTCACACTTGCCAGTTTGGACACAACGCCCGCTAACAAGCAGGGCCTAGTTTGTGTCAGGTTGCTGTCGTCTTTTGGTCTTCATCTGACTCCTAATAAAACCATTTACGATAGTGGCCGAAACTTTAAGTTCGTTGATCTACCTCATGATAATACGGCCCAAAACAGGCATAAACCGTAAACCGAAGAAGCTTTGAGCCACTAACACCTCATCATTAACAAAATGTAAAGTGCATAAAGATTTTTCGGTGCTTGTTTATTAGAACAACCCAGTCCATGGCAACTTGCCCATTAGCTGAGTGTGATTTTTAAATGTACACTAAATAATAAACGAGAGAGGCTTGAACCTTACCTGAACCCTTCCATGGTCGAATTGGTTTCGATAGTTATTTTTCCAATTTTAACATAAACTACGTTATTTTCACAAAGCTGATTTTTCTTCTTCGTCACGTGTTAGACTTCAGTAGCCCTTTATGCCACTCTTATTGTGTCTGCCCTGACCACCTTTAACTTAAATGGTCGAAGCTTTATCTGCCGTTTGGTCTATACTGGAATGTTCATTCTTTCTAAGTGCTGATACTAGTCGTTTCTACATATCTTGCTTTATTCTATCATTTAAACTGAAGTTGTTTAGTTTCTTGCGTATTTCGATGTTTCGTTTTCGATTTTCTCTTCGATATCCTGCGACTACTCTAAGGCATTTCATTTCTGCCCTTTGCATTTGTTTTTCATTTGCTTTTCTTGCCGTTCATGTTTTTGCTTCTGTAAGTTAGAGATGGTACTGATATGTTATTATAACGTGTGTTCATAAACAGTCGTCATCTCGGTTGCTTTGAAAAACAAATTACAAGTCTTAGATTAAATCATAGACAATGACATTTTACAAATCTTGACATTTGGTTTTGTGTTCTGAATCAAATTACGAAAGATGTTTCTGAAATCACAACCTACTGGGATGTTGACAGTTTATGGACACCCGTTATAATTTTATAGTTGTACTTTGGTTGACTTTATTCTTCAGTGTTAAGTATCGTTCAGTGATATTAAACATTGGAGAAAATTAAAGGTGCCAATTTGTTCTTCTTCTTTCAGCCGTGATCTGTTCATTGGATATAGGCCTCTCTCATGTTGGACTATATTTCTCTGTTCTTAGCAACCTGGTACCAATTAAGTCCTGCTAATTTTTTCAGGTCGTCGTACCATCTTTGTTGAGGTTGCCCTACGCTGGTAATATGCCCACCCCAGTTCTCCGTCTGTATCGCTACATGTCCTGGCCATTGCCATTTTAAAGAACTGATTCTTGCTGTTATATCTGTCACATGTGCCTTCTGTCTTATCCATTCGTTGGTTTTACGGTCTCTTAATGATATACCCAGTAATTTACGTTCTATGGCTCTTTGGTGTACTCTTAGTTTGTGTATTGTCTTTTTGGCCATGGTCATACGTCACTACAGTCGTAGTATATTTTAGTTTTTAGTTACATTGGGATTTTCATATTTAAAATATGTTTTAATTTTCCGTATACCGCCAGGCCTAGTCTTATCCTTCTTTAAATTTCGAGATTCCGGTGTCGTTTATCTATTATTATTATACGAGTATATTTGTTCTATGGTATGATTATTCAGAACAATTTCAGATATAATTTGCCAGTATCTTTTAAAAGCAATCACCTTTGTGTTACTTATTGATATGCTCATGTTATAGTCTTCCATTATTCGGCCCAGTTTAAATACACAAGTCTCCAAAATATTATCAAACATTCTATTCGTGGTACTCATTAAGTCTCTGTAGTTCGTTCTAATGAACTGTCTTACCGTCTTTAATTGAAGAAGAACAAGAAGCCACAGGAGATATTCCACTTTATCAAAGTGGCAATTCTTTTCCCACAGTTATATGGCTACGCACTTAATCAGTTCTATTGATCTTGCACACGGACCAGGAGATTTACTATTTTTATTAGGAATGTATTTTTGTTAACATTACAAGCATGCGAAATGCGTATATTAAGAAGAGTAGAAGGAGTTTCTAGAATAGACAAGATAAGAAATGTAGAAATAAGGAAGAGACTGAAAGTGCAACCTTTATAGAATCATATTGAAAGAAATCAATTAAGATGGTGGGGACACATGAGGAGAATACAAGACAATCGACTTACAAAAAATATATGGGAAATGGGAGTGGACGAAAAAAGAAGTAGTCGTCCTTTACTTCTTGTTTCGTCCACTCCCATTTCCCATATATTTTTTGTAAGTCGGCACACGTGGAACGAAGAAGTGAAAAGGATACTGGAAAAGAGAGGAACCACGTGGAGGGAGGCAGGAAAGCTAGTGGAGGACAGAAAAACAACTCTAGAAATAACAACCTCGACACCGAAAGGTAGAAGAGGACAGGATTATGTATGTATGTATGTATTGTTTGTCACTATATCAGTCAATGCCTGTAAATGTTTCGTCTTTAACAATTTACTGTCCTCTATTACTATTCTGTATCGGTGAAGTTCATTACCTTTTGCACTTAAGCATATTGTGCCTTCTAGGTTTATGTATATACATTTTCTAAGTTTGCCCTTTATTCGGGCTTTAAAATGTCTTTCAAAGGCCCATTTGTTACATCTTGAGGTTCTACAATAGGTATTTTCAGACTTCTGTGCTTGAGAATAATCAAACCCAGGCATTCAATAATAATGTGACACCTGACACTCCTCCTCGCCTATGATATTCAGGTGTACCGTAAGATGGTTAGGGCCTGTTGATAATCCATCATTTTTATTTAATATCTACCTAGTTATAGGAATGAAGAGGTATACAATGAACGTTTTGAACTCAATCTATGGGTGCCTTCCCGTATTTCAAAATAAGTTTATAGTTGTGCTGTTATTTCTTTCTTTGTAGTTTAGCCAACTTGCGTTAATTGTCTGGAGTAATGAAGGCATAATCTTTTCAATATGCTACCAGGTTTAAACCACCAATTAAATATTACATTTCTAGAAATTTCCCCGATTAATTTATTATTTGTGTAATATACGGTATATTTTTTTAGCTGCAGAAGGGAAAAGTACATCGATATAAATAAGTTCACCTTCACCAAACTTCTATTTAATTAACCTCCGTAATTTTGACACTAACAGTGAAAGTAATCAAAAAGAAAATAGATCAGTTAATTGCCCATACTTACGACATGGATTATTGCTCACCATAATAGAAGGTAAAATGGACGAAAGAAATGCGATGGGAAGACCGAGACTGAGCTACATAAAACAGATTATGCAAGATATCAAATGTAGCACGTATACAGAAATGAAAAGACTGGCTCAGGAAAGGTTAAAATGCAAAGTTGCTACAAACCAATCCGAGGATTGATTACCTTCAGAGAGAGTGACAGTTTTTTAACTTTGAACCGAATATGAATAAAGGTGATCTTATTCGTTTCGATGCGTTTTACTTACTACAGCTAAAAAATTCTACTGTGCTTCAATCTACGCCTATACCAAATTAATTAAATGTTATACACATAATCAAAATCGCATTCGGCTACAGCGTGGACGGTCTTGGAGTCAAATTTGAGTCGGATGCTCGGCGTATGGCCTTCCCAGTCACTGAAAATAATTGAGAACCGAAACATAGTGGTGAAGTAGGGAAGGTAGGCGGTTTTTGAAGGCATGGTGCTTACCACATTATTCCGTACGTATAGCGTGTGAAATAACCGAGGTATGAAAAGCGGCTTAGGAGACTTTAACCCTCCATATATCCGGCCATGCTCCCTTGTTAGGCGTTGCTGTCGATACCTGTACCTTTACACGTAGTCAAAAGAGGATTATAGTTAAGACCATATATTATTAACTAAAACAAACTGTATAGTGTATCGCTTTTATCTCGTTAGCTCTTACTGGTTCCGTAAAAGCAACATATATTACAGATAACAAGAAGTAAACTTTAATGAAGAGGTATGGGTGCTTGCCTATTGATACTGAGTTGAGGATTGTGCGGCAAAATTATTATTGTTATTGATTCACAAACTTACGTTTAAGTATTGAGAAGGTAGTTTTTTTTTTTTTTAATCCAACTAAACCTTGCGGAATTTTTAAGGTCCGTTCTTAACTTTTGTACAAAGCGTTATTATTTATTATCATATATAAACAATAAGCCATTATATATAACTGAATCAGAGTGAAATGTAAACGTAAACAACAGTATAAGGGTGGTAATATAAACGTCTGCAAGTGACAATTTCCTTTGAATTAATATTGGTAAATGGGAAAACGAGCTGTGTCGATAACCTCCGTTTAAATCTAGCGGTGACAGATCCTTGATAATCGGAATAGGTTCCTTTAAAACGGGGGGTTAAAGTGAAGTAGAATGTTCTTTCCAGTCAAAAAGAAGCAATTAGAAGGAAGACAGAGGTGTGAGTTGAGATTCTCCATAATTTATCAACAGCTAGTTATAGATTTCCTGAATAAGGCATGAGGACCAACAAATGAGGCAAAGTGCTCGACGTTGTCAAGAATGAATAGAAAATGATCGTGGGGAAGTGCAGCTCGCCGCTTTCAACAGAATTTTAATTCAACATTCAATAAGACTCAAATGGGCCCTAATTATAAATGAGGAGCCCGTTCGTTCGAAACAAACGATTAACGATTATCTGATTAGCTTCATCTCTGAATAGGCTGCGAGTGAACTCATCAAAACTTGCAGTCATACATGATAGATAGCGAGTATAGGTACAAAGGATCTGCCAGGGTTCAAAGAGACTGGATGATAACGAGCGAAGCCAAATTACTCGCCCTTTATATTCGTACGTTACGTTAGTTCCCATAATTCTATTGTTCGGTTGCAGACTCAACGCTTCAAAATGGCACGTGTAGAATGGATTAACGCGCTAACGTCTTCTCAACTTCCTTGGACTTAGTAATTGCGCTTGGTCCAACCCCAGAGAATGTACTTACCGTCAACTTTATAAATGTACCTGTCCCACCGAATTTAAGACACGAAAAGATTTTAAGCAAGTAATATCGCCGATATGTCGACTAACCTTACATTAAACTGAAGCTAAACGTTCAGGATGAATCATGTAAGTAAACGGAGACGGAGAAAGTAAATTATTACCGAAAATTACGGTTACATCACTTAAAATGCGACATCTTCAAGCGGATGTCAGTTTAAGTGAGATACTGCACGTCTTTTAAAACGAATTACTATATTTCTGTTATATTACTATACCTTCACGTTATCAGATTGGAGAAATGACGGTAATGCAGAGTCGAAACGAAATGTAGGTTACGTCAGTTAACGTAAAAGTAAAAGGGTTAAATGGACGTGTTTAGTTTGACCCAGCATTGACCATGTCACGCGTGAACATTGATTTATTTATATATTTGTGATATGCAGTTGCACATTCCGAATAAATACAGTTTACCTGTCCAATCATAAACTAAATACTTAGCTCAATTCTATCAAAAGCACGTTCGTTCGACCAGCATGCAACGTTTTAGCGTGGGGCGGCTTTAAATTAAGTTCTAGTTATGCAGTTCAGTTTATGCAGATTGAAACCGTAAATCTTATTTTAATTTTTAAAACTTGTAACAAAACTCCTAGTTACTATTTTTAATTGTAAACATCACAATAGTTTTTTTTGTGCATAAGTCATTCACTATACTTGTAGACAAAAGTAGGCCGTGACAAGATTGCCAGGGTTGTAAAGATCCACCAAATCTAGAACTATTTGATCACCAAATGGGCAAACTTTAACAGAATTACAGCAAATATAAACGTTTTAAAATAAAATATGTTTTTAACGTCACAAAGCACTACAGAAATCACAAAAAGTTAATTAAAAGGAATACGTATTTAGAATTGCTGAGATAGTGCAACACTGACGATTGGCAGCTTAATTTCCAAAATATGTATTTGTTTTAATTAATGTTTTTGATTTTTTACAGGGGTTTGGACGTTTAATTGAAATAGACCACAGGCTTTGGACTTAAAGTATGATGTACTATGTAAAATATCGTGAGATCAAATATAAACGGACAAGGCTGTGAAATTTTGAAAGTTAAATCTTGTCATTTTTTGAATCAAAATATAACATATGTAATGCTTACAACTGAGCAAAAATCGTTTTTATTCCAATATAACATATTTGAAAATTTAAACAGAAAAACGCAATTATAACTTGCAAATCAAAGAGAAAAGGAAAAAGAGGGGGAGGGTAGGGTGCGAAGGTCTAGGTAGCCCAGCAACCGTGAAAACCTCAAACCGCTACCAACCCAAAATAGAACCTTGGAAGCAGTCAGATGGATTAAAAGGAAAACGACCAAAGCTACGAAAACAAACGATGAATGCTGCAGTAAAACAAAAAGAAGTAATGTCGGAAATACAGGCAGAGAAATTAGGTATTATAGTACTTACTGCAATTAAAAGGAAGGGACTAGGCCAAGAAAAGCTCGGAAATTAAATTCATAAATGGAGTGCAATGCCCAAAATGTAGTATCCATACTTATAAGAAATAAATGGACAAACATGATACTTTCATGGGATGAAATTATAAAAATAAACGTGAAAATAAATGGACAATTTATTCATTTTATTGGAGTATATACTGTAAATGACGATTCCCGCATAGATGAAAGAGAGGATTACTATACATTGTTAAGTGATACAATTGGAAGCATAAACAAGTGCCAGGAATTAATAATAGGAGGGGATCTGAACGGCAGAATAGTATTACTCACGAATGATAAAACAGTAGGAAGGTTTGGGGAAAATGGACTCAACGACAACGGGCTAATCAGTCTATGTAAAGAACATAAACTCATTTAGCAAATATCTTCTTTCAACATAAGGGCATACACAAATATACGTGGATTCAACCGTACAAGGGGTTTAGATCAATTTTTGATTATATGATTGTTAGAAGAGGCCGGAGGATACTAACGTACGTAATGAAAAATGTACGGGTACATCGAGAACCAGAATTCTGTGGTATTCGGAAAAGTTATATATTTAGGACAAAGAGAAAGAACACAAAACTAAATCTTACCGAGCTAAGTTATCCTAGATGCAAATTCGACTTACTGGGACAAGAAAATATTAAAAATTTATTCCAGAACAGATTAGAAAACAGAATAAACATGAATTTAGAAGGAACATCAAATTAACTCTATGAACATCTGAATAAATGTATACATGAAGCAACATATGAAGCATTAGGTATATAAGAACCAAAGAAATTTAACAGACCAGAAGTCTTAAGTGAAGGAAATAAAGAAATGATTGGGGAGAGTAAAATAAAGTGTTGGAAACCTGAAGGGAATATGTTGAAAATAAAAATAAGTAAAATCTAAGGTTTGATAAGAAGATGATGAGTATTGGAATACAACATGCAGAAATATCGACATAACATTAGGTCACAATAAATCTAAGGAAGCCTGGAAGTGATAAGAAATTTCTGTTAACAAAAAAGACGGCAGGTCTACAATAATACCATTAGAGAAGTGAACTCAACACTACAAAGAGCTACTACACGAAACGCCAGAAGAATAGGTATAAACACAATAGAAATTAAAACAGAAAGAAACAGCCATATTAGAAATAAGCACAGAGAATGTGAAAAGAGCCCTAAGAGAAAGAAAAAAAATGAAGCAGCTGGTTTTGGAAATATCAAAATAGAATTTATAAAGTATGACGGATAGAATTTATAACAGTTAAAACAGGCAGGAACTATACCAGAAGAATGCAAGAATGGAATATGTGCTATATTACATCCATATACAAAAAAGGAAACAAAAAGCTATGTTCTAATTATTATTGTGGAATCAGTGTAATACCTTCAACTGAGAAAATATTTGGAAGAGAACTAAAAAATAAAATAGAGAAAAAATAATAAACTTTAGTGGTTTTCGCTGAAGACATTCTTCCTTAGACAATATCTTCTGTATAAGACAAGTCATTGAAAAGAACACCGAAAAAAATTAATACGCGCATGTTACGTTTTTGAACCCAGAAAAAGCATGTAACAACATACCCAGAATAAACTTCTGGGCAGCAAGTGAACGAGTGGGGGTGGACAAAAAATGGTTAAATGTAGTTAAAAGGTTATATACAAACACTGAAGCATAAATAAAAAGTGGCAGAATGCCAACCGAGAGTATACAGATCACAAAGAGATTAAAGCAATGGCATTTCATCCATATTTTGTCATTAAGGGTAGGTAGAGCATATCAAATAGAACAAATTTTTTCAATAAACCATATGTCACAAGTAAACGGTAAGCTCGGAAAAAAAATTAAAAATATGAATACAAGAATTGGTTTGGGATCAATGGAATTTAAATTTATCAAACTCCTTTCTTGTGCATACTGATAATAAAGTGTAGGTAAGTTACGTAGGTTAATGTCAGTCATTCTTTGAACGTTTTAATGGAAGGTCAGCCTAAATTTTTGGCAACCGAATTAACTGACGTTATTTCAATTTGCGGCGAAGTTCTTCAGAATGCTGCAGCAGCTCTGAAAGACAGTTTGTGTTTGAGTAGAAGTTAAAGGAGGGACATTTGAACATCTGTAAGTCCTATTCCTCTTTATTAACAATTTTTCTAATATCACTTTTTACTGCCAGTATCAAGCCTGAAGAAATGTGAGAGGAAAGTGAAACCTGCAAATTACACACTTGCGTAATGTTTCATTTATTTTTGCAGGGTCAATAATTCTATTGTAGGCCTTTTAAACGCATATTAGCCAGCGGTTCTCAAAAGTGTGTAACAAAAATCGTGATAAGCTTTAAATTTTTGTTGTAATGTACTTCTATTGAGGTCAGCATATACCCATTCAATTAATGACAATACTTTTGAATCACTCTGCATATACATATGCAACCAGGTACTATCGTATACCTATATGATACACAAACAATGTAGCGGAATGGAAATGAAGATATGAGACAAAACAATACATTCGCTACTATTCACAGATTCTCAAGTAATTTTTGCCCAAGACGAAGAGGACATAGTGCATATGATATGAGAACTTCATAAGGAATTCGAAAAATGGGGAATAAGGCCAATTTTGATGAAACCCAATATATGTCCATTGTTAGTGAAACAAACGATTTGCTCATAGGAAACGAAAGTATTAAGGCTCTACTTTCCTTAACGGAAATATTGACAAAAATCGCAATATTTTATATCAATTTTGTGGCTTTATTATTTAATTTGAAGAGCTGGTCGACACTTATAAAGGTTCTGTAGAAGGCAAGGTAGTGATGTGTTGATATGTTGATGTCAAAAGGTCAATTAATTTGCTGTAATTAATCGAAAACGTCCTATAATTTCTGCAGTTTCTTTCGTTTATTTGTGATCGAAACCAAAAAAAGTTTGAACAAACTGACAATGATTAGCACGGTCTACTGAGGTCTTCTAATAGATTTTTTTCGTAAATGTTTATTGAACATTTATATCGCAAAAAGAAAATTGTATTTAACCAACCAGTTAAACATAATGTTGCGATTTGTACTTTCCCAATTTCTGCAATCTAAGTTGCCTAACGTGAAAAGCATTATTTTAAAGCGTTGAGTGGCTTGTACTGCGAAACCTATTTTCTGTACTTGTAATCCCTAAGAGATGACATAAGAAATTACCCTCCAGGGTCGCCTTTACTTAAAATACATTCCTAGTTTAAATTAATGCTTTTGACGTTAGGCAACTTAGATTGCAGAAATTGGGAAAGTAAAAATCGAAACATTATGTTTAACTAAATACAATTTTATTTTTGCGATATAAATGTTCAATAAACATCGACGAAAAAAATCTATTAGAAGACCTCAGTAGAGTGCTAATCATTGTCAGTTTATTCAAACTTTTTTTGGTTTCGATCACAAATAAACGAAAGAAACTGCAGAAATTATAGGACGTTTTCGATTAATTACAGCAAATTAATTGACCTTTTGACATCAACATCAACATATCAACACATCACTACCTTGCCTTCTCCAGAACTTTTATAAGTGTCGACCAGGTTTTCAAATTAAATAATAAAGCCACAAAAGCGACTTTTGTCAATATTTCCGTTAAGTAGAGCCTTAAAAAGTTTAATGAATACTAGTACCTGGGTTTTCTAATATCTGAGAAAACTAACAGAGACATGGAAAAAAAAATTGGATGGGTATATGTGCAACAAGAACCCCCTATGGAATAATGTGGAATAAAAATATCAGGATTGAAACCAAGAAGAATATATTTCAAAGCGTAGTAGATAGTATCGTGGCACATGAAGGAGAAAGGTGGCCTATAACATAAAAAATGCAGGACAAAGTTGGAATAGTGGAGCTCGATTGTATGAGGCGATGCTTACAGATTACGTGAAAAGATAAAATAAGGCAGAAGTGATATGGTAAAAAAAGGCAGTAACAAAAGTAGAAAATAAAAACCTAAGATGGTATTGATACGTGCAACGTATGGATGAGGAGAGGTGGTCAAGGAAAAACTCCAAAGATTAAATGGAAAACATAAAGCAATGCATGAAAGAGGGTTAAAAGAAGGAGATTGGGCAGACCGTATAAAATATGATTTGATGGACGACAAATCTTTAAACAAGGGTAGATGTCGGGGGAGAGAGAGAAAGAGAGAGGGAAAGGGAGAAATCATAAGATATTATACTTCAAAAATGAAAATCTGAATTTAAGTAATTTTTCTCTGCCCTTTCTGTAAAATTTACTCCTGTTTCAAAACAGAGAAACACAAGTTTTGTAGCTGAAAATATCGTCAAAATGGTAGCCAAGTCCCAACATGAAAAATGCGCCGTTGTTTAAGGACGAAACCTAGCAAAGTTGGCGTAAAATCGCCAAATCGGGCAACCCTGACAATGATTTCAATTTAATATGTTGGTATTACATTTGGTTCAAATGAGAACAACCTGCATTTTTATCAGATATTTAATTATGCAAAAATATCATGCTGCCAAAGTTCTCGTTGAAAGTACTCTTACTTGCGAATACAGACACAGATTCTATGAGTAGGTAATTTAAATTAATTCTTTGATTGATTTATTTATTTTTGGGACGTTTCTAATTACAGGGACTATAATTAATTGTGTGCATTAAAATGCCTTACCAAAACTCTAGTAAAATCAAAGCCCAAATTAAGAAGTATTTCGAAAACTGAAATAATAAATACAACATTAAGGAGTTGCGTACAACTGGCAACGCTGCTTCTGTCGATTAATTTAATACGACTTTTACTGACAAATCAAATTTCTACCAGGAAAATCCTGTCCACACTAACAAAACTGTTTCTCTAATACCCTCACATGGCCTACTTTGGTCTACAAAGGTCATGCATAACTTATAAGTTGTCAAGTTCACAAATAAGTTAGTACAAACTGTCAATATAATTGATGTACATTCAGAAATGTAAGAATATTATAGTGTATATGTTTACTGAAACAAAAGCCATGATGATAATTGCTTAAATTACAACTTCAGATTAAAAACTACGTCAGACCCAAAATAACAAAAATGAAATTTCGAAGTTTGTTCTAATTTAAACTAAGTAGTACGTCAAGCGTTATGCTTGTCATTTTAAAAATGGCAATTAAAAAATTTACACACTAACCAGTACATTCGTTACTGGGCGTGTTAAGTGCCCATTAATACAGAGGTCTTATTTATCATTTATTAATTGCTTCCGCTGGCTTTACACACGAATGCAAAATGTGAAATTTGTCTGATTTTTAGACAGAAAATCTATAAACGAACTTAAGCAGAACAACTTTTATGTACTTTTGGAAAATTCTTTATTTTGTAACTTTTATTTTGAGTTTAAGTTAAAACTCTTGTAAATTTTTTTGTGAAATTAAGAAATAAGAAAAAAGGTTGTTTGATATTAAATAGAAAAATCGTTTTTCTCTGCGACTAACTTCATTGATGGTTTAAATTTTTATCAATCTCGGATTTCAATTTACTTCTGAACCGTTGGTTGGTTGGTTGTAACATGAAGGATGAGGAAGAATTAGGAACTACTAACACTGCAGTCTTAAGGTTTATTGTGCTACTCATCATTCACTTATTTAGTAAAAAGGTTTGTCGTTTTTATCAGATTTAATGGCCTTTTCACTAAATTCTCTTTTAGCTGGAGTTTCTCGGAAGTTTCTCGGCTCCTCCCAGGATTGCATGTTTCCATCGAGCAAGAGCTACACATTCTAAAATGGCATTGGATATGGGTTCTTCATGAGAAATTCCAATGTTGTGTATGTGTTCCCGTAGGTTACAGTGGCCGTTATCAGTGTTGTCACTGGCCTAATTTGATGCCTGCTTAATTGCAGTACGTCATCCGTCAGGTATTTGAATGGTGTATTTATTATAGTCTATGTTTATGTCCCTACATACAGTTTTAGTGGTTTTGGTGCTGTTTATATATCCAACTAGTTAGTCAGCTTTGGTTTGCGAATTTGGTGATTCCGAATACCGGTTCAGTACCAGTAAATGTTGTTTCTAATCCTTTTTTTGAAAGTACTTTTTCGTAGCCTTGTATCTCCTTACGTCCCGGCACCCGCATGATGGTTACTTTGTTGTAGTTTGCGAGGATTATAAGGTTTTGCAGACAGTCCCTGACTAATTTGCAATTAAACTGGTAGCTAGCCAAGGTATTTAAAACAGCCCGACTATCTGTTAGAACAAGGATATCTTTATTTTTATAATTCCTTCTTATATTGCCTTGAAATATTGTGGCGTATTTCTCCAGAGATGCATGACCATTATATAGAGGGAATTCTCCATATATTCCAGCGCCAGTTCCACTGTTAGTTTTGTACCCTGAATATGAAAAGGTTTATGCTCATCTCTAGTAATAAATTTGTGACAGTAAAAGTAATCTTGGTATGATCAAGAATAGGTCTGGTTTGCCAATTTACGCTATGTCTTAGCCTGAAAGACGCCATTCCAGCCCCTGGCTCTGGTTTCATTACAATATCTAACAGATCCAGTTTGAATTGCTTTTTTCCACTTTAAGTCACCTTATCAACGATCCAAAGGTCTCACCACTGCTGTATATAACAAGTATACCATGCCTGGTTTACGTCCCCAGGTTGTTATCAGTGATTGCTTAGTAGCCATAGAAATTGGTTTTTCTTTATTGACGTATCTTTGAATGTGTGACTTCCAGGTTAGATTAGCATCCAGGGTTATACCCAGATATTTCACTTCCTGACTCACTGGTAATGGTTGGTTGAAGGAAATTAATGCCTATCTTTGTGGATTTACCCTTCGATTCTCCCAGGCACACCGTGTTTTACAGTTCCTAAAGGATTTAGCATAAGCTCTGAGACCGTGTTATCAACTTTACATGAGATGAGTACCACTAAATTATCAGCGTACGTCTAAGTAAAGAATCCTTGTTTATTTAGTTCGACTAGGAGTTGATTAACTACCAGGTCCCACAGTAGGGGTGATAAGACTCCGCCTTGCGGACATCCTTTGGCAGGTTTTGCCTCCTTTGTTTCACTTGACAGGGTGGACTGTATTTTCCTCTCATGTAGCACATTACTTATCCACCTGCAAATGGTGTATTTTACTCTATCATTACTCACAGCTATTATCGTTGACCCAAATGAGGTATGATCAAATGCTCCCTCGATGTCAAGATAGGCAGTCAGTCCAATTCCGTGATGGTTGATTGCTTTCTTAATTTGAAAGCGGTCTCGCATGATTTATCCAACTGAGGGGCATGTTGATGTGGATGAATGAAGTCTCCTCTAAGAAGACGTTCTCTGATTCGTTGTCCAATCAGTTTTTCCATCAGCTTTAACATAAAAGTTGACAGAGTGATCGGTCTATATGCTTTTGCCTAGGAGATATCCCTTCGAGGCTTTGGAATAAAGACCATTCTTGATTTCTTCCAAGCTGAGGGAATAATATCGTTGCTAAGCTTGCTCTTAGTATTCTGCAAAGCCGTGACATTATTATTTACTTCGATGTAGTAGCATACTTATAATTCCATCAGAGTCAGGTGTTCTGTATGGTTTAAAAGAAATAATAGCCCATTCAATGCTATTGTAGGTAATAATTTTGTTTACTATTTGCAAGCCTCCATTGGGATTCTCGAAATCTAGCTGGTGATCGAAGAAGAAGGATCTCCAAGGTTTCTTTTAGTGTTGCCGCGAGGCGAGACGAGACGAGAGAAGGCCTTCTCTCGTCTCGTCTCGTCAGACGAGATAAAATGGCTCTCTCGTCTCGACGAGAGGACGCTTCTCTCGTCCGAGAGCACCCTTCTCTCGTCTCGTCTCGCTTCTCTCGTGATTTAAACCAAAGATTCATCATCAACAAGTACTAATGAATTTATGGCTGGCTTATATAAAAAAACGATCATCAACAATATAGAGGTAGCAAGAGCCGAATATCAAAGGTATATAGACGGAGAAAGAGCTAGTCGAGATACCATTATTTTAAAATGGTGGGGTTACCATAAGGAAATATTTCCAAATCTTGCTGGAATGGCTAGTGATATACTGGAAAGCATAGGAACCGTCGTAATGCAGAGTCAGCGAGAACATTGTTATGTTTAAACTCTTGGTATTCGTGTAGCCTTAATAAAAATATATTTGCTAATAAATGATTATTTTGAGTTTCTAATGTTCCTAATATACAGTGTTTCCCGAAAGTAACGGATAAATTCTATAAAATGATTGAGAAAATGATTAAAAAGAATGCTCGGACACGTCGATTTTTATTTTTAAATCATCATTTAAAGATGTAATTTTCAACCCCCCACCCCTCAATCCCTAAGCGCTAGCAACCCCAACTTTAAAAATTTAAACAGCAAAGACATCCTTGTGATACCTCATTTAATATCATTTTTTGTCCTAAATACAATAAATAAAACTTTTTCAAAATCGGTTGATAAATAACTGAGATATTCAACAAAATGTATTTAAATAAAAGTGCCAATATTCGAGCAGACGTTGATACGGCTCTAGCAATAAGGGGTAAAAACAATTGCAAATTGTTTGTAGTTAAATGTCAAACATAATTTATTGACATTACGTAGTGCAGTGTGTGTTACTTGTTTAACGATTTGAGAAATAAGATAGCAAAAATGAGACTTACTGAAGCCGAAAGGATCGAAACTTTAATGATGTCAATAAATTGTATTTGACATTTAACTACAAAAAATTTGCAATTGTTTTTACCCCTTATTGCTAGAGCCGTATCAACGCCTGCTCGAATATTGGCACTTTTATTTAAATACATTTTGTTGAATATCTAAGTTATTTATAAACCCATTTTGAAAAAGTTTTGTTTATTCTATTTAGCACAAAAAATGCTATTAAATAAGGTATCACAAGGAGTACGTTGCTATTTGAATTTTTAAAGTTGGGGTTGCTAGCGCTTAGGGATTGAGGGGTGGGGGGTTGAGAATTACATCTTTCAATGACGATTTAAAAATAAAAATCGACATGTCCGAGAATTCTTCTGAAAAATGTTTCTCAACCATTTTACAGAATTTATTCGTTAGGTACTTTTGGGAAACACTGTATAAGTATTAACTAATTGTAGGTAATAAATGTGATTTTTTTCAACTTAACTTACTTTTTATACATCATGATATCAACCCTTTTTTGTATCTACCGATCTACCTATATTATATTTTTTAGTTGATTCGTAAATTTTTATGTTACATGTTGCTTTTTTTTTCTGTGTCTTCAGAATAAAAATTAATGTTTAAAATTGGCGTTTTATTATTATTTTTTTATAGAAAGATAAGACAATGGTAAGACTGCATTTTTCACCATACTCTGATTTCGCATTCATATCATTTTTTTTAAATGTATTGACTTTTTATATTTTTAAAATTCCTTTAAATTGCCATAAAGACATATGTACCCGTCTTATCGTTTTTTTTTTATTTGATATAGTTTAGGTATTAATGAAAATCTAAAAAGCTTGTGAAAAATATAAGAGAAACATATTTCATCTATGTAAAACCACCCTATATAGTAACCTCTATTAATTTAAAATGGTGTATCGTATTACACTACAATTTCATAAATTTCCGGTTATACGCTAATTTTACTCTTCCCGCAAATAATTAGAGTTTACAATAAAAATGCCTATTTTCAAAGAAAATACATCACAATTTTTGCATATTTTTAATTGAAAAAAAAACAATACAAAAAACATGAATAACGGTTTAACTGTTTAATATGTCAACGCAAACACTAACAATAAATCATAAAAATTATAAAACCAACATTTTTTGCTCGAGAGAGATCGAGAGAGACGAGAATTTCTCGACGAGAGAGGGCCTTTCTCTCGTCTCGTCTCGAGCTTTCATTCGAGAGAAAATATCTCTCTCGTCTCGTCGAGAGAGGACAAGACGAGACGAGGGGCGAGAATCTCTCGTCTCGACGGCAACACTAGTTTCTTTGTTCGTTTCTGTGTATTAACCATTTGGTTTCAATAATGTGCCAACTTTTTCCAAAGGATCTTTGGCCTAGATCTTCTGAAGTCGTGCTGTTGCAGAAATGTTTTCAACATCTTGGCAAAACTTCCTCCAGGTGTCTCTCTTGGCTTTTCAAATTTGCTTATTGTACTTGGCGAGGAAGTTATAATATTCATCTGAATCGAACTTAACGTAAAGGTAAAGGTAACGGCACATTTACTCCGCGAGTAGATTTAAAAATTGTGAACATTTTTAGTGTTTTGGAAGCCTTAAAATGTCGACAGTGCTAACTACATATCGACTACTTCTCCTGCTCTCCTCCATCTCGCCCATCTCGCCCATCTCCTCTTCCTCCTTCTTCTTTTTTTACATGCTCCCTCAATTTTCAGGGGTTGTCTACCACCATCCTGACCTCCTATTTATTTTCCGATATTCCAAAAAAAATTAAGAAGCTGATAACAGTGATAACCCTGTCTAATATTGCGAAGCTGTTTTATAATTTTGTATTTTCAAATATTTATTAAATAATAACAGTTAATTGTACAGACAATTATACCTGTAAGTTGGTGAATGGAACGTTCGCGAGCTACGTATAAAACGGAGAGTACGGCTATTAGCAGTTAGTTCAAGTTTAACATATGACAGTGTACAATAAACCAGTGAAATAAATTAGTCACTTAAATTTGTTATTATGGCAGCAATTTTTGTATCTTAAATCTTTTTGAGGTTCAGTTTAGCTACTTAAAACTTATTCAATATTACGATCTATTTAATATGCAATAAATAATTATTCTATGCCAGGTGATTTTCCAAAAATGCATTTAATAGAATCGCGATTGACTAATCAAACCTGTCTAAATATAAAAAAAAAATTAACACCAATGCCGGAACGCACAAAATGGCCGCAAAATACACAAATGTTTTAAAGTAAGTTCCAAGCGGTTCGCGTGGGTTTGGAAGTTGTAAACAGACTAAAGTCTTTTATAAATCCTTGTTTAGGTTTACTGACTACGAGACAAACCAACTCCGATGCTGAATGAATGCTGATTTATTAGAATATTAGAAATATACAGGAAGTAAATCGAAAGTTATTAAAACCAATATCGTTGCTTGAAGGTCTTTAAAATATTTTTTGAGTTGTTGGTACCTATGTTATTTATAAATACCGGGTGATCAACGGAATTTATAATTAGAGCAGGCTGTGATATTTACCATAAAGTTGGCAACATAAGCTTGCAGCTTGAAATTAAAAATTTAAATTGTCAGAATTGAGACATTTATTTTTAAAAATGTTTGATATTCAACATAAAATTTTTCTCACTGAAAGTTTTTTCTTCAAACTTATTTTATTGCTGCGTTTCAGCAAAATAATGTTTACTATATCATCAAAGATCGTACAAAGCACGAGCATAACCTCAAATATAACAATTGTCAATTTATTATATTCATTTCTCAGTGTGTCCAACCACACAGCATAAAATAGCATCAATCACAGCCTCCTCTAATTATGAATTCCGTTGATCACCCGGTAAATGTAGTCCGATGTTTACCAGAATACCAAAAACAAAAGCAAACCAAAAGCAGATAAAATAAGTTTCCTGACCAATATTAAAACGATGATATGAATTATGTAATATTTTAAATTGCTACATATTTTCGAAAAACCGAAAGCTCTTTATAACATGTGTTCCAACAGTTTTAGAATCAACTCTTGTCATGCCAAATCATTACAAAGCGGTTTCTTTGTTTTTAAGTAATAATTGACTTTTTACACTTTTTGTAAGAGCATCTTTTTAATCATGAACTGCATCCGAATATTTCAAAAGTTCTGGAACACTCGTTAAAATTTTATACTGTTGGTACATCTTTATCACCCTTGTAACATAATAAATATTTGTTTTGCTACAACGTCCCCTAAATCTAGTGTTAAACATTTACATAGAATTTTTACTTTTATATTTAAAAAAGAAAAACAAAGAAAGCTTGCAGTGTTTTGTTGAATTTCATATACCTAGTTTTAGAAGCCTTATATATTTTAATCTTAGTTCTTGATTTATGACTCAGGAGACTTTGTTGTTTATGAAATACATTCTTTTTGTTTATTCTATGGACGGTTTAACTGTGACGATTTATGTATGCTTCCTTGAGAATAAACAGGATTTCGCTAACCCTTCATCTCTGAGTTGTTAGGAAGTTGGTTTACTTGATGTGTCTCTTTGTTTCATTAAGAACAATAAAGATACCTTCTTCCCGACGGCGCTGTTTTTAGTTCTTTCAAGGGAAGTAAGGGTTGATGGTTACTTTAAATCTTTGTAGACTTCCTAGTCTTGTATAAATACATTTTGTGTTTGATTTCGTTTCTTTTAAGTTCCTTTAATAGCACGCCGTATCCAGTTACGACTAGTTGGCTGCGTACGTTAAGCTTCTTATTTCTACTAAGAGCTCCGAATATCACATTATGGTGGAATCCTCTTTTGCTTATTACAATATTTAATATTTAAAATGGTAAATGCGCAGCTTCTGGAACGTGTAGAGCAAACAGTATATTAACTTTTATAACTGGAATTATATTTACCTTAAAGGTAACTAAAGTACCTTCCTACTGTAAAGCTTAAGATTTGTTTAAACGTTTGCACGATTTTGCATATTAGTCATTAAAATCCTACCTTATTAATATTTTGTGCTTTATATGAAAAAACCCAATGTATATTTGTAACTTACAAATTTATTTATTTTCTTGCCTCCTAAAAACGTCGATAACTAATTAAATAATATCAATATTTTATTTGGCAAAAATTTATTCGTCTGTATTTATTTTTGTTATGCAAAATTAATTATTTTTTTATATTTACCCATTTACTGCTGTTTTTATTCACCTATTAATAAATGTTACAATCAACAGCAATTAACAAAGTGACTGAAAAACCATAAACTGGAACAGAGGGGAAAAGTTGAAGGACTAGTTTATCCTTCCTTACAGTATGTTATTTTTGTATCAAATGTCTTGAGTTAGAAAAAGATATTTCCTTCTAAATTACATTTTAGATTTTTTCTATAGCGATAGATATACTGGGTGTCCCTAAAATTACGGAATAGGTGAGCACAGAATGATTCTTTGTATTTATAAAATAAATCCAATATTGTTTTGTTCTAAACTAAAGTATTCGTTGTTGACATGTTTACATTTAAAGTTTGACTGCATTGTACACTTGTACAATTTAATAGAATTAATAATTAGCAGGTGGATTTAAAATCACATTAGACCAATAAAACTTAGAAACATCAGCCACAGGTAATACTACGAACTCGAATTTGCTCGTAGTTTCGTAGCATGAATTTAATATTGCTGATATTAAACAGAAAACGTTCAGCGTAGCGGTTTAACAGAAAGAGTTTGTTTAATTCAAGTAACATACCTACCTAAATTTATTAAAATACAGTGAGAGCAAATAGAAATTTAAACGACGCCGTATAGGCAACACACTTTGCACAGTTGGCAGTACCTTAAAATGACAAAGACTCGCAAATGTCATTCCCATTGGCGTAACATCAAATTCTATTACTTGAACTATAAAAAGTTCATAATTTATTTTATCGTCGACTAGCATCATAATGTTATCATTATTGTACAGAAAATCGTGCATAATATTATACTTTATGGCCGGTGCCATAAAGTCGTTATAACAACGGAATAAACAAACGTTACTTAACAACCACATCAGTCGTTATAGTAACAAATACTATTTTGTGACAAATACGTCATAATTTTATATAACCTGAATAATTATTATTTTACCAAAAAAACTAAATTAAATTTCTTATAAATAATTGTAAGTCGACGATAGAATAGTATATGAAATTCGTTTATAATGTAGCATTATGACATTCATGAAATTAGCGCATTCATTGCGTTCATGCGCTAATTTTATTCATGCCATAATGGTGTACATTATAAACTAATTTCATAATGTACTAGTATCAAAGTATGCTCTGTTTTAAACTGATTTTAAAAATGTTCCAAGTAATGATAATTTTCTAGCTAACTTCTTTGGATTTTGATCTATTCTTACTTGAATATCATTAAAGAGTTCGTTAGTTAATACATGTGGTTTTCTAGAAGGTTTTTCTCTACAAATACAATGCTTCGTTCAAAGGCTTAATGCTACATAATGCATACATTTGCATCCGAGAAAGCTACTTTAAACTGTGAATTTTGTGTACCACCACAAAATAGGCCATCAAAATAAACGCATCTTGTTCCGATGCTAAAACGGTTTATTCTTTTGAGCTTCAAGTTCTTCTCATATCCGCTTAATTAATTTTAATGAATGTATCTTATCTACAATCTACAGATGTAAATTCAGCTCTGAAAAGAACTCTTTTAAATAATCGTATGAAAACTGACGACTGGAAAGCACAATAAATAATAATATGCTCTAAGAATGCATCTGATAAAATGACGCAATTTTATCCCAACAATGTAAAATTGATAACAATTACCGTATAACTATTCCTAAAAATAAGAAAAGCAGATAAACATCTCTGACTTAAAGTAACTTGGAAACTACCAAAAACAATGCAAAATGGTATTAACATTTGTCACCTAGATCTATAAAGAGAATTTGTGCTTGCTTTTCGCCATTTTTCCACTCTGTACATTAATCAGCATTTAGGCTTAACAGGTCCATGGTCTGATTCATATTTTTCTCCACTCTTTTTTGTTACCGGTTAACGACTACCAATTTGAACTTCCAGCTCATACATTGTCTTTTTCCCTACCTGCCCCCCTTTAGTACTTATTTAGGCCGTCTAAATGCCGTTATCTTTGTCAAACGCCCGAGAGAAGAAAACCTTTAAAACTACACTATGTGTATTATATACGGAATAGTTACTTCCTTCAACTCTTAGTTTGTCCTCCTAGTCTATTGATCTGCTACGTTCTTACTTCCAAATCATTTCCACATTTCCACATTTCAAATGTGTCGTTTTTTATTGCTTCCCATCATTGACCTACACATAATCTACTGTATGAAACGGCACTTCGACTTAAATGCTTAAATCTCAATAATTATAACGCCTAATTCCGAATTTGACTTATTTTTGGCCACAAACTCCATTTTTTTATTGGTAATAATGACCAACTTGATCGCAACACCCATTATTAGTTATGGTGACAACACCGAACTTAGGCGCAAACGCCAATTTTAATTTTACTCGCAACGTTTGGTATGGTTATAAAGCTATTCGAATTTGATCAAACATCCAACTTGGTCGTAAACTTCAACGATGCCAATTGTTGGAAATGTCCGGTGATACCTGTAAGGTTGTGCTTGGTCCAATTTTAATTTAAGTATTGGCTAACTTTGTTATAACTCCCAATTTTAAATTTGACCACAACGCGTTTTGGCTAAAATGAAAATTTGGAGTTATGACCAAGATGGACATTGTGCTCGAAGTTTGGTTTTATGGCCAAAACGAGCGTTGCAGTATTAAAATTCAGGTTTGTGGCCAAAATTGGAATTTTGGCATAATTACCAAATTGAGTGTTACGACCAAAGCAAAAATTGAAGATTGCGACCAAGTTAAATTTGGGCATTGTGGCCATTATTGGGTATTATGTCATTGACTCGGTGAAACTGCAACTACTATAAAGATTTATACATATATTGGAACCAACATAATAATCTTGAAGTACAGCAAATTATAAGAAAATACCAGAGAAAAACCGAAAATTTTATTGAAGAAGTCTGGATATAAAAAATAGCGGCACATAGTTGTTTAACACGCTGTTATTTCTGTATTCTCTGAAACATGTTTTGGTTAGAAGAAGTTCATCAGTGTTTCGAAACTTTCATTGCCTTTGGCTATTTCTTCTTCTACTTCTGTTATTCCAAGAAAAATGCTTGTTTCCTCTCGGTTAAAATTGTACTGAATTTCGTCTTTGGTCATATTTTAATGCTTGCTCGCCTGACTTGTATCTTGCCTATCTTCTACTACCAGATACTTAGTTTTCCTTTCCTTTATTTTTAGGCATGTACTTTGGTATCTCTTCAATCACTCGCATACGTAGCCATCTGATTATATGTAGCGCTTTTTGTTTTTATTCCGCCGTTTCTAACATAATATTAAGTAGGGTGGTTGATAGTGGATTCCGTTGTCTTATGTAAAACTTTACCGACTTGAAACTTTTCTAATACGTGTGCATATTGTACAACTTTGTTTCTTTCGATGCTGTAATATTTCTCTTTAAACCGCACTAGCATTCTCCTATCGACAACTATGTTATTTTGTCCACCCCAGTTTCCCATGTTATTGTAGCTCTTATTTTGCACACCATGGCGAAGAGGGGTTTGCCTTTACAGGGTGATTCAAAAGTATTGTCATTAAATTAAATTGGTATATGCTGACCTTAATAGAAGTACATTAGAGCAAGCTTATGGCGATTTTTTTTATTTTAAATTTTGATACCCACTTTTGAGAATTTGACCCTGCAAAAATAAATGAAACATTATACAATTTATTATGTAATTTACAGGTTTCACTTTCCTATGCAATTTTTTTAAGACTTAAGACTGATGACAGTAAACAATTAGTGGCACGTTTAAAAAGTGTTCCTCCAAATGTTCTTCCAACAAACACACACAAACACACACAACACAAACAAAAAACTGTCTTTCAGAGCCACTGTAGCATTTTGAAGAGCTTTTCCGTAAATTAAAACGTCAATTATTAAGGATGACCTTCCATTAAAGCGTTCAAACAGTGCAGTTTTAAAGCCACGAACGAATTGACTGAGCTACGTCACATCACACCTGGGCTTTTATCAGTACGGACAAGAAAGACGATTGATAAATTTAAATTTTAAATGTAAACAGAACTGACATATTCCACTATTCCAGATACTCCAAAACAATTTTTGCATTAGGTAATCTCTATAATTTTTTTCTGAGGTTACCGTTTAATTGCGACACATGGTTTATTGAGAAAAGTTGTTCTATTTGAGATGCTCTACCTACCTTTAAAATTAATGACAATACGTTTGAATCACCCTGTATATTTTTCACAGTTACTGTAGTTTTGCTCTTTATGCCGTACAAAAATTATAACTTCTCCTATGAGTTTGGTATCGTTTCCCTTTCCCCTATTTTATGATTTTGTGAAGATTTACCTATAACTTTTCACCCCCTGCCTTTAACATTTCAGCTGTTATTTTGTTTTCTCTTGGCTGCCATCATTGCTAAAGGTTTAACAATATTTTATATTTTTCTGCACTTGGTGGTTTGTTCACTTTTTTTGCATTCTCTTGCTCCAAATCTGTTTGTTCTCGCCTTTCTTGGTTTTCTTCTTCTTCCTCTTATGGCCGAAGCCTAGGTCGATGGCCTGTTATTAACTCATAAGTTTAAGTTTTGTATGTATGTATTATGTATATTGGGCAGTAAGCTAACCTTACTCATCGAAGAAGGCGAAGAAGATCTACTTGGTTATCAAAGGGAACAGCCGATATAAGGTGCCCTTCTTCGCTTTGTTTTTTATATAATCCTTTTAAATATTTAGTCTATTCTTATCTCAGAAGAAAAGCCTTTAATTTTTTCTACCTGTTTTTGACTGTTTACTTCTTCGTGAAATTCTCTTTTTTGTTTCGCCACATACTTTCTTTCCAAGTTTTCCATTTGTTTCTCCAAGTACCTCCCTTTGTTCTTTCTACGCAAGCTTCTGCTTCTTTTTTGATGTTTCATGGTATTGCCTCTTGTCCACGAAGTTCACTTTGGTTAGATTCATTCTGACTCTTCTATTTTTCTTGCGACATCATTACATTCTTCTCTAAATCATGGTATGTTTGGTAAGTGCTCATCGCACTTTACTATTTATAATTTGTATCCTCTTTTCTATTATTTTCTCAAAGCCTGCCTTCATTTCTTCTATGCAAATATATTTTGTTCAGTATCAGTGTTAATTATACTTTGAAACTATGCTTTTATATTTTATAAATACAGACTTTGAAGCTTTATATTGCAATTTCAGTTGTAGAAGTTAAAAAAAGAATGATGTAATTTGTAGTATTTGCCCCTGAAATGTATTATTTTTGCTTGAATTGCAAACAAACAAGACGTTTCGTAGATTCATTCTGTTCTTAGACGTCAGTTTGCAGTTGCTTTGTTTATTGGTTATTGGTTTCTCTGTAACGGAAAATAACTCTTATTTTGCTTGGGAAGCCTATCCTTACAGCCGAAAAACATTTGTTATACAAAGGCGAATGAAACCATTATTTTAAATTGTTAATGAGAATAAGCTTTTCTATTCTGCTGTTTGGGCATATATTGGAAATACAGTAAATAATCTGTTGAATTTTGCATATGCTCTACGACAGAAGCTATCAGACGATCGTATAATGCTAAAGGATTTGAAGGATTTAAAGAATTTATTAAAAATTTTCTCTACCACCGTGCGTAAAGTAGGCTTGTATGTCTTCCAAACAGTGTGTAATGTTGTTCGAGTATAATAATAATAATATACCTTTATTTCCACAAGACACAACTCTGTATCGCAAAACGCCATACAACAAAATATTAAAACAATTAACAAACACGAACAGAAAGAACTGACTCAATTTATAAATTAAAAAATTCAGATATAGAATAAAACGGATTTTTTTAATAAAAAAACAATAATACAATGTTTTCAATGTTTTTCATATAGCACGGTAGATGATTAAATAACTTTATCGTATCATTGATTATAAAGACAACTTTTTATTACACTTTTATTAATAATTATACATAACATAATAGCATAGCAACTCCGGCTTCATAATTCGTTAGTTACATAATATAAACAAACTGTTGCCAATGATACGATAAAGCTTGAAATATAACTCGAATATTATGCGATTTAAATCGACTCGAACGTTGCGTAGTTGACTCGGCTAGCGCCTCGTCACCCAGCAACGTCCTCGTCTATTATAAATCGCATAATATTCTTGTTATATTAATAGCTATAATAAACATAATGTGTGCACAGGTAGTATGAGAGTGTTTCCAAATCGCAGATTGTAAGAGTGATTATCGCAAGCTTTCGTAAATATATATTAAATATTTATGACAGTGAGTATTTAAAACCGGTCCGACACGAGTTTCGACAATTTAAAAACGATCTGCTGTTTACAATCCGCTTCTGGCATAGTAAAACATTATTTACATTTCTACAATTTCCCCAACACAAAATACTGTAGGTTAAGGTAGAGTTTACATACGCATAGTAATAAGACAATAAAACAGACCTGTTAGCACAACTTCCAGTCTCCACAGCATAATAGAACCATAATAGAAACTCGGTGAGTAAAATAAATGATAAAAGTTACTTCCCACTTTATTGTCTCCGTTTCTATGATAGATAGCCCGAAAAATATAGAAACGAGTAACTTGATTTTATTCATTTCATAGTCAGTCAATTTACATACTTAGGGTTTTCTTTAAAAATTTTCGCCAGTATCCACATGCTTGAGTGTAACTAGAACGGCCAAAGCTTTAACTTAAAATTAAGCTTGAAGTACATACAAAAATAATTCTAACTTTATGTAAAATTAACTATATTTTAGTAACAAATTCATTAACTATTGCTACAATGAATAATAGTAAAAATTGTTTCAAATAAAGCAGAAACCTAGCAGGTTGATGCAACAAGCTACGTTGCAAGATTGACAGTAAATATGTACAGAATTACAACTTGTTTTCTCCTGCAAGTACTGTTTACGCTAGTAGAATATTTATTACATATTCTTGATTTTAAATTTCAGAATATTCTTGTAAATTTAATTATAAATAGGCGTGGCTTGCCGGTACAACAATTTAGTGGCAATATAGCATTCATCCACTTATACTTATTTTCTACTACCATAACTACTGATCACTGGAGTGGCATTCGACTACAGCACGGACGATCTCGGGGTCAAACCCTAGTCGGATGCTTGGCGGATGGCCTACCCAGTCACTGAAATTAATTGGGAACCGAAGCACAGTACTTGGAGTATGGAAGGTAGACGGCTGTCGAAGGCGTGGTGCTTACCACATCACCCCGTACGCAAAACGTGTGAGACAACCGAGGTATGAAAGCGACTTAGGAGAGGCCTTAACCCTCCATGTTGCCGGCCATAACCCCTGGCGGAGTGTAAGTGCCGTTGCCTTTCCCTATAACTGCTGATAAACAAATGCAAAAATCAACGTTCTTTGGTAATTCATAAAAATTATTTATTATAACAAAACAAATTTGTTTAGCCTCTAAACCGCTTATTTATGCCAGTCGTATATTCAAATTTAACCATGAATATACAAATTGTAATATTTACGTTAACTCATAATGGTAAATCATAATTTATATCAAAAGGCGTTTTTGAAATTGGCTTTCGGTTCAGAGTAATACGGTGCGGATATATATTTATCCAAAGAAGCATCTTCATTTCCCTAAAGTCGACTCAAATCATAAATCAATCTCACATAAATACAGAGGAATCGACTCCGGCAAATGTGATAAGATTTTAATTTGTCAGCCTCTCCCCAGATACGGAAAATCGGGGTTTAGAGGAGGACAGCTGTGTTAAACGGTGTATAAAATTCTAGTTAAATTATGCACGTAGGTATATTGTGCTAGTAAAAACATAGCTTTAGGTAATGATTAAATCTTTTTGCGGAACCGAAAGAGAAACCAATCCAGGACGTGAGCTGGGAACGTGAAAAGTCGATAGGCGACTGTATATTGATGGGTTATTTCCGTGTCACAACGCACGGACGTGCCGCCGCATGTGGAGGAGGTCGTCTCGTCACGAAATGCAACAAAAAAATAAAAATATTAATACGAAACAGCTTTAAAGGTTACTTCAAACTAAAAAAAGGCTCGGACTTTGTTAAATAAAACACATTTGGTTACAAGCGAACGCCAGTCTCTTTAACCTTACGTCGTTGCTGGGATCGGGACATTTGTAGACAGACGTCAACTAAGATCTCAAACGAGCCCAGAGAAGTCCAGCGAGGATTTGCAATCAGGCAGGTTGTCGTGATTAAAGTTGCCACTGACATACGTCACTTACAGGAACGAAGGCAGGTCCGTAATTAGGCGTTTGTGAGCTCACGTCGTGTCTCAAAGACAAACTATCATTTCGGAAGTTGCCACTCTCGTACAAGTTCCATTCTCGACCCAAGAGTAATATTGAACGCAGTTGATACCTTAATAGATCTGAAGCGGCGTTTTACTTAGCTCGAATGGCTTTTTCTTTTAAACTCACTTTGATTAGGACTACCAACTTCACTTTCTCTCTATCTCTAATAAAAGTTCCTTAAATTTAATTAGTGCAGTATATAACATTTTCTCTTGCATTCGAGGGACCAAAAATTAATCTTTTGAATGCATTTAGGACATCAGGAGACATTCTTAGTATTCTGAATTGTATTAGAAATATCTTAAATTATCTTGTGGTTTATAATTTCAAAGGCCTGTAACTTCAGAACGAATAAAGATGGACCTACCACTTCTGTGTTTTTTAGTCTTAGAATTAAGTCTATTTTATGCTCCCAAAATTTAAATATGTCATAACGATACGGAACACCCTGTGTATTATTGAAATTTATTTGTTATATTGTTGATTGTATGGGAATCTTGACAGTATAATTGGGCGTGTGCACGTTCTGTCAAAATAAATAAACAAATCTTATAATATTTTAAATGCCGCCACTAATTTAATTAAAATGCATTTCTGGACTTAAAATGCCTTCCAAATAGGGCACAAACTGCTTTTGCATACGTTGTTAAATAATTTAGATATTAAAACTACAATTTTTTGCTCCGAAAAATTGCATAATTAAAATAATATATTTAATCAATTTCCCATTTACCGTTAGGTGTAGGGTTATTTAAAATAATATATTAAAATAATTAACACGAAATATATTGCTATGACGGCCCTGTTTTACATTAACACGTTGTACCGACAAATATGATACCAATTTAACACTTTAATTGCAAGTTTGTTGTTTTAATTTTGTATCGATTTTATTTAACGCGGCTAACTCAGCCTCGGGTCGTTGAAGGGGTCCCTATTTAAGTTCAGTAAGAATAATTAAATATGTTTTTATGCAGTTTTATTAACAAATTTTAAAAAATCTATCTTCCCTAAATGTAATATCTACCATTTATAATAGTTTTTAAATACGCTCACGTTTTTTGTGATTTCAATCCAAATCAATAAATTATTCACTTTTCTTAATCAAAACCAGTTGATGCAATTTTAAAATCAGAATCAGTTGATAGAATTTTATTAATCGAAATCAGTTGATACGCAGCAAACGACTTTCATTCAAATTTTTAATATTTAGCTGTACTGGAATCCAATTTCAATCTTCAAATGATCAGCAAACCAATTTATTTTTTTTTATCACGTTATTCTTCCTTTGTAATTTTAGAAGAAACCATAAATGGCTGGCTTAAAACTGTGATGGCCATATTTCAAATTTTAAGTAGAGAAATTGATATATTTTGTTTGGATTAGCTTGATCACCGAAAGATTTGCCAAATTTTCAGTTGGTTTAACATAAGTAAATGTTATTTTCAAAAATGACCTAGAGTGACAATTCGCTCTCCAAAAGCGTTCATATTTAATATTATTCTTATTTTAGATTTGTTAAGGAACTTTGATCTTTAAAGAACGTCTTCAAAGCTACACATGATATAAGAATAATCTTTAAACTTTTATTTCCACTTAGGTTTCCAATTTTTAGTTGAAACTCTATTCTTCCTGTACTTCTTTTAAAAATCCACAGTTAAGAAGTTCTGACACTTTTTATATCACCCTCGGAATGTGTCGTATATAAAAAAATGCTAAAAAAAGTCAGTGGTAATTATTTGGCAGATTAAATCAAATTTACTTGAAGTACAAACAGAGTGGCCTTCCAATTTCCATTAACAGATTTGTAAAATAATCTACACAACAGGGATTATTATGCATGTTGCATGCAAAACTATTTTAGAAAAACGATCCGATCTTGTGGCAACTCAAAGTATTTTAAATCTGAACTTCTTAATTGACTAATTTAACTTTTTAAAGATTCCCTCTGATATATTTAAATATTGCAAAATTACAATCAGAATAATTGTTTGCCATTTTTGGTTCGAATACCTTGAACACATTTTAAGCACCACAGCAATTTCAAAACCACTTAAGCGTTTCAAAAACAGCTTTAACATTTTGACAAATTTTAGTTGGTTTAACATAAATATGAGGTGTGTCTATAAAGTTCAAAAACCTAACTTTTCATATGAATCGTATGTTTAATATTTTAAATACTCTTTAATTCTGTGTAATGACTTCAAATATGTATAAACGTTAGCGGCTCGCTGGGATTAGCATAAGACAAAATGTTGAAAGCCTAATGTCACAACATTTTCAATAATCTATTAAGAAGGATAAAATGCAGTATACAATTCAAATAAAAGACTTCCAATAAAATTATTTCATCTTAATCCATGAAACTGAGCCTAATATGGTCTGACTCAGTATGGAACGTCAAAAACACAAATTTTAATTAATAACAGAAAATACGTATTTCAGCAACTAAGTTGCCATCCTCAGTGTTAAGCTTTCTTGATAAAATTTTGTAGTTTGGCTAAGCGAATATGCTATCAAAGACTGACTCCAGCCAACATTGTCAAGAAAGCTTAGGATGGAAGCACAGTTGCCAAAATACGTATTTGTTTTTATTAATTAATTTTTGTGGTTTTACAGAACTTGTATCGTTCGACCACTTTGTTGAAGGTGTTAGTAGTTTCTGCAGTGTATCATGAAAATTTTTTAAAATTTCAATATTATTTTTCAGAAAAATCAGAAGTTCTTCACTTTTTAAAAATTGTAAACTAAAATGATTTACATACTTTAGATTTTTCCTGAAATTTTGCAGTATATTTCAACAGTCCTTAACATTAAACACCTACATATTTTGTGCAAGCTTCTATTTCGATTGTGCTTTATTCTGCTTCTTCAATGAAAGAAAGCTTTAGGAAGAAATATTTTATACACATTTAATGAAATGATATTAAAATTTGCAGAGCAGACGATATTAATAAAATTTTAGAATTTAAATTCCTAAAATTTTACTCCTTTGGGTGTTACATTTAATTAGTTAAAACACATTAAAAATAGATACCTACATGTAACAAACAAAATCTGCTATGAGAAAAAAAAGAAAATGTTAAAGAACAGCAAGTGCAGAATGTATCCAAATTGCACATTGAAATTTTTAAGGCATTCCAAGTATTTAGAGCACTTCATCGTATCATTTATTTAATCACTCTGGTTCGTTGCTAATTTTGCTTTTTATTAATACTCATTACTATAAATGGAAAACAATTTTGTAACCTAATTTTATAATTTTTTAATCTATAAATTAACTACTTTCCTTTAAAACTTTCTGTTATAGCCAATATTATTTCGTTTAAAGGATATGTAACTAATAATAATAAGTAATAACTGGACTTAAGCATATTTAATGTTGGACGGACGGGCGTTGGAGAGGGGGGCTGACTGATGAGCTGGCGGTGGTTGCGGCTTCAATTTTGGTTATTTATTTAATTATTGAAAATGGTAGGATATTAATGTTTATAAAAGCACATTCGATCAATTTACCAAGGAATAAAGTTAATTCCACCAAAGTTAGATTAATGCGTAGCCTCGGCCAGGTCTCGTAAACACCCAAAGCTCGATTCAAACATTATTGCTCACATCACCCAGGTAGTTATATAATACAGATATCAGCGAGACATGAAAGCATAACAGGCATACATTACTACACCTAGCAGTATAGGTTTAAATAGTATTACGTATGGGGGGGAATCCCATTGCATCTAGTAGTAAACCTTCGGCGATGTTGGGAAAGTGATAATGACGATGAGTGCACCTTCAGCTACCTATGAATCTGCAACCAGAAGATATGCGCGCGAGCGAACTATGGCAGAACATAGTCGGCAATGGAAATCCACCCATGCCACTGCTCTACCCATCCTAGGTAACCCCAAGCCCTAGGAAGCCGATGGAACAGAGCTAAGGGGGACAGACTTCCCTCTGAGTATGTTGCAGACGGTCAAAGGCCTTATAGATAACGTACGCAAAGTTATAGAAGTTCCAGACAAATAGCCGGCTACATTGGGACTCAGGGCCTTATGCTCTAATAAACAATAACGAGTCTCATGCTCAAATAACAGCATGTGCCCAACAAGCCTCACGCTTGTCAATAACAACAACAACAAGCCTGACTGCTTGTCAAAAACAACAACAATAACAACAACAGCAACAACAATAACAAATAGAGCTGTTCATATCGATCTTATCTCATCAGACATGCAATCGCATCCATTCAAGAGCAGTTAGCTTCCCATCTTTATATTTTGACCTGGACCAGGGCTTTTAACCATAACGAATTGCCTTACTTTAAGAACCCTAACGTGATATGTTTTGAAATATGTCGTTTAAGAAAAAGCGGTCTTTGTTTCAAGAAATCTGACGCTTACGTCATCACCATTAAAAGTACAGTCAACATTAATAATAACGATAAAATTGGTTTTTGTTATTACTAACGCCATTATGGCGGATGTTGGCTTTGCCAGTTTACAAAATTATTTTTCGTAATGGACAAATGGACGTCCAGAACCAGCATAAATGAATGTTGTTCTGGTTTTAGGAATTTTGCATAACAAATGTTTAGAAACGGGATAGTAAATTCGCCATTGAAACTGATAAATGCTTTTAGACCATATCTGATATTAGTTTATCGCAGCGAGTACATAAACGGGTCTGTGCAGGTTTGATACTCACTGTTGCATCGCATCCTCAAGTGAATTATATTTTATTTTAGTTTTGTAGTGACCGTGTTAACGGAATGACTTTGAAGTCAATCGTAGGCTGAATACTATCCAAACAAAATTTTATCAAGTGGCTATTACAGACTGATTTTCGAAATGGTAAGGTATCACTAAAGTTAGATTTAAATTTCTTTAATTTTGTAAATTAAAAGTTACATAAACTTAATAAAGTACGGAGGAATGAGTTTTACAAAAAACAGATAGCTTTAAATCGGCGATGTTAGTTACCTATATAGATTTTTTTCGATTGTTTTAATATGTACATATTTTGAATGGTACTTTAGTAAAACCAGCGTTTGGTTTAGAATTTAATATCCCGGCGTATTTTATTGTGCTTGAATAGATTTCGTTAGTAGTTTATTAGCATTTCGCATAACAATTTGTGATTTTTGTAGGCAAGTAAAGGTTCTGAAAACAATTACTCGAACAAAGCGGACGTATTTGCTTAATAAGTAGTAATTTTTGTTTTCGTTTTTGGTAACTAAGCAATTATCATATCATTATTTTTGCAAAATAGCTTGGCTGAAAAAGTTTAGGAAGTACAGTATTCTTCATCTAGCGTTTGGGTTGTGACGACAACAAGGTCCGCCCAAAAACTGTATGGGTAGACACGCGTTCGTTCGCAGTAGGTATAGTGAATTGTGAATTTATAAGCAGCGCGTTGACGTCACAACCCAAATCCTAGGTGAAAAATACTGTATTTTAAACGTTTTTATAAGCTAAAAATTATTTCCATAAGCGTAATAATTATTTTCCTCCCAAAATACTTTACAGCTTGTAAACTCTTCTAAAAAGAAATTTGGATTTCTTTTGAAAAGTTTGTAACTTTCTACAATTTATTTCTGCAAAGAAAAATTTTTTTCGAAATATTTTCTTATTTCGAAACGTTTCCCAAAACGATGTAGGTATATATTTCTTTCTGAAAGGTTCTTTCAACGTTAAAATTATTTCCGAGAAAAGCTGTCTTTTTAAACTTTCTACTTTCAGAAAGATTAAAGTTCTTTCAAAAAAATTTCTAATTGTAATAAATTATTTCCAACATGAAATATCAAAGCTTTTTTAATTTCAAAAGGTATTTCCAAAAGATAGTTTCGTTTCCCAACACTTTTTCTAGTTCTATAATAAATTCCAAAAGAAAATTTATTTGTTGGTTTGATTATTTCGAAATTCTTTTGAAAAAGAAATTTTGTTTTGTTTCAAAAGATTTTCTCATTTTAATAATAGTTTCAAAAGACATTTATTTTTGCAGTAGCTTTTCTACTTTCGAATTCTTCCCTAAATAGGAAATTTATTACAGATTTTCTGATTTGAAAATTGTTTGAAAAGAGATCGCCCTTTTATAGAAACTATTTTAATTTTGCAATCTTTTCTAACGAGAAATTTCATTTCCTTCCAAACATCCTTCTAACTTGAAAATTATTTCCAAGAGAAAAAACTTTCCAATCTATTCTGTCAAACATTTTTGTAAGTAACTTTAAAATTATTTCCGTAATATAGTAAATATTTTTGCTCCAAAATCTTTTCCAGTATATAAATTTTTCCAAAAATATTTTTAATAAGGTTTTTTAACTGTAAAATTTTTCGAAAAAAATTTATCTTTCTAATTTCAAGGTATTTTCTAAAACGAGATGTAATGCTTCTTACAAAAAAATTTCTAATTGCAGTTATTTCCAAGAAGATACTACAAGGCTTTTCTAATTTGAAATTTGTTTCCAAAAGGACATTTTGTTTTCTCAATATTTTCTTCTAATTCTATAATAATTTTCAAAAGAAAAATTATTATTTTTTTAACTACAACAATATAAGATTACATTATCAATATGGATGAATATGGATATTGCATTTATTTCAAATTGGACGTCAAATGTTATTATTTGAAAGCGCACAATGAATGAATTGTTTCGATAACCAAGCTTCAAGTGGCAATTATACAGGGTGGTTCATAAGTAATGGTTCCCCGACCAACAGTAGATTCGTGAGGTTAAAATATAACGATTTACCTAAAATTACCTTAATCCAAAAGTGAATGTTTAGGGAGATACAGGGTGTCAAAGTCGAAATTATTTAATTTTTTGCTGTAATTTCTAAAGTTTTCGCAATATTTATATGAAAATTGTTGAAATTGCCTTTTTTGGGACGGGGAATAATAATCCATCCTCAATTTTAATCCAGCACCTAACAAAACCTTACTTTTGCTGTACCTAATACTTTAAAAACACTTCAACTTTTTTATACTTAAAGTTAGGGCCGATCTAATTGAGAAAAACAATTGCATCATATTTTTCATACAAAAAAGCTATACTATTTAAATATCTCTAAAGTTAACCGTTTCCAAGATATTTGCTATTGAAGTAATCGATGCAGCGCCTTATTCACTTCTTTTAGCACTCTGTAACGCAGTAGGCTTACATTTAAAACAAGAAATTGACATTTTTTAAATCAAAAACAAGTAATAGGACACAGAGCAATAGTGAATCAGTGGTATATCTGACATTAAAAAAAATTTAAATTTTATGTGTAATTTGTACCGCAATTAATGCTCTTTTTAACGAATAAAATGTAAAATCACTTACTTCAATCCCAAATATCTTGGAAACCGTTAACTTTAGAGACATTGAAATAGTATACCTTTTTTGTATGAAAAAGATGAGGCAATTGTTTTTTTTTTATTAGATTTGCCCTAACTTTAAGTACAAAAAAGTTGAAGTAATTTTAAGGGGTATTAGGTGTAGCAAAAATGACGTTATTTTAAGAGCTACATTAAAATTGAGGACGGATTATTCTTTCCCGCCTCAAAAGAGGTAGTTTTCCCAATTTCCATAGAAATATTGCGAAAACTCTAAAAATTTCAGCAAAAATTAAAATTAAAATTTCGATTTTGACACCCTGTATCTCCCTAATTATTAACTTTTGGACTAAGGTAATTTTAGGTAAATTATTATATTTTGACCTCACGAATCTACTGTTGGTCTGCGAACCATTACTTATGGACTACCCCGTATGAATTATATGAAATTTATATTACACGAAATTTTTGTTTCATAATTAAACTTTAAACCCATTTTCAAATTAAATTCAGCTGCTGTCATTCATAATAAATTAAGAATGATTATTTTTTTGAAATTTGATATTACATATTTTTCTTTTCTTTTGCCCTCTTATACCTTTACAGTGTCGACGGGACCGAATACACCGAGCCGCGGAGTGGTCACCCATTCAAGTTCTAACCATGCAGATCTTTGCTTAACTTTCTATATTATAGTATTACGTGCGCTCCCACTCTACCGTACTGCCGGATTGGTTTTATATAAATAGGGATATGAGTTATTGATTTATTGCTAGTTTAATACGCGTTCTCTTTTCTACGTGTTTTGTGTTTACGTAGGCATTTAGAAAATATTGTAATGAAGCAATGTTCTAGCATGCATTGTGGAAAGTTGCCACGTGCGTTGATATGACGTGTTATTTGATGGGGGACGGGGATGAAGACATCCCCGTGAATCAGAAAGATGATACTCGGGCCAGCTATGTGAACCGTGAACCGGATTGCACAGCTCAGCACGTTCACGATAGGGTGAATGCACATAGCATTAGCACAGTAAAGTGCATGCCTTTGTTCCAAGACACGTGTGCATGGGAGCTGACTTCTTATATAAGGAATTGCTTAGTAAGAGCTCTTTATGGTTGCTGTGGTCGGCGAACAACCATGTCCTTAAAGAGCCAGTCCTTCGTATTAGTGATGTTTCTTACGACTTTTATGTAAGACTATTTTCCGTATTTAATTTTTTTTACTTCGATTCATAGTAAGACTTGCTGATAGTTTTGATCTGACCCTTTTTTTAAATTAACTTCGATGTTTGTATGTACTTAGAACTTATACCTAAAGTTGTTTAAGTGTTTAACCCTAACTCTGAATAATATTTTGTGAAGCTCAAACAAAGTCAGACAATATAATGTTATGTTAGTTGAGTCGTAATTAAAAATAAAAAAACCTCTCGCAACAAACCACCACGTGACGTAGTTGGTTAAATACACTACTCCGTTGGTACTAAAGAATTATCAGAAATAAATTTAATTAACTCATTTTTATTAACTTTTGACATTACTTAATTTTGGTGACAACCGTACGTTACAATATTTCAAAAATGTAGTTTTGAAACATATTCGAATGTTTTCGATTGCAATAATCTGTATTTCCTTAGACAAAAAAAATACAAACAAATTAAGAAATAATCAATTAATACTCAACAAATGAACAATAATTCTCTCAAACAGTAAATTTATCGAAGCTTTGTTAAAATAGTTCCTACAAACTGAATAAATTCTTTCGTTGTTAATGTAGCTTGTACGAAGTTAATAAAGGTAATTTTTTTTCAGATTGATGTTGATGATATTGTGTCTTCGTTTTATTGATTTATGGGAAAACGTCGGCATTGCTAAATTGTGCAAATTGTAAGATGTCTGCAGTAAAGGTTAGTGCAACATAATAGAAATAAATTTTATTAGGTTCGCTATTAATTATAACAGCATCTGTTTTTATATCAAAATAAAGCCCTCATTCAGAAGCCCACGAAAACAGACCCAAAGACAGGGGCATGCACGTGAAGGAGGGTTAATTAAAATAGAGAAAATGTTAAAATATGTATATTAGAACCACATTTTGTTATTAAAAAGGAGTCATAAAATTAGCAGAGCTTTAAAATTATACCAATTTTAAGGTAACTTTTCGCAATAAATATAAATTAGAGTTACAAATAAAAACATTTATTTAAACTTCATCTACGACATGGTTTTGTGACCCATTGTTGTTAAAAATCATGATATTCGACATGCTGGCTGGCATGCGACATCTTGGTATCATGTTATAAGAGGCCACATCATGAAATATCATGCCAAATCATGAGACTTGGGAACACTGATTTCTTGAACAACCTTTGCATAAGCTTATAAGTAGAATAAAACACATTCAAACTAACTATTGTTTGTTTCGAGTTAAAATTCCTATTACCCTGAAGTGGAAATCTTAACCTCATAGTACCCTTCAAAATAATTTCTTTTGGCACTTGGAAACAGTCTTTAAAACTTTAGGAATGCTTCATAGTCCAGTTAACTGTTCTGCTATTGTTTAGCCTTACTTTGGATTTCGTAATTTGCTTAATTTTTGTAGATATTCTGATTACTTTATTCAAAAATTTTAATGATACGTTGAATAAATAAACTGCCTTTTTTTAAGTAGGCGAAAGTAGACTATTTGTCTTTTGCAAAACAAATGCCAGAACTATTCTCTAAAGTAAAACTGTCGACGTCCCCTTCGACAACTCGCAAATTAAAGTTTATCTAAATGTAAGAACAAAAAACATTGTCTTCCTGATCAATTACTTTGTAGAAATTTCCGGTTTTGAATTAAGATCAATCCACAGTGCTGAAGTAAATTCAAGTATGGAAATTCAATTTCTACGATTTCTTGAGCTTACAAAACCATTTCGAAGTTCAGCCTCAAATTAAAAAAGTCTATTTGTTTGCTTGCAACAAATAAAATTATTTGATTTGATTTTTGTGTTATCCCAAGTTAACCAAACAAACATGAAGGTAAACACAGAAATATAGTTTAAACGACCAACGTTGCAACCTAAATAAATTGGAAGTTTTCAAATAATAATGTTTGTATGAACAAATACTCTAAAACTGTTGCTTGTAGACTTACACGAATCGATATAAAAATACCACACACAAATTTGAAGCATTTTCAAATATTTTTGTACTGCAAATTAATTAGGTGTAATAATGAGTATAGAATTTTTCGTTTTAATTTATATGAAATATAACGGTTTAGAGTTGAGCTAAAGCTTTCTTATAAGTAGATTATGGGTAGGGTACCACTTGACACGAAAATAAATAGTTGATATATAAAAATCACTGAGTATTGTTCTTTGAGCAGGCTATTTTGTACAGGGTGGTCCATAAGTATTGGAACATAGACCAACAGTAAATTCGTGGGGCCAAAATATTATAAATATACCTTGGCTTATTTTAGCCCAAAAGATACAGGGTTCAAAATTTGAATTTGAATTTTCTTCTATAATTTCAAAATCTTTCGAAATATTCAGAAGAAAATTGACGAAACGATTTTTTTTTGTATGGGAAACAATAACCCAACCTGGGTTTTGATATAGCTCCTAAAAGAGCATTATTTGCGGTATACCTAATATCTTTAAAAAATCATTTTGGTGCTTAGAGTTTAGAGTTATGGCAGATTTAATTGAAAAAGGCTTGAAGGTTTTTTCAGTGTTAAGGAAGTACAAGTAATAGCTACATTTAAATTGAGGTCGAATTATTGTTCTCCACCCCCATAAGTGTTAATTTTTTAATTTTATTATAAATATTTTAAATACTTTTGAAATTACGAAGGAAAAGTAAACTTAAAATGTTGACTTTGACACTGCGTATTTCTTTTAATATTAACTTTTGATCTAAGATAATCCTAAGTAGAAATTGTTGCGCTGTGTCCTATTACGAAAGGACCACCCTGTATATCTTTAATATAATTGTTTCCTTCTGCTCTTGCCATAGACTTTATTTATTCGGGCGTTGTTTCATTTTTTCACATTACTTCGTTTAGTTATAGTGCCCTACTAAGCCCAAAAGCGGTAACTGATATGGTTCGAAATTTGAATAGTTTAAAGTTTTCCCATATTTTGCGAGCTTTTTGCGGGTCACTGTATATTTATCGATATTTGTAGTGATATGTTTTGGTCAACTACCGCCGTAAAATTCTAGTAATATATGCATTTTATGCCGCAGTTTTACTATACCAATTTTTTCAAAATGCTTTTGGGCTTAGTAGGGCAGGATATCGTACGTTTTGTGCTCTTCTTTTTTTCTCATATGTTTTGGTCTTTTTTGTATATTATTCTTCATTCGATCACAGTAATTCTTTTCATTTTTCATAATTTACATGGCTCCAAGAAGTATTTGTCCTTGTTTATTCCCGATCTAATTTCCTTGTATCTTTTCTTGATATTTGCTAAAAGAAAACGAATCTTTTTGATTTTCTACTAATCTCTTTCATTCTATAGCTAAATTCTTTCCATGTTCTGTTTTTTTTTGCATTTCTTATTTTTCATTGTGTTTTGTGTGTTTGGTAAGCATTTTTGGTCCTATCCTAACTCTTGAGGCCGCTACTTTGTTGTTTCCTGCCTTGTGTATGAACTACAGTTAAACAGGCTTTCCTTGCAGCTGTTTTAATTATTTTCTTGAAGGTTTGCCATGTCTGTTCAACATCTGTTTCTGCTTCTTTCAATTTGTTTTTGCATTTTGTACGGAGGAGTTCTTTTTATATATCCCGATACGTAGCTTCTATTTACCTATTTATTTTAGTTATATTTTTCATCTTCTGTCATTCTTCCCTTTGGTTTTGTTTTTTTTTAAATTTATTGCTTTCATAATTTCTGAGATAAGTGTATAGAGGTCAGCTTCTAATTCGTTGCCACTGCTAGTAATTTCACGTACTTACTTTCTGCCATTATTCTCTCGTACCCTTCTGTTATATTTTCCACCCTTCCATTTAAATCTCCTAAAATACTAATTTGGGCTAATTTGATCTTTTCCATTTCTGTGTACAAATTTTCTCCCAGTTTCTTTTTCCTTGCCAACAGTGTTATTTGGTCCATAAAGCATTACCAACTCCGCCTGCTGTAGGGCATCCGACAGGATATCCTACAGTTGCCGGTCCCAAACCCGGGTAAAGGAGGAGGGAGAAGAAAAGGGTTGGTAATGGTCCTAATAGTGGAATATGTCGATGTCGATAGACTATGCCATAAATGCTAGGAACTGACCGCCTGTGCAAACATCGCTCAGCCCTGCCAACAAATCCTATAACAGAAAGTTATAGGGTGAAGGCGAGCCTCCCGCGCCTTAAAACTGGAACCATCGACTAAGGGAAGGAGACCCCTGAAGGAAACCCCTGGTCCTCCAAGTTGGGGGTTGTGCTACGGGCCAGCACCTTGTTCACGGACAACCTTAATTAAAGGTTAAAAATCTTAAATGCCAACCTCGGAAAAACCCGGATGGAAAAAATGATAGACGACAAAAGCAAAGAAAAGGAACACTGAATGTGGGCACTTGGAATGTGCAAGGGATCGGTACCAAACAAAATGAAGTGTTTGAACAACTAGAAAAGTATCAAATAGATATCGCAACGCTTACAGAAGTAAAGAAAAAAACTTACGGAAGAAATATGTGGAAATGCAGGGGACAGGTACAACCAAATGAAGAAAGTGATACATGACGCCGCCAACGAAGCATTAGGGGGGCAAGAGGGTTGGGAAAACACGAAGTACTGGTGGAATAAGAATACAGAAAACTTAATAAAGGAAAAAAGAAGATTATATCAGATATGGCTCACGACACAAGACCCAGAAGACAGAAAACAGTACGCCAGAACTAATAGCCCTGCAGTGGTCGCGCCTTTAAATGTAACACGAGTGGTCGCGTCGAGGCTCGCAGACCAATTATTTTTTTTTTTTTAATTTATACTTAGGAAAGTGAATAAAACTTAATGAAGTTTTAATTCTACGTACAGTGGAGTATTGAAAATGTGGTACTACGTTAGTTCCTGGTAATGATTGAAATATGAATGTTTTATTGTATGATAGCTAGACATACGTAAAAATAAGATTTGTATGACAAAGCGTTGCAAAGTAAAACACTAATAATAAGCAGATAGATAAATTTGGCAAATTTTATTGAAAATAAATTAAAATGACATTGAATAATCAATTTTTATGAGTTATTGCCCACCTCCTCTCTTTTTTTACGGATTTCCGGTGGAAGAACACCAGCTCTAAACTAGTTACATGGGTGGTCGCGCCTAGTCTGACAGACCCCAACCCCCTCTATCTGCTTACTTGTCAGTACTATAGATTATGCTTATTTATGACGCTACTGCGAACGAGGCTAATCTAACTCCACCCGTTTTTGAGTTAAGGCATCCTTTATGGCAGCGGGGTCTGTCAGACTAGACGCGACCACGGCAGGGATAGAGAAGTGAAGAGAGTGGTAGTCAAAGCGAAGAACGACGCCTGGAATAAAAAATGTAGCGAGGGAGAGAGCTATATGGGTGGTACTAGAATGCAAGAGGCATGGGAAACAATAAGAAACATGAAGCTAAATTGCCAAAATCGTACTAATATATAACTAATACGAATGGAAGACTGGAAGAATCACTACGAAAAAATGTTAAATGAAGACAGACATGAATTTCAAATAATACAAGGAGATCAAAGGAGACAAGTACAGGAAAGGGAAATAATAGCTAGCATTACAAAAAAAAACAGGTTTACGAATCCTTGAAACAGATGAAAAATGGAAAATCGGCAGGCCCAGGAAGTATTCCGATTGAACTAATAAAATAAGCTCCAGAATGCCCCGTGGAAATAATAGTAGAAATCTTTAATAACTGGGGGGATAAAGTGCCCCAGGAATGGAAAGTAGTTTATATCAGTCCAATTTACAAAAAAGAAAGAAAAAACGGACTGCAACAACTACCGAGGGATAAATGTATTATCTTCAATCGGAAGACTGTACGGGAAGATACTAAAAACAAGAATAGAGAAAGAAGTAAAGATAGGAGAAGAATAATCGGGATACACCGCAGGAAGATCATGCGTAGACAACGTTTTTGCACTAAGACAGGTTATAGAAAAAAGAAAAATAAGAGGCAGAACAACACATGTTGTACCTATTTGAGGACCTAGAAAGCCTAGAAGCGTATAATACGGTCCCTATATCCAAAATGTTCGAGGTGTTAGAAAAAGCAAATATAAATAATAAATATATCGACATAGTCAAATATATGTCTGAGAAATGGAAAGTAAGATAAAGATCGGAAATAAAGTATCTTCAGGCTTCAAAATCACCAAGGGATTGCGACAGGGCTGCTACCTATCACCTACCCTCTTCAAAGTATACATAAATGAAGTACTAAAGAAATGACAAGAAAAATGTAAACCAATGGGTATAAAAATAGAAAATGACTATTTCCACTGCCTCCTATTTGCAGATGACCAGATAGTAGTAGCATTAGACGAAGACGACATCAAATACATGATGAGAAATCTGACAGAAACTTACGAAAGATGGGGTTTGAAAATAAACTTAAAAACCAAGTACTTAGTTGCAGAAGGGGAGGGAAGGGATCTAGACATAGAAGGAAAGAGAATAAAATTATGTAGGGAATATAAATACTTGGAAGTAATGATATCAGAAGAAGGAAACAGCCAAAAAGAAATAAAAAGTAGAACAACACAGACAAAACAATTAACTCAAAAGCTTAACTCTTTACTATGGTCAAAAGATATAAGAAAACAAACAAAAATAAATATGTATAACACTATGGTGAAGAGCATCCTAACATATGCCTCCGAAACGTAGGAAATCACAAAAAGAAATAAAGACAAGTTGTTGGCGACCGAAATGGACTATCTAAGACGAAGCTGTGGAGTGAGTAGGCTGGAACATATCACAAACGAAGAGATTGGAAGAAGAATGGAAATAGAAGTACCAGTAATAGAAGAGATAGAGAGAAAGAGATTAATTTGGTATGGACATATGAGACGTATGCAACCCCACAGGTGGCCACAGAAGATATGGGAATGGAATCCACCGTAGAGAAAAAAAAAAGAGGTCGCCCACCTAGAATGTGGAACGATGATGTAAGAGAGGCAATGGAAAGCGAGAATTAGCAGAGGACCTATGGGAAGACAGGAACCTATGTCATATAGGATGCGAGACACGGCCCATCTAGGCTGTACAAACTCGATATGCAGATATAGAAAGCATTACCATTCTTACGTTTCTTTTGTGCTGTCTTGTGAATGCTATCAATATGATTCTTTTGGAAACACATTGCAGGCAGGTTCTTTACTACCTCGATTGCTTTGTTTAAATTCCTACTCCTGGTTCTGTCCATTGAGTTTGGCCTACTCTGTGATATAGCGAGGCGTAACTTTCTTCCGCTATTTCACTTCCCTATTTGCCTCTGTTGCATTTGCATTTTCCGTTTCTTGCATTATTTCTACGTTTTTGCTATTTATCCCTCTTACATTCTGTGCTGCTACCTTCTGTACTCTATATCCCTTCTTTGGACAGTTTCGTTTTACTTCTTTACATAGTCCTCACTTTGCTTTCGTTTCCTTTGGCAACACTTCCTATTTGTAGTTCTTCAGCCCATACCTTATTTCTGTTTCTTTCTATTCGTAATACTTTTCATAATTTCTTGGTAATTTGTTTCGACATTTTAAAATACTTATTAAAAATAAGAGTTTTTCATTTTGCAAGGTTTTCTTAGAATAAATTTGGAAGATGAATTTGCAACCGTTCTTAATCGATCCCTTCTTGAAAAAGTATTATATAGTGTAAGTAAGTTTTAAATGGCGGTGAGCGGGTTTTTGCTTCCTCGCCCTAAGCAGTTTCAGATTTAGTTACAACAAGATATAATGCATAGCAAATTTTACGAGTCAGAGGGGGACACGGATATACGTTATATCTTGTTGTAACTAAATCTGAAACTGCATAGGGCAAGGATACAAAAACCCGTTCAACCGCCATTTAAAACTTACTTAGACTATAATTACTGCAGCTGTGTTTCTATGTAGTATGTATTTGTGTTTTGTGTCTTCCTGTCCATGTATATTTAAGCATATTAATACGGATATTATGCATATATTGATTTTCTACAGCAAAATTCAGAGACGTGTTTTTTATCGACGTTTTCGGAATTTGTTATTCCGCTTATTTTTAAATTTTTCCATAGCTTTTTTGGGTGAAAGCAATTTTTCTGCAATGTTGGTTTCTTATTTATTAGGTATGGAAGTATGCATTAAATGCGGTGGTTATTATTCGAATGCTGTAACTATCTAATTCAGCGCATATTTTATTAAATTTTTTAGTATTTTCTTCTGTGTAGTTTTTTTTAGACCTTCACAATAAATAATAAATTAAGGCGTTCGAATACTACGTGCAAAAGCAAAATACCGTCTTTTATTTTCCAGGAATATAGCAAATATTAAAATTTTATTGCTCTTCCTTATAGCCCCATAAAAAACAAATCTTATCGCATATAAAAGAATACAAAATATACATTATTAGATTTATAAAGAAACAATTCTAGGGCTGTTACGTCGGGAAATTTCTGAAATAAGAATTATCTCTGTCTGCAGAGTGTTCTTTGTAAGCAAACAAGCAAAGTTTGTATAGACGTGCAAACGCGATGTTTGTCACAAGAACTAACATGCCTAGAAATTTATTAGAATTCCGCTCTCGTTAATGAAATTCAAATTTCGAGAAACTAATTAAGTCAAAACCTGGATACAAATATTGAATGCGAAGTCTTTTGACACGTAACTCCTGCATTATATTAGTCAAACCCCCGTAGTAGGTACGGCATGTGGGAAACGGAAGGAGGTTTCTGTAATTAATAACTACCACTTATTTATTAGAAACGAGCCTGGTATTTGTCTGGGGTATAAAATTGATTTCGAGTTATATTTTACGAATTTTTTGATTATTTGTAATTGCGTTTTCAAAATACAAATTAAAAGGATGTTCATAACAAAAACTTACGTTACTAAAATTTAACGTGTTTTAATTTAATCAGAAGAGCTTTAGGAATGTAATAAATTAATGCCCTGTTTGAAACACAAAGGGATTTTAATTTGCTTTTGTTGTCTAATCATTCATCCATTTAGTAAGCTTTGTTTCTGTATATCATTTGGCAAATCTGGGTTAAAAATCACGTTCGTTGTCTTCGTTCAGATGTTTCATAAACTAATGCTTTTCATTAAAACACGAAACGTGTCTGTTCACTTTTTGAACGTTCATTTACAAATCCGAGATAATTCTATTAGGTGGAATTTACTACTACTCGGTTCCAAAGGTGAATTACAAGTTCATTTGTGATATTCTAGCATTCAATTAGGAATATTGCTTGCCTTTAAGTGATTACTGACTTAAGTATTAGAGTTTCACAAAGTAAATGCAAACAGTATGAATTACTTTCAGTGAAACTTGGGCGATGGCCAAAACCTTGTTAGCAGACCGTGAGTTAGGGATGATTCATGGCCAACTGTAAGCACACATAATCGTCCCACTAAGCGACTTGGAAACGCTTTAGAGACCCGCTACACGAACACACCCACACCAAGGTAAGCCCGTGAATAGATCTACAGTTCACCGATTCTTTATACCTATAGTTTAATTTCGTCTTCCGCAACCGACAAATCCATTCAGTCAAGTCATGGACGTTCCAACCAAGCGGAAAAGATGCACGGTATTTTAAATGTATCAACGGATTCGTGCTTTTAGGGATTTCTTTTCGTTCTTTACGCCCTTTATTAAGGTCATTTTAAAAAGACATTAATTATAGTAGCACAGTTTCAGAAACAATTAAATCAAAATCAAAAAATAGATAAATACCAACAATTTATGCCTGGCAATGCTTGGTTAATCCGCGAACCGTGAACACCTGGTAATACTAGTGGAGAAAATTTAATGGTGCCTAGGGTGTAGTTTATATGATGCATTGAAACTGCTGTTCATATTTCTGTACAATTTGCAGATTTATTTTTTTAATCAACATATGTGAAATACTTTACATTTATGCTTCAGGAAAAGAATACATTTATAATGGGCGTTATCATAATCTTAAAAAGTTTTTTGTATCTAATTAGTTCTGTATAAGTGTAGCCAGTATATTGGTTAACCTTTTTTGTAAATAAATAAATAAATACCTAAACTAAAAATATTAATAGCAGCTCAAATTAACCGTACACAAAAACACATTAAGGTAGGCGAATCGAACTTCAAAGCATTTTAGTAGGTATACATGATACATAGACGTTATTTAATAATTTCTTAGTTATACTATCCACTTTTAATATTTATCAGAAAATTTATAAGTAATTAAAATCCTTATTGAATTAAGCGAAAAGCAGCTCGAATTTTTGCCGCCCCTATCATTAAACTTTAAAATTTTCTGTTTATTTAAACAACCCTGTGGCAAACGAAATGCAAGTATAAATTCATGTAGTATGCAATACATGTGTAAGGTCATAAAATGCATCTCTATTTTTCATAAGCAAAATAAAGAAACTTAAAAACGAACGATAAATAAAAAACATTCGATTAAAACAAATTACCCAAAATAACATAATTGGAGATTAAACTCGTATATTTCTACTAGTTATTTGATAATATTGTACCGAAGTGAGTTAGGGATGTATTATAACAATAGCTAAATAAAATAAGTTAATTAAATAATGATGGTAGAGACTTTGACCCAATCCGTTACGTGGGGTTTACTTAGCTGCGCGAGAGGTTTTAAATTCAAATTCAAATTCAACTAACAAATCATGTATTTAATATAGGTGTTCTTAGTTTTACAAGATAATATAAATATTTCCAAGTCCCAGTTCAACGTACATTGATATAAGTCATTACAAGTTCGGATGCAAAATGAACGAACATAAATAACGCTGAGTTCCGATTATATTTAAAATGGCTAAGTCTTTAAAATGAATTTAAACAATTTACACAAATATTTTTTAAGTCCAGAATTACATTTAAACGGCTAACGGCCGGTATTATCAACATATTTAAAGCCGCCTTTAAGCTTAAAGGGCATTTAACCCGTGCGGTGCAGTATTACCAACAATTTTAACGGCCGGTTAGTTCTTAAAGCGGCTTTAAACTTAAATGCCCGATTTCGGATAGTTAAAATATTTAAAGCCAGGTTATTTTGACACATAACACACATAACCTCAATCTGAATTGTAAACATGACATCTAGCGATTCCGATATTTCAAGTGATTACTCATCCGACGAGGAATTATTTAATTATACTTATATGTATGATACAACTAAATAAACCATGTATTGTTTTTAGCAATTATTGGTACTGTAGCCATAATCGTAATTAATAACGAATTACAATAGCAAATAACGAGTAACAAGATATATTTGACTTGTGGAGTTGTTTGACACCAAAAGCTAAAATATTAATAAGATTTTTGAGTTGTATCACTCTTCTTGCAAGGTAACTGTATGTATTTTGTAGGTTATGTTAGAACCTTTAGTCTAGGGTTTTTCTTGTCGGCGTTACCAATTCAAAGTAAAGGACCGTTTAGTTAAATGTGCATTAAATACTTTGGTAATACGGGTAGCACGCATAAAGGAGGGTTTAGTTTAAAGCTTACTTAACTAAAGCTACCTTTAACTAATGTTGATAATACCGGCCGTAAGTCCATCGAGTTAATTTAAACAATTTACACAAATTAAAGTTAAGTTAAAATTAAAACATCTTACATGGATTCACATCTTGAAGGGTGTCGATTTACCGTGGTACTGCACGCTTCATGGCGAAATATAAACCATATTGTTCTTATGATTCCGTTCAGCTTTTATACAGTAAATTGATCCCCTTCTTCCAATATTTAGTACCTTATCTTATGCGCGTGGCAAAGTATCAGATTACATGAGTTTGATGCGCTACATACGTGACTAACTTGCATTCTTTAAGAGATGCAACTTTGCCACGTGCCTTCGTCAGTTGAATGACCTGATTGAATGACGTCATATCAACACTCGTGCACTAGTGGTTTGAATAACTTGAATGCAATTCAAACTTTGCCTAATATTGTTACATTCGTATTTGTTACAGTACTCTTCCCTTACAGGAAGTTTGTCCTCAAACTTAAAAAAAATTGAAAAAGCTGATACGGCGCATTTTACAAACTACAGTCATGTTAGTTGCAAGCTTTTCTCCAAGTTTCTAAACTAATCCGAAATTCCTAACTTAACAAGTAACTTTAGCATGATACATTTAAAAGGAACCACCCTGTATATAGTTGTGAATGTACATGTTTATTAGTTATACCTTTATTTGTTTGTGATGGTATATAACCACTTTATTGAATTGTTTTATGTTTATTTCATATCAGTTATTTATTTGTTAATTTTGTTATTAAATGTTTGAACGATCTGGGAGTCCTTTATTGGGTTTGTCTTTTGAAGAAGTTTTCAGGAAGTCGGTTATCAGTTGCCGATCTCATTCGACTGAAGAATACGCTTGTAACTGATTGGCGTCCATTCCTTTCTTTTACAGCTCGTTAAGAACCCCAACCTTCCCACTGACAGTAGGCGGCATGTTCCCGAGAGCTACTTCGGTTATTTTGTTTTTTTTCCTTTTGGTGTAGCAACGGCAAGGTGAATGAACGGCACGGCAAAATGCATGCCTTTGTTCCAAGACAAGTGTGCGTGGGAGCTTACTTCTTATATAAGGAATTTCTCAGTACTGGCTGGTGTTGTCGTCGAATAACCATGTCCTTAAGAAGTATTAGTAACGTTTCCTTCGATTTTACGTAAGATTATTTTTTGTATTTAATTTAATTTAATTCAATTCATAGTAAGACTTGCTAGTACTCGTAGTTTTGATCGAACCGTTTGATTCATTTTATTAACTTCGATGTTTGTATGTACTCGGAACTTATTCCTAAAGTTGTTCAGGTTTAGATGGTTATCTTTAACCTTACCTCTGAATAATATTTTGTAAAACTTAATTAAAGTCGGACAATATTTGTTATGTTAGTTGAATCATAATTTTAATAAAAAAAAAAACTTTCACAGCAATGCTGTCCCAGGTGGCGTAGTTGGTTAAATACCCTAGCCCGTTGGTATTTAAAAATCATCAGAAATTCTACTTTTTTTGACTTTACTTTTGGTTTGGTGATAACCACTACGTTATATATTTTAATAAATTGTGGAAGTTCTATGTTATATAGAAATAAATAACAAAGGCACTTTGGTAAAATACAGTAAGCACTTCCCTAAAGGAGAGAATTTTTAGAAATCTAATTACTTTCTGAAATTTTCTTCTTCTTTAATTAGGACTTGGCCCCGGTCGTCTCGTTACTCCATAGAGTTATGGGATAATAATACCCATGATTGTAACCAGCACTTTGGTGGTCTGCCTAATGGTCTTCATCATTGTGTGTTATTTTAGCTTATCTGCTGTCATACATTATTGTACCACTCACATCTCCTCATTTGTGTCCATTTTACTACATCCTGGATACCAATCTTCCTTTTATTTCAGAACTTCGGATCCTGTCTGTGTTTTGGAATAGGTCGGTTACTATGTTACTAAAGAAACTCAAAATTCAAGATAAACATGCAAAAAGAAGCCCCGAATTGCGGACATATAACACATGTATTTGTTTCCCAGTTGATCCTTCATATTTTCTTCTGTATTTAGTCCAAACTGTTGTGCTTTCCATTCAACTATTAAACACAGATATACTTTTCAAGGTATAAATTTTCCCCTATTTTATTTTTTGCAGACCTATTTATTCAATCCGGGTAACGCAATTTAAATTTTCGATACTTTCAACGCCGTGATACTTAGGAGGTCAAATAACGGACAAACGGACTACAAGGAAGAATTTATTATTTGTGAAGTTAAACTTATTTAAATTACTATATTTTGATCTAATCTTTAATGATAAAATAGAAATTTTAAATACACTCCCAATATATTTCAAAAATAATAGATAAAGTTTGCTCGATTAATTGGAATTATTAATTTCCAGAACATTCACAAAAATAATGTTTTTCCTTGTAGATCCATCTATCTACCTAAGTATAAATCAGTTCATATTTAGACGTGTTTAGTATCTGCTTACTCACTGAGAAATCGTTTAAACCTTTTAGCCAAGTGACAATTTCAATACTGAATCCAACATTGATGAAAACGTATTGTTTAGAGGTTAAAAAAAGCTTGGGCACTTACGTCACGCACCACAGCTGTTCAGGGTTGTTCGTTTTAGTCCCAGTGGACTCTAAAAACTGAAAAGATAAATGAAGTTAAATACGAAACACTTTGTTCAACAAAAAGAAGATAAATTCTCACAGCTTGCTGATGTTCGGAATTTAATATTTTAACCCTAATTGTACGTTATTTTTGTTTCATTCCCGAAAATCCATGCTCGGTTTTGGTTTGTAACATTTTAAAGAGCTTCAACAAACATTTATTGGTGGTTTTGATTGTAAAGTTTGTAATTGTAAAGCAAACAATTTGCGTAGTTAATTAACTAACTGCTCGTATGATCGAGCGCTTATTACAAAATGATCTGCCTCGACGTTTATGTGGTAAAAATATAGAAATATTTTTGGGTTTTTATGAAATTATATGAATGTTGTCAGTGATTTTGTCAAGGAATTATTTTTGGCCATTTGCTCTAATTTACATTTTATTAACGTAATGAATAATGTTGATGATCAAAAACTGCTTCCTAAAACTTCAACTACCAACTATTTAAATTATGGTTTGATATAAAATATAAGATTACTGCTTATTAGATTCATAAATCTAAAGATTTGAAAAGCTCCAATTCCCCCCAGTAGTTATCCGAGAACAGCTAATATGTTAATGTAGGCACTGAAAAGAGCTGATGTTGAACTAAGTTTTATATGTTTTCGTTGAGTTATAGATTGCAGGTATCTGTTATTGATCACTTTGTTTACAGCTTCACGGCGCCAGTAGTTGTTATTCTGGCTCTTCAGTTAAAGACGAAACTTGGACTATTCAGTTTTATTGCTTGAATTGTCAATTTCTCCTACTTTTTACGACACTGAAATATGTGGATTCATATGCGAGGTTCCTTCCTAAAAATTAAATTATCATCAGGAAACTTGTATAAATTTCTTAAACAACGAAGTCTTTTCGCATAAATATTTTTATGGCGGCAATTTTTTTATTTTTGTACTTGTTTGTATCTGAGCTGTGTTATTGTAAACCTATCTAGTTTTCTACAGTTCGCGAAGAAATATCCATAACTTTAGCAAAAAGTCCATAAACTCCAAAGTTATGCAATGGACCCTTACTTAACAAGTTTTCAACTTTTCTAGGAGTTGAGAGTGCAGGTTCAACATAACTTGGAAACAAATCGTTTAAAGTTTAATACATACAATACCGCACGATTCGACAAAACCAACCTACATAACCTTGTTATACAAAGTGTCGAGGAAATTGTTATAACCGCTTGTTTACGTTGTTGAAATTTAATCAGTTCGCCTTGCATAATACCTTTTAATTTGTTATGTTATGTAAAAAAACTAATTTCAGCAGGCAGGTATGCTAGCTGAAAGCTTTTTCAACGAATGCATTCGAATTGTAAAATGCAGGAAGGATGAAGTTGAGCGACATCATGCTCCAAAACAGTTATTCTCAAAGGCTGGCAGAGTCATTTCACTAAGTGCCGAGATATCTGTTGTCAAACAAAAGTTGCAGGAAGAATTGGTGAAGAAAAATACCTACAGCCATTTTGTTGAACACCATATCGACATTTCCGTTACATATGCTTCACGGAGGCTGTAAAATCTCCATTATGAATAAAAAGCCATTGTCCTCTAAAAGTTAATGCTTAAAAAACACAAGTCTAAGAGCATGAATTGTCATGCAAGCTGTTTAATTAATTCTTTGAGCTTATTTATGGCCTGAGTTAAATGTGTAAGATTTATGTTTTTTAGATTATACCCATCTCCGGTTTTAAAGCCTCGAAATTATTTGACAGTTAATTACTACTTAATTTAAGTAGGAGCTTTTAGTTAGCTATTTAGAAACCCGAAATTCGTAAACGTTGGATGAGTCCTCTTATCGTAACAATATTTAGAAATCCTGCCTAAGCAGGTATTTTGGTAACTAAGCTTCTATCATTAGTAGGACACTATTAACCTAAATAGACTATCCTGTGTTATTACATAGGGATCTGCCGCATGTTATTTGTCGTGGTTGGTCAACTAGGGACTGCTTTAACAAGTGAATTAAATCTAAATTTGGGATGGGCCCGTTTCTCCATTAAGTATATTAGGTTTTAAGTTTAAAAAAAAATTCGCCTTGCTGGAATGTTTCTATATATCAAGAATTTTTTTATAAAACAGTTATTTAGCTTGAAGGATCAATTTATCTGTGTCGAAAGGAATAGGCTGGGATTTATGAAATACGTATCATAATTTTTTGATGCACGGTGTTCTGATCTTTAAAATTTATAGAGTTAGAGACATCGAGCAACTCTTACAAAGGCGCAAAGGTGTTTTGGTAAAGGTAAAACCGTTGTAGGTAATTAGTTAGGTTGATTTCCAGCAGTCTAACAAAGAACACTTTATTTACATCCAACAATATTTATCTTTAATGTAAACAAATAGTTAAACAGTAGTCGGTGTCTCACAGGGGCCAAGAGAGCTCACCGGGAAAGCTCCTTGGGGCCCACATATCAACACCGTTTCAATCATCTTGACGTGCAGAGCTCCCCCTATTTTCAAGGAAATCTCCTGAAAACTTTGAATTTCAGGAAACTCTTACTTTTAAATTAAAATTCTAAGTAATTTTTGAACTGGTAAAGAACTGAAATTTCCTATTTTTTCAGGCAGCCTCAGAATTATCAGCCTGAAAAAGTTCAGATTATCTTGAGGAAACTCGTTTTTTAACTAAAATATCAGCAATTTTCATCAAATAAGGCATAAATCATTTTAGTCCTGAAAAATTAACTGAAATACTCTATTTTGTTTTCAGAAAGCCTAAGAATATTTACCAGTTTGTGTTTGAGGAAGCTCGTGCAATTTCTAAACTTCTTTAAATATTAATAATTTCTCTAAACCAAAAAATTAATGGGAATTACTCTTGAAATTTTCCTATTTCTGTAGGTAACCTAAGAAGCTTTAGTTTAAAAAACCTTAGAGTGTGTTTGGGTAACTCCTGAAAAGCTTTGAACTTTCCAATTATTGTTTAAATTACGTTTTTTAACAAAAATATCAATAATTTTCTATAACTTGGAATTAAATCTTTTTACTCTGAAAACATCGACTGCAATTCCCAATTTTTTTAGGAAGCTTAAGACCTGAAAAGTGATAAGTTTATATTTGAGAAAACTTCTGAAATTTTCAAAACTTCTCGGCTTTTAAATATCCTTAACCAAGAAATTAATCGTTGCATACCGAAAAAATTGTTCGAATTTTCCTGTATTTTAAGGTAACTTTTGAGCATTCAAATTCAACTTATGTTGGAAGAAACTCGTAATGAGTTTTGAAACTTCCAAAATTCATTGAAACGCCTTCCTATATAGAAATACTAGTAATTTTTATTACCTAAGAATGTAATCTGTTTACTCCAAAAGAACCACCTTAAAGTTTCCAGTTTTTCAGGTAACCTAAGAACATTCGGTCTGAAAAATTCAAATTGTGTTTAATGAAACTACTGAAGAGATTTTAAATTCCAGAAAATTGTTTAAACTCGTCTTTAAATAAAAATATTAAGAATCCTCAAATCGATGTTTCAGATTCCATTTTTGATTTCAGTTTTATTTATTATTTATGCGTGCGGCAGTCTATTACTTATTGTAATTCTGAAACTTAAATGAATTTTTAGAAAGGCAACTCGGAAAATTGGTAAATTTAGGTAAAAAAGGGCATTAATTTCTTAACTGTATGAAAGTTTAATAACGGATACCAAATTTGAAATCTAGTTGGCACTCAACATTTAAATTTCAAATATTAAATCTGAGAAAGTGTCAATTTCCATTTGAAATTCGAACTCGAAATTATAACCTAGATTCAATATTGGAAATTCGAATTCGGGTTAGAGCTTCACATAGGGATTCATCAACAGGGCGCAACGTTAGTCTTACTAACGCTAGTTGCGTCAAAAACTTGCGCCCCTCTTGCACGGGTCTAAATAAATGGCGTAAGCCTATTCACGAAGCGGGCGTAAGTCTAGCGCAGCCATTTTGGTCAACGTCATATATGACGTCACCGTTAGACCAAAATTAACCAATCAAAAAATTCCTAAACTTTTTGAAAGTTATTAGTACTTTTATCAAAGTTCAAAGTTGTTTATAGTTTGGCTATAAAAATCAATTTTTAGGGGTTTTCCAGGTTTGTAAATTATTCTGGAAATAATCTGTAATTTAAATAACATGTAAAGTGACAATTAGATAGCACATTTGAACTTCCTAGCAATATTTTTTCTTCAATTTAGTTGCAGTCAGCTATAAATGTTTAAAATTATTTGATTTATAGCTATTAACAATTATTTTTGAAAAAAAGAGGGGCCTAAATTTTACTCCTGAAGAAATTAAAGTTATACGGGTACAAATTACACAAAATTATGGTCTTTTATTTGGAAAATTTATGCCCAAAAATACTTGGCAACAGAAGAAATCTGCATGGGAAGCAGTATTGAATTCAGTCAATATTGTAAGTCCTATGTCAAGAACTTTACTCCAAATTAAAAAGAAATTTAACGATATAAAAAGAGAAAGTAGAAAAAATCGTAAGCGGTTTTACTAACTTTATTGTTCATACATAATATGCAAGTCCGACACCTAACCGAGTGCTGTACTTAACGATTAGAATAAGACACAGTTAATCAAATATACAATCATATTTAGTGATAATTTAACAAATAATATGAAATTTCTTAAGAGGTATCTTTCTGCGCAGACCTTTCAGCATTCGATTAACGATTGATTTGTATGAATACCTCCAATTATACAATTTATAACATGGAAGTAAGAGTCCAATATAATTCCAATATTAGGTGTTCAGCAATCAGTGGTATCTACAATAAATATTATAGTGATTTTCAAATGTAAATACATGTTAATTATAATCAAGCTAATAAAGGTTAACGTACCTCAATAAACATGCATCGGCCACTGCTAGTTGGTTTAATTGATATCGAAAGTACACCATTTTTTGTAGATATACTATCACGACTTGGTTATTTGTTAGTATTACTTAATAAGAACATCATTCATGTTTTCCTCTAAAACTGGTACAATTCTTGTAAATTCAAACAAAAAGCTTCTTTTAAATTTGAAGTTTCAGTAGTTATAGGCCAACAGAACATTTTTGAAGCAGGGAATATGTATAAATTGTAGTTGCTGTGTTATATAAACCTGTAAATATAGTTTTACTTAGCAAAACACGTTTAAAGTAAAAATACCATCACATAACCTACAAATTCGGAAGTAAACATACGTTAAATGTTATTTAATACTTACTTTTATGGTTTAAAAACCGTTTGCAACATCCGAAGTTAGTGTTTATCGAAGTACTTTGCTTTAAATTCGTCTAAACTACACAACTTAGTACAACTGTCAAGTTGCGCCCTTTTTAAAACAGGTCGTAAACGTGGTCTAACTTTTCGTGTAACTTTTGGCGTAAAAAAGTGCGCAACGGTTTCGTGCATAGGGTTACACAGGCGTAAGTCCCCGTTGGTCAGACTAACAAGTTAGACCCCATTGATGAATCGGGCTGTCAGGATTTTAATTCAGATTTGGGATTAGAAATTTCAATTCAGGTTTAAGTTTTGAATGGTCGAATCTGAAACATAAATATTCGGATCTCAGATACGGATTCAGATTCGATTGACAATTTTGGTCTTGCTTCGCTTGTTAAACTGATAAGTTACCCACAATTTTGCGACCTTTCACTATTTTAACTTGTGTTTCCTCTCACTGCCATTATTTTCAGTTGTTAGGGCCTCAAAATACATAAAACTATAGGCTTCCTCAAATTTTAGCTCACTATTTCGATTTATACTCTAATGCTTCCTTTGCTCAGCTTACTTCCATTTACTATAATTCTTCTTCATTTATTCGTAGTCCCATTCTTTGTGTGGTTTCTTGGTGCAATCTATCAATTACTCTTTAGTTATCTTTAACTCTTCTATAACGCTGATTAAATCTTTCTTACTTGACGGTTCTATTTCTATTAGTTATCAATGTTATTGTCCAATAACTCTTTAGGAAAAAACTTTCCATATATATTGTTGTGTATTTTAGACACCAAACATTATAAACAATATTCCCAAATGTTCAATGTGAAGTGAAATTAAATCAAAATATAATTAAAAGAAACGACATTTTAAAGCGAACCAATGGAATAAAGAAATAATAATAATTAATAAATTAATTAAATAAGTAAATTCATTTTTTTTATAAAAATAATTTAGTGTTATAAATGAAAAATACTTACGTTATTGTGAACTTCGAATGAACTTAAACTAAGTTGCTTAAATAATTGTTATGTGTTAACAATTTAATTGTTAATAAAAATCTATTATTGATTTTAAAGTTGAAAAAATTGTTTTATTTACGACGACGAATTTGAGGTTATATTTTAACTCAAACAATAAACCTGCAACAAATTAAAGTGAATTAAAGTAAAACCAAATAAACTGTTTAACAAGTATAAACATTAAAGTGATTAAAAAGTGACAATTATTAAATGAATAAAGACTTACCTGATGGAGAAAGTTTTAAATAGATACATTTTAAAACGAAATGTCAGCTGATTGAACTTCAACTACGAGGTCAACTATGCTGCGTTGCCAAGTTCAAGACGGAACCGCACAAGCAAGAATTTTTGAAGTTTAAGATAAGTGTTATTTGTTTAAAATTAATTTGAATCGAATTTAAAATTATGATTTAATATTTCTTTATTGTAATAAAATGTAATTTTTGTAGAAGTTTTAAATCTAAAGTTATTTGTTATTTGTTAATTAAATTTAAAAGTCATCAATCTTTAAGATAATGCAATTTTTCAAAACAATTCTTACAGCCAGAACTCACGTAAATAACCATTAAATTTATTTTGATTTTGGAATTAATAATGCTCAAGTATTTTGATTATATTTGTTTGTTGTGTTTATTTATTTTTCAGGAATTATTTTGGATATTGAGTTGTATTGATATTTAATTTTATGTAAACACACACACAGACATATTTCAAACACACCCATACATTCAATTTACAGAACATTTAGTTTTCTTAATAAGTCTAAAAAAATTTGTTAGATGTAATTATTGTGATTACACTACAATATATCCCTTCTGTAAACTTTCCGTTTCAGTCTTTATAGTATGCTGTCCTTCTCGATTAGCTCTTTTTATAGCCATGACAAAAGCCTCTAATTTTATAATTTATAAGTTTATCGTCTACTATTTTTATTCTGTTTTTATTATACATATATCCTCTTCTCTCTTCTATATATTGTCTTTATCGCCATCTTTTCCTCCTTATATTTTCTTCATAATTTCCTTAGCTCTTTTTCTGTCTCTCATATGACGAGCTTGTTCGTTATTTAGAAGTTGACGACGACTTAGATATTCCCCATTTGTCAGACGAGGGGGATTTAGGTTGGGAAGAAGATTCAGACAGGCAAGATGAAAACACAAATCAGATTGAGGAAATGACGGAAGATGAAGAAGTTGACACATTGCTGAAATGTTCTGAGCTGGCAGGTGATGCCGATGAGGACATATATGATACGGTAAATCAGGAAAATATAAATGAAAATATTGAAGATGCTACCGTAAAAAAGTCGATGAGCAAAAATAAAAAGAAAAGAAAGATTTTTATATGACATATATTATAATCTCACTAGCAAAGAAAATATTGAATGGATGAGCAACGTTCGGTATGAAACAAGAACAATAAAATGGCACCGCCAACCTTCCTTGCCGGTGGTGGTTGACCACCTATTAGTTTTTTTTTTATAAATACATTTCACACGATATGTTTGAAACAATGGCAGCTATGACTAATTTATATGCTATCCAAACACATGTGCCGCGTTTTTCGCCCGCAACAGTTGAAGAGATAAAAACATTTATTGGCATTCATATTGTTATGGGGAACTTAAAATTTCCAACTTGACGCACAAATAGTTCCTTTCAAATGGCAGTTGAATATTAAACAATATATTAAAAATAAACCCAAGAAATGGGGCATCAAAATCTACATTTTGGCTGGACAAAGTGGTGCAATATATGATCATATTGTGGAACCGCAGCATGCATAGTAATGCAGCGTTCAGAAAGGATTAGTGAACCTAACCATGGCTTATTTTTTGACAATTTCTTTAGCACCTATCAGCTATTTCAATTTCTTGCTGCCAAGTCCATTTTTGCTTCAGGAACAGTTAAACTCAATCGTTTTGGTAAACATAAGCTTCCCAGCGATAAAGAAATGATGAAACAGGGACGAGGAACTTCTGCTGTGTGTTTGAGTAAAGATGGTGTCGTTCTAACCAAATGGTATGACAACAAAGCTGTCGTAACATGATCTAATTTGGTTGGCATTGGGCAGGCAGATGGAATAAAATAGAACATCAAAACATACAAGTTCGGCGACCGAAATGTAAAATAACGACAATATGGACGGAGTGGATAAACTCGACTTTCTGCTCAGTCTGTAGGTCATACGTCAGATCAAAGAAATGGACTGTCTGTAAGATAACACATGCTGTTGATCTTACCCTAACAAATTCATGGTTAGAATATAAGAGACAAGCCAATGAATTAGGTGTTCAACAAAAAAATATTTTAGATCTTTTTGCGTTCAGCCAATCGGTAGCAGAGCATCTAATCCTTTCCAAGAATCCTCCTAAACGTGGAAGACCTACCAGTGCGGATTCTCCTCAACCCTCCAAGAAACATTGCAATGAAGTCCGAACCATAGCTGAAACACGATATGATGGATATAATCATTTCCCTCAATTTGACAATAATGTATAAACTGCCCTCTCTTCTTCTACGTTTTCTTCTTCCTTAAAACTGCTTCTGTAACTGCTGGATATAGACTACTGTAGATTGTTTTCTGGGGTGGTTTGTAATACAACCTTTGTTTCAACCTAATCAGAATTTTAACGTTAAATTAACTTACTGATTTAGTTATTTTCTAACAATTGTACGATTGTAATAAACCTTATGATTTTTCTAGGAGACATTTTTCCTATCCCATTTGACACAGGTGCTATATTTTCAAGGAATGTAAAGCTGTTGCGGATTACGGTATCACATTTGCACATAATTTGTTCCACAGTTTCTTTGGTAAATACACATCGTCTGCGCGTTTCATTGTCAACCTTAATAGTTTCCTTGAGATGATATTTAAACGGACAATGACCTGTGAAGAGACCTGAGAAATCGGGCAGCCTTTAAACAATTTTTTAGGGAATAGTTTTTCGTTTGATCTTGTAGTATAACACCTTTTGATTGGTTTCTCATAATCGCATTTTTTTCGTTATGTGATTTTTGTAATTCCACAAAATGGTTCCGGTAGGGTGAATTCTACCAATGTTCCCTCTTTTGCATTCGCAATTTCTTCGATTTCCTCATGTCTTGGTACCCACATTAAAGTTAAATTGTTAAATACATCCTGCTGGTTGGTTTAGGGATTGTCTGCATCTCAAGCTATTTTGAAATAAAGATTATCAAATTTAATACAGCATACAGCATAATAAAATATCTGTTTATTTTCTCTCAAACAGGCGTAGCGTAGTTGCATAAATATAGACTGTGGTTCCGCACAGCCCCTTTCTAATATTCTCTTCAGTACAGAGATCTATTGCGGTGGCTTTAGCATGGAAGATGGTTAAGATATTACTCAAGGATTTTGAAATCCTACATTTGGGCCTCGAAATACTTACATCTACCCTCTCTTAGATTGGGAGTCACCTGTTTATGATATACTCGTTCCTTGCTTAATTTGCAACCTTGCTAGTATGATTTGTTGGCGATCGTCAATGACCACTTGAAAAAAATGGCTGAAGTGATATTGTTTGGTGGACGACTATTAAATTATGTTTATAATCCATAAATGGCCACCAGGTCTCCTGGTTTAAGTTTAATTGCTTGATGCAGGTTTAATGCATTTAACCGTGCCTCGATCTTTATACATCATAATGGGACATAACGACATAAGGTCAGTGCTCCCATTACCGTAAACAAGCAAGTTTTCGGACTTTTGTTAGTTTGTTATACTTTGTCCATCTTACCAAAGAGGTATAAGTTACAATGGGCTTCACTACCATTGTATTATGGTAGCTTTTGCAAGAGCCTTTTCAATGTATGGGTTTTAGGTAAATGTTTGGCCAAGAATCATGCCCAAATACTTTATTGACCTGAAAAGTTGTAGTTGAGTTCTAGGATGGGAGTTCTGATATTTAGCTTTGTCTGGGTTTTAACCTAATAATTGTTTCCTAGGTTTTGGGATAAACACCACCTTAACTTCCATTCAGGCTTTCCGAATATGTGCTGAAAAGCAGCCAACTGTTCAGAATCGTTTTTTGCAACATGCCTTATCCAACATCATTTTAGTTGTATAGATTTCTGACTCTACCTTATACCAAGCATAGGTCTTTGCACTTTGAGTTGTGCTCAGTTTTACAGTACCTTCTCCCATTAAGGCCAAAATCTATTTGTATCTTTAATTAGTATTGATGCTCCACCTCCACGTATATCACCCCTGGAATGAATACCTGAATATTTTTCAAACATACATTCTTTAGCCTCGTTTCCACGTAACTAGGTTTCAGAAAGAATACATCAATTCCTTGAATTTAATTATAATATCCAGTTCATTAGTTTTATAATGAATAGGTCGTATATTTATAATTTCTTATCGGTTCTCCTCATGTCGATTATTCTCTATTTCATTCAAAGAAATTTGTGATTGCTTTCTTATTTAGCGATCCTAGTCTCTCTGAATAGTTGTTGATTATTACGTTTAGTTAATTTATTGAAAGGCCGTGTTATCTTCTTCGTAACCTAGCGCCTTGGTGAAAGTTGTTGTTGGTTCCGCAGCCTTCATAAAGTTAAATAAGTGGTAAGTTTGACCTTATTTTCAGCCTTTAGATTTACTTTTAGTGCATTTGTTCAAGTTTTGACTATATTTAGAGTAATCTGCGTTTTCTTTTTCTTCTAAAAGAAGGGAGAACCCCATAGCAGCTATGTTATTTAGAGATTTTTGTTTTGCTATATTATTTGGTTTAGGTTATTAATTCGTGTTTGAGTAGGTTAACCTTTACTTGAAATTTTCAATTGATCTTCATAGTTATTACTTAAACTGGGTTAGATTAACTTCATTAAATTTCAAAGCTAATGCTGTTAAGGGATTTTTTATCTGTTTTTCTAGGCTTTTTCTATTGATTATGAGTTTTATTGGAATCTTCTTTAGACACTTTTGCACATATAATGTGGAGCTATAAATAATCATATTTATTGCGCAAAATCACGTAAGGTTTTGCAATATTGTTTTGGAGTAAACTACATTCGTTAGCCATTTCGAGTATTAAATATTTGATGTTGTTACACTAACTTTATGATAATTCTAAGGTATACGTGGTTTTTCCACGAACTCAATATGACTTGATTCTATTCTGAACTATTTTGTGCAGTTTAGAACTAAACATATCATACTATTAAAAACGGATTAAATTCTTATAATCTGCTCCTAACTAAATCGAAGGTTACTTTGTTAAAATTCTGTTTCTCTAAACAGTTGCTTTTACAACAGCTTTATATTTTAGTTTGCTTCCCACAAACCTCGAGTGAAATGATCGAATGAAGTCAATGTGTTAGGGGTTTTATTACAAGTGTGGTTTGGAAATCACTGCATTCCAGTGGATGCGGTGCCAATCGAGCTTAGTGCATTTAATCAAATAATAGCAGTAATTAGCTGCTTTCATTGTTTGACGCAGCCCTATGGAGTTAATCTCCAACACAAAAGGTCAGCATAACTCATTAGGTTTCTGTTATTTCCCTTAATAACGTTCTACACAGTGTGGAATTTAATCTAAGCGTCCAAGAATTCTTGATTAGATTAAGAATGTTTATTGTTGTTTTTAGCTCAAACAATAAAAAAGTATAATAACTGTTTCGGACACATTAATCATTTTATACAATGTTTCAGAAATCATAAACATTCTAACAAAATAGTTCTTGTTTGGTTAGATCGGGACAATATGTTTCTTTCGTAAATTATTAATCCTATAACCACGAAATTATGGGGTTCATCATTCAATATAAATATGAAGTAATGGAAATACATTTTCACTCGTACCATATTAATTCGTTTACCTTTTGTTCATTGTTATTCATCATTCCAGAGTTCATACAGTTGTTTGAATTTAGGAGATTAACAAACGTTTGATGTCCCTAATTAGGAAGTTGGGTCATTAATGGGCTTCCATCTTGAAGCCTTTGATCCGGTTACTAATTCTTAACCATAATTAAAGTCAGTGGATTTTATAGCGGCTGCACAAAATACATTTTTGGTAATACTTCAAGCGTTATTCATATTCGGTTAATAGATTTTCGACACCCCTTTTGTTATTACGAAATGTGTTAGTTTTTCAATCGCAGTTAATTACCTTTATTGAAATGGCTACTTAATTTTAAAGTTGCTGGTAGAACAGGTTTATTAATCATTCTATCGTGTTTTAAGTAAAAAATGTTTAAGGGGTGTTAGCACGTGGAAACGTTCGGAAACCAATTGAAAGCCAAAGTAAATGACGGTTGTAATTAAGAACTAAACGGGGATATTTGCCCACTTCAAAAGTAACTAGAATCGCGTTCAAGTCGAATTTTTTATTTTGTATGAAATTAACGAGTGTAATTTTTATTTTGATGTAAATCTGGCAATTATTTTGGCGAAGAAAGGTTAACTTATTTATTTAAAAAAATTGGTTAGTTTCAGCTATCCTGCAGGTTTTAAATAAGGGGTACAATAGGCTTACTAAAATATTGCCTACAAGAACTTCTGACGTGTATTTATACAAAAAAAAGACGCCTTCTAGAAAATCCGCTTTAGTGAACTTAATAATTAATTTCTTATCCTTACATATTTTGTTCCTTTCATAAGTTAGGGCGTTAAAAAAGTATTCCCTAGTTACATTATCCCATTTCAGAACTAATAACATTACTATTTATGTACCTTCAGCAATACAGATTTTAGAAATACAGATAGCGAAGCCCATTGAAGACCTAACTCCCTAAATTTTATTCAAGAGGGGTTCCGGTTTCCGGCTTTACATTTAATACCTGCTAGGCATCTACGCCTTCAAAAGGGAATTTTCTATATAATGTACAACAAAGTTAAGCGACTGAATGCAACAACATTAATATTTTTTAAAAAGGCACATCATGTTTATATTTAAACATGAAATTTTATGAATAAAGAATTATCCGCGTTTGAACGCGCTATTAATTGCTTTTTTCCGGTTATAATTTTTAATTCAGTAAAATTTCATTCGAATAGGAACGTTTTCAACCTATAATTAGTATAAAAACGATTTTCTATTTGAGTAAACTTAATGTTATAAAGGTAGAAGTTCAAATAAATAATTTCCGCTAGGTTTTCTGTAGAGTTTGCAGAATATCTGTTTGAGGAGGATTTGGAAAGGGAATTGCTGGTTACCGCTAGTATAATTAGCTTGTTTTAATTGCAAGCTTTGCAACTTTGGGCTTCCCAGAAAACGGGCAAAAATACGTCATGAATACTGCAGCCAGATTCACTGTATAAAATCACGAACGATTCAATCCTTCATTTTAAATAATTAACTTTGTTTAAATTTATCTATAAAAAGTTTAAGTGGTTTAATTGGTGGCATCTAGATATTTATTTTCTCAATAATTTGATTAAACACATTTATTTCAACATTAGTTTGAACAGGTAACACGGATGATATCTTGTTAGATTGGTTGAAATAATTAGCATGATGATTAAACACAGTGCTGTTTTCAAATGAACACATAATGCAACATGCACCGAGTTTATAATTAACCAAAAAGCCATCAATGAAAATATTTCTGTGTAACTGTCACACAAACTGAAGTCGTTAATTTTAATAAATAGTAAAGAGACATGAGAATTAGCTATTCTGCTTTTAGGCAGAATTAATTGACTTAAACCATATAATAATTATTACAAAAATAATTCGAAGGTTTTTAAGTCCGAATTTAGCAAATTCGCCACAAAAGTTGTGTACATTTAAAAATGTAGAAAGGAAATATAAACTATTTATAAATTTAGATGATAAAAAATATGGTGTAGAAGAGGAAGAAGGAAGTTAATGATTATTTATTGCATTAATAGTTAGGTCCTAAATATTTTGCAACCCTACATATTTTTAGAATTAAAATAAAGGGTGGGAAGTTTTTGATTTCAAATTTTAGCATTACATCACATCGCCAATTTTTATCTATCTCGTTTTAAAGCGAGTGAAGATGCTTGTCCTTGCATACCAAACTGCCTTTCTTACTCTCACATGATGTATGCAGGGCCGAGTTAATAGTCCAAGAGGCGCGAGACAAAATAGTGAACGAAACTTCACAAAATTTCTGAACATAAAATTTGAAAAATCACCAAAAACTATGTGTAAAACCAACCGTCTGGCACTCGTGAGGGACAGCCCAAACTCGGGGGCGGCGAGCAAAAATGTGAAATTTTACGAATTAGTGAACAAAAGTTACATGAATAATTTTCATACCATTGGATAGACTTTCAATAAAAGTTTCAAAATATAGGTTGACAGACGATTTTCAAGGTAGCGTAATGGCCGCCAGACGCCCTCAAAGGTCATACATAATTATCATTTACTAAACATAAGTTACAAAAATAAATTATATATCAAAAGGATGTCCGTTTCATGCAATTTATGAAAAAAACATGACAGACGGTTTTAACAATAGCCATAAGTCCAACAGACGACTTCAAAATTTTCACTGCTAATGCATCACGAGTGGAGCGAGAGCGAGTCGATGTGAAAGAAGCGGAACAAGGACACCTACACTTCGAGTCGTCGAAAGTAGTGATGTTTGAGCCATTGTTATTACTCACGCCCCGTGGGTAATGTATTAGCGTTAACTAACAAAAAAGGCACATTGATTGTAATGTATAAGTATAAAATATGTATTAATAATGTAATAACAAAAAATAACTAACTTCACGCTTTTAACACCATATTCATATTTGAAACTTTGAAAGGGACAATTTGAGACCATTAATTTTATCAGTGGTGGCAGGTAAAGTTATTGTCCCTGGATTACCGCTTTTCTTTTTCGGGAACGGTGCTATTTTTCAGATTCCCGGTATCATAATAAAATAAAAGCGGGAATCTTGTAAGTTCCAAGTAGGTATGTAATAATGTACTAAATTAACAAAATTATCGCTTGTAACTTGACGCTTTAGAATTTAGTCAATAAAAAACATTCTCAGATTTAATGCTATTTTAGCTTCCAGACAAAATGTTCATTTAGAGCAAAATCGTTATCGAGCGCACAGGCTGTTTTTTACTCTTAGTGCTTTATTAACAAATAATCGTAGAGGTAGTGAAGTGAACTCAATTTAATTTTCAGTGAATAATACCTATATTGTAAGTTTAACCATCCGATAAAGTATGGTAAGATTGTGTAGCATATTTTTACCCCAGCTGATGAGAATTCTTTTTTCCTAAAAAATTAGGCGGACGATACACCTCTTAAGAGATGCGTAATACATCTTGATAAATCTGTGTCTGAAAATGACGCTAGAGGACTCAAAGTTTTCTCAATGAAAATTTTAGAAAATTGCAAAAATATCAAGAATGCTAGGGCCTTGCATAATTTTCAATATGGACATTTTATTCTCCCAGATGAGGTCAATGAGAGAGATGGATACCACAGCAAATGCTATCGTCAGTTTTCTGCAATTGACAACAAAAAGCTCATGGAAAAATCTGCAAACCAGAATGATCTGGAAAATATTGAAAAAATCGCAGATACACCAAATCAAAGTCAAAGATCAATAGCTACTCGAAAGAACAGTAAGCTTCCAATAAAAGATAACGTGATTTTTCAAAGAGTGTGTATATTCTGTGAAAAGAAATATTTGCAACGTAAACTCCAAAAAAGGGGTTTAATTCGAGTTGCCACTTTCAATTTTCAAATAAATATGAAAAAATATGTCAGTATTTTGAAAAACGATAGAATGAATGCTAAAATTCTTGAGACAGATCTTATTGCCAAAGAGGTGTATTACCATGCTAGGTGTAGAGTTGATTACCAAAAGTTAGCTGAAAAGAAAATAAAACAAAGTCAAAAAACTGATGAAAAGAGTAACGACATTTACCTAAAAGGAGAAAGGCAAATTCACAAGCAATCGTTTGATCCGTTATGCTTATTCATAGAAAATGAAATAATAAATCAACAAAAAGTAATGTACCTGCAAGTTATACGGTCTTATTATTCTCAAATTCTGAGTGAAGCTAGAAATAGCACGTCGGATGATGATACTCATTTTTTCCTACTAAAAAAGATACTGAAAAAATTTCCTGAAATAAAATCGTCGGTTGTTGGACGAAGAAAAATCCTATACTGTAAAGATATGCAGCATTCGAAAGTTGCGCTGGCTTTGATGGCGGGCGATTCCTCTTGTGAAATGGAACTCAAAAATGTGGCCTACCGTTTGCGAAGATGATAAAAACAAATCTATTCCTCCCGCCGAAAATGTGGATGTTATACTAATAGATGGATTTTTCTTTTTGCACGCATTGAAAAATCCTCCTCAGACTTTAGATGGTCTTTCACAACACATTCTATACAAAGTTTTAGGTCATAAAGGCCTGGAAATTCGTGTAATATTTGATAGACAAGTGAATGCATCTATAAAAGACATTGAACACGATCGCCGCGGAACGGATGATAGTGAAAAGATTGATGTATATGAGATGTCAGGTCCAAATCAAAAACGGCCAAGAAATTGGGTAAAAGTTCTTCGGAATGACAGTTTTAAAAAATCCTTGATCTCATATTTGCATAATTCTTGGGACAACGATACTTACTTTGAGCTCTTAAAAAATCGCCAACTTTTTGTTACAAATGAAGACAAGTGCTACAAGTTTGTTTCTGAAAACGGCAGAGTTGTGAAAACTGAAGAAAGTAATTACATTTGTGATCATCATGAAGCGGATTCAAGAATTATTTATGACGTATATAAAAGTGAAACCTAACAGTCAAGTTGTAATGCACCATTAACTAATGGATGGAATTTAGTAAAAGATAAATATAGTATTAAATGGTTTGAGGGTCCACAGTTACCAAACTGCATTGAAGACATTATCCCTGTAAATATAGAAAATAATGCCACTGACGATAATAATACATTTTATTTGTCCAGTGACGATGAATCTAGCGATACCGACCTATAAAGGCTTCCATTAAGATTTTTTTTTCGGGTGTTTTAGGATAACATTAAAATTAAGTAAGTACTATAGATTTTCTAAATGTTAATAGTTATGTTTATCTAATGTTAAATAACATTCTTTTTATGAATAAAAACTGTAATTAGATTGGCAAAATGTATATGTATCCTTGTTCCACTTTTTTCACACCGCCGCCCTTACGCTCTGTTCTTCTCGCGGCACATCAATTGCCTAGATCTTCGAAATCGAATGTTAGACTTACGGCTATTGTGAAAACCGTCTGTCATATTTTTTTCATATACTATATGAAGCGAGGAATATTTTGATTCATTTTCATAACTTATGTTTAGTAAATCATTATTTTACACAGCCTTTGAGGGCGTCTGGCGGCTATTAGGCTGCCCAGAAAATCGTCTGGCAACTTATATTTTGAAAGCATGAAGAAAACACTGTCTAATAGTATGAAAATCATTCATGTAACTTTTGTTCACTAATTCGTAAAATTTCACATTTTTGCTCGCCGCCCCCAAGTTTGGGCTGTCCCTCACGAGTGCCAGACGGGTGGTTTTACACATAGTTTTTGGTGATTTTTCAAATTTTATGTTCAGAAATTTTGTGAAATTTCGTTCACTATTTTGTCTCGCGCCTCTTGGACTATAAGGCATGTTGGTACCCTAGGCATATTTTTTTGCCGCCCCCTCTAATTAAAAAATAAAATTGTTATACATTACAATCGCGCAACCTAAATAAGTACAATCGACCAAATAGTTTTATAATTTTTGTTTTTCAATAATATTTTAATGTATTTGTTTCACTTTTCAATTGTTTCTAAGACACAATGTTTAATTTTTATTTTGCCGCCCTAACCAGACTGCCGCCCTAGGCAGCTGCCTTTCTTGCCTAATGGATAAATCGGCCCTGGATGTATGTTTGAATTCTTAATAATAGAATGATTCTTGCTGATGTGGCATAATTAATATTTTATAAGTTTCAGATATTTTCTAAAGGATTGCTGTGGAGATTTTGACTAAACATTTATATTTCTTTATTGTGATTTTCAACATTGGTTTCTAAAATGAAATTATATTAATTAACTAACAGTAATAATAACATGTAATGTTGAAGATAAAAACAAAGTGGCGGTGAAAGTGGAATTGCGGCTGCGCTATTGAAGTATGGAGAGGAGCTATGAGCGAGATTGTGACACGGTTAATACAAAAATTACGGACAGAAGAAGACGCTAGAAATCTGGAAGAAGGGAATCATTATACCGCTAAGTACATAAAAAAGGCGACAAAATGGATTATGCAAGGTACTAGCGACGCGCATCAGACACAAATTGCAGAAATATGTGGAAAGTCAAGGAGAATATTAAAGAGGCTTTAGAAGAAACCCATTGGTAATAGACCAAATGTTTGCCCTCAAAGAAGTCCAGACTATAGCTCTTCGTATAAGCACAACATTAGACATTTACGTATATTTTATACATTTTAGAAAAGCATAGAGAGAGAATACATGTATGGTATTATGAGAGAGATAAAGATAACAGAAAAATTAATAAAACTGACCGAAATGACTAGCAGAAATGCAGCTTGCAAAGTGAAGGCAAATGGAATTTTGTTATCAGATTTTGTAATAAACAGAGGTTTAGGACTCGGTAACAACCGTACTCTTCAATATTACCCTGGCAGGAATAATGAGAAAAATCGGGTTAAACAGGACAGGAAGTTTGTAAAGCAAGAAGGAATCAATGCCTGGTATATGTAGATGACGTGACACTGCTGGCGAGCACAGAAAAGGAACTGAGAGCACAAATTGGAAGGCTGGAAGGCACAGCAAGGAGAGCAGGATTATTAAGAATTAATGAAGATAAAACAAAGTATATGGCAATGAAAGGAAAGAAAAATATAATGATGGTAGGAATAAAAAGAAAATTTGGTTTGGAAGATGGAATAAAATTTAGAAGTCCAACGGTTCGAATATCTGGAGGACTTAATAGCAGCGCAAGGAACTGTAACAAAGGAACTAGAGGCTAGGTTAGTGAGAGCAGATAGGATAATGTGGGCACTACGTACATTTCCAAAAGCAATCCAAGTGTCACGCAGTGCGCAGGTGCGAGTGTATTAAGTCAGTGCTAAGACCAATAGTGATATGTGGATCCGAAACGTGGGTGTTGAGCAGTGCAAATCAATGCAGGCTGGAAAGATGGGAACGAAAGGCAATGAACAAATTTATGGAGGAAGGAAGACAGAGGAAAGCTGGTAAAGCAGATGAAATAAAGAAGTAATAGAGTTATAAGGAGAAGCAACGATCAGTGTATAAAAGCCCAACGAGTAAGATGGCTGGGACATATCGAAAGGCTACTGGAGGGAAAATTGACAAAGCAGTTTTCGAAGAATATGTTATCGGAGAAGAAAAGAAGAGGAAAGCTATGTTTAAGATGGTCCCAACAAGTCCCAAAGGATTTAGAGGGAAAGAATATATAGGACTGGAGAGAAAAGGCGAAGAACAAATAGACATAGAGAGGGATTGTATAGCAATGGGCCTAAAAGCCTGTTAAAGCTATCACACACTTGCATATATTTATAAGAATATAAATAGTATTCCCTAATTCCTCCCCGTGTGAAGCATAGGATCTCTACGTAGAATCCAGCTGTTTTGATTTTGAGCCATTCGCTTGATTTTCAGCCACGTGTAACCTGTAGACTCTATTTCTTTTTGTTAACTTGGGCCTCCCTCTTGCTCTGGATCCTTGTGGGTTGCAGTCTAGTGCCATATTTGCTATATTTGTTGGCTATCATCTCAGAACGTGTCCGATCCAGCTCCATTTTCTGGTCCTGATTTTTTTCGATATTTCTATTTGCTTTGTTCTTCTCCACAGCTCTGTATTTGTTACATAGTCCGTCCAGTGTATTTTAAGAATTCTTTTCAGGCATCAGGTTAAGAAAAGATTAAACTCTCTCTAATTACAATTATAAAATGATCCATTCTTAAAATTGGGTAAATGGATATAATCAAAAATGAAGAGTCTTCCCCAATAAAATTTAAAATTCAAGTAATAATGTAACCTTATTGTAAAATATATATCTAATATTGGTGGTGGTAATTATATTTAATTTTGTATGGCCTGAGGATGACGTTTTCATTATGGCGTTGAAACATTGTATAAGTAGCAAGCAATTTTTATTAAATTTTATTGGGGAAGACTCTTCATTTTTGATTATCCCTCTCCAATTTTTTAGGGGTTAATTATCTATGAGAAGGTTGGTTTATTTATGCCCATCGTCAGAGATTTTGTTTTTGACGTGTTTATTTCTAGTCCTGCCGATTTGACATAATATTTTAGGAGGTTTACTTAGGCGCATGTCGCCAAAGGTATGTGTTAAAAGACAGAGCCCATCCCCATAGTCCAGGTAGCAGAATTGGTTCTGGATTGTCCACGGTATTAATCTGCTTTGCTGGCTAACTTTCTTCATTATTCTGTATACTGCCAAATTAAAAAGAAGAGGGAACAGTGGGCAGCCTCGTTTGACTCCGTTAGTAGCTCTGATGTGTTTGATGGTTTTTCCCCAATGTTACACCGTACAGTCTTCTTGTATTATGTTTATGACTTTTTGAGGAATTTTCATTGGGTTCAAAATCTCCAAGAGCGCTTCGTGATTTAATGAGTCGAATGCCCGTTTAAAGTCGACGAATACACTGCTATAAATGGCTTCTCCACTCATTGCTTTGCTCCAGAATTATTCTTAGGTAATTTATTTGGTCGATGCAGGATCTATCTGGTCTGAATCAGGTTTGTTCTGGACAGATTCTCGTCTCTAACTGTTCCATTAATCTACGAGTAGAGTTGATAATATTTGCTTTGATCTTGTTTGTCCTGTTCAGAGTATCCTGCCTTTCCAATTTTGGCATTTGAGAGATCTCCTTTCTTAGGAAGTTTGACTATGAGCCCTCCTTCCATGTTTTGGATATTTATTCTTGCTCCCATATAGTATTCAATGTGTGAATAAGCAAAGTGGCTGTTTGATGGGCGTCTGCTGTGAGAAGCTCTGCTGGCATCTTATCCCGCCCACTGGCTTTACCGTCTTTGAGTTTCATTTATTTCACCAAGGTTAGGTAGTTCAACTTTTATTTTTATTTCAGGTCATTTAACCCTTTCTATGTGCCTTTCTTCCTGGGTTGCGCTGATAGTTTTAGCGAAATGTTCCTCCCATTTCTTTAGCTGGTCGTTATCTGATACAATTATTTTGCCTTCGTCATCTTTCAGCAGTTTATTAGCATTCTGCATTTTATTTGCTAATGTTCGGGTTATTCTGTAAAGTTTTCTCATAGGTTTTTTTCTGTGCTGCTTCATCCGCATTGCATGTTAAGCTGCCCACCGCCTTTTATCTCTTCTTGTTGCTTGTTGCTCGTTTGATTATTTTGTTGATTTCTTTTGCTTGTCCTGCTATTTGTTGCCTTTATTTATTCCCTATTTGTAGAAGAGCTTAAACTGTTTCTCATTTTTTTCTTGTGTCTATAAGGTTCCAAGTTTCATCGGATATTCAAGGTTTTCTTCTTCGTTCCCAGTATTTGTTTTTCAGTACCGTCTAACCTTGAGATGGATGCTTCCGACTGGATGATGTTGTTATATTTATGTCGATTTGCTGTTTCGCTATTTCAAATGTTATCAGCAGGTTGCAATCTATTGCTTCAAATTGCTGTTTAAATTCCCGGAGCATGAAGGGATTTTGTAGTTTTTGTTTTTGTTTGTTTAGTGTGATTGGGTTTGCTTTGTGTATCCGTAGTTTAAATTAGATAGTGACTAATAAGGAAACTTCTGCTTTGAAAAGCTTCAGCCTGTATAGCAAATTAAGTTTCTTGCTCTCATATGTTGTATGTAGAAATCACTCCGATGTGCTATAATTAAAATTTTGTAGCCACATACAGTTTCAGAATTCGTTTTTAAAATTAAGTTAGAAATAATGAATTTTAAAAATAAAAGGTGGGTGAATTTTGTTTTCAGATTTTTAGCATTGCAAAAGGATTTTGGAGTGTATTGACAACTTTTAGCAAATTATTTCCAATAAAGGATACTTTGTTTTAAAATCATTGAAAATACCTCTCCTTGTATAATATTGTTGGATATTCGAATGTTTAATATTAATCGACCCTTCTGATGTGCCATAATTAATATTTTATAACCACACACAGTTTCATAGTATAAGATAGAAATAATAAATTTTTAAAAATAAAAGGTTTTCAGATTCCAACATTAGGAAAGAACTTCGGAGCTTTTTCCTTAATTATTTCTAATAATAACAATATTTTCGTTTAAATGAAAATTCCGTGTAGTTTCTTGCACTCGTATGTTACTAGTTTGAATTTTTAATACTAAAATGATCTTTCTGAAGTAATATTGTATAACCACACATATTATTAGAATTTAATTTAGAAATAACAAATTGTTAAAGGTAAAAGGTGAGGAGTTTTGATTTTCATATTTTAGCATTTGAAAAGGAGTTCGGAGCCTATCACCAGCTGTTATAAAATTATTAAGAATACAAGAATATTATTGTTTTAAAATGATTGAAAATGCTTCATCCTGTATAATAAATTAAGTTTCTCTCACATGGTGTATGTTTAAATCGTTAATATTAAAACAGTCCTTCTGATGTGCTATGATTAATATTACTAAACATTATTTTTTAATAGTAGCACAACTGCAACTTTCTTGTTACAAAAATGAAAAATATTAAAGTTAATATCTGGCAGTTATGTAAACACTCTAAGCACTTTGTTAAATCAACAATCCAGCATCATTTTAACAATAGTTAAACTCATAAAGGCATAAAGACACATATAACAAACCCCCAACAAGCGTTAATGTTTGCTAACCATGTTAGGCTATCGCATTCCTCCTGATATATTACATCTACCGGTCTACGGACATTTTCACCCATGTGGAAGTGGATTACAGAAGTTCATTTTGTGTCCAGTGCCGCGCGCATTTTCCACAAACCGTCTTGGTATCCCAGTGGTTCGATGCATCTGGATTCCGAGGGAACAACCGTAATAAATGAACCACAAATAGAGAAAATATTTAGCAATTCCCTGGCCGCTTTCCACGGTAACCATGCGCTAAAATAGGACTCGGCTTTATATTTTAAGTTTACAAGCCTGTTTTGTATTACATCGTCATATAACGGTATCGAATTTAAAGCCCTTTACCGAAAGGGCACACCCTTGTTAATTTACGTTTTGGATTAGCGTAGGTTAGTTTGTAATTTTGGCAGGAATAATTTTGATATTAGCGCTGAACTATTATTTCCAGTCAGTTTTTAATATTATATAATTTATTATTTAACAGAAATGCCAGTGAGATTTGACATATTTAATTGGGCAAACACAAGTGAAATTTTTTTATTTTTTTATTGCCCAAATTAAATTACGAGGAACTAAAACAATATGCCACGGTTTCAATTATTAAACTATTTTTGGGAATAATTCATAACTCAACAATTAATAATAAAACAGCCGGCCTTTACGTCGAAATATTTACTACCAAAATAATCAAAATAATACAAGTGACCATTCAAAATTAAGTCATTTTTAGCCCAGTTGCAAGTTGTATATTTAATATTATGAAGGATTTATAACAATAATAATTAACACAACAGTCTCATTCTTAAATTTATATTAATGTACATTAATTAAATGAGATTAGTTTTTAAATAAGTACATTTAGACATTTAATTTCAAAGTTATGGTGAGTTCTGTTTGCAAGATAGACGGAAACATTATTTCACGTTGAATATTCTTGAAGATAAACTTTTATCTAAAATGTTATTATAAAAACGGTTCTTATTGTTAAAATTGATTGAAATTGGCGTTATTTAGATCTGACAGTATTTAAACTAATTATAGACAAATACTGGTGCCCAAAGAAATAACTGAAATAACATGAGCCCCTGAAAAAACTGTTAACCAATGGATTAATTTGAATTTTTTGATTATTAAAAATCTCATGATTCCCTTGTCATATGGGTTATTCAAATTGCATAAAACAGCTATTCATGTTAGACCTCTTAATTCGCCTACATCTACTTTAGCTTAATGGATTATTATTTTAAGCAGAATAATTAAATAAGAATTCACTCTGAAAAACCTCTAGAAATTTGTCAATAAATAAATGTCCCAAATAATGCTGTTGTGGTAAGCTTTGATGTGGTGAACCTTTTTCTTTGTATTTCGCAAAATGAATGCAAGGTTCTAGTTAAGGTGTTTTTGAACAGGATGGGCGATCTGGAGGATTGAGACTTTGTTTAAATTTATTTAAATAAAATAGTTATTTGATTACATTTATTTCTAATTTAATACTAATAATGGGTGTTAGAAAACTCGTCTTATCATAGTCACCTGTGCTTATTAAAATGTGTGTACTGTATTGGTCCTGTATTGGTACCTAAGTTAATTTTCAAGTAGATTTAATCACAATTAGTTAAATTACAGCAGCTGCCACTAGCTAATGAATAGTGGATATTTAAGAATTAATCTAAGACACTTTTTTTTTTCGTAGGCGACTCTGATAAGACGAGTTTTCTAACACCCGTTATCTATCAGGAAGAAGGCTTTTCATGAATGATTTAGAAACTAAATGTTTAAATAACGAGAATCTTTTCAGCAAATCTTGTAAATGGTGGTATTGCTACGTGGATGGTGTGATCTGTGTATAATGGAAATAAACAAGAATTTTTTAGTTTCATAAATAATAAAATCGAAGTTGCATCTAAAAAATCAATATCAATAGCTTTACACCACTTTTAGCTCTAGGTTTAAGGGTTAAGGTAACAATTTGGAGTTTCAAATTTTTAAAAACCAATACACACGGATGACATCATAAGCCTGAAAGCACAAAATTGCAATTTTCAATTATTATATTTCTAGACTAGCATCGATTCCAATTAATAAATTAAATTCTGATAATGAATTAAATGTAAAATATTCGACTTTATAGAATGGTTGTAATGAAACATTAATTAATTAATATGTAAATAAATTGTTAAACAAAATACTAATAATTTACATTAACCTAAATTATTTACCAGTAATATAACAAAATATAAAAATAAAAAAATGGAAATTTGAAACTGATATTTCTTTCAAACCAATGAATATTACAAAGAATCCTGTTGTAGAAGAGATGAAATTTTGTCCAATAAAATAAATTTTATGTAAAAAATTTATTTTATTGGACAAAATTTCATCTCTTCTATAACAGGATACCAACTAACTTTGCCCATTACTCCTAATCAAATTACAAAGAATGCTTTTTCCCATATGAGAGACGCTGGTCTTACTTATACTAGTAGTTTGGGTTTTATAAGTTAAATTGTACTGCTAGTAATTAAAGTTATTTTTGTAATTGAACGACGTCTGGGAACATAGATACTAGGATAACAGAGCGTTGCAAATTAATTAATAATAATAATTGTAACCAAAATAATTAGGCTAATTTTCATATAAAACATACAGCATTGCTTAAGCATAAACATCATATTACAGAAGTCAGATAATTTAATGAACAATTGTTTTTAGAACAATTGAAAATTTACAAACATGCAATGATAGGAACAACAAATGTGTTAATGAGTTCATCCCAGATTGCCCACAATTATTAAAAGCGATTATAGATTACAACGATAGGTTAGATACAGTGTTTTTCTTTTGCTTTTCCTCTTTTGTCAATTGCGTTTCCCTGTTTAGCAAATGACTTTCCAGATTATGAAACGTCAAAGCTATGTTGCAAATGACATTCCCTATTTGTCAAATCTCTTTCCGTTTTTAGATAATGCTTTTCCCAGTTTTTTTTTATTACATACCTACTTTATAAAAAAAGCCAGTCCTTCTTTCGTATGTACAATTATCACACGTTCATTTTTGTATGCATTTTGATAACGACGCATATTGTCTTGTTTTCAAAAAAATCTCACCATTTTTGGTACAACTTGTTCTTCATTATCCTTTGCTATATTTTCCATTTCAATTTCTTTAAATACTCTTGTCCAACTATTGTTTAAATATGGAATAGTTTAGGGGTTTGATTCGCAAGTCAAAATATCTTTTTATTCTGAAACCACTGACTAATGTACTTCTTAAGAAAACTCTTATGGCAACGAAGCTAGCACTGGATAAGATCTGCCGACTTAACCCACGTATGGTCACCTACGGATCGCTGGTGTGGTGGCCTAAAGTAGAACAAAGAAAGGCCAAGCTGGAGTTGTGCAAACTCCAAAGACTTGTATGTTTCTGTACTACAGGAGTCATGAGGAGTTCTTGAACTGCAGCCATTGAAGTCATATTAAACTTGCCTCCCCTAGATGTTATTACCAAGGCGGAAGCAAGGATGGCGGCATATAGACTGAAGTGTAATGGAAACTGGCAAACCAGATCCGTCTCTGGATATGTTAGGATAACCAACATCGCCACGAGCTCACTATTAGAAATGAGCAGTGACGCTATACCAATTAGGCAAATCCTTAATAATATCGACTGATACCAAGAGGCTGTCAGGGAGGTAAAATTGTGTGGTACACAGACGGATCCAAAACTGACAGTGGAACGGGAGTTGGAATACATGGGGAATCTCCCTGTTTTAATGCATATGCATCTCTAGGCAGGTGCGCTACAGTATTTCAAGCAGAAATGCATGCTATTGGCGTATGTCTGCATGAGAATATTAGAAGGAACTATCAGAGCAAGGAATCCTTGTCCTGGCAGCCAGCCATAAAAACCTTGGCGAGCTACCGGATTAATTCAAAACTTTATAACGCTTACAAATCACAATAAGGTAACCTTTATGTGGGTGCCAGGGTACAAGGAAATTTAAGGCAACCTTTATTGGGCCTGAGCCAGTATTTGGAATTGTCAAGACCACAGCTCGCAGTTGACTATTAGATGGTTGGATAAAAAGACAACATCAAAACCACTGGAATAGTGTGGATGGCATGAGACACAGCAATTTAATGCTAAGAGCACCATTTAGAAAATTAGTAGATGACGTACTGCAATAAGCAGATAAGAAATTAGGATAGTAACAGAGTTGATAACCGGCCACTGTAGCCTAAGAAAACACATGCACACAATGGGCATCTTTAATGAGGAACCCATATGCAGTCTCTGCAATGGGGAAGAGGAAATGGCCTCTCATAGCATCTTTGAGTGTGAGGCTCTTGCCCGATGGAGACATGCACTCCTGGGAGGGGGATACTCTCGAGAAACTCTAGCAAAAGAAAAAGTGGAAAAGGACTATTAAGCCTAACAAGCGATATGATGAGCAACACAATAAGCCTAACTGGCTACGGTGTTAGGGGCCTCCCCTAACCCTCTTCACGTATCGCGAATCAATCGATCAATCAATCGTTGGTTAATTATTGTGTAGGCTGCCTTCGTCATCAGGCTAAGATGGCATTCTTACAATAATTTTTGATGATATGAAAGGCAGGTGTATCTGCTGAATGTGAAATTTTGGTAGAATTTGGATAGAAAGATATCTACGTTTTGGTGAACTTTTGTTAAATATGCATTTTATATTTGAGAACAACCAGTAAAATATACCCTTAAATAAACAGCTCAAGGTGATCACATGTCTGTATAATAATATGTAATAATAATAATCTATATTTTTATAAAAATAATAACAATAAACATTTAATACCTCAAACCATTTAACAAAAACATGAAGTAAAATTTAGAAAAATGTTTCTGTGTTTATCAAAAAAAAAAAGAAAAAATAAATGCGAATGTTACCCAAAAGTATCCTGAAACAGTTTCGTATTTTAATTTTGCCAATAAAGTTAAGCTATAATGCAAACGTATATTTTTCCCCAGAAATAGTATTTGTTTCAAACTGAACTTGAAATATTTCTAGAATCATCTAGGATATTTCTAACTATCGATTAATTTTCGTTCTGTACATTTGTCATCGTTGTTTTTATAAAATATTTGCCGAATTATTATCGTATATCATATGCCCTTCGTGTTGAAGGCAATGGTCGATACACAAATAAACATACTAAAATAAAGGTTTCATATGCGTCATTCTTACACGCTATATTTTTTGATTTTATTTTACTATTGATTTTATTGCTTCATTTTAATCTTTTTTTTTAGTTTATTTACTAATCGCCTTACATTAAAACAAAAATTTCTTTCTACGAACATATACATATATTCTCCTTTCAAAAAATATGTTTTTAAATTTCTATATTAAATTGGTAGTAGTTATTTGCTCAGTAGTTAGAAAATTTTATTTAATGCAATTTCTGGAAGAAATAAAAAGTTAACATAGTTTGTTGGTAATATTTTCAAATTTACTGAAAGGCCTGTTTAACCTATGATGACTATACAATTTATTTATGACATCTCAAGGGATGTAAAACGTTTATATGAAAGACTGATTTAAAAAAAAAAAACAAAATCGACGTCGAGGCTTAATTCACGTTCTAGCAATTATTAATTTGTTTAAATTAACAACTGATTCTTGTTGTATGAGTTAAAACTCTCACAAACAATTTAAAATCCAAATCTTCAATAAGATTTTGAATTTAATTTTAGTTTAATGGGGTTTTATAGGATTGTTTTTACATTTAGTGTGTTGTAACCATTAAAAATGACATCAGTTTTCAATTCACGCCTAACAATAAAAAATTAGTAATTCAGCATAAATATACTTTCAAATACTAATTATTTAATCATACGCTTTGGCGTAGTCAAAGACCTTATTTAGATATTTATAACCTTTGCTTAACGTATCGTATATTTACATCAACAAACGTTACAACTTTAGCTTTTTCAGGTCTTCAGTACAGTGGTAATTGTTTGTACGGCCATGATCATTTAGAAATCCAGAAATAATTACAGGGGTTAGCAACGGTCGAATACGAGGGTCATAACCATTTACAATCATCGAATCTAACGGGACACTCACGTATATCGTATAACGATAACACACGCGGAACACAACAATAAATTCAAAATTAGTCGATTTATTTTTGGAAACGTATGTTTGCTATCAAATTCCTTCGCATTAATTTAGAATTTATATGTAAGTTATTTTCTCGTAATTACGTAATTTTAATGTATCAATATAGGTCAAATGTTAGTGCAGGCATTCTTGGGATCCTTATTTATTGCCTTCTATAAGTTCGCTCAATTGATTTACGGTAAAAACTCGCCCTGATAAATTATTTATGTTTGTAAGTTTGATCTTTTTACCATTTGGATACAAATTCTTGGAAAAGTTTTATTAAATATCTTTATAACAGACTTTAAACGTATTCGATGCCTCGGCTAAAGTTTCTTTAAGGAATAAACAGAAGTTGTTTACTTTATGGTTTCATGGGTATTCAGCCACCATGGTAGAGCAAAAATAATCTGTTCTAATGCCCAAATTTTCATTTTATTAAAAATGGTTGTTCCGCGCAATATCTATCTTGGAAATCGGAAACTTTGACCAAAATTCAAGAAAAACAAACAAAAATACACTGTTCTGATAATATCATGCCATGATAAAAGATAAAACAAAACGAATTGGTAAAACATTTAATATTAGAACGGTTTTCAAAACTCAGAACTAAACAAATAAACGAAAAACAACAAAATTTGCAAGACTGCATACATAAAATTACCTCTGTAACTGTGGGAAACGCTATATCGGGGAAACATTTCGTCCATTAAGTGTTAGAACTAAAGTACCTAAAAACACCATTAAAATTTATGAAACTAAAAAGTCAACATCATAACATTCAATCAACAACCTACGCAAAGTAAACGAAAACGGTTGTTAAATAACACTTTCGTCAAGTTTAACTTTCATTTTTAGCAACTGGTGGCAAAATAGCTATAAAAAACATCAAACTCGCCACATTATACACTCAGAGAATATTTAGGATTTATGCTGACTAAAAGGGTGTCCAATTTTTTACGGGATTATCCTAACAGTTATGAAATTTGTAAGCGTTTTTGTTAGGGTTAAATCAAAAGCTTTTCCACATAAACCACCCGTAGAGCGCTTATAATTGTTCCGGTTCTGAGGGGACATCCCGCATGTAAAGCTGAAATCCCGTGTTGGCATGATAGTTCAAAGGCGCATTGGATTTTCAACATATACCGTCTTGGTATGACTGGAATTCTAAGTGATGTTTTCAATGCTAATCGTTTCTAATGAAATTCCGGAATGACGGGTTTTCTTTTGCTTGAATTAATTTGTATTTACTTATTTGGTTATTTGCATAATCATACAATGAAATGGAAAATATTCCGTCTTTCAGGAATTTGAAACGAACTTTGACTGTTAGAGTTACATGAAAGTTAATGGAATTTATTGAAGCAAAAAGTTTACATTTATAGGATCGTATTAATTACGGTGCTTAAACAGAGGTAGTGGTTTATGCTTGGTGTACATAATACAGTAATGGAATGTAATGAAACGATGCAGCCTAACATTTTTATTTAAAATGTTAGTTTTCGTTTTGCTTCAATTTTATTCGCTAAGTGCATGAGAATGATAAAAGCCTTCGCAACCAGCACCTGAAGTATGAAATAATATCCTACATATTTTGAAAGCCATAATATGCAATTCATGCTCTGAAAATATCTCTGTTTTATTTTTGCGGTCATTTTGCTAGTAAGGTCCTTTATTACTATTTTGGAAATGTAAAAACTTGAAAATTAGGAGCTGTTTATTCAGGATATCTTTGAAAGAATTTGATTAACACTTTCTTTGAAAAAGATACTTACATCGCGAGGGAGGTAAGTGAGGAGAACTATTTCTTATATGCTGTACAAAGTATATACTTACCTGTCCTGGCCTGCATAAAATCTTTTCAACTGTTTACATACATTGCCAACAAAAATTTAGTAATTTGTGACACAACCATTTGATATTAATTTACGTTTAGTTAGTTTATTAAAGACCTGTAACGTATTCCATAATATGAAAGTAAAACAAAAGAGATACTTTTAATAATTATCAAAGTAGATTAAAATTCATTATCGAAATTGAAAAAATAATAAAACACTATTTTACACTACTTTACAAAAATAATACGAGTGGGATGAAATTGAATAATAGACTTTCGCAAAAGTTTGGTTGCTCCAAAAGTCTAAGATAAGGATGTTCAGTATCGCCCACTTTATTCAAGATATACTCGTATATACAACAAGCACTGCACAATTGGACCAAAAGTGTAGATTAGTGGTTTCCAAACTTATTTTTCCGTGGAACCGTTACACAGTATTTCTCAGACCGTGGAACCCCCACCATATCTACAAACATCCATCTCTTAAATAGGCATTTAAAAAAAATGAAAATTAACTACAAATAATTTATTCAACCATATTTTTAAACTTCAATATTCTCTGCAAATTTGACTCGCAGAACCCCAAAAGTATTTTGTGGAACCCCAGGGTTTCACGGAACACACTTTGGGAACCACTGGTGTAGAGAAATTGGTATACCGATAGGAGACATCTTGCATACATTACTCTTTGTGGATGATCAAATTATTACGGCTGAAGATAGAGAAGGCAGCGAATATATGTTACGGAAATTGACGGAGGAGTATAATAAATGGAGTTTACAAATCAACCTAGATAAAACGAAATATATGGTAGTAGTTGATCGCGGCAGAGGTATAGGTACATACAGACAAAGGCATTATAAAAACCTGTACAGAGTATAGATATTTAGGTATTACTATTCGTGGCTCAGTTGGTCCAGTGTGCATCTGACCACTGAGATTGGTCCAGGTTCGATTCCCATAGCCACAAATACACCGAAAACACATGATCACTTCCCTCAGAAGGCAGTGGCAAATCACCGAGTTATCTCTGTTAATAAGTTTTCTATGGAGTAGAAGTGCAAGCTGTAGGTCCCCTATGTCTGTAGGCCACTTGACACGCATACCACAGACATACGGAAAGAAGATTGGCAACGCTTTGTAAAGGGCGCGTCACTTCGAGAAGAGATAACGAATGAAGGAGTAAGGGAAAAGGATATCTTAAATAAAGTGGCCCAGGGAACTAGAACAATTCAACTGCTTAACCCAATCTTATGCAGTAAAAGTATAACAAAAACAATAACACAAAATGTTATATAAAACCATAGTGCAACGTGTATCCACATACGGTTCAGAAGGATGGACGATAAATAAGAAATGTGAAAACTAAACCCGCTTGAAATAAATTACTGGAGAATCTGTGGAGTATGTCGTTTAGACAGAATACGTAATGAAATATATTACAGAACGTATTGCTCTGGTACGGACACCTTAGAAGAATACCCACCACAAGATGACCTCAAAGAATATATGAATGGGTTCCATGGCAAAATAGAAAAAACGGCAGGCCACTACACGATGGGAAGGGAAGGTGGCAATAGCAATGCGATCAAGAAATATGGAGGAAAGCGATTGGGAAGATCGCAAAATTTCGCACATATATACCTATGTATATAATGAATGAAGCTCTACGAACCATCTATGAGAATTATCAACCTGTCCAACATATAATAAGCTTGATGACACCTCCACTGATAGCCAACCTGTTCATGGAAAACTTTGAAGAAACGGCGTTAAGAACAGCAACATACAAACCAAAGCTCTGGATTCGGTATGTAAACGACACCTTTGTCATTTGGACTCAAGGAAGAGACCTACTCAACAGTTTCATAGAACACTCGAAGAACGTACATCCAAAGATCAAATTCATGATGGAAGTAGAAACTAACAATCAGTTGGCGTTCTTGGATGTTCAAATTAAGAAGAACGAAAACGGCAGTCTGAGCCACACGGTTCACAGGCAAGCTACACACATCGACCGATATCTCAACGCACAGTCTTACCACTACCCAGCTCAAATCAATTCGGTGGTAAAGACGCACTTGACCAGAACAAAAAGACTGGCAGACTAAGAACACATCCATCAGGAAATGGGAAAATTACGCGAGGCATTGCAATAAAACGGTTTTTCAAAGCAAACAATGGACAGAGCAGTAAAATCCAATCGAAGAGAACTGCAGGAGGAAGAAAAATAAAAACCACTAAGCAAAGCATATCTGCCATACGTAAAAGGGACAACCGATAAAATATCCAAAATCCCACGAAAGTATAAAATCGAGACCACCTTCAGGACCGACAAGAAAATCGGCGCAGTACTTCGAAACCCCAAGACAAGGATACCTTTAGAGCAAAATGGACAACCTTTCCTAGTTTTGGGGTTCGGTTAAATAAAATAAATTAATAATAAATTTGTTAAAAGAGGTTGCTACTTCTTATTTCACTTATTTATAAAATATAATGCTCCGGTATAAAGCTCTACGTTGGAAGATGTCTTAAATACTATACTAAAGTCCTGATTGGTGTCATAAAATTGCTATGAGCTATTTCTTATAATTTTATGAAAATCCGACTAACTTCGCTGAGATGGATGAGGGCCCAATCAAAAGAAGCAGTGGGCCGGATCCGGCCCGCGGGCCGGGGGTTGCCCATATGTGCTTTAAAGCAACAAAAAAAACATACATAGGCCACAGCAAACGAAGAGTGAGCGTAAGAAGAGATGAACACGAAAGCGACGTAAGGAACAACGAAAATACTTCGTCGCTAGCACAACACGTAAACACAAGGTCTTATAAGATCAATTTCAAGAACACTAAAATTGCTGGCTAACATAGAATATACAAAGACAAGAATAATCAGATGCTATAGAGATCGAAAATCGACCACAACCTAAACACACGATACGACACACAAAGGTTGCTTCCAGTTTAGAAACCAGCACTTACAAGGAAACATGTAATTAAGAAGCCTCAAATAAACACGAAGCCACCATACAAAAACATACATGACACGGAACAGGACACGCAAGCAACCTAACGCGACCATGCAGAACCCTCAAACGGTGTACGAGTATAAGCATTCACCTGAAACGATCAGCGGCCGTATTCGAATAACAAGAGGCAGAAGCAGGCAACAAACAAAGACCTGACGATGGCAGATGAGACTGCCGAAACGTCACCAAACCTCTTGAAGATCAACGACTGACTACGCATTAAAATACATTTTTTGACATAGAACACAAGTTTCTGTTACTTCCGGTTTCGCCGGAATTAACATCAACTTAGTTATTTTAAATAAAACTCCCTGTTCATTTATACATTTTTGGAATCTCCATTTCATTTTACGTATGTTGATATCAAGTTTGAAACATTTTGATGACCAAGTAAATTTTTGCAGGAAATTTAATTTATTGTTATAATGGATAACATGGTCAAAAAGATATACAGAGTGTCCCTAAATTAAACCGACAAGCTTCACGGTTACAGACAACATTATCGAAACTGAATTTAACAACATTACTTCACGAAATGGTAAATATAACAATTAATAACTGCATTAATTTTATATCAGACATAAATTTCGTGCTTTTCCGTACACCATATCCGTTTCATTCACGTTGAAGATTCATGTGTCTTATGATTTTTTACATTTTCCAAATACCTTTTATGCCTTAAAAAGATTTTAAAATGAAACAAATTTTGTTTAACTAGTTTTAATTTTCATATCGTATAATAGATTTTTCCATCATATTTCTTAATAAATGACAAAAAACAAATTAAATTAATAAATTTTAAATATACGTGTTTTCCAGATGTTTTAAAACCTTTACTATTACGTTGTTACTTAAGTCCAATTTTTTTCGTTATTCATAGCTTACATACTTTCTCTTCATTTATTTCAATCTTAATAAACAGTTAAACAGATATGATAAGGGTTGTATGGCGATCGTTACATAACTAAGCGTTAATATAGAATTACCTATTAATTACAGAACATTAAAAATAGCCAATGGTCGTCTAACATCTTTTGAAACAGAATTAATATATTCGATACTTCTAGAATGTAGTTTTATTATAAGTTATGGTTCGAATTTTCCAATAAACTCCGCAAAATTTCCCTGAACCATCAGTTTTATAAACAGCTTTTATTTCTTACCCATTATTTAATTATATGCAGCGTATTTTTAACACACAAGTCGGGTTTCGGAAACAAATTGCATAAGAAAATCAATTCCTAAATAATTAATTTTAAAAGATAAAGGATTAAGCCAGTTTTGTAAGCAATTGAAGGGCCAGTTGTTCGCAAATCGTTTTAAGTACTTAATTAAAATTAGAACTTTAAGGTTTTAATTAAATCTTCGCCTTTCTTAAAAATGTTAAGATGCCATGGGGCAGTTCTTTGTTATTCATCAGATCAGAAAATTTCCCGTCTCGAGGGAAGTGTTTTTGAATTTATCCGCCCTTGATCGAAGCTGTACTCCGTTGCAGTGGGGTACGCCATGCATAAATAGACACCCGCGAGAAGAATTCGTTATCAGATCTCAGCTTTGACATTTTGGGTAAGAGGGCAGTGTATATTTTGCAAGGAGAGCTTGATAATTCAGCTCTCCTCGCGAGTTTCCTAACTACACAAACAAGTTATAAGTGCACACTGAAAGTTTCCTTAAATGGAGGAAAACAGACTTTGAATATTTACATTAAGAAAGTATTTTGATTACCGTATTTCAGAGACAATTCCTTGCTGTATGCAGTGGAACTAAGTAAAAGCCCGCTTTGAAGTTTCTTGGTCTATTAACCAATTGTTAACTTTAGACAACTTAAAAATCCTCCACATGAAGGAATGGTAATTAAACAAGCGATTATTAATTGAATTAGAAACACAGGGCCGTAACTTACAATTTTGGGAAATTTTCATATATTAATTATACCTATCACAGAAAAGAAAAACGCAAATTAAACCAAAGGGTGATATTTTTGTTTTGATATAATTTCTACTATAACTAAACCTGCTATGAAGGTGGTTTGTGGTATGAATTTTAATTAACTTTGCACTTTATAGTGCAATGTTTGAAAATATTATTTTAGTGTTAACAGCCGAATAAAATTGTAGATGTAAAGTTATTAAATATGATACGCGAACAAAAAACTTATGCGTGATTATAAAAAGTTTTCTAGATAAAGGACAAGACTGCTCTATAAAATTACAAAATTGTTATATGCAGTTGTTGATTTACATTTATTTTGGGCATGAACCTGTAAATACAATAAGAATTTAAGAATTTACTCGTAGTTCTTTTGTTCTGTTCAGAATTTGCCGTAGCGAAGTCTGAAAACTTTTGAAATTTGAAATCATAATTTGCGGCAAGGCAGTGTCGATCTAAACAAATGTCCAAAGTGTAGGGGCGGCCCTATTAAAAATCAAAAATCCAGTAGAAATCTGTTTGGCGAAATACTAAGTTTGTTCAAAACAAACTTGTTAATAATGCTACCTAAATGTATGGATGATGCAAGGTTGTACTTGATGGTAACCCAAGACTACGAAATCCTTCTTAACTAATAATTTCCTTTAGCTAATCGTTTTAAAATAGTTTTTGGCTTATTGAAGTCACTTTCTCTAAGTAATTCCATTGTTTACATAGGAAAAATCCAAAACAAAAAGAAAGTTGGTAATTCCATTATTTACGTAGGAAAAATTCAAAACAAATAGAAAGTGGGAAATCCCATTGTTTACATAGGCACCGCCGTTTATTTACACAGGAAAAATTTAAAACAAATAGAAAGTGGGAAATCCCATTGTTTACATAGGAAAATTCCAAAAATTAGGAAGTGGATAATTCCAACGCCTCAGGCTAGAACTTGTTGTTTACGTAGGAGAAACTGGGAAATCCACTTATGCCTTATAGATCTGGAAAAAGTTTTTGATAGAATCCGAATAGAAGACATATGGAAAGTGTTGCAGAAAAGAGGAGTGAATAAAAACACCATAGAAGTTATAAAAGACAAAGGAAATACGAACACAGCAAGAACAAACAACGAAGGATCCAAGGAATTTGAAACAAGGCAATGCGTCAAACAGGGATGCGTATTAAGCCCATTTCTATTTTCAACGGTAATAGATGAAGCAATAAGGCCAAGAAAAAGACGAAGAAATTAACACTGGGATATTGTTGACAGAACTGATGTTCGCAGACGACCATGGCCCTAATAGCAGATATGAATACGAACTTGCAATATAACCTCGCGATAATAGTGGAAGAATAAGAATAAAATTCATGAACTAAATTGAAGTTTATAATATGACAAGTAACACTGACAGCAGTTTGCCATTGGTTTCGTTTGAACGACTTAATTCGTTTAAAATTCCATGGTACACCTTCACCAAAAATTCTGTTGACGGCAATTTTTTATATTTTCACTTCCATTTAATTCCATTAAATTCATAGCGAGCGATAAGTTTTTGTATGCGGTAATTCTTGAAGACCATTAATGAAACCAGTCATAAGTAGCGTGTCATCATCATAACAAATGTGATTAATAGGTCTTCCATTTACTGTTATCCCTTTGTTGCTTTAAATTATTGATTCATGAGCAGTTACTTGTGGGTGCATATTGAAGGGTGTTTGTGAGAGAATGCACCCTTGACTGGCACCCTCTCAGATTGTTATATTGTCTGGAAGGGAATATTCAATTTTTTACACATTTACTATCTGGCGTTAAGAATCATTGGTAAATCTGCATTTAGAATAAGAAATTTGGTTATTGTCGTGTCTATAATTCTTAAGAAGATCTCGATTACGTCTCATTAAATTTATCATTCGGTAATCGTTACAGTCAGACGTACACATTTCTTTAATAGGGTGAGAAAAACAGATTCCTGTGGTATATACAGGGTGTATCAGAAATAAGTATAAATTCCCTTAGTACCTAATAGAACTCGTCAAGAACTATAACATTTCTTAATACCTTTTTTTTGTATAGTTTTTAGAATTAGTTAAAGATTTATCACAAATTTCATTACCCGCCAATGAAAATCATGTAAATTTTTGTTACAATTTTGGTTACAATAGAAATAAACTTACTTAAAAATTAAGCTTAGCAGTATTTAATTATTTTTTTGTGCAACCGGACGCGAAGTGGTCTTTTCGCGTATGCAATACAGGACGCGAGATCCGATTTCGCGGCCTGTATTGCATTACCCTTAGTAACGGCCGCGAAATTGTATTGAAACGCGTTTTATTTATGTTGTTTCCATAAAAACATTGTGACGTGAAAGCCGACTCTATTTACATTCATTTATGATAAAAATTTGTAATTATGTATTTTTTCTACACCTATTTAATTATATTGCAATTATTAGCATTTTTTTTGTGAAAAATAGTACCTATAATTCACTGCAGTGAATTATGGATTCATAATTCACTGCAGTGAATTATGATTTCGGCCAATCACAAATACATAAATATTTCGCTAATCCAATCATATTTTAAATCGCCCGCGATCAACTCCTTCTGCGGCTGACAATCGACTCGCGTGACACGCCCAAGTGTGTTGTCATATTGCTTGTTTACAAAGATATCAAATTTGACTAATTTGAGTCTAATATATTTGTTTAATAGGTGTAGAAAAAGTATCGTATTACATTCGCGATTATGGCCATTATTCGCTCAGATGATTTGTGCCACTCGCCTGACGGCTCGTGGGCTCAAACGTCATCTTCGTGAATAATGGATGTCATAATCGCTCATATAATAATATACTATTTTACAGCTGCACAAAAAATGTTGTGTATACTTCGTCCGCGAAATTCCATTTTAGCGTACCGAGAGAAAAATTGTCGCCGAGGCCGCTTGTGGCCGAGGCAGGACAATCTCGAGGGGTATTAAAATACGTCAACAACTCGTTATTTTAAGTGGGGAGGGGTAAAAATTCAAAATAAATGTGAGATTAAAAAAAAATTAATAAGAAATGTTGTAGTTCTTGACGAGTTCCACCACTGAAAAAATTTAATGTATTTATTTCTGATACACCCTGTATAATTCAAATTTTGTGTCTAATTTTCAACTGGCCGATAAACATATGGACTAATTTGTGTGTTCAACCTTATTATTTATTATGTTTAAACCATTTTGTTCGTTTCTGATGAGCTGGTAAGGAGCTGACTGCAATCTCCTGCCACACACTTTTACTTGATTAATATTGCCAAATTATTTTAATTACTTAAATATTATGCTACACTCCATTTATAATAATGTATGTAATTTAAAAGCGCAAAATGGATATAACGGATAGCGAAGAGTACTCCACGGACGAACATCAACGAAAAAGAAGGGCGCTGAAAGAAACAGAAGGAAGCTTGGATAGAAGCAAAAAAATTCAAAGAACACCAACAAAAATACAAAAAAGAGAAGATGATAAGTTGGAACAAATTCTGAAAATGATGACTGAGATGAAAACGGAACAAAGCGAAATTAAAAAGGAAATTCGGCAAATTGGGGAGGAACAAAAGAAGTTCAATAACGAACTAATGATATTAAAACAGGAAAACGAACAACTAAAGAGCGAAAACGCAGAGATAAAGGAGGAAAATAAAGAAATAAAAAAAGAGATACAAGACATCAGAAAAACTTTGGAAGCGATAGAAAAAGAGAAAAAGAAAAACAATGTGGTCATGAGCGGATTGGAAATGGATACAAATGAACCAACAGTACTGAATAAAATAATAAACAACGTATTAAAACAGCACCTAAAGATTGATATAAAACCTAAAACAGTAACAAGAATTGGAGAAAAAATGTGTGTAATAGAATTAGAAAACGAAAAAGACAAAAAAGAAATAATGCAGAATAAGAGCAAACTGAAAGATTGGAAAACAGATAAAATATACATTAACGACGATTTAACAAAGAAAGAGCGGGAAAAACAAAGACAGATTAGACTAATGGCGAAGGACGAAGCAGCAAAAGGAAAAGTTGTAAGAACAGGATACAGTAAAGTAAGCATAGACGGGATAGAATGGCGATGGAATAAAAATACGGAAAAACTAGAAATAGCTAATTCAAAAAACTAGCACAGCATAACGGGAACGGAAAAGAGGAAACGGATAAGGCATGTGGAAAGGAAATGATTTTGAAACATGGGAAAAAACAAATATGGAATGGAAAAGTAACAAAAGATAGTCAATTGATAACGAATATATTTTACAACAAGAAATTCGACAAAAATCCAATCATACAAGATGACCAAGAAATGTGCATCAAAGACAAAAAACAAGAATTAATCATAGCTACATGGAATGTGAGAGGCACTAACGCAGAAGGAGCTTTGAAGAACCTAATACATGAAATGAAAAAATATAAAATAGATTTACTAGCGCTACAAGAGACCAAACAAAAAGATACAATAATAATGGACATAGAAGACTACACTTTCTTGAACAGTGGAGATCACAACAAAATATATGGTAATGGGTTTTTAGTGAACAAAGAGATAAAGCAAAAGATAGTGAAATTTGACCCAATTTCAAATAGAATGTGCCACATTAGAATAGAAGGACAACAAAAGAAACTGAGCATAATAAATATACACGCTCCGACGGAAGAAAAGAGTGAAGACGATAAAGACGAATATTATGAACAAATGGAGAAAGTATATGAAAGCATACCAAAGAAGGATATCATAGTTGTCTTGGGAGACTGCAACGCAAAAATAGGGAAAGAGGAAATGTACCGACCAACAATAGGCAAGTATAGCAAGCACATAGAAAGCAACGAAAATGGGAAAAGATTGATAGGTTTCGCGGCAGGAAAGAAACTAGCAATACGAAGCACACAGTTCAAACAAAAAGAGATACACAAAGGAACATGGGTGGCCCCAAACGGAACGACCGTAAACCAAATAGATCATGTGATGATACAGGAAAAACACACTAACCAGATAATGAACAGCAGAAGTTACAGAGGAGCAGAGGCCGATTCGGATCATTTTCTGGTAAGAATTCGGATGAGACAGGAAATAACAGGAAACAGTAAAAATAACAAAAAGAAAAACAACAAGTTACATAACACATGGACGGTACAAAACAAAGAAGCACAAGAGAAATACACACATCAAATAAATGAAAAATGTAAAAAGACAAAAGTGGTAGTGGGAATAGAAGAAACGTGGGAACAAATAGAAGAAATTATGTTAGAAACAGCCAAAAAGACCTTTAAAATAAACAAAACAAAAAAGAAAAGAGGATGGTTTAATACTGAATGTGAAATAGCGATGAAAGCAAAAAACGAGGCAAGACAACGAATGCTGACTAGAAACACAGAAGAAAACAGAACAAAGTACCAAGAACAACGAAGAAAAGCCAAACAAATCTGCAGGTCGTCAAAGAGGAAGCACAAAGAGGAAGAACTAAAAGAACTTGAAGAGAAATACAAAAACAAGGAAATAAGAAATTTCTACCAAGAAGTTAAAAAGACGAAGAAGGGATACCAACCGACAACTAGACTTTGCAAAGATAAGAACGGAAACCTGATTGGTGACGAGAAAAAGAATATTGAAAGGTGGAAAGAGTATTTCAACGAAATGCTAAACAAAGAGGAAGACCAAGAGGAGCAGAACGAAGATAAAATAGACGAAGTAAACGAAGAAGAAATAGAACCACCTACCGAAGAGGAAATCAAAAACATTATCAGGCACATAAAAACAAACAAAAGTCCGGGTGAAAATGCGCTGAGAGGAGAGCTGATTAAACATGGGGGAGATAATCTTGGAAAAAGAATACACAAGCTGATACAAGAAATATGGAGAGAGGAAAATATGCCAAGAAATTGGGCCAAAGCAATAATAACACCCATACACAAGAAAGGAGATAAGACGGATTGCAGGAACTATAGGGGGATAGCACTTTTAGACACCACGTACAAAATACTAGCAACAGCAATCAAAGGAAAATTGAGTAAATATGCGGAAAAGATACTGGGAGAATACCAATGCGGATTCAGACCATATAGGTCTGTAATGGACCAGATCTTTGTACTAAAAGAAATGCAAACCAATTGCTATGAACATAAAATAGTTCTGTACGCACTATTTATAGACTTTCAACAAGCGTACGACACGGTGGATAGGAGACAGTTATACAAAGCACTGCAGGAACTAGGCATACCAAATAAAATAATAAATCTAGTAAGAATGACGCACCAAAACACAGAGAACAAAGTAAGGGTACATGGAAACATATCAGAGAGTTTCAAAATCGGAAAGGGTTTAAGGCAAGGTGACCCTATATCAGCAATACTATTCAACCTAGCGCTCGAAATGATAGTAAGGAAAAGTAACATCAATAGGGAAGGCACAATCTACATCAAAAACCATCAATGTCTGGCGTACGCCGATGACATAACAATAATAACAAGAACCAAGAAAGACTTAAAAATAGTAGTAAAAAATCTGGCAGAGCAAGCTGAAAAAATAGGACTCAAAATTAACGAAAAGAAGACAAAGTACATGGAAATGGGAAGAAACGAAAAAACAACCAATGCACAAGAAGAGCAAAGTATTCTTATTAAAATACGAGGAAATAAAGAACTGAAATGTGAAAAAGTGGAAAGTGTGACGTTTTTGGGAACGCTAATAACAAGCAACAGTGCGGGAAGTGAGGAAATAAAAGCAAGGTTAATAAAAGGAGACAGGTGTGCGGGGGCTCTAAATGAAGTGCTAATGTCAAAAGAAGTGTCAAAAAGAACAAAAATTAGAATTTATAAGACAGTAATACGACCTACAGTCCTATATGGTAGTGAAACATGGGTACTAAACAAAGCAGACCAAAACAGTATTGAGATATGGGAAAGGAAAATACTAAGAAGAATCTATGGAGGCAAAAGAACAGAAGAAGGATGGGAAAGAAGAACAAATCAAGAGGTATTACAATTATACAATGAACCAACTATCACAAAAGTAGCAAAAGCCCAACGTTTGAGATGGTTGGGACACATAGAAAGGATGACACAAGACAGGATAACAAAAAAGATACTGAGAGGGGGACTAACTGAAACAAGAAGGAGGGGAAGACCTAGGAGACGATGGCTAGATGCAGTAAAAGAAGATTTAAGAGAACTAGGAATATTCAACTGGAAGGAGAAAATAAAGAAAAAACAAGAGTGGAAAGCAGTAGTCCAAAAAGCCCAGGGCCTGTAGGCCTGTAACGGCTATATATATATATATATATGTAATTAGCCACAGTAGATTTACCATCTGCACTTCTTTCTAGGCAGTTCCAATAATATTTCTTCTAGATTTATCCAAAATCGATTTTCCTGCTTTTGAGCTTCGTTCTTACTTACTACTTTTGGTCCAAACATTCATAAATCCTTAAGTTTTTTTGTTTATATTTATTTCTCAACTTTTTCAATAAAATTTATACGGTTTGTATCTAAATTCAGCTGCATACTGACATGCTGTCATATCTGGACAAAATAGAATATTGTTCAAATTATAACTTTTGATTTTGTCTGTCATAAATGGCTGAGATGCGTTACATTTTTATTCCGAGTTTGCCATATAAAAATTTTGATTTGGAAATAATTTTTTTCTTTGCAAGGAATTGGCATGCAAATATTTCTTTTCGGGAATATTTGCAGAATCAAAAGGCACATAGGTTTCTTTGTCTATAATCAATATTTTTGAGACACTTTTTTTTATAGATCTACCTATAATTAATTGGCTCTCTCCTTCTGGTCATCAATATACATTAGGGTAGGAAGCATTGCATAGATTTTACTGCATAACTTACGTATTTCAATATCACTAATAGTAGATATGAAAAAAATTTAAAAATGGCGGGCGGTGCAAGCGGTACGAATTCGATCGTCTGCAAACGATGCAAGAAAAGTAACCTAATAAACGCACTTAAATGTACCAAGTGCTCAAATTATTTCCATCATAGCTGTGCTAAACATTATATTAATTCAAAAAACATAAATGAAGCTAATTTCACGTGTTGTGATAGTGAAACACACAGCAAAGTGCAAAGAGAAATGGACGAGGATTTCTGGACAGCTATTAATGATATGACTAATCATGAGAAAGGAGTCGATGTAAGAATTTTTAATTATATTGTAAAACAAAAGGACTTATTAATTGACGAACTTTATGAGAAAATAAAGTTATTGTATCAACAAATCGCAAATGTAAAAAAAAGTGACACAGTAATACCAGTGAGTAACGAAGATAAAACTAAACAAAAAATCAGTAGTAAAAGTCCGGCTTTACAAGCTAAAAACACGATAGATACTGAAATTAAAGTAAACTCTAAAGTTAAAAGTGCAATTGAACCTAAAACTAGCAAGGACACAGGAAATCTCCAAAGCCCACACACATCATTTGATAATACGGAACTAAACCAAATACTAGAAAACACCAACAACACTTCTAGTAAAAACAAAGAAAATCAATGGACGGAAGTAACCAATAAAAGGCAGAAGAAAAGGACAACTGCAATTGTCGGCGTTGGTAATCAATCAGCACACATTAAAACTGCCCCAAAAAAAGCATTCTTGTTTGTCAGTCGGTTAGACCCAGATACAACTTGTGAAGTTTTCGAACATTATGTGAAAAGTATTACGCCAGAAGCAAAATGTGAACTTTTAATTTCCAAGTATCCGGAACACTATGCATCCTTCAAAGTGGTGATTGACTTACATAACATCAACAAGGCAATGAATCCAGAGGCATGGGCACCGGGTACATACGTATCTCGTTTTTTTCAGCCACGCACGGACAAATCAAAGGAAACCTGAAGAAAAATCAAAACCAACAACACTCAGTAAGAATACTAGCTGATCAGAAACAGGTATTAAGCATTTTTTACAACAATGTACAGAGTATACGAAATAAGATAAATGAATTAGAAATAATTATAGATAGTGAAAATTTTAACGTAGTTTGCACTACAGAGTCCTGGTTAAAAAAAAATGAATTAGATTTGTATAACTTGCCAAACTATAATATGGGAAGTCATTATTGTAGGACGTCCACCAGGTGCGGTGGAGTATTAATTTATGTCAAAAAAGATATAGTTTTTAAGCCAATCAACTATTTTAATGATTTATGTGATGATGGTATTTTTGAATGCGCGGCTGTAAAATTAAAGCTAAATAATGGCAATTTAATTCTAGTTACCATTTATAGATCTCCTAAACCAGAAAATTTAGACCAATTTTTTCATAAATTTAACATTATGTTAGAAAGACTGAACAAAAATGAATCAAAATTTCTAATAAATGGTGACTTTAATTTATATTTTAACAACAAACATGACAAACCAGTAAAAAGATTCCAGGATCTTTTAAATTCCTTCAACCTAAATCTATGTATCGATGTACCAACCAAGATAAATAGAAAGTCGAAAAATTGTATTGACAATGCAATTACAAATTTTCAACTCTCTGACGTATATGCAAAGGTTGTAGATTACCAAATTTCTGATCATTCAGGAATTGTAACGAAACTGGCCGTTGAAAAATTTATCAGGCAGACCAGTAAAAAGAAGGTTCGAATTCTTAAAGAAAGTAACCTATTCAATTTTAACAAGGAACTGGAAAATACTGATTGGTCTTTTCTATATGAAATCAAGCATGCTAACGATTTGTTTTCTGCTTTTTTTGATGCCCTTTATAAAAGCTATAACGCACACTGTCCGGAAAAATACATTACAAGCACAGTAAAAAAACAGAAGTTACACTGGTTTACAGATAACTTGAGGAATTTTAGAAAAAGGCTTCAAGCAATCTCTGTCATAAAATATCACATAAACACGGACGCAATAAATTCTCTTTATAAAATTTTAAAATCACAGTACAAAAAAGAAATAAGGGATTCTAAAAAAGCAGCAAACAAGAGCTTTATTGATGGTTCTCAAAATAAAAGCAAAGCCACCTGGCAGATTATAAATTCGGAAACAAAGCCGGCAAAGTATACTACATCAAAAATTTCAGCAGAAACTTTCAATAGTTTTTTCGCCAATGCAGCGTTAAAACTAACAAAACAAATTCCGAAATCTGAATGCTTTTCAAATTATCTTAAAAAGGATTTCTCTCCAGCAAATTCTTTCTTCATGACAGCTACAGATGAGGACGAAATCAAAACCATAATAAATAAGATGAAAAACTCGGCCAGTAGGGATATTTATGGTTTTAACGTCAAAGTTTTGAAGTCAATCCAGAACAACACTGCACACCTTTTAAGTTGGATTTTCAACAAATGCTTAGAACAACAAATTTTTCCTGATATTCTTAAATTAGCTAAAGTGGTTCCTATCCATAAAAAGGACAGCATGGAGGAAGTTAATAACTACAGACCGATATCCGTATTGCCTATTTTTTCAAAGATCCTTGAATCAGTAGTAAAAAACAGACTAATAGCCTTCTTTGAAAAAAATAATGTTTTATGCAAGGAGCAGTACGGGTATCGGACTGGTAAGTCAACCACAGCAGCCATAATTGATACGGTGGATAAAATTACAGAGGCTATAGACAACAAAAATATATCTTCTGCAGTACTATTAGACCTATCGAAGGCTTTTGATAGCGTAACATTTGATTTTTTACATTATAAGTTAGGATATTATGGAGTCAGAGGAGAGACTCTAAATTTCTTCAAGTCCTATTTGAATAACAGGTCACAAATCGTCACATTACCATCCGGGGAAGCGTCAGCCAAGGTTCCAGTAAGAATAGGGGTCCCGCAGGGCTCGATATTGGGACCAATTTTCTTTTTAATCTTTATAAACGACTTACCAGTAAACCTGCAGTCATATTTTACGACTCTTTATGCAGATGATACTACAGTTCTAAATATTGGTCCTAACGTCGAACAAGTTGCGGGCAAAAATAAAATAACATTAGAACAAGCTCAAAAATGGTGCGACGCCAATAAACTAAAACTAAATACTGGAAAAACTCAACAAATATTTTTTTCAACAACAGCTGAATCGAATAGTGTGAAACTACTAGGTATCACCATTGACAGTAAGCTAAATTGGCATGCTCAAATTAGTGACCTAGCTAACAAATTAAATAAAGTCGTTTTCCAAATAAGAAAACTATTAAACTTAACAACTTTTGAAACAGCATATGTTTTCTACTTTTCAAACTTTTATAGCCTGCTGTCTTATGGTGTTGTTCTATGGGGTTGTGCAAACGAATCAAGCAGAATTTTCAGGGTACAGAAAAGAGTAGTTAGAGTGTTGGCAGGGGCCGGTGTAAGGGAACACTGCAAACCTCTCTTTGTTCAGTTAAAACTTCTTACTTTGCCAAGTATATATATTTATCATTGTATTATGTACGTAAAAGAGAACAAGCATAAATTTGCAACAAATAGTTATTATCATGACTACAATACGAGGCACGGCGACTTTCTAAGTGTTCCCTATCACCGACTGACAAGAAGCCGGCAATCAGTTAACTACTGGGCAGTACGTATGTACAATAAACTGCCCGTTATTGCCAGAGAGCTACCAATGATCAAATTCAAAAAATGGTTGAAGGAATTTCTTTTAAATGCCGCTTTCTATGAAAAAAATGAATTCTTAAATTACAGATTTCAGAAATAGCATCAAAGTAGTACACATGTATGTTCTCTGTGAATTTTGTGAATATTGTTGTTGTGCGTCTTTATAGATTTTTGTTTTAACGATCTTAAACATATGTATGTATGTAAAAAAGAGATACAATATATTATTATTATTATTATTATTAGTATACTTAGGTATCTTCAAAGTTTTAGGAACAACACGAACAGATAACGATGTATTCTTTTTAAATATAGATTTTTCCTTATTTATTAAATTTGGAGTACCTGTATTTCTGCATCATTGTTGACCTGTTTTTTCAAAATATGATAGTTTATTGTAAATAATTCGTTTCCATTTTCATTGCTGAATAAAATAATCAACAGTTCTAGGCTTATTATGAATAATTTTGGAAGAAATAAATAACACTTTTTTTGAAACATTCATTCACTTTGGTACTCATTTTCGACTGAACAAAATGTTAACAAGCAGACTGTATTATTTTGTTAGTAAACAATCAAAATAATGAAATGTGTGCCGGTGGTTCATTCGTATTTTAGCGAAGAAACCTGGTTTAAAATTTTCGAACCGTTTTATTTTATTGACGAACCAATGACGTCATGGTTAATGAAATTGAACTGGGTTCCAGCAACTGACGAACCAACCTTTGCAAAGGGGTTGAAGAGGAATCGTTTAGGTTCGTAAATTATCGGTGGCAGGCGATTTCTTACGCTTTTGAAATTACGGTGTGTCTTTATATATTTTTAATTAAAATCTAGTATTATTTTACAAAAAAGATGTAAAACGTTAATATCTTGCTTTCCCAAGGTAAAAAAGAGCCATTAACAAACATTTTTTGTGGTTAATCCATGATATTTAGTAATCAATTAATCATGCTATCATCTTCGAACATTAATAATATAGCGCGTGTTTGTTAAATAAAACGAAAGATTTTAAAAATCAATTCGATATATTGGGACAAGTGTTTTTTATAATAATAATAATAATCCTGTTGTAGAAGAGATGAAATTTTGTCCAATAAAATAATTTTTTTACATAAAATTTATTCAGTTTATTTGCAAACGTTCCGGGAGTAGTACTCCCTTCTTCAGTGCGTTGTCATACATGTTAAAAGTTGGTGTAGAATTAAAAATACAGAAAATTTTTCTTTTTTTTGCGGTATCTACAATAAAACAATAATTTTTTTTTGTATAATTTGACTAAATATAGATATGTGAAAGACTTTTAAAAATTATTATATGATAATCATACTTACAAAAACAAGATAGCTTATGGAAAACTTTGTAACTAGGAAGGTTGTATCTTCCATCTAATATTAGAAAATGTAAGAATAGTAATGTCACACCATGATGGTGTATACTCGACAAATATTTAAAACTGTATGTAAAGTAAAGATATAAAATTTTTAGGAAAAATTGTTTAAAATTTTAAAGTGCAAGGTGGGGATAACAATAAATGGAAATATGAATTAATAAGAGGTAGAATCGAATTGTTTTATTTAGTGTTTTCTAATAAATTATGATAAATAATATTAATGTTTTCAATATCTGTTTTATAATTAATGGCGTTTGGATTTTTTTTATTTCAATGCTTTCGGTTAAGATTCGTTTTTTAAAAATTAGTTTCATGTTTTAGGATTAGTGGGTTGTTGGTATCAAAATTATGTAGTTTATTGATTGCATGGTCAGCTTATGCGGTGTTTGGTTTATTGGGGTTAATTAATTTTGTTTGAATTGATTGTTGATGTTGTTTGATTTTGGTTTTTAGATATTGTTTTGTTTGGCCTATGTAAATTGCATTACAGTTGTTACAGTTTAGTTGATAAATTAAATTGCTTTGGTTATCTCATAAAAAACACCATAAGAATAATATTAAAATCATCAAAAACATTCTAATAGAAAATAATTACGAACAACAATTTATTAATTCAAATATCAATAAAAGATTAAAAACACTAAAATTTAGACAAAAACAAAAAATATCAGTTTTGTCACGAATTTTGGTCTTGACTCAAGACCAAAATTCGTGTAGACTCTTGAGTCTCTAATAACTAACATTACATCGCTTCTTTTTAGTAGCTTTGGAAATCTCCAATCATTGATATACCTTCGTTTCACTCTTCCAATTTTGCTGTTCCTTAAAAAATAATGTTCGCTTTTGAAAGTTTATGCCAATATAATTCATAATAAATATCAAAGTACATTTGTAATATATATTTTTTTATTTACTATAATTCCGACTCCGTTGGCATCATTTTTCCTAGGTGAATAGTGTAACATGATATTATTATCAGCATTACAGTTTCCAGCCTTTGTTCACTGCATTTGGTTGTTCCATTTCCGCCACTACGGCGTCTAATTTACTTCGTATGAATATTCCACGTTACTTCCCTATTGCTACATTTTTATAGCAAATGTTGATGTTGGAAATTCTTAGTATCATGTGTATATTTCAGGGACCTCGCAGACGAACTGTTGTTTGGTTTTTGTTTGCAGTCATGATGACCGAATTGTAACCATATGTTCAAATTGCGCCTGTACATTTAAATTACATAGTTAGTTAAATTAGTTAGTTAAAGGTTAAAGTACTATCGCGAATACAGCAGGTGATACCATAAGAGAAATCTGTGAAATTCATACTGTGTAAAAAATTAAGGCTTGGAAGTTTATTAATCTACAATTATTTCGATTACTGTATTAATTTGAGTAAGTACTGAAATTCAATACCACGCTAATGCCAAATTGAATTCATTACTTAAGTAGTCAATTATGTTATCTACAGAAATAACGGAAAGAAAAAATGAGATTGTTTAAAATCTATAATAAATCTAAGTATACCATTTTATGAACAAAATTAAATTTTTAACAAATTTGTTTTTCCAACGATAACATAACTGCCGAACGCGACAAACCTCAGCTGTTTCAATGTCTTAAAAGCCCAGTTTACGGAATAAAAAACTACTACAAACCTTTATAAAGTTTCTTAAACGTTAAAGAAATTGTCAAAACTGTCAAATAAAGAAATCTTAATCTTCTGAAGCTGTAAAAGGTCTAAATTATTGAATAAAAACTATCAAAACCGTTTATAAGTTTCTTAAACGTTTTGTAAAAGGTATCAAGTTGGAAATGCTTTTAAAGCATAATTTACTAAGTAAAAACTATAAAAACCATTTATAAATTTTCTGAAATGAGCAAATCTCAGTTTGCTGGAGTTGTAAATGCTCAAATACCAAAACACTTTTAGAATTCTTCTCAAATGTTGAACAAATTTTCAAAGGTGTAAAACTTTAACTTGGACTGGATTTTCGGGTAGAGGGTGACTCGTGTTACGTGCACATAGGCTTCAGATGGGCCAATTGTACTACCTCCGTTGCAGTAGCCTCACCTTAGGTGCATCGCTCAAGCCATCCTAACCTTTGAATGGACCTGAGGATACTAGCCAGAGGGATGATGCTAATACTGGTCATACTAGACCAGAAGTCCCCTAGCATGGATCCTCTGGTTGGAGCGAGTGCAGGGCATTCGCGCAACCACGACAGGTTGGGTCCTCGACTAGTCCCATCCTGTGCATGTGCTTATTTGGTTTACAGTGTCCACACAATATTCCGACAACGAGTCGTAGTTTCTCTCTTGACAGCTGTGTACAGAAGTTTTCCATCTTCAATTAGGAGCTTTTGATCGCCATCCTTGCATGGTGGCATTTGTTCATATTAACCCATTTTTACGCGATTGCGGGTTTCCTGTTCAATTAAGGTATTGGGCGCCCTTGGGGATTGTGGGAGGCTGGTTCGGGACCAAAAAAGGGTTGTTCCGAGCCTTGCCTCGCCAAACCATCCGCCCGCTCATTACCGTCTAGTCCAGAATGCCCTTTGGCTCAAACGAGTTCTAAGACATTGTCAATAGCGACTTGTTCCAGAGTGCTGCGACATTAACTTATAAATACTTTAAAAACCCAATTTACTAAGTAAAACCTATTAAGCTTCTCAAACGTTAAAGAAACCGTCAAAGGTGTCAAATCTTAAATCTCAGTTTTTTGAATGCTTTAGTAGTCCAATTTACTGTCAAAACATACCAAAACCTCTGATAAAGATTCTCAAACGCCAAAGAAATTGCCAGAACTGTCAAATGAACAGTTTTCTGGAAATGTAAAAGCCCTAAAGTTTTCAAGCGTTACAGAAATCGTTACAGGTGTCAAACCTTAGATTTCGGAAGCTATAAAAGCTGAATTTACAGAGTAAAAACTACTAAACATACATACATATACATACATAATCCAGTTCCTCTTGTAACCGTAGGGGTGTCGAGGATTAGCTTCCTCTACTCGTTTCTCTGCTGTTTCTTGACAAAGTTACGCCATTCTTTTCTATCTCTTGCCTTGTCTTTAACTTTATTCCATTCCATACCTCGCTTACGTAGTATTTCTTCCGCACTCTCACTCCACGTTTTCCTGGATCTTCCTCTCCTATTCTTTCCTACTGCTCTCGTCTCCCATATCTTCTTCATTTGTCTGTCACTTGTCATTCTTATGAGATGTCCTACCCATTCCAGCTTCTTTTCTTCTAATTTTTCTTCTAGTGATTGTATATTTAATTCTCTTCGGATGTCTTCATTTCTTCTTTTGTCTATTCTCTTCAGTCTGAGCACTTTCCGTAAATATTTCATTTCTGCGACCTGCAGTCTCTTCTTGTGCCTTTCATTTATTACCCAATTTTCGCTGCCATATAGGATTGTGGGTAGATATATAGTCTTGTACACTGTGATCTTTGTCTTCCTTGTAAACTACTAAAACTGTTTAAAAAATTCTGAAACGATAAAAGAATTGTCGACAGTCTCAGGTCTTGAACTTCAGCCTTCTGAATGTTTTTGAAAATCCAATTTACTAAGTAGAAATTATCAAAATATTTTATAAAATTTTCCGAATTTTAAAGAGATTATCAGAACTGTCAATTGAACAAACCTCAGCATTTTAAAGTTGCAAAGGGTCAAATTACTGAGTAAAAACTATCAACATCTTTTATAAAGTTTCTCAGACGTTAAAGAAATTGTCAAAGCTGCCAAACCCCACTTTTCGGAATGCTCTAAAACTCCAAATTACTAATTAAAAGCTACGTCTTATAAAAAGTTTAAAACAATTGTTAAAAGTGTTAAACGTAGTAACCTTTGAGTTTCGAAACGGCAATAGCCTACTTTACATAGTAAAACTACTAAAGTGTCAAAACCGTCAAATTAGCTTTCCGAAGCTACAAAAGCCTAATTTACAGAGTGAAAACTACCAAAAACTTTAAAAAAGTTTCTGAAACGGCAAAGAAATTGTCAATGGTGTCCACCCTCAATGTTAAAGAGATTATTAAAACTGCCAAATGAGCAAATCTCAGATTTATGAAGTTGTAGAAGCTCAATTACTGAGTAAAAACTACAAACATCTTTTATAAAGTTTCTCAAACGTTAACGAAATGGTTAAACTTTAGTTGTCTGGATGCTTTAAAAATTCAAAGAAAGCTTCACAAAACTTTTATAAAGTTTCTCATTAAAAAAATTGTTAAAAATTCGGAATGCTTTAAAACCCGGTTTACCAAGTAGAAGTTATAGTCGCCGAGAAATAGAAAGCATTCTGAGGCCTTCAAGTTACGACAGCTGTTAAGCAACTATCCTCTTTCTACACGTTGCAGTGTACGAGCCAAACGGCGACCTTATTTCATTCAAGTTCTGACGTACGTTCTGCAGTAGTACATACGTGTTAAAAAAAAATGAATGCGTAACTTGTTGTGGATGATTACTGCATGCTCCTAAAGTCCGAGCAAATAACTGCCCAAGAAAAGGAGAGGTATCAAAACGGTTCAATGTTGCATAAGTTAATATTTAAAGCTACATTTCATTACATCAGTTGACTGTCAGTGCTGTCAGAATGACAAGGTAAAAATGGATTTCTCTGCAGAACATAAAATTTTTAAGCTAGAAGCATATTTTAGGAATGGGCATAAAGAAGATAATGTACAATGGTCGTATTCAGCGCAATTGGCTTTTGATGACTTTCTTGCAAGATTTCCAGACCAAATTCCAAATCTTACCTATAAAATGTTTTGTCAAACATAATGCTATCCATTATACACTGCCAGCAGTGAATAATCGTTATTCACGGTGTCATGGTAACATTGTCTATGGTTTATAATGAACGAAATAGGTTATGTTTCTAATCCTACCACTTCGTTTAACATAGTCCTACCACATGATTTTAATGGCGTTGTTATTTAAATTTTAATTAAAAATTCTTCATATTTGTAGTCGAGGACAAAGTATAGTATACGACTCGCTATAATGGCTACTATTACCTAATATACTATTACAGCTGTCTTATGAATTGTGTTCGAAATTTCAGAGAGGATGGCTGTATTTGGAAAGAAAATCTGGCAGACCTAAGAATAAGAAAACAGCTGAAAATATTAATAATGTGAGAGAGATTATAGACAGACATACAGCGAAATCATTAAGGAAGATTTGCCCGGAAACAAATTTATCTGTGCGAACTTGTCAGAATATCTTAATGCCCTTCTTCAACGAATTGCACGATGATGAGTTCAGGAACGGTTACTTTCAGCAGCACAATGCAACAGCCCACACAACCATAGAAAATATAAATTTTAGTGAATTTTTTGAAAACAGAATTGTTCCGTTTCCACCACGAAGTTGTGATTTAACGCCGCGGCCATACCTCACAAATACGGTTTTCAAAAATCATTTAAACAATCTAGAAGACCTGCAGAATGCAATTAGCGAAGCCACCGAAAATATTTCACTTTAGTGAACGTATTTGAAAACATGAAAAAAAGAATAACACTTTGTTTGGAAAATAACGGTCAACAGCTTCAACACCTTTTGTAATGTTTGTTCTTTGTTATTTTAATAAAATTTTCAAAAACTTTAACAAGATTTATTTCACACATTTTTGTCAGTTTAATATGTGATAGTTTATAAAGTGACATTATGTGAGCGCATGGTTCTATCGAAGATGCAATTTTGCATTTTTGAAGCTAGATTAATACTAAATAGAGAAGCAAATAACAAGACAGCCACTAGAATAAACTATTCAGGACCGCTGATATTTAAATAACCGTCCGACTCAAGTGCTAGGATACGATACGTAAAGCTCAGAATGGTTTCTATTTCTCGGAGAGTATACCATCTGATGCATTAAAGCTGTTGGATTATTAGTTGGTTTAGTGTTTGCTCGATTTGTTTCGTTAATTTTTCTTTTTATCAATGTGTTATTGTTTGTTTCGATAATTAATGGATCTGCTGGTTGGTCCAACAGCGCTAATGTTTGTTTTTATTTTTTTTTTATTATTTTTGTTGGTGCCTTGAACTCCTTTTTTTAGTTTTTTTTGTTTTCTTGGCAAAAAATAATAATTAGTGTCAAATACATTATAAAATAAACGCTTCGTATTAAAATGCTCCCTCTGAATTGTAAATATATAAATAAATAAAATAAAATAAACCTCAAGTAAATTCGCTTGCTAGTAAGTGATTCGAAATCGGGCCCAGATTGTTTAAGAAAATCCAAGTGGACGACCTTGCCGACACTCTCAGAAATAGCTGTTTCAATATTACATTTAAGGTAAGTCAAGGCAACGAATTTTTCAAAATGCATTTACGCTAACAACAGTAATTATCAGAACTGTTGACAACATTGTAAAAGTCCAATAAACAGAGCAAAACCCGACAAAGCATTTCATTTCATAAAGTTTCTCAAATGTTAAATAAATTGTTAAAGTGTTGTATCAAGCCTCAAGACATAGCTTTAAAAGCCCAATTTACTCATAAAAAACTACAAAAACTTTTGATAAAGTTTTAAGAAATTAGTTAATTCTCAATAACATTTATTTCAAAAAATGTTCCGAATTTACGGAATAGATCCGATACTGTTAAGTTTCTTGGGAGTTATGTTGTCTCAGCTGGAAAGTACAAGTACAAATGGATTGCAAGAAATTAGATAGCGCATATTACTTACTACTCAAATTACAATCTATCTTAGACACCAAAAATTTAATACAGGTATATTAATCAATTGTTTATTCCTACTTAAATATCTTACAATGTAATTGTCTGGGGAGCTTCTACAGCTAGTAAACATTTATTTCTACTGCAAGCGTATCATACGATCGTTATTTAATGTTAACCCTAGAACATCATGTAAACAGCTATTTATTTCTAATAACATGTTAACCTGACGAATCTCATATCATTGTTATGATTCGATAGAAAATAAAGTATTATTATTATAATTATTATTACTATTATGCCGTTCATCACGTCTTTTATATGACGGTGTTTGCAAGTCATCGGCTTGAAAGCAAGATGAACTGCTCCTATTAAGATGTCGGGATATTTAAAAGCCCAAATTGCTGAACAAAAACTGTAAAAAGCTTTACATATGTCAAAGAAATTGTCAAAGTTGTCAAACCTCAAACATTTCTAAATCCTTTAGAATCCCAATTTAATAAGTAAAAACTATCAAAAACGCCTATAAAGGTTTTTAAAAATTGTCAAAGGTATCAAACCTTAATTCTCAGTCTTCTGAATGCTTTAAAGAGCCAACTTACTGAGTGAAAACTATTAAAACCATTTATAAAGTTTTTCAACTTATGACTCATAGGTTATGCCTAATCACAAAACTGCATAATACTCTATTGCTCATGATTTTCTGCCAATCGCAAAGTTGTAAATTCTTTATTTCACACTTGCATTTATTATCTATCTATCAAGCACAGATACTGCAGTTATTTTGTACGTAAAAAATTGACAGCTGTCACAAACTGTATTAATTGGCGATTTTATACATTTCTACCTTGCGATGTGCAATGCTTATTACTCACTCCGCTACTCGAATCGCAAACTTCGCCCTCGTGGAGCAATAGCTATCATAACATGCTCTTTTAATAATATATCAATATGTCACAAGTGAGATGAAGGCATTACAGTACTCAAGTGATTACACCATTCGGTCTTCGATCTATTCGAACAGTTTCTGTATACGTATTTTAACAGTGTTTGTTACCATGGACATCCCCCCATATTTGTTACACATAATCAAATCCTTCTTAACTGAAAGAACCTTCCAGGTCAGAGTAAATTCGTACCTTTCCTCAATGCGCCCTATTTATGCCGGAGTTCCACAAGGTGCAGTACTGGGCCCTACGGTATTTAATATGTTTATATTTGATGTCCCTGCAACTCCTGGAACCAGCCTGGCGTCTTATGCGGACGACACAGCCACCATTGCACAAGACCATGCTATTAACTTACCAGCACACAAACTACAAGACAGTGTTAACCAATTAAACATCTGGTTCAACAAATGGTGCATAAATATTAATCCCAACAAATGCGAATCAAAAATATTTACCCTTCGCCGGCCTCCAGATCCACCTAACATTATTATTAATACCATGGAAATAAAAAACTGACAGAATCATACGCCAGATTAGCAATGATGTATCCAATACTTAATAAAAAAAACTACCCTTAAAATATCAACCGGTACCCTCATGCAGGTTGTCCCGACACTCCCACTAAAGCACCAGGTAGCAAGCTTCGGTAACGCATGAGAACTCTATAACTATCAACACAAACTCTCTACAGTGTCTAGTTTCCTCATACGAAGCATTAAAACAAAATAAAATTTGACAACACTGTTAGGTTTGTTTAATAATAATAATAATAATTATTATTATCTTTATTCTTCCATAATAGGTTATACATGTTTATGATGAAAATAACAATAACAATAGCGACTAATTAGCAAATAATTAAAAATAATGAATGTACTTAACAAGAAGGCCGCTTGGAAGTGACAAATTTAAATAAATTAGTAGGCTAAGGTATCAGAGATATCAATCTAATAAATTTATTTGCCTTACGTATTATTAAATCTAGACAGAAAAATAATGCACAAAGTAAAATTTTTATTTAATGGTTTTGTTCTGTGTTAGAAAATGCTAGGATAAATAGTTTTTAAGTTAGAACAAAATTAAGTAATAAACAAAAATAATTCTCAATCAATTCTTTGGCCCAAAAACACATTACATTATTGTAAAACGTTTTCAAAGTGCCCCTCATTAGCTTCGCAACAATGGCATTTTGAACACGCTGCAACATTCTAGGGTCAATGGTTGTGGCTGCTTCAAGAATTCGAGCGATAAGGTCTTCTCGAGTTTCGACAGAAGTAATATACACCAAGTTCTTCAATTGCCCCCATAGCAAAAAGTCCAAAGTTGTTAAATCCGGACTTCTCGCTGGCCAATTTCTTGGACCTCCACGACCGATCCATTTGTCAGGGCAATGGTGGTTAAACCATTGGCGAACCACATCTGCATAATGTGATGGTGCACCATCGAGCTGCACCCACATATCGGGTCGGAGTGCAAGAGGAATATCCTCCAGTAGGCCCGGAAGGTTATCATTTAAAATTTCTAAATAATTTTCTGCATTTAGCCTTTCAGGAAGTATAAAAGGACCAATTAGCCTGTCTCCAAGTATTCCTGCCCATACATTTACTGAAAAACGTACCTGGTAGTTACTTTCGTGAACTGTATGAGGATTTTCATGGGCCCAAACGTGGTCGTTGTGACAGTTAAATATGCTGTTTCTTGTAAACGTAGCTTCGTCCGTTCATAACACATTGCTTATACATCGGCTTCTAACTACTACTCGCAAAAAGTAAATCGATGTGGATGGTCTTCCTGCAATAAATTCTGAACTCTTGTTTTGTGGTAAGAATGCATCCATCATTTTTTAAAATCCTATGTTTTAGAAACACCCAAATTTCTAGAAATATTTCGTATAGATACTAGTTTTTGGATTTTCAGCTACTATTTGTAAAACGTTGGATTCCCTTATTCTTGATAGACCTCCGTTCATATCATGAGTTGGAATAATGGTTCCAGTTTCTCTTAGTCTTCGATCTGCAGCTCTTATCACAGTATGAGAGGGATGCCTTCTGTTGGGAAAACGTATGGCGTACACCTTTGCATCTTAACTAAAATTTCCTTGACAGTTTCCTAAAACCTAAATCATGTCTGCATATTCAGATGCCGCGTACTCCATGGTACAAAGACAAATTATGGTTGAAGCAAATCAAACGCAAATGAAATTACAGTCTGCAATAAATCTTCTGATGTCACAACTGACAGTCAAAATTCGACATAAGAATTTTGAATTTTTATTTCCATTTTTATGTTGTGTTCATATCAGATCACCAAAATATGTATTGTTGTCATGTTTAACTTTTAACACCAATTCACAAATGAAATACGAATAGTTAAAACAAATTATAGTCAATACTTTTTATTTTAAATGTATTTTCTATTGACAAAATATGCGTTTTCCTTAAATTTTCTTTATACTTCCTTATAATTTACTGTTGGAAATAACAACTTTAACCACACCGTACAAGAAAACTAAGCTGCGCAGGACAATTTTTTTGCAGTCTTGTGTTCATCTTTCATGATAGAAAAAGGTTACCTGAAGCTTTAGTGGGAGTGTCGGGACACCCTGTATAGTGTATATACATCTCCACTCCTGTTCAAAATTAACGCACCACTTGGTTTTTCTGATTTATGTTTGTTATTTAAAGAATTATTTGAGTAATACAACGTATAAGTGTTTGAGGTCAGGTTTAGGTCATGTTTATGAAAACAATTGCTTCAAGTGGATGGTTGAGGAAAAAATGATCTTACATAAAAATTCAAAAAGAAAGAAAAATTTATTCAACACTGTAAACAAACACAAAATCAAATTTAGAAAAATGTAATAAGATGTGAATCTAGTAAGAATGGTTGCTATGAGTAACACTTAAACAAACTTCGAAAAACCATGGATACTACCTCCATTTTCTGATTATTTACATTCCCGCACTAGTGCGGGAATTGGTCACTTCCAGCACTCAATTTGCGCGCGGGAATGTTAAATTCCTAAACTTTTGTAGGAAAATATATAAGTATAGTCCACATTCGTTTAATGACATATGAAAACACGAAGAATCAACTGCGTTGCGCATCAACTAAGTTACCAATTGATATTAAAAATTAGTGAATTTAAGGGTGGATCAAATATAAACGAGCCTTTGTTAATAAAAAATTTACTTTACAAAGTAGCACAAAAACAAATGTTCACTATTTTTCTGCATATTCCCCTTCTCTGTCTATACACTTTACCCAACGGATTGGTAGCTTTTTCATCCTGTTTTCGTAGAAAGAAGCAGGGCGAATGTCTAAGCAGGTGCGCACGAACGCCTCCACCCGTTCGTCGATCTCGAATCCTACGCCTCCTAGTAACTCTTTGAGAGGCTCAAATATGTAGAAATCACAAGAGGACAAATCTGGACTGTGGGGAGGGTGTTCAGGTACAGTCCAGTTCATTTTGGCGATTTTTCACGCGTTACAGCTGCAGCGTGAGGCCTGGCGTTGTCATGGAGGAGCAATACGTCTTAGATCGGACAGTTCCTCCTTTTCCCGCGATAAATAAGCTTTTCCTGAGCCAGAAGGTCACTGTAGTATGCCGCATTGATTGTCCCTCGGTCGTGCAAAAAGTCGACCAACAGGATCCTCCGCCACTCCCAGAAAACGGCGGCCAAAACTTTGCTTACAGACAAGCGAATTTTCGCCTTCATTGGGTTTGCTTCCCCTTTGCGCCGCCATTCCATGCTTGCTCATTTTGATGTGACCATGAAAGGGTTTCACCTCTTTCACCTCTAGTGATAACTGACTGTACCCGTCGTGGTAAACTTGTTATCAAGTTTTGGATTGTTTCTTGAGGAATGTTATCATCTTATCATATTCTAAGAAAACGGCAGGTCCTACTGATTTTTTCAGAGCATCCCAAAGATGCTCTATTTGGTTTAAGTCTGGACTATGTGGTGGCCAGTCCATTACTAGAATATTTATTTCACTTAATTAATCCAAAACCGGTCGTGCGACATGTGGTCGAGCATTATCATGCATAAAAATGAAATGATCCCCTATAAATTGCACAAAAGGCATGACATGGTCTTGAATAATGTTTTCTAGGTAGCACTGAGAATTTATTTACCTTTGACAAATAGATCTCTGGACGAGCGTTAAAGCTAATCCCCCCCGGCCTCCTGAACCTCTTAGACCCACCACCAAACGGTTCCCTTTGGGAGATAGTGCAAGCAGAAAATCTTTCTCCAGGTCTTCGCCATACTCTTTCACGACCATCTGGAGATTTTAAGCTTACACTGGTTTTATCAGTAAACAATACTTGCTTCCAATCGTCAATAGCAAACCTTAATTGTGCTACTCTATGCGTTCTGGTACGTAATGGCGCAATTGTAGGATTTCTATTAGCCAATCCTGCTTTCTTTAATCTTCTTCTAACAGTTACAGCGGAAATCCTAACATTTCTGGTTGCTTGGAGTTCATTACTAAGCTCCGCACTTGTGCATTTTTTGTTTCTCAACACTTGTTGCCGGAGAGAATGCTCATCTTTTAGAGTTGTGCGTTTCTTTCTACCCTGCCCACGTCTTATAGAGTGTGATCGAGTTTCTCTCAATCTTCTAATCATACGACTAACTGTTGAATGATTAACACCTAGCAGATTGGCCACATAACGCATACTTCGTCCTACACCTAACAAAGTTGATGCTCTTACACACTCATCATTTGTTAAGAGACGTGGTCGATTCATTCTTTTGAATGTAAATGGTATAAACTTGAATAATCTTCTGCACTTACTAATCTTGAAACGTATCACTTGAAAAAATTAAAAGTCAATTACGTGGAATTGGAAGCTCAACTTGAAAACATAATCTCAACAAGCTCTCACAACTGTCTCAGAGGGAATCCACAGCTTCTTCCTTTACTTTTTGTTATTTATTATGACATAAACCACCTATGATTGGGGATATTACTCTACTAACTCCTTTAATAATAGAAATAAACCAGAAAAATCAGATGGTGCGTTAATTTAGAACAGGAGTTTATAATCAAACCAATCTTCATCTATGGTTTCACTTCCGAAACTAACATCAACAAACTCCAGGTCTTACAAAATAAAGTTCTGCGTATCATTACAAACGCACAATGGTTTGTGAGGAACACATAGCTTCACAGGGAAATTGATACTCCCATAATGCAACAATTTATAACTAAAAGTATTAAAAAATTTTACGAAAACATTAATCATTGTAATTGAGCAGTGCACTATAATTTAGGTAGAAAGTCGATACACAAACAGACTAAAAAGAAAACTACTAACTCACATTATTAACAGTAATAGTGGATAATTTCGCCAACCACTTTAGGCCCTCAGTGACAAATAAAACTAGTGCAAAAAATTATTAACTCATAATTCCAGTGATGGAGGACTTAATCTCCATAGTTATTATACATATGTTAAACTGTATATCAACAAGGCGGTCTGTAGGCTACTTGACACGCACACCACAGGCATATGGAGAGAGGATCTGCAACGCCCTGTAAAGGGTATGTCACTCTAAGAAGAAGAAGTATATCAACACTGCCATGAATAACACAAGTGCTGCAGTGGCATAATCTTATGTCAAAAAAAGAAACAGTGCCCGTACCGCACTACTAACATAAATAACTATTATCTGATTTTATTATAAGTTCGATAAAATTTTGGTATGACAAAAATTTAAAAAGCGGGCTTTTTATCGCGATTTTAAAGGTATTGCCTGGTGCTTCGAGTTGTTTCGCCTCTGCTGTCTGATACTTTAAAATTTAGTTCAGTGTAGGAATGCGACTGGAATACTAAATACGGTGGTTTATTGTGTCGAAAAAAAATCGAGGCCGCTAATTAAAAGTGATATAAAAAATAAAACCGTAATTGAAGTAAATCATTTAATTAGCCCTAGACTACGGAAGCGGTAGTTTAATTCGAGATCCGTTTAGGCGCTAATGGGGCGCCGCCAGTAGAAGTGATTTCCCGGGGGGGTCATGAGAGTATAAAACAAATAAATACAACTAGAAGAGTGCTTACGTACACTTTCCATTCCGCACAAATATTTACTTTTCTGCAAAAGGAAAACTGTTAGGTCATCGGAAAAACCACAACGTTCGGTTATTTAACAGCTGCAGTATAAACATAACGATTAGAAAATGAGAGAATACGCACAAATTACACACCCACAGATGGGAAAGTGCTTAGATAATCAACTCGTGGCGGTTCCGTTTTGATTCTGAACCCTCTAGATTTGATAATAGTCGACATAAAAAACGTCGAGAGTTTTTTAATTACCCGGAACTGTGGACGTGCATAAAAGGGATTAGAAAGGCATCCGGTTAGTCGGCGCTATTAGATGATATTAGAGTTGGTTCGCGACTTGGTCGCGGCCAAACAAAGCGTTACCGAAACTTTCATTAAACTCGAAATCAATGTAAATTACATTCGGCGGTCAGTAGCGCGCTTTTAGCGCGGTAAGATAATCGAGTAGCCGAGCTATCGATTCGCGTACTTCACTTCGGATAAAAGGGTCAACACGTTTCCAGCGGGTCGTGTTCTTTATTGGTCTTTCGGAAGCACGCACTCTGGCGGCCCGAGGGGGTCGTACATTAGGGGCACCTGCTGGGCCCGTACGCATCCATCATCATCCGCCCCTGTAGGACATTTCATAATAACGGATGCTGCACTCTGCATGGATAATCAATAACAACGCATTCTTTTCGGCTTTCTGATTTTTTTCAACGAAATTATGGCCTCCGTTTAGAACAAAATTCCGGGCTAAAACCGCAACTCGTTAATCTCATTTAACTGTAGTAATTTACAATTGTGCGTTGTTTCAATTTACAGTTAAATTAATTGCATCTTCATTTAAAGCATTACCGTGGAAATTTCGACCAAATATTTTATTACGCTAACCGACTCGTACAAAGGAAAGCGTCCCGTATAAATTTTAATGGTTCAGAATCGTTGCTTTTTCAGATATATCAGGGAATTACATATATACAATAAAAAGAAAGAAAGTAATTTTTTTAGGGACGACACTGTTGATGACACGGGCAAGCTACTTGAAAAGCAGCATCCATATGTATGCCACTTACCATTAATCGCAAGGCGTCGCCTACATTGCGTTAGATGATCCAAAATCACGACGTGTGCACTCTCCAACGCAGACTAAAACAAAATATTCATTAAAAATTAATACAGGGTTTAAATACAATTAACAGACTAGAAGTAAGAGGTGGAATGCTTAAAAAGAGGACGATGATGTAGATTAAAACAGGGGCATAAATGTGCTTGCGTTGTCCAATGGTACGAGAGTGCCTCGTTATTACTCAACGTTAGCAGTCAAAGGACCACCAGATGAAAATGTCATCAAGAAAATTTGTCTTTCCAACACATTTCTTTCGGTTGTATCACCACATATTTTTCTTTAGATTTTATTTCCGAAAAAGGAGAATTGCCGAGATAGACTACAAGAAATGACATTTCCGATTGTATTTCTGTTTGTCGTTTGTTCTATCAGGTCCAGATCTACCCGCATTTTCAATTGAGTCGAGCTATTGCACGGTTTTAGAACTTTCTGAAACATTTCGCGATCTTTTATTTGTAAACTAATCTGAACTGAATAAAATTGGTAAAAATGAATCGAATGTTCGCAACTGTAAAACAAATTCTACTCTGACAGATAACAAATAAATTCAACTAAAAATATAAGAAAATTAAGAACAATTTAAAGCTGTTGAGGATAAACAACTTCAGATTATAACTTTGAGGTAGCTTAATTAATTTATTTAATTATACAAAATTACCAGAACACCTGTTTTAATCGTAAAAAACTGCAAATTTTTGTTTAACAAAAGTCTATTGGACTATCAGAAACTACATTCTTAATATGCAAGTCTTCGTTTTATTATAAAAATGTGTTCGAGAGTGGCTCACAAAACTTTGTCCGGTACTCTTATCAGAACCAAAAGAAATTTTTTCTAAAGAGAATATTAAAAGTCTTGCATACAACTTACAATCTGAAAACTGAACTCTTATAACCAATTACACAAAATGTAGAGGTGTTACCTTAGCTTTTAATTATCTGAATGAAATATATCATTTTAGTAGTTAATAATTTTCCGATATTAGGGTGCTGCTATCGTCCGAGTTTGATGTTAAGTCTTGGGTAAATTTTCTCTTCAATCGAGTGTGTGTGTTCTTTTGGCCCAGTTCTTAAAGGATAGCATTGTTGTTTATGTTACTTAAGTCATTCAGAAATTTTTTTGTGAGTCATTTGATGAACTGCTGTATGTGTCTACACCTAGTTCTTTCTGCGTATTTGCGTATTGCGGATAAACCAAGGAGTGTTAATTGAAATTCTTAAGATCTTATTCTGGAAGGTACAGAAACTCGCTGCGCTCGTTCCTGTAACGTCCTGCATTTGTTTCGGAATCGCTAACTTCCCGCACTTGTTATGAAAATAACTATAATTACTTTCATTAAAAATATTTTTGAAATTTTCGTTAAAGTGGACATTTTAAAAAGGATTTTACCTAATAATCTGCTTGACAGATTCTTTGAAGTGTTGCAGTTGTCAAGATAAGAATTTTAAGAAGGTACCTACCTATTTAATACTCTGCAAATCACTACTTTCTAGGAAAACTGCATTTAGCATGTCTGCTTGGATTAAATTTAACATGAAAGTTTTTGTAGAACATTTTAAAAAGTAGGTATTTACTTAAAATTTCTATGCTGTTTATCACTGATTTTAACGACTGCATTTAGCATGGAATTTGGTTTTTAAAGGTTAATTTAGCATTACTAATGCAATAATAGTACAGTGAGTAGCAAGTGTACAATCTTTGGTAAAAAAAATTGTTTTTAAACGCAAACGCTAAATGCGGCATATAAATGAGAACGGAAATATTAAATTTTGCCGCCGAAGTTGTCGCCTGAAGTTAGCTAAAGGTATAGTGTCCATCTAGGGGTATATCTGGTAACTACGTATTCGTAAGATAGTTATCCAAAGACAAGTCACGTGAGGATAAGTGTCGAGAAACTGGTTGCCTACTTATCTGTTTGCTAACTTTATCTATAAGATAGCTATCTAAAAGATATCTACACGTTCGAGAAACCGGCCATTAGTAAAATAAGTGGTTAAAACGGATAGAAATATAATAAAGGAAGAGATTACAATGAATTATTTACAATAAGATTTATAGTACATTAAATCAGGGTTGATGTGGGACACCGTAGTCCCCTTCCCACACTATAAAAATAAAAAATATTCGTTGTACATCGATGTTAAACAAAATTCAATTTTTGTGGCGTCACGTTGATGAAGTAGCAGCAAATGACGCAACTTGCAGGCGACAAGTTGCCATTAGTATGCCTTTTCTATAACATTTTGCACAGTTTTTACATTGCTTAACATTCCAAATTACAGCAATTTCCGCCAAATCAATCACAAAAGCTGTCAAATTAATGACAGTAAGAGGTGAGTATTTTTAGTACAGTTAGTAAAATATATGATAATTACCGATCATTGTCTGCCAAGTAGACCAGTTAGTAGACTGACGATCGCCGAAATTCTTTGACGTAACTAAAGTAGGATTCTACATGGCATAGTCTCAGCAGTGTCGCTGCCAAGTTTGTCCCCCGCTTGCTGACCCCGGAGCAGAAGGACCATCGCGTCGAAGTCTGCTAAGATATCTGTCAGCGTGCCACGGATAAGCCATCATTCACGTCGTGGATCATCACCGGTGACGAGTCTTGAGTCTACAGGTACGACCCGGAGCCAAAGCAGCAGTAGTCGCAATGCAATCTCCACAACCGAAGAAGGCGAGACAGAGCCGTTCATCGGGAATTGGTCCCCCAGAGCCAGACTGTCAACAGAGTTTTACTGCGACATTCTGAGGCGTTTGAGAAGAAACATTCGGCGAAAGCAACCGCATCTGCGGCGCGCGAAGAATTCGATTCTCCACGAAGACAACGCACCTTGTCACCAAGCACTCCTCGTTCGTGAGTTTCTCGACAAGCACATGTTATCGCTTTCTCGCCCGTCCTACTCACCAGATTTAGCTCCTGCGGACTTCTTCCTTTTCTCGAAGATGAAGATCCTGCTCAAAGGTTGCCGATTTAACACTGTTGCCGAGATCCGCTGCGAATCGCAGAAGGTTTCCGACTCGCTTACAAAAGGTGACTTCAAGGCTGCATTCCAGAAGTGGCAGAAACGTTGGGACCGGTGAATTGCTGCGCAAGGTGACTATTTGAAGGATGTTCAAACTTAGGTAAATAAAGTACTTGTGTCTAATATGAGATTTAATGTCAACTTTAGTATAACAAGTTTTTTATATTAATACTCAGATATTTGATCAGAACATTAAAGCATACCTGAGTTTTAAAGTTATCTTAGCAGGCGACACTTACAGGCGTTACAATTTTAAGTTAAAAGTCTGTGAAGTGTTATTTAAACAACAATCTTAAGTGCTACCTAAAAACAAATAAAATAAAAGCAACTCCACTAAGTGACTACGAATTCATTTCTTTCTGTTTACTACCTTTTTGCGAGTCTCAACTTTTAAATTTTTAAACCTAAGCAAATACAAAATAACGGAATAAACCGTAAGTACTACATTTAAAGTTCAACAGTTTCGATTTTTGTTTCAATATTTTCAGAGTCGGAACTTATTCACTTTAGTCATCCGTTAGCAACGAGGTAGAAATCTTAGGAAACTACTGAAGCATTACAGTATTTCTGATTTATTTGAAAAGAAACATTCAATTTTTAGCTGCTGAACAATGATATAGAGACAAATAATATCGATATCGTACGTGCAACCTTTGACAAGAATATTTCATGTTCGTTTCCTCCTTGTTAGAAACTGATATGAAGTTATAGATCTGAAATTTTATGTTATTTTATAACATCAATATCTTCGTTATATTGAAAGTTAATAAATTCAATTCGTTCGAATATACAGGGTGGGCCAAAAAATTTATAAATTTCTTATTAGTATTTTGAAATAATTAGTCCTTTTAGATTGAAGCGAAATACCCCAAATTCTCCTGCACTTTAACAAGAAATTATGGAACACACACACCACATGTTTAAATTTGGTAAGGTTTTTCGGTCGACCGTGTATAATACCGAATATATTACAGAAGCCCCTTACAGTATTCTCGTTATTTTCAATTAACAACTACATTGTGGTGTTATTATTGAGATAACGTACTCTGACAATGTCCACGACTACGTGTATTAGACCTCCTACGTGGGGTTGCTGATTGAGGGCAGGAGATGACATGTGGTAGCGCCGTTGAATTGGACCCGCAGTTCCCTTTATTAGTGCAAAAGACAACATGTCCTTTGTATACGTATATTTTGTGTTTACTGTGTTTATTGTTTCTCATACCCTGGTTCTAATACGTTACGTCTTCTGTTTAGGTAAATATGGGCGGGTAAATCTAAGAGGTTGCCGTATACTGTTTACAACTCCCTAGAGTCGGATTGAAACTCTATTACTTGGAATTTGGTACAGAATATGAGGACTAAAGGAATGTTTTGACACAAAATAATTTTTTACAACGTTATCTTTCATCTGATCAAAATAGCAATATCTATTTAGAAGTATTTTTGCAATTTATGATTTTTTGCAGTACAACCAAGTTTGTTTCTAGTAGATTATAATTGCATTAATTAAATTGTCAGCCCTAGTAGGGCTATTAGTCAAATCCGGGTTTTTTAATTCAAAATTCAAGTTTTGACAAACATCATTCGAAACAAGAATACGGATAAACTTCTTGGGACTTCCACCAAATTTCAGTCAACGCCTATTTTAAGAAAATCTCCTGAAAAGGATTCCAGTTTCAAATTAATATTCCAACTACAAAGATTATATCGTTTCCTTCTTAAACAAGTCGCCGGAAATTTTTTATGTTTTCAGGTACCATGAAAGTCTGAAAAATCTTAGCCGATGTTTGTGGAAACTTCTGAAAAGTTTTTGTCTTTCCAACTAAATGTTTATACTCGACTCTTAATGAAAATGTAAATAAATTTCTTCTTCTGAAAAATCGTCCGTAGTTTCCTATTTTTTCAGGAAGTATAAATAAAAGCTTAGCATACCTTTGAGAAACCCTGAAATTTCCAAAATTCCTATAAACTCGGTTTTTAAATTACAATATTAATAGTTTGTTTCAAATAACTTCACCGTGAAATCTTCAGCATAAAAACTTCAGCATGAAACTTTAGCCCGATTTGGGGAAACTCATGATGAAAAACCTTTCAATTTTCCCATAATTATTTAAAATGGTTTTTACTGGAAACATCAATAATTTTCATCTTTCGCTATAGATTTAATAGTTTTTCTGCTGAAAATCGACTGTAATTCCCTATTTTTTCAAATAACCTAAGAATCTCAGCTTCAAAAAGTTCAGCTTATGTTTAAGTTTTGTTTAAATTCGCCTTTTAATGGAAATAACTAGGATTTAAATTGTTTTATTTCTGAAAAATCATTGTAGTTCCTTATTTTTTTAAGGAGGTCTAACAACATCTAGGAAACTCTGAAATTTCCAAAATCGCTCGATATTTTGTTTTTAAATTGTAATGTTAATAATTTGTCTTCAGCAATAAATTAATCGTTTTCCTCCTGACAGAATTGCGCGATTTTATTTTTATTTTAAGGTAATTTCGAAACATTCGGCCTGAACAACTTAATCTAAGTTCGATGAAACTCGTAAAGAGTTTTGAAACTTTCAAACATCGTTTAAACGTGTTGCTAAATAAGAATGCCGATAATTTTTAACTAAGAACTAGCTGAAATATTCCTAAATTAGAAGGTTACTACTCGTATTTCCAAACTCACATTTCAATTTAGAAATGAAGAAAGAAAACTTTGAAATAGTCAAGGTTTCTTCCTGTATACTTCTTTCAAAACTTTTCTTACATCTGCAATTCCTGTCGGTCCTTAAAGTTACAACTCGAATGGTAGATAAAACATATGTATATCAACGCGTTTGTTACTGAAAATACAGAGCAAAGCGAGCAACCAAAAGCAATTCTTAAAATATGCAGAATTAATTTGAATCCATAAATTTCTAACTAAAATTTTACTGTTTTAAGCCGGACAACAAACGAAACAAGAACAAACTTGGAATGTTCGAACTCTATATAGAACAGGAGCCCTAAAATTACTAGCTGATATACCGGACCAATATAGAACCGATAGTAATCCAAGAAATGCGATTGATTTGAAATAGAATTATAAAAAAAAATGTAGAACGACATATACGAGTACTATAGCTATCACAACAGGGAGCACATATTTGCCACAAGTTTTGTTATAAGCAAAAGAAGCAAACAGTTAATCAATGGATTTATACCAGTCGGTGAAAGAATGTGCTGTATACGCCTACAAGGGAAATTATTCAGCATGAGTATTATTAACGTGACTACGAAAACCGAGGACGAAACCGATAATGGTAAAGATGAATTTTATGCTTGAAAATACATAGAAATAATATAATATTAAAATAATTATAGGCGATATGAATGCAATGCTTGGGAAAGAAGTTATCCTATATCCTCACACAGGGAAATATAGCCTACAACAACATACAAAAATAACAATGGTTTAAGAATAGTCGCCGCGGTCGTGGCTCAGTTGATTCAGCGTCCGTTTGACACAGAAATAGCGCGGGTTCGATTCCCACGGTCAAACATACACCGAAAATTCCCGAGCGCCTGCCTCCGAAGGCAATGGGAAACACCAAGACATTCCTGCCTAGTAAGTCTTCTCAGGAGTATAAGTGCAAGCACTTCTGTGGTTCGAAGCCCACGTAAAGCCCTATGTCTGCAGACTACTTGACACGCACACTACAGACATATGGAGAGAAGAACGGCCACTTCGAAGACGAAAGGTTAACTTTGCAGCATCAAGAAATATGGTAGTTGTCGGTATTAAATTTGAACACAAAGACAACGATAAAGTTACATTGATATCTCTAGACGGAAACACCTTCAACCAAATAGACCACATACTCGTTGATGGGCGCCACATCTCCAATCTCTTGGAGGCCCGCTCGTACAGAGGCGCGAATATAGACTCCCACTATTTTCTAAAAAAGAAAAAAATAGCCCTCAGAAGACTACTGCAAGATAAGAAAAGCCAACCAGCAATGGCAAAGGATCGAGTCTGTACTGAACATAACAGCGGAAGAAATACTCGCAAGAACAAAACAAGGACGAAGAGATTAGTGGTTTGATGGCGCATGCAAGGCCGCAACAAGAGAAAAGAATAAAGCATACGCAAATATGCAGTAAAAATACGAGAAGAAAAGAGAATACACAAAGGAAAAAAAGGAAAGAATTCGAAAACGCCAAAATCAAAGCACTTCAGAACTTTAAACATTTTAAAGAAACCAGGAGATTTTACAAAAGCATAAATGAAATGAGGAGAAAGAAAATATAATTAATTGACAGAATAAGATTCTAGAAAGGTGAGCAGAACACTTCAGTGAGAATTTAGGTGGAAACAGCGAGACAGGCAATGAGAAAGAGGGGAGAACAGGAGATGACCCTAGAAAATGAAGACCAACCGTATCCATCACTAAAAGAGGCCCAAGAAGCTATTAAGAAGTTAAATAATAGTAAAGCCTCCTGATGTGACAATGCATCAGCTGAACTAATTAAATATATGGCGGAGGAGAGAACCGACAAGAAAAATAAAGAAGCCACTTGCTAGTATACAGGATGTTCCATGATTCGATGTCCATAGCTTAAGGGCGTGTTATTCAAGTCGTTTAGAGTTAAAATTGCTTAATAAACATATGTCTGAAAATGCTTCCTAACAGAACTACAACCATTGATGAAATGTAAAAAGAAATTTATTTAACTTGTTTATTTAAAAATTTATTTAGAAATTCTGTTCAAAATTATCTGCGTATAATTGATCTAACAGCTCGCCCCACAATGTCAGGAGAATTTCTTATTTGCGCTGCAGCATCCATAACTCGGTTAACAAGTTCATCCCTATTGCGAGATTTTTCTGCATAAACTATTGACTTCATATACCCCCAAATAAAGTAGTCAAGGGGTGTTAGGTCAGTTGACCTCGGAGGTCAAGGTACAGAACCACCTCTTCCGATGCAATGGTCGTGATATGAAGTATTTAAAAATGCAGTCTACCAAGATGAGGTAGTGCGCCGTCCTGCTGGAACCACGTCTGAACTCTGTTTCGAAGAGGAACGTTCTCCATCAAAAGGGGCAGTCCTTCTTGTAAAAAGCGGAGATAAATCTCGCTTGTCAAACGCCCTTCCATAATAAAAGGTCCGACAAGTTGATCGTTAATAATTCCACACCAAATGTTTACCGAAAACCGATTTCGAAATTTTTTTTCGTTGGTTTTGTGAGAGTTTTCAATGGACCAGCAATGTGAATTTCGTGTATTATTGATACCATCCCTAATGAAGGTAGCCTCGTCAGTGAACAAAATATTGTCAAGAAGATGCTGATGTTCAATGAGCCAACGACAGAACTGCATCCGCAAATTTAAATTTGTTCTTAACAAAGCCTGCACTCATTGGAGATGATATGGGTATAAGCCAAAATTATGTAAGGTACTCCATACCTTCATTCGTGTAACACATACATGGTTAGATATCCTTCGCACACTAGTGGATGGACTGCGTTCAACCAACTCCAATATCATATCCTCTTGATCAACGTTATTTGGTTCACCTTCAGTGGTACATTTAGGAAACGCTCCGGTTCCCCTTAGAAATCGGTGAACTCTGCCGAATACGTGCCGATCTAGTACTCTGCGATTAGGGAATCGCCTATGATATTCTACAACTGCTTGTCTTTCATTTCCATTACAATATCCATAAATGTAATTCTTCGTTTGAAAAAGACATTTCACTAACTTTATAAACAATATCAGACTTACAGTTGTTGTAAGTTGACAAATCAAATGCTAGTCATGTTTCTAATCAAGTCGCCAATACTGAGGTTGCAAGAGATAATTTTGAACAGAATTTGTAAATACATTTTTAAATAAGCAAGTTAAATAAATTTCTTTTTACAGTTCATTAATGGTTGTAGTTCTGTTAGGAAGCATTTTCGGACATATGTTTATTAAACAATTTTAACTCTAAATTAATTCAATAACACGCTCTTAAGCTATGGACCTCGAGTCATGGGACACCCTGCATAAAACACAGAAAATATACCACATGAGTGGAATATCGACATTAAAAGGAAACCAGCTAGACTGCTCTAATTATAATGAAAATATACGAAAACGCAAAGAAGAAGAATGGAAAAGAAAACAATTAATCAGGATACACGGAACAGAATGAAAAGAATATTAAAAGAAACTTAATCGCAAGAGAAGGAAGGAGTAGCCGACATGCAAAAAACAAGTTACGCAAACAAAAGGTAAGGTAAAAAGTAAGAAGAGAACAATAGGAAATTGAGAGAACACGATGAAGATGGAAAACATAAAGGTGGAGGAGAAACTCACAACAAAGAAACGTTAATAGAAAAAGAGGAAAAGCCAGAAACGGAAATGAAAAATGAAGAATAAAATAAATAAGGAAACAAACAAGGTCGTACAAGATGAGGAGGGAAATGAACAAAGGAAGAAAAATGGTTAAGGTAGAGACGAATGAAGATTATAGTTATAAAAATTAGAGTCAATTTTACATTGGTTTTAAATCAGGTGGAGGAAGCTCTAATTGTGGGTAAAACGGCGAGAAGGACAACTAAGTAAGAAAACGAACAAAAACAAAGAATGGACTTCAAAAAAGTATAAAAAGCTAGATAATTTGGTCAGTAGAGAATAAAATTGAAAATTATAAATCAAAAAAAGAAATCACTGACTAATAAAAGAAAAACTAAAACAGAAAAGAAGCAATAAAGCGATAAAATAAAAGAAAATAGGACAAAACAGCAGCATACTAGAACAACCATTCGCATGTTTAAGGATTTCGACAGAGATGAGATAGCTGAAATTTGAAAAAAATTTGAAAAAATGTCCTTAAGGCAAGACGCTCTAAGAATATAACTAAATTTTTTCGCTATTTTTAGTTAACTAAAATTAGAAATCTACGCAGAGCGGTAATATAAGTCTTCGTTCATTTAAGGATTTCTAAATATTCAGTCTGGTTCAAAATTAATCCGGAAATTCTGCGTTGAAATTTATTCATTAAGGAACGATTTAAATAATATCGTTTACTTACTTTGTCCTTTTAATGAGGGTCAGTACTAGTGTTGTGCCGTAGGTATTTACCCATTGGGTAAATAAATAAATACCGGGTAAATATCGGGTACATACCCAAAAAATATTTACCCACCGTAAAATCGGGTTTATTGCTAAAAAGACCTAATATTTTATTGCTAACGTAGTAACGTAACCGGTTAGCAGGGTTAGTCGGGCTGCTAATAATATGAAAATTGGAACATCAATTTTGACAGACTTGACCAATTATTGTGCGAAAGAGGGTCTATGGGGCAAAAAGTTCGTTTGGTTGTCAGCAGCTTCAGTAACACCAATAGTATGGTGGACCAATAGTATGGTGGAAGGGAATCTGTATGAGCAGTCGCCTTTCAGAGGTGGCGGTTCGCGTAATATCAGCTCCAGTTAGCTCCGCTGCCACTGAATGATCATTTAGTGCATTTAGCTGGATACATAATAAAAGACGTAATTAAATAAAAGATTTCTTTCGCGTAGTTCAGAAGTTCCAAAAAAGAAAGTGAATCGAAGTGATGCTGATGAAGAACTAGTACTCGTAACGAGTAGCAATGATGAAGATGAAAGCGATGCAGAGATGGTGCCTTACATGGACAGTAACACCGATGACTTCAACCATTCTCTAATTAAATTTACTTAAATAATAAGGTTAACCGTGTATATGTACAAAATAAACGATTATTGGACTGAAAAGGTATTTAAATAAAAAAAACCCTAGTATTTACCCATTTTGGGTAAATACCCGGGTAAATACCCAAGGTATTTACCTAAATTATATTTACCCGGTATTTGCCCATCACTAGTCAGTACTGCTATCTACTACTTCTTGATCACGTTGTAGATAACTAAGCAAAACAATGAGAAACCATTCCTAATGCTTTTTGGATAACAGGAAGCCATGCTTTCGTTTTAAGTTGCGAGGATCGAAGATTTACATATTTTGAAAATTGTCAATTTCCCTATGTTTAAAGCGAAATGTGGGGTTGTTACGAGTACTACTCGATAATTAATAGAAATTCCCCTAAAATATAGGAATTGATAACAATCATATTAAAAAAAAGAATTTACAAAATATTCAACCGCATTTACAATATTTTAATTCGATTTTGTTAATTAATTTAATGAAGCTTGTGCTTGTGCAACCCGTCATTAAACTCATTTTTTGCCAAACCTTATACCCAAAATTATTTGGAATGGTTGTTAGGTATTTAAATGTTAGCTTTTGGCTAGTCAGTTGATGACCACTCCGTATATCATTATACAGTAATTTTCCATCGTGTAAGTATGGAAATGAAATTAAACAGAGTGTTATTTGTGCTGTAACAGCCCTGAGTAAATCCATTAGTATAACGAACTTTGCTATTATTTGCAAATAAACTTTTGACACTATTCTTGGAAAATAAAATAATTATTGTGGTAACGTAGTTGTAAACCAAGGTGCATGCATGCAATACGGACATTTGTTTTGCTTTAAAAGTATTTGGTGAAACGTAATTTAATATTGTTAACAAGTTTGGAGTAGGTAGTTAAGCCCCTAATATTTATTCGTTTTGTAAGGTACCTAATAAACGCGTTACTTAATTCTACAAGTTGTGTTGAAAATTGTAGAAATGTTATAGAATAAAATTAATGAGGTGGATTATTAAAGGAATAAACGTCACATTTACTTGAGTAAAGTTTATAGAATCGTATAAGAAAGCGTAATATTTAATGGAAACTGTGGGAGTCATCATATATACTGTGCGCGGTGCATTATGACAACGCATAAAGTGACAAAGCAGTTCATTTGTCTCTGTGTAGGCATTCTTGGTCCATATATTTTTGACACTTTCCGTTTTCTATTTTTTCCACGAAGGGTACAATAATCTGATCCATTCTCGCTGGGACGCGGCTCAGTGTAACTCTCCACATCTCGCACTCCCTCGGTCATTGTATTCTTCTTAGTGCGATATGTCTTCTCTGCCCTTGTCACCACCTAACGTAATAAATTTACTGCCTGAATGCCTTTCTTTGGGCTCGGAAAGTCTTTCCTATACCTAGGCTTTTTAAGTGAAAATTTACACTAGCAGTTTTAAGGTCTTTTCTTTTACTTTTCCATTTTAAAGTTTTTCTTTTGATGAAAGTTATTGCGCGTTTTTGATACTTATATACCATACACAAATCCTTTTAAACGGGCTAACAAATTTTCGGTATCCTTTTCTATAAGACGGCGTGTGGGATTTCTTTTTGCGTTTTCTGTATCGCGTTCCGGAAACCCAAAGCTTTTTATCCTGTCTGAAAGAATACGGAAAAGGAAAGGGCATTTAAAAGATAATACGAAAAATTTTCGTCGCCGTTTGTTAGTTTTGTATTAAAAGTTTAACTCTGAGTAGACTGCCTTCCTTTCAGTCTCCTCGGTTTACATAATCTAACGTTTTCAGGAAGTTCATGCATACGTATCCGGTTTGAACTTTAAGTTTTTCTATGAATGCTAGATCGATGTTAAGTTAAGTAATTATAGCAATTAGCGCGTAAGGTTTTGCTGCAACGCTGTTAGTTATTAGTACTTAGGTTAATGAGATGTAATTGTATTTAGCGTCGTGTCGTACGTTAGTGCTTCGGTGCGTCGTGTAACGTGAAATATTTTAACGGCAAAATCAAATCATCACGATCCAACAAACTGTATTTGGATTTTCAGCGTTACGAAGTCGAGGTTAAGTAATCTCGTCATGTAGCAAATCTGGGTGAGACATTCTCTCCACCTGACAAGCAGTTGCTGACGGATGCTACACCCGAATCTTTATTTTAGAAATACCGAACGTAACCCTGTGTCAACCGGTCTTCTTACACTGTAAAATGACCACTTACGTTCCGGGACAGTTTTACAAGTTTGTGTTTGGAATATGAAAAAACGTTTGGATTTTTTCAGGCTTGTGTATATTATAAAAGTAATTCCGATAAGCATTTTAAATACAAATCATTTTTAAGCAATTTTGGTAGAGTTATGACATGAAATCAGCGTTTTCACATGGAATATGACGGTTACAAGCTTTTTTACGTCAAAAAGGATAAAGAACATAAATCACGAGTCCTAATCCCTTGCTTGTCCACCCCTGTACGCTGGATTACAGATCAGTTTTACAAAAATCTGGCACGTATTCGCTGACATCTTCTTTAGCAATGTTTGTCAAAGTATAAAATATGAGCAGACGATACATGGCGACTGCATTTCGGTGATCTATTACTCTTTTATAATACGACCACGTATTTTCCTAAAAAAAGTCGTTACAAAGTTGAGTTCGGTTTAACGTACATGAAACGAGATATTCGGAACGTACAGAGATACGAAACGGCAACCGAAATAAAAATTCTTTATTTTTCGCTCATTATAGTTTGGCTACCTATAACAAAGCTGAGGCGGCAATCTAATAATCCGTACATTAATGTTCTGAAGGGTTTAATGAAGGATAGCGTCTTTATGTCCCTATACAATAGACATAATGCGTTGGTTACACCCGTCGTTACTAAACAAAGTGTTGCTGAAACACGTTTCCGGTTTATCTCGTTTCATGACAACAGTGGCGTAACAAAACATCGCACTAGTTCGAGTTTGTAAACTTCGTAGCCAATTCCACTGTGGAAAACCCAATGCGTGTTTCACCTTGCGAAGATTCTACCGTAATATTAAATGGTAACATTAATATTCCTGAAACTAAACGACGGTTGACAAAGGACGATCGGTATAATAACCTATTTTGCGAAGCTCGTAGATTAAATTTCAGTAATTTCCCATTTATATCTTAATCTTTCTGTTAATACGGATTTTTTCTTAATTAATCCGTACGCCTTTGGGACAAAACTGAAAGTATTAACTCCTGCACACAAAAGGAGTCGAATAATAGATACTGGCGTGTTGAATGCAATTAGCGTCGATAGCCTAGCGAAATTCAGTTAGTTCGTTAGACAAAGTAGATTACGGGCCATTTGTTTATTATTGCTGCTTTTACACCGTTCTGACGTTACGTTGTTAGAATAGATTGGAAAAAAGAAAACTGGTTTAGTTATTATTACTATTAATGTTTAATGTGTGACGCTAACGTAATACATACTTTAATTTCTTTTTTACAAAAAAGAAATTAAAGTTGGTGTTGTTAACCATACATACATTCTATGGTCGAATTTTCGAGCCAGGTAATGCACGTCATCAATAAATTTTATAACATCATAACTTGGTACGTCTACATGAAGTTCCAAACGATTTACAAATTTTATAACCTAAAAAATGTGAAACGTCAAACAAACGTTAATGATACACAACACGATCTGTCAAAAATTTGCAAGTAAAATTGGAAATTGGAAATATAAACATGCCAAAAATAATACTAACTTTACAAAAAATAAATATGAGCTAAATTAGAAAATAAAAACTCGATTTCTCTCTTATTTTCAAAAATGTATAGACCTTTTGATTAAACACGGCTGCCTATTCTTAGAAAACTACAAAAATAATTTATATTTAGCAATTACATTTTGTATTTTTTTATCGCGCATTATTGGTAACGCCGACCGTTGATCATGTGATTGGTGACGCGCATTACCTGGATCGACAATTGGACTATACGTAACATGATTCACATCTCAGTTGTCACCGATTTGTAAAAATTCGCCCATAACCGTGATTCAAACCTGTGCTCTCTTGGTGACAAACTAGACGTATTACCACTAAGTCAAAAAGATCTTACTTAAATCTTTATTAGGAATTTTAGAAATTAGAATTTGGTTTATAATTTAGCTAAACAGTTTTTAAATTGAGAGCATAGGATATATATTCAAAATCTTCATTGAAATTTACCTACCTGTTGTATTCTGCATTTTTGTTTTGTGTGGAGCATATTCATTCTAAATTTCTAAGTAATTTTAGAAACAATTCAGAATCAAAAGTTAACGTTATTGTCACATTTAACAACGTAGATATTTTAGTAAATCTAATTAGAATCAACAGAATCAATGTTGATAATTGATAACCCTTGACTGGTTAATGGTGGATGAAGGCATTAAAAAGGCTAATATGGTTATTGTATTTACAGGCAAATCATTTTTGATGGGGTCTCTATTATATGAGGGTATTCGCCTTTTTAATGCTCTTCCATATGAGTTAACACAGTCCACTTCTGTTAATGCTTTTGCTGCTCAAGTGTCTCAACACCTTATTCAACAAAGAATAACGTTATAATGTAAATGGTAGAATCTTAATGTCTATTTTCTAATAGCAAGTTGCTAAATAAAGCATTTATTTATTATTTATAATTAATAACTTAGAAGCTGTTACAATTTTTCTGCTCTTAGCTCAAATTGTATCGTTCTTCTCTTATCAATCGCCACTGTTGGTTGATTGTTAAGCTTTATGTTCTTTGTAAAAGAGGTTTCCTCTCATGTTACTGCGGTTGTTACCCTACATAAAAAACTTTGCTTATTTTGCATTTATCATTCTGCTTATGTCATTTTTAAGTAGTTTTAGGGATTGATTGTTCCCGAATCAATTTCCTTTACCTTAAGGTAGTGGGATAGTGGGTTAAGATTTATTTACAGTCACGTCTTCTCAATTATATTGCATGTTGACATTCTTTAGGGAACCTTGCCTGGTTGATTTGTTCGTTTCTGTAATCTCAAATATTATGGTATTTTTATAGAAATTTCCAATATTCATTTAATTGAATCTTACAGCAGCTTTATGAGGGCTTTACGAGAGCTTTATGAGGGCTGTACGAGGCTTTAATTTGAGATTAGCTTTCCATGCTAGGAAGTAATTGGGTTCATAATTATTGCTGTTGGAATTGTTTTCCAATTTGCGTTTGATTTGGATATTTGAAGCACGTGGAGGACCACCATTTTGAATTCAACATCTGCCTTCTAATCATTCTGATTTTAACACCTGCCTTCTAATCATTCTGATTTTAACACCTGCCTGCTAGTACAGGGTGGCCCATTTTTGAGGGGATTGCAGGCTATCTCCGTAACTATTACATCTACGCAAAAAGTAATAAAGGTGTCTCGGGCCAAATTTTTGAGACAAATCTAATGGTGCAAACTGTAATTTAATATCGTCTTTTGTTTTCGAGCTACAAGCAAAAATTGAATTTTTCGGAAATTCTTTTCGGAGTTATAACTCTTTTGTTTGTAGAGATAGGAACGAAAAATAAAAACATTCTTAAGGCACTTTTTCATGTAGAATTTAATGGTGGTATTGGATTTTTAATTTGCATATTAAGTTTTGAGTTATAACATAAACATGTATTTTTTTAAATAGCAACCGTAGTTAGCTTTGACATCATTCAATAGGTCGCTTTTCAACGTTTTCAAAAATATATAGTTTAATATACTTATTTTAAATAACGAATGAAATATCAACAATTTTCTAATATTTACAAATCTTAATTGGATATAATTATCAAGCAATCCTTGGAACACAAAAAAAATGAATAAAAAATCAGATAAATGACTGTCCTGTCAAATTAATAGGTATTCGTTTGGTTATGTAGCTTTACTTATGTAAAAAGTAAATGTAAAGTGTAACTGCTTAATAGTTACAATGCCTGTTTATGTGTGACAGTTTAAGTATACAGTTTAATACAATTAAATCTCAATAAATTTGGCAATATTTAAGAATACTGCGGTATAAATGATTATTTAGACGCATTCTAGAGGGACTAAATTTAGTATCCACAATGTCCTTATCTGGGATACTCCTACATTATTCTGTATTTTTTCTTTACTGGAATAGTTTGGAGATTCTGTTGCATACTCTAAACTATTTGTAGTATTTTCGTTTTATCTTGGTTAAATATTTTATTTATTTCGTGGTTTGTTGAAAGATTCAAAATTAATAAACTTATTCTCAAGTTTCTTATAGGTATGTTTCCATATTTGGCTGGATACTTACTTTTACATAAGTATTAAGTAACGCTACATAACTAATCAAATACTGTTTAATTTGACAGAACAGTCATTTATTTGGTTTGTCATTCATTTTTTTTTGTGTTCCAATGGTTGCTTGATAATTATATCCAATTAAGATTTGTAAATCTTAGAAAATTGTTGATATTTCATTCGTTATTTAAAATAAGTATATTAAACCATATATTTTTGAAAACGTTGAAAAGCGACCTATTTAATTATGTCAAAGCCAACTACGGTTCCTATTTACAAAAACACAAGTTTATGTTATAACTCAAAACTTCATACGCAAATTAAAAATCCAATATCACCATTAAATTCTACACGAAAAAGTGCCTTAAGAATGTTTTTATTTTTTGTTCGTATCTCTACAAACAAAAGAGTTATAACTCCAAAAAGAATTTCCGAAAAATTCAATTTTCGCTTGTAGCTCGAAAACAAAAGACGATATTAAATTTCTGTTTGGACCATTAGATTTGTCTCAAGAATTTGACCCGAGACACCTTTATTACTTTTTGCGTAGATGTAATAGTTAAGGAGATAGCCTGCAATCCCTTCGAAAATGGGCCACCCTGTGCATGTGATTGGGGAGATAAGTGTTTACATCTAATTTCAATTTTATTAATTATTGTATTATCTTTGAATCACTTAGTTTAGTGATATAAATTTAGTATGGTTACATTTTGTGCCATATGATTTATTTAATTAATTTCATATTTAAATATTTGTAGTGTATGGTTCATTCATAAGTTAGGAAATAATTAACTTATTAATTCATTTAAAAATTTTGGCTTTAGCTTATCTACTCCTAACATATGAATGAATTAATTTAACTTTTTCTATCGTAGAATTTTCATTGCTATTCGATTTGAATATTTTATATATTTTGATTTAATTGTGTGCTATTATCATATTTGAAAAGGTTCCGCAATGAATGAGTTTAGTTGAGTTTTGACCACTAATTTCATTCCTATGAGATAAACGTTTATGCCATTGGGGTGAATTGCATTTCAGGTGAATTCTTGCGTTCCCTAATAAATTAAGCCTTCAGCTTGTGTAATTTTGAATTTTCTTTTTGGAACTTGTTAAGCATTCATCTTTACTTTATGGTGTGTATTTTTTTAAAAAGTTTAGCTTATCTTAAAAATCTTATTAAGTCTGTAATTATATCTAGTCAATAATATAATTTTTATTGTTAATTATTTTGAATCCTGGCCTTTGCGCGGTTAACTTGAGACCTGTAAAAATATACACATTTACAACCTCTGCAGAAGGCAACGGGAAACTATTGAAGAGAACACAGTTTGTTCCCTAGTAAAAGCAGCTTAAGACTGCGACCAACCAGCTCTAATAGTTTATTACCCTACGCACAGTTAATAACTTTCCTGACTATTCAACTCATATGTCACCTGTCAAAAATCGACCAATCAAAATGCAAGATTTGAGCCAATCAAAACGAATTGTATCAGCAATTTTCACTAGAAATAATTGTCAACAGTAATTACATAAGTGGTGATAATTTTTTGATAATTGTAACTAGATTCACGAATCTTTATTGCTATGGAAATTTCACGAAGTTCACGAGTGGAATTTCCTAATAGCAATAAAGATGAGTGCTAATCTAGTTAAAATTATCAAAAAAAATTATTACCACGAATGTAATTCGGCGTGATTATTTTTTAAACTACTACACAATGATGACAGTACTGAATTTTTAATGTTTGTATTGACACAAATGGCAGCACTACCTTAACAACCAAGTCAAGGCTAATTTTTTTATGCATTTATTTAAACAAAGATCCAATGAAAGAACGTCAAAAAATTGTCGCTGTAATCAGCTACTAGAAAAATTGTCAGTGTAATTTTGATGCTATTGGTCGATTTGAAATTTTTTCTCATTATGATTGGCTGACAGGACTGTTTAAAAAATAATCGATAAAATTTCACTAGTGATACGAAGCGACAATTTTTTGAAAACAGTTTATTGCTATTGCCGCGGACTAATCACCCGCAGCAGTGCTTATAAACAATGACTGGGAAGGCATTTTTATGCAGGCAATAACCCACTAAGGGTTGAGAAGCCACCGAAGTAAGTTATTGCTAGTTATATCCAACAGAGAACAATTTTCATGTAAACAAACTTGAATGTGGACTAATTTATGAAAAATGATTCGATGGAAATGATTTTTTTTTTTCGTTGAATAGTCCCTCAAATACCATTCGTGGTCAAAGAATTGTAGATTATTCTTGCTGAAAAATCACTCATGTTCCTTGCGATTGCGAATATTCATATACAAGCACAAGGAACATTTGTGATGTTACAGCAAAAAAATGATCGACAATTCTTTGACCACTTGTGGTATTGTAAGTGATTATTTTTTAAACAGTCCTGTCAGCCAATCATAATGAGAAAAAATTTCAAATCGACCAATAGCATCAAAATTACACTGACAATTTGCTAGTAGCTGATTATAGCGACAATCTTTTCACATTGTTTCATTGGATCTTTGTTTAAATAAATGCATAAAAAGTTAGCTTTGACTTAGATCTTAAGGTAGCGCAGCCATTTGTCTCAATACAAACATTAAAAATTCAGCATTGTCATCATTGTGTAGTAGTTTAAAAAATAATCACGCCGAATTACATTCGTGATAATAATTTTTTTTGATAATTTTAACTAGATTAGCACTCATTTTTATTGCTATGGAATTCGTTAATCTAGTTAAAATTATCAAAAAATTATCACCACTTGTGTAATTACTGTTGATAAATACCTGATTTAGTTTTTCGTTGCTTGAAAGTTTTCCAATTCTCCGCATTTTCAAAAATCTCTGTGATTTTTAAAACATTTTTAAACAAAAGAGCCATGCGAGTTTAACACGGTGATACATAGTTTGGTGCACGCATATTGAGCATCGAATGGTCAGTCAGCCATATGTAACTTCTAAATTTGGCGTACACTGCTCATAAATTAAAGAGTATGGGGCATCTATCAATCATCAACAAATTCAATTTAAATTATAGAACTTAGAATCTGCTGTACAAAAAAAATAGTACCTACTTTAAAAATCCAAAAGTAATGAAAGTGCACAATCATATTGACGTATTGTAGAGAAACAGGTTACAATCGATGATGAATGGCTAGCAAAGAAAGCAAACTCTTAAAATAAAGATCGATAGGTATGATGGGTGGATAATTGAAAATATAGCAAGAACATTTGACATCAACACTCGAAGACGTAGACTGCGAAAAAAGGCCACAGGCCTACCTAAATGAAAAACTAAGAAGTAGAAGAACAAAAACATAAAGAAGAAGAACAAGAATGAGAAGGAGAACAAGAAAGAAGAAGAGAATAAGAAGGAGAAGTCGAACAAAAACAAGAAGAAGAACCATAAAAACAAGAAGAAGAAGAGCTGCACTTGTTTATTAGGGTCTGTGCACTGTGAGAAAAAAATCACTATTACGAGGGCCATTCTAAAATTAATGATTTTTTACAAATCAGAATTTATTAATGTAGGTGAAAAGTGTATCGCCTTAACTACAGACATCACACTAAGCGTTGAGGTATTGTGACGTAATTAGTTTCTATCATGCAGCAGCAAGCAGTAGATACAAAACAGCCGACGCCATTTCATTAGCCAGCTGTCATTGAATTCCGTGTGAAAGAGAAAATTCTCAATCTCAATGCAGAAAGAAATACACCGAAGACTCCAGCATGCATATGGAAATGTGTGAATGGGCGCTAGCAATGTTAGGAGTTATATAAATATTTCAAAGATCGAAAAACGAGCATCCAAGGTCAGCATATACACTGCTTCCACTAAACGCAACAAGGAAAGGGTTGATGACATCATTAAAGACGACAAACGTGTCACTGTAAATACAATTGCAGTAAAACTTGGAATACCTATAGGTCACAGTAAATGATTGAAAGCTTAGGCTTGAAAAGTGTGTGCCCGATGGATCACACGTTTGTTGACCGAAGACCACAAAATTCAGAGAAAAAGCAGCACTCAAGACCTTCTTCAGAGATATCAAAATAAAGAGGATGTTTTCTTGATTAGTATTATGACAGGTGATGAAAGCTGGTTCCATTGTTATGAATTTTAAACAAGATGGCAGCGTATGGAATGGCACCGCTTTAATTATCCAAACAAGAAGAAAGCAAAAACAGCGCAGAGAGGTGAATTTTGATTGAATTTCTTGATCCTAAGGAAACCATAAATAATGCTCGTTATGTGAAGATACGTAAGAAGTTCCGTTGTGCATTGAACGATAAACGCCCTTGGACAGAAAATTGTACTGCAGCACAATAACGCGCGGCCTCGCTGTGCTCGTCTATCCACGGTGGAAATTAAGAAAACGGGTTGCGAAGTTCTTCCGCACCCTTACTACAGGCCAGACCTGGCAGCCTCTGACTACCATCTCTTTGGTTTTATGAAGGAACAAGTGCATCTTTGTCTTTGGCGTTAGGCCGTTGGAACGGAGTTCTACCGCAACGGAATTTTAAAGCCTGCAGAACGATAGAAACAATTTGTGCAGAGAAATGAAGACTATGTTGAGACGTGAAGAGAAGTTTACATATTAAAATGATGCAATTGTTTTTTCCACATTAAATAATTCTGATTTCTAAGAAATTGTTGTCCATTGATTTTAGTGTGGCCCTCGTATTTTTAGTTGCTTATTTTGCAATCAAAGAAGTTATTGGTACTTTGTTGCTGAAGATTTGCGGAGGAGTAGCTTCACCTGCTGTATGCCGAAACGTGAAGACAGAAAAATGTTTTATCTTCCTACTAGTTTATACGTCGCCTTTATTCCCTTCAGAATTCACTTGACCCCAGAACTCCACCATTTGAGTGCTAACTATCCAATGGATTCTTTTATTGTCCGTAATTTGGTTGGTCGGACGTTTAGCTATCCCCAAAGATTTTTAACCATGAGATTGGCATAGTTCTATGCGTTTTTTTACACGCCTATCTAATATTCTTCCATGCAAAAATGATTGCAGCATGCCGTCAATTTCCACTCGCATAATCCAATGGAAGTGTCCTAGTTTTTGGATTTGATTGAATTACTTATTTTTGGGTTTTTATTTATCTGGACATTCATTTTTCTTCCCAGCCACGCCGATAAATCAATAATTCAAAAGCTTTTTTATGATATTTTTCTCGGTTATTCACCTTCATGAAGAGGAGGGCTAAAATATATAACATGATTCAAACCATCTCCATTTAGATCTGCTGTAATTTGTACAGTGTTGTTCAATACTTTTGTGTATTGGTGAATGCTAGCGTTTGTAACACGATTGAAACCCCTTTGTGTTTTTCTTCTACAGTTGATACTCCTAATCAATGTTGAAAATACATATGGATTGAGAACCTGACGTTTCGCGTTGATGGGGAGGATGCTTTTCGGTATTTACCAGAGATTATCAAACGTCCCTCTTCTTAATTGAATTCAGTAAGATTTCTAGCCAGTTTGGTTATGTTTTCCAAATTTTATAGAACGACCCAAGTAATAGAGGCAACTCCTCCCATATGACGTTTATAAATTTAGTGCTTTTGTTTATGTATATTGGCAACCTGCCCCTTTCTGCCATTGTCCAATTTTAGATGACGATATCGTCTGTTTATTTCGAACGATTTAGTATAACTTTATGGTTTAAAGATCTATTCGAAGACTAGTACGAATAGCTTTGGAAGATCGCTATCGCCTTGTCGCATTAGCTTGCTAATGCTTAAGGTTTTTATTTATACGAATGGATAATATTGTAGTTTCCTAGGTATTGTCAGCTTAATATACCTCAAATTTGCGCTAATATTAGTAAAGTCTGCTTTTATGGTTCACCATTCAATTGAACTGGAGGTACTATGGTAATATATTATTTTTACGTGCAGATGGAGTTTGCATTCTTCTTTACCAAGAAGTCGTTTTCTTTTTTCCCCTTAAATTTGAAGTTAGTCCTATTGTTATATATTATTATCCTCTTCTATTGATCATCAGTTGAATCTTAAACCCAGCTGTCCTTAGGTCGTTTGTGGCCGTTAGGTTTTTCTGCTATTCCTAGTTCGACAGGTTTACTATGATCTCTCCAGTACCTTCATCTTCTTCGAATTCATCTTCTTACATTTGTGGTCTTAGAGTATTTCCTTATTTTTGCGTTTCTAATTCTGTTGCTAGGATTTGTCCCAGTTGGCATTCTCAGTTTCATCTTTATTGTTCTCATTATTTGTTTTATTTTAGTTGTTTCGCTCAACGTCTTTACTCCTTAGATCAGTATGATCCTCGCACAAGTTTCCTTTTTTGGTCTTAATGTCCGTATTCATATATTTCGTTATAAGTATTACGTCTCATTATTGTCGTGATATCATCACTGCTTCTGATCTGATCGTGATTTTTTTTACTACATTCCTTGTTACTTATCATGGCCATTTTTAAATACCTAGATATCCTAATTTGTTTGATAATCCTTTTTCTTTGCTTTCAAATCGTACTGGTTCCTTTACTATAACCGTTTTTATGGGTGAAGACGTGAAGTTCGTAAACATGATCCATAGAGCTTTCGTTAAAAGTTTATAGAATGGGATAGTAATCTAATGGGACGGTGTGTGTTATCTTCCTTCTTGCGTACAAAATCTAGAAATAAATCCCTTTTCTAGGCAAGTCAATCCACCTGAGAATTTGTAGATGGTGATTACCATTTCGAGTTTTTGGTATGTGTGATTTTATATTCGTCGATCTTTGAGGTATCTTAGCTGAATGGGCAGTTGTCTCATCTTGTTGGAACCACAAATTAATGCTGTAGTTTGCAACTTGAGGAAGGAAAAATGTTCCAATCATCAGCGAGTATTTCGTTAAATTTACATTGATGGAATGAGCTTTGTCAGCCTTGACAAAATATGGCCCAATATTCCACAGGATCTCAATCGTACACCACACGACGGCTTTCAGGTATGTAATGAAACTCTCTTCCTTCACGGTGCCACGAAGATCGGAACTTGCCTCGACTGATGGAAATTTGCCTTATTTAACACCAATAGCTTATCAACAATTGTGGGATTCTTATTATGAGGCAAGGGTGCTGTTCTTTGAGATCATAGTTATTTGGTTGCAACAGACCTGCCTTCACGACATTTTTTCACCCAACCTTTGAACGCTGTTTCCGATGTTGTTATCCCGTTGCGACCATGTTCTCGTTAAAATTCAGCTTGAATTCGTTGTTGAATGTTACATGGAAAACCCTCTATATACCTTTATTTTACTGTTTCTTCTAGCATTTATACAAGTTGAGTTGTTTTGGTCCCTTTTTATGCACACGTTTCATGACTGATGATGACGATTTATTTTACGTTGTGATTGTGCACGTTAAGCAAGGTGGTCTTGAAACTACTGATATTTCTAAAATTTTGATCATACTTTGATTTTATCTGTGATATGCCGGGAAACATGTTGGAGCATGTTAGAGAGTTGAACGGGTTGGAAATGTGTGTTTTAGTTAACGATGCACCATTTCAACAACTTCTATAAGTAAATAAAATTGTTGGTTTTATGGCCTACCATTTGCCAGAAGCAAACATTAATAATTAAGTAAGTTATAACTCTCGAGGGATGCGTTTTTGGAGCAATGTTTACCGGAATTTTATTTATCCTTTTGACGAACCCAACCCAATCCTTGTTGTTGACCAAGTATTTCAGGACCATCTTGTATAGTAAGCACAGGATTAGAATATTGGTCGTAAATAAAATCAGTCACATTTCTTAACTAATTTAATAGAGATTAGAAAATATCGGAGAGTTCGATGAAAGAACCCTTTCATAAAAATCACTACAAATTTGTGACTGAACGATAGCTATAGTATGCTTTAAAGCATAGAATAAATTTTCATAACTCAGTTTAATGGATCGTCATAGCATTTCCTCATCGTTTTCTACACAGCTAACACCGCTAACCTATAAATCAAACTCTTTGGTGCAGTAATTTTCCCATTTTATGTCTTTTAAAGTTTTTATACTTTCACGACATTTTCCTTTCTTAATATACATGTTCGTTCGGGTTCAAGGGCACCCCTTGTTATTAAACTGTTAGAAACTTTGACGTCGATTAATTCTTTAAAACATTTACTTTATGGTAAGGTTTGGATATTTACAGAATTAGAAAAGCTGGTTGTAAGATTTACCGATGCTTTTAACGCGTAGGATTTCAAAAATTAGATACTTCAGGTTTTGTTTTTGGGGTTTTGTAAGCTTTAAATCTCGTTTCAGTTTCGTTGTTCAAACAGCAAAACAACAAAATAATAATTTACAAATTAATTAAATATTTATATTCAGAAAATAATCTTCTTTTGTATTTCATGAAGTGGAAACTGAACTAAAGACTGTAATTTTCAAAATTTCTACAAACTATGCGAAACTGGCAGGGATATTTATTATCAAAAAGTAAAACGAGGAAAATTCCTAACAATTACTTTCGTAAATGTACAAGACTGGGACTTCCTGGACTACCGATTTTCTATAACCTAATAAAATATGTTATTAATAAGTTACACGAGTTGCTCAGGATTTTCACGTCTTTTATTCCTTTCAGAATATTACGTTCCTTTTTAATATCATTCCAGACTTTAAGGAACTCTACACGGTTCATTTCGCGACATAGGCAAATTAGATTAGAACGTTCTAATTTTATCTCGGGGATTCATTGTTAAACTGCATGTTTGATGTCAACTAAATTTGGTATGAATTCCGCTCTTTTCATAAGGTTTTCGAGGAAGGTAATTACCGATGATTAAATCGGTTTGCTTTTGTTGAGTTCCTGTATGGGAACATTCAAAAGAAAATTGAATTTTAAAGTTGTCATAAATCTTTTATAAATTATAGCATACGTAAAATACGGACTCGTAAAGCAGTAAGGTTATTTGAGAATCAGATATTGAACACGTTCGTTAGGTTATCCTTCATAAGCGGCAATCCTTCTTCTGTATTGTTAACAGCCTGTTTATTTATTCTTTTTGTTGGCCTTTTTCAGACCATTTGCGGACAACTTTTGGTTTTTTTAGAGAACTTTCTACCACTTTTGTTGCATATTTACGAATATCCTGTTTTGTCATTCCTCAAACGTCTTTAGTAATACTTTGTAACCCTTATTGATTTGTTTCTTTGTTTAATCTTTCGTTGTTCTTTTTCTTTTTATGTGTATATTTGGATTGTTAAATGCTTTCGCTGTAACGTTGTTAATTTTTTAAATTTTTTATACTCATTACTAATTTATACTATTCACAGCTTGTTCTTCAAATTCCCCTTTATTAAATTTTTGATACATATCCTGGCGCCTCTCCACTTTTGTATAGTATCAATAGCTTCTTTTTTAGGTCTTACAATTTTTAATTTGTCTGATTTTTTGTCTATTACTAAGTTTGGCGTCACTATTTTATTATCGCTTGCTGTTGTAAACTGATTTAAAGCACAAATATTTTGGGATATTCGTTTATTTTTTGATTTGATTTTATTTCTGGTATCTTTTGTTACAAAACCGGTCAGTCAATCAAGGCTAAACTTCAGTTTGATTTGATAAAAGAAACCCCTTCTATTTAGGGGTTGTCGAAAATTATTATATAAATACAATGAATCAGAAGAGCAAAAGCGTAATTCCTTTTTAATTGTACGAGAGCTACTCTGGGATCTCACCAATCTCAATAGGCTCCTGCAATTCCTTAACCCTTTTTCATTGTACGAGAGCTACTCTGGGGGTCTTACCAATCTCAATAGGCTCTTGCAATTCCTTGGCCCTTTTCATTGTACGAGAGCTACTCTAGGATCTTACCAATCTCAATAGGCTACTGCAATTCCTTAACCATTTTCATTGTACGAGAGCTACTCTGAGATCTACCAAATCTCATTAGGCTCCTGCAAAACTCCGTAAGCCTTTTAATAATACGAGAGTGTCCTATTAGGTTCCTACATCCTTTGTTATATCGTTCTTTTCAGGAGATTCGCAGCCAAAACATACCATCTCGGTTACGGACACCCGTCTTTCGACTACCAGTTGTTAAGATTCGCTGTTCAGGAATATCATTGTTATGTGAATAAAGCTTAAAGTTGTACTTTGACTTGTGACTTTTCTTTCCTACACTTTATCAAAGACGGGGCTACAAATACACAACAAAAGAGAGTCCAAAACTTCGGAGGTTTTTACCAGTTATAGAAAATTGTGAATCCACATCGTTACAAACTTGATCATCATATCCCCTCCCTTTCTGTTCTAATCCCGAAGATTTCAATATACAGTTTATATTAACCTTCTTTTGTATCAACTCCAGCATTACAATAATTTGCTGTTATAATCTCTGTTGTCTTATTTTCCTCCATTCTTTTTCCTATATCCTCGTATAGACCTTCTACAATTTTAACGCTGTGGGTCAGTGGGTGTTGGTTGGCGCATAGATAGACTCTCGGTTCCGAAAGCGTTCTCTGACAGATCCTAATCCCTGCATAGTAAAAGCATAAGATAAATCTATCAGGAAACTATATCCGCAGAAATGTCATGAAAATCCTAGCTGGATGGACAGTTGTCTCACCGTGTTGGAACCACAAATGCTATAGGCTTGCAACTTGAGAAAGGAAAATGTTGGAATGAGCTTTGGCAAAATATGGCCTAGAATTCCAAAGGATCTCAATCACACCACACGATGGCTTTCAGGCTATTTAACCATTTTTGATGGAATTCTTGTGAATTATCCGCCAGTACTGAAGCTCTCTTCGTGCACGGTGCCACAAAGATCGGAACTTGCTTCGACTAATGAAAATTTGCCTTACTTAACACCAGGAGCTTGTCAATAATTCTAATCATTCTAGCAGAAATCAACTGATTTCTCTTTGTCTAAAACAGACTGCTATCTTACAATTTGAATTTTGTATCCACTGCAGACCATATTTTCAAAGTCTGCTTTCAACCTTTCTTATTTTAAGCAAGCGTGCTGTTCTTTGAGATCATATTTATCATATATATTTGTTTGCAACAGACCTGCCTTCACGACATTTTTTTACGCACCGTTTGATGGTGTTATCCCGTGGCGACCATGTTCTCGTTGAAATTCAGCTTGAATTCGTTGTTGAATATTCCATGGAAAACATTTACACACCTTTCTTATACTGTTTTGGTATGTGATGTTCGTCTTGATAATCTCTTATTAATAATTATTCGTATTCCTACCAATTTTTTGTTTTTACTTTTGTGATTTGGGCACTGATTTTAGCTGTACGTATTTAGTCCCCACTATTTTGATATCGTAAATTCCTAGGACGTCCCATTTAATTGTTCCTAACACATATTCAAATTTTTCTATTTTATTATTGATCAATAAACAGCGTGCATTAGACGTTTCAATTTGTAAACAATTTCTGGCAGATCTATATCCACCAGTCATTTTAGCACCCTTTGATATTTTACTTGACCTAACGCCGCATTGGGAGGCAGTATATGAGCCATTGTGGACTATGGAAAATTTTTGTTAAGGCTTATAGGTCGTAAAAGATCATCCTTGACAGATAGATTGATGAGTAGGTAACCAGCTGCTCCTAACCTCCAGTGCAGCCTCTGTATCATTAGGATGTTATTATATCTGACTATCATTATCTAGTTTAGTCTATAGTATGTATAGGCCAATAGAGTTCTCTGGGATATGGTACTGGAACCATATATGTCCTTCTCCTTCGTTTTGCCCTTTTGTCCTTCACAGAGTCGGATCCCTTACGCATTTTCGGAATCTGTTAAAATCGGCAGCCACTTACTTAGTTCTTTCCCTCTTCCCCTTACGCATTTCTCTAGGCTTTCCTCCCATGTTTTTAGTGGACTTGTTCGACTTCTGTTTCTTTTTGCTCGGTAAATACGTTCCTTAGGAGGTCTCTTTAGTCCATACCCACCAGTTTACCTACATATTTCAGCTGGTACCTCCATTTTCCTCTGTTAACACTGAAGTTTCGTTCTTTGAGTTCTTATATGATCTGACTCATACTGGTACAAACAGTAGTGAGCTTGGTAAGTTTAAAACTCTCTGATTCTAACCTTTTGTTCTTGCTCTTCCCTCTGCTTCCTCAAATGGTCTGATGGAGTTCGTTTGTACTTTTAGCTCTGCTTATTTTCTTACATGCAATTCCTAATTTATTAAACTACATAAGATTTCTTATTGTTTGTGATAACCAAATTTTGGGTTAGAAATTTTCTTTTGTATTGTAATAAATAGTATAACCAGAAATTTAAAATTATCTTAAGTTTTCACTTTGATTTTTATTGCTTTCGAATTAAGGCAAATATTACTGAATAATTATTAAATTAAAACCTTTAATTTAACTTAAGAATGTGCTTAAATGTTTGTAACAAAGTGTACATTTTCTTATTGATTCTCTTCGCCTTTGCCTTATTCTTCTAATTCGTCTCTTTCTTTTCATTATTCCTGTTGTACTTGTTCTTCTCGTTCTTTTTGTACTTTTTGTTCTTTTTCTAAACTTTTTACATTTCTTCTAAAATTTAAGAAGGTCTCCTTCAAAATTTTCACGTACAAGTTTCTTCCTCTTCTTTTTTTATTGTTTCTCTTCTTCTTTTCATTCTTCTTGAGTTATTGATTACTAAATAAATTTATTATTTATAAAGATAAGTTTACGTCTTTCGGAAAGTATTCAGAAAAGCAAAGTAAATATTATATTAGGTTGTTTGAGTTTCTTTGTTGCTACAAGTCTTTTCATCTGCAAAGCGTTTACCACACACTTGTAGCAATATACAACTTGTATATCTACGAATGTTAGGTATAATGATTTCTCTCTTTGCAATCTTCTTTTATTGTCGTTCTTATTAGTCAGTGTTACAAAGTATAAAGGTTCTTTATGAAAAAATGTTATGAGATTTCTGCCAAAATTCCTTGTTTTAAAGGCCATTTTAGACATTTTTACTTTTTCACATATTTCGAAAATAAAAGTTACACAAGCACATTTTTATTAAAACAATATATTTTATAAATCTAACAATAATTACAAAAATGTTGCCATTTTAGTCTGCTTATGTTAGTTAGCGCAGCTCTTATTCAAAAATATTACAACATCAAAATACATTTAAATAATTAATTCTTATACTTTATTAAAAATTAATGATAATGCCATTTTATCGAATATAAGTACATAATATATTTTCTAAATAGGAAAAGTCGCAGTCGTGTCTCAATTGGTTCAGTGTGCGTCTGACCTCTGAGATGGCCCGGGTTCGATTCCCAGGCCCCTCGGAAGACAATGGCAAACCACTGAGGTATTCTGCCTAGTAAGTCTTCTCTGGAGTAGTAGAGCAAGCATTTCCGTGGTTCGAAGCCCACCAAGCCCACGTAAAGCTGTAGGCCCCCTATGTTTGTAGGCTACTTGACATGCATCCTGCAGACATATGGAAAGAAGACAGGCAACACCCTGTAAAGGGCATGCCACGTCAAGAAGAAGAATTCGAAAAAAAAGTAATTCTCATTTTATTGGTTATTTTCAGTGTTTCAATCATGTTTCATTGTCAAAAATCATAAGATTCGACATGCTAATTACGATATCGTGATATGATAGTCCAAATCATGAAATTTCTTTTTAAATTATGAAACCTTTTTTTAAGGCGTAGTGGGCGCCACGCTAACCAACCTAGTGGCCTTTCAAAACCAACTCCTTCTGGAATCGCCTAAAAGTATTACTTCAGAAGGACTTGTTAGTCTGTCTTCTTTTCTATTTTATTTAATTAACATTGTGTATAGCCTAACATTTACATAAGTAAATAACTATATAACAACCATGAATTATACATTTATACATAATATAGTTACTCTCTCTAATACTAACTACTTAATCTATTACACCCCGTCTTTTATTTTTCCTTCTATAATTTTCTTTACGGGTTTCTTGACGATTTCTTTCCAGTACCTACTCGCGTTTTTCTATCATGATTTCAATTATATTATGTTTTGTTCAAATTTCGTCTAACTCTTAAACTTGTTTCGGTCCTTATCCTATCCCATCTTTCACATCTAAAGATTATATGGCTAACATCGTCTCTTGCTTTATTACAATAGATACATGATTCAACTGAACTTTTCCCAATTATTTTGACGAACGTCATGAAACTACCGCGTCCGCTCAACACCTGCGTGAGGCAGAAGTCTACCTCACCGAATTTTCGATTGTACCATTGTGAATATCGTCCTATAACAACTTGAAATAGAAATCGCCAATTTTCTTTGTTTTCTATTTAATAATTATATTTTTATATTCATTCGTGCTTATTCATGTGCCCCAAACTTGTGCTGCATATAAATATTATCGAATGTGCGACTGCACTATATGTTCCTCGTTTGCACTGTCCAGGGCCGCGTATTTTAGCTTTTCTTTGTTTCTTAGTGTTGTATTTTCGAACTTGATTTCGAGGTTTTTCAGTTTATAGCTCCCATTAAGTGTCACCATTTCAACTTTTTCAGCAAGTATTTGTAATTGTCTTTCGAGTATGTTTCGCGCTATTCTGACTAGGGCCACTTCTGCTTTAGTTCTCAATAATTCAATGGTCTTTGCGCGGACCAGCAATGCTGTATCGTCTGCATAGCATAGCGCCTCTGTTTCGTACGGTAGTTCCGTTCTAACAACCTTGTCAAAACAGACGTTCCAGAGCAGTGGTTCCAATATCGAGCCCTGTGGGACTCCGCAGCTCAGTTTGTGTTCTTCTTCTCCGTCTGTCATTACTATATATTGGTTTAAATAACTACACAATATTTTAATACGTTATTCGCTGATATTTCTGTTTTTTATTTCTTCTATTATTTTGGCCCATCTTGCGCTATTAAAAGCATTCTTTATGTCAAGCGTTATCAGTACGCAGTAGTCTCTGTTTTTGTATGCTTTTTCTTGAATCAACTCGATGCTATTTCTTATTGTTATTAGTGGGTCTAGTATTGACCTGCCCCTCCGAAAACCGTACTGTTTCGGCGATAAACTGCCTTTTTCTTCCAGTTCTAATGACAGTCTGGTGTGAATAAGGTGAATTGATCTTTCTAGTGTTTTTCCTAGGTTATCTAAAAGGTGTATAGGTCTATATTTTCTTTAGATCGTTCCATTTGCTGTCTTATCTACGAGGCGGAGCCTAGCCCTTTTCCATGTCAGGGAAAACTCCTTTTTCTATTATTCTAATCGTTACCGAGAGCCTGGTGTTCTCGTCTGCCTTCAATGCTGCCTATATTAGGTATCTCTGTCGTGTGTCCATCCAGATCTGTCGCTTTCCTGGGCTTCATTCTTTTAACTTTCCTCCCTGTTTATTTTATTTATTTCTGTTATTTCCGTCTCTGCCCAAGTTATTGTTTCACCGGCCGGGAAAAGTTTATTTACACTCTTGCATTTTCTTTCTTACTAATTTTAGTTTTCTTAACCTTCGGATGGCCAGGTGGGGTGACTTTGTCACCCCAGCGCTCGTTTTTCTGTCATATTTCCTTGAGTTTTCGAAATTGCAGTTTGGTGATTTTTTTAGCTGAGTTTTTCGCCTTCCTATTCATTATAGTAAACTTAATTATTTTCCAAATCAAGACACTTAGTTGAAAAAAAATATTTTTGGATTGGGGTGAGTTAGTAACCCCACGTGAACCATGTGACTATAGCGAAAACAAAAATATGTACCTCATGTAACGAACAAGGTAATTAGATAACTTTTAGTAACTGATGTGCGTACATATGTGCTTGTGTCTTTTCGTAATTGCATTTGTTTGATTCCCTATATTTAAAAAAAATACATTGATATAGCATTGAACCGTTTTCTTGCATTCCAGCCAATATTTACTTTCATTTACTATTGTGTTGTGCATGTACTTTTAGATTAAGATGTTTTTGGTTCTAATAAATAATTTTTGATATATTCCTCACGTTTTACTATGTGCAAGTACTCTAAAAACGCAAAAAACGTATGGGGTGACTTAGTCACCCCACCTGGTCTTTAGTGTTTTACATTTCCACGTGGCCATCCGAAGGTTAAGGAGTTTACCGGTAACAATTTTGTACGCTTGACCCCAAGGGTTATTCTCTATTTCATTAATTAGCGACTTCCATTTGTTTCCTTTTGCTTTAATTATGGTTAGTCTATATTCATTTTTCGTTCTTTGATAATCCTCTTCCACTTGTCTCTTTGTTTCTATAGATTCTGCTCTATTTTTATTAGTTCTCGTCTTTAATTTTCTTGCTGCTATATATTGTTATCTTTTCTCTGGTACTTCTGGAGACCACCAGAATATTTATTTTCTATTTTTTAATCAGGTTGGTCTGGTTAAGCGTTTCTCGCAATTCTCTCGCATTGTTTTCACATATTGCTCGGGTGTAATTTGGTTTCTATGTTTACTAAGATCATCCTTTAGGTTCTTCTCAAATCTGTGAGCGTTCTTTGTGTTAATGTCCCATTTTCGTTGTCTGGTACTTTTTTCATCTTTCTTGTTATTCTTGCAAATTATGAAACCTGGCAACACTGTTCTTAATACATATAGTATTATCTTGTGTTTGTCTAAATGGCCTATGTGAAGCATTTTCTTCTACTAATTTCTTTTCTATTAGTCGTTATTTCTAGCGTTTGTCTTTTCAAAAAATTATACTCAGTCGTGCATTTTCCCTATCCATTGATTTCTTAAGATCAACTGAAAATTTTCCTTTGTCTATGTTCTTACGTTTTGCCCACCATAGTTGTTCATCTCTGGGGCTATCCGATCTCCACCGGCTACCTTTTGTAATCGAATTTGTTTTACCGCTTCCTCCCTCTCGTCATTTCTATCACCTTCTCTTAAGTTTTCTTTTCTGTTAAATTCGATAACAATTTGGTTCCATTTGATGTGAAATTCTTCGATGGTTGTAAAATGCAAACTTTCTTTAAGGCAGTCCAAAAACCAAGATCACTGGAAAATGCTGTTTGCAAGAAAAAGGAAGCCGTCTGTTGAAAACCAATAAAATAGTCCTTATTCAGTATTTCAAGCGAATTAAATAATTTCTTACGATTACAGTGGCCTTATTTTGTGCACACTTTAATTGTCCAATTATCAAACGTTTTTGAATGGTTTTACGCATAATTCATACAAGCATTTAAGTTAAGTAAATATGAAATGGCTAATATTCTGTTAATTACGCAAACGAGGTTTGATTATCCCAAAACTGGAGAGATTTTCAAACTATAACGAGAAGGTTGGTCTGAAAATATCAAAACTGTTTGTTGATTTGTAGAGCCTTTTACAATTTATTCTTCAGCTTAAGAAAAGTGTGACTAATGATTTCTGTCGATGATAATTATTTACGAATGGAAATGTTGGGGCAGCCTTTGAAAATGTACAAGTACCCTGCATTGTCTAAAAGAGAGACAATGGTAAAAAAAGTAGACCTAAAAGATTCATAACCCTAGCACGGGGGTATTTAGACTTGATGAACCATATATCCCCTAAATCCTATTCAACGTGAAAAATTTATTAGCTAATGTGAGTGTGAGTGGGCCATTTGCATTTTTTATTGCAGTGTTTTAGGTTTCAAATAAAGGTAGCACAAATGGAGAGGCGACACACAGTTTTATTATCTCGTTAATGTAGTGTTTCGAAAATAGAATTTAACAGCTTCCACGTTTTAAGTAAATTTGGCCGGCTTATAAGGTAAAATAATTAAACCTAACGCGTTCGACTAAAATAATTAAAATAATTACTTAACGCGAAGGTAACGTACGCGCAAGAATTATGAAAACGCATTTACTATCGAGGTCAGTTAAATAAAGTTTAAGAAAGTACACAGTTAATAAATTTTATCGAATTAAAAACGCTATTAATCATCGTAAATTGCAGTGCGGTTAAATATTATAATTTAATGGCATCGAACATCTATCCAACTCGCGTTTCTAACTGCGTGGTTTATTGTAATTTATCGTCCATATAATTGAGAATTAAAGTGGTGAATTAAAATCTGGCGCAGGAAGAATTCGGTCAAAATTATAAGCTAACCGGCGTGAATAACGAATAGGTTGTTATAAATGGCACCGCAAACATTGCATTGATATCTAATTGAAACGTCAAGTGCACAAGTTCCGTCGGTGGAAGGCAGCTAACAGAACAGGCTACCGCATATTTTATGGTTCGCATTTGACGGGCAGAATAGAAATGCATCCACTGTCCAATTGAGCCGTATTCGATGAAATTGGTGCATTTTCTATGAATTATGCACCGTACGCGGCCAACAATAATGGATTTCGCAGGAGTCAATGATGCCATGCCGCCTTTAAGACGTCTAATTCGAATATGCTCGTTACGTGTGTAGCTTTCCAAGAGTAGCAATTTTCCGGAAAAGATGTGAAAATAATGTTTTCGTGGCTCTTAAGAGAAATTTATTTAAAATAACGAAGCCATTATTTTAACAGGAGGAAGAAAGGCATCAGCGAAATACAGATTGATGGAGGAAAATACGTTTAGTAGAGCTGTTTATGAAAATAAATTACGTTCCTGGAGGCCAATTCCTTATTGTTATTGACCAAACAACTTCTAGAAAAGTGGCAAAGTGCCTTCCTAATTTGGAATAATTTCGTTACGGCATTGTCTAATATATCTTCATACTCTTAACGTTAAGTGTAGGTTTCCGTAGACGTTTATAAAAAAATTCTTAGAAATTTAAATAAAATGATACGGAAGCGTTTCTTTACGCGTTTACATTTATTTATATTTGTACGTATAAAATAAACCCAAAAAAAAGTATTCCAGAATTAGACGTTAAATTCCTAAAACTTCAATATTTTGCATATACAGTGAGATCAGATGTTAAAAACTTAAAAATTATTTAATTACTAATAATTAAAATTTCCAAAACAGCTTACTTAAAAGATTCCACCAAATTATTCACGTTAGTTAAACATGATTATTATAAACCTTTAAAATTGAATAATAATAAATTATACTAGGAAAACACAACATTTAATTTACTATTCTTAGTATACAATAAACTTACACCCTTGAAGAAGGCCGATAGTTTAAAACCTCAGAAAATTTGCGTTTTTTTAAACTACACAGAATAAGTCTCACGAAAAAAAAATTAAAATCTGAAAAGTGAACTAAATACCTTATATTGTAATGCTGCATGCTTCAAACAATTGTACAATAGTATATTGAAAGGCAAGTGTTACAATTACCCTTATTGTAATATGAGTACAGTTTGCGTAAACGAGCCGTAGGGGGGTTACGCAATGTACGAATATTACAACTCGTCATTGTAACACAAGTTTTTCATACTATTTTTCCCATTTCGCATAATTTATTAATTTAAAAAATTAATATTAAGTAAAAATATTAAATGCCAAGGTTGGTAAGATTGACAGTTCCAATAAACATTTGAAATTCAATTAACAATTTATTTTGACGTTTATTGAAAATATATCCGAAAGTTACATCTAACAAGATTTCTATCTCAAAATGCAAGGAGAATTACAATGCACTCCTCCTGAGGTCAGAAACATTGCCCCTAATGCACTTAAATAAATTTAATTGCAGTATTCTTACATATGCAATAATGACAGATGTGTTGGACATATAGACTGAGTTACGAACGTTACAGATAAAATGTTTCCTAAAAACAATTTAACAAAATTTTCATTGTAGCACTGTTTTTGATAAAAACAGTTGTACAAAGCATTTCATAAGACACGATTATAGCGACACTGTTTATAACGACAATTCTGTTATAACAACATATTTTTAGATGACTTTTATCATCTAACTAACTCGTTTATGACGACGGTATTTTAATTTTCAAAGCTTAGTTCTGCTTTTAAGCAGTTGCATAGTTGTATGTAATCGACACTTTTTGTGGCCTTCGTTTTAACATTTAATCACGTACTAGGGTCGTTTGGTAATTGGGGTAAAAAAGCAAGTTAAACACATCTTTTGGAAAAATTGAATTTTAATTTTCAACATAGACTCCATTGAGGGTTTCACACTTGGTCCAACGAGATTCCAATTTTTTCAAGCCGTTAGAAAAGTAGTTTTTTTCAAGGGCTGCAAAATACTCATAAACAGCTGCTGTAACTGCTTCATTAAACGTGAATTTCTTCCCACCGAGCCAAATTTTCAAGTTTGGGAAGAGAAAAAAATCACTCGGTGTCAAGTCTGGAGAATAGGATGGCTAAGGAATCAATTCATAGCCTAAATTATGCACTTTTTCCAATGTAATTGTCGACTTGTGCGATGGCGCATTTTCTTGGTGAAGCGCCAATCTTGGACGTTTTTGTTTCAGTTGTTCTTTCAAACGGTACGATAATAGGCTCCTGTTATTATATTTCCCTTCTCCAAGTAGTCAACCAGGAAGATTCCTTGTGAATCCCGAAAAACAGTGGCCATCACCTTCCCAACCGTTCGCTGTCCAGTTTTTGACTGACGATATTGTGGATTTTTTGAATAATATTCGTCGTAATGACTTCAACTGGGTGTCCAGAGTGGGCTTCATCTTCGGTGCTCGTTCTGTCACGTTTAAATTAATTTATCCAGAAATAAACTGTCCTCAGTAACGGCTCAGAGTCCCCATGAACTTCTTTTAACTCCGCCTTAATTTGAGCACCCGTTCACTTTTTTAAATAAAAGTGTATTATGACTGTACGAAATTCCTATTTTTATGTTAACAGCGCGTTACGGATCGCATAGGTAGGATTCTCAAAAGACATAACATCAAAACCATCTTCAAATCCCCTCCAAAAGTGTCACAGATACTACCTTCAGTAAAAGATAAGCCTCAACCCTTGTCATCAAGAGGCATCTATAGCATCCCCCGTTCTTGTGGTTTAGTGTACAATGGAGAAACTGGTCGCTTAGTACGCACACGTAGCTGTGAACACAAACGTTGCTTCAAATCAGGTCTTTTTCACATTCGTTGCTGAACATCATCATGACACTGGTCATAAAATATTGTTTGAAAAATCTTCGATCATTGCCAGTGCCCCTCATTTTTTCAACAGGAAAATCCGTGAGGCCATTGAAATCATCAAGACCCATAATAACTTGAATCGTGACACTGGTTATTATCTATCCTATATTTGGAAGTCCGCTATCATTACTGGTTCCGCTCCCTCCACCGCTGACCAATCGTCACAGTCAGATACGCTTGGCCGGATACGGCCGATATAAAGTCGCTGCCTTTTCTGTTTCTCTTCAGAAGGGTTTCGCCTCTGGCTTGGTTGACAAGTTGAGTTACCGTTACCCTTCTGCCCCTTGCTAAAAGAGTTTCGCCTCTGGCGTGGTTGCCACGTTAAGTTACCGCTCCCTTTCCTCCTGAAGAAACCCCTTAAAAAAGTTGGCGAAACGTTGAGTCTTTCTGTCTCAAAATGACACGGTCCCAATCCGAAAGACGTTTTGTTAATATTTCTTTCTATTTTGTTTATTTCATTCTTTCTGATCTAAGTAGTTTCCTACTGGATAAACACATCTTTTCATTTCTTTCTAGTGTGTGCAGTTTTTATTCTATTACTTGCTTTATTATTCTATTTCTTGGTTTTCGGTAGGTAACTTCATTTCAGTTTTCATGTTTAATTTAGGAAAAAAAAAGTGTTATGCTTTTTGTTTATTTTTATCTACAAAAGGAAAAGCTTGGTTCGGTTTGGAAGATGAGTTACTATTTAATTTAAAATAAAAAATGTCAAGATGTTCTTGACAAATTACTTTTGTTAATTTCCTGCCTTTTTGTTCTTCTTGTCGTTCGTACTTCCGTCAGTTTTTATTTATTTCTTTCTTTCTAGTCTAGGAAATTTTCCAATGCATGAGAGCAATTGTTTTTTCTCATTACCACCTTGGTAAATTGACATTTCATTGTCAAAAAGTCGACATTAATGGAAACTAAAACATTTAGTTGAACAAAAACAGACTGTATCTAAGGGCAAAAAAGACGATTTACCGCGCCAGGTCATTTTCCGCGCATGGTACCCCATAACGCTACACCATAACGGATATAAAAAAAATAAATAGTTATAATGGAGAATACGTGCTTATTTATTAATATTAAAACTAATTTTACAATTGGAACAACGTTGAATGTTAAATGAAGGTGTATTTACAAAATGTTTGATTTCATTCTTTTCGTTACTGAAAACAGAACTTGCGTTTATGTGTTTGTTTGTACCATAGCAACAGCGCCGTTAAACTGTCATAAATATAAACGTCACAATTTTTGTTAAATTATTAATGAATTTTATTTTGTGGTAGTGAGAAAAACGTAATGCGCAACGCGTAGGTAAGTTTCTTTTTTATCCTCGGTGGCTTTATGGACCTCAGCTGCGCTTCGGTCCACAAATTACCACCTCGGATAAAAAAGTTCACTTACCATAACTTGGAGCGCAAATAACTATTAAAACATACCTGACCTGTTCTTTTTTTTTAGAATCTCACTGATTTATTTTCTTATGTTGTTTTCATTTTCCTGCTTGTGCTGTTTAATATTCTAATTTTTGGTTTTCGATCTATATATTTGTTTCAGTCTGTTCTTTAGTCTTGAATTCATCTTGTTATGATTTCTTGTCTTTCACGTTTATTTCTTATACTTTCGTTGTATACTCTGTCGTCTCTTGTATTTCCTTTTCTTCCTCCTATTCTTCTTAGTTCTTTTTTTATTCATTTTGTGCTAATCTAGTTCATTTCCTACTGCATGAAAACAGATTTTAAAACCTAGTTATATTTCTATTTCGTGGTGTTTATGTATTTTCGTTTTATTTTTGACTGTGCTCTACTATTTTTTGGCCTTTTTTCTAAAAGTTCGTTTGACGTTGTTGTTTAGTCTTAAATTTATTTTGTTACAACTTCTTGTGTTATACGTTGATAGTTATATTTTCATTACGAACTCAGTCGTTTCTTGCGTTTCCTTTTTCTCATCTTTTCGTTTTCGCCTTCTCTACTTTTTCCTCTTCCCCTAGTCGTTTTGTATTTTCTATTTCTTGTTCTTCCCTGCAACTTCTTATCGTTCTTACTTATTTCTGATTTTTCTTTATTTAGTTCTTTCTGGTGGTGGCTATGTCCCACTATCTATCTATCCATTTATTTTTAGTATTCATGCTGGTTTTCTTATGTACTTTTCATTCTCTATTTACTATTCAATTTTTTAGTTTTTAATCCATGTGTTTGTGTTGGGCAGTTGTTTAACCCTGAATTGATCTTGTTGAAATTTCTTGTGCTTCACGTTGATTTCTTATATTTTCAGTTTAAAGTCTGCCGTTCCTTGTAGTTACTAGCTTTAAAATGTTGAGTTTTGGGTGGATGCTGTTTTAGTTTATGCTTTAGATACATAATATGTTATTTCTGTATTTTTGCAGTAGAATTGTTAGATCGGAAAAATGTTTTCATGAGAAAAATGTTGAAAAATCTGGAGATTTGTATTCACAAATTTTACCATTTTAGGCTGCTCATATTCTTTTAAGGTAGGTAACTTTTCTTCAAAAAAAGTACAGTTTCAAGGTAAATATCAATGATAGATGTTTTACTAACGAAAATATTTATTTAAATTAAAGACAATAACTAAGTGTATTTCGTAAGTGGAGACACTGAGTAATCTTATTTTATTGACGATTTTCAATGTTTCAGTCCATTTTAATGTATTTAGCACATTCTCGTTCAAAAACTATATGTAGTGGAAAGAAAATCTCTTTGTACTGAAAGTGCTTGTTGCGAAATAAAGAGCAAGTTGCAGCTAGAATTACGAACTTGTGATGTGCGCTAATTCTTCTATTTATAAAAGATAGCATGGAAAATATTCCAAAACGCTTTATTTATTTTACTAATAATTGCTTTTAGTTTATCCAATTTAATCAAATTAAAACTATTTCAAGTTAAGGCATGTTGTTTGAAATGTAGTTAAATGTAAATACGTAGATAAGTTTTCTGAACTAGCCTATTCTTAGAATCCTGACTGATTCAACGAATCGATTTTCCCTGAATAGATACTGCTTGGAATGCTTCAAGGTTGTTAAAAACTTTCTACACTCCGTTTTATGGATGTACCTTTAAGATGCATTAAAAGATATTTTCGCCTTTTTCTGATGTAAAGCTTTCGCTTCTGTAAATAGCAACATTGCTCATATTTCTTTAAACGCGAGACTGTTTGCAACCAATACACATTTTGCTGCTAAGTTGAAGCATTTGCAACTGGAATTATTAATCACTTAAAATCTTATTTAATGTACTAAGTTTGCAATTGTGAATTTCGCAAATTTTTGATTTTATTTAGTTATTTATATAGAAAATCTTAAGATAAAGGAATAAAATAATTTGAAACTTAGTGAATGAATATTTTTTAAGGAGTGATTGTTTCACTGTCCTTGCAAATGCACCGATTTTGTGGGTCAATTGCTGATTGAGGGCATCAAACTCTGATGGGATTATAGAAATGAGATCAACTCTGTCATGTTTACATGAGCTGTGATCTAGAAACTTGATTAGAACACGATGGATTGCGAAATTGAGGAATTTCACATTATTAGTTTGTCGTACTCCCACCTTCTAGCCACGCATATCTAGTAAAGAACAATGATTTATAGTAAAAGAGACATTATTATTGTCTTTAACCTAAGAATAGTCAGGTATCTACTAGATACTATTGGCTAATAGATTAAATCTACATTATATTTATGTCTAAAGATAACTTCGCTGAATGCATCGTGTTATATTCAGAGGGTGGAATGATAAGTGGTTAGTCTAATAATGAGAAACTAGTTATGTTTTTAAAAAGATAAATTGTGCTACTGAGGAAAATCTTGGGCTTTTTATAGGTTCTAATGATAAATGGAGTTTATCTGATTATTTTACTTGTAAAATTAGCTAGTAGCGTAAGTGCAAACTGTAGATGTCTAACTAGTGGGATCTGGAAAATCCAAAGCATGTGGAGGAGGCTTTAGCTTACTTTTACGGTCTCCCCGATGATGACTATAAATCAGAAGTAGAAGCTGACGAGGGGTCTGTAGAAGAATTGCAAAACTTAGATACCTCAATGAATTCCAGCACCTGCTCTACGCCGACAATGCATCCCTTGAAGATGCTTTCGAGTATGAATCTGATGTAAGGGCAACAACTTAAGGGGAACATTGCAAAATGAAAAGGATAGGGCACAGCTACACAATGAAGAAATATAAGAAAATGTAATACGGGAAGGAGAAACAGACTGGGGAAAGGCTACAACTTATTTCGACAATTTAGACATAGGTTTGGATTCAATACCTCAGGTAAATTTTAGTGTTGCTGCTTTAGATAAGGAAATATGTTTTTTTTTTCAAAAATTCTTCTGACAGCGTATTAGAAAAGATAGTCCAGGAAATAAATTTATACGCCAGCTAGGAACGCAGGCGTAAAGGCAATCCAATTCCGCAGCCTTCAAGAAATTGGGAAGATAATATCACTCTGGAAGAACTTAAAGCCTTTATTGGATGCTTGATTATTATGGGTATCCACGTTTTGCTCCAAGTTTGTAACTACCCATTTTAGGAGTACCTGCGGTGAGCGATATAATGCCTTCAAAACGTTACAAAAAAATTTGGAAAATTTACATTGTAATACCAATACAAATATGTTACCTAGAGATAATCTGTACAAACTCCGACCTGCTATAGATCAACTAAACGCTATAATTATTCCTCGCCTGTACAAACATTCAGATCGCCGCGCCGGTCCGTGGATGAATCAATGATTCAAAGGTAGGAGTAGTTTCAAGCAGTACATACCTCTAAAACCAGTAAAGAGAGGTTACAAAGTAAAGTGCCTTCACTCAGTGGATATATACTGAAATTCAAAATTTACCAAGGAAAAGTGCCAACACAAAAACAATATCCATATACTCTAGGAGAGCAAGTAGCACTACAGCTTACTGAAGATATAGTGAGCAGCAGCTGTGTTATTGCATTTGACAACTTTTTTACTACCAAGCTTCTTATGAAGACCCTTCGAAAGAAAAATATATTTAGTGCTGGTGCTGTGGGGCCCGACAGAAAAAATTTGCCAAAAATCTTACCAAACAACTTACTGGGGATTTTCTTCGAGAAAGCGTCGTTGAAGAGTACTACACTTGCCAACAAGGAAAATACCTGTTTCCCGCTTAGTGGGTCTTGGAAACCATTTACCACTGAAATAAACATTATACGGAAGATACAGACTCTGCAGCACAAAAAGTAAAGAACAGAGAATAAGATTTACATGAACAGAATGTTAGGTATCATTGTGTATTAGTGAATGTTTCAATAAATTTCATGGTAAATAATGTATCTTGAGTTTGAGAATAAATATTTATATTTTATATATTTCTTTAATTATTAAAAAGAAGAGAATTCTAAAGTATATGTCCTGACCTCAGTATAAAAAAACATATCGCGCTAATGGGCAGTGGTAAGCATGTTCAAATTTATAGAATTTTGAAAATTATTTTGACATTACACAGCTATTAGGTATGCCACACCATAAACATTAACAAAAGAAAAAACATTAGAACTTAAAAAAGAAAAAATGCCAACGAAAGGGTTATAAACGGTCCACACACCCGTGGGAAACTTGCACTCGAAGACGTTTTTGATCAGGTTTAGGTAATCGCTGAACCCATCTTGCTGAAAGATTTTTCATATCCAGTTCTTGTGTTAAAATATTGTCCATTCGCTATTTTGAGATGTTTGCAACATTAGCTAATTCGCTCAGTTTGAGCTGTCTTTCTTTTAACACCAGAACGTGAATTTTTTACCATATCTGGCGTTGTGACACTTTGGACGTCCAGAGCGATGTTCGTCTTGCATGCTTATATAGCAGCGTTTATACTTTTTACGGTCGCATATGATGAAGCACTTACACCCAACACATTTATCATCTCTTTGAAAATTTCTTCATCTTTTAAACGTTTTAAATTTAAAAAAAAAATTGTAACGGTAAAAGAGTAGGAAATGCGTTTTCTTTGCAGGGTGCCTAACACCAAGCTATTGGAAAGATGGCCGTTACATTTTCAGTATTGCTAACTAAAACATTGAAGTTTCAAACTATAGAAAATATTTTGCCCACCAGCGCCATCTATGTTAAGACTAACCACTTATTATCCCGCCTTCCTATAAAAGGTATTTTCGACAACTCAAGGCTAATGTAGTGGGTGAATGCTTACCTCACAATCTAGAGGTCCCAGATTCGGACCCAAACATGACCAGTCCTCGGCCTGGAATGCGGTTGGTTAAGTAGGTTAAGTTTCGAAGGCGATAGGCTTAATTCAAAAGAAGTTTATTAGATGAATATGTTTTTGCATGTGCGTTGTGCTAAAGAGTTTATATTTGAATAAAATATTTAAACTCTCATAATGTGTTTTTTGGATATTGATATTTTGAAAAACATTTGTACTCTCATGAATAATAAGAATAACAAATAACTACCAAGATCGCAAGTAAAGCAGTGAGGTTGGTACTTCATCAGGGGTTAGAATCTCGATTGTACCTGAAAGCCTGAAAGGCTTCAATGTGCGTCCGATTAATTAGAAGTCAAAACTAAATATTTGAACTATTAGTTGACATAATATTTAGGTATTTTAGGGAAATTTGAGATAATTGTATTGGTGCAAAGCCAATTCAGCGGTCTTTTAATGGATGTCTTTAGACACCCCTTACTATTGTAATAAAGCGGGTTATATTAAAGAATAACTTAAAACATTTCCATAAGAAAATGCATTAAATAAGACGACTGATATAACAAGTTGAGCAATCCTTACAATGTATAAATGATGAAATAATTTGTTTACTAACTAAAGATGCACCTGCAAGTTGATATGCGTCATCTGAACATCTGATCATGTTGTGAAATCATTTCATTGTACTACAATGTTGCAGAGTAGTTAACATTTACTAATGTCCACCTACGACAAATGACGTAATCCATTTGTGGAAGACCATGTGTCATGTTCATACAAAGTAAGAATTAATGCGAAATGATGTAACACGGAGTAGCTGGCTCTGGCATCTGCCTGAAATGTAGGAAAGAAGGGGCTAGTTTTGGAGTATAAATATAGCTGGATTTCATACAGAACTCAGTTCTCTGAGGGAGCTCTACCTAGTGGGTTGGAGTAGGCAGATTGAGACCAATTCTACTAAGCTAGAGTCCACCCCGATCTGGAACTAGGAGTAGGTAGATGGAGGCCTAGGTGACAGACTCAAATGGGGTCATCCCTTCGAGTAACGCAAGTATTGGGTTAAAAGTTAGTTTCGACATTGTTCCCAAGATGAGCGCCTTTATAAAGATATTTATGTCGAGATGCTTGGGATCCCAAATAGGGAGACGCCTCAAGTTAGTTCAGTCGAGATGTACAGAGGTCAGTTCTCATCCTTCGTACGTAGTGATTGCTGAAATGTTTACGTAAGAATATTTTCTGTATTTAATTTAAATGTAATTCAATCTAATTTAAGGCTTGCTAATAGTTTGGGTGTGACCCGTGTTAATAGTTTCGATGTAATCCTTTGTTTCATTTATTAACTTAACGTATGTAACTTATCTTGCCATTGTTTAATGTATTTATTTGTAAACTTGTCAGTAAACCATGTTTGTAAAACGTAGTTTGGAATTCTCACAATATATGTTATGTTAGTTGAATTAGACTTTCATTCAATACCTCTCGCACAGCTAAGTAAACCCCACGTAACGGAGTTGAGTGAAAGACTCTACCATCATTATTTATTTAACTAATTAATTATATAGCCCAAGCTCACTTCGTTACACTATTTAAAAATTGTGGAATAAAATTTACCCTACTATTTGGTCTAAAGTTAATGGAAGTAAATAGCCCAATACACATACCCCTCTTGCAAATAAAGCTGACACATTCATTGGAAGCTACCCCCTTCCAGAGGTGTAAATTCCTTAAATTTGACAAAATTCTAAGCAGATAGTGTTAATGGCCATTGCAGTCGGTGCGCGTTTAGATGTCCTTGATAGCTGCAAGCTTAGGTGTCATTCAACAACTAAACAAATAAAAAAATAAACAATTACTTTACGGCTAGTGTTGGTAATCCTTAACCTCATCTTCATGTTCGCGGATTAAACCATCTGGTCTGTTCCAGTTTGCAGCTGTTCATTCCATCGTTTCAGTGATCTTTCTACATTTTTTCTTTCTCTTGGACGGTATTTTACTGTTCTTTGGGGCATGCGTGTAGCTAGCATTTGTTCTACATGCTCTTTTGACTTTTCTCGGTAGTCTTTTATAATTTTGCCCCCTTTATTTGTAGTTCTTTTCTTATTTCTTCGCCCGTTGTTATGCCGTGTATATCCTCCAAATGGTCTCAGAAATTTCGTCTCTGTTTTTCTGATCACCCAAGTTTCGTATAGAAGAAAGCAGAATTACAGAAATATTAAAAACAAAAATAATTACTTATCATTAACAGAATCTACCCTCCAATATACAACATAATTTTTAAATTTATTACTTACTGGCAGATCTAATGGAGTTATTCTCTGCAGCCTTGATATATTATTACTGTTATTTAGAAGGTTCACAGCCAGTGGGTTGGGGCGGTTTTCTAGTTTTCTTAAATATTAAATAACATACTTCATGACTTCCATGTTTAAGTGCCTGCGTAGGACAGAGTTGCGAACGAACCATGGAGCAATAGTAATGATTCTAAGAACCTTCGATCGTTATCTTTGTAGAATTTCTATATTTGAAGTGCTTGATGTTCCCCATAACACTATCCCATATGTCCATATTGGCTTTAGAGCTACTTTGTAAACTAGTAATTTGCTTTGTAAGGACAGCTGTGATTGCCTACCTAGAAGCCAGTAGAATTGGTAAAGTTTGGAGTTCAGTTGTTTACTCTTGTTCCAGATATGTGTCCGCCAGGTAAGGCTTCTGTCAATATGTATTTCCAGATATTAATTTAACGGAGTCTGCTTGATGAAGTGTTTTGTTATTTAATACGACTTCAGGACATGTTTCTCTTCTAAGAATGTTACGTGGGTGGACTTTGTTTCATTGGCACGGATTCTCCATTTCTTCAACCATTTTTGTAGTTCATTTAGACTCTTCTGTAGTTTTTGAGAAGCCCTTGTGGGATCTCGGTGGAAATCTTTTGTTAATTTTAAAAATATTTTGGTTAAAATTACGCGAACAAAATTTAAGTCATTTAAATGTTACAAACACATACAATTATTTTTTTATACAAGTAAAAAGAAATGACACAATCTGTATAATCATGTATCTAAATGGAATTATATAAGGCGCCTTATCAGAGAAGACGGTCTAATGCAGGTTACGAAAGGTGAGTGAAAATTTATTAAACAGCGTCATACGTTTTTGCCGTTAATATTCTGTAATAAATTTTTAAACGATAATTCGCGTAATGGCTTTGTTATACATAGTTTATTACGAAGCAACAGATTTCATGTTAGTGCTTGTGTGAATTTTGTCGGCGTAAAAGCGATATTTTAGCGCTTGCCTTAGTATTTTACATGAAGACTTGGATTAAATTTAAGCGAGTACAGGATATTTTCTCGGGCAGTTTTGAGTTTGGAAAGCTTTGGAACGATTTAATTAAACGGTTGCATTATTTCCTTTTACACCGATTTCCTTAGAAATTTGATGCATCCAAGGGCAAAATAAATTTTCTTTGTAGTAACAGACGTGTGCGCATCAAAAGTAAACCTCGTTGTTCTTAGGGCCACAAGTGTTTGGTAATGATTACAATCGTCAGAACTAAAAACCAACGTTATTGAATGCAAGGTTTGTAAAAATCTCACAGAACTTGAGGTTTAAATCGAGTTGTTTTTCGGAGATAAATCGAAAATTTTTCTTTGTTTTGCAGAGCTTGGTTCAAATCGAAGACTAAATTTATTTCACGGAATTTGTCAAAAACTGTAGGAATTCTAAAGAAAATATTAAATGTGATAAAGAAAGGAGGTTATGCCAGGTGAGTGGCCTTTAAATTTAAAAGTATTACAAACTAATCCTAAAAAATTTCCAGTTCGTGTGACGACCTTACGATTGTCTATTTTAAAAGGATAAACAAACCTGTGTTACTGGTTTTTGTGTTTTCTGAATGAAGGAGTGATATTTTAACGTGTATTTTTAAAAACAGCCAAAACAACCGCAATTATGTACTTAATATGGAAAAGTTTAAGACTCAAGGCTCAGTTTTGTTATTGCAAAATCCAAATGTTCTAAGGACGGATTGTTTTAGCCATACTATCTTGAAAAGGTAAGAAAGTTGCATGTATTGCTCATAGTCATAACTCTTGAAACTTAGGGTGTAAATTTAAGCGAAAGTTTAGCTTAAACATGCTTTAGCTAGGGCGTTGTAGTAGCAATAAATCTTAGCCCAAACCATAATTTAAGCTTTAAATTGAACCTGCTTAAATTACAAAATACATGGTAAGCTTTATTGTATTTAAGCTGTAGTTTAAGCCTATTTTAGCTAAACTTTAGCTTAAACTTAATTGAACTATCAGCCCTTAGATAAACGTTTACCATAGTTGTAAAGATTCAAATTACTGCCCTTTTAGTTATTTTCTCATTAAATTTTTAAGGTTTGTGCCTAGTTTTACACAATTTAGTTTTGTAAAATTTTTGAAATTTTGAACTTAGCCAATGTACGGCGCAGAGAATAAGATATTAAATGAAAGAACGAAAAAAGGACTGCAAGCTAGAGTAATTAAGTAGAAATGAAGCTATTAGAAAAGAACTCAATACGAAACGCAAAAGAAAAGAGTTAAAAAAGGTTGAAATGGGCCGATTGTATGAGATTGGTGGGAGGCAAATAAAGACCGTATGGGAAAGCAAGAAAGGAAGGAAAGGCCGTGGAAGAAGACTGGCAATAAAGCATATCGAAAATATTGCAGAAGAGGGAAGCAATACGCAGGAAGTAATCTTCAATGGCAAAAAACGAAGTGGAAGCTGGAAAGATGGGGTCACCACGGCAGGTACTGGTAGAAGAGGGCTTGGATTATGTATGTATGTAAAGGACTATTCAAATAATACTTACAATAAGAGTATTACAATAATTGATTTAGATTTTAGAATTTAGTAAGTACTTGCTTACTTACGTAATTTCAAGAATCTTAATTCTTCTTTCTCAGCCGCTTAAGATCCAATGCTCGACATATGCCTCTCTCAAATTCTTTTAAATCTGAATGTCCTGAGCCTTCCGACGTATCACTTTTTTAACCTTATCGAGCCAACGCATCTGCGGTCTTCCTCTGCTTCTTTTTGAAATTCTGGGTCTCCAGAATATTAGTCTCTGTGTCTATCGCTATTTACTTTGCCTGGTAATGTGGCCAATCCAGCTCCATTTGGCCTTTGTTATGTATTCTATTATGTCTGTAATGTTTGCCATTGATCTAATTTCCTTATTTCAGAAATACTTCCTATTAAATGTTGAGCAGTCTACATGGAGGAATTTAAAAATCTGGTTTCGCCTTAATTTTCAGAAAGAATTGTCAAGACTATAATTATCAACGAGAAATCAGTCGCGATGACTAAACTTCCCCTTTTGGAAGTATGAGTTTGAAAAGGTAAGCATTTTTATAGTAATCTATGTTTATTCCACAGCATTGGCACTTTTGTATTTTATTTTAAATGGCTGAGAACACTTTAAAAATGTCTTACTAGGATTATTTGTTGATTTCTCACACAATTAATTGTAATGTATTTACCTAAATTTAAAAGTTGTAAAGTTTCTAAAAATCTTTAAAAATACGCTTTTAATATCTTTTTTTGCTAAGTTTACATTTACCTACATCTGTACGAAATTAAATGACAATTACTAATAAATTTGATAATTTTTCCTAGCTACGGTTGCGAAAAGAAGAAGTGCAAAGGCAAAAAGTTCTTTCGCTGATAACAGCCAAAATGCAAACAACGAAGAAAAATTTAATTTGGCTAGTATTTACGTAACATTTTGTAAATATGCGTGTTTGTGGAATCAACGATAGAACTCATCTATTTTAATTGTTATATAGTTTATTTCAACTAATACATTATACTGTAGTTTAAACAAAACCGATCGTTTTCTAAAACGTTTACGTGTATGTCAAAATATAGGTTCATTTAACGTTTCTTTTTGGAATGAAATTAAGTAAACTTAGTTATAAACTGAATTTTGCTATTAATTAAAAGTTCATAAAGCGCAGAAGTTTGCATTTCAATGAACCCCAATCTACTGTGACTTCAATGAGAAGAAGAGTTAAACCAGCCGCTGGAAATCACCAAATTAGAAGAAAGAAAGAAACATATGAAGATTTATTTATTTTAGGTTAGTACCTATGAGTAAGTTTAATAACAAGTGGGTTTGTTGAATGAAAGATACATTTCACTGCAAATGATACGTGGTAGCCTTATTAATCGAAATATTAAAATTCCTTTACTGTAAAGGACCTTCAACCATTTTACTTTGGCACATTGAAGAATTTAGTTTAAGATGAACATATGTTACAAGATTTTACTTTAAATTATTTTTCTAAAATATATTTTTAGTAAAACAACTTAAAGTAAAAATATCCAGATGGAAGTGTTGTGTAATAGGTGTCAAGAAGGGATTAACTCTGGACCCAAAGACACTCTTGACTTGAGACAGTCACCTGTTTTCGATCGTTCACATGATTTGGGTAGCTCGCTTCCCCTTCACCACTCTTTAGGAAAGGATTCTTTAATATTTTTTCATTGAAGACAAAAAAAATTTATACTTAATTCTACTATATTTGACATCAAAAAGAAGTTATAAATGAAATTATTTTTTCAGCAACACCTATGTCAATATTTTGGAAAATGATTAGCCTTTATTAAATGTGAGCTATGGAATAAACTTTACAGTAAACTAAAATAGTGCAGAGAAAATGACACGATTGTCAGGCGAAATGTTAGGTTCCATTAAATAGAAAATTCCTGAAAATTATTTTCATAGGTCTACTGTAAAGTGTTAGTTGCCAGCATACGAAAAATAATGTGATACTATGCGTGAACCGGCACGCTACTGCCTCCCCTTCACACGGAAGTTAGAATAACCCCTGCCATAAACGCAGTACAAGTTTGTACCTGTTGCAATTATTACTACACGAGTGTTGAGGGCGTCTGAAGTGAAGTTGTGTTTGTGAGGAGCGTTAGGAAAATGGACCGGCAAAAGATTGAGCAACGTTGTGCTATTAAATTTTGTGTAAAGCGTTGCGAAAGCGCTACTTATAAAAAGTTACAAAGGCCTTATGTAGAACATTACCTACGCAGGGCACAAGTGTTCAGATGTCGCAAAGCCTTTTTAGATGGCCGAGAAGAAGTGGAAGACAAACTTCGTGCGGGAAGACTTTCAAACTCAAAAACGGACGACAGTGTGAAAAGAGCGAGGACTCTTGTGATGTCAGATCGTCGATTGACGTTGGGAATAATCAGTAGTGAGGTAAATTTGAACTGATTTACCGTCCATCAGTTTTTAACGCAGAATTTGGGCATGAGAAAAGTGTGCGTCAAGATAGTTCCCAACATGGCCCGCTGAATTAAATATTGCATATTAAGGTCTGCCCACTTCATTTAGCCAAGACGCAATTTAGAAAGCACGATGGCGCCATTTGAGGTGAACTATACAATTTGTCCCTTTAAAATGTATAGCACCATCGTCCTTTCTAAATTGCATCTTGGCTAAATGAAGTGGGCAGGCCTTAATATGCAATATTTAATTCAGCGGGCCTTGGTTCCCAAAAACCTCACGGCTGAACAGAAGGCCAATTGGAGGGATGTGTGTCTTGTTCTTTTGTACAGGCCTCAGAAGGAGCTAGAATTCTTTAGTCGCGTGAGCATAGGTGATGAATCATGGATTTTTGGGTATGACCCTGAGATAAAACGCCAACGTCGAGAGTAGCACACTGCAGCAAACTTGCACCGTCCCAAGAAAGCGAGAATAAGAAAATCAAAAATCAAGTTGATGCTCATTTGTTTTTTTGGCACTCAGGAGATCGTCCACAAGGAATTTGTGTCGTCAGGACAAACTATCAATCAAACTTTTATTGGAAAGTCCTTGAAAGGCTCTAAGAAGGTAGCATGTATGCGACCAGGCATTGCACACACTTGGAAGCTGCACCACGACAACGCCCCATATCACACGACAGTCTCTATTAACAAATTTTTGGCAGAAAAAAGAATTCCCATGGATCCCCAACTCCCTTATTCACCGGATTTCAGCCCTGTGATTTCTTTTTATTCATTCTGCTAAAAACCCATTTGAAAAGGCGTCATTTTGGTACTTTGGAGAATATCCAGAACAGCGTTACCGACGAGTTGAAAGCCATTCCAGCAGAAGCATTCTAGCACTGCTGAACAATGGACGATTCACCTCCATCGATATATCGCTGCCCAAGCGAAAATTGAACTACTTTGAAGGGGATAACCTTGATTTGTAAAAATAATAAAATTCATGGTTAAAAGAAAATCGGTCTCATTATGTTTTTGGTAAACCTCGTACAATTGCGGTTTCCCAATATGTTGCTGGTCGTCAAAAATAAAAATCAACTGTACCGGTCAGCAGAAAAAAAAATTCAATTGCAAAAGTAATGGTTAGGAATTTAATTTTGAATAGAATAAAATATTAGTCGAAATAAAATATATAACAGACAAAAAAAACCTATTCTGAATTAAAAATTGAGTTAGATTTCTTCTCTTATAAGCCTGAAATACGGTGTCTTTTTCGCTTTTTACGAAAATGATACATATTATTTTAGGAATGTAACGTTAAGTAATGGATTATAAAACAACGTTATGATTTCAAACAACGGTCATAGGCTAGACTACAGATTACATATTAAAATGAGTTCGTATAGCAACAGAAGCGTCCACCTTTCCAACTTTCTAGATCCAAAAGGCAGATCAGCCACATAATTCATTGGAAATATCAGAGAAATCCACATCTGGCAAGAACAGTACGACATTGTAACACAAAGAAACATTTAATGAAGGCTTCCACTGTGTATGTGTGTATTCACTTACATGTATGTGTATATTCATATCCACATCTAAAGGAAAACTAGATAAGAACATTAAACAAAACAATTTATTTTAATTGACAATTATTCGTAACCAATCTTGATCCTTTCTTTTATTATATTATATTACATATTATTCGTTTTGGATTAAATAATAACAGTTAAGAGAATCACTATAACAAGAATTTAAAAACAGAAATTCATTTTCCCAACATAAGTTTGGAAAGGAGGTTGGATTTTCCATGCAGCTTCTTCAGCACATTAAAAACTCTTCAGATTTCGAGTGGTAAAATCACGACCTCTAAGCGTATAATTTTGAATTAATATGTCGAGTAAATTTTTATACATATAATGTAAACAACATATTTGTGATTTCATAAAGAAAACATCTTAATTTACAGAGCCAATCTCATTACCTTTCGATGCACCCTCGCATTTCCACGCTTACAAGTGAACATTTTATATTACATAGATCGAAGTAATTGATAAAAATCTGCCACTTTTTCATGCTAATGGTAAACGCTCCACCTCTACATTAGGAATATAATAATTTTAATGATAAAAAAACCTTGGACACGTCTCTTATCGTGGCGTCTGCCTGTGTATCAATCTTATTCGTTATTATAAAGAGGTGGTGGAACACTGAGACGTAGTTAAATTTATAAGAGTGGCAACCTTTTATTCGGACAAACTATGACAATAGTTATTTATGTTACAAGTACAAAATGTAGGACTTTTTTGGACGAGCCGCGTTTTATGGCCGAGCAAGCCCGCGAGCGAGGCAAATAAATAAGGCGAGTCTAAAAGTCCGTTTTTGTACGAGTTACATACATAATTTTATATGCTGGCGTATCATAATGACAACGTTATGCCATTGTATTTTAGTGACGTAAGGCAGTTCATTATAGTCGTGCTTGTCCACAATCTTCACCTTCAATTCTTCCAGTGTCGGCAACGCATCTCCTGTTTCAATTGCACCCCGAAACATTCATACAACGAAGGAAGACTATACAACAGCATTATAGCCAGTAGATCATCATTTATGTCAACTTTCATGTTTTTCAATTTATCTACAGCATCGAAAAATTTAGTCAAGTGGTCTCTTACGTCACCGCCTTCATCCAGCTTTTGAAGCATCAGTCGCTTCAATAATGATGCCTTTCTCACAGGACCCTTAGACGCATAAGTTGACTCCAATTTTAACCATATATCTTTTAACGTCTCACAATTACGAATTTGTGTGACAAGTATTGGTTCAATTGCCATACTTAGTCAACTTTGCTTTTGCCTTTTTGTCTTTATTTATCCAGGCTTGAATCGCGTGATCGCCTGTTCGTGGCTTCGGAATAGTTCCATCGACATACTCCCACAGATCACTCTCTACCAGAAGTGCTACTTGTATACACCACGTATCATAATTCGTCTTGGACAACTGAATGCGCCAAACTGAAGCCATCTTCTATAAACTATCGCGATGACACTATTACTCACGATCAAAGTTTAACATGCCACGTCCCGCGTTTTTTTATAAATAAATCGGTGGGCCCATAATCTATTCGTTATTATAAAGAGGTGGTGGAACACTGAGAAGTAGTTAAATTTATAAGAGTGACAACCTTTTATTCGGACAAGCTATGACAAACTATTTTTTGTCAATTACATTATTATGCACATTAGACTAAATATAAAATACGTGAAGATTGTCGACGGAACATACACAGATTTTCAACAAATCTCTTATAACGTCTTTAAGTATAGGAATTCTGCCAAGAGATACCATCTAATACGAAGAGCAAACAATAAAAATAGGTTAGCAGTAAATAAAGATGATGTTTTTAAATTAATCTCCTTTTCTCCTAGTCACATCTTACAGCGGGGTCCAGCTAACCCCAACCCCTTCGAGCCCTAGAGGAACTATCTTTGGGCGATTTCCGTCGTGGCGCCCTATTTTTATTCCGATTATGACCACCCCTTCTCCGCTGTTTGTTAGCCGCGCGCCAAGGGACAACAACGTCCCCCATTAAATGTTGTAGTGCACGTGACAAAGTATGGACATATAATATAAATCGCTAAGCCATGTTGTAATTCTTGTACTATAATTCTAAAAGCGGAAACTGTAATTTGCATATATCTCAGACTAACATTTGAATTAAAAGATGTCAGGAGAATTATCAGTCACAAGTAAACTAAACACAAGATAGTTATATAGAGGAGCTTAATATATTAAGGAGGGTTGGTAAGGGGGTGGGAGGAGGATGGCCCCTACAAAATTGGATCGCAATGCCTAACAATCGAAGTATAAACTACTAGCATATCTTAGGGTTTTGGTAGTTTCCAACTTAAATTCTATTTTCCTTCACAGCTCACATCATCCTATATGGATTGAGAAAGACAAAGATGCAAGTTCCTACCTTTACCGTGTTAAATCCTGCTTTTTAAAAAGTTCGAAAAACTTGAATCGTTACAAGCCGACTAATAATTTACCACCGGTTATGTAACCCATATACTCAATTCCAAAGGCTGAGTGCACCTTAGAGTGCAAAAACGATTATTTTTAATATGGCGGGTGATGGGAATCGAACCCACAACCTTTGGTTTTACAGCCCAATGCTAAAACCTCTGACCTACGCTTCACATTGATTAATTTATGATCACACAAGTACCCATGTTTCCAGTTGAATACTACTTTAAAAAATTTAGAAAACCTACCTCAAATGCGCTGCAAGGCAATTGTTACTGTCACTAGTTGTGTAATTCGTACACTAAATTCCATCTTCCAAATCTGCGTGCTCCTTGTGTCCAAAAAATGCTAAGTTAGTATGGCAGGTATTGGGAATCGAACCCACAACCTTTAGCTTCATAATTTATCTGATATTTTTTTCCTCATTTGTCTTGGCTGTATCTACAGTGTGTCTCACTTTAGACGGCCCCACCCCAGTATTTTTTTTATATATGATCGATTTAAAAAATTTCTTTTTCTGATTATACCCCTCACTAAATTGTACTTTTAGGGTATGTTACTTTCTACTACGATTTAAAATAAACAGCAAAATTGAAGAAGTCGTATTAGGGATTTTTTAAATCGATAATATATAAAAAAAATACCGGACAAAATTCATACAGGATAGAAAATTACACAGCATTTAAGATTCATAAAAATTTATTTATAGGAAATCTTTTATTTACACTAACGGCACAAAATTCTAACCTAATTTTAATTAAAAATTCTAACCTTACCTTACAAATATATCAAGATTCAAACATGATTTTAAAATAAACAAAATAAAACCGTAACCTAAATCAAAATTAACCTTTGACGTCTAAAACTTCTAATATTTAACAAATTATTTGTGTTTATAATAAATTTTTAACGCCCAAGGTTTTAGACGTTCTACAATTAATTTTAAAATTTATTCTAAACATTAAAAAACAACTTCATATTCGAAATCTATTTTCAGTATTTAAAAAGTAAATTTCGAATACTGAAGAGTAATTTTGGATGTCTAAAATAACAATTTTAGAGCCAAATGCATCAAAATAGCGGATGTTAAGTGCAATATTCAACATTATGACGCATTAGACTTCTAACGCTTAGGATAGAAAAAAAAACAAAAACAGTTTTATTCAAAATACACACATGAAAGTAAATAAACAATATATACATGAAGTCTTCTTTTCTTCGCGAGCAGCTGAGGAAGATGGACCAACTTAAGATTAACCAATTGGATTGAATTGGTTACAACGTTTTAATAATAAATAAATTTGAAATTCAAAATCTTACGTAGAATTGAGAAACAAAAAATAAAACAAAGGTATTACAAAGAGTTTTGCAGCAATTCAACTTAAAAATATTAAAGTTGAAAATTTAGACATTATTTTAATTTTTAGAATAATTTTAAAAAATGAGGGATCTCCTTGATTAAATGTGACGATCTGTACATAATTTTCTACGTAAATTTTACCAAAGTCAAATTATTTACTATCTCAGAGATTAACTGAATGCGATTCCTTGATTTTACGTAAACATTTTATTAATGAAGGTGTTTAATCGGTGTACTTTTTAAACAGCTTTGAATTCTCCAACAAAATCACCAAAAAATTTTCAAAATTTGCAGATTTAATTTTAATTCACATAATTTACATAAGTTAACTTGTAAAGAATTTGATATTGTATTTATTTTGTACAAAAATGTTTATTCAAAAACACTTAACTAGTGACTACCTACTTTCGAAGATTTATTTAATTGGCTAATTTTAAAATCTTAACCAATTCTAATTTAAAAAATATTCCAAGCCGAATCAAAAATGAAATGTATATATAGCAAATAAACAACATTTATCAACTTGGTCATTTGTTAATTTAAATCTGGCATTCCAATCCACGTAATCAATCAAGATGGAAAGGCCAAAAGACCAAAAATTAAAAATAGACGAACAAATGTGGAAATGAAACAAAGAAATGGATAAACTGGAAATACAACAAACCGAAAATTACAAACAAACAAGTGAGTGAGTTGCTACAACCTGAAGAGAAAGAATAGATAACAACAATATCAGATGAAAATGAACCAATCGATGTAAACGACAAAATAAACAACGGCCAATTGAGAAAAGAAAAACTGCACGAAGCAATAAGGAAACCAAAAGTGGAAAATCGGCAGGACACGATATGGAAGATATGGAACACAAGTAAAATTCCAAAAGACTAGGAATTAAGAAAAATATTACCGCTTTATAAAACATGAGATTAAATTGTCAGAAATGTTAGAGGAATTAGTTTGATTAGTACAGCCCGTAAGCCTTATGAACATAAACTAAGAAAAGGTGTCGAAGAACAATTAATTAATTCACAGAGTGGGTTTAGAAAGGGTCCAGGGTCAAGCCTAAAATACATGATATTTATAGATATAGATAGGGCATTCGACCGAGTACCGAGAAATATGGTTTGAAATAGCCTAACAAGAAGAGGAGTAGAACGAAAATTAATTAATGCTATTAAAAGTCTATGCAAGAATAATAGAAATTATGTTAGACGAAAACACGCGCGAATTAAGACAGGGAGGAGTCCTAAGTTCATTGTTGTTCATCACATTTATGGATGATTTTATAGCTGAGACGAGATGACCAGATCAAGAATGAGCGAGTTACAGATAGGATTTAAAAACATGGAAAAGATAAGCATAACAGACAGGGCCGTTCCTGGCGGGGGTGCAGCACGTGCACTCGCACGGGGCAGCAGAAATTCGAGGGCGGCATTTTTCCACATCAAATTTTATAAATTCTAAAAAAAAATTAAATTCCTTGTAAAAGCCAAACTCTAAACTAACTACATTTTAGATAGTAGTAAGTTAAATTTAAAATTAAAAGTAGTAGTTAAGTCAAAATGTAGACGTATCATCCATACCTAATAGATGAATTTGCATCCAAAAAATTTCGTTTTACTTTAGCTTTATTATTAATCACGTAAAATTAATGTAACATTTTTTTTTATTTATATAATTGTTTGGTCAATACTTTTTATTTTATTCGTTTTATTTGTGTTAATTTTTAGTTAAGAGCTAACAGTGATTTTTATTAACGATTTGTTGGTAATAAATTGCAAAAAAGTGAATGTTTTATTCTTATTTGCATTTTTTAAATTTTGTTAAATATTTAAATATAATGCTACTAAATTTACGACTTTATTTTATAAACGACATAAGGGGGCGACAATTTTATCTTTTGCACGGAGCGGCAAAAATCGCAGGAACGGCCCTTATAACAGAATGCACGTTCGCAGCAAGTGAGATGGGATTACAGGGAAACTCTTGATAAATACACCGTGAAAATAAATTACAGAAAAACTACGGCCACGTAATAGCAAAAAAAAAAATAGAAATAAATATAGAAGTCCAAAATAATAAAAATAGAACAGGCAGTCGAATTTGTATATTTGGGAGTTACAATAAAAAAGGAAGGAAGACACGAAAGTGAAACAAAAAAAGAATAGATAATACAACAAAATTGTACTACTCAATAGCGAACACCTTTATAACTAAAAAAGAAATCTCAAGGAAAACAAAAATTACAGTTTACAAAACTATGTATCAACCGACCTTAACTTTTGGTAGTGAATCCTGGATCTTATCAAAAAAAAAAAATAAATAAATTGCAAACCATGGAAATGAAGTACTTAAGAAGAGTGAGGGGGTCACAAGAAGGGACAAGATAAGGAGTCAAACAATACGAAATGATTTAGAAGTTGAAACGCTTACTAGAAAAGCAAAACAGAAGAACTACAGTGGTTGAGGCATCTCGAAAGAATGGGCAACGATAGACAAGTTAAAAGAATATGGGAGGCAAGAATCACAGCTAGAATAACTAGAGGAAGGCCACAAAAAAACATGAAACCAAACAATGGAAGAAATACTACAACAAAGAGATTTAACTTGGCAGAACAAGAATTCGTTCGTGCTAAAGAAGAAGACGTTTAGTTTAGATAATAAGTTCAGTTAATCATGAAGTATCGAATATGTTAGTTGTAATATTTGTAAATTTGTAAATGTCCTAAAATACCTTTACACCCTACGGGTAGGAAAGGTTTCTGAAGTAAAATGTGCAATCTTTAATACTACTAACCTAAAAATAATCGAATTATTTGTCACCAATTAAGCCAATTAAGGATTTGAAGTTACATTTTGGCATTTGGCAAATTAACTTCTTAGTTATGAAAAAAAAAATTAAAGCAATGAAGCATTCAAAAACTACAAAAATAACGAAGGAACTAAGTAAAATCAGACTTTGATCGTGTTAAGGAAAGCGAATTCAGTTACCTTTGTTGTAACCGTAGTCATCTTGACGTCCTTTTCTTGTACGTTCTCCTTGCAGATTTTTGTAGAAGTTGTCCTGGTATAATTCGTGTGCTCTAACAGCTAGCTACACCTTAGTAATCACAACATTCACACAGTTACCTAAATTTACAAAATTAGGAAAGATAATGCGCTCTTTAGCCTTGTTTGCTTCTGCTGTATAGTATTTACTTTGAATTAATTAATTCTACCTAAAGCTAAATAGTTCATACCTGAGATTCTTTTCAGGATTTTAAAACAACGTGCACAGCCAATATATAATGTTTTTGAAGCCAATATTAAAAAGGGTGTTAAGCCAAACCCTTAAGAAACTAAAGCCAAAAAAAAACGATTACATCAAAAATTCAAAACGAAAAAAAAAAAAACAAAACTGCTGCTAAAAGTTGAAAGAAATTTTTATAATTAATTATTGTAATTTTAAAAGTACACAGTAAATTTAAAAACATTACTCGAAACGGATTTCTTCCTACATTGCATAAAAATAGTGAAATGCAACTGATTGTTTTCCATTGCCTTTATGCCAATTATAAACCTAAATAATCAAATAATAAGAAATTACGTTATATTGAAACTGTCTTAAATCGATTCAATTACATTTAAATTTTGATTATTTTTATGTAAGGGAATAGATAATTAAAAAAAAATACTTAGTTCTGAGATCTTTTAATAACAAAATAACAGTCTATTTTATTTATAATTTTAACGAATATGTAAATTCTATATACCGGGTGTCTCAGGTAAGTCGCACCATAGGGAAACTCCAATGTATTTTTTCAGAAAGGATCCGCTGTACCTTTGGAATATGTATGGATTCAGCGTTCAACGTATGTTATTGGATTTAGTTAACGCTAGAAAGAGATAGAAATACTGAAAGCATCTGTCATTGCGACAGGCGATTATTTCATTATTTATTTTTTATATTTGTCAATTTTGGCAGCGACAAAACGTCAAATTGTTAAACTTGTCAGTTACTAAAGAATCTACATCTACAATGCAATGAAGCACAATTATAGATTCATTATTATTATTAGATATTATGCTAAAACAATAAGTATAATTTAAAAAATTTATTTATAATGCCATAACCATAATACTTTACATATTTACTAAAATCACTATTTACGTAAACGTACAATTGTTACATTTTTTTCTATGTAACCAATTTCACACCTATCTACATGAACCATTAAAATTTGTAAGTTGCATTAATAACTTCTGACTAGACAAATTCTTATTTTCATTACATTTTTTTAAGTTCATTCGGTACCTGGCTGATGACTGATGTTCATTTGCTTTCTTTTGATAGGATTCAATACTATTCCATGTTTATAGAATTTACTTAGGTTTTCTTCACGTGTGCTGTTTAAAATATGCAGAATGCGGAAACGGCGATTTAAAAAATTATGTATTTTGCGTATTTTTATTGTAAATGAAAGTTTTAGGTTCTGCCAAAATTGACAGATATAAAAATAAACAATGAAATAATCGCCTGTCGCAATGGCAAATTTTTGAATGGAGCGAAACAACGCAGGAAACGCTGGACTAAGGGCCGGTTGCACAAAGTTCTTGTTAAGTTAACGAATGATCAAAGTTGACAAAAGAGCATCATTTCTTGTTTACTGATGTGTTATTTGCCATATGCATTTGAATTTTGATTCGATTTTGTTCACTTTAGCGAATGATTAGTTGACCAAGCTGTTAAATCATGTTTGTGCAACCCGCCCTAAGTGTATTTATTAGTGTGGACGGTAGTTATGTAGAAAAATTAATTTTTTGAAGCTCTGCGAGTTTTCCTTCGTAGCTGGGTAGATAACTTAAAAACACCCTCGTAGTATATTTGTTGCAAAATATACCTTCATGTTACAATTTCATTGTCAACTTATGCAACATATTTAGTAAATATCAAAATACGTTAGTTAAAATACTCGTAAAACTACCCGCAGTGGTAGAATTTCAATATCTTTGATAATAACCACAATAAACGGGTAGAGAGAATTCATTTCCCGATACGTGACGTCAACAGTGTCGGCCTCCTGAGGCTCCTAAACAAACACAACACCCGCGTTGCTGGGTTACTAGTATTATTAGTCGACTCGGCAGTCCGCTCTTACTGGCACGCGACACTCGTGACGTCATATCTTAAACTTTTAGCTCCCATAACACGGTAACGAATTAAAATTCGGCCGTAAAATTTTGCACAGGTGCAATACTTACTTTACTCTATCAAATTATAAAATAAAAAAAAAACGACTTTTCATAAGTTGACAATGCCTTTAAGCAAACTGCGAATACTAAACAGAAAACGTAAACAAATTTCTGAGTCACTAAAGATTTAGGATATGAAATTATAAGTTGCATATTTAAGAAGAAAATGAGTACATTTAATGTCTCAATTTGTTACGATGCGACTGCAGATGATTACAAATAAGTAGGTACTACCGCTCCTTTTTTTAATTGTGCCCCCCGCCTCCCCTGGGTTAACCAGGATCTTCACTAATTTTTATATTATATTTCTATTTATAAAACATTTAAACATAAACAAGTAATTACATACATTTAAAGAATTGGACAAATTTCTATGAAAATAAAAAGTAACGTTAGTACCGCCCTAACAAAAAATCTTTTCAAAGTAGAAATGTTTATTTTCCTTTTATTCACACTTATAACTATTGCAATAATGTAAGACCTTAGACTAAAAATTCATCTTAACTACGCAGTCATTTAAATGCAGTTCCTAAATTTGTATAGAGTGTGATCGATCACGTCATGTATTCACCACTCACCTTTGACTTACAACATCCAGCGACGTCTCTGAAGACTGAAGACACCTGCCTTCCGACGATAGAAATTTGAACATAATCGTAACTTTCATTTTCAATAAAATTTAGACTTTTCTATAAATATATTATTTCAAAACCATTGTTAAGAGACCACTCTTAAAACATTACAAAGAGTAGTACTAATTATGTGCTGCAGAAAGTTTCCCAAAAGCAAATTGTAGAAAATCTTCTTGGAAACAATATCCAATTCTCTAAAATAATAAATTTAAAAAATTAGAAAATTACCCTAAATTACTATTAGCAATAACTACCTTGCTTTTAAATATGTTCCCTTTAAAGATTTACAGAAATTAATTAATTCGGTAATTCTGCTATATTAATTAGAATATTTGTTGAATATGTTTTTAGCTAATTAGATTTTAATATCTAAACAGTTAGCCACTGGCTTGCACTAAGAAGAACGAAGCATAAGAAACATAATTTTGTCTGGTTTCAATATTATATATCACTTTCTTCTTATAAAATGTAATTTTGAAAAACCAATGTTTCATAAATTGATACTCAGACACTTGCTATTCTATAATTTAAGCCGTTTTCCTAAACACTTTATATCAAAACGAATTCCAAAATTCAAAAATTTTGAAGTTAATTTAATATTTCAGCTTGCCTTTAAAAACACGAAAACTGAGCTACTATTGTTTTTTCACTTGCACAACTACTTTAAACGAAAAATGTAACACCTAACATAAACTTTATTACAAGTTTTCCTAATAAACACGGAACTACACTTAGTAATTCGTTTCTATATTCCACTCTTTCCTCGAATGGCCTCTAATCTGGCTTAATCAGATTAAGAAAGTGACTAGACAAAAGCAAAAGTGATTCTCCCCAACTCAAGTGAATCTCTTGCCTAATTAGCAGAAACTAACGAGATACTGACCAACTAGGGCCTTTGCACCCGTTATACACCACTAATAAACAGAAACAAAATCTCGGGTAGCAAAGATGTGTGTCGTAATATCGTGGAGTATGAGGGTCGTCAACCCCATGAAAGGACGGTTACTGTACCCCGACTTCCAGAATTATCGCCGACCATAGATGCATATCCTAAACCTGTACCTATAGTTCTCGGGCAAAAAAAGGAGGAGCATAGAAGGGATAGGAGTGCATAATTAACAGAGGCTAACCAGATACTGACCAATTAAGGCCTTTGCTCCCGTTATATACTGTTAATAAACTAAAACGAACTCCGATCGTACATAGATGGGTGAGGCAGCGGCTTATCCCAATCAAATCCGGTCCAACAGTGGCGACTTCCTCAAGCCAAGAGTGTCTTTGGTACCAAACGCTTTGCCCCGTCCAACTCACCAATCCCAGAAGGACCATTGTTGGAACGCGTAAGCAGCCTAAACACCCGCGGTCGGATATAAAAATACCCAACTAGATATAATAAATATATCAAGTGCGGTGTGGCATACTTCGCCGGGTGCTAACCGCGGTAACCCCACCTAACGGACAACCAAGATGAGCCAACTTTACCCAAAACATAGATGCACAACCAGACCAGTTTCTAGTTCTCGAGCAAAAAAGAAGAAACATAGAAGAGATGGGAGTGCACAATAAACTAAAACGAACTCCAATCATACATAGATGGGTGAGGGAGCGGCTTACCCGATCATAATCCGGTGGCGACTTCCTCATGTCAAGAGTGCCTATGGTACCAAACGGTAACCCCACCTTAACGGACAACCAGTTGGGCCAACTTCACCCCAAACATAAATGCACAACCAGACCACAGTTTCTAGTTCTCGAGCAAAAAAGAAGAAACATAGAAGGGATGGGAGTGCACAATAAACTAAAACGAACTCCAATCGTACATAGATGGGTGAGGGAGCGGCTTACCCGATCATAATCCGGTGGCGACTTCCTCATGTCAAGAGTGCCTATGGTACCAAACGGTAACCCCACCTTAACGGACAACCAGTTGGGCCAACTTTACCCCAAACATAAATGCACGACCAGACCCCAGTTTCTAGTTCTCGAGCGAGAGGATAGAAGGTAAAGGATCGCGAGGGAAATGATGAGATTACTTAATATGGGGGAGAAACCTGAATTGACATTAGAACTTAAATTTTAAAACGCAATGAGACCATACGAAGAGTACAACGAGAACGAGGAACGATTATGCAGATTAAAATAACTTAAAATCGTCTCAACACCAACTGATATTAATGAGAAATATATAAAAAATTGCAACTAAACGAGTATTTGTCAGTTTGAATTTTGTAAAAGCACGTTGAAAAATTAGTTAACGCCAAATAAGTTAGGTTAAGTAAAAAAAGAAAATCGTGAAAGAATTGCATTTGAAAATATGGAAATATAATTAATAAGTAGGTAATTGAGTGTTTAGAAAAACTTACTTAATTTAGATACTTAAAATTTCAAAAAATTATAATTTTATTGTAACAATTTAAAGAGGCAAGAATTAGGAGAATAGAATTCTATTTTATAAAATTACGACTTTGAAAAATATTGAGATTTACACGTATTGATATTATTTGTTATGTTATGAAATTACATGTATATAAATTTAACACAGCGTTTTACTAAAATATCGTATATATAGAAAATTTGCCATTTCGAAACCTGCATAGAATCACAACTTTTGTGAAATAATTACGCAATTTATAATTTTGCATACCTGTAAAAGGACAATTATTCTTCTAGGTATGATCGATCACACTTTGTACATTAACCATCTGCAGTTTTTGCATCATATTTACCTATTGTAATTACACACACACACACACACACACACCCTATCAATTTACAAAATTAAGAGAAAGCTAATCTAAAAGATATTCCATTTGTTAAGTAAACTTCGGCCTGAATTCTGTGGAAAAAGGAAAAACAGATAAAATTATGATAATTTTTATTTTCTTGTAAAGTATGATCAAAATTTCTGTTCATCAAGTATGGCTGTGGAAGTGCAAACCAACGCCTTTAAAATTGGCTTACATTATATTTACTTCAAAATTGTTGACAGCTGTCACATTAAGTAAACATATGTCAGTCAATTTTAAAGGCGTTGGTTTGCACTTCCACGGCCATACTTGATGAACAGAAATTTTGATCATACTTTAGTTTACTCAACGTAGAACAAATAATAATTATGTTTTGTTGCTCAGTATCTATTTCACTTTAATCAAATATTACTTTTTCTACTCCCACCATGGAAAGTGGGATTTTCAGACTTCGTCTCCATAGATACGAGTATTGAAAATGAGTGTTTGCCGAACAAGTGAAATTAGCGTGCGGAAAATTTACTTTCCGCACGCACATGCATGATTTTCGGTGCGGCAAAGTATAATTTTGCCGCACGCAAATCAAAATGTCATAATGACATTTGATGAATATCAGATTTGATTTTGCAGAAATATTTAATTTTTTTTATGGAAATGTGGTTGTAGAAAAAATAGTGTGTAATACATGTGTTGAAAGCTTGTATTTGCCACTCTCATGTGACTGCAGCACTCACTATCGTTCGTGCTGCAAACTTCACATTCGTGTGGCAAACGCAAGCTTTCAACACTTGTATTACAAATTACTATTACAGTTTCTCAAACTGTCTGAAAATAAATATATTTGTAGGCAATTTACTAGGTTGGAAATGGCCATACAGGAAAGGAAAATGTGATGGACCAACATGGATTAGCAGTTGTGAACGAAAACGGAGAAAAGTTTATTGATTTTTCTAAGACAAATGGCCTAGTTAATAGTTAATTGGCGGTATATTTTTCAAACATAAGAGAGTTCTTAAGAACCCGCGTTTCCGTCACACGTGTTCATCACCCGATGAACACTATAAGAACCAAATTGACTCCTTAATGATCGAAGTAAAATGGAAAAATTCGTTACGGGATGTAAGAGCGATGAGGGGTGCCGACACAGCCTTCAACCACTACCTCGTAAAAGCAATAATAAGAATGAGAGATAAGCTAACAACATAGAATAACAAAAACATACCAGCAAGATCTAAATTTAACCTCGCAAAACTAAACAATATCGAAGAGGACAAAAAAATATATATTCTGTATAGGAGTATTCGATCACCTTAGAAATCCTCCCGTAGAGAATGTATGGCAAGTGTATAAAACGGCAATTAACAAGAGAGACCATGGATATAAAACCATAAAGCTCGTGTTACAATAAACACAATCGAAGGAAGGCAAAAATAAAAAATTAAATTATTAAACACGAGGTACAAAAATGATGAAAGAATTACAGTAAAATTATTGGAACAAAAATAAGAGGTACCTTAAAGACAAACGAACAAACATGGAAAATTTAATGGAGGAAGCAGAAGAAGCTGCTCACAACAAAGATATGAAAATCCTATATAAGATAACTAAACAAACAAATCCAGATCAAGACTTAAAGGGGGAAATTACGAAGTATATAAAACAGACGGAGAAGTAATGGAAATATACTGACAAAATATTTTACAGAGATCTACAAAGTAAAAGAAATCAAGGAAGAAATAAATAACAATATGGTAACCCAACAACTTGACATAAGTAAGAAAAGCTCGCAGCAAAGGGCGAAATAGAAGAAACGCCTAAACAAATAAAAAATTTAAAAACACCACGCATAGACGAAATAGGAATCGAATTGCTAAAAATAGATAAGGAGAGCACAATAGAAATATTGTACATACTAGTAAACTAGGCTTAATCCGCAGAATGGATCCCAGATGATCGGTCACAGGGCATACTAATAAAGATACCAAAGAAGGGCGACCTAACTTGATGCGAAAACTTTAGACCCATAATGCTTCCATCAACAGCAAGTAAAAATTCTGACCACATTAATTTTGAAGAGAATGAAATCTGCCATAGCCATCAAGCTAAGGGATTTATGGAAAGGCGTTCGTGCATAGATCTGTAGTCTGTAACCAAGGGTAATAGAACAAATAATAGAAAAGGGACAAGACAAATGTGTTAACTGTAACAAGGCATTCGACTCAGTTTCAAGAAATGTAAAAAATACTGAAGTAATATGGTCTACCTGACAAATACATAAGAACACTCAAACTAATGTGTGACAACTTCTCCGCAAGAGTCGAACATTCAATGAAACTATCACAGGAAATCTATATAAAAAGTTGCATTCTGTCCCAATACCTTTCTTTATTATTATCGACAGGTCGTGGAGAAACTCGCGTTCCCACAGTTGAATACTTTATAAAGAAAATTAACCAAAAATTTTATCGTAACATACATCAGCATAGTGGCGCAGTGTTTTACAATGTTGGCAACAAATCATTGCATATCAAACTTAACTACCTGACCTTTTAAATAGTGATAGTGAGCAGTGCTAAAAGACAAGGTCTAAGAGACCCATTAGCGATTTAGACGTCAAAGTATCATCGAGTTCTGCCATGAAATAGCATAAGTAGGTACCGAACTGGCGTAACCTACATTAAATATACAAAAGGGTCGTGCGAGATACAGAGGATAACAAATCCCAAATAAATTGGGGCATTTTCAGCAAACTGGATGACTTGGAGAGTTTGCAAATGATATGTGCTTGCCCACACCGAATAAAAAGCTAATGTAAGGAAAGTTAAACAAGTTAAAACCTAGAAGCAGAAAAGGTTGGCTTAACAATAAATGGAAACAAGACAAGAATTCTCTCAAATGCAAATAAAGAAGAACCAACGATAACACTCGGGGACTTAGACATAAAGAAAGTGGACTATTTAGGTAATTCGATAGATACCAACGGCGGCGCATGAAAAATATAACCAGAAGAATAGCCTTAGCACAAACAACATTTGATATGCTAAACAAAACATAGAGATCATAAAACATTCTGATCAAAACAAAACTCCGTCTATGCAATACAACCATTAGAAGTTTGCTACTTTATGGGGCAGAAACATGGGTTAGAAACAAACAAAACATTAAGAAACTTCAAACCTTCGTTAATAAATACCTTAGATACATACATCGAATAAATTTGCCCGAATAAATATCAAGTCGACATCTGCGGGAAATTTCAAATGAGGAAAAGATCGAAACCACAATTAGAAGAAAGAAATGCGACAGGATAGAACATACACTTAGAGAACCATATAACAAGATAGCAAAACAAGCATTAGAATTTAACGTACAAGGAAAGCGAAGAATAGGTAGACCGAAAGATACCTGCCGAAAGACCTACAATTACAAAATCTATCACGGAGCAAAGCCAAATGCATAGCACAGGATATGGAAAAATGGAAGAAATTTGTTCAGAAAAGAGCAATAGAAACGAACTCAACCCATGGTGGGCAGGACTAGCAACTCTGCCATCCACTTTGCTTTTGAAACGCCCCCTCTGGTGCCATTTGCTTCTTAAGGAACTACAGGAGTAAGAAGAAGAAGTAGGGAACTTATAGGGTCTTGGTTAAGACAGTTACTTCTCATTCATTCGCACCACTTCTAATAAAACTAATGAATAAAAATGTGTTCTTACCTGATACCTATGTTGAAATGTTCTCAATCCGCAGTCTTTTGGTGGTCCAGGGCCATCCACGGTGATCGATATTCTCCTTCTTTCATCTGCTCCAATGTCACAACCCCCATCATCCTCGTTCCTCAAATATCCTCTTGCTGTTTGCCTACCATCTTTATTTGCACAAACTATTAAAATTCAATAAATAGTCTTCGATGAATTGTGTATATTAAACTAATGAATATACTCAAATAAAAATATGAAGCTGGGGTACTTCCTTGGGACTAATTATATAACGCTAATGATACTAATAAAAGTAAAATCAGGAAATAAAAAATAATTCAACAAAATAATATAAGTCACAAAAAGTGTCAAGTGGAGAGAATAAAATGACTTACAACTTACAATAAAAGGCTTATAATTTTTAAAGGAAAACAGGGAGTCCTAAATAAAATGCCATTAAACAATAACTTGCATAATTTAATAACCCTTACCATTTCGATGCACTCAAATGTCACTATAATTTAACGATAATTTATAAATTTAGTTTGACGATGTAGCACTGAGTTCTGCACATTTCAACGTTCAATATTAAAAGAGCGAGAATGTTACAAATTATCAGAAAGCCAGTTTTGTGAAAGGTTTGAACTCGTTTTGGGCAGAGATGATAACGAATAAATATTTGTTAAACGGCCTTGTATTCATGTTTTATCAAAAAGTTGCATGTCCTCTACGTTGAAAAAATGTTTCCTTGTATTTAAAATTGCATTTTACTGTTTTATAATTCAAAATGTTTCAGTTTCAGAATGTAATTTGTGTTCGCCAAACCTGAATTTTGATTTAAAATACTTTGAAATTTCCCAATTTATTTATTTATAACGTAACACAAATTTTTAAGTTTGCTGAAATATTTCTAATGTATTCCTTAACAAAAACCAACAAAATACCAATGATGAAAGGATCTTCGTCCTAATTAAGGCTGTTTTTGAATTATTTCCAAACGATTCTTAGTCTTAAAAGTATTTAGATTTAAAAAATGTAGAAAAATATTTGCAGGTCTGTGACGAGAACGGATATTTTTTAATTTTTATATTTTACCTTCCATTTAGTATAATATTTTAGTCGCCCTATTAATTAATAACATTTTAGTTCATTTTGACCATGTTTTAACAAAAACATTATAACTTTCTTTATTTAGGATAAAAAATTTGAACATTTTTTCGAAATAACCACTTCAGCATTTGAATTGAACATTTGAACATGGAAATAGGTTTTTTAAATTTGAAATCGATAAACCTTGCAAAGTTTTTAAAAAGGAGGAACATTATTGTTTCAATTTTTGTAGGATTTGTTATTCGATTTTTGAAAGTGAAAACTGGAACTTAGAAATTAATTGTTTACCTCGTTCTTTAATTTCAAAAATCCTTCTCTTGGAAATGTGATTTAAATAGATATTTTTGAAATTAGTTTTTGCAGGATTCTCAAATTCAGCCTTGCCCTTTTTCATACTCATATACCCTGCGATGCATTATTCCAGATATCTTCCTTGGTGACCCTTGTTTGCCCTTGGACTTAGCTTGACATTTTAGAAAAATTGCAGAATTTTTATTTGTCACCTCAGAAAATAAGAACTGATTAAGATTTCCGATTTCAGTTTTAAAATTTTTAAGGTAGAAACTTTAGAAAGCCCTTTTTTAAGCTAAGCAAAAAACCCTAACATTTTGAAATACTAAATTAAAGATATAAACATCAGATTTTTAATTTATTCAAAACGTAAAGTTTTAAAACTTCAAGTTATGGATATGTCCGAAACCGTTGGCTTATTTGATTCTAAAAATTTAAGTAGGCACTTAAATTTCTAATATAAAATTTGATATTTTTGTTGCCCAATTTTAAAATACTTAGCCGTAATACTGTGTCATTTAGAATAATTAGAATTTTATTGAACGTTTACGCTATTATTTCAGCTTCAAATAGTTCCTTTCAAATTTTCAAAATAGTGAATTTAGTCTCAAAACGTGAATTTTTAGAATTAATTCTAGGACTAAGTTTAATGCCAAGAACCCCCTCACTAATAAGTGAATAGATTTTAGAAGGTGCAAAGCCAAAGAATAAAAGAAAAGGGGAGGCCTTTGCCCTATATATAGGGATTTCTACAAGCTAATAATAACAATAATAACATTGTCACGGACTGTGCCTCTAATTTATCAAGATGTAGTAAAATTTATTTTAGAACGGAAATGAATTTACAGTATTTCCATTTCCATACTACGACTTTTCTACTACTGCCGAACTTACGTAATTTGTGATAAAATCATGTACCTACTTTCTTTTTTACCAATAAACATCAGGATTCTTTAATTAAATTGTGTTTTCTACAACAACAAAAAAAGTAACGATCAATATTTTTAGTGTAATGTGTTCTATAGGAAATAAAAGGAAGTTTTTGAAAAAATGGTTAATGGTTAGGATTTATTTAAGTTTTTATTTGTTGACGTAATGTTTAAAATCCGTTTTACCTTCAATAAACAAAAATATGTATCCGACTGCCGACTTAATAAGGGACCAGGTTCGTTCTGCAGAGCTTATAGGTCAAAATTTTAACTCACATGTTCTAAGATTCTTTGACAGATCGCTTACTTAGATAGAGCCATTTTGAAGCAAGCAACCTCTGATTGTATCGTTTAATCGAGAATTAATAGATCAACGTTATTTCTGAATTTGTAAGTTGGGTTGCCTATTCAAATTGTTAAGGGGCGCGTCTTATGTGAATCACCCTGTGTAGTCTTGGTTAAGACGCCAACTTCTCATTAATTCACACAATTCTTAATTATAAACGGTAATTAATAAAACTGTGCACTTACCTTGCGCCCAGCTTGAAAATGTTGGCACTGCAGCAGTCCTTTATTGGTGCAATCCCATCCACGGTGAAAATGTATTCTCCTGGTTCTGTCGTTCCCAATGTTTCAGTACCATCATCTTCGTTTCTCAAATACCCTCCTTGGTGTTTGACACATGGCCTGGTCCACAACTGCTCACGATTTTTTTCAAGTAGTTACAGGTCTGCACCAATGCTATAATAATAAACATACATCAAATAATGAACTTATAACAAATTAACGTTAATTAGTTCCTTTCCCATGTGAAAGCCCAGGAAGACTTTCACAAAAAGAACACTACATTAATTACAAGTAGCCCAAAGATACATGGAACGAGCAATATTAAACATCACACTGAAAGATAGGAAGCCAATACACTGGATTAGACAACAAACAAAAATTGAAGACATTGGACAGGCAGTAATGAAAATGAAGTTATGATGTGACGGACACAGCAAGAATAGACCCAACAAGGTGGGCGTGAATCACAACAGAGTGGAAACCATGGGGAAAAAAGCAAAGCCTGGGATGCCCTCTTATCAGATGGTACGATGACATAAGAAAGATAGGTGGGAAAAGATGGATGGAAACGGCACGAGAGATAAATGGAAAGAAATGGAGGAGGCATATGTCCACATGCGGACCGAATGAATAAAATCCAAATTTTAAAGATACAATTACTAAGAACTTTCGACATTAATTCGTATTAATTAAAAATAGAAATTACATCTTTAAATTATAGAAATTTTTAATTATTGTTTGTTAAAATTAGATTGGGTTGACAATAACATTTTTCAATTTATGAATCACCCCAGTCATAAATTTATTCACTACGTTTGTACAGAAGTTGAGAATCTTGTGTTGAAAAGACATTTACATCTGCGAAGGTGTTGCAAAATAAATAATAATTTTTAAAAATCAGTGTCCGCAAAAGTTGTCTCAACTAAGAACAACAACGGGATTATCTACTACCAAACTGTAGTCAAATGATTAACTGAAAATGTTTAATAAAAAAATACTAGCTCTTAAGAATACTTATCTTAGGACGTTGTCTGTCTTATAACTGTATAAATGCGTATTTTTTTCTTTCTCCTATAATAAATTTGAAAAATATTATTAAATAGTAACAACTTGCACAATTTAATAAAGCTTACCATTTAAATGTACTCAAACATCACTGCAATTTAAATTAAAACCGTCAAATTATTTTTAAACAATTCACAAGTTTTGTTTGGTGACGTTGCGTTCACATATAAACGTTGAAAACAAATTTGGTATTGAATTTTAAACGAATAACGTTTTAGCAACTTCAGAATTACAAGTTAGGTCTTTTAATTAAACGTGTTAATTTTTAGAATACAAACTGCGTTCATCATATTTAAATTTAAATTAAAATCGTTTATGATTTTCAAAACACAAACGTAAGGTAAGGTAAGCTATTAACCAACGCCCCACGAGAGAGCATGGCCGGCAACATGGAAGGTTAAGGTTTCCAAAGTTGCTTTTCATACCTCAGTTGTTTCGCACGGTATATTTGCGGGCTGGTGTGGTAAACACCACGCCTTCCTGTGTTTCGGTGACTTGGCAAGCCACTCGTCGAGCATCCGACTAGGAAACCGTCCGCCTGCCACTCCGGCGAAAAAACGTCAACGTAACAAATTTTTAAGTTTGCCAAAACATCTCCATAAATTGTAACATATTTCTTAATTTGTTTAAAACGAAAATCTAGTTCAGAAAAAACTTCGTCCCGACCAAAACTGTTTTTGAAATATTCTCGAAAGATTATTTTTAGTTACAGCATTACTTACATAGTATTTAATTCCAAAATTGATTAAGTTAAATTAATTCGAAAAGATATTAAATTACAAAATGTCGAAACTGTTTTACAACAACAGCAAAATATTTCAGCTCTCATAATTCCGAAAAAACTTAAAAGTATTTTATTTTTAAATATTAATCTGTAGATGAAAGATAAAATTTAAGGCTAAAACAATATTCAAACACTAACCTCTAAAAATTAATTAAATAAATTTAAAATTAAAAAACAATAGTGACGAGCAGAATCAATAACTGGAATGCAATAAGCAATAATAATTTAAAATATTTCTTATATTTCATATTTCTCAATAAAATTCTTGAAATAATTTATTCAGTTTGAAGTGCATTTTATAAATTGAGATGAATAGTACAAAATACAGCAATGGAGCAATCTCTCCATCTTTTAGAATTAAAATTTTTGTACATGGTTTGTCACGACGCGACGCAAGCAATAAATTATAAATACAACCAAATCTAACTTTCAATTTGACTTTAGATTAAAAATGTTCATACCGCATATTTAAATTTAAAGTGAGCAAAAGATGTGCGATTTTAACGTTTCTAAACCAACAGGAACTGAGAAATAAATGCCATTTTTGCCTAATATTTATGATTATTAAACTTAGAATGCTTGTGAATAACTTTCAAAATTAATTGCACAACCAAATGAACTGTTATCAAAGCTGAAATAATTTACTACATTAACAAAAACATGGTGTTTTAAGGGAAGCGTTTGTAAACAAAAAATATCAAAAGAAGGCCAACAAATGTTTTGTTAGTTACGTAAACACTTTGTTATTCAATAAAATAGTACTCAATAAACTCAAACTCAAATTTGTATAAAATGTAAAAATATTTCAGTTAATTCTGCTTTAATTCACAGAGATTACCTCTTCCTTCTTATATTCTCAAAAATGGCTTTACAAAGCAAATATGGAGCTTTGTAAGTAGAAGTATAAACTATTTCTTTGATATTAAATATCAAACAATAGTTGGTTAGGTAATTTTATAAATTCTTACCTACGTAGACGCCCAAGCAACAACAATAATCACTGTTTATGTCAAAACTTTAAAACGTCATTTTTAAAAATAATTAACAGTATTTAATTTGATGTCATTACTTTAACACTGCAACTTGTGCTCTGCACCTTTAATTGAAAAATTAAAGGGCAGAGGGGCGACAGTGGTGGGCCAACTGGTGCTCAAGTATGCGAGGCCAAGCTGATAACACGCCGATGCTAAGTTTTAGCAGAAACTTACCTTTCCTTAGAATGAAATTTGTTATTAAATTTAAAAGGACCAAAGTTTTGATACTTTAAATAAAATTTAAACACATTTGCATTTCGTTAAAGGTGCAGCAATAAATTAATGTAAAAATATACAGTGTCCACTTCTAATTTCCAATTTTGAAAAAATCACTCCAAATTTCCCAAAAAATCGTGAACATTAGGTATTTAGTTACAGAATGACTACAACGGTGGGCCAACAATAGCAAAATTTCTATTCTGATTCTTACGTATGCAAAGCTAAGCTAATAATGTCTTGACCCTTAGCAATCTTTTAGATTTAGCTGCATATTATTTATTATTTATTATGAAGAAACAAACAGGCAAAGCCTAATTACATGTTTCTTATAAACATAAAACATAGATATTGCTCTTATCTCTAATTACAAGCTAAACTAAAACTAGACAAGAAAAAGAAAGGAATTGTAATTAATCATGTTGTACATGGCGGTACCATCACAATGCATGGGCGCGAGAACTATAATTTTAGATCCTTTAGTTGCATCTTTAACTGATTTAAGGAAGATTCAAATAAATCTAAATGACGACAATGTGTGTTCATAGTTGAACACAGATTAACAATAGGTGAATAGAGACGTACGTTTGTTCTTGCAAATGGGACATGAAAAGAAAAGGTAGGTCGAATACAGTGTGGAGGCACTCTAAAGTAGAGTTGTGCTTAGCGATACGATATATCGATATCATATCGATTCAGAAAATAAGCAGACAATATCGATACACAATTTAAATATCGATACAGGATCGATATGTATCGTTATAATTATTATTTTTTGCGTTTCGCATTTTTACAAAATAATTTCTAAGTTTTTTACATACAGTTGTTTTAATATTTATAAGCCGACTTTACCCGATCGACGTCGTACAAGTTTACTCTTGTAAATTGTTTCTTTTACGAAATATGCAGTTTCAATATATGCCTTAATATTAATTAGTGCTTTATTTATAAAAAATATCGTATCGATATCGATAATTACCAAGGAATACAATATCGATACAATAACTAAATATCGATATCGTATCGGTATCGTATCGAATGGCAAAAATATCGATAAGCACAACTCTACTCTAAAGGCGAGTTGGGAGAGTAGATAAGGACAGTCTATAAGATAATTTAGGATTTTAAAAGAAAAGATAATAACATGTGAAGTTCGTCGGTATTGTAAAGTTTTTATATTGAAGTAATCCCTAATGGGTTGATAAGATTCAAATTCACGACAGATGCCAAATTCCTTGTAGTGTAAGTATTTAATAAATTTATTCTGTACCTTCTCAAGGTGATGCTGAAGATACTGCGTATGCGGTGACCAAATCGTGCATGCATATTCCAAGTGGGATCTGACAAATGCGTTAAATAGAACGATAACCGATTGACTATAACGAAATGCGTAGGCATTTCTGATAATAAAACCTAAGTTTTTGCTGCAGGCATTAACAATTTTATCAATATGTACTTTGAAATTAAGATCCGATGTGAAATGAACTCCCAGGCCTTTAAACTGTGTTACCCTTTATAACTCATTATTGTTCATTGTTTATCGTACTTTTATATTGCTTTTTTTACATTGTAACTCATAACATAGCATTTTGAGAAGTTAAATTTTAACTCATTTGCAAGACTCCATTGAAAGATGCCGTTAAGGTCTTCCTGCAGCTCTAGTGCTTGTTGTAAGTTATAGATTGTTTTATATAGTTTTAGATCATCCGCATAGAGAAGAGATTTAGAATACTTTATACTGTTTGGTAGATCGTTAATAAATAATAAGAACAGGAGTGGCCTCAAATTTGAACCCTGGGGCACACCAGACTTTGCATAAAAGACAGATGAATAAGCACCATCAAAAAACACCAATAATTGACGATCGGTAAGGTAAGATTTAATAAATTGTAACAAGTTGAAGGAAAAGCCAAATAATTCTAGTTTACTTATTAATATCTCATGATCAACTTTATCGAAGGCTTTCTGAAAATCTGTATAAATTACATCAACCTGGCCACCCCTATCCAATTCAGCGCTCACTTCATCCACAAAGACCATTAAGTTTGTGACAGTCGATCTCTTTTTTAAGAAACCGTGTTGAATATTGGAGAGCGCATTACTTACATGGGAATAAATTTTATCATATATTACGTATTCAAAAATATTTGCGGGAACAGGTAAAACGGCTATCGGTCGATAATTTTTTATATCATTTTTATCACCAGATTTAAAAATGGGGACTATCTTCGATCTCTTCCACGCTTCTGGAAATTCAGACAGTTTTAAAACTAGATTAAAAATTATAAGCAAAGGGAAAGATAAGCTTTCACTACATCCTTTAAAGATATAACTTGGAATTCCATCTATTCCACAGCTTCTAGTGTTCTTTAACAATTTCTTTAACAATAAAGGTAACGGTACCGGTTTTTGGGTATAATCCTACTTTTTCATTTTTGCCTGATTTAATTTTTACTTGCATCTAGAATATAAAAATGAATTTATAGGATGGCTGTTCGGTAGCAGGCGGTTGCGGTTTCGACTTTGTTTATTAAATTTAATTATTGGTCAAATGTGTTTTTACAAGATTAATATCACGAAACCACAACCCCCGCCCGTTACCCATCAACCATCCTACACATTCCACTATTTTGTAAATTGCTGCGGTTCTTTTCAGGAGGTTTTTACATTTTTGTTTTAAATCGAACATTTTTTAAATTATATTTAAAGGCAACTGACGTAAGAATGTGACTAAAGCAATTATTAAGTATGCTGATCAAATGTATTAAAATGTGTGACTCGAAAATTTGTCCACATACGAATATTCTAGAAAGAACGCGTGCAAACTCAGGGATGATTTCGAATATACGAGTTTCTAAAACTTATGTATGTTAGTTGCTAAGGTCAGAGAATCCCCGAAATAATTAATGACTTGAAAACTTTTCGTGATTGACTGGTCAAAAAAAGAGCCCACAGAACGGCATTACAGTGGCTCGAAACAAGTTGATTTGACCCTTGTATAACTGGTTTCATACACGCGTAGGCGCATTTGTGCAATGATGTGCTGATATATCTGTTGTATAATTTCTTCTTAGGTATAAGACTGTAGTAAAACTGTAAAACTATTAATAGTTAATAGGCATATACTTGATGGTTTTACATGGATGTTTTACAGCATACAGCCATACACGTAAATATTTGCGGTTTAGATTAGAATACTTAAACTAATTAAGAACATTCCAACAATAGTAAATTTCTAATTTGTCGTAATTTATCTCTACGGCAAGTATCTAAAGTGCTACCTTTTTGCACGCCTAAGAAAATATAAAGAACGGACCGAAGGCTTTCTAGAAATATTAATTATTTTAGGAATTCTGATTTCCTGTACAAAATTAACCGAAATTAACATGTATGTATGTAATCGTTAACCTCTTATAGGTACCTTTCGGTGTTGAGGCTGGTACGCATTATAAATTGTCACAAAGAGATAGCATATCATTTATAGTTTTTAGTGATGTACGTCTTTTGTCATTAAGCTGCCTTTCTACCGCACAAAGTTATTTTTGAGTGATTATATGTATTAGTCTCGTGTTAAGAATGAGATAATTAGATTCTCATCTGAAAATAATAATTTTTGCCTATAAAAGTTGACTTTTGAATTCAATGATAATCAATAGCAATATCATATCATTATATGTGATCCACATTGATTGAAGACAGGTTGAATTTCCCGCCACATTAAATTGTTGTCACATTGGCAACACGAATTTATCATGATTTATTTTTCAGTGGCGTCTCATAAGGGAGTGGTATAGGTGTATTTCAAAATTACCTAACAACAAAATCTTCCAACAAATTGTAGTTCTGAGAAGAACTGTTTTGTAAAATAAGAAAACGAGCGAAATTAAGCAAAAACTCAAGAAAACCTGGAAGAACGAGGCAAAGCACACTGATGTAAACAAAACAATAACGAGTCGACGCTGTACTTTGACACAACATATTTTATTACTGCCAAGTTAACAACGTGAAAAACACTAAAACCTGCGGCGGGAAATTCAACCTGTCTTCAATCAATGTGGATCACTCTGCTGAATATGGATAGGAGTTACTAATGAATTAGCTGGGTAAAGTTAGCTGTACGTATTATCTAACACGTCTATTTAAGAAAGAAAAAGGTCTGACCCACTTGACTGCGATCGAAATTCAAACCTCGTTAAAAAATCTACAACATTAAGGTCGGTATGTGAGTTATAAAGTACCTAATTTAAAAATTTTTTAATTTGATAGTTTAATAACTTAGATGTAAATAAAACTAAAATCTGTATTTTTAATTAACACCAGCAAGTGTGAATGAGCCTCGACACTGCATTACTGTAAAACAGGAAGTGGATTATGTAGGTATGTATGTAATATTCAAACATAATAAATAATAATTATGTCTAAATATTCTTTTTTACTTTAGTTTAAAAAATTCATTTAAATATTTTATTACGTAGACCAAGGTAGAGAAGACATTTTTCTCAGCCGAGCAGTATTATTTCCCGACATGCGAAGCATGGAGGGAAATAAGTTGTGAGGCTGAGAAAAGTCTTCTCTACCGTGGTTTATATACTATTTTTTTCACTACTAGCACCTTTATTCCTTTTAATTAATCATTTTTACATAAATAAAAAATAAAATGACAGATGCGTATATTTATTTCTAAATATCCACAAAAATCAAATAGCCTTGTTCGAAAACAAGGGGAGAGGTTAATTTCAATTGACATTTGGGTAAAACATATTTAAAATAGGCACCTGAATGCATAGCAATTGTTTTTATTATTAACCAGTAGTCAATAATAAAAAATTATTGACCACTAGGAGAGAAATTCATTTTCTGGGCTCGAAAATAAGGTCAATAATGACATCTTCTAATACTAGTAGTGAAAAAAAGAGATTTAGTATTGTTATGTTTGTATTGCATTTCTTTTGTCTATTATTCCACACTAGTAAACTAATTAACAGATACTTACACATTTATTTACAAATTTAATAATTATACAAGCGTATAGCAGTAAACAGAACTACAATTAACTGCCTATTACCAAGTATATGTATTTTTAAAGCAAGCACAAACAATATTCGCAGCCATTTTAATTGGAAAGCATTAAAATAACACCTTGCATGAAAATCTCTACATTGGGTTGCATAATATATGCAGTTATTACCTGCAAAATAACTGTCTATCGGATACTTTTGAGAATCACTGGAACCTAACCTCAAATTCAACAAGTGAATTTGAACGGCAAAAAAAATCCGTCGGATGGGGTGCTCCGTACTAATACGTGTGTGAGGGATTGAGGTTACATAGTCTCAATCCTTGGCTAACCCCACTTTCACGCGGTGCACCCTGTTTCAACGAGTCTTTATCGAGCGAGGACTGGCAGTATAACCAATAACCATAGAATGAAAGCTTGTTGGAGAAAATGCTAAAATATATGTAACAAGAATAGCAGCACATAAGTGAAGTAAAATGGCCACAACAAGGAGATTTCTGGTCTGATGAATACAGAGTGATCCACACAAGAACAACATAAGGCAGCAATGACGAAGTTGGTGTATTATTAACAAGAGTGTTTGGAAACAGATAACAGGTTATTAACAGTTTCGTGATGGTACTATCAAGATAAGAACGAAACTAAAATATACCACAATCATACAGATGTATATTTGTATATGCCTACCACAGCCCATGACGACGATGAAGTAGAGAAAGTTTATGAAGACATTGAACAACTAATGAAACACGCAAAAGGTGATGAGAATCTTGTAATCATGGGGGACTGGAATGCTATAGTAGGAAGAGGAAAATTAGGTAGCATTGTTGGAAGTTACGAATTGGGCAAGAAGAATCCACGCGGAGAACGTCTTGCTGAATTCTGTGAAAACCACAAATAAATAATTATACCAACACAATATTTCAAAATCATATCAGTAGGCGATACACCTGAAAGAAGCCAGGAGACACTAACAGATACCAGATCGACTATATTAACTATGTTCAAACAAAGACTTACCATCCAGGCTAAAGACTCTAGAACTTATTCTGGGCCCAGACATAGATAGTGACCACAATCTCGTCATGATGAAATATAGGCAAAACAGAAACATGCAATTTAGATAAACTGAAGGATGAAGGAAAGGTTAGAGCTCTACAGGAAAACGTAAAGCAACATATACATAAAACAGAGCCAAACAGTAACATAGAAGAGCGATGGGGTACGATAGAACAAGGTATAATAAATGCCATCAAAGAAACCATAGAGAAGAAGAAAAACAAGATTAAAAAGTCTTGGATAACATGTAACATAACTGACTTGAAGAGCGCAGGAGCGGGGGCTGTGTTCAAATTGGGTAGCTCAGTAATTAAATACAAGAGGCTGGAAACAATTATTTATTACTAATAAAAAAAAATAAAAAAATCGTCTGTACATAATCGTGAATTGGAAAATGGTAATAATGATAGCGAAAACTAGGCGTCGCGGCATTGCGGGCGGCGACGGTGGTGGACCTGGACCAACGTGCCCGCGGCGGCGACGGCGAAGGCGGCGGCAATGGATAAGACGCCGGCGAAGGCGAAGGCGGCGGTAAAGCCAAAGGCGGCGTGGCGTCGACAATGAGGGGCGGTGTGACGAGGGCACACGGCGTCAGGGAAGCGGCGACGATGGCAAACCTTGACTTGACCTGACGAGAAGTGTGCCGAGGGTGGCAAGATAACGACGTGGGTGATGATGTGGCCTCAGCAGTAGAGAGCGGCGTTAGATGTGGTTGTGAGCAGGTAGCGTCCGACGGAGTAGGCGGACGCTGGCAGTTCTAGCGGTGAGGTAGCTAGTAACAGGCAGCTTCTGACGGGGGCGGACAGTTCCAGCGTTGAGTAGGGCTGGGAACAGGCAGCGTCCGACGGCGTTGGCGGCGATGAGCGGTTCCAGCGGAGTCCGAATTATCAAAACAACTGGGTGGGTTGTATATTCTTTTTCTTTCTCCGTCTTCCCAAGTGGAAGGCTCACTATCATTAATATCACCATAATACTTTGGTTCTTGCATCTTGGACTTTTCAGTTACTGAAATTATTACAGTGTTGACAATGTAGCTTTTCAGTTACGTGCAAGGTCTTCTATTGTCAGTATTTTCTAGCCTTTAGTCTTCCTCAAGTTTATTCCACGTGTTTACAGTTTTTAACTTTTTATTGCTCAGATTCACTTCGACACGTTATTCTCTCTCTCTCTCTCTCTCTCTCTCTCTCTCTCTTCTCGTGCCTATGTACACCGCCTTATGTTTAAATTCGCTCAATTAAGCCTCTAATTCGAAAAAAAAATTACACAACACTTATCTTAGGCAACAAAATTACTTTTATTTCTATAAATATAATGTAGGTGTGCTTACCTTTCCAAATCATTATGAAAAGAAAACTATACAGTTTCACCAATTTAAATTTATAAAAGGCACCCATTTAAGCAAAACATTAACGTGTTGCTTCAGCATACAAAATTCACCATATTTTCCTTTCTATATCTACGCAAAATTAAAAAAATTAGAATTTTAACGCCTATATCGTTGGTTTATATGTTAGTTTTAAATATTCAGTAATAAGACGACTTTCTCTTTGCATGAATGTTCTTGTTCAACATTTTGTAACAAAGTGATTTTTACATTTTTTTTATTAGGATTTAATATGAAAAATGTGTGCTGTAATAGTTTATACAATTAATTACTTTTCGTGTTTGTTTGTGGGATGATCTCGGATCTCGGCCTGCGGCTGCCAGGAATCTCGACATATGTCGATTGCCATGCACAACCAAGCCAAAATTTTTCTCGAATTCAAGGAACTTCCTGAAAGGGATCAACATGGTGTTAAATATTCAACTGCCTTTTGCAATAAGCAGAAATATGTGCAATCGAATGGTGTTCGAGTCTGCTTTTAAAGCAACGTTCCTACACAGACAAGCTACGGTGAAACACTAATACGGATTCTGCAGCTTCGTAATAAGCTATGACGTTATATAAACTGGAAGTAAAAAGGAGATACAAAAATAATAAGTTGCAAAAACCCTGCCAAAATTCATATGGGACGCTTTATTTGAATAAACTGTAGAATTTATTGTCTGACTTGCTATAAGAAGGCACTGTTGTAAGAGATAATAATTTTTCGGAGTACTAACCTGAGTGAGCATAACATGAGTGAATAATAATGATTCTTCGCCCATTAATTTCATCTAAGAACCATTAAAGAAATCTCTTTTTATATTTTTCATAGATGCAAAATGCTGCGTAGTAAAATGTTTAAAGCCCAATGCTTCTACTAAAATTAATGAGAAACTGCTCTAAAACAGTAAAAACATAAAAGGCCATCGAATAAAACGAAAACTCATAAAATCACAATACGTAAATCAGACTTAATGTTCCTTGAAAGCTATTCATAAGGAATATTTGGTACGTTATTTAAACGTCCGTAAATTCAAATAAGTGAAATCAAACACAAGATTTGAATTTCAATGATATTCATTCATTTTTAACTAACTCGATGAAGTAAAATCGATCGTTATTTTAATATCACGTATTAAATCTTTCGAAAAAATAAAATTGCAGTTTGGTTAGATTGCCTCATATGGTTTTGTCGAGTAATTTAACCTAAAATTTTGCGAATGAGGTTTTCGCAGGAAATTCATTCATCTCACGGGGATGTCAAAATTGATTGAATGCCTTCGAATGGCAAATACGAGGGGCGATCAGCATGGGCCTATATATAAGAAAACAAATTTTATACCCAAAATCGTCTTTATCTTTCAATGCAATTTCATTCCAAACAGATGTACTAGGTTGAGGTATTTTGTAAAAGGTCTTTTCTTGCCAAATATTCCAGTTTAAAGGTTTAGACTACTTGAGGTCTTGTTTACTTAATAAAAATAACACCAGTCCGAATTTTTATTGAATCGTTTTCACTAAATTAATTGTAAATTATATTACCAAAATACTTTAAGCACTTAAGTACTTAAAGTAATAAACTTTCATTATATTTTTTCAAGAAAAGTGTCAAGAAACCTGCCCCAAGGAAACAGCCAGAGAATATTTAAATCAAGAGACCCTTACATTTTCAACGAAGAGTTACAATATTGTTGGTGCAGAGGAATGTATGCGTTATTAATACTGAAGTTAGAACCTGATGCAGTCTTGTCTACCCATATTTTGTAGAAAATTTTATTTCAGAAGATATATTTATACGAGCTAGGGCAGAACACGACATGTGCTGTAAGTGAACTTCGAAGAGTTATAGTTTACACGTAGTGCATGTTGAATCTGCTGATGCATGTAAAATGCAGAAATAAATTTGCATTCAGTTGTATCGGATTAAGATAAGTCTAAATCTTAGCTGCGTGGAAATTGTTCGATTCCGTTCTTAAAATAAAATAATAAAAGTGTAGATTTGCTAATCTTTACGCTTGCAAAATGTAGCAAAAATTATAGAAAAGAGAAGGTTATACAATATACATATTGAAATGGTCTTGCTCTTTTAAAAGATTTTATTTAAATTTAATTTATTTATTATTAAGCCCACATTCAATATTTACAATTATCCCTTGCTTTGCTCTTTAATTTTACTTAATTGTTTGCATTGCTCTTATCTCAGGTCGTTAATTAGGTTCCTTGTTTGTTATCTTTCTAAGTATATTTTTACCCAAATACAAATAAAATTACTCAAATACTTATAATGCAGATTTTTTTTTTTATTATCGTTTTTTCCTATCAACCCTGCCTTAAACCTATCTTATAATTACGGTAATTACACTCACTATTTACACCGGTTCCTGGGTTTTGTTTGAAATTTCTTCTTTTCCAAAATAATTTCTATTTCACCACCAAAAATCCAATTTGCCTCTGTTTCAAATTTAACGTTCAATTTCCTCCGCTTCAATTTCAATTTTCAATTACCTCTGCTTGAAATTCAGTTTTCACTTGCTTCTGCTTTTATTTCACTTTCGATTCAATAAATGATTCTTTTGATCGTTAACTCAATTTAAACTTAAATAATCGGTTGATATTTAGTATTTTGGGACGAGCAAACCTATTTGGTTGTTGCCCCTTTTAACGCAAAAATATCACTTATTTATTAAATTGTTTTTTTCTGTATCCAAGATATTTTTATCTAAATTGTTTTTCACTATAACAACTATTTACAAGGTTTCTAATAGTAACTTATTTACATTTTCACATAACTTAAATCTAATCTAGCTATCTTAAAATTATATTACAATTTTTAATAATTTAAAATCTGCATTACTTATATTTGGCAAATAACATTTTTCTTTTATAAATTAAACAAACAACTTAACCTTAATTATATACATCCAATTAAGTATCATCTCAAAAGCCCCTCGATTTTTTTTATTATATTTATTTTCAACCCTGTTTATTTCAAAATTTTTACTAATTTGCATTTTATTTTATAATAATATTCATTTTCACTTTATTGTTCAATATACGGATATATCATTGATACATGAAAAATCCCTCTGATTTTATCAGAATTTATTTCTTTTACTTCGTAGGAATTATCAAAAATTATTTTATTTATTTTAAATGGATTTCAATTAAAATTTTTCTTTTTACGCTTGTAATTAATTTTTAACAAATAACAATGTAACACATTTAACAAATTAACAAATTTAACACTAATAAACATTTTTAAAACTTAATTTTTTCTTTCTGTATTTAAAATTCTTATTTATCAAAATCCAATAATTACAATGTTTAATTTGTACTAACTTCAGTTTCAATTTTAAAATAATCCCTATTAATTTGAATTCATTTTTATTCTCAAGTATTGATTTTGGCATTTTAAACGGTTTAGAATTCATATTTTCTTTAGCAGTTTTGATAAATTGTTTGTTGCTAATTTTTAGTCCTTCGTAGGTACCATCTAAATTTTCTTTTGCTTGTTTTAATTGGTCGTATTCTTTCGTTGCCATTTCGTCTTCTTCTAATTTCGCATTATTATTTTCAAGTTTATTATTTTCGCCAGTCAATTTTTCCTTTTCACCCTTTGACAACCCCCAATCGTTTTCGATCCCTGCATTCGTCTCTTTCAGTTCTTCTCTGTGATCCTGCACGTTTTCCACGTTTTGCAATTTAATACTTTCGCCCTCTGTGTCTTCATTTCTTACCTGTTTTATAGTTTTATTCAATTCGGTCGTTTCGTCGATTACCTTTTCTGTTTGATTATTTAATTCTTCATAATCAGGATTGTTAACATTATAAACATCTTCCTGATCTTGAATTTCCTTCTGTGCCTCTGCACATTCTTCTGTAATTTCTTCGGTCATCTTCTTCTCAATTCCTACCACTTCTTTTCTGATTTCTTCCCTAATTTCTTGTTTATTTTTCTTCAATTCTTCCTTCAGTTCTTCAAATTGTTTATCTAGTTTCTCATCTTGTTTCTTTGAATTTTCTTTCAGTTCTTCAAATTGTTTGTTATTTTGTTGAATTTCTTCTTTCAATTCGTCAAATTGTTTATTTAATCTATCATCCCGTTTCTTTGCCTCCTCTTTAGCTTCTTTGTCATCTTGTTCTCGTTTCTTTGAATCTTCATTTTGTTTGTTTAATTGCTGCATTATAATTTGTAACATTTCATTCGTATTATCATTTCTTGGAACATGTATTTGAGGTGTTTGAACTTCTGTTCCATGATCACCTATCTCCAGTTCAATTACATCTCGCTCCTCCCCTAATTCATCTTGTTCCTCTTCAGGTTCTTCATCTTCCCTTCTTGAACTACTTCGTAACATCCTCCTATCTGCCATCTTTTATTTTTATCAAATTAAGTACAAAATTTTTAAAAAAATTAATGTTATTTTTTTATTATTATAATTATTTTTCAGTTCTGAATTTTTCAGGTATTCAGTATTCAATTTTTATTAATGTATTTTTCCTTTTAATCGTATTTAATTGAAAATAAATATTATCAAAAAATCGAAAAATTTGACAAATGACATTGACATTAGTTTTGACTTTTCTCCAAATGACAATTATAAATTAATTTTCTCGTTTTACCTTGCCCCACAAACCTTTTAATATTATTTTTGTATACTTCGCCCCTTTTACTTTATAAATCTTATAAATCACCCCACTTTGCTATCAACATTTATTGTTCGTCTCACGTTGCTGCACCAAATTATTAATAAGTATCTCTACTGTTACGCCCCACGTTGGGCGCCAAATTATTGAAATGGTCTTGCTCTTTTAAAAGATTTTATTTAAATTTAATTTATTTATTATTAAGCCCACATTCAATATTTACAATTATCCCTTGCTTTGCTCTTTAATTTTACTTAATTGTTTGCATTGCTCTTATCTCAGGTCGTTAATTAGGTTCCTTGTTTGTTATCTTTCTAAGTATATTTTTACCCAAATACAAATAAAATTACTCAAATACTTATAATGCAGATTTTTTTTTTTATTATCGTTTTTTCCTATCAACCCTGCCTTAAACCTATCTTATAATTACGGTAATTACACTCACTATTTACACCGGTTCCTGGGTTTTGTTTGAAATTTCTTCTTTTCCAAAATAATTTCTATTTCACCACCAAAAATCCAATTTGCCTCTGTTTCAAATTTAACGTTCAATTTCCTCCGCTTCAATTTCAATTTTCAATTACCTCTGCTTGAAATTCAGTTTTCACTTGCTTCTGCTTTTATTTCACTTTCGATTCAATAAATGATTCTTTTGATCGTTAACTCAATTTAAAGTTAAATAATCGGTTGATATTTAGTATTTTGGGACGAGCAAACCTATTTGGTTGTTGCCCCTTTTAACGCAAAAATATCACTTATTTATTAAATTGTTTTTTTCTGTATCCAAGATATTTTTATCTAAATTGTTTTTCACTATAACAACTATTTACAAGGTTTCTAATAGTAACTTATTTACATTTTCACATAACTTAAATCTAATCTAGCTATCTTAAAATTATATTACAATTTTTAATAATTTAAAATCTGCATTACTTATATTTGGCAAATAACATTTTTCTTTTATAAATTAAACAAACAACTTAACCTTAATTATATACATCCAATTAAGTATCATCTCAATATACATATATGAGAACTGATTGGAATAGCTTTTGATTGTATAAGTAGGAAATTTATTTAAACTGTAAAAATTGTTGCTATTAAACCAGGTTAACAATAATAATATTTCTAGCTGAGGTTTTATCTAGCAATGTATTTTTATGCAACTGGTTTACATTGCACTGCAAATTGGAAGACTTCCTAAATTCAGTGTTTTAGTTCTGCAAACATAAGGATTTTGCTGGGGCTTCCTGCTCTTAAGTTAGGTGAAACTCGAGTAAAAACTCTTCCAAATATTATTGAAGTCTTAGCATATACTTATTTCTAACAAATCATCAAAAGCTCAGTTTAAGCTAACGGTAAATATTCTTCCGTTCTTCTGGTTTAATTTATAATATTAATACACTTGAAAATTTTCATTAAAGGTTTTATTTTAAGCAATTTTAAAGTAATAATCTGCTTTGCCTTTTTATGATTTTATTATTAAATTATAATTAAAACTGCTGTTATATCAAAATAAAGTATTTAACGTTTAAGAAATATTCGCGTATAATAACAAAACAGAAATAACTGATGCGAGCAAAACCCTTGCATTTTAGATAAAAGAACACGATGGAGTTCAATCGAAAGCTTTGTCGAAAAAGATATTTAATATTGAATGGAATTTAAATCAAAGCAACTTTGATCTTACAAGCTTGGATAATATTTTTGCTATGCTTTAAACTTTATATTCAAAACACAACTATTAAAAGCAAGAGATCGAAACGGACAGCCCAAGACAGCGAAGTTGAGTTAATTACTTTAAAAAATAATAACAATAATATTATATAGAAGAAGGCTTGACTTTAAATGTCCACCCAATCTTTAACTCAACTGCGAAATGAAAAAAATAGTAGTAATAGTAATAACAATAACCAAGAAAATCAAATAAAGAAAAAATAATACAGAGTAATAAATGAAAGGCTGTCAAAATTCCTGACTTCCTAACAGCTATAGATTTTCTTGACTCTTTCGATCTAGCCAATTCTCTACTGATTCAAATATGGTACCATGAACGTCTGGAAGAACCCATAATGCCAGGCACAACGGGCCTCTAGCTTCAACAGAGGTTGAGAATCTGAGAATCAGTCTTACCATCATTGTAGGAATTGCTACAATGAAGCAGTATTGATAGAAAGAAAAAGCTACATAAGAAAATTGGACCCTCGATGGCATGAGGCGCAGACGAAATCTTCGGGACTAGGTAGCCTTTCCCAAAGCGCAAATACTACAGTACTTCTCTTGGCGATTTTTGGCGGAGGCTAAGCAAATCAGAGATGATCCACCTCCTCAGCGAGATCTTTAGACAGAATTTCGCGTTGGTTTAGAAAATATCGAGGATCGGGTCTATATTAATTTCAAAATACGGACAAAAACTAAACTCAGATGTTTAGTATTCCAAGAGATTGTTTGAATTCCTACTACTAAAATTCAACTAATCTTGAAGAACTTTTTGGCTCAACAGCACAACTTGTAACTAATAACACTGCTCACACAAAGGTCTTCGACAGGATGCACGCATTGTTTCTGAGCCACAGGAAGTCAATACGATAAGAGCTATTACAGGGCAGAAGACTTTCAACCCTTTCTTCCGTTCTGCTTTAGCTCCAATCTTTCTTTCACTTTTTGTAACCTTCCCTCCGATGGCTAAGACTGATGACAAAAGAAGCTATAAGATAAAGATAAAGCCAGCGATCAAACCGAAATAAGGGGCTGACCTTCTGGAAGCGAGTTACGATAATGTCACCTTTATGGGATGTTGCATAACTGAATAAGTAGTAAAACATTTGCACCTGACTGTAAATGGTAAAACATAAGAAGTGTCACAATAGAGACTTTACCCAGATTTAGGGAACCTAACCCTAAATACCTGTACTCATTTAACAATTCATTGTTGTGATAAAACGAAAAGAGGGTGTAGCAGTAGATGAGCCCTCTACTTGATTAGATACATTTAACAAGTATAGATTGCCATGTATGGGCCCCAAAAACTTCTAAATTTCCTTTTTGTTTACTGATTTCCAGGAAATTGATTTAACACCAGGGGGTCATATAAAATGATATGTTGGTTAAATATTCCGTAAGATGCCAGATGCTATTTGCCGTACTATACTTGTAGTACTATCGACGAATTGAACCAACAAATCTTGAAATTTGAGAAGAGGCAAAATGCCAATCTACCTCTTTTATCCTTATCATATTGTACGCAGTGGTTATTGCCAAAAATAATGTTTGAATTAGGTTTGACAAATATTATTTAAAGTTAAAGTAACAAGTAAACACTTAGACAGTTTCAAAGGTAAATTCGAATTACATACAATCAACAAAGTTAATGAAAAGAATTACAGTGTTTTGTGTCCAAATAATTAGGAAGTGTTAAACTAAATTAAATTAAAAAAATAGTCTTATATAAAAATCGCAGGGGACATCGCCTTGAAGGCCCTGACTTCTTGGAAGCAACTTCTTCAATGATGGTACTAACCATTATCGAATTCTATTCGAGCTGTTGCTTATATACATGAAGTCAGCCCCCACTTATCGATTTACGCTGAGTTCAGCATCTTATAGAGAGATATTGTACTTCATACACAATGGCATTCACCTTGAACTACCAACGTACCAATCTGTGCATCCTAAAGAATGCGCCACATAGCTGATTCGAGTCATATTACAGGTTCGATGCGGTCATCCACGTACCAGGATGCCTTTGTTCTTGTCTTGTAGTGACCCTAGATAACAGGTCATATCAATGTGCGTGGCGATGCATTCCCTAAGTATTCACAGTTCTATAAACAGCGAATGGTAGTTCTACCCTTTTCTTCACAGAATCATGTTGTGCGGCCACTGCAACTAGCTGTGTATGTGTAGATATTTATTAAGACGAGGATACCCAGTTAAAATCTTTGTTTTATGCGTAACTTTTTGGCTTGTAAGTAATCGAAGTTTCTGAGTAGACGGTTCCTTGACGAAAACCTTCGCCTGTGCTGTTATTTAGTATTTCGCCCAGAATTTCCTAAGGCTTCTTCTTACTAAACTTGTACGTTTTAACAGACTTAACACTTTATTTGTTTATTGCCTATAAATTTTGCTAGTTTTTGAGCTCGCTTATTGTACTTTATTTCGCGTTAGCTGCCAGATAGCCCATACGAAACCGCAGCTGTTGTATTTTTGAAGTTATATTCGTTTCCCTTGGCAGGCTAGAAACATTTTGAAGTTGGTCTATTTAGTTTAATCTGAGTCTTCAAGTACGAGATAAAGGTATATACATACCTACTTTATGCTAATGGCATGCTTGGTAGAATAACAATCCCTTCCAAGGGTGGAAGTATCCTACAAAATAGCAATCGACGTGGGCTGAGATACATATCACATGGCAAGGCTAGGTAGATCTCGCATAATAAATAATAAACGTCTATAGCGATCATCCATAAGCTTAAACCACTCCAAAAATTAATGCTTATAAGTTGAGGTGACTTTTTAAAATTAAATAAATAAATAAGTAAATAAATAAATAAATAAATAAATAAATAAATAAATAAATAAATAAATAAATAAATAAATAAATAAATAAATAAATAAATAAATAAATAAATAAATAAATAAATAAATAAATAAATAAATAAATAAATAAATAAATAAATAAATAAATAAATAAATAAATAAATAAATAAATAAATAAATAAATAAATAAATAAATAAATAAATAAATAAATAAATAAATAAATAAATACGACTATTAGACTCATATGTCATCTGTCAAAAATCGACCAATCAAATAGTCCCTCAAATACCATTCGTGGTCAAAGTTAAGTAGATTATTTTTTTCACTCATGTTCCTTGTGATTACGAAGACCACTCGTGCTGCGCACTCGTGATATTCATATGCAAGCACAAGGAACATTCGTGATGTTACAGCAAAAAAATAATCGACATAACTTTGGCCACCTGTGGTATTGTAAGTGAATATTTTTCTATTGATTTTAAGCAGAATAAAATGAAGGCTCACGAATAATTAAATTATTTGCAGCCAACTTGCTGGTTTTTGTTTTGAGAATTAACATGACTTTTATGTTTAGATGTAAACACGTAAAAAATACACAATAAAGACACGTGCGTCAGAACCAATTCACCATTGGGTAACTTTTAATTTTTGGTAAAAACAACAGAGTTATGTTTTTATTATCTTGATAGCTTTGTGTTTATATAACGTAAGAATGTTTATCTGATTCCGTGCTTAGTTTTGTTATACAATGTTGTTAAATGTCAAATCTCAATTATACCCTTTACCTTGACATTCTGAGAACATCTAAACGTTTTTGATGTTTATTATTCGAATTGGGAAAATCTGTTAATTTTGAATTTACTTGGATTTGTTTTGTAACATTTCATATATTTTTAGGGGCCTCTTTCGACACACCCACAATCTGGATGTATGTATTTCGATTAAGCATTTTAATATTCAGTTTCTGTTAGATATTCTTATTATAATCATAAGAGCAAATAAATAAATACTGCGAGCTCTCCATAGCTTCAAAATTTTCTAATGTTAAAAAAAGGTTTGTTCTTATTATAAGATTTCCATGATAGATTTTATGCTTAAAATAATAATTCGATAATGTCCTAAATGTGAGTAGGTAGAAAAATTTTACGTAAATAAAGTCACGATATCCTGTGCAACACATTCCCGTTTCATGTTTTATATAATTTTATGTTGCTCTGCGCAAATAATAATTACGTCGAGTTTATTTTTAACAAATTTTTTGATATCTGGCACGCGCATTTTATTTCTGCCTAAATTAATTTAATTATCATACATTTTCCACGTGAATGTTTATTGATACAATTATTTTGTAAAAATTACAATGCAAACAAATCTAATCAGTGCTGAAAATAATCCTTAACATAATATTTAATTAAAATTCGTCCGCTCTGTTAACGTACATTTTTCACCTTTAGAATTTTCTAATAAGTAAGTTTAAGGAAGGCGTTTAATTCTTATAATCTGGCGTTTAAACAAAATTTTAGTAATAATAATAAGTTATAGCTCTGTTAACAACCGCAACCACGGAACTATAGTTTAACAACGTTAAGCATACTTTCAACATAAACACTACTTATAACTTGTAGAAAATTGCGGTAATATATTAGCTAACTTCGCCGGTAACTCTGTAGATATAGTATATTCAACACGTAAATGAAGTGGATCAGAATTTTGTTGTTCAGTTGTAATTAATATGAAGGATCACTTGTTTCATGTACAAATTATATTGTTGAGGAACACTATCCATATCTCATCAAGGGCGACTGTATTAAACCGACATGCGTACAATACAGGAGGCCATGAATCTAATTATTCCTGATTATGTTGTTCCATACTCCCATATAACAACAATTATCAGCTTTGCATACATTGATATTGACGGATTAATGCATTTAATCTGGGTTAGACCGATATATGAAACTTAACTACCTCTAGACGGGAGTGAATTTATCTGTTGCTCCGTAATTAATTTCTGATATTTAAATATTAGCTGGCTACCGTTCAGAGCGTATTATTCCCCATCGAGGATTTAATTACGTCGAAAAATGGTAAAATGCAAAATAGTAACCGCACCGTTCTGTCCCGATATCGAATTTTTCTACAAAAGAAATTAAGATTTCTAAATGGAGCGTCAAATTCAGTTCCCATACATTATTAATTCAGGTCTGGGTAATTGATATTCCTCCACTTTCCTTGCTTCAGGGCTGGGATAAGTTATTGCCCGGTAAAATATTGCCGAATAACAAATGAAATTAAAAATTCACGGTGATATTACTGATTGCAGCTATTTATCGCACTACTCACGGGAACTTTAAACTTACAGTTCGCCAATAAATTTTAATGCTGCCGTAAAACGAAGTATAAAAAAGTCGTAATGTCGAACTTTAAGCTGAATTACTTTCATTATTTGAAAATTCGCCTGATGAGAGGGGCATTGTTGGTCCATTTTTCGTTTCGTATTATAACTTAAATTTGATCCCCCGAAACCAGTAACGGGAATCATGTTCGGAAAAGGTGAAATATGCAAGGGTGGAGGGTAACTAACTAGGGCATGTAATGTGATTCGTCTATCGGTATTGTCATTATCTCGCAGCCGACAAAAGCCAAAGGGAAACATCAATCATGAATCGTTGTTAGATAAACAAGCCGTGGATCGCATGCAAAAAGTACGTAATATACAGCAATAACAACGGTATCCTAGTAATTATATCTTATAACGACACATCGATTAAAGATGATGGCTTCGCAAATTTCTCATTATTTATTAAGTAGACTAACAGGAAGATTTTATACGAAGGTATTTACAAATGATGCATTATAATTGGTTCAAGGGTTGTATTCTGTGGTTGTTGTTTATTCTAGTAGCGGTGTAAACCAAACGGACAAACAAAAACATTCGCAACTAAATTAATTTCTGTCGTTTTAACTTCATTTGCATTTAGATGTTAGTCGTTTAAACCTCGTTCACATTGACAAAACAAACAGAATGCCGACAATCAAATTATGTGTATAGTAAAAAACAATGTGTTATCACATTCAAACGAGAGCAACAATTAAAACTGTACAGTTTACACCATTTACGCGCTCCGAATTGTATAATTTATTTATCTGTCCATCCGTCTACTATATTTAATTAACACCCATAGCGTAGTTATTTGTAAAATATACCACAACATCTAAACTAATAAAGCCAGTAAAACATTTATTAACAACTATGTAAAAGCGCAAATGAAGCAGAAAGTTGAACTTGTTAATATCACAATGTTAATTGAGTAGAATATTTTAAATGTGGCTTAGTTGTAAACCAACCTAACTAGATAATAATGCTGAAAAGGAATTTTACATAGCTAAATCATTTGTAAGTATTTTAAGAGGTCTGGTTTCATTAAAAAAATTAATTAAAAAGTAAAAGAATCTGCATAGGCTTTTGTTGATTTGTACAAAACCTATGTCACTTTAAAGACACACATGACAGGAAGGCCTAGAGGATATGTTTCAACAGAGGAGCATGAACGTGTGTTGGGATGTAGATACGTTGGAGGAACAAAAAGTTCAAAATCATGGAGGTCATAAGGGTAATCATGTTTAACAAAAGAGGATAAGCTCGTATCACGTAGAGTAGTAGGTTGAACAATGAAAAGATAACCTAAAACCATACATAAACTAGGAAAAAGCAGGTCACAGGTCCACCTAAATGAAAGGTGGATAGACAGAAGAAGAAAAATGGAAGAAGAAGGTAAAGCAGAGGGAGGAAGAGAAGAAGAAGAAAGAGAAAAAAAAAGAAAACAAGAAAAAAGACATTTAAAAAATCTACGAATATATGTGCTCGAAACAATAGGAAGCGCATTACAAGGGCCCGCTAAAGGAAAATATTAAGATTCACCAGAGCTGCGGAAACGTTCAACTCAAAAAATCGCACTAAGGAAATAATAAGCCAGAAGTCCATACAAGTCTTAAACTTAGGACATCTAGGAAGCGTTTTGTTAGAAATCAGCAATTAATTGTAAACAACTAACGCAGGAAGAAATACAAATAGTTGTAGCAGTTGACGAACTACACAGGAATGACAAGGTAGCGGCGAAAGTAGAGCATACCATTAGCAACCATTTCGGAACAACAAAAAGACTTTTACAAGCATGCGGAAAACATGAAGAAAGTGTGAAGGAATAGGAATCCCAGTTTGGCAGGCATATTAATTTATACACCGTAAGTTGTAGTTACGCAGTACAAGAAGCATCTCAGTTTTATGATCAGGAAGTTACAAGAAGGCATGGGGAACAATTTCAAAAAGACTGCGTATTTGGCAATTACAGAGGAAATAATTATAGACCTAGAAGACATCGAAAAAAGGAACAGCTAAAGCAGAAATAAACAACAGACTCGAACAAGAAAGAGCTTGAAATCACGGAGAATGATAAGCTCGTATGATTCATTTCAATAAGTTGAACAACGAAAAAATGACGAGAATGTTTCATCGGCGGCTTAAAACCAGGCATCAACTGGGAAAAAAACAGGTTCATCTAAATAATAAAAGAATAGACAGAAGAAGAACAAGGGATTGTAGAAGGAAAAGAAGAAGGAGGAAGGGAATAAGAAGAAAGAAGATAGAAAGAAAGAAGAAGAAGGAAAACAAGAAAACGAACGTTGAAAAACCTAAGAAAAGGCATACATTCTGTATGTACCCCCAAAACAATAGGAAGAGTATTTCAAATGCCTGTTAAAAGAAACATAGCAAGACTCACGACAGCAACGAAAACGTCCAACTCAAAACTATCACACTAAGGAAATAATAAACGAGAATTCACACTTAAACTTGATCCAGAGATCCAGGAGGTTTTGCCAGAAATGAGCAATTAATAGTAAACAACTATCGTACGAATAAACACAAATAATTGCAGTAGTTGGAGAACTATACAAGAAAGACAAGGTAGTGGTGAAAGTAGAGCATAACACTAACAACCACTTCTGAACAGCAAAAGGACTTTTACACAAGGATGCCCAAAATCGACAACCATTTTCAAGATTTACTTAGAGAACACGCTGAAAACACGTAGGAGTAGGTGTGGAGGAATGGAAATCCCAGTTCGGCAGAAAAAAATTTTCAGCCTTAGTTGTAATTGCGTAGGGTGACGAGGATTAGTGTTTCAGTTTGAAAAGACATATTAGTAAACAAAAAAGGATACCCTTTTGTCAATTTTGATCATTCCTTAATTTAACAAAAGCTTTGTGCAACTAGTCCTGAATATTATTTGACAATTACAGATGTCCTACAGATTGACGAAAATTTAAGAATTAAAGAGGGAGATAAATTTAAGTACTTCGGGTTTACGATATCAAAAAACGTACAGACCAACAGAAACATGGTTTAAACAACTGCACCAAATGTCATGGAATATGCAGATCACAAAAACTGCGAAACAAAGCATCTATAATATATTGACCTTAAGAATAAGAAAAACGCCAATAATTGGCGGTGCATGGTAAAAAGGAGAGATCGAATTCAGAACGAAGGAAAATATGATAATGTGAATAACATTAGATACATTATTGTACGCACAAGCTACTGAAAATCGATGGATAAAGAAGACAACCGATTGGAGCTCAATAGGAAGAAGAAGGAGAGCCCCGTCGATCATTGAAAGGTGAAGTGGACGAAGCAAAATGGCTGAGAAATAAGACGACAGCTGCAGCTCTTTTATGTAGGTATACATAACATTAATATATAAGAAGTACCTACCAGCAAAGCTAACGGTGCAAAGGGGAAGCTAAAAAATTGACCCAAATATGAGTATGAATAATCATAGGGTAAAATGTATGGTGGTAGGTAATATGAAGGACTTAATTATGAACCTGATCGTAACAGGTAACAAAGTAGAATTGTATAAAAATATAAATACTTATATAGATCAGTAAATGAAGGACGGTAGAGAATGGAAATAGCCAAAGAAAATTGATGAGCAATTATAAATTGAGCATCGGCCAACGACCCAGAGTAGATAATTTCTGTAACTGTATGGCCAGCACAAGTACGAAGCATTAATGCTACAGAAAAATATAAGCTCAAAAATGTGGATCCTTCGGCGAATATTCCACAGCTGTGTACCAAGGAGGTAGTTCTGCGTAGTAAACAAAAGAAAGTGAAGATATAAATGTAGTGGAAAGGAGCAAGAATCTATGGAACACATACCAAAGAACAATAGATATAAGACTTACTACGTAAAAATAATAAACTCAAGGTTAGGAAAGAGCAGAAGGAGAAAGTGACTCAAAAACATAATTTCCGACACAGAAAGTAAATATGCACAGATGGCAACCGACCTTTACTAGTTGCAATAGCACCTTAAAAAGTAGAAAAATAATACGACAACGATGAGCTGTGAGAAGAATATGAGAAAAGGTACTGCAAAGCATAATATAAAACGACATATTAAAGCAACCAGGGAAGGCTGTGCAGGCTATACTACAGTGAAATTAATGAAATTATGTAGAGACCACATTTGCAGAGTGATAGAAAAGAAACCAGTAAGAAACAACGAGTATCTCAAACCTGCCAGACGACTGTTTAATAACTAATTAAACATATTTACAACTTGAATCACATCTAAGAAAAATGTTGGACTTAGGACAGACAATAATTTATATTAGGTACATACAGCTAGTTTATCAAAAGTGCTATTGATATATGCATTTTCTATGATGGCCAATTATCAAGAAAAGTGCTGAATTCAAGGTTTTTAGTGTTCCTGTAGAATAGTAAATACATTTCGTTTCATAAACTTTCAGGAGGCTTATGATTCAGTTTTTAGGGTAGAGTTCTGGAAAGCAATAGAAAAGGCGAAAAACACAAACGAAAGCTTTAATAAAACCATTAAAGAATGATTGGTCATATAACAAATACCTTGTGAACACAAAAAATTCTGTAATGATATAGCGTACATCTTATGTGTACTTTTGAAATTATTTATAAAATATACCCGTAACTTGACAAATTGGAGGAGGTTGCGTGTAGGTAGGGAGACCCAAACTTTTGCCAACGACCAAGTTGTTATGGCATAGTTTCATGATAAAAAAGCTGAACGAAAGATATAGGTAACAAAGTGAGCTGGAAATAAATTTTAATAGAAAAACTACAACAAATGGGTATGCGGTTCTAGAAATTAACGAAATATTTAAATTCAGATGCTTCATAATATCAAGCGGCGGCGCTATAACTGAAGAATAATTTAACGAACGTGGTCATAGAAAAACTCAGATAGATAACAACAATCATCACCCTACTAATATTTTAAGGGCGAGTTTCGTCATCTTCTGCTATTTTCTTTGGAACATAGGATAATTGCTGAAATTCAATGGATATAAAGACTAACAATCACCTAAATTCAGTGACGTCACGAAAATAGAACTCTACATGACATGATTGCAGCAAAGTTTACAATTCCAATGTTAAACTTCAGATATTCATCAAGGAAATAAAGTGTATTGACACAGATTACCAATTAGATATCTCAAAGATAGAGTTACCACAAGACTTTCCCATCGGGAGATTAGAACCAAAGACTAACCTTACGCTACCCTAACGCTCTAACACTACACCACTCTGGCATCTGGAAAATCTAGCTCAATTATTAAAATGTATTGAAACGAGTAAGCAATAAGCTGGATTTTCGAATGACTGAAAATAATAATTAGTCATCGAAAGGAACATTAGATGATTATCAGTACTTACAGACTTACACCCACTAGGAAGGTTGGGTCAGCCGACGCAATTCATATCATGAACTAAATAACTGAAAAAGTATGAAAGTACCATATTGAGCTACTTAATGTTTACATGTTTTAAAATAGCTTTCGGAAAAATAACACGAGGAAAAATAAAAAATAAAATTTAAGACAAATAGAGAATTGCAGGAAAAAATAGAAAGATATGGACAAAAACCTTTTAAATAAGCATGCAATAGAGGTATCCCAATTCTTTTGTCTGAGTTAACGGTTGAGATAATTTCATGCAAATGTGAGAAGTAAAAGGACAGTAAATTAGAAGAACGAGAAAAATAGTGACGATAAGAAACACTCTTGTCCTTCTGTTTTTCTACGCAAAAGCACTAATTAAAACCTTGGCGAAAAAAACCATGACGTTTTTAATTTTTTTACTAATTTATAGTCCTAAGAAGGATGATCAAAATCAGGAATGGGATTGGGTTCGTCGAAAGGAATGAAACAAGTTCCTATAAATATTAACCCATATTAGTCCTGAGGGGTTCCCTCATCAGGGGGTTTCAGCTCATTTACTTTATTATTTAATAAGGCGTTGTGGGCGCGAGAGCTAAGTGGCCTTGCGGCACCGGCTCCTTCTGGAATTACCGAAGCATTACTTCAGAGAGGAGCTGTTTATTGCCCTATTTATTCCGTTCGTATTACATAATATATGTTACATACCTATTACATACATATTACATACATATGACATACGTATCTATAACATACCACCTTGCACATATATTTTTCCTTACCTTTGTTTTAGATTCCATCCTTTATCTTTTGGCCGATAATCTTCTTTGTGTATCCTCTGATTATTTCCCAGTTTTCACCGTCATCCAGCATAATATTCACAACGCTGTCTTTGGTTATTTCTTCTCCCATCTTTACTGTTACTTCGTGCCTCAGTCTACCGCATCTTTCACATTTAAAAAAGTTATGTTCCGGGTCGTCGTTAAGATCATCGCAGTATATGCATGTTCCCTCTCTCGTCTTTCCAATTTTTCTAAGGTAACTCATGAAGCTACTATGTCCACCAACCATCTGGGTAAGGTAAAAATTCACCTCACTAAACTATCTGTTATACCACCTGGGTAAGTCCTGGATTAGGTGCTTAGTCCAAGTGCTTTTGTCTGTGGCCTCCCTCTATCTTAACGCCCATCTCGTGACCATTTCGTTCCTTATGGCGTATTTTTGCTCTTTAGTCATTCGGGCACCTTGTCTTCTCTCCTCTACATGTAAATGGATTGGAGGTATGCTCCCCATCACTTGGGCAGCCTCGTTCGAGATAGTTCTACATGCATACCAACTTCCTCTGTTCTTGAAGTAGCAGTTGTCTATACTTGCAAGTACTTATTCCATTTTCCCAGATAAGGGTTGCATACAGTATTATTGAATGCGCTACGGCGCTAAACAATTGTAGTTTTCTCTGACTGGGGTCGCTTACACTAGGCATCAATTTTATGAGGGCAGCAATGCTTCCTGTTTTATTGGCAATATGAGTTACCTGTTTTTTCATGTGACATTTCTTGTCAAAAATTATTCTTAAATATTTTATAGATGGTTTACTTCGTAGGGACGCATCGTCTACCTCTAATATGAGATCCTTCGCTTTGTTACTGCAATTGAACACAACCACATCCATTTTTTGCAATGCTACTCTTGTCTCTTATGGCCTTTAGTATTAGTTAAAGGGCGGTTTCTGATTTATTTTTTAGCAGTGTAATGGATTTGGGGCTCACTAATGGCGCTATATGTTAACGTCTGCATAGAATAATAGTTTCGTTCCCGGCGGTATCGTGTTGACCACAGTGTCAAAGAAATTTTTCCACAGAAGTGCTCCTATTATAGAACCCTGTGGCACCCCACAGCTCATTTTATATTGCCTGTCTGTCTCTGTGATTATCGTGCGTTTCTCTAGGTAGCTACCTATGATCCGCAGGATGTATTTAGATACGTTCCTCCTCTCAAGCTCGCCAAGTATCATATTCCACGTCGCGCTGTTGAAGGCGTTTCTAATGTCGATTGTTATCAAAATACAGATGTTTCTATTTTGTGGCGCTTTTTCCGTTTATTGAAGCACTATGTTTCTAACAATTTCTAGCGGGTCTAGCGTGGATCTTCCGCTGCGAAAGCCGAACTGCTTAAGCGAAAGGCCGCCTTTTTCCACGATTTCTTTGTGTAGTCTTTGACATATGATTCTTTCGATGACTTTGCTTAAAATGTGCAATAGGCAGATTGGTCTGTATCTTCGTATTTCACCTTATGTTTGTTTCTCTATGAGGCATAATTTCGCTCTTTTCCACTCTATTATGAGGTTCATAATTGATAGCATGGTGTCGTCGGCTGTCTATGCAGCCTTGACAATTTCCGTTGTAAGTTAATCCGGACCCGGTGGATTTTTAACCTTCATTTTATTAACTGCCTCCTTTAATTCTTCTTTAACAACCTTGTCATTTCTATCTCCTGTCTTCCTTCTCTTTCAATGGTTGGAAATAATTCGTTCACCACAGCATCCGCAATTTTGTTTTTTTTTTTGTTAATTTACCTATCACTATTTTGGAACCTTGGCCCCATGGGTTATTTTCAATTTCTTTAATTAATTGCTTCCACTTTTCCTCTTTCCCTTTTGCAATGGCCGTTCGATATTCATTTCTTTTAGTGGCGTATTCCGACAATTTGTGTTTTAATTTCTAGCGTCGCTATTCGGCATTTGGTCGTTCTTGTCACTTCCCTTCCCTTCGTAATGCATTCTCTTCTTTTTTCTGATATAACTGATATAATTAATATACGTGTCTTCTGTTATTATTTTGTTGGTATTTATTCAGATGTCTCTCGCAGTTGTCTTGCACAATCCTAATGTATTGTTGTCGCACAACTTGTTCTTCCAAGGCTGCAAGCTGTTGCTTTAATCCTTCTTCGAATATCACGGTGTTTGTAGCGTTAATAGCCCATCTAACCTTTTCGACACGTTGTGTTTTTCTGTTGTACGAGCTTCCAATGTAAAGGTTATATTTTGATGTAAGCTGAAATTTTCTGCTTCCTCTTCCACGTTCCAGTTTTTGCATTTCATTACTTATATCTTTGCTAACTATAGTTGGGTGTTGTGTCAATGTAAGACATTTGCTCGTTGCTTTAAGAAGTGGGGGCCTTGCCGCAATTTAAGGTCAAGTATCATTTGCCATCATCCAATCACCGATTATCTGGAATCTGTAATTTGTGTTTGGACTTCCGCATAGATTAGACTTGGCATTTAGATCTCCGGCTACTATAATTCCTTTTGCATGTGTTTTCTAGATCCTTGCCATGTTTCCTCGAACGTCTCGTTGTCAATGTTTAGCGATGTGTAGCAGCTAATCATAATTATTTTTTCCAGTTCGACCCAGACACGACCATTTCCTTGACCCGTATCGGGATTCTAATCGCAGGGTCTTTATTACGTTGCATTGTTTACCATTTTCTTGTTGGGTTCACTTACTAAGAGGATGTCTACTTTTCTTTTCCCAGCCGTTGCGAAGATCGCATCATGTGATGTGTGTGTAGCTTCTTCCCACGTTCACTTTAATGGCCATCCCTAGGATGCTCCGCACTCTTCCCATTCCCAGTTTCGCCATGAGCATCGGCCGGTTTAGCTCATTTGCTAATTATTAATTTCGAAGAATGAACCTTTTAAAGTTTTGAAGTACTTTTTCTGATCTGTGTTGAAAAATTCACCAGGAGTCTTTGAATGTGTTAGACGGTCAATGGTTAGACAGATGAAAGCCTATTGCTTTAGTTTTTAGTTAATAGTTTACCTTTTCAACAACCTCTGCAACTGAAAATAGGGTTAATATTGAGCTCAATTCAATCCTTGATAAGTGTCATCTACTTCAACCCTCTGTATATTCATACAAATAGATTACTTGTGCATTAAGATAATCACGGATGTAGTAATATGTATTTAAACTATCTATTAGTTGAGGATGTTAACAAAATTTACACGATCACACGCGCGTTTGGTTGTCACTCAAGCCACAAATAATCGAAAATGATGTGGAATTAACCGTATAGGGGCAATACAGTTAACATAGGACAAACGTGCGATTTTTTAGAAACAAAACCCGCATTCAGCATGTTGTTTGTGTGAACTGAAACCACGACGTTTTTAACAGTCTCCCTAAACAACCTTTTTTTTTCTCTTTCATAGAATGAATGTATAACATTCAGTAAACAAAAGCAAACAAATTAACACATTTAATAATAGTGATTAGGTCTTACGATTGCGCTTTTATTTCCTATTAAATTTAAAATCATAAAGCGTTACAACGTTTTGATCATAGATTAAATTTTTTAATTAGTTTAACAGCATGCAACGGATACGGTTTCCCCCAGGGGCTGATATACAAGAAGCACTTTCCCGATTATAAATATAAACATCAAGTTATTATTAGATAAATTACCATCACTCTGTAATACGTTTAATACGGTCGCTTAAGTTAGTTTATAGCAGGTCATTGAGAAACCATTTATTTTCAAATTAACAACTTGCAAATTAAAAAAAATATACTATTTTCTTTAAGCTACTTTAGTTGATTATAGCTATCTCAAATTGTTCGTCCGATAATATATTTACTAACTTTGAAACTATTTAAACGCTGCAACCCTTACCCCTTTTTTTGATAAGTTGAAGTTTTGCTAAATTTAAATTTTGTAATCTTGAATTTGTTAACAGAAGCGTATTTTCTTAAATATTCCAATACGTGAGGGACATTATTAAGTTAGAGCTAATCTAATATCCTTAAGTTCGGACTTAAATATTTCACACAGAAACCCAGATAAAAGATTTGTCAGTCACTAAAAACAATCTTTTTTATTTGATGTAAAACATACGAAACCCTCTTTTCTTGGTCTTTTATTGGCCCTTACCTGAAATTACCGCAATGTCCTAATGTATTATGCACGTGTCGCAGTCCTTATTACGTGGATTAGTATCCTTACTGGTCATTGTTGAACACGGAAATCTCCAATAGACAAACACTGTAACAAATCATAAACTCTACTCAGATTTAGGATCAGGCAAGATTATACAAGGGCGAAGTTTCAAAGATGGTATACAAAACTAAACTTCCCATCTAATTGTAAAGCTCCTACATAATTGTTGATTGTTTGAAATTGTGGAGCTTCTGGAGTTTATTAAGGTCAGTGTATGGAATTTACTTTGCTAAATCTTAACTCTAAGTTTTTAGTTAAAACGGTGTTTCATTTAAAAAAAATTCCCCCTGAATACTGCTTAGTTAGGAAACCATGCATCCCCATAATGCAAAACAAATATGAATTAGTATAACTAAGTTTTAAAAAGGTAGGTTTTACGAACGAAGAATTTATTTTGATAACTCACGGTTTTCCGTTGAAAATTCGATCAGAACGACAATTCCACTTTATTCGTTAAAAAGTACTTTCGGATAAGTTTTTTACAACACCTCGTGTTTAGTCTACTGCGGTGTGCGCGAAAATCTGCTGTTTTAACGTACAAAAAAAGGATAAAAGCTCGGATGTATTGTCCAGGGACGATTTTAGCTTTAGCTTAATTTTTCGTAGTTGAAGACAGTTTTGGGGGAATTATTGATGGTTAAGCTCAATTTTGAATTTGTTTAAATATGCCTGCAACTGCTGCAATTTTATTTGTTGATAGTAAGTTTCTAAACAAAAACTGCAGTTAAGTGAAATTACAAAAAAGTTCTTGCTTGTTTGCCAAGACTTTATCCAAATGGTATAAAACGACGAGAGCGAACAATAAAATCAGCAAAGCTAGAAATTGGAACTTCTAGGTTTACATACTTTATATTCAGTTCGAGTTGTTCATTTAAGAAATCTTTAGTAGGTATTTTTAAAGAGCAACTTCAGCAATTTAAGGTAATTATTTTACTGTTTTATAGAAAGCAAGAGTTTCAAAAACGTTAACAGATTGTTGCCGCATACACCTACGGAGAATTATTTACATATTCTTCTGCAATAAAATTTAATTGTGTGTTATTCATCTTCACATTGATTTAAAAACCATTTCCTAGCAATGACAGAAGAAGAACTACTGTTGTTGGAAGTACTCCTTTTTTATTTTAGCTACTTACTTCAATGCATGCTTTCAACGTTTTTGGGACATCTAAGAAGGGATTATCGAAGTCTTAATATTACATAAAACCGGAAAAGACACTAACCTAATAACTATAGACCGATCAGTCCTTTACAGGCCTTAAGTTATTGAGGACTATACTAACCAGACTGACGGCATCAACTAGTAAAATAATAACATCAAAAGTACAGCATACTGTTTTAACTTCGCATACGCTCATACAAGCATCCGCCAACTTTTACTAATAGCAAACTTAATTAACTATAGCTGTCAGAACAAATCCAATGCAAAAAATGGCAGCGGAAAAGAATAGAAAAATTCGCAGATAAAACAGCAAAAATAAAGGAGGGCCACCTGCATGACCTATTATACATAATGTAATTAATATGGCGATGGCCGAAGAACGCGGCCTCTGACAGTAGCATTATTCTAACAGATTATGGATAAGGAAGTAGAATGCTTAAAAAGGTATGATACAAATAGTAACATTTTAATTAATTGTAAATGGCATGAGGAGCGGATACCCATGTGTAAAAGGCTTCATTCAGTTCTTGAGACCCCCGCCGGAATTTTAGAAGGTCGTGCACTTCTCGGTGCTTCAGACGGCATATTAAGCCGGGGTCCAGTTTATCTACTAACACCTTTGATAACCGTAAAGGTAAGTACAGACCGGCCAACAAAAACAAGTTGACGGATGTTGGCAACATATTTGTTGGACACAGCAACTTGTATCTTGATCTGGATACATGCAGTCAACACTGTTGCGCGTCTAACTCAAATTCAGTTTTGAAGTAAAAATGGACCTACCGACTGCTGCTGGTGGTGCTAGTGCTGCTTTTATCATAATAGCTGCCCAAATACTAAAAAGAAGATGGTGGCAGACAGTTTTTTCAAAATAGGACAATCTATGGCGATTACTTAACGTCTGAATTGTTTTTGAACGATGGTAGCTCGTTCTGCAATTTCGTCAGACTAATAAAATCTGAATTCGAAGAACTTTGCGTGGTAGCTCCTAAAATCTCCAAAAGGAATACATAACACCAACAGTATGCAATTTAGATGGTGTATCAATATGGCGGATTTTAGAATCTCATTGGCTGAGAACACTAAATACGTCAACTGTCAAAGACAAAAACTTAACAAACAGTTGTCTACCAATAAAAATTCGTGCCGGTTGGTGTTTCAATATGGCGTGTGTGACGTATTTCCGTTGCACTTGTAGTTATGCACCATAATACCTAAGTGTCCATCCTGTTTCTTCTTAGTCGCTTTCAACAAAAATTTCTTGTTTATGTTCGTTATGCTCTCCATGATTTTGTATTTTTATCTTGAAGAGAGGGTTCAATAGATACCTTGGAGTTATATAGTCTGTCCTCATTTCAAGTAGAGGACTGCTTATGCTGTCGCTTATCTTTTTGTTCTCTGTTCCCTTTCGAGGGTACAGTCTGCATTCTGTGTACTCACAATCTCACCTACCCCACTACTACTATGTAGAGGTAATGGAAATCTAGAAGGACTTCTACAGCAGCGGTGGGCGTAGGTCTCATTGTTCCCGTAATGGCAGGACTGGGGAGCTTTTAATTGTGATAAGTCTTAGTTTAGTGGTCTTCTGCTTCATCTTGGGCCATTAGATCGAGGTCGCATATGTAATGGTTGATATGACCTTTCTGTATACAACCAGTGCACCATTTCTGGCCTAAGGTGCCATGATTTGTTGTATGTTCGTTCCGAGTTTTTGACAATTTTTCCCATGTAACCCTCAAGTGGTTTGGAGTCTAAGATGATCCTCAAACACTTTACCTTTACATGTCAAGTAAGTTCACGGTGAGGTATAGAGGGCCAGGACCTCCCATGTTTCTTTTTCTTGTAAATGGTATTATGGTGTGGTTTTCTGGGGGCTGACTTTTAGGCCTTCCCTTTCAATCTACTTTGGTATAACATTCAAGGCCCGTTGAATGCACTACCTGATCGTACCTACTCTATAAATTTCCCTGTACTGCTATAACTAAGTCATCAGCATAGCCCAAGGGAGGCAACCTTGCTATTTCTCTGTACAACCGAAGCTGCGTGCCATAGTATGGTAGTGAAGTGGGTATTATCAAATATTGTGTAAAAGCATTTCCATAAGAAATGATTTACTCAGTTAAATAAGTTAATATTTGAGTATGACTGATATCGCAGGTTACGCAATAATTATTATAAGAAGTAATTAAGTGTATTTGTCACCTAAGGAAACACCTGCATAAACATGTGTCATGCGAACATCTGGTTAAATTATGAATCATCTCAATGTCTTACGATATTTGCAGATAAACATGCAGTGACTAATCAACACCTGCATTGTACTTGCACTAAATAACAAGAAAGACCATGACTAATGTTTATGTAACGCAATAATTAAGGATAAATTGTATAAACAGTTGGAACAGATGTTAAGACTCTGAGCAGTATAAATATGTCAACTTTCCCATAGTCAAGTCAGTCTCTTGATAGAGTCTCACTACGATGTCTGATTAAGATTTAGACGAGAGGCCCTTACAGGACCAACCCTGGCCATCAGCCAAGGGTTGGGTTACCTATATTTTATTACTAAGATGTGTGTCTTCAAATTATTCATGTAAGTAGAGGTTTGTTGTAATTTAATGATAATGTTCGTTGTGCATTGTATTAAGTCCATCAGACTTAACTTGTTTTATGTATTTGGATCATGTTTGTTGAACAGTTAAATTGTGTTTGTATTTAAAGTTGTAACAATATAATTGATGTTAGTTAACCGTGTACTTTAATAAAACCTCTTGCACAAGCCAAGCTTTAACACTCGTAATGAAGTTGCTATAAGTCTCTACCATCTTTATTAATAAATACAAAAAAGGCGCTTCGTTACATTATTAATACTGATATTACTTATTTAGGTACATTTAAAATGATTATGGAAGAGGTGTCTAAACAAAAAAGAAATAACAGCAAATGAAAGTTTTGGTTTCCTACAAATAAAAGTTACACATCATCCATTGTTTCTCCTAACAATATATTATTTAGTGAAAGGAGTTGTAACACTGGATTTTATTACCAGTCTACATAGTTCCAAAACACCGTTAACATCTAAACAGGTGATAAATATTTTGTGCTTGTATTGTTTTTTTTATTTGTTCTGTAATTAGACATTTCTCGTTTTTATTTTGTTCATCTGTCCGTTTTGAGCTTGTTCCGTTGATGAATGACAAAAATAACATGAATTTCCAAACGGTAATTTCTGATAAAAATATAATGCTCAGTAATAAGCAATTTTTCATGCATTTTAATACAACTAAGTAAATATGTCGACTTTCAATGTGTAGCGTTTGCATAACAATGTAAAGATAGCAGGTAATAAAATGAAATGCAATTTAAAAGAAATTTTACAATGTCAGATATAACTTCTGAAAGTAATTTAACTTTTCAGTTTTATTTATTGTTTTTGTAAGTCTATATTCCTGTACGTGTCAGCTTGATATTTAAATAGAGTTTCAAGATAAAATAATGAGTGAAAATTACATAAAGGTTTCATTTAAAACTTAAATTAATGTCGCAGCGCAACAGAACGTGTTCACGAAATTAACATTTCATTAGTTAAACGGAGAATTTCTTCTAAACCGTCGCCAACTTTAATTACTGGTACGAAAAATATTAAAATTTCTAAAGACAGCAGAAATATAAATGTTCTGTCTTGTTTTCAAACTTAATAAGCGCTTTCATAACTGGAAAGTTGGAAAAAAAAATTGTATTGGGAAAATGTGTTTTTCAGGGCAACAGTTTAAACGGCAATTTCGCGACATTTAATTTAATTACGGAGCCTGTTATTTGCGGGTGTCAGGCAAAAGGTCGGCTAATGCAGCGATTACATAATGATGACAATGTCATGTGCGGTTATAATTCAGTAATCGCTAGATTGTGCGCTGGTAAATTTATTGCTGCTGTTGTTTCCATCAAAGGGTTACTTTTAGTTAATTCCCGGTTTTAACGTTCGTAGCGACATTCGGGGAAATTTTTATTTATTACTTTTTTACTAATTTGCGTTTTGTTTTATAAAACTAAATTCTAATCAAAGTGATTCTTTTCAAAAAAAACAATCTTAGGTGATTGCAGTATCTATCAATGTCCGATCTACAAGAAAAAGTTCGAATTACAAAACAACTCGTTACTTTTTATGTGAAAGTCGAATGGACTGAAAAATCGACTGTCTGGAGAGGAGGTAGAAGACACTGTTGTTTTTGTAGGAATGAATCGTTTATCACCCTTTTATAAAGGATTGCAGGTTGTCAGTGTGACCACAAAAATGCATTTGCTACACCCAGAAAAGAAAGTAATTGATTCGTAAAATTATACGGGTGTGTAAAGTCTGTACAAGTTTAATTTCGGTGCAAAATGCTCAGCGTCTTGATTATAATTAAGAATCCTTTGTCACTTTATAGGACGAAGTTCTAACTTGGGTAACTTGTTTGTGTAACTTTATTGGAGTATACTTTCTAAATTAGTGCTTGCTTCAAATCGTTTTTGGTCTTTTAGTTTCCTTCCCATTTTTATTTATAATTAAGAAGACATTCGTGAATGACATTCGTTAATAAAAGCACTTAAAATTTACTTAGAAGAATATTATAGGAAGACAACGGTCGTGTATTTCTAAAATTCATTTTGCTCCGTAGCCGTTTGTTCCCTTTGCCTGGTTGTTTGTACAAAATCATTTTAGGTGAGTAACGGCCGGTGATTGCGAAAGTCCTCTAAATACACTAGGGGCTAAATGTACACGTAATAACTTTGTAAAGTTCGCAAACTTAGTTTCCAAGCTACGGTTCAGAAAATTTGACAGCTTCAAATTTGCGAAGCATAACATTACATTGTCGCAGTTGTTCGACGATAAACAACGTTTTTCAGGAAACTATCGCGAAGTAAAGGGATTTTAGTACTAACATATTTCAACTTTAACGTGTTGTTAAGTTAGAAGACGTACGTGTAATATTTAGTATATGGGTTTTGTGGTCTCACGAAATTTATATACTATCTACTTAACTCCCTGATAGGTTTTGATTAATGCGACGATTCAAGATAGTCAGAGCTGTTATACACACATAGAGAGTATAACGCTTACCTTCTGATAAATAACGATAATAGGTACAAGCTCACTATTGTCTGATAATGACGACGTAGGCTCTGATGCATTGCCAGTTATTGTTACACCATTATCTAAATCGGTTTTCGGAACTGCTGCAGTATATGGAGCGTTATCAGATATAACTCAAAATAAGTAGTATTACTTCCATAAATATACCGACAAGTGACTGAGCTCTCCCTCAGAATAAAAAGTACCGAAATAGGATTTCACTTTTAAAAGTTATTACCTCGTGCACTTGCGAGCTGCTTAAAACTTGAAAAATTCAAAATTAAGTTATAATGTGTTCATTTTCGCGTTTGAAATCAAGTGCTTGACAGTAATGTAATAAAACCGGGCTTGCTGTATAAGAATACAGCTTTGTTTGACTTTTATTGCAACTTTATATTGAATTTCTTTCCCGTCTGAGTGACAGAACGAAAATTTAACATTTCCCTAAACTTACACGTCGACGTTTTGCGACGCTCCAGGAATGTACGTACATACCGTCTCGATTTCTCGAAAGAAACAACCAGCTAATTACCTTTCGTTTTAACTTTTGCATAAAAATCGATTTTACTCGATACGTTGTGCAAGCATTTTAAAACGAAGAGGTAAGTCGGTTAATGGAAGTGTTTTCGCGCGAGTCTCTGGGCGACATCTTGTTACAACGCGATGTTTTTACAAGGTTTTCAAATTTACACCTTTTATGACTACGTGCATAACAAACTAAGTTAATGTGTCATCATCTAAACTCATCACAACTTTTCATAGCGATTCTGTTGGAAATTAAATACCATACAAAAGGCAAGCTCTTTGTTGACGGCTTTTGAAAGCAGTTATCGCTCTTGTTTCGCTGAGCACGAACGCAAATTTAGCGTTATGTTTGAAAACATCATAATATTAAAAGCTGAAAACAGGATTAGCAGATGATTTAACTGAAACTCGCATTAAAAACCGTTATTTAATTGTGGGATGTCAAATTACAAAAAAAGTGCCTAACAATATACTTCATTTCCAAGTGATGATTGACATCACCAGGAAAATTAATGGTAAAGCGTTTCAAGTTTTTTTCATATCCTTCGATTTTCTGTTGAACAATGGAATACAAGTAAAGCAACAGCCTTTTTTATAGAAAAGCCAACTTCTGACAAATGACCTTTTGTGTCGATACTATTATATCCACATAGCCGGGCTTTATATTCATTCTTCAAGAAACTTGAATTCAAAATTAACTAAGAAATTCATACTTGAAGACTAAATTTTCTATGCGGTTGAGTGATCTCAAGTTGTAATCAATAAGTCTGTCTCTAATGTCAAAAATTTAGGATGCTAAATACACAAGGTGGACCATAAAACATGCAACCCCTGAAAATATTTAACACAACTGGGTGCCTAGGTAAGATCCTTGCTACCCGCAAGCTTAGATTTTGCCCAAGGAATAAACAAACAACCAATAGCTATGTCTGACATATTGCAAATTGGCGTATTCGAAGGCAATTACTACAAAAAATAATGTCCACAAAGAGAAAATAAATACGAGATTGGAGAAGTCCACAGCAATGCAGCGGATCCAAATTACAGCGGACAATCTGAAACCCATTTAGACGGGTACAGGGGTACACTGGTACAGCTTACGTTGAAGCAATATTGTGGCGAAGTGGGAGGTTGGCTTAGTTGTTAGAAATTAAAATTTAGGTAGAGCACGTCGCCACTTTAGTATTGCTTGGCTTTTTACGAGAGGTTTTCATTCAAAGTCAAATTCAACTGTCATTCATGTATTTCATATCGGTGCTTTAGTTTTTACAAAATAATATAAATTGGTCTAAGTCCCAACTCGAAGTGAATACAAAACTATTCTAAGTTCTGAATTATTGTCAAGTCATATAAATTATTACAAGTCCAGCTTCAAAGTCAAGTTAAACAAATTAATCTAAGTTTCAATCCTAAGTAAACTAATATAAATTATTCTTCTAAGTCCTGAATTACATTTAAACGACTAAGTCCATAAAATGAATTTAAACAATTTACACAAATTAAAGTTAAGTTAAAATACTAAACAATCTTACATGTATGTATTGGAACGTCACCTTGAAGGGTATTGATTTACCATAGGTACTGCTTGTTTGATGGCTGGCTATAAACCATACCTCTAATGTATTTTCGTTTAGCGTTTATACAGAAAAGTGACTCCCTTCTTCCAATGTTCCGTATCTTATCTTATGCGCGTGGCAAGTATCGGATTACATGAGTATAATGCATTACGTACGTGGCTATCTTGCATTCTTTAAGAGATGCAATGTCGCCACGTGCCTTCTCAAGTGGAATTACCTGATCGAATGACGTCATATCAAAGCGTGTGCTTGTGAATTGATAGATTGCATGCATTTCAAGTTTTGCTTAATATTTTTACATTCGCCTTTGTTACATTATAATAGTTTCGGCAAGCCTACCAGATCAATAGAATTATTCTGTTACAATGCCGTTAATGAAGTAGTAGTTTTACAAGAGGTTATATTAGTTCGTCAGTGAACTCTAAGTATCAACTGGAAGATCAGCAGAACTTCTTTAAAAATAATTTTAAAAACAAATTCGTTTCACCCATCATCATCATTTTTATCATTCCCAGCATTTAAATATTATATTTTTAATTAAAGCGACGTTCTAGTATACACTTGCAACACGTAGTTGAGATGGCGTATTAGTCAGGGTCATTACACGAGTCAAGGTAAACGCATGCACGCGAAACTTAAACATGATATGTGCAGCTGCATAAAATGATGAATCTGTATTCTTTAAAATATACAGATTAGCACGTTCGTGGTTCAAGGTGAATGCCTGTAATATCAGTACAAGGTGGGGAACTGATTCCTATATAAGGAATCATTTTAACAGAAGCGAAGCATGGTCAGTGCAAACGTCAAACAGTCATGTCGTTAAGAAGACAAGTCCCATTAGTACTCAGTGGTGTTTCCTACGATTTGTATGTGTTTGTATTTAAATTAAATGTAATTCAATTCACAGTAAGATTTACTAATAGTTTGGAGTTAAGCATTTGTTTCGTTTATTAACTTTACCATTTGTAACTTATCTCTAAGATTGTGTTTACTTGTAACTTTTACCTTAAATAATAGTTGTACTTAAAACCTAATTCAAAGTACGCACAATATAATAATGTTAATTGAATCAGACTTTTAATATAAAACCTCTTGCAGCAAATCCCACGTGGCGTAGTTGGTTAAATAATCCAAATTTAATTAACTTATTTTTATTAACTTTTAACATTATTGGTCAAACCTACTACGTTACAATATGCCTCCCCAAGTTGTTGACATGTTATGCAATCCGCCATCGCTTCCTTCCATTTTGTTCCTGCGACCTTATTAATGTCATCTCTCTATCTAGTTCTAAGTCTTTCCTGTTGTTTCTTCCTGTCCTACGCCTCCATTCTGTTACCTATTTGCTCATCCTCTTCTCTTCGCATAAGATGCCCTGCCAATTGCCGTTTTAAGATTGCGATGCGTTGTGCCACTTTGTTACTTCGAATCCAATTGATTGATTTTCTGTCCTGCAATCACATGCCCAACATCGACTTTTCCATTGGTCTTTGCGTAACTTTCAACGTTTTCATTGTGGTTTCCGTAAAGGATCAGCTTTCTGAGACATATGTGTGTATGTGAGCGTTGGCAGAATGTATTGATTAAAAATTCTAGGTTTAACATGTTGAGGGTGTGCTGTTGTCTTGAACACACTTTTTAGTTTTCCATGAGCAGCTGGCCAAGCTAACTTTATCGTCTTTGTAACTTCTGTTGCATGAGTTTCCTTTTTGAAGATTGTTCTCGAGATGGATAGGTGCACCATCGTCATCATTTGCCTTCCTACTGTTGTTGTTACTTGTTTAACCCGACTATTTTTGTTACTTGCAGATTAATTGTCATCTACGTAAAATCATCCATGTTATTTGCTAATAAAACTCATACCATTTAATAAGAGTCCAAGCCTTAATGGCAATGATCTTCTTCAGAGAATTCTAATCTTTCTGGCTTTCTTTAAAATAACACCAATGAGTGGCCAAATTTATCATTTTTCTTACATTTAGTGGTTAAGTGAAGTTCTTAAAAACAATAGTCATTACTACTCCGAAGTTAATTTATTACTACTTGATACTACAAGTCTTTTGCGTCCTATTCCCCTTTCCTTCAATCCTCCCTTGTAGAATCAAGTGTGGGAAACTGTGCTCTCCACCAAGCAGGATATGGCCAAGCTGTAAGATTTATTTTTGATCTCCTTCTTGTTCTTATCTTCAATAAGACTATGTCTTGTACGTTTCTGATCATCCTGCCTCTTGAGACGTTGACGTCCTGCTTTGACACCATCGCTTCGGAGGTCTACCTATTGGTCTTCTGGTATCTGGCCTGTACGTTTTGGCCCGCTTTGCTACCAAGCGTTCAGCGTCCATCTTGTCAACATGGTCTCTCCAATATCGCCGTCGCGATCTTGTCCATCCTACTACATCAAGTTGTTCTCTTATTACATCACTTCTTATCCTATCCCTAAGAGTGACGCCTTTAATGATTCTTGGCCCTTTCATCTCCGTCGTTCTCATCATTCTTTTGGTTTTAGTCGTTTCCGCCCTTGCTTCGACGGCGTAGAAAAGAACTGAACTGACACATGTTTTGTATATTCTGGTCTTTATTTTAAATCTGTATAAAATTCGTCTTCGTTTTCTGCCACAAGGATGGCGTCGTCTGCGTACACAATATTTTTACTGAGCGATTACACATACTAACTATATCCAACATTGATCTCTTTTACCTACACTTTTGATAATATGGTTCATGATGATGTTGAAGAGAGTCAGAGTATGGTTATACTAGTTTTCCATTCCATTGGTATTGATCCAGAGTTTTCAATCTCCTGAAAGAGGCTTGTAATTTCTTTTTCATTCCCTAGGTCACCGTATTTTATCATCTCAGTAATATTGTCGATACCAGGAGATTTTCTATTATTTATGATGTTATTAAATAATTCCGGATCTTCAAGCCCGGCTCACCGAATAACTTCTTCATTTTGGACTGTATCTGTCTAAGGTATTTTAACCAGCCATAAGAGCACCTACATTTGTAATGTTACTAGTCTGTTTATGCATCTTAATGGCCCCTGCCTCCACACCGTATAGAAGGACGAACTAAACGTGACACCTAGTCATTTTAAACCTTACAAACTGAGATCATGGCTAGGGAATGTTATTTTTGCTTACACAAAACTCTGCTCTTTCTTCCAATTTCAGGGTTGTTGCTTGTAAGGCATCCTAAGTATTGACCTGTTGTATTGCTCCTCCACTGACGAGTATTTTTGACGTTGAGGATGTCATTTTTGGGTTGCTGTTTATGAGACATCTCAAGTATCTGAACTTTGTGACCTGTTGTATTGCCTCTCCATTGATCAGTATTTGGACGTTGGGTAGTGTCATTTTTGGTAACAATTATTAATTTTGTTTCAGTTTTCGTCCAGTAAATTGCTACTCTTCTTTACAGTTGGTTGTTGTACAGTAGGGTTGTTGGCAGATTAATTTAGTTTGATCCCCAAATGGCTATCCTATACTGCTTAAACGAAGGCGTTCTTGACATATTAGTTGAACAACATTGCATATAACCTTGCCTCATCTCCTTTTTTATTTCGAATTCTGCTGTAGTATTGAAGTTTTGTAGGAGCATTTCTTTTGCTTGATTTTAATATCGATTAGCAACGGCCCTAACGTCTTTTTTGTCTAACTTAAGACCTTCATGGTATTTTAAAAGGTCATGTTTTACGTTATAAAAGGCCTGTAGTCGCTTGATAGTGATTCACTTATTATGTCAAGCGGATTTTGGGACATGTCATAGTTAAAAAGATTTGATGTATGCTTTATAGGTTCCGAGTAATTCGGTAGTGGCTGAAAGTGGCCCTTTTTATTTTTCAAAACGGGTCGTTTTGTGATCAAATATTTAAGACTTTTCCACTTTCCTTGGGCCATACTACTTGCCCTCGAAGTTTATTACCCTTTTTTAGCACCTTGTATAAACCAGCAACCTTCTTATGAAGATGGAAAGTATCGTTAAGATATTACAGTCTTTCAACTTCTACACGTTGTTCTGTCAGTCATAGTTCCTTGTGTTAGTCGCCCTTGTGAATGTTACACCTATATAGTACCAATATTCATTGTGGCGTCCATTCACTTCTAATTGGTAATTTTGGGCGAAGAAAAGAAGGGTTGCTTAAGTTTTCTAATACTTCTTGATATTAGATCAGGTTTTTTGAATATATCATCTGAGGTGATAATATTCGTGAGTCGATTCTGTAATTTTTGGTAGCCTTTCTTTCTACCCCAGCCAACTGCAGTTTAGTGATGGTACAAGTTGGATTCTAATCTAACTCAATGTTAGTTCCAGTAATGTCGTAACTTTTATTACGAAATTTCTGAATCTTCAGTTGATTGTAAATAAATTTATCTGATTGTGGGAAATGGGTTGCTTATTGCCCTAAGACGATCTCCATAGGTTTATTAATAAACGCCTAGGTGGTAGTTTATATAAAATATTCATTATAACAAGTTCTTTTCTTGACGGTGGTTTATTAGTTTCTTATCCCATGCTTTGTAATTTCCTTAGAGAATTCAATTTTATTTTGATTTGGTCATTCTTCCACTTCAGATTTGTGAGAACTAGATGTGGGTGGCTTATCAACAAGCACACTTAACATCGATTGCATTGTAAGCTGGAGTTAGCTGACCTTTTATCCATTTCTTGGAAATCTCGCCAGTAATGTTTTTGTGATAATCTTTGTATTTAATTTAGTTGCCCAAAATTAAGCAGCATTCAAAAAACCCTTTAGAATATCCAGCATGTAAAGCAGTAAATTTTTTAAATTCACTAAATCGGAATCCCCATCCCACTTGTGTAATGGTGACTCATTTTGGTAGATTCAGGTTTAATCCAAGTAAATAAAATTTATTGTCTCATAACATTCTAAATATGCCAAATAACAAATAACCAAGGTGGCAACTCAAAATAATAAACTACTGACTCAATGCAGAATCACAAAAGGTTTGTAACTGCAATGTGATTTTTTAAAAACTAAATTGCAGCAGGCCGTATTCTGACTTAATACAGACAGTTCCAAGGTTATTAAGACAGAATTCGGCCTGCTGCAATTGAGTTTTTAAAAAATAACATTGTACTTTTCTGTGTCAAAATTTCAGTGGAAAATGTCAATGCCAATTACCCTTTTAATTAATAGTTCAATGAGCATCCAATTTCCTACAGCGTTAAAGCAAGCTTCAAATTTTTTCATTAAGATATATTTAGACACAGCCATGGCATTAGATTTCTATTACATTTTACACTCGCTATAGGTTTTATCAATACTGTCCCTCTATGTATTTAGTATGTGGCCTTATCGTCCCTTTTTTAAGCCGTTAGTTGATAGAAAAGATCATTAATTATATTTCAAAAAATAAATCATCAGGATTGACATGCAACCGAGTATAGAATAAGAAAGGAAAATGGATGTCGTACCATTCGGGCGTTCATGGTTCTATTTAGTAATAATTACACGTTATTCGTAAACATTATTCGGTTGGTAAAAAAAATGAAGTCAAAGTATTGATTTTAATTTACAAAGTAACATTGATATGTAATTTACACTAATTAAATTATAAATTAAACAAAGCACTAATCATTCTCATTCTGTTCCATCCTCTTTAATTTCTGCCACATTTATTTTACATCTCATTCATAATCAAATCAAATATTCAATAATCGAAGATATAAGCAAACCTTCTTTTAATTTTCATCAAGGTCGGCTTTATTTCCTTAAGCTTTTTTATAATTTATTCGCAAAAACGGCTGGAAAATGCGTTTTTAAGAAAATATTGTAATCAGTGAAATGCTCATGTGTAAGGAAGTAACATAAACTTCTTGGTTAAACATTCACTTTCTTGATAGTAAAATCTTAGTGTCGTGTTATGGTTAAATAGGTAACTCGCTACAAAGCTCAACGGTTTATATGCATATGTTCTGTTTAACACTTTATACCTGAAGCGAGAAAGCACGAATTATATTATGCTAACAATAATATTATCTAAGAAAACCCCGAACTAAGGGTTTGTGATTGTTTAACACGTGGATCCCAACTATTTTTAGTTCAAAATTTCCCAAAATACGATTACGGAAGTAAATAATAGGATATACAGTTTCGAAACTGTTTGAAGTGGGAATTAAGCATTCACTAAAAGCTTAAAACGGTACTAAATTAGAATTAAATAATAAATAGGATAACAAACAAATACGGTTTGATCCTATTAGTTAAATTTAGACTAAATTGGCCAAACCGTTAAAAATAGCCACTGGCATTACTAAACTAAAATGGTGGCATTTTAAAGTGAATTTTAGTCCTCCGTCTGTGTAAAATATTAAAAATCCGCAAATAAATAATAACAATAATAATGAAACGTTTCTAATAAATTCGTTAAGTTCCCAAAAAGGAGTGAATGTATTCTCTAAAATAAACCCATAAAGTAAAATCTGTTTTTACGATTCAGAGGTTTTCATCAAATAAGGTTTTCTTATACGCCTCTTCACTTAGAATCCTTTATGTGTTGAATGCTTGCCAACATCATTTATCCTAATAATGTTCTCAGCGGCTGCAATTCCCGGCAGTTATCTTCTTAATTTCTAAGTGACTTTTTTTAAATATTTATTTGCATTTCATTAACTAAAGAGATGTGGCAATGCTTAATTTACTTCTTTAAATCCGTCGCCGATCTTTTTGTTTCTATTTTTACTGAATAGTTAGTGGACTTTTTATATCTTTCAGATGTTCATTTTCAACTAGATAATTTAAATTCTTCTTGTACTTGTTATTTACTTTGTATTTGGTGGGATAACAAACAGACAGGTACCTATCGGTTACATATTTCAAATCATTTAAAATCAATCAAATTGCATGAAATACCTTTTGGCGTATAACAAGGGCGACATGGAACATTCCTGTTTTACTCCATTTTAGAGGTCAGTTCCTTGAAAATCTTTATACAATACTTTACTAATAATTTTTAATCCTAGTCAAACCAATCACATGTTTTTCGAGTACCTATATTGATGTTTGTCAAAACTGTGTATTTTTTCCAAAAGCTTATTGTGTCTAGTTTCTCGACATTTCTCTTGGGCGAAAAATTATACATAAATAAAACAAAAATCGTGTTCGGCACGATAACAATTTTTCCAGGGCCGAAAGTCCCTTGGGTAGTGCTAAAGATCGCAGCAGTCGACGAGTGTTGAGATGCTTGGAACTTGCAAGCTTAAATTTCGCCCAAAAAATAGGTAAACAGTAACAAAGCAACAATAAACTAATTAATGTCAAGGTTTTATTGCGACATGCTTAAGGTTTGGATATGAACAGGTTTGAAACCACGTAGTTTCATAATACTGCTCAATATTATTCTAAACATACTTTGAGCACTATACATAATAACCTCCACATCTAATAGGGAGCATGTACCTAAATTGCTTTTTTTTTTGTTATCTACAATCTATAACGCCGAAGATGTAAATAAAACATACGGAATAACAGACATCATGAGAATCAGAGTGGTAGAAGTGTAAAATGTGCCAGGCCTACGGACACACACAAAGATACTATGACAAAGAGCCAAAGTGTGTCAAATGCCCAGGAAAACATCTAACTGTGAAGTGCACGAAACCTGAAAAAGCACAACGTATTGTGTACACTGCGGAGAAGGCCACCCCACTAACTATAATAGAGGGTGTATGATAGCGAATGAAATGCAAAAAATAAAAAATAAGCAAGTGAAGAAACCCACTTTGAGAGAACTTCTCAATCCAAAGCAAGATAGCAACGCTATTAAACCCAAGACTTATAGTCAGGTAGTAGCAGGTAAGCCGGAAGTAAATAATAAGAAAACAAATCAACAAGATTCGTAACTCCAAATTGGAATATCGTCCTCAAGGAGCGATTTCCAAGAATAGAAATTGCCAATCAACTTAGAATAGTAGAATGGAATGCCAATGGACTGCTGCAGCACCAACAGGAATTGCAAGTAGTCCGTGACTTTGAAAAATTTGATGTATGTCTCATTACTGAAACCCATTTCACCAAAGAATCATACATTAAATTTAAAGGATACATGGTAATCGTAAAGGAATCCATTCTATATCATCAGGGAATAGGTTGCCAGACTAAAGAAATACAGGCCACATCTGTTAATGTCAAAATTAAATCTTATGAAGTTATTATTACAGCATTAGATTGCCCACCGAGATATACTATAAAGAATGAACAAAACATTGACTTTTTGGACAGCCAAAGACATAGATGCGTAGTGAGAAGTGACTTCGACCCAAAGCACACACACTGGGGAACTAGACTAATAACAACTAAAGGTAATGAACTTTTAGTAGCTTGTAACCAACTAAAGTTTGAAACATTATCAACTGGTAAGCCAACCTATTGGCCCGCAGATTCGACAAAATCCCGAATCTAATAGAATTTTTTGTAGTCAAAAACATCTCACTGAATTACCTGCACGTGCAAGAAGCATGATATATGAACTCAGATCATTCCCCCATACTTCTCACCTTCAGTGACAGTATCATTCAGAAAGAACTGCCAAGCAGACTTGTCAATAAACTGGACTCATTAGCAAAGCTTCAAAATCACTCTTGAAAACTCTATTGATCTATTTGTTCCCTTAAAGACCGAAGAACAATTAGATAATGAAGTAGTACTGTTTGTCAAAAACATTCAGCAAGCAGCGTGAGAAACTTCCCCTGAGATCGAACCTACAACAAAGGGCAATAACTAACCGAAGAACATTATGGAACTACATACTGAAAAAAGAAAACTTAGAAGAAAAAGGCGCCAGACCAGACCACTTGTACTCGTAGGTAAGACAGTTTTAAATAATGCTACTCAGCAGTTAAAACTTACTAACGACAACAAAACAGACTACCTATGGAAAACCACAAAGAGATTAAAAAGGCCCATAATTCATAATCCGTCAATCTGAAATGCTGATGGAAGTTGGGTTTGCAACAACTGGCAAAAAGCGCTTAGATCTGCAGAACATTTAGAGATGACATTTCAATCAAAAGATGGGGACTGGATTGAACCAAGACAAGAGGATATTGTGATCAGACCTACCTCTCCAAAAAAGCTTCTGATGAAATTAAAATTAACATCAATCCGAATAAAGCTCCTGGTTTTGATCTGATTACCGGAGAAGTCTTGCAACAGTTCGCAAGGAAAGCTATCTTAAAACTGCGCAATCTTATTAACGCTTCATTTAGATTGAGGTACGTTCCTAAGATGTGGAAAGTAGCAGAAGTCATGATGATCCCCAAACCAGGTACGCCTCCCCATGAAGTTTCATCAAATAAGCCATATCGAAACTCCTGGAAAAATTGTTTCTTAAGAGACCAAAACCGATAATAGAAGAAAATGAGCTGATTTCCTCTTGCCACTTTGGCTTTAGAGGAAACCACCCATTGATCAAGTACATAGAATGACAAATATAATTGAAAAATCATTAGAAGAAAGGAAAGTTTGCTCCACCATCTTTCTTGATGCTGCCCAGGCTTTTGATGAAGTTTGCACAGAAGGCTTGTTTCACAAATTGGACATGCTCCTGCCGCGACAACATTCTCAACTTCTAAAATCCTATATGCTAGAAAGATACTTTAGAATTAAGCTCTGAAGTAAAAGAAATTAATGCAGGAGTGCGGCAAGGTAGTGTACTAGGTGCAATACTCTGTCTGCTATATACTAATGACATCCTTAACCTTGAACATGAAACAATAGCAATAGCAATAGCGATACTGCAGTTATTGCATTTGGAAAAAATCATGACGAGGCTACTGAGAGAATTAATAACTGGGTTAAAATTTGATGTATCAAGCTAAATGAAAGTAAGTCCGTGTATATATGTTACGGCTAGAAGCCGAAGTGCGGCTACAACTAGGTCTAGCCGGCTAGTACTAAGCAAACTTAACTTAACACTAACCTAACCACTTCGGCTTTTAGCCGTAACATATAAAATTTATTAACAAATAGAAACAATATGTACCCATCAGAATTAAGAATACCCAAATTCCACCTGTTGATACAGCTAAATACCTGGACATGAATCTTGACGCAAAGCTACGCTAGAAAGTCCATGTAAAAAACAAAAGGGAAGAGCTTGGTTTGAAATACAAAAAAACTGTATTGTCTGCTTGGAAGACACTACAAGTTATCTACATACAATAAACTGCTTTTCTACAAGCCAATATTGAAACTTGTTTGGACATACGGCATCCAACTTCGAGACTGCTAGTAAATGCAACATTCATATCATTCTACGATTTTAAAACGAAGTACTAAGAAACATTGTGAATGCACCTTAATACTTCCGCTACAGTGACCTCCACGGAGACCTTGAAATGGACGCAGTTGATCAGACTATCCTCAAATTTGGCAGAAGCCAACAGCGGCTCCTCCACCACGTGAACATCGGCATCGAGGTGATCCAGCTCCTTGTTAACACCAACATAGTAATAAGATTCAAGGAGACTAAACCATTTAACTTCGTTAAGTTGTTATATTAGTGCGGCAGTATACACCTGTTCACGTTAATTCAAAGTGTAATTAGCAGACACTAAGGTGCACTAGTGAGTAAGACCTCCGTTTGAGATTACATTCATTTAGTTATTTTAAGTCAGAATAAAATTACTCATTGGTTTTCAGATGAGATTCTAATGTTAGACATATCCCTCTAGGGGTATTTAATAAATAAAAATCTATAATCTCTTGCTTACAGACAAATATTGAACCAGAAATAAACCTTGAACAAAAGGCACAATTGAAGAAAAATTATATTAACATAATTTGCAGTCCTTACGTTTCTTTGGATAGACTGTATCTTATGGCAACATATCAAGTAAAATAAAAATACATAACACACTGATGGAGATATGTTCTTGTTTTAAACATTTAAATAAAGGGGGTTTCAAATCGTTTACCGTACCGAAAATACAGGGTGTGGCACGGGAACCAAGTGTTTTTGGAAAGGCTAGTACTCGGCTATTAGGAGAGGGAGGGTCGTGCGGCAGGTGGAATTCCATTCCTTGGCTCATAGCATTTCACTTTCAGTTGCCATTTATTCTCCTTGGTTGCCATCATGGAGCCATGAACACTAGAACACCGCACGTTCGCATATGATTGTTTTGTTAGGAGTGACGAGTCGGTGACCGCGGTTCAGCGTGAGTTTCGCCGCAGAGACATTCAGCTGCACTTCGAATCAGCAATTGTACTGTATCAGACGGATTTTGCGTGGAGAATTACGTTTTCACCCATAAAAGTTAGCGACTGTGCAGAAATTTAATGTAAGGGATTACCCCCAACGATTGAATTTTGCACAGGAAATGCTTGCACTTTATGAGCAGAATGAAAACATAATGGTGGCAATGAGTGATGAAGCCCATTTCCACCTTAATGGGACCGTCAACAAACAAAATTGTTGGTATTGGGCTGCCGAAAATTCGCGACAACTGTATGAAAAACCGCTGCATGCAGTGTTCTAGCGTCCACGGCTACATGATGGCAACTGAAAGTGAAATGGTATGAGCCAAGGAATGGAATGCCACCTGCCGCACGCCCCTCTCCCTCCTAATGGCCGAGTACTAGCCTTTCCAAAAACACTTGGTTCCCGTGCCCCACCTTGTATATGTACAGCGAATTTTCTATCTTGGGTAAGCCTATATCCAATATTGAATGGCAGAGGTGAAATAATGAATACGAGGGAGCTTTATATGACCGAGGAAAATAGACGAATGTATTTGCCAATGGGTGATAAGAAGAAGCACATCTCCTTTTCCTCTTTCTTGATGGACAGAATCCTGCCAAAAAGAGGATTACAGCATTAAAATTTCATTAAAATCGGTTTACAGTCCCAAAACTGTTAAAGTATGCTGCAATTTAATTAGGCAAACTTCTTTAGTTTATTCTGGCCCACTCCCACATGAAGTACCAACCCTCTTCGCTCATGCTCGATGTCCTTCGCGCATGCGCTATGTCCTGTGCTTTTGTCATTCAATCCAACTTCATTATTTGTCTCAATCTTCCAGCTTAATCCTGGCATTTCGATCTGTATTCCAACCCGCAGCATGCTCTACTCGTTGCTTCTTAACTGTATTATTTCGTTCATTACATCTGGCACCTTTGCATTTATGCGTTTGTAATTCTGTTTCCAGGGGGCTTATGGCAAACAGCGATTTTAATAGTGCTTTCCTAGTCACATTTGGTTTATCAGCTTTTCTTTTTGATACGTCTACACTTAATAATACTAATAAATAATTTTCAGAATGCCCTACATATTAGGGTAACTACTCCACTAATATTCGCTAGTTGGTTTTCTTTTTCCCAGTATAATGATGTGCACCAAGTAAACATAGCGCGTGTTCCATCCGTTGGTGTTCCATCAAAACAACAAGCTTCTTGGTTCAAGCTCATAGTTTTTATTTTTTTAAAACCTATCTATTGAGTTACTCTACCATGGTTTTGGGGCTCAGTACTGATAGGAACAACAGTGTTTGCAGGCAACAATCTTTTCTAGGTCAGCTGTTTGAAAGTAAAGAGCTTTTAGATTATGTCTCCCTTATGTGTTTCCTTTTTTTCTTTTTAATTAGCCGTCTGTCTTTACATAGTTTTCAAAGTTATCATAGGGTTCCATTCCGATCGTTGCACAACTAGACGATTGCTAAAGGCTGTTTGAATTCCTTCAAATACCGCCTGATGATTTACTTACTTAATAAAAGCAATTTACGTAAGCTTCCTTTGCTCGTTTGTTCTCTGGACCGAAGCCTACACCAATGACCTGCTATTAATTCGTGAGCAGGTCGCTAATCTTGCCCATCAAAGAGGAACGGCATCTCCTACCGTAATATTATAACTGGTAAGGTAAAAAAAAGTATCGGCGCTAACAGTTCACACCTTCGACAAGCAATGAACTTCCTTACTCTACCCTTTTGATTCGGTTTACAATTATTTTCAGTAACTGCGTAGGTTATCAGATCATTGACTTATCGTGCCTTTTGACTTAAGCAGGCCCTCGTGGATCAATCTTAGACTGCATTAGAGCCAGCCCATGCCTATTAATTAGGATAGATATAGAGGAAATAAATAGGGACTGGGAGCGCTGTGTCAAATTACGATGTCCGTGATTGTAGTCTCTAGATCCAAGTTACAGGTAACTCCAAAATATGCTCACAGTTTTTGCTACGGAATAACCTTTTTGTTTATAAACAGATGTTGAATTTGTTTGCGAACTCTAATCAAGAAATCATTTCGCAATACAATTTTGGCATGGTATCATAGGGGGCTTACTGAACGAAAAACCATGACATCAGCCACGGGAATTGGTGCGTGACACTAACCTCTAAAAGATATTGTCACATGATTGTTACATTTTCAGGCTAAAATATGAACAACTGAATAGTAATAACTGTGTTCAGCATCAAGGCGCAACATACCACTATGCAAAAGTCAGTATTAGCATGTTACGTGACATGCTTCCTGACCGCTTGATTTCTCGTAGCGAGGACATCTGACTATAGTCTGTTTTTAAACTAGAAGGAGCGTTTCAATTTTGCCGCGCCAAAATTCACGCACGCTATCACGTGTCAGTTTTACACGATGCGAATTTCTGTATTTTGTTTTGACACATCAGCTGTTCAAGGTGCTGCATTTACAGGCCAGTTGTCGGTTGTTAGTGCTCTCAGTTCGTCTCTGTGTAATTCCACAAGCAACAAAACAATTCTTTTTAGAACTAAATCATTGTTTAGAGTTGAAATAATTCAAATTTACCGCCAAAATCTGTTTAGTGTGTTTTCTGGTAACATTTATCGAATGAATGTGACTTTTATATTTACTCCTCCTTGTTTAAAAGCAGACTATAGTTCAGTTGTCTGATGTAATAGTGTAACGTAGTGAGTTGGGGCTGTATACTATAATCAGCTAAATAAAATAAGTTAATGCAATGCTGATCTTAGAGACTTGACTCACATTCGTTACGGAGGGTTTGCTTAGCTGTGCAAGAGGTTTCAATTAAACAGTCAAATTCAACTAACAATCATGTATTTCCTATACGTGCCTTTAGTTTTACAAGACACTATAAATATTTCCAACTTCCTGTTCAAAGTACATTGATGTAAATGATTACAAGTTCAGCTTCAACGTGAACAAATATGATTTACTCTTATTACATCTTAAAGTTATACAAAATAAGACTAAGTCTCAATCACATTTAAAACGACTAAGTACATGAAATGAATTTAAATAATTTAACACAAATATTTTCTAAGTCCATAGAATGACTTTAAATAATTTAACACAAATATTTTCTAAGTCCAGAATTACATTTAAACGACTAAGTCCGTTGAATGAGTTTAAATAATTTAACACAAACATTTTACAAGTCCAGAATAGTAATTTAAGTTAACATAAAAACAATCTTACATGTAGTCACATCTTGACGGGTGTCGATTTACTGTCGGTGCTGCTTGGATGATGGCAGGATAAAGACCATGCTCTGATGCATTTGAGTTACGCTTTTATACAGTAAATCGAACCCCCTCTTACAATCTTTAATGTCTTACCTTATACGCGTGGGTATTGTTAAAACTTCATTAAAGCACGTACCGAGTATCGGGTTTCATTACTACGTGATTTTCCTAGCATTCTTAAACGCTGTAACGTTAGTAACTGAATGACGTCACATCAACACTCGTGTATAAGTTAATTTAACAACTTGAATGCAATTCAAGGTTTGGTAAATATTTTAATATTTGTCTTTGTTACAATAGCACAATACCTTTTTCTGTGAAGGTGTTTAATAAATCTAGTGTGAGCAAACATTTCAAATGATATTTAAGGAATTTAATTAGAGATGTTGGGCAGAGTCCACGTTACATTTAATTTATAAGTAAAACATTCCCAGAATTATAGATTAAAATGTATTTTTTTTTTCATATTCAACTAGTAAAACCCATCGCTGTATTTTTTTAATTCCTGAAGTTTGTAAGTTACGTGCTCAATTAGTTTTTCGGTGTATGATTGATGTGGTTACAGATATTTCGTCTACTTAGTCTACCTATTAATTTGAAAATAATTGGGAACAGAAACACAATTGTAGAGTCAGAAAGGCAGGCAACGGTCTAAGGAGTGAAGCTTACCACTTACCACATCACTCTTTATGAGTATCATACGAAATATATCAGTTATGATAACTACTAGGGAGGGCTTAACCCTCTATGCTGCTGGTGATACTTCCTCGTGGATTGTTCATGCCAATACATTACCTTTGTTATATGAAAACGTCTTAAAACTAGTTTTTTCATCTCCTGTTAATTTTAATTTCCAGATATCTTCCTTGATAACTTTTGTTAATACAATTGTTTCCATTATAAATATCTGAAATGAAATTTATCAGAAGATGAAGAAACTGACCCTTAGACAGCTAAATTTATTACCCTTATTATTATTTCTTCTTTGCTATCGTTGGTTATTATTTTACATTCTTTCTTTCTTCTTCTGTTTCAATTTCTTCATTGCCCAATTCTTCTGTAGAATGGGACAAAGGCTTCCAAGTTTTTCACCTGTGGTAGGAGATTTTTATGGTTCCAAAGTCGCATATTATTACAAAACATAGCATTTTCATTGTATCCGACAGATCTTTCCAACAGGAAAAAATGTCGACGGAGGTTTGGGCCGGGTTCGAACCAAAGAGATTTGGTTTACATAGCAATTACGTCAGTTACACTTAATCATCATCTCTTATTTCGGGCGTAGTCGCCTTAAAGATTTAAAGCGCAATATCAGTTTTTTCTGAAAAATAAAATTTGATGTAGAAAAGCTATAAAAAATACAACAAAGGAATACTAAAGCAATATTTCGGAAATATAATTTAAGGAAAGGTTGAGCGCAAGTAGGGTAAAATGTTTGTTAAAAATCTTTATAACTTTGGTACGATTATAAATAACGATTGCTGTCGACGTTTACGACGATGGACATGTATCAGAGCAATAAAGAAAAGTAATTTTTTATGAAACAAGTAAGGGGCTTATATATAAGTTAGTGGTTATAATACGGCAGAGCATACGGGTAGCGGAGTAAGCTTTAAACCGGAAGCCTATAACGGGCTGGAGCGCTGCGCGTTTTCGTAGTAACAGATTCAGATTATGAACTTCCTTCGGCGTGTGATGTGAGGAAGCCCTGGGTTCCATAATATGGTAGGTGGCTGATAGCGGGGGAAGTCCCGGTTCTGACGTGAAAGGAAACTGCACTTCGCGTTACGCTTGTGACAAATGACTACGTTTTAACAATGGAAACTCACTCACTCCGGCTTCTCCTTAGACTATGCTTCCGTCTTTATTTCTCTCTAATGCAACATGAATTATTTTATTCTGACGTTATAAGAAAGAAAAATCCGCAAAGGTCTGGGCAAAGCGCAATCTTTGTGAATTATGCCCGCGAAAAATTTTCGTTACCGTCCATAGAAATTGTTTAAGTAATTTAAGCTCCCCATAAAATCCCGAAAGAAGTAGTTCTTGTGTCTCGCTTGACAAATCTTCTTCTTAGATGAAATATTAAATTTATACGGAAAACCTGTAGCTTCGAATAATATACTTAATAGCGAGACGAGTTTCAAATTCACTTTAATTTTGTCTCTTGTTTTTAGTCGAAAATATATTGTTACGTACCCTGTTATTGAAGTTTAAGAAGCCTACGTCAAGAATAATTAATTTATTCTATTCTAAAGCTGGGAAGTAAACGTGTCAACTCGAGTCGCGATATGAAAATTTTATATTTTCCCAAGGTAGACAAAATAACTACGTTATCGTAATAATGCAGTGATGTGCTCGAAGAATTTCTACAGTAATTTCGTCTTTGTTATTAAATTATCTGACAACTTTTCCCTACTGAACTTCGCTTTATCTGCGTTTTCCACTTCACTGGAATCGGGTCGGGTGGCGCCGTTCTTTCGGACGCCTTTCCACTTTCAGGTGAAGCCAGCCAGGATAAGATTAGAATTAGAATGCCATAATATTAGACTTTACTTGTTAAAATTTGGATTATGAATGGTAATTTGATTTATTCGCGTCTCTAGGCATTCGTACGGTGATGTTACATCCCTTCCGCAAATTTTATGAGAGAAATTTTATTTGCATAAAATATTCTTCGTACTCAACACGGTCCGAGTGGCAAACACAACTTTGTACAAAGGTTTAAAATAGTGTTAGCTTTTTACAACACCAAATATTACCGTCGTAACTTTTACATAAAGCAGTCACCAAAACCTAAACTAAAACCACCGTTCCAGATTTCAAGTTACAACAATGGCGAATTTAAACAGTATTAGCTAGGGTGAAAGCGTAACGATTTTCAATAACCGACCGAAGCACGAGTTAATCGTAGTCAGTTTAAGATCTTTTTATAAGGTTCAGGGATAACAGAGCAGAAAATAAACAATTCTTTTACTTTAAACAAGAAAACCGGGGATAGAGGAGCGCCGTTCGTTATCACTCCTGGAGAGCTCGTCAAAAGATTTTACAAAGTTAAATATTTGAACACAACTTGTAGTAAGTAAGGTTAAACGCTTGTGAGTGCCAGATAACCAGCCAAATTTATTCTGCACCTTGGCTCACCTTTGCCAAGACGTGAAAAGAAAATACTCATTTACATATTAAAGCATTATCTGCTCTCTCCGTGCCCGATACGCTTTCATCACGTCCTTTGCAAACCAAGGAAAAGCTTTGATTAAGAACCATACCGAGTACTTATAGCATCCAACAATATAGCTGGAAAAAAAGGAGCAAACCTTCACATCCTGATTCTTATTAAAAATACAATTCGCGATGCACATTGCAAAACGACAAATCTTCGCGTACAAACCAACTAAAGTTACGTAAATCCAAATATGGGAGTGCGTTTGACAACATAATGAATAAACTTTTTACCCCATTAAATATGCGCATACAAGTTTATGAATTTCGTATTCCTATTGTGGAATTTAATATGTATGTTTACAGAAGAAATGGGAAAGAGTACGTAGCCAGTTATCTTTAAACGTAGGCATAATAATAATAATAAAAAAGTCAAAGCGAATGAGAACCTGTTCTTTCAACCTTTGACAGTTTTAAGAAGTGAATGCATTAAGTGGGGCCTTAATGAACAAAAGGAATTCATTAAAATCATAAAAGTACCTACAAAAGGAAGAAAAAATATAATTGTATTTGCGCTACTGCAGAAGTCTGCTAAATTTGTGATTATAACGGTTAAAGCTGTACAAAAAAGCCTTCTACATGTTCCCTTTGGAGTAAAATACACACCTAAAATTTGAATTAAAATTTCACAACCAAAATTCGCTCAGGACGGAGTTTTATGAATACGCTCTCTACAGAATAAAAATGTTTTGTTAAACTTCTAATCTAATAAAATTATTAAAATTGCTGAACTACGGTTAAAACTAAATACTTTTTTGGACAACTCCTACAAATTACGTAATGTGAAATCCGGAACGAGTTAACAAAACGCAGTGCAAAGTTAATGATATATTCTGCATTTTGTGTAGACTAGTAAAATATGAAAAAAGACTGGTTTAGACATCAAAGTAGCTTGCAGTTGTGTTATTTTGTCAAAGAATTATTGTAGATAATTTATGCTGTCAATTTTGTTTCTTTAAATATTCAAGTTGGGCATTTAGCTCTCAGAAATGGCAAAAAATTAAGATTTCGACGTTTCACTATTGCATTTTATATTTATTTTCTGGGTTTCTGGGTATTTTGCCACCAACTGCTAAAATAAATATTATATCAACAAACTACATTGACCGGCAAAATTAACGCATAATCTAAAAAACCAGAATATTTTTCAATAAAATGTAGTACAACTTGTAGCTAGCTAAAAATTTCAATTAGAGGTTTCAAAAACATCAAAGTAGCCATCTATCAGAATTGTTTCTATTACTGAAAACCAATCGCGGGCTTGTTATACATAATTATTGCATCGTGTTTTTATACTGTCTTACCGTATATGCGTTTCAGTATATTGGCATTTTGACTTTTTACACTGAAAATCTTCGATCTTCGGCTATCGAGTGATCTTTGCCATTTTTTGTCATTATTAGTATCGGATTTTACTGTTGGCTTGATAATTATGCCAGTTTTAAGTCGTGATAATACAGTTAAATCAACCATATTGTTGGAAGAAGGAAGAACTCAACAGTATGTTGCAATACGGCTGGAAGTCCATCAGTCAACAATCTCGCGACTTCATAGACGTCTAAGAGAGACTGGTAGCGTCGGCAGAAGACGAGGACAGGGCCGCAAGCGAGCGACTTCGGCGGTAGATGACCGTTTTTTGCAAATTAATTCTCTGCGAGACCGCACTCTGACGGCTCCAGAGCTTCAGGACAACCTTGAAACCACGCGAGGTGTACGAATAAGCGAAAGGACAGTGAGGAGAAGGTTAGGAGAAGCAAATCTCCGCGCCAGCCGTCCCGCGGTGGGCCCTGTTCTTTTGAGACGACATCGAACCGCTCGATTAGCTTTCGCCCGACAGTATGTGAACTGGGGAATAGCGGATTGGGAGAAAGTTCTTTTTACAGACGAGTGCCGATTTTCACTGAAGGGTGCTGATGGACGGCAGAGGGTTTGGAGGAGAACAGGTGAACGCTACGCCGAGTGTACAATTGTCGAGAGGGGCCGCTTTGGAGGTGGCTCTATCATGATTTGGGGAGGAATTTCTTTGAATGCGTATACAGATCTTGTCGCCTTTCATAGAACCAGTGTGACCGCACATTCCTACTTCGAAGATGTTCTCCAAGATCATGTGTTGCCATTTGCAGCTGGTATCGAAGGCAACTTTTTCTTAATGCAGGATAATGCTCGTCCTCATGGCGCCATTGTCACTACTACCTACTTAAATTAAGTTGGAATTAATCGCTTGAACTGGCCAGCTTGTAGTCACGTAGTCCCGACTTGAATCCAATCGAGCATGTATGGGACAATATCAAGAGACGACTACATGCTCGAAGACCAAGGCCTACTTCATTGCACGAGCTGCGTGAGTTGCTGCAAGAAGAATGGGAAAACATAGAGCAAGATTTCGTTCGCAATTTCATCATGAGCATGCCACGACGTCTCCGATCAGTAATACAAGCCCGAGGAGGGCATACAAGATATTAAATCAAGTAAACATTGCTTCTGGTTCCTTTAAATCCGTTGATTTTTCTTGATGTGTTCAATCGTAGTTATTACATTTTCCATTAAAAGATTAACGCTGCGGAAGAAGAAGCTGTATACGGGACTAGTTATACAGTTTAGTTGTTTTAAGTCGCCCTCTGTTGTTTGACATATTTCCATATCCGTTAATCAGAATTTTTCAATAAAATATTATGTTATATAAAATTATGCGTTAATTTTGCCGGTCAGTGTATTAAAACTGCCACCATAAGAGAGCCAAAGTCATACCCCAGAGGCCAAAGATAAATAATTATTCAACTATTTGGTATTATTTTGACTTTATTTGGATAGCAGGTGTTGTGCAACCAATACTCATTTGTTTTTTTATGACAGTAATGTTATCACCAGATATTCATGGCACACAAGTAATAATTTTTAACCCATATATGCCATGTGTATCACCGGTGATATAATAATAATGTTTATGTCATACTCGTTTCTAAAGCAACGTTTTTCGAACGATTTATAGGACGAAAAGTGACACTTTAAAGTGCTAGGACTTTAAAATGTCATTTTAAAGTCCTAGTTCTTTAAAGTTTTGTTCTATAAATGCTCGTTGCTAGGAGATACGAATTGTTGCGCCTTAGACTACTTACTTAAAACTAATACTGCTACAAATTGCTGGAGATTTCTTTTAATAATTTAACAACTTTAGAAACCAGTATGACATAAAATTATGTACAGGGTGACACATTTAAAGTTGGCCACATTATCAGAACAATATTTTATTCAAAACATAAAACTATCAACAAATTACTAACAGATTCTGAAAGAGGACAGTTTTTTTTAACAGGATAGGCTGAATTTCATTCAATTTGTCCACCTATTGCTCGATCACATGCCGTCAGACCTTTGGGAAAGTGATCGACGATTCCACGCAGCATTCCATCGTTTATTTCGTCCCATGCTTTCCTTAGGGCACGTTTCAGAGAATCTAATGTACTGTGGCTTGTAGCGCAGGCTTTTTGCTCCAAGATACTCTAAACAGAATAGTCCATTGGATTGAGATCCGTTGAGTACGGCGCCCGTTCTTCCGGAGTAATGAAAGCTGGAAAATTTTCAGAAATCCACATTATGGGTTCTCGTGCTCTGTGTGATGGCGCTGAGTCTTGTTGGAACGTCAAATTCTGATTGTCATATGTAGCAAGAGCCCATGGAAGTACCTGATCCTCAAGAAACTGCCTATAAACAACTTGATTGATTTTGACACCCTCTTGAATGAGAATTAGTGGAGTTTTTCCCGTTTTACTGATTCCGGCCCACACCATGACCAAGAGAGACTTTTGAACACGGCTAATTATTCTATCTTCTCCGGGAGGTTCTGCTGCCCATATTCTATCATTTTGGCGGTTGACGGATTGCTCGATCGTGAAAATTTTCTCATTCGTAAACAGAATTCTGTCTAAAGTTTTGAGAGCGTGGGACTTCAATAATTTTTTACAACTCACAAGCCGAACTGCTTTTTTCTTGACGGTCAGCTCCTGTCGTTCTTGCATCTTGTAAGGCTTTAGATTGAGCTTCTTTTTGATAATTCGTCGAACTGGTTTTCTGCTGATACCAATATTTTTTGCTACTTTTCTCATGGAGCGCCTCGAATTTCGCCTTATTCTTTCACGCAACATTTCCAGAACTCTCGAAGTAGTAACGGATGACTTTCTCATGCGCTTACGATCATAAAAGTCTCCTCTTTCATTATAGCGAATGATTGTTTCATTAACAGTTGTGCGTGGAATTTTGAGAGGCTTTGAAATTAAACGATTGTTGATTTTGCCAAATAGAGTTTAATAATTTCCAAGCGTTGTTGTTTCTTGCCATTTTTCCAATACAAATGTCAACTTAATCAAACGCAAAGTAAAGTATTTTATAGAGCAAAAAATTCTGAATAAGACAAAACAAATTAAATGACACAAGAATACAAAACAAATGAATGGTGCCTTTTCAAAAGTGGCCAACTTTAAAATTGTCACCGTGTATGTATGTACCTCAGACGAAAAGTGCCTTTAAGGTACTCGCAAGTAATTACGGCCTCGGCTACCCGCCTCGGCCGTAAACAACTTGCTCATACCTTAAAGACTTACTTTTCGTCCTAGATACATAAAATACTATTAATTAAATTTTAAAAAAATCAAAATCAAATAAAATCAAATAAAAAATCCATCAATCAGTCAATATACATATTCATATGCAGATATACTTACATATTAAAACATAAACATAGATTAAATTAAAACATAAATATGACCATATAAACATTAAATTCTCCACAAAGGCATAGCCTGAACGTGGAGGAGAACGGTCTTTATATTAAATTTATAATATCTGGCCAAATCCCCAGAGAGAAACAAACGGCTATTAACTAATGTAGTGTATTTATATTTATTTATTTTATTAAATTATGGAAACAATTATAGTTCATATTAGTAATAAAATGTTTTACATTATTTTTAAAGGTACTTAAAGAACAATTTTGTCTTAAATTTTGAGGAAGCATATTATAATATCTTGGGGCAATATAAGTAAAGGATTTTTGTCCGATATTTTTACCAGCGGTGATTGTCTTTATACACTTATTCATTTTGGTTCTTGTACTATAGTCGTGCTGAACAAGTGCTGCACTATTTCTGTATAAGAACTGTTTTGTAACAATTTTAAAGAAATGTAATTGCTTTAAATCCATTATTTTAGATTCGTCATACAGCAAATCAGATGGATATGTTTTCTCTCTCCGATAGATACTTTTTCAAAATCGTTTTTGTAATGAATGTAATTTCTTTAAATGACTTTCATTTGTACTACCCCAGACAATTATATCGTAAGCTAAACGTGACTGCACTAATGTATGATAAAGAACCCTCATTTCTTTCAGGTACAGGATTTTGTTTGAATATTTAAATCTGTAAAGGATAGATCTTAGATTATTAATGACAAACTGCACATGAAGGTTCCGTCTTAAATGTGTATCAATAACGACTCCAAGATATTTCATTTTGTTTGTAGTGTCAATATTAATTAACTTATTATTATTATAAATAGTCAACTTCTGAAAATCTGGTAGTGAATTACTATAACATCCAAAACGTATAAATTTAGTTTTGTCAAAATTAATAGTTAATGATCTGTGATTTAATGCATCAATTATTTTATTGAGATCTGATTCCACAGAAAGTTTTAGGTTTAGCCAATTTTTGCCCTTATAGAGTATTGCTGTGTCATCCGCAAAACTGATAATCCTGCCAAGGCTCTCCATTTCCAGTATATCATTCATGTATAGCATAAAAATAATAGGCCGTAGTACTGTACCCTGAGGAACTCCATATTGCACTAATTTTTCTTCGTTTAGTGTAGAGTTAATTTTAACTGATTGTTTTCTGTTATTAAGATAACTTTCTAATAATTTATATGGAGTTCCCCTAAAGCCAAGTCTCTGTAACTCAGCAGCTTTTATAAATGCAGCTTGTAGAGCCTTCGCTGGGTATTTTAACAAAAAATTATATGTTCGAGCTTGCTTTGAAGTGCTAAACAACAACAGGGTACTGCCTATGTGCTTCATAAGAATAGACACATTTCATTAAAGCCGTAGTTAACTGGAAAGAACTACGAACTACGCCAAGAAAAGTGAAACAATTTTATGTCAGATCTATTGGACAACTTATATTAAGTTCTAGTCTGGACGAAGCTAAGGAAATTTTAATTTACATCGTTATTGTGGCTTTAAGTGAAACAGAGGGATTTATTGATTCTAAACCTACGACTTGTGAAGTACACAAAAAAAAGCTTTTACAAAAATTATCTTTTGGAATTCATCATGACCCCGGGATTGACAATTTGATAAATGTGTTTGACTCACAGGAGTCCGATGAATATTTGTCAACGTATGGTGATGATTCGGAAAGGAATGACGATAAAACGGACAATACTTTGTTTGAGATGTGGGTAGGAAGAATATCTCAACAAGCTGAAAATCTTGCCCATGTCGAAGATTTCGGTGATAGAGACAACTTAATGTTCCTTCCAACTATAATTTCACCACTAAAGAGAATATGCTATGAGTAAGTTTTGTTTTTATAATTAGTTTTAAGAACTAGTTATCTTGAATTTAATTATGATAATTCTAAATTAAATAAATAAACCACAAACTATTCGTAAAGTCGATGGTGAATTTATAAAAAGGATGGAGAAATGTGTGGAAGATGGCTATGTAGAATAAATTTTGTTGACTTTCTTAAAAGTCGTATTTCATTTCTATTGTTTGCTTTGGGTCAAGGTTTTTAAATTATCTAAAGAGAATTCCGGAAAAATTGTGTGTAATAAATAAAACTGAAAAAGTAAATGTTGGCTATTGTGTTTTGTATTTCCACTATAACAATCAATCTATCAAAAAATAATGGCACTTCTCTCTTGAAGCATTTTCATGTTTTCTTAGTTTATTAACACCCTGTACATCTAATCTAAATTTTTTTAAATAGCAAACTCGTTAATTCGACAAGCAGAATTTTTTATAAAGAATCACTTTTTGTCGTAAAATCGAAAATAACGTTTTTGGTCCTCTTGTCAACTCCATCCGGGGACACACTGTATATTATGCAGGTTTCAGATTTGTCAGAAAAATCATTACTTTGTTTTAATATTATTTGAAGAAACCCCTTCGTTCACGAAGGATCATTGGCCCCATAATCACAGTTATCTTACAATTTTATACCATAAACTATGCCTTTAATATAATTTAAATTTAAAGTATTATGTATATTTTTGAGGTTATTTCCTAACGAGTTTTGTATTACTTAGACTATTAATTCTTTCGATGGTTTTAGCTAAGACTCTAAACGTGTTTCGCTCGCTAGAGCTTTCTATGTAGTACTGTAAGACTATGCCTTCTTGCTTATAATGAAAATGTTTGACAGTTTCCAAGTAAATGAAGAAAATGTTTCAAATAAAGTTGTGCGAGTCGTAGAATCAAGTTAGAGTCGTTCTTAAAATTGAAATAGCTGTTACTACGTCACAGCACAAAATTCGAAATTAGCAGCACAAATTGGCACAAAATGAGCACAAAATTATGGGCATATGAAATTTTCGAAATTTTTTATATGAGTCGCTGCGTCAAGTTGGAGACTCATTTTTAAAATTGAAATACCTGTTAATACGTCAGAGCACAAAATTTGAAATTAGCAGCAGAAATTGGCACAAAATGAGCACAAAATGTCCGCATACCTGGAGTGTAGAATTTTGACTTACGAGTCTCCATCTTGACGCACCTCTAAAGGTATGGTTATGTTCAACCATCAAAGAGCTGCAGTACCTACGACCAATGGACACCCTCCAAGACGATGGTTCCAGTAATATTCATGGAAGGCTGTTTTTATTTTAACTTAACTTTAAATCAAGATTTGTAGAATGTTTATATAAAATACTTTTCATGGACTTAGCCGTTTAAATATGATTGGAACTTATTTCTTAACTATTTAAGAAATAACAAAACAAGCATAAAAATCGACGCGTCTGTTGGGAAAAGTATAAATTCTGATTTTATTCACTAACGAAAATTATAACACACCGGTCTCTTCAAACCATAAACAGAAACTGCCCCAAAAACTAACTACAGAAAACGATTAAGTGACGAAGAAATGTTTATCGTACAATAAACAAGTTACAATTTAGATTTTCAAAGAATTTTAAGCTTTACGAACAACGCCCCGTTTCAGTCCAAAGTATTAAAGTAATAATTAAATAATACTGTAACCTGTGCAATACTTAGTTAATTATAGTAAAATTGCTAACATATTAAAAATTCGTTTTTAAAACCCGTGAATAATGCCTTTGTCAGTTTAAATTTACGATCTTTTCTGCGCTGTAAACAATTTTGGTAACATTTGATTTTATGAACCTATAACGCCTGAATTTTATTTCTCCACAATTCTCTGCATGAGCAATCATTTTTATAGCATTCAAAGCAAATTTATTATCTCTTTGAAAACTTATTTTATTCCTCAAAGTACTAACTGAAGAGAATATAAACGAGTTGGCAATTTTTGGCGTGAACCCAAGCAATTCTCGGTGTGTTAATTCCTATTAAACAAATAAACTAGTTAATTTGCAAATCAATAGTTAAGAAGTGGCAACCTAAAGTGGAATTTTCCCTTAAATAAAGCATAAGGATTTCCATCAGCAGATTCATCACTCGTAAAGTCGCAGGAACTAAACGCACGCTGCCATTTCGGCATCAGTTAAATTTGCATTTGCGCGTAAACCGCTTCTCTTGGAATTTTATGTAGTTCTTTTAGTTCATAAACAGTTTAATGGTCCCCCGTGGTATACAGAGTGAAGCTCAGACAAGAAGCCGTCGAATAATTGAACAAAGTGTGCTGGGTACCTAAGCTTCACGTGAAAGAATCTTTTTATCTTGGATAACATGACACACGAATTTTATCCGTCTAAACATTTAGAACTTTTAAAGCTCAGTAGCCTTTATTTTATTAATTTTGGAAATTTTAGTTACCATACTGGATTAACGCAGTGAATATTTAAGAAATATCAATGATGCGGAACCAACCAAGCTCGGAAGTAAAAATTACTATTTCGGTATTATTATTTAAAAAACAGATTCGTAAAATTCGACTTATTTCGTACAAATACACAAAAAATCTTACATCACATCAAAAAAATTCGAAGTTCGAGTTCGAAGTCAATCCCGTTTAACAGAAGTGCTGAGATGGTATTCTTGAACTAATTTTTTGTTTTAATTTACACGTAAGACCTACTTCAAATCTTTCCAGAAAAGAAAAAGAAAGTAAAACATTCCTAGACTTTCCTGAAGTAACCAAAATATTTTCAAGAACGTAGGTACTGATCAACCAGAAACTTCAAAACTTTCAAAACATTTTAGAAAAATTTCGAACTACATACATGATTTCAGTTAATTTAAGTGATGTAATTCACAAACTGACTATGAAAAAAATTGTTATAAAGTATTCCTTTTAACCAGAAATCACAGTTCAATACAAAAATAAATGCAACTAAATAAAGGTGAGCTTCATATTGACATTTACCAGTTTTGTTTTAATATCCCAAAGTTTATTTTCGTTAACAAATATTGTTTTAAAATTGGCCTGTGTTGAGAACTTGAATATTTGCTCCTGTAACGATGCCTCTTTTAGTAAAGAATAAAAGGGCTTTTGTTCAAAATTAAGGTGTAGATGGACAGCGTATTCCTCTTTGAAATTGTACTTAATGGATTACAGCGGTGCTTTCTGAAATTAGAGCTAACAAGCACGGTCTAAGTAGAACTCCAGGGCTTAAAATCTAGTCAAACTGAAATAATGACAAAGTGTTTCGTATAACTAATGCTTTTATTCGGTGCTAAAAATCCAGATGCTTACATTATTTATTTATAACTAATTTTGATTTGGAGACGACTTTAAACGAAATATAAAAGGGCGAAGGAGGTTCATCAATGCATTCTTTTATTTATTTTATTTTATTATTCATTATTTTCATTTTATTTAAAATAACTATCAGCAACTGCTGTAAAAGGTGTATAGACAAAACCAAAAAATGTTGTTCCATTAATTTTTAAACAAAGCCATTGTTACTGAATACTTTCTATTTTAATTATATTCCTTAATAAATATATTAATTTCGTAATTGTGTTGGCAGAACCCGTTGGAATTCCATAACTCTATCTTGAGCGTATTGGCCATTATTTGATTTTACTGATTGTACTAAGAAGTTTAACGTTGTGCTAAGGTCTTCTGCTAATTTTAACTGCATGTTTTGCTAAAACTATTAATAAAAGAATATAAATCAGATCTTCTGCTAATCTCCGAAACACATTTTATCAATCGAAGCTTCATAAGAATTGTTGGCTATCAAATTTATGGCATCCCAGGGGCTACCACACATGGTAATACTGCAGTGACAATGAAAATACAATAAAACACCCCCAGCTAAATAAGTATAACAAAAACCACTTTGGGGCAACGAGCATTGTAGTTGAGGACTGGAGTGGATAGTTAACATTATCTGCAGTATATTGCCCACCGAAAAATCTAGTTTCAAGCGACCAATTCATAGATTTCTTTAATATCCTGTCACGTGGTTTTGCAGTCATGTGTTATTTTGGGAAGTTTAGAGTCATTTTAAATTGTTGGTAAACTTCTTTAGTATGGCCCTGTTCTTTTAATTTTAATTATTATGTTATTTTTGCTACAGTTTAAATTCATTTTAGTATGTAGTGCCTGCAAGGTTAGGCTAAGTCAGCGCGTTTTCCTTGCAGTTCGACGAAATCTTCAAAGTCACACCAATATTTCGTCGTTGTAAAAGTTTTCCTTTGTTAAAATTCCCAGCGTTACCTAATTCACGTGCATTTTGTCGACGCATGATGTCATTTTATTTCATTGAATGCAGCTTCTCGTGATACGATTCGGGGAACCCCCTGCACGCGAGACTACCCTCGTCAGTACGTGACAACTTTTCGAACATATTGGACGTCTTCATAGTAAGCTCCGGATTAAGACGAATGTGTAATTTCATCGTTTCCAGCTTGGATATTTAAATCACCGGAAAGGCCTCTCATATACCTTTAGTTTTCGTGGGAAAACTAAATTACGACTTGGTCGGATTCTAATAGAGTGTGCCATATAAATCTGGACAGATAGTTTTGTGTGAAAGTTTAGTGAAAGTTGAAGTGCCGTACTCAAACAGTTTCCTTATTAGGGATTAAAAAAGCCTTAGGATTATTCTTCGTTATTTTGCACCCATTTCTGGGAAAAAGGACACAATCGCTTCCATTTGAGCTACCACCAACAACCCCTCCCCAGTTTTACGTCCGTCACGTACTCCCTGGCCTTTCGATTAAGTACGACCACCTCGCCAGGTAATCTGCCTTCCTTTACGTTGCACCTGGTTTTGCCGTCTATGTTTCAAGTCTCTTAATTTGTCTGGCGATAATGTTGAAGGCTTTGTGATTCGCCTTTACGCGGATTTGATAATATTCACCTTGCAAAGGTTGAGGACTGTTGGCAAACCAGTTGGCCAGGTTGGTTCATTAATTTTTGTATTTACTCGTGGATAAAGGCATCAGTTAAATTTTATGGTCAATAATTTAAGTATTTCAAGCGTCCTTCCTTTCGCTTATTTCGTTCAACAAGTGTTAAGTCTTCAACTAGTGTGTGTTACCGTTTCGCTTTAGAATTAATAATTTAGAAACATTGCGAATTACCGTGGCATACATATCGCATGTGTGTAATTATTTGTAATTGAATTTTTAGTTTAAGTTTTGTATTTGCCATCATCATTTATTTTGACTGCGATTAAGGGAACCTGGTTAATTATATTTGCCTTAAAGTCGAATAAATGTGGTCTCCTTTAGTCACCTTTTCATATACTTTAAGATTGAATTTATGAACCTCTTTTGTGTCATATCCTGCATTCATTAAATTTCATTGATACTTCATTACTCTTTTTTATTTGTGTTTATTGTGTTCACTTTAAGATATTTGTGTATAACATTGTGAGCCTTTCTGGCAGTAGGAGTCTTTATTTCAGTTAAACAAGGTAAGTCACATCTTGCAACAGGGTGCAACCAAATCCAAACCCTTCGAGCCCTAGAGGAACCACCTGCGGCACGTTCCTCGTAACCATCTTTGGGTGATTATTTCCGTAGTGGTGCCCAACTTTCATCCCTACTATGACCACCCCTTAATTGAAGAGTTTAGCGTTTCGAAGTCCCCTTCTCCACTGTTTTTCTAGCCGAGTGCCACAGAACTTCCAACGTCCCCTATAAATGCCGTAGTGCAGAATAAGCACGTGTCAATCCTTGGATTTCAATATTCAATATTTCATGCAAAAATGTATGCCATATTAATTTGTGCGCAGGAACTACTACAGAGAAGCTACAGTAGTAAGAGCGGCCGACAGTCGGGCTGTCCTGAGGGCATTAAAAACCTGCGAGGTTAGTTTAAGCTTAGTACTGGACTGCGTTCACAGAGTCAGCGAACTCGGAACAAGCAATATAGTGAAACTAGTATGGATACCTGGGCACTCAAAAATAATAGAAGACCAGGAAGCCGACCGCCTAGTAAAGAACTGGAGAATATAGGGCGGGAACCAACCTGTGGAATTCATCTGGAGTTAATAATATAAAGCAGGGGGTTAAACGTTGCTTAAGCAATGGTACTACGCACACTGGAAGGAAATCCTTAGCAGTCAAAAGTCTTTCTAGAGGGCCCTTCGGAAAGATTAACGGCTAACTTACTCAGCATGAGTAAGGAGAATGTCGGACTATTGACGGGTGCAATTACGGGCCACTGTCAACTAATTAGGCACGTTTACACAATGGGAATCAGAGAAGAACAAACTTGCAGAGGGTGTGGAGAGGAGGAAAAGACTGTTCTCCATCTACTGTTCCACTGCAGCGATTCTATCGGTAGTAGGCGTAGCTTTCTTTAGGCGGAAAAATTGACCAAAGAAGGGGCAAGGCCGGTACATTTAAGGAAAGTTCTAGATTTCATTAAAGACACAGATATCCTCTAAATGTCTCACTGATCTGGAGGTGGCCTTATTGGTCGCACGATAGGGACTACAAGGAGACCACTTCTAAGGAAACAATAAATTTAATACCCTTGGAATGAGATTTATCGCCGGTAGTGAATACAATGCTAAACACCCGTATTGGGGTTCCATGCTCATAAACCCAAGGGGCAGAATATTTTATAAAACCATGACGGACAACAAACTAAACTTAGTAACAAACGGCCCCCACCTGTTGGCCAACAGACAGAAACAAAATTCCCGATCTGCTGGTCTTTTGTATCACGAAAGAAATACCACAAGGATACAGCAAAGTAGAAACATGTTTTGGACTATCCTTAGACCATACTCCCGTACTTATAACAATATTTGCTGAACATAATTATGTCCAAAGTGTTTACATCAAATCACTCTGAAGACACACCTATAGCACTAGTCGACGTCACCAATTTCTGGAAACTCCTCTACAGATGTCACCACCAATTTCAGCTTTCTCTACAAAGGAGGTGTTGCACATAATTCATAAAAAATTAACTCCTCGGTGAGGAACACGGTTTCCATATCTTTCCGGCTGGAGGGCGACCTCAGATAGTTTGCTGTCTAACAGAATGGCGTCGTGAGATTCAGGCTGGGCCTCATCAAGAGCTTGTTGGCGTCGTCCGATGAAATGAATAAGGTGCTGGTGTGCAACGCCATATTACAGGAGATGTTTCACATCTACATGTCTGCTTCGACGAGGACTTCCAACACGGCACTGCGGGGTAGCCCTTTTGTTTAGTTTAGTTTAATTATACTCGTAAACACAATTTTTTACATATTTGGTTTAATACGTGGTTAATTTAATCTTGTGTTTTCACTCCGTCAATACATCGCTCAAGCAAACAAGGTTCCCACTTCGTGCTACTACATTTCATTATCGCAACGTACTTGTGACCACTTATCTAATTACAGTGTTGATTGACTAATTATGCAAAGCATATTTCATTTTCATAAGGTCGTAACATTTTTTGAAAAATGACTGCTAAAAAGGCTAAGATCCTTCATAATAAAGAAAACTTATAATTAATTTGGCTGTCAAGGACAGCACTCCACAATTGAACAAATACACAGAGTTACAACCACCATCGAACAAGATCTGCGAGCAGGTACATACTGTTCTGCAGCATTCCTAGACATTTCGCAAGTATTTGTCAAGATATGGCATGAAGGCCCCTACTACAAAATCAAACAGCTATTCCCTCACACATACGCTGTATTGCTAAAGTCACACCGCATCGTTCGTAAATTCCAAGTCAAAATACCTAATGCGAAATCAAAACCTACCCCTGTAAAAGCAGTAGTGCCCTATTGCAGTGTCGTGGAACCATTTCTCTACCTGTTATATATACCGGGTGGTCCATCGGTCTGTATTTTTTTTTTTACTCGCTTATTTTAAATATTACCGAAATTTTCTTCAAACAAAGTTTATTTTGCAGTAAAATGCCCACATATCTGCAATATAAGTTTTTCTACCGGGTGTTCCATTTTCGCACAATGACATGCAACTTTATATTTTTTAATGGAACACCCTGTATATTTTTACAAAATTTTAAAGATTTTTTGTTTCTATTTAAAACAGTTCTTATTCATTATAGTCATAATCGATTATTTTAAATAAATCGATTATTTTAAATATTACCAAAATTTTTTTCAAACAAAGTTTATTTTACATTAAAATGCCCACATATCTGCAGCATAAGTTCTTCTACCGGGTGTTCCATTTTCGCGCAATGATATGCAACTTTATATTTTTGAATGGCATACCTTCTGTGTGATTATTTATTAGTAAAAACATGAATAGTTTCTGTACTGATCATTTTAGGACTATAATGAATAAGAACTGTTTTAAAGAGAAACAAAAAATCTTTAAAATTTTGTAAAAATATACAGGGTGTTCCATTAAAAAATATAAAGTTGCATGTCATTGCGCGAAAATGGAACACCCGGTAGAAAAACTTATACTGCAGATATGTGGGCCATTTTACTGCAAAATAAACTTTGTTTGAAGAAAATTTGGTAATATTTAGAATAAGCGAGTAAAAAAAAAATACAGACCGATGGACCACCCGGTATAGCAGATTTTCCAACAAACACGAAAAGAGTAACAGCTACATTTGCAACTGATATGGCCATACTAACAATCCATGGCAATCTATTGAAAGCATAACTGTCTCTGCAAGAAAACCCTAGTGAAGTGCAAAGCTGGTTAAGAAAGTGCAGAATTCGAGCCAATCAAAATAAGTCTACGCATGTAATCGTTACTAATGGGAGAGGAACATGCCCTAAACAGCAAGACTTTACCTCAAGCCGACTCGGTATGCACATCGACAGGCGACTGAACTGGCGCACACACATATGGGGCAAAAGAAAACAACTAAACCACCAATTAAGCAATGGCTAAGGGGCAAAAGTCAAAACTGTTCATTGAAAACAAAGCACTTGTGAACTCTGGGATACTGCGAGTACCTCAAATATAGAAATCTTACAAAGGTTTGAGGTTTCAATCGAAAATACTCGCAGAAGTCCTATGGTACGTATGAAACGTAGTCAGTCACCGAGACTACATTAAAGAATTAATTCGAACCAATAGCTCAAAATACCGGGTGATCAACGGAATTTATAATTAGAGGAGGCTGTGATTGGTGCTATTTTATGTTGTGTGGTTGGGCACACTGAGAAATGGATAATAAATTGACAATTGTTATATTTGAGGTTAAGCTCGTGGCTTTGTACGATCTTTGATGATATAATAAACATTATTTTGCTGATACGTAGAAATAAAATCAGTTTGAAGAAAAAATTAGAAATTTTTATTGAAATTACAATAGGTACTTAAATGTTCAAAGTGTTGTTCGTCAGCTCCAAGGCACCGGGTAACCTCAATTCTGACACTTAAAATTTTTAATTTCAAGCTACAAGCCTGCGTTGCCAACTTTATGGTAACTATCACAGCCTGCTCTAATTATGAATTCCGTTGATCACCCGGTACCTTAAAAAAAAGCTGGAGAAGCACCCGAACAACCTGGCCATTAACCTATTATACTGAATTTTGCCCGATACATGTCACATTTATCATCACAACCATTACTTAATGCTCCACTAGGAATGGATTGTAATTTTTCTTGAAACAGTTATTTTCATAACAAGTGCGGGAAGTTAGCGATTCCGAAACGAATGCAGGACGTTACAGAAACGAGCGCAGCGAGTTTCTGTACCTGCTTGAGTTTCGGAATCTCTCTTCCCGCACGTGTTATGAACAACGTTTTTCCTACAAACGTTTAGGAATCGTCCTAAACTATCATTTTGTAAGTTTTCAAGTTGTCAAATTTGACATTTCCTTTTAAAGTAATAATCGAGTAAGGATGGTTGCTATGCGATTTTCTGATTTTTCAGAAATCGCTGTCACTTTCGGGCACTCCCTGCGGGAAAGTAACTTTCCCCCACGCAAAATGAGTTTGGGAAAATAACATTCCTAAACGTTTGTCGGAAAAATTATTTAACATTTCAAACACTTACAATTCTGTTAAATTCGGTTTGTTTGACCAAAAATAAAATAATTAAATTCACTCAACAAGAACATAAATTTCCTTAAGCGTTTCATGCATGCTTATAACGCGGAGTCGTATCTAACGTATCGTAGAATTTTCCCATTATCTTGCAGCTATTTGGTTATTTTCTTATTGTACTTTAATTACTAGGTACGAAAGGAACTATTAGTTCTAATTTCAGCTCCAGGTAGAATTGACCATCTTATTAAAATGCAAATGTTACAGGTATTACAATTTTGCTCTTCGCACTTAGGCTATTAACAATAACAAACGTATTTATGCAGGCAATTAAAGAGCAACGTCGCAGATAAACTTAATTCAGGCGGTGGTTAAAAGCAAATTTACTCAGTTGTAAAACTGTTTATTATGAAGCAGTTTGGTAGTTCATTTACGTCATTAAATCAATAACGATGCGAAAAGTTCAATTCTTGTGACGTGAAAAATAATAAAAGTGACAAAAAGCGTGAATATATGCTGGAAAATGTTTTATCACCCACGTTCGTAGACTTTTATACCGATTTTCATTCGATTGAACACTAAAAAACGAATCAAAAACTCAGTAAAGGAATATATAGAGGTGAAAAACCGGGACAATCCCCCGATATAGTTGTCCACTTGACAGATGGCTCTATTCATGGAAATATATGCAGATATAAAAAAGCTTTCTTCATTTTTCCTCGTCTAAAATATAGATATTCCACGTGAAAACAGAACAAGATTGTAAAGACTGAGGAGCACTTTGTTTTCAATCTTGGGGATAGGTTTGTTTTTAAGCGTAAGCGTCAGTCGTAGAGTTGAGCAAGAATACTCCCAACTTTTGCGACTGTCACAATTTGTTTCAAAACTTCGTATTTATTAATACACCCAATTAGTTCAGTTTTAAGCATCGTTAAATTAGAAAGGAAGACAATTCCGTTCGATTTCAAAATATGCGACGCAATAACGAGGATTTGAAAATTATGCATCATAATAATAAAGAAAATAAGTGCAGTATATCCAGATTAATTTCGTTTAAGCTGCACCCAAACACAAATTTAGTTTGATTCAAGTAGGTGGTGGCAGTGCCTAAAGAGTGCAGTAAGCAGATTAGCAGTACATGAACATGCATTATGGGGATTCGTCAAGACGTGTGTAGGGCGTAAGTGAATTACAGTGGCGTCATTTCGAGCTCTAATTGATATATTCAAATACCATGTACTGGGATGCGCTTCGCATGTTAATGCAAACACCAAATGGCATGGAAAACGCGGCACGTGCTTGGGATTACACAGCAGGTAGCTTTGATTACTAATCGAACGCAATGTATTTTACATATGCAATATCAAAAAGGCACACGATGTGGTTTTCTCTTCCACATAATCTCGCCCGACTTAATATTTTAGGAAACAAAATTCTGTTTTATCTACCACCTACACACTTTGGTTACATTTTTTTTTAAATCTCCGAATAAAACGATCTTGTTCCGTATTAAAGTTTATAAGTTTTGGCAGCTTTGAAACTTCAATAAACTGTTTTTTAAATGCTTTAAAGGGAAAATAGCTCAAATTTTCTAATCTTACGCAAGTAAATATTTTATTAAGAACAAGTTGTTTCCCAATTCATTTATAACCAAAATGTTTCTTTTGGTTATCTTAGAAAAGGTCCAACAAGTTCTTATTCGAATATGTTCCACCAAGCCTATCCGGAAATTTGTTCGAGAGAAATTTGTTCGACGGTAATTTGTTCGAGGTCATTTGTTCGAACGGTAATTTGTTCGAACGGTAATTTGTTCGAACGGAAAAATATTCGATAGGGAATTTGTTCGAACGGAAATTTTTTCGAATCGAACATTTCCTAGTGGGTGTTCGAAAAATATTATCTTTAACAATTTTGAATATTTATCTAAAGAAAATAGATTTACCATCGCGTAAACAATTCTTAAGTTAGTTATGTGCAAGGAAAGTGATTAGTATTTCATTAGCGATAATTATCTAAAGAAAATAGATTTATCATCGCGTAAACAATTCTTAAGTTAGTTATGTGCAAGAAAAGTGGTTAGTATTTCATTAGCGATCCCTGGTTTAAATGATTGCTTTACTTAACTCAAAATAATCTTTTAAGACGCTGCTTGGAATGTAACTAACCATAATTAGGGTGAGGATCATTATTATAATAATCCGATCCCCATTATCTCAAGGTTACCATTGTGATTCCCTGAAAAATAAAAGTACTGATATTACCCCACTCCATTCAGCCACCATATAAACATTTGCTCAAGTGTTTCTAAATCATTCTAGTTTTTCTGTTTGATCACGTTGTGTATCTTCTCTTTCGAATATTTTTCCTTTAGAACATTTTTCCATTCAAACAAATTACTGTTCGAACAAATTACCGTTCGAACAAGTTACCGTTCGAACAAATTACCTCGAACAAATTACCGTCGATCAAATTTCTTTCGAACAAATTTCCGGGATTCTCCACCAAGTACCGTCTCAGACGATTGCCAATTTAACTGATATTGATATTACGTATTTGACCATTTATTTTAAAATAAACTTTTACGTTAATAAGTTATAACAAAATGCAGGATTTACGTATTTTTTAAATCAGGCTATTCAATTATGATTTGTGAAGATTCTGTTATCTCGAAAATATTTTTATAGAATACGCTTCATTGGTATAAACCTGTTTGTCTTTCGTTTTTTAGGCTTCCCCCGCATGGACGGAGAGCTTTCCGTAAACCCAAAAATAAGAAGAGATACATCTTTATAAACAGCTTTTGTTTGCAAGCATAACGAAAGCGTTATAAGCGCTTTACGATTTGGTAGATATTTAGATTCGCATTGTTGCCATCTATTCAAAGATTTGGTTAATTTTTAGTTTTTGGTAAGTCAAGAGAACTCAACATCGCTTATGGGTATTTTTAGTAAAAATATAATATAATATGTACTTCATTTAGTAATGTTACTAATTTACATTAATCATACGAAAGAGTTTGTAGTGTCTAATATTTACCTAAAAACTATTCTTAACGTATATACTTAACTGTTTCTTAAATAACTTGTAATTAATATTAATAAAGGAAGGAGGAGTTTTCTGCTTAATACTAATTGAATAAAATAGGGTGGCCATATTCTATATTTTGTAAACCGGGAACAGTTTCATGCAAAGAGCACAAAAATTAATTGTTAAAGTTTGCTTAAAAAGAACATTTTATTTTGCAATAAGCAAAAAGGAACATAAATATTGAAAAATAAATGCCCACTTTTCGTAGCACTTTTCTACGTAATTGTGAAGTTCTAATTGTAATTTTAAAACCGGAACAAATAAATATCTCGAAGAACATTTTCAGGACACCGGGATTGTGCATTAAAAACTGGGACAATTCCTGAAAACCGGGACGTCTAGGTACTCTACAGTATAAAAGAAGAAAGGAAAGGAAGACGGACGCGCATAAAAAAGAACAGTAACAAGCGAGGGATGAGAGGTACCAGAAACAATAGAAAAACACGGGAAAGAATATTAACCTTCGCGGCACCACGGCAAAAAAATTACACGGAGTACCACGCGGGGTACATTTGTACCCCATAATAAAACTGCACTGAACCGACCGAGTGATATTGTAGATGTGGCTTAAAGTCATCTGACTACTTGCCTGTTGATTATCATGCCAACGCACATGTCAATATTGCCCGAACACCTCCGACAACAATTAATTCATACTACATACTACAGTCAGGTGGCTCAAAAATAGCATGCTACGAATGCACCCCAAGACAGATTTTAATTTTTACCAGGAGATTTCTAATTTTTTTTTCTAATCTAAATATGCAATATTGTTGCTGTGTACCTATGCAAGGATAAATTAAAAAATGACGGCATAAGATGTCAAATTTTCAGAATTACACCATAAAAAACTACCCGTGGGGTACATTTGTACCCCGCCCGGTGCCGCGAAGGTTAAGTGAAGCAAAACTAAAAAGAACAGCAGGAGACATATAGAACAGTTTTAAACATATTTAAAAAAATTAAGAAGTATAAAAAAGAATAATAAAAATTGTCAGAAAAAATACGCGACAGGAAATTAAATATAGGAATACTAAAAAGAACAACATGTAACGGTTCATTTTCCGTTATATTATTTTGCTCCTTTCAATTGCTTATTTACGGTGAATGCATTTATTGAACCTCTATTTATTATATATTCACTGGTAAAAGATTGCGTTGTTAGTGACTTTTTGGTTTTGAGTAGGTTTTCTGATTTTAGGAGAGAGGGTCATGCGCGTTTGGTGATCGGCGTTGGTTCTAAAAATCTTGGCTTTTTCCGTTTGGGTTGTCTGCCGAGGCAGTTGAGTTTGGTGAAATTTATCCCGAAGTTACGTATTTAATTCTAATAGAATTTTCGTAATTATAACTTCCGAGATTTTCGGTTTTGTTTCACTTTGTGAAATTATTTTTTAGAAGCACCAAGATTGTGGTGGTAAGTGGAGATTTTTGCCTTATCATTGAACGCACGTGTTAATGGCGACTTTGTTACAGCTTCTTTCTTTTCTGTTGGTTTTATTTTCCGTTGCTTTACCGTACTCCGGCTCTTTTGGTTATTGCCTTTTTGCGGCTGCATTATTTATGGAGTTGAAGGATGCGGTATTATTGAAAAATTATTTATCATTGCTGGTTATTCGCCACTCGATCGCTTGGAGGATTCAAGGTCGGTGTTTATTGAATTGTAAAGTGTCGTCGAATTTACCTGATTTTATTCCATTTATTAAATTTCTTAATTTTTAACTTTGCTTTACTTAAATATTTGTACAATTGAATTTTAACGCCTTCAGCTAATTTAATTTGCATTAATATTAATTATTTCATATTCATCTTTTTCGCTTCACGAAATAAATTTATATTTTTGTTGTAATATTCTGTAACGCTTTAGGTTGGTTTTTCCATTTTATTTTATTAGCATAACGAATTTGCGTGTTTTTTTTCAAGGTAATAAGCTTGAGTTTAAACAAGGCTATTGCTATTTATTTTTGATCGTTCATTTTTATTAGACTTGTTTTCACTCAGGTAATAAAGGTAAGCGCTTATTTATTTTTTTATTTATCCACCTTGATCGTTTTTTTATCATTCATGTATATCTTTCTTTAATTCAACTAACGTTGATATTTAGTTTTTTTTGGTTCTTTTGAAATTAACCTAAGCGAATTGTTTTGTATGTTTGATTGAATATTTTTAGCCTTTACGTTTTCCATTTAATTTGTCTATTGTTAAATACTTTGAATTTATTAAACTTACTTATCTGTATTTCTATATTTTTTTGAAAACTGAAAAGTTTTCTGGCGCCCAATTTTTTTCATTTTTTATTAGTATTCACTTTCTGAGTTTTAACTTTGATAAGGCAATCCTCGGCGATCTACGGCCCTCGCAAACAACTAAGTTAGTCGGCGAATTCTTTTGAGTTTTTTGTAAGTATACAGGTAGGTGATTATTTTTCTTTGTTTCGCTTTTACCTGTTATACTAAATTGACGCAGCAACGTGGGGCTTTCGAGATTGCTACTGGTTTTCTCCCCTTATCATTTTATCATTTCTTTTCGACACCTTTGTTCGGACACTTTGTCATTTTATTAATTCGCCACCATGAGTTTCAACGTTAATGCTTTGAGGGGCGATGAACTCTCTTATGAACTAATCTTCCGAGGGATAGATCCCGAATTCATGTCCGTTGACCAAAAGCGCAAGGCTTTACGTGCTAAGTTAGCCCTGGAGAAATTAGATACCTCCTTAATAAACAGTTACCCTCCTATTCAGTACGATGTTCCTGGTGAGTTGGATGTTTGTGGAACGAAATTGAGTGAGCTGTCCTCCCAGATCAATAATGTTTTTATTAAAAAACCTACTTCTTCTGAATGTGTGAGACTTGACGCTCGGTTGTCCCATTTATTTGCTAGGTTGAATCGTTTGAAACCCGAAAGTGACTTAGAATCCCTTCACGCCGATAAGGTTAGTCTTTGTTTGGACTTAATGGATTTAGTTAGGAAAACCGTTGACGACGATGAAATCCCTGAAGATGAATCCGAGGTTGAACAACCCGAATCCAATATTGAAGAAGTTTTACCGTTAGCTAACTCCACGAGTCAGCGCCCGCGGGTCTCTTTTTCTGACGTTCAGGTAGTTGATTTATCTCGTCCAAGAGCTCCTGTATCTTCGGGGGGTGGTCCAATTGAAGATCCAATTGATGAATTACGTCGTCAACTTGATCGTTTACAACTCTCTAGAGCTACTTCGAATTTTACCACGACTGCTAGTTTACCTTCTTTTACTAAGTCAGTTCCTGTTTGTAAATGGGGTTTAACTTTTACCGGTGACGCCAGTGTTATTGGAGTTAACGTTTTTTTACAACGAGTCGAAGAACTTAGAGTCGCTCGCAATGTTTCTTTTGATCAATTGTTTGCCAGTGCGGTAGATCTATTCTCTGGTCAAGGTCTTGTTTGGTTCCGAGCTGTTAGGAATCGTGTTACTTCATGGTCCGAATTAATTGACAAGTTACGTTTTGACTTTTTGCCAAATGATTTCGACGAAGCATTGTGGGAAGAGATTAAACGACGTAAGCAAGGTTCCGACGAAAAACCAAGTTTGTTTGTAGCCGTACTTTTAAACCTTTTCGACCGTTTAGTAGAGAAGCCTTCTGAGTCAATAAAACTTAAACATATTTTACGTAACTTACAACCTTTTTATGCTACTCAACTTTCGTTAACTGAAATTAGAGACGTTGATCAACTTCTTGTTTTGTGTAAACGGTTAGAGGAAGTTAAACTTCAAAATGCTAGGTATAGAAATCCTAACCTTGATTCTTCTTTACCCCTCGAACCTGATTTAGCTTACCAACCCAAGAAGAAGCCTCCAAATGTTGTTAGTGCCGAAGTTTTCACTTCTAAACCTGCTTCTACTTCTAAAGTTTTTAAGAAAGTAGCGAATCGAGCCAGGTCTAATACTAAATGTTGGAACTGTCAGGGTACGGGGCATACTTTTCATACCTGCTCTCAATCCAAGACTAACTTTTGTTACGTCTGTGGTAACCCTGGGGTTTATTTTGCCAAATGTTTAAGGTGTCATCCAAAAAACGAGGCTTAGGGATTGGATGTTGCAGCCGATCCATCCCTTCTGTAGAATTATTGAAGGCTGAACTCGAATTATGGCCATCTTGGTTGAACGTGGTACGTAATTTTTGTCTTTCCTCTCCTGAGACTTCAGCTATTTTTGCTAAACGTCCAGACGATAACAGGCCCTATGTTTCGGTTTTTATTAACGGCGAACCTGTTCAAGCTCTCTTCGATTCTGGAGCCAACCAGACTTTGATTGGTAGGAATGGTTTTTACCTAATTCGAAAACACGATCTTAAAATTAATAAAAGTAATTTACCTCTTTCCTTAACCACTGCTGATGGTAATTCGCAGACTATGTTGGGTACTGTATCACTTCCTATTTCTGTTGACGGGGTTTCTAAAACTCTTGACGCCGTTGTTTGTGGTACTATTCCGTCTACTCTTATTTTAGGGATGGATTTTTGCTACTCTTTTGGAGTTAAAACCGACTTTGTTTCTAACCAATTTTCGGTGTCTGAGGTTTCCGCATTACAAGCTATTTGTAGTACTGACGATTTGAGTCCACAACAGAAATTATTATTGGATGAAATCATTCAAAATTTCACTGAAATTTCAGGTCCCGAGTTAGGTCGAACTGATAGAGTTTGTCATATTATTGATACTGGTGATGCAGATCCCATTAAACAACGTTATTATCCACTTTCTCCTGCTATGCAAGTACATGCTAATGCCGAATTAGATAAGATGTTAGAGAATGGTATTATACGTCCTTCTAAATCTCCGTGGAGTTCGCCCATGGTTCTGGTTAAAAAGAAAGATGGTGAATCTTTTCGCCTGTGTTTTGATGGAAGGAAACTGAATTCTGTGACAAAGAAAGATGCTTATCCTATTCCTTTCTTATCAAGTATTTTAGATAAATTAAGAGATGCGCGATTTCTTACGTCAATTGATTTGAAGCAAGCTTTTTATCAAATTCCTCTCCATCCTGATTCACGCGAAAAGACTGCTTTCGTTGTTCCTCGTAGGGGTTTGTTCGAGTATAATGTTATGCCTTTTGGTGTTGCCAACGCTCCCGCTACGCAGCAGCGTTTGATGGATTCTATTTTCGGTCCCTTGCTTGGTGATAACATCTTTGTTTATTTAGACGACATTATCATTGTTTCGAGTACTTTTCAGGAACATTTAAGCATGTTAAAAGAAGTTTACGACCGGTTGAAGAATGCCAATTTAACTGTTAACATTGATAAGTGTGAATTTTGCAGACCTAGTTTGACTTATTTAGGTTTCATCGTTGACAAACATGGATTGCATACAGACCCTAAGAAGGTCCAAGCTATTTCGAATTATCCCAGACCTTCTACTGTAACCGAGGTTAAACGTTTCCTTGGCTTAGCTTCTTGGTATAGGCGTTTCGTACCCAATTTCGCTACTCTTTCTGCTCCTATTTCAGACCTTATTAAAGGACGCGTTAAAAAACAAAAGATTACCTGGACGGAGGAGGCTGAAACTTCTTTCCGTGAAATCAAATTACGATTAACTTCAGCTCCTATTCTTTGTAGCCCTGACTTCACTAAACCCTTTAATATTCAGTGTGACGCTTCGAGTTACGGGTTAGGTTGTATTCTTACGCAGGGTGAAGGAAATGCTGAAAAGGTCATTGCATACGCTTCACGTACTTTAAATTCTTCTGAACGTAATTACTCTGTGACTGAAAGAGAGTGTTTGGCAGTTATCTTCGGTGTAGAAAAATTTAGAGCATATATTGAGGGAACTCATTTTACAGTTTTTACCGACCACTATTCTTTATTGTGGTTAACTAATATGCGTGAGCCCACTGGTCGTCTTGCTAGGTGGAGTGTTAGACTTTCACAATACTCTTTTGATATTAAACATCGACCGGGCAAACACAACGTTGTTCCCGACGCTTTATCACGAGCTCCTGTCATAGTATCCGCTTTAGAACTTGCTGAAGTTGATTTAGATCCTTGGTACCTGAAGATGATTGACAATGTCCAGAATAATCCTGATAGTTATCCCGGCTGGAGAATTGAAGGCCATAGCTTGTATAAATATACTTCTAATCGACATAATATTACCAGTAATTTGATTGAATGGAAGCAGGTAGTCCCTAAATCAAGACGTAGAGAACTTTTCAAAATTTTTCATGATGAGCCTACCTCCGCTCATTTGGGTGTTTATAAAACCTTTCATAAACTTTGCGAGCAATATTATTGGCCCAAAATGCATGCCGATGTTGTTCGTTATGTCCGTCATTGCGATATTTGTGCGGCTAGTAAAGCTTCTCAGCTTGCTAGACCTGGTTTTATGGGAAAAGAAAAGAAAATTCTATATCCTTTCCAATGTTTGTCCATAGACATTATGGGTCCTTTTCCTCGTTCTAAAAACGGTCATACTAGTATCATCGTTGTGTGTGATTGGCTCACTAAGTTTGTTTTAGTGAAAGCAGTGCGTCAAGCTACCGCTAAATCGGTTGTTAACTTCATTGAGAACGAAGTTTTTCTTATTTTTGGGGTTCCTCAAGTGTGTATGGTCGATAACGGTCCACAATTCATTAGTTCTGACTTTAAAAAACTTATGAATAATTACAAAGTTCAACAGGTTTGGTATAATGCTTCTTACCATCCACAGGTTAATTTTGTGGAAAGAGTCAATAGAGTAATTGGTACTGCTCTCCGTTCATATGTAAATGACAATCATCGCACTTGGGATGTTAATCTTTATAAAGTAGCTCATGCTTTACGTAATGCTATTCACGAAGTTATAGGTTTTACTCCTTCTTTTCTTAACTTTGGTCGAACCGTTCCGGTTTCGGGAGATTATTATGGTCGTCTAAAGAATTTTAAAGAGGAAGAATTGACTCTTGACACCCGCGAAGACTTAGTCGCTGATGTTAATCAGTTGTCCGAATTGTATCAAGACGTTCGTAGACGCCTTAACAACGCCTACCAAAGAAATTCTAAATCCTATAACCTTCGTAAACGACCTTTAAGATTTCATCTTAATGATTTAGTTTGGAAACGTAATTACGTTTTGTCAGATGCTGCGCGTCATTTTAACCAAAAGTTAGCTCCTAAGTATGTCAAATGTAAAGTTATTAAAGTAATAGGACCTTTAACTTATCAACTTGCGACGGTCCCTGATAATAAACTTGTAGGTGTTTGGCATATTAAGGACCTCAAACCCTGCTTTGGGGAAGAAGAATTTGAAGAATAAATTTAGTGTGAATGTGGGTGAATGCAGTGTGATTGTTGTTGGTTGAGCTGGTAGATATGTTCGGTCATTGACCCTAAGGATTTCTTTATGGTGTTTGTTCGCTCTAACTATCTATATTTTGATATTGACCTTGATTAGGTTATTTTTAGTGTTAGGGGTCGAAAAGCATTTATTTTACTCCTTTATTTATAACCATTTTGGTTTATTTTTGTTTAGGGTGCATTAACACATTCCTTATTTTTAATGCGAACCTATTCTTATTTACCGATTTGTTGGTGCTACTTCCACTGATTATGGATTTATTTTGGGAAGTTTATTTGAGTGGCGGATTTTCTGTAAATTCAACGAACTCATCCGTTGTTAGAGTGGTCAGGCACTTTCGTGTCTTTGATTGAATATTTTTCCTGCGTGTGTTTGTGTCATTTACTTCTCCCTGAAGACCTTTTATCCATGTTTTTGGTTAACAGAATCGTCTTCCTTGTACCTTTGTTTTTAGTCTTTTGTCCTCCATCCTTTCCTTTTCCTTCGCTAGCATTTTTGAATGGTTGGTTGGGGATGCCGGCAGGCCACGGGGGTGTCTTTTCCATTTCCCATACAAAAGGCACTTTCTAGGGTTTTACCTTCAGGTTGCCCTTGTGTTATTGTGTTCGTGTATTTTATATGTTTTTTGCAATTTTTGACTTCGTTTTCCTACCGTTGGTCACGGTGGCGGTAGTTTCAGTGGGCTAGTCGGTCCTGGACTAGTTCGCTTTACCTTGGCCTAGTGTGGTGGTGGGTTTAAGATTTTTACTGCTACTCACTGAAAGTTACCTACGTTCACTGATGTATTCTTTCGGGAACCAGTGCCGGGTGGCTCAAGGTGGTAGTAGTTTCATTTGTTTTTCAGCTTGATTCCATTTTGAAATTTTCTGTTGTCTTTTTAGTCAGCCACACGAAACCAACCCTCCTACCCTCTCCTTCTTCTGTGGTTGTTTTGTGCCGTTTTATCCCATTTTTTTATTGTTTTTTCTCGGTGCTGCCATGCTGTTGCTCATTTATTTTTTTGTTCATTAGTGGAGCTAACACTAGTTGTGTTAGGGTGGTCGGTTGGCCCACCGGCGCAGCAGTTTTCATCCATGCAGCGAGGGGTCAACTGGCATTTGTTTTGTCATTTTTAGATGAGCAATGGTTGGGTCAGTACTGTGTTTTTTTTTCTCTCCTTTATTTTATTTTTTTAGTCCTTTGTTCTCCTTTCATGTTCCTTATTTTCTCCGGACCTTATCTTTTTCCAATTCCATCTTTGGTGAGTTCTCTCCTCTGATCGATGGTTTCTACTTTCGTCGTCTTGGTTGGGGGGAGTGTAACGGTTCATTTTCCGTTATATTATTTTGCTCCTTTCAATTGCTTATTTACGGTGAATGCATTTATTGAACCTCTATTTATTATATATTCACTGGTAAAAGATTGCGTTGTTAGTGACTTTTTGGTTTTGAGTAGGTTTTCTGATTTTAGGAGAGAGGGTCATGCGCGTTTGGTGATCGGCGTTGGTTCTAAAAATCTTGGCTTTTTCCGTTTGGGTTGTCTGCCGAGGCAGTTGAGTTTGGTGAAATTTATCCCGAAGTTACGTATTTAATTCTAATAGAATTTTCGTAATTATAACTTCCGAGATTTTCGGTTTTGTTTCACTTTGTGAAATTATTTTTTAGAAGCACCAAGATTGTGGTGGTAAGTGGAGATTTTTGCCTTATCATTGAACGCACGTGTTAATGGCGACTTTGTTACAGCTTCTTTCTTTTCTGTTGGTTTTATTTTCCGTTGCTTTACCGTACTCCGGCTCTTTTGGTTATTGCCTTTTTGCGGCTGCATTATTTATGGAGTTGAAGGATGCGGTATTATTGAAAAATTATTTATCATTGCTGGTTATTCGCCACTCGATCGCTTGGAGGATTCAAGGTCGGTGTTTATTGAATTGTAAAGTGTCGTCGAATTTACCTGATTTTATTCCATTTATTAAATTTCTTAATTTTTAACTTTGCTTTACTTAAATATTTGTACAATTGAATTTTAACGCCTTCAGCTAATTTAATTTGCATTAATATTAATTATTTCATATTCATCTTTTTCGCTTCACGAAATAAATTTATATTTTTGTTGTAATATTCTGTAACGCTTTAGGTTGGTTTTTCCATTTTATTTTATTAGCATAACGAATTTGCGTGTTTTTTTTCAAGGTAATAAGCTTGAGTTTAAACAAGGCTATTGCTATTTATTTTTGATCGTTCATTTTTATTAGACTTGTTTTCACTCAGGTAATAAAGGTAAGCGCTTATTTATTTTTTTATTTATCCACCTTGATCGTTTTTTTATCATTCATGTATATCTTTCTTTAATTCAACTAACGTTGATATTTAGTTTTTTTTGGTTCTTTTGAAATTAACCTAAGCGAATTGTTTTGTATGTTTGATTGAATATTTTTAGCCTTTACGTTTTCCATTTAATTTGTCTATTGTTAAATACTTTGAATTTATTAAACTTACTTATCTGTATTTCTATATTTTTTTGAAAACTGAAAAGTTTTCTGGCGCCCAATTTTTTTCATTTTTTATTAGTATTCACTTTCTGAGTTTTAACTTTGATAAGGCAATCCTCGGCGATCTACGGCCCTCGCAAACAACTAAGTTAGTCGGCGAATTCTTTTGAGTTTTTTGTAAGTATACAGGTAGGTGATTATTTTTCTTTGTTTCGCTTTTACCTGTTATAAACAGGGGATAAATAGAACAGATTTAAATTAAATGAAAGACAAAGGAAAAGAACGAGCATAAAAAACAATAAGAAGTAATAGATTTAAAATATCAGAAATATTGAGAAATACAAAAAGAACAAACCTGAAATTAATCGAAACAAAATTAAAAAGAAAGGAAAAGAACAGACCCGGAAACCAATGAAAAAGGAAGAAGAATGAGCGTTAAAAGAATAAAAAGCGAAGGCTAAAAGGGTATCAGAAATAATAGAAAACAATATAGAAATAATGTAGAACAACACCGGAAAGGAAATTAAGCGAAACCAAGAAAAACAGTAGATGAAGACTAGCTCAGATGTAGTACAAATAAAAGGAAAAGCAACAGGAATGAATACAAAATTAATAATAATAAGCGAAAGATAAAAATATCAGAAATATTACAAGGATAAGGTTATGTAGGGACATATGGATAGCACGATAGGATGTAATAGATCCACTGAAGCGTGGAAAGTTATTAATAAAATCAGATTTCGACAGAGAAGTAGATGACGCATTATTTTAATCTTCTTCAGGAAAACAGAGAGCAATATCTAAAAATCCAAGAATTCAGGGAAGTTCGAGAAACAGAACATGACATAAAAGAGCGCTTAGGAAAGAATATTCAATAAAATAGAGGAGGGAGAGGGTCTACAGGCAGAATGGAATTTGTCATATATCTACTCTATATTTAAAAAAAGGCGACAAGAAATCCTGCTCCAAATACAGAGAAATCAGCGTGATACCTACGGTGGCGCGACTCAGCAGTATTCTTAAGAATAAGATATAAGAAGAAAATATAACACCATTAAGTGAAGGACAGAGTGGTTTTAGGGAAGGAAGGTCATGTTTAGACAATATACATAGATACACTGTGTAAGGGAATTAAATAGGATAAATAACAATGCCACATAGGGTAGATCGGGATTTCAACCCCGAATGAAAATCACAAAAGTCGTACACGATCAATTTTACTGATACTCAGTTCAACGTCATTCTTATTACTACTGCTCCTCGCACAATCTTGTACGTATTGTATAGCCTTAATAGAGTTGGGAATATAGATGGAAAATGGAGCATTTTAACGAAGAAAATATATAGCAACATAAAGGCACAAATAAAAATAGTAAACAAACTAACCCCCAGTATAACGCTCTTGAAAGGTCTATAACAGGGTTGCAGCCTGTCAGCAGTGCTCTTCAGATTTACGTCGAACGGGCTTTGTACACTTTGCACCAAAAATGTTTAGGTATGGATTTCCCAGTTGGATACAATACTTTTCATTCTCTTCTGTACGCAGACGACCAAATCATCAGAGAACTTAACGTACATGCTCAGAAAACTAAGCGAGGAATATGAGAAATGGAGACTGTATTATGTATATGAACTATAAAAAAAAACAGACTGCATAGGCACGGGAAGAAGATCTTAGGATATAGAAGTAGAAGAAGAAAATATCAAAGCATGTGCGAATTTTAAATATTTAGATATTATCAAGGTTCTATTATAAGTTTAGCAGGAACATGTGAATGGGACATCGAGACCCGTGTAGTGATGGGCAAAAGAGAAATAAAGGCCCTCCATGGGTTAATATGGAATAACAATATAGGCCAAGAAACAAAGAAAACGCTTTTTCATAGTATAGTTCAAAGCAGCGTTTTGTAGGGGGCATATATGTGCTTACTTACAACGACAATCAAAAATAAAATTCGTACTGTGAAGCTCGACTTCATGAGAAGACGCTTACAACTAATACGACAAGATCGAGTAAGAAATTAAGAAATGTGGAGGAGAATGAATACCATTTGCTCGATTACGGAAGGTTTAGAAAACCGGGGACTCAAATGGTATGGGTAAGTACAACGGATGCTGGATTACAGATTGCCCAAGCGAATAATACAATGGTCTCCACTGGAATGAAACAAAAGAGGTAGATCTGCTTAGTTGGGAAAGTTACATAAAATCAGCAATGGAAAATAGAAGCCGCCTGTAAGAAGATTGGAAAAATAGGATAGAAACAAAATACGGTGAAACAAACCTAAAAAGAACAGCAGGAAGAGAATAGAACAGATCGGCAAACAAAATCAAAAATGGAAGAAGAATGATAGAGCGTGAGGGTTAAAAATATCAGAAATAACTGAACGATATAGAAAAACATCGGCCGGGAAATTAATTGAAGTAAAAACAAAAAGAATAGCAAAATAGGAACTACAGATTTGAAACAAAACTAAGAAAATGAAAGAGGAATGAGCGAAACATAAAAACATCAGAACTAATACAACAATATACAAAGACCGGGCCAGAAATTAATGAAATAAAACCAAAAATAACAGCAGGAGAAGAATAGAATAGATTTAAAGTAAATAAAAGGTAAAGGAAAAATAACGAGCATAAAACGAATAAGAAGAAGCGAGCAGTAAAAGATACCAGAAATATAGAAAAGTATGGAAAAACACTGGACAGGAAATTATGCAAAACAAAATTAACAAGTGCAACAGGAAATCAATAGAACAAAAAAATTAGAAAAACCGCAGGATGATGTATTATTTTCAATTAATTTAAGCTAGGGTATAAGAAGAATAAAAAGAAAAGTTACCAACCGAACAGGAAAAAAAAGCAGAAAGGCGCCGATTATATTTCAGAAAACTATTAGAGGAAAATAATGAAAAAAAAAGACCGAAATGTTGGCCGAAGTTCTGACGTGAAAATCGATACACAATTTTTCCAGTAAACTTATATTTTATGCTCATAAAATCTGAAAACGGATACAATAATAATAAATTACCAGCATACGTAAGAAGAAAGAGTATTTTATTGATAAAATGTCAGTAATAAATAAAACGCGTTTATTTAAAATTAAGAAATTTTAAGTTTCCGTAGAGATCCTTTGTAATCCCTTAATTAATTAAAAAATTTCAACATTTATTTATTATTTTGTTCTTTGATATCCTGAATATGCACTTTCTTCATTCTTTTAGAAAAATATTGTAAGTTAAACTATTGAGGCATGTGGGCGAAATGGGTTGCTTTTTTCATTTAAAATAAATTTAATATCTACATTTGTAATTATGAATTATATTCTAATTGTAACAAACAAGTGGTATGAGGTTGGAAAGTTCCATTTAATGTTGTAATTAATTAATTAACTTGTTGTGTTTCGCAGCTTTGAGGAGGGCAAAAACTAACTATCGAAACGTTGGCCGATATTCTGATATTCAGAAAAGCAATAAAAAATTATCCGACACACTTTATTCCGATAAAATTAGAATTTTATTTTAATTGTACATACAAAATATATTAGGTAAGGAAATCTACCTTTGTTGTATTCTAAAGCTCTGAAGCAGGCAAAACATATTGTCGAAATTCTGATATGAAGAGCAATAAAAATTTATCTGACAAACGGATATTATCGGTATCTCCCGAAAGTTATTATTGTTTGGCTTAGTCCTACCTTATTTTTAGCTAATAATTAGGCAGGTAATTGAGCTACTTTCCAGAAATCTTTGGATTTCTAGGAATTTGCATATTTTTGTAAAAAGTACTCAGCATATGCAGGAAAACACTGTATCTTTTAGAAACTGTCATTAGCCATTTGCAAATAAAACATTTTAAATCAAATACGAGGCATATCCACAAATTAAGTTCCGATCGGTCATAAAAATTACAAGATCTTTTTTCTTCATTTTTTTATTAGTATTTGCTTAAATGTATATTAAACTGCTTCTCTACAAAGTCGCCGTTTAAATTAAAAATTTATCATAGTGTGGCACAAGCTTTTGTATAGATTACATTAACACTTTAAGGATAATTTTAGACGAATGTAACAAATGGCAGAAACAGCTATACATAGGATTCATAGATTTCAGGAAAGCGTTCGATAAAGTAAACAGAGAGAAAATGTGGCAGATACTCAAGACTTATGGACTGCCAGATAAATACATCAAAGTGATTAAAATACTCTATGAAAACTGCAACGCCTGCATAATGCATAATGCATAATGGGGTAAAATCGGACAGGTTTGAAATTGAAAATGGCGTAAGACAAGGCTGCATCCATCGCCCTTATTATTCCTAATAATAATCGATTGGGTAATAAGAAGAACTATAGATAATCAAAAAGGACTAGTATGGAGATTTAACACGAAACTTGAAGACCTAGAATATGCGGACAATATCTGTTTAATAACAGAGAAAAGAGAACACCTACAAGACAAACTAAACATACTTAAAAGAACAGCAAGCACAATAGGACTGGAAATTAATACAAACAAGACAAAGACAATAAGAGTAAATACGGAAGACAAAACAGAAATAAGGATAGAACAAAGCAAGGTGCAGAATGTGACAAACTTTAGTTATCTTGGCAGTATACTCGATGAACAGAGAGGATGTAAGATGGATATAAAAACAAGGATACATACAACTAGCCCAAAACAAAAACAAATGGAAAGACCTCGTTCAAACTATATGTAATCAACAAGAACAAGATTCAGCCCCCTAAACTAAAGTAAAATGAATAATAATAAATAGTGTAATATGTATATAAACAATTGTAGTATAAGTTTGACTACCTTATACTATGGACTTCCCAGTTAGAGAAACGTCTGGTGAAGACCCCCTAAGTTCCTAATAGGAATGAATGGACCGAAGAAGAAGTAAATGTTTAATAAATCAATTAAAGTATGGGAGTAGAAAAACATTTTAATGCCCTTGTTTAATGGTTGTTGGTAATGAGGTTAAGTTTCATAATCAGAAAGACTATTTTAAAGAATCTGAAGGACTCTTGCGTTCGAAAGTTATGTGAGAAAACAACAATTAGTGTGATATTGTTTCAGATATTTGTACGACTCAACAACTTTGTAATTTTGTCCTTAAGGAAGAAAACTTTCAACAAGTATTGAAAAAAAATAATTTTTTCGGTTTGATAAGGTTGGTTAGTTTAGGTAATCTATGCAATTTTGTCCCTAAATTTATGTATATTATATTTTTTTATTACAGTCTTTTAGATTAGCCATCCCTGAAAGCTGACATTTTAAAAGTCATTGTTTGTTCAGGTTATTTTATTGAGGTTTAAATTTAACCGTCGAGAATTATATATTGGCTTATATAAAAAGTAGAAGTATATTTTGAAAAATGTGCTAAGCAGATATTCAAGTCAATAAAATAAGTTGGGATATTTTTACACCCGCATGAACAGATTTCTGATTCCGATAAAAGCAATCGTTCAGAGTTTTCCATATATACTTTTGCTCTTTGATGTACAAAGTTTACGGTCGTACATTTCGAAATTGGTTTCGTTTTGTAGCGATTTGAAGGGCGAATTTGATAAACACACATGTGTTGAATTTCTCCGCTTTACAAATTAGGGGCCTTTACAGCAATGAGAATTGTCTTTTTTTAAACAATTTATTATAAAGGTCCGATTGTTCAATTTTTCAATTTAGTTAAAGTAAACAGAACAAAACAAAGAACGGTTCTTTTACTGAACCTTTGAAGGCTCTTCCAAAATATCAAAAGCTTGTATAAATAAAAATATACAAAACAAATAAAAACGGAGAGAACATGTATGTCAACCGTGAAAAGAAATTCCAACCGACTGAACAACTTAAATCCGTCGCAATATTCTTGCAGTTTAAAAAGCATACAAGACAGGTGATTTTATGTATTGCTTTGCGAAACGCGCCATCAACAAACCGTCTGTGGAGTACTTGCGAAACAATTTGGCGAATTTATCGAGGACGTTTAACGATTTCAATGGATATTTAGGCAATTCAGAAATTTTGTAGGTGTTTTGTATAGCCGCTTTTCATACTTGTAAAGAAAATTGCGATTGTGCGCTTTTATTCAATCGTGTGAACAAAACTTATTTCAAAAGCAGGTATTAAAGGATTCTTTTCTTTATTTCAAGTTCGAGCGTGATTTTGTTTAAAGTTTTCCATTTCTGCTTTCATCTGCTTTAGTTTTTTCGCCCATATCCGAGTTTGCAAAGCTGCTCGTGACGACGTGGCAAAGCGTGGATGTCTTCGTCTGCGGATATTGCCACGAACACTATTGAATATTAATAAGTACTTAGACTTGTGCGCACTTCCACCAAGAAGAAATCCTTTACAAACGTATAGGGCCCGAAGAAAAACGCGGGTAATCAGTCATCCACCTTTAGTTACGCACGTGAAATAAGATTTCACAGAGGAGACGTCATTTATTTTAAACAGAATTTGAATTTTTAATTTATCCAAGGAAACACGCCTCGGGTTTTCTCGAGCCGATATAATTTTATTTTCTTTTCGAAACCGTTTAATTTTTTTGGGGGAGTTGGAAGCCGATTAGCCGAAATTTTAATACCGTTAAAAATATTTGTTTTTTTTTTATAAGCCGTCGTTATTTAACAAAAATTTAATATCACCTTTTGAAACCGCTCTCTGCTACAAAAAGTTTTTTTTTATAACCCACATCGAGCTTAATGATATTTCTTGGCTTATATAGGTGCCAAAAACAGTGTGGATGCCGAAGTGCGCATGCTGTGCGGTAATGAAATTTTCCCATCTTCTCAGCAGCTTGAATGTGCTTATGAGTTCCTTCGCCGATCTAAAGCAGCATGGAATGCAGGCTGTCATTAAAATATCATATCGATATTCGACTCGATTGCTCGAGCCGCGGATAACGGCCTATGGCGCAGAATTTAAAAAACTCCAGTAAACGGAATATCTCTGAATTTCCGCCACCAAAGTAGGATATTTAAATTCTATAAAAATTATGTTCAAAATAGAACTCCACCGGTATTAAATAATTATTTCTTAGGACGAATTTTTTTTGAAGAATTTGCCTTTTCGTAAGCAGTATAATTATCCTTTGGTGAACACAAATTAATTATAAACACTTTGAAAAAGAGGGCCTCAAATTACCTAGCAATTTGAATTAATTTAAACTGCACTTTGTAGTCGTAAAACCTTGCAAGTAAAATTTTAATTAGTACCTGCATTAATAAACGCACAAAGATATCAAGAACAACTTCTTTGAACATGTTCAAACTGTCTTATCGTTAAGGTTTCATTTTTCGTTTTAGAAGCGCTTTAATTAAAAGCTGCTCGTTCACAACAGAATTTTAAATTTATTATCTTGAATGGTTGTTTTAGGAGAACTTTTTTGTTTTACTTGTTAAATTTCACATATTCATAAGCCATAATTTTATTCACCTAGCAAGTTTAAAGCTAAGGAAAGCCGATGCAGTTACGAAACTATTATTACTTTACAAATTGCCGATTTAACTAATCTAAGTTTTTCTAAACTATTTTATGCTTGATATGCTGATATGTAAATAAAACTTGATTTTTTGTACAAAATTAGCCTAACTGAAGAGCAGGCATATTTAAATAATTCCAATTGGAATTTATTACACCAACTTTAAAAATTGTAGTCTATTTCTTGGTGGCAATCCATAGTTTGGCGGAGGCGCCGTGTCTTGTAACCGAACAACCAAGCAGATATCTAATTATTTATCTTAATTAATTATCTAACAAATTAATACTAATTAAGTACCGGATCAAAGGTATTTATAAATTTAAAAGAAGCAGCAATCTTGTATTTATTAGTAAACTACAACTGAAAGGTTTGATTCAAAAGCTTACACTAAAAAGTATTTTGTAATCAGCAGCGTGGGTCGTACAAAACGTATCTCAGAAGAAGTTCTGGAAATTTATTCAAATTAAATCGATTAGTCAATCATTCGATTTTCAGTTTGTGTGACTAATCGATTTTCGAATATTCGGTTATTGCGATTAATCGATTATTATGATTATTCGTCTATTACTATTAATTACTGTGATTAGTCGGTTAATCACGATAAACCGACTATTCGCGATTGCTAAATTATTTATATTTTTTCTTGATTGCTTAAAACCTTCTTTATTAATTGCTGTTATTTCTATGATCTTAAATCCTTACATTTTTATTCATTTCAAATGGAAAAAAGGTAGTTAAATACGTATTGAATCGAAATGAAATAGTAATAATAATAAAAATAAAGAATAAAGAGCTATTAACTTTAAATCAAGAACAATATAGACTTGAACCAGATAAAATTGACAAGATCTCTGATCAACAATCACTAGATCACTTAAAGATGACACTAACCAACAGCTTATTAAATTAAGCACGAAATACAGTAGAAAATAAAAATACAGAGAAACAAAAAGTCAGCATGAAATCATCGGATATGTTAAAAAAAGGCACCCGAGCTACTCAATACAGGTAAAAGACACACCATAGAATTAAAACTAAACAAAACAAAAGAAATCAAATCAAAGAAGATATCTTGAAACACCAAGAAAAAGAAATTGACGAATTAATAAAACAAAACTGTAACCTACGAGTCATAAAATCAAATTCGAAACAACAAAAAATAATAACACCGATAGACGAGAGAGGAAACAAGATGCTAATTGAAACAGAGAAATGCTATCAAACGATGCGCTGTACAGCTCCAAAAGTGAACCAGCCCACAGCTCTAGATCGATATTAAGCAAGAAAATTACAAATGTCAACTGCAAAAACTTATCTGACATTGCAGAAGGAGAAATAGAAAATGTGATAAAAGACATCGTGGGAAACAAGGCCACCGGAGAAGATGATATTATACCAGAATTGCTAAAAGATGGAGGAAAGCCCATTCTACCACATCTAAAAATCGATGGCTAAAAACCTCGCAAGTCCAATTTTGCCATTTTAATTTTATTGCAGCAAACTTTGACAATTATTATTGATATACGTTAAAGTACAAAACCAAAAAATATTTATATTGTCATCTGGTAATACCTCATAAAACTAGTACAAATAAAAATTTAAGATGCAGTTCCTTGAAATTCGACTTGCGAGTTTCATCCTTATTTGAATTGTAGCTTGGCTTGTACTCACAAGGTTTTGATATAGCTTTACATTAGGTACTGTTCGCAGACAATTGTGATTATATAGTAATATCTACTGTAGAACTATGACTTGTAGTAGAGGGAAACTGATGGTGATGCTAGCATCCAAAAATTCAAGGTAAATCTTTCATTTATATAATTTCTTAACAATTTAGTACGTGAATACATGTGAGAAAGTAGGGTTATGTTCAAATTCATGGTTTAAAGAAATTCCTATTTATTTGCATAAAACTAATAAAATAAATTAAAAAATAGAGAGAGATGCAAATCAGCTCTTCTTAACTTATTTCATGAAATTATAGTAGAACTTCTTAGTATTCTACTTCCTAACCTAACAATACCAGATGTATTTAAAATGAAATTAAATGATAGTTTCGGAACAGTTGATAATGACAATATTTTGCGCCCAAAGAGTTGCGCAATGATATTCCAACAAGTGATACAACAAATCGTTACCCAAGTGACAGTGGGTCAAATTATGAACCAAGTTTGGATTGTAGTGACAGTTTTGATGAAGATACAGAAGAGAGCGTAGAAAATAATAGGCATAATACTGTAGAAAAAGATAATGCAAGGCTAGGAACTGAAAAGGAAAGGAGCCAAAAAAGGAGTAGTAGTTAAAGATAATTGGAGACGAGTCCTAAACAAAATTAAGCGAATCAAGGGAGAGCAATGCGTGTGCGCCAAAAAAATAAAGAAACAAATAAATACGAACCTGTGAAAAGGGAAGAAAAAAATGCAAGGTATCTGAGAAGTCTTCTAAATACTTTTGTAGATAATTTAAGACATAAGAATTAAACTATTTCAAAATTATTGGGAAAGCCTTACATGGACTGCAAAGAAGGTTTACATTTTGGGCCTAGTGGATGTAGAACCTGTCAAACAGCACAAAGCATGTAGGTATTTAGGATTTTGATCTCGATCAGTTTAGCTAAATTTTTGTATACAGGGTGTTTACGGTCTTCTCTGTATCGTTTTAAGTGGCGATAGTACAGGTCAAAAGGAGTCGATAAACCTCAAAACATCTTAGTGAAAGTTGTCTAATAAGCGATTTTAGTTTTTACATTAAGCGGTTAATTTGTTTAAAAATCTTGTAATCTACTTAATCAGCATCAGCAAGAACTACACGAATAAAAAAGAGGTAAATGTATCGTCACTAACGCCCCGCAAGGGAGCATGATCGGTAACATGGAGGGTGAAGGCCTCTTAAGTCGCTTGTCCTACCCGGTTGTGTTCCAAGCAAACAACTAACAAAAGGAAATCAAGAAGACGTCGAAGAAGAGCATGCTTGGAAGAAGTAAAAAGTTAGTGGAGGGGAAAACGTGGAGTGGTATGAGAAAAAAAAACAAACAGCACTAGACAGAACTGTGGAAACAAATATGGAAGAAATCAACTCGAGGCTGTTCAATTTCCCGTGAGGGCAGAAAGGCTTATGGTAGAAGTACTAAACAAAAATTAGATGTAAATCAGGATAGTTTTGTAAAGGGTAAATCAAACTTTGCAAATCTATGTCATTTTGGAAAATATATAGAATTATATAGAATAATTATAACTACTAATACGAAAAATACCAGCATAATACAATTTTTCTCTAATCCATTAACTATTAAATATTTCAATTATCATTATGGGATTTATTAAAAATAAAATATACGAACCCAAACTAAAATAACGCCAATACCTACGTAATATTTCAATATTGATGTATTTGAATTGCTGCAAATAGGATTTAATTTAGTGAGAATTTATTTAAACGTATTATCAGTCAATTCATTTAAAAATCATTTACCCTCTTAAAATTTGATTTACGGTTCCTGCTGCTGTAAAAATTGAAAACTCCTATTGCGTACAACGATTTCATCACAAATCAAAACGTGTTTTCGGTGGATGTTTCCTTGGAAACATCAGTACAAATTTTTAAAACAACGTTACTACGATTTTCTTAGTTAGAATGTAAGAATGAACCCTAAACTATTAATATTAGATATTGCTTTGTTTTCGTTTCATTTGCAAATGATGTCTTCGCATTGAATAAAAGTATTACTATTATTTTTTTTTTACTAAAAACAGGATGTCTGTTGCTTCATAAAACATTCATTATTTCCAAGTTTTTTTGTGTTGTTTTCGTATTACTATTTAGAAAATTATTCCATAGGACGGGCCTTGTACCGTGGCAAATAAGGAAAAACAAGACAACTTTTGGCACCCATTTTCCGTATTTTTACATTGCTTAGTTTTCATCGTTTTTATGAAATTAACAATAAGAATAATTCGCCAATTTTAGTGTCTCTGTGATTATTGGTATTGCCTAGTGCAGTAAGGCAGTCTTAATTAAGCTGCTCCAAGCTTCATTATTTCTGGTCCCCATATCTACCAGTTTCTCATAAAAATACGAAATACTCACCAAGCTTAAACGTATGTGTTTCTTCAATTTTTGTTGGTGCAGCTCAGTAAGAGACCCAGTTCTTTTTAGTTGTCTGTAAAATATAAACCGCATCAATTGATGAGCAACTTTTCAATATTGAATGAAGCTACATGTTTAATAACTCAAAGTGTTATTTTATAGAAGCATATTTTTAAGATTAGTCATATTTTAAATTGTCCGGATGTACAATAACACCACATTATTTGTTTATTAAGAAATTTAAAGCTTAAATAACAAGGAAACTACAAAATTCTGGAAGTTTCGGACATATTTTAAGCCAGTTTCAAAAGGTTTTAAACAGCTACAATGTTTCGACTGCTATTTTTTATCATTAGATAATTATATACGAGGTAGAGTCAAAAATAACCGAACTTTGCGGCCTGCGCATTAAAGACGACAGCTACAAAGTGCGCATGCATACGCAATGTTTGCTAGACATGTCGAGAGCATTCTAGCAAGCTACGTCTCATTTATCTGTCACAAATTAAAAATAACACTACATTTAATAGAACACTGTTAGTGCGCGCTGTCGGATCGCGGAAATGATGCATCGCGAGCAGCCTGTAAACACTAAATTTTGTACGAAATTCGGTAAAACATTTACTGAGATAAAGGGTCGCCGGTTTAATTCATCAAAAGAGGTGAAGAGCTTTGTAAAAAATGCACTTGGAGGTAACTAAGAATGGTTTATAGGACTGTTTTCGTAAGTGGTACGGACGCTGGCAATAGTGGTCGCCGCTGAAGGTGCTTACTTTGAAGGTGGTGTAGTGTAAAAGCTTGTATAATAAAGTTAATAAAAGTTTTGTTAAAAGTTCGGTTTATTTTTGACTCTACCTCGTATTAATTTACATATAATAATCTCCATGCAACATATGCTATACTTAATTGATTATTATTCTTCTTCTTTTCCTTTCCCTTATGCCTTACGGCGTCGGGTCTTCAATCCATTACCGGAATAGGATACGATCGGCAGCCATTCGTCTCACTTCCCTCAGGTCTTTTCCTCGTCTCATCACTCGTTTATGGGAAACCAGGACGTCGAGAAAAAGGAGAGAACCATTCGATTATATTTCCATTATGAACTTGATATCAGGGTGCTGACTATTAAGATGTTCTAGGAAGGAAGCAAGGTTATGTCTTCCATGGGGCCAGATAATAAAAGTGTCATCTACATAACGAAACCAGACCTTGGGTTTTAAGTCAAAGGATTCCAGGGCTATTGTTTCAACAGATTCCATAAAGATGTTTGCAACCACCGGAGAAAGAGGAGAACCCATAGCAGCGCTTGTCACTTGCTTATAGAATCGCTTGTTAAACAGAAAATATGTGGAGGAAAGGCACTTTTCAACGAGAATGCTTAAACTTGCAAGTTTGCCGTCTTGAACTAGTAACTGTTCGATGATAGCTACTGAGTCAGGAATGGGGACCTTGGTGAAGGGAGACGTAACGTCTAAACTGACAAGCTGGTCATTAGAGTCTATGGTGAGATTTACGATAAGGTTTACAAAATGGAAAGAATTTAAAGTGTGCCTTTCCTCCACATATTTTCATCGTCGTTACAGTCAGATACGCATGGCCGGATGCAGCCGGTATAAAGTCGCTGCCTTTTCCTTTTTTCTTCAGAAGGGTTTCGCCTCTGGCGTGGTTGACACGTTGAGTTACCGTGCTCTTTTAGTGTTCCCTTTCCTCCTGAAGAAGCCCCTTAAAAAAGTGGGCGAAACGCTGAGTTATTCTGTCTCAAACATGACACGGTCCCAATCCGGAAAACGTTTTGTTAATAAGATTCATTGTCAATGCCCCTTGGTATGTAACTACCGATACAATTCACAGCGACTTATAAATCCCCACTGTGAGGGACGTCATCCAGAAAAGAAGCGTTAATCATCACAGAAAACTTCAAACCCATGTAAAATAATGCAACAAGGAGTTTAAAACGGAGATGGCCAGGAGACTTGTTATAAGTTGATTAAGGACTTCTCTTCATCGGAGGGGATCACATCAAGCCGGGAGGCAAGATCTGTATAATAGATTTTAAGTCACTCATTAGCTTACAGATTATGTATCTAATTGCCGAATTTATACTGAATAAAAAAAGATATTTAGCATTACATGTGGCAACCCTTTTGTTAAATTTATGTAAATTCGGCAGTTATAATTTTTGTAATTCCAAAATCAAAATTATATAAATTTTCTAATATATGTTCTGCCAAAGCTGTAAGTATTATTTTTATAATTTTTGATGGATAATTTTTGTTCGTTTATCTGTTTTTCAAATATTTGTCTGTTTGACCTATGTACAGATGTACACTCCATTACAGTTTGTAACTTATTTGATAGATAATGTTAATTTGCTTGTCATTTGATGTATTAGAGTTTAATTTTGAAATAAAGATTTGTCTTATTCAAATCTGAATCTTATAAAGTGTTTGTACAGTTTTAAAAGTTTTGTAATATTTTCTGTTAAATTTTTATAAAGTGGTAAAGCCATGAATCTGGTGTTTTTATTTTTATTAGTATTGTTTGGAATAGGTATATTTTTTTTGTGTAGTTATTAAGTTTCAAAATCTTTTTAATTAATTTAATAATTTTACTCAATTTTATAGCTCTATCGATTAAACTTACTTTATATTTTGCTAGAAAATTTGGATCTAAAGTGAATATCCTACAGCACTGATATGAATCAATCATTATATTCTCTGTAATTTTTTATAGCAAACGGTGATTGTAATAAATGAGGTAAATGACAAAAAGAGGTTCGTACTTAACGATATCCTATTAATGCTTTCAATATTATTCGACAAGGAGTTGAATTAAGCGTATATCAAAGTTGATTGTAATTAGCACCAAGAATCGATGACAAAAAGACGGAAATAACTGAACTCTCAAAAACAGTCCCTTGATTACTTCACGTAAATAAATAATAAACCAACCGCCACAACCGATGATAAATACTAAAATGAGCATTTGTCAGTTCGTTATGACAAGTTAGTAGCAGAATAAGTTATTACATCGTCACGAAATAATGTAAAATTTATTTAATACGATTCTAATAATTCTTCTACGCCCATGGAGAAAACAAATGGAAACCAGCGCTGGAACGCAATTATACGATATCAAAGAGCAATTCATCTTTTACAAACAAACCCGCACCTCAGGAAACTGATTGAAAACTGCTGATGTTGCGGAGCAAACAAGCAATAAAGGATACAGGGTGGTTTCTGTACCGTAAAGGGATAATGACGCATTCAAAGGACGGCTTCCAAGTTTTCACGTGTTCGGTAGTTAACAACGGAATATATTAGCGCGGAATTGTAAAAAAGTACAAGACACGCGAACGTAATACGAAAATACAAAACGGACCCGAATAACCACTCTGTATATTAGCCTGCAAATTGGTACTTATCGGTCTGGAACGAGAATAAATGATTTATTTTCATTACGACCATTATAGACATCGCATTTCGCTGAACGAACTTAATTTAAATCAAATTAGCAGGGAGTTTGTAAATTAGTTTTCTAACTACGACGACTAAGTTGCCAAGTGAAGTGTAAAGAATGCTACTGTAATCTGATTATATGGAAAATTAAGTATTGTTTGATGATCTAATTAATTCGGAAAATTCCTCTTTCTCCATGAGCTCACTGGGTTCTGTTTTTCTCATACAAAAACAATTTCACGTTTGCCCAGCTTTATTAACAAGCGTGTAGTTAAATTAACGTTAATGAGCACATCCGCTCTATCTGACAAACAAGAGTGCAATTAAAAATTTTGCACGTATTTTCCAATAATTGAAACACGATAATTAATTTCCAAATGTGTTTCACGTAAATTTTCTATTGCCTCTATTAACAATTTTATAATTGTGGTTAATCGGAAATCCAACTGGGCCAAGTTTAAAATTAAGAAGGTGAAGTGATAACACATTCAATAATAAATTAAACTTGGGTTTTGGCTAATCCTTGAATAAACCGCATTTATAAAACCGGCCTGTAGAGTAAACTAATACGATACGTTCGTAACCACCAATATTATGTTGTAATGAAGCCATTGGGTCTGCTGGCTTGATTTCATATTTTACACCTTTTAAATTAATGCTCAGGATTATTATTTTGCGGGTCCTTTATTTGAGCCATATTTCCTTTAGTCCTTCATTCAACTTCAACATAAAACGATCAAATCCACTACAACTTTATTTGTTTTTAATTAAACAATTGTTTTTTCTAAAATTGGGCGTTTTAAGGCTCCGATTCGATAACTGACTAGCACTAACTTTCTATATAACATGAATTACAAGCTCAAAAATTAATTTGGAGCAGTTCCTGTTGTGGATGTATATAAATAACTGCCAATATTTGATTTTAAAATTTTGGTAACCGTACATTTAATTTAATTGGCTTTAGCTTTTATTTGAAAAATAAAACAAAAAATTAAAAACAGCTCTCGTAGGGGAAATTTGGTGGGAATTGTGGACAGGGTGGGATTTTAAGAAAGCTTCAAAACAGTTTCTGCGAATACGATTTGTATAGAAAGTTTCTGAAAAGTCAATTTTCAATATACTTTCACGAAAAAATATTCGAATGTATATGCAACCCAAATATATTTGAAATAGCATGTTTAAAAGTTAAATATTGCATTAAACTAAATACCAATGCCGAATAAAATATTCAGAGGAAGTTTTTGAAAAGTCAAGTTTCAACATATCTTCATGAAATGTATAAGCAACTCAAATATTTTTGAGACAATTCGCTTAGAAACTAAATTTTAAATTAAATGAAATAGCAATGTCAAGTATCGTATGATCAAAAAGTCCTTGGATTGCGGTTGCTGCGGAAGTTACATTTTATGGATACTAAACATGTTTATATTCGTTTTGAAGTCTTTTTAATTATAATATACTTACTCTTAAAGGACGCCAAGTAAACGCCAAAGACATAAAAATAATAATAGCATATGTATAATTTCAGGGATGACTTAAATTCCACAGCAACCGCGATCCAAGAACTTTTTGATCATACTATATTTTTAAGCAATCGATTTTGTAGAGAAATCTGTTGAAAAGCCAAGTTTCAACATATTTTCATGACAAACAAGCAAATGAATATTCAAAACACATATTTTTGAGATAATCCGCTTCAATATTAAATATTAACGTCACATATTTTCGACGAATAGAATTTGCAGGGGCTTTTGAGAGGTTCAGTTTCAACATATTTTCATGAAAAGACATTCGAATGTATATGCAACCCAAACACATTTGAGCTAATCCGATTAAAAATATTAAATTAAATTAAATACCAATGTTAATTACAATAATTACCTTTAGAATATAGTTTTTAGAGAAGGTTCTTGATAAGTTTCGACATACTTTCACGAAAAGACATTCGAATTTATATACAACCCAAATATCTTTGAGATAAGAGATAATCTGCTTAAAGTACATACCAACGTCACATATTTTCGAGGAACAGAATTTTTACTGAATGTTTTTGAAAAGTTAAGTTTAAACATATTTTCAATGAAACATCACCCAAACATCTTTGAAATAACCTATGTATGAAGGGATGGACGGTAAAATGGGGAGCAGGCGGTGGTAGGGGATTAGATTTTGTTCATTTAATTATTGCAAATGGCGTGATATTAATGTTGACAAAAGCACACTTGATCAACTTACCAATTAATAATGTTAGATTATTGCCTAGCCCCAACTAGGTCTTAAACGCCAAAACATCAGAAGCTCAATACAAACGGTGGTGTTTACATCACCCAAGCTAAAATCTATAATACAGATAGCAGTGATACATGAAAACAAAATAAACATACTTTACTACATTTGGGAATATAGGTTCGGATAATGTTACGTACAGGGAGAGGGAATCCCCATGTGGAATCCCAAATTGCATCTAGTAGAAAACCCTCGGGAATGTTGGGGAGTGATGCTGATGGGTGCGTGACCGATCCAACTATGGCAGAACATGATCGACAGTGGGACTCCACTCATGTCCCTGTTTCGCACATCCTAGGTGACCCCAAGCCCTAGGAAGCCTGGAACAGAGCTACGGGAGACGAGCCTCCCTGGGCATCCTGGGAAACATATTGTCTGAGTATTTTACAGACGGTCAAGGGTATTTAGATAACTACGTCTAGTTATCTAATTCCCAGGCATCATAGTTGTTAAATGAGTGCCAGAGCCTCATACTCTAATAAAAAAGCAACGACCGTTATGCTGAAATAATCATGTACCCAACAAGTCTTACTGCCTGCCAACAACAATCCTCACTGCTTGTCAGTAACAACAACAAATACATCAACATAGCTGCTCATACTGACCTTCTCTCATCGTACATGCATTCATATCAATTCAATTCAAGGTCAACTAGTTTTCAATCTTTACATATGTGAATAATCATCCAAAATGCATTTTACATCAATGCACCACTAATTCACATTCTACACACCATACACAAACTTGGTCTTTTGGTATTAATTAACACATCTGTACGCCAACGTGTCCCATGACCGACCCTCCCTTAGATTCTGACCTGTATCGGAGCCATAACGAATTGCCTTATTTTAAAAACTTTAACTCGGGTATGCTTTAAAATGTGTTGTTTGAGAAAGAGCGGTCTTTGTTTGATGTCAAAGATGTCAAAGATGAGCACCGCTTTGGAAGACCAATTTCTGTGACCACTCCGGAAAACATTGATTCTGTCCATGTTATGATTTTAAAAGATCTACGAATTGGGCTCAAGCGCATAGCAGAAGCATTGCACATTTACTATGAACGTGTGTTTCACATCGTTCATCACCACTTGGATATGAGAAAGTTTTCGGCCAAATAGATTCCGAGATGCTTGAATGCTGATCAGAAGCGCCGTTTTGAAGAAGAACTTTTGTGATCGGCTTGTTACTATGGACGAAACGTGGATCCATTACTGTGACCCAGAGCCTAAAGAGCAATCCAAAGAGTGGGAGCATTCTGGTGCTCCACGACCCAAAAAATTCCGTGTTCAAACATCGACTGGCAAGATTCTTGCTTCAGTTTTCTGGGACAAGATGGGATAATTCTGATAGATTATTTGGAACAGGGTGGAATATCACGGCAGCATATTATACCGGGTTGCTAACTCAATTACGTAAAAAAAATGTGGAAAAACGCCGCAGAATACTTGCCAAGGGTGTACTCATTTTGCAAGACAACGCTCCTGCTCACAAGTCGTTGATTGCGCAATTGCGCTTCAAAAAATTAATGAAATTGGTTTTGAGTTCGTTGATCACCCGCCCTATTCCCGGATTTAGCATCGTCAGACTATTATTTGTTCCCAAAACTCAATAAACATTTGAAAGGTAAAAGATTTTCTACAAATGACGAAGCCATATGTGCCGTTGAGGAGTGGTTTGCTGACCAAACAAAGATTTTTTTTTAAAGGGCTTAGTACTACCTACTTTATGAACGTTCTACTAAATGTGTAAGTCTTAAAGGAGATTATGTTGAATAAATAAAATTTTGTTTTGAAATATTGTGGCGTTTAATATTGTAGGCTAAGTACTTAGCAATACTCCCTCTTATATCAAACAAAAGGAAGGAAATATTTTTTTCAAAATTAATTCCTTTTCCGTTACTAAATCGTATAGGATAAACGAAAATGTGTTTTAAGTCAAATCTAAATTTTACAACAATATTGTTACAATTATCCATCAATTTTTCATAATTTTCCCTTGAATGAATGAATCAATTTAAATGAATAAATCAGAAGACCACCGGATTTGTTGATTTCAAATCACATTTTCCTAAAATAAATTCCCAGAAAATTCTCAAAGAATAATTCAGTAAACCATCTATTATTTCCAAACGAGGCAATCAAAGTAGCTAAACATTTGAAAATGAAAATTAACTTGTAAAATACATAAAGTAGGACGCCGTACAATAGAGGTTTTTGTAGGTAATATCGTATACTTTACAGCGAAAAATTATATGAAAGAAATAGGTGAACTTAGGTACTTTATTGACGCTTTTATGCCGGAAATTAGATTGTCTGACGATACATTTATCCTACCACCTACCAGAACTCTTTGACACTTAGTAACAATCTATACTTTGCGAATTTGGAATTTTTAAAAGCGTTGCTTTCATACAGAAAATTATGAGGTGTTTTAAGTAATTTTCCTAAAGTAATACTTTGGTTAAGTTATTGTTAAACGAATAAGGAAAATATGCAGGGCGAATCCTAAACGGCGGATAATATTTATACCATGCGATTCTGTAACAAGAATTGGACCAAAATTATTGTATTACAATTTCAAGCCAACGTGTACAGTTTTGAAGAGTTTTAATTAAAGAATTAAAAATTTTTAATAACAAATATCCCAATGTCAATTTTTGTTTTAAATACAAACCTACTGCGTTTCAGGATGCTTAAGAAATGAATAAGATGATAAATTTAGGAGTTTAAAATCAGGGATCAGAAAAATATTGTGGATTTGTCACTTTTTTAAATTAATTAAAGTTAATTAAAATTAACTTTCGATAGGAAACATGTAAAAATCGGGAATTCAGAGATATAAAGAGCTTACATTTTTCGCAGTATTTTTAAAAATTTGTTACAACCTGGTTAATTATCGTGTTTTAAAATCAGTTTTTGATATCAGAAATGTGGGAACTAAATTCATGACCTTAAAATTACAAAATAGAAAAAAGTTCTAAATTTTTCACTATTTTTTTCAAGTTTCTACAGCATGGTATACTGTTTTAAAATTAACTTTCAATACCAAAAAAGAAGGAATAAAATTCAGGACGCTAAATCTAGGCATACAAAGTAAAAACACCCTAAGTTTTTTACAGTATTTTTTCAAAATTTGTTAGAACTGAATGATTATCGTATTTTAAAATTTAATTTTGATATCAAAAATTGGAGATTAGAAAACAAAATAATTGCAAATTTGTCTGTGTTTTGTTCAAGCATTCTTAATTGGTTTTTTAAAATTTTTAGAGCATAGGTAGTAACGTATTTTGAAATTAATTTTTGATATAAAAAGGCATTTATTTCGTTAAATGTTATCAAATCAAACATACGCGATACTATGGGTCCAATACGTAAGTATTAACAGAAACTATCGTGAACGTAGTGAACGTAAAGGTTATGAAAATAACAAAAGGGTACTGTGATGAAGACAACGCTGCTACACTTATGATTTGTGATTTGGTACAGAAACCTCCGAACTTATCGTAGCGGAAAAGAGCAACCTCTTTAAGCACTGCAAAATAACAGATTTAAAGGACGTTTTGGCATATACACATTTCTACTTGAAGTTAGAGAATTGAGACGATGCTCTTCGTTTACTTATTCATATCTTATTTACCAAAAATATTAATCAGCTTAGCATATAGTTAAAATAGCTTAAAACTTATTAAACACTCTCACTTAAATGGAACAAATGTTAAACCTTGAATCAGGCTTTAAGGAATCAACATACCTTTCAAAATATTTGATAATAACATGTCGAAAAGAATCTACCTACTTTAACATTGACGGCTTAACACGGCATGTGTTACGTTAAATCTGTTTCGTTCCTGCTTATTAGATGCTTCCCACTTTTAGTACCTATACGAGATTAAAAATTCTTTTGGGGTATTTCAAGCTAGCTTTAGTGATATGATAATTCACTTACCATTCCGAAAATCTTTCGGGAATAACCATCACAGTAACCACCTGGTTTAAATTTAAAACAGTATTCATTTAACAGGTGATTGATTCAAAGATCGTTTGGTTAACACGGTCACTTCCAAACTAAAATAAAATAAAATTTCCTTTAGAACGCAATACAAAGGCTGCTATCAACACATGCCCCGATCATTTCACGTACCCTCTGCGATAAACTAATTACAGGTATTTTCTGAACATTTATCAATTTGGCCAGTTCACTATTGCCTTCGTAAGAATTTGTTGCACATTTCTAAAACCAGAAAAATATTTCTGCTGGTTTTGGAACGCCTTTTACAATAATTTTATGCTGAGTGTATCCTCAATGTTGGATAATATTTGCACCTGCGATTCTGTGAGCACCCAATAAGTTTACAAAGGATGTCCCTGCTTCCAAACTATATCGAAAAATCTATTTCTTCAACAGAAATCCGACAAACTGCTCTTTTCCCTTTTCATCTAACATGAGCAACCACTAAGTGCAAATAAAATTTCCTCGACAAATCGAAATAATCGGACTAATAAACCAAGAAAAAATGGCGACATCCTAATAATTAAAGGCCAAACAGCTTATTAACAACCTTGTGAAAACTCATAGGAAAATGTATATCAATTAGATTCAATAATGAACTGAGCAATAGTAACGTCATTTTCCCCTTCCAGTTCGCATAACGCATGTGATTTAGATAGTCGGTTTGTCAATTTCTATTGTATCTCAGCCTGTACGCTGAACATCCTTGCCTCTACCTTGATTGGGATATCTTAGAGAAGCAGGTTTAGTAGGGTTTCCATGGGAGGAGTAGTGTGTCTCATCATTCCTATGATACACAAGCAGGAAAGTCTTTAGAATCTAGATAATTCAACCACTCCAGCGATCCATAGGTATCTCATCAAGTTTCGTCATAGCAGTGTACAACAAGTGAACCATGCATGGTTTAAGTCCTCAAATCTTACCAGTGCTACCTTTGTTACCATAAGAATGGTATTTCCCTCGTAGGTGGATTTTTGTAAGGCCACCAGATCTTAATTAGCTTGGTTTGTTTTTGTGGGGTCACTTGAAAAGTCAAGTTTACAGGGATAGGCCAGACAATTTACGAGGGTTGTTCAATAAATTATTCCTTCTGGCCTGTAGCTCGTTTATTGGCCGATGAACGTAAAAGATGTTATACGCAAACGAAAGGTCTGAAATGTCTTCTTTCCGAGGAGTACATAATTTTTGGATATAGTCCCCACCGGTTTTGATGCACTTTCGCCATCGGTGCACTAGTTTCTGCATGCTGCCGGAGAAGAATGAGGCCGCCTTTTGACTACACCAACAACGCACTGCATTGGTGACCTGACCAGAACGTCGTCAGAGGATTTTAAAACCGCCTGCTTCATTGAGGGGCTGCTAATGGAGCTAACTTTGAGAATTTGAGTAATTAAGTTGTTTTATTGGTTTATGTAACATAATTTATTATTTTCCCATTAAAGTTGCTAAATTTAAGGAGAATTTTACTGTGTAGATATGTCCTAAGCTTATAAAAAATAGGGAAACTAAGTGGCTCACAAAAACAAAAGATCTATTTAGTAAAAGAAGGCAATTGCTGAAACAAGGAAAACGAAGCACTACAGAATATTATTCTAAAACTAATAAAACGTTAAAGAAATCAATAAGCAAAGATAAAAGAAAACAACTAGAGGAAAACATTGAAAAAATAATTGAAGAGAATAAAAACATGAAATACAGAAGATCAGTAGGTAGAGCAAGGGAAAAAAAGAACTTACAAATAAAAAAGAGATATTAAGAACTACAGAATTATATTGCGAGGAACTGTATAAACAGAAAAAGGCAATACAGCCACCGACATTACAAAATAACAGAATGAACCACCGATACTCTCAACTTATTCATTCCATTTATTCATCGAGTTTCGATGAACCCGAAGTTATTCATAAGAGCACCCGAAGATATTTTTCAAACAGCCTTAAATGGGAACACAAGGATGTTAATATAAACGTAGTGGTACTATCAGATAATTTTGAAGATCTGCAAAATATGTTAGACGAACTAAAACTCGAATCGGAGAAGGTTGGCCTGATAATAAATAAACAATAAACAAAAGTAATGACTAATCGTTTAAAGAGCAGAGACAACTTAAAAGACAACCACCACATAGAGACGGTACAAGAATAGGAATACTTCTTCTTGAAGTGGCATGCCCTTTACAGAGCGTTGTCGATCCTCTCTCCATATGCCTGTGGTGTGCGTGTCAAGTAGCCTACAGACATAGGGGACCTACAGCTTTACGTGGGCTCCAAACCACGGATGTGCTTGTACTTCTACTACAGAGAGGACTTACTAGGCAGAATACACCTCGGTAGTTTGCCATTGCCTTCCCAGGGAAGCGGCCGGGTCTTTCCGGTGTATATGTGGCCCTGGGAATCGAACCCGGGCCATCTCAATGGTCATACGCACGCTGAACCAACTGAGCCACGACCGCCATGGACCTTAACGTAATCACTCATGCAAGAACTTGTTAAAACCCAACGATCCATGGAACGGCAAATGCTGAATTTAAATTAACAGGCAGAATAAGAAATAAAACAATTAGAGAAAAAAACAAGTTAATAGACATTAAAAGACGTAGTATCTGTAACATGGAGATGGGCTAGCTCTAACATCAGGCTAGGCGACGAACGATGGATAGAGTAAAGAAATTCAGCACTGACGACCGTGGATTGGTAGAAGAAGTGTAGTTCGTCCGCAGACCAGATTAAAAGATAATTTGGGGATGACAGCAGGGTTAGCATGGTCCAGAATAACCCAAAATACCACATATGGAGAAATAAAGGGCAGGCCTATATACCACATTGGATCAGAACAGACTAATGAAGGAAGAAGAAGCGGCTTACATTCAAAGAAAATAATGATTAGTGACAGAAAGCATGTCTAAACGTGAACCAACTTCTAGGTGGCTCAAGATGAATAAAACAAGATAGATGGGAAAGAGGATGAAATTTCAACTACTCCGGATAATGTAAGGAAGGCAATCAAATCCATTAAGAATAATAATAAGGCTATCGGACCCAGAAGAATCGAACTGAAACTGGTCAAATAGGGATCAGAAAAGCTTTTACGTATAATATAGAGGATTTTCCAAGTGAGTACAGAAGGAGCACATAGTTACACCGGCGGAATGCGAAGCCTATATAACATCAATTTTCAAGAAAGGCGACCAAAGGGCGATCGCAAATTACAGACGGTTAGGTGTAATAACCACAACGGGTAGAATTTACTGAAGAATAGTGAAAAACAAAATTGAAGAACAAATACAAGGCAAGGTAGGAGAAGAACAACCTGGACGATCGACAATAGATCATGTATATACGACACAGCATCTCATTAAAAAGAAAGCAAAGAATAGAGCAGTCCGCTTAGCCATAATAGATTTTAAAAAGGCGTACGACACAGTTCCGGCGAGACAATTATTGTGGAAGCGTATGTTAGAAATAGGGGTACATCTAAAGATGCCATAATAAACAACTTTTCAAAGTGCAATAGTGTGAACAGACCTGTATGATAGCTTTGAAGTATCAGAAGGGCTACTACAAGAAAACTCCACTTCACCTACTTTTCATAGAATATGCCTCACGAAACTGGATAAATAAATGCGAAAGAATGGGAATCCCCATTAAAACGACCGTCTTTATACACTCACTTTTGCTGAAAGTGGTTTCAGCATAAGATTAGAAGGATTTAAGTTATATGGTCAGAAGGCGAAGAGAAGAGTACACACAAGAAGGATTGGAAATCAATCTCAATAAAACTGCGTACCTAATAATAACGGACGAAAACTTGGAAGATCTAGTAACCGAAGATAATTTGGAGATATTGGGCATCAACGAATTCAAGTACCGTGGGTTCACCACCATAAAAGACGCAACGCTAGAAGATGAAGTAGGCTAGAACAAACAAGAACATACATAAGGCAATTACATCCAATAATTTGGAACACGCACATCGCCAACAATACAGTAACAATAATCTACAACACAATAATAGGAAGTATATTATGACATACGGCGCAGAAAATTTGATCATAACTAAGAAAAACAAAGGGAAAATAACAGCAGTTAGGATGGAATATTGGCGGAAGTGTTGTGGAGTAACAAGACACAATACAATTAGAAATAAGGAAATGCGCAAAAGGATGGAAGTACTCGTAAATCAAGATGTTGTCGCATATATAGAAGATAGGAGGTTATTGTGATATGGTCACGTAAGAAGAGCGTCGGAAGATAGATGGATAAAAAGACCTACCGACTGGAGCCTCATGAGAAGAAGGAAAAGAGGAGTCCTAGATGATCATCGCGGAATGAAGTAATAAGTAGATGAAGATGGAAAACAAAATCTAAAAAACGGTGAATGTGAAGATAGAGCAAGATGGAGAGTATGGTTCAGAGGAGAAAGATAGCTGTAAAATCCTATATACATACATAGCCCTGGGTAAATCTAGTGCTGATGTAAGCAGAAAAATGAGTTTCTAAAAAGTAAAAATTACCAAGAAAAATAAATTTGTCACCAAGCAACGTAGTTCAGAAGGATGTAATGTTTGGTTAAGTTTTTAAGCATGCATTGTACGTATATTTTTTGTATTTCATATACATTAATGTCTCATCCTTGCCAATGAAGATAGTTTCTATCTACTCAAATCATTTTGGAAAACAAATTAAACTAAGCTTAAATTTTAAGGAAGTTGCTGCAAATGACCTTTTATTCCTTTTCACATGTTGTTGTAAATAATAAAACGACACTAACATGAAGGAAATGGCTTCTAAGTAGATGTAGGCAGCCAAAATAACAATATTTAAATATTTGCTACCATAAATCAATAAATATTACTTCTCACCAAATCACAATTTTAAATTTAAAGTGAATTTATTTGCTAGCTCTCTTGCATGGTGTTTTTAGAAAGCTCCAGAAGCTGTTGAAATTTAGCATGCTTTGGTAGGTATACTTTTCAAAAAAGTAAAATAAAGTGGGGATATTGAGTAAATCCAAGAAATATGGCTAGTATTATCACTTGCGCTGCAAGAATGGTGTGGACGACTTGTCTAGACCTAGACTATAGACCACATTCAACTATTCCAATAAATTACTGGAGCAGTTTAATGTGATCTACATTTGAAATAACACAGGTAAGTACGTTCCTTGAAATACTTATTTCATTAGTTACAATTGTTATTGCCGTATCATGCATGTAATGGGCTTGATTTTGTTAGTAAAAATTATCTCGGTGGAAGGAGCTTAAAAATCTTTGTTGACTTTTCATGAAGTGAACGATTGCTTAACGTCTTTTGTAGATACTAATATCGAATTTAACAGTATAATAAACACTTTGTTCCAAATTCGAACAGAAGCAATCCCGTAATGAAATCAAAGCCTGTTTTCGTATCATAACGTTGGATCATGATGCATGTATCAGTTGTGGGGAGCATGTGTAATTAGTAATTACTAATGCTGTGTATTCCGCCCTATCTCTAACAGAACCGTTGGTAACAACCGTGTGGTTCGATGGAACAGTTCAGACAATCGTGCGGGTATAAACAAACGTACAAAGGACTCATCCCTTCATGCCGATACCTATCGGACCGATCAGTTTCCATTCCTAACAAACAGATATATACACATTTCTGATTCAATACAAAAACGGAATCGCGAAAATTAGCATAGAACTCCTAAACACGCAATTTCTCATTTACAAACAGAATTCTCCTGGTTGAGTAGATTAAAATACGAGTTATATTTAGCTGTCAAATAAACCAGGTGTTTAACTAAAGTTTCAAATAATCCGGTTATGATTAATTTAATGTTAGAAATTTCGCGAAATTGTCACGTATCTAACCACTTATTGCGTAAGTTTCCTCTATGATACCACTTGAAACCAAATACAGAATACCTAAATGCTCGTGCAAGAAAAACAAACATCGAAAGCTTATAGCAGTACATTAAAGTGGACACAATCGAAACGTGTTATTTGTGCGCCTTTAGTTGTTTTTTGGGCATTTCAACACCAGTTCTGAGTTCTGACAATAAATAGTGACGAATATCGGAGTGGAAAAATATCACGTAAAGCTTCTGAAAACCCACTTATTTTACGGAATTATTAATTAATTTACCTAATTGTTTTGGCAGACTATATTCTACCCTTAATCCTTTTTATAAAATTAAAATTAGTTATAGTAGTATTGGAGTGCTTAAAGTTTGGGCCCAACTTTTGGGGATACCTTGTACCTACGATTGTGTAGTTTTTTATATATAAAATACACTGAATCCCCCCCCCCCCCAATTTATGAAATAGGAGGGATTTGTTTTGTAAGAAATAAACGTTTCTTAAGTTTTTCCTTTACTTTGCATAGATTTACATAAATGTAAGGATATTTCCTATGTATTTTGTGGTTGCTTTGAAGAATTAACATTAACAGGCCAAGGGATGTATTTCAAGCAGAAGATTAGCAACCGAAATATAACACTAGTTTAATTTAGGACCAAAATTTAACAAAGTCGTTGGCCAAGATATAAACTTTTCGAGCCTGTTTAGTGCTGTGGTACTACATATCAAGTATTGAAATACTAGTAGGGCGTATATGACATATTATTGCAGAAGACAAAGACATGTAATCCTGGCTTGATGAGATCTCTACCAGCCAAGAGAACTCCTGGCTTCCCGTCACTTGAAAGGTTTATAAGCAGAGCTTTTCGACCGGAGAGCTCAGTTCCACATCAGTTCCAGTCCGAGTTCCACTTCAGTCCAGCTCCAGCTCCAAGTCTAGTGCCAGCTCCATCCTCGGGCTCAACCCGACTTCCAGATCTACGCATCCTACGTCCGAGGCCGGTAAGCGTATCCTCTTTCACGTATCCGTGTGCAGCCTCCTGTACAACCTTGCCCATTGTTGTATGGTGTAAACAAACCTGTATACTTTGTGTATATATTTAAATATATATCTTGCGCTCTACGCTTTGTATCTTTCTTGCCGAAGACATCGCCCGCAAGCTGTTCCCTTGGCCACCCGCAACGCCGGAGGTAATAATTGGCGCCCAACGTGGGGCCACGCACAGGACGATCTTCAGGACCCATCCATGCCTGTGACTCGGAGTCAAGCCGGAGAAGACAAACCCGCAGTTCTGGAACTGCCCGAAAAATCCAGTGGCGCCCAAACAACTATGGAAGCTGCTGTCCAGCAGCTAATCCAAGCCCTACGCAACCAAGCCGAGAAGCAACCAGCACCACCCATCTTCACCGGGGACCCTCTTGAGGATTCCATCTCCTTCCTGAAAGAAGTAGAAAAAGGTACCGACCCAGATGACCAGCTGAAAGCAGTGCCGAAACAACTTCAGGGACAGGCCGCATCCTGGTGGAAGAGCTACGAGGAGTTCATCCCCGAATACGCCGAATTCCGCCGGCTGTTCATCGAGGAGTTCGACGGAGCCCAGGTACGTGCGAGCGACGTTCCGACCCGGAAAACGGACCAGCAGCCTAGTATTATCACCGGCCCAACCATACGTCTTGTTCGAGGTCCAAACGTCAAGATTCAAGTAAGTGGAAAATCCTACAGTGCCCTGATGGACATGGCGGCCAGAAATAACTTCCGACATCATTGAAAAGGTCCAAATCGCTCAAGGACACACCGCCGCCAACTTGGCATGTGAGTCCCACACCGCTGCCATCGCCGGTTCCGCAGAAGTAGCATACCCCATCGAACGAGAGACCTACCAAGACACGTTCTACGCAGTGCCCAACCTCGCCGCTCCGATCATCCTAGGATACGGATGGCTACAGAAGTATGAAGTGGTAATAGAACTCAAACGTCAGTCAATACACTTCGGGCTGAAGGATTGTTTTCGTTGATCAATATGCCTCACATATACCTTAAGATACATCCTACGCTATGTAAATAGTTTAACAGAAGTGGCACTTACTAACAAATCTGCTTTTTCTTGATCCTATTTGCATATTTTGACTATAACAATGAACGTAGACCTTGATATAGCCTATATCTGGACCAATAAACGCAATAAAGTATACAGAAGGTATTTCCCTTAAAACCAGATCTAGGCCGTGAACTCTACGTGCAACTTCGTTATCTTATGTTGCGGTTGTACTGCTTGTGCTACTAAATTTTAGTTGAAAATTCGGTAATAACCTGTTGCTAACCACCAACTACCAGATCTATTTGTAAATTCGCCGGCAAACAGCTGGTCTTGCCCACCGAAGAATTTAAAAAAAAAAAAATTGATCCGTAGTGTTATGCGTCAAAAATTAGAAAAGTGGAACAATCGCTTACTTAATCTGTGAGTTCGGCGCGAGATCTCTTGCTGAACGGTCGTGTGAGCGAATGACCGCAGTGATATCACGAGCCCGGGCGTTTAATCAGCTATCAGCTGTGTAAGTTAAATTCATATTTTAATTTTCCATTTAGCGAAATATTCTATACGAACTCTGAATAACTCCGCAATTCCAATTGTTTCCCCTTAGTGGGGTAAAACAATGTCTACAACTAAAAGAAACTCTGATCACCTATCACCTCCTATAAGTGACCTGCAAAAAAAATATCAATGGCAACCTGCATCGTTATTAGAAAAAAACAAATTTTATCTACCAGAACACCTTGAACTGTTAGGCGAAAATACATCGCCCGAGAATACTGATACACCTATGGAAACAAATAAAGAAACCAAAAATAGAATCCCCCCAATATTCTTGCATGGGCCAGTTAACCACAAACAAGTTATCGCAGATATTCAAAGCATTGTTAAAGATAAATATTCTACCAGCCTCAGTGGGACTTCACTAAAGATCACACTCTCAACTGATAACGACTACAGGGCCTTAGGAAAACATTACTTAACAAATCAAATTGCATACCACTCCTTTCAAAATCCAAATGAACGACCACTCTCAGTTGTGATTAAAAATGTTCCAATTTCTCTAACGGAAAAAGACCTAACAGAGGAACTCTCTGCATATAATCTTCCCATAATTAGCATCACAAGACTGTATAACAGAGACAGAATACCAATCCCCGTATGCGCAGTACGATTAACGGCCAATGAAAAGGCGAACGAAATCTTCAAAATAGAAAGTATCTACCATACGCTAGTCAGAGTAGAACCACGGAAAACATCTAGTAATACACCACAGTGCCACAGGTGCCAACGCTACGGCCACACTAAAAACTATTGCCGATTACAACCTAGATGCGTGAAGTGTCTGGGCAACCATATATACACCGACTGTGATAAAGACAGAAATACTCCCCCAATCTGCGTTAACTGTGGAGATAACCATCCAGCCAACTTCAGAGGCTGCAAACACTTCCAGGACTCCAAATTTTCCAAAAGTAGAATACACACTAGAAAACAACAAACTAATAATAGCATTGAACCAGTACCAGAAAATAACCTCACCAACTTTCCACACCTTGACAAAAACTTCAAAAATATAAATAATCACAACCAACCCTGGAAACCAACAAATAACTCTTCTAACACCGAACTTATAACCAATACCATCCTTACATCACTTCTAAATCTGATTCAACCCTTCCTTGGTCAAATAAAACAATTCTTGTTAACCAACCTTTTACCACTTCTCCTAAATGGATCATAATTGCAACAAAACTCTCATTCATTTAAACATCCTGAACTGGAATGCCAATGGACTAAAGGCCCAACAAACAATATTTACAACTTTTCTTGCAAGATATAACATAGATCTAGCATGTATCTCGGAGACACACTTGACTAAAAACGATATCATCAAAATATCTGGATATTGCTGTTATCGTAATGATAGAACAGCAAGATTTGCCTCTGGTGGAGTAGCAATCTTTATAAAACAAAAAATTATTCATCATGAAGATACAACAATCAACAACACCAATCTTGAAACGGTTGCTGTCAAAATAAAAACACAAGAAGGCAATTATATTAAAATAATTAGCGTGTATCGACAACCAAACAAACAGCTTCTTGAAAGTGACATATGCAACATATTCAATAGTAATGAACCCACATTACTAATTGGCGATCTCAACTCCAAAAATACCGCATGGGGATGCAGAGCAGGTAACCCAGCTGGAACAAAACTCGACGCCATTGCAACTGCACACGCTCTTCAGATAATAATCCCGGAAGAACCGACATACTACCCATATCGGTTAGACCACGAACCAGATATTCTGGACATAATAGTTCAAAAAAATTTTAAGTCACAAATATTTCAAGAAGTTTGCGCTGAACTTAACTCAGACCATCTACCGGTAATAATCTCATCAATAACAGCACCTTCTGGAAGACTTAACGAGCCAAGAATAATAAACGGACTAGTAGATTGGGACCTTTTCCAGGAACTCCTAGATAAAACTCTTAAATACCCCAACAAGTTACTAACCCCGGAAGAGATAGATGAAACATTAACTAATGTCACAACATGCATAAAAGAAAGTGTACAAACAGCCACATCTCCACGAAAACAACGTAAACCCACTAACTATTGAACTCCTCCCTTGTATATAATCAACCTGATAAAGCAAAAAAGTCAGCTGCGTAGGGAGTGGCAACGCACTAGAAATCCTGCAACGAAAAATTTGATTAATAATCTATCACATAGAATTAAAAAAGAACTGGATGAATACAGATTCAGGTCATATCAGAAGCACATCAGCACCTATGAACCAGGAGACCCGGGACTATGGAAAACCACAAGGAGAATATTACAACAAGCGCAAGAAATTCCCTCAGTAACCTCGTGCAATACAACATATAACACGGATGAAGATAAATGTGAAGCATTCGCCGACCACCTGGAAAAAACATTTACTTCTAGCAATCATCAAGATTCATGCTTTGCAAACATAGTAGTCAGGCATATAGAAACACACCTACCACTAGCCGGAGATCAAATTAATCCAACTTCACCGAAAGAACTAGCTCTAATAATTAAAACTCTTCCACTAAACAAAACGCCAGGTGAAGATGGAATTCCTAACATAATCCTTAAGCAACTTCCCCGGAAAGCATTAGCATATCTAGCTACCATCTATAACGCATGCTTAAGAACGGGCTACTTTCCCAATAAATGGAAACATGCATTAATTCTTCTCTTCCCCAAACCAGGAAAAAACAGAAAAGCTATCACCAGCTACAGACCTATCAGCCTTTTAACAACGTTATCAAAATTATTTGAAAAAGTAATCTATAATCGATTAAGTGATGAAATCGAGAGATTACAACTACTACCCGTCTTTCAGTTTGGGTTCAGAAAGGAACATTCTACATGTCACCAACTTCAGCGAATAATAGAAATAATAGAAATGGGATACGAACATAAGCAATACACAGCGACACTTTTTGTTGATTTAGCACAAGCCTTCGATCGCGTATGGACTGAAGGACTAAAATACAAGCTCACTAATCTTACTATTCCAGGATACTTGAAAGCTATCTTATTCTCATATCTTGACAACAGAACGTTCGCAATCAAAATTCATGCAACTGTATCATCAACAAGGCACATCAGGGCAGGAGTTCCACAAGGGAGCATTTTAGGTCCTATATTATTTAATATATTTACCTACGATATCCCTAACACAAAAGCAGACTTAGCATTATTCGCAGATGACACTGCATTGCTGACTAAAAACAACAACCTTCTAGATGCAATCACGCAACTACAACAAGCGACAAATGAATTGACAAGATGGTTCAAACGCTGGAACCTAACGATAAACTATGATAAGTGCGCAGCGAAAATATTCACCCTCAGACAAACCAGCGAACTACCGCCAATACTAATCAATAACAATCCAGTCATGTGGACCCATACCGCGGAAGCAGTAAAATACTTAGGTGTGTACCTGGACACTAGACTAACCTGGAGGTTCCATGTAGTTAAAAAATTAAACGAAGGACATACAAGACTAGCACAGCTATATCCCCTCATCAATAGGCAATCGTCACTAAATCCTAAATGTGCTATGTTGCTATATAAAACACTAATACGACCACTAGTACTTTACGCCTGTGTAATCTGGGGAAACACATCTAAAACAAATCTGCAAAGAATTCAAGCACTACAAAACAAAATTCTTAGAATCTCAGTGAATGCCCCTTGGTATATTACCAACAAACAACTTCACACAGAACTCGGTTTATATACGATCTCGGAATACATCAAAAAGCTAACCATAAACTTTCATGCAAATATTAACAATTGTGCTGGAGCAGTGTTCTATCAACTTGGACAAAGGCAAATACACACAAGACTGAAACGCAACCTACCACAAGACATTTACTTAAACCAAAGTGACAGTGATAGTGATGATGACTAGCTAAACTACATAAACTAATGTATTGTATTAAATCAAGAGTGTATCAACAATAATTTAATTTCATAAGTGGTGATATTAACCATTCTGTTATTCTGGTATATATATGTAATATATTACTACACTGTTAATCATGTAACACTACCATGTATAGCAAATAATTTGCTGATCTGGTACAACGTCTAATAAAAAAAAAAAAAAACTTAATCTGTTCTCCGAAGAACGTAGGAACGCATGGCCTTCTGTAAATTTCATTGATTTCACGAATAGTTAGAAGCTAACATGCTCGGATGAGAGACCAAAGCTTTGGCTGATCGACATTTTTAGCAGAGAGGCTGCTCCCTATATGGTTCAAAAATTAAAATGGTGTAATCTAGAAATTAATCTCAACGCCCAACAATTATTAAATCTACGTTTTGCGGATTGATGCACCGAAAAGCAAAGAAAAACCTGTTATTATATTAGAATTTTTTTGTTATTGAACAAAGAGTTGTCTTCGATTGTGATGTTTTTGGGCAAAAGATTAATTAAGAAATTAAGATGAAATCATTTCCAAAAATGTAAAAGAAAATTCGATTAGTAATACGTGTAGGAGTTTAAGTACATATACCTATTTTTTTATTTCTTCTAAGGTGAGCTTTGTAATTGGGGTATTACAAAAAGCAGATAATTTAACTGAAGTATCATGCACTTATCTTAACCAGCCACGGTAACGTCCTTAGGAACCACAGGAAGGCAGAAGAAGAAGAGATGTTAGCTTGAAGATGTCTATTAATTATATCATTAATTATAATAATAAAAGTCGATTTAGTATTATCGAATTTTTGAACATCGAGATTCGGACGATTCGATATTAAGTGAAGCATAAAAAATCTTCCCAGAATATGATTCAAATTTAAATCCCGAACCCTGCGTTGGATTCCGCAATATATTAGAGGTATAATATCCATCTATTTATTTACTCTGTTATTTTAGGCAATTGATATTTACTTGACATCTTTCAAAAGTGCGATTGTAACTAAATGTTTCAAAATGCGCCCGACTTATGCTGATTAAGTTGTGGTTGAACCTCATTACCTTGAACAATAATCTTCAAGAATGTTGAGCGAAGGGGGGAGGTTAAACGTTTGAATCATGTTAACGCTGTTGTTAACACCAGGTCTTGTCTTCTTCAGTCTAAGTCAAAAATTCATTCTGTAAATCAAGGATTCAAAATTCGAATCTTGAATCCAAATTCAAGCCATGGCCTTTGAATCCATTTTATACTTGCGAATTCAAACTAAAATAAACATCCGAGTTTTCTAATTCTAGTTCAGGGTCTTAAGATTATTTAAAAAATTCAGATTTATGATTCGTATGACGGCCTTATTAAGAAGTTACAAAACATTCTACAAAAGGCCGTAAATATCAACACATTTTCTAAGCAACAAGGTAATTTAGTGAAAAAGTTCGTGCTTTGTTAAAGGTGTTAAAGGTTAAAGAGTGAATTATACATACATACGTCACCACCTTCATGTTTTATTTTAAGAAGACTTCGGAAGTAAATTTCGTATCTAATGAAATTAAACGAATAGGGCATCTGTGATAGTAGTTTATGTAAAATTTATCGATCAAGGCATTTACTGGACTGCCTATTCCCTATCCCCTTTGGTGGGCGTGGCTCGGGTAGGAAGTGATTTCGGGTTTCTAACGGGAACGTATTTTGCTGGTTTTCGGGTAATAAGTTCACCATTTGTAGTTTATTCTATAAACATCCTGTAGTAATAACATTAAGTCTGTTTATGTCTTTCCTTATTTTATGCATCCACATATACTATTTTCGGATTTTTTTATGTAAGGTTCGAGAACATTTTGATCACGACGAAAGTATGTGGCACACGCAAAAGTTGACGGACGGACGATTAAAGAATACTGTAAAAGTTGTAAAACCCAAACGGAAGCTTTCAAACGCCTTACTTTTACCATCACTTTGTACCAAGAATACAAATTCCAGGGCTTAATTTTGGAGGTAGCCACTAAGTGGTGCTTATATTTGTGTACTTTAGTTTCTGGGTTGAATAATGCAACTTGTGAATAAAACATGCCTCACCGTGAACAGAAGAAACAGCCAAAAGTGAAATACGATATTAGATGCAGAAAGTCTCACCTCCTAACTAAATTTTTAGTGAATTATAGGCACATATTTGAATGAAACGCATGTATTAAAAACAATAAACCGGATTTTAGTCATCTTTGATGTTCTAGCATACTCGACGAATACATTCGTTAACAAAGTGTATCAAATGAATATTCAAGGCACTACGGACTTGCAACACAATGAACTGCAATGGTATAAAAGTTCTGAAAGCTTCAATGAAGCTTAATTACAATCTCGAAAAAGTTTTTGAAATGTTAATTAAATTAGTACTACACTCGCCGCTTGATGCTTTTTCCACATGCTTTTTGGCGTTATTTAGTCAGATACTGTGATCTAAAGTTATCATTAAAGTAATACCTCTTCAAAACATAAAATAAATATAAATACATGCAGATTTGTTAATGATGTAAGCTTGCTAGCGCTGTAATTATAATGACTGCCGAGAAAATTAAAGGGAAACATTATACTCACTGAAATATTTACTTTGTTTAATAGGCCTCATTGAGAATAAAACTCTGCGCAGATGCTTTAGTTTTGGCAAACCAAAGGTTTCCTCAGTGATTATTCTATGCATAAGGCATTCAAAATTTCCATGAAAAATTTCAAATCAAAAACAAGAGAGCTTAATTAATTAATAATTATTGTAAATTACAATTCTGAATGGACGGGACGCTGGTAAACCCTAATAACTACAATAGCTTATTAGAACCAAATACCTATTCTGACATCTTCAAAGTAAAAGCTGGCCGGAGTTGCTTCTGACGATATTCTCTCTAGACTGATAATATTCTACATTAACCACAAGTTTACATTACAAGTTGGACGAGAAAAACTCGGTAAAACGTGTTCTTTAACAGATTCACCGTTTCATAGCAAATTTCCTAAATTATGGCGAAGGCACCAAGAAGAAAAAGGAACATTTGTGGAAATGGCTGTGTTATTTTACGTAAAATGTTCCAGTTTAATAGCTTCATTAATTTATTTTAAATTTGAATTGTTTAAAAAGAAAAAATTATCCAGAACAATGTGATATTCCCGTTTGCAATAAATATTTACTTTTTATCGTATTTGTGTTACATACTTCGATAAACTGTAGATTCTTGCAGGAAGGCTTATGATACCGAGCGGGCGGCGGTTACGGTTTCGATTTTGTTTATTTACTTAATTATTGAAAATGGCCTGATATTAATGTTTATAAAAGTACATCCGATCAACTTAGGGGAGAGTTTCCTTGAAACGGACAATTTTTGTTTAGGTTATTGGTTATTATCTGCTTTAACAATTGATGAAGAAGTTATGGCATGTTGTCAATACTGCATGTGTGAACCTGTGTATTCATAAACAAACTGGAAAGAAATTGCGAAGGTTTGAAACTTTTTCATTTATTTTCTTTTATTAAAATGTCCATTTCATGAGCAACTTCCCTTGATGTGGACATCTATGCCTATGAAATGGATGATGATGTACAAGTCATTATAAAAACAAATTTTACTTTTATAATCTGCCTTATGGGCGAATATTTTTATTAATGAAACTTTAGTAACAAAATTTTTTTCGGAAGATTCATAGTCTCCTGGCTTTAAATAGAAAATGATTCCAGCCATTTTGGTAATTTTGTCAATAGTTTTTTATGATTTTGGGTGGCTCATATGTGTGCCACCAACCGTTCCCACAGACATACGTCAATAGCAACGTGCAAAATTTGGTGGCACATATAAAAGCTACAAAATAGAAATAAATAGTTTTTTACAAAACAATAATTTATCTTCAAAAATTAGTTACATTTTGTAAAATGGAACAAAGTACTTCAGGCAAAGCGCAGCATCACAAGATTTACACGCTATTTAAGAATTTTATCTCGTTTTACATTCTGTTTAGTGCTGCAATATGCACAACGTCTGAGTTTTGCATCAATCGGCAAATGATCACCAATATTTGTTTTTCTTTGTACATTTTCAACACTAACACCTCAGTGGCGGCTCGCCAGTTGAAGCAAGTGAAGTGTCTCTCTAAGTGATGCTTTAAAAGGAAATGCTGGACTTTTTAAGGTGCAGTTTAATGAAAACAGTTATCGACTCAGTTCTATATTTAAGTAAACAAGAATTAGCGTTTCGCGGTCATGATGAAAGCAACGACTCAACAAACCGAGGAAATTTCAAGGAACTTTTAGCAGCATTTTTGTTAAGAAGTCCTATAGAAATTAAAAATCATTATGAAAAAATCAAAAGTGTTTTGCGACTCTAAAATAATTCAAAATGAAATCATTTGTTGCGTTTTCGATTACATAGACGATCATATCAAGAAAGAAATAGACGACACCGAATTCTTTTCTATCCAAGTTGATGATACTACTGAAATTTTTTTTAATTTGCCACTATAGCACTTCACCCATTTTTTGACCCACGAGCCGCCACTGTAGCACTTCGGCCTCCAAGTTTTTTAATTTTATTTTTGCCGCACATGTTAGGTGCACCTGAACGTTTTCTGCTACAGTAAGAACTGATCAATTCATTGGCCAACTGTGATCGAAATTGTAGGTTTTCTTGCTGTTTGTTTCGGAAGTTTTGTAAAGAAGGTAACTATTTACAACGCATGCATTTATAAGGCAATAAAAGATCTTCACCCAACATCTCCTAGATTTCCATGCAATGGAATATGATGACGTTGTCTAGTCGAATAAGTCAACGCCCTCCATGTATTTGTTGTATTTCGCCACTGGTAAAGGGCAAGGAACTTTTTTTTTGGGGCTTATTTATTAGTCCGCTGGACAGTCGAGGAAATCGAGGGATCATGCATTAAACTTACTACTACGACAGACTCTTGCTTTGAATACAGTCAGAATCTCCAGTTTTCATCGTCTTATCATCCATCTGTTAGTAAATCCTTCGGGTAATTTTTTCTGTTACATCTGAGAGCTCCACAGGAAAACGTATCACATTCTTGCTAGCAGATCAAAGGTGGAAAAAAAATTGTCGAAGAACAGACAATATCCCAGGCGTTTGTAAGGTTGACTTAGATTTAGATCTGTGCGTTCTCCCAAGGTTCCTGATGGATTATTATTTTCTTTTCCGTCGTTTTGAATGACAATAGCTAGCCCTTATTAGCGCAAGCTCTTGGTGGGTTTCATGGGCATATACTGCTTGAGGCACGAACGACCTTTGAAACCCACCATACCCTCGTCCAGTAATAACTGACAAGAAGGTAGAAATGATGACCTAAATTCAAAATTCAAGTGATCCACAAGCGGCCTGATTTTGAACAATTTGTCGAAATTTTCAGATCCCTTTTTTGGAACTAATTCATTGTTATTTAGATGAAGGAAACGTAGTATTGTTAAAATTCTTGTTTGTTACATAACATCTGCAATCCTACTCACTTTAAAATTCTTCTCATATGACCAGTACATTCTTATGCCTGACAGTTTATGAAAACCCATTACCATCAAAACGCCCAAAAATGCCCTTATTTCTTATATGCTTTTGATAAGAGCTACGTCTCTCTGTCGAGCATATACTTCAGTTTATTCAACAATATTTTGAATAATCATGTCAGAGAGAAATATTTTAAGAATTTCTGATGGAGTCTTACTTGATAAATTTTCATCCTTTGGTGCCGTGATACGAACAACCCAAATTTCAAACACTACATACATACTTGAATGGTTGGTGGCACGCCGAGATGCCACTTCTGGTCTGTTTGGCGCAATATTTGAAAAGTGGCCTGTATAAGTGCCTCCTATCGTTCAGGGCATACAGTATTACTATAAGGCTGAATATCTGATGTAAACAATGCATAGTTTCACCTTTATTGAAAGTGGCACATATACGTGCCACCATACTATAAAGGGATACCATTCTTTCTTACTGAGGCGATATTCTCTGAAACAAATTATACAGGCAGTATTATTTTCAACATATTTGTCCTTATTGTCTTCGTGATCTAAAGAAGAGTCTTCCTCTAGCTGTAATTGAACTAAATATTCGTTAAAATTTTCTGGAGATGAAGATTCGCCATGAAGAGAAATTTGAGTGTCCGTGACTGAATCACTGGAGTCGTTTTGTTCGAATTTCTTTAAAACCTTTTAGTCTTTTCTTCTGTACTTTTAGCCCTGATCCCCGATGCATGTATTTAAATTACTTTTATTTCCTTTCTTCTTCTATTTCTTCTTCTTCTTCTTTTTATTCTTTTCCTCTTCAGCTATTAAAAGCTATTATAATTTTGAGAGAAATTAGTACCAATTCTGCCCGTCCTTGCTTTGTGATATCGTAGCTAGTAGAGAGCATATTTCGGACGCAACTAGAGGATGGGTTAATTGGAACGGAACTTGCAGGAATAGAAGTCTTACCTAGAGTCTGATTGGGTGTCATTTGGTATGTCTTCTGTTTGCTCCAAGGCATTATTAACTAAAGCATCATTGTCCTGGTTAGCTGGGGAGCTTGTAACAGTTCTGTCGGTAGCAAATGACAATAGAAAGTCATCATCTGTGAAGATGTTGGAGTTAAAGGGATATAGGTAGGTACTCCCGTTTTATTAAAACTTTTACAAATATTACTTATTGTAAACGACTCACAAAAAGCTGGATTAACGAACTCAGCACTTCGTACAATGTTATTGTTTTTCCTGGCTTGCATGTTAGCCAATTGCTCTCATAGCTTGCTTATATCTTGATTTGAAGGGACAGTATACCGCCACGTCACGAGGCTGCATTTTTTGGCTACAATGAGGCGGTAGCGCCAAAATAATTATATGGTTTTTCTCACAAAATTCACCACTTGCAGATTCACATAAGTCGTATGGTTATCCATGATAATTAAAACCTTTTTGTCAGCGATTGGTTGAACATAACTCACAAAATGCTTGAGAGATTCCAAAAATATTTCCTCTGTTATCCAACCAGATGGATTCACCATTTCCTTGGAGCCTATGGGAGCACCCTTAAGCATGTTTTCTTTAAAATAAACCCGCGGAAAACGAAGACGGTAGGTACTGTGCCCCCTACTGCATTAATGAAAAAAATGACAGTTATAAGTGTTCCTCTTTCTGCGGAAGCAGTTTGCCTTACTTGTTTGGCACCTCTTACTGCTATTACTTTGGGTGGCTTTGCAGCAGTTATACAGCCGGTTTCATCAAGGTTCCCTATCATATTAGGAGCAAAATTGTGTTTGTTCTAGAGTTTTTCTAAATTTGAAAAAAACATTATGAACCCCAGAATCTCGATCCTTATTTGGGAAGGGCTGTCAATTATTACTACTAAAGTATTAAATATATGCTGAGTAACGCATAATGCGAAACAATATTATTATATTTATTTAAATACGCCTTCAGAGAAACAAAAGTATTAGGTAAATAATTTCTCAACATGTTCCACGAATTAGATACTTTTGCCTTCCATGAATTGGACGTCGAATTCTTAATCACCTAGATGGAACGCGTACTATTTTAATATAACCTCAAAATTGTATCCCTAAATGTTGTAATATCTATCGGTTTTACGTACCACTCTACGACTATGATGTACAGAATACTTAGATATAAAATCCCGATATTAATGGCCCCTAATAACAGAGCAATACACTTAGTAAAACTACACAAATATTGACTTTACACATCAATTAACGTTATGAAAATCCTTTGCAAACAACAAGCGTGTAGACTAATTGTAGCTATCCCCAATAGATGTCGCTAAATAAGGTGCGTGCTCCACTATTGAACAGAGCTACAGGAGACGGGCCTGCTTGGTCACTGTCTGAGTATTTTACAAACAGTCAAGGGCCTTTAGATAACTACGCCTAGTTATCCAAGTCCCATGCCTCATAACCGGCTAAGTGGGTTCCAGAGCCTCATGCTGTAATAAACAACAACGAGCTTCATTCTCAAATATCATTATGCGTCCACCAAGTCTCACCGCTTGTCGACAACAACAACAAATACACCAACAATATAATTGTTCATACCGATCTCATCTCATCAGACATGCAATCAAATTAATTCAAGAACAACTAGATTTTCAACGACATGTAAATAATCATCCAAAACCCATTTTACATTATTGCATCACTAATTCACATTCTACGCACCATACACAAACTCAAACACTTGGTCTTTTTTGCATTAATTAACACATCTGTACGTCAACGCGTCATGTTGTCGGCTCTCCCTTAGATTCTCACCTGAATCGGAGCTTTTAACTATAGCGAATTGCCCTATTTTAAAAACCCTAACTCGGGTATGCTTTGAATTGTGTCGTTTGAGAAAAAGCGGTCTTTGTTTCAAGTAATCCGACGCATGCATCATCGCCTCCAAAAAGTTGGTACAACACCCTCGAATCCAGTAATACTGAAAGAAAGGCTTTAAAATACTATATTTAAGAAGATTATTTGAACATCGGAAGAATAGAGTAGTTTGGTCCATACCTGGAGAAACAATTCTCGAACACCACTCAAAAGGCTCCTTCACTCATACTAATCAGTGGGAAGAAGTAACTTTCTACGCCACAATTTTTAAAAAATGTTAAAAATCCTCTTTTTTATACTTTTGGTGTTTTATAGCCCTTCGATTAAATATAAAGTTACATCAGTGGGTAGGAGATATTTTCTTCGGGAAAGTCCTCAGAAAAATATCGAAAATTCTATTTCTTATGCTTTTGGTGTTTAGCCCTTCGATTAAACATAAAATGATACCGATAAGCGAGAAGGAGATATTTTTTCGACGGAATTTTCAAACAGATATCAAAAATCCTCTTTTTTATGCTTTGGGTGTTTTTCGATTCTTCGATTTCTTCGACAAATATTGCAAAACATTAAAAACTCTTTTACTTATATAGAGATACCAATTAGCGGAAAGGAGTGATCTGCGTTGGCAGAATTAAAAAAAAAAACACTTGGTTATGCTGTTGGCCCATTAATTAAAGTTTAAAATACAGCTGAACTTTATTGTTTTCATGAAAACCCATTTAATAAACAAAAGAAATATGAATACGAAAATCCACCTATTTTCATTTTGTAAATACATATGAGGCGCTACGCATAAAGCAAAATTAAATAAATACAAAAAGATATTAAAATAAATGAAGAATATGACAAAAAGTGTTTTTCATTTCAGCGGTTTCTACTTGTTTTTAATAGAAATAGTAAACATAAGACGTTTACGAAACGAACAAGGTAGATAAAATGAGTAACAGACTTTTCAAATTATTTAATTATTCTACGCAAGTACAAAATACAAAAATGAATGAATGCAACAAGGAAGACATAAAAAATATGGGTAGCAAAACAAAGATAGAATGAAATCATGGCTAGGTAAATTTTTAAACTAAAGATTTCTCGCCAATAACAAGCAAGCAGCAAGCAAAAACATCTGTCATAGATACCCATATTGTTTATGTCTTCCTTGTTGCACTCATTAATTTTTGTATGTTTAGATTGGATTTCGGACATGGTGGTAGTTTTCGTTTCAACAGGATCTGATTTTTTCTTTGATCTACGTTGAACTAAATTGCTCCAGGTTACTGATTTTAATTAGATATTTTTATGATGTTGATGTTCCTCAAAATTGTAATAAAAGTAGTAAATTTTCAGATAAAAACCAACAATTTAATAATCAGACAAAAACAACAAAAAATTACAAACGATTTTTTCTACATTTTTAATTAGAATCTGTTCGCTTTCCAAAGATATCAAATAAATGTCAACGATATAACAATAATAGACGTGTATAATTTCATATGCGACTTTTAAATTCCACAGCAATTGCTTTACAACAACTTTGCTTGGTTTTTCACAATTAATTGTTAAACGAATTTTCAAAAATTACTATCCTTTTCAGTAATTTATATAAAAGCAGTCTCTCAGACGCCGCGCTCCCGTTTGTTCAGTAAAATTTCACCTGTCCGGTTAAGGGTTAATAAGGTAAATCAAGCATTTAATAGATTTTAAAATTTCTTAGATTTGTTTTACCACCCGTACTGCACTTTCTGAAGCTTACGATGTAGTGCATTATGATTTCTTGTAAGAAAAAGTGTATGAAAGGGGACTGCTTCATATGCTACCTGTCGGGAAAAAAATCGTAAAAATCACATGTGGGATGTTGTGTTGGGTGTCTGTCAGAGATCCGTTTTGGGTCCAATCTTGTTTAATGTATTTACCGATGACTTGTCACTATTCATAAAGTTTGATGAAATCATAAAACTGTCAGTTCGGACCCCTGAAGAAGTACTCGACAAAGGTATAGAGATTTTTCGAGAATTTTATTTGGCTTGCCCAAATTAAACAGTGCCTATTTTGCTGTAATGTATTTAAACCATTACCCATCTTTAATTATTTTCTGCTACTCTTTAGTTTATTTGTACTGCAACGTTTTTAAACGTTTATTTAAAATTTCGGCCCGTAGCGGATAGCGCCTAATATACTAGCTGTGTCATTCGAGAACCCACCATTCAGGAAAGTTCTCGATGTCTCGCGAGGATGAGTAATCGTCAACCAGTCTGGAAGTCTGTCAGTAAAGGACGCATATGACTTCACACGTGCGCTGATGCATCTTGTTGCAGTATGGACAATAATAATAAGAACATATATTTTCGCAACTGAAAAATAACAATAAAATCACAGAAAAATATGCATAAAATACGAGGGCGTATTATGTTATCTACCTAGCCATGAGAAGAAAAACACGTATTTCATTAACAACCCTTTATTTTTCTACGTAACTCACTTGAACGTTTGTACATGTATTACATCGTCTTTCCAATTGTCCCATACCCCCACAAGGAAATGCATTTGTGGTAGACCCCGTTGGCATATATTCAATAAGCAAGACTCCTTCAGAATCCCAGAAAACTGTTGCCATCAATTTTTTTTTTCAGAAAATTGTGTTTTGGCTTTTTTTGAGTGTGGAGAGTCCTTATGAACCCACTGCATAGATTTCTATTTGGTGGTGTATCCAAGTCTCATCCTCGGCGATAATTCGAGAAATATCAATTAATACATTTTATCGTATGTAACACAAACGAGCGGGTAGCGGGTAGATACTCCTCCATGATCTCGATGGAGAATAGATTTACTACTGCCCACATAAACCGAGGAGAACCATGTTCCCAGCCTGAATCCTACCCAACCCCCTTTACGATGTCCACCCAACATTCTAACCATCTGGCCAGCGTGGAAGGTCAAAAATCCCTCTCTGTAGCGATTATGAAAACAAACGGAAGAATACCCGTGTGGGTAGAAAACATTCCAAATTCTACACTTTAGATAAGGTCTGCCTCAAGGAAAATCACCCAGAACATTGCACATAACTCCATATAACGTAGGGACTTTATCAATGAACCAGAAAATAATACAATTGGAACAAGAACTCATACACGTCAAATTAATTGTTTGCTTGTTATCGTTTTCTATTAATTTGTGGTGGGTTCACCGGAAACCTAAAGCTACAGAAGTTGTAATATCTCGACATCATTGGTGTCTGACCTTGATCGTAGAAGAATAAGTTGAGATAATAACTTACATTACAACAAGATAAAGAAAAATTAAAACTGTGGGATATTATAGGAATTGGAGAAGTTAGACGGAAATCAGAAGATCATATTAACTTAAAGTCAGGTAACTTACTCCACTACAGCAGAAAACATGAACTTAAGAGATAAGGTCAATGATCAGTAAAAGCAAATCGAACTACTCCGCAAAGAAAGCATTCGGCGAAACTTATAAAGAGAACTTCAAAGAAAAGAAATCTGTAAACAATTAGAAGTCAGTCTTAATTTCGCCCACGAAGTTGATTTCTGCTTCAGGTTGGGTAAAGCTCAAGAAAATAAAAATAGGCCTGTTCTTGTGGCATTAACAACTAAAAACAAAAAAGCGGAAATACTTAAAAATGTATATAAACTGCAAAACACGGAATTATGGATAAATGAAGAATACACCCAGAAAGAACAAGAGATACGGAAAGAACTAAAAGTACACCTAAACAAAGCCAGAAAAAAGAATTTGAATGCCAAACTAAGAGGAACTAAACTAATTGTCAACGGCGAGATTTTTACAATATAAATTCTACAAAATGAAGAAATACAAATACAAATGAATGAAAAGTTACAGAATGAAACCGGTGGAAAGAAAATAACCAAGAGAACGACAAGCGAAAGATCCCCCGAAGCAGGAGAGGAGAAGGGAATAGAAAGAAATCCACTAAAAAAAACCGACGAAAAAGTTGTAACTAGCAAAGATAAAGAAGAAAAGAGAAATACGGGAGAAAATAACGATAAATCAAAAACATGGCAAGCTTTATTAGCGCCATTACTGGAATCCCCAAAAACAAATACTCCAATTAAGAGAAACTACGGAAATTCAAGTAAAAACAATCAACAAAATAAAATAGCAATTAAAAGATACATACCTTATCGTAGGAACGGCCGACCTACCTACAGAACCAGAACTCATGGCCATGAAAGGAGTCTAATCACAAAAAATACAAAAGAAATAAAACAAATATAGAGCAAGCAAAGACCCACCTAGGATTATAACGCTATTAGAAGAAGAAGAAGAAGAAGAAGAAGAAGAGGAAGAAGAAGAAGAAGAAGAAGAAGAAGAAGAAGAAGAAGAAGAAGAAGAAGAAGAAGAAGAAGAAGAAGAAGAAGAAGAAGAAGAAGAAGAAGAAGAAGAAGAAGAAGAAGAAGAAGAAGAAGAAGAAGAAGAAGAACCTACTCCACTACAAAGGCGAAGAAGAAAGTACGATAGAAGTAGAAGGTCTAATCATTCACGAAAGACAAGTTAGAAATACCCAGAGTATTGCCTGCATCACACCAAGAGTAATCTGTGAGAATCTGAGATTGAACAAGAGTATGGCCTAAATATAATCCAGGTATATACTCCAATAAGTCATCATGAGGACAAAGTAATCCAAAACTTCTACGAAGATATAGAAAAAGACAAAAAACAAGATCTAGCTAACTATAAGCTAATACTAGTAGTTGGAGATTTCAATACCAAACTTGGAAAAAAATGAAGAACAGATAGTAATAGGAAATTTTGGAATCGGAGAAGGAAATGAAGAAGGTAAAATGTTGGTAAACTTTATGTTGCAACGTAAAATGTATACAATGAATACGTTCTTCAGGAAAAAAGAACATAGAAAGTGGACTTGAGCAATCGCCAAGAATGAGATCGATTTTATCATTGCGGACAAAAAATACATAACTAAAGATCTAAATGTTTTCAATAAGCTATCAGTCGGGAGCAACCATAGAGCAGTTACAGCCAAAGTGATAATTAATCTGCGGAAGGGAAGAGAGCAAAGATGGTTAAAAAAACAGAAGCTCACTGTCTGGAATCCGCCAGAGCAACATGAAGCGTACGCCGACCACAACAGAGAAAATACAAAAAGGCTAATGAAAGAACGAAGAACTTTTATAGAAAAAGACAGGGACAAAGAAGAGTATAGGAGATTAAATAAGTGAATCTCTAAAGAAATTTGAAAAGATCTAAGGAGACACAATACTAACCTGATAACGAAGACAATAGAAGAGAACAGAAAATTGAAAGTAATGAGAAATAAACTCTCACGAGGCGAAACGAATATGAAATAATAAGAACCAATAGACAAGATATTCTTAAAGTGTCCGAAAAATTTTACAGAAACCTTTATACTAGCCGAAAACCACAAAATGAGAAATCAATACAAGTAAAAACACTCATAAACCAAGATCAGTAATACTTATGCCTATTACACTATCAACAATAAGAACAGCGCTAGGAGAAATGAAAAATCACCGAGCACCTGGTAAAATAGTTATAGAGGCAATTAAACCAGGAGGAGAATCCCTCATGAGCTCAATAAGAGATTTGTTCAATAAATTCTGGGAACAAGGAACTATACCAAGTAGCTGGAACAATACAGTAATAATATTGTTATAGAAGAAAAGTGACATTACAAAATTGAAAATTTATAGGACTATCAGCTTCTTGATGCATATGCATGTACCAGCTATTTCTGAAAATTTTAACGAAGAGCTTAACGCCTAAGCTGGACTTCTAACAGTCCAGGTTCAGAGCAGGACATGGCACAAGCGATCATTTACAAACTCCGTTAGTGATATCGTTCATATACTATGAGATGGTTTTTGATTCAGTAAAAGCAAGAAACAATATTAGAAGCACTAAATCAAAGTCGAGTAGATTATAGATACATATATGTCATTAAATAGGAACATCCATAGAAACGTTACATCAAACTTACGATTATACGAAGACACCGATAAATTCAACATAGAGCGTGGTGTAAGGCAAGGGGATAACATCTTTGGAACTTGTATTCAAAAATAAACAATGGCATGATGCCGGCATTAACATTGTTGGGCAGAGGTTAAATCACATAAGAATCATCGACGATATGGTACTGATCTCAAATAATCTACAGGATGAAATTTTCATGATAAAAACACTTAAGGACTCCTCTGGAAAAGTAGGAATGAAAACGAACTTTGAAAAAACAAATATCATGATAAAATTAAAATCGGGAAAGTCTGGAAAATGTCAGAAGTCCAAGACATCATCGAAGAACCCATAACGCTGAAATGGAACTGGGCAGATAATCTGGCAAGAATTCGAGACGATCGGTGGACCAAACGGATTATAGAATGGAGGCCCAGAGAGACCAAGCGAAGCCAAGGAAGACCCGACTAGATCGACAGATGACCTGAAAAGAGCAGCAGGAAAGTTAATACGGGAAGCCCAGAACAGACATAGCTGAAAAACGTTAGGGGAGGCCTGTGTCCAGCAGTGATGAACACAAACTTTTAAGCAGGAATAATGTTTTTATTGTAAAAAACTCTTATTTCATATAAAAACCAAAACAATGGATTTGTTACACGAATTTCCCAATAAATATGATAGTGGTCCCAAGGTTTTTTGACGGCAGTGTAAATCGTCTTTAAGAAGTAGGCTACACCCGCATTCAGGAAAACCAAAGTCATTTCGAAAGCTTGTTATAATTTCATATTTTCTTCCTTTCCTAATAAATTGAGTTGCTAAGACCTGAATTTTTTTCGTTTTATGATTAAATTTGGTGATATAATGTCCTCAAAACTTCTTGAAAATTTAAATTCGATAGTTTGAAGCGTTTAAAAGTTATAACGGAAAGTTTAGTTTCCTTAACCTCTTCTCCTTTTACGGACTACTTTAACTATTTAGAAATTTATGCAGGAAACCGGCTTTATTGTTGTAGTTCAATTACGTTTCATTTCGAATCACTGGATGTAACACCTAAATTTAATAAACAGAACATTATGTTATTATCAAATACCAAACGGAAAGTTGACGATTAAACTGAGTTGTAGAAATCCATAGTTTTAATTAAACTACCCTTTATGTATTTAAGAGTTGCATTTCAAAGTTTTTATATACTGTGCTTTAATCGTGCCCGAAGTAGATGTAAATTTCTGTATTTCCTCGATTAAAGCTGCACCTTCATAATGAACAGGTCGAGTAATTTGTCACTTATGTTCTTAAAATAGCTTTGAAATAGTTCTAAGTTCTTTCGATCACTTTGCTACGAGGATTTTCGACAATCCTTCGGAAATTGTGGAAAAATCGAATTTAGCAAATAACTGAGCCCAACTCTAATGTTAATAAAGTTATATAAACAAGTGATTAAAACCGATTTACAAGGCATGCTGCGCTGTTGCTACAAAAACTTTTTAAGTGAACCAAAATAAATTCGAACATGGTAGAAAAAAGTTTAACAGAGACACGGATTTTCATGCAAATCAGTGTAATAAAACTCAGAATATCCAATATCCATGTGGCGTTTCAGTGTTTGATAAAATATTATATTACATTCTTTAGCACATTTTGTGTTCTAACTTTGAATAATTTACAATTTTGTGTAAGTCTTTCGTCGTAAATGTAAAGGGATTACCGCATTTCTGTTACAACTTTTTGGGGGGAGATTATGATTTTATTAAGGGTTTGTTTATGGATCTTTCAGATTTTGACGAGAGTATAAAAATAATTAAGAAATATGTAATTAACGCCGGTTTAACTATCGTAATTATTGCGTTTTCAAATGCCGAAGTTTTATGTAAATACATTTAAGGGTATGTTTAAAAGAAAAACTAGATTTTCCACAAGTGATAATATATATCATACACAGATTCGTTTTATGGCGGACATAAATTATACCGCCAGTTTAAGAAAACGAAGTGTACGAATTTAAAAAGAAAAATAGGAAATAGACTCAATTTCGTTCAAATTAAACGATATAAATCTTGGTTTGGGCGAGTCCGTTTCTCTGCCGATGTTCATTAGTTGGAGTTTGGACCACCAAAGTGAGGGGTCGCTCCCTTCGCCTAGGGTCAACTGCGATGTGCGCACTTATTTGACGGTTGACAACTTGTTGATCTTCTATTTATGTTTCGCTGTTCAATTGAAGCAAAACTGAAGAAACGAAAGAGTCCCCGAATATTCTTTCTTATATCATAAAATACCAATTTAGTTCCCCCAACGTAGCTGAGGTATTACATTTATGGGTTTAAAGTATATTATTACGTTTGTAATCCACCTAATTTGAATCTCGGTTAATTTTGGAAACAAATTTAATTTGTTGTAAGGAACGATGTCATTAGGGCTGTATTCGTGATATAAAGAACCGTCGAGGGAGGCTTAGTAGAACGCGGACATTCAGCTGTTAACGAATGAAAATTTAAAATGAAAAGTTTTAAACGGAAGCCTATATACACCTACCGTTCGTTCAATCTGTACAACAAAAAGTTGCCCTATCAATTTATGTATCTAAGCTCAGACTAATGAAGTGGAAATAGGATACTTCTTTTTAGCGCGTCTGGTTGTTTATAAAGTGACGTGTTGCTTTTGCATAATTTAGTAGGTTAATGTTCTCTTGTGTATTGAGTGCGTGGCCGTATTTACTTAGGGTACAGGCAGCTAGTTAAACAAAACTAATGGATTGCATTACCTATACAACAGGCAAATCGATTGTGGAAACGAAAAATAAAAGTAGGACCGACTGACTGCGTCCCATATTAACATAGAAACGTATATGGAAAAAGCGTAACACAGCGATTTAAACAAAGATCCGGTGACTTTAAAAGTCGTTGGTGGTATCAAATTTCAATATAAAACGTTTGTAAATCTCCGTGCATTTTTCTTTGACTATTTTTCATAGTCGTCGCGTTGTTACGCGAAAAAGTAATGCACGCGGATATCATCGCTGGAAATTTGTTTTATCGCAGGTTTAAAGTGGAAACTGAGCACCTACCTACCTACCAAACAAGGAGTGAGGAGCATACTTGAAACCGTTGCAAGCGAAACCTTTATCAGTTGTGTTTCATTAGTCGCTCCCGTGCCGGAGACATTTTCAGTGAAATTCGGCAGCGGCATCTGCTAATTTCTGTAATAAATACAGAGGATCGCTTAATAATCCAAAGTTAATTGGAGCAAAACTAAATTAAGACAAACTTTTCTAACAAGCTGGAGATATTCCAGACGAAATCGTTTTAATTATTCCAACATCTTCAACAAATCTCATGAGTTAAAAGATACTACGAAAGATTGAAATAAAATTCCCCCCCGACTCGCTTAGTTTAAATTTTTGGTGCGGTGCCAAGATTAAGGCAATGCTACAAAAGCGAACAGCTGTTCTCTTGTACTAGTTGACAAAAAGCCAGTTCGCACTTGATTGAACGTATTTCTTGCTCACACGTAGTTAATATCGCGGGGCATTACACGACGTTAATAAATTACGCTGTTCTAACATGTTGTGTTGGTATGCGATAACATCTCTCCCGACCTTTGCAACCCTGTTTACAGACTGTTTATTCAATAACCCTGAGCGATGGGTCATGTTTTACCATCCCATCATTGTCGGTTATTATCAGATTAATGATTGGAGTTGTCTTCAGGTGCAAGGTCCTTTCGAGCAAGATCGGCCGATTTCGGGGAGCTTTCCGAAAGGAGGATTTCCTCCCCCAAGCACCAGAAAGCTCGGCGTCAGTAGCGCACCGGTTATGTGAGGGGTGGCATTTTCCTACCTTTTTCAATTCGTTCGTTAAATCATTCTCTCGGGTCGTAGAGAAACGGCTACCGTTTATAGTGGCGTTTATAATAATTTTACTGAAACTTGCATGTGTTGCTTATCACTTTGATAATTAGTGAGACCTGTGTTATTTGTGCAGTGAAATGCCTCGTGGTTTCGTGCTAATTTTAACCGGACTGATCTGTGTTTCTGCACAAACTACTTCACAAGACGAAGAAGAACCATCAGGTCGGTTTAATTTTTTTTTGTTTTTTTTTCTTGGGCTAAATGTGGGTGGACACAGTTTCGGACATTTATTTAACCTTTTCCCACGTTCTTCCTGTTTAGAAATTCGCGAGATTTCCTGCGTCTAACAAATGAGGCTCCGGATGCCGGCTTTCAGATTTTCAGGGTGATTAACTAGTAATTTGTTATTTAATGTTTACGCAGGAATAAGTCGAGTTTTCGTATTTGGCAATTTGCCGCTCGGGATCCGAGAAAATAATTTTACGTTTGCCTTTTGGGTAATGCCGTCAGTTTATCAAAGCAAGCGATTTTTATCGACAATATAAACAGACCTGCATCGAATTTTAAATTCCGTTTCAAGAGGTTCCCAGTATGTAATGAAACTGTTTCACGTCTCTGAACACCAGACCGTCCTGTCTGTTTATTTTTCATTCTACATTAAACTCTTCACTTGCGCGTATTTTTAACTAATGAATAACTCTTATCGCATTCTGGTTAATTAAATTCAAATTCCTAATTCTAGCCAATTTTTTTGGAAAGTTTTTTTGTAATTATCCGAAGTTCACGAATATTCAGGGATAATCTTATCGCAACTCAATTAACAGAAATGAGAAAAGGCGTTTAAAGGCAATCAACACTGATAAACGTCATAAAAGTTTATTAGGCACATACACCCCTTCAGGAACTAAATTTAGCGTGAATTTCATGTTTTCCTACTAAACTTTGCCAAGTTTGAATTCCAGAACAATTATCGAAATTAAAAAGTTATCAAAGTATTTACTTTCACCACTTTGGGCATTTTTCTTGCTCGATTTTTTTTTTACAAAAATTATGCTTTCCTATAAGTATCGAAACCTTTCACTGCAACCAATAGGTATGTCCACAAAGAAGTTCGTGTTTGGTCCGTTTGAAAGAGTTTCCTGTTTCCGCTAAGGTTAAATAGCCCTAGGCCTTTCGATGTTGCCCATAAACGAGAAGCATTTCTAGTATTTACGCAATGTTTCAAGTACAACAAGAATTCAATACATAGCAAAAGTTAGTTTTACATAAAGAAGAAGTTTATCGGTAGAACTGTTGTTAACAATTTAAACGGAATGGTGAAGAATAGAACACTCGAAAACTTAAATGGCGAAAAGCTTCCCGACGCTTCTTTTCTATGACCCTATTTCAAACGCGTGGTTAACTAAAAATTGTGTAAATGGGAAAAGTTGAAAAAACTCGAATGACCAGAAAACAGATCAGGAAGATAAACGATAAGATATTGTTTGCCTCCGCTTGGACGTATAAGGTGGAAAATAAATTGCGAGGGATATGAATTATTGGTGTTCGGTTACGGTGGTGCCTCGACTCTATATAGGCGTCGTTTACTTAATATTGAACAGAAAACGAAATATATTGCGCCGATACTTATTAATTAAGGCGGCCTCTCGTTTTAAAGCTTTAAATTCGCCGCAATTGCCTATTTTGTACTATAAAATATTTATAGCCATCGGCGAAGTTAAACCGCTTTATCAAACCAACCTAAATTGGTGCGCCGTTGAAGTTATTTCGTTTATTTTTCAGTGTACATAGTGGAAACATTTTTTCCGGCCACATTAGAATAGCACACCGTAAAGTTTAAAAATAGAACCAAGGGCTGGATACGAGGGTTGCGTTGAACGTAACTAATAATTTAATTTCTGACCATTGGTGGTGTTTATCAAGGTAAAGGTTGGGACGAATCGGGGGTACTTCAGAATTAGAATGGTAATTTCGTAGGAAATTCTAAATCCAGGCTGGACTTGACAAGGCGCTGTTAAGATCCTTCCTTGAAATACCAGTCCTGAGTAAACATATGTGGTTTGAATGTGTTGTGTGCATTCCGCTTCACATTCCTAATGGATATTGCATTGTTGCTATCACGACTAACCTATGCAGTTGCCTCGAACACACAGACTTAACAAAAAACATAGAATTTGTTGAATTTATATCCTTTTAAGGATCTCGTTAGAAGAAGCGGAAACGTACGTATTTAAAACCAAATTGTCTTAAATACGGAACTTTTATATTATTTCATATATGTCGCACTCTCACCGAGAATAAAATGTACTTTTTACGTCAGTTTTAAATGCGTTATAAAAATAAAACGTATACACCAAAAGTTTTAATGGTTTTATTCTGCAAATTGCCCCGAAAAGTTAATTCGACTTCCTTGGGAGATGCGCGGCTTGGCAATCTTGATTTTGTTATTTCTAGAGTAAATTTACAAAGCTCCGCACCTAGTAGACACTTTGATTGCGTGCGAAAACCGCATTACACTTCTTGTGTTTATCCGTGAATTTCGGGATTTGTTGTCGACGACAACACGTTGCGTCTTTGTTACTCATAATTTAATGGCGTACTTTAGACTTTTGAATGGTAAGGCCTATGTATTACAGGTACTTTTAGGGGGAGCGTATATAAAGAGCCTCGGTAAATTTTACTTAAATTACTCATTACTCTACAACCTAATCTTTTATTTGAACAAGAGAATTGACATTTCGAAGGAAGTTAATTACACACGTAACTACAGTTTCCATTGTTTGCTCACAGCTATCAGCAGAATGTATCTGATATCTTATGATGAATTTGTGTAAATGATTGATGAATTTCAAAACAGGGACTACAACAGTAATTATTGTTTATTACCGATGTAATTGTTATTTAAATATCTGTTCTAAAAATAACAAAAAATACATAGCAGAACGAATAACTACATGGAACAAAGGAAAAAGCGCAGCAAGCTGCTAGATTTAGAATTTTTACATTTCTCTGTCTCGGAAAACTCCTTTAATATTGCACCTTAAGAGTGGGTGTTTGTAATATTTTAGGAATTCTCATTGAGAAAGGATACAAAGCCGAAACGGGACTGACTTCCAGTACGTGCTTACACCAAATTTAAAGGCAGCAACCAAGGTAGCGTTTGTATTGAAAATATTAATAATAATGTATTGGTCCATCATATATAGGTCAATACAACGAAACGCAAATCTTAGTGAATGAATTTTTTAATGTAAAAGCACCTTCAGTGCATTTTTAAACTTTTTCATGTTATTTTGTACCTTTACTGCATTTCTACTACAGTGAAGTTCGGTAATACAAACTCGAATACAACGAATTGTCGGTTATTACGTACGAAATCTAAGATTCCTGTTTTAACTGCCATAAGCATAAGAAAATCTTCCTTTTATTGCGGATTAATTTTAGCGTAGCTATTAGATTAGAAAAAAATCCGTTTAAAACGAACTTGTTTAATTGAAATATGAACTATTGGAGTTTGAGCTTATTGGGTACTTTCTGGATTAGCGCTGTATCTGCATAGTTCCGTCACATTCTTGTTTTTATTTAACCCTTTAAAAGTAGAACCGAACCACCGCACAAGTAATGAAAAACTCGCCTTCGACAGCAAAACGTTAACAATCGTCTACGTTACGTGGGAAGTACCAAATTATCATTGATATACAAAGTGGCAAAAATCAAATTACAGTGTCGTGAAAGTAATCTCTAAAAATTAACTGTGAAAAACCATTCGGAAGAATAAAATAAAATCAAAGAGGTACGTCTTTAAAGTGGTTTAAACAACAATAATTTTCTTATTTTTATAACCTATTTTACACGCGTCGTTTTTTGCTAACTCCGCATATAACGTACTAATTTTCACGGCCCCCTGCAGTTCGTTATATCCGGACTCCACTTCATTTTAGTTGCAATCAGAGTATCCACCTATCCACATTAACTTTAAGTAAACTACAGTTTTATAATATAAAGTTTTCATACAATATTTTTAACAATGGTAAAGATGAAATCAAGCGTCATGCGAAGTTGCTTATGTTAATTTGGCTCTAATACAATTTTCCACAATATTATTTCACGTATATTATTTATTTATGGGTTTCTCAAGAATTTTTGTGGAAAATCTTGATATGTTTATTGAAAAAAATCATTGCTTAATTTTTAGTTTCCTATTTAGCTCAATTCTTGGTTGGTCTTTTATTAATGGGGAAACACCATTTCGGACCATTAATTTTAGTTTAAGATTTTCAACATTACTAGAGTGCGGATTTTAGGCCAATTGCCTAATTGTGTTTTTAAAGCAACAGAATTTAAATGTACTGAAAGTTCGTTTCAGGACATTTTCAGCATTATGAGATGGTTTATTTTTCCTATTTTCCCCAATTACCTGGATTTTGTTGTTGTTATTATTAGTTTTGTCCATGTTTTCATTCTGGAGTCCAATTTATTTTTTTCTTCTAAAAGAGATCATACTGCTAGTTGTTTTCAAATAACTAAGTTAGAAATAAACTATTGTGATCTAAAAAATATTAAATTATATGAAAAGAAAAGAAAGTTCTGATGATCACATTACAATAAAGGTTATTACAGATTCAACGTTAACAATTATTGGAGATACACTTCTGCAAGTATTTTATCAATCTTTAGGAAAACGTGGAAAACAGTGGTGCTTATTCCAAAAGCCAGCTAAAATAAATATGAAATTAGAACAGATTGGTCAAATTAAATACTTAGGTGTAGTGACAGGCGAAAAATTAGATTTTAGGAAATATGTCGATTATATCATAAAGAAAGTGGCACGTAAGCTAGTTTAATCGGCACGATATAGAACAAGCTTACAATTCAGGTGAGAGTCAATGAATATAAAACAATAATTGCTCCTCATTTTGATTACTACGCAAACATTTCGTTTTTGTGTCAGGAAATGAATCTACAAAGACTATAAAAGCCAAAAATATAGAGCCATGTACTAAAATTAGCGTATTTATTCTAAAACTTTAGTTTTAGTCTACAAACAATAAATTGGCTGCTTCCAAAATATATGTCCCAAAAATTGATGTATAATTTAGAGGAATATGATTAGAACGCCAGAAATCATTCTGACTTTAAATTATCAAAAATTTTTATAGCAAAATCTCAATATTACGTGTTTCCACAAATGTTATAAGACTTACCAAATACAAATTGTCCCCTTCGTTACGCATATTATACTCATTTACTCATACACGTGTTTGTAGAGCTTGTGATTCTTTGTCATTAGCTAAAGCACCTAAATATGGGAAAGATTTCTTTGGCAGAATTATTAAGGAAATTAACTTACGGAATATCCTTTTGCAGTTGATTACAGCTGGTGATAGTTTTTAGCAAAGGTGAAACTAAATAATGTATAAAATAGTCAAATAATTATTTAGAGAATTTGTTTTCAGATGAATATCATAGATTAACATTTGAGGAATCCTTCTCATAAGGTATGGGAACTAAAAATCCCCACTACTTTGGAACGTCATTTATGTAAAAATAAGTGACAAAAACAAACCTAAAATATTGTTATTGTTTTTACCATTTTTAGTTCACATACCTTATAATAAAGTGTAAAAATACACATTTAATATAGATCCAGGCATTCCTTGCTGTTGGTATACAATGAAACGAGCAAACTGGAATGTGAAGAATTGGGACATTTTTAAAGAAATGTTGTACATATATCTCAAAATACTCTCATGTGTTACGATAACGTAACTGAGGAATACGTTTAGTGACATTTTGAATAAGGCTAGTTAAGTTAGTCAAACTGCGAATACAGGGAGGAACTTGTTTCCAAGTGACATTTGGAGTCGACCAAATTACTGATGGCTTGGACTGATATGTGACAAACAACATGGTAGAAAAATAATTGATGATAAAGCAGTACAACCTCGTTTATTAGCTTGTAAAAGACGTGTACGTTGTACGTGTATTGCAGATCTCTATTTGCTATTGTGTTTTTGTGCATCCTAAAAGGTAGTTTGAAGTTCTGAAATAAACTGAAAAAAGTCTTAAATTCAAATTCATACAATTTTACTCTAAAAGAAGTTACATTCCTGAACAGTTTGACATTAAACCTGAAAATGTGTGTTTAAGTTTGCACCTTTACATCTTATAATGTGGAAAGACCTTTTACCAATTATGAAATTCTATTTTCTAATAAAACACATTCCCGTGGACCTGGAGCAACTGCTAGGTGTGTCCTCCTCGACAAGTTATGGGCCCTAATGGCCTGTTAAAAGCTGAATAATAATAATAACATAGTTTGGCTAAACTTCCCAGTTGTCCAGCTAGGACTCGTAATTACTCAATTGGTACTCTATTCATACTAAATCATATGTTTTAATTTATTTTTTAATTGGAAAAGATTTTGATAAAGTGAAAAATTAATGACAAAACGCACTAATGTTTATACCTACATATACAATGTGTCCACGGATAGGTGATACAAGAGGTATAAATTACCAAAAATTTTTAGATATCAATACGCTGTTTGGCAGTTTATCCTTGCTTGTTCTTAAATTCATTTTAAGCAGACTTTCGATTTTTTTAAATCAAGGCATCTGTGTTAGCACTGTTAAAACGAAGGTGATGTTTAGGTAAAGTCTTAGTATTTTAACAAATATCACAAAATTGTATTAGAGTAAAGTAGTTCAGAACACTAAATTACGTTTGTATGCAAAATTTGAAGTTGTTCAGACAGAATTGATTTTTGTTAGTTTAAGGCTTTTGTTATGCTCGTAGACGCTTCAAAGACACAAAATTAGGATATATTATTTCGAAAACTTTATTTTAAATTGAAAGTTTCAAAAATAAATGAAGCACAAATATCAAAATTATTCAAAAGTTGTTGTAGTGTCTGCTTGATCTGATTATAAAAATTTCAGAAATTTCTTCAAAGTCCAAAACTGGGGAAAATTTTGAATTTAAGTCTTAAATGATTACCTGCATGAAAAGTAACATAAGAAATAAGACTATTAAACACAGCAAAAATTATTATCAAGAATAAAATTTTCTGATAAATCAATAATAAAAAAGTTTTTCCTCTTGTATCACCTATCCGTGGACACATTGTATGTATTACGGATTATAAAACTTAAAATTAACGTTACATTCAAACAATTTTTAAAGAATGCATATTAATTTATTCCTTGCCTATTTTGACATCTGTTGCTGCTTAATTGCGTGCTTGACTAACTTTTTAACTGCTTAAATTCCAAACTTTGTTGCACAGAATACAGATTATTAGATATTTTTTGGTTAATTAGTTTAAGGTCATCATTATTATTATCATTATTACTTATTAGACAATATAGCAAAGAATAACCAAACGAAATGAAACTGAAAATAAAAAAAGTGTTTAATTCATTACAAAATTAATACAAAACCGTTGTTTTCAATACTTTATTTTACAGCATCTGACGTATTTATATTATCAAATATTATATTACTATCGCCAACAAAATTACTGTCTTTCTTGCAGCATGGCGGATTTTAAAACAGTTTTGATAATTTTGAGTTTTTAGAGTGATTCTTAAGATTCTCAGTTCACTAAAGATATCAGATCTGTCTATATTTGCTTCGGGATACATTTCATGATTGTATCTCGAAATCTTTACAATTTTGTAATATTTCTTCGTCTGCATAAAGCAGAACTTGTTTAAGAACCCAAAAATGTTGCTGTAAGTTTCATGATATTCAAGTTTGTCTAGAAGAGATGCTAGAGTTTCATTGAAAGATATTACCTTTAAGATTTAATTTAGGATCTAAAACATAAGTAAAATCAAATAATTTTGGCTTGCTATTTGGAGGCCCGGAAAATTCGGATGAATGTCTAGGATCTCCGAAAACGGGTTTGTTTGGAAAGATTTTATTTTGAAACCTCGCAGAAAAATAGATAGCTTTCCCTCTTTTTTTTCTACAAAACACGAAAGCTGTTTACATGATGCCCTACGGTGCTATTATTACATTAAAATGAAAAATAAATGTTATTTCGCTAAAAGTGCTTTTATAGCTATCTATTGTTTTTCCGTTTCGTACAAAATTCTGTTTCTGACTTTGTCAAACCATAGCTGCATTAAATTGTAACAATAGTTCAAGAAAGGAAAGCATGCTTTACTGCCATATAAAATATTTCTTTCTTTAGAATATTTATTTTTATTTTTATTTCCGAGTAAATATTGTTTTTTTTTTCGTTTAAATATTAAACAGGCGTGCGACCCTTTGCTCGGCCGACCGCGTGCAACGCGCCTCTATTTAGTCCGGCCCTAATTAGTAGTAAAACAAACAACTAATCTATTTTTTACTCAATGAACGTATTGGGCAATTTATGTAACTACTGGAATTGCTACAAAAATATCTAGTGTTTATAAGGGTAAAAACGTGCATTAATGTATCGAATCCCTTCGGCGTCAAGTAAACTATGCTGAAACCGCTAGTTAAAATGCGATTAGGAAATTTCGCAAAGAATTTATAAAAATGGTGGCTTGTAAATTAATATAACAATTTTTTTAAGTTTGGGTTCTATTTCCCCGCGTTTAATTGCCTAACGCACAGACGTATTTCAACAGGATACTTAATCGTTTAATATTTTGTAGATCACACCCCTTTTTATTTGTAAATATGCGAAATCGCACATGTACAGCATTTTTGTTGCCATGTTTTTACTGCATAACGATGTATGTACGTTCATTGTTTCCAAATCTTCTAACTTCAACCAGTGCACTTGTATACATAGATTAGCGTTGCACTTTTGTGAAATTATTTCAAGTTTATTTTATTTAACAAGCTTTGTAAATTGCGTTTAATACGAGGATATTTTATTGCCTTTTTCGCTTTTACTTGCATTAAGCTCTATTAATACTGATATTTTTTTATTGTTGTAACGCTCCGTTTCACCGACGAGAAGTAGTTTTACGAAGCATTCCTTTTGTTCTGCCATCGTGCAAAAAAAAAGATTTGCCGCACACAATCAACAAAACATTAAAACACTTTTTGAGCTGTTTACACACTGAAGCTGTGATTTTGAATGAAAAGTAGATTTCAGGATGTTTTGGTGTAGTTTTTTCGCAAAACCGATAGTTTGTTATATTTTAAATAGCATTAAAGGTTTTCAGTACATGAATTGCGGTCCAAGTGACTTATACAGGGTGTTTCCTAATCCTAAGTTTCTTTGCTTATTTTAAAGAGAAGATTTCGATTAACATTGTTTTCCGATTAAGCTAGTTCTGAAAAGGCATTTTTAATACCTTGAAATTACTTGCCATTTTTGACGACTTATATAGTAGACCACTTTTATCATTGGTTTAAAGGACTGTGCTTTCTCCTTACCTTTATCCTCCAAAAATATCGCCAATTTTCTGATATAGTTCTTTTGTGAGGATATTTTGGTATTGCAATAGTTTTAAATTTCTTTTGAGGAGTAAAAGGCATGTCTCTCAAGTACGCATCTCGGGTTCGATTCCCGAGATCGGTGATACCTCCACCGGAATTTTAGAAGGTCTTGCGCTTCTCCGTGCTTCAGAGGGCACGTTAAGCCGGCGGTTCCGATCATCATACTAGCCGTTAACCTCGCAACACTGCAGGCGATCTTCTTCACCTCTATCGATAAGTAAGGTTAGCCTCCTGCCCAGCAAACGTGCGACGAGGGCTCACAATACTCATACTTATGAGTTATTAACATGGTTTCGGCCATAGAAGAAGTGTCTCTAAATATTCTCCAGGCCCGTCTTCAAAAGTTTTTACAGCAGTCCAAAGTTTTGAGAAATAATTGTTACAGTTAATATATGTACTTAGTATAGTTTGCTGTATTACAACGTTTGAACTTTAAAGATGAATTACGCAAAAACAGCTTGTAGACTGTTTCAAGGTTCGATTTCTCTGGATTCAGAAGATTCGTCTAAAAACATCGATTAGATAACTTTAAATATCTCAAGATAAACTGTAACCTGTCGATTTTCCATTCATTAAGAAAGATATGTGATCTAGAAGTACATTAAGTACGATTTCGAGTTGAATTTTGACTTATCTTTTTGATCAATTTAGGATTTTTTTGGAAATTTTCGAATATTTACAACATTTTTTTGTGCTTGTTTGAAATAAATTTGGTGGGAATGATTTACAGGAAAAGTATTATCCCTAAACTATAGCTTAAATGTGAGATCATGTTTTAATATTGTCAACAGGAAAAGCAAACAAAATTGCAAGACTGAGGCATGAAACGTAGGAATATTCAGCTGCCACATGCGACTTACCCCATTCCTTACTTTTTGTTTTTATGAATTTTGTATGAACTTCAATCAGGAATCTGAAAACAAGTAAATTAAAATGTCAAGAAACTCACTTATTTTTTGCAATATTCATTTTTATAAGAGTCAGTGCAAAAACTACTTTTATCCTCAATAAAAATATTTCAGTAGGTACTAAATTTCACTTTGTACACTACGCCGAAATACAGTCAACAAAATAAATAAAGTATGGAAAGTAATATAATAATCCTGACCGCTTAACACGGCTACACGTGCGGACTCGATAACAATTTTGAAAGGCTTAGCCCTCGGCGTAGAAAAACTTGAGTTTTTTATTTCGAAAGAAACGGTTGCCGAAAATGCTTGATGGCAGGACGAAGAGGCATACTGTTAAACCAAGCGTGTTAGAGAAGATGAAAGCGGGGTACAATTGTACCGTAATCCTAATCTTTTCAGAATAGCACAAATTTTTTAAGCTCCATGGCAACATCGGCTTTAATACCGAATTCACACTTGACAAGAATTGGAACTGGAAATAATTCGGAACGGAATTGTTTTGGTTTAGCTGTAGGGAAATATGTTGCTACATAAGTTTTGGGAAATTACCTTATTTTTGTGTGTTGTGCAAAATATAAGAATTGCACAAACAATTTACAACAGAATATTATCATTTTTATTATCTTCGTACCTAAAACCCCATAAAAATTCAATTTCCTCCGATGGAAATTTAATGTGCGGTTAGGGAAATAGTTTAGGTATTATCAACAGAAATTCAAACGAAAACGGTGGTTGACAAACTGTTACATTTTCCTTTCTTATATTTCTACTGGTGTGCGATGCTTATTAAGCTATCTAAGACGTTTATTGGTATTCTATAACTTATTAGGTCGGTTGTTCGCCCTTCAGGGCTGGCATTCGACTGAGTAATCATTTGTCCTCTTGCCATACTGCATTGGTTTGACATTCTATAACTAAATTCGGCACGAGTTTACCACCCCAAATTTCTGCTGAACTAAGACATCGTCATTTGGTTTCTACGATCATCTCCACTGAATATCAAATTATTATACTGAATATAACACTCGATGACAACTAATTTTAATTTGAAAATCATTTTGATTTAATATATGTAGTTATTCATAATACGAATCGAAATTTGTGTTATTTTGATGGATATTCTGGTGCTGCCCTAAAAAATCAAATTATTATTACCGAAATCCCGGATAAATTAGCTAAACGAAATCAAAAGGTGCCTTAGCCTATTTGACGTAATCCCAAAAAGCTTAAAACCGTTAAAGTTTACTCCTCAGTTTAATTTAATTAAATTATTTCCCCCATCTTTTTTATTACATTAAAAATTCGAGCGCAAAACTTCAGAAAAAGTTCGTAGATGCATAGCTGAAGTTTTTTAAAGGTTCCCATGACTTTATTATGTATTACACCGACCGACCGTTAGTTCATTACCAATGTACGGCCGCTGTAATTATTACAAACGTATTCATTTTTCTCCTTGTCTGTATATCACGCACACGCATATTAAAATAATTATGAATGTCGCCTTGCAGTGATATAGTTGAGTTGGTACCGTAAAATGTAAATACAACATAGTGAATTTTAATGTTTCCTTTATATTGAGAGCTTTTGTGCTTTGGTATAGGAAAATTTTTAGTTGTTACATGAGAATTTCACAGAAAGAACCATTAGGATAAATTTGTATGGCTTTTAATGAAAATTTTTAAGGACCCTGTGGAGTATTTTGGGAAAGTAAGTGGATGTAAATATTTAATAAAAAGAAGTCTTACGTAAATAAATTTTGGCGTAATTATTAATTTATAATGATAAAATATTATATGCTGTTTCAATAATTTCAAACATTCAGTATTTCGGCTCTGCATTTTAGAAGAGAAAATACTTAAAAACAGATTGTCAAGCTTGAAGTTCAGATTTTTCCTGAAATTTAAATCAATTCAGAAGGTTGGTTCGGAAATATCACGTTTCATTAAACGTACGAGGATATAATTTTAGGTATCTAGGACAAACTGTAACGTGGTTGTTTTTCTTTCATTAAGAGAGGGCAGTGATTTATACGTACTTTAAATACGTCTTCGAGTTCCGACTTATTTTGTTCTATTTAGGAACTCTTTGAAAATTAAACGAAAAACTTTTGTTCTTATTGGAAATACGTCTTTTATTTCCAGTAAAATTATCCTTGAACTGCAGCTTGAATATAAGCTCCAGCTTTAACACTATCAACGGGAAAAGCAAAAAAAAAATTGCAAGACTGAGGCACGAAACATTAGAATATTCAGGTGCGACATGCGGGTACTTACCCCATTCCTTACTTTTTATTTGTATGAAAATGAGTTTTCCGCCGTTGCTTTTATAAAGCTAAATATAAATCTCAAGTAAATGCTGAAAAGTAAATTGCCTGTGGTAATATTAAATTTTCAGTCAAACACGACAGGGCTATGTGAGGCTGAAAAATTCCATTAAATTTATTAATTAACACAAAAATCTCTTCAAACTAAATTAGACTTAGTAAGTGAGCTTTTGCGATTAGTCTAAAATTCTAATGTCATTTAAACGGTTTAAGCAGGAAAATCACAACGTACAAAGTTAATTTCAATTCAAGGGTACTGCAATCTAATAATAACAAGCAATCGAACGTTTATTGGCAATTTAAGTTAAATCTTAAACCGAAACTCAAATTTCATCGTGACTGATAAGCGGACCTTATGTAAGGTTTGTAACTGTAGTAAGATAAGAGGAGGTTGCCTAGATTTGGTGAGTAGAAACGTTAAACTTCTATAATGACGTAATTGGAGCCCAAAATTCTCAGCAGTGCTATTTCCCCAAGTCAACAAACTAGGAACGTTGTTTCGGTATAAAATCAGATAAGGTGAAATTAAAATAATTATTGTGGGGTTTTTAGATTAAACTTTTTATGTTTGTTGATATAAAGTAATTTGCTGATTAATTAATTAATTTAAAGGCCTTACTAACTCACAAAACAAAGTAAAAATTTAACCCAATGTCATATTCAATTTATGTAAAAAAATACTGAAAGTTTAAGGTAAAATATTCAGAAAGTTTGTGAACGTTTTTTATGTATAAAGTGATTTTATTCTCCGTTTTTGTCTTGTTTATATATTAAAAACTTGATGAAATTATTCAAGAATTTTTATTACTTTCTCGTTCCTCGAATTATATTAATCTGTTATAAGATAAACGTCCGATCAAACTTAATCAAATTTGCTTTTGAACTTTTCCCAGTTTTTGGATGAAAATCTCTCGGGGATCTTTGCTATTCATTCCGTCGAGTGAAACAACTTCCTATTTTCAGTTGTTACATTCGTCATCTTCTGTCAAAATTGGCTGGAATCACTTATATTAACTTATGGCGTGACAAAAACTTTACTTTCTATCAAGTCAACAATTTTTCGTAATGGATGTTGGCAATTTTCATATAAAATTGACTTATAATACGTTCGGCTTGTTTTTCAGGCTAATATTTTGTAAATACCTTCTTTATAAAGAATTTTCCTGAAAATATTTGCGTGGGAGTTCATTTAATAAACCTCCAACCCTGTTTATTAAAATGAAATTGTTTTAGTATCACGATTTTTTTCCAAGTATTAGAACCAGGATAAATTCATTTGGGGTTATAAATTAACCCAATGTAACAAACTGAAAGCTACACAAATATATTTCTTTTAATTTCATATCGATTTTTAAAACATCCAACTCGGGGAGGATTGTCAAGGGTGCAGAAAAAAATATTTCTTTTCACGACATTTTGCATTTAGGAATGAGGTCCTACTCATTTTATCCCATTCATACAGTTCGCACAATTTAACTTTGGCAAACATACGACCTGCGAGTTTTTCAGTCGTAAGTTCATTGTACCTACCCTTACTTAAAAGGAGTTTAAAGGGTTTTTAGATTTTTTATGCTACTTCGATTTTGAATAAATATTTAATTTGGCGATGTCTATAAAAACAAATTTATTTATATTAACTAACAACCGTATTTATCGTAGAGCAAAGGAGGCCTTTTTGATTGTATTTATTCTTGTGAAGCAATTTACAAACTTGTGTTTGTGGAAGTTGTTTCTGTGATTTAATTTAAATTAATTCATAGGTCACTAAACTTGACTTTTGATTTAGTTTGTTTGCTTTTAGTTTAACTTTGTTTATGTATTCATTTGCAGGCAATTTTCTTTTGTGGGATTCGAAATGAACTTTTACGCAAATTTCAAAGATTAAAGGCTGATTTATAGTTCCGTAAACATACAACATAACATAAACATATAAGTTAACAATAACGTAGAATTTAAGTTTACCCTTTCATAGATCCAGAACCTGTCAAATTTATCAAGATGTCAGACGAAGAACTAGAAGCTGCTATAACAGCAGTAGTGTTGTATAGATATAACAAGGAAAAAGTGCATAAGCGAAAGAAAAGAGAATTTAAAACAAGATTTATAAATCAATTTAGAGAATCGACTGGTTTTTATTTTTCCACTTTCATACCCATAAAAGTGCACGATCAACAACAATTTTTCAAATACACAAGAATGTATGTCGTCATGTTTAGAAAAATGTTAAATCTTATGAAGCCACATTTAAAAATTCATAAAAGACAACTGCCCGATGGCATATACCATATTGAGCAAAGACTAGCTATTACACAAAACATTGTTTGCAAATAAGGTAATACGTTTTTGCTTATTTATATTGTAACGAAGTGCTTTTTTGATTATTTGTTTATGATGGTAGAGTCTTATAGCAACTTCATTACGAGTGTTAAAATGCTTTGCTTCTGCAAGAGGTATTCGTTAAAAATACATGATCAAACTAACAACAAATATATTGGTATTAATTTAGATACAAACATTATTTAAACTGTTCTACAAATATGAAATCCAAAACACTTAACAAGTTCTAAGTCTGATGGACTTAAGACAAGATACAAAACCTTAACATTACTATCTACTTACATGAATAACACATCTTTACAAACCAACCTGGCAAAGGGTCTCTCGTCTGAATACAAATCAGTCATCGTAGTGAGACTCTTGGTAAGAGACTAATTTTAGAGTCATAACATGTGTTCAAACTGTTTATACAATTTATCATTAATTATTGCTTTACATAAACATTAGTCATGGTCGTTCTTGTTATTGAAGTGCAGGTGCAATGCAAGTGTGCATTACTCACCATTGCTTATCTGCAAATATTGTAAGACATTGGGATGATTCATACTCTAACCCGATGTTCGCATGACACATATTTATGCAGGTGCATGTCTAGTTGATAAACACATTTAATTACAGCCTATTTTAAACAATCATTGCGTCACCTTTTATATCAGTCATACTAAATATTAACTTATTCAATTTAGTAATTTATTTCTTAAGGAAATGCTTTTATATAATATTTGATAATACCCACTTCACTACAATATATTTCTAGCTATCTTTCCCAAGGTTCTTCGATGCAGACGATTGCGTGGAAATACCAAGTCGGGTTAAGCACTGTACATTGTATAATAAAAGAAATGTGCAAAGCGATTTGAAAAGCTATATTTCCACTATACTTAAAGCCACCAGAAAGTAGATAAGAATGGTTAACTATTAGTCGTGGGTTCTATACTAAATGGAATTTTCCAAACTGCCTGGGAAGCCTTGATGGAAAACACATTAACATACAAGCACCAAAAAACTCTGGATCACAATTTTTTAATTACAAGAAAACATTTAGCATAGTTTTGTTAGCATCTAGTGAAGTTAATTACAGTTTCACTTTGGTCGATATAGGTGCTTTCGGGTGCCAAAGTGACGGAGGTGTTTTCAGTAATTCTGTGTTTGGACAATTACTAGATAAAAATGAACTTGATATATTTACCTGAACCAATACACTTTCCAAATTGTGATGTGTCAACTCCCCACTGTTTTGTGGGTGATGAAGCATTTCCACTTAAAAACTATATTATGAGACCATATCCCAGACGTGGATTGTCTCATAAGCAAAGAGTATTTAATTATAGACTTTCGAGGACTCGAAGAGTAATAGAAAATACTTTTGGTATTATAGTGGCACGATGGAGAATTTTAAGAACTACAATTCTTGCAGATGTTATTAACGTTGATAAAATTGTCAAGGCCGTGGTATGTCTTCATAATTACATAAATAAGGAAAGTCATGAACAACAGTGGAGGGGTTATATGCTTTCAGGCTTTGTTGATAAAGATGATCAAGACAATGGAGAATGGAGACAGGAAACAAGCTCGCTGAATTCAGTAGGTCGACTGTCTTCAAATCATGGAAGTACTGAATCTACCCAAATTCCGTTTAGCTATATAAATAATACACTCGTAATTAATTTTTGTGTAACATAATTAACTCTGCATCTTATTTTATTAGTTATCAAAAAATATAAGTTTTTACAAAATAAACTTTATAAATCTCTCATAATTTGTAGTGTTGGTGAAATTATTCAGATTATTCATTTTCATGTTCATGTAATATTTTAATTATTTTCGTTTTAATTAAGTTTTTTTTCGAAATTTCTTTGAGTTCTGAAAGGTATTGACCAATGTAGTTTCCAAAAAGAATATCTGAACTCGTAGTATTTTGAGAGTTTTTATTTTTAAAAAACTCTCCAATAGCTTCTAAGGATTCATCCACTCTAGTAGTAGAAATGGTTTTCTTTTTTCTGTCAGCTGCTGCTGAACAATTAGTTGCTAGTTCAAGTAATTGAGGTGATCCTGTTTCTGATTCTGTATCTAAGTTGATGTCATTGGAAGTGAATTCTTCTTCGAGACAAATAACGTCATTTTGCAATGCCTCATTCAAATTTTGTTTTTCTTCTCCAAAGTTTATTGAATCTTCTAAATTGTCATTAAATAATTCTTTCCGATACATAATTTTATTCATTTAATCACCTTCAGTTCTCTCGAGTAATGTTCTAGTATATTCTTGCACATACGCAAGCAATCTTCAACTAAAATAGGTAATTAATGAACGAAAATTTATGAAAAATTTAAGAAAGTTAAGTATATTATCCGGTATCTTAAGAGTATTTGAGATATGATTCCAGATAATTCCCTTTTTTACAGAATCTTTGAATTCTGTATCAGTTTTATCAAATAATATGCTATATTTTTCTACCAGTCTACCTCTTTCATTTCTATAAAACTCATCATCATCATCATCACTTGACATGGAGCAGATCCCCGTGGATCAATCCTGGATTACGCCAGGCCCACCCCATGCCAATAGGGTGTGAACGGATTTGTTGTGATAGGTGGGGATTGGGAGCACTGTATAACGTTAACATGCCTGTGACGCCTGCCTCAGAACACCGCTTCTATAGTGCAAGGTAGTTAGTAGATCACACATACAATGGGAGTTGAATATATGACCGAGATGGTTAAACATGTTTTGTCATCTTATACTAATAGTGTATCCGCTAATTTCCTATGTCTATGATATGAAACGCCTTAGCACAGACATGTCTGCCCTGTTACATGTTACTTTACGTTAGCTTAGTCGAATTATTATTATCATTACTAATATTTTGATTGTTATTGTACTTCACAGGTATACGTATTCCTTGTTCCCTTATTTTTAATGTTATGTTATTATTGATATTTGTTCCTTCGCTGTTCTGCATTTTTCGTCGATATTTTTATGCCTTCTTCTTCTACTTCTATTTCCTCGTTGTCTGCGTTTTCTCTTGATATATATGCGGTTTATTTTCCTCTTCATTATAATTTTGTTTTTTCCCCCTCTTTCCAAGTTTGTTGTGGTATTCTCTTCTAAATGCGGTGGCTCTCCTCTGTTTCTTGATGTATTTGTACGTTTCTCGGAGTTTTGACTCTGGCGGTTGCATTTCTCTGAAGAATTTTTTCCCGTTTTTCTGCTTCGTGTTTCTTGAACCTTCCTTACTTTGCGAGTGTGGATTCGTATCTACCTCCAGAATCCTTCTGTTCCCAAGTCTTCTATATAGGCGTCGATTGGCAGAGCGCGGCCGAGTCTTTGATATTGTCTTCCAGCTGCAGTTGCATTTCTTCTTGGTTTCCCTCACATAATTTGCGATTTTCATTTCGATAAAACTAGAAGAACAAATTGAAGCGCACAGAAATTAGAAGAACCTTAAATCTGACAGTTTAAAAAATTTAAACTAAATTTTGCTTACTTGATCTGTATAATTTCATACGTTTATGTTAAAAATTGAAATTGAACCAATTCATATGTAAACGATTATGTATAACGGTTATGTTTGTGGATCTATGAATGGTAATACTGCAGTACTATATTTTATATTCTTATGTTTATGTTATGTTGTATGTTTACGGAATTATAAATCAGCCTTAATAACGATTCGTATTTGCCTATGTTGCTCAATTGGTAAGCAGTAGTATGAAGGTCAGTGGTTCAAATCGCAACTGAGGTAATATTTTTTAAATCGTTACTCGGGTTATCAGATTTAATGTTGCTAATTAAAATTAATTAAATTTTGAAAGTCTGTTACCAAAGGACATATGTTGAAAAGTCCTGTCAAATTCTTTCACTGATGATATGTAAATGGATTCGTTTCATGAATACTCAATTCCGTGTTTCCATTTAAAGCCAAAATAAATCGTTTGTTTTTTTCGTTTTTTGGCGCAAAAGATTAAAAGCCTAAATGAACAGAAATAACCGAAAACAAAATGAAATAATGATGTAATTTAATATGGACGTGAGGAAAAGCACACGAAAGATATATGCAAACAAAGGATACATTTTCATGTTTGTGGAATACAGAAAACTGCCAGGCCAAAAACATGTTGAAATTGAAAGCAGTATTTTATTAACACCCGAAGAATTTATTTAATTTTGCTAATTTTTGTTTAATGTTTCCTGTTTAGAGAGTTTGATTTAAGTTTTCGAAGAATATGCCTTCTTTTACATTAGTTTTGTAATCATAAAGTTTAGCTGATGTCTAATCAGCTTTAACTAAAAACTAAAAATATGTTTAGGTTGCATTTATCATATGTGGATTTTTAGTTGACACACCTTACAACTTTTCATACGGATATCTTAATTGACCAGTTATTTTTTATGTTAGACAAAAAATGACATTTGGGTTTCTTTATAAAATTTAAATTTTAAAAAAAAATCCAGCTCTAAATTGGGTCATTAAACTTTTCTCTAAATTTCTCCCTGAGAAATAGTCAGATTTAAACCGTCGATTATTGCCAAATGATCCAAGTTTTTCTAAGGGGAATGAAATTTTAGGTATTCAAATTACCGGCTGGTTAAATCCATACGAGAGAGAGGCTAACCGTATCATCTTGAGTTTTAAACGGTAGTCTTGTTTAAAAGATTGTGCAATTCAATCACCTGGAATCGAGCGGAACGTCGAAATGGCATGTAACTTGTGATTTTGGCCTAAAGGGGAGCCTCTTCGATTTTTTTAAATCATCATAAATCATTTCTTATTATATCTAGTACTACTTTTATTTGTACCTTTGAAAATTTATGCATCCTTCTAAATCCTTTTTCGTCGTATAAGAAAAATGAGTTTCGATTTCTTTATAATTCTTTTTTCTTTTGGTGGCGAAAAGTTTTTTGCTTTTCTGTAGAAAGTAAAGAAATGGTGCTTTAAATGATGGTTTGGGTGAAATATACTCACAGAAAATAAACATATAAAGGACTAATTGATGTGATTAGCGGGGCTTTAGTTTTTGTTTGATAAATAGTTAAGTTGATTTAAGTTTTACTTTGCATACTTGCTACCTTTCTCTTTTTAATCTCCTTAAGCGACTTTGAATTGCAATAAGAAGTCGTTCCAATTTCCCAAATTTTTCATGACGATTGAAAGGTTAGATTATTCTTTCTCTAAAATGGGGAAAGCTACTTAAGTGGTTTTCGATACAATTACAGCTCTAACACCGAGGGATCAAAATTTTTCCAGCCTAATGGGCAACCTCCAAAAGAAACAGACATTTTGAATCTGTTTTTTTTTTCGAAAACTGTTTTATCAAATCTTTGTAAGTTAAGCAGGCAAGATAAAAAAGTTTCTAAATGGCGTCAACTTCGTTGCAAAAATTTTGCTTTAACGCCTTTTAACCATTCAGAGTTTCTGACTTTTACAGTTAATTTCTAAAAAACAATAAACATACGTTCGGCTAGTTCGCAGATTCCTAATTTATTTTCATAACCTTTAACAAGTTTTTAAATAGCCAGAAATTCTAAAATTTTAGTTTAACATTTCTTAACTACGGAAAAACCGTAATCAGTGGTTAAGATTTAAACAACCTGCTGATGCTTGATTATTATGGTTTAATTTGTTTTAACCACGTTTTGCAGCCTGCGGGTTCAAATCCCTACGTTGGTGAAGATTTTTTCTCAGACCTCTGGGATCGGTACTAGGCCTAGTGAGACCATTCATAGTTGGGCTTAATTAACTGTGCTCTACTCGGAAGACTGCTCTATGAGATAGAGCAATAAGACCACTACACACGTAGTAACACACACATGAGACAGCCGTCTGACTTGAAGTAATGCCTAAAGGCGGTTCCGAGCAGATTGGCTATACACGCATACACGACGCTCACAAGAAAGAAAGAAAGAAAGCTTTCCAGCCTATTGTCAAAGAAGCCAGTTACAATATTTTTAGTTCAAAACTAAGCAGCAATTTAACAACAGATTCAAAATTTAGAAAATTAATAATGTAGGTATTTATGGCGATGATAGTATTTAACCAGCCATTCCATCGTCAGTCAGGGGATTAAAAACTGAGAGATAAATCTTTAATAAGTTCTACGAAAAGCTTTATGCAATATACTTTAAGTATCTATTTGTCGTCTTCTGAATAATAAGAGGTAAAAATAGCTTTCAAGTCTAAATAATGAAGAATACCAGACATACCAATACAAATTAGTTTAGATAAGGTAGAAGTTCATAACATAATCAATTAAGATGGTCCGAGAGGCTCTTTGATCCATGTCATTGATGCCGCCTGAAAAAAGGTAATTGTACTTTTCTAGAACACACCTGATTAGTATAATCACCTTTCATTGGCCAAGATATCCTGTTAAATCAAATACCCAATTTTAAATCGCATAGGGGGAGAATTTAAATGTTACTATAAATAATAACATGTTCTTTGTGCGAAACTGATGTCACAATGGCATTTGTTAAATGTCTAATTTGTTTATTAAAACATCAATAATTTTATAATATAAACGTTCGATAGGAAGTAAAGAAAAATAAATAATTGTTGAGTATTTGAACAAACAAGCCGCGAAGACTATAAATCACAAAGAACAGTGAAAGGAAGAAACTGGAGTAACTGGAACAGTTTGAAAAAAAAGATAATAATGGTAAATAAATTTAATGGATGATAAGAAAGGCTGCAGAGTGTAACTGAAAGGCAAAAATGGCACGATTTCAATGTCAGGAGATGAAATAATGAATATAATGCAACAATACTGTACGAAACTATGAGCAATGGGTGGATGGAGAGTGGAGAGACAGAATTTAACTCTGGAAATATATCATCAAACCAGGTTTCTCTAAAGACAAAAAAGAATTCAAAAGTATGTGTCTCAGTTAATGCAAAATATGGACGCTAAGCAAACCAGACAGAAGGTAAGCTCGAGTGGTTTGAACTATGGTACTACAGAAGAGCTTCGAAGGTCAGCTGGTTGCAAAGAAGCACAGTTTTTTTTTTTTTTTTTTTGATAATATGTAACCAGATCAACAATTAACATTGTTAACATTGTTAATTGTTATGCATGGTTTTGGTAACTGTTACATTGTACATACTATTTTTCTGACATTAGTATCTTAGCTTAGAGGAAAGAACAAAATTGGCTCCTCGATTCTTATTGTATGTTAGGATTAAATGTTATCTAATGCTGCAAAACCAGGAAAGGAGGATATAATGGAAACATAACAACAAAAACTTATTACTGAAAAAAGTCTAATGAAAGGAAAATACTTGGATAAAATTCATGAACAAGACCACGACTACTCGTACATTACATACCACTGGCGAACCGAACGTTACCATTATATGAAACAAGAGGTTCAAAATTGAACAGAATGGAGCACTGAACCAAATCAGCCGTGAGATTGAATACCAATCAAGATAATATAACAACAATGATAGAAGAGTAACAAGGTGATACAGCTTTGCAGGAAAGCGTTAAGTTATAAAAAGTTTGAACAATGGGAAGGTGATTTGGAGAACACTATACCCAGAGATTGGAATATCGCACTAATTCTTTCAATATAAGCAGCCATGACAGAGGTATTTTATTACTACTTAGTGCTCTGGACAAAGCGAACAATGTGAAGAATTCGATTTTAAGCCTGGGCGTAGTATCCAAGACCTTATATTTAACATAAAACAAACTTGTGAAAGAAAGACTGAATCACAACAAAAATACATGTGCCTCGTCTATACGTATGCAAACGGAATTTTTAATAATGTACCATGCGAAGAAATATGGAGGACTGTAGGAGAAAGGCAGATAAGAACCGGGAACAGTCGCCTGAAGGAGTTTATAACCACAAAAGGTGTTAGGCAAGAAGGAGTATTGAGTTATTGAGTTTGTTGCTGTTCATTTTAGGGATGGGCAAAATATATAGAAACCATGGGCAAAAAAGGAATAAGGATTGGGGTATATAAAGTATATAAATTAGAACATCTTGGAACTGAATTTTTCTGTATCGATCAAACTTACAAAGAAACCTGAATATTTGGAACGCCGAATTACAACATAGAAGAATGAAGATGTTAAAAAGTTAAAAAAACATGGAAATGTGGATTTGCAAGAATGAACAAATGTTGGCGGTCAAAATATTAAAGCCGCTGTCCTACTATCAGAATTCCATCAGATATTTTGATCAAAATTTGACAATATGACACGTCCACTTTGATGGCAGGGACGGCAAAATGTTTTCATGGCTTGTTCCTATTTTGATGACGCCACCTGTTTGATGGCTGTGAACTTACTTCAGTAAATGAATGAACTTTTGCTACAACATCTGTTTGCTTCGACTTTGTAGAAGTTCAGGAGCAAAGACGAAGGATTTGATAGTTTTGAGAGATCAGACGACGGTGCAAGTGAAATTGAATATAATGTCGTGGTAGAAGGTTGAGGAAGATGCAGACGATGATATCGGGGAGGAGAATATGATATTTGAAAATATTGGGTTTTGCGCGGAAACTTCGACTTCTTTTACTCTAAAATATATTTCAAGATTCGGCCTTAAATGGGCAAAACATTCATTTTATACCCGAGTATGTCGGTCTTCTGTGAACGAAATAAAGACAGACAAGTCACAATGTAGCTGTAATGAGCGTTCTAATTATATTTGTATGGCACGTTCGTCGCCAACTGTTACGTTTCAAAACTGTTAATTAACTATGTAATTTAGGCTATTTCAATCATTATTTTCATAGTAAATACCTATGTAAAGTTGATCAATTAATTAGGTATAAAATGAAATAATGTGCTCTTGGAAAAGATTACCCAGAAAATAAGCTAAATTATCATGGAGTCTGAGGAGATCCCGTATGGTAAGATATAAAATATTTTAAACTTGGTGTTACGAGGGTTAAAGAACGAAGAAATAAGAAGACATAATGCAGAACCCATCGATGAGTTGGTAGAAAAAAAAGAGAATTATGGTAAAGACTATACCCTTATCAAACATGAACACTACTGGATTCAAAGGACTTCCACCCCTGGTAGGAACCTTCATCATATCGAACATCGTATTAACATTCAGCCTACTGTTTTAAAACTTTCTCATGTACCCATCGACATGAATCTAACCAGAGGTCATTGGTTGATAAGGCTAATCCTAATTTAATTCAGCCTAGCAATTCTTTAAAATTCTTTAATTTGGAAAAATTGAGGGGACCAATCGAAAAGACAGTTTAAAGAATGAAGAAATAAGAAGAAGGCATAGAACAAAATCAAGTAAGATCCGTACCATCTGACTTAATTTCTTTACTACCAAATTATCGACGGGTATTATCTGGAGGGAACGCATGACAACTCATCAAAAAACAATGGGAAAGTGGAACCGACAAGAAACCGAGAAAAAGAAGGGACGACCATGATGAACTTGGATCAAAGTAATAACCAGGATATCGAAGAAAAGCTGAAGGGAAGCACTAACAGCGGCAGCTGATAGAACAGCATGGAAATATTTTTATCAGCACTAGACGAGAATGTAGAGAAGGATCAGATTATGTATGGAATATTCATTCTACGTACTTTCGGTTAAAACCTGCCCATGGAAAAACCATACATTTTGTTTGAAGCTTATCCATGTGTAACAATTTTCAAAAATGTAAATGTTGAGGCTGCAACTTACGAAAACAAAGACACGGCCTCCTCTTATCCAAAAACAATAATAACTAAGAACAATCACTTTTTGGTACAATAACTAGTTAATCTCGTAGAGATATATTTTGACCTACGTAGTAGAAAAACTTATCCAAATTAAGATGATACTCGTACAAACATAATATGCATAGAAAGAATAATTTTATAAAGAAGTTCGTGGTCTTGGTGAGCTAATTACTTATAAATTTCTAGTTAGCAAGTCCGGAAAGCCAGGGCTATTGTGTTTCAAATGAAGTGTCCCAATGGCATTCGTTACGTTTCGAGTAAGTCAAATAGAAAAGAACAAGACTTGAAACGGTGCTGTTTGTGAATCTTTTAGTTCATTAGCAATTTTGCACACAAATCGCTTTTAATCAGTATTTAAGATTGATTTTATGCAAAGTGGGTTAAACGAATCCGCGGATCAGAAAGTTATGCGATAAGGCAATTAGTATAATTGGAGTTCAAAACGGTATAACAACAAAAAAATAATTACGAAGTCTTTGCATAGGAATATAAGTTATCTCCTTATAGCTATCTGCGGCTGTACAGATTATTAATCAGAATGTAGCATAAAAATTTTTGTGCGAGCACGTAGCCCAAGGCTGGGTACCGATAGATAGTGCAGCATCACGGGGCACGTCCCGCTCATTCAGGCAGAGATGACGGCGTTAGGGTTACGTGCCCCGAGATAGCACAGACCCGCCTGGTTCTTATTTCTGTATATAAAATGCCCCGCAGTTCGGCCCGGTGATGATCAATAGCCTGTATACTAAACCATGCTCTTTATTTCTTTACCCCAAAACGAGTTACGCTGAAGCTTTACGCGTTAGTTTTGACGTAGCGGATATCCACTTCGGCGATGCTTTAAAAGTCCCAGGTTTTTCCTCGTGATTCGCCTGTACATATAATGAAGGTTTTGGGACGCGTGCCAAAACTTTTAGGCAGCCTACGTGAATATTAACCTAATAGCGAGAAATATATATACGACCGTCTGTTTCTCATTCGTCCTACATCTTAACTAAGCATAGGGATTAAACCGACTGAGCGAACCAGTGCAATTTGTGAAAGGAGATTCTTAATTTCTTGGAAGCTTTTATTTTACATATTTTAAAATATAAACGTTCTTTTAGAAGAGAAATTAAGCTCTTTAATATCGAATGCGTTCGTGGCATGGAAATCGATAAATGCTTTAAAAACAGATGGAGCTTGTCGAATTTATTTTCATGCTTATTGGCGGCGCAGCCAATGTGAAATATAGCGCAGGGAGTTAAATACAAACCCTCCCTTCAAAAGATGCCTGCTTGTTTCTACCGCCTCAAGTTTTTTTTCTTTATTAATGAAGATTGAAATGTATTATATCTTTGAACTTAAGGCGAATAAAAACTTTTTGCAACGTTACCATTTGATGTTTTCTGTGCCCGTTTGGTATATTTAGGAAGGTTTTTGTTAAGAGTTTTTTTTCCCTTACGAAAAGGCTAATTTGTAACTTCAGCTTCAGATTCGTTTAAGACCTTTTATAAAAAGAATTTTCTTTGAAGAACTGAAACTTATTATTTAAATGGAAAACTAACGATGTTTAAGACGTTGTCAAATATTTACTTTTGAGAGTAGATAGATACAAAGCAGATTTTTAGAGAATGGTTTAACTACGCGGTTTTAATAGGGAATTAAATTATTATCAGAGTTAACTGGCAAAAAATTAAAACTGAAATATTACATACAACAGTTAGCGGAAACACTGTTTCTTGTGGATGCTTTATCTGGATTTATTTTATAACAGGAAAGAAATATTTCTATTTCTTAGTTCTGTAATAATTTAACGTAATAATTTTGAAACTAGGATTTCAAATTTAATTAATGAGGATAAACACTTATTTATATTGCAAAATTTAAAGAAACGGATCGCTGTTATTTCAAATTTAATTTATATATAGCTGTCTGTATGTTATACAATAAAATTATTTGAAACAACCACAACGAATTTACACAAATTTAAATGAACATCATCCAAGCCTGGTCTGTGTAATCGTTTTGACATTTGTTGTTTTGCACACAACGTTTCGCCTACTTTCGTAAGGGTTTTCTTCAAGAATAAGGCCATAAAAATCACCGTCACTCAGCATGTCTGTCAAGTATGGCAAAGATTATACATTTAGCAAACCAGAACTTTCCTGTATTCAAAGGGCTTCTATCCCTGGTAGAGACCCTTATCATACCAAACATCGTATTAACATTCAGCCTACTGTATTAACAGTTTTCCATGTTCCTATCGACAGGAATTGGGAATCCAACCTGACGTCTTTGGTTTACAAGGGTAATCCTAACATAACTGACAATTTTTAAAAATTATTTTATTTGGGAGAAACAACTGAAAAATTGTTTCGACCCGTTTAGATACCAAAATATGCAGCATGAATTTTGTTATAAAAGTTGACTGGACAAGAAATCACTACAAATAATTTGTGAAAACAAGTGGCATAAAAAAAAGCGTTTAGAACGGATTAGAATTAAAGTACAATGTGATTTTTTAAAAGCTCAATTGCGGCAGGCCGTATTCTGTCTTAATAACCTCAGAACTGTCTGTATTAAGTCAGAATACGGCCTGCTGCAATTGAGTTTTTAAAAAATCACATTGTACAATTTGCAAATGTTTGAGGGCAAAAAATAATATCATGTAGGTTAGATTTTAATTTATTCAAACTAAGACTAATGAATTTTTACTAAAACCCCGATTTTCGTTGTATAAGGGTTTACTCGGAAACCATTTTATACCACCTTGAAAGGGCATTGTTTCTTCCAACACATTTCTTTCATCTGATAGAGCCGGCCCTTTTGCTTTTGTTTCTTCGACTGCCTTAGCAACTAAAAGCTTTCCACGCTACATTCCTACACTTTTCTTTTCTCTCTTTTTCTTCTTTCTATTAGGCTTGTAGCCTGTTTATTCCAACGATTCCTTCCATCCCTTTGTAAATCTTCCTGGAGATCTCTTTCTTGATGGTTTATTATTTCTGACAGATTACCAAAACATTTGAAACTTTAAAACGTTATGTGTAAACTGAACACCTACCACATGCACAAAGGTGTTATCTACGCGTATTAAGGGATGTATGTGTGGTTATTGCCTACACAAAGTTGATGAACGTGGTATGTGAGTGAATTTACCACATTTATGCAACCGAAACAACTTACCACCTTTAACACTTGAAAATCTCGCCTATTTCTACATGATAATTAGCATTTACAACGTTAATTCACTGATATAATATATCTCAATTTAAAAAAATTCCAAATACCACCTTTATCCACTCGACCCTTCAATTGTAATGTATTCAAATCACTGACAAAATGATAGCAAAACCCAACTATAGAATTTCTAATAAATCCTCGATAGGTTAACGTGTCAAGCATTCAATTTAAAAAATTTGTAATGCATTCTAATATCCTAACAGAATGACAGGAAAACCAATGTTAGAGGAAATTTTATAAAACTTCGATAGGACAAAATGTCAAGTAGCGTATGGAAGCTAGTAACGAATGTCCAAAAGTTGGGGAACCTTGTGCGACTGACTGCTGTTCGTTAATTAGGACACTTAAATATTTTTTTATGTGTAAGCCAAACTAGTTTAAATTAAAAAAGAGCATTAAAAAATGTTAAAAAGATCTCATTATTTATATGGAACATCTTACATAGATGATTATAGCTGTAGCGGATTTTAAGAATGTTTGTATGCAAGTTGTAATGAAATACAGAAGCTCAATGAATACATAACTTTTCGCATTTTTACACCATTAAAAGAAAAATGTTGGAATTAGATTTAAGTAAATATTTGAATAATATGTCTTTTCGGGAAGTAAATTCTAGATTATTTAAGATCCAAGTGGTATATTAATAATATCACATTAAATAGTTGACGTTATCAATTTTGAGTTGCTGTAAACTTGATACAGCCGCTGCTGTTTATTATCGTCATCATGGTCAGCAAGATAACCACGCAAAGAATATCTGAGTTATTTATTATTATTGTTGGCCTTGACTGTACTCAAAATATGTAGCTGGGGCATTTGGAAGTTGGTGGAAGATGTGAGAGTTCTGAAATTTCTTGATTAAGTCGAACATCCCGTTTAGATATCGATCTTTTATAGAACAAGATCGATATCAGTGTTTTATAGCTGCAAGTCATATTTAAAATCACCTTAATGATCTTCAAGTGAATTAGGCTACGTTTAGAGTGGAAGGGTGGCAAAGCGTTGGATCTAGCAGCAAGCAAAGGAACGAAAACAAACTTTGCAGTTGTTGTCTAAAGCAGCGTTTCTCAATAATGAGTCGCCAAATGATAGCTGTTACCTTGCACCATAGTAAAAAATCGCTCAGACCATCATTTATTCGCTTCATATTTAGGTACTCAGTCCAATGACGAGAAGATCAGTGAGGTGAAACGATCTCTTTTAATCATTTCTACAAAAATTCAGCGACTTCAGTTTACCAGGTTTTGTAACAAAATTTATATTTGGGTCGCAGTATCGTTTTAATTAATAATTATACATGTATGTTATGTTGGGTCAGGAGGCGAAGACGTTGAGAAATCCTAGTCTAGAGGTTTATGGGCATGTGGTAAATAGTCCTGGAGTCCTTGGCAAAATGAGGAGCCAAACAAAAAAATTACATTACTTCCTTTCTTCATTGTGCTCGTTCGTTTGCATTGATGTGATATTTATTCTGTTTGCATGAAACTTGCTTTTGAAGGTATCTCAAACAAAGCAGTCTTGGAACCAGGCAAGCCGAAAACGACAGCGTTTGTTGTTAATTTGTCACACAATCAGTGAAATTTTCCGAAATGGTTTTTTCAGTAACACTGCAAACCGATTTTTTTTATTTAGTGCTAAACAAAATATTTTTAGTGGTACATTTTTCGTTAACAGAATGTAAATGATTATGTATGATACTAGTTATTTGACTGTTATGTGCTACGGACTGGGATTGTTTTACTATAAACACCCCACATTTTGCTATTATCAATGTTAAACACTTCGCTCACAAAGTTGTTGGAAATTCCACTGTAAACGTAGACTAAGAATAAAAAGAAGGTAGAATGAAGTGTTATTAAAGACAGGGGAAGTTTGAACTGGACAACCTATTTACCAAAGTTTACCATGATTCCAGAGTAATATTTGCTTATAACCTACTTAATTGGTCCAGCAGGGAATGGAGTCCTTCTTATAGCTGAGTAGTTTAACATCTCCTGTTGAACATGTTAACATCTCACGTCGTGCGAAAGAATGGTATCTTCAAAGAAATTTACGTCAACTGCAAACAGGTTGTAGTTCGGTTGTGATGTCGAAAAAAATTTCATTATATGTATGTATAGCGTTGATGGTTTAATGTAAGCAAACGAAAATGTGACAGATATTTTCAAACCTCTTGTAAAAATCTTTCTCATGTTTACTGAAAATAACTTTGTCCAAGTGTATGGTAATGGCATTTGGCTGTAGCTGATATGGTGAATTGATATTACCTTTATAATATTGAAGACCATAACTTGATCAATGAAGTCGAACATTTGTGGGTTGTAAGGCAAATTAGGTGAAGAAGAAAAAACTAGATAGTGATTAACCATGTATGAAACATGACTGGAGGTCAAATTAACTGAAGAGGAAACTAAGTAGCGATTAACCACAGCTGACTATGTTGCCAAATTGAAACTTGCTTGTAACAACACCAATTACTCTGTCAATGATTGGAGCAATATTCCTTTTAAGGACAAATTTAAATTTTGTTTAATATCATTTGTAACTATTATTTCAGACACAAGTTTTGGCGGTGAAGAAAACCAGGCTTTGGCCTAAAGTAAAAGAAGAGGAAGATTTGGAGGTGGTTGTATTATGGTTCGCAGAATCATTTGTTATGCGCCAGTGGATTGCTTTTTCTTACAGTGTAATTGAAATTTGTGAAACAACGATATCTTCAGCGAACCATTATTTCAGACACAAGTTTTGGCGATGACGAAAAACAGGCTTCGGCCTAAAATAAAAAAAGAAGAAGAAGTTTTGGAAGTAGTTGGATTATGGTTTGCAGAAGCATTCTTCATAGGCCAGTGGGCTTTTTTTACCTACGATGTAGGTATAGTGGACCTTCTTAGCACGTGTGGTGAGCAGGAGCGTCATGGGCGCCCGCAGGGCGGTGGCAGAGCCCCCCCCCCCCGCCGAGAATTTAACACAATGTAAAATTTTTATTACAATTTTGTTATAATTGGAACTAAACAAAGAAAGAGTACGAATCGGCTTAATTTAATTCAGAATCCTTTCTCTCTCTAATACTTTGCGAATAACCCGCGCCACTCCCCACTCGTCTTTGTATGTTTTACGTAGTAAATGCGCTGTTGTCTGTTGCGCCGTTGGCCGTTGCCCGATGCGTTTCACCGTTTATTACGTTTTGTTTTTGTTATCTTTATATGAAAAATAGTATTGTATAGATATAATACAATAATTAAAATATTCCAAAATATGTAAACAGTATTTGATTTTGCCCCCGCTGACATGGCGAGTCGTCAGCCGTCTTCTAATTCGGTGACTTGACCTCTATCGGTTCTATCCTCTTCCGAAGAGAAAATGTCCATTCAGATATTTTATTTTAACCTATTAGCTTTAAGTAACTTATTTAAATACCGGGTGTCTCAGGTAAGACGCAACATAGGGAAACAGCAATGTATTTTTTTAGGAAGGATCCGCGATATCTTTGAAATATGTATGAATTCAGTATTCAACGAATGTTATTGGATTTAGTTAACGGTAGAAAAAGATAGAAACACTGAAGGCGTCTGTCATTGCGACAGTCGATTATTTCATCGTTTATTTTTATATATGTCAATTTTGACAGCAACAACAACATTAAATTTATTGTTATGTTAAACATATACCAAAATACAAATTCCTTTCCTCAAATCATAGAGAATATCTCAAATGCAGCGATGAAAACAAAAGATGTGTGCAGTGTACGCTCGGCAGCGGTAGATTAGACCCCGCCGCAGAAATATAGGTTAAAGAGTGTTAAGACGTTAAGTTCGACTGTCAAAATTGACAGATATTAAAAATAAACAATGAAATAATCACCTGTCGCAATGACAGGCGCCTTCAGTGTTTCTATCACTTTCTAGCGTTAACTAAATCCAATAACATACGTTGAACACTGAATCCATACATATTCCAAAGGTATCGCGGATTCTTTCTAAAAAATACTTTGGTGTTTCCCTACGTTGCGTCTTACTTGAGACACCCGGTATATACTATACTAAGTAGTACTAGTTATGCCACACGCTGTTTGTCAATACTAAAACAGCTCTCAGAATGCTTCAAAACATACACTCTTCAACTCTTTAATTACAACAATTTTTCAATTCCAATTTTTTGCCCCCCCTGAGAAAAAATCCTGCGGGCGCTCATGAGGAGCGTAACCTTGCTCATCGATGGAAGAGAAGAAAATTTAAGTCAAGGATCGTTTGTGAAACACTTAGGAGCGTAAGACCTCTAAATTCCAGCTTAATCAGAAGCTGACGCTTTTTCGGGCTTTCTGTTTCTCTTACCTTGTTTATTAGGAACAATTTTAGCCAAATGCATTCTAGATAGCTTTATGACGCTAAAATTTAGACTATGTATTGCCAAACTTGCAGGCCCGACGTGAACATGTATGGAATATGAATTGGAAACAAAATCATCCTTTAAAAGTGCAGTAGAATTATTTTGAAGAACAGATTAATCCTTTCCAGGAGCTACCACGAAGTTTACTTCAAGGATTTGCTGGGAAGAGACTATCTGTTATTTTTGCTATAGCTAGAAACACGATTCTTAGCTATTATTTTTTAGGTTTTGCAAACCAAAAAGAAGCTAATTTGAATTTTGGTTGTGGTAATCTTCACTTCACTATACTTATTTACTTGTTAAGAATAAAACCTAAAATATTCCGTTAAGGGCCGGTCTTTCAATCTCCTAATCAATTTATTCTCCTATTATTTTCTACGGCAACCTTTGTTAATACAATCGTTTCCATAGAAAATATTTGCCAAATAGCTTATTAGGAGGTTTATTAGGAGATTGAAAGATCGGCCCTAAATGTAATAAATTTGTATACAATAACTTTTTCCGGGAAAATAACGTAACATAACGTATATGAACCATTCGTTTAGTTAAAATTACAAAACAAAAATTCAATCTATTTGGAAAATGGGGTGTTATACTCATACAAAGCGGCTACCCAGAAAACAGTCGTTTAATAAATTGAAATTGAAGGCAAAATATTGTTTAATGCAAAAATAGTTATTTGATGTGAAAACGCAATAGTTTTACTACTCGTATATTAACTATGCGTCACCACAAATTCTGCGAAATTACATTATTTTATCTAAAATTAAAAAATCTCCAATCGTGCTTTGAAATTACTAACATAGCAGGCACGGTCAACATACTGATTGTTACTGTAGATTTAATCAATAAATGTATACATACAGTAATTTCATCGACATACGATCGTTATTTAGTGGTAATCCAAATCTAATGTGAAGAACAGTAAATCTTAAAACAAATCTTGCTCGCAAGTTTAAGTACTTAATTCATAGATTAATCTTGGTTAAGCAAAACCTCAGTTTGTTTTCATAAAGTATTAACGCTTGCCTTGTCATTGATTTAATTGTAATTCACTCCCAAGTTGTTTCATAATTAATTTTAAGATCAAGATTTCGGTAACTCAAACCCCGCAATACTTCAGCTTGTATTAAAACGTTGGCTGATCCTGCTAAGTAGTGATCCGCTTTTACTTTAGCATGTAGAATTGATCGATATTACCAGCTATTGAAAAAAGTACACCTAAAATCCGACAGCCTATAATTACACCAGGATTAAAAATCATGAAAAAGTAATTTCATATTTAATTTATGAACCTTTCGCCTATTTTTTTTTTAATCGGGTATTTTTACCAATTTTCACAGTCGCACTTGAAATTTTATAAACTACCTAATTATAAAAACTACAGCTCGAATAAGATCAATATTTCATGCGTTTATTTCGGGAACTTTCTAATAATTGCACGTGAAATTAAAAGCGAGTGGATTAATAACAAATAAACATGCAATTCTAACTAACTCTTCACATTCATTATTAAACCGCCGATAAGTGATTTACAATGCAGTTATTTTTGAAACTGCAGATGCATTAATTCACATACAGATGCATATTACGCGTTTGTACAATACAGAAAGCAATTGAAAATATTTGATTTGTCACGCAGCACTAAGGATGAGATAAAGTTGATTTTTAGAAATAATTGAGCCATAAATAAAAATTTGGTTAATTTTAGGTTTGAGGCAAATCTCTGAAGCTAGAAAAATAATCAGTAAATTATATAGCGAAAAATTTGTTGCAATTTCTTGCACGTGAAGTACCTTAAACTGCATACATTATTGAATCGTGTGAAGACTGTTGAAGTAGGTAAGGTGTTTTGGGCTTTATTTTTCTTAAGGCCAGTTTTAGTATTACAAATTCTGCTGTATTTGATTTAAAAAATGAAGTAGCACAGGAGAAACAAAATGAAGGGGGTGTGCAAGCTTAAAACTTGGATTATCACAGCTGTTTCTGATCTTTTCAGATATTAGGCTTGGTGTAGGTTAATTACAAATGAGATAAGTTTGTAAAATACATTTTAATTGTTATTTAGGTGGATTAGGTAGGTTAAGTATCATTTAATTGTTAACACAACTGTTCGAACTTGTACGCTAAACAAAAGTTATACAGAAATATAGGCAAAAAGGAGAAACAGATGAGAAATGATACCATAAGATGAAGTTTCTCCCTACAGTAAATACTTGCACATATAAATTGGCCTTCAATTTACGTTCAGCATAAAAAATACGTGGCTATCAATAAAACTACAAAGTAGCTTTATACATCATAAACTTCCATTTCTAAGCTTTTTGCTCGCATTTAGGATTTATGGAACTATTCCGGGAGAGCCTTATCTACTATTGTAAGTGATATTGCGTCAATCAATAAGTGATCAGTTCGTTCGTATTAGAAGGAAGTTCGCGTATGTGAAAAATTTCAAAAGGAAATAGTAGCGAACGTATTAGGAATGCGTGTTTTTTATATAGTGTCACATTCGTATCCACCTGGGAACAAATCGTTTCCAGTCGTTTGACTGATCGATAATGCTGAACCAGCACTCCTCAAGCGGTCCTGAGACCACCGACTTGCCCCTACAGAATTTCGACTGAGATAGGAAATATGTGCTTACCGTTTTCGAATCGTGTTTGCTTCTATTCTCTCAAAATTGATATGTCAAATTTCCAAACATCCGTTTATGTTCCCGAAATTACCTTTCGTTCCTTGTTTACGTATAAACGCAAAAGTTAACCAAATTAGCCGGGGATAAGGTGCGAAGTCTTTGTCAACGTTAACAGGTCCAAAACTATTTCCGTGTTTAGAAAGCGTTTTAAACGTGTTCGAAACTTTTCCTTTACGATACTAGTAATATCTACATAACGGTTTTAGGGAAATATTGAAGCTTGGAAAAGCGAGATTCGTATAATGATCGTCGTAAGGCGAAGCCAGGATAACAATTTAAAAGTCGTTACCGGGGGATTGCCAAGACACATTAGACGCAACTGTTGATATCGATCTCCTCAAAAGCGAATTATGTCAGCCAAATAAAATGTTACTTTTTGCGGTGTTGCGGAAGAAAGTTCCATACTATTCGACCTTCTTTCACTCTCCTGCACGCAATCTACACAATGTTGTACCTAAAGTGCTACAAAGTAGGTTACAAATTCTGTTATTGTGCCAAATATACTTTCCCTTTATGAAAGATGGAATTTAAAACCTTTATGTTACAGTTCTAATGGTATCATAAATCAACAAGTTCCCTTAAACTCTATTTTCTTCCCACCTAAGACATCAACTAGTAAATCAAACTTTTGACAACCGGTGCGATTAATTTTTAAACTAACCACTAAAGAAAACTCAAAATTTATTTACATTTATTAACAGTAGGGCACGGTAAGCATATTTAAAGTTTCAGAACTTGATATTTCTTATATAACAACCAGACCGACTACATAGTCTTCCAACACAATTTTGCTGCATCGTCTTTCACATTTGGTTATAGCATATAATAAGATAATAAGAAGCGAAAAATTGGATCCGTAAATAAATTTTAAAAATTGAGCACAAACAGAGTTAATAAGAGATATGAATAGTTCGAAGAAACTTGTTAATAAACAAAACTATAAAAGACGTAAAAACGCAATAAACGTAAGTAACAGGATATATTAGACGTTAAGTCGTCTCACAGTTTCCGAGGGGTTGACTGGGATTTAGAGTCCGATAGCACGATTAAATTCTAGACGCTGCCGTATCAAAAGGGTGGTGAATGGTAAATTGTGGGTAGCGTATAAACGGAGGAGTTAAAGAAAATGGCAAAAGAAATTATGTAACTTATTGAAGAAAGAAGAAAAAATCAGAAGGAGCACCAGGAAGATATAAGGGCAATAGACAAGAAAAGTAGAGGAACTAGAAAAGAAGATAGAGAGAGTGGAGCAAAAGAAGAAAACTATTATAGTAAAGGGTTTAGATTCCAAAGAAAATGTAGACAAGGGATTTGTGCAAGAATTTATATAAAGGAAGATGGATGTTTCAATTTATTAAAGGACGTACAAAGAATTGGAAACGTTGGAAATGATGATTATTAAAAGAAAAGTTAATAGCATGTAAAATAAGGAAGTAATAATGAAGAATAAAAACAAGCTAAATAGAACCAAATACTGCTTTGACACGAAACTTACAGACGAAGAATGAAAAAAGCAGAAAAGGTTGAGATAAATGGCAAAAGTAGAAAGAGAAAAAGGAAAGAATCTGAAAGTAGGTTATCAAAAAATGAAGATAAACTCGGACAACCTCAAGAAAAAGGAAATCTAATAACTAACCAAAAGCTTATCGAATAAATGTAAAGTAAGATTTGGAAATTTGAACAATGCTAGAAACAGAATACAATTAAATTCCAAGCCGTTTAAAATAAACATCATTCAAATATATGCTCCTACCAGTGACAAATCTGAAGAAGAAGTAGAGGAATTTTATGAGCATATTGAAAATGTACGAAAAATGACGAACACATGTGACTTAAATATTTGCTTGGGCGATTTTAGCGCAAAGGTGGTTTCAGCTACCGAAACGGAGACTTTATACTTGGACATCACCACAACATAATGCGGATCAAGTAGTAAGAAACCAAATAGATTTTATTTTGATAAACAAGAGGTTCAGAAACAGTATAATATGCGAAAAGACATATCCAGGAACGGATATTGGATCCGATCACAATCCAGTAGTAGCTACTATGAGAATAAAACTAAAAAAGATGAATACGTCTGAAGCACCATCTACAATTGATTGGAGAAGTAGTAACCAAACCATGATTAAGGAATATCAAGAACATATTATAAATACCCTAAACAATCCCAGCACATAAATAGAAATCGAACGGATGGACAATGAAAACAGCAATGATAAAAACACCAAAACAAATATAGGAACTGTATCAAAAATGGAACCATAGAAGCAGCAGAACTGAAATTACCCAAACAAAAGATTGTGAGGAAAACACATTGGATAACAGAAGAGATATTACAACTCGTGTAAAACAGAAGGAAAGAAAAGATTAAAGATAAAAATAAATATAAAGAGTTAAACAGAATAATAGTGGTTACAAGAAGAATGTGCAGGAAGAATAGAAGAAATTATATTTTTACAAAAGGACAGAGAAATGCATCAAAAGATCAAGGAAGCTGCAGGTTTGTTTAAGAAGGGAACTCAAATAAACGTTGGAATTAAAACAACAGTATAGAAATGAATATAGAAAACACAAAGAAAATATGGGAAGACTATAATACAAAGAAATTATTCAACGACGAAAATAGAAGAGACGAATATCCATTGATAAAATCAAACGAAGGACCACATATTCTCAAAACTGAAGTAGCAGGTGCTGCCATTAAAGCTGCCAAAGAAAACAAAACGCCGGCAGATGATATGATAACTGCAGAGCATTTCAAGCATTTAAATTCCGATATACCTAATAACTAAATTGATGGAATTGTACAATGAAATATACAATAGTGGAATAACACCAGATGAATGGCTGAACATAAACGGAACAAGAATAAACAATTATGACGGAATTATGACGGAAACTAGAGACCAACTGCAATCTTTAATGGAAATATTAAATATGAGGAGCAATGAAATAAGACTTACAATAATTAACAAACAAAAAACAAAGACAATGGTGTTTTCTAGGCAACTAAACCCGAATTTAACCTTGGACGAAAAATACATACAGAATGTTAACAACTACATATACTTAGGAAGGGAAATAAACAGTACATTAGACCATACAAAAGGAATCAGACGTCGCATAGAAATTGCGAGAGCTGGCTTCATTTAAATGCGTAGAATATTCTGTAACTTAAAATTAGCAAAACGTACCAGACTGCGGGTACTGAAATGCTATATTTGGTCCATATTATTATACGCTTGTGAAACATGGACACTAACGAACTCTGATGTTAAGTTATTGCAAAGTTTTGAAATGTGACAGTACAGAAGGATGCAGAGAATAAGCTGGGTACAAAGAATTAGAAATGCAGACGTACTTAATAGAGTAGGAACCCGAACACACTTAATAAACACGATAAAAATACCTTGGCTATCTAATGCGACACAAAGAATACGAACATTTGCAGATTATGCTGCAAGGTAAAATTGAAGGAAGAATAAATGTGGGAAGAAAAAGAAAATCATGACTAAGGAACATAAAGGAATGGACTCAGCAGAATGCAACGACATTGTTTCATGCAGCTCAAGACAGAGAACGATAAACCGTAATAACCGCTAACCTCGTTAGAGACGGCACTTAGGAGGAGGAGGAGAAACAGAAAAATGGAAGAAATGGGAAGACATAAAATAAAAATACTGGCGCTGCAAGAAGTAAGACGGGGAGGTGAAGGAAGAATAGATAAGGAGAAATACTCTGTACTTTATGGAGGAGAAGATAAGCAAGGAAGTCACGGAGCAGCGTTTATGGGTGATAAAAGCTTTAGAGACAGGGAAGATTGGAGTCGAAGGCTACTGGAAGTCAAAGTCTAACAAGAAGACTGCAGTACCACGGGAAGAAGAAGAAGAGCTTTACAAATTAAATTATAGAATTCAAGAAAACAATTATGTAGTAGAATTTCATATATAAGAATAAGGATAAAATAGCAAACGTCTCAATAATAAACGTATACGCACCGACAGAAGAATAGTTATTTGTATCACAAGGCTAGAAACTGTCACTTTGCAAGTACGAGTACTTGCAAAGCAGTTTCTAGGCGTGTGATATACAATATTGTTTTGGCCGATAAAAATACGTTAATTATAAAAAAATCATTTTTTATTGAAATATTTGACGTTAGAGAATTTATTTTTCTATGGAATTTATTTTCTGGGCGTGACAATGGGCGTAGCAATGAGAGGGCGGAGTCAGTTCGGTTCACCGCCACCAATCAAAAATCCTAATTTTACTTTCAGGCCGAGGCTTGAAAATAGCATTTTCCAGACGATTTATACGCATGAAAATTGAGTGTTTCTAGCCGGAGGGCGAAAAAAATAATTATTTTATGAAGCATGCATTGGAAGGAACTTAGGATGCCAAAATATATATTAACTTTAATGCGAAAATCGGGAAAGAAGATTATTTGAAGAACATAGAATGAAAACCAACAAAACCAGACTTAATGGTACACTATCTTTAATCAAACAAATTTCAGCAGGAATCCCCCAAGGCTCTATATTGGTTCCAGCCTTGTATAACATTTTGATGCACGATATTCCCCAACCAAACGACTCTGCTATTGACATGTACGCGGACGACACCGCCATAATAGCACAGGACGAAAACATTAACATAGCAGCATATAACTTACAAGAAAATCTGAACAATCTAAATAAGCGGCTATGTAAATGGAACATTCTACTTAACCACACCAAGTGTGAAGCAAAGATATTCACCCTTAGAAGGCCTACAACCCCACCCAATATTGTAATAAACGATAGCCCTATTGAATGGAACCCCTCAGACCAAGGTGTCAAGTACCTGGGAGTTCACCTTGACAAACGCCTGACTTGGAGAATACATATAAACAAAAAGTTAAATGAATGCCATGCAAGATTGTCAAAACTCTATCCTATATTAAACCGTGAAACACCCCTAAAAGTAACCTGTTCCCTACTGCTTTATAAGTCCTTATTAAGACCAGTAATAACATATACTAGTCCAGTCTGGGGCGCTGCGGCTAAAACAACAGTGAACAAAATACGAACGAAAGTGCTACGTATACTTAGCTACAAACGCTCCCTGGTTTGTCCGAAATACTCAAATGCACGAAGACCTACAAATTCCAACAGTGGAAGCATACGTTTAAAAGTGCATTATAACCTTCCACGGTAAACTTAGTGAGTGCACAGGCACAGTCCATTACATGCTAGGAGAAAAATCAATCCATAAACGAATTAAAGCGTAAACCACCGCAGGATCTACTATCATCAGACGACCAACTAAGTGACTGAGGACCTCCAGTGGAGATGCCCCGACAACGCCAATATCGAGAGAAGTATCAGTGTAAAACAGTGAACGATTCTGTGTATAGTTTTTAAGCTGGTCCGGAAAACTTTAATACACAGATTGTCAGATGTTTTTGCTTGCTTGTTATTGGATAGAGATCTTTAGTTTAAAAATTCACCTAGCCATGATTGCTTCTATCTTTGTTGTGCTACCCATATTGTTTATGCCTTCCTTGTTGCACTCACTAATTTTTGTATGTTTAGACTGGTTTTCGGACAATCTGTATAAAAAGCAACAAGGTAATCCTAATGTGTAGCCAAGTGAAGCTAGTGCCTTTCTGGGTTCCCAACCGAACTGGCTAAGTTGAGAACAGAAAGCTGGATTGGGGACGCCAAGTTTTCAAACGGAAAATATAGTGGGACGCAATTTGAGGTTAAATGATAAACCAAAGAAAAAATTTAAATATACTTCACAAGTGGAGATTGAGGAAATTAAACTATTGAAACAGCTAAATGATAAAACTCTTAGAGAGGAAGAAAAATAACAGTCGACTGGAAATGGAAGCGAAGTAGAAAAATTTAGTTATACTCTATATGAAATAGAAGATAACGGAGTGGATGGATACGAACACTTAAAATCTAAGGTTCTGGAGTTAATGAAAAAAAAAATAGATTCAGAAATTGAGTTTCCAAGAGATGTAGATATTATAAAAAGAATAGGTAACTGATATCCTTTATAACATAATATTTAAAAAAAGTAAACATACAAAAAGCCACAAATAGGTTAAGAAACACTGAATATTGGATCAGTCCCGACTGTACGTCCAACGTCCAAGCAAATGAATGGAAGAAAGATATTGCCGCAACACTCAAAATTAGCAAGAGATGTAGGACATAAAGGAATAAGCTTGTAGTAAATGGTAGAGAGCTATCGGTTGCGTATTTAACCAGAAACGTAAATGGAAACCAAAAAATGTTTAGAAAACCAAAACAAGCGGAAAGCGATAAATATAGAAACAAACGCATGGTAACAGAACAGTTTCCTAAAAATCCCGATATTAGTGAAGAAAATGCCGAGGAAACGGAACGACAAATAAACATGTCAAAGGCCACAATAACCCCCACCCCCAAAGATGTGATGAAAAATACAAGGAACTTAAATGGAGAAGGGCCGGATACATCACATGGTTGCCAAAACTAAGTCAAGGAAGTAAAAGGAGAGGACGTCTAAACATTAAATGGGAAGATAAATTAAAGGAAGCAGCCGATCAAGATCGGTTGGAACTAGCAACAGACAAAATGGAATGGAAGGTCTTTGCCCGTCAACAGGATTGAGATGGCTTGATGATGATGATGAATCCTAATGTGTTACAAAACTAAAGGCCTTATTTAGATTGACTCTTTTGGATACTAACAAGTAACATATTATCTCCTAATCTCCTAATCAACACAATCTCCGTGCAATTGTACATCCACGATGACGGCGTTATATTCTTTTTATGACAATATAATTAAATTTCTAGGAAAAAGTAACAGCGCTGATGGTCTTTTTGGGATCTCAGTAGGACATTTGACTGTGTTGATCTGATCGTTGTTTCAAAGCTGCACTGCTATGGATTTAACAGTGCTTCTTGTTAAGCAATCGTAGACAATTTAGCTGTATTCTTAATATTAACAATAAGATGGATTAAGTCTAATTATGCTAATATTAATGTGGGTGTACCTCAAGGCTCAGTTTTACGGCCAATTTTGGTTACATTAAACGCAAATGATGAGTTTAGAACTGTATCCAGTTCTAATTTACAACAATTACAATATAAGTATTTATAATAATATTATGTCTATCTTAAGCAATTTGTTTTGTAACCATTTATTAAAACTAAAAACCAATTAGTTAAGTATACTATATTATGCTCAGGTAGAGACGCATCTTAGTAATGGTCTTTCGTATTTTGGTTTTATTTTTAATATGCTAGCAATTCTTGTACACCTGTAGCTTGTTTTAATTGAAATAAATTATTTTCAATAAATTGTTCATTGCAAAGCTTAACTCTATGCAAGATAAGACTTTCATAATAAATCAGAGACCCATGTTGGAAACGCAGGCCCTGAAAAGCTAACAGTTGAAGAACAGTTAGGTCAGAAAATATTCGATTATGAATAAACGATTTGACTCAGAAAGATATTTACTGGTTAGGACTTTATTAATGACATTTTTATTTAGTGAAAGCAGAAGGCTGTCGATTAACTCGCCACCTGTATTTAAAGGTAATTTTTCAATGTTTTTCAACATAAAAACGTCGACCTTAAATTGCCCAAATATTACGACTAGCTAGTTTGATATTGTTTTCAAAGCACGTACAATCAATCTTCCAATTAAGCTAGGATTATTTTTATTGTTAGTAAGTATTTTTCGTATTTTAACCAAAATTTATTAAATTGCATTACTACAAAACCGATTTCACCTGCATTAAAAATTAATTTACTGGTCTGATATTATTCAAAACGATATGCTGATGGTCTGAACAGTACCTAACAATCACAATTAATCACTCGAAAAATGACAAAAACGTTAAATTAACTGACTGGGCCGAACAAAACGACATAATAACCCTTCGTTGTTGGTTACGTGATTGGCCATAACTTCCAGTTTTTCAATGAAGTTGTACATTTTAAAGCGCATTTATTTCGCTAAGCCGAACTATTCCTTGTAAATAAATAACAGCCAAGTAGTTTCTGAGAACATTGTTGCAGTGGGAGCACTAAAAGTCTGGTCTACTATGCCACATATAAAGATAAATTCCTTTATTTTGTTATAAATATGTAGAACATGGAGCAAACTTCCACTTGGTGGTTCAAAGTTAATAAAAATAGTTTCTTCTTTATAGATAAAACTAACCGCAAGAAATATTTATTTATTTATTCACTCTAAGTCAGACAAACAAACAATATCAAAGCTACTCTAATAATAGGATTTCATTTTCAGATTTGACCAATTTAAGTTAATTTAATCAAAATATGTTCCAATGAAACAATTGCAATTAACATAGTGGTAAGAGGAAGCACAGCCAAGAAATGCATACCACGAAACCATAAAATAGGTTACATGCCGTGCCAGACTAAAGAATGTAAGCTGTGTCACTGGAGGATGTTCACAACAAACGAATTACTACATATACTGAATTCTTTTAAAAAGATCTGTGGAAAAATTCACCTCACGATTTGTGCTGAATCTGCTAAAGGTAGACTTTTAGAGAAAATAAAAAGAGTTTCAACATCTTAAGCATTTTCGCGAACGAAAGATGAAATTTATGAAATTGTAACATATTTTACTTGTTTAAATTTAACAAACGAAGGATTTTATATGTAAATGTTGAAATTAAACTGCAGAAAGTGACGGTACACCACTACAGAAAACTGATTTTCCTATAATAAAGGGGGTATGGTAAAGTTAACAATGTTAAGTCGTTTTAAAATGTGGATTTGACCCCCCTCTCATCAACGTCCTCAGAGGACATAATACTTAGAAATAAGCCAATACTAAAAAGTGCCACAGTTGAATATATTCCTTTGAAAAAACATCAGCTACCAAGAAGAGCAAGAACGATATTGACATAAATAATATATATCAGGACCCTCACTGCTCTGGAAAACCTGAAAAATTGGGTAAAGTCTGGGAGTTTCGTAATTTTTTAGTTTGGTTGGGGAATTTTATTAATTTCCGTGAAAACTCAGGGAATTTTAATAGGCTAAAATTACCTAAGTTAAGTAACCAGCTTTATTTTTGAATTTGCTGCCAAAAGGTTTAGGCACGTTTGAAATCCAAAAAGTACTCATTACAAAGTGGTTCCAACTTCAACATTCTGCAAAACAGTTTCAGCAAAATAATCATTGTATTGTCGTGTTTTAGTTACTTGCAAATTAAATACTTGAATGGTTTTGGTTCTTAGAGGTTTTTATATTGCTATATATTGGTGTATTCCTATAAATTAACCAATTTGCAGGTAAGATTAGACACTTAAGTTGTACCGAAGGCGCTTATTTCAAGCTTTAAAATTTGCGCTTTCAAAGAATGGCAAAGAAAACATTTATTTAATAAAGTCTGGTTAATTGATAATGCAATTTCAGAAAAATGACATATATGAGCTTGAAGATGATTGAAAATCTGCATTTTGCAGTTTATGTAATTTAAGTTATTTTCTTTGGGTAACATTGGTAGAAGGGCTGTACCTAACCATTGCCAAGGCAAAATGCATAGAAGCAAACTTAATGGTAGTCGAATGATAATAATTTGTGTGTAAAAAACGATACTGCAAAGCTAAAAATTAATACAGAAGGGACTTAAGAGGTCTTAACCCTCAGTGTTGCCGACCATATTCCCGCGTGGAGAATAAGTGCTGATATATTTACTTTTACAGAAGAAAATAATAATAATATATAAACCCTCAAATGAAAATTCAAAATTTAATTTAAATTAGAAGCCAATTTTTGTAGTAAAACAGATATGATTGGAGGTGAATTACTGTGGGCTGTATGTATGTCTTATAACTGTGCAAGCTAATGTTATGAAAACCATATCTGCTAATTTTCGTATAACAAAGCGTATGGCTTTTGGTACAGCAAAGGTTGCTTATTTAGTTATGTTTAGTTTGGCCTCTTAGTTTCAAAGTAAACCAATAAAAAACCTAAAACTTCTCAATATTACGTTTTTCGCTTTGATGAACCTTTAAACAAGGCATATAATAGCTAAGATGTCAAATGAAAATCGCGGTGAAGTAGTGGGATAATACAGTAACGAAGCAAGTGTAAACTTTGCGTCGGTATTTGCTGAAGGCAAGGCACGTGTTACAAACTTGGTACACCATTTTATGAAACGCAGTTTCATAATCTTCAAACGCAACTAATATTTTACAAATATCAGAAGTAATCGTGGTGTAAACTGGAGCTTTAGTTTTAGTAGGATTTAGTTAAAGAAAATAATGATTGTAACCTGTTAAATTTGGGTTTTACATACCATTCATGGTGCCCTTCAGGCTGACCATAAAGTTTATGGTTGGAATATGGATATAATTATGATGATTATATTGGGTATTTAAAGTCAGTCCTGTTCATTGATTTACTGTATAAAAGTAAGTAACTGGTAAAAAAGAGTATTTGTACATCGGCATTAATAGTATACAGGATGTACTACATTAAAGCATAAGGTTTATTTTAGAAATTCTAGCAATTTAGATAATGTCTGTCATGTGATACTTTATAAGTAGAGGTTATCGTTTGACATTCGTCATCTTCAGATACCCGAGACAAGAGTATCACACCACATATTAACGCAAGTTTTTAATGGTATGAACAATTCTTTCAAATTGTTCTATTATATTGGACAGAGGCATTTATTACTTACATCTTATGTCTCTTTGCATGCTACACTAATTACGTAGAGACTTAATATTAATAACTGTTGTAAATCTGTTAACTTCTTTGAATATGTTTGTTTTTCTTTCCCGTTTTCTTGTAAATTTAGTTAAATTTGCATCCTATTATTGGATCAACAATCTGTTGGATTACAATAAATAAACAAATAAATAAAATAAATAAATCCTGTTGTCTTCTTGGGAAGATGTACTGAAGCATGTATTATGATGCAATGAGCCCATTTTGAGCATCTTCTATAATACTTATGTGTATTTGATTTATAAATGTTCTAATTAAAATAAATAATATGTTTCCGTTGACTATGATTTGCAAGTTTTTTCCAAGAACTTTGAAACTGAATAGCGCCTTAGCAACACACATTTGTATTTAGGTATGTATGTTGGGTTAAGTAGTCATGTACTTACCTGGAAAATATGTTGTTTCAGTTTGGATACATATTTCAGGTACACCCTAGTATTTGAAATTAATAGTATATGTTACAGATTTCTATTAAAAGTTTGCCAACCTAGATAAGTAGAAGGAAATATTACTGCAGAAAGGGTACCTAATAGAAATAGATCAGAAAATCTGTAAAAGCATAAAACATTTGGGCGTTAAACTACCACCAACGCAGCAGTTAAAAATTCCGAAATTTCCAATAACCGTTGTAAATATTCTAAAATTATTAACAAAACGTTTTCCGGATTGGGACCATGTCATTGTTGGGACAGAAGGACTCAACGTTTCGCCCACTTTTTTAAGGGGCTTCTTCAGGAGGAGAGGGAGCACTAAAAGAGCACGGTAACTCAACGTGTCAACCACGCCAGAGTCGAAAGTTTTTTAGCAAGAGGCAGAAGGGTAACCCTAACTCAACTTGTCAACCAAGCCAGAGGCGAAACCCTTCTGAAGGAACCCTTTAAAAAAGTGGGCGAAACGTTGAGTTCTTCTGTCTGAACAATGACACGGTCCCAATCCGGAAAACGTGTTGTTAATACTGACACTGACCGTGGAAGTCTTCGAGTTCATTTTGTAATTAGTTTTTACAACGACTATTATTATATTTATTCGATTTCAAACAAGTGAAAATTGGCTTTGCTACTAGAAAATATGTGCAAACTTGTAAATTTGAAAGAACTACAAAAGTATACGTGTTATTGCTACCGTAAAGAAACTTGGATGAAGGTCCTCTAAAACATTAAATTGTTGAAAGCTTTTATGCCTTCTTCGGATATTTCGCCACCAATTTCGGAAAATAAAAAATTAAAAGTTTGTCAAGTCTTCATCCAAATTTTATATGTACTAACTTTGACCAGGTCATAGATCGAATGGAATGTTCATTATTTTTATTTGAAAACGACAAATGTTTATTTATTTTGACAGAAAATTCTTTATTCAATTCGAGCAGTTGCGTGGACATGGAACTATGTTACTGAAGTTGTATTAAGATGAAAGACTGGACCTTTTTTATAGAAATATTATTCCTGAAAAAGACTTTTGCAAGGCTTTTTGTCTTCATAAGAACCATCAACCTCACTGATGGATATTTAAATGTGAATATTGATCATTAAATTATAATACCTTGTCAACATTCATCTGAAAGCATAATTCAAGTGATGGATTAAATCAGATTAAATATGGCTGGATACTTAACCACACATTTAACATTTTTAATTTGACATGTTTACAATGCTCGTTTAGTGTCCATTTTTTCACCTGATGAAGCCCCTGAAGAAGATGTTAACAATGACACGGTTTCAACTCGGAAGACGTTCTTTTATCACTGACACCAACCGTGCAGGTCTTCGAACCAATTTGACATTTGCTTCAAATAATACACTACTTTTATATTAGTACTAATTTTTACTATTTCAATTTATTTTAGTACTAATATCAATCATGTGAAGTAAGGTATAAACCAGGCTTATTGTCCCAACATGTCAGCGGGTGCCACTGCAAAATGAAACAGAGAAGAACAAGGTCATACGTGCGGATGTGTGAATTTAAGAATGTAGAATCAGAAAAGAGCACCTGGCTAAGGCGAAGAAGAACTGTGCTAAGCTATATAAACAGCGGTACCTTCAGGTGGCAACAATTTTTTCATCATTGACAACGAACCTAAAGTGGAATACGACGTCTAAGAGATTAATGCCAAACAGTTTGTTTCCATCGTGCCAGATCAACCAACTCCTGTCGAAGCTATGGTATGGCCTAAATCAAAATTTCTAAAGAAGATGATGGTGGTGTAGCAAGCGATCGCACAAGACGGGACATTGTCACCAGTTTTTGTGACCAGTACGAGTATGCCCAGATGTACTATATTGAACAATGTCTCAGGAAAATCTTGCTGCCCTGAACGTCACGCAACCTATCCTGTTCTGGTCTGACAAGGCATCCTGTCATTATGCATAAGCAACAACGGCCTTTTTGGAAGCTAACAAGATTCAGTACGTTGCGAAGATGGACAACCCGACTGTTGTACCGCAGTGCCCGCCGATCAAGCGGTTTTGGTCACTGGCGAAGAGAGAAATGATCGCTCGGAACTTGCTAACGGAGAATGTCACTCAATTCAAGCGCAGCTGGAGGAGGATTTTCAAGCAGATCCCAGCAAAGCATTGCGGAACTTTAACAATAATCTACGCTACGTCGGACAGGAAGGTCCACATGGTCTGTTTGAAGAAATTCTAAATTTCATCCGACTTTGACTTCTTGGACAATAAACCTGGTTTGCACCTTAAATGTCAAGTCTTCAAGATAATAAACATGTTAGAACACAAGAAATAGCTTTTGGTCGAAGAAATATATAAATTGGAAACAAAATTAAGAGCCTTCAAAACGAAACATAACCACAAGATGTTTACATTACGTTCAAATATATAGGGTGTAAATGGTACTGAGGAACTAAGGAAATCCCATTGTATAACATTATAAAAGAATCATAAACCATAATATGGTGCTATGCTATTTATAACGTAAACTGTTCCATGTCATTTAATTTATACTGTCATGCTAAAAAATTAGAAAGCAGTGTGGCAACTGCCTCACTTTGGTCAAACTCAATTTAAAAAATATTTAGCAAAATCTTAATCAAACTAAAACCTACCCATTTAAATAGATGGGCAAAAGTATAGCTGAACTTTAGTAATTGTTTACAATATGTCTCCGTATGTTTGACAGAATCGTTTGCTGCTTTTCTTAGTATGTTTTGTGTTAGTTCGCAGTTTTACACAGTTTGTTTTGAAAGTTACTCCATTAATTTATTGCTCAATCAATAGCACTTACAAACTTTCTATAGTCAGAATTCTGAAAATATTTTGGTCAGGGAAATCAGAGTCAAGGAACTCGAACATGTATTTTCAGTGGAAACACCGAATAAACACGTTTTACTACAGCTAAAGATTATTCTAATATTTTTAACCCATTTGCTTGTTAACATTAATTATTTAATAATTTGCTTATTGATGTCTTTTCATTAAAACTTCTAACTTCTTCAAGTAGTGACGAAAAGGTGTGGTGTTTACTACCGAGGTATGAAAAGCGACTTAGGAGGCCTTAACCCTCCATGTTACCGGCCATGCCATGGAACATTATTTTCGCATGATAAGTATTCGTGCAAAATAATTAAATAAACAAACATATAAAATATGTAAATGGTCGTCGAACTGTTACAAACAGTTTAATTTTCGAGCCCGTAAACCCTTGAAATATTGGTAAAAAGAATAATTTTCATATTAGCTGCCACAGCTGAAAATACGAAACAATTTTGCGTTAGCAACTAACAACTGGGTTTATGCAGAGTTTTTTCTGTTTTAAGTGAGAATTTCTGTAAACAACCACACAACAGTAAAAACTACAAAACGCACCAAACTAAGATATGATAATTCAGAGGGTTGAAACAACAGAGTAAATAATAAATTCAACGAAGTAGAAACGAATAAAAACAAGCGAAGAGGAAAATTCATGAAAATGAAATAATGATACCGTTAATATGTTTTCTGTTAAAAATACGATTCAGAGGTGTCATAGTTTCAGTAAAGGAAAGAAGAAGAACGTAGAGTCGTTAAGGATCTACCAAAAAACATGTTACATTGGCTCTAATGAAATTAAAGCCTCGATAAAGTTGATCTGATGTGCTGAATTTCGATTTTGGCGAGGCAAGAAGACACTCTTTAATTTCTTTCTAGTTTTCTTGGAATTACGACGATGATAGTTATTAGTTATTAATTTGCAATAATAAAAACTGCGGTTGGATTCCGTAATTTACTACCTATTTAATTAAGGATTATTTTAAGCACTGTTTAAATGCCTGGACAGTAACAAGAATAATTTCGGTTTTTGGCGAGGCAAGAAGCCACACTTGAAACATTAACTTCTTTTTGGCCGTTTACTAGCAATGGTATCGAAGAGAACTAAAAAACTATTTTGAAGGAAAGCTCTGGTGTATGAGTTCACTGATTTTTTTACTGAGCGTTATTAATTTGCCTGATGTATGTTTGGTGCTGAAAATGGTTGTAAAATGCGAAAGAGGTTTATTGGCAAAAAGGTACCGTTCTACCCAGAAGTCTAGCCTTTTAGTGGGAGCTACTTAAACATTTTGAGAAGCGGGATGTTCTTTTAGTTTTGTTATTGCATCGAGTGCAACGTCGGACATGGTACTTAATACACCCGTACGCGATACCGACGATACCGTGCATTATTTCTCCTTTAATAGTAGGTAGTATACGGTCTTTTATTTCTTTCACGATTTCTCTTAATGGTCTCACGAACATTCGATAGAAACCTACGTATAACTACTTCAAATACTTCTCAGCGCTATATCTAAAAGTTCGGGCCACTAAATTATTACGAGTGTGACTAGAGTTAACTACCTTAGTTACTATCTCAACGATTCGCGGATAAGACCATCGAAGGAACGGGAGCGAAATAAAATAGGCTTTAAATTTTTGAACGCGTTTCCCATTTATAACGATGGCAAATTCAGAAATTCGAATCGCTGTTCTTACCCCATCCGTGCTTCTTCCCGGGAAATAAATTAAGTTTAGCCTTTTTTTAAAGAAACGACTTCATTATACTCGATTTCGTGGGAATTCCTGTACATTTTGTTTTTAAAATTAGCACCTTTGTTGTTCCGTTGAATGAATTCATAATAATTACGGTGCATAACCAGCACGCTATGAAGTTGGCCGAGGCACTTCGAATACCTGGATCTACAAGCTCAGAATAACTCAAGAGGGATTACAGCAGAAAGCTCCAAAGTATTACGTTAGTAAAATTACTCGAGACAAGCTTTCGAGGATCTTTTCGTTTATTTGCCTTTTGCTGAACAATTCCTGAAGTCAAGTGACTTAAAATTTTATGCAATAAATTGTTTAGTTAAGTGGCTCTCGGCTCTTTACTAAGAAGACTGCTGTATATGAAAGTTTCAATCAGGGCGGACGTTGTGTGTACAAAGAAATCACTGAAGTGTAAAATAATCGAATTACGACTCTTTTGCGAACGTTTATTCATTAAAAAAAAAAATGAAATTTGGCGATTACGACACCGCAAAAATTGAAATTGTGATGTAAAACCATCAACAGAAAGGCGTGTGTCACGCAAAGGACGTGCTATGCCCCAGGTGCTCATTAGAACTTTTGATTGATTTTGGAATCGTCCTGGGTGTGCGTCGCGTGTTTGTTTCATAACAGATTTTGTAACACTGTCGTCGTGAATTCTATTTTAAGCCATTACTTAATGAATACGTAAAACGAGAACCTGTGTTAGACTGACTAACATCTCTTGTGTGTGAGTATGTGTGTGAACGTAACGAGTAGGTATGCTAATTTTATTTGTTCATACAATCGGTTTTATTTGTGAATGAAAAGTGTAAACTCTGAAAATCCAAACTTCACATTTACTTTGTTAACGGAATACGCACGGCGTTGCAAAGAGCAAATGCGAATAAAGCTTCTGTTTTTGAAGGAGATATCGACGTGGAAAAGTAACATACCTACTCCATATAAATTATTCTCTTGGTTGTATTTTTTTTTTCAAAACGGAGATTGATACCCGATAGCTTCCTGATGGTTTGGGAATTTGTAATGCATACGCAGGAATACAAACATAATTTCTGTACTGCCCTTTCTCCTGTTCGTGCTCGAGTAAACACAGAATCGGTCCCGATATTATATTTGTATGTATCAAACATTCTTGTACTAGCAACGTTCCGTTTGATTTGTATTTCCGCTCTAGCTGATTTAAATATTTTAAATTTAACTAAATCCCTCCTTTTACTTTGATTTTCAATTCTGTTTCCCTGACTGATTCGTAATATTGACTCAGTCTTTGGTCTACGCAGTATCCATATAAAATGTTTTAATGGCCAGAGGAAATATTTTTTAAAAGGCCTTTCCTCACCTTAAAACATACCAAATTATTTATAGTTTAAGATTTAAGTTTAAGTTACAGATCTGGATATATACAATTATTTTTATTATTTTTGCATTGTTCTTTTATAATACTTGATTTCCGCCGAAACCTTCTTAAGGACACCACGTTACTGTTTGTTTTTTGAAGTAAATTAAGTTCACAACTTGAAAATTAACATTATTTATCTTACGTGTAGGAAGGGCCGATGGGGAGGGGAGCTGACTGATGTTGAGCGGGCGGCGGTTGCGGTTCCGATTTTACTTTATTATTTAATTATTGAAAATGAAAGCACATTCGATCTACTTACCAAGGAATAAAATTCATTTCGCCCAAGTTAGATTAGCGTTTAAACACCCAAAGCTTGATACACACATTAATGCTCCCATCACCCAGGCAGTTATAAAATACACAGCGATACATGAAGACAAACAGGCACACATTATTACATTTGGCAGTATAGCTTCGGTTAGTGTTACTTACAGGGTGGAGGGAATCCCTTTGTGGAATCCCACGTTCCATCTAGTAGAAAACCCTCGGGGATGTTGGGAAGTGATGATGATGGGTGTACTTTCAGCTACTTATAAAGCTGCAATCAAGCAGAAATGTGTCGCAAGCCAGCTATGATAGACCATAGTCAATAAATGGGAGATCCACCAGTGTTGATGTTCCATCAATCCTAGATGACCCATGTGGTCTAGTCCAACGGAACAAAGCAAATGCGGAGGCGCGCCCACCTGACCACCCCTGAGTCCCCATAAGTCACTGCACTGCATAAGCAGCCAGTTCAAGGGCATTTATAACTACGCATAGTTATGAAAGTTCTAGGCCAATAGCCGGCTAAATGTGTCCCAGAGCCTCATGCAACTCATGCTTTAATAAACCACAACGAGCCTCATGCTCTGATCAAGTGCCCCAACAAGCCTCGATGCTTGTTCACATAAATAACAATAATATCAATAATAACAGCAATTACATTATCAACAACAACAGTAACAACAACATAGCTGTTCACACCAACCTTATTTCATCGGAAATGCAATCACATCTCTTCAATTTAAGTTCAACAAGCTTTCATCTTCATGTGAATCAATAATCACCAAAAATGAATTTTACACCAATGCAGCACTAATTCACATTACCATACATAAACACTCTTGGTCCTTTTGCATTCATTAACACATCTGTACGCTAACGCGTCCCGCAACCGACTATATGTCTTAGTTTCTGACTTGGGCCGAAGCTCTTAACCATAACTAATTCCGCTATATTACAAGCTATGGTTCGGGTTTGATAAACAAGCGGTCTTTGTTTCAAGAAATATACTTATAGCTTACGTCATCGCCGCCAAAAGTACATATAACTATAACACACTTATATATAGAGAAATACCCATAGAAGATTTCTTATTTCTACACAATAGTTTAACAATTGAGAAACGTAAATGTAGGCGAATTACTAAATACATATTATTTAGGTTAACATAAGTATCTTTCAAGCATTAGACAGCAGAACATAATGCAATTTTAACAATTTATGCTTATAGAAAAGTCGTTCTGGATAATCAACCTGCATACTTACTACTTGACAAATAACAGCCATTTCTTAGAAAATCTTTCTGTATATTCCTAGTGTTAGTCTTGAGAAGCAGATTTCATCCTAATTGGAGTCGTGTTTATACGAATAGATTTGATGTATAAAAGGCGGGTTTCTTAAGGAGCGAGGCAGTTTAAGTTCAACATGCAGCATTTATATTAAAATGTATTCATTCTGAGATAAAAAAGTTGACAATTCATTCTAACTGAATTCATGTTTAGAACTTTAGGGTCATAAAACATTATTTATATGGAAAATAATAAAGTAAATCGAGAGTAACCAAACAACATTGATTTTTTTCTAATGTGGCACTTTTATATTGTTTGTACAGCTAAGAATTCGCAGATTTTAATTTAAAATTATTTTAAACGCGTAGTAAAAGCCGGAATTAACTGAATAAGGTGTGCAATCCAAAATTCGAATATTCGTGTATAAAATTCAAATTCTTCTTGAGATTCTAAAAATTCCCATTTCCAACTAATATGGATGTTAGGTCCCGGTAGCGTTTAGTATGATCAGGAAAGTTAAGCGTCGTTGTCTCGGGTCAGTACTGTAATAGGTGGCCTGATTGCTCCGCTAACGCGACATCTCCCTCCCACGTCCTAAAAAGAAGATACAGTTGAAACTTCAGAATGAAGTTGGACGCAGGAGTAGCGACCCTGCTCTGTAAAAACGAATTAACTGAAAATATTTCAACAAATTGTTGAAAGAGGTCAAAGCTCATCCAGGGCTGTCGTGCCACAGAAAAAAACTGTGAATGTTAAACTCCAAAATTAAGACAGATTTAGTTCCACCAATTTGAATTTAAAGCTTATTATTACACGAAGTACAAAATATCCTTGAAATCCACTTAGATTTGAATTTTAGTCTCCAACTTAACGGTGCAATAAAAACCAAAACCCCAAATAGAAAATTTGAATCAATTGCCGATTTAAATTCTGGAACTAATATTTGGATTTCGTTTCTTGTAAAGCCATCGGGATTTCGATTTAGAATTCATAGAATTATCAATGTGAATAATGAAATTCCAAATCCGAAAATTGCGGATTCCGATTCTAAACTTAGAGATTCGGATTTACTTTTTTGCTAGAATATAACTGTGATTTCGCTTTGGAATTTAAAGGTTTGACTTAGAATTTTTGAACATAAATAATAAAACTCCATATTCGATTTCTAGATTTTCAAAAGTTTGGTTTCAAACTCAGAAATTGGGTTTCACAAATTTGTTGTAATACAACTCAGATTTTAATTTGATGTATTTAAAGGTTCGTTTTAGAATTTTTAGATGCAGATAATGAAATTCCAAATTCGATTGTGAAATTTTCAAAATTTTAATTTTAAACTGAGAAACTTGAAGTTTGAAAATTTAATGTGGATTTAATTTCTATTGAAACTGAAAGGTTTCAAAATTCTAAAATAAAATGAAATTGAAAATTTAGAAAAATAAAGCTCGAATGTAAATTGAAAAATTTAAGTCCAATTCTAGGCTAGTAGATTGTAATAATTAAAACTTCTGTATTTTTAAGAATCTTGAAAATTTTTATATTTGATTCTTAGCATTGAAATTTAAGAATTCGAAGTTTTATAGTTCCAATGTGGTTTAAATTTTACTTAGAAATTCAGAGGTTTAGGTTTTAAATTTACACCAAAAAGTGGATTTTAATTAGGAACAAAGGATTGATATATCTAAATCTACAAACAAACTCTTATTTCGCCTGGATTCTGTAGTGTAAGAAGTTTAATAATTCCAAGAATGAATGAATTTAATTTAAGATAAAATCAAGAAATTCATAAAAACTAGATCGGAAATGCATTATTAAATGAGGACTGAATTGTAAGGATTCGATTGTTCATTTATTTTGTTTCGAAATTCAGAGATTGAGCTTGGAACTTCTACAGCAAATTCACAAAAAAAACGTTGAATTAAAAACCAAACTCGTTTCAAGATTAGACAGTCCAAATTCAGTATATCTGTTTACATAAACAAATATTTAGCTTGCCTGAATTTTGCAGCCAGGTGGACGTAAGTTCGAATCGCAATTGTTGTCGGATTTTAAGTAAAATAAGACAGAATTGGCTCTCAAATATTTCTGTAGATAGAAATTAATAATGAACTACAATTAACAAGTATGTGCTCCGTGTTATTACCTATAAATCTTTAAAACAGCAGAAAAATAATTCCTTAAATTACGAAAGGTTAAAAAAACTTAACAATTAATATATATTATAACTTTCAAGGTTTATGCAAAACTTAAACGATTTACTCTAGCTTGTTATACAATCAACGGTAATCAGATGCTGATAATGAAATTCCCAAATCGAAATTTTGGTTACAAATTTAGAAATTTGATGTTTGAAAATTTAATGTGCAATTAGCTTTTATTCAAAATGAAAAGTTTGAAAATACTAATATCAAATTCGACTGAAGATTTTTAACAAAAAACTCTGATATAGATTAAGAAATTTGAGTCTAATCCTAAGTTAGTAAATTTGAATTGAAAAAATTCTGCATTTTTGTAAACCTTCATTCTGAAACTTGGGTATTTGGTTGTGGCCATTGAAATTTAAAAGATCAAATTTTTTGACTCTAAATTTGATTCAAATGTCACTTCAAAGTTCAAAGATTCAGAATTTCAATTTATACTGAAAAAAATTCAATCGAAGTAAGAACCAACTCTTGGGAAACAGGGATTGAGAGATCCAAATTGAAAATCTTTATGTTATTACAAATTGCTACTTAACCTGCATTCCGTAACATTGTTAGTTTCAGAATTCCAAAGGTGTAATTGGAGTTTAAATCGACAAATGTTTCAAAACCCAAATTGGAAATGCATTATTCGGTTGTGGAATGATTTGAACCACTTTACTGAGAAATTTGGAGATTCTACTTAGAATATCCACAGCAAGAAACTAACATTTAAATTAAGAATCAAGTTGAATTAAGCTGATCCAACTATTTTCGGATACAAACCTAGAGTTTGCCTGAATTTTAAAAGACATAGGTTCGAATTTCAATTGGCAATTAATTTTAAGCAAAACAAGATACTTGGTCCGGCTTTCAAATGTATTTTTTTAATACAAATAATGGAATACAGTTAAACCTTATACCCTGTGCCCTGTGTATGTTTTGTTAACATCTTAAAACTGTAGAAAAAAATTCTTAAACTATAAAAAGTTAAAATTAACAATTAGTATTAGAATTTAAAGGTTTATACAAAACTCAAACGACCTACTCAATCTTGCAATAACACCAACTGTAATTGTAATATGACTGAGATTTCAGTTTTTGGAATTTTGAGGTTCGATTTGACCTTTTTAGATTTAACTAATAAAAATTTTGTCCTCAAGTTTAGAAAATTAAGTTTGAAAATTTAATAGGATTTAATCTCAATGCGAATTGAAAAGCTTTAAAACTCTAACTTTAAATTGGATTGAAAAATTATAAGAAATAATTTGAATGTGAATTGAAAAATTTAAGTTTAATCAGTTAGTAGATTCAAATAAACAAATAAACACTTGGAAATTGACACCTTAATTTTTAACATTGAAATTTAAAAGTGTGGATTTTCTGCAGTTCGAACTGGATTGACATTTTATTTTAAACTTCAAGGTTTTTTTTAAACCTAACCGGAACTGAAAATCTTCCCCTACATTGTTATTACGCCTGAATTTTGGAGATTGAGAAGTTGTGAATTCCAACGTTTGAATGTAACCTGAAATCAAACCCAGAAATATTAAGGATTTAGTTTAAAATCTGCATTGAAGATATTATTAGACCAAACATGAAATTTAAGCCTTCCAATGTTTGATGATTTAAACTTTTACTTTGGAATTGCGTGATTCAGTTTGGAATTTGCACGGCAAATTCACAACAAAGACCTCGAGCTTGAAATAAGAATCATGCCTCTTTCAGGATTAGCCAATCCAAATTGAGAATTTTATATTAATAACAATCTTTTATTTCCCTCGAATTCTGGGTTGTCTAAGATCAGATTGAAAGATTACTAAAAGGCAGCTTCGAGGTTTCAGTGGATTGAAAATTTGTTATTAAATAAGCACCACAATGTTTGGCTTCGAAAATTAATGATTTGAACTCAACTAATATTTTACTTTGAAATTTAGAAATTCAATTAGGAATCCGAATAGCAAATTCATAACATTTTCTTCAAGATTAACAAAACCAAATTAAGAGTTTATATTATTAATATATTATTACTTCGCTTTAATTTTGGACTTCTTTTAAATCAAACTGAATGATTTGCGTAACGAAAATTTTTTAATTTGAAATCGAGCAGGATTCAATTGATCAGTGATTCGAACCGTACTGGCGTTGAAGTCTGCTATTTAGAGATTCAGTTTGGAATTTGTACAGTTAATGTGCAACAAAAAAAGCTTAAACTTGAGTGAAGAATTAAACTTCTTTCAGAATTAGCCAATCCAAACTATTTCGCCGAAATTTTGGATTTTTAAACCAAACTGAAAAACCTACTTAATAAAAGATTTAAGTTTAATTCTAAAATTTTTAATTTGATGTAAAGCAGTTCATGGTTTCCGTTTTAAAACTGGATTGAAAACTTATTATTAAATAAAGAACCGCAATGAAGGATTTGAATATTCAGTGATTCTAACTAGACCACTATTTAAGCCTGCAATATAGAGATTTAGTTTGGAATTTATATAGTTAAATCGCAACAAAACAACTCAAAATTTGACTGAAGAATAAAACTTCTTTCAGGATTACCCAATCCAAATTAAGAATTTATTATATACTACTATTATTAACAAATCTTTATTTGCACTGAATTCTGGGCTTTTTAAGAGCAAATTGAAAGATTTACTTATTTAAATCTCAATTTAAAATTTCTACTCAAATGTTCGGTGTGATTTGAACCGGGCTGGCATCTATGTATGTCTGCACTTTAGACATTCAATTCGGAATATGTACAACAAATTCCTAAAAAAAAACTCAAATTTGAATTAAGAACCAAGTTTATTTTAGGATTACCCAATCCAAATTAAGTTTCTATATTATTAACAAATATTTATTTTGCTTGAATTTTGGATTTTCGATTTTTAAATTTTCATTGTTGCAGTTTTAAAACTAGATTGGAAATTTATTATTAATTGAAAATTGCAATTTAAGGACTCCAATATTCAGTGATTTGAAAATGACTGATATTTTATTCTAAAATTTGTTTATTCAAATTGGAGTTTATGCAGCCATTTCACAAAAAATAACTCAAATTTGAATTAAGAACCAAGTTTATTTCAGATTAAGCAATCCAAATTATCTATATTTACCCGAAGGAAATGGATTCTTGTTATATGATATTCTGAGTTCTAGTTTTATGTTTTGATTCGTTAGTTTTTGCATCAAACTTTAAATTAAATACGCTTTTATCAAATCACGACAGCAACGTGCATTTTAACAAGTTTTTTTCGACTTGTCAGATTTATTTCCCCAAAGTCTTAATCACGCGAAACTTCAAACAGTTACACCGAACCACCGTTAAATCTAATTTAGCACTATTTAATTTGTCGCAAGCCTTCATTACTGTCTTCTAATTTGAAGTGCTCCATTTTCTCCGTAATTTTATAATATCCTTACTGCTTCTCACCTTTTTACAAAATGACTTGTTGTTTTATAACGCACACTTTGTTAGATTTACAATAAATATTTATCATATAATATTTCTCTAGTGCGCGGGCAAAAGGGCATAAGTCAATAAATGAGCATTCTCAGAATAAATTTTCAAAACTTTGATCGGCTCTGAAAAATATAATATACTTTTGAATTGTGATCAATTATCAGTAGTTGTGGTATGACTAGACAATGTTGTACAAGTGTGCAATATATGGTAACTCTCTTAAACATACTGTAGAAGTTAGTACTGACATAAGTCTAAGGGATCCTGAAAAAAGTAACATAAGTCCTTTTTATCAATAAAGTTTATTATTAATAATACAAAACTAAATACTTAAGATATGCAATAATTGTTATAAAACACTAAGAAATTATTCATTGTCTGATTCATACTCTTCCAAGTCAGGATCATGATCAACAATATCTTCTGTGGTTGTGAGTTCAATGTAAAAACTCTTATACACCTCTGGAATTAATGAAAGCAAATCTAACAGATGAACTTTTTTCTCAGGAGCTATTGGGAGAGGACCGTTGTAGCGTAGTGTCAGTTCTGAATCTGTAGTACGACGTCTACGTCTGTTGAAATTTACCTCTTCAAAAATCTCGATTTCATCTAGACTCTTTTTATAATAAAGGATTCCATATTGTTTTGTGTATTTTAGCCATTTACATTCTTGTAATTTGAAAATCTCACTTTTTACATTTTTCTGCTTTTTTACAAACGTAGTCTGTATAGTAACTTCGAAAAGTCATAAAATTCATTTTGCGTCATCTCCACTACTTTGAATGGTTGCTTTTTCTTAGTACAACGTATTAAAGTTGCCCAATCTTGTGGATCAGATATTTTCATACCCGAACTTTTTTTTTGTTTTTCAATCAATGAATGGTCTACGTCACATTCCATGTGAAAATGTCCTGACACCATAAATTTGTGGTTAATTTCTTCTATAGGAGAAAGCTGCAAAAGAGCTAAGAACATTACAGCCACATGAAAATTCTTGTTCTATCCACCCCAAGTGAATATAGAGTTACCTTTCTTATTTCTGGTGGCAGATTCATAAGTTCTTTGTACAAGCAAGATGCAATTTCGTTTGCACCACGCTTCGCTATAGATTCATGCCAGAGATAGCATGAAGCTGGCCCAGTACCACAATTATGTACCGTCAAGTTATACGTCCAATACTTTCTCTTATAGAAACTCACAGAGGTCTCTAAAAAAGGAGTTGCAAGACATTGCGGTAAATCAAAAGTGTAAGTGATAGAAGTTGGGTCACTTCTTGAGAGAGTTTTATCATTCTTCTTAGAGAAGTAGGCCAAATCAGCTGCTCTATGATGTTCCTCTTGAGCTAATTTTATTTCTTTTTGTTCTGCTTCATCACTAATAATATCAAGTTTCATTTTCAACACCTCGCATTTGTGGCAGGTATCAGTTTTTGGAATTTTGAAAGTTAATTTCAGTTTATGAAACTCTAATTCATGTACACCTGTTGTTGGTCATAAAGATCTATGTTATACCAGAGAAACAGTTTGTACTACGATACAATAGGCTTAACACGACGTAAGTCCATAAGATCACAATTCTCGATCTGCTCTACAGGACTTATGTTACAAGCGCCCTTTTGCCCGATAATGTTTATCAAGATCGAATTTATGCCTCTGAAACCAAACTCTACAGAAATCTTATTTATCGACACTGACTTAAATCCATTTTACCAGAGCAATCTAAAAGAATTCCTTCGTGGCAGGTATATAATAACTCTGTTTTGCCAGTTTTTGACTTATGCCCTTTTGCCCGCGCACTAGAGATTTATTTAGTTTTATTTAAAATACATAAAATTTTATTTGTTTTTCATAAAATAAAGAGCACTTTGGCATGCTCTGGCTTAAACTATATCATATTCAGATATTCATTGCTTTTAGAATACAACAACGTTTTCCACCACTAAACTTCAAGATATTAAATCGATATTCTTTTGTAGACCTTAAATTCAGTGTCAAACTGTATTCTTTGCTTTGTTTGTTTGTTTATTTATTGGGCGAGTTCTTTGTTCCCTTGAACTCGGTTGATTGCGATCTTTATTACGTGTAAAATTTCCAAAATGTACGAATTTTACTTAAACGCTTTGAAAATGCCAACGAATACCTTAGTTTTAAGTAAAAGCAAAAATGTTATCTGATAAATTAATACAACCCTCCAGAACTAAACCGGAAATGACACATGTATGAAATTTGAAAACAACTGACTAAACAACAGATACTTCTAATTAGTATTTAAATTTGGATTATTTTGGCCCTCATGTTTGGGGTTGGCTTTAACACGCGCGAGGTTAAAACATTGTTGTCATGGCAATATAATAAATGTTACAATTCACTGATTAATTTGATAGGCTGTTCACTGGCAAAATAACGCATTTTACATAATTAATAATATAATCGTTACACTTGAATTGTCACCCCTAAATTGCAAATCTGCACCTGGCTAATCCCGCCAAAAATTGTCAGCTGTTTTAAACACACTCAGCGTTTTTTCAGGCGATTCGGAGGGTTATTTATGCATCTATTTTACTTTATTAAAGAATATCAGACAGGCAATTTGTTTTTCATGTTATTTCAGCATATATTAATAATTACATTATATTAAAATTATTGTTATGCAAATGAAGGCAATCGAAGATTAATTCTGAAAAAGCAAGCATAAAAAATTTCAAAAGATTAATTATTTGGCTGAAGAACGTATGACAATAAGAATTTACGACGTGTTCTGCTATCATAAAAAAAATTCGGCAGTTCTCACGATCGCACAGCTAGTGATAAACGATGAAGCTCAGGTGTAACCTGCTGAATTTTATGTTATGATCACTTCAGCCGTGCCCTTTGAACTCTGAATCCACAGCCTTGTCGTTTGACCTCACTTTTTTCAAATATTTATATCTCTTCTCCCACAACTACCTTTTTTTAAATTAATTTTATTGTCTAAAAAGGAAAAGCCCAAAAACTACTATTTTTTTAAAGGAAAATAATAAATTTGTTTCTATCCAAAAGGAAAAGTATGGCTTCGCCGGAATAAAAACTAATTTGTTTATCTGTCTTCACATAATACAAAACTAAATCCTTCGCCGTGTTTTAATGTTCGCAGAAAAAATTTGCACCCTATCAATCAATCAAGGTTTTCATTTTAGGAGAAGTTCAAATTGCCTTTCACCTGTTACACCCTCGCTTATTTAGGAAGTAAAAAATTGGAGGAATTTCTTGATTCTTTTCAGTTTTCTTTACTAACCAAGTACAAAACATTTAGCTACTAATTATTTTTTCAAATGGTCAAAATTGTAAAAACTTCATGGACCGTATCCTCACATTAATTTAAAGTTGCCTTTAACTAAAGTCAAGTTAAAAATAAATCTAAAACGGTGTGGATTTATGTAATGGTATTACGCAAGAAAGAGATGCAAGACGTTGCGATGGTGATTTGGCATGATTTTAAATGGAAAAAAGGCCGAGAATTCGACACAACGCGAAGTCTTTCTAAAAGCAAGTTTTGGTTCTGATTTGATGCTTAAAATATTCATAAATACTCATAACTGTAACGTAACTGTGCCGACTGTCAAATTCTAAGTTACCGATCTATAGGGCTTTGCTATTTTTGCACAAAACAGATTATTATAAACGAAATCTTCGAAGCACCGTTTTTGTTTTTAAATGCGTTCTTAAAGATGATTTTTTTGAGTGTCAAATAGTTTGAATTATAATCAAATTCGTTTCAGGGTAGGACAATCCAAATCCAAAGTAATTAAGAATATATTCAAGTGATATTAACCTTTTGGAAAATTTATATTTATTTAAAAATACAAATTTGGAGTATACTTTTAGGATGCAAGTTTTAAAAGATTAATTATGTAAATTAGTTAAGATTAATTTAAGTATTTATTGTTATTTGTTGTAAATATTGTTATTTATTGTTATTTAGTGTAAATTATTGTAAATAGTAGTCATAGTTATATTTTATATGCATGTATGTGAAAGAATGAATGTTATAAAAAAATTCAAGGAATGGGAGATTTTGGGGAATAACTAGGGAAGGATATAAAAATTGAAGAACGAAAAACAACAGTTGTTAAAACTGAAATAAACGAAAAAGACGTGTTTTTAAAGTTTTCCTCTGAAAATTAATAATAATAAAATAAAATCAACGGAAACTTTAATACAAATTAATAAAGAATAATTACAAGCTGGGATAAACTGATAATTTTGATTTGGATTTATTGGATAAAAATTTTATAAATGGAAATTGGATAATTAAATTATAATTAAAAAAGGATATTTGGAACAAATAAGAATAAATTGGACAAGGAACTATATTTTGGTGGGATTTTTCAAATTCGGGGATTGGTTGTTGTGAGTGAGTGTTTTTAGTTTTAGATTTGTGTTAATTTTAAGTTTAGAAATAAGTTTTTGTTGTTATAAAAAATCTTGCATTTTAAAAGTTGATTGAAATTATTACATTACTCATTTTTCAAAATTCAAAAAATCGAATCCTTCAACGACCCTGAGATGTCAAAATTTCATTATTAATTCAAAATTTCAAAAATATTAAGTAGAGAGTCTAAAAAATTGTATGGACTTTCTTTTTCTTTATAAAAAAAAAAAATAATTAAAAGACTGCAACCATAACAATATGTAAACAGAGTGAATCTTTGGCTAGCCAGATTTTTGCAGGCAAGTGAGACATATGTTCGAATCTCAATAGTCGCCGATATTAAGTAAAACAAGGCACAATAAGCTTTCAAATATTTTTTGGATATATTAATAATGAAGTACAATTATCAAGTCTATGGTTCAACTCTAGTATATATTCGGATCTTCTAACACTAATTATTAGTTTCCGAGTAGTTCCCGAGTTGCAAAGATGTTCTTCTACGTCCATTTCGCCAAAGTTAGTGCCGAAGTGTCGCAAATATGTTTGTTGCCGAGTACCTTCAGCATCGACGACTCCTTGGTGAACAACCTGGTTTCTATATCTCCCCGACTGGAGGACGTTCTGAAGGAGGCCGGACCTCATCAAGAGCTTGCTGGAGTCGTCCGATGAGATGAAGAAGGTGCTGACATGCAACGACATATTAGAGGACACGTTTCAAATCTACATTGGAGATGGGCATTTTTGAACAAGAAACCGTCCTTGTCTTCTTCAACGAGAACTTCTAACTCGGGGACTAGCCCTTTAGTTTAGTTTAGCTATACATACAATTTTGTACATATCTGGTTTAGTTATAAGTTTTATGCATATTTGATTTAATACATGGTTCATTTAATCTTATGCTTTCTCTCCGTCGCTCAAGCATTGCCTATATTTCATTATCGCAACCACATATCTAATTACATCTAATTATGTAAAGCATAAGACCTTGACGCATTGCTGTAGGGTCAAGAGTTTCTAGAGTGGGGGTTAGAGTCAGCGCCGGTGGAGACCTTGACCTGAAGGGGGGGGGGCTTGAGATCGCTAGGGTGGGAGTGATTTTGAGAACAGACCTTGGCCTTGGTCTGAAGGCCAAGTGGTGGGAGGTGGTTCCAGAATTGTCCAAAACACTCTTAATTAGATCTTTAAAACAGTAATAAAATAATTCGTTAAATTACAAAAGGTAAAAAGACTTTCAATTTGGAATTTGAAGGTTCGATTTAGAATTTTTGGATGCAAATAATAAAATTCTAAGTTCTTCTTCTTCTTCTAGTGGTTATCAAAGGTGTTAGTACTATAACCGGGATCGCCGGCTTAACGTGGCCTCCGAAGCACGGAGAAGCGTACGACCTTCTAAAATTCCGACGGGGATATCGCGGTCTCGGGAATCGAACCCGAGATGCTTACCGAGAAAGCGTTTTACACATGGCTATCTTCTCCTCCAAATTCGATTATGGACTTGGAAACATTTTGGTTTCAAATTTTTAAAATTAATGTTTGAAAAGCAAATATGGATTTAATCTCAATTATAACTGAAAGCATTTAAACTGGATTGAATTTTATAAGAAATAACTTGAATCTGGATTAGGAAATATAAATCCAACGCTGGGTTAATATAGTCAAAATAAAAATTTGCATTTAAATAAACAAACCTTCACTTAAAGGTTTGGTTCCTTGATTACTAATACTGATATTATAATATTTATGCTTTTTGTGATTCAAACTGAATGATATTTTATTTTGAACACAGAAGTTCAGGTTTTGAATTTCAAATCTAACTTAAGAACCATGGCTGCTTTGGGATTCGAAGGTTTAAATTGAGAATCTTCATCTATATACAAATTTTTATTTCGCTTGAATTCTGGAGAGTGAGAAGTTTAAAAATTCCAAGGTTTGAGTTTAATATGAGATCAAATGAAGAAATATTAAAGATTCGGTGTAAAAATCTGGATTCGAAATTTATTACTAAATAAGATCTAAAATTTAAGGTTGCGAATATTGAATGATTTTAACTGAACTGATTTTTTGCTCTGAAATTTAGAGATTCAATTTGAATTTACATGGCAAATTCGTGACAACTTAAATTTGAATCAAGAACCAAGCCTGCTTCAGGATTAGCCAATTCAAAGAATATATTATGTAGTTAACAAATTTTTATTTCTCCTAAGTTATGAACTTTTGAAAATCAAATTTAGTTTTAAAATTTTAATTTGAAATTAGGCAGGTTCGTGGTTTCAGTTTTAAGGCTGAATTGGGAATTTGTTATTATTTGAGAACTGCAATTTAAGGCTTCAAATGTGCATTGATTTGAACTGAACTGATTTTACTCTAAAATTTTGATTCAATTTGGAATTTGTACAGCAAGTTTGGATTATGAACCAAGTTTATTTCGGGATTGGTCAATTCAGATTATGACTTGTACATTAAGTAATAAAGTAATAACAAATATTTATTTCACTTGAATTCTGCACGTTCTAAGACCAAATTGAAAGATTTAAATTTGCTGTTAAAATTTTTAATTTGAAATTAGGCAGTTTCGTGGTTTCAGTCGATTGGAAATTTTTTACTAAATGAGAACCGCAATTTATGGCTTCGAATGTGTAGTGATTTGAACTGAACTAATATTTTACTTTGAAATACAGAAATGGCCTTAGAATGGCCTATATTATACAAAAAACATAACAAAATAAGTCAAATTTGAATTACAATCCTAGTTTAATTCAAGATTATCCAATCCTAATTAAGAGTCTATATTATTAATAAATCTTTATTTCGCTCTAATTATGGACTTTCTTAAATCAAACTACTTTTTTAAATGAAATAAAGCAGTTCATGCCTTCATGGTGACGAACTTAAGGATTCGAATGATCAGTGATTCGAAGCGTACTGGCATTTAATTATGGAATTTAGAGAAACAATTTGGGAATTTGTACAGTTAATGTGCAACAAAACAAAACTCACAGTTGAATGAAGAACGGAACTTCTTTCAGAATTGGCCAATCCAAATAAAGAACCTATATAATTAACAAGTCTTTAATTAGCCTAAATTATGGATTTTTAAAATCAAACTAAAAGGTTTACTTAGCAAAGGATTTAATTCTAAAATTTTTAATTTGATACAAAGCGGTTTTATGGTTTCAGTTTTAAAACTTAATTGAACATTTGTAATTATTAAAGTTCACTTCAGTTCAGTGATTTAAACTGGACTGAAATTTAGGGATGCAATTTGGAAGTTATACAGCATATTCGCAGTAATAAACTGAATTTTAAATTAAGAACAAAATTTACTTCAGGATTAGTCAATCCAAATTAGAAATCTGCATTAGTAACATTAATTGTTATTAATTGAGCATCAGAACTGAGCCATGGTTTGAGTTTTAAGAATGGATTGGAATTTTATTATTAAATGAGAACCGCAACTTAATAACTTGATCTTGACTCACTTATAAATTAGCAATTTAAAGATTCAATTTGGAAATTGTGCAGCGAATCCACAACATACAAATTTAGATTTAAATTAAGAACAATTATTATACTTGTTTCAGGATTTGATAATCCAAATTAAATATTTATGTTTGTTTCTGTCTGAATTTTACAGTCAAGCTGCAAGATTTACCAATCAAAACGCTTAAATTTAACTTTAAAATTTTGTTACCAATTAAAAATTGTAATGTAACTTTGCCAATTATCGAATTCTAAGTTACGTAGACGAAGCTTTGAAATTTTTGCAAAAAACTGATTAATATAAACGAAGTCAACCAGGAGTCTTTGGGACAGCTTTTTTTGTTTTTAATGGCAGTGCAGAAGTGGTCATTCTTTTGTGAGTGCAATAGTTTGGGACATTTCGGGATATCCTAAGGCAGGTAGTTTAAAAGGATTTTCGAAATATTTTGTTGGTGGAGTTGGTGGCTGCTCAATTGTAAGATATTTTCGAAAAGGTTTCCTTGAAATGGGGAAGCGATACTAGCCATGCTAGGGATAATATTAATCAGTACAAGAAGCTTTGTGATTTTAAGTTGGAAATTTAAGCTTGCATGGTTTCTGTGCTTACCAGAAATATAAAATTGATGAATTATTTATGAAAGAACAGGTTTATACCAAGCAAAGCCAATAAAATTGTGCCACTAATATAGCCCACCGTTATCCTAAAAGGCATGTGAATGGAGCATGTCCATGAAAGGGTAGCGCATTTTATTCACAGGTAAAGATATCGCTAACAATTATCTTTAAGATAATTTATGACAATCACAATTAAATCCTGTAATACCGCGTCGCGAATTAAAAAAAAGTTAGTAAATAGCCTAATAAATTTGTTTCAAATACCTAGGGGCAACTTTTTTAATTGCCAAACAACGGCAGAAATGATGGCTTTTAAGAATAAAATTTGAGCTTTTAAATGGGCGTCTGAGTGGTTAAAAAACAATGTAATTAGAAAGAAATTCTGGGAAAGTGTTTTAACCACACAGCTAGCAGAAAAATCCAGGACGTCATTTAATAGGGCCAAGAAAAATTTGAGATTTACGAGCTTTTAATATAATGAAGATTAAGAGCGAAACGGCAATTACCAGGTTCTATGACTTAACTTGAGAGTCGATAAAATGGCGACAAAAACTTCGTAATTATGAATGCAATAAAAAACACGCAAGAGTGGCAATATTACGGACGTTTTTTGTGGATTCCCTGCTAAGCACTGCGGAGGTAGTATGTGCTAAATTCAGACTCTTATGTGTGTGTGCGTATAAAAGGAGGTGTTTTCTAAGGAAATATTGACACTCAGAGTTTTATGTTGGTAATTTTACAATGGGATGGTGTTTCTAGATCGGGCGAGCGTGCGCAAGAATAGAAGGCCTCCAGGATAATTGTGTTTGCCTTCCGAAGGCGCTGCTATATAATTAACGAGCAGGCCGGATCACAAGTCATTCTTTATAGCCTGCTGCGGTGCATTATCCTGGCCGCAGTTCCGCTACTCGAGTTATTGTCCTGCCGCCGGCAGCGATCTCACCGCCGCCGCTGCTACCGCTTCTTTTACAAAAGCTACTCTTTGTGTACTTTTAACTTAGCGTGAATTTAATTTTTAAATTCTCCGCTAATTTATATGTACTGCGATTCAGAATTAAGTAATTAAGTAGGTAAGCGTATAGCTAAAACTCGACATACTTTCAAATTATTCACTTACCCGACTACCCCGTTTTGGAGTGTTTAGTTACGTTTTGAAGTTTAAATCTGTTGTAACGCAAGCGATTATGCCTTACGTTTTCAAATTGCTACCGAGTTTCAAGGGATTACAAAGTTATAATTCGTAAACAGAACAGAATAGACTTGCTTTCTACAAATAAATATGCTAATTTTCCATTTATTTTCAAACACAAAAATTTTCATTCCATATTAACGCCTTTCTGTCAAATTCAGGGCTTGAACCATTGTAAACAAACCAAAAGAGGCAAACAGTGATTGCCTTTTTTACATTCAAGATAAACATAGGCTTATTAAAACCAAACAGGTGAACAAAGCGCATAAACCATCACCCCTGAACCACAAGTTACCTAATTGTTTAAAATAATTTCTACACCAACATAAACAGCAAAGTGATGCACTATACTTAGTCAACTCTTAAGCAATGCAATATTACTACTAGAAATAAAATGAACACTAGAAAATGAAAGAATATCAAGGGTCGGAAAAAAGATCCTCAACTCGACATAATTCTAGCATTAAACTGATAGTGGAAAAATGCGACGAATACAACAAAGATGTACTGATGTCAGTTGCATATGGATTTTAGAAATGCGTATAACAACCATTAATGCAAATATTCATCATAAAGCATGAAAGAATTTAAAATCTCAGAAAGAATTACAAAAGTAGTCAGAATGGCAACCACTAAAGTACCAGTATATAGTATTATTTGGCACCAACTCTGCTTAGCATGATATCAAAAAGGGCAGTAAGCAAGTACCAGGTGGTCCAATTTATAATAGAAGCGTACAATTTGTAGACTAAGCTGACGGTATATTAATAATGGGGAGAAGCAAGAAAGCTTTAGAAATAGCTTTTTTAGATTCACTGAATTGGAATCGTCATTCAAATTTGGTTGCCACATTACCGCATTACACAAAAAAACCGTGTCTCTTTCATGGTTATGTTATAAATTTTATATGTTTCGGAAATTTAAAATTAGGCCACCATCAGGATCTAAAATAAAGCTAACATAAGTTAAGATCAAACAATTTCTGAAATTATGGTTTAGATTTATATGGCAAAATTTCAATTTTTAAATTATTTCATTATTTTAATCAAATTTTATTAATTCAAATAAATCATTAGGAAAATAACCCATTGTTACATAAGTACAAGGTAAGGTATGTTTGTGTCAAAGCGCATGTGTTGACGCAACATCTGGTTTCAGAATAAAATGTAAGTTTTGTAAAGATATATGCTTGTTTCTAACCAATTGAAATATCCACAACTCCTACATATTTACACGTACAACATGAATAGTTATTTCCAGTAATTTCAGATGGCGAAAATATACAAAAGGGTTGGAGCACAGTGGTCTCTTAAATAGAAGGCTACAGTGGTACTCACAAATGGATAGTTATTAAGGTTGTTAAAAAATGAAATTGGTCCTTCTCCCCAACTTCTTAAAAGACATGACAAGGAAAGTTGATTATGTGGTTAATGTGGTACGTAATCATAAAGGTAAAACATCAATTGGTCATACAGAGCCGCACATCATGTTAGAGCTAGGAAAACAATTTTAAATACCTGGTACCTAAAAGCATATTTTCAAAATAGAATTTCCAGAACAACCCTCCGATGATTCAAAACAAAACGCAAAGGCATGTGATGAAGCTAACCCCATAAATGTTCCTCGAATGCAGCCGAACTGATTATGGTATAACAATTTTTTCCCCAAAATGAAGGAAAACTGCTTGCTAATAACATGTTTTCAAAGTTGGGAAAAACTGCATCATGGGCGGCCCCCATCACTTTCTTGGAAGCTTGCATAGAAATTTGTTATAGCAGATGGAAAGAGTATACTAGAACGGTGGTCAAAAAATAAGTGTGCTGGTGCAGACTCAGGATTCGTGTCACTGGCCCAGCATATGGGTGTGACTAAAACTGCTGCTAAGATTTCTTTAACTATTAAGAAATGAGTTGCAATACAATACCGATGAAATGGAGCTAACAAATGCTTAAAAGTTCAAAATAAAATATCTAGTTCGAACTGCAGAAAATTCACATTTTTCAATTTCAATTTTAAGAATCAAGGACTCAAATTTTCAAGTGAAAGTTTTTTTATTTAAATGCAGAATTTTGATTTGAAGTTACTAATCCAGGATTAAACCTGAATTCTTTTACAGACTTTAAATCCAGTTTGGTATTACATTTTAAAGCTTTTCAGTTTGAATTGAGATTAAATCGACATTGAATTTTCAAACTTTATGTTTCTAAATTTAAAACAAACGTTTCCACAATTTCACAATCGAATTTGGAATTTTTTTATTTGCATCAAAAAATTCTAAATCGAATCTTCAAGTTCCAAATTGAAACTTCAGTCGTTATTAATGTGATTGCAATAATTAAATCATTTGTTTTGTAGAAACCTTGAAAGTTATAAATTAGTTCTTAAGTTTTTCTTTTTTCTTTTGTTATTTAAAGAAGTACTTTTCTGATGTTTTAAAGTTTTAATAGAACAATTATGCACATAATATATCCAAAGAAATATTTTAAAGCAGTTATTTTACACAAAATTCGGCAACAACTGAAATTCGAACTTGTGTCCGCTTGCCTGCAAGGCAGGCTTTCCATCTACTGCAAGATCGATTGTATTTTGTTAAGTATCAGTTGACGTATTACATCTCAAAATTTAAATCAGCTATTTTTCACTATCCAAATAAATCTTTTTATTTTAGCTTATTCTAAACAAATAAATATATTTCCAAAATTCCAACTCTGCTATCTATTTTAACAATTATTTCTGCAAGAAAGGGAATAGTAAATTCTGGTTCGTATATCAAATTTTCTTACACAGCGGTCATAATATCGCACAAAATTGATAGTCTCTCTTATCTGAGACGTAGTAGGCCATTTTCTCGCGTTGATTACCGCCATAAGCTAAAACAATGAAATAACAAAAAGGGAGATGGTTTTATATAATCTGAGCGCCCAAAACAAGCATAAGAAATGTGTTGGGCTGTTAACATTAGCTGGTGAAAGGTTTATCAGTGACATAACATAAACCTTATGTGGGAAATTACACAAGAAACGGATAAAGTAGAATGAAGGTACCTTGTGGGACGTTTGCATTATTTATCTTTTAAATTTTAATCTTTAAAATACAAGGTTGGTTTACAACAAATTTTAATCTAATTTTATTATTGAAGTGCAGATTAAGACTAAAAAAAAAATGTAATTTCGGGTCTATTTATGTAACCTAACTGCAACCTATGGTTTAAATTTCTAAATATTGATTTTATCTTTGTTCTCCTTATTTTTTAAGTCACAGTTTTAAAAGGCATTGTAAACTAAGCACTACCTTATTAAAATCTGTATAATTTATCACTTTCTCATTGTATTATTACCCTTACTAGCTATTACGCGTAGAATTTGTTAATATTTGATTAATTCAGCCTGTTATTTTATTCATAAACAGCAAATGATCGAACTTATTGCAATTAACTGAGGGACGCTTTATGTTTAACCCAGTGTAAAAAAAACCTTTAATTATATTTTTTATTTCAAACTCGAAGTTGCACTCTTTGCAACAATCTCTTTTTTAATTCGTCAATTCAGTGTAATATCACTGTGTACAGGGGTCGTAACCTGATTAGACGTTTCATGGTTTCATATCAATTTCTCCCCTTCTTCTCATTTGTTGCACAAACTGAGTCGTATCTTGACATCCCCCAGTTTTGCCTCTGATTGTCCCTTATTTCCAGAAATCATCTCCTAGTTTTTCTATTACTGCTAACAAATATTTAATGCTTCTGCTGAACATCTGAGCCTTTTCCTTGTTAGGGTTTCCTTCCCCCTTAATTTCATTGTTATTGCCAAAATTTGATTTTTCCATGTTTTTTCTCGATTTGAGATATCACTGCACTTGTAGGAAAATTTTATTAAGCTACAGAGTTATTTATGTTGCGAGTACTTTCTTTCCTAATCGACTTTTCTAATTTATTCAGTTCAATACCGTTCTAGCCCTAGAAACTTCCCAAATAATCTCACTTTGTTTCCCTTTATCCGTGTTCATTCATTTGTACTACCATGCGGTGTAATTTGGTTAGAACCTACTATGGATTTCCTAAGGTTTTTATTAACTCCCCAAAGGAAACGTTAAAGTGCACTGAAACTAAAAGATTACCCCAATGTATTATTCCGGAGGTTTACGTCTGAAAATTCCGATTTTTTCCTTTAGGTTATCCTGAACTCTATCAATTGAGCAATGAGTCAGCTTTTGTATGACTACTTATACGATTTTTAAGTTCATAAAGGTATAACTCGGTTCTGTATCCTACATCTGACATTTTCCAAGATTTGACGAAGTGTAGGCGCTGTGTTCAGAATTCGTATTGATATTTTTTCGATGTTGCCTTAGACGAACGTTCCTATAATATATTTGTCAATAACATAGGTCGAGCTGTAGATGTGTACATTCCAGTTTTCTCCTTGAATCTAGAACATGTGATTTCATTTTGCCAATCTTCTGAAGGTAGCTTTCCTTCATATTTTTATAGCCAGTTTTTGTTATGTATGTAAAAAATTTCAGGGAAACTGTTTATTAGCTGTACTTCTTTATTGCTTTTGGCGGCCCCTTTATTTAAGCTTTTTGGAAACTGAACTTGGAAAGCTTATTTTAAATTTTTATTATGATTATTATGAATAATATAGCAACCTTTGAAAAGTACCGACTAACAATAAAAAAAAAATACGCCACGAACTTAATTATTCAATACCTTTTTATTTTGTTTGTTGTCGCTGTTACTTGGGTCTATGTAAATATTAATGAATTATTATTAATTTATTATGACATTTCAAAAATATATATTAAATTTTTATGAAGGCCCAAATAAACCTCATAACAAATAAAAAGCAATTAACGTTAACAGGGTTAAGAATTTATCTAAAAACGAAGCTAAGATTTAATAAATTTTAGTCGGAAACCAATAACGAAACAAAAAAAAACGATTAGATTAAGTTTATAAATATTCAGCTTGTACCTTAGATATCAACAATATGAAGGTGCAAATACCTAAGACATTTCAAAGACAATTAACGTTAAAAGGGTAAAAGAATGATCAAGAAATGGACTTAAGTTGTAAACATTTTAGTCAGTAATCAATTACGAAAAAAGAAAGGAGGGCGATTAAGTGTATAATAATACTCAATAGGAAGGCACAAATAAGTCCCAAACATACTAAAAAATGATTAACATTACAAGGGTCAAAAATGTGTAGAAAAGAGAAACTTCAATTTGAAACATTAAAGGTGTCAAAAATTCATTAGAAACCAAAGATTTAAAAATTGTATTCAGAAAGAAATAGTAAAGCCAAGAAAAGAAGGTGATTAAGTCTGAAAATACCGAACTTGTGCTCTACATTTCAGATAATGTCAATGCCCAAATAAACCCCAAAACGAATAAAAAGTGGACAACATTAAATGCGTCAAAGCTTCACCAAAAACTTTAATCAGAAGCCAATAAAAAATCTTAGAAAAGAAGACGATTAAGTCTCAAAGTACCCAACTTGTACTCTAAATTTTAAATAACATATAATATAATTCATTTAATAACAAGGCTTGGAAATTTGAGTAAAAAACTATTAACAGGAGACGATTAAATTTAGTCTAAAAATACCCAATTTATACGAAAAAATCAAATAATACGATGCCCAAAATGAAGGACAATGAAAATAACTAACATGAAAGACACAAGTAAGTTTTAAATATTTTAGTAAGAAACCAATAATAAAACCAAGAAAGGAAGGTGCTTAAGTCTAAAAGTACCCAACTTGTACTCTAACATTTAAATAATATGAATACCCAAATAAACGAATGGAAAATATTTAACATTAAAAATATTAAAAATTCACCAAAAAGCAAAAGTACTTTTTAAACATTTTACTCAGAAACGCCTAATAAACCCCAGAAAAAAAGAGATTCAGTCTAAAAATACCCACTTGCTCTCTAAATAATATCAGTTAATATGAATGCCCAAATACAATCCACAACGAATGAAAAATAACCAACATTAAAGTCATCAAAAATTCACCCAAAAACAAAAGCAAGCTGCAGCAATTCTAGTCAGAAACCTATAATACAAGAAGAAGGTGATTAAATTTTATAGTCCAAACTTCGAATAATAAGATGAATATAAATTAATGCCAAAATGGGTGAAAAATAATTAACATTAAAAGCGTTAAAAATTCAGCGCCAAATGAAAGTAAGTTGTAAAGATTTTACCTAGAAACCAATTATATAACCCAAAAAAGAAGGCAATTGAATCTTAAAGTAACAAGATTGTGCCCTAAATTTCAAATAGTATGAATGCCCACATAAACCTCAAAGCGAATAATAAATATTTAATATTAAAGGCGTCAAAAGGTCATGTAAATTAAAAGAAGTTTTAGAAATGTTAGTAAAAAACCAATACTAAAACCAAGAAAACAAATCGATTAAAGTCTAAAGGTACCCAACTTGTCTCTAAATTCCAAATAATATGAGTGCCTAAATAAACCCCAGAAGAAATGAAAAACGATTATCATTAAAAGCACCAAAATTCATCAAAAAACAAAAGTAAGTTAAAAATTTTACCCAACAATCGATAATGAAACCTAGAAAATTATACCATTAAACCAAAAATTACCAAACTTGTATTCTAAATTTTAAATAATATAAATGCCCAAACAAACCCCAAAATGAATGACAAATATAATCAACATTAAAAGCGTCACAAACATATCAAAAAATAAGAAGAAGTTTTAGAAAACTTTAAATACAATAATCAATACCAAAAAAGGAGACTAAGCTTAAAGCACCCAACTTGTAGGTACTATAAATTTTAAGTAACGAAGCGAATCAAAAATGGTTAACGTTAAAATCGATCAAATAAAGGAAGTTTTATAAAATTTAAAGTAATAAAACCAAGAAAAGCACGACATTATGTCCAAAATACCCAGATTGTAATCTAAATTTCAAATAATATGAAGGCTGAAATAAAAATAATGAAAAATGAGTATCAAGTTCATCCAAAAACGGAAGAAAGTGGTAAAACTTTTAGTGATAAGACGATAATAAAATCAAAAAGAGAGGGCGATTAAGTCTATGAGTACCCAATTTATACTCTAAATACCAAATAATATGAAGTGCCGGAATAATAATCAAACCGAACGAAAAATTACTAACATGAAAAACGACAAAAATTAGTCAAAAAACAAAAGCAAGTTTTACCCAGAAACCAATAATGAAATCCTAAATAAAAGGGTTAAATCTGAAAGTGCCCAACTTGTACTCTAAATTTTAAATAACATAAATACCCAAATAAACCTTAAACGAATGAAAAATAATTAACAGTAAAAGTGCAAAAAATTCATCCAAAAACAAAAATTTTACCCAGAAAGTGATTATAAAATCAACCCTACTTGTATTCTAAATTTTAAATAATTCGATTGTCCAAATAAATACCAAAATTAATGAAGAACAATTAACATTAAAAGCGTCAAAAATTCGACAAAAAAACAAAAGCAAGCTTTAAAAATTTTACACAGAAACCAATAATGAAACCAAGAAAAGATGGCGGTTAAGTCTAAAAGTACCCAACTTGTACTCTAGATTCGAAAGAATATAGATTCCCAAATAAATTTCAAAACGAATGAAAAACAGTTAACATTAAAAGTGCCAAAGATTTATCAAAAAATAAAAGTTTTAAAAATCTCACCCAGAAACAAACGCAGAATTAAACCCGAACAAGGAAGGTGATTATGTTTAAAAGTACCCAACCTGTACTATAAATTTTAAATGATATAGATACCCAAGTAAACCCCAGACAATAAATTCGTCTAAACATGAAATTAAGCTTTAAAAGTTCTTGTCAGAAGCCAATAAACTACAATAAGTTCCAAAAAAGGAAACAATTAATCCTAAGAGTGCCCAATTTGTACTCTAAATTTTAAACAATATAAATGCCCAAATAAATTCCAAGTGAAAGAAAAAACAATTAACCAAAAAATTGTCAAAACTTTATCAAAAAACAGAAGTAAGCTTTAGAAGTTTACCCAGAAACTCATAATAATAAAAATAAAAGAAAGGCAATCAAATCATGAAGTACTCAATCCGTACTCTTAAATTTTAAATAATATGAATGCCCAAATAAGTCCCAAATAGAATGATGATTAGCCAACACCATCAAACATTCATGAAAAGACAAAAATAAGTTTTAGAAATGTTCGTAAATAAACGAACAATAAAACCAAGGAAAGAAGGCGATTAAGTCTAAAAGTACCCAATTAGTGCTCTACTTAAATTTCAAATAATATGAATGCTCCAATAAATCTCAAAACGGATGAAAAACAATTAACATTAAAAGTACCCAAAATTTATCAAAAAATCTGTTAAAAGTTTTTCTCAGAAATTAATTAATGAAAAAGATAAAGTACTGAAGCCTATACAATGTAATATTTGCACGAAAAAACTCTTTAAAGTCTTTAAATCCGATTTCAAAAGATTTTCCTGAATTTTCTGTTCGAGTTTTTATCATAATCCTTAACGCCAATTCAACGCAAAGTTACCAAGGTACTTCACATGTTTAATAAAGTGTAAAAGTGTTCAAGTTCTTAAAACATAGTTGATGATTTGGTTTTGATGTACCAAATCCTCCATCATAGTTTCTCTTGTGATCCTTCCATCTTTACGTGCGGAACACGATACACGCTTGAGGAGGCACGCATTCAAACTATCAAGGGAGAAATTTCAAACAAGAGTATGTCAGCATTTCTTGCCAAACCGAGTGTTTCAGCGGTAGAACTCTTTGCCAGAAGCACCAGTCAACGCTCCGAGTGTTAATTCCTTCAAAAGCAGATATGAAAATTTACTTGTGATAACTAATGTGCTGAAAAGTGCAAGCGGTTAATTTACGGAAGTTATGTTTAACCCTTCGTTGGGTTTTCTTTGAAAATTCACCTGTGTTGCGATTTACTTTACTATTACGAATTTACTGAATTTGATCTGCATTTTGTCATCGTAAAACAAAATTTGTTGTACTGTCCGCTTCAAATCTCTTTGGATAAGGCTTGGGCCAAAAATATGCGAGTTTAAACGTGGTTAATCGGGCTGAATATTTTGTAAATTATTTTTTTTAAAGACTCATTTCTTGTAGTTTAAGTTTAGGATATCTGTTAATTGCCGAGTGGTTTTAAAAACAATTTTGCCAGAAACTCAATAAAACGAAAGCGTGCCCTTTGTTCTGGTGTTAAGCTGTTCTTTACAAGCGAATACTGTGCAAAAATAGGTTTTGGTAGTAAGTGTTTTCACTAGTCTTACGTATCATCAAACAAAGTTGTACGCGAAGCGTTGGACTCTACAATTTTCTGAAAGATAAAATAAAGGATCCCTTATAAGTCCACTACAGACAGAGCACATAAGCTTAAGTGCAAACTAACGAGCAAAATCGCAACAAACTTAGATACAGTCACATTTAAAGCGCTATTATCTTGAATTGGGAGTTCTTGACAGGCAATGAGCGGAAAAGTGGCTGATAATGGACAGAACAGAGGACTCTGACGTGATGTCTCCCAGAATAAACGAAATATAGATACATCTGTTTCGGTTAAAGTTAGTTTTAGGTGTGATAAAAGCTTTTGAGCGTAGGTTTGGTAAGCTTTTAAGAAATCCGGAAAAAAAACCGAAATGAAAACGACAGTCTGCACCCTGATTAAAAACGATTTTACGTTTGCGTTTGTAATGATAAGAAACAAATAAAAAAGCCGGTTCTCGTTTCATTCTAAATTGACTGCCATACTGGTTTAATTTAGCTAAAAAATTCCATTATAAAAAGCGATCCGGACAACCGATATTTTACGGGCATTTGTTTTCTTTCTTCCCTGTAAATATCAAATTCACGAATTTGTGTTGGTTTAACAGGCTTTGACTTTGTTTTCTAGCTATGTCTGAAAATCGGATATTGTTTTCAGTATTTTGTTTTAGGAGAGAACGTGGAATATAACACAGAATGATTCATGTATCCGCGTGTCTGCGAGACTTGCGGACGACCAGATGTTGCGAACCAATAACATCGGAAAAATAGTGAGGCGGCTTGCCTAACTTTTTGATTTTAATACAAAACCTATCAGATCCCTCACACGCAAACGATCACGCTATCGGTATATCCTACTTATACACCTAACGGCTACGGTTTACTTTTAAATGAACGATTTTATAATATTTCGGCAGAATTTAAATCGGATTTTGGGTTGGGGAAAAACCGCTCGTAGGTATTTTTATAATTGCGTTCGACGCGATTTCTGTTAAATTCTTGAGCAAATTACTGCATTTGTGGAAAGAAATATAACGCGAATTTTCATGAAGATTCCCGAGCTCGGAGAATAATCAGGAGATAAAGTATGAAGTGAAACGGTCATCAAATCTCAAAAGGATACGCCGTCATCCTCAATGTATACGGCAATATGTCTGCACGACGCGGGCGAGGAGAAAACGACTCCTTATAAATCTAGAGCCAGATGGTTATTAGCCAAAAGTTTAATGGAATATATCACAGATGTTTAGTGGCCTCGGAGATATATTGAGAAAAATGGCATCTGAAGAGGGCTAGATTACCGAAATATATGTGATGCGAAAGGGGCATAAATCGCAGTTAGGAAGAACGCAAAGGAAAGAGAAGAGGAACATTTAGAAGAAGACACATTGAAATCCATAATTATTTTAATGCCAATCGGTTGATTTAGACCTCGAGAATTTATCAAAAATAAAGCGATAAATAACGTTCCTTCCTGAATTAAAAAAGAATTTTTTCTGTGTCTACGCGAGGTAAGGTATAAAATATTGCAACACCGTTTTGCAAAAAGGCCATCGAAAATTCATTTGCCTATTTACCATCCCCGTCATTGCCGGATTTTTAGAGATATATTTGTACGTTACGGGAAACAAAGCACGGCATTTCTAACACCTTCCTGTTTTATACGTACAGATACAGGAAAGCTAAAATATCCGCAAATGACGCAATTTACATTGTAAGATTGCATTCAAGCGCAGTTTACGTAAGTTCATATATCATATCTAACTGCTCTTGAGTCGCTGAATATCTCCCGACGACACCACATGCACCGCGTAAATGCATTTTCAGGAGTTTTCATAGACTACTCGATCATTTGCATGAGTCGCTATGCGCGTCCCTCTGGAAGAGTAAACAATCGATTTTCCTCCAGTTGGTTCTGTTCTGGGACTTCCCATTTGCTCAAGTCTAAGTTGTCGAAACGAAGTTTTATTCGTATTTCCTCTTTTGTATGCGTCTGTATTATCTGCCCAACTTCGGAGGTGCTGATTTTAAGCATCTTTTATTTCCTCTTTTACAAAAACATATACATCCATAATGAAGACGTTTCGAAAACTTTCTCGCAAATCCTTCTTAGGGAAGTATTTTTTTTTATTCCGACAAGTTTTAATAACTTCGTTTCGGCGGGCTACCTACATATGGGTAACGATCGTTAACAAAGGTCCTAAATTTACTAAAATTTTACAGGGAGGAGGAATTTTGTCACTAGTAATTCTGCACCGGTCATATACCCACAAACCACTTAGCAATCGAATACAGAATTCGACGAGTTGAGCCTAATTTACGGTCACTGATATTGTACTACGATCCTCTGTGGAAATTGTTACTTCTACTAATTGGTGTAAACTTTTACAGTGTTGAACACGCTAAAAGGGAAATAGAGAGTTGTTATATATTTAGTCGTGCTTAAACGGATATTCGGTTAGGGATTAGCTTTGTACTAGAAACGATAATTAGTTATACTACTACTAATTAAAAGTGGAATTGTTACGTCGTTTGTCTAATTGGTCGTAAACTTTTGACTGCTCTACCATTTCATCGCATTTTCTGCTTACTGTTGACACTAAAGTGAAAATTGGAGTGACATTGTCTCGACTTTACTGCAATACTATTTACTTCATTTATCACATAATGTGGCTTTAAAATTTTATTATCCAATAATTTATTTACGAAACGCTCTTACTACTCCTTCTGTCACCGTTTTAACGAAAGTGGAAAATACGAATTTTACAGAATTACATCAGACATATCAGTAATTAAAGTTTTTTTTTTTTCAGGTAACTTCATCTGGCTTAAACAACCCACTGCAAAAGGTGGGACAATTTTAATTATAATAGACATTTATTGAGCACAGCAAAGGAAAAATAACATCACTAACATCATAGTATTTAGTCCAAAAGGGGCGAAGTTCAAACATATAAAAACCGCACTTGCCTTCAAACAAACGAAATCATTAAAATTACAGAGTTAAAAGGACAGCTATCTATGTAAAATGCAGAAACTCTGAGGACAGTTAGTTAAATGTTAACCATGCATTCAATTAACAATACTGCTGTATTGTACGAAGAAACGTAAAAATTGAATAAACTGTCCTTGTTCATCCATTGAATATTGACGAAGATGAACTTTAAAACTGTAGGCTGATAAATGCTACAAATTTTCTTGAAAAACCGTAAATAGGGTGTGGAAAAAGTCCTGCATAAGGGCTTCACCTTTCTTATTTTTGGTGCTCAAAAAATGTACGATGTAAAAGTTGTAAAAGGTAAAAAAGATACTATTTTGTTTAAAATTTAAATTAAAAAATGTGACAGAAAAGATTAATTTTCTGTGGGCATAAAACACATAAGTGTCTTTGATTTTTTCAAAACATCTTTTTTTATCTAGCCTAGAAGTGCATCTAATAAAGCGGAGCAACATGAAATTGGGAATTGGTCATTAAGCAAAAGGTTTTTGGCAGCCTGTATAGTTTCACAGTTCAGATGAAATAATAATTAAAAATATTATAATTTTCTGATGTTTAAGTGACATTTATAATGTCACTTGTGGGGTAGCATTACATTCAGAAAACTTTGTACACCGCAACACTTGTTAATCACCCACAATTTTTATATATTTTTAACAAAACTATAATATAATATTAAGGCAATATCTGGAAATTTGACAATAGAATTATCACAGTTAGGGTATTTACAAATAAGTGGATGGAATATTTTTTAAATTTACAACTTTGAAAAGATTTTTTTGCTAGACTGCATTTTTCATTGTGAATTAATTGGCCTCAGTCTTAAAAATGGCCACAACAAAACACCTCAGTGTCAATGAAAAGATTTTATTTTATAACTGATAAGAAAAAGAGCAAAAATACAGATTTAATAAAGTGTATTCGATCCGCTTTTTGTAAAACTTCATAAATCCTCCTGGGCAATGAGCTGTACAGGGAGTCCAATAACTTTTGGGGTATTGCATTCCATGTCGTTTCAATTGTAGCAGAGAGGTCGTCTACAGAGTGGTATTGCTGTTCACTCGCAAAAATATTCTTTGGCAGCCAACTATAAAGGTTGGTTCTCGATAATATTCAAATTTGGAGAAATACTAGGGCATTCTAAAAGTTCAAAGTCTGCCTCTTTAAACCAGCTCTTTACAACCTTTGCCGTATGGATAGTGGCGTGATCGTGTTAAAATATCCATGGCGTAACCCCTACGATAATGTCATTTTTCGGTTTTGTTTTCGCGAGAAGTTATCTGTATTTTTCTGCCGTTTGCTTACCATTTAAAATTTCTAAATGAACGGCTCCTTTGGAAGAGATAGCGCCCCATATCATAACACCGCCTGCTCAATTGCATAATATGTATATGGCTTCGAGTTCGAGCATAATTAAGCCGGGTGTTCTTGTGAGGAACAGTTAGAAGTGGTTTTGTGTGGAGCCGACGTCGCTTCAAATGTTTACAATTATTTATAATTTTTTTGACAGTTCATAAGCTGGCAGAAGTGCCCACAGCATCCTTAATGTTCCTTGCCGTAACTGATGAGTTCGATGCCTCACGAAGAATCAACAGCGTTTCTCATTTTGTTATGACCCTATCTACACATCCTTTATAATTTGGCCATAATTTTCAATATCCTTCATGAAATTTTTAATTACAACACGGGCACGGGCACGATGGATTCTTGCTGCAATTGCCCTGTTGGAGTAACCTTCTTCTTTTAAACTCTTAATTCTGCCTATTTCTTTTTGAGTTAACCTTTTTCCACTACCCATTGTAACTAGATATCACAATGTTTCTTTGCGCAAGCAAGCAACTGTTACAAATAATGGGCCTTCTCGATCAGTAACCAAAAAAAAGAATTACCGAAGTTACAGCGAAGAAATGAAAATGTCCCAGAAATTCCCAGATGCATCGAGAGGTTTGGAAATTCTGCTGAATTGATGAACAAAAATAGTATTCTCCTTCAGAAATAAACTGTCAGCATATAGCGATTAATATTATTACTGAGGTTAATCAAGTGACGCAAAGTGTATATTCCAATTATGTAAAAAATTAGTTTAATTCATTGTAGAGCTATGAAGTATTGATAGAAATTAGTAGTTCGTAAAATTCTTCTGCTGTACATGTTTACCCAATTCAATTCATTTAATTTATTCAGCACATACTTAACTGTTTTCTGATTGCATGAGTAAGTTTTATGCACGAATTGTGTTTTCTTTGAGTTCCTTTTATGTAACCAACACTGTCGAAACAGGCATTAAATGCAGAAAAACAGCAATTCAATAGGGATAATATCAATGATTCGCAGAGCAATTGAAAGGAAATCTGTTATTGTAAAGCAATTTCATGTTAACGAAATTTTTTAAAAGAAATTGGAAGTGTGTTGCATAAACCCTAATATATTTATATTGTTCTCTTATTTTGTTTTTACCTAAAAGCATGACTGGTTTTATCGGCATTAATTTTTAAATTGTGTGCCTCTAATTAAACAATTGGTATCTCACATTTGGCTACTGAATAGCATTATTTATTTCATGAATAAGCAAAAACTACTGTGCAACTGTACAACAAGTTACAAGTGTAAATTGAAAATAATAAAGGACCTATGGCAGATCCACGTGAAACGTCAGCAGAACAAAGAGTGAAGACAAAGATTTCCTTTTAGACTTTATCTCACAAATAACTGTTCATGAAAAACTTTCTCGTAAGTTCAATGAAATTGCAGTAAAGGTATGATGATTTACATCAAAAGCCATTGAGTAATCCAGCATTAAAATAATCGATAATTTATTAATGTAGCAGCGAAAATATCATCCCCCATATTTAATAATCCCCTTGTTTAACTAAATTGTCCATCCTTTAATTTTATGTGTTCTTTTTATCGACGTTAATATTCCCCGAGGTAGAATGGCCTGCAACATGAAAGCCTGCTAAGTCGCTTTCGTACTTGCATATTCTCGCACTGTAAGCGTACAGGTGGTGTGATAAGCACTATTGTTTTTCGTTTCCCAATTATCTTCAGTTGGTAATTGATAGATACCTAGAAGAATGCAGTAAAGAAAAATATGCTGTTTCTGTAGGAAGTTTGATTTAAAATGTACAATACTTGCTGTCTCGTCTTTTATTAGCACTGATTACATCTTGAACATTTTTGTTATCTTCAAATAAATAGTTAACTTTGAAGGTCCGTGTTTGTAATGACTAGAAGGGTAGAATGGACTTGTTAAGGTACAACGACGGAAAGAAATACCTTTAACTAAAATAATTTTTTTCTTTTTAAGTATTTTAACAAGATTCACTTAATGTTTAAAATGTTGTTCTTGGATTTTCTTTTCGGGATTGTCGAAGGGTGTCCTACTTAATATAAGGCAAGAATACAAGCTGAAACACATGAATATTTAGTTTAAACCATAAATTTCGTCGGATTACGTTCGTGAGACGATTTGAGCAGGCAGCTTAGGAGTTCTGAAACTGGATATTTTATTACGCCTTTCGCTTTCGTTGCAAAAACGTTTATAAGATTTTTATGTGGACAAAAAATATTGATTTCTCTAAATGTTATTGATAGCTAGAACGTTTCGCTATAATTTACTAAACTAGCGCGTCTCTTTTATGAAGTTCCTTAGAGAATTCAAAGCATACGAGTACAATTCAAATTCGTCGGTAAATAGAGCGTTTAGAAATGCGCTTCTGAATAACGATAACGTTTTCAAACAATTTCCGTTCTTTGAAACCGTATTTTTTTGCAAAACACAATGAAACGTACTTCCACAACAAAATAAATCCTTCCAAGGAACAATGGCTTGTAAAAATGAATGATATATGAATTTATCCTGTTATTTGCTTTTGGTCCATTGAAATTAGCAGGAAAAGCGAGAAAACGTGTTTCACCAAAAAAAGAATTTTCATCGTTTATTGTTAATATTGTCGAATCGGTTCAATAAGAGGACACATTTTGAGGCAATTGAAAAAATGTTTTCCCCTTAATCGGCTTTCAAAATATGATTTATTTGAATGTTTATGTGTTGTATTGACGTGTTCATAAATCTTACAAATCCCGCTTTCACGACTTTTTACATTTTTATAAATTGGAGAATCGTAAAAAATGTAAAAAATATGGGAGCATTTTTAGTATCTTCTGATGTATTTTAATGGAATGATTTAGCATTTTATTTGACAGTCCGTACGTATATGATTTATTTCCTGTTAAGGCCCTTTGATTTAAAAATTAAAAAAAAGTCTAATTCTTATCTGCTTGTTTTAACGTATTTAAACAAACCAAGACGAACACCTAACCAAAAATGCTTGGCTCGATTGGGTCCTTATTTTACAAAATTTTTATTGTAAATCCCTATTCGTCTATTTAATTGCACTTAAAATTGGATAAATAATTATATTCTTTAGCAAAATTTTTCAAAATAAACCGTGCTAATCGTATGGGCTGTAATTTTCATGCGAGTTTGAGCGTAAAGTACGTTAGTGAATATTTCTTAATCATATTTACAATTTTATGTGAAATTGGATTTATAAATATTTTTGCTTGTAATTTGGGATTTACACCAGACAGATTGTTAATACTTCCACAAATTAAAGGTACAAAATAAAGCTGCTTGTTTGCAAATAACTGGTTGAATTGACGAAGTTTTGCATTTGTAATTTTAGAAACTTCCTCTGTAATATACTGACAATATTTATAAAAGGCACTTTTTACAAAAAATAACATGGATTCTGTTGTAACTTGCAAGCTTTTATCTGTCTTCGTTTTTGATTAAACGAATACTTGTTAAATTGATGTTTCCTTACGTTAGGTTATTGATAGCATATCACCTAAACCTAATTAAAAAAAAAATCTTGACACAGCTGTCCCACAGTTCGTATGGTTTATTTCGTGTTTCCTGTGGTATTTGTTAGCCTTTTTGTAAAGTAATTCAGTGGTTTTTATTTATATTCAACACAAATGGAGAGTAAGCAAAATAAGTGGTGTTTTGTGCCAGCTTGCAGAAGTACTTCTGTGAGTACACCAGGAAAAAAAATGGTGACGGTGCCAAAGGATTACGCACGCAGAAAAATTAAATGATTCCTTTTCGCGATTGTCGGTGACATGTATGGAGTTTCTGCTTCATATTCTTCCAAGATTTTCCATAAAACATTAGTGGTCATTGAACAGCATTTGAAGACATTAGTTTTTTGGCCACCGAGTGAGAGAATTAAATATTTTTTGCCAATACCTTTTAGGGCCCGATAATGTCCAATCAATAATCGATTGCTTGGAAATTCTAATCCAAAAACCAACGAATCCCATCAAACAGGCATTGACTTGGTCAGATTATAAAAAGTGTAATACACTGAAATATTTAATTTTCTCAACACCCGATGGTTTCACCAATTTTATATCAAATGCATTTGGAGGATGAATTAGCGATTCACAGCTCAAGAGTGCGGCTATTTATTAGAGTGTGTACCTGCAGGCTCTAGTGTATTAGCTGACAGAGGATTTAAAGACATTGGGAAATTACTACATAATAAAAATTGTACATTGGTTAGACCACAAAGTGTTTCGACGTCAGTGAAGCCAACGCGTAGTGAAGTGCTAGAAACTAAACGCATAGCAAGTTTACGAATTCACATCGAGAAAGTAATTCGCAGAGTTCGCGAATACGAATATTTAAAACCACATTCAGTTGTTAATTATAGTTTAATTGGTAGTACTAATAGTGTAATTAGTATAGCTTGCTCACTTATAAATTTGCAAAGTCCAATTATAAGACAAGATGATTTAAAAGAAATAATAATCTTATACAGGGAAAATTTATTTTTAGTATACATATACCCTATGTATACTTTTATAATAAACGCAAATAGGCAACCCACTATACACTATAAACGTTAAAAAATTAGCATGCTGTGGCAAAAATCATCAAATTAAGTTAATGTCAAAAAATTAGTCTTTAACTGTTGCTGTTTTTATTTTCCTTTCTGTCTTGTATTGTTGATATTTTATGTTTTAGAATAATCGTTGAATTAAAATTATGTTGATATTCCACTAATTTTTATTTATTTTTTATTTACAAACCTGCAACATAACCTTTACGCACCACGTGACGTGACGTTTATTGTGTATAGTGGGTTGCCTATTTGCGTTTATTATAAAAGTATACATAGGGGATATGTATACTAAAAAGAAAAATTCCCTGTATGTAAACAAAACACTAAAACAAGAATTAGGTACTCCTGCACAGCCTAACTAACTTATGGGTAACTTACTAAACCAGTAAAAATTTCTTTTGTTTATTTCTGGATAAATACCGTTAAATAAGTAATAGTAACTTTAATAATTACATTATATTCCAACAGTAACATAAAATACTTACGCAATAGCCTTTGCTCCCCTCAGTTCTGCTGCATTGAACCGCTCATCATTTTTGATGAATTCCATCACCATAAACATATCTACAGATGGTAAATTGTTGGATGAGGCTTTCACAAAACCAACTGATGCCATTCTTTATTCAAAAAATTCGCAAACACCGAAATAAGACACCGAGACGATCTTCTTTACGTTGAAACCACGTTAAAACAAGGTAGTAGACGCCATTTATATGGCCGGTGACGTCGCGGCAGTCATAGCCAATAAGATTGTGTTTCGGAAGCGGGTTTGAAATAGCCAATTTTAAGGAATTTTCTAAAGCGATTTTTGCCAAAAAATTCTCAATAAACATGTTTTTAATATATTTATGCCATTAATGGCGTATGTTTCTGCGTAGAAACATGAATGTAACGAAAATTGAAAGAAATTGAAAATACCCAATTAATCAAAACAAAACTCAGTTTGTAACTTTGCCGTTAATTCCACGCAAGGAATAGTTTATAGAAATTCATTACAGGAAGTCAAGAAACTAATAATATTCATAAAGGTAAAAGCGCTAACGTCCCACGAGGGAGCATGGCCGGCAACATGCAGGGTTACGGCTTCCTAAGTCGCTTATTATACCTCGGTTGTTTCGCACACTATGCGTACGCCTTCAATAACTGCCTACCTTCCCTACTCCACCACTGTGTTTCGGTTCCCAATTATTTTTAATGACAAGGTAGGCCACCCCCCGAACATCCGACTCAGGTTTGACCCTGCGACCGTCCGCGCGACTTTCGAATGCCTTAATCGCTCGGCCACTCCAGCGATAATAATACTCATAATTTGTTATAATACGTTAATTTCCTCAACGCAGTGAAAACATTTAATTTCTTAAACAATTAAATCAGTTGCTCAAAAATTTAGACTTTAGTTTATTTTATCAAAGCAAAAGTTTTGATTTTTATAAATCTATTTACTCAGTATCAGATTAATAATAAATTAAAATTCATGACATCTCACTACTTTAGCTTAGCTTGACATATAGGTATCTTTTAAATTAGCACCTGTAACGTCAGATTTGTGTTATATTTGAAGAATAACTTACATAAGTTTGCAGATATGACTATATTGCTTATTACTAAATTCAACAACGATTTCTGAAAAAGTAAGAAGGAATACTATTTCCAAATTCAAATTCAGCTGAAGTATTTGAGGCTTCAGCATTACGGACCTTGTGTGACTGAAGTTTGAAGTTTCAGAAGTTGAATTTGGGTTTATCTTTATTGAAATCTCTCTAAATTCATAAAAATTTCATTCACTGCTCAGAGTAATTGACGGATTTTTGTTATCTTGAAATAGGTGTTCAACCAAGCGTGCTGTTTTAAAATGTTTAAAATGTGCAATAAATATAAAAATTAAACCATAGGGATACTTATCCGTATTCCCGACCTTTAAAATATCTATTTTGGTATCTCTAAACGCTTATAGGTTGAGCGAGGTAATTATAAGAACAATTTTCAGCTTTTAAGAAATATGAAAACAGCTTGAATCAAAAATTCTATCGTTGCATTTCTGGCATGAAGGTTTACGAATCTAAAACAAGTTTATTGTTCAAAATTGAAAATTTTTACCTAGTTTTAATTCAAGACCTATCCATTGAACATCGACATGCCTATCTAATAATAAAAGTTTTTAATGATTTGAAATTATCTAATTTTGAAAAATCTGTGCACAGAAAAATATCACTTCGTCTGAATTTCGAACCACTGATTTCGTTCTCTTTAGTGAGAGTCTGCAGCTCAAAGAACAAATTAATCTGTGTTTGGAATCCTTGTCCCCAAGTATGTATACTTGCAATTTTGCTGTTTAAAATAATGAAACCTCAGCTAATTTTCAAATGTTCTGAAACTGAAAATTAGGTGAAAATATGTAAGCAAAAAAGGTAGAATTTAACAAAAAAATAATTTCAACTTAACAGCAGTTGTTAATATTTTAAGTTACTTTTCCTAGCTCTGTTCATGGGCGTTTCTTTTGCCTTTTTATAATTGCTGCATAATTTTTCATTATTTTTTAGTTGTTTATTTTAAAATGTTTGGATACTTAAAATCCCAGGTAAACGCACACCTGAAAAAATTAGAAATTATGTTTTGAGTGTACTGTTTTTTATACTTGTCCTTTGGCTTTTGAGTACCTTGTTGCCTACCCTTTTTAAAAATATCCTGAAAACTTAATGAAAATTGTGTGATTAAAGGAAAATTACAGGTCCTACTGAAATTGTGCTAATTTATTGTTAACATTTTAAGTCATTAAAAAAAGTTATTCTCAGCTCTGTCTTTGGCTATTTTATCTGCTTTTTATGATCTCTATTAAGCCTCTGAATACTTTTCAGTTGTCTGTTTACAATACATAAGTGTACAAATGAAAAATTCTAAATTATTAAAGGGAGTACCAAATTATGCTTTAGCTTTACTCCTTTTTGTATTTCTGCGTTGGCCCATGAGTACTTCGATCCTTACTTTTTCTAAAAATTATACTGAAAACTCAGTGAAAATATCGATTTTCATTAATTTTCAGTCGTTTTAAATTTCTCAGTATCTAAATTCCGACAGAAACATATCAAAAAGAATTATGTTTCAGTTTTACTATTTTGAGTACTTCGATGCTTACTCCTTTTAAACATTTTACTAAAAACTCATCGAAAAATTTAAAGAAATTAATTTTAAACAGTTTATTGTTAATATTTTAAATCGTTAAAGAAGTTATATTAGGCCTGTCTTTACCCCTTTAGTCTTAGCCTTTTGATTATTTTTCAGTCATTTGTTTTAAATTTCTGAATATTAAAATACCCACGTAGACCTTCAAATGAAAACAATAATAAATTATTGAAGGAATTACCGAATTATGTTTTAGTTTTCCTGTTTTTTTTACATCTGCTTTGGATGTAAATTGTAGGTTCAACAAAGGTAATTTTAAGCCTAGTAATTTAATAACTGAAGCTTTGTCAGTTTTTTGTTAATATTATAAATCATTAAAGAATTATTCTCAGCACAGCTTTGGCTGTTTCGTTTAAAATTTTATGATTGTTACTGACTTTTTAATAGTCCTGCTGAACCTTTAATTATTTTTTAGTGGTTTGTTTCAAATTTCTGGATACTAAAATGCCCGTCTAAACGTATAAATGAAAACAAGAAAAACTTATTTAAGGAATTACCTCTCGTTGGACTTTGAGTATTTCGATCCTTACCCTTTTCAAAATTCTACTTAAAAGTGAAAATATTCAAGTAAAGAAAATTGTGAGATTAAAAAAAAAATCAGACTTCACAGCAGTTACTGAAGTTATGCCAATTGTTGATATTTTAAGTCATTAAGTTAATCTTAGGTCTGTCTTGTCTGTTGCGTGTGCCTCTTTAAGATTATTACTAAAGTTTTTAATTATTTATCAGTTTTAAATTTCTCAATACTTACTTAAATTTTCACCTAAATCTACAAATGAAAAAATTAGTAGATTATTCAATCAAAACACGTTTTAGTTATTTTTTTGTACTTTTTTGGCTTTTAAATACCTCAATCCATTTTTGTTTGAACTTCTACTGATACTTTGAACTTCTTAAAATCTTTTAGATAGAAGACCTTCCTTTTGTTTTAGTACTTTGGCGTTTGTAAATACGCAAGGAACAATAAAGTTTAAGGAAAGCCTGCTTCAAAGCAAAAGAAACGCATGGGATGGTTGTTGACGTAACGAGATGTTGGTCATAGTTTTACAACAAACAAATAAAAATATTATAAAATGTAGATATATAACTATGGTTCAAAGCAAGCATTTACAGACAGTCGCTTATTCAGAAAGCGCCCGTCAAAGGATAGAAATGGACGCTTGGTTCAAAGAGGTCAATTGAGACACAAAGCGTATGCAATGCAAAGTGCTAGGGAATTTATAAGGTAAAGGCTATCATTTATATCCAACTGTAGCGGAAATGCGACAAAACGGATGAGCCAAGCAACCCTTCAGATACGTTAACGTCGTTAAGTGCATAATGACCGCGTGTAACAGTGTTGTTATAAATTTGCGGAAGTGGAACGATTAAATATTGGCATATAGGTGTGTAATTGCTGTGGTAATAGCTCCCTCTAATATCATGCGAAAGGTCGCATTAAGGCTGTACCGATGCACGGCTGAATCCGGCGACAATGTAATTAAGGCAGAATTAGAATCCGACTGCTAATAGCTCTCTGGAACGAGCTCGTCCTATCGCACCTTTCCTACCTCACACCATCGTTGTTCCACACCTACCTACCAACTACCTATACGCCGTACCCAGACACATTTCACTCAACATTTATACACAGAACCCGAAGGTCTCAATTTTCCTACACTGTGGAAAAAAATGGCACTCGTGGTAAACAGGTAAAAAGCGGCTAAAACGATCTATGTACGAGCTCATTTTTAATATTTTACATGCCAAAGGCAGGCTTAATACATATCCGCACTTCTTTTGAATATGCATGTTCTGCTTGTTAGCTACAGAAACACATCCCCATTAATTTACATATAAAATGTAAACTGAATTTTAATAATCCTTTTCGCCTTGTGACCAAACGTTGGTTATCTGCATTTTGTTTCGAGTACTTTTAGTTTGTTTAGCTCCGAATATACTCTCCTCTACAATCGAATTCCAGGACTATCCCTTAACGATTTCATGAATTCTGGAACCTTCTTAAAGATTTAAGTGTACAATTCTGTTGACAATCGGAAGTGATTTGCATAACAGCAAGTGATTAGCAAATCGGTGAAGTATAGGCCATGTTGATCCCAAAGTTGTGCTTGACTTTGAGCTATCCCTAGCTTACAAGTATCACTTTACTGTGTAACCCAAACTAATCACTCTTTGTACTAGCAATGCCTGCTCCTCTTATCCTATACTGATCGATAACAAGCTTATAATTAAGACGGGTATTGCGGAAGCGGATTAATTACATTTTAGGATAACACTTGCATCCTAGTCAATTATTAATAATGAGCTTGTTTCCATAATCTATGAACAAAAAAAGGAAAATTTGGCGGTGTTTAGCTTAACGTTCCTATAACTCAATTTTGAAAGAACAACAGTTGTAGCAAGAAAGCGTAAAATTCATGAAAGTGCACGTAAGGGTAAAAATCAATAGCTGCGGAGCATAAATTGAATTTTAAACAAAAATGTTTGTTTAGCTTCAACTAAAGTTGAAACCATTGTCATGCAAATGCTGTAAAAGTACGCGTTACCGGAAAATTTCATTTCGCTTAGTTTTTTTACAACAGTGTACCTACTGTCTATACGACCGGATTGGATATAAATATTAATTCGGAAACTGAGAATGTTTTATTAGGGGGAAAATTAAATTGTTCGCTCTGTAAAGAATTTATTTGATCATTCGATAGTTAATTAATTCGAACTTAAATTCGGTTAAGTGCATGCCCAACCTTGTATTTGACTTCCTCTGTTGTAAACTCTGTCCATACACTTCACCTGTACGCTGTGGTTAATTCGAACAGCGGTTAATTCAAGTAGTTAGTTGTTATCGGAGAGGTTAACATTGTTATGGTTCGATCGAGACCGTAGAAGCGGCTATCCACGTTGTTGAGCGACCGAACATTGCTATTAACATAGCCTTTGGTGACATCAACGATTCTAACGAATCACCCATTTTCCAAACTATTTTTCCGTGTGATACTAAAGAACTTTGTATGGAAAGCATACTAACTTAATTTCCTTTAACTATCACAATCACAAATAATAACCACGACGAACCTTTGTCTTTTGGAGACTTTCGATAGATTGTGATATAATTATCCTTACTGAAACAAATCCATGTTTTGTCTAAAGCGTTATTAAATTTACTACTTTTTAGTTAGTTTATGGTAGTAGTTATAGTACGTAGTAATCTGTCTGAACGATAATCTACAGTGAAATATAACGGGCGTCCAAAAAATGTCGTAATTGAGTCGGCTGTGAATTCAAACAAACATGTCGCAGCAATTTCACCGTTTAAAAAAATATACGGTTGTTGTAAAATTTAATGAGCAAGGTTCTAAAATGACGTTTTGTTTACAGTTGCGGTTTTCGGTTCATGATTTCATAACGAAACTTTTTGGGCACTCGTTACATAGAACTACAGTGATCGGTTTTCTCAATTAATGTTTAAATTTAACGCCATGCTTAATTACTAGGGCAATACGCTTTTCTATACATTAAGAACAGTATAAAGCTACATCGTTTGATGTTAGTTATAGACAACCTTTATAAACATCAGATGAGAATGCTGACTATTAACTTGGCATTTCTTTTGTACGTGGAAAATGTTTTTTTTAAACACTTAAACTTGCTTGGTGGTGGTAGTCTTCTAATTTCAGAATATTTAATTAATAAATTTGGCTACCTGATTTATTTGAAAGAACCTACAAGAGTTTTTACTAATTCCAAAAGCAGTTAGGCCACATTTTTGTTCAAATCAAGAACGAAGTTTTAAGTAATGTTTAACCATTGGAATTCAATCCGTTATTAGTGTTCATACCCCACTGCTTTACTAAAACAATACACGAAGACCGAACACAGACGTTAATAATAATATTGCATAATAACTTTAAATTGCACAAACTATTTAGAAAATGAAAGCTGGATGGTTATACTCTATAATTCTCAAAGCATTTGTACTATCACAGGGGGTTTTGATTAATAGGTTAAAAGAAGAGAAAGTTGCCAAAATTAACTCAAGTTGCAAATAATCTATACCTTGGATGACCAAAGGAACCCTGACTTCATTACATGAAAAGATACGCTTGGTAAACGATTAGTAAATAAAACCTACTAGATACCTTTGGTTAGAATTAAAATTACAAACAGTAATAAAAACAATAAAGGATAATTATTTTAAATCAAACTACAACAATTCTTCAGTACACTTCGACCATGATTTGTATCAGGTGGAGACTATACCGCAAAAACACCAACAATGGGGATCAAGATTAACTTTAGTCGCAAACTAGAAAACATCAGTGTTTGAGGTATTGCTAATAATTTAATAAGGTACTATTTGTCAATCCGAAGTCACTTGGTAAAGGTTAGTATTCAAATGAGCAACTAATTAACTGTTAAAATGTGTGTATCGCAAGGATCCATATTAGAACCCTTACTTTTTCTTAGATAGGTTAACGATTGTCCAAAGCTGAACATCGGTAGTCAGGTGGTTCCTTTGGCTGATGATATAACAATCTTATTTAGGGCAGACAGTTGAGATGGTGGGGCCTTGGGGGTGGAAAAAGACATAGCACTGATAAAGCGTAAGTTAGGTCTTTAAATACGTAGTTATTAACAAAACCATATATGTATGTTTCTCATTCAAACAATGTAACACTCATTCAACACCCAAAATTTGTATTCATTAACTAGAGTTTCTTGATCAACATAGAACTGAATGTAACCATATGATTATTAGTCCTACTGAAAAAATTAAATACTTAGGAGTTTACATCGATTACACTTTAAAATGCAAGTATCATATTGGAAGAATTGGCCAAAATAATTAGAAAAATTACTTCGAAATATTTTAAACTTAAATTCTGCTAAAGTTCTTATTTTGCATTGGCCCAGTTTGTTGTTAGATTGTGCTGGGGGTGGAGTTTATAATTCCCACCTACATATTCTTCTACAAGTTCTTCAAAATGCCATTTAATAATTATATTTTATAAAGATTATTGCTATCTAAATAACTCGTTAATTTACGAAACTGAAATGTTTACCATACGGCTACTTTATTTTAATTCAGCGGCTGTATTCGCTTGCGTATATTGGAAGACATTGAATCTCCTACAATTTCGATACAAGAAGTAGATAAATTAAAAATGTTGTCTTGCCCATAATGACAATTTCTTCGCGTAAAGTATGCTGTGTATACTTATGCTGAGAACTTTTAATCGCATGCCAAAACTAAAAAAACAACATCAAAGAACATCAGTCACGAAACGTTTATCAATTGAATTTTACTACAAATTATATACTTCATCTACATACGTAAATTGTTGTTTATGAGACCAGTAAAGCTAATTGTACATGATTTTAATAATTGTTATATTTCTTAATTCTAAAATCAATAGATTAATTCGTTGGTGCTATACACAACATTTTGAGTTTGTGGCAATTATTTATAGATTTTCATTTATTTAAATATGTATTTACATGTGTAATAATAAATATAAAATAATATTATCAGATGCAAATCCGAATAGCTTCACGATAGTTTAATAAGATAATCATTTGAGTATCTAATACCAGGACGTCATAATCGGTTTATTAAAGAAAACAAATAAAATCAACAATTAGTCATTGGGGCAACCTTCAAGTATTAATGAGCAAATAAAATATTTCTAACTTTTTGATGGTTTTTCCAGGAATATTGCAATATTTGTTTTGAAAATTCCTATCAGCACGAGATTTTCTGAATTTGCCTAAATTATTATGTAAAAATCCTTCAGCAAAATATAAATTGATTTTCTGAATCTTCCAGAATCACTAACAATTTTTAAGAAAAATCCTTGAATGTTTCTGAACAGATTTCCAAAGGATTTTTCCTTTTTTTCTGATATTTTTACATCTTGGCCGTGTTGAACAACGTATCTCAGTACCTTTCGGAATCTCCCAAAATCTCTCACCTATTTAGAAAACAAATCTTCAAGTGTTCAGGACATTTGGGAGCTTTTCTAAAATAGCCTTTTTTAAACATTGGTATGTTTCCAGAATCTCCCAAATGCTTGTTTTTTCAAAACAAATTTGCATGTGTTTCCATTTTTCCCGAGTTGCTTAATTTTTTCTAATCTTGTGATTTGCGAATATAAATATAACGGAGTATTTCCTATATATTTTCTAAATTCGCCCAAACCTTTTCGGAAGAACGTAGGGACATTCTTGAACAGAATACCAAAGGATTATTCCGATTGGTTCCTTGCATTCCCAAGGTCCGTAAATTCTTCAAAAAATTTCAATGTTGTTTCTGGTCAGAACTATCAGAAGAACAGAATATTAAATGATTTTCCGATATTTCCAAAGTTACCCGATATTCTCACTTTTTAAGATTCCTGGCATGTTCCCGAACATCACAAAAGTCTGGGTACGTTTCGAAGGCAACATTACAAGATTTCCCAGGTTCAAAGCCGCCCGAATTTTTTAAAAATGTTCAGGGTTGTTCCTGAACAGAGTATTCGAAATGTTTCGATTTACCAGTCACCCAAATATTTGTCTTTATCCCCGAATAAGATATATTGCGGGACTTTGTGAATCTTTTGCAAAGTCGCTCGAATTAAAAAAGGAATCGATGTAGTTTCTAAACAGAATAACAGAGTATTCTCCAAAATTTCCGAACTTACTCGATTGGTTTTTTAAAAATTTGGTATGCTCTTGAGCATCACAAGACTTGCTGGATATTTTCCAAAGTCAACTGAATTTTTTCGCTATAGGCCAGGGATGATTTTTTATAAGGAATATCAGAGAATTCCGATTTTTCTTTTATTTATTTTTCTAAATATTTTGGAATGCCTCTGAACACAATATTAGACTTTTTGAATTTCCCAGTATTATTGAATAAACAGAAACAATTGAGATATCCCAAAATAAACAGTACAATATTTTTAAATAAACATACTCAACAAAAGTTTGTGAAGTGTTTTTAGCAACCATTGGCCTTGAAAAAGAAACATTTATAATGTTTTACTAAAAAAATTATATCTATAAAAAATAATTTCCGGTCCAAATCTGAATAGTTTCAGGATAATAACATTCGAATGGTTCTATACGTTAATACAATTGTTGAGTATTTAATACAGAGAATTAGGGACTATAAACCAAGCGAAAATTACGTGCTTTACTAACGTGTTAAACCGCAGCGAATTACATAAATCAAAATTATCGAAAATAGGTTTCCATAATTTTTAGGAAATTTAATTTACATCGTTAAATTATTCAAACCACGCATTAATATTAAAATACAAACAGTACGAGATAATGAGCGGTGTTAAATTAACGATAAATGTATGGCCTATCGGCTTTTGTGTCGGAGGACAACCCCCGTAAGCTCGCTCTAGACGTTTGTGTAAGATATTTACTTTTTGCAGTTCATTTAACAAAGTAAACATCAGTAAAGTTAAAAATCGAAGGGGGTGTCGTTACATTAATTTTAGGGAAGCCATATTTTAGTCTATCTAGTGTTTAAAATTCGTGCTGATGGCTCCAAAGTACAGGTTGTGAACGGATACATAAATCACGTCCGCCTGGATAACGCTTGCATGGAAATTACATCACGGGATGGTCGCCATTAAAAATACTGGAACGGTTATTATCCCTATAATGCCTCGCTTTCACCGCAAGAAAAAGTAACTTCCGTTAAACTGCTTACACATACGTCCACTAGGTTTGTTAGAGAGGGAAATTTAACAACTTTTCTTCGGTAATTTACTAACTTCGTCAATCAAAAATGTTTAAATGGTAATAAAAATGGAACTAGTTCATGGTGATATTCGTTAGTAGCCGACCTTCATTAACGTACAGTCGTCAAAGTTGCAATAGCCGGTGACCTCCCAATGAGCTTAATGATCTGATGCCTCCATCATCGGATCAAATATGCGTCGCGATAGGCGTCCCGACATTATTAGGTAGCTGTCCTCCGCTCTTAGATTACACGATATCTGTCCTTTCTCTGTAACGTTTGGTCAGCGAAATTAGGGTAGGGATTATCGACTTATCGGCGACAATAAAGTTATTAGCTCCAATGTGATACGAGGATGGACGGGATAAGCTGATGTTATTGTACATATAAACTAGAATTAACGAAAGCCCAAATATTACCGGTAAAGATTTCCTAACTTTTCCAAAAAAAATTCGCATCAAGTTTCAAGACTCACGTTAAACCTTTAATGAGAAAAACCAAAACAGAAGCAGAAAATGCCTTAGGTGTAACCTCAGGGAAGTGGATAATCAACAGCGCGAAGTTGGCATGAAAGACCCTCGGGGAACTTTCGCAAATTGAACATGGGAAATACCGTCTCCCTCCTGTTGATAAGTACTCGTATTTGCAACACATCTGTATATTTTCCTTGTTATTTAATGCTCCCATATAGAATCCAATATTATATTTACATATACGCATGTTTTTCATACGACTTCCATATCCGTTTCGGAAGAAATATCTTTTTGCTTAAACGTATATGAGTTGCCTAGAAACCTAACCATATTTTTTAAGTTTATAAGGCTTTTAAATGTGTTTTCTCGGAACATGTTTACTCAAAATTTCGCGTAATTTCGATAAAATTCCAACTTTATGTTATTGGCAACGTAAAAAACTGTTACCACAAATTCAAACTAAAATTCTTGACCGAAAATGCACGAATTTTTGACCAAAACCGAATTTAAGAGAAATCTGAATTTTACTTAATAAGATAATCCCATTCAAGTTTCAAAATTACAAATGAAAAACATGTCAATTACCTTAATCTCTTTTATCAGTAAGATTTGTTAATCAAGAAGGTTATTTGATTTTCGCGCACACGTTTTGCTGACAACTCATGAATTTGAAGAAGTATTTATTTCCTTTCAGAAAACGAAAATGTTTATTTTGGCACTCAGACATTTTGCGACCGTTACAGTAGGTGTCTGTCATATTCTGTTTACCTTTTATTCTGCTTTCTATTTTCGTATACTTTCGTATATTCTGCGTTGTTTTCTTGCCTACGACTTTTTTTTCTGTATTAAATTTAGCCTGGCTTTTTTGCTTTATAAAACAAGACACGTGTCGTATCTTTGTTTTCATTAATTGAGCAGAATTTGGGGTTTTATGAATTTAATTCCAAGAATAAATAATTACGGAAAATTATTCGTATATCAACAGCAGAAATCGAATTAATCCAATTTTTTCCATTATTAAGGAACAAAGAAAATATTTCATAACATTTCTGATGGCCTATTCAATGATTTTTTTTGAAAATTTCTATCGGTGTGGGATTTTCAAAGTGCGACCTAAGCGATCGGAATTAATCTTTAAAAGTGTGGAAATGGTCTTAAATCGAATACAAGAGCTTTCTGAACCTTTTTCAAAATCTTCACGGAAGTTCTTGAGTGTCAGAAGTTCATCTCCCTACGAATTGCGCGAGCTTTGTTTTCTTTTGGAATACCTTAATAAGTCCCCAAAAAAATTCGAGGACGTTTCTGAGCACACATCACAGGGACTTTCAGATCTTTTCCAGAGCGGCACGATTTTTTTCTGAAAAGGTCTTTAAACGGAGTGTACAAAAATGTTTTTGCAAAGTTTTCTTGTTATCTTTGGTTGTCCCCAAACAGAAAACATTACAGAACTTTCCGGATCTTTCCCAAAGTCACTTGAATTTAAAAAAAAATCTAGGATTGTTCCTGAACTGGCTATAGGAGGATTTTACAAAATTTCCGAAATTACTCCAGATTATCTTAATTGAAAAATCTTAACATGTTTTTGAACACATCATAAAACTTTTATCACCCGAAGTTTTTCAGCAAAGTCTAGAGTTTTTCTGACCATGAACACCTGAAGAATATCAGAAGATTAGGATTTTCCCGAATTATTATTATTGGTTTTAATATTCTGGGGCATTCCCGGACGGAATATCAGAAGAATTTCCAATATATCCCAAGATATCCGATATTTTTTTTTCTGAAAATTCTTGATATGTATCTGAGCAGAACATCACGAGACTTTCTGGATATTTTTCAAAATCACTCGAATTATGTCAGCAAAATCCAGGGATGTTTTTGACTAGCAACATCAGAAGAACATCAATAATTCGTAGTTTTCCGAAGATCCTCGAATTATTATCATTTTTTTAGTTTAATATTTTTAAATATTTCTGAACAGAATATTACATGATTATCCAATATTTCTGAAATTACCTGATATTTCATTTTTCGACAAATCTTCATAAGTTCCGGAACAGAAAATTATATGATTTTCTGGATATTTTCAAAAACACCCAAATTTTTTCACCAAAATTTAGGGATGTTTGTGATCAGGAATTTCAGAAATTCCCCGAATTATTTTTAAAATATTTGGGAATGTTCCTAAGCAGAGCATCACACGACTTTCTAGATATTTTCCAAAACCACTCAAACCTTTTCAGGAAAATGTTGGGATATTTCTGACCATGAAGATTAACAGAATATCAAACGACTCCGAGTTTTCCCCAGTCCTCGATTAATTTTTTTTTAAATAGGTACTATTTCATTTATCTTTATTTTTCAGGGATTACATCTTAATGTATTTCCTTTTAGTCAAAGCATAACGTTATGGGTGTTTCTTTGGGCAATTATGTGACAAGAAAGTATTAATTTCATTTGAAAACTAAAAACAGTAATATCATCAATTCTCGGACTTAAGCATTGAAACCACCTTTCTAAATTAGTTACGCCGCCCTGTATGGAGACGAACCGACCCACACGCCTTCTAGTAAAGTGTCAAATTGCAAAAGAATGTAAAACAGACCAAAATATTGGAATTGTGACTCTTAACTATGAAATTTATTAGTTTTGGGGCAAGTGACACTCATGGGAACGTTTTAATAACAACCCACATATGAACTTTATTAGTTTGTTTGGACAAGCACCAATTGCTAACCCGTGAGAACGCTTAATTACCACCCCTTCAGTATCACGCATTTTTAGTATAAAATCTTACCACAAGATCCAGCCTTCACTATTCAGTCTATCTGTAGTGGTCTGAAATTTCGATTAGTACGCTGATCCGTGTATCTAATTACTGTAAAAAATACAGTTACTTGTATTCCATTTTGTTGCTCTGCATAACCTAAATCCGTCATCATACGTACACCGCCGTAGAGCATCATTTTTCCGGTTGCGTAAAAGTTAGCCATTTTAATATACATATCATATTCAGAAGTAGATCTTGTCAAAATTACATTAGGGTTACCTTGTTGTAGTTGCTGATCACAATTAATTACAACCATACGACAATTCTGACTAATGAGATGTCTTGAGTATATTTTCAATCAACGATAGGGATAAACATCCTTTACAAATACGAGGTACCCAGTACCTCGTACATTCTGAGTTGTACATAACGTGAGATCGAAAAAATTTCACCTCAAAGTTTGCCATGAAAAATATAAATCATGTCTTTGCTAAAGTCATACAACATAAGCCAACTACTAAATCTAAAACCATGCCTGGGCGGCCTGAAGGTCAGCCCCCAGAAAACCTGGAAGGTCTTGACCTTCTATACCTCAGCGGAAACATGCACGATATGTCGGCAGATGTAAAGTATTTGAGGAACATCTGAGGCTTCAAACTCACCTGGAACCCTCACGTGGAAAAAAATCGGAAACAAATCTAGCAGTTGTAGAACATATAACAAATCATGCAGCCTTAAACCAGAAATGGTGCGCTGGTTGTGATCATACCGATCACTAAATTAAGCAAAATTTAGAGGCTTCCCTGACTTAGCATTACGGGGCCAATGATAACCACGCCGATACCCGACAACATAAGAGGTCCTCTACTTGAGATGAGGACAGACTATATGACTCCAAGGCATCTAAGGAACGCTCTCTTCAAGATAAAAATACAAAATCATGGAGAGCATAACGAATACAACCAACAAATTTCTGCTGGAAGCCTGATTTGTTACACAGACGGCTCCAAAGTCGACTCAAGTGCTGGACCAGAAATTTATTGCGAGAGACCCAGCGAAAGACTTAGCTTCTCCTGGGCAAACTCGCCAGGGTCTTTCAGATTGAAATATACGCAATACTTCAATTAGCGTGAGAAAATAAAAGATAGAGCTAGCTCTGAAGGCTTTTGCTACCCCTAAGATTTCATCCGGACTGGTATGGGAATGTGCTAAAAATCTCAACGACCTGGCAGAACCTAACACTATTAAATTGCTATGGGTTTTAGGCATAACGGTAATAGGAAAGCCGGTGATCTGGTAAGGCAGGGAGCAACTGAGGCGTACCTTGGTCCAACACCTGTCTTCGCAATTCAAAGAAGTACAATCAGTAACTATATTAAGGACTTGATTCTTACTCAACATATTTGCTGCTTGTCTAACTCTCCAAGACAATGCCCTAGCAAGGCATTTTTATTAGAAAGACCCTACGAAAAAAGAGCTACATAACTCCTTTCATTAAGTAGGACGCAGCTCAGAACTATCACTGGTCTTTTAACAGGGCATACGCCCGTGAAAGTTTAATGCAGAAGTATGCAATGAGCAAACTGAGACTACGAGGTAACTAGTGTGTGAATGTTCGGCACTGGGGACAAAAAGACAGCGCCTATTCGGGCATTCAGTTATGGAACCAAAGGACTTCTTATCTCAGCCACTGAGAGATCTCCACGCTATGGCGCAAGGACGTCAGATCATGCAATGGCTGTGATTAAAAATAAATTACGGTAAACACAATAAGCCTTTTGGTCTACAGTATAAAATCCAAAACCTTTGGTAGATGGGCCGTAAACAAAAAGTTCGATTTTTAATTTAGGTATTAATATTAAATTAATTATTTTCATAAGAGATAACTAATTAAAATTAACAATCATCAACTGCATGGGATTAGGTTTCCAAATGCACTTCATAAATAATACATTGGGCTAACTCAAACAGAAACAAAAGCCTTGTTTAGTAGGAATTCTTATAATACAGTGTGTCCATCTTGTAATGTGTTACTCACTCCGAATGGGCAACCAGCTATGCTGCTTTTACAAGATTTACCTGTTTGTACGTGTAACGTGTGTTACCCATTCAAAGTGCGCAAAGGGCTACGAATTATACAGTGCAGATCTTAAAATTTCGAACCTAACACTTTTAACATAAACAACCTACATCATTTGTGAATTTAATAATTTAAAAAATAAAATGGGTGCTCTCATTGTAAAAAATAAGTTAATAAACAAGAATGAGTTGGATTTGCAATTTTTATGAAAATATGTCTTAAAATTGAGAAATTGGTACTCATAACTTAAATGTAAACAGTAAAATGGCAAATTCAAATTTGCTTGAGGTTATGAATAATGTAATATGTAAAAACGCAACGTTTGTTAATTTGCAATTGCGTTGTGTAGGTTTTTTTCTGTTAGCGAAAATTGTGTGAAATGTGCTTGAGCAACTGTTGAACAGCAAAACGTGAATTATTCCTAAACTATAATTTGGCTTCAGAAAAACTAAAATAACTACTTTAACTTTAACAATAAAAAATCTTGTGGATTTAGGTGTCAAGTTTTTGAAACTTAAATTAGTAATTACAATTTCTTCTTGGTCTATAAAAAATTGTTGACTGTGTTTTAAACTAAAATATATTAACATTTGACTTAATAAATATGGTTAAATACTACCCTTTTAAGCAAAATAGCTTGTGGCTAATCGTCGTATACTTGGAAAATGGAAGGCAAGCAACACCTGAAGTGTCCACGATAAATATATTTTTGTACGGTGTTTCACAGGGCTGTGCTCTTGGCTGTGTGTTTTTTGCAGTTTACTTGCCTTGCCAAAGTCTGGTAACGTACGAAAAACTTGTTGCGCCATGAACACCACAATTCTAAATACAACTCTATTAATTTTAGGTTTATTAATACTGTTGTGTTATACAATCCTTCAATGAATAAAAAAAAACACATAGAAGAATATTAAACAAACTTACTGGTCAACATCATTGGCGAAATAGTGGTGGTGTCTTTCCTCTTCGTTTTCTCAGATTGAGCAAATTCAAATGTACTTTTAATTATCGTGCGAATACGTATTACAACAAACTCTCAAACGTTATATATAAAAGACTATTTAGAAGCAAATTTAATATAAATAGACCCCGAAAACCTTCTTGTTAACTAAAGCACATCATATTAAATATTGATAATTTTCGAAGCAACAAGCTTGATGTTTGGCTAATATTTCGTGCCTAAATTAAATTTGTGATTTTTAAAGGTTTGACAGGTAGAAACATCAACGTTAATTTATTTATAGGAGGAAAATTATGTACAAATTCAAATTTAAATCCGAGATTTCTAAAACTGAAACCGAAAAAGAACTTCTATCGAGAATTCTTAATTAACCGAGGAAATTAAATAGGATGTACTTGTGCCGAAAAAAATGAAAAATAATCAACCATTTTAGTGCAGCAAGATTTGTCTCTGACCCTAATTCTTTTTCTTATTTATACAAATGACATCTGTAAGACTAATTTACGTGAGAAAATGACTTGTTTTTGTCGACGATACCGCTCCCTTTCAGTTCGCTCCCTCACAAGTACCTCATTCAAAGGTATTCAGCATGATTATCAAACCAAATAAAAAGGCAATAGCTATAAATTAAAGATAAAGGAAATGAAGGCTCCTACAGCTAATTTTAAATTAATAAATGATAATTACATAATATGTTAATTTAATAACATGATAATCTGATTAAAAAATATTATTAAAAGGCATCGGAAATTTTCCAAAAGTTATTTTTGGATGTTATGGCAGCTACAAGCAAATATCAGACTTAAATTCATGAATTGGGAGTAAACAGGTTAAACTAATTAAATTTTGATTATTACTAACATGTTCTGCACTCGAACGTAACAAGCAAAGCATGTATATCAAATGAAATCCTATAAAATCTGTAACAGTATGTTAACAGGTTGCTGCATTTTCAAGGGTTGTAGTAATTAATTTACGTTTTAGATAATTAAATTTTGATTGAAATAAAAATATCCAAGATTTTAGCATCAAAAGCTCCTGCGTGGTTGAACTTGGTTTTTTTACATTCACATATACAATGTGATTTTTAAAAACTCAATTGCAGCAGGTAGTATTCTGACTTAATACAGACAGTTTTAAGGTTATTAAGACAGAATACGGCCTGCTGCAATTGCACATTGCAAAAAGCACATTGTATATGATTGATTATCTACTTCGAAAGCAAAACAAATTCTATAAATTTTTAGGAGAACTTTAAGTAAAATTAGTTGTAAAGATTTGTTCGCTGAATTTGCATTCCTTGCAGACTTTACTAAATCACAAAGGAAAATTATAATTAGCGCAGTAAATATACTCTACTCAAGCAAACCTTGAGCCCCCCTCTAAGCAAATCAAGTACATTGTAAGTTGTAACTTATGCCTGTCGACACTTTAGATAAAAGCAAGAAATACGTGTTTTAAAATTTATCGTTAAATAATAGCGTTTTCATTTCCTGTAAACCTTTAAAAAATTAATTTAGGAAACTTAACATCGCGTATCTCAGTTTGTAGATAACATATACGTTATAGTCACGCATAGTTATCGCTAAAAGTACGATCGAAAAATTATCTGACTATACACATCTAAAAATGAAAGAAAACTTTTACCATTCTGATAATAAATGGAAAACTTTTACGTTGAAATGGAGCTAATTTATTTCGTCAATAATAGGAATAAACTGTTGTATGATTGGATCGAAGATTTGTTTGAAGCTTTCATAATCAATTGTGTTTAAAATGTTTTATAAATGGTTGGCTTTCATTTTATAGGTTTTGTTTGCACAACTATTTTTAAAGAATTTCCAAACAGAAATTAACTATCGAAAATATATGGCTTTGTTTTACACAAACAATAATGCGTGAAAATTTATTACCCGCATTAGTTTTACAAAATTATTTGGGCAGAATGATCATTTTTTAATCTAATTTTAAGAAATATGTAACAGCTGACGTTCTGGCGGGGCACTTTGAAACCTTACAAATTTAATTTCTAAAATACCAAAAAAAAGTTTGTTTTTCTGAACTCCAAAGAAGTCATTTTGCTACAATAATGTCATCACTAATTCTACAATAAAACGAATCAATTTAGAAAAATTATAACGTAAACAAAACGGAAAGTATTTAATGGAAGCTAGCAATACTATTATGTTCATAAATAAAAGCTAAGTGGGTATTGCTTGATAAAATTTATGAGGATGAAAACTTCTAACTATTGTTCTATTGTCTCCAGAGTGTACTCCGCTATGTGAAGTACTATTTTAGTTAGAAATTTATAAAGAAACCAGACGTATTATTGTGGTTTATTTATCTAGAATTAACCTCGGTGAACTATTTTCAACATAATGTGGCTGATCTTCTCATTAATTTGAATTAATTTTTAATGTTACTATTGTTGGCTTAACAACTCTTTCCTAAACTCAAATTGTAGGATGATTAATTCTAAATATTATAAAACTGTGTTAAAACATCGAATTTACATATTTACGAATAACCTGGGTACTCATACTTTACATAAATATATTAATTTAGTTGCCAATTAGCCAAACTTTTACAGCATCAAATTAAAATTATGCTGTATGCTTTCATACAAAAGAGCGAGAATATATTACATTAAAACCTAATACGTCGCTAAATAAACGAATTAAATAATCAAAGAGACCAAAAAGTTTGATAAATTCGAACAATATTAAAGAATCATTAACTAATTTATTGAGTTTAATATCTCCAGAATACTTTCTAACAGGGAAATTTTCCACAAACTTTGCCAATTAGTCAGAAATAAAAATAAGAATCGTTGCTTTTGAATTAAAGAAAATCCATCAACATAAAACTGCTGTGTTAGTTTAAAAGCCTAAAACTGAGTTGATATATTTTAAAATCATTCTTCGTATGTCTAAGAATGAAAGGGTGTGTTTTGATCGCTATACAGTCGTTTTTAAAGAAAGGTATGTGTGCAAATTGGTCACCTTTTTTAGATTAAAATGTGATTTTGTGATAATAGGTAGCTATCAAACTATAGACAAGAATAATAATAGATTAGAAAATATTCTCTGTTCAAAAAAATTACACAAAGATCGGCCATGGAAAGCAGAAGTTATGTCTACTGCAAGCTTTAGAATTTACAATCACAATATCAGCTTATAATTTTAGGTTAGTATATCTAGCTGGTTTTCTTAAAGGCCACTCAAGTAGGGATCATTTACAAACAACTCTAGTTGCAAAATGCAATGAATACAACATCATCTTAGCATTAGCATTTGTAGGGTATGAGAAGGCTTTGCCCACTCCCTTGAATTTTACTTCATGATAAACGCAATTAACAACTTAACAACTGAAACATTTTAGAGTGAAAATAGAAGCCACACAGGGTGACCGCATTTAGCCTATACTGTTTAACCTGGTCTTGGAAGATGTCTTTGCAAATCTGGATTGGCAAGAAAAACGAATAAATATTTATAAGACAGAATCTAAAGGTACGTTTTCGTAAGGACAAATCGGGGCGACTTGTTGGCCGGACATGTTTGCCGACCGACAAGTTGGTAAAATTGACAGGTGTTTACGTTGTCACTTGTCTGCAACGGACATGTCGAGAGAACGATCTTCGAATCGAAATCTGCAGTTTTCAAGATGGCAGACGATGAAGTAGTACAGGTTATATCAACTTTCATAGTGTTGGCAGGAAACCATGCGATACTAGAAAGTCAAAAAAAGTCAAAACGGAAACGCAAAAGATGGTACGTTAGAAGATTTTTAGCGAAGAGGCGTTTGGAAGGTGCATATACGTAGCTCGTTAATGAATGGTCTTCGCTTGCACCTAGTTGTGTCTCTTATTATTAAAAATTGAGTGTTTACGCAGTGATAAATGAACGCCGACTCGACATGTGCGGCTAATTTTTGCATCCGACATTAACATGTCGTCCGACTGTCCCGACATGAAATGCCTTTCGTTTACATTAGAACAGACAAGTCGGCGGACATGCCGGCCAACATGTTGCGTCCTTACGAAAACGTACCTTAAGGAAGCAGGTCTGAATATCAGTTACACCAAATGAAAATTCTAACGTGAAAAGATACAAAATCAATAGTCATAGACAACTGAACCATAGAAGTAGTTCCATCCTACATATATTTAGGAAGCTGAGATAGGGTGAGGAATAATTTGGAAGTTCGGCGAAATTCTGGTGAGGTTGTGCCAATGACCATAGTGGCCACTCCTTAGCACTCGAAAACTAGATTTCGCCCAATTAAAAAGGAAACAAACATTACGTTGTCCAGTATTAGACAGATTGTCGCATATCTCGCGTTCAAACAAATTTTGCAAAAAAGGAATCGGTCACAGTTTTCGACATGTGTCTTACTTTCGTGTTTAATTGTGGCATAAAAACAGCAACCTATAATAAAAGTATTAAACACAAGAAGTGAAAGATGGATTAAAGTGGTGATGGACTGGAGGCCAACGCAGGGAAGAACTGTTGGGCAATCTGCAGTGAGATGGGTGGACGCCACCCCACTGTTCGAGAAACGGTGGTGTAGCGGATCAAGGGTTTTAAATAACCAACCATTAATGTTTAAACAAGACTGTATTTAATTCAATAATTTAACAACATCTATCTTCGTTGACCGTGTACAGATGACTGGCCCCCTCTACTACATGTCTAGACAAGTCTAGACGACAGGTAGCTTACCAGCTGCAGCGGTCCAGTCCTACTACAGTGGCATATAGAAGCACAAATCAGAAATGAATGTTGAATCAAAGTTGCAGAAGGACAAGATGTGAGTTTATTAACTGGAAAAAAATCGTTTCTTTATACCATACTACGGGTCACTCTTTCCATCTTGTATTCTTCTTTTTGAAATGGCGTACCCGTTACAGGGTATTGCCTGGCTGTGGTATGCGTGTCAAGTGGGCTATAGACATAAGGGACCCATAGCTTTACTCCAGAGAAGACTTACTAGGCAGAAATATCTCGGTAGTTTGCCATTGCCTTCCGACGGAAGCAGTCGGGTGTTTTCGGTGTATGTGCAGCCCTGGGAATCGAACCCGGACCATTCTTAACCTCAGTGGTCAGACCCACGCTTAACCAACTGAGCTACGACCGCAAATAATCTCATACAAACTGTCTAAATATTTCGAATACGAGGTCCTGTGCTAATACAATGTTTGGCACGTTAGAAATTCCTTCCAGGGCTGGAAATCACTTGGGTTTGGCAAAATTCTAGTTGGGTAATGTTAATAATTGATGCGCATTGAAATGCCTGGCACTTGCAATCTTAGATTTGACTCAATGAATAAATATGTATATAACCTATTTGGCAAATATTTTCTATGGAAGCAATTGCAGCAGCAAAGGTTTACATAGAAAATAATTAGAACATACATTTATCATGAGATACAAAGACCGGTCCTAAAACTAAGAGGTGTATCTGGAGAGTTGATAGACAGATAGGTTTTTTTTTATTAATACAGGCCTCCCAGTAACAAATTAGTAAATTTATTTATGATTTTATGACAAAAATTTAAGAAATTTATACCAATTTTATGACATTTTTAATCAAAAACAAAAAGCTACATTACATATCATTAATAGAGTAGGAGTAAAATACTGCATAAACTATTATTTTATATAAATTTGTAAATACCAATACGCTTTAGGTTTTACAGTAAAAAAAAAAAAAAAAAAACATATAAAAGTCAACCTTATGAACTACATAAACTATTTTAAATAAATTTATGAACTATAGAAATACAACTTTAATTTTCTAAATTTAATTTTTTTTTAAATCTTGTTGCTTTGAGTTTAATTCATTAATAACTAGCTGCTTTTAATAGATGAGATTTTTCTAACCCCATAGAAATCATCGCCCGCGCTTGTTGAATAATTTCTTTTTTCATATGTTTGTTTCCAATTTCTTTTTGAAGTTTGGCATTGCCGGAATTTACGAACTCTTCTGCAACTTTTAATTCAACTTCTTTATTTCATACTGTCTGGTAATAGTATATTTCATTAGGAGGCGAGAAACAAGGTTTTTCCCGTGCGAGCGTGACAATTCTCGTGTGAGGCGAAGCCGAACACGGTAAGTCATGCGAGAACGGGAATATTATATTGTAATACAAGTGTTGAAAGCTTGCGTTTGCCACACGAATGTGAAGTTTGCAGCACGAACGATAGTGAGTGCTGCAGTCACATTAGTGTGGCAAAAACAAGCTTTACTATAATTCTAATTCTATAAATAAATAACAATGTTTACCTGTTGTGCCATTTAATAAGTTTACACTTTTAATATACTTTTCATCCTTAGCAGGTATTTCTACTTGGCTTACACGACTGCTGTCAATTTTAAAAGTTTTTTTACATAATTTACAAATTCCAGAATATTTATCAGGACCTTTTGTCAACCAACTAAATTGGTCCTCCCAGGCTGGATTATGCTTTGTTTGCCTTTTCGCCATTTTTTTTTATCAACACCATAAACAGTTTAACAATAAATTGAACGTCGACTTTTTAAAAATTAAGAATAGGTTGGTACTAACGACGGTTTATAGACCACAAAATTTAAACCTTTTTCTACGATTTCTGCAGAAAGACTGGTGGTACTTGCTACGTGATGTCCCAAGTAAACATGAATTGAACTATTGTTGAATGTTTGTACTTAGGTACATTACATTGCTTCATAATCTTTTGTCCTTTTACAAACTGACTACCTGCATTAATCCAGAGTAGGCGCTAATGCCGAAAATTTGCATATTATTATGAATTTTATGACAAATGCAAAAATTTATGATAATTTATGACTGTTTTGGCCAATTTATTATTTTTTATAAATTTATGACAACTGGGAGGCCTGTTAATATGCGCTTGTGCAGTTCTTATAAAGAGTTTAAAGATAAAGGGCCATATTCATAAACAGTATTTAAAGTTAGTAGGGGTTTAGTAGCTACTAAACCAATATAATTAATATATGTTGCTATAGCAATTAGTAACATCTAACTTTAAACGCTGTTTATGAATATGGCTCATAGTTATTATAATTGCCTAATTTTCAAAGTCAGGTTGTGCTTAGTTCCAATTTCAGTAATGGGCAGAGAGTATCAGCTTGTCTCTTTAGCTTGGAATATGCTGCAAAAGAAAATTAAAAACAGTGGTGTATTGGTCTTAGATAATGGAAAGCAGACTTTGAACCCACAAGTACATGCAACCCCACCGATGTTGATGATTCAGATGACCCTGTGTTCAGAAATGTGGGAAGACGATATTAATTTAACCTTTAGCTTGTATTCGCAGTTTTACCTTCGTTTGTCTTTCAAAAGTGAATTGACTGTTAGTTAATCCAACTATCAAAAGAAACAATACTATAAAGTCATAAGCAATATTCTTGTAAATTTTTAATTCAGATGTAGACGCCGAAAGTCAGTCAATCAAGCTTAACGTAATGGCAATGAGGTCCTCAACCTTGAAAAATAAATTTTTGTAAATATTTTAATTACTGCAGACGAATCAGTGCTGCTATGCACACTTACAAGGCTGACAAAACTTAGAAATACCCATCTTCTTTGAAAGAAGGAAAAATATTTAGAAAAATAAGTTATAAGGTCAAGCGATGACCAATAAAAATCAAAGAAACCTTTTTTGAACAATTTTTATTCTTGAATCTGGACAAAAAGAAAAACAACCGAAACAATGACATCACGTCGAAAGAGCACCATATCTTAGGAATTTAATGAGAATGGTTGTAGAACTCAAGTGGGTAAAATACTTTTCCTCGCTGTCTTTTACTTCACGAAAAATAATGACAAACTAGCTGGGAGTTTTTTAAATACAACAGATCAAAATATTATGTTTGCAAATTGGCAACACTGAGTGTGTGGTTTTATGGACATATAATTGTGCGACCCAAAACAAAACCTGGTGCATGTACAGCTTCTTTATTCGTATATCTATGAAACTGTGATGAAGTTGTGCTTAATCACTTGGAGTTAAAATATTTCAAATCCAGTCAGACTTTTATGGCTGCAGACTCTTTTCACTATGCAGCAAAAATGCCTTCAAACGTATAGCTTACAGCTTTAGTGACTATGTCGAAACTGCAAGGAATTCTTGTACAAATGAGCAAGAATTCGTTTTATGACAGAAAAGAACATATCTCTTAGTAAAAACTCAGTAACTTAAATCGAAAAGGTCGTGTCTGAATTCTATAGTCCAAGCAAATTTTAAAGGCGGTGAAAGAACTATTATATAGCCGCAGACCTTTGGAGGTTTTTTTATCTGACTAAACATTTTGAATCATCAGTTTTATGATGGCATAAGTTTTAAAACCAATAAAATGTATAAAAATAACGAAATTACATGAGGATCCCTGATGTGAAAAAAGAAAGTATAAAATGTCAAACTTGCCACAACAGAATATATTTAAACAAAGTATTATAACGAGACGTGCAACAATTTTCCCTTCTAACAGTTTGAAACTTTCGGAAAACTTACAACAACAGGCACAGATGATCTCCCTGATATAAATGCCACTCACTAACTTCAAATCCATGTAGGGGTTAATAATAAACTTCGTTAAATTGTTATTAGGCTCCGTGTGAAGCCTTTTATTTAAATAAAACAATTACAAGTTACAATTAACATCTATTAATTTATGAACGACAAACTTAACCTAATTTATTTACATTTATAACACTGGTTTTTAAACCAGACATGTTGTGTACATTCGCTGAGCACATATTTATATTATACAGTGCGAGTGTAAAGTCTGGAACTATCGCAATAAATCGTTTATTAAACGTTTTTGAAAAAAATCCTCGAACACGTCAATTTTTATCTTAAATGAGACATATTTTACGGTAATCGTCACTTAAAGATCGTCTTTTGTTTTTGAGTTATGACGTAAGCGATAATTTTTTTAAATGGAAACCCTAATTTTTTATGGTGAATTTGGAAAAAGCATGAAATTCTTAGACCAAATATGATAAAAAAAGTGTGATATTGTATTTTTCTATTTGGAAGATATTGTACATAATAGTAATGAAAAATCGAAAACACGTAAAAAAGCCCACAATAAAAACAGATAAAGAAACTGATAAAGAACTGTCATAATTTTAACGCTGTCAATTGTTACATGGCTACTTGATTTTTTTATTAAAACTTGGAACTCTTGATTGTTATTACTGTTATTAGATTTTTGTTTTAAAACTTTAACGGCAATTATCTCGAAAATTTCAAAATACAGTACCATACTTTTTTAGCATATTTGGTCTTAGAATTTCATGCTCTTTCCAAATTCATCATAAAACATTAGGGTTTCCATTTAAAAAAATTATCGCTTACGTCATAACTCAAAAACAAAAGACGATCTTTAAGTGACGATTACAGTAAAATATGTCTCATTTAAGATAAAAATTGACGTGTTCGAGGATTTTTTTCAAAAACGTTTAATAAAAGATTTATTGCGATAGTTCCAGACTTTACACTCGCACTGTATATGCGTATGCTTCCAGAGACTTCCAGGGTGCTCTCGGCGCCTGCTATTCCTAACATGTAATGTTGTTCGATGTCGGCAACATTAATATAATGCTTAAAATTGTGTAGTTAGTAAATACTACAATTTTGTTATGAATTTTGTTCGTAATAATAGAAACCTTAATTACCTAAACTATGTATGTGAATTTAAATTGCCGATTGTAGTGACTTATATTAGCTAAAAAGGGTGTATCTATCAAAAGTGATATTTACAGGTAATTAACGGAAGAGTGAGTCACAGGCAGATCATATTGAACACTATAGAAGTAGAATTCTAATTTTCAAGACACATAACTAAAAACATAAAATTTTTGCAAACATTTGAATTAATTGTATATTAATTAATTAATAATTATATGTATATAACTATATTATTCTACGAGCATGTTATGATGGTAATTACTCAACAAGGGCGACCCGAGCAAAGGCGAGTGACGTAATTCGACAGTGAGTAATAGCCATTACACGCGAGTAGAGTACAATAAGTTTTCTATGATTGTTAGCTTTTTGGTAAAAACTAAAAACATAAAATTGCGAATTTATGAGAGCTGCCAGTGCTTTGCAATTAAGACAAATAATGTTACTAAATAATTATGAAATTATGAAAGAAAAGGTTTGCAGTTTCCCTAACTGGTAGAAAGCTGTAAGTAATGAAACCTGCAGTTTTGTGATTGAACACATTCAATGAGTTAAAGTCATAACGCGAAGATGTGAATAACGTAGGTTGTTGTTTAGTAAAAAACGCGTATTATTTAATAGTCAGAAAAAAATAAAAAATTCCGTTCCCATTGTAGACCGATTGTATGTATGTAATATAAAACTTTTCAGTGGTAGTAGGATACTTAGGCCAATAGACCTAGTTTTATTTACATTAATATCACTACTTTTATTAGATTCTACTTGCAGTAGGATTCATAAAGAGTTTCTATACCGCAATTTTAACTGAAATTAATATTAGAGCGTACATTTATTTCCGGACAACTTATGACGACCGCCTTTGTAATTGAGCGCTTCTTTAGATCATTACGTATGGTGGAATGATTTTGAAACACAACAGGAATTTCATTTCGGCATTATAGTTACCTAGTTCAGCATCCTGGGTAAAGATGGAGGTACCAGATATCAAAGCGTGAATCATACGCGAATTTCGAGCGAATCTAATTCTCTAGACGAAGTTGAGAAGTAATTACAGAAAATGGCACAAACATTTTAATATCGCGGTATAAAGACCCCTAATTTCTCTTTATGAAACTAATAAAGCTTATTGTTGGTATAAAGCTTATTACAAAATTAATAAGGAACGAACGAGGAATTTCCAGTTTAGACAAAACTCATAGTATGCAAGTTGTTTCCCCAAATAGTAGTTGTAAATGTTACCGATGTAACGGTTTTAAAGATGGAGAACCTTTACGGTTCGTTCGTTATTTGCCTACGCAAGAGAAAAGTTTTATTCGATATAAAACGGCCATTCATAACTTATGTATAACATTTTTGTATATAAGGGAGTTATTTATCGCTTTCCATGATTCATATACTCACGGGTAATTTATCCATTGGCTGTCAAACGCGGTTGGCTAACCTTTATCTGTCTTAATCCGTCCTCTGTGGCCAAAAGCGTCTTATCTGCTCGCGTCCCCGTCAAGATAAGCCCTGAAAGATGACTGCGGAGGCTAAAGTTCGACGTTGGACTCTTTAAATAACGATAAAGTTTTGCCGTCCAAAGGCACAGTTATCTTTTTGCTAAACACGTTCGACGCAGGATAAAAGGAGGAGCAGTGGACGCCACTGGCAAAAGAATGAAAACCCCGTAATTGTTTCAGTTCGTTATTATAGCCGTATTTTTTTGTGGCATTAGCTGACCTGGTTGTATACACGGTTCTTCCTTTTTCCAAAAGAATAGCCATGAATAATTCAATTAACTTTTACCTGCTGATTATATGCACGTTTCGTGTATATTATTTAAGTGGATATTTGTGGAATTGCTGGTATAGGAAGTAATTTATAAACCTTGGCAGATGTAATTAACCGTAGGATGAGCCTCTATGTACGATACGTTGAAATGAAATTGCAAATGATCGCACTGCTGGTCATTACCATATTTGCAGTGTCCCTATCTGATTGTGCTGAACAATTCGTATTACGTTTGGAGAGCTGCAGAAAGAGATATCATTCAAATGCGCTCTGAATAATAAATAAAATCATATTGAATCGTTTTTGCTTTGTTTGTTTCAAACTGTTGGATGTTATTTTACCATTTATTGCACAAAAAGTCGTAAAATTGGTTCTCTTTGTGTTACGTAATGACAAACAACGTTTCCATTATGTATAAGTTAAATGGTTCGTTCGAAACTTTTATCTGTTTAAGATACCATACGATAAACCATATTTAAAGGGCCTGAAACTTTGTTCAGCCGTAACTCGTTCAATTTTAAATTGTAGAAATTAAAGTCTTTTCCGTTTAATTTTAGTAGCACGTGGCAAAGACAGAACATATAAAATATAATCCTGCGCAAACATAAATTCCTGCGAGGGAAGCACCTGGAAAAACTGGAACGAATAAAAACATAAAAGAGTACAATAAAGCCACGAAAAAAATCCGCTTTTACAAGCACCTTTAAAGTTAAAACTAATTGGGGCCCGTGTCAGCATTACTCGGCTCCAACATCAACCAGTCGGCCCGGTAAATAATGAGATGTCCATTTAGCAACGGTGCATCTCTGCTCTAGGTCCCGGAATAAATGATGTTCCCGGAGTCGTTTGTTGCGAGGTGACGGAGTGACTTGTTAGCTGCCGGACGACTTCGGGTAAGTGATCTGAGCTTAGGGACGGGGCTTTAATTATCTTCATTCATCGTTGCTCAGATACAACAGGGATTTTCATGTCGGCGACTAGCATTGATACCCAACCGTCATGGTACACACCCTATATCTCCAGAAACCCTGCGGTTTGTATAACTGTATTTAACAATCCCAAATTTCAGTGTTAACATTAAAATTACGAGCGGTAAATGTGAGTTGGTTGGTTTAAAGTATTATCTTGCTCATATTAGCATGTTATGGCGCCATTCCGCATGTAACTTTTTGTTGAATAATTACATTAAACTTGGCTACGTCACTAGATTTCTCGTTTGTTCCGGCAAACTGTTGTAAGACATTAACTAGAACATCGCCACGGGGATTCCAGACTATAAATCAAAAATCTTAATCTAAGCAACCCCACAAATAAGCGCAAGAAAACATTTTTAATTTCATCCCGAAGCACTGGAACAACAAAGAAAAAATCTCAAACTAATTTCAGCAAAGAACCAAAAAGTGCGAATGCAGAAAGTGAAAGGAAACACAAAAGGTCATAATCAAATTTAGACGTGAAAATAGCCAAGAAACTTAGGCAGGAAAACAAAAAAGGGCGATAGGGACAATTGAAGTTGTTCAACTGCTACACGATTAACTCTGTTTTATTGGTTTTTCGAAAAGGACATAGCTCAGCAGCAGGGAACTAAGCTCAACTCCGACACGAACGATAGCTCAACTGTTCCACGGTCAAAACGTCTGTGATTTACTGGCTTTATTTTTTAGCTGAATTACTATTCTGTTATTATCTCTTTTAGATGTTTCTTTAAAATACGAGGCACAGCCAGAAAAGATCCGTACACTTACCCATTATCAAAATTAAAAAGAAGCTATCACAAATTAAGATCCTCCGGGTGTTTTGGTAATAACCGTACATACAGGAACTGCGTAAAATTTGTTCGTACTTTATAAAATAAGAAAGTTTTTGCCTGCCTTCCATACAACATTAAAAATAACATGTTTTGGATATGACTTAAACTCGCACTCTCGTATTCGCCAGATCTTGTTCCCAACGAATTTTGGTTATTTCAAGATCTCAAGCAAGGTTGAAGGTTTACTTTTTCAATGCATGTTCCATTACAAGGGGTTATTTATTAGTGTTCCAGACGGAACTATTAAAATTCGTAACATACAGTGAAAGGTGGATAAAGTGCTAGGAGCTGGATACAAGTTGGAAAGAAGATTATGCTGAAAAATAGTTCCAAATTAATCCGGGGTCGTATTTTATGTACCGCAACAGAAAATTTTGTAATTGCTACAGTTGGAGTAAAAAATTACAAGTTGAAGTGCTTTAAACTGCACCACATAAAATAAAAATACCAAGAATATAACCTGTTATGTGTGCTTCGGTTTTATATCTATTACGATTTGAAGAAGTTTAAATAAATGTGGCAAATTCGTTTAAAAAATATGTAATATCCAAGATTCAATCATCCTCTTAGAAGTACTGATAAAGGAAGGCAAGGCAACACGGAGGGTTAAGGCTTCCTAAGTCGCTTTCATAGCCGGTTATCTCGCACGTTATGCATACGAGGTGATGTGGTAAGCAAAGTACCAGCTGTAACATTAAAAAATAAACGTCAAAAATGCAGACCAAGAGGAAAGAAGCCACAACCCCATTTCCTTTAAAGTTCTCTTCTTAAGAAAAAACAAAGTACTAAAGTGGAAACTTTAGTTGTACAAGTATATGGAAACAAAATGGCAGCTGCAAATGTTTTATTGTAGTTTTCTGGAAATGGCATACCCTTTACAGGGCGTTGTTGGTCTTCTCTCTATATGTCTGCCTACAGCTGAACGTGGGCTCCGAACCACGGAAGTGTTTGCACTTCTACTCCACAGAGGATTTACTAGGCAGAATACAGCGGTGGTTTGCCTTTTCCTTTCGAGGGAAGCGGTCGGGTGTTTTCGGTATATGTGTGTCCCTGGGAATCGAACTCGGGCCATCTCAGTGGTCAGACGCATGCTGAACCAACTGAGTCGTGACCGCAACGTAGTTATGAAGTACCTAAAACTTTGCTAAATTGTAAGTTGAGGCAGTCGTGGTCCAGTTGGTTCAGCGTGCGTCTGACCACTGAGATGGTCCGGGTTCGATTCCCAGGGTCACATATACATCGAAAATACCCGGCCGCTTACCTCGGAAGGAAAGAAGATCGGCAACACCCTGTAAAGGGTATGGCACTCTAAGAAGAAGATATTGTAAGTTGTTAATATTACATCAAATTGTATGCTGACGTGAATAACTTCGTTCTATTTAAAACGATTGGCGCTGTTAAGTATATAACAAATTAGATAAAACTTCTAGCAGAAATACACAAAAGGGAGGTTTTATTAATTTTTATAAATTTATCTATAGATGTTTGGCTTTAATATTTGACATTTCAGATTTCTACGTTGCAGGTGGGGAGGGAAGGGATCTAGACATAGAAGGAAAGAGCATAAAATTATGTAGGGAATATAAATATTTGGGAGTAATGATATCAGAAGAAGGAAACAGCCAAAAAGAAATAAAAAGTAGAATAACACAGACAAAGCAAGTAACTCAAAAGCTTAACTCTTTACTATGGTCAAAAGATATAAGAAAACAAACAAAAATAAATATATATAACACTATGGTGAAGAGCATCCTAACATATGCTTCCGAAACGTGGGAAATCACAAAAAGAAATAGAGACAAGTTGTTGGCGACCGAAATGGACTATTTAAGACGAAGCTGTGGAGTGAGTAGGCTGGAACATATCACAAACGAAGAGATTAGAAGAAGAATGGAAATAGAAGTACCAGTAATGGAAGAGATAGAGAGAAAGAGATTAATTTGGTATGGACATATGAGACGTATGCAACCCCACAGGTGGCCACAGAAGATATGGGAATGGAATCCACCGGAGAGAAAAAAAAGAGGTCGCCCACCTAGAACGTGGAACGATGATGTAAGAGAGGCAATGGAGAAGCGAGAATTAGCAGAGGACCTATGGGAAGATAGGGACCTATGGCATATAGGATGCGAGACACGGCCAGTCTAGGCTGTACAAACTCGCTATATATATATATATATAGATTTCTACGTTAGAAAAACATTTATTTCTACGGTCAAAATACTGACCTTCATTCTAGAACTCATGACGAGGTTTCCATCAAACGAGGAAACTGTAACAATTATAGTGGATTATACAAAACTAATGGAGGGAAAAGTAGCTACTTGAAATGTTATTGTTTCTCAATACAAAAAAATTAGTGTTCTACCTTCGGACTAAACACTTTTTTCAGCCAAATGTGCGATAGTAAAACTTCCCCACAAAGTTATGTTTTATAAGAGAAATTAATTACAGAGCTTGATCCTGACCAGGATGCTATAAAGGTTGATAAAGGGTTCCTAATAGACTCTGAGTGTAGCAAAAATTTTATTGTCTTATTAAGATCACAATTGTTTTTTAAATTCAAGCAATTTTAGAAACAAGAAGGAGAAAATCAACTGAAGTAGCATATTAGGAGCACAGGCGGAAAAGAGCATTGAAGGACTAAAAGTTTTCGCTTTGTAAACAGACGAACAGGGAAACAAATAAAAATCATTGGAAACAGATAAACAGACAAACCAAAAATCAGACAGACAGATAAACCAACAAATAAGTAGACCAACAGATAGAGAAAGACAAAGACAAATAGGACGACAGACAGAAGCGGAAAGGCAGGCAAACAGAAAGATAAAGAAATGTATAGACAAATAGATAGACAAGCAAACAGGCAAACAAACAGGTAAAAATATAACAGGTAAAAGCGAAACAAAGAAAAATAATCACCTACCTGTATACTTACAAAAAACTCAAAAGAATTCGCCGACTAACTTAGTTGTTTGCGAGGGCCGTAGATCGCCGAGGATTGCCTTATCAAAGTTAAAACTCAGAAAGTGAATACTAATAAAAAATGAAAAAAATTGGGCGCCAGAAAACTTTTCAGTTTTCAAAAAAATATAGAAATACAGATAAGTAAGTTTAATAAATTCAAAGTATTTAACAATAGACAAAATAAAAGCCAAAAATATTCAATCAAACATACAAAACAATTCGCTTAGGTTAATTTCAAAGGAACCAAAAAAAAACTAAATATCAACGTTAGTTGAATTAAAGAAAGATATACATGAATGAAAAAAAAACGATCAAGGTGGATAAATAAAAAATAAGCGCTTACCTTTATTACCTGAGTGAAAACAAGTCTAATAAAAATGAACGATCAAAAATAAATAGCAATAGCCTTGTTTAAACTCAAGCTTATTACCTTGAAAAAAAACACGCAAATTCGTTATGCTAATAAAATAAAATGGAAAAACCAACCTAAAGCGTTACAGAATATTACAACAAAAATATAAATTTATTTCGTGAAGCGAAAAAGATGAATATGAAATAATTAATATTAATGCAAATTAAATTAGCTGAAGGCGTTAAAATTCAATTGTATATATATTTTAATAAAGCAAAGTTAAAAATTAAGAAATTTAATAAATGGAATAAAACCAGGTAAATTCGACGACACTTAACAATTCAATAAACACCGACCTTGAATCCTCCAAGCGATCGAGTGGCGAATAACCAGCAATGATAAATAATTTTTCAATAATACCGCATCCTTCAACTCCATAAATAATGCAGCCGCAAAAAGGCAATAACCAAAAGAGCCGGAGTACGGTAAAGTAATGGAAAATAAAACCAAACGAAAAGAAAGAAGCTGTAACAAATTCGCCATTAACACGTGCACAATAAATGCATTCACCGTAAATAAGCAATTGAAAGGAGCAAAATAATATAACGGAAAATGAACCGTTACAAAAAAACAAAAAAATCAAACATGCAAACAGACCGACAAAGAGGCAGACAAAAAACCGATAGGTAGACAGAAAGATAGATACACAAAAAATTAGCAAATAAACAGACATACATACAAACCCATAGAGAAACACAAAGACTAAACAAACCGATACATGGAAAAGCAGACAAACAGAAAGAAAGGTTAGATAGACAGACAAATAAACGGACAAATTAACAGGAAAACAGATAGACAAGCAAACAGGCAAATAAGCAGAAAAAGAAACACAAAAATAAACAGACATGTATACAAATAGACCGACAGAGAGGCAGACAAACACATAGAGGTAGCAGACAAACAGAAAGAAAGATAAACGAACAATTAGCACATAAACAGATAGATAAACACATAGAGAAATACAAAGACAAACACACGCCGAAACAGATCGACAAACAGATAGGCAGATAAACATAATGAAAGGTACAAAGAGACCGACTGAAAGGTAGACAAAAACAGAGAGGCAGCAGACAAACAGACAGAAAGACAAATAAACAAACAATCAGTAAATGAACAGGGAAATAGGTAGACAAGAAAACAGGCAAACAAATAGATAAAGAAACACAAAAACAAACAGACATATTATGTATGTGCAAACAGACTGACAGAGAGGCAGACAGAATATAAACAGGCAGCAGACAAACAGACAGAAAGGCAGATAAATACAATCAGCAAATAAACAAGCACTCAAACAGATACAGAAACGCAAATACAAATGAACATATAAAAGTCCGACAGACAGACAAACAAACAAACGGTCAGTTAAACAGATAGGTAGAGATAAGGAAAAGAAATTAAAATTAAACTAAATTAACTTCTATTACAAAATCCAACTATTGCTTTAAATACAGGGTCTCCCAAAAGGTATAATCATAAATTTACCAGCTTGTTAATAATGTTTTTGTGGGTTAAAGATTGATCGATAACGATAGCCGTAATAATCGAATGTAAGTTTATTTACATTTTTGTCTCGCATTGTTAACAAGTCCATAGACGCCGAATTATCAGGATCCTCATGGGGGCACTGCCAAATAGCATTTCTTCTCTTAAATGGAAATATCGGTAGTCAAGCAAAACACTAATATTTTGGAGACATTTTAATATACAAAACTGTTAACCTTAATCAATGTAAAAATCTTTGTTTCAGTTACCAAATTTTGCTATTTGGTTTAGAGGATAAACATTTCATTAAGGGAGCACGGGCTCCGATACCCCCATGGAGTCGGCACCTGTGAACATGTCCTTGAATTTATGGCTATATCTTTTGTGGCACCCTCTGGATTTGGGAACATTTATTAAGTTATGTACTTAATTAATATATTGAACTAAAATTTGCTAAATTTTAGTTACGCAGAATGTTATTTATCCATAATAAAATACTCGAAAGTCGTTGATATAAACTAGTTATATTGTACAAATGAATCAAGGCCTATCGAATTTCAGTACTTTTCAACGGCGGGGTACCGAAGCACAAAAAATATGTAAATATTTCAGGCATGAAAAATGTAATATAAACCCAACCATTAATAATTAAGTCCAACCGTAAAATATTTTATTTCTCCGATGTATGCTTGCCTTCGATTTTAAACCATGTAATTTTCGAAACATGCTTGTTTCAGGTTCCATCACCAAAAACTATGTACTTTTAACAATATGTCATTATTAATATAATTAATTAATTCGTTAAATTCGTATTAATCGTTAAGTAATTTTAATATATGTGTTAAACTTTGTTTAATTAAAATATAATTAGTTAAATTAAAAATTTGGATTTTTGTAAATACATAAATGTGGGCGACTCACGCAACATTTTTTTAAATTTGATTTAAACATTGTAAAGGTGTTTCAAATCCTCCTTCTTAATTTACTTGCTACTTGTTAATACTGGTCATGCAAGCATCCTAAATTCAAGACTATAATTTTTATTTCAAACTATGTTAGTTTGGATGTTTCCGGGGTGGTTGTGTGGTCGTGAAGATTCTGTGGGGTTAGCGGTTAGCGTTACTAAATGTAGCGGAAGTCTAAACAGTGTGGTTCTCCTTCTCTGAGTTGTTTGCTATATCTTGCACTTGTATGAACTTTACACATAGGACATAAACGCACCCGCCAGAAAAATATAGTCTTTAAAGTCACCTTCGCATTCATAAATTTCCGATTATAATGCACCCGGTCGTAATATCAAAGACAGAATTATTTATAACTCTTACCTTTGGAGAGTTTAATTTTCCACTTCGAGGATTCTTCCTTTACTGCCTCGTAAATACAGGTGTAAGAATTGTATGATTTGTTGACACCGGCTTCCGTTCAGGGATCCTGTAAAAACAATAAATTTAGGTGTGGAAAATATCGAGGCCAAATCTGCCGCAAATAATTTTTGTATTTACAAGGGATTACATCTGCTTAATTGGTCTTGTAAATATTTCCTAATTTACATTCATTATATTTAATTTATTCTTGAAGCTTTAATTTTAACAGATTAAATCAAAATCAGTAAAGCGAAGGTACTTCAAGCTTTTAAAATACCGTGTGTGATTATGGACGTCTGTGCAACAGTCCATCCTTGTTTCTGGTCTGCCCTTAAAGCTAAATTGTAATTTATGTGTTTAGGATAGGAAATCAAGGGCTACTGAATCACGCACCGATGAGTTCAGTGGATATAATAATTTTGATGAATTACTCCAAGAATTTTTAATCTGGTAATTAAACAACTGCAAAAAATTTCAAAGGATTTGCCAAAGGGTACAAAAAATTGTGGACATTTTGTCACAATAAATATAAACCGAGTACTGGGGCGGAATTTATTACAATACAGTTGCTTACTTTCTCCTTTTTATACAATAAATCAACAAAGTAACGATGAAAAATGTTATTATTAAATATTTCACATTATATAAACAAAACACAATGACCAGAACTAACATTACCTTCAAAGCTCGATACTTTATTTAAATATGATTGCTAGAAGTGAATTACTAACTTAGCGTTATGACTATCTAAATCACAACCATTACAGTTTATTACACTTATTACATTGTACACGTTCTGTTATTCTTTTCACCATTAAATATGTTGACTATCATAATTTTGTAAACATTATTATGAATACATTATTGCTGTTTTGCCTGTTTGTTTGTTTATAGGTTGGGCTGAAAGGACATAAACAGATTAGGAAGTGAGACAAAAACCCAAAATTAAAGAATTGGCAACTATGTTAGATAAACAAAAATTAGGTTAATTTTATAAATTTACTATATGCATATTAATATCCAAAATCATTTTAATTAAGTACTGAAGTGGCAAAATTAAATAATTAACGATCAGCAAAATCCAAAATATCCCTAATTTAATTTACAGAAATTCAAGTCACACGGATATGATTTCAAATTCATTTTAATTAACTTAAAAATATGCTTCTGATGGTAATCGTTTATACAAATGTAATTTCGCCCTTGATATGTATACATGAAAGCGTTAATTTAAAATTAAAAAGTATTACAAGTTTTATGTTGATTATTATAAGTAAGTATTTGAAAATCGAGTTTTTTCCTGCAGGCAACTTGTTAACGGAACAGAATAAAGTGAAAAACCCACACGGTGGCTAACGACAGGTAATTTACATTAAGTGAAGGACAACACTGACTTGCAATCTGATTTTAGTTCCCGGCTATAAAAAGTATACGTAAATTGCGATGCTTCTTTAATGTTTACCTACATGAAATTTAGTACAATAGCCATCAGTTTCATACTCACGTAATGGCATTTTCTGCTTTCCTTACAACGCATTTTTCGTTTGATCTCAGAATTTAAGTTTGATGTAAGACTTTCTTTTGTAAAAATGGAGACTTAATGCGAGCCAAGGATTCTGAAACAATGATTGAATACTGTTGACCAATATTTTTCTGCAATTAACCAAAATAATGTTTGAATATGTTTTCGAATTAAAGAAAAGCTGATTTTTACTAATGTTTATTAATTTTTATATATAAAAAACTTGGCAAGCAATCGGCCATATGAAGAAGAAAATCATGGAAACTCAAAAATTTTTGAAGATCAAGAATAATCTAAAAGCAATGATAAATGCAGGAGGGAAAAGTTTGGAAAGTGTGAACATGGAATATAAGAAGTTTTAACGCGAAAGAAGATGGGTTAGTAAGGCAGTTTGAAAACGCTGATTTAGACATATTGGCAATAGGTGAAACTAGGAAAAAAGGAGCTATAATGGATGAGTTCTGGGAAAAATTTGATGGAACCATCACAGGCGTCAAAGACAGGCTGATAATTTTCGGACACTTAAATAGCATAATAGGGAAAAGAGAGAAGAATGAGGATTTAGATGTGTTACGCCCCCATGCAAAATAACCTAATCACAGCAAATTCTTTTTACAAACACAAAGATATACAGACGTATACAAGAGAAGTGAGAGGTGGACATGTGAAATCTATAATTCACGATGTCTTAACAAATAAAACATACAAGACAGAAAGTTATGAATGTGACAGTTAAAAGGGGATATCTATAGTGGTCACTATTTAGTAGTAGGGAAAAAATACAGAAAAACCAAAAGAGAATTACAAATGTAAGGAAGCCTCGCTCCGCCATAAAAACGTGGCAAACAACCGGAAGCAGACAAGATAAAGCCTTATATACAACCTTTGAACGTTATATAACAAAGTTGTCAGCAGACCACCATTCGATATGGAAAGCGACAAGATATTTAAAAGGCCAACTGTAGCGATACCACCAACAAAAAAATTCGACGGCACATGGGCCAGGTCGGATAAGGACAAAGCAGACACATTTTCTGAACACCTTACAAATATCTTCACAACACCACCACCTCAGGCAAACGATGATAGCAAAGAAGTTGAAGATTTCTTCGACGTACCTTGCCAACTGTCACTTCAGTTAGAAGGCAAATACGTTCTACTAATACCTGCAAGACTCCTGGATACGATCTAATCGTTGGAGAAGTAATCCAAAATCTACCTAGGAAAACCTTAGTACTATTTACTAGCATCTTTAATAGTATCTTTCTTGTTATTGTTATTTTCCAATACAATGGATGTATGCTCAAGCGATCCTGATTGCCAAGCCTGGAAAGTAACCCTCACAACCTACATCCTATAGAATAGACCAATAAGCATCCTGCCTATAATGTCCAAAATATTCGAAAAGCTGCTCCTGAAAAGAATCAAGGAAACCATAGACCTCAATCAATAATTCCAGATCACCAATTTGGATTATGAGAAAGTCAGTCGACAGTGCAATAGGCCCAAAATAATGGATCGTTTTGAAAGAAGAAGCGTGTGTGCAGGTGTATTTCTTGACAAAATAAGCTTTTGACAAGGTCTGATATAACGGTCTACTATACAAACTTAAACTTCATCTTCCAAGCCAACTACGAATACCTTATGCTCGGAAGGCTACTTACGTTCTCAAACTACCAAGAAGTTACCGCCGGTGTACCTCAGGGCAGCGTACTGAGCCCGATCCTTCATCTAATATACATATACAATATACATACATGGGATATCCCAACAACTGAAAATACCGAACAGCTAAATACGTTCCCTGACGACACAGCCGTTTGACCCGTTAACAATAAAGTAGAAGCCGCTAGCGACATCTACAAACTCACCTTGACTTATTGGGAGATGACAAATCTGCACAAACTTTTACTAACAAACGTACTCTATGTTCGCAACTAACAATTAACCATGAAAACTGAAACTAAATATCTTGGATTACATCTTGACCAAAAACTCACTTGAGACACACATATTAAGACAAAAAAAACAGATCTTAAAATTAAAAAGGTAGATTAGTTAATTGGCAGACGCCCCCAGCTATCTCTATCAAATAAGATACTCCTTTATAAGGTAATATTGAAACCGGTATGGACCTACGGGATTCACCTCTAGGGGTGTCCTAAAGCATCACACGCGAAGATACTTCAGAGCTTTCAATCTAAAATTTTACGCAACATGGCAAACGCTCAGTGGTATATCAGAAACGAAACCCTTCACAACGACCTAGAAATTCCATTACGTAGCTGATGAAATCTAAAAAATTGCAAGTGTCTATTATAAAAAGCTGGAAGGACATCAAAATCAGCTAGTAGACCAACTTACCGACAAACCAGTAGTCAGAAGATTGAGGCGTCAGTGGCCACATGACTTAGTCCAGGACTAAAATAATACTTTAGTGGAACCAGCAATGGCTGTACCCCTCATCACATTTTTTATTGTTCAAATGTAGGGAAGATTGTAAATTTGCAAATACATTATTAAAGAAAAAAGCCTTAACATGTAATAAAGGCATAAAGACTAGCACATAAAGGTGTCATCGAAAAAGAAAAATGGAGCAAGAACAACGTAGAGCAAATTTATAAGACGTTGAAAAAATAATACTAATGGATGCAGAAAAAGCATGTGGATCGATAATCATAGACAGAAACAAGAAGCAAACGATATGTACAAATTCAAAAAAGGAAATGGAAAAAACTACAACTGCAGAAAGCTATACAGAATACAAACAGCATCGCAAGTAAAGGAAATGGTTCAGCAAGCAAAGAAACAATCTTGGAAATGATATGGACAAGCAATGCAGAAAGACAGTCAAATCAACCAGAAATTATTTTAACAAGTGCTGAAGAATTAAAAAAAAAGAAAATTAATACGAGCTGAAACAAATGAAGGACAAGAATGGTAAAATAATAACAGAAGAAGATATGATACTGTAGAGGTTGAAAGAATACTACCAAGATCTGCTTTACAAGGAAGAAGATAATAAAACGAAAGAACAAGGAAACAACAGTGATAGTACATAAATAAAGAAGAAAATACAGAAATAAAGTAAAGTTTAAGTTAAATATTCCGCTTTCGGATTAAAATTTGTCGCCACCTCCACAAGAAATCTATTTCCTTAATATCCGCCTATTTTTCTTTACGACTCAGAAAACGATAGATGGTTTTATATATAAGATAAAGATAACGATAATAAGTGCTGTGTTTACAAGTAAAATGTAAATGAAGAAGGAATAGTCCTTGACAAAGCAGTGTACTAATGGACCTTGCTGTAAAGACCAATATCGCATGTCTCGATTTCAATGAGATTAAATGGCTACTTAACTAACATCGTGGACATTGCAGCGGTTCTCAACAGTAACTACTGCTTTTTTTTGTAGTTTCTACATTTGTGTATTTATGAAATGCATTTGCTTTTTGTAAACGCCAAAATAATGGTTAGACTAGCTTACTTTATTATTAAAATACTACAGCTACTTCACTCTAGCGATTCAACAGGTGTAAATGAACCGCTCGCAGGTGGTGATGGCATTGAGAACAGCTGCAATGAAAGATAGGCCTGTAGTAACGAAATAGATTTCCTACGGAGGTGTGACAAATTTCAATCCGAAAGTGGAATATTTAACTTAAATTTTACTTTAAAAGTTAAAGAGGTAGATGAAATAATAAAAACAATAAAATATGGTAAATCAGCATACAGACAAAGAGATGTTAATGGAAATTGTTAGAAAATCTTGGAATGAAGGAAAGAAGAAATTAGGGATGTAATACTCATAGTATATAAAAATAAGAGAGATAGCCGGAAATGTGGGAATTATGGAGACTGCTATTGAGTAATGTTGCAAAGAGCATCAGCTCAAGGAATCACAGAGTGGTTTTAGAAGGGGTGGCAGGGCTCAAGATCATCTATTTACCATCAAGTAGTTAATTGAGAAAACTAGAATAAAGAAAACAGAACTATATTTGGTATTCCTTGGCCTGTAAAAGGCATTGTCAGATATAATAGTATAGGACAACCTGGAAAGAAGAGGAGTTAGTTCAAAATTAAGAGGAGGAATAACGAGCTTGTATGCAAACAATAGAAACTATGAACTATGTTAGGAAAAATAATATGCAGTCACAAGAATTTGAAATAAATGACGATGTATTGAGCCAAATTGTTATGTATGATATGTCTAATTAAACAAATACAAAGCAAAGTCCATAAGATGCATATTGGATACTATAAATTGAAATTTGTATAGCTGTCAGAATGCTGCGGCAGAATAAAAAGAATTCAAGAACTAACAAAGAGAAAGTTGAAGTTAAGTATATACCAACAACGCAAAGCTTATGGGAGTGGGTAATGAAATCAACAAAACCAATATTGTAATAAAGAAAGAATACAACAAGTGGAAAGGTTCAAGTATTTAATGGTACTAACGGGTTACAACTAAAAATCCGCACAACAAAAACACATGAAATTAAGCAACAAAATTTGTTCATAACAGAACAGTATTTTTCTTCATTGTAGATTGTTCATTACATATCAAAAAAATGTTAATGAATTTCTGCATAGGGGCCATTGTCCGCGATGTTTCATAACCTGGAAAATATTCTTCCGCAATCACCTTGGACGATTTCCCTTATAAATTTTTTAATGCCCCGAGTGAGCTGTTTTATGGTTTCTCCCTTCCACCCATTACGGTAAATCATATTACCAAGCTCACCAAAAAAATCTTCGATTGGACGGCACTGTGGCAAGTTCGTAGGATTTTTATCCTTCGGGACAAAAGCATGAAGAAAGTGTAAAGTGCTTTTGGCTCGATGCTTTGTTAGGTCAAAATACGAAATCGTCATTATTATGGTATTTTTTGATGGAAGGTAGCTTAGTCTTCTCTAAGCAGCAAGTTTAGTAAATTTTCTGGTTTGTAACGAGACCTGATGGCTTGAAATACGGTTTTGATATGCCTTTTTCGGAAACAGCGATGTAGAGCATTACTTGAGGCCCCAATTTGTTTTTAATTTTGTATTTGACGTTAGATGGTGCTCCTCACAAGCCGTCAGTGTAATAAATATCATTTCCGTGCATTTGAGGTGCACTCAACGAAAAATAATTTTCATCAACCAAAATCAAAACTTTTCCACTGTAATTTCGATACGTTCATCGACAGTCGGATTTTAGAGATGAAATTTACTCTGGTGTGTAACCTGGATAACGTTGCTTCTTTCTTACCGCAATTTTAAGAGTTTTTAAGATTTTTGAAATATACTGTATGGTTCAGTTGAATTTTTTTTGCAGCATCATTCCGGTTCATGTTGTCTTTGTTCAAAAATGCATCTTTCAAGCGTTGTTGTTCTTTTTAGTCATTATCGCTGATTTCCTTCCAGATCCTGTCTTCCTTTTAATATTATTCGATCTTAATATATCATAAATGGTCAATTTTTGGGGTCCCTTTCGTTTAAAAATGGTTCACTGTAAAACTTTTAGCGCAACTTATATTTTTTCGTAAAATTGTACAATACGAGAATGCGCAAGCTTCTCTTTCGAAGTTATTTTCTCAACTAATTGTTGCACAATCATTTCCTAGTTTACATATCATAAGTGCCATGCAGACTAGATTGCAATAGCAAAAAACTAAGATCCCTTTTAATGTGCTTTGTAAAATAAACAAACTCAAACATTGTGCGGATTTTTAGTTGTAACCCGTTAATAGACAAGGAAGGAAATATGGGTTACGAAATAAATGAAAGAATTGCAAATGCCTTCAGATTGCATTACCCTTTGACAACCACATTTATAGGTAAAAAAGAGATAAGCAAGATGTCAGATTATACAGACAAATCCTTACCTATGGTAGCGATAGCTGGGTTTTATCAAACGTTCAACGAAGCAAACTGCAGGCCAAGGAAAGGAAATACTTAAGAACGGTAAAAGGGATTACATGCAAAGTTAGAATAAGAAACAAAGCAGTGAGGCAAGAATTGGGGGTAGAGTCAGTAAGCGAAAGAATGGAAAATCAATAAGGACACCTTATTAGAATGATGGATAACAGGCCAGTAAAAGAAGTGTGGAAAGCCAAAGTACTAAAGAAGAAAACAAAAGGGAGACTCAAAAAGGCATGGTATGAGAAGTTGTGAATATCCTGAAGAAAAGAAAAATAAGCTGGTCGGCAACGAACGAAAAGAGATGGGCAGAAATAGTGCAAACTACAGAGAGCAACTAGAAAAGAACACGTTACATCTTCGGATAGAAATGTTCTGTACACATAAGAATAATAATTGTTAAAACAATTCTCTCTTACTTAAGAGAACGTTCGGAGCCCATATTTACATCTTTTGATTAGATGTTAATTAAATGACAATATCTGTTGATTTAGTTGCAAAAACCAGTAGTATTCTGGATTTAATTCTAGTAAAGAAATAAATAAACTTCTCACCTTTAACTTATAAATCTGGCCTCTAAAAGTTCAGATTTGTAGCCATGACTTTCACTTATCTTGGGATGTTACTTTATATTTCATGAAAAGGGCAATTCTTTCTTTACGGATGGTTAAACTTTTAACAATTCTTAAATAATAGAAAACTGTAACAAGTAAAGTTGCACCTTTTTACTTGAGAAAGTGGAAGCTTTTATTGAAAGAAAGTTTTCTCTTTCTTAAATGTTTTAAAGTTATTCTGCAAATTATCTTTCTACGCTTTTAAGAATAAACAAAAATCTTGTTTTATTACTTTTTTTAATTTTAGCGTTGTACAAACAATTTAAATTTGCTTACTTAGGCGTTTTGTTCGTTTTGCGAACTTTTAGCACAAAAATACTTGTAAAGTTTAGATTTATTACATTAACAAAATATTAAATATTAAGGGTTTTCGCTAGAATTTGCGAACTTTTCAAAAAAATAATAAAATTTTCAGGGTTTCCCTGCCATAAAATATTCAAAAAATAACCAACAGGTTTTAATGGTTTAATCGAGCAAATTACAAATTCAAGAAATTAAACGAAGATAATCCCGAATTTTATCTACTTTTTTAAGTTACTTACGATATGGCACACGCGGGTGTCACAAAGAAAAAAGGAAACGTACAAAGAAGAGGATACAAGAAAAAAGATAAGGAAATAATATAAAGTCAAGCAAAAACGTGAATGTAATAAAAAGTAGCCGTCGGTATAATTCATTTACATATCTGTACTAACCTTCATACTTTTGATTTTAAAAAATTTATGTGTAACATCGTTCTGATTTATTCGTAGGGCACGCTTTTTGAAATTTTCTGTTTTAAAATTCTGTAGAATAATTTATCCTAGCTAGAACGCCAATGTAAAATATTATTCTTAAAAATGAAAGCGTAACAAATTTTTAAAAATTCAACGGAAAAAAGCAACCAGTAATTTATTTTTACTTAAAAAGAAAATTGGAGGAAAATCGTTGGAAATTTAAACAATAACACTTAAAGAAGTCACGAAATTCGTTAAAAATTCATAATAGGGCGTCGATAAATTTAAACGTGTAATGAAAGTCAATTTTTTCTTAACGCTAATTATGTGATAATGCACACCTGTAACTACTTTCAGAGATTCTTAATTTCGGTAGAAACAATCTTGAACGTGATTATCATCGAGAGTAGTCTCATTTTCGTTTCTGTTTTGCTTACAGTCTTAAACATACCGTAAACCCTTTTCTTGGAAACGCACGGTGAAAGCTTAATTTTGAAAATATTAAAGTAGAAGTATCGTACTTGCATGCTTTGGATGCTAAACGATTATTACCTTAAAGCTTAGTTGGAAGACATAGCTGTTTTCGAAAGCTTTTACTTCAAAACTAATTTTAAATAAACACTTATCTATGGATTTCTAGCAACCCACTTACGTTCTATTTTAGTAATAACAAAAAAGTGTAAAAGCACATAAAAAGATTAAAAACTTTAAAAACGTCTGAGCAATCCGAATGATTATTTTAGTTACATTCATGAACATATTCAAAAGAACCACAGGTTTGTATCCCTCGTTATGAGAAATGCGAACTACTGGAAAACTTTTATTGAAATTCTCCAAAGAAACTGCTTTTAAGGAGAAAGCTCTTAAGAGAATTGTATTTAGTCATTCGTTCAGATTAAATATGGAAAAAAGTGTTCTCGGTGTTATTCTTTAAGCTGCGCACCCACGAAAAAAGTTAATACTGCCAAAATAAAAACATGACAGTGATTACTATGTACTTTTTTTATATTTTCCAAGCCTTCTTCAAAATCGTTACAGTTTTTTTAAATTTTTAGGCGTTAACTTTTCTCCTGAAATTTTATTTGTAGCAAAGGTATTCCCTAGAAAGTTTATGTCAGTCAAACTTTTTCCAATAAATATTTCTTGTAACCTTGTAAATTGAAAAAAACAACTTCTAAATTGTACAGTTTAAACAGAAACGTGAATAGTCGTGTTACACCAGTAATTTGATAATATTAGTCGTTTGATTTAGCTGACCTTTAATTGTAAAGTCAAGTATGCTCACCGAGACATTGGAGTGGGTTACATAAAGGGTGTTAGTTCTGCATTTACAATATATCCAAATGTATACAATGAGAAAAATAAAACATTTAAACCAGGGATCATTTCTGGACTAATACGACTTATAAGGAGGTTATAAAAAAAATGGTCTAACCCCTTGAAAATCCTAATATAAAGGTCGGATATGCATAATGTTTCTTTAACGATATTAAAACGATTATTATAAAAGCAAAATAACAAATGAGCTTAATTATTTTTATAAAATATTGTACTATCTTACCTAAATTAAATTAAAAGCAGTAAAATACCGGCGGCTTTGTATGAAATAATCTATAAAGCGCCAGAAGTCAATTAAATATCTTCCACAATTCTAAAACAACTCAAATTTAGCATAAACAGGCCAATGACGGGTGTAGTTAACCTTGTTTTCGAAAAAAGCGAATTTCTAAACAGCTAACAATGTTGTGTAATTACAAAGGGAAAACCGCTCGAAATGCATCGTGAGGTATATTAACACACCAAAAGTGTGATCATAATTAATAAACAATTTAGATTTAGAGAGAATCATAGTATCGAAAATGTTCCTTATAAGTTTTGCAAAAATATATGCAGCAACTTTGAATACTATAAAAGTCAAACAGCACTTTTGCTTGATTTATACGAGTATAAAGTATATTCGGCTTGATTTTTCATGAGATAATGTTGTTGAAGAGGTATAACATTAGAGGTATTGTTCTTAAATTAATAAAAAGGTATCTAGCAAATAAAGAATAATGTCATAATTAAGAATATAGCCAGGGAGTATGAAATAATTAGGTATGAAAAAAAGACTAGCAATAATAGGAATACAATTTAAAAATCATTGTGCTGAAAGAATGTGCAGAACGTTACAGCATTCGCGTTAATACAGCATTTGCAAATGATGCTAGACCCAGGAAAAAGCCAAACTAAAGCTTCATGTCATAAAAAAAAATGACAACAAAGGGAAAAAAAGATCAACAACCAAATTAACAAGCACGAAGAAAAAAAGGAGTCAAGGAAATAAGCAAACAAACTAGAAGACCCGTACTTCATAATAAACAATATAACGAAATGAACACTACAACGAAATAACTACCAAAGAAATAATATTATTAAAGGCTCGAACGTATTTAGGACAATAATAGGTGACAGAAGAAGAGACATAACAAGTAGGTATAGGGCAAATACTGAAAAGCAAAATATTTTAAAAACAATAATACAATTTTACCAAAACCTTTATTCGTCAAAAAAATCAGAGATACAAAATAGTCCCAAAGAGAAAAGAACCTTAACACGATATTACACATACACAACCTATTTGTGAATATGAAATTAAAGCAGCGAAGGAATGAGTAAAAAATATGAAACAGTAGGGATAGATGAAGCTTAATAAATATGATAAAATTCGCGCTAAAAAACTTTTACATTGTCATTTGCTATTTAATGGCCGTACTGAAGAATAATACCTGAATCATGGAAAAACCTCTAAAGTAATACTGTAACATAGTGGTTACCAGCAAAAGTAATATTAAAAGTTAGTAAAAAAAAAATTTAGTAGAATTTTTGAATTTGTGCCAACGGGGTGGTTTGCTGCATGAGGTTTTATATTGAAAGTCTGGTTCAACTAACATAACATATATTGTCCGAATTTTGATTTGGTTTTACAAAGTATTATTCAAAATTAAGTTTAAAAGTAAACACTTAGACAATTTTCAAAAGTAAATCCCAAGTACATACAATCATCAAAGTTATCGAAACGGATAAAAATATTTTGTGCAATAATTAGCAAGTCCTACTATCAGTTGAATTACATTTACGTTAAATACAGAAAAATAGTCTTACATATAAATCGTAGGAAACGCCACTAGTACGAAGGACCTGACGTCTTAAGGACGTGATTGCTCTTCGAGGACCACACCAACCACCGTGAGCTCCGTCAAAGCAATTCCTTATATAAGACGTCAGCTACCACTACGTGCATTCACCTTGAGCTATGAACGTGCTAATCTATGCATTTTAAAGAATGCTAATTCATCATTTATGCAGCTGTGCGGTATCGTCACTTACAGCGGTTATTCGCGGGCATGTTTGAATACTTTTATCTTGACTCGTGTAATGACTCTGACTAGCATGTCATTTCAACGCACGTGGCGATGCATTCCATAAAGCATGCTAGAACGTCGCTTTATCACAATTCTATCATTCAAAAAAGAAACCGTTAGGATTTAAGAAACTAACTATATATCCCTGGAACACTATTGTCGCACGTGTATTATAAAGTTTTGACAAAAATTGTAAGCAGCCGACAAATTGGAGGCATACCAAACATCAGAACAGGCAAAGTTCAGACATGGTTTAAGCATAATAGACCATATGCACACAATGCGTCAAGTTATTAAAGCAAGTTAGCCTTCATGTTATTTATAGATTTCGAGATCATAGACTAACTCTATGATCAACGTGATCAAAATATGTCGAATTGATTATACTCGCATGTATGTAGAAAAATGTAAAAATTCAGATATTAGAAGACAAGTAACCTTATCCCAATTAACAGAGGTATTAAGTAAGGCGGACGACGTATTTAAGGTTTTAAATGGCGAATATTTATCTATGTCTCGCAGAAGGAGTAATGTTAAGATAACTACAAATGGATATAGAGAGAATATGACTTAAAAGCAAACACAAACAATACAACATCTATTGAAAGGGGACATAAGCCACTAGCAACGACAGCTGACTAGGTATACAGGGTGTTTAATAAAAACTAAAGGTTTGCTCGAAGGACCGTACTAAATATGTAAATAGCTTCGACTCACCTTGAATATGTTTCCTGGTTTGGCCCAATGCTATTCTTCTAATTTGTATTCTAAATTATCTTGTTATCTTCTAAAATTCTAAAGTGTTCTTTCCAATAATCTTCGACCAACTAATCTGTTTTATATTTCTAATGTTCTTCAAAAAAAACCCAACTTGTTTTTATTCTAATGTCTCGTTTCTAATCAATAAAAAATGGTTTCCCAAGAAACCAAAGCTTGTCGAAGCAATGCGATTTATAAACTAAAAATGAATATTCAAATGCCAAAGGGAATTTAAACGCGTACACTGCATAGATTTTATTTTCTAAAACAATTCAAACTAAATTAATAAAAAACCTATTATTAAAAACAGAACACAGGGTGTTTACGGTCTTCTCTGTATCCTATTGAGGGGCGATAATAGTACATGTCAAGAGGAGCAAATAAACCTTAAAATACTTTAGTAAAAGTTGTCTAATAAGCGAGATAATATTTCTTTTAGTTTTTATATTAAACGGTTAATTTGTTTAGAAATCTAGTAATCTACTTCGCCAAACAAACAAAGGTGATAGTAAAGGTTAATTTGATAACAACTTATCTATCAAATAAACAAACTTAATAACAATTGGACAATGCTAATAAAGTAGTAGATTACTAGGTTTTTAAACAAATTACTCGTTTAATGTAAAAACTAAAAGAATTATTATCTTGCTTATTAGACAACTTTTACTAAGGTATTTTAAGGTTTATCGACTCCTTTTGACCTGTACTAGCGTCCCTTAAAAGGATACAGAGAAGACCTTAAACACCCTGTATATACGAGTATAAGTCAAAAGATTACAGTATCAGAGGAAACTCATACAGCGGAGATTGATAGACGCATAAAATTGGTTTGGCAGCATTTGGTAAACTTAGAAGAAAGTATTTAAAGCAAACTTACCAGAGCAGACATAGTCTGAAATCGTGCATGCTGCCAATATTAACTTACGTATCTGAAACGTCGACTTTCAAAGAATAACAAGATTTAAACACCGCTTTGGGAATGAGACTACAAGACCAAATAAGAAACAGAACACAAGAAAAAGTGATACCTAAGTAGGTTGCATTGTCAATTTGAAATGGCAATAGACGGATGATTTAATAAAAACATAAGACAATAGGTACACTAAAAAAGTTGCCAAATGGGGGCCACGGCAATGAAGGAGCAGCAGACCAAGAATTAGATGGAAAGACGACATGAGCAAAACAGAAATAAACCCCTATAGCTCCAATAAGCTGCAAAACATATAACATGGAAAGAACTTCTTCTTCTCCTTTCTCTTATGACCTAGGCCAATAGCCTGTTAATAACTCATAAGTATGAGTACTGTGAGCCCTTTTCGTACGTATGCCGGACAGGAAGCTAACCTTACCCATCGATAGAGGCGAAGAAGATCGCCCGCAATGTTGCGAGGTTAACGGTTGTCGAAGGTGTTAGTATGATAAAAAATAAAGAACTTGAGGTGGCTGTTATATAATTATGTTTTTCCAATGAAAACACTAAGTTTTTTATTTAGTTTATTAAACTAAGTTGAGTGGTGTTGCAATCCTAACGATTAAATAACAAAACACTGAATCTAAGTTTCCAAAGAACGAGTATTGATACAGTTATTGTTAATTACTAAATTCTTTACTTCGTACTTTTAATTAAACAAAACATAAAAAACAATTTAGGAAAGCCACCAAAGTTATTAAGGAAAACAGTAAATTAAGAAAAAACCAAATTTTAAATACTGAACAAGTTAAAACTTAATTAGGTACGAGTACATAAAGAGGATGACGGTTATAGTAGATACGATGTTCCACAGGCAACAGTCTTAGGGTCAGTACCATACCAACGACATTGTTATATAGGCCTTTATGAATATACAGCTTTTGCTGATACACTGTGCTCGTACTTTAAGATGAAACCTATGATGAACTTTACTATAAAATTGCAGATTGCTTAGTTATAATGTTACAACTATCTATTCTATTCTTCCACTATATAAGCATCTTAGGTTCTTCAAAATGGCTTGTGTTTGAGGTGAGGCTGTCCATGTAGTTGTGGCAAAATAAATGAAGCTAATAATCTCAAATTCTTAGCCTTAACCAAATATCTTGGATTATTTGCCTCTATATTGTTTCATTAAATCTTGTTTATGGGAAAATTGATACCATAAATTATAATAAAAGTACAAAATTCTTGGCCTAATCGACTTTCAAAAGGATCTAAAACTGTTTCTATCGCGTTTTTGGAATGCTTATACCGTTACATATTTACAATTTAGGGAAAATAGGAATCAAGTTTAATTTTTCCGATGGTATTTATTCTAGATCGTTTAATATTGCTATTACTTTTGATAAAAGTGGCCACCTTGAAATATTTTAAGCTTGAGAATATACCGCAATTTTATAATGAAAAAAAGTTGAATATAATACGCTTAATAATGCATACATATCATTGGTTGAGTATTTATTTGGTTACGTAATTTAAGAACGTGCTTTAATTCCTAAATTTCTTCTTCTTCTTCAGTCGGCGGTGCGAAAAAGCAGCACTCAGGCCCTATGCCCATTATGCATTCGCTGCAAATTAAAGAACGCCTTAATATAGACCAGCACCTAGCCCAAAGACCAAGATCTTGTCCAGAAGAAGTAGTCTGGGGCAATGCAAAAGGAGATAAAGGGAGGTTTAACCTGTTTTATTGCAGAATCTGCAACTTGGGTTCTCGGAGAGATCCATCAGATGCAGATGTATTTTAAAGAGGCTTGACCTGTAAGGCGGTCAATGACTATCCCGAGGTGCTTCGAACTGAACTTAAGAAGCTTTTCGTACCTAGCCTTTAAAGGTCTGAGGATGGTTTCAGCCCAAAGCACGAAGCCCGATATAAGATGAACTGAGAGTGAATCCAGTTTGTAATTGCTTGCTGAATGCTTGCTTTAGGTAGGCCGAGGGCCGATTCAGGGCCTAAAAAGAGTTCCCAGGATGGAGCTCTCCTTGGTCAGGTGGTTGGCGTTCTCGTTGCCTGGAATGTTGCTGTGACAGGGCACCCACATTAATCGAACCCAGTTGGTTGAACTGAGTCTTTCCAGGGCCACTCGACATTCCTTGACCAGTTTTGATTTGATTTTTACAGAACTCAAAGTTTGGCTGTCGGAGCATATATAGATGTGCCTGTTGTGGTATCCTCTGGTGAGGTTTTCCTGGAAAACGGTAGGAAACTTGCCTAGTGCGAGAGCCAGGTTGATCGCCGTAAATGTCAGCACCGGAGCCTGCATCTGTTTTCGATTCATCTGTGAACCAGAGTAGATCAGGAGATCTGACACGGTCCGTGAGCATTCCTTCCTTGCATGGATAGTTATCTCGTAATTTCTAGTGCAGGAATAGTAGGGAGACACTACATCTCTGCGAGCACTAATCACTCATATTTATTTAAGGTCACTTATTCTAGGTTAACCATTTCTAGCAACAAAAATATCTCATAGTTAAGGCGCAATTTACTATAATTTAAAGCTTAGTTACAGATTTTGGACTAAAATTGTAATAATCAGTTGTCCTCAACATTTATTCTAAAGTGATGGGTATTTATATATTTATATTCAACAGAATCCTTTTGACTTTTAATTAGTAGTCTTTCTACAACATACATTAACTTAAAATTTAGAGGTATTGTTTAGAGAAACTAGCTAGCTGAAATAGCTTAGGTGTTTGGGCTTTAATGAATAACAAAAAACAAAAAGTAAATGTAAATTCATTTTCTCGAAGCTGCAATATACCTATTATACGATTTATTATACAATTAACTTTACAACGTTTAATATATTCTTTAATACTAATCCACTCACTCTAATTTGATTCTAGTAAAGCTTTGAAGTAGCCGATTGATATCAGTGTACAAGACATTTAGTTACGAAAGGTTACTAGTGACAAATATATGACACCCGCAGTTTGTTTCTTGTCATGGGATACAATCAATATACTCGTACTGACAGTTCGGGTCAAATATTCGAAATAATTTCTTTGGTACTAGATTATTTAAGTATACACAGCCATTTCAAAGACTGCCTAGAATTATAAGCAGACTGAATCCATAATACATTTAAATATAAAATTAAATTAAATATTTTAAATGCAAAATAAATGGCTATGTAAGCATTTAGTAAGGAAGGTAAGTTTTAAGCTAAAATTTCGCGTGTATACGCTTTTGTGTAAATTTTACACATACGAGTTTTGGGTGACAGATATTACGCTCGCAGCTGCTAACGGCATCTACGTAATTATCAGTAGTATGGAGAAATGACAGAAACAGCGAGTACAAGACACTACTGAATGAGGAAATTTTTGGAAGAAGGCTTAAGGTGTTATAATAACATCTTACTAGGTTTGTATATTGTGAACATAACAAGATTTTGAAACTTCGTAGAAATGATAAGGGTACCCTTCAGGAAGTTGTGTGTATTTATTATGAAAGTACTTGCTTGTATTTAGAAAGGTTTTAATTTAATTTTACTGTATCTGTCGAATTCAGATGTGTGTTCTAAACTGACAGGAATTAATTACGATTTAAAAACGCACCCTGAAATTTCATTTTAAAAGTTAAAAATTAATCAAAGGGCTCTAACACAAAAAAAACCCTTAGAATGTTTTTAACTGAAGCATCAGTATAAAACAAATCTACTCGTTTTTGTTAAACAATTATTTCACTGGAAAAGCTTCTTTTGCTATTGCTGCTCCTCGAGTTGCAAAGTGTTGTTTTAACAGAAAACAAACCTTTTTAACCTTTCGTAAGATTGCATGCATTATGTAAGCTGAGAGTGACTTTCTGACACCGAAATCTAGAATTTACGTCGTGTGACGACAGTACTTCTAAAATTAGACGCGCTAAGAGCTTCAAAAATGTAAAATAGTTTATGTGGAATTTGTGTGGTGACTTTTTGCGTACAGTCAGTTCAGTTCTTCTTGGTGTTTATTTTGTTAAGTATGAGGCACAGAATAGGTTTCAATATTCATAGAAAATGCAAAGAAAATAAGTTTTCACATCAAGTTCTTCAATTAAATAAAAGCATCCTAATAAAAATAAATGGCTTGAACTGCTTGTAAGAAAGTGCTCTACTCCATTGGCAACTGTGTTAGTTAGACAGAAAAGCTGGAAAGGTTCTATTTCATGAAATTATGTGTTGTGCTGGACTGCATTTATAATTAAAATAAACTCCTCTTCTTACAACCTATTACACGAAGACTTTATTAAATACATCCCCTGCTCTCTCAAGAATAAAGCCAAACTAATTATAAATAATAAATACCCGAAGTAATTTGCTTGCAGTTCAAACATTGTGTTTTTACAATCCGCTTAGTAATTTTAACTATTGAAGAGTAACAGAATTCGTGGTAATAAGACCGTATTGGCAAGTGTTTTAATTTTAATGAACAAAAAATAACCGTCGTTAAAATTTATGTATAATTCGGGTTTGAAAATGTTGAAATTTTATCGATTCGTTCGGTGCCACACAGTAACAATTAATATAAGCGGTGCATTTAGCACACAAAATGAATGCACTGCCGTGACTGCAGTTATGGTTAAAATAGTCGGCTATATTGGGGGCATAAATATGTTTTTTTAGGTTAGGAATTACCTCACTTTAGTAACAAGGCAGTTCCAATTTATTTCTAAAAGTATGTAAAACGGAAAGTGGGTTAATGCCACATTATAGTTAAAAATGTAAAATATTTTGGCCTAATTTAGCCTTTGCTAAAAATAGAATTCCACGAATTTCCCGGTTTTTAAAATCCACCAACCTTTTTCGCGAGAGGTGTATGGGTATTTGTTAAGATATTTATATCTCGGTTAGAAAATTCCTAATAATTAACCGCCCAACAGTAACCTTTTTAATTTAAATTCCACGCATTTATTTTCAGTCTTAGCTTGGCTATATTAGTAGTATTATCGTTTATTCTTAAACACCATGGTAAAAAGTAAATGCTAAATAACTATTGTCGCAGCGATAATTTTCAAGTCACGCAACTACTAAACAACAATAGTTCACTACTAATGTAGCTTTTTAATAACACCAAACGACGCATTCAAAATTAAAAATATTTGTCCTGTCCTTTGTTGAAAAGAATCGATTTGATGCATTAACAACCGTTTGGATTAAATTGACAAAAAAAGGCATTAACACTGAACGAAACAGTCTAGGAAAGCAACGATTAAAAACAATTTAAAAAATCTGTTATTGATTGTTTTTAATGTGACATCCTTTTAGTGTCCTTCATAATACCTACAAATCGTTCAAAATTCATTCGTAACTGCTGTGCTTCTTCTATTTGTAAGTGTAAGGTTAAACAAGTTTAAAACAAAGTTTACAAAACACAAAGAAAATGGCTGTAATTAAGTGAAGTAATCCTTTCAAGAGGAACTAATCCGCTTTTGTATATTACTTTTATCATTTTAAAGCACGACAGTTTTTTTGTGCTTTTGAAACTATTTTATGTTCAACGTTCAATATACAGTTCACTTTTTATTATTTTCATATTTTGCGTTTTATATGCCCTAAAATTTGATCGACTGCTTAACGTCAATTTGAATACTTTTGATTTACAGAATTAATTCCAGTTTCTCCCTCAGTTTCTGCTTTCAGTATGATTTATTACATTTTAGCCTTTTATTTAATAAACCCTGCCCTTTTTATTTGAATTAAGATTCTTATATTTGTATTATTAAGTTAGTGATTGTCTTCTGTTATTTTACCTTTTCATGGACGCAGGCATTCTCAGGTTCCTTGAAAATCCCTAGTTTCACACTGCAAATATCTGTTAAAGACTATTAAAAATTAAACAAAATAAATGATCTTGTTATTCGACTTGATTTAAATTAAAATAATTCCTGCAGGTAACAAGTAATTTCGCAACAATTCCATATTTCATTCACCTTCAATAAATTTGCAAATTGTGCAAACTGTGCAAGCCAGTAACAAACAAAGTTATAGGTAGAACCAGAGAGATAATTGTCGTCCTGTATACAAATTTTATTTGTCGAACCGAGTTAATAGCAAAGCGGATTTCACAGTGTCGTGTGTGGTGTCATGCTCGGAATTATCAATGGTCTCTGAAGTGCATAGAACTTGCACGAACCTAAACCAATTCGGTCTACACCGCATTTATTATTTATAGAAGCACTTAATACCGTGCATTATATGCACACTTCTGTTTGTAGTAAGGCGTTTAAGGACGAAGAGGCTATTTTCACCTTATTTTTGAATGTTTAGAAATCGCTTATTATTAAAACTTTGTAACCCTAAATATTTGACATTTTTTAAATATAATTGACAATCAATAGTGAAGCAAAAACTTCAACTCCTTCAAGATTGCATTAATCATTATTTTTAAAAATCGGCCGACTCTCTTAAAAGTACGAAAAATTAAACCTATTAAGTTACATCTGCACACCTCTCAACCAAATTGCACATTCTGTTAATTACCTATTTTATCAGTACTATAGTGTTAGTACTAATCTTAGTACTAACGTTTAGAATTAAGTCTTCCAAACTTCGTAGTACTGGGTATTTCTATTTTCTAAGTCTATTGTGGCGGGTTTAACGTTGTACGCTTCCTTTTTGGGTATTTCGCCAGCAGTTGCTAAAATAAAAATTTAATTATTAAACTGTTGAAACACCGAACTCATGGCGAAAGGAAAGAAGTTTAAAAATTGAGTATTTCTTTTTCGGTCTAGGACGTTTAGGCGCGCATCTTTAGGCGCGCACCATACGGCACGAGCTATTAACCGCCGGCATTTTAGGCGCAGGAACCTTTAGGCGCGGGGACGTTTAGACACCGGCGTTTTTTGGCGCGGGGACGGTTAGACGCCAGGCATTAAAAGCTATACGATCTGTTTTAAATTGTACCTTCTGAACGTTGGAAGCGTATTTGAAACTAAATTGCTTTATAATAAGAGATTCTCTTCTTAATTATAAAGGTATACAAACTGATTTAAATTTAACTAGTTACAAATATGTTCCATAGAACCAAACATGTCAAATCGGGCAAAAAAATTAAGTATAAAAAAATTAAGTAAATTATTATTCGAATTACGATATTTATTATTAAAATTAAAAATTAATATAACCTGATTTTAGAGTCTATATTCTAAATAGATTAAACCAGTACTAGAATATTTTTCAGTTTTGAAAGATAAAGATAGTTTACTCTTATTAATTTAAATTTTACGAATTTTTTAAATTTCAAAGGATACACAAACTTCTTATCAATCAAGCTGCTTGAAAATTAAATAAAAAATATATACATAGAAGTTACAGGTAAAGATGGTTTTAAGTATGATTTAATTACGCTTCTTGATGCAAGGTAACTATCCCTGATTACTATTTTTTTTAAACCAAATGGTAAATATCAGTATAAAAGTTTCCAGCGCCTAAAGGTTCGGCGTCTAAAGTGTTCGCGTCTAAACGTCCCTGCGGCCAATGACGTCCGCGCCTAATGGTGCAGCGCCTAAAAACTCACGTCTAAAAATGCGCGCCTAAAGGTGCGCGCCTAACTGTCCCTTTCCGTTTCTTTTTACTTCTATAATTCTACATCACTATAAGAGTTCTAAGGCTCTGTTTAACATTTCCCAACAAAAGAATGTGATTGATTCATTGTCCAAAAAAGTAAGAATTGCTTACGTACACGGGGTTTTTATTTAATTCAAATCTTGGCAGTATACTAAGTAAAATTAATATCGTCATTAGATAATAATATTGAAAAGTAAAATAAAAACACATACTTAGTAACCTCATAGTTTCTGAGATTTTGTTAAACTACCTTTCAAAACTTAGAATTACCTTTTAAACAGGCTCGAACTACCTTAGGATGCTTCAAACTATCTGTGAATGTATGAACTACCTCGGAATGTTATTAACTATTCTGGAATTCCGGGAAAAGCCTTAAGATGCCTCAAACTACCTGTATCTGTCTCGAACTATCTCAGCGTACTTTGAATCAACTGGTTGCAGATGTTTTAATTAAAGTGAAATGCCAGAAACTACCTCCAGATTCTCCATAATGCTTTGAAATGCCCCAAACTGTTTCGGAATATCAATAATTAACTTACACTATTTAAAATCCCCTGGGAGTCTCTGTAATTACCTCGGAATACTTGCCGTTAACATTAATTGCCTCGAATTACCTTGTAATAATGCTTTGAATTACGTGGAATGCCTCGAACAAACTTGAGATTCAGACTGCTTGCAAATGCCTGCAATATTTCGCTAAATACCTACCTGAAAATGCCTCAAACTATTTAAGAATGTTTATTACTGCCTACGAATATTGCCAGTTACATGGGAATACTTTGAATTACATGGGAATACCTTGAACTATCTGTAAGTTCCTTGAACTATCTCGGCATGCTTTGAACTGCTTAAATTAAATCGAAATGCCTTAAATTATCTGAGAATATCACGAACTGACTCAGAATACTTCAATTACCTTCAATATCAAAATGTTTTTATCTAATATGTTGAAATGCCTTGAACTATTTCGAGAAAATTTCAACTGCATGTGAATGCCTGAATGCCTCAAACTGTTTAAAAATGTCTCGAACTATGCTTTGAACTGCTTGACAATGCGTTACTAAAATCGGAATTCAGATTTTCCCACATGCCTCAGACTATTTGGGAATATCACGAAGCTTGCAGTATTTCAAATTACCTAAGAAGCTATTTAATTATCTCGGAATACTTCATGTTAACGGTAATTTCTCCGAATTACCTTGCAATGCTTTGAATTAGTGTAATGGCTCGAATTAATGCAAGATAAGTTGCTTGCGAATACATTGCTGAATACCTAAGAATGCCTCAAACTACCTGGAAATGCCTCGAACTATTTAATAATGTCTTTAACTACCTCCGCGGATACCAATCTGTTAGAAATGCTTCGAATTAGCTGGGAATACTTGTGAATTACTCGAAATATCTCGGTATACTTTGGACTATTTCTATATCCTTGAACTAAACCAGAATGTCTCAAACTATCTGAAAATATCAGGAACTAACTTCAATTTCATTGGAATTACCTTAAAATACCTTGAAATATTTTTTCCTATGTGCAAATGCCTCGAATTATGTCGAGAAGATTTCAACTGCTTGTGTGAATGCCTGAGATGCTATCCCAAATACCTTGGAATATCTTAAACTCTTCAGGAATATTATGAAATTATTTTCAAATGCCTCCGACTATAGGAAAATTATTCTGAGAATGCCCCGAATATCTAAGCATTATCTACAGATTATCTGGGGCTACGTATAACTACCTCAAAATATTTTTAACTAGGTAGCTGAAGATATCTATAACTAGCTCTGAATATTGTAAATCTATAACAGGTAAAAGCGAAACAAAGAAAAATAATCACCTACCTGTATACTTACAAAAAACTCAAAAGAATTCGCCGACTAACTTAGTTGTTTGCAAGGGCCGTAGATCGCCGAGGATTGCCTTATCACAGTTAAAACTCATAAAGTGAATACTAATAAAAAAATGAAAAAATTGGGCGCCAGAAAACTTTTCAGTTTTCAAAAAAAATATAGAAATACAGATAAGTAATTTTAATAAATTCAAAATATTTAACAATAGACAAATTAAATGGAAAAAATAAAAGCCAAAAATATGCAACCAAACATACAAAAACAATTCGCTTAGGTTAATTTCAAAATAAAAATTTCAAAGCAAATAAACTGAACCAAAAACTAAATATCAACGTTAGTTGAATTGAATAAGGATAATACATGAATGGAAAAAAACGATCAAGGTGGATAAATAAAAAATAAGCGCTTACCTTTATTACCTGAGTGAAAACAAGTCTAATAAAAAAATGAACGATCAAAAAAAATATATAGCAATAGCCTTGTTTAAACTCAAGCTTATTACCTTGAAAAAAAACACGCAAATTCGTTATGTTAATAAAATAAAATGGAAAAACCAACCTAAAGCGTTACAGAATATTACAACAAAAATATAAATTTATTTCGTGAAGCGAAAAAGGATTAATATGAGATAATTAATATAAATGCAAGTTAAATTCGCTGAAGGCGTTAAAATTCAATTGTACAAATATTTAAGTAAAGCAAAGTTAAAAATTAAGAAATTTAATAAATGGACTAAAACCAGGTAAATTCGACGACACTTAACAATTCAATAAACACCGACCTTGAATCCTCCAAGCGATCGAGTGGCGAATAACCAGCAATGATAAATAATTTTTCAATAATACCGCATCCTTCAACTCCATAAATAATGCAGCCGCAAAAAGGCAAAAACCAAAAGAGCCGGAGTACGGTAAAGTAATGGAAAATAAAACCAAACGAAAAGAAAGAAGCTGTAACAAAGTCGCCATTAACACGTGCGTTCAATGATAAGGCAAAAATCTCCACTTACCACCAGTATCTTGGTGCTTCTAAAAAATAATTTCACAACGTGAAACAAAACCGAAAATCTCGGAAGTTATAATTCCGAAAAGTCCATCAGAATTAAATGAGTAACTTCGGGATAAATTCAAACTCAACTGCTTCGGCAGACATCCTAAACGGAAAAAAGCCAAGATTTCTCGAACGCAACGCCTATCATCCAACGCGCATGACCCTCTCTCCCAAATCAGAAAACCTACTCAAAACCAAAAAGTCACTAACTACGTTATCTTTTACCAGTGAATATATAATAAATAGAGGTTCAATAAATGCATTCACCGTAAATAAGCAATTGAAAGGAGCAAAATAATATAACGGAAAATGAACCGTTACAAATCTTCTACAACTGTTTCAAACTACCTAAAAATGCTACTTCAAACTACACTGAAATGTAACTACCTTTAGTACTTACTTAAATCCAAGATTCTGAGGAACATCGCAAACGTGCAATGGTTTGTGTCTAATCAAACTCTACATGTCGACTTAGGCATTTCATTCATGAAAGATGTTGTAAAAAAAAGCAATTAAACACCACGATACCCTGATAAATCATCCAAATGCAGAAATAGAGCCATTAAACGAAGAACCCGATAACCGACGCTTAAAGGAAAAATGGCCTAAGGCGATAATATAGGGGTGACACCAATGGATGCCTTCCCTTTCACGTCAGCTAGTTATATACCTACATCCTAAAATTAGCTCATAGAACGTATATTTATATTCTGATTGCTGACAAATAAACATTAAAAAAAATACTTAGACTACGTTGAAATTCCTCTACATGCCTCCAAATGTCTCAAACTATTTAAAAGTGCCTCGAACTGTTTCGAGATGCCTAGTACTACTTGCTAATGACTGACCTATTCTGCTAAATATGCCAAAATGTGTCAAAACATTCTGGAAAAGCCACGAACTATGTGTAATAGACACGAACTACTTCTAAATACCTTGAAATTCCCCGTAATCTTTCAAAGTATCTGGGATGATCTAAGAATGCCTAGCTTTACCTTAAACTTATCTGGGATTTGTTAGAAATATCTCGGCACTTCTGAAACCATCGGTAACTACCTAGAACAACTTTAAATGTTTTGAACTATCGGAAAATTCCTATAACTATATCGGAATTTTTCAAACTATTTACGAATGCCTTGAGCTACCTTATAATGCTGATTTGAACTAAGCTGAAGTGTTTCACATAGGTACTTGAAATTACCCTGGAATTCCTCCAAATGCCTCGAACTATCTGGCTATACGTTGAACTATCCTGAATATAGTAGGTAACTACGTGGGAATGTCTCGAACTACTTTGGAGTACTTCAGATTTCCTGAGGATACTTTGAACTACTTCGGAATTTATCGGATCTATTTGGAAATGCCTCAAAATATATGGAAAGGCCTCAAAATGTCTCTTCTGACTTATACCTAAAGCTCTGTTGGAATGCGTTTAACTATCTGAAAATGTGCCGAAATGCCGAAAAATTCCTTTAACTGCTTCGAAATGCTTGGTGTGCATCGAAACTGAGGTGTTTGACCTCGAAGAGTCCCTAAGATGCCTTTAACAATGTTTTTTGGTTATTTCAGTATGAGTGATTTACTTTACACACAAGTAAAATCATCAATTTATTAGCGTATTTTCGATAATTAATTTGCACTATTTTATATGACGTAAAGGGTGTTCCAATGAAAATCCATTTGCAGCAGGTTTTGTCTTGTAATGCCATATCACCTTTAATGTTACCCTTACATACAGGCCATTTACTATTTCTTCTTCTTGCACTTATGGCCGAAGCCTAGGCCTGTTACTAACTCATAAGTACGAATTCTGTGAGTCCTTTTCACTCGTATGCTGGACAGGAGGCTAACCTTACCCGTCGAAAAAGGCGCAGTGTTGCCAGGTTAACGATATTATCAAAGGTGTTGGTATGATAATCGGGACTGTCCGCTTAACGTGCCCTCCAATGCACCTTCTATAAATTTCGGCGGGAATATCGCCAATTTCGGGAATCGAACTCGCGATGCCCACCTGCTCCGCCATTTATTACGGTAACATCTAATTATTGTTATATCAAACACATTTGAACTGTAGCTTAAAGGAGGTATATCATACAACCAAAGCCTACTGCAAATGAGCTTTGATTTGAACACTCATTACTTAAAAATATTAATAATTATTGCAACAACTTTATTGTGCTACCTGTAACTTCAGTTTAGAGATAAATTAAAATGTAAACAGGAGAGCGGAAGTGCCTTTCAACACCAGTTATTTATTTTAATTAAACTGTTTGGAATTTATACTACTTGAATATTGTTGCATCAGAAACAAATTAGTATGGTGGAGCTTAGTTAATATTTTAATTAACCAAAGGTTAAAGTTTAAGTTCAGGAACTATAACAAAAATAACCTCCTTTATCAACTATCTAAAAGTCTGGAATAGTTTTAAAACTTGTCAAATTTTATTAGCTAGTTTTCCAAGTACTTAAAAAATATTCTAGCTAACTATTTAAAGGATTAAACTTTGATGGATGTCGTATAAAACTACAAATATATTGATTTTATTAAATACGAATAATTAATTAAAATATCTGTAAAAAATGTTGAGGTTCTTCTGAATCGATAAAGGAAAACGAGCGAGGGAGTTTAAAAAACGCTTTTTAATTTATTATGTTTAGTAAGTAATTATTTATAAAAGGACTTTGAAATGTCCTTGGTAACCTTGAACAGTAACTTCTATCGTGCACGCTTTCAGTTTAGTTTGCTTTGATAATCCATCGGCAAGTTTATACCGCATTGTTCGTGTATATGGACGCCACTGTGCCTGGTAGAAGCTTAAACCTCGGAACAGCATTTAATCCGGTTAAGGCCCGAATCTAACATTTCCTGGGAGTTTTCATGAAGAAATAATATAACCATTATTAAAAAGATTTTATTGTGTCGGACTTATCTCTTATCACCTAAAAAGAAAATGATTATGCAATGCCTTAAACTTTATCTTTCCGCAATATCCCCGAATATCCAACAGTAGCCAGAGGATTTTCAAGAAAATTAACTCCATTTACGGTTAGATTATCCCCACTGGCGAAAATACATTAAGTTGTACCGTTTTAATTAGCACGAGTTAACCTGATTAGGCCGATATTTGTGGAATTCCGCAACAGCTAATATTTAAACTCGACAGACGTATTCGCGGAAATTAATTAATTACAGATATGCAGCGGTTGTGAAAATAGGATACTCGAATTTGCTGCTCAATTTCTATATACATACTTGTAAGGCTAGAAAAGCATACGTTTAATTAGCGAGCGAGAACTCGTTTTCAGCGTATAATTAAGAACTTTCAATTACGGCGTTATTTACTACACTGTTTCAACGACTCCAAGTTTTCCTTTGATATACCTACTTACGGAACGAATCTAAAATACGGAATAATGATTTTACCTAATACCTACTTCAAAGTTAACGAAAGTTAGAAGGAAGCTCATTTTGATATAAACAGAAAGTAAGACATTTCCTCTGAGCGGGTTTTACAGGCACAAAGAATACTTTGATTTGGTAATTTTAAAGTCAATTTGCACAAATCTCAACCGACAACCGCTCTCTCAAAGTGCAAAGTAAACAGCAACAAAAGTTACTAAATAAGTGGAATGAATGTATACAAAGTAGTTGATAAGTGTGTCCGGGCGGTGTTTTATAGTCCTTTGTGGCACTCACCCTGGAGACACAATGAGTTGTGGGCTAGAGGCGGAAGCATCTCAAAGAGCACACCGCTGCATGCGGTCTGATTACTTCCTCTCACGCTGACCCCGACTTGAGCGACCCTACCAATCTAAACAACTCGCATCCAACTGCTCTATTCACATAATAGGTGGATATGTATATGTCTTTCATAGATAAACCGAATAATGCCGTTGATACCGACCGTATAAAGGTCCCGTAATTAATTTTAGGGACGAAAAATTAAAGGCCAACCAACGACTAATTAGTAGTTATACGGCCGTATTTTATAAACTAATACTGAAGCTCTAACTGTATTGCTGTGCACACCATTTGAAGGAACATTAAGTTAATAGGCTTAAGACGTTTAGACGATGATGTATAATGGGCAAATGTTTTCCGACAAAAATGTGCTTGGGTATGTTTCGAGGTGATAAGGTCTGTTGCCCGAACAATGAACAAATCTATAGCAGTAGAACAAAAAGTAGGAAGAACTCCGAAAGAAAAATACAGAAAAAAAAAGGACGGCGAATCAGGAAGGGGGGAAATGTAAAAAAAAGGCCGGGACAGGGCGAATATTATAAAATCATTGACCCACGAAAAATGGGCGAGGAAATAAATATAATTATTCCCCGCAACATTTCTTACGTAATGAAAGTAAGGCCCTGGCCAGACATTTTTAGAAAATACGTAAACCAATTTTAAGCTCATAACTGGGATAATTTAACCCCATACATTGACGTGCTTAAAATTTGCAATTTCCTTTCCATAATTATCAACCAAATGACGTTATTGATTTTCATTCCGTAGTTTCACTAGCAATTTATACAGTTAACAATGTAATTACGTCACTTTTTCTGTAATATTGTTTTGATTATTTAATTTACATTTTTTGGAATTACTTTTACAGCGTCGATTTAAATCAAGTGTAGCAGGCTCACAACTGTATACCCTCGGGACTGCTGTTCGCTTGTTTGGAGCTGTATCTGAATATTAACACAGGCTCACAAACACCCAGTTCTTTTTGTGATACAAAACCTAGATGTCGCCATTTTTTATTGAAATTTATGTCCGAATTCATAGGCATCATTCGTTTTCACCTGCTTTTAAACTGCTTGCAAATTTTATCCCATTTTTCTGCACACGCACAAAGCCTTCCAAAAGAACTTCCCCAACCCCAAACATTTTTATTCTCAAAATTAAATTCAAACCCCATTTTAAAATTGATTTAAAAAAATCAACCAAAACTAACGAAATTTCGGAAGCATTTAAGTAAATTTGTTGTTACGGTAACGGCAAAAAATTGAGTTTTTGTGTGCAAAACAACAAAAGCAAAAATGTAGCTTCTAAAAAATGTATCTCCATATGAATGTGGTTGCACAACATAGCTTCGAAAGGGTTGGACTGATTTGGATGAAATTTTAAATACAGGAGTGTCAGATTCATCGACAAAACAAAACCTTCGGAATTATTCAGGACAGGAAGTGAATTTTAGATAAGTTTCTGTATGTAGTAAAACGTTCGCAACTCAAATACTTTATTGTGGGGTATTTACAAAACTCTGACCTTTTTGAATTTGTAAATTTTTTATTTGGATTCCATTCGAAAAAAAAAATAAATAATACTCCGGTTTAAATATTCATAAAATTGAGTTTATTGTCACATTAAATTAAAATAGAAACTTTTGTGGAATTGTACTGCAAAATCACATAGCACAAAGTGCTTTTTAAACCGTTGATAGTTAAATAGTTCCAGTTGTGAGCGAAAGAGGTTTTCCATATTTAAGTACAAAAGGGAAAGTTTGAACGAGCTTAACTGCAAGTTGAAATTACTAAGGATAATAAAAATTAAAATTGAATTATGTTAATGGTGATTTAATATTATTAACTAGTACCATTGAATAAGAAGATATAGAAGACTTAGGGCGTTAAGTAATTTTGACGCTCCAAATTTCTAGTCTCCGCTATAAAGCCACACAGTGGACACCATACAAACCAATTAAAGCTTTAAGAACATGTTCTTCTAAAGATAACTATAAAAATATTAACTCAGAAATTTGTAACTCTGCTAACTTATTGTGTTATTTTTATTTATTGCGATTACGTGCCTAATTTTATTTAGTTAGCTAAGAATACTGAATATACACATACATGTGTAAGTTGATACTTTAGTGTAATCGGCAAAACTTACGCAAATAGTGGTTGACATGCTTATAAGTCTCATGGTTTATACGTTGGCGAGTGAAAATTTCCGAACAAACTTCATAGACAGCTTTAATCAATTACGTAATTCATACATACATACATCCGTAGCCCTACAGCCCTTCCTGGGTCTTGGCCTGCTCCAGAATGCTTCTCCAGGTTCTTCTATTCATGACTTTCTGTCTCCATTATACGCTAAGCACCACCAGGTCTTCTCGAATTTCATCAAACCACCTGATTTGTGGGCGTTTGACAGATTTTTGGCCTCGGGGAAGTTAAGAAAAGTTTTCCCAGCAGGCGAGGTCTTTCCTAATCCAAGCAAATGCCCCAACCAGCGTAGACGTATAACTGCGTTGATAATATCGGGTTTCTTATAGCAATAAAGTACAGGACCGAATATCTTCCGAAGAACCCCCCTCTCAAAAACGCCCAGAGTATTTTTATCCTTACTTCGCAAACTCCATAGTTCTGCACCGTCAAGCAGAGCAGGTTTAATGAGGGTTTCGTAAATTCGTTTTCTTGTTCCTCTTTTTATTTATTTCAGTACTAATGTCATTATCACTGCTTATCAGCACACCTATTTAAATACATAAACAAATTCACGCGCTTCTTCAAAAGTATTATTATTCAGCATTAAGTTATTTAATAGACAATCATTTAATTTATTTATGCACATATATTTTGTTTTCTGTTTAATTATTAGCAGACCCATTCTCATACGAGTACTCTCGTAAGAGTACATTCAAGCTTGGTTATTGGTTATGGCGTCTTTTAGTTCACCTCGTGATCTTGATATGACATCAATATAGTCCGCATAGGCGAGGACCTGTATGCCTGTATGGACTTATTAAAAATTGTGCCTTCTAGGTCTATCTTTGTTAATAATCTGATGGTGTACTCCAGTGCTATGTTGAAGAGTAAGCATGACAAGCCATCGCCTTGCAGAGCTCCTGAATTTGAGGAAAAGCGGCTTGATGTCTCTCCTTGGATTCTAACCGTATTTGTATGACTATTACTCAAAGTGAGTTGTAAGAAAGGTTAAGCGCCTCTGGACGTATGGCTTCTAAAATTTTTTCTCTAAAGGTGTTATCATATGCACTCTCAAAATCAACAAAGACATGGTGTGTTTCTATGTTAGCTTTCCAGGTTTTCTCAATAATTTATCTGACGACGCGGGGCACATATGGTCGGTTGTCGACTTAGTTTTTCGAAAACCTCTTTGGTAACTGCCTGTTTCTTTCTTCACTGGTGGTACTATTCTTCGGTGTACAATTTTGAAGAATATTTTATAGGCTATATTTCAGAGTGTGATATCTCTATAATTTTCGCACTTTAACTGATCTTCTTTCTTATGCAACGGGCAAATAGTACCCACGGCGCACTCTTGGGGTAATTCAGCTGTTCTTCAAATTCTTGCCAGAAGTAAATGAAACCACTCACTCAATAAATTCTTTACTTCCGGTTTTAAAAATTTGAGCAGGTAGGCTGTCGCAATCAGATGCCTTTTTACGTTTCAGGTCACATATATTGCCTTTTTAACGCCTTCTAACGGTGGAGGCTGGCAATCTGCCTTCTCCGTTTAGTCTCTTAACTCTTTTCCTACTCCATCTTGATTTAACGGCATTTTGTAATGTACGTTCCATTTGTCTAATATTTCCTCCTTACTGCTAAGAATGTTGCCTTTGTTATCCTTACATAGCACTGCCCTGGGTTTAAAGTTGATCCTTGATTTATTAAGGTTTTGATACAGCTTCGTGTTTTCATTTTTATTACAGAACTTCATCTCTTCTAATTGTTTCGCAAAATAGAGCATTCTCCTCTTTTTGTGGACATTCTTCTCCTCCCTCCGTTTATTTTTATCTAGAAGCATCTCTCTGTAGGCTATATTTTTGTTCTCTGTCACCCTTTCGCATTCTAAGTCAAACCAAAATTTTTGTCGTTTGTACTGGGAGTATCCCAGAATATCAATGGCTACCTGTTCTGTTATTACTTTCAAGTTTCACCATACATATACTGGCGGCTGTTTGCTCTTCCGCGAGTTCTTCATCTGCCTAGTGGCCGTTTGAACTTCATTTGGAGTTGTTGTTGGACCCGTATTGCTTTCTGAGTCCTTGGGACGCATTGTCCTGTTGTCACTGAAGAGCGATTTAACATAATTTTTCGAAGAATTTGCTTTCTTTTGCTTGTCAATTATGATAGTACCGTCATCATCTGCTAGTCTTCCAATAAGGTAAGGTCCATACAGTCCGGCAACTTCTTTGAATTTTTTGTGCCTATTGAAATAATCGTATTTGTTTTCTAGGGTTTCGATTTCATAGCATTTCTCGCAATATTTGTTGCCTAGCCTTCCCAATCCTTTGTCTTATTTGTTTATTGATATCTTTGCATTTATTAGAGGTTTTTGTTTTTATTTGTCTCCGTTCGTCCATTAAGTCTAGAATGTCGCTAGTCACCCACACTATGAAATGCCTTAAGAAAAGTGTATGATTTGTGCGCTCCATAATCGATCATGTTTTTAAAACTACGGAAATTTGCGATTGTTGATACAAAAATACAGTCAAATTAAGGGGATTTGGCAGAGAAATATAGTAACAATTTTTCTATTGTTAACCTGATTTTTGTTATTTTACTTATTTTCAAGTTTCGTTGGTGTGGCACCTGATGCGCCACCTGTCGACACGCTATATAAATACATACATATTTGATAATTTAATATTATTCCTTAATAATGTTTATTTTTTGTTTCAGGTGAGTGCTGCGATCCCAATTCTTCCTTGTCTCGTTTAGAAAGCGGTAAGAAAAATTAACAGAGATGCAACGAATATTTGGCTGTTTCACCGAATATCCAGGAAGCCGAATATCCCTGACGAAATTCGACACAAACGAGTAATTTCGGCGAAACTTTATTTGAATTTTTCATTCGTGAGTACTAACATATTATTTGGTACACCTACTTTAATTTTCAATGCCATCGTTTATTAGTTCAATTCTAATAATAATAAAAAAAATGTGATGTTATTTATCGACAATGTCCCATTATCTGCATAAATAAAACCAGAATAGAAAAGAAAGGAAGCACGCGTTTTAAAAATTAAAAACCAAATATAAATACGATAAATATAAACTTCCTAATCGGATAAACAAAGCAAAAGGAACTTGTGCTTTTCCACTATACATATTTGTACCCTAATACAACACAATCAGAATTTTGTTTGTCCATGTATGGAATTGTGGCTCCGGTAAATGAACTCTAGGGTTAGGTTGGGTTGTTAACTTACTAATTATCGCTGTTAATTGAAATTTTTAGTTTAATTGCACTTGCAGCTCCTGAGGATTGCATTCACCTTTATACTTGTATTTTTATGTTCTTCCTTCGGCGGTGCGAAACAACAGCGCTCGGGCACTAGGTCCATTGTGCATCCGCCGCAGCTTAAAGGATGCCTTCATACCAAGATTTTGTCCATAGAGGCGCTCCACTCCGTGTATCGTCGGGCTCTAGAAAACCAGCACCAAATAAGCGATGTCTCAGAAGAGGTAGTCTGCGGCATTGTAAAAGGAGATGGTTTCATCTGCTTCGTTGCAACTTGGGTCCTCAGAGGCCATGGTCCGTAAGGAGGCCTGCAATTATGCTGGGGTGCTTCCTACTGAACCTAAAAGCTGTTCGGACCTAGCCGTTGAGGGTTTGTAGATGAGTTTCTTCGCTTGGCTCAACTAAGGGCTCGAAGCCCAATATGAGAGGAACTGAGAATGAGTCCAGTCGCTAATTGTTTGCTAAATGCTTGATTTAGGTAGGCCGAGGGCTGGTTCAGAGCCCAGAAAAAGGTTTCCAGGAGCTGTACTTGGCCAGGCAGTCCGCCTTCTCGTCGTTGTCACCGGGCACCCAGATTAAACAAACCCAGTTGATCGAGTCGAGCCTTTCCAGGGCCCTTCGACATTTCGTGACCCGTTTTGATTTGGTTTTTACAGAGCTCAAGGCTTTGAGCGCCGCATTACTCTAGGAGCATATATAGATATTCCTGTTTTTGTAGCCCTTGGCGAGGTTTTTCTGGGCGCAGACTAAGATTGCAAAGACTTCAGTCTGGAAAACGGTAGGAAACTTGCCTAGTGCGAGAGACAATCTCATTCTAGGTTTGTCGACATAAATTCCAGCAGAGGAGCCTGCGCCTGCTTTCGATTCACCACAGTAAATCAGAGAATCTGACACGGTCCATAAACGGTAATGAGCACTCATCACTTGCAGAGATTGGTAGCTCGTAATTTCGGGCGAAGGAATAGCAGGCCGACACTATATCGTTCCGAGCATTAAGCAGCGGCTCAGACTCTATCAAATGGAACAGAGTCTGAATGTATCCCTTCAGCTTCCCATCATATTTCCGTTTATGAACAGCCTGTAGGCCGACTTTTGTGCTTCCGCCTCAATCATAATCTGAAGGCGCGTTAGGTTAGGCGCTTCTAGGGCCGGCGAGGGAGTGTTGCGACTAGCCCCCATGATAGCAGAACTTGCTAGCCTCTGGAATTATATAAGAACTGTCTATGTATGTTACCCTGCAGTAACGGGACACCACATCGATGAACCATAGGTGATGACTGGTATAATCACCGCAGTATAGATCCACATCAGCACTTGAGGGAACAGGCCCCATGTGATGCTGGAGGTCCGAAGACATGCTCAGAAGGTGGTTGTGGCCCTCTTTATCTATCGGGCTATGTGATTGTTCCAGACAAGCTTAGTAATTATCTAGGGTTAGACGCAGATACTTTACTGTGCTTGAGAGTCTCAAAGCTGTCCCAAATCTTATGGGTTCCGTAAAGGTTTCCAAGGTGCTGCCATAAGCACCATCTCTGCACTATAAATAACGCTCCTTGCATTAATTTGCTAATTGTGCCAGAAAAATTTCCTGAGACCAAGATTACAATTTTATAAAATGTATACGTATTTATGTTAGTTATAGTTGTTATAGGTTCATGTATGTTTAATAAAAGTTCGCACAATAAAATATTCAGTAAAGCCGAATATTCGTTTCTGGTTACGGCCAGAAATCAGTATTAGAATCACCTCTAAAAAGTATAATCCATTAATATATCTTTTAATTTTAGTCTTAGTTTAGTTTTATCTTTATTTTGTTTTACTGTTTCCCCTTCTTTATCTTATCTATTTCACGTTTATTGTAATGATGGCGCATACTCTTTCTATTTCTTGCTAACTTTTTCTTTAGTGGTTATTTCTTTGCTCCACCCATTTTAAGCCTAAATACAGTGGAAGAAGAAGAAGAAGTTCCTGTATCGACTTAGGAAGGAGTTTGAAATGTTTTCCAAAATAAATGCGTACAAAGAGACATGTCTAACTTTCCAGTTCCAGAATTTTTGTGAAGAGTTTATTTTGTTGATGGATTTTTTTTGTAGTCCAGCATACCAAATGTCATCAAAATCGATCCATTTCGAGATATAGAGTATCACAAATCCACCCACCCGCAATTTTTATTCTGAAAAGCACATGTTTAGTTTGCTTATTTGAAATGTTTACGATTTTAAATTTTCACATGATTCTCAGTAAAACCCATAAATTTTAAATGAACCATCCTCCCGATCTCTTCCTAACTAAATTTATATTAGCATTGTATCAAAGTAGCCACTTACACCTGTATATTCAACATTTTTATTAGTAAAGTAAATAGAATTAGGCACGTAGGCATAATAAATAAAAAAATAGCACTATAAGTTACAGTTACAGACATCTCAGTTGATATTTTTATAGCTATCTTTAGAAGAATATGTTCTCAAACTTTAATTAGTCTCTGTGGTGTTCATTGTGTGGCTTTCTAGCAGAGACTATAAATTTGGGGCGTCAAAATTACTTAAGGCCTTGTATATTACGTAACTTTGAGCTTTTTAAAACTCTAAAATAAAGGAATTAATGTGTTCTATAACATTGAAAAAATATGCATCATGAATTATAATAAATGTAAAGTTTATTTGGTGAAGACATGCTGTAAAGGCCATTATCATACTGTTGTGTACACAGTGTATAAAGCTGGCAATTAATTCTATAGGCAACGATATTTCACTACCTCAGTCAAGGATAATCCGTTACATGAGTAATTTTACTAAGGACCTTTGGATACTCCCTAATATATCTACCTAGCTGACTGTTTTACTTAACCTACGTCATAATTTTAATGACGAGCTTAAAAAGCCGTGGGAAAAATTTAAATTTAATAAAAAAAAAGAGTTCAGGATGTTTTTATCAACACCCACAAACTTTTTCTTAAAACTAAAATAACTACGTTAATATCAGAATGTATTCCCTATAATTACGAAATTACATTTAAAAAATTGTTCTAAAAATTGTGGTGTAAAAATCAATAATATACGTGTTAGTTAGGAGGTCGTTTTTACACGTTCGATAAAATTTAATCAGCCAGGACAATCCGGAAGCTTATGTGTACGAAGCTAATATTATCGTAACAATCCTAATGTTAAAACATGATGTGAAGGGTAGGGAAAGGACCGAGTAATTAATAATGTACAATTACCAACTTACGGTATGCTTTCTGACTTGTAACTACTACAAACACCGTATAAACATCTACTCTAAGCTCATCTCTAGAGGTCGCAGAGTTTTAGTAAGAAAGTTTCTGACATCCTTTGCAGGTTCCTTCAAGCTACTCTCTTTCTGCGATTAACATATGTTACCGGTATTTTGCGTAGAATTTTAGACATCCTCTTAACTTTCCAAACTAATTTTTTCCATCTGTTTCTGGAAAATCCATTAACTTTAGAACTATTTCGGTCTTCTTGATTCTAAATTTCACACAGCCTGCCCATAATTAAAACAATAAAGAGAACAATAAGAAAACAACGCATTAAGATTAAATTCTTTACCCTCATCTTGTTTAACATTTGGGGGTTTATGTACAAATTTTCAAGTGGTGTTAAACAAAGTTTTAGAAAGTTTAATTCGTACTGTTTACTTATCCCTGTTATCTCTGACAATTTTGAGAAGCTTAAGCTCGAAATAACCTTTACGGTTTTTACTAATGAAAATGACATTTGAAATTGTATTTATTTAACCTTCTTTTGCGTCATTAAAATTTCAACTCGAATGTTTATTATTATTAACGATCCTCGATGTTTTACATAAATTAATATTGAATTTCTTTGTTTAAGATTAACTTTGCAGTAAAATAACAGATAAAGCTTAAATCTTGAAACCTGTCACAACAGGCTTCATCCTAAAGTAACTACCAAAAAAAGAATTTTGCGAAATGCATGTACATAAAGAAGAGAAAAGGTAATTAATATTAATTTGCTGACTAAAAAAGCCTTTGGTAAAGTTCACAGGGACCCAAAATGTGTAAATATTTCAAAAATATCAACTTTAGGTGTCCTTTTTAGAAACTGAACAGTTTTTTTGATTTCATTGTCCTCTCCATTTGAATCCTGGTATTAATAATTAACAACTGGGTTTTTAATGAAGCAGCAAGGCATCTCATTCACGATTTTCCAACTAAGTATAGATTACCGATATTTCTTTAGACTGCCAAAACGAAGCAAAACCAAGCTCGAACAAGTTGATAGCAGTGATATTGTTAACTTATTTAAAAGTTTCCAGAGTTGTTAATTAAATTTAATCAAAACTAATCTTCCTTTCGTCATGCTAAAGATGGCAAAACCAACGAAGCGTTAACAATTACAATATGAACTTTTATTGAAATAATTATTGAAGGTCTAAAACAGTTGGCAACCAACAAATTTCGTAACTCCCAAAGCAGGATAAAAAATGTAACACATAAGGCATTTAGCGTTATTCATTTTTCAGTAGTATGCTAAGTACATTTTTGTGTATTTTCAAATATTTTCAAAAACTTGACATCGATGAGATATTACAGTTGTTATATATATATGCTTGTATATAATTTCTAATGAAAAAGGGTCTTTATTTTACATTGGAAAGGATGAAATTGTTATGTAGTAAGCACAGGTGAAAATTAAAATATATGCGCACTTGCGCACCTTTACTGAATAATATAGTAAGTGAGCACATCATTTATTAAACACATCTGTACTGCTTTGATGTAATAGTATATTGCGTCATAAGGGAAGATATAGGCATATTTCATCCCGAAGATTTCTGCTGCACGAGCGAACGCAGTGAGCGAGGGCAGCAAAAGCCGAGGGATGAAATATGCCGTTAGATTCCCGTAGGGCACAAGTTATTTTTCCGCATCCATGAGAAGTTCGTATTAAATAAAAATAGTTATAATATAATACGTACCTACGTTTTTGACATATAACCTCAAATTACACATGTCAAATTTTCGTATTAAAAATAATTTCTATAATGAATTTATGTAAAAAATAATCGTATTTGCTTGAATTTTAAAAAATAATTACACTTATCAATCACTTAAATGAAGATTTTTGTATAATTAAATAATAATTTTGATTCTAAATTTTATCGATAGATGTCACGTCGATAGCATGCACGGTAAAAACCCGCAAATGTTCATATCGTCCCGCTTTTTCATATTTACCCGCTATTCGCCATTGTTAACCTCAAATGAGATAAATAATCTGTCAATTACATACCATGGATACGGAAAAAAAATTTTTGGTTTACGTTATTCATTGTTTTTTGTTAATTGTTAGAAATTTTGAGTTTTGTAATTTAATAATAAATTTCTAGACGCTACTGAATAAGTGCACTGTAATTCCTCGAATCATTTAGACCCCTTCTACCTACCTTTTTTTTATTAACCAAATTAGAAATTTATTTTCTTTAGATTATAGATAAGAGATTATCGTAAATGATTTATGATTTTTAGGTTAAGCGAGCCTACTTAGATTTTCTACCCTCTGAAAAATTGTTACCAGTCCTCCTCTGGTGTCTTCTTTGTTTAGGAATATTGGTCTTTTTATAAACAAATAAAAATTCATCTCTGGAAATTCGCCAGAAGAGAAAGGCTGTTATGAAAAAATGGACATTAGGTACTTATTCTAGCAGACGATGACGTTATACATCTTCACAAATCAAATTAGAATCAAATTGAAGGCCCTTTTTCACTTAATCGCGGTTTTTAATTTCAATAAGCCTTTAAATTGAACCTTAGCTTAAGTAAACTTAAATTGAGCCGCCTTAAGTTAAGCTCCAGCATAAACCTGCACTTAAATGCAACCCCTAGGGCCGGGTTTTCATCTCCTGACGAATTGAACTTACAGGCGAACAAAGAATTATATTGACAAATGTCGCCTAGCAAAATATCTGGTTAAAACTACCACGAGATGGAAAAGCTGGCCATTAGGCCAGTCAATAAAGATATGATCTATTATTATATTATATTAACATTATATTTTGAAACCAAAATTATTGAGACCATCCATTGCGGATACTTATAGTGGGTTGAGTAATAAATAAAGATGAGTAAAACTAGACGTCTTTCCCATTCGTTGTTAACAAGTGGGAAAGACGTCTAGTTTTACTCATCTTTATTTAATTATATTTTTAACTAAAAATGATGCAGTTAGTGCTGTTGAAATTGGTATATCGACAATTAGAGTGACAAGAAACTCCAGTTGTGGCAACTGTTGCAGAAAGGTGTCTATTTAATTGAGATCAGATTCATTTCTGCCTCTTGTTTTTCCCTGGTTCGAGCAGAGAATGCTTAGTAAAAACTACTGCAAAGATTTTAAATACTTTAATTTACACTTACTAATACATAAAACAAATTGAATGAACAAGTTAAAGTTATCACGTATTTCACCAGTTACCACGTGGTGTTACTGTAGCACCTCTTTCCAGTTCGAGTAGTGAAGAATAACTGACTTGAGGGTGGCACCCTGATAAAACAACAGGTTAGATGGCGCTGCACTACTTAAACTACAAACGTGGCAAATATAATACAAATACAAATATAACGGTACTAAACACTAACATAATTTCTTACAAAATCCTAGTTAAAAGGGTTCTACAGGGATCAATATTACGGCCGTTATTGTTTTCCGTCTATATCTCGCAACCTTACGTTGTACCTTTTCTTGTAATTGTAAATATATCTTTGGCTGGTGATAGTCAAATCTATCTGTCATTTTAACGTCATGAAGGGAAACGTGGTCACTACAGTTAACTAAGACTTAGAGAGCTTATTGCTCAAATAAACATTGCCTTAGAATTTACTCTGCAGCTATGCTATCTGAGGAAAATTGATAAATTTGTGGACGAGTTAAATTTATTGGTAGGGCAAGATAGAATTCCAGATTCTGGCGATATTACAAAATTGATAATTATTTTAAATTTAATAACCACATATCGAAATGCCTACAGTACCAAAACTTCTTCGCTAAAACCGTCAGCATTTGAGTGTTAATGTTAAAATCATTTATATGCAACATCTTAATTTTATCATGTTTTGTTCATTGTTACGCTGTTCACGATTCGCAAATAACTAGCATTAATAATAGTACAATTCAAAAGGCCGAGAATTTGTGCCTTATTTTATATTTGGAATGCAAAGACGCCACAGTGATAGAAACAATGAATTAAATAACTGTATCAAAGAATTATCTGGAAAGTGCTTGAATAATGTCAACGGTAATATTAATAACCCAATTAGCTCCGTTGAAGAGTCGATAGTCAAGCATACATCGAAGGAGATATACGAAAACTGGTAAAGATTGGTAAACATTTCCAAATTATGAAAAACCGCTTTCAATTGAAAGAACTTTCAAGTAATCCAATTTAAAGTCCACAGTGACCTGTAGAACTGAGGGTAAATTCTTTAGGTTACGTCTAGGAATGTTAATGAATTCAGAAACAAGTAGTAATTCTACATATCTAGATTCTTCGAACACGACTTTTAATTTCTTGGGTCACTAGGGATGACTTCATATTGGATCTCTTGATACGTAAAGTTATATACAGAGTCCCAACTTAATGAACAGTGGCCGATCACCTATTCATTCAAAAAACTCAGGAGACTTAGTGAAAAATGTGGGGCCCAACATTATCTTGTAAGGGCAATAGCCAAGTAGGAAGAAAGGTAATATAAGTAAAAAAGTAAAAAGGCATAAAACCAAAAAACTACAATGATGAAATCCAACGTGGAGGATTACCGAAAATGAGTACAATAAGCAAACATTAACAGAAAATAAAAGTCTGCCAGTATATGTAGTTAGGGTAATTTAGATAGCAAAACAGCAAATGTAGTGGAATAAGTAATATGGAGGAAAAGGAAAATATAAGAATTGGTTCAAGGATGAATGTCGAGCAGCATGAGAAAGAGATAAAAAGGCAAGAGAAATGGTACTACAATCTGGTGCATTGGCAGACGGGAAAAGAAAAATACCAAGCAAAAAGATAAACAAAGCAAAGAAAACGGCTTTCGAAATAAACCTTTATTGAGGGATAAAAACACATACAAAAGTTTCCAACAAAGCACGTTATTCTAATAAGGCTAAGAAGGACAAATTAACAAATCATTACGCTAAAGATTCTGAATGAAAAAGACAAAATCGGAGAAAACATACTATCGCAGATCATGAAGAGCAAAGATGTGCAGGAAATACAAAAAGACCAGAAGAACCCACAACAAAAGAAGTGCAAGCAATGAGAAACTTAAAAAATGGAAGAAGTCCTGGCGGGAAGGACATTGTACTAGAATTTATGCCGTATGGGGATTTAATGATTAATTGATCAAATACACCAGACTAGAGGACCACAGCCGTAAGAAACTTACCAGAACAATGGAAATGGGTGTAGTGATGATTAAAACAAAGGGATCCAAACAATCTATGAGGATTACAAGCGGAAACCACTGCAAGAAAAACATTTCCCTAGTATAAAGTGGATATAATAAACTTAACGACGCCAAGCCGTTTAAAAATGTAGTACTGATCCTCCCACAGGTATCACTGTAGGTGTAGGGCATATCACTTAAAGAAGAATAAGTAAAAGACAGGGGTATTGCTCTTTTAGATTCTGTATTCCCCACTGTACGCCGTCGGTACTTGAACAAGGTGAAGCCATTTAATTGTTTGGTTACAATTAGCAATTCTGTCTGCGGAGTGGTCAACTTCAGATAGTAACAAAACACGTATGCATAATATAGACTATACACAGTCATAAACACAGGAGAGGGCAACGGGGGAAACCATTGCAGATAACACATTTCCCTAGCGTAAGGGGCATACATATAACCAAATTCATGACGTGAAGTCGTTTAAACTTGTGGCTTTGGTCCCCCTCGTTAACGTCCTGAAATGGATATGACACGGAGAGATAGGAGAAAGACAGAAAAAAAGAGAGAGAGAGAGAGAGATTCTGTATATAAATAAAATCGCAGCTATTATCAAATATAGATTGTATGCGGAAGAGATAAATTGAGGGATATCATTTTAGAAAGAACATCTATGTAATAGCTCAAGTATAGGTTGGTCCTGAAGAAAGTTCAAACTACTTGCTATGAGTATAAAGTGGATCTATGGAATTCATGTAAGCTTGTGATATTGTAAGGAGACCACAACTCTATCTGACTATAGACGAAATATAAATACCAATAAATCTAACAGAGTTAGTAACGTTACGAATAACATGGACAATGTAAATAGGAGCTTAAAGGCTTCGACAAGGAAATCCGCTATCTACGACTCTACGACAGTGTTTAATCTGGTACTTTTTCAGATAATTAGTGAAACCAGTATTAACAGAACAAAAAAGGTAACAGGAAAAAAACTGCCAATGCTGATGACTGCTGCTGACACTTTTGGCAAAAAGAGAAAACGGACTGAAGAGAATAACAAGAGAACTGGAAAATACAGCACGAAAGGTACGTTCGATTGCAAATTACATAGAAACTAAATATATGTTAATGCTGACAGAAGGACACTGGTAAAAGTAGTGAAAATTAAACGGGACAATGGTAGGAAGCTGAAAAGAAGCAAAATGAGCAGTTTCGTCTTCTTCTTCTACACCTTTTTTCCGTTTTGTTTTAGGCATAGCCTGTCTTAGTTAGACTTTACAGTGGTATTTCTTCTTATGAAGACCACCAACGCTGTGCTTTCCTACTTCTTGCCTAGGAGTCTTCTTCTTAGCATTTAACATCCATCGTTGGATATATGCCTCTTTAAGATCTGCTTTCCATTCATGACGATTATTTGCTCGTTGGATCCAGTTAAAACCAACTGTTAATTTTAAATCAGGAGTCTTAATTATAGAAAATGTTAAGAATAAAAAAATGAAAATAGGTTACTGAAAGCGAATAAATATGTGGTAATGTTAAGGGCAGTACTGAAACCGAAGCGCATATCAAGAACAATCAAACTAGGAGTGCTTAGACCTACGGTAACATGGGTACTGAATAAAACTGAGAATACAGAAGAGGAAGAAGTAGAGGACAAAAATCTGGAGGAAGATTTTCAAAATAAAACAGAAAGATGGGAGAGAAGGTGTAGTTATATAGGTGAAGGGTACGAAGGCTATGATGGTTTGGGACACATCGAAAGAATAAACCCACCACTTTTTGTTATTCGTATTATTAAGTTTGTTTAGACCAGATTTATGTTTTTTCAGATATCAATGTCCAATATTCCCTCCATCCCTTCTTGGATTTCTACGTCTTTTTCTTCTTCTTCCAATTGGACGTCCCTTTGTAACCTCTCTTTACTATGTTCGATCTACATGTTTGTTCCAGTATTTTCTTTTGTCTCTTATAAGATGTGTTATGTCTTGTGTATTCCTATTAGATCGCTGATTGCCAAAAACAATGTTCAAACTTCAAAACAAACACGCTTGGAACCAGAAGAAGGGTACGGCCAAAGTACAGATGGTTAGAGGTAGTTTAGGGGGACATAGCGGAAAAGAAGGTGATGAACTGTAAAAGATTTTCTAGCGTCCAATAATGTGCCTGAAAGGCCTGCTAAAGCTATATATATAATTTGAAAAGTAATAACATTGTAGAAATTCCTCGTTGGAGAAGACACTTTTAAATTTGTGAATAAATATTTCTTCTGCAAAATGTTCAATACCCATGTTATTACTGCGCAATGAATTTAATTTAATGTATTATTATTTACAATGTATTTGTCCTTTTGCCACAAGGTGTAATTAAATTTTTTAGTGCGAACTCTTGCTTTCAATTAATTAAGCCGTAAGTACCGCCAGTTAAACAAACTCTAATTTGTAACCACAAAAAAAAAACACAAAGTGAAAACTGACAATCTCAATAATACATTTAATTAACTATAAACGTTCACTACTAAAATAAACGTATTTAAATAGAATTGTGTTAAATTGGTGGTTGCAAAACTCCCGAATTAACTGTTTTAGAAACAGCTTTGATAAATATTTATGGATGGGAATGCATTCACAGATACTCCGCGCTGCAATAATATGGAATTCCTGCAAAACAGGAATGTGATCTGACAGGCATCAGCGCCAATTTACTGAAGTAATTTGATATTCAAGTTTATTTCTTCACGATTGAATGTCAGATACTGTTAAATGTAGTACGCGTTTCCTCAAACACTTAGGATAAATATAATATTTTCGTAAAGAACTGAAGAGAGAAATTATAGGTTTAAATTTAGTGTAGTATTTAATAAGGTATTCCCACGCGTCGCCAAGTAATAAAATCATTCGTGGTGAATTTTCTTTAAGATGCCGTGGTTGAGAACAGTTAGTTTGCAAAGAAGTATAAAACAAAAGGCAATTTAGGTTTAATACGAAGTGCTTTTTTCTAGTTCCAGTAGTCAGGTTTTATTTCGTTGTTACTAAAATACAGTCTATTTACTTTTTGACTTGTGCGTGCAACACAGCTAATATCAAACACGCAAAAATGGATTTCGCGTAACCAGAAACTGTTTGCCCGGATTATTCGTTGAAACTAAAAATTAATTTCGCTGCACGCTAACTATTTTAAACTATTCAAAAATATGCGATCGATATCGATAGATGACCTACTGTCGAGTGTGTGTAGGAGATAGGATTTTAACCAATTAGTCTGCCGTGAACAAACACGTCAGGATTAAATTTTTGCAAAAATCACTATTAGTTAAATCGGAAGTAAATATTGAAGTAATTAACTTTTCATTTCATAAATGGATAAACATGTTTTATTCCAATTATGCTCGTTTAAGTAAACGTTCGATAAAATTTAGACCTAGCCTTTTATGTATTTATTTACAAATTCCTGCACGGATAAAAAGTCCCGAATTTTTCCAAACGTAAAAATTTTATAAATGCCCGAACATCAGGAACAAAAAAAAGAGAGGGCAAATTTAGACGTTTGAATACTTTGAAGTGGATCAGTTGGCAATTTTCTTAGACCTGGCAATCCTAGGTGATGTATCTTCCTTTTACTGGAGCAGGAATGATGTGATACATTTTCGTAAATGTGTTTAGTCTATCAACATTAATCACCGAATTGTCAAGATGTACCGTGGTAATTACTTATCATGAAAACAGGTGTATAATAGGGCTGACATGTTTAAAAACAACATGTTAAACATCAGATGTTTGAATTATAATACCCCGAGTTCGCTTATTAAAATTATTATTAAAACGAGTTTCGACCTAACAAAGGAAATAAAATATTATAAAAAACCCATTTAATTTATTATAAATGAGAGAAGTTGTTCTGGTATTCTAGGAACAAGGAAATATAAAACATGTCGCAATCCTTTCGAACAGTTTTTCACATAGCATCCTATTTTTCAGTTATTTAGTAGAATGTGAGTGCTGCAACAAAGTTATGCAGGTTTTATATAAAACGTTGCGCTTAAATAGGACTTGCAAAGCTTTGATGCATTTTATGAACGTTTAAGTTAAATCTGTTTGTGATATACATATAAGCTCGAAAACCCAACAAAGGTTGCTGGATACCCAGTGCCTACATTCTTTCATATTAAAGAAAATTAGAAGTTACGAAGATTTTCATCGAATATTTTTGAATGTCATTAATGTTATTAAAGTTACAAAAAGTACAATTCCTTTATACTTGCTTGTTAATATATTTGTAAAAGTTGCCCAGTTATTATTTTTAATGATGTTGTAACCTTAGAAACTTCACTCGAAGGATCACCAAACTTAAATAATCTTTATTTAAGTAATGATAAGGTCCCTGGAATGAGAAACATGAAAAAATATTGAAACTTTTTAAAGCGTGCAGGTTTCATTCCGTCTAGACTTTACTAAAGCTCGAGTAAAAAAGCAGCCTTAATTAGCTGTTTTGCTTTTATAATAAATTGATTTTTTAGACAAATAAATATTTAACACAAAGCACTACTGAAATCTTACGAGTAATCTACAAGTTTAATTTATTTTAATGACTATTCTTTGTTTAAAATAAAGTTCTTATTAGTATCGCGAATAGGTTTTGTGCAGATTTTAGGGAAGTAATGAGTATGTTTAGAAAATTTCAGTTTGTATTAAATTTAATCCAAATAAATTGATTGCAATTCATTTTTTTACATTAAAAATACAAACAAACAAAGTTAGTAAACGATTCTGTTCCCCAAATTTTAGAAAATTTAATATTGGTCATCCCAATTTTCTGAACTTTAATTTAACACAAAGAAAATTTTCGAGAGATTCGAACTTGAACTTACAATTGGAGAAGACGAGTTAAGTCGAATATTAAATTCTCAAGTCGAATCTTAAGCCAGCCTTTTAATTTACTTTTTAAGTTTTCGCTCTGAAAATAGAAAGTTTTACAGAATTGCTACAATAAATTCAAAATGGATGAAGCTAATTTTATGAAGTTCTATTTAACTTTAAAAAAACATTGAAGAGATCCGAAATTGAATTTGCATTTAGAGCAAGCAACTTAGTTAGTTCTAAGCTCGAATATTAAATCATTAATTACTCGTATACTTTACACTTTGATAGATAGAAATCTCAAAATTGATAATTCCTGTTTTACTAATTTAAATTTAATGTTTAAATTAACTTCGAGAGATTCGATTGATTCTGAGATTCGAATAATACTTAAATCCTAAGATTTTCAAATCGAGTCTTAAACCAAAATTATTACTTACATTTTGAGTTTTTACTTTGAAGACTCAAAATCGTTGGCTCCAGATTTCTGAATAAAGTCTAATTAAATTTTTGAAAAATTCGAGAGCTTCGAATTTGGACTTTTATATGGAGCAAGTTAGTTTCAAGCTTCGAATATTGAATCGTTAATTAGCTTAAAACTTTCTAGTAGAATCTTAATCCAAAATTATAATCTACATTTTGAGTTATAAATTAAAAATTGATGATCTCAATCTCTCGAATTTCAATTTAATTTTGAAAAACTCTTGGAGAGATTCGAATTTGAATTAATTTTGGAGCAAGTGATTTAAGTTGGTGCTAAGGTTTGAATATTAAATGGTTAATTATAACTTGAAATTCTAATGTCGAATCCGAAAACGTAGCTTTAATTTACAATTTTTGTTTTTAATCTGAAGATTTGAAAACTCTTATATTAAATTCAAACTCCTGAATTTTAATTTAATTTGGAAAAATATCTTTGGTAGATTTTGGAAATTCGAATTTGAGTTTAATTTTGGAATAAGTGATTTAAGTTAGTGCTAAGATTCGAATATTGGATATTCTCAAGTCAATGTTCTAATTTACAATTTTTTTTTATTTTTTTGAAGATAGGAAATGTTAGAATCCTTGATTCCAGCATTCGGGAATCTAATTTAGTTTTTTAAAAATCTTCAAAAGATCCGAATTTGAACTTATATTTGGAGCAAATCTTAGAATTTAAAGCGTTTTAAGCTAGCTTCGAATATTAAATCGTTAATTAACTCCAAAATTTGCATTCTGAGTTTTTACTCTGAACGTAGAAACCTTTAGAAAATTTCCGCGTTTTGAATTTTAATTTAATTAACAAAAAATTGAAAAGATTCAAATTTGAATCTAATTTTGGAGTAGATGATTTTACTTAGTTCTAAGATTCGAATACTAAATTGTTAATTAACCTAAAATTCTCACGTTGAATCTTAAGCCAAAATTCTAATTTATATTTTGAAATTTGACATTGCACATGGAAACTAAGTATTAAAAAGTTCCTTTAATTAAATTTGAAGTCGATGACCCCAGTTTTCTGAATTTTAATTTGTTAAAGAAATCTTCGAATTTAAAGCGATTTAAAGTAGTTTAAAGCTTTAAATACTAAATCGTTAACTAACTTCAAAATTTAAATTTTGAGTTTTTGCTCTGAAAATGGAAACTTTTACAAAATTCCTCCCATTAAATTCAAAATCTACGATCTCGGTTTTTTGAATTTTTATTTGCTTTTAAAAAATTTAGAATTATATTTGCAGCAAGCGATTTGCGTAAGTTCTACGATTCGAATATTAAATCCTTGATTAACCTTTAGTTCTTAAATCTACGCTTAAGCAAAGATTTTAATTTACACCTTAAGCTTTGAATGTAACAATCTTAAGAAAATTCCAGCTTCCTGAATTTTAATTTAGTTAAAAAAAATCGTTAAAAGAATTTGAACCTACATTTGGAGCTAATTATTTAAGTTAGTTGTAAGATTCCGATACTAAATTGTTAATTAACCTGAAATTCTCGAGTCGAATCTTAATCCAAAATTTTAATTTATATTTTGAATTTTTGCATTCTGGGCATAAGGAGTTCATGAGAAGAAGAACAAGAAGAATTTATTAAACAAAGCGATTTAAACTAGTTTAAAGCTTCGAATATGAAATTGTTAATTCACTTAAAAATTTACATTCAGAATTTTTCCTCTGAACATATAAAATTCCTTCCATTAACCTCAAAATCAAGGATTTCAGTTTTCAGAATTTTAATTTAGGTACTTTTAAAAACCTTCGAATTTGGAATCACATTTGTAGCAAGCGATTTAGGTTAGCCCTAAGATCCGAAATTTAAATCGTTAATTAACTTGGAATTCTTAAATTGCATCTTAACCCAAGATTTTAGTCTAAGTTTTGAGGCTTTACTCTGAACGTAGAAACCTTTAGAAAATTCCTTCTATTACGTTCAAGATCGATCAATTTTGATTCGTTTTTTAAACATTTTTGAATTTAGGTAAAAATTTACTTTTTTACTCTGAACATAGAAAACTTCTTCCATTAAATTCAAAATCAGTGAGCTCAGTTTTCAGAATTTTAATGTAATTATAAAAGAAATATTCGATAAATTTGAATTTGAGCTCAATTTGGAGCAAGCGATTCAAATTAGTTTAAATAAGTTTCGAATATTAAATGGTTACTGAACTTAAGATTTTCAAAATTTTAAGTTTTCACTCTGAACATAGAAAATTCGTTCCATTCCAATTCAAAAATCAATAACCTCAGTTTTCTGAATTTTAATGAAAAAAAAAAATATCCCATAGATTTGAATTTGAACTTCCAAAATTTAAATTTACATTTTAAATGTTTACTCTGAAGATAGAAACTTCCAAAAAAATCCTATAAGAAAGTCAAAATGCTTATTTCAATGATGTGAATTTAAATTTAATTTTGAGAAAACCGTTGAACCGGCAGTACGGCAGCGTGGGAGTGCACGTAATACTGACATATAGAGAGTTAAGCAGAGGTCTGCTTGCTCTGAATTGGAATGGGTGACCGCTCTGGGACTCGGTGTGTTTGGCCCCTTCGACTCTGTATAGTTATAAGAGGGCAAAAGAGAAAGAAAGAAAGAAAAAACATTTGGGAAAACCGCATTTGGGCTTACATTCGGAGCAAGCGATTTGCAATCATGATTTTGAATTTAGTTTAATTTTTTCGAAATCTTTGAGAGATTCGAGTTTGAACTTACAATCGGAGAAAGTGATTTAAGTTACTTCTAAGATTCTAATGTTAAATTGATAACTAACCTGAAATTCTCAAGTCCTACCTTTACTAAGGGTTTTAATTTAAATTCTGGGTTTTTACTCTGAACATAGAAGTTTTAGAAAATTTTTTTCGTTAAATTCTCAATCGATATTCCCAGTTGTCTGAATTTAACGTAATTTTGAAGAAACTTTGATAGATTCGAATTTTACTTACATTTGTAGCAAGCGATTTAAATTAGTTTAAAGCTTCGAATACAAATAAACAAATTAATTAAAATTTGCAAGTAGAATCTCAAGTCAAAATTGTGAATTACATTTTATGCTTTTACTCCGGAGATAGAGTTACAAAGTTGTAAAAAATTCCTTCATCAATTTTAAAACAGGGATTTCGGTTTTCTGTAGTTTAATTTAAGTTTAAACAGATTTTTCAGATATTCGAATTTCGACTTACAAAGGATTTCAGTTAGTTCTAATATTCGAATATTAAATCGTTAATTAACCTGAAATTTTGAATTTTTACTCCGAAGACAGAAGCTCTTAACATATTCCTACATTAAATTCGAAATTGATGTTCCCAGGTTTGTCAATTTTAATTTAATTTAAAATAAATCTTCCAGAGCTTCAAATTTGCACCTACATACTCGTATATTTATTCGGCGTAAGCGATTTGATTTAATTCTAAGATTCTAATATTAAATCGATAATTATCCTAAGATTCAGTAGTAACTGATTCTTCCAACGAAGATTTGTATTTACTTTTTGAGTTCTTACTCTGGAAACACTTTTAGAAAATTCCTATCATTAAATTCGAAGTCGCTGATACTAGTTTCCTGAATTTTAATTTAGTTAAAAAAAATCTTCGAATTTGGACTTACATTTGAAATTAGGGATTTAAGTTAGTTCGAAGATTCGAATATAACATCGTTGATTAATCTGAAATTCGCAAGTCGAAGCTTAGCCAAAATTTCGATCTAAGTAGGTATATTTTGAACTCTGAACATAGAAACATTTAGAGAATTTCTTCCAATAAATCGAAAATCGACGATCTCAGTTTTCTGAATATTAATTTATTTTTAAAAATCTTCGAATTTGGGATTACATTTGTAGCAAGCGGTTTATGTTAGCTCTAAGATTTGAATTTTAAACCGCTGGTTAATATGAAATTCTTAAACCGAATCTTTTAAGTCAACGTTTTAGTGAAGGTTTTGAGATTCTACTCTGAACGTAGCTATCTTTAGAAAGTTTGTTCCATTGCATTCAAAATCCGATGATCTTAACTTCCTAAATTTTAATTTATTTTTTAAAATTCCCTAAATTTTGAACTTTCCTTTTGAGTAGCGATTTCAGTTACTTAGTTTAAAGCTTCGAATATTAAATCGTTAATTAACTTAAAATTTTTATTTGAAACTTAAGCCAAAATTTTAATTTACATTTTGAATTTTTGCTCTGAACGCAGAAAGTTTTAGAAAATTGCTTTAATTACATTCAAAATTGATGATTTCAGTTTTCTGGAGTTTAATATAATTTTTAAAAAGTCTTCGATAGATTCGCATTTGAACCTATATTTGGATCAAGCTATTTAAGATTCGAATATTAAATCTTTAACTATTAGCTTAAAATTTTCAAGTGTCTTATTCTTAATTTAGATTAAACAATCTGAACTTTTGGAGTAAGGGATTATGCTAGTTCTAACATTCGAATCTTAAATTGCTAACAACCTGAAACTCTCGAGTCGAATTTTTAGCCAAAATTTTAATTTACGGTTTGAATTTTTACTCCGAAGACATGCACTTTTAAACTAAACAATTCCTACATTGAACTCAAGATCGATGTTTCCAGCTTTCTTACTGTTAGTTTAGATTAAACAATTTGAACATATAATTTGGAACAAGTGATTTTAGTTCTGAGATTCGAATATTAAGTCGTTTATTAATCTGAAATTCACAAATCGAATTTTTATGCAAAATTTTTTACTCTGACGGAACTTCCAGAAAATTCCTACATTAAATTCAAAATTAATAAGTAATCCCAATTTTTGGAATTTTAATTTAATTTTAAATTACGTTCGAGGGATTCGAATTTGAGCTCACATTTACGGTAAGCAATTTAAGTCGAATACTAAACCCTAAATTAACCTGAAATTCTTAAGTCGAATCTTTAGCCACAATTTTAATTTACATTTTTGTTTTTACTAAAGGAAAGAAATTTTCCCCATTTTTATACTAATTTCAAATTTTTCTGAATTACAAAAACATCTTCGAGTTTCAACTTAAATTTGCAGCAAGGGATTTTATGAATTTCAAGTTTCCAATGGAATATTATATAAAGAGCAATATTAACTTGAATGGGCACAATTTAATCTATGTACCAAAAAATAACATCTGTACTGTCGAAGTATTACTAAATGAATTAGATTTAAGAAATCCTGCCAGCCTACTAAAATCGAAGAAGTGATGAAAAATATTCCCCAAAATCTGGAATTTTTCTAAGAAATTTTCAGAAATATGGCTTGATATTATATCCAACTAATAAAAAGAAAATTGCATTAGCTAACGATGACAGAGCAATTAATTCGGACAAAGGCAAAATCTGACGATACAGAAACGCAGACGACGTTTCTTACCACAAACTAAAGCAAAGCGAATAGCACACCATCGTGTAAGTTAAATTCGAGGTCCAGAGTACCCACAGCTGTTAGATTTCAGCTCCTAAATGGAAATACGAATCACGTGAAGACAAACACAACTTTTCCTGAACTTCATGAAGATGTACTTTGTAGACATTCAGATATCCTCTGCTGCATAATTACCACTCTACATTCAGCATAATTACCACTCTACATTCAAGTACAACAGCAAATATGTAGAAATTAATTCGGAAAACGTATTCTTTAGGATTTTGAAGGAAATCCAGGCAATCCTTTAACAGGAGATGAAAACATATTTTTTAATGAATAATCAAAAGTTTACAGTTACTGTGAAATATCTGCTGTAATTGTGAAGTAAATGTTTGAGTATTTTTTATATGAATGAAACGCGGTCCGATATACACGCGGTCCTTCGGCAAAAGCACTTAATGGAACATCTCGGTTTCAGAAGTGAGGTGGTGTACTTTTAAATCGCTTTTATACGTAGTTAGACACCAAAAACATGAAAAATGAATAAGTTACCTTGGAAAAGGTCGCTTTCCTTAGTGCTTTGTAACCTACTTTATCAAAATTTCAAACTTCTTATTACGTATTGTATATTCGCCTATTATAAAAAATCAACGTCGTAATTTATTTGAATTAACCACAGATCAAAGCAGTAATTTTGAAGTTAAAGTAGGTATTGTTTTTACAGTCTTTTTAAGGAATTACATTTATAGAATACTTATAAAGGGAAATCAACTGATATTTTGTAAAGGAAAATAATAGAGTTAGTCTCGTCTTACATCAAACATGATAAGGTCTATCAAAAACTGTAACTACGTACGAACTTTGCTTTATGGAATAACATCAAAGGAAAGGAAACCGAGCGGAAGTAGAGTAGAAATTCGAACGTGCTTTAGTGTTAAAACAGTGCTAAATTAGTAAATTTAAAAATGTATCCAAGGTAGGAAATTGCGGTACATTGCAGTTATCTCGAAGCAACTTCGAAGCGGTAAAAGATCAATCTCTTCCACATATATTTAAGTAAAACGAGTTTCGCTTTGAAGGTGCTGATTTGAATTTTCCGGAAACTGGCAAAGCGTTTAATTTGAAATCTGAAAAGTTTGCGGGAAGTATTAATTTATCGCTTTATGCAGCTCTACAGAGAGCATGCACGAGCGGTATGCAAAGCGGGACGTGTATTCAAACCTACAAAGCCCTATAACTCATTACTTATCGAACATTTTATAACCGCAATTTATATCTGCAGCTCTTTACAGATCTGAAGGAGCGCTTGATTTGTTGTTACGTCTAACGTTTAAAATTACCTCCACCTCTTCTAAACGTTACGATTTGAGATATTCTTCAAAGGTGTCCCGCTCTGGCAAATCGCTTTGACGCTTCCAAAATTGATTCTTTTCAAAGACTTAGTGCAAATCCTAGGCAGAAAGACAGAGACGCGAAGACCACTCGCAGGGAGGAGGTCGTTTGTCACTGCTAAAGTATTTTGTCTCCTTTTTTGTCGCAGATGGGATGGGTTTTTCTTCGGAAAGAAAGGGTCCGTTCGTTGTTATTTGCTGGGTGTCGAAGTTCGCACGGCAAAACCGATTATCCGTTAGATGAAACAATGCCGACTCCCGCAAACAATATCTCGCTAACGTTTCTCCCCAAAATGAAGATCGGTAAAAACTAAATGAAGCAATTCAATACCCAGTTCCATCACACACGCTAAATAATGAATGAACCCATGACGGATGACTTGCGTGACTCGCTCCTCGATTAATACTATAACAACTCATCTACGTCTATACCTTTCCACCTACACTTTTCATTAATTCTTTGATATTAGCTCTAATGAATTTATTTCGGTTGCAAAAGCCGTTCAATTTTAATCAAGCTTTTTTCATACTGCACGTTTATTCCAAAGCGTTCTCGGAACCAACACGGCGGTGCAAGAATAAAAGCTCGTCACAGCAGCTTAACTCGAAAAGCTAACGTCGCGAGGAAAGAACACACCTTATAACCTGAATTTCTTTGGGTGTTATTCAATTTTAACTCTTTACTTTATCTTTTAACATCTGAATAACAAATTTGAGTTTGTGTTTTTACTATAATTCGTTTATTCGTTCAGTAAATGTAAAATACTTTTTCCGAAACTACCAATGCCCACCTTGTGTTGTGTAAAGCATTTTTTGATAATCTACCGATATTTTTGTTATTGTTATAATACTTATTAAGTATATACCACCTAAGCTTACTTTCAAGATAGAAATTTTTAGAAAATTCCTACATTAAATTCAAAATTCACGAACTGAGCTTCGAATCTTAGATAGATTCGAATTTACATTAATATTTGGAGAAGCGATTAAAATCGAATTGGAATACTAAATAGTTAAATAACCTGAAATTTTCAAATCAAATATCAAGTCAAAACTTTAATTTACAATTCGTGAAGATAGAAACTTTCCAAAATTTTCCATAATAAATTAAAAATCGATGATACCACTTTTCTGAAATTTTAAAAAATCTCCAAGGGATTGAACACCATCTTGGGACAAACAATTTAAATCGTTAATTAATTTTCAAATCGAATCTTAGAACCATAATTTTAACTTACGTTGTTTACAGTTTCCTGTAATCTAATTAGATTTTTGAAGAGGATTGGAGATATTCAAATTTGGACTAATATTTGAGTCAAGTGCTTTAAGTTGGTTTCACATTTGAAAACGAAATTCTTGATTAATCTGATATTATCAAGTCTAATGGTACGCTAAAGCCTTAACATTCTGAGTATTTATTCTAAAATATAGAATTTCTTCGAGGTATTCGAATTTGAACTTGCATTTGCGGCAAGCAGTTTAAGTTAGTGTCTTTACACTTTTTTGTAGTCACTCTAAAGATAAAAAAACCTTACAGAAAATTCTTAGATTAAATAAAATCAATTGCAGCAGTTTTCTGAATTCTAATTTAATTTTTATAAAATTTTTGGGAGATCCGAATTTGGACTTTAATTAGGAGCAAGCGATTTCAGTCAGATTTATGATTTGAACAGCAAACTTTAGGAAAAAATCTATATTTAACATGGTTAATTTCAGTTTTGTGGATTTCAATTTATGTTTTAAAAAGCCTTCGAGAGATACGAATTTGGGCCTACATTTGGAGCAGGCGATTTAAATCCTGATCCTGAATTAAATTTACTTTTACAAAAATCTTTGAGAGATTTACTTTTGAACTTACAATTCCAGGTTTTCTAGATATTTGTTTAATATTAAAATCTTAATTTACTTTTTCTCCTTGAATTACATTCAATGTGCAGTTTTGCGAATTTTAATTCAATTTTCAAATAACCCCCAATTAATTAAAATTTGGATTTAAATCAAATTCGAATACTAAATCGTTAATTAACCTGAAAATTTAAAGTTGAATTTGGAGCAAGCAATTTAAGTTAAAGCTTTGAATATCGAGATTTAAATTTACATTACGAGCTTTTACTCTAAAGAAAAAAGCTTTTAAAAATCTAGAAAAATTTAGAATTTAAGCTCACATTTGGAGTATGCGATTTAAGATAGTTCGAATATTAACTCGTTTATTAATTTGAAATTTACAAGTCGAATCTTCAGTATTAACAGAACGCCCGGATCTCCTTCAGAATGGTTTCGCCTCTGGCTTGGTTGACAAGTTGACTTAATTCTTCATCCTCTTGCTAAAAGGGTTGCGCCTCTGGCGCGGTGGACACGTTGAGTTACCCTGCTCTTTTAGATCCCCTTTCCTCCTAGTGAAGCCCCTTAAAAAAGTGAACGAAAGTTGAGTTCTTCTGTCTCAACAATCACACGGTCTCAACGCTGACCGTGGAAGTGTTCGAATTTATCGGATGTTAGGCTAACAATTTAACTTACATTTTGACTTCCTACTTTGAAATATAAAATTTTAGAAAAGTCCTTTATTCAGTTCTCAGTTTTCTAGATTTTAATTGAATTTAAGGGATTCGAATTTGAACTCATATTTATTTGTGTCAAACGATTAAAGTTAAAGGTTCGTTAGAATATTAAAATTTTAATTTACAATTTTGGGTTTTACCTTGAAGATGGAAACTTTTACAAAATTCCCACCTCAAATTCAAAATTGCTGATCTCAGTTTTCTTAACTTTAATTATTATTTTTTTAAATATTGGAGATTTGAATATATACTTGAAGTGATTTAAGTTGGTTCTCAGATCTGAAAATCAAATCGTCAATTAATTTGAAATTCTCAAGTCAAATCTAAAGCTCAGATCTTAATAGTTTACATTTTGAGTTTTAATCTGAAATAGAAAACTGTAGAAAATTCCTTCGAGGTATTTGAATTAGAACTTGCACTTGGAGCAAGTGATTTATATTACTTTCTAAGATTTTAATCTAATTTTTAAGAATCTTTTGGAGATTCAACTTTGAACTTGCCTTTAGTGTAAAAGATTTAAGTTAGTTCCAAGATTAAGGATATTCAAATTATAAGTTACATTATTTTGGTTTCTACCATGAAGACGGAAAATCTATGGTTGCAGTTTTCTCCATTTTAATTTTATTTGAAAAAAATCTTTGGGAGGTCCAAATTTAGACTTGAATTTAGAGCAAGCGATTAAGTTAGTTTTAAGATTCGAATATTACAATTTTTGTTGAAGTACATTTATTGTTTTTACTCTGAAAAAACAGTTTATAAAATTTTCACATTAAATTTAAAATCCCTGTTTGCAGTTTTCTGCATTTTAATGTAACCTGAAAAAGGCTTTTGAAGATCCGAATTTGAACTTGAATTTGGATTAAGCGATTAAAGTTAGTTGTAAGACTCGAATATTAAAACTTTTACTTCCATTTTTTTTTTTTACTCTAAAAATAAAAACTTTTAGAAAATTCCATCGTTAAATTCAAGGACGATATAACAACAGATCAATAAAAATACCAATTAGGGTAGGCTGTGAAATTGAATTATTTTGAATTGGTACTTTAGCCACATCCACAGAATGACATTTTATAACGTTTGTAATTTGACATTTTTATTGTAAACAAAGTTTATAACCTTAAATTCATGTCAGAAATGTCATTCTGTGGATGTGGCTAAAGTACCAATTCAAAATAATTCAATTTCACAGCCTACCCTAATTGGTTTTTTTATTGATCTGTCGTTATAATATTGTAATTTAATCAATAATATTTTTTTTTTGGGGAGATTGGAATTTTAACTTACATTTGGGGCAAGCCATTTACGTTTCTCATAATACTCGAATACTAAAATTTTAATTTCAATTTTTTGCTTTTACGCTTTTAGAAGATCCCTACAATAAATTTAAAAAAAACTGATGATTTCAGTGTTTTGATTTTTAATTTAATAGTTACAAGCATCTCCAAGAAATTGGATTTTGAACTTAGAATTGGGACAAGCGATTTAAATGTTAATTGAATACTAAATCATTAATTAACCTGAAATTTTGAATTAAAATCTTAAGCCAAAATTTTAACTTACAGCTATAGAAAATTTTTACCTCAACTTCAAAGTAATCAATTACAATTAAACAGTGGAGAGATTTGAATTTAGAGTCATATTATTATTTGCAGCCAGTGATTTAAGTTAGTTCTAAGATTCAAAAATTAAATTTTTGATTAACCTAAAATTCTCAAATCGGATCTTAAGCCAAACTCTTAACTTACATTTTAAGTTTTTAATCTGCAGTACAAAATTTCGGAAAATTCCTTTAGCCAGTTCCCAGCCTTCTAGATTTACTAAAAATATCTCCAACGAATTGGAATTTGAACTTACACTAAGTTAATTTGTCACGTGCCAAACTCGCACTACGACATTATAGGGGGGTGATAAAGTCCCTTAGGCGCGCGGCTAGCAAAACAGTGGAGAAGGGGGGTCCAAACCGGTAAAACCTTTTAACTAAGGGTAGTGGTAATAGGGATGAAATTGGGCACCACTGTGATATCAGTCACCCTAAGGTCTAAAACAAGGAAACCGACCACAGAAGATTCCCATAGGGCTCAGACAAAGGAGGTCGTAGCTGCTTCCTGATGCAAGATGTGACTTACTTTACTACTAAAATTACTTACTCACTGAAATACTTAAACTTGTAGGCAGGCTAACACTTTACACATAAATCTTTAACAAAACACTAATACAGAATATGACCGGAAAGGACTGAACACAATAACAATACCAAACTAAATTGACAATGAAGTATTTAATAAATCAATAGACAAAAATGAATACAAAGATATTACACAAAAGGGACAACAATCAAAATATGTTACGTCAAAACAAATAATAAAACTACTCTTACTTTAAAGGACGATAGAATTGAGGGTACTATATTTACGCTACTTACTGCAAAACATTTACAAACTTAGCCCTCAATTCCCAGGCAAAACAAGGAACAACAAATCTTAAATTAACAATTCAACAAGCACCGTAGAATTTACACGCATGCAACATAACACAAAAAACACTAAAAAGGCAGTACTTATTAAACTTCAAAACAAACTGGACGTTGATGACGGCCTGCCAGCAAGCGGCAATAATAGAAATTGAAACTGACGTTACAAACATAAACGGCAAAGCAGGAGCAGCATAAAGGAAGTAAATACTTGGCAAGATGTTTGCACTTAAAAACCAGGGAGTGACGTGACGGACGTGAGACTGAAAGAACTAGGATGTCCTTTCTTCCACAACGGATGCAAGACAAACGAAGAATAATCCAGAGGCCGTGGGTTTTCTTGATCCCAATTAAGGAAAATGCGTGGGAACGGTACATCGACAACTATCCCTAAAACTTCTCACACAAAACTATCTCTTTCCGGAAGTATATGGCATTCTTTTGGTGAATCCGACCAAGTCGTAAATTGTAACTTTCTACGAAAGTTACCGATAATATCAGCCTTTCCGGTGGTTTAAGCTGGGAACAATAAACTTGCACCACGTTTTAAAAGACGCCCGACATGATCAAGATGCTGTCACGTACTAAAGAAGGGGGTGTAGAAGACTTGAAAGGACGCTAAAGAGGTGAGCTGGCAACCTTGCGTACAGGGGATTCCTCGAGCTGTGTCGCGAAAATCTGTATCAACTGAAACAATATGAGATCATGCCTTGATAAAATACACGTGAAATAGGTCACCTTGGGATTTTTAACAAAGGAAAATTTCTACAACGACAAAATATTGGGGGTGACTTTGAAGGTTTCGTAGAACTTCAAGCAAAACGCACTGAGTTGGCGTAACCTTGGATGCCCTACAGACTAAAATGGAATTAAACTGCAGCCAAGAATAACACAATTAACACGGGATCAAAATTGAAAGACAGTGCCGTACTAAAGAATGTTTACCAAAAATTTAAAATGACGCAAAATTTCCCAAAATAACACGTAATTGCAAAACCACGTGACAAATTCTAAAATTTAAAAATTAAATCGTTAAATAACTCGAAATTATTAAGTCTAACGTTGAGTCAAAATTTTGAGTTTTTGCTGTGTTATAGAAAATTTAAAAAAATTTCCTTATTCGATTTCGAGTTTTCTAAATTTCAATTTAATTTAAAAAAAATCTTCCAGAAAACCAAATTTGAACTTACATTTGGAACAAGCGATTTGGGTTGTTGGTTCTAAGATTTGAATATTAAATCGTTAATTAACTCTAAATTCTCAAGTCGAAGCCTGAGCCAAAATTTTAGTTATTCAATTCCCGGTTTTATAGATTTAAATTTAATTTTAAGAAAATCTTTAAGGGATTCAACTCTAAAACATACATCTGGAGTACGCGATTTCAAATATTCTAAGATTCGAATATTAAAAATTTAATTTACGTTCTTTGTATTTACTCTCAAGGTAAAAATCTTTAGAAAATTCTTACATTAAATTCAAAATCGATGGTCGCAGTTTCTGAATTTTTATTGAATCTTTTAAAAAAAATCTTCAAGAGATTCGAATTTGAACGTACAGTTGGAGCAAACGATTTAAGTTGCTTCTATGATTCGAATATTGAAGTTTTAGTTTAAATTCCTTGCTTTATTTATCATAAAGAACTTGTTACATTAACTTCAAAATCGATGGTTGCAGTTTTCTGAGCTTTAATTGAATTTTTATATGTGGCGCAACCGACTTAGGTTGGTTCTAAGATTTGCATAATGAAATTTTTATTTCCATTTTTTGTTTTTACCCTGAAGACAAAAACCTTTAGTAAATTTGTGAATTTTAATTTAATTCTAAGAAAATCGACTCGAATTTAAAACTTACATTTGGAACAACTGATTTAAGTTAGTTCTAAGATTTGAATATTGTTAACCAACTTGAAATTCTCAAGTCAAATCAAGACAGAATTGTAATTTACATTTTGCATTTATACTCTGAAAATAAATTTTGAGAAAATTCTAACATTAAATTGAAAATTAATATTGACAGTTTTCTGAATCATAATTTAATCTAAAAAGAAATTTGAACTTGAACTTACATTTGGAGAGATCAATTTAAGTTAATTCCAAGATTCGAATGGCAATGGTAGCAATTCTCTGAATTTTATTTTAATTTAAAAAAATCTTTGATTTATTCGAATTTGAACTTACATTTGGAGCAAGTAATTTCTATTAGCTCTAAAATTGGAATATTTAATATTTTTTATTATTACGTAAATAGTGAATATTTATTTAGTAATCCACTTATGCTTTTGTTATCGTTCTAATACTTTTTATATGTATAGCACCTACGCCTATTTGTATGTTTTTTTATCATCATCAAACATTTATTATTTTTTGTCGAGTAATACTTTTATAAGCCTTCTAAATTACGTGTTTTTCTGTGACTTCGATGAACGTTTAATTTTTTCTTCAGCTTTTGATTTATATTACAGTTTTTCTATACGTATTTTTTTGTTCTGTTTATTCTAAATTTGGGTACTTAAACTTATGAACTTGTAATAAGATTAATAGTTGTTTGATTTATTCAAACAAGTGTTGGAACTAGAAAATTATCAGTTTGACAGCTGTCACGATGAATGTAAAATATTCATTCATAATCGATGCGTTAACTTATTTGAAAAACTAAAAAATGTCAGGAAACTCGACGTAACAAACATTTTCTTCTTATTTGACAAGGCAATTGAACTTGAATAGAGTTTGTTTACTAATAAGCTTATAACTATAAAAGCTTTCAATCAGTATTAGATATTATTAGTATAAAATAAGTTAAGGGTACTAATTTTAAAAGAGCAATACTGTTGGAAGCTTGCAAAAAAGCTTTTAAAATGATCTTGCATATTTGCGAAAGTTCGTGAAATATGCTACCATTTAATGTTTGACTCAAACTAAAACAGGACTTGGCGTAATAATAAATGTGAGCAGAAATTTAACTTTTATTGGCATGTCAGACGCGAAAAGTATTTCTAAAATATTGTTAAAGTTCTTAAAAATTAGAATAAACAAGTCCAATAACTTGAGGGAAAATTGTAAGAATAGTCCAATTAAAATCAAATCAAACCATTGCTTCGGCAATAAATAAAAAACTTAAAGTACCTAGAAAACACAAACCTTCATTTTAATATTTAAACATTAGTACAAACTTTTCAGTAAAACGCTCAAGAAAAACACAAATAATGGCGTAAAATAACAATACCAAATTAAACTAAACATTTAGAAACCGAATAATTAATGCTATTATTTAGCGAATTTAAATTGAAAATAATCGCTATGGATACAGTCTTAGTATAATAGTATTTTATTATACCTTGCATGCTTAAAACGTTTTATCTTCAACTCCTTTAAGTGGTATAATCAAAATACCTCAATATATTTAAAACCATGGTTGTAAATTGTCGTGCTGAAAGTAGTTACAAAGAAGTAAAACGTGTGTAATTACACCACTTACCTACTTTCATAAAATTATATATGTGAGTTTAAAACAGACAGTGTGAGATAACTTTTTAAATGCTTTATGTTTGTTTCATGTTTTTGCAAAAAGATGCATGTATATTCACGAGTTGAGATTACATTGCGATATTATTCTATTACTCTGAAGCTACAATAATAAAGACTTTATTTGAAGTGACATAGGAGTTATTTCAAGAAGGCTAATTTTGACGCCTTCACAAATTGTGCAAATATTTTAAAATCTATTTTTAACTGAAAGTATCTATTGGGTTTGAAATTAAAATACAATTGCAGCAAGCTGATACTAATAATAATATTGTAATGAAGCGATATTCAGGAATGCATCGCTATGTGCGTTGATACGAAGTGTTAGTCAGTGTCATTACACGAGTCAAGCGTACACGCGAATGACAACTGTGAAACTGAAACACGATACTGCACAGCTGTGTAAATGCTGAATTAGAATTTTTTTAAATACACAGCTCAGCACTATTCACGGCACGTACGACACGTTGTGCGTAGGAGTTGACTTCTTCTATAAGGAATCGCCCAGCAAGAGCTCTTCATGGTTAGTGTAGTCGTCGAACAATCATGTCCTTAAGAAGTCAGGTCCTTCGTATTAGTGATGTTTCCTACGATTTTTGTGTAAGACTATTTTTCTGTATTTAACTTAATGTATTAACTTGTTATGATGATTGTATGTAATTGGAACCTCCTCTAGAATTGTCTAAGCGTTTATCTTTAACTTTAAATCTCAATAATATTTTGTAAAACCTAATCAAAGTTCGGACAATATATTGTAACGGTTTTAAAACGGCCATTTAAAACTTTGGCCTGTGGTGCGAATTAAACACTAACTAATTTATTTATACGGTTTATTTATATTTACGTGACTTGCTGGTAGGTTTTGGTAGACTGTTCGCTTGCTCAGGGAACGCGTCTTTATACCAATGCGGGCTTCCAATCCAGTAAGTTCCACGTTCCTCCAGAACGATGACGCACCTCGATCACTCGCGTTAACTCCAGAGACCTCTATCGACGGATGACGCATATGATCTCACACGTCCCGTTACAATATGTTATGTTAGTTGAACAGGAATTTTAATATAAAACCTATCTCAGCAAATCCCTATGTGACATATAGTTGTTTAAACATACCACCACGTTAGCACTTAAGAATTTTCAGAAATTTTACTAAAATTAACTAACTCATTTTTACTAACTTTTAACAATACTTTTGTTGATAAGCACTACGTTACAAAATTAATAATGATAATAATAATAGACTTTTATTGCGTTTATAATGCAAGTAAGAAACGGAAAGCTACAAAATTTACTAAATAAAAAAGGGAACATAGCCAGCAACATTGAAGGTTAATGCCTCCTAAGTCGCTTTTCATACCTCGGTTGTCTCGTAACCTATACGTACAGGGTGGTGTGGTAAGTAACGAGCCTTCCCTACTCCGCCACTGTGTTTTGGTTCCCAAATATTTTCAGTTGCTAGGTAGACCATCCACCGAGCAGCAGACTCGGTTTGACCCCGAGACTGTCGGCGGTGTAGTCGAATGCCTTAACCACTCGGCTACTCCGGCGATAATAAATAATAAGAAACAAAAAATAAATAAGAAAGGATTTGGGTATATCTTTCAAACGCAGTTAATTATAAGGAATATCTTTTAAAACTTTCAGGGAAGATAAAGGATGGCGTGTTTTACATAAAAATGAAACGTAAAATTTAACTTCCTTTGAAAAGTGGTACGCCGAATATGAAATTGGAAGTAAAAATCCTCGTTAAGGATTTGAGACATCTAAGAAAATCGGAAAACCGATGAGCAATTTTATTTTAGATAAAGCTTAACGGAACAAAGATTTATGCAACATATTTCTACGAATTTTTTATATTAACACAGATTTGATTCTTAATTTTCTCAAAATAATTACTAATATATCACTAAAAAAAACTAATTACCAATCCAGGAAGGGTGTGATGTTAAGCCCTTGATTTATTAAATAAAAATCTGAAATTTGTAGAAATATTATTCAGTATTAAATGATCCTTTGTGTTTGGCAGTATTTGTTAGGTTTAAATGCACAAAAACTGGAAAATATGCATCGTAAAATTTTAAATTCTAAATACACGATACGAAAATATACGAGCTTTAAGCAGGTCGCACACCCGTCGACAAAGCAAGCATTTGCATGTAAGTGCATCTCATAGTTGTAGGCTTTATTATTTACTGCCATGAATAATAAGTATGAGGGGTTTTAATAAGATGATAAAATGGGGGTGGTTTATTTTTTATGGTATGAATATTACAGGAACTTTTATTAGATTTATCAAGAATATAAAGCTTCGTGATTGTTTCTTGCCGGTTGATATCGCGGATCTTAGGGTTTAATGTTTGTTAATTTTTAAGGAACGTAAATTTTCGTCTTTCGTATCTATTCCAAAATGCATGAAGGTGGATGAATTGACGCAAATAAGATTTATTTGGTAGATAAGCGTGAACTAGAATAACGTTTAGTAAATTTTTCTAAAAAAATGCCCGAGAAAAAAGCAAATGAGCTAAATACACGAATACAAGGTATGCGATTTGGGTTGTGTTCCGAGTATTTTGCATTTATACGAGCATTTCTGGCAGAGATGGAGTCCCTCTTCGTTCGCGGTCGGTGCAGATATGCTAAAGCGCTTAAAGGCCGGCGTCAACGTTGTTATTAACGTAAGGCAAGCTACGATGGTAAAATATCACCTTGCTCGACGTTTTTTATGTTTTATGAGCTCTTGCTCTTACATTGCAGGGATGCTCCTTCACGGTGATAAAAGCCTTCAGCTTCGCTGATGACAATAGTTATGGTAATTATATTGCACATGTAGCTGTATCAACCGACCATCGTTATGCAAATTACCCAGTTATGCATGTTAATGTATTCAAACGATATGTTTATTAATTTAGAATCTGACTATTTTCACTCCTATATGCTATCAGCATGTGAAACCAATTTATTTTAGTTATCAAGTTTACTCACCAACTATAATTTGAAAATTACGTTTCAATGGATAATAATAGCCATAAAGTTGAATTTCTATAATTTTATCACATGCTGTTCTAATTACCACTAATTCGAATGAGAAATTATTGGGGAACTGTTCGAAATCAATGAAACCATAATCGCGCAATATCATTTTTGTACTGTACAGAATTTCCAAAATAGGTGAGAAAACCATAATGAGCTCTGGAATACCATATACCATTTATTATTAATCTCTTCATTATGTAAGCTACGAATAATTTGGTATGACGAAGAGAAAAGAATAATTTAGTTTGCCGAATAATACGAAAATTATTGCACCTTGATATTTAAAAAATAAGAAAGTAGAAGCAAGTTTAAATTTTGCCAGAAATGATATGAAGTTATTCCAATAGTCCCATTTGTTCTGATGTTTCATTTTTATATGTAGGTGAGAAAACTAAATGCAGAGAAAAAGCTCTAAAAGATGTTACAGCAACATGCACCGACAGAGTGGTAAGAATATTTGAAAGACCTTGCAAAATGAACAAAAAGTTCGAGGCCAAGAAAACCATAAAAGGAACTAATCGCATTAAACACCTATAAAATAAGGAAGATAATAAAAAAAAATAGAAAAAGATCTAAGCTAATATGAGGAAGGGCCACTGACATAAGAACTTACCGAACCATTCCGAAGCATAGTAAACAAACTATATATTTTCAGCACCTGGAAATTTTGTTTAACCATCCCGATCTTCGTCAACGGACACAAACTTACTTATATAGCAATAAGCTAAAGGCATTAACAAAACTGACCTTGAAAGATGAACCCCATAACATCAATCGCAAAAGAACGAGGTTTTAGGAAATACAGGTCTACTATGAATCATTGATGCATTGTATAACGTAGGAGAAATAAAGGTTCAGTAGATTAGCCGTCCTTGTTTTTTGTGGATATGTCGAAGGTCGATCTGTTTGGAAGGCGAAGGCTTAGAATCCAGACAACAGACTTCAGAAGCCTTGGTCACAAAATAGACAGTGCCCATACCCTTATCATGGTGAAATGCAGGAAAGAAAGATAGTAACAAGCAATAATTGCACTTAAAAAGGTTTGCAGAAATAATAATAAAGGGAGTCATCGATAACATAAAACCAACAGACAACGTCGAAAAGCTGTAAGGAAAATAAAAGATGCAATAATGAGTTCAAACAAAAACTCAAGCCCGACAACCAAAGGTCGTGAATAAAAAGGTAGAGTTGATAGAAGAAAAGTGGATATAATAACTTAAGTAAAGAAAGTGACAAACAAAAATACAAGGAGCCAAGAAATAGAGTAGAAAAATTAACCAAAAGCAATAAAGGATTTTGAGATATTAAAGCAAAATGATATAAAACAAATCAGAACGAAATAAAAGATGAGAAAAGTGACAAAGAATAAAGGAAAATTAGAAATATATTTATGGGAAATGAACACAGACACCACAGAATTAATAACAAACATTGAAAAAGTGGTAACAGAATATAGAATTAGTGGTGAAAAGGGAAAACAAAGAATATAGTATAGGTATATAAGGTAGAAAAGAAAGCTAAACAAAAATACCTCCTATTTCCAATCCCGTTTAACATATATTTACAAAAAGCAATAGACGAATTTAGGCATTCAAGAGCAAAAGTTGTAAAAATACATGGTCAACATATTATCACATTGACGGAACCTTTAAGGTAGATGAACAGAGTATATTCCGCGAACAATTTGAAATAAAAGTAAGGCAAATGTAATAATGTATTTAAAAAAAAACGAAAAAGAAGAACAATTGGAAGAATTCCCTTACCTTAGGAATTTACTTACAAAAGTCGGAAGATTAAGAAAGAAATAAATAAGAGATTCGCACGTGTAAACTACCAACTGTGGAATACAGTTTTCTATGAATGCGAAATATGGGACGATAGACAAAGTGGAAAGAAGAAAATTAGAATTAGAAAATCTGCAAATGTGGTGTTATAGAATCAGATCATTAGGGTACCTAGTGAAGAGATTTTGCAAGGAGTAAAAGGAACAAGGAGACTTTGGGGAAAAATATCGAATATCTTCTTCTTTTTGTTCTTTTGGTGGTACGAAGTAGCAGCACTCAGGCTCTAGGCCTACTGTGCATCCGCCGCAAATTAAAGAATGTCTTCATACAGGCTGGCGCCTACCCCAAAGGTTAAGATCTTGTCCATAGAGTCTCTCTCGTATATCATCGGGCTCTAGAAGACCGGTACCAAATAGGCGTTTCCCCAGAAAAAGTAGGTTTCATCTGATTCGTTGCAAAATCTACAACTTGGGTCCTAAAAGAGGCCCATCAGTCGAAGATGTCTTTTAAAGAGGCCATGCTCGTAAGGCGGCTTGTGACTATCTTGAGGTGCTTCCTACTGAACCTAAGAAGCTGTTCGGACCTAGCCTTTGAAGGTCGATAGATGAGTTGCTTCGCTTATCTCAGCCCAGAATGCGTAGCCCAACTGAAACTGAGTCCAACCTCTAATTGCTTGCTGAATACTTGCTTGAGGTAGACTTCAGTCTGGAAAAACGGTAGGAATCTTGTCTAGTTCGAAAGAAAATCTCATTCTAGGTTGGAAGGCCATAAATGCCAGTATCGTGGCCTGCGTTTTAGATCTGTCTGTGAACCATTGTAGATCAAAAGGTGTGACGCGATATCTGAGCAGTAATGAGCATTCATCTCTTGCAGGGATTTCTGGTGAAGGAGTAGCAGGGATACACTATACCGCTGCGAGCACTAAGCCGCGGGCCAGACTCTATCAAATGAGACAGAATCTGAATGTGTCCCTTCAGCATCCCATCACCCTTCCAAAGGCCGCTGGTGAACTAAGAGACGAAGGCCTACAAAATTAATCATCTAGAGAAAGATAGAAGTAACAAATCATTTAAGTCTCTGCAGGCTGAATTATTAAAGCAAATAATAGAAGATATGGAACTACGTGTTATGGAAGAGAAACAGTAGGAACACAATGAAGGGCAAACCGGCAAGAGTGACCATTTACATGGCTGAATGGATGGATAACGAAGGCTTTTAATGTTGTAATATTAAAACAAATTTGGAATAAATAAAAATACTACAGAATCTCCGACATTAACACCTATTTACAACACAAATTAAACCAGAACAAAACCTAAGAAATCAATTTTTAGTAAAAGGTACTGTCTTAGCCCTTTCTTACTTAATTTGAACAAAGTAATAAATAAACTACTAACTATTCTCCAAATCAAAAATATATAAAATGGGCAACGCCTATTTCAACATTACTTTGAAGAAGATGTCATATTGATCGTTGAGAGCGAGCACAATCTGCAAAGACTGCTACATATATTCGATAGCACTCAAAAAACAAAGCATATAGTTTTTTAGCAGAGAGCTAAAGTTATGGCGATAGCTAAGGGCCCAATAAGATGCAAAATAGAAATAAACGGAAAAGTTATAGAACAAATCATGGAATTAGAACTCCTTGGCGTAGAAATGACTTGCAATCGAAGACTGGAGAAGGAGACAAAGTCAAAAACGCATAAAGCTGCGTTAAGTGCAGGGTACATAAAAGATCTAACCGGCGAAAACAAATATATGGCTGTAGCTAGTAAAATAACAAGCCGTGAGAACAATTATGACGTAAAAAAATAGAGACTAAGACTGACAAATAAATCGATGCAAATGATGAAAAACGAAAATCATCAGAACAATACATAAAGGAACGCTTTGAGACAGAATAAGGACTGACGACCTCTTGGAGAAAAGTAACCAACAAGACTTAGAAAAATAACCAACAAAATGAAGGTCAGGTGTAGCCTGAGAAAAGACCCACAAACCTATATAACTGGAAGAGAAAAAATTATAGCTTATTGTAAATTTAAGGCACTCGATTTAGCACTGACCCCGGCTTCAAATCCGAGTAGGATGCTCGGCGGATGGCAGATATTCGGGTATGAAAACGACTTACGAGGTCTTACCACTTCATGTTGCCGGCCATTCTATTTCGTGGAATGTAAAAACCGAAACTTTTTACCTATTACAATAACTAACTAACTTTATTCGTTTTGATACACCTTGTATTGTTTATTCTACGAACTAATTAATTAAAAAATAAATTAGCAACGTATTATCTACTACATACCACTTTGTTATCTCTGTTATTTGTATTCAGTGATTCGGTTCGCTATCACTATTAAAATTTGAAAGGGTAAAGGTAAATACAGTGAAATGGCAAGTGAAGTGTAAAGGTTACGCTTAGAATAACTAACACTGAAAAGCAATTAACTGCATCTGATTACCATAACGCACCTGAAAGGGCTTATTAACTACCAATGCCACTAAGTTGATGTAGTTCTCTATTTATGTATTAACTAATAAGTATCCCCGAGGGAATTAATAGAAGTTCAAAGACAACACTTTCATGTAACGCATTTCACTTACATCAATATCTATTCAATAACCTTATTCACTCGCCGACGTTAAGCTGAACAGTTTGAGTAAATTTATTTAAAATTAATAACGGCGCGACGAATTTTAAACAAAATCTTTAAATTCCTAACGAGAATTTACAACAGGCTTGATTAGAAAATTCTTTACGCAGATTCAAGAAACGTTTAATTTAAACAAGCGCGTTTTACGTAAAATAAAACTTACAATTCAGATAAACATAAACGCTTTCAAAACAACGCACTGTTGTTAGAAAAGCTAACTCTACTTCATGATTTAATATCAAGCAAATAATTCGGGACTTCCGTCCTATGTAAATATACATTTACTTGCGTCTACACGAAAAATATCCATGCGAATTACTAAACTGCGTATTACGCAAAAATGAAATATTTAGTGACCCGGTTACTTGGTTAAACACGGAGCTTATATTCTGATTGTTCTATCTCGTAAAATATCTACAACAATTTCGTTACATATTTTATATAAATCTGAAAGAATTTATGAATTACGTGTTAATCACAATCTGAACCATATAACACCAGACGAAGTAAACTCGCACATGATTTAAATGTTAATTTTGCCCTTTTGTTGCCTTTTTTTAAATAAACAATTTAATTATTTAGCTGTAGAAAAATTGGAAATAAGCGAATTGTTATCCTGCTTTAAATATAAGAATGGATTACTTTGATACTGACGTAAATTGATACGTAAAAGCAAGCTGAACATGTTGAATTTTTCATGAAAAGGGCATAACGGGTTTTGGGTTTTAAAAAAATGATGAAAACCAATTTTTGTCCGAGTGCGTTATTCTGGGTTGAGGTTAACCTTAAAATGAATGGAACTAAATTTCGAACGTCACAGGCGATTTTCTATGTCTTTCGCGTCCTTTTTGTAGTTTTTTTATTTACGGACTTTATTATTAAACCATTGCAACCTTCTGGCTTTTTGCTATTGCAAAAGTCGTCTCTTTGGCACATAATTTCAGTATTAAACAAATTCTAAGTCAAATTCAGTCAAGTTATCACATCAAAAGAATATCCTTTCAGCGTAATATTGTTTTAAATAACAAGAATTTTAGACCAACGTTCTAATTTTAGTTTTCTACTTTGCTGGATTTTAGTTGCAAACAGAACACCACCGAGAAAATTTTGGTATAAACCAAAGAATTTCATATGAGAAGTTTGAGCTCAGATAATCCCCACATTCACCGCAAGTTTGTAAAAGCCCTTTCACGGTAAAACACTAAGGGAGACGACTTAACTACCCTTTAGTTGTATATTTTACTTATATCAACCACTTCTGCTTTAATCAGCCATATATTGCAAACACCAGTTTTAACACGATCTTAAAAACAAAAATTACTATGCTGAAAATTGACCTAAATTTGCTTATTTCTTTAAATGTGGCAAATGAAATAGTTTTATTATAGTCTTACACTGAAACCGAATCTTTTGCAAACTAGGAATATTTTCTAACAAAAAGGTTATAACATTGTAGGGAAGGCACGTTATTGGGAAGAATAGTGGACGCCTAGAACAATCTGGAAGCTTCCATCGTATCCTAGAATTGACAGAACCACTTTGTATAAAAATTACGTGAAGTTAAAATCCAAGTAACTTAAATGAACATTCACTGTAGTAATGAAAATAAATTAGACTGAGTTCGTGTTTAATTCTGCCAATCTGTCAATCTTAGTGTTAATAACTCAATACATACTTAGATAATAATTAGCTTAAAAAAGGGAACCCAAGTATGCTTGTCCCAACACAACGTAAGAAGAATGTTTGATAATGTAAGGTTTTTCTGCATTTGTATATGTATTTACGTCGTTAAAAATGCACCCCTTCGTTAAAATCTTGTCTGATGCACCTTAAAGTATTTTATTCTTAAATTATACTAAAAAAGGGAACATTAAGTGTATCTCCATTTAATTAATGTAGTTGTAAGTTAATTGCAGTACCGCTGAAAAAAGTCGGAGCAAAACTTTCAGTATTACATTAGGCCTATCAGCACTGTATATCTAAATAAAACACTTACTTTGTAAATTACAAATTCATTGTTGCCCAAAGTAATTAAAATATAACGTTTTTATTATTATTTTTAGTTAACCACATCTTTTATTAATACGCGTATCTAATTTTAGACAAAAGACTAATTGGCTTCGTTATGAATTACGTGCTTGTAAAAGTGGGTCTAATTAAGTTCCTTACGTTCGTGTTTTTACGAGGAATCGAATGTAAATTGTTTTTTTCGTTGGAAGGAGGGAAAATGTAAAAACATATCCTTCAATATCACTCGAAATGAGAATGGAATAATAAGACGAATTTAATTAATTTGTTAAACGAAATTGTTGAACGTATCGTACCTACTTGCTTAATTGAAATCAGAAACGTTTCTGTTTTCAACTGAAACTCGGAGAAGTACAAGTAAAATTGGGTAACAGAATCAATCCGTTGGCTTCCGCATTCTCTCGCCACAGGCAAACGCAGTAATTAACTAACTTGGTTACGATAATTAAATTTATAGTAAGGAATACACCAAAAATAGCTCTAAGCGTTTTCCTCTTGATATATAGTTTTAGGAAATTAGAATGCGCGAGAGAAAACATTAATTGAAATAATATACTCGCGATCAACTAAGTAAAACGACAAATCATTGGGTTACGTTGTGAAATTCGACTACGGTATCCGATTACGTCTGATCTAACGATGAACGGATCTTTTACGATAAACGACGTTCTCAGGAAAAACACCGAAGAAGAAAACAAGCCAAGAATTTGACTATAAACAAGAAAATTTTAGTAGCAGAAGGGGAAACAATTATATACATTTAAATTTGTCGCAGTTGGTATAAAGTATTAAATATTCCCACACAAACACTTCGGTTAAGTTAATCAAGAAAATTAGGTACTTACTAATCCGTATACCTTGCGTGCTTTCATGTTTGATAATTACAATCTGTCGATTTAGAGCCGCTTACGTGAATTATAAATTATCTGCTATTTTCAGAAAGTGAAACAGTCTAAATGTACCAAACGGAGGTGACGAAAATTAATAATAAAGTATCATTTGACGAAGATTTAAGTTTATATCAGAACTAACCGCGAATAAAATATAATCCTTTGTTTTAGTTAATTGTTTCAAGGACGAAGGAAAAATTGGTTAATTTAAATCTCACGATTAAATAAATTTAAGAAAGGGTAGTACTTTAAAAGAACAAGTAAACATTAATTATTAAAAATATTCCAAGAAGCAACAAAGAGTTGGTTAATTTAAATCTGGCGATGTTAGTTACGTTACAGATTCTTTAGGGAGCAGCAGTAAACCTGTCAATGTTAATTATTTTAGTGAGCTTTAGGAAGGGGCAGTTCCTTAAGAAAAAGGAACCAAACATTAATTATCAACAATAGACCTCATAGAAATGGTAATAAATGACACAAAAACAGTAGTACAAGAAACAGGAGGGAAAATAGAAAAATTCCCAAACAGTTCAGGAGTGAGTCGTAGAAAGAATAGCAAGAAATTCTGAGATTCAAGGAACAATAAAGAACAAACAGATACAAATAATTGCCCTAGTGTTAATAGGGAGGAGTGAAGAAGATTTAAGAGAAACATTTAGAAAGTTAGAAAAACAATCCAAAAAAGGAGGATTAACGATAAACTCTAGGAAAACGAAGTATATAACATATATTTATTACAAATGCAAAAAAGAGACAAGGCTTCCAAGTTGACTCTTTTAACTATAATATTTAGGATTCAAAATAACAATAAGAATGATAGAAGCCAAGAAAAAAACGAGAGGATTCAGATAGAAAGCAGCGAATACTACAGCAACAAAAAAATACATGTATTGAAACACAAGAAAAAATCGAAAAAAAACAAAAATAAAAATCTATAAAAGATTAATAAGACCGGTAGTGACGTATGCAGCTGAAACATCGTATTTCATTACGAAAAGAGGAAGAAAACATGAGAATATGGGACCAGAAAAAACGGAAGATAACGAGTATAGACCTAAAATGAACCATGGACTATTACAAGAACTAAAAGGAAAAGTTATCATAAGAATAATAAAGGCACAAAGACTTAGATGGTTGAGACATATCACTCGAGCAGAAGAAAGAAGAGCAATCAAAACAGTAACAGAATGGAGGCGAACTTAAACATGGAGCAAAGGTGAGATGGTGGGACGAAGCAAATTAAGATCTAAAGCGGGTGGGGATTTAAAATTGGAGGAATAAAGTTATGAACAGAAAAGCATAGAGGGAAATTGTAACGCAAGCTAAGACACATCCACCTCTAAGCAAAAACATAAGAGAAAAGTGAAAACGAATCCACCTCTTCAAACGGATTTGAAGAGCTTTATCCGAAGTGGAAAAAATTCCAGATAGAAGTATGTCATTAATAATAATAATAATAAATAATTATCAACAATATTTCAAGAAGTAAAAGGGGTTGGTTAATTTAAATCTGATCTTTTAGAGAATATTAGGAAGGGGCAGCTTTCTAAAAAAATAATCAAACATTAATGGTCAACAATATTCCAAGAAGTATCAAAAACTTAATTAATTTAAGTCTGAACATGTTAATTATTTTAGGGAATTTTAGGAACGGCTAGTTCTTTAAAAGAATAATTAAACATTAATTATTAACAATATTCCAGCAGCATATGAAGAAGATTCTGCAAAGACATTCAAGAGAAGAAACAAAAGGATGTGAAATACAGAGAAGGAAAACCAAGGCTACATACTGATTAACAAAACGGGAATACTATCAAGGTAAACTAAAAAAAATATCAGTATTATAAAACCAAAGAAATAAAAACTTTTTCCAAGAAAACAAATCATATCGAACGAACTACCAACAAAATATAAAATTCTATAGAGACAACGAAGGGAATCTGTTAGGTGACACAGTGCAAAAGGTCGAAACATAGAAACAATACTTCAAAGAAGTATTAAACGAAGAGAACGGACAAGACCAGATAGAAATAGAAGAACCGACAAGAAGACAGCAAAGAAGAATCAACAAGAGGAGAAGTAGAAAACGTTATCACTAAACTAGAAAACGGAAGGCCGAGATAAAAATTAAATACTTGCAAAATTTATAAAGTATGGGCACAAAGCACTAACAGAAGAACCGTATAAAATAATTAACTAAGTATGACAAAAAGAATAAATCCTGGATGACAAAACCAATTGTGAAAATTACCGAGGTAAGCTCTCCTTGACACTGTCTACAAAATACTTGCAACAGTGGTTAAGAAACAACCTTCAGCCGATCGCAAATAAAGTAACAGAGAAATGCCAGGGTGATTTCAAAAGAAGTTGTTTGGTAATACAAATCTTCAAACTAAAAAAGAGCCAGGTAACGTGTTACGAGCATAATACCGAAATATATGCATTGTTTATAGACTTCCGTCGAGCTTATGGCTCATTGAGAAGAAATAAACTATTCGAAGCACTCGAAGGGCTAGAAATCTCATCCAAATTAATACATTCTATAAAAATGACACTTAGCAAAACTCAAAGCAAAGTCAAAATTGGGAATGACGTTTCAGGTGCGTTCCTAGTCCTACTTTTAGAAGTAGTCCTTAGAAGAAGCAAAATTAACACAACCGGCACCTTAATAAATAAAAACCACCAATGCATAGGATATGCTGACGATATTGCATTGTTAACAAGAAGCCCACAGGAACTACAAAAAAAAAACAGAGAACTTAGAAAATGAAGGAAGAAAAGTGGGACTGCAAATTAACGAAGAAAAAACAAAGAGCATGAGAATGGGGACGAAGTTACCACCAGCAGAAACACAAAAACAGGTGACATTCCAACTAAAACAGGTAACAGAAACATGAAAGTAGAATGAACTAGTTTCTATACTTTGGGGCTGCGGTTACAGACTTTGCATGCGAAAGAACAGAAGTAGCAGCAAGGATAATGAAAGTTAATAAATGTGCGTGGGCCTTAAGTGACATAATAAAATCTAAGTGGGTGTCGAAGAAAGCAAAAGTGCAACTTTACAAAGCAGTACTGAAGCCAACAGTGGCGTTTGGATGTGAAACTTGGACTTTCAATAAAAAAGAAAGCGAAAAACTAGAATTTAAGGAAAGGGAACTGTCATGGTGTCGTTATATACCAAATTGGACGAAAACACATACATGCGAGATTGAAGCGTAAACTACCGCAAGATATTTATATAACAAGTAGCGATAGCGAAAGCAATTAGAATCCTACCAACCCTCTAAACAACCAGGCACGTCCCAAGGAGGAGAAGATGTACCCTCAACGTCAAATTATATCATATATCGATTACTCTTATAACACTGCCATGCATAGCATTGTATTTGTTGAACTGGCTAATAAAAGATAAAAAAAAAAAAGAAAAGGGAAATATACGGAGAGAAGAAAGTAAGAGATATTACGTGCTGGTCAGGGTGATTATACGAGTCAAGCATGCACGCGAATAACCGCTGTGAAATTCAAATACGGTATTGTACAGCTGTGTAAATGCTGAATTGACATACCCAGATCGGCACGTTCATGGTTCAAGGTGAATGCACGTAGTATCAAGACAGAAGGTGGGCGTTGACATCTTATATAAGGAATTGCTCACCAAGGTTAGTGTATCCGGCGAACAATCATGTCCTTAAGAAGTTAGGTCCTTCGTACTAGTGATGTTTCCTACGATTTTTATGTGAGACTATTTTTGTGTATGTAATTTATTGTAGTTCAATTCATGGTAAGACTTGCTAATAGTTTGGATCAAACCCTATGTTTTATTTGATTAACTTTAATGTTTGTACGTACTTGGAAGTTACTTTAATTCTAAGTAATATTCTGTAAAACTTAATCAAAGTTCGGACAATAATGTTATGGTAGTTGAATCAGAAGCGTTTGTAAAACCTCTAGCAGCAAACCCCCACGTGGCGTAGCTTGTTTAATACACCACTACGTTGGTATACCTACTTAAGAAATCAGCAATTCTGCTAAATTTAATTAACTTATTGGCAAATGGCAAATGATAAAATGGTAAATACAGGGCTGCCGAAGATAATGCTAAATAAGATAATGCTAAATAAAGAAGCCACGGCACGGACAAAGACAAAACCGCGAATTAGATGGTGGCAAGCGGTAGACGCTAACTTTATAGAAGGCAGAATAAGAAATTGGTGACAAAGCGCACAAAACAAACAAGAGTGGAGGAAAAGTATAAAGCTATGGGCTGGAAAGGCCCGTCAACTCTGAATATGTATGTACATGTGTATTCCAAGAAGTAACAAACATTAATTTATTTAAATCTGACGGGATTAATTACCTATTTTGGAAAATTTGAGGAACGGGTAGTTCTTGAAAAGATCAACTAAACATTCATTATTAACTCCGAGAAGTAACGAGAATTTGTTAATTTAAATCTGACGACGTTAATTACTTTTAGAGAATTTTAGAAACGGGTAGTTCTTCAAAAGAGTAATCTAGCATTAATTATTAACATTTAGAAACGTAACAAAAAGTTGGTTAATTTAAATCTGACCAGGTTAATTAATTTAGAGAATTTCAGGAAGGGGTAGTTCTTGAATAGAATAATTTTGCATTAATTACTAACAATATTTTGATGAGCAACAAAAAGTTGTTTAATTTAAATCTGACCATGTTAATTATTTTAAAGATTTTTTTGGGAGCGGATAGTTCTTTTAAACGGTACGATTAAACATTAATTATTAACAACATTTTCAAAAAAAAATTAATATAAAAACAGCATAAAGTGTTCAATTATTTCATATTAGCTTCTTATTTAAACTTTCATAAATTAGTTTACAAGTTGCTTTTCAATTTTTAGTGCCCTTTCAAATTGTTTTTAAACATCCCAATTTTTTGCTTTAAATTTTTTTATTACCCGAAAGTGTTTTCAGTGCTCTCTCACTTTTCCAACCTTTTTCTAACATTCACATTACTATGCGTGCTCGAACAATTTCCGGTGTTTCCACACAATTTCACAAAATTTATAATCTTCAAGTTTCGCACGTTCTAACTATTTTCCATCTCTTTCAATCACTCTAAAGTTTTCCGACGTGCTCCGGAGATTTCCACGAATTTTGCATCTAACTTTTGCTAATCTTTTGGCTCTTTTTATTTTTATGAACATATTTTCGTATGTTACGCATGTTTAACAGGTTTCCGGCTGGAAAACACTGAATTTCGATATTTCGAAGTATAAAAGCTTTACTTTCCGGCAATTTAACTTTGTAAAATACTAAAGTAAGTGCACACACAAATGGTTGAATAAAATGCAAAGGAAATTCTCGAAAATAGGTAGACAAAAAGCAGGAAATGTTTTTGAAATTCTGCTAAATCAAAAAATTCGAACAAATTTTACTTTTCTTTCTACCTAAGAGCAAAAGAAAGTCACCCCTAATAAAATAAACTTGATTGTTGTAAATTAAGTTTCCTCTTTTACGTACGAATAGACTCGCAGGGGAGCCCAAAGGAACAGTCTGTATCTAATTTTTGATGTGGTCGTTGAAATTGAACACACAACCGTATTGTTAATTTAGTGTTAATTGAAAACTAGAGTAACCATACGTCCTCTATGTCGTAGATAAACCCCGAACATAATTCAGTGTGGTATTAACAGTGGCGCGATTGAACCATTTGTTTTGAGTTTTAATACTGAACGTAATGAGTAGTTACTAGCGAATCATTGTCGAATGTAATGCTATTAAAGTGCACATATAATTTGTCATTCGCTGTAACAATTAGTTATTTAGTAGCGTAATAAATTCTAGCAATTAAAATATAAATCTTTTGATGCCCAGATTTATGTACAAATTAGTACTGAAAGCCAAATCTAGTCGGCTAATTTTAAATGGGAGTTAACTAATGCTGAAAAAGTTCTCCAGGAAAAAAGCCAAACGGTTGTTTTTTGGAGTTTTGTGTGATGGTTCGTGTTGTAACAAAGGATAATTTGGGAATTCTTTGTTTTATGTGTTTGTTTAAATTTTATTTCCTATTTATAGGTGTGCTTTATTTCGGTCTCATATTTTTCAGAGAAATAAGCAAAAATGATTCTGATTCAACCTAACCTACTGAAGAAAATGTCTTGAGAAGTCCCACGACCGTGCTTTCAAAAATATCTATAGAAAGAAAAGATAACAAAATAACTTTGATTTTTCTGATAATAAAAGGTGACTATTTGCTCTTCATTTGAATCTAACCCAAGGATGTTGAGGACAGCACGAAGGCCAAAAAGCGATAAGAAATTTGTCATAAAAATTAGAGCATTCTAGGGTTTAATGTTCAAACTCTGATAAGTGACGAAGGAGACTTAAAGGAAATATTAAATAACGATAAATATTAAATAACTATACCAAAAGTATAATTCAAGATTAATGTGTTGTAAATCAAATATCAACAGCATATGATAGCAGATTGATACGGGCTACAGTTAAGCTCAAAACTACCTGTAGAAAAATCAAAGGCCCTTTGAAGAATTAAAATGAAGCGAACAAAACGAACAAGAAATCTCAATAAATATAAAATCAGAATAAGGACAAAGCTATACTTCGAAACGTTCAGAAAAACATGAAAACATAAACGAAATATCCTGAAATCTGAAAAAATATAAGGTAGAACGTACTCAAAAGATTCAAATATAAGCAGAAGATAAGTTAATTCTGGAAAAGAAGTAATTATAAGCTCGAAAATAGGTAAATAATAAATAAAGAATCCTTATTTTTAGTGAAAGTCTGGATCTATAGTTAATTCACAATGCAATCAATTCGTGGAAATGAGACAAGTAAAGTTATTTCTACTACTTCAATAAAATTAATTAATTAATTAATTAATTAATTAATTAAAATCTCGATTTTGTTATACCATATGAACAAAAATTATTTAGATAAGGGATGGCCATGGTGAACAAAATCACTGCCTTTGATTGGTTCAGCTTGTTTTTGGTTCTACATGATAGATACGTTCAGAATTCCAAAGCCACCCTTTATCTAAATAATTTTTGTTCATATGGTACAATGTAATGTTATACTGAAGGCCTTTGAGATGTGAGTCTGTCGCCAAATTTGGGGAATAATTTCAACATTAAAATATTAAATAAAATAGAGAAACAAAGTGATATTACATTCACTGTCAAAAATCAAAATGAAATTTCGAACATTCTTTAATTTTCCTTCTATTTTGATTTCTTGCAGTACCTACCTTTTTAAGAATGTATTACCTGTAACCTTTTACACCTTTCGGTGTCAAGGCTGGTGCATAAGAATATTATATCATTTTATGTAAATTCATTTTTCGTGGTTGCATCATCTTCAAAATTTTTCAAAATTTTTACAAATAAAATTAACTTATTTTTCTGTTACGCTTGCTTAAGCCGAGTTCTTGTGGTTTCCAAAAATTGTTCAAGGTCTTTCAGTGAAAGTTTTTCACTCCAAAACAACGTTAACTAACCTAACTTACATGAATTATAATCTAACATAATTTAGCTTAATTGGCTTTAACCTGAGTGACTGAGTAATTTAATCAAACTTTGCTTGAATTAATTTCTCCTAACCTTACTTACTTGAATTACAATCTAACATAATTTAGTCTAATTTAAAAAATGTAATTAAATAAAATCTTAATTCAATTAATTATACTGAATCTTACTTGAATCATAATATAATCCGGCACAACTTAGTGTAATTGGATCTAATATGGGTTAATGTAATTGAATTAAACTTAACTTGCATTCATTGAACCTAACCTTACTTACTTGAATTATACTCTAACATAAATTAGTTTAATTAGATCTAATCTAATTTATTTTGCTTAAACTTTCTCTAAATTTTTTTCATTAAAACTGGATTAATTTGTTTAATGTGGTCAATTTAACTTAATTAGTTTGCAATTTAACTACATTTAATCCATTGAGTTACAACATTCACCTGGTTTAACAGAATCACACTAGAATCTAATTTAATTTAGTTGAATCTAACCTAAACTAAACGATTTCGCTTTAATTTGATATTAAACAATTAGATTGGAGTAAATTAATCTGCTATAATTACATACAATTTGAACGAAAGTAATTTGATGTAATTGAATCAAATCTAATTTGCATTTAAGGTACCTTACTTGAATTATAATCAAACTTAACTTAGTTTAATTCGATTTAACTGGAGTTAATTAATTTTAATCTAACTCTTGGATTAACTGCGCCTTTTTCTTCTATTTCTTCTTCGTCCTCCCTTTGTTCATCCAGTGCTGGATGTAGGCGTCTTGTAACTCAACTTAATTCGTTTGTTTTCTGTCTATATTTCTTTTATTAAAACTGGATTCTGTAGTTTAATGTAGCTAATTAACTTAACTTAATTTAATGTGTCTTGCATTTAACTTAGAGCCTAAACCAAATGATTTCAATTTAATTTGATATCAATCAATTGTATTTCAGTTAACTTTTAGGCCAATTTAAACAATTTAATTAAAGTAAAATGATGTATCTGCATCAAAACTAACTTGATTTAATTGCAACTAGGTATCTAACTAACTTAATCCGATTGTATTTAACATTTTTACCTAAACAGTTTATCATAATAAACCTGATCAACTTAACTTGCTTGAATTATATCAAACCTAATTCAGTTTAATTAGATGTAACCTAACTTGGACTAATTACAACTGACCTAAAAGCTTATTCTGGTCGAATTCAATCCAAATTTAATTTTGATTTTCTTTAGTATCATCCCAATTAACCTAGGTCAATCCAGTTTGTACAAACGTTAATATTATTTAACAAAACCTGATTAGAATCAATTGGATTTGACTTGAATGTAAACTAGCTTAACTTAGGCTAAGTTTAATCTGATTACCTGGTTTGAAGCAACTGCATTTAAATTAATTTCAAAGCTAACTGAATTTGAGCGGACTTCTTCTTTCTTCATTATTAACCCATCATATCTATATATAGGACAAAGGCCCCCTTCAATTTTTAGTGAGGGGTTTTGGTCTACTCTCCCATAGTGAGCGGTCCTTATTCCAGCACTGACCGGAGACAACGATGTTTAACTCTCCTGATCGTGCTAAACTGGGGTATCTAGCTACAGCAACTCGGGACCTGGAGCCGACTTAATTCAACTAAATTTATTTGATTTAAATTAAGACTTAAAAATGGTTAAGATTTTTTAGTATGAGCTGTCTATCCAAAAGCTTCCAATTTCGAACGATACTAGTCAGTCTAACATACTTAAATTGTAGCTAACCTTTTTTTTATGGTTGCGGAGGGGAAACCTTCAAAAGGGTCCTTGCGCACAGTTCCTCCCTCGCAAGGGACTGTGGGATTTTTACCTCACTAAAACCCCTCCTTCTCCCAATACCGGAACCGTTATCACATTTCATTAATGTGATGGTATTTGTTAACACATTCTCATTTTAGAGTAAGTCATTGTTCTTTCTTCTGCTTCTTTGCTGCTGATCACTTTTCTTATATAAAGGGTTTATTTTATTAGGGGTGACTTTCCTTTGCTCTTAGGTAGAAAGAAAAGTAAAATTTGTTCGAATTTTTTTATTTGGCAGAATTTTGAAAACATGTCCTGCTTTTTTGTTTCTTTTCTAGAATTTACTTCGCATTTTATTCAACCATTTGTGTGTGCACTTACTTTAGTATTTTACAAAGTTAAATTGCCGGAAAGTAAAGCTTTTATGCTTCGAAATATCGAAATTCAGTGTTTTCCAGTCGAAAACCTGTTAAACATGCGTAACATACGAAAATATGTTAATAAAAATAAAAAGAGCCAAAAGATTAGCAAAAGTTAGATGCAAAATTCGTGGAAATCTCCGGAGCACGTCGGAAAACTTTAGAGTGATTGAAAGAGATGGAAAATAGTTAGAACGTGCGAAACTTTAAGATTATAAATTTTGTGATATTGTGTGGAAACACCGGAAATTGTTCGAGCACGCATAGTAATGTGAATGTTAGAAAAAGGTTGAAAAAGTGAGAGAGCACTGAAAACACTTACGGGTAATAAAAAAATTTAAAGCAAAAAATTGGGATGTTTAAAAACAATTTGAAAGGGCACTAAAAATTGAAAAGCAAATTGTAAACTAATTTATGAAAGTTTAAATAAGAAACTAATATGAAATAATTGAACACGTTATGCTGTTTTTATGTTAAATTTTTTTGGAAAATAGCATTAAAATATATAATTCCGGGGAAGTTTTGTAATTTTATTAGTAATCGGGAGTTTTGCATGTAGTGTTTGTTACTTCTGGAAATATTATTGACAATTAATGTTTAATTATTTTTTTAAAGAACTGCCGGTTCTAAAATTCTGTGAACATTGTCAGACTTAAATACATAATTTTTTGTTACTTCTCGCAATATTGTTAATAATTAATGTTTAATCATACTGTTTTAAAGAATTATCCGTTCCCAAAATTCTTTAAAATAATTAACATGGTCAGATTTAAATTAACCAACTTTTTGTTGCTCATCAAAATGTCGTTAGTAATTAATGCATAATTATTCTTTTCAAGAACTACCCCTTCCTGAAATGCTCTAAATTAATTAACCTGGTCAGATTTAAATTGACCAACTTTTTGTTACGTCTCTAAATGTTAATAATTAATGCTAGATTACCACCCGTTTCTAAAATTCTCTAAAGTAACTAACGTTGTCAGATTTAAATTAACCAATTCTCGTTACTTCTCGGAGTTAATAAGGAATGTTTAGTTGATATGTTCAAGAACTACCCATGCCTCAAAATTTCCAAAATAGGTAATTAATCCCGTCAGATTTAAATAAATGAATGTTTGTTACTTCTTGGAATACATATGTACATACATATTCAGCGATGACGGGCCTTTCAGGCCCATTGCCGTATACTTTTCTTCCACACTTGTCTAATGATACTTTATTATTAATTTTCGTCACCTCCGTTTGGTACATTTAGACTGTTTCACTTCCTGAAAATAGCAGATAATTTATAATTCACGTAAGCGGCTCTAAATCGACAGATTGTAATTATCAAACATGAAAGCACGCAAGGTATACGGATTAGTAAGTACCTAATTTTCTTGATTAACTTAACCGAAGTGTTTGTGTGGGAATATTTAATACTTTATACCAACTGGGACAAATTTAAATGTAGATAATTGTTTCACCTTCTGATACTAAACTTTTCTTGTTTATAGTCAAATTCTTGACTTGTTTTCTTCGTCGGTGTTTTTCCTGAGAACGTCGTTCATCGATAGATTAGACGTAATCCATGTAGCCGAACTGAAGGCGTTAACCACGTCCAGTGTGACCATCACGCATATCACCGGTGTTTATGTAGTCGCGATTTCTCGTACCACATTCATGGCCTCTACGGTACTGTGTCGTTTTCTGAAACCGTGTTGTCGTTCGTTAATGGCCTCGCATCTATCTCTAGTTCTTCTACTAGTCTCGCACTTAATAGCTCTTCTAGAGCTTTAGCCATTATGTTTAATAAACATAGTGGTCTGTATTTCGTGTTGATTATATTGGAACCAGGTTTCTCAATTAATGTTAATCTAGCCTTTTTCCACATAGGTGGGAAGATACCACTGCTTACTATGTCGTTCATCATTTTCCTGCAGTACTTTGTGTGTTTGGCTAACATGATTTTAACAACTTCGGGTAGTATCCCATCAGGGCCGCTCGCTTTACCACTCTTAATTTTATGTGCTGCTGCCATCACTTCTTCTTCCTTGACCATTTTTATTTCCCTTTCGGGGGTTTGTTCTTCTAGTCTGGTGTAGATATGGGTGTCCAATCTCTTTCTATGTCTTCTGGGAAAAGTTCCTTAGCCATTTTCTCCTTTTCCTGTTCCGGTAATTCAATTCTAGGTTTTATGTTTAATTTTTTCCGCACAAATCTATACCCTTCTCCCCAAATATCGCCTTCCACTCTCTCACATAGCTCCTTCCATGCTTTTTGTTTGACTTTCCAGATAGCTTTCCTTATTGTGGTTCCTTTCTTGTACGTTTGTTGTGTTTTCTTGTTTGCTCTAACTAACGTTCTTTTGATTTTTAGGCTTATTTTCCTAAGGTATATATATATATCAGCGTTCCGCCAGTAGGCCCCTTTCTTTTTGACCCCCCAGTTTTTAATGTACGGTGCTAGTTTTGGAGTTTCTAATGTAATGTCTATGACAGATTTCTGGTCGCTTCTCATAAAAGTTGGGTTCGTACCTATGTTGTTTATAATTAAGTTATTTTCTGCTATCCATTCTGCTAGAATCTGCCCTCTCGTGTCTTTGGTTGTTGATTCCCACAGGTAGGATTTGGCATCTTTTATTTCTAACTTTATGCATGTCGCTATAGTCCTAGTTTTATTTTATTCGGTGAGAAATAGCATGTATATATGTATAATCAAATCGTTTAGTATCTTAACCCATACGAAGCCTCTTCCTTTTCCAGTCTTGGTTGCTATTATATCTTTTCCGACTCGTATTGCTGCATCTGTATTTACGCATGTGAACCATGGCCCATTTAGCATTACTATTTTGTTCGGTTCTGACACCAATACTTATTATATCTACATTTTCTTCTTCTATTATTTTGGTTAGCAGGTCTTGTGCTTCTTAAATTAAAATACTTAAATTGTAGCTAACATAATTAAGACTGATCAGACCTAATCTAACTTAATGTATTTGTTTCTTAGAATTACAAGAATTAATTATATTTTACCTGTTTTAACCCGATCGGGTTTAGGCTTTCTAAGCAATCTGTTTCAATTTCTAACAATATATTACTTAAATTAATCCAATTTTCTCGAATCGTAGTAAATCGAATTCGTTTGACTAATTTAAATCGTTTGAATTTAATTTAAAATTTGCTGAATAAAATTCCTTTTAATGTAGTTAACTTAATGTTACTTACTTTGCCTTTCATTTACGTCAATCCATTTTGAAGTAAAATAAGAAAGTAATTAGGGAAGGTGAATTAACTATTCCGAATTTAAATACATACATTATTTAAAGCAATCCAAATATATTCAAATAATCGCCCAATTTGACCTCATTTGAAAGATACAAGGTTAAACTTTAGTTTATTTAATCCAAGTTCTTAAATTTACATTTATTGGGAAGGGCATTTTTCCTTTTCAACACAGTCAAAAACCCGGTCCTTAGTGTGAGATAGGTGTTTCTGGGTAGTTTTAAGTGAAACTCAGCTTAAGTCATCTTAAGTTGAAGCTCAAGTCAAGTTTAAATGTACTTAAGGTCTTGGTTTACGGCAGATTCAGCTAAGCCTTGGCTCTCTTTAGTATAAGAGCTTAAGCCGTCTTAAATTAAAGCTTAAGCCAAGTGCAAACGTACTTAAGCTCTGTTTACATTGTTTCAGCTACGCTTTAGCTGTGCTTAATATGAAAGTTGCTATTTCAGAATAGTTTTAGTTTAAAACTTTAGCAGTCACGTTTAAATGTATTTGAGCCATAGTTGACGCCAAATTCAACTAAGCCTTACCTAATTAAACCCACATTCCAAGCTCCAAGGATTACCATATAATGCTAAACTTGATGAAAAACTTTAGAAGGTGCTATATGTGTACTTCTTCTTTAATCCAAATGCTAACTATGTAGTTTAAAGGGATGCTTTGGCCTTACCTCATAAAACGGGAGTTTATTCCTTTTCTGCAAACGTATCAAAGCGGATCGTAAAAATGAAAGTGGGATCGTATAGTCACTCTTCGTAACGAATTAAAAATATATAATAAAAGATAAAAGTTCAATAAAAACAATCGATCGTAATTAACGAACCTTTTTTATCGGAGAATTTTAAAGTTATGTCTTAGTAACCGTGGAAATGGGAACCAAAACCAGGCTGTTTTTCGTATTGCTTTCACCCCAAATTTTAAAATATTGTGTTTGATCAGATATTTTCATTAAATATTATCTTTTGGTACATGGTAGGTGGTGTTGATGTGTAAATGAATTTTTGTAATCTTAATTAATATAACGCATTAAGAGCTAAAGTAAATAAGGGGAAAAAAGGGTAACAAAAGAATACTTTTAAGTAGTTTCTTGCACGTAATAACGGTACAGTATTTGTGGTCTTGATACGTTAAAAGTTAAGGCTAGTTTCAAAGAGTTTTTAATTAACTATCTAATTTGTTAGTAAATCCCTTCTGTGTGTATGTAAATTTAAATGCGTGTAAGAGGATTAAGGGATTAAGTGGTGTTCTGTACGATAATAATCTTCAGTGCACCTGTTTTTGCCTCTTTTGTGCTACCTTTTAGTGCATAGGGGATGCTGCTATAAAACGTGTGTTGGGTTTCAGTGGAAAACCAACGTTGCGTACGGAGACGGGCTTCCCCGTTTTACGCATCAATAGCTCGTTCATATCAAAGTTTTGCTTTGATGTTCGAGAAGTGAGAAAATCGAACGCCGACAAAGATTACACCAAAAATAAAAAGTGACAAAGTACTAATAACCGCTTTTGTTAAAAAGTCAATTTCGCAAGAATGTGGAAAATCAATATAAACCTAACAGTGTTCCTGCTGCTATCATCGTTCTGGAGCAAGTATTTAACGAAACCATCGACGAAGTTTTCGAAATAGCGGATGTCAAAACACCAAATTAAAATTTTCAAGGGTCATTAGTAACCCCAAACACGGTTCTTAAATTACGAAATCATTTCATTGAACAAGAAAAGTACGACATATAAAGGTGACAGGCGTTTATTTAATACAGCGAACGCGTTTTTAATTCAGAACCTCTGGCCACTAAATTAAAAATTTCCTCACTTGAGTGCGTGGCTTCATTTTAAAGCTATCCAATAAAAGAAGAACCTGAGGCAGTCTGTTGCGGCGACGTACTCATAAAAAATATCAACAGGGGAGCCACGTTCAGCCCTGCATGAGGCAAATTAATTCTTAGACTAGAGCGCGGAACCGAATTTCACTCATGGACGATTTCAAAAACTGCAAAAGGCGCTTCATGTCGTAATTTACAGTCGAACTGTTTTCAGTAATTTGGAACCGGAGAGAAAATTACCTTGAACGGTCGTACACCTCCGATTTAGTGCAAATCGTAAAAAGGACTTAGAGTCTATTCTTCCTTACGACACCTCATAAAGAAGAACCGAGCGTGCGGTCAAAACACGACATCGTAATGTCGCCAAACTACCCAAATGAGCCATACCAAAGATATTTATGCGAATCTAATGAACCGCCGGCCCAACCGATACCACGCCATAACCCAAATTCACCCCCCATATAAACACTCTGACATATTTCCTTTCGATATCCCCGTCGGAATGCATTCGACATGCAGGCAGATCAAAACCTAAACTTATACGTTTGACTCTTGTAATGCGGTTTACCAGAAGTACCAACTACGAATTTATTGCTTGACAAGAACACTTTATGCATATAAGCGATATTTATTGTGATCTAGCGTGTTACATGAAAGTCTTCCTGTACGAGTAAATCAAATTATACCGATAGAAAATTTAAGAAATTACGGCTAAATGAAACTACAAATGGCACAATGTAGGACAGGTTAATACTGATTTAGAAATATGATCCAACCACAAACATGTTCCAAGTTAATTCCGTATGCGGGTACTCATTGATTATAGAGCTGGAAGTGCTAGAAATATGAGTTGTACATTATTCATAAATTTCTTTGTACCAATTTATTCAAAACATTCGTTATTATGGTACAGTTTGTAGGTTAGTAGTTTAAACAAAATCATTGACGTAACCTGTTTAGTAAAGCCTTTCATTTTACGCATTGGATTTTAAACTTTCTTTATTTTTGGTTAAAAATTAACAAGATTTTGAAAAAGCGGTGATTTCGTGTGATTTTCAGTGCCTTTAACCCACTAGCAACATACCTAAATTACTTCGGTTATTTGCTTCATTCTCACCATAAACTTTGATCTCAAAATATCAAAATTCGTTCGTTTATATCAAGAAATAACAGATTATGACCAATATAAACTCAGAACGAAGAAGATTGACCTTACAACCTTTTTTATGTGATCCAACCTGCTGAAATATTACAGCAAAACTAAAAAGGTGACGGGGACTAAACGTCGATATAAAAGTGGTTCTAAAGGTTTTAATACTCGATCGACAAGAGTTACACAAAGAAATTTGTTCGAGAAAAGATTCAGAAACTTTCGTGGAAGTAAGAGATGAGATTTAGATTCGTTATTGGAATCTTAAAATAAAACAAAAGTACAGTTGGTGCATCAGGTTTTAGCACTGCAATGTATGGGGATGAAACGTTTTATATGAGCTGCTACAGGGCAAATAACTAATGGCGAAGATGTTCTTAAACCCAAGGGGAATTCTGCAATCGATTGTATGTGGAAAGATAAAACAGTTTCTCGTTTTAAAACGGTTCATCAAAGAATTGTTCGAAATTGTGAAACATAAAAATAACGTCTAAATTTGCTTTACATTTCGGGAAATTTTTCAGTATTCCCAAACACACTTCAGCATGAATAAATACAGCTCGATTTACTACAAGTCTTCATAGATTAAAATTACGCGTTTGTTAGTATAACAGCTAATGTCACAATAAGAAGAATTAAGCGGATTACTTAATGTAGTGTGGCAAAATACGAACACGACAATTTCTTTATCAGATTCACGAACCAAATATAACTTTCAGAACTAGTAAAAGTTTACCAATGCGAATTATGGTGTAACAACTTGCGAATGGCTTACCTTCACCTTCACGAAGCTTGTGCGGCGGATGTATCTATACATTTCAGTTTAAAGTAAGAAAAATAGTAAATCCAAATAAATTCCTTTCTAGACAGCCTAACCTAAAAGCGATAAAATCCTCGGAATTCACACACTGCCTACAGGTGATAAGATTAGACACAAAATATGAAGTGAAAATTTTAATGCTGAAGTGAATTATTTATTAAGTATTGTCAGTATTGACACATTTGTCATGTTAGAAAACTAACTGTTATTGAAAGCTTAAAACCTGAACTATTTAGATTGGTCTACTTTAACATTGCATTGGTGTTTTTAAAAACCTGGTTAAATTTCGTTTCTAACTATTCATTTCAACACGACAACTGTTACTATACAATAATAACTCACAGTTTTACATTTATGAGTTTTAATAAATTAAGTTGCTTTAATTATTAAAATGTTCATGAAACAAACATATTTCGTTGTGGAATGTCCATACGAGAAAGTGAAGGCTGAATTTCTTTGTTTATTTATTTTCATTGAAAGTTCTTATGTTTAACCAAACAAAACAATTAATTATTTAATGTTTAGTAAACGATTTCTTCTTTCAAAATTAACAGGATTTGATATTAATTTCGTATGATTTTCATATAAGTGGAAATAGATTTAAATCAAGAGCTAATTTTTATTTTATTAGGCATTCTACTAAACAAAGTAATCTATTTATTAACCTGTCTTACGTAGAACCATATTGAAAATTAATAAAATGAATCGAAGAATTTGGGTTTAATTAAAAAGCAGCATTTAGTTTGATAATGTATATCTGAAGGTCGGTTTTACCATCTTCTAGTAACTCCCAGTTTGTTTTAGCACTGTTTTGAAACTCTGAGCTTTATTAGAAGATTGTCAAACTGGCCCTGAAGATAAAAAAATTAGGCAAACGGAATGAACATCTCAGATTTAGAAAGATTTAGAGATTTCACTTATCATAATGGCTGAAGTAAAAACCACCGCTGAGAGTCGCAGATTAAACCTGAAAATAACTAATTTTATTAAGACCAAGTATTACAGTTACGAAAATGAAAATCAATTCCTAGTTTCGGGTTAAATAATAATAATAATTTAATTAATGGCCAAAGCTAAGCTTTTATATAAAGATTAGATATCAAAATTTTTGCTGAATAGCTTTGGTTCAGTTATCATAGTATTATGGAAATGCACAGGAGAGGGCTTTGTCCTACTTAGGGATTGATGGGCTTAAATAATACTAATAATTACTATAGCGTTGCTTTTTAAGCTCATAAACTATAGAACTGATACCTCAGTCACTTCGAACTTCAGAAAATTTGTCATAGTTTAGGTTCGAAACAGCGTCCTCTTGATTGCAGACTAAGTTACCAGTAAGTTGGATAGTATCAAAGAATACACAATGTTTATACAGCTACAATCTATAAAAGCTAAGTTTGTTTTAGATTATAGATTCATGATGCCTAGGAAAAAAAGTTTTTGAAATTTGAAAATGTTAAAAGATGATTGGGATTTTTGAAACAAATATAGCTCTCAATGAAAAAATTAAGATTTGATCAAATTCTTTATGAAGAATTTTGTAAAAGAATAGGCTGTCTAATGTACCTTCAATTGCTATTTAAAAAAGTTCAAAATGGCGAGCGTCTAAAAGACTATGCATTAAAGCAATTATCCTTCGTCTTTGAAATCTGCCCAAAAATATTGTATTACATCATCGATACCACTGCACAATTCAAATATGCGTATTGTTAATTAATTTAAATTTTTATTTTGTTGCTTGTTTGGCTTTTTCTATATACATGGCATCTCTATGCGAGAACCCGACAAACTTTTTAATTGGGAAAATTCCCGTTTTGTTTGTCTTTATAAATAAATATTTATAAATAAAGTTTCAAATATCTGTAACAGTTTGAGCACGAGTGGTCTGACACCCTGCATAAAAAATCAATAATTGACACAGTAATAGAAAATAACCAGACTTCTTATGGGAAAAGGGGAGAAATTGCAACACCACATGGGCAGAACAGCCATACATAAAGATGAGATTACGGAAATGATGGAAAAATTTTACTTGCAAATCCAAATATTGAGATGACAGAATTTCGAAAATAACAGATTAAGAGTATTGATTCAGAAGATCGACCGAGACAACGATACCGCCAACTAAAAAGAAATGAAAAATCAACGTATACCGAAAGAAGATGACCTACTCACAGTTTTTAAGAAGTTGGTGGAAAGCTTTGGAAATAGTTAGAAGCAGGAAGAATATCTAAAGGATGAGAGTATACAATATTGGTTCTTCTGTATCAAAAAGGATCTGTAAGAAGAAAGTTAACTAATATCCATTCCAAATATTTTGGATGAGGCTTGGCCATGGAAAAATTATGCAATTTCCTATACTTTAAGGTTTAAGGTTATGATGTTTATTGATTGCGGAGTATTATCCAGAACAATCACACATTTTTTCGAAGTTTAGCCAAGTGTTTTTAAAAACTGTACAAGTTGGAGCAGCAACTTAACAAAACGAAAGCATGGCATCCATGTATCCAAAAGTATTCGGAGTACTTTATTAATCTATATGTTCATCTGTCTCTCACCTAAGCAGATTGGATTTTCTACGTACGAAATGGGCGACATTAGACCGTCTAAAACTGCTCAGAAGGCCCGTGATAGACACGGAAAATTCAAATACTAATCTGTTTAGCTTTTGTTAACTATGAAAAAGCATTCGATGGTATAAAGCACTGAACAACAATGGAACCTCAGTTCTTAAAATGCAAAAATTCGGACAGCCGATATTTATAAAGAAAAGTTTGTAATATATTTCAGAAACTGTTCATTACAGCATTGGTAGATGGTTCAAAAAGAATTGACAAATATTGAGAAACATTAACTAATTCCAGACTTCTCGATGACATGGTGCTGATCGCAGACAAATCTGAAAACGTTCAAAAGATACTGAGTAAATTAAATGAAACAGAAACAGAAGAGTAGAACGGGATTACTGTTAATTAGGACAACGAATAGCCACAGGAATATTAAATCAAACAGTTAACTCAAAAATGGAAATTAAATAATCATGCAAAGTTCTTCTTCTTATAGTGGCGTACTCTTACAGGTCATTGCCGTTCTCTCTCCATATGCCTGTGATGTACGTGTGAAGTGGGCCTGCAACTTTACGTGGGCTCCGAACCACGGATTTGCTTGCTCTAGAGAACATCTACTAGGCAGAATACCTCGGTGGTTTGCCATTGCCTTCCAGGGAAGTAGTCGGGTACTTTCGGCGCATGTGTGGTCCTGGAAATCGAATCCGGGCCATCTCAGTGGTCAGACGCACGCTGAACCAACTGAGTAACGACCGCAACGTTCTTAAAAGGCTAAATTATCAAACAGCTCTAGTATACAGCCAGTCCATTACATCAATAAGGACGCAAGTATGGCACATATGTGGCCATTAAAACGGGCAGTCCCTAATAAATAAAATTATAGTAACACAAAATACATGGGCCGAATAATGATGGGTATTTTCCTACGAGACAGGAAAATAAACACGTGTAGAATGCGAACAGATGTTAAAAAGGACAAAACAGAAAGGGAAATGGTCAGCACATGTGGGCAGACTGGGAGAAAAGAATGGAGAAAAACGGTTATACAGTGGAGGCAGTGATAAAGTAATAGGAAAATGGGACGCCTAAACATGACGTAGGTTGCCATTGTCAAAGTAATCAAAGGCTCAAAGTGGATAGAGATGAACAAAAAGAAATCAATGGGAAAGGAGGGAGGGGGCTTAGATCCAATAGTGGACGACAAAGGGTCGATTCTAGAGGAAGCAAAATAAAACTTACTATTTTAGATACTAAATTTTGCTTAATGTAGAAATACCACTCACCACAAAGTATACTCCCAATCCCAAATACACTTTGCTGTTAGTCAAAACGTCGCATTATGTGTTTTCTATGAAATAACCACTTCTTTACAGAAGTTGTAATTTAGGCATAAACAAAATTTATTATTAGTATAAACACCGGTACCTGAAAACTTTTGCAGTATCAGAGTTAGAGGGGAAAAAGATGTATAACTTTGATAAACATACATGCGCCGACAGAAGAGGAAGACGAAGATCACAAGGAAGAATGTTACGACATTACGAGTTAATAGATGAAGAAATGCGGAGAACACAAAGATATGATGTCAAGATAATCCTTGGTGACTATAATGCAAAAATTGGACAGAGGGAAATAAATATTCGTGACAACAATAGGTAAGCAGAGTAAACACAAAGAAAGTAATGAGAATGGAAAGAGGCTGTTGGAGTTCGCCGGACGGATGAACGATAAATCAAGTAGGTCATTTCCTGATAGGAGAAAGATGTAAGTGTTATTAGTTATTACACATATCAAAAGTTATAGAGGTACGGGCGCGGACAGCGATCAGCTTTTGGTTATAACACGCATGAAAAGCGACATACCACATAAAAAGGACAGCACAAAACTTACAGAGAAAAGATATGCATAAGAAATATTATAAGACAAAGAAACACAGGAAAGGTACCTATATACAAAGTGTCGAAAAAGAACTAAAGAAAAAATAGAAGAAACTAGGTATAAATAACGCAAGATAAGAAACAGTACGGGAAATAAAAATGACCAAGAGTAAAGAATGATATAATATGAAATGCAGAAGACTACTAGATGAAAGAAGGAGGAGCCTTTATTCGCAGGTGATAAAGCACTCAATTCAAGAATAGGAATAAAATACATAAACAGATAATTACATAGTAATGTCTGTGAGGCGATTTAACAAAGCAGTTCGAAACTGATTTGAACTAAGGTGAAATAAATCAATATCTGTACAGTAGCTATTAAATAAGTGACACATTAATATAAGAGGGATGTTAAAATGATAATTACTTCTAGGATTTCTAAATGTAAACATTATATTATGACCTGTATTAATAGAAGGAATTCTAAAACATATTCTATAGAGTAGCTCTGGAGTACAAGTAAGGTTATTGATAATTTTATATAAAAATATTATGTTAAGAAGCAGTCTTCTAGTTCCTAGGGTGGTCCAGTTTAGGCTCGAGAGTAAATCATCATAAGTGTTAGTGCCAAGTTTTTTATAAGATTCAATGACTAATTTATCAATATGATCATTGAAAGATAGTTTGGTATCGAATAAAACTCCGAGATCTTTGGAGTCGAAGACTCTTTTGATTGCACGTGAATTTAAATAATAAGTAAAATTACGATCAAAATGTTTTCTAGAGTAAGTCATAGTAAAGCATTTATCTGTGTTGAAGAATAAATTGTTGTTTAACGACCAATCCGAAATTGATTCTAAATCTTCTTGTAATTTTTCAGTCATCGAAATTGCTAATCATTTTAAAAAATTTTAAGTAGTCAGCATACAATAAGAATTGAGAAAATTTTATAGAAAGAGAGATATCATTTATAAAGATTACAAATAACAATGGACCTAAAACGGACCCCTGCGGAACACCCCAGATGTGGCAAAAAAGTACTCTGAGCAAGAATTATTACAATGAATGAATTGTTTTCGGTGTGACAAGTAAGATTCAATAAAGTTAACAAAATTCCGATGCCCACCCATACCGACAAGCTTACGTAATATAATAATTACGTTGTGCTGTCTCAAAATTTAATTTATGCTGTAAGTAATTGCGAAAATGAAATGTTTCCGATTTTATTCTGTCGATTTTATAGCATGCAAATTGTTGAAACAATGTATAGGGTGGTCTCAAACTTTTTCATTCTTACTACGAGACCAATCCAATCTGACTACATATTTCAGGGCCACAGTGTGCGTGAATAATGTTTTCCAGTAAAATTGATGAATATATTTTTCCTTAAAAAGTCTTCCACAAACAAATTTTCAAATATATATTTTTTTAATGTAGATTTTATTACTACATTGGCATGTCAAATCTTATCTAAGATATGCGGTTCGATAAACCCTTTACAGCTTTGGTACTTGCTAGTTTTCGTGAATTGCCAATGACGAAGGAGCTACCCTTTTTAATTATTAAATACAATCACATGTAAGATTTTTTTTTTAATTGTAAATCACGAACGTCTTAAAATCACTTCCGCGCATTTACTAAGACAACACCCTCGAAGGTCTTTCGACCCTTATCACAACGACATATACGAAACATTTTAAAATCATCTAAAAATAAAACAAACCAGAACAGAAACTGACATCTTTCATAACCTCGTTTTTTGGTGGTCCGAGTAACCTTGTTTTATTCCTTTTTCCCATTTTCAGCAATTTACTTGTTGCGTGCAAATTTATACACTTTTATCATAACTACCCACTTTTATTTCAAGTCTTCTTAGAAGTTCAAGTTATTTTTGTTGCTTAATTGTTTGAAGGATTTTCGTCGAAAATTTTCGCTTGAAAATTTTCGTGTTTATTTCAAAATTTTTATAAAATCCAATCGCAATTTTTATTTATTATTTTTTAGCGAGAACACGAGCAGGGGGTTATTTTATTTCTATTTCATAGCAGGTTTGAAGCTTAAGCTTAGCTTAAGACGGCCTTAGGTTAGCGCTTAGGTCCTGTAAAGTTGGTTTAAGTCCTAGCTTAAGTCAGTTTGGGGTTTAAATCAGTAATGAAATGCCGCCGCAAGAAATATTGTTTATTGTAAAGTTTAGCTGTTTGTGCAATGACGCGTTTAATTCGAAAAAACTGAGTTCGTCGTTTAAATTTTACAACATTTTAGAATATCGCTCACGGTCATTTCCTGACGCGGTTTATTTAAATAAATAACCGAAACTCGAAGCTATACTAAATATACCTTTTTGAGATCAAGGTTGGAATAAAAGGGATGCAGGTGTCGAACCAATCAGACATAGAACAGCGGAAAAATTTCGAGGGTCATTTCGTGAATACCCGTTTCTAATAATAGGATCACATATGCTAACCTTTGTATCGGCCTTTTCTTATACCTTTCCCTTACTTATGATACCTTTTCGGTTGTGTGGGTGAATTGGGCGGAGTGGCACGTAAATAAAATTCTTCCGTCGGAAAGCTTATAATAATTACATGGAGTATATCAGAGACATTTCAACATTTTGACCTAAATAAATATAATAACATATTCTTAGGTTTTGCATAGTTTATCAAATCTTCAAATATTTATTGCACAGGACACACCACCTTCAGTTTTAATTGAAAACCTTTAATAGCCAATATGTTATCAACAATTCAAACGATTGTTTAAATGTCAGGTGCGAAATAATACGTTAATTTTCCTTGTAGAAATTTCCTTTCCTGAAAATTACGTTATGACCGGGTATAAGAACGAACACTTGTTATTTTCAAAAGTTATGAGTTTCCATCATGAAGTTTTGTTTTACTGTCGGGCGTTAGAAATGAACAGACTGCGAATAACCCAAGTATCTACAGATTTCCTCTGAGAGATTTCCTTGGTCCCACAGGTTGATGGAAACCGGACAGGATATTTCCAGACAAAATGGTCCCGTAGTTGACAATATAAAGCAGGGTATAATTGTTCCTGCATGAGAATACGAGTTAAGCAAGCGGTACTAGAGTTGCAATTGCTTAGGATATTGTTGGGGAATCCTGTACGAAAGGGTTGAACGCGCTTACAAATTAATGTGTACGAAGGTTAGGCGCTGCCATATTCACGTAAAAGCAGCTTTACGCATCGATCCTTAAGCCGTTCTTAACAGTAATTAACGCAACCGCAAAATAGAGTGACTGAAAAATTAATATTTGGAACGTCGTTAAATTCAGACATTTCACAAATCGATTTTGTTAATTTGCGGGTGTTTATGAAAATTTGAGTTGGCGAACTTTGCTCTTTTAGTACACGGCGGTCGATACGGAGACCCAATACAGTTGAAATGAAATACGAGAGCCACGGTAAACTATTTCCATCATTGCTAAATTTATTTCGGCGTTCGAGCAATATTCCGCTGACATAAATTCAGGAAAGCTGCATATATTAACAGCTAACTGTGTAAACGTTACTCTTAATAACAACATTTAACTGTGGCGATATTGGTCCTACTTATGTTTATTTATCGTGTGAATAATTAACATTCCGAACGAACAGTTCCTTTGTTTGTCGTATTTATAATACTTTTGATTTAGGCACCCGGACGGTAATGGGTATGTAAATTGGTCTGTTTTTGGGTTTGTTGGATTTTTAGATATATACACCAAAACAAGATTAGGTTTTTCTACCGTGTTTTTATGCATCGGGAACCTTCTTCAAACTCTAGATGAAAATTGACAGCTATAAATCGATATGAGATATATATTTTATAATTTTGGCATTCGCAACACTCAGAACCCTATTCGCTCAGAAATTCTCCAATACACGTTTTTAATGTGAAGTTTTTATTGCATTTCCCTGATACCTACGGTTTAACCCTCTCCTTTCTTTATTCTTTATTTGTAGATTACATTGACATGATTTAACAGTCGAATTGAACCTTCATCAAAATCACTAAAAAATCGAATTCGTATAGTAAAGAACACATTAGTTCTTAGTAACATTAACCTAACAGAAGTTCTGTGCAACCCATCTGAAATTCATTTAAAATTAAAGCCTAACCAATTGAGTTGATGATATCGATACGTTAACCTCCAAACTATATAATTCCTTGAATAGGAGATAAGTAAATAATTGTCTTGAAATATATAACAAATATGTATGTTCCTCTCACTTCTTCGCACTATGTAACATCAAACAAGTTGCCACCACAGGGAATACAAATACAAAGTTTCGTGAACTCGGCTCGATATTATTCAGCTTTGACAAATAGACCTAATTTAACTTCTCTGTTCTAACCTGGTCTAGGAAAACAAGCTGCAACCGATTTTATGCAGAACTTGTACTCCTAATAACTTATATTTATTATACTTGGAAAGTAGAATAGAAAGTTATAACAACTGTTTAAAAACTTATTTCTTGTATTGTGTCTTCCGGTTCGGATAGAAGAGATAATGTTATTAGAGATATTCCGGTAACCTTCCAATTGAACACAGTCCCGACCTGTACTGTAAAGCGGTGGATTTTGCCTTATGTATAAGGATGTGTGGGATAATAACAAAAGTAATAAAATACTTGACTCATATGTCGAGTCTATTCCTGTTTGTATGTTTAATTCAGTATTCCCACAAAAATAATACTCTTAACAAATGAATTACAGTATTATAAAAATAGAACTAAAATCTTACCATAAATAACGATTTTAATCGTAAATATGAAATACCTAATTTATAAAATATTTTCTAAACTATTTTTATTTTTGCACAAAGTGAAAGAGCTTACGTCTGCTTTGTGAGTGGGTCGGCAGACTCTCTTTGTTGTTATTGTTCATGTTTGTTAAATCGCGAAAGTTTGAGCCTTTTACATAAAATAATTCAATACAAAATGAAGTACCTAAACACAAAATTTCAACAAGAAGTATAAATAAATACGTGGAAAAATAAGTCGAACTGTTGGTGAAGCGTTCTTTCATTCATTTGAACAAGCTTTGTTTTAAAGAAAAGCGATTAAGAAAAAAGAGAAAATGTTGAAGAAGGAAAGAAGGGCAGAAGGGAAGAAGATGCAGAAAAAAGTATAATGAAGTAGGAAGAAGGAGAGGGAAAGGCAGGAACAGATAGAAGATTGAATGGGCATGAAGAGAAAATCAGAGGAAAAGGAAGAGAACTAAAAGGAGTAAGATATTGAATGTGGAAGAAAAAGAGGGAAAAAGAGAAATAGAAAAATAATTCCGCTCAAAATGGCGAGAAATGAAAAATAAGTATAACGTGCCACCAAGAAAAATCAGTGGCATGAAATTGCGATTCAAGATTTTCTATAAAAAACAGCAGATAAATTAAAAAACAAGATAAAGCATAAGTACTAGGTAGTGGAGACGGAAGAAAAGAAGGAAGAAGGAGTATAAGGAGAAGGACGAGAAGAAAATACTTTAATAAGTAGGATGAGAACGAAGGTGAAGAGAAAGAAGGCGAAGGAAGGACAAACAGAAAGGAGAATTCGTAAAAGAAAGAAGGCAAATGAGTGGGACGAGAAGATAAGAAGTGATTCAGCTCAAAATAACGAGAGATGTTCAAATTTGAAGGAAAGTACTATTAAATACCCGATAAAACATGTGACCCTTCACGAAAATTTGATAGAGCTTTACTAAATAATAAATAAATAAATAAATAAAAGGGAAGAAAAAGGAGGAGGTGGGAAAAGAAGAAAAATTAGAAAGAAGGAGGAGCATAAGAAGAAGCATTAGAAGAAAATAGATTAAGAAGTAGGGCGAGAAAAAAGCTGAGAATGCTTAAAGAAGAAGGCTTAAAGACAGAGTGAATGAAAGAGTAAGAGGAAGTGGAAGAAAGAGAAAAAGTAGTAGAAGCACTAGAAGAGAATGAAAAGGACAAAAGCTATTTAGCTCAAATTGACGAGAATTGTCAAAATTTTCAAGATATACCCGAAAAATATGTGTTAAAATATTCATTTGATAAAAGCTTTACTTCAATCAAAATGACAAAAAAGAGGAAAAAGGAAGAATATGTGGTGAAAAAGGGAGAAAAGGAAGGAACAGCAGAAAAACGAAGAATACAAGAAACAACATGAAGAGGAAGGGACGTAGAGAAGGGAAACGAAACTGGTAGAATGGAAGGAAAGGGGAAGAAAGAGAAAAAGTAGGAGGCTTAAGGGGAGTAAGAAGCGAATGAAACGAAGAAGAATGAGTAGAAAAAACAATGATGATACTTATTAAAAGTTGAAAGAAAGCAAGACTAAACACCCAAAAAGCAGGTGGAAATTAGACTTTATGAAATACTCAATACAAACTTCAAAGAAAAATGACGAAGGGAAAGATTAAAAGAAGAAGTAAGATCTGAGAGGAAGAAAGAAGAAGGAGCATGAGCCCAAGGATGAAGAAAAAACAACTTAAAGAATAAACAGCAAGAAGTCAGGAAAGTAGCAGAAAGAAGATGAAGGAAGGAGCAGAAAAAAATGGGAGACTTAGGACGAGGAAGGACGCGACTGACAAGGAGGTAAACAAAAAACTCAGCTCAAACTGAACAACCCGGAACAAAATGTGGTGTTGGAACCTTTGTACCGTTTAAAACAAAGCTTTATTTTGTAGGAAAAAGAAGAAAAATATGATAAAAGAGGTTGAAGTGGAAGAAAGGACAGACAATGAAGGGAGTAATATGAGAAGAATGAAAATAAAACAAAAACGAATAAGAAGGTGGTGGAAGAGAGAGAAGAAAATAAAGAAAGAGCAGATGAAAAACGAAGAGGAAGAAGAAAGAAAACCAATCTAATTATTCAAATTTTAAGTAATACTAACAACAAATTTCATGTTCGGTGAAACCACAGATTGAAATTTATTTTTTAAAAATTACCTGGAAGATCATAGAAATCAAAACTGTGGTTGTTCTAAGTACATTTTGACTCCCTCTTTCGGAATTATAAATTCAGGAATGAGCTATATTTTTACACGCAAATGTGTATCGTGTAAAACAAATACATTTAACTAATTTATTATGTTGCACAGAAAATTGATTTAGCTTCATGTTGCCAGACACAACAAACAAAAACTGGTTACGGTATCAACCTAAAAAATGCGTAGGGCCTAAGGGCGATTTATATGGAGTTTGAGTTTAACAGCACTTTTTTTCTTTTTTAAACCGCCCCGCCCCATTTTTAGCGTTTTTCATTAATTCTGTGTTTTTAACCGAACCATAATTTTGGGATAATGACTTTTGAAATGAGTTGCTGGCTTAGAGGAACGAAACGTAAGTTTTCCCTTATTTTCAAATTTAGTCTAACATAACAAGCCTTTTTGTATATTAAAAGGTTTAAGCTTCATTATAATACGTAAATAGAAAATCAGCTTAAATTAAAGCATGTATAATTATTTCAACAAGGATCATTTAATGATCGTTAATAAAGTAATTAAAGTCGGCCCATTAAGATACTTTACTTTCGGGATTATATTTGCCACTCCTGCGAGAGATAAAAAAGTGAGGGGTTACTGTTTAAAAATTGCTACGTGTCAAACTCTTCTCGTTTCTACAGCGTTTTACGTAATTAGCGCACATCTGTTAGAGTTCATTTAATTAAGCATCCGTTTGATAAAGCAGATAGGGGTGAGCTTTATTTGTAACGCGTCGTTTGTACGTATGAATTAAAACGAAAAATGTGTGAAATTCGAATTGTTTTGCAAATACTACGCAAAGGAGAAGTGGTTTTCGAAATAGTTGAGATCGGAACAAATAATAATTTCCGATAAAAGTGGGCATTCCTTTTGGCAGTTCTATTATACATTAAATGGAACACTTAGCAATGTCTATTCATTCTTTATTGCATAGGTTGAATTCAGGAGTCGGGCAATCCAGGAATACAAAGAAGACAACGTTTCGTTCAATTACCGTGAAGAGGCCTCTGCACAATAGACTAGAACTCGCTTTACTTATATACCTCCACTTTTAACGGGACCTGTCAACAATACCTTATTTGTCGAGCTATTGTATCATCGGTCTTCGTCTAGAATTTCCTTGATCATTACTGAAATTTGTCGGATTATGTATCAGGACACGAGAGCTGCCGGTGTTTGGTATCCACTAGAAATAACATTTATTTCGTATAGTGGACAGTAAATTGAACAGTACGGGAACTATGGCCCTACACAAAAATCTGTTTGCTTTCCTCCTCTGACGCATTAGCGTGTTTGTTTCTGTCGTTCCCAATTTGTTTTCTCTGGTTTATAAGAGATTTTATATTAAGACACGCGCATATCTGGCAGACATAATTCTCGTAAACAAAGTAAGTTGCTTCGAGTAATTTATTCCTTTTTGCGGAGAAGTAAACGAGATTCCGGTATATAAAGGGAACCTGGCTAGTTATTATCTTCCTTTATGAAACTTTACAATTAGCAACAAAGCTACGAGGAACTAAAATTTATAACACTACTCATTTGTGTATGGTTGGGCTATTAGTAAAGCAAATTCCCATACACTTTGTGGCTATAATGGTTACGAGAGCGAACCTAAGCTAATGGGGGCGTCAATTTGCTAATTCATAAACGTTTACCGTTGTTATTGCGTACGTTGTCCCTCATTAATTATAACAGCATATTCACTAAGCAAAATGTTGTCTTGTTACAGGCACTTCGGCAGTCGATGCAGTACTTGGACGCAGCGCGACGCTACCTTGCGATATTGAACCAAAAATTCGCGACGACAGGGTCTACATGGTTTTGTGGTATCGTGGAAATGATCAAAGGCCTATTTATAGGTAAGGAATTTCAACTATTCTCTCGCAAACTTTTAAGATAAACTTGATGATATTCAAAGTAGGACGACAACATTTCAGTTTTTGATACACCAAAAAAGCAATTCTTATACACAACACATAAAAAAGGCGTGTCATGAAACATGAAAGAAAGAAACTTGATATGTATTCTGTTCACTCGACGAATAAGAAATTCGTTTCCGGAAGCAGAAGAGAAAAAAGTAAATTAATAAACATGTACTTGCAGGGAAAAATAAAACGAAAGTTGTAGTTATATCTCAAAAATAACACGAGCACACTCTCGTATGCGTATATTTTGAAAGCTCTCTGGCTGATTGCTGTTGCACTTGCACCTAAGGGATTAGGCAGTAAATATATTAACGTCACAAGTCCGGGAACGCATATTTTACAGCACGAGTCAGATGTTTAAAGACGAGGCGACGTAAGGAGCCGAGTCTTGAAACTCGAAACGAGTGCTGTAAAATGAGTTCACGGACGAATGTCGTTATGTATTTTATTTCATACTGTAAACACTTTTTCAATAACGTCAACATGTGACAGGCCGGAAAGTGTTGCTAGGTAACACTTTCCGGCTCTGATACCGTAATAGCTCACTTTCCGGACTCAAAATGGCGTCGGAAAGCTGAATTTACCAGACAGTATGAAATAAATTACTATTCCCTCACAGTTTGGCGAGTCGGCCGGTCCATCAAGATGTATACGTTTTGTGCTGCATTCGCGGCTGAAGCGGAACGGATGGGAAAGAGGCTACTAAAGTTTCCTCGCTGTGATAGGTTCCCACAAAAATGTAATTAGTAAATACCATAGCCCTCAATTATTCGTTTTAATTAAATCATATGGACTAGCGAGTTAGGTTTATGCCAGTAATTCGAAAGTGCTTTTAGATGTGGTTCCCGAATTCATAATATATAATAATAATAATAAGTGGCGTATCCGTCTAACTTTCCGCCGGAGTTTTCCACACATAAATCGATGTGATTTTAGAAAGCTAAAACTCGTTTCATATCGACAAGAGGCAATAAGTTGTCAGAGTTCCAGTTTATGCCTTTTATGGGATATGCCTTCTTATATTAACAATTACTGTCTCGTCGGTCTTTCGAAACTTTATAATTGCTTCTGTTATTATCAAAACCTTCCCTCGTCTGCATTTTCATCTTATTTATTTATCTCATCAACGCTGTTATGAAGGAACTCTCGCTCGTTTAATCCAAAGAGACAAATATTTGTAGACATGTATACAGATGAGAGTACGCTTCCTATGTAGTTTTGAAGCGCGGAAATTGTTCAACTTGACATTTTCGTCCGCCCATTTAAAAATTTTTTATTGGGGAATTTTGATCGAAAAGAAAATTAAATTTTCTTCTTCATTAATTTAGGCGTGTCGTTTATTAAAGTGAAAGGTCAACGTCTTAATTTAGTTAGAGAATTATTTCGAAGTTTCAATTTCAGTTTGAGAGCTTAGAGCAACGGCCATGTAACTAGTGTTTTGTTTAGAATAAGTTTATCATGCCAGGCCAGTATTTAGTTATAATTTCCTTTAGAAATAAAAACGCAATGCCTTTTTTCTAAATAGCAAGGTATCTTAATATTGGGCTGATTTGATAGAGATCTATTTTCTCTTAAGCAGACTTTGAGAAAAATCCGAAAAAGGGTTTACAGGCTCATTTAACAGTAATCTAGACATTTATGTGGTGAAACAATGAATCACACTTTGGAGATATCAGCAGAATCTCCTGCTTAACTTCTACAACTAGATCCAGGTACTTAGAAAAAATTACATATTCATATTCCTGTAAAGAAAACCTCTTGAAACTGTGCTCCGTTAACAGATTGATGGTATCAAATTGGTCTTCCAAATTCCTCAGTAGCATTCGAAATCATTTTGGGTGCAATGGTCCTCATCTTTGTTGGACTACGATCTTTCAAACTTTCAATAAGTAACATGCACTTGAGTTTTAAGGATGATTTAGAAGAAAAATCTGGCGAACGAGCTAACCTGTTCTGCCATCGATTTAAATTAAGGTGCTTATGAATCCCGAAACGAAGAAGGGCACGTTTTATTGCAACCATATTCTATCATGAGGTATATCTGGATATTATTCGTTGGGAAATCAAAGATGTAAGGAAGGAACTAAATCGAATCTTAAGAGGTTTAGATAAGATCCTTTTAAATTTGGGTTTGACTAACTCCTGCCCAGACATTACTTTCTGATACCATCGAAGAAGGAGTATTTTACTTGTTAACTATACAATTCAAACAAAATGTTGCTTCATCGGCGAAGATCTTCAAGTCGGTTTGTAATTTATTTATAGAATTCCAACCATCTAGCTGTAATCCTTGAACCTTAAAGGCTTTACACAGATGCCAATTTTTCAGTTTTCAGAACGTTGTGCGTGCGGCTTTCTTTAAACTGTTATCTTTTGCAATTTCTCAAACGTGTGGATTTTGTACGACAGTCAAAATCACATTCTCGCTTTCTTCCTAATGAATGCATAACTGTAGAGCGACCCGTGTTTAACAAGTCTTTGTCAGAACCTGTTTGTGCTTACAGTAAACTCACAAAAATGTATTAGGGATATAAACTATAAAGTATTAAGCAATTACACAAAGCCCAATTTCTTGTCTTGTCCTTCTTTCCCCATATTTTAGCATTGTTAAAATTTCAATGCGAGGTTTTTCACATAAATAAGTTTTTTAACTTAAAATACAACCAAAATTCATTGTTTCGACATGCAAAAATGGAGTATAGACGTCTAGACTATCATCAACTGTGAAACAAGAAGTCAAAATCGGATTTCATTTATTTCAGGCAATTTACAAGATGTGTTAACTAGAATTTCTTCAAACAGACAGAATATGGACCTTCCTGTCCGACATTTCACAATTTCTTGATAAAGTTCCAGAATAGAGTGTTTTTCCATGTTGTGCTCTGACCTGTTTGGAAATATTCGTCCAGGTACGCTAGAACTGATTGACACTGTCCGTTAGCAAGTTCCAAGCGATCATTTCTCTCTTCACCATAGATCAAAACCGCTTGATTGGCCGGCATTGCAGCACAGCACTCCGGTTGTCCATTCTCACAACGTACCAAATGTTGTTAGCTTCCAGGAAGGTTGTTGTTGCGTGGGCATAATGACAGCATGCCTTTTCAGGCTAGAACAGGATAAGATGCGTGATGTTCAGAGATGAAATCCACGGCAGCAGAATTTTCCTAATACATTGTTCAATATACATCTGGACATCCATACTTCGACAATTTAGCAGCGGCTTGTTGAGTTGACAGATTTGGCTGGTCCAAGAACACTTCTGCACCATCCTCTGAGATCCTACTCTAGGTTGTAGTATACATTTCTGGCTGTACTTCACACCACTGGTGTCTAGAAAACGTTTGATGACTCTATTGATCCATCGCACGCACACACCTTGTGCCGCGAAGATCTTTCTCGATCATAACTGTGCCCCTATGAGAAAGTCCGCGATGCGGTTGCTTTTATATTCAGTGACTTTTGCTTTCGGCAGCCTTATCACGTGGAAACACACAACCACACGTTCGATCTTGTTCTCCTCTCGTTTCATTCTGTGGTAACACTCACTGACATGTTGGGACAATAAACCTGGTTCGCACTTTACTTTATTTACTTTTCATTTAAAGTACAATATAAAACAATGTGGGCATACAAATAGTCAAGCAAAAGCTTACTGTTTCTAAGCCCAATGTAGGTGTCAGATCTAAACAAACCAATTAAATATTCATAGAAAAGATGATTTTGGCTAAGTTTAATATTTTCTCACATAGCTTTTTTAATTTTGTCTTTTCTCTACTATGGTATGGATTTCCACTCGGGCAACGTTTTGGGACTGTATTGATCGAAATACGTTTAATTACTTATTTCTCTATAATTTTCCTCGGTTTGTCAGTGCCGTGTCATCTTTTCGATATTGCAGCAGATAGTATACTTAATATTTGCTTCTACAAAATAATTTGTATTTCTGGATTTCATGCTAATGCTAACCCTTGATTCAGTAATACCCAAAAAATATAAAACAAACCTTCACACATTGAAATTTTCGTAAGTTTTTTCTCATATAGTAAGTATTTGTGCAATTTATTTTGGAATTTTCACTATCACTTTTTTCTTCTCATGATCTTACAAATTTTCTGTGATTCTCTTCATTTCCAAATTTCTAAAATATTTGAAAAAGATGTACGGTATTTAGAAAATGCTGTTCTGCATTTTTGGGACACTTGAACAATCCTTATTCGAGTCGAAAATCACATTAGTTGACCCATTTGCATTTATGAAATTTAAACACAAAATATAGAATATAAGTCAAAAACGAACACAGCCAACATTAGTTTTATTTTAATGCAGGATAAGTAACATGTAACGAATAAAGGAACAAGAAGAAAAAACATTTATTTATGTTAAAAACAATTTGATTTAAAATTTACTTATAAGAAGAAGTTTGATGTAAATAAATGTTATCTTCGGCGCTTTATCTTTTGAAACGGAATTACTGCGTTTGGCCAAGGCACTATGGATTTATCTCGTATCCAAAGGAGGACAAATACTTTCAGATAGTTTCCGCTTTTACTGACCTGGGAATTGAACCTGAAATCGGTAGTTTACAAGGTACTCGTAAATATGCTAACTTTGAGGTCATTCAAATGAGGATTCACAAAATTAAAGGTTTCTTGGTCCTTTTTTTTCTCTGGAAAAATATTATTTATTAAATTATGTTATTAAATATTTTGGACTGAGTTTTTGTACGGATAAGAAAACTCCTTTGGGCCCTGTTGCACAATAGAAGTTATAGTTTACTAGTTCTTAAGTAGATATTAGCAATTGTAAATTGATACTTTTGTACTTGTAGAGTATAAACAATTTTATTAATAATTTAGCTAAAACTAGTTACTAGCAATAACAACGCAAGTTACAATTGCTAATATTCAAGTACTAGTAAACTACTATTGTGCAACAGGGCCCTGCTCGTACCAATGATGTGGGTTCGTATAAGACGATTATAAAAGTTATATGCTTATTTAATTAAATAAATAAGTAATGTTTTATTTTATAATAAGCTAAATTATGGATTTACAATAGTATATTATATTACTAGGAGTAGAAAGCGCACTTTTTGTGCTGAGCTCAGAAGATTGCGGCCGAGGCCGTAGCGAGGACAAGCAATCTGGGCGAAGCACAAGAAAGAGCTTTCTGCTCCGAGTGACATATACTATTTTTTGTTCAAGCGTATCATAATTGTAACATTTTGCTACTGAACACACAAGATAAAAATACTCCATTATGTTACTAATACAATAATGGAAATCATGATGTTACTAGTAACATAATGTTGGTGTAACTCATCACCAATGGTGGCGTCACTTGTCATTGTTTTGATTACAAGTGTCAAGTGTGAATAAATTCAGACAGTTTAAAAGGTAAAATTACTTCAAAAGCGTGTTGTACGCTTCGAAAATTATTTTCGAACGATATTTCTTTTGTGTAGGAAGATCTTTTCTGTGCACACGTCTACACAAGTTATTGGCAGTCAAGTAAGTATTTTCAAATGTTCTGTCGTTTTCATTGATTAACATGCAAAATAATTATATAGCGCTTGAAGAAAAAAATGTTTTTGTTATTTACGAAAAGATAAATAAATATGAGACTTGTTTAGAGTGCTTTGTAAAATATTCGAAAACTGTCTAGGACTGGCATTAATCATGTTAAATAACAAAACCGTTTTAAAATAAACAATTGCAGTTCACAGCCGAAGCTTAAGAAAATCCCCGTGAGTTTAGAATGTTACTTGGCTAGAAAAATACACCGAAGAGAACCCTCTCCATCTTTAATAATTAACACAAAGTTCTGTAAGAAGTTTCTTTTTGATTTAAGTAATTTACATAAGTAGCGTTATTATTACTTTTTATTCAAAAAATAAGAGTTATAATCCTCTCATAATATTTCGTTTTTCTTTTGAACATTATCAAAGTAATGTTAAAGATAATTATTAGAGATTAACTAAGTACTACAAGCTAAACAAAGATTATCCATGCTCTTTCATTGTAAAGAACTTAGAAAATAATGTGAGGCAACTAAAAGAAAAAAGGGGGCTGATTAAAATAAATAAAATTATATTAATGTTCTTATCTTACATACTTCAATTTTCAGTTACTCCTGGTTTATTTGTTTTTATACTATTAAATAGTTTTTGTTTCATATTCACATATTTTAATTTTATGGTAACGAATGCTTTTCATTTAATACTTGGAAACTAAGCAGTAATTTCACCTATTTTAAACATTGCACTGAAATAATCGCATTTTTTATTACTAAATTTGAAACGTTACAAATTCGAGGTCTTAGCTGTTTTAAACGGAAGTAAAAAAGCAGTTTTGCCGCCAGCCTTCTCTCAAGCTGACTATTTTAACTAAAAATTATTAAGTATTCTTTGCTGAAAGCAGAAAAAATAAAATATAATCAGTTGCTAGAAGTCAACAATAGTTTTCCGTCTCAGGTTCGCCAACGAGACAATCGTACCGGTTTGCAAATACGTTCGTAGTTAAAAGCACATATACTTGTCTTTAGTTTACGCAGCCCAAAATCTATGTCAGTTACTTTACATCCAAAGCTTTATTCAAAATTTTGAAGCGTCTGTTTTTGTGGACAACTGTATTTGAAAAGCAATTAAAAAAAGATTTGAATTAGTGTAAGTTGAACTACACCCGAAAACTTAAGCTAAACTACCCCCGGCCAATATCAGATAATTTGTATAAAAAATTAAAAGCACAGTAATGACAGTATAAAAATACTTATTACATATGTGTAGGCATCGTGATCATTTATGTTCCTATTGTGTATAGATTTCCTTTGACACATTTTTCATTATTATTTGAAAATTAATTATGACAATTCTGGAACTGACTTAGGAGGCTCAACCCTCCATGTTGCCGGGCGTTGATACCTATTACTAGTAATAAATAATTATCCAGTGATTTAATGTTCACAGTCAAAATAATAAACCTACTTTTTATTGTTAAAAAATGACCTAATATGTTGTTGTAATAAAACATAAAAACTTTGCACATAACTTTAGCAAGGATCAGTTGATCATTATAGCATATTAAATTTCTTAGAGCAACTTGTCTTGGTATATGCGGTTGTTGCGCGAAGCTGTAGAAGTGACTTGAAGTGTATAGCAACTAAAAAGTATGTTGAGATACATTGTTGCTGCACTAATTTTTAAAGCATAATTAAGAAATGAAATTAAACATTATTAAATATTATTTTATGATGTACCTGATTGTTCCCCTTAAACATAAATATGTGGTATTGTGCTACGTGGCATGTATATGTAGCTCAAAATCTAATTTCTTTTGGGTTAAGTGTTTGTTGTTCTAACCTCTGGAGATGTTGTTTTAATGCAAGACGTCTGACAGAAATGGCATAGCGGGTAGCACAAATTAAGTCTACAGCTTATCTGAAACTTAGGAGGCTTACGTGTGTATTTTCCGGAAAACCAGATCTAATTCCCTGTTCTACCGATGGAATATCAATCAAAAGCAGACAACAGCTAGGAATAGTAGAATAAGATGTTCTCCTATACATATTTAGATGTTTGGAAAGTTACAGTCGTTATCGTTACATTATGGAAATATATTCGGAAAACTAATAATAACGGGTTTAGGAATGTGCTTAATACTTATCGTCCATTATACTTAACCGTTCGACGAAAATTTAACTCCCCAATTACGCCCTCGTTACAAGTGATCTACAAAATGGCCGTATAACTCGACTTATAGTTTATTCATTACGCAAATTACGTAAAAGGTCTAAAAATATTCTCGAGCTAACAATAAAGTTTCTTATCTTAAAAATCCCTCGCACGGAATGGTCTCAATATTAAGAGTTAAGCATTCCGAACAACTTTTTGTTTTGAATTATGTGAAAAGATATAATCTAAATTACAAAGCGTTACTGAAATAAATGGGATTATTAAAGTAGCTCCCTTCGAATTTCAATGGAATACCGAACACAGCCTAGCGCTAATTAATTCTTTAACTTAAACAGTTCTTTTTTTGCCCTACGGTAAAACTAGTGTTTATGAATTTCCTATATCTGGAAAAGTGCTTGTTTCTCGCCTATAAAAAAATTACTAAAAACCAAGCAATTTCCTATATTGGTTATTAGTGGATTAAACAACACAAACAAAAGTTTTAAAGGCAGTAACAGTTACAGAGACGTTATTAAGTTTTACTACCGCAATTATTTTCCTATGAATTATTATTCCTATTAATTCTAATTCTCCCTTGCTTTAATTGTACGTGGTTTGTTCCGGTTGCATGTAAATATAAAATATGAGCCTAATCTTTGCGAGTGAGTTAAAAATAAAAAGTGGTAGTTTTAAAAACTAGTATGAAACTCCCATTATGATGCACAAAAGGTTTATGATAATCTAGCAAAATTAACTGTCTGTTTTCGTACCAATTATGGTATTATTTGGCTTATATTTTGTATGCAAAACAGGTAAGATGTATGCAAGTAAACTATGTGATACACAGTAGCGCGAATACCTCCTAAATTTAGGGCTAGAAGATGAAGGGAAGCTGTGATTAATATTTGATAAGGGAATCAAACCTTCCGGTAATGCTGATTAGAGGAGTGGGACCAATTCCCTCGCCACGAAAAGTCGACTGGCTGGCTTAAGGGTTTTCCGTCTTCGTTGCTATTATTCTCGATTGTATAACTAATTGGTTATCGTTAATCATTTGTCATTACGTTCTTCACGGAACCGACGAATTTCAAAGTTTTCTTCGTACTTTTATTTCATATTCGACGGTACTTATGTCTTAGAAATTTTAATCATCCCTCCAAAGAGATTTACAATTAATTAAATTACATCCGGAACCTCCTTTATCGATAAATTTTATTACACAATGATAATTTATTACAGAACTATGTTCAGCAGTTTCCTCCCCACAGGCTATACTAAAATGTGAAATTACACACGCCCGTGCCGCAGGGCGAATTATTTTTAACGCTACTCTGGAACTTTGGGAAGAAAATAATATTTTCACGATGCAACCAGTCTACGTGAAAATAAAGTAAGATTTATATACCTATTAAGCACTGTATAACCTAAAATTTTGGTAATTAAGTTATTATGGGGTGCAATTTTAATTTTGTCCAAAATGTCACCTCTAACTATTAATTATGGCTACATTTCGTGCTTCAAATGCGTTATTAAAGGACTATTTCTATCTTGATCTATAATTCAATTTGTACATTTACATAAACATCGCCAATTACTGTACAGAACGCTATCGCCACAATCTTGTAATCAAATCTATCCACAATATAGATTTTAATACGCCACTCAATCAACCTTTCATATAAATTATTTAGTCCCGTAGGAATTAAAATCGCATCTTCTACAAATCACGCTTTTCAGTATTCTAAAGAAGGGAGACTAAACCTATTTCGAACGGATATCAGATAAGTTCAACTACGTTACCATTCCTTTTCAAATTTTGATTTTATTTCGAATGGTCTCGTAGTAAATCTTGAAGTTTTGAAAGGTTACAACCACTTTTAATTATTTTATGCAAATAAACACAACCTCTTTTCTGAGGTACAGGTTAGGTTTCAGTCAAGACCAAGGATTATATATTACAGTCTTGGATGATTTTCGGTTTTATTAATTTCTCGGTTTGGTTTACTACTTTCATCCAGAAATTTCCGAAGTATCATAAATATCGATTAATTATGTTTTGGAAAGTTCTTGAAAGGACAACTTTGATAATCTTTATAATTCTGAATTACAGGCATGATTAAATTTAAATATAACCATAGCATGCCTTTTTTTTATTTCATCGTGCGCAATGAGAGATGGCTTATTAATACATATTAGATATGTCTGCTACTAATTTACAAAGTTATCCAAGTTCTTAATGAAAGTCCCAAGAGAGGTAGACCTAATTATGCTCGGTAGTTAATAATTTGTAATTCTACACTTTTGTAATACTGGATGATTCTTAAACTTTTTTATCATGAAAATGTCTCAAGTCGTCCCACACTTAGTACAATCGGTTGTTAGAATTGAAGGAAAGTTATTAAATACCTACTAATAATAATTAATGTTTATAATGATTGTTAATAATTAAAGGGAACCTTATTACCTAAATATCTTACAGCTAGATTCATAACAATGGTGGTGTGCAGATGGCTGCGCCTAAGCAACGACAGAACTACAAATACTCTTTTTATAAACTATAACTACATTGACAGGCTTTATATAAATAAGTATAAAACTTATTATCTTGACTTTTAAGCAAACCATGAGATATAGCCCTGGCTCATGTGCCGTTTAACGTCCCATTATTTACAAATTTGTGACTTTTAGGAGATCAATTTTCAGTTTTTACGTAATAGGTATCAATTAGAAGAATGCAAAAACTACTGAAATCGTTGAAAATAATGGCTACCGGCTTGTAACCATAAGTCCACATCATTTTATGTTCATAAAATCATTGTGCGCATTCAGGGACGCTCAGCTGCTTAGCTAAGCGGTAATTTTTAGTCAGCTTATGCCAAATGACAGCAAACGGTATTTCCCTGAATGAAACGTCTGATAGTAAGCTGTTTTGACAGATTGTTATTTCTTTTGTAAGGTTAGCCGTTACTTCCACTATTATGTAATAAATCAAAAATTAAAGAAATTATGGCTAATGATCTCTTCAAATTATGGACTATGTGTACCAGCTCACCCTAATTGATATGTTTTTATTCAAATTATTAAGTTTGTGTGTTTCCCGGTCCTTTTTTTGACACCGCTGGCAAAGTCAGCTAACAAATTATACCCTGAGCGAATTTCTCAGCCGCTTACTGCAAGCTTTTTCACAGCGTGTCTGTTCAGGGACTTTGCTAACTTAGCGCATTAGCCGCTGAGCGTCTCTGAATGCGCCCATTCTGTAGTTTTCTGGAGTTCTTCAAGAACATTAATGAGATTTGCAAAATATTGTCTTTTTTTAAATAAGGGGATGTTGCAGCAAATACAATTTTATACTTGGCAACGCTCTATAAAATTTACTTTTTATAGAAACTGCAAAAACATCGATTTGGCCTTGTTACTGGTTTAGAGCTTAAATTGGTAGAGAATTTGAGCGCAAACGCAAAGGTCAGTGTTTCAAATGCCTGGTCAAATAAAATAAAAGGTATATATTTATATATTTTCAGTATTCTTTAACAAGGCAAATGAGGACATAATTTTGCATTAGAAAATAATTTTAAAGGTAATAAAAGTATCATAAGCATCTCATTTGCCATTATGGAAATTTTGAAAATACCAGTAGGATAATTAAATGTCAAACAATAGCTTATCAGACCTGGAGTATAAGACAAAATTACTTAAGGTTAATGAAGTGTCCGAAAATGTACCATCTATAGAACATTGGATAATTAGTATTGATAAAGTAAGAGCAATAAGAACGTTATGGTGAACGATAAACAATTACAATAGGGAGTTTTTGGACACTTCATACCTTATAACCTTAAACGTCCGCAATTACGATATTTATGAAATATGGTATTAACATCCGAAATAGTTTTTGCACCATAAACCTTATACACTCAACGTTATACACATTAAATTGTCAGTTGTTAAATTCGTTTGTCATAAAATAGATACGTCATATTTATATTTCGAAATGGAAGATTTACTTGAACTTTATGTTATAGATGAAATAGATATAGGTACAGTATGTCCACGGATTGAGTTACAAAGAGGTATGATTGACAGAAAATATTTAAATTTAAATTGCATATTTGGGGATTAACCCCTGCTTGGCTTGAAACTAATTTTAAGAATATTTTTGATTGTTTCAAATCAGGGAGGCGTTGGTGGTAGATATAAAAGTATTTTGTATTTAGTTAAAGTAGCTTTTTTATATTAACTACGGCAAAACATCATTAAGAAAAGTTTTTCGCAATGTAAAATCATCGATCCACGCAAAATTTTAGAATGCTCGGCGTACTTTTATGAAGTCGTGTCTACTTATTGTTAGACTTTTTTTATTTTCAAATTCACATTATCGCTAATTTAGGAACTGGTTTATTTGAATAAATTGTTTTTTTATAAGTTTTTGTAAATAAAATTTGAAATTAAACGTTTTGTAAAAAGTCTAACAATAAGCAGACACGACTTCATAAAAGTAAGCCGATCTTTCTGAAATTTTGCGTGGATCGATGATTTTACATTGCGAAAAACTTTTCTTAATGATGTTTTGCCGTAGTTAATATAAAAAAGCTACTTTAACTAAATACAAAATACTTTTTATCTACCACCAACGCCTCCTTGATTTGAAACAATAAAAAATATTCTTAAAATTAGTTTCAAGCTAAGCAGGGGTTAAACCCTAAATATGCAATTTAAATTTAAATATGTTTTGTCAATCATACCCCTTTGTAACTCAATCCGTGGACATACTGTATAAATAAATACATATCACGATATCACCCTTAAACGCTCGCTATTATAATCAACTTAGCCTTAGCCGCTACGCAAATAGTGTTACGTTATTACGCAAAGTGCCAAATAAGGCATAAGGTGACAACTCTATGATTGCGCAAAAACTCCCTATTATACAGTGTATCCCATAACTTATGGGCCATAGAGCAATTGGAGATAATAGACATAAAAATAGGTATTTTGCGCCAAATTTGCGTAAGTAAAATGTTGCAGGTTAAAGAGATACGGGGTGTTGAAAGTGAAAGGTAATTTTCAAACCGTTCCCCAGATTTTCGCATTTGAATGTTCCATTGCACATTCTGTCGATGGCTGAAAAATATTTAATTCGCAAAGAGTGCCTTGAATGTTGACAAAATTTGTTTTCAAAATTTTCTTTTTGATTTTTTTCTGCCTTTTTATTTTCAAATGCGAAAATTTGGGGAACGGCTTGAGATATCGACATCGACCAAGAGTCAATTTTTTACGTAAAAATGTTGGCCCTTTTATAGTTTAAAGTATAAATACTACTAACTGTACGGGTAAAAAAATATGGGTGCATTAATTCAACACGAAGCATGTAGCAAGCTCCCTCTAGGAAGTATGTTCAAACTAATACCAAATTCGAATTTCCCATTCTCGAAAACCTAGTTATACCAATTTCGAATTCGTTATCTTCAACCGTTTTAAAATTATCATCATTTTTCGAAAAATTGACTTTCACTTTCAACACCCTGTATCTCTTTAACCTGTAACATTTTACTGCGGCAAATCTGGCTCAAAATATCTACTTTTATGTCTATTATCTCCAGTTGCTCTATGGCACATAAGTTATGGAACACCCTAATATAATAACATACTTAGGCAAACAACTGCTAAAGGCAACAGTATCCACTAGAGTAACAGTGTTGCCAACCACACCGATTTTTTCTTAAATTTAACAATTGCAATTCTAATAATTTAAAACTTAAACTGTTTATCACCTTACTGAATATATGTTTAAATACATTGAATTTCGGAAACAAGGCATTGCTTGCGAAAAATTAAACCATCTTAGATTTGCCGATAACATTATAACAATAGCAGATCGTGTGGATGAGGGAAAATACACGCTCGAGAGGCTAAGTGAAGTTGCCGGTGAAGTTGGATTAAAAATTAGCAAGGCAAAGGCTCAATTTATGACTAGCCTGATGATCAGTGATCGCATATGCATATACATTGAAGGTGAGTGTATACAGCAGGCAAGCTTCTACAAATATCTGAGACATGAGATCCGTATTGGCAGGGATAACCAGAGTGTGAAATTAATCGAAGAATAGGTTTATCCTGGGCTACCTTTGGCAAACTAAGTTTGGTATACCAGTATATCTAAAATGAAAGATATATGAACAGTGCATTATGCCTGTGCTGACCTATACGACGCTGAAACTCCAACGCTGACAAAAGTTTTTCGACAATAATAATAAAGGCAAGAGTGATAGTAATGTTAGTAAAACTGAAAACAGTTATCTTTGTTTAAAAGCAGAGTCAGATTCAAGAGCTTCAACACATGTGTGTAAAGACAGAAACTTTTTCGCTGCAGTAGATGTGTCACGTGCAATTAATGTAAATAGCTGAAGACAAGACAAAAATAATAACAAACCCATTGTCGTACAAATAGACCAAGTACTACGTGTAATAAAGCTTTCAAGTAATTAATTCTCAATATGGAAACTACAGATAAAGATTTGTAAATGTTCATTGTTGATTGTTGATGGCGTGAGGCGTGGGATGCTTTATAAGTAAAATATACAATACTTACAAGTATACAAGTACTATACTCGTGTGTGAAGGCCTGTTGAGATGGGGGTGGTGACAAAGTGTTTCTTCCTCTGGTCCGGACTGGATTTAAGGACCCGGATTTTCTAAGATAATAGTTCTCTCAGTTTCGTTTAAGCATGAGGAGGGGATGGAATATAGTCCAAATGAACGATCAAAAGACAAAACTTTGAGGTCTGTTATTAAAGTAAAAAAATAGCTATATAAAATTAGGTCCTCTAAACTTACCTTCACTCCGGGTGGGCATAAATTTTCTCTGCACGACCTTGCACGTGTGGCATAAAAAATAGAAATATAAACTTTGCTGATATTATCAATATGAGATTTATCTACCCAATGAGTTATGAATAAATACATTTTCAAAATCTACTGAAAATGAATCCAAAGGAAAGATAGTACTCATTCTATTTAGACTTATATAGTCCAATGGAGGTGCAAACACCTTATTAATAATTACACTAAATTCACTTACCTCTCCCTGGGCGTAAATTACAAGCAGCAGAAGAAAAAAAAATTAGTTAGGAAAAATTCCTGGTCGGATTAAGGAATAGAATATATCAGTTAAGATATTTACTTCTGTAAAAGGAGGGGCCACAATAGTTCCAAATAGTTCACAATAGAATGGATATGTGGAGAGATAGTATAGAAGTCTGATAGAAATGTTAAAATGAATGCTTCGAAGCGCTGGATGTTTTGGGCTGAAGCTTTACGTACATCCAGGGGGACTATGGAATTAAAATTAGTGTTTTAGAGTAACCCAGAAAACTTTAACAAAATTCAAAGCAAACAATAATCACATACATTCAGACATCTTGATTGTTATCAGTTGTTATTAGTTAAAACATGACATGGGTCACTGAAGATGACTTTAAAATGGATCCCTTGATATGCATATAATAAATAAATTACTCTCAAGCGGTTCAAAAGAAAGACCCTGTGAAGGATTTTCCGGGAAAAAACACAAATCTATTACTTTTGGTTATTACAATTTTCAAACGGAGACTCACAGGTTACAAGTTACGAAGAAGAAAATGATACAAACAGGCAAAACTTCAAAACTTATTTAGAAGGTGAAATATAAGAAGCTGGTTGAAATTGAATGTACCAACCAATTTCCAGAAAAATAGGTTGATTCTAGAGAATAAAGGAAACCCATCTGAACGACTTATTGACACAGTTAATAGAAGAAATTAACTATCGATTGGCTGGCAAGGAATCTTTGGCAAGAGGGGATAAAGTAAAATGGAACGAAACGATAGATACAGAAGTGGAATATTTAAAGGACTCCGATACGTACCAGTTGAGGGATATGCCGTAATGTAAAACTACAATTAAATATAAATTGATATTCACGAGGAGATTAAACAGCCTGATCCCATTTTAACCATTTTAAAATAAAAAAATTACCATACTAACTAACTGTTCATGACCAGTGTGAACCAATTTACAACAATAATTCTCTTGTTCATAGCAAGAGTTGATATATTTTAATAAATCATATGTACAAAAATATGCCTTCACAGGGAACTTCGGGATACAATAATTGACGATGCTCGTATCTTCAGCTCAGTTGGTAGAGCATTGGTGCGTAAAGCCAATTGGATCAGTGGTTCAAATCCTTGCGAAGGTGATATTCTTCATAATTCATTAGAATGCACGAAAAGTATTTCTCCAAAAGGAGTGAATCCTTAAACATTTAATTCCTGAAAGAGGTGACAATAAAAAGATTCTAAAAAATCAGCCGGTATTGAAAGCTAACATATTTTATCAGGAAAACCTTGTACAACATTTTAAGAACCGATCCTTCCCGTCGCCGTAAATTGTGCACTTTGTAAATCGTAGTTAACATTCTCCTTGTACTGAATATATCTTGGTTCACATTTGTTAATGTTCTGATTAAAGTTAACATTGTAGAGACTTATATGTTTTAGAACAAACGACCAAATCCATTAAACAGTTTGGCTTTATGGCTGCTTTTTACAAACAAATGTAAGACGTACCATTCGAATATTAAAAAAGTTCAAAGAAAATCCGCAAGTTTGGTTACAGGTAAGACCTAAATAAATACCGCTTTCAAGAATGAATTTTGTAAAATCAATATCGTACACAAAAATAACTTTTTCAGTTCGCAACCGTAGAAAATTTATGGGTAACCAAAAACAACCAGTTAAATAAGGAAAAGCAAACAAATGGAAAATTGATTCTGATTTCCATTAAAAGCTTTATTATCAGAAATACTTGAATTACTTGATTGATACCCTATTTAATATTAATTGCAAGTAGAAAGTCTCGGATTTCTTATTGTTGTTTCAGTTAGAAATGTTTTAAAGAATTAAAACTGACCTGTACTGCCTTAAATAAAGACTTCTGTGAGGTCACACATCTTAATGTTAAGTCAAAGGAAATTACAAACTGCAAGCATCACTTCTGCCCTTTCAGTACTATTCAGTTATACTGAAAAATGTAAATAAAACGGCTGCTTTACGATTATTCCGTTAAACGAAAGAAATTTTAAGTTAAACAACAGTGACGTGTACAAACGTTTTATGAAACGGTTATTCTTTTAAAAGATCACGATCGCTTTGAAATGTTGAATTTTTAAAAATCTTTTCCCTGGATAGCTCATTATTCTTACTTTCGTTTTTGTTCCCAACAAAAGTGCCCGTTTACAAAGAGGTCTTGTTGGATATAATACCTTATTATATTTAGGGAAGTCGAATGTGAAAGTTTTAGTTAGTATGAAAAATGACGAGGAGGTTGTTTCTATACCGACTGATAAATAAAGGGGCGAACTTCTAGTTTTATTAAGAAACTGCTAACAATAACTTTTTTAATCGTTGTAAAACGAAGTTAATAAAAGCGAGTGCATCCTTTCGAGGGGCGAATTCCTCATCAACGAAGGCCGGTATCAGTTCTTCGCTAATGATAACGGCTTATCTGACGGAATGTTTGCGTAACCAACCATAAGATGGTAATATTCTAACATCGTAACAGGCAACTCAGACAATGTTTTCAAGATTTTATTGTTCTCGTGCTTTATTACCCTTTTGAATGCGTACGTCGTTTGTTTAGTAACTTTTATTCTTTATAGCGCTCACAAATATAATTTTTTCACCTAAAAAGCAATAAAAACTCAAATCAAAATTTTATATTTTACGTAAACAAAAGTACTAAAAATAAAGGGAATATGCACAAAAAACTTGACTGCGAATAATACGGGAAAGCCTCGACATAAGCTCAAGCCAAACATAAACCCCTCTGTCATTTATTTTTTGAAATGCAATACTTAAGCAGCATATTTGTCGGTATTTCACATATCAAGGGGTTAAATACGTCCGGTTTTATACTTCTAACGGTTTTCCTTAGGGTCTGAATTCTTTTAACGCGGGTTTTTCGATCTAAGAAGTCGTTAGTCCCTAAAACTTTTGTTTCGATAGCTATTTGTATTTATTGGTTTGTTGATTTCGTTTATAGGTCTTATCAACTTTTATAGAAGTCCCTTTATCTGGAAAACCAGTAGGCTTTCAAATCACAAATTCAGAGTGTTTACCTTTAAATCAGTTGCTTCGTATTTTTTTCCTTAACAAACATCAACCGGTTCCAACGTTTGTAGTTGTAACTTCCATTTGAACATGTTCGTTCTAATGTCATAATACAAGTCATTAACGTTATTTTCTTTTTAATGGTTTCCATTAACATTTTGTAAGCTGTGCACATTTCAGGTGACCTTTACAGAGAAACGGCGTAATTAATGTCATTTTCTACACGTTAGCACATTTAAAGTTAATGTCCAATCTTGCAACTACCGTGCAACGGTTTGTAGGGTAAAATAAAATACAGAAAATTATTAACAAAATGCTCATTGCATATTTTTGTCATACATTTTCGCTTTAGTTTGAAAGTTTAACTCAGAACCGAATTACTTAAATATACAGCATTCTTTAAATATTTGCAACAGACATATTTTAAGCTCACACTAAAATCAAAATTTAAGTTTCAGGAATTGTTGTGGGAATTCAAACATCAATTTAAAATTTAGATCAAGGGCTTGGATTTAAATTTTTAACATGCAATCTTGTAATAAACATTCCTATTTCGTACTGAAACTTGAAATATTAGATTATGATTTATGTGTTTTGTTGGTAATGTATTTTTAAATTTTACTTTGTAATTCAAGATTTTAAAGTCTCGAATATTGAATTTTTGGTCGGAAACTAAATTTTGGAAATTGCTTGAACGTAACAATACGAAGGGGGATTCGCTGCGGCAATATGGTGTTCAAAACCAAGCCAGTGAAGAATAAAGAATTATTAGGGCAATACGGAAATTTCAAGATAAAATTTTCTAAATCGGAATTGAATTCCACATCAACATAAAATCAGACAGCATTCAGTACGCAATGCTACGAGATTCATTCAGCTCTACTTTGAATATACATGAAATGTCCGAAAATTGTTCCGAAAAAGGTTACACTCTTAAGCATTGGCCAAAGTGGCTTTTTATGAAAAGTCATCTGATTTAGGGAGAAACAAATTAGAGTGTAGTCGTTTGCACTTGTTCAATTCAAATCAAAGAGTACATAACGTTATTACGTTATTGTGTATCTGAATTTAAAATGCTCGACAAAACACTTATCAAAAATAGTTTATTCGTGATAATTTGTTATTAAGGAAAATAAAATAAAATTCAAGGCCTAAAAGTAAATTCAGGTGCTTGGATAGATTTTTTCAGGAAGTGACTTTTTAGACTACCTATAAATATTAGACTTCATTGTTGTCAATAAGTTTATTATAAATTACATTGACAAACAACTAAACAAAATACGCAACAATGGCTGAGTTTCACAGCCCAGTGGAGCTGCTGCTCTTTCGCTCAACCAGGGGAAATTAACAATCCAAAGGATTCTGACAAATCCTAAAACCATGAAAACTCCAACATATCAAAATATATCAAACGATACAAACCTTTTGGCCCTGCCGGTAGCTTTTGTATACAATAGTTTAAAGGCATTAAAATTCAAACCTGAAAGCTCCATTTATGTACAGTTGTACACCACACAATCGCTTCTCTTTAGTTAGATAGCGCAATCATCTATGGTACCTAATATATCTAAAATATAAAAAAAAGCGAGTGATTGGATAACTTCATTTAACAATATTAAGAACTGACTATTTCTTTCTTAATATTTAATACATAATTTTTTTGTTGGGTAAATGCTGGGTTTATTGTGACAATCATGAATTTGTAGTAGACCGTGATGCAAAAATAATAGTAAATCTCATTTCTGTTAATAATTGCTTGGTTGATTTTGTGATTTAATGCCATCCAAAGAACATTCCCAAAGAAGATTCACAAACAACTAGAAATGCAAGTTTATAAGAAAATTGCAGTACCGATAACAACATACTCCAGTGAATCGTGTCCAACTAAAAGCAGACAATAAAGCACTTCACGAACGAACAAAAATAAAATACAGACTTTTCAAAACAAAGTACTCAGAATAGTAATAAATGCACCCTGGTACGTAAGAAACAGACAAATACATCATGAGCTGAAAATGGAAACAATTGATAAGGTTATCCACAAACTTACCACTAATTTTCTGTCAAAACTTGGAACCATAAACAACCCCAGTATTCAACACTTAGGCCGTAAAAATGTTCATATCAGATTAAAGAGGCAACTACCCCAAGATCTATTCCCGGAAGACAATAACTGACAAGCCATCCACCACGAAGATTAATACCGAGACAACACAGTGCATCTCTCGAGGAGCCATATACCTCCACATCAATCCGAAATATTAAAACATGAAATATAATTTAACTTAACTCAGTCATGTATAACATTTTGTATGTTGATCTGGCTTAACTTTAATTTAAAAAAAATATATATATATATAATTAGAAATGCAATACATAACAATATACTTAAAAGAATACAGCCTGATTTGAATATTAGCACTTCGTAACTGAGGATACATACGCTCACATAGTTAAAAATTTCAGTCGAAACTGAACCAATATTAATATGGGTTACAATAGAACATCAAAAAAGCATACATTATGTGGCCTGGCCATATAATAAAGATGGAGATTTCGGGACCACCCAAAAGAGCATACGAGGCAAAGAAAAACCAAAAACCAAAACCAAAAAATGAATGGAGAGAAGAGATAAGAAAGGCAGCTTAGAATAGAGAGAAGGACTAAGATAGCCATGGATAGAAAAAAGTTCAAGGAAATATGAGAACGCAAACCCGAAGTCGATTAAACCAACACACTTACACCGAAAGGTGAAAACGACGTATTCATTAAGTAAGTAAATACGAAGACAGAACTAAAGGAAAACTAGCAGGAACATTATATCAGGAATATGTTGAATTAAAACCCTTGAAAATCAAGGATAATCACCAGGTACATAAAAGAGCTAATAGTGAAACAAAGAGACTGAAACGTTACAAAAACATCAGCATAATAATTTAAAAAAAAAACTACGAAAACTATGAAAAATTAAAAAGTAAATCGTTTACAATTAAAGAGTGCAGTTTAAATGGTACTGTAACAAACGATATAACAGATGTCTTGCCCCATTCCACAGGAAATTGCTAGTAAAACAAGAAAGAGTGATGCAACGACAGGTTATGGAAAGCAAGACCATTCTTGGAAAGTTTCAGAAAAACATGTTCGGAGAGCCTATGTATCAATGAGCAAATCATCCCTTTTAAGAATTGGGTTGTTATAAAAGTGTAAAAGGTTAACCAAGTTTTCGTTCTGCATGGGACTAGTGAATTTACTAAGTTAATGCAAGAGGAACGCTGATAGAAATTTAATTCCCAAAACACAATAAAACTATCTCCTGAAATTTACTTATAACGTGGTCGAAGTTTTGCTGAAAAAGGAAAATTACCTACTCAGCAGATACCGGAAGGCGATAGTACACCAGAAGTATTCTTACTAACAAAAATCGTCTAGAATTCGATTGTATGGGTAAGGATATTGGTAGTCAATATTGGATCAGTATAAGAGGCTAGAATAGAAAAAAAAAACAGACCTACCCCGGAAGAAAGGAATGCTGAGAAGAGGTAAGAAAAGCAATTGAGAACAGGGGGAAGAAGTGGATTAATGTACTTCGGGCAGCCATGGATAGACGAAAATGGAAGGAAATATGGAAAGGAAAACCAAAGTCGGCTAGACCAATACGCCTACATGAAAAAAAAGGTGCCTGGATTAAGTAGTTGAGTAAAAAAATAAAACTAAAAGCAACTAGCAACCAGCAAAGATACTATATCGACAACATGCTGAACCAGAGGCATCAAGTCAGATAGTGAAACCGATAGTGAAGCTGAAGCAATAAACTACAAAAAACTTTCAAGTAAATAGCCAACGATATCAATTATTATAATTCTGCTGATAAAACTAGAAAAAGTGATTGCAATGGCAGGTTATTAAAGTAAAACCACTACTGGAAAGTTTTAGAAACCTTTATGAGCCTTTCTAGGGTCAGGTTCATATGAAACTGTAAAAGATTAACCAACTCCATGGGGAATAAAAGCTTTAGTTCTTTATGGGGCAAGTAGACTTTTGTATGAATTTTTATTTTGCCAATCCTTTTAAATTTGAAATTTTACATATTTCTTTAATAATTTTGGAATTGCCTTTCTTTATCTTCTTTTTTGAAACTCCAATCAACATTGTGTCGGTTTTGTGGGGAATTTTTAAAAATGATCGAGATTAGAACGTATGTTGCTTTAGTTATGAAGCAAAGCGCGTACCTTAATGAGTTAATAATTTAAAGCCGAAGTTTTTTTAAATTTTTTAAATTATTTTATTTTTAGTTGACCTAAATTAATAACCTTTCAGTTTTGACTGAAATTTTTAACTATAGCGAGGTTTAAACATACATGTGTATCCTCACGAAATAGAGAAGGTGAATGCACATCCTAATCCTAAGTATTTTTTAATATTATTTCGATTGTCTTTTGTTTATTTTCTATTGAAACCCCATTCGATATCCTATCAGTTTCTATTGGAATTCTTAACAATTGCCGAGATTGAAGCGAAGCCTTTAACTTAATGTGCTATTTAAAGTGCTTCTGAATTTAAGGTTCTTAATATACTTTTAAATTAGTGAATTCCTTTTGATTTGTTGTTGAAACCCAAATCAATATATTTTGAGTTTCGACTGAAAAATTCTTTAACTGTGGCCGAGATTCGAATTTATGTTGCCCCAATTCCGAAAAAAGCGTTTTCTTTAAAGCATAATTTAACTTAAAGCCATTGAACATTTACAATTAGACTTAACCTATAAGCTTATCGCTGTTGTGACTTGTGACTCAGTTGGTTCAGTGTGCGTCTGACCACTGAGATGGCCCGAGTTCAATTCCCAGGGCAACACATACACCGAAAACACCCGACTGCTTCCCTCGTCAGGCAATTGCAAACCATCGAGGTATTTTTGCCTAGTCAGTCTTCTCTGAAGTTGAAGGGTGTTCAGAGCTCACGTAAAGCTGTAGATCGCTTATGTCTGCAGACTACTTGAGACGCACACCACAGACATAGAGAGAAGACCGGCAATGCGCCATATAAAGGGGACGCCACTTCGAGAATATACTTGCAATGAAGATTAACATTTCACCACTAAAACTTCTAACAGAAACATGTAATTTGAGTATCATGCTAAAAATATAAATTTAAATACCAAAAACCCTTTCTCTTAATTAAAACCCAATTCACAAATTCGAAATGTCAAAAGCTGAATTGATATATATTCTTTTAATTTTTAATTCAAGTAAAAACTGGGGCCTTTCTAAATCAACACTATATATTTAAAGATTGGAACTTTCTAAATTTATCGAAATACGAGTATACAATGTGATTTTTTAAAAACTCAATTGCAGCAGGTCGTATTCTGACTTAATACAGACAGTTAGGTTATTAAGACAGAATACGGCCTGCTGCAATTGAGTTTTTAAAAAATCACATTGTATGTTGCTCCCAAATATTAGTTCTGACGGCTTGACACGTTGGATTCAAATCAAGAGTGAATCGATTATACTGCACAGAATTTTAGACATTTTGAAAAACCATAGCAATAGCATTTGGGTTTGAACCGTGTTATTTATATTAAGATAAAAGAATTCGTAAAAAAATCCCTTTCTCTTCGTTGAGTTTTGTGTTTCAGCTATAACTCGGCCCAAACCTAGATGAAGCTTCATTAAAGTCTAGTAATTAACTTGCAGTATTTTTAGTCATCAGAAATATTTTTTACAATTTTAACAATCGTATGTTATTTCAAACAGTTTAATAAACCAAGAAAATTTAGTAGCACACTGATTTCAGTGAAGAAGAGCTCTTTAGAATACCGTAAAAAGTTCCCACAACAGGAAAAAGAACTTAATTTGAAGAATTGCAAATACCACACGTAAATTGCAAATTCCAACTGCGAGAAATTTACCCATAAATTGAATATTAACATGATTAACTGAAATACAAACACCTCACCATAGCATGTTTAACGTACATACATTGACTACGGTAAATATTTTGTTTAACTAACGTAATTGATATTACTCTTCTAACCGCTTGGTACATTTACTAAACCACGTATCAAACATTACTTGAATATATGGAACAGTAAACACAAACACCAAAATGTATAACTTGTAATAGTACGCTTTGAATTTTCAAGGACAGGTAGTTGAGAGAAAATTAATATTAATTACAAGATGACTAATATTAATTAACAATTTTCCAAGTAACGCTATTCCCTTGCGGTTCTTGTGAATGATAAATTTTTTAGTACTATTCTTTTTTAGTTGCACTACTTATTTGCATACCAATCGAATGTTTTTCTTTGAACTCCTACTGTGACAGTTTGAAATATTACCAGCAATAACAAAATTATAAACTGTTGTAATACGTATGCTTTTGTGGATCATTAAGAATTTAATTTCTAGTTTTATGTACTAGATATAAGCTAAAACATACTCGTGTTAACTTAATTTAAAGTTTTATTAAACCACTCGTAAAATTCAACAGCTATTTACAATAATTATAAATTAGCATACAAGAGAGAATAAATAAAAACATAACATCATTCAACAAATTAAAAGCACAATATTAAGCATTAATTCACTTTACGTTACCTGCTAAGCTACGTATATTTCTATTTCATTAAATTGTTAAAGGAAGAAATTCTCTGACAACTACTGCACGGAGCTAACTGCTACCGGGCATATAAAACTTTAATTTGTTCGGGAATACTTATTAAAACATTTGTGTTAAATTTAACTTTTTGCACTTACTTTAACAGTCAGACGAAGAGCTATAGCCCTACAGCTGATGAAATAGGAAACTATTTCCTTTTAATTAGCAATTCGTTGAACGATTTCCAGGGATTCTATTTTATTTATATAAATACAACTCCTGGTTATTTCCCAATATTTTATTTTATTTTAATTTTAATAGGTTTCGGTGTTGTTTTTACTTTGTCGTAGATACATAGTTCAGAACGCTTCACAGTAAAAAAAATGATTATGAATATTGTTCAGAAAATTTTGAATATCTTTTATTAGATAAAATTTAAAACTGACTGTGCTCTTTGATTCTTACATATACTTAGATGTATCGAACTATTTAGCTCGATCAGTGGGTCCTATATACCAGTGGCGGCTCGTGGGTCAAATAATAGGTGAAGTGCTATTGTGGTCAGGGGCGTCGTTAGCCCTTTTTTGCCCCCCCCCCCCCCCAATTGACGTTTGCGCCCCCCCAATTGTAATGCAAGAATAATTACCTCATAATATAAGGTATAATACATTAAAAAGTTTTTAGACTTTTTGGAATTTTTACTTTTTCTTTCAAGTCTTGTAACAGTAAAGGGGAACGCAGTATATATATTTTTCTATCCTCGACCGAATGATTGTAGAGCTGGTAAAACGTTTTTCCGACAAAAACATGGAGATTTTTAAATCAGATTTCAGTCATTCTTAAATGTTTATAATATAAAGCAGCAAGACTTATAGTCTGAATTCCTTGTTTGTCAAAATTATATTCAAGAATTGACGCCTAAACCAAGTGATATATCCTCACTATTTTCACATTTAGATGAAACAATGTTTCCTAATCTAACGAATACAGAAAATTGCATTATCAATTCCTGTAGTTGTGAAAGATCTTTTAGTGTACTAAGACGACTAAAAACGTATATTAGAGCAACAACGGGCCAGGATAGGTTATCAAATTTAGGTATAATTAATATTAATTTTCAGTTAGATGAAATTTCTGCGGAAACAATTAAATATCGTTTTGCGCAAATTGGTAATACACGAAATGAACTTTTACTACCAAAAAATTTAAATTAATAAAGTGAGTTCGAAAATATATACTAATATACCTATGTTTTAGTATAAATATTTGTGCAATAAAATTTGATATTATTTTTCTGTACGTCTCTTTTATCCGAGCTTTTATCTATCAAATTTCATTAAAAAATACTTTTTATTTGGACTTACCTAATTTTTTACACCAAGTCAATCCTTCTGTCTTTTAGGGTAGCAAATTTGTTGGTAATATCTTCGTAAAATGGTTGGTTTTTAATTAACCCTAGTAAGAGTTCTTTTTGAATTGAAATATTCGCCAAAGACGAGAGTCTATCGTGAGATATTGTATTCCTTAGGTATATAATTTCTATAGGACTTCTTGATAAAAATGCTGCTAAAAGTTCCACTACCCTTTAAGTCCTTTTTTGCAAAAATTGTTAAAGCCTTTGTTTCATGTTTAAAAACACACACTTATTGCAAAACAAACACATAAACAACAAACAGTACAAACACCAAAACAAGACATGAGTTTCAATTATTTGAAATCAGTGATAACCGACTATTCGATAATTAGGAACTTCAGATATTTAATAAAATCACAGATATTTTAATACGTCCTTTGTACGTACGACACATATGTTTCGAGACTATATCTGGCATTGAACTGACGAATAATACTAATAAATAAAAATAAGTAGGTTAGCGTCTCTCTCTTAATTGCCCAGACGTGAGGTTTATATAAACAAATAAAAGAAATAAAGGTTCACGTATCGATTCATTTTTATCCAACAATGAATTATAAAATAAACCAACACCCGACAAGCAAAACGATGTGAATGTAGTGAATCATTCGCCGATAAAAAAACCAAATACTTCACTCTAGCGATTCAAGATGTGTCAACGAGCCGCACGCCGGTATGCGTTACCATGGCAACGAGCAGAGTTGTTAAAGCAAGTCAATTCCAACTCTTCGCTTCAGGCGCGTTTTTCATTGGAATGCGGTGTAGACACGGACAAAATAGGCTAGTGGCCAGTGACGAATATTATGGTAAATAATATGCATTTATAATAAAAAAATCCTCTCAATACGCAATATTGAAGTGTCCAAAATAAAAAATAATTTGAATATAAAATAATTTGGATGCACAAATTTTAGGTGAAGAGGCTCTTCACCTACTTCACCTGGCGAGCCGCCACTGCTATATACATGAAGTCACAGTCTTTACAGTCAGTTTCAGAAACCCCCAAAATATCATCAGCTTTATAAAGTCTTGGTTTATTATTTATTGAAAGTGTATTTAAATTATTCTTGTTAATCTAAATTGTTATTATACACCGCGCTTTAAAAATTTCAAACTTTACCCAACATTATTATAAAGTTATAGGTTATTTGAACAGTGTAAATGTCATCGTTACCAAAGCAATGTTTAGTAAATACTGTACGTCTTTTTTATTTACAACTAACTGTGTGTTCTTTGATTCTTTCACCTACTTACATGTATAGACATATTTAGGTCGATTGCTCTGTCCTGTATACATCGCATCACAATCTTTACACTCAGTTTCATAAACCCCCAACTTATTATTTTTATAAATTTAAATTTTCGCTTTATCTGACTGTACTCAGTATTATTTTGAAATGTATAGGTTGTTTGAACAGTGTAAATGTAGTGCTATCCATGAAATGTTCAGCAAATCCTGTATCATCACTCTGTCCTGTATACATCGTGTCACAATCTTTACAGTCAGTTTCATAAATCCCCAACTGATTATTTTAATATAAAGTTTTGGTTTATTATTCCTTTATCCTTGAGATTGGCCTGACTAACGAAAACAGTATTGGTATTGTAATATTATTAAAGAATGCTGCTAGGTTGTGGCATGGTGAACCTATTGAGCTAATTATGGGTAGTGGTAGGTTGGGTTTATATATTTTTGGTCAGTAAAAAAGTGGTGCCTTACTAAAGTATTTTGTATATTTTTGTTTCAATAAATTTTGGGGGATCTTCAATGTACTGTATTTCATGCCAGTATATTCAAAAACAGTACAGTACGGTATCATTTGCATAAAAACTTGTATTTTGCTGTTGAACGAAAGAGACAGGATAGGATTTCATTTATGTATACTCCTAAAACACGTCTTCGAAGAACTCCGTACAGTTTGTATAACTAATTTTCACTTAAAATATCGTCGATTTTTACTTTTTGCTTCAGTAAGTAAAATAATTTATGAAATAGGTACTCCTTCAATTAAATCCCGGGTGGCGCAGTGGTAAGAGCGCCAGGCTAGCGTTGCGTTAGTTCCCGGTTCGAATCTCGATGGGTGCAAGATTTCCCATAGTTCGGTATTGAGCCCTGGTGACCATTCGTCGTTGGGCACCTAATTAACGACTCTCTCCTCCGAATACAGACCTGCGAGGTAGAGTAACAGGGTTCTATACGTACACACACTATGCACATGGTGCTGTATGCAGGCAAAAAAAGCGCACTAATCACGTAACTCGCAGAGCGGGCCGGATTGTGCATTTCACGCGTAAGACCACATACGCTAACGTACCAGCCTCAACACCGAAAGGTATAAGAGGTTAAACGATTACATTACATTACATTACTCCTTCAATTCTTTGTCTCCTTTCTTAGCGATCCATTATACATTTTTGGTTAAACACGTCTTCCATGGATTTCCAAGTGTCTGTCTTGGACACGCTGGTTCCAGCGTTGCTTTCAGGTCGTCCTCATTTCATAGGTGGCCTTCCTATGGGGCGTTTGTGCATGTAAGGCCTCCAGTGAAGCATGCGTTTATTTCAGCAGTTCTCTTGTTACATATTCTGTATATTACCACTTCAGGCTTGCTGATTTTTGAGCAATGTCTACTATTTCAGTTTTCCCCTAATACATTTGATAGTTCTTCCGTTTCTTAATGAAAGTCCCAACATGGCTCTTTCCATTGTGTGTTGTGCCACTCTAAGTTTTTGCACTGTAGTTTTCGGAGCCATAACTCATGACCGGTTTACATGTATTAAATGCTTTGCTTCTTAATCTTATTGCTATCTTTTTATTTGTCAATGTTCTAAATGCTGCGCACGATTATTTAATTCTCTTTATTTCGATAATTAAAGAGATACAAAGTTGATTTTCTTTAATTATCGCATTATGGATTATCATCAAGTAAAAGTCGATTCAATCAATTATTCTCTTTATTTCTGCCTTTTGATTTTCTTTTCCAAGTTCAAAGGATTGACCTAAATATACAATATAATATATTCCTTTATCTTTTCTATTTCTACGTTTTTTATGTTGATTTTCCGGTTTTCGTTTAATTTGTGTTAATTTTGAAGCCGATGTTTTGAGATTAGTTGTATAGTTAGCTTTGAGCTATAACTTTCACGTCATTGGCATATTTTGAATTATTCAGACACTTTCGGTTATTATTCATGCCTTTGTTTTCCCATTTAAATTTTTCAAATATGTCTTCTAATGCAAGGGTGAAAAGTTTGAACGATAAGCCATCTCCCTGTCGCACACCTATTCCTAATTTTGTTCGTTTGGTTTTTGTATGTACACTGTATGTTGCTTCGTTTCCTATGTTTTGTAACGGATCTGAGTATATTTGTGGTCTACGTATTCTACAGGAGTGCTATCGTTATAACCCATGTTTCGACAGAATCAAACGCTTTTTGATCATCCACAAACCTCAAACAGACAGGAGGGTGATGATATTCATTTGATTTTTCTGGTAATATTTTTAGTGTGAGTAAATGATCAGCTGTATCCTCTTCGGAAACCCGCTTGTTCAGGAGGTTGATATTCGTCAAATTCGACAAAATAACAAGTTATATGATAAAAGAACTGGGAGAGAAGGCGACTTAAATAATAACAAAACCTCTCAATGAATGCCTACAACGCTGAAAAATTCCACACAAAAGGAATAATCAAAACGTAATATTATTACAAGAAAGCTAGATAACTACAGACCCATAAGTTTGTTATCACATCTATACAAACTTCTGACCAAAATAATTACTAATCACTTAACAAGGAACTGGACGAATATCAGACTTTAATTCTTAAACCTTTCCAAATGAATAGATAGAAGCTCATGGCTTAGTATATCAAAAGCACAGCTTTAGGATTATTTTATTTTTGTTTATATTTATATAATTTTTTGAACTCCCAGTGGATTTATAAATTTTTTCAAACCAAGTTCTGTCGATCATAAAATTTTATTTCTTTCTCTTAATTTATTTTGTGTAGATCACTTTTTGAGAAAATAGAATTTATTTTCTATTTACATCATTTACGTTTTACGATGTTTTAAATGTATTTTAGGCCACGAGAGGCTTCCGATATCTTTGCCATAAAATAATTTAATTTTGGGGTTTTTGTGTAAGTCTTTAACGCTAACGTTTTAGTACCAGATTGTCTTTGTATTTATAAAAAATTAGTTTAAATAATCCCTAACATTTCTTACATTAACAATATCACCCGTAAATCGATTTTTTCTTTATTTAATTATTTGGATGCGTACATATTTTCAGTACTAGCTTGTTGTTGACATTTATCAACTGTACAAAGGAATTCTTCCACTGGCAGATTAACATTCTGCGTACTTATATTTATCATTTCTAGCTATGCTATAACAGGAATATTTTTCCTTGACAAATATCAGTTGTATTTCCTTCTTCAACCCCTGGTATTTTCTCTTTTATTTCATGACTGATTTTCATACAATGCAGTAGTTTGTTTAAATAATCTAAGTCCGTTTTAGCAAAATTACGATCCATACAGGATTTACTATTTCCAAACTCGCGTGTATAGGTATGTATTGATAAAATATTTAAAGCGACACTCAGCCATAAGATTAAGATAATTGCAAGGACAATTTGTTTGGTTTCAAATGTTTGTATTCATATCCACCATAAATATTAGATTGACGTCCTTGAATATAGTCAAGTAAACAGCACGTAAAAGTTTGCACGATATTCTTTACCAAAATTGCAAAATGTAATCTTGGAATAGTTGGTTGAACAGTTAGTACCTGTATACATTTTTATTAGCATCTACCTTTTTATCAGTGCTAATCCCAGTACCTCTATCTTTTATACATTTAAACAATCATTTTAATTTATATCTGAATAGTTACAATATATTTTTTTAATTGAATATTCCAAACCAGAGTTGTTGCTTGTTTCAAATATTTTAGTGAGAACTATAAATTCAAATAAATCTTTGCCCATGTTTATAGCAATACCTCAATTTGCTCGAAGAGTTTGGAAATAATATGTACAGGGTGGTCCAAATTGGACACTTTTGATAGGAAACACCAATTTCTAGAGGAGCTAGAAAAAAACTAACCTACATGTTACGAGCTCGATTTTTGTGAGAAAGTGAATGCCGAAAACCGCACATCGATATCTTGAACTGTTTAGGAGATATAGGGTGGTTTTCAATTTTGTGCATTTTTGACCCACCCCCGTAACTTATTTATTTATGAATATTTTTTGTTTCTGTAAAAACATTCTTGAGGCACTTTTTTTAAAGGAATCCAATGGTGTCCCAAGTTTTTTTGTAAAAAGAATGGTTTTGAAGATATGTCATAAACTTGTATTTTTTCTTATGGACTACCCTATATATTTTTGCATATTCTTTTTCTAAATATATAAAATACTTGCTACTTTCCTTTTTAAACATTTATTTTATAACAGCTATAAGTTTATTTCGTTTTATTGTTCAACATGGCACTCCAGATTAACAAAATTCATCTTATACTATTTTAGAAACAGCAATAAGAAAAAATACAAGTTTATGTCATAGCTTCAAAACCATTCTTTTTACAAAAAAACTTGGACCACCACTGGATCTTTAAAAAAGGTGTCTTAAGAATGTTTTTACCGAAACAAAAAATATTCATAAATAAATAAGTTACGGGGGTGGGTCAAAGATGCACAAAATTGAAAACCACCCTATATCTTCTAAACAGTTCAAGATATCGATGTGCGGTTTTCGGCATTCACTTTCTCACACAAATCGAGCTCGTAACATGTAGGTTAGTTTTTTTCTAGCTCCTCTAGAAATTGGTGTTTCCTATCAAAAGTGTCCAATTTGGACCACCCTGTACATTTCTATGAGTTTCTTTATTTAACATAAATTCAAGCTTGGAATCTCAAAATGGATCTCCGTTTCGCTTCTTTAAATCAGACCAAATTTCGTGATGTAAATCTTTTAGTAATTTGCTGATGACTTGAAGGCTACCCGAATTCGGATTTTTTAATTTTTAAGTTCATCCGAATTTAAAAAATTTAATTCTACACTAAAATTTTAGGTTTGAAACTTGCATTTCGAATTCAAATGTGGATGATAAAGGCGCAATAATTACTTTTAGATTTAATTTAGAATGTTCTATATTTGTTCACCTCGCCGAAAGTACCGACAATAATTCTTACTTAAGATTCTTTGTTTATTAAGCAATCATTATTTGCAAATACAAGATATATGAGTCTTGTTATTTTCGCCTTTCAAAGAGAAGGCTTAGTCTCAAGCTGCGAAGAAGAGTAAATACTCCTATGTTTTTCTTCTGTTTTTATATATTATTTACCTAGCTAGAAACATTAAGAATAATATTGTTGCTTAATTAATATTTACTTGAATACTCAAATTCTTATATTAATACTAAAACTAAAATTTTAAATTATTCTGAGGATATCTCGGTTAAGGAGGGCGGGAGGCAGTGTCATCTTCACAATCACGAGGTCCCAGGTTCGAATCTAGGCGTAGTCAGATTAAATCTGGAGCGATTGGCATTCGAATTTATTAAATTAAATTTCGAAGGCTAATAACCAAATTGCCGAATAATATAAAAATAGTTCAGTTGAACAATAAATAAGCATTACTTGGAAAGCCAATTCGTGACTGAATAAAGTAATCAGCAGTTCACTTCTTACAATTTTTTTTCCACAAAATGAAGACAATTGAAGCATAATATGTTAAAAACCAAAACTTAAATTCTGCTTTGACGGTTCAAAGTATGGGTCTTTTATCAGAATACATTTCTGGTGGAATTCAAATCTGCATTTAAGGTTCAAGTTTTAACCGCACTGGTTACAATATAACAACATTTGTACCTATAGCCTTAGCCCGCCTGTAAATGTATACAAAGTTTGTACTCAATAAAGTTAAAATCAAACCGCTCAAACTAATTACATCAGCAGATCTTGACCCCGGTTTTCATTTTAAATCTCAAAAAAACAAATAGAAAGGTTCCGTTAACCACTTTTGAAATGCCAAGCTGCAGTTTAGATACCTAGATGCTTTCCTAACTGTACCATTAATTAAATAATTAGAAAATTGTGAAGAGAAAGGGAAATGTCCAGGCGTTTCAGCAAACAATCAAGCAAGCTGGGTTGCACAGATGTAATATAATAGTTTTGTCAATTGGTCAAAATCAATAAAATCGCATCAGAATTTAAACGTAGGTATGTAGAAGGGACTAAAATATTCTGTTATTCGTTTAAATTAATTATTCTTTAATTTAACAAAAAGGTTGTTCAATCCACCCCAAATCTATGAATCAATAGCAGACGTATGATATAGCGCTTCAAGCACTTGGCTAAGAAGAGCATACTAGCATTAAACATTTCTGTAAACACACACCTTTCATTTATATATTTTAATTGTCACCGAGACAGGATTCAAAATGCGACAGGTTACGAAAATTTCCGTGCTACAATCGAGATTTGAATCCATATCAATCGGTTTACAAGCCGGCTCCATACCTGCTGAACCATTGGGGTTCCCACACTTTCAATTATTATTTACCAACGTATTTCTTGCATTATAGGTAAGTACGTAAAAAACTGTAATAATCTTTGTTATTTTAAACATTTATTTATGGGCTAACTAGAGTTTTTAAAGGCAGAGGGGGCGTAGGATCGCCATTGATTACCTAAAACAAAAAAAGAATAAATGTAAACATGCTAAAATTTAGAAAAATAAACAGAGCTGGCTTTATAACTCTAAATCTAAAGTAGAATGGTATTTTTTGTAATTTAAAAATTGTTTTTTTTAGTTTGTAACAACAAAGCAACAAAATCAGTGATCCAAGTATCCGTTGTAAAATTAACACATGTTATTCAATTTCCTATGTTTGAACCGTACGCAAATTTACATCTTTTTGCTGCTTTTTTTATAAAATATTTTTTTAATAAAATTTCATTGTGCCAAAATTAACTAATGTAATATAATTTAATTTCTTGCCTTTATTTGCGAAACAATGAAAGTCAAAAACAGGGCGTCGTCCTTACATTTCCTTTCCTCCAACCCTCTAAACTCTAAGTAATATATTTCATTCACCTGCATTATCTTTTCATTTGCAAAATATAGGTGCTTTTAACCAGGAATTTGGAAAAATATTAACGTTTCTTTTTGTATGCGTGGGTGCGCTTTTGTGGTAAAGTTATAGCAACAGTTGTTATAGCAGAATGAGTAGGTTTTTGTGCCAGTGTAATTTCGTTTCGCGTATATTTTGCGTTCTGTTTAGTACCGTGGACGGTTCTCATAACTACAATAAGATGAAAAAATATTAAAAACAGAAAAAATTAAATAACGTGCAATATTATTAAAACTCTCGACCGTTGTTTTGAATGGCCTTTTGTTGGACTCGTTTAAGTTCTCTCGGTGTTTATAACGAAGCGTTTGTTGGTGCATCGTCACCTATAAAAGTTTATGATGGTGAAATACAGATCGGAGCTATTTTATGAGGCCGGCATCATTTTGATCCAATGTAGTTCTTCTGAATATATTTTGATAACTTATTTAATTATGGGAACGAGTTTATTTGTACACAATGTAATGAGTTAAATGCCAGACGATTATTGCTTATTTAACAAGCTTTCCAAATAATAATTAGTCGTCAACGTTTCGAAATAGACACTGTAATTTATTAATTTCCTTTTAGGTTATTTAGACGAATAGCAGTATACATACCAGCTGTTACTCAATATTAATAATGATGAATACCCCTGGTTTATTGAATGTTTAGTTAAATATAGGAAACAGATTTAAAAGCATACGTAACTTGCGCAATTTTCGTTTTCTCTTCACCTTGTACATTATTTTAAATCGGTTTTTACTTTAAATGCTGTTAATTTACCATCAAATTCAACTTGTAAAGTAATTACTTCCACCAGCAAGGATGATGGAATAATTTCATAATTTAGTAAGTAATATTAAAAAGCTTGGTGTTAATTAATTAAATAAGAAATTATCTCCCTACTTAAAACTTTTGGATCCTAAGGCGGTTTTCAGTTAAAGACTTTTGTGATTTCTTTATAATTTCCGATTAGACTATTAAATTTTATAATACTTATGCTAGATTCGGTGTATTAACTTCTAACCTAGATTTTATTTTACAAAATTCTAGAGGGTGAAAGCTGAACATTTTGTAGGTTGTTAACGATAATTTTGTGTTTCATGTTTCAGGATGCAGAATCCTTCAAAATTTCCGAGCTATCTGATATATTTTCAATTAAACTCGGTGTGCGTTTTTACACAGGCTGTTTCTGAAATAGTGGAAAATATCAGCAAAGTTTGATTCTTTTGGTACAAAATAAATAAGAAACCCCACTATCGTTTCGTTTTAAAGTGTTAAGTTTTTGAGATATTTCTATTTATTAAGTCATTATAAGATAAATATACGACATACACATAACTGAAAATACTGCAAGAATTTTAAAACTGCGATACTAATGTTGCTTCAAAAAATTCAAAGTTAATTAAAAAACCTTTCTACTAAATTAAAATATGATACGCTGTGATGGCCGGCTGAGCGTTTATAATTTTATTTTTCTTTATTTTGCAGGGATTTTAATATATTTCCTTTTATTTCAAGCATAGGTTAGGGTTGTTTTTGGACAATTCTGCAGCAAGAAATTGCATTGGAAACTAAAAACGGCGATATCATAAATTTTCGGACATAAGCTCTGAAACCACCGTCCCTTTCTAAATTAGCCACACCGCCCTGTATCGGGGCGGACCGGCACACACGTGTGAGCAGTCTAGTAAAACCATTGGAATTTTGAATTAGACGTTTAACTCTGAAATTTATTAGTTCGAACAAGGGCCAACTGTACACACGTGGGAAGGTTTGATATCAACCCCCTCAGTACCACAGATTTCCGCTATAAATACTCGAACAAACTTTACCAGACGATCCAGTCTTGTCTATTCAGTCTACACTGTATAGTCGTCTGGAATATATTAGTATACTAATCCGTGTAGCTAATTACTATACAATATACAGTCAGCTGTATTGCATTTTGCTGCTCTGCACTAACTGATAAAATTTTTCAACTTACGCACACCGCTGGAAAGCATTGCTTTTGCGGTTGCGTGTGCCGATTAAAGGGTTACGATAGAGTAATTCCTCCTGAGAGGGTCTTCCAGCGAAACCCAAATTTAACGAATATTGGAAAAGTTAGCATTTCTATTTGACTTCATATTCAAAATTAACCTTTGTACAAATTACATTAGGCTTGCCTTACAATCATACGAAAATTCTGGCTACTGAGATATGTCTTGAACATATTCTCAATTGACAAAAGGGATAAACATCCCTCGCCAATACGAGGTACCCAGTGTTCTCGTATATTTTGGTTTGTGCATAGCGCACATAATCGTTATTTGAGCATCACTTACTTACATTTATAATCCTGCATAGCTTACATACTCTTTAGAGGGAAATTGCACCCTCGTCCACTCCTTAAAGGTTGGTTTTAATATTAGGCTCACTTTTAAGATCAATTTTGTATCGATCGTCTGACTGACGCGCGCTGGCTTACAATAGAATTTCTTGTGATCTAACCACTGCACTCAGGCCACCCCGATTACAAAATTCATATTTGATATGCCTAGTTTAGTGTTCATTCACTATGCGTATTTGCTGTATTTAAATGTGTAAACATTATTTTATAATATACTTATGTATTAAACTTGGAGTATTTATTTTCTGTATTATACGGTAGGATCAGCAGTACTTTTCCTGATGAAATTGATGATGATCTTTAGTGGATTCTCTTCCTTGTCGAAATTTATTGCACTATTCAACCACCGCTGTATGAGAATCACTATAGTCACCGTATACAGCTTTGATTCTCGTATAAATTTCCACTGGCTGACACCATTCAGCGACCAAAAATTGAACAAAAAATTATCTTTAGATGGATTTTGTAACATTAATGCCACTTTCCAACTGAATCACAGAAGCAAACAACAAATACTTATGAATAATACCTCACTAGTACTTAAACAATTTATAAACAACTGTATTCCATTGTCGTGACGATGAAGTCGCTGTTTCGCAGTCCAAACGTGTTTCTATTGAAAAATCCTCCTATTTAATTTTAAAAATTTAAAAAGTGGCATACACTAAATTAATTTATTATTTAAGTGTAAGTAAGCTTAATTTTTTGGAATATATAAATTTCAATGAAACATTTATTTTCATTTGAAGCAAGGTACTGATGTTCTAAATTTCAGTAAATAAGAACCTGAAGCAGAATTTTTGCTAACGTAATATTCAAAGTTGGAGAAGTGTAGGTAAGCTCTTTGTGGATATTGTAAAAATATACAGCACGTTCCCGTTCAAACATTAAAATTAAAATTAAAATTTAAATCAAGCAAATTACAAAGCGACACACATATTTAGTTGACACCCTGTATTATTCATAATACCCGAATGAGAACAGTCATATTTATTACGATACAACCTTCCTGCATAAAAAAATTAATACGATCTATTCGGATTAATTGTTGGCTTAGCTATCAGTATTTGCAACAATAAATTACAAACCTATAAAACAAGTTGGTTCCTGTTTTCAGTAACCGTAAGTCATACGTTTATATCCGCAACTGCAGGATTATTGATAAGCATGAAAGATAATAAGAAAGGTTGCATCTGCGGTATTAATACTTGATTTGCACTAAATGTTCGTTTGTCACTATTCTTAAATTATTTAAAAGTGTAAAAAGTACTTACCTTTATAAGATATTCGCCCCAATGTGCTGAAAATAAAAAGACAAATTAATACCTAACATTAAAAATTCACAAGTTGAAGCTTGCTAGGTGAGTAGGTTATAAAAGAATTCAAAAACCATAAATATTGTAAACAGTTAAACGAATTTCCCTTTAATTTTTGTGAAAAAGTAGCGCTTGGCAACGCTATTGTTTACATAACAAGCTACAACATAGTCTTTATTTAATTTGGCAGAAAAATGATGAGACTGATTTTCTTTTAAAACCCGGCGTTGGTAAGGTGAAAAAATGGAACATAAGTGGTAAGGTGGGGTGTAACAAACCCCAGAAGTTTTTATTAAATAAAACATGCTTATGAAGTATTTTTGGATCTATTTAATGATTATTAGTTTAATTATACATTACTTATTTAAATTAAAGAGAATATATATTAATAACAGCGCTAGTAAAAATATAATAAAAAAAAACTAAAATTAGTCATTTCTTGGAATGAGAACAACCTACATAGATGTAATTGTCATTTAAAAAAAAACTATGGTCTATTTTAACACAAAACAAATTTTTTATAACTATAAACTTAATATGCAATCAATTAAAATAAAAAGTATAGAGATATATTAATAAATATAAAAAATGCTTAAATAAGATACAAAATTGTTTGCACTTCACCTTCAAAAATATTGTAACACAAATGGTAAGGTGGGGTTTGTGACACCCCAGAGTAATTTATTTGGCTGCCAATAGCGTTAGAGCCTACGACTTACTAAAATATTAATATGAAACGCAAGTCAAATGTCTCAAGTGAAGCTACTAGAACCCGCAGGTCTATAATTAAATGTTGACTGAAGTTGCAGCCTGATAAAAACGCGTGGGGTTTGTCACACCCCACCTTACCAACGCCGGGTTAACCATGAATTTAATTATTTTTACCAACCAAGGTTATCCCCTTTAAGGTAGTTTCCTTGGGCAGCTACACACCAATGGAGATTTTTTTTTCATTGAAAGGCTTCTGCTGAAATGCCTTTCAACTCGTCGGTTACGCTCTTCTAGATATTATCCAGAGTACCAAAATGGTGCCCTTTCAAATGGTTTTTCAGCCGGGAGAATAAAAAGGAGTCACAGGGACTGAGATAGGAGAATAGGGGGACTGGGGAACCACAAGAATGCTTTTCCCTGCCAAAAATTCGTTGATGGAGACTGCCGTGTGATATAAGGCATTATCGTGGAGCAGCATCCAAGTGGGTGTAATGTCTGATGGCACACGTGCCACCCTCTTCCTGAGCCTTTCAAGGACTTTCCGATAATTCGTAACGTCAATCGACGGTCTGACATCACAAGAGTCCTCACTCTTTCCACAATGTCGTCAGTTTCTGAGGTTGAAGGCCTTCCCGCTCGAAATTCCGCTTCCACTTCTTCTCGGCCCTCTAAAAAGGCAGTGTGCCATCTGATCACTTGTGCCTTGAATAGGGAATGTTCTTTGTAACTCTTCATAAGTCACACTAGCGGATTTGCCGGGCTTTACACAAAATTTGATGGCACAACATTGCTCAACGCACCTCATAAACACAACTTCACTCCAGACACTCTCAATTATTGCGTAGCAACTGTAGCAAGTTCTACGGCAGGGGTTATTCTAACTGTTGTGCGAAGGGGAGACAGCAGCGTTGCTGGTTCACGCACAGCGTTGCCAGTCTCGTTATTTTTCTGCCAAACCTCGTATATGTATACAGGGTGTCTTTAAATTATACCGTCAAACTTATACAAAGCATGTTGTAGATAAAAGTTTTGACCTGATTTAGTAATATCAAAAAATGCAGCTTTGCGGACATACAGCTCTAAAATTTATTTCACTACTACTTGGCATTTGCTTAATTACTTGAATACCATGGGGTTGAATTTAGGTTATTCATACACATATAAATTTCCCAAGGCGTTAATTTTAACCCATCTTCCAGAAACTCTCATCAGTTAAGCTATATTTTTGCCAAAATAACCCTTTCGATAAACTACTAATGTGCCCCAAATACTTTCTTAACCTTTATACTTTTGGGGATAATAAATTTTCTTTAAATTTTCGAGCAAAATGTTTCAATTTTATGTAAAACAATGCCTTATAAAAATTGATCGACATAATTATTACATTTCTATATGAAGCATCGACAACGTAATAAATTAAATAAATCTTACTGAAATAAAACAGTTAGTAAAAACATCAATATTTGACTTACCATTCGCCGAATTCACAAATGAACACCTAATAACACTCTAATTTACGCGTAATTACGATCAAACTAGAATTACTTATTATACACAAAATACCAAATTTAGACAAGTTAACCGCAAGACAACCGATTTAATACTGAAATAAAGTAAAAGAATCTTTCTGAATGGGCGCACTATCAGTCGCAACACTCCACACCTGCACTTGCAAGGCCAAATGGTTTGGTTCGCGACGTAAACAGGCACACGATTGGGACTTTTTTTCTTAGTTTGAATTTAATAATAAATTTTTAACTGACAGCTTTTTACTTTAATTTTAAAACAATTTCATAATTTAAAGTTGATTTAATCACTTTCGTATTAAAAGCAAATTGAAGTTCCGACCGAATCTGTTAAATTTTGAGCTAATTTAATGTTAATAATTGATAGTGATAGCTAAAATAGGATTCCTCTAAAATTTTAATTTATTTATATAAATAAATAATAGTATTAACCTCTATACCAGCACAAAAAGGTAAAAGTGTGGTGACATGTAGATACCAGGAAGTTTTTGATATTTGAGAATAGAATCTTAGGGGCACTTTGTATTAATTTCAAAAAATGTTTAAACATTTTGGTTGTTTAATTTTGAATTTTATATACAGGGTGCGTTCAAATTAATTGAAAAACATACTGACAAACTTTGCTCCAAATAAAGTAACTAAGTTTATCCAGAACGCACGGTTTTTGAACCTATTTTAACGGCTTATCGAATATTTATTTATTTAAGTTATTTCTTTATTTATACAAAAGGCCGACTAACAAGTAAAATCTTATTAAAACAGTACCAAAAATTCAGAAGGAAAACCGTGAAGACTTCTTCCATTTCAAGTTAACTCAACCATATAAATAGAGTCCATGGAAAAATGGCTTAACTTCCAAGAAAAAAAAAAGAAAAAGTGGGTAGCAAAATTTACTTAATCAATACACTACACACACAGGCTGTCCCATAAGTATATAAAATCCCAATGATAACAATTTGTTGGTTCTTTCTTCGTTACTGAAATACTTTGTAAGTACAAGCGTATCTGACTAATGTGAGTTTTAGTTAAAACCGTAAAGGTTGATTCAAAATCTATACACATAATCGTTTTAAACTAATAATCCCTAAGAACACATTAAATTAACTGTATTATAAATTTATTTGGATATATTAGTTTGATTTCGTTTTAAATTTGGTGATCTTTTTTTAATTACCATTACAACATCGTGCGCCCTTTTTAATTATCATACATATTTATTTGAAATCTAGGCTTGTGACGGCCAGGTCTATTGTATAGCTATATCCTTTTGTCTACTGTAATCACAACTTTAGTTAAGAAATCTTTATACGTGAGCTCTGAGTTTGTTTTTTTTTGTTTTCGGGTGCATTTGAAGAACTTTTTAATAAAAAAAATTACTTTTAATATTATCTTAGCTAAGTTGTCTAACGCTGAATTCGATTATATTGGGGTGTGTTCTACACTTAAAAGATGGACCAATTTATTTATTTATGAATTACTTGTAGTTTCCAACATTACTTTTAATGGAGTAAGACTACGTTTATAGTTCATATTACGTAAATTATTAATGAATTACAGGGCTTTTATTTTGTTTAGTTTTAAACTCCCTTAACGAAAAACACATTAAAGTACATACTTGTTTTATAATAAAAATTCCACATTTAATGTAATATCATAAACAAATATGCCAGGAATTTCTCTTATAATATCCAAAAATTATTTGTTGTAATGTTTGCTTTAACTTCATATATGTTCTAGGAATGTGTAATTTTATTTACAACTTTAGTGATCTGATGAGCATGGATCACCTAAACTAGGTATCCGTAATCAATAAGGTTATTTTATATTTTTTTAAGACAATATACACCTTCTACCAAACATACTGCATCGTCTTCTTATACCGCACAATGTGACTGTAGCGACACTATATAACTAATTAGTCATATACGTAATCAACTATAACGTTGCCTAATATTCCAAGTTTTTTACTTACTTATTTATTATTATTTTTTGTAGAAAAGTTCTTCGAGTTTCCTTATAAAAAGTAAGAATTTATTCTAGTTCTATAAACTGTTTTTCTTCTTCATCTTCTTCCTCCTCGTCCTCACCCCCTTCTTTTTTCAACCCTTTATTCTGCCACTGCGCGTAGGCCTCCCTACATTCCTACAATTTGTCGCTGTCTGTAGCTTCTCTCATCCAATTTCTTCAACATATCGTAGTTTTGGGAGCCTTCATGTACTTGGTCGTCAACTACTACCCAAACATTATCCCAAATTTCTTTGTTTCTCATTATTTTCATTTTTCTTGTTTTTTATAAAAGGTTTTTTCTTGATGAATCTTAAATCGAATTATAAATAAAATAACGAACTATTTGTGGAATGTATATTAAATCGGATTTCACAGAAGGAATTCACCTTCTACCTTCTTTCACAAGGTTTTTCAGCGTAATGATTACTTAAGTCATCCCTTAGTGGGTGGGAGTCGCTACCCCCTACTATCTTAACTTAAAATCTACAATAGTGGCGTATTCTGCGCAACAACGTTGTCGGTGAATTTTAAATTATTTATGTATTCCACATTTATGTCTAGATTTTACCATTCCATTTCTTTAAGCACATATTTCAATGCTAATGTGAAGGTTTAGGAAATAAATACAATATCTCCTTACCTCACTCCTCGTTCTGTGCTTAATTGACTGGTATCTTCATGAATGTTCACAGTCATTGTTGCGTGTTCATTTATTTTCTTTATTAGCGTGGTTCATCAGTAGTCAATTCATAGACCTTGAAACTTGAAATACCGTTCATTGTATCTATTGGTTTTCTGTAATCAACGAAGGCGTGGCAAGGAGGCATATTGTACTACTTAGTTTTCTCGAGTGTTGGTTTTATTGTCTGTAGGTGGTCTATGATGCAATATTTTATATTATTACTATTACTTTTGGAATTGGTACTCATCATACTGATCAGTAATACTAGGAAAGCATTTACTGTAGAAAAGTTTTTTTAAAAAGTCTGGACGGCAAAGCCAACAATGTTTTACAAAAATCACCTGGAAAGGTCTTTAAATCATACTGACAAACTATTACACCGCAATATTTAGACAAAATTAAATCATTTTGACTTGATTTATTATATCTAAAAATTTCCGTGTCCGGAGATATGGCTATAGTTTGCTCTAAAATGCAGACAGAATTTATTATCTTCAAAAGTATAAGTGTCGGTAAAAAAGCATTTGGGGAATTTAGTAATTTATCAGAAGGGTCATTCTTACAAAATGTTAAAAATATGTATCTGAAAAGGGCATTTACAAGAGTTAGAGGTAAACTTAATGCCTTGGAAAATTGTTGTGTGTAACAATTATCTTAATTTAAGTACATCCGTTTGGGTAAAATTCAATCGGAAAACGTTTTCCCATTTTGCTAGTTTTTGTTTATTCCAACGGTATTCCGGTAAATAAGCAAAACTAAATGGCAGTGAAAAGCGCTACCAGCAAAAAATTTAATTAAGTTACCACGTTCTAATTAATAGGACATTCATCAAAAAGGTTTAATTTTAGAATAATTGTTCAGGCTCCCGTCATTGTTCTTGAAATTTTAAAGAAACATTGATTGGCTTAACAAATGTGCATTTTTAGGATACATGTACTCATAGTAAATTAGGCCAAAATTTTGTCTGAAAAATGCCTTATAGAAGTTTGATGGTATACTTTAGTTAGAGACGACCTGTATAAAAGAAAGTTTCAAAAAGTGACTAGTTTGGTCAGATTTAATTACTGCCTATTAAGTGCAATGAACCATTGGATGGTACATACATAAAAAATGTCACTTTCTCTTATTATTAGAAAATGACATATTAAAATAGGACATGAAATATGTATATTTAGTCTAGCGAGCAAAGTATAGAATCTTCAGACTTTAATAATGATTTTTGGGATAATGAACAGAATAAGAAAAAAACAGTAAACAACTCAGGATTTGAACTGAATGGAAAAGCACGTTATTCTTTGGATTGAGATATCTGAAGAATTTGCTAAATATTTTGCATTTTATATAATGTAACAAATCATATTATAGATTCTGCAAGTGGAAGAATTCGAAATCTTAGGAGCAATCAAGAAATTGAAATTTTTTGGCCTTATACACCGGTGGGACCAAATATAATATTTAGTTCATCCTTTGTTTATTTTTATTTAAGTTGCCCTTCTAACTGGCCACATTTCCAACAGAATGGAAAAATACTAAAAATTTTTGGTCAGCTAACAAGATTGGCAACTATCGTCCTAAAGCTCTATTATCAATTCCTGCAAAAATATATTTATAAATACATTTTATATGACAAACTTTAAAGTCATGTAAAAAACTATAAATCCACTCAACAACATGATTTTGTTAGAATGATGTCTACACAGACCAACTTGATGATTCCTTGTTGTGACATGACTAGAGCAATTCAAAATGAAGAACAAAAGTAGTATACTATATTCAAAAGCTATTGACAAATCTTACTAGATAAGCCCTTGCACATATACGGTCTTTAACTTACCCTGGTTAACTTACTATACATCTTACAAACCAGAAGCAAATTGTAAATTACAAAGAACCATTGTGTAAACCTTTTCAAGCAACATCTGGTGGTGTACCGCAAGGTTCTAATAAATATTTTGAACATTTAATGTTTGTACGGTTTATTAATGGTTTACCCAAATATATTGATAATTTCAATTGTTTACTGTTACGCGGGTGGCCGAAAATGTTTTAGAATAGTTAGGAATAATACTCACTTTCAAGATTTATTTATTTCGCAACCAAACTACATTAGGTGCATTTCCTGCTTTTTAATATAGGTGTAATAATGCATAATATAGAATATACTATTAGTCCAGTCAACGAACGCTCAATAGGGTGGTGTAGAATGCATGGAGGGTGTCACAATTTTTGACTTCAGGGCTTTGCTTGGAGTCTTTAGGAGGTAAATATACTAAAAGTCCCCGGACATAGGAGGTGAGCGGGGTGCAGGGGGGACCGAGAAGATCCCTTTTTTTGTTTTTTTGCTTATATCTTGAAGACGGTGCGTTTCAGCGAAAAAGTCATTATATACTAAATCATAGCTGGTAAAATTTCCCACATTTTTGCTTTTTAAAGTTATTTTCTATCTCCAACCGTTTATGAGATATCCGCTATCAAAAATCGCTAATTTTCGAAAAAAGAATATAAAATGTATATACCATTTTTAAGGAAATTTAATCCTCTACAACTTCTTTTATGGGGATTTTTCTGTAAACCGAAGAGATGGGGTGCTAGAGAGAAAAGTTTAACGAAAACCGTGAGGTAAAATATTTTCTTTCGAAAATTAGCGATTTTTGAGAGCAGATATATCACAAACCGTTGGAGAAAAACTTAAAAAAGCACAAATGTAGAAAATTTTGTCAGCTTTGATTTTATATATAATAACTTTTTTGATAAGATGCACCGTCTTCAAGATATAAGCAAAAAACCAAAAACAGAGACCTTCTCAGTCCCCCACTGCACCCCGCTCACCACCTATGTCCGGGGCTTTTAGTATGTTTACCTCCTAACGACTCCAAACAAAGCCCTAAAGTCAAAAACTGTGACACCCTCCATGCATTCTACAAACCCTTTATTGACTGGACTATATAGGAAGAACGTAGTATCATATAAGAATAATTGGTGAAGGCATACTTATACTATGTTTATCCATTGTCTTGCGCATAGCACTTCGGTGTCATTTGTCTTCATCAGATCTTCCATGGTACAGGTTATCTGTTGGTTGGGGTTATCCAGCAGGTGTTTCATGGCCTGTTCTTTTCCGCATTCGCACTCAGAAAGACTCTGGTAATATCACCATTTTATTAAGTTGTCTTTAGTTCTGGCGGTATGTGTTTAAAGTCTTCCAGATTGTCTAGTCTACCGTGTTGCTGCCTTGAGGTTGTGACGCTTGGATTTCCATCCCCAGGTTTCTCTATTTCTGTTGTGTCTAATACTTCAGTGGAATTAGAAAACTAGTCCTTGACGTGTTTCCTATACACTGCACAAATATATTCCGCTGTTAAGAAGCCTACAGTAAGGGCTGTTGTTCGTAGCGCTGTTGGTGTTGCGCCCGAATTTGATGAGGCCAGTTTTTGTAGCAGGTTGCTTCGTGTGTTGCCCTTGGCGTTGTTTTTTTCTATGTGTGATTTGAATGTTAGGGTTGACTTTGAGTTTATTGTTAACTTCTGTGTTGTTGAGGTGGTAGAGGCAAGACTGCGTTGTCACGTAGTTAGTTTTGCTGATAATATTCTGTTAGTTCGGGTAGAGCTTGCGATAGGGTGTCGTCTATTATTGGAACTTCCTTGGTTGTGCTGCTATGGCTAGGTCGTCCGCATATACAAAGCTTCTCGTATTTGAATGTATGGGATGTTCGTTTACATATACGTTAAACAAGATAGGGGACAGCATACTTCTTTGCGGTAGTCCATCTTTTTGTTTCTGCCATCGGCTTCGCTTACTATTTAGTGTGACTTCAAGCATTCTGTTTGATAGAAGGTTGCGTATATGGTTGGTCAGTCTTATGTCTTTGGTTAGTGTGTAAAGCTTGTTCATCAGTAAACGATGGTTTATAGTGTCAAAAGCGGCAGCTAGATCTACGTAGATCACTCCTGTTGTTTTTCTTTCTTGAAATCCATTTGCGATGTACCTTGTTAAATTTAGTATTTGGCTCCTTCAAGATGGTATTAGTGGGTTCGAACAATAGATACTCCAAAACAATAATTTATGTCTGAATATTCTGAAACGTTCTGTGATCACGTTTAGGTATATTAAACAATAATTAAAAATCTTAGCGTGTACTTTGATGGTGAATTTCTTTACATATTGAGAAAACAGTAAGCCACCTAAGACATTGAGGATTTGTGATTCGGAACTTACCAAAATTAAAACGATATTGATATTATTCAAATCAGTGGTACTTTCCAAATTTGAATACGCATCGTATGGTCTCATTCTACCAAAAATATCGAAAAAAGACTTTCGTACCAAACATTTGGTTTAAATCTCGAGTTTGCTTTTTATCGACCAATCAGAGATACATTTAATTTGCGAACAATTGCAAATAGAAGGCCTGAGTATAAGTTACTGGCTCTGTATAAAATCCTTAATAAGCTTGATGATTGCAAAAACTATTGAATAAATTCCAGTTAAATTTACCATCATATCAAACACACCATAAGTTCTCGTTTCATAAAAACTTTGCTAGAATTAATGTATAGATTCCACCCTCCAGCCTAGTCTATACCTGATGTCTTTAATTTTGTCAGTAGGAAGCTAGGTGGTAATATTTGATGTTAAATATTATAAAGGATACAGAAAAAATTCAAATTACGTTTTTGCGCAACCTGCGAATAAATTGGGTCATATTTATGTACCCGTAAAGGGCATACACAATACACATTACACATATATCTTTTGTTGTTTTATAAAGAAACACGTAATTAGAGTTTTTAACCTGTTTGTTTCTTTTGCATAATAAATACCAGGATTCTGACCTACCGAGAGATATTAAGCCATTGTGATGCAGAAACTTCAAAGTGTAAAGCAAAACCATTGAGGAATTTAAATTCAGTCGGCGAAGTTGTAAGTAAAATGAGAAAAAATGGGGGATGTTTCAGAAATCCTTGACAATATTGGGAAAAATCCACAGATTGATTTATTTTTTTGTCTAAAATTTATAGCAAAATTCTTATGCCTTGTTGCTAAAAATCTAAGCAAATCAGTTTTTGAAAATTTACCAATTTCCCTTCTGCTTGGAAAATAAGGACAAATCTTTTCAAATATCAGAAACACAAGCGTAATTAGGTATGTCCGTCATTAAACTTTAAACCTAAAATTCCGTATACTTGGTAGTTTCAAGAACACCTGACATATTTATACAAATAATAGGTGTGAGGGACAGAGGCCTAAATAATACAGTACTGTATCACCTAATTATACACTAACCAGGACTATACACGTAATTTCGACTTAAAATTTAAAGCGGGAGAGTTACGTAAACGTAAATACGGCGTTTGAGAATAAGAAGGTTCGTGCGATATGTTTGGGGTACACACGCAGGCACGTACTTTCTAACATTTGATTTTCAGGTGCACAAAACGCAACGTAGTAAAAACGAAACGGACGCATAGGTATAAAAAATTTTACAAGCGAAGTGTACTTGAATTTTACGAGTGTTCATTTCCACCTGCGCATGTTATATGCCCTCTAAAGTGCGCGGTCGATATCATAGGTATAACTGCAATGGGGAAGTGGGATTGTTTTACAGAGGAAATAAAATTGATATGTGGCATAACGTTTATAGCATCGATTCCATCAATTGTCATTCCAACTAAAATTTTTAACTTTTTGCTTATTCACTCGACGTCTAAAGGGCGACCTCTTTTTCACTAAGTAAAACGGAACTTTCCCACACTGATTTACGCGATATAATCTCGAGCAAGTTTTAAGTACGTAGTTATTTTAATTAGAAAAATTAATAAAAGAATGTTAAATGTTAAAGTTGGTCTAAGAGTGCATTTTTAGATCGATTATTTCACGGTGATGTTTATTTAGTAAGTCAAGGGTAATAAGTCACGCTACGTAGAAGTGTAAATGATTTATAACGTGTACAAATCGTGAAAGTCCGAAACTACCCCAAAAATGTTTAAAGTATGCTATTAAAATTTTAATATACGCCAGTTTTTCATTTACAAAAGAGAGGGAAATTAATGTTTCTAACAAACAAGGCGAGCTTTTGGTTTAATGTCCTGGCAGTACCGAGTAACGCACAGATCAACTCTTGTTCTGGGATTCCTCCCTCAGTAGGGTGGTAAGCATGTCACAGCGATTTATTTTAACGTTCATCGTCTGTCGGCAACTCTAATACAATATTAATCTATGCGTATCCATCTCTCCTTGTTTAAATCGTCGAGCCTTCCTGCTGTAACAAGGACGACGTTCTTAAATGTGCATAAAGCTCACGTGCAAGTTTAGCTTTAGTTATCTTAGTTTACGATTTCAATGCAGTAAGTACTTAATTTAACTTTAACATGCATGTAAAATGTTAATGCTAATCCAACTTGATTTGTGCATCTACTTGAGCTTTAATTTATGCTCAGTTATTTTAGTAAGTAAAGTTTTGGTAACGCCGGAGTTTCGTAATTCATTCTGGTATGTTTACGTATATAATTTAATTGCCGAGATCACACTTGAGGGACCCGAAGGTATTTCTTTCGTAACTTTTTAAATCTTGGCGAAATTGGGTTAGGAGTTTCCTTTTATACTACGTGGTTACTTGAAATCTCAACAAAAATCTACGTTGTTGCTCAACAAATTTTTAGAATTAAACGTGGACTTCATGAAGAGGGCACATTCATAACTCTGTGTCAGTCCAACCCTATACAAGCCCTTAACACGCACTTTCAGCACTGAACTTCGTGCAAATGGGTTTTTAAATACGTGCCGGAGCACCAGAACCGGAACCATATTAACTTTACATTAAAATTTAATTGAGGGATTATTCTTTATATAGAGTATTTCTGTAAAAAAAAAACATTCTCAAATAAATTAAAGGTTTAAAATTAGAAAACTTTTCGAATTCGACAAACCATTACAGACTTTATTGATCGGAAGCTTACTAAAGAAATAAAGTTTCTTACTTTATGGAGTATTTACTACGATTTTATGGGTGATTAAACAGCTCTGGTTAGTTTTTATATCCTGTTGGGTCCTGTAACTATCCAATCGAATCATCTTATATTAACATCTTTTCTTCTTTTTTATGTCGAACTGTTCGTGGCATGTGCTACGTTTGTAATAAAAATAAACGGAGAATCAAAACAGATGTCAAGGAAGAAATAATGGCATTAAAAATGCTCGTCTTTAAAATGTCACAAAACTGTTGGGAAGGTTTCCTTATCCACTTATAATTCAACGCGACAGAAAGGCATTATATAAAACTTGACATCTTTAAAACAGTCGGAATCCCTTACGACATTCTTCCTTTTTACATTCTTGCGAATAAAACAACATTACTTAACACACAAAATAACAAAATTAAATCTCTCTTTGATTTAATAATAAATTTACTACTGAAGGGGCTTTTATTTTCTGGTAAATGGTAATACACATAACATGAACTTAAAATAAGTTCAATAATTAAATAATCGACCATCAAATAGTATGCAAATTTAAGTCACACAAATGTCTGAGAAGACGTTTAAATTTTTTTATTTTTCGTGCTAAAAAAAATTTCTTCTAAATAGATTGTAACTATCATTTATAGCATTTTATCTGTAAACTACAAAGCAATTCGCACAAAGCAAAATATAATTCAGAAAAAGCTGAAATTAGGATTATCTTCCCATATTCTGTTTGTTATTTTCTAAGGAAGATTTAACAATAAATATTCGGTTAATCCGTAGGTTACATAAATAAGGATTAAGCAACTTAGGAGGTCTTAACCCTCCAAGTTGCTAACCATACCTGCCCGCTGAGTGTATATAAATACCGATAGCTTTACCTTTTACCTCTAACATTTTCCTTAGACATAGATAGGAATAATAATTTTATAATAATATTGAACTTAAACGGCAAGGTTGGGAACGTTTGTAATGGATAGGAAAGATAGCTTGGAAAATAAAAGGAAAGCAGGAAGAAGTATTATTGAACATGCAGAAGCAGCTATATTATAATAGCAAACCGCAAATTCAAACACAAGAAATTTGTAAGAATACAAGAGAACTAGCCTTGATTGATTACTTACTCATGAACACACAAACATGAGGATAATGAAAGTCGTTCGTGCAAAAAAAGGCAGAAATTGAAATTGGCTATTTGTACAAATAAATTACAAGGACAATATGCAAAGAATTGTGAAAAAGAATGGGGAAATAGTGAGAACGCAGCTAAAAACATATAAATCAAGAAAGCAAGATGTACAAGAAATATATTAGGAAGCACTAAAGAGGAAACCCACAGAAGAAGAACAGAATCACGTACAAACAAGATTTTAAAAATAAGGTTCACCGAACAGTAGAACATTCAAAGTAGGGAAGCAAGGAACTAAAAGAACGTAGGCAAAGAAGGTTTCAAGATCAGTAAAAAAAGGAAAATAGCATGGAACTAATATGTAATAGAAAAACCAAGTGAGTACAATAACTACAAAAAAAGATAATGTTATTAAAAGAGACGATAGAAGAAAGTAAGCAAAAATAATTTTTGAAACAAGAAAATGAAGGCATGCGAAAGTCAAAAATTTTACAAATCTTCTAACTAGAACAAACGACCAAAAAGGGAAAATCTTAAATGCGGATAAAGGCATCAATAAACGACGGCAAAAGCACTTTCTTCTTCTTTCAGTGCCCATGCCTGTTACGAACGTTGGCAAACTGGTGTTAGCCGTATGTTTAAAACCTACTAATAAAGGAAGAAGGTATGGCATGACTAAGAACAAGAAATGGGCATCGTAACAGGAACGGACTCACCTATCAAAAGAAGAACAAAAGGACGCAATAGCAAAAATGAATGGATAAGGCGAATTTACGTGTGAAATGATAAAGATTCCTAAGGTAAGAAGATAAGTAGAAATTACTTAACCTTTAACCTTTACTCACATAATAAAAAATAGAAAGACGTCCTGAGATTGAAGAACAGATAACACCAATCTAAAGGAAAGACGATATAACTCTGCAGACTAAAAGAGAACAGTCTTTAGAAGAACCTCAAGTGGGCATCTGTCAAGGCATAGGAATACAAGACCAAATGTTAGTTCTGAGACAAATAAGAACAAGAAGAGAGATACAAATATACTTCAGAAACATTGATAAAGTAAGAAGCATAAGAAGGGATGGCCCACAGTCAAATAAACTACAAAAAAAAAAACTGTGTATATTGTATATAGATAATGAGGTGATAGGATTGCGATTGGGGAGGGTTGCTTTGTGGCTGTATACTGCCATAAGTAAATCCATGTTGACCTATGAGGCGTTGCGCTAATGGCCCAGGTCAAGCAAACCAAAACATCAAGTGAACTCACACATACATGAACTAACATGTTGAAGAGCTCGCACTGTAGCTCTGGAGACTATGCTGGGCGTCCCTCCACTGGACATTTATGTGGAGGACATGGCTTAAGACTGCAGGCGAGATGGTTGCGGAATGATAAGGGCACTGGGGAAGGACATCATCCTATCCTTAAGGAGGTTGTCAAAAGGACACATTTTCTAGGATCGATGATTGAGTTCCTCCCTCCCAGATATTAATTCAAGAAACACTTCGGTGTATATACGAACGACGATGATGCTTCCGGATATAACATAATCATCTACACTGATGAATCTAAAACCGTGGAAGGGATGGGTGCAGAAATCTTCTCACATGACTTGAACCTTCACATAAGTACAGGAGTAGGCCAATTTACTACTGTTTTTCAAGCGGAGGTTATTGCCATTATACAGGGTGAAAATGAAATTCTAGAACGAAAAATTCAGAACGAAATCATGAGGATAGCTAGTGATAAAAAAAAAAACAGCACTGATGGCTTTAAATAGTTTTAAAATCACGTCAGGAGTAGTACTCCAGTGTCGCAACACACTGGAGCTAGTTGCCAGAAACAATGTCCTACAACTTACATGGGTTGAAGGACACACATGGTTATATGGAAATGAGTAGGCTGATGAATTGGCCAGACGTGGTTTCCCTTTTGCAGTCCTGAGCCAGCAATGGCACCATCCCTGACTCTGCTCCATACAATAATAAAACAAAAACCCCACAGTCGCATTTATGACAAATGGGTTAACTTGGATAAATATCATCAGGTGAGGATGGCTATGTCAGCTTCCTCATCGACATTGTCTAAATTTTGTCTGCAATTACCAAGAATGAGACTGCGACTTCTTGTAGGTATACTTTCAGGGCACTGCAAACTGAAGAAGCATATGTGGCAATTAAGGCTAACTAAGAGCGTTGTAGAGGTTGTAATTGCAAGGAAGAGATGGCAGAGCATATAAGCTATGCAACTGCCCTGCACTCACCTCGATTGCAGGTGCCATTTTGGGGGATTTGTGGCCTGATATGGCAAGAATCCGTGGCACACTCTCGGCTAGCATCCTCAATTTCACTAAGGGGCCTGGATGGCTTGAATAACACCCACCATGCATGATTTCTTGGGGGTATTAAAATGAGCCCACTTTGAGTGCACATGGACATAGTCCATCCCTCACACCAATTCCAGAATCCAATCTAGATAGGATTGTGAAAAATTTAATACAAAGATGCAACGAGTTATATAATAAGAACAAGAAATGAAACACCAGAATCCTTAAAAGCTGAAAGGATTAAAACAGGAATGAATTTTAAGCCTTTGCTCTTTAATTTGGTGTGCAACAACAACAAGGCAACAAAACGTGCAAACACACCGCAAGAGAACTGAAAAACGCAATTAATAATTAATATCACCAATTTTTGCTAGGCAACCATCGCAATGTGAACAAATTCAGTAACAAGTTACGATATCTAAATATGAAGATCAACAAAGAGAAAACGAAAAGGATGGATATTTGGTAATTAGATAATGGACGTAGACGTAGGAACAGAGGCTCATATAATAGAACAAATACATAATATACTTTCGTAGACGGAATTAAAAATAGTAAAAATATAAAATTTCTTTAAGTTGATAAACACCAATTTCAACCGGACAAAGAAGAAGCACCCACGGCAGTGAAAACGGGAGTATATAAAAATATGTTAAAATCTACTGACCTTTCGACGCGAAACGTAAAATACAATGGAAAGGCAGAGAAACAACATAACATCTATAGAAATTAGATTTCTGCCAAAGTTAGGAAATAAGAGAAGAAGAGATAAAATCAGAAAAGAGACTTGGAGAACAGTTGCAAATAACACAGGCAACGCTTACCATTAAAGACTAAGATGGCAGGGTTACAAACAGGTTAGACGAAGAAAGTATACGAAGTAAAAGAGGTTGGAAAAAAAGAAAAGCCACGAATATCATGGAGAAAAGACGCATAAAAAGCAACGAAGATTATGGGTGTTAAATCAAAGCCAAATGCGAGTGGGAAACATAGAAAAATATGAAAGAGAATACCATGAAGTTCCCCCAACTTCAATCAGCCCTCCACCCTAAGGGCAATAGTAGATGGGTTCCAGGACCAAGAAGAAGAAGAAGAATATTCCTCGTAGACTAGGATTTAAATAAATAAATAAAGTAAGGCAAAACTACGTTTTAGGGCCAATCATACTCGTATGTAATAAAAACCAAACTAATTCTGCAATTTATATATTTCGATTAATTGATTTATCAAAATGTTAAATTCAGATTAACAAACGTATATAAAAGAAATGAATGTAGTTATTTTCATACAATTCAATGAATAAACCTCGAATAATGGTTAAAATAGATATACATGGAGGACTACTATTGATAGATTTAGGGCGGGTTGCCCAAACATGATTTAACAACCGCTGAATTAATCATTCGTCAAATGAACAAATTTGAATGAAAATCCAAATTTATGTGGAAAATCGTAAATCAGTAAAGAAAAAATTCTGCTCTTTTATCAACGGAATAATTCACTAAAAATGTATAAAAGAAAGACTAAAATAAAAATTAAGTTCAAGTTACATTGATTATTATTAAGTACTATTAAATTCAGAAAAATATAAACATAAATCAACAAAATCACAATTTAACCCACGAAAATGTCACACCTTGGACTGATAATTTTTTAATTAGGTTTACAAACTGGAAATAACCTTATTAACAATTTATTAATCGAAAATAAAAGCATCAGAAAATATGAACAATTCATCAACTTTATTGGTAAATAAAGCTAATTATAAAATTAATAATTGGGATAAATGACTAATTTACCAAATTAATTCATCATATTTTCAAGGTGTTGTTTGGTTATTGAATTTGGTCGTAATTTTTTATAACCGGTTTTTAGTCATTTTATCTTATTTTTTATTAATTATGTGGGGTTGGCTGCTTTGGACAATACACAATTTGATTCCTTATTAACACCACGCAGGTGCCCTAACCTCAAAAATTAACTCAAGTATAAGGCATTCATGACTTTTGTAGACCGAAGCAGGAGACGTTTTCAATTTATTATGTTGCCATTAAGGTTCAATCAAGCAATTCCGTCGTGGACCGTAATCTCAAATTAATTCACTAGGAAATTGCAGATTTATACCAGGAAAAGCCCTGTTTACACCAACGAAACTACCACCTTATCCCAACTTTGATCTAAAAATTGCAAATGCCGGGTAAAACTTGAAATTTTTAAAAATGAAGCCGAAACGTTGTTAAAACAATAATTAGGTATACCAGCTAAAAAAATCTTTAAAAAATCCATAAACTTGTTCGAACCTTTAACAAATGTGTTCAGTGCTAATACCCCATTTGTTTTTTAAAATGAAAAGGTTGTCTGACAACCTACATTTAATAAATAAAAATAAATCTCTGCAATAAAGTAATTCCCTTTTTTGATTTTCAACATAAAGTCTTCATAAAAAAACCTCTACAAACGTTAAATTTTCCTAGCTGTTTTGCTTCTAAAAAGTACAAATATCCTAAAATATGATTTTACTCGGATTTATTAAAGGAAAATCAGCTTAAAGGAATATAAAATATGTTGGAGTTACCTCTAAAAAAAAAAAGACTGGTCGATGGTATTTATTTCCATTACAATATTCTTACATATTTGGTGAGCCTTTCAGGTATTAACATTAAAGTAAACGGCAGCCTTTGCAGTCTAATTTGTACTTTGTATTGATAACTAGTTTCTTAATAAATTAACTTTTTTAATCCGCTGTATAATGTTGCCTTTAATAAAGTTCATGATTAAATTAAAGTAAACATAAAACGATAAATGATGTCATTTTAATGTGTAAAAACACGACTTTAAAAGTATACATGTGTTTAGCGTAAAGTTTCGGATATTTAAAAACAAAATTATTTTATTATTGTTTGAACGTCTGAGTTTTTTAATCCTCTGTCTTTGATTAAATCCAGAATGCTTATTTTATTTTATTCATATTCAGGGTGTCTCTATATTACATCGACAAGCTTCTACGTTCTACAGGGCATTTTGCAGCCAAAATTAACCATTTTGACCTGATTTACTTTTAGTCAAAAATACATATCTGCGTAGATACGGCCAATCAAAGTTTGCTCTAAAATTTAAGGAAATTTATTATTTTCAAAGGTATAAAGGTTCTGAAGAAAACAATTGGGACACTTTAGCAATTTACCAAAAGGGTTATTTTGGTTAAAGACTAAAAATATCGCTGGATTGAAAAGGTATTTCTGGGATAGGGGGTAAAATTAAAACCTTGGAGAATGTTTGTGTGTAGGAGTAATCTAAATTTAGCCCCATCAGTTTCTTCTTTCTTCTTTGTCTTCGGCTGTTACTCACTTGGTTTTGCCGCATTTTGCTTCCGTAAGCCCCTGTACTTCTAGTATCCTTCCTGTAAAACTTTTCCCTTCATTACTTCTTTTATATAAGTCTTCCAGCTAAAAGCTGGCCGACCTCTTCTTCTTTTGCCCCTCGGGTACCACTTTAGTACTTTCGTAGGCCTTCCATTCTTTGGCATTTGTTTAACGTATCCTTAACATTGAAATGTTCTGTTTTCTGGAGTTTCTCGCATTTTGTTCCAAATTTCTTCTGTTCTCAGCCACTCTCTTCTTATGACCCGCAGACATTGTCAATGTATTGTAGCTCCACTGTTCTAATTTTATATCAACAGCCTTCGTACATATCAGCACCGCAAAGTATAATGTTCTCGCCTATGCTGGGGAATGGATGTATTTTGGCACTTTGGCATATCCCATGCAGAGTGCCATTTCCCCATGGCTATTTTTTCTTTAGGTGCTTATCTGTTCTAAATGTTGGCTACCATACTGGTTAATTTAACTTTGTTTACTGCTACAAGGAATAGTTATGTGGTTGCCATAGAGAACCAGGTTCTTAAGTTTTTCAACCATAATTGTAATATTCACTGCAAGAGGATATATCTGTTTTCATTTCACGTGCTGCGATCTAGATATTGAAGTTTTCTTGTTTTGATTGTATTTAGAACTTCCTTTTCCTTTGGCATTCTTCTAAGGATTTCAACATTAGTTACATGCTCCGTCCATGATGCCCTTAGCATCCTTCTATACAGCCTGTCCATTTTTCGAGTGCCACTATGGGGATCTCGCTTATATTAAGATATACGAAGTTGGTTAAATTAGGGCAAAGTTGCGCATTTTCGTGCTAAATAATAATCTGAAAAGAAATTTGAAATATCTTCAATAGTTTTGAAAATATCGCAAAAAAATTAAAATTTCTTATTTTCATTTTTAATTTTTTTACGATAAACTAATCGTACTAGACATTTCTAACCAAGACATTATTCAGACACTTTTTTATGGAGAATTCGAATATGGTATCCCATTTTCAATAATTTTCAAGATGACGGAGAAACACCTGGCAACTTCATTTTTTCTTATGGACGCCATTTTGGATTTTAACATTTTGAGATTACGTTTTTTTTTCTCTTTACAACGATGTATCACACATGGTGGTCCAATATCACATTTTGGCCAAAAATCCAATTTTTCATTTTTTGCGAAGAGTGCTTTGGAAAAACAAAACGTTCTTTTGTTGGGAACAAAATTTTGACAGTTTGATCCTATTTCAAGTCTTGTCATTTACGTTTGTGCTAGTTTTATCGCGAAAATACCTTTTTCAAGTGAAGAATAAAAAGATGATACAAATTTACTACACTTCGCATCGAAATGCCCACATGACTGCGGCAACATATTTGCAGCGTTATCCAGAGCGGCAACAACCTAGTTTGAGGTATTTTTCTTTGCTGCACAGAAACTTGGGCGAATATGGTTCGTTTAAAAGACCTAGACGAGAATATGGCGATAGGCCCAATGAATATGAGCAGGAAATTTTGCAAGCGGTAAAAATTTTACATGATTACAACTACTAAAATATTCATCATTTAATTCTTAATTAGGTACAAGACAATCCATCTGTCTCTTCAAGAGAAGTTGCAGTCCAGCTGAATTTGCCGTCACATCAAGTTGTTTGGAGAACCCTTAAAAAACACAAATATCGGCCTTGGGCAATCCATATTTCTCAAACGCTTCATCCCGGAGATCATGAACGACGGGTAGCTTTTCAGATTCAGGAAAACCCAAATTTCCTTAATAATGTCATATGGTCTGATGAATGTAAATTCACCAATGCAGGAATGTTTAATCAATTTCAAGAACGGCGACCACAAATACGTTTAAGCCTTAACGTGTGGGTCGGTTTATTGGGCAATACAATAATAGGTCCTAAATGCTGATCGGTACCTCAATTTCCTGAGGACATTTCTAACAGATTTTATCGACAACAACGTTCCTCTTCATCGTTTGAACGCCATCTGGTTCCAGCAAGATGGCGCACCGCCCCATAATGCTAGGAGGGTTGGGGAATGCTTGTGGGAAATGTTCCCCAACCATATTATTGCTAATAATGGCGACGTACGCTGGCCGGCGCGGTCGCCTGACATGTCTCCCATGGACTATTTTTTGTGGGGGACAATGAAAAATAAAATTTACAAAACATTGCCAGCCGACCTTGATGAACTTCGTCAAAGAATTGTCACCACTCTCAGGCATAACATTAGAAGAAGGGATGTGTCAAGAGCTATAGCAAATCTTAGGAAGGGAGAGGCACTGCACTTAGAATTAGGAGGTTGGCAATTTGAACACATGTTGTGATGTTACATTCGTTAATTATTATCTATTCTTGTATTTCGTTCTAATTTGAATTACAATTTTCTTGCAAAACGAATGTTTCATTTTGTTCAGTTGAAAATCGAATTTTCTCAACACAACTAATTCCATGCCAACGCCGCGACCAGACAGACGGATCAAACTGTCAAAATTTTGTTCACAACAAAAGAACGTTTTGTTTTTCCAAAGCACTCTTTGCAAAAAATGAAAAATTGAATTTTTGGCCAAAATGTGATATTGGACCACCATGTGTGATTCATCGTTGTAAAGAGGAAAAAAAACGCAATCTCAAAATGTTAAAATCCAAAATGGCGTCCATAAGAAAAAATGAAGTTGCCAGGTGTTTCTCCGTGATCTTGAAAATTATTGAAAAGGGGATGTCATATTCGAATTGTCCATAAAAAAGTGTCTCAATAATGTCTTGGTTAGAAATGTCTAGTACGATTAGTTTATCGTAAAAAAATTAAAAACTAAAATCAGAAATTTTCGTGTTTTTGCGATATTTTCAAAACTATTGAAGATATTTTAAATTTCTTTTCAGATTATTATTCAGCACGAAAATGCGCAACTTTGCCCTAATTTAACCAACTTCATATCTCTTAAGATAAGCGAGATCCCCATAGTGGCACTCGAAAAATGGACAGGCTGTATAGCCACATCTCAAATACTTGTGCGTCGTAGTGTCTTGCATATTATCAGTAAATATTATTGTGTCATCAGCGTATCTGATGATATTTATACGTTGTCCATTTACCAACATTCTTTCTTGAGCCTTGTCCAAGGCTTATCTGAATATTTGTTTGGAGTAGATATTAAACAGCAGTGGCGACAATACACATCCCTGGCTCACTCCGCGTAAAATTGATTGTATCTGATTCCAATATACATAGATTTATTATTATTATTAAGTCTTTGTCGTCAATGCCTATATTCTTCAAAATCTCCACCATTTTGCCATGCTGGACCTTTTTTTGTAGTCCACGAAGCAGGCATGAACCTCACAGTTCATATCTCTGCATCTCTGGAATATAACCTGCACACCGAACAAAGCTTCTCTTGTCCCAACCGCGTCTCTAAATTACGTGGGTGCTTCCTGTTTTTCGCATTTAATGTAAATCCTTCTGTGTATGCTTTTTACGAATATTTTTAATAAATGGCTCGTAAGGCTTATTGTCCTACCCTCGCAGTTTTTGGCTCCAGACTCCTTTATTGTAGCTATGAACTCCGGCTTAAGGCTTGCCATCCTTTATTTTTTGTTTTATTATACTTCTTACTTCTTCACTCAGGATAACTGTGTTAGTCTCTGCTTTTGCTTGGAAATGTTGTTCAATGTATACTTTTCAGGTGTTCTTGTGAATTAGAATTTTTCCTTCATCATTTATAAGTTTATTTATATTTTCCAATGGCTTCTTTAACTTTTCTCTGTACTTTGAAACTATGTTTCTCTTGAAGAAATTCTATTTCTGCACATCTCCCTCTGATATCGTTTTCCTTTGCTTCTCTTATCTTTTCTGTGTGTTATGTATTGTATTAAAACTATTTTTCCAGCAGTTCTAGGACATCATTAGTTGAGCTTATAGTTGTTCCTAAACATTTAAACGTATTACAGTATTTGATGTCTTGGTAGTTCACTCGTATGCTTGGTGCAACTCTTCCAATCTACATGTATTCCGTCTTTTGTAGGTTTATTTTCAATCGCTAATTTCGGAACCTTTCTTTCAGTTTTCTGAACATATACTCCATGCCTTCTTCAACTTGATCATCAGTCAGTTTACCCATTTTGCTATTATGTCCATTCCGCTCAGCACTGCCCAAATTTTACAGCTGGGTACGCTATCATAAACCTTCCAATATAGGTATCTAGTAACTTTACTTTGTTAGTTTCTATCTAACACAATGGATATTATCTAAGCATGATTTTTTTTCCAAAGCCACTTTGTTCTTCACTGAAATAAACTTCATCTATTTTGCTTTTTATGGTACTGAAAAAGATCTAGCTCTGGATAGGATAACTGGTATTCCTTTGTAGTTGATGCATAATTTTTTGTCTACTTTTCTGAATATAGAACTTAAATATTATTCCTCTCATTCTAGAGGATGTTGCTTCCATCCTCTTATTTTGTTAAATAATTCTTGTTAAATATTGTGTCATTTTTCTACTCCATACTTAAGAGGTTTCATACATATGTGTCCCGGCCTTTCTGGAGGGTTTTGTGTACATCATTTTCTGTGGTCTCTGATATTGTCTGGTATTTTCTTATTTCTTCATCATTTTACTATTCATCTAGATTTGGGTGGTGTGTTACCCATTGTTGTGGTGACATTGTTTGTATTATCTTGAATTGTGGCTGTTTTTTACTCTTGTAATTGTGTTCCATGGTGCTGATGACCTCTCCTGTGCTGTTGTATTGTCTATACATGGGCAAAGTCTGTTCCAGTGTTCTTCTTTCTCATCTTTTACTCTACATTTTCTTTGTCTTCTAAGAGAAACGAGAAGCATATCTTTCTCTGGCGTTTTGTTCAAAAAGCACTTCATACACTTGTCTTTGATTGATCAATATACGTAGTTTTCTTATATTTGATTCCAATGCTGTCCATTCATACACTACATTCTCCAATTCTACCATTAAACCATCTTTATCTGCGTCTAATTTGTTTTGGTGTAGAACTTTTATACTGTATTGATTTAGTAGGTCATTTTTATATACAATAATGTCTTCGGTATACTCCATTTCTGGTTCCTCTTCCTCTTGTGGATCTTTTCGTTTCTTGGTATTTCCATATACAAGGTGACTTTCGACTTTTATGGAGAACTTCCTAGTTTTCCTCATTATTAGGGGATCTGTTGGGTCAATCCAACTGAATTTGTGTCTTTATGTTGGAAGGTAATGAGTAATGATTAATAAGGTAATAAGTACTCCGTCATTATCATTTATAACATACTCTCAAAACTTCCCACTACATCTTCGTCGGTCCTTCATTTCTATACAATTAATAAGAAACAGTTTTTGTCTCTTGCAATTTTTAGTTAAATCCTTACGGTATTCGAGTAAAATAAGCGGAAAGTAAATGGTAGTGAAAAGTACTATCAGTTAAGCAAAAGAACATTAGCTTTATTTTAAACAAAAGCTTTAATTTTAAACGTTTAATTTTACAATTTCTTTTTTTTTAATTTTAGAGCAAACTTGGACTTTGGGTATCTCCGCAGGGGTGAATTTTTGAATACAAGTAAAACAGATCAAAATTTTGCCTGAAAATGCCTTGTAAAAGCTTGTCAGTATAATTTAAAGATACCCTGTAAAGTATAACGCCAATTCAAACAAACTTCCCCCTAAAATTTATTAGAAAAAGATGATCTAAAGCAGTGGTCATACATAAATTATCAGAAGATTCACTAAAGTATGAATTAATACACCTTGAAAATATATCCATAATTATATCACACAGAAATCAATAACATACGCTAGATATACACGGTCTATTTTTGGTGTAAAGGCTGATTTATAGTTCCGTAAACATACAACATAACATAAACATAACAAAATAAAATATAGTACTGCAGTATTACCATTCATAGATCCATAAACATAACCGTTATACATAATCGTTTACATATGAATTGGTTCAATTTTAATTTTTAACATAAACATATGAAATTATACAGATCAAGTAAGCAGAATTCTGTTTAGATGTATGAAAGTGAAAAAATAAAAACCAGTTGATTCTCTAAAGCGATTTATAAATCTTGTTTAAATGCTCTTTTCTTTCGCTTATGAACTTTTTCACTGTTATAATAATATCTATACAACATTACTACTATTATAGCAGCTTCTACTTCTTCGTCTGACATTTCGGTAAATTTGACAGGTTACGGATCTATGAAAGGGTAAGTTTAAATTCTACGTTATGTTAACTTATATGTTTATGTTATGTGGTATGTTTACGGAACTATAAATCAGCCTTAATGTACTTATTCATATCTCAAAAATTCATGAAAGTATTGAACAAAACTCGTTTAATTTTATATGAGCACTAACACTTAAAATCGTCGAAGCCTTTATTATTAATTAACACCAGTTTTAGAGGCTGCTCGTGTGTGCAGTACATTCATTAATATTTTCGCCACTAATATAAGAAACCTAAGTACGGGGTAAATTTTCCATTATATAACAGCAAAATTCTCTGCTTAAGTAAACCTTAATAATCACACAGCTAACGTAAAAGTTCTTAAACAATAAATGTCCAAACAAATGAGCACAACCACTTAATTTTTAATAAATTTATGAATGTATAATGTATGATGTATAAATATTTAAAAAATCCTAACCTGATAACCTTGTTAACTAAATCAAGCAATTTCAACTGAATTTTTGAAGAATACGCCTTTTTTATGTTTCAACACCTTACAAGTTTATTTTAGATTTGTGGTTCCTTCTTCATTCAGCAGAAAACAACTGATAAGACGTGGATAGGTTGCTTAAATCCCACATCAAGGAAAAGAACACGAAAGCGGCTTTTCCCATTTAATAAATTCAGTATGATGCCCTTCTTAAATTCGTTGAACAATAATGAACTTTTTTACAGAAGGTGTTAACGAATTCACCATGAATTATTTACCTTGATTAACCCAATATTTATTATTAATTTGTTTCGGCAGTACACTTTTTGCACTTTTAAATAACTAATGCGAATCCTAGCTTCGTCAGAATATGAAGTAATAATATTGATATAATTTTGTTACAAATTACTTAAGTAAGTTTATGATAAAAGAAAAATTGATAATCTTTAAAGAAAAGCTGCCATGAAAGGAAGCTCATAATTCGAAGTTTTCGAAAGTGTTCTTCGATTTTATCATTAGCCAAATGATACAGAACGCTGTTACAGTAAATACGAGATAAAGAAACAATTACCTATGATTAAACTTTAGCCATACTCGTCTGCTTAAGATATGGGATTTTCTAACCACACCAGCTTTTATCTTTAAATTATACTAACGACATCAGTGATACGCACCCCCGCACCGTTTCTTCCACTGCGTTTGATTTTATTTTCTATTTAACCTAAAATCTGGTTTTCTGAAATTTTCTACTGCATTCGTCCTTCTGACTAATGAAAATTGACAGTTTTGGGTTTGAAATTAAAAGTTGTTGATTGTTTTGGGAAAATTAGCACTAATTGGAACAATTTTTATTTTGCTTGTTTTAATGAATAGTTCATTATAACAGTTCGCACAAATATTTTGATACCTTTGTCTTTCAATTATGCAAAATCTGTTGATTCTTTGACAGCAATGGGTGTTCATTTCAAACCTTTATCAGGTTAACTTCGATACTATTAACCATTATTATTGAAGTATGATTAGATCAACAATTCGAGAGAAAATAATAATTTTTTCTAATTTGTTAAAAAAATAATTAATGAATTGAAGTGGGCATTAAAATCAAAAATTTTTCAAAGTTTTAATTGTTTAAAATTTTTAAAGTTCGCTCTCTTCCTTTTTTAGCCTTTCGAAAATTAGTAAGCTTTTAAAATTCTTTTTAGAAAGAACATGCTTTCTGTGTTTATTGAAACATTAGTTCGCTTTCAAAATTGAAATAATTTATTATTTATTTAATTTTTTTTAAGACCCGAATTGCGGTAGCTAGGTACCCCAGTCAAGTGCGATCACGAGAGTTAAGCTTCGTTGTGTGGGGTCAGAACTTGGATGGATTGCCCGACCGATCCGTTAACGCGGCACCTCCCTCCCACATTTTTGCAGTACTTCTCAGAGTTTTCATTCTTGGTCTATTCTGAAATTTGATATTACAAAATCTTGAAAGGTACGTGGTTTCTTTGTTTGTTGAAATTTCAGCAACTATTTAAGGCATTTTAAACACTTTCAGTATCTTTCAAAGATTTCATAAAAAAAAATCTGTTGTTACTTTAATCTTTTCAAAATTACACAAATATTTTATATTACAGAATTTTAGAAGGTACGTTGTTTCCTTGTTTGTTGAGATTTCAGTAATCTCTTAAGGCATTTTAAGCTCTTCAAGTACCTTCCATAGTTTTCATTCCTGTTTTTTGTTTCTAAACATTTTCTGTTGTTACTTTGAGTCTTTTATAAGTTACACAAGTATCTAATATTACAGAATTTTGGAAGGCACGTGGTTTCTTTGTTTGTTCAGATTTCAGCAATCGCTTAAGGCATTTTAAGCTCTTTCAGTATCTTTCAGAGTTTTCATAACTGTTTTCTGTTGTTACTGTGGCTATTTAACAAATTGCACAATTGAAATTACCTAATTAAAGCATTTTAACCATTTTCAGTATCTTTCAGAGATTTCATAAAAAAAAATGTGTTGTTACTTTAATCTTTTCAAAATTACACAAATATTTTATATTACAGAATGTTGGAAGGCACGTGGTTTCCCTGTTTGTAGAGATTTCAGCAATCTCTTAAGACATTTAAAGCTCTTTCAGTACCTTTCAGAGTTTTCATACCTGTTTTTTGTTTCTAAAAATTTTCGGTTGTTGCTGTGGTTATTTTACAAATTGTATTTGATATTGCAGAATTTTGGAAAGCTCGTGGTTTCCTTGTTTGTTGAGATTTCAGCAATTATTTAAGGGATTTTCAGCTCTTTCAGATTTCATAAAACTTTTCTGTTGTTACTTTAAACTTTTCCGAATTACACAAATATCTGATATTTCATGGTTTCCTTGTTTTGTTGAGATTTCAGCATATTTCTCAAGGCATTTTAAGTTCTTTCAGTACCTTTCAGAGTTTTCATACCGGTTTCTTGTTTCTAAAAATATTCTGTTATTACTTTGGTTCTTTTACAAGCTGCACAAGTATTTGATGTTACAGAATTTGGGAAGGCACGTGGTTTCTGTGTTTGTTGAGATTTCAGCAATTATTTAAGGCCCTTCAAACCCCTTCGGTATCTTTAAGAGTTTTCTGTCTTGGGTTTTCTAAAAGTTGGTGCTTTTAAAATTTTTGAAATTTTTAATAATTGTTAAAGCTTTTGGATAATTGTATAGTTTTCAGAATTTTGAATGTTAGGATTTTTTTAAATGTTTCTGATGCTATTTGCATTTTTCAAAATATACAAAATATTTTAAATTCCAAGGTAAGGATACAGTTTTTCGAACATTTTTGAAATTGGCAAAATTTATTAACGCAGGTCACACGTGGTTTCCTTGTTTATTGATATTTAAGCAACCATGTAAGTCGTTCAAACTTTTGCAATTTGTTTTCAAAATTCTGAGTGTTAGAAGTTTTCTGCAGTTATTTTCGAAAACTACCAATATTTTTGGAATTCTAAGCTGCGAAGGATTTGTTTTCATTCACTTTTGAAGACCTTTTGGAGTATTTTTCACAGCTTTCAGTCTTAGATTTTTTATTATTCCATTCCCATTTCATTGAAAGTTCAAATACTTGAACTTTTCTTGAATGAACAACTAAATCCAAAGAATTTTAGAAGCAACAAGCCTTCTGGGTGGGTTGAAAGCTTAAACAATTTTAACGCCTTCTAAATACTGTTATAGCTTCTTTAGTAGTTTCGTTCCTTAGAACTGTTTGAGGTTTTGTTGGTGTTACTTTGGTCTTTAAAAAATTAACTATCTCTGTTATTTTCAGAATTCCTTTGTATTTGCTGAAAATTAAAAATTTTCAAACGGCCTGTAAGTAATTTATTTTCAGTTTTTTCATGTTCGTAGTCAGAGAAGTTGATAATTTTCTTATCTGTGGCCTATTTCAAACTTTCAAAACTTTAGGATTTCTTTGATTTTTAGTACACGTTTTTCAACTGCTCCGTTGCCTGATTTTCGCAAAATACTACTGCGAAACGAATTTGCAATTGTATCAATTTTTTTTCGTTACTGGTCGAAGATTTCAACACTTGTTCAGGTCATTTAGAGCTCTCAATCTTAACTTTATTATTACTCTTTTTATTGATCAACTATGAAATCACTATATTTAAATAATTTTGGAAAAAAGCTTTCTTTGCTTGTTGAAAGTTTCAGCAACTTTTTAAGTCCTTGTAAAAACTTTTGTAGTTTCTTGCAGTGTTTCGATTCTTACAATTTTCCAAGATTGTTTAGTTCTTTGAAAATTAACGCAATCTTTGCCATTTTAAGAATTCTGTTGTATTTACTGAAAATTAATTCTATAAGGCCTTGTACATATTGTTTTTGGGCCTTTTCGTGTCCAGAGTCCTAGAAGTTGCTAATTTTTTTTTCATGTAAAAATGTATCTAACATTGTGTGCATGCAGAAAATTTGGGAAGGCATTTTATTTTAGACATTGTTGAAGACATCTTCAAATTTTTGAAACTTCAAAACTTCTTTGACTTCTGATGCACGTGTTTTGACTGCTCAGCTGCCTGCTTTTCGTAAAACGCGAATTTACAATTCTGTCAAAATTTGTCTTGAACATTTGTCGAAGATTTCAACAATGTTCCTAACAATGACTGAAAACTGAAAACCCTTCGGTTTTTTTTCGTAGTTTTCAGTCTTAAATTTTCTATTATTACGCTGCTTTTATTTAATGAACAACGAAATTTGAAAAGTTTTAGATTTTTGAACGAACAACTAAATTTAAAGAATTTTGGAAAGAACAACTTTTGTCTGTTTGTTGAAAGTATCGACAATTTTCGGGCCCTTTTAGATCGTCTTTCAATTTAATTTAGAATTTTTTGAGATTTTAATGGAGCTATTTTAGCCTTTTGAAAATTAACTAAACCTTTGCCATTTAAAGTACTTTTCTATATTTGCTTTTTTGGGTTCTTTTCGTGTTTATCGAAGCGAAGTGGGTTTTTTCTGTGTTCTGTAAAAAATTACCAAGCATTTTATGTACGTAGAAAGTCTGGGAAGGCGTGGAAGGGATTTTTAAACTACAAAACACGAGTTGTCTTCAAGATTTTTTCTAACACTAATATCAGACATTTTCTTTCACTAACATATTATTAGAAATTTTTTATAAATTATTATTTGAGACGCGTCATAATACACAAAATGCGAAGATTGCTAGGCAACGACGTATTTAAAGGCCTATAAAATACGTTGTCATTGACGACGTATTTTATAAAGAAAGCGTATTTTAAAGGAAACATAACAAGTGAGCTCTTATGCACCATAGAAACAGTATAAGATATTAGTGTTAGAAAAATAGCTATAATAACTTAGAATCAAGGTATATATAGTTATATGAATTACTATGGTGATATTGACAACAAATAACATATTTAAACACTAAGGGCCATATTAATAGACAGTGTCTAAAGTTAGATGTTACTAATTGCTATAGCACCATATATTAATTATATAGGTTTAGTAGCTACTAAACCCCTACTAACTTTAAACACTGTTTATGAATATGGCCCTATTTCTTCTCTAACACGTTAAAGTGACAGTTATGAAATGATTCCGTGAAGGTGATATTCCCAGATGTAAAGCTTGGTGATCCAATATTCACAATCTTATTCTTGCTATCTTCATTTACAGAAACACGTACTTCTGGAGAACAATCATTACCGAGTGTAAAACTTGATGATACAATACTCGCAATATTGCTGTTCCTATCTTCATTATCAAAAACGGACGATTCCTGAAAATAATTACTAGACGTAGAGGTAACTCCAGCTAACGTCTTTGAAATTTTATTTTTCGAAGCGATGCTGTCTTTTAAATACCCATATGCAACCGCTGTACTCTGCCAACCACCATGGCGCTTTAACATAGTCATGGTAGCTCCGGCGTCCGCTAGCAAAGTTGCAGTTCGACTGATCAGCTGGATGGTTTTCGTAAACTCCCAGTTTCACAATAAATTTGCAATTCGGTTCAACCTTTTTTTTTAATTGAATGTAATCTACAAAAAAATTTGAGAATTCAACTTAAAATAATGAATAAGCCCATACAGCTTCAACTTTGCTAATTTTTTACGTGAAATACTCTGTTCAAAAGTCTAAGCCATTGTAGTAGCAAAGAACGATTTTGTTTAACTATAAAAACAGCTGATTGGTTATAATTTTGCCAATAATTGCGAGAAAAGTTTGAAAAAGAACCTTACGAAATGACACGCATTATTTATTGTCAAATGTCATTTTTTAGGTTAAATTAATGAAATCCCATTCCGTTTTTACTACGTCTTCTTCTAACAAAATTTGAAAGTTAACTTGATGAATCTTTTAATTGAACGCGTTTTCATTACCTTCTTTTTCCTTTCGCAGTATTCCTATAACAGGAAAACGCATTTAACAAAATATTTGTCCCTGACTGTGCATTAACACAGTCCTAATTACACCTACTACAAGTTTGGATTAAAATGGGCAGTGGAACTTTTCAGTTGTGTTTATCTGTCGAATATGCCCACTTTTAAATTCACGATGGTTTTGGCACTGAGCAAATATTTAATAGGTTCAGAAGTGACACTCTACGTACTTCAACAACCCATTTTTTGCATTCCTGTAGCAGCAGCAGCTATACTATACCATTCGGTGTTTACCCTAATTCTGCTCTTTTTGGAGGAGGGTAAAGATATACAAATGTGAACCGAAATAATCACACTTCGGTATTTTATAATAATATTTTGATACAATACGGTTACCTTTACAACACTTTTCAAATAAAATTAGTCAAATTTTAAATCAAGAATTCGCTTCTAAATTTTCTCTAAAAATTCACCGACATTAGATGATTATATATTGATTAGAGGAGGTTCTTGTTGTGTTTAATTGTAGGTGAAGGCGAGTCTACCTTATATCAAATGTGCATGTCTGAAACGTGGTTGTGTTTTGAACGTTGTAGTCTTCCTACGCTACGTCCCTACGTTTAGCAAACGGCTTTGAAGTTTCATTAACGTAAAGTTCAATACTTCGTTAATGTTGTTATACAAAACACGCTGTAATTTATTAACAATTTAAAATACATCTGATATACCCACATTGAAATTTCAATGTGGGTGTTTAGTACACTGGTGGAATTAATATTATTAAATTGTGTTTATAATTGATTCATAATTCCTATGCTATTTGAATAACAATTTAACAAAATGATTAAATTATATGCAAAGGTTTAATGTTTTATATTTAGGTTCCTCTTAAACAAGAATAGCAATGTTTGTTGGATCGTACTGTACAAATATCTTTCTGACTAAACAGATTAGTATAGTTGTCAGTTGTCACCCTTTATTTCATCTAAAAACGAATCATTCTAAATTAACATAATGTCGTCGTAAAATCTACACAACACTCGTAGTAGCAAACTTGGTATTGTTTATTTAAAGAAACATGGCAACAAAGGTTGTTAGTTAAGGTAGTCGTTTTATAAAGTTGCCCTTTCGCAAAGGATGTCTGCGTTAAAGATGTGATGTAAACATGAGGGATATTCACAAATACACCACGAAGCAGGGAGAGAATATAACTACAATAAATTCTGCTGTCGGAGATAAAAGGCTCAAAAAGATGCTTAAAAATACGACTATGTGAAAGGGCGTAGAATAAAAAAGTGATTATTTCTTCAATATCTAAAACAAACAAAAAATAAAACAGGCGAAAATTAGTATACGAAGTGAAAATATGCTGAAACTAGAAATTTTCAGATAAGAAAAATTTAAATCTGCAGAAATAAAAGAAAAGAGAAATAAAACCGACTGATAAATTATGAAAAGTTTTTTTAAAGTCGTAAAGAACGTGTTGAAAAGATACATAAGCCTAAAAGAAGGTAAAGCTGTACAGAGACAGAAAACAGAAAACCCTTAATCCACACTCCTGAAAACACTGAAAGAGATTAAGCCATGATTACGAATGTATTTTGTTCTTTGGTCATTTCGTTTGCACCTTTTTTTCAGCTAATTCCTATTCAAATTTGTGATAGGTATCACGAAAAAATGAGATTAACTACAAAGGAATCGCTTTTTAAAACTTACACCTCTAATTATATTATATAAATTGTGAGAAAACCCTACGGGATTATTTCTGTAATTATAACCTAATTATAATATTCGAAGATACGTTTGAGTTTCGAATCTCTAACAGCTTTAAATTCACGTCACACTGAAATACCGAATAAAATTCCCATTTAGAAATATTTAGAAATCTGATCAAGAAACAAATTTTAAATTTGAAATCTTCTACTTTAGTTAAATATTAGAATGTAGAATACTCGTAATTCAATTTAGTACTCCAATTTTTTAATTCCAAAATTTAATTTTTACCAGAAACATTGATGAAATCGATTATTCTTTGTCCACTAAACTTAATCTGATCATTTCAGCTTTAAATTTAATTTAAAGAAAGAGGACATGTGGTTCGGCCGAATGAAACACTGCTGAAAGCTGAAAAGAGGCGTATTTGGTTTCTAATAATTTATGATGGTTTTCAGGGTAGCAATGTTCCAAAAAGATTTAGAATTCAGAACGTTTCAAGCTGGACTTTAACATTTTGAAAACTTTAAGCCCTAAATTTAATTAAAAATTATTGTTAGTTAATCAACTTTAATACTCCTCAGAGCTGAAAATAAACCACTAAAATAAAATATATATTTCAGTTTAGGAACTAAATCACAATTAAGATTTCTAATGGTTTTCAGGGTGCAACAATGTTCCAAAGAATTTCGAATTCACAATGGTTTGAGCTAAATTTGAAGCTCCAAATTCATTTGGAAATTCTGAAAATATCTGAAAGCAAGCTTGTAGTCCGTTCGAGGGGTGTGTTGCTGGATGCTTGAAATAGAAACAAAATATATATTTTAGCAACTAAATCACAATTTACTTGCTGAAAGTCATATTTAGTTTCTAATAATTTAGAGTAGTTTTCAGAGTGCAACAATGTTCCAAAGCTTGATTATGATGCTGAAGATGAAATGTTAAATCAAACTAATTACTTATTTCAGGAACTAAATCGCAACTAACTTGCTTGCTGAAATACATTGGATTCTAATAATTTGCTAGGGTTTTCAGAATGCACCGTTGTTCTAAAAATATTTCACATTTCGAATGTTTTGGTGTGGATTGAGCTCTAAATTTAATTTAAAAATCTGATTATACTTGAAGGAAAGCCTGGGGAAAGCTGAAAATAAACTACTAAAATAAAATACTTCAGTAACTAAATTACAATAAATTGCTGAAGAATTGTTGGTTCCCAGTTATTTATAGCGGCTTTCAGGGAGTACCAATGTAGTAAAAAGGTAGATCTAAAAAGTTTCAAAATTTGAGCTCTAAATTTAATTAAAAATTCTAATAACACCTGAAAGAGGTCTGTGTTCCGATCGAATGACACGCGGTTGAATGCTGAAAATAAATGGTTATAACCAAATACATGTTTCAGAAATTAAATAACAATTGAGTTGGAAAATATATATTTCAGCAACTAAATTACAATTAAGTTCTAATTTGAGCGGCAATATTTCAAATAATTTCAAAGTTAGAATGTTTTGGTCTGGATTTCAAAAGTTTTTAAGCTCTAAATTTAGTTAAAGAATATGATTATACATGAAAGAGGCCTACATTTCGATCTCGAATGAAACGCTGTTTAATGTTGAAGATAAATTGTTAAAACCAAATACCTATTTCAGTAAATCACAATTAAGTCGCAAAATAGATATTTCAGCAGCTAAATCATAGTTAAGTTGCTAAAATACGTATTTGCCTAATAATAATTTATTGTGGTTTCCAGAGTGCTCAGAAATATTCCAAAAGATTCGGAATTTTAAGTTTAAAATTTAATTTAAAATTCCGATTATACCTGAATAGAATTATAATAGAACACTGCTGAATACTGAATATAAAAAAATAGTAAAACAAAGTACACACATATTACAGCAACCAAATCAGAATTTAATTGGCGGAATACGTGTTAGGTTTCTATCTATTAATTAAGTTTAAAAATATAGAAATATTTCAGTAACTAAATCACAATCAACTTGCTGAAATACGTATGTGTTCTAGTAATTCGAGATCGTTTTCAGAGCACAAAGACGCTCCAAAGAGTTGGATTTTGAAAAATTTAGCCCTTTAATTTACAATTATTTTCTAAGTTAAAAAGGCCTATGGTTCAATCGAATGCTGCTGAATACCGAAAGTAAATGATCAAAATCAAATACATACTTCAGCAACTAATCACAATTATAATATCCCAAAAAGGTTCAGAACACAGAGTATTTTCAGCTGGATTTCGAAGGTTTAAAAATTGCAAGTCAAAATTTAATAAAAAAAATTGAAAAAGAGCCTGTGCGAATAGAACGCTGCTGAATGCTTGAAATAAGATGTTAATACAAAATACATGTTTCAGCAACTAACTCACAATTGAGTTGCTGAAATCCGTATTTGCTAGTAATTTATAGTGGTTTTACAATATTTTCAGCTGAATTTCCAAAGTTTGAAAATTTTAAGCTCTAAATTTAATTACAATTTTGATTATACCTGAAAGAAAACCTGTGGTTCAGTCGACTCGAACACTCTTGACAGCTGAAAATAAACTACTAAAGCAAAATATATATTTCAGGAACTCAATAACAATTGAGTTGCTAAAATACGTATTTAGTTTCTAATAAATTTTAGTGGTTTTCAGGGCGCAGTAATTAATGTTCCAACCAGATTTCAAATTCAGAATGTTTTCAGCAAAACGCTTAAAATTCTAAGTGTTGAAATAATGAATGTATAAAAACGAAATCACAAATAAGTGGCTGAAATGCGTACCTGATTTCTAATAAATTACAGTAGTTTTCAGAATACATCAATGTTTTACAATGAATTCCGAACGGAGCTCTAAATTTAATGAAAAGTTCTGATTATATCTGAAAGGGCGCATGTAGTCCAACCAAATAGAACGCTGCTGAATGCTGAAAATGAATTATTAAAACAAAATACACATTTCAGCAACTAAGCCGCAACAAGTTGCTGAAATACGTATTTTCCTAATAGCTTATAGTGGTTTTCAGGATGCAGAAGAATATTTCGAATTCAGAAGACTTCGAACTGCATTTCTTAATTTAGCAGATTTTCGACCCAATCTTTTGAATTTCAGTTTTTGGGCAGGATAAATAGGTACTAATTCTGAATTTGAATGTATGAGTCTTAACCTTGCTTCGTAAATCTGAACTTGAAATTCGTTGAGAAGTTGAGAAGATGCTAAATTTAAAGGTTGAAAATATCAAGTTTATGATTTCAAAAATAGATCCTTGTCTTGCAAAAGAAATTTTGAGGTTTTTTCTTTATTTTGTAGAAATTATACTAGCAAAAGCTACTTTTAGGAAATGTTTATATTTCCAGGAATTTTAGTTTTTTGTGGTCTTTATGACTCAATTCTTCTTTTAATGTTTTCCAAGGAAATCTTGTGATTTGGGTATTTGGAAATTATGTTTAGGTATCTATTTCTTTTAATTTTCTTCACTGTTACATGTTTAGGGTGTGAATTTTCGAAGGAAGGATATTGTAACGTAGCCTCAAATTTAACAAATTAATATTTTATAAATAAGGCTGCTGGTTAATAGTCTGTATTTTCCCTTTAACCCTTTTAATTACGCTTTTGTTAACAAACTAATTAAAAACTAAATTCGTTTCGTTAATTTTCAGACAGGTTGCGCAGATGCTTTAAGTACTGGTACCGTAAATCCGAAAACGTAACAAACCGTTCGTTATTGCTGTTGTTGAGGGGCAAGGTTTTTACAAGTTAATAAAAAATGGACTTGTTCGCCCTTTTTTACGGAGGGTATAAATTAATGAGTGCTGTAGGAGGCTCATCGAACCGTCAAATATTAAATAATTATTGAGAGAAGCAAGAAAATGAAAGAAACGAAGAAAATAATAAACAGTAGTAAAGCCATTAGGTGTGTCGATAAAGTGTCAGTTAACAATAAGGGGCATTCAGTCCTTAGCTCATGCCAAACACAATGAAAATCAAACAATTTTAATTTCGTCGGCGCTTTCCAGTAGTAGAAGCATTGGGTTTCACTTAATTAAAAAGGTACTTCGCGTTTTCGACATTTAATTTAAAATTTCTTGGTTTGAAAGGATGCTGCTGATATTTTCAGCCGAGATTATTTGTTTTATAAGAGGTTTGGCTATCAAAAGACCGAATGAAATGGAATTGGAGTCAATAAAGGTTATTAAAATTTCGCTGATCTAAGCTTGTATTATCTTTATTAAATTAATTCGGCCGAATTTTATAAACGTCTTAATTCCCGAAATACTTGACTCGAAATCCATCTCCCGAGCCTGAAAATGAGCAGATGTTTCCTTTAATATATTTGAGGAATGCCTTCGAAGCAAGCAAGCACATTTAGTTGATGTAATGTCGTGTGAACTTTTTAAATGTAATTCTGTATATATCTAATAAGAGAACAAGCAGCTCGCGGAACATGTGTTGGCTGCCCTGATATATTACGGTCAGCGCAGTTTTCTGAGCTGCCGCGCGATCGCATAGAATGTCAGAAATATGTTAGCGGTCGCCGAGCTTACAGAATGGCCATTCTTTGTTGCGAGAGCACAAATTGAATTTCGCTACACTCAGACACCAATATTTTTTAAGAAAGAATAGACTTCATTACTGTCACTAAAACGTAAAATCGATTATTTTTTAGGTTAAACCCAAATGAGGGCGAAAATTCACGTCGCTCGAGAGCGTTTCCCGATTTCGTACCATGCTATCGGAATTAAAACACACGGAAGCACAGGTGCATAAAATGCACGTAAATTTACTAGTTCAATTAAGAAAATGACAGTATACATTGGCTAAAAATGCGCGAAACCACTACACAGTACAATTGCCGCAAAACCTAAACGTAAATATAATTTGTATTACTCAGTGTTGTGTGATGAATGCTTTTTCCTGGGTACTTTTATGTCTCGCTTTCCGAGCAAAGTTTTGACAGGCTGAAAAAGGATAACCGGAGCAGAACGCGTGGAATGTACGTGCAACTATCAGTATTTAACACAAGGAGAATGAAGGTAGTTTATCACAATTAGAAAGTAGGACAACGGGTATAATCGCGGTTATCCAAGCTGGTACAGTTTTGCGGGATGGCACAACCGAAGTGTTGACTTAGTGCCGAACATTTCGCAAACCTCGCTTTCGACCGTATCCCGTATCTCTTTGCATGATGCACGTCCGAAACGATTGCGCGCATAGATCGAACCCATCAAAATTCGTAATGAATTTTTTTGCATTATATAGGTTTAATCAGCGCCTGCGAAGTCCTGCTATAATAACGTCAAATTCTGTCTGACGCAGGGCCTTTTGTATTATTTTGTAACTCGTGCCGCCTTTTGTTAAAGTTCGGTATTAATTATGAACTGCTGAAAATTTTAATTAAAATATACTAACAAAATTTTAATTACCGTTAAAATTACTAAAAACAAAGAGCCAATTTAATTTGCAGCATCTTCTGTTTACATTTTCGGATACGCAGCCAGGTTATCGGGTTTACACTTAAAAGCTTTATTTTAAGAACAATTAACTTGCGCAAATTCTAGATCTGACTTCCAGATTACAATGCGTATCACCGACAAGGTCGCCACCTACTTAATATTAAAAAATACCGGTGTTTACTACGAGAGATTTCTTGACGAGATTTAAGTTGTGTTCCGGACTTGAACGCCCGAATTCTAACACACCTAACTTGAAGGCGACGTTTGAAATTATTAATTTTACGTGACCGTTGGGTCGATAATCGTATACAGTAAAAAAAAATCTGGTACTATTTTGACACTGATTTGTGGCACCAGCAAGTCACTCTTAGATTGAAGAGTATTTAAAAAATTTATCAAGAATGTACGTTTCAAAATTTTCTCTTAAGGTCTTTAATTGTGTGCATTACTACCAGTTTTGCAACATAACTTGTTACATTTACATGACCTGTTTGTTATTCGAGTTGTGCTTTAGGTAATTTTAATATCAACTGCTATTGTTTATAACAACGATTAGTGAATTTAGTACTGAAATATAGCCGATTTTACCGTTATTAGTGGTTAATTTTCCACTGAAACAGAGTTATTTTTACATGTAATTAAAGCTTGATTTAAAGCATAATTAAACCAAAAGTTTGGGTAATTATGGTTATAGTGAAGATTACTTTTATTGGCCCAAACGGTTTTCAAGGTATTTCTGAAATAGGTACATGGCGGTGAATCCTGGGTGAAAATTCTTCGTATAAACTTGTATCTTAAAATGCCTCCTGAAAAGTTAAGCTCTTCAAAAATTGAGCAACTTGATTTTAAATTTCTTGGCTTTGAATTTGTGCCCACTAAATTTGAAATTAATATTCCAACGCGTTTTTGGAATTCGCTAAATTTACGATTTTTTTGTACACTTAATCGAGCCATTATTTCGAAAACGAAGGACTTGCGGACATAGTTTGATAGAAACCTTGTCTGAAAATAAACCAAGGAGCATACCAATGAATTTTCTACATGTACTTAGGAAATACCTGGCAGATGTAATTAAAGTTTAATTTTTGAACAGCATATGAAACAGAAATTAAGAAACGAATACATCCGACGCTTAAGGTTAATATTACAAACACAAATTACGGCGAAAAACCAGATTACAGCTATAGGAAGCCTCGCAGTACCTATACTAGAATATAGTTTTGGCATTGTAGAATGGACCCTCGAACAAAATTAGGCAATTAGATCGGAAAACAAAGAAAATGCTGACAACGTATGGACAGCTTCACCCAAAAGCAGATGTAAATAGGCTGTATGTACTATCACATGCAAAAGTAATGACACGCCTAAGGCCCGGTTTTTCAATCGATGGTTAACTCTAACTAAAGGTTAAAAGTCACGGTTACCATTATTGCAACAATTATTTCTATAGTTATAAACTTTTAGTTAGAGTTAACCATCGATTGAAAAACCGGGCCTAAGATTTGTTATTGTGTATTTAAACAGCCTTGCAGCAGTCGATGAGTAACTTTCTTATTCTAACTTGTTAATCTTACCAACAAGGTCTTATGGTTAGTGGTTTTAAAGATCTTGACACCAAAGCAGCGCATAGTGTGCTACCTGCTTAATGCTTAGGCGTGTCATTACTTTTGCACGTGGTACTACCTCGGCCGGAAGAAGGACGGGGACTGCGACAAATACAGAAAGCCTACAAAACGGCAATAATTGGATTAGACAAAAACAGAATGACCCCCTAATCCAGACGCTAACAACCTACTATGGAAAGAAGACCAAGCAAGAAATGTACAGGGTTATCCATTTTTGACACTTTTGCTGGGTATCTCGGTTATTATTGAATATATCAAAAAACTGATGTAGGTGTCATGAGATGTTTTTGGGAGAAAATAAAAATGGTAAAAGCAGAATTTAAAAATAATCGCTCTTCTAGAAGATACGGGGGTAAATTGAAAAATTGGCGATTTTAGAATTGACCACTATAATCTTATTACTAATAATAGAAGAAATTGTTTAATATAAAAGTTTCTTAGTTTGCTAAGTAGAATATGAGGCCGCTTGAAAATCGCATCTACGGGGTCAGGTCAAAAAGTTATCGGAGCTAACTTTCTTATTTTAAATGGCACACCCTATATATTTTTAGCCAAAAAATATGCATTTTTAATTCTCGTTTCAAACATATAACATACAATCTGTTTTATTATTTAAATAAGTGAACAGTTTCAATTTTTATATTAAATCACTAGTAGGCCGTGCATTATGAACTAAGAAACCGAAATAAAAGATCCCATTTTTCGTAAAAAATAATTTTAATACTTTCCATATAAAGTAGACTTGACACAATACTGAAATCCCGCGGAAATTGCGAAATAGGACTTCAGTTTTGCCGATGACTTACAAAAGAATTTTCATATTTTTGTACCAAAATTATTTTAGATGCAAGTTATTTTACTTTAATAACTAACAATAATTATTGTTTTTACAAAAAATGAGATCTTTTATTTCGGTTTCTTAGTTCATAATGCACGGCCTACTACTGATTTAATATAAAAATTGAAACTATTCACTTATTTAAATAATAAAGTATATTGTGTGTTATATGTTTGAAACGAGAATTAAAAATGCATATTTTTTGGCCAAAAATATATAGGGTGTGCCATTTAAAATAAGAAAGTTAACTCCGATAACTTTTTGATCTGACCCCGTAGATACGATTTTCACGCGGCCTCATATTCTACTTAGCAAACTAAGAAACTTTCATATTAAACAATTTCTTCTATTATTAGTAATAAAGATTATAGTGGTCAATTCTAAAATCGCCAATTTTTCAATTTACCCCCGTATCTTCTACAAGAGCGAACATTTTTAACTTCTGCTTTTACCATTTTTATTTTCTCCCAAAAACATCTCATGACACCTACATCAGTTTTTTGATATATTCAATAATAACCTAGATACCCAGCAAAAGTGTCAAAAATGGATAACCCTGTACAGAAAAAAGGTATTAAAATTCGTAAAGCTTACAATATAAAGGCTGAAGATGTTAGAAACTTAACAACCGAAGAATTTCTGAAAAAAGTACACAGATAGCAAAGAGGGCTATAACCAACTAAATTAAGAATAATTGGGAGACTAAAGTACTACGTTGCCAATATCCACGATAGACGAAAACAGAAGATATTAGAAGAACATACCAATGGCTTAGCAAGGGAAGGATGAAAGGACAAACAGGGCAGCTCAAGACCAAACACTTGCAATGAAATACTATCATAAGAAAATATTAAGAAGAACAGAAGATAGTAAATCTAGAATTTGCATGAGAAGCGAAGAACATATAGACCACATAGTGCCAGGCTGCTCAGAACTTGCCAAAAGTGAATACATCAAAAGACATGATAAAATATGTACATTTGAATTGGCAGATATGCAAGAAATATAATATAGATCTAGGACAAGAGAAATGGTACCTTCATAAACCAGAACCTATCATATATAACCATCAAATATAAACTGACAGACAAATAAATGCGAACAAGCCTGACCTTGTGATCAAAAATGTTGAAAAGAAAATCTGCCTCATCATTGACGTAGCGATACTAGCAGATGCAAATATAATTACTAAAGAAGCCGAAAAAAGAATAAAGTATAAAGATTTGGCTACAAAAATTAAGAGAATGTGGGACATGAAAGTAATGGTAGTACCAGCAGTAGGTGCGCTAGGAAGGATATCAGGAAGCCTAGAAATGAACTTAAAAACTTACTTGGACAATATAATATCACAGACTTCCAATCTAATGTACTATACATAATCTGAGGTGTAAGGTATACTCCTCGTTATACGTAACGCACCGTACAAGAGAATGTGCGTGAAAAAAACAAAAAAATAATAATAATAACTGTTTATTATCCTGATGACAACAACTGTTGTATAGGACTAGTTAATATACCAATTAATATACAAATAGTCAGAAAACACAAATCAACATAAACAAAATAGAACAAAGTTAAGGATGTTTTAGGATAAAAAGAAATAGAAAAGAACTATTTAAACAAGGAGGAGAAACCTTACATAAACGAGTATTTGAATTAATAAGGAAAATATGGGATGAAGAAATAATACCCAGGAAATGGCCTGAAATAGCGTTAAGTTAAGTTTAGAGAAACGGTATAACTGTAGCTCACTCTAGCCCTACCTGATGTTACATATGAAATCTTAACCAACTGAAGAATCGGCTTAACCATTGGGTGAAGTGCATAGTATGAGATTATCAATGGGGGATTTAGTAGAAAAAAGTACAAGATCACCTAATTACAATGAAGCAGTTCCTTTCAAATTCCTACTCTTTGCTCTATACATAATATTCGAATATTTTAAAAATCCATACGATACTGTAGGAAAAGGTAAGCTGAAGACATGATTAAGCCTGGTACCGCTAAAAAAGTTTACTAAGTTGTGTGGTACTAAACAATTCGGCAGGGTGGCCAAATATCAATCACACTGGTTAATTTTACATTGCAAAGAAGAGCCAGATACATTCACATAGAGGGCAACTTTAGGCCTATACCTATGATTCAGTGCTTATAGTAAAAAATAAAAGGAAATTAAGAGCAGGAGTGTAAAATCTAGAAAGAATGGCAAGAGATAAAGGGTTGAAGACCAATAAAAGGAAGATCAATTAGATGGTAATGGCAAGTGCCAGTGTAACACCTGAAAAGTATTTACTAATAGTCAGCTCAGTACATAGATGGTAAGTATTGTAAATTCAAAAGGGTTGAAATGTCTAATAATTACTTAAGTAATTTGCTTCACACAGTCTTTGTCCGAGATTAAACTAGTGAAACCATAATGTAGGCGAAAGATCGAACCAGGGTGGCAAGAGTGCAGGAGTTTTGTTGGGAAAGTTCAAACGGATTGATGTATGTGGTTCACCCTGTACATATAATAGCGCTATGAACCTTTAAGTCCAAAATTTTCTGCCATTCGATGGTACTCCTTGTTCTGTGTTTCCAGTTTCGGATTTCTAGCCTCCCTAGGTCCTCTTGTACATACTATCTTCACTTTGGCCTTTCCCTTGCCCTAATGTTATCTAGGCGTACTGCATGACGTAACTATTATTACAATTATATCCGGTATCAAATTGCTTGCACTTTTGATTTGTGCTTCTTTTACATACCTCTTTCCTTCCTTCTTGCAACGATGCATCAATTTTTAAAAACTTCTTTTCCACACACTACATATAACTTTTTCTCAATACTTAGACCTCACTTAACTATAAAAAGTTTAATTTTAATAGAGCTTAGTTTCAGTTTTTGGACCACAAAATTTCTTAGCAGTACCAAAATAGGGTTGAACTATATGGCTAAGTGAACCAGTCTCTTTTTGCTGTTAAGGTTCTCTTAAGTCAGCCACATTTAACATTCTTAGATTTCCTTGATTACAACTCTGTGTAGTTAAAACTATAACTTTCCTGCTATCTCGTTTTTATTTGTATTTCTAGCACAACTGTTCTTGTCGAGTATTACAGTCTTCGTGTTATTTCCATCTGGTTCTGGCAATTAATGTGACATTGTATGACGTCAGATCATAATTCACCGGTAACCCTGAGAAAGTCAGAGATTCCACCATTCACTTTTATTTGGTTTCTTGTAAGCTTCAAAGTCAGTAGTATTATTAATTTAATTGGGCTACTTGGCCAGCAGTACGATAGCATGGGAGCGCACGTAGTACTGCAATATAGAAAGTTAAGCAACAACCTGCTTGGCCAGAACTTAAATGGATGACCACTCTGCGGCTCGTTGTGTTCAGCCCTCTCGACACTGTAAAGGTATAAAAGGGTAAAAGGAAAATAAAAAAGAAACTGGGGCACTTACTACACTTATTGCTTTATTAAGTTGGTTTCTTATCAGTTATCGCACTGTCATATAGGTTCTTAAAATCGATGAAAACAACAGTTTTGTATTTTATTCATAAAATTTGGACTAGATTTGACTATCCTAACTATCCGATCTGCTTATCTTATATCTGGTTTGGTATTTTATAAGCTATATTTAGCAATAGCATTTCTCCATGGGACTAATTGGAACTTGCCACATGTCGTGCCAAATTTGCTTGTTTTTCAAAATTAGCTGTTGTAATTTGTATTTTTCCATATTTAATCAATTTAGTTGACACCTTATTGCTTGCTGTAGGTACATTTACTGGTTCTTGAATCTCTTGCAGTTCAGAAGGCTCAAATCCTTCTGTTTCTAGTTTGTGCATTTTTATCTGATGTTTTTTCGTTTCTTTTAAATTTATTCCTGCTGTTTAGTTATCTAGTTTTTCTAACGCTACTGTTTTTGGTACTGTTAGGTTTTCTTCTTCATTTTTACAAAGGATTATATTTGCTTGAAAGTCGATTTTGTTCTGCGTAAATAATTTTATATTTTTAATGTTTTTCCGCTTACATAGCTGTTTTATACTTCATCTTTTACCTAATTTCGTTTATTTTGCTCTGTTGTGTTCTACTAACTTGTTAGATTATTTCCTTTCGGAACTCTTCTAAAAAATTCTTGTTCCACTGTGTGAATTCCTTACCGAATTTCCTATCCAAGTTCATCTGTATTTTGTTTTTCTATTATACTGATATTCTTTTCAGTTCCTTTTTATGCACTTTTTTACTTTTTTTGGGGTATTACTTCACTAGTTTTAGGCTGTCAGCCAACCAGCCAGCTGTAGTTTAGTCTTATTTGTTTAATTTTTAATTTTTGCTAACTGGTGGCGAAATATCCACCAAAGATAAAGAACTATTAAGAAACCCATCACGACAAGCATCACGGAAAAGATATTTTTATGCAGTTTACTCTTTCTTCTTACAGCTTCAGCAGTTCAACCTTATATTTTCCCCTTATTGAACATCTCTTTGTGCTTATCGGCAATGTGTTATTTTAATTTTATTTTCACCGAATAGTGGTCCATATTTCCATCAGTCTCTATAACTTCTTAAAGCCCGAATTTGTGATGCTTGTGTTGTTTTCATTTCAGATTTCTACTATAGTTTAGGTACTTAATTTTAATATTAGCTGTTGTTGCTTACATTAATTTAAAGTTAGTTTTACAATGGCTTTAAGGTTAATTTCAACCTAATATTTAAGCCAGTATAGTTACAGCTAAGATACATAGAACATAGGTGTAATCTTACCTCTCATTTGAACTTTGGTATTCGCGATTGTAACGTACGCTTCCGAATCCTGAACACTAAAAATGGCGGACGGATGAGGCGAATGTTGAGGATATAATGAACAGGAAAACGCATAAACGAATTCTGAATGAACTCAAAATGACAGAGAGACTGAGTAAAACAATATAAAAGTCTATTCTTAGATATTTTGGCCAAGTTATACGGAAAAACAAGGAAAGAATCGCAGTCCAGGAAAAAGGCCTTGTGGTGGCTTACCAACACAATATGTACTCCAAATAACCCAACTAAGAGATATCAGTATTGAGGTGATATTGTTTTAATTGAATTTGGATAAAGAGAATGAACACCTTTTGAAAGTATGAAAATTTAGTGTAAATAAAATTGTAAATAGTTATAAGTTAGAAAATGAATATTGTAAATAAGTAGGATAGAATCTAGATAGTAATTTTGTAAATATGTCATAAAAATAATTTTGTAGAGTGTTAAAATTTAAGAAACTAGGGTAACAAATAAAAAACAAACAGTGGGATATTAATTTTGGTAAACGAAAGTTGGTTTTTTTGAAAATTATCAAAAAACTTCATTAATTACCATAAAATAATATTTTAAAAGCAGATTAAAAATATAATTAGTTAAAATACTGTATGAAGAAAGTTGTTGTTATATGAAAATATAATTTTGGATTTTTTTAAAAATAAAAAAATCTTATGAAATATAATTTATTTCTGAAGAAGCTTTATAAATTTGGATATTGGTGACGAATTAATTTAATAAAAAGGGGAAAGCTTGTTGTTGGTTGGAGGATAAGGCAGATTTTGGGTGGAGTTGGAGTCAAAAGGGGAAAGTGTATTGTTTGAAAGAAGTTAGAGCAGCGCTTGGTGAATTGGAAGTCGAGGCAGGAAGTGTTGTTTTGTTCAAGTTGTTTAAGTGAAAAAGGTAATTTATATTATAAATTTTAGAAAATTGTTTAGTTTGTTATTAGAATTATTTATTGCTATTTCTTTGTAAAAGTTTATCATAATTTTGAAAGGTGTTATATTTTTAAAAATTTTATCTTGGTGAATTTTTATAAATTTTGAAATTCGTCAAAGGGAACCCTTTAAAGACCTTGATTTAGGAGATTCTGAAAGAAATTAATTAAATCTTATTATTGAGCTAGCCGGAAGAATAATTAAAAATTGTATGTAATTCTTTTAAGTAGAAGAGCATAACAATAAATGTCGAACCCAACGTGGTTGCTTCGTGGGGTTTTGAAAGGACTTCGTAGGGCTACTTAGGGCTCCGAAGAGTTTATTTTGACAGTGATAGGATAATTTTGCATACATCATTCTAACAATTATTGTCATACATACAACAATAAATGGCGCCCAACGTGTTTGCTTTGTCACATCAATTATCTTAATAATAATTGGCACCAGAAACCTGGGGCTTTGAAAAGTGGTTATTTATATAATTAATGAGGCTATTTTAAATTTGACATTTATAAATTAAATAATTTGACAATCCAAAGTAGAACGTCAAATTATTTTAATAATAATTGATGCCAGAAAAGTGAGGTTTAATATTAGTTGTTATTAATAATTTTGAAGGAGTTATAAAACTTGGTAGGGTAAAGATTAGTTTAATAAATTATTAACAGAAAACAGAAGTAATAAAAATTTGGTAGGGTCATTCACAGTTTTGAATAAAAGTTATTTAGTAATTGAAATAATACAGATTTGAATCAATAAAGAAAAGTATAACGAATTTAATTGTAGAAGATATTTCCATAAATATTGAATTGTTTAATAATAAAAGTCAGTTTGAAGTTTATTAAATTTGACAAATTGATAAAATTGACAAACTTGATTGTTCATTGTTTTGTGTGAAATTTTTGCTTAAATATTCAAATAATAAAATTCAATAAAAACGAGATACAGATATTTTGACAAAGTTTTGAGATTGATAATATGAGCGAGGGCAGAAGAAATTTAAGAAGTTCTAGGAAAGATAAAGAACAGGAAATGGAACAACAAGAGGAGGAAAATCAAATGGAGGTAGTTGAAGTTGAAGAGGAGCATGAAAATGCAGATGAACAGTCAGAAGAGGAACCTCAAAGTGTTGGAGATCAATTACAAATTCAAACTTCTCAAATTATTACAAATCCAGCTCAATTTGATGGGAATTTCATGCAAATGATAATGCAACATTTAGAAGAGACCAAGAAACAGTTAAGTAAATTAGATGAAATGAAAGAAGATTCCAAGAAACGAGATGAAGATTCCAAGAAGCAGTTCAATGAAATGAAAGAAGATATCAAAGAAGATACCAAGAAACAGTTAAGTGGATTGGAAAATAAGTTAGATGAAAAATTAGGTGAAATTAAAGAAGATTTCAAGAAGAGAGATGAGGAGGCAAAGAAGCGATATGAAGAGTTGAAAGAAGAAAATAAGAAGCAATTTAATGAATTAAAAGAAGAATTGGTGAAAAATAAACAAGATTTATGCAAAGAAATTAAAGAAATATTTAAAAATGTTAAATATGAGGAAGAAATGGTTATTTTAGAATATGAAGAAATAATTAAAGAATATGAAGGCGTGGAAGATGAAATAGAAGTTCAGGAAAATATTAATAATGTTAATAATCCTGAAGTTATTGAATTAAATAAAAATAAAATGTACATAAATGATGTGCAAGAAGAAATTAAAATTACAGAAGAATATCTTGATATACAAGATAAAATTGCCGAATTAGATGAAAATATTGAAACGGTAATAAATAAAATGGCAATGGAGAAGATTATAAATAAGAAGAATACAATTAAAAGGAATGAATTACTAATTGAAAATGTTAAATTGATAAAGGATGGTGAAAAAGAAAATTCAGGGGTAATCAAAGATGGTACTCCAAAGAATTATGTAAGAATAAATAAGAAGAATTTAATTAAACAAAATATTAAATTATTTATCAAAACTGAAAAATTAAAATATGGAATGAAATTGACCAAACAGGTTAAAAAGAGGTTCTCAGAATCAAATAAGATTAATAGTGCGAAGAATTGTGTAAGAATATGCAAGAAGATTTTAATATATAAAAATACTAAACCATTTATTAAAACTGGTGTACAAAATAACAATTTTGATTCAATTAAAAGGTCTAAATTAATTAAAATTGAAAAACAGAGCCTTTTAATGATTAAAAGACATATTAGAAACAAGAAGAAAATGGAAGTGAAGGAAATTCATGGACCACCGATATAAAAATAATAAGAAATGAAATTTGAAAACTTTGTTAAGATGTTTGTTTGTTAAAATGTTAATTATTTATTGTTAAATGCTATTTACATGAACCAAATGAAAAATTTAATTGAAATTTATTTAAATGATTAGTTAAATTTTAAAATTTAAAACTGTAATTTGTTTGATAATTAATTGAAATTAATACATGAGAAATTCCTCTAATTTTTCATATATCAATGTTATATCGATTTGAAAATTAAAAAAAAATTAAGATAGAAACATTATGTCAAATGTCAAACGTCAAATTTATTAAAAGTCAAAAATGACTTAAATGTCAATAATGACAGATCTAAAGAAAAGTCAAAATTTAACTTAACCTGATTTTATATGTTAAAATGACAAATAGGGTTGTTAACTTAACGAAATTAAAATTGAAAAAAAATGTGTTTGAAAACAAAAATTTCACAAAAACAAGGTAGGGTTTTGAGGTGATATTGTTTTAATTGAATTTGGATAAAGAGAATGAACACCTTTTGAAAGTATGAAAATTTAGTGTAAATAAAATTGTAAATAGTTATAAGTTAGAAAATGAATATTGTAAATAAGTAGGATAGAATCTAGATAGTAATTTTGTAAATATGTCATAAAAATAATTTTGTAGAGTGTTAAAATTTAAGAAACTAGGGTAACAAATAAAAAACAAACAGTGGAATATTAATTTTGGTAAACGAAAGTTGGTTTTTTTGAAAATTATCAAAAAACTTCATTAATTACCATAAAATAATATTTTAAAAGCAGATTAAAAATATAATTAGTTAAAATACTGTATGAAGAAAGTTGTTGTTATATGAAAATATAATTTTGGATTTTTTTAAAAATAAAAAAATCTTATGAAATATAATTTATTTCTGAAGAAGCTTTATAAATTTGGATATTGGTGACGAATTAATTTAATAAAAAGGGGAAAGCTTGTTGTTGGTTGGAGGATAAGGCAGATTTTGGGTGGAGTTGGAGTCAAAAGGGGAAAGTGTATTGTTTGAAAGAAGTTAGAGCAGCGCTTGGTGAATTGGAAGTCGAGGCAGGAAGTGTTGTTTTGTTCAAGTTGTTTAAGTGAAAAAGGTAATTTATATTTTAAATTTTAGAAAATTGTTTAGTTTGTTATTAGAATTATTTATTGCTATTTCTTTGTAAAAGTTTATCATAATTTTGAAAGGTGTTATATTTTTAAAAATTTTATCTTGGTGAATTTTTATAAATTTTGAAATTCGTCAAAGGGAACCCTTTAAAGACCTTGATTTAGGAGATTCTGAAAGAAATTAATTAAATCTTATTATTGAGCTAGCCGGAAGAATAATTAAAAATTGTATGTAATTCTTTTAAGTGGAAGAACATAACAGTATATATGTAACTGCATAAGAGCGACAGAGAATAGAGAAGCATGGACCCAACAGATTCAGCATCCAAGACTACTTTCGATATCATGTGTCACGACACCCGTCCATAAGCTACACGATTAAGAAGATGTAATCTTAGTGAAAAATAACCGAATTGAAAGTTATTTAATGGGTTTTTCAGATCTAATTGAGATTTTGACAAAATATTTTAGCTTCACACTAGATACATGAATAAAAATATGATATTGCAGTGGTTTTAGATGATTTATTATAATAAAGAATAAGTGATAAAGGTTTTGATTAACTAACTTAAGTATGGCCAAGTTACATCTCACCCTTGTTTCAGGATGGGGGTTGCGCAGTTCTATAATACAAAAGACTTGACTTTACATTGCATTTTCTTAGGTGACCGGATTTCACATTACAGAATTTGTAAAAGTATATTAAAAAAAGTTATTTTTAACTACCAATTCAGTGACTTGAATAATTTTGTTAAATTACCGCAGAACAACAGAATATTTTTGACGGTGGGTTTCGAAAATATTTCGGGGTTGCGAACACAATACCTGGCCCGGTTTTTGATAAACATTAGGTAATCAACCCTTCGATGATACCGGAGCCTGAATTTATGGAGTTCCAGTTGACATCATGATGAAAACGTTATTGCTACGAGTCCCGGAAGAACATAGGTATCAAATTAACCGGAATCGAGCGGTTGCGAGCGTTCTGTATGGTAAAAAGCAAATTATAAAGCACAAAAGCTTATTACATTCTATGTCACAATACCGACTTGACAAACAAATATCTCTGCAGTGTTTAGAAATGGGCTTTCGCTTTAAGCGGACTAGACGGACCGGTCAAGTGGAGCACCACCGAGCGCAGAGGCGATTCCGGAATCTAACGCGGACAGGAAATGAAATGCCGCGTTATTCATCAACCCGCGTGTTTCAGCACGAGATATGTAGCGATAGGGCTTTGCCAACAACCCCCCATACATACCGCGTTCATTATTGCTGTAAAGTTAATGAAAGAATAACCGCTCGCAGATACGCTTGCATCTGTATAAAAGTGTTTGTATTCACTTATTACAGTTCAACTACCAACTTATTTCGAGAATTTACATTCAACGCAGTAAATTTTAAAAAAACATACCCCCTAACTTTTTGCTTAACTGGTACTTCCACTTGCAGTTAACCTGAATTATGTCCGGCGCTGTTCAGATTTAAATCGATTTTAATCGGGCGTTTGGACATTTGTAAAACTTTATTTGCCACAACTTAAATTCAGGTTCTACCATTGCTTTAAAACGGACAGGTTTTAACGTTGCATAATGCATACTAATAGATCTTTACCTGCCAAATAAGTGTCAGTGTCACTGAAAATTCGAGCCGAATAGAGAAAATTGAAACTTATTTCGCTTCAGTGCTTTCACATTCAACTAACTAAATTGTATATAACTTGAAGCATTTGTACTCAGAATTCTTAGAACTGATTAACATTATTTTATATTCATTGTTATCCACCCCAATATTTAGTAAACAACCGAATTTTAATAGTTATGCATAGCAGCAAGTTCAAATTAGAAGTTTGCTTGGTGACCATTGTGTTGCTATGGCAACTTTAAGTTTGAATCATAGTTAAGTTTGAAGTAAATTCGTTGCAAATGGCTCTAAACCTAAAAGTTTTTCGAGTACACACACTTTTCAGCCATAAGAGATGAAATATATCCAGCAATCCAAAGTGCAACTAACTAACCTAGCTTCACTAACGGAGAATTGAGGTTGACCAAGAGCAGCGCCTGTCACTTCATTTCCGTTGTTTGTGCTTTGAAATCGACTTCCAAGTTTCAGTTAAAACGAATTAGGCAGTAGAAGGGAATTCGGATAATTGAGTTACGATATGATAACCACCGAGCTTAAATTGGAAATGCATCCTAACTGTTATTAATTACTGTTCTCTTAAAACGTTTAAATATTAATTACTGAAGAATGTTAAAATGTATTCCAACGTTTGCCTGTTTGTTTAACTAAAGGCGACATTTACAGAAAAATCGACGTTTAATAGATATGTAGATTAAGAAGAATATCGGATTAAATTCTATTTCATCACTAGTGACAAGAAAGCTAAAACTTAACTAACTCAACGATGAGTTTAGTTTAACAACTAAGAACACAAACCTTACTTTGAACAAATTTCTAGAACGATAGGGAAAACCAAAATATTTAAACCAGAATCCTACTTCCTTAATTATTTATAAAATTATAAAACAGCGCAAATCAATGTTTCTCTGATCTGTTTTACAAACTAACTTGCAAGAAAATTAAATTGCGTGTCCAAACCGCTCCTTCTTAAGAATCTAACCTTCGTACTGATTCACAACACAAGCATTTTCATTTTGAAGAAACTAAAGGTTTGCTATAACACTACGAGTACGTACACTTATATACAACGGGATGTAAAAATATAATATGAAGAATAAGCACCATTTTCATATAATGTACTTCAAGTACATTAAACTTTTCTTGTGTTAGTACATTTAAAATTTATAGGACTGCAGCGTACAACTCTAATTTAGAAACATAAAATATACGGCTTATTCTTGTTCTTATATTAAACAGTGCGAGGGAAAGATTTAAAACATACTGCACAAGCTTTAACTTTTGTCAACATATTCAGTTGTAAACTGGCTTAAAATCTGGAAATTTTGGCAAATGCTTTTATTAAAATAGGCACAAAAAGTCGCTAAAAATGTATGAAAGTCAGACTCAAACCCGGTTTTTGGATTTGACAAAGCAAGACAGAGTCTTTAGGATTACTGAAGCTAGATTTAATCTATTAATAAAGTTAAGTAAATTTTAATGGGCAGCAGTTAGTTTTGGGGATTCGCAAGTAGGATAATTTTGCCATAATACAGAGTGATTAAATAAATTAATGGAATGAATGAATATAGCTGACCTTAATAAATTTTTATTTGCCTCGCATTCAAAGATATGTCACTATACATACGTATTGCTTTAATAATAAATAAATATATAAACAGGATATTGTAGCTAATATATTATTTTTAACTTTTGTCAACATGTTCAGTTGTAAACTGGTTTAAAATCTGGATATTTTGACAAATGCTTTTATTAAAATAGGTACAAAAAGTCGCTAAGAATGTATGAAAGTCAGACTCAACCCCGTTTTTTGGATTGGACAAAGCAAGACAGAGTCTTTAGGATTACCGAAGCTAGATTTAATCTATTAATAAAGTTAAGTCAAGTTCAATGGGCAGCAGTTAGTTTTGGGGATGCACAAGTAGGATAATTTCACCATAATGCAGAGTATTGCTTTCATAATAAATAAATATATAAACAATTTATTGTAGATAATATATTATAAGTATCAATAATTGAATATAGTTCAATAAGCTTTATTTTGTAATACGGACTTCTCTGGCCGAATTACATATTGTAATTAAGGTTTTAGTTTTAGAATTTTGGTTTAGGGAATAAACCGACGCAATAATAAACAACAGTAGAGATAACTTTCAGAACTGACGTCAGAAAGTAAAATCTCAAACTTCATTTAAGTAATGCCAAAACATACTTACAAAACAGATACCTTTGAAAAATAAGGCACGGAAGAACTTTACAAACATTCAAAAATAAGTATTACTGTTATTACTACTAATGTTCCTAAAAAAATAAGTGAACTGGTAAATGAAAACGAAAAGCAAGGTCAATCTGGTAGCGCACACGCAATATACGAGTACATTATAATCACTTACCAACAAGCTTCGGAAAACAGAATGAAACTTTTCAGAACTACATAAGCAGCCTCTCCAAAGATGATTGTAGTATTTGGAAATCTTCCAAAGGATTTAAGAAACCCCAGCAACAAGTTCTCCCAATACGTAAAAATGGTGGTTCTTAGAAAAGGCCAGCTAAAGAAAAAGTCGAACTATTTGCCCAATACCTAGCGGAGGTATTCACACTTAACTCTTTCACGATATACCGTTGCACCTATCTCTTCCAATTAAAGAATTTACAATTGGTGACCTACGAAATGGCATAAAATTGTTGAGTAATAAAAAAGGGTCAGTTTTTGAAATTATTACGGGTATCATACTGAAACAGTTACTAGCAATGTTACGCTTAAAATATTTGCCAATGCAACTAAAGTTCACGCTAAGTACCTTGATCCAAAAACCTGGAAAGCCACCAACTGAGGTCCAATCTTACTGCACAGTCAGCTTTATTACTGCCGGTTGTCTCAAAACTTTTCGTAGAGCTAATACCAAAGCAAGTTAATGAAGATAGTTAGCTGGACGAATGGATTCCAGAACATCAGTTCCGATTTCGGAGAGGACACTCCACTAAAATACAATGCCATAGAATATCCGATCTTATTCAACAATCACTTCATCGAAAACAATATTGCTCAGAAATATTTATGGCTGTTAGACAAGCTTTCAACCGTGTATGGCACAATGAACTGCTATTTTAAAATAAAACATATCTCTCCACATCAATATTATCTTCTGATCAAATCCTATTTGTCAAATCAATACTTCCAGCACAAAATTGAAGATGAAATCCCGCAATTGTACCCAATTTCCGCTGGTGTTCCACAATGCAGTGCTCTGGATCTGTTTTATTACTGCAGACCTATCGACTATGTCCAGCACTGGGAACATTTGCTGAGGATTACGACATCCTTGGGCGCTACGAAGATTCCCAAACTACGAGGGACGTTCAACTCATAATCGGAATTTTTAGTTTTTTTAAATTCTAGTTGCTACAAACCCATCGGACTTTTTTCTTATTAAAACTTTATCCTTTTTGACATATTGTTAGAATCATATCACAGTGATTCATTTGCTTAATACAATTGCTGAATGTTGAATATGGACGTTTCAAGTTCTGTTGCATAAAAAATAATCATACAGTTTTTAGTTAGAGAAGATGTAAAACCATTTGAAATTTTGGAGAGATACAATTCGGGGAACATATTTATCTAATGCCCAAGTTTACGGCAAAATTTTAAAAAACCACCAAAGAGAAGGTGTAACTAACGCGCCAAGTACTCTGCTTACTTCCACCACGTGAATGAAATCAATTCTGGAACTCATCAAGAGTAATTTTCTCTCATTTTCTTGAACACAGAAGAACTGTCAACGCTGAATATTACAATAATTTGCTGCAAAACAAAATCAGTCCGCAGTATTCGTTTACTCCGCCACAATGCTCGCTTCCACATGGCGGCAGCAACAGCCCAAACTTTACAAAACCTTGACTGGGAAGTTTTACCACATTCGCCATATAGCCTTGATTTGTCACCATGCGACTTTTATCTGTTTGGTTCCTTGAAAGAATACCTAAGCGGCAAGAAATTTGAACTGCAGCAACAACTAAAAACCTTATATGAAAAAGGAACCAGGAAGCTAGTGGAAAGATGGCAAAAGTGTATCGCGAAAGAAGGGGAGAAGGTCGAGAAATAAGGGTTAAATTTGTAACACTATTGTTTTGTTTTTCGTAATAAAATTAAAATTCCGGTTATAAGTTGAACATCCCTCGTACAACAAACTCCCTGTAAGAAAAAATAATTGCAATAGAAGGCTGGTTGCTGAAATGGAAGATCAAGGTCAATCACACGAAGTCAACTCATTTAACGTTAATAACAAGGCGATTACAACCTCACGCCCCCTACCGCAAGAAGATGAACATAAATACTTGGGTGTTCATGTTGACAAAAGGTTAATGAGGAAAACGTATACCTATCCTAAAAAAAGAAAAAGAAATTGAGATCAGGTTAAAAAATTGCGCCGGACTACGAAGAAAATTATGACTATCACTAGAAAATAAAATACTGATTTAAGAATCCATAAGATCTATATGGACCGTGAATTTTGGGGCTGTAACAGCTACTCGAACATTGACATAATACGATTCCAATCAAAGACACCGAGGAATATCTTCAATGCGCCTTGGTACGTAACAAACCGTACACCTCACTCCGACTCCAACATACAATATGTGCGGGGCATAATTACACAACGACCTACAAGACAACCACGATCGCCTCTAGGACACCCTAACGATCTCCTTGTACGACTGACGCAGCAACCAACGCTACCAAGACTAAAGCCCAAGTGACAATGGGACCTGACAGAGAATAAAATAGAGCAACTACATACCCTCAACTTTAAGGTGGGTAAGATTCTACAAATGCCATAAAGTTAGCTCGTAGAAATATTGTAACTAATTTCGATTGCTGATGCCAATCAATAAGTGAAACAATAAACGAACACGTTACAAAGATATTTCACTTAGATATAAATACCATTATTACTGACCCAATTTATTAACCCTGTCCACTGATTTTGGTTTATGAGTACATAAATTCACAAAAACATTAATCAAAAATTAAACTATGGCAAATCTTGGAACTGTGTTACCACAGCGTAAATATTAAAGAGAAAACAGATATTAAATAGAATTCCTAAAACAACTAAAATTCATAAAGAGTACTTCGGTGTTCGGTCTTATTTAGGCTAAAATATAATAAATATTAGAATATATTTAAATGTACTAAAGAGTTATTAGCATGATAACGTTATAGGATGATGTAAAACGTCATTACATAATAATATGGTTGAAAATAAACAAAATTGTAAATAATTTCATTTATGATTTACCTTCTGCGTTCCTTTGAGAAATTATAGAAGAAAAGTTCACATTTTAGGGAAAAGGGCTTCTTCATATTCTTCTTCACATTCGAAAGGTTTGCTCAATAATAATCTTAATATTTAGTTTCAATTGGTTTATGTTACAGTTGTGTTATAAAATAAAATCATTTACGCAAATATTGCGTCAAAATTTTCTTTACAATGCCACTAAAAGGTCTTACAATCACCTCTAATTAAAGTTTATTGACTATATAGCCTGAAATTTATTTCTTATAGAAGTATTAAATTTCTATTCAAGAATGTATTTTTTTGTAAAATATGAAATTTTTGAGGGTTCATTCCTTTAAGGAAATGCCTTTAAAACCAAAGGTCGGTGGTTCAAATTTATACGTAGGTGGTATTTTATCCTTAACGGTGGGTGTATTTACCCAATGAAAATTATAATGCAATAATAATTTAGTTAATTAAACTTAAACTATAAATTGACAGGTTAACGAGGATATCGAATTTTCATAATTCGCTAAAATGTCGTGAAATTACGTTTGCTTCTGTGTGGGGTTGAGATTGTTAAAAATAGATTTTGTAATTGTATAACCTTGAACAGCACTATAAATGTTAAAACCCGAATTTAAACGTTTGATGCATTAGTAAATACATAAAGCCAACGATGCCAGTTTGAAGTCCACGCAAACCAAGCAGTATTAGTAATCTGCGACCATACAATAGTTCCTGCTAATAGAAGTCACTCTTATCATTAAAAAAAAAATGTTAAGAAGAAGACAATTTTTCCGGTGAACAGTTTACCATCAGTTTCCAGTGCAACATTGACAAGCATCTTCAACGCCCCATGGTATCTATCAAACCAGACGCTACGCACCAAAATCAAAATTCCATATGCTAGAGAGATAGTCATATAAAAAGCCACAAAACACCAGCACAGCTTTAAACTTCATCCTAAAGCAACAGTCCACTCACTAAATGAAGAAACTTAAGTACGAGGATTGAATGGCGAAAACCCCATAGGAATAAATAATGGGTGATACTACTGGGTGTCTTACCTAAAGCGTTTTTTACATACATACTATTAGTTTATAGAATGTACGCACATATTTCTTTTTCTAATTACTAGTAAAATTAGGTCGCAGATTGATATTTACTGGAAGAGAATTCCAAAACCGAAACTAAAGTTTTGTAAGTGTTCACACTGTTGACATAAAGATAATAGACGCACTTTATTGGAGTCAAACAGCGGATACCCAAATTAATAATCTCTCTCGCACTGAAACCTTCGAGATAGCTAAAGGTGTTCGTCAAGGCTGCATATTTCGCATATGCTCTTCAATATCTATGTCGAGAAAATTTTCCAACTAGCTTTGGAAGCCGAACAAATGGGAATCAAAGTTAACAGGCTCCATATTAATAACATTCGATACGCGGATGACATGGCCATTTTAGCGGATAACTTGGAAATTCTTCAGCATATGTTAAAGCGTCTTAATGAGGTTGGCAAAGAACTCGGATTAAAAATCAATATATCCAAAACTAAAATGATGGTAGTTAGTAGACATCAAATCACCGACACTAATTTCAAGGTTGATGGTCAAGTTATATCTCGACGCAACGCTAAATCAGAAACGGGATTGTGACGAAGAAGTGAAAGTTCGAATCGGAATTGCAAAAACTACTTTTACAAAATTACGACCATTTCTATGTCAAAGAAGCCTACCGATTGAATTACGTCTGCGTGTAATAAAGTGCTACGTGTGGCCTGTCTTATTGTACGGCGCAGAAACCTGGTCTTTAAAAGTGAGAAGCATCAACCCCATCGACGAATTTGAGATGTGAACCATACGAAGAACACTAAGGATTTCGTGGACGGAACACGTAGCAAACGCCGAAGTTTTGCGAATAGCGGGAATAGAGAGACTACTACTGGAGATCTTAAAAAACAGGAAAATATCTCACCTAGGACACATTAGATATAAGAAATGACAAATACGCAATACCAAAACTAATTTTACAAGGGAAAATAGAGGGGCGACGCTACCCAAGCTGGAAACAACATTCGTAGCGGCGCAGTATAAGGGACTGGACGGGGGTTAGAGATGCGGCGACCGTATTTAAAAGGGCTGAGGAAAGAGCCCTCCATTTATTGACATGACGTTGGACAGATAATCGCCTACGTGCTGGCAAGCATAAGGCGCCAGAAGAAGAAGAAGAAGAAGATTAGTTTGTGTTGTATATTCTTTTGACAATTATTAGAGTGCGAAATATACCAATAGATGGAGTTGAGCAAATCAGATGATAATAAAACTAAAACTAATAAAATAGTAAACGCACACAAAGAAGCATAAGGAAGGCAAAGAGATGTATAAAACACATGGAGAGTATCATCAGATCATCAGCTTACACTTTTGGGCTGAATAACTAATTTGAAGGGCAACACATAAATACTCACTTTATAGGAGTAGCATAACCACTCTATACACCGTTGCCATAAAACAGTTCTGCAAAACTTGCCCCTTCATGGTGTACTGCTCGGGTGTCCCCTACCCCTTGTTTCGGTTTGCCCCTCACTGCATACAGCTTTGCACCTACTACTACTTTTTAGAGTTTCCATCGTCTTCTTTACGGGCTAGCCCTTGTTCACCAATCACCTGAATCATCCGTAGCCACCTCAGAGCTCCTCTTCTTCCCACCCGGAGTTACACAGCTTCAGGGATAGTCAATATCAAAGAGTCAAGAGTTGTGAGTCTGTCCGGACAACTCTCCTGCACCCTATTGCAAAATCTGGCTGGGACCACACAGGCACTCTGGGACCATATATGTATAACTAAGGCTATCACTATCACCCAGTACCTCTATATAATGAACTTTCCTGAAAACTAATGCTTTTATTAGGCATGCATCACACGCAAGCTTCCCACAGCAAGTGATAACTAAGTCAGAGGTACCACTTTACTATTACAGTTTAATCACTGTCATGCCACCGCAAAACGTAATTCTACCGTCGAGTGTGCCACCACCCCTGATACTGTACCATTCATCAACCTCTTTTGGTTATCGGAGCACACACACCACTTCCTTCGTATGTTACTTAAGTCAGCATATTTCCTTATGCTTGGGTCAACCCTTGGGATAAATCTCATTTTTATTAATTGATAATGCAATATAAATGTAAGTAAAGACACATTAAATAATTCAGTCTCTAACACTTATTCCCAAAAAACCCAGAGTGAACTACTTTTGTTCCATTACAAAGTCCACTGACAGCTTAGGAAATGAAATGTTGGTCCCACAAGCATCTTTTGTGCTAGATAACACCTTATCTTGCAATTCTTCGAACTATTTTGCAGCATTCATCACTTCAACAACAATGTGTATCCTATGAACTCCCGGCCAGACAAAAAACCCCATACCATTACCCACATTGGGTGTTTTATGGTTGGAAGAATGAACTTCGTTGAAAATTCTTCACTTCGAAAGTTATGATATTTCTTGGACGATTATCGAATCGTTGGTTTTTCTGAAAGCAGAGGCTTTTTTTGTGCTTTAAACCGTCTGAGGTCAAAAGTAACCAAGCTTCTTCGAATAGTAGATGTATCAGCTCTTACTTTCGCAGCTTGAGACCACAGCTTCCTTAGTTTTGATGCCTTAAAGCTTCTATTGGCAAGATGGTTCTTCTCAACATAAGAGAGAAGCAAGTGTCTTAGCAAAGACGCCATGAAACATCGAATTAGTGGTTATTATTGTTTATTGAATGCGTCTGTGAAAAGTATTTATACAAACTAAGATGCATTTAACAGTTGAGCAGTACATATTTCATACAAGAGAGGTTTTCCAAATGAAATTAATTTTCAATAATCGATTTCAGGAGCTTAATTATAAATAGCAAACTTTTCAATCAAGTTCTGGAATTAACAAATATCAATATGTAAAGCATTATACTATTTATTCAAAATAATTACGCATCATTTTGTCAAAAATTGCAGATTAATTAATTAAATCGAACATAGTGAAAATAGACACCAAGTTATGCAAATATTCAAATTTGTTTTTTATTCTACTGCATTAATATGAATCAAATAACAGACGATGTATGTTCGTTAAAAGCTTGTTTCTGATGTTTACTTTCTTCTTTCTTTCTTTAAACAAAACTCTTTTTACCCTATTAGGGTGTCGGGTGATGTTTACTTTAAAAAACGTAATAAATTGTAAACATGACCGACTTCTTGTTTTTATTAAATCCTAATTAGTAACAAACAAAATCCCGGCTGCTTTCTTCATTTCTGCTGCGTTTCGACTATTTCCGGCAATTTTTCCCAGAAATATGAAATGTTACTTCGTCATTTGCTGATTTACTATCTACGGGCTATGGGATGCTACTGCCAATCAAGAAATAATAAATTTACAATGCAGATGTCCTTATTTTAATTATGTAACAAAATTTCGGGTAAATTTTGAGGGAAAAAAGGGCGTTCAATAATTTATTCAAAAGTAGCCTTTTTATTTGCCTGGAAGCCATGCGTTGACCACAAAAGCAGAAGGCAAATCGATTATAATTTAAAGCGGTATTTTAAATATTTTTGTAATTTCGCATTCAAATTTACACTCGGTAAAAAATTCCCTACAAAATTTATATGATTTAGGGTTGGTAAATTATCGCGTCACCATTTTTTTTTTACAACAGGCAAATGAAAAGCTTGTGCGTAAATATTCAAACCAAATTACAAGCACATTTATACAAATCAACACATTTTAAAATGCTGTTAACATTCGTGTTTTGTTGGAATTTAATCACGATGATGTTATAAATCGGTATTGCTCAATAGCTAGTCTGAATTAAATCGGGGCAAAAAGAAAATTATCATGGCTTTTACTGATAGGAATTCGCGGTTATTATTTAAATCCTATTAACGATGAAAATGAATAACGCACAAGCAAAAAATCGCAACTTTGTAAGTCACACTAATTTTTAATTTTGTCAACATTGTTTAAAATAATTATTATTAGAGTAATTATACCAGATTTATTTATAAACCTGCCTACTAAACAAGGTTCAATGACTTGTAAATCCCCAAATCTAATTAATTTATTTAAGATAAAATAAAGCTTGTACAATTCTGAAACAAATTATATTTCGAAAATAAATAGCACTAACGTCGTTATTTTTTATGTACTAACTAACAACATTAATTTTAAAGCTAGTACATCGCACTTTCTCAACATCTGCTAGAAGTTCCCACTAGTATTTTCCATAGTGCTTCCACTTTAAGTTCTCACTAAGTTTACTCTGTTGCTAAAGCTTAATTACCTGTAAATTTCAAAGGAACGAGATCGTGTTCCCGGTAATCATAGTAGGCCATATTATACGAAATACTGTATCAACCTTTACATTTACGTAAAAAATTCAACACACGATTAAGATTAGACAGTTTTGTTTTTTCGTTACTTATAACTTATCTGATATTCTCCAGGGTTTGGAACTGGAAACTGAAGAAAAACTGCACGTGTGGTTTGAATATAAATTGAAAAAAACTGCCATCGGTTATTTTTTGGGTTTAACCTGAAATTGACTGAAGTATAAAGATTTCTAAGGTTTGTTTTGGACTTGCTTTGTTTAATTTAATTTCAATTTTTTGGGATTTGATCTACAAAGCTTTTGTTAAGACTTTCATATAATATTTCGTATGATTTTTTGGAATGATTTCATATTATTTTATTTTACAGTGATAACTAGGTATAGGATTTATATGCACTTAAAAATGTTGAAATATGCATGCACTTATGCACTATAAAAACGTGAAATATGCACTTAAATATTTACTTAAAAGTATGCCTTTATTAGAAATTTTTAAAAAATAAAATTATGCACTTTTAATGCCGCACCGTGTTGAGATGTTGTGTAACTTGAAAGAGTTTTGTTGCATCTACTTTATCGTCGCACACTGTACATATGTATATACTTTTTTTACGAAATTATGGCTTGTTTTAAAAGACATTTTGGGTTTAACCTGAAACTAACCGAAGTTCGGTAATATTTAAGGTTTATTTTCGACTTGCTTTGTTGAATTTAATATTTTTATTATTTCTGGAAAACAGAAAAGATTTAGCCTGCAAACCTTTTTTGAAGACTTTCATTACATATTTGATTTTGTATAGTATGTTCATTAAAAAAAAACTCTAGAGTGCTTTGAAAATTTAAGTATGTCTTAGGGTCTTAGGCTGTATGTTACATATGAAAATCATTTCCAGGGATTGCCGCGAGTTTTTTTTTTATGAACATAGGTTATACTTTAAGCCTAGTTTTTTTACGTCGATAACAACGGAGAATAATTTAAGGACTTTTAAAGATTGACAAAGTAAAATCATTAAATAAAGATTTTCAGTTTGGCTGAAATCTGCATGCAAATATAGTTTGTGGGAAAGCATTGATTATTTTAACTAATAATTTGATTTTAACCAGGACTAACTGAAGTTGATGATATTTAAGGTGAATTTTGAACTTGCTTTGTGCAATCTCTTTCTCATTTTTTTTTTTAAATAGCAAGATTTGGCCTGCCAGGCTCTTTTTACATTTTCATTCCGTACTTCCTATACTAACATTTGTTTCTTCTGAATAATCTGAGCATACTTTTTTACATCGATAGCAACTGAGGAGGATCTAAGAATTTTAAAGATTCGATAAAGTAATATAAAGATTTTCAGTTTGGCCGAAATTTGTATGCAAATTCTGTTTCAGGAAAAAGTAAAGTTATTTTAAACAATGTTTTGGGTTTAACCCGAAACTAATACAAGTTTGGTGATATTTAAGGTTCATTTTCGATTTGCTTTGGATGATTTATTTTTTTATTTTTTGAGTTAATAGCAAGAATTGGCCTGCAAGACTGTTGTTAAAACTTTCGACGTTTCGTTGAGTAACATGTGATTCTTCGGAAAAATTTAAAACTATTCTTTACATCGATTGCAGCTGAGCAAGATTTAAAGATTTTAAAGATACAATGCAATCCTGTTTTAAGGAGAACGTGTATTATTTTAAATGATGTTTTGAGTTTAATCTGTAACTAATTGAAGTTTGGTGATGTTTAAGGTTCATTTTCGATTGGGGCTTTGTCTAATTTAATTTTTATTTTTTAGGAGAATAGCAATATTTGGCCTCTGAAGTTTTTCTTAGAATTTGTTTACTAACATTTGATTCATTTGAATAAGACTAGTTTTAGTTTAGTTGATATGCCTGAGGATAAAGCTAACTGCGGTTCGGTGGTATTTGAGGTTCATTTTCGACTTACTTTATTGAATTTAAATGTTATCTTTTTGCAAGAACAGCAAGATTTGGTCTGCAAAGCTTTTATTAGACGTTCATCCCACATTTCGTATATTGACATTAATTTAAGGCTAATTGTTTCAGATCTATAACACTATAAACTATAAATTGAGGATAATGAAGTTCGACAAAACAATATCTTCAAATAAAGATTTTCAGTTTGGCTGAACTCTATACCCAAATACTGTTTCAAGGGTTTAAGCTGAAACCAACTGAAGCTTGGAGATATTTAAGGTCCATTTTCGACTTGCATTGTTTAATTTAGTTTTTATTTTTGGGAAAATTGTAAGACTTAGTATGTAAAATTTGGTTAAATTTTCATTCCATATTTTGTATACCAACATTTCTTTTTACATTGACAATATCTGGGGATGATTTAAGAATTTAAAATATGAACAAAGCAAAACAATAAATTAACCTTTTTATTTTGGTTGAAATCCGTATCCAAATTCAGTTTTAGGGAAAAACTGGAAGTATCGCAAATACGTTTCAGAAAAACTAAACCGCGGAAATAATACAAAAGAGTAAACAAAAACGTTTTAAAAGATCTTGCTGTATCTACACCAAATCTTTTCGATCCATTAAAACTAGCAAACTGCGTATTTTTCAGAAAATTCCACCCATATCAATTCGTACCCTACATCGATTTCAGTAGCAGTTAGAATACGAATGCTTTAGTTATAGAGTTTAACAAGTTTGACCTTTAAATTTCTGAAATTATGTCGTTTAAAAAAATCGTGCCGGGGTAAAGCTGTAGATAAATCCATCTTTGTCACCCCTAAAAACCAATCCACATTTAAGATCAAAACGTTAAAAAGTGATTAACTTGTACAAATGGTTTATTAATATCACATTTATTAGTGTACTGGCAGGGTCTTTTATTAGGATTTCCCGTACTAAAATCCTGGTGCATATTCAAAATACGTATAAAAATTCGTGTAAATCCAAACAATATCGTCGGTCCTTAATGGCCGAAGTTATATGACTCATATTAATTTAGTTCTGAATAACAACCGAGTAGGAAATGATTCAAAATTCAATCCAGTAAACATAAAGATCATTTGTTTAGCTTTAAGTTAACATAAACAAAACTTTTACTGCTAATACTTCAGAAAACTTGTTTAAAGGTATTTCTGGCGTGACTTTAAAATAGCTCGTTAAGGAAAAGCTTTCCGTAAACTTCGCGACCTTTTTACACGGCCAGTTGCCGCAGTTACCTACAGTAAATACGTTCGTGGTTGAACAGCAACAGAATAAATGTTTTACTGGAATATACGTATAATTTAATTCAAATGTAAACTTTAGAGAGTAAATTAACATTTCCATAGGTGCAACAATTAGGTACTCCAAACAAATCTAGGAAGTTAATGAAATTACGTTTAACTATGCCGGTGGTTTAAATAAAATATTAAATCCCTTATTCATGTACGACATTAAGTCTGGTATTCCATTGCTTTAATTTAAGTGGCGATTTTAAAATAGAATTTTGTGGAAACAATTTCTTAGTAAAGCTTCCAAGACAAAACCTTATTTCAGTTGTTCCATACCAAAATGAAGTCGTAAAACCCGAAGCTTTTGCTCAGTACAAATATGTAATTAAAAGGATTCTCGTTGTAATTTATAAAAGGAATGGAATAAAATATTATGAATGAAACAAAAATAGAAATAAAAGGGTAGTAAAGCAGGCATGCAATCTACGCTAGTGTTTTCTAATGAATACAAACATTACCTATATAAATATAACACAGCGTGTATGTTTGGTGGTTGAGAACTCTATTAACTCGGCGGTTGAATTAATCCTAGCAAGAATTCCGCAGATTCTAAGACACAAGTCCTCGATAAACTTCTGCCCCTTTAGTTAAACTATGTGCTGCCAAGAACATGAATGCCGCCTTCCAGTTTCAAGTCCTTGCCGTCTGGTTATTTGTATAGGCCACTGTGCAGAGCGCGTGAATGAGCTTGAACTTTGAGAGGTTAGGTAAGTTGCGGTCTCGTTATTGTATTGTTAATTTCCTTCCTTTCTGAAGTGGATAATTTGGCTTTCAAGTCTACATAGACGGTGAACAACACTTCGAACATTCCGCTACGGATTCTGCTTTTCGTAAAGTTCAAGCATGCGTCAAATCACTATCAAACCAGCCTATTGCTCATTTAACTTCCATATCCTTGCCCATAATTATTATGAAATATAAATCTCTACGTTGAACTTTATTCTGATATAAAACAGTAATAGTATCGCGGTCATTATTAGGAAGAGCAGTTCAGCTTGCTCTTTCCTTTCAGTGCTCATACGATACCGAATATATTGTGACCATTTTATTTCATAATCCCTTACTGGCTTTGAATAGGCAACACACATTACATGTCGTCATAGGTAAAACCTTGTGGAAGCAGCAAGGTTGATGGCCTACTCAGCACCGCTGAAGAATTACGAGCCAAAAAGCAGCTTAGATTTTTGGCCTAAACAGTCTATTTTAGAGATGGCTTGAAAGGAACAGTAAAATCTTAGCAAGAAAGTAGGTCCAGTTTAACTGAAAACTGGAGTCAAACGCAGAACACGTTGCAACCAACCTATTTTCCTGGAAAGGTTACACTAACAAAGAATTACGTTTATTGCTTGGTGAAATTAAGAAGCACTTCCTGTTACCATAAAGGCTCACAGGAAGAGTTGAAGGAAGCATCTTTATGGAAAAGTTATGCCAGGAAATAAGTTTAGCTGATAGCTGAAATGATTTCCAAAGAAAGTATTACATGTACATGAAGAATTTATTGTTTAGTAAATATTTAGCAATACCTTGTGACCAAAAATTAACTTCACAGGACATGAAAGTGGATCAAGACGATTTACAATATATTTTACGATAGGTAGGTACGCCCAATGTTAGAAGTGCCAAAATAACAAATAAGCTATAGCAGGCAGCAGAATAAGGAAGATGCTAATTTGACTTTTGGGAAAAACAAAATTAATTTATTTATTGCAAACCAAAGGGGGGTTCGAAACGCTAAACCCGTCAACTAGAGGTGGTCGTAATCGGGATGAAAAATGGGCGCCACTACGGAAAATTACCCAAAGATGCTCTCGAAGAACGTACTGCAGATTGTTCCTCTGGACTCGAAGGTGGTCGGGGGTGGCTGCACCCTACTGTTGGAGGTACTTACCCTTGCTTACTGAAATAAGAGACTGCAACGGGTGGACAGGCTTACAAGCTATACACAAATAGTACACTAGACATGAAACTCAAGCAAAAGGCAAGAATGAATTATCAATAAAATTTAATAAATGCAATTAAAATTCAAAACATAACACAAAATGAATTTATAAGTTCTATCTTAAATTACGTGAAAGGGGTGATTAAGGGATCTCACATTTACACAAATTACGACAAATATAATAATTGCTAGACTCCCTTAATCGCAGTCAAAAGAATGGTGATAACAAAAACTTCAGCTAAAAATCTGATAACAAATAATTTTACACATGCAACACAAAATAAGTAAACGTCACGATAGTTCGCACTGTTTCTAAATCATTACCGGTAAAGCAAAAAGTAATACGCACTAGTTGAAGACTTCACTTCGTTGAACAAATTAAACGGAAGAAAGAATGCATGAAGTACTTGAATTACATACACTAATTACTGGTGCATGTCCGCGGGTGAATCACAAAAATACGGTACTGAATTAAGACTTGAATCTGTACACTCACAACCGGCAGTAAAGAGCAGCCTAAAGTATTTACCTGGTAAAGAGGGCTTAGTTGTCAGGGCGCTTGGAAGCGATGGAAGCTTTAAACCCTAAAGAGAGATAGCAACGGTCGGCGTAAAAAGGGATGGAGTCCTTCTTCCGGAAGCAGATGTGAAGACAACAAGATGCCCTTAGCTGGTAGATGATTTAATCCAAAAACGAAAACTTCGTGGAACGGAAACTTCACTAAACGTCAACTTAAACGGCACTTCCAACACAGAACTTATGTTTCCCGGTACGAAATAAACGACACTCTCTGGGATAATCCGACAAATATGCCGTACAAGTTTTTCCACGAAAAACTAAACGAAAGCGAAAGGCCGATACATGAAACAGGAATTTTCTACCAAAAGTCTGGGAACGGTAATGCACGACTAAAGATGTTGACAACTGATTATACTCTGAAGTGCTTTGCTATTTTTCCGTAAAACAAAGGATGATAAAAAGAGATGCACAAACGCGACTTCGGGCGCGGGGCGAAATCTTGAACGGCGCCAAACTGGCGTGCCTCGTGATCGACTCGGTGCTTCCCCGAGTTCGTGATGAAGAAATCAAGCGAACAAATACTACATTACCATATTTGGTCATGCATTTGGGATTTCTTCGAATTATTTTGCAACCCAAAAGGAATGTGCTGATCTGATATTATTTCAATGAATTCTGCAAGCTTCAGGGCCGGCTCAAACTTTGAAAAACAGGACCGTATTATACTAATTTACGCAAAATTTAAAAAGCCGTGACAAGGGCTATATCCAGAAACATTGTTCTATGATAAATGTTGAAATGAAGAATTCAAGTTTATCCAGAAGGTGACCCAGTAGGTATTTTGCTACTGCGAAAGGAATATTTCTCAAATGTATACCTTTTTCTCCAACTATTTGACATTTTTCATCCACAAACATTGCCATGATTAAACACGGAGTTCTATACAGTTGTAGTATGTGCTAAAATTGTTCATATTTATGAACGTTAAAAAAGTGCAACTTAGAGATTTGCTGTTCGTAAAATTATACAGGTTATCCTAGAAACACACAGTAATTGGCTCTGCAGAAGCAGTGGTTTCAACAGGATGGTGTAACCTGTCACATGGCGCAAGGAACATTCGCTCTACTCCATTCAAAATTCGACTTGTTATTTGGGGAAACCTCAAAGGTAAAACCTATAACAATCAACAAGAGATGATTGCAAAGCTAAATGACAATGTAGTAGCCGTAATTGATGAGGTACATTGCCAGTTGTGCCAAAATGTCATACACAATTACAATGCATGATTACATCGTGCTACATGAATCGTTAAGGTCATTTGAACGATATTGTTAGTCATATAATAATTATTATTATTATTTCGTTCATGATAATTATCATGAACAAAATTACATGAAATGATGAAACCCTTACTGGACCACCCTTTAATAACCAACCCAGAATAGTACACATTACAGATAAACTGTATTGAAGCAGTAAGGGTGGTTGTCTCTTAGGAACGATTAATAGGTTACAAAATAAAATACAGGGTGCCCTGTTCATCTTAAAATGTTGACCCTGACAGTTTAAAAAGAGGCAGCATACATTACCTCCTATACATGGCTAAGTTTTCAAGCCATAACATTTTATATCAGATTAGAACACCCTGTTTATGTTATTTACGATCTGCCTATTTCGATCCATTGTTGGAAGTAGGCTTTTCCTATTTCATTCCATCTTTTTTTATTGTTCGTTTCTCTCATCCAGGCAAGGCCTGCGTATCGCTTGATGTCATCTCTCCATCTCATGTTCGGTCTTCCAACACTTCTACGTCCTTCCCGTGGTTGCCATTCTAGTATTCGTTTGGTCCATCGATTGTCGGTTCTACGGGCTACATGTCTGGCCCACCTCCATTTTGACTGGGCTGCTCTTTCAATGATGTCTACTAGTTTCGCTTGTTCCCTTATGCAGGTGTTCCTTTTCTTATCTGCAACCTAATGCCCAGTATTAACCTTTCGTGGGCCCTTTGAATTCTGGTTAGTCGTGCAAGTTCTTTCGTACGGCACCAGCTACATATGAGAACCGGAAGTATACACTGATTGTAGAGGTTTCTTTTTAAATTTGGGTTGGGCATGTCTGATGTAAAAATGTGTTTCAATTTACCGAAGGCCGCCCAGGATAGAGAGGTTCCTCTGGTTATTTCGTCATTCATATTGTCTTCCTTGGTTGGCTGTCAACGTTTTCTAGCTCTTGTCTTTCTAGTTCTATGTTTATATCGGTTTGTGTGTTTGACATTATTTTCGTTTGTTAATTTTCATAGTAAGGTCAATATTTTTTAGGTGATTGTTCACATCTGTTACCATGCCTAGGAGATCTTGGGGATTACTATCTATGTTGATGGCTTTATCAGACTAGTCTATTTCTCTAAATATGTTGTCAAGAGCAGATATAAACAGTTTATGTTATTAAGGGTCGGTATTTTCATCTTCCGATAGATTTAATCTCCAGATATAGAGATCAATCGTTTGAGATATGATAAGTGGGTTGCTTATTTTAAAACATCATGGCTTCGTGATGAGTGCCCCATACACAGTATGTCCCTTATTGGCTCTAAATCGACAACACAAATTACACGATGCAGGTAAGCCTTATGGAACAAATACACTCTATGGAAGAAGTATGGGTGGTTACCTAATCCAAATGAGGGATTATGAGATAAGATGGTCATTCTGTGTGGATAATCAAACTATCGATTTTAACAGAATTACCTACATTCTTGTACAAATAATCATTATTCTTAGAAAAATAATTTTAAGATTAGAAATTGAAATTGACATATGAAAAGTTATATTTATGAGGTGCCAGGGTGCCCATAACTTAAGAATATCAAAATTTTGAAATGTTTTAAAAATTCACAAACGTGTCTTTTATATTTAACAACGTTCATTCTTTAAAATAATCTGTATAGTTGTTGTAAACTAAAACAGCAGTGTAGTTAATGGTAATGACCTTTCGAACAGTTTAGTTCTGTAGTAACTTAATGTAACTTTGTGTTTATACCATATATGTAATTCACTACGTGCTACTAATTTGTCGTACTGGAAAGTTAGTTTGGCATTAGCTAAAACGGAATGAGCAAAGCAAGCTAGGTGGAGACATCTTCTTTTAGTCGTATTCAGCCATCCGAGCTTACTACGTTCATAGGAAAGGTTTTTTGTTTTTAATGGCAAATAAAACGTATTACATGTATGCATTTAATACTGTTTGTATTTGTACCGTGGCGTTTTTATCCCCAAAAGTCCCACAAGCTACAATAATAATTGGATCATTTGTATACTAAAATATTGCATAATTGCACATATAGGCCTAGCTTGTTATTTGTTATTTAAATTATATCTGCCCAAGTAAAGACAGTTTAAAGAAAGAGATTCAGTTTTAATTGGGAATCTTGAGAGGCTTCGGCTATTTTATTATTTAAATCCGAATCTAATATTTTATTTGCTTGGCTGATTTTTAAATAAAATAATCATAAAAGCCGGATATGTACACCTGCTTATCATCAACTTAAGTACGTATCACAGGTTCAGCATCAACAAGGAAATCTGAAGTAGATAATATAAGAAAATGGAAGTCCTAGTATTGAACCCTGTGGGACCCTTTTTAAAAGCTAGAGATATAGATCTTATACCATTGAATTATTTGCAACGCAGGTTTAAGCAAAGATTTAACTTAACACAGTGTAAAGAAAACTTTAGGGATTAAGCTCTAAAATATTTGACGTAAGCTATAGTTTAAGCTGAGTTTTTGTTTAACTCTGTGTTAAAATACCATTTCTATTTCCTATAATTATTTAAAAACAGCAAGTAGTGTTTTAAAATCGCATATTCTACTCTGAAAATACATGTAAGTATTAAAGCGCAGAGGTTTTATATTTAATACTAATGGTCTGCGGTTCCGTTACTCACATAATAAATTAAATCTCACAAAAGCATTTACAACGTGTAAAATGTGGATGAACTTCTGTTAAATATTGACTTTTCACAAATTAACGTGCCAAAAATGTTCATGTTCAACCCCAGGCTTTAATGAAATTTAATGAGAAAAATATAAATTTAAAATATATTCTCTCTTTAGCAGAGGTTTGCCGAAACAGTATGGTAAACGTGCTTTATCTAGTACCGAATATGTCCAGGAATATCGATGAATCGACGAAACGTGAACTTTTCTTATTCCTGGACGTTCTAACAAAGTCGATTGGGACTCAGATACAGATTGATTCTCTACGGTGTACTGTTGTCTCGAGATAACTTTGAATTTTTAACATACAACTCCAGTTCGAATCAAATTTTTGTGTTTTTTCTAACTGACTTAATAAAAAAACATTCCCGAACAAAAGGTTTTTAAATCCTAATCTAAACCAGATGTTCTTTTAAATCAGTTAGAATTACGACCTAGTAATAAAGTTCTGCTTCATCTGCCCTCTTACGAACCCTAATTTGCTTTTAAGTAAGTCGATTTATACGCTGTTACGCGTTTTATTTTTTATACTTTTTATTCCATTTACCATGGTGGTGTTTATATATTTAATAAACGAACAAGGGGGGAAACGGTAGGAATCCGAAGTAGACCTTTGCTTCTGCAAAAATTGAATGTTAAAAGTGAAAATAGATTTTAATGATATTTAAGTTACGACAGGAAGCAAAGTTAATTATAAATTCTGTTGTCGTAAATATTACGTTTTGATAAATCAAATTAAAATTTGTGGAACGAATCATATTCACTTCGATGTTTCCATTATTTTTCGATTTCTTGCGCTTTCACGATGTTTCTAAAACATATTAGGTATGACCATCCCATAGAAAATCTTGTTATGCTTAAAAACCTCCTCTACGGTTACGTTTACAACACTTAATGTTAAGACGGTTACATTTGATGATATGTTAAAATGTTTACGTTAACAAAGAGTTTTCTGAGCATCGTACGTTACCAATGCAACAACAAAAAATATTAATACGTCACGATGATCTATTCACTTATTCAGGAAGTTAATCTTAAGACGTTTATGTTAACGAAGAAAGTTTTGAGTACCGCACATTACCGATACAACAACCATAAATATTGCTGTGCTACCATTACCTCTATGTTAACATAGACTGTTTTGAGAATCGCACGTTACCAATACTATGATACGATTACGTTTACGTTAAGTTGATGCTAAAACGTTTATATTAACAGATAAGTTTTTGGCCACCATATACTACCAATACAATAATAAATATTAAATACTATGACTAAAGGCAAACCTAATAAGCAATGGAAATTTTAATTAAGAGATTTTGTATTTGATTACTTATGTACGTAACATTATGCGTGTTTGCTGCATAACATACAATAACGTAATCTGACTGTTAATGCAGAAACATACAACTGGCCTGTACTTAATTAACGTATTTACGTAACGGAAACGCTATAAAGAGCGTTTGCAGAAAGTGTTGTAGAATAACGCTCTACGTTAAAATATTGCTGCTAAGTTATGGCCGTGTAATAGTTATTTACGATATAAGTGTGATATAGACATTATAGTTTCCCACGAAACACCACTAAAATTGTCTGAAAATAGTCTCACTTTAATAGAATAGGTAATAAATTAATCAAGGTGACAGTAATATTTAATTTTTTTCAAAATGATAGCAAATCGTAGTGGTCTATGATCGTGGCTTAGTTACCGAATAACAGTAAACTGGAATTCTAAATTTTTCGAAGGTGAAACTGTTTGTGTTGTAATTTGCTTCAAATATGAGCTTCCCAGGTTGTTCTTCCGATGAATAAACGTCAGATATACCCTTTGATATTGAGGAAGAAGCAGAAAAAGTGATAAATAATTATCTTTTCTTGGATTTGTTAGTTCTCAATTTCATTGCCGCACTAGTGTGGTAATAATTTCATTATTGCACTCACTGGGATAACAAGACTATTACATAAGATCTAAAATGAGTGCGATATGGTACCATGAGATCGAAAAAAAGATGATTCTGAGCAGGCCTTGACTAGTACAACACGATTGGCAAGACTGATTTCAAAATGTGGCAGTAGGTTGGAGGGCCGTTAGAGGTTAATAAATGTCAAATAAATTAAAACACAAAACAGTATTTATTTAGGGAACAAACTGAAAACTAAGACGAATACATGTTAGAGTAGGTGTTCAAAATGTGATCCTTCACTAGTATTACAACGATAAACTTAAATAATTCTGGAAACAAGATTGCAAAACTGACTTACATTTGAAATGTCACTGTCACATTATAATTCATAGGCATTCTAGAACCAGTGTAGCCAATCGTGTTGTACTAGTCAAGGCCTGCTCAGAATCATTTTTTTTTTCGATCTCATGGTATAACTTATCCCACGTTGATAGATAATAGATATTTATGCTAAGATAATGTTTATTCATTTTTTTTTTTTAAATTGACTGCTATATTTACAACTAGTCCCAAGACTAACAAGCAAAAGTGATGATATATACTGCTAAATAACATGAGAGGAGATGTCGCCCAGTGGCGGCCCCCCGTATATTTATACTACTCACTAATTAGTAAGGTCGAATGTTTTTTGTCTATTTAGGCGTCGAGTGTTGTTTCTCTCTTCGAGAAGATTTGTCACTAGCACACTAGGATGACCCTGTAGTCTGTTTGCATAGGTAGTGGCATATCTTCTGATTTCGTCTCTTACCTATGGGATCTTGAGGTCTTCTTGCAGTGTTTTATTGTTGACGTACCATTCTGCATTTGTTAAACTACGTAGGGTCTTGCTTTGAAATCTTTGTATAATTTCAATATTAGATGTTTTCGCGCACCCCCAGAATTGTATACCGTAGGTCCACACTGGTATTAACACTACTTTGTACACTAACACCTTGTTGTTAAGCGATAGCTTGGATTTTCTGCCCAGGAGCCAATACATGTTTTTCAACCTGATGTCCAGCTCTTTCCTCTTTTTTGTGAGGTGTGTTTTCCATGTGAGTCTCTTGTCTAAATGCATGCCGAGATACTTAGCTTGTTGTTTTTCTGGGATTTGTATGCCATTTAGTATGATTGGTGGAGAAGTACCGCGCTTTGTGGTGAATGTTATTGCTGTTGATTTGCTCTCGTTGATCCTTATGCGCCACTTGTGTAAACACTTTTGCATGTTATTAAGTGATCGTTGTAGATTTGCCGCTGCTTGTGTAGGATCTGTATGCGAAGCTAGTATAGCAGTGTCGTCTGCGAATGTGGCTGTAACTACATTCTCGTTGCATGGTAAGTCTGCTGTAAATATTTGATATAAAGTGGATCCCAAGACGCTTCCCTGGGGAACCCCTGCGCTGATTGGATATAGGGTAGAATGACTGTCTCCATATTTAACCTGGTAATACCTATCAGTTAAGTATGATTTTATAAGTAGGTAATATTGGTGGAGTAATAGGTGCTTTATTTTGAATAGTAGGCCAGGGTACCAGACTCGGTCAAAAGCCGGGCTTACGTCTAAGAACACCGCCACACAGTATCTGTGTTCTTCAAGGTCCTTTTCAATCACATTCACTACCCTGTGGATTTGTTCTAATGTGGAATATTTGCGTCTAAACCCAAATTGATGTTGAGGGATAATGTCTTGCTCATCTACTACAGGCATTAGTCTTTTCATTATGATATTTTCTAGCAGTTTTGATAATATTGGGAGCAATGTTATCGGTCTATATGAGGTAACTTCTTGCGGGGGTTTTCCTGGTTTGTGTATTAAGATTATTTGGCCAAATTTCCACTGTATTGGGAGGTATTGTAGTCTGATTACTGCATTAAATATTTGTGTAATTGCCATTAATGCCTTTTTAGGCACCTCTTTCAACAGTTTGGCTGTGATGAGGTCATAACCCGGTGCCTTTTTATCATTGAAATTTTTAATTTCCGTGTTTATCTCGTTAGGCGTAAAGTGTTGCAGTGATGGACTTAATTGCAATGGAACATTTAAATATTCCAATACTTCATTTTCTTCTTGAGGTGTTACTGTTGGAGGATGTGGCTGGAAAATATTAGAGAAGTGTCCAGCAAAGAGCTCCGCTGTCTCTTCTTCTGTTCTTGCCCACGTGCCATCGGTTTTCCGAATTGGGGGGATTGGTTTTTTGGGGCTTTTTAGCTTTTTCGTTGCTCTCCACAAGGTATAGTCATTGTGTGGAGACGGCGATAGATTACTTACTTATTCGTTGAACGTTTCATTTTTCCAATCTTTTAGTAAGTTTTTCAGTTCTCTAGTTAGCCTATTTAATCTATTTTTATCTATGGGATGCCTGGTTTGTTGCCAGATTTTCCTGGCCCTTCTTTTTTCAGAGAATGTTTATTCATGAGAAGTAATTTCTTCGAGTGAATAAACATTCTTAGCTCGCGTGGTTTATACAATATTTTATTCAATTTTGATGAAATAACCACTATGAATTTAATTTTGACAAAATAAAATATAATATAATTTTGACGTTTTAAACTGTCATTATTAACTCCATAGCAACAGCTAGGATAAGTAACTGTTTATTTGTTGCAGAGTGAGTCAAAATTCTGTGAGTGATTTAATTTTTTTTTAACTCACTAGAAAATAAACAGTTACTTATATAGCTGTTGCTATAGAGTTAATAATGACAGTTTAAAACGTCAAAATTGCATAAAATAATTAAAGGTTTTCCAATAGGGGTAGAGGATGGAGGTTACCGCAGGTAACCAGTAGGCAAACGGCCTTACTACTATCTTTCATAGAAAAGGCTGAAACAATTTATTTTATCCTTCAGACACAAACCGACATTACATGTTGTGCATTACCATATTATTATGTGGGGCTCCTTTGCTGTGCTGCATTGGGAACCTCTAAGCGATGTTCATCTGGCAGGCATGTGTGCATTTTATCAAACCATATTTCTTTCGGCACGACAGTTTTGAATTTGTTCATAGGCCTTTCACCATTTTTTCGGCGCATCTTAGGACTTCAGGATCTGCCCTAATTAATTGACTGACGACAGCATGTCGAAATTGTTCCAAAATTACGTGTTGAGGGTTTGGTGATCACATTTTATACATTATATATTAAGCATTTACTAGAGTAGTATTCACAAAGTACCAGAAAATGCGGTGCCACCATTTATATGTGATTTTCATTCGTAAAGCGATTTCATCATGTCGAATTTGTTAACATATCCCATGTGTCTGTAGTAGTCATTTACAAGGGCAGGAAATGGGACATGTTCTTTTGAACCATCTTTTTTCTTTCTTGCTGTAGTTCCTAAATAGTTAGGGTTGTGAAAATTAAAAATAAATAAAACGGCTTTCCTATCCATCCACTTGAGAGCTACAATTCCATCTGTACATACTCTCCAACCTGAGTCTTCACGTTTTAGGGTTTTATCATCTCGAAAATTTTTTTGGGTTTTTCTTGCTGTCGCACATGCATAAATTTTCTGAAGAAGCAAATCCTTTTGTAGTTACATGAAATTGAAAAAATTATCAAGATATATGTGCTATCCCTTCTAACAGTCTTGTAAGGTCCTGTATTACCCGCTCTCCCAAAGACTTTTCAGTGAGGTTACCTGTTTTTCCAGTATATATTTGAAACTGACCCATCCATATATTCCGTTTGGTTACATCTCACCCACACCTTGTATCCCCTCTTTATCGGTTTGATGAGCATATACTGTCATAAAATAGACCTTCAATTGAACCGTATCATGGATTCGTCCACTGATTGATGTTCAATGATTGAAAGGAATTTTTGAAACTTTCAGAGAGTTCGTCTAGAAGCGATCTAATCTTATACAGCTTGTCAAAATTCTGATCTGCTCACCGGGGCTGGGCGGAATTATCATTCAGGTGCAGGTTACTAAGCGGCCAACTAAAAGGATCTTAGTTCTACCCTTGACGACTAATAGTCTTTATAGCTGGAACATTTATTCCAAGAAAAGTTTTTATTTCTGAAGCCGTGGTTGGAATAAACTTGGCGTTAGTATTCTTTTGGACAAAATACAGGTTTGTATGAAACACGATGGTGTCAATTAAATCATCCGTGGAGAGATGAACAAATACATCTGTCGGTGTTTCCACGTCTTCCAGGAAAATAGGGCCTGTTTTCTGTACGAAGCATCAGGTACGGTGCAATGTGTTGTATCATTTATCCATGTCGTGAGATGTTTTCACAATTATGTTCGCACAACAGACAAGGGCCCTTTGTCTTCTGGGTCCCAACCATTGTTGATAATATCGTTTCGATCTTCACTGACTGTCTCTGCAACTTCATCATCCATTGATAAGACACTTTCCGCTTCGTTTCCATTTTCATCAATTTCATCAGATGTTACAGATTCACAATCAGAAGGAATCTTCACCAGTAAAGCCCAAATTTCTGGTCTTTCCATGTTTTCTAACTCCGTGACTGGCCATTTCGTCACCCCTAAAATACGCATGCGCCTAGTGATTGGGTATTTGTAGCAACCACAGATTTAAAGATAAAATTGTAAGAATATTTTACATAATATTATAAATAACAAATTATTTACACTCTCTATAGTATTTTAACATTATATATCTAATTATTTACTTACGTGCCATTTTAAAAATTATGCACATAAAACAAACAACTAGTGCAGGTGGCAACAGAACCTAACTTAGGCACATGTTCGAACGATGCGTCGAAAAAAAACCCAGGCTTTCTTTGCGTTATAGGCTACACGTTATGTAGTATGGTTGCTCACCGTTGCGGGTAGGAAATCTGGACTGAAATATTATACAGTATGGCATCTGGGGGTAACCAGTTGTCCTCAAAGGGTCAATGTTAGGTTTAAAAAAAAACAATGATTAATTCTGTTAGTTTTCTCCAAAAACACCATATTAACGGACGTCTGTAACCATAACAATGTCCAAAAGCTATACTTTAAGACCTTCGTTATTATCTACATCTGTCTTGAAGAACGTAACGTTTGTCCTTACTGTATTCATAACGTACGATGCAAGAACGTAACGTAACGGATGAATAGCGTATTCTCGTAACGTAAATCTCCATTGTTGATGCAAATTGCATTTAATTTAACTATAAGGCTCACGACGAAAGGGCCTAATCAGTCTTATAAATTTTGCCAGAAAAATTGTTCCGAAACAGTTAAAGTAATAGAAATTGGCCAACATTAAGCAACAAAACACCGTTTACATAATCTTACATAGGACATCTGACATAGTTACAGGCTATCCAATTCTATAACCAACTAATAAACTGAAATCACGGACAACTATTGTCCAAATAAAAGTAAGCTGTATATATGAATGTAGTTTATAAATAGACGGATATACAATAAATACAAACGAATATAATTAACTCGCCAACATAAAATAAATATTGTTACAGAGACATCTCTTTTGACGTTCATTATATGCACTTCGATTTGAAATGGAAGAGCATTTTGCAATCGTAACCTTTATAGGCGGACCATTGTAATAGATGCAAATTAATCTGAAAATATAAACATCAAATAACACTTAAAACTCATTATTTCACCACAAAAGCGACACATATCTTATGGATCTTTTTATTTTTAGAACGTTCTGCAACGAAAGAGCATTTTTCGAATCGTAACCTTTCCGACAGACCTTTATAATAGCTGTAAATTAATCTCAAAATACAAACAGCAAATAACACTTAAAACTCATTATTTCGCCACGAAAGTGAGGCTCTTTTGAATCTTTTTATTTGTACGAAATTATTTAGAAACGGAAGAGCATTTTTCGAATCGTAACCTTTCCAACCGACCTTTGTAATTGCTGTAAATTAATCTCGAAATATAAACATCAAATAACACTTAAAACTCATTATTTCACCAGGAAAGCGACAGGTGTTAACGTGTCACCCTTTCTGTGTAGTTGTTATGTGGTTAGGTTTATCACCACAAAGTGTTTAATGGGATTTTAGGGCATTTAGATATTTTCTAGATAGCTTTACAGTGTATAATAACAGATTTTTAAAAGGTCCTTTTTATATCAGGTTGAAAAAGCGAGGGAAACATTGTGTGACAACGCATTAATTCCTTAATTTTTGACTTATTGAAGGAAAGAAAAAATAATTTTGCTTGGTTTTTCCAGAATTTAAGTGAGTTAAAGAAATCAGTTTAAGGTAGTTTTAAGGTACTTTGAAGAAGAATTTTCTAAAATTTGAAGAATTTGTTGAACTTTCCTTCCTCACGTCAAATAAAGATTTTATTATGGGTGCACCTCTACTGGCGTAATAATAAACTTTGGATATTTATTACTATTATTAGTCCATACGTCCCTATATAGGGTAAAAGCCTTCCGGATATATAATTCAAAATTAGGAATTGGGCAACAGTTACAGTAAAAGAGTGAAAGAAAGTTAATAATTAAAATACGGACAGTGATGAATAAACTGGCACTTTTATTAGAAAGAGCAGGCCACGTATGCCTGATGAGAGACAAGGTTTCGAAACTTATTCGTATACTGCCAACGATAAATTTGTGATTTTTATTTTCATTTTATGTTTGTCATGTGTTTGCCTAGTATGGTCCTTCTATATAAGTATAAAAAAATCGTATATTGTTTTGATTTCTTTTATAAACCCAATTACATTTTAATTATTAAGTGTAAATTGAATATCATACACAATCATATACCTCGGTTAGCTCAGTTGGTCGTTAAGGAGGTTCTTTTAATCTGATCAATTAATATAAATGCTTTTCTGTTATTTAACAACAATTACAAAAACGTAATTTATATGCAAATTTATTAATAATATCCCTATGAACCCTAACTATTTATTTACTATGAACCTTAATTAGTAACAATTTTACCTTAGCTTATGTAACACAAATATCCAGGTAAATTCCAAATTCCAAATTCCAAATTCCAAATTATTGTTTACAAATCTTCAATTCAAACTTAAATGTGCAGAAAATATGAATCCCATATATCTATAATTACTCTAGACTAGACACTCAAATTAACTTTGATTCTTGCCAGTATCCAAAAATGAACAGGGTTTTCCATTTTCTTTCACAAGGATAATAATTAGCATACTTATTTTGAAATTTCTATTATTTCCTATAATAATAAATAAATAAATAATACCACTTTACTTTTCTCAAACAAAACTACACTTATTAACTTTAATTTTCTTCTTAAAAGAAAAACACGTCCGCTCTTCTCAGAAGACGACTTTAATCCTTTATTTACGTTCGTCCCTTGTTTTATGTCGTCTTGGTTCCCTTATAATTTTCCTCCAATGAAAATACTCTTTGCTTCTTCTGATAATTATTATTAAGTACATACTAGGTATCTAGCTAGCTTAATTTATATTTACAATACAACATTCTTAACAATTAATTTATTTTACCCTAACTATCTAGATTCTTATTTTATTACATTTTTTATGAATGACCTCATTAAATCTGCACAAAATTAACTTGCAATTAATTATAAATTAAAATTCATTGACAATTATATTCTACTGATAATCTTCAATGCTCACAGATATCATATGAGTATGTATGTAGTTGCAGATATTTAGAAAACCTATTTAATTAATTACTTCTGTGTAATTAAAAATCCTTCAGTTATATCTAATCAAGCCCGAGTAATTTTTCCATAAGTTTGAATTTTTTTAATCATCAACTGGTTGAAGTTAATTCGATTAGTGAACGCTAGATTGAATTCCACGGAGAGACATTTATGTGATCCTTTTTTAATCTCGAAAATTACTTACTCGATACCAGTTTAAATTCGAAAGGCGGTAGAGAGTTAAGCCTATGAATAATATTAATAATTAAATTTACGTAGTGTTAGGAGCATATCTTAAATATCTTCAACGTTTGCGTTCACCAGAGAGTACAGGGTAAGATAAAATACACCATTAATGTTAAACACGTTTCGCAAGGTATAGCGATTTTGAACAGAATGGGATCGCACCGCACTGCGACCAGTACAAATTGAACTGCGGTGATACCCTCCTCGTTTCCAATATCCAAATTATGTGCTGAATGTGAAGCTGTTGCAACGAGTACAATTTTTTAACGAAAATTGAGTACGGTAGGCGAGTACCCCTACATTTAGACAGATTCACTTAGTATGTGATTTAATTCGGGTAGATACAATTTCCATTTATAACTTAGGAAATTGCTCTACCAGGGCCTTGTTTATAATAATGAGATGCGATAAGTGAATCACATACGGAATATTATCTGACGATATTTTTGCATATTAAATTCGCATTCCGTACGAAAGAAGAACGAAACTACCGTACGTGGGGTTGAAATTTGATTTTCGAACCTAATATGCAAATTTTCCAAACTGCCACTGATTTCTAGCAGCAATTAGTTGTACAAGTGGGCCTACCTTTACTGGGGTTGTTTCATTAATCTTGGTGCGAACTGAAAGACGAGGGCGACCGTTTGTGCTCAAAGTTTGCTCCATTTCTCCGTTCATTTGCACTCGGAGACGTTATCATTAGCTTGCTGTGAAGTGGTCTCGTGGGTCTTCGTCTTCTGTCCTCTGCAAAGATTAGAGCAACGGTTACATTCAACCATTTATATGTACGAAATAGTGAGGGTATCCTATCCCTATTGGATGTTCGTAAATGTACAGATCATTGGAAAAAACGTTTCGAGGAAATTACGAACTGTTTAGTTAATTTGCTTTTATTTACTACATTTTATAACGGTCGACCCTTCCACGCCAGTTCAAACAAAAGGGTATAATACTAGCGGAATATAACCTATCTAAAGGGATGCAGGTGCGTTACTAGATCCGCTGTCCAGTTATTGGATTAAGAGATGATAGATGGTGATAGGATTAATTAAAGCATAATTAATATTTGCTTCTAACTATACGGCCGTTAATATAAAGAAGTTACTTTAGACGTTAAAGATATTTATTTGGTATTTTCTTTTGCAGTTTTGACGTACGAGGAAGAGCTTTTAATAAAGCACTACACTGGTCGGATCCTAATATGTTTGGTCCCCGTGCGTATTTGGTAACAGTGGCTAAACCTGCTGCTCTAACTTTAGATGGAGTTCAACTCGACGACGAGGGCATTTACCGTTGCAGGGTGGATTTCCGTACCACCCCCACTCGCAATTTCGCCATCAACCTGACAGTTATTGGTGAGTATTACTTAAGCTCGTCAATTAAATGTAACGTTTTTCTGTCAGTCATTCAGTACCGAAAGATCGGAAATAGTTTTTTAAAATTTAAATTGGCACAGATACCTTTCAAAGGCACTCCACTTATTTACATAAAACCCTTCGATACTTCCCTTTTTAAACGTAGAAGTACAGGGTGGTCCAAATTGGACACTTTTGATAGGAAACACCAATTTCTAGAGGAGCTAGAAAAAAACTAACCTACATGTTACGAGCTCGATTTTTGTGAGAAAGTGAATGCCGAAAACCGCACATCGATATCTTGAACTGTTTAGAAGATATAGGGTGGTTTTCAATTTTGTGCATTTTTGACCCACCCCCGTAACTTATTTATTTATGAATATTTTTTGTTTCTGTAAAAACATTCTTAAGGCACTTTTTTTAAAGGAATCCAATGGTGTCCCAAGTTTTTTTGTAAAAAGAATGGTTTTGAAGCTATGACATAAACTTGTATTTTTTCTTATTGCTGTTTCTAAAATAGTATAAGATGAATTTTGTTAATCTGGAGTGCCATGTTGAACAATAAAACGAAATAAACTTACAGCTGTTATAAAATAAATGTTTAAAAAGGAAAGTAGCAAGTATTTTATATATTTAGAAGAAGAATATGCAAAAATATATAGGGTAGTCCATAAGAAAAAATACAAGTTTATGTCATATCTTCAAAACCATTCTTTTTACAAAAAAACTTGGGACACCATTGGATTCCTTTAAAAAAAGTGCCTTAAGAATGTTTTTACAGAAACAAAAAATATTCATAAATAAATAAGTTACGGGGGTGGGTCAAAAATGCACAAAATTGAAAACCACCCTATATCTCCTAAACAGTTCAAGATATCGATGTGCGGTTTTCGGCATTCACTTTCTCACAAAAATCGAGCTCGTAACATGTAGGTTAGTTTTTTTCTAGCTCCTCTAGAAATTGGTGTTTCCTATCAAAAGTGTCCAATTTGGACCACCTTGTACATTAACGTTATTAGAATTAAATCAGGATTGTAATGTCGTAACTAACATATTAATAATTAATTTTCCCATCTGCGTCCACTTCTAGTAAAACGATGGTAGTTAATTAGAATTAGAATATCTTTCCTCGATTTACGATAGGATCGTCTTTTAGATTACCTCGTTAGCTCATTAGGTTTTCTTCTTGATTAAAGTAGCCATTAGCTTAGGATTATTCGAGAAATAATTTTAAAATTACAATTTATACCCGCCGAAGTTTATATGAGAATAAGGTGTTCGCTGATATTGTTATTTCTTTTTCACTGATATGGCCTCCCCTTGTTAGGTTTGAATTTACTAAAGGACCATTTGTTGGATTTGTCCACCGAGTATGAGAATTTCTGAGTAGGATACTTTCAATTTGCAGTTTGTTCAGGATTCCTATTTGGAACTACAATTACGCCCTATAACAAAGAACAGTTTCGCTACGGTAATAATGTATAATTTTGCATATCGCATACGAAATTTTATTTGCTTTTTATGCGCATACTTATGGGTTTCATTCGAAACCCTTTATTGATTCGATGCAATTTCAATAGGAGGAGAGTATAGGGATATCGCGGGAAAAATGTATTTTTCTTTGTTAAATAATGAAATGATTTACTTAAATCCCGTCCGATTTAATTTTGACAGCAGACTTGTGTTGCACACATAAAACAAAGACTTACACGCAGAACGATTAAACAAAGCTTACTAAAAAGTAACATATTGCGGAATAATCCGGTATTAGCGTATTCGGAGAGGAAATAATTGGACCATTTTAACATATCGCTCCCTCTCGACCCATATCCTCGAAGTTGGATTAGACCCGGATTTACTTGCTGCGGTGTAAACGTGAAATGTTTGTAATGTGTAACTAAGATGTTTCTAAAATTAAAGTATATATCCATTGTTACACCGTTTCGAATTCAAATTCACAACCTAAGGGAATCAAACCTCTATTCCGAACATACAAATAATGGAAGAACCAAGAAGTTCTTTTGTAATACCTACTCGCGTGAACATGGAGGTTAAGAATAAAAAGTCTATTGAATAAACGTGCCATGAAAGGAAATCTCAAAACGTGAAGTTAGGAAATCAGAGAAGGCCAGAAGTAACCCAGGTAAGGGCAACGGTCTAATGTTTATAATTCCATTAATTTTCTATAAAATTCGGTCGGAAATGAAAATCGGCTTCCTAAAAACAATTATCAGAATACGTGCACGCCTAGCAGAAACTGTCCTGTTTAATTTAATTTGCAATTATCGTAGTCGTGCACTGAGCAACGGAGAATAAAAGGTCGGATTATTGCGTGTTATGACAAGCCGGAATGAAGCTCAACTCAGCTAGAATGAGTGGATTATTCTGCAACAATGCAAATTAATTCTGGAAAAATCTTTTTCTTATTAGTCATTTAAAGATTAAATTCGTCGTATTTTTAGATTAACCACTAGAAAGCCTGCAGACTCAAATGCGCCTTTGTTAGAAGCACTGCAAATGAAGTTCGTAATAAAACGGAAGTTTTTCTTAATTTTGCAGCGAATTAATTGCTGCCTTACAGTCTTCGTAAGTAGAATAAGGTTACCTTACAAAATGGAGAAAATTTCCTTGGTGCAGTTTTAAGAACCACCACCGATAGGTGGCCACTTCATTTCCTCGTTAAGCGCTTTACTGTACAATTTCCGTCTTAGTTAGCGTCATTTAGGATGTGCAACGTGCTTTGATCCTACCTGAATTCCTAAATTCAAAGCTTCCTGTTTTTAATTTAATTACGGGAAATTTGCATACACCAAAATTGCCTACAACTTCTGTCATTAATAAAACCTAGTTTTGTATGGTAAAAGTCCAAAAAAGGAAGCGATTAGCACTTCGTTTCCACGCGCGTTCCTAACATGACGTAAATGATTAGATCAACTTCCCTGTTAACCCAGAATTAAATATTGGACACGTTTCCAAAGCTCCATAAATGTTTTAAGCAGGTTAGACGAGGTCACTAGGAGATTAAGTCCTTCTAAATTTGTAATAGGTTAAGCTGTAAGCTTTGGACAGATTAGTAAATAGGCGCCGGTCCAATTAATTACTATAGTCATATATAAGCTCCTACTAATTAGGTAATATAAATAACTGGTCGGCTGGAATATTGGTGGTACTAAAAAAGTATCATTCTTATTAATTTACAGGGATCACATAGTTATAATCGACGCTATTTTTATAGGGAGGGATTTTCTTGTTAACATGTTGCTTTTACTAGCATGGACGGATTATAGTACTGTCGCGCATTATAAGAACAATAACAATACGAGGTAAAATTATAATGAGTGGGTATTCATTCAGAACAATTGAAATCAATTACTAAATTGAGTAATCGTGTTATTTGCTGGTAGCAGTAGAATTTTACAAACATTTAATGTGGTTCACTTTGTTGTATATGTTTACAATATTAAAGCTATGAATAGATTTAATTAAATGGTTGGTTAACTACAACTCTAATATTAGATTGTTTGATAGACCTGACTTCATTATTGTAACGATCACAGTGCTTTCAAATAGTACATATTGAATACTACCATGCTACAACAAAAATTGAGCACTTATAGCTTTGTAACATCCCAAAGATTAGAGTATTTTCACTTAGATGCTTTCCGGGTTGGAATTCAAATTGCGCGCCCACCATCAATCTTGAATGCAGCTACCAATATGGCTTCTGTAGGAGATTCGAATACGTCGCTTCCACGTTTGTACGATATTTATTACAGTTGCGAAACGATATTTTGATCAAGTGCTCTGCAAACTTCCACTAACTTACCTTGCAGATCAAGAATTCAACTAGCTAAAGTAATTTGTTATACCAAAACACGCTTTCCAATAACTGCAATTATGTGCTTTGCAACCACCAAGCTTTGTTTCTGGGAATTATTGTTTTAAACCTTTTCTGATTTTGAACGGGCTGTTACTTAAACCAATCAACTTTTTGCAAAAGGTTTAGCCTAAAACCCAGAAATTTTGAAATACAAATCGAAGGAGGTAGGATTTTACACGACCCTCCACATCCACATACGAGAACGGTGCACCATCATTTTTTTTCTCCTCTCTTTTTGTTATTAAAAATGCGCGTACATACAGAAACCTGACACCAATATTGTACAGAGAGTTTAGCGTCCTAAATATCCTAATATTTTATAATGTAAATCGAAGGAGATAAATTTTACACGGCCCACCATATACGAGGGTGGTTCACCATCATCTATTTATTTTATCCTCTCTTTCTGTTACTAAAACTGCGCGTCCTCCCGTGCTACATACAGAAAAACGGCCTGTATTAATATTTGTTTTAAACCAACTCACTATAGCTGTGCACAACATAAATAAACGCTTTCTAAAGTCTGCAGTCATTCCTTGTCAAAGCACGAAACTCTATTTACAGAATCTTATTTGTTAAATCCGATGCCAATCTTTTACAAAGGGTTTATTCTAAAATTCCTAAATTTCTGCTTACAAAAGTAGCCGACAGAATTTTACAAGACTCACCACGCACAAGAGCAGCCCGCCCGCATGTGTTTATTTCACCCTCTCTTTATGTTATTGAAACTGCGCGCCATCTCATGGCGAAACAGCAAACATCAGTACTTGTCGGCACTGGCATTTTTTAAAAACTTGAATAATAACAGAACAGAAGTAAAGTAGAGAATCCCATAATGTACTCTTTTTATCTTTTTATTTTCAGTGCCTCCGCATCAAATGCTCGTGTATGATAATTCCGGAAGAGATGTTTCCGGCGTTGTTGGACCGCTGGAAGAAGGAGCTGACCTTATCCTTACTTGTGAAGTTCGAGGAGGTAAGTTTCTCTGTTGTTTCTATAGCAAAAGTTAAAAATTCGTTCGTGTGTGTTGCGGAAAGCTTATGTTATCGAACCTTTATTTACTTTTACTTTAATCCCCTTGGCTCCGACTGGAGCAATCTTCTTCCATTCTATTCTAATTTTCACTCTTTTCTTTAGCTTCTCTTCATAACAACCTTCTTTTTCCATTTAAATTTTTAGTGTTTCGACGTCCAATAACGTAGCCATCGCTGTCTTCATGATATCAATACCGTCTTCGAGAAGATTCTTTAGCATCTGCTTTTTTTAGGCCGTAATTTTGCTAGACCATTGCGTTTGCTTCCTCTGCCGAGGCAGTCATCTTGGTGGCTTTTTAACTTTCAGTTGATTGCTGTTTGTTTTCGTTATTTTTGGTAGAATTGGTCTTTTTTGCAGGGAATTTTTGTTGCCTATTTTAGTTATTTCTTTTGCTGAAGACTCATTGTTTCTACTCTTTCTTCGTGTTTCTTCAATTTTCTCTACTGAATCTGCTAGTACTGTTTCTTTTTCAAGGACTTCTGGGGCATATCATTCCCTATTAAACCACAGTTTGTTGTACTTACTGATGGCCCAAGACCTTTCTCTGTTACCCTTAGGAAATGAAGATGATCCTTAACGTTTTTTGTTGTAATCTTCTGTTGTTTTTCACGCATTTATGGTATGTCTATCGATGATGGCAGCCCAGTATCTGCCCATCGTTTTGGTGGTTTCCTACTTCTCGTTTGCCTTCAGGCTATGGATTTAAATTGACACCCTTATACATATAAGTTAGCTTTAATACCTCCATCTTCTTTGCCCATGATGTGAACATAATTAAAACTGGTCTGTTGTGACTGTTTTGGTGTTTCCCTAATCTTATTGTGAATCTATTTCTCCGTCCATGTTTATCTCAACTTGTATTATTGCTAGCTAGCTAGACTTTTTGATTTAATTTTTCAGAATGTTGATCTTCATCATTAATTCCATACACATCGTGTTCCTTTTTAATATGTGTTTCTAGAAATTCTATTCTCTTCTCCTGGATCTCGACCAACTGCTTTGTCTTCTTCCTTGACCGAGGCTAGCTTTTTATCTGTTTTGTCCGTATTTGTTAATTGGTTTGTATATTTTCTAACATACTTGAATCGTGTTCAATTTTTCGTCTATGTTTACGTCCTTTTTCCAACGTGCTTTTTGATGTATAGTTTGATCGATATAGTTTTCATTAATTTGCCCAAAGTCGATCCTACTTACGAGACTACGCATTTAATATTTTAAAAGTAGGACAGTAAGAAATGTCTGGTATTTCTATTTCTAGATTTTATTAAACTAGATTTGTGGCGTCGACTACTGAGATCAGCAACCATTTATCCTACAGAATTAGTGTTATAAAAATCTGTCTACGACTGGGATTCGAACTGGGGTGTCCTTGGTGGCGAAAGAACTCTAACGACTAAGCCTCCAAGAAATTACTGGAAATATTTTCTTTGAATTTACGATGAAATTTCCGCCGTTATTTTCGGATAATTCACTCAACAGACGGAAATTATTCCTATGTTGTAAAAGTTTTTCAGCAACAGCCCACTTGTCTAAGATAAAACACAATGTTAAGATTGCTGTGGATGCGACATCCGTAATATTTTATAGCTCTTTCCAGTGGAGGTCATATTGCAACCCTCATAAAATGTAAAATGTCTTGTCCCAGGTACGGTCGTTCCGTGACTTTTATAATTACTTAATTAATTTTCGTGCAACGGTTGAGACCAAATAAGTAAACTTCGTTATGAAACTCGAAGCAAGGTTGATGTAGCTTTGCCTCATAATTTTACTAAATTATACATAAGACCTGAAATTAAAATTACTCGAAATACGGTTTCCGTATGTTCTCTACAACTCGGTTCTACATTAAGGACACATATTAAAATTTTTGTTGAAATAATCCGTTCCAGGTTAATTCCTACGGAAGAATTACCGAGTTAAAAGAAATCTCTCATTAGGTTTAAGGAAAAAGGTGCAGGTTGAAAATACGAGAAAAATTGATCTGTTTTATTCATAAGATAGGGTGTATAGTGCCTATCAGTACGTCTTCCATAATAAATAAAGTGTGGGAACCTACAGAACGAAGGCAATAGTCGTAATAATTAATAAGATGTAAGCCAGACTCTGCCAGACCCTCAGCAGTCACTTGAAGGCAACGGTTAATACCTCCACAAGGGGCAGTTAGCAAAGTAGTTCTTTTCACCTTCGTTCCTTTTGACAATTCCTTTTGGTCGATGTATACGAATAATAAATACAGATTTAATTAACTTTCTTTGTTGCGGTGACGGTAACATTTTTATTTATCGTTCGCCGCTGCGGTTTTAACACGTTAACTACTCGAAACAATTAGTTTAATTAAAACAAATTCAAGTCGGACTGTTGCCTCCAACGTTCCCAAAGTTAATAATAAAACATCGAAATATTCGATATCGCATTTTAAAAAGGAAAGTTTCGGTACGAAAGCGAGGGTGGCTCGGCTCTACTCCTGCCAGTCAAATTTTACTACATTTTCACATAAAGAATCGCAGGTGAAAGTTGAGAAATATATTCTTGACCCACATACTCAACGCTCGACAAATAGATTCTATTTTCATTTAAAAATTCCACTACACAAACCACCCAGGCTGGTATGTAAGGGTGCGTGACGGTTTACATTAAATTTTTCGTTGTGGTTTAAAGCTTTGCTCTATCTTGTAATTGCAGGAAGCACCGACATTTGTTTTACTTAGGCCATCTCAACGACCATCTTGAAGCAGGAATACAAACGGCATGCAATTCATTAGGTTCTTTCCCCACGCTGTCGCTTATCAGATAAACATCTAATCTGAACTCGGTTGCGGTGTTATCGCAATCTTCGAATCGTATAAATTTGCAGTTCTACTATAATACATAGGTGGGTAGGTATAAGGTACACCTGCCAGTTCGCGTGTCCTTCGTTATCGACCCGTACCGTCCGAAGGCGGCTTTAATGTTCCCGCTTCGGCTTCGCAGCCCGTCCGATTTAACCGGAATAAAGTGTAAGGATTTGTGTATTATACCTACTTGTGCCGTTGAAATTGCAACGTGGCTCTTCCATAATGCGTTTCAGATGATGGGATTCTAGAACAACAGACCGGGGACGGAAACGATGACTTGAGAGTAATAGAGGCGTGGAGGAGAGAAAAAAACTAGACGTCTTTAGTCGCTTGCCGTTTTCACCGTTTCTATTTACGTTTTTAGTGGATTTTTCGTAACCTTTTGTAGGGGGTTGGATATCCTAAACCTTTGTAATATTTTCAGGTCGCCCTCCTCCTACTGTAACATGGTTCATCAACGAACGAATTGTCGAAGGCCATTTAGAAGCCACTCGAAACCACGTAATGGTCAATCGGCTGGTTGTTAATGGAGTGAAGAGGGAACATCTGAATTCCTCTTATAAATGCCAGGCGAGCAACACGAAGCTTATGATGCCGACTGAAAAAATGGTCAGATTAGAACTGTTACGTGAGTTGGTCAGCAGTTGTTGCAGCACGAATTTACCAATTAACTTCATGTTATTTCTAGTGCGTCCACTTAGTGTCCAGATCCTCCAAAAGCCAAAACAGATGGTGGCGGATGAAGAATTCGTTATAACGTGTCAAGTGGCAGGTTCCCGACCTCGCGCTACCATATCTTGGATTCGAGATAATAGAAAATTTCGTAGGGGGAAGGTATGTTTCATTAATTTTCGAAAACAGGATGTGTCACCGTTAATACCGGTTAAAACGCATTTACCGTTTTTAAATACGGATATCAGATTCACGGGACATTATCGTGTCTGCCCAGAGACAGCTACGTGTGCCATTTTCTTCTCAACAATACCGCCAATGTAATCTCTAGGGCTTATTTGTTCTGGGACAAACGGGCGCTTCATCGTGTTTTTATGTTTACTTATCGGAACAGTTCCACTGTGTGACGTTTTACCGAATTCTTTAGGCATTATTGTCACGAAACGTGCACCGTTTCAAAAGAAAACGTTGTGGTAAAAGGGCGCAACATAGAAATTCATTTTTTTCATTTAGTAATATAAGAAGGCACGTAGTTTAGGTGGTATATACAGCGTATTTTTTTGTGTGTGTTTTTGTATATATGTGTAAGTGTGTGTTCTTGTGTTTTAGATTACAGAAGGAGGCAATGAAACGGCGGTGTCGAGCACAGTGACGTTCGCGCCTGTTCCGGAAGACGACGGCACATTCCTGAAGTGTTTGGGTGACAACCCGAGTCTTCCGGGCGTTGGCCAAGAAGATTCCTTTAAGTTAAACATAGTGTGTAAGTAAAATTCAGCATGTATTACTTCTAATATCAAGTCGGAACATATCCCGCGATGTTAAAATTCACGTCATAAGGAATATCGACCCGATATACCTGCGTGCAAAACCACACCTGGGCCTCTCGGCGTTCCACCGATGTTATGTAAAACGTGTATGAAAATATTAAAGTGGTTTAGGTTTATTTACGATGTCTAAATTTCTACCTTGCTTTCTCTATAACGCCCGCATTTGCATAAAACGCGCATCGCCGCTTTTTCATTATATTCAGGACAACGTAACAACGATTTTCATCTTATTAAGAATGCGTGGAATTGTATTTTGCTTCCGTTATAACTTCGTGGCTGACAGGTATTTGTTCAATTCGTCGTCGTGTTACATTCTACCAGCTAGTAAGGACTTGGTTTCGTTCTAGACATTTCTTGGTCGGTTCTTAAAAGAAAGTATTACGTCTTTATAAATGACGATCCTGAATTTTTGTTGTACCTTTAAAAATGAGATATTACACCCCATTCTGCGACGGTGCAAAACACTCGTTTAAATCTATTTTAGGTAGATAACACTTTATACTTTATACAACGGCAGGATTAAATTACCCTTAAAAAGTTTTCCGTGTAGGTAAAACATTATGCAACGACGGCCAAATTTTGTTTTGCAAATTTGGTAAGTCTACATCGATTTTAAAATTATAGGCTCCAAGGTGGCTGCTACATAATATGGGCTGCAATGTGTCATCGTCGTAATGAGGTGTATCTAGATGAATGAAGGAAGTTGCTCAGGTGGGTCAGAATAGGTTGCCGCGCTAATACAGTTTACTACCTCCGTTCCTGCATATGAGAATAACGGACGTGGAAGTGCTGAATAATGTATGCGTACATTACACACAGGCGATGTAAATACCACTTTGCGGTCCCGTTTTCTGTAGACGATACAAATTATTGGCACGAACCGAGAAGAAGCCAATTTTTATCTCGCAACATAAAGAAGGCACTACTAGGTTACCCTATAAATAACTTTTTCACATTTACCACAAAAGCCCCTCTAAGCAGGAACAAAAATATCACAATCCGAAGTATCAAAGTTCAAAGCGGGAAAGTGGTGCGGAAACTCCCTCTAAGTTACCTACTTAGGTAGATTTTCCCTAGGCCGTTTTTAGGTGTTTTAGTTATTGCCGGCTTCGTTACTTGTTTACTTAAATACCGGCGAGTGGAAATCGAATTAATTACCAGCTACCCGCGGAAACCACCGATTTTATAAACAATACATAAATTGCGTTTCTGGACATGAAAGATCCTGAATATTTATGTGTTCGGAAAACTAATTTATTCATATTTGAGATTACCCAATTTACAGCGCGGCCAATAAATTTGAAACGTTTTGTACCTTTTAGTACGAATGCAATTACTATTCTTGCAATTGCAATAGTCTACGTCTGTGTGCCTTCTTGCTTTTATACAAACTCGGTTTACCTTGAACACTTTGTTTCTTTTCCCCCTATTCAAATGTAACGATCTAATAAAGACGGAATGATATTAAATGGAATTGTTTTAGTTTTATCCCATCCAAAGCGGCTTTGCTAGTTCCCAAAGCACCAATTTTGAAACGGTGCATTAGAGATGTGCGCGTCGAAATGTATCCTTTTCCTTATAGAACATTGACATGGGTACTGTTCCAGCTTAGTGGAATAACTTTGAATTAAACTGAACATGTTCGAAACCATTTTGCCCCGCAAAGATTTTGGGGGCAATATCGGTTACGGACATTACGAAAAATTATGGATTTTAATAGTATGTACAGTGCAAATTTTCTAAACAGACATTCTGAATAACAGGAAATTCAAATTTAAAATTGGTCACACTTACATACAATATTTAAGGTTATAAAAGGACAACTCGATCTGAATATCTGAAATTTATCGAAACAGCAGGAACTTAAATATATTTCTATTCAGAAATATATTTAACTATCTAGCCATTGTTATGTCATTGTTTTTATTAATATTTAAGTTTATACAGAATTTGACTGGAACATTCAACATGTTGCAGTTTCAGCAGTGTTCTTAAAAATAGCTTTAACACAACTTACGATTTAAGACTGACGTAGATAAGGGGTGGCATCCCTCCCATCTTTCAACAATCCTGCCACGGGCTAAACAGCTGTATTGCAATACAAATACTCAAGTTTTCATCCTAATTTTTACGTTCGTCCAAAACACATAACTTTTCAAAACAAACACGGTGCTCCGTTATTGCTTGTTTGATAATCCCCGGAATTCGAATACCGGTGACAATTTTTGGTAAACCGATGATTTAAAGAAAATGGATGTGCATTTTATACCTTCGGGTTGTAAAATCATGGTATTATTTTGCATCGGTTCACTCTCGGAGGGGAACTTCAGGGCCTGAAGCCCCCTTATACTCAATGTAGTGCTTTTAATTGGTCTTTTTTCTCAGTTTTAAAAAGATACTTCAAGACAATTAATTATCACCAGCACATCGAGTATTATTAATGTTTTTAAAGGCAAGTAAAAATCCTAAGTGCGATCGTGCTATTTTTAATGTACTATCACGTGCAAACGTATTGACACGCCTAAGATTTGTTATTGTATGATAAATAGCCTTGCAGCAGTCGATTAGTAACTTGGGCATAATCATAAGACGTTGTCGGTAGGATTAACAAGTTAGAATAAGAAAGTTACTCATCGACTGCTGCAAGGCTGTTTATCAAACAATACCAAATGTTAGGCGTGTCATTACTTTTGCACGTGATAGTACAATGTTCATTTATTTATTTATTTACATTATGTGTGATGTTATCTAAAATACATGAAATGCCATAAATAAATGTTTAGGTAAAATTCTATTATAACAGTTACCCATAATTTAGTGTAACAATATTTCGTCAAAGTAGCGAATTCCGCAGAGGAAAATGCATACAGATTTCGGCACATGTAACATGTAACTTCGCAACTTATGCTGCATAGAAAATTTGCACATAACATTCTCAAGATGTATCTCAGTGTAAATCATTGGATTTACACTCATGTCATTGTTAACGTCACTAAATACCTTCTGTCATATGTTTTGCTTATTGTAAATGTACAGATTGCAAATAGATATTATACATATATTAAAAAAAAAAAAAAAAAAAAAAAGATTTCGGCACCGAAAATGTTTTTACTTCATGATGGAGCCGTTTAAATTGAATAATTCCGTAAAGGGCCATCGAAGCATATTATAAACTTTATTGTTAATATAATTTGGCCTTTGTTCATGAAGTAAGTGCTTGTCTGCTGGATATTTGTTGTTTAGGGTTTTATACGTAGTGTTCAAAACATGGGAATATTTATCCCCATCAAAAGACTCCGGATGTTTATTTATTTATTTTTTTACTCACTTTTTACCAACAGCAATTAGCCAATAACAGGAAGCAGGATAATTAGAAATCAACAGAGTAAAATTAGTGTGAGCAATAAATTAAAGTATAAATTAATCACTTCCTAATCTAATTATTAAAATAAAGAGAAAACTCAATTCAAAGATGACCATCTGACCGGCAAAAAGTTAGCAACATACGGGAAACATTTTTATCATCAGAGTATCTTGTCGTCTAACCTCACTTTCTGCGATTTCACAGATTTGTTTTTAAATTTGTAGCCAAGTTAGTGGTCACGTGACGTACATCAAATTCGATTAATAGGTTATTGGACATGTACAATCGACCACCCAGAAAGGTTTTTTCGATACTCTAATAATAATTTTTTATCCAATTCAGTTACGAAATGTCAACATTTCGACATTGATTTTAGTTGTGAAAAGTGGTTCATTTTGTAACTAGTTACAAAATATGCTCCCATTTTGTAACTAGTTACAAAAAGATGATTTGAGTTGCGAAAAATGGTTCATTTTGTAACTAGTTACAAAATATGCTCCCATTTTATCACGATGACCCAACTCCTTTTTTAAGAAGATGTGGCATTTACATTTTGTTATCTGAATTGGATAAAATCTTGTATGAAACACGTTGCAAAACATGTCTTTTTATCACATGGCGTGTGATAAAAAGTCCATCATTTTGCAACTCGTTGCATAAATAGCTATTTTCCATATGTTGCAAAGTTTCTACCGGTCACTATATGACATTACAAATTAATAAAAAGAAGTTTATAAAGTTTAGTTCACCTTTTGCAAGAATTTACAACACAAACTACCTACTAAAAGCCATAGTCAAGTATTTCATTTAATAAAATTTTACTTACTCTGTCAGATGCTTGTTTTTGTCCAAAACATTCGCCATCTCTATGGCTTAAAGCCACGTTAATTATTAACGATTTAATATATCCTCATTTTCTTAATTGTATGTTACGATATCAAATTTGGTATTTGTAATAAATATACTCTTAAAACTGCATATTTAACCGACAGTATGGCAGCGTGGGAGTGCACATAAACTGAAATATTGAGAGTCAAGCAAGGGTCTGCTTGGTCACAACTTGAATGGGTGACCGCTCTGCGGCTCAGTGTGTCCGGCCCCCTCAACACTGTAAAGGTACAAGAGGGTAAAGAGAAAGAAAGAAAGAAAACTGCATATTTTATGTACAACATAAATTTCTGGCACATCCTGTTTCGCTGTAATTAACCTCAACTTTGTTATTTTACGTGGGACACCTCACCCTGTATATTTAAATATTTTTGGGATCTCCATATAATTTTACGTATGTTAGTATCAAGTTTTCGGACAGTAAAGTTTTGCAAAAAAGTGTATTTGTCAATGTGTTATAGGCAATGCCATGATCTACGTTAATGAAATCCAGAGTGCCCCAACACTCAGATTGTTTTAGAACTTCAACTGTAGCAAGTGTGCCACTTGTGTTCTGCATTTTATGTGTTTCAATTGTTTTGAAACCCAGCGCATAGATTTAAATGTCCAAAATATTATTTTTCTAAATGGAGAGAGTTATTGGTTTATACGATTGCAGAGCAGGGTTTTGTTAAGTCCACAAACAGTATTCATATTTGATCTTAAATGAACAGGTTTAGACCCTTTACTAAGTTTAGTAGCCTGAACCAGATCTTTTTCCGAAATCCCTTCCCGAAGGTTTAATTCGCCCGGCAGGTTGTGACAACGGCGACTTAAAGCTTCGCATTCAAAGATTACATGAAGGACCGCTTTTTCCTCTTCAATGCAGAGCCTACATATGTATATGCATTTGATTCCTTAGATTGCAATGAACGGTTAGTAATCCCGTCATAGTTCTTAGGTTCGTTCTGTTAAGTTTTAGTATTTCAGTAGCTAAAAATTGAGATGATCTTGCCATCGTCAATTTACTGTCCTTACGCATGGTTCCAATACTATTGGTGTTCTTGCTTAATTTATTATTGCTCCACGTGCTGTTGTTTTCGGGATTCCTAACATTGGTTCAGAACCAATAAAGGTAGTCAGATCCTTTTCTTGCTAGTTGGTCTGTACTTCGTTGCCTTCTATTTCCTTTATGCCCCGGCACCAGCAGTAGTCTGTTGTGTTTTGCCAGGGTTAAAAGGTTTTTAATGCATTTTCAGACTAGTTTTAATCTTATGTGATCTGGTACTAGTGCTTTTAGAGTAGCCTGACTGTCGATGAGAATGTGGATAAGCTTGCCAATGGTTCACCTCCTCAGATTCGCTTACGCAGGTTCCCAAAGCGAGAAAATTACTGCAAATTAAATTTTCAGATTAGTTAGTATTAGATACGTTATTGGCATCAATTAAATCCTTGACTAACACGCATTTTTAATATCCTAGTGTCCCACCATAGTGGCACAGCTATTGTCAAAAAATCATTTTGATAAACCAACGAAAATAGTTGGAAGTTGTAAATCAATTTGAGTTGGGGTACCCTGACTTTCATCTTAGGCCATGATACATAAATTAATAAATACAATTTTCAGCAAAAGTTTACTTTATCGTCAAAATGTGTGTGATACTAACATACGTAAAATTGAATGAAGATTCCAAAAACGTACAAACATACAGGGTGTTTTATTAAAAATAACAAAGTCGAGGTTAATAGGGACGGAAACTTGTGTTCTACGTGAAATAATGCAGTTTTAGTAGTATATCACATTAAACTAAATTTTATATTGATATCTTAAAATATGATTTAAAAATTAAGGTTGCCCCACGTTTCACACCCTGTATAGCGCATTTTTAAATATTTTTGATATGGTTTGTAAAAGTGTCAACCTCCGTTTCTTAGGATACTTGCTATTAATTAAACAAATATAGTCCAATTGGCGATCCAGGTAATGCGCGTCATCAATCACATGATCAACAGTCGGCGTTACCAATAAAATACAAAATGTAATTGCTAAATATAAATTATTTTTGTAGTTTTCTAAGATTAGGCAGCCGTGTTTAATCACAAGATCTATAAATTTTTGAAAATAAGAAAGAAATCGGGTTTTTATTTTCTAATTTAGCTCATATTTATTTTTTGTAAAGTTAGTATTATTTTTGGCATGTTTATATTTGCAATTTCCAGTTTCACTTGCAAATTTTTGACAGATCGTGTTGTGTGTCATTAACGTTTGTTTGACATTTGACGTTTTTTAGGTTATAAACTTTGTAAATCGTTTGGAACTTCATGTAGACGTACCAAGTTTTGATGTCATAAAATTTATTGATGACGTGCATTACCTGGCTCGAAAATTGGACCATATTATTATTTAATGCTATTGGTTCAGAAAGGAATTCAGACCATACCTTATGGAATGTCGACAAAAAAATTATTTATCCACGACTACTTAATAATCTGTCAATTATTCATGTGTTTGGTCACTCATAATGCTATCCATTATACACTGCCAGCAGTGTATAATGATCATTCAAGGTGTCATGGTAACATCATTGTCTATGGTGTATAATGAAGGAAATAGGTTATGTTTCTAATTCTAATTGACAGATTATAGGTTATGTTTGACAGATTATTGACAAGTCGTCGATAAATTTTAATTAAAAATTCTTCGTATTTGTGTTCGTGGATAAAGTATAGTATACGACTCGCTATAATGGCTATTATAGCGTCATGTATAATATACTATTATTTATATTTCATAAACCTAATAACGGTGTCTCAGTTACGGGTTATTTAAACAGATGTGGCCACCATTGTGGTTAATATTGCAAGTACATTTACGAAATTACAAAACATCGCTATTTTATAAATGTTCAAAGGTGGTCCAGTTGTGTTGGCCCACAGTGTATGTTATCGAATCATACAAACTTATTAGTTTTACAAAATCTAACCGCATTTTGAGCTTCTTCTAGGGCGATTTTATAAATATTAAATAAAAAGATATTATTTTCATTTACAACACCACCTTCTTGTATATTTTGATTAATATAAACATATTCAAAATGCAGTGCAAGTACAATTTCTAAGTTTGTTTCCAAATACAAGTTATTAACCTGCATTCTATTCCATTTTAAATTCGATTTTTTCTTAGACTTCACAAAAAGATCAAAATTCATTAGGCTTAATTTTTTATATTTTCTATAACCGAACCATAATATTTCTTTGTAAGTTGCATTTATATCATGTTTTATGTGCCTACGTTTCTTTTAATTCATCAATTAATTACTGTAAAGGAAGGAACTTAGCAGGCCCTAACCGCACAAGTTGTCGGTCACATTCCCTCCAAAATACAGAATGTGAAAGTTAAATAGTATAATCTTTAAAATGGCTTTTACTCGTACATGACTCTAGCGGGTCTACGTTCAACAGAATTCGAACAGCATTTTTGTGAAGTTAACGGATGTGTTTCCTGCTACCCAATATAAAAATAAATTCACATTATATTTGTCTCACACAATTTTCATAATACTTGAAGTTTTCGAAACTAACACGCTTTTTGAGGACACTAATGGCCGATCTCACCGAGCGTTCTTAAAATTTAAGAAAGACTTAAGTTGCTTAAGACATACTTATGCGGTCTCACCATCAATTTAAGTCTTACTTATGTCTCTTAAAACGTCCTAAATATAAGTTATCAATTTCGGTGACTTAAAACGCTACTTAACCTATAAGTTGTCGCGTTTTGTCAGTAAAAAGTAGTGGGCCTTCAAAAAATGGACTTGGACAACGATTTATTATTTCTGCAAGTCTTATTTATGTCTCTAAAAACGTCTTAAATATAAGTTACCAATTTCGGTGACTTAAAACGGTACATAACCTATAAGTTGCCGCGTTCTGTCAATTAAAATTAGTGGAACTCAAAAAATGGTCATATCCCAATTTGTATGAAGCGGAAGTAGTTTATCGATTTCGAACGTGCTAGCCAATGTAAAAGCCCTTTGCCGCTTTAGTGGCAGAAATCGAACTAGACTTTGCCTAAGTCGCGACTTAACTCGCTTGGTGAGACAAAACCCAAATTTAAGAACAACTTTATTTTAAGAACTACTTAGCTAAGCTTTAGTGATAAGTATTGTCGGTGAGATCGGCCATAAGTCCTTAACAAAATTTTATTTAGCCTTCTGACAGGTCAGTTATGTGTTTTTTCATTTTTTAAATGCCGATCAATTCTGATATCTAAGAATAATGTATTGTCCTTTATCTTATAGTTTTTGTTTGCTAGAAAGCAAAATTTTAGTGAATTCTAGATTAAACACTAAGCATTTAGTTTTTTTCCTTGTTCAAAGGAAATTTATTACGTAGTAGCCTCCTGAAAGTTTTTGATATCAACTTCGAACTAGCATTTACCAATTTAGTTTACTGCTCCTTCCTTAAGCAAAAAAATTGTGCTATTCGTATATGATAAACCACATGTCGTGGAAGATTTCTTAAGTAGTGATACAATGTGATTTTTTAAAAACTCAATAATTGCAGCAGGCCGTATTCTGACTTAATACAGACAGTTCTAAGGTTATTAAGACAGAATACGGCCTGCTGCAATTGAGTTTTTAAAAAATCACATTGTACAAGTCGATACTATAGATAGTAAGGAAAAGTGGGCCCAGTATGCAACCTTGGGAACCCCCAGTTTTATTTTTCTGTACATATATTGATATGCGTTGTACCAATTCTTTGCAAATAATTATCTTTCACATTCTATTTGTTAGGTACAAATGAATTAAATCGAAGGGAGAGGAAGTTCCTCTAACCCCATATTTTGAAGTTTTCATAAGAATTTGGTGTAATCTATATAGGCCTTGGATAAACCCAAAAAAGTTACCCAAGGAAGTTTTTTGTGCATTCAAGGAATTCAAGATTTTTTGGATAAATGTAAATATTGCTGCAAACCGCGCTGACGTTTATTTTGGAACCAAATTTTTGTCGAAGAAATGTACCAATCTTCCATACATATAGTTTTTACAAAAACCTTTTAAAAACAAGGCCCGTATAGGTCTATGATTATTCTTTAATTTCCCTTTCATTGAATTTATGAGATATGGGAAAATGCCATGAATTTATTACATGTGCTAAAGATTTAACCAGGAATGTGAGAATTTTTTTGTTAGGTTGCAAGGTATTTCATCGTACTCAGTAGTCTTTCTACTTATTTTTCATAATTTCAACATGTTTTACTTGTGCTACCCGTATCAGAATAGTTGAAGATTCCATTCCAAAAGAATAAGGTTCCATATTTACTTCAGGCAAATCACTTCTAAGATTTAAAGCTAGTTTGACAAACTAGGTATTAAACAACTCATCAGGTTCAGGAGAAATTACTTGTTTGTTGGCGATTTAGAATCTACATTTACATTATAAGAGAGCAATTATACACTGAGTTTTTGAACTAATAATTATTAATAATAGTAATGTTCCCGAGACAAAGGTACAAAAATCAGAGTATGACAGCGCGATTTTCCATTTTAAATTGTATTTCCAGAATCCAAACTTTGTAATAACAGTTAATTACTAATTAGGCAATCATCTTAGACAGTGTGTATTAATTGTGGAGGGTACAATTTTAAGGCGTTATTACAGCATACGAAAGGTTTCCGAACTGATAATTTCTCGCTGTTAAAGACTGAAGTAAGAGTACAATGTATTAACTAATTATGTTTATTTTTCAAACCTATAGATAAACCCTAAATGAACTTAAATATATTCCAAAAACGAATGTGATATGATACGTGAGTGTTGTGTATTCGATTTTATATCAATAACTTACGTAAGTTACGATTTCCCGAAGTAGCTGTAGCATTTATACGTTGAAAATAAATATAGGTTAGAATGAAGTGCAGCTGTGCGAAGGCAGGCTAAGAGAAATGTGACGTACAAATTGCTTAATGAAGAAATAACACCACGCGGCGAAGAAAATGCATCAGATTTGACTAAAAAGAAAAATGCCGAGAACTTTGGAAATTAAATTAAGCGCGGCCCGCTCGTAATTTCATATTTATAACATCTGCGGTACGCTAGCGGTTAGGTTGACACTTCTAAAATATTATTTCATCCTTAATATCGTTCTTGTGAATACAGAAGAGAATGTTACTAATTAGCAAGTTGGTAAGAACGTCTAGACTTCGTTTTACCAAGTTCTTATGCACTGCTTAAAATTCTATTTCCTTCCGGATAAGGTAAGGTGTTGGTACCGTAATTTAACGCAACTTCAACCAAAAAAGAAGCTCGGATGGATTTGTGTTTAAAATGAAAAGATAACTTCGTTATTCGTTATCGATTTCTTTAACTTAAAGTAACCGGAAATTAATTTAGGTTTATTCTGAAAATACAGAAGAAGTACAGGTACAACGTCCGTAGTGTTTCGCACTTTTAACTGTAATTTAATTTACTATAAGGGCATTGCATAAATCTAATTTCAGGAATCCGTCGAATATAAAAATCCGTTTAACGTTACACCTGCTTCAACTAAGCGAATAATTATTTAAAATTGGATTTTGTATTTTCAGATCCTCCTCAAGTGTCGCTTCATCTAGGAAGCACTTTAAATCCCGAAGATATCAAAGAGGGAGACGACGTATACTTCGAATGCAACATTCGAGCAAACCCTAAGGAACACAAGATCACGTGGTTTCACGATGTAAGCAAATCCCCCAGCTTGAAAGCATTTAATCCTTACTCTTGCATGTTGCAACCAGGATTTGAGACCCTATTGTCCTTTCGTTGCCTGTGATTATGTAGGATTTAGTGTCTTACTAATGTTGTTACGCGTACGTTAATTAAGCATGACAATGAAAAATATTTAACAAGGGTGCTTAGGAACTATTTCAATTACATTTCCTGTACATCTAGGGACGTTAGAAAACTTTTCACAGTTAAATAAGTACACTTTATTAAACAACTTTGTTGTGCTTGCATTTATTTTTTTTTCTAAATTGCCCCGTATTTCTTAGACAGCAACAGTAAATTTAATAAAACATCAAAGAAGAAAAATTAAATACTTTCATAAAGCAGTTGCTTATAACTTAAATTAAAAACTTTCCGTAATCAACGACAAACATCAAAAGCCTTTGGTATCAATGCACTAGCACTCGCTCCCTCTCCGAACAAATATTTGCATTGGAATTGTAATTTCGCTCAAGTTTTTAAATTGCATGTTTGTGGAGTATTACCGTACTTTATAATATAATTGCAGATGTTGATCTAGTTATTACTCGCTCGTCTTGGGAGATCGCTCCTTCTTTCACTCATCGCTCTTTGTTATTTATTCCTTTGTACGATACTTTCGGGCATATTTTACTGTAATTAATTTTGTTTGCCAGAAAACCACCATCTAACAAATAACTCGTGTAAACTTGAACTGCATTACTGAATTTACCTACCCAGAAATTTCATTCAAAGTGCGAACTAAAATATTTAGAAAGGATCTTAAAATAATTGTTGACTAAGTTAGTTAGTTAGTCAATATTTAGTATATCCCAACAGATTGTTATTTCTTCTAAATGTTTGTTGAAGTTTCAGAATTTTTAAATTAACACTTTCAGTGCCACCGGCCACTTACGTGGCCGCGCGGCTATGTGAGCCTGTGCCAGCGGCCACGTACGTGGCCAGTTATAGGGATACACTAAACACTCAGTTTTCTGCTGGCATTGATAGTGAGTGAATGTTTTTCGTGTCGGTGTGGCAGAAGAATGTTTTAGAGTGAATTTTATCGGGTTGGTTTTAAGTTGCGCGCTATATTTATTTGGAAAGAGCTGGTCAAAGCGAGAAAATAGTGTATGTTGTATAGCAACCCTTATGTAAATTTGTGATTGTAAATAGATAATTTTGGACATAGTTTCATTTCTAAGTTGTGATTATTTGTCTGAATGAGATAATAAGTGACAAAGCAGTTTGTTGAATATACCATGCTTGGCACTGGCGGCCAGTATCCCCAGTCGAAGTGGCAGTGAAAGTGTTAAAAGAAAAATACAGCAAAACAAAGAAAGAAACAGGGAGCTTGCATAACCTTGGACTCTTTTAGCAAAGGCTCCCCCGCAAGAGTATATACGTATTATTAGGTACTTTATGAAAATGACTAAATAAATACGTATAACTAGCCTAATCGTATTGTTGTGTTTCATGTACTATTCGTCGTAGCACTTTGTTATATCGATTTCGATCACTGATATTCCATTTACGTTTTCTCCCAAATCTCTGCAAGTTTGATCAGTAACTTCTTGAATGCGAGGAAAGATTAATTGATTTGAGCTGTTCTTCCCCATCACAGTCATTAATTATGGTTATGTACCAAATAGTTAGTCTCAACTGGTTAATTTGCGGTCGTGGCTCAGTTGGTTTAGCGTACGTCTGACCACTGAGATGACCCAGGTTCGATTCCCAGGGCCATACAAACACCGAAAACCCGACCACTTCTCACGAAAGGGAATAGCAAACCGCCGCCTACTCTGGAGCAGAAACACTTCCGTGGTTCGGAGACCACGAAAAGCTGTAGGCCCCTATGTCTGTACGTGTAGGCTACTACATGCACACTACGGACATATGGAGAGAAGACCGGCAAAGCCCTGTAAAGGGCATGCCACTTCAAGAAGAAGGATAATTTGAGAAATATCTTGAGTCATATCCATGATAATCAAGAAAAAAGGACCTAAATATTTGTCAAGTTTTTCTGCAAATGAATCCTCATTAGGAGGACGTATTTTGCTAATAATTCTGTTATATTCGAAAACATTGCCATTCTGTTTCGAATCGGGTTTTAAACTTTTACGAAGACCTTTTGTTAGGGGTATATGTATTACACATTGCCAATATGGTTATGGTTATGATGTCTGAAACTCTTTTTTTAATCATTTCTTGTCCTTCCTGAGGAATAAGTGCATACTCGAGTTGCTTTACTTCTATTATTTTTTTCGTCCTCTTATGACCGAAGCCTGGGCCAATCACCTGTTAATAACTTATAACTAGGAATACTGCAAGCCGCCTATGCACGTACGATTGACAAGAGGGTAACCTTACCCACTGATATAGGTGGAGAAGGTCGCCCGCAGTGTTTCGAGGTTAACGGTAATCAAAGGTTGATAACCGGGCCGCCGGCTTAAGGTGTCCTAAGGCCGAGCGCTCACCGGGGTGACGTGACATACGACAAGACGAGTGATCTGACAGTGACATGACTTTTAAATGACATAACGCTCACCAAACAGACTTTTTAATAGTAACATGTCACTGTGTCGTTTTCAGAGGATGAGGATTCTCTTGCTTTAGTTAATCTAATTAACATTAATAACAACAATCGCGATAAAAAACGATTTTGGGTACATCCTTATTGGCGTGATAACGTAAAACAACGTGGTACCTTAGTGTATTTAAAGAATTAAATTTGTACCCGGAAAGGTTTCAGTCATTCTATCGAATGAGCAAGGACACCTTCGATATATTACTTAAAAAAGTAAGATACGCACTTTTAAAAGTTTACTTGTACTGCATTTCGTCTACAAAGTGGTGTATTTTAGAAGTGACATGCGACAAAAGTGGAACATGCTGCACTTTTTGGGTAGTGATATGACACGTTTAAAGACATGTCGTAGTCATATCCGTTCGGTGGGCGCCGATTCATATATTTATATTGGTTTAATATGAAGTGACGTGTTACAAGTAAGTCAGTTGTGCGTGTCATGTCATATGTCACGTCACCTCGGTGAGCGCTCGGCCTAAGAAGCACGATGAAGCGTACAGGGCGGGGAGGTGGTATCACCGGTCTCGGGAATCGAACCCAAGATGCCTACGTTAAAGACCGTGGCCTTTTACACGTGGCTATTCGTTCCTTCTATTATAATCTGTAATATTTTCATCAAACGGTGTATGTACTTGTCGAAAGTTCAGGTATTTCTTAACACTTTTGCTTTGCGAATTTTTTGTTTTTGAGCTAAACTTAGAATCTTCTGTTTATATCCTCCTTTTTGTAATTGTCAATATCCGATCATTATCAAATTATCCTAGGAAGAAAAACTGGGGTGATTGAAATGAAAAAATAAAATGTACGTTTGTTTTTCAACTGTAAATATTTCGAACCCCATCAATTAGCTATAACGAAAACAAATTCAATTGGGCTAGTAATACAACCTAAAAACTTCAATGTGAAATTGAATACCTAAAACCGGAAAACCATAATTTCTTCGTTTAAATATTTGCATACTTATACTTCAATAAAAAGAAAAGAACTTTGAACGTTTCTCCTTTTAAAGTTTTTTTAGCAAAATAGGCCACCAAAAGGCTTGGGCCACTCACCGAGTTTGCGAATTGCTAATGAAATCAAATTCAAGTAGAATCGGTGGGCTAGTAATTCTTACCTAATACCCGAAACTTATAGCTTCTTCCTTTAAAGATTTGTTGACTTATATTTCAATAAAAAGATCTACTCAACATTTCCCTTTTTAATTTTTTTTTGTCACGAAAATGAGTCTCAAAAGGCTTGGGCGCCTCACTGAGTAGGGTTTGCGGGGATGTGATTTACATCAATTTCTATCAAAATGCTAACTAAAAAGTATTCGGATTCTTAAAATAAACGTTGCCAAACTTATGTAGAACCCCAATAAATTTATAAAATCTGTTATTGGGTTTTAGAATTTGTAAATTAAAAGAAAAACGCAACAAAATCAAACGAAAATCATACAACGTTGAACTCCCTTAGAAGTTTCATTATATTTCTATCAGAATGCTAACTAAACAATATTTAAAAAAATTTATGTCTTACCAAATTTGGGTAGAATTCCCAAAATATTTGTAATATCTGTAAACGTTTCAGCATTTTAAAATTAAAAGAAATAAAGCACAGTAAAACCAACAAAAATAACAGAAAATTCGTGTAATCTTCGACCTTTTCAGAACTATGATTATCTTCTATTAAAATGCTAACCAAACAAATATTTTGAAAAATCTTTAAAAAAAACGTTGCCAATTTAGGTGACATCCCCATAAATTTCTAATACCTATGGATATTGCTGGAGTTTTAGAATTTTGAAATTAAAAGATGAACGTAACAAAAACAAAAACAGAAAGAGAAAACTCATGTAAGGTTAAAGTTTTTCAGAAACTAATTATTTTCCGTTAAAATGACAATTTAGATAGAATACAAATAAACTTCTAAAATCTGAAAATATGGTTTAAGATTCAGAATTTGAAAATTTAAAAAAGGCAGCAAAAGAAAGAAGCGGAAAAGTGTAAGCAGAAACTCTTTCAGAAACTGTCAAAATGCTAACTAAAACATATCTAAAAAAAAAACGTTGCCAAATTTAGGCAGAATTCCAATAAATTTCAAATGTCTATAAATGTTGTTCGAGTTTCAGAACTTTAATTAAAAGGAGAACACAGCAAAACTAAAAGAAAGAACCAGAAAACACGTGCAAAATTTAACTCTTTCAGAAATTTCATTAGTTTCTGTCAAACTGCTAACTATAAAATTAAAATAAACATCACCAATTTATGCAGAATCCTAGTATTTTTAATTTTTTGAAATGTTATTGGAGTTGCAGAATTTTAAAATAAGAAGAACACGGCCAAACCAAAAGAAAGTTCTCTTGTGTAACTTTAAACTTTTTCAAGAACTTCATTACCGACAAAAAACATTTAAATCATCTTAAAATAAACGTTACCAAATTAGGTAGAATCATTATAAATTTGTAATATCTGAAAATGTAGGAGTTTTAGAATTTAAAAATTAAAAGATAAACAGCATAACCTAAATAAAGAAAGAACAAATTTGTGAAACCTTGAAGTTTGTCATAAATGTAATTACTAGCGAGTGGTTAAAGCATTCATCTAGCGCTACGGTCTCGGGGTCGAACCTGAGTTGAATGCTCGGTGGGTGGCCTACTCAGTCACTGAAAATGATTGGGAGCCGAAACACAGTGGCGGGGGGGGGGTCGTTGAAGGCGTGGTGCTTGCTACATCACTTAACCCTCTTGTTATCGATGTCGATATCTTCACATTTACCAAATGCTAATTAAAAAACATTTTAAATAATCTTAAAATAAACCTTGCCAGTTTAAGTAGAAACCCATAAATTTGTAATATCTGAAAATGTTGGAGTTTCAGAACTTGAAAATTAAAAGAAAAACACAGCAACATCAAAAGAAGACAGCAGCACACTTGTGTAAAATTGAACTTTTGAGAATTTTCATTACTTTCAATTAGAATTCTAAACGTTGCCAATTTAGGTAGAATCCAAATAAACTTGTAATATCTAAAAACGTTGTTTGAGATTCTGAATTTGAAAACTAAGAAAAGATAATAAAACCGAAATAAAGAAAATGAACACTCGTGTAAGCAAAAACTCGTTCAGAAACTTCAATATTTTCTGTCAAAATTCTAATTAAAAAATATTTTGAAAATCTTAAACGTTGCCACATTCAACTAGAATCCCAATAAATTTGTAATATCTGTAAACGTTGTCGGAGGCTGGGGTTCCAGAATTTTAAAATAAAAAGAAAAACCGAAAACTGGGGCAACCTTGAGCTTTTTCAGCAGTTATATTATTTTCTGTTTAAAAAATATTTTAGAAATCTTAAAATAAACATTGTAAAATTTCGGTACAACTTGTAAATGTTACTGAGGTGTCAGAACTTTAAGATTACAATAAAAACGCAGTAAAACCAAAAGACCGAAACAGAAAACTTGTGTAACTTTTAACTACTTCAGAAACACTGGCGTAGCGTTAAACTCTTTGAGGAACTTCAATATTTTCTGTAGAAATACTAACTAAAAAAATATTTAAAAAATTTTAAAATCAACGTTGCCAGTTTAGGTAGAATCTCAATACATTTGCAATATCTGTAAATGTTACGCGAATTTCAGAATTTTAAAATTAAAACACGAACACAGCCAAACCAAAAGAAAAAAACAGAAAACTTGCTTGACCTTGAACTTTTTCAGAAACTTCATTATTTTCTATCAAACTAAGAATCATAACAAATTGGTAATACCTTCCCTTATTTTTCGTCAAAATGCCAACGAAAAAATATTATAGAGATCTTAAAACAGACGTTGTCAAAGTAGGTAGCTTCGCTATAGTATTATAACTGTAAATGTTGGAGTTTCAGAATTTGGAAGTTAAAAAAATACCCTCGTGTAACTTAGAACTTTTTCAGAAATTGCTTTATTTTCTGTCAAAATGCCAACAAAAGAACATTGCCAAATGTAGGTAGAATTTTAATAAATTGGTATCTGTTAATGTTATTAGGGTTGCAAAATTTTGAAACTAAAAGCAGAAAACGCCAAAACTAAAAGAACGGAATAGAAAACGTGTGGCACCTTGAACTTCAGGAATTTCATTATTTTCAGTTGAAAGGCTAACTAAAGGATCTTAAAATAAACGTTGCCAAATTCAGTTGGAATCCCATACATTTCGAATATCTTACTTGTTTTTGGTGTTGCGGAATTTTAAAATTAACAGAAAAGCAAAAGAAGAAAAAATCGTGTAACTTTGAATTTTTTCAGAATTGTCATCATTTTTGTCGAAATTCCAACTAAAAAATATTTAAAATAAATGTTGCGAAACTGTATTTTAGCGAAGTTCAACAGTTTGGCAATATCTCTAAATGTTTATTGGGGTTTCTGAACCACAGCAAAAGAAACTTTTCTCATTCAGCAATTTCATAATTTTCTATCAAAATGCCAACTAAAATATTTTAAAATATACGTCGCCAAATTTAGTAAGAATCCTAATAAACTCCAACAGATTGGTAATATCTGCAAATGTTTATTGGAGTTTCCAGGTTATAGAATTAAAAGAACAGCAAAGCAAAACAAAGAAAAGGAAAGAGAAAACCCTAAAGTAAAGGTCTTCAAAATTAAAAAAAGCTAATTGTTGGTAGACGGCCAATTTTAGCCACTTTACTTATAATTTTCTAGTCTCGAAAGTTTTGTGTAATTAGACAACTTTCTCTTAACAATTCTCTGTACTTGAATAGGTTTTAGGGTAGTCCTTTGTTTTCGAGTTACGTTCTACAACTTTTACTTTACTATAGGAAAGTTTGCAGACAATCACGTTGTTGAACAACATTACAATTCAATATTTTCTATATTAATCAAAATAAAATCCACGACCATTAATTAATACATTTAATAAATCAAATTAATGCAACCGGAAAAGAATTACATACTAAAGTCTTCAAAATCACTTGAACATGCAAGCGTTGAAATGCTGAAGCGTTTAAACCACAAAGCATTACCATCGACATTTAACGTCTGTTGAGAGTATTAACTACATTGCAATGGATTTAGTAATTAGAGTCCACAGGTTACGCTGCAAGTTAAAGTTACCAGAGAAGTCAATTCGTTCTCAGAAACAATGTATTATCACTGTAAATAGCCGATCATATCTACACCAGCTGTTAGAAATCTATATTGGAAACCATTATCTTTAGTCACGTCTTCCCTGCCTTTAAAACGATCTTAGTTGAATGTTTCAGTTGTTGCAGTTAGTTAATTAAACAGTTATTTAGGAAAGTGAAATGACGGCAATACCAGCTGTTTTGAATACCTTAACGCTTTGCCTAATGAGTTATACGAAGTATTTCAAATTATTTGGAAAAGTTTGTTTTAGATGTTATATTAAAGCTGTTATAACCGAGTTAAATCGTTAAAAACCTTGTTTTATAAATTTAGCAGCTACTAAGGAAGAAAGAAAGCCTGGTTTTATTTGTGATAAACAATATTGTTCTTGGTTATTTTGTAGCAACTTCAGTCAGCAAGCGAATTAGTCAGAATTAAAGGGTTAACTTTATAAATCTGTTTAATCCTGAAAGTTACACGCTAGGTGGAGATAATAAATAAAGTAGGACAATACATGTAGGTACATATTTGTATACAATTCAGCTCTTGTATAAAAGCTGTAATTTTTGTTATTTATTCGAATGAAGGTCTACGATTGTGATTGATTTGTAGCTACTACATTCAACCGGATTTTATTGAGATATTTTACAATGAGTTCTTTATTTAGACAAAAGTAGAGCAAAAATGCAACCATTTGCGGTTGGTTCTAATTTAATTAAAATTTTATTATTTGGCAATGTATGGCAAAGAAAACACTATTTGGAGAACTTGGGCAACCCAACTGACCTACTAAGAGGGCTGTTTTGGGTAAATTATAAAGTTGCAGTGCTTCAGGAAGGGTTGTTTTCAGAAGGTGGGGTGAATTTAACATCCTGGAAAGCTTTTGTTTGTAGTGACACATTAAATTTAATTACATCAGTTTATGGATAATCTAATAATAAAAGCTTTTGCAAATTTTTCTTGATATGAGTAAATGTCCAAATGCTTTTATTCGTATTGAATCATCAAACTAAGTTTATTTATTAAAAATGAAAGAATATCGATTTAAAGCAGAACAGTTTCATTTTATGAGACAATTTGTTTATATTAAGCAAATATATATCTGTATTCTGAATATTATTGCAAAATTTAACAAATGTTTACGGTACTTTTGTTTAAAATACAAGCAACTTCTTTCGTTGATTGTTAGTGGGGCAAACCTTGGCAACTTAACCAAATCCCAATAATTGGTGGTATTTGCAGTCCGAGTTTTTTGTTAACGAATTATTTTTGTAATTTTGAAAATTCCACACAGAAGAAAATTTAATCTTTAAAGTACCTTCTTGTTTACATAAGCACTGTTAAGATTTCCAGGGTGTTAAACACACCCCTGCCTTTCAAAAACGTCCTTCCTGCTGTACAATAGTGAAATTTACATAAAACAACTTCCTTGATATGTCACTCAAGTTACCCAAATATTCGCTTGTAGTTGTCCAAATAATGAATTCTCCTTAAATATTTGAGCCGGCTTCAAAGGGCGGCATTTCGCCCGGAATATACATATTTATGAATATAGGTAAATTAGGTTAAAATGCTCTCATTTTGCTCGAAGACTTTATTTTAGAAATCTGTCGGTTCAAGATACACCGGGAAAGTCCAAAGTATATTCTGTCAAGTAATCCAACTAATTCAAAGTCATTCCTACTACTCATTTGGAAATAAAAGTAGTTGTATTTCAGTTTGGTTCAGCAAATGCATACAAAATGCAAAATGATAATCACATAAATCTGGATATACCTTACTTTTTATTAGTAGTTAGTTAAGACATGAATTTTAATCCCATGGGCACTGAGGCTGATTTTACATTGAATCTCGTGATATCTCACTAAGATATTTTAAAAATGTTTTGTTATTTGGATCTTGTGGCAATATTAATCTCGCCTAGTATTATTTTAAAACTTTGAACCATTTTTAAGGGCATATTTACAGGACATAAGAGACATGTAAGAGATTACAAGAGCCTATGTGATATTTCAAATGCTGGAAGTTCAGTTCCGTCTTGAGTCCCCTTTTTTTATTTACATTTAAAAGTGATGGTTTTACATCTTCGTTTAGTCATTATGGTTAGCAATAATCCCTTAAAATAATTCAAAATTTCCACAAAATTTTAAAAAATCATTTTTATTAATTTTACTAATATCATCCAGCAAAAGAATAGAACAACAAGTTAATTTAAAGAAGCAGGTTTTTTCATTAGGTTTGGCTTGTTTTGCTTCATGGTGAAGTGCGGACTTTAAACTAGGAGCATTTTTGTGATATTATAAAGAACAAATGCTTAGAATGAATAGATAAATAAGGAACTCAAATTTTTGTGCTAAAATCTCTCAATCTCTTTTAAAATATCCCTACGTGGAGATATTTACCAATTAACGTTTCAACATTGCTGCTCATGGGCCCCTTACATGCCCCCGGATGCAAGTCATCGCAGTTCATTGCAGGTCCCGTAGCAATGTTGCCAGTTTATTTACTTAATAGAAATAAAATTTTGCAGACTCTGAAAATAACTCTTTAACTGTTTATTGCATTTTTATACTTCTTAAACAACAACGCTGAATCTTTTTAACACAAAATATCCTTTCAAGGCGGTATTTACCTGTTAACTTGGCAACACTGCGCATGACTCGCTTACATATATGGCTTAGCAGGAAAGCAAAGTCTGAATATGATAGGTAGGTAGGTATGATAGTACCTCCGTGATCGTTGTAGTTACAACAGTGGCCCCATAGCAGTGTTGTCAGTTCATTATTTTGGCTTAACTGTACTTGTATGACTTGAATAAATACCCTAAAAATTTTTATTCCTGACTCATTAGGAGTCAAATTAGGATAACTAAACTGTAAGCATAGCGTTTTGTGTATAGCAAAATGATTGGCAGATATTGGGTTGTAGGTCATATTGTTTAGAAAGACTTTCGATGAAGTAATGGTTCTTCATTCTGAAGTACAAAAAAAATGTAATAAGAAGGGTATTACATTCCAGTCTAGGAAAAACAAACAAATCAAGAGAAAATTTAAATTCAAAACTGTTCAGGCTGTGCCAGAAGGAATACCTTCCATATTTTATGTGATTTTTATCAATTGAATTCAATTTTTTATTCTTTGGAAGATAATAATTTTTAATTTATTATGACTAACGAAAATTTTGAACTGCTTAAAATTATTCTTAGTGTATTTATCTACTTTGTTTACTTTAAAATTCAGTAAAACAAAAGTACTCTTCCAGATTTAGTTTTGCAGTTTGCTTAAACAGAACCAAATCAAAAAATTAATTTTAATATTTTTTTTACATTTCAGATAACACCAAACAAATTATGAAAGTCTGTGTAAATATACAAGGTTTTCAGTAAATTGTTACAAATACAGGGTGTAGTATTAATTGTCATTAAATTAAATGGGTATATGCTGAACTTAATAGAAAAGTACATTACAGCTAAAATTTAAAGCTTACCGATGTTTCTGATTATTTTAAACTTTGTTACACGCCTTTGAGAGCCGCTGGCTAATATGCATTTAAAAAGCCGATAGAAATTTGACCAGGCAAAAATAAATGAAACATTGCACAGTTATGCAATGAATTGTCATTAGCCTACGTACACAGACGTGTACTCTCCTATCAGTATGAACAAGAAAGGCGTTTGATAAATTCAGATTTTGATCCAGTGACCCCCAACCAATTGTTGTATTGGTCTTTTTAATTTTTTTCTGAGCTTGCCCTTTACTTGCGACACATGGTTTATTGAGAAAAGTTGTTCTATTTGATATGCTCTACCTACGCCTAAAATTAATGACAATATTTTTGAATCACCTTGTATTTTGTGTAAGTTAATGGAAAAGAGAAACACCAAGGGAGATTCTTAATTGCTAGCTTTGTTAATAAGTGTTTTAGTTTTAATTCTCAAAGCCACGAAAAATAGTGAAATTCCTGGTTTCTTTAGGTTTACAAGCTTACAAGGTTTACTTGGTCCCAATCCGGAAGACGTTTTGTTAATATTTTCAATAAATGTTTAAATTTCAATGTCTCCAAACATAGTAAAATTACTGAGTTTTGTAATGATACAAGGTTTTCAGAAAATGAGTGCAAAGCTTTTGAATAAACTGCTGAATTTATTTAGTGTCGCATAATCAAGAAGGTTCTTAATTTCTGTTCTTTGACAATAAATGTTTTTCTATTAAATCTCTAAACCCCGAAAACTTCCTGAGTTTCCTGAAAGTATATACAAAGTTTTTAGAAAATGAGTAAAAAAAATTTCACTAAATTGTTGAAATTTGTGTCGAATAACTAAAAGGCTTCTTAATTTCTGTTTAAATTTTCCCAACCTTTCGCAATAAGTGCTTTAATACTGAATCTCAGAGCATCGAGAAATTTTTGAATTCCAGAGGTCAGCCAAAATGCAGCAGAAAATGAGTCCAAATATTTTGAGTAAACTGCCGAATTTTGAGTCAAATAATTAAGAAAATTCTTAATTCTTATTTACATTTTCCACTCTTTGACAATAAGTGTCTGAGCCCTGAAAACATATAAAATTCCTGAGTTCTAAACGCATAAAAAGATTTTAGAAAAATAGAGCAGGGATTTTGGGTAAAGTGCTGTAATTTGGCACAGATAACTAGGGTTCTTAACGTTTGTATGCAATTTTCCAAGCTTTTATAATAAGTGTTTTAATTTTGAATCTCCAAGCCTCCAGGAATTATAAAAGTTCTGGTTCTGTAAGTATACAGAGTTTTCAGAAAATGAGTGGATAAACTGCTTAAGAGTGTCAAATAACTAAGGTTTTTAACTTTTGTATTTAATAAGTGTTTTCATTTTCAATTTCAAAGCCTCAAGGAATTATAAAATTCCGGAGTTATATTAAGTGTAAGTGTAAAAAAAGATTTCAAGAAAACCGCTGAATTCTGTGCAGATAATACTTGAGAACAATCTTAGTTCTTGTTTACAATTGCCAAGGTTTACCAATAAGTGTTTTAATTTTAAATCTAAGCGTCAAACAAATTATAAAATCCCTGAGTCCCTAAGTCTGCAAGGTTTTCAGAAAATGAGTGGATGCTGCTGCCGTTGCTGCGGTTGCTGCTGAACTTAGTGTCAGATAACAAAAATTCTTAACTTTTGCATAAAATTTACCCAGATTTGTTAATAAGTGTTTGAATTTTAAGTCTGAAAACTTCAAGGAATTATAAGATTTTACTGTTTTAATTTTAAATCCCAATGTTTATAAAAATCTGAGTTTTTTAAGCATATGTACCTATAAGGTTTCAGAAAATAAATGAAAGAAGTTTGTTAGAAATTTTTTTTAATAATAATTGTTAATTGTGTATGATTGTAAAATCAAAGCCCATTTTACTTATTGCGTGTTTTGGACATTTAATTTCATTTTCGAACAGTTTGCTACACCAGCACTAGGCGTAGATATCAATTGTTATCCGGAGGTGATAACACTAAATAAACCCGCTACTTTGTTGCGTGGGCGTGAAGTTCCTAAAAGAAAATAGTAGTGCTCGCTAAATACCTAAACTAACGATGTTTCTTTGGCGCCAGACCCTTATAACGTAAACGTCTTCAGTCGGACCTCCTGAAGAATAGACCTCCAAAGTTAATTGACTTGATAATAAAACGCAAGACTTTGTAATTAACGAATAGGATATATTAACTCGTAAGCAAAAATTACACATACACAATTGAAATTAAAAATTAATAATGAAGTTATTAATTCAAACGAACAAATAAAGAAAATTTAGTAAGATCGTAATCAAACGTAAGTCTGAATTTAATATTTCTAACAACGACATCTAATTAAACAAACAGAAAAACAACTATAGGGAATGTTCAAAGACAATATCGTAACTAAACGAACGAAATAAATTTAAGGTTGAAATTAACCCAAATCGTAAGTAATTAAACGAACGTAGACTGTATCGTTCAAAATGGCTAAGATCGTAATTAAACGAACGTAGACCCTCGGAGGGTTCGCAAGGATAATTCTTAAACTAAATTATTAAATACGCATACGCAGAACTGAGCTCAGTTCGTCTTGACCTGCGATTATAGATAACAATAATACATAGTACATAAATAATAATGTCTTGCAAACTTGTCGGTACCAAAATTCAATTACGATATAATATATATTGAAAGGAACAATAAATGACTTAAGTTTAAACGCGTAAATTGAATATTCCTTTACAAAATCAAATTTACAGGGTATAAATTCACGTTGCTGTGACTGCAACCACAATTGTAATTACTCGCACTGGAGTACGATTTACTAAATGACGATTGAAAGTTTTACTAACACTTTAAATTACAATACGAATTAATTACTGTAAATATTTCTAATAAATGCTTCTAATCAAATTTCTAATAACACAACTTACTAAAATGTTTTAGCATTTAACTAAATAACACAAGATAACCTCAAAATCAAACCTTAACCTTGAGTCTTAAGACGTGTAGATAACGAAGTTGAACTCAGGGAAAATTCTAGTTAATTGCCTTCTAATTATCACGGGATGATTCCTTCGGGTTAATGAACTCCAAACAATTTCCAAACCAACGTGGTGTTGAAATAACACGTGGAAACAGATGTCGAACAGGTGGTTTCTACGAACACGTTGTGCAGGAAAAACAGCAGCAACCACAAAAAGTACCGTAAGAAATCTTCAAATAAAACCAATGCATTACATACCCAAAAGTTGTTAAAATTCCCTTCGATATGCTCCTATCAAAATGGTCTACGAACAGCTAAAATCTAAATTAATGCTTGAAAATGCTTAGAATCCAAAACGACTACCGTTTTAAATTCACTAAAGGCCCAAAAGGCAAACTAAATAGCAGTTTCAATAATGTCGAACCTCGGATGATCAAACTAATTTTGGAAAACCAAATACTAAAGCCAAAGTAAACGACGTCTATCCGTGACCGATGACTAAAGTAGAAGAAGCTAAGTAATGAATTTGCCAACAGAATTCTCTGAAGAAAACCAACCTAAAAATTTACAAATTCCCTAAAGATTAAAACCCACTAAGTGAAGGTCAAAAATAAGAAGAGGCGTTATTGTATGCAACCATGCAATCCTAACGGAATTGGAAAAGTCTAAAGAATATAATATACAACCAGTGCAAGCGAGTGATTTCTACTGTAACAAGTTTTGCAGTGTTTTTTTCATGAAACTAGCAAACGAAGACGAATTTTGATTTAAAAAAATGTCATGTAGCATATTCCAAAATTTTCTAATCTACTAATAATGTATACCTATAATGAAGAAAACATATAGCAGGTTTACATTCAAATCACGTTTTTTTGTTCATTTATGTTTTATGCAAAGGTCGATATTTATTATTTATTAATATGCCATTAAAATATCAACTTTAATTCATTGTGTTATTGTTATTAAAAGAAAAAAATCGAGATTATCAACTATGATACCAACTTACAATGAAACTTGTATTCTGTAACTACAACATGTGAAATGTAATGGTAGCTCTGAACATAATGCTTGATTTACAAACTATTAAAGAATATTACATTAATAGAGCATTAATAGAGCATTAATGTTATATTTACAATCGTTCCCATTAAAATTGATTAAATAGCAATCTGAATAATTATTTAAAAAAATAGTAATCCAACTTGAAATGATTTTTATATACGAAAAGTGTACGTCAAGAACTAATTTATTATACCAAGACTCAAACAATATCTGCGAGAGGAAGAAATACAATTGTTGTTAATTACAAAATTTAATTTTTGTTAATTTTTTTTAATAATCGTTTAACGTCAATGAAAATTTTTAAACCAATTAAACCTATTAAATAAAATATGATAAAATCAAACGTAGAATTTTCAAATATAAGTTTTTTGTCGAATGTTTTAGCAATGATTATATAATATTGAGCATAACTGCGGGGAACAAAGAATATTAGTGCTTGAAATTTTAAAGAATTTTTGTTTATTTAATAAAGCATTTCATTAAATCAATTAAATATTCAGGGCTTTTTGCTTCTTAACAATTTAAAGATGAGTGAGAACTTGTTCATACTTAACTTTCATCATTGCGTATTAATACAGTTAAACAAGAATTTTCATTATTTCACAGCAAAAGCAAACTAATTGAACGTTTGCCTATTTTGATTACTATTTAACAAACGCTTTCTTTATGCCCTGAATACATATACTTATATTGAAAAATATGGCCCCGCTGATCTTCCAATTCCGAATGCTTTTAAGTTAGAATCGAAAAGCTTTTAACTAAAACGAGTAGGAGGATTATGTCGCAGAAATAAAATTAGTTTTAATTAATTCTTTTAGACGTATGGCATTATCTTCTTGCTAATAATAGAAAATAAGATAACAATACGCCTCCGCTTATTAAACATTAAAAGGACACGTTAATCGATATGGTTGAATAAGAGGCACAGACTTTGAAAAAAAGGGCCTTGCTAAAAAATGCATCGCTGTAATACGTTTTTCATAACGTAAACCAGCGAGTGAATACTTCAGTCGGTTAATCAAAAGATACAAATTTGAAATGACGTGAAAAGGCTTGATCCACAAAAAAAAGGCATTTTGCGACAAATCAGCCAGTTCAAAGCATTTTGTAACGGGCTCACAAAATAATAAAAGGTTGATGTTTTTGAAACAGCAACGGATGTTAGAATTCACAACAGTGAAAATGTGATTTTCGATTCTACCGAATCTAAAATAAATATAAATAAATTTTTAATCTATCTCTACCGCAGTTTTGTCTGTGTATTTCCCGATTACACAAAGGGATTTCATTGAACATAAATTTCCTCGGCGGATATTTACTGCATTTACTCGTCAATGGTGGTTTTTACTAGGTTGGTTGTTTTATGCATTACTCAATGAAATTTTCAGTCGGTTCAATTCTACTGGGAAAACTGATCTTAACGATATTGTTTTTCGAAAATCTTGTGCTTTTATTTTGGTCCGTTTGAAAAATCACTCCAGCCGTTTATTCGATTAAGGAAGTAATGCTTTATTGATCAAATTGGGTGCCTATCTACGTCTGTTTGTTTACGTAGGCATGCTTATAATCTATTTAATGTACTCGTATTTTGGACTTGGCCCAAAAACCTTTAACAAACAGATTTCAGCCTTTCCGAAACACAATTCAACTAAGAAAACCTGGCGAAAACTACCACGAATGATTTCGGCACGAAATTGCTTCCCTAAAGGTTTCTCAAGTACCTTATTAAATACTAAACAAGGTATCTAAACGGTTCTAATAAGGTATTCTTATTTGATTAAGCACGTCACTAGCACGAACAAGGAGTCCCAGTAGCTGTTCAATTTTTAGTGATAGTTGAGGTGGGTCGGATGTTTCCTTGATCTCGTCCTATTTATAATTTAATCGAATTCGTAAATAAGGGACAGCCCTTTGACGTACGATAAAATTAGAAAGATACCGTGTGCAAACTATCCGAACCCCACAACAAAATTAAATGGTAAACCGTGAAACCCTATGCGATTCTCTTTGTCTCAGCTAAAACCCTTAAAAAGGATGCAAGAGTATTCAAAAGTTATCATAAAGTTTATGCAATAATTTCAGCAACGTGGAAGACATTCACGTACCTACAAATAAAGTCTAAAATTATAACATCGAATATTAAATCCAGAATTCAAATAGTTTAGATTACCCAAGCGTATTTAATGTGTTTCCAACAAATGTTGTAAATGAACATAAATTAAATGATAAATGAATAGTTGATAATATATTAGAGTAGAATAAAACCAAAGCTAACCGAATTACATTATCGTTAGAATAAATTGCTGCAATACCTGAATAATTACTTTTATTAAATAGGATTTTCATGTTTACCTGTAAATTTCAAGTCCCTAAAGGTAAAGCGAATGTAAACCATATGCAAACTGCTACTAATTATGTCCATAAAATTAAACTAGTGTTAACATTTAAGCTTTAATTTTAATATCTAAAATTTATCCAATGAATAAGTTCTTAAGCATTTTATCAATTTAAAATTCATAAATTCGCCGGGAGATTTTTTTTTTATTTGTTAATATTTAAAATTAGTGAAAGTGATACTCTAAAAATGAATTTTGTAATGCCTTGAATGATAGATAATTTAAATTTTTGAAATATAGGCGAAGAATAAATTTACAATTTTTTAATTTTGATACAATATGTCAACTGTAGTAGATGGACCCAGGGATGTTTGGAACATTTTATAATTTATTATACTATAGAAAGCTATCTGTTATAACACTTTCAAAACAGTTCTCAATAAGTTCGAGAGGTTTTTGATTTGGGTATTTTATATACACTGTGATTTTGATATGAGTTTTAAGTAGCTCAACTCATAAACTTACTATCCAGTTTTGGTATTGTTGCCACACTAAAAGATAATACAAGTTAAGCATTGATTTCATTCCACACTATTTAAAGAAATTAGCGTACTATTTTAAAAACCTATATCTCTCCCCCTCTCTCTCTCTCTCTTAGACAGTCACCTCTTTTAGCGCATTAATCGGTGTCGAGGGATTACACTACATTACTACACTCAAGCTCTGTCACCTTTACACAGTTTTCTCCACTTTAGTCAATCGTTTGTGAGACCACTGCACTATTCCATGACATTTATTTTTATCTTCCAATATCCTAGCTACCCCATTATTCCATGAGCTTATAGGTCTCCCCTTGGGTCTCGTACCTGTAGGTCTGGCGTTCCATATCTTTTTAATTATTCTCTTATTGGCCATCCTACTAACATGCCCAAACCATCGCAGTTGTTTAGTTTTTACCTCTTCTCTGATTGATCTGATTCCTAGCTTTACTCTTATATCACAGTTTCTCAAACCTTCCCATTTTGTGACACTCACTATCCTCCTGAGAAAGCGCATTTCGCAGGCTTGCACGCGTTGTTGTAGCCGTTCATTGATAGTCCAAAATTCGCTACCACTAATTGTTTTGAGCAGCATATTCTACAGAAATTTTACTGTAAATTTTACGCAACCTTTTTTATCTCATCATTATGCCCAATATACTGTAACGTAGTGGTTGCTACATTGCAATATTAAAATTTATTTGACTTCTGAAATCATCCCACACGAACAAAAGCAGACACCATTAAACATATTAATAAAACATGGTGGTATTTTGCGATCTCTTGAAGGAATTTCAGGTTCAAACTGGCATTTTCTTCTTGAGTTATCAACTCCTAATCGAGTTAGCAAAAAATCTAATCACGTAATTTCAAATGGATAAAAACACCTTTTTCCTTATTTTTCTTAATTCCAGTAAAATTGTTTCTCTGTTTCGGCATTGTAATGGCATCATTCTAGCACACATTTTGATGCTTTAATGAGCTTCATTATTATACGATTTTTGGTGATATTTTGTTTTCAGAAATTGGTGATACTGTATCAAATAATACACAAAACACCTAGGCAACCATTCAGTTGCTAGGCAACAAAAACGTCAAATGTCAAACTTCTGTGAACTTTCAAGCAAAAATAACTATCACCAACCTAACTATTTAACCAAATTTCCCCAACTCGAAATTGTCAAGCATTTTTATAATAAGAAATAATGCAAATGGAAGCCGAAACAGAGAAAATAGTATAAAAAACGTGTTGCAGAAGGCAATTCGGGCACTCGTCCGTTCGGCCACTCGCCGCTATGGGGCTCGTGTCCAAATTTCGGACTATTAATGTTGATTTTACATTATTTGAGAGATGTTCTGATATTTAAACTTAATCTGTGCCCATGCAATAATAGGAAACATTACACTTCAGTACATTAAAAGAGCTGCTTATGAGGCATGCACTTAGTTCAAATGATATTTCCAGAAATCTATGGAAAACAATTAATCGAGATCGTAGCGATGCTATAAATCTATTGAACGTGCTGTTCCCATAACCTAGAGCATAATGAATTAACTGCAGTAGCCGAAAGTAGTTTTACTTTATGCAGCTAGATATGTAACAAGAAGAAACAGGCTCAGAACAGAAACAATTTGGAGGCAGTCAATAGCTAGAACGTTGGGAAATAGGGCCCTCCAATGGTATGGACACGTTAAACGCATGCCAGAAAATAGATGGCCGAAGATAATAAAGCAATAGTCTCCGGATGGTAGAAGAAAAAGAGGAAGACCAGAATTAGCCCGGGAAACATACATAAAAAGTGAAATGTCAGAAAGAAACCTCAGAGAAGGAGACTGGGATGGTAAGGTATTTTAGAAACAAAGAACGACAAACTCAAATGGGAATGAAGAAATGTAATTTACAGCTAACTTCCTTTGTACAAATGCAGACGGTCGATAAAATTGGTGAACATTTTTTAATTTAGCTTATTAAAGCAATAATAAATTTGAGCCAACTAGACTCCACCATTTTTAATTGTTTCCAATATAAAGCACGTGATCTAATTCTGACATTTAACGAATCTACCCATTCAGTTGTCCTAGACAGGACGATTTCATCATGGACAGTACGTGGTTTAGTTAAACACAAGCTGTGCACAGTGACATTATGAAATCTGAACGTTATCCATAGTTAAACTCCAATATTTCTGATGGCGAAATTGTTAAAAAGAGAAAAAGCAAAAAAGATGAAAAAACGTAAAAAAATTTTAAGTTAAAAATTATGGAGACCATCGGGACGATTAACGAAATAGTATATTATTAAACGAGTGTGCTATAATAGCTATTACTTAACGACGGTTAAGTATGCGACTCCAGTGAAGGCAAGGGTGTCAATTATATAGCAGAGGCAAACGAAGCCAAATACCTGGACGTTTAATATGGAAGACACACGTCAGTAAAAAGCAAGAAGAACCGGTCTTAAAACTCCAAAATATGTACAGGCTTATTGGAAAAAAGTCAGTACCTTCATTAGAGAACAAAATATTGCTTTATACAAGTACACTTTGCCCTATTTGCTCCTATGGATGTGAACTAATGGAGCTGTGCTAGTAAATCTATCGAGATAATTCAACGTCTCCAGTCAAAAACACCTCGAATATTATCTAACGCTCCATGGTTTGTCTCGAACTTAACACTAGATACCGACTTCAAAAAGTGGCGTAATTAAAGAAAGAGCCATACAGCATCACAACAAACTGGAAATACATCTGAACGCAATGGTTAGCTCCCCAAGCTGGAGTGAGATGGGTGAAAAGGAAGTAACCGATCGATCTAATATCTTAAAATAGGGGTAGCATCAATTGGTGTCTTCCCCTTCATGTCCTAATTTTTAACATACAATAATTATTTCATAGAATATTGTTAATAATGTTCCGATTGCCAATAAAATAGATTATGGTTGTTAACCCATACATCCCTATTCAGGGCAAAGGTCCTCTTTTTCCATTCAAATTTTCTCAGTGGTTTTTGGTCTACTCTCCCATATTGATCGGTGCCGCGTTAATGTAGCAATAACTCTATCCATTCAATTCCAACACTAACCGGAAACAACAATGCTGAACTCTCCTGATCGTGCGGGAATGGGATAGCTTCCTCAACTAGGGTCATAATAAAATTGATTAGAAAAAAATATTTAACACGAAACAGGTATATAAAGGATTTAATAGTCACAGAAAATAAAATTACTGAATTCGAAGTAGTAAACAGAAACCTCCCTTTTAACATGAAGCTTAAAAACTAGACCAGTTGATGAACAATGTTGAAAAAATATTATATACGTTGTTCATTTTCCAACAACAAGCCATATTTTAAGCGATACATTTCCAGGCGACATGATTATCATGGCAATATGTGAAGACCCATTACTAGCATCTATCCACCTAGAAGATCATCTGGATATAATCCAAGCTTGGTTAAAAAGATGGAGAATGAAAATTAACGCAATGAAGTCAGTGCAGGTAACGTTTACATTAATAAAACAACAATTTTCACCAGCCTTCATGAACAACACAAAACTACCAGAATCAACAAATGTGAAATAAATACTTAGGAATCCATCTTGATAGTAAACTCACCTGGAAGGAACACATTGATTTAAAATCTAAAGAACCCTATCGGCTACGTAGAAGGAGCTCACGTTTGTCCCTCGAATATGAAATTTTACTAATATAAAGTCGTAATCAACCCCAACCGGACTGGAGTTGACGAGTTGAGTTATGGGTTGGTGCAAGCAAAGCGCATCATCCAACGGTCTCAATCAAAAATTTGCACAGCGATAGCTGATGCTCTTTGATAAGTATCCAACCGGACACTACATCATGATTTAGGCCTACCGTTTGCTCAAGACACAATCCAACAAAAAAGTAACACATATCACAACAAGCTGGAAACTCATACCAACCTTTCTTCTTCACTCAGTTGTACGAGGCCGGAACAAAAACTGGAAATTAAAAGTTGAAAAAGCATTTCTATTTCTGATGTACCCTATAGCTTGTTAGGAACCGCATCAAAAAGATAAAAGGTACATTTTCATCGGTCTGTTAATAATTAAAAATAGAGTATGCTGAAGGCTGCCTACAGGAACAATACCCTACTTAGAAGAAAGGAAACACATCACGAAAAGATTAAAAGCGATACAAATATAAATAAAGTTAAATCTATTACAATAGAATAACTTCATAATAAATAAAAAACAACCGGTTTCACTTTCTGATAAAGTATTTTATAATTAAAAAAAGTTCCTGTAGGATAAATTCCTGCCGGAAAAACGCCAAAATTTATCCGACAAAAAGAGCGAAACCTAAATTGTTTAATCAGTGAAGAAGGCGTACATTTAAAATGTTTTTTTTTACATTTTAAAAACTATCAGGGCTGCTAAAAAACATGCAAACTAAAGGTGTAATAAAGATCATTGACACAAGGTAAAGCTTGCACCATGAATTTCAAAAGCTAATGAGTGCAAGGTTTTACCATTAGTTTGAGAAAAATAACCTGTGGAATCACCTATAATTTGGCGCTCGGAAAAGTCTCTATAGTTCAAGCTTTTCCTGTGATCGTTGGTAATGTTTTAGAACAGCGTGAAATGCATATGAAAATGGCAGTTACTTTGTTAGTTCTTAGCAAAGCATTGATATTTAGATTAACAAACCTCATCACTATGGTGTTAGAGATACGTCACTTTGTTTACACCGTTCTTATCTAATTAATCGTACAATTTGATTATTTTAATTTACTACCAATCATCTGTGTAGAACGAACCACAGGGATCTATACTTACCCCCATTATTTTTTTGTATTTATATCAACGATTTTAGTTGAATCTACGCACATTATTTTGCTCGGGAATAGATTATTATAATCATATACATATCTCACTTATTGAAAATTATTGAAAATAGAAGGTGAAAACTAGGTTTTCTGAAATCAATTAAATCCAAAAAAAACTCAAAAATTGTGGTTTCATATAAAAAAAAGGAAGACAAATCCAGTTCAATTATTTGAAATTACTTTGAACTCAGGTTTGAGTTGAATTACACACATAGAATAATTGTATATTAACCCTAGCAACCCCACATAATTGAGAGAGCGCCGTATACCAAAATGGGTCATTTTTGACCCACTGGATATTTTTGCTATTTATAACTGATAAAACATTTTTTGCTTTCCCTACATACACAAAATAGTTAATACTTTGCTTAAATTTATTATATTTCTTACATACAGAAGAATAATTAATAATTTTTGTAAAAGTTATTTATTAAACAAAAGTTACGTATTTTTTTAAATTCTACATTTAAATATCTACATTTGACATTAAAATCTATTCTAACTCAATATCCTGGCATGTATTGCATGAAATACTTTTTTTTACAATTGAATGCGAAGGACAAACAAATTTTGGACACACTTGACACTTATTATATTTACTATCACTTTGGATGGGCATGTGACAATGTCCACGTAAAATTAATATAAACGTGCAGATTTTTTTTTAAAATTTCTGTTTACGGCATACGGTGACAGACAGCATAGGAATAGCATATCTAGAAGCACAAAGATGTAATAGCATCTGATAAAAAATGAAACAAAAGAATTCGAAGCCTGAGTAATATTTGACCCGGTTTTGGGGTTGCTAGGGTTTAAGCTTTTATTGAGACAGCTTCAAAACATTGTACATAGGTGGGAAAATTCATCTCATCTGGATAAGATTTTACAAATTCAATCCTTTAAAATGGTTGATATGCTTGCAACCCCACTTGCATATTGCAAAGCAACTCTATTTTTAATTCACTGAGTTCTGACAATAAAATATGTAACCCTAATTATATATACACATTACGGAAAAATATCGAAAACATGCATTTGTCCCTAATGACATATTCTGCAGAGACCAGGGCAGATATCACGCACACCAAAATATCACTACGTACCACGGAAATAACGGTTCTAAGATGCATATCAGGACACTCACTATACGATAGAATACCAAACGAAATCATAAGACAGACATGCAATGTCCAAGATGTTGTAAGCTGGACGAGAAGACACCGTACCGCAGAGAGTGGAATGGGCATGTATTAAGAATACCCAATCACAGACTGCCAAAAATTGCTAGAAACCACAAACCAGAAACAATAGGTCTACCCGGAAGACCATCAAAACGCTGGAAAGGCAGTTGGACTTCTGTGTCACAAGAACAACAGCAATAATATTGGAAGAAGCAGGTATACGACCTATTAGCTGAAGAAGAGAAGTTAAAGGCTATTAAAAGAGTAGATGTGGGTGAAACAATCAAGGCTGTAGCAAGAAATTATGGTGTAGGTGAAGTAACAATCGGTGATTGGCCAAGAAATCGTAAAAAAATCGAACAGTGGTGTACGAATCAAGCTTCTACGTCTACTAGAAAATGTATGAAATGCAATGAATATGAACGGATTGATAATGCATTATTCGTGTGGTTTATGCAACAAAGATCGAAAAGGGTGCCACTTTCAGGGCCTATTTTACTACAGAAGGCATTGCTGTTCAGCAAACAATTCCCTGAGATGAATCAATTTACAGCGAGTGTTGGTTGGCTTGATAGATGGAAAAAAAGGCAACTGAATATATGCGGAGAAAAACCATCTGCTGATGTATCAGCAATCGATAAATTTAAAGAAAACTTTAAAAAGCTAATTGAAGAAAACGGGTATACACGTGACCAAATATATAACTGCGATGAGGGTGAACTGAATTATAAAATGCTTCCTGAAAAAACATTGAAATCTTGGCAAGAAACTTCGACTAACGATAATGGCTTGTGCAAATGCATCGTAAAGACACAAACTGATGGTTATCGGAAAATCGGCCCGACCAAGAGCTCTGAAGTACATTTCACCTCAAGCTCTACCTGTTTATTACAAAAATCCGAAGAATGTTTGGATGGACGGATACTTATTCACAACCTGGTTTTATGAAGAGTTTGTTCTGTCAGTAACAAGATTTAAAAAAAAATGGTTTGCCCATGAAGGTAGTTTTGCTAGTAGACAATGCTCCATCACATCCAGAAGAAAATTTTCAAAAAGATGGCATTTTTTTGCCGCCAAACGTAACCGGTGTATTACAGCCTATGGACCAAGGTGTTCTTGAGAATATAAAGAAAAACTACAAGCGATTGTTTCTCGAAAACCTTTTAGAATTCACAGAAAACCAAGATCTCCTATGTTGTTTGCGAAAACTCATACTGAAGGATCTCGTGTATTGAGTGAACTGCGTGCAAACTTAAAGAGGGAGAGCAGCGTTAAAACAGAGGACGAGTCAAGTTTGTTTGAACTGATGCGACAACTAAAAGGTTCAGAGAGTATCACAGAAAATGATGTTAGACATTGGGTTGCGTCTGATGATGAGGAACAAGAATTTAGCATTGAAGAATTAGCTGACGCTACTCTACAGACGCAAGAATTGGAGGAAGAAACAGGAGACGAAATAGATGACTGTGTGGCTGAGGAACATATTACACATCAGAAAGGTCTTGCTTCCTTAAAAATATGTTGAACAACAAACAGAAGCCACAGCACTGGACGTATTACTTCTACAACGTTGGACCAGTATTGCATTTTAATATAAGATGTTACGTATTTTCGTTTAATATGATTTTTTATTTATAGTTTACGTATTATATCCCGTGTCCACAGGGTTTCGCGCCATGGAATTAGAGCAACGTTAATTTATCCCAAAGAACACCTCTTGCTTTTACGAAAACATCTTAATAACAAACCCTATTATATTTATTTTTCTATGGCAATAAACGATTAAGTGGCATTCAACTTGACGTATGGTTTGAAACAAATCAAGTCCTGTTTGAATTTATACTAAAATCGTCATGAATATGTATACTGTGGAAGAAAAAGTTCAAATAGTGAAATGGGTCTACACCGGAAACAGTTACAGGGAAACGTGTAGACGATTTGCAACGACATATCCCAACAGACCTCGTCCTGCACACACTACTGTTGGAAGAATCATACGCCGATTTGAAGATACTGGTAAAATTTTCTCAAGATTTGTAGCACCTGTTATCACTAATCCTGCGGTTCATGATCGTGAAATTGATATAATGGCAGCTGTTCGTGCTAATTCCAACATATCAGTGCGGCAATTAAGTGCAGAAAATGGGTTACGTACATAAAATATTAAAGAAACATAAATTTAAATCGTATAAATATCAGCTTCATCAAGAACTGCGGGAGGGAGATTCCGAAAACAGATCTGCATTTTGTCAAATTATGATGGATAAATGCAACAATGAACCTGATTTTCTAGGAAGGGTGTGCTTTACTGACGAATGTACGTTTACTTTAAATAATCAACCACATTCTCAAAATGTTTGATATTGGAGTACCGAAAATCCTCATTTAATTGTAAAAACACACTCACAACAGCCACAGAAGGTTAAGGTTTGGTGTGGAATATTAAATAACGTTGTAATTGGACCTTATTTTATTAACGGAACGTTGACCGGAGAGACTTATTTAGAACTTTTGACTTCAACTATTTGTCCTGCAATTGAACATACAATGCTTGGAGATGACCGACCGATATGGTACCAACACGATAGCTGTCCCGCTCACAATTCAGCAGTAGTTAAAGAATTCCTACACAATACCTTTCATGAAACCTGGATTGGATGTGCAGGTGCAATTGGTTGGCCCGCTCGGTCCCCTAATTTGGCTCCGAACGATTTTCTCTTATGGCCATACTTAAAATCGAAAGTTTACTCTTCCCGAGTTCAACCGAATTTAGATTCTCTTAAAGATAAAATTACCGAAGTGTGTTTTAATATTAGTCCCCGATTGTTAGATAATGTTAAACGTAATTTTTATGATAGGTTAGGATACTGTATGGCAGTAAATGGAAACTTATTTGAACATTTAATTTGAATACTCCGTTGTAATTTGTTTGGCTGCGAAATTGATTAAATTACTTATTTTTGTCGTTTTTGATTTTTGTGTATAATTTGTTACTTGCAAATTCAATTTTAATGGTCAATGCTTAGCAACTGTTTGACTATCAATTGCCACCGGAAGAGTAGATGTGTACTCTCGTGGGCGCACGGTATACAGGCATTAATACATGTGCGTATGTTTGACTTATTTATGAAATAAAAATATATAAAAAGAAATTCTATGCATTACTCCTTCGGTGAAAATAAACTACATTAATACACATGTAACTCGCGTTATTCGAGTTTTCGTTTATCCGAGGCAGGAGTCCCCCACGTTACCTCGGATAATTGGGACTCTACTGTATATAATAATTTTAGATTATGTTAAGTTATTTTGAAATTAGCAGGCTGTATCAACTGTAATTTTTGAAGATAATGAACTTTGTCCACTGACACCAAAATTAAAAAGGTTGCAGATAACGGCACTTACGCTTCACGAGGGAATATGACCGGCAACATGGAGGGTTACGGCCTTCTAAGTTACTTTCATACCCGGTTGTCTCGCACGCTGTACATACGCCTTTGACAATCGCCTACCTTTCTTACTCCACCATTTAGTTTCGGTTCCAAATTACTTTCAGTGACGGGGAAGGTCACCCACTAAGCATCCCACTCGGATTTGGCACCGAGACAGTCTGCGATGTCGTCGAATGCTTTAACCACTCGGCCACTCCAGCTATTCAAAATAATAATAGAGTCACATACAAAATAAATGTTTTTCTTCAAACGTCAGAAAAACACGACTTTGTGTCCTTGGATACACACAGTTAAACATTCACTTTTACTCCTAGGAGTAAAAGTGACATAAACATTCACTTTTACTCCTAGGAGTAAAAGTGACACTTAATGAGCCAATGGCAACTCGTAATTTTTATTTTTTATAACAAAGCAACCCGTAGCAATGACAGCTGGTATGACGTTCATTTTTGACTTTTTTTAAATTTTCTTGCTGAATTGCGTTTGAAGAAAAAATAACATGTGTTATTCGGAGTAAAAGTGATTTTGTGTGCCTCGCATGAATGTCCGACTCGCTAGCGCTCGTCGTTCAAACGTCATGCTCGGCACACAAAATGACACTTTTACTCCTAATAACACAATATACTATTTATTAAACATATAACGTAGTTACACGTTAATTTTTTTATTTTCCTATGATTTTTCAATTTAACAGTTTTGTGATTTCTGGTGATGTCATGTGACACAGTCTGCTAACTTCAAAATGATATAAAATGGGCTACAGTTATCTAACAATTTTTCTATTTTATTTAAAATATTTTTACTTTTAATATATTTTTATTTATTCTAAAAATTATCAGAACTAGAAAAAGCCGTAAACTAAAATTGTATATGAGATATCAATTCCAAATTCGCACTGACAAAACCATTAAAACAAGGTAGAAGCTTTTACCATGTACATAAATCCCTATGATGCAACTGTATAATAAGAATAGTAGGTATTGTTTGGTCATGTGTAATATTATGTTGTCTACACGAATTCGATTAGATCATCATTCGTGAATCACCCTGTATCTATTATTCTCTTCTTGCATTTATAAAGTACCTAATCATTAACAAATGATTTTAAAAAGTAACTATTTTTATTATCTAAACTTAAATTTATTTTCTATTTTTTTATTTAATTTTTTTAATATTTTTATTTACTAAGTTTTTTTCTGAAATATTTTTATGTTCTAAACTTAAAGTTGGTTTTCGAATCGTTTAATTTCAAAGTTTAGAATTATTTCGATTATTTTATTTTTCAAAAGCCAGCCCTTTTCTTTTCTAAATTTTAAATTGTTTTTTTATCTCGATGCCTTAAATTTATTTTTTTGTATAGTCAATGGTAAACGGCCATTTTACTATGTAGAAAATAGTAAAGAAAAGTGACATTTTTCTCGTTAGCAACCTTTTCCTCATTACAACGCTTGAGTCATTAGCAACCAACACTTTATTCCTAGCAACACAGTCTTTTTGTTTACTTGTTACTATGTACGTGTTGTAGTTGCTATGTTTCCGTACAAACATAACCTTGATAAATTTAACAAATTTGTCTAGAAAATTCGAACTTTTAGTACTTACACAAAAAAATAGCCTATTCAACGACTAAGAAAAGTGGTTTTCTAGCTCGTGAAATTGTAATTCACTCGCTAACGCTCGTGAATCAAACATTTTTCAGTCGCTAGAAAACTGCCACTTTTCTTTACTTGTAGAATAATCTACTATTTATTAATTTTCGTATTTAAATTTTCTTCATTTTTTTTGATTTACTAATTTAGCATTTTATTTTCTAACAGATTATTGTTTAATGTTTTTTTTTTATTTGCTAAATCTGTTAATTCAAAAATTGTGAATTATTTTCCAATCCCTTCTTACATTCTAAATTTAAAATTGAATTAGTAACCTATTAAAACGCTAAACATAACGTTTCCTAAGTGCGTGGTTACTAGTTCACTAATTTACTTTTTATTTTAGTAACTTTAAAATAATTGTAACGTAGTCAACTAACCTTATTATTATTATTAGCTTTCATGTTCTTCATGGCCTTTTTATGTTTTGCAGGTTTAAATGGGTATTATTTTATAATCTAAAAGATGTTTAAGAATAAATGAGATTAACATAATTGTCCTTAATAGTTAAATTTTGTAAAATATTGATTTTTTTTAAATATGACGACCTTGTAAGAACTTCAAACAATTTCTAAAAATTTGTACTTGAGATTAAACGAAACTGATATTGTCGAACTCGTCTTCTGGATTTGCGATGTTCAGAAGTGTGAAAAAAATCGAGCACCCGTCGGAGTTTCCTTTTACGCACTCCCATAAAGATAAAGATAGAATGGTCTAACATGTACAATAAGACAAAAACTATAAAATACAGTCTTTTTGCATAACTTGGGAAAGTTTTAAAATTGCGAGGAGGTTTGACTATATGTAGCAACAAAGTGCTATATAAACATTACCTCGCCGATATCGATTCCCTCGTGCGCTGTTACTTTGATATGCGATACCGTGAAGAAAATATCCTCTGCCAACAATACCAGAAGTAGAAAAGTTGAAAATGTTTGGTGGCAAAGTCGAACGTTTTGCCGCGATTTCTGTGAAGTCGCAAATAAAATACTTTCTTTCATGTTTATAGGCTTTCGAGGATGATATTTCGGAGGTGCGCGTTTAATAAATTATTAGCAAGTGCAATAATTTTTATATTTTTTCTATGACATCTAAAGCAATAAATTGTTGGGACTTTTTCCCAATATGCCATAATCTTAATCTGCCATTTGTATCGTATGGTGTGGATAAGCGAGTATACTTTTATTGCTTTATATAAAGATTGCAGCAGGAATAATCCTGGTTTTATGGTTCATAAAGAATCTTCAATTATAGGCCGTAAGGTTCATCCTTGGGGTGAAATAAACCCTATCAAATGTGTATCTACCAGGATACGCTTAAATACGAGTTATGGCACTTGAAAACCCAAAAAACCAGGCTGGTACGATCTGTAAGATATGTCTCCCTCGAGATGCTTTTCCCGTTCCGTGCCTCTGGGGTAAATTACCTCTGTCCAGGCATTAAATCTGTTTATCTATCCTTTTTCGAGTCTACATTCACCTTTAAATCTCCTAAACTCTATCTCGTTTTCTGAAAACTTTGTTTATTTATTTTTAATTTCCTCGGCAAACTTTAATCCCGTCTTTCTCCAGTTTACCCAAGTTTATTGGGTGAAAGAGACGTACAGTTCGTGACGTAGGCACAGGATTAAATAATTGAGCGCTGGTCAAACTGTCGTAACTCGTGGACGGTATAAATGGTTTCTAAAACTTTCTTATGTATGAAGTTTGACGGACTAATCACTCTTAGATTAACTTATTTCCCGTTCCTTTTTCTTAATTTTTTCCCTTTTCGGAGCTAGTTTAACTCGTTTTATTACGACTTAAGTTTTTATTATACGAGCCTGCATTTCAAAACCGGCAATTTCCTTATGTAACTGCAAATTAAAATTCCGGAGTTTTTATTTTTCCCCCGATAAAACCTCTCACAAACTAATTATTAAACGGGTTATTTTCGAATTATTTACAACAAAATACAGATAAGAAATAAACGAGTCCGAATAATACCTGGCGGATCAAAAATAACAAATTAACTAATTAAAACTTAATTTTAGCTTTTTAAAGCAGATCCTGTGAGGAAACAGAAACTCTTTGCTCCCTAATTACATTCCGTATAATGTTGTTACATTCATGTCAGAACTAAATGATCAAAGGCTGCAAATGAAAAATAAGCAAACAAACGAGGACTAATATTACTGTAATATAGAAAAAGCTTTGAAAACATGATTTTATATCAGAATTTAAAAAAATTACTATTTTCGGTTATAAGTGAGTTGCGATCTAATTAAAGCTAGAACATGAAGATATGAGATACAAGGAGAAAGAGAGAAAAAAATCCTTTTGTTCTAATTTTTTTATCTTAATAGATCTCCCTTTCAATCGTTAAATATGTATAACAATAATTTTACATGTAGAAAAAGCATAGATTAATACTACCATTACGGTTAGTTTCTAAATTGCTGCTATTATTCTTTTCACCTTTTTTACGTTGAGGTTTATTTACCTACCTATCGATAAAATCTACTACCAAATTTTATTTAGTACAAAATATGTAACTTTTCAACAAATATTTGCGAAGTTTTAATATGATGGGAGGTGAATTTGCAATCACAAAGTAAAATTTGTACTTTCTAATCTAAATTAAAATTTCGTATTGATTGAAGATTAAAAGGCTGAATTTGTTAATATCGATTTGATATTTGAACTTTCCGCAGATTAAGATCTGATAATTTACTTCAGTCTTTTCATTTTAAACTCAAATTCGTTGGTTCATCTCTTTCATTTATTAGATTTCGAATTAAGTCTTAAATAGTAACGCAAATTTTTAATTAGTGAGCTAATCGTTATCCTTGATGATGCACATTTTTAATTACGATTTAAAAAACACAATGAAAGTATTTTAAAGCTTGGGACTAATTGGGATTCAAACTAGAATTCTGAATTATAAAAATAAGCTTCAGAAATGTTGAATTCACACAGCAAAGAAATTTAATTACAAGGTACGTTTTTGCTTTGATAAATCTTTGCCTTCGTTTGAACATATTACATAACAACTTACTTTTATAGCAGGATAATACCAAACAATTCAATATTTCAGTGTCTTTATTAAAACATTTTTAAATAGTTTGTTTTTCTCTAATCGGTACAGCTGCTTCGAGTCATAAATCCATATCAGTGTTCTTGGTGCTACACGTAACGGCCAAATGTTTTAACCAAATAGACGAAACCGCTTGAGGACAAACAAATAAGCGGGAAATTAATCGGCTTGGGGTTTATCCGTATTAAACCTTTCAAAACCAAACAAACACATTTTATGTATATATCATGTACGACGATTTGAAAACACGTAGGTAGGATCTTGTTATTCTGCTTCTTCTTTTTCTGATAAGAAAATATGGAGAAACATGAATTAAATAAGGTTTCCTTCCTCCTTGCAAAACAGAGTGCATTAAATGTTCAACTCTGCTTCGAACATATTCGACGTAAGTAAATACCGGGAAATTGCTTTTCCAATAAGTAAAAACAATAAAAGCGTTTCTAAGGTATTTATTATTCGGAGAATTGATAGTTCAATTAATGAATTTTATGTTTTTCGGAAGCCTGTTAAGAAATTTCATTGGACAAAGGTAGTAATTATAAATCAATAAGAATTTGTACGGAATTGTTTATCGATAGTTGGAACTCTCAGTACAACCTATAAACTAACACTTACAAGTGAAACATAGATTTAACAAAGGCCATAAATACCGTAACATCGATTTGCTAACTCTAATTAATTATGTTATTAACGGTGTTCGCTAAACACGCCCGAACTTTTTTTATTAATATATAAATAAATGGAAACGGGTCAGTGGTTGCCTTCGTATTAATTCGTAAAATTCTTACCTGCCTGTTTGGTTTAAATTGATAAATATTTCCAACACTTCCACATATCTACAAATTTTACAGTTAGTGCATTCTTATATTTTAGACCGATTTTTTAAATTTTAAAACATTCTTCAATTTCAGAACAATACTTCAACTAAGTAGCATCAGCAAGGTATCCGAAGTAAAATTGCTATTAAAATTTTGAGTTACATTGGAACGTAACTGCCAAGGTTGCCCATCAAAAATGAAAAGAAATAAACGAAACTCCAAGTAAATCTAAGTTAATTCAAATAGAAAAGCTTCATTTTCAAAAATGGAAATTAATACACATTTTGAAAGTAGGTACATAAGTCGCGTGTGCTCGTTTAATTTTCACAATTCACAACAGAATTTTGTACAAAGCCAATTTAAATTTTACCTCAAGTTCCAGTAACAATTATCAACTTATCAACATAAAACTGGAGGGCCTATTTTCTAAAATGCACCTTCGAAGAACGAAGTGAAATTCGTGGAAAATCCGTACACAAGCCAATCAGACATAAAATTGAAGTTGTTTCGTTTACTTGCCAAAAGAAAGTTTTTGTAAATTCTCTCGCACCTTAAAAACCCGTGAAAAGTTCAGTAAATCCTTGACAAATTCAGGAAGCCCTTGCAAAGGCTAAGAAATATTGGAAAAGGCGACTTGGAAAATCGTTTCGTAGGAATATTGTGATGTTACGTGTAGTCCGACGATGTTTATTTAGTTTAAACCCTTAAAGGAGTATTCTCAGAAAGTTTTGCCTAAATACAAAATAAAAATTTAATTGAAAAGTAGTTAAACAGAGGCAACATTCGTAAATTAAATTTTTTATAAAATTTTAGGAAAGTTCATGAACTGCTAAAAGATTTTTTAAAAGATGACAAGTTCTGTTAACCAAGCACATCAAAAAATATTTAATAGTAAATGTAAGATATTTTTGGTCTTTTGAAGGTCTAAAATGACCCCAAAACGACCAAAGAACATTAAGAAACTCAGAAAACCCTATTCAAAAAACCAATCAAATCCATAAATTTAGAACCCTGGGCCGTAGTGTGAACAATAAAAAAAGAATTTCAAACTAATAAGGAAACCTGTCCTTTACAATTTTAACATAAAAGGTGCAGGACATTCTTAGAAAATCTGTTTGACACCTAAAAAGTCCGTGAAAAGTTAAGCGCATCCTTGAAAAATTCAGGAAACCTCACAAAGACCGAGAAATACTCGGAAATACAACTCGGAAAATCGTTTCTTAAACATTTGAATGTTACATGGGATTTCTTGGTTTTTCTTTTTAACTTAACTTTTTGTGTCATTTTAAAGATTAGAAAAAGTTAAATCTATTGAAAAATTTAGAAAACGTCCGTGAGATTAGGCTAAAGATGCTTTAAAAAATTCCCAAAATTGGAAAACTTCACCAAGTAAGGGTTTTACGAAGTCAATTTCCTCCAGCAAAATTTCTTAAAAACTTTATTTACTAAATATTGCAATGCTTTAAAGTTAAAATCGAAAGAAAGCCCGTACATTTTGGGGATTATCATACTTTAAACTGAAAATCGGTCAAGAATGAAGAAAATGATTTTTAGAATTTTAAACTGCGTTCAGATTGTCATTTTCAACTAAATTTAGAAACAATGCGAATAGAATTCGATAAATGACAAAAATTAAGTATTCGAGTAGTGTTGGGTATTTTTTTAGAAAGATCCATAAAATCTATAGGAAATTTAATAATCTCCCGGGAAAACTAAAAAATATTGCGAAATTCCGGAAATTATTGGAAAATCGTTCTAAAAGAGCATCTGATGTACAAAGTTTAAAAGTGTTGACTGCCTCCTGGGCCTACTTTTCCTCCATATTCAACCAGTTTCACTATTACAAAACCAGCTTCGACATCAGTTCGTCATTCAGTAGTTTTTCCCTTACTTTCATGTTTATTGTTTCGTTCCTAAATACCCTTTTCTAAATTTCGATACAGAAGAAACCCTCCGAGGAACTAATCAAAAGTTAACTAACTTCCGATTACTTACTGCAAACGTGTCATAGAAAATTTCGTTATCGTTGTTAGTATGGTATCGGTTAAAGTAATACTAGTGGGGATTTTATCGCTGACAAATTACTCTTAAAGTATATTAAGGTTTATCTGATCGGTTAAATGATGAAACTTAGACGTTGCGGTTGATTCTATAACACATGAATAAAGTAATCGATTTAATCTTTCAGACAGTTTCAAACTTACACAGACTGCTGCTGGGGGACCATAACTCGTTTTGGTTTACCTTTGTTACGCACGCTTCTTCTCGACTGTTTGATATAAGATCGCTTTCATACTTTAATATGAAATCCTATATTTTAAAGTTTATCCCGAAGTTTTTAGAAACAATAATTCCTGTTATCCTTCGGCATAAATTATTATTATCGCAGAAAATACAACCTTATATCCATTAACTGATAACCTTCAAAAAAATTTTTTTTTGATAACTGAGCAACTAAATTATTTCGAAATTCTACAAAAATAATCACGGCTAACAAACGAAGGCACCGAACGCAAAGTTCTGTTCTAGTTTTCTTTATAAAGTATTGTATAAACTAAAACTGCTGGTAAACTTTTATAATGCAAGTTTTACACTTACGTTTTGGATTTCTTTTAAGGCAAACATTTTAAATTTTAAGTTGTTTTCTTTCCTGTTAAGAACTGACTTTCGCCATTTGAAAAGTTAGGAAAATAAATAAGCACGCACGGCTAGCATACATCTGTCTTCGTCTTATTTTGCTTACTATTAAATCTGTATAAAATAAATGAATATAGGACTTCTTAACCTTTCGCTGATGGACATTAAAATAAATACAACAAAACAGGAACCTGAAGGAAAGCTGAGAGCCCCAATTATCTCGAGTCCAATTATCGGTATATCATTAGTTCAGAATACTCCATTTGTATAGAAAAGTTTTTAGAAGTTTACCAAGTAAAAACGGCCACCTGCTTTTTATACCTTGCTCTAAACTTGTTTCTTACTCTCTTCCTTTATATTCTATAGTTTCTTGAATTTTTACATTGATTTTCTGAAATTAGAAAGTTACAGCTTTGAGAATATTTTATGAGGCGCTGTTAACTGTATAAAAGTAAGTTTTAAAGATATAACGAACGAAAGAAACCGTTGGAAGATGCTTTAATACGCCATGGGAAAGCAAATTCCATTGCTCAGCCACCCCTACGTAAATACAGGGTGTTCAAATGAAAACTCATTTGCAGTAGACTTTAGAATTTGGCTTGTTATATGTCTATAATCTGTAATTTTATTTGACCATACACACCGTCAACGTCAAATTATTGGTTATATTTGACGTAGTTGAATTCGTGCTTAAAGGATATCTACCATTACAAACCAAAGCCTATTACGAATGGTTTTTAATAAATTCTAAGACTTCCACGGTCAGTGTTAGTGTTAACAGAACGACTTCTGGGTTGAAACCGTGTCATGTTTGAGACAAAAGAGCTCAACGTTTCGCCCACTTTGTTAGGGGGCTTCTTCAGGAGGTAAAGGGGGGTACTAAAAGAGCACGGTAGCTCAAGGTGTCAACCACGACAGAGACGAAACTCTTGTAGCAAGAGAAAGAAGGAAACGGTAACTCAACTTGTCAACCAAGCCAGAGGCGAAACCCTGAGGGCAAATTCAGGCCTTCACAATAATGCCAACACAAGCAGATAGCCTAGCCGCCAATGGCAGACAAACACGTAAATAGCAAATGTGCATATTACGCCTCACTGCGTGGTCGACATATAACACTAGGTTGCTGAATATGCCACGGCAGCGAACGTGTTTTAATAGAAGTACATTATAGTAAACATTTAAAGCTTATCGCGATTTTTGTTTATTTTATATTTTGCTACAGACTTTTGAAAACCGTTGGCTAATACGCATTTAAAAATCCTGTGATATAAATTTGACCCTGTAAAACTAAGTGAAACATTACGCAATTATGCAATTTACAGGTTTCACTTTCCTCTCCTATATTTTCAGGCTTGTGACTGGCAGTAAACGGCATTTTTAAAAAGTGATATTAGAAACAATTATTGTTAATAAAATGGAAGATGACTTGTAGAAAATGTTCAAATGTTCCTCCATTAACTTCTACACAAACACAAACACATAGAACACCAACTGTCTTTCTTTAAGAGCTGCTGCGGCATTCTGAAGAGATTCACCGTACTTTAACGTCAGTTAATTCGGGTGTTACGTTGACCTCCAGTTAAAACGTTCGATGAATGCACTTTGAAAGCACTCTCTTATGAGTATGAACAGCAAAGGCGTTTGATAAATTTAAATTCCAGTGACCACCAAAAAATTTTTGTGTTGATCTTTCTAATATTTTCTGAGTTTACCGTTGACTTACGACACATGGTTTATTGAGAAAAGTTGTTCTCTAACTACCCTTAAAATTAATAACAATACTTTTGAATCACCCTGTATAAATAACCCGAGCTATATTTTTCTTTAGCCCTCTACCCCATATTATCGGGCGAATTTGTCTAGTTAGTGCTTTGGTTTGGTTTAATCTTCTTTTAATATATTCATAGCAAGTTCTCGACTTGAAATAATTGTTTCCAGATTGATATATCTCTCTACATTTTTTAAAGTATTTCCATCTATCTTGAGATCTTTTTCTACACCTCCATTTACCATACATTGCATTTTTTTAAGATTTATTTCTAACCCATGCTTAGCGTACTCTTCTTTCATCTTCCACACATACTACCTGATCGTCTGCGAAATAAAGCATGTAGAGGTGATCTTCATCAATTCTAATTCCCATATTCTGGCATTTTCTCTTCCAACCATCTGGTGTACGTTGTAAGGATATTTTAAATAGGTAGGTGTTTTATAAATCAAAAAGGAGAGAGGCGTCTCTGTGTTAAATAATTATTATTGGCCATAAACAAAAATAATGTATACCGCACATTTCAGCATTTGTGTAATCCTTTTTAACATAATTAAAGAACAAGCAGTGAAAATACGCTTTTTAAATAACTTAACACTGTAAGTAAAATAACTTTTTTATTTTATTTGTGATACCAACTTAATAACCTAATTTATTTATTTAAAATTTAATTTAATATTTTCTAAAGGATTGTTGTAGTGAGTTTTGCATTTTACATTTCTTTCAAATTATTAAGATTAATCAGCATTTCAAAAACGTTGCTTTCTTGCCGTTTTAGCTACGAAATAGTCTGTAGCAGAGAGTTTTTTTGGTTTTTACGCCATTTTTTCACATCACCAATTGTTCGGAAATTACAGAAAAGAATTTGAATGCAGCAGAACTAAAACGGATGTTAGAATAAAAAAAATTGTAGCTCCTTATTGTTTTGCTTTATTACAAAGTGAACCGGAAAAGATAAAATACGTGAAAATATTTTCTAATGCAACAAATTGTACAAATTTCCGGCTTCTAGAAATCACATATGGTTCCTAAATAAAGGCCCTAAAGTAAAAATTAACACCAAAATTGGCTGCTTATTCTGCAGATAATGCTAACACAAGTTTTGATGAAGTAGGTAGAAGAGAACAAACAACAGTTTCTCAAATAATAATAATACTGTAAAGCAGATAATTATCAATTTAGGTTGTGCAACCCACATAATTCTGTACAAACTGCTTCTAATTTATTACGAGTAAATATGATTATAAACATTTACATATGTTATTATATTATAAATCAGTTAGGGCTGAATATTAGAAAGTGTAGGCTACATTAAAGGCCTGATGGTTGGCCCTATTATCGCCTGTAGGTCGTGTACTAAGTATACTTTCACCTTTAAAAATACGTTAATGAAGTACTAGGCTACCATAACGACCCATGTCAGTTACCTTTTCACTTACGGAAATCCGCAAAGAAATACAATTTCTAAACACTCCCAAAAAACACACGGGTACGATTACATGGGTACTAAATAACCTTCCACCAATAGCCGTCGTGCTGTCAACGTCCATTTTCAACAGTATGCTACGTATGCTTCTACCCATTACACTGCAAATTTGCACAAATTGTCAGGGCTGCAAAATCTGTAACAGAAGTCAGCTCCTATGTACCAATCATACTGTTGCCTATTTTATCTAAAGTATTTGAAAGAGCATATATGTGCTTAAAATTTATTCAGAATCGGACTTATTTCAAAATACAATAATTGCAAATACCAAAAGAGGTACAATGAACATTTGGGCAACGAATATGAACTGACAATAAGAAGCAATTCAGCAGTACTGTGTTGGGATCGTAACGTCGCAGATTCCTATTCGGCAATCATCACTATAATAAAAATTTGCAACTTTTACTTCATTAATTTAGCAGGTTTTCTGATCGATTTGCCGTAAATCGGTGTAATTTCAGAACGTTAAGCAATGTTAGAAGTGAGGAAATTGTTATAAAAAACGCATCATGATACAACTTGTCGTCTACAAGCAAGCGTTATTTGTTGTTAGGTGTAGCGTTACAAAAATAGAACTCTGCATAACATGATCCCGGCACTCGAAGAAATGAACAAATAGAATAAGAAATGGATTTTAGCTCGCTTAAAACACTTATAAAAATTGGATAAGGATATGTATAAGTATTCGTGGCTTTTTTTTAGAAGCTATTTTAAATTTGGATGATGCTTAAGATATAAAGCAATTATTTCCTTATCATACAGGGTCGCTTTTATGTATGGAACCGGTGGATTATTTCCCAAAGTAAGATGGCTAGAAAAGAAAGGTTAAGACAAAAGTTTTAGGGTTGTTTCCAATCGATTTCCCAACAAAAAATTAAGTATACAGAGTCAATCAAAAAGACACGGAAAAGCAAAGTTTCTTTTTTTTTTAATGAAACACCCTGTATTTTATGCAATAATTTATTGAATTCTCCTGGAAATTCTGAACAAAAGTTGTATGATACTCTATATGCTTAAACTTAACCGTTTTCGAGATATCGGAAAAATTAAACTTACCGCAATATCCACAAAGTCTATGGCCCATATTATTACCTTGTATCTAAATTTAATGTAATGTTTAATTACCATGGGAGTCTTGTTTGCTCTGTTATGCATATTAAAATTACATAAAGCTGCGTTGTTTTATGTTTATGTAGTTAGAGAGAACTTACTAAATGTGAGTTGGGAGTGCAGGCCGACATATTTCACTGAACTAATAATAACAAAAGCAACGCCGAATATTTATTTCACGTATTTATGAAGTCACACCTGTGAAAAATTATCTAAATTCGCTTGTCACTGTCTCTGCACTGCAGTTAACTTCAAATTCCTCTTGTTTATATGCCTCGCTGTATTTCTCAAACGGGCGTACCTCGTTCTAGTAAGTCTCATGTGTCATGAGCGGGTGTCTAGCAAATTCCACTCGCTTCTAGAACACTTTGCTCGTGGCCATATATATTTCTTAAAATTGAATTGGTAAATTACATTAAATTTTTGTTCGCATTTTTTTCATTGAGTTATTATTGACTTGAAGTCACACTTAACCGCAAATATTAAAATATCAAAGTGATATTAACAATCTGGCAGCAGATTAAAAAAACATCAGAATTCTGTTCAATGTGATGGTCATCATGACATATCAGATATGTAGATTTTAATGAACGAGGCAACCCCGAAATGCTGTGCAATCGTTTCGTATAAAATGTAAGCCGTAATTACAACCCTTTTTACTTTTTACTTGAATGAAGGGTCAGAGTGAAATAAAAGTCGTGATAAGTGGAAATTATCTAAGCTTATAGGATATTAAATTGTTATCTTTTGTTTACCTTTCAATGTATTTGATAAATTATGGAAGTTATTAAAGCATTTTTAATTTCTTAGTGACCAAGTAGTTCTTCAGTTGATTGAAGTTAAAAGGAAATTCATATAGGTACGTAGTAACCACAATATTATCTAAAAATTTGAAATAAAACCTAACATTGATCATTTAATTTTTTCGATCCTTTGATCAAATATGTAAACATTAAAAGATAAACCTTGCACCCCTATTCAAGTGAATCATCGTCAAGAATCGTTTAAGTAATGAGATCAAATGATGGTGATGAAGGGGCACCTGTTAGTTTATTACACTCTATGCAGGGAAAAATCAGGACAAACATGTAAGAAAATAGAAAAATAGGGATGATGTAGAGCTTACCAAATTTTCCGTTATGTGAATCAACTTCTCGTTTTAACGCCAATTATTCTGTCAAAATTCATTATTCTTATTAGTGATAATGGATTTGTTTCGTCACGGACCAGCTGTTGTTTGATTCTAGGACGGGGTCGGATAAGTATTTAAACTGGGTGTGGGATTGTTATGCCCCAGTATTTCTGAGCATTTCGGTGATGAATAATCTTCACGTTTTGATTACGTCTACCCAGACAAGCTGACAAGCAATTTACTAAACTACGGACATGTTGTAGTAATGTGCTGGACAATTTCTCCCAATTTCACTGGATGAATTAGATTTCCTGTTACCTTCATATTTTATAAGTAGGTATTGTCATTGTGTTCCATTTCAATGCAATCCGAGTTATTACTTTACTGCTTTACCCTCCTTTTACATTGTTACCTTTGCCTACCGTAGTTTATTTTATCTTTAAAATTCTGAGAGTTTTTCACAGTGACAGTTCAAAGGTTGCTTGTAAAATATCTAAGATTTCAAGCAAAACGTTTTTCAGCCAATGCACAATATTTCGCCCCTGTGACTTAAAAAGCTGTGAAGATGTTAAACTTTTATACAAGACGGTGCTTCCTAAGAGATAAAGGAGGCTAGCTGCTGATTTAAGATGCAAACTGCGAAATTTAGTAAATGCCCTCTCAGTTAGTCTATCCAACTTATTTAAGTAGACGCTACTCCACTTAATTATTCTAAAGTAATATATGAGGGTTTCCAAGCACCTATTTAGCTTAACAGTCCTAATGACTCTCCTAGGATATTTTTTCACTCTCCTGGCATCACTTTAAACTGGATTAATCTTATGTTATGACGTAAACACAACGAAACATAAAGAAAATTTATGAAAAGTCGATAATAAAAATTATTAAAAGCGATATCCATCTTTTCATAGCTTTGTGAGTATTTTCCAAGGAAATACGAGTAGTTAACAAAAACACTAAAAGTCTTTTTAAATCAATATATCGAACGCAAAAGTCGCAAACATTTTCGAAACTTACTAAACGTTAAATAATTATTAAATTTTATTTGGGGAACTAAAGTTCAATTAATTTTCCCACTTTCCATTATCATACGAGAATTTCCGTCTTCAAAAGTAAGGAAATAAGCACTTATTCGCCCTTTAAAAATATTCACTTTTCTCTTACGTTATATGTTTGTTTATTATAAGAGGTTTAGGCTTATGATTTAGTGTTTTATAATTATTTTCACTTGACGGTTATTCGCCAACCAAAGTTGGAGATTTCGGGTCTCCAGCCAGCTATGTGTAAATTATGTATATTTTGCTAAATTATTTAGGACTAATTTAAACGCAAACGACAGTTATAGTTTATAATCAGAGACTGGTAGGGGGTGCAAAACTAACCACCGGTATAGTAACGATAACCCGTATAATCAAGGCCAATCTATTCACGCAAACCCTGTCTCTAATGCGCCCCCATTATTCGGTTAAGATTATATTTTGTTTCACTATAGTAGATTTTAATAATATAGTAAATCTGTATACCACAAGCGAAGTGTTATTGACCATACAATTTTTGGGGTCAACTATTGTCACCTTTTATAAAGGCTAAAGCTAGATTAAGCTCTTTTATTTCATACTTACAACAAGTAATAATTAAAAAAACACACATAATCCATTAAGTTTGCAGAAAATAATCAGTACTTAAAAGTTTAAAAGATTTGGACGAACATATTTTAGTAGTTTTTATAATACTTCATAAAGCTGGAGGTACTTGATGGATGAAAGGTTTTTTATGCCACTTATGTTATCGAGTAGGTACATTAAAAACAGAAGGGTCCTTACTAAACCGCGTTTGCTAAAAATGATTGAAGTTTAGTAATGGTATAAATAGCACTCCTTCTGATAGATAATAGGGATCACTTCGTTAGAATTTGAAGATTATTACAAGCACGCGAGACGATATGTAATTATACAGGGTGCTTATTTTATTACATATAATCGGTTACTAATGTCCTGTCGCGGAACTTGCGCAATAATAAGAAAAAGACTTAGATGGCTAAAGTAATTTTTGCGTTGATACCGGACATAAGGCTGATTGAATACCATAATCACAAATTATAGAATAAATTGAGAAATATAGGGATAAAAATTAAATTGAAGAAAACTAAGGGGAAATAAATCGCGATGGTGTATGTCTGTAATTAAATATGCCAACTGCGAACAAAATTTTCTAAAAAAAATCTGAAAATTGAAAGCGAAAATGGGGTTATTAATTTTTTCCAAAATGTAAAATTAATTGTTGTGTGAAATATCTTGAAGTACTAAACAGCAATTTAGGTACAGTCGGTAATTTTAATATACCTGAACTGATGGGAAATACTCTGAGCTTGCAGAGTATATATTCAATAATACCATGAGGTCAAAAAAAAAAGATTCTGAGCAGGCCTTGACTAGTACAACACGATTGGCTACACTGGTTCTAGAATGCCTATGAATTATAATGCGACAGTGACATTTCAAATGTAAGTCAGTTTTGCAATCTTGTTTCAAGAATTATTTAAGTTTATCGTTGTAATACTAGTGAAGGATCACATTTTGAACACCTATTCTAACATGTATTCATCTTAGTTTTCAGTTTGTTCCCTAAATAAATACTGTTGCCACATTTTGAAATCAGTCTTGCCAATCGTGTTGTACTAGTCAAGGCCTGCTCAGAATCATCTTTTTTTCGATCTCATGGTAGTACCTACATAAAAATGTTAATAACAAAATATTTGATTTAGTAATCGTTAGTACTGAATTGCAAGTTCATCCAGCAACTTATACCCTTATCTCCGAAGATAATTACCGTCCTGCTTTGGTTATAACTCACCCTTTCGCTACGGATTTTTATTTTAGTTTAGAAATAACAATTTAATATTATGATGACATGGTAGTACCGTCTATATGTATGGAAGGTAGCTTTATTTATATTTTTGTATATCTTTTTTAAGTTTTGCATTTTTCAAAATGGGACATATTGATCCATTAGACATTTTTCTTGGGTTAATATGTCCCAGCGGTATTGTAGGTTAACATACACAGTAAAAGGAAAGAATTTTATCATACTGAAAAAGAAATTTAATTTACACTGGAATGTGATATTATATATATTCATGAATGATAAGGCGTAAAACATTTGTTACATCACATGTTTTACAGATGGTTGTAGTGCGTTTTTCTTGGCTTTTGCTCTGGATATTAGGCATACGGCCTCAAATATTTACCATTAGTCTTGATCATTTCGACGGTCTTCCAGATGTTGATCATCTTTTTTCAGACGTATTTTGTTTTCCTACTTCTATAAGTTTGGTCTTTCTGCCAATACTACCAAGGAATCTAGAAAAACAGCCTTTGTCCGTTTTAGTTGGTTGAAGTTAATTAATGCATTTACAGCAGTGATCATGAGAACCTTATAGAACACATGTTTCCACCATTTCCCAGATTTTCTGTCAAATTCGTAAAGGCCAGCCAGGTGATCTGTGAGATCAACACCGCCCATATACTTATTGTAGGAAGCTATGGTTTCGGGACAGAACACAGCAGTTCTCACAGCATTCTTTTGCATTCTGAACACCATGGTCATTTGATTTCCATGGCAGTTGCTAATTGCAATAACATCTTTAATATCTTACCATCTTGTGATGGCTATCCCGTCATGTGTACAAAGAAACTCAGCTTGGTGTTTTTCCAATTTCTTGTCAAATAGAAGCATATTTTTCCTCGTTCTAATACAACTTCCTACTGAGACACTAGTTTATTTCCCCTCGTTCCCCTAAAGTTCCATCGGTCTGCCCTTCCTCTTTTCCACTATACATGTTCAGAGCATAGACATAGCCCGCCAGAAAGTCGCTCTTTACCCGTAATTTTATGCCGCGTTTGATGGGTTTGGGACTTGAGTGTCCTTGAATTTAACCATACCTTCGTCAATTGACTGATAGACTGAATCTTTTCTTTATTTTTGATATGTATTCTTCAAGCACTCAACAACCTCTTCGATATAATAAATCTTGCTACAGCTTGATGGCTTTTGTGGAAAGTTGAAATATAATTTTGAAATACAATATTAGTTTGTGCTGTGGTAACATTGACCAAACTTGAAAGCAATAACTACCTCGAAACATATTCAAAATATTGAAAGAAACTGAACTTTTTAAACTTTGGAAACGAAGCAGTTTAAGACATACATGCGTTTGTATTTATTTCTTAAAATTAATCAATTTCCTTAGGTAAGTTTAATCCTGTATTTAGTTTACTCCCTTTATTATTTTAAATAATATTCATTAAAAATAATTAAAACAATTGCAATGCCATTTGCAAGTCTACCGCCAAAGCGCTTTAGTAAAAACCAAAAATTTCGCAGCTTCTACGAATTATTGTCCTCTCTCCTTACCATAAGTGGATTATGGCACTATACAATGATAAAAGAAAAGAATATTTAATAACGGAAGGGGATTATAACGTTTTCAGTTGGGAAGCAGCTTCTTGTATTGTTGAATAATTTTGATCTATTTATACACCTAACTTTAGCTATGACATTGAAAATTAATATCGGGCTAAATCATTTTGTGTTAGATCAAATGAGTGTTGGTGGGGTCTAGATTGTGTAAAACTCATTAAAAAAAAATGGTAGAGCCCAATTCACTCCCACTTTGTTTAAAGCCTATTGGGAAAATTTGCACTACCATAGACTAACTTAAGTTAATCTATGGCACTACCCGCCGCGCCGCTTGCAGTGATATTTAATATTTAATTAAAATCAAACACGTTTCCAGATAAATTTAAATTTGTTGAAGTCACGCCAATTCATAAGCCTGGAGATAAAATTTGATGTAAATGATTAGATCTCTAAATCAATTTTTTCAGTTCTCGATAAAAAGTTAGAAAAATAATTTAAAAAAGATGCCATTGTTTCGTAACAACATAGTTTCTTCTTGACTTTGTGAGTAACATTTTAGACAAAGACCATCAAGTAACGCAGTAGTAAAATAAAATGATACATTTTTAACGAAATCGATTATTTTAAGTAAATTTTTGGGATGTGACGTCATTTTTTCAAATGGCAATTCATATTTGTTATTGCCTAATTAAACAGACCTTGTCCTCTTTAATACGATCTGAAAAAATGGAGATATGTTACATAAGAAACATTTTGAGAACAAAAGCATCTAAGATGTAAGATTTCATAAATAAATATAAAAATTTAGAACAAAGAAAAATTAAGTTAGATATTCCAATTGCTGGCGTTTACCGCCAAGCAGTGTCCTAAACGCGAAATAACTTTTTTTAAACATTTTAAATAAAGTTGGGAGGATGGAAAGGACTTCTTGATTAATTCATTTTTTCAGTCAGATAATTTTAGAAAATGCGTTTTTTATAAATTGCTTAAGATGGTTCTGTATTTCGTCGAGAACAAATCACACACGGTATATTAATTTCACAAAAGCTCTAAATAAAATCAATCATGAATCATGACATTCTATTAGAAAGATTGTGCAATTTAGGATTTTCTAAAGAATTAACTACATATCTTTAAATCATATTTTTAGTTGAAGTTAAGCAATTTGTTAATACTCTTGCTTCTTGCAATATAATATTTATTATTTGCGAATTACCTTTAAATTTATAAAAATATATGGGGTGTTAAAAAATATTTAAAGTGCATAAATTACAACAAAACTCAAGTTAAAAGGACTTAACATATATGGGTCGGCAAATAGTTCTCGAGATAAAGGAGTTTTTCTTGTCCTTCTTCAACTTCTTTGTCATATAATTTTTTACCTGAGGTTGTAGAGGCTGGTTTCTAATTATCTTTAGAAAATTGATTTATTTCTTTCTTGCTTTAGACACGATTAGGGCCTGATTCTAATCTAAACCTCTGCTTCTTAAAATTTCCTTCGTTTATCCATCTCACGTCTTACTCTCGTTCTATTTACATCCAAACCCTGTTGTTATTTAATAATTTTAGTGGAACCCAAACTTCTTCTAATGCCTTGATTTTCTATTTCTATAGCTTAAACAAAATTATTTAGTTTAGTTTTTATTATTTAGCGCCCCAAAACTCAATTAACAAAAAATACGCCCGAAAGGCGACCTTCCACGTCGATACAAGATCTGCGTCAACCCCAAGTGTAAAAAACAAAGTAGTTAAATCGGGGGGCCTAGAAGGTCATTAAATATTCTCTCCCTATCCATCTCCAGTGGAATGTTCCGCCCAGGTACACCCTAATGACAAGCATAAAATGTGATATATATTAAAAATTCAAAAGTTCAACCACCGATTTTAAGGCACATCTCCAAAAGTAAAGGAAAACTTGTTAAACTTTTGCCCTTTTTTAACACCCTGTATACACAGAATCGGGTACAGAATGGTTGTAAAAAGGCAATACGATCGTTTTGCTGGTGAATGGAGCGCAAATAATATTATATTTTAATAGTGATTTATAGGTACTTTAAACGTTTATCAAATCAAAAGACTTAATAACATGAATGGTCAGCATGTCAGGTTTTATCATGAGTGAAAATAATAAAAGGCCGCGGAGTAACTTTATCTCCAACTTAAAATGCAGATATATCGAGGAAACAAACTAGGTCGTATAATAGGAAATAGTTACAATATGCTTTCCTTCTATGAAAGTAATACATTTTTATGTCACAATTATTATTTCAGTATGCAAGCAGATTCTGGGATTCATGTTTAATAATTGATCAAAATAAAATTGAAACAATCAGCTTTTATTCCTAATATGATCCAGTCAGGTAATACCATTATTAGTTAAAATATCGTAAAAACATTACACTTAACAACAGCCGAATTCAATAACTTCAAGCTAGGTCTGCTGATACACAAGTAGGCAGTGAAGCCGAAATAAAACAAGAATTGAATTAGATCGAATGTTTGCTGAACACCTTTCACAAGTCTTTAGTGCACCTGAACATAACAATAACAACGATGAAGATCTCATTAGAAACTCCTTGGACGCTCCTTGCCCGATGATGCTGCCGATTGAATTATTCACTCCAAAAGAGATTAAAGGGATGATTTGAAGATGTAACAATCACAAAGCACCTGGCTTCGATCTGATTACTGGTCAGATCTTAAAACAACTACCCAGAAAGGGACTTGTTTTGTTAATCACAATTTATAATAGTATCCTCAGACTAGGATACTTCCCGATCACCTGGAAATTTGAACAAATAATTTTATTATGATCAACAAACCAAATAAACCTCCAAACAGAGTTACTTCGTATCGGCCAATAAGTTTGCTCCCGATCATGTCCAAAACCATCGAAAGGCTTCTACTTAAACGAATCTTCGAAGATACTGAAATACACACATTAATACCATCTCGCCAATTTGGCTTTCGAGAAAGTCATTCGACGATACAGCAATGTCACCGAATCATCAAAACCATTCTCACAAGCCTTGAAGAGAAAAAACTGTGTACAGCTGCATTCTTAGATGTTGAACAAGGCTTCGACCGTGTATGGCATGACGGACTCCTATACAAACTTAAATCCTTCCTTCCCACACCTCATTACCTTGTCTTAAAATCTTAACTCACAGACAGATACTTTCAAGCACGAATTAACACAGCAATCTCAAACTATTACTCCATAAACTCAGGAGTCCCTCAAGGTAGTGTCCTTGGTGCACTTCTTTACTTGATATTCACGGCTGACATCACAACTACAAATACTACCACAATCGCTACGTTTGCCGAAGACCCCGCCATATTATTCGTAAGTGAAGACCCACAAATGGCATCTGCAAATCTGCAAACACATCTTAATCAACTGCAAGTTTGACTGAATAGATGGAAAGTCAAAGTAAACCATACAACGTCCACACAAGTCACATTCACCAACAGGAACATCATCTGCCCTGCAGTCTTAATAAACGACGAGCAGTTACGCAGTTACCGGTAATTACTGAAGTTAAATACTTGGGATTAACACTTGACCAAAAACTTACATGGAACGCACACATCTCTGCAAAGAAAACCCTCATAAACCTAAAAATCCGTCAAATGAGCTGGCTCCTTGGTCTTTACTCCTCTACAAGTGTATCACAACACGTATCTGGACATACGGTGTCCAGTTTTGGGGGTGTGCTAAGCCATCCAACACTAAAATTATACAGAGAGTCCAATGCAAGATACTTCGAATGATCTTCAATGCACCATGGTACATTAGTAATAAAACCCTACACGAAGATTCTAATATACCGTTTGTAGAAGAAGAAATTACCAGACTGCCAAGGAACTACCTCGAACGGCTACCTGATCATCCCAATGAAGAAGCCAGGCAACTGTACATCCAACCTGAAATCACAAGAAGATTAAAAAAACAGCGGCCTACAGATGTACTAAACCAACAGTCAATAGTTAATTTAATATCTGGAGTGCTATCGCTGAATACCATCTCCCCTCATGTATTGTACCTTAATCACATTTACTTATAGCTATCACTAGCAGGTTGTAAATATTCACCTTAATTAAAAAAAAAAAAAAATAGATCAAAGGGCGGTCGTTAAACATACGAGTATATTACGTAAAAAAAAATTAAACTTAAAACCTTCTGTTTGAATTTGGACCTACAAAGAGATACTTAAAATCCCATAGGTTGACTGAGTGCCCAACGAAGAAATACTAAGACGCTTTCGCCAACAAAGGTGTTTCCTAAATCACTTTTATTACGCAGTTGTTTTGCACGCCATGCGTACGGGGTGATGCAGTACGTACCACACTTTTGACAACCGCCTATACTTTCCATACTCAACCCCTATGTTTTAATTCGAAATTATTTTCAGTGACTGGGTAGGTTACCCGCCGAGCATCCGACTCGGGTTTGACCCCGACACCATCCGCGCTTTAGTCGAATTCCTTAACCACTCGGCCACTCTGACGATTTCATCAACAAAGAGAACTAATAATTCCAGTCAAGAGGCGGAAACTTCTTCTTCTTATAGCCTGTTTATTCCAACGATTTTCTCCATATCATCCTGGAGATCTCTTTCCTTGGTTTATTATCTCTGAGTATTTTCACTAGTATATCGTCGGCCATTCTATACAGGGTGGTGATTTTTTCGATGCTCACTATTGGTATCTCGGGAACGGTAAACGATACGAAGTCGGTTAAATTATACAAAAGTTGCGCTTTTTTATGACGATTGAGAATCTGAAAAGAAATCCAAGATATTTTGATTGGTTCCTGATTTATCACGAAAAAACTGAAAATAGTGATTTCTGAAAAAAATTATTATCTTCAATGCCATTGACGCTATTTTAACCAAACTTGGTAACTTTATGTTTTTGGCCACTCCGGGTTGAATGACGTCTACAGAAATTTTCTAGGCCTTCTAGATTTCAAGCTGCTATAGTCAACTTCTTTATTTCTTATGGCCGCCATATTGGATTTTCACACCATTAGATAGAAAAAAAAATTAGCTTTTCAGATTGGTAACTAACATAACCATTTTTTCCGGGAAACTTTTTGAAATTTTCATTTTTTTGTTAATTATTCTTATAAAATCACGAATGCCTTGAAAAACAATTGAAACAATGATAAAAATGACAGATTGCGTGCAAGTGGTGTGTGTACTTAAGTTCGAGTTTCTTTATCGTGTTTTGTAATAATTGTCAAGATGTTCACCGATGAAGAAAAGCAGGACATGTACGTTGTCTACATTCGTAGCAATAGAAATTCTATTTGGCATCTAAAGATTATGCAAATTTGTATCCAGAGAGACAACAACCCCACCGGACAATGTTTGCTAGGATTTCAAGAAATTTGGCTGTTTGCGGCAGGTTTAGAAGACCGCGAGGGCCGTATAGGGAAAACATTAATGCTAATGAAGTGAATGTATTGGCACAACTAGTGATTAATCCAGAAAACTCTAGTCGAATAATTGCTCAAAAGTGCGGTACTGATGATTCATATGTGAGAAAAATCATCAAAAAACATAAATACCATGATTATAAATTCACACCTGTACAAATTCTTCATCCTGGTGATGGTGATAGAAGATGAAAAACTGCAGCAAGATCAACATTTTTCAAGAAAGATATTATGGACTGATGAGTCTTTATTCACAAACTCGGGAATGTTTAATAGGAAAAATGTTCATCAATATGCAACAGTGAATCCCCGTTTAGTAAGGGAGACTAGGCCGCAAGTTCGATATTCTTTAAACGTATGGGCTGGCCTTTTAGATAACGCCGTTCTGGGTCCATTTTTCATCGAGGGACATTTGAATGGTCCTGGATATTTACATTTTTTGCAAACAAATTTAGAAGATATGTTAGACGAACTGCCTTTAGTAACAGTTCAAAATCATGAGTGGTTTCAGCAAGATGGAGCTGGTCCCCACAACGCCCACATTGTCCGAGAATATTTAGATGCTCGCTTTCCAAATTCATGGCTTGGTACATTTGGTCCTGTTCTTTGGCCTCCACGATCGCCATGCTTAACGCCTTTGGATTATTTTTTGTGGGGCAATGTTAAAAGCGTTGTGTATGCAACCCCAACGGAAAATATCGGACATCTTCGCTTCAAAATCGAAAATGCCTTCGACTCCATTCCAAGGCAGACTATACAAAAAGCAGTGGACGAAATGAATTTGAGAACTAACCTCTGCATTATGAATAACGGAGCACGCTTTGAACAATTTAAATAATTATCTGATGTTTTTGAATTTATTATCTCGTTGTTGTTAGACCAATAAAATGTTTTCAGTATTTAAGGAGTTTTAATAACAATTTAGCAATACAATCTGCCATTTTATTGTTTCGATTGTTTTTCAAAGCATTCGTGATTTTATAAAAATAATTAACAAAAAAATTAATATTTCAAAAAGTTTCCCGGAAAAAATGGTTATGTTAGTTACCAATCTGAAAAGCTAATTTTTTTTTCTATCTAATGGTGTAAAAATCCAATATGGCGGCCATAAGAAATAAAAAAGTTGACTATCGCAGCTTGAAATTTAGAAGGCCTAGAAAATTTCTGTAGACGTCATTCAACTCGGAGTGGCCAAAAACATAAAGTTCCCAAGTTTGATTAAAATAGCGTCAATGGTACTGAAGATAATAATTTTTTTCTGAAATCACTATTTTCAGTTTTTTCGCGATAAATCAGGAACCAATCAAAATATCCTAGATTTCTTTTCAGATTCCCAATCGTCATAAAAAAGCGCAACTTTTGTATAATTTAACCGACTTCGTATCGTTTACCGTTCCCGAGATACCAATAGTGAGCATCGAAAAAATCACCACCCTGTATACGGTGTGTCCCCGGATGGAGTTGACCACAGGACTAAAAACGTTATTTTCGATTTTACGACAAAAAGTTATTCTTCATAAAAAAATCTGCTTGTCGAATTAACGAGTTTGCTATTTAAAAAAAATTAGATAGATATACAGGGTGTTAATAAACACATAAAACGCAAAATAATGGCACTTCTCTCTTGAATCATTTTCATGTTTTCTTAGTTCATTAACACTCTGTATATCTAATCTAATTGTTTTTAATAGCCAACTCGTTAATTTTTTATAAAGAATGACTTTTTGTCGTAAAATCGAAAATAACGTTTTTGGTCCTCTTGTCAACTCCATCCGTCTTTTCGGGACCAGTAAATAGGCATATCGTATTTTAGACAGGATTATTCCTTTCCAAAGCAAGGTTTTAGAAGGAGCATGTTAACCGTTAAACTCAAAAGTAATTACCTATCCTTTCAATGATGACCGAAATTTTAAGCTACGCCATACAGACTCCTTAAATGCATATCTCCAGCGATATGTATGATCCTAAAATTTCGAATTTTATTCCGACAGCCAAGATGTTCTATATAAATATTAAGTATGTCTAACGATTTTTTTGAAGGATTTAACATCTAAAAAAAATCGAAACTATTTTTTTACGGCAATTTTATATAAAAGAAGACATAATGCCTTAAAATGTCCAATAGTCTTTAATTCAAAATAATAAGAATTAAACAAAAATAACATATCAAAACATCTATGTGGGATTTTCCATTCAGCACTAAATTTGCGAGTGGTAAACTAGATCAGAAATAGCTTGTTCTACGAACAGCTTTCCACATAACCTACACAGTTTTCCCCAATCAAATTGACTTTCAATCCCAAAAGACGACACACCGTCTGTTATTCAAACGTGGGTCGTCTTTCTTTATACATTAATGTAACAGCAGTTGAAAATAGTCTGGTATTTATAGGTAACTACACGAGGAGTCCATTTCGTTGATATAATAAGTAATTTTATTTACTCCGACTCCCACGTACTAAGTTTTATATGTACCTCAAACTGATGCCTACGCATTTGAGATTTTCCCTGGTGGATTGTCGAGCTCTCGTTGCTGCTTTTGATTTTCTGTATATTTTAAAGGTTGAGTAACGCGTGCTAATTAGACATGGTTGTTGTACCAGTAAATATAAAAGAAATCCGTATGGCACAGAACATAATATTATTGTTATTACTTCTTTCGGCTTTTTTAAAATAAAATACTTTTACAGGCTAACTTGTATCTACATCACGAGCCACTTAGTGTATTAAAGGTAGATTACTGTATTAGTCATTAAAGCATTAATCTAAATAGTGTTATCAGCTTATAAAGCAACATCAAATTTTCAAGAGGGTACTGTGGCACAGCAACTAAAACTCGAACGGCTTCTTAATGACGAAATGTCCGAAGTTAGTTTACTCATAACAATAATAAGCACAAATGGACAAGAGCCTGCTTTTCTATTCGATATAAATACTTTTCAAAACGTTCCTTTTATTCTTTTTCTTCTATAAACTCCTTCTAATACAAAGTTGTTACTTTGATCAGGTCTTCTAATGCATTAAAGCGCTTTATTCTTCGCTATTTTCTATTACTTCGCCTTGTAGATGTTTCTAAGTACCCATTGAGTTCATTTATCTAATTCTTGTTTTAGTTTGTTCACTCTTTGTTTTAGTTCCAATCAAATTTTGGTTTATTTTATTTTAGTAAATTCTATTTCGTTTGTTTTAGTGTAAGCTTGTTAGGCCCCCATCGATTAAGGGCCGGTTGCACAAAGCTTTTGTTAAATTAACGAATGATCAAAGTTGACAAAAGAGCATCATTTTTTGTTTACTAATGTGTTACTTACCATATGAATTCGAATTTTGATTCGATTTTGTTCACTTTAACGAATGATTAATTTAACCAAGCTGTTAAATCATGTTTGTGCAACCCGCCCTAAATCATTTAGGTCTGTCCGTCTTTTGTAAAATATTTTTTGATGTTTTTCCTTCAGGTATTTTTTACCTGTTAAATAATTTCGTATTTTACCAGAAAACTGCTTGTTTATGTGGGGCTGCTAGTACTAATTGATCTTGTAGACAACCTTCAGTATGTTCTATTTTAAATTCTGAACAGAATGGGGAAGAACGCACTTTTAAGTTAATTCAGAGATTTCCATTGTTCTTTTAGTATAATTAATGTACATTAATATTCTTTATAATAGTCAAGATAGATTTACCTTTATGTCCCATTGTATCCTTTTCCCTTTTTTTTTGGTGTGTCTCCTAGCAAGGTTTAGGATACATCACAAATAGAAATGCCTTTTCAGCTTTCAATTTCCAGTTTTTGTTCCTTAACCTTGCTGAACGTTCTGTTTTTGGCTAAATTAATATCATTCTGATTTATACGCCTTTGTTTCGAGAATTGTTATGAGATTCTTTTTTTTTATTTTTATGCTCTGTGTTTTATTTATGTTTTCACTGGTATTCAGGTATACAAAGGAAATTCTGTTCGCATTAATTTGTAACTCTAACCTCATTTTTCTTTGTCTATAAATTATTTTAGCTGTGTTCACCAGCTGATCTATCTTGTTTTTCAACTTTTTCTTTAAAGAACGGTTTTGGTTTATTACTTTGGGTAGAACTGAAATCCTCAATAATTTTCGTTTTGCTAGATTTTTTCGTATAAACACATTCACGTAAACATTAAAAATAACTTTTTGTTAACTGTCGCTGTAATCTCCACAATCTCTCTCTTAATTTTTTAACATTTTTTTACCTTTTCTTGGATATTGCGCCACCAGAAAATATTCGACTTTAAATACAGATAACGCCGAGATTTCAGAATGTCACTGTACAAACCTCACGTTTAACCGAACCACGTACTGTCCAATTTGAAATCGTCTTGTCTACAATAGCTGAATAAGAAGATTCGTTTAATATGAACGAGCAATGTAATTATATAGTGTTATATCTGAAATTAGATCACACGTTTTATATAGGAAACAATTAAAAATGATGGTATGTAGTTGACTCAAACTTATTATTGCTTTAATTAGCTAAATTTAAAGCGTCTTCATCCATTTTGTCCAGCGTCTACATTTCTACAAGGGAATTTTATTAGTTGTAAATTAAATTTCTCGCTGCATAAAGTGGCTACTTCTGCCTTTGTTTCTTTTGATGCTCAAACTTACAAGGAATAATTAACATTAAAAGTACTTGGCAGAAATTGGAGTTTATAATATGTAAATGCCTGGGGGAATTTTACTGGGAAACATGTATGGATGAACATAGATAATTATAATTACATAAATAAACCTGATAAATGCAAAGCATACTGGTGATATTATAAACAATAAACGTCGAAACTACAATGTAAATATTTTTCCAGATGCAATTATTTAAACCTTTCTCTTTTATCAAACTTCACTAATAATCTATGACCTAACATATCATTCGAAGACGTTTTGAGTACCTGCATTTCGAAAGGTGCGGATTTCTTCTGTACTAAAAATTTCACGTGCCCTCAGCCGGGGTAGGATGTTTTAAGTTTAGGAAGCAACCTTGTTATCCCCCTTAAATTGTACACGAATTAAGGCCAGCTAGGGATATAGCAAATAAATGCAAAAGTAACGATTACCTAATTGTTATACTGTAACGTAGGGGTTGTCACCAAAAGTAAAGTCAAAAGTTGGTAAAAATGAGTTAATTAAATTGAATAGAATTTCTGATAATTCTTAAGTACGGAGTAGCGCATTTAACCAGCTACGCCACGTGGGGGTCTGCTGCGAGAGGATTTATATTAAAATTCTGGTTCAACTTGATTAAGTTTCACAAAACATTATTTAGAGTTAAAGTTAAAGACAAAACACTTAAACAACGTTAGGAGCAACTTTCAAGTACATACAAAAATCAAAGTAAATAAAATGAAACAAAGTGTTCAACTAGAACTGTGAACAAGTCTTACTATGAATTGAATTAAATTAAATTAAATACAGAAAAATAATCTTACATCAAAATCGTAGGAAACATTACTAATACGAAGGACCTGACTCCTTAAGGACACGATTCTTCGACGACTACACCAACCATGGTGAGCTCTTACTGAGCAATTTCTTATAAAAGAAGTCAGCTCCCACACGCACGTGTCTTGAAACAAAGGCATCTTGCTGATGATATGTGTATTCACCCTGCCGTGAACGTTCTGAGCTGTGCAATCCACAGCTGGCCCAAGTGTCATCTTTCTGGTTCACAACGGTCATCCACGTGCACCTTGCACATTAGAATGCCTTCATTACCGTCTCGTGTAGTGACTTCAGATAACACGTCACATAAATGTGCATGGCAACTTTCCACGATGCGTGCTAGAACATCGTTTCATTGCAATACTTTGAACGTAACACTTAAATCTGTTAAAAATTGCTTGAAATTGCGTTTCACTAAATATACGGATGAGTGCATGTATCTTTGTTCTGATATGTTGAAAACTGCAAAAATAATACTGTTGCACAAGTAGGGGCGTTTTGGCCGTTAGAACGAATAAATCATAGACCAAAAATTAATTACGGTCCTTCTGACTTTCTGTTAAGGGCAGTGCTAATCCAGTGATGATAATTATTTAATTTTATGTAGTTTTTTGTTGAAAGAGACCTTTTAGCATCATTCAAATCAAAAAGAAAATTGTAACATTTCTGTACGACAAACCATACAAACTAAAAACCTGCAGCCCCGTAAAACTGATTTAATTATTACCGAAGGCAATGACGGAAGGGGATATTGCAACTGTTACACTTTGTGTTGATTGGCTTTTACATCATATTTTGACAGAGGAGTTTGAGAAGTATAAGTTTGGGGTTAGTGCATGTTTAAAGAGACCTCATTTAACAGTGAGGAATCAATTTACACAAATTAGTGATTGTTCTAAGTTTTGGGAATAACGGTGTACCGCAGGGTTTGGTCCTCAGCCCGATACTCTGTAATCCTTCTTCTACCTTACTTCTTCATTTACTTAAGTATATGCCTATTTGCCTCAAAGCTCATTTTAACCAATTTCTGATGAAGCTGCCTCTTGTCCATTTGTGAGTCTTTATTGGATTTCTTGAGTTCTTTTGCTACATGGATTTGACTGGTAGGCGATTTTAATAAGTATGTTACCTTCTGTTATTCCTTCTTTTACATTTTTACAAACTTGGCTACTATTTGTGTGTTAACGATACACCTACAAAATTTGTCAGGTTGCACAATAAGGTTATACAAGTTCGGAATTTCTAAATGAAAAGTTTTAAATTAACTATTTCCTTATTCTGATCAAGAATAAAGGAATTAAGACTTTTATTCCTTAGCAAAGCTTTTCATGGTAAATATGACAGTTTTAAGCTAGCAAATACAATTTTTATACCTTACCTAATTGCTGTAGTTTGTGAAAAAGCCTTAGTGGTCGCTTATCACGGTTTATTTATTTCTAAACTGTTAAATGGGCTGTTGCATGGGGACACCTTCATGCTGAACGCGCGAGAGTAGCTTAAAATGTTCAAGAATGACAAAGAAAGCAAAATAATTCCGATTCAAGTTATATTTTATTTTTTAACAAACACACTTTTAAAGTTCAACCCTCTTACTTTTACTACAGCTTCGTCAAGCACCCCAATTCCCTCCTGGAAGTGACTTTCTTCAAGGTCCTTAAAATCGCCGTTTACAGTTTAAAATATTTTTATTCAACCGTATTTTGTTTTCAGTCAGGAATGTTTGGAGTCTCGCGAATAGTTGGAAGTTCGAGAAAGCCAAATCAGCCGAATAAGATGGATAGGAAGATTTTGCATTTCAATTCTGTTGACTTTTCCGGAGTACCAGCACTTAAATGAGGATTCGTTGTTCTTGTGAAACAACTAATCTTTTCTTTATCGTACCAGAACGTCTGTCTTGTATGTTTGTCTGAAAGTGCTAGGCAGTAACCTCTAATAACGGCTTTTGCCTTTTTCAAATAACTCATTCGTTAGGCTTCCTATAAAACTAAAGCATTTCCAACCGACTGAATGGTCTTTGCCTTATTTGGAACCGACTCATGGTATTCAGTCCACTAGTTTGATTGTATTTTCGATTCTGGTTATAATGGTGAAGTCTCACCCATGGTGAAGAATCATCGTTTGAAACCTGTTATATATCTTCCAAACGGTTTCAGACACTTAGGTTTGAATGCATTTTTGCTCTGGGTTGACCAAATAAAGCACCCTTCTTGCTGAAAGTTTTCTCATGCCCAATTGGTTATGGAAAGTATTAATTATTCATCTGTAAGAGGTGTCTACAGTCTTCTCAATACCACGTACTTCCATTTTTGTCTACCAAAACCAGGTCACGGGTTTTATCAATGATTTTTGGCACGGTAGCAAGTTTCCTGAGCGTGGTCCATTATTTGTGTGAGGCAACACTTGAATTCCGCCATCCAAGAACTCCCAGTAGAAAATAACGGTGCTGAATGCCCAAGATCTGAATTTTATGTTTGTTTCAGTTTTTCTTTCCAAATTAATGAATCTGATGGCTCCTTTAATTGTACTTTTGTCCACAAGCTTACTAATCACAGTATTTGACAGATCGATTCGATTTTTTTGTCGATTTATACGAAAGAGTTTCTAACACAACAGCATGCAAATGTTTAGGGAAAATCAGTCTGCTTGCGATGATTTCGGAAACTTTTCAATCTATCTTCGTATTTTGGGTTAACAAAGGAAAATTCTTAAAATATTGTATAATCTAGACTACATGACTGAGATTAAGCTGAAATTTGAACTGTCAGTGAATAACTTTGTTATTATCAGATGCAATTCATGTAAAATATGATGCATACAGTTTAATACCCATTTTGTTGACATTTCTGACGATATTTGCACTCGATTTAATAATTATATTAGAACATCTTACTTTAGAGTAAAGCCTTATTAGCAAAAGCATAAATTACTGTATGCCTTGATTTTATAGTGCCATCGATTGTTACGAAAGATTTGCCTCAAGAAATTCTGAAAAACCGAATTAAACAAGTGCATGTTATGGCTTCAATCATCTTTAAAGCATGGTTTCACCAACGATCAATATTTGTTGTAATATTTTGTATCTATGTGATGTTAGTGTTGTTTAAAACTATTTTTTTTTATTCTAGGACAATCAATTTAAAATTTGGCCAGTTTTTCTACAACTAAACTTGCAGGATCTGATCACTTTTTTCAGCCCTGAAATTTTCCTTTTGAAGTTTATGGTTAAAAATATTTTCAATTAAAGCTTAAGCTCCAGAATTTATAAATTTTTGGGCATCCTTTTAAGGCGTTTTAGGGACACCCTGTATTGTGCAACAGGGCCCAGGGCTATAAATATGAAATTAGGTCTGCTTCCAATCCTGAATTTTTTCTTTTGATGTTTAAGGTTAAATATATTTCTGATATTGTTAAATCTTAAACCATTAACTCAATTGTTTAATTCGACATTTTCTAAAGGTCCCCGAATTTAATAATTTGTAATTTTCCAATTTTGAAACTTTCCTTCTTTAAATTTAAAAACCTTAAATATTCAATTTTTGTAATTCTGGAGCAATAATTTTTGTCTTTCCCATCCTGAAATTATCCTTCTGGAGTTTAATGTTAAAAATACATCCGATATTTTTGAAGCTAAGAACCTGTAAAACTAAATTTCTTTAATTCTGGTGCAATAAATTTCAAAATTGGCCAGCTTTTCTGAAACTTAAACTTCCAGAATCTATGAATCTTTGAGGTTCCATCTTGAAACTCTTCGTCTTAAGTTTTTGGTTAAAAATATTTTGGACATTTTTAGACCTGAAAACCTTGTTATCACCCACGATTTTTTAAAAAGTCTGGGACAATACATTGCAAATTTGGCCTATTTCAATAAAGCTAAACTACCAGAATTTGATTTCTACCATGAAATTTTCATTGTTAAGTGTAGGTAATATATCGTTAAAAATATTTCCAATAGTTTTAACTCTGCAAATCTCCAAAAGTTTGTTCTTAAATCTGGGACAGTGAATTTCAAATTTGGCTAGCTTTTCTAAAACTTAACTTTCAAATTTTTCAAATTTCGAGCTTGCAATCCTGAAATTCTCCTCCTGAAATTTGTGTTTAAAAGTATTTCCTACATTTTTAAAACTAAAAACCTTTTACAGCCTGATTTTTTAAGCTATGTGGTGAGAAATTTCCAGTTGAGCCCGTTTTTCTAAAATAAAGGTTTTGGTATTTGGCAAATATTTTTTTAAATCCCGAAAATTTCCTTCTGTAGTTTGTTGTTAAAGCTGAAAACCTTTAAAGCTCAAGTTTTAAAATAAAAGTTTCAGACTTTGAACATATGTCTTTAAATTCTGAAAATTAGCCTGTTTAGTTTGTTGTTAAAGCTAAAAACCTCGAAAGCTCATTTTTTTAAGCTCTATCGCAATTAATTTAAAATTTGAACAATTTTTCTGAAACTAAGTCTTCAGAATATAATGAATGTAATCTTCTCGCGTGCTTCTATTTATTGCAATCTTTTTCATAATCAACATATTCCAACTAACTTTTCAGGAAGTGAAAAGATCGGCCCTAAATTTAAAGTAAATTTCTTTGATACAAAATATTAAAACATCACTTTCAGCGACTGCTTCCAATTTTTATGTAGAAATAACAATTACTTTAGATTTTCCTGTAAAAACGAAAGTGGAACAAAAATCGTGTTCGACTGGTTTGGTTTTACACAAGCCGTAGAATTGGTCGACTTACTTACGAAAAATAGCATGCAAAATAAGCGGAAATGCTGTCAAAACCAAATGACGTACAATACATTACACTCTAGTGTTTCATGTTTAGGTTAGCTGTTTGACAGTGTATCCTATAAAAACCTACATATGTCGCCTTGCGTGCAAACTGACGTAACTGAGTCATAAACACGCACCATCGGACGCTCTTGTAAATTGCAGTTCAAGATTGTAAAATTCTTTAACAAAAGTGCGATCGAGTTTACAGGTCAGCACGTATAAATTTTTATGCACCACAATTATCTGATGAATTATATGCATGTGGAGGTTATCGAGGCTAATTATGAATTTAAATATCAGGCGATTTTAATGACTTTTTTAAACAGTGTTAATGTACTCCCGTTACATTTATTAAGGTTAAAAAGAGTGCCGACTTTGCTTTTAGTGTGCATTGCGAGTAATTATAACTGCTGGAATGAAAACCAGATAGTATCGGAATTAACATGAAAAACAGCTAATATTTCATATTATCTGATTATTAGGAAGTTCTCGTGTAAATTAATTAAAATTCGTATTCAAATTTCAAGTTTCGCATGAATTGTTATTTAAATGCATGTTGTGTGTTTCACGGTTTCCTGAAATTCGCCCACGACCATGTGACTCATTTTGCTGACTAAACTATTTGATTGCAGGGTGGTCTAGTGAGTCAGAATATGTCATCCGGAGTTATAATAAGCACCCACAGTTTGGTCCTGCAAAGGGTGACTAGGTGGCAAAGCGGTGCTTACACCTGCCTGGCAGCTAACAACAGGGGAGAAACCATGAGCAAACCCGTGGTGCTTCGTGTGCGATGTGAGTAATATTTAAACTACCTCGCAAATCCTTACATACCAAATGAGACGCTTACTAAACTTATTATTACTACGAGTACGGATTAGGGCGTACACAAGGTGCCTTGTTGCACTCGACTGTCTTTGATCCATTATTACAATACAAGCTATCGTGAATACCTCTATTGTGTATGTATAAGCATATCACCATCACAGACAAAATCATAGGATGAAGATTACGGGCATGTTATATCTTAGCTGCCGATATTAACTTTCCAGGCGGTTAACGAGGACGAGACAGATAGAGCAATGCGAGTAAAGGACCGGGAAACATGGGGATGATGTTTAATTACTTAAAATTCTGACATATAAAATTAAACTGAGGGAAGTTACAGCAAACAATAACAAGGAAATGGATTTTCGACTCCGAAAATAAATATATTAACGGGCAGAAACACGCGAATGTTTTTCCTTCGCCGTTAATACGCCTTGTTTACGAACCCGCGAGTAGATCATTAAAAACTGTGCCCTAAAAAGAAACAAATTAGATGAAACACTATAAAACGTACCGAATTCGGAACTGTAAAACGACAATGCAGAAAGGAATCTAAGGAACAATTCCCGTAAAATTAAACTTTTCTAAATTTATCCAACTTGGAAACGTGTGATCGGAAAAAGACTCTTTTCATTCCTAGCGACAAAACAAAACTTCGGCATTTTCGGTTAGGTAAAATACGGTCGATCGCAGCAACTTTCGTGTACCACCATCAGTTGATTCCGTTAGACGTGATCGCATTTGAAATCCCTCGGGCTCAGTTTATGAACCTAAGTCGGCGTAAAGACTGCAGCACAACAATGCTGTCCAAACGTTTTCGGAAAGACTTCTTCCCTCATTTCCAAGTCTCTTTGATTACATCCCGGTAGTCGAGTTCGGTATACCAAGTATTACGACAGTTAATTTAATAACAGTTGATATGTCGTTGGTCCGCGGATTAAGTTCGAATTTTTCCGTTGTCGTATCTAAAAGGGTTTGCCGTGAACATTCTATAAACTAATATCCTTGCCAATCTAACTTTGCAGCCGTATTATCTTCAACCTTTTTGTAAACAAAGAAAACTTTGCTTATGAACTGGGCCGATTCAAATAGAGAATAGCGCGGGGCTATGAAATTCTCGCCAAAGAAACGAAACTAAACTTTGTGATATTGTTTGAAATCAAGTAAGCGCATATATGAAGAAAACGTTATTTGCATGTAAAACAATATTAAAAGAAGAAGCTTGCAAATATATTCTTTTAAACGGCTCGATATTGTATCCGGAGGACAAAGAAAATGCCCTATTGTATTCGTGATGTGTGTTACGCTGAAACATTCTCTACGTTTTTCTTATAAAACATATTAGAAATCTGAATGCTACATGTAAATTGAATTTTGGATGTTTTCCTATTTTCTCACAAAAGCTACAGTTTTTTTTTTATTTTTTAATTCAATCTGAAAATTCCATGTCTGTTTCTCTCACTATAAGATTACTTCTTCAAATACAGATGCCCAGGTTTGTAAGAGTTTAATTTAGGGTTGATTTCAAAAAATCTTCCAATTCTTTATGGCAGTAATTTTAGTATAAAGTTATATCATTTCGCTGATATAAAAGCTAATCAGTTTGAATCTGTTGTTAAAAGATATAATTTAAAACCTTTTTTTTAATTCTGCCGCTGCTGAAAAGTTTATCGTTAAAAATAGTTCGATATTTTTAAAAGTAAAAACCCGAAAAACACTATTTTTTAAATTCTAAGGCAATAAATTTAAAATTTGGCCAATTTCTCTAAAACTTACGCTTCCAGGATTTATAAAGTTTTGAGCTTCTAATCCTGAAATTTTCCTTCTGAAGTTCCTTGTCCAAAATATTTCCGATATTTATGAAGCTGAAGACCTTTAAAACTCATTTTTTTAAAACTCTGTAGCAATTAATTTTAAATTAATCAAATTGTTCTACAATTTAAGTTTACAAAGTTAATAAATTTTGTAGCCTTTGATCCTGAAAATTTCCTTGAAAATTTGTTGTTAAAAATTTTTCCCAAATTTTTAAAGCTGATTTAATCTCCGTGGCAATTGATTTCAAATCTGCCCAGCTTTTGTCAAACTTAAGCTTCCAAATTTGTAAATTTTGTGCTTCTAATCCTGAAATTGTGAAAATATTTATTTCCGATATGTATAAAGCTGTAAACCTTTAAAACCCCTTATTTTTTAAAAGTCTGAGGCAATTAATTTAAAATTTGACCAATTGCTCTAAAACTTAAGCTTATGAAATTAGTAAGTTTAGGAGCTTCCAATTCTGAAATTTTCGTTTTGGAGTTCCTTGTTCAAAATATTTCCGATATTTATGCAGAAAACTTTTGAAACTCCGATGCAATTTTTTTTTAATTGCTCTAAAACTTAGACTTACAAGGTTAATGAATCTTGGAGCTTGCGATCCCGAAAATTTCCTTCTGAAGTTTGTTGTTAAAAATATTCCCCATATTTTTAATACTGAAAACCTTTAAAACTTAATTTTTTTAGTACTCCGTGGCAATTAATTTAATATTTAACCAATTGTTCTAAAACTTAAGCTTCCAAAATTAATTAATTTTGGAACTTTCGACGCTGAAATTTGTTGTTAAAAATATTTGCTATATTTGTAATACTGAAAACCTTTAAAACTTAATTTTTTAAACTCCGTGGCAATTAATTTCAAACTTAATCAGCTTTTATAAAACTGAAGCTTTTGAAATTTGTAAATCTTTGAGCTTCTAATCCTGAACTGCGTTGTTTAAAATATTTCCAATATGTATAAAGCCGTAAACCTTTAAAAACTCTATTTTTTAAATCTCTGTGACAATCAGTTTCATATTTAGCCAACAGTTCTAAAGCTTTAGCTTCCAAAACTAATGAATTTTGGAGTTTTTGATCCTGAAAATGGTATTCTGAAATTTGCTGTTAAAAATATTTCGCATGCTTTTAAGCTGAATGTCCAATTTTTTAAACTCTATGGCAATTACTGTTCTAAACTTAAGCTTCCAAAATTGATGAATTTTGAAGATTCGCTCCAGAAATTACCCTTTTGGAATTTATTGTTAAAAATATTTCCGATATGTTTAAAGCTCTAAAAGCTTTAAAGCTCAATTTCTGTAAGGCAAACGATTTCAAACTTAGTAGCTCTTCTAAAACTAAATTTCCAGAATATAATTTAAGCTTCCGACGTTTTTCTTCTCCAAAAAAATTAATTATTTCCAAAGGTTGATTCAAGGTAGATACGGCGTCCTTTTTTCAAAATTTATTATTATTAAATAAATAAAAATAACCAAAGTTCAGCAACTTCAACCCTAGCTTAAAGATGTATTTAGCAGTACACAAAAACGTTTTTCTTTTAGCTATATCTTTATACAAGTTTCATGCACACAGTCTAAGATTGAACGAATAGTTTTTTTTAGAAAACTGTAATAACGAAACCCATGAAACCCATCTACGAATTTTAGCGATCTGCTATGGTCATGTTTGGCAGGTCGTGAAAATTATGATTTTGATAAAAACTACACTCTAAAAACCACTATTTCCTCCAATTAAATCCTCGAAAAGCAGGATGTCATTGTCTGGTACCGATTAACAAATTGTATATCTTTTAAATCGGATTGTTTTTAATTCGCACTTTAAGATGACGTTTTAGCTTCATTTAATTGTCATGTTAAGATCTACGCTTCTTCAAAAATTAAAAGGTGTTACAACTCAGTCAAAATGAGGTGCTTGTATGATTCTAAATTATTACTTAAATATCTACAGGATTCTTTTATCAACTAATTTAATTAATAACTATTTATTTTGGTAAGATATACATATATAAGCACATGTCGGAAGGTTTACAATAACCCATTGTAATAAGTAGAATACATCGGCATGGGTCAGCGTTTACGAAATTTTTCCTATGACGGAACACTTCACACTTCACAATTCTGAATTTTAACGGAGCACATAACAAAACAAATGAAAATAGTAAAATTAATATGTTCTTAATGACTTCGATGTTTTTAGGTCTTTGAATTACAAATTCGTTTGATATCAAAAACAATATTAGAAAGCATTTAAAATCATACGAGGCTTATTAGATTAATTTTCATAATTTTTCACGGAATACTTATTGGCTTTCCGCAGATCATAGTTTGGGAAACGCTGGCATGGGTCGTCGGTAACATAATATAAAATAAGTTATAACATTTAAAATTTTAAATCTCTTAACGTAAATACAGCACGCACTTTTTTGAAACGTTTCTTTTATCTGTATATTTACATATTCAAATAATATTAAGTTATAGCTAAAGGTAACGGCACTTACACTCCGTGAGCGAGTATGGCCAGCAACATAGAGGGTTAAGGCCTCTTAAGTCGTTCTCATATCCGGTTGTCTCGCACGCTTATACGTACGAGGTGATTTGATAAACACCACGGCTACTCCCACTACTGTGTTTCGGTTCCCAATTATTTTCAGTGACTGGGTAGACCACCCGCCGAACACCCGACTCGAGTTTGACCCCGAGACCGTTCGCGCTGAAGTCGAATGCCTTAACCACTCAGCTACTCTGGCAATTAAAATTAAATTATACAATTTATAAAATAGGAACAGTTCGAAGTTATTTATATAGTGACCGGCAAAAAGTTCGCAACATATTTACCTATGGGAAAAATTTTTAATATTAGAGTTTCAAAAAACCTTTTATGGGGGATGGGTTCCGCATGTCCGGTAACCTAAAAATTTGAGGTATGTTACGTGACCACTGGTATGGCGGCAAATTTAAAAATATCACAGTGAAGTCGTAAAAAGTAGGGATAAGTGACAAAATATCGAAGAGAAGTATTTGAAGGAGTTCCTTACAATTTCATTTTAGGCCCATGTGCAAAATTTCAGGCATTTATTTAAAAAAATTAAAAATCGTAAATATTTCTTTATTAATTTACAAATACCTAATTTTTTCATTTTAAATAGCTTTATTGATGTAGAACCTATATACAGGGTGGTCCAAATTGGACACTTTTGAAAGGAAACACCAATTTCTAGAGGAGCTAGAAAAAAACTAACCTACATGTTACGAGCTCGATTTTTGTGAGAAACTGAATGCCGAAAACCGCACATCGATATCTTGAACTGTTTAGAAGATATAGGGTGGTTTTCAATTATGTGCATTTTTGACCCACCTCCGTAACTTATTTATTTATGAATATTTTTTGTTTCTGTAAAAACATTCTTAAGGCACTTTTTTTAAGGGAATCCAATAGTGTCCCAAGATTTTTTGTAAAAAGAATGGTTTTGAAGCTATGACGTAAACTTGTACCTTTTCTTATGGACCACCCTGTATATTTTTGCATATTCTTTTTCTTAATATATAAAATACTTGATACTTTCCTTTTTAAACATTTATTTCATTACCGTTTCTAAAATACTATAGATGCATTTTGTAAATCTGGAGTGGCACATGCTTGAAAAATAGAACGAAATAAATTTACAGCTGTTATAAAATATTTATTGCGTATTTTTTAGTAATTTATTGATTTAATTAAACAACACAAAATAACAAAAGCAAACAATATAACATTAAAACTACATTATAAATAGTTTGTTCTATCTCCTCTAGAAATTGGTGTTTCCTATCAAAAGTGTCCAATTTGGACCACCCTGTACATGGATAATTGTGGAAGAACTTCCTTGCTTTTTCCATAATTGACAGGTCAAAACTGAAAAACAGGTTGGCGCTAGGACGCTCACTGTTGCAATGGTTTGCATCTAACAGCTGGTTTAAAATTTTAGAAATATTTTTATGCTAGAGCCCTTAGGATAATAATAAAGTTTCATCGCTAACCGTGAATACACCTGCTTGAAATAGCATAGAAAGTAAAGGAAATAGAAAATTACACAAAATAGGTGGTTTTTAGTTTATTTGTCATTTTATTCTTCTTTATTTTATAAATTGATGTACTTTGACCACAATCAAGAAAATTTAGCTTTTATAAGTGCTTTGCCATAAAAATATTCGTAAAAATTTTATACAGTTGTTAGATACCAACCATTGCAACAGCGAGCGTTCTGGCGAAAACCTGTTTTTTAGATTTAAGCTTGTCAATTATGGAAACAACGAGAAAGTTCTTCCACTGTTATCTAAATACATAAGTTCCACTTCAATCAAGCTATTTAAAAGGAAAAAATTGGGTATTTGTTAATTAATAAAAAAATATTTGCGAAAGATTGTGATTTTAAATTTTTTTAAATAAATGGTTCAATTTTTGCAAATAGACCTAAAATTAAATTCTAAGCAACTTCTTCTAATAATTTTCTTCGATATCTTGTTATCTAACCCCACTTCTTACGACTTCACGATAACTTTTTTTAATTTGCCGGCATACCAGTGGTCACGTGAAATACCACAAATTCGATTTTTAGGTTACCGAACATGCAGAACTCATCCCCCATAAAAGTTTTTTCGATGCTCTAATAATAAAAAAAAAATTCCCATATGTTGCGAACCTTTTGCCCGTCAATGTACATTTAATTTCTTAAGTTGTTAATTGGCAATTTTATATTGTGCTCGACCAATTTCGAAAGAAAACAAGGAGAAGGTAATTACTTATTTTAACAGGTGTTTCTAAAAAATGCCATTATTTTTAATGAAGCTGTCAGGCTGACAACGGTAATGATTAATAATATGATAACGGTGATGACAGTAGGGATATATTTTGCTTGATTTATTACCATGAAACAGTTTTTTCTTTTTTTGTAGTCAATAAGGTCTCGCATTTTCGCCAAAATGTTAATGTTTTAAGTTTGGTCGTAACGTGTGGCACAGTGGAAGAGCAGATGCTCTCCGTTGGAGAACAAACTGAACTTTGTCACTTTTTCCATTAATTTATATTGTTAATTTAATTTAATTTAATTATTTATTCTGTATTTATTTGCTTGGGAAATAATTTGAATAATAATAATAAAGAAATTGTAGTTATCGTCTATAAATAAACCACATTTTTCCCTTTTCAAATTATAGTTTTTTTCGAATCCACAAACCCCAACGTGTAATAGCAAACCCAAAAATGTTTCCTACAACATTGTTTCCGCAGAAGATGTTTTTATTTATTCATTATTGCTATTTTACAGATTATACCAGTTTAATGCCGTTAATGATATACCTCTTTCATGTTTCCACAATAAACCATGGTCTACCAACGATATCTTTCTTAGAGTCAAACATTTCTTTGTTTGTTTTGGTTAACGATCTTTAAATTTAGACTGATCTGAATTTATGGGCACCATAACAATATTTGTTAATTCAATAGTTTTTCCGGTTGTTTTAAATTTCGTAGGGAATGCCTCCTTTCCCCCTTTCTGCCTCTTTTCCATTCGTTATAACGATCCAAGCTGTGAATTTCCCTTTTTATATAGTTGCCCAGATTCCAATGTATGCCTTTTTGTATAGATACCTACCGTATATCAATTTTCGAAACACACCATAAGGAAGTTTTATCTCACAAAAGTTTTGGGACGATCAAAAATATGCACGTTTACTCCTTCGACGATTTTTTTCGATCTAGTTGCTTCCTTAATCAGACTACACTCCTATCAATATTAAAATATATTGGATTCCAGCCTGAACCTTTAAAATCATTTGAAAGTTTCACCAGCAACAGCACCAAGTATGTTAGGATGGACAATAGTACATCTGATTCATTAAATATGTAAATCGGGGTGCCGCAAGGCTCTATACTGAGACCTCTATGGTACACTATAAACACCCTATTTAAATTTGTCGAACTTCGCTTTATGCGCGGAAAAAGCGGATGAATCTATTATTATTATTATTGCTTAGAGTGGGTTGTCCAAAACCTTCGTTCTTCTAGTAAATCATCAAAGTGAACAAAAGAACAATATTTGCCATATGGATTTGAATTTTAATTCAATTTTAACAATGAATAATTTGAGGAAGCTGTTGCTTTACTTTTATGTAGCCTTAGAGGCGGGCAGTTCAGGTGTAGGCTAAACGTTAGCTTAAGGCGGTTGAAGTTATGGCTTGGGTTAAGCCCTAAGTTAAGCCTTCTTAAGCTAAAGCTTCAACTTAGAGTTCCAATGCTTCTGTTTCTTCAACGAAAACCTAAGAACATAATTTATCCAATTCAGTTACGAAATGTCAACATTTCGACATTGATTTTAGTTGTGAAAAGTCTTTCATTTTGTAACTAGTTACAAAATATGCTCCCATTTTATCACTCCCATTTTATCACGATGACCCAACTCGTTTTTTAAGAAGATGTGACATTTACATTTTGTTATCTGAATTTGATAAAATCTTGTATGAAACACGTTGCAAAACATGTCTTTTTATCACATGGCGTGTTGTTCGTCTCGGCTTCGCCTCGACGAACAATTTCACCCCTGGTGATAAAAAGTCCATCATTTTGCAACTCGTTGCATAAATAGCTATTTACCCACCCAAAAATCACGTTAAATTCAAAACGTAACTTCATGTAGAAGTATTGGAAATAAATCCAAGATAAGTATGGAAAAATCAAGCCTTAGGCTTTGTGAACCCTTTCTAAGTCACAACAAAGGATTCACGCATCTAAATGCCGTACTTATTCGAAATGTCGATTTTAACTACAACGAATCTAAGTAGAATGCTGAAAGAAGTAAAGCTAAATCATGTCCCTGCGTGAACGTATGATAGTGAAAGACGGTAGTATCTCCTCTTATCAGCCTGAAGCCCGTAAAAGCCCGGTGTTTTAGTGCGTAAGACAACCATTCACACGTCGTGAAAACACGTTATTAGTACATTTAGGCGTTGGAGAGCACATAACATTTTAAAAGCTGGAACTCCTTTAAGACAATAAAAATTCTAAATACGGTTTTTTATTTTTATTTACCTTAATTTATCTTTCACATATTGTAAAGAATTATCTAAGTTTTGCAATTTCTAAGGTTAAAATAGAGTAACTGAATTTGAAAAATGACGTTTTTAAAAATTCGGCTAGTTTTTATTAAAAGGTTATTTCATTGAACGTTCTGAGAAGTCGCATATTTTTCGTTCTGTAAACAACAATAAAAATTACAAGTTTGGAACTCGGCGAAACACACATAAAAGAAAGTTCTTTTTATTACAGAAAACTTTTTGAGCATATTGTAGGCGGCAATCGCTTTTTTAACCAACTGCAAACAAAAAAATTCCGAAGTATTAAATTAAAATACAGGCACATTGCATTCTTGTTTACTTCCTCCTCTGGTTCCATTTTTTAACCGAAAGGAGGACTCGCTCGGTATTTTGGTGTGATTTTTTTATTTGATGAGTACAAACTGCTATTTTCTATTGCAAATTGCGGGGACATTTTATATTTAATTTAACTCGGGATTTTCATGGATATTCTTGCGGTTCACATAAGTTTCCTTTTGCTTTTAATTTGGAGTTTTCATCTCCGCGTGTTTCAGTAGCAATATTTTTATTTAAAAAATTACATCCGACACGCGTAGTTGAATTTATTTAGTAAAATTTTACCCCAGACACTCACAAGGTACAATAAACCCTCGTCAAAATAAATATATAAATTTTTGGAAAACAAAATATGCCCCAAGTTTGTTTCCTTATGTACCTAAAGTTCTATGAATTTTAGATATATTTTGGACTTTGATTGGATTATTTTTATTAAGTTGTTCAGCGAGACTTATAGGTAGGTACTTCAGTAAGAGATAAAAACCTAGTTTAAAGGTAGTTGATGGAAATGCGCTTACTTATTTATAAACAATCAAAAAGTTCAGGCTGAAGTTTAAATTATAAGAAGACTAAGCAATCTAAGCTTTAATTTATTTACGATAAAGTTTTGAAAGTTTTCAAAATTTATTGTAAATGTTATTCGTTTGAAATAAAACTAGAAAATGGGTTTACTCAAATCGTTGGAAAATATCTCCGATTTTTAGCTTCTTTTGAATTTATTTTAAAATACAGATGGGATTCATCGAATTTAAATTCACATTGTTTTATACAAAACTGTTGAAATTTCCCAAGTATTTCGACGAATTCATTGGCAGAATCCTCATCCGTAATTCTACAAATTTTATGGTTTTGCTGATATAAGACGTTTCAAACAGATTAATTCGTACAAGGTAAATTCGTCAATAATGTTCACTGGATAAATTTAAAAAAAATGCTTGTTTACATTCAGGACAATTGTTTTACTTTAAGGAACCTGAAACGTTGAAAGCTAACAAAATTTACAATTATTATCTTTATATAAGTGCGACACACCAATTACTTGTTGAAATATCTTGACAAATTTATTACCAGAATCCCCATTAATTAGTTAGTTTTAATGACATATTTTTATTTTAATGAGTCTGAAAGGTTAAAATTCAGCAACAATTACAGCATTTTTTTAAGTGTGATGCACCACATCGTTTAAATTTCGTAAATTATTTGACAAATTTATTAGCTGAATCTACACCAATTGATCAGTTTATACTAATTCTGCAAATCTTATGCCTTTAATTACATTAATTATTTTTTAATTCGAGGAGTCTGAAAGGTTAAAAATCCTACAAAAATTTTAGAATAATTGTTTGAATTGTCTAAATTATTTGACAAATTTATTTAACAGAATCTACAGCAATTAGTTAGTTCGTCATAATTCTGCAATTCTTATGGTTTTACTGATATAAAATTTTTGAAACAACTTGATTCTTCCAAGATAACTTCGTTAATGGCATTGATTGAATAATTGTTAAGTAATTGCCCGTTGACATTAATTACAACTGTTTTACTTTCAGGAGCCTGACAGTTTAAAATCTAACAACATTTTAATTTTTTTTTGTAAGTGCGATACTCCAAATAATTGTCTAAAGTTCATAAATTATTTGAGAAGTGTATTAGTAGAATCAACACCAATTAGTTAGTTAATCATAGTTCTGTAAATTTTATGCTTTTACTGATGTAAAACGTTTGAAACAGATTAGTTCTTTCAATGTAAATTCCTTAATAACTAACATTAATTGAATAAGTTTGAAAAAATTACATGTTTACATTAATGGAAGTTCTTTTCCTTTAAGGAACCTGAAAGGTTGATATCTAATAGAATTTTCAACTTTTTTTATAAGTGTAATTATACCAAATAATTGTTGAAGTTTATTAGCATAATCTACACGAATTAGTTAGATCATCGTAACTCTGCAAATTTCTTTTCTTAACCAAATAATTGTTTAAATTTCCGAAATTAATTATCAACTTTCTTAGCAGAAACCACACCAACTAGTTAGTTACTCCTAATTTTTGCAAATCTTATGATTTTAATGGCATTTTTGTTTAAATTTAATCAATCTGAAGGGTTAAAATCCAATGTAAATTTCAGCTTTTTTTAAGCGTGATACACCGAATAATTGTTTAAATTTCGTAAATTATTTGAAAAATTTATTAGCAGAATCCACACTAATTACTAATTCTTATGACAGTTTTTCACTTTAAGGACCCTGAAAGGTTAAAATCCAACACAAATTTTCTGTTTTTTAACTGTGATACCTATACTAAATAATTGTTTAAATTTCGTAAATTAGTTGAAAGATTTATTAGCAAAGTCCACATGAATCAGTTAGCTAATAGTAATTCTGCAATTCCTACGCCTTTACTGGCATAAAGCTTTGGAAAGAACATAACTTTTTCGTTAATACTGCTGACCTACCAACCACGTAGAAGTACAGCGCTTGCAACCTTCGTTGATGACACAGCAATAATGGCCTCTCATCACAGTCCAACAGCAGCCTCAAGATACTTACAGCTTACAGCAGCATGTATACCAAATTGAAAGATGGACAAAATTGTGGCCCATCTGAGGCAACGTATAAAAATCTGTCCGTGTTTCTTTTACAACCAGGAAAGACTGGTGTCCTCCAGTCCAACCACAAAAGGACGACATCAAATATCTCGGAATCTACCTTGACCGTCGCCTGATCTGGGGTACACACATAATATAGTACAAGAGACTACAGTAAAGTTGGGTCTAACCTCCAGAAAATATTATTGGCTAATTGGGCGTCACTCTAAACTTATCCTAGAAAATAAGTTATTAGTCTACAAGGTTGCCATAAAAATAATTTGGAATTATGGAATCCAAATCTGGGGTGTAGCCAGCAATTCCAATCTTGCCATAATACAGCGACACCAATCAAATGTGCTGCGAACAATAACTAACCCACCATGGTTGTTACTTAATCAGGTAATTCATGCAGATCTCCAACTTCACATCGTTGAACAAACCATAAACAATATAGCATTGCATATCAAGACAGGATCAAAAGTCATCTCAAAATTCTAGCAGCTGAACTCCTGACCGAACAACCAATGAAGAGGTTGAAACAACACAATCCGCTGGACCTACCACAACGCTCTTGAGACTAATTGGAGGTTAACAGCTATAACGTATTATATATAATGTTAGTTGTATGTAGAGACTACCATTGGTCAAACCCCCTTTATGCCACCTGTGTTACGTAAATATGCCTTTTACTTAACGTCTTTATGAACAGCTTGTAAAATTAGCTTGGGGCATTGAAAAAATTCATTAATAACACTGATTAAATAATTTCTAAAAAATTCGAAATGCATTAACGACAATTTCTTTACTTTCTAAGGGACCTATAAGGCTAAAATCTAACAAAAACTTCAGTTGTGGTTAAGTGTTACATATGTGTGAATTTCAAACAATAATTTTCCCAAATTTATTAGCAGAAGCTATACCAATTAGTTAGTGATTTTTCAAATCTTATGATTTTACTGACGAAAACAGGTAAGTTCGTTTATGACACTGACTGAATAATTATTTAAAAATTCGATATACATCTTAAAGGCAATTATTTTACTCTGAGGAGCCTACAAGAATAAAAATCTAACAACATTTTCGGAGCCCAAAGGACTATAATCTAACAAGAAGTTCCGTCTTTTTGTAAATATTGTACACGAAATAAATTTTGAAATTTCGTAAATATCTAAATATTTTGACAAATTTATTAGTGAAATTCAAAATTAGTTAGTTCATCATAATTTTGCAAATCTTATGCTTTGGCAAAGGTAAAACGTTTGGAAAAGATTAAGGCTAAAAACAGAACTAGACCAGCGTGCCAGCGGCGGCGATGGTAAAGGCAGCAGCGACGGTAAAGGCGGTGGCGACGGCAAAGGCAGCAGCGACGGTGAAGGCGGTGGCAACGACTAAGGCGTCGGCAACGGAGAAGGCGGCTACAACGTCGAAGTTAGCGGGGCATCCACGATGGGGACGGTGGGAGGATGTCGATCCTGATCAAACATCCAGAAATGTCAATCTTGATCAAGCACACCGACACGTTGATCTTGAACAAGCTTACCAAAACGTTGATAATGGAGGGGATTTTTCGAGTTAATTTATAGCCCGAAAATCCTACTCTGCTCTCCCAATGGCTGGCGAAGTGGTGTTTTCATTTTTCGGAAATAATTATCCCAAATGTAATTGCTGATGTTTTTAGTGGTTGTGATCGTCCTGCTGGCGTCATGGCGCGCCGTTTGATACCAAACACGACGTGGTTGTGTCGAGCGAGAACGGGTTTATCCCGCGAATAGAACCGCGAGATTATCCGCGACGATGTTTTATAACGGAAGCAGTCGACTTAAACTGGAAGATGTAGCATGTTTTTGTTAGATTCAGATAATGGTAATTGCTTATTGCAATTGAAAAGGGTTTTAGAAGTAATTGCCATTATTTATTATTTGGGAACTTAATTTGGCTGAACTAAGGTTGAAATTTGATACCGCATCGTGGCATCGTGTGTGGCTAGGCCTAGGTAGTAGATCGCTTAGTGTATGGTACAATATCCAAAGATGTGTCAATTTGCATAAGAGTTCTAACTGTTTCTTTTCTTTTTATTTGATGCTGATTATGCTGGCAAGTCGGGGACATAATATCGTAGATTGTGTTAATTCCGTGTTAAAATAACTTGTAAAAAATTCAATTTGCACACATTAAAAACAATTCTTTTACTGTAGGGAACCTGAATGATTAAAATATAACAAATATTTTAGCTTCTTTTATGTCTTATACCCCAAGCAATTGTTGAAATGTCAAGAAAAATTGCCCAAATTTATTAGCAGAATCCACACCGAACTCAGCTACTTCATCGCAATTCTGCGAATCTTATCCTTTTGCTGACGTAAAATGTAGGAAAAATTCGTGATTTAATACATTTTTGTAAATTCTAGATACACATTATAATGCCCTTAAGGAGCTTAAAAGAATCAAAACTAATAGAAATTTCAGTTTATGTTTGACTGCTTCTTTGATTATTTTGAAATCATAAATTTATATTTTGGACGTCCAACAATCAAAAATTCCTGCAATAAAATAAATTGTATAATCTCAGGAGTTTTTGCACTTCAGTTTGTGGCTATTTCAGAAAGACGGATCGTTTAAAACGCAGGTTCGATACTTATGGTACTAAGTAGGTAATTAATAATTTTAGAAAACGTAAAAAGATACTATGCTTATACTTTAATAAATATTCGTTTTAAGAAATGTTTTAGCAAATATATAACTGCTGCTTTGTACAGATATCGAACAGAATCCCGAAACCTCCTATTGTTCTATTTGTAGCTCTAATTCTTCCTAAATAAAAAGCACTAAACAAATAAATAAGTAAATAAAATAAACATCGCCATCGGGAAATAAAGAAAATACGTTCGAAACGTGCACTAAAGTTTAAATAGAAATTAAACAATCTACTGTAACTCAGAAACTAAAAGTTCCAAGTTTACGATAACGGTTATGTTGGAAATAACTTTGAAAATAGCTTCTAAAAGGAAGCAATATATCTCTTTATACTTAATCGTTAAATTAAATAAAGTTATAATATCCACTTAAACGTAGGAATTGCACTGTGTATGAGGGCAATAAAATTTAGTTTATCAAATGTGTAAATCACGTAATAAATTGTGAACTTCGGAAGTTAAGGAATAAGTGTTAAAACCAACAATGAGAATGTAGTTTCCCGTGCTATCTTGAAGCAAATATTTTAGTTTTTGGTTTCGGTTACTGTAGCTGCTAATTGTGTTTTAATCTTATAATAAATTATTACTTGCCTTCGAAATGAATACTTGGAATACTTCCAACAATATGTCCGATATAAAAACAGGCAGCTTTGACACAAACTTTCAAGAGAAAAATTGTAATTTTACGCAGAGGTAACCCCATCACGAGGGCGAAACGAAAATTGGATCTTTGTGCTAGACACACGTACGATTATAAAGGTATGGGACTTCAGGGTACTCCAAACATTTTAACGAGATTGTTATTATAATAGAAATTTAAACTTTGTTGACCCCCAGGATACACACGTGCAATCAACTGGTAAAAAGGCATTTATTTTAATAAGTTCGTTACATTTTTTTGACGTATTTGTTTATACAAACTTTTGATGTGTTATAACTGAGTAGAAAATTATTTTTTCAGCGACCCATAATCGTCCTTTTATGTTATCTAACAAAAATGTGTTTACACTTGAGTGGTGTTATTTAATTTAATTTATTTGGGCTTCGCTTAATACAGAGTTGCTTAGGGCATTTAAGTTTAAGTCGTCATTCGTTTCGGTTCCTTTGGTAATGGTAGGTACTGATTTAATAGCAAAATTATCACTCGGTCATTGGGTGTTTAACCTGACATTAAATTTTGTTAAGCAGAAATAACATCAGTCGTTCGTAAAACTCGCTATCAACCCAGCTTGTAGCTTCCATTAGTAGGAAACAGGTGGAGGTTGTTTGAGTAAAGTTGTAAGCTTTCTGAAGAAAAAATAAAAAATAAATCAATTAGTCCTTCCTTTCAGCACGGTAGAGTTTGTTTTTCTCTTTTATCATCTTCACTCCTTAAACACTTCACGGACAATTTTATTTCAAAATAAATTGTGTACAATAACACTAAGATTCTGGCTTTTAATATTCCCCACCGGTGCGTTTTTAACGAACTTATTGTCCACTAAACGTCAAGTTTTAATGGCACGATGCTGTCTGTAATAACATCAAATAACAAATTAGTATTTAAATTGTTATTAAATGCATCACCAGCTGATTTAATTATGAGATAAAGTTCATTTCAAACTTGAAACCATTAAATCTCAGACTAAACTATTTCTTTTCATAATTTTCTTAAGGTATCCCTTCATAATCCTTAGGAAAAGGAACTTTATATTCTATTAAATGCGTAGGCGGTAAGTTGCGCGCGATTATAAGAGAATCAATATCCCGCCTTGGATTTTTTTATCTATATTTATATTCGAATCTATAGCGAAGACATAATTTATCAGAAAATATACCTTGCCTGTGATGAACAAGAATTTCCGCAAAAAGGAAGAGATAAAAATTTAGGCAACGCAATAACACAAGGGTTAACTGGAAAATTCTTAAGTTGTTTCTTAATATTTAAGACGTGGATAATTCCTAAATCAAACATTTTTTTCATTATGTAAAATAAAAGATTTGGCTGCTTTTATACGAAATTACATTTTGCGCTCAGTCGGAATCTAATTGAGCAGATCTTTTTACAGAGGATAAGACAATTACCAGAAGTTGCAGATTCATGAGAGAAATCGAGGTTCTACCCGCCTTCTAAAATAAATTTCCCAAAACGGATGTTTATTAAAGTTTGAGTTCAGAATACGCCGAAGAATTTTGACCCACTTATTACAGATACGTTTTCTAAAATCATTAATTACTTATTACCATAAGTATCGAACCCGCGTTTTAAACGATCTTCCTTTTTTTTTGAAACAGCCGCATACTTTTCTGATCAGTTTAAGTAAAAATTGTACTTAGTTTGCAATTTGAAATTTACATCGAAATGTTAAAACTCCTGCAACCTTACAAATTATTTTATTGCGGTCTTAATTTTGAAATAGTCAAAGGAATAGTTCGACTTAAACTGAAATTTGTGCTAGATTTAAACCTTTCAGGTTGCTTAAAGTAAACGAGTTGCCACTAACGTTCAGATTTAAAAAAAATCGTTTTATTAACGATATTTACTTTACAATTAATCTTTTTCTAACCTTTTACATTAGCAAAAGCATAGACGTGCAGAATTACGATCAGTTAACTAATTGGTGTAGAATCTGCTAACAGATTTGTTAAAATATCTACGAAATTTCGATAATAAGTATTTCGTGTACAACACAAAAACAATTATTAGATTGTATGCCTTCAAACTCCCCAAAGTCAAAGAGTTGTCATTAATGTGAACATGGAATTCTTTTAAAAATTATTTACTAAAAGTTATAAACGAGTTTACCTAGAAAGAACGAATTTTTTCCAATGTTTTACGTCAGCAAAGCATGAGATTTGCAGATTTGAGCCGATTCTGCAAATACCTTTAACAAAGTATTTAGGAAATTTCAACAATTATTTGGTGTGTACAATGTATATCTTAAAAACAGTGACATTTTTGTTAGACTGTAACCTTTCGTACCTTTTCAAATAAAAGAATTGTCGTAAATATGTTCATCGAATTATTAGAAACTATTCTGTCAATGTCATTAAAGAGTCCTTTGAAAGGACTAACCAATATTGTAACTTATGCTAATAAATTTGTCAAAATATTTAGGTAATTATTTGGCGTATTTATAGCATTTTACAAAAAAACACTTAAACTTTTAGACTTAAAACTTAAACTTAAAGAATTATCATCAATATGCATATGCATTTCTTTTTAATTGTTCAATTGATGTTATTAACGAGTTTACCCAGAAAGAATTAAAATCTTTTCCAAGTAGCCGTGTGTGTTGTGGAGTCTGTTAACCAATTTCTCAAAATATTTAAGAAATTTTAACAATTATTTGGTTATTGTCATTAATGTGTAGATGGAGTTCTTTTAAAATTATTGAGCCAATGTTATTAACAAGTTTATCTTGAAAGAATTAATCTTTTTAAAAAGACTTCTGTCAGTAAAATCATAAGATTTGTAAAATTATGATCAATTAACTAATTGGCGTGGAGTCTGTTAATAAATTTGTCAAAATATTTAGAAAATTTCAAAAATTATTTGGTGTACAACACAAAAAAGAAACTGACATTTTTGTTGAATTTAATCCTTGAGACTCCTCAAAGTGCAACAATTGTTATTGATGTGTAAGTATATCAAATTCTTTTAACAGTATTCGGTTAATGTTATTAACCTTGAAAAAATTAATCGTTTTCAAAAGCTGTAAGTCAGCAAAAGCCTAAGATTTGCGATCTAACTAATTGGTGTTAATTCTAGTAAGAAATTCCTGAAAATATGTACGAAATTCCAACAATTATTTGGTGTATAACACTTTAGAAAAGCAACAAAAATTTAGTTAGATTTTAACCGTTCAGGCTTCTTAAAGTAAAATAATTGTCATAAATATGTTTATTGAATTTTTTTAAAATTACTATTATTAACGAGTCTACCTTGGCTCTTTTGGTTAGATTTTAAGCTTTCGGGGTTCTTAAAGTAAATAGTTGTCATTAATACCTTCAAAGAATTATTATCCAAACATACGATTTGCAGAATTGCGATTAACTAACTAATTGGTGAGAATTCTGATAATAAATTCGTCAGAAGACTTCAACAATTAGTTGTTATATAACATTAAAAATACTGAAATTTTTGTTAGATTTAACCTTTCAGGCTCCTTAAAGTAAATTAATTCTTATTAATAGGTATATTGAATTTTTTTCTAAATGTCCAATCAATGATATTTACCTCGAAAGGATTAATGTGTTTCCAAATGTTTTATGTCGGCAAATGAAATTGCATAAAATTTGCAGAATTAAGATGAGCAGATTTTGACCTTTCAGGCTCTTTAAATTAAAAAATTATCATTGTCCATGTCGACATTTCAAATCATACAATCAATTTTATTATCAAGTTACCCTGAAATAAATAATGTTGTTTTACGGCAGCAAAAATGTAAGCTTGGCAGAATGACGATTAACTAACTAATTAGTATGGATTCTACTACTAAATTTTTCCAAATATTTATGCAAAAATTCAATAATTATTTGGTAAAGAACTGAAGCTTTTGTTAGAGTTTAAACTTTCACGCCCCTTAAAGTACATAAAAGAATTATCGTCAATTTCTATACAGATTTTGTTTAATTACCCAATGAATGTTATTACCTTAAAACAATCCGCCATTTTCAAGCGTTGTAATTCCATAAAAGCATAAGATTTGCAGAATTATAACTAACTAACTAATTGGCGTTGTTTCTGTTAACAAATTGGTCACATAATTATGAAATTTCAACAATTAATTGGTGTAGAATCCCTAAAACATGGACATTTTTATTAGTTTTTAACCTTTCAGAATTGCCTTTAAAGTGGATATCGAATTTAAAAATTATTTAATTAATTTTATTAACGAGTTTATCTTGAAAGATTTAATCTGTTTACAAACGCTTTACGCCAGCAAATGCATAATATTTGCGATTCTGCTAATAAATTTTTCAAAATATTTGCGACATTTCAGCAACTGGAATTTTTGTTAGATTTTAACCTTTTAGACCTTTTAAAGTAAAAAATTATCGTTAATGTGCATTGTGCATATGGAATTTTTTAAATTGATGCTATTAACGAGTTTAGCCTGAAAGAATTAATCTTTTCCAAATGCTTTAAGTCAAGAAAAGCCCAAGATTTTCAGAATTACGACAACCTAATCAATTTGTGTTGATCCTTTTAATACATTTGTGAAAATATGTACGAAAGCAATTATTTGATATACCTACATATACAACACTTTACAAAAACCAAACCTTCAAGGTTTCTTAAAGTAAAGAATTATCATGAATCTGTACATGGAATTTTTCTGTAATTGTTCAATTGATGTTATTAACGGGTTTACTCTGAAAAGATTAATCTTTTCCAAATGCTTTGGCGAAAGTGTAAGATTTCCAGAATTACGATGAACTAACTAATTGGTGTGGTTTCTGCTAATAAATTTGTCACAATATTTAGGAAAATTAAACCCTTACTTGGCGTATAAAAAAAAGAAATTTTTTTAGACTTCAATCCTCCAGGCTTCTTAAAATAAAAGAATACAATATGTTTATCGAATTTTTAAAAAGTTATTCAATCAATTTAATTAACGACTTTAACTTGAAAGAATTAATAGGTACTTTTCAAAAGTTTTATGTCAATAAAAGCATAAGATTTGCTACGAACAATTAGCTAACCGACTTGGATTCTGCTAGTAAGTAAAATATTTGGGTAACAATTAATTGCAATTGGTATAAAACACTTTAAAAATCTGAAATTTTTGTTATATTTTAACCTTACAAGTCTCCTAAAGTAAAAGGGTTGAGAATATCGGATTGTTAAAAAATTATTCAAACAATGTTAACCTTTCAAGTTCCTCAAAGTAAAAATTATCATTAATGTATTTATATCGAATGCTCTTATAATTATTCAATTAATGTAATTAACAAGTTTGAAAACGCATACGATTCCCAGAATTACGATGGCCTATCCAATTGATATTGATTTCGTTAAAAAAATATCTACGAAATTTCAACAATTATTCCGAGTATAACATTATACAAAAATTGAAATTTTTGTTAGACTTTAACTTTTCAGGCTTCTCAAAGTAAAATAATAATTATTAATGTGTATATGGATTTTTTTTTAATTATTCAATTTTTGTTATTAGCGAATTTACCTTCAAAGAATTAATTTTTTCCAAGTCAGAAAAAGCCTAAGATTTCCAGAATTACGATAAACTAGCTAATAGGTGTGGATACTACTAACAAATTTGTAAAATATTTAAAAAATTCCAAAATTTGTTGGGATAGAACCAAAAAAGAACTCAAATTTTTGTTAGATTTTGACATTTCGGGCTCTTCAAAGTAAAATAATTGTTTTTAATGTGTATATCGAATTATTTTAAAATTATTCAGTTAATGTTATTAAACAGTTTACATTGAAAGAATAAATCTTTTACGTCAGCCCCATGATATTTACAGATTTGTGCGGATCCTGCAAATAAATTTGTCAAAATATTTACTAAATTTCAAGAATTATTTGGCGTGTAATAAGTAATTAAATTTTTGTTAGATTTTAACCTTTCAGGCTTCTTAAAGTAAAAGAATCGTCATAAATACGTTTCTAGATTTTCTTAAAAATTATTCAATCAATGTTATTAACGAGTTTATCATGAAAGAATTAAACTTTTTCAATAGTTTTACGTCAGTAAAAGCATAAAATTTGTCGAATTGTGATGAATTAACTAGCTGGTGTGGATTCGGGTAATAAGTAGGTGTAAAACGTTTTAAGAAACTGAATTTTTTGTTATACCATATTTTAACCTCTTTAAAGCTGCTTAAAGTAAACAATTGTCACTTAAAAAAAATCAATTAATGGTACTAGCAAGTTTACTTCGAAAGAAATCCTTTTCCAAACGTTTTACGTCAGCAGAAGTATAGCTTTGTAGAATTTCGACGAATTAACTAATTGTTGTGGATTCTGATTAGGGTTGCCACCCGTTTAGACTTTGGCAGGACTTCCCGATTTTTAAGAGAAAATCACACGTCCCGCTAAGACCTATGGCAAGACGAGTTTCCTCACGATTTTCAAAAATGTGTTATTCAGAAATACTTATATCGTTAATTACCCGTCCTTTATGATTAGTATTGGGGATTTAAATTTTGCAATTAGCGAGCGATTTATTGTTTTGATCAGAAATATAAATGTAAAAAAGCGAAAATTGTGTTTTTCACAGAAAATTGATCTTCCTCCACATCTAACCTACAATAAACGCCTGAGCCAAAACCCCTTGAAACGCGAGCCCTGTGAGGATATCTAACCAAATAACTTTATTTTTATATAGGTACAATATAAGGATGTAACATAACGCCCGATTTTCAATTTCAAAAAGGTGGCAACCCTAATTCTGATAATAAATTTGTTAAAATATTTAGAAAATTTTAACAATTATTACTTAATGTATAACACCGAAATTTTGGTTAGATTTTAACCTTTCGGACCTCTTAAAATAGAGAGTTCTCATCAATGCGTTATGTGTAGGTATATCCGTTTGTCTTTTTAAAGTATTCAAGGTGTACATATCTTATTATCTTGTAGAAGTTCATCATTTTCAAACGTTTTACATCGTCAGAAGCATAAGATTCACAAGATTACTATGAACTAACTAATTGGTGTAGATTCTGCTAATAAATTTATCAAAATATCTTAGCAATTATTTGGTGTATAGCACTGAAATTTTTGTTAGATTTTTACCTTTCAATACCCTTAAAGTAAAAAATTGTCTGTAATGTATATCCCGAAATTTCAAAAAATTATTCAGTCAATCTTTTTAACGAGTTTACCTTGAAGCAATTAATCGTTTTCAAATCTTTATGTCAGCAAAAGCATAATATTCGTAGAACTGCAATTAACTAAATAATTAGTGGGAATTCTGCTAATAGGTTTGTCACAATATTTACGAAATTTCAACAATTATTTGGTATATAGCACTTAAAAAAACTAAAAGGTTTGTTATATTTTACCTTGCAGGTCTCTTAAAGTGAAAGAGTTTTAAAATAAATTTAAAAATAAATGAATCGCTGTCATTGACGATTCTACGTTGAAAGAGTTAATATTTTTCAAAAAAAATTTATGAAATTTCAGCAGTTAGTTGTTGTGTAACATTAAAAAATCTGAAATTTTTGTTAGATTTTAACCTTTCCGGCTCCTTATAATAAAATAATGTTACTAATGATTAATGTGTACATACGATTTTTAAAAAAATATTTAATCAGTATTATTAACGAGTTTAGTTCCAAATAATTAATCGTTTTGAAAAGTTTTATGTCAGTAAAAGCATATGATTTGTAGAATTTCGATGAATTAACTAATTATTTTGATATATTTTGCTAACAAATTTGTCAAAATATTTCAACAATTCTTTGGTGTAAAAACAATTGAAGTTTTTGTTACATTAATTAAAGACTGAATTTTTTATTAAAATTTAATTTACAACAAAGGTATTCAACCAACTAGCCTACCTTAAAATAATTAATCTTTCTTGCAAAATTACGATGACCTTACTAATTGATGTTGCTTCTTCTAATAAATTTCTGAAAATATTTTTATAATTACTGTATAAAAAATTAACGATATTCAGAGTTTGAAAATGGTGGATCGAAAGGTATGTATCAAAAAAATTGCAGAATATTGTTGAAAAATAGAAAAGTCTTTGGAAGATTTATTACAGAATGTACTCCAAATAAATAATGTAAGATAAGGGATTAAGGTCTTGTCCGCTTCATTCATTGCCTCTTCACATCTGCCTACTATTCTTGGTTAACCACGGTTAGTCCTTACCCAGAACTTGCAAAGATTAATTTATTAGAACAGTGGTTATATAACTCCCATTTAAGTACTTTCAGTTTAATTGTACAGGCCGGACATATCTAACGAATTTCGAAAAAATAACCACAAAATTTAGGCAGGACACATTTTCTTTACTTTCTTCGTAAGTCGATCCTACCTTCTTATATTTTCAGTAGCTAGAAAGTTTGTTGGTGGTAATAACAATAAAGTGCTCGGCAGACGTATAATTGAATTTGTAGCAATTCTAGAAGTTAACAACAAATGCAGCAGCTTAATAGCAATGTCTGTTATAAAACTATTCTAAGTTATTGTAAAGCAGAGAAGTTAAAGTAGAACCGATTTGGTTAAACTTTGAAACGACAGTTTCAGGAATTAGAAATACTTTGCTAACGTTTATTAACGTTGGTTGAGGAGTTAATAAAAAAGGGCGAAGAAGTTGAGACTCAAATCCAAAGTTCCAAATTTAAATGTGTTTAAAGGTAAAAATTAATAAATAACCCTTTTAGCCGTAGATTAAAACTTGGCATTTTTTGTTTCGTATAATAATTTTCAGAAACCTTCAGAATTAAAACAAATAAATATAATTGATACTGAATCTAAACAAAAGTTTGGATTTATTCGACGAAAACGAACAAATACCGAAACTTCCCCCTCAACAGCTTTTCTCACGGATATAAATAACAATGTAACGGATTATCCTTTTTATGCCCATTTTCATGATAAGTAACAATTACATTACGCTTCTGTAAATTAAATATCACCCTAATTTGTATTAAAAGGTTACATTTTTCGAACTACCCATAAAGAAAGCACAATTGCAACAAAAACTTCCATTTTTAAGTGGCACTTCAATTTTTCTATCTATAGAATCTTTTAATAAAGGGTTCATTATATTTTCATACCCTTTTATGATTGGTTACTGTTAAGATTTAAATAATCTAGTAAACTTAACTTTTATATAAAGCAATCAAGTAGTTAATAAGTTCAGTTGTTAAAGTATGTTATTAAATTAATGTCATATTAATTTACATATCAAATATTTTGCTTGGTCAAATAAACTTTCTATACCTATTTCATTCAAATTCTTTAATAGGTTACGGGTCCCAGTGTTTTGGACGTTTTAATGTTGTAAGTACGTTACGGACATTGTCTTTTGCAAGTCTGGTAATAGTAATAAGTATCTACGAACATTAAAAGTGAATCACTAATATGGAGAGTGATAGACCAAAAATTGAAAAACTGCGTGGGGCAGACAACTGGCAGCAATGGCAATTTGTTATGCATATCTTATTGGATAGTGAAAATCTTCTAGATATCTGCGATGGAACGTTGAAGATGCCCAAAGAAGAAGAGAAGAATTATGAGAAAAATATGGCAATATGGAAGAAATCAGACAAAACAGCAAAAAGAGTTATTGTAACAAGTGTTGAATCAAAACCCTTACAATTTTTGATTAACTGTGAAGGAGCATATGAAATGTGGATGAAATTACATAGCATCTATGACATGAAAAGTGAAGAAAATGTGCTTATGATCCAGAAACAATTTTTTGATTTTAAATGGGATCCAGCAGGAAATATTTCACAACATATTTCAAAAATAGAAACATTAGCAAATAAATTAAAGAAACTTAATGCTGGTGTACCGGATTCAATGGTTATGGCGCGGGTGTTATCAACTTTGCCTGCAAAGTTCAATCATTTTCATAGTGCTTGGGATTCAACAGATTCAACAAAAAGAACTCTTGAAAATTTGACAACACGGCTGTTAACTGAAGAACTTCGTTTAGAAAAACAAGAAAATGTAGATGAAGCTGAAGTAACGGCACTTTTTTCGAAGACAAAATTGAATAATAAGGAGAATAGAAAATTTGACAGAAGAGAGCAAAAATTTGAAAGAAGAAAAATAATTCGTTGTTTTACTTGTGGTAAAACGGGCCATGTTCGTAAAGATTGTTCTGGTTGTTTTGTGTGTGGTTCTAAAGGGCACATACAAAAGAATTGTCCAAATAGGAAGAATATAGTCAAGGTACAAGAAAAGTCAAAGAGTATGAAGGAAGCATTTGTTGGTACTGCTAATGAAGTTAGTAGTGAAGACTGGCTGATTGATTCTGGCGCAAGTGACCATATATATCATAATCAAGCATGGTTCAGTTATTTTCAAAAATTTGAAATGCCAGCTGTCATTCGTGTAGCAAATGGGGATCAGGTAGAAGTCCTAGGTAAAGGAAATATTGAAATTTTGACATTTGCTGAGGAAAGATGGTTGCCAGGTACTTTGTATGATGTGCTGTATGTTCCCAAAATCAAGCAGAATTTGTTTTCTGTGAAAGCTGCAGCATCAAAAGATGTGGACTTCATAGTAAGAAGTAAAGGGCAGCATTGTTCTTTTTCAAAAAATGGTAACGTAATTGCAATGGGAGTCGAAGCTGGTAAGCTCTTTAAGATTCTTTTAAAAGTAGTTTTACCTTCATCTGTTTGTACAACATTGAATTGTAAGTCTTTACAATTGTGGCATGAACGTCTTGTTCATCAAAATAAGGAACATGTTAAATCCGTTTTAAAGAAATTTAAAATTGATGCTAATGACGACGGAGAATTTTGTGATGGATGTGCTTATGGCAAGAGTCACAAATTGAGTTTTGGTACACGAATAAATCGAACTAGCAAATCCAGAGAACTAATTCACAGTGATGTATGTGAAACAATAAATGTTGAAGAAGGAGCAGCTGGAGGTAGTGTTGCAGGAGAAGCACATGGAATTGATGATGAAGGAGCAGTAGCGGGAGGCGAAACTGCAGGAAGAGCAGCTGGAATTAGTGATGAAAGAGTAACAGCTGAGGGTGTTGGTGCAGGAGAGGCACTTGGAATTGGCGATGAAAGAGGAGCAGCTGGAGCTGGTCGTGCAGGGGAAGCCCCTGGAATTGGCGATGAAGAAAGCACGAATGAAGATGAAGAAAGAAGTGAATATGAAGAGAAAAGAGAACTACGAGATAGATCAAAAATAAACAAACCTGATTATTTTGGTCAATGGGCAGCAATGCTTTCTTATCATGAAGCAGATACAGAAGTGTATGCGAAACAACCGGAGGGATTTTCAGATGGTACAACTCAAGTTTGCAAATTACAGAAAAGTTTGTATGGATTGAAACAGGTTCCGAGATGTTGGAATAAATATTTTATAAACTTTTTGACAAGGTATAACTTAAAGGAAAGTTATGCTGATCCTTGTTTGTATGTCTGTTTGAAAAATGGTTTAAAACTTATTGTATTACTGTATGTTGATGATGGCTTGGTTGTTATATCCAATGAAGACGATGTTGGGGATTTTTTGCAAAATTTACAGAAGGAATTTAAGGCTAGAATAACAGAGCATGTGACAAGTTATTTGGGTATTGAAATTCATCAGAAACCAGATAAGTCAATCTTAATTAATCAAGCTGCTTATTGTCGGAAAATTCTTCAAAAATTTAGTATGATTGAATCAAATGCAGTTTGCACTCCAATTGAAAAAGGATGGACATGTCACAGTTCGGATATCATTGAAAGCACAATTCCTTATCGTGAAACAGTTGGTGATTTAATATATTTTGTAATTAAATGTAATTGTTTGGTTTATAGAAAGTTAAGTTTAAGGGAGAGTGTTAAGATTTAAATAATCTAGTAAACTTAACTTTTATATAAAGCAATCAAGTAGTTAATAAGTTCAGTTGTTAAAGTATGTTATTAATTTAATGTCATATTAATTTACATATCAAATATTTTGCTTGGTCAAATAAACTTTCTATACCTATTTCATTCAAATTCTTTAATAGTTACGCTCAAAAATAGATTTAGGTTAGATTAGTTTTCATAAAAAAATGTTTTGTCTATTCGCTTAAATTTATAATTTAGAGGTATAGGTTAGAGAAGTCAAACAAAAATAACCAAGCTTAAACTGAATTAGACGAACTGTTTCCATAATTCACACTTTTATTAGAAAACTTTTAAAGCTTTCACTGACACAATTCGCTAAATGTAAATTCACATATGAAATTACTTTTAGCTTATCGTCGCTGTAGGCGCACGTGAGTAAATTTGTAAATTACTTTAATCGATTTTCTCTGAATTTGAGTTATACAACTTTCTGTTTAATAACAAATTCTATATAAAAGTGAACGTGGGCCTTTTCAAATTACCGCTCCATCTATTTATGTTATGTGTACACACCCGAACAGATTATACTTTGGAGTTAGCAAAAACACATAGGGCATTATGTATGTAAGTGCTTATTATCAGGGGCGGATCCAGAATTTACTTTTGGGTGAACCGGTTTTATATGAGTGGCATATAAAAGGAACTACATCAGATAATGCATGGAAATTGATTTATTCATAAGAAACGTATACTTAAATAATATTATATTATGTTTTACTACAGAAATTCCATGCCTGCCATTTTCACAAATCTTTCCACAATTTCTTCCGAGTTTTATGCAATGTCATGGTGAGAATGACATCAGCCAACCAACGATTTTTCGAGTAAACGTTTGGGGGGAATTTCCCTTATTTCCTCCCCCGTGAATCCACCCCTGTTATTACGAACATATTTGCAAGTTTCAACTTAGGCAACAATTTTTTCTACAAGAAGCAGAAGTGTTGCCAGATGTAATGCCGATCGTTCTTTAGAAACACCAAAGATGCGTTTGCATAGGTATGCTAACCTTCAAGGGCATTATAAAAAAAACTATGGCGACCCTAGTAGCGGGAAGCGAGAGCTTTTGCTTTGAGCAAATTTTGCCAAATGGGAAAACAATACGAAAAAAATTAGAAGTAAAAATGATTTGGTAAATGATACAATAACAAATTATAGAAGAAAAAGCAGGGAGAATGGAAGAACACAGATACCCCAAACAGGTATTAAATTATGTATCAAGAAGTAGAAAAAGAAAAAGTTGTAGGGTTGACCCTAGAAAAGATGGGCTGGTCTTAAGTTACTAGGCCAAAACGGGCATTTATGCCTATACCCTGAAGCAAGAAGAGAAAAAGAAAAAATAAAAATATACAACCTTCTACACAGGCTGTCCAAACAGAGAACTAGTCCTTTCTTTCTTCCTTACTTCTAACAGTTACTTATCTTCTGAATATCTTGGAAGCCCTTATCTACAGCCTGTAAGACCTATTGTAAACCTCAGTTTTGCTCACCCCACACGCAGGATGCCAAGAAAGTTCAGGCATTAAAATTTCTGTTTGTTAAATGTCCATTCCTTTTTACTAATATAAAAAAGTAATATAGCTTCATCAACCTAACCTTTAAGTTACATATTCAAAAACTCAACACTCGATGTGCTCATCTTTAATACTCGAAATACCCTCCAAACTCTTTAATTGAGCCTCTTTCAAAGCTTTTAAAGACACTGAATAGTCCATGGCGTTAAAATCCGGCAAATTTGCTGGTCATTCTTCTTTGTTTTTCACAGACGGAAGGGCTTCCTTACAAAAGGCTTGAGTTGTCGTTGCTGTGTGCGATGGCGCACTGCTCTGTTGAAATGTCAACTCAGCTTCGCCAGACTGTTCTGCAGTCCATGGTTGTACAACAACTTTTAAAACACTTTGTTAATAGACTTTGGCATTGACTTTAAAGCGTTTGTTCAAGAAAGTACGTGGTGACTTACCAGTGACGCAGATACCGGTCCAAACCATTACCAAAGCGAAAATTTACCAGGCCCCTAGGTAATAATTACCAATTGTTTTGGCAGTTAAAATTAAGCTCAGTGTTACAAAGCACAGAAGTGTTTACAGTGCGAGGACGTCCGCTTCTAGGCCTGTCTAAAGTACGAGTTCCCAGTTCCGGATATCGCTAGATAACACGCCAAATCGTTTTCCTATCGGTGCTAATAGTCCAGTCAAATGGTAATTTCACTTTGCATTTTGGGTAGGCAGCGATTTTTTTTTATCGGTGTGTAGAGGGGTCGGTGGTGAGTTTAAGTCAGGGTTTTCGGGGTGGTAACCCCCTCCATTCGACCGCTATCTTGAAAAGAAGGGCTAATTCGTTTTTTAGCTATATCTCTGTAGTCGTGCATCTTACAAAAAGTGTGTACCAAGCTTTTTTGTAGAGAATCGTATTGTCTATTATCTATTATTAATAACTTTGTTACATAGCATTAATAATAAAAGAGTTATAAGCCGGAAAAGACAAAACATTAAGGGTTTACAACTTTTTTATTATTAATGCTACGTAAAAAAGTAGTAAAAGTCATAGAGAATGTAATTTTCTACAAAAAAGTTTTATACAAAATTTTGGTAAGACTAACGGATACAGAGATATAGCCGAGAAACTAATTAACCCTTCTTTTCAATATGACGACCAAATGGAGAGGGGGGGTACCACCCCGCAAATCCTGATTAGACTTACCACTGACCCCCCTACACATCGTCAAAAAATCGCTGCCCACCCAAAATGCCAAGTTTGCCTTTTTATTTCGACCATTTGATTGGACTAGTCGTCCAGTCAAATAGTAATTCAATTTGCATTTTGTGTAGGCAGCGATTTTCTTTTTACGATGTGTATGGGGGTCAGTGGTGAGTCTAAATCAGGATTTTCGGGGTGGTAACCCCCTCCATTCGGCCCCCATCTTGAAAAGAAAGGTTAATTAATTTTTCGGCTATAGCTCTGTAGCCGTGAATCTTACAAAAAGTTTGTTCAAAGCTTTTTTGTAGAGAATCGCATTATCTACATAATCTATAACTTTTATTAATTTAACCCCACCCCTCCATGCGACCGCTATCTTGAAAAGAAGGGTTAATTAGCTTTTCGGCTATATCTCTGTAGTCGTGAGTCTACAAAAAGTTTGTTTGAAGCTCTTTTGCAGAGAATCATATTCTATACAATTTCTATGAATAGCTTTTTTTACGTAGCATTAATAATAAAAAAGTTATAAGCCCTTAAGTTTCTGTCTTTTCCGGCTTATAACTTTTTTATAATTAATGCTATGTAAAAAAGTAATTAACAAAAATTGTACATAATACGATTCTCTGCAAAAAAGATTTGTATCAATTTTTTCTGAGATTCCCGACTACATAGATATAGCCCAAAAACCAATTTACTCTTCTTTTCAAAATGGCGGCTGGATGGAGGGGGTTACCACCCCGAAAACTCTAGTTTAGACTCACCACTGACCCCTCTACACAACGATAAAATAAAATAGCTGCCTACCCAAAATTCAAAGTTTGCCTTTTTATTTCGACCATTTGACTGGACTATAAGGTGATTTCAAAATCTGGTCTCAAAGGGCTCTAGCTCCCTTAGCAAGCATTTTTGGATAAGGTGATTTACGTCAAATCGACATAAAATGAGCTCTAGAATTTGCAGTTTTCTTTTGTGAAGTGAGTATGTGGACACCCTGTATATCCTTTATATTTATCCATTGTGCATTGATTGTGCATTGCACCAGCTAAACCTCATACGTTAACGCACCAGCAATGGTATAAGAGGTTAACGATACCGATACCGACGTTTATCCATAGTAAATGCTTTTCTCTGTTTCGGCATTAGAATGACTTCATTAAAGCACGCATTTTGATGCTTTAATGAGCTTCATTAATACATGATTTTTGGTGATATTTTGTTTTCAGGAATTGGTATGCTACATTGTATCTAAGCAACTAACAAAATAAATAAAGCTATGCATACTTTTTGATTTAGCAAAAACGTAAATGAAGGGGTTAGAATTTCGATATTTAAAACTACTATTTGCTTGGTGGCAACTGGCAAAACGAACCTAGTGATTTTCGATGTTTTAAAGTTAACTATCGAGGTCGACTAGTGAACTGAAGAAAGCCTGGAAATGCTTTAAATCGTATTTTGGTTAGGAAAATGAGTGAAAACTATATTGCTAAAGGCAGGACTTTATGTTGTAGTATAAAAATTGTTTTATAATTTGATAAAATTTAAAAAAAAAACCGTTTCAAAGGTTATTGTTGGCATAACCTAAAAATAAATTTTTTATTATCACTTCTAGCTAAATGCAGCTATAATTCTAGAGATTCAGACCAATCCAAATTGTTCCCCATCCTGAGGGTAATAGTGAATCGTCAGTAGTTCCGACACTAAAGTTTATGGTACGTTACAGTTAATTTCAAGATATTTTTAAATTTAATAATCGGGGTGAAAGTTGGTTTAGTTTGGCTTAGATTGAATCGTTTTTATTGTTTATATTCCTAGTTTTCATTAGATTAAAAAAAACATTTAGAAGCTAAAAAATATCTTTTATTTTAGTTACCGTAAAACGGGGCAACTTCGTCAGTTTGGAAGTAGAATGTACAACAGTGTAAATATAACCTGCACACTATCCATTGTTGTTGCATTTCGCGTGTTTGTTCTTCGTAGGATTAGTACCTTTGAAAATAATGCCGAAAAGAAATAGAAAAGTGTTGCCAGGTAGCAGTTACCAGTGTTATGACCTTCAGTTAGTTGAACACGCACTGCAAGATATTGGAAATGGCTTCTCGGTGTCTGCTGCCAGTGAAAAATATGGAATCCCCCGAACAATGCTTCAGGACAAGTGGCATGGTAGACATATTAAACCAGTTGGCCACCCAAAAGCCCTAACGACCTTCGAGGAGAAGGAGGTCGTTGCTGCTATAAATCAACTTTCGGCTTGGTCTTATCCGTTAACAAAGTTTGAAATAAGACTGATTATCAAAGGTTATCTCGATAAACAGGGAGTTGCAATTACGATTTTTCGAGACCATTTTCCTGGAGACGACTTCATGTGTAGGTTCATGGAACGAAACAACTTGACCCAAAGATCAGCGGCCAACAACAAGCGTTACCTATACTGTAGCCATTTTGTGCTTTAATATAACTTAAAAAAAATAAAAACTGATACCAAAATTTATATATTTTGTTTATACTATGTCGAAGTTGATTTTACAAATAATGTACAACTTCGTCTTTAGGTGAACACAAGTTAAGCGAAGAAGTTGTCCTAAAATCGGTACAACTTCGTCAGGTTTTTTTCAGCAATTTTTCAGTCGTGTAAACGTTATTTATAAAAACTAAAAAATGGGTAATATTTGCCGAACTCTAATTGTTATATATTACCTACTTTTATTAGCCTAAAAAAATCCTACAGAGATACAGCGCGGTAAAAACCTGTCGGCTCCACTTTTAGGCGAAAACTGACTTTTGAATGGATTTAGCTCTATAAAACATTGCGCATCGTTCGCTACAAAACCCGGACAGCTCCCAAACGTAGTAACTGAGATATAACTATAAATGGAGCTGCGTGGCTACCTTTTCGTTGCAAGAACCAAACAGCTCCGGAGTTCAGTTTTAAGAAAATGTCGACTACATTATTTTCTTTACCAACTGATAAGCTATATGCTACGTATCCACTAACTATTACAATAAAAAAACTACAAAATGTGTCTTTTCTGACGGACAAATATGTACCCAAAAATGATAAATGGTACTACGATACTGTAGCGAAAGCAGAAGAACCTGTAACTGACGCAGCCGACGATGTTGAAGTTGAAGTGGGTTAAACATAGAGAAACTATTTTTTATAGCTTTCTCCTTAATAAACGTTCATAACATTTATTTTCTTTTGTTGTGTTTTATTCTTGCGGCAAAAACTGGACAGCTCCATTTGTGAAAAAAAAATTCTATACATTACTCTTGACAATAAAATCATTTTCCCTTATAACTATCTTAAGATAGCAATATCTACATATTCCAACTATTTTTGTTAAATTTTTCTTATCGTATTTTAAACAGTTTGTTTTTGATACCTACTGTAAAATTCAAACAAATGGATCTGACCGGTTGTTGCACCGAGCCCTTCAATTGTTCATCCAACATTACAATTTATTTAATTTTATCAATATTAATAACAAATTCGAATTTACAAAGTACGTACAAAATACACATTCCAATAATAATGTGCAAAACCATAAACGTCAAACAGACCACTGTTACCAACCTAACTATTCTACCAAAAAATTCCCTAATGGAAATTGTCAACTAATTTTATAAAAAATATATAAATAAATAACGCAAATGAAAGCCGAAACAGAGAAAATAGTATAAAAAACTCGTTACAGAAGGCAATTCGGGCACTCGTCCGTTCGGACACTCGCCGCGTAGCGGCTCGTGTCCAAATTTCGGACTCGTGCGCGAAAATGTTGCCTTCTGTAACTTGTGTTTTAATATACTATTAGAACATAACAAAGCATTGTAAAGGGATTAATAAGGTCAAATTATAATTCAGTATTTCTAAATAGGTAATCTTCACCACTTTTATCTTCTGCAACAATTAGAATTTCAATTTAAGTGTAAATTTCCGGTATATTTGGTATACAGATACATCATAAAGTAGCTAAATATACACATATATACATGTTATTCTAACAAACGTGCATCAATGTAGAGTTAAACCTCAATTTAAGTAACATTCAAGGTTGTGTCTCTAGAAAGTTGCAATAAAGTAAGTTTCTACATATTTTTCTTCGTTATGTTGGTATAAGTTAGTAAAAAAAAATCGAATATGCCGATATATGTAGTAATAACCGACATTACTTAAACGAAAATCGAGTATATAAGCCGTCAAATAAACCGTCAGAAACATCCAGTTCCTATAAAAAAATAAGATTTCTTGTATAACTGGAAATATGTAGTGAATACGTGGGATTTCGCAGCTCTTGCACGAAAATCTAGCGAGCTGACCTTAACTAGATGAGAATGTGTTTATTTTTCGTCTTGAAATTTCAGGACCTAACGAGATTTATCCTACTTTCTTGTCTCGTCTTATTTCGCGACAGCATTACATAAAAGCAGTGATGCTTTGGAAGGGGAACGGCTGGGAGTGCCACACCCCTATTTCTTTTTAGGGTCCGTTTTGACCTAATGCTTTATACTTTCGTTTGTTTTAAGTCCAGTTAGCGTGAAACAACCCCTTTTTGAAGGTAATTAGAAATAAACGAGTACTGTGCTTTTTCGTGAGAATTTTCTCGTTTTTTTTTTAAATCAATTTGCTATTTATTTTGTCAGGTGATACCACTCTAATTTTGCGTAATTATTTTGTAAGTATTCCACGAGAAAATAGGCATTCGAGGGCGTTTCTGGAGAACATAGGGAATAAACTGAGAATCCATCAAAGACCTTCGATTATTATCGGCGATCATCTTCAAATATCATGGGCTCTAGTTAAATTTACAGTAATTAAAACCGTGCACTTCTTCATAATAAGGGAGTTTAAGGAGGAGTAATAAATATTTATAATAAAATTTACTGCTCTTCAAAACTAGGATTAATTAAAGTTTAAAGTCTAAACTTTGAAATTAGTGTTGCCGACAAGACTTTGATAACTCTTGTTTAGAAAACTTTAAGACAAGACATCTCACTCTAGATTTTATAAGTAAATCTTGTTTTACCTTGATAGCAATCTTTAAAGCTTATAAAATTTGAAATGCGGAAGCTCTACTGTTTATAAAATACTTTGATGTAATTATTATCGGAATGTGAAAAACGCGCTTTGTGAAACACTTTGAACTAGCTTCGCTGGGTAGGTGTTACGTATTTACTTAGTTAAACAATTTTATTTTGGTTGGAAATAAATAACATACCAACCAGCTGCGTTCTGGGTTCTAGTCTTTTTTAAAGAAAAGGCCCATTATGAACAAATAAATCTTTGAGTAAAATAATATTAATTCATTGATTTCCTTGCTTTATCATTATGTAAGCGATTTTTGCGAATTTATATATTAATTTTCAGAAAGTTTTGTTTAGGAAATAAATAATGCAGGTTCTACAAGGAAATCGCGCAATTTTTAAAACAAAAAATTCCGAATTAATCTTTTTTCGTTTATTAAATATTAATAACATTTTCAGCATCAGCAGAACACAAACATGTTTATTATTTATTTATTTAAACATTAAATTGCTTTATCACATTTCAAAATCAATGCCTAAGTAATTAATGCCAAACATTTCAGCAGCAATAAACTAGCAATTACTGCGATATGATAGACTTGATCGGTTTTAAATCAGGTTTACAGAAAATTTCTCCATAAAAATAAAATATATAAAATAAAATAAAACAGCTCAAGGAATCACTCAAACGAAAAAGAAAGCAGGATAACGAAAACGAAAGCTTTATGGTTTTGTAAGTCCCAACGAAGGTTAAACCAACAATAATTCAGTAATTCAGATGTTTCCCTTGATGGAAAGCGAATGAAGGTTTTAACAGGGCACGATATTTTAAGCATGCTAGTAACCTTAGTAAAGCTTTATTAATTAATAAATTCCCAGAAATGCGTTAAGGGACGAATCTAATCTAAGTTTGCTTTGTCGAACTTCTGGTTCGTCTACATTCTAGCTGAAGGTCTATACTTATTTTGAATGTACTCCCTTCTTGTATGTAAACTGTATGTATTATTTATTTTATTATGTCTTCTGATGTAACTATTCTTACGAAAAGACATAATAAAAGTTCCTTGATTATCTTTAAACATACTGTTTGAAAATATATCACTTAAGAAGATGGATTAAAAACTGTGAACTATAAACTTTCTATCTTTCTATTATATTTAGAAAGGATTCTGAATCGATGCGATTACGAATTAATTACATTGCCACCAAAATAAATCATTGCTTACGGTTTAGAATCGTTTTCAGCGCTGTTGGTACTTTTAGTAAAATTACTTATACTAAAAATTGGGTATTAGGTATTACCTACATATGAATTAAAGGTATCGATATTGCAATGCTGTTTTAGGGCGAAAATAAGCTTAAGCAACGCCTTAAATATAGCCCACCTTGACTTAAGCCATCATTTAAGTAAGCTTAAGTTAAGTTCCTACCTAAACTGTATTGAAATTTAGGTTAATCGCAGATATGTTGCGTGCGAGTTTCTGCTTAAATATATACTAGAATATTGATTGTAATTATATTTAACTAATTTATATTTTAATTTCGAACTAGAATACTAAAGCTTAACTATTTAATTGGTTCCTAAAATTATAAGATTGTTAACTGAATCCGAATTCGAGTCAGAATCGCTAGCAGCTCTTGAACAGGATTTAAATACAAATTTCAAATTACACTTTGAGTTGGTTAAGATTCAATTTTCAGATATCGAGTCCAGATTCGAAAGCTGAATTCGCAAAATGGGCAGAAATTGTAATTTGCAACCAAAAGATTATTTGTTTATCGACCGAACGACGACTCCGGGTATATTATTGACAGCAAAAACGGTTTTTGGCAGCTCAGATATTTCGTAGAATTTGTGAAGTAGATTCAAATCGCAAATGAGGGATCAAAGTTAAGGCAATAGACTTAAGCTTACCTTTGGAGATCGATGGCGATTATAAGATGGATTTTGTAGTTTAGCATACATCGTAGTCCTAGAAATCTGAGTTTGGGCTCCAAATTCAAGTTTTTAAATACCAATTAATTGTGGTAAATTAGGGGCTTTAATTAAGAGATTTATATCCCAAGTTTAAAGTCAAATTTTCTTTTCAAATTTATTACTCTACATATTTTTCTTTAATCTAATTTTTGAAGAAATTGCTTATACAGTGACTTGGAGTCTGAAACCTAAAATGGTTTTATGAACATACAGGAGAGGGGTATTAATACCTGCAAGGGAAAAGAAGGACGTAAACAGGAACTAATATAAAGAAAAGGTTCCGAATGGTATACAAACGGATCAATAATGGAACACAGTTCGGGAGTAGGAATTTATGAGGCAAGAACAGGGAACAGTATTAGCGTCAACCTGGGACACCTCACTCCTGCACTCCATGCTGAGGTAACTACATGTGTACAAAGTTTGGTGGATCAAAGATATGAAAACAAGCTAATCACCATCTTAAAAGATAGCCAAGCGGCGCGCCGCAAAAAGCCTTAGGGAGTGTTGTAATGAACTCATTGGTCAGTTGCAACAATGTTTGCTTAGAAGGGGTGTCTAGGACACCAAGGCTGGGAAGGCAATGAGAAAGCTGATCAACTAGCAAGAGCAGCCTCTGAACCTACATGCGTGATTTCCTACTTAACCGCTAAATGAATCACCAGAAACCTACTGCGGGAAAAGCACAACACCTACTGGGAACAAATACAGTCACACAGCTACTCAAGAGCGTTAGCAACTAAGTAGGACACAACTAAGGCATATAACAACTGCTAACAGGACACTGCAACCTTAGAAAGCACCTTAACCCTCGCTACCCACCTGCTTTGAAATTACATATTACCCACCTGGGGTCATATTTGACCCCATCTTAAAATAACCCAATTCATTTAAATAAATATATTTTTGTTATTGAAATATATTTATTGAAACTTACATCTCCGTATAAACTCTTAAGAGAGAACACAAACTGTAACAAAACTATACTAATGATATGATTAATATACTATATTGAACATTTTATTCTGAATCGGTATCCACTGACGCTAAGTCTGCACATGTCACACATAATGTAATGCAAAATAAATATTATTCTATAACACTGTAGCAACAAAAAATAGTAGGGACTAGTCCTAAGAAGCTCGACTGAAGCATATCTAACATTTTACTGCAAAAAACTAACAATAAACAAAAAATAACCGCATTTTTCAGTGCGTGGGGTCAAAAAATACCCCAGGTGGGTAGCGAGGGTTAACACAATGAAGGTAATTAATGACCCAAGGTTAGACTGTGCGGCGAAGAAGAAACAGCATTACACGTCCTATGTGATTATTCAGGTTTTGGTCTCAAGACTACATTATGCAGAACCGAATAAAATGGCGACGACACCCATCAACAATATTCTTAACATTTTCAAAGATACGGGGTTGATGGAGTAAGTCATGGGGAACAATAAGCTTAGAGCTTCAGTCCGGTGAAACTATTTAAGACCACGCCCAGAATGGAATACCTAATAAGATATTAGTTTAACCCGGTATGCCATCTTTAATAAACTATAAACAAGCTAGGTTAACAGAACTATTTGCCAGTCAAACTTCGTAATCTTTGCTTCTTGTATGAGAAGATTCAGCCTCTTCACTGGATGTATGCGGAAATCTTTCTCTTCGATGGTGATTATTTTCCCAAAACTGTTTCACAACACTTCTTCTCCTTTACAGCTGTCCATAATATGCATCTATGAAGTAATTTGCAGGTCGTAGAAGCTGCAAGAATTTCTCAAGTGTTCTTTAACGATCATTAGAATTGCTTTGGAAGTCTTGTTTTGCAGGGTTTATCTATGGATGATTTGCTCCTGGTCTATTTTCCCAGTGGAATTGAATGGATTTCTTATCAATTTGATCCAGAGTAGATTATGAACCTATGTAGTAGGTCTGGGCTAATCTTCGTCTTGCTAGTTCGTCATCTATTTAATTGGCTTTCATTCCAGTGCAGCATTTGCATGCTGTGTTCCACGAGGTTGTAATTTTTCATTCCTTTGCCAATACCTCGTACTAGGAAGAAGTCTCGGTGACGCCTAGCTACTTGATATACAATAATATTTGGTCTTATAGAGTGGTATACTTCTGAGCCGGTACCCCCACGCTTTGCTAAACTTTATGTTATGTGGATACTAATTTTTGTCGATCTTAAAGTTGTCAGTGTACCAGATTAGAGCACTGGTGGGAATACTCTGTTCTAGCAACTTTTTATGATGTTGAATTATTAAGTGGATGGGTTCCAGGTATTTTAATAGCATATAAAACTTTCTTAGTTTTATCACACGACCTGCTATACTTCCAGGTATATTTCCGAGCTCAGTACTTAACTCTTGTTGCCTACAAAAAAGTTTGTGGTATTCTTTTATCGCTATGTAAAGACGAGGGCAGTACGCATGAGTTACTAGTTATTACATTGTGGGTGATATACCTATAACTCCTGCAGTATTGACACAAGCGAGCTTTTGGATCATGCTTATCTTCATTTTGGCAGTTTCTTAGATCACAAAATCAAAGCTACGAACCTTGTGCTTTATCTAATCCGTCGCAGTAGAGTATAGTCAAGATAAGTTTGTAGTCCAAGGCTTTAAAGCCATATAAAAAAAAATCTGTAGAGAGTGGTCTTTTGAAGGTCATAAGATCTTTTCTTCCTGTCAATTTACGTACAAGTTAAAGGCACTACAATAACTACGTTATCTGAGTATTTCAAGTGAACCTCTCTCTGCAGAGCACCCTCAATTGCTCATCTAATATAAATGTTACTGCCTGTCCCTAAATGCCCTCTTACTTAAAGCTAGGCACATCATATTACATCAGTCTATCCATATGAACGCGGCTCGGCGTCTATCAAGAGGGGCCGTCATAAGGGTTATTTCTACATATATTTGAATGACAAGAGTTTTTTAATTCAAAATAACACATTACAGTTAACAGATTACAATTATTGGACTTAACTCGCACTTCCCAAAAAGTTGGAAAAAACATAATTTTTAGCGTGTTATTTGCTATGTCCTGTAAAACGTGATATATTAATTTGTCCTAACAGGAAAACTGACCCCGCCTGTACGTTTCATTTAGACCAGCTATGTCCAACCAGTGGCCCGTTTTTATGGGGCCCCGTTTATTTTATTTTGCTCTATTTTTGACAGTAAAACGCGAAAAGTGATTTTTCAACTGAACTCTCAACGAAATTTCAGAAAAGTTTGTACTTTGCTCAGCTTGTTTTTTATTAGAGGTGTTTGTAATCAAATTAATGTGACAGAAGAATTTTTGATATTGTGAGTTTGAAAATGATAACAACCAGAACTAACAGGTGTTAAAAAGTTAACATCGCCACATATTGGTCGCCTTCAATGGTTGAACAAAATGCTGGAGCTATTAATTTGATTCTTAGGTACATAGAGGCAGTGGAATGATTTTTGCTACTTGAAAACATATATGTGCACAAGTGTCGAATATATCTAACGTTATGTCAGTTTTTGTTACAACCAAATGAATAATAAATAATTAATTGAAACATCGCCAGTTTCAAGAATAATTTTCTGAACTGAAATCTGAATACAGTGATTTACTACAATAAAATTCGATGGACGAGTTGGGGAAAATGTTTAGAAGGATTTGAGAACTTAAGAACTTTGGAATTATGTTGTAAATAAAATACCGTTAATTATTTTTTGTCTATTTATATACAGTGAGCACGTAAAGGTTGGAACAAATTCGATAAAATCTTTATTGGGCATGTAAGAAAATAATTCTCGGACACTTCGATTTTAGTTTTTAGATGCGCATTTTTTGGTATACGTATATTTTTTTGATTGCGTCATCCTTGTTCGAGTTATGACGTCATCAGTTTTTTTAAATAGCAACAGCCTCTTTTGATAATACCATTTAAAAGAGCACGTTTTCTTGGGTATAGACGCCAAATTTTGTGGTATGTTGCATAACAATATTTTCGAAAGTTTCAGAATTCATAAGATGTAATGAATAAAAATAGAAGACATAATAAATAAAACTAAAACCCATTAAATTAAATGTTGAAATTGCATATCATTCACCTTTTGATAATATCCATCTATTGGCGATTTAGATAATCACGCACAATCTGTGAATAATGTGGTGACGCGCCATCTTGTTGATACCATATTGATTCATCCGGCATTTGGAATTTTGATTATTTGGATATAGTGCTAATCTGTTGTTGTAGCAAATTCAAATATTATTCAGCTTTTAATGCGCCGTCAATAAAAAATGGTGCAACAATTGTGGTACTCATTTTTCGAAAATATTGTTATGTAACATACCATAAAATTTGGCGTCTATACGCAGAAAAATTCGATCTTTTAAATGGTACTATCAATAGAGGGTATTGCCATTTAAAAAAACGTATAATGACCTCATAACTCGAACGGGGATGGCGTAATAAATAATATACGTATACCAAAAAATGCGCATCTAAAAAAGGAAATCGATGCGTCCGAGAATTATTTTCTTACTTGCCCAATAAAGATTTTATCAAAATTGTTCCAACCTTTACATGCTCACTGTATATGGGGCCATATTAGACATGTCATATGTTTTTGGGCGTAGTTAACAATTTCAGTTGGGCATAGCCCCTCTCGACCTAAACTTCTTATAGCTTGAAACATAAAGTAGTAGGATCTATCATCAAAGGTTCCTTAGATGTCCAAGAAACCCCTAAAATAATCTGGCCTTTTCTAGGACTTTTTTCATTTTGTTAGTGTGAAGCAACTACAATTGTTACGTCTCATAATGATCAACCTAGTAATGTTAATCAATTCATTATGGTTACAGTTTCTCGATTACGATTTTCAGGATTTTTAATGCCCTATTTTATCCTGATAAGCTAAGAAGCTAAAATTTCATAGTTTGGTTTAGGATTAATTTGGATGCATGTCTACTTAAAAATGAATTTCCTTTTAGTATTAGAGTTGCTTTTAAACATTATATCTTTTCCACCAAATTTAAAAATGCTTCAAATTGAAGCAAATTTTTAATTGCGGGTGGCTTTCAGCCGTTCTGAATTTATTTTAGAATAATCGAATGCCAAAATTTGCTCCTTTCTTATGGTACATTTTCTAGTTAAAGCCATTGTCTATAAAGTGAAACATAAATAACTCCTTAGATTTAAATATTCTGTTCCAATCTTAATGTAAATATTTAAATGTCGCTATTAGGAAGTTTTAAGCTGTATAATAAAGTCCTTCACTTCCGACTCAGAAAGGTACTGAATTTTTAAACATAGTTGAATATTTATTGCAAAATAGAATTCTTAAAGAATTCACTTAATCATAAGCCACGTTTATCAAACGATCTGAAAACGCGTGCGTTATTTCCATAACATTAGTCGTGTATAGTAAGTTGTAAACCGTAGTGGTATATTTTTACCATCCATTAAGGAATTAATGCCACAGTAGTTGGTTTCCGTTTACCTGAATTGTTTGCATTAATGCATTATCTCGCACAGGTTGGTTCACTTAAACGATTGACGTATTCGAATGCAAAATGAAACTGAACTTAGCATTTCGGTCACGTAACACCGCTAGCAAATTTATGCTCTATGCAATTAAATGCATATTTGTTCCGCCATGTGTATGTGCGCACGTCAAATTACATAGTACTAAGTTTACCTACATATCAGTGTTAATACCATGTGCACCCCACAAACATCTAAACATTCTGAACCCCCTACGCGGCCTACGTATGTATTATGAAGGAATCTGAACGAGGAACCTGCTGAGCAAAGTACAACTTTGTTCAAAAGCAGAAGACGAGTACAATGCTCAGATTAGGCACGTAGTTTGCACTATAATATGAATAATCAGCCACCGCACTGGGAAAAGGTTACGAACAATCGCTTGCCGAACAATAGACCGCGATTCGCGATTACGGATTATCGTAATTCATTCAGGAAATTGTTACGGCCGTCTTATTTGCATCTCTAACGAGTGATAAGGATGGAAGCAGATTAGAGTTATGTTCTGGAAGGATGCTATGCTTTCCAGAGCGGGGCGGGCACCCGTTCTTATCGACAATGATGTACGATCCAATAAAACAGTGATGTACGACTTGCTAATATAAAGACTTGGTTCTGCTACCTGCCTAACGCCATTTGAATCATTTTCTCCGAATCAGCGTCTCACTTCGAAATAGGGTAACGGCAGAAACACACTTCCGTATAAGCGACTTAAATTTAGGGACGCGGGTGGCGAAGGCAGATAGCAAATATTAATAAACGTATAAATCGCTTACGTTTTAATCAAACGAAACAACATCGCCCACAATTCACGACGACGAATCATCTCCAGTCAGTTCTTTTCCGATCGATTTTGCCTTCCACGTCCCATTTTACATGTACTTAATCGTCAAAATTCCCATTTCTACGTAATATGTGTGAAGGTTGCGGTGCGCCTTTCCAGATGGTTTCCTAACTGGGCTCATATTCATACACCGCAAGTCATTGCAGTTGTCGTGACTAGATCCGCTTTGTCTAAGGATGTCAGTTAAATTCAGGACACACGCCATTATACGGAACAATATGACAAGAGTGTGTTTTGGTTAAGGGTGACTTCGAGACTAAAATTTATTTTAAAGTGGCGGAAATTACTGTTAACAACGCGCTTTAATACGTAATGTTTCCACGAATCCTCATTAAAAACGATGTCCTTGTAGAAAGAAAATTATACATTCGATGAAAAAAAATTTTAGATTATCCACTCATTTATTACAAGGAAGACTTTGCAAACAAAAAAGAAAATAACTGAATTAAAAATTGTTTTTCTGGGAAGCTGTAAGTTATTTGGTAGCACATTATGTTCCGTGAATGAAAGGATCTGCGATCACTTTAGGGTTATACAATCTCTCAAAAACATCCTGAAAAGTTATAGCTATCAGTTAAAGCTATATCTATCAGTTCCGGGTTTCTCTCGAAGGCTCTTGAATTGAAACCCCGAGATTCATGCGTCGTACAAGTCAAACACACTGAAAGTGCCTGATATAGAATTAATTGGGAACAATGCCCTTTCATTTTTAGTGACGAAGTGAATTAAAATGGGGGTTGGTTCGCATGTATACACCTACATTACGCCTAAATGAATTACAACTACTTTTACGGTTGTTTAAGAATATTAAAACAGAATGATTCATCTATTTGAGGTGAGTAATGGCTTCGTGCGTGTTAAAAAATATGACAGTTTGACCAAGTTACAATGAGTTATTCAACCCCCACGTGAACTGCAGCTTAATTTGTGATTGTTGATGTTCACTTTTTCATGTGAAGATCGCGTGACGCCACGAAACCCCCGAACACCAGTTCGTACTGCCTATTTAAATTGCATTTCCTAAATTATCCTGCATTAGGTGGGGTTTGATTTTGTTCGATGAAAGTGTCGATGCCAGAAACGCCGAACAGTTCGATGTGAATTAATTATAGCATTTTGCATGCACCTGTCACTGCTGGTACATTTTAATGAGACAGCACCGGCAAAATTACCTGTTTATAGACCACTAACGTCCTGCTGTTGCATTATTCCTTAGACTAATACATTTTAATTGATTAGCTTTAATTATATTCATCACTGTTAATTAATTCATGTCTCCTGCAAGTTTCCGTTACATTTTGAAACTGTTATAGTTTTATGTTCAAAATAGGGTCTAAAATATAAATCTTCCTTAAATATACTCTACTTAAATAGAGCTATATATTATTCTCATTTATTCTAACTTCTTTAAGAAGAGAAAATGTATTAAAGTTATCAGTGAAATAATATTGTCTCCACAAAAAGGAACTAACAAGCGATCAAATAAATGCAATAGGCTTTGATTTGTAATGGTACATCTCTGTTAAGTTCCAATTCAAACATGTCACACATAACCGTTAATTCATCTTTGACAGCAACAAATGACATGTATGTGAAAATAAAATTAAAGGTGAAATGACACTGCAAGCCAAAGCAAATCAGTTTTCGTTTGAAAAACTTTTAATAGGTATGTATGAGACAGATGCAAAGCCAACCCATAAAGTTATTATCTTATTATATAATACATTAAGGAAAGTGTTCAAACGTAAATTCAAAATTTTATTGCAATATTAACAACTGGACAGCTATATTTAAATATGATACTAAAGTACAGATGCGCAGGGGCGGACTGGGTCGGAATTTTATATGCGGAAAATTTTTCAACCGGCCAACCTTTTTTATGAAAATGTCAATAAATAAAAAATAAATTACTCTTGGGCTAATAGAAAATTGAAATCATTTTATTTTACATTTAATGCATACAAACACATAAATAAGAAGCATTGAAACATTTTTTTTAACAAAAAAAAAGGTTACTCAAAAATTAACAAAAACGGACATTTCTTTGCAAAAAAAGTAAATAAATAATATTGCATTAAATTAATACATTTAGAACCTAAATAAAAATATTTTTATAAAGGAAGATTTTCTTTTAAAAGATTGCTTTTTTGAGCAACTAAGTATACCGGGTGTTAATGAAACCTGGGTCACCCCTATTTTTTAAATTATATTTTAAGATATCAAAATGAAATTTGGTATATGTAATATGCTCTTTAAATAGTATTTTTTGGCATAGAACACACGTTTCTGTCACTTCCGATTTCGCCGGAATTACCCTCAATTTTGTTATTTTAAATGAACAACCTGTATATTTATACATTTTTGGAATTTCCATTTCAGTCTACGTATGGTATATCAAGTTTGAAACATTTTGATGAAGTAGATGCCATGACCTGCACAAAATGGAAGTCGGGGTGCTACGACACCCAAAACAAATTATTTTAGTACTTCAACTGTAGCAAGTCTGTCACTTTTTTGTGCATTTCATTTTGTTTCACTTGTTTTGAAACCCAGTGTCTAGATTTAAATGTCCAAAATACGTTTTTTTTTAACAGAGAGTGTTATTCCGAATTAAATTTTCATATTAATCTCGATTATTGGTATCAATAAAATCCTTGAAAAACGCTCGTTTTTAATATCCTAGTGTCCCACCCTAGTGCCATTTGAAAAAATAGAGTTATTCTCGAAAATGCATTTTTGCCAACTTTAGGTTATTCTAATACAGCAACTAAAATAGTTAAAGTTCTAAAACAATTTGTCTCGAGTGTTGGGGCACCTTGACTTTCATTTTGCGTAAGTCATCAAAATATTTCGAACTTGATACTATCATACGTAAAATTGAATGGAGATTCCAAAAATGTATAAATATACAGGGTGTTCCATTTAAAATAACAAAGTTGATGTCAATTCCGACGAAACCGGAAGTGACACAAACTTGTTTCTTATGTCAGTAAATGCCATTTAAAGAGTATATACATATACCAAATTTCATTTTGATATCTTAAAAAATAAGAAATTTATGGGGGTACCCCAGGTTTCGTTGACACCCGGTAAAGAGTATTGTTATCTCGACTACTGAGATCGGTAACGACGGTTTTTCGCGTTTTTGAATTTGTAATGTGTGAAGCTGGTGTGAATCGCGCTATAAAATAATTTTAATAATTTAGATTTTTTGTCAAACCGGCCCATAATCGGACCGGCCCGTGCGGAAATTTCCGCATCCTCCACATGGCCAGTCCGCCCCTGCAGATGCGATTAAACGCAAGAAATAAAGAAAGTTCATACCAAAAAACACTAAACGAACAACTCACTCAATATTTGCTGAGGGCATGGAAGAATTGAGTAGTAAAAAAAATAAAAAGTGGAAAATCAGAAGGTAAATACAAAGGATGTTTACTTAATCCTAGGAACTGATATATAACAAATTTATTTTTTACATTTCTTTAGTATTACAATATACAATCGCCACTAACGTTTGTATATTTTTGCTAACGCGAAATAAGCTTCTTGAGACGCAGTTCTATGCATTTTATGCAGTTGGTCCTCATGAAGGGAAGGAAAATGAGTGAGTGCCATTTCCTCGTTTCATAAAGTAAGTGATCACTCAGATTAAATGAGAATATGGAAGGAATGGATGTAGTTTGCTTTACAGACGAGCCAAACAGGGTTCTTGCACAAAAGAAAAATTACTCACATTGTATTGTTTGACGAGTGGCCGAGTGGTTAAGTCATTGAACTACAGCGTGGACTGCTGCGATATCAAAAACGAGTCAGATGGTCGGCGAGTGGGCTACCCAGCCACGGAAGGTAAATGGGAACCGAAATATAGTAGTGGAATAGGGAAGGTAGGCGATTGTCGGGGGCATGGTGCTTACTACATCACTGCGTACGCTTAGCTACTTAGGAGGCCTTAACCGTTCATGTTGCTGGCTCGCCGAGCGCAAGTGCCGAAGTCTTTAAAATATTTGTTTGACACTTGATGTAGCATGTCACTTAAAGCATAGCGATTTAATATTGCTGATTGAAATATACTCACTATCTTTAATGTAAAAGCAAATTCCCAGAATTAAATAAATGGCCCTGCTACAGAAGAGGAGACAAGTAATACAGTATAACGCACATAGCAGAATAGAACTAGCAAAAATGCAAAAATGCACATCCAAGGAAACGTTAGAAGAAATGGAGAGTTTAGATGACCTAAGAAAGACAATGAGCGAAGGGAGACCTACAACAACAAAACTGTTTAATGAAGGAAGCAAGTGAATGGCCCAAAAACAAGAACTAACCAAATAATAGAGGAATCCTACTAAACACCATACCAGGCCATCGTAGCACCACCCCTTGCCAAAGAAGATAAACACCGAATGCTAGTAAAACATAGAGGCTTGGAAGTCATATCGAGAACAGCAACAACGGAGATAATAAGTCCCACGGAAAAGGTGCAAAACAAAAACTTCCAAAGGGTGGATGGACTAATAATCGAAATGGTAAAGTAAGGTAAAGGTAACGACACTTACACTCCGCGAGGGAGTATGGCCAGCAACATGGAGGGTTAAGGCCTCATAAATCGCTTTCATATCCGATTATCTCGCAAGCTTACATGTACCGGGTGATGTGGTAAGTCTTCGACAACCGCCTGCCTTCCCTACTCCACTACTGTGTTTCGGTTTCCAATTATCTTCAGTGACTGGGTAGGCCACCCGCCGAGCATCCGACCCTGAGACCGTCCGCGCCGCAGTCGAATGCCTTAACCACTCAACCACTCCGGCGATGAAATGGTAAAGTACTGTTGGTTTATCAATCATTTGCAGAGTTATATTTTGAACCGAATTTTTTCCTTAAAAGGGTTATTTCATGAGTCCCTTTGACCATGTGGATGCCCAAAATATGAAATGTTGGTTTGCAAAAAATTCTCGTTTCTTCCGAAAAAGACCGCTGTATTCCCAAAAAAATTGGCGTTTGGCTATCGATCAGCATACGACGAGCAAATGGTCCCATTACTAAACGATGATGAACAGCAGAATGGTTTCTTCCAAGAAGAAACAATTACGTTCTTGCTAGAATTTGCCGACGATCGTATTATTAACTCCTTCTTTATGACCAAGCGATTTAATACCTTTACACTTCTTTTGCCTTAAACTACACTTACAAAAAATTAAAAGTAGGGGTGATAACTAACTCTAAATAATTAAATAATTCGCCCAGCGGCCCAGCCAATTAACGAAATACCATGGGCGCCATTAGAAGAAGAACTCTATGCGTTGAAGTGGGTGGTGAACACTTTAAACATTTATTACAAATCATTTTTATTTTTACATTTGCCTTGTTTCTTCAATTTGAAAGACATTTCTTGTTTGATTCAGGAGTGTTACGTTCGAGTTATGCCAGAATAAGTAGATGAAGCAAGTAACGACACACAAAATGTCAATTAAAAAGAAGTCACAATTTTGCTCAATATTTTGTGAAGTTTATTAAAATTAAATACTAAAATACCCACAACAAGAAGGCGGCTTGACAACGAACAATACTTGATTGAACAAAAAAGAAATAGTTTTTGCATGACAACATTATAACCAATATTAATTGCCTAAGTATTCTAAATTAACTTTACTGAATTTGTAGTTGTAAATGATTATTCTTAAATAGAGCATAACAAAAAAATACTGTAAACGAACTAAATCTCATACTTCTTAAATAAAACAGTCTTTTGCAAAAAAAAAGTATAAATAACTATTCTTGTAAAATACGAATATCAGAAACAATATTTAGTTAGTCAACTTTAACGTAAATACTGTCATTAAATAAAGTTAGGATTACCTCAGTACTTAAGTTTTATTACAAATATTTCTGTTAAAGTAAAATATATTTTTTAGTATTATTACATTTTTACAGCGGAATTACTCTTAGGTAACCCTAAAAATTTAAGATCTAACAATGTGTTGAAAAAACATTGTCCAAAACTGTACGACATTGTTAGGTATTCGAGTTTTAAATTCACTTCTTCAGTTTACTTATTGTAGTTTTCTCCATTGACTTTGTATACTGTTAACATCCACTTAATTTAGGGTGATTCAACCACTGATGACGCACCTGAACGAATTCGTGTATGCAAAACATCAATCAATTTCATATAAGACTTCACCCCTTTTTTAATTTGAAATCGTTGACTATCAAAAACAGCTTATGTCATTAAAGTAAGAGGAAAATACGGGTTAATAGATGTCACTAACCTACAATAAAATGTTTATTTATAAACAATTAAGTTACAATAAGTACAGTAATTCAGAAACGTAAAACAGGAAACATAAAAAATAATAAAAATAAACAATTAATTTATTAACTAAGCGGGCGATTAAAATGTTTTCCATTATTTGTTAAAATATCAAATTGAGAAAAAAAAACAGAAGTCACAGTAAACTAAATTTAAACTTGAATTAGAAAAAATCTAATTGCTTTGGCAATGTGTAGGTTGGTTGCATATTAACAATTTTAATTTATATTTTTACTTATTCAACATTTTGGGTTCAAAAACTTTACATTGCTAAATATTTTACTATTTAAATAAGGTATTGCAGCAATGCCTATCTATTTCACGTTTCGTCATTAAGTTTGCAATCAGTAATTAAGGTACAACCCACATCAACGACATCGATAGAAAGGTACGTTCAATCATTATCTACAGCTGCAATTATTTAATGCAGAGTTTATATCAAATAAAAAATATATTTTATGCACGATCGCATTATAATGTGTCAATTATGTCTGAATTTGTTTGACATAAACGTCTATTTATAGCCCGTGGGTGTCTTTATAGGCCGCCGGTCTATAATGAAACGTCAAAAATTGATAAACAGTTTAACAGTCTTATAAAGATTTTTTTTTTAATTCAAACCGAATGTATGCTCTTTATTAGAACTCTATGTAGGGTAATTTGTATTAACAACACTGTTAACACAATTATTTATGTGAATATTCCTAGGCGTAAATGCTTCAACCATTTGACAGTTGTCAGTAAAAAATTAAAATAATTGAGCAACTAACTACTCGATGTGGGTAGAAAATTAATTTATCCCTTTTATTTCAGTTTTAAAATCTTCGATCGTGCATAAAATTATGTATGTACCACTGGCGTAACTTGCTTTTATGGCCTTCGACGTGTCTTTAGCCCTCGACTAGCGTCTCGGGCTCAAAATCACGTCTCAAGCCATAAAAGCATCTTTACGCCCTTGGTACATAAATAACTATAATGGCTCTCCTGCCTAAATTTCCTATGGTAAGTAAGCGTTCTTTAAAAACCTAAATTACATTTATTCATTGATCTAATATTGCTTAACTAAAACTTAATATAAAAGTGCATTTTATTATCACATAAGATATTTATGGTTTTAGTTTTCTAACTTTTATCTTGAGTTCCTGCCTTGCTAAAAATAGTTTCAATTCGATCTAGTATTCTAAAGTTCTGTTTATACGCTATACCTGGCAAAACACTTTGTCCTAGACGACTTAATACAATTCGGAGATGATGTATTCCCATTTTAAATTAATCATGAGAATTACAAAAACAAATAAATATTTCATGAGTAAATAAATCTAGATATTGTGCAATTTTGAATTTGGTTTTGAAACACACAAACCAATACCAACAGTAACATACCTCACCTGAATTAAATACTTATTATCTGATTAACATTAACCTTGATTAACTCATCAATAATAGGTAAAAGGTTGCTTATCAGGAACAGAACCTATATCCAATTTAATTAACGAGGAACGCTTTATTCCATCTAATTGCGGATTAGAAATGTCGTTTTCTGCTGAAACTCTGGAGCTCCCAAGAGCTAATAGTTTAGAAAGAAGAATCTAAAATGTCCATTGTAATTTTAAAATTAACTACTTTTTGCTCTTTGTTTAAAGGACTCAAAGAAAACTAACAGCAATATTTAACTGTTTAAAGTCGACTCATAATATCTATCTTCTGCATGTTAGTGTCAGCATACATTGTTAACGTTGAAGTGTGGCAATAAAGACAATACATAATGCTTCATTGGCATCATTCGGATGAAAATTCTTAAGAATTTTATATTCTTTAACTGCAACATGAAGTGCAAAGTAAAATTGTCAGTTTTAATATTCCCACAATAATCAAATTTTGAACAAGCTTCATAACAATTTTTTTTTTTGATACTTCCTATATTTTCCCACTTTGTAAAACAGCACAGAGAAAACAACATAATAGTGTAAACACACACTTAAGTTAGAAAGGCCCTGAAAGTAAAGAATGTGCGGGAGGCGCATTCGCCACAGATAATTTCTGAAATTGCCAAAATCACCTTCAACAGTAAAATATTAACGTTAAGAAAGGACGTCAAGTCAAAGCCAAAATAGCAATAAATCATCAAATCTAGGCACTCTGATATTTGAAGTTATGTATATCCAGCTTAAGCTTATTTGAATCGATAGTACGGCAGTCAATCGAATGTAGTCCCAAATTATGACTAAACCGGGAATTGAATCTCAAATCTCGACAGCAGATTTGAGTTGCAGATATCAGGATCTAATACAAACTCCAGAACCCGCATTCGATCAGGTTCGATAATCGATTAATCGATTCTAGTAGTTTGATTAGGAAAAAGAACGATTAATCGAATAATTACCGATTCCTCGACTACTTTAAATTTCTCAGTTAGCGCTAGTATTCTATTGATTAAATTAATCTATTAATGAACTACGTATTTTGCAGTTTATAGCATAAATCATTCGTTACGATGTATGGGAAATGTCTAAAACAGGGAATATTGAAAACGCCAAACGTTATTGTTTAAACGAAAAGAAAGTAATATCCAAATTTTTTAATCTGACAATCTTTATAGAGTATGTTTACAACTACATTTTAGTGTGATATTGTCAAATTGCCATTTAAAAGTAATAAAATATTCTGCATCCTATAAATAATAGCCATGATCACATAACAATCAGATTCGCCAAGTAAGTGTAAAATCTGGCAGCATTGTTATGCTTAGTTTGCCTTCAGTGGCCAGCCGGCGCCACCATTGCACGGGTAGACACGCGACTCGAGCGACCCTGAAGTGCTTGGTTTTTGATACAAATCAGCTGATTCCAAGCAATTCAGAATCGCTCGAGTCGCGTGTCTGCCCGTGCAATGGTGGTGCCACCTGGCCACTGAAGGCAAACTAAGCATAAAGATGCTGCCAGATTTAACACCTACTTGGCGAATCTGATTGTTATGTGATCAGGGATAATAGCCATGAATAAATAAAGAAAAAACCGAAAAAGAGTAATATCAACAACCGATTAATTGTGAACAATACATTGAATAATCGATTTATGGCGAATAACCGACTAATCATACTAGTAATTTATTAATCCTAATAATCGAATAATTGTAATAATCGACTAAACGTGGTAACCGCATATTCAAAAAACGATTAATCGATTTCACAAAAATTGAAAATCGTGATTAATGGAATAATGCAATATAATAATCAATGTAATTCAAATGAGGTGTCAGCACTAACTATTTTGAGCTCGAATTTAGAAATCCATCTTTTACACCTACAAACAATATAATAACTCCAGATATACAATAGGTACTGTTTAAATGACATCCCAGAAAATACACAGATATCATAAAACCCCTAGCAAAAATTAAAAAATTAATATTCCTACTACTAAACAATAAGAAGGCACCGGGGTTAGACCAAGTAACGCCTCGAATGCTATAGGAACTATCAAAGAAAGGACTAATGCTAACTTATAATATTATCAATACCACCTGAGACTCAAATATTGAACGAAATAACTGTTATCCCGAAACCTGGAAAAGACGTAAATAATGTAGCCTCCTATAGACCAATAAGTTTATTACCATCCATCTCCAAGCTCTTAGAAAAACACCTTCTCCATCGAATCAATCACAGGTACTCTAAATATAATCCCTGACCATCAATTCTTAGTCCACAACATGGATCAGGCTATCGAAAATAAGCAATATTTCACGATTTGACGTGAGCCATGCTTTCGGTAAGGTATAGCTTGAAGGTTTCTTACTTTCCCTGGCTAAAATCGTACCTCACAGATAGATGCTTCAGAACAAAAGTCGATGGAGAAGCTTTTACTTTTCACGCAATCACATCTGGTGTCCCTCAGGGCAGTGATCTAAGTATAGTCGTATATTTGATATCTACATCTAGTTACTAACAACAAACCAAACCCTTTGCTGACGACACAGCTATCTTGGCATCTCATGAAGATCTTACCATAGCAACAACTTACCTCCAAAATCATTTGAATCATCTCCAAGAATAGCGAAACATGAAAAACAAAAATTAAAGAAGCAAAATCGCTTCATGTAACTTTTACCCTCAGAAGTGTCCACCAATTTCCATTAACAACGTAGTTATACCGCAATCAATATCTGTAAAATATTTGAGAATCAATCTCGACAGCAACCTAAATTGAGGCATGTTAAGACAAAGAGATAGGAAATGGACCTTCAATTTAGAGAAACACACTGGCTTCTTGGCAGAAGATTAATAAAACTATTACTCGATAATAGAATATTTGGGCATACAGCGTCGACCTTTGAGGGTGCGACAGTAAATTAAACTTATCCATCATTCAACGTGCACAGTCGAACAAGCCTTGAGCAATGGCTGACACTCCCTGGTAGGTGACTAACCTTATTGATTCACGAAACAATTCAAGGAAGGAGTTCCAAAGATCACGATAAACTAGAACCCCACATCAACCTATTTCTTCTACCTCTAACTCAAGATCAGAACAACAGAAGACCTAAAATAAGGTAAACGAGGATCCTCGCTGGAGGAGCCCTCAGTCAGGATAGAGGCAATAAGGCTTCCAAGGCAATAAAATAGCCTACAGAATGTATTTAATTCTGATTGCTGTTTAATGATCAAACTAAAAAATCATTGGATTCTTAACCTGTCCTAGTTATAAATGTTTAATTAAAGCTGATTATTTAAAGCTTGAATGGCGAATAACAAATGCGACTAGCTTTCAGATTTGATTAACAGACAATAAATTAAAAATTTAACTTAAGCATCTTAACACGTAGCAAAGGTCCGCAGTTACTTTGAAGATTTAATTTTTTTAAAATAATTTCACCCACAATTAAAACTCAGAGACTTCAAAACAACTTGTTTTTGGTACGAATTTCCTCTTTAGGCTTGAAATAAACTTTTTTTACAGTCTTTGTAATTTTACATACATAAAAACCTTACCAAACGCCTTAAATCGACCAAAAACATTTTCTAATATTACCTTTCTCTTCAAATTATCTGACATAAAAGAAACGAAACTGAATTCTGAAAATAATAGGGGGAAGCTAACTTATTCAAATAAAAAATATAAATAACAATTTTGTTTGTAACAAAAGGATACACAAAAGCTTTTAAATCATTTTAAAAAGCAATTGCTATTCCAAAGTTGTTTTTACCTACTGCAGCATCAGAAGTTCATAGTCATAAAAACCACAAACCCTTGAGTTTTGCCAAGTTATTTTCTTTGAAAGTATCGAGCTTTCACGATTCACGTAGGTATTTGGTTGCGTGGTCTCCAATACATCCGAATTGGGGGAAATTTCGGCCACATTTTTATCAAATTCAGATTTGGGAATTTTTAAGTTTACGGTTCATTGTGGTATTTAAAAGGTTAAAAATTTGATAATCAAAGAAAGAATCATTTTCTGGGAAATTGTTTTAAATTGGCATAAAAACACAAATTACACCAACGTAAGGAGTTAATTGCATGACATGTTAGCATGGTTACATAGTTAGTATTTAACATTTGGCTAAAAAAATCCATCAGCATTGTTTTCTGTAATTAAATTGTCAAACACTACCTACGTAATTACGTATTTACTAGCAACAAGGTAAATTATTACGGGGGTTGCAGCCCTTCATTTAGATTTCCCAGAATTTGTCAGAATTCAGTAGGAGTGTTTGTTAAGCTTTGGATATTTTCAACAATAATGGGGCATTTTTTAAGTTGTACTGATTTTATAAAGCAACTTTGTTAAATAAATGTCATAAATATCATACGATCAAAGGATTTCATTTCACTAAATTCTGAATTTAATTAAAAAGCACATCAATGACGTCCATGAAATAATTATTCTATAAATTGAACTTTTACGCTTTATTAACAAATTAATTTTTTGTCCTTTGAAATGAATTTGTTTGCAAAGGCTTGTAAATTGTTGGTTTTACAATAATTTGCAGTGCTGGATTTAAATTCCAGCCATGTGCCTAGAAAATAAACCACGTTTAAATCAACGAAACAATTTCAACGTCGCTTAAAAACTTCCAGAATGAATGAAACGTAAAAAGCTAAAAGGCGATTTGAAGTAGATGTTACCTTCTTCAAAGCCATAGCTACAAAAAAACTATTGTTTAAGAACAAAAACTTTAGTTTGTTTTTCTTTGTTTAGGGCAGGAAATGAAACCACCACAAGCTCGACGTTTCTTTACCTGTTTAGAACCTTTTCTGCTAATTTGGTGCTTTAATTGAATTTGTTTAGTTATAACTCATCTTAAATGAACTTTAATTTAACTTGTATAAGTATTATTTAAGTCTCAGATATTTATCTAGATAAAAATAAGTCGAGAAATAGGCAACAATTAGCCCTCCATTTGAGTTTCGAAATACAAATATTTCTGGGGATTATAATTATTTTAAATTCTCAAATAATTGTTCTTATTTTTAAAGTTATCTGAGCCAATATTAGACGCTTTCTTTTTGTTGTTGATGAGTTTAAACAGTTTTAATTTAAGTTGCAATTCATACTCGTTTATGAATTTAAAGCAATTCAAGCTCTTTTAATACTTTAAAACGTTAAACATTGATACTCGCTAGGACTTTTAAAATCATTATAAAAATTTCATTGAGCATTTAGCATTCAGCATTATAATGGTTGAATAAAATTACTATTTTGGAAGTTTTATAAATCGTTATCGTAAACTGTACCCAGGCTGTATTTAAAACTTTTGTAGATTTGGATTCAAAGACTTCTCAGATTTGAAATATTAAAGATTTACACTTGGATTATTCGCATTTAACCTGCAAAATCTGGCACATTCACCTTGCTCTCCTAAAGTTATAGATTTCAGCACCTTCTCCACCATTGGGGTTCTTATTTTTAACCCACAAAATATCTTAGTTTTATGCGCTTAGGTGTATGATTTAATTTTTTTATTTCAGAAATTATTTCGCATGTTTTCAACAATTTCCTTCTACAATTTCAACTTTGTAATGTTAATATCAAATTTAAATATCCTGACATTTAGAATCTAAAATTTGATTTAGTTAACCTTTAATTTAAAATTTTAATTTGGTTTTTGTTCTAGCCTAGAGCAGTTGAGGAAACGTTATCTTTGAATTAGAATTTAGCTAGGATTTTTCACTGAATGGTTTTGTTTTATTATTTTATGTGTATTTCATGTTATATTCATTTGTTGTTACTTTGTTTAACCATAATACCTTCTGGTGTTACTAAAATTTAAAACCATGAATATTTAGCTTTTCCAAGTTTTTACATGAATTCCCAAATTTCAAAATAATCACCGCAAGGGATATTCACAGTAAATGTAAAAGTAAAATTCTAGTTTTCCAAAGCAGAAAATTCATGTATCTTAGTTAACCTTAACAATTTATTTTTACAAAAAATTATAAAAAATTCGGTCCTGGTAATTGTGTAGCAAATACAATCCAGCAACTATTATTTAAAACGTGTTAGTTTCTAGCTCCGTCCGTTTTAAAGATACAGAAATAAATAGCCTTCACGGAAGCTGACAGTGTGACGCAATAATGGCATTTCTTTTTTCAGAACTGCGAGGAGTTTTGAATGCCTGCTTATCTAGAGTATACATGCGGATATTACTACGGCAACGAACTTCATGCTTTATCTTTTAAACCTAGCTTTTCTGTACTTATTTCGTTGATACAAATAAAATATTGGGGGTTGTTTTTTAAGTAAGCTATGAAGGTATACAGGCGAAAATGTGTTAAAAGATTTTCATATTTTTACATCCTTTGGACCACATCGACGTGGAACAAAAAGCTATTGTATTGAAAATATTTTAGACATACATTTTCCATTTAGAAGTGTATCACAATTCACAACGTTGGAATTGTAGATTGTTACTTTTAAATGCTATTTCTTTCTCCACATTTTTTTTTCGGATTTTCTCAGAACATTAATTTGAACCGTATAGGAACCAACTTTTTTGACACTATGATACTAGCTTCAAATATATTTTTGTAAAATAGGTTATGCTGTCATTGTTAGCTCACGAAAAATAAGGTGAAGCAGGTTAATAGTTGTAACCACAATTTAAACAGAATGCTCTTATCATTAATTTATAACTGTCAGTGGCAATGTTACAAAAATTCCTATTACTAAAGATTGAGTAATAACATAAAAGCTTTGTTCTCCGCCAATAATTATTTCTTTAAAATATTTAACACAATTCTTAAGTTTTAGAAACCACACGGTTACAGTGATGCCAACAATTTCCTTTCTTGATATACTCTCGATCTTGTATGTCGTGTTACTTCCTACAATTGTTCGTAATTAGACCTGGATGATGCTGAAAAAAACATTGATATTGGGAAAGTATCACTAGTATCGATATCTAACCAATGGATACATCAATTGAGTGGCTATGTCGAACAAATCGATATATCAATCCATGCACCTAATAAATTTTTCATCAAATATCGACAATAAACTCTTATAGACACTTTAATCTGATAGTTTCCTTATGAAATATAGATTTTACGGAATTATTTCATTCTTCTTCTTCTTCTGCATCATGTCATCTTAAGGACGTTGACAAGGGGGTCAAAGCCACATTTTTAAACGACTTGGTGTCGTGAACTTCGTTATATCCCCCTTATATTTACGAGGGAAATGTGTTCTTTGCAGTGGGTTTTCGTTGCCTTCTGCAGAGTATTAGCGTATAGTGTATGTGTCTTGTTGCGATCTGAAGTTGAACACTCCGCAGGCAGAATCGTTAATTGTAACCAGACGATTACATGGCTCAAGTACTGATATCAGACATAAATGAATAAAATATAAAACATCGAATAAATTGATATATCACCAATAATTAAATCGATACATTCATGCCTCGATACATCGATATCTTCAGAATTCCATATCCATTTATAGAAACATTTTTATTTGTAGAATTCCCTAACATCTAAAACGTTCCCAAACCTATTTGAAATATTTGGCATATGCGAAAACTAAATAAATTAGCAGGTACAAAACAACAAATAATTTTATTGCGGTGAACTACATAACAGGCCTGCTCGCCAATGTTATCCATCTGTGTAGGTCCCTCGGAATGGTGGATAATTTAAACTTTAAATCCAGTCTGGTTCCCTTGCTTCTTCATCCTTTGTCCTTTTTTATTTCTTGTAATGTAGGTATGTTCTCCAATGTCTTTTTTCAAAATGGAATTCGGCTGATGCTATACCTATTGTTTATATAAATATAATTAGTTTATCCCGCCGGTATTTTCCAGTGCTATGGGTAATTTTCTAATCCTTAAATAAGGATCGGTTTTGGTGTTTGACTTCACTATTCGTCTGAGGCCGTGAAGATGTAGTACAGTTCAGTTATATTCCATTTCCTTCGCAATATTATTTAAATTCTAATGCATTAAGGGAACTTTCGTTGTTTACTCTAATAATGAATTCGAAGACTTCCACGGTCAATTTCAGTTTTAACAAAACGTTTTCCGGATTGGGACCGTGTCATTATTGAGACAGAATAACTCAACGTTTCACACACTTTTTTAAGGGGCTTCTTCAGGAGGAGAGGGAGCACTAAAAGAGCATGGTAACTCAACGTGTCAACCACGCCAGAGGTGAAACTCTTTTAGCAAGAGGCAGAAGGGTAACGATTACTCAACTTGTCAATAAAACCAGAGGCGAAACCATTCTGAAGAGAAACAGAAAAGGCAGCTACTTTATACTCTTTTACTCTAATAGTTAACGCGAATACAAAGGTTGCAAATGCAGGTTTGAGTAGCCAAATTGTTGATTCAGCAGTGGTTTGCCTTGTAAGTAATCTGTTATGAGTAGCATATGACGTTCTGTAGGTAAAGGTCGTAAATAATTTATTTCTATGTAGTTCTAGGAGGCTTTTGGCGAAGGAGTTCTGGTCAGTGGTTGGGGTGGGTCTGTTTTACTCAATAACTGATAACCGCAACAGTTCCGGACAAATTGTTTCACATGTTTACTTATTCCTGTTACATCATACTTTTATTCGTACAGCTCTCTTCATTGGAACTATCTCAGGATGTCCTTCATGATCTAAACGTAATACGCATCTTTGTAAGGATTTCAAGTCCTGAGCTTTTTAAGAGCATGTCCCAATCGCACATAATTTTTCTTTGATGGTTTGGTATTGCTTATCTTCTTTATTTCAATGATTTCAGTACAATTTTCCTGAACCCTTCTTATTTCGCCATCATTCTTACTTTCCTCGGTTATTGCGCGTAGTGTGCCTTTTAGCATGATGATTTGAACGTTTTCTTTAGCTTTTAGCTCAAATGGTTCTACTTTGACAAACAGTCAGCTGTATTCTTCATGTGACTTACCGGTTCTGCATTTAATGGTTTATTTGAAAAATTTCAAAGCCAACGCTCGATTTTTGTATTTCATTTGAATTTAATAAAATAAATAAATTCCTTCAAGTGGTTGATGGTCTGTTATTAATTCAAAATTTAATCCTACAGATGTAGTTTAAATTTTTCACAAGTTCAGATGGGAACAAGCGCTTGCTTTTCTTTTTATCAATATCGTTTTTCAGGTAGACAGCTTTTGTTAGCCTACGACAGTATACAGGATTCATTATTAAAACTCATTGTACTAATGGTGCTCCTGGTCCAACTGGGCTACTTTTCTGTATTAAAATAACGTGATGCATTCAAACTTATTAATTATTTCCCCAGTTATCACCTTCTTTGTAACTCTTCCTAAACTTCCCTATTTTCCTATATAATTAATGTGTGTTGAAAAGTTATCCATTCTGCCGGTTTTATTCCTTTACCTAATAATTCCAATCCGAGAAATACTACTGCAGATACACCAAAAATACATGTTTTCATATTTTTAGGTAAATGCGCTTTCTTCAATAACATTAAAAACTTTAGTGCTTTTTTTCAGCTTTAGCATACACTAAAATGTCATTGACATAATTAAACTACCTTCGCGCTTCTGCAAAATTTGCTGTTTAATTCTCTGATACATTTCTTCACCTAACTTGACTTTAATTGTTGATAGTCAAATTTCCTTCTTTTTGTAATATTATTTCCTTTCATCTCACCAATGTATATAATTCTTCTTCACTTGTATCTTCAATCTGATTTATTCGTGGTAAAATTGTATCCGCTGTTATGTTAGCTTCTGATTTTTATTTCTTTCATAATCCCTTTCAAAATGATCAATTTTATGACATTTACGATTACATTTCATGACACTTATGACTTTATGCTCGACAATTCCTTCTTTGATAATTATTACCGCACGATTTGCAAAGGTTCTGCTGTATGATTTCTTATCATCTGCAATTTCCGTGACACTCGAATTATGAATCTCTTTAAACTATCTTCCACCTTTTTTACTCGCTTGTGCCTTGGCTATACTAGTCTGGAATTGAAGATCATCTGATGACAATACTTTCTTTAAACCATTGTTCTTTATGCCTGTAATCAAATCGTCTCTTATAATTTCACCTATAAGTTGTTAGAAATTTGGCTTGTACAGTCAAATTATGAGTCCATCTACTTTTTTTCGGTTTGATTTTGTATCAAATTGCGGAAAGAAAATCTTTCAAGGGTTATGCGAGTTTTCGTTCTAAAATATAATCTTGTTTCGCCATTTATATCCTAATCATAAGTGGCAATATTTCTGGAAAGGAGTAACGGAAAGCTATACCTTCTGAACCAAAAAATGTCAAGAACGTAGTCATGTTACTTGAACTTCTTGCTGTTTCGTTGTTTCAAAATAAGTGTATTGTTGTACCCATAATTGTAAGCTGGCTCTTGAATAATGATAAACGATTTTGGTGGTTTCAAAGATTCCTTTATTTTTACTTAGGGTTTTGGCATTGTATAAACGTATTTGTTGAATTAAAAATTACAGGATAACAGAGCGATTTATATATTATTTTTAAATAAAATGTTTGTTTCCAAAGGACGTTTAAGATTTTTCTGTTTCTATTTATTATTCACATTTTTCTGTTTTTATTATTTTACTGCCGTAAAGTGTCGAGTGTTAGCAATAACCAATTTTCCAAATAAAATTCTTTGGAGCCATCTTATATGTATTATCCGTAGAAAGCCTACTTATAAATGATTCCAAATGTTTTTAGATACAGAGAGGCCATACTTTAGTATTGTTAAATTCCAGGTCCAACATTTATATTTTGAAAATTAGTACACCTGGCTAAACTTCAACTAAAATGTGTAGTTGTTATAGTCTAACCCAAATCATTAGTATATGAAATAATGAAATGGCAATCACACTTAAAAAGTCCAATTTGCAAAATGTTCAGTTCCATTTACAATAGAAACTGTAATTTTTTCATGGCCAAGCACTATCCAAAAACATTTGCAGTTGTTATTATTTATCTTTCGATCGTATGCTTAGTCCCAACGCTTCAGAAATGTAGTGGGATTAAAAGAATATTCGCGGTCCTGTTTCTCTTTGTTATTAAATAAGAAGGTTATCAATTGATGCTTACCTCGTTTACTTAAATGCTTTCGTTTTATATGTTTTTGGTATAGAATGTGAATGATTTTGATGAAAATTTATACCACATTGAAAACTGAAAACTGTGAGTTTGTGGTCTTTTGCAGAAACATATTAGTATCTTTTTCTGATTCATCTAATGTCTCTACTTGGCGGATGTATGTTAAACTAGGGAAAAGCTTTCGACGTACTGTGCAGAGATTGCAAAATATAAGTACAAAAGTGTTGATATGTGACAAAAATAAAAGAATATATGTCCAAGCTATATCGATAATCTGCCAATTCCAATTAAATTTGATTAGTTATAGTTCGATAATTCTATATATTTTTAATGCTTACGATCGGCGCAAGTTGGTAAAATAACGAAGGCGAGGAAATATCTCAAAACGTTATTGAAAGGATGCGTGTTAAGGAAAATGTATTCGTAATGTACGCAAGTAACTCTTCTGTAAAAAATTACCTAGAAACATATTACTTAAAGTCATGTTTCGAGTTCCCCGAATATATTACGTATATTCCGTAATAGTTATTTTGTTGACACGCCTCGTTTCGCACATGTAATCAATAACAGGGCCGTGTAGAGCAATATTTTAGCGATGTTGACTTTCGTCTAAACTTGCTGCTGTCATGTTGACACGTTCATTAATTAGACAGCGCCGCGGCGAAGAGATGCGTGCCCTTACCAGGTACAGACCAAGTACTCAACAGGAAACTTTGAAATATTAAGCTAAGCGCTTTCAGTTTTATAACCGGAAAGGAACATAAAATCGCCAAGTCCGATTTGTTTGGTTTCCCAATGACAGACGTATACGACTGTCATGTGAAAGTCAGTATTTTTTGCCAGTAATCCTTAATTCGGCGTGAGACCGTCCAAACAAACTCTGTAAATCCGAGTGTGCGTAGCTGAAGCTCACCCGTATGTGAATTCTAAAAGCTCTGACCGTCATCCCATCCCAACCCTAAAATCAGTGGCGTACGTTCATTTATTTATTCAAACCTCGCTGTTGAAACCTTTTATAATAATTAGTATGTTGAGGAGATAATCGGGGAATAAGGGCTCAGCTTCGTCTATTTATCACAGCTAGTTGCTTGTAAAATTAATCGCCCCGGAATAAAATTTAAATCTCTAATTTGAAATACTACAGGGAAAAGAATAAAAAACACGGTTTCCCATTTCTTATCCGAAACTTCGTGACAGTAGTAGTATTCGTGTGCCTGCATTTCCTAAAGCACTAACTAAAATTTACTGCTGCATTTTCATGGCATACATATTTTGTTCATAATTCTTATAAAACGACATTTATTTCCCTGGAAGAAATCAAAATAAAAAATTGTCTGCGGAATTTATTTTTAAACCTAAAAATGGGTATTTTAATAAAAAGTGCTTTTTAATTAAATTAACATTCGGGCTATCGTGTAAAGCAAGTAAAGCAAGGTATTTATTCCGCTGTACAGCTCTGTATAGATGTTCTCAAATTATTTATTGCATGTCGTTTGAAATAGTTTAGCACGAAAGCAGCGGCACTGGTATTCGCGGTCCCGAGAGTTCACATGTCAATCCTGGCGAGTCCCGACCGCACCGGGATTACAACTTGTGCCCGCTAAGCCAGCGTACAGGTCGGGCTCATCTATACAGATTGCTTATTCTAGACGCGTTTTCTCTGCCCTATATATCCTGTTCTACGTCACACGGATGAACACTGCCATTATTACAAAAATTGAGTAAATAGGATCGTAAAAATGCTTTTTTCCTAGCTTTTCACGGTATGCATACGGACAACCCTTTAAAATTTTCCTCTCTTGATGTATTTCAGTTGCCCCGGTGTGCAGAGATTCGGAGATTTCAGTAATCGGAGCTTCATTAGATGAGGTGATACGTGTCAGATGCCATGTGGCTGCAGATCCCAGTGACGTAACTTTCGTATGGCAATTCAATAACAGCGGCGAAAGCTTCGATGTGTCACCTGCACGTTTCACAACCACTAGTGGCAACATGAGCGAACTGAAGTACACTCCGGCATCCCAGAGGGACTATGGCACCCTCACCTGTTGGGGTCAAAATCCTATCGGACGACAGTCCGAACCCTGTGTCTTCCAAATAGTTCCTGCAGGTAAGTTTTAGCCTGTCAAAGTTAACGAGCGTTATGGCGCAAAAGATTTGTAAGTTTGTTTTTTTTTAACACCTTTGATGTCGTATGAAGATGGATAGGCATTTGTTTTATTTTAACGTTACAGCAAAGCCGAGTCCCTTGAGCAATTGTACTCTCCGAACAGCCACTAATCATAGCTCAGATGCTCTTGAGGTCGAGTGTCGGGCGGGTTACGACGGAGGCCTTCCCCAGAGGTTCATCTTGGAAGCTTACGACTCTTACACCATGCGTTTGCGGTTCAACCTTAGCAGTGCCAACAATGAGATTCCCTTTTTCCGTTTCGAGTTGGCGGAATTACTCACATCTAACGGCGAAGGAATTCCACCCTCTTTACGAGTTGTTGTCTATGCTGAAAACGCAAAGGGGCGCAGCGAAAAAGTAGTGCTCGAGGACATCACGCTTAATGACGCGGAGAAACGAACAGGTTAGTTCCAAACCTTGGCACACTTCGTAATTTGATTAACTTCGGGCAGAGTTGTCGGTAGAACTTACGTATAATTGGATATATTGTTACTTTGTCCGCACAGTTTACAAAGAAAGTAAAGCGCCAGTTTAAGGCTTTACTATAAAAACTTTTTCTTAAGAAGTCTCCGAAAAATAAACTCTATTTTTGTCGATAAATCCTTAAACCAATACAGGGCCGCACTTTGGTATTTGACGGCCCGCCTGCGAAAATTATTTTATAGGTAGCGCCCCATAAATAAATTTCGAAAATATTTTTAAACATTCTGATGAGAAACGAAATGCATTGTAGGTTTTTAGGCAACACGTACGTATAAATTGATCTTTATCTTTCATTAACTGCTGAATTGCTAAAAGGTATGGAAGTGGGGCTCTGATGGGGAAACCGATCAACATAAAATTTTAAAAGTCTAACTTGCGCAACATATTTTAGTGCTTCCGCAACGTTTGGATTTTTGAAAATTACGAAATATGGCAAGTGATATATCATTAGAAACTTTATTTTTTGTTTTTACAAATACATTAACTTTATGTGGGTTACAATTACAAATAAAGAGAAAAATCTGGAATATAAAAGAACTATTAAAATTCAATAACAAGGTCTTTTGTTTTTTATCTTTACAAATGTAAGAAAATAAATAATTAAACTCAGTATTTAAAATGTTGCCCATTAACCGGCAGTAATGCAACCTGCCATGGAAATTTCTCAGACAATTTCAAATGAATTCTTGAGGAATATCTTTAATTTCTTATGGAATTAAATTTTTTAAATCCTATAAGGGCCTGATCAGTTAATATAGATTCGACTTTATTATACATGGTTAACTATCAACTAATTATTAACAGTTAATAATGATACACCACAGGAAATAATATATACATAAAATATTTTCCAATAAACTCATATCACATATATCTGAAAAAATTATCTTATTAAGCAGAAAATAAATCTTAAATAAGTTTCAGCACTCAATCCAATAATTTATTTCACTTAAATTTCAGAGCCAATTTTATTATGTTGAATTTCCATGGTTGGCCAGTTTACTCGTAGTTTTGAAACACTGTATTTAGCATTAATATTTAATTCCAACGTTTAGGTCTTAAAGCTATACAAGGTTGATAGATTCGTAGACTATTTTGAAAAAAAAAACTATTAAGCAAGATGGATTTTATCTTGAACGGTACACACAGCAAAGCTCCGTTTGTATAAGAAAAATAGAAAACAATTTATAAATAAAAGGTATTTGCACAAAATACAGATTATTACATACTTTTCCTATTACTTAAATAAAAACATAATAGAATCGAAGCTTATTTGTTTTTTTTTATTTGTTAGACAGTATACCAAACCGAATGAAATTTAGCAAATTGCAAAAGGATTAGAAAATTGAATTTTCAACAGATTCTCTTAAGGTATTCCCTATATTTATACTATCTGATATATGTCATTCTGGATAGAAATAATAAGATTGCTTGAAGCAAGGTATACCTTAAAACAGTTGATAATTGAATGTTGAGAGTAAACCCTTGGCGAAAGCTACAGATAAATATATCCTTAAGACTTGTAGTATCATTAAAGATACCATTAAGAAGCTCGTTGGCGCAGTGATAAGAGCGCTGGGCTACTAGACTCCTAGCTAGGAGGCTTTTTACAAAGAAGGTCGGCACTTGAGTGCGTGAAGCCATTTAATCGTTTGGTTACAATTAACGCTTCTGTATGCAGAATGGTCGACTGCCGATAATAACAAGACACATACACATAATACATGGTCACAAACTCTGCAGAAGGTAATGGAAAACCACTGCAGAGAACACATAGGGGTATATAACAAACTTCACGATGCCAAGTCGTTTAAAAATGTGGCTTTAAACCCCTCGCCAACATCCTGAAAGGGATACGACACTAAGGAAAATATCATATCTGTCCATATTTGCCTCAAGATTTATTTCATAATTTTATTTCGTTCTCTATTTTCTAATTCTTATTTGTCTGAGTAAAGAGAACCCAAAGTTCATTATTTTCAAAGGCGTCTTAAATAGATCCCAGTATTTTAATAGAAATTACTTAGGATCTAAAATGGATTCTTTTTCGAGCACATTTGAAAGTCTCGAAAATTAAAAATTAAATATTTATTTATAAAGAATCTTAGAGATCCTTCAAAGATTTCTCTGTTTTTATTCTCCAATTTTCACTTATAATCTCACACGAGTATTAATTCTTTCCGGAAATTTTTAGGTGTGCATTTCAGCAAATGCGAGGGCCGATTACGTTGTTGAAATGCACTACTAAAAATTTCCCGGACATGAATTAATGCTCGAGTGTAGATTCGGTAAGAAAATCGTACCGGCATCGCAATAATAATTCAATACATATTTAAATTTTAGAAACGTAACCATAGCAACTTGTACGTCAGATGTCACTTTTGACATACAAATTTCCACTTATAATTTCGCCTTGGTTGGTCTACCAATCAACAAAAAAATTTCGTAAAATATGGGCGTGGCCGTGGTAACCATGCCCGATATTAACGTTTCTATTGGTCGTTAATCAGTGTCGTACGATTTTCTAAATAAAAGACTTTCAAAATGCCTTACCAAAAACCTATTTATAAACGATTACAAATTGTTTTGTGTAAGACGAGGCCTTGCTTTTGTTTTGTTAAATTTCATCTGCGATGTACAACATTTTGACAGTTAGATTGTTTTATTTTTTCAGTGAACATCTACATTGTTTTGCAATTATTACACCTGGCTAAACTTCGAACGATTTTTGTTTTTATGGATCATACTCATAACCTTAAAGTATAAGAAAGACGGTCACATTTAAAGAACTAATTTACGAAATCTTCAGCCCCTTTTACAATATTTAAACTGTATGCTCATCTCAAACACTTTAGAACTTCCTGCTTGAATGCAATTTAATTGTATTAGAAGAATGCATACATCTTGAAGAAATGCCACAGTTTTACCAATATGATTTTCAAAGAAATTGCTTAGGATCTAAAACCGTATATTCGTAAGGAACTTCAAATAATTTTGATTTTCCTTTGAGTCTATTTTGAGGTCTGAGAAATTCGTATGAATGCTTAATAGTTTCGAAAATAGGTTTGTTTGGAAAATGTATTTTTGAATTCATGTAAAGATTTTGTAGAAACGGATCTTACAGTGCTGTTCATCTTCGGAGGTTGGCTATTATTATGGCTCCTTTGTCATTCTTCCCTCCAGCGGCCTTTCAATATGTTCCACCATCTTAACCGCTGGGTTTTTATATGGTTACTGATCGTTGCTTCTCCATATAACTCTATTGTTTCTTCATTTCCTATGCGTTCCCAACCTTCCTCTGTCTTCCTTCCTCCATATATTTGCTTTAGAGCCTTTCGTTCCCATATTTCTAGCCTGCCTTGATTTGCACTGCTCATCACCAAGCACTAACTTATACACCCGCACCTTCGCACTGCGTTGGTTTGCCTTTAGAAATGTACTTTAGTGTTCCCATTGTCATATCTGCTCTCACTAATCTAGCATCTATTTCCTTTGCTTCATTGCCTTCCGCTATTATTAAGGCATTCAGATATACGAACTGTTTGGCTTCTTCTATCTCTAATTCTCTCCCATCTTCCAATTCCAATTTTAATGGACTACATTGCTCTCTCCTTCCATTACCATATACTTTGTTTTATCTTCGTTAATTCTTAGTCCTGCTCTCCTTGCTGTGCCTTCTAGCCTTCCAATTTGTTACCCTGATTCCTTTTCGGTCCTCGCCAGCAGTGTCACATCAGCTGCATATATCAGGCATTGGGGCTTCCTGGTTTTCAAAGTTTGTGCCCTGTTTAACCCACTTTTTCTGATTATTCCTTCCAGGGTAATATTAAAAACTACAGCTGATAGCGGCTCGCCTTTCCTTAAACCTCTGTTTATTGCAGAATTCCATTTGCCTTCACTTTGCAAGTTGAATTTCTGGTAAGTCATTTCCGTCAATTTTATTAATTCTTCTGGGATCTTTATCTGTCTCATAATACCATACATGTATTCTCTCTCTATTGCATCGTATGCTGTCCTAAAATTTTTAAAACATACGTAAATGTCTATGTTGTGCATTTCTTTGAGGGTTAAAGTTTGGTCTGTTACCGATCGATTTCTTCTAAAGCATCCTTGATATTCTGATATTTCCCTTTCGGCATATTCCTGCAGTCTCCGATGCACCTAGTTAAGTATACAGTGTGGTACAAAAGTATGGAACAAATTCAATATCTACTGAAATAATTGTTTTTTGGAAAAACGCTCGGACAGGTATAGCGATTTAAATTACGGTGCATATTTTAAGAGGAATCGAATTTTTTTTGCGCCAGTCATTTTTCTACGGTGACGTTATCGCCCTTTTTTTTAAATAGGAACTTGCATATTTGACAATTGCAGTAGATAGTCCTTTTTTTTCTCTTTCTAACCGTGCAAAAGTTTTATACCCTCACATAAGATTTTTTTGAGATATGGTCCTTCGAAAATGCCAAAATCGACTTTTTCGTAGAAGGTTGAAATTCGGATTAGGGGGTAATGAGACCCTCCTAATGACGTTTCCGTGGTCGGTTGTCCCTTAGCGTGCGTAATTTCGAAGATACGGCCGTTCCCACCTATCAAAAGTGGTGGGGGAAATTTTTTAAAACCCGTTTTTTCGTGTCCGTCGGGGTCGCTTTGGGGATTCGGAAAGAGAGGGGTCGATTTAGGAGAGAACAATTTTTTATCCGAAACATTTTGGATTCGAAATGCCCGAATGGCAGGGTCGATTTTTCGTATACGTGTCTATTGTTATCCCACCCATGCGGAACGTGAGCTGGGTCTAGTACCCCAAAGCGACCCCGCCGGACACGAAAAAACGGGTTTTAAAAAATTTCCCCCACCACTTTTGATAGGTGGGAACGGCCGTATCTTCGAAATTACGCATGCTAAGGGACAACCGACCACGGAAACATCATTAGAAGGGTCTCATTACCCCCTAATCCGAATTTCAACCTTCTACGAAAAAGTCGATTTTAGCATCTTCGAAGGACCATATCTTAAAAAAAATCTTATGTGAGGGTATAAAACTTTTGCACGGTTAGAAAGAGAAAAAAAGGACTATCTACTGCAATTGTCAAATATGCAAGTTCCTATTTAAAAAAAAGGGCGATAACGTCACCGTAGAAAAATGACTGGCGCAAAAAAAATTCGATTCCTCTTAAAATATGCACCGTAATTTAAATCGCTATACCTGTCCGAGCGTTTTTCCAAAAAACAATTATTTCAGTAGATATTGAATTTGTTCCATACTTTTGTACCACACTGTATAATAAATTAATCAGCCCTAATACTTACAATATACACAATGGGCTTGTTCATATTATACCTCTCTGAAAAACGGCGATAGAATGCGTAAATTAAAATATGCATTTTGTTACTTATAACGGGTGTTCACAAACAGTCGTCATCCCAGTAGGTTGTGATTTCATAAACATATTTCGTAATTTGATTCAGAACACAAAACTAAATGTCAAGATTTGTAAAATGTCATTGTCTATGATTTAATCTAAGACTTGTAATTTGTTTTTCAAAGCAACCGAGATGACGACTGTTTGTGAACACACGTTAGAAAACGGCATTTAGAATGCTTTTGAGATTTCCTTAGCAACGCTTGTTTGAAATTGTTTATCGAGTGTTTATTTGACAGATGGAGGTGAAATAAGCCGGGAAAAAAATTCCCCGTGCAGTGCACGAGAAAGATGCCCTTTCGCAACCCATAAACCGTCAGAAAAACAACTGTTTTCAAAGAGGTATACTAAAAACATTATTAAGTTACTACATACATTTTTTTCGTTTAAATACTTAACAGGCGGGCGCTCTTTTTCGTGGCAGCCCGTAGGTATTGCACCCCTTGCACACTCACTTAGCGAAGCCCTAGCTTAACAAGTAGAGTAAAGTCGCCGAATGTGGAATACCATTTTATTTTTGGCTTGAAAAAAATAGGGGATATGAATATTTAAGTTCAATTTTGCACCAAACAATTAGTTGATGTATTGTTTATGTTCGTATCTAGGTTATTTAGTCAATAATTGGGGCTACAAGATTTTACGTGGAATTGAGTACTGAAGATACATTTTTGTATACTGAAAAATTGGTCCTATAATGTGGAATAGTACTATCTCCTAATGTGGAATAGGATTTACTGTAGTAATCGGTAGAGCATTAGTTATAAGAGAATGTTTTTTAATAAATAAATTTAGCTATCTAAAAAAACTGTATTTTAAATACAAAACACAAATAAATAAAATAATACACTCTGAAAAAACAACATAATTGCGAAAACGTATTTGGTAGATACAAATAAAATAAATCTAGGTATTAAGAACAGAAGTCACAAACATATAGGTCCTTTTCGACACCAGAACATTCCTCATGCGCCCAACCGGAACACATTACACACATTACCCAGATTTCACCACGAACATTGCCTGAAAATTTTTCTTCGCAGAAAATACAAAAAGCGTCATGTTGTGGCGGTCTCGCTTCTCCAAAATCTTCGTCATCTGATGAATCTTGAACCAAAAAACTGGATTCATCCGATTCTGAACTCGATATGACAACTTGTGTTTTCTCTTTGGGGCTCTTTCTTTTCTTTCAGCAACCAGGTATCTCTGGATCTTTCTTTCTTTTGGCAGCTTCTTTCTTCTCATCTATTATTTTTATAGATATTTCTAGTTCCTCTTTGTTTGGCGTTGACGTTATTACTTTAGCTTTCACTGGCTTTCGTCCACGAGTCCCCTTTTTCTTAACCAGCTGTGGTATTGGACTAATATCCTCTGGGTATATTAGATTATTTTCATTTTCATCATCATTTTAATTTTGATTACTGTCACAGCTATTTTCTTTTTCATTGATACCCTCTTCTAAGGCATTAGCTTCTGGTAGCTGCATATTGGCTTCTAACGTCTGGTTTTTGTTTCCTTCTTCTAGTACGAAATCTTCCTCAGAAAACACTCCTCTATTAGTAGGGTAAATACCTGTCGTTGTAAAACCTTTAACGGCTCGCTCACCTGTTTGCATTTTTAGATAAGCCCTACCGAAAAGTTCACTCACGTCAAAATGAGTTATGGCTCGCTGGTTCGTTCTTAAAAATAATCTGATTTCTTCGCTATAAAATACCTTTAGTGGCCCCATCACAGTGTTATCTAGAGGCTGAATCTTGTGGGACGTATGAGGCGGTATACATAATATCGTTACAAAATTTTCCCTTGCCTTTAAAACAATATCCAAATTTCTAGTATGTGTGTTATGTCCGTCAAGAATAAGTATCGGGTTATTTTCAGAAGGATGTACTTTTTGAATAAAATGTTCAAACCAAGCTGTAAACAGATCCGTTTGTATCCAGCCTGATGGGTGAAACTTAAAAATGGAGCCAGGCGGGGCACCCTTTTTTAACTGTTCATTGGCATTTTTGCGAGGAAATATTATCATTGGTGGAACAAACGTACCATCTGCACTCATACGCATTAAAACAGTTATGAGAGATCCCCTCTCAGCCGATGTGAGGGAACCAATTTGACGTTTTCCTCTTAAAGCCAGTACTTGAGGACATTTGGATTGTACAACGTGAATACCACACTCATCCACATTAAAAATTTGACTTGCGGTAAAATTTTTTTCTTCCATAACTTTCTCAAGAAGATCAAAAAATTCATTAATTTTTTATTTATTAAAACCAGTTGCGCGAGCTACAGATGTGCCTGTAGGTTTCCTTAAGCTGAGAGTGTCCTTGTGCCGTTTTACAAATCGTTTTAACCAATTTTTCCCAGCTGATTGTTTTAACAAAGAAAATGCGTTTGGGATATTGTTTTGTCGGGCTAATTGAAACGCAATTGAACAAACATCTCTCCTGGTCAAACCAAAAAATTGTTTCTCCTTAGCTAGGCAGTACTTTACAAGTTTTAATTCCAATTGTTCAGTTAAAATTGGTTTCCTTCCTAAAGATTTTTTCTTGAGACCATCTGTTTTCTGGTTTTTGTTTCGACAATATCTAAATAAAGTAGAACGGGGAACATTATCTATATCTTTTCGACGCAGCTAAATAACCAAGCTCTCGTTTCTGTACGGCATTTACAGCCTTTTTCATATTTTCTATATCCCATTTATGCTCCTTTACATTGCGTCGTGGCATTTTACTGTAAAAAAACATATCTATCTATATCTAGTTATAACTCGCATTTAAAAAAAGTATTCTTATGTGGAATAGTTACCGCAATGTGGGATATTCCACATTAGAGTACCCTGTAGTATTCCACAATAAAGGCGTCGATTCTTTTTAAATAAAGTTGTCATAAAAAAATACAAAACCTTTTTGAAACAAATCTACAGTTATTGTTAGATACTATCATTCATGAAGTTACTCTTTGAAAATACTACGCGATGAAACTAGTCTCAATGATATAGAAATAAAAATGTTTTCATCTTACCTAAAAAATTTCACAATATAAAAATGCAATAACTACCTGCTTTTTTTAGGGCAGCTTTAGTTAGAGGTTCTACAGTTTACATTAAACAATAAGAACACCAAATAAGCTTATGATTTCGCTATTACCGTAACGATGGCACTACTTGTTTTGCCAAAATGAGGGTATTCCACATTATGAGCCGTATTCCACATTCGGCGACTTTACTCTATTAGCTACAAAAAGTACTATTTGATGTAGAGGAACGACACTCCTAAAAGTTCAACATTGAAGCGGCTTTATTCGGGGGGAAGTTGTTTAAAATCAATTTAATTCCCAATCAGGATTAATTAATGCTCGCAAATATCCGACACAAAAATATAAATATTAGTAAATGATTTTTCGAAGCTCGATTAAATTTTACACAGGGGTAAATTTAATTACAATTAATTATGCTTCGAAAAATCCAATAATAATTAAATCTTTTGTAAATTTAATCGAAATTCAATACGGACGGTCGTAACACACTTGGGAATGTGGCCGGTTTCGATTTCGATTAAATTTTTACAGAAATTTATTGAGTAAAAGTTGCACGTACGTAAACTGCACCGTTGGAACCATGAATTGCACCGCCTCACCTTATGCATTACCAATTTACACGTATGTCAACACGTATACCTGGGAGACCACATCATTTTTATACGGTTTCTACATTTTAAAACAAACTCTTTCAGGAATTTACTAAGTAAAAATAGAAAAGGCAAACGAGGCGATTCGGTGCGCTAGTAGAATTTAGATGGGCTTATTTGATTGCTTGTGCATTTTATACCCACCGCAGAAGCAGACTAAATTTCAAAATGCGTCCGTGAAACAAACTTTTTGGTAGTAAGAAGTTCCTTAAAGGCAAATTAAGTTTAACAACGGTTCAGTTAGGCACTTCTTTTATCTCCTGGTTGTTTTCTTCCCAGTTGGTATCAGTACATAATTAAAAGCACTTCACTGGTAATATAAACTCTCGATTCTCATTACAACATCCTGTTTTTCTTAGTTATTAAAGGGGTTTTTATAAAGAAAGGCTCGTAGATAATAATAAGTAATTTTGCCATTCTACCGATGCTCAATTTAACTTCGTCAAACGACAAAAATGTTTTAAACTCCTCTCTTTCGAGAAAATTACTTTTAAAACTTAGTAATTTCCAGAGTTTCGTTATTAAACCTAAATTTACTTGTAATTTAAATTTTTTAAATTCAATTATTTTCTCGAAAATTATAAAAAATTATTAAAATGTTTATTTCAAATCTATGAATCACTGGCAGTACAGCCCATCTTTGCACAAAAATAAATAATTTGCAATGAGGTAACGTATTTCATATTCTTTCAAGGAATATTTTTTTATACCCAGTATTAAAGCAATAAATCACTTTAGTGCTTTGATTCATAAAAGTCAAGCATAATTTAAAGATTTGCAGATTATCCTTTCATTTTCTCTTGCACATCTGCATATATTTCTGCTATAATCCTACAATATCTGACACATGATTTATCAAAAGTATTTTCGGTATATTCCAAAGAGTGGTAGTCGTTATGCTGAATTTCGACTCACTCAGCACTCAACCAAATTATAGCTATTCCCAAAATTCCAGTCATGGTCTTAAGCTTCATCGCCTGTCATTTTACGAAGTGGAAAGCCTAACATATCCTTTCGAACGGCGAAATCTCCGATTTATCCTTTCAAATACCCCATTTAAGCAAAATTAACGCTTGTACCGAAATATATAAATGCCATATTTTTAAAAACTACCCTGTTGTTTCAATATGTAAAAGTACACTCGTTCGTTTCTAAGTTGGAATCCTGAACCATTTGTTTCGAATGCATAGCTTCAGCGATATCATTTTAACCGAAACTACTGTTCTTTGAACAACTTGTTTTCTGCTTATTTCTTTGTATAGCGCTTTTCCTCCCGTATGGATATTTAAATCAAACCTTCGTTTCTCCAGGAACAAAAGCCCAGTAGCATACTGTTAAAATACCTACGAACATAGAAATATAGAAGCTCAAAGCAGACAGTTTCGGAAATTTCTCTTCTGCTCACACTTAAACTTAATAATTTAATATTAAGTAACATAGTAATGGCTTTTCTCCTATCTAGCATAAGCGACTACAAACCGAAGCTCCGAAGTTCACCTGTAATAGTACAAAATAACCGTTTATCATAATAAAGGTCAATAATGGTGCCCAATAAAAGCAGAGCTCGTTAAGAACGTCGCTGGCAAACATGTTATCGGATAATAATATCATCGACCAAAGATGTCGCCCTCTGAATAACATCGTCCAATTCAAACATCGCTTTCTAAGAACCCAGAAAACTTCACATTACGGTTTAAGTGCTCCGTCGTTAATAATCTACAAGACTTCGGCAAAATATCTCGAGAATTTTTAATAAAGGATTACCAATAAATATCTTTAAATTGGGTAATTGCAGGGGATTTTAATTGATTTCTGAAGTAAAATGGAAATTCTGCAGACCCTTTTCGGGATGTTTTAAGGTTTTATATATTTTCTAGAATGCTAAAAATAAAATGCGGGTATTTATTTTGAATTTATCTAAAAGGCATCTTACTTTTCTAGCACTCAGTTCATTACATTGTGTATTTTCCATTTTGTGTTTGAAATATTTTGTATTTTTCATTATAGAAAATTTCAATTAGAGGTAACGTATTTTCTTCAAATCTGTTTCCGAAAACCTCAGCATCCATTGTAGTCTTGTAATTATTGTCTGAGTTGTTAGTAGAACTAAAAATTAGCACTTTTGTGAGCTATGATAATTTACCCTTGCAAGAAATCCAAGCTTCTTCAAAGTCCACAAATTATAGTGGTTTTGGCAAGTTTAGGTTTTCTAAAAAATAATGCCTTAAAAATTTGTTTCGTTTCGAAACTACATAAAGCTTTTCGGCCAAACCACTTCAATTGTCAGGAATTCTATACCAAATTCTATACCAAAATTACCCTTTTCTCCTGTAAAGTACTGCGTCAATTTTAACACAGCTTGTCAGATTTTTGAGAAATAATAGCGCAACAATCGGAGAAAACAAAAATATCACGATGTTACTTGACCACCAAAACTCGGGTACATATGTTTGTTGCTGATCGCTTTCGAAGCTTGATACACGCTAAATATTTAATATAAAATAATGTTTAATCAACTTCCCTAACATAAAATTTTAGGTAAGATAAATGGATAATGACCCGAACAGTCGATGTTTTACGTCTAAAACAAATATTTAATACAAGCTGTTAGAACTGAGGAGATATTTCTTATAATCACAAACATTGCCTTCGAATTAGTACGCATCCCTAGGAAAAATGAAAGCTTAAAAAACAAAAAGGATTTTCATTCGACTTTGAAAGCCACAATACTATTTAAGATCATTAAAGGATATATCTCTTCTTTCACTTTCGGGATTTGCACTAGCAATCCTTCTAACAAAACCGTAGTGTTACTGTGTTTAATAAACACTAAACGATAAGCTCGAAGGACCGTACTAAATGTGTATATCTTCGACTCACCTTGATAATGTTCCCTGGTTTGGGCTAATGCTATTCTTCTAAATTGTAGTTTCTTTCCAATGTAAACGCGTACACTACCTAGATCTTATTTTCTAAAACAATTCAAACTAAATTAATAAAAAAAACTATTATTAAAAACGGAATATACTGCATCAAATCAAGTTAGGTTACGTACTGTCATTGTTCTACACAGTGGAAAATCAAATCTATTGCTGTTTGCCTTGATTAAGTCGTCAAGATGTTCCTTAGAAGGTTATTAGAATCGTACGAAGGTGCAGACACCATAATCCAGAAAACGTCAGCACAGAATGGAAAGTAGGTACTTTAGAAAAGAAGAAAAAAAGAAAGAACTCCAAAACCTGGAAGAAGTGAAAACTGAAAAGGGCAGACTTCCAACAATTAAGAACAATACGGCAACAAAAAAAGTTTAATACACAAAAAAACAACAAGAAAAGGTAGGAATGAAGGAAAGAAGAAACGGGATCATAATGACAGTAGGAGCCAAGATTAGGCCACAACCCTTTTAATTTATGGGACCAAAACCGCAACCAAATCCTTAATTTTTATTCATGGCGTAAAACCGGAACATTATTTTTCAAAATGCTTTTTTCGTGAAAATTATAGGTACTAAGAATTGCAATACACGCATAACGCATAACGGGTTTTGATTAAAAAACTTTTTATTTAACTATTTTAATTTTTACAATAAAAAAACAGTGCTTGAAAGGGTTGTTGAAAAACGGAAGGCGGGTGAGAAGTTGAAAAGATAGTAGTTCAAAACAATACCAATGAATCAATGATCATTCCCATAAAAATAAAGTGAAACAAAAAAGGAACATCAATAAATTGTATTATTATTGCATTTTCTTGTGCAATGAAAAGTCAAATAATGATTATCGCCTGTTCTTTCTGGGCATTTTGCAAGAAGCTGAAAGACCATTACAAAACCGAAACCCATCGCTAAAAACCGATATGAACAGAACGGAATTATTTTATTTGGCCATAATGAAACCAAAACCCTTATTTAAAATTTTTATCGAACTGAAACTATAACAGAAACTTGATTTCATTTCTGTGCAAGTTACTAGAAGATACACAACTAATTTAAAAAATAATGTAAGAACGAGTTGCAAAAGAAGCAGAAAATAAAAGAAAAATTAGCAAAAGTATAATCAACAACAACTTGCACTTACGGAAACCAAATGGAAGGAAAATGCCTAATACTTGGAGCAAAATAAGATATATGCGGATGAAGTAAAGACAACGTATAAAAAGAGAGCAATGGAAGGTATAATTGTTCTGGAAAAACGAGACGGAAACCCACTGGAAGATTCATGTAAATGTAAAAGGAGCCGAATCGCAGTATGGCGAAAGCTTAGAATACAATAGAAAAGAAAATCGAAAATTGTAGGAAGTATAATAAACAACAAACGACACACAACGAGGTAGGCACAAAGAAATGCAAGAAATAATTTACGGAATAATGCTAGAATGAGTTACAAAGGAAATAGAAGAAAGCAAAAAAAAAATGTTACAAACTGAACGAGCGGAACACGAGGAAAAATAAATATAACAAAAATTAAAATCAAGTATTTAGGGAATTAAAAATGGCATTTAAGGGAAAACATGGAACAAATAGAAAAGAGATATACAAGAACCAACATAAGAAATTTTTACTAACAACCGAAGAAGACACAGGAAGAGGGATAAATGGTACTTATGTTGTGTAAAGATAAGAAGTAAGGAGATTGGGAAAGGGCTTGGATTCGGAAAATACTTAATATTAGGATGGATACTACATTATAGAAGAATAGAAAAGGAAGGAATGAAGGAACAACAAGTAGAAAAAATAGATAAGAGATGCACAAAAAGCAAAATAAGAAATTTCTACGAAAGAACCAAAGAAAGCGTATAAAATAGTACCAATGGTGTAGTTCTTTAAAGAAGTTAGGTGATTAGTGATGAGACTTGATGATCCGAAACGCAATGGCTTAAGATGGAAACTACGATACAGAAGAAAAGAAAGGCAAGGAACGGAAAAAACACACAATATATGAAAGAAGCAAGAGGAGCAGGGTTTGAGCTTGAAAGTGTACGAGAACAAGTATGACAGAAAAGAGATGAACAATTTGTAAAGAATAAGAAACAAAAAGGCAAAAAAACCTTAAGAACTTAAAGAACTTAAAAGATGCATACAACAAATAAATAACACCAAGTTAACATCAGGAGATCAAAACGAACATTAAAGGAAAAACAATTAGAACAAATAGAAGAAAGATATACATTATATACAAGTAGCAAAATAAGAAATAAGTAAAGAGGAATAAAAACTATTCTGCAAAGATAAGAAGTTAAGTGATGAGGGACGAGATTTGCTAATCTGGAAAGCGATAGCTTAGGATGAAAAGAACATTCGAGAAGAAGCGCAAAGAAACAAATTTAAAAATGGAAAAGAGAAGAGCAGGGTTTCGGCGCGCAATTAAAAGATAACTTGGAATAATACCATAAAAAGAAAAATTGGAAAACTTGGAAAGTACATTAATAATTTAAAAAAAAATAGCAAAAAAAGCCGGAACAAATAAACGTAATAACATAAACAAGTAATTTAATCAATAGTGCAAGAATGAGTTACAAAATAAACAGAAAATAATAGAAAATATGTTACTACCTGAATGAGCGAAACACGAAAAAATAAAATAGTTACATACAACCAAAAGGTCTACTAGTATTCAGCAAACCAAAAAGAGCATTTAGGATCAAAAAGCTAAATAATAAATTTCTACTGGAAAGCGAAGAAGGATAAGAAGGTTTTCTTCTGCAAACATGAAACGAAAAGAAATTAATACCAACATAAATGGTACGTTCTGTAAAAACAAGAAGTTATTAGATTAGGGAAAAGGCTTGGATCCGAAAAGCAATAGCTTAGGATGTAAACATTACAGAGAAAAAGAAAAGGAAGGAAGTAAAAAATACAAGTTTGATGAAAGAAGGGAAAAGAGCAGCGTCTTAGTATGAAATTAACTTGAACAAGATCTCAAAATAAGGCAATACAAAAAGTCAAAAAATCAGAAAGAATAATAAAATTAAAACAGTTACAAAAAGAGGTAGGAACGAAGAAACGAACGAAGATAAACCAATTTAATGAATAATGTAAGAACTAATTGCAAAATAAACTGATAACAAGAAAAAAAATTTTACAAGCTGGATGAGAAGAACACGAAGAAAAATATAGACAACAAAACTGAAAAAACTATGGAAATCAAAAAGAACATTTAGGGAATTACGAGAATTAAAATAAATAAAAGAAAGGTATACAGGAACGAATACGAAATTCCACCAAGTAAAGAAAACGTACAAAGCTGGGGGGGGGGGGGGCAACAAAAAGCAGCATGACAGCTTGACAAAATAAAAACAACTAAAAAAGAAGTAGGAAGGAGAAACGATTGAAGATAACTGAATGAATAATACAAGAACGAATTGCAGAATAAACTGATAATAAAAAATGTTACAAACCGGGCGAGAAGACTACGGTGAAAAGTATAGACAATAAAAACAAGAAACCCAATCTACAGGAAATCTGAACGAGCATTTAGGGACAAAGAATTACGATAGTTAAAACAAAAGGAAGAACGGTATTCGAGAATAACAAATTCTGTTAAGAAGCGAAGAAACCGTACAAAGGGCGCGGGCCACAGAAAAGGAATGGTTTTGCAAAGATTAAACGAAAACCTCAATAGGTTTGAAAGTTGAAAAGAACTCTCAGAAGAGGTTCTAAACGAGGGAGAAAAGGTTAAAAACGAAGAAGTGCTATAAAATTTGTCAGATACAGATAGCGAGTTAAAAAACCCAAACGAAAGATACAGCAAGAGATATTAAAAGTAGATGAAGGCCACGGGAAAGCGGTTTAAACTTGGAAGTTATCCTGGGGAAGAACTCATAAATGAGGTACACAACATGATAAATTGTAAGTACAAAGTAAAAACAGGCAATAATGTAGGACGAATGGACCTGAAAAGCATTACATACCTGAATGTACATATTACATAAACAAAATATGCCTCTTATATACCTAATACTACCCAAAATATGCATTCGGTCAGAAAAATATGAGCAAAACTTTAGAAAAACTTGGAATATAGACAAATAAATCGGGTACAGTCAACCTAAATGTGAATCCTTCTGACTAATAGAAAACCATTCACAGCAAAAGCACTCCTTGAATACCATAAAGTCCCCATTTACGTACGTTTATATCGAAACGGGTAATTATTACCATTAAATTATTAACTCAAGTACTATTCATTTTACATGATGATGAGATCGTATAAATTACAACGTTCAGTTTGTACTACGCCTGATGTAGGGCACAGTAGTATTAGGTTTATAAATTAGAAAGGCAACACTACACCTAAAAGTAATTAATGAATAAACATACCGAAAGTGTGATGTAATCATTAATTATTACTAATGTTATTTACAATGGAATAACGACGAGCTCCCCTTTAATTTTGATTTTGATTTATCTTTAATTGCTTATTTTGAAGGCATTAAAAATACAATGCTACCGAGTTCAAAACTGTAATCGACTTTAAAATATTAACTATCAAACACAGGTTTTTCCCTTCGGGGTAGAATTTAATTTTAAATCTATGTTCGAACTGAAATGAGAAATTACAGACATTTTGTTTTACTTTGCGCTCTACTAATTTTTCTATTAACTGCACAATTTTCGGAATTTTGCTATTTTATAGGTGAAGCCCTAACCTGCCTTTCAATTTTGCTGAATTCTTTTGGCATTCGATGATAAACGCATAGGTAAAGCTTATTAATTGATGAGTTTTCTGGTTTACTTCAATTTCACTTTTTCCTGGGTTCAACCAGTTATTAAAAATTAAACAAATATCGAGAAACTAGCCAATAACAAACCTTCAGAAAATATTAAATTTATTTCAATTTCAAGATGCATATTTCAGAATATCACTTGCAGTCTAATCAACCGACTGTAAAAAGATTGAAAGGAAAACAACAAACCCTTCAGTAAATCGTTCGTTTGTTTGGTTTCAGTTATCAATAAGAAACTGCAAGAAATGGGTATATAATAATCCGACGGTTCTTACCAGTTACATGAGTTGTAAGTTTTCCAGATGACTTTTACTAAAGTATCTTGAAAGGATGAAACATGAAGTTTGCAATCTTCGAAATAGGTGTTGTGTAACTATCACTCTGTCTCATCGATTCCTTTGTATATGGAAAAATCTTTCTAGGTCATACTACTCTAGAATATTTACTTTTAAAAAAGGCCAATTTATGTTTAATACTTTTTATTTCGTTTTGTCAAGAAGGACGTATTACTTCATAAAGGACCTATCGATTTCAGTCTCTCACAAATAAAAAGCAAAAAATTCGAGGTAGTTCTGACAAGCTACAGGAGAGTAGTATTGGACTGCAAGTGATACTGAGAGAGGAACAATTGTGGGAAATAGAGCGACAGAGCATTTAAGGATGTCCGACAAGAAATGAAATATCTGTCGAGGAAAACGCAACTCGATCTATAGGATGGAATCTCAATGCTTACACAGTAGGCTTAGCAGAAGAAATCTCAGAGTAGAATAATTGTTATCTGGATGAAAAGGCGTACTGAAAAATAAGCTATGCTGGAGAACGAGTACAATTCATTCCTGCAACTTTAAATGAAATTGTATGCAATGCTTCAATAGACAACCGAACCGATGGATGTTTAGATGAAATAACCGAATGAAAGCATGCATGCAAATAATGTAAAATGACTCGCCTGAAATGAAAATACAATTGAAATTAATCGCGTAACTGAAGTATGAAGTATGAGAAATGTTACTGGATTGTTAATTGTTTCGCAATTGTTCTGCACTCAGGAAAGCTTCCAACTTGTTCGGTTATTTTGAATTTATACATACTAAATGGCACAAACAAATCTAACCTTTTGGATTCCTTAATATCATACCTATTATTCAGTTATCGATATTTAAATAAATTTTTCGCTTCAAAGGTTTCCTCTCTTTTTTTTTACATTTAGTAAATCCAGGAAGCTTTTAATTTAAACTACCTCGCAATGTAAATTGTGAATGTATTCGAAAATCAAGCACTGAAATGTCAACTAATCTAGGCAATAACGTTAAAAGGCGTCCTTCCGTGCACATTTAATTCCATGTCACAGTATACAGTTAGATATCAACAGAGTTTCGCTTTGTTTTATGAGTTAAGCAAGCAATAAAATCGGGTTAAACGATAAATCAATTACTATCTCTTCACCCGCAATTTCAGAGTTTAATTCTACGACTGAGCAACATCAGTTAACACTTTCGCTTTAAAAGTATTCCGAATTTTCTGACCGAAAGAGCATAATTCATGATAACGCTTTTAATGTTTTCATATAGTTAAATGAGGGTTTTCGTGACTACTGTCTATTGAATTACAGTTTTGCAGGTGTTGTCAAATACTTGTTTCTACTCAAAAAGCTAAACTGTAATTAGTTGTAAGTTAAGAAACACTTAAAGCACTCATATTTCTAGGGGTTTGAATTAAAACCGTCAATAGTATTAAAATTAATTTTTTGGCCTAACTTTGCCAACTTTTTTAAGATTATATGTTACACAGAAATATTTGGTTTTTGTGAATTTTCAAATTAAGACACCAAAAACCAAAATTAATATTTACTTAAATACCTTGCCAAACTACTATTTTTTAAAGTAATTTTACCAGTCAAAATTTTTCCTCTAATTTCAGTTTACAGAAAAATTTAATTTTTAAGGATTTTTAACTTGCAAAACCCAAACTGAAATTTATATCTAGGTACTTAAAGTGATAATTTTAACAAATCAGGGGGTTTAAAATAATTTTCCGAATTTTAACTTGGGAAAACGAAAATCAAAATTAGCATCAACTTAAAACGATAAGTTTAATTAATTGGTTAGGTGGAAGAACAGCCTTTGGCTGAACCTCGCCTTTGTCCATATTGGCAAGAAAGATTTATTATTATTATTACTAACAAAGTCTGAGGTTTTTAGAATAATTTTTCTAATCAAAATTCAGCTTTCTCTGAGCTAACTCAATCCGTAATTAATTTACTTAAAATGTATAATACCTAATTACTTAATTAAAATAAAAGTATTTGCCAATTTTCCAATAAACCAAAATATTTGGTTTCTGAGGATTTTTAACTCAAGAAGATAGAAGCTGAGATTAATATAGCCACTTAAAAAGAGAAATTTAATTGTTTTTTTAAGTAATTTTCCTAATCAAAATTAAGTTTCTTCTAGCCTTGTCCAATTAGGTGGTTGACTTGTTTAAAATATCTAATAATTATCTAATTATGAATTTCCAAATTTTTCTGTAAAATCCAATACACAGTATTTGATTTTGGAGGACCTGAATTGTAACAAAGTCTGGGGTTTTTGAAATAATTTTTCGAATCAGCATTAACCTTTTTCTGTGCTGGCCCATTTAATAATTAATTTATTTATCAATTATGATCCATAAATTTTCCAAGTTCTCCCTGAAATTGCAGTAAACGCGAACATTTGATTTGACTTAAAATTATAAGTTCAACGAAGTTTGGTGTTGTTAAAATATTTGTCCTAATCCAAACCACCCTTTCTCTGACCTGGCCCAATCAGTAATTAATTTATTTAAAATATTGGTATAATAATTTAAAAAAATATGCTATATTTTTGTAAAATTTCGATAGACAAAGGCATTTGATTTTTGAAAGTTTCTTAACTTTAGAAACTAGAACCGTTATTTATTAGTTATTACAATGACCATCTACAAATTTTTAGTACATTTTTTTTGCGAAGTACGTCAATATTGGCCTTAATAAAGCTTGTGTAAATGTGAACATGTGAACTTTAAACTTCTTCCCCCGATATTTGCAATTTGTAGGTAATATTTAAACATCCTAAATACGTAAATGTTTTGTTTGTTAGTTATTTTAGCATCCCTTTACGTGCTTCCATAACCCTGCTCTAAAAAAACATTTAGAAATTCTCTGGACTATATTTATTTATCACTTGTTTAGTTTTTTAAAAATAACCCACGCGTATTATTGTATCAACTCAAAAAAAAGGAGAATTAGAAAGAAGGTAAAGGGAGGAGAACTGACGCAATTCACTTATAATTAAAAACACTTTCTTAAGACTAAATTAGGTACCTGAAGTAATTATTAAAGATCAATCGATTTAATAAGCTTTAAGTAAAACAAAGGAAAAATGGCAGAGGGAAGTTATTGCATATTGCTGCCTGCCAAATACTAATCGGATTAAGAATGAAATCTTCTAAGGTTCTCATTTGGAGTCTTCAAAAACAGATGGTGGCGTTATCAAAGACGATAGGAAGCTGACAGAATCTCTTATTATGAAATGCTACCAAAACGGAGCTGTAAATTCTAGTTATTGGCATGTTTGATACACAAACTGAACTCAGGGCAAAGCTGAATTAATTTCGTAATTACGTTACAATTCTAGTAGTTTATCAGACTAAAACTAGCACGTCTTTAAAAATCAATGTAAATTGTTAATAAGTTTGACGATTGATTTTACTTGTTTAATTCAACGAACTTCGTGCATATTTTATGGATGCAAAATATAATAATTACTAATTCATCAACATCCAAAATTCTCGAACGTTTGTTCTAAAAATATAAGTAAATATAATTCATAGTTTACGTAATCAGCTGCTTCTAGTTTCCTTTATCATGTGCATAAATTATAAATTCCCAAAGTAACCTGGAGGTGAAAATGTGATAAGGTCAGACGTACACGCTGATAAACTTGCAACATAATCGTGTGGGTTGTTAGTGGGCGAGTCATCATTCAAACGCTTCCCGTTTAATTGCACGCCCCATAAATAGGGCAAATACAAGACGTTTTATTGGTGCGAATAGTAGCATTATGCATAATGAGATTTGTAAAACCGTTAATATTAAAGGAATGAAGACCCTCCTGAATAAATACTTTCCATTCAGGTTATAATTAAAATTTCGTCATGGAATATCGCTTTGAAAATGGCTAAATTTTAGGCTTTTATTGGCGATTTTAATTATTTTACGGTTTTCATTCAAAGTGGCAGAAAAATAATGTCAAATGCACCGTAGGAATTTTAACCTGAACTTTAGATGAGTTAATAGCGAAGATGTGAGGTACTTTAATATCGCTTCAATTGCAAACTTGGAAATTTAATTTTGATTTGCACGTAAAGAGAATTTAACTACGAATATATTAAGTGAACTATTTAGTTTTAACAAACGCTGGATTGGACGTACCTATATAAAAATGCATTTGTAATTCAATTAATTAGTTTATTAACGTTAACTTTGACTCACGTTGTACTACATTTAATTGTTTTTTGAAATGCATAAGAGTGGAAAACACTGAGACTTGAAAAGAGACTTTAATTTGAGTTTTAAAATCTAACATTACAACTTTCAGTTCAAATCTAAATATTTAAATTTAAATCCAAATTAAAGTTCCTACATTGTGCTACACTTAATTTTTTTGACATTTGACCTTTTTTGTGAAATTCGGAAGTGTGGAAAACACTTTGGGGCTCGAAAAGGTCTTTGTTTAGATTTTTCAATTACAACATTATTGATAGGCCAGATTTCAACTTTTAACCCAGACTTAAATAAATATCTAAATTTAAATCCAAATTAAACTTCGGATCTACTAAATTTCTTTGTTTATTTTCTTTTTAAAATTTTGGGCCCTGAAAAGGATTTTAATTTGTCTTCTCAAATCCAACATTGTGAATAGGCTAGATTCCACTTTCAATCCAGATCCAGTAAAGTTTGTCACGTGTTAATTCCGTACTACGGCAACTTATAGGGGACGTCGATGTCCTTAAGCTCGCGGCTAACAAACAGTCGAAGAAGGGGGGTTCGAAACGCTAAAGCCTTCAAAAATAGGGCGATCGTAATCGGCGCCACTGCGTAAATCACCCAAGATGGTCTCGAAGAACGTACCGCAGATGGTTCCTTCAGGGCTCGAAGGGTGGGTTGGGGGTAACTGCACCCTACTGCTGGATGTACTTACCATTACTTACTTAAATAAACACTGGTACTGGTAGCCAGGCTCACAAAGCTACACACAAACATTTAAAACAGACACAAAACACAAATAAAAGACAAGAATGAATTAATAATGAAATTTAATGAATGCAAGAAATATTCAAAATATGACACAAAGGAGTTATAAAAGGTAGTCATAATGGGGGATTGGAACTTAAGAATTGGAAAAAATAAAGAAGCGGTATTAGGCTACATGGGAGAATATGGCGAAGAAATAAAAAATAAAAACGGAAAGAGGATGAGAGAATTCTAAACACCTTCGTAGCTGAGGAAAGAAATGCAAAAAGCATAATAGATTATTATATAACCTACACAAACAATATGGAACATGAGATAGAACAAGTTTTAACGATCCCCGAATATGAAATCGGGTCAAATCATAGAATGGTAACTGCAAATATACAAGCAAATGAAGTGGAGAGAACACAAGATATATACTATGAAAAGATAGACAAAATAAAACAAGAAAATATTAGAAGAACGTACCAAGAAAGGTGGAGCTAATCGATATAGAAAGAACCAAAACCAATGGGGATTTGAACGAAAGACGCTCAAAAACATAATCTACGAAAAAGCAAAAGAAAGTTGTGGTGGGACAACAAAACAAAACACCAAGAAAAAATGCACGGATTGGGGTTGGCAGAAATTAAACAGATAATTAAGAAGAAAAAACAAGTCTGGAAGAAATACATATGAACAAAAGACTCCCTAGATGAAAATGAATATCACATAATAAGAAACGAAGCAAAAAATGCAGCAAAAGAAGGAAAACGAATAAGCTGGCAAAACTTCGGATCACAGCTACAGGAAGACTATAAAAGTAGCAATAGGAAATTCTGAAGCAGAATCAGATATTTGAAGAGAAGAAGAATGAAATAAGTAAGAATAATCAGAAATAAAAATAATGAGTTAGTAACTAATAAAGAAAAATTTAATGATACAGAAGATGAAATTGATATAGTTGAAACTAATAGAGAAACAAAAGAGGAAAACGATATACTACCTGATGAAGAAATAAATGAAATAGAAATGGCTGAAATAGCAGAAGCGCTAAGAAACAGGAAAATCTGGAGGAGAAGATGAAATTGATCCGGAGTTGATTAAATGGTTAAGCGAGGAAGGAAAAAGATGGTTACACGAAATTTCCAAGAAAGCCTGGATAGAGGAAAGAATACCAAAAGGATGGGAAAAAAATCTTATTTTTCCAATACACAAAAAAAAACGTACGAATCGCAATAATAAATTATAGAGCAATATGTTTACCCACTGTAGAATAATAAGTGTATACGAAGATAATCGAAAAGAGACTCCGTAAACAAATAGAAGGAAAATTAGAGGACGAACAAGCAGCATATTGAACAAATAAGCAAACAATAGATAATATAGCTACAATAAGAAATTTGATAGAAAGAGCTGAAACCAATGAGCAGCTATATTTAACATTTATAGATCTAAGAGCTGCATTTGATTAAATAAAAAGATCTGTCATGTGGAAATGCCTAAAAGATCTGAAAGTAAACAAAAAACTAATTATAATAATACAAAGTGTATATAAAAACGTAAGAGCACAGGTTATCAACAAGCGACAAAACTCAGTAGAATTAGAACTAAAGATGGGAATAAAACAAGGAGATAGCCTGAGCCCATTATTATTTATCATAGTAATGCATAAGCTAGCTAATAAAAACCACAAAAGGAAAATCAAAACCAACAACCATTGCAAAACTTAGTAAACATCTAGACCCAAGAGATTGAAACCCTCAAAATGGAAATAAACATAGATAAAGATAAATTTATGATAATTAACGAAACATAAACAGAAGAGGGTAAAAAAATAACATGTAGATATCAAAATCTAGAACCAGTGAGCACATATGAATATTTAGGAAGCTTGGATTTAGAAATTGCAAAAAGAAATCAAAAAGCCACAAACATATTTTATGCCATAAACATAAATATACTAGGAAAAGAAGAGATAGACATACAGACTAAATCACATGTGTATAATGCACTAGCAGTACCATCTATATTATTTTATGCAAGTGAAACCTGGGCGATGCTAAAGAAGCATGAGGCGAAAATAAACACAATCGAAATGAAGTACTTCTATCTAAGAAAAATGGCGGGGAAAACAAAATATGACAGAACAAGAAGTGAGCAAATTAGAAGCATGACAAAACAAGAACCAATTACAATAAAAATAGAAAATAGACAACTAAACTGGTACGGTCATATCACTCGAATGGAATCAGAAAATTAATACAGTTAAGAAGATAATAGAATCAGGCAAAGGAAAAAGGAACAAAGGAGGAAGGCCAAAGAAATCATGGCTGGACAGAATACAGGAGATAGGAATGAACAGAGAAAAACAAATTAATGAGATGAAAATAATGGCTCAGGAGCGGAACAGATGGAAGAAATGGATAAAAGAATGTAAAGCCACATAACAATTCCAACGCCGTAACGGACATAAGGATTATCGTGAAGAAGAAGAAGATTCCAACTTTCAATCCAGATCTAAACGCCTTAATTTAAATCGTAATTAGAGTCCTTAGGTTGTATTAAAGTTTTGTAAAATTCGGAAAAGTGGATTTAATTTTTTACGCCCAAATTTATTTCGAAAAAAAAAATATTCATATTTAGATTTAATATAAATCAAAACATATCTGGGGCAAATAAAAAAAATTTAATATTTAGCTTTTTAATTCCTAAATTGGAATTTTTAATGTCACAAATAAAACTTTCGAACACAAGTTTCAAGCTAAAAGTTGCATCTTCTAATACACCTAGTATTTGTCGATTAACTTTTTATTTTTCAGTTAAATCGAGCACTTGGACCTTCACATTTATTTAAATTTTCAAATCCGGGCCGAGCCTTCCAACCCATACCTTTTGGTTCCAAATTCAATCTCAAATTCCAATTTCATATTAAAAATTCTAAAGTTTTAGTATTCGGAGTTGAATTTATAATCCAAGTTTAAAAAATTTAACGTTTTAATTCTCAACCTCAATTCAAACAAGAAATTGGCTTGAGTGCGGTGAGTGGATTTATAAATCTGAATTAAAATTAAATACCAATCTTTAACCGAATGTCCGCTCAGATTTGAGATCTTCTTATCCAAATCCAGGTCCAGGTACACAAAGGCAATCTGCTCTTCCTCTTCAGTATTAGCTTTGAAATTTAGAATTTTAAATCCAGGTTAAGATTCAATCCAATTTGAGAAGTTTAAATTCCCAACTATTTTGATTCTTTAAGTTTGATTTTGAATCGAAATTTATTCCCCAACGAACAGGGTTTACAAAATCGAATCAAATATTTTGCAGCTTATTAGAGCCAAAATGATTTCAAAATGACATCCACAGTTTCAGTTTCAATACAGAAATTAGTTTGAAACGTGTTTCAATTCAGGATAGAATTTACATATCAAAGTTGAAGTCTACAACCAATCCGTTCGGTATTTCATCCTTATCTGATATATTTAAATTCAAATCCAAGCCTCACGAACAGATATTGCAATCCAGTCTTAAATTCCCAAATTATAGATCTGATTTCGAGGTGCAATGATCTTGGATTTTTTAGATTAAATCCAATTTAAGTTAAGGTGGCCTCTACATGCCTTCCAAAGTTTCATTGGCCATGCTCAATTTAGGCAGAAATTTGAATTAAACTTCAAAAGTGGACACAAATCCAAGTTAACGTTCCAAATCAATATTTCACTGATTCTTTATTCAGACCTGAAATATCGAAATTTCAAAATCCAAATCCTTTAATCCAGTATAAACTTTCAGTTCAAAGTTCAGCTTCAAATCAGGAATTTTAAATCTAAATTCAAAAATTTAACGTTTACTTCTTAAGCTCAATTTAAACTAGAATTTGGATTAAGTTTCGTGAACGGATCTTATAATAATACAGAATTAAAATTAACCGAATATCCACTGAGATTTGAAATCTTCATAGCCAAATCCAAATCCAGGTATACAAAGCTTATCTGATGTTCCTATTCAGAATTAAAATAGAAATTTTGAATTTTAAATCCATGTTAAGATTCAATCCAATTTAAATTCCCAATTCCTTTCAAACTTTAAGTCTGATTTTGACTTGATTTGGGCAGGACTTTCAAAATTTGAAGTTAAACAATTTGAAAGTGACATCCATAGTTCCAGTTTTATATTTAATTCAAATAAAGGTTTGAATTGAGTTTGATAAGTGTATTTCAAACTCAGGTTAGAATTTACTCATCCAAGTTTAGGTACACAATCGATCCATTCAATTTTCCACCCATAGCTGAAAAATTTAAATTAAACTCCAAATCTGACAAATCCAATTTACAATTCAAGTCTAAACTTCAATACAAAGTTCGAATTTTAAATTCAGATGTAAGATCCATTTAAACTTAGATTTGAAGCATAAATTCCCAATTTATAAGTTTGATTTCCAAATGGAATAATTTTGAATTTTTTAAATTAAATCCTATTTGACTTATTTAAGCCAATTAAGGCAGAAATTTGAATTAAGCTTAATAAGTGAATACGAATAAGTATTTTCACTAATTTTTTTATTCAGATCTGAAATGTCACAATCTAAATCGAAATTCAGTATAACATTTAAGTTCAAAGTTCATTGAAGTTAGGAATTATAAATCCAAATATAGGTCTTGGATTTAAAGGTTAAATTCAGTTAAAGCTGCAACGTTAAAATACGCTCCTAAAATATGTCTGACTACATTTAAAAAGCTTAAGGTACGTCGAAAAATAGAAAGTTTAACGGAGTAATTATTGGAGTTTCCTTTTATTTAGAAAACTGCTGCATCATTCAGTGTTTCCTACAAGGACAGTGGATTACTTTCAGGGAGTTTGTTAGAATAGGAGAAAGGGTGCAAATGAGAAATGTAAATCTAGCTTTTAGAGAAGCTTTTATTAAGGACGGGTAAAGAAACTGTTTAATTAGGGTCAGCTGGTACTGAATTGTTCAGAAACGGTTACCTCAGAAAATCATTTATGTATGTCGTACTTTCCTCCGCCGTTTCAGTATCCGTGTTTCTTAAATTAGATCTATTAGAGTTGTAGAGTTGTAGAACCCTACAAATGAAGTAATATTTCTTAGCCTGCCGGAAAACTTTTAAAGCCTCTTCATAAACCTGGTGAGAAACGTACGACTATTTGTTTTTCTTCCACTCTTCCTTGAACTCGTTAAAGATCAATAAGTTTATCAGTTTGGTTAGAAGCAATTTTTAATGTTCATTTTGGAATAAAGAATTTTAAAAGTATTACATCAAACTTTAAAGTTACCTACCCCAACGAAAGCCACGTTCTCGTTGAACTGATCCATTAAGTTGACACAGTTCAGAATACTCTTTGGATTATAAGTAAATCTATACCGTCAACAACAGCAACTCTGATACTGATTCATTGTCTGTAGCAGAATTCCCGTACTTCCTTGAGTTACGCTTATCCTAACTATCTAACAACTTGAGAAGATCGAGAAACGTTGTTCTATATCTATAATGCAAAACTAGCGAGCGATTCGTCTTCTTAAAGAACAATTCGGTATGTATGTAGGTCAATTCATTTGAAAACCAACCCGGCGCTTTTCGTTTTCGGGTCAATGTAAAAAAAAGTTAATGAAAGTAAGACCTTTTCAAAGACGCCCTGGTCTTTACTAAATTTTCCCAATGGCATGTAGCTGTCCTCCAATTCAATTTATAATCTCTTCATTTTAATTAATTGCGAGCCTTCTCGTTTATTATTTTGTCATTTAACAATCTAAAGTCCTGCTTTTTTGACGTACACTTAATGTTTAAAGGGCGTTTTTAGAAGTTAATAAAATCAAGGAAATTTTTAAGGCTTCAGAATAACAACAACAGGTTGAACATCGAAAATTAGTAATTCTCATAGAGAACACTCTGTTGGCGTATATCCTTGCTGCTAAGCTTGCTTTATAGACAGCGCATTTTACAAGTACCTGAGTCGAGTATGCAGGTGTATACGTTAGATAATTACTAATTAGAATTCAGTGTATGTAAAGGATTTAGGTTGCTGTTGTAGAGTTTAGCACTTATCAACTCATGTTTCACTTATGGCATTTTCTAGCTTCGTATGTGGGAGCAACCGTGGTCAAGGAAAGTTCTCTTATGTGTCAAAGGGAGGAGTAATAAAGGAAGTAAAAGTAGTAACACCAAAGGGCAGTATGAGTTAAAAGAGATCACAAATTTTAGCGTATCCTTGAAACCTACTCAGCTGCAGGTTGGTCACCAGATGTGAATAACAAATTAGTATCACTTTAAAACAAAAACGTTTTCTGAAGATTCAAATTAGGTATTTAACTTAAATTGTTAACACCATTGACACTGAACAATATGAAGACTTTTCTGATGATATTATCTTTACCATTTTGTTGCTAGTATGAGCAAATATTTATTTATAAAAAACTTCTTATTCATGTTGTGCTGTATTTTACTTCCTGAAAAGCTTGAATAGCTTTGTTTATACTTGGTTTGAATTACTCGTATTATATTTTTACACTTTTTATATACCTACCGAGTTAAGTTTTAAAGCATGTAAATAAATTATTTAACAAGATATATAGGCCAGTCATATTGTACATCCAACATTGCAATAATTACGGTAAACTTAATTTTTTTATATATGTTGTTAGGCTCTACCCAGGTACTATAAATCCAGATTTGCAACCCCGAAAAACTTGTGCCAGCTGAGATATAGCCGAAAAACCGCGAAATTTTTTCATTTTTTTCAGTTTTTTGCAAAAAAATCACTAAAGAAACCTTCTGACGAAAAAAGTCATTCTTATCTTTTTTTAAGTAGATGAAATTTGCTACAAACAAAGCTATACATGAGCTCGGAGCTGCAGTAGTTGCTGAGATATAGCCCTGCAAATATGAGGAATTTCTTCCGGCTATATCTCAGTTGGCACAAGTTTTTCGGGGTTGCAAATCTGGATTTATACTACCCGGGTGGATCCTAACAACATACAAAAAAATTAAGTTTACCCTAATTATTGCAATGCTGGGTCCCTTTTTGTGTACAATATGACTGGCCTATTATAAGAAAGAAACCTTCTGACGAAAAAAGTCATTCTTATCTTTTTTTAAGTAGATGAAATTTTCTACAAACAAAGCTGTACCTGAGCTCGGTAGCTGCAGTAGTTGCTGAGATACAACCCTGCAAATATGAGGAATTTCTTTCGGCTATATCTCAGTTGGCACAAGTTTTTCGGGGTTGCAAATCTGGATTTATAATACCCGGGTGGATCCTAACAACATATAAAAAAATTAAGTTTACCCTAATTATTGCAATGCTGGGTCCCTTTTTGTGTACAATATGACTGGCCTATTATAAGAAAGAAACCTTCTGACGAAAAAGTCACTCTTATCTTTTTTTAAGTAGATGAAATTTTCTACAAACAAAGCTGTACCTGAGCTCGGTAGCTGCAGTAGTTGCTGAGATACAACCCTGCAAATATGAGGAATTTCTTTCGGCTATATCTCAGTTGGCACAAGTTTTTCGGGGTTGCAAATCTGGATTTATAATACCCGGGTGGATCCTAACAACATATAAAAAAATTAAGTTTACCCTAATTATTGCAATGTTGGGTCCCTTTTTGTGTACAATATGACTGGCCTAATAGTGCGGTTGGTAAGATTACGACGTCGACAATAGAAAGACCATGTAAATAGAATCAATGATAACAGATTAGCCAGCATTGCACTGAGAAAGACCCGAATACAATCAGACCTCGAAGACGACCACCGAAAAGATGGAAGGAGAGCTGGACATCAGACTCCCAAGAAAATCCAAACTAAGGAGAGACATTTGGATAAAAACAAGACTTAGTTCTAAAACCAGAGGAAGAAGGAAAAGAAGCATAAAACATAACACCCACCAATTATCAGTTAAGATAGATGTTGATCCCTGAAGTGAAAGTACTTTCCAAATTTTAATTTATTTTGTCCTTCAAGCTACTACAAACATTGGTAGCTAGGATGGATTTCTGAAGGTTTCAGAAACTCGAACAATATAACACACCGTCAACATCAAATAATCTATATGGCAAACGAAGACATTAGAATAGTCACTTCGAATGCCAATGGGAACCTACAAAAGCAAGTCGATCTGCGGGCATTGCTTGATCTCCACAAAATAAGTATATGTCTCCTAATAAGACAATTCTATATCTATCAGGTTTAAAGATGCAACAGGAGCTGGTAGTGCTGTAATACTCAAAAACAACATTTCTCATTGCGAAGAACTGAAAATGGAATTAGAGGAAAATCAGGTAACAGCAACAACAATTAACATCAGGAAAGGGAAACCAGACTAGCCGTAATTTATTGTTCGGCACGACATAACCATAAGAAAGAGAACTACCTTAATGTTCTTAACCAATTAGGTAACAAATTTATAATTGGGGAAGATATCAATGCAAACAACATCATCTGGGGTTCGAGATTATCCACAATTCAGGGAAAGGAATTGCATGAAGCAAGTAAAATTCCTGGCTTGTTGCATTTCTTTATAGTTAGGACAATTTCTCCGAACTATATGACAATGGAAGAAAACTTTGACATGGATTCAGACCATTCCCCAGTAATTTGCACATTAAGTGAAACGGTCATAAAAAAGAATGTAATCCAACTCTAGTAAACAAAAAAAAAACCAATTGGGAAGGATTCCAAGAAGAATTAGCAAGCAGAATTAAACTAAATGCCCCATTGAAAATTAGAGAACTGTTACACCAAGAAGCTGAAAGTTTTATTAACTGAAGCATGGCAAAATACACCTGACATCAAACGAAAAAGTGACAGAGAACAAGGGCACCTGACGGTAAAACCAGATTAAATAGAGCCACCCCAAATTAAGTAGGGGAAATTGCAGAACTATAAGATGAATCCATCAAAAAATATTTACAGAAATTAACAGACAATTAGGAATGAAATTATTCCCTATGGAAAGGCCTGAAATAAACTAAAAAGGCCAGTGATGCATAGTCCACCAATCAAAACCTCATATGGTAGTTGGGATAAGCCGAATCCGTAAAAAGTCATTTGCTTGTCGTTTAGAAAAAGCTTTCGGCCAAATGAAATCCAAACCATACAAGAATTGATACCATATGAAGGTGAAGACGTAACACCCAAAAGAGTAGCCAGAGAAATTAGATAATTAACAAGAGAAAAGCTCCAGGTTAAGATTTTATAACTGGAGAGATCACATGCACCGAATGTCCGGAAAATGACTGACGTAATTATAATTGGTAAAAAGGGTAAACCTTCGAATGAAGGCTCATAGTACAGACCTATTTCTCTACCGCCAATTGTATCTAGTCTATTCGAGCCACTACTACTGAAGCGACTAAAATCTATCATTGCCAAGAAGAAACTAATCCTTATTCATCAGTTTGGATTTAGGAGTAAGTGTTCGACAATTAACCAAGTACATCGAATAAAAGATATTATTGAAAAAGTCTACGAAAAAAAAGCAATTATGCTCAGCTACATATATTTTTAGATATAGCACATGTATTGGACCTGGTCTGCTATGAGGGATTAACGTACAAGCTACGTAAAATGTTGCCAAACAATATGCCGAGATATTAAAAACCTATATTTTTGGACAAATATTTCGTGTGAAACAAGAAGAAGCGTACTCTACAATAAAAGACATAAACGCATTTGCACCCCAAGGTAGCGTGCTAGGACCAGTGCTATACCTGCGGTACACTTGCGATGTACCACAGACTCAAAGTTTCCACATAGCCGATGGCACCGCTATCCTAGCAGTGGGAAATGATAGTGAAGAAGCTCCAGCTAAACTCAAACAGGCCTGTTATAATGTAATTGAATGGTCTAAGAGGTGGAGAACAAGAATAAACGAGAGAAGCTCCGGACTTTGAGCCACAATTGAAAAACCGGCACTAACGCTGATGAATAACTTGTATGTGACTTTCAATTTCTTTGCTACATAACTGCGTTAAAAATGACCAATAAAGAAAAATGCAAAGCAATATTAAACTCTATACACAAATACACATATTTGAAATTGTAAGAAAAGTATGGGCAACAACAGAACGAATAATAGGATATCCAGAATTAGGATGTTATGATACAGAATGCAGGATAAGAACAGAAGAAGAAACAAAGCGAGATTGAACTGGTCGCAGACAGGAGGGGAAGGCATTATAGAAACATGGAAAAGATCATATTTAAACAGAAAAAGGATGGAAAAATGAACAAAGAACTGGAAGAAACTGGGAACGAAAATACAAATAATAATAATACAAGACTTATCTGAAGGGTCTGTGCTACGTAATAATAATATAAATCTCCATCTTCGAGCTCAAACTCTAGGGTGTTATGTGTTCTCTTTGCTGATGTATGACCTAGAGGTTTGGACGTTAACATACGCTAAGCATTCGAAATGTGGTGCTATCGACGCATGCTAAAACTTTCATGAACTTACCATGGGACTAGTGAAACAGTACTCGAGCGTATGCAAAAAGAGAAAGAAATCATAAAGACGGTCAAAAAACAATAACTCTCATACTTTGTACTATCACGTGCAAAAGTGCAATTGTATGATCAACAGCCTTGCTGCAGTCGATGAGTAACTTTCTTATTCTAACTTGTTAATATAACCTACAAGGTCTTATGGTTATGCCCAAGTTACTAATATACTGCTGCAAGGCTGTTTATCATACAATAACAAATCTTAGGCATGATAGTAAATACGTGTTATGCGAAACAGTAAATGCAATCTACTGCAGCTTATAATACAAGAAAAATTTGACGGAAAGAGAGGACACGCAATGGACCAGACTGTCGTCAACAGATCTATTTCGTGCTTCATGCAATAAAATTAAATTGGTCACAATAATCGTTAACGTCCACTGAGGATATGGCACAGACAGAAGAAGGTAGCAAGACAACAGGAAGTGAAAACATACCAGAAGAGCTTTTAAAATATATAGGTCCAGCTTTATATACAGCAATGCATTGTAAATTAATATGTGAAACATGAAATGAATAGAAAATACCCCAATAATGGACAATAGAAAATATAGTAACTATACATATGTCTATAAGAAAGGAGAGAAACCAAAATGTACAAGTTACGGAGCAGTAACATTACTAAATGCAACATACTAGCTTTTGTTGAAGGAGAGATTGCAGCAAAGTTGTAGATATGTAAGGAGTACAGCAGATGTAACACACGTCCTAGAATAAATACTGGAAGGAAAAGGCATATGCACACAACTATGCTTTTCATTCTATAAAGAAGAATAAGAAGATACAGGAATCATGAGAAGATTAAAAAGACTGATTTTTTGTTGAGAGATATCGCCCAATGGAACGTATACAGCTACTACGAGATCTTTCAATTCTGATATCTTCAAAACCTTATTACCTCATTCTTCCCTACTCCCTCGCTTTTCCCTCTGATATGTTCCATATTTTGCCCTCATTTTATTTTTATCTCCTTCAGTGGTATTACTATATGCAAGGTATAACTCGCAGTGATCATCCCTAAAAGAAATCTAATAGAAATTCGGTATTACATATCTCTGAATACTTGCCCTGTTCTTTACTCTTCCTGCCGACCTTTTCTTCTATTTTACCCTACATTAAAAGTTGCCGAAGGTGGTATGGTTGGTGATTGATTATATTTATGTTCAAATTACTCTGATTTTTGTTTTGTTTATTTACAGTTCGAAGATCTTCAGTACTTGTAATTATATCTGTCCAGGAACTTTTCAACATTCTTCGATAGAACTCAAATGCTTCTAAATTTACACATATACAGGGTGATTCAAAAGGTATGGTCCAAACTTAAGGGTGTGATTGGTGTTGTTAAAATAAGCAAAAAATTCCAATAAACACATGTCTTATTTGCAACCGCTAGCTAGTTACAGAGGTTTTCTTTGTTTTTATCTGTGTTTTGCCAAATCACGTTATCAAGGAACTAAGTAAAACAAATGTTAATTCCTTATGGCAGAAGACGTTTCAAGCTTGAATTGGCGTAGTTTTCAATAAATGTGGTAATGATGGAGCCATTTTCTGTACGTGCAGAAATGCATTTTGTGTATAGTTATTGCAGCGGAAATGCCCGTGCACCTGTGGTAGAATATGGGAGAAGGTATCCTCACCGGAGACAGTCTGACCACCGAACATGTATTTAGACCTTTTAGATAATGCCTAGTCGGAATTATCTGCATCTTGATGTGCGAAGATCCATGTGGTATCAGCATGACGGGGCACCGTTGCACAATTCACATCCACTAGATTTTTACTTGTGGGGTGCATTAAAAGAAAAAGTTTATGCAACGGAAATTCAGGACAGGGGCCATTTAGTTAATAGGATAAATGAAGCTGTTGAAGATATTCGAAAACATCCTCAACAGTTGAGGAATGTTCGAGATTCTGTGCGTCGGCGTTGCAAACTTTGTATACAAGTACTAGGTGGACATTTTGAACATTTTTTGTTGTGATACTTTTTAATTTTTCTTATAATTGTATATGCTCTTTATTAATAATAAATTATCCTAAATGTTGTTATAACTAGAAAACAATTGTGAATCGGACATGAGTTTATTGGCATTTTTTACTTATTTTAACATCACCTATCACACCCTCAAGTTTGGACCATACCTTTTGAATCACCCTGTATTTTGGCATTGTTCACCTCTCTATTCCACATAGTAGTATTGGAAAAACGTGACATTTTGAAGTTTTAGTGCGATAGAAATGGGAATGTATAGTTGGGAACGAAGTGATATGATCAAGAAAGCCTTCTTTAACATTTTCGCTTATGGCCAGCCAAAATTGTCTTGGCTTCCATGTTTCTCGGCTACTTTCTAGCGGCAGTAAAAATCATTTTCTTTTATATATAGGTTTTATAGCCACATCACCATGGGTTTACTATACATGGCGTTCACATACGTCGGCTTTTCTCTCACTCTTCTGTAAGTAAATTATAAGTGCGCTCTGCTGATAGTCGCAGTAAAAGTTGGAGACATATTTTACCAGAATTAACTACATAAGAAATAGTGAAGATCTTTCATCTAAGTGTTTTTCCTTCTAGGAGCAAATTTAATAGCTACGACCTTGTGCAGTACAAAATTGATTTCCTTGAATATCTTAAAAATCAACGGAGATTTATTTTTAATGGTCTGCCAAAGTTATAACAGGTAAAAGCGAAACAAAGAAAAATAATCACCTACCTGTATACTTACAAAAAACTCAAAAGAATTCGCCGACTAACTTAGTTGTTTGCGAGGGCCGTAGATCGCCGAGGATTGCCTTATCAAAGTTAAAACTCATAAAGTGCATACTAATAAAAAATGGAAAAAATTGGGCGCCAGAAAACTTTTCAGTTTTCAAAAAAATATAGAAATACAGATAAGTAAGTTTAATAAATTCAAAGTATTTAACAATAGACAAAATAAAAGCCAAAAATATTCAATCAAACATACAAAACAATTCGCTTAGGTTACTTTCAAAATGAATAAACTGAATCAAAAAACTAAACATCAACGTTAGTTGAATTAAAAAAATATATTACATGAATGGTAATAAAAAAAAACGATCAAGGTGGATAAATAAAAAATAAATAAGCGCTTACCTTTATTACCTGAGTGAAAACAAGTCTAATAAAAATGAACGATCAAAAAATATATAGCAATAGCCTTGTTTAAACTCAAGCTTATTACCTTGAAAAAAAACACGCAAATTCGATATGATAATAAAATAAAATGGAAAAACCAACCTAAAGCGTTACAGTATATTACAAAAACCAAAAATATAAATTTATTTCGTGAAGCGAAAAAGGATTAATATGAGATAATTAAATTAATGCAAGTTAAATTCGCTGAAGGCGTTAAAATTCAATTGTACAAATATTTAAGTAAAGCAAAGTTAAAAATTAAGAAATTTAATAAATGGACTAAAACCAGGTAAATTCGACGACACTTAACAATTCAATAAACACCGACCTTGAATCCTCCAAGCGATCAAGTGGCGAATAACCAGCAATCTAAAATAACTTTTCTTGATAAACGTCAACCAATTTTGCAAGTAACGTATCCAAGACTCCATAAATAATTCAGCCGTAAAAAGGCAATAACCAAAAGCGCCGGAGTACAGGAAAGTAACGCAAAAGAAAAAGAAAAGAAGCTGTAACAAAGTCGCCATTAACACGTGCGTTCAATGATAAGGCAAAAATCTCCACTTACCACCAGTATCTTGGTGCTTCTAAAAAAATAAGTTCACAACGTGAAACAAAACCGAAAATCTCGGAAGTTATAATTACGAAAATTCCATCAGAATTGAATGAGTAACTTCGGGATAAATTCAAACTCAACTGCTTCGGCAGACGACCCAACGGAAAAAGCCAAGATTTCTCGAACGCAACGCCTATCACCAAACGCGCATGACTCTCTCAAATCAGAAAACCTACTCAAAACCAAAAAGTCACTAACAACGTAATCTTTTACCAGTGAATATATAATAAATAGAGGTTCAATAAATGCATTCACCGTAAATAAGCAATTGAAAGGAGCAAAATAATATAACGGAAAATGAACCGTTACAAAGTCATAACTTGATAGTAATAAGAAAGCTTTAATTTTATCAGTGGCGTAGTTAGAGGGTGTTAAGGACATTTTTAATTAATAAAAAATAAGAGCCACGCTTTTGGGAACATCCTGTGTCCTGTTATGAAAGAAAAATTAATTTTACCTAAAAAAGTTCTCTTGACATTTTTAGTTTAATAGAGCCGTTGGCTTGTGACCTTCCCGATGTGTGTCGACTGCTTCAATAATATAATCATACTTTTACATTGATTATTTTATAACATTTTAAATAACAAACATGAAATCTTTTTTGTCGAAAATGTATTTGGCAAAATAAATTTACTTAAAGGCAATACGTAGTATATTAGTATAAATTTAATATTATCGAATTAATCTTTTATAAGTTTTTCTTTATGTTTTTGTTTAAGTAAGAATCATAATTTATTATATTTGGTTTTGAACACAATACGGACAATAAATACGTTGGTGAATAAAACGGTAATCATGTAAAAGTAATTTGTTAGATTGAAAAGCAGCAGGTAAAAACTTTTTACTTGTGGTGGCCTCAAGCAACATTGAGTCGTGTTTTAAAGTGTTTTTTTGTAAATACTTATATAGGCAACCCAATTAACCAGAGTTACGAATATTCCCATAGGGTTAAGACTGTTCTTTGTTCTTTTCTCCTAAATTTACCTCGAAGGTTCTTCATGCACCGAATTATATTTTTTCTCCTGTTGCACGTTCCAAGTATATTATTTGATTTGGGTTGTAAACCACTTTTCTTTTACATTCTTTTCGGGTTAACAACAGTCAGTTTTCAACTGTCACACAAAATTGAAACAGAGGGCTAAATCTTATCGAAGTATGTGAGGTCCGTTCACTAGGGCCAACACGTTTATAGAATCTTCCCTCATCGAAACGTGACATGGCAGACTAGTGACCAAACCTCCATTAAATTATATGTACTAAATCTCATCCGCTTTTTTTGAGGGCTCGCGACGTGACGCATCGTGACGGTGAGTGTGTGTTAAGCTATAGTCTACAAGTACCTCAGAAAATATTAGAAGATGATAAAAAATATAAAAAATCCGGGTTTAATCGCTGAATCTCGTATAAGTTCAATTAAAACGTTTTCATTGATGAAAATGTTAGTTTTGGTTAAAATCGAATGTGAAAGGCCTTTTTTTGTTTAAAATCGATTATCGAAAAGAAACCATTTTAGTGCTGTTCAGAAATAAAATTGAGCTAAAGGTTGAATGCGTTTCCTTGAAATCAGTTTTTCTTTGTTGTTTTATACACTGAATTTATTTTGGGTTCGTTCAAAAAAATCCTCATGCATACTTCATAAAATGTTGTAAAGCCGACAGGTAGGTCTAAATTTGTAAGTTTTCATCGGAATCTTTTATAAGGTTTTCCTTTCCTTATTCATAATGTTTTCAGAATATCGTGTCAACTCACTCTCCCACTTTAAATAAAATTTTTAATTATTACCGACCTTTTTAATATTCTCATTGAGGGTTTTTCTTGCAAATTCAAGCATTACCCCCACGACTGTTCGGTTGTTAACCAAAGAATTTACTTGAATAATATTCGAATTAAAGATACGCCTTGGTACATTTTCTTACCGCAAAAATTTCCCAGCTGACCTATTTATTATCAGAAGAACATTAAACAAAGGTTTCCTACTTTCCAAAACAATTATTTTTCTGACAAATGATGAAAAAAGAGCTTTCAGTTTTATAAAGGGCACATTTTGACTTATTTTATATTTTATTTAAATTTAAATTTGCCCCAATTTCATTTGGAATGTTTACCTGTATTACAAATGAAAATGCGACTGCTTTCCTTTCCTTTCACGTTATATTCAAAATTCATTGTCATGGTTAAGTAATATTGCAAGGTTGACGAAAACCTACTGATTTCAGATTTTTAATTTGGTCAGAAAATCAAAACGCGACTGAATACAATACAGGTGTCCTTTCTTATTTAAATAATTTTAACATCGGTAATCTTTCTATAATAATACTGAATAATGGGCAAGGAACGATGATTTGTACTTGCAACCGGCCTACATATATGTAGATTCGAATACCTACCATGGTGTTAAAGTTTCCATCTATGATTCTTATTAGTTATTATTGTTATTAGCTAGGCCATATGACCGTAGCTTAAACTACAAAAAAATCTTATGCTAAAGTTTAAGAAATCAATAATTTCGTTCATTATTCATATTAAAACTTCTTAAGTGCATAAAGCACTTGCATTAGCGTGTTAAGGGGCGGATTAATACGCTTATCTTTTTCTTGTTCTTTGTTGAAACATCAATAATTAATTTCGACTTAAAAGGTAAATCTTTTATTACTTTTAAATACTGGAATAACTTAAGCTCGTCCTTTCATTCGTACATTTAAAGATGTACTTTAGACCTGTCAATTGAATATTACAAACCTGCCCCAAGGGCGTTTAACTTAATCATTAAAGATATTTTTGAGTGGAATTTCGCAATAATAAATATCCGCGAATCGCTTTTGAATTTCGGCAGGTTCTTCGATGTATCAATCAATGCCACCTACTTATTTATAAGTAAGCATTACAGACTTCACAATCTTCCTTTGAATTTTTTATATTGGAGCTTTAAATAGCTTTTGGAGGTTTTTACATCTTAAAAGGGTATTTATCAGGTGTTTGCCTTCTACAAAGAAAGATTTAGCAATACGAATATTTATAAGAAAATATGCTTTGGTAATGGCGGTAACGATTTTAACCTTAAAGACTGCAAGTATAAAAATTTTCAGTACTTTAAGGCTCTTAATGTGTTCAACGAATCGGTAAAAAAATTTCCTCTCGGGTGTTAGTTACACCGTTTCTAAAATATGAATATGTTTTGTAGATGATAATTCGAGCATCAGCATTCTTCCACTTGCTGCACTTTTAACGGGATCCCTCCTTACTCTCGGATTAGCAGTTTTGCTTGTTATTGTGTTGGCTGTGAGAAGAAGTCGACACAGGCATTGTGCCAGGGAACATTGTGGCCACCAACTGGAAATTTCCAAGGCTCCTAAAGTGACTCCTCAAACTTCAAGACCAAACTCGATGTTGGAAATTAACACCGGAGATCAGCGATATGTTGTAGCTTATACGTTGAAACCGGCAGCAGACTGTGTCAATCAGTCGTCTGTATCCGCTCCAATCGATCATCAACCGGATATTCTCAATACTCCACGAGGTAGGGGAAAAAATATAAGGGTAGAAAATATTATGTTAAAATCTTGTCGCCGAGTCGTTATTAATTAAATTAACTTTCCCGTCAGTATGACAAACTTAATTATAGCTTACTCAGATCTTAACATAAGTTTAATTTGCAACAGGGGCTGATTCTGGTACTCCTCCAAGTGCGGGTGGTGCTTTACCAAGACCAGATGCGCTTTTCACTCCACCTGGTGACCGCAACAGGCCAAATCCATTATTTAATAATTTCGTGAGTGCAAACTTTTTTTATAGCTGAAGCGGTTTTATTGTTAACCGTGATATCATTTATGTTTCAGTGTCATGCAGAACTAACGTCGTCTCCAGAAATCTGTTCCATTCAAACTGCAACGATAGGAAGATCACGTCCTAGGTCAAAAGACGCACCACCGTTCTCAACATTTGCGACGATGCGGAGAGATCACATCATAGCGGACTCGATACCAGGTCCTGAAAGTTGTGTGTAATGAACCAAAACAATTTACCTGTGATACAGTTATGCCAACTGTTAGTATATGTAATTTTTCTGATTATGTAACAATCGAGGACTGGCGAGCTTAAACGTACTTCTTAAGTTTTTACTGACGAACCATTTCAACCTATCAACGAATATCAGGGCATGATATATTAAATATATGTAGGCCTATCATGTACTTATAATTATAGATGTATACTTAATAAATTCTTATACATCTGAATTAATAAATCCGTGTTTTCTATAAGCTACGTAATACTACTGAACTTTACATGTCTCTCCGAGCGTATTTAATCATAACGAATTGTTATCCTTTGGTATTTTGCATGACAAAATCGATAATAATTTCATAAAACCGATCTATGCGCTCGAAGATGAATCAATAACAAATGTAATCATCGTGTGATTGAGCAAATGATGCTGAACTAGATTATATAATTATTGAGTGAAACTCTCTAAGACTGTTTTCAAACTAATTGCATTATGCAAATATGTGTAATATACTGCCATGTAAATGAGATGTACATACCTAGTTAATTTGTCTGTATGTATGAGCTTATTGCTGTGCAATAATGATATTTTTAATGACGTGCTCGGGCGTGTACGTTTTGTGCGCTCCAGCATGTATACGTTTGAATGTATGTTGTATAGTCTATTCCTGAAGATGTTTTGTTAATACGGTCTGCTTTGTCTATGTAAATACTTATGAACAAAACTGAAACAGTAAATAAATTTATGTCAGTTTGAGTATTTCATACTGTCGGTCAGTTCAAACATGTTAAAAGTTTAACCAAAACCCTACCAGTTTTCACAAATATTAAAAAAAAATCATCAAAGCAAAAGGTAAGTAAGATCCGTAGCACAAATTTTGGCTTCCTTTGCCCATATATTAACTTAACTTATCGTAATATATGGATTTATCAAATGTTATAATTCATTTTACTGTCACAAATAGATGTGATACAGAGCAATGTATAACCAACAGTTTTAAATAATAAAGCATTCAGATAAAGCTACGCGGATATGCAGGCATCGACAACGATATACCACAGATTTATATGAATGACTGAAATAGTGATTACAATTTCAGAACAGCCCATTTGGAGTAGCCTCACAAATTTTATCATTAAACACCTTTAAGTTCTCAGATAGCAATGAAGCTGATTCAAGTTTAATGCAACAATTACAGGATGATAATTTTCTTTACTGGCTAATTTCAATACTTTTTCTTTGTTATTTTGAACAATTTCCTATACGAAACCTTGTGAAATACCTTAAATTTATTCCGAAGTAGTTTTACCGTGCTTTCTTATTTTAGTCATATTTTTTCTCCCTTCTGCTACTGTTTAATATTTTATGTTTTATTTTTTCAGCAGTTTGGCGTTTTGTTTATTTGTCGAGTTACCTTTACGACTTGGTTGATTTGTTTTGAATGTTGCAGTATCTCTAACGAATTCGTAAAGAAATATATTACCTCCGTGCGGATCTGCATCACTGACCTTCAGCAATACACACTCAGGTCCTGCCAAATGAACTGCACAAGCAGATCACTGAAGAGTGATCCTTAATAAATTGAAGCTATAACACAGTACTTTAGTTTTCAGTATTTTTAACACAATAAAATAGTTTACGTGCTAAATGAAGGAGAAAGGTGTAATACAGACGAAAATAGAATTAAAGGATTGCTACGGGGAATTGAGCAACAGAAAGGTTCCACACAGAAATGAATTAAGCGAAACAAACTATCGAAGAGCAATGGAAGAGGAATAATTAAATTAAACAAAGTTGTAAAGGGAGCAGCACAAAGAATTGCTAAACTGGTTAGAAAGCAAAAGCTATGAAGAGTAGTATACAAAAAGAAGGAGACGAAGGCAAAGAAAAAGGTGTGGGAATGCAGAATAAACATAGAAGAGAGCGCAAAAGGCTATACAGAAAAAGAAAACGAAAGCATGAGATGAAAATGTTTGAAAAGATAGAGAAAGCTAAAGAAATCAGAAACCTTTACCACAGAATGCGGACGACAAGAAAAGGTTGACAGGCTAAACCACCATTATTCAAAGGCAGAAATGGAAATTTAAGAGGGGCTGCAAAGAAATAATGGAGAAATGGGCAGAATCCTTTCAAGAACTATTACTAAATGAAAGAGAGCTTACTAACCAAATTCAGCACAAGCTTGACGAAAGGCAAGAGAATTTAGAAACAAATATGGCAAGAAGAAAGAAAGCTTAGAACATGAACTGAGACAATAATATGTCCTAATGAATGTGAAAGTTATTGAGAAATAACACTACCTAACATAACATACACGATTCTGGCAACTTATGTAAAGAAAGGGCAAGAATAAAGATAGAAGATAATGTTGGAGAACATCAATGTAAGTTTCGAAAAGGTCAGTAGTTAATTAGTTACTCCTGTTAAGAAAAATACAAAGCGAAAGTTATCAGTATAAATTAAGCAGACATGTACCGTTTATGGACTTTAAACAAGCATGTTAAAAAGGAGTATCCATGGGGAGAAATGGGGGTACCACAAAAATTGGTTAGGCTATTCAAAACGTCATCAAGTGGTACAGGGAATACACTACTGTCGAAAGGAGATTTAGCTAGAAACCTTGATGTAAGGAATAGATTAAAGCAAAGTGAGCCTCTATTAGCGATGCTGTTCAACATAGTACCGGAAAGAGTTATCAGGAAAGATAAAATAAACAGGTTAGGGCTAATATATGTATATCTGGAGAGTCATCACTGTCTGGCATTTGTATCTCATGTTACTATAATAACAAGAAGGAACAATAATTACAGGAGATTGCTGCAACTGTCGAACACGCAGCACAAGAAATGGGATTAATAATAATTCAAACGAAGCTGAAATACGTGGTATGAAGATGAAGAAAATGCGAAAAGTCAATGATAATGAAAATAATACAAATTTGAAGATGTTGAAAGTTTCAATAACTTAGGAACGGTAATTATAAAAAAAAATCAGAAATAACTGAAGCATCAGGAGTAAGAATAATAACAGTAATTAAGTGCGCGTTTGCTTTAATGGCAATACTTACGAGCAATGTAGTGAGTATATTAAAATTAGAAGTAAAACAAGCAATCAAAAAGCTACAGGTGCAGACGACATATAACTTTTGGATAACAATAATTTTGAATAACTTACACGACTTTTGAACAAAATATATTGCTCAGGAACTATACCCAGCGGCTGGTTAAAATTCATCTTTGTCCAATACCCAAAAAAAGTAGCGCAAATGAATGCATATCCACCTTAAATGTGAACAGCTTATTACTGAAGAATAGTCCGGCAGGGACTTGGTAGTAGAGAAGCGCTGTTTAGCCTTACAGTATAATTTCAGAGATATAGAGATCAACGTAAAGATTACGTAAAAGCGATTGATCGCGTGAAACATACTCAACAAATCAGTATTCTACGTAATCAAGATCTCGATCAACAAGATATTCGACTAATTAAAAACTGGAATCAAATTGCATTGATCAGAGTTGGGACAAACCTGACAGAAGACATTCCCATAAAAAGAGGTGCAGGTTAAGAATGCGTACTATACCTTACAGTCTTCAATATGTATTCGAAAGAACATTTTCAAAAGGCATTAACTAACAGCAATTACTACGGTGAAAATAAACGGAAAATTAGTAAATAATGAAAGGTACGCCGACGACACCATTATAATAGTAGGCAGTGCGGAAAGTTTCCAACAACTGTTAAATGAAATTTCCATAGAAGCGAAGCTCTAATACTCAAGATAAACTCCCAAAATAAAGGTGATAGTTGTTACCAGAACGATACGCATTCAAATCAACCTTCAAATTAATAATAAACAAATAGAGGAAGTAATGAAGTTCAGGTATCTGGGCACTTGGATTGCAAAAAATGATCTTAAAGCCGAATTCGAAATTCGTGCCGGCATTAAGATGGCCAGACCAAACTTCCTTGAGATGAAGAACTTGCTGGCGAACTCTTCGTTATCGCTAAATATTAAATGCCATTTTTTGAAGACGTTCATTTATTCCACCCTATTACATGGATTAGAAGTCTGGACAATGGGAATGCGTTCCAAGAGACGTTTGGAAGCATTTTAAATGTGAATCTTCCGAAGATTTTTTAAATACAATCGACTAAACGTATAACCTAAATGGATAGAAAGCTTCTAGGTATGATTAAGAGGCGCAAAGCCAGCTACTTTGAACATGTTTACAGAGGCCCAAGGTATGCCTTTCTTAGGTTGATTATGGAAGGAAAAATCGAGGGACGAAGAGGTCTCGGGTTCCTGGTCAAAAATGCCAGGAAATGGACCAGCTTAGAAACCCATTCTTAACTCAGGATAGTACAAAACAGACGAGAGTTTGCCAGAATTGCACCAAACCTTTAATAATGAAGATGGCACTTAAAGAAGGAAGTAGTGTTAAATGTAGGTGGACTTTAACGAAAATGTACTAAAAATTTCAAAGTGTGTGGAAAGGAAAGTATTAAGAGAAACGTTCGGGGCAAAATGAGGGGCCATAAATGGGAAAAGCGATTGAATCAAGAAATTTAGACAGACATAGAAAATAAAATGGACAGACCATTTTTAATAAGGATGGAAGACGAACGCCTTCCAAGCCAGATATTACTGAACGAGTTGGGAGAGACAACAGGAAGAGATAGATCATAATCCAAATGGAGGAATGAGTTCGAGGAAGATTATCCTATAAAGTACATACATGGGTGTCACAAGATGGCGAGTAAAAATGCGGTCAAGTAAGCCAAGGGCCTGCAAAGCTCTAAGTGATATACCGATTTATTTGGGTTTAACAGTGTTTAAACAAATTTTGTGTAAATAACCCTAACTTATCGGCAATCATATAATCAACTACTTACAAGGCAATAAATTTTGTTTACTTACAATCAGCTAATTTTAATAAATGGAAATTATGTAAAAATTATTATTTATTCAATTCAGTTTCTTAATAATTCATATTTACACCAAAGTGAATTTTTAACACTTGATACAACTAACTTATCGACGATAGGAAACTAGTTACGTGGTCTCGAGACGTAACTTAAAATCCTATAATTGATTTTCATTTCTTTCCTCTTACCACAAGTTTTTAACGAGGTCTTTTCACACAGCTGTGAACGACTTGAGAAGACGTGCATGCACTTTTCTATATTTATTGAAGGCTTGCTAATGAGGTTACATTATTTATGTTTTAGTAATATTAAAAACCGTTCAACGCAAGTAGCTTCTTTAAATTAGTTACTTTAGATTGGTTGTATTTTTATTCGCTATGTAAAATATCTTGTTATTTCGTTTTTCGAATTAATTTTAATTCGTTTAAATAAATATGTTTTTCTTTGAAGCTTTAAATAATTTTCGTGTTTGTTTATTTAAAATTACCTGTGGAAGGAAGGAATGAAACCTTAGAATTTAAATTTGGGCCAAACCAGATTACCTAAATTTAAAATATTGTTGGGATAATTTTTGACTTTCAATAATTTGATAGGAAACAAAAGCTTTAATATCACGAAAATAAATACATTTTTGAAAGAATTTTCAAACTGTGGAAAGTGTAGCTTTTATAAAATTAATACTAAAGACTTACCTTTTAAATTTCTTAATTGTCGCTTCAGAAAATCTGCAATAAAAGCAATCGTAAATAAATTTAAAAGTTTTAAACATAATCCAATTAGTTAAAAAGCTTCAGGTTTTCTGTATACAGAGAATTTACTATAACGCCCAATATTAAAACTGGGAGTTGCCAGACAACGATTTTCTACAATAATGTAGTAATAGCCATGACCTGTAAATGCGTTTATTTTAAAATGCAATATGGAAATGACAGTTTGTGACAAGCAGTAGCACTAAAATGTATTCTACTGAAGAAAAAGTACTTCTTATCAATTTGTATAAAGATATGAGCTTACAGCAAGTTTGTCAGGCATTTCAAGCTATGTCTCCAGACCGCCCAGTACCACATCCTAGTACTGTTCTCAGAATTGTAAAAAGTTTTAACAACATTAGCGTTGAATCCCACCATTCTAAATGCGTAAAACCAAATTCAATTCTTACAGTAGCTAAAAGAGCGGAGATTATTGATATTGTAGAAGCTAACGATTGTATGTACGAGGGCAGGCTGATAAGTCATGTGAATTGGTATAAAGAAAACAAGTAGAAACCAAATTGACAGTTTTATTTTTCAATGTAATCCTCTTCAACTTCAATACATTTATTACATCTTTTCAATAGTAAGTATAACCCTTGTAAAAAAATTCTTTTTCTTGCTCTGCAAAATACACCTCTGTAGCCATCTTGAGCATTTAATCGCCAAGAAACTTCATTCCCCGTAGGTGCTTTTTCAATTTTGGGAAGAGATAATAATCAGACGGGGCCATGTCCGGACTATAGGGAGGATGGTCAATTTCCTCGAATCCAGAGTCCCGAATGGCTAGCTTGGCAAGTTTGCTGGTGTGGGCAGGTGCATTATCGTGCAACAGCAACACACCATTTCGAAGTTTACCACGCCGCTTCTCTTTAATGGCATTTCTTAATTTTGCCATCAAGTTGGTATAATATTGGCCTGTTATTGTAGTTTTCGACGGTAAATAGTTTTTAACATTTTGATCAGTAGTGCACGACACAGGCCTTCCAGGGCGAGAATCATCTTCAATAGACTCCTGACCTCTTTTGAACTGAGATGACCAAAAAGCAATAACTCGATAGCATGGAGCGGACTCTCCTAAAACTTCTTGCATATCATTTTTAATCTCGGTGGCGTTTAAACCTTTTTTTTACGAGGTATTTAATTACAGCACGTCGCTCGATTTTCGCAGAATTTTCAAATTCACCCCACATGATGTACTTCGACTGACAATTCCACCATTAATAAAAACAATTGAGTGATAAAATTTTGCAAACATACTGTTTAAGGATGACTTGATGTATATGCTATATAATTATTTTTATAAAATTTTTGCAAAGTAGTGATTCACATGACTTATCAGCCTGCCCTCGTATATACGGAACATTGCAAATGTTGCTGGAATAAGCAGAAGTTCTGTTTACAAAGTTCTAAAGCAGGAGAAATTTAAGTCGTACCATTACCAGAACCACCAAGGACTGATAATAGGTGATGAACAAAGAAGAAGTGTGTTCTGTGAGGAAATGATAGAAAGGATTAATGAAGATCCACAATTTCTGCAAAGAATACTGTTTACAGACGAAGCAACTTTCCTTTTAAATGGCAGTGTTAATTGCCAAAATATCAGGTACTGGAGCAGAACAAATTTACATCGTTATCATACAACACATACTCAAACTCCTATTAAAATTAATGTTTGGGCAGGCATCGTAGGAACCAATATTATTAGTCCTTTTTTATCGAAGGAAACATAAATGCTCCGGCATATTTGAATTTACTGCGAGATTGTGTTTTGCCAGCACTATTTAATGCTCTGGAATCTAAATGTGGAAGAAATGTGGTACCAGCATGATGGAGCACCAAGCCACAATTCGCGTATTGTAAAAACATTTTTAAACCAGACATTTCCACATCGATGGATTGGTCGAGGAGGAGAAATTGAATGGCCCGCAAGGTCTTGCGATTTGGCACCAAATGATTATTTTTATTGGGGTGTTTTGAAGACAAAAGTCTTCACTGGAGAAAGAGTTAATGCGGAAGGAATGAAGAGAAAAATAGAAGTCGCTTCTAGAGAAACAAAACCCGAACAGTTAACTAATGTTATAAATCTTTTCTATCACGGATTGGGTCACTGTTTAGCAGTTAATGGGGGAATTTTCGAAAATTTGCTTTAATATTTTAATGCTTTTTGTTACAATTTAATGTTAATTTCTTAATTTTCTTGCAATATAATATGTCGAATTAATAATAAGTTTTATTTCTATATTGCATTTTATAAAAACACATAAACATATTGCCATTTAATGCATCCTAGAAACCCAAAGGTAACAATAAAATTGTTGTGTATACGTAGTCATAGAAACTATAACTTTTGTATTTATCATTACGCATAAATTCCCTGTATTTAAAAACAATAATTTCATAATTAGTTAAGCTCAACGCTAGCTCTGTAATTCTAATGCCTGTTATTCCCTCAATAATAGCCTAAGTACTACACCTTAAAAGCCATTACTTTAGATTTGTTGCTGTAATTTCCTACATATACGCTTTTTATGTTCGTTAATAATAGTTATTTCCAGAGCTATTTTAAGAAAATTACTGAAAGGCCGTATACCCAACAAAATAAAATTTAAGTGTTACTCCTTTACGCCCATTTCTCGTAATGTCTACATTAAATATTCAATAAATACGAGGCACAATTTCAATTTTAGGTCGTTGCTACAAATTAAAAATAAAAATAATCACAATGCAGTTTTCTTTAGGTAGCTAAGCTGTAACAGTAAGCTTTAAATATAGCTTTGAATTTATCATAAATCTAAGTTATCACCGAAATAAATGAAACTGAGGGTAACGTTTTATTGTTCTATTTCAGTATTTCAGTCATAAATTCAAGCCAATCACTGCTTTTATATTAAAGAACCCCAATAAAACCGCTTTCATTTAACTACCTATACAGTTAGTCTTAAATTAGGTTTTTAAAAATTCTGCAAGGGTTCGCTACGCGACAGGGTACGAAATGGAAAATAGAAGAACGTGAAAATTTTTACAGGAAACGCTTAAAGAATGTGCCCTATAATTTTCAGCGGTCTTTACGATTTCCACGCGTTGCTAAGGATCGAAGCTTGTAGGTGGCGTTAGGGTGAAGTTTTCCAAGAGTTGTAGGTTTACACACTGAAATTGCTGTTCGTTACAATATTATTAATATAAATACAAGCTATTTATAAATGTATATTTGCGTAACCTTAAATTATATACAACGCCAAAGAAGGGTGCAAACAGAAACGATAAAAGGCAAGTTTTAAGTAACAGGGTTTAATTTTGAATTTTTTTGAGTTACAAGGTTGGGTTTTCTTTACAAAAATCGACGGAAACTCATCAAAGAAAGTAAAGAAAAACCAGTAAGGCTGATTTAAGCGGTTTTGAGAAGGGATTATAAAATTTCTAAAAAATTGCATTCGAAAAAGGTAAGCCATGCGGCAAAGGTATTTTTAATACATTTATCAGCAGACGTTCTTTTGAATTCTAAAAACAATATTTCGAAGTAATTCTTTTATCTTTCAATTCATCTTACGTCTGCCAAAATACCATTATGATAATTTTAATCCGCCAGTTGTTACCCGTACAAAGAAACTACAAAAGAAAGCATTTTCCATTCAGGAAATTTCAGGAGGGTCTTATTTTAATAATACTTTTTCGGTAGGTTATCTTAATCGATTTTTCCCATTTTTAAATTAAAGTTGTTACGAATATTTAATCCTTCGCCAAGTGGAATTGAAACCAGACTACATTGAAACATCAAACATTAGCTTTTAATAAGTTCATATAGTTAACTTATTAAGCAATGTAGACTTGTATTCAGGCCTGGCGCCAGCTGTTCCTGACAGATCTGATTTTGATCAAGCAGATACGGCCTACGGCAACGAAAAATACAGAGAGTAACATCCGAAAATTAATAACCGCTTAGTAAATATACAAACTTGGTAATTAATACGCTGTGTAATCAAATTCAAAAGTGGCCACTCGAATTATAACGTAGAAGATTACGTTTCGTTTCCCTTTACATAGGAATTGTTGAAATTATTCTAAACATGTAAAAATATACAAGAATCGCTTTAATAATAAGAGCGAAGTACATTTGAAAATGAAATTGCCTCTTGTGAAGGTACCAAACTGTGCCTACACGAATTTCGTATTCTCTTTCGTAGAGAAACACGACGTAATAATTATAATTTCATTTTAGCTTCCGAAAGACGCATGTGTTAAACACGTACGCTAGGATGATTCCTTCATGTTCTAAATTAAATTTTAATTAGGTTTAATTAGTTAAACGGAACCAGTCTTCCATGAAGTGGTGCGAATTGTTGAAACTTCTCAAATATAATAAACTCTAAGCTCGACAGTAGATTTTAATATTAAACTATATTAGGAAGGCGCAATATCAAAAGCACCTAGGTTTCCCTTTCTTTTTATTTAACTCTTAATTGTTCTTTTAACTTAAAAACCGTTTTACGCTTTGCATTTGAAAAGTTCATTAAACACCGTGTAATTTTCTTTTCTCGAGTTCCTTCTAAATATGGCAGATATTTATAAAGGCTCCGCGGCTAAATATCTCGTTTATTATTAAAGATATTGTTTTACGGAGTTTCCGAGTCAAATTGTGCCGTATTTAGAAGAGCTAGAAGCTTATCTACCAAGGAAACGTACAAAACTTGTTTGCTATTAATAACGAACGCCATTAAAATAGGACTAAATTTAAAACGGAAATAACAACCTGGCTTATGTATTTAATTAGTGGATTTAGTATACTTGACAGTTATTTTTTAAAAACCTGATTACCGGAGTTCCGACGGTTTATGTTAAATGGATAATCTAATACTAACTTTTTTCGCTTATAAATTATTTACTTCACTTCTGCTATAAAGAAATTTGTAAAACTTAAATTAAAAATTATGAATTTACTGAGACGATGTAAATTAAATAACCTTTTAAGTTTGGGTTACTAACGAGATTAAATTTTGAATTTGCACGAGTAGGCTGACACTGTAAAAACTTATTCTGATTTACGAAAAGAAATTGGAGTTTTACAGCTAAATTATTCTAAAAATTATAAAAACTTTCCTCAGCAAGTCTCAGCGAAGAAACTTAAAGAAACTTAAAACAATAATTTTCAGGAAATTCCACCTTATTTTTAGTTTGATTTCATATATTTACAACTACAGTGGCTCAGCTCGCCTTCTCCTAAAAAGTTATCAGAATCTCATTCAAAGCACCTTTAATAAAGCAACTGATAGAGTAAACCCTAACCTCAAACATTAAGTATATCTTTGACGGTAAATTTAAATGTTTAACGTGATTTCTGGCAATAAATATGATGGATATAGTTATTTGTAAATACCTCTTATAAAAAATAACCGGAACTCATTCAAAAGGCCTCCAATAAACCAGCTGAAAGTGCAGACCCTAACCTCAAACCTCAGATAAATCTTGGGCAGAAAATTCAAATGATTATTGTGATTTTAAGTAATCAGAACGATCGGTATATCTACAAGGGAAGCGGTTTAGCTTACTCTCTTCTAAGAAATAACCAGAAGTTCGTCTAAAAAGTCTCCAATGAAACAGCTGAAAGAAAAGACCCTAACCTCAAAACCTCGGGTAAATATTTAGATTAAAACTCAAATGTTTAATGTGATTTTGAGTAATCAGAACGATCGGTATATCTACAAGGGCAGCGGTTTAGCTTACTCTCTTCTAAAAAATAACCAGAAGTTCGTCTAAAAAACCTCCAATAAGACAGCTGAAAGAACAAACCCTAACCTCAAGCCTTAGATAAATCTTGGCTGGAAATCTAAATGCTTAATTTGATTAGCGGTACCTAATAAAAGTGTTTGGTATACTCGTATTTATAAATTAATACAGTGGTTCAGGGTAAGTTCTTCTAAAAAATAACCACAATATCATCTAAGAGGCCTCCACGAAGACAACAGAAGGAACAAAACCCTAACCTCAAACCTTAGGTGGATTCTAAAAGAGCAAACCCTAACTTCAAACTTTAGATAAAACTTTGGAGGGAAATGCAAATGTTAGTGTTAAATGTTAGATGTAGATCTGGCTTGAGGGACCAATGTCCGATAATATCAAATTATTTTTTATATTTATAAATGTTAATTATTTGTTGGTAATTATGCTTGATGGTTTTTTTATTTTATACAACGACAGTATCTAAGTAAAAATCTAATTACAATGTTTTGTTTTTCTTAACTACAAAATGATCGCTAGATTTTTAAGGTATAATCGTAGGTGAGTGGAAGGGTAACATAACACTCAACAGTTAGTTTGATTTCTGGTAATAAAAATGATGGACATATTTACAGTAGTTCAGCCCACTTTCTTCTAAACAAAAATAGACAGAATCTCCTTCAAAACGGCTTCAATAAAGCAGCCGAAAGAACGAAACTTCAAACTACGGAAAAATATTTGTTGGGAAATTCAAATGACGAACTTGGATTTTATGGGTCAGAGTGATGGATACAATTACGTACAAAGGCACTAGTTTAGCTCAACTCAACTTCCAAAAAAATAAATAGATTCGTGCGCAAAGCATGTATAATAAAACAGGCGAAAAAGTTAGAAAACTCTTTGGTGGGAAATTCAAATGTTTAATTTGATTTTTGGTAATGAGAGAGATGGATATATTTACAAATACAGTAGTTCACCTCAACTTCTTCTGTACCATAACCAGAATCACGCCCAAAGGGCCTCCGATAATATTAATTCTAATGCGAAACACTAACTAATTTATTTATACAATTTGTAGTTTATTTATATTTACGAGGGTTCACTACGCGTTACTTAATTCGCACATATTTATATTAAGCGAGCGTTTAGCACGCGTCACGTACTTGGTAGTAGACTAAAGTTCGCTAAGAAAATGCGCCTTTTATATAAGCAAGCTTCCATTCTAGCAAATTCTACAGTCCTGTGGAACGATGAGTCATGGAACAATCCGGAACAGCGGACGCATAGGTGCTAAATGAATCACGTCCCGTCTGGCAGCTGGTGTGTCTGCCCCCCCTCTTCAAGTCTGTTCTGTCCCGGAACAGGTTTCGACCCTCGATTCCTGTAGAAAGGGTCATGACCGTATCGGCATCGTTCTCCTCTTTGGCATGTTCCGCTACTTTAGAAATAACAGTCTACAGTTCTCTTCAGTTTAGATGAGGGCTTCAGATCAAGACTGCAGACCAGGATAGCGACCACGAGCGATGAGTAAAATTTGAAAGTAGTGGTTTAGTTCACGTTAGTTTAAAAAATAACCATATTCGTATGCTAATAAAACAGGTGAAAAAGTAAACAGTTTCACAGCTAAATTATTCTAAAAATAATAGTAACTTCCCAGCTTAACAATAATTTTTGGTGAGAAATTAAAGTGTTTAATTTGATTTTTGGTAATCAGAGTTATGGATATATTTACAAATTCAGTAGTTTACCTCGATGTCTTCTACAAAGTAACCAGAATCATGTCCAAAAGGCTTTCAATAAACCAGGTAAAAGAACAGACCCTAACCTCAAATCTTAGGTAAATTTTTGGTGGAAAATTCAAACTTTGAATTTGATTTCCGATAATCAAATAGGTGGATTTGTAAATACCATGTTTTAGCTTATTTTCTTCTAAAATAGCTAGAATTGCTTTCAAAACGCCTTCACTAAAGCATCTGAAAGAGAAAACGCTAACCTCAAATCTTTGGAAGGAAATTTAAATGTTAAACTTTTTTAGCTCAACTTCGTCTAATAGATAATCAGATTTGCGTGCAAAGCACATCCAATAAAACATTTGGAAAATTAAACCCTGACCCCAAACCTTAGGTAATTCTTTGGCGAGAGATTCAAGTATTTAAATTGCTTTTTACTAATAACAGTGATGGATACAGTTAGAAGGGCAGTGGTTTGGCTCAACTTCCTCTACAAAATAACCAGACTCTTGTGTAAGGCACGTCCAACGTCCAATAACACAATTGAAAGAGTAAACCTCAACCTCAAAACTGATAAAAACCTTAGGCGGGAAGTTCAAAAATATTTACATTGGTATCCAATAACCTACATCTTAGAAATCAGTGGTAAAGAATGAATAATGTTAAAATTCTTCTCCACAAAGTTTTCAGTAAAGTATCTGAGGAAAAATAAAACTTCACCTCAACAACAGCTTTGGCGCAATATCCAGGTATTTTTAAAAGATGGTATTATCTATGTTTAAGAGTGTCATAAAATAATTTTTTCCTACTTAAAAATCTTCTTCAACGAGGTTATTCAGTAAAGAAACAAAAGACATCGACTTCGTTTTAAAGCTTTTAATGTTTAAGCGTAAAAATTGAGTATTTAATTTACACGACCATCCTACTCTCAACCTTTTTAAAGCTGGGTCCGAAACTTGGATATTTAAAAAAAGTTTCTTAAGAATACTCTTTAACAACTTCAAAAAAATTTAATCCTAAAACCCAAAAAGTTCTAAATATATTCAAAATATTTGCTTCAAAATGTCCTTAATTACTCGTCTAAGAGAGTCAATCAAACTTTACGGGTAGGTTGGGCGGGAAGTTTATATATTTAATTTTGATTACTTAGCATCATGAATCATGAATTTCACACCATTTACAGTTGAACTTTTGTAAGAAACTCCAGAAACGTCCCTTGAAAAGTCTCAAAGGATTAATCTAACCTCAAACCTTAGAGAACACTTTAGCGCGAAATTAAAATATTTTAACATTATTGCAATGGATTATTACCAATTGCATTAAAGCAACCCGTTAGGATTTTAGTTGAAGGTAAGATAAATCAACAGAGTTTTAGATTAAATAGTCTTTGGAACCTTCATAAAAGTAAAAACTATTCCAAAGGTTCAGATTCGACAGTTTTAACTACCAAGTATTCTCAAAAATTAATTGTATTTTACAAAAAAATGTATTTAAATCCAAAGGACCCTGCATCAGATAAAGCCCTTTGAATCCTTCATAAAATAAACTCGCATCCATAAGACTTCTCCTGCTATCTGGATTGGTTAGAGGTGCTTTTAGGGAAAATTACATTCGTATTCAGAAGCCGATTAAAATAATTTTATCAGGTGGCCTTCTGATCGTGTTTGAATTCAGCTTTGGAGCTGGGGCTAACATACTGAATTTAGTCTCGAAAAAGCTTCAGTGTTTAACCAAGACGATTTGCATCAAATTTGCAGGTAAAAATCGCGACGCAAGTGTATACAACTGCTGTGATAAGAGTGCTTAAATAAGTCGAAATTACAGAGAGAATAAGACATAAAAACTGGTGATTGTGTAGAGGCTGATTAAAGACCGAGTAGAAGACAAAGAAAGGAGGAAATTAGATTGAGTTATTTTACTTTACTTTCTTTTCTGAAATCATAACCTTAAAAGCGTTTGAGAAGGTCGTATTTGCTGATCGCCGTCACAAAAACAGAGCATGTGAAACATGAATTTTTCACGTATAAGCACCACTGTTGGTCAATGAATGAACTCTAAAAAATCCATCTGTCCGTACTGCAAAAGATCTGCAGTCACACAGGTTGTGATTTGTCCTAACTGCGGCTCCATCTTTCACAATAGTTGTGGTGGCAGAGTCAACAAAAATAGAACGCCAGACAACAAACTTGCAAAATTCTGTTGCTGCGCCCAGGAGGATCCATCCTCGTCAGCAGATTCTGATAGCTCAAACATGGCCACCCCTGCTGATATTGCTAAAATTATCAGAGACGAACTTACTAAATTTCGTGAAGAGTTGAAAGGAGATTTCTCTAATCTTAAAGTTGAGATTGAGGAAAACCAAAAGAAACAAAATGAGGGACTGAAAAAAGAGATCGCTGAACTTTCCGGTAAAATCGATAATTTTTCTGACGAAATCAAAACATGCCGTGATCTGGCAAACCATAACGCTCAAAAAATACAGGAAATCCTGGAGCGACCAGAGCTGAACCCTAACCCTGTAGATGATACTCTAACTACAAATACCACACTTGCTGCAATCGATGAAATGGAAGAAAGAATTCGACGTTCGAGAAATATAGTCTTTCACGGAATTGCTGAAAGTGTAGCCAGAGAAGTGAAATCAAGACAGAAGGACGATCTAGGAAAGCTGGAGAAAATAATTCAGGATATGAACGTTGATTTTTCACAGTTCGACATTTCATTCACCAACGATCTTCGGATCACTCGTCTGGGTAAACCTGACCCAAACAAAACTAGACCTCTTATTAGAGTCACATTCAAAACTGCAGACCTAGTTCAGACAATTCTCCGTAACAATAACCACCTACCTCCTTCTGTCGTTGCGAGAAGTGATCAAACCCCGTTACAACGCAGCGCGCTCACTGAATTGCGAAAGAAACTTGTCGAGACACAAAAAACAGATGCAAACGCTACAATCAAATATATCAAGGGTGTTCCCAAAATTATTTCTGGTAACAGGCGTAACTCCCAGCAGGGAAACTCTCTTCGGCAACAGTAAATTTTCCTAAGATTTTTTATACAAATATTGCTAGCTTACTATCCAAATTTGATCTATTTCAAAATGAAGTTATTACTCACAAACCAGATATTATCATTTTAACTGAGACATGGCTGAAGCCTGACATTCCAGATCAAATGATAGCCCTTGAAAAGTACACAATCTTCCGCAAAGATAGATTGTATAGAAGGGGAGGAGGAGTCGCTATTTTTGTACAAAAAGAGTTCAACAATCAACCGATTTTAACAACCTGGAATCGTGATATAGAAGATAATGTGGACGAATCAATGTGGCTGAGAGTTGATATCAACCATCTGACAATGGATGTAGGTGTGGTTTATCGACCACCTTCGTCAACCACAGCCAACGACACTAATTTAATTAGTCAACTCATATCGGCTAATGAATTCAATAACACTACTGTTATATTCGGTGACTTCAACTTACCCTCTCTCCAGTGGCCCAACCCCACCTCAAATAATGCCACCCCCTTTGCACGAGAATTCCTGGAGGCCATTAACAACACTTCTTTCTCTCAGCTTGTTGAAGAGCCAACTAGATTCAGAATTGGGCACGTACCATCCATCCTGGATTTGATTATCACAAACGACCAACCTGCTCTCTCAACGCCAACTTATCATAGTCCAGTCGGAAACAGCGATCACGTTGTGATCACAATTGATTTACAAATATTATTACCCAATGCTAACCTAGCCCGTGAGATCAAGAAAAACTATTGGCGTGCAAACTATAATGGCATTAGAGACTCTTTAACAGAATTTGCGTTATCAGCGAACCCCACTGGGCAAAATCTGGAAGACGCGTGACAATTATTCAGCAAAACAGTTCACGATTCACTTCAACTGCATTCACCCAATCAAAGGAAACCAAGAAATAAACAAAAACCCTGGATCACAAGAACAATCATACAAAAAATCAAGAGAAAACGCAAAATATGGAGATCTTATACCAGAACAAAATTCGCATGTCACCGACGCAGATTTAATTATCTGCGTAATGAAATAAATAACGACATCCAGGAGAGCAGAAAGAAATACGAACGTAACATTGCATTAGCCAAAGGGAAACAACTCCACGCTTACATAAGACATCAAATTTTCTCCAGCGTCGAGAATCCACAAGCTGTTCGCAGAAATGAACATGCAACAACTACAGATCCTCTTCTCATCGCGGAGACTTTTGCAACTGAGTACTAGAGTTTCAATTCAGTTGAACCAGACGGTCCACTACCAACGTTAACCACCGAGGCCTCGACTGAACTCCTTGATGATATCGATTTTCGAGAATCAGATATTGCTGAGATCCTTCACTCACTTGACCATAACTCAGCACCAGGACCTGATGGTATTCCATCAATATTGTTGAAGAACTGCGCATTTGAGCTGGCACTACTACTTTACTATTTATTTCGAAAATCCCTTGACTCTGGCACTTTACCTGCAGACTGGAAAATTGCAACAATCACCCCTATCTTCAAGAAGGGAGACAAGCTGAATGTAGGAAATTATAGACCAATAAGCTTAACATCCATAATTTGCAAGGTCATGGAACGAATTGTAGCCAAGGTACTGCTCCAGTTTGCAGTGAGAACCCACATCATCCCACCTGAACAGCACGGGTTTGTCCCTAGAAGATCTATAACATCCAACCTCCTTACATGTATCCAAAAATGGATAAAAAACTTGGACCAGAAAATACCCACTGACGTGATCTATTTGGACTTCTCGAAAGCGTTCGATAGGGTCCCTCATCGACGGTTGATTGCTAAGCTTCAACACTTTGGGGTGAGAGGTAAATTGCTAAACTGGCTGAAAGCATTCCTCTCGAACAGGAAATTTCAAGTCAAGATAGGAGACACCCTCTCCTCTCCCAGAAGTGTCATCAGTGGCGTACCTCAGGGTTCGGTGCTTGGCCCAATTCTATTCATTCTGTATACAAGTGATATCACCAGTGCATCACGGACAACCTTTTCCTTGTATGCTGATGACACCAAAATCTTTGGTAATCCACTTGTAGACTACAATAATCTTCAGAGAGACCTGGAGGACACCATCTTATGGTCAAACAAATGGTTGATTCCGTTAAATGAATCCAAATGCATGGTTTTACACATCGGGAAGAATAACCCTCAATTCAGATACTTCATTAACGACCGCGATGTTCCTACCACCTCTAATATCAAAGATCTGGGTATACTGATGACCAGCGACTTGAAATGGGAATCCCATATTAACTACACCGTCCGAAGGGCGAACAAAGCCTTATACCTCTTACGTAAGGCTTTCAAATCACTGGACAATCATTCGTTTGTCTCTATACAGGGTGCCCGTTTTTTCGACCTCCAGCATGGGGATCTCTGTTATTATAACAGATGCGAGATCGGTTAAATTAGGGAAAAGTTGCGCATTTTTATGGCGATCAATTATCTGAAAGAAAATTTGATCTGTCATTTTTAGTTTTTGAATTATTGGAGAAAAATGGAAAATTGTGATTTTTGTTTTAATTTTTTTAAACGAAAACCAATAAAACTAGACATTTTTAACCAAGACATTGTGAAGGCACTTTTTTACAAGGAATCTGAATCTGGCATCGTGTTTTCCAAGGCATCCTAGATGCAAGAGTTACAACACTTAATTTTTTTTTCTTATGGGCGCCATATTTGATTTTTGCATTTTCGAATAGAGCTCTTTTTTCTGATTACGACTATGTATCACATGATATGGTCAAGCTTTACATTTTGATTAGAATTTAAGAAAAATGTTTTTGCGAAGAATGCTTTGGAAACAACAACATCTACTTTTGTCTAACAAACAAATTTTTGACAATTCAACTAAATTTCACTATTCGGTTGAATTATTTTTAATTTTGTTCCAATTTAAATACAAAAATTCTGCCTTATTCTGTTCTTAATTTAAAACTTAATTTTGTGGGTAAATTGGGAAGAAATGTGAACGTGCAACTCTAAATTTAATTGAATTGTCAAAAATTTGTTAGTTAGACAAATGTAGATGTTGTTGTTTCCAAAGCATTCTTCGCAAAAACATTTTTCTTAAATTCTAATCAAAATGTAAAGCTTGACCATATCATGTGATACATAGTCGTAATCAGAAAAAAGAGCTCTATTCGAAAATGCCAAAATCAAATATGGCGCCCATAAGAAAAAAAAATTAAGTGTTGTAACTCTTGCATCTAGGATGCCTTGGAAAACACGATGCCCGATTCAGATTCCTTGTAAAAAAGTGCCTTCACAATGTCTTAGTTAAAAATGTCTAGTTTTATTGGTTTTCGTTTAAAAAAATTAAAACAAAAATCACAATTTTCCATTTTTCTCCAATAATTCAAAAACTAAAAATGACAGATCAAATTTTCTTTCAGATAATTGATCACCATAAAAATGCGCAACTTTGCCCTAATTTAACCGATCTCGCATCTATTATAATAACCGAGATCCCCATGCTTGAGGTCGAAAAACGGGCACCCTGTATACAAGTCCTACGTTCTACCTATTTTGGAATTTGGTTCAACCATTTGGAATCCCTACCTGTCCAAGGATATAAACTTATTAGAAAACGTCCAACGCAGAGCAACGAGAATTTTACCACACCTGCGACACTTGACGTATGAAGAGAGATTGACTGCCCTCAATTTTCCAAGTCTTTTATCAAGAAGGCGGCGAGCCGACGCTATTGAAACTTACAAGATCCTTCATGGACTATATAACAACGATGAGCTCCCAAATTTCTTCACATATGCGAATAATCAACATCTCAGAGGTCATACGATGAAACTGAAGAAAGCCAAATTCAAAATTCTACAAAGTAAAAACCTTCTTCCCAACAGGACTGTTGATCTCTGGAACTCTCTTTCGCAAGACGCAGTATCGGCTCACTCCCTCCCTCATTTTAAAAACATACTCAATCGGTTGTTTGACCGACATTAGTTTATAATGTTCACCAATATTGTGATGCACTGTGAAATACCATATTGTTATCGTTTATTAATATTGTTTATCAAATACCTATTCACTGATGTGTTATATCTAATTGTGATAATACTATGCGAAACATTTGTATACATTGATTCGGGCTTATATTAGTTTACTGTTGCCTGTACATACTAAATAAAAAAAAATAAAAATAAAAAAAAATCTTCTTAGGGCCGATATCTCGGTGAAGGTTTAAGTTGCAGCTTAGCTTAATTAGGCTTAGGCTTACTACACTTAAATCCTAATTAAGCTGCCTTAAAGTGAGCTTTAGCTTAAATTGCACTGAATTATCCAAGTCCTATTAAGCTTGGTTAAAGCGAAGCATTTACTTGAACACCAATTTTTAATCAAAATTTTAAGTAAGCTGGGTACCAAAATCGGTTGACCTTATACAGGGTGGTGCATTGCCTCACGCACCATAGGAATTTCAATGGTAAATTTTTAATTTGTAATTATTAGCTTCCCTAATTATTTTAGACCAAAATTGCAAATATATTTTGGTAGAGAAAAAAATACCCCATCCAATGATGTTACTTTGCAGGTTTTCAATTTTTCCGTAACAGATAAACTGTGGAAATTAATTCTTGCACTTTTATAAAAATCACTTGAAATTACCCAAACAGTCTGGCTTGTCAGTTAGTTACACTTGTTAAAATTGTTACATAAAATAATTTTATTTTCCGTGGAGTTTGTTTTGAAAAGTAATTTCCCTTCCTGTTGAATTTGTTGAACAATGATTATTTATTTACCAAGACCAAAAAGTTACATTTTTCGTATTGACAAATAATTTCAAACTGCCATAGCTCCACCCCTCTGTTTCAAAAATTTCATGGCATCAGTGATTTTTGTCAAAGTGCACGAATTAATCCCCATAGTTTTTCTGTTACACGAAACTTGAAAATTGTGTAAAATACCATCATTGGATCGGATATTTTTTTCTCTACAAAAAACTTAATTACACTTTTGGTCTAAAATAATTAGGGAAGCAAATATATACATATTAAAAAATTACCATTGAAATTCCTATGGTGCGTGAGGCAATGCAATGCACCACCCGGTATGTAAATATTTATATGTTTGGGTCTGAAAATTTTTCTTTCTGATAAAAGTTATTAATCTGGCTCCAAAAAGGGGTTACATAATAAGCCTCATATTGAATGATATTCATAATAGTTGTCATATTTTTGTTGCGACATACTTTAAATACCAACTAAAAGAAAAAGGTATAAATACAGCAACAGCTGCTAGATTTAAATATAATTTATAAAAGTAATAATCCAGGTATTATTACAAAGAAGGCCGTGTAAACAGCGTTATTAAATTTAGAATCCTAGTAACCTAGAAACCACAATTATACTTCCTCATTTTAAATATAACGAAGGAGACAATGGTTAAAGGTTCTCATTTTAATATTTGATGCCAATTTGAATTTTTAGAACGGCGCCACCTCAGTTAATAATCTGATATTTTCTGAATTGTTTCTATATTTGGAATTAGTAGATGTTAAGACTCGAATTTTTTTGTTTGGGTTTTTAGTATATTAGGGTGGAAATTTATTTTTAAAACAGTGACAAAGGAAAATTAGTAATTTCCCGAAGGGTTTTAGCAGAACAAAGTGTTTCTTTGCAGATAATATAACTCAAACGCAAATGTAATATCATGAAAGCCTTGCATTACCATTAGAATTAAAAACTAAATCCATCAGCCTTTAATGTCTTTTAATAACGTTATCGTTTTCAATCCACGTAAATATTTTTCATTATTTCATTTGAGTGCAGATTTTTTCCTGGCGTATTAGTTTTTAACGGATTTTAACGTACATTATTCGCTCGGATACTTAAAAATATTAAAAATCTGATTTATTATCCCATACGCGTGCGTTACATTAGCAAATATTTTGAATTTAATATTATTACTACTAATCTAGGATTTAAAAATATTCTCCGTATATTTTGTTCCAAAAACCACCTTAACTTTTGGGTTAGTTAATGTCGAATACTAAGTAAATTTCTTGAGTTTATTTATCTAACTCTGCGGTATTTATATAGATCCGCAAGCACTTAGATGGGGACACGCTGTTCAAATAATCGGTGATTCGCTTATAAAGTGTAGGTGAATCTTATAAAATAAATCCAACTGAAATGATGGCACCCGTACGATTTGGCAGGTTTGTTAGCAAAACGCTCTTTTATATATTTGTCCGAACGACAATACATACAAATCTGTGTAAATTAAAAATAATACGAGTAATAACGATACTTTAAAATGTGAGCAAAGATAAACGAGATAGAAAATAAGAGATTACAACCTGTTTAAAGCAATGATTCCTTTTCAATACTAAGAATTAACAGAAACCTTTGTAAAACTTTGATAAAGTAAAATTTAATATACGTACAAAACTAAGTTGAACAGTTAAAATATTTAGGGGAAGGGAGTAAACTTAACAATTAAACCGTGAATTCCACAAAAGCCAACAAACAAGATTCAAAAAATAAAGTATCTAGTTTGTGCTGGCAAAAGCAGTATTATAAAGTTCCTCTAAAAAGGCAGAAAAATACTCCACCGTACGTTTTTATATTTGTATAATTCGTTTGAAGTTTCCACTTAAAAGGAATAAAAAGGTAGCATCTATCTTTTACTACTCATAAAGAGAAATTTTCAAAGAAACATGAAACTAACAATACTTGATTCCTATATGAAATGTCCTTCGCATGAAATAGAGATTGTATGTGTAAATATACAGGGAAATTTTCTTTTTAGTATACATATACCCTATGTATACTTTTATAATAAACGCAAATAGGCAACCCACTATACACTATAAACGTTAAAAAATTAGCATGCTGTGGCAAAAATCATCAAATTAAGTTAATGTCAAAAAATTAGTCTTTAACTGTTGCTGTTTTTATTTTCCTTTCTGTTTTGTATTGTTAATATTTTATGTTTTAGAATAATCGTTGAATTAAAATTATGTTGATATTCCACTAATTTTGATTTATTTTTTATTTACAAACATGAAACATAACCTTTACGCACCACGTGACGTGACGTTTATAGTGTATAGTGGGTTGCCTATTTGCGTTTATTATAAAAGTATACATAGGGGATATGTATACTAAAAAGAAAAATTCCCTGTATAGTCGATTCCTTGGGGATATTTACTAATTTATTGCCTTAAAATTTCAATAAGGAAGGCTAGGTAGTAGCTCTTCAGTATTTAAATCTGTAATGAATCTGTTGCAGGTTATTAATTCTGCTAAGCTAACGCTGCTCCAAAAGGAGTTCTAAGTTACTTTAGTTATGTAAATAAAATAGCGACGAAGGAATTTATACTGTGCTTCGTGTTCAAAATTACAAACAAGAAAAGAATGATTTTAATTAGAATACTGCTTTTGGAACTATCTAAGATGTAAAAATCGCAAGATTACACTTTGCAGCATAAATATTTTGGTTTTTTATTTCTCTAACTGCATTATTTATACGACCAATAAGTTGTTCTTCGTTTTCGATTTCTGTTGCATTTACATGCGATTTTAAAATACCCCAGAAGAAAAAATCGAGAACATTTATGTCGGGACCTCTTGCGGGCCATGGTATTGTACCCCCACGACCGATCCACCACCCAGGAAAGCTTTGGTTTAGCCATTCCCTTGTTTGTACACCCCAGTGGGCTGGAACTCTATCTAATTGCACCCACATGTCTCTCCTGATAATTAACAGTACTTCCTCTAATAACTCCGGTAAAGCATTTGTTAAGAAACCATCATAATTTTCGGCATTTAATCGACGACGTAAAATATATGGACCTATTAGTCTATTTCCAATGATTTCAGCCCATACATTGACACTAAACCTAAACTGATGATTAGTTTGGTGGAAGACATGAGGGTTTTCTCCGGCCCAGTGGTGCATGTTGTGCATATTGGACATTCCGTTGCGGGTAAATGTAGCTTCATCCATCCATAAAATGTTTTCAGCAAACGGGCCGAGCTCTTGTTGCCGTATTAACCATCTCCAAAACTCTATAATCTATAATCTTCTGGAAGCAACCCCTGGACTCGCCGAAAGTGGAATGGATGTGAGAGATTTCCTCTTAACACTCGATGTACAGCGGTGTGGTGACTAACATCAAGTATTCGAACTACAGAGCGGGTACTTCGTCGAGGATCGTCTTCAAAGATACGTAAGATGTTCCCTTCCATTTCCAGTACTAGTACTTGCCTTGGATGGCCTCCACCTACTCCTTGCAAAGGCTCCATTCGTCCTGTTTCTTTTAAGCGCTGATCTAATCTTTGAATAACATTAGCGTTAGGGTGCCTCCGGTTTGGATAAAGTTCAGCATATAAATCTGCAGCTTGAAGAAAATTACCACCACATTCGCCTAGATTAAATACATATCTGCGTACTCGGGAAAACTGTATGCCATGATTTTTATCCAAAATCAAAAACACAAAACTGAAGAAAAAACCAAAACCACAAAGCTGAAAAACACACGAGGACAAAAATAATTCAGAACAATGTTAATATCTATAAATAACTAATACAAAACGAATCAAGAAGAGTTTTATAAAACCAACAAAATGTCATAAATGGCAATATGTCAGCCACGTCAGCCTTCCATAGCTTTCCAAGTTTATTATTACAATGTGTAAAAACAACTCCATTCTGCCCAATAAATTCATGTTCTTAAAACGAAAATTATAAGTAAACTAATTAGAAACAGCGAAACTCATAGCTGGATATTTTATCTTACTTGCTAAAGTGTAAGTTACTGATATTAGGTATTTAACTAAAATTTTCAGCTATAAGTATTCGAGAACTGAAACTAAGACGATGATTAACTCGGTAACCCAAGGGTTAACAACTAATTGGTACTAGAATTTTTAGCTTATTTTTCACCGTAGAATCGCGTGGTGTAAATATTCTACGCATGTTTTAATACACCCTGTATACTGTCATTTCTGTTTTTCGGTTTATTTCCTTTTTCCTATAAACTTTTTACTTAGGTTGTAGCATAATCTTGTGGCGTTACTAATTTTTTCGTTCGCTTCGCCTTACATATTTCCCTCCTTTCTATCAGGACCCCTAAATATTTGAACACATCGACTTGCTCTATCTTTTGTTGGTTTATTTCAATATTTATATGTTTTGTTTCTTTACTTATTAGCATTACTTTTGTTTTACTGGTGATTATCCACGACTACTTAATAATCTGTCAATTATTGATGTGTTTGGTCACTCATAATGCTATCCATTATACACTGACAGAAGTGTATAATGAGTATTCAAGGTGTCATGGTAACATCCTTGTCTATGATGTATAATGAAGGAAATAGGTTATGTTTCTAATCCTAATTGACAGATTATAGGTTATGTTTCTAATCATAATTGACAGATTATTGACAAGTCGTCGATAAATTTTAATTAAAAATTCTTCGTATTTGTGTTCGTGGATAAAGTATAGTATACGACTCGCTATAATGGGCTATTATTATGGCGTCGTGTATAATATACTATTATTATTTTCATTTTTCTTTTCTTTAGTTCTACTTCCAGTAGTACTACGTAGCTGAAAATATTCCCTAAATTAAAAGACATCTTTACACGTAAACGCTGACATAGAAATTGTTATATTATTTTCTGTTCAGTTAGCATTTTAATGCTCCATGTGACGTGTGACATACAAATGTTGCTAGTTTTTTTTTATCAGTTTACTGATGTATTATTGGTGTATATACATCAAATGATATAACTAAGTTTTGTAAACCTTATAAGCAAGATATTCGTCGATAAACTCTAATTTAGCGTTCATGTGCAAAAATGCAACAAATATTTATAGTTTTGCCTTCCTGTAAAGGAAAAATAATTTTTAGTACGTTATTAAGTTGCGATTTTTGTGAAATAACAGTTGACAGTTGGAATTTATCACCTATTATTAGTCCTTAAAATACCGATTTAATACGGCACTCGATCGTTCTGTAATAAACTCCAAACAAAACATTTTGTACCGGCTTTTAGTCGAAATGCAGCAGCCGTTGTAGTTTCTAAATGTGTCAGTAGCGTTTATTCTAATGGAATATTAAAATATACAGGAAAAAACAGGATAGGCTGGAGAACGCATAACTTCCTGCTGTTTATTGTACTTAATTAATATGTAATAACGCTTTCAAACGTCCACCTGCTTTTTCTATCCGTTAATAATCTTTTAGTGTTAAAACAAAATAACATGCTACTGTTGTGGTTCTTTTCACAAGGTTTTCACACTTCGTTCCAATGAAACGCTTTTTACAAGTATGGTTTCTATGGAACACACAATTGACTGTACTTAACAGGTTACAAGTACTTGATGATGCCAAAGATCGTGTCAGTATCATATTGATTTATTTACAGGATTCAAAAATTTGCTTATTTGGTTTAAGTGAATATTACTGCGAACATTCTAGAAGGAACGCGTGCAAACTCTTAAGTGATAATCTAATTTTTAATGTGAATTTTGCGTCAAAGATGACGAGAATGTGTATCGTGAAGACAGATTTATTATTAATGATCATTAAAATCAATTTAGTCGATAAACAATAATTTCTAAAATGTTTGCATAAAAGGGTATGATCTAATTATTTATGCAGTTGAAGATTTGAGTATTTGGAGAATTGTGCAATCTTGCGAAATAGGAGTATTAAATAATTTCTATGCAATAATTAGTTAGTATGCTATTAAGAATCTAATATTATAAAATAAGGTAATTATTGAGTAGGTACGTAACACTACTGTATTACTTTAATTCAAGAAATTAGAATAACTATTATAGTAAACATTTATAGGTGAATTCCTAAAAAGAAATATTTATACGAGTAAGCTCAGGCATTATATTTATTAAATAATGCGAAGTTTAACACATATTTTAAAGTTCCTAAACATAACACAACTTATTTGTTATTCCTCTATAAGCACAAAATTAAATAATTGGAATAATGCAAATATTGGTCCAAATTATTAGAATACACAATTTACATATGAATTTCATATATCTACTGATTTATTATTTATTTATTGATATGTTAATCATAGTCAATATTTAGTCACATCGCCCCTTACCTTAATCTAAAGCGACCTGGCTTACTGTCAATCAATTTCAAACAATATATTCTAGCGTAATGGATGCCCTTAATTTGTGTCTATAAGCTCATTTTTTTGTAGTTGGGGCCGCATTTTTTAGTTGCTTCTTGACTAATCTTCACAAATTCTCGGTAGAATTTAAGTCCGCAGGGCACGGAAGGGTAGCAATATTATTGTCGTTTGGCCAATTCTTGATCATTTTAGAGGTATGGGACGATGCACCATCTTGTTGAAAATAAAATCTTCGGGGCAGAGATGTTTTGAAGATGGAATCATATAATCTTCCGGTTTTTAAATACAAACTTCAGAGTCTACCCTCGACTTTAGTACTCACAAGTCTCCTCGAAGATATGCAACTGCATACTATAACTGAAGCTTCACACTTTACACATCTTCGAAGACAGGCGTTTTCATGACTAAATCCCCAACATCGCACACCCTTATCTCCACAAGACACAAAAAACACAGACTCATCACCGAATAAAATGATTTTCCAAATCTCAGTACCCCAATAAAATCTTTCTCTGCGCCAAGCCACACATGCTCTCTTCGGTTTGACAGTAAGTAAGGGTTTGGTTTTAGGTCCTCGGCATCGCAAGTTTATAGAATGAATTCGACGCAATGTGGTAGATTTGGAAACATCAGTCCCATAATCGAGTGTAATAACGCACTGTTTTAAAACGATTCTTTTTATGATTTTTAAAAGGTTTCGTTCATTTTGATGCTGGACGCCGTAGTATGAGAACACTTAGCTTCTTTAACAATGTTCACTTGTTTGAAGCCATTTCTTCCGAGTGAAATAATTATGTATCTACCTTTTGGCATCCGAAATATTGGAAGGTTATTAATTTAAAATAACAGGTGCAACCTGTTCTTGTTCTTTAGAATAACATGCTTTGTTGTTTTGTATTAAACAAAGCAGTGCACACCAGCATTTAGTCGAAATGCAGCAGTCGTGGCAGTTTCAAAATTTGTTAGTAACACATGTTTTAATGAAATATTAAACTATACAGTCGGGAAATAATGGTACAGATTGAAGAAAGTACGTATTATTTGCTGATATTTATTGATTTAATATGCAATTCTGTATCTTCATATCCATCTGTTACTTTTTACTACCAACTTAATAACCTATTACGGTTAAACAGTTAAAAGAAACTAACAGGTTCCTATGAAACAACCCATCTCTACGCATATATTTGCATATACATTTTTGCAAAGCTGTTATTTTAAAATAATAGTTGTAGTAAACTCATATCAAAGCAATCCATAGCACTTTGGTCGAAAAGTAGCAACCATATCAATTTAAAAGCGGTAGTAACATTAAAATATTAAAGCATATGTTTCGAAAGCAACAGTGTAGACTAAAGAAATCACTTGGTGTTTATTGCATTTTTTCTTCTTTCCGTTTTTCCAACCTCTATGTGGGTCTTCCGGACTTCAATACTTTATTCCATTCTTTTCTGTATATCCAAAGCCCTTGCCGAATATTCCATTTTTGTTTTATATTGTGAATTTCTTCATTCCATCCTCTTCTTGGACGTTCTCTCTTTCTTCTTTCTCTTGGTTGCCATTCCATTGCCTCTTGGTTGCCATTCCATTGTCCTTTTCGCGAAACTACATGTCCGTACCCCGTTTAGTATAACATATTTAGACCACCTCTTTTCTACCAACTTAGTCAAATGTTATTGTTGAAAGAAAATAACAGATTACTATAATTGCCCATCTCTAGGCAGGTATTTGATGTACGTTTTCGTAGATTTAATTTAAAATAATTAATAATCTAAAAGAATAATCTGTTCATGCTCCTTTGAATAATAAGATCTGTTGCGAACTTATGAGAAAGCAGCGAAAAACGGCTTTTGTTTGAAATGCAGCAGTCGTTGCAGTTTCAACATCTATTAGTAGTGCCTTTTTAATGTAATTTTAAAATATGCAGTCGGAAAATAATGGAATGGACTGAAGAAAGCTTGGATTACACGTTGCTGTTTATTGAATTTAATAAAAAGTAACGTATTCACGTCTCCACTTGTTCCTTTTCTACCTGTTACCTGTTACTGTTAAAAGAAAACAGGTTCCTATATAACCACACATTTCTACAACCTAACAACTTGTTACTGTTAAAAAACATCAGCTTACCAAATAACCATCCAACTCTACATAAGTATTTTCTGCACATTTTTGCAAAATTATTAATTTATAATTCCAGTGTGAAACATGTTCCTAACTAACAGGCTCTATTATCTGTAACGTCTTATACATTTCGATGTGGAGGCTGGTGCGTTAACGTATTATGATGCTTTACGCGTGCAATGCACAACCCGGTCCGGGGTTTTTATTTATTTATAGTCAGAAAATATCAGGGTATACTGAAGAACAGACGTATTTTTATTATTAAAAAAATACAGTAGGCGGCATAGCTGATGGACTCAAATACAAGATAATCCGTGACATAAAACAAAATAGAAAAATATAGATACAGTTCAATAAAGATAAAACAATTCCAGAAATATCCCTTGAACACAAAAAAAGCAGAAAACACAAAAATAAATAACAAGTAACTGAATTATCATAGACATTTTTAAACGCAGCAACTGATGAACAAGTCACAATACTACAGTTTAAATTATTCCACACTAAAAACACTTATTACGTATTACTTGCTGTTGTTTATTGTATTTAATATACAACAACGTACTTAGACCTCCACCTGTTACTTTTCTACCAACCTAATGACCTGTTAAATAGATAATTAGATTCTGGGGGTACGGGTATGATCTTTCTATGATCAAGGCCTCACGGATCCATTTCGCTTCGCCCCCTCGTCCTTTACTCTTATTTGAATCGCTCTGTTAATCTGATGTACTTGGTTAGATCCAGTTCCTTCACTTCTTGCGGTGTAATCTTGCCAGATATTGCCGCCCTCTGCTCTTCATACATAATAACCTATAGCTGTTAAAAAATGTCTGTTATTAACTAACCACCCAACTCTATTTTATGCACATCTTTGAATTTACTTTTATTTAAAATTCCAGTTGCAACATCGTAGTACTGTTTGGAAAACTAAGCTCTGTTGTTCGGTTGTCGAAACAGTTTTTAATCGAAATGCAGCAGGCGTAACCGTTCGAAACTTTCTAGTAATGTGTGTTTTATTGAAACTGTTAAAGCAGCTAGGAATTTCTGCTCTGTTAAGTTAGTAGCCCTTATTAACGTTGGCCACGTCACTGAATTTTACGAAGCCACGCGGTATATCCGCTTAACGAAGTATGTCTTGAACCAACCACCGCAGCAGCAACATCTATTTATGTAAGTCAATTTATGCCGGTCCACGTTTACAAATTTTTCTGTTCTTTCATAATTGCTATGTAATCAATACACACAGTTTTTAACGTTTCAATATACATTTACATAGTTTAATTAATAATGTGAGCTTTAATAAAGCACCTCACAGAGCCGGCCCTGTAAATATTAATACAAGAACCAACATTTTTGTCAACAGAACCATTAAACTATATATGTACATAGTCCGGAAATATCGTGATATACTGAAGAACGTACGTGTTGCTTGCTGCTGCATTCAGGGATTCACCTTTTGCGTCAGTTAATAACCTGTTACTGAAAGAAATACCAGGTTACTATATAACCACCCAACCTTCGCATGTTGTGCACGTTTTTACAATGCAAAATTTTAAGCTAACAGTTGTAACCTATTCCTACTTTATTAACTACGTAACGATTCTTAATAACAAGGTATGTTGTTTTGTTCTACACTCATGATAAAACTAGTAATTTGCATTTATGAAATATTAAAATAAGAAGTGGAGCAAAGGGAGTAGGTTGAAGAATGTACTATTTACCTGCTTATTGCATATTTTCTTACTCATTTTAGCAGTTCGTAATTAATAACAACGGGATCCAGGTTGCACCTGGTATTTTTTTATTGGTCAAATAAGCCATTCGTGTTAAAAGAAAAGTAATTGCCAAATACAACAGGTTACTAATTAATTACCCATCTCTGTCTATGTATTTTTTCGCAAAACAAATGTTTAATATAACAGTTAAAACCTGTTCTTGTTCTTTGAAGTAACAACTGTTATTAACAGGCTCTGTTATTTGTTGTTTTATAGGGCACTACATGGAACAGATATAGCAAAAGGGGGTAAGTTGAAGAGTGTCTTATTTACCTACTTAGTGAATATTTTGTTACTCACTTCAGCAGTTTTTAACTAAAAATAAAAGCATCCATTGGTGCACCTGTTATTTTTTATCGATTTAATCATTTCTGTTACTGTTACTGTTAAAGAAAGGTAACTGCTAAATTTAACGGGTTAGTAAATAAACTCCCACGAACTTATTTTAAGCACATTCTTTTTTACCGTAAAATTTATAAAATTTGATTTTATTGTCTGTTTGTTTATTTATCGGGTGAACTCTATGTGTGCTTGTAGGCGCAAGGATCTCAATATTTTGTATCATTTTCCTAAACGTTTATCAGTTCCGCGTGGCTTTAGAAAATAACCACCTTATAAAACGAACTTTGTGAAAAAGTGAAACTCATGTCGACCACACATAATTAAAATATGTAATTGGTTATGGTTTCCCGTTCCAAGTATTCGTTATTACGCCCCATAATTACCAAACTCCCGGATGATGATGATATCTTCCCGGGCGCCTGTGTTTTTCTGATTCTTTGTGGTGTCGGGTTTCAGTCTCATAGTAAGGGTACTGAACTTACATGAAATAGATGTACAATGTGAGGTCGGATGCTGTCAAACGCATGTTACCATCTTTCCACGAAAGATGACACAGCACGTTTATGATTGTTTCCTATTACAAGACATTTAAACAATTTTGCGAACAAGAAATTGACAGTTTTATTTCCTGTGTTACCACTTTGACAAGGCGAACCAAACATATTTTAGCCGCGCTGTAAGGATGCAAAATGTACCTTGTCGGGAATCTCTCATTCCTAGCATATATATTAAACAAGATGTCTGTCAACTCCTTTAGAAGTTATTTTTAGTTCAAGGAAAGGCGTGTTTACTTTCAAAAAGTCTTCAGAATACACATCATTGCTCACACTTCCTTCGAACTGAAAATCGTGTAGTAGAGTAATTAAGCTGTACCTTGTAGTTTATATTATGAGAATCCCTTGTTTTCAGGGTTAAAATCAAGTATATAAGATGTTATAACTTGTAATAAAACTAAGAATGTAATATTATCCCGTAGTTTTGTTTTGTAGGTTAGATTAGTCTGCAAGGCTCGAGGGAATTCCGTGATCATGAGAGGCTCATTACATCTTCATTAGCGATTGCGCTGATTACACACATACACCGTGTGTAACAAGGCAAGCTCATGCATATATGAATATGCTATTAACGACAGCACACAACCGCCGGCCGATGCTGTGCTATGCACTTTACTACTCGTGTCATGCGGTTTTTGTTTACAGATAGTAAACGCGAAAGTAACATCCAACATGAAATTTGCATGCTTATCCTTATGAGGTTACCGCTACTCGGAGCTACTTACATTTCGTCTGCAAATCTTTTAACAATTTTAGACAAGCACGCCTTGATGTCTCAGAAACTCGGAAATCCATCAACGAACAACATAAGGTAAATCTAAGCATACGTACTTCAAAATCTTGATATTTCAGTGCTTGTATCTTAGCTGCTTTCTAATCCCCAACCTGTAGAATTTCCATTTACATCAAAATGTATTCAACATTGTTTGTTTAAAAAATATTTTTGAGTTAAACACAATGGAGAGCTGTGAATAATGTCGCTAAAAATTAATGTTTCAGCCAGAACGTACATTGTTTACACATACTTTCAGTTACGACCTTCTGTATTAACAAAGAATTCAAAGGCTAAGTCACCAAGGTCTGAATTACTGCAAAAGTGATATTTTACTATAAATGAATTGTACTTCATTCAAAAGGGCCTGCATTTTATGAACCAAACAAAATAGGAAACACAAGTTGATAAAATAGAAAATAAAACCTTTATTTACTAATTATTTATTTTTTTACTATTTTAAACATTTATTTTAGTTAAAACTGATGAAAAAATTTGCTTTAGCTAAAGTGATGGTAAACTATATTATGTTTTATTTAGCGTATGTAACTAGGTATTGTCATAAGTCATAAAATACAAAGCTTTTTAGCTCTTCTACCCATGTTAAATCCTTTCGGTCCGAAAAGACCTCTTTGTGGCATAAGATGTGTTTGAGGCGTATTTGAACATCTTAAAGTTGGGTAGATACATTAGTTACAGACTTAAAATTCCCTTCAGGCGGATTTCTTATCGAAAATAGATTTTCATAGTCTGGACTGTTTTAGAAAATCTTCTAATAATTTATTAGCTGAGCAATTAAACTGGATGATTGTTCTAAAATCCTAAAATAGGACACTAAAGCTCAAACTGAGGGTACTAAGAAATTTAGGATCTTATTCTTCATCTCAGGAATTGAGGAACCTGAAAATTACCCCCCAAATTCTCATTTTTTCGCGAACGGATTTATCTATACATTACTTTAGGCGCCATTTGAAAATAAGGAAAGGGAAAATTTCCTAAGCGAAAATTGATTAAAAAGATTTTATTCTACATAATATATAACTAAAATTACAGGGTGCTTACGGTCTTCTCTGTATCATTTTAAGGGACGATAGTACAGGTCAAAAGGAGTTGATAAACCTTAAAACACCTTAGTAAAAGTTGTGTAATGAGCGAGATAATAATTCTTTTAGTTTTTACATCAAACGGTTAATTTGTTTAAAAATCTAGTAATCTACTTCTTAATCGGCCTTGTCCACTTCAATTATTTTTTAGTATTTTTACAAAAGTTGTTCGAAATTATTACCATGTTGTTGTATACAAAGTGTGGTTCGGCATACCCACGACTCCACCTACTCTGCAAGGCCCAAAACCTTGTTGAATTTTTAGCCAAACAAAGGTGACAGTAAAGGTTAACTTGATAACAACTTACCTACCAAATAAATAAACTTAGTAACACTGCTGATTAAGTAGTACATTACTAGATTTTTAAACAAATTAACTATTTGATGTAAAAACTAAAAGAATTATTATCTCGCTTATTTGACAACTTTTACTAAGGTGTTTTAAGGTTTATCGACTCCTTTTGATCTGTACTATCGCCCGTTCAAAGTTTTCTTTTTAAACCGGTGTGTAATGATCGTCTGTCTATATTATAGATGTGGTGCCACTGCACTCTAGATACTACTTCCATAAGTGAAAATCGGTCGGATAATAGAGGTGTAAATGAAGACTTCTTGTTTCAAATAGGTTGTAGTATGTCCAGCCTCGCATAAGATTGCGATAATTTTTTGTTTATGTGGTAGCTCCAGATTAATCTCCCATCTAGATATATTCCCAAGTAACTACCGAACCGTGTGTCTTTCGGATTCCAAGGTATATTCCAAGGTATTGGAATGTTGTCGATGATAATATTTTGTGGATTTGAGGGTCGACGAAAGGTGAAGATTTTGACTACACATTTGATAGACCATTTTGCAAATCAGATACTAAGTTTGCTACAAAAACTTATCAAAATGATAATAAAAAGCCTTTTTTAAAACATAAACAATTTATTTTTATCGGACTCAAGATACGGCGCAAAAGGCCAGGATTGAAAAATAATTACAACAAACACTAATTAAAGATTGATTAGAACATGAATTAAGACTTGTCAAATTACCTAAAGAATTTAAATATACTTAAAAATACAATGTTAAAGAATACAATATTAGAGTTAAATATAAAAAATATATTATCAATTCATTCATGAATTAGCAAAATATTAAATAGGGAAAATTTATAAAAGATAAATCCAAAACTAATTCATGATTAAATTGAAGTACCATGACAAAAATGCACACTTTATCTAAGCAGTGAATATTACTAAAACGAACAGGTGTACACACACCTGTGCGAAATATAAATTTGAATCAAAAAGTAAAATTTTATTAATTACAAAATAATAGAAATAACACTTATCTTAGGCTTCAGATGATTAAAATTTACAAAAGCTGGAATTTCAGCAACACTTGATTCCAAACGGTGAAATATGGTTCAACAGATAACACAGCAGATCGGCATGGGAAAATGGCGTCCCTCCACGTGCAAGCGAAAATTACCAAAAGAATTAATTTCCAGCGGAAATTAAATTAATCCAAGCAGGAAAATACCCACAGCTCCTCCAGAAGGAAAATAATGTCAATTAACACCATTAAAATTTAAAGAGGTGTAAATTGGAGCTGAAAATTCCAAGTGAAATCAGAAAAAAATGAAGATTAAGCAAAAATTAATAAAGATTATCTTACCACCAATTAGTGCGAAAACGAACTGTTAACAAGCATAACAGCTATAAATCCAAACATCGGATACTTTATAAAATGACGGTCATTATAAATGAACGTACCGAAATGATGAAATTTTTAAATAACTTAGACGTTTGTTCACGTAGAAGTACTCACGCCAAAAGGAAGGAACATCCGAGTTAAAGAATTCACTACGCCTGACAGTGAAATACTGCGCAGGTCAAAACATAAACAACCCAGATAGCACTTATGCAATTAGAGTTGCATAACAATAGGCGAAAGTTTACTCAAGAAAGCTTCTAAATGAAAATAATTTCAATGATGGTAATTTGAATAATACAAAATAGAATATAAGAATAATAGACTCGGAAAAATATAAAAATATGAAGAAAATGTGAATTTAACAAGTCAAAAAGAGAAATTTTGAAAATAATTAAGTGAATGAATTAAAAAATATGAAATTTGGAAAATAATTAAAGAATTTAAATGAAACAAACACAAAACAAAAACTCTTAACGTTCACAACATTGGCAAATAATTGAAAAACTGTACAATTAATTTGGGAAATCCAAAAAATTGTAACAACTTTCTTGAAATTTAGTCGCCCCATAATTTATGGCATGATCGCTGTTTCATCTATGTGCATAGCTAGTTTTACATTTGGCATTTGGGGAATATCACCCTCATAGATATTAAATAAATCCGTGCGGAACTCCAACATTGATGCGAAGAGGTATACATATTTATTCTTACTGGGAATGTTCTTTGCGATAAAACATAAAACGATTGAATGGTTTGTAGTAAATAAGACAGGGATGTTCAGTGAATACATTTTGTATATTAGGCTATGCGTCGAGACACCGCAATAGCTGGTGGTTAGTGCAGACCTTTAAATCCAAACTGGAATTTAGGAAGAATATTGTTTTCCTCTAGGAATATATTTAAACGAGTTTGAGTAACTCGTTAGAAACATTGTGAGACATTAGGCACTAATCTAATAGTCTAAAATTAGCCGGATTGTCATGTGTTTTACCTGGTTTGGGAAACATTAAGATTATTGCTTGCTTTCACGAGATGGGGAAATATCCAATTCTTAAGCACATGTTAAATATTGCTGTCAGATAGGCAACGGATTTCTCCGATACATTTTTTAGGAGTATGTTTGGGATCAGGTCACTTCAAGGGACCTTTTTGGTTTTCGATGTTTTAATATATTGTTCAACCTCTGATGGCAACACTGATTTGGAAAATATGATTTGTGCGAGAATGATGTTTCGCCACTGTCGGCGGGTAGCGTGCTTTTCTCTTCTAAAACCCTCGTTCACGTTGAGATCTGTATCGATATATGTTGCAAGTATCAGTATCACGATACAAATCTCAACGTGTATTTGACTGTCTCGGTATCGATGTATCAGTATCAGCTGGTATCGTCGCCTGTATTTTACTGTCGTGAAACGTCGATCCCTTGAGCGTGCAACTGATACGAATTTCTACTAGTTTCAACGTGTATGTGCCAGTCTCATTGTAGTTCGAGAATAAAATTAATTAAATCGTGGCTGCAGATCGCGATTTTTGGGAAGTGTTTTTGAACATGTATAAGTTATATACGTGTTTGTGAAATTCTATGTCGAAAGACTACTCAAATAGACCACTTCATGAAACGGCAACAGTAGAACTTGGCTGAAAAGTGTAAGATTAGATATCCTAACGCAGATCGCAGTTTTGTTACCAAAAAAATGCATAGCTTTCGTTGTGCTGTCCGAAGAGAACTCAAAAAAGTTGTGGCTTCATTGAAGAGTGGAGCATCTTCTGATGGTCAAGTATCGTAAAGTCACTATCAGTCCTTCTTCCACACTTACTGGTTCTCTCATGACAGTATTCTGTTTTTCAATTCTTTGTTTTACTATTCCCAATAGATTCCTAAACAGTGTTCTTCTTCTTCTTCTTCTTCGTATTTCTCTTTACAGAGGAGTCGTGGCCTATGGAAACTAGTTTCATTTACGAACTTTTCGGAGTAATTTTCGTCAACGTTCTCCCTTTCTGGATTCTTTGGTTGCATTCTGAAGAGATGTACCAGTTACGTCTTTAATTTTGTCTGTCCAACTTTTTGGAGATCTGCCCCGTGATCTCGAATCCTCCATTCGTACCTGTACCACCAATCTTTCTAGGTTATTGTCATCCCTACGTTCAATATGGTCGAAGAATCTTAACATTTGTGCATGAAAAATTTGGGATATCCTTGTGACTTCATTAATTTCTTGGATAACAGATGCGTTTGTACATCTGGCAGTCCATGGAATGCTGGGAAATCGTCTCCGGCATCATTGTTCAAAATAATCAATACGCTTGAGGTCTTGTTCTTTTATGGTCCATGTTTCAGCGGAATATAGTAAAACTGGAAAAACTAAAGTTTTCACTCTCTGTTTCTTTGTGTTCAGTGTTATGTCCCTGCCCTTCCAGATCTTCTGTAAACTTCGCATTGTACTTCTTGCCATCCCGCACCTTCTTCTGATTTCATGAGTGTTACCACCTTCATTGATATTAGAGACCCAAGATAGATGAACTGACTTACCACCTTAAATCGACCTATTTGCTTGATGTTCGGCATCATACAGTATTATATCATTCATTCGCAAATAGTTTTTAAAATCGTTTTAGTTCCTGAAGTAAATTTAAAACAGTATACCTGTTTTTCTCACGTAATCATTGCTTTGTCCTTATTCTTTTTCGGGGTCCTTTTTTCTTTAAAGATTCCGACAATGCTACTGCAACTGCTACAAAACCCGGGTTCGAGAGGCAAATTTCAGTCTGGCGTTTTGAGATAAACTGAGGTCTCATGATTCGGCCTTAGTGTGTGTGGTTGTACTGATACTTGATACAAATCTCAGATACATGTATCGCCATTTGTATTGATACCTGTATCTATACAGATCTCAACGTGAATGGGGGCCTTCATACCTGTATCGATACAGATCTCAACGTGAATGGAGGCCTTATTAAGGTTAAATAAATACGTTGGAGGGACTTACAGGTCTATGCCGCCTGATGACAACAGTGACTTGTTCTACTGCTTCGGTGGTTGCGTTTTTAAATGTGTCAATCTTTTTATCTATATTTTCTTGGAAATTTAAATCGGTTGGGCAGGAAGTTAAATTGTTCATTGGCGCTCGAAACAATACCCAGTCAATTGAGATATTTATTAGCTTGATAGGCTTGGGGTAATAATGTGGACAGCACCCTAATGTACATTACTACGGGTATATGGTCCGAATCAAGTTCAGTTAGAACTGTCTGGTATATTTTTGAAGTGAAGTATGGAAGTACATATGTATGTTCTGCGGGGGTTAAATGTTAATTGCCAATTGAGCGGTAAAATTTTAGAGTTTTACACCATTGGGGGTTAGTAACTCTACAGCCTCAGTGATTTCCGGGCTTTGAAAGATGCATAATATAAGTTTATTCAGATTGAGTTGCTTGTTTGGTGGTTTGTACGCGCAAACAATCTTCAGAGCTGTGTTGTTTTCCATGATTAGTTTAATTCCTACAGCTTCAAGGTAATGAATGTTTCCTAAGTCGATTGGTGCAACCGCGAGATTCCGTTTTATGATAATTGGTGATCCTCCGCATCTAACTGTGTTTTCTCTGTCTTTTTTAAAGATTTGATAACCCGGAATCGTGAAATTTCTATTGCTAATTAGATGCATTTCAATAATGCACATCATATCAATTTTGTGTTTTGAAATAAATAAGATAAATGTCGATTTTTAAGTTTTTAGTCCACTGATATTCCAATTAACCAGTGCTAACTTTTGTACGGTGTATTGTTTACTTCTTCAGTTCTTAATCTGATTTATTTAAGGTGTAATTATTTCAATGATAGTTTGGAAGTTTTTTGATGTGGATGAATCGGTGGTGTTTGAACCTGGATTGTTGTTATTGTTTGTTGGACTTTGAAACTGGAATCCTTAGTTAAGTTGTTGAAATAAGCTGGATTAGGGGTAATATTCCCGATCATAGTAGCATTGGGGTTACGGAATGCGTTAGAGGTTTTCTGGCTGAATTTTTTGATATAAGGAGAACCCCTACAATTCATTGTGTGTTCACCTCCACAGTTAGTTAACACATGCTGGTTTAACATTGCCAGCCATTTTGCATTCTTTGTAATGGTGGTGCTCCGTGCATTCAACACATCGTGAGAGCAGGTGACAGTAGTTTTTCGTATGTCCCACCTGCTGGCAGTTAGTGCATTGCGGAGTATCACTGCCTTTTCGTGTTTGGTTCTACTGATACTACACAGTATAATAGTTTCGTTAAGTTAAATACATTTTTGGCCTTTTCTATTTTACTTTATTCAGCTGCAATGAGAGGCATTGGCAATATTTTTCGTTCATTAAATGTGTTGTTTTAATAACTGGGTATTTCATATTTAAAGTTTCCAATTTTTATTCTAAATTGGAGCACTGAACTTAAAATTAAAAACTATAATGAATTCTCAAATATTTTTATGGTACATGTTAGTTTGTTTAATCTTTATTTTGGCCAAGATGGCTTTGAATTATTAATGGTTCACTGGGAATAAATGTTAAGGCCTGAAGCACTCTATTGCTTTGACATAATAAAATAATAATTCAATTCAAATTTTTATCCATTCCTATCAAGATTGTTATTAAATAGATTTTTGAAAGTATTTGGAAATGTGGTTCTTAAAAATTGATGACCTAATTTAGGATGGCAGCAAATTTCATGCACTCCAAAATTAGGTATACCCAACGACATTAGGCGATTTTCCAGGTCCAACTATATTAAAGCAGTTCTTATTACGTCGAAAAGTGTCGAGGTAGTATCCTATTCGCTCTGTCTTGTCTTTTCTGTTTTAATAAACGTGGCTGCTTCTTTCTATTTCACTATTGTGTTGATTTATAAATTATTGCTCCAGTATTCCTGCAACCACTTCGTTCAAGATCTTGGCCAGGCTTGGTATTTTTTCCGTCTGACCCCAATACTTTTTTGCTTGCCTTTCATTGATTATTCTGGAAAATGACCCCACCCCATTTACTGTTTCTCTTTAGCTATTTTCATCGCCAAAGCTTCTGTAAGTATCTGAATTTCCAATCATGCCTTTCCTTCCTGTGGCTCTTTCAATTAACCTGAAGGAAATTATTTCCCATACAGAAGCATAAATACAATCATTTTCTGCAACAAATTCAAGTTAGCTTGACTAACCTGCATTCGTTCCCCAAAGATTGTGAGATGCAAAACTGAACTAGACTGCACAAATTAATAACATTGCGGATAAAATGGCTCTTCTAATGGGCAGACGCATGTTTGAGAAGATATAAGGACTGAAACCAAAGGTTGGTGGTAAAAGGTAGAACAAAAAACGGCCATCACAAAGTTGTTCGGGATTTTGAGAGTGGTTTCTTTGTGTATCTGTGGAGTCATGAACCGTATTCTCACAGCACAGACTAATCTCCTTGGAGATATATCTGAGTGTGGAAAGCTGGATTGGAGCACACAAGATGAAAATCACTGCCAGCTGGGACATTAACCAGAAACGATGTGGGCACAAAATAATACAGGAGGTAGTTGCAGGAGACCAAAGAATAGGCACTGATTACACTTATCCAGGGTGTTCTTTTGAAAACCATTCACTCGACGAACTCCAGCTTACCTCTTAAGATGTGTAATCTGAGTGTTTTAAAGTATAGGTTAACAACGGAGGGCAAAATAAAGCGCAGAAGGGATGTAGCGAGAAGAAGAAAATCCTGGCTGCAGAAGCTGAGGCAGTGGTTTGGGTTAAGTTCCAGCCATCTGTTCAGAATCGCTGAAAACAGAATATGCTAAAAGATGAAACTTAAGAAGAAAGAACCTTAATATTAAAGCTGCTGACTTTCTTGGGCTTCATATTATTCAGCTATACAGGGGATTCAAAAGTATTGTCATTAATTTTAAGGGTAGGCAGAGCATATCAAATAGAACAACTTTTTTCAATAAACTATGTGTCGCAAGTAAACGGTAAGGGCGGAAAAAAATTAGAAAGATCAATTCTAAAATTGTTTTGGGGTCACTGGAATAGTGGAATAGGTCAGTTCTGTTTACATTTAAAATTAAAATTTATCAATCGTCTTTCTTGCTCGTACTGATAAAATCCCAGGTGTGATGTGACGTAGCTTAGTCAATTAATTCTTAGCTTTAAAAGTGCACTGTTCGAACGCTTTAATGGAAGGTCATCCTAACCGTATGACTGAATTAATTGACGATTTAATTTAAGGCAAAGCTCTTCAAAATGCAGCAACAACTCTGAAAGTCAGTTTTGTTTGTGTTATGTGTGTTTGTTGGAAGAACATTTTCTGTAAGTCCACTTTCTCTTTATTAACAACAATTTTTTCTAATATCACTTTTTAAACATGCCTCTAATTGTTTACTGTCAGTCTTAAGCCTGAAAAAATTGGAGAGGAAAGTGAAACCTATAAATTACATAATTGTGTAATGTTTCATTTATTTTTGCAGGGGCAAATTTCTATCGCAGGCTTTTTAAAAATGTGTAACAAAATTTGAAATAAACAAAAAACGGGATAAGCTTTAAATTTTTGCTGTAATGTACCTCTACTAAGGTCAGCCTATACCGATTTAATTTAATGACAATACTTTTGAATCACGCTGTATAATCAAGAGCTTTTTTTCTCCAACAATTGCCATTGTTTTGCTCATATTAATTTTCATTTACTTAGCTTTTGCGCCTCAGGGCACAGCTTCAAACTTCTCTGTAAGGTGTTTTCTTCGTCTGCTTTCAAAATTACTACATAATATATTTGTAAATGCACATTCCAATATTTCTTTACCTGAATATCCGTAAATTGTAGCTCGATTTGTTTTTGAATTTCATTATTATTATTATTTACTTATTTACTGGGCGAAACCAGGCTTGACAGTTCCAGGATTTTTAACGCGCGTCGACTTGTAGGTCGTTTGGCACTATCCTACTAGAATTTTGCTGAACAAAAGAGATTTGATTGGAAGGAAATTTTAATATTACATTACATATTGGTATAACAATAAGCAAATATCTAAGAACTCTGTCTTGTCTTACACCTACAGTTCCCGAAGTTCCATGTGTGGACACCGTTTTTCCACCCTAGACGAGCTTTCTGCAACGGTTGCCCGGCGCGGCGCATCCGAGAGTTGAACAAAAGTGGTGACCTCACTGGAATAGTAAATCTTCCAAGACCTTGGGAATCGGTCATTGAGCAGCAAGAAAACTATATAGAAGTGTAAAGAGATATTGCTTAAAATGAAATATACATGTGAGTACCGAAATAGTGTGCATTATTTATGAAGTACATGTTCTTTGAATTAAATAAACAGTAAGCTATTTATTTCTCAACGATGCCTCGTGGCAAATTATCGACAAAATTTTGTGGCAGCTGCCTAAATTCCGCTATAGCATGCAATATACTTTCAAGGTACCAAAAGGTTCACGTGTAAGAGATGTCCGCGTTAATTAATTAATATTTAAGGTAGGGAAATGCAAAGGACGTGTTTTCCGTGTAAATTAATAAAAACTTTTTGAGCTAAAGAAAGTGAACTAAGCAGAATAACATTTTAATTAAAACTTTTTAAAATTACAATTTATTAATAAAATATTTCAAGATTTTTACCTGAGCTAAACTTTTTTCAGAAATTTTCTAGGTCCAAATGGTTATTTAAATGATTCATAATATGTTAAACGACTGCTTAGAATTAAGAAAGTTGATAAAAAGGCTGCCTTGCAATTGTTACCTTAGGCTTAATTAACTGTTAGAAAATAGTGGCAGGTTTATCGACGAATTTTTGTCTGATAAAGTATAAATTTTCGCTACAGCAGTTATAAAATTAAACTGTCAAATAGAATTTACACGTCGCATTTATAACATTACTCCTTTCATGTGCCACGTTACACACCGCTACAACCTTTAAACACGGATAATCTAAACTTATTTAAAGTCGACTGCAATCCTGAAATTTTAATGGGTTTGAATAAAACACTTACTTCAAGTCTTCCCATTCCTGTGGGACGGTTTGAAGTAAGTGTTTTATTCGATAGGTGGTGTGTTAAACCCTGCAGACACTTACTTAAAAGACCCAAAAAATGATGCAAAAAATATTAGAGCTTAACTTGTTTGTCCAGTAGATGAACTGAATTACTAAACATATTTTTCTTAAATAAAATAACTAGTCAACGTGGAAATTAGGAAAGGAGCTGATTTTTTGTTTAGTTTCACGTCTATAATAAGTTACAACTGTGCTTCAAATTTCACACAATATGAAAAATGTATTTAACCTTTATCTTCTTCTTGACTCTAGTTTCATCTTCTGCGCTGTTTGATAGTAACAAATCTATCATTTTTCTGTACTGCACCCTGTCTAACGAACTGCTTACTTCTTAAGTATAAATTAACTAACACAGCACCTGAAGAAGGTTGCTCCTTCCACAATTATGAAAATACATAAACTAATAATTTCGCCTTAAATATACAATAGGATACTTTAAGCAGGAAAAATATTAATAATCTGACATGTTATGAGGCACATGTTAAGATAAATTTATGCACCTAAAGAACGATTTAGCGTTCTTTCGATAAAGCTCTAATTATTATCTTTCCAACCTTTAGAAACATAAGTTAGAAGGTAAAATATTGCATATTGATTTTTAAAATAAAACTTTATAATAGGGGAAGATTCCTGAAACAAAATACTTCGAACGAAATATCTCTGAAGGGAATAGAAAAAGTTTTCCACTTTCAGGCAACCTAAAACATGCTGATATATAAAGCAGGCTGACAATTACAAGCAAATGTACGACATTTCTTGTAGGTTAAAGTTTGTTTCATTGCTGTTTATTAAATATTCAAAAAAGTTGATTTTTGAAAAGTAATTTTATTATAGTTATTACTTCTGTCATTCTGGAGCTTTTTGTATCTATTCTAGAATAAATTTCTGTGATATTACAAAGCTAAGAAAATAAGTGACGAATGTGCTATAAACGATCCCGCCGACGATAAGACGAGGGAAAGAAGGGCACTGACTGGGACGGAAGAGAGCTTCAAAAGGAGTAAATTAACTACAAGAACCCTACCGAAAATACGGCAAGGAGATGAAAAAAAATTGTTATTGATGATAGATATGAAAACAGAACAAAGCGATATTAAAAAGCAAATCGAACAAATTGGAGAACAGAAAAGGTTCAACAATGAACCAATGACATTAAAACAGGAAAACGATAATTTGAAGGGAGAAAATGCGTAGATAAGGAAGGCAAACGAAGAAATTAAAAAGAAATACAAGATACCAAAAGAACCCTTGAAGCAATTGAAACGGAGAAAAAGAAAAACAATATACATAGTTATGCGGAGATTGACAATAGATATAAACGAACCAACAGTACTAAAGGAAGCAGTCAAAATTGGGTACAATAAAGTAATTCTAGATGGGATAGAATGTTGATGGAATAAAATTTCAGATAAACAAAATAAGATAGTCAAAAAACTAGAACAGTATAATGGAGATAAACGGAGATGAACTAGGCATACGAAAAGCAAAACGATTCTGGATTATGGAAAAGAAGAAATACGCAGAGAATTACAAATAGAAAGAGGTATGTACTAATATAAAGCTCAAACTGTCCGTAAAGGCCCAAGGCTTGTTTGGCTGCCTGTTTCCATTTCTTCTTATCTCTAGCCAGTTGTTCCCAATTCTTTGGTCGGCTTCTTCGTCTTCTACCTCCTACTTTGAGTTTTATTGCCTACTTTGTGGCTCTGTTGTCATGCAACCTTTCAACGTGAGCTAACCGTCTAATCATGTTGGCTCTAATTTCTTGCGTTACACTTGGTTGCCCATACTGCTCTACTATTTCCAGATTTGGTCTTCTAATTCACTGGCTTTCTATCGATTTTTCTTTCCCATGCTTCTAGTCGTGTTATTGCTTGCACTGTTAGAGTTATTGTCCTATACACACGTACTTTCACTTTCGACAGTCTTAAAAACGCACCTGTATCGCTGTTTGCTTTAACTAAACACGGGCTCTCTTCTGTATTATGTATTGATTAGTTACTGTCACCCCTTAATAGTTAAGTTCGTACACCTCCTCAAATTCATAGACATTGCCTGTCAAAATTTTAATTTTTAAACTACCGCTCTCTACGTTTTCTCCCTGCTGCCGCATACTTTACTTCTATATTTAGGCTTTTCTTCGTTAAATTACAGCCCAAATGCTCTAGAGCTTTCCTCCAACTTTAGTAATATTTCCTGTCGACCACCTCTTGTTCAAGCAAGCAGCATCAGGTCGTCGGGAGAAAGAGGTATTAAAACAAGAAATGATATGACCTACATAATGAAAATATGGAAAGTAGAAACATGGAACACAAAGAGTTTAAGTGGAAAAGAAGCAGAGGTTTGAATTTAGATATGCCGTATTAGACATACTAGTGCTACCAGCTACACTAAGAAAAAGAGAATGGAGAAATATAACTAGAGTTGATTTATTGTTGAGTATCAGAAGAAGATTGGTCAGCAGGGAGCACACAAGTTATAATTACGGAAAAGCTGGTAGATAAAGCCACAAACTGAAGAAGACGCCCAGAAAGAATAATAACGCTTGACATCCAATTCACTAAAGAAAACAAAATATCAGTAATAGGAGTCTATGGTGCAAACAACGACGACACAAAAGAAAGCAAAAGTAAATTTTGGGGTAACTTGGCCAACGCTACGGAAAGTAAAATCAAACGAGAATTATTTATAGCGAGTGGTTTCAATGGAACCATGGAACCTCTTTTAAGCACAAGGACATACATAAATTTACACGACAAGCACCCAATACAGGTGCAAGATTCATAATAGGTTATGTACTAGTAGAAAGACGCAATAAAAAACTAATTAAAGATGTACGAGTAAAAAGAGGGAACAGAAATATACAGCGACTATCTCGTAGAAACAAAAATAAAAATTTTCACAAATGAAGAAGAAGAAGCAACAGAAAAAAATAATAAAACAAGAAACAAGAAAGATACATAAAATGCTCGTACGAACAAATGGTAACGAAAATAATGTATACCGAAACAGTAAACTTAGAACAATTTACAGTGGAAGAAACTTGGCAAAAGATTTAATAAATAGTAACTCAAGCAGCTGAGAATGTCTGAGGAACAAACAATTAAAAACACAGATAAAAATAAAGAGGAAAAGATGAAGAGCTCCACATATAAAGAACAAACAGCTAAAGTGAAGAACATGGTGACAGAAGCTAAGAACAAAGCATGGCAAGAATTTGGAAAGAAAACGGAGCAGTACAAAAAACATAACCAAAAACTTCTATTTTACAAACTTTAAGGAAGGGGAATACAGCACGAGTCAAAAAATAAAAATCAAACGAGGGGAATTAACAACAAACAATAATGAAACAATGTACAAATAGAAAGAGTACTTAGAAGAATTGTTAGAGGCGGAAAGAGGAGATGATAATACATTTACAGAGGAAGAAGAAAATAGCGAAAGAAAGGATCACCAAGAAGAAGACAAAGAATGAAGAAACGTCAGAACACGATAAAATTACGCCAGAATTTATTTAAAAAAATGGGAGAAGAAGGAGGGAAAGTATTATTACAAATCTGTAGTAAAGCATGAAAAGGTGAAAAAATATCAACTGATTGGGAAATAGGAAAAATAATGCCAATTTATAAAAAAGGAGGGTAAGAAACAGCGCAGTAACTACAGAGGTATAAGGTTATTAAGTATTCTACTTAAAATATACGAACAAATTATAGAAATAAAACTACGGAGAGTAATCGAGCCGATATTAGTAGAGGCAGTGGATTTCGTGGAAAGGAAGAAGCGTCCAAGAGCGTATATATACCATCAAAGATATACTCTACAACAGACTGAAGCACAACAAAAACACTTTCTTCGTCTCTTTCGATTTAAAGACAACATTCGACAAGGTACTAAGGAAAACGTATGGGAAAGTCTAAACGGAATAGGAATAAAGCCAAAACTGCGTAGGGTAATAAAAACTTTATAAAAGTTCAGTAAAATTTGCGTCGTCAGCAGCAACAACACATATGAAGAATTTAAAACAAGGAAAGGTTTGAGAGAAGGTGCGGTAATGAGTCCTGCATTATACGTAGTGTTTATGGATGAAATAATAAGATAATGCCAATTGGAATCGAATAAACTGCATATAGGTTATAGAATATTATCGGGAAAATTGATACATGTATATTCGTTATGTGAAACTGCGGCATAAAAGAAATCTACTGTGTACTAGAATTTTGGGGTGGTATCTAAACAAAGCACGAACTTCTTGTGGATGATCCCCTTACTGTCAAAAAAACAACAAATGAGCATCAATTTAATTTTCGATTTGCTCATTTTCGCTTTTTTGGGACGGGTAGAGCTTGCAGTTTACCACTTTTGACTTTTGCGTTTTGTGTCGGGGTCATACTCAAAAATCCATAATTCATCAGCTGTAATTACATGACTGAAGTATTCTAGCTCTTTCTCAAGGCGGTACAAAACATCAAAACACACATCCCTCCGACTGGCCTTCTGCTCAGTCGTAAGGCTCTTTGGAATCATCTTGGTGCATACTTTTCTCATGCCCAAATCCCGTGTTAAAATATGATGGAAGGTAAACTGGTCCAAATTTAACCCAATACTGATTGTTCTCAATGTGAATCGATGGTCTGACATCACAAGAGTCTTTGATCTTTCCACATTGTCATTCGTTTTTGAGGTTGAAGGTCTTCCAGCGCGAAGTTCATCTTTCACTTCTTCTCGGACCTCTAAAACGGCCTTTTGCCATCTGAACATTTGTGTCCTGGATTGGAAATTTTCTCCCAAGGCCGTTTATCATAAGAAACAGTAGCGGATTCGCCAAGATTTACACAAAATGTGATAGCACAACATTGCCCAAACTTTTGCTGGTCCATTTTTGTAACGCATCTCACAAACACAACTTCACTTCAGGTGCTCTCAATAATCGCGTAGTAACTTTAACAAGTTCAAACTTATATTGAGTCTATGGCGGGGGTTAGTCTAACTAACTAACCGTGTAAAGGCGGGAGGAGGGGGCAGCAGTGTTGACGGTTTGCGCACAGTGTTGCCAGTCTCATTATTTTTCTGCCAAACGTTATATAAGTATGTATGTATATTGTATGTGTTTAAAAAATGTAGATTTTTGACAGGTAATTTTGTTAAAGTTATTACTGAAGTAATATTATTAATATAACTTAATTAATAATTATAGAGGTTAAGAATATAAACAGAAGTTTTCTTCTTCTGATTTTTAGTTTGTACATACAATTAGTTTCTGGGTTGTTTTGGAATACATATATAGCGAAGTAGCTTTATATTATTACAACATAAAAAAATATTTTCACTTAAGTTAATATGATTTTATACAAACTTCTAATTAAGAACAACCAGAACCATTTTTTGTATTTTTTTTTTCAAATTTAATCACCAAATGAAGCAAATGCCTTCAGCTGTAACTGCAAAACGTACATCTAACTTTAAATTCAAGACCCAAGTAAATAAAAATTAATATTTATTCAAACTAAAATGATTAATACATCTGTTGTTGACCTTGTATGCTTTTTATTTCAGTAATTTTAAATTTTTTTTACGCTAACCTAATAACACAGAATTGATATAACGTAAGCAATCAGAATTTTATTGAGTTATTTTTACAAGATAAATATTCAAAGTATCGAAATATTCACATTTAAAAAATCTCAGTGTTAATTTTTGTTTACTCAGAAAACATGTTTGCGTTAAATCTAAATCCCGTGATTTTCCTATTTATTTAAACAAGTAATACCGGCAAATCCGCCAATTCTACATTTATTTCTATTATTATTCCACTTAGAAATTTCTGTTAGTCAGTGTTAAATAAATAAATAAACTATTATAAGGATCAACTGTTTAAAAATAGCACGTAAACCAAATAAACTTGTCGAATAAAATATGCTACAGCTTTTACACAAGTAGCAATTACTTTCCGATCTCTGTATTTATTTAACGTTCAATCATAAATCGACATCTATAATTAGTACAGTGTTCAAACATTTGTATAATAATTGCTCATTTGGGCATTTAGTTATTACATAGCTTCGGCTCTATTTGATTTTGTAATTGTTTCTGTTGTTCGAAATTAACTGAGGTTTTCTAGTTGCCCTTGATTTATCGGTGCGTTATTATTGTTATTATTATCATTTCAGCTGTGGATTTATTATTAAAATTTCGTAGATCGTTTGGTAAAGTCTTCGTTATTTGACATAATTTTTGAGTAAGGCAGATAAAATTAATTAATCGCTCCTTCTCTTGAAAAAAAGAAAGTCACGAACTGAAATCAAGTTCTTTTTTATTATTAAATTTGCAGGTAATGAAACAATTAAGTTGTAGCATTAATAACAATTATGTTTTTATATTATTAAAAAAATAAGACATATTTTGTGTAGCTTTAATAGAACTGAATTAAATATCGCCTTGACATTTTATTTACAAAAATAAAATTAACGTTAAAGCTTTTTCCTTTAATGTTTTTTTTATATTTCATTGCTCAGATTTAATTTTATATAAGTGTTATTAGCTTTTTCTTGTATTTCTGAATTTACACTTTGTTCTGGTAATCATCAACTTAATCTCGTTTATTACAAGTAAATATTTGGAATATTAAATAAATTTAATTTATTGAATTTTGAGAACTTAGAAGAACACGCAAACACGCTGATAAAATATTTAATGAAGTCAGTTTATTTTAATCCCACAATTTCAAAAATGTAGTAAAACCTTGTAAACATCACATCTAAATTCCTAAATAGTTTTAAATAGCTACTTTAAAAGCACGGCGGAGAACTTCTTTAATCTTTTAACCCGTTGTTGAAGGAATTTTTTGAGTATATATATAGAATAAACCCTTAGCGCTCTTATAGTTTCGCATAATGAAAATTTTTAATCTAAGCTTACTTTACTAACAACTTCATTTTGTTATTAAAACTACGAATCTGAGCAGGTTCCATTATAATTCTCGAAGACTAGAAGCTCTTATTATAAACTTCTATAGGTAATTACGTAAGCTTTTTGCTTTTATTCCATCAAAACTATTTTCTGAAAGATAGCTACACGCTATCAACTTGCCTGTTTAATAGGAAGGTTACAGAAAACGAAGACAGGGAATGATAATATTGGTAACACTTTACGCTTATAAACGGAAACTAAAAGACTGGTGTTTCAAAACATTTGGGGAATTTTAAATAAGGACGGTTTGTTATTATTCGTTCTGTTAATAAAATAAAGCTAAACGAAACAACATGCACGCTGTGTATCAACACAAACCTCATTAAACTCAGCAGTAGTTCCGGTATCGCAAACGCAGCTTCCAGTTTACGGTTCTCACCTTGTTTTTCAAAGGGAATTTGACTATTTTTATATTTAAACAACTTATACTAACAAACATTGCAGCAAAGTCCGGGTTTTTATTTATTTTTAGGACTTAATATAGAAGTTAACTACAGGTTATAGATTTTATAGGGCGATTCAGAATAGTGCATTACTTAGCAATGCCTTTGAATTTGTACAAGAATATTGGAAACATACCTAATTAGTAGAATTTTCTATGATGGTTTTGGAAGTAATTCATTAATTCCAAACAAATTTAGAAATTACTTATAAAAATTAATTATTAATTGATTGATTAATTGAATTTTTTCATGTTAGTTGAGGCTCCCAAATGTCTAAAATATGTAAATGGTAGCATGGTAATTATCCCGGCATAAGAAAGCAGCCACAAACACCAAATGAGGCTGTCTAAATACAGTAAAATACTGCATTATGATCAACAATTGACATGGAGCAGATCCCTAAGGATCAATCCTGGATTATTCCAGCCCCACTCCCTGCCATTAAAGTGTAAAGGGATATTTTTATGATACGTGGAGATTGGGAGCACATTAACATGTCTGTATGCCTTCTTCAATATGTGATCTTTGCGCCTTAATTTTTTAGTTATTGTTGCCCCCTCTAGTTTTGTTCTCCATTCTTCGCAGTACTACTCTATTTATAATTGCGCTGGTTTTAGTCCGCATAGGGCAGTTGTTCCAAATATTGTTCTGTAGATTTTCTTTGTGAAAACACAACTAACGGACATGAACAGAAAGCTCGATAAGAATGCAAGGGAGTCATGGGCATTGAAAAGAGAGAGCTTTGAATTAAGAGAAAAGGTGGAAAATCAGGACAGGGGGATAGAAAATTTAGAAAGAGAAATAAGAAAAAAAAGATGGTAATCTAAGGGGTCAAAGACTCAGAAGATGAGAAGGAGGAATTAGCGAAGGAAATCGTAGAAGAAGTGTTTAAGAAAATGGGACTTAATGGAAAAGTGAAAATGGAAGGAGGAGACTGGAGAAGCACCAGAGAGACAGACCAATATTAATGAAATTGTCAGATTGGAATAAGGAAATTAAGATTTTAGAAAGTACGAGGAATTTAAAAGGTGCAGATATACGGATCTCAGAAGATTACCCAAATGAGATTCGTGAACAACGTAAAAAACTTGCCCCGTTTATGAAGGAAGCTCGCGAAAATGGACATAAGCCACAATTAAGGTACAATAAACTATAATAGTTAGATGGCTAAGGGTATACCTACGCTTGAAGAAGCACAGGCAGTTAAAAAAGGTAAGAATGTAGCCGGAAGTGATAAGACCTCCAAAGTAAGAACATCCAGTATGAGATCGCTGGGAAATGCAGAAGATGAAGAGTTTACAAAGCAAATGAGGACTATCACAAATACAGGAAGGAGACCAAAAAACTATTAAAGGAAAACTGGACGGAAGAAAAGGAGGCGGACGGCAATGCAAATGGTAATGAAAAATGGACTAGCAAAAAAAAATGAACATAAGATAAGACCAATGCAAAACAAAGAAAATGCCTCTTTCTGACAACATAGAATGTCAAAAGTTTGAGCAGGGGCGTTAGAAAATTTGAAGCAAGAAATCAGTCATTACAATTTAGATAATATATAGCGGCCATCCAAGAAATGAGGGTGAAAGAAAATAGGATTATAGAAGCGGGGAATTACACGATAGCGAGCAACGCAGCAAAAAAGGGAGAGTTCGGAGTCGATTTTGTGATAAGTAATAAAATCAAAGGGGTTCGAGGGGGGGGGGGGTGGCTTGATGTACTTAAATTACGGACAATAGTTGACTGGTGCCTGCCTACAAGTAATCGGTGGTATACAGTATTAATCAGGGTTGAAGCTGGTAAAGCTGCAACCGGCAGCCTAAAATATTGTTACCCGGGCGAGGGCTTCGGTTGCCAGGGGGGGTGGCCCTTAGAAGCGATGGCAGACTTCTTGGCCCAGGGAGAACAGCAGCGGTCGGTACAGAAAGGGGATGTGTCCTTTCCCAGAAGCGGGTGCGAAGACAACAACGTTCCTAGGACTTGTAGGCTATTTGATCCGATACGAAACCATGTGAAAACGGTACTTCACCAAATACTAAAATTAACACAGAAATATTTTCCGAAACGGTAAGGTACTCTCTATGGGGATCCGACAAACACGTCGTAAGATAATTCTCCAAAACTAAAGCGAGAGGATTTTTCGGAATTGGCGTACGAGAGCCCGGAATGAAAATTCGCTACGACCGATTGATTTGAAAGCGGCTGTACTCCGATTAGTCTCTTTTCTTTTCCGTAAGGTGGATAGGACGTTAGAAAAAGATGACCAAACGGGCCTTGCTCTACGCGGGGGCGGAAGTATGGAAACCTTGAATGGCGGCACTTTGGCGTTACCTTGCAATTGGGTGGTTCACCGAACTTTTCAACAAAGAAATACACTGACCAAAATATTAGATCATCTTATTCGGGACTTCTCCGAATTATTTCGCAACAAAAAGAATGCGCGTTATTCTCGCGGATTCTGCAAGCTTAGGCGGGCTTAAACTTCGAGCGACGCGATGGGACATATTATATGCAACTTACATGACATTTCAAACGTCGTGACAGCGTCCATACCATACCTATCAGAGACATTTTTTAGAATTAAGTAGGAAGATGCTTATTCTGAAATTAAAGAAATTAAAGCCGGCATACCTCAAGGAAGTGTATTAAAACCTAACCTAGCTGTGCACAAGTGATATCCCTGAAGTAGAAAATAATACCATTGCAACCATCGCTGATGATACTGCTATCCCAGCAGTAAGTAACAGTAATGAGGAAGTAACAAAAAAATTACAAATTTCTGTAACTCAAAAATCCAAAACTGGACTAAGAAGTCGCATATTAAATCCAAATCAAGTCAATTACAATCAACAACTAGATTTTACGAAGGGCCAACACAGTCAAGTATCTTGTCATGACCCTTGGCGCCAAACTCAAATGGAAAATTTATGTTAAAAAGAGAAGACGAGTGTTGGGTCTAAGATAAATTGTAACAGTTAATCGAAAGGAACTCCTCATTTTCAATATGTAAGAAGCTTTTTCTTTACAAACAAATTTTGAAACCGGTTTTGGCCATAGAGTATATTTCAAAATAAAGTATTAAGGAACATCGTTGATGCTCCTAGGTACATTAGTGACAACGATCTACATAGCGACCTTCAGGTAGTAGTGACTACTGAAATTTAGAGGTCTGACAGAAAAGATGAAGATAGACTCCTTCAACATGATAACGCGGAAGCTATCCAATTCCTAGAGGGAGACTGAAGAGGAAAAATGCCTTTGAATTAGTGTCAATATTAGTGGAAAAGGCAGAGACAGTGTTGATGTATGCACATGAAAAATGTGTCCATTTAATTTGCCAGAAAATAAGGAACACTAATGGGGCGAGTCTTAGATTAGGTTTTCAATTTATTTATTAGTCCTTTATTTAGTTAAAAAGATGTTGTTAGTTGAGGGAATTACATTTTTTAATTAAATTATTTGTATTTAATGTTGCACGGATTATAATTACTGTTTTAACACAAATTTTTTATACAAGCAACAGTTCCTTCCAAGTGATTTTCCAGTATTTCAGTTTTTCCTGTTTAAGGAAATCCATCAAAACGAAGGAAACAATATTCCTAATTATGGAACCTTCGACTTGTTCCGCATCAAAGTACTCGTGTTTAATAATATATTAATTATGTTAGGGCTAATTTTGCTAAATTTGCTACAACCTCTCCCTCAATAAGCCAGAACTAAGTATGTACTAATCCGTAATCACATACAAAGTTTGCTTAGCAACACCGACTTCAAATCTAACCGTAACCATTATCACGAAACTAATAAACCATAGAAGTAGATGTTTCACGCAAATCTGTAGTTGGAAATTTAAACCTAACTTTAGGGAATTACACCATAATTAATTCTAACAAACGTCTGTGTGTATTTAGTATGTTACCTGCATGTTTTGCTTTGAACTTTGATACAAAAGTTTACCTTCCGGTTCCTTTCGTGATGAAGTGGTACAGAAATAAGGAGTGTATTCGAACATGGGGAAGTTTTTAGTCTTCGAATAGTTCGAACGGCTCCATTCCGATATTTGACTAAACGTTTGCATGCTACTACTAATATGAACATTTCGACGGTTATGCATTCAAATGAAGCGAAATGGTTTCGAATCTTCCAAAATAATTCAAGGCACGTGAAGCTGTTGCAGTGTTTACTAAGATTTCCGAGGAATGTATACAAGCGCTGTTTAATGCAACAGTTATAGAATAGGATAATAAAGTCGTTTATTTATCATCGCACTAGCGAGTACTTAATCGATATTTGTATGACTGCAGTGAAAGCTGTAGTTTAATAATAAAAGACCAAGAGCTTAAGCATGTTTCCAATTCATTTTTTTTGCCCGAAGTAGGAGGTTATTTATAATTTACGAGATTAAAGACGTTACTTAGAGTTTAAGTCTATAGGACTTAAACTATTTTAATGTTTAATGAAATCACAATTCAGTTTAGTAAAACACTGAAAATTATTTCATGAATAAATTGTTTGCTTTTGGATATTCCAACAATTTTAAATGTATAACTATAGGATAAATCGGAATGTAATGGTTTGAAAATAAAATCAAAAACCAATAATAATTTAAGAAGTAAAAATTGGCCGAAATTATGAGTCTTAAATATTTTAGGCTTTGAGTTTTTCCTTGCTGCCTAGAACTTTAGAATATTTTGCGAAAATTTCGATGGTGGCTTTTTCTTAAATCTTATAACTTAGACTGTTTTAATTTTTTTCAAGCGTAAATTTTCTTTTTAATTACATTTTTCTTGAAACTCGGTAAGTTAAAAGTAATTTAAGTGGTACTAAAATACAGATTCGTAGACAGGAGTTGACATTAAACAAATTCCAAGGCTGGCGATTAAATAAGTAAGTAAAAAATAAGTATAGCAATATGTAACACAGAAGCTAGTTGGCGCAGTGATAAGAACGCCAGGTTCCTAGCTAGGAGTCTTGGGTTCGAATCTTACGCAGTGGCAAGGATTTTTATCAAGAATTTCCCACTGTTTGAGGTCGGTACTTGAGCAAATATGAAGTAATTGGTGACAAGTAACGATTCTGTCTGCGGAGTGGTTGACTTCAGATAGTAACAAAACACATACACTATACACTTAATACAAGGTCACAAACTCTGCACAAGGCAACGGGAAACCACTGCAAAGAACACATTTCCCTGGTATAAGGGGGATTTACTGAATTAATTACTAAAGAGTTTAGTTCAGGTACACAGGTACTTCTTCCAAAGCTTCTTTGCTATCTCTTCCTTGACTTCCTGTGTCCACCACTTAGTCTATTTTCAGTTTATCAACAGTGTGGGGGATTCAGAGCGGGCTATAGGACAAACGACCACTTGCAGACGGTAAACACCTTAATTGAAAAATCAGTCGAGTACAACAAACCGCTTGTCCTGATTTTCGTAGATACCGAAAAACCGTTTGACTCAATCAACCAGAATATGATGCTGAAAGCAATGGCTGAGGGCGGAATTGAGCACCGGTATAATATACTTATAAAGTACATTTACGAACATGCTACAGCCTAACCGTCACCGAGAAGGGAGTGCGCCAGGGGGATACAATCTCGCCAAATGACCACATTAATGATGTTCAGCGACAGCTGAGTGTGTTCACAGATACGTGTGTGTACTGAGCGACCAGTTTTTTCAATGTACACTGAACCACAAGAACAGGGGATGCTCTAGACGCCTCTTGATGACAAGGGTTGAGGCTTATCTTTTACTGAAGGGAGTATCTGTGACACTTTTGTAGGAGGTTTGAAGATGGTTGATGTTGTTTTTGAGAATCCTACCTATGCTAGTAGTAACTTGGCGAATGTAAGCCAAGAAAGCAGTAGCCTGATGTATACAAGTAGTTGGAGGACTTTTAGCGTTTAAGGGGTGTAATTGTTTTTTGCTGACTTTCCTAATATCACTTTTGTTATACCCATTCTTGACGAAATTGTCTTGGATATGGGATAACTCGACATCAAGGCTATCGGGTTGGGGCACTGTGATAGCACGATGAATGAGGGAATTGATTACAGAGAGATTCTGTGCCGGATGATGATGTGAATTGGCGTGAAGATACCTATTCGTGTGTGTGGCTTTACGATAAATTGAGTGTGCTAGATGACCCCTCGGTTTACGGGTTACCAGAATGCCGAGAAAAGGTAGAAAACTATCCGATTCTATTTTCATTGTGAATTTGATATTATGGTGTTGATTATCAAGATGTTCTAGGAAAAAAGCAAGTTTATGTCTTCCATGGGGAGAGATATAAAAGTGTCATCTACGTAACGGGATCAGACCTTGGGTTTTAAATCAAAGGATTCCAGGACTATTCTGCCCTGTTAAGCATAAAAGTCGTATCTGCGAATTACACTATTTGGAGATAATAAGCTATTAGTAAAATCGCTTATGCCACAACAATGGAAACAGGTATTCGTGTTTTTTTCCAGCAATTAAATAATATTTTTTGTAAATTTTAGTAAAATATCAAAATTTGATTGAATTAATATAGAAAGTGACTTTTTTGTGTAAAATCACAGTACAAATAACTAGTCGTGAAAAGACGTATCTACACAAAAATATTTAGTTTATGATGTTTATTTCACTTCGAAATTAATAACTCAAACGTATTATAGTTAAAAAATGTTAGTAACTCAAACACATTATAATATAATTACTAATTAGGTAGGTACTCAAACTTATTATATACTCGTAATACATATAATCAAACAAAACTAAATTTAAACTAAAATTAAAACAAGTTAGTCTCCTCACAACTTTCTTATTTTGTAGATGGGAGTTCTTGCCAAAATTTCACTCGACTTTGGGGCATGACACCACAGAGTTTGGAGACGATAAGATTTTTTCTATCTTCATAGTCTTTGCATTTAAAAAATTTAATTTTGTTCAAGGTTCATCAAACGATAGTCTGTAAGTAAGTGTTTTCTGTCCGCGTAAAAAATCAACCTGCACCATATCATTCAAGTATGGTCGTGGTTTTATTTTGCTTAGCTTATATTGAGAAGTACTGTCTTCCCAGTTGTAAAAATTATTTATTTCCATTGTAGTAACATTAACCTTATGAGATGCTTTCTTAACTGCTTCCGTGAAGTCATGAAAATCGTAAACTTTTTCCATATTTTTAAGGTATCGTTCCACATGATGGTGGAAGGAGTCTGCAGCCATAAATGTATGGCCTGGTTCAAAGTATTTTATTTGAAGTGACTGTAATGCAGTCTCCTCGGAATTTACAATATAGATAAAAAAGCAAAATAAACCCCAATTTTTGTTTTGCGAAGCGCAATTATCCAACCAAAGAATGATATTTTTTTCATCGCGAACCGACAAAATGAAGGCGTAAGGCGAAGGTGGAATGATTCGATGTGTTTCATAATTACATCTCGATCAATTTTTGCTTTCTTTGTTTTACCTCGCATATAGGGTTTGGCCGAAAGACCTGCATTTTCAGTCTTGGTTAATGCATCACGAAGAACTCGATCATTATTGGCTTGATATCCAAGAGTTCCAAGAAGAAATACTTTACAAATGTCTTGTTTGGTACCATTTTTATCTTTTAAAGAATAAAAAAATGTTTTTGACCTTCTAGAGCCCGAATCACCGGTAGTTTTTCTTTTTGTAGAAATTGTAGAAGCATTATTTAGTATAAAGTTTTTCTGTTCATTGGTTTCCAGTTTCCAGAATTCTGTATTTATTGCGATCCTTCTTTCTTGGTAAATTTTTTGAATACAATGTTTTTTACAATTTACATTGCATGGTGCTTTTACATTATAATACGTCAGCCTTTTATTGTCTAGCTTCAAACGTTTTCTCTCAGACACTTTTAAATCATACTTCTTTGTCTTACGCAGTTCTGCCTTTTTTGTATAATTTTTGCTGTCTGATATACCCATGGCACGATAAACAGCATCATTAATAATTTCTAATATAAACCATACATTTGTTTCATCCGTTTCATTTGTTAAATTTTCAATGGCTGGACTATTTGCTCTGCGTACACAAATATTACTTAAAATTTGAATATCAGCTGTTTTTTTTTTTTTTTTTTGAAGAATGGACATTTAAATCACAATCATGTTGATTTTTGCTGAATAGTTGTTCCACATTAATATTAGAAGTTATTAATGCATTATCTACAGTATTGCTAGATGGTTCTGAACAGCCCTGCGAATCCGAATCGGAAGTTTCTGAACCAGAGTCTGATGGAACGTAATCAGCATCCTCCTTTTTTTCTTTTGTCTTATTATTTTTACTCAATTTATGTTTATAACTTTTAATTATTTCTTGCTGCTGTTTATTTAAAGCAAGTGTACACATCTTAAACGCTCTGCTATTTCGATCCATTTTCTTTTCTAAATCAAGAATTGCTTTTACTTCATTTAAAACAACGCACCTTTAAAATTAACACTTGCTAGTCGTTCAAGAAACAATGTGAATCACAATAAACTATAAAAAACGACGTAATAACACGAGTTACAATTCTTTTTTAACAAACTTCTTTAGGGTTATGTGACAGTAAATATTGGGACAGTAATGTGAGGTTAGTTATTAAAGACTGTTAAGATAAAATGTCGTAACTGCAGCAATTTATGGCAGATACGACATTGTGCGCTAATAATTTCAGATACGACATTTTTGCTAAACACACAGTGCATTTTAGTAGATACGACAAACCATTAATACATTATACCAGGCTGAAGAAACGTAAATACGAAATTTGGTTTTAACAAACTGATAGATAATTTTGGCGGCAACTATTATGCATAAAAAGCAAAAAATTGATTAAAATGCAGATACGACTTTTATGCTTAACAGGGCAGTATTGCCTCAAAAGATTCCCTAAAGATGTTTGCAACCACCGGAGAAATGGGAGAACCCGTAGCAGGGCCTGTTACTTGCTTATAGAATCGACTGTTAAACAGAAAATATGTGGAGAAAATGCACTTTTGAACGAGAATGGCTAAGCTTTTAGGTTTGCCGTCTTGAAGTAGTAACTGTTCGATGATAGCTACTGAGTCAGGGGACCTTGGTGAAGAGAGACGTAACGTCAAAGCTGATAAGCTGGCCTTTAGAATCTACGGTGAGATTGCCGATGAGAGTGGGAAGAATTTAAAAGGAATTTATGGTATTAATAATGGGACGGAAAGGGATCGGCTGTTTTTGAATTTTAGGAAGACCATACAAACTTGACGATTTGGATTCATGAGGGATTATACGGCGTTGAATATGTTGTGGGAGGTTAGCTAATTTGACGATCGTGGCAACCTCGCGTTTGATTTTGGAAGTGGGGTTACGAGAAATATGGGTGTATAAAACCGCTGCCTTTTCTGTTTTTCTTCAGAAGGGTTTCGCCTCTGGCTCGGTTGACAAGTTGAGTTATCGTTACCCTTCTGCCTCTTGCTAAAAGAGATTCGCCTCTGGCGTGGTTGACACGTTGAGTTACCGTGCTCTTTTAGTGCTCCCTTTTACTGCTGATGAAGCCTCTTGAAAAGTGGGCGATACGTTGAGTTCTTCTATCTCAACAATGACACGGTCCCAACCCGGAAGACGTTCTGTTAATATGTTATTATAGTTGCGATGGAAATAGACAGGGGTATGAATTACCGTGTTGACAGTGTGCGAGAGTTTTGCAAGAGTGCAAGGAGCATGACCAGGTCCTGGTTGTGCAAGAATGCAACAATTTAAAACTATACTATACTTAAGACAAAAATCTTTCCTACTGTAATTATAAAATCTAGTATTAGTATACGCAAATTAAACGTTAAAACATAGAATAGGATAAATAATTTATGAAGTTTTCATATTACGTAGATAAACTCTCAGCAGGGATATAAACAAAAACCCGAAAAGTTCCCAACTGATATGTGTCCGCAACATCCCTTATTTACCAAAATAACTCCCCAGCTCGTACATTGTGCTTGTTTTACTCAGTTTTCTCTTTAGCCGTTGTTTAAACGGAAATGTTTATGGAAACAAAAATATTCTTTATTAAATTTTACACAAAAAGTATTATATTGATGTTTTGGCTAATCCCCATCCAATTCGCGAAAATAACGTTTAAATACCCCACTAGTGCGGCTATTAAAACTCATGACTGTGGCTTTAGTCTCTAATAGGATTAAGTTATGTGTGGTGTTTTTCAGAACTATCCCTTTAACTTTAAACACAATTTGCCAGAGTTTGATGGAGATTAGCCAAAAGGACAATATAACCTTTTTTGTGTAGAATTTAATAATAAACATTTCATTTCCATTTTGCGAATCGGAGCAACGGGTTACAAAAAAATTTAAAAGAAATGTAACCTATACACGCTAGGGGTGAATTTTCACGAAAGAAGGGGATATTGCGGACACTCGTTGGGTGGGAACTTTTTGGGCTTTCATTCCTACCCCCATTGAGAATATAACTATGTGAATATAAAAACATTATAAATTATTTCTTCTAAAAAGTACTATTTTCGTATACTATATTATGTAGTTCACCTGGCAGAGCATTGGCACGGCACGTATAGTCAAACCTCAGTGGAAATAATGTACTTACATACAGGGTGTATCTAGACTGTGTAGACAAATTAAAACCACATATTTAGCTTAACTTACTTATACAAATGTGTATTCGATTTCAAAGTCTTTGAGAAAAAATATTCTTTATAAAGCGATGCAAACTATGCAAAAGGGGCACATATATATTTCAATTAAAATACTTATAAGTAAAATACAGATATACACTATTATAAAAGATACTGAAAGTAGCCACGATTTTATTTTTTAAGGGCGAAACTATTAGAGATAATAGACTTTTACAAAATATGTAAGTATTAAATATATTTTTCAAGTATAAAGGAATTGAGGCAATTGCTGACGCAATTAAAAAAATTGCCTTAAAGTCTAGTCTAACAAATACGATCTCAAAAAAGGACCTCTATTTGTAAATAAAGATATGCTAAATATTATCCAAATTGCTAGAAGAAGTTCAGTGTATAACAAAGATGCTTTTTCATTGAATATTGAAACTGAATAGAATAGCGTTGTAACGACATGTGAATTAAGTCGTCCTATTTTTTACTGGAGAATATGTGGTTTCAGTTTGGCTACACAGGGAGGTAAATTCTGTCTGTAAAGATTCTTAAAACTAACTCCGAATTTATTTTAGAAATCATGTTTCAGGAAACTTTATAAATCAAGGAATTTTGAAGTAAAGTCGATGCAAATACAGGGTGAATTCTAAATGGCGGGTAATATTTGCACCACGCGATTCTCCGTTAAAAGTTGGACAAAAAATTGCATAACTGTTTTAGCTCAACACGTGTAGTTTTCGAAGAATTGTTCATTGTAAATTTAGTAACACTGAGTGGTCAGTCATATTAGGTCACCTGCGATATCACCAATAGCAACCCTCTTGATTTACTATAATTGTATTGTACATCATTGCAACGTTTATGAAAAGCAGCAGCACTGCAAAAATTTCAAACTTTGGATGGAAATTTTAAGTAAACCAAGGGTATGTTGAGTAAAATTACAGATTAGTTATTTCTTTTGTTGATTAAACTACAGCTATATTGCTTTACGTTTAATTAGGTTTAATTAGGATTAACCCTGTATAGTAAATAAAAAGCGTGGCCCACTGTGCGCTAAAAGGAATGTAAACATTTTATGTATATTATAATCTAAAGCCAATACCCTTATTAAAAGCAAAACATATGTTGTAAATTACGAAGTATCCTTCGATCATATTAGTTTAATAACTTATAAATGCTAATCTACACCGTCCAAACCGTAAATGACGAGCGGTTGACTGTGGAAATATTAATCCTCGTATGACATTATGTAAGGACAAGAAGCAGAGAATGCCGTTTATGTTGAGAGCTGCTTTACTGATAACATGGTAGGTCAGAAACTTTATGAGAGAATCTGTATGTGGTTTGTATATAAATCAAAGTAAATACCAAATACCAATAGTAATCCCCGGACGTTGGAGCATAAGCAAACTTAGCTTTTATAATATATGAAATTAAATTAATGTAAAGGGAAACCGATATTTGATTTACTCCGTTCGTATTTCCTTGTTCGTAGCGTCAGTTTTACTTTTAAAACTGTTTCAAATTTTAATACATTTCCTGATTTAAATTTTATATATTTGGTATAATTCCAACCGCATTAAGAACGTTAAGTTGAAATATAACCGGGCTGAATCGCTTTCAAGTTTTCAATTTCCCCTAATTTTCAATTTCTTTATTTCGTATGCTTTCACCAAGATTCATTTCACTTTGTACAATTTCATCAAAATTTATTTCATCCATAAACTCTTGTCTGTTGTTCACCTTTGGCACGAATTCGTCACTGTCACTGTTTTTTTTGTCCTCAGCACATTTTCCCTCCGTTCTCTGAGGTCTTATTATTTCTTTATAAAGTCCGCATTTAAGTTTGAGTAAAGCAGAAGTAGAAGGAGAAACGTCAATAACACAACCTTCTTTGTAAACTCGCAGAAACTATTATAAAAAATTTATTTGTATACCTGACCTTAATTTCACAATAAAAGTTTATTTATAAACCATTACAAGCTGGCATTTATTTTTAAAATACTTAAACACGAACAAGTTACGTTACAAATACAATAAATTTACTTGTTTAGATTGAACGTCCTTTGTTGTGCGAGTATTTGTTATTAAGAATATTGGAGGAATTTCCAGCAATTAAATGTATTAAGTATCAATAAGCAAAGGGAAATTTATTATTGTGTTTTCACAGGTTGTGTACTTGTGTAGGCGTCAATCTCACGATAATTATTCCTTTCGTCAATTTGTTTCTGCTTCTATTTATCCAGCATCCCTTGTAACATTTTAATCAAGCTTAAATTTCGTTGTAATTACTTATCTTGCTTTTGTTACAAATTTTCTGAAAAAATTGTAGTAGAAGATATGCCTTCATACTGACTGATTTTTTACAGCACGTGGCATTTTTAAAATCTTAACAAAAAGAGTAGGGTACACCCTGACGAACAAAGTAATTTTTTTGTTCGCAGCAGAAAACACTGCACACCAACATTTCTAATTTTTATAATTTTTACAATTTTGTTAGGACTTCCTGGCTCATTTTTAGTCTAATATAATTTTTGTAAAACTGCACAAAAATCTTAAACCTTATTCGTTACTTAATTGATAAAGTATACAATTATAGTATAAGCATTCTTTTAAACAGTGATTAAGTTTATTATCTGATTCTTCTAGTTTTGTATTTTTTATTTTAAACATTTTTAAATATTCTTTGATAACTTCTATTCTACGCCAAGCTTTGGTTGATTCTCAGTTGTTATAAAATCGTCAAGTTTGATTACATCTTGAATAAAATTCAGGAGATAATCGAGAAGGTAGATTTAAAATTAAGTTATTGATTCCTATGTACCTCTTCATAAATTTCATATTTTCCCTTCCCTACTCAGGCCATAAAAATATATTTTATAATATTTTTAACCTAGAGAGAAAAAGAAAGAGAAGTTTTAAAAAAGAGAGAAATTAAGAACTAAATAAAGTGAACACGAAGTAAAATCGAAAATTATGGAAAATATAAAAGAAACAAACTATAATAATAAAGAGTTGATAAACGTCAGAGAGGAAACGAACAAAAAGGGCGAAGGAAAAACTAGAACAACTAGAAATAATGGAAACGAAACTTGAAAAAACGAAGACGTAATAACTTAATAGTACCTGGAATCGAGATAGGTACCAATAAGGAAAAATAACTGAACGAAGGGTAAGAGGACTCGTTACAAAATAAGCAAAATGAAATGTGATGAAGGTATATAAAATTGGCCAAACAATGTATAAGATAGAGATGTTCAATTGCGCAGATAAGATAAAGAGAAAAGCGAACTAAAAAGCAATGCCATTTTCACAGATACGAGGGCTGTTCTGTATATTGTTAGTAGCAGGCCATGGATGCGAAGAAAAACAAAAACATTTGCATCAATCGAAAGCTTATTCTTTTGACAGTTTCCAGTTGCAATTTTGCAAGATTGAAGTTAAAGCATATAGAGATCCTAATTTTTGATTGTTATAATTCGTTTGATTATTACTAAGCATTATGGAAGTGCCGCGGAATGCTTTTCGGGCTATGATTTTCTACGATTATAAACGAGGCTTAACATACGACCAAAGTCACCAAAATTTAATGGCAGCTTTTGGCGACAATAGTCCATCATTATCTACAATTAGTTACTGGTTCCGTGAATTTAAACGTGGAAGGAGTACGTTAGAAGATGAACCAAGACCTGGACGACCTGCAGTAGCTGTTTGTGCTGAAAACATTATTGCAACCGAAAAGCTGATTAAGGAAAAACGGAATATCACTCATAGAGAGATTCAAGACGAACTAGGCATTGGATCATCTGCAGTAGATATCATTTTACATAAACATCTGGGTGTAAGAAAGCTGGCAAGTCGGTGGATTCCACATTTGTTAACCGACGAACAAAAACAAGCACGGGTAGACTGGTGCAGGTTTATGTTAGAAAAGTTCGATGGAGGATCTTCAAAGCAGGTATTTAGTATCGTTACGGGGGATGAATCGTGGATATATAATTATGATCTCGAGACAAAACAACAATCAACTGTTTGGGTGTTTGAAAAGGAGGAAATGCCAACAAAAGTTATTCGCGGTAAAAGTGCAAACAAAAAAATGATTGCCGTTTTCTTCAGATACAGTGGTCCAGTTGCAGTAATTCCTCTTGAAGATCGTAAAACTGTAACTGCTGATTGATATACAGAAGTTTGCCTTCCTCAAGTCGTCGAGAAATTGTGTAGTGATCGCCCAAGATCTGGTTTGCGTGGAATTTTGTTACACCACGATAACGCAACTCCGCATACTGCCGCAAAAACTTTAAATTTTTTACACGAATCTGGAGTCCAACTGGTCACTCATCCACCATACAGTCCAGATCTTGCCCCTAACGATTTCTTTTTGCTTCCGCTGATTAAAAAACTCATACGTGGTAAGAGAATTCCTGACGCCAATGCGGCTGTTGCTGAATTTCAGCGAATTCTTGACGACCTTCCAAAAAAAGAGTTTTCAGCGTGTTTCGAGAAGTGGTTTCAAAGAATGAAGAAGTGTATTATGTCTAAGGGGGAATTCTTTGAAAAACAATAAAATTATTTTCTTTACAAATTCCGTAGTTTTCTTCTAACTAACAATTTACAGAACAGCCCTCGTACATAGTTAACAAAAGCAAAGAGAAATGTAAAAAATTTAGGGGATCAAGCGAATGAAGAAAAAAATAGCGGATAATATTGAAGGTGCAATACCAAAAGCTAGAGGTACATGGAAAGCTATGGGAATGGAACTAAACAGAAAACAATGTGTCAGAATTCGCAAACGCATTTGGAAGCTCAAGAAACTAAAAGCAAAAGATATGGATACAAAATGCAAATGGCCTTCCAAAGAAACTGGATAAATGAAAAGAAAAGGGATACCGAAACGAAAAGGATGGAGCAAAAAATGACAATTCGAAAACAGAAATTATAAAAGGACCCTGGATCATAAACACGACGACACGAAGAGAAGCGGATATAATTGAAGACATGAAGCAATATAAATTAGGGATACTAAGGATAAGCAAAGGTAAGAAAAGTGACAAAGGAACCACAAGAATGATAAAGGCTTACACTTTATAAAGGAGGATTCAAAAGGATTGTCATTAATTTTAAGGGTAGGTAGAGCATATCAAATAGAACAACTTTTCTTAATGAATGGTAAGCTCAGAAGAAAATTAAAAAGATCAATACAAAAATTGGTTTGGGGTTACTGAAATCTAAATTTATCAAACGTATTTCTTGTTCATACCGATAAAAGAGTCCAGGTATGTTATGTAGGTCAGGCATCCTTCGAACGTTTTAATGGAAGGTCAGCCTAGCCTTTTAGCAACCGAATTAATTAACGTTATTATTAAAAGACAGTTTGTGTTTGCATTGTGTTGTGTTTGTGTAGCAGTTAATGGAGGAACATTTCAACAACTTCTGTAAGTCCTGTTCCTCTTTATTAACAATAATATTTTCGAAACATGCCAATAATTGTTTACTGCCAGTTTCAAGCCTGACAAAATGTGAGAGGAAAGTGAAACCGGTAACTGACATGATTGTGTAGTGTTTAATTTATTTTTTCAGGATCAAATTTCTATCGTAGGTCTTTTAAATGCATATTAGCCAGCGGTCCTTAAATGTGCGTAACAAATTTAAAATAAACAAAATTCGTGGTAAACTTTAAATCTTTGTAGCAATGTACTATTATTAAGGTCCGCATATACCCATTTAATTTAATGACAATACTTTTAAATCACCCCGTATATCTCAGGGTTTCAGCGAGGTATGAGAACAAATGAAGAAGTGGGTATTATAGTGAATAAAGAACGAATTACAAATTGGAAATTACTTTTTGAAACAACAAAGGGAAGGGATATATACTTTCGTAACAAGAAAATAATGATAGAAGTATTATGGATTATATTACATTATCAAGCAATATATAATAGAGGTGGGAAGTTCGATTCTTTTTGGTGAATCGATTCATTTGAATCATTCATTCAAAATGATTCGTTCACAAAGATTCGTTCTTGAATGATTCACTCATTCACGCGTTTTGTTTAGGTGGTTTAGAGACCTAGTTCAATATTTTATAATTTAAAATTAATGCAATGCAAACGTGTGTTTAATATGCATCTATTATGCTTTTCTGCACGAATTTTTTTATTCTCATTTTTTCTGGGAGCAATATACTAATAGCTTTTTACTTACTTGAGTAGATTTTCTAGCAATCATATATTAACTTGTAAATTGAAACGCTTTACAAGGCGATTTTACTGTATGTCACAAAGGATTAAGAGATTAAACAAGAATTTGCCCAACTACCTAAATAGCTGCTCTTAGAAAATAAACGAATAAAGTAAATTTAAATACGGAAATCCCAGTGTGTTTATCCAGAAAAAGAAACGTGATACCAATCCTTCCCTTTACGCCCCCAAGTACAAAAGAGCCGTATATTCGAGCGATTAAGCAAACAGGTCATGCCGATGACATCTTATTAGACTAAACAATCATTTAAGTAATTAATGCCTACACGTTCACGTACTAATGCTGGCATAAATGTACGCTGTACAATGTACCTACATTCTTTTTACGCAAGATTTACCGAAACTAAATTAATTTAAGTAATCAACGCGAATAAAAAGATGTTATATCTACTGATTTACTTATTTGCCATTTTACATTAAATTTTGAATCTACTTTGAAGACAGTCTAAAGGTCTAAACACCGCATTGTCAAATTTTACACGTTCAAATCCGATTTACTCGTCAATTTTACGTAGGAATAGGAACTACGAACAGTACGAACGCTAAAGACTCGAAACTCAGACGATTTGAATGATCCACTTCTGAATCGATTCACAGAAATACTCAGCGGCTCCGGGCGCGGACACCGAGTCGAGTGAATTAGTGAATCGATTCAATTCAAAGTAAAGACTTAATTCATTCGATTCAGTGTACTGATTCGTTCTTTTTGAACGAATCGTTCACGACCGACACACCTCTAATATATAACCTAATAAAAAGTGGCAAAGTCATTCCAGAATCAAAAATTGATCAAATCAGAAATTAATTCTAGAAAATTTATATAATAAAGGAAAACAAACAGCAAAGATAAAAATATGCAAATTAAAAGAGGAGGAAACCAGAAGAAATTATGAAATGAATGGACACAAGGCCCTAAAAGATATAGAAGAGACAAAAAAGGAGTGGACGATAGATGAACGATGGGAGACTTTAAAACAAACAATATATGATAAGGCCAAGGAAATATACGAAACTAAAGAAATAGACCCAAATCTAAAACGCACGGTTGATGCACAAGAGAGCTAAAATAGAAAATCAAAAAGATAAAACAAACTCAGACAAAATATAAAAAACTAGAGATCCGATGGACTTAGAAAAGAAATAAAGAAAGTGGTAATAGATGAAAAATAAGTTGGGAAGTTTAGCACTGAACCGAATCAGGACCATAAATAAATATAATGATATAAAATTTTGCAATGGAAAACATATTGCAAGAAAAAAGAAGAAACAAATAAGAAAAATCTAAATCAAGAAATAACAACCAAAAAGCGTGAACTACCAGAAATATTAAAAAATCGTTATACGGAATACTTTGAAGAAACCAAACGAGGCAAAGGTAGAAACAAGAGAAATAGGTCAGGTAGAATAGAGTTTATAAACAAATGGAAGAGATAAATGTAGAAGAAATAAAATAAACTCTATAAAAAGAGAAAGATTAATAGCAGAACGGGAAGACAGAAGAGAGACGATAATATCAACAAGATAGGTGGAAAAAGGATGGCCACACATGATATTCAACGAGGCATGGAAAAAAGAAGAAATGCCAAAGGATCGGGAAAATAATCTAAGTATTCCAATCCATAAAAAAGAAGAGTAAAGCAAGGACGCAGCCTACGTTTATGGTAGTAATGGACTGTCTAATAAAAGATACCAAAGGAAGAACAGTAAAACTACAATTGAATTCAAACGCCTAATACCTATGATATCGTGTTAGTAGTGGTAGTAGTAGTAGACACAAAGACAAATGAAAAATCTAGTAAGCATATGGACACAATAAATAGAAAACCTTTCAGAACCACGGAAGAAGACCCAATAGTAATATGCAAATAGGAGAGGTTAGATGTAGTAATAGTATATGAATATCTGGGATCGATAATAACAAATGATTGAAAGAAATAGTGAAGAAGAGACAAAAAACAAGTAATATCTATCACGAGAGAAACGATACAATTTTGAGAAAGAGGAAAATAGAAAAGGCACGGGTATATAACACACTAGTCATATACCATCCTTACTATATGCATGCGAGTCATGGGTACCTTAAAAAAAAATTAAACATTAATCAACTCGGCAGAAGTGAAGTTTCTTAAGACAATAGCCACAAAAATTAAACAGATTATAATCAAGATGAAAAATTAACAATAAATAGACTGGCAACGTAGCAAGAATGACACCAGAAAGACAAATAACGAAACTAATGGAAACAGAAAAAAGGAATAGAGGCAGACCGAGGAGTACTTAGATGAAAAGAATAGGAAGGCTAGAGACAAATAGAGCGTAAGAATATTAAGAAAAATGAAAATAATGGCATAGAATCGCAAGAAATGGAGGTAATGGATAAAAGAACAGAAAAACTAGGTCCAAATCTGACGCCCTAAAGGCCTGAAAGTTATCCGAAGAAGAAGAATCTTCATTTTGGAACCAATGCTTAAATTGTTTACCACCATGACAACATAATTCTGTTGGGTACAATAACCTGTTGAAGCATCAACGACCAATCTGAAATCTTTGAAGGTACCATACCAATATCTAAAAGTTTAGTTTAAGCATCAACTCGCCCATGCAAATCTTGAATACACAAACATATTAGATACCCAACCTATTGTTATATATGTATAAGCAATTACATCTGGGTAAAAATAAGTTCCAGGTAGAAGTTTTTGTTTTTTTTATGTTTTGTGTTGGGACAGTAAAATATATGTTTATATCTGAGGATTGCAGAAATTTTTCAAGATCTACGTTTCTTTTACTTCCTTCTTATCCTGTCCATATATCAAATCCTTTAACCGTCATTTCTACAATCATCTCATTTATTCATAATATCGATAAAATCTGAATACAGTCCTCTGTGGAACTTTAGTCCATCTTTTATTATTAGTTCAACACAAATCCTCATTTATTGTAGTAAAAATTACTTCTTTTATGAATTTAAATCAATCATAAAAATATTGCTCAGTTAATATATTCTACTTTTTCCTGTACCTTCGTTTGTATATGGTTCATGTTGCTTTAGCAAACTTACTGAAACACTTTGATGGAATTTTACGTTTAATCGATTTGGATAATCTTTATGTTCCTTGATAAAATCTTTAGATAATCCTGATATTTATAGATCCTCTCACAATCTATTGGACAGCATCTCTAAATTCTCTAACAATCTTTTCAGTTAAAGCTTAGCATTTGGCTAATTATTATCTAACAAAATCTAAATAAAACAGATGTACCTACCTGATAAATGTCGTTTCAAAATTATTTTAATTTCTTCATCGCAATAATATTATTTTTCCGTATCCATGGTATGTAATTGACAGATTATTTATCTCATTTGAGGTTAACAATGGCGAATAGCGGGTAAATATGAAAAAGCGGGACGATATGAACATTTGCGGGTTTTTACCGTGCATGCTATCGACGTGACATCTATCGATAGAATTTAGAATCAAAATTATTATTTAATTATACAAAAATCTTCATTTAAGTGATTGATAAGTGTAATTATTTTTTAAAATTCAAGCAAATACGATTATTTTTTACATAAATTCATTATAGAAATTATTTTTAATACGAAAATTTGACATGTGTAATTTGAGGTTATATGTCAAAAACGTAGGTACGTATTATATTATAACTATTTTTATTTAATACGAACTTCTCATGGATGCGGAAAAATAACTTGTGCCCTACGGGAATCTAACGGCATATTTCATCCCTCGGCTTTTGCTGCCCTCGCTCACTGCGTTCGCTCGTGCAGCAGAAATCTTCGGGATGAAATATGCCTATATCTTCCCTTATGACGCAATATACTATTCCTGATTCGTGTTTAATAAATAAGATAGCTTTAAATTGTTATGAGGACAAAAGATTTATATTAGGGGATGAAATAAATACTTCAGCACGTAGTTACCATAAAACTAAAGTTCCAAGAAAATAAATATAGCGAAATCTCGGAACTCAAAAACAGTTCTAAAGTAAGCGATGCATTGAAAGTGTAAAGGATAAAATTGCTGGGTCACCCGAAAGGGATGGACGAAAGCAGAATAATGAAGATTATATCTTGGAAAGCCCCAGTAGATAAGTGGAAGATAGGAAGATCCAGAAAAAAATGGAGAAAGGCAGTTATGGAAGATCAAAACCAGAAGAAAATAGAAAACTGGAGAAAAATGCTAAAGACAGAAGGGCATGGAAGGCCATTTCAAAGAAATGGGTTTAAATGGCCTATGAGCGCTTATTTATGAAAAATTAAAAGATTATTATGATGTAAAGCTAAGTACATTCGAAGTATTTGAAATAATCATATGAAACAAGAGTTACAGGTAGTAAGTTAAATAATATTAAGATTTCAAGTCTATAACTGCTGCAGATGCAGTTCTACAACTTGGCACCAATAAAGTGACCACATACTATGACAATATTGGAACATCGTTCGCCACATTGCGTATTTTTTTTATATTTCCGCTATCGGTAAGTGGGAGCAGCACACAATACTTTCATTGCTTCGGTAATCCAGATATAGAAAGTTCTCAAAAATCAGTAAACTATTAAGGTACCTATATCAATAACTCTACAACTAAATCGGAGAAACATTGCGAATTTCTAAAGAAAATTCTTTACCTTATTACAAAAGTGAAACGGATTGATGCATTTAAAGATAGGTTTTTTACCAAATTGTGCTGTATGTACTGTTTGGTGGCGATGACGTGAGGGCCAGATTTCTTAAAATAAAAGACGCTTTTAGTTAAACGACACATTTCAAAGCATATCCGAGTTAGGGTTTTCAAAATACGGCAATTCGTTATGGTTAGAAGCCCTGATCCAGATCAGAATTTAAGGAAGAGTCTGGCACAGGACAGGTTGGCGTACAGATGTGTGAATTAATACAAAAAGACCAAGTGAGTTTGTATAGAATGATAATTAGTGGTGCGTTGGTGAAAAATGCATTTTAGACGATTATTCACATAAAGATGAAAGGCTAGATGATTCGATGGGATAGGGTCGGTATGAACTACTATGTTGTTGATGTATTTGTTGTTGTTGTCGTTGACAAACGGAGAGACTTGTGAGGCTCGTTAGGCACATGATGGTATTTAAGCATGAGGCTCGTTGTTGTTTATTAGAGCTTGAGACTCTGGGACCCATTCAGCCGGCTATGATGCCTGGGACTTCGGTAACTAGCCGTAATTATCTAAAAGCTCTTGACCGTCTGTAAAATACTCAGATAGTGACGCTCGAAAGTGTGCACCGGGATAGCGGGGGAGGCGCATTTCCCGTAACTCGGTTCCATTGGCCTCCTAGGGCCTGGTGTCACCTAGGATGGGTGAAACAATGACATGGGTGGGTTTCGATTGTGGACTATGCTCCATCATGATTGGTTCGTACGCGTTTCTTCCAGTTAACAGATTTATAAGTACCTGAAGGTGCATCTATCATCATCACTCTCCAACATCCCTGCTTTTTATCAGTAGCCATTCCTACAATTGTCAAATTGAGAATCTCATTTATACATTAAATTTTTTGTAATTGGAATGCGGTGGTAAAAATATTGAGTAATTGTTCATTTTATTGCGCAAATGAAGCTTTTTGCTTAGGACAGCATAAAAACTGCACGTGATAGCTTCATTGGTTCGGTAATCCAGGTATAGTGGCCAATTTTATTCAGCTAAGGCTGCTTCAATTTTCATACAGTGATTAATTTCATATAAAGCAAATCAAGTTGCTCTAGATTAGGAAGTTGTAATAGAATAACGCTGGTTACATTCGAGTGTAAATTAATGAAGCCTTACTGAAAGAAATTATTTAATCCTGTTTTGGTTTTAGTACACTTGTATTACTTATACCACCTAAAATGTATCCTCAACCATATACCATCAATATAATCGTCAATGCATAAATATATATGTTTCGCAATCCCTTTACTGTTTTCTTCATAAACAGAATTTTTGATACGAAAGGGTAGATTTATATTTATTGCTTTTTGAGAGTTGGGGATTTTCACCGCATTCAATTTTTATTTGGGCGTTTTATATCTTTTAATAAGATTAATTGATTGATAATACAACGAAACCAATACAAACCTTTACTTTGGTAAAAATTCGTTTCATCTCAATATATAAAAAGCACCAGGTTGAGTGTAATTTAGAAAATTACACTTCGATACGCGATATAAGCATAATCAGTATTCAGTATGTGCATATTCTTGTTAAATCTTAATTTGGGGTTAACATGTGAACCCAATTTACGCAGAATATCGGTTGAATGACAGGTAATATAATATTATTCATGCGTATTAATAATACAGTTAACAACTGAATTATATGATTTATGCTTTCCAAGTGGTATAACCGATGATTTTGTGTTGACACAAGGTTGACTAAATTATGAAATGAACACTGAAATAATAGCAATAAAATCAGAGTCAAAGTTTCCTTACGCATTTGATAAAAATATCCTGTAAGATTTTTAATATTACATGGCTTATCTTTACAAACAGATAAATTAATAAAAAAAAGTAAAACGTGCAAGAAAGCTCAGGATATTTTGACGGATGCTTTAAGTATTCTGCAAAATTACACTTTGTTATACAAAACAAAGCGAAAACTTCATCTTTGTTGCTTGCGATTTTCTCTTTGCTGGCATGGAAAGTTTATGATTAAAATATGTTCCTGCAAGAAACAGAATTGAGTTTGAAGCAGTCTGAATATATAGGTAGAATAACACATTTTCACCTAACAAGTTTGCAACATTCTTCTTTGTATTTGATTCGACAATGGCACATTTAAGATTTCTAACATCTCTGTTTTGGCATATTCAGTACAAATAAACGAGTTATCGACGATATTCCAAGATTTTTTACCCTCCGATTAACCTACGAAATACCATCTCATCATGCGGAAGCTAAGATTAACAGAATTTAATCTACAAACGAAAAGCTTATTTTTAGAATCTGATATATTTTTATTCAAAGGGAAATCCTAATTTTCACATTTACTGGATACTTTTAAAGCTTTAATTTCTTTCTAATCTACATTAATCCGAATCTTTATTAGCCGTCCACCTTTTCAATACGATTTACTTTTTAAGATTGGGAATTGTTTCGCAGTTCTAAACTGAACTAAACCTTTATTAAAATTTAAAAGAAGGATTTATGTTAACCAAACGTTTCAAATTTATTCTTTTTTAAATGTTTTAGTAAACATCTGCATTCGGTCGTTTTTTGTCATGTATAAATTTCTCGTTAGTCGTTACAAAGTACGCCAGTCCAGAAGATTACCATATTTTTTTAGGGATTTTAAGGATTTAAGTGTTTTAACCGTCTTTTTTGTTTTATCCTCGGTGCCATCTATTTGACTAATAAGAAGACCGCTAGGTTTGCGTCAACAGTATGACGATTTCGTATGCAGGATTACAGTTACTGATGTTTCAAGATTTTTTTAAAATTCATATTTGGAAAGCTCCGAAGACTAAAATTTGCACAAATGATTTAAATAAATAAATCTGTATTGGGACTAAGAATCAGGTAATGCAGCATGTATTCAGAAGCGTGCTAGACATATTATATTGGACCAGAAGTCTTTTACGAGCACCAAAATACCTTAATTTATTATTTTTTTCTAATTATAGGTGTATCAAAATAACTATTAGTTGCAGTATTTCGAAGAAATCAGTTAACAACCTTTTTCAAATATCCCGGAGTCTGAATTTTCGGAAGTCCATAGCGTTTAAGTGGTATGAATTGAATTGACGAGAGGCAGTGTTAGACATCTTATACGAGATCCAATGCTTTGATGGGCGAAGAAACTCAACTACATTCAATTTTTTGCACTGTTAAGGTCATGATGAATTTGATGAAAAAATGAGTACCTACTTAAGTTCATAGAAGTCATGTTTTATAACCGACACTTTTCATAAATTTGGAAGAAGACTGTAATTTGCAGATTATATGGTATGTCTGTAGTATCTTGAGAAAGGCGAAACTTGAAATGCTCAATGCCGAGACGAAAGTTCATAAAACCAGTACTTCAAACAAAATTTTGGCAGAAGAAGTTGATGACAAGGGTGTGATAAGTGGAAACAGCCTTTTTTGATTCTTAGTCATAACTCTTTGGAATGTATGAAGCATGTCTAGCGATGGAGCAATAAAGTTACAAAAGTAGGCACTAACTATATATCGCTTTAATCCAGGGAACCCAGCGAAACGGGTGAAATAGTGTATGTGGGTGGGTGGATGAGTGTGTGTATTGTGTATTGGCATTGGTACTCCTGTCGGAATGGTAGCCTTGCAACTCTTCTGATTCTTCTTTACAGTGAATCACTCCGTATTTCGTTGCTCCTGTTCTTCTTAAAGGTTTTCGTGTGATTTGGTTTTGGTTGCTCCACTCTTTGATGTCATTCACTTCCTTCCCCCAATCCTTTATTCCCTTTTATGTTTTCTATTACTTGATCGTCCCATCTCTTTCTGGGTCTTTCTCTTGGTCTGTCTTACATTGGTTTTCAGCTCGTAATTCTTCTTATTAGCTCCCCAGTATCTCTTATTTGAATGTGTCCAAACCATCTTATTCTGCTGGCTTTAATGACCCTCACCAAATTTTCTCCTTCTCCTATTTCTTCCATTTCATGGTTCATTAGGATTCTCTGTTTTCCTTCATTGTCTGTTTTTGTTCCCAGTATTCTTCTTAGTACTTATCTTTCAAAGATGTTTAGCTTTGCCTGTTCTTTGCTAGTATTGCACATTGTTTCTGGTGCATAATTTACTATTGGTCTGATTTCAGTCTGTAGATTCGCAGTTTAGTGTTCCTGCTTAAATTTCGAACCTTCATTATTTTTTTGTAACTCCAAGAGGTTTTGTTCCCTGTTTTTATTTAATTCTCTATCTCTATATCAACCAGGCCGGAGGCGAAACTCTTTTAGCAAGAGGCAAAAGGGTAACGGTAACTCAACTTGTCAACCAAGTCAGAGGCGAAACCCTTCTGAAGGGAAACAGAAAAGGCAGCGATTTTATACCGGCTGTTACCGGCCAAGCGTTTTGTACTGTGACGACGATTGGTCAGGGGTGGAGGAAGCGGAACCAGTAATGATAGCGGACTTCCATATATCGGATAGATAATAACCAGTATCACGAATACGTGTGCACACTGAGCGACCAGTTTCTTCAATGTGCACTAAACGTTCAGTCCTTCTGTCTCAACAATGACACGGTCCCAATCCGGAAGACGTTTTGTTAATACTAACACTGACCGTGGAAGTCTTGGAATTCATTATAATTACTGTATATTTGGAAAATTTCCAGTCGGTTAGTGCCAGTGAAATAGCCGAACCTCGTTGAAATCCCTAGTACCCGCAAGTCTACATTTTGCTTTATAAATAAACAGTAAGAAGATGAGAAAATCAAATTAAAATCTTATAAGCTCCTAGAAAATGCGTACAAGTATTAATATAGACACCCGAACACTTGTACATCTTACAATAATTGCAACACCATCAATTTAGTAGCTTCCATATGCTTAGTTTTTATGGAAACAAAGTATATGGAAGATTAAGTCTAAGATGCTATCGACAATTATTTCTTAGTAGTTAGGGTAAAGCTGATATACTTAAATCCCAACAATAAAACAACGTTGAAAAACGGCAGAAGTGATATGTAAGATGGGATAATGCTCGAGTATAGAAGTAAAGAGGAAAAGAAGCAAACGTTATTTCTAAAGTAGCAGAAACTATGCAAGATGGCAAATCAACCCAATCATAGTTAGGTTTAGGGATCTATGTCGGAGGATCATAAAAAAAAAGGAACGAAAGAATGAAACTACTGATAGGAAGTTGAAGACAAGAAATGAAACAATATGATTTGAAACAAGGAAAAGGGTGAAAAAATAGGATAAACATAAGATAAAAGAAATTATAGAAAATCTGGGAAATTTGAAAATAATTTTATGAATTAGAACTAAATGCATTTTTTTCAAAGAACAAAAAAACTACCTGGGGAAATTCGATAAGGTTTAGGTAGTTGGCATGGTGCATTGAAGAGGTTTTAAATGAGAATAAAACAAAAAGGAATGAAGTAAATACTTGGCACATTCAGGAAGGCGAAAATAAGGAGAAATAAGCATATAAACGAGTTTAGAATAATTCAAAGGTATTATAAAAAAACAAATTAATTGTAAAAGTCCTGATAAGAATGGGATAATAATCAAACTGTTTAAACAGGGGGAAGAAACAATAAAGAAAATAAAGTATGAAGAAATGAAGTCAATCCCAGTGTAAAAGAAAGGTGATTTAATAATATAATATGTGAGAAGTACAGGAACAGAGCGCTATTCGACGTTATCTTCAAAATTTTGACTACGACTGTTCGAGCAATCGGCTTGATCATTGAACGAAAAGTACGGTAGAAAACTGTAGGTAGGACACGCAATTTGGTACGGAATCAAATATTTATATTGATGTAACTTTTTCAAACTCTTCTGAACATCACATTGTTCTGCATATCGTCGTAATCGTAGATTTTAGAAAGACATTCGGTACTTTAAATGGAGATAAGATGTATGAAGCCATGATTGATCTTAATATCTCAGAAGATGTTTGTATAACTATAAATAATTCAAAACATGGGTTTATGACAAATGAGCTTTACGTACGTATGATGTACAATCTTATTATCTTGCATATGCTTAATGAGTTTGCGGTATGTATCAGGGGTTTTTGCATTTATTTTAACAACATTATTATGTAGACTTTTTGTGGTGTATTGCTTTTCTTCAGCTATTAAGTGTAAATTTTCGGTCACCTTCTCGTAATCTAAAACGCCGTGTATAAAAATTGGTGGAGGCTTGTGTTCGGTTGCTTTTTGTTGTTTTTCATTAACCTGTTTATTTGATTCATCTTCTTCAGCTAATGCTGAGTACCTGCTTTCATCTATAATTAATGGCTCCTTTTCAGTATTGATCGTTTGTGTGTGAAACTTCGTTAATCGTTCCGTTTATTATTTGTAACACGTTGCCCACTATTGGCGGGATTAACTTCCATTTCTTCATCATCTTCATAATGTTCATTTGAAGTGCTTTTATTTTGAATTGATTGACTCACTGGTTCATCATTGTGTTGAGGGAGATAGAATTGAGGCTGGCTTAATGTTTGTGAAGTCGGTTGATACTGTGACGAAAAATAAAGTGGGTTGGGGGTTGGTAGGAATGAATATTGGGTTTGTTGATAAGAGCAGTTGGGTTGTGTGTTGGCTAAAAATGGTAATTGTAGTGATTGTATAGGATTTCCATTCATTTGCTACTGGTTTTTAATGTTAAATGCGCCGTTAAAGCCGTTGCCGGCCGGCAGCATTTTTATTTATGTAGTATAGACTTTATTATAGCTAGAATCTTTTAAAGTGGTTTAATAATTAATAATCACTTACTTACAGTTTATTTATTTAATATTTAAAGTTGATATTATAAGTTGACCACAGGTCACACTTTAACTTGGTACTTGATATTTGATATCTCGCAGACCACTCGCAAACGTCTTTACTCCACGAAATTCAAATTCGCACGTAATTTACTGTTTAAAAGAAAATTTTATTTCCGACGGAGAAGTACCGGATGCAGATATCTCACTTAGAGAATGTGCAAGAATGTCATCTGGTTCTGGAGGTCAAGACTATAATCGATGATGTTGTAAAGGTGGTTGCAAATCGAATAGATGCAATTGTCGCAAAAAAAAAATTAATTCAACGTGCCATCAAAGTGTTAATTGCCACCGAATAAATAACTAATAAAATACTTAAATTTTAATATACTTTTTTTACTTAAGTTGATTTTTACTTTATTGTCGTCGTTAATTACGTTACGGTAGTATCACTTGTAGTCTTTTTATAATAGTTTTTGTTAATATTTACTTTTAAAATTGCCCTAAGTAGTTTTATTCATAGTGCCTGGTCAATTTAATAATTTAATCAATATTTATTAAGTTGCGCGGTCGTTGTGGACATTATTCACAATGACCAGGCATTATAAATAATGACCTATTAATCACTTGCTCCATAACATATACGTTTTAGCGTACGCTCTTATATTTGTCACAATAGACAACGCAAAGGTCGGGCCAGATAAATAATTTGTCATTAAAATATAATCTTATACAAAAACCACGATTTACTGAAAAGCTTTCAAATTCAAAGGTCAAAGTTCTCGTGGTTGGCTTAAATAGCATGGTCCACACGCAACGATTTATCGTTCGATTTGCATGTGCAAGTAAATCGTTGCAGATAAATCGTGACGTGTGGACAGCACATTTGACCAAATTTTAGAACTGCGCAAAGTCGAAAGTTGGAGTTGAAAGTTTGAGCAAAATAGCATAGATTTTGGAGATTTGCGCATGCAAGTCGTATCGTGTGGACGCTCGATCGAGATTTGTTCAGTTTTTAGCTGCCTCATAAACAGTATAATTACCTACCGACTCGTCTATCCCGGCAATTAAATAAATAAAATTAACCGATTTGATTTCAATTTATGTTGTTAAAAAATATGTCGAGTATTTCGCATGATTTTCTCATTGAATTTCTCGATTTATATAAAAGTTTTCCATGCCCATGGCATATCAAATCAAAAGAGTACAGTGATCGTGACAAAAAAAGGCAAGCTTATGAATTTCTAATGGAAAAAATAAAAGAAGTGGACAAGGCGGCAAACAAAGAAACCGTTGTAAAAAAATAAATTCTCTTCGAACGGTTTACAGGAAGAAATTGTTAAAAGTCAACAAGTCAATTCGTTGCGGAGTAGGAGATGATGACATTTATAAGCCAACGTTATGGTATTTTGACTTGTTATCTTTCCTGGATGATCAAGAAATACGTAGAAATTTTGTTTTTCAATATGTGGGCTCACTAATTCTAATAAATAATTGTATGTTTCGGTATCCATTCTTAAATAATTTCGCCTGTCTTCGGGCTCACCTTACAAACCTTTAAGTAAATGTACATTGTACATGAGAATATAAATGTCGTTTTAATAACCATGAACTAGACCATCTAGAACGTCGAGTTATATTTAGACGTTTTCTGATTTCTTTTTTTCTTTTACGAATTACGATACGAGAAGTCGTTATAATGTGGACGCACTGAGTTTGCAACGATTTATCTGCAACGATTTACTTGCACATGCAAATCGAACGATAAATCGTTGCGTGTGGACCATGCTTTTTTACGCATACCCATCAATTGCTTACAAATTAAAAACACTTGCGTGTTCTCAGAGATGAATATGTCACCATCTCACCATACGAGTATAAAATAACCATACTACAAAAATGAATTCAAAAACCAGCTTTATAAAGTGCATACAGACAACTTAAGTCAAAATTAATACTCCATATCTAACTAAACCAAAGTAAATTTCAGTATCATCATCATTATAGAAACAAATAAACATCAATTTATACCCGTAACGAAAGACTCGATCCAGACACTACCAGGAATTTTTAGTTCGATACAAACAAGATTTGCCCCTTAATTTGGGCTGTGAGTTCCTATTCCCAGTATTCCCTTGTAATTTACGTTCAAAAGAATGTGCTAGTCAAAACAGCCATTTGAATTTAAAAAGGGAGAGTATAATACCCTGGGGAAAGTTAACTTGAGGTTAGAAAATATATTTAAATGTGGGGGATGGATTATTTGTCAGTTTTGCTATTTTTAGGCGTGTGGGGAGTCCACCTTAAAACAATATTTAAAATTATTCTCCTTTATTCGTAAAAAAATATGGCAGGAATAAAGGGCGTTCTGTTGTTTTTTAACAGTCATTACTTAAAGCAACTTTTTATATAAAATTTGTACGTACTTTATAGTTTGTTTATGCAGGTTTAGTAAAAAAGTGTTTCTTAATTGGCGTTATTTATAATTCGCAATACAAAATTGGTGTAACGTCGTATTTCAGTATAATTAAAAAGTAATTGCAAAATCGATGTACTTTACATGTTTGTTTCACGCATACCGCCAGAAAATTAACCGACGCTGATAAAAGTAATAAATCTCGACCAAAAGAGCGAACTATTTTTGTATTATTGTACAAACGGTGGAAACATATGTGTAATAAAAGCGACAGTAACATCCGTTTAGGCGTTGCATGATATTTCTAAAACGAGTGTACGTGTCAAGTCATTACACCACTTTTGGATACGAGATGTAATCCAATTTTAGCTGAAAAAGATAAAAAACAGCAAATTTCATGCAAAGACAATGACATTTATGTGAAAGTATAAACGTTACGAGTTTACAGAAATACGGAAAGTTTATTGTACAAAAACAAAAAAAATGTTTTTGTTTCTGCCACGCGATGTAGAATTAGAACTATTATTCTTTCAAAATATACTTCCAAAGGTTGGACGGTGGATAGCAACATATTTTATGTGATGTAAGTTGGCGGGAATTCTCTTTGGTGTTAAATAATGCCCGCATGGTGTTGTGTTAAAAAATTAAAAACAAAGAGTCTCTTGATGTTAAATTACAGTTTGTAGTTCTAAAAACGCGGAGAGATTTATATCGTAACGTCCTCAAGTCGGCAACCGATTATTAATTGCCCGAATTAGATAATAGGGAAAGCGTTGGTAAAATTTGTGAACTTTGTCCTTTTATTTTCGAAAGGGGCATTCCACTTAATGTTATTTTTGGCGCGGTCACCGCTGAGAACATAATTTAAATTCAGTAGGCGTAGGAATTGCGGGGAACCCCGAATTTTGGCAATATCTGGATATTATATGGTTTTTCATTTTAAAAATATCTTTAAACTGTCTGTTTAGGTGGACCACCCACAATTCCGTGATACCAGGGCATTGTTGGTTAAATGTAGCATATTGTGCTCTCGGAACTAACCCTAATATAGCACGCGAGGACAGGGACGTATGCTTTCACAAATTTACATATGTAGAATACCTCGAATGATAAAACATGCTGGAATGCGCTGGTCCGTATATTCACAAAACATTTGGTAGGTAGGAATATGTGTGGTTCGGGAGTTAAATCGCTGCAACTACATTTAACTACATTAACTCTAACCGAGATATCTAGCTAGGAGTTTTCAAGGAACTAATAAAGAATGCGGCTTCATTGAAAATCCATTTTAAAACCTGCATGTGCTTGTGCTCTTCTCATACATATGCGACCTTAAAGAACAAAATGTAAGTAAGCGCATTTTGAACGCGAAGTATTTCTAGTCATTCAAGTTTGCTCGAAACAACGGTTGACGACGACATAGGAAAAGGGTGTCATTTAAAAATAGACTATGGAAAAACACTAAAATAGGATGAGCCCCATTACTATTTTCAACTACTACTTAAGCTTCTTGTATGTTAGAATTAACCGAAAGGTATGTACAATTGCGGACAAAAAAATTGAAACACCAACGTTAATCTAGTGCTCGCTTGTTATTGATTTTAAATATTGTAATTATGTCTTTCGTGTCATATTTACTTCAAAAACTGTCATAAACAATCATATGACGACTATGATTGAACGACATGGAAAAGCCGCATTTACAAAATGCAAAAATTAGTGTTGCTATTTATTTGGCCTCAATTGTACAAGTAACTTAAACTTCATTTAGGATAATAATTACCCCATACTGGGGGATGTAAACATAACTGATTTATATAAATATTATTTAAATAGGGAATCTACATTAATTTTTTTCTAGTCAATCAAAATTTTCATTAATTTTGTTGATTTGTTAGGATATACACACTAATTTTCATTCGGAATAGTCGTGGACATGTTTTAGATGTTGTACGAAGATAGCACTCATAATTTCTGATAGATCAAGTGCACCAATGAAATCAAGCGTGCCACGAAACAAATGTTTATTGTTTTGTAGTTTCACAGTTCAAATTGCAATAGTTATTTTAAAAGCCAATTTTAAAGTAAATGTTGTGCAACAAAAATGAATTTAACGATAGAAAATTTTAGAGAAATGATTTACTATGATTTTGAAAGTTCTCTATCTTCGAATCTTCGAAAGAATGCGATGCACGACTTTGTGCTACATTTGGTGATCAAGCGCCTTCGCAGAGGACTATTTACAACTGGTACCTACAATGAATTTAAATTTGAAAGGGTTTCACTCAGCGATGATTTTCGCGAAGGAAAACCAATTTCAGCAGTTATCGAAACAAACATTCAAGAGGACAATTGAGTAACGTATAGAGTTATTAGGAGCACCTTGGGCATTGACATGACTGCAATAAACAAGATTTTACATAATCATCTGAGTGTAAGGAAAGTCTTGTCGGTGGATACCATACAGTTTAACAGAAGCGCAAAAGCAACAGCGCGTGGAATGGTGTAGGAAAGCTCTTAAGAGTTATGATGAAGGTAGATCTAAAGCAGTTTACAACATCATAACTGGTGACAACAACTGGATATCTCTCTCTCTCTCTCCATGGCGCTACAGTCCTACTGAATCCAGGCCTCCTCTATCTTCCTCCTCCATTCATCTCTACTCATGGCTACTCTTTCCCAGTGTTTCACTTGTCGGAGCTCGGGCAGCATCTTTTGCGACGTTCTCTGCCCATCGACGTCTAGGTCTTCCCCTGGGCCTTGTTCCTTCGAAATGTGCTTTATATATCCTTTTTCGCGCCATGTCGTCTGGCATTCTAATAACATGCCCAGCCCACTTCAGTCTTTGTATTTTGATTAATGTTACAATGTCAGGAGACTTATACAGTTCTTTTAGTTCATAGTTGTAACGTATTCTCCATTCTTCTTCATCTTGTATCGGACCGAAAATTTTTCTCAGTATCCTTCTCTCAAACCTTAGGAGCCTTTCTTCTGGATATACCCTGAATCAAAGCGGCAATCTGCACAACTGGTGTTTCCAACAGAGCCTAATCCACTTAAAGTAAAGCAATCGCGACGTTTTGGTAAGAAAACGATAGCCTGCTGCTAGTCAAAATCGCAACTATCGTGCTTGAAAATAAACGTACGTACAAACGAACAGAATGGTACACAACAGTATGCCTGCTTGACTTTATTAAAAAAAACTCGTTTACGGCATCCAAGAAGTGAGATCGTTCTACACCACGACAATGCTTCAAGTCGTCAAAGAAAAGGATTTTTAGAGGCTTACGGACTAAAATTGCTAATGCCCGTACTTATAAACTAAACTCAATCTCGGACTTGAGAACTGCTCACCCGAGAATTTCCGAGAATGTGTAAACGTCAAACGGCGAAACGGCGAAGTACGCCGAAGTATGCCTCGAGCACATCTCAAGGTAGAGTGTAAATAACCTTGAGTAATGCTAATCATCCGCCATACAATTCTAACCTGGCACCCTCTGATTACTTTTTATTTCTTCGACTAAATGATAAAATGCGTGGTCTGTGATTTGCAACTCCCGAAGATGCCGCGGAAAGCTTCAAAAACTTGGTTTCTCAAGCCATTCAAGAAGAGTGCCATTTATATTTTGAAAATTGGGTTTATCGAATGCATAAATGTATTGAGTTTAATGGTGAATATTATGAAAAGCAGTAATAAAAGTTATTTTTGGTTACAAAACTTAGCTTTATTAGTTTGCAGAAATTTGCGGTATTATCGAATTTTAAAATTGAAATTACCAATGGGAAAGTGCGTGAAGTTACTTATTAATAAAAGCACTAACATTTATAATTTGCAGATTAATTATTAGCGCTTCGTTGGAGCACTGACGTGAACTATAAATTAACATCAGCAAAGTGGCCACTTTGTAATTATCGTAACATATTTTTAGTTAGTGCTTCATTAGTGCAAAAAAGTTTTTGCGAAAAACTGTTCGCTTTCAAGATATTAGCTATCAATTTTTTGGCTGGCTTCGCACCTAACAAAGTTTTTCTAAACTCCAAAAGATGAATACTGAAAACGTTAGTACTTCGTTAGTGTATAGAATATTCGCGAAAAAGTGTTCCTTTTCGAAATATTAGGTATCAATTGGTTTGCTAGATACGCACTCGCAAACTTCTTCTCACTAATCCGGAGGAAAGTGAAGAAGTTAATTATTCGTTAGTGCACGTTAATAATGCAATAATTTTTTACCGGAAATAGTATTGATGTGAATTGTGTGTTTCACACCCAGTAGATTTTTATACGTATTTATTTTTTAAACACTCTCATCTCTGCAAACAATTAAATGACGACATAATTTGATCAACACCATAATTTATTGTCATTGTTTATAAATTTCTGAAACTATAATTATTTCAAGAGGGTTTCAATTTTTTGCAAGAACTTTATGAAGACGTAAAGCAAAGAATGGTGTCTAGAATGTACGACATAAATGTGGGTTAATTTGGTTTTTAGTTTTAGTTTAGTTTAGTAGGAAGGGGTATTTGTATGTTATCTACCTAGCAATGAAACAAAAAGGCGACAATATAAAATCAATTATTAAAAAATGGCTGTGACATTTAGAAATACATGTACTAAGTTGTGTACAATTGAGTGAAATTGTAGTGCAACATCATGGGCGTCGTTTGGGGGGGGGGGCAATTAATGATGATCTTCCACAGGTCGTCCGGACTTTGATCCGGACGACCTGTGGAAGCTCGGACTGAAGAGATCGGTACTGCAAGATGGGCGTTTAAAGGTCTCTGTTATTTCAAATGAAGTCGGTATAACCGAAACAAGTGTTCTGAAAATCTTGTCTGACGATTTGGATATGAAGAAGGGTCTGCACGGTGGATTTCCAGATTGATTACACCTGAGCGAAAACTATTGAGAAAAGAAAATGTTCAAGAAAATTTGGCCACGTTGGAGAGGGACAGAAATATTTCTTTTTTCAAATTATCGTCGGGGATGAGCCTTGGGTATATCACTGGGACCTTCCCGCTAAACAGGAATCCATGCAGTGGGTTCATGAGGGCTCTCCACCACCCAAAAAGTCTAAACACAATTTTCTTGAAAAAAAACTAATGGCAGCAGTTTTCTGGGATACTGAAGGAGTCTTGCTTATTGAATATATGCCGAGGGGATCTACCATAAATGCAGAGGCCTATGGAAACACAACTCAAAGTTTAAAAACTGCTCTGGAGGAAAAACGCCCACATTCTTATTCGAAACGACAATTGTCGGGTTCACAAGGCAAATAAAATCCAGCAGATAATCAATGACTGTGGATGCATAGAGTTAAAGCATCCACCTTATAGCACTGATCTAGTTCCGTTAGGCTTCTTTCTATTCAAAAACTTTAAAAAGCATCTCATAAAGGATCTGCTAAACAATGCTTTGCAGAGTTGCCGAAAGAATTTTTTTTCTGAAGGTATGGGACAATTAAAAAAAGATTGAATTTTGATCTTATATCGTCACATTCTGTACGTACACACACATACACTATACACATGGTGCTGTATGTTGGCAAAAACCCCGCACTAATCATGTGCCTCGCATGCGAGCCGGATTGTGCATTTCACGCGTAAGACCACATACGTTAACGATTACATCACATCACATCGTCACATTCTGTCGTGGAATTAGCAGTAATCTCAGTTTCCGCATACTTTGAGATTCCTGGCTCTAAAATTTGATTTGATTGGTTCATATTGTATAAGTAACCAACATATTATTATCAATAATTCTTTAAAGACTTAATTCGAAATGTAATCGGCAGTTTTAATTTACCTTGATCAGCTGAAATGGCAAAACACAAATAATAATAATAATAATACTAATAATACTGCTTATTGTGCATGATACAAGAATCAAACATATAAAATATTACCAAATATAAAATAATATGAACGAAATAATTAATAACAAAAGAAATACATGCTCAAAGGAGAAAGTTCGGAAAAGCCGTTTTCTCCTGAAAATACATTGCAACTTAAAATAACAAAAACTTTTTTCAACGAAACTATCATAATTCTGAATGTTTCTTATTGAAGACTGCATTTTTTTCGACAAAAGCGACCCATACTGCTGTTTTGAATTATGGTAAGCACAAACATCCACAACGACTTCCACGACACAACCGATGATGCATCATTTTTGTAGATATTAATAAGCTCTGACTGAAACAAGAAGAACGACACAAATGCCACCTTGCGGTCAAACGATGAAGTTAGTTAATACGGTTTTAACTAACGTAAGGTTTGTAGAACCCACCAATGGTAATAAGTCAAATATCTGTTTTTTTGACTTGTATCACTGTTGAAGCATGGGTGCGATATAAAAAATTCAGTGTAAAAGATAAATGTACATATGACTTAACATTACGTTTGGTGAATAAATTACAGTGCACATAAAACTTCAAGATTACATTTTAAAAACTCATCTGCCGCAGCGAAAAAGTCTGTACTATTTTCTTAAACGCCTTTATTGTTAATATAACGGTAACTTGTTAAAAACGTTTATAGTTTTGTTCTCCTTTAGGGTCAATTGATTTGCCAAAAGCGTTCTGGGTATTTCATGCATGCCTCTTCTTAATCCATTTATTAATATGATGGTAGTTATTAAAGCTGCATTATCCGCAAAAATAATCGATTCGTCTCCCTGAACAGCTGTAACTAATTCATTCATGTTTTAGGTAAAGAGTTATCCCAAGGACTGACCCTTGCGGTTCACCATTGTTAATGTTTTCAAGGAGTAACTTTTTGTCATTTATAGATGTGTACCCTTGTCTGTTGGTTAATTTAGAACAAATGAGTTGGCAGCTTAAATTACTAACATTTGTGAATTTTCATTCGTTTATAAAAAGTTCACATAATACACATACAGTCGAATGCTTTTTTTGTATCGCTAAAGGTGGTGCCTCTATATTAACCTTTCTCGAACTCTATAGATACCTATTTGGGGTATTTTTGTAATTTATTGCATTTATTGCAAGTGTATAAGTGTTGAAGGGAGTTACGTAGAAAAATAAAGAGCTGTTCAAGTGATACGTGTGTTTTTTCATGGCTAGGCAGATAATACAAAAATACGGTCTCGTATAAGTTCAGTCAAAATTAACACCTAAAATAAAATTTAAAAAAATGGTTTTTGGTTTGCTTTTCAAAATATAATTTTCTTAAAACTAACGACAATAATTTTGGCAAAATTCTAATAAAGTATGGACATAGCAGTCAAAGCGCATTGAGATACTTGGCATCCGCACGTTTAGATTTCACCCGACGAATATACAAGGTGGTCCATAAATAATGAAATACAAACCTACAGCAGATTCGTAGGCCCAAAATATTACGTTTTACCTAGGCTTTTGCCTTGGTCTAAAAGTTAATATTTAATGAGATAAGGATGTTAAAGTCAAAATTTTAATTTTAATTTTATTCTGTAAGTTTTCTAGATAGTTATATGAAAATTGGGGAAATTACCTATCTTGCGATGGGAAACAATAATCCATCCTCGATTTTAATGTAGCTCCTAAAAGAACCTTACTTTTGTTGCACTTAATATCGTAAAAAAAATTATGTTTTATGCTTAAAGTTGTAGCAGATTTATTTGAGAAAGAATTGCCTCATATTTTTTATGCAAAAAAGGTATACTGTTTAAATGTCATTGAATTTAACTGCTTCCAAGATATTTGCTATTGAAGTAAGTTATGCAACATCTTCTTCATTATTTAAGTTTTCTATTTATAACCCAGGAGCATTGCATTTAACACTCGCAATACCATAATAGGGTCAAATTTGCCCCAGAAGTTCATTTTTTCAATACATTTTTTGTAAAAAGTGTGTCTAAGCGTAATCTATTTAGGAATGCTTCTATGATGATGTTTGACATCTGTTACCAAAAGTGTAATGTCATTGTGTTTTTATTTCAAAAAATAATTTGAAAAAAATTGATTGGGTCACAACTGACCCGGTTATGGTAACCTGTGTAGCAATTTTATTTGCTAACGCACGTCGGTGCAGTGCAGCTAGTCAAATAAATTCCCATCAGCTGATTTGCATAACCTATAATACTTGTAAGTTGGTGAAGTGGTTGTTTTAGATTGTGCTTTACGATTACATTGTAAAAAATGCCTGAGAAAGGTTTGTCATACGATGAATTATGGAATGCACTAATGGTGGACGATGATGATTTCCAATGTGATATTGAGGAAAGTGATAAATCGGAAAATGAAGACAATGTTGAGGTAAATTTAGGGAATATTTCGGACAGTTATTATCTACCAGACGAGGACGATGAATCAAATGACGGCCCCACAGTAACTAGTAAAGATGTTGTATTTTGCGGTCGATCTTGGAAGTGTTATAGTTTTAAGTATTGTTTTTTGTAAAATACCTAATAATGTAATAAAATGGTTTCAAAATACTATATTTCAGCTTATTTATATCACAAGAAGCCAATTATGAAGCAATAAGAGCATATTCTATACAAATACAATTGGGTCAGTTTTGACCCAGTTATGGTAATCTAAGTTTTACAGATATTATGGTATTGCGAGTGTTTTAAAGCAAAAAAATTGACATTTTTTTGTTAAAAACAAGTAGTGGAACGCAGATAAATAATGGATCAGTTGGATACTTGCCATTAAAACCTTTCAAGATTTAAGTGAGTAATGCTTTTTAAAGAACTGAAAAATGTTTTCATTGTCTGGATGGAGTTTCCATGTGCCAGGCAACAAGTTGCTTCCTAATATTGTGAAATACTTCCAGTAATTTCCTACTCCATCTAAATTCTAAATTCAAATTTTAATTCCGTCGAAATCAGAAGTGGCTGGAACTTGTGTTCTACGTCAAATAATGAAATTTTACGAGAGCATTACATGTACCAAATTTAATTTTGCCATCTTAAAGGTTATAAATTATAAAGAACATAGGGATGCCCCGAATTTCCTTAAAACCTTGTATATGCACGCCTTTGTTATAGGAGCTCGGTTAGGTTACTGTGCTAATATTCTGGTAGTCAGTATTATGGTGAAGAGTGAAGGGGGGCATTCTTGGTGTACTCCTATTTAGGTTTTGTGTTTTGGCTACTGCATTACGTCTCCTAGTGCTGCTTTAATTAACCTATTTATTAGGTTAGATGGTGTTCCGCTCACGTTAAATGTTTCTATAAGAGCTATTTGTGAAGCTGTGTTAATTGGTTCACCGAGATCCAGGCGAGTTCTAGAGAAGGTTGAAGTGATCCTATTGTTCTGCATAAAAATAGTATAGTGTAGTAGTACGCTCAAAATGGAGAAGGTTTTCTCGTACCTTACCAACAATTACATCGGATTCAGGTTATGTGTGTGAGTTTAGAAATTGTACTTCTGTTCGAATTTCCAAAGGTGAAAAAGCTGTTGTTGGAAGAGATAACTGACATGCGACGTTATGGCAGTTTCTTTATCCTTGTTACTACCATCGGAATGTGTAACAAATGTATTAGCAAGATGTTCTGTAAATACATTTGTTTCTTGCTCCTGTGTCTCACCGTACCCAGCTCCCATCAGGCTTCCTAAGAGGGTGTACAGTAACTACAGCTCATTTGAATTTTTTGTAGCATTTCAAAGGAATGGTTTCCAGTGGGTGAAGATGTTGGTGGTTTCTGGTATGCGTGATGCTAGCTCAATACTGTTGACATATTGCGTTTCGGGGTATGTCTAGTTGGTCTCTTTAAATTCTTTTTCTTAGCTTGATGTGGCCATGATAGACTGTACTGCCTTTATAATTAGTGGGATGGTCGCCATTACAAAGTGCACATGTTGCTGGCATTGCTTTATATTTTTTAGGTGTTTTTGGTATCATGTGATCCTCCTCATTTAACGCATTGGAATGGTTTCGGGAAATACATTTTTCAATGAATTGACATCTTGTGAACCAAATTATATGTGACTCGTTTCTCGACAGTTTAACTCTCATTTTACAATGTGGTAGGAATTCTAATTTAAAAATTTCCTTGTTGTTTTGTTGGGGCTCTAAATCGACGAAGAATATTGGGAAAGATAATTTTCTGGCCTTACTTTATGTCCTTTATCTACTAGTTCATTTTTTATTTAAGATAGCGGCATGGAACGGTGTAGATCATGTATTACCACGCGATAGTCCCTCCTGTTTTAAATACTTGGCATGTGTGATGCATCACGGACGTTGTGAATTACTTTTCTATAGGTGTCAGGTGTTTTAGCATTAATTTTTACTGTGTCGTTCGTCAGGGCGTTAGTTATATAAGTTTCTTCTTCAGCCAGACTTTCCACGTTTAGAATCTTGTCATGCAGATCGGAAGTGACATTTTCTGTCTGTTTATTGTTGCAAGCTTCAACTGGGAGAGACTGAAATATATTTGTCGTAATAAGTTTTTGTACCTTGTCGTCTGATGACTGTCGAATTATTCTTTTCCTTTTATAGCTACCTACCTTCTACCATGGCTGTTGCTTAGTTGTTACTTATTCATTTTCATTGATAACAGAGTCAACATCATTAAGATTTGTTTAGTCCATTTTTATATTGTCAGTATGATTTGGCTGATTAGAAATTTGTACAGGCAGTGAGGATTTATTAATATATGAATGTATAGCATTTATAGTAGTTGCATATGCTGGTGTTAATAATTGTATGCTGGATGAGGTATGCGAGCTATTTTGAAGCTTGGTTTGAATACATTGGCAGAGACTATAAATTTGTATTCGTCTATCCGGTTTGACTTTGGTGAGATGGCAGTTGATCTTGATTACCTATTAATTGCAGTGGTTGAATTACATTAAACGTATTAATGACTGATTCAGGTACGGTCCCGATGTCCCTATGTTCTTGTAGTGAATTACAAGTGTGCCAGCCATTAGCTATTTGAATTTCCTGCCCATCGTGAATGTGATCGGGTCTGCTTACGTTGCCCCTGTTTTCATTTTTTCTTCGGGCTTCTTTCTTCCTTGCAGAAGCACATTTTCCGTTTATTTATTTACTTACGAGTATCAATGTCGCTGTGCAATTAAAACCTTTAAGAAATCGCGTGAAAAAAACACTGAAAATAGTGAAGTAGCTCGCTCGTAAACGATGTTTACTCGACCTGATACGTAATCCAAACAAAAGAAAATTTATTCAACACAGTTTTTTTATATAGAAAATAATAAATAACGAAAATAAAGATTATAAATTATCAGAAAGAATTAATTTTAAGATTTTGCTAATAAAAATAAGAAAATCTTGAACAATCCGCAAAAACAAACTACATGCTAAACTCATCCGTTGTAAGAATGTGTCATAATTTTGATGGTCTGGGACCAGAAGTAAATACCATTGGTAAGACTTTATAACAACTTGTGGATGCACTGACAAGTTGACTCTACATCTCTGTAGGGAACCGGTCATATTTAAAAGAACTGTGTTTAGATCAATTTGATGTGATTATTATTATTATTATAATTATTGAATATTAAACTATTTTCACTAAATAGACTAAGGCCTGTTAAGTGAACAAGCATTGTTACTATTACCATTATTACTAAAAATTCACTAAAAAAAATCTTTCCAAAATTTAACTACTTTGTTCCTCTTCACAAAAGAAAGTAACAAATGGTCGGTGATTGGTACTATCATAAAAGCTTTTAAGCTATTATTCCGGTATATTCATTCGTTCTAGTTGTTATTTATACCCAGAGAGTTTTCTTGAGCGAATTCTTGCCAATATTTTGATTTGACAAAGGGAATATTTCACCTTGTTTGCGTATTTGAATCGAAAAGCAACCCTCACAAAGCAAATATTTCTTTATTAAAGTTGCTTCTACCTTATCATCTGTAAAAATCAGCCGTTTGTCAGGAACGAATCCACCCATTTAAACGTAGCTAGCAGATATTCTAGTCATTTAAATGCGTGTGTTTTAACAAGGACCCAGTAAATTTATAGCCGTATTTCGGGGCGCTAATTACCAGTTTTGTCTTTTATACACTGACCCTAAAATTAAGGTTTGCCTAATCAAAATGCAAAAGGAAAGGAAATAGCTTTAATCTTTTCATTTTGGTAAAGAAATTCGTGAAATATAGCAAGCAGCGGAACACAAATTCCATTATGGTTCCTATTGGTAGGACGCCTATTCTAAAATGATTCAGAACTAACACGTTTCCGTTCTAACAGGATGCAAAACGACGTCTTTGATGCCATTACATTCTTTTTCTTAATAGCTTCGAACTATATAAATAGATTATACTTACTTGCGTTTTAAAATAGCTTTCTTTTCCTTCAGAAGCCTCTAAGCATTTTACTATAAAAACAAACGTATTTTGTACAGAAAAGGGAAGTGCTGAAAAACCCGTTCACAGATGTTAATATGTATTAAATCGATCCAAGTAACTTAGTTATTTGGATTGACGTTAATGACACTAACGAAGAACGAAAATCTAAAAACAACACATACAAAATTCAAAAGGAAAGAAACCCTTGTAGGGTGAAAACCTAAACACGTTAGTAGAAGAACCCAATACTTGTTTGGAAATTATTTAAAGCCTGGGGCTAAAAAAAAATAAATCAACCTGATTATTTTTGGTTTTTTAGAGATACTTCATTGCTTCTTAGACAATTTTATATTAAAACATGTAGGGTAAGTTCGAGAGAGATGGTCATAGGCCTTAATTGCAAATTTGACCAATTACTTGCGTCTGACCTTCAAACTATTACGGTTTGTAATATATCATAATGTTTTACTACAATATTTCTATAAAAACTGGGTAAAGAATTAATCTCTAGCCTTTTATCTAGGTGTATTCGGTAAGGATGGTCTTATAACCACGATTACGGTAACGATCAAATTCAATTTGACTTTGTCTATACCTTTGCTTGCTTCCTTTGTTCTGTTGTTCAGTTCTAACTATATTATAATAAAGATATACATTGCTAAGGCAATATAATATTGATATTAACCAGCGTGAGCAGGGAAATATTGCGTACGAATCAAGCAATTTATATTATTCAACAGACTGTTTGTGGGACGCCTACTTTTTAAGATAGTGGATTTACTAATAATTTATTACTATTATTACGTGACGTGATGATTTATAAAACATCACAAACTTTGTTTATACATACAAACGTGAAAATTTTAACAATAACATAAAAAATAAATTCGTTTGTGGTTTTAAGCGTTCTAGTAGTTTGGTAGATGTACTTAGAAAATTATGCAAAATGAGGTTCTCTATAAAAATTCAAGAAACCCTTATTAAAAATAAAGTTCAAGGTTTCTTTTTTTCTACCCAAAATCCGAAGTTTTCAAATGATGCCCTAACACGTCACCATTTTGCGATTCTTGCCCTGAAATATTTTATAATATCTCAACAAAACATGTTATTTTTATTACATGATGATTTCTTAATTTTGTACACTTATCTCAATTACAAAGTTTAGTTTTTAGGAGCTATGCTTTGACAAGCAGTTGGTAACAGGGTTTTGTACGAAATTAAAGAAAGGTTATTAAAATCGTTAAAATATTTATTATCAATAGATATTGTAAAACACTTTCGGGTCAAATCGAGAAGTAAAAACGATACTAACATATTAAGGCATCATTGAATACTTTTGGGATTTACAGAGTAAGAAAAAATTTATTTATCGAAAATTTTTCTAAAAATTCTTACAGAGACTCAATATTTAAAAGCCCTGAGATGTTTTGTTGTACCAAAATAGCAGTAGCTTCGTACTTAAATTCATATAATTTTGATCCTCTATTGGCCGTAACTGTAGATGCCAGAAAAATATGGATTAATGTATAATCCTTTGGCGAATTTCATACTTTCACCCAATAACTTTTTCAAATGTCCTAACGTTATGATATTACTGTTTACCAAGTTGTGTAAATAATCCAAACATACCTTTATATTTATTGTGTAATTATGAATAAAGGGCCGTGAAACGTCTTCTAACGAAGTTGTCTTAGATCCTAAATTTAATTTTAAAGTTAGTTTCTTTAATCATTGATTACACTTTCACAGAAGTACTAGAATTTAGTAAATATAGATTTGAAAGCACCGAAACGACAGTTTAGGGTTAATCTATTACGCAGGCGAAGAAGTATTACTTACAAAATTATTTAGAAACAAAATTACGAGATGAATCTCGAGGAGGAACAAAAATAGACAAATTTTGATGAGCTGCAAATCTTAAATAGAAAGGGAAACTAATTCACAAACTCTTCTGTAATTTGTCAATAATTTACGAGTACTTTAAACTTTTCCAAAAACAGCTATTATTTTACAAATTTTATTAACCTTATCTGCACCTGCAGCTTTAGGTGTAAAATCACTCTTAAAACTCAAAATTGTCAAAATTCTCTTAAATGCTATGGTTGAGTAAGGACTCGGTAACCTTACTATTATTTCTATGGAGAATGATATGTTAGATAATATAAAAATTAATTTTATGCTCTTACAGATGCGTTCTACAAAAAACTGCATTTTGATTGTCACAGGAATGTTTAAACAGAAAATTTCGCAGCATAATCATAGGGTCAATTAGCAACATGTTTTGCTGTTAGAAACTGACTCAAACCTTTCCTTTAAATGTTGTTTTTCTACCTATCGACCAAGTAATTTTTTTAAGTAAATTTTTGACGTACCTTTATATCCATCTTTTCCTGATTTAGTGTATCTAACATTTTGATACCTTGGACAGGAAAATAAACGTAAAGGGAAAGGATATGGCCAAGCTGATATTTTACATAAAAGTAAGAAGATTGAATTGAAAACGATAATAAAAAATCTGACATAAAAAGAATTACAAACTTATTAGGGGCAAAAGTGCGATATAAAGCGATAAAGAAGAAAAAACTAACAAAGAAGGTGGATACCCATAAACTGAAAACGCCTGAAATACGCACACAGAGAACAACAGCAATAAATCAAGAAGTAAAAAAATAAAGGAACACAATTACAATGTGGAAGACGTAGATACGACATGGGAACGAATAAAGAGAGTACTGGTGAAAGGGGCTGTGTACAACCTCAACAATGAAAATAGAAAGACGAAGAAAAAGTGGATGACGGAGGAAATAATAAACCTAATGGATGAACGAAGAAAATAAAGAAATCGTGACCAAGAAAAATATAAACAAATACATAAAACAGTTAAAACGAAAGTGAGAGAAGCCAAAGAAAGGTGGATGACAGAAAAATGTGTGGAAATAGAAAATCTTCAAATTAAACACGACGACTTCAACATCCACAAGAAAGTAAAAGAAGTTTCCGGTATTTTTAAAGGCAGGGTAGCCTGTGCTCTACTTCATAACGAAAATAAATTAATATCCAAGGAAAACAATATAGCCAAGGAGTGGGAAAGATATATGGGAGAGCTCTTCTCGGACAATAGGACAGAACCAAGTGAAGACACGCACATAAACAGCAGCCCCAAAATTATAAAGTCAGAAGTGATGCACGCAATAAAGGCAGCTAAATTAGGAAAAGCAGTCGGCCCAGACGAAATTCACATGGAAATCGTAAAGCTAATTGACGAAGATAATATTAACCTCCTAGTTGATCTTTTTAACCATATATAGGCAACAGGGAAAATACCGCAAGATTGGTTAAAATCTATTGTCATCCCTATACCAAAAAAGTCAAATACAAAAAGATGCAATTATTTCCGGCTAATAAGCTGAATGAGCCACTTCCTTAAGGTATTTCTAAAAATTGTACATAACAGAATTTATAGGAAATGCGAAGAAGCCATAAGCGACCAACAGTTTGGTTTTCGATCTGGTCTTGGTACAAGAGAGGCTCTACATTTACATAGCTTCACAGTACCTACTTAAGCAGAAATGCAAAAATCAACGGAAAAACGCATATGTTTGCTTCATTGATTACGAGAAGGCGTTTGGCCGAGTATTACACGCAGAATTAATAGAACAATTACAAAAAAGAGGACTCGATAAAAATGAAATAATGGTCATCAAACAATTGTACTGGAACCAAACAGACTCTTTGAGAATCGAGAACGGAATCACGAATAGCGTTAAAATAAAACGAGGTGTAAGACAAGGTGAAGTACTATCGCCACTATTATTCAGTCTATATTCAGAGACTATCTTCCAGAACGCCTTGGAAGAAGCTAGCGAGGGAATAAGAATAAATGGAGTAATTATTAATAATCTGAGATTTACAGAATTTACTAGGCAGATTGGATGCCGAAGGAAAGGCATTAGGAATGAAAATAAATAAACAAAAAACTAAAATAATGGTATTCAGCAACCAAAATAACATAGTAACAGATATTCACATGGATGGTCAGCAAATTGAACAAGTTCAGAAGTTCAAATACCTTGGATGCTGGATAACAGAAGAGTTCGATCCAGAGACAGAAATCAAAACCAGAATAGAATATGCAAGAGAACTATTTATCAAAATGAGAATATCCTTTACGGATAGAAATCTTAATTTGAAACTGAGATATCGCATGGTAAAATGTTACGTTTATTCAGTTCTATTGTATGGCGCAGAAACGTGGACCCTGAAAGCTAGTTCAATAAAAAAGCTAGAGGCGTTTGAAATGTGGATCTTCAGGACAATGCTCAAAATCCCGTGGACTGACAGAGTGACAAACGTGGAGGTGCTACGGCGTATTCAACAACAACGAGAATTGCTTAATATAGAAAAAAAGAGATAGACTTCCTACCTCGAGCACATCCTAAGGACTGATAAATATCGACTACTTTAATTAATCATGAAGGGCAAAATAGAAGGAAGACGTGGAGTAGGAAGAAAACGGATGTCATGGTTACGAAACATCAAGAATTGGACCGGGATGAATACACACGAGCTATTCAGAATGGCAAAAGACAGAGAAGCTTTCAACATAGTTGTCGCCAACCTCCGATAGGAGAAGGCATCGAGAGGAAGAAAAAGAATTAAAAAAGTATTAATAAGATTATAACGTAAAGATAACCATGAACTATGAAACCAAAATAAGAAATTAAACAAGAAACTAAAAGCGATGTTGAAAAATTAGGTATTGCTGAAAGGATAGGCATTAAAATTACGGGACCTGCAGGAACCCTAGGGAAGAAGCACGAAGAATCGAACATTTTTTGTCCAATAAGCTTGATACTAAAGTCAAAATAGTGCAGGCCAATTAAATTATGACCAGGAACAATAAAACAATTAAGTATAATAACCAAGTAGGTACTGCAATAATGGAAGATAGAAAACAGAGATATTGGGAAGAAGAACAAGTTGATTTTACAGTTCAAGGACGTAGCATACAGAAGAATATTTACTTTAGTTAGAAACAACAACGAGCGAAGGCTAACACAAGATACAAAAAAAAAGGAAATGGAAAAATGAATGGAAAATTAAATTGGGAAATGTGGGCGAGGGACTAATAATATATAATGTAATGAAACGATGTTATGGAATGGATCGTGGACAGTAGCCACGCGCGTTGACATAACGTATTTTCTAGGGTCATTACATGAGAATGGAATGAAGGCATCCAAGTATCCTTCGTGAAATGATGCTTCCTACGATTTTGATGTAACATTATTTTTCTGTAAACTTAATTCAGTTTATAATAAAACTTGCTAATAGTTCTAATCGAACAACTTGTTGCATTTCATAAACTTTTATGGTTGTACACTTGGAACTTATACCTAACATTGGTTAGGTGTTTATCTTTAACTTCACTTAGCTCTAAGCAATATTTTGTGAAACTTAGTCAAAGTTCGACAATATATGTTATGTTAGTGAATCGGAGTTTTAACATAAAACATCTCAGCAAACCCCCACGTGGCCTATTTGGTTAAATACATCACCATGTTGGCACTTAATAATTATCAGAAGTTCTACTAAATTTAATTGATAATAATCTTTTTAATTTTACTGATCTTTAACATTACTTTTGGTGATAACCACTACGTTACAATATATCACATGTTAGCGGAGGCAAGGAACGTTAAAAAGCTGAGGATATGAGAAGTAGAAGAGGAAGTAAAGCTGACCTGGGCCAACCAAAACGACAAAAAAGAAATTAAATTTGGACGAATTAGGTCTTACAATATTTTTTGGGGGAAGAAAATAGAGGACCACTAAAGAATACGAAGAAATACGGCAATAGTGGATATGTATGGCAAACGAAATATTGTGCAAGTAAACTAAGTTTAAAAGGTTCGTTGTATTATACAAAGACTTCCCCGCTGGTAAGGCCACAAAGGAGGTGTTAAAACGTACAGCAGAAGGGAAAAGAAGAAGAACCAAGAAAGAAACAGATAGATGCAGTAAAGAGCGATTTAAGAGACTTGATTGACCGTTGTACACTGAGGAGAAAATCATTCTTCAGGATAGCTGAACCTGAATAGAAAGGAACAATTTTAAAATTCTAGGTTTTTACTTTATTCTTTCGGAGTAACAGTGGTGACGGTTTCCTTTATTACTGCCAAACTAATAATTTTGAAGTACTTTGTAAACTTTTCAGCTGAAGCCTGGTCGCATTCTTGTTAACTGCGTTACCAGATTTGTCAAGCAAATCTGACAGTTTACATAAAGTGGCTTGAAATTTTGGTACGGCAAGATCTCGCTAATAAACCACCTCCTTAGTTGCAAATAACTTTAACCAATTGATTAAATTTTTGTTTTAATCGCAAATAAACTGCAAATCTATACACAATGCAACAATGTAGATAACGTGAGACTCGCCACACCATCCCGTACGCTTAACGTACAAGACAAAAGATTGAAGAGGCCTTAACCCTTCATGTTGCCGGCCATGCTCCCTTGGGTGTTAGTGTCGATCATCGCTTGTCAATAGATATCCAATTCTTTCATAGTTTTAATGTAATGGGCCAAATGGGTCCAATGTAGCCCATTTTGGGCTGTTTGAAATCTCCCTTTTTATATTTTTTAAAAATACTAAAGTAAATTGTAACTTTAGGTACGTTAAAATTTGCATTTCTAACAGCATCCATGGCAGTTTGCAATGCTTCCTTGATTTCCTGTAATACGGCATTTTATTTCTACAAGTTTTTATTTATTTATCTGTTTTTGTTTATTTATTTAGTTGTTTGTTTATTTATATATTTATTTATTCATCTATTTGCTTTTATTTATTTATTTGCTTCTTAATTTACTAAACGAAATCTAGATTTGCCAAGTCCAAGGATCTCAATATGTCCTAATTTGTTTTATTGTGAGCCGTCTATATGATGAGCTAATTATGAGAAATAGCAATTATGAAGAACCCAAATTATTGTTACTTACAGTTTTACCAAACCATTTGAACCTTCATAAAATGTATGTTGTTATTATGCAATTAGATTTAGTTAGTATAAAATAATTGCTTCAAGGCGGAAAGTACGGGGTAATCTTTGGTAGAAGATGAAAAAATAATTTGAAATTCCTTCTCCAAACAATAAAATAAGTCACAGCTTATTCATGTATCAATGACCATCGTACGGAATTTTTAAATAAATTTAATTTCAAAGAATCTCCTACATCAAAGTAATTTCGATTTCTTTGTGCCGACACGTAAACTTTCAGTAATTTCAAACAAGTTACTGTTAATATGATGATTTTGTATTTAGTTTAGAAAATGCTTAGCATTATTGGCATTGAGGAAGGAAATATGTCTTCTGGCTCTATGTTAACCCTAATAAAACCCGACTTGATGGATTTCAATGTTAAAAAACGGGAATGCGCTTTGAAGCTCGAGACTTTAATTTCTAAATTTCAAAGACTTAAAAATTTTCAGGTTGGATTTCGGGATTCACAAAAAGAAATTTTGACTTTTAAAATCAGGACTGCGATTCTGACATCTGAAACTTAGAAACCTAAAATCTGGGAGTCTATAATTCCAAAATGGGATTTTTAGTTTAAATTTCAAGGTTCAAAAAAGAGGTTACAACATTTGTAAAAAAGCAAAAATTTTGTGACTGTGCCTTTAAATTTCAAAAGCTTGGAAATTTCATGCCAGAATTCCGAAATACAATGTTCAAAATTACCCCGAGATACAAAAACAAGAGATTTGGACTCAAAATTCTCGCTTTTACAACTAAAAGGTTTCAAAAATATAGGCAACAATTACAATACAAAATTTTCATATCATATCAATTTATAGTCAAAAAAGGAGATTACGCGTTTTAAACTCAGGATTGTGATTTTGAAGCTTGAGATTCTGGTACTGAAACCCCAAAAGTTTAAAAGTTTTGAATTTTCGGATTAGAATTTGAGGAGTCTTTTAAGCTGGAGATTCTGACTTTTAAACATTAAAAGCTTAAGTATTTTGTCCTGAATTGCTAAATCAAATCAGGTTAGATTTCGAGTTTCAAGAAAGAAAATTTTGATTTTTAACTTAGGACTGCAACTTTTTTTGATCTGCAGATTATCACATTTAAATATAAAAAACTTATAAATTTTAGGATAAAATCCGAAAATCAAATTTTCAGATTACAGTTCGTAGTTCAAAAAAAGCGGTCTCAACATTTAAACAGAGTTCCAAAAAATTTGAATTTTTAGAATAGATTTCGAGTTTCAAGAAGAGATTTTAAACTTATAATTTTGACTTTAGATCTCAAAGATTTCGGGTAGAATTGCATTACCAATTTTTGAAATTAGACTTTGAGATTCAAAAACACCTTTAAAATCAGAATTGCGTCCTTTTAAGGTCTCAAATTCCAATATGTTTGTCCGAGATTCCAATTTCAGATTTTCAGATTATATTTTGACGTTATTTCTTTATTTAGAACTTAAGCATTTATTTTAAAAATGAATTAATCCAAACACATAAAGGCTATAGAATACATAAGTATAAAATTCGTACTTTAATGAAGTATTTAAAACAATTTTAATTTCATTATTTAAGCAAATTTCTGTTATTACCGTTCGCCCGTATTGCATCTCGAAATTATTGTAGCTATTAACATCCAAACGCTTATTAAGCTTTCCCGAATTCATTAACGGCATCCCAGTGGTAAAGTTCTAATTAGAATCAACTCTTGTGTTTATTTATTTTAAATTTGCAGAGGTAAATTAATTGGAGTTCATGAATCAGAAATCACATTATAAAACATTCCTACAGAAATAAAACTTTTCACATTTACGGACCATTAAACACATATTTCTCAATTAACAATAACAGCCGGCAAATTTAACATGAGTTAATTATTACATTTGTTGGCGCCACGCATATGTATTTCATAATTAGAAGAATTTGTTCTTGTTCTAAGATTTTTTATAAATTAATGTTTATTCACTGTCACTTTTTAATATAAAAGTTCAATCTTCATGCCTCAGCGCCTGTTATTATTATGCATTTCAAATTGCAAAGAGATATTTATAACTAAATTTCTAATTTTATGCATGAAACGCGCTATGAAATAGATACCTATAGATATAAATTGGAAAACTAAGTTTGACCTGTTTAATTCAGTAAAAAGAGATTCGTGATAAAAAAAATTGGGTATTGCAGTATATTTCACAAAGATAAATTGTCAATCATTCTGTGGCTTGTAAATGGCGTGGTAGTTCAATAAAATATAGAAAGATAAAAATGTATTTCGACTTGATTAATTTTTCGATATTCACTCATAAAATAATCTATACTCCTCCTTCAGCGTAACCTAACATAAACCGAATTGATTTCAATTTCTTACTTATTACTCTAATAAAGAAGAGAAAGAATTCTATTCGTAACTAAAAATATAATCTCCAGGGAAATCAATGTGAAACACAGAACACCAGAAGGTAAATCAAACGTCCAATAAATTTATTTCTTTAAAATGAGAAACATATGTTTAGGTCAATAATGTTTAAGTTAATTTGTTTAAAATATTACGATTTCCTGCCGTAACGCACTGAAAATAATTCATATTGTGACTTTATTTATTTAACTACAAAATTATTAGGAAATCGCCCAAGGAGGATAATCAAACAAGCTCAGAACTGTAGAAATATTAATTTTCAGATTTTAAATATCATTTTAAGCCTTTGTTATTGTTTCTGAAAAATTCCAAGTTTATTTTAACTACAGTATGACCATAAATATACAGTACTGAATTTAAAAAAATATATTGCTTAACTATAAACATAAAAAAAATTAACAAAAATGACAAAGTTAAGGTCTATTATAAGAGCGAATAATATGCTCTATATTCCCACCATTCTGTTGGACACATAACTCAAGGCGGTCTTGGAGGTTTCGTACCATGTTTTGAAATGTAGGTTGCTGTAAATTTCGGAAGAAGCGAATAATTGCCATTCTCAATTGATGGTTTAGGCTTCTGCTCAAATTGTGATCCAACCCACTTAATGCTGGGTCCATTATTTCTACCAAACTCGTATGAGCGATTATATGCTTCACAAATGAAAATTTTTTCTTCGGTTGTAAGCATCTTGTTCCCAGACAATGTTGTATAATCTGACAGATAATAAGTTAATGTGTGTTTAAAATAAGTTTGACGTCAATGTAACTTCCATGGCAACTCAGATTAGAGTTACAATTTCGGTACTGTATATTTACGGTCATAGTGGACTTCTTAAGGACACACCTTGAGTCAAATAGACGCCTATTTTTCTATTTTATAATACTAGTGGAAAATTTACAGCAAATTCGGGTATTCCGCAAGGTTCTAATCTGGGTCCTTTACTGTTTTTGATCTTTATCGACGATTTGCCGGAATTACCGTCACATTCCCGTTCCTTATTCTTTGCTGATGATCAGAAAATATATTCGGTTATTAATTCCGTTCAAGATTGTTTAAATCTACAACAAGATATTAATGCTGTATTTCAGTGGAGTCGTACTAATAAACTCCCAATAAACATCTCAAAATGTTTCTGTGTATCTTTTTGTCGTACTAAGCTTCCCATATTATATACTTATAAACTTAATCATACACCTTCGGAACGATCAAATACTGTAAAGGACCTGGGTATTACGTTTGACAATAACCTTAACTTCAACAATCATATTAGCATTATGGTTGCTGAAGCATATAAAATATTGGGGTTTATATTATTAGACAGACCAAATACTTTCGAAATATTTCCAATATAAAAATATTGTATTTCACGTTAGTTCGACCAAACCTCCATAATATGGTATCCTCATCAAGCATATTTATGTGATCATATTGAGAAAGTGCAAAAGAGATTCCTAAGGTATCTTTATTTCAAAAAGTTACACGTCTATCCTGACCACAATACCGTTCGCACCTCATATTTACGACAAGAATTTCAAATTCAGAGCCTTGTAAATCGTAGAAGCCTTTTGCAATTTGGTTATAAAATATGGAATTGTAGAATAAATCAAAGTTTTCTGCTTTCATTAATGATGCTAAAAGTTTTGCCGCGATTTACTCGATCTACTACATTATTTCATGTACCTTTTGTCACTTACACTTACAACGCTCCTTTTATGGTTATGCTGAAATTATTTAACGAGTTATTTGTTATTACTGAGTTAGATTTATCACAATCGTATAAAAACTTTACAAAAATCATACTAAATCATTTCTCTTTCGATTAAAATGTTTCAATGTAAAATTGTATTAAGTTCAGTGGTTTGGGTTTGTCTCTCAGATATTTGAATTCCTTGCTACTTTTGTTATTTTCATTTTCTCGACATTAGTAATCTGTCTTTTTGTTATAATTATTTACCATGTAATTAGGTGAATACCTGTTTGTGTAAATAAATGAAATGAAATGAAATGAAATGAAATATTTGTGAATGTCGAAAACATACAAACCTAAGCAAACCCCACAAAAAGGAGAGATTTCTAACACTTTCAGCAACGGAAAATTTTTGTGCTTATTTTAAATAACTACACTGTAACCAAATGATAAAACCTTATTTCCTGAATTAGCTTCTAAAACTTCGAAATTAGAATAGATAAGATAAAAGTACCTGCAGTTTACCGTACCCTGTCACTGTTCTTAAGGTAAATTGCAGCAATCCTTTAAAAACAAGATGCAATATCACATATCCTTGAAGGTGTTAGAATAGGTGTACCAGAACAATGGCAAATATGGCGTGCGAAGGCCTATGTTATTATTATAATACGGACTCACCATGAAGAGCAGCGGGGAAGACTAGAATAAGTTCTATAATGACCTCGAAAACCAACTAACAAAAATTCCTGAGAAGGACAAGATCATCCCTTTGGGGGATTTCAATGCTCGCGTAGGGTCAGACAACAAGTCATGGGACGGTGCACTAGGTAGACACGGTATAGGGAGTTCAAATAGTAATGGAGGTAGACTTTTATCTCTATGCTCCCAATACAAGTTATGTATTACAAACACATATTCTAGACTCAAGAATAAATACAAGGCCACCTGGATGCGCCCAAGGTCCAAAGTATGGCACCTAATTGATTTTTGAATTGTCCTACAAAGAGACATCTCCGATGGAAATCAAACAAGGGTAATGGGAGAGCAAATTGCTGGACAAATCACAGATTAGTTATCTCAAAGTTAAATTTACGCATTTCTGTACTTAGACGCTGCCCAAATAACTTACCACAAAAATCAACATACAGAACCTGCAGGATACTGCTATTCAAGGTGAATATACAGTAAAGTAACTAAACTGTGTGATAACACTACAGTACGTAAATCCTCATTACAACAAGAATGGATAGATTTTTCTACTGCCTTATATGAAGTCACTAAAGACTCTTTGGGAACTGTCAAAAAGTAAAACCGAGATTGGGTTGATGACAACAACACCGAACTCACCGAGGCACTCGAACTACATCGAACAGCCTCGCAGAGCTTCTGTCACTTCTTTTAAAGTGGGTATATCATCAAGATCACAGATAGACAGAATTTTTTACTGCTTTACTAATGATCGACCTGATAAAAAATGGTTTGATTTTTTTCAAAGCGTCATCCCGCTCTAAGTTAGAACATTTGTTTTAAATATAGAGCTAGTTAAAAGAGCTAAAGAGTTTTCTTTCTGGTTCTGCCGTAGGAGTTCGAGAACGTATTGAATTATCCCAAAGGGAAGAAATTACTATTAGTATCGGTCAGGAAGAAAGAGTCAGTTGTGTATCACCGTACGCAAAGTGACAAAAATAAGTGTTCATCTGTTCATGACACCAATAAATGTAAATGTTGTTGGTACCTATGATTGTCCCGCCGATGGGTGTGGAATGGGATGGCTGATCTGAGCACCTTTTTTTGAATACGTTGATAACCTTTTTATTCGTGGTTGATTCAAAATTTTCTTTTTTGATGACGGCCATTCTAACCACCTTTTTTTTTTTTAAACATTCATGCATACTACCGTAACCCCCCGGAACCGCTTTCGCATTACTTCAGGGGGTACGGGCGTCCCTTACACACTAACTTACACACTACATACATGCAACTTACATACTAAACTTATACTAAGTGAAACCGACTTGCACGGACCGCGAGTCGAACCCACAGCCCGAACAGACCGATTTCACTGTGGCCTCGGCGAGGAAGCGGAGCGACCGCTCGCCCACCGAGACCCCCATTCTAACCACCTACCGTATTCACCTATCCAGTTTTGTAAAAAAGAAAAAATCATGTTAATTGTCCTCTATAAATATTCCGTAAATATTTACTCAGTCACTGGAAATGGCAGCATTTTTCTTTTTAGGACATTCGGGGAAAATACAACACATGCATGGTAAATAAAAATTTCTGGCCCTAGTTTTAAAAGAACAGGTGCTAAGAAATGCAATAAATAATTGTCTTACTCTAGAGATGTACTGAGCCTTTTCCTTTCCAAATACTATAAATTTCCAGAATTATTTTAAAATGTATCTAGCAACGAAACCATTTTCTGATCAAATGGACCACCGAAAATCAGTTAGCATGCCGAAAAAGGTGGGATGCTGATCATGCTAGGGGGTACGAAATGGTAGAACTTAGGCTGCTGACAGAAGACGGTGGATTTGAACATTGGAGGAGACCAAGGCTCGATTTGGGCTGTAGAGTTATATGAGGAGGATGAGGAGGAATAAGACTTTTGTACATAGATTTACAACGAAGAACCAAGTAATATGCAAGTCATAGGAAAATGAAGGCTTTCTTTTGTTTAATAAAATATTAAAAGGCTGATAGCGTCTCATTTTGTTGTTGAAAGGGTTTTAAAGATTTACATTTTTTCTTGTTTATTCTTCTTCTTAGGAAAGTCATCGAAAAACCATTACACTCCTTACACCATAAAAGTCCACAGACTACCTGTACAGTGTACAGTTCTATTCAATAAAATCTAGTACAACTCTTGGGAATGAGTTTTGGTGTTTTTTGCTATTCTAAAGTGGGTTTCTTGGCTACTGTGTTATTATCTCTGAATTTGACTTTTAACTAACAAAAACATAGTTTCTATAGATACCAAAGCCCGATCACTCTGCTCAAAAACAACTGAACTAGATTTTATTGCATAGAACTGTACACCCCAGGCAACTGCTTTCTTGCCCTACATTCGCCAAGTTACTGATCGCATAGGTAGGATTCTCAAAAAACATAATATCAAAACCATCTTCAAACCCGCTCTAAAAGTGCCACAGACACTCTCTTCAGTAAAAGATAAGCCTCAACCCTCGTCATCTAGAGGCATCTATAGCATCCCCTGTTCTTGTGGTTTGGTACACATTGGATATACTGGTCGCTCAGTACACACATGTATCTGTGAACACAAACGTTGCTTGAAGTCAGGTCTTTTCTCAAACTCAGCTTTTGCTGAACATCATCATGATACTGGCCCTAAGATATTGTTTAAAAAAATTCCGATTATCGCCAATGCCCCTTATCTTTTCAACAGCAAAATCTGTGACGCCATTGAAATTATTAAGACTACCAACAACTTGAATTGTGTCACTCGTTTATCATATATTAGACATTTGGAAGTCTGCAATCACTACTGGCTCCGCCCCCTCCACGCCTGACCAATCGTCGTCTTCGTCTTACACGCTTGATCGGTTATAGCACGTATAAAACCGCTGCCTTTTCTGTTTTTCCTCACAGGGTTTCGACGCTGGCTTGGTTGACAAGTTGACTTACTATTACCATTCTGCCTATTGCTAAAAGAGTTTCACCTTTGACGTGGTTGACACGTTCAGTTACCGTGCTCTTTTAGTGCTCCATTTTACTCCTAATGAAGCTGCTTGAAAAGTAGGCAAAACATTGAGTTCTTCTATACCTTTTTAGAAATAAGTTCAAATGTAATATACTTTCTAATTTTTTTTTTTTAGACTGGAAACCGGGAGCCATATTAAACAATATACCACACAAAGAATGAGTTAAATACTTTCAAAACCTCCTGGAAGAAAAAAGACCCCAGTTTCTAGAAATACAACAAGGAAACCACGACGATATTATGGGAGACAAAATACAACTAGAAGTATCAGATGTGAAAGAAGCAATCATATCAACCAAGTTAAAGAAATCACCAGGTCCTGGGGGCATTTATCCAGAACTTATTAGGTACGGGCCACAAAAACTTGTAGACATGCTAACAGCTTTATGTGAAAGATGCATAAATGGTGACAGTATCCCAAAAGAGTGGAAAACATCCTATACAACACCCATTTATAAAAAGGGACCTAAAGATAAGCCAGCTAACTACCGCGGAATAGCGGTCATACCTACTATAGGAAGAATATACTCGAGAATATTAAAAAATCTGGTTGAAAAAGAGATAGAAAACAAACAGTCAGAAGAACAAGCAGGGTTCCGGGCAGGTCGGTCCACGGTCGACAATATATTTACACTAAAAATAGCCCTAGAGAAACGAGTTCAAAGAAACAGAGAAACACATGTAGCATTAATAGATTTAGAAAAAGCATACGACAGCGTTCCACTATCACAACTGTGGAAAGAAATGCAAAAGTTAGGGATAAAGGAAAGTCTGATTCTAGCTTCCAAACAGTACTACAATGAAACCTCAACAAGAATAAAGATAGGAAACGAACTAACGAGGCCAATGAACACTACAAAAGGTCTCAGACAAGGATGTTGTCTGTCTCCCACACTTTTTAAAATATACTCGGACAGAGCCTTACAAGGGTGGACAAGAAAATGTAAAAACATGGGACTAAGGGCCGGTTGCACAAAGCTTTTGTTAAATTAACGAATGATCAAAGTTGACAAAAGAGCATCATTTTTTGTTTACTAATGTATTATTTGCCATATGCATTCCAATTTTGATTAGATTTTGTTCACTTTAACGAATGATTAATTTAACCAAGCTGTTAAATCACGTTTGTGCAACCCACCCTAAGAGTGGGAGACGATACATTATATAGTCTATATTTTGCGGACGACCAAGTGGTGATAGCGGAAGATGAAATTGACTTAAGTTACATGATTAGGAAACTGAATGAGGAATATCAACGATCCGGTCTAACTATGAATATGAATAAATGCGAATATCTTGTGGTGGGAAGCCAGGAGAAAAACAATCTACCCCTAGAAAATGATTCCATAACAGGTGTAGAAAAATGCAAATATCTAGGAGTGATCATAAACAAAGACGGAAATAGCAAAGATGAAGTAAAGGAAAGAATAACTAAAGGCAGAAAAGTGATAAGAGCTCTGAACTCGATTATATGGGATAAAAACATCAGAAAAAATACAAAAAAGCAAATCTACAAAAGCATGGTCCAAAGTGTAATAACATACGGTGCAGAAGTGTGGGACTTAAGCAAGGCAAATAAGAATAAATTGATGGCCACAGAAATGGACTATCTTAGAAGAAGTTGTAGAATATCACGATTAGAAAGAGTCAGAAATATAGAGATACGAAATTGTATGGAAATAGGCCGAAGTATCACAGAAGAAATCGAAAAACGTCAATTAACTTGGTTCGGGCATACAAAAAGGATGGACGAAGCCAGATGGCCGAGAAAAATATTAGAATGGGTACCTCCGGAAAGAAGGAAAAGAGGAAGGCCTAGGAGAGATGAGATAGACGAAGCAATGAGAGCTAGAGATATAAATGAAGAGGATTGCTATAATAGAAGAACCTGGAAACTGAGGACGGAGAAACGGCGACAGCTGTAAAAAATTCCGTATATATATATATAAATATCATGAACAATATCTGAAAGTATACCCTCTTCCGGATATGAGGTAAAACCATAGGTTCTGTGTCAATACGATATTTGACAGAACAGAAATCCCTTCCAGGGGTGGAAACCCATTGGGTTAGACAAAACTTTAATCAGGTAGTGCTAATAACACCATGTGCGTTGAGACCCCTGGCATCCGCAAGCCCAAATCTCGCCCTGTAAACGAACAAACAAACAATTAAAAAAAAGTTTTGGTTTTAAATTCATTCTGTACACCACATGCCGATTCATTTACACTGCAAAAAATGACTCTAAATACATAAAGACTGTAATTATTTAAGTGAACCACGTCGGTGACGTAATACTTCTAAGAACCAAAGAACTAGCGCTAAATTTACCAGCGGTAAAACCATACAATCTTTCTAGTTTTCTCTCTTAAAATATAAATTCGTTTTGGGGTTTAAGCGGTATTGTGTTCAATTTTTAAATTTTTATTTCGTTTGTCCGGGTAGTATTGTATTCTCATATCGAGTTTAAATCCCGCCAAGGAAACGTTTTCACATTAATCTCAATATAACAAAGTTGTTTAAAAAGCGTGTTTTACAATTGGAAATGTCGTGAGTACTTAAAAAGCGTAGAATTTTTTAAATATCTGCGCGTTTGTCGAATGAAAGCGAAATTAAATCGAATCTGTCGTATTCCCCAATAAAATTTCTGCAATTACTCTGGCGCTGTGTGATAACTGCGTGTCAGGCGAACGCCGATATCAATGACAAATGAGCTATCTGTTAAAAACTCCTGCGTTCCACCCCAACAACTTTGCGATTTACGTGTAAAGGATATCGTAAATCCTGTGCATGGCTGCTTCTTTTCCAATAAAGTGTAAAGGCGACTTTTCCAATCCACATAACCTTTAAGAAATAACGGGGAAAATAGAAAACTCTTCACTTTCCTATAACTTATCAATATAATTATCTGTGCCGTAAATTTGTACCGAAGAGCAAGCGTGAGTTCGAAACTTAACGGAAGAAATCGATAGGGAGGTTATCATTGTCTACTAGACATACAAGTAGATAACGATCCTCGATAATAATAATTCCTCCCAATTACGCGATGGGTCAGGAAGGCTAATTGTACCCTAAAATCCATGCAAACAATAAATTATTATAACCACTCCTAGTAGTTCGTGTATAATTCACGCCAACTGACGTTTCGATAAGTGCATGTCGAAATCACACAAGTATAATCTCGATTAGGGATATTAATACCGCGCTATAATTAGTACACCAGAACGAAAACATCATTAGCCTCTGTCTTAGAATAGCTTTAAAACAGCTGATAGCCATAAGACTTACGTTTTCGAATGTTTTCTTTTTTATCAAAGCATTTTTTTGTAGTTATTGTTTTAATAACACATCCTCAGCTGTTTTCTTATAATTTACAATTCATGTCTTCTATTATTAGTAGTGCGGGAAACTTACAAACGCTTTTTATAATCTCCGGTACAGTTTTTCAGTTTTTTGAGTTAGAAAGGTTTTTCTGGGAAATCGAACTTGAATGCTTTAAATAAAATTTACAGTTTAACAGAATTACTAAAGACGGATCTTTCAACTGGTCCTTTGTTATATTGAAACACCAACTTACAAAGTTATTACAATTCCTTACCAATATTATTCATAGTCTAACATAATATCAAAATTTATTTTTAAAAAGAGAATACATATATAAACTCCGTTTGAGGTTTTTAAATTGTTTCTTTATTGGACCAGATCTAGGCTTGCGGGTACCAACTATCAAAGCGTTGTTGTAAATAAACTAAAATCGTGCTGTATATCTTTATAAATTCTATTTGTTTTCAGTATAATGACAAACCTTACATTTAAATTTTTTACTAGAAATAGCGTTTTCGTTTTCACTTATAACAGTAAATCGGAAACATCTAAAAGGTCAGGGTAAAAACATTCTAAAATTAAACGTTTAACAATCATCGCACGTTTACGTGCCATTTTTTTAGATATTAAATAATTTTAAATATTAAATGATTTACTGAGAATCATATCATAATATTACTCGCAACTGAACTACTCACTCATCTTCAATTCAATTATTAAATTTAGATTTTTGCTGGAGTTAAGTAATTCTAAAGGATTAAGTCAAAGGCTTTAATCAAACTTAATTCTTCTTCTTTTTTCAGCCGTGATCTATCCATTGGATGCAGGCCCCTCTCATATTGAACCATTTTTTTCTGTTCTTAGGAACCTGCTACCAATAAAATTCTGCGAATTTTTTCAGGTCGTCATACCATCTTAGTTGAGATCGCCCTACGCTTCGCATCTATCCCCAAGGTCTCCATCTGGTAATGTGTCCACTCCAGTACTCCGTATGACTCTCTACATGTCCTGACCATTGCCATTTTAAAGAACTTAATTAGTAAAATTAAAAGTATAATGGCAGTTAAATTTACTTAACTTTGATGTTTTAAACTCGCATTATTAAAATAAAAGAGTTAAAGTTTAGGTTAAGGTAGCTTAATTTTAGGCTTAATTGTAGCTGATCTTGGTTTAACCCCTAATTTAAATCTAACTTAAGCTTAAACCTGTACTTAAATACTGGCTGTCAGTGGCTTAGAAACTAGAATGAATTACCTAACAGTTATTTACATAGCAAGGGAGGTAAGTGAGATTTTCTGTTGAACATAGAACCATGCAAGCTTAAGCATGTTACTAGAAAAAACGCCTACATAGACCGATGGCCTATTAGTAACTTGTAATAACGAGCCCTCTTCGCACGTATGCCAGGTAGGATGCTAATAGAATAAGGAGAAGAAGATCGACCTGTAGTGGTGCGAGGTTTTCAGTTCTCAAAGGTATTAGTATGACAATCGCCGTTCGCTGGAATCGAACCCAAAGTGCCTGCGTTAGAGACCGAGGCCCTTTATACGCGGCTATCTGTTCCTCGTACATTTATTGATCAGATGAAAACAACTAGCATCAATTATCATACACAAATCCAAATTAAGGTTATCTATTTTTAGGCAACAATATTTTATTCATTGCCACGATAAGCTATCTTTACAAATTTTCATAATTTTTGACATAAAAAACTGGTATGACTTGTCACTAAATCCTCTCATTTAGTTCCCTAAAGAGGTAAGCTCACACTTACTTCTTTATTGCCATGACAAACAATGAACAAATGATAAAATCAGCCCATCTCATTTAACCATTACCAAGTGTTGTATGGTAAATTGTACTTCAACTGAATTGACGGTGGAGAAAGATGTTCTTGGGATTTTAAGTTACAATAATAAACGATGCATTAATAATAAACGAATGAATGGTTGTCACGGACCTGTAATTAATTAATACCATGAGATCGAAAAAAAAATGATTCTGAGCAGGCCTTGACTAGTACAACACGATTGGCTACACTGGTTCTAGAATGCCTCTGAATTATAATGTGACAGTGACATTTCAAATGTAAGTCAGTTTTGCAATCTTGTTTCCAGAATTATTTAAGTTTATCGTTGTAATCCTACTAGTGAAGGATCACATTTTGAACACCTACACTAACATGTACTCATCTTAGTTTTCAGTTTGTTCCCTAAATAAATACTGTTTTGTGTTTTAATTTATTTGACATTTATTAACCTCTAACCTATTGCCACATTTTGAAATCAGTCTTGCCAATCGTGTTGTACTAGTCAAGGCCTGCTCAGAATCATCTTTTTTTCGATCTCATGGTATTTTATTTCATTAAAGTTCAATAAGATATTATACCACCGTCTCGTCAGTTCAAAAACAAAACAATACCTAAGGCATGGCCAGGGCAAACAAAAATAGTGCTAACTGCAAGCATTACAATTTATTAACTGTTAACTATCATCACTAATTACTACATACCAGCGGCAAACCTAACCGAAAAATTATAAGCTGATATTGTGATACTAAATTTCAAAACTTTCAATAGACGTAATAATTGCCTTTTCCATGGCCAAACCATGTATTCATGTATTTTTTTGAACAGGCGGTATAAGCAATCCAATTTAAAAACAATCATCCTTAGCGGGCCATCGATTCATGTCGGATTTAGTAACAACTAATAAAAACTAAGGTATCTGGATTTGTGTGATTATCACTTCTTTGTATTTTGTCAACATTTCTTGCACCAAGCTAACATAAAGTCTAATGATTCCATGGGTTACTCAGGATTACCTTAAATTGGATCACTTTATATAAACCATGCTGGACTAAATTAACTTTCTTTTCTTTTCTTTTCCCCTCTTATACCTTTACAACGTCGAGGGGGCCGGACACACCGAGCCGCAGAGTGGCCACCCATTCTTGTTCAGAGCAAACAGGCACCTACTTAACTTTCTATATGTCAGTATTACGTGCACTTCCATTCTGCCGTACTGCCGGTTAACTTTATTTTCGTGTATGATATTTCTTAACTCATTACATCTATAACTATTTCTTCATTCGAGTCCGTCTACGTGGGTATCTACCGAAAAGAAATACTGCAACCTAAATAACCTATTTATTTTAGCTTAATTTTTCCCACCCATTCATTTAGTTATAACTATAAATTGAAAAAAAGAGGCTGTCGCATCTAACCTCATATAAACTGCCCTGAACATAGTTACTAAATGGTGCCCGGAGGAACATTTGAGTGTAAATCCGAACAAAACTGTTATTGTTCCATTCACTAGAAAAAGAAAGCTAGCCCTGGCGGCTCCCAAAATGAATGCAATTCAACTACAATTTTCCAGGGCAATTAAATTTTTGGCGATTGTTCTTGATCAAAAACTTGTCTGGAATCCTCATATAAATAGGGCTCTTTCAAAAGAGCACCACGGCACTGTGTTCCTGCCGTAAGCTTTCTGGAACAAAACTGATCTATTGGTCATATGAAATGGTTATAAATCCCATCGCCACGTAGGTATGCCTTTTTGGTATGGGGGCAGAACAGTGTAGCTGCTGGTAAGCTACTTAAACTACAAAGGCTTGCCTGTTTAGGGATTACAGGAGCCATGAGCTCCTGTCCCATAACGGCCATAAATGCTCCTTCCCTTCCATTTATGTGTGGGGAGATAGTCCAGAGAAATTAGACAAAATAAAAGCCCATCTCCGGAAAAATTCCCGGAAAGCTGAATTTTGGTATGGACCTTGATATTGTGGTTCTAAACAAAATGTCAAAAGTCCCCATCGATCCGAGTGCCGCTAAAAATTTCATGTGGGGTCAAAGGTCACAAAAAACGGTTTTTTGTAAATATCTCGTTAACGGTCACATTTACGGAAAAAATGTTTATTATCAAATTTGTAACTTAGGAAATTTCCTACAAAAACCATGTAATGACTTTTATTCATAGAAGTAACTCTTTTGGAGATAATGCGATCTACAGAGTTGTAATCTTTATTTTTCTTACGAAACGTGCACTCCTTTCCACACTACCTTCTACCTTCGAGGTAGAATACAAGCTGAGTTTTTTGTACGTGGTGTCTGCAGTAAGCCTAATCCACGTTTCTTTTTGTTTGGAAAATGTTTATTTAAAAATAATACTATAGTCCAGTGAAATTAGACAAACAAAAGTCCCATCTCCGGAAAAATTTCCGGAAAGCTGGATTTTGGCATAGACCTTGATATTGTGGTTCTAAACAAAATGTCAAAAGTCCCCATCGATCACAGTGCCGCTAAAAGTTTCACGCAGGATTAAAGGTCACACAACGCGGTTTTTCGCGAATATCTCGTTAACGGTTACTTTTATGGAAAAAGTATTTATTATCAAATTTGTAGCTTAGGAAATTTCAAACAAAAATTATGTAACGTCTTTTATTCATAGGAGTGACCGTTTTGGATATAATGCGATCTACAAAGTTGTAACGAACAGTGTGCACGTGGCGTATACATACATGCCGTTGAGGAGTGCACACCATTCGTTACAACTTTGTAGATCACATTATCTCCAAAACGGCCACTCCTATAAATAAAAGTCATTACATCTGTTTTGTAGGAAATTTCATAAGCTACAAATTTGATAATAAATATTATTTCCGTAAAAGTGACCGTTAACGAGATATTCACGAAAAACCGTGTTGTGTGACTTTTGACACTGCGTGAAAATTTTAGCGGCACTCGGATCGATGGGGACTTTTGACATTTTGTTTAGAACCACAATATCAAGGTCCATACCAAAATCCAGCTTTCCGGGAATTTTTCCGGAGAGCAATGTCTAATTTCACTGGACTAAGAGAAGCAAGGCTAAGCGCCTTAAAACTGTAATGGGTAACTCAATATAAACCTGGAAACTTAGTTGGTCACTTAAGAACTGTGAACAAAATTCAATTAGAGTCCGCGACCAAACCCACAGACATGATGCCAGCACAATATGGCTTCAACTGCTCTTGTGAAGTGGTAAACCCATTCATGGCCATGTTCCATTATTGGAACGCTGCCTTAATTTTGCTATTACAAAACGGATGGCTATGATGTTGCAAAACGAATGTGACTATAGTTATTCACATTGTGTTGTATTTTGTGCTTTGATAAGTAAAATCTCACAATTTTACATGTGTTATAATTTGTTATACATTTATTCACCCCATATATTATAAACAAGCTTTCCTATTCCAACTTTGGTCATAAATTCTGTTAGAACACTTTATTATTAGTAGTAAACCTAACCTCAACTAGTAAAACTAACGCAAGTTGTTACTATGAGGTCGTATGAAAGGCACGTTTTAAAATTGGAACCCGGCTACATCTACATTTATAATTTACTAAAAATAAAAAAATTCCTTGTATTTGTAAATCATGCATCCGAAAGTATTTTATGGCAAGAAACGTTGCACTGTGAGTATTCTAAATCAACTTCTCGATAAAATTGTTGACCAACCATTCGAATCAGCTGACATATACATCAAACCTCGGGATGACCGGGTAACACGGAGTTTCTGAACCACGTACCACCTCATGAAAACCTCGATGTATACGAATCAATGGTGCCATACTACAGCCACCATAGCCATAGCAAAACAAAGAATCCAAGGAAAGCCTATACGATACGGTTTCAAATTTTGGTCAGTGAACTTGTCAAACTCGTACTTGGTAAGGACAGAGCCTTACCAAGGGAAAGGAACTTTATTATACCACGAAGAGTGCGATTTAACTGGATCCGTGGTTGCAACTTTTGTTGAAAAATTGAAAACGATGTATCCAAACCGTAACTATAATTTTTTCATCGATAAAATAGATTAGAAAATTGCCCTTTGAATAAAAATTCAATTACCAAGCAAGTCACGGGTACTTCAGATTCCTTTATAAATGCGGCGAATGGTATAATTGTTATATAGTGGAAGGATAACCCGACAGTTCAGGTAGCCTCCAACTATATGGGAGTACTTCCGACAAAGCCTGCTCGAAGGTATTCTGCCGCCGAAAATACTAGCATTTTATGTACAATACTCATTACTCATATGGGCGGAACAGACCTCATGGATAGAAACATATCTAATTATCAAATCAAGATTCGTAATAATAAGTGGTACTGGCAGGTGTTCTCACATCTTCTTTCTGCATCTTTATCCAATTCTTAGATGTTATATAGAATTCAAAGGGAACAACATAGAGCAAATGCTTCCAATGCAAGATATGAAGTTATACCAAAACTGGATTTTTAGGATTTATCAGAAGTATCTTGATTACATACCTACTTCTCAGTAACAGGGACACCCACGCACATCATCATTCCTTTAGATATATTCCAGACTCCGTATCAAGAAACACCGCAGTTTTTCACCATCCGGAAAAGGTCAAGCAGAATAGATGCAAGGTTTGCAAGACAAACACAACGTTTGGATGCGGAATATGTAAAATAAATCTACATGCGCTAGAGTTTAAAGTATTTCCACGTAAAAACATAAATTAATGTAACAAATCTCATGTAAAATGCCTTGTTTTTGAGTAATAAATATATGTTAAATTATTGAGGTTTTTGTACTCATCAGTAGCTAAGTTCCAATATTGGAACAATTTTAATTTCAGTCATATTTCGCCCAAAACCTTTTCAAAAATTTTTTTTTATTTTTTCCGTGGTCAGTGGATAAATAAGAGTTGGAATAAACCATTAAAATTGAAATTAAAATTTTTGCCATGAATGGGTTTTAATAACCGCGAGGAGAGCAAACTATAAAGATCACAGCTGGATCACGGCGCAAACATATGAATGAAGAAGCAGGTATAGGCCTAGGTGTACAATATCAAAATCCTTTGGTAATACTCCAACTATTTTCCAAACGGAAGTATATGCTATAGACCTTTGCGCCCAAGAGTGCATTAAGAAAGGTCTACATCTACATGGATCAAACACTTGTATCTTATCAGATAGTCAGGCAGCCCTAAAATCCCTTAAATCTGATAATTTTAAATCCAGGATAACTTAGGACTCTAGACAACCCCTGACGCAACTGGCTAGAAATAACACTTTAACTATAATGTGGGTGCCGGGACATGAGGGAATAGTAGGAAATAAAACTGCCGATGCGCTTGCAAGAAAAGGTGCGTACGCACCATTTATCAGAGCAGAGCCTTTTTGTGGAATTACCAAAGACCACATAATGGAATAGATCCGAAGATAGGAAAAGAGCAAAAAGAATCCTACTAGAGGAAAACAGCAGGACAAAACTAGGCGAATAGGTTTATTAACTATTCAACTATATTTAAAAAAAAGAGTACTAGAAAGCTTCTCGAACTCGATAAAAGAAATCTAAGACTAATGATTGGTCTCCTAACCAGTCATTGCTCACTGAGATACCATCTCAAAAAGATCGATAAAACTGTGACAGTGAAACATGCAGATTATGTTGATCTGCTAATGAAACTTTCGAACACATACTATGTGATTGCGATGCATCAATCCATGGCAAGTACAAATTCCTTGGAAAGGTGACGCTCACTCATACCTGAAGAAATAGAAACAATAACCCCCAAAAGAATAGTAACGTATATGAAAAGTTTAAAAATATTGGAAGCAACATAGAATTGTAGTATAATTCACAAAAGATCTATGTAGGTTGAAGTGATGGGGGGCTACTATAGCCATAACGACCCCTAAGCATTCTAAGCAATCTACAATCTACAATCTACCTATTTATTAACTGTATTTAATACTTTGTACTCTGAGCCTTTAGTAGAAGAGTGCGTAGCAAAGAAAAGTTGTGTATATATGTTGCCTTTTATTTCCCGAAGCATCGCAGTTGCACAATTTACCTGCTACTGTCTTCAATTCGTTTCCGCAAAATTGGTAATCAAATTTCTTGATCTCATACAGGGGCTGCTTTACAGCCTTGTTGGTCCTGTTGCCTTCTTAACGAGTCTTACTTTGTATAAGCAGTTCAGTTGTTTTCCTTTTGCACAATACTGCTTTCAATACTTTTCTATAATTTATTATGTCCTAGTTTAGTTTCCATTCGCTTCTGTGTTGAGTGCTCTTGCAATCACCAATGAATTTCATTTCAGATTAATGTTCTGAGCCAAAATACCCCCCCGATGATCCTTGCCTTGATAAGTTACTAGGTTGTCGTTAAACTAGAGTGCAATGAGCTGATCCGTAATTCTCTTGAATTATATAAGACAATCCCATACCAGTTTGGATAAAATTTACTAGCTTAAACGAGCGTTTCCTTGAGCCTGACTGTCGAACAAAGTGCGAATAAATCTCATTATTTTTGTGTAAGCCCTTGGGCATTTTTTTACCGCATACATTCAAGGCACACTAACCCAGAAAGAAGCTCAGTTTTCCTTTGGCTCTTTCCCAAATAAGCTTGATTAGACATCCATTATCTTATCAGTTTTAAAGACATTCCTGTACGACGATCGACTTCCGCAAGAAATTTTCTATTCCAGGTGTTTTTCAAGTTCATTGATTGTAACCTGATATACGTTCCTATTTACAAATTTCTTTTTGAAACATCTGTTTCGCCCTCATTGCAAGGAGATACTTAGTAATGGTTTCTCTAGCGCTTGTTTGCTGTGTATCTCTAATTTTAAAGTTATTTTATACTTTTTTAGGTATTTCGCCACCAACAGACGAAGTATAAAATGTCGAACACCCTGCAACAAATTTCAGGCGGTCTATATTAAACCCACCTTGTGGCACAAGAAAAGCTGAAAAAGGGTCTCCATTACAACGGACGTAGTTCTCAATGTTCTCATGGCTCCTGTAACTCCTTCACCAATGAGCCTTTCAGTCTTGCTTCATCATCGTTTGCCAAATTTCTATTTGGCTTTGGGTTACCACATCAATAGATTACCTGTTAGCCACTCTGGTTTTAATCCGCAATATTTATCACAAACTTTTGTAACTACCATTAAGGTATCTTTTCTACGTATTAGTTTTAGGTAAGCTTGAAGTCCAGAACTGCTACCAACTCTTTTCCGTCTTTTACTAGTAAAGGTAAAGAAGCTTAAAGTTCGTAAGTTCGTCCTTTGGGTAAATGGTACCAAGGTGTTTTTAAGGACTAGACATAGCCTTTTTAGTGACCTTATTAAGGCACTATTGTATTAAGATATTATAAATTTCCACAAAAATTAAACTAGACGAAAATATTTGGTTTTAGATTAAACTACTACACTAAGTAATAATTTCAAGGCCAGTTAGCTTTCATTTTGCGAATGTATTTTTGATTTCATACCTGAAGATCTTTTTAAAATGTTGATAACATATTTAGCAGGGTAACAGTATTACTTCTTACACTGCAAAAATGTGGATTAAATGTCGACTTTCAGTACTAAAGTAAATATATTTTTTATAAATAACTTATAATCTTAAAATTACTAATTTATGCAACGACCGAAACATTATAATCAAAATTATGCTTTCGACTACCAAGATTGTCTTATAGTTATAACAGTATTTAACTTCAACCACTAATTACAGCAAAATCTCAATAATCCGTACTCACCGTAGCCCGAATGCTCAGTAACCCGAACAGAATTTATCTGTGTTTCCCATATTCATAATAGTTTGCTCGCCTTCTTTCAATGATTTACACTTAAGGATGTCTAATTTTTAGGGACAGTGAATGATTGCAGAAATTTACATATTTTTGTATCTAGAACAAAAAACAGAATTTAAGCTCGAACCCTTGAGTTCCATTTAAGCTATTTGTTAAAATATCAAGAAGTCCCGAAATGCTTTGGCACACGTGTAACATGAGGCACTTAAAAGGGAGTTCTATTTCTAGAAACTCTACTTTTGCTGGTATTTGGAATTTTTTAATTGTAATGCTCGTGGGCGCGTTGTAATATTTAACATACATTTAATTTGGTTGTTTCATCAAATTTGCCTTTATACATGCTCTACCTTTCATATATAAAAAAAAAACTGTGATTAGTGATACAAGAAGTTTCTCTTGTGTTTAAATGTCTACTGAACCTGATATTGCATGGTTCGAATAGAGTTCGTACTATAGTCGCTAAAATTATTGCTTAAACTACAACTATACTATTATCAGCACTAAATAAACTATTTACTTATATTATTAAATACAAATATTAAGTAACATAAGTCTATGAGAGAGTTGGATTTTTTTTTTTTTTTTTTTAAATAAAACGTGAATATTTATTTCACAATTTCTAAATGAAGATGAAGTTGATTATAAAAGCTGTAAGTAGTGTTAGATTGGCTCAATTTATGGGTGCAAAATTTACTAATACTTAAAACTCCAACTACTCAGTGTCTTCTTTATTTTACTAGATATGAGTTAACTCCTTAGAACGCCTTAACCCTCCATGTTGCAGGCCATTCCTTCTTGTGGAGTGTAAGGGCGGTGATACCTTTACATTTGTTTTTTAACGAGACTTATATGGTACTGAATCGTGGACATTAGCAGAAGGAAATAAAAATAACCTAACAGCCGCAAAAGTTAGATCTTTAAGAAGAATTGAAGGGGTTACAAGAAGAGAGGAATACGACGGTAATAGAACAACTAAACATAAAACCAATAGAAGGAGTTGTTGAGGAAAAACAATTGGGTTGGCTGGGCCACATATTTATATAGAATGAAAGATGAGAGTAACAAAGGAAATATATGAAATAAAAGTGAAAGGGAAAAAAAGTGGGAAAACCAAGAATAAGATGGGAAGAGCAAGTACGATAAGCAGCAGAAAAACGGGGAAACCACTGGAACGAAACTAAAAGATTAGCACAGTATATGGAAATTAAGAATAAAAGAAAACCCAATAATATAACATGTAAAATATCTACATATATCTATATAGTCCAATGTATAACGGACATTTTAGATTAAATAGATAAATAATAAACTACCAAAATTTCTATTTTTGTAAATTAACTGTAGTGGCTTCTCAACAAAATTTATTTATGGAAAATCTTAATTTTATTGTTTTTTTGTTTAGGTCCATTTAAGTAGCAAACTATTTCTCATTGTAAAAAAAAATAAGTTCTAACATTTTGAATCTTGATAAGCATGAAGAAAACGCAGTTTGGTTATGTATTAAAATATTTTTTCACACGCTTTAAAAACAAAGTAGTCATTTTCTAAACAAACTACTGAAGCATGAAGATGTTAAATCGCGACCCTGCAAAATAAAAGGATGTATTTACGAAACGCGTGTAAATCTATAAATAAACTAAACTAGCAAAAAATTAGAGTAGGAGTAATTGCTACTTAACTCTCGTGTTAGGGTTTCCTTGGATTAGGCCGCATGGTTTTTAAGTCACATGCGTTTCAGTTTCAGTCGAGAATGCGTTTTTGGCGGGAGAAGACGCGACACCCTTAAAATTACTAGTTACATGTCTGTGTGAAATCTAACGTGACTATTTAAACAATTTAATTGTGAAAATGGGTTAAGTGCGAAACGTAATGCGGATTTACGCGTGGTTTGTGTTTCACTAAGTGCGAGATGCGCATTCAATCCTTCAGGAATGGCATTCAGGAGAACGGATGCCGATTGTTTTTTATTGGATTTATTTTTATGCTCAATGTTGTAACGGCCCGTGATAATTCAGAATTTCAAAAAAAATGTAAGTTGTAGTTGATAACATTTTTTAATTGCATAATTAGGGAGTTACTTTCCAACGGTTTCAGCTTAATTTATCAAAAAATTGACTGAAATTTCTAGCCATGTTTGCAATTTATGAAAATTTAAATTTTTACCGAACTAATCCCAATAGGGACTTCTCTAAACCTCCAACCCCCTGAAATTTCAGAGTCACAAAGTTGTTACTGAAATTTAATTTTTTAGCGAAACTACTACCATCTGTAAAATTGTTACAGTTTCAATATATTTTGAATGAGTTTCTTTTGTAAAAAAAATGAGGTTACCTGGATTCTTGCAAGCAATTGTTTTAATTGATTATTTTTCTGTATAAAAATAGGCACCGCTAAGAATCAAAATAAAATCGGCTATTCAAAATTAGCTTGGTAAAATTCGTTCCGCAGTGCACCTATAAAGTATTTCTTATTTGGCATGAGTTCAATGAAACACGGAGCGTTGCACGATTGGCACGTGTTCGTTGTGAAATTAAAATACTTGCTGAAAATTTATTTCCGAACGTTTTCAGGAGAATCTCTCAATTTAACGTGTGGCACCCAAGCACAGTGTCGCATTAGTGCTTTATTACAATTTTTGAAGTAGTAAACTCGGCAAACCGCAATTAAAATAAGTAAATTGGGTTTAATTAACATAATACACTGACTGCGGGATGTGTCAGCTGAAGATGAATTGTTACATCTCGGAAATACTAAAATGAAGTTAACGCTGAGTGAAAGCAGATGCGTGCGGTAGTTGTCAAACTATTGTTGTAGTAAGTTAATCCCAAACCGCACAAAGTTTTTGTTATAACATAACACAGTTTAATATAACGGAGTTAAGATTTTTCTGGGTATCCTTTTTTGTATAAGCTAAAACGGCTCTCATGTATCCATCATTAGAAAATTCACACGTGTCCCTCGGCGTCAACACTTTTTCGTGTTTTATAAACCGCTTCAAATAAAAAGAGGCAAAAACTATGTGTGTGGTGGTAAAATTAAAGCTATCCCAGGCTCAGACAAATGGTTTTAATCACATTAAAAGTTTTTGTTCTTTTCTTTTGAAGATGTCGACGTTGTAGGGTAAATATTTCAGAAGCACGAAAGTGGAAACAAATTAAAGAATCTTCCCACATTTTGTAAGCTCCGATTTATTTATTTAAAACGTAATTAAAACGTTAAGGTTATCCCTAAAACGCTTTTTTCTGGTACTGCCAATATTAATTAACGGGGACCGAGTATTTCATTTGCTTCTGGGAATTTGCAAAAATAATTTCACGTCGCCTACCATTTTCAGTTCGTAGAATTAATTGATGTTGCTCAGTTTAAAATTTTTCTGAATTTTAATTTATACCGCGATTAGTAAGTTCCCACGGCACGTTAAACCTTGGTTATTTTACGCATTTCTGCTTCACTCAACAAATTTTTAGTGGAATTAATTTGGGCGTGTTTCAGAAAATTTTTGGTTAAAATATCTGCCCCGAGTTTCCAAAAATAAGCATTCCTGCTTATTATACTCATAGCTCATAACACTTAAAATTCATTGGCGAAGTTATTTATATCAAAGGAATTTGAGCAGGCGTCAATAATTTTAGATGAAAAATATGAGAAATGAAAATACGCTTTATTTGCATTTATTTATTAAAACTATATATAAGGTTTACAGAAGTTTAACTTAGACGTTTATAAGAAATATCTGACAATTTCAGACTTAAACAAATTACGATTTCGTATAAAAGCGAATATTTTTTCTAACAAAAGAAGTTTTTGAAACCACACTGAATAATTTCTAATAAAAAAATTTGAATGTTTACACCAGCGAACCAATACTAAAGAACTCTCACTGAAGATACCAACTAAATTGCGGAAATACCTATTCTAATTTTCAAATACTGTTCTGATTCTAATTAATCTCCATTGAATTCAAACCATTTTCCTAATTAATATTTCCAGTGGTTTCCACAAAATTCAAACCAAGTGTTCCATACTTGGCCTCAGGTAGTAAAGGAAAGCAATGACTTGCAAGATTTATTTTGACGTTAGCAGGATATACACATATTTTCGTAAGTTGATTAAAAACACGTTTGCTAAATAAGTTTGTCACTAATATTAGAACACACATCCGCTTTTAAAAATATTTATTGCAAAAGGTTTTCCTTCGCATTTCTAAATATTTTCAGTATATACTGAGATGATACTTAATTGGATGTATATAATTAAGGTTAAGTTGTTTGTTTAATTTATAAAAGAAAAATGTTATTTGCCAAATATAAGTAATGCAGATTTTAAATTATTAAAAATTGTAATATAATTTTAAGATAGCTAGATTAGATTTAAGTTATGTGAAAATGTAAATAAGTTATTGTTATAATGTTTGTTAGTAATAATCAGCTAAATTGGTAGTTATAGAAATGTAAAATAAGTTACTATTAGAAACCTTGTAAATAGTTGTTATAGTGAAAAACAATTTAGATAAAAATATCTTGGATACAGAAAAAAACAATTTAATAAATAATTGATATTTTTGCATTCAAAGGGGCAACAGCCAGATAGGTTTGCTCGTCCCAAAACAATAAATATCAAACGAATATTAAAATTTAAATAAAGTTAACGATTATTAGAATTAGTATTAAATCAAAACGAAGTGAAATAGAAGAAAATTCAATTGAAAATTGAACTTCAAGTAGAAGCACTTCAAAACAGAGGCAATTCAAGTGGAGGCACTTCAAAACAGAGGCAATTCAAGCAGAGGCATTTTAAAACAGAGGCAATTCAAGCAGAGGCAAATTGGATTTTGGTGTTGAGATAAAGAAATTTTGGAAAAGAAGGGGAATTCAAGTGTAGATAGTGAGTGTTAAAACCGTAATTTTAAGATAATTTTAAGGCAGGGTTGATAGGAAAAAACGATAATAAATAAAAAAATCTGCATTATAATTATTTGAGTAATTTTATTTTTATTTGGGTAAAAATATACTTAGAAAGATAACAAACAAGGAACCTAATTAACGACCTGAGATAAGAGCAATGCAAACAATTAACTAAAATTAAAGAGCAAAGCAAGGGATAATTGTAAATATTGAATGTGGGCTTAATAATAAATAAATTTAAATTTTAAATAAAATCTTTTAAAAGAGCAAGACCATTTCAATACTTTACACAGTGTGTCACAATTCCTTGCTTTGCTCTTGCGCAACATGCAAGGCAATAATAAGGAAAGAGATGTATAACAAGGCAAAACAAGACAAGATACGTTGCCTTCTTAGCCTGTTATCATCGAATTCAAATTTTAGTTTTTAAGCATTTTCCTACGTTTTTATTGATAAAATTTAACCTGTTTTTTATTAAATGCTGTCTTGTATTTATCAAAATCAATCTAAAGGAAAGGAGCATATATGTAGACAATAATTATTAAACTGCCTAAGCCTTTTTTAAATAATATTTTTCAAGGAGTTGGAGAACAAAAGGCTTCTTACTAAAATTCAGTTCTTAATACTAATAGGTACTTACAAATAGTCCGTATTGCCGCAGTAGTCAAATAATCAAAGTTGATTAAAAAGCATTAGTTTTTGTTTATAACATGGATACGAATGATGGTTGGTTTTTGCTCTTATTGATCAACGATTAATTAAAAAAATCTCCGTTAAATTATGTTTGTATAACCTACTATCATGCAAGCGAGTTGTTGTACAGTGAAGCACTAATTTCTTGCCTTGTTCTACAAGTAGTCAAGCAAGACGAAAAGAAATTGTCTCCTAAGGCACCAATCATTTTGAACAAGATATAATTGGATAAGATAGGAGTCATGTCTTTTGCTGCAAGTAGCGATGCAAGGCAAAAAATCTTTTTTGATAAATTTGGAAAAGGAAAATTTTAAATTCTGAATGTTTTTCGGAGCTTTAGTTCACTTGTTTATTAAGAAAATTTAAGAGCTTGTTAGAATGAAAGAAGAAGCAGAAAAGCTAACGAAATCTCACCTAAGTGGGTTTTATATTTCCCCAAAAATATCACTAAGAGCTTCGACAAAATCGTAAATTTTATGGAAAATTCATGTTTAAAAAGAACATGTCCTACTTAAAAATATTACCGTAAACAGAAGGTGTTAAATAAATTATCGGAATATGTAAAAAAAATTTACAAAGCTGCAATTAGGTAAGCCATTGCGTATCGATAAACATTACAATTAATTTTTAACGCTTCTGCTTGTATTATTCTAATTCTGACGATAGTAAAAAAAATGAAACGGAAATGGGATTTGCTGCCTATAAAACTAGGCATTTTTTATCTACAACCTATTTGTAGGGTTTCTAGACTATATTTCGCTGTTGAAGGTTGATATGAATCTGCCTCGCCAGCAAAATCCTACAAATTAATTGTAAATTCAACAACAAAGTTTCAGAAAAGATGAAGAGAAAACTATGATTTATTTTTGACAACATAGTCTTTCATAAAAAGTAATATTTGTTAAAAATTATTAGGCTACAAGCAATTATTTGTTTACTGAAAATTGCTATCACAAACTGCTCGATTTTTAGAACTAGTAATTTGAAATCAATTTCCGCAAATTGGTGAAAAAGGTACTATAAACTCGATAGAAAAATTGGGAATATTTAGAAAAATCAAGCAATTTTTGTAAAATTCGGAATTGTTTTTCAAAAGGGAGGTAGGTGCTGCCACATTTTTAACTTTAATTAGTATTAGTTAATCGAATCAAAATAATTTAGAGCTATCAGATATTCAGAATTAATTGGTTGATTCAAATTCGTTTAAGAAAAAGGCTAAATAAAATTTCATTCAATCAAATTTCTGTGTGCTGTAAATCAACAAAGCAAGTTGCTATTGATATTGAAAGCATCGGCGGAATATATCACTAAAACCTCAGTTGAAGATCGTTGTTAATTAAAAGTAAGGCAAGTGGTTACTTATTTACTACACTAGAAATGATTAAAGATGTACATATGTACAATGTTACCGGATTTTTCTTCGGAAATATCAGAACTTCATTTGATGTTAGTAAGATATGCACACGTTTTTGCGAAGTTAATTAGAAACACATTTTTTGTTAAACAAGTTTGTTACTAATATTAGAACCCACATCCGTTTTTAAAAATTTATATTACAAAAGGTTTTACTTCGCAATTCCATTTATAAATATTTTTAGTATTAGTAATTTGCTCAGTGTTTTACAAGTTTTTGCATTTTTTGTGCCTGCTTGTCTTGCTCTTATACAGGGTGTTATTATTATTATAAAGTTATTTTCTTAATAAACTTTTAACCAAAATCCAATAACAAAAATGTTACAGAGGTTTAAAAGTCTTAAAAAAAGTTTGCCATTAAATGGTAATTCAACTTTGCACTTTGGGTAGTCTCCTCCGTACGTTATGAAACACCCTGTATAAAATACAGAATTATTCAAGAGGTGCATAATAAGGCAAGACAAGGAACTGGTTTCCAAGAAACGTGCAAGAACAATAAACTTTTCCGAAATTTCTTGCAAGTTTGCCTTCTTAGCCTGTTGCCATATAATTCTAATTTCAATTATTACAGTGTTTTCGTAGATTATTACCGAAACAATTGATAATAAATTTTTTATGAATATTCTATTAAATGCTAAATTATAACATTTTGTTTTAAATAACTTAAAATACACCTTAGAAGCCTATTTTTAAATAAAAGATTTCAAGAATTTGTTGCACAAAGGCCTTTCGCCAATCTCAATTCGGATAGGTATTATGCGGGTTTCGAGATCTCTGAATAATTTATTACTATGGTGCTGAAGAAATACAGTAATATATGTGTATATGTTAACAAACGATGAAAGTTTACTGGCGTATTATTTAGCATGTGGGTTCAAACTACGCTAGGATTTTGTTCATCTCCACAAATGATTAATTAATGTACTTGTTACATCTCTGATTGTGCAACGGAATCGCACTCAAGCAAAACATTTTTTTGTCATAAAAGAGCAAACCAAGATAGAAGATACTTTAATTTCTTCTACTACTCTATCAGTAGTGAAGCAAAGCACGAAATCTTGTCCAATACAACACCAATCATTGAAGCAAGACAAGATTTTGTTGGAAAGGAGAGAAGCAAGGCAGAAAATAAGATAAATTCCTGCCTTGTTCTGCAAGTACGAAGCAGAACAAGTTACCAAATATTATCTGATGTAAGACTAATCATCCAAGCAATCCTATCTTATGCAAAGAGGAAATCAAGGCAGAAGACCCTAATTTCGTATGTTAGTAGTTAAAGAGGTCAGGCACCAATTTTTGGGAAATTTTAAAAAAGCGCATTTTTAATTCTGAATTTTTCGAAGCTCTGTTTCATTCGTTTATTAAGGAAATCCAAGGAGTTTGTTATAATATTATAAACTAAAGAAAAATCAGAAAAGCTAAAGAAATATCATGTACTCGTAGATGGTTTTCAAACTTCTTCAAAATTTTACAATTTCTAAGAGCCCCGGGAAAATAGTGAATTTGATGGAGATTTTAGAACATTTTTAAGAAATTTTTCTTTTGGTGTTCAATGGAGCATCAGAATATGTAAGAAATTCCTACAAAGTTAAGTTTCAATTAAGCCATGGAATAAATATTTAGAATAATTTTTCTTCCGCAAACATCGTTATATTTGTTATTTTAATTATCGAATAAAACAGAAAAATGTTTAAAGAAATCAATATGGGATTTGCTGTCTACAAAACTAAAAGTTTTATTTTTTATCTATGACATATGATAGGGTGATAATTTCTTTGCTGAAGGTTGGTATAAAGATGCCTTGTCAATAAAAATAATAGAAATTAATTTTAAATCAACAACAGCCTTTCTGAAAATATTTAAAAAAAATTGTTGTTTTTGAAAACCTAATTTTTCATGTAAAGCAGTATGTTATAGAAATAGAAACAAGCGCCATTTATCAATTAACTTAAAATTGATGTTACAGACTGCCTAATGTTTAGGGCTAGTAATTTGAAATCAACCTCCCTCAAACTGATGAAGAAAAGACCTTAAACTCGGTGGCAAAAATTACAAATATTTAAACAAATTAAACAATTTTTGTGAAATTCCGAAATTTATTTATAATTCGTGCTGCCAAGTTTTTAGTTTTATGAGTCATTGAATTAATAGCTTTTTTCAAAATTCGATTAGAAATTAACAAACGTGATATTTGAAAAAGTGCCAGTTGCTATTGTGCGTGAAACCAACTTTCATTGGCGGAATATTACTAAATTTTATTCCTGAAGACCTATGATTAAAACGATGGTTTTTTTCTTCTTCTTTGCAGTCTTTGTTTACGTCCACTACATGACATAGGCCTTCCGTAACATTTTTCATGTGGTTCTCTCCAAGGCTCTAGTTTCCAGTTGTTCTTCTGAGATCATCACTCCATCTCGTTAGAGGGCGTCCTCTGCTTCTAGTGCTGCTACGCTGTCTACACTCAAGGATCTCTTTGGTCACACTCGTCCTCTTGCTATATGACTCGCTCACGACCATTTGACTTTTGTTATTTTTACTATAATATTTCGATCTTTGTCGTTAGTCGTATTCCTTTCGTTGGGTATCCGATCTCCGAGTGTAATTCCCATCATAGCTCGTTCGGCAGTTTTCTTTGTTAGAATTAGGGTTTCTGCTCCATTGTGGATTACAGGTTCAATACATTGTTCATATGGTAACTAAAAGTAAGGTAAATAGTTCCTTATTTGCACCGTAACTGTTTAAAGGTGATACGATGTAACCAGAATCTCTTCGGAAATATCTTCTTCTTCTTCTTCTCCTCCTTCCTCCTCATACCCTCAGCGAGCGTCGGAGTTCTTCGGAAATATAATACATTAAATCAGCAGGATATAAATTGTCATAGAATCAACGATTTAACTACTAAAAAATGATGTATTTAATGATTACAAAATGTGACTTTTGGCTTGATATAAATTATTAAATTAAATTAAATACTAATAATGATAATTTGCTCCAGCGCTTAATCGCATATACAAAAATAGTTTTAATTGTAAATAGTTATAATGCCTTGAAATAATTTCCTGATAAGGTTAAGAATTAATTTAGAAATAAATTATTTTTGCTTTTGGTGTAATATATTTCGAAAGATTCAACGGATAATATTTTTTAAGGCCCAGGTTTCTGCTACTTATGAAAAACAACAGATTGTATGAAAAAGAGGCGTAATTAATTTCTTATTAGGAACTGTTTAGGATGGAAATAGGTATGCACTTTGTAACTGTATCCCATGATTGCGATTAGTTTTGCTCTGCCAAAGAATAAATATACAAGATTTTGTGCAACAATTTTTAATCCGTGCCCGTTAAATATTCCTTCAAATATTTTGTGAGCCCTTTTTTAGGAATAACTAAACGATTGGCAATTTTAAAGAAAGGTGACTCAAAGCAAATAATTGATATTAATGAACACATAAATGTTATTTACAATATTCTACAATGTGTTTAAAATAACAAGCATAAGTAACACAGAAAGGGGAGCCAGGAAGTGACCCATGAGGGAAGCGAGTAGACTTACATTCTATGAAAATGGCAAGCTGGCGACGAACAGTGAGGTAATTTTTAATCAAAGTAACTCCCATGACTTTCGAATATTAAGAATATAATATTAGCTAAAAATATATACATGAGTTAGGGTTCAACAGTTAAAATTTTATGGTTTGTTTTAATATTTATATTAAATGAAGCATTAACTTAGACATGATTATATTTATTAGTGTCCTAAATCACAATAAGCCATTAAAAATGTATACATATACAAATATATACGGCAGCTAAACTGTCATCCTCAGTGGAAAAGCTTGACAAAGTTGTCTGGAGATATTGTCTTCGTCAAATTACAACAGCAAAGTTAGCTGAGACAGAACTTCGGGCGATAGTTCTTCACCAAGAGGGCCTTTATGGTTCTGCCTGATTCGTGACTTCCACATTACTGCACTAATTTATGCTATGCATCAGTATAAATAGGATAAGTTCTGTAGCTAAGCCAACGTAAATTCAAAAATAAAAATGGAAAACTTCCTTCATATTAATTATTAATATTTTTCTTATAATGGGAGATAAACCATAATAAACCTATAAACTGGCCTTCAATATAGGTCAATAAGTACTTCACCTAATTTCTACGTGGAGTTCTTAAATCAGATTCTGTATACGCTTAATGAAGAATTTATTCCAATTTATCTTATTAAACCGACCGCATAAACAATGAGAACAACAAATGTGCATTCATTAAACTAATTTTCCGAGGATACATTTTGTTCTATTTCATTCAAAGAGAATTAACAGTATTAAAGGGCAAAACGTTACCTTCCTCTGTTTAAACAGACTTTTCTCATTATTTATTTGGTTGGGCTTGAATGTGAAACCTTTGCATTATTATCCGCTTTGAGCATATATACAATAAGAGCAAAATGTTGAAATCACTGCATTGGCTGTATTTGTAATATCTGTTTAAACGAATAATTTAGTTTCCTCAATACACAGAACTGTTGGAACTAAATATTTACTTTGTTTTTTTTTTAATTGTCAGGAATTTTCTGTTTAATTTTGGCCAAATATTTTTTATTTGTTAATTTATAAGGAACGATTTTGTGCTTGTTTTTGTATACGTAGAATAAAGCAGGGAAACATTAAGAGAAAAATATTTGCAGTTCCCTGCCTAAAAAGTATATATTATAGTATTTCTAAACCACATGTCATGTTAAGGAATGAATGTGTATCATTGGTGTATTACTAGTAAAAATAACAAAAATTAATCTTAAATTCGTGGTTCACGAGAGAACTCGGATGCTAGTTTCCCAAATTTTATGAAACTTGCCTCTACAGTACTCTGAAAAAGTTGGATTTGTTTTTGGAAACCTAATTTTGCCAAAATTTATTTGGAAACAATTTGTATGACTAGCATCTTGAAATCATGGCCATCTACTATACAAAAAAGAAGTCAACGGTGCATATGCGGCAGTCTTCTATTTATTTTTAAGTACATACCTTTCCTTCTCCTTCGAATTTTACAAAAACAACTAATTTAAATAGGGTTACTGCTGTATCAGGTTCAAGAATGTTTGCTTATAGCCAACCAAAATCCTCAAAGAGATCTTTGAAAATTTGTCCTGTAAATAACGTTTGTAATACCTTTATCTATCTACAATATTTAACCACCTAATGACTTAAACATATATATTTCTGAGCCTACCCTACTAACCACAAACAAATGTTTTCCTCAGAAGTTAATTTTAACCATTCCATATCCAAAAGGTAACTTACGTCTCCTTATCCTGTCACAATTTTCCGAATACCTTTATGTTACAGCAGGTTGCTTTTAGAGTTTAATGATAAATTGCCCATTTTAAATTTTGGTTATTTTTATTCTTTTGCGTCGTTTTAAAATGCTTTACCTGAAATGTATCTGGACGTATGCCAAGTTTGTACGGATATTTTTGAAGAAACAGGATTTAAATGTCGAAGTCCTGCTAGCCTTCGCTGAGAAATTTACGGAACTTTTTTGTTTTGAAATACCAGTGAAGTTAATTGGCTGCAAAATGTTTTATAGAGTAAAGTATCATTATTTATTTAGAAAGGTTACAAACAGACCCTGCTTTTTGTTGATAAAATATCGTTTAAACTATTGATATTTAAATAATTTGTAGATTTCGCACTTTTTGACTTGTTCAACAGTATGAACTGACCTTGTGAACATGAAATATTCAACGAAATGAAAGATTTTAGATTTTTAAAAATGACATTCAAGCAACGAATTAGTGATTAATCAAAGGCTGAAAGTGATGACAAATTCTCGGCTCGCTTAGGTATTCAGACTACATTTCACAAACGATTCTTACTATTTGCAATCAAAGTACTAAAAATCAATTTTTGTGAAATATAATTTCTTTTAAATATGGCCACGTTTTACTGTAAAACAACACCCAATTTTCCGCACTTAAATCTTAAATTCGAATTAAAAATCGCTGCTTAATGAGACTTCCAAGGTAGATGACATTTCTACCTTAGAAATATAATTCTAATTGTACACCTACTTTCTTGTAAGCTTAATGATAAAGTTCCAAAGAAATACGTAGGTCTATAACTAACTTTCTGTCAAACGCACAATTTCAAAGCTAATTCGAAGCTTGAGGGAGTGGAGTGAATGCTTCCAAGTGCTGACAAACTTCTATTCTAGGAATATTTCCACCCACATAAATTACCCATATGAGTAACATATTTGATCGATAACAAGTTAATTAAATTGTATTTCATATTACGTTACTATTAATTTTACGAGTTCATTAAAGATTCGGTCATGTGTACTTTGATACTGTGCTTGATGTAAAATCGAAGGTTTTTGGTGACGATAACCTGATTAGCGAAGTAACATGGTAATTTTAATATCTATTGAAGCCTTCACCATGTAGGTATTTATTCAATTTTAGGGTTTGCGTTGGAGTTTATATGGAAGTGGAATTTTGGAGAGTAACGCCTAAGCAAATAGTTCTTCCCAAATTCTGTGCTATGTAACAAATAACTACAGGAGTTTTGCATTTGAATCTTTACTTTTAAGGTTAATTTTATTGGCGAAAAGATTCGTAAAGTTTTATAAATAGGATTTGAATAACTGATTCCAGATAAATAACTTTAAAACAGATATGCTTTACGAATCATATCTTGAAACACATATTACCAAAAATTCACAGTTGAAACCACAAAAGGTATTCCGTTTTAGTTCCAGTTTTCATGCAAAAGGTACAAACTCTTACCTTTGCAGCATCTGTTTGGGAATCAAGCGTAGCCGGCATGGTTTTGAGGTCCATTTCCACCTGTAACGAAAGAAACACTGTCAATATCAATGTATATTTCAAAACCTACAAATAGCACACTTAATAGTAGAAAATCATCTAGAAAATTTTGGGCAAATAATAAAAACAAGAAACTGTTTAAACATAACTTGTCACCGATTAATATTGAAATAAAACCGCCTATAAGCAAACAACAACTCAACGAACCAGTAGCCTTTAGGAAAAGCTTCAATCGCCAAGGCCAAATGACCTTCTCTTAACTATACAGGGTGTTAATACTAAGTCGTTACACCCGAAAATGGCAGTTAGAACTCATTAAAACAAACAACTTTTCTTAGTTCCAATTTTTGATTTGGTGCCCCGGTTCGTAGTTATTGGAGTTCTTTTGTTTTTCGAAAAATCGTCATAACTCCCTTATTTTAAGGACTATTGAAAAAAAGCAAAAATTTTCAAAATTAGCTTTCGACTCTCTAAAACATTTGCATTTATAATTATTTTTTATTTTTTCAAATAACAAAATGGCGATGGAGCAAAAATTTCAAAACAAGATTTTTTGACAACCACTCCATCGATTTTTGAAAGTAAAACATTTATAAAATCCTTAAACTATCTACTACAACATTTGTCCTAAACATTTTTTTCGAGAGACAAGGCGTAATGCACAGGAAGCTCGAAGAATCTATCGGAGAAGATACCCTAATCGTCAACAGCCATAAAAAACAAGTTGTAGACGTTTGTCAGAGACTAGTTGTTTTTACCCAACAATTGGTGGGAACGCCAACAGATTACGTCAAACCCCTGGATTTGAAGAGGCCATACTTGATATTGTTGAAGATGACCCATCGACGAGCACAGGGGTAATCGTAGGGGAGCACGTAATCGGGTCTTACCTTCTCCCAAACCGCTTAAATGGGGAAAATTATTTTATTTTCTTAGATACTGTGCTACCGGAGCTTCTTGAGGACTTGCCATTAAACATCAGACGGAGACTTTAGTTTCAGAATGATGGGGCACCGCCTCACACAACGCGAGAGGTCACTGCATTGCTAAATCGAGAATACCCAAATAAGTGGATTAGGAGGAGAGGTCCTATTGCGTGGCCAGCGCGGAGCCCCGACCTAACTCCACTAGATGAAGACCTCTGTATACGAGACACCGGTGAACACAGAGTTAGAACTAGTGGCTAGAATAGTGGCTGCAGCAGAAGATGTAAAACAGAAGCAGCCAGTCCTTGCGAAGGTCTCCACCAACGGCACCAACATTAAAACATGCTGCCGGGCTTGCGTTGCTGCGAATGGTGGCCATTTTGTAAATGTATTATAAACTTGTCAAATCTAATCTTCTTTTGTTTCATTGTTCAATGGCAGGAAGCTACTTCGTTTTAAATGATTTTTTTAGTTTGTTAATATTTATCTGTAATTCAAGTAAATGAATAAAGACTTTTTTGGATAGATTGAAAAAAATTTTTAGGACAAATGTTGTAGTAGATAGTTCAAGGATTTTATAAATGTTTTACTTTCAAAAATCGATGGAGTGGTTATCAAAAAATCGTGTTTTGAAATTTTTGCTCGATCGCCATTTTGTTATTTGAAAAAATAAAAAATAACTGTAAATACAAATGTTTTAGAGAGCCGAAAGTTAATTTTGAAAATTTTTGATTTTTTTCAATAGTCCGTAAAATAAGGGAGTTATAACGATTTTTCGAAAAACAAAGGAACTCCAATAACTACGAACCGGGGCACCAAATCAAAAATTGGAACTAAGAAAAGTTGTTTGTTTTAATGAGTTCTAACTGCCATTTTCGGGTGTAACGACTTAGTATTAACTATATAATAATCTTTTGGTCATATCCTTTTGAGCTTCTTTCGAACAAGGACACTTATGTATGAGCCGGTTACTATGATCTGTATTGGTATATTCGAATTTGTTGGCATAGAAGCTGCTCGTATATTTTACAACGGGCCTGCCGAGGTCAACAAAAGACCTACAATTAGATTGCTTACAAAGGCTGGAAGTAAGGAACATATATCGACAGAAAATAAAAGACACGTGCAAAGAGAAGCAGCCAACCAGGAATTGTCGTTACTGAAAAACCAATGGGAAAACTTGGAAAAATGAAAAAAAATTCAGCAGAAAAGATAACAGGTACGAGAGGAGGAGTAAATAAAGAGAACTGGTTTAACAATGAATGTGGAGAATAACGTCGCAAGAAACAAAAAGCAAGAGCAGAATGCATCAACCAAGGTTAGTAGAAGATACAGAAAGATACCACCAGCAAAAAAGAAGAAGAAAAGGCACGTGTTAAAGAATTACGAGAGAGGTCCAAACAGAAATCCTACAAAAAGTAAATGGAAATTATAATAACAATGAACTTAGAAAAAAGTACCAAGTGGAAATATCAATAGAGACAGAAAAAAGACATTTTGAAGAAATTTTAAGTGATGAGGCCTGTAAAGATACAGAAATCGTAGCTCAAGTATAGGAGGGATACGCAGAAGAAATATGTAAAAATTGTGAAGAAGGAACAAGAGGAAAATATTATTACGGAGAAATTAATTAAGTACGTAGACGGGGTAAGAAAATTCCAGAGTTAATAGTTAGAACCTCGCGACAATTGGAAAAACATGTTGAACAAACAACTGGAGGATACCACAAGATCCAATATGTGATGGTTTTCTTCAGATCAAAAGAAATACAAGATTTAAGTTATCAAATACAGAATGGACATTTTCACCTTGTTTATAGTTTTTAATAGTTTACACGGTTCAATTAGACGACCTCAACTATAACAAGCTATGTAAGAACTGATCAATTTAGTTAGGATGTCAATGGAAGAATCTCGGAATGTGGTAAAAGTTAGTGACACTTATCGCAGCCGTTTGAAGTTAAAAATGGTTTAAGTCAAGGTGACCCTTTGTCCACAACTCTTACCAACTTGATATGAAAAAAGGTAATAAGAGAGAATGCGGTAAACACGAAGTATTATGCTGATGAGCTGATGACATAGCACTATGTACTGGAAAGAATATAGAGAGAATGATAATAGTCTTAGAGAAAGCAGCATGGAAAGAAAGAACAAATTTATGGTTATGGGGAGAAATGCACTAATCGACCCTGGAATACAAAAAATAGAGTTAAGATCACAGGATACTAAAACAATGGAAGTACATAAAGTTTATAGCTTGACATATCTTAGTGTACTAGTAACAACATACGGCAACAATAGTGATGAGATAAAAGCAGGTGTGGGAAAAGGTGACGTTTGAGCAGTAGCGTTATGTTGGGTACTTAGATATAAATGTTTATCATGGAACGCAAAATTAAAAATTTACAAATGGGTTGTGAGATTGGAAATGCAGCAACGGAAGATTCTAGGAAAGTAGTTAGAGGGAAATAACTGATGAAGGATGAGGGCGGAGTAGCAATGAAGATATAAAGCAATTATATAGAGCAGGTAGCATTATCCAATTCATAGGAATACAAAGAATAAGATTGTTAGGGCATGCTACAAAAATTGGAGGACACCAGAACAACAAAAGCCGTGTTGAAAGCCAACCCAAGTGTTATCAAAAGACAAGGACGCCTAAGAAAAAAATTGTTGGGAGCTTTAACTTGTGGGCTTATTGAAAAAAAGGAAAGGCGAAAGATCGCAGAAGATAGACCAACTATGGTCATAAATGATAGCTACACATATAACTCTGGTATCAAAAAGTACTTTATTTATTTAAGTTTGAACATCATCTCCTTCGAAATAGTTACCAGCAATGCACCGGTCGCAGCGTTTCGGTCACTTTTGGAATGCGGCCTCGAAGTCATCGTTTGTAAGCGAGTCGAAAACCTTCTTGATCTCGGCAACAGTGTTAAAACGCCGACCTTAGAGCTGGATCTTCATCTTCGGAAAAAGGAAGTAGTCCGCAGGAGCTAAATGTAGTGAGTAGGGCGGGTGCTTGTTGAGACACTCCATGTCGTAATTGTGAACACACGCACACGCACGTGAATATAAAAACACCAATTTAACAACTCTCGATGTAAACACAGCGATGTCACTGTCTTATCAAGGTTACAGCTCACTATGTCTGCGCGCACAACCCTGTTTTATTGCTTACTTGTACATACATGGCATCTGCCATCATGCAAGTTGTCTTAGATTAAAAGTTTTGTTAAATTTTTATACTACAAGGATTACTGGGTTCCCAAATTTCGATTACATGAGTTCAAATTAGTTTTAGGATATCCTTGTATATTCTTAATTTGTCTTCTAAGAATAATTGTGACCTTTTAGCTAGCAATCACTGCTTACATTTGTTTGAGTTTTAAGTTTAGTTGAACTTTTTTTGTCATAATATGATTTTATCAGATTCTGGCACAAGTGGACTCGAATATATTTAGCTGCCGGTTTTATTAGATTTTGGAGCTTATGGTTTATCTTGTTTTGAGGACACGTCTTACATCCACGTCTCTGAACCATGATTCAGAAAACAACAGAAAATTCCAAAACTCAAACATCGTAAAAGGAATTAAAAACAATAATCTATGTAGTCACCGGCAAAGCAAAAATCAGGAGAAGGTTCTGCTACGGGAGATATATCCTTGTCCAAACCAACCAACGAGAAGACCGGGGATTGAATACCAAGAGAGAAGTTTAAGATTTGTAAATGACATATTTATCCTAAATAAATATTGATTTAGCAGTAAATGCCGCAAAACACCAAAGGTATAATCAATATGGAAGACGACTGGAAAGGGTAGCTTGCAGTAAGCTCAATAATATGCTTTCAACTCTCCTACCTTTAGTAACTATAATTGTGGTAGTCAAACCTGACCCCTGATTAACAACGTTCTTAATAAAATATGTGTGTCCACACTAGGGGTCATAGAAACTATAATTATTATATTCCAAGCTGAGCTACAAATTCCATCTGTGATGGAATAAATATGAATATTCTCTACATTGTATTATTAACAAAAATGGAAATATCGAAAAATGCAAAAACGACCAATCCACAAAATGTAGGAAGAAATCTAAAGAAACCAAAGGCCACCACAGTCTACAAACGAAGAAAATTAAGACTACTAAAAAATATTGTCGTTGATTTCCTATTTATAAGTTAATTTATACTTAACAAGTACAAGCTTGTAAATTTTTCTTCTTTTTCTTCTCTTTTGTATGTTAATAGACTGTTATTACTTGCAAAATAGGTGCTATGCCAAAAGGTAGCAACCGCAGGCAAGAGGCTAACCTTGCCCATCGAAAGGGGAGAAAGAACGAACTAAATGTAATACCACAGAATTAACGGTTAGCAAAATGGTAAAAGTATTGGTATGAATGGAATCCCGGATTAGCTTAGTGGGCCCTCCAAGGCACGTAGAAGATACTAAAATACCGGTGGAAATTCGGCGGTTTCAGGAAACAAACCTCAACTGTTTACGTGAAATACCGAGATCTTTTGTAGACGGCTATCCGCTCTTGCATTTTAAAATACGGTGTAAGCCAAAAGAGGATGTTGGTCGTCAAACAACAATTCTCAAGTTGTGAAAACGAGGAAAATGAATTGATATTTAGATAATGCCTACTTACCGGAATGTAGGAAATTTATTTTGTATTCTAATAACCAAAATAGAATAAGATGAGAAAGATATAAAGCGAGACAGAGAACTTATTGCTCTTTAATTTAAAAATGTTCATGTCAACCCATAGAACTATTTTAAAGGGATAGTGGTTTTAAATGCTTAACATATAATTTAGAGATTACTTTTTCTAATTATTTGTTTATAAACATAATTTCCAGTTACTGTATTTAGCAAATGTTAATAAATCTGGCTTTAGCAAATATCTGCAAATTTCATAGAAAACGGGAGGGCGTAAGAAATTAAAAATCAAATTTATATCTTTTGGGTATTTTTTTGCATGGTGTGGTAACAGCTTTACTGCCGTCTTCGATCGCGTTAAAATTAGCATTACTTGCTTTATAAGCCAGAGATCTCGGGTTTGACTCCTGATATCCAGGTCGGTGGAATTTTTAATGCCGGAAAATATCCGAAAATAGGCCCTACCAGGGGTGGAAATCCCTTGAGTTCGGAAAAATCGTGGTCGGATAGTGGCACTCGTCCAGATTTTGCCCAATTAACAAACCAATAACTAGTTTTACTATCCCTTTCTCGTAGCATTAATATCTAAAAATAAACAGGCTGAAAACTTGAAAAGGCCTCAAAGCGTTTTAAATTTCAAAACTAGATGCAGCTAATAGCTATGTCATATTAGTCCAAATTTTCTTACTTTTTATGTATTTTTTCAATTATTTATTTATTTTAAAATGTTTGAGATAACACAAAAGAATACGATTTAATACATTTACAATCCAGCCAATTGTTATAGTTTGTGCTCAAAATAAACTATTTTAGTGTTAATAATTCACTACCTTCAGGAAATAGTTTTAATGAAACTGAATGAATTTTGAAAATTCCGCATCAAGAAGTATGTTTCTCGTAGGGTTTTTCAAAAGGTATCCAGATTTAATAATTAACATTAGTTACATTAAAAAATTGATCCAGTAACATACAAAATAAGTTCTATATTTTTATACATTTTATATTGTGAGTCCCTACTGGCTCTGACTAGGCTTCACGATTTACACGTCACAGGTAAATCGTACAGAACCACTATGTTTGGATGCCTACTCAGAATAAATAAACGGTTACAACATAAATTGGACACCCTGTATATGTCGTTAAAAGCACTAAAGAAAAGCTTTAAAAGTGCAGACTTTAACTAAAAGGTTGTTTAATGCTTTGGTGTATTAAAGATGTAATTCTCATGGTGTCCATTATGATTAAAAGTGTTATAACTTTCATAATCCGAAGTATATAAGTAAGATGTAGCACTAATCTTCTGGTTATATCATAAAAGTGGCCATAGCATTATATTGGACATAATAAAACTGACATTCTTTACTTTATTAAGTTCAGTTTTCTAGTTTTTAGGTTATAGCAATTTTTTACTCATGAAGTTTATTTCCCACATTCGTAACCTTCTAAGAAATATTTCTATAAACGCAAGTTAAGACTAATATTTTGGAATAACTGATACATATGAAAAGTTAAGATTTCCAATTGCCAATGAAGCATGCCAACCGTGTCTGTATAGGTATAAAAGTTTTATAATTTTAGCTCGTGTAATCAACAAAGTTATTACTACTTACATTTATAAGTTAAGAAAAGCAAATAACATCAAGAACACATCAAAACCAAAACGTTGGAGCAAAGACTGAATTATAGCGTGGTTCGAATACACACACGTATCCGGTGAACTTCCATTGATGTCGTGAGAGAGTCGCCGGGAAAAAGTAGATCAAAGAAGTGTAATTTATGGTATACTTTCATAACGGGAGGTTTTTATTTATTATTGCGACGGGATTTTCTTTTTATATCAATGCGAGGGTATACATGCCTCCTACTACAACCAAATAATTAAAAGGATGTAACGAATAGAAAACTCGTTCGTGCTCATCGTACGGAATTTACATTAAAACAAGCATTACACATGAATTGTAGGAAGCATGTGCGCATTAGAACTTAACTGGTGTGTTTGCAAATAGAACGTATGTTAAAATGTCATAAGTTATCAACGGAACAATGAAGACAATGTCTGCATTATTCCGGGTAAGCTCAATAACAATGGAAGCAAACTGCGGCAAAGAGACTTATTATTTTGAAAATGAACGTGTGAAAGCTCGAACGAGTACCCAAGTGATAATTATATATCACGATTGCATTTTACTTGCGCACCTTCCTATTTAACATCGGCTATTTTGATTATCTACGCATTATATAGGTCAATTGAGATAACGATTGGGTTAACGATTTTATACATATGGTAAAGCTTAACCATGTAAACAAAACCTTTTATGTAAGCTAATGAGAAATTCAGATTAAGATAACACAATTTCATTCATACGTTGGCCATTTCAAAAGCAATATTTATACTCGTAAAGTATATGAGTATAAGGAAATCCATGGACTTGGAAGAGATATGCCGACGGGAGCACAGAATTATAAATTAACTTGGTGTAGACACATCTCCAAGCACTCAAAGAAAAATTACAACGAACATCAACAGAGAAGCATGAACTAGGACAGCCAAGATGTAAATACAAGACAGAACTGAAGAAGGTTATGTTTAGAAAAAAAAAATAATAAAAGAAAAGAAAATTGATAAAAAAATCTGAGAAAGTCGAGAGACCCAATATGACAACCTAAAAATGAACTGAAAAAAGTTGCCAGTTTTATTATTCGTACAATTATGGGTCATATTTGGGCAGTGAGTAGATACTACTACATCCAATATGGCAACGTTGCTCTCCATAAGCGTTGTACTTCTTTACAGGCTATAGGTTTGGTGTTAAAGTGTTAAAGTACCTATAGTAAGGGCGACAAAAACAGCAACTAGCTCTCGATGCGAAATAATTTCTAAAAAAACAAAAAGAAAAGAATTGAAGAAAACCGTTCTCCATAGTTGTCACAGTTTAGAGAAAGCTTTTGTTGGATTGTTTTACTTTTATGTTTGTGTCAGCTTTTCCACCCAGCTTAATCAAAAATTAAAGGGGAGTCTTGTCCCCCATCCGCCCTATAGGCCAGACCTTGCCCCATCAGATTTCCATTTGTTTGGGCCCTTAAAAAAGAGTCTTTAGGAGGACGAAAGATTATTTGCAATGAGAAAGTCATTGAAGCTGTTCGAGAATGGGTGCATCGGCAGTCAAAAGATTTTTTTCCCGGGGGATACGGAAGTTGTCGGAAAGGTGGCGCCAGTGCATTGAAAGGCAGGGGGACTACGTTGAAAAGAGACACTAAATACTTTAGTTTGTTTATGTTAGTTTTCCAATAATTATGGAATTATAATTTAAATTTGAACGCTCCTCGTAGTTTACAGGTTCCTATAATTTTTGCACATACCTAAACTGTAAAGGCTTATTTATTAAGAAATGGCAGAAATCAAATTATAAGAATAACTTTTCGTGATATTGAAATGAGCTATACATATGATTATACAAGAAACCTATAAGTAACGTGGATAGTCTAATGGGCAACAATATGATTCGCGAAAATGTGAGGAAAAGTGGCGAATACCGTGAAACTTTTGGCATAATTTTAATTATTTCTAATTAGTCGATATGTGTTGAGATGTTTAACGTCTGCAAACCTAAATCTCACGTTATAAATAAGTATACAAAGAAACAAATAAGAAACATTAGAAAACCAAGTATTGAAGTAGCTGTGTATGTACAAAGAATTCCCGAAAGTTGATGGTCAAAAGAGATCCTAAGCTGGTTCAACGAAGAAAATGAAACAGGTCTTTGGTGAAATGGATAAATATGTACTGAAAGTTCTAAAGTGGATAACAGAAATCTCAAAGGAGGCTGTGTTTAAATTAAAGGCCTGCATATGTCTGATGGGTAGCATAGCACCCACTGCGAAACTATGATCATTTTCTGTCGTTTGCCTCAAATATGTGATGATAACTACCAGAAAGAGGAAACATTCGCATGAAAAGCATAGGATATGTTGTAAATCTAACTTAACGTTGCTTCAGGTAGAACGCGAAATTTTGTATAAGAACATTACTCATCGGTTTTATAATGCGACTGCTTGACCTAAAATTTCAGTTTTTTACCTTTGAGACTTAACAAGATATGAGCTTAACGAAAATAATACATTTTAAGTGAAAGTAGGTATTTCCTCGAACCCCTTAGAAATTTTTAAATCGTATAAGTATTAAAGAAGATCATTTATCCAACATGTATCGAATAACTCAGAACCGGTAAACTTAATTGCATTTTAATACGTATTCCGCATACAACATGTATTTTGTAATAACATCAAATTAGTAAGCGCAAAGGCAGATTTATTATTAAATAATCGCTATTATATCGAAACAGAACATATCAAAAATAGAAGTACTTACTAAATAATTCTATAAGCTAATTTAATTATTTAAAACTTTTGTGGTGAAAAACACACAATTAAACCACGAAATCAGTTCATGTGAAATGCATATAGAATAAAAAATAACACAATACGTTCATCCGCTTTGACGAACAAATATTGAACATTTCAACCCTTCACAACTATTACTACACATTTTAAAAGAGAATGTGAGCAAAAACATCTTAAATAAAATAAATTAATTAATTAAAGCTTTTATTGGCAAGAAAGTAAGGCAAAAGTGCATAAGACTAAAATCAGCTTGTTCTTCAAAGTGAAGTCGAAATTGATTTTTTTCTATGGGTGTGGATTTCGACAACGAAATCAAAAAACCCTTTTGACTTGATTTTCTTTAACCAGGGGTTTACCAGCTTAGTACATTTGGGATTTTGCCGGTGGACGCCGTGTACTTCACCAAAATTGCACGATTTCAAAAACCGTTTCAATCATGCCAAATTTACATAAATTAAACTAATTCAGCTCACATGAAAAACAAAATTTTAATCTGATGATGCTGCTGATGGAAAACTATTCCATTATATTTACAATAATATAGCAAACAATCACTTTAGGGGTCGAAAATAACAGCACTAATATAATTTATAAGCTTTGAGTGAAATGCAAAAAATTTGCGCTTGTGCATGCAGCTACTAAACCAGATTAAAGCAATTTGTAGCAAAATTGGGTAATAACAGCACCTCTAAATTTTGAATATTTACAATAATTAATGTATAGGCAAATAAATTATAATGCTGCTTTAGCTTTATGTTTAATTAGATTAATTTGGATTAATTGATACGAACCGCATATACAACAAACCATGAGTGTTTTGATGATCTAACTTAATAAAAACTTTATGTTATGTTATTGATATTCATGTGCTCGCAATACTATTTTAAGGTTTATTCGGTTATTTATAATATATTTCTTAATAATAACTTAATAAGCGGATCTAAAAAAACAAAATCAAAATAAAGTATAAACTGAGTTGGGAAATAATCAAAGCCCCATTTATTTATACAGGGTGTTTCATAATTGCACGGCACCATTTTAGGTATGTGTTCTCTAGTACTAAATATTACGATTTACCTAAAATTACCTTAGTCCAAAAGTTAATAGCTTGGCGAGATACAGGGTGCCAAAGCCGAAATTTTAATTTTAATTTTCAAACGGTTTCATTTTAGGATTTTAGGTAAATCGTAATATTTTGTGCTAGAGAACACATTCCTAAAATGGTGCCGTGCAATTATGAAACACCCTGTATAGGCAAATCTGATATTTGATATTTGCGAAAACAACAATATAGAAGTGATTATTCCACGTGTATCTGATTTTCAGCTACGTAACAGATTGCGTTTTATGTGTATCATCGACGTTTTCTTTGCTAGTGCAGGAATGGGAAGAATGTAAGTACTTGAAAAAAAATCACGGTTGAATACCGACAGACTCGCTTTTGTAGACCTTTCGTAGACGTTATATTTTTTTATATTTTACAAAAAAGATAATGTAACGTTGTGGACCTTTTCTTTTGTACTTGTAATGGATTAATGCAAAAAATCTCAAACCTGTAATCAGACTTTCAAATTAAATGTACCTTTCGTTGCCAGTTTTTGTCGTAGAAAATTGAATTTTAATTAACCCTAAAGTACTTAACATGCATACTAAAGGGCATTTAAGAACCTATTCGAATTTAACGTTTATAATTATTAAGCATTTATTAGTTTAGTGGGAAATGTCAGAATTTTCAAACAATTTTCATACAATATGCTTCAAAAAAATTAGAATTAACTACTATTTTTGTAAATTCTGCTTAATATACCAAAATTTATCAAACAAATTGTAAAAAATTTAATGTAAAAAAACAGTATAAACGAACATAATTTATCTATCAAAAATCATAAAAATGATACAGCTTCCTCAAACATAATTTAGAAAATTATCATAATTTAGATTTTGGAAATACAAAAATGATGACTACCGAAGCTGAATACAAAAAAAGGTTGCTTCGAGAAATACTACGTAGGTATAAAAAAAAATATTAATTTTAAATCAGAAACACAATGTTTATGTCGTATATGTATGATGTACAACAAACTATTATTTAGATTTAATGCTTTTCCTTATGCCATATACGTTTCATTCCCGTTGTTGAAAGCTGGCAAGGCCATCGCACGCTATTTCTTTCAGTACGTTTTGAAGAGAATACGGACCTTTTGGTTTTTGCATTTTCGGAACGTTTAGAAAAGTTAAAAATTAATAACTTTGGTTAACTACCTAATTTTCTCACCTGTTACTATGTTTCCCCTTTCTTTTTCTTCATTTTCCTTTTATTGAAGTCCTACTAAATGTAGCCGTAGCCGACTAACCCGTTTTTACTTCGATTCTAAATATCAACACTATTTTCACGGGATACTGCAGCTCACTATACTCTGCTTTTCACTATTTTACTATTAGCATTACACTGCACACTGTACTATATAAGTTCAAAAGGTTTGACCCTTGTAAGTCTTTCTTCCATGTTGGTGTTGTCAGTGAGTTGTAGGACTTCGTTGTTGCTGTGGGCAAGTGGGCATGAAGCCTCTCCCCATGTCTCGCTGTTGGAACCTTCAAGTCTCTATGTATGCAATCATTCCATACATATCATGGAGCATCCACAATATTTCTTAGAAGTTCATATTGAAAAGTCTGGGTTCTATTTACATTGGTCTTTTTGCACATCCCCGTAATTGGATCCAAGATGTAAAGATGGGTTTTAATATTTGTTTATATAAAAGTAGTTTGTTGTATATCGACAATTGGGATTGTCTTCCGATAAGCCAGTACATTTTCTTGTACTTTAAGTCCAGTGTTTCTTGTTTCTTCTTTATATACTCCTTCCAGTTGAGTTTTACATCAAGATTCATTCCCAAGTATTTTGCTAATTATTATATGGAATGTTATTATTGCTAATTGTTAGTAAGTTATACACGTGAACTGATCTGCTTTCATTCTAATTTTCCATCTTCTTGTCCATACGCTTATGTTGTCACTTGCTGTTTACAGTTTCCTAGCTGCTTCCTCACTGCTGTCTCCAACTGCAGAGATTGCTGTGTCGTTCGCAAATGTTGCTAGCACTGTGCCTTCAAGCCCTTCAGGTCTTCATATAACAGGTGTATTAGATATAGGACCCACAAATTCTTTTAGGAGGCATTTCTCTAGGTTTTGTTATAATTCCTAGTGCTAAAATTTAGCAAAAGCTTGGGCTACGTCTAAAAACAGGGTTTAGCAGATTTTTTTTCTTCATATTTTCTATGATATCCTATGCACCTGATCTACCGTTGAACTAATTCTAACCCAAACTGGTGCAGTTGAATCTATCGATTATAGGTTTTAATCCTTTCAACAGAAGCTTTTCAAATATTTGTGCTATATGGGCCTGTAATAGTTTTCCTAGCTTGGGGATCATAATCACTTTAGACACTTTCCAGATATCTGGGACATTCTTTAATCTTAGTTTGCGTTAATAAGATTGGCGAGCTCTACAATTCCCTTCCTGGTTAGTTTCTTCCTGATTTAGTACTGCTCCTGTTTGTAGATCGTAACCAAGTGCTTTCTTTGAACTGAGATTCTGCTTAATTTGCTTGGACATTTTTCTCGGAGTTACTGCCGTTACTTTTTTTGACTCCATTACCTAGGAAGGTCTCCGAGTATGTATCTTCCATTGCGGTCATTTGGATGAAATGCTTTCTCCAAATGTGTTGCAGAGGCTTCTGCTTTTTGTTCATTGCCTTTGGTCCAATTATCATTTGCTGTTCTCATTGGTGCATCTTGCGCTAGTGGCCTTTTCAATTTTTTAGTGGCTTTTCATTTTATCATTTTTATCAGCTCTTTTAGGTAGTTCCTGATATAGCCATTCTTAAGCTGCTGTATTTGTCTTATTAATTGTTGTGCAAGACTATTTAGCATGCACTTATCAATTTTTTTCATGCCTTTCTTTTTTTGTCACTAGATATCTAATTTTTTACGGATAATTGTTACCAATTCTTTTTAAAATCCGGTATATTGTATTGTAAATCGTGAACAAACTTTCAACTTACTGATTCAACTACCCTATCGTTCGTAAAGGCATAGTTAATTGGATTTTTTACGTAGGTTTTCATGAAATCCTTCCCTGTCAGTATAATTATTTACAGCATCGGTAATTATATTATCATCTAGCATTAAATTAACTGGAAATGATCTGAGTTTAAGTCAGAGTTTTCATCTATGGGTACTTATATAATTTTCTGAAACTTTGTTTGGTGTAGAGAAATCACGCAAATCAGGTACCTACCATGTTTCAATCTGTAGTCTGGTATGTGGGCCTTCCTGTTGTAAAATAAAGGCGCCCCAGTTCTGTTGCTGCCCCATGCAGTTCTTTTCCTTTCAGCGTGGTAATTTTCTATCCCCACCTTGTATTTTTCGCATTGTAATCACCATCTATTATAAAACGCTTTCTCAACTTTATATACGTTCCCCCTTTTCTTTGTATTTAGGTGGACAGTACATATATTGCAGCTATTATCAACTTCTACCTTCCAGTTTTGATTGCTACTGCTGTAACTTGACTTTCTGCTGTTTGGATAGTTATTATTGTACTGCCAGTATGGTAAAACTTGGTAACCTCTAAGCATTTTCTTGATAAGTGGTAAACACTTAAAAAATGAAACAAATTAATTTTAAATGCACGTTTCTTCCAGATGTTTTGAAAGTTTCAAGTTACCTTAAACATTAAATCATTTTTTTTTTGTTATTTAAGGCTTTCAGGCTTTATCTTCAGTTATTCCAATTTTAATGTCAATTAAATACATATGATAAAGGTTGTAAAACGAGTGTTATATAACCGAAATATTATTATATAGCTACTTTATAATAATAAAAATATCATCCTTTAAAAATAGATTAGTATATCCGAAACCTCTACAACGTTGTAGTTTTATTCTAGTTTACGGTTCCAATTTTGCAATAGACAAATCATTAGTTACAAAACTTAATGAACCGTGACCAAACAATTTACTAAACATTAAATATGCAGATATAACAAAAAGAAACATCAACAGAGTTTTAGAAAAAATACGTAAAAAAGAAAAGGAAAAATAACAAAATAATAATAAAGGGAGATGTGCTCTATATTAAAAACTCTCAATAGATATTGTACAGATTTCCATGGAAAATATTTACAAGGTAGTAAACGCTTTACTTGGTGTTCTTTGCCAAATAGATTTATTAGAATTCATTGCTGAAGGGAATATAAAATTAAACCGTTCATAGTTAAACGTAATAACGCAAGGACGATTTGCAAATAAACTTTAATAATTAATGTAAAGGGATAGCAGCATCATTAAAGACACTTCAACAGGAAACAGATTCAAAAATCGAAAAACAACATGCACCACAAAAACAAGACTGAGTATGTGTAGTTTTTCTATAAAATCTTAAAAGTCCCAAAAACTACGATTCATATTCTTGAAAACAGTTAAGCAATTTTATACTCAGTCACAGTAACAAAACACACTAAGTGCCTCCTTAAGTGCCGGGAAGATATCTAAAAGAAAGAAAAACAAAAAGTTAACTGTTTATTTAAAGGTGAAATTTTCTTTCTTTTACTTTTTACGAGACACGCTAACCACATTTATTCCTAAATTTTATGTTGTTTACTAACAAACTTGTTTTAAGTGAAAAGTACCGACTATTATTTAACATTAATGTGCGTGGCATTAATGTCAGAAAAGTTGTAAACTGTTTAATGCAGAATATTCCAGTAGACTTCATACACACAGAAAGCCCAGCAAACCATTAGGCATTATACACATGTTAAATAAACATACCAAGTCAGATATTACATGCTGCTATTTTGAAAAGAAGCAAATAGGTAAATGAAAAGTTGCAACGTTTTTTAAACTGCAAATAATTTTAAAAGACTTACGAGCACAGTCCAGACAACTAAATTTGGCTGGAATAAGCTACTTTTGCTTTACATGGTGAAGGATGAGTTCTCGAAATATGCTAAAAATGTGCTTTAATTGTTTTTATATGATTTTTCTATAGATAGATGAAAAGCACTACAAATTAAAATATAAAATATAGGCGGTCATTAGTTTACTAATTTTCAAGAATTAATAAGAGATTTAGGTCAATTTTAACGTAGAAAACGGGGTTTACCTTAACTGATTTTTAGCTATGTAGAAAATGTGGCATTGCTTTCAGCTTCCTTTTGTGTCTAGAATACTTTTAGACACACAGACTCGAATTTGCTATTATCGACAGTACAAGGCATTGATGATCTTTGTAGAGCAAAGTAGGCCGTGATTTCAATTTATAATGTTGGCATTAAATTTGCTTGAAACTGCGCCATCTTTTCAAATGTTTAATTCTAGATTATTTAGAGAAAACTATCTAGCCAAATGTTCTCGCTAGAATTACTCCTCAGTAGAATATAAATTTAAGGTTTTGAGTTTATTTTAATTTAAATAAATTAACCTTAAATTACCAACAGAAAATATAATGCACTTTATGGGTTAAATTTCTCAGCAAATCTCTGGTGATATCAAAGTCCAAATTAAGATATATTTTAAAAACTTTAAGTAATAACCCACACAATATAATTATACTTCAACTTACACTTACTGTGCGTTATTAGAGGTAAATGGCATTAAGAACGCAATTTCCAGGTTGACATCTATTTATAATTACGATACCTGTAATTATAAATAGATGTCCCTGTTTACGTTATATAACATTAATGAACAAATTTATGTCATTTTGTGAAATTTACCTTTTTATTTCTGTTGGAGTAAACAATTACTTAATTTTTATATATCCAACGGCCCACTGGAGTTAAAAAATATGACGAAGGGCTCATTTAAACAAATAGGTATCATGCTAAATCTTCTCACAAACCGTGTTTTCCAAACTCAAATAATGGATAACTTGTCACAAATCGCTTTGTGGAACGCAAATAGACTCGCATAATACTCAGAGGAAATAAATATATTTATCTCCAACTAAAACATTTATATCACATAAATGACACTGCAGTAATAATCAAAAATTTGATCAAACACCACCAAGTATACAGCTCTTGCAAAAATTTCCAAGCCACTAATGTGGCAATAGAAGATTCCAAAAACCTAATCATTTCGGCTGTTCATTACCCCCCCCCCCTCAAACGCACAGTGAAATAGGAAGGAACATTATGAAAACCTTTTCAACACTTTAGGGCAACGATTCATTGCAGGAACAGACTATAACGCTAAACACACTGTTTGGGGCTCCAGACTTACTACGCCCAACGGACGTGAATTACTTAAAACTCTGGAGATTTTGGTATTACAAAAGGCATTCCCCCCTCAAGTCTTGCAGCAAGTAATAATCACAGTATTCACAAAAGTGCTAAGCCCAAAAACGCATCCGAGTATAAGTAATAAACACACAAACTGGGACAACTTCGGACGACTCGTAAATGAAAACCTAACATTAGGTGTTCTTCTTAAAACAGATAGCGTTGAATCAGCCGTCAAGTTATTCAATGATACAGTGCAACAGGCGGGTTGGAACGTAACACTGAATCAGCCGAAACTACCACAGCTTATTGTCCTACATTAATAATAATAATAATAATAATAATAAAACAAAAAATGAAATAGGTCATAAAAGCTTTACCAGCAATCAGGACACGATTGGGAACATGGGAAAGGAGCAACGAAGAGAAAGCACCCACATTGGCAGATCACCTCTCGGAGATTTTTCAACCGCGCCCATCGAAGAACGAACCTAAGGAAGAAGAAGGAAGAGCTAATCCAACTACTATAGACATCCTACAAACTTGATCCACCAGTCCCACATGTCAAAATCGCGGATGTCCAACATGTTGTTAAACTCCACAATACCCCAAGAAAACGCCGGGGTAAGACCTCTGATTAGTGGCAAAATGCTCAAAGAGTTGCCCTACACTGGCATAACATATCTTATGCTACTATTCAACGTAATCTTACATATTTGGTATTTTGCAAACCAATGGAAAGTGACACACATTGTTTTAATTCCAAAACCAGCGAAACCACCAATGAATTACAATTATATCAACCAATACGCCTACTGCCCACAGCGGCGGAAGTATTTGAAAAACTGCTTCATAAAACACTCTCACCAATCTTTGAGAATAATGAAACAATATCCAACCACCAATTCGGCTGAAGACAAATGCTTTCCACGATAGATCAAGTTCACCGAGTTGTTGATAAAATCAAACAACCGTTTGAAAACAAACAATACTGATTGTTATCCTAGTTGCGTTTACTCCTCCCCTTGATCTATTTCATTCTCCTCAAATCCTAACCTGCAAAACAGCCACTTTCTGGTTAAAGTTGACACTGAGCCCACAAAACTCCATATACTAAATGCTGGAGTACCCCAACGCATTGTTTTTGATATATTGTTATATTTAATATACACTGCCGACCTTCTAACAACACCAGACGTCCTAACAGCAAGGTTCACTGATGACACAGTTGTCCTATCCACTGCTAATGATTTAACTGTCGCTACTACACAAATACTGCAAACCACCCTAAAGTCAATACAAGGTTTAAAAAATTGAGAATAAACCAAAAAATTCAAATCAACCCATATAACGTTCACCGCCAAATTGGCAGAAATACTGATGAACCAGCTCATAACAACAAGAGACTTCTACAATATCTGCCCAATAAATTATCAAATAGATCATAATTAAGTTAAGTTAATTTAGTTTTATAATTAAGGTTTAGCTTTTAATAATATTATCCTTAGATCACACAAGATCTAAAAACCTATTCACTATATGAAGAGATCTACTGAGCACTTTTCGACATGTTGTATATAGGTAAATTGTTATATAATTTGCTAATTGTACATTTACAAATCGCAAATAAAATGGGATATTAAAAAAATATTTATAGTTTTAATATTTAGTTTTAATAAAAATACTTTATTTATACATATATAAAGCTATTTATATAACAACTTACACTTATGTCAGACAAGTATAGTATTTACTTTTCTCTGTTTCAACATTAGAATGACATTATTCTTGCACGCATTTTGATGCTTTAATGAGCTTCACTATTAAATGATTTTTGGTGATATTTTGTTTTCAAAAATTGGTGATACTGTATCAAATAATACACAAAATACATAGGCAACCATTCAGTTGCTAAGCAACAAAAAGTTAAATGTCAAACTTCTGTCAACTGCCAAGCAAAAATGCTATTAACAACCTAATATTTTACCAAAATTTCCACAACTGGAAATTGTCAAGTTTTTTTTATAAAAATAAACATGAATAAAGAATGTAAGTGGAAGCCGAAACAGAGAAAATCGTATATATAATTACTCGTTGCAGAAGGCAATTCGAGCACTCGTCCGTACTGCCACTCGCCGCTACGCGGCTCTTGTCCAAATTTCGGACTCGTGCACGAAAAGGTTGCCTTCTGTAACTTGTGATTTAATATAGGTACTATTCTAAAGATTTTATGTTATGCGTAGGTATTTTTACTTATTGCATATCAAAAAATAAATAAAAACGAAATATTTACTGCATTCACATTTTAGTAAAGCTCATAATAATAAATACAACATAACCTCAGATTTGTAATTAAATGTGGCTTTTACTGCCTTGTGCAAATCAACGAAACTTCCTACCACGGCATACTTTGGTTTTCGAATGTCATACATGTTTTGTATGCCTCACTTTTTCTTTATTCTTGTCGTAGAGTAATATTTGAAAATATTTGTAGAAAGGCAACAATATTGAAGGAGAAACGAAATAATTTTGGACTGGTCTAAAGTTAATTTTGCCATTTGCTTCATGGAGCACTTGTTCTCCATGGTTCCCTGTGGTTTCGGCGTACATTTTGTATTTAACTTTAGTTTGTTTTAAAGAAATACTCAAATTAAAACATTTATTTATTATCAACAGGCGCGCAAGGTTTTAAGACCTTTGGGGTACGATTTATTTTATGTATGGGAAACAACGTATCAATAGTGTCTGTTTATTTGTTTATTTATTGGGTGACATCTAGGTATGTTCTATAGCGTAAGTTAAAAGTTTAGCTGATATATACGATACATACAACTTATTTCAAAGAAAATGCAAAACAGGCTATAATCTGTTAATTATGCTTTCCCAATTTGCTTGGGAAGTGTTGGGCAAGTGAAGGGTGCGGGTCGTCCTAGTGTAACCGAAGATAAACAATTGGAAATTATTCAATCAGTAGTAGAAAATACAGAACAATCAACATCAGCAATAGCGCTGCAATGCGAGGTCGGTACTACTACTGTAAAAAAAGTATTGAAGAAAAATAAATTCCATCCTTATAAAATGAGAATTTTACATGAGCTAACAGAAGACGATCCCGATAGACGTATTCAGTTTTGCGAACTAATTGCGGATAAAATTATCCAGAATAACAGTTTTATCCAAAACATTTGTTTTTCTGATTAATGTACATGTTTTCTGAACGGAGCAGCACACAGACAAAATGTTCGTTACTGGAGTGACACAAATTCACATTTATTTTACGAGGGCAAATCACAAGATCCGCAAAAGTTAAACGTATGGGCAGGAATCTTGGGGAACCACATTGTTGTACCATTATTCATCGAAGAAAATCTAAACGGAAATCTGTATTTAAATCTACTGGACAATCAGATTACTTCCTTAATAATCGAAATAGTGGAAAATAATCCTCAAGAATTCAACGAAAATGATGCGATTGTGTTTCAACAAGACGGTGCTCCTCCGTACTATGCTCTTGCTGTACGTAATTTTTTAAATGAACATTTTTTGGAAATTGGATTGGACGGCGTGGTCCAATTGAATGGCCTCCACGATCTCCTGATTTGACACCGATGGACTCTTTTCTATGGGTCTACATAAAAGCAAAGGTTTTTACTACAGCACCAGAGAATTTATTAGACTTGAGGCGTCGAATTACAGGAGTTTGTAGGTTAATCAACCCACAAACATTCATAAATGCGAGCGAGGAATTTGCTAATAGATTACATTTTTGTCAAGAGCAAAATGGAGCTCACTTTGAACATTTACTTTAATAAATTTTTCAACAAAAAACAAGTTTTTTATTTGTGTCTGTATTATTAAACTGAAATTGTATTGCATCTTACGAAATTTAATTTTTGAACGTTTACAGTTATTTTTCTTAAAAATTAATCAATAAATTTAAAATCGCAATACACCCTTAAATAAAGTTTTAAAATATCTTTAATTTGAGGTATTACTCGACCCATGGTTCCATTTAAAAAAAGTGACCCTTTTGTCCTAGCGGTGACATCTTGAACTTTCATGGGAAAAAAAGGGAGTCGAAAGGTAGTTTTTGTTGTCTTATTTAAGGTTACTTTAAAATGTTTTTAAAAAATCAATCCCTTCAAAAGTTAGCAGGAGGGCGGGGGAATTTACGTCCGCACTGTATATTTCAAGGGCAGTACTAGAAAATTGCATGCTGAAGCAAAAAGTTGAGTGTGATTTTTTTAAATGGAGTTATGTTATAAAATCAGAAAGTGTTGCAAGCACGGTGAGAATGGAAAGCATAAAATGCATATTGGCGGCAGTGAAATATATGTATACACAACAGTTTGTAGAATATAAGGTCCTCATTGCTCAAGGCAAGCAACACCTCGAATACCTATATAACACAAACGTTTCAGAAAGAGTATGAGAAGTGGGAACCGACAATCAGTGAAAATTTCAAAAACTGATTCTCTGCGAGCAAGAGGAGACTGTACAGATTTGTATTTGAAACATAACAGTTACAATTTAATTATTTATTGGGAGAAATGAAAAATTAATTTAGTCAATTAAATCCTACCAGATGATTAAAGTAATCTGTGCCAAATGAAAGAAGACTCATTACTACAGTAGTAGAAATTGATGATCTTGTAAAGTATTTAGAAGATAAACGAGATAATACAAATGGCAGAATGAAAGAGATACCTACACTAGATAAGATAAGGACAAAACAATTCACCTGTGGCCAAGAATGATGTAAAAGGAAGACATTCAAAAGCTGCAATGGATGCCAACAGAGAGAAGGAAAGGAGGTAAGCTTGGAAACTCTTGTAGAGAGGAATGCTAAAAACAATCAAAGAAAGAAATCTAGAATGTTTAAATTGGAAACCATTGAGGAAAAGCTGGAAATCGTTGAACGACAACAAATGCTATAGACTGAATAAAACCGTGCGAAAAAGAAATTACAGTAGGCCAACACCAGGCTCTTAAGACTGAAACAATGGAACATAGAGAATGGTCATATGCCAAAATTATTGTTTTTTGTTTTTATTAGCAAGCATAAATTTAGGTTAGGTTCAGGGTTGAACTTGATGGTACTACGCATTGACAACTGTGGTGTTCCAAAGTTCCAACCAAGGCCCTTTTTTATAGATCTCATAGTATATGCTTAATGTAGTATATTCTAGAGAAAGTAGGTAAAGAAGCTGCAGCCTTAAAGGTGGTAAAATGTGAGAGGTTAGAGGTTTGTAAGAAATGATCTAAGCCAACGGGCCGTAGAATAATAAAGTGATATTTAAGTATTACTATTGTGTTTATTATTCAATATAACCACCTGCACCCCCAAACACAACATTTAAGATGATTTACTTTTTATTTCTGTTAAGATTTTTATCAACCGTCTCAAAATAATAATTTACTAAGGTTGGTCGATAATCGTCAACTTCTCAGCCCACTCTTTTATACTTATTTCTAATACTATATGCTTAAATAAATATAAATTAAGAATATGCTTATAAATAACACTGCCTTTTTTAGAGGTAGAAAATTCAACCAGTTTAACGCTCTTTTAAGCTTTCGTAGCAAGTATGCAAAGAAATGCGAGTGTATACAAACATGTACCTGAGCATTTTGTCTCTTGGAATTCTAGAAATGAAAAAGGAACTTGCTGTGAAGCTGTGAAATGCCAAGTATTTTTAAGAGTTATCTTGTATAGTTCGTGAGCTTCTTCAATGGGAAAAGAGCGTCCAGATGTGAACAATAAGACTCATTGGCACGCGCCCGCTGGTCATACAACTCGAACAATGGCGCCAAGTTTTAGCGATAAATCTGATTTTAATGCTAGGCTATGTTTTTTTGTTGTTCTATCCACTTTATTTTAACATTTCAACTTTAATATAGAAAAGTCGAGCAGTTTAGCGAATTTACCTCTCGAATTTTTCGTTTTCATTCCGCCTCGTTTTCTACGTGAGACTAATTAAAATAACTAAATGTGTTTCGGCGCCGTTGCTATACGAAATCGATTTGTACGCCTAAAACTTGGCACTAAATTTAAAATATGTGGAATTTATACCTGACTAACTGTATTTTAAAATAAACCAACTAAGTGGTCGGGGTTTGTTTAAATTATAGAAAAGTGATAAAAATACCGAATTCACATAACTTTATTGTAAGTACCTATGTGAAATATCTAGAAATCCTAAAATCAGCAAAGTCGCAAGTCATATGTTGGAAGTTGCCTAGTGATACATCCCCAAGGAACGCAAGATTTTATTGCTCCAAGATTATTTGAGTAAAGTGTGCCCACTTAGCGGAAGCGTTGTACGTCGAGGAATATATTATTTATGCTTAGCCGAAGGTTACATCTTGAAAAAGTTCAAGAATGTGTTTTATTTCGTGCGTGTACGCGTATGTGTTTACAATAAGTTTTCCAGGGTTCTTGACACATATTCGAAATTAGGCGCACATACAAATTGCTTATCTTGACACGATAGCCAACGTTCTAAGACCGAAAACCGCGCACCCACGCAGTTATTCTCGTCAGGAGTCACTATCCTCGGGCAAACTGCCAGTTTCTGGCACACGACACTCCGAAGCTCTGCTGGGGTCCTGATTCATTTTTACTTGGAATGCACCGTCTTTATAACCCTACGGGCACTACTTAATTATATAACTCAAATCTTTGCCTTTCATTGTTTAACGGAAAAATGAATTTCATCATTTTCATCCAGCAGCTTCAAACTTTTTTTCTTTGATAGGGGCGTAACTGCAGAGGAAGCATCTCATTGCTTTACTAAAGCGGATAAAAAATGTCCATTTATTGAAACTAGAAAATACCCTTCCTTTTGAACTGTCGACTCAAGTATCAATTTTTCAACCTTAGCGCTTTTGTTATTGTTTCGGAAAGTTTTTATACACCATTGCAGGAAACGTATCTCCACTGAAAATATGGCTGTTTATTATGTGTGTTAGCGACACCTGCTGCTAATGCATTCGCTGTGGTCAAGCGAAAGCCAAAAGGGAGTAATAAATTACGATAATTTGGAACATATTTATCTCGCCAATAAAACTACCAAAGGATTATTATTTTGACGCATACTTTAGATTCAGCCTGCTTTATACACACACCACGTGTGCATCACCGTTAAAAGGAAAAATATTGGGGAAACTGATTTTTTGCTTAGGTAAACACACGTCTTCTTCCCATATTCGAAGCAACACCAAAAGTGCTCGCACCTGGTTCTGCGTAACACATGTCAGTTTACTGTCACAGAAATACACCTCGCGGGCGTACCTCTTAGTTTATTTTTACTAAGCCCGTTTATTTGTGTTTTAGAGTTTCACTCACTCATTTTTAAAAAACATTAACTTTTAAGACTATTCCTGGAACAATAATTCCGTGTCGTGTCCCCGCCCGGTTAGCGCTCGTGTAAATAAAAAAGTCCAATTTGGCTAGCTGTAAAAATCGAATGAATCCCCTTTACGATGTTTCAACGTCTAATTGGAAATTTGGTTAATGCGATTTTTAACGAGTTAACGGTGAAATATCTGTTAAACGCATTAGGTGTTGTATGGTCAGTAAATATTGCACGGCAAAAAAGGCGGTCCGTTCTAGCCCGTGTTCCAAATAAATGGGATAATTTAAAGGGTTTAATAATTTCTTTGTTTGGCTGTGTTTGTGAATTGCTCCAGTGTCGAAGTGTATGAACCTCCCATTATCATGTTAATTGCGCATACGCCGAGGGGTATTCCGCTCCAATTATAAGTTATCCTGAGCATCACTGAGTAAAATTGGCTAAACTATAATAAAGCTAGCTTTGCTATACTGTTTATTAGTAGCTACAGAGCGTGGCCATCCTTTAACCGGCATTATTTAATTTAGATTATCATGTTGCCTACCGTGGAAGCTCTTGGAGGGTTCTAATTAACGAGGATCGAGAGATTATTTAATCTCATTTAACGCCTGACCTGTAAGCTACTGTAAGACATTTCATAGGATTACTTAGCCCTTAGACCACGCCACACCATTATAGAATTAGAATCGTTATCGTATTAAAACAAAAACGATGGAATTCCTGAAGCGAGGACGGGAATTCGCATTTGATATTTGCTGAATTTATGGATGAATAATCGAGGACGTTATTATTTCCAAACAAAGCTTCCCAATTACCGATTGTATGTGCGTTACACATTCATAATCCTATTAGTCGTCTGAAAACGAGCGATACAATGCAATATTTTTAGGCCTTTGTTTTCCACGAAACTCTGAATATTGTAACCTACTTTGCGGATAACAGTGATAATTTAACCGAACCGTCGATAAATTTAAATAATCTTATCTTTACTATCGGTGCACTAATCGAATTTCTTTTGTTAACAGTGCCTGCCAAAGTGATTTGGGCCGTGCCTGGAAAAGACGTCGAACTTCCCTGTGACGTTACCCCGCCGACTCCAGGTGATGCTGTTAATATGATTTTCTGGTTTAAAGATTCAACGGGAATGCCTTTATACAGGTAAAAGTAATTTAAGCGTCCGAAATGTCGGCACTTGATTACTTTTGTTTTATTGAGGGAATGTATAATATAAAACCTTAATTTACCTACCCTTTTCGAGTAGGTTTTCTAGAATGTATTGCAAAAATGGCGTATCGATTTCTCTTAACGGAAGAGGGTTGTAAAGGATTCCGAATATTTAGCGAGGCTCCGGACATATAAATCAAAGTACCGGACCAGGAGAACAAATCGCTGAGCTCGGTACTTTACAACTGCTCGAAGGTACAGGATATAGCTCTGCCAGAATGTTCTGCTTGATAATCTTTTTCCTTGAATATTTCTTGGCTAAGCGTTTTTTAGGTGTTATCACTTCCACATTACGTTCTAATAACTATTAGGATGAAAAGGGAAAATACAAATACACCGTAAAAATAACTGTATAAATCCTACCTACAAAAGCGTTTTTAACGGAAAAAACGTACTTATTCTGGCGCCTAAATTGAAACCGCTTGTTTAATAGCACAATAAAATATTTCTACCTACTTGTAGCCGTCAAGAGACTGGTCTTATAATTTGCTGAACGTGCAAAACCCATCACGCAGTCGAGCCATCAAATATGGGAAGCCATTTCGTTATATTCCGTCTATTGTCGAAGGAAATAACGCCTGTTTTACGGGATATTTTATACATTTGCATCCGCGTCTCTCGTTTTGGTATTGTTTCCTTTACGCCGAGGGAAATAAAACCCGTACTTAAATTTCATCCCGTATAAAAGTGGGGTTAGTTCATGTATATACACAACTCATATTTAAAAGTGGAGAGTGTGTGCTTGTTAAACGCTTTTTATTGCCCATTTGCACGAAAACTGTTAAATGCCCACCGTGGTTTTACAAATAACTTTGCAGAAAGCGATAGCAGCATTTGTGAAATTTATTACTTTGTGAATATAAATTGAAATTTTCCTACAAAGTTTTATTATTTCGTGTTTGTGTTATATGACGTATTCACAAGTTTGCCTTTATGTTTCGTGTTATCTGTTGATATAAGTGTGTAGAAAGGCGCAACCAGAAACATACATTAAATATTTTGTTTTACAAAAAAGCCGTTTTATAAATGCACATAAATACGTTTTAATGATACGATACGATCATCCCGTTTGAAAAAAAACTGTTAAATGCTCGCTGACAATAAAGAATGAGTATAGCCCACAGGACCTCAAATGTGGTGCGTCGTCTAGACAAGATAAGACTTGGATAACTCTTCCGTCTAGAAAATTTCAACACTCAGACACTCCTCTTTAGATTTAACGATATTATTATTGTTCTTCAGCGTTCCAAGTCCATTATTATTAACACTTCTAAATATTTTTTGTAGCGAGTTTGAAACTGTATACTTTTTGGGCATTTCCCCACCTAAAGTCACAATTAAAGCTTTGCCTTCGAAACTTACTAATTTTTATTGTAGCAACTGGTGGTGACATATGTACCTAACCCAAAAAAGAAGTATAAAAAGTCTACGAAACCTCTATCAAAACACTTTAAGACACACCAAAAGTCATTTTACCAAGAGTTAGGAGTTTTGTATAAAACCACATAACAGCGAATTTTGGCTATTCATAACGCAACATTAAATAACAAAAAAAATCGATTAAAGCAAATGCAAATATCATCCTGCTAGTACAAGCATACAATTATGCATATCTTTGAATCACGAATAAACAACACCATGCTGAGTTTTGTATTACCCTGTTGGGGAATTCAAATCATAAGCGAACCAGTGAAGCAGTTTTCATTGCGGAAGTGTGCCGTACACATACCCGGAAATCATTTGAATGACTTTGAAAATTCAACCAGAAATTTTTGGCAGAATTTATTTGAACGTTTTAAGAAACTTCCTTATTTGCTGATTCATTTAAAGCTTTAAAAATGTTGAAAAATCGAGGAGAAAATTAAAAGGTTTCACACGGCTGATGTTTTAGCATTGTTCGTTAATTTTTAAATAGGGAACTTTAATCGCTTAAAAAGAAAACAAGCTTGTAAAAACTGCATTAATTTTTCAGGGTTAATTAACAAGCTCCATTGATGTAAAATTTTATGATTTACTTTTATTGCTAAGCACGGGTCTCTTGTAAAAATCTACATATGAAAAATTAATATTTAATATTTTTACTGGCTATTTCAACCGCCATATAAAGTTTAAGATTTAATTAGTTGGTAAAACTTATATTTTAAAATTCCCTGACGTCAGACACTTTGTTAGACTGTTACAATGCTCAATCAACTAACGACCTGTCAGTGGCTAGTGGGGTAGATGTCTGCTTAATAAGCAAGTGAACACCGATTCAAATCTCAGCCGGGACCTGTTTTCTAACTGCAACATTATCTCATACCTAAAATTAATGCCTTTACTGATCAATTATGGTACTTAGTTCTCAGCTAATTGTCTGTTTCTTAAATTTTCTTAGTCTTTTGCCTTCGATAGTAATAAACTAGTTAAATATTTTCACTCAATTAATATTAATGCGGTTGATAAACTAAATCCTGCCACGGAATTGTTCTGTACTCTAACACTACTAGACTTAGATCTGGTGACATTCTTCTTCGCATTTCTTCTCATGCTCTTTTGCTATTTCGACATCACTTTCTGCCATGCCAATAGATTTAGCATATTTTGGACTGCTAGTAAACCCATTTTAAACCTCATTCTTGGCCAAACATTTTGTGTTGAAACGAAGTATAAGACATACTACTACTCTGAATTGTAACCTTTCTCTTAATTAAATGTGCTGCATCCTTGGAAATTCTGCTATGCTTTGTTTCAGATGCTGCTACTATTAACAAATCTGGAAAATAATAACAAATTGCTACTCATGGTATGTCGCCAAAATTACTTTTCTAAAAAAATCTTTGGTATTGCTTTAATTCCAAAAGGCCTCCGTGCAAAGCTGTAAACATCCAAATGGCATATTAAATGCCTGGAGCTTATTAGAATTTTCATTTGTTTTTAAAATCAAGTACTGAAGATATTTTGTTTACCTTTAACTTTTAAACAAACTTTCTCTACAGTTGATACGAGGAATAAGTTTCGTTTGTTTGTCTTGTTTAAGTTTTGTGAGTGTAGACATGCCTTCAGAGATTTCTCAGAGTTTTTACAGTTATTGAATTGATTACCCATCCTGATGTGGGCCATTAACTATTTTAATTTTGTCATGTTTTTCTAAGACGTCTGACTTAAGCTTCTTGGTAGTCTATAGCTTTTAAGTATAATTTTTTGTCAAATTTACCTAACCCTGTGAACAAATCAGTATTTTGTACAAAGTATTCTCTACTTAACTTAGGCTGCTAACGGTCCTGATTTGTGAGTAATGTTCAGTGATTTACAAAACTCACGCTAATAATAGTACAGCTAAAAAAATAATTTAGATTATTTTAAAATTTATAACAAGGTTCTTCTCTTCCTTTTTCTTCATTATCATCATCTTCTTCTTCTTCATCATCTTCGTCGCTTACCGTAGGTTGCAGCTTATGTTTCTTCTTAATAATTTCATGGTGTGTCCACCGATGAGGACAGATAACTTTCAGCCCGTTTCCTGTTTTGTACTATTCTTATAAGATTCAAGTCTTATTCTTTCTATAAACTGCATTATATCGAAAACTTAATATTCACCTCCAACGGTTTGGTTCTTTAACCTGTTTAAGAGTGTTTTGCCCAATATTTTTCTTATTTGATTTTTAATAATAGCTGAACAGTTCTAAAATGACTTCTGTTGACTCTAGTTTCTTCAAAGTTCTTCCAATCTCTTGCATTTCCAACCAAATACTGACAGGAGCTATATTAATCTGGACACCTTGAAACACAACTCTAAGCCCTCAACTTCAATAGTTTGCAACAATTCACTACACGTTTAGTTTTCAGTAACTTCAACCTAAAAATTGTCTTCCCTAATATTCTCAGCGTCTACGTTTTCTTTTAATTCTCCGACAAATTTACTATAGAGTTTTGTAAGGTAGACGTTGTTCGATCCAATGCCTTGTACTACAATTCCAAAAAGTGAATCTTTCTTCTTCTCACTGTTACTCTGTCTCTTTACTTTTAGTGTGGTTTTTAATATTTTATCTCATCTTCCATCTCTACGTTCTTTCTTATTAATTCTATTTCGCAGCCTTCTTGCATCACATCTGCACTAATTTTTCCTTTAGTTCTTGTATTCCATACACCATGTATAGTATTATCTCTTATCATTGAACCATTTTCCAATGGTGAGGAAAGGGTCAAAGGATATCTTTCTTTCTCGGCCCAACATTTATTTCTAATTCTTTTGTAACTGTATCAGATTTTGTTCGTTTCCTTCAGACTCTTTCTTAACTGTTTGCAGCACACTGAGGGACATAAACCTTCTTAAATTCCTTCTGTGTCGAGATGTTCACTGCCAATGGGTGTCTACTGTTCTCTTTATCCAGCTTGCTGGAGGTATTCTTTGCTCATCTTTGTCCTAGGTCTTAGGTCGGCAATGGATTAACTTTGTCATTCGTTTACTTTTGTTTTGTCTGACTACCCCTTTGCTAAGTTCTATAAAATCCGTGGCTTTTGATTATTTATCTGTAATTCTTAGGTTATCATAAATATCAACAACTTCTTCGCCTATAATGTTTATGAATACTGCAACTTCTATCTTTTCATCTCTTCCCAAAAATGAACAAATATGTCCCCAAACGTCGTTTGAACCTTTTGAAGCTGTCGGTTAGGTTTCCTTAATAAGATCGACGTGGTTTGCATAAGATCACTTTTACTTTTATCACTAAAACACTTATTTTCTACTTTTCCTCACATGTTTTGCCTTTTCTTCTTCGTCTTCTTTTTCTTCAGACTCTTTGCCTTCAAAATTAGATGTAGTCCTATCCTTTCTTTCCAATTTCCTCTGTATCGCCCTTATATCAACTGCCCATCTCTTCTTTTACTTATTCTGGGTTTCCAATATAATATTAGATTGCTTCATCCTTCCTCTTGTCTTCAACTCCATTTTTCCCTTGGCATTCTCTGTGTTACATCTGCCGCACCTGTTTTCTGTCGTACCCATTCATTCCGTTCTTTATCTATTGCTGTTAGTCCTATAATTCGCCGTTCCATTGCTCTTTGTGTCGTTTCCATTTCTTTAATAATTTTGTTCGTAAAGGCCACCGTTCCGGTGCCATAAATCAGAACACGCAATTTACTGAATGTAGCCCATCCTGGTACAATACGTCGGTTTAATTCTACTTCTTGATTCTTTTTCCCCCATTTTTATATGTATGTATTGACTTGTTCAATTTGTTCTCCGTTAATATCGTTTGTCATAATTTTTGTTTTCCGTTTCTTCATATTTAATCCAAATTTTTTTAACTTTTCGTGTGGTTGTTGTATCATGTCTTGTAGATCGGACATATTTTTTGTTAGTAGGATAATATCGTCAGCATATTTTGTGTTCGTCGAGTTTTTTCCATCTATTTTGATATGCCTATCCTCTCAATTATAAGTATAAGCCATCAAATGTTTTTAGATAAGTGGAGGCCAGCTTTCGTTTTACTAAGTTGTATGTCTCATATTTACATTGTTTTAAAATTGTCACAATTGATTAAGCTTCAAATAGTACTTGTTATGGATAATGCTCCGTAATTAACGTAAATCATAATCTTAAATTATAGGAAATGGCTATTGCATTTACAAGAATCAAATTTACAAAACATTAAGCCTTTTTACAGTACTTAAACTGTCATGCCCAAGGTTTATCCAGAAGCATTTAAAGTGGGTATTAAGTACATAACAGCATTTCAAATGGAAACAATTTATAAATCGATGCTGAAATAATAATTAAAACTAGATAACAGTCGATATCTCAGGGCTCAAGCAAGGATAAATCTAACAAACTGAAACTCTCGCCATTTATTTATTTTTATAAACCTAAAGACACAGTAATTTAGAGCTTCAAGAAAAATTGACTTCCATGAAAATTAATTTACGCCAAATATATATGTTAGAACTTGTAAGAAAGTAACATTTATTTAAATTAAATCAGGTTTAAATACGTCAATCCTGGCCTATTTCACCAAATACAACAAAGAGTTTGTCTTGAGATAGTACTAGCTAAGTATTTAACACTAATTCTTGACGTCTAGTAATACATCCCACACTAATCTGGCTGAAGAGCGTGACTAGACTTTTGGTTAATGTTATGATTCATTGCTTACATAACACGATGCGAATTACTTAATTTTTTTAAGCCGCTTTAATATATACGTGGTTAAACAGTACCAACTGCACGTTAGGCTTTTTTTGACATCAGAACTCTTAATAATGAGTATTAACAGACTCAAAAGATAACATAAAATAAACACAAGTATTCTTGGAAAATTTGTTTGTGATTATGTCCTGAAATTCGATTAATAAATTTCGATTTTAATTAATGAGTGAAATAAATTAGAAACAATTAACTTAAAAAAGTACTAATAAAACATTAATGAAACAAATCTCGAAATTTCCCAACACATACAGGTTCCCATTTCGAGACTGGAATTTCAAGTGTATTCCTCATATTTAGCGAAAATTATGTTAATTGGTGATTATAACGTTCTTGTATAGTTCTGGTGGAAAATTTACTGTCACGTCGGCAACACAAATACCGTTTTCCTACACGTGCTTCGTACGTATAGTCAGAATTAGATACCCAGTTTTAATGTTGGGAGTTTACAATTAAAGCCAAAAATAGAATATTAAGTAGTTATAATGCTTTGAGGTATTTAATGTTTTAATTAACTTTAGACAAATTATTACATTTTGCTTTAAATAATTCACGATGAAATTCGTTAAATTTTTTTATATTTGGGGAAAAACAGCAAGGTTGCGCACAGCTGTTTATACACTAATTTAGCTGTACAAAAGTTGCTTGAAGGTTTGAAGGTGACCGAATTAAAGAGGCAATGTAAGAAAAGTACATAAAGGAAGTAAATTTGTAAACTGAAAAAGTAAAACCTTGAACTAACTTGGAAAAGTATTTAGAAATATAACTGACAGGAAGTACACACAAATAACAGAAAATATTTCTGAAGAGCGAAGAGGTAAACTTTTATATAAATAAACTTTGTAAACTTCGGTTGTTATGCAATTACTTCGTTGAATAAATCCTTTTAAAATATTTAAAGGCTTCACTTACTTTAAATAAAACAAGTACAAACAAATTTAAGAAAGCTTCAGTTTCAGTTTAATTATTTATCAAATTTTGACTTGCACTAACTTGCATTTAGCATTCTTGCGAAGGCATTTTTTCAATGATAAATAAATTCCGTAGGGTTTGTTCTTATTTGACAAATGAACTTTTACGTAATTACAAATGCAAGAAAACACACAAAACCTGTAACGCCGCAGGATATTTACAAAACTGATCTTTTAATAAAACTCAAAAAAAGTTAATAAAACGTGTTTAATTTGCTTATAAAAACGTTGCAATTAAAATGTGCTTCATTAAAAGGGAATATTTACACAGAAAATAATATTTTTAAATTTATTTCGTAACGAAAACATTTGGAAGGATTCGTTTTCTGGGTTAATTTATACAAAATATGCTTTTACTTTTGCCAAAAATTTTATATTAATGTCAGGCTGTCATCACAGTTGACAGCCAGGTTTTTTTGCGTGAATATTCAAACATTAAAACTACTACGATGGGAGTAAAATACGAAAATATTATTTTTTCACGGCCGGGAGTATTTGTCCATTTCTATGATACAAAAATCGCGACAGAAATAATAAATTATCCCCTAGGTAAATAATTTTTCAAAAAATTCCCAAGGGAGTTTTCATTATGAATCAAATAATAAAAATCGGCAATTCTAAATTTTGGATGTTAATTAAAGTTTGAAGCCCCAAAATTGAAACATACTCGTACATTTAAATTATTTGTTTACATTAAAATTTAATGTTACATGTTCACAACTGTAAAAACTAACAGCAGGTACACTATTACATATAACTACACTTGAATATCAATATGTCAAAATTGACATTTAGTAAAATTATAGTTGTGTTCATGAATTAGGAACTGCACGCTTTTAATTTCAATGTCTACTTGATAACGAAAGATTTGGGGCGCACGAGCTTATTATATTTATCACTATACTTAGGCCGTGAAAAAAATAGTATATACCCCTCTGGAGAGAATGCTATTTTTCCTTCGGAGCTTTGTAGCCCTCGGGCTTCGCCCTCTGGCTACAAATTACACCTCAGGAAAAATCTTACATTTCTCTCCCTTGATGTATAATGTACTATTATTAAATGAAAATACAAGCTTTTTTCTGCAACTCATGTAAGTTTCAGAAACAAATATTCAGGTTTTATTAATAATAATTGAATGTCTGATAGGTTGGTAAAGTATTCAGGGAAGTTCAAGTGTTATAAAAAGGCACAAATACTTTTGAATAAACAAACTGAGCGAAAATGGGCGAAATGTTTGACGAAATTATTTAATTGTTTAGAAACCAGAGTTTTGGGAAATTTTTAGCCCGAATTCAGCAAGGATTATAAGAATCTCCAGAGAATAAATTCGGTTTAGATTGTTTCAGATTAACATAAAATTGAAAAATAATATTGAAGTTAAGGAACAAAATACAAAGAGGCAAGCTTGCTCCTAAAAAGCTCCAAACCTTTCAGTTCGGTAGGTTAGTATAAACATAAAAATTTTTATAACAAAAACAAGTAAAAAGTTGTCAGAGATCGTTTTAAAAGATTTTGTATATTTGCTGGGGTTTTCATTAAATGTAATTTTGAGTTTAAATTATTTAGCACACTTTTGATATCTAAGAACGTTTAGTGTTATTTTATGCTAACTTTTGATGTAAAGAACGTTGTTACAGCAATTTTTTGCATTTATTTGCACCACGACCGCGAAATTATTATTCATAGCAGCTGAACCTTGAATAATTTTAACGAATTACATTATAATTTTGTTATGGAATGTTCCCGCGCCGTAATCGAAAGAATTAAGGGAGAACATAATTTAAAAATTTGCCTTTTAATGACTTTAGCAACTTCTTAGAAATTTTCAACGCTTGTTACGATTAAGAGCATTATTCACTCAACGTCGGTCTCATAAATCTATGTATTTATGCCTGGAGAGTAAACTTAAGAGCCTTAACTATCTCATCTATGTTGGTTGTATGAGCCACTAAACTGCCTATCTTCTAAATCCGAGACCCTGGAATAGAACTGTGAAAAGGGGAAAGAAGGTATTTTTAGAGTTCCTGTCACCAAAGCGACTTCCAGAAGTTTCTTTAATGTCCACTAACAAGGTAGTATCATCTTCGGGGAAATTCCTGCGTCCTCCTTTTCGCTTGATTTTCCCTCAAATACAGTTGGTTTATGAAATTTTTCCTATTTTTCTTTTGCTTGTCTTTGTAATAATAACTTTTCTTCTAATTTTGATGTTAGCGGCAACGGCAGGCCTTTTCATTAGGGAAGTAGTCTGGGTAACTTTTGTAATAAAATAAAAATAAGAATGTTATTATTGTTTTCGAGTGTCATCCAATTTAGTAAATTAACGTGTAAATTTTTGTTTTTAGTTTGGACGCAAGAGGAGGGCCACTGAACGAATCTTCGCATTTAACGATGACTGACGGCTTGGGCTCGCGATCCTATTTTATAGTAGATGGCCAGCCTTCTAAAGCTCGTCTTAGGATTCAAAACGTCAATACAGAAGACGAAGGAGTATTCCGATGTCGCGTCGATTTCATTAACTCACCGACACGCAACTTTAAAGTTGACCTAACTTTAGTAGGTCAGACTTTTAACTCACTTAATGTTAAACATGTTAAATTTAACACACTTAATTATCTCCTTAGCGGGATTTCTTTCTATGTACTAATTCAGTATTCCCCCCCAGTTAAAGGACATATTGCGTTTCCACATATTAGCATTACAAAAAATTACCGGCATTATTCTTGTTTACTTCAAAGCCTCTGGGCTTTTTGTCTCTTTCGAATTGTTTACTTGTTTTGTTACAGAGCAGCCATCTCCTCCGAGAATCTTTGACGTCGAAGGTAAAGAGGTTATCTCCGATGCAGGACCTTTTTTAGAAGGCCGTGAACTTTTTTTGTCCTGTCAAGTCAGCGGAGGTATTTTTGCTTTAACTTTCGGCAATAAACCGTTTTTTTATAATTTTTGATTTGCAGGTAGGCCACGGCCGCAGGTTACATGGTGGCACAACGGCACCCTTTTAGACGGTGTTGTCGATTCTTCCAGAGAAACGTACATAACTGACAATCATCTAATAATCTCTAGCCTTCCGAGATCCTTCTGGGGCAATTATTTAGAATGTCGAGCTTCCTCCTCTGATGTTTCTGGATACCTCGTTCGAAAAATTCTCATCAAAGTACACCGTAAGAATAAATTACTTCTTTCGTAATGAAGTTGCTCACTTGTATTGCAGAATTACTTATTTCGAGATAAAACATAAAACGAAGAGTTTCGGAAAAGTGTTTTGTTTATAAAACCAATTTGCGATGCTGTATAAATAGAAATGAGTGTCGAATTTATGTTTTAGCACAAACTGTTTACAAGTTTATTCAATTTTGCACTGTCCTAAAGTTATTTTGTGATTTATAGTGACGTTATTGAAATTTCTGTCACACATGATTTATGAATTAATTTTACTGGATTTAAATTGATATAAATGTTGGATTTCGTCTGTAGCAGGAATATCGGAATGAATTTTAATCTTATGTAGCCTAGCTACCCGTTCGTTGATAAAATATGTGGAAGCGTTATATGAAATACGTATATCTACTTTGGCCACGGACGTTTACCTGAAGTCATCCTCGCGAACTTTTTCCAAAACAAACTAAATCGGTAGAACAAATTAGGCCCGTCAGTTCATTTTAACCGAAACTTCAGCAACTACTATAAAAATAAATTATTCGTTTAAACGACTCCCAACAGGATAGTCTTGCAATAAACAACGTAACGAATGTTCTCGAGATTGAAGCTGATTTAAAAAGGCAAGTCTCGATGGATCTAAACGGACTGAAAAATCCGGAAATATAGGTGCTTGATACGGTTTTACCAAGTACTCGGTTTTCCGTATAGAAAGGCTTCCTAAAAATAATTCCTTAAGCGCGGTCGATAAGATTTACAGTAAGAGCAAACAACTCAAGTGTATAATCTTATCTCTCTGAAAATGGCAGTATTTATTTTCAGTCATTTTTATTTCTTTCTTGCAGTAAAACCTAATAAAGTAAAAATCGTCTCTTCAAATGACCTGCTTTCTGTCAACAAGGTACACACTATTCGCTGTGAAACCTCCGGTTCTTTTCCTCCTGCCAAGTTATCCTGGTTTCTCGGTGGAAAACCTATCAAGAGCGCCACGCTGACAGTAAGTACAAAAGGAATAATACAGGAAGATTATAGGTTTCTGCTGATTAATTATTTTATCGTAAGAAGCAAAAGGCATAGAAAAACGTGAAATACGCAAATGAATTTCAATCTATAACGTCAATTAATTAACATTCGTCCACAATTGAATTTTATATATATTAAATTAATTTATTTGAATACAGATTACGAGCTTTGTATTTTATATATCGAGTGATACAATTTCCAGAAATTTATTGCTGGTTGAAAATTTAACTTTCAGCTTCTACTGGTGTGAAATTAATTTCCAATATTCCAATACTGAAGCGAATGTTATCACAAATCGATTCTATTTCAAACTGACTGACTATATTTTATTCAACCTGTCAACGTTCAGGTAGCGAAACGCGAATCACTCATATAAATATTACTTTAATACTATTTACAATTCAAATGAAAAATTATAAATAAACAAAAGTCTCAAAAATCGCATTGGTTAATTTATTTAAATTTATTCCGGAAATTATTGATTTGACTGTACCTATATTCTAGAATAGGCTATATTTTGCAATTAGATACGAAATTTTGTTTGTTTCAATAGCTTTGTAAAGAGTTGCTTGCTTTTAACGTACAATTAATGATCTCATAAATTTATTACCCCTCAAATGTATGTAAACTACAAACCCATCCTGAAGGTTATATTTAAATCGTAAAATATTACTCTTATTTAGGTACAAATAATTAAAAGTTCATGAAACTTAAGAGTGCAATTCAGAGACCGCTGCAGTGTCTCAGCGTTTTTGAACTTTTGTGGAAAAATATCTAAGTAGCCTTCAGCGAAATAGTAAAAAAGAACTACAAATGTAGATTTACGCTTAACACTTTTTACATTTGCTTTTATTATACATGTATCAAAAAAGGTAGAACCAAAAGCTTCAAAATATTCCAAAATCTTATACACGTTGACGCTGTTGAGGTACATCAGAAGCACCAATTTAACTATGTTGCACTGATAAACTATTGTCGTTAATTGTAAATTGTAATTTTTCATAAACTAAAAAAAATTCCTAAGATATTCAAAAACCTGCAAATTTAAAGTATTCGATTGTTGGATTAAGTAAAATGTAACATTACTGTTATTATTATTATTAATTCCAGAAGTCATAAAGCACAGGGTGTAAATAAAACATTTTCCACACTTTTGAAGGTGAAGCTAGAGGTTAAAATCTGAAAAAAAAGTCAAGAAAATATTTCAATATCTTGGTAAAAATGGTTTCAAAATGAAATTATTTTTTCTAAAATCCAAATATCCAGATTCAAGGGCAGCTTCAAGGATGTAGATTTTGAAACTTATTTATCAATTATAAATTGTAAGTTGCAGGTTCTTTTGTGAAAGAGATTAACGTTTCAAAGTTATATAAAACACAATTAATTATAGCAGTTAGTATGGAATATTAAATATACAATAAATATTATTAAAAATTGGTAGGTTCGTCTACCGCCATAGAATCTACAATAATAGCTGAGGGATTTTGTTGAAGCTTGGAAATGCAAATTATAATATATACTAAAATAATTGCTGATGAAGACAGACAAATTTTAGACAGTTGTTCCTGCACCCTGTTGTCGAAACAATAAAATGCCAGAATGGCAAAGTCACTTGTTAATGAAATACTGTAAACACTAAAATAGATTTCAAAAACAAGAATGGTTTCAGCTGCACTTCAAAACATTATTTCAGAAATGCTATGTAATTAATAACAAAGAAGTATAACTTTAAAACAGGACATTTTAAAGAGCACTCTTGGTTTGGAGAACGCAAAAATTGTTCAGCACTCAAATATCTACATATATTCTAAACTCAAAAAAAGTTTTGATATTTGCGAGAAAAAAAAATATTTTTGAGATAAACCCAAAATCAAAAACTCAGTATGGCTGAACGCACCTAAACATTGGTCTCGAAATTACAATACAAATGTGTTCACTGTTATTAAATCATTACACGCTGAATTAAAAAAAAAATCAAAAGTTACAAATTTTAACTTTTAAGATACACAAAAAATTAGCAGCAAATAAAAGGATGTAAGAATTATGAAATACAAATTTTAGCAAGAATAGTATATTAAAACGCAAGTTACAGAAGGCAACCTTTTCGCGCACGAGTGCTAGAATGCCTTCTGTAACGAGTATTTTATACTATTCTCTCCGTTTCGGCTTCCATTTACATTTATGTTTATTTTTATAAAAATACTTTACAATTTCCAGTTGGGGAAATTTTGGGAAAATAGTAGGTTGGTAATAGCGATTTCTGATTGACAGTTGACAGAAGTCTGACATTTCACGTTTTTGTTGCCTAGAAACTGACTGGTTGCCTAGCAACTGAATGGTTGTCTGGGTATTGTATGTATTATTTGATGCAGTATCACCAATTTCTGAAAACAAAATATCACCAAAAATCGTTTCATAATTAAGCTCATTAAAGCATCAAAATGCGTGCTAGAATGATGTCATTCTAGTACTGAAACAGAGAAATTTAATGGAAAGAAAAATAGCAATATTGAACATACACGCCCCTACATAGGACGCAGCAGAAGAGACTAAAACACAATTTTATGAAGATCTCTGGATATGATATACATATGAACCCTTTAAGAAGTTTGACATAAAAATAGGACTAGGAGATTACAATGCGAAGGCGGGGAAGGAGGATAGATTTAGACCAACAATTGAGAACTATAGTAAGCACGAAAAACAAAACGATGGTGAAAAAATGATCAACTTTGCTGCAAGTACGAAGTTAATAGTTAAAACGGCCTTCTTTAGGCATAGAGAGATATACAAAGGTACCTGAACCTCATCGGATGTAAGATACATAAATCAGATAGGCCATCTGCTCATTGAAGAAATACATAAAGATAAAATAGCCAATGCTAGATCCTATAGGGGAGCGGACATTACCTCCAACCACATACTAACTAGTAAGGGCAAATTTTAGGCAAGAGGTACAAATGGCTAGCTAACAGAAGCGCACGAAAAAGATAATTAGAGACCCTAAACGAAAAAGAGAAGAAGGAAGAATGTTCATATAACTAGGATATGGCAAAACCTTGCTAAATCAAGAATTTAAAGAAGATATAGAAGAAAATTGGACAGACCTGAAGATACTAATAAGAGAAACAATGGAAAAGGTACTATCGAAAGGTAACCAACAAAAACCAAGGAAAGACTGGTTCGATTAGGACTGTAAACAAGCTAGAACAAGATAGAAAAGATGCAAAGCTGGAGATGTTGAAAGAAAGGACCCAGGATTCCCTTGATAGATATAAACAAAAAAGACAAGCAAAGAGAAGAAAAGATTACATCAGAAAAAAGACTAGACAAGATAAAAGAACACTATAGCAAAAACATAGTCAGAAAATTCTACAAAGAAATCTGAAAGTACAGAAAAAATAGGAAATTAAAGCCCATGTTTATGAAAAATCAAGAAGGCAAAATAACAATCAACAAAGAAGACATAGAAAACATATAGATCGGGCATTACAGAAACCTATTGAATGAGAAAGTGGTAGAAAAAGAAGAAGGTTTGGAGGAACAAGAACTGACACATCAAGACATAAAAGTAGATAAACCAACATTCCGGGGGAGAGAGAAAATAATGAAAGCATGAGTAATTACAAAAGCTCAGGATTAGATGGGATCACTGCGGAACTCTTAAAAAAACGGAGGAAAGCCATTGATGGACAGGATATATACCCTAATACAGATGACTTGGAAAAAGAAAGAAATGCCGAATGAATGGTCACAAGCACTAGTTCAGCCCACATATAAAAAGGAAACCCTTCCAACCCCGAAACTTAAATGTCCATCGCATTGTTGAATGTCAGATGTAAAGTCCTTAAAGGAACAGTAAATCCGGTCAAACTAGGAACAGAACTTTCGAAATCTTTTACTACCTTCACAAACACGGGATTAAAATAGGGAGATTCCTTGTCAGCGGTCCTATTTAACTTAGTAGTAGAAAGCATAATAAGAAAAAGTAAGATTAATAGAGCAGGAACATGAATGAAAAACTCCCTCCAGTGTCTTGCATACACGCCTGATGATGTCGCAATAATCTCAGGAACAAAAGAAGAACTTAAGATCGTAAAACGGAAGCCGAAAAGTTTGGACTGTCTATTAACAAAGCAAAAACAAAATACCTACTTCATATCAGGCAGCAGGTTTCAACAAGATAATGAGATAGAAAAAGCCGAAAGTTGACGAGTGTAATAGGGCCAGTGGTCAACTATACTGCTATAGTATGGATACTGAGACAAAAAGACCTTGAAAGATTGGTTACCTGGGAGAGAAGGATTCCTAGAACCATTTATGGAGGAACTAAAGAAGGAGAACAGTCGAGAAGAAGATCAAATAAAGAGCTGTAAAGACTATAACTACAAGAAAAAAGTACCAACAAAGCATGGTTAGAAGAGCCAGAGGGCAGGAACAGAGAAGAAAGGCCAAAGAAACGATGGACGGACTGTATGGAAGAAGATTTGGAGGGTTCAGAAATTAGAGATTGGAAAAACCTCCCATAAGATACCTACGATCAAATAATGACTAACCGTTAATAAAGCCTTGGGCCTTAAGGTCTGAAGTGCTAATATACAGGGTGTATACGAATTCAACCGACATTCTTCTAGAGCGTATTTGCTGCCTAAAGATGTAGGTAGGTACCTAAATTGTTAATATACTTATATCATATCTTCTTTCATTTCGAAGTTATTACCTATTTTTTGACATCTCTCCTAATCTAGCATTGAAATCATTGAATGAATTTTTGCCCACATATGGAACTAAACTTTTCTCTGAGTGCACTTTCAGATTACACTTTAAAATGACATCTAATACTTCATTTTTTCTGCTGGAACATGTACCCTTTGTAGTCGATATGGATAAAGAAGTTGCCCAAGCAAAACATTCCAAACGGTCATATGATTTACACCAATAGGTTTGATAAACTTCTGGTACTTATATTTAGCTCCTGTTTAATTATATTCAGAATATTTTCTTCAAAATCAGCAGTTCGGACATCTCTTTGTCGTCCAGCATCTGGCCTCGAACACCTATCTAAGTATGCCAGTTTCTAGTAATCGTCTATCAATTGAAGCGACTGTTGTATGATGCGGCTGTCGCTTCTGAGGAAACTTCTCTGTATAAATTTGCAATATTTCTCTACCGTTTCCTTTTTCAGCTCGATATGCCCAAAGCACATCTACCAGTTAATGACATACACAAATACACATATGTATGAAGCATATGATAATTTATTAATCAACCGGATTACCCGGAAAAATAAAAATTCAAGTTTGCTCCGTAGGAAAACTAATTTTGAATGATTTTTCAAAACTCAAAATTCTTTCAAGAAGACAGTTAGGCAATAGTTGATAATACATTTGATCATTAATATTGCAGCTAATGAACTTCGTATCATTTTTATTATTATTTAATAAAGCGAATCCTGAAAAGTGGGCGATGGATTGTTGGAAATGTTTGACCTATGCAGAGTTTATTATGCAAATAAAGATCAATGTTATCGAACATTTTAGATTATATTTAATGAGAGGAATATGCTGTGAAGTGCTTAGATTTAATTAGTTAGTATTTAATAATTTACAAAAAGATCTTAACTCGACTTGAAATAAGAATGCTTGCTTTTCTGTAACGTTTTGCACTTTCCCAATAATAATACGCTTATTTTTAAATATTGGTAGCTGCACAAATATTCAAAAAAACTGCCGCACTAAAAGTTCTTATAATAGTTTTTGCTGGAAGTCTCAATTTTAGCATATTTTTCTATAAAGATTTAGATATCAAAAAGTAAAAAAAGTAAATAAATAAAAACAAGTAATTTATAAAGATTCCTTTACGAAAGGTATTTTCCCAAAACAATGAACCCATAAATATTTAACTTCTAAAGTACATACACACAACTAATGTTCTCCCTATTTATTGTACTTATGGAAGTTACTTAACAGGAAGTAAGGCAAAATAGAACGAACGAACAGTTTGTTTAATTCGCTTTGGTGGTGGGAAAATACACTTTTAAAAACAATATGTGAATAAATCTGTAACATAAAAGGAAAACTGATTCTGATTCATAAAAGCTAAAATCAACGAATTTCCTTCATTACCAACTCAGGTTGAGAAATAAAGTCTTTTCCAATAAGCATACATAAAAGGTTATTTGTTGGCGTTTACTTTGGTGATTAGTTACTTAACAAAATTCCCATTAATCTAATGTTATACTTAACGATGGCATTATGAATACTTTTTGAAAGCAAACCATGCGTTTTAACATTTATGGTTCCTAAGTTCAGCCTTTTGTAATTGCTAACAGAATTAAAACCGGCTTTATGCCACATGACAGTCGGGGTTAGGATTTAAACTCCCTTGAAACAATGAAACTTTGAAGGGAAACGCAAAGACGTATTTCCTAATTTTCTCGCATTCCTAACTTAGGAGTTATTATAGTTTTCAAAGTAAAAAGAATATAATCCTTTAATTAAACCCACAATTTCGGGTCTTCCTGCAAGCTATAAATACGTTTTCAGGCAAAAAGCTTGCTCGCATATGAACTATTGGATGATTAGCTGAACCGATTTGGTTATCATTTTTGATTTCTTGTGTATGCCAAGCAACTTTTTTTTTTAATTAATAAAAACGAAAATACCTTCTCTAAGGAACTTGTCGTTGGATTTCTGGGAAGTCTGTGATAAACTATACATCGACGCATAGTTTAGATAGTTTCATTAAATTATAACGAAACTTCTCGGAATTCCATCTGAACTTCACACAATGTGTATTTAAAATATAAATTTCGAATCCTCAAATACGTGAAATTTCTGAAGCAAAACGGCGACTGTCGCTTCTACCATAACAACGGATAAAACGAAATACGTTGTAAATCATTGTTGTATAAAAAAAGGGTTTCCCTAACATTTTACAAAATGGCTATCGGTTAAAATAAAATCACGTTACTGCAGACAAATGACAAGAGAAATTTATGTTTTGTCTAAAAATTTCAGTGTATTTTTAATCGTGGAATACTAGTACAAAATTTCGCGAGACTTCTTTGTTATATTGTTATATTTCAAAGTCAGAATGCTAGTCATCGTAATTAATAATAAAATTGTCGAACGACACGTGGAATTTCCGGTTTTGTTTTAAATTTATGTGTATTTCTGATCATGAAATTCTAGGGCAGGATTTCTTGAGGCTTTCAGTGTTGGAATATGAATTATCGAATTAATAATAAAATTGATAAACAAAAATTTTAAATTCAGCTATGTCTTTAATCCTTGAATTCTACTGCAAAATTTCTTTGGGTCTTCTACAGTACGTTTCAAAGTTGGAATGCAAATTATTACAATTAATAATGAAACAGGAAATTACTTTATTGTCGGCTATTATGGATCACCATTAGATGGTATGGAAGTTTTAGTATTCGTAATAAACAGTTTAATGTTAGGACATTCATTAGATTGCTTATAGGTAACAATAATACACAAAGCTGTAAAATTTTATAGTGTTTTTTCATTAAGTAAGTGGCTAAACGTGTTGTGTTTAACATTTAGCAACATCAGAAGGTTATTTTAGTTTTTTACGTCAAAACTTTACTTTTTATTTTACAAAGGTTTCCCCTTTAATTCAGTCAAGAAGGAATTGACATTTCTATGCTGATTAAATTTGAACATGCAAAAGAAATACCAGGCTAATTGAAGAATCAAACTTGAAGTACTTAAAAAATAAATCTCTCAAAAATCTGTTAAATCGTTTTTGTTAATTTGGGCTTTGAAATTTCAACTCTTTGATTTTCAAGAATTTCAAGGTCGAGTAGAAATGTTAAAATTCAAGGGTTTTGTAAATTATGCCCACCTAGCTTTGTCATCGACGTGTTTTGTACGCACTGAAGTTAAATATTCAAGAATTCGTTCTTCTACGGTATATTTTAAAACATAGCGTTTCGAGTTCTCCTACTCGAATTGTGTGAAATTGATGCCTCTAGTTATCAACAATTTAAGTGAAGTCCAGAAACATCTATCAAATAATTAACAGTTTTCACTGTCACCACCCGGAGGTTGATGAATAAATAGTTCTTTTTGAAACACCTAACACCTGCGAAATACGGACACCAACACTACAAACACGAAAATAACATTTCCAATAACCAACAATCTGAATCTACCTACCTGATTGTGTAAATTCACGTTTGATTACATCTAATCGAATATTCCATTGCATTCTGAATGAGTTAAATTAAACTGAAAAAAAGCTTTGTTGTTGCGTTTAAAAATAGTCCGTTTAATAATGTCCAAAATATGTATTTTTATCTTCGAAATCCTTTTTTATTCGAATATAGGCCCACGTATTTCACACCTTTTTCGTATATTTATAGAAGAAATTATGTTTCAACAGGGGCAAATTTAGCTTTTATTTTGTTTTAAGAATTATGTACTTAGTGAAATTCCTAACTATCAAAATGTTTAGTTTTTATTTCGTAATTCACGTTCAGCTCAATGCCTTCTTTAAGTAAGTCACGAAGGAGTGGAATTTATAGTGTTAAGAATTATGTAACTAAACAAAAAAGCCAATAATTTCATGAAATCTGTAGCAACTCACCCGATTCCAAACAGAGTAATGTTTGTCATTTAATGAATTTAAATTCCGTACATGCGAGTTGATAGACATTTATCCCATTTGCATTAATTTTGTTGGTCATAACTAGGAACAGAGATACGGTCGAAATTCTAAAATGTGTTCCGCATTCAAAATGTTACAAAAGCATTTCTGCGTTCACGTAATTTGATTAATAATAACATTTCGTGTCTCTGAATTTCAAATATTCGGTTTAATTTTTAACCCATGTGGCTAATTCTTTTCGAAGTTATGCTTCGTTTAACTGAAATAAATAAATAAATAAATATCAAGATGTCATTTTACGTCTTGAATTGAAAAGTTAATATTATTTCGTAAAAAAATATGGCAAAAATAATAAACGTTAAAGGTTTTTTGATTGGATCAATTTTTGATTTAGGAGGAAACAACAGAGTCGTTCACTACTAGTATACTAACATTGAACGTGGAAGCAGAAGACGATGGAAAGGATCTTGTTTGTCGTGCAGACAATCCGCGGTATCCCGGGGGATCTGCCGAAGACCGGAGACAGATACATGTTGCATGTAAGTGCCTTATTACGCCACCTGTTTGGTTACTTTTCCCTCCGCCATGAAGCAAGCTTAACGTTTATTGGAATTTTAAAGGATCACTTACATTTTTTCTTTGCCGAAAGAAAAACCCAGGAAATTCCTCCCAAATGTGACACAAAAATATACGCCTTCGTACGGGGTTGAATGGTTATTTTATATGCTTAATGCAAACGGAAATCTTGTCCGTTAGAAACGGACGTAGCAGATATCTCAAATCTAGATAAGTAGTAATGGCATCGCAGTTAGCTAATTCGGCAATTCATTTAATAAACTCGTCATGCACAAAACCCGGACTAAGAGCATCGTAACGTATACCTCGCTTAATCCAGTTAGCTGTGGTTGCAAGTCCGGGACACGGACTGACCTAACATTTGTCACAAGATCCGGTTTAACCGCATAGGCTGAACTACGACCGAGTATACCTTAACTCCTAATTTCATTTACTGTTTACTTTACGTCCTTTTAAGGAGCTTTCAAAAGTGCCTTGAATTATAAATAATTTTCCAAAATTGTACTTCCTTAAATTTTCATAAATAGTTATACTTCTAATTATTTTCAGTGATTACATTCATAATACAATTTCTAAGTTGGAGTTTCACGAAGATAAAGCCAAATTTAGAACAAATCTAAAAAAACTGTAATTGCTGTAATTTAATATTGGGGGTTTAGTTGGTTCAGCTGATATCGGTTCTCGATCCCCCAATCATTAAGCAAATTGTCTGTGATATTGAGATATATAGCTCGGATTTGGCAAGCATCTAAATTAATGTTTAGTCTGTATACTATGTAACTTGTACTCTAGAAAAAAAATTAGCGGATATGAACTAACAGTCAGACAATACACCGAGAAATTTTATACCATGAATCAAACCTTAATTTGAATGAAAAGAAAACAACCACAAATGTTTGCCCAAACAATAAAAAAGTGTTATCCTGTTTTTGTTTGTGCTAACAACAATTTGGTGCTGATATTCAGTTCATACTGCAAGTGCATTGAGCAAAATTTTTGTTAATTATTTATTTGTTTAGCGTATGGCATATTTATAAGCACACAACATAAGAGTCGTATAAAGTTGACTGAATAAATTTATTATGTCCAGTCAATGTTGAATTAAGGTTTGAAATTTTGATTCAAATTTACTGTTAAAAAACGTATTGTGTTGTATGTGCTTTTTGCGAAATTTACAAGCCAAGTACTGAGTAGGGTCGCGCTAGCTAAATTTACGTGCAAGGCGTGCTATGCACGTGAGCGGGCGAGCAAGGAGGACGGCCGCTTGTTCGATACTTAACCGAAAAACTATTATATGTAATAGTTACCTGTGAAATTAAGTAAACAAACTTTTACAGAAATAAATAGCAAAGTCTGGTATTACAATAATTTACGATTTTCGAAAGAACAATAGTATCAATTATTATTCACTGTGTCCATTCCTTATATTCAACAAGCCTACTATTGGATGTCTACTTCTTAAGACGATTTCTTTGTTAATACTCATAATTTAATAATTTATTAATAGACACATACAAAGAAATGACGAAAATAAAATTAAGAAGATAACAAGAGGGAAGGTTGAGGGAAGACCGAAAAGTAGATAGCTAAATGAAGTTCACACAGACCTTGAAACAATCGAAGTTACCAATTGGAAAAGAAAATCGCAGGACGGGAAGGAGTGGAGAAGCATAGTCAAATTGGCCAGATCATACCACAAATTGTAGACTTACAGCAAAAGATGGATGAAGAGTAATCCCCCTCAAGAAAATGGATTTTTTAAGCGCCATTATGAGCGAGGAATATTCCAAGAGGAATGGGCCAAATATCAGGACTATAAAATATTAGAAGCTTGTTCGTTACAAATTTATTTATAACGTGAAAATATTAACAATACATTAAAAATAAAATTCATTACGAGTTCACAGGCAGTTTTAGTTGATACTCTTACTTCTGTAAAGAAGATATCTTAGTGGAAACTGCAGTAACAGTTGGACATTAAATTTCAGTGTTTTTTTTTATAAAAAAAAATACACTTAAAGCCGGCGAAACAAGACCTGAAATAAAAATCATAAAATAAATCAGAATAACAGAGATGAGGGTGCTACCAATAATGTTAGGACTTAATTTAAAATCCATGCTAAGAAATAACGACATACAAAGGAAATGCGCAGTACAGAGACGGTGAAGGAAGAAAGCCTGAAATGAATGGACGACAAAGGACTAGCTAAAGTCTGCAAGAACTACAAACCTACAGAGAAACCATTTAAAATTTAAAAGATCGCAACAAAGCTAGTTTTCATCATCAAACGATTAAGAAGCCCTGACAAACAGGATGTAATTCCAGTCGAGAATAAAAAGAAGAAGAAGAAGCCTGCCCGAAGAAGCTCGTCTCATATGGGAAATTTTTGTAATATTTGATTTAATAAAAATTAAATTGGAGTAGTCGGTGTGCTTGTCTAAAGACTGAAAAGAAGCTATCTGGATTTTGTTATGTGGCTTCCATTATACTATAAATTCGTTATATTTAACAAACAATTTTTGAGAAAATTTGAAAAAAGTTTTATTAGAAAGCAAATTGGAAAAAATAATTTTTTTCCGACTAAAACACGTAAAGTTTAGAATGATGCCCTAACATCCTTATTCAATCCTTACAATGGTCAATTTGGTTAATCAACTGAGATCAATACAAGTTTAAATAAGAAATTTACTTAATTGCCTTAAATTAGGATTTAAGTTACACATTACTGTAGTAAGTCCTAGTTTTAACTGCTTGAAGTTAAGTTTTAGCTTAAACTAATACTGAAATATTAGCCCGGCGAATGAAAAATTAAACTAAAAAAATTAGGGGTTTCCAGTAAGGGGCATCGTTCTCAACGTTTTGACTCAAATACAGAGGTGAACTGATATTTACAGTTAAACAAAATTAATAATTCTTAAGTATTTTTCAGTGATTAATACTGAATTTTTGTCAAATTATAAAATAAATTGAATTTTGCAGAAAAGTTGTAATAGGGTTTTGGAAAAATTAACAAAATATAGAAATAAATTATTCTGCATAAAATAACCTGTTTTGATATGAACATATACAACAAAATAACACTACCAACAGTAACATCTGCATATTCATATGTGTGAATTGGATGATACAGAGAAAAACACGAACCCGAAATAAATACAATAGAGATGAAACATTTGAGTTAGCAGGAAAAACTAAATGGAATAGAATCAGCAACATAGATATTAGAGAAGCAACAAAACAGAAACCAATAACGAAGAAGATTGAAAATAAGCAATTAAACTGGCATAGTCTCGTAAGAATGAATCATAACAGATTAGCAAAAAGTGTAATAGAAGTAGGAAAATTAAAAAAAAACAAACAGACAGACCAAGAAGAAAATGGTTAGATCAGTGAGACGAGTCGTTTCAAAAGATGGAAGGGCCTGGAGGAAATGGGTACAGGAAGGCATGAAAACCGAATCTGACGCCTGAAAAGGCGTAAACAGTGGAAGAAGAAGAAGAAGACCTGATATTATAAAACGATTTTGAGATAAATTCAGAAATAATAGCATGCTATTGCGTCAGAGGAATACTTTTCGTGCGGACAGAAAGAGAGGAAAAACTTATCTTTTAGATTTTGACGTGTTCATGGTTTAAAATCTTCTTTTTGTTCATCTTCGGGGATGTGCTGCTGATCATATGAGACAATATAAAATTATTAGCCTTTGTGTATCGTCGTAGTATGGCACGATATGTTTTTGACCAATTTATTATATGTATGTTATATATAATATCATTCCCATGAGGCGAATTGGTGAAACTATCGAATTGGCTAAGAAAATAAACATTGATTCTAATTTTCACTGAAGTAAACCAACATTATTTAATGATAAACACAGATGCAACTTTTAGTTTTTAAACTAAAGCTTATAATTAAGAAGAAAGTTCTGTTGGCATTTTTGGATTTCTAAACAGGATATTCAGTTATGTAGACGAAAATGTATTAGAAAATTGTAGATATAAACAAGAAGAAAAAATGGAGGTACAAGACGAATCTTGACGAACTTTAATGAACTACAAACCTTAAACGTACATTATGAGGAACTCATACACAACAACTGACAAACATTTAAAGAAAATCCAAGTATTTGCAAATAAACGGTTGAGAATCATATGTAACACATTCTGGCCAAACAAGATTAGCAATTAGGTTTTGTGGTATAAAACGGGAGGAAATCCAATAAAAAAAAATTCAGAACACTAAATGAAAATGGATTGGGCATACTCTTTGGAAATCATGAAGCAGTATACCAAAGCAAGCCTTTGAGTCCTTAGACTATTGTCTTGGTGGAAAAAGGAAACCAGGAAGATCTTTAGATACTTAGTATAAAGCGGGAGGAGAGCCAATAAATAAAAAATTCGGGACACTAAATGGAAATGCATTGGACATACTTACTCTTTGGAAATTATGCATCAGTATACCAAACCAAGCTTAAAAGCCCTTAGACTATTGTGTTGGTGGAAAAAGGAAACCAGGAAGATCTTTAGATACATGGTATAAAACGGGAGGAGAGTCAAAGGAAAAAAAATTCAGGACACTAAATGGAACTGGATTGGACATACTCTTTGGAAATCATGCAGCAGTATACTAAAGCAAGCCTTAGAGTCCTTAGACTATTGTGTTAGTGGAAAAAGGAAACCAGGAATATTTTTAAATGCATGGTATAAAGCGGGAGGAGAACCAATAGAAAAAAAATTCAGGGCACTAAATGGAAATAAATTGGACATACTCTTTGGAAATTATGTAGCAGTATACCAAAGCAAGCCTTAGAGCATTGTGTTAGTGGAAAAAGGAAACCAGGAAGATCTTTAGATACATGGTCTAAAGTGGGAGGAGAACCAATAGAAAAGAAATTCAGAACACTAAATGCAAATGGATTGGACATATTCTTTGGAAATCATGCAGCAGTATACCAAAGCAATCCTCAGAGTCCTTAGACTGTTGTGTTGGTCGAAAAATGAAACCAGGAAGACCTTTAGATAAATGGAGATGGAGCATCTAGAGAGAGATAGAGAAGAGAAATAAAACTTGGAGATAAATTACAAGAACAGCAACAGATAACTAGAAAGGTGTGTAGAGACTTAGTGGAAGATTTTGTACAGGAGCTCACCGAAGACACGCAAGAGTAGCAACCTTGATATTCATACTTTATGTTTTCCTTTTGAAACATCCTCAAAGGATGCCTTATACTCCATAGGAGCAACAGGAAGAAAGAAGAAAGAAGAAGAATTACAAGCTACTGCGATATGCGTATATTTGCAGATACACTTTTGGGCTTTTCTAAATGTAGCCGTAGTTTCAAGAATCTTATTAACCTGTAATTCTTTATGCAATTAAAATAAAACCCATCGAAAGGAACTCTTATCAGGCATTAAATTAGAATAATTATAATCTGATTAAACACAGTTTATACATTGAATCAAATATCGTTAGGTGTTAATTAGATGCAAAAAGAATTATCGTAAAATAAAATAAGAAAACAATGTCCAATAAGCATAGGTTCAATAGTTTTTAAAATATAAGATATTGAAAATCCTGTAAAATGAAAGTAATTTACTAAAAATCGCACTATCTGCTACTTTTCAATTTTCGTAGTTTGATTAAAGTCCGAATTTCCGATATCTAAACAGACATTCTCGTAGGACAGACGGTTTCGGTTACCAAATCTATTAACTGATGAACTCTAATTATATTTTTTGTAAAATAAATAGTTTAAATGAACTACTAGAAAATGTGGTGCTGGGCATTATTATGAATATGTAGTTTGCCAAAAATGGACCTCCAACTTACTTCTCGCAGATCGTAAGAAATTAATTAATTAATTAGATTAGCATTTCGCAAACAACTGGATTGGTCGTGTTGGACCTATTATATGGCCACCAAGATCTCAAGATTGAACATCTACGCATTTCTTTATTTAAGGACACTTAAAAACAATGGTTTACACAACAGAAGTTGACACCAAGGAAGAACTTTGGCAGGGAATCCTAAATGCTAGTAAAGAATTAAGGGAAAGTTGTTGTCTCCGAAACAACTGGATTGATCGTACATGATCTGTTACGTGGCCACCAAGATCTCCAGATCTAATATCTACGACTTCTTTATTTGAGGACACTTAAAAACAATGATTTACACGGCAGAAGTTGACACCAAGGAACAAATTTGGTTGCGAATCCTGGATGCTAGTAAACAATTGGGGAAAAATTAGTGTCTCAGAAACAACTGGAATGTTCATGCAAGACCTGTTACATGGTCACCGAGATCACCAGATTTAACACCTAGGGATATCTTTGTTTGAGGACATTTAAAAACAATGGTTTACATAACAGAAGTTGAGATCAAGGAAGAGCTTTAATTAAGGAAAAATTAGTGTCTCGGAAACAACTAGATTGGTCGTGCAGGGCCTGCTACATGACCACTAAGATCTCCAGATTTAACACCTACGGATTTCTTTGTTTAGGTACACTTTAAAATAATGGCTTACACAATAGAAGTTGAGACTTTGGTACGTACCTTTGATACGTACCTTTGATACGTACCTTTGATACAGTATCTTGGATGGTAATTAACAATTAAGGTAAAAGGAATGTTAGTCACTTGCGTGAATTTCTTTAACGGTGAGTTTAACTTTACTTACAAGAATAAAGACAGTTTAAATACGTTTTTGTGATACATTTGTGGATAAATACAATTAACTGAAGTTATTATGTTCATAGAGAAATCCTGCTGAATTAACCCAAGTGTTTAGCGAGTTCAGAATTCCTTATCTTAAAAATTATTGGTTTTGGAGGTAGGTTTATTCAACGTTTCTTTCTTATTTTGAGGTGCACTATCACCTCCGGAAACGTGTAAGGTTTTTCTATCAAAACCCTGTAGAACGGTTAATGATATATAAAATATTTGTAGATTCAGCGTACCCATAGTTTAGTTTAACATACTCATTAAGTCGATAAAAATCTGGAATACTTGATTCTACAGTTAGCATATACACTGAAATAACACCATAAGGCACATACAAGCGGTATAATTTCAAAAACATCCAGTGTCAACGAAATTATACCGTAATTTGAATGATTCGTGCAGATATCAAAATTCCGGACAGAGAATTTGAGAAACTAGGTGTTTTTACAGTATCACATTTACATCGGTTGAAGCCTTTAATAAATTTACATTTGAGGAATTATTTTATTTGCTTGGTGGATTATGCAACAAAATATTTTCTAATCTGAGAAAAATTTTGCAGTATGCTGCCGCATCTGTTATGTAAATCGCACTATGGTATCTAATAAGCTCTAGGAATGGTAGAATCACGTACTAGAAAACGTTCATTGCTTTGGGATTAGCTTTAACACCATCTTTACGAAGGTTTTGATGTCACTTTAACCGGGTGCAAAAGAAATGAAAGCGTGTTGTCCGAATTTTCAAAGTGGAAAGAAACAAGGTTAGCGTTTTAATATCAATTAGAAATAAGACGAGTGAGGCTTGATTTCTAAATTCTTTCCTGTCCATTCTCGCCGTATATTTTCCTTTATAACCGTAATTTCGTGCTTAGAAATGGGTGTAAAGGCATATTTATTTGGAAAGTGGTCCTACCCTTGCGTGATTTTCTCTTAACCTTGTCCTAAAGAGATACGAAACTTGTACAACGTTGCTGATCGGAATACAAACGGCCGAATTTGTGCAGTCCCGTTTCTAAAACGAGGATCATCTTCAATTCTGTGCAGGTTTACGGAAAAAAAGAGCAAGAGCTTTGTTAAAGACATCCGCAACGTTAGCATACTTCAGCTAAACTGTGTTCTCTGAAATTCCATTTATGCATTTTCGTAAAACTATCGCGGAACAAAGAAACAAGGAAATTGTTTATGCGTTTGTTGTTTTTTGCAACGAGCTACGAATCTGATAGGGATACCGGAGTCGGTTAATTGCAATCTGTATTAAGGGATACGATTAATTATTCCGCGATAAAATAATAAACACCCGGAGAGACAGGAATTTATGGTGTAAAAGGGCGCTAATACTCGGTAATTGGTGGCAATTGTTTCAGATCCTCCCAAGGTGGCGGTAAGGTCCGACTCGGGGTTGACATCTCCCGTTAAGGAAGGAGCTAACGTGGCGTTTAAGTGCGAAACCGTGGCTCGTCCCAACCCACACAGTTATAGCTGGTACCACGATGTAAGTACCAATGTTATTCTGTAACATCGCACTAGAAATACGAAACTTATTTTAAGCTGTAATTGACACTTTTGCCTCGTCTTCTCCCTTTTACGATAATTATCCTTCCCTTCTAAATGATAATGGAATACTCCCTTAGCTCCTGTCAACGTTTTCTGGAATTAGTTAATCATATTTCAGCTAGCCCTCATCAATGTCTTTTTACATAGATTAAAGGTTATGAAACTATGTATATTCTAAACTTTAAAATAGTAATAGTTGGGGTTGTTAGTTAAGCGAAGGACGCTGTGTAAAATGTAGAATTCGGCGTGGTTGAAGCTGATTAAAATGCAGCAGTTACACATTTATAAGTCAAAAAGCGGGGCGTACAGAAGGAAATATTAAAAATAAAATTACAACTGGGAGTTCCCAATGCTGTGTCTCTAATTTACATATTTTGATTTTTATTTATATTGAAAATCCTCAGCAGACTTCGATGCGTGCTTATATATCCCCGCTTTACGTTAAAGTACTCTATTTTGAATGCTAAAAATATAATGGGCTTGAATAACAATTGCACATCTTGTTTCGTTTCGGTGTTTCCATTAAGATCTAATTTATGTAAATATATTTTGTTTGAATTTTTTTTTCCGCGCAAATGCATTGCTCGCCATTCTTCGCTTGCGAAGTATTTCTTTACTGTTTTGTTTCTCTTTTGGTGTATTTTACTAAATTGTTTGTTTTTTCGGTTCATTTCTGTACGAGCATCTGAGACAAATGGAGATTGCATCAACTACAATAATTGTTTCATGCAAAATCGCAGTTGTTAGGCAGGATTATATGCACTTCAAGCTCGTACAATAAATTGCCACTTAAACAAGTAATTAGAAACGTCTTTGTTTTGTGCTCTGCATTAAACGAGATTAAAATAAGTGAATCCTCTGTAAGTACTTTAACAAAATGCCAATTTAGTGTGTAGACCGTCACGTGGTTCAAAGCACAAGTCTTATTAAACATTTTAACTAAGAAAACTTATACTAAACAAACTTTCAGGAATCTTATTTATTAGGTCTCTGATTCCAGATTCTTTACGCTTACTTAACTTCTATATTATATTAAAGTTTGAAGAACTCTTCCTTTTTAAATTTATTAGTAATTTGAGGTTTCTTTATCAAGCTCTTTGCTAGAGTGAACTCGGCGTGGTGCCTTTTTCCAGTCCATTCCGTTAGCCACTCCACTTCCCGCAGCTCGGAACTTTAAGAACACATCATCAAATCACACTCCTCACTCGGTGAAACACATTAAAACTGCATCACTCTTAAAAACTAAACAGGCTGGATAGATAATGCGCTTCAGACAGCTTTGAGCCCCCAACACATACATAACTCTTGCCGGTGCTTTTTTCTTTTATGAAGTATGTTTTACACTGGGGAAATTTTGAATTTCTTTCGCGGTTATTATGTGTGATGTATCTCCTCTTTTATACGTGTTCTTCCTTTTGATAACATAAAATGTGGAAATGGAAATAAAAAATATGATATATTCTGAGGCTCTATATTATTTCTTTTATTTATTTTCTGCGTCTTTAATAATTTACTACGTAATTCTCAAAAGCTCTTAGTTTTACCTTGCCTTGTTTATACTCACGTAACGGCTTTAACAACACGTTCGATGAGAATAATACCACGCACCTGGACATGCAAAATGACATTAAATAGAATAATCAAATACGTGTATCCTAAAAGTTTCAAATTAATGCGCATAAATATTGTAACATGAAAAGAATATACAGGGCATATTTTTTGCTTGCAGTGTTTAATAGCACGACAAAATTTCGATGAATACAAATAGATTCTAAAACAGCACTCTGATATAGTGATCCCTATGGGAAAATAACTTTCCTCGGCAGTTGTGGGTCGAGAATGGAACAGGTGGAAAATCGTCATTTCTAATAACAGTCCCAGCGTTTCAGCTTTAACTGAAAACCAGTAAGAATCTCACTAATCGTCCATAAATTAAAACCCATTAGCTTGCCACTTTTTCAACGTCCGCCTTTCAACACGTGGATTGTTGACATATCGAGTAACGTATTTGTGATAGATATATCCTTGCACCTACTTCAATGAAATCACTCCCGAGAAAATCAAATACAGATATTACCGAGCGGCTTCCTCACTCGTTGCCACCCTCACACCGTGCATACATTTCTTGTGACATGTTTTTTCGTAAGTACACAAACATCTGTTTGTTCAGTTTATTCGGAGGGTTGAATATTTGTAGACCTTGATATTTCGTCAACAAGGTCTCACTTAATCTAAACCCCACTGAAAATCCTTCACGTACACGTGCAAGATTTTTCAAAGGAATTTTATAAATGAAAGGCAACAGATATGTTCTAAATACGAACGAATTTTTTATGTTGATGGAAAACATTACGGATCACTGAACTGTATCTTCTTTATGATTATTTAGATTTAATTTCCTAATGTATTTTGATACGGAAAATACCGTCAAGAATCTAATTTATCTGTTACGAAATATTACAAAAATCATTCTGTAAATAACCCCAAGCTTCTTGTGATTTGTTTACAGGGATGTTATGTAAACACCAGACATTTGTTTACTATTAATTAAACTTTCTGCGGTGATTGTCCTACCTAGACATTTTATATAATCAATTACTAGTGAAAAAGATCATGTTGAGTTTATCAGACGAAAAAGCAACAGGTTATAAAACTACATAGATAACTTCATGCTTACTTAATTTACTTTAAAATCCCAGCTGTAGGTGACTGGAAAACATTAAAAAGCAAAAGGAAATTTATATACTTTCGTATTGCACTAAACATTTGTTAAGATGTTAAAATGAATTCTTGGCAAAAACAAACTGTAAATAACCATAAATGTCAATTAAATGTGGCAGACAGCTTTTAATAAAACCGTAACAGTTTTGAAATGGGCTTTAAATATAAAAACTGCATAACTGTTGTAACACCGGCCAAATGTACAAACCTTCTCTTTAAAAATTCTGTTGCCTTAAAATGTCAGAATTTCGCACGTCTGCTTTACACATAAATTATTAAAATTAAGAACTTATTGAAAAGGTTCAGAGGAACAAAGAGGAGTACCGAAAGCTGCATGGATGTATATTAGCCGCAAAGAGATAGAGAATTTACAAAATTATCCCGCAAACTATGATACTTCTGTGACAAGATATCAAAATATCACGATTGATTTTGTATTATTAAAATAATTCTTCGATTTTAGCCGAGGATTACTTCTGAAATGGAAACCAAAATTTAAGTTATGTCTAAAATGTTACCTATCGAAATTTAAAATAATAAAATATTTGAAAACCTTTTTATTATGTTTGAAAATTTCTTGTGCTGGTTATGATCGACTAAGTAAAGATGAGTAAAACTAGAAGTCTTTCCCACTTGTTATATTTTAAATGATCGACTAATCAACACTATTACCGTCCAATTGGCTTTTGAAGTGTCTCTGTTTGTAAAGATAGCAAAAAGCTGAAACAGCTGTAATTGCGCAAATCACAACTTACAAATTACAAAAAGAGGCAATTCTGTTGTAATTTCTTTTGTAAGCAATACGGAAAACAAAATTCTTGATTCGCTTTGTTTGATGTGCAGGATGGCTGTGAAATAGTCAAAATGAGGGTTGGGCTGTGACTCGTCATAAGGATGAAAAAATAATTCAACGATAAACAGATAAAAACATCTCTCAGCAGTTAATTATTAACGTGTATGATTCAGATTCAGAAAAGCGGAAGACCATGACCAATACTAGACTATACAGGGTGTCCCAAAACGTACCGGAAATATTTCAATGGTGAATTCCAGAACTTATTTAGAGTCGAAAAGTCCATATATTATGAACATATGTCCTAAAATGCTTGGTTTTCGATATACAGGGTGCTAAAGTTTTTTTTTTCTTTCTAAAAGCATCTCACAGCACAAAACACAAGAAAAATGCAAGTACGCTGTACGAGAAACGTCTTGCGGGTCAAAAATCAGAGCATGTGGTGTCACCAGATGACGCTTAGTTTATAGTGGACTATTGTAATGGGAAACGCAAGATTTTTTATGTCAAAGATGGTGAAACAGTACCCGAGACTTGGATTTGTGAAATAAAGGAGATTTAATTCCGAACTCATGGTGGTCGGAATCATTTCGGGAAGAGGACTCTTAGGAATTATCCGAGTGCCATCAAAAGTAAAAATTAAAGCAAAGCACTGTGTCGAAGAAGTGTTGAAGCTTTTTATGGAAGAAAGAATTCAAGAGCTTTATCCTGGAGAGGAGGAGAATGTGTTCATTCACCTGATGTAGTAATGACCCATACTGCAAGATTGACTCAGGAATACGCTGCAGAGATTATAAACATAAGTGAGATTCTTGTCAAATCTAATGCCAGTCCTATGGATTTTTGTGGCTTCGGCTGGCTGAAACAGGGTATGTTGGAGCATTGCTCCACCACATGAACGGATGGCCTTTAGAAAATTTTGCAGGAAGAATGGAACAGTCTTCCTTCTGATATGACCGTGAAAGTTTTTCAGATCTGGAAACGCCGACCCTGGGAATCTCGTCAAATAGAGCCATATAAAAAATATTCGCTTATAAAATTTGTTCATTTAATAAATGCTCAGTCCTCATATTAATAATAATAAGTTGCATGTTTAAAATAAGTAACAAATTATCAACGGTTCATGATTTTAATACGGAAATTCCGTAAGGGTTCGTATCAGACCCATTACTTTTCAATTTGCTTATCAACCATCTATCTGATTGCATTCAAACCGGGCATGTTAATAGATTTGTAGACGACGTTCTGATAGTCGTCTCAGCCACAGCTGCCCAAATTCTTTCAACTTGATACATAGTTTCAAAGGGTAGCTAAGAAAAACGAATTAATTTTGAACATTAGTAAAACCAAAGAGTATAAATTTATTATGTATTCTTTGGTAAAACTAAATCCAAATATTTTGAAATTCGTAAAATAAGAAGTTTTCAGCATCCTTCATGCGTTTGAATGGATTAAAATGTTAGATTTTACAAAGAAAAAATCGTGGTAACTCCAAATCGACAATCTACTCAAAGTAATAAGTGCAACTTATTTTGCTCTACTTTTATAGCGTACAAGAACTTTAATCAATATGTATTTTGTTGAGTTGACACAACATGTGGCAGCTCATCTAGCAAATAATAAAAATCAATTAACTTAATCTTTGCATCTCATTAACGTTAAGAAGCGACTTTTTTTACAAAGAAGACTAAACTTTATTGTTAACTTCAAAATACCATTCAAGGCTAGACATCTCAGAAATACCACCCCCACTCAGAATTAATTGCCAAGATATCTAAAAATCAATGATCCTTAAATATAATTGCCTTTTTTTATACCCAAAAGTAAGATAACTCGCTGATAAACAGGACGACCTTGTGTTTCTTGCCAAGGGTAGAGAATAAGCTAGCGACTATCCTAATAAAAACGCTTTTATTTTCTATAAGTGTATATCCATTAAGTAATTGTGTTTCTGTCGTATTTTCTGCATCATTTGTTTTACGACCGAACTTCGGAAATTGTATTTAAAACAACGGTTATTTACTATTGTAAGACAGTTCCATCAAAATAATTTCTATTCAATTAGCAACTGCTGTATTAGAATTTGTTTAATGAGTGAAGGAATACCACCAGTGTAGTTGGAGATTTGTTATTGCAGTGACCAAATTAAAAACAGTGCATCATCAAACTTCCACACAAAATAACTGTTGGAGTTTTCACACCGTAAAAGCATTGATGATTAGCTTTCTGCAGTAACCTCCCCCCTCCCAAACTTCAGCGATCTTTTCGTAAATTTGAAGCTTTTTCAATTTGAAGTATTACTCGGTTTAAACCGAATGCAAAGTGCAGTTTCTTTTAGCGCATCCATCCCCCCACTTTTCATGTTCGTTGTATAGAACGTTAACTTGTTTGATTTTCGGGTTAATTTAAATATTCTTGAAAAACCTATTTAAAATCCTGCGCTCGCCGTGAATAAAGAAAAGGATTTGCAAACCCCGAAATTGAAGATTAACGATCCTACAAACTCGTAAAGCCATTAAAAAGTTCATATTTAGTCTTGTAATCTGTGCTAATCCAAACATTATATGAAATACCTGTGAGTTAAAGGGTTTTATTTCTGTTTCTCTTTTTTTGAAGCAAGCTTTAACGGGCTTAGACACGTTTTTATTGTTGCTGAAAGCTGTATGAATCTACATTTAACTAAGAAGGTTTAAATGACGAAGTTATACTTCCGTAATTAAAAAAGTGAGAATTAGTTTGGAAAATTAAGTAAAATCAATAACATGAATTTTTGAAAGGAAATTTCCAGTGCTGCATTTGTTCACACGATCGCAACCTTTGATTCTCCAAAATCAAAGCATTTCAAAGTATTTGAAATCTAAGCTTTCAGATTGCTCTTCAAACATGTAACTCAGTCTTGTCTGCCTTTTAGCAGCGGATATTGGTTGTAAATAGGGTAACTCTATGTAGGAAAATTTAAAAATACTCATTCAGTTTTTTATAAATTAGCTAAAGAGTCCATCGATTAAAATCGATGTAACTGAAATAGTTTTTGAAGATTCAACATTTAGATCAGTGAATACGTCACAAGCAAGGAACTTATTGAAAACAACAATAATGGCACAACCTAATAACGAAAGTGCTTAATAAAGCGTAAAGTCCCGAACAATGCCTAGAAAAGAAAAGAGTAGAAGCATGGAAAACTTCTAAAAGGTCAAAATATTTGGTAAAAGTTTTTAAAAAACTTTGGAGCACGACCTGACGGAAGGAGCTAAGGTAAAACTTTGGGAAAGGAACAAATGTGTATAGAGAACAGTGAAAGGGCAAAAAAAGTTTATGCAAGGTGAAAAAGTCCTGCCAATAATGAGAAAACAAAATGTTAGACTTACATAAAAATTTTCTGGAACATCACAGTATGATTTATGGAAACAAAATAATACGATTTCGGGATTTTATATTAAATTTTTTTTGATTCAATGTTTGTTGTTCATAAGATAGGAAGGAAAGCAAACTACTTCTGGTTCACGTTTGTGTATGGCAATATTTGTTTAAAATGTCTTACCTTTATAGTTTTCCCTATAACGTTTTTATTAAAAAAGAAATTTGGGAATTCTTTATATAAATATATTGCTTTAACGATAGCTTTGGAATTTATGTAACGAGCTTTGTAAACCTTTGAAAATGTTAAGTCTTTAGAATTGCTTCCTTGCGAAGGTCTTGTGTTGATACTTGCAACGTAATCGAACCTAGCTGATATTTATTATGCGGACTTGAAACACCAATAAACACCTCGTTTGAAAAATTACGTTTTCTACACAGCTCATGAATTTATTATGTATACATGTAACGTTTTATGTTTAATGCATTTGGTACATTTAATTTATAATTATTGTATCAAAAGGATAAATAGATTAATGTTATTATTTAAATAAGTCTTCAGAAAGACTAATCTGCAAAATGTTTGAGAACTCAGCAAGCAATAATTTTAATCCTGAAAATTAGAAGTGAAGTCTTGAAAAAAAAGGTTGCCTCTATTTATCCAATTTTATCTTAAGAAACTTTAATTTTGAACAGATTACGTTACAATTACAAAAACAATAAGAATGTTTTGAGTGACTACGACATTATTATTTACCTTGTGCTCTGAAGTTTAAGTTATTTTAACAAAAACTTTTGGGTCATTATTATGTTTTAAAAGACTTTTAATTAAGTTAATACATTTTTGTCTAAATTTAGGATATGCTAATACTATAATTCTATTCAATTAAATTGTTAATTTTTAACCATACTGATTTAGTGTATCAATCTGTAATTACTAGATTGTCTAAAAGTAGCATATTATTATTTTTCAATTTCGATAGTAAATTTTAATCCATTGCAATAATAATTATAGAAAGTATCTAAAATTGTTCTCGTTTCATTCTTTGGAATACATACCTACATATATGTAGTTACATCACCTACTTAACATTAAAAGAAAATATATTTGAAATTAAATTGTTATAATTGGGTTTTTTCTAAAAAAAAAAAAAAAATGTTGAATTCTTTAATGCTGAATCATATTTTCTTCGCGTTCGTAGCTCTTCTTTTATTAAGAAAATTCAGAAAACATGTGATTTCCTTTTCCAATAATTTCTGATAAACCTCTTTGAGAGTTTTTGAGTACTTCAAATTTTGTGCTTCTCAAACAAACTTGTTGTTTTTGTTCCTGAAAATTTGCAATTTTCTCTAAATCCCGAGACGCAATTTTTCCAATTCATAGTTTTTCTTTTATTACACTTTTATTCCAGACACTTAAGGTTGACTTTTCGAATATTTTTCCTCTTATTCGAGAGCTTGTGACGACTTCTAAAATTATTTAAAAAATTTAATTTCTTTCTATAAAACTGTTGTTGATTTCATTCCTGAAAATTAGAAATTTTTATAATTTTTATATTATTGTTTTAAAAAATTCAGAACCCTTCAGACTCTTCAAATAATTTTTAATTTTGATGTAGTTTTTGTTATCTTTGATAGTTAGCAATTCATGGAGTAATCTCTTTCTGTAGACTTCTGACTCTTAGAAATGAAAAATATGTAAATTTTCTAACCTGTGTCTTGCGAAAGCCATATAAATTTTATGATTTGTGATGGATAATTTATGTTTATTTATTCTATTTTTTAAATATAGTTTTGTTTAACCTGCGGATTCACTGCTACATTGACTTATAAAATTGAATGAATTTTTTGAAGCGACAGTAATGCCGTAATGGTTTTAAAATTCTTGCAACATTTTCTTTTAAGTTTTGTTATTTTATATGATCCCATTTTTGTTTTGCTTTATTAGTATCATCATAATTCATGGAATTATATTTTTTTTGGTTTTAGTTATCTCATTATAAAAAATGCTTGGGTAATTATTAGGTTCCAAAAAGTTTTTAATACCTAATTAATTTATTTTTTTCTAAATTTGGGATGTGCCAATTTTATAACTCTGTCAATTAAATTGTTAATTACACTTATTTTTTTATGTTTTTGGAGTATCTAAATAAAAGTATAAATAGCTCTTTGGCCTTATTGATTTGGAGTTCCAGTCGGTAATTGAATTATGAATTAACAAAGCTGTCTAAAAATGGCATTGTATTATGTTTTAATTTCGATAGTAAGTTTGAAGCAATTGGGATAACATTATTATAAATATCTTTTTTTGTTTTTTTTAACTCCTTTGTGCTTACATTCTGTCCGGTTGGACAATAAGTAACTATTATGTCTAGTTTATCATATTACATTAATAACATGCTGGAGATAACTTCCACTGAAGTGAAATTCTTACCAACACAAAATACTGTCAGACCTTCTAGCGTCGTTTAACTTGTCATCTCTCCTATCTGAGCCCACCAGAATTGGCAACAACTGTGTATCAATGATTGATTACGCTATCACTAATCAACCGGACCTAGTATCTTGCAAAAATTTTGACCCAGGTCTTTCAGATCACTGTGGTCAACTAATTAAGTACTACATCACTACACAACCCAGTCCTGATATTAAAGCAACCAGAAGCTAAAGCACCCCAATTTTTTATGAGTACGTAAACTTTGTTAAACTTTGTTATCTATAGCAATATTGTAATCTTTGTGTGACGTGCTAATGTGTCGCTTATGTACATAACTGGCTAATAAACATCTTATTATTATTATTATTACTGAAGACATTGTGGCAACATGAATTATTATTAGTATTATAAATATCTAAAAATGTTTTCATTTCAGTTTTTCATATAATTATGTCATCTAGGTATCGCTTAAGTTTCTTCGAAAAAAACTGTTGTTGATTTCATTTCTGATATTTGGGTATTTTCCCATTTTTTTAAAATCCTGAAATACAATTTATCCAAGTTTTTTTTTTCTTTTGTTAGAACGTTTTATAAGTGGCATGCTTTAATTTCTAAGAAATTTCTTGGAAAGTTTCTGGGTATCTCAAAAATAATAAATTGCTACTTTCATTCCTGAAAATTAAAGATTTTTAATTTCTATATTTTTCTATTAATTTTTAACCCCAATTTTTCTATGGCCACAGTTTTTCTTTTATTACAAAATTTTAGACATTTCCGACTAACTTTTCGAATATTTAACAGACTTCTTTGAAGACATGTGACGACTTGAAAATTATTTCAAAATTTCACTTCTCTCCTTTAAAACAGTTGTTATATTTTGATCCCTGAAAACATTTCCTCATTTTTCAATAGTAAAATGCCTTTCATTTCGAATTATTTTTAGTAAACTTCTCTGGGAAGTACTGGTTTCTTCCGAGATTATTTAAATATCTTACTTGTCTTCTTTAAAACTGTTGTTGATTTGTTGATTTCATTCCTCAAAATGGGAAGTTTTTACAATTTCTATGTTTATTTAAAAAAATTCAGAACCCTTCGGGCTGTGTTTTCAAACAATTTTTGACAAAGATGATAGAAACTGTATCAAAATTGATGTAGTTTTTATTATGTTTGATTTTTAGCATTTCATGAAGTATCTCGTTTTGAATACAAGTTCGGTAGGTATAGGTTTTGTATTAGGGTTAATTAATTTAAAATGAAACAGATATAAGGCAGGTGCACCTATATGTTAGAAAACTTCTATAACGACCTAACAAACACTGCCAGAAAACTCCACAAAAACGATTTTAATGCCAACATAGGCAAAGGCAAAAGTGGATGTCATAGAACCTTATGGACTAGGCAAGCGCAACGAAGGGGGTGATCGTCCAAATATATTTGCGATGGAAGAACAAATTATTAAATCTAAACCAAATATTTAACTTGAAACAGCGTTAACGATAATTAGAATCAATTAAGATTTGATAAACAAGCAAAACAATAATTTAATCCAAAAGTGAAATTGGTTTGGATTTCAAAGAAAACTGAATTCGAAGCAGAGGCAATTTGAAACTGAATTCGAAGCAGAAGCAAATTGGAGTTGGAGCTGTAGTAGTACTTATTGGAAAAGAAGAGGACTTGAAACAAATTTCGAAACTCTTGTAGATAGTGAGTGTGAAACCATAATTTTAAGATAGAGTTAAGCAGGGTTGATAGGGCTGAAAAACTAAATAAAAATCTGCATTAAAAATTAGAGTAAAAATTTATTTTATGTCAAATTAATTCTAAATACAACAACAAAAACGAACCTTCACAACGACCCGTTAGAGGTGGGATCTCAGGAATCGTAATTAAAGGACAAAGTATTTTTAAAATTGTCAATCCAACGTGAGGCGTAATAACGTAAGTTGCTACCAAAGCAAGGATCAGTACAATATTGAACATATAATCAAGACTAAAGAATAAATAACAAATACAGAAGAAGAGATCAATGAATTAGAAGAAACTAACTAACAAATTCTGAACAACCAGCTACTCCCAAATAGCACGAAGAAGAAATGATGGATGTCTCACGGCATGCTAGGTATAAAGAAGGGCAGAAGGAAATGCAAAGACAGAGATATGAGAAGATACAATCAGATCGATAGAGAAATAAGGAAAGCTATTACAGAAGCTAAAAGTAGATGGTTTGAAGAATAGTGTACGGAAATAGAAATATTACAAAGTAAACACAGTGCTTTCAACCTTTATAAAAAGGTTAAAGAAGCGACAGGATTACATAAGACCTAACTGCCGACCATGAAAACCAGGTTATAGATATAGACGAGAACAGAATTATTTGGATGAAGTACGTGGGAAAAACCTTCGAAGAGGACAGGTACATGCAACGCTGGGCTCCCAATCACAATTGACGAGATGAGAACTGCAATCAAAAGCATGAGAGACAGTAAGGCAATGGAACCGTAACTTCTATGCAGAGTTTCCTAAGATTATAAATGATACACGCATAAAATGGCTTACCTTCATATTTAATTATGTTTACAACTCTGGTAAAATCCCAGAAAGCTGGTGGAAGGAGTTATAACCATGCCAAAAAAGTTAAAGCAAAAAAATGCGAAGATTACAGAATTATTAACCTCGTGAGTCATCCGTTAAAAAGATTTTTGAAAATTATTCACAAACGAATATACAAGAGATGTGACCACACATTTCTCGCACCTAGTTTCGATTTCGAAATGCGCTAGGTACAAGAGGCGCTCTTTTCACCGTTCAAGTTCTATTATAGTGTTGCAGAGATGTTAACTGCGAGATATACCATATACAGTGTGTCCCAAATTCAATCCCCACCATTAGGATCTCGGAAACTATAAAAGCTAAAAAGTTGGTTAAATAGGGAAAGTTTTAGGAATTTTAATGCTCATTTCATATCCGTTGAGAAATCACAGCCAACTTTGACCGTTTTCGAGATATCTTGGAAAAACCGAAATTTCGAGTTTTCTGTTTTCCAAAATATCTCGGAAAGTATTAAGTTATTAGTTTCAAGACTTGTACATTGTGAAGGCACTTTTTTACGGAGAATCGGGTGGTACCATTTGTTTATATTTATGACGCTTTGTTTCTATTTTATGAACATCTACTTTTGATTTTCATACGGACGCCATATTGAATTTTGTCGTAACTAAACGCAGCTCTTTTTTCTCTTTTCAATGATGTGTCATACATGGCCAAAAAAATTTAATGTAAAGTCCGGTGCGTTGGCCAGCAAGATCCCCTTGCTTAAACCCTTTAGACTTTTTGAATAGGTGTGTCGAACACCCTATCCTTCATAGCACCCCATTAAAAAAAGTCTAAATGATTTGAGCAAGGGGTTTAAGCAAGGGGATTTTGCTGGCCAAGGCACCGAACTTACATTAAATTTTTTTGGCCATGTATGGCACATCATTGAAAAGAGAAAAAAGAGCTGAGTTTAGTTACGACAAAATTCAATATGACGTCCATATGAAAATCAAAAGTAGATGTTCATAAAATAGAAACAAAGCGTCATAAATATAAACAAATGGTACCACCCGATTCTCCGTAAAAAAGTGCCTTCACAATGTACAAGTCTTGAAACTAATAACTTAATACTTTCCGAGATATTTTGGAAAACAGAAAACTCGAAATTTCGGTTTTTCCAAGATATCTCGAAAACGGTCAAAGTTGGCTGTGATTTCTCAACGGATATGAAATGAGCATTAAAATTCCTAAAACTTTCCCCATTTAACCAACTTTGTAGCTTTTATAGTTTCCGAGATCCTAATGGTGGGGATTGAATTTGGGACACACTGTATATAGGCCTTATCAATTATTAAAAAGCTTTCGATAGAGTTAGGCAACTACTGCTGATATTGAAATCAGTCGGTCTAAATGACAAAGATTTTAGGATTATAAATAACATCTACTGCAATCAAGCTGACATCAAAATAGATATTTTAGTACAGAGAAAAGATTATAGAGTCATTCGGGTTAAGTGTGCGCACTTTAGACTTCTAAACCCTATTAAATAAAAATAGTTAAGTATATGAAAACAATTTCAACATTTTTAGATAGAGCATTTATTATTCTTTGAACATCGACTTTAACAAAAAAAGTAAATTCCCTAAATTTCTCATAAACTAAGAATAAAACAGTTTTGTGGGCATGCGTTCACTTGACCCGTATTGCGGGTAACTGTGCGCACCCGTATGGGGCAAGTGTGCGCATGCGCAAACTTAGAGTCATTCTGGTTAAGTGTGCGCACTTTAGACTTCTAAGCCCTATTAAATAAAAAGTATATGAAAACAATTTCAACATTTTTAGATAGAGCATTTATTATTCTTTGAACATCGACTTTAACAAAAAAAAGTAAATTCCCTAAATTTCTCATAAACTAAGAATAAAATAGTTTTGTCGGCATGCGTTCACTTGACCCGTATTGCGGGTAACTGTGCGCACCCATATGGGGCAAGTGAACGCATACGGGACAAGTGTGCGCATGCGCACACTTACCCGCGCACACTTGCCCCCCGGGACCAAATTTGAAAACAAAAATCGCGAATCCGATAGTGACGATTATAACCTTAAGCTTTCTACTGATATTCATTCTGAGATTGGCTCTGACAGCATGAAAAAATACTCACCGTTTGCAAATAAAAAACCTGGGTATGACACACTTTTCCGCGATGTTAAAATCTATTAATTGATACCACAAATTTTGTTGTATTGTAATTAGTTATGGAGCAAGCGACAAGTGACACAGTGACATGTCTGAAATAAGTCTAAAGCTGGGGTCACTGATTTTTCGGAAAAAACGTTTGGCCGCCCTTGCCACATTTCCAAAATACAGCCCGTGCGCACACTTACCCGCTGCGCTCGGTTACCCCGAATGACTCTAATAAAGCGAGGTGTACACCAAGGATGCGTACTACCTCCTTTACCTTTTAATATATATTATGAAGAGATAATAAAGACATAGCATTGGAAGATACTAATTGGAGGATCCTTGTGAATGGAGAACGTCTGCATAATATCAGATACGCGGACGATACAATCATCCTTACAGACGATCTTGAATATTTGCCAGCTCTCATTTCATTTCATATATATTAGAAAAAAGTTGAAGATATGGACTTGAGTTTAATATAAAAAAACTAAATACATGGTTGTGAGTAAAAGCCAAACACCACATGGAAAACTACTACTAGCTAACAGCTATAGTTTTCTGGGCACAAACATAAATTACCAGTGGGACCACTCAGTTGAGATAAAGCAGCGCATTCAGAAAGCCAGAACTGCATTCACTCAGATGAGGAACATCTTCAAGAGCCGTGACTTATAAATAAAAACTAAAACTCTTTTACGCCGATGCTGTATTTTCAGTACTCCTTTATGGAGTTGAATCTTGGACATTCAATGAGGCATCTAAAAAAGACTCGTGGCTTTCGGAATTTGGAGTATTTGGGCCACATTATGATGTTGAACAACGCTACAGCTTATTTTGCAGGGGGAAGGTATATGGAAAAGAAGCCCAGGAAGAAGAAGAATCTCATGGCTCCAGAACTTAAAGAAATGGTTCTCCCTGACCATTGCTTACAGGACTTCTCTGTACAACAGCTAGTAAAGTTAGAAGAAGAAAGATTAGAAGTGAAGTCTTGAAAAAAGAAAAAGTTTTGCCCTTTTTTTTATCTAAGCCAGTTTTATCGTGAAACTTTAATTTTTAATCAAGTTACATAAACAAGCAAACGTTGAAAAGCAAATCAAATATTTAAGTCAAATCTACGTTAAACATCCTTCAATAAAGTGTCTCTTACACAGTAAATGAATTTACAGTTCATTTAAGAAACTAGATATTATTTAAACACGTTCATAGAAGGATTGATTTGCAAAATCTTACAGAAGTAAACGAGTAATGTTTTCAATTTTGAACATTTGAGGTGAAGCCTTGAAAACAAGAAGTTTGACCTTTTTCTATAATTTAATCCAGTTTTATCGTAATACTCTCTAATTTTGAATCAGGTTACACAAACAAAAAATAGTCAAAAATCAAATCAAAGAAGGTGACAAGTTTGAAACAAAATCTTTGGTTAAACATTCTTCCAAAAAAATATTTTTTTCACTACTACCAACTATTTACTAACAATGCCACCGACTAACCAACATCATACAAACTGCGCTACAAAATAAAGCATTCTGTACTGCTGCATTCTTAGATGTCAGACAGGCGTTCGATCGAGTCTGGCACAGAGGACTACTATACAAAACCAAGAAAACTTTTCCCTCTGAATATTACCTCTTGCTACGCTCATACCTCACGCACAGAACCTTTCAAACAAAGATATGCCAAGATGTCTCCCAAATCAAGGAAATAAAAGCAGGCGTACCACAGGGGAGCGTCCTGCGGCCATTGTTGTACCTACTATACACCGCTGACCTACCCATAACGGAATCTACCGAAATAGGCACATTTGCAGACGATACGGCGATACTCGCGTGCAATGGAGATCCGGTAGCAGCATCAGTTGCACTTCAAAATCACTTAAACCAAATCAAAAGATGGGTAATAAAGTGGAGAATCAGAGTCAACGAGACTAAATCGGTACATGTCACATTCATGACAAAACATCAAGAATCCCACCCGTAACCCTTAATGGCACTACCCTTCCACAGTCTACTGAAGTAAAATACCTGGGACTCCACATTGACAAACGATTAACGTGGAAAACTCATATCACTAAAAAGCGGAAACAAATGGACCACAAAATGAAGCAGATGTACTGGCTCATTGGAAAAAAATCCATACTATCCTTGGAAAACAAGCTGCAACATCAAACAACACTGGAACATCACCCAAACGAAACCCTGGCACCACTGACAGCAAACCCACAAAATCGACGCCTTCAGAAGAAATGGGCAAAAGACTTAACCGTCTAAGGAAGGTTGACTCAAATGGGAGTCTACCTATCAAGTCCAATTATCACATACTATTAGCTCATAGAATGTATTTATATTCTGATTGCTGATTAAATAAAATAAAATTAAAAAAAACAAAAAAACAAAAAAAACCTATTACCTTCATTATACACCGTAGACGATGATGTTACCATGACACCGTGAATAATGATTATCCACTGCTGGCAGTATATAATGGATAGCATTATGTTTGACCAAACACATGAATAATTGACAGATTATTGACTAGTCGTACACAAAATTATTAATAGTGCTATTTTTACAATTATATGAGTTATATGAGTTTAATAAAACTAGTAGTGAAAAAGACTATGTATAGACCACGGTAGAGAAGTCTCTTATAACCTTCGGGCCTATCTAATCTTGGCCCTCGGGTTATAATACTAAACTTCTCTACCTAGGTATATAATATACTATTTTACGGAGTTAATGAATTTACACATCCTCCAAGAGATTACTATTATCTAAATACGTGTACAGAAGGATTGCTTTGGAAAATCTTGGAGAATTAAGCGAGCAATAATTTTAATCCTAAAATCTAGAAATGAAGTCTTGAAAACAAAAAGTTTAACCCTTTTTTTATTTAACCCAGTTTTATCGTAAGAAACTTTAATTTTGAATTAGGTTACATAAACAAGAAAACGTCGCAAAGATAATCAAAGAAGGTGGCAAGATTTAAATAAAATCTTCGTTAAACATCCTAAGAGAATCCTTAATTACCTTGAGAACTTGAAATTGAGTGCAAAATAATTGGGGCAAAAACAGCAATTTTTTAAATTTTCGTTTGTGTTTAATATTTGCCAGGCTGATACTTGGTTTAAAAAAATAATAAATGTAAGTTTGTTGCTCATGTTTACAACATCTACTTTGTTGAATTGTAAATTACACATCCTTTCTAAATTTGAGATTGTTCAGCTGTGTCTTGGAATAATTCAAATCGATTCGAGCAAACGCAAAATGTTTTCCTGCTTGTATTTTCTTACTGCAGATAACTAATTCGGTTGTGCCACCGCATCCGTCTTAATGCGTTTTCAATGAAACATACACTCGTCAGAGATATTAAAGTTAGAAGTACGAAGAACATAAATCATTTAAGAGGAGTTAACAGTTTGTAAACATTATCGATTGGGCTCGGTACAAAAACTCATTTCTAATTAATGAAACACGAGCTTTGAATAACGCGTTTGAATAATTAATTTTAAATACGTGAACTGGTGACTTTGAATTGATCTCTAAAAGTTTTAAGGAATGTCTTCGCCGTTCGGGTTTTTAAATATTATCGATTAAGTGATTAAATACAATACGTGAATGCTTTCAGTTCGGAAAATACGAAACGAAACTGTTGCAAAACTAAAAATACCCTTTGATTGATATTTTCAATATAACTGTCAAAGAGCACGGATTTGTAAGAAAAAAATGAATCGCTGTACCGATTTAAAACATTTTCACAATACTCCCGGCAATGAAAGAGAACGCATTATTAATGTCCAACTGCAGTCACAATCCTCCTTGAGCTTTGGCGGAGAAACGTTCTGAGAAAGGAGTAGAATTTGAGAAATGACGCGAAATGGATATATAGGATAGATAGATATCTGGAAAGCCAGACATAGATAACGTAAATCCAGTGTCGTTGTGATCGATGAAAGCGGCGAACAGACAAATGCTTGTTAAACAAAAAGAGATGTTTTTTAATCGGCCGTGGAGATAACAAATCGAAGGAACTTAACATTTTCATATGTAGAAAGTGAATCGTTTTTAAATTAGTGAAGGTACATTTTCCCTTTCGAACACGGCGAAGCGAAAAAAAGGGACATCCTATTTTGAAGGGTAATAATTGTCGAACAAAAAGGAACATAAAAGACTGCACACGATTGTTGCCAGTGTTATATCGTTTCTGTATTTGTTCGGAATAAAAACCCCGACAAAAAGAATACAGCTTAGGGAAGTTAAATGCTTGAAATTACCAGAATGGCTCGTACAGAATCCACTAATTTTAATCTTTCCTAATTTCGCAAAAAATACAAAGCAAAAACAAGAGGTAGAATAAAATTAAATAAAAAAGTAGGAAAGTCGGCAATAAAAAAGGTGAGCACCGAGCGCATTCACGTTAATTATTTTAATTTATATCTCCAAGTTTTCCTTTCTTGTCAGATTATTTTGTCTCAGCAGCGCTGAAATAAATTAGCTTTTCACAAATTGAACTGAGAAAAGTTAATTAACCGAATGATGAGGAAACGGTATTCTTTAAATACAGCCAATGACTGAATCGATTAATCGATTTATTTTTTAATTAGGCGTTTTCTACGTTTATATTCATAACACACAACATAGATCCGGACAAGCGGGGAAAAGTGCGTATTTGGTTATTTTCGACTTTTAATGAATTAGAACGAATATTTTAGAGTGATTACCTAGCGAGGTAGAGTTTTACGTATGCGCGCGTCAGATTTCCGGTTTTAAATTTTCGATTTAGCATGGTTCTGACCGAGGCAAATATACTTAAAGGAAAGGAAAGCGTAGTTCTGAGAATGGCTTTCCGGGATAAAGCAACGGAAAAAAATTGAAAATACCAATTGAGCTTCATGTTAAGGAAAGCAACCGAAATTGAAAATCAAGCTTTCTGTTAAATTTTAAGAAGATAATGAAAGGAATAATCCGTAATCGTAAATCCTCTACGGAAAATTTATGTCGTCATTTAAAGCTCCTCTGAAGAAGAGGTTATCCAAAAGTTTTTTTACCAAAAGGCTGTTTGATTATAGGGTTATTAAATACCACTCGATTGCACAGATATTTATAAATCGCCGTAGTCTGCGGTGTTGAAAATGCCAAATACAGCGACTGCGGTTTAAACGAATTAGAAAACTTCTTAAACCCCAGGTTTGATTCTTGTAGGGTAGGCAATTCGAAGGAGTCACCCTAAAGTGTACTCGTTTATACATCGATTCATCCAACAGCTGTTATACACTCATCAGAATGGCTGCGAAGTTTGAAAACTTCGAGACTCGCTGTGACATTTATGTTACTAATGATATCATTTTGACTTTGCCAACTCTGCTCGTTGGAGAGATAATTTCACTGACTTCAGTCTCAGTAATCGAAATCCGTATTACGAAAATTAATTGCAGGTTCATTGTGACAGAATAAATGAACGATTTGTGGATTAAAGTAGACAAGCTTTTCATTTCAGATAACGTACTACGTACTGTAATCTGATTGTCGAAGTAAGCTCCCAAATTTCAAATTTATTGCCGGCCAAAATCGATTATAGAAATTTACTGCAAGAAAAAATATGTCCCAAAGTTTCAATTCATACCAAAATTTAGTCGAAAATATCACACATTTTATGGCAATTTTTCCCAAATTAAATTTTTAAAAATAACTTAAAAAAGTTTCCCAACTAAATACAGAAACTTCGAGTCCATTATTCTATATTTAAACAAACCTCTGCACATTTCGCTATCAGTTATATAGCATAAGATCTTTGTTTGATAAATTAACTCAACAGCTGACGACAAATTTCTTGTGTGTCGCATTTCAACTACAAGAATCTCTCGCATAAGTAAAATTAACTTGCAGTAATTTGCAAGAAACACCTAAATTTCTGCTTGACTCCATTATCTGATTTGTGTGAGTGATGTGTCAAAACACAATAATGGTAGGAATTGTTTGGTAAACCTTGCGTCAATAATTCTAAAAATTCTTTTGGGCGATGGCTAAATCACTAATTTAAAAGTTAGAAGGTTAAATATTTTCTTGTATTCGTTGCCAAACTAAAAAAATTTAAATAAGTTAAATGTGTGTTATCAAAAAAATCAGGAAATAACAAAGGCTTAAATATGATCTACAAAGGAATGCGTAATAATCCGGAAAAGGGATAAGAAAAAGGACTATTTCAGGGCCAGTGCCACGTCTCAGATAGACATCACTGATACCCATATTATTTTTCCACCAAACTTCGTATTGGTTATCATAAACGCGGGTCGTGCACTAGGCACGTCTCTAAATGTTTATTCCACTCGAAGACCAACGAATGTCTCTAGTTCAGACCGTTTGCTCACTTTTAGTTTTTCTAGAAAATCTGTTAACAACGTCACATATGGTCGATCGTTTCCTTCTTCGAAATGTCCTTGTGTTTTTAGATGTTTGGATCCTTTTCGGTTTTTATGCAACGGTTTTGATATTTTTAGCATTTATTTTGATTTTTATTTATTTATTCGTTCCCATATTTATTGATACGTTTATTTATTTATTTCCTTATTCTGTTTTCACGGGCTGGCGGTGGACGTGCTGAATTTGTATGGTGAAATTAAGTGCGAAAAGTGATAGTACGGCTTTAAAAATAAGATTTAAGAAAAGTGAAGAGTAATGAACCAAAAAGGAGAAGGTGTTTGATAAGAGAAAACATGAGTAAAACCTCAAGTTAAGGAATAAACAAAGTAAGCTTAAAGGTGAACAACGAAATAAATAAACGGCCCAGCAAGGCCGAGCGGTTAAACGCAGAACAACCCCACCCAGCGGTAAATAAGAGAGACAAAAATTGTATGTGCCTACAAAAAATAAAAGCGAACTATTTTACATATATTCAATTTAATATATAATAAGATTCATTAATTGTGCAAGAAATGTTAAAAGATACAAATATATAAATTATATAAGTTAGTAGCTTAGATTTAAGAGCCGAACGAATGGAAGCTAAACCAGATAATATCCTAGTAGAACTAGAGACGATGAAACGAGAAAATATAAAATCTAGGGAAGAAAATAACAAACGGAAGAAAAAAGTTGAAATGATCAAGTGAAATTATTGGAAAGAGAAATAAGAAAGAGGAAAGTAGTGGTGCAAGAGTTTGAAGAAACGGAAAACGAGGCTGACCTAGAAGATCAGAGAGATATAATAGCTATAGAAAAAGAAATCCAGGAAGTGCAAAGAATAGGAAGGAAAGATCGACAACAGAAAAATATACGTCAAGTGTATTGGTGGAAGTGGTATCATAGAACAAAAAATGAAAGCGGCAAGAAAACTTAAAGGGGAAAACATTTAGATCAATGATGATTATACAAAGGAGGCTCAGGAACAATGGAAAATATTGATTAGGCACATGAGAGAAACAAGAGAAAAGGACTTACAGCAATTGTTAAAGTTATAATAAATGGGGAGTATAAGAAGAACTGGGGCAAAACAAGGATGTTCAAAAAATCAAAAGGCCACAACAGTAAGCGAGAGATCACCAAGCAACGAAAAGGAGGAACTGGGGAAGCAAATGTCTAGAATTACAAAAAAAGGAATTAGGAAGGAAAACAAGGAAAACGGACGTTATGAAAAAGGACAAATAAAAGAACAATGTGTAGAAAAGAAACGATATAACAGAAACAGAAGAAAAACAAGAAATTTTTAAAAAGGATATAGGTAGGCGAGGAACTGACCTAGCTGAACTGGACACTTAAGGAAAATAATCAGATAGGAGAGGCACTTGGAATATAATTATAGGTAGTGACAGGATAGTAAACTGAAATAACTGAAGAATTGGATAGCAATAATATTCAGATATTAGGATTAAGCAAAACGAAGGAAAAAGAAAGAGGAAATCTACAATTATCAAGTAAACATATGTACTGCTCAAGAGTAAAGACGGAAGAAAGAGCAAAGGAAGGGGCGGGAATAATAGTTACAGAAGAATTAAACAACAAAAGTAATAACATTTAATTTCTGTCAACTCAAGAATGATAGTGATACGTTTACAACTAGAAGAAAAAAATCAATAGCATACAAATTTGTGGCCCAATAGATGGAAGAAGTATTAGATTTACACATAAATCTACAAAGGGTATTAACTAGATGAAATACCTTAAGTTAACTATACGATTGTTATATCTTTCCAATATTACTTGGAATGGAAAGCCGGACTGGACCCACACAAAGAATCTATGCAAAAAACTCGAATCTTTTGAACGTCGAATGTTACGAATTTCTTGGATCGATAGAATTTCGAATGTACAAATACTCCAATGTGTAAAGATAGAACAACAAATTCCAAACCTCGTTAAGAAGAGAAAATTACAGTACTTCGAGCACATCATGAGGCATGAGAGATATTACCTCTTGCAATTAATGATGCAAGGGAAGCTCGAGCGCAAGAGGAGCGCAGGTAGAAAGCAAACATCTTGGCCGAAGAACCTATGAGAACGGTACAGAAGAAGCACCTCGTATGGCTGTATCAAAAGTACAAATCGCCAATATGATAGCTGACCTCCAATAGGAGAAGCACAAAAAGAAGAATAGTACGTCTGTTGCGGAAGAGAGAAAATGTAAAGAATTTGATCTACTATATAGTGCACAATTCAAAACTTAACGGCAAAATGCCTGATAAAAGCTAAAAACAAAATAAAAGAAAGCATGGCAATCTATAAGTTAAAAACAAAGAATATTTGGAAAAATACCAAGAAAGGACAAACGAAGAATTGTAATGACTAGAAAACCAAAAACTGGAATCGACTTTGGAGGAAAGAAGGCAAATATTTAAAGAAACATTACATAATAAAGCAGAGGAAGTATGTGGCAGAAGCAAATTTAGTAATCACATTAAAAGAACAAAATGGTGGAATCATGAAAAAAACACAGAACGACAGACGAGATTATAATAGAGGGAGAGATAGAGTAAAAGAAGCAGTCAAAAGAACAAAAAGAGAAAACTGGAAGGAATTTAGCAAATATATCAAATTAAACACATAAAATAGATAATATAAAATTCCGAACAGGAATAAAAAACCAAATGGCGAAAAAAGAAAAGAAATAAAGGCGATAAAAGACAAATACCATCAATTAAAATATAGAAACGAAAGATATTTTAGAAACTTGGAAAGAATTTTAGGCAGAAGATGAAGTAGACAGAGAAGAAACAGTAAAACATTTCCAAGAAATAACAAGAGAATAAATAGAAAAAGCTCTTCAAAATTTAAAACAGGAAAGGGATGTAGGAAAGATGAAATAGTTTCCGAGGTGATTAAATCCCTAGGAGAAAAAGGAAACAAATGGTGATGGCCGTGATTAGCTATGTGTAAAGAAGCATGAAATACACAAATACCTAAAGAATGGGGAAACAAACACACTGTGAAAACTACAGAACAATATACTTAGCTCGAACCAGTTTTAAATGGCATGCAAGAATTTTAAAAGGAAGATTATGGAAATATGTAGAACCGAAACTGGTAGAAGTACAAGCAACCCTCAGACTCGACAGACACACAAATGATAATATATAAATTTTAAAAACACTAATAGAGAGAACAATAGAGGAAAGAGGAGAAACGTTTCTAACATTTGTAGACTTAAAAGCAACCTTTGATACATTGGACAGAAAGGAAATATGGCGAAGAAGAAATAGAAGTATCTACTACACTTAATAATTAAAAGCACATATGAGACAGTCAGGGGCAAAATAGAGACTACGAGTTTAAAATGAATAAAGGGATAAAACAAAGAGATAGTTTAAGCTCATTACTATTTATAATACTTATGGATAAGTTAATCAAATGCATTAAAGAGAATTGAGAACATCTAAATGCCACAATCGGATATAGAAATATAAAATCAATTAAAATAAGTAGTCTGTCATATGCAGATGGTATACTATTAATAGCAAAAACAAAAAATAAAAAGCAGAAAATCGAAAGATGGAAGTATATGTAGAAAGAGGTGATCAAATCAAAGACATAAAATGTAAAGAAAAATAATTAGCAAGAGTAACAATATATGAATATCTAGGTAATATTACGACAGATGATGAAAAAATAGATGCCGAAATAACGAATAGAGCAAACAAATCAAGAAAGGTCTACTATGCATTAAACAAAACAGTATCAGGACGCAAAGAAATCGAAATGGAAGTAAAAGTGAACATATACGTACGTACAGTAAAATAATACTACCAACAAGAACACACACAAGTGAAAATTGGACAATACAGAGAAAACATGAAGCCAAAATAAATGCAATAGAGATGAAGCATCTGAGAGGAGGAAAAAAATTGAAGATAAACGTTTAAACTGGTATGGTCGTCCTATAAGAATGAATTATGATAGAACAGCAAAAAGTATAATGGAAGCAGGAGAACCAGAAAAGAAACAAAGAGGCAGGCCAAGGAGAAAATGAATAGATCAAATAAAAAAAGTGGGAAGAAGAAAGGGGAAATAGGTAGGTGAGACGAATCGTCTAACAAGAGCTAGAAAGGCCTGGAGAAAATGGGTACAGAAAGACATGGAAACCCAATCGGATGCCTGAAAATGCATAAGGAATAGAGGGAGAAGAAGAAGATTTCTTTATTTTTGTTTATATTCTTATTTATCGATTTATTTTTGTTCTTACATATCGATCTATTATTTACATCGTATTTACATATGTACGTTTAAAAGATTGTTAACTTTGAATTTGGTCCATGATATTCCTGGATTAAATTCGCATGGTCTTATATATTTTGTTACTATCATTATCATATTATTATTTTATTTTAGTTATTAAAAATACCAAAGTTAGTCAAATACAATTCTTCTAAGGTCTTTTAAAACGTAAATATTTAATTAACCCATTTTTACACAGTCAGTTTACAGATCAAAGGCGTCATCATTTTTTTATGAATTTCGCGTAAATTTCATGTAAAGTTCACCATTACTGTTTTGTATTTACTCTATATTTACAGGGACCTTTGCTTTAAAATTTCAGTTGTTGAAGTCTTTTCCAAATATTATTGGGTCGTATGAACTTATCATCTTTATGTCTTAAACTTTGAGTTTATAATTATTAATTATGTATGCTACCGTGATTTTCTTTTCACCTTCTCATGAACACCTCAGGCTTGCTTTAGGTCGTTTACAGAAACTTTATTACGTAAACAGTTAATTATGTCGCGACTGAATTTTCGGTGAAATTTCAATCGCTTCTTGTGTGTTATATCGTATAATATCATCCTGGTAAACGCAAACCTTTATCTTTAGGGTTTGGTCTGGAAGTTCGGGATATAAATTTAAGGAATGTTTTCTCTTTCAGACAACTTTAGAGTTGAAATTTAAGTAACACCTCTGGTTTACTTAAAGGTTGTTTTGTTATTGATAGGAATTGCCTTATTTAATATTTAGTAATAAAATTTGATAAGTACAATAATTTTAACAAAGGACATAATTTTATAAACTGCTGTTAATAATATTCTTTTAAAACGATAGTCCAGTTTATAAATGCCTTGAATTTGCTTTATTTTTGTATTTAATTGAAATAAAAAATAAATTTAATTCGGCATTGCTTCCCAAAAGGGATCAGTCTTTAAAAATTTAATCTCTAAAATTGGTTTAAGGTTAAATTTAAAAAATCGCGTCCTTGCTTTTCAGATAATTATAATGTGTTAAATGGTGGTCTTTTCATTACTATGGTAACACTACTTCTCTTATTCACTGTATTTTTAAAATTTTTAATATTATTATTTCGTCTCTCAATAAGAGTAAATACACCGCTCAAAAAATTATCCGCCACTTTCAGAACTTTAACGGGCACTCTACTTAGTTACAGTTCATTGTAAGGGCCATTTTAGAATATTTGTTATCTGAAGTAAGTGTTAAGAGAAGATGAATAAGCCAATAACGAATAAGAGACTGGGAAAAGCAGAGGGTATAGAACTGACCACGTTCGTAAACGGGTAACGAATGTAAGTTTAGTCTCTGCCTTTGTTCTTGAAATTAAAAGTTTTACATTTAAATATCGTATGTATTGCGATCGGGTTTGCATAAGTGATAACTTAAGGTATAACTCAAAGAATTTAAGAACGAATTCCACGAGGACTAAAAAATTCGTGGGTTTGTAAAACGCGTGCTTGTTTATTTATGTAATGAATTACTTGAGCCAGTTGAATTATCGTTCTGTAACATACAATTTTCGAATTTTGCGGAGCATTTGATTGAACCATTAACCATTATAAAGCAATAAAAATAAAAATATATGATACAGAGTGAGTTGTAAAGGCAATGTGTGTTTAAATGTAGGATTTCCAAGTGTGGACCGTGCCAGTATTAAGGTAGAGGAACCCAACTTTCGTAAAAGGTTTCAGCAGAAGTTGATATCCTTTTCCTGTGTGTTCGGTTGTTAAACAAAGCCATATTGTAACAGAGTTAAAGTTTAAAAAAACTAACTGGCGACTTCAACTTGTGACTTAAGTCAGTCATTGGATAAGGAATATCCTCTTTTAAAAAAACCTTCGTTAGTCTTTTAGTTATATTGGAAGTAGCAAAATGTGCTTTAACTCTTTGATCAAATAGATCCGAAAGGTATTATATTAGGTTGACTAAAATCCGGCAGAAGCTTCAGAATAATTCTGTGCTTCTGAAGAAGGTTTGTTTGTAACTGAATCTTCAAAAGAAAACTTCTTGTTACTGCAGTCTGCGGTATCTGTTAATGGTTACATGTTCTTTCAGAATTTCAATGATAGTCCTTTTTAGGATAACATTGAGGTCGGCCGCTTCCCTCGGAATACAATCTGCAAACCACCGATGTATTTCTGCTTAGTAAGTCTTCTCTAGAGTAGAAGTGTAAGCACTTCTGTGGTTAACACCTCACGTTAAGCTTGGTAGGTACACACCACAGACATATGGAGAGAAGACCGGCAACGCCCTGTAAAGGGCACGCCACTTCCAGAAGATTGAGGTCGGTTTTGTTACCAAAATCTAAACCAGCGCAGACTATACCGGATCCATTTCCATGCTTGGTGATTTCTTGAGCAGTGCCATTTTAATAACTCTCGCCAGGAAGAACCTACATTCTAACTCTATCATCGCAACGAATTAGGAGCAACTTCTATTTCTCAGAAAACAACAGAAATGACTATTGGCTTACATACCAATTAACATGGTTTTCGGATTAAATTTTTAGGCATCAAATAATATTCTTGCAACCCATTTTTTGAGATCTGATCAGAAGCGTAGACGTTTGAATATTCTTTAGACTTTCTATTATCTGCTTCTATATCTTCATATCCGGCAATTTATAATAAAATCATTTTGACGAGGGACAATTTTCTTTCTAGAACGTAGACCAAGTCGATATTTGTTTTGGTAGCATTTATGCTACAGCCACGAAATACCTAAACAGTTTACATTAACGATTCTTGGAGCATTAGAGGAACATTACCACTCCAACACTTTTATAGCTTTGACTTGGCGAAGGTATCTGGGTTTGAAAACGTAAGTTATTTATTTTGACAACATTTACATTCAACTGTCAATTCAATTATCGCTAGGCTTACCGATCGCGAAATTAAAGCAAAATCCATTTTCTTCTTCATAATGCTACCATACAAAACTCAGGTTTCATGCATTGATGTACGCTGTACGCGTCTTTTTAAAAATAGCTGTACACATTTTATTAAAGAACACACCATTAAAGATTATTTACATGTATAATAAATCAGAGGTCTATGAAAAACACCTCCTGTAACAACTTCTCTGAAGCAAAAATTGATTGAGGTTCTGAAACTTGAAACGTCTAACCTACGTTTTCATCTAAACTATTTTTCTGAAGTTTGGCCTTTGCGAAAAATAAGGAATTGTAAGATATTGAAAAGCTCAACCTAATAACTTATGTTAGTTATGAAAGTATTGGTACTCTTTCACCATTAAAATTATAAATTAATTTTCTATTCTTTTTTATTCCAAATATAAATTTGGTTCGAATTGTGATTTTCCCGATATACAGGATGTGTCCAAAACCATACCGACAAACTTCTACATTACATTTTTCACACAAAATTAAAATATTTTGACTTGATTTACGTATACCCAAAAATTCGCCAATGAGCAGAATCAGTATTTGTTCTAAATTAAAGAAAATATCCAAAAGCATATGATTATGAAGAAAGAATTCGGGGCACTTTAGTAGCTTATCAGAAAAGTAATTTTGCCAAAAGGCTAAAACGCTCGACTAGAAGGGGTATTTCTGGGAGTTGGAGGTAAACTTAATGCCTTGATAAATTTGGTTGTGTAAGAATAATCTACGTTCGACTACATCGGTTTATACCGTATGAACAAAAATTATTTAGATAAAGGGTGGCTTTGGAATTCTGAACGTACCTATCATGTAGAACCAACAACAAGCTGAACCAATCAAAGGCAGTGATTTTGTTCACCATGGCCATCCTTATCTAAATAATTTTTGTTCATATGGTATAAAACTCAATAATAAAGTTTTTTCTATTGCCATTTTTGCTGCATTCAGTGGTATTCTGGTGAATAAATAAAAACTAAATTATCGTGAAAATTAAAATCAATAAACAATTTAATCTAACTGCTAATTTAGACTCAATAAACAAAATAAAGCCAGTTTTATCTAAACCAAAACATACATAAAAAGTATTTAATTTTACAATGATTGCTTAAATTGGTCTCCTTCTTTTTCAAATTTTAGAGCGAATTTTGTGTGCTTAATCTGTTTTGGGATTAATCAAAATGTTCTAATTTTGTCTAAAACATGCTTTGTTTGCTTTCCAACTTTTTGGTATAATTTAGAGAGTAATTTAGAGTATATTTTACTGATTTTTAGGTTTTTACTCTTTCCAACCTTTCTTGCTTTTATCAATAGCTTTTAATATTCTAAGAGAAAATCAAAATATTTATCCTGTCACTACGTTTACGTTTATATATTTTCAACATTGCTTTAAATTAAATGCTGTTGATTCGCTATTGAACAATAGTTTGTCATCCTAATAGCGTAATTTTGCATTTTCAGTTTGTATTCCTTTTACCCAGATGAAGGAGCCTGAAAATTGTCTTAATAAGTCATCTCAATAAATTTAACATATTAAATCTTAAGAATATTATGCATCTAGGACCCTGGTTAGAAGTGCTCTGAAGACTTACTAAAAGGATAGACAACCCATTTAAGCTCAGTTGTTTTTAAATAAATTTATAAGAAAAACTTCTGAGTTTTCTTTTGTATCTTTCATCTGACTCGAAACCAATGATGCAAGAAATTTCCAAATTCGTAAATTCGTAAGGCAAAGAAACAAAACCAATAACAATCTGGAAGGAAATGTTTAGAAAATCGTAATTTGATGGATGTAGGCGTATGTAACTATGTCATCTAGTTTTGTATTTATTATGAAGAATTTTCTTTATTATCTAAATTGACGTAAAAGGAAAGACATTCTTATCTATTTCAAAACAAATAATCAGAATAATCACAAAACTAAGGCGGAAATTCCGAAATATGTTCTTAGAAGAGAAAAGACTTTTTATATAGGACTATTTTAATAAAAATACCTGAACATCAAAATAGGAACTAATGAAGTTTTTGGCTTCAACATGAACGTCAAAGATTTGAGTTGAGTTTTCCTTGATACTCTACGACATTCATGTTACCAAAATAAATATTACACTTATTAAAGGGGCAACTAACCACTGCTCCAAGCTACCTAAGGCTTTAAGTAAAGGTCCTTTACCCCTTTTCATTAAACTAAACTAATTTCACTGTAACTTTTGAAATTCAGGGATTTTCTATGATTCACACAAAAAAAATGTAAAAGGGGCAATTCTTTGCATTCGACAGTACATTAACAATGCGTTTATTTTTGTCCGAGTTTCCAGCAGTCACGGTTTCAACATCATATAAGCAACTGTTATAGCCTGTTTGATATCCCTTTAAATGGACCCAGCAAATTGAATGGTGTTGTTTACAGAGGCTCTCCCTTATTCATAATACCAGAAAATTTGATTTCAAAATTTTACAACCGTTTCGCCACAAGAGTTCATCTGCTTTTTTTGTTTAAAAAAATGTGTTCAGAGTAAACCACGTCATTTATAATTTATTTTTGCATGCTAAAGTTATTAATTTAATACGCTTTTTAGCATGCTGGTTATACATAGCCAACCGCTGATATGCGTGATGCTCGTGACAGAACCACATCAAGGACTATTGCATGACAGGCATGAAACGTTGAAGGATCGTCACTATTTGAATAATAACTAAATAAATTGCTGTTGATATTAACGGAGAGCGTGTGATTTTTGTTTGGTTGTTAGGTAACGCAATTTATCGTATGATTCTCAAAAAATTAAATCCCATTGAATTTTCTCTTGGATGTTACTCTCAAGAGGGTACTCGAGTTACAATAGTCTTGGGTGTATTTTTAAACCTTTCCAAATATTTGTCCACTTTATCCTAACCAGCTAAATCAGCTATCCGTCTGTTGTATCCTTTCGTCCTTTATACCACTTAACAACTTTTTACATTTATTACAATTAGAAATCGTTTATACCTTTTAATCTTTAATCTCTATTCATCTGCCTGAAATATTTTTCCTTGAGCTTTCCTCTCAAGTTTGATTAATTTTAAACACCTGTTTTTAAACTGAAAATTTTAATTTCAGTATAACTGAGTGCTGAGAGTCAATTTACAGAAGCTCTTTTATTTTTAAGAAACATGCCAAAAGACTCCATAATTTGCTTGTTGTAATTAATGTTGCAAGATAATTAATTTTATATGAATATCTTACTTCCACCCCAGCGAACGAGCAAGCACTTTTTACATTGCACGACCCTTTATACAAACACAATTTGGAATTTTTTCTTCTCATTTTTCGAATTAAAATTTTATTCCTTTATACTTGAGAAACATCTTTGTCATTCTTTACAGGTTAATCGTGGAAAATTTATAAATTAAGGCAAATTAAAATAGAAACATGTTTTCAGCGCAGAAGCTAAGATTTGCTTCTGCGATGAATTTGCTCCGCCTTCTGAAGTCAACGTACTTCGTAAAGGAAATTATTAAATATTGCGAATTCTATTACTAGAGACCTTACAACATTAATATGTTTCCTGCTAGGTATTTTCCTTCTAGAGTAAATATTAAAGTTTATTGTTGGAACTTTTCAGGAAAACAAACAATCATAAAATTAATTTCGTGTGTGATTCGCCAAGGATTGCTCATTTTTGTTTGTGAACAGAAATATTATTTTTGTAACGCATTTATTTCTTAAGAAAATCCGAAAATCTTCAGTTATTAAACTTTCCCCAGTGACGAATCAGAATAAAGCTGAAGCGTTTTCAATAACACACTTCTGGAAAAACATTTAAATATCGACCAATTCGTATACAAGTGAATTAATAATCAAGTAATGCATAAATATTCCTTATAAATATTTCAGATTGAACCGTTGTCCCACTTTACCTTAAATTCAAATTTTAATCGCGCAATAAATATTTATGTTTAATTTTCCAGTTTATATAACCCTATGATTTTTAATATTTTATGTAAAACGTTTTTGAAATACCACCAAATGGATTACTACTTCGATAGGTGAATGTCCGTTTTTCATTAAAACAAGCTAATTGTATTTTGTACTAAATTGGCCCCGGAGGATTGTTGCCGATCGATTATGTTTTTCACGTATCCGAATGTTTAAATTCGAGCCCAAATTATTTTTTTGTAAATAATTGAAATAATTTTTCATTAAAATACTGGTTTACTAGATTAACAATTACTACTACCAGCAAAGAAAGAATAAGGGCTCTCAGTTCTACATTACTCTTAGCCATCTTCTAATTTATGAATAAGGTTGTTTGTAAAATCTTCTGTAAAGTTGTCCCAACAGCGATATACTTATTTCTTCCTGTTGTTTATTGTAGAGCCTAAAATTTCGTTACTATATTTTTTAAACTGAAGAGTTTTGTTCTATTTGTATTGAATACAATTTAAATCTGGATTAATGGCAAGCAAAACGAGATCACCAAAGTTACGTCGAGAAAACGAATGCAAATTGACTTTTCGTGAAGAAAAGAAAGCAATAAACGAGCAGGAGGAGTTAGACTAAACAGGAAAAAACATGCTGGAATTGAATCCTATATGACATGGTAGGTTAGGTCAAAATTACCAAGCAGAAACGTAAATGTTGTTCAATGCTACGCCCCAACAGAAGCAGCAAAAGTACAGTTTAAGGAAGGTTTTTACCAAGAACTAACTAGCTAAATGCCAAAGTATGTGCGATTAATAGAAGATGGGAAAGAGAAACCAACACGGAATGGGAACAAGAAGCTTCAGTGAACGACATGTGTACCCAAAGAGATAAACATGGAACATAGGTTAACACATGACTACCGAACACAAAACTGGATCGTCCATGCAAACATCAGCAGAAAATTTAAAGGTCTGTGGATGCTGGAAGCGACCACTAGTTGCTGAAGATTAAGCAACTGACTAAAAGTTAGCTTACAGCCTCGGAAAAGGAAACTGCAACATACAGATATTAATTTCAAGATGAAGAAGTAAGACAAAAACATAGAAACCTAACAGAAAAGTCACTAAAAAGAAATACGGACCAAAGAAGCATAAACGAAGAATAGGAAACCATCAATGACACGACAGTAAATGATGTTTCAGGATATAAAGAAGAAAGAAAAAAAATTGAACTTCTGATGATGCATAAAATATCATACACCATGAAGCCAAGAATTAATCAAGCTATAAGCTCTCCTAGATATCAAAATATATAAAAAAAATGAACAGGAAAGTTGTGGCTTGTAACTTTAGGCATGAGTGAAGCAGATTAGGTCTCCCTTTATCCCTTTGGGAGTCGAGCGGCAGGGACAGCCCCCCGGTTAAAGGTCATTCGCTCTTTTACAACTTGAAATTTTGATGGACACAGGTGAAGTACCGCGTCACCTGGGTCATCAGATGGGCCGCCGCTGCGAGGAAGGTTAAAAACGAGATAAAAGAAACTGGGTCGAAGACTTGGTAGTCAGAATAAACTAAGCAACAGCAACGTGCAACATGAAAAACTGAAATAAAAGACCCTTCGTCAATATTAAATTCATGAAGGATCAACCAATCTACAACTAAATTGAGGAATTACTTACAGCAACCATTAGAGAAATTACAGAGCTAATGCAATAACTATAAAGAATCCCTAGGAAACAACGCAGAAGGAAACGAAGTAGAAAAGCAAAATTGAACTGAAAAGGTAGCGGAGCAAAATAAACCCATTACAAACGAACCCAGAAAGGTAATTAGACACCTGGCAGAAATGAGATACCCTTTGGGTTCTTGAACTAAGAATCTAGACTAATTGTGAAACACCAAGAAAGGGGACGCCAAAGAATGTGAGAGCTAGAGAAGTATAATATTTATATGTGGTGTATATACAACTGTATCAATGTAAAAGAGGGACATGAACTCAGGAACCGGTAAGCAGGTTTCCGAAACCAGACCTGCATAGTTCAAACGCCATCGCCCGAATAATTATAGAACGGACGAAAGAGATAAACCCAAAACTTTACATTAATATTTATAGATTTCAAAAAAGCCTTTCGGCAGATTAAACAAGGGGAAACTATGGATGAAGCTACGAAACTACAAAATACCCAACAAAATTAGCATGATTAAAGTGATGTCAAATAATACTAGGTGCACACCTGCACAGTAATCCGCAAAACGTATTTAAATAAGTTTACTCTAAGCCTCTGTTGTTCAACGTATATCACGCTGTAATCACTTGGCACTTTTTAATGAAGAAAGGAGAGATTTGGAATACACGCTTGTTGCCGACCAGCGCTAAGGAAATTAAGGTTTTAGTCAGAAGAATAAGAGAGGGACTGATGATCTACGTAGAAAAACCAAGGAAATGTGAGTAGGAAGCAAACTCTTATTGCCAAAAAGAGGTCTAACAAGTTAGAGCATTCTTCTGTTTGGAGAACATATCGATTACGAAAAGAGGGGCAAAAGTAGATATCCTGAACGGAATAGGAACCCCAAGAATTCTTTGGGACACTCAGGAACATATGGTCTTCCACTTAAGTGGACAAAAGCAAAAATCAGAATTTTCAAAAGCAATGTTAAAATCAGTGTTACTAAATGGATACATAATCGATCAGCAAGAAAGAAAGAGAATTCAGAAGACAGTTCGGGTGTTACTCCATAAATGCCTAAGGTGAATTTTGAAGATTTTCTGACCTAATACTAGTCCAAATGCAGATCTATGTGAAAAACAAACCATAACCCTATTGAAATGGAGTCTAAAAAAGGAAGGCAGAGTGTGATTGGGCACACTCTGTGCAAAAAGAATAAGGACATAGCCGGGTGTGCTGTAAAATATGCAACACTGGTGGAAATTAAAATGAAAGGACGACCCCAAAATACCTGGAAATGTTTAACAAGAGGAACTGAAAAAGACTGGCTACCAGAGCTGGAGAGAAATAACTGCTTGAAAAGGAGAAAAGGGACAGCTTGTTTGCTCTTGTGGAGTACAATAAGCTTTATATATACATACTGGTAAGTCACAGAAGATATAAATCGTCAACTTGCGACGTTTGTCTTACTATCCTTGAAGTACAAGCTAAGAGTTGTTCTACGGTAATTTAATCCGTGAAGGTGCTGGATTGTTTGAAGTATACTGTTTTTCAACATATTGTTATATGCAGGTCCAATGAAGTTATCTAATTCCAAACATGGACTGAAAAGCAATCACTTTGTGAAGAAACACTTAGATATGGCTCTTCAAACCTTCTACTTATTTCTTGATTTAAATGTATAAACGGACGATTTTGGGCGACAGAAAAACTGTTTCGTCAGAAGATACATATAGTAGTAATTTAACATTTTTTCCACTTATTCAACTAGAAATTGCAGATTTCTTAAGTTCCTTGCTAAGGATATACCGGAGTAATACTTAATTCCCAATTTGTTTGTGTATTTACGAGTTGTCCCAACAAGAAAAAAACAATCTACTTCTTGAGCAGCAGGTGCAACATTTTAAATGGTTAGTTTGTTACCTTAAGAGTTAACCTTTTCTTCAACTGATACCGAGAAAACTATTTGGATTCCCTGCTCCTATGCCTCGTCCCAAAGTGCAATGTTCTTTTCCCATCCTCCCTGTATTTTAAAAACGTAATAGTTCATAGTTGTTACTATTCTACCCTCTTTTAGTATAGTAAGGAGCTGCCCTTTCCAGTTAGGAAAATTTATTTCTTGGGTACTACGTACAGCAGCTTAGGGCTTATTTTTTAATAATCAACTGAGTTGCGAACGTTCCCTCCACTAAAACTAAATTTTTTTTTTACATTCATGCTCCTGCCTCTCATGCCAAAGTGTGATATTCTTTTCACTCTTTCCTAAGTTTACACACTAGCAGTACTTACCTGCTGTTACCCTAGCCACCGATCAACCTTTTTAGTTCAGTAAGTGTAGTGTATTTCTTAAAGCCACCTGAATGTCCATGGGACGTCCATTACCAAACAGAAGAATCTATTTCTTGGGGAACATGTGCACCAGTTTGAATGGTTTATTTGTTAGATATATTCAACTTCATTGTTATCTTTTTCCCCAATTGAAACTTTTTGACAGCCCTGCTCCTATCTCTGGTGATATTCTTCCGAGTGTCTCCATATTTTAAAAATAAAGTTCTGAGCAGCTGTGCTAGCCTTTAACCAGCCCCTCTCATATTTGGTAAGAGTGGTTGCATTTATTTAGATCTCAATTTTAGAAATCCACAAAAAGATTACCTACTCTACTTTCAGTTTAATTTTCTTAGCAACGACAGGTAATAAATTGAAGGTAGATGGTTGTTTAAGAAACAAGAAACTTATTGTGGGGCAGTCTGAAACGCACTTTTCAACAAATTTGATAGAAAATTTGTATCATTTTCTTTCTCATAGGATATGGGTATTTGGGAGAAATTGAAGTTATATTTGTTATTGAATTACCAAAGTTAGTTCCTAAATTCATTAGGTCTTTTTGTTTTTTTTTTTTTAATGAGAAAGGGTAATTAAGTGGCGTTCCCAAATGTTGCTGCAATACAGAGGTTATACAATATTCTACTTTAACCTATTAGATAAATGTTTTTCTTAAGCATAAATACGGATATTTTCAGAGATACTTAGAATTTACTAATTTGTCTGCACTTTTATATGAGTAATTTATGGTATTGGATATTTTTCTTACATTAGCTGGGTATTTATTTTACCAATAATTTGTTTTTATTTTCAGGGCCATTTAATTCAATATAATGAAACTGCAGGACTTCTACCGAAGGGTAGTATTTTAAGATTACTGCAAGTAACAAAATCATCAGATGGACAATATTCTTGCGCAGCTGCAAATTCAGAAGGCGAAACGTACAGTCCTCCTTTTACTCTCACCGTACAATGTAAGTATTACTACTCTCATTATGTTCTACATTCAAGATGGAAAAATTGCATTTCTCTAAAGGTGGTACACCTGCTACAAAAATGTAGAGGTACAGTAGGTACATAGTAGCAGTTGTAGATGGATTTAAAATTGTCTTTAAAAGTCACTTTGGAAATTAAATCAGCACATTACAGACGGCTAAAACAAAAGCCGAGGGTTGAAAAGTGTAATAGCCTTATTCGTATACGTACGGCGATATCGACTTGTTGCTAAGTTCTGAAGCAGTGTAGGACTAAGTGTGTTCCATTTTCCGCCAGGAAGTTGTTTGTCAAGGGATGAGCTTCCTCTATGTGTGTAGTTAATTGAACTACATTATACCGTACCCTCGTCTGATTTACAGCAATGTAATAGCTGAACTGGAAGTAGATTTTGAAAAGAGTGTCGCAATTTTCATTACTATCAAAACAACACACTTTCGCAGTAAATGTTTTCGCCATTTACCGTTTAACACCGGGTTAATATTGCCGCATTGGGAAATTAGGGAAATTACTAGACGCATAAGAGGGCGCAGGTCTTCCAAGATAATGGAATGTCTGCATCTCGATAGTCGACATCTGCTCTGTGATTAAACTGCGTTATTGTTATTCCAACCAGCTCCCCAAGATCGAACAATTGTAATCCAAGTATGCAGATTATTGCGAGCCATTTCCATGTCCCGTTATTGCTTGCTTACGGTTCAGATCTGATTGACTGACAAAGAAGCGTTTTAGCATTCAGCAGCCAGTTTGTCGAACATAAATGTTACGAAACTAAATAATGTAGTAGCACCTGAACTGAAATTGCCGTGTTAGCTGCAATCACGACGGAAACTTTTCTATGCGTGAGTAATCTGTCTCGGCCGCAGCGAATCTTCCGCTTGTTACGCGGCTGCTTCTTTTTCACCGGCGAAAAATTAACTTTATCTTAAATTGCCCCGAGTCCCCGGAAATTGCACATTTTTTTGCTCGACAGAGGGGTAGTTTAAGTAGTTAGATGAACCAATAAAACTCCGATGAGTTGCGTTCTGATCGAGAATAATGTGTCAATCAGTCCTCTATAATCAGAAAACCATTTGAACGAATATTGTAATTTTCCGTCTCGGCTCCATTTCGATTTTTCATGCCTAAGTATTTTTTTATGGAATTATATTTTAAATATCTGTTTACATCATTTTATACGTTCCTCGCAATTTATAAACGTACATTTACATCATAAAAGATGCAAATTCTCTCTTCAAACGTTTTTCGTCACAAAAGGGACCTTAGATATTTGCATAAAATTAACAACACAAAACCAGTAAATTTAACGGTAATGCATTATAAGTTCCTAAAATATTTTAGCCGTTGCAAATGAGAAATTCTCCCCCTTTTATGCCGATCAAATAAATAAACAAATAATAAGGAAGCAGATTAAATCAAACAAAAGACAGAGTCGGCCCTTTGTCTAATACGAGTATGTTTTAAGACATGCAGAAAATGTTACACGCATCAGGATGGGTTTTAATTTTTCAATTTCACTCAGACGAAAGTAAAATCAGGTACATTAACTTCAAGATTTTTATGCGCGTTGAAATTACACAGTATAATTGTTATCGACCTCGCCCAGCAAGATTTTTCAAATTAATGGTAAGAAATAAAATCCAGATTATGCAAACTTTAACATTACTTCCTGTCTGACAGGTTTTACAGTGGATAATAAGAAAAATTCTACAGATTATTCACGATTATTTGCATAATAAAAACTGTTTCAACAGTTTTATGACAGTCAAACTATGGTGTACAAGTTTTAACGATAAAAATGATTAAAAGAAAACCAGTAAATAAAAGATGAAAATGGAAGAATGTAAAATGAACCTCAAGAAATAAAAGAAAGATGGAAAGAATACTCTTTTGTAATGTAATGCAAAGTAGAAAAACATCCAAATAAGTTGAAGAAGAAGTAGATGTAGAAAGAAATATAAAAAAAGAAGAAAACGGAGAACCGAGTGCCCTACCAGAATTGAAGTTCAAGAGGAAATACTTAGAAGACGTATTAATAAAGCGCCAGGAAAGGATGCAATAAAAGCAGAATTATTGAAACATGGATGTGAATAACTAATAACTACTCAAAAAAATTCAGCAACTAAGTGAACAAATCATAATAACTACCTATTCATTAAAAAGGGAGATAAAGAAAACTGTGCAAACTGCAGAACAAAAATCACATATGAAGCTTACTAAATCAAATACTAAAATTTTTGGCAGAGAAATTTGGCCGATTATCAAAACGGGTTCGCGGCAGGAAGATCCATAATAAGCAGATCAAGTACTACAGAAATGCAGGGAATAAAACTTGGAAATAAACACAATTTTCATCGATGCAGATGCACATTTGATAGACTAATTAAAAAAAAAAAAACAACGAAAGAATTAAAAGTATTGAGAATACCACAAAAACTAATAGAACACCCAGATATGTGTGTAAAGAGTATTAAAACCGAAATTCCAAGAAAAAAAAAACGACGAATTTAACATAAACATGGAAGTAAAACAACGTGATTCCGTTTCACCGACGCCATGGCAGCAATTATAGCAAGGGTAAATTTAAGCAAAAGTCTCATAATTCATAACAGATCAAATACAAACAATGCGAAGACCTAACAAGAACAAGATGCGAAAGAACGGCTAAACAGAGAAATAAGGAAATTAAACTGGAGGTAAATGAACAAAAACAAAATACATGAGTTGTGTAGGTGATAGCAACGACACAGATCGATACTAACAGTACAAGAATATAAATTTGAAAAGGTATAAAAGATATAGTCGTGGTCGTGGCTCAGTTGGTTCAGCGTACGTCTGACCACTGAGATGGACCGGGTTCGATTCCCATACACCGAAAGCACCCGAATGCTTCCCTCGGAAGGCAGTGGCAGATTATCAAGATATTCTGCCTAATACGCCTTATCTAGAGTAGAAGTACAGGCAAAAAAGAGTACTGCTCGAAAACAAAAGTTTAGTAAGAAGACAAAAATTAACATCCCCAAGACATTGATTAGGCAAGTTATGACTTATGCGATGGAAGTCACTACCTTAAACAAGAAAATAGGACTAGAATATTAGAACGAAAAATTTTGCACACAATACTAGCAGCTAATATCACACGAGAGAGGTAAAGAAGAGAAAAAAGAAATCAGGAGGTCGAAGAAGGAGTGGGTGAAGAAAACATGGTTAATGGTTACATATATAAAACCTGAATGATTGGAATGTATAATGAGAAGAACACCAACCGAACTAATTAGAAGAATAACATTTTGGGATCCACTACTACAGATAAATAGAGGCAGGTAGGTCCAGAAAAAGTTAGTTAGTCGAAGTAAAGGGAAGGCATAAAAAATAATGGGAACTGTAATCACAACAGGGAAGAATGGCAGTCCACCTGAAAATAGATTAAAATTCTCGCAGAGAGTAACCATATCTCCAAGGATCGAAAGTCAGTTGAATGAGTCAAAGTTCTATTCTTTCCTCTTTACCATGGACTTATACAACATGTTAGCTACATTTTACAACACAATCAACTACTTTATTAAATATGCAGCGCAATAAAAAACATTTACAGTTAGAACAACATACCTCAGTGCAGTTATACGTTATTATTATTATTATTATTATTATTTGAATTCAAAGATTAGCCGGCAGTACGGCAGAGTGTGAGCGCCCTCAACACAGAAAGTTAAGCAAATAGCTGCTTGGCAGAACTTGAATGGTTGACCGTTCTGCGGCTCGGTGTATACGGTCCCCTCGACACTGTAAAGATATAAGAAGCAAAAGGAAAAGAAAGAAAGAAAGAAAGAACTTGAAGACTTTCAAGGTCAATGTCGGTGTTAAATAATATTTTTCGGCTTGGGGCCGTGTCATTGTTAAGAAAGAAGAACACAACGTATGAACCACTCCGGAGGCAAAACCCTTGCTGTAATCAGTTAAACGTATCAGACGAAGATGACGATGCCGTTGACGATGGCGATGCCAATAGCGATGACAGACTTCCATTTGTCCGACAGATAATAACAAGTTTCACGATTCAAGTTATTAGAGGTCTTGATGATTTCAATAACCTCACAGATTTTCCTGTGAGCATTAGCAATCATCGATGACTTTTCAAGCGAGATCTTATGGCCAAGGTCATGATGGTGTTCAGCAACAGCTGAGTTTGAGAGAAGACCTGATTTCAAGCAACGTTTGTGTTCGAAGAAAGTGAGCGAAATGTTGACTTCCTTCTCAACAATAACATATTGTTATTATTATTTATTAGACAGGCTACGAACGAATATACAAACTGAACAAAAATTAAATATAAAGACTACAGTTATGTAACCAATTATAAAAGATTTATTATCGAGATTTATCTTTTTTTCCCTTCAGTTTCAAGAAATTATTTTATAATACATATTTTCCACGGTCATATTACTTAAATTAGGACTCCCAAATAATGCACAGTTTTAACATTTTATACAGGACCAATAAATTAAATGGGTATGTGCTGACCTTAATAGAAGTGCATTACAGCAAAAAATTAAAGCTTATAGCGATTTTTGTTTATTTTAAATTTTGTTGCACACTTTTGGGAACCGCTGGCTAATATGCATTTAAAACGCCTACAAAAATAAATGAAACATTACATAATTATATAACTTACATGTTTCACTCTCCTCTCACATTTTTTCCAGCTTGAGACTGGCTGTAAATAATTACTGGCATGTTTAAAAAAGTGATATTAGATATTGTATTGATCTTTTTAATTTTTTTCTCAGCTTACCGTTTACTTGCGACACACGGTTTATTGAGAAAAGTTGTTGTATTTGATATGCTCTACCTACCCTTAAAATTAATGACAATACTTTTGAACCACCCTGCATACAAATACAAAGAATGATTTAGAGGGGAGAGTCGGCATGGAGATCCTCCTTCTTAGGATTGTTAGAAAGTACAAGTAAATTTGACACTTTTGACACATTTACAGGGTTTTGGGCCAAATATGACCCGAAAAAGGGACTTATCCAAACCTGTTTATTGGTTATGGCAAACATTGTTTTTTTGTAGTTATTTTAAATAGTATAAAAAGTTATAAGTATTTCCTCAAACCTTTGCTGGCAAGTTTTCTTAATTAATTTTCAATTAATTCTTAACTTCCAAGGTACATCACAGTATATTTGAAAGCTTTAAGGTTTCTACTAAAGTTACAAGATATTTCTACTAACAAAGATGTCAATGCCATCTCTCTAATTATAAAACCGTTTTATCAACTTTTTTACTTTACTAGTAAGTAGAAATAACTTAGGCAAATCATACATTACTGGAATCAGAAGGATAATCCAACAACAAAAAGAAAACCGTATAATAATGGAGGAAGGCTAAAGGTCTTCTTATTACAGTAGGTACTTATAAGAGCTCCACTTTAGCTCTCAAAGTTGAGCTAGTATGTATATTTTTGCAAGGAGGAGGTATAGGCCAGTATACCAGTAACAAACTTGCTTCTTCCTCGACTATTTACGCCGTCTTTTGTTTCCATAAATCTCTACCTTGCCAATCTTCTCCCTTTAAATCTCTGTCCTTCATTGGCATTTTTATGTATGTCTTCCATCCCATCCTTGGTCTACCTTTCCCACTTCTTCTTCTTGGAGACCATTGCGTCAATTTCTTCGGCCATTTATCATCTGGCATCTGTCGAACATGCCCATACCATTGAAGCGCCCGATTTTCTAGGGTTATCGTTATTGAACACGTTATTCCCATCGTTCTCCAAATTTCCTCAGTCCTTAACCTATCTATTCTTCTGAATCCTAGACATTTTCTCGTGTTTTCTACTGTCCTGATCTCATTCCTTTCTCGATCTCATTGAATATATTTTTTAAGTATTGCATAACCTTTCTTCCTCCATAGAGTTTCATTCGTATGTTCCCCAGTCCTGGTTATCTTTTGCTTTTCTGAGCGCTTTATGTACGTCATCTTCTGTGGTTTCTGCTGTTTTTTTTTCATCTTCCGTCAAGTTTTCTGTGTCCTCAAATTCATCTCTGTGTTCTTCTAATAAATTAGAATAATGTTTTATCCACTGCTTTGGAGGTATGATTTGTATTATTCCTATGCTGTTATTATTCCTAATTTTTATTTCCCAAGCTCCTGCCGACTTGTTGTATGCTAATGTGCTTTCGACATCTATACAGGGTCTGTTCCGGTATTCGTCCTTTTCTACTTTAGCTCTTTCTTTCGTTAGTCTTTCTAAAAGCAAGTATTCTTGTCTTAGTTCTGGTTTGCCTTCTGATATCCACTTAATATGTATGTATGTTTTCTTCTTTTCCTGCATCCACCCTTCCAGATCACCTGAAAACTTTTCCACATATTTGGTCCTTCTTTAACAAATATAAGAACAACCAAAGTTTAAAGCTTCAGGCTGAATATAATTTTTATTTAATTTATTTACATATTTCTATTGGGTGATTAAGTTTCTGTAAAATCTCTGAGTTTCAGAAATTTGTTTGTTTCTTAAACAGTAACTGCATACAACTTCTCTGTGCCTTTAATTGATGTCACATTTCTCCAACAATTCATGTGACTACGATATAATGAGTGTTCCTGCCTGTTTTTCATTAATGTTTTTTCTTTTCATGCTAATACAGAGTAAGCGGCTGCCCGCGTGCCTTGGATGCTCTTGAAAAAGCTCGTTTCAATTAACAATTCTAAATTGTTTAATTCGGGTTTTGTTATATACTTGACAATTTTTGTTTTTGAGGACTATAGTTACTTTTCTCTGGGTAAAAATCAAGAATTCAATACACTTGCATGCTGACATGTTTTAAGGAACGAAGCGAATCTATGGAACGTCTGTTTTTGCAATTTAAGCAAGAAATCTGTTTGAAACACAAATATTATAAATGCTATCGCTATTTTATTAATTCCCAGAGTTGAAACTGCATTATATAGTGTTAAAATCTTCATATGGCAGTAAATATTGTTAGCTTTACATGGCATTTTGTTAAATCGTTGGAAAATATGTAGAAGTTGCCCAAGAACTAATTATAACTCAGTTACTTGATTTTATTAAAAGAAGAAGGATACACTTCTTAAATAAAACTAACCATAACCCTTATTTGCAGCAGAATTATATTTTTAAAACAATTTCCTAAACAAACTATTGGAAAAGTATTATTAATCTTCACTAATTTTCAGAATTTAATGCTAACAATAAAAACACTAAATGCAGCTGAGAATAAAACAAAGCAAAGGGTTCTACAAATCGAAATGTTGAAATAATTTGAACATCTCCTTTAAGGAATGTCAAGTAAACACTTATTGTTACATCTGCAGTAAAGTTAATTAACTACTATTTCATAGTTTAATTATTCATTAAACAAAACAATCCTACAATTCCAGGATTTTACTGAACAAACTCAGGTTTGTTTAAATTTGCAGAACACCTACACATAGAAATAATAAGGACTTCTTAACACCCACTGACGCTATAACAGCTTTAGCTTAGAAGTTAACGATTAGTGAGCTTAGTGAACTTCTAATAATAAACAATATTTAATAATGAAATAATGAAAAACGAAAATTAAACGATTACTACTTAAATTACTGGGCCAAAATGAGATTTCAAAACAAAGTCAGTTCTTGAGCTATATGTTGTAAATTTGTTTAATTATAATCATTACATACGATTTCAATTCGATAAAGGAACATCAAATTTAAAAATACCCACAAGCATGCGTCAGTGGATGAGATAGGATTGTGTTTTACTGAAGTGAAACCTTGGATGAACCGTATCTACAAAACCGTTCCAAAAAAACACGTTCTTATTACATCCAATAAAAACTAAAAGCTGCTTAGAAAATGTCAATGCCATTTGCTATCTCTAAGTGTGATCAAATTCAATAATGGATCACAGGGATCAAAAAATTATGACGATATTGTGAACATTTCTTTTATTATTACTTTACGTTTTATTTCCAAAATAATACGATAGAATGATAACCATTTTATAAATCTATAAAATAAAAGTTATTAAACTTAAAGTGTAATATCAAGGGAAATTATTTCAAATAAAGGTCGATATACTGTATACATATAATAAGATAACAATAGGATTTCCACAAACAAATCTTGTTGTTATGCTTTTATTTGCTTATCTTTGTATTAAAATGAATTATTTATATGTTCTGAAAATTTAACAAAATTGCATTGGACATTTTAAGCGAGCATGGAATAACTAGCAGAAAAGGTCAACTTTGATTTGAAAATCGTTGATTTAAAAAACAAAGTTCAGAAAATATGGAAAAGATTGCAAATAAAAACAAGGCTTAGATAAATGCACAAATCGTCTTGTTTTGATTATTTACTTTAATTCCAACGTTTTGATGTAGCTACCGGTCTGGCTAAATTTTATTTCTATTTTATTTTCTTACCAAGCTTCGTAAGGGGTTTACTGTTAAGATTAAATAATCGTTTGGACATGTATGGTTCCGAATTTTGACAGCAGTATTTTCCTTTTTTAGCTTAACGTCTTCTTTTTTATTGCAAAACTATAGTCTCAAACCAATACAGATTATAACATTTTCGAAAACAGCAAGTAAATAAAGATAATAAAAATGAAAGTATGTTTCAAACCATATCAATCTAAAATGTTTTACATATTTTATAATGGTTAACAGTTTCAGTTCAAACCATATTAATCTAAAATGTTTTAGATATTTTATAATGGTTAACAGTAAATTAATTACATCATATTCGCTCAAATTTCTGTTAATGGCAGGTTTCTAACATTAGATTAATGGAGGCCGATCGTAAACGATTTACAGGAAAATCAACTTTTTATAGCAAAATATAATTAAATATTCAAACTACTTCTCATAAATAGACATAAAATTAAGCATTGGTGATTAATGGGGTAATTGGTAACACATAAATACAATGCACATTACCTAAATACAAACTGTTTACATATTTATTTCTTTCTTAATAGAACTCAAAGGAGAAATTCACTGGCATACAAAAACGAAAATTAATGCCATATTTCAGCAAATCTGAATTTCTATGGCCTTCGCCAGCATATCGATAGTCAAGAGGTTTACTGTGCCAGGACTTTTTACCTAAACTATTGATCAGGAAATACAGACTTCTACATCAAAATCCCCCGCCCCCTTCCGTTTTGTTTATAATGAAGCAACGGTCAATGTAATGAAATAAGACTACATTAAACTTATCAAGAAAATTTCGTAATGGCCATGGATTTACCATTATGTTCTTTTAGATTTTTATGAAATTCTCTGGACAACAGCATGTACCTAAAAAAATAAACCAATAATTTGGTAGAGATACAGTGATAACACCTTTTCTATTGGTGAACTAAAAACAAGGTCTAAGAGACCTTGAACTAAACAAACATTTAAGTCTTACCAATAATCAAATTTACATTAGAACAGACACAAATACCTTTCTAGGATACGCTGGTGACGAACAACAGAAATAATTTTGAGATATCAGCATGCAACAAGAAAAACATACACCAACCAATAACTCCATTACACTTACACTTACCATCACATCACCATTATCAGAACCTTACAATATGTATTGTAACACATCTAAATAGAACAAAAGCTCTGCTCTAATGTCTACATTTTCAACAAAGATTAATAATTTACTACAAATATGGTTTAGGATAATGGTTATTAAAAAAATTTGATACTTTCGTGAAAACTAAAAATCAACCAACACGACAAAACCAAATGACAAAGCAGAGCTAAAGGTATAGTACGTCTAGCGCAGGGGTCAGCAAACTTTAGAGACGGAAGAGCCAATCCTGCCCCTCACAATTTAAAAATTATTCGAGAGCCATAAATATATTTTTACAAATAAGGAAAATTTAAAGTAATATTTTGAATAAGTAATGGTATTAATTATATCTTTATTAAAATAAGTAAAATTCACACAAAAAATTGCTCTCATTGGTTTTAATGAGTGTGAGCTTGCATTTCCTGAGAAAGTTTTTGTAGATCCGGTTTGTAAGTAGTCGTTTTTAATTTAAAGCCGTAACGCCCTACTTTAGGGGTATTTGCCCTAGGTAACTCGCTTTGGGTTCAGGGTGTTGTCGCAGCTCTAACATATGACACAGAGGTTTTGTAAATACATACGTAATTACTTATAATAATAAAAATGTAATTCTGTCTAATACAACGTAACTTATTAAGTATAAAGAAATCAATATATAAATTCATAAATTAAAATAAATGTTGTTCCAATAATTGTCGTTAATATCCCTGGTGCGGCCTGCGCGCGACCTAGCGCATGTCCGGCTTGGAGCGACAGTCCGGAGTGCGGTTAACTATCTCGGCGTGCGGGATCCTATCGTCCTGGCAGTTTACGGGTTAGCGAGGGATTCGCTAACAGGACGGTAGTTGTAACGGCAGGTAAGTGAAATCTCTAATCCTGACGGTGTTTATAACGCGGTTCTTCTGGAGCGGGTTTCCGGGTTAGCGTCGGACACGTCTTCTACGTGCGGGACCTGGGGGTTACGTGGAGGTGTCGTCGTCTGTCTTCGAGCCGACGTACAGAACGGAGGATGCATCGTCTCTCTTCGAGCCGACGTACGGAACGGAGGATACGTCGTCTCTCTTCGAGCCGATGTACGGAACTAGGGTTCACGTCGTCTCTCTTCGGGACGACGTGGACAACTCTCGTTACGTCTTCCCCGGCGGGCCGACGTAGCGGAACTGGTACTTCTTCTCGGATTTCGTGCTGTTTATATACGTTTCCACGGCCTGTTATCTTATCCTCCTCCGGCGAACTGATTAAGCGGTTTTGGCGTCGCACTGGCGAGTCTGTATCCGGGACGGAAAAATTCCGTTGAACGTGCACCTGCACTAGACTTGCTGTGGGGAAATTTCATTTACCTTTTCTACAGAAAGTCGTTAAAGACAGGTGGCACATTACAAGTTGGCATCAATAATTTGGCTCCTCAATTTACATTTAATGGGATTCATGTTAGAAAACGATTGCTCGCATAAATATATATGTAGACCCGAATTTACTGAAAACACCGAATACAAATTTTTTCAACTCATAATATGAGTCCGGAAGACTAGACCAAGTATTGAAAATCATTGAGTCTGCCTTCTGTAGGTCTTCTGTTGTCTAAATTCGTTCAAATTTGATAGGTGGGTAGAAAACTGAAGAACAAACAACTTTTGCATTTAACATTTAAATTTTGAAAAATAGGCAAAATAACTTTTTGTATTTTTTTTGAAAATATGTCGAATTTGACAGGTATAGCCAATCGATAAAAAAAATGGTCAACGTTATTTTGCATTATTTTCAAAGCAAAAACTGTTCATCAAATATAAATTTGCGTAAACTAAATAATTAAAAAATGTCCCATATGATGCGGACTTTAACGGTGACGCTGTATATTCAATGGGAGTTGGATATATATTGTTATGCTACACTTTTAATAAATCGTGTGACTGTTCAATTTTAAAAATAATAATTTTTACATCTCAGGGTCGTTGAAGGATTCGATTTTGAATTTTGAAAAATGAGTAATGTAATAAATTTCTATTAACTTTTAAAATGCAAACTTTATTACAAACAAAACTTATCTCTAAACTTAAAATTAATACAACAACTAAAACTAAAAACACTCACTGACAACTATTCTTTTAATTTTTAGAAGTCCCACCAAATATTCCTTGTCGCCCTGTCCAATTTATTACAATTTTCCAATCCAATTTTCAATGAAATCGCCTATCCAATTTTAATGCACCTCCAGTTTAATATTATTTTTATTATCAATATTTGTTTATTAATTTTCAGCTTTCCAGTAATAATTCACTATTATATTATAATATTTTTATGGAAAACCCAAAAACACGTCTTTGGTTTTCAATTTGCTTTTTAATAATCATTTTTGTTTATCCCGTTCAATTTTTATATTACCCCATTCCTTGATTTCGTTTTTACATTCATACTTTATACATGCACACCAACTATAACTATGACTACTATTTACAATAAATAACAATAAATAACAATATTTACAACAAATAACAATAAATACTTAAATTAATCTTAATTTATTTACATAATTAATTTTTTAAAACTTGCATCCTAAAAGTATACTCCAAATTTGTATTTTTAAATAAATATAAATTTTCCAAAAGGTTAATATCACTTCAACACCCTACCTTGTTTTTTTGTGAAATTTTTGTTTTCAAACACATTTTCTCAATTTTAATTTTGTTAAGTTAAAAACCCTATTTGTCATTTTAACATATAAAATCAGGTTAAGTTAAATTTTGACTTTTCTTTATATCTGTCATTATTGACATTTAAGTCATTTTTGACTTTTAATAAATTTGACGTTTGACATTTGACATAATTTTTCTATCTTGATTTTTTTTAAATTTTCAAATCGATATAACATTGATATATGAAAAATTAGAGGAATTTCTCATGTATTAATTATCAAACAAATTGCAGTTTTAAATTTTAAAATTTAACTAATCATTTAAATAAATTTCAATTAAAAATTTTCGTTTGAAGCAAGTAAATAATATTTAACAATAAACAATTAACAATTAACATTTTTACAAGAATACTAAATTATAACACATTTTAAAATTCTGGTGGACCTTTTAGTTCTTTTATACGCAATTTTGAATTAGTTTTAAAACTGTATTTATTGAATTCGTTTGAATTAAAATACCTATTTTTAAATTTTAAAAACCTATTTATCTTATTTGAATACAAATTATCATTTTTCTTATATTCATTATTAATTGATTTTTGAAATTGATAATTCAATGAGTTTCTTTGTATTTTATTACCATTTTTCATACGATTATTATTCAATTTATTCTTAACCATTTTAGCTTTATTTAGTTTTGAAAATCTCTTTTTAATCTGTTTAGTCAATTTCATTTCATATTTTAATTTTCCAGTTTTGATAAATTGTTTAATATTTTGTTTAATTAAATTCTTCTTATTTATCCTTACATAATTCTTTGGAATACCATCTTTGATTATCCCTGAATTTTCTTTTTCACCCTCCTTTATTAGTTTAACATTTTCATCCATTACCATTTCATCTTGCATATCAAGATATTCTTCTGTAATTTTAATTTCTTCTTGCACATCATTTATGTACATTTTATTTTTATTTAATTCAATAACTTCAGGATTATTAACATTATTAATATTTTCCTGAACTTCTATTTCATCTTCCACGCCTTCATATTCTTTAATTATTTCTTCATATTCTAAAATAACCATTTCTTCCTCATATTTAACATTTTTAAATATTTCTTTAATTTCTTTGCATAATTCTTGTTTATTTTTCACCAATTCTTCTTTCAATTCATTAAATTGCTTATTAATTTCTAGTTTCTGTTGTCTATTCTCTTCTTTAAATTCTTCAAATTGTTTGTTATTTTGTTGAATTTCTTCTTTCAACTCTTCATGTCGCTTCTTTGATTCTTCCTTAATTTCATTTAATTTTTCATCTAACTTATTATCCAATCCACTTAACTGTTTCTTGGTATCTTCATCTCGTTTCTTGGCATCTTCTTTGATATCTTCTTTCATTTCTGTAAACTGCTTCTTGGAATCTTCTTTAATTTCTGTAAACTGCTTCTTGGAATCTTCTTTAATTTCTTTAAATTGTTGCATCATTATCTGCATAAAATTCCCATCAAATTGAGCTATATTTGTAATAGTTTGAGAAGTTTGAATTTGTAATTGATCTCCAACACTTTGAGGTTCCTCTTCTGACTGTTCATCTGCATTTTCATGCTCCTCTTCAACTTCAACTACCTCCATTTCATTTTCCTCCTCTTGTTGTTCCATTTCCTGTTCTTTGTCTTTCCTAGAACTTCTTAAATTTCTTCTGCCCTCGCTCATATTATCAATTTCTAAACTTTGTCAAAATATCTGTATCTCGTTTTTTTTTTTTTATTGAATTTTATTATTTGAATATTTAAGCAAAAATTTCACACAAAACAATGAACAATCAAGTTTGTCAATTTTATCAATTTGTCAAATTTAATAAACTTCAAACTGACATTTATTATGAAACAATTCAATATTTATGGAAATATCTTCTACAATTAAATTCGTTATACTTTTCTTTATTGATTCAAATCTGTATTATTTCAATTACTAAATAACTTTTATTCAAACCTGTGAATGACCCTACCAAGTTTTTATTACTTCTGTTCTCTAGTTAATATTTTATTCACTAATTTTTACCCTACCTTGCCTTTCAGAACCCCTTCAAAATTATTAATAACAAAATAATATTAAGCCTCACGTTGCTGGTCCAATTATATTATTGATATGTATGACAATAATTGTTAGAATGATGTATGCAAAATTATCCTGTCACTGTCAAAATAAACTCTTCGGAGCCCTAAGTAGCCCTACGAAGTCCTATCAAAACCCCACGAAGCAACCACGTTGGGCGCCAATTATTGTTATGCTACACTTTTAATAAATCGTGTGACTGTTCAATTTTAAAAATAATAATTTTTACATCTCAGGATCGTTGAAGGATTCGATTTTGAATTTTGAAAAATGAGTAATGTAATAAATTTCTATTAACTTTTAAAATGCAAACTTTATTACAAACAAAACTTATCTCTAAACTTAAAATTAATACAACAACTAAAACTAAAAACACTCACTGACAACTATTCTTTTAATTTTTAGAAGTCCCACCAAATATTCCTTGTCGCCCTGTCCAATTTATTACAATTTTCCAATCCAATTTTCAATGAAATCGCCTATCCAATTTTAATGCACCTCCAGTTTAATATTATTTTTATTATCAATATTTGTTTATTAATTTTCAGCTTTCCAGTAATAATTCACTATTATATTATAATATTTTTATGGAAAACCCAAAAACACGTCTTTGGTTTTCAATTTGCTTTTTAATAATCATTTTTGTTTATCCCGTTCAATTTTTATATTACCCCATTCCTTGATTTCGTTTTTACATTCATACTTTATACATACACACCAACTATAACTATGACTACTATTTACAATAAATAACAATAAATAACAATATTTACAACAAATAACAATAAATACTTAAATTAATCTTAATTTATTTACATAATTAATTTTTTAAAACTTGCATCCTAAAAGTATACTCCAAATTTGTATTTTTAAATAAATATAAATTTTCCAAAAGGTTAATATCACTTCAATATGTATAACCGAGATGGTTAAACATGGTTTATCGTCTTATATTTACTAACGTTATTTCTGGTATTACCGCTAATTTCCTAGGTCTATGATTTGAAACGCCTTAGCGCAGACATGCCTGCCCTATTACGTGTTACTTTATGCTAGCTTAGTCAAATCATTATTAAAATTCTTATTTTCAATTGTACTTCGCAGATATAGGTACGTATTCCTTGTTTGCTTATATTTTATTGCCATTGTTATTATGGTATATGTTTCTTCGCCATTCTTCTACATTATTCTTCGATATTTACATCTTCTTTCTCTACTTCTATTTCCTCGTTGTCTGATTCTTGAGCCATATATGCGATTTATTTCCTTCTTCATCATAATTGTGTTTCTTGCCGATTCTTCCCAGGCTTGTTGTGGTATACCCGATAGCTTTATATCTTGTTCCAGTACTGTTTCTCCCCCAGAATCCTTTCGTTCCCAAATCTTCGATATAGACGTCGCGTCGGTTTGCATGGTGGGCTGAGGCTGTGATTCAGATGATTGTATTTGGGGTCTAAGTCTTTGATATTTGCGATTTTCCTTCTTAAGTTATTTAGTTCTTCTTTGTTTCTTCTACCTTCTGTTAATTCATCCATCATTGCTGTAAGTATATGGTTTCCTTCACTTGCTCCTAGTATAGTTTACGTTGGTTCATCTTGCGTTTATGCTTACTTACTAACAGTACTAACTTTGAACCCTACTTTCGATATATGTATATGTACAAATATGTACAAATCGCATGCGCTTATTGCCTATTGCCGAATTTCTGTAATGCCAGACGCCATTATTATTCGGTTTCCATCCCCCATATTCATGGATTCCCTTGCAATTGTATTTTAAACATTGCAACTACCCGCCTTCTTTGGATCGGTCAGTTCCTACCCTCTTAAAAGAGCCGACTAACGCTGCAGATATAATATATAGTAACGGGCTGCCGTCCCGTTATTCCTTTGAACCAGAGGACCGGCTTCGGTTTCATAGGTTCCTGGAAAGGTATGCAGAAAATTCACCTGCCCGCGATCCGTTGGGTGAAAATGGTGACTCTGCTTACAATTTTATTGCATTTTGGATGCATTAATAAGACAGACAATTGTTATCTATTAGTCGGTCTATCCTAGGATAAGCTACCTATCTATTACTAGATTCTACAATACTACTTTGCTTTACTCAGTTTGAGCCCTTCTTTTGTCGCCTTGTTTCCGCCTTCCTTGTTTACACAGCTACTGTTTACGGTAAAGCCATTTTTTGCTGTACTTATTCACCATTCTTATTATAATTGCAATCTCTGGCACTTTCTTATTTCCCCGGAAGCTCTAGTGTGCTAGTTATACGATTTATTACTTTAAAGAAAACTTAAAAAACATTGAAGCATCCCGGAAAGCTTCGTAAAGCGTGCGTCCTCTGGCATAGTCGGCACGCTTCTCCATGTCTGATAAAATAAAGCGCATTGAAAAAAAAATCCAATGCTAGAACAGTTATTAAAGGCAAAGATATATTAAGATCGACTCTTTCCAAAACTAAACTCCGGAAGGAAGAACAAAAGACTATGGGTACGGTATTCCTTATTCATGCGAAAAATTCTATATCAGTGAAACATCCAGGTCTTTAAACGATAAAATTAGAAAACAAAAACATCATAAAAAATTACAAATTTAATGAATCAACAAATTGCTAAACATACGTAGAGCGCTAGCGATAAAATCTCCAAAACTTTAAAATTTCAAATAAAGAACCGGCAGAATGAAAAATAACTAAAGAAACCTCTTATTAAATAAAGATAATAAACATTTGGTTCATCTTATTTGGCAGATCTGGATAAAGTTTGACTTCAGGTTCATAAAGGTGCATACGCACATGGTTCGTTCTGTAACGATGTATTTACACGTAGAGAGAAATATTAATAGTGTTGATTTACTCATAAACCCATTATAAAGAAAATAGTTTGGTAGTTTCATTTGAAAAAGTATTTTTAGCAGTTAAATAATTGTAGGAAATTGGACGCAACATAAAAAAAATCAAATTTGCTCGTTTGAAATAATCTTTATTTTAAACGACTCTTTGATATTGCTAAATTCAACATTCGCAACAGATATTAAATTGGTCATGTTGCGCGTGAGTTCGCGCCATAATCCGTGATCTTACAACAGTCACCTTTCACTAAGGCATTATTTGTATTTGTATTTTCACATTTCACATTCTACAGGCCCCAGGCCCAATTAAAGAATGCTACACGTAGCAAAATAATAATGATATTAATAATGTAATAATAAACAAATAAGTAAACATAAATGAATGAATGAATGAATAAATGAATGAATAAATGAATAAATGAATGCCACCGGTGTAGAGCTGATATGTGCTAAATTTTTGTTTTATTATTTGATAACCATTCTGTATGTAAGAATATAACTTCCGAACCGTTTATTTATTTACATTGTTAAAAATAAGTAAAAAGTTAGTAGTGCGGCACATATTTGGCTCACCTCACTTTAGCTTAGTAAAATCTTAGGTTACCTACTAGAAGGTTTAGAAAACGAATACAGATGTAACTTATGCTATGTTTATTGCAACGTAAAACATATTAATTTATATTACTACATTAAGTGGTGCAAAATGTCCGCACGATTTACTTTTACAGTGTTGATTTTGAGATAAGAAACTCCATCTTCTCGTAGAGAACGTACATAGAATTCCTTATCCTAGCAGGATTTATACGGACGTATCAAATAATCGAAAGAACTTTGCAACGTGATTAAAGGAGGGAGTACTGAAACATTCTATCACTGAAACCGCATACGTGTTTTATGTAGGATTGTAACCAGTCAGATAAGTTCTCCATTCGAGAACATATGCCAGTACAGACAGCTAGCAGAGGGTAGCAGCCGATGTTGCAGCGTATCACCGTCGTCCCATCAGGAATGTGCATGTGGCATATCGGGCAGCATGTGGCGACCGCAATTCGCTTTACATGTGGGTGCTTCTCGTTCTCTGCCGGTGCATGTCCTCGTTCTCTGATTGCTGATGCGATAGACTCGGAAGCACGCATTAAAACAATTACAGAATCGTGTTGTTTGGTTAATTACTGCTGTTTTGCTTGATTGTGTTTACCTTATCTGCCACCATCTTGCTGAATACTAAGTGACTAGGTAGGAATATTTATGTAGGTGGTTCTATGCGTATCAGATTTCCACTTCATCAGATCATTTGTTACTGCGTTATTTTAAGGACATCGCGGTTATAGATCGACGAGTAATATTATTACCAAAAGGACGAAAAGAAAACGAAACTTACCACATTTTCGTTCGGCAAAGCACGAAACGCTCTAGAAAATCCAAACAGGAATATAGGTCCCCGCTCCAAATAAGAAACTTCACCCTTATGACCTTATCCCATAAATAATATATTTTGTCACTTTAATTCTCCGGTGAAGGAATACTTTTTGTATTTCATGTGGATCTTCAAGTTCACGACCGAGAAGCAATTTTAGCAAGATAAAATCATCTAGTGGTTTATACGAGACGCAATTCAGAGTATATCCTCGTATCAGACGTGTCCTCCGCGTTTTCTGGTTTCATAAATAAGTAGGATTTATAGCGGCATGCACTTCGTGACTCCAGTTCTTAGTGTCAGTGGCTGCAGATGATGACTCGTTGTCACATACTATCTTCCGTTCATTTATCACCCTTTTATAATCTCGGTTTTTGCACAGTGCCTTCTTTGTTACGTTTTCAGTCGAAATGTCGGAACGGAATTCAAAATAAATTTCATTTCGTTAAAAGCAATTAATGGACGCTTCTTATATTTTTGTGTATTACAGATGCCCCGCGCTGCGCGAAAGGTTTTGAAGTTATGAGAGTCGGGGTCCTTTCACACGAAGCACTCACCGTGGATTGTCACGTGGATGCCCTACCTGAAGTAACACGGTTTTTATGGACATACAATACGAGCAAAGGAGTCTTCCCCGTCCAAGGGGCGAGAATACACAACGAGAATGGCGTCTCAGCGTTACAATTTCTTCCAGAGTCAATAGAAGTAGATTCTTTGGCCTGTTGGGCAACCAACAGCGTTGGAAGACAAGAAAAACCCTGCCTATTTTACGTAGTACCTGCAAGTAAGCGTAACCATTGCTTATATATATGTATTCTTATACTTGACCCACTGCTAATTGGCACTCGAATAAACTATTGTAGGTGCAAGCCAAAGCATGCATGCTAAATATTCATCTACAAAGCTTACATCCACTTACTTACACTTCTTGAAATCTTTGTAGATTATTGCTTCTTGTACTCAAGTTTCAAATACAATCCTTTCCTGTAGCCTGAGCTTATTACAATTGCATAACTAGTTTGGATTTATTCTTATAATTTAATTTTTTCCGTTTATAAATTTTCAAAGTAACAACAAATCTTCAAAATAATTACCCGTTGCTCTGTTATACGTAAATTTTGTATTTTTGTAAATAATATAAAGAAACTGTTCAAACTTACAGTCCTTGCTTTTTTCGTAAAAGATTAACTAATCAACTGTTTTTTTCAATATTCAAATAATTATCGAAGGTACTATGCATTAGGTAAATAGCTAATTAGCTTTTAAACAATTTTAGGCGTGGAATAGTAAAGAAATCTGACAAAAATTAATGTAAAAAATATTTGATCTAACAAAATCCGAAAACTTGAAGATTTTTAAATATCACAAAACTTTAGCTTGGGTTTCCAAACCGAACCTTAATATAAACATGAAATAAAAGAAAGAACCAAACGACTACAAAGGTTGTTTAAAAAACTGAAAACCCTGACGTTATCAACGTAATGGTACGAAAAAACAGAATGTTCTTTAAATAATTTTTTTAATAATAATAATAATAATAATGTCTTTTATTGACTCACCAAATACACATATGAAATAAAATAATATGCAAATAATAATTACAATAAACTAATCATAATAAACAATAATTTATCATAAACAATAATTTTAATAAACTAATAATAATAAACAATAACTACAATAAACAATAATTATAATAAACAAAATTTAGACGTGTATAATTGGTTATTGCCAATGGGGCGAAGTTCAGTTACTCAGTTATAAAACTGTGTTCCTGCTCTTCCACTTAACCCCTTAATTTTGTGAAATATAAAACTGAAACTGAAGCTCGCTTAACAAAAAAATTTAAATTTTAGGAAATAAGATTAGAAAGTAAAGATTAGAAAATAGAGAGTATGGCTGAGAATGAATAATTTATAGGATACTGTTTTGATCGTCAACTAAGATTTTAAATAGGCTGAATTTAAATTTTTTGTAACTAAATGTTTTAAGAGAATTCGACAAAGAATTATAGCTATTTGCAATATTGTAAGAAAAAGATCTTTTATATAACGAAGTTCGATGCGATGGTATATTTAACGTACTTTTATTTCGTATATTAATATTATGTAAGTCAGATCTAAAACTAATTTTTTTAAACAAATACGGCGGTGTCTTTTCTGTGATAATTTTATGATACAAACAAGTTGAGTGGAATTTCCTTCTATTAATCATATTTAACCATCCAATTTCTTTTAATTTGTGTGATATATGTTCGTACTTTCTTATTCCATATATCAGCCTCAAACAAGAATTCTGCATAAGTTGAATCCTTCTGATATCCGAACTGTCCAAACAAGGTCCATACACGCAATCACAATAATTAAATTGCGATAAGACCATATGCTCTATATTTCTAATTATTCTTAATGAAGTTTTCTTCCAAATTATTTATAAGAATCCCATTTACTACAATTGTTTTAAAAGGCACTTAACTTTGATTTGGGGAATACTAGGACAAAAATTCTTTATATCAAAGCTTACTAAAAGGTATTACTGGGGATGGCAAGTTCTACTAAAAATAGGTTTAAAGTCAGCAGTTTGTTTAAAGGTATTATTTAAAATGTCATCTAATTTGCGAGTAAGAGAATTTAGTTGTGATACAAAATAAATTATTCAAATTTTGAAACCAAAAAGAGCGACACTGTACCTGAAACACTCTGTCTGACTATCTAAAATAACAACAATATATCTAAAAGGTTGTTGCTATCACTTTTATGTAGCTTAACCAAACAGTCCATCCAGGGTGTCCTAGGATTTATAATTATTATATTTTTTATATTAATAATTAATAGGCTTGGTCGAGAAGCTCGTTGGCGCAGTGGTCAGAGCGCTGGACTCCTAGCTAGGAGTCTTGGGTTCGAATCTCACGTAGTGGTAAGGATTATTATAAAGAATTCCCCAATGTTCGAGGTCGGTACTTGAGCGAGTCAATTTAATCGTCTGGTTGTACAATTAACGATTCTGTCTGCAGAGTGGTCAACTGCAGATAGTAACAAGACACAAACACTATACACTTAATACACGATCACATTTCCCTAGCACAAAGGGGGTATAATATAGAGACCCTGCATATATTAAGATAAGAGTTGAGAAAATGAGACTATTTTGACAGCAATTTTTGATCCAAACACGTGATCAACACAAAAGTCAATTTAATTGTCATCGCGATGTCAGTTAACCAGTCAAATATAAAAATTGCAAATTTTTTAACACAAGATTTATTTGAACAGATTAATATTATTTTCCTTTGTTACTGCCTCTCATTGCGTGGCTTTTACTCGACTATTTTATTCTTTGTTGTTTTTTAATTTGGGTTTTAAGTTTGGAAATGTGTATCCTTAACCGAAAAATTATAAATATAACTGCAAATTTGGATATAATGCCGTAACACTTATGCAGGTAGTTCGATTGACTGAAACTCAGGATCAGAATTGATTGCAAATTTCATAATTCTTAATAAGTTAGCACCCTTGCTATTCATTAAATATTTCTTTAAGTTTAAAAATGTTTGTTCGATTACAAGATAGTGGGTACTGCGTTTTATTTAATTTTTTTCCATATGTTTTCCACTGGTCTTCCGCGAAATGATTTTGGCAGAATCTTGCATTTTTTGATAATGTTGGTCCAACGCTTTAGATCCATTCTGCCCGTTTTACTGGGTTGACAGGAACGGCTTTAAAAATGTAACCACTTTCAGCTCTATTATTGCAATTTCTTACGCTGCAGCCAGCCATTTTGTCGTATTTGATAGTAATAAACATCAAAAGTGACAATTTTAACGGATTTCAAGTAAATGCATTTTAATTAAGTAGTCCATGCAAAAATTGATCCAAACCAATCAAACTGTATCACGGCATTTTCCCAACTCTTATCTTTATATTATACAGGATCTCTCTCTAGTATAATAAGGTTCACGACGCCAAGTCGTTTCAAAATGTGACTTTGGTTCCCTCAACTGGCAGCCAGACCGTCCTTACGGTTCTCCTGGCTAAATAGTGCCATACGCTTAAATAAATAAATAGGTTTAGTTGCAATTTTTTATTATATGTATTATCTGTAAGCTCTTAAACCTTTCAGTGCCGAGGCTAGTGCGTTAACGTATGAGGCTCTACGCGTGCAATGCACAGCCCGGTCCGGTACCTACATACTGCATCATGTGTAGAGTGTAATGTGTATGTATGTGTAAGACCTTGTCACTCTACCTCCTAGGCGTGTATTCGGAGGAGAGCGTCGGTAATTACGTGCCCAACGACGAATGGTAACCAGGGGGATTTGAACCAAGGACTAGCACAACGCTATCTTGATTGATGCTCTACCACTGTGCCACCCTGGTTATTTGCAATTTTTTATTAAGGTTTTTAAAAGTGGGAGTACTATGTCCATTGTTTTCTACGAAATTCTGTAATCTACAAATTTCGAAACATGGCCAATGTATTTTTATATGATGTTTTGTAAAATTTCATGTACTGATGCTGTTAGAATGTTAATGCACTATTTAATAACACACAGTATTAGAAAAGAAAACAGAAATCGTGGTACCACAAACATTCAACATCAGACAAACAGAAAAAGAAATCATAGTATGGCCTTCAAATGTATAACCTCTTCATTGATTTTTAGGCCGGCTTTTGACAGAATTAATTATTTAAAGTACTAAAAGAAATAGAAGTCGCTAAAAAATTAAGAATTTTAATAGTTATGACTTTACTAAATAACACCATTATAGAACAAACTCCAGTAGGAACCACAGAACAAATTGAGCTAAATAGAGGTAGGGGGACACTCTATCATGCAAGCTGTTTAATATCATTTCAGAAGTAGTCGTTCGAAAACGGAATATAGTGGGTTGCAGTGCAGCCTAAGTAAGTGATGGCTAGGTCACTTTCAAGGGTTTTTCCATTTGTTATGATGTCGGTATTTCTTGATGGATCCTTTGTTATTAACACGACTTTGGTTTTCTTGATATTTAATCATTCACATGCGTTGGAAAGGCGTTCGACTAGTCTCTACAGCCCTTGAGTACTATCTGCTATTAGAACTGTGTCATCTGTGAACCGCAAGTTGTTAATAAGTTCTGCATTTATTACTACTCCGTCTTGGCTACCGACTTACTAGTGCTTCTTTGAATAAGTGTTCTGGTTTAATAATAAAGGGAATAAGTTACACCGCTGTTTAACACCTTTGAAAATTTCAAGTTCGTCGGATGACTCTGTTTCTACGTGAATTGTAGCTTTCTATAACCATTTCAAGTTCCTTATCACTCGAAAGTTTTTGCTGTCGATATTCTGCAGTATAGTAGGTTTTCGAAGTCTACCAAACAGAGGTGAGTATCAACGTCGTGCCCTTTATGTTAGAACCTGGATGGTAAGTAGCGCTACTCTTGTGCCTAGTCTCCTGCTGACTCCGAACTGTGTCCGACCTATCTCTCTCTCTCTCTCTCTCTTCGTGGGACCACAGTCTTACTGAACCTGGGCCTCCGTTATTTTTCTTCTACATTCCTCTTTATTTCTGGCTACACTTTCCCAATTTTGGATTTGCAGGAGCTGTCTTGCATCTTTCGCGATATTTTCTGCCCATCCATGGTGAGGTCTTCCTTTGGTTCTTATGTCCTCCAATTGTGTCTTATACATCTTCCTTGGAATTATTTCCTCTGACATTCATCATATGTCCAGTTCACTTTAATCTAAGGATTGTTATTATTTTATTTTCCATCCATCCATTGAGCCAAATATTCTTCTTTCAAATCTTAGGAGCATTCTTCTTCGTCGAGGTTCAGGTCGATCCATAGGTCACTATCGATCGGATCTTTGTTTGATATATTTTAACTTTTGTACTTGTATCTACTATATTAGATTTAAATATAAGTATTTTGAGGAGAATAGCATGTTCTATTGCCAGATTGCCCGATATTATTCTTCGCTCTATTTCTTGGGCTATTTTCATTGACCTCCAGCTCTACTCCATGTGCTTCGGTTTCTACCTTATTGTGTGCATCTTTTAGTGTTAGTATTGATCTTGTAATAATATTTAGGTCGTCCGCATACCCAACAATTTATTGGGATTTACTTACAATTGTGCCATTTGTTTGGATTTTGTTTCTCCGATGACATTTTCCTTTAATATTCTAAATTCTTCTATGATTGAATACAGCACCTTCCTATCTAGGCTGTCATAGGCTTGTTTAAAGTCAGTAAAGAGCTGGTATACAGGCGTATGGTATTTCCAACATTTTTCTGTGATCTATCTCACTGTGAATAATTGATAGTTGACCTATTCCTCTTACATCCGGCCTGGCACTCTTCTATTATTTTCTCAGCATATTCCAATATACGTTTTCGCAGTATGTTCGTGAAGATATTATAGGCTACGCATAGTAAGGATATCGGTCTATAATTCTGACAATCTAATCAATATCACTTCTTATGTATGGGGCATATATTATTATGGCTGCGTTACATTCTTGAGAATTCTTTTCTATTGACCATATCTTTTTAATTAGGTATAAGAGTTGTGCGGTAACTTTTTCTCCTACATGTTTAATCAATTCTGCTGAAATATTGCATATCCCTGGCGTTTTATTATTTATTATATAACTGATGCTGATTTGGACTTCCTGCAGGGTTGACTCTATCACATATGTTTGTGCGGTGTGGTAGAGACGTTCGGGGTGGAACTCGTTCTTTGTGTTTGATATAGTCTTCCACTTTATCTAGTTTGGTTGTCTTGTTTTAATTCTCTTAGTTTGTGTTTAGCATTTTTCTTTTCTTTCCCTGCAAATCCCCGTTGCTTTTCTATGGATTTCAATAAACAAAGAATTGCTATATTACTGTATTTTATTGAACTTTATATTTACTGAACACCTCTTAATTTGATGTTCATTTTAATAAACTTACTATTTCGACTTGAACTATGTTTGTAAGAAATAGTGTTTATATAATCAGATAATCACCTTATCGGAGCTTAATTTTAATATTATAATTTATTTTTGGGCAGTGATATTAGTAAGCTTATCCTCAAACCATTGACATGCCGTCTATTAGAAATTGTTTAAACAAGCTTAAACGTCCATTAGCTGACCGTAAAAATGCCAAATCACAGGCTTATTAAATATTACATAGAAGAGTATATGAGCAGCAGTGTAACACTCCCTTAACAAATCTAAGTAAATATAGTTAAACGTTAGAGGCGTATCTATCGATTTTCTAATACCATAGTTTCAGTCGCAATCACATCTGCTCCTTATAAATATTCAAAAGTGGCTAATACGACTATTACTCAGTAAGGCGAAAGGTTTTCTTGTAAATAGGAATCTTAGTGCAAAATAGATCAACTAAATAAGCAGCTTTCCATTTTCTTGTGTTATTAAAATAAGGTACACGATTTTGTTTTAATGCCCTAGTGGAAAATCCCTTCTAAGGCACGAAGTAAACTTTTAAATAGATTTCTTTTCAAGAAAAGAAGAGCTTTTAGTTCTATGGAGGACATAACAAGGATCCGCACTCACTTCTTTCGTTCATTCATTGACCATTAAAACGGTCCATTAGTCATTTCTGAACGTTGATCTCCAGTCGTATTTCCTTGTGTGTTAGCTTTAGATATTCTCGAACCATTGGACGTATTACACGATTCTGAAACGAGCACAAGACAGTTTCCTAATAAATTTATCGAATGAACTTTTCTAAAATCATTTTTTGCACCCACTCAAATAAATTTCATAAATCAGATGAATAAAAGAGCCGTACTTTAAATTATCTCGAGCATAACTGTAGAAAAAGGTAATGCAGTTGTGTGCTATTGTTAAACGGCGTTACAAAGTTTGAAACGTATAACTACAGAAACAAGCGTTGATGTTATCCACGAAGTTTATGTTTAATATGGCGGATAATATTATATAAAGTCTACGATGTGAAAACAGCTGCACTTGTGAGTTGCTGTTAATTATGACATCAACGTGGTTATTATCAGCGAAACTTTACAACTCGGATATTTTATGCCATCTTTGTACTGCGATCAATTCTGTTAAATAATGTTCAAGTACCATCGATACGAGGATAATTACATGCTGAAGATGAGTGCGGATTAAATCTACATTGTGACGATATTTTAATTTAACCAAGCTGTTATATTCCAACGATTTTGCGTTTCATCTTTGATTGGATTCGTGTACGGATTTTCGAAAAGCCACCCCCTTTCTATTTTTCATTGTATGTATTATTTTTATACTTGTTCTACCCGTATTTATGTATTTATCGTGTTTCCGTGTCTGTCCGACTACCCCCTATCTTTATATTTTTCGCAACATTCTTGGAGCAGCTGTTGTTGCTATGTAATCCATTCCGCAGCTGATATTATTTGTATAGTTTTCTGTCTTTGTGAATTCTTTATTTATTTACGTCAGTTTCCTTGTGTCTGCAGATGTTTCATATTTTAGGAAATTTTTTATATTGCAACACAGATTATTTTCGTATTTTTATTTCCATGATTTACTCTGGGCCTCGCTTTTCACATTAGTGTCACTTATTTCTCTTTACATTCGGGATTTTCTTTAGGCGAAGCACTTTCTTTACATTTTCGTTATTACGGTAGGAAATATTTATCATATAATACATATAATTCAAAACTATTTATTGTAAATTGTCTTATTAAATTTAGAATTAATTGTTGCAGGTGTTTAGAAACCATGGAACAAAAATGTCACTCTGTGAATAATTAGGATGTACTTTTCGTTTATTTTGGCCTATATAAACCTGCTTTCAATAATTGAAAGGTTTAATGGCATATTGCCCTTAGTATCAATAATGCAGTATCTAACTAACACTGGATATTGTGAAAAATACTGAGAAACCTTTAAAGCAACATTCTATACCAAAAGCATCACTTTGCAACAATTGTGAAAAAATCCATTTGATAGCTAGTTTATTCTTGGTAATGTGTTTGAAAAATGAATCGATCTAGGAACTTATCGGGACCTGAGGCACTGTGAGCATCAGCGTTACTAGATGAAGGACATTTTTAGTGTTACGTTATCAATTTTATGATAGGTCATGTGGTCAAATGTTTTCACGGATCAGGAACTTATTCTCGAAGGTAAGGAAAAAGGCAAAAACGAAAGAAACAATTTGCTTTAAGAAACAAGAGTTGCTAGTTCCTTGTTAAGGAATTTACTTGAAACCATTCGTAATCTATCAATTCCTGCTCTAACAATCAGAAGACGGTTAAAAGAAGCTAGACTGGCCAGCGTGAAACCAGCACCCGCGCCACTTCTTATCAAAGGGAACAGAATGGCCAGGCTGCGTTTTGCCAGAGATCGTTGTAATTATTCTGTGGATGGTTAGAAATGCGTTCCGTTCACAAATGAAACTAGAATGAGCCTAAAATCTCCTGATGCATAACAACAAGTTTAATATTCACTTTTTGACTGAAGTAACCCTCTGCAAATCCCCATGTATCTACTGTTGGTCTGTGTCCCTTTACTTATTGGCAACCCCGAAGCTCAAATAAATATAGTTAATCTAAGCTGGTAGGTTTAACAAAAATTGTTTCCGGATTTCTTGAATAACTTGACCTAGATTTTTTTATATATTCTCTCGCCTTTGCCATTAAAAATTCTTTCATATCGTCTGTAGTAAATAATGTCTTGCATTTAAGAGTATTTTATTTTATTTAACATATTAATAATATTTACAGTAGGTTCGATTAGGGTTTTTGTGCAATTTTTGTTTAAAAGTACTGGATTACCTTAACATCCACTACTTCTCTAGCAGCTTGCATAGCTTTTACAAAGCCTTTCAAATCGTGTGTATTTTCTTGCCTTTTAAGAGATTATGGGAAAACCATCGGCACTCATAAAAGCGTGGTCTGTTTCAAAATAGTTTACAGTTGTAGGCTCAGCAGCAATTTCTTCTGAATTCACCATCATTACTGTAGCAAAACCAAGAATGTTATTATTTGTATCCCTTTGATGTTGATGAGAAAAGCGTTGAAGATACTTATGAGACCGTTCTTATTCTACCTGCAATCTCTTCGTGCCGTAACACAGCATATGGATTTGTTGATGACTGTTTTCCCAGAGACAAAACTCACATGATATGTAATTGGTCATTTTGTAAACAATATTTTGAAACTATTTACGCCGGCAAACATTATAATCTTTAGCAAGTCAGCTGTATTTTGATCAACCAGGTTCTAGATTGCTGACCGGCATTTAATCACAGTTTCACGCCTCTTATACGTATTATATCTCATTAAACGATATAGGCATAAGTTTTAGTTGAAACCAGTAAACGTCGTAAGATATCTTCAAATGAAAAAGTCCGTTTTCTTTTTAGTTTTAGCCCCATTCGTCCACTGTTAGGCAAAGGCCTCCCCCATTCCTCTCCAGTTTTCTCGGCCCTGTGTACTATTCCTCCATCCCAGTCCTGCCGATTTCTAGATGTCATTTGTCCACCTGTGTTGTGGCAATGAAAATTCTTTCGCTAAAAGTCTTGGTGCATCAACCTAACATCAAAATTGCTAAATAGATGTAAGAAGCCTTCTCCTGTCGATAGTGTGCACTTTCAGGGTTAAAAGATTTGATCTGTTCATCAATTTTGGTTACGGAAATCAATTGGCCGGCCTTAATTTTTCTCCTTTGTTTTTTTTTTAAAGCATGTGGAAAATGAAACGAACGATACTTCTTTTTGTTATAAGCAAGCGTTGGTAGAAAACGCCTTTTATTTTTTCTTTGCACGTCTGAGCCTGTTGTTCTTCGTTTTATTTCCAGTCTTTCACACCGTGTTAGAACTGAAGCTCGTCTGTTTAAGCAAGTTAGGATTTAAAACTGTTTGTTTATGTGTCGTCTTTCCTGCGATATATTTTTTGTACGTTTTAGTTTAGATGTGCTTCCTTTACAAGGAGGTAGAACATGTGTTTTTGCTGCAGTTTATATTATTTCTGGATTTATTGTGAGCTCTTTTTCAACTTTTATCTATTTAGTCCTTTTACAAATATTACCTTTTTTTGTTAATGGAATTCGTGGGTATTTTCCCTGTTTGCGATTAAATAATATCTTCTCCTTGAGTGGAATTATGTAATGCATTATATTATTTACATTAAAGTGGTGTCTACCCTACTTTCATATACTAACTCATTACTTGTTGGTATGGTTTCTTCCATTAATACAACATCCTGTGTTTGCTCGATCATCACATTATCTTATTTTTCGTCAATTATCCTCTTTTGCTTCTTCGATTTCCACAATCAAGACCTTATGATCTGTACAAACAGGAATATGTTCAATATCAAGCTCCAGTTTTCCACCATTATCGAAGCTAACATTAGGGCTTGTTGTTGCTGTTCATAATTTTTAATGTAGTGTAATCTGAATTTATGCATTAGGGTGCAGAAAACCTAAATTTAATTGTTAAATAAATTCAATGCATAAATTTCATTACGCAAACCGCTCAATTTACGTATAAATATTATAACATAAAAGGACTAATGAAGTAAATGTTCAAAATATTTTTCTTCTTCCCTAATGATCGATTCTTCTACGCATCGATCTTCGAACCAGATCCGGTTTTTGGTGTAATTGCAGAGAAAGGCGCAATGATTCTTTGGTGTAATTCATCTTCAGTTTCAATGGGTATCGTGTAAACGGTGTTCCATAGAAAACAATCCAGCATTGTTAAATCGGGGCTACAAGCTGGCCAACGATTTGGTGCTTCCCGTCATATCCATCTATTGTCAAACACTTTGGTTAAATAAAGTCTTACGTCCTGATGGTAATACGGAGGAACTCGATCATTCAGGAAGCATGTGTGCTTTTTGAATTATGAAGTTCTTCTTACATTCAATGCGACGTATTCCAAAATTATTTACTAAAGAAGTTATGTATTATTCCCCAGTTACAGTTATATTAAAGAAACACGGCCCTATAATATAATCTCCTACAATACTGCACCAAACATTAAGAGAGAACCTTTTTTTCAAATAAGTAATTCAGACCAACGGGGATTTTCCTGGGCATAGTAACAACAATTACCATACCCTTGTTAGAAAAGGTGGTTTCATTTCAATATCACAACGTATTTAAATATTCAGTATTCTCATTTAATTTTTCACGGCGAAAATGGCAGAATGCTAAGCGATATAACCCTCCTCGTTCAAGGCTTGCACATTGACAAAGTGATAGGGATGGATTTTATTAGCCTCTGGGATATTAAAAAATAAGTTTTGCTGATAGTCAGATTTCCTGAAAGGGCTCTTTGACTAATCTGGGAACTTTCCTTACCCTAAGTTCTTGAAAATCCTTCGAATTGACTTATCTGACGTATTTTGTTCTGAAATCTAGTGGCATACAATCGCGAGGCTTAACTTGCGATTTCTCTAGATTCATCGTATAGAAAAACCCTTTTTTACATTTGGAAACATTTTTGCGGGTTACAAATAACACCGTGAAAACCGCGAAATCCACCCTGCAGTTCTACAGCCGAAACAAATAAACATCTACTTCAGTACAATTTCATTTTTTTGCTAGATACACGTAAGTTGCTGTAGTTGCTTATAAACTCCTGGACAAAATTAACGCACCACTTCATTTTTCTCAAATAACTCCTAGATTAGAAGGATTTCTGACTTACTAATTTTTTTACAAGTAGGCTGTGGACCTCCGCTGTCATTTTTATCTCTGTTGTCATAGGTTTGTTTTGTTTAGAATTTGCAATTTTCAGTTTATGTGATTCTTGACTTGGGAACTTTTCGTAATTCGATTCGAAATCTTCTTTTCAACGTAAGTTAACTTTAGTTATCATGATTTTTGTTATCAATTCATCATTTATGAATATCCTAGACTACAAAAATGAATCGAGCCAGAAACCTATCAGTGGAAGAATCGGTACAAGCGGTAACTCTTTTGGGTGAGGGATACTCAATGCGTCAGATTGCTAATCGGCTAGGAAGACATCATTCCAGCGTTAGTCGCATGGTAAGCCGCTTTAACGAGACTGGATCTCACTCACGAAGACGAGGGCAAGGTCGAAAGGGTGTACTATTCCAAGGGATGAGCGGTTTATTAGGCATTGCGCTCTGAGAAACAGGAAAAGCACTAGCACTGAGCTACAAAATGAGCTTAGAACTGTTCGCAATGTTCGAATATCGTCTCGAACTGTCAGAAGACGTTTAAAGGAAGCTGGATTGACTAGCAGAAGGTCGGGAAAAAAACCATTCCTAACTACGGAACACAAAGTTCGAAGACTACGATTTGCCCGAAATCACCAATATTGGACTCTTGATGATTGGAAGAAGGTTTTATTCACCGATGAAACCAGAGTGAGCCTAAAATCTAATGATGGACGTGAACGTGTCTGGCGAAGACCTGGAGAAAGATTTTCGAGTTGCAATGTCTCTCAAAAAATTCCTTTTGGTGGCGGCTCGGTAATGTTCTGGGGAGGGATTTGCTTCAACAGTCCCACAGAGTTAGTCCCTATACGTGTGAGGTCTATGAATGCAGATCATTATCTGCAACACATCGTAGTTGATAATGTAATGCCATTTGCTCCCTTTATTGGACCTGATTTTCTGTTTATGCAAGATAATGCTCGACCCCACGTAGCTGCACAGGTTCTTGACTACTTGAATGCTGTTAATATGCCGTTCATGGAATGGCCAGCGAACAGTCCTGACTTAAATCCTATTGAACATTTATGGGACGCCCTAAAAAGAAATGTTCGAAGTCGTATACCTGCACCTATCAATCATGACCAACTGGTAAATGCAACGCTTGAAGAATGGGAGAATGTTCCTCGGGGTTTGATTGAAAATTTAATCTCCAGCATGCCAAGGCGTATGGAGGCAGTAATTAGAAGCAGAGGAGGTCATACGCGGTATTAACATCGCGTTGAATACTCAAATTTCAGTTTTTACGAATTTTTCCGTTCTCACAATTTGAGCGATTTGTAGCAAAAAAAAGATTTGAAGTCAAAAAACAAAGATTTGAAGTCAAAAATGTTTGGAATTGAGGTCATGTTATAACACTGGTCTAATTTATGAGTTTTAGCGTAGTTTTGGTTTGATTTTAATTTCTATATTGAAATTAAGTACGTTTAATAAAGTGGTGCGTTAATTTTGTCCAGGAGTTTATGTCCGTCAACAGGTTCGAACATTAAAAATTCCCATTCTGTATATGCAGTTACTGCATTTTTATCTACCCCTATGTACAAATACTGTATTTTTGCTTAGTGAGCATGATAGAGCTCAAAAAGACTAATCTAGTGCTGTATAGTGTATACAGTGTTTCCCGAAAGTAACGGATAAATTCTATAAAATGATTGAGAAAAATGATTCAGAAAAATACTCGGCACGTCGATTTTTATTTTTAAATCGTCATTTAAAGATGTAATTTTCAATCCCCCACCCCTCGACCCCTAAGCGCTAGCAATCCCAATTTTAAAAATTTAGATAGCAAAGACATCCTTGTGATACCTCATTTAATAGCATTTTTTATGCTAAATACAATAAACAAAACTTTTTCAAAATCAGTTGATAAATAACTGAGATATTCAACAAAAATGTATTTAAATAAAGTGCCAATATTCGAGCAGGCGTTGATACGGCTCTAGCAATAAGGGGTAAAAACAATTGCAAATTGTTTGTAGTTTATTCGTTATTATAAAGAGGTGGTAGACCAGAGATAGACTGAGGCGTAGTTACATTTATAAGAGTGACAACCTTTTATTCGTACAAATTATGACAAACTATATAATGTCAATTAACATTATTATGCACACTAGACTAAATATAAAATACGTGAAGATTGTCGACGGAACATACACAGATTTCCAACACGCCCTTTCAATCTGCACGTCAGATATTCATTCATTATCTTTGGAGTCAAAACCAAGTCCATTTAGATACTTTTCGTGTGCATTTTCCTCACTTGTAACATCAAAATGCCAATTCACTTCCGATAGTGTCGTAACCGGATTACATTCACTTATTCCGTACTGCTTAAGCAATCCCAATATATATTCCGTTTGAGAAAGCTCCACTTGATTCTCATTTTGGTCAATTTCAAGACCAAGACAATACTTTGCTAGACCAAGATCTTTCAATTCAAAATCCTCTAACAATTTTTGTTTTAACTTCGTAATACATTTTATATTACGTGATGCTACAAGCATATCATCCTTATACACTAACAACAATAGCGTATCACCCTCGCATTCACCATAAAACAAACATGGCTCATTCTTCACGGGTTTCAGACCTAAGCTTACGAGCTTTTTACATAATCGCGAGTACCACTGACGGCCTACTTGCTTCAAACCATACAAGGCTTTCTTTAGTCTGCATGCATTACCACCATCACTTAAATTCACTATCATCTTTTTCGCTCGAGCTCCAACCTTTGAAGTCTCCCCTTGTTTGGATACAATCCGCTGCAATATCTCGTGCAACATTTCTGGGACTCTCATGATCACTTTTTCTTCCAGTGATCTATTGAGATACGCTGTCACCACGTCGAACAGCCAGATCTTTAGATCAAACTGAGCCGCAAGAGCCAATAATAAACTTAATGTTTCCAGTCTTGCCACTGGAGCAAATGTTTGATGATAATCGACGCCGTACTTTTGACTGTAACCCTTCGCTACCAGTCGGGCCTTGCGTCTCTCAATTTTACCATCAGGTCCATGTTTATTTGTCAAAATCAAACGACACCCAATTATGTTTTTATTGTCGTCATTATGAATGATATCCCACGTATCATTCTTCACCAAATTCATGAATTCGGATTCAATCGCATCCTTCCATTCATCACACGCATCACTTTTTAAAGCATCTTGCACTCTGATCTCTGCTACACCGACGAACACATCGTCATCTAAGTCAGAATCATTTTCAGTACAAATATCTTCTTCGTCTTGTGTTGCTCTACTTCTTGACTGATACAGCTTTCTCAGTCGCCCTCTATTACCAGTACGCAACAATCTTGGTCTACCAGGGGCTCTCATCGGCTCTTCCGCATCCTTTATAACTATCTCCGGGGTGTCTGGTCGATTTTTCGGAGTCTCGTTACACTCCACAGATTGCGGCGAAAACTCTATATATTTTAGATAACTGTTTTCATCCTCCTGCCCCTCTTCCGTTGACATAAACCACTCTTCAAGTACGCGCGTATCACAAGGACCGATACGAGTCTCTTCTAAAAATTTTACATCACGGGCCTCTGTCATCTGTCTCTTACTCGGTATCCACACACGGAAGCCTTTTCTTTCTCTAGGATACCCCATGAATACGCCTTCAACAGATCTCTGTGAAAGTTTGTCTTTGTTGGGATTTTTATCTAAGACAAACACTTTCGACCCGAACTTTTTAAAGTAATTCACGTTTACTTTATCTTTCGTCCACTTTTCATACGGAATCTTTCCATTTAAACCACTAGTCGGGCATCGGTTACGAATGTGAGAAGCTGTGGCAACAGCTTCCGACCAAAACATCGCGCTCAAACCGGACTGCAACAACAAACACCTAGCCATATTCAACAACGTACGATTCATTCGTTCCGCGACACCGTTTTGCTGCGGAGTATGGGGAACCGTCAACTGTCTTTTAATACCTTGATCCGCTAGATATTCATTAAATTCGGTACTACAATACTCGCGTCCATTGTCTGATTGTAAACATTTTACTTTCTTTCCGGTTTGTTTCTCTACCAGCTTCTGATAAAGTTTGAACGCATCAAACACTCCACACTTTTGTCTCAAAAAGTACACTTCGCACCATCTCGTGCTATCATCAATAAAAGTTACAAAATACTTAGCACGTCCCGTGGATTCCGTTCTAAATGGACCAACAACATCCGAGTACACTATTTTCAATGTCTCAGAGCACGGTACTCGATCGTTAGGGAAAGGTAACACGGTCATTTTACCCTTCAAACACACTTCACAACGTGATAATTGTGCTGCATCACTCACATCAACCTTGGGTACTACACCATCACGAATCAATTTCACGAGGTCTTTACTGTTTAGATGGCCTAATCTTTCATGCCACTTCATCAATTCTGAACCCATTGGTTGGACTACCGCTTCAGCACACTCTAAGTTCTCGCGAACAAAATACAAATCGCCCCGTCGCTCGGCGATTAGCGAAATGTTCCCGCGCTTGTCACGAACAACTACGTCCTCTTTACGAAAAATCACCTCATGTCCCTTATTCGTAATTTTTGCAACTGAAATTAGGTTTGTTCTCAATTCAGGCACATATAAAGTGTCCTTGAATTCAATCAGTCGATGATCATTATTATCACTTGCAACTGACAAATGAACAATGCCTTTTCCTTTCACTTCAGCAGACGCTTGACTCGCGAGACTTAATTTCACATTCGGAGATTCACTTAAAGACTTAAAACACGCTTCCACACCACACAAATGCGCGGTACAGCCGCTATCCAATAACCATGGTTTACTCAATGTCTTTGTCTTTGCTTTGCATACACTATCTACATTTAAAACTGTATGGTTCACTGCAAACAACTCGTCAACATTGTTCGCCGACGGTTTTGGCTTTCTTTGGCTACTGTCGAATTGACCTGTACACTCATTTGCTTTGTGTCCCGGCGCCCCACACTTGAAGCATTTGAACACGCGTTTCTTCTTCGTTTTCCCCTTCATTGGATTTTGACTGGCGGTCATTACTGTGACGACACCTCCAGATCCCTGTCTATCTGAATCGTGCTTGTCCATAATCTTCACCTTCAATTCTTCCGGTGTCGGCAACGCGTCTCTTGTTTCAATTGCACACCGAAAACTTTCATACGACGAAGGAAGACTATACAACAGCATTACAGTCAAGAGATCATCATTTATGTCCACTTTCATGTTTTTCAATTTATCTACAGCATCGAAAAATTTAATCAAGTGGTCTCTTACGTCACCGCCTTCATCCAGCTTTTGAAGCATCAGTCGCTTCAATAATGTCGCCTTTCTCGCAGGACCCTTAGACGCATAAGTTGACTCCAATTTTAACCATACATCTTTTGACGTCTCACAATTACGAATTTGTGTGACCAGTAATGGTTCAATTGCCATAATCAACTTTGCTTTTGCCTTTTTGTCTTTATTTATCCAGGCTTGAATTCCTTCATCGCCTTTTTGTGGTTTCGGAATAGTCCCATCGACATACTCCCACAGATCACTCTCTACCAGAAGTGCTTCTACTTGTATACACCACGTATCATAATTCGTCTTGGACAACAACTGAATGCGCCAACCTGACGATGTACCTGAAGCCATCTTCTATAAACTATCGCGATCACACTGTCACTCACAACCAAAATTTAATATGTTACGTCCCGCGTTATTTTTTATATATCTGTGCTATCTCGGGCACGCTGGGTCCATAACCTATTCGTTATTATAAAGAGGTGGTAGACCAGAGATAGACTGAGGCGTAGTTACATTTATAAGAGTGACAACCTTTTATTCGTACAAATTATGACAAACTATATACCTAATGTCAATTAACATTATTATGCACACTAGACTAAATATAAAATACGTGAAGATTGTCGACGGAACATACACAGATTTCCAACATAGTTAAATGTCAAATATAATTTATTGACATTACGCAGTGCAGTGTGTGTTACTGGTTTAACGATTTGAGAAATAAGATAACAAAAATGAGACTTACTGAAGCCGAAAGAATCGAAACTTTAATGATGTCAATAAATTGTATTTGACATTTAACTACAAAGCATTTGCAATTGTTTTTACCCCTTATTGCTAGAGCCGTATCAACGCCTGCTCGAATATTGGCACTTTATTTAAATACATTTTTATTGAATATTAGCCGATTTTGAAAAAGTTTTATTTATTATATTTAGCACAAAAAATGCTATTAAATGAGGTATAACAAGGAGTACTTTGCTATTTGAATTTTTAAAGTTGGGGTTGCTAGCGCTAAGGGGTTGAGGGGTGGGGGTTGAAAATTGCATCTTTAAATGACTATTTCAAAATAAAAATCGACGTGTCCGAGAATTTTTCAGAAAAATGTTTCTCAACCATTTTATAGAATTTATCCGTTACTTTCGGGAAACACTATACATATAACTTTATACAGCCTGCGTATTCGCTACAGAGGGCAACATAGGTGCCTAAGCCACGTATAAATAATATGAATTCAGAACCATTAAGTACTTATACGTTTTCTAAGATTTACAAAATCTAATCTACATCTAGAAATTTTCCAATGATTATTTGGGTATATCTAATAATTCATAATTATATACACAAAAGACTCATAAACTTTGTCCTTGAAATAAATGGTTTAGACTAAAAACAGCATCATTTTTAATGTGGGTTAAGTACCTTTGCCTTCTTCTTCAACTTTTTTGAGCTTTACGTGGTTATATTCGTAGGTTGAAATTGTATAAAGTGATTTCCGAGTGGCTACTTGATTTTTATTACCTGTAGCGAGGCAATGCTTTTCGCTTTTTCCAGTTTCAAGTTTGATATGGTTAGAAAAACAAACTGTACGATAAATTACTCTTCCACTGGCTATCCGTGTATCATCTGTACCTGTCCGATCAATAACTTCGCCATCAGTTCGGTTGCTAATGAAAACTTTTCCAACCTTTACAGAATATATTTATTCAATGTCTAAAAGAATCCACATTTCCTTGCGTTTGTTACGAAGATTTTCCTTAAATTATTGTCAATAATCGAATGTGAAAGGCAATTTGATGTGTTATCCCTAAGTATCTTCCTGTGTTAGGCGTCATTCGGCTCCTGACCACGCGTATTCAACGTGGGTCATCCAGTAAGGATCGTTTACAGCAGCACGCGGTTTAACCTCTTTTACTGATAAAAGACTTGGCTGCTATTTGATTATAAGCTGCCGTATTCTCAATGGTCTGTTTCACCCTGATTTATTTGGTATTTTTTCTCTCGGCTTCGACGATCGACTGAGGAGTTATCTCCGGAAGCCGCAGCTTGAAAATTTTAGCACCAACGCCAGACGGAATTCTTATTGAACTACTTTTATCTATGCGGTAACTCATTTTGATTTGGTTAGTTACAATTGTTTTCTCCGATTATCCAATGTTTTGAAGGTCTGATGATAATTTCGAAAATGTCTGAATCTGACTGAATCGTTTAACTGTTGTTTTTATTGAGAATTGCTTTTGATTTCAAAAATAAGTTTGACCCAGTTTCGTGTCTTTACCAAAAACGAATCAACAAGAGGAAATCTGTTAGGTGAAATACAATTTGTAGCCGAAACAGAACCGTACAATGTTGGTTTATTTTTATTTAGCTGGAGAATACTCGAGTAGAATGTTTCCGTTTGTTACTTTAGAACTGTAGCAACTGTTCGGTTTGCAAAAGTTCGTCAACTTTGTGACAGTCAAATGAATGCGACACTTTTGGGGTGTTTCTACGCGGCTTACAAAGAACACAAAAAGTTGATAAGAAACAAGGGTATCTCAGGATACCTGTCACTCTAACAAAAACAAGCACCTACGTGCTTTGCGCAAATACACTATGCATTCCGCATACAAAATATACATTTCATTTCGTAAGAAAACATCTCAAGAATTTGTTGGGTACAAGGGTAACATAAGGTGCAACAACTTCAAGATATTTCGCGATATGTATCAGATTTTCGCGAATAGATTCACCTTCCTCCTTACACAACCTTTTCGTTCGATAACGCTTATCTGAGATCCCAGCCAGACTCCCTGGACGGTGTCATTCAATATGGCTGTCACATATAGTAAGAAATAGACATCTTTATACAAGCTATTACTTATCTAATGCGTTTTTGTTGCGGAAGTACAATTTATGGTACTCTGAAATTTTAAATTTATCATTGGACGGTGATATACGCCATCTACAAGGTGGAAACCGCAAGATAGTCCCAAGGTTTCGTCAAATTTATAGAACAAAGGGTAATATTATATTTTATGGAGGAGCAGATGCTGATTCTCTGTTCGCTTATTTTTTTAGATGTCGTCTAAAGTTTTCCCCGACAAAAAATAACGGACATCGATGTATTTTGCTGTTTTTGTCTTGTCGCGGCTCAACTGTAGGTGTTGATGGATGTTTTATTTTAGCTGGAAGACAACTTCACCGTTTCGTATAAAAATTTGAATAAGTATCAAAAAAGGGATAAAGTACTTTCACTGAAGTAGGCAATGTTTCTTTTCACACGTTTAGTTTACCTGGATTCAAAGTTTTTATTACTTACCTTTTTTACACAGAAAATTACAATTAGGCCCTGTATAGGTATTACATTTTTAAGGATTCGTTCTTTGGGGGAAATACATACACTGTTTTAATTTTAAGGAAATTCCGTAGAACATATCAACTCTGCCAAGTTTATTTCTATAGAAATCTAAGCAGGTTTCTAGGCCAACAAAAATTAATTCCACCACATCATAATTCAATATCATGAAATGAAGGTAATCACTAATAAGGGCAACCACTACTGATAAATTTGTAGCAATGCCTTGAATTGCTCTATCACTTAACCACATACACGTCTTGTGTACGTGAAGGTTGAGTGTTGTTAATAGCTAATGATTAAAGGAGTGCTCATTTCTAAGCACTTGGTGTTTAGGTATAGGAAACCACCTTTAGTTTGAGCACTATAAATTAGCGAAATATTTCTGAACCATTTATTAAGGTAATTATCTTTACTTAATTTATAGGTTAATTAAACCAAGAACGCTTCAAAAAGGTATAAAAAAATTACAACAATAAATGCCTTTAAGAAAATATTGAAATAAAAATAAAGTTCGACTTTAAAACAAGTGGGTCATGAATTTCGCCAATTAAAGATAGAACTCTTAACATAATAACCTTTTTGATTTAAAGAAAAATAACCAATACAAATACCTTTAATTTATGCAGTTTTGTAGATTTTCCGAAATTAATGTGGGGAAAAGTTTTCAATTACTTGTCAGGTATTAGAATGTTTTAAATACACAGGGTGGTCCTGGCATAGCCCAAAATTAGGGATTAGGTTCTTTCCAAAGTTCCTATAAACGACGGTCCAAAACGAATCCCTCGGGAGTTTCTAATACCTGATTCAGAAAAAACTTTATTTTTACATAGAAGTTGAAAATATCTACCGTCTAATCACTGACTGTTTAACACACTCAAAACTTCTTGAAATTTATCTTAAAATAAATCAAAGTTAAGTACAATTAAAACTTTAAACTCCCGAGGGATGTGTTTTCGCACCAACGTTTCCAGAAGGTTTTCATCCTTATGGACAAGTACAATCCAATTCATGATTTTAACCAACCAGGGCCACCCAGTACATTAAGCAAGAGTTACTTTCCAGTGATTTAAAGTGTGAATTTTGAATCATTTGAATTGCAACGTATGCTGATTTGCTCTTCATTATATTGCGCATTTCCAAATTTTCCCAAATAAACTAACCATCTTCCAGATTTTAAAAGTAATAAAAACAAATGGCTATATTAAGAGTGAAATCGTAACGCTCGCCACGATAATGCAATCTAATCTTCGGAAACTCATACTGCAAGAGGTAGTTCGGTAGTTGCTTTGTTCAATATCGTTAAGCAAAACGCATTGGGCATGAAATTACCCTGCAAGGATATACGTAAAGGTAATTGCGAATTAAATTTTTACAAGCAGGGATGTGCTTGTTTTTGATATTATTAACAACAAACCAATGTTAATTTTCTGGATGTTGTTGAAAATAAAAACAATCAACGAACAATTTCTTGTTAAACAAATAGTTTTTCCTAAAGAGTTTAACATAATAATTCAGGAAATATTACATAACTAAAACTATAATTCATGTTGTTGTACCCATATTTTCAACAAGTGAGCAGCAATGTACGTCAAAAAGGAACTTTTCAGGGTTGTCCTCCGCTGTCTGGGTAACCATATTTTCAGGAAATTGTCTTCCACCGTTAGTCTCGAGAATCGCCTGTTGATTTCGCTTAATAGTCCTGTATTTAAATAAGAAAGGGGAGCTATTCTACGAAGCTTTATTCGTTTAGACGATACTCAAACTTTAACTATCGAAATTATTTAAATTTATCTGTCATAAATCAATCCTAAAAATTCCTATTTTCGCACAAACTTTCTGAAGGGGAACTAAATTTAATAAACTTAGGGAGGTCAGCATTCTGTGGTAATCGAATATTAAATAGTCTTTGTGTAATGTGAGGGTTAAATACTAAAATAAAAACATGCAGGACATATTTCACAGTAAAATTTAATTAAAAAGCCTCATATTTAAACAGGAAATCAATTAATTTAGGATGTATTTTCAGAATTTGGTTAATTCCTGTGTAAATTTACTTTGTCGATATTAAATTTGATCAGAGACGTGTTTTTGTATTTACTCACATTTTTATAACATTATGCAATTTAAAATTTATGACGTGGTTTTAAATGCATTTGAAATACAATAAAACTCCGATGATGCTTACTTTTGAACAGTTATAAATATCTTTTTAGTGAATTTAAGCAAATCCTAGTTTAGAGTTGCTTATTCGTCCATTCCCTCGTTCCGAATTCAATTAGAGTTAATTTAATTTAAGATTAAATGAAGTAGACTAAACTAATCAACCGTTAACGTACTTTTTTTGTTCTCAGTCAATTAAAACATGCTATTCTACGAGCAATAATTTTATAATTACATGCTTATTTTAATGAGATTGTTGCGTCTAACAAGAAGGGAATTTTTATTTATATTATCTCTTTAAAAACAGCGACGATAAAATTACAAGCGAAAACAAGTATGAGTTGTATTTTATCGAAGTAATACAGTTTAATATCTTTAAGCGAAGTTGTTGAGCTTTGATCTTGAAGTAGTGGAAAGTTGTAGTTTCACAGATAAAATGAAGACATTCTAAAGTTTCTGGTCTTCTACAACCGTGAAATGAACTCACGAACAGCCGTAGTTATTTCTTGTAGTTATAAGTTGTGGTAACTTTCAGTGCACTTAAAAAGGTAGGATTTTTTGCACTTACATTCACGTTTTCCAGTATTTCCTTAATTAAAGTTTCAAATGTATTAATGAGCAATGAAAAGGGTGAAGGTTGCTTCTTGTACGTTTAAAACTGATAACATCTACCTATAACATGTTTTAGTAAATTCCTGTTTGTTAGAGCTAGTAATAACCATCGTTTTACATCCTCACTGTTGCTGTTTAGCTAACGTTTTAAATTTAAATTGAGGTAAAACAAGCATTAGTGTACTGAAAGCGTACCCCCTTTACATGAACATCCACTTATGACACTTGCATAATAATATGCTAAACTTAACAAACATTTAGCTGTTAACCAATGTATGCTAATATGTAAGTACAGCATAACCTTTTTTTAAACATAGTTTTTTTAAATTATATTTTGCGGAACGTATGTAACGATCTGTGGGACACATCGCAACTACTTTTTCAGCCAGAATAAAGATCGAACTCATGCAACTAATCGCGAAATAGCTATTGCGCTACCGAGACCACTACATCTGTCATTAATCAACTTTTTTCGTTACAAAACACAAAAATAAAAGCAATATTTTTGCCTTTTATAATTGTTACATCGACTAACCTAACTCTGTAAAAGTTACTTAAATAATCCTGAAACATCCAAAAGCTTTGAATTAGCACAAATAATTTAGGATGCAGGATATCGTAGAAAAACAAACTGTTGCAGTTGCATCCGTTTAATTAGAAGATTAATTGTTTATTTGTTCTTTATTTGTGTTTACATCACAGTTCGTGAATCATGTATGTAACCCTAACAATAACAGTTTACAGTGAAATAATTTGAAAATAGCCAATTAGTTTGTGGATTTATTTAAACAATGGAATATTTGAAAAGTCTTAAATATACTGCTGAATCATATTGTTTGTTTTTAGAACAAGCGAATGCAAATATAACTTGATATTTGTCCCTTTTGAATATTCATCTAATTCCAACTCTATAACTTTGCAAGCACATTGTGCAGCGCTAATATCTACTAAGTAGTGCAAAACATTATTAACTAATAATTCCAGTGATGGAGGACTTTCCATAGTTCTTATACAATGTGTCTACGGATAGGTGATACAAGAGGAAAAACTTTTTTATTATTGATTTGTCAGAAAATTTTATTCTTGATAATAATTTTTGCTGTGTTTAATAGTCTTATTTCTCATGTTACTTTTCCTGCAGGTAATCATTTAAGACTTAAATTCACAATTTGAAAAAATTTCTGAAATTTTACTCTTGATAATAATTTTTGCTGTGTTTAATAGTCTTATTTCTCATGTTACTTTTCCTGCGGGTAATCATTTAAGTCCAAAACTGAGGAAAATTGTGAACTTAAGTCTTAAATGATTACCTGCAGGAAAAGTAACATGAGAAATAAGACCATTAAACACAGCAAAAATTATTATCAAGAATAAAATTTTCTGAGAAATCAATAATAAAAAATTTCAGAAATTTTTTCAAAGTCCAAAACTGAGGAAAATTGTGAATTTAAGTCTTAAATGATTACCTGCAGGAAAAGTAACATGAGAAATAAGACTATTAAACACAGCAAAAATTATTATCAGGAATAAAATTTTCTGACAAATCAATAATAAAAAAGTTTTTCCTCTTGTATCATAGCCCAAGCAATAGGTAGTTTTAGCTGGAAAAAATTCAAGGAGTTTTGAAAATTGGCAGTTTTATTCAGTTTAGTGACCCGACCAACATACTATATTTGCGACCTTGGCGGGCGTCCGCTGGCTCCGCCATATTGGAAAAGAGCGACCAAAATCCAAGTTTTTGACAATATCTCCCTTCCAAGACGTCCTACACAGAAAATATTTATTACACAAATTGTAGAGGAGTAAATTCTGTACAATTCTTGTCTGAAACATTTTTTTCCAAAATAAATTGTGTTTGAAATAATCGCATTTGAAGTGCAGTGTATTTTCAACAACTACGTGAATGCTACCTTGTAACTTGTAACCCGAAATTTTACTCGTTATCGATTTAGTTATTATCAATTGTCATTTTTACTCGTTTCCACACCATCAAGAGGTAGAGTAGCCGGCGCAAGCGGTCACTGGTATTACGCAAAGTCCTGTCATTTGTATTTACAGGATATGTTGACTTTGCAAGAGAAAATACATCCTGACGAATACGAAACATTTACAACAAAAGGATTCTTCACAATTAGGCGTTCTGACAAATTTTGGTCGGGAATTTGGTCAGATATGACCATCGAACAGACATTGATGAGAACGATGAAAAGTATTGGTGGACTAACTCACGGACGTGGAATAACAGATAGTGTCTTGACAAAGTGGACGCTAGGGATGGCTTTCCTGCACAATGTGCGTGACGAAATTGAGAGATTTTGCAACATATCGCTGCAAACTACGGAGCAGCACGTTGACATGAGAAGCTCATGCATTATTCGTGACAATGAGGATGTCGACAAACTTATTAATTGGTTCGATAAGGAAGAGAATTCTGAAGAAGAGATTACAGAAGAGGAGGACGCCACTCAACCAAACACTATCGAAGTAGACGTGAGCACACCTGGTCCATCCAGAGTTGCGAAACGGAGGAAGGTATAAAGGTGAATCCAAAGCAAAGACGTGGATTAGGCCTACTAGGGAAACCACAATAAAAGATCGCGCCGGTTACTCTACCTCATGGTGGTGTGGAAATGAGTAAAAATGACAATTGATCATAACTAAATCGATAGCGAGTAAAATTTCGGGTGGCAAGGTAGCATTTACGTAGTTGTTAAAAATACTCTGCACTTCAAATGCGATTATTTCAAAACAATTTATTTTGAAAAAAAATGTTTCAGACAAAAATTATAGAGAATTTACTCCTCTGCAATTTGTGTAATAGGTATTTTCTGAATAGGACGTCTTGGAAGGGAGATATTGTCAAAAACTTGGATTTTGGTCGGTCTTTTCCAATATGGCGGAGCCAGCGGACGCCCGCCAAGGTCGCAAATATAGTATGTTGGTCGGGTCACTCAACTGAGTAAAACTGCCAATTTTCAAAACTCCTTGAATTTTTTCCAGGTAAGGCCTGTTTTATCTCCCTGTTGCCTGGACTATCACCTATCCGTAGACACATTGTATATTAAACTGTAGGTATATCAACACTGCCATGAATAGTATAAGTGCTGAACTGACATAATCTGATGTCAAAAAAAAAAAGAAAATTCAAAAATAAAGTGGTACCTTAACACGTCTTTTATGAATGAATGAAAATAATAAAAACCCTCCAGTACAAAGAAATGTAAACCTTACGTTGATCAAAAGTCCGCTTAGCTTCAGCATCACAGGTTAGGACCCTTCACGAATTGCTCAAAGGTTGCAAAATTTCTAATTCTTTAAATAAAAAGGAAGCTAAATAAGACATTTATTGGAAGCCTTAAAAAGCACTGTAATTACAAAAATTCGAAATTACATTAATTAGAGGCAGTAGCCCTTCACGGATTTGTTTACTCAGAAATTTTTCTAATCTCTTATTGGGCGGCCTAGAAAATCACGAGCATTAAAAAATTAACTTAAACGCTTTTAATCCGAATTTACAATAAGACAAGGCCTCAGCCTTTTGTATTTCAAGCCAATGGTCGTTCAGGGCTTGCCGACCCCTTTTTTAATGTTTGGGAAAGGAGGAAGCGAAAACATGGTTGTTACTGAGGTTCTTAGTATGCCGTAAAAGTTCAAGAAAACCATAAAGAAAATTAAAAACTCCAAATGATCGTAATAGAAACCCTTAACATTTTGCAATGAGGCCAAAGGGCCTTGAAAGCTCGCTCGTCCCATTTTGTCAATTTTTTCAAAGGAAAACATAGGAAGCAATTTTTATTGAGGATCTAAGAAAGCCCTAAAAGTTCCAACAAATTGAAACTATGAAAGCAGAAAGCCTAGCCTTCTATTGCCCATCAAGGCTTGCTGAGCTCTGTATACAAAATTTGTAATTTAAGGTAAAAAGGGAGATGCTTAGGTTTATTACTAGAGACCCCGAGAAAACTTTAAATGTTCGAACAGTATAGCAATAAATCGAAATTCGAAATTTTGATTGTGAAAGACTTCAACCTTGTGTATTATAAGCCCTTCAAGGTTCAGTTAGACTACTTTTATTAAATCTACAATATTTTAAAAGAGCCGAAAGCAAATATTGCTCGATATAACTAAAAGACCTATTGCAGCTTGGTAGTAAAAAAAACAAGTTTAAAATTAGATTGGTAGGGCTTAAAAGGTTTGATTCTGAGCCATGTCCCATGTTTCTACAAAGAATTTTAAAGAAAGAACGGATAGGTATATCCTACATTTGAAAGTTTAAAATTTGTGGAAATTCTAAAGACTCTCGACAAAAAAATAAAATATAACGATAACGATGATAAGAAGTCCTACAGCCTTGTGTATTAATGAAGATCTTGGCCCTTAGGCATACCAGGGTCTGTTTGCTGCATTGATAACTCCTTAAGGAAGAAGATAGGTATTTCGATTAGTGACGAAGTTTTGAAAAGGCCGAAGCTTTCAAAAACTCACTAATAAAGTTTTAGTTGGAAGGCTTGATAGTGGGGAGCCTTAGCCTTGTTTTTTACAGGTTAATGACCTTCAAAGGATCCTTTTGTTGCATTTACAAATTTATAGAAAGACCGGAGAGATTATTGGGGGCTTATAAAACGTTGAAGGTTCCAAAAGTTTTAGGGGTAAAGATTTAAAATTTACTTATAGGCCTAAGACTTACTTTAATCTTTCGAATTGTAAAGCAAAGTATCTTCAAAATTCTTTTATTAAATTTTCAGTGTTTTACAGCTGGGGAAGCAAGTTGTACTGTTAGTAGAAAGCTTAAAAATGCAATATCAATTGAAAATTTCGATGGTGGAAAGCCTTGCAAGTCATGTCTCTTTGAAGGTTCTTTCTATTAAATTTCTAAATTCTAAATAAAAACGTGAGTTTTCGGAATAAAAATTTGAGATTGATTTTACAAGGTGTGGAGGCCTTTAACCTGTCGAATTGTAACCGGAATAACTGTGATGTACATAGAACAGAGTGTAGTCAACAATATTATAAAGCGATTGGTTATTTGGATTATTTTAAATAGATTCTATAGTCTGGCTTAACCTTAGCAAGAAATGCAGGACCTGTAAGACCTGTACAGAACAGCGGTTCCACATTTCATCTAGTAATAATATCCACCAAAAATACGAGGTATACTAGTAAAACTGCCAAATTAAATGAAGGCAAACATTATTTATAAGAACCTGTGATTCTTTCTAAAGTTTAAGATGGACTATAGCTAGGATTGAATTGTAATTATTTAAGGGTTTTCTAACTATTTGTTAGTAAATTAATGTTAATAGATTTATAGATATACTGATCTTCTAAATGAAAGCGACAGTATCCTTCTTAGTGAAGGTCGTTTTTTCTTGGATTAAAGTTAGCCCAAAATTCTTAAGGATAATTTTGTGAACGATTTCTGATGAGTCAAAATCGAACCTTAGATTCTTAACAGATAATATTACTGTTCTCGTTAAAATTCAACAATTTATGTCGATGACTAAGAGTTACCTAAATTTAGCTTATATTACTTTGCAGACCCATTACTGCATTAGTTCCTACCATCTACCCTGGTTCCTACTAAGAAAGCCTAGAAAATTCAAAAATAAAAGTGAATCATATCTGTCGAAGGCTGAGATTTTAACGAAACTAAATCCTGGCTTTCTAGGGAAAAACATGAACAAGATTAAGGTATAGAAAATAAAATGCTACGAATTTTTTTACTTTTGCCGAGTATAAATTACGGTAATTGTTTTTAAACAGTTCGTGCCGAGTTATTTCGTAGGAGTGAAAGAGGATGAAAAATTGTCATTTGTAAATTTTATATTTGCTGCGAATTGCTCGCCAGATGGTATGCCTTACGTTAAGCTTAACATTTTATAACAAAATTAAGCGTTGGGTTGTAATAAGAAACTTTATACCTTTGCCGTGATGTGAACTCAAATTATTCTGTTACGATCCATTCTGTTTAAGTTTTACCATGTTCTTACTAAGACTGCTTACAAATTGTTATTTAGTTAGGTATTTGTTTTAGGTAACCCTGAATCCCCAAGAAGTTGTCTGCTCCGAAACGCAACTAGCGGAGGTATCGAAGTTGTATGCGTAGCGGGGAAAGATGGAGGCCTTCCTCAAAGTTTTGTTCTCGAAGTTAGCGACATTTCCATACCTGCCGAACCGCCAAGTGTTACCACTCTAAGTGATCAAGGGGAACGGTCGCTGCCGTTATACAGGGTCCTAGGTGAAAGTCCCATTTTCAGGCTTCACAGTTTAGAACCGGGTCGAGAATACCAACTCCTGGTGTACGCAGTGAATGCCAAGGGCCGCAGCGAGCCACCCGTAGTGCTGTCCAAAGTTAAAGTGGAGGTCCCCGTAGATATACTTCAAGAGAGCGGTAGGTTTCCCAGGGGATGAGCTTAATTTAATTAAAGGAGACACTAACAATAACTGGATTCGCGTTGTGCATGTCTAGTAGTTGTTGAGTTAATTTCAAACGGAAGCAGCAGCTACTCGTGCTGGTGAACGTTTAAAATTGGTAGTTCAGTTAGCCACAATTGAAATTAGGTATCGTCGACTTGTTCGATTAACTCAGATACCGCAATAATTTTATAATTAGATTCAAGATTTCGCCCTTTACGAAAAGCAGACGTAATAATATAGAGCGATTTTGTTTCGAACTTTAGATTTTATTGCTCAGAAACATTCGGTATGGTAAAATGGAGATAACTAACACGGCGATTACTGTGTGCAGGGTCTACATTGATACCCATAGCGCCAACGGAAGGATCTCCCCCAATGACCCAAAGTTTAACTCTCATTCTGTTGGTGCTTACCGCAATCGCCGCCCTTCTTATAGTTGGTATTATCTCGGCTGCTACAGTTCTTGCGTGTAGAAAACGGCCTGCAGTTGTAGTTCGCCAAAGAACGACAAGACGCAAACCACCGGACGACTTGGAACTTTCAGAAGCTGGATTCAACGAGGGTTTCCACAGGCGTAGCGCGGAATACAGGGCAAGTTTGTATGAACAAGAAATAGCCAGAAACTCCAGACAAGTTACGGGTACGTAATTTTATTAAGGAACTGCATTAGCGATTAATGAAATTCTCAGTTTTCCTTTCTGGCGTTAGAAAGTATCAATGCAATTAGTAAATGTTTTTCTCTTCGGAGAGCTCTTACACTATTTGAAAAACTTTTCGTTACTCCAACTTAGTTCGGGATAAAGGTTTAATTTAAAATATATTAAGGGATAAGTGACGAGGGGGGATTATTTTAGTATTCCGGCCCCGGTAAGGTTAGTCGCAGCGGTAATCAGAGAACTAAATGCCACTGGTCGGATGACACACGTGTTCATAACTGCTGGCGCGTCAGCAACCCTTAATGCGGAGACTCCAGGGAACTGGAGACGTTCCTTGCATATAATGTACCGCGATCTGTGGCTGACACCGCTCTATTAAACTATTAACGATGCTTATATACGCATATCAACCCCTAATACCGATTGATACCCTACTTCAGCGTGTAGTTTCCACTCATCTTTTCGTGTAACCAAAATTTCGACACCTTTTTCTTCAGCATCAACTAATTATTCCCTATATTTATCAAAACTAGCTACCAAAGTAAACTCAACCACGCGTTATACATCCACCAAGATATATAAATTATTTTCCTTTCACGATTCATTCGGTTTCCATTGCAAACTAAAGTTTTAAATAAAATTCTTTGAAATCATAGTTTTCTGGCCTTTTGGCTGGAAGTTTTCAAATATGACAGCTTCCTAACGATTTGCAGTCGAAGCTAGTTTTGCTTACGTATTAATACATTTGGCATACCTTTTTAAAGCCTTTCTTGTTACAGATGTTTATTAAGAAAAATTAGTTGTTAAATGTATATTGCTGAAATTGTCATTTTACAGTTTCAATGCCCAAATTTTTAAACGAATTTAACTCAATACCATTGGTCACGGTATTTAGGTTAGGGTATGAATTCCTGCCCTCAAACTTGTCTTGTAATGAAAAAGATGTGAAATTAGTTTCATTTCAATTTATCATGCCTTTGAATTCCTACGAACTGAGAAATCTACATGCACTTGAGTAAATAGTAAATTCACCCTTTGACCGGTGAAGCTACCGAACTTATTTTGCACTAGTTATCTCAAATTGCGGTAAATATTGGTACTTTCAAGGATATAAATGTACTCTTCAAATTAAAAAATAATACCAGAATTCTCTATTACTTTACCAATATTACGCCACCAGTTGCTAAATTAAAGGATAAATAACTAACTAACTGCAGAAAACAATACAACTAGTTTCCCCTTTTTCAAACGAAATAGGGCGTTTCAAATGCCAATAAAATGTCAGTAAAGGCATGAATTTGCCTTCATCTTCTATTATAAATAATAAGTACGACTAACTTAAACTCTAGTTTAAGTCAATTTAAGCTAAGTTTCTTCCTAAACCCAATAAAGGGTGCGGAAAAATTCACTCCCTAATTTGAATATTCAATAAAAAACAGATGGTAGAAACTATAGAAAATTTAATTTTATGGTGTAAATCCACATTTTTGCTGGTTTTGAAAAGTAAATCGCTGAAGTGGCGTCTATCGTTGTCAATGCACTGTTGAAGGCGAATTCGGAAATTTTTCGTCACTCTTACAGTGTAAAGGCTTTTCATGAGGTTCCTGAAGGTTGTGCTCGCTCCAACAACTAAAGTTTTGTTTATTCACGCACCCGTATAAGTGAAAATGTGCTTTGTCACTATAGAAAATAACATCACGTGGAATGTTCTGAAGGATATTTTCACAGATTTCCATATGATTATGCCAATCACGTTTAAACAGTTTTTAGATGACAACCATCTTGTACGGATGAAATCGTAAGTCCTGATGCAAAATTCGCCCCACACTTCGATCAGATAATTGAAGAGCTGCTGTATGTTTGCGAGCAGGTCGGTTTGGAGACTGCAGAAACGAACATCTAACTGCCTCAATGTTTTCTGGAGCACTGCGCGGTTGTCCTCCACCAGTCGGACTGCGATAAGTGAAGAAATCGCGCGTATTCCTCCAGAAATGTTGGTAAGAATGATGGAAACGTTCCGAACTCGCTTTCAGTTGACAACTAAGGACACCATTTGAGCGATTTACTTTTCAAAACCAGTTAAAATGTAAATTCCAATTATGTATATTTACACCGTAACATTAAATTTTCTTCAGTTTCTACCATCTGTTTTTTTTTATTAAACATTCAAGTTAGGAAGGGAGTTTTGCCGCACTCTTTATAGTAATTTCAGCTGTTTGTAATGATCATAAGTGATCTACAGTTGTCTTCTTCTACCCTTTCTGAAGATGCCTTTGAAATTACCTGCCATTGGTACCAATATAACATTACTTGCTACTATCAAGACGGCCATCAATGATAACCTATATATCCTCATGGAAAGTAAGACAGGTCATGAATGTTTGACCAAGCGCCAGCTAAAGGGAAAATGGATGAGTAAACCCGTTGGATTCTGGATTCTGGATTTTGGGTGGAGGGTGACTTACGTCACATGCACTTAGGCCTCTTATGGGCCCATTGTGCTGCCTCCATTGCAACATCCTCTTCTAGGCGCATCACTCAAGCCATCCTAACCTTTGGACGAACCTGAGGATACTAGCTAGAGGGATGCTGCTAATACTGGCCATACTAGGCCAGAAGTCCCCCAGCACGGATCCTCTGACTGGAGCGAGTGCAGGGCATTCGCACAGAATGTGCTCTGCTGTCTCGTCTTCTAAGTCGCAACCCCGACAGGTTGGGTCTTCACTTAGTAAACCCGTTATTTTACTCAATTTTGCAGAAAACAATTTTGGACTTTTGTGTGGGACCAAGAATATTTTTGAAAAATACAAAAAAAAATCAGTTTCTTTGATGCAGATCAGAATTCTAATTTCAACAGTATACTTCTAACGATCGCCATAATGTTGAAACAGGTGATGCAGAATATCCTTGAAATATAGGGAAAACAATATGCCCTAATATTCAAATTTTCAGCATATAAACAGAATTTATTAAAAATGCTTTTCAGGGCAGTGGTTATTCCAGAAATATAATATAAAGTACTTTCACCAAAATAGAATATGTGTACTTTTAGGGAAAAGAGAAAGACAAAATTGTAAAAATGCTTCATGGATGGTATTAGTTGGATATACCCATCAAAAACATTGGGTTTTTAAATCATAACCAAAATAAATAACTAGATTTTGAATTAATAACTGGTAAAACTTAAAAAAAACTCCACTTGAAGGGTAAATACCAGATGATCGATGGCATGTTTATTTCTATAAGAAGCACTGGGTAATTTCAGGCCCAACGGAAGCTTACCGAACCAATTCTGCTACAAAAATCAGGAAAATACTTCCGATGTAGCATCCTAAGCCCCATCAGGCTTCCCTTTATACTTCTAAAATTGTTCAAGAAGTGCGACTAGGGCGACTAATACCTCCTACAACCGAATAGAAGGTACTACATACACCTAACCAATAATTTGTATTTCGCCAATAACACGTAATAACTGAACAAATGTACCGCCCAATAGCCAGGAAACTTTCAACATAAATGATATTGTTCAGCTGCCTTCAGAGATATCTCGCAACGCTTCAACAAGATGTGATACAGACGATTGATATATAAATTATAGGTAACCTATCAGTCTTATTTAATAAGCAGGCACTTCTCGGTAAAATACGCAGAAGCCATCACTTGCTCTCATCAAATCGGACGTACCGCAGGGAAGTGTTTGCGAATCAATTCTTCAATTATTACATACATCAGGTTTGGCAACACCTAATAGTTAAACAACCAGTTCCTTTGCAGACGAAGCTGCTCTAACGACGTCCTATCAGAATCCAAACCTAGCATCCTAACACTTGCAAAATCGCCCTACTAACACTAATTCCTGGGGAAGTAAAGCAAATAAAGCTAATCCACACAATTAGCCCTCACTCTTCAAAGAGTGGCATGCCCGATAGTGTCTCCAGTATCGTAAGAAGTAGTGGTTAATAAATCTTAACTAACACGTAACGATTGGGAACAAGCGTCTTCTTCATAAATATTGAAATTGATATGGAAATATGGCATACACGAGCGATACCACTCCTAAAATATACGAACGTCAGATCTTGCCATGTGCCAAGCCAAGTTATTCATTAGACCTCTAAATTCTTTTTATCAAAAACGATATCACTTCTCTCATTGGAAAATATCAGGATCGCCTAAAATTCAGCCAAAACATCCTAGACAAGAACCTGCTCATCAAAAACTCGAAGGGCTCCACAGCTTAGACCTTACAGGTATAATATATAGGCAATTAACTTATTCACATCTACTGAGAATTGTTTAATATTAATAATTATTGCCTAACAGTCACAACTAGAACCCGACTTCAATATATTGTTAATACATGTCCTCGTTAAACAAACTAAAAGAAAACAAAGACAAAAGCGCAGCAAAATGAAAACACAACAGAGGAAAATATGTAAATTTCTGTCGACATCATTCATTCTAGTTAGATTTGTTGCTGAATAAAATAAATTGATAAAAACGTAAAACATGACGGTAGTTTTCAAAACCACAAATACAGCGAGATAAAGTGTCTCTAAAACCAAACTGATAAACAAAGAACAAAAGTCTTCATACATAGTATTTCCTTTAAATGCAGGATATACTACATCGGTGAAACATTCCAACTCTTCAAATGTCAAAATTAATGAACATAATAAAATGAGTAGAAATTGAAAAACCAAAAATTGCAGAACCTGCGTGGAACAATAATTGTGAAATTCACTGGGGCAACATTAAATGTTTATTTTAAAGAAAGTAAAATCCCAAACAAGTCTTTTATATTTTATTAAACTCACAGGTCTTAACATTTAGCAACTGGTGGCAAAATACTCATAGAATAAGGTCAAAATTCTAGGTTCTTAAACATTCCGAGAATGAATAACCTGTTAAGTTACTTAAAGCTCAAGGCATTAATAATATAGTAAAATGAAATTGTAATAAATGTCAAAAGAATCCACGAGAAACTCAACAAAATCAAAAATCACAACCAGCATTGTTTAAAGAGTCCACGAAGCAGTTAATTAGAGTGCTTTCTTTCTGGCAAGATTTTCGAAATGAAACGAAATTTTAATTAGTTTTTTGGTAGGTACTAAGGTTTTGTTATTACATAATATTAAAAATTAGAAACCATCTTTAAAACATGTCTATAAATGGCGTCTACGGTTTATAATTTTTTCAAAAATTGGAAATAATTTTCTCGTAAACATACTGAATTACTAATATTTCCAGAAAATATCAGGATAATAAATGACACTCATGATTACTATTTTATGTAGAAATTGCGACGTGGATTTCGAAAATTAAAATCAAAACAGATTAACGGTATACGAAAATACTCTCCGCTAAATAATTGAAATTAGTTGTAATAATCTGGAAATTATGAACGGGAAAATTTAATTTATAGGATTTTTGTTTATGCAAATTATTTTATAATAATTCATGCATAAATTACAGTTGAATGAGAAATTTGGCGGCATACCAAATTGATATTTATACATATACAATTATTAAAGGTATTAATTGAGTTCCACACTGATTGTTTAGCATATTCAGAGTGTTTTCTAAGTCTATGGAGAAAATGCAGGAGGTAATTTCTGGGCGAAGATGAAGCGTATTTTTCATATACACTCGTATCCTAGATTCCTTCCTGAAGAGTTACATCTCTTCAAAAATGAGGTAAAAATTTGGTTTTATCTCAAATTTTTACAAAGCTAAAAAAATGAAAATCAATGGACGCTTTCTGCTAACAGTAAGGTTCTTATAATTCTTATAATGGGATGAAATTTACAATCCTTATTCGATTTTTTATTAGAACTTTTTAATGCACCGGAATTTTCTTACTTATTTTCGCTTGTTTTTTAAAGATGCTTTGTAACTGCGGATTCATATTGAATGAGTTAGTCCTGAGAAGGACTACGCCTGAAGACGGAAATAGCCCAACTAACTCAGTCAATTCAATTACTTTCTCTTATTGTTAGATCCATGACCTGTTCTATTTCAAGAATCAAATTTGTTCTTGGAAAATGGAAGTGCAGGAATCCTTCCATCTTTTTGCTGGTCTACCTCTTGCATTCGATTATGTGGAATTCTTCTTGTGTTTCCCCCCATCTCATATGCCAAGTAAAACAATTTTTTGGGTGTTGCTGTTGGGACACCCCGACTTTTATTTTACGTATGCCATAACATTCCAAATTAATAAAGACATTTTTCTGCAAAAATTTACTTTGTCCTCAAAACGATTCAAACTTGTTATGTATAAATATACAGGGTATTTAAAATAACAAAGATGTTAATTCCGCCGAGACTGGAAGTGATGAAAACATGTGTTCTGCGTCAAATAATGCAGGTTTAGGAGTATATTACACTTACCAAATTTCATTTAGCTATCTTAAAATATAATTTAACAAAAAGAGGATATACTGGGTTTCATTGACACTCCATATAGCTATTGACTAGCTTTTTAGTTCTTAGATAAGGCACATATGTATTTCGATGCTTTTGTGCTTCTATTAATACTTCTTTGTTTCCTTTTCTGTGAATAGGTTGTCTTCTTATTTGGCAGTCGTAATTCCGGGGCACTTTTATCCATTATTTGTCTATTTATTAGATTTTTCCTGTGTGTCTATGTTCAAATCATCTACCCAAATCAATAACCGTGTCCTTTGATTTACTCTTGGTATTTGAGCCTTTTGTTTTTTTTTTACCATAAACCCTCCTCCTTTCTCTTCCGAGTTTAGGATCAGCCATGGCGAAATTTAGACATTTAAAAATATACATCGGAAAAGCTGATTTGTTCTGAAATGTTTTTGTCTTTTGTATACGTAAGCAAAATTGAACGAAGCGATTAAAAAAATTAAATTAGCTAAAGCGGCAGGCTATGACGAAGCTACAGCAGAAGTGATTAAATTTATCAATAAATAAAGAAAAGTAGAACTATTAAATATATTTAATCAAGCAAAGAGGGAACATAATACACCAAAGGACTGGCAAATAGGAATTATTTATAAGAAAGGGATAGCAAAGACCGTACAAATTATAGGGGTATAACTAGAAAGTATGGTTGGAAAATTATATGAAAAGATCGTAGAAAATAGACCGATGGCAGAACTAGAAAGATCTATGGAAGAAACACAGAGGAACACAAGATCATATATTTACAGTAAGACAGATAATCAAGAAAGCGGAAGGAACTGAAAGACGAATACACTTATGTTTTATAGGCATGGAAAAGGGCTTTAATATGATTAGAAGAGAAGATATCTAAAACTTTAAGAAGTCGTGCTATACAAAACAATCTTATTGAATGTGTTAGGAGCCTATAAAAGTCCACTGAATATTACGTAAGAGTAAACAACGAAAGCTCAAAACGCTTCACAATCTTACAGGTTTGAAACAAGGTTGTATTTTAAGTCCGTTGCTGTTTAACATAATGCTAGATGAAGTTGTTAAGAAATGCAAACAAAAACTTAAAAACTACACCATCGGCTATAGAAAATGAAAAAAATAAGTGTGTCAGAATTATGCTGTGCAGATGACATGATAAAAATAGAAGAAACGGAGAATGACCTACAGAGAAATATCAACATATATATTGACGAGCTGAAGGAAAACAATATGAAAATTAATAAAGAGAAAACAAAAACAATGATATTAGGACCAACGCAACGTATAAAAAAAGACAGCATAAAAATACCTTAGAACAGCTGAAAACATTTAAGTATTTAGCAGCAATTATAAATGGAGTAGGCACACTCGATGATGAAGTAAACAACTGAATTGCTACAATTGGAAAATTTTCTTAGTCATAATGAAATTTCAAAACAAGTAAAAGCTGAAGTAGTTAAAAGGGTTGTGAAACTAACTCTCACATATTCATGAACACTAAGAAAAAGACAGATGACTCGACATAATAACATGGAAATGAGGTTTCTGGGAAAAATTGAAGGTAAAACCTTCAGAGAAGGGCTAAAAATAATATCGGTTGAAAAAACTATCCAACAAAATCAATTACGATATTTTGGAGATCTGATGAGGATGGGAGACAATAGATTGGCAAAAGAAAGAAAAAGACAGGACGAAACAATGGCGAGAAGAAATAGAAAACGCAGCGAAAATAAGAGATATAAAGTGGCTAGAGTTTAAACAACTAACTGAAGATACGAAAGGTTGGAGTAAGATATGGAAAACAGAACCCAGAACTTCAACTACACAATAATCTTACACCGAAAGGTAGAAAGGATATAGATTAAGGAAAGAAAAGGAAAGATATTTTTCCGTGAGGATAATGTTTTTCCAGCAAAGAGTTAAATTAATGGTAATGAGGGAATCCAAAAAACCGATTAAAACTAAATAGAAATAGAGCGGCACACCATTTCGCAAATTCAACGGTACAAAAGCGGTTTACAAACTCGATGTTGGTGAACTGTGAATGCAGAAAGTAGCCTTAAATTTACAATTCTTCTTTAAATTCGAAAACGAAGGAATTCCAAGCACATGTTGTTCGTCTTAAAATAAGCCAAGAAATATGCCAATGACTCTTCATTATGTACTTAGGAAACACTCTGTATATTGGAACTATTGGAAGTTTTCTCGTTCAGCTTCTGGAAGCTTTTATTGGAGAATGCAGAATGATTGCTAAAGCCCACAGATTTGTAATCTAAATGCTATTAATAATTAAAATTTAGATAGTTTTTTTGTCAAAAACAAATCAGTTAACAGCCATGTCTTAAATTAATTCAAAAAGGAAGCAGCGCTTTTAGTTCTTGCAAATAAATTTTTTTTAGTTTCGTAACATAATTAAATTTATTAATTTGCGAAATTAAACAATAAGTAAAAGCTAATCGAGTACGTTTGTTTCTACGTGGTAGAAGTTGTAATTTGTTTTCGCCATTTTACTGGCAAGCTTTTCGTTTTCAAAAGATAATTGCAAAATTATTCCCAGAAGCGTTGAACGATAATTCCTACTTGGTTTTTTTATGAATTTACAACACCTACAAAATGTCTAGCAGCGTTAAGGTAATTCAGATCAGATAAGTGGAATATGAGTTCGTGATCTAATTTGAAGGGAGTATGGAAAAGCGGGTTATTTCATTATTTTCACAGTTATATATGCGAAGCCGAGTGTTGCATGTTTCCCTCGGCCTGTATTTTCAAAATAACCGACGCGTTATCGTATAATCTGCAGTTATTACGCAAAACGCGATTCTTGATAACCTTATAAACACCAGACTTTCTGTACTTATGAGTATAAAATTGAGACATTCATTAAAGGTTTGTAATCCTGTGTTAATGGCAATGGTATTACTTGAAAACCTGTGTGATTTACTTTGGCAATCAGGTATCTTTCCGTGACCGTTTAAGGTTAACCGCGAGTTTTTCGCGAGTTTTAAACGATTAAAGAAAACGTTAATTACCGTTGTTTATCATGCCTGACAAAGTCATAATACAGTAGGACGTCGATTAAGAACATTATCTAATTTATACCGTAATTATCAGTGTCGCTTTTTAAAATGTCCCGTGATAATGTTGGCCAACAGGTAATTAATGCGCGAATGGCGTGTAACTAAACAAATGACAAGTGTTAAACATGAAAATGAATGTTTTGAGCCGGTACTGCAAGAAAGACATTAAGATCGCTTGGTAGTTTAGTGTTTTGTAACATGAAAGAAAAATTAATTTAAATGCCCTTATAACTCGTGAAGTATTACCTATTTACTCGGCGAGTACTTTTAAAACGGGCAATTTGCGAGAAACGTGCATTTAAAAGGGGGGGGGGGGAGGTTTGTTGAAATTATTACGCGTAATTGATAATTAATAATATTTACAAATGTTTAACACGAAAGCTTTCGACCGTTTTATAGCATAACCCATGTTTAATGTAGGGATTTTATTCCGAGAGAAAAGCAGCTTCGGGTTATAGATCCGTTAGGGCCAGGGCTACCAACTACACGCATTTCCCTAAGGAACGAAACACACGTAGCAGCACAAGAGTTATGGTTTGTTTAGATGGGCCTGTCTACTTCCTACGATTTGTGATCAGAGAACACAGTTTAGTTAGAAAATAGAAATTCTTTACCTTAGTAATTAATCCCCTATTGGAAATTATAAATTTTGCAAAGCATAACGAATGCTTCGGCCCTTGTTGTCCTAACCAGTTGCATGGCCCAATTCATAAATCACTCGCAGCAAGGATTAACGTAATCGCGAACAAAACGCTAATATTTTTCAGGCTAATTAATTGCTTTCCGATTTTATTTCGACTATTCTTTTTTTGTAAATTTTGCCCTTGCGGTTTGCATCGTTAAGAAAGGTTTTATTGATAAGTTAGGAAAATTCGATAGACTGGGCTATTTTGAAAATAGTTAGTCATAAATAACTGAACTAAAATTCTTTTTTATGTCGGTTGAAAAAGCTCACGTGTACAAACATCGGATTTCTTTGGTAAACGACGACTAAACTGCTACGTATCCTGAATTAGCAGATACAAAGCCGCAAAAGCCAGCTGGATTCCTTCGATAAGGCTGAAAGATTTACCCTCGTTCCATTTAGGTATGAACGTGCCCTTTCATTTGAGCCGCCGGTAATGCGTAAAGACCGTTTGATTTAGTGGCCAAATACGTAACTGTGAAAGGCCTTCCTTTCAAATAAAATTATCCATTGAAAACATGCCTGCATGCTGTTTGTGTTGTCCTTATTATTCGGGACTGCGTTCGTCCTTCTTTGAGCGAGTACATCCTTTCGCTCGGAGGTCCGGATCTAAAGGGATTTTGAAAACAATTGCACTAATTCTAAAACATAAAGGCAAAGGAAGTCCGTATCGGTATTGATTAATTGAACTTGAATTGTTTTTACAATAGGGGTATTAAACCTTTCGTTCCTCTTTGATGATGATCCCTTTCAAAATTATCGTTTGCACAGAAAGGCCCCTGTTTGCTCAGTTAATTAATAATTTAAAAAGAGCAAGCATTTTTACTTTAGAACACGCCGCAATCGGGATCGCAAAGTAGAATTTAAGCAATTTAAATATTTATAAAAGTTTTTTAGATTTCTTGGGTAATATATTTTAGAACCTTTCGTACACGCACCATGCAGATTACGGTGCTTTAGGCCTTACATGCAGAAACACATATAAGAAAGTGGATTACATGGCTTTTATTCCACAGGCCCAGATCTAATTCTCGCCCCTGCAACTTTTTCTGCGCAAAGCTCCGAATATTAACCAGTGGATATCAGCGACTGTGGAAAAGGCGAAGCCGTGGAAAAATCCATTGTTCCTGGAAGCCCCTCTTCAGCTGCCATCGACCTAATTAACAACAACTTCTATTTTTTTTGTTTACTAGTCATTCCAAGAGAACTAAAAAAAAAACACCGCAACACCAAAAAAATTGTAACTAATAGCAAACTAAAAATGCTACCTATGAAGGCAATCACGTACTAAGCTGGTTTGTTTACGCCCAGCAATCCCATAAAAATACACCTCAGGAAAGTCTGCAGTTAATCACGCCAGGCTTTTGCTTTTCCAGTGATGTGGTTTTAGGCTATTTGATCGAACAGTAAATTGAAATTATTGTGTTACCAGTATTGTGTTATTGATCATATAACTCAGCTACTATTTACAGTGGGCGATTCGAGCTTCACTTCGTACTGAAACCTTACAGTAATTAGCATGGTAATTAGAAACGGTACAGAAGTGAAATAAACTTTTGATTATTTCCGTTTGTATTACCATAAAGGGAGTGAATGTATATTTGTTTTTGTGTACACACTAATTATACCTATTAGATATGTTTTTAAGGGTTGTATATTCACCATTTTATTACACTATGCAAATTTGTGTTTTGGGATTTTAGGCGTGTTTAAAAATGTTTCCAAATATTATACAAGTTTTTGGCCTTTTAAAGTTTGGAATAACATTTATCTGTTTACTGTTTAGATTTCCCAAATTGATTTAGATATGTTTGCTACTAATTGGCTAGAAATGTGTTTGAAGTTCACTAATTTAACAGTCAAATTCAATATGTGATTACTGAAAGAATATTACAAATTGATTAAGGTACAGTATTAATACTTAGCTGAAGCTTGCGTAACTTTTAGCTAAAGTAAATCCAAGATTTTAAGTGGTATACGCAACAACTGGTGTTTGTTAAAAAAAAGTATTGCATTTTTTGCAACTATCAAGTAGTTCTAGGTTTAAGTTGTTTATCGAGTAGCATAAATTATGTGTAAATTTTTATACCTCTTTCCAACTTTTGACTTCCAACGGGCAATTTGCCAAAATATTCTTCGCGGAAGAAATTGTATTAGAAAAGGTTTCCAAAGAAGATATATTTAGCTGTTGATCAATACAATATTATTATTGTTATTAAAGGTGGTGGCGGTCCCAGAATTTGGTCATGTAAGAGGCCAGCTTTAAGAATTTCTGTGGTAGATGAAAAATACGTGTAAACTAAATTTTTTGCGAATAAAGACTGGGAACATAGAATATATTATGCAATCCAAGCTTTAGTAATATAATAAAATAGTATATACTTAACAAAATATTAATAATAACATTAACAAAAAAAAAAATTGGCATTAAAATGCGATCAGGCTTTTTATTCCATTCGTTTTGGTTTCATTTCCCTAAAGCTATAGTATGATTTCGATTGCTATATGAGTTCAAACCCATCACTGAAACTACTTACTATTTCTTACTACTTCTCTTCTTTTTGTCATTGGCATCTGACAAAATTGTAATAAATATTAATAAAATGCTAATGACATAAAAATAATAAAAGTGAGTAATTTCAGAGATGATTTAAATTCTACAACAACGGCTAATTAATATCATCAGACTACATCATATCAATGACTTTACTAATATCGATTTTTTAAGGATATTTAGCATTGCTAAACTAATAAGGAACTATTCAGCAACAGGCAAGAAGTGACAAATAATGAAGCATTAGACACAAGCGATCAGAAGAATTCTCAACCAGGGATCAGAAGAACTTACGGAAATAACAATTGAAGAACTGAATAATTCTCTCAAAGAAATAAAAATTAATAAGCCAGCCGGAGAGGACCAGATTATACCAGAAACCTTTAAATTGAATGGGGAAGAACCATTTTTAATTTCTGATTGGTGATATTTTACATTTGTTTATTTATCGCAGCATCCAATGATGTATCGTTGAAAAAGACACAAAATGAGTTATTTAAATATATAAAAATAAAAGATGGGAGCGTTGAATAGTATTTTGTGCGATGCAAAAATTATCAAAAGAACAGAAGATATATACTCATACTCGTATACGAAACTATGGTTCGAAGTGCACCACTACATGATTCTAAAATCTGACAGCTCTCAGAGTAACAGAAAAAAGTGTTGGAGATGGATTACTGGAGAATAGCTGCAAGAATATTCCGAAGAGGCTGTTAAACATGTCGGCGAAGAAATCGAAAACAGCGAACTCCTGTGGTATCAACTGGCCTAAAAGATGGACATGAAACGGCGATGGAATTGCAGCCGATCGAAAGAAGGAAGACAGGATGGTCAAGACGGGCCTTCTTCTTCCTATTCTTCTTTTTCGTCGACTAGGATACTCCTGTTTATCTGAACTTCGTAGTTGCTTGACGATGAAAACCAACTTTATTGCCATCTTTTAGGTGGATGTCCATATGGCCTCCTTCCTGTGGGTTTGTTGTTTTAGAAAACTTTAGATAATTTTTCGTCTTCTATTTGTTCCACATGCTAATTCCTAAGTTTCTACCTTCTTTTCATCCACTTCAGGGCGTCTTGAATGTCATATTTCCGTAGTATGTCGTTATTCCTTTCCCTGTCTCTTAATGTAAATCCTATCATTGTTCGTAGCACTGTTGCCTAGATCTTTTGGTTTCTGATTTTATTTTTGTTTCAGCTCTTGTTTCATTGGTGTAAGATGTTTATTTCTTCATACCATGTTATTCAAACAACCTGTTACTTGTGTTGCCTTCATTGCTTTGAGATTCTCAAGCTAAGTCTCTTCTACTAGTTATCTCAACGTCCAGGTAGTTAAACTGCATTACCTGTTGTATTACCTTGGTCTCTACTTCTTCTAATTTACACCTTCTGGGATATTTAGATATTACCATGGTTTTTGTTTTGGCTTTCGATATTTCGATATTGTAATGCTTTCCTGTAATGGCGAGACGCTGTAACAATCTTTATTCAGGAATTCTTCTAGTGACTCTATCAGTTTGTTTATTTTTCTTCTTCTTCTTCTTCTTCTCAGCTCCTTTCCGTCCACTTCTGGGCATAGGCCCTATTAGCGTTATCCATTTCTCTTTATTTTGAGCTATATGCCACCAGGCATCCTCTTTAGTGTCATCTCCCTCTTCTAGGGTTTCCCAACAGAACGCTTTGTTGCTCTGGATCTCCAATACACCATGCGGTTTGTCCATTTATTATTATACTGTCTGGCTAGAAAAAAATCTTTATCCAGAGAGAATGCTTTTGTTTATTACCAAACTAAAAAGGAATACACCAATGAATCGCCTGTTTTATTCCGTTTTTATATCGGCCGTATGTTTTCTTTTTACGGTGACTATGTATGCTGTGCATTTCGTAATTAGGTCGTTTATAATGTGAACTATCTCCTTCATTTAGGATGGTTAGTACATCGCGTTTTCTTACCAAAGCCATCTGAAAGTTGACGAAGCATAAGAACTACCGATTTTTTGATTAGCTGTAGTACGAAGATTACATCTATCCTACTTCTATTTTGTCTGAAACCATGTTCGGGAATGGATACAACATGTAAACAGCATAAAAAGGTTATGGCGACGGATTATTGGAGAATAACTGCAAGAATATCCAGGGGAGGGGGGCAAACATGTCGTTGAAGAAATCGAAAAAACTCCTGTGGTGTCAACTGTCCTAAAGAATGGACTACCAAACTGCAATGGCGTTGGAACGTGTTGATATAAACAAATTTAGTACATAGTTCAGCGGTGTCCTCTATAACTGTCTGGATTTCTTTTATTTCCCTTTTTATACATGTGCAATTTACAGATTCATTTCCATTGCTCCGGTATCGTTGACTCTTCCGTTATTTTCTGAAGTAGCTGGCGTATTTGTCTAATGAAACCATCACCCCACCCCCTCTATTGATTAACTCGTTCTATACACCATCAGGTGTACTTATCAATTGCTTTTATTAAGATTGACAATTTTTTATTTGTGTAACTTGTATTTTCTATAGTTAAATACCAAGCCTTTTAGTAGACTTCGTATGGTCCTTTAAAGTATTGCATCCACGCTTCTTTCTTCGGATTGTGTTTACACTTACTGGAATGAGAAAATAGAAGCCTCAAATAAAAGTAGGGAATGCAACAGGTAGTCCAGATAAATAGAGAAGAATGGAAGAGACTACCGAACCCCGGAAGACCTAGATAAATGTTAATAAATTGTAGAAGAGGGGGATAATACATTAATGGGCCTATTTTAAAAATGTTATAAAGCAACATCAAGGGTGCTATGCAATTTGAATTCGATATTAAATTATACATGAAATAGCCTTTTTACATTTAAGCTAAATTAGGTGGCTACCAAAAAAAAATACATGACATTGAGAAATGGAAGATTTTCGAGTTTTTGCAACACCTCAGATTTTCTGAGGTACTAAAAATTCGCATGCATCATCACGAATTCATCAAAATTGTAATCGTTGATATACCCCTTGAAGTTACTTTCAAGAAATGAGCACCTTCTCTAAACTCTAAAGGAAACATAAAGGTAAAGTGAGCCCAAAAATCTATATTATTATAAAACGATAAAGTAAAACCACACTGCTGGCTTCAAAAATATCTCCCCGGACCGCAGGGGAGGGCTAAAACCCTCACAATCCCCCTTCCCTCGGGACCGCCACTGAAAGTAAATTAATTAGGAGGAAACACCTCAGTCTAACAGGTGGAAACTATACTTTCTATTTTTAAACAACCATCAAAGATAAAAGCCACAGTAAATATTTAAAAAAAAAACCAAATTATTACAAGCAGAAGGACGAGAGCAAAGGTTCTTGATATACAATTCCACAAAAAGTTTACAAGCGACGGATAAACTACTACAAAAGCGAGAAACTAAAATCCCACAGGGGGTTACCTATCACTTGTAAGAAATTTAATAAATTTTATCTGGTTTTATTCAATAAATATGTATGAGCCTAATTTGCGGACGTATTCAGCAAGAAAGCTCGCAAAAATTTTGAATGAAACACATGTTTTGAGCTTTTTGTACATTTTGATATTCGCAAACTAAACCGATCCTTGGGCTCATCAGGGAGTCAAAGTGTTTAACTTTAGGCGATGGGGCAAACTGCAACTTTCAGCTGTTTATTGAAACTTTTAACATAGCAAAATAGTGTGGAAGAGGAGCGCATTCACAACAAGGCTGACAAGCACTGTCTTAACACCCCCCTTTGGTAACCAGTTTGAGAAATACTAAATTACTTAAAATATTGTTATAAGCTCACCATAAGAACGTCCTCTTCATAGAACTCTCACCCAGGACAACCTAAAAATAAAAAGATTATACTATACAAAATCAAATTTTGTTTATATTTTAACACTGCTTAACAAATCTCTTCTTTGAAGGTTCTAATGATGCGCCTGAGTCATTATTTGGTTTTGTTTTTACTCCGCAAGAATAGTCGAAGGTGGAAGACTGAAGAAACCCCTTTCGAAATAAAGAATTCGCTAAGCTTTCCACGTTTAGGCCTAATTTTGCTTTATTGGGGGACACTGCGATTGTTGCTATATTTTTAAACATTTGAGGGTTAACAACTGTCTGCATCCTCACCCTATTAATTTATTATCATCAATTAACTGTACAAATTAGAGGTTTTTGTAGAAATATATGTAAGTTGTTGTTTTGTGTAATAATTTGGTTGGTATACAAATTTAGTATTTGCATAGAAATAGTAGTAATCAGTATTTTAATTGAATATTTTGTAGAATATAAAACCTAATACCTCATTAAATTATTTTTGTATTATTCATCACAAGACTTCCGCAGCCGTAATTTAGTTAAGTAGTTTAAATTTGTTTTTAAATAGGTTTTTGTTCAATAAAGTGAGTTTTTATACTTTGCTGTGTACTTATTTCTAGCCTATCTAACTTCCTAGAGTTACTTGAAGAAAAAGGAAAGCTATTAAGTCGCTCTGGCATCAAACAAAAATTAATTCAATAATTTGCAGTGGTGGTCTGTTAAAAATGGTTTCGGGATTAAATAGAAATGTTCCGTTTGTAAAATTTATACGAAAAATATAGAGCAAAAGCACGAAGCAAGCAATAACACAAATGAAAATAAATTCAATTAATGTAGCTATAAATGCAATTTATGCTCCAAATTATTAGAGTTGGTTTGTCGTTATTGCGTTTACACGAGGTGTTACCCAGAACCCCAGCTTTATTGCGGAAGATTTTATTAATTAAAAATTTTAACGGAACGAACACGTTCTATTTGAATTTGTGTGAATAACCTGAAGGTTTCTATACAATCACAAAAGGTTTTTGTTTGTATACCTTTTACAAAGGTTTAATTAAGTCGCACTTCAGAACAAAATGTTTCGATGGACAGTTTATAATTGGAATCGCTAAAATACTTAAATAACCGAGTTATGTAACTTTGACTTTTTATTTGCTGGTAATTTAATCATTCGGAAAACGTGAAAACGCCGCTTTAGGAAAATAAACGTCACGTGGCAATTCAGGTGGCAGACAGTAGATGAGATTAAACGCAGGAATGAGATACTAAGTTATAACAAGAAAATATCGGTGTATTTTGATGGATAAATTCTGTTTTCTTTCTATATTTTGTAAATTAATTAAATGACAGTTTGGGCGGTTTGTTATAGAATTAAAAGTAATGGTAAATGTAAAATGCTGCACCAAAACCGTGAAATTTTTCGTCGTAAAGCCACCCTTAATAATACAGTATTATTACAATAAGAAATAACGATGCTTTTATTCGAGCTGCAAGAAGGCCATCATTTAAAGTTTGAGTCGTTAAAGTTTGAATGAATCTCTGAAAAGTGGGGTCACAAAGTTTCCCGGTGTATATTATACACTTTTACCTTTGTCTATTGTGTTACGTTTCCCTTGTATAATTTTTCTTATATTAAATTTAAGAACGTGTTAGGAAAAATTAATGCTAATTTAGGGTCTTCCACGTTAAAATATCGTTCTACCCTAAACATATTTTATTATTTATTAAAATAGAAGCCTTTTGTTATGCAATATAAGTATTCAGGTTTTTTTTATTATGTATAATAAAGTAAAAGCTCTAGAGCTTTGAATTCTTTGCAGAAGCTATCCTGAATAAAACTCGCATTTTTCCAATGGACCGTAACGACGTCCTATATATTTAGGATCCTCTCCATTTTTGCTGTCCACTGCCCATTGGCCATTTACTAAACTTCATTTTTATGTGCTTTTTATGTATTCTGCTGCTTGAAGGTTTTTGTAAAATCTAAATTTTAAAATAATATCGAACGTTCGGGTTTAAAACACGTCCCGTATTAAATTTCTAATTATGAAAGGCATCTTTCAAAACCGAGCAGGTTTCCATTTATTGCCACTGGCTCCTTCACTTTTCTGAATGAAGGTAATTCATTGCCTTATACTCACCTTTTTCACACAACTTGCTTAAAATACTTCCTGATTTATAGCTTGGGGTGCAAGGAATACATATACATAAATAGCCTCGCTTCTTGGTCTTCTCTAAAACAAGCAAAATTTGTGGCTTGGAAGGGGCTTTATTGACACCCGGAAATATGTGCATAGAAATTTTCCTATAAAAAATTATGGGGTAAAAATTGTATTTGCGGACGTTTGTTCGATATTTTCTTATCGGTGCGGAATAATGAAATAACACCGCGGGAAGCAACTCGAAAAGAACAAGCAATTGCATCGACGTTTCTACATCCGTCTTATGGCAGAAACAAGAAATGCAATACAATAAAATTGAGAAACAGCCCCATCATGTTCCATAAGAACACTCATTTTACGAGTGAGGATGGCCGCCAGATTCATTACATAAATAAAGTTTTGCGAGACCAGGATAAGTCAAGTCCCAATTGCCATTCCTTACACGCTCTAAGCAGACGATCGATTTCATGTCGCCAGTTGAACATCAGCAGCCAGAGTTACCACAAAATTGTCCACTTAAAGCGAACCAATTCGATATGTACCTAGCTTGCAGTTCTTAATAAAACCCCTAAATGGAACACGTCCCTTTAATATTTATTTCCATTCCGTTCGTTCGTGTAATAGCATGTGTTTTAGTTTAATTATCGATCCGTGTAATTTACATTTTATTGCCTGCTGGTCGGCGGATTTGTCTTTCTTAATTATGTATTAGCCCTTAAACGTACCTAATTAGGAAATTAATTATCAAATTACATCCTGTTTACTAAACGGTATAAATCCGTTTGTATACCTACCTATCGCACTTCCTAAGAAAAGGGGTTAACAATAGAATTTATTTATTTATCGCTGTGTAACTATTATCGTCGAATTTTTCAGTTAAATTCGAATCGTGTTTTCCCAGACAAAGGAAAAATTAAATTTCTTGTTCTTTTAAGGTCAAAACCTTTTATCTGAGTTTCAGCTCTTGTCTTTAAAATGCGATAAAACATGCACTAAAGAGTTTTCCTACAGCAAATATAAAGAAGGAAAGTCAGTTTGCAAGACATTTTCGAGATAATCAGAAGGCGCAGCGGGCGGAATCGCAAGATAGCACTTAATATTCTAGTTATTAGTTGTACGATAGAATTACGCAACCAAGTGTACACCGAATGGGATTTTGAAACTCCCCGCTTTCGTAATGAGAGCCTTATTATACAAAATCTGCCAACTGGGATATAGAGTTTATAGTTTATTCAACGTTTTCAACGGCGGTATTACGAAACTACCTTGTACGGGATTTGCTTATTTAGATATGTCGCTTTACAATATACGTCGTATTCTAAGGTATTCGGGTTTACACTTTTTGTAATAAGCAGGAAATCTCCGAACAATGAAAGCAATGTTTTCGCATGAGGATTCAGTGTTCCATGAAAGCCTTAAAATGAAAACATAACGAGAAACGTCCGTCACTTGTCTAGAAAAACGGAAACGTGGAAAACAAGCAGTTTTAACCCACATTTTATCGAATTAAGTACAGCGTCGTTGCTGTATGAATATCATATTACCTTCCAGTAAGGAAAAGTTAAACAAACTGTGCACCATCGCCGACATACATTTATTTTAATTCACTTGAAATGCTTTAAACGAAAACACCTCAATACCTACTCTTAAGCTTTTCCACGGAAAAATTCCTCGCTGATTACTTCCAACCTACATTTACATTCTGCCGCTTTGCTTTCATCCACTCTTCTCGTGTAACACCATTATATTTACGTCTACATAAAGAATTACCACAAATATTACTAGACTGCCAGACAAAAAAGTATTTATAAATACAGGGCGATTCGCAGTGATGACTCTCCTTCAAACAGTCCAACTTACATATTTCCTAGGTAAGTAGATCCTTAGGGCGAAGCTAGTCGCTTACTTAAATATACTACGTGCCATAATAATCATATCACTCGGCATACAACATTTTATTCAAATCTAATGTATCTTAAATACCTTGTTTAAGTCTCAATAAAAAGTGATTGAAGTTTGATCAAAAAATATGCATGTTTATCGCGTTGCGGAGCGTATTTTGTTCATCATCATCATCAGTTAACATGGAGCAAATCCCCGTGGATCACTCCTGGATTACGCCAGGTCCATCTCATACCAATAAGATGTGAAAGGATTTGTTATGATAGGTGGGGATTGGGAGCACTGTATAACGGTAACATGCCAGTGACGTCAGTCGGTAAACACTGCTTCGACAGTGCGAGGTAGTTAGTAGATCATATATTCAATGGGAGTTGGATAATATGACCGAGATGGTTAAACATGTTTTATCAACTTATGCTAACATTATTTCTGGTATTACCGCTAGTTTCCTAGATCTATGATATGAAACGCCTTAGCGCAGACATGCCTGCCCTATTATATGTAACTTTACGCTAGGTTAGTCTAATCATTATTATTATCATTATTCAAATTCTTATTTTCAATTGTATTTCACAGATACACGTATTCATTGTTTCTTTATTTTTTATTGTCATTGTTATTACGGTATATGTTCCTTCGCCGATCCTCTACATTATGCTTCGATGTTTACTTCTTATATCGACTTCTACCATATTTCCTTGTTGTCTGATTCTTCTCGAGCCATATATGCGGTTTATTTCCTTCTTCATCATAATTTTGTTTCTTGCCAATTCTTCCCAGTTTTGTTGTGGTATACCCGATGGTGATATATCTTGTCCCAGTGCTGTTGTCCCCCAGAATCCTTCCGTTCCCAAATCTTCTATATGTACAGGTGTGGGTTTGCATGGCGGGCGGAAACTGTAATCCAGATGATCGTTTTTATAGTCTAAGTCCCTGATATTTTCTTCCAGCTGCAGTTGTCTTTCTTCTTGGTTTTCCCTCACATATTTGCTATTTTCCTTCTTAAGTTCAGGGATTCTTTCTTGAGTCCTTCTTTGTTACTTCTACCTTGTGTTAATTGTTCCGTCATTGCTGTAGGTAGGCGGATCCCATCATCTGCTATTTTCTGTACTTGTATAGCGGGCAGCGCACTTGATTTCGCGTTCCCTTCCGTTGCTTATGACTTGCGACTGTCTTCCCGCTCCTAGTATAGTATGGGTTTGTCTTGCATTTATGATTACTTAGTAACAATACTAACTATGAACCTTACTTTCGATGTATGTACAAATATTTATAAATCGCATGCGTTTATTGTCTACTACCGAATTATTATTTGGTTTCCATTCCTCATATTCATGCATTACCTTATAACTATATTTAAACATTGCAACCACCCGCCTTTTTTGTATCGGACGATTCCTGTCCTCTTAGAAGTGCCAACTAACGCTCCATATACAAAGAGAGTAATAATGGCTGACCGTGCCGCCTCCTTAAAAAATGAACATAGTAGAAATGTGCCGCTTCGTATGTATGTAAACATGGACTGCACCTACTTCGTGCCTATTTTGACATTTTGTTTGTCGTTTGAGATTAAGCCCTTTGTGTTGAGCTAAATTGTTAATTCTCACATAAGAATAAACAGTAATTACATTTATTAGCTTAGGTAACGTACTCAAGTAGGTTAAATGACTGATGTTGACGATTATGAAGGCTTTTACAGAGATAAGGCGAAAATTTAAACTTGCAAGGCAAACGTCAAAATGCGAAGCACATGCGAAGCTAATATCACGTTGAACCGCAAGACGCGCATTCGCAAAGTGAAATTAAAGATTGGCTATTCCTACCATGGAAAGTTTTTTTTCGGCCAACCTTTTATGCTCTCACAGTATGATTTATAGCAACGGGCTGTCGTCCCGTTATTCCGTTGAACCGGAGAAACGGCTCCGGTTTCACAGATTCCTAGAAAGGTCTGCAGAAAATCTACCTGCTATCTACCCCCACGAACCGTTGGGAAAAAATGGCGACGCTGCTTGCAACCCTATTGCATTTGTGCACCCAATTTGAAATCATTAATAAGACAGGCAATTGTTATTATTCGGTCTATGCTAGGCCAAACCACCTATCTAATTACTAAATTCTACAATGTTACTTAGCTTTACTCAGCTTGAACCCTGCCTTTGTCACCTTGGTTCCGCCTTCCTTGTGTACACACACCATTTACACTAAACCCACTTTTTAGTTTATTTATTCACCAGTCTTATTATAATTGTAATCACTGGCACTTTCTTATTACCCCGGCAGCTCTCGCGTGCTAGTTATATGATTTATCTCTTTAAAGAAAACTCAAAAAACATTGAAGCATCCCGGAGAGCTTTGTAAAGTGTGCGTCCTCTGGCATAGTCGGCACGCTTCTCCGCGTTGCCGAGCGTGTTTTGTTAGAAACAGAATTATTTATCAATCAATTTTTGTGTGGTTCCTATCAATTTGTTTGATTTTTTTGGTGTTTATTGTAAACAACAGAAATGCTAAAATGCCAAGAGCTCGAAGACAGGTTACTTATCGCCAACTGAGTGGTTTTGAAAGGGGTTATATTATTGATCAACATGAGAGGGGACAATTATTCGTTGTTGGAGATCATGGACTGAAGAAAAGAGACAACATCGTAGACGGGGGTCCTGGCGGTTTAGAAGAGTGAAGATAGACGACTTAGACTTCTCACTTCCAGGAATCGGTACATAGTCCAGGCAGCGACGACCGTTTTTTAGCAAATGAAAAAAATAGATCGGAAAGTTTTGAAATTTGGTAGGAATGTTTATTTGAGCGTATTATTGAATGTGTAAAAAGTCCTCAAAAATTAGAGGTGAGCTCGGGCCGTCATGTTGAAAAGAAGGTACGTTTTAATGGTTTTTTGTAAATAACTCGTTATTTATTAACTTTACTGAAAAAATACTCCCCTCGTAACTTAATTTTTGAAGCTAGTTTGGCGCAGTGGTAAATGCGCTGGACTCCTAGCTAAGAGTCTTGTATTCGAATCTCACGGAGTGGTAAGGATTTTCACAAAGAATTTCCCACTGTTCGAGGTCGGTACTTGAGCGAGCGAAGCCATTTAATCGTTTGGTTACAATTCACGATTCTGTCTACGGAGTGGTCGACTGCAGATAGTAACAAGACACATATGTACACTGTATAGTATACACTTAATACACACTCACAAACTCTGCAGAAGGCAACGGGAAACTACTGCAGAGAATACTTTTCACTAGGATAAGGAGGATATAGCAAAGTTCACGACGCCAAGTAGTTTAAAAATGTGGCGTTGACCAGCTCGTAAACGTCCTTAAGATGATATGATACATAAGAAGAAGAAGTTAATTCTAGTGCCCGCTTTATTTCACAGTTTCCAATTACTATACTGGGCGATTCGCGTAAAACGCGCGCCTTACGAACTTAATGCAACTCAACATAATGTTTCTAAAGCTACTAGAAATATCTGCAAATTCAAAAACAAAATTTGATCAAGTAGATATGTCCACAGATACTTAGTCGTCAAAAGTGAAATTTCCAGTACAGTATTTTTCATCTAGCATTTGGGTTGTGACGTCAATAAGCTCCGCCCAAAAACTGTTCGCGCGTTCGTGCGCAGTAGGTAATGAAAACCTGGATTAGAAAGAGATGAAGTATAGTTGGATTTTAAATTTATAAGCAAAGCGTTAACGTCACAACCGAAATCCTAGGTGAAAAATACTGTAGTAAAAGTAATTTTTCATTAAGGTGATTTGTACAATTATTATTTTTTGTATATTTTTACACTACATTGCTATAAATGTAATTTTGTAACTTACAATATTTTTATTGACTTTCTAGTTATATTTAGCTTATGAAAGTTTCTAGTTTGTAACATAATCTTGACATGGAATCTGCAAGTTGGGTTGCCTATTCCAATTGTTAAGGGGCGCGTCTTATGTCAATCACCCAATATATAAACGAATATCATATCTTCAGTAATTTGATTGGTAAAGCATTGGCACGTAAAGACGAAGGTCAGTGGTTCAAATCTTTGAGGGGGTTATATTTTTTTTATTTGGGTACAGAATTTACGATATATGTACTTTGTTAAAAATATATTAATTCTCATAATTGCCTATATGAAAGTTACTGTTTTCAAGGTGGGCGGCTCAATATGCACTAGTTATGTGCAGTTATTGTCCACGTGATTTACATATCTTAGTTTCGTTTGCATAATTACAATGAGACTAAGAAACTTTTTATTTGACATAATAAAATAGTTTTATACTTCCCAGTAAAACTAAGAATTAAATCTAAGTAACGAGAAACAGCTCAAGCACCCACTACAACAACAAAAAATTGCACCACAATGCTGAAATTTTCAATAAATACAATTTAATGAGCCAAATTGAACTAAGTTTAGACTTTAGAATAGAAACAAAGGGTTAGTAATCGAATGACATCATAGGAAGACATATGATGGGTTTAGTTCCAATTCGGGGCATTATCAGCAGTAAACCTCAAATGAAGCGGCGTGATTTAGTCAGGTTCATCTATCAAAGTCCACAGCTTCAGTCTACGATTTACCGAATGGTAGGTCCAGATATAACTGGAAATAAACCCTCGGCAAATATTTATCCCCAAATTTACATTTTACCCAATTTTGTATTGATTAATTATATTCTTTCATTTTCATTGCAAATTACGGAACGCCTCGTCAGTTTGCCGGAATAAATGCCTTGCCAGTTAGTCCAGTAAACAAAGTATTTCACTTGCTTTATGGTGTTTCGTTTATTTTCCGACACAAATTACTTTGAAATAGCATTTATAATTGCTTCTTTGATGAGAGCTAAGAGCAAATACTGATATGAGATTTAATTTCAGGTAGCTTTGACTTGATGAAGACCTCGCAATACTCATTAAAATATAAACTAGAGCCATAAAACGTTAATAAATGTAAATATAATCTGTAAGGAGTCCGTATAATGATTTATTACGTATCTTCTCGTAAATACGGGAAACTTAAAGAGATCTTCTTAGTTAGTTAGCATACTCGCACTGATAAATTTAACAAGCTCGTCGACAACCATCGGAGTTGCAAACATGCATCTTCCGTAAGCTTTGTTACGAAACCCGGACACTGATTGACAAACCTGAGTTTGCATCCTGAATATTTTCCGCCCTTGTCAAATTCGACAACCAATGGGCATTGTTCTTGTTTGCGCGTGCATTAAATAAACTTATCGTATCCACTAAAAGCGAAATAAAATTTTTCTGAATAAATTTCGCATCAACTCATAAAACCTTTCAATTTGATTTCACTTAATTATTTTAATTCGTTTCCAAACTGTGAAAAGCAAAGCTGAAACTTTATTTATTTATGCTACAAACGTAGAAAGTACTTAAGAAATAATCATTTTACTGAGTTAAGTGATAAGTATCACAAACAATTTCTGATAATACTCTTCAAAATTTTGAATTGCCTAAATTACCGATGAACTACGAATTACTTCTATTGAAACACGTTTGAAGCTTAGAAATATTATCGTTATTGCAGCATTGTAAGAAAACAGACACTATTACTTTACTAAACTAGAAGCTTGGTTTTTTGCACCTGAGAAGTTGATTTAGACTAATTTGTTATATTAATAGTTTTCTTTAATTAAATAAGATCGATTTTAAGGAATTAATGAGGAAGTGTTTACGGTCTCAGTTAACAGCATTTAAAAAAGGTAAGAAGAGCTACTAAGTTTACAGTGACTATGAACAACAGTCGTATATCGGCGTTAACACTTCCCAAAGACATATACCTAACAACATAAAAGTTTAAGACAGTCAGTGTGTGGATGATGTGGTAGGCATTATGTCTTCAACAACTGCTCACCTTTCCTACTCCACCACCGTGTTCCAAACTCCTAATTATTTGAAGGGGCTGAGTAGGTCACCCACCGGATTTTGACCATGGAATTTGAACTTAAGACCGTTCGTATCGTAGTTGAAATCCTTAACCTCTAGGTTATACAGAAATAATCTAAAATGCATCGCTTTTTTGAAGCTCAATCTAATTCTTTGGCCAAGATCGCAATTATTACTATATGCATCCACAGGCTTCGACTCCGTGGGGGCACTGGGGCCTATTCCGCCCATAATAAAATGTTTATGCAAATAGCAAAGGTTAATTAAGGTTAACTTTTAACTGCCCCCAAAAGTTAATTAGCTGTTTTGCTTAACTAACGATATTCTAGTCTAAGACGAAAAATGTTATTTAGCTGTGTTCGCATAAGGAAATGATCCTTAAAACCCAGCGCCTACGTCTGCTTGTGATAATCCGTTTTAAATGTAAAAGCTTACCACACTTCCTTCCATGGCGACCCACTCCTCCAGCCGTTCTCATCCTTTGGGTTCCCACTACTTTCTGTGGATGATCACGCCATCGATTGTATGAGCTCACTTTATCTCTTGTTGTTTCCCGTAATTTTCAGGTCTTTAGGAGTGGTTTTTTGATATATCTGATATTTTGATTACAGACGTCTTCAACCTATTATGATTTTAGTTGTACGACACGTCTTATACCTTGCAGTATGGATTCCTGTTTTATCCATGCATCCCTCTTTCTGCTATTGCTGAGTTTTCACCAACTTTTTCTGCATTTCATTTTGTTTTGAAAACTGCAGGTATTAGCTCCATAAGTCAGTGGTGCAAGGACACTTCGATTGCACATCTTCCATTTTAAAGTAGTAGATATTTCACATTTTAGTATAGATTTAAGTTTAGCGATGGCAGTTTTTCTCCAGCTTCTGCTTTTTTTCTGCCGAAGATTGCTGATCAATAGGAGAATCTGAATGTTTAACAATACTGATGTCGTTGATTTTCCATACCAACTTTTATAAATGCTTGGACCAGAATGTTCTTCTACGCTTCGAACCTCCATTTCCTCCAATTTGTCCTTGGCTAACTAGACTAGCTCCAGTAGTTCGGACGTAGGACTTCTCACAATGAGATCAATGCATTTAACTAAGTTTTCCTCTTTTCTAAGTTAAGCTGGTACTCGTATTTATTTCATTAGAAGTAATGAGAAAAAGGCCTGCTCTTAGCAGGTCATCGAGGGTGGTCTTCTCCTCTACTGAATGTAATATTGAAGGATCTTCTTCTTCGAATGGCGCATCCTTTTCAGGACGTTGACGTCTTCTCTCCATATGCCTCTGGTGTGCGTGTCAAGTAGCCTACAGACATAAGGGACCTACAGCTTAACGTGGACTCCGAACCACACTCCAGAGAAGTCTTACTAGGCAGTGTACCTAGGTGGTTTTCCATGGCTTTTGAGGGAAGCGGTAGAGTGTTTTCGTTGTTTATGTGACCCTAGGAATCGAACCTGGGCCAGTATCAGTGGTCAGGCGCACGCTGAACCAACTGAGCCACGACCGCGGCAACTGAGTCACGACCGCGATTGAAGGTAAGTATTAGATTGTCAAAAACTGCAGGGATTTTTTGGACAAATGGTATATGGATATGTAAAGTGGGAACTCAGACAGCTCGATCGCGTCGATCATCCAAAATTTTAAACAGATGTAAGCATATGGTAAACCTCGCACTAAGCCGACCGACCGCGACCGTCCTCGACCGACCAGTTTGAAATTCGGATTGATTAAAAATTTGGTCGACCTGGTCGAAGCGGTCGATGATAAGTGAGGTTATGTGCAACTTAGTTCAGCTGTTAAAACACCATAGATGTTATAAAGCGCAATATCTTAATTATTACAACTTTTAAAGTACATATTTGATAGCAATATAAATGCCCTTTTGGTTGGATAATAAATACAGTAACATGCCAGCGATTCTTTATAAAAAATGCAATATTTTTTCACTAAGTGGTGTCGGATTACGAGTTATTCAATATTATATTAAACTGCAAATGAGCTACTATTAATATACTTAATAATAATATAATTCATTCATTCCGGCGCTTGCGAAATTTCTAGTTCTTAAGTTATTACAACGGGCAGTAAAAGTATTATTAGAAGTTAGAAGTGGTAAGCCCTACCATAAACACCCTACCAGGTAGGGCTTAAAACTGATCCCCAAAATGTTTTAAATAACATTTAAATGAATTCTCCTATTTTGAGGCAGCTGAAAAAATTTTGAGCCCGGTCTAGAAGGGGTGATTTACTCATAATCCACCACTAAGTTGTAAAATGCTACCAGCTATTTTACAGAAAGGAATGAATGCTCTATACCTAGTACTTACTTCGAGATCATCCTCATACCTTAGACGTCCTTATGCCGTTTTGTGCTACGTTGATAGGGTTTTCTATAATAACGATGTATAACATGCATATCAGGAACATGTATACCAAAAATCTTGGAATCAACCTTGCCATGATAATTTATTGCAGGACATTTTATAAATGAATTCTTTTGGCACCTTTGGGACACTCGTTTTAACTTTACTTCCTTAAGAGTGATTCAAGTTAAGACAACAAACATTAAGGAGCTGCCCATAATCCTAAGGCTTTTGGGACCTTAGTTAAATTTAGGGTTATTAGCAATAAAATTAAATAAAACATTGATTTTGCTCAAGTTTTCCAACTTTCCCAAAAAACCGTTGCAAAAGAATTCCTTTAAATTTTATAGTCTACTCTCTAATAATATTCAACCTGAATACGAATTTACTATACTAAACTAACAGATAACTAGAATAACCTTTGCTACTGTTTTCGAATCCTCCCAACTGAGAATGTAGAAAATATAATATCAACAGTAAACATTATTAAGAGTGTCAAATAACAAGAAATCCGCAAAAGTGAAAAATTCTTTGGAGTGTTGTTACGTGCTGGAAGATTTAATTTTTTATCATTGCTTTATGTTGTACCTACTTTTGGAGGATTAGCTTTTTCAACAAAATCTGAGAAAATATTCGTCGTTAAGTTTGACAGTAATAGACAGCTTGTTTGATTTTCGATAACTAGAAAACATTTTCACGACGGAGTTAATAAAATGCTAAAGTAAGGGTTGTAACTTGGTGTTGATATAACTCTATTTAAAATCAGTTGTCTTAAAGCGCTTGTGTATGCCTTGGGCTTATTCTTGTTAAACAAGTCTCGTATTACTAACCAGCTCTGGTCTTATCCAAGAAAATTGAAGAAATTATTCTTCAACTTTATGTAGACTAAAACTCGGCCAGTCTGATTTTATAAGAAGATATGTTAAAAAGAATCATGTTTTAATCTAATTAATTTATTTATAATTTTTATTTAAGTGATGTGTAATTTAATTTGGCTCTACCAAAATAAATATATACAGAGTGCCATTCTAATTCGTAACCCTTTATTGGCAACACACATTACACGTCACAGGTAAATCATATAGAAGTGGTGTGGGTGGTGGTTGTCTATTCAGAATGAGTAAGGGATTACGAGATAAATATTCTCTAAGTATTGTTGTGGTGAGTTTGACGTTTTATACATTTTTTTTGAGTATCTTGACAGCACTTGCTAAAATAAAAATTAATAAGAGAAATGCCCAAAAAATAGCTATAAAAATGCAAGATAATAGATCTTTTGGATAACATCGAAAGTCTTACTGGTTAACAACGTCTTCAAAATTGTAATTGGTCTAATTCAACAAGTGTTTTGTAACAACGTTATTGTAGCTTTTAAATTAAGGATTCATAACATTTCAAAAGAGCCCTTTTACATTTTTGCCTTTTCTATATTTGGCATTGTATCAGTTAGGGCATAAGTAATATTGGAATATATATTTCATAGAACCTTTTCATAGAAATTTTTGATAGAAAACACTATGCTGGCCTCTTTGACGTAAAAGAGGGAGTAATAAATTAAATCTGCTCATCTGTATTAAAAGAGACCGTAAACAAGTTGATAACATTAAATTGGTAGAAACCACATCAAAGGTATAATTCCTTTCCTGTATCCTACTCATGTTTGGTTATTTGATCTCATAAAACTGATTTTATTTTACATATAAAGAAAATATAATATTCTCTCTTTCTGACGTTTAGTTACCCACGGCGAGTTGCTGTTAAATTACATTATTATTTACGGGCGTTTGGATGAAAAAGACCACTGTTAAAATACCTTTGAATACATTTTAACCAATTCTGGGGAAATTTGTTCAAAGATTTTTACGAAGTTGATGAGGCATCTCAAAGTTATTTTAACTTCAGTACTGAAGGCAAATAAAACCGTTTCAAAATTGAAATGAAGGGTTTCCTTACACATTCATGAAACTACAGGCCCATTATCAGGGGATGGTTTAAATTTCAAAAGTTTTAAATCAAAAAATCAAAACAGAACCTTGAAAAAGTGTAATTTTGGGACTCTGAAAATTAGAATCTTGAACGAGGATTTTAAATATCTTGATACATTTTTTCAAAAGAAATCAATTTATTATCAGCAAAGCGTGATATCAATTTCAAAACAAATATATCTTGAATTGAAACACGCTTTAAAGCTTGAAGCTTTGCAATATTTCAAAGTTAAATTGGAGGGAAAATTTCATTAACCTAACATTTTCAAAATATCATACAGCATAATTTTTTGTCCAAAACGCTTAGAAAAGTATCTAACTTGATGTCCTTAACCGGCACTTAAAATATTTATTTTCACATATTTCAATGCAAAACACGAAATATATTCCGATATTAGGAAATATTTTCAATTTTATGCAATCTACGCAGATAACTGAAATTCAGGTTCACATATCCCTGTTGCAGATTGACAGAATCATTTCGAGAACTTTCTGATAGGTCTTTCTAATATTACAGTCAGAATTGCTTTTGTGTTTACCATGGCTTTAATAATTTTCTTATATCACTGTAAAAGCCTGACATTTCTCCCCTGTTTTTGGATGTCAATTTGAGTGTGGCCCCCTTTGTAGATTCATTTGTCAGTTCTATTTCACGGTAACATTTCGTTAAACTACATTCAATTTCAACAACTAAATTCACCTAGAAATTTTTGAAAACTTATGATAAGCGTTGACAGTTTTAATGATCAAGCTGAAAATGGTTAGTTGGTAATTTGATTATACTCAGAATGTACTTGACTTAAAAGTTAAATGGAATTTAAACTAATTAAAATGAAGAAAATCGTATCACCAAGCTATCAAACGAGTATTCAGAGAAAGTACCTAATTTAACCAGACGTAAGGAGAATTATACCTGCCACTAACAATCTTCTCAAACTTGAACTATTCAACACTAATGTAGCATTAGCAGTCAACTGTAAAATTACTGAATTATATACTTCAATAAGTAACAACCTCTACCGTTTTGCATGAGGTATTTTATTACAGGGAGAACGGGAAATGTGATAACCAAGAATAACATAAAAAAAGTTCCTAACATAAAAAATATAAATAACTTCAAGTATTTCATATAAAATGGTAAATATAAGAATATGAGAGGAGAAAAGACAAAGGTCATGACGAAAAGGCACAAGATTGAAATATAAGGGTAGTGTACAACCTCTTCTGGAAGTTTTAAAGTATTTCTGGAATAAAATGTGAAAATTCGGGCATAAAAAATACAAGCCAGAAATATCTCTCAGATTCTATTGACTTTCATCGTAAATAAATATCTCTCTAACGTTGTGGAAAGTAAGGTATTGGTTATAATTACTTTTGTAATAACGGTAATTATACTAGTACGCAGAAAGGTGTTTAACAATTTTTGTAATCTGTGAGTAGTGAGTAAGCAGTAATTAGTAATCAAGTAGGAAAGACGTTTTCAAACACGAATTAGATGTGAAAGGAAACCTCTAATCCAAGGAAAGCAATAAATGTTCTACGCTTGATACCTGGCGTGTAGAAAGGACCTTAACAAGAAAGTGAGAAAGCCTGCAGTGTTTTGATGTAAGCCTCAATTTATTCACTTCCCTAATTGACTAAATGTATTAAAGAAGTTATAAAGTTGATTTTGTACAAATGTGTTAAACTGTTTAATTGTGCTTCTACAAGTAGGTAAGTGAATTTTATTTACAATAGTTAGTGAAGTGTCTGCCACTTCAAATAATGTTTAATATAAATCGTAACCGTCCTCCCAGCAATATAAGTGTTATTACAATAAATCATAAAATATATAAATATATACATCTGTTAATTAAGAAATAAATCTCAAAAGTATAAAGTTACTGCCATTGCCATTAATAATTGATTTTCTATAAATAACTTTTTGTATACATAAATATGAATAATATTTCAAAGTGTGCAGATATTTAATTAAAAAACCCAAATTAACAAAAGTCAAACATTTAAACAAAATTTGCGTAATTTGCGAGAATCAAATAAATTTATAATCAGAGCAGACGGGTTTCGTTACATAGTTGGTAACTGTAAAGGACAAACTAGAAAATTGTCAACATGAAACATGTCAACTGTCAGGTTGGAGGTTATGTTTACGTAACGCAATCTAAATTTGATGTGCCAAAGTTGCACCAGCCAGTGTTAACAACTATGTAACAGAAGTCCGGGCTCTAATTGCAAATTTATTTATCTTTGCGCTATTTAAGGGAGATATTTCGGAAACCGAAAAAATGCAGAACAACTTTGACATGAATGCGCTCTAAGAAGAAATAAATTTTATTATTCTTAATTCCTTCTACAAAATTTCTTTGAAGTTACTAAAACTTTCTGTGTAATAAAACTATGGGCAAGGTGCTCATTTTTAAAACCGAGCCTGAAATTTTTGAAATAGACAACGCACAGTGCATGTATAAGGCAATTAAAATTTTAAAGCATTATTAGTTTCTTTATTGAAAACATTTCCTATAATTAAAAAAATAATAATAATGATAAATCTGAAGTCACCTGGGCGTCGCATTGTATATTGATTATTATTTACCAAAACTTTAAAATGGGCACCCTGTATACACGTTTTGGCTTGAGAAAGAATTGAAATAATGGAACTATACATTATATTTACTTTTTGTCTAGTTCGATCGTTTTCTCGTAACGACAATGCTCTAAAGAAATGGCATAACAGAAAGGTCAACTTTAGTAAACCATGAACTTACTAAAGACAAACTTTCTAAAGATTCATTCTTTTGAGGAAATACAGAGTGGACCAAATTTACGAGCACAACGAAAAGAATTCGTAAAAAATGAAAAGAGAGAATATTAATGCGAATCATAAAAATACCGTTTATTGAACAATATTAAACACAAGAGAATATTATAATTTGAAATATCCCCCATCAGCTTCAGCATCAGCATCAGACACCTAGGAAGACTGAGTTAAGATCCTCCTAGGCTGTTACCTTCAGTGAGCCAACGGTTTTGTGTAAGTAGCTGTGGGAATACCTTGCTTTCCAGGATTGACTAAATGAAATAATGCATGGGATTTAGATCGGGTGAACTGGGAAGCCACTCGTTGAATGAAATGAAGGACGAAAAGTTCTATTTGCACCATTCCTGCGCAATTTGAGCTTTCTGAGCCGGAGCTCCATCCTGCTCAAAAATTCAATGCCAGTTTCCAAAGTGGAAATTGTAACACATCGAGATACTCGTCCCTGTTTATCTTGACACCTTAAGGCACAAAGATAAGCGGCATCTTTCCATCGAATGTGATTCCGCTAAAGACCATAACAAATTACAACGTGAGGATTGGAAGCAGTGTAGCCGCGATCATTCTGCTTGTTGAGTACTTGGTCCATTGTGAAAAGCTTATTATCAGCGAAAACGATCGTCTGATGAGCATTGGGTCGACAGCGAACAATCAGCTTCTTGTAGAGTTCCTTCCTCTTAAGTGTCCTCGCTTCTGTCAAAATCTTCAGTTTCGGATATTTCTTGACATCGAGGTGAATTTGATACCCATCCTACTCGACATTATTTGCACCAATTGAGCCAAATTTCTTCTGAAACATTTATATACCTTCTTGATGTTTGATGCTGTTGCAATGGAGCGAATTCTTCCTCTTCCAGATCGATCGGCGCTGTTTCCCAGTTCCTCGAACCTTCGAATTTCAGTATACACAAGGTTGCGAGGGACTTGTAACTCTTCTAGATCTTGTGTGCAGACCCTCGTGGTGCAGCTTGATAATAAAATCGCGATGATAATAATCTTATAATGTTTATAAACCAAGAAATCCCGAGACTAATACATTTTTATGATTCGAAAGATAAGTGTTAAAATGTATATGAGGGGCAATACATAAAAATGGTTTTTGGCGTCGGTGATACAATTTCGAATTATATCAAAAGTAAAATAAAAGAAAAATTTCTACAATTAAAATTGGAAAGCTGCGATGGAAGGACACACCAAAACGAAAAAGGGCAGTGCGATGACCAAAAACGAGATATATATGCTATTGAAAAAGATCTAAGAGCCATTCGGGTGCAAGGATGGAAAATGAGGGCAAGGAACCGAAGTCAACGGTGGAAGATATCCGAAGAAGCCAAAGCTCACAAGAGACTGGGGAGCCAATGTTGATGATTTATAAATGATGAGACCCCTTAACACAGTTAATATGCAACCCGACTTACAGGTTTCCAAATCAACTAGAAAATTTTATAACGAAAAATCCAAGCTTCAATTTAGTTTAGGTACTCCGTTTTCTTCTTCCAGTATAACATTTTGATAAACAACAAAGCGTAACATTTTGAACATATGCTTAGATAATTAATTATTAATTATTCTCTCTGTTAACTGCTTAACATTTCTGAATTATTGTACATATTCTAAATTAATTGTTTATAAATAAACATTTTATTGTGAATTAATGCCATTTACTAAATTGTATTTTCTTTTTTTTCGAACTAATTTATTAAATTGTTAAATTAAAAAACAAACAGCTGAAGTAATCTATAAAATTGTATGTTGTGTTGAATACACGAATTTAGTTAGGGGGTCATCAAATTTATGAAACACTTAGGGAAAAGCAACTACAGAGAAACTGGTGTAATGCTTCCGATTTTGAGCTAAATTTGCAATAAATACCTTTTACTCGTGAACAATCTACAAAAAAGTCAAATTGGGAAAATATATATCAATTTTTCATTGCATTAGATAAACAATTCATTAATAATAACCGATTAGTATATGCGAGTTTAAATTTGGATACAATCATCATAGGGCATAGGATATGTTTTTAGTGCACTAATTAGAAACCTGTAAAATTTAACTAGTCTAAAGATATATGTATGCACCGGGTATTAAACATTGATCTGCTTGTAATAATTGAATGGGTTAATGGCGGCATCAGAACAATAGACAGATGATAATTACGTAAATAAATTAATTAATTATGGTGGTCCGCTTTTAAGTAGACTATTAATGTAATCTCGTGTTACCTTCTGGCATTATTTGGTTGGATTATCTTTGATTGCAGTTAGGTACTTATCTGAGAGAATGGGGGTTTACTTCCTTAAAAATAAATCAATTAGAACTACATAAAAGATAAAACTTCAACAATAATGACGCACTATTGTTTTCAGTTTTCTTAATTATTTTTACATTTCAACCGGATAGTTTCCGCTTACTCTATGACTCTGATTGTTAGTTTCAAAATGTTATCTTCGGTATAAAACTAGGAGCACCAATACAGCTAAAACGGTTACTTTGTTAAACACCGATGAAGTACCTAGATAAGGCCCATATCGAAGCAATAGGCACTATGGGCTATAGGCAATAGGCAGGCCTAATTTACAACACTCTCAACAGGTTTATAATTAGGCAAAAGATGCCAGGTATCGTTTAACAATTCCCAAAGGGAAAAACCACATACTTAGTTAAAGAATAGTATATTAAAATACAAGTTGCAGAAGGCATCTATTCAAGCACGAATTTTAAATTCCAAAACGAGCCGCATAGCGGCGAGTTGAGGAACAAATAAGTGCTTGAAGGACCTTCTGCAACGAGTGTTTTATACTATTTTTTCTATTTTGTCGCTTTATACCATTTTATAAATAAAAAAATAAAAAAAAATTCTATTTTGAGTTTAGAATTACTCATCCACACCTATTCTAACACTCAAATGACGTCATTTGGGTGCTAGAATGGAGTTATTCTAAACCAAAAATAGGAAAATAAATATGTTATCTCTAGCGTGACAAAGAACTACTTAGGTTCGTATTTCGTATGTATATGCATAGCCTACTTAATACGTTCTCTAAATACAAGGCTTACGAAGCACAAGAAACTCCACTACAATGCACAACTCTTACGCGTGTTTGGTTGCATTAATTTGATTTCATCGACTTGTATGCAAATTGATTTCTGCTTATAACAATCAATTAATTGAATTGATTGGCTTTAATTAAGTGTTAGAAAAGCAATTTCGCTAAATGGTACAGATAATTATTATTATTACAATTTTTACATATTTTAGAAAAAATGAATGAAAATAGCTTGCTGTATTTAAAGCATTTAGATATTTAATTCTTGGCATTTGTTAATAACAAACAAGAATAGTTTGAAGTCTATTTTAATATGTGGGCCCTTTTCATGCCTAATTATTATCATCTCCATTGTTTAACCTAATTAAATTCTGTTATCATGTTCCAGTAATATTATAAGCATACATGTAAACAAAATAACCATATGATGGAAGATATTATAAAGAATAACTTTAATGAGATATCCTTTAATTTGAAGCGAAATTTGTTAAATAACCTGAATCTTGAAAACCACAATTAATTATAAAAACCAAATACGTATTTCAGCCATGCTTAGTGAAAAATGGCTGGCCATTAAAGACGTTCACTTCGCCAAATTCCAGAAGAAGTTTTTTCCTGTTTTTCTCCTAAGATGCTCTTTTTCTTCATCCATATCTTAACGGAATATGGAAAAGCAAAATTCAACAATAAATCACGTTCTCCTAAAGCTAATAACGAAATAAGAAAAAGTCAATTGTTCGAGATAAAATCCGAGTATTTACAGAGAAGTTAATACTGTCTTATTATACTGTTTCTTATAGCAACGTAAATCAACGCCAAGGTATTATTGGTTTAGTTTACTTATGTACATTCATTTAATAAGACATTTAAGAAAATTACTAATATCATTCCGTTTCAAAAAACGGTGCGTGGTTCTTAATTTTCTCAATGTTATGCGACTTGCAAATGAATTATTTCAGGAACTGAAAAACATTTTGGGCGGAATTTAAACGACCATTATAAAATATTATTACCGTGAATTCATTAGAATTTGCTTTCCACTCATTCAGTGCTTTGGAAATTACAAAGTGGAAAATACGTGCAGCAAGTTTTTGCAAGTAGTTAGCGCTTACGGGAAACTGTATTAACACAGAGCAGCAAGGCGTAAGTTATTCTACTTGCGGTAATTGTTCTGTCGTCTCCAATAAGTGTTTTCATGAAACGTATGTGGAATGCTGGTGTTGCATTTCAAAGGTGAATTAACATACGCTAGTTTGCACATTTACCAATGTTAGGTACTTTCACGTGGCCTATTTTCTAGTTGGTTAATATTTTTTAGCGACTTGAATTGTTGCTTAGTCTTAAGGAAATGTTGAATCATAATAAAGCATTTCATACTTAGAGAATAACACAAGAATAAAGATCAGGTTCAGGAATCAAAATTTTTGCGCCTAACCACCAGGAAGACGATAACATAGAAAGAAAAAATAATAAGTCTGTTCCTCACATAGCCATCCTAGTTATCAGCCTCGCCACCACTTTGCAACAGTTTGCCAGAATTCTCAGTTCCAGGTTTTCCTTTTCAGTTCCGCGTAGTTTCAGCTGACAGAGTCTTCCATGATCTACTTTCTACAGGGTTATTATAAATGATTGTAGTCGAAGTAGGCCAAAAATCTAAATGTAAAATTTCTTGTTTCTGCTCCACACAAATAATGATTCAAATTATATTGTAAAAGCACTGTTCTACACACAACTGTTAAATTGGTTGCATAACGAGTCAATATTTATGTAAAAAAGTTAAAATCATTTTTAAGTGAAATAAAAAAAGTTATCATAATTTTCATTTAAAGAATGATCGATACAAACCCGAGATATATCTACACTAGACTCTGATTAATGAACTCATTGTTAATGCATAGTTAATTATGTATTCATATTACTAAAAAACACACACAAAGATAATTCAAAACTTATTTAATATTGATTATTTATGTTTATTTACAACAAATGTTTAACATTTTAAGTATTATCAAATCTGTCCAGAACTCTCCGAATATCAGCCATTACAGATTCATCTTCGTTATCTATGCCTGGAAACGCAACGAGATATGCATTTTTGTATGCTTGAACAGAATGTATCCATTGCCCGTCTTCATCTAATACGCCGTTTCGATAGTAATATTTAATACCAAAGGTGTTCTGTTCTAAAGAGTACATTACGCAAATTTAAACCTAAAATATTACTTTTTGTTTATTAAAATTTCTATGACTGCCTTTAATTACATTTACGTATTAACACTCTGGAATCAGCAGTAATCTTAATAAAGACTGATTTTATTCACGTAGACTTTTAAGGAAGGGCGAAATCAACAGACAAACTAACACAAAATTCAATAATTATTATTGAAAAACACAGTAAATACAGTAAATGACATACGAGTGACAATTGACAGCTCACTTGGAAAATAAAAATCACTACAAAAATCCCTGAACTGCAATTATGTTTGTATAAACCGCCAAAATTTTATTACCACGGGCACCGCCTGCTTCGACTACAATCATTTAGAATAACCCTGTATATGTGTATATTGCAACCTGGTACGCCCAGGGGGATTCTTGCCTTTTACTTTACCATCAGTAATTATATTCAGTAGATCTTTACTTCGTAATCCTATTAGCTCGTTTCTTCCTTTCGTTATTTGTCTCTAAAATTTTCTTGCGTCATTTACTCTTCTTAAAGCCACTTAAGATCGCTTCATTCGGCCAAATCTCGCGATTTCAGTCCAAAATGGCATGGCGCGAAAGACTCGGCTGTATCTTCGAAAGCCCCATATTCCATCTGATCGCTCCAACCGTACTCCAACGCTCTAATATTGCACCGTACAGTCTGTGGTGAAATTGTGGACAGAGGCACGCCAAACCACAACACTATCGGGCCATGTGTGCGGAAAACGTGGTCCAAAATATTCTTATTTTGTCTTTGTCCTCTGACGACTAAGCACTGCTATGTCCAAACGATAAATTAGATTCCGTCTTTCATTTATAAATTCTATTTTGGTTTAATTAAATATTTTATACTGCATTTTTAGTCTAAAATATTATGTCGGTCCCAACTTTCGGTTCAGTAGTAGCAATATTTCTTCTTCGTTTATGATTAATACATGAAAGATACAAAAAGATGCTATTTTAGAGATGATTTTACACAAAACCCTTTACTTCAGTCGTATCTACGATACACGGCCGTAGACTGACCGTGTGTACACTTCCTTTTTAGCATCGTTCCATTTGGATGTAATTCGTTTGGAATAATTGTGAGTGGCCACCTTTAGGGCTTCTTCATTCGATACACTCTTCTATTACACCATATTCCCAGGCGATCTAATTTTTTCCTTGTCGCTTTGCCTATCATCCAGGTTTCGCATCCGTAGGGAACTATACTCCATATGTACGTGTCCTTGTATCAACGGATGTGCTATTTAATGTTACTAATAGTATTTGAATAGAAGAGTAGTTTGGCGTGTGCTATCCTCTTCTTTCGTACTTCTCCCAGTTCCACTTCTTTTATTATTTCGTTGTTAATTCTTATGTCACTTACAATTGTTCCTTGGTTTTTCCACTTAGGTACTTTATATTTGTTGTTTTAGAATGAATAGTTCGTTCATTATGTCTTGGCTAAGGTAATTAATAATTTCATTGGTATGTTGTCTGAGCCTGGGCCATTACCATTTGCCAAATCTTTTGCTGCCCGCTGAAATTCCTCTTTTATTAATGATCTACTATCTTCTGTATTTTTTTCGCTCATCTGGCAGTTTATTGAGGTGTCTTCATCATCGTAAAGTTCTTCAATGTATTTATTTAGCTATAGCGCTGCCTTCTGACAGGATCTTCTCATTTTTGTTCTGGATTCCTGGACAGAGGTGTTTTCTTCTGAACATATTTATTATTTTCTTGTTGGGCACTTTTTCCATTTCTTATGCCATTCTGTATTTCTTCACAATTCTTTTGTTGTTGTTGTTTGTGATTCTTTCCTGGGACATTTTAAAGTCTTCTTGATGGTTTAATTTGTCTAAGACCCATTTGCTTGGTTCGCATCTTTGGATTTTCTTTGACCTCACCTTATATGTCATCATGAGAAAGCTGTTCACAAAATTCTCTTAGCCGTTCTTCTCTGGGGTTTCTCCTTCCTAGGGCATATCTTTTTTTACGTATGGAGGGAAAACCTTCTAAAAGACCCCCGCGGGAGGATATTTCTGTTCCGCGGGGGATTGCTGGATTCGCAGTAGGGAAGGTGCACCTGACGCCAACCAGGTAAAAGCCCTCCCTGGACGGTAAACAGCCATACCGGTACACCACTATAGCATTGCTTCAGTATGGTTGTTGGATCCCAGATTTATTTATTGTAGTTGTTTTTCTACATCTCTCCGTCTTGTTCCCCCTCCCTTCCTCTGTTTCTTTTGTTTTGCTCATCTTAATTATTGCCTTTTCTACTGCGTTCCATTTCGCCTCAGATATCATCATACATTCTATTATGTTTTCCGCACTCTCTTATGTCTGTCCATGTTATGCATGCACTCACGGTATGTTCTACCGTGTCCTCTCTTTCTCCCTGGCAGTATTATGCAGTAGCGATCTTCCACTATCTTAAACCTGTGGAGGTATTTGCGGAAACAGCCGTATCCAGCTATTATTTGGGTGAGATGATAATTAACATTTCCGTGTTCTCTCTCCACCACGGTTTTATCTGTCCGATCAGTTTTATTACCCACTCTCCTTTCATTTCTGCAGTCGAGCTCTCCTGCCACATTTCTACGATTTCGTTTCTTGCTTCTTTTTGTGTTATTTTTAGGTTGCATCTAGCAGATCTTTCGTGCACTAGTAAGTCTATTGGCGGTGTTCTCGTCAATACCGGTAGCGCTGGTGTGGTCGCCGTTCTATATACACAGCTAACCCTAATTGCGATTCTTCTTTGTATTTTAGTTAATATAACTGCCATAATCCCGAACCGATGGTCAACGCAGTCTTCTCTCGATCTTCAGGTTCGATTTCCACTTGCTGTTACTTATATACTCTTCTTTAATTCTTTCTTTCTCTTCTTCTGTACTGCTCCTTCTTTCGTTTGTTCTCGTGTAATGCCTTTTGCTTTGAATGCATTTCTTGCGCTGCTCCGCTGTTCCTTTTATCCACCAGTGTACAGCTGGTCTTCTTCTCTTTCCCTTCTTTGGGAATACTTCATCACATGTCTCCTTAGTCATCTGTGTACACCGTACAGGCTTCTGGGGTTATATCCGTGTTTTTTTATTCTCTTTTCAATTGCTTCCCTAAACACTCCCATTTTCTCTTGCTTTATTCTCCATCCTCTATTTATTTTGTGTGATAGTATCCTTTTATTTTCTCCGTTCCATTTACCTTCTATTGTATATGTTATGTTTCTGTGGCAACTGAGATTTTCTTCTTCATCCCATACCCTTCAACTTTTGATATGCCTAGCAAATTTTCTCGTGCACATCATTACGTCTATATGTGAGCAGCTACTTCCTCTTACAAACGTCGGCGTGTTTCCTTGGTTTACTACCTCTATATCATCTGTCTCACCTCTTTTGTCTTCTGTTGGCGATTCCCTCATTCTGCCTTTGGCATAGAAATCCCCGCCTATGACCATGCCAATTTTGCCCTGCTGTTTAATGTTCGACTTGTCTACGAATTGTAAATATTCCTCTATTGTTACTATCGGGGAGCAGTAGGTAGCATCCGAATATAACTTAGTTATCTGTTCTAATCCAGACTATTCCCCGCTCTTTTCCACTTTTCCTAACTTTGATATCGCCCTAGGACATATCTACCAACTATGTTCCTTCTATCCCTTCTTCGATCATCGCATTCCAGTCTCCCATAACTATGAGATTTTCATTTCCTTTTACTTACCTTTAGTACTATCGATTACCAATTCAAGATTATTAATTTAGTCGACTAATACAACTTCTATATTATTCATAGCTATGGTTTATATTGTATTGCTGAAACGTTATTTAAATTGAACTAAACTGTTTAGAAAATTTTGAATTTCCAGGGTGACATATTTAAAGTTGGCCACATTAACACAACAATATTTTAGTCAAAACATAAATCTATCAACAAATTACTAACACATTCTGAAAGCGGACAGTTTTTTTAACAGGATAGGCTGAATTTGATTGAATGTGTCCACCTCTTGCTCGAACACATGCCTTCAGACGCTTCGGAAAGTGATCGACGATTCCACGCAGCATTTCATCGTCTATTTCATCCCATGCTTTCCTTAGGACGCGTTTCGGAGAATCTAACATACTGTGGCTTGTAGCGAAGGCTTTTTGCTCCAAGAAGCTCCAAACAGAATAGTCCATTGGATTGAGATCCAGTGTGTACGGCGGCCATCCTTCCGGAGTAATGAAAGCTGGAAAATTTTCAGAAATCCACATTATGGTTTCTCGTGCTCTGTGTGATGGCTCTGAGTCTTGTTGGAACGTCCAATTATGATTGTCATATGTAGCATGAGCTAAATTAATTGGGCTGTGTTTCAACGGAGCTAGAGTTCAAGCTATTAATGACTTACCAACATGTTTCCATCACTTTACTGAAGGAATCCATGTAGCTGATATAATAAATTATGGGAAACAAAAACCTACTTTAAGCATTACAAGATGGTCATCAAATTCAAAACTTTTGAGATTTACAAATGGAAAACGGGTTCTTTTAGAAGAAGTGTTTTCTACAATAATGAATGATTCGCTTTGGGAGCAATCGTTTGTTGGGCAGATTGAAGGATTAAAAAAGAAATTTAATGAATTGGACTTCTATTTTCTGATGATATACTATACCCAATGCATTATATTTATTAAGGTACCAAGGGCATTATGAGCGAGGGCGCTTAGCTCATAATGTCCGTGGTGCCTTCAACGTTTTATGTCCTACCAGTTTTGTAATTTAGATTTCGGACATTAACTGAGCTGTCATTAATTTTCACTGTGTCAGTGGGGCATTATAAAGTTGTATCCATGGAAACAAATAGTATTTATATACAAAATAACGCCCTAGGGCATTATGAAAAAATAATAGCCCTAGGGCTTCATTTTGTATATACCATACCTCAAAATAGAGTCATTATTGTCAATTAATATACCGGTAGGACATAAAAGTCATTAATTTCCATAACCACGTGCCATACGGTAATAGCTCAAATAAATAAAAACCATAGGTACAAAGTAAATTTTAGTAATATACAGTTGTTTATTTCTTTATTAACTGAGTAAGAACTAGGCTCGCAGGCTTGCAGATTAAGGATGGGTTGCACAAAACTTTTGTTAAACTTACGAATCATCAAAGTTGACACAAGGGCATCGTTTTCTGTTTACTCATTTACTGATATATTATTTGTCATTTGAACCCAAAATAAATTCGATTTTGTTGAAACGAATGAACAACCTGCCCTCAGACTTGTAACATGTATCCAGCTGGTAACCATGTCTAACAGCTTTAATAACAAAGAGTAATAATTCTCTATTTCCTTTATTTATTTATTTTGTTCAAAGGACAAAACAGCTAAATCTGCTTCAGCTACCCATCTTTAAAGGAACATGCCGCCACTGCTGTGTTCTACTGCTGAAGTAATTTTCAAATAGTTTTGGAGGCAGAGGCCCAAATTCAATATATTTTAGAATGAACAGCAGTGTAGTATGATGTATGATTAAGCGTATCAAAATTATCAACGTTAGTTTACGCTAGTTTATGTTGATCATTGTTTTGTTTTAATCTGTTCAGCTATTAATTGTCTCCTCAAGAATTTTTTAAAGCATAGGTAAAATACTAATAGGACGAAGAAGTTTAAGTTCTTCTAGGTTTTAGTTTTACCAGCTGGTGTAATAACAGGCTTTTTTCCATAATTTCATTCCATTCTTTTAAACAACAACTTATAATGTACGGTAATAAATACGGAAATATAATTTAATTGATTATATTTATATTTAAACCATCAACTCCAATTTCATGGGTTTTAATTTTAGTAGTAATATTAGTCTCACTAACTTAAAAAAAGTAACATTCAGCTTATTGTTATTATATTATTATTTACAAGCGCTCCAAGTAAGCAAAACGAAAGCGCTGGTCTTTTAGAACATTTTTCTACAATCACGGAAGCATATGCTACCAATCACGTGGCTGAAAGTGAGTCCTGCTGATTCAATCTTGCCTAAGAGCAGTAAACAGCTTGACACAGCACCGTCATCCCGACAGATTGGCCTGTCACACCTCAAGTGGAATTGTTTATGCTCTTCTGTATCTCAAGCCCCGATTCGAGCAACTTATAGAAATGTTATCGTAAAACTGCAGGAGACGACATGAAATGTGAAAATTATTCAAGAACACAACTGTTTCTCATCCAGAAAGAAATGTAACTACAGCGTTCGGAAAAATCTAGTCAAATTCTCAAGAGAGCTCAAAAGGGTTCCCTTAAATTGAAACTTTAAACTTTTGCAGTATGCACACCAACGTAATCAAATTTGTTTGAACATATTACCAGGAAGGCTGGCGCAATTTCGACATAATTTTAAATGCAAATTCAAGTAGATATCTCTAAATTTGAAATCGAAATCAAAATAAGACCACTTGTGAACCTAATCTGAGCTCTTAGTACTCGATCTGTAGGCATCTTCTCTCCAACTTGCAGACACACTTCAACCCAAACTTGAGAGAGCATTTCGGGAGCTTATAAATCTAAATTACAGAACTCCTGTTTATTAACTCGGCTTAAGTGGTTGATACATCGATGACGTGCTGGTTAATTATTCGCTACTGCCTAATTACCGGAACATGATCCCATCATATATCTTACTTTACAGGCAGCTATGATTGATCATTTGATCAACATCAGCTTTTGGCGAATACTACACGGTTGATGTATAAATTGATAATGTTACAAAGTAAGGAGTGTAGTGTTAAGGTATGTGAAAACAGACGATTCTGAACTTCTTAAGTGCCGATTTGGAACATCACGTATTACCTATAAATATTACGGAAAATTCAATCTGATAAAAGGAAAGGTAATAAAGAACATGTGCAACTAAATAAATAACGTATGAATTACGTACACCGAATTATGGAAAAGGTTTTTGCAAAAACAAACAAAAGAGTTCGGGGATTTACCTCTCGCATTTAGATGTCCTCACTTTTTTAATCTACGGCAGGTAATAGAAAAAGGCTTTTTTAGATCGTTAAACTTCGGCCGTAATTGTGCGAAAATTCCTTAATTGCCTTTTCTCTAAATTATTCGACAGTAAATTCTACGCGACCATTTATAAATGTTACGGTTTTATCAAAACCTATGAACCAATTGAGAAGCAGTTAATCCGATCATTTTTCCTCTAATCCCGCAATTAAAAAACTGATCCAGAGATAAATCCAATAGAGTTTAGAACTTATATCAAAAGCCAAAATTGGATTCTATTTGGTGTAGAGGTAATGTGACGTACAGTGCCATCGATTTACGGAAAGCCTTTGTGATCCGCGGTTGCCGCGACCGTAAAATACATTAAACATGTCAGTCGGACGGTCAATAGTGCCGCATTACAGGCTCAAGCCGTAGTAATAAAAACACACAGTCCACCGGGATACGTAAATGTCAACTGAATTTGGTCAGTCGGTTAAAAACCTCGATAAAACAAAATATCAAATATAATTAGATAAGGGTAGCGGCGCGATTCCCCTCTTGATCAGTCAAATGTCACAATATTTTCAACCATATAGCCCTCCAACTCGATAATAAATCGTCGATCGTGGGTTTACACAAGGCCATTTTTAAAATTGTTCTAAAAATCATGAACCAGGCTTTTATTTTTTCAACAACAAAAATTCATCTAAACCCTCGTACATCCAAATAACAACCAACTTCTCATTAATTTATACTAAACTGAATCTATGTTTCACATAAAACATTTTGATTATTCTATCTAACCTTCCACAAATAAGTAATAAAGCTAAAATTAGATGACATTTCTCTAAGAATATCCATTCATATCTCTCGCAGGAATGTATCTTCTGCATATAGTAATAATTAGGTCGAATTCCCAAGTAATTGCTAATAAATTAAATCAAAAATAAAATAACCTCTATTAAAGTAACGTAGGTCTGTAATCGTGGTGATTTCTCAAATAACTTTTCCTAGTCGCATATTTAGAGCACGAGAGAGCGATGGCAATCACAATAAGCGCGTATGTAGATGCGGCTACAGGGTGAGTTATAGTTTAACGTTACGCCCTGTTCGCGTGCCCCTGATTGCCATACCTGCTTCAATGCAGTCTCAATAACCTCTCCAGCTCGCCTATACATTCACCGTTAGCATTAGATCGGATCAGATTTTATCGTCGTTGTTTATCTTTTTATACGTTTATTTTCTCGAACGAAAGAGTTTCCTGGAGCCTTACTTGATCACGATTTCTTGATATATCAGGATTGTAATTGACAAGATTTAGGATACCAAGTAATACTAGCATTTTTTATCTAATTAATTATCGGCGGAAGACTTATGGTAATTTCTATTCTTCTGTCTAACCTTATATTTGTTCAATCTAAGATCCTACGAATTGCTTATAGAGACGGTTTATCAACAGAAATAGTAGTCCAATAGCTTGCCAAGAGGATGGAGAAAGTGCTTGAAAATAGATGCACCCCCTTGGAGCCCTTTCGGCTATGAAGTGAGCTTTCGATGATGAAATTTTTAATTTTATCACTCTGGTCATGAGGAACCTTGAACTGCAGGGGATACGCTGCAGGTGGATTGCCTTCAAGGTTAAAGCAGAGAGAGTGAGATGTGAGATTTCAAGAATTTGTGAATCAGGTAGTTCTACAAGAACGCGTGTTTTATCTTATGCTGTGGAACCTTATAACGGAAGATGGTCCTTAGAAATCTGCTGTATGGGCTATGCAAATTAATTATGCGTCATACTAACAGAACAGAGTATAATCGCAGAAATCTTGTAATATGCTGGAACCACTATAGTCTAAAAGGGAAGGTTTTGGTGCCTTCGTCTTTACATAAAGAAATAATGTTAATAGAAAAAGTAAAATACTAAGGGGTTAGTCCGGTCCTTAAACTTGCAACTGCCATCTTGCAAAAATTTGCACCAATTTAAGTAATAATTATTAGACAAATATCTATAACAACCCATGGTGGTACATTTGATTATAATATGCAGCGGCTGCGTAACGCCAAACAATTCAAAGAAAATCATTGCATTGCAAATAGAAGCATTATACATAAGGACCGTCGAATTTAACAAGTAGGTACTATCACGTGCAAAAGTAATGACACCCCTAAGCTTTGTTATTGTATGATAAACAGCCTTTGCAGCAGTCGATGAGCAACTTTCTTATTCTAACTGGCTAATCCTACCTACAAGGTCTTATTCTTATGGTTATGCCCAAGGTACTCATCGACTGCTGCAAGGCTGTTTATCATACAATAACAAATCTTAGGGGGTGTTATTACTTTTGCACGTGATAGTACATACAAACTATAAATACCTACGTCACCTAATAAGTAAAAAAACTGATTCCACAGTTCCACACTCCACAGTGGAAACTAAAGCAAGAATTGAACTAACTTGAATAGTGTTTGTCAAACATACGATATGCAACAGACACTTAAACTTAGAACTAAGAAGTTTCGTCTATAGTTCTGAATCATGGACGTCGAAGAAATCAAATCACGATCACGGTAAGCCTTTTTCATTCCACCTTTCTCTGTCCATAGCCGACGTCTTCCACTGTATTCCTGTAATATCTTGTATGTTATCCCGCCGTTTGCTATTTGGCCTTTCCTTACCTCTTTCTAAACTTCTTGGTCTCCATTCCAATGTGGTCTCAGCCCATCTACCATCCTGTTTACGCGATGAATAACAAGCACATTGCCATTTTTACTGTGCAATTCTTTCTACAATATCAGTCCTATTTATTTGTTTTTGTATCCAGGTGTTTCGTTTCTTGTCTTTCAGGTATCCTTTCTGTTCTTGCCAGTTTCTGTGCGTTCTTTTTTGTGAGACTCTCACAACCGTAGATGATTTCAGATATGACACATTGGTTGAAAAACTTTGATTAACTTCTTTATCTTTAAGAATGTATCTGAACTTCTCAAACGTAGACCAACCTATTTGGATTCCCCTTGCAATTTCTTCGGATGTGCTGACCTAAGTATACGAGTATACCTGTATAATTATCAATAGGTGTTACTTTTAATGAGATGCTCAAAGTTTCACCTGTTTTTGTCATTATCTTCTTTTTTAGAAGAAACAAATACATAATCGATTAGCAGGGTCTGAATTTTAGATCTGCAGAAAAATATCTAAAATCCCATGAGTTACAAGTTGGCAGGTGAAGGATAAAGCGCTTGCACCATAATAAAAGAAAGCTAATAATTAAAGTAAAGGTGAGAGTTACTTACGTCAAATGTCAGGAAGGCCATAATATGTTACAATGTTTACTGGGGGGAAAAAATAGATGAAAAAGGATGCAAAAGAAGAAGACGCAGAGAAGTTGCCCTAAATAAAACAATTATTTCAAACGATTCGAAATAGTAATTCGGTACCATAAAGGAGAGAAGATAAAACAGCTACCTCCCAAACTGAAGTTAAAAAAAATTCAGACACAATATATCTTGTAATCACAAGGGTAATTAAAACGTCACTTACTGTCACGATGGGGAGCTTTTTTGCATTCCCTCCTCTTCATTTAGTGACACAACAAGAGGCAGAAATAGTTGATTGGCCCAATTGTAAGCTGCGCCTCATATATAAAAACGTTGCCTAAAACTTCATATTTAATGTAATTCAATAGAAAACCACAAAGAGCGAGCGAAGGAGACGGTGAGAGGAGAAGGACAATGAGATGAAGAAAATTAAACACGGGCAGGGATTTTCTCTTCAAGTCTGATTTGGTACATATGCAAAACTAAAGCCCAACATATTTTGGATTTGATATACGCAGTGAAACGTAAGAAAAGGTTTACCTAAATGTATGTCATACGTTGTCAAGTTAACGCTAAAAGATTCGCGAGTATTTCGCATAGGAAATCTTTCAAACTTAATAACCTGGCAGAAGAAAACATCGAGAAATTGCTCTGGGTTTTACGTCACTGCAGGGTTAAAAGCAATGACAAAGTCAAATTTACCATAGATTTTCTGGACATTTGGCTGTTAGTTAACATCTAATGATGCTGAAAAAACATTGCTGAAGCCTTGTCCTACAGACCTTGCAAGGAAGAACCAGGAACAGGTATGCATGTTTTGTAGAAATATGTTCCGCTAGAAAAAAGAAAACAACGCACCATCAACTTTAGAATTAAAGAATTTTAATAACATTCACTTAACAACTTGCACCTACTAGTGCATGGAATCAAAGTCACTGACTGGGTATTATTGCAAAATTAATATGAGTACAATAAGTCTTTTGGGCTGAGGAGCATTTTTCTTTCTTTCTTCTTTATTAGCCCATACGTAACCCTATACAGGCTAAAGCATCCTTCACTGTTTTTAAAGGGCGGTTTTTGTCTACTCTCCCATAGTGACCGGTCCTCGTGGAAGAAAGATGCCGCGTTAACGGATCAAAGAAGGAAAATGTAAGTATTTTAAAAATTTATTTTTATAGCATTTGAATAGTACCCTACTAATTTCCACCTTCGACATTGTACCTTCAAAGTAACCAAGGAATTGAATAAAATAACGAAGGTATTAATGTTTCACGAATTATTTTGCAATTCTGTAAGATGTGTTGTCTTTTCGTTTCAATTAATATCAAAAGTGATTGTATTGAGGACAGCCTCTGTTTACTGTTCCCCTAATAGATACTCCCAACGCTGACATTAGGTACACAGCTCTATGTTCTAGAAACTGTATAATTCACTCTTGGAGAGTGTGATCTACCCGATGTTTATATAGGTCTTGTTCAATGCTATTGACGGTGGATTTGTCAAACGCGCCTTTTGTTGTTTAAGGCTCTCTGAATATGTCCAACTACAAAATGCAGGGCGGATTCCGTAGATCTACTTGGAAGGTGGTATGTTGATAATGGTGAAGCGGCTTGCTAAGAAGGGCACCATCTCCTAGAAAACCAGCACACAGTCGCTCCAAAGCCTTTAAAAGGAATGATGTGAGGCTATTTGGGTGATAGGATTTGGCAAGGGAATAATCCCTACGACCTGGTTTTGGTATAAGCACTAATGTTACTTCCCTCCAATTTTTAGGGGTGTATTTAAAAGCAATACAGCCATCAAGAATGCGTTCCAGGTAAGGTGGTATCGTTTCCAGGCTCCACTGCCGGAGGGCCGTAAAAGTGCCTTCCAGTTCTGGTGATTTGAATAGATTCGGTTAGCGGGCTCCTAATCCACCTCTACTACCATCGGATTAGGTGTCTCTGCCCACGTGGGTATAGGGTTAATGATTATATTATCAGAGAAGTGCGCCTCCTTGAGTACTTTTACCGTTCCCTCAACGTTGAGGGTAAAACTACCATCTTCACGTTTTGAACTGGCTTGGCTGGTGGTCTCAATTATATTACAAGACTATTTCCACGTGTCCCTTTGTATTTTCCTTATTTCTTTTTTTATAGTCTTTGGTGGTGTTTATACGCCTTCTAGTCGACTATATCTTCTTTTTACTTTATTAGTCACTTTGCTCAAAGTAGATTTCAGCTTCTCAAGTTGTCTGTACCACCATAAGGTGGTACGACGTGTTGGCGCTGTCTTCACTGGGCATGCCTATTCATAGCATTTTATGAAAGAGTTTTGAAGGAAGTCCGTGTCTTCTTCCAGCTTTTCTACTGTTAAAACTCTTTTTGAAACAGGAAGATCCCGCAATCAATCCTTCAGGCACTCTACAAAGGGTTCCCTGTCGGTCAGCTTGGGATTCCTGTACACATTTCTAAAGATCTCAACCTGTGTGGAGATACCAGAAGATGCCAAAGTTATGTCTGAAGGTTGGCATTGTCAGGTAACGAAGGTAGGTTCATTTCCTCGACGAAGTATCTCTAGATTTGTACCAGAAAGGTTCTAGTAGTGCTGTGCCTCATGGGTTAGTGTCTTTCCCCAGACTATGTGGTGTGCATTTGAGTCACATCCTAGGATGAGATGTTTCCCGTACCCTTTGCAGTAGTTGATGACCTATATCACCTCCTGGCAAGTATACCTACTGATTGAATAACAATAATTATATCCTTTGGGCAGATACTTTTAATGTATTTTAACAAGTTGCAAAATTATATTTAGAAAAATATCACATTCGCTGGTGATAACTTACAAGTGTAATTTTACATTAAATTTTTTTGGTACCGATATCATTCAATAATTACACTTTATGCGACTTTTCTTAATGTCAGTCGGATTATTTACAATTATAATCCAAAATTGTTTGCAACTACTAGCGTGAGGGACATCAAATAGCATTTCAGAATATTTAGATTTAATACTCCGCACCTAATAATGATTCATTGTTTTCGATAAATCATTAATTAACGGACTGTAAAGTGAATCGACCGGAACAGATGGATATATGCTGTATATACGAGAACATATAATTAAGTACTCTTAGTACTTAAAATGTTGTATTATGTACGTTGTGATATTTAGAAATTTAACTCATTCCAAAAGCCGCGGGGGTTACACATATACAATATAAACATTTTCATGAATAAATTGAATTGTTTTATATCCGCTTTTGAGTGCTCTACATTAAACTTTACATTTATAATGAATGCAAAAATCACCCATTACAGGTAAGTTCACTACTATTTCATAAATTATTAAGAATATAGAAAGGATTTATGTTTATGTTAACGTTAATGCGTGTTTTTGGATCGTGCACTTCGATATAATTTATATCCGGATATGATTAAAGCCTCCCTAAATACAAAACTGCATACAAAGTAAAGACCTGATTTGCAGATTTACCTTTACCTTCGAAAAAACTCAATTCACATGGTTACACCGCTTAACCAAATCTACTATTATGAAATCCGTGCCTTAATACTTGTTCTGCATATAAGTGCAAATTAATGCACATAAACCGAATAAAGGTGTGATAGAAATATGTATTACCCAATTTTTGAAATACTAAAAATTCTGTAAGGATATCAACTTTCAGCTTGTCAGTTAAAGACAGAAAAATATAGTAAGTAAATTCTAATTAGCTAATAATATAGTTCAAGCCCAGATTATAAGGATATGCTTTATTAAATGAATTAGTGATAATTACATACATGCATAATGTAACTGATTATTCATTAGATATAAAGAAAGTGCAATGGTTTAAAGTTTTTGCTCAGCAGAATATATGTAAAGTACCTACTTATATAACGAACATTAATGCGTGAATTAGCATCTTACATTTAAAAAAATTTAATATTCATAAATAAAATGGTTATTACTAAGAAGTCATATGTTATTGACTAGAGTGGTGTGCACTAATGTGCATTTAGTAACTATAATCGATTAGAATAACGATTGTCAGGGAATATAAATAAATACGAAGGGCGCAATTGTTAAAGAGTTTTTATAAAGAACAATAGGTGTAGGTAGGTTAGTAAGCGACGTTATTACGAATTGTTTGCAAATAGCAGTGCAAAACTTTAGTAGCAATAATTTCAAACAATAAACATGTCGTGTGCATAAATGTGTTAAATAAATAAATTGCATAACACACCTTAAGCAACTTGTCTATTCAAATACACAAAGAATCCTTTGCCATAATACGTATTTTATAAAGAGTTGGGAGCCTCGACATTTCGTTGTATACAAAAAATAAAACAATTAATTGAACATTTTTTTGGAACGATATTGCTAGGTGCAATTTTTATAATAATTATTTAGCTTCTAATAATAACCAAAATTTGAAAATCAAATGGATTTATTATGTTATTTTACACAAATTAAATATTAATCCCTAAACATAAATATTTGAAAACATTCTAATTTACAATTAAACACCCATTTCACACCTATTTGTTTATTAGCAATTTGATCCGATTCAATCCGATGTCCCACTAATAGCCTCATTCTATTTGATAGTTGTAGTAATTAGCATTAGGCATTCGATCCAAAATGACATTAGTTAGTTGTGTTGAACAAAATGAGATGCTAAATTGTATTTAGTTTATTCGATTTAACCTTAAATTGTGCGGCCTACCAAGATATTCACAAAATTTCTGCCAACTGAAATTGTTTATTAGAGTTAGTTACACCTTGTTTTAAAAAATCCCTCAAAAATATACCAAGTAAATATTTACTGCGAAGTATTTCTCTGTTAAATATCAATAAAGAGAGCGGAAATAGGTTAATGTAAAAAATTAAAATGTTAAATGCAAAAGGTCACTATTAATTTATTTCCTTTAAAATTTCAAACTGCTTGTCTTTTACAGTTTCTTATTTTACCTTGACCTGTCCTTATTCTAAAAGTTGTTTTTTTCTTTCCGTAAATTTCTTTTTATCTGGAATTGTTATTGTCGTAATCTCTACAGCAGCAGTAATTATAAGGTTTCTTTTATCCTATAATTAAGGGATGTAACCTGCAATTTTAATTCGTGCTTTAGTTTTAACGTTCCTCGCTTTGCAAATATTTTCCTCGTTCCAGGCTTTTTTTTTTATTTATAAACATCATTTCGACCCGCTTTAATTTTAATTAAACTTAAATTTAAATGCGCAAATATACTAATAAAATATTACCAAACATTATTTAATTTCCGTCGTGCTTCGACTATAATCGTTATTTAATAATGAACCATTTATTAATTTTTGTATGTCGAATAAATATTGGAATTTTTTAATAAAATTGTGGAATTTTAAATCGAGTTTGTTAAAGTTTGCTGATGTAATATGAATATGGAAGCTTTCATAGTTCGCTCTTTCTGTTCTTCAATAAATTAACTTTTCATTTTATGTGTGTTTAAAAGAGAGTATCTCCCTTGTTCTTCGTAGTTTCGGAGGAAGCGAAAAAAATCCTTAATTTTTAACTGTAATGTCATATAATTTGACCACATTTTGAACACACCATAATTCGAAACTGAATAATTGAGTTGGTGTTTTTAAAGAAAAAAAAATAGTTCGAAAATTTGTTTAATTTGAAACCAAAAATATTAGATTCTCTCATAGGAAGCGTAACACACCAGTTTAAACAAATCGAAACAGCTAACCGATTGATTGATACAGTTGGGCTTTGTGTTTACAATTTTTTACGTCATTTTTAGAACAAAAACGAAATTAAAAATTTTGCTCGTTGAACACTTCATATGACTCTGAATTCCAAGAAGGAAAAACGACTTCATTCAACATTATTAAACGTAATCTAAGCGCATAGACGGGCGCAAAATTCTTTCTGAGCGGAAATTGCATTCAAGTATTAAATTCCAGAAAAAAATGTAATGAAAAGAAAACACTCGAATATTTTTAGGGAATTTGGATTAACCGAAATGACGTTGCAGCTCGTCGGAACTATAAAATAATAGTTTTTGTTATTTGGGGCTAAAATAAAACTTAAAAATTAAAAGTGAACGGAAAGGATTTACGTATTGGATGTGTTTTACATTTCCTAACTAACTATTGCTAATTACTTAAGGCGAGTAATAATATTTTCAATGGTTTTTAAGTAATTCTGAAAAATCTGTTTTCACGAATATTACAGATTCAAGGATTTGCTCCTGTAGCTTACTTGGTAGTGGTGTCGTGGTCGTGGCTCAATTGTTGATGGCCCGGATTCGATTCATAGGGCCACACATACACCAAAATAACCCGACCGCTTCCTTCGGAAGGCAATGACAAACCACCCCGAGGTATTCTCCCTAATTTTCTCTGGAGTAGAAGTGAGTATGCAGGCCACTTCACACGCATGCCACAGGCATATAGAGAAGACGGCAACGTCTTGTAAGGGTATGCCACCCATAAGAAGCTCAATAGGTGCCTAACACCAAAGGCTAGTAGTTCAAATCTCAGAGGAAGTGAAATTTTTCTGTGTACATGTTTTTAAAAGTTCATTCAAGTTTTGTAAAGTATTTTCCTATTATTGGAATGCTTAAAAATTACTTTTAAAACATACAACAATAATCGAGCTAGCGCTTATAGGAAAATGATGGATGGGAAATTTATTAAATTAGCAAAACGTTAAAAAGCTATTAAGAAAGATATGGATTGAGTAATCTTTAACAAATAAATATTTTGCCGAGAGCTAGGTGTTAGTTATGCAAGACGAAGAGAATCTCAGGGATGATATGGAAATCTTCAAAAATACAACCGAAAAGTAGAAATAAGTTTAAAAAAACAGAATCAAAATTGCTAGTAATAGCGGATATAGTATTCGTGAGATACAACATAAATTACAAAACACAGAAAAGAAAATTTTAATGAAAAGATTGTACTGCAACTATGAAGTTATGCTAAAAGAAGACTGGCACATTTGAAAAAATTTAAATAATAAGTGCGTCATAACAACCCATATAAATATGGTATAACAATACAGGGGCCAGGGTGGCCCAGTGGTAGAGCGCCAGGTTAGCGTAGCTCTAGTCCATGGTTAATCTCCCGATCGACAGGATTCTCCTGCAATCTGGAGGTCGGTATCGAGTCCTGGTGACCATTCGGTATTGGGCACCTAATAACGACGCTCTCCTCCGAATATAGGCCTAACAGGTAGAGTAACAATGTTCAACACGTACACACATTTATACTACACACACGGGGCAGTATGTAGAATTAAACGGCGCATCAATTACGTATCGTAACCCGCAGTGTCGGGCCGGGTTGTGCATTTCACGCATAAGACCTCATACGTGAACGCACCGGCCTCGACACCGAAGGTATAAGAGGTTAACGATAACAAACAAACATATAACAATAATTTAGGTACACATAACTTTAGAAGCTCTTTTAATGAATAATAAACCAAATATACAAATACAAAATAAGTCGCCGGCTTTCTAAAATTAATAACAACAATTGTGATGCGCTGTATATAGAACGGAGTTGCTAAACTGTAGGTACAAGGGTAAAACAATAAAAATTGTCTTTTTGACATGATCAATACGGCGTGCAGGGTATGTGGAACATTGTGTTACCAATAACCATCACATTAATTATTTTTAATTGAACTATTTCATATTGTAAATAAAGGCAACAAATTGGAACGGCGTTTCTAAAAGCGCCTACACACACGGCAATTTTAAAGCCAATCTGCAGGGAACAATTTGCAGGGTCCTGCAGATTGACTGGTGTGTAGGCTGATTGAGACAATCAGCGGGGACACTGAAGATTGGGTTGTGGGTAGAGCGATCGGGCCAATTTCACGTCAGTTTGTCCGTTGTCACGGTGCGTTAATAGTATGTTGTACACGACCCTATAATGAATGCTATTATTACCGAGGATAATGTTTGCAACACGAGCGAGCGAGCGAGCGAGTTGTGCAATTATCCGAGGTAATAGTAGCCATTATAGCAAGTCGTATACTATACTTTGTCCACGAACACAAATACGAAGAATTTTTAATTTAAATTTAAATAACAACGCTACTAAAACCATGTGGTAGGACTATGTTAAACGAAGTGGTAGGATTAGAAACATAACCTATTTCCTTCATTATACGCCATAGACAATGATGTTACCATGACACCGTGAATAATGATTATTCACTGCTGGCAGTGTATAATGGATAGCATTATGTCTGACCACACACATGAATAATTGACAGATTATTGACTAGTCAGGACAAACAGGTTTTTACTACGAGTGTTGTGTATAGAAGTTATTACGAAGTGAATACACAGGATGTTGGGCCAAGAAAAAGAGGTTTGGATTCAAATTATCAACCTCTACAAAGATATGCCTTTCCTTTGGGAGAAAAAAAATCCAAATTACTTAAATCTAGAGAAGAGACAACGGGGATTTGAAATCATTGTTGAAATATATAAACGTTTCGACAGACTTTTTTCTTTCCCTTAAGCATTTTTTGGTCCAGTACCTTCTTTTTTATTCAACTGGCACCATAGACACTGCTAATGCAATGCCTAGTTTTTGTTTTCTCGATAAATATGGAGCCATATCATTTGCGAACACACACTCTCTTTCTCTATAGACACAGCAACTAATAATTGTGCTGATAAATTGTATCGTGTGGAGAGTCGTACCAATTTACACAGCAGGCAATCTGCAGGGTCCCTGCAAATTGCATCTTGCAGATTGGCTTTAAAATTGCCGTGTGTGTAGGCGCATTAAACCTGCGACTAACAATCAAACATGATTAATAAACTTCCAATTCGTATTAATGGCGAGAAATCGTACCACAGGTACTTAAATATTTAGTTATGAATAGTTTACATAGAGAGATAGTTTTTCCATCTCTAAAGAAATGTATGTTCCAATTATTAATTTTAGTATATTTTATTATTGATTGTTTTAATAAAACTTAGTTGACAAATAGCAAAGAACTTGCAAATAGGGAATTGCATTAATAATAAACTAGAAGTCGTACTCAAATCACTTGAATAGTTATAAGTTATAATAATTTTACAAGTAGAGCAAAATTTTCCATTTGTAAGGAAATTTAATTTTCCCCTTTTGTATTGATTTTCGATAGAAATTATTTGACACAGCTTATTAGAAGTAATTGGAAAGGTAAGAAATTGGGAAAGCGTTTCTTAAACTGTGATTAACAATCAAACAAGGTTAAAGAACTTGCATTAGATGATTGTGTTAATAAAAATGAGAAATCTTGCCAACTTTTAAATAGTTATAAATATTTTACATTCAGTTTTCCATCTCTAATGAAATATATTTTCCCATTACTTATCTTAGTAACCTTTATTGTTCGGTGGGTGGCCTACCCAGTCGCTGAAAATAATTGGGAACCAAAACATAGTGAGGGAGTAGGGAAGGTGGGCGTTGTTGAAGACCTGGTGCTTACCACGCCACCCCGTACGTGTAGCGTGCGAAACAACCGAGCTGTGTGACGATACCTTTTTACCCCTTATTATTGATTGTTCCCATATAAATTATTTGACAAATAGCTTTTAGAAGATTTATCATAAATATGGTTGATAGACCAACCTTTGTTTACAATCTAATTGAAACAGCCATATGTCAGAGTTACAATAACTTATTCTGTATCAACAGAATTAAATTGTTGACCAAATAACTGCCTCCATAATCTGTGTATTTAATTAATGTTTTAAATATTTTCGGAAACATGATAAACAAGGAAATTTATTAAGGTATTAAACAGAAAAAATCAATTTAGTGGTATTTGCTTCTAAAATTTCCAATTTAAAGCAAAAGATGCAAAGCGGGCTTGTAAGTAAAATCGAAAATACCTAAATTTCGTTGGTTGCCATTTCTATTTGCCATAAAGGTAATATCGAGGTTCGGGATCACGTAGAGAGGCGAAGTGCAAAGTGTACATACCAACCACTCGTTTTTTTTGTCACAAGGACGTTCGATTTTCGATGTGAAAAATACGTCGTACCAGAGTAACTGTTGTCTCCATAAACAAACCGGAGGGTACACAATGTAGACGCATTTCCGAAGATTGATGAAGCAATCTAGAGAAAAGCATCAAACCTTCCGCATAACGAGGACGCGGTGTAACGTGACAAGACAAGTAGTAAAGATGCCGCGGAATGGGTGATGTAGTGAGGTGTAACGTTGATAGATCGGAAGCAGCCAAGGGTTGTCGAACATCGTTCGAACTCGTGTAGTATAACACAACGGATTAGCTCTGATTTAATCGCTCATTCGATTAACTAAGTCGCAGATTATTAGTGCTTAGACTGTCATAGACATCTTGTTAATCTACAAGTCCGACAAAGAAACGTTCCGTTTGAAAGATGCACCGCATTGTGTCTTCCTGCCTGAAGCAACATTTTGTCATAAACGCGATTTGCAACGAGCAGAAACACCGTTAGACATTTAGATAAGATTCCGGCAATCATTTTCAGGAAGCCCGAAGGAGAAACCCTTGAATTTATGTTAGGCAATGCTACTACTACAGCTGCTATTTTGATAACCATTGCTAGATAAATCGCAAGTTTTAAGAATAATGCCCCGGGAATTTAGGAATTTATCCCGCCGTTTTATTTCGTTCGTGTCTTGATTGAAACTTGAAAAAATTAAGACAGATTTTCGCTGCGTAAAACCGACTTCCCTTTTAGAATTAGAATAAAATTAATAAAAAGGCGCAGGTCTCAGCTTTAAAAATTTTAACTCGAGCTAATAGCAACCCCTATAGGGCTCTTTAGGACGCAGGTGTCTTTGATTGGGTTGTTTAAAGTCGAGTTCCTCGATACAGAGTGCTTACCTTTACTCCCTGGGATATCAGCTTCAACAATTTGCATATTTAGGCAAATGACACGGTAAACTTCACACGACACTTGCGATCTTAGATCTGAACAACTTAGGAAAATCTGATTTATGCCAAGCAGTTACATGCAAATGACCACCTACCCTCTTATTAACAATTTATTCGATGCAAAATAAATAGCTCTGCGTTTTTAAGGAATTGCAGAGGACAATTTATTCGACTACAACTCCTAATTTATTAGGAAGTCAAAAATCTTCGCCCTTCCAGTACATCGATTTGAAAATTTTCTATTCGAATAGATCAAATTTAATTTTAAACACCGTCATAATGAGACAAATTGCAAACATTAAAAGTTGCGATAGTTCTTCATTTTGGACAGATTTATACCCCATAAAACAAAATTAAAGCGTAATTTTTCGGACAGTCGTGATGCTGATTTGTTTCCGAATCGAAAAAGCAAATAAAAACTGATTTTAATCAAATAAAATCACACGCGTTCTCGCTTATTCTGTTAAACTCGTCACGGTTGGTTAAATGAAGACGGAGCTAAAATGACGTGGGGAATTTTAATAAAGCAAAACTACAACTGTGTGTACATCTGTCAAAGAGCTTGATGTATTTCTGCTAATAACGGATTCAAATGAAAATATACGAATGGTATTACAAAATGCAGGAACTTGATGTTTTATATGTGCGCACAGCGGATGCAGATTCTAAAACTATTGTTGATGCTAGACACCCGTAGTGCTGGAAATTCTCCAAAGACTGAAGATAGTGATGAATTAGAACCGTAAATTATTACGTGCACTTCCAGTTTAAGTCAGAACAGAACCATTTCAGAATGTATATTTAGATGTTGCTGTTATATCACTGTTTTTACAACCAATTTGTTCAAGTAAATTGCACTTCAAATTTTAACAAGTTTGAACAGTTTCAACCACAACACATTTATTTCTCTAAAACTATCGCACATGCCAATTTTGGCAACCAACAAGCATCAGCAACTAGTGACACACAAATCAAAATGTGTGTAGTTGATTAATGAGTAAACATTACATGATTTACAGTTTTATGAAATACGCTTTAAGGAAATGCTCAGATTGCAAAGGTCACTGACATAAATGTAAATAAAACACTGAACTAATTACCACCAAGTCTGCAAGTGTATTATCATTGAATATCTAGGCTAGGGGCTAGATATTCAATGGTATTATATAACACAAGACGACCTAGAGTAAGGAAGTGTATGTCTGTAAACTGATACGGAAACTTCTTGGCATGCTGTTAACGTTTTCGTACGTACTACACACAGGAAATTAGCTCGCACTTTGAAATATAAAAAGCTGAAACCATTTTTGGACAGCTATAAGCTCTTAGAATTGAATCTTCAATTTATTCTAATTATTAGAATCTGCTTTATTGCGAGTTTATCTGTCAAATACCCCAACCAGCTTCATTTTTTTTTTATTGTTTGATTATTTATTAGATTATTAGTTAGCATTTCGGCTATTATGCCATCTTTACTGCTGTACATTTTCTTATCTTTATAATAACTACTGCTTATAGCAATGTACAAACAAAACATTTTAAAAATCTATTTAAAAAAGTACACTTCGAAGATGTTCCACTTGAGACAGATTCGAAACTAAGTAGTTTCAGAGTAACTGCTTTCAAATATAGTTTTATTAAACCTTCTGGCAATTCCGAACCTTATATGAAATTTTATTTTATATCCCACCTGAGGTAGATAGATTCTAATTACAAACCTACAAAGTTTTAAGAATATTCTGCCCAAAATACAATTTTTACCAAACGTTTTGGTTACTTCGATTCATGTTATAGAACAAGCTAAGAATTTTTTATAATAAAAGCTAATGCGTTCAAGTAAATATTATACAGCCTTATTAGAAGCTTTAATAGTAAATTTTAATGCAGATATCTTTTATTGGTAATAAAGAAGCACTACTACACGATGTTTTGCAGTCTCTAAGGCCCTGTAGAATTTTAATGTTCAAACTGGAGCGGCGTTTTCAGTAATATATGCATGTCTAAGACACGCTGATAAATAATTTGTAAATTGTGCCAATTTCAGTTCTAAAAAGAAGTGTGTTTAAATATGAGCTTATTCATATTATTTAAATTTAAATTTTACAAAGCATCTGTTCGTAAGTATTAATATTTTGAATTGCCTTTCTTCAAAAAACCATGCAAAACATACAATGTGATTTTTTTTTAACTCAATTACAGCAGGCCGTATTCTGACTTAATACAGACAGTTCTAAGGTTATTAAGACAGAATACGGCCTGCTGCAATTGAGTTTTTAAAAAATCACATTGTAGTTCATTTAAGAAGAGGTTCTGAGAAGAGTTAATTATTTAAATTATAGGGCATCAAATTTAATGAAATTGAAGCACACTAACAACTGATAATTAGGGAACTGAACACAAAGAAGCAAAAGAGTTACTGTTACAATGAATAAAAAAATTAAAACATTAATAAAATTTAAGGACTATCTAAAAATACTGGAGAAACCCAAAAAGTTCAGGGAAAGCCTTTTTTGTAAGAACATTGAATACAAGCAATTGAACAAACTTTGAGGTTACTAATAATAGATAAAAGATAAAGGAATGTATATATACAAGGGAAAAAGATATATGTGGAGAGACCGTATACGGAACAGCAAAAATCACAAGGGAATGTTTTACATACGGGAAAACCAACCAACTATGCAAGAACCAATTTCGCATAAAGTAAACAAAATGAATATAGACACTATTTTAATAAGAAGCACGTTTAAATAGGAACCAGAAACAGTAAACGATTTATACAAATAACTAACATACAAATACGAGTATATGTATAAACACGAAAGGAAACAGTACTAGATAAGTATATGAGGAAAAATTATTTAATCTTCTACATGTCAGAAATAGGAAAAGGAACAATGGAACAACATAGGTACTGAAAAATTAATCGAAAATTAGATACTGATTAAAGAACGCACTTTTCATTAAAAACAATAAATTATGTAATAACCAACATATACACAGAAGAAATCTACCCAAAAGAAATTGTAGAAGAAAGAAAATTCATGAAACTGAACTTTACTAGCAGCAAATAAATGAATAATTCCATAACATATGTATAAGAAGGGTTCAAAAATTAATGCAAAATAAAATAAACGAAGAACTATGCGATAATAAAGGAGAATAAATAACTGTCGAATATTCAGGTGTACAAGAAAAGCAAATACTTAGAAAAATAAGGTAGAAGGAAAAGAATTAGAAGACATAAAATTTCTGAAGGAGCGAATAAACGATCAAAATAACCATACATTAAATATGAGAAAATAATAGTAAAAGGAAAAATAATTAATCAATATATACAAGCTAGCAGCAAAAAACATCCGAAAACAAAAATAACGTGCAATACAAATATTAAGAAAAGAACATCAATAGCAGAAGAAGATTACGGTATTGCAGAAGAAGAAAATGCTATGAAAAGGAACAAATAGAAGGTAAAAGTGTGAAAGTAAAAGGTAACACCCCCAAAAAAAGTTAACCAATAAATAATAAAACCCTGCAAATACATTTAGAACACAAATGATTAAAAATCTAATGAGACCACAAAAGGGAAAGTAAAAACAGAAGGCAGCAGGAAAAAAATAATTCGAGGAATCAAGCAAATATTAGTCACAACCAAAGGAACCAACTGATCATATGAAGAGGAACAAAGCAAAAGGAACTAAAAAGGAGAGAGAAGAGAACAAGGATATAATAGGAAACCATTTACAGATTATACTAACTAATTGAATCAAAACAGTTACGTTGATTAAAAATAGGAAAGAAAAATAAATAATAGACGAGCTAAAGGAAAGAAAAATTTAAAATATAGGCCTAAATGGAACAAAGAGAAAGGTGAATATAAATTATTAAATAAAGGATACACATACGGTGTTGGCCACCTGCGCGTTTGTAATTTTATTTTTCTATTTTTCAGGGATTATATTTTAATGTATTTCCTTTATTCAAAGCAGGACGTTAGGGGTGTTTTTTTAGCAATTACGTAGCAAGAAAGTATTGATTTCATTTGTAAACTAATAACAGTAATATCATAAATCCTCGGACTTAAGTAGTGAAATCACCGTCTCTTTACAAATTAGTTTCGCCGACTTGTATGGAAACGACATCGACACACGCGCTTTCCGGTAAAATATCAAATTGCAAAGGAATTTAAAAGATACCATAGTATTAGGATTTTAACTCAACTATGAAATTTATTAGTTTTTGGGCAAGTGTCACTCATGGGAACGTTTTGATACCAACCTACTTATGAAAACAACACTGAAAACGTTTAATCACAAGCGCTGCACGCGGATTTTTTAATATAAATACGGGATCAAATCTTACCACGGGATTCAGTGTTCACTATTCAGCGTAGCGGTCCGAAATTTCGATTATTAGGTACGCTGATACGTGTAGGTATTTAATTACTATAAAATATACAGTTAGCTGTATTGCACTTTGTTGCTCTGTTGTAACTTGTATAAATTCATCATCATACGTACACCGCTGTAAGGCATTGCTTTTCCGGTTGCGAGTATTATCAAAGGGTTACAATGAAGTAATTCCAATTGAAGGGTCTCCCGGCAAAATCCAAAATTTAGCGCATAACGTAAAAGTTAGCAATTTTAATATATTTATCATATTCAAAATTAGACTTTATCAAACTTACTTTAGGGCAGCCCTGGTGTAGGTGCTGATCACAATTAATTACAACAATAGGACAATTCTGACTACTGACATATGTCTTGCATATTCTCAATCAATAATAGGGATAAACATCCCTTACAATGTACGAGGGTGTACCCAGTACCTCGTACATTCTGAGTTGGACATAGCGTGCATTCTCGTTACGTGAAGAGCAACGCTCACTCAGTTACATTAGAGTTGTGCATAGGGCATATACCCGTAAATTTAAGAGTCGTGCACACATACTCAAATGGACGGAAATTGCACCCTCGTCAAACAAAAAATGTTGGTTGTAATACTACCTTTGGCTTCGGCCGCTTACAATTGCTTTTAATATCAATCCCACAAAAGATCGATCTTGTATCGCATATCTGTGATCTATCTTGTCATCGAACCACCGCTCTCAGGCCAAAATTAACAGTAATAAAAACATACCAATTCAAGGGGGAAAACAATACAGAGTTACTACTATGAGTATAAACTATAGTAAACAGTAGATAGACGTAGGAAAACAAAACAGAACATTTTAATAGTAGTAGGTGGGAATGCTACAATCAAAAATGATCAAAGAATCAGAATGTATAAGAGACTATGGAGGGGAGATGACGCTCCTGTTTAGTACAGCAAATGACCTAAAAATAAGTAACACATTTTATATACATGAAGTAAAGCATACCTTTGAGGCAACAGAAAGTAAAGTAAGTAGCTTGATGAACTACATATACATAATTAATATACTATTATATCCATGAATTAGAAACAGCGAAAATTCACCTCCTAAGACATGGTGTATTCATATGGATACAATGAAGTTTAGAGGCTTTTAACTGTGCTCATGATCATTCTGAACTCATTTGGGCAATGTAATCGCATTGATAGAACCCGAATTTAGCTCCAGACATAATCTATCGCATATTGGTAGAATAGAAATTTACGTTCTAAAATAAATTTTATAATGTTACACGTGCGTATGTGCTGTGTAGGTTTATCTAATTTATTAATCAAAAGGTATGTATTTTGATTTTTGTAGTACTTTTAGTTAGTCAAACACAAACCTTTGTATTGTACAAGTCAAATTAACTCAACTTGACTTGCATATATTGCTACAAATTAGTTTGTACGCGAATGTGTTCGTATGGTTACAATCAACCTCGACTTTCATACAGAACTCGGAGAATTTTACACCTTTCCCACTTGCTCATTCTACGGGAAAAAAGGAAAAGTACGTGCCTAAAGATGAAATGCAGAATATTTTGCAGCAACCTCCTCAGAGTCAGAAGAAGAAGAGTGGAAGGGTGGATATTCAATCTCCTGCTGATACAATAATCCCTTACAAAGGAACAATAGCAGGTAATATAATAAACATATGAGTGGTGCAGATATGTCAAAATCCTCTAGTTGAACTTTAGCTGATTGGTTTGGTTCACTTGTTTTAGGAAAACCAGTCCGAGCTAGATCATGTGGTGAAGCCAATGAAACAAGAGGGCAAACGAAACATACGAATAATATAAAGCAATAAAAATAAGAACTCCATTACAAGACAGAGTAAAAAAGAAGAATGGTAAATAGGAATAGAAAACCATGAGAAAATAATACAGGAAATGCAGGAAATACTTATTTAAAATAGGAGCACTACAAAGCGCGAGAGAAATATGTGGAGAAAAGGCAATGAAGTCGAATATGAAAAGACCTAGGTTGTGGAAATGGACAAAACAAAGTGAAAGATTCTTCTTCTTCTTTATCTGTATATCAATATCTGTTATGGTTTTTCCTCTACTGCCTGCATCGTCCTCCGTCTGCTTTTCCCATGTTATCCTCAGCCTTTCTCTCTGTCTTTTTGGAATTCTATTCTCCCTCATTTGGCATGTATGCCCCAACCATTTCAATTTTTTATCCTCTATCTTCTTCACTACTGGCTCAACATGCTGCATTTCCCTTATTATGGTATTATTAACTCTATCTCTCCTAGTGTGTACAGTTGGTTTCCTTATGTATTTCATCTCAGTAGCTGTTATTCTGAAATTTAACTTATCCGTAAGCACCCAGCTTTTTGCCGCATACGTGAGTGTTGGTAAGTATATTGTGTTATATATTTGAATTTTTGTTTTATTGCTGATTTCTCTTTTACCTATTATTGTGTTGTTTATCATGTAAGGTAGTATATATGGTGCGCTTTGTTTATGCTGTTGCTTATCTCCTGCTCTATTTTCCCATTATTTGTAATTACTGTGCCTAGATATGTGTAGTTGTCTACTTCTTCGATCCTGTTATTCTCCACTTTTATTTCTTCTATAGGTGTTTGGTTCTTACTTATTTCCATAGTTTTGCTCTTTTTGTATGTTAATTTTTAAATTTGCTCTTTCTGGTTCCTCCTTCTATACGCTTATTGCATTTTGCATGTTTCTGTCAGTTTTAGTTGCCAAAATTATATCATCGGCAAACATCAAGTGTTGCAAATATACCGGTTCCAATCTTCTGTTTTCAATTTTTGTTGATGTTAACTGTTTTTTACATCGTTCTGCTACTTCATCCATTACAATTATGAATAATAGTGGGCTGAGGCTGTCGCCTTGCTTTATCCGCTTGCAAATTTTAAAGCTTTTAGACATTACTTGATTGATCCTCACTTAACCCTCAACGTTACTGTATGTCGATTTTACAGCCCTTAGTAGTTGGGTATCTATTTTATAATTTTCCAAGATTTCCCACAGTAAGTACATTTCTATCCACATTGTCAAATGCTGCTCTTATATCCAGAAACAGTAACCTTAATTCTTTACCTTTTTCTAAATTCTTTTCTATAGTCATCATTAATGTATCGCTATGGTCAAAGTGAAAGATAAAGAAACCTATATCAAAAGAAGACACGAAACAAAACAATTAAATAAAGAAATCTAAAACAAGAAGTCACAGTAAAATCATTAAAAACAAAGAACACTAAAATCTTTAATTTTCTTGAAAACGACATAGGAAATTAAGTTCGAACAAACACGAAATTTTAATTAAATATGTACAAACTGAGTGTGTTTACAAACTATATCTATATTTTAATGCATTTTTGAATAAAATATTAATCCAAAAAGGTAAAAAATTATAAAGGATCTAGGTAAAATTCAGTTATCAGTACGTATATTAGAAAAACATTTCTTTTGACATCCGGTTGCCCTATCTTACTTAACCTTATATTTATTAAGTATTTAGAAAATTAGAGATTATCAAATTGATATTTAGAAACAAACTTTATAATTATATAAGTAAATATATTAATAGTTATTCTGCAATTAAAGGCATTTCATTGGAAGGAAAACTAAAAGTTAATGAATTTACAACCCCTAATTTTTAAAATTCAGCGATATTAAATAAAATTCTAATTGCTTTGAAGTCTGTTTAAAATTAATTCATACCACTCGATTAAGGAAATTTACTAAATAAAATAAGAATTGAGGAAACTTTACGTTGGGAGTCCTTTTGTATAATTCTAATGGAAGAAATAACAAACCCACAATAGTTTACTTTATAATTCATTATTATGTGGATGAAAAGAGAAACTCAATAAAAATGAAAAACAAAAAACAAGGCGCAGTAAAAGAAAATACGAGTACAAATAAAAACAATTGCGCTTTGTGATGATTAAGTGGGTCTTTTGCTTTGAAACTTACGAACAGGGGCAGTTAAATTCTATTATAGATTTTAATAAAAAACAGATTATCACCATAACTGAGTACGGAAATATATAAACAGCTGCATAAAAATGCACAACTCTTTTCCTGAACAAACAACAAAATAAAAACAGGAAAGGTAACCTAATAAAGTTACTAAAAACAAGATCTTAATTTAGAGATAAAAACCTTATTTGGTACTAGACACAATAAAAGAAAGCATTTGTAACAAGATGGATGTAGCAAACGTTGCGTAAATATCAACCTGGTGGTCTTCTTGTATTGTATACTCTTACTGATTGAGACACAACATAATTTAGCAGGAAATGGCATACAAACGGCATGGGAACGACCTGGAAGTCCCTTAACAACCTAGCGGATACATTCTGTGTCCTCTTGACAGTTCCTTGTGTCCATCTTACTGTTACTGATTTTGAATACTGCCAGGAGTTTTGTGTTTTTTTAAATAATAACGCTGAACTTATTAACTTTATTAAGTTAAAATTAATTTTGATTGTCTGAAGAATATTAGAAGAATCGAAGGTAAATATTTGTTCTTATTTTTAAAGTTCAAACTTGTATGTTGGACAGATTTCTTACAAGTACTTTCTGAATGTTCGCATGAAAATAGAAAATAACTAAGCAGCAAACTTGAAAATATCAGTTTTTACAAAAGTATGTCTGCTTTAACAATCTTTGGTTACCTTTGTCATTTTCTTAAGCATTTTTCTGGGAAGCCAATTTTATTTTCTCAGTAAAAATCTAATGCTACATTAACAGTAAGTAATTTATTGTAAAAGCAAGTCACTCTTAATTGGAGTTCAGTTTAGAAAACTACTATATCGCATTATTTGAATGAATCTAAGCATTCAAAATATTGAACTTTGCTTATGTAAAAGAGAATAAATAAGAAAGTTCCAAAGTACAGCATCAATCAATAAGTTCCCTTTTATGATTCAGAAAATGTAGGTTTACCGTTCTAATTTGTACATCAACGAAAATACTGTTTTACTTAATCAAACAAATGGTGACATTCAAGGAAAAGCAGCCTATTCAAAAAGGTATTCCCAGTTTATAAAGAAAGAAGTTCTCAATATTAATAAAGTTATTACAGTAAAAGCTGATAATTTTAATGAGGAAATCGAAACAGGGGCATATTCATTTTGATAAGTGTATTATGGGCAACTAAATTAAATGGATACCTTCAACATTAAATAAACAATCTACGCATATAAGAGGTGAAGGAATATACATGACGGTTTATTTGTTTACCAATAAAGTTCAAAAATCGATAATCTATTTATAGTTTACAGAAGATAGAAATCAATTACTTTAATGTATCTGCAGCAAGATTAGAATTGGAAAGAGAATTATTTTCAGAGTTTATTTCGGCTTTTGTATACCCAAGATATATTGAGGCAATGAAACTTTAGAAGAATATATGTATAAGAATTTTACTTAAAGGCGTTTGCGTATAATGTAAACATGATCAACAAATTCGTGAAAGCAGGCTCCCTTAATAAAATATACTTGAAAGTTACGAATTCTTAAATGTTGTTTAAATACTTTCTTTAAGGAACATCTTAGAATATTAAACCAAGAAAATATAGGTCAATACAGAACATATACAAAAGAACACAAACTCTTTGAATGAGGAATTTATACGACTGTAGAAAATATGGAAGAGATTTTTTATGCCTTAACATCAATAACATCACATATTCCTTATATTTGTTACGAACCACTAAGAATAAGACTTAAGTGTTAAATGCTTCTGAGAAATGCTGCCCATTCGTAACTATATTTTTATATAACATTTGATTTTCATATACAGGGTGTATGAAAAAAGCCGACAAATAGGCACACCATGGGAAGCAGCATTAAGAAGTAAACAAAAAACTCTAGTCCCATTTTGCTGGTAATCCTCTAGTTATCGAGTAATTGATAGTCTTAAGTAGGATACTAATTTTTTTAATAGGGTGAATTATTATTAAATGACAATGACTGGTCATAGTTTAGGCAACAGGAAACACAACCAGTTAGTATTTCAGCATTTTTTGCTTGGAGTTTGGCTGTAATGTGTTTTCAATTAAAGCAAATTCTTTGCTTCTGATAGCTTTAAAAGGTTTTGCAACGCTGCACTGTTTCTAAGTAACTACTGGAAAATTCGAAATTGTTTTTATTTAGATCAACATTGCCTTCCTGTCATTTTGACTTGTCAGCTTGCTTGTCTGTTTTAATAATTTCGAAAATTGTCCGTTTGTTTCATTATTTTGTTGTGTTTTGGACGGATGAACCCACTTTTACTTGCAACGGCACCAATAGAGTGACGAGAACCCCCATGCTATTTATCAAACCCATCATCAGGTGCGATTTAGTGTAAACGTTTGAGCCGGAATTCTTCATACTACATTAATAGGACCACATATTTAATATTTTACCCCAACGTGTAACTGCAAACAATTTTGTGGAGTTTCTGACTAACAACTTGCCGGATTTATTAGAAGACATCCCTTTAGCAACCAGAGGAAGTATGTGGTTCCAAATGGATGGAATACCAGCTCAGTGGGGAATTCAAACAAGAAACTGGTTAAATGAGGAGTTCTCTGAGAGATGGATTGAACGAAGTGGGTCGGCAGAGTGGTGTGCAAGAAGTATGGATTTAAGCTGTCTTCTTCTTATGGGAAACTTTAAAAGAGCTCGTCTACCAAGAAGAAATAAACAGAGAAGAGCAACTGATAGAAAGAATGCAGCAAGCAGTCGCCACAATAAGAGAAAATAATATGTTACAGACCATGAATGCCGGCATCATTCGCCGAGTGAGAATGTGTCGAGATGTTGGAGGGGGTCATTTTGAACAGTTATTATAAATTGTTATCTAGTTTTGAATAAATATTTGGTTTTTTAGTTTAGTTTATTATTTTTTAATTGTAAATAGTAACATTGGTAAAAAGTAAAGTTGTAGCAACGTTGCCAAATTTAAGAAACTTTAATCGAAGATATTGTGGAAACTATGAGTTTGATGCGAAAATGCCTGAAGCTTCTTGGTCGGTTTTTGATGTAGTTTCTCATGATGTTACTATTTGTCGGCTTTTTTCATACACCCTGTATAAAAGCAGTTCTCTAACGTTCGCATTAAATTTTCTGTAAGTATGACAGCGACTTATAACAAGAGTATTACTGTATTTATGTTTAGACAAGTACGTTCAACTCTTCGAAGGTTTAATGTTAATCAAAAGCTTAGTCCAGGCGAAGTTTTGTTATTGGAGCTATGTGTCCACACCACACACGACAACGTTGGTAAACAACGCCTGCAGCAGCACATAACATAAATACAATTACACATTACTAAATTTAGCGTTGGGACTCCTAAGGAGAGGACCTAAATCAGGAAGTACAGGAATGCCTTTCCAAGGCGAAAAATGCTGTTGAGTTAGAGCTAATGGCGGACATTGTAACGCAAAGGATAATTTTTGTCTATCAGTCTTGCTGTACTGTAATTATTAAAAAGTTGATTAGGAATTTTCGCGACTGGCGGGGTTATAACTAAAGATTAGAAAGCTCTGTAATCGAGCAAAGGCAACGGGTAACTGAGATACTTATAAAGTATCCCTAACCAAACACAACAATGAAGTTAGAAAGGCAAAAAGAGCCTCAAGGGGATAGTACTGCAGTGAGGTAGAAACCATATATAAATGCACTTGATTCCGTAAAATACTCAAACTATATTAAGGGCAAGTTTAGCCCTAAACTGTATATCGGAGAACTGGAGAAAAGTGAGAGTAGTCTTCATATCAAGATCGGGAAAGACATTCCCGGACAAAATGGCACAGACCTATAAGCCTAACATCCTATATATTAAAACCATTCGACAGGTATATAAGGGACAATGTATTGGAAAGGTTTTCTCTGCACAAGTACCAATAAGCCTAGGTACCAATTTGGTAAATAATGCGAACCTGCAATCCACGAACTAACAAGCAAAGCAGAAAATACCCTAGCCTTCAAATATTTTGGAATACGAGTTTTCCTAGACATCGAGGGGGCTTTTCACAACAAATCGTTTGAATCAATTCATCGGGCAGCAGGGGGAATTAACCCTATACTGTGTGGATGGATAAGAACAATGCTCCAAAGCAGAATAATAGGTACCTCTCTTAAAAGCGAAACCGTAAGGAGGTCGGCAGTTACAGTCTGCATACGGGGAGGAGTCCTTTTCCCCTTACTGTGGTGTCCACCAAAGATGGTGGACGATCTCCTGCAAGAACTTGAGGAAAGAGGGTAACACGTGAGAAGTTATGCATATAATATTACCATCTACAACTACGGAAAATACGAGGGTGTGGTATATGACAGGACATAATTGGCTTTGAATATCGCAAAAAGATGGTGTAGTTCAGAAAAATTAACGATAAATCCGGAACAAACTTCACTTTTTGTCTTTACAAGAAGGAACAAACATATGTGTAGGAACCTAAAACTGTACGGAAAGAAAATACAAAATGTGGACAAGTTTAAGTACTTAGGCGTCACCATAGATACTAAGCTTACCTTCAAACCTTAGAGGACTTTTTGGACCTGCAGGAGAGCATTCGTAGAAACCTGGGGTTTACAACAACTCTATTTACTACCTACACTGGATATACACGAAGGTGATTATGGGTAATTACATACTCTGCTTTGGACTGGCATGTCTAGGCATAAGAGGGACAATGACCGACAACCCCGACAACTGCACTGGAAGTCCTATTAGATCTTCCCCCCCTACATTTACTAGTAGAGGGGAAGGCGAGAATTGGGGCATACAGGTTGAAAACGGAACCTGACCTTGTATATAAAAAATTTGACACGGAAATCCTAATTCAAATGAAATGAATGAAAACCTCATTCTACAAATGAGATCAGACACAATCAAAATTACTTTCAATTTTAAGAAATATACTTTCCTGGACGGAACTACTGGAATAAAGAGGAAGAAACATACACCAAAATCAATGGGGAAATCTCGCACATGTAACAGAGACTGGATCAGGTATTGGAATATATGGAAAGGGACCAGGGAATGCGTTTGATATAAATCTGGGACAATACAGGATGATATTCCATACCGAAATTATCGCAATTCTTACTTGCGCGCAATTAATAATGCAGAGGAAGCGAATGTGCATTATTTCAGATAGTCACACAGCATTAAAAGTAGTTTTTCTAACACTAATATCTTATACTGTTTCTATGGTGCATAAGAGCTCACTTGTTATGTTTCCTTTAAAATACGCTTTCTCTATAAAATACGCCGTCAATGACAACGTATTTTATAGGCCTTTAAATACGTCGTTGCCTAGCAATCTTCGCATTTTGTGTATTATGACCCGTCTCAAATAATAATTTATTAAAATGTCTAATAATATATTAGTGAAAGAAAATGTCTGATATTAGTGTTAGAAAAAATCTTGAAGATAACTCGTGTTTTATAGTTTAAAAATCTCGGTCTATCAAATCCTTGGCTCACTTCGTTCGCTCGGATTTGAACTACGACCTTGATTTTTAAACCTTCTATAAAACACTTGTTGTCTTAATAGCTATTAACTACAGGACTGTTCTGTAATGTCACAGATGACTTTTGCTAATTTAAGTTGACAAAAGAGCATCAATTTTTATTTACTAATGTATTATTTGCCATATGAATTTAAATTCTTATTCGATTTTGTTCATTTTGACGAAGCTGTTAAATCATGTTTGTGCAACCGGCCCCTAGTCCTGTGTGTGCACCGGGCATCAAAGAATAAAGTTTAATGAAATAGCTGACAGGTTAGCGAGAACTGCCAATGAAATACATATGTATGATAGGTCTAGAGCCTACGTGCAGTTTAGAGTATGGGAGCGCTAATTTCTTTTCTCTCTTATCCTTGTGCCCTTTTAGAGCGTCAGATCTTTTATTATACTAAACAGCTTACCGTGTTTTACTTTGTTTTTAATTGGGCATACTCTCCCATATTGAGAGAGAGGTGTCGTGTTAACGGAGCTGTCGGGTTACCCCTTCCAGCACTGACCGGAGCCAACGATGCTTAACTCTCCTGATCGTGAAGGAATGGGATACCTAGCTACTGCAACGCGAAACCCAAGGGGTACTAAATAAGCATGTAAAAGATGACTAAAGCAAGACACTTTAGTCTTCATAGGGGATCCGTCTATGACTTTACACAAGAACTTCTAACACTTGGAAGTGAAAAAGCTCTGTTTGTAAAAAAAGCCTACGTAAACAATCGCCGACATAGTATCAGACGATCAGAAACACCATTGTGCAGATTCTGTGAAGAAGAAGAGGAAACTGCAATTCATTGCCTCTGCTACTACGATGAATTTCTAACTCTCAGGCAAACACATTTCGGTGATACCGAGCCTGGAATGTTAAATAGTGTTTCATTGAACAGCATAGTGGAATTTTTTTAAGACACAACGCTGCCACCATACTAAGAAATAGCGCAAGAAGCACCACAGGTCTTTTAGGCTGAGATGCAGGGAGCTACAAGGATTAGCATTACATGATCAACATTACTTTCAGGAACCCCCACAGTAAATCTACTAATCTAATAAATATAATAATGAAAACATAGAAAAAGTAATAGATGAGCCTTACAAGTAGTAATCATTAATGTAGTGTTACCAACCTGAAGACTGTAAATAAACGGTTGTCCCGCGGGCACCCAGTAACGACAGAACCTAAGAAAATTAATGACAAATACACACCATCTGAATGCCTACCCTAAGCGACTGTCAACATATTATTATACGTATCTTTGAAATTTGTTGTCAATCTTTCACTTACCGAAAACAGTTATTTCTTTCATTTAAAATTCATAGATATAATCTTCTCGATTCATTAGCATGGCCCTCATTGTGTGTTTACTAGTAGTTATCGATTCTTGTTTATATAAGTTAAGTATTTGCTATAAATAGGAAAGGTGTAGGCATTAAGTAATAAGTAAAACTTCGTGGCAACACACAATTCAAAGTTCAGGAAATTACTGTTCGAACTTTGCAATGACGTTTACGGTTGACATTTAAGCTTAATAAACATGTGCGTATTATCAGAAGGTATTTATCTTCCGAATGCGCGAATTTTAATATTTTAAAGGTCGGACGTAATATTCTCACCTCATAATTAAGTACATTTCTGGATATTTTTATCTTTAAATTCTTTTTAAGGCATTAAAAGGTCTTTTTTGCTACTTCAGTAATTATTCAACACCAAATTAATTTTGTTATTTGAAAATAATTTTGGGCATCAATTTCTTGTATTCATTTGTAACATTAAATACAAATACCGACGAATATTACTTTATTTTGTACAATTAAAAGAAGAAATGAAAAAGGGCAAAGTTTTTTCATAAACTTCAAGTCGGTTCTTGCTTTCTTCAGAAGTTTTTAAAAGATGTAACTAAGAAAACGTTTCGTTATTCTTTATCTCTTAAATCTTTTACTTATAATAGAATTGGCAAAGATGTACTACGTTTAAACCATTGATTTATATCAAGAAAGTATTTTTTAATCAGTTTAAGAGTCTCTTTGAATTTGTTGCATGTTTTCTTGAACGGAGAATCAGATTCCAAATAAGTTGGCTTATTTTGGTTTTATAGAGTTTCGTAGAGAGAAAAAATAAATTACTTTTCTAACCAACCAACTCTGATCTCATTTAACTTTTTGTATTGCTTGTATTCCTAGTTTTCGTGATCTGAATAATGCGTTACCAATTCCTTGGGTTTTTCATACCCTTAAATATACGGCTGTTTGAGTTTAAGATTGATGTCTTTGATATTTCGAATTAATCAGTTTTTTTTTAAATGAATCATGTTATAAACAGGTAAGAAAGTATAAAAGTTTTCTTTGATGAGCTGAGATTTTTCTATTTTTTTGAAAGCATTTTTATAATATATAATAATTAATAATATATAATAAACGATAAATTACCATAAATGAGTCTTTTTCCAATTACTTAACATAGTTGCAATTCATAAAATTTAATGGTTATAACCTCACATTCAAATTCTGCAAATAATTTCAATTCGTCGCAATATAAATAAATCAACTCAGTTATGTTTTGTAACGTGATTAACAAAGTATTCATTTTTAAAACTCGACGATGTTAGAAAAAACTGGTTAATAAATTGATTTTAACATTTCAATTATAGTTATCATTATGAATGACACCTCGTTCAATAACTTATGAAACATATATAACAATTAAGCTGTTATTGTTAAACACAAATAGTGTGCCCTGATTTAATTTTAGTTTCTTAATAATTACTGATTAAGTCAACGAAGACGTTGATAACTGTCAAATAAAGCTACGTCTTATTTAACTAATCAGCATCTGTTGCTGTGTACTCAAGCCTTAATTTAACTTTCGGCTCACGAACTCTCCCAAGTCTAAACACTGAACAGATCTATCCTTCGGTCCGTTAAAAACTGAACAAGTTTGTTATAAATTTTGGGCGAAATTGTTGAACCAACCAAGAGTTTAACAGTTTTTGATTTGTTGAATGAAAAATTTGCATAAGAAGTGAACTTAATTAAAGTTATTTGCCAATACAACAATAATACAGAGAGTTAATTCTTAATTACTTTATTTATGCTTTGAATTTGTTGCTAGTGAGGGCCATCTATTTTCTCAATTTTAAACAGATTTAACATTAGTTTGCTTATATAAAACTCAACCTCATTTTCGAGCAATTTGTTTCGCAAGTTTGGGTATTCAGTATCCCACTGTTGTGCTACTACTATAATAATATGCTCCTGGTCTTCCCATAAAATTTCAGTAAACCTTTTGCTCGTATTGCTTTAAAACTATTAGCTATTTTTGCATGCTATGATAATTTCAGTCAACTTAATTTTTGATCCTTTCTCTAATAATTAAAAAAAAACGCAATGAAGCAGGTTACAGGGTTAAAGTTCATGACATTATTTCTCTTATCTAAGTAATTTATATAGAGTCCGCGTTAACCATCTAAATAATAAATGTTTACATTCATCGCAAATAGCTGCCTGTTAAATATTTAATTTACTTATTTTGTTTAACTGAATGGCGTATGTTTAATAAATTAACTGATACATACATGGCGTTAAAGAGTAAAGTGATGATTTATTTTAATGATAAATCGACAGGTTAAATAAAATTGATAAAATCGTTCCTATTAACAGTGATGCTGACAAATACGATGAATTAATTTTATTTACTTTTTAATAAAGCTTTATTTGTTTGTATCAGTTTTTGAGTTCTGATAATGCTTTATAGCGATTTTGAAGAACAGAGTGTGGCTAAATCAGGGAAACAAGCAAAAAATTTAGTTTTCATGGTATTTTGCTACCAACTGGTAAAAATGACATGGTAAGCAAATACCACTAGTAGAAAAAGATAGTTTACCACATTGGTAGATTAAACAATTTTCATCGTTTAAATTTTTTTTAAATTTATATAAATCAACAATCAAAATAATGCAAACATAATAATATCTATATATTACATATATCTTCTATAAGCTGATGTACTATCAAGGGGTGTGAGGGGATAGGCCCATCGGCGTTACCCTACAAAAATAACAAATGTTGAAAATCAGCTCCTGATGCCATTTCTTTTTGAGTCTTCTGTAGCCTGATGCTTCTACCATATGAACAAAAATTATTTAGATAAGGGATGGCCATGGTGAACAAAATCACTGTCTTTGATAGGTTCAGCTTGTTGTTGGTTCTACATGTCAATGAAATGTCAGTTTCGATTTGAATTTTTATTCATCATGGTATTTTCGAAACGCATTTGAAAACATGAAAAGGCGTGTAAATTTATGTTTGCATGAGAGTGGTGGCCATTTTCAACATGTAATAAGTTGAAAATAAACCCGTAGTTTAATAACTAAGTTTTATTTGATAAGCTGATTAGCTTACATAACCTATATAATTTCAACTACTGACGGTGAATCAAACATGCAAGGTACGTTCAGAATTCCAAAGCCACCCTTTATCTAAATAATTTTTGTTCATATGGTATAATAGCTTCAATTCAGGGGTTTTGATGTAGAGTAAGCACAAAAAGAGAAGGACATGTACGTCATCAGTGATCTGCGCGGTGCGGCGGGAAAATTCCAGTGGTGTAACACAAGATCTTTAAACACGAAATAAATACAACAAACACCACGAACGTCAATGACAAACAACAAAGAGTCTCCCGTTCCGTAACAATTTGGACTCGCCCGAACGCTTTCTGGTCTACGACGCATAGTCACGTGAGTGCTGTTCTCGTTTTGAGTATATTCTACTACCAGTCGGCGCTGGTATTTATCTGCAAGATGGCGTAGTTCTTCTTGTATGTAGGGTATCTTCAGATCAGTGTTTAATTATTAACATACCAGAGTACCTTTGCGATTTCTCGCATGAATTTCGAGTGAAATCTTTGTATTATTTTCAAATTTTAAATACTGGAACATCCCGAGGGCTCTAGTCCATATGTCCAAACTGGTTTAAGTATTATTTTCTAAATTAATAGCTTATTTTTAAAAGAATGGGGCGATTTTCTTCCATGTTTGAAACGAACACATACTTGGGTTATATTAACGGTGTGGCCACATATAATAATTACAAAAATAATTGAGGTGATATAAAAGTAAAAGAAACATCAATTTTGTGAACAAATTTATATGGGACACGATCTATAAAAAATAAAACGATGTAGAATTTCTTGACTTACAAGAAATAATCTGTCAACGAATATGTAGAACAAAGAACTATAACAACACGCCAAGAAAACGTATAGACTGTATAGACAGACCAAGACGCTGTCAATGCGTCACCATCTGATTTTCCAACGAATGAATTCAGCAAATTCATATAAAAATTCTGTCGCACTTCAACCGGCCCATCTATTTGAATTTTACTTAATGTAGTTAAAATAGAAATGTCAATAAATTAATTAAAATTATCGAAATTTTTAATTTTTGGTATAAATATTGTACTGAAGCAATTTTCAGAAATTGATATGAAGTTAGTTAGGGTCATTACAGCCCTGCCATGATTCTCCTGTGGGGAGTTGGTGTGAAAAACTTTCAATCCAAAACCAACATTCACGCAACACGTACACCAATACAAGACAAATACAAACAAATCAAACATACACCATCCCCTTTAATCACTTTCAAATACTGAACAAACTCAAATGATGGAAACTAACGTGTCAAATAACGAAGAGCTCCCTAGCTCAAACGAGGAGAGAGAAGTTCTCTCCCCAATTAAGGAAGAAGAAGCCGCTAGTTTGGCTATAGATGATGAACTCCTTAGGTCTCCCAGCAGCAAGTCCGAGGAGGAAACCGTGGTTCCCACCATGGACAAAGCAGCAAAAGAGGCCCTTCGCAAAGAAACACGAAAGGAGCACAAGAGGGAGGTTAGAACGCGTAAGAGGCGGGAAGAAAGAGTTAGAAGGAGAGAACTGCGGGAGGGCCAAGGCCAAACATCCCAGGCAACTCCAGCAGCCGACTCGGCCAGGGATCAAAAGGAAGTGACTCCGGGTGACGCTTCCGAGAGTAGCCAAGGCTCAAGACCCAGTGATCCACAGGAAAAAGCCCTCATACAAGTTGAGAGGCCCGGAAAAGAGAAGGGTAAATTTGGCAGCCAAACACAAACCCATCGAACTCCTTGCACACCCTATGGGAGAAGTTAGGGTAACGGAGGAACAACCAGGTCCTTCAAGCATCCAGACAAATATCAAGAGTGTAAGTACACCCCCGAGGCCTTAAAAAAGAGGCCGAAAGGCGGACCGAAGTAAGCAGGGAAGGCCGGCGTCTCACCTCTGGTAAGGCCCAAAGCTAGGTCTATCCAGAAAGCAACGGACCCTAAGCAACCGAAAAGAGAAAACCAAGTCGTCATTAGATCAGATCGAGCAGAGGGGGTAGTGACATCGGCAGAAGCGGATGTCATACGATCCAATATTGTATCCGAGATATTAAGGATCATGGCAGGCCCCGAAGGGGGCGACCGAGGTCCGAAGCCCGGTTTCGAAATTCAGGGCTGGTGGAATCAGCTTGGGCCTTCTGCGGGTAAGTCAAATAAATCTCCAGCATAGTCGAGGAGCTACAGATGAACTGCGAGAGATAGGCTTAATTCAAGAACCTTATATCTATAAGAACAGAGTAACGGGACTACGAGCATCCAACTATAATATTGCGGTTGGGGGAGAACTAGAGGATACACCGAGGACCTGTATCATGGTGCCCAGGGATTTAAGCTTGGTATCGCTACCACAGCTGGGAATCAAGGACCTCACTGCAGTGATGCTGGAATATCAGGTAAGAGGAATTAGCAGTAAGGTAATAATACGAAGCGCAGATTTCCCCTATGAGGAACGCGTTCCTACAGAGGAATTCGAACGTCTGATTTCATTCGCGAAGAGTAAAGGTCCACCGGTAATAATCGGGTGTGATACCACTGCTCATCATACAGTGTGGGGTAGTTCTGACATCATTGCCAGAGGCGAATTCTTACTGGAGTATTTGGTATCAATAAACTTAGAAATAATGAATAGAGGAACGGAGCCCACATTTGTCAATAGCATCCGTAGGGAAGTTATTGATATTAGAGTGGCCTCTAGGAATCTCTTAGTAGACAACGGAAACTGGAGAGTAACCACAGACATTTCAACATCTGATCATCGTATGATCAGATCGGAAATAAAGTGTGACAACCCACCGAAAACTCCTTCTTTGTTTTTTTTTTTAAATAAGAGAGCAACGAGCAAAAACAAATTTCCAAAACATAGTTTATCATAATAATAATAATATAATAATAATTTTTATTGGTGTTATAGCATATCTTATGAGTTTTACACTTGTCTACAAGTAAGTAGCATACTTAATTAAAGAGCCAACAAGTGAATGATAAGTAAGCAGCGATAGTTTCTTACCACTGATTATGTAAGATTTGAAGGACGGATATGCTTTTAGATATTGTACCACAAATGTGGTCTATGTGAATATTCCAGCTCAAAGTGGTATCTAATAAATATACTTCCCAGGACTTCACGGAGCTTTCATTTTAAAATGTGGCCAATTGTATGTGTTTTAGAGTTATTTAATTTTAATTCATCGGCAAGAAACCATTTGTTCACTTTAACTTTGCTGTTTTCAATTTAAGGCAAAAATTTCACAGATTATTAGAGACTTTGACTACAGAGAGTTTTGTAGGTCATTTATGAAAATAAAAAAGGCAACGGTCCCAACATCTAACCTTGAGGTACACCTTTAAAAACTGATTAAGGATTAGAGAATTTACCATTAATCAACGTGCACTGTCACTTGCCGCAAAGCTACTAGACCTCATAAGGTTTGTACTGTACCGATCGAAACCACAATATACTAACTTGTCTAATGAAGCTTCATGTAATACAAGTAGTAAAAAACACTACTAATAAATATTGCTTCTTCGAATCATCGAATTATTATCTTAACTAAATTATTTATAACTGCAGTTGTTAATTTACCAAATCTAAAGCCGAATTAGTAATAACTAAATGTGATATGTGTTATTATTATTTTTTAAAATTGTCGTATATTTTAGATAGCATCACGTTTAGGGATAGCAATCAGTTTAGCGAATTTTAAAGTTGAAGGAAAAATATTATTCCTTAAAGGCTTCGTTAATTAACTTGGTTAAAGGACCTATTATTACATCGAAAATGGTTTTTATAAGAAACACGTTCATGTCGTACAAGTTACGACTGGTTTTATTTGTTAAATTGTCTACCACATCTTTCCCTTGAATTTGACTAATTTCTTTAAAACTAAATGCTGCAGAAGGATTTAATTTTTTCAGTTACACAACAAAGTCGAAGCTGGTAATTTCTTGACAATTTCATTAGATTTTATTTATAAAATAGTTATTGAAGTCATTAGCAGTTAGCAGTTACATTTTCTGGAAATCTAACATGTTGATTAGTGTCCCTAAAACAATTAACAATTTTTCAGTAAGCTTAGAAAATTAGAAAAATATGCAGTTGTAGTAGCTTCTAACTTTAGAGACAATTTGATTTCATACTAAATGTGGATATTGTGTATTTATATAATCTAAATGAAATTAGAATAATCCCCCACTCACGAAAAAATCATGCTAACTTTTATGGGAGAACTTTGTCTATATACTCGTATTCTATTAAGATGTCATTAAAACGTGTAAGCTTCTCATAAGTGGATAATGTAATATCGGATCAGAAATCCCAAGCTGTCTCAACTAAGTAGCTTGCAAAGATTATTAATAAATATCTACTTTAGTAAATGGTCTAATCTTAATAGTATTACTTCTTAAACTATTTTTAAAATGACGTATTTTATAACAAAGTAATATGCTTTAAACCTTTGTTAAGACGAGTTTGACATTTTATACTTCTTAATTGGGTATTTGGCCATTAGTTGCTAAAATATAAATTAAATTAAGAAGTATAAAAAACAAAGTCATGCGAAAGATCAGTCAATTTGGTTGTGGTAATCGCTTCAAAATAATTGGTTAAAACATTTCCCAAACAGTTCCTAACCTAGTGCTGTCATTTATAATTAATTTAAAGTTATAAGAGGTAAATAGATCAACAAAGCGCTGTGCTTTGTAGTTGCGATAAGACGTGAAAGTCACTCTCTATAATTGCCCTTTTTTTAACGTATGACGTATGTTAAGGACAGTTGTTATGCAATCAGTAGAAATTAAATAATGGGTGGCCCGTGTATCGTAATTACGATTAGTACCTACATACTCAGGAAACTGCAGTTAATACACAATGATGTTCAACCCTCACATCGCTGGTTAATCTGAAGGTGTGAAAAGCTACCTTCTTTAATCACAATAATTATACCACCTCATCTTTGTTTAGACCCACAATAGCTACTTACTGCACTATGATTATTAATCTTAGTAACACTGGATTCTTCGATGGTCAACCATGTTTCAGTGGGGCTAATAAGTTGCCTCCGAAACCGGCCATTTGCGGATCCATGTTCATTAAGACTTTTCTACATATTTTGGGCCATACTATCCCCCCTCAAAGTTTGTGACACACCCTGTATAATTTAGATAGTTTTAAAAGTTTAAATAATTTCATTGTGGTTATCAGCAAGGTTGTTCTCAATAGTATTTGCAATACCACAGGCTTGTCGGTGATGGGAGTATTTGTACAGCTCACAAGTAGGTAGATGACGTACACTTATTACCGCCTCTATTGCATAGGCACTAGACTTTACGGTCTTGGAACCGTCTGCAAAAATCCACTGATAGCCGTTAAGGTTGTGTTTTATTTCACCAAAAATATCACTCTTAACATAATCTTTAAATCTATTATCAATTATTGATTTTTCAGTTATCCAAGGTGGAGACATAGGGTGTGGGATGGCTGCCATTTGGCAAAAGGGAATTTAATAGCATTCGGTGTCTGAACAATCCACCAGTTCTTGGGGATCGTTAGATTCAATGATATTGATGATTTGTGTGAGACGACTTTTTATAATGGGTGATCCAACGGTTAGCGTGGATGTTGATTGTCGTTATCTGACATATATCGCAATGGTCATGAACAAATTTGTTGATAGAAAATATTTATACACTTTGGCAATTGCAACAATGGATTTTTTTTTTCAAATTACTTCTTTGAAGATGCCGATGGAGCTACTGTTACCGTTAATTCCGAGCGTTACCGTAACATGCTAAGAGAATTTTTATGGCCTAAATTGAATGAAATGGATGTGAATCAGCTCTGGTTTTAACAAGATGGCGCAACATCCCATACAAGCCATGAAACAATCGCCTTATTGCGCTCGAAGTTAGATGATCGCATCATTTCCAGAAACTCTGAGGAGAATTGGCCCCCAAGATCCTGTTATTTTACTCCTTCAGATTATTTTCTTTGGGGGCATTTGAAGAATAAAGTGTATACTAATAATCCACAAACACTTCACCAGCTGAAAGACAACATTCGAGCTGCATTAAATGCCATTGGTCCACTTTCATGCGAAAAGTTATCGAAAATTTTGACGTTCGAATAACCTCCTGTCAACGAAACCGTGGAGGTCATATGAATGATATTGTTTTTCATGCATAATTGCCATATATTATACCTTCTGATATAATAAATATTTCTAGCGTAAGTTTATAAAATGAATTTTTATTCGATGAAAAAATCCACGCTAACTGTTGGATCACCCATTAGATCGGTGCTGTAGGTTGAAGTATAGCGTTTTGAGCATACGTGCAAAATCTTGTGTGTTGTTTGTGTGTGATTTTATTACTTCTAGCTAATATTTCGCGTTTTTAGTTTCTTGTATTAGTTGTGTTAGCTCTGAAAGGTTTAGCAAATACTTTTCGAGTTCTTTGTTCATGATTTCCCTTATAGGTTCTAAGTGTTCTTCTATGGGCCGTGGATTATTGTCTGTGCGTTTGGGTTTCTTTTTATTTTTAATTTCTCTTATGTTATTACGAGTATCTTCTGTCTGATTTTGCTGTTTTAATTTCTGTTCTTGAATTGCTTGAGGTGCAGCTGTTTTTTCGGAGATTGTTGAATCTGTTTCATTAAATTGAATTACCATGTCTTTAGTAATATTTTATACGGGAGTTTCTAGGGATGTTTGGGAAAGTGAGCGTTTTGTTCTATTCTCTTGTGCTGTTTGTCATTCGCCTCTGGTGTTGTTTCTGTTTGCATATTTGTAGTAGCTTCGTTTATAAGTAGATGGTTTTCAGTCTTGCTGTTATTGGGGAGTTTATATTAGGGTTATTTTGTTGCGTAGCGTTACAGTTGATGGCTTTACATTTGTTACTGACGTTGGATTTCCATATTCTATACAGATAGGAAAAGTCTGTAATCGAACCCTTCGTAATAATTAACTGTGAAGGTATTTAAAAAAAGTATTTTCCTGTTGAACTTCGGTGAGAAATTGACGTCTAAAACCAATTATATGTTTGTATCCTAAATTATGGCCAGCATTAAGAAAAGTTAATCCTATACACATTGTTAGATTATCCCCAATTTTATTATTCATAGTTTGATTATATTTATAATTATTTTATATTAGCACAATTAGCCAATAATTTTAGTTGTATATAAGTTTACTCACTAGAGGGACCAACAACTAGTGTATTTTTATTTTTATATAGTTGGTTGCCTTGATCTTCAACCCCTACTTTTACTTCCGTTCACGAAACCCTTCCTGGTTCCTAAATGCTTGAACTCGTCCTCATTCCTACATAGTTCGTGATCGATAATACTTGAACACGCGCAATCTCGCTTACGCACTTTCGTCTCAACCCATGTGTTATCCTACAATCATCACCAAATATTAAGGTAAGTCGAGGCAACGAATTACAATTTATTTGAATCAATTTATTCATAAATTTTGATCTAAAGTGTTATTCGCACAATTAAATTTAAATTAACCATTACGTACACACACACACACATGTTGATACCTAGTTGTTTCAGCTTGTTCTCTATTAAATTGTGTAGAATGATTGGGCTACCTCCTGATATAATAATCCTTTTTGTTGGTGATATGAGTCTTCGTATGGGGGTTCTCTGGTTATTTACTGTTATGTAGTCGGTGTTGGTTAAAAGAGCTTCGACTGCTGATTTTGATTTTAGAAATACACAGATTCGGTTATGCAATATTCTTTCTGACATTAAAATCTGTTCAGGTCCAGTGATAAGCATTACTTGGCCGTTCTTGGAAAAATTGTTGTTTAATAAGTTTAGTGGGTTAAATTTTTTGGATGCAACTGTAGAATAGGACTGGCTAATAGTAGGGCTGTTGGAGGATTTATGGTATTCAATTCTTTACATTATACGAACAGCAACAACAGAGCAGTGTCATTTTGCTAAGACCTTTCCGGATTTTCGTATAAATCGTTTTCAGCTGGAATGAATTTTTTCGCAGATTATAGTTTGTCCCGGAAGATCGAGTATCGAATTTAAACCGGCCTTCTATTTTTGATATTAAAGATAAACCGAAAATTTGGGTCACTGTGTATACAAATATTTAGTTATTCTGCAAAACATACATTTTATTGTTAATTTTAAGTTTCAGTTTTGTTCCAAATACGAAGTAATTGAGCTGAGCTGATTATAACTATTTACATTTATTCGAGAATAAATTCAAGTTGAATTTGGATTTAATTTTAAGCCAGTGTGGAAATAAAGAGATTTTAATTTTGTTTTTTCTTTTGTGTACATCAAAAGTATTGTGCTGAGCTGTCCACGCTGTTATTCGTGACATGTCAAATGAATAAAGAATGAGATACAGAACATAATATCATTTGTCAATTTTCTAACTTCGTTTTCATATCCATTTGTCAAATTCAGGGCCTCAACCTAAAATAGGAGTGCGCTGCTGTATTACAAGCGTTTTAATATCCCATACACAAAATACGGTTGCATAGGCGTACACTGATTAGGTGTTCGTACTAATTACGTTCGCATTTAAGTCTTCATAAATTCTATAAAACCAGTACGAACTTGGTACTTACATAATTCTTGTACCATAAAAGTCATAATAAATTTATAGTTGGCAAAGCAAACGCAACTCCGCGAATATCGCTTCTCCACGTTAGAAGTTCTATTGGATTTGGTGTAGACGTATTTTTCTCTTTGTCCGGTTTAGTTGACTTGGTGGAGACATTTATCTGCAACTGGATAAATGGGGAAAACTTTTAACAAGGTTTTCATTGCGGGGCATTCACCTACAAGCACTCGGTAATAATTTTTGTGATGTAACGCGCTCACAAGCTCTTCCGCTTTAATAAATATAGAATAAGGAGAAACAAAAGTTACGATGTGATATTTAAATAACGACTAATTTCCAGCCACTCCCCATCTCGTTAATGGGAGGTTGGATCTGAGATGTCTACACTGACAAAATGCAGGTAAAGCGTCAGGAACAATCATGAGCAATTTACAGTTCCCCAGAGACAAAGTATAATTATGAAGATGGTTGAAAAGCACATTAAGATGCACACGTTGAAAGCTCCGGCCTATAAAACGGTTTACGACTGTTTAAACTGAGCAGTGTTGCTGTAAAAACTAAACTACTTCAGTGCAGAGCATAAGAAGCTTTTCATTTCTTTTTCGTTAGGGCACGTTAACGTGACCCTCTGAAGTCTATAATGTATTAATGTAGGTACCTCGTTATCCAGCACTAATACCTTCGAAACGACCATTACCTTCCTTAAGCATAACGTGATAACTTTAGGCTATTAAACGCAAATAGAATGTCAATACTTCTCAACTATTCCTAAGCGTAATAGGAATATAATGAGTGGTTTTCCAAGGCAAAACATAACTCAAGCAAAAAATATTCCATACTACCATATTCGTACTCCCACGCAAGTACATATTTTAAGTTATAAGGATAGGGAGCGCTGATGCATTAGTAGACATTGTGGATTTACTATAATTTATTTCTTAAAGAGGTTAACAGAAGTTAACATGAAGGTGCACCGCCTTCGCCGACAAAATTTATGAGTTCGAAAAGCTCATGTGGGGCACAACTTAACATCCATATGTAAAGAAGATAGATCACTCAACGCAACCAACTAAATTAACGAACCATAAGTTGCTTAATATACGTACTTATGTATAAGGAAAGAAGTTTCCTCTTCTTATCCTTCCATAAAGGTGTTAAAATGCTAACGACGAAATATAAGGCCAGGCTAATGCGGTAAGCTCGGTTAAAAGAACACAATTAGTAGACCAATAAATAATACAACAAGCAGCAGGGTACCACAACCAGACATTGTAATTCCAACTTCATTATCAATAAGTCAGCAATTTGGAACTATGAATTAACTATAACGAAGAACATTAAATCGATATTTGCCGTAATTAAATTTAAATGGATACATTTCGGTTTGAAAGTGCAACTATTAAATTAATTCATGACGTAGCTCATCGCCGAATAGGTTTCCCCATAAATTATTAACTATCTACTTCTTTAAAACTAATAATAACAATTCGTAGAGTAATTAAATTTCTCAAATTGTTGTACTTTGGGAGTATCAACACCATCTCCAGCGAGATTAGATTATTCCTTTCTTTTTTCTTCGTTATCCGTCCTGAATGCGATTTCTGAGTTAATTAAGTAAAGGCGATAAAAAAGATTACAGGAGTTGGAACTTTGTGTTTGGAAGAACGAACGGGTGCTTAATTTTAATGAACAAGGAAATTCTAAATTTGCGAGAAGTTTTAAAAATCAAAGAGATTATCATTTTAAAGGAAAAACCAAGAACGACTAATACTGAGGGAACAAAGAAATACTTAAAAGTGATCAATGGCACGATTCATCAAGAAAATTGGTTTAGGCTGTGGCGAAGAATTAATTTCTTGTTCGAACATCTTGTTCGACTCGTAGAATGCACCACACCAAATGGATTTTCAAATAGTTTTTGTTTGTATTTACTTTACCCATAATAACAAGGAGGTAACAGCGAAATTTAATTATGTGCTGCAGCCCAAACACTAAAGATGCCACAAAAGTTCAGACTTTTCTCATTAAAAAATTAAATTCTGGATTCATTATTCATGAATTAATTTGAAATTTTAAACAATTCCTTCTTGTACGTACGTATGTGCCGTATTGAGTTACGTTGAGGTCATGGTAATCTACTTCCTACGCTGAGAAATAGACTGTCATAAAATATGATACGTACTTGTTCGGGGATTAAAGATACGTGTCAATTCATCAATATTAGCTTGCCGTTACGCTTTAATCAGCTTTACCTTTTCACATTTTCTCACACGGGTATTAGATTGAACGGTTAATTTCAACAAGATTTGTTCTAGTTTTAACAGCACTAGATCACTATTAGATAAGACAAAACGGATTAGAAATCAGATTTAGCTTTAATTCTTTTATGGATACTAAAAATTTCGAGATTTCAAAATCTAGAATCAGCCGTGCTTTAAAATTCGTATTCCAAAATCTAAATCAGAAAAATCCAAGTAAGCTTAGAATTTGAATTTCAAGAAAGAAAAGCTTAATTTATTGATATCTTGCTTAATCTCTATTTCATATTTCATTCATCTAATTTCTGTGTTAATTTTACAGTAAGCAATTTTTGCAGGATTTTTGTGGTTTTTTGATTTCAAATACGAACTCTTGACCTGGAATTCTAAAATCGATGTAAGTTTAAGGCGAGAACTCTCCGGTGTGGATTTGGAATTAAAATTTAAATAAGCCAAGATAGGAAACTTTGGCTAAATCAGCTTTAAAGGTTTCGGGTTAATAAATGGGTTTTCAACCTTTACCTATAATTCCAATCTTTGGAATTAATTCTAGAATTCAGGTTTTTAGTCATTCCAGATGATGTTGCAATTCTGATCTACTGATATACAATCTGCTTGCCTCAAAAGGCTGTATGAAAATAGAAAATAAAAATCGTTATTAAAGTTTCAAATTTATATTTTGAAATCATTGGACAAACAGGAATCTTGACACACGTGTTTAAGTTCAATCAATTCAAGCTTTGAATCTATGCAGATCGAGTCTGAAGTTTAAATTCAGATTATATACTTGGTCAAAATGTAGCATTCACACAAGTAAAACATCAGTCGCCGGATGTTCACTATCAAAAGTAAGCACGAAGTCTTAAAATAAAAACAGGAAAATTCTTCAAAATCAGAAATTTAAAAGTGAATGAGCATTCGAAATTAAACATTTTTCAATTAAGTTTTAAATCTTTAAGCGCTTCTATTTGGTAGTTAAAATATGACATTGACACGTGCAAAAATCAGTTGTTGACCCTTCAATAGCAAATGCAAGCAGTGAATATTAAAATCTAAAAATCAGTATAGATTAAAAGAGCAAATTCATTAAGATTGTAAATTTAAACGTAAAGAAGCAATCGCAATGGAATATTTTTCAATTTTGACTTAAGGTTCAAACCTTTAAGCGTTCGTATTTAAACTCAAAATTTGATATTCTTAATCCGATACCTATATTTACATTTCTTGGAAATCAACATTTTTATTACCTGACCAATTTAAATGTCAGATATTTTCGATATCACTCTTTATTGTATTAATAAGCAAACCAACGAAAATATCTGAAAGTTAAATCTATCAGGAGATGACAAGATCGGCCTTTAATCTTAATAGTTAAAAGCTGGATTCAGATGTGAATGTTCCTGACTTTTTTAATACTGAATAATTTTTAAGAATTAATCTGTTGGAGTAGCAGAAACTCGATTTTCAGTTATGGAGATGTAAAGATTTAAATACCTGCTTTATTGGCATAAAACATTTAGCAACTTCAAATGTTTAACTTTATCTTCAATTTCAAACGTACAAAGGTTACCCTTTCCTTAGTTCTGAATCTTAAAATCTATAGTCAGTTTGAACTTATGATCCAAACACCATAATTCAAATCAAAATCAAAATTCAAATAAGCTTAGATTTCGATTTCAAGTAACGATAAAATGCTGAATTTTAGCATAAGCTATTCGCTCATTATTTAAAATGCCAATTTGAAATTCAGGTTTTTCCTTCCGAATTCAAATTTACCATTATTCGGGAGGAGTTGATAGTCTTAACAGTTAAGGCCCCCACAGACTTCGTTCTTTTTCAGCAGTTTTGCCCGTCCGGGTAAAACTGTACAGGTAGAACGGTCACAAAACTGAGGTGTATGGCTGAAAACTGTCCTTCTTGATGGCGTTCAAAAATATCTGCCAACGCTTGATTTTAACCGTCCGTTTTGAACGTGCTCGTGCAAGTCGGCCAGTGTGTGGCTCCACCTCCCGTAAGAACGACGAACTTTACCAGTGCCGGAACTGTCCACGTCGTAGAAGTGGCTTATTTTGAGCAACAGATGACCGATTTAAGGCATTATAGCAAAGATAATTAAACCAATCACCTGGTCCTAGTCGTAACTCATTTAATAGGTTTACGTGGGAAAATTGACTTCGTTTAAGCAACCACTTTTTAGCCCATTTTGAACGTTTTCTTTTTGAATTTCGTACTTTTACAGCTAATGCCGCCGCCACTGCTAACGTGATCGTGGAATTCGTGTTGAAAAAGCGGTAGTTTCAGAAAAACTGGACGAAAAGAACGCGAGGTGTGTGGATATATACGTTGTTCGTTCTTACCCGTACAGTTTTACCCGGACGGGCAAAACTGCTGAAAAAGAACGAAGTCTGTGGGGACCTTTAATCTTAAGCATAACCCAAAACTGATGTGTTATTCGCGTTTGATTACTGAAAATTTTGAACTGGGTTCCGATTTTGGTTTAGCTTGGGCGTTTCATATTAGATAAATTAATTATTAATACTAGCTTTAGAATGCAAATGTCAAGCTCAAATTCGTCTTATAATAAATTAAACTTATCATCCAAATCAAACAACTTTCAATTCAAATAACGTATATTATGATACCCCACAACTAACATTTTTAAATCAGTTTCAAATTCGTATTTGTGAATCCTTTATTAATACATAAATATTTACTTCTGTCGTAACAATTTGCATTTAGCATACAGTTTCTACATTATTCATGCATACTTTAAAACAAATAAGATTGAAATTTGTTTTCTTTAAATTTTGATCTGGATTCAGATTCAAATTTAATTAATCCGTTTAAAGATAAATAAATGCATTTGATATTAATACACTCATATTTAAATTTTAACCTTAAGTATGATCAAATTTCAATTTGTCACTTGTTTTATGAAACCTCAGAACTGTAATTCTTAAATTAGATTCAAATTCGCATTTCTCAATCCTTTATTAAAACATAGATGTTCATTTATTGCTGGTAAAAAATTGGCGTTTAACATTACAATTTGAAGTTATTATAGTCAGGAATCAGGGGCCGTAAATTCGATCATGGGACATGCACTCGAAGATGTAGTAAAAAAATACGTATCTTGTCCGGAATGACCTGGCGGATCTAAATGTGAAGGGCGTCAATCTATCCGCAATTCCAAAAAGTACAAACAAATATTTTTCGAATTATTTTTAATTCTGAAAATTTAATAATTTTACGTTTACATCGCATTTATAAGCTTATTTTGTAGAATTTCTCAATGATTTTTAAACCGTTGGAAAGCTTATTCTTTCTAGATTTCTAGATTCAGATGCTGCCAAAATTATCTTGAAATTATTGTTAACAAATGCAACATAAATTGTTTAAACAAAGCGTATGCGAAGTACGCAGTATAAATTTCAGTATCGAGGTATTTTCAAAACTATTTCACATACCTACATGCGTAATTCTATCGTATGAAATGTGTAAAAACGAATGAAGATACTTGCATAACTTTATTGTTATAAAAAATACGATTTATTTTTGTACAGCGCTCCATTGTATTTCATTGCGTGCTTCGAGTTGTACGTATCTTCTGCCTCGCCGATCACTATCATAGCAAAATAGTCTCATGTATTGCTTATTACCTACATACATATTATATTACGCTTATTGCTTATGTGTGATTAATTGCAAAACGACAACAAAAGCATTAACTCAAGCAAGTATAATATTGTTTATCTATTATTATAATTTAAAGACAAAAATTATACTCGCAAATTGTTACTGTTACGAGCAGGGTTTTAATTTAACCCGGAATTTTGTTGTAACTATTTACTCAAATAAGATCTTTACAATATGATTTATCCTACATTTCTCCCTTCTTTATAAAAGTTTTTTGGCTGAGCGGCAAACCGGTTTGGCACCTCCTCATCATCTTCAAATCGAATACCACTCATTACTTCCTTGAGTGGCCCAAACAAAAATACAAGTCACAAGGAAACAAATCCGGACCGTAAGGAGGATGCGGAAGTGCCTCCCAGTGTAATTTATCCAAAGTTTTCCTAGTTAATTGTGCAAAGCTGAATTAAATATGATTTAGGTTTAATTTCTGAAAATTTAGTTTTTGATTCACATTTAAACTAGGGCGTGTAATATCAAATAAATCCATTATTGATATTTCAATTTTATAGTTCCCATTATCAGTATTAATAGCTTTAAAATTAACCTTAACAATTGTCCAAACCCTGATATGTATTATGGAACGTCAGAACTGCAATTTTGATAGATGAAATTTTAAGTTTGGATTCTTACTTGAATTTAGTTGGCATTTTTAATGGTAGTTGGCGTGTGTGGATTGACTCAATTTTAGATTTAATTCAATATATCAGTAAAGAAATAATTATGAAAATCTGTATTTAATTCATAGTTCTTTGGTTTATTATTAACCTCATAATTCGCGTAAATTAGCCATTAAATTTGAATCATTTTTCAGTCTCAAATCTACAAAAAGCCATCCTTTTTCTTTCAGTACAAAACCAATCAGTGGATTTGCAAGTTCAAATGTAGGGCAACGAAACTCAGATTCAATTTAAACATCCAAGTTCTTGAGTTTATAACCAAAATTCGAATAAACTAACTCTTTTTTTAAACCATGGATTGAAATAGATGACCTGAAAACTCCCATTTAATTTATGAAAATGTAATAAGTTTTTGGATTATAATTTCAGAATAAGAATTTCTTCGTTTCTAAACTGCAGGTTAGGGTTTGAATTTCAATCTGATCTTAATTATAATACCTCAAAACTCGAGTAAATTACAGTCAAATTCTGATTTTTGAATCCCTTATTCAAATTTCAACCTTAGAATTGAAAATCCAAACTCGCGGCAATTAGGGATTAGGCTAATAACTTTAAAATCACTTTTAAACTAGATTCGAGTATGGATTTTAATTTTTAGATCAGATTTTAATCCGGATTTTTAAATCACCTATTCTTTTAAATCTTAGAATACTGAAAATTGAGATTAAAACTCGCCGTTATCAGCGATTAGGTTAATAATTTTGTACTCAATTTCAAACATGATTCGAGTATGTAGCCTGAAAGTTTGTATCTGAATTGAAATGCCAATTATGAGGTTAGATTTGAATTCTACGTACACCTGTGTTCAATCCTAGAATGTTGGCTTGATGAAAATAAAAGGACTTTAGCGTTTGAGACGAACTCCACCGCAGAAGAAATAAACTTCAACGTCCTCACTAAACAAACTGATTCAGAAACAGCAGGATTTGTTTCAGGGTTCATTGATTGCCCGTTTAATTGAGATAAATTATTAATTAAGAAATTAGGATGTTTTAGATAATTTATAAGAGGCGTTCCGCTTGAATTCGGTTTTAAGTGTTTTGAAGGAGTATAAATAACAAGGAACGAGTGTATTTGTACCGTACAGTATCGCTTTATAAATCAGGGAGCTGTTCAATGAATCATTTTTGTAGTCACGAACATGTAAAAAAAATTAATTACACGTTTTTAAACCATAAATAGTAGTTTCTATTATACCCGAATAATTTGATTAAACGGTAAACAAAATATTCAGATGCAGTAATACGATTTCGAATGAAAGTCAATAAACGGTAATGCTGCATTTTATTTTATTGTCCACTTTCATCAACCCGTTTGGTCAATGCGAACTGTTGTTTTGATTTTTTTGTTATCGTATTTATGAACATCGGTAATATTTACGCTATAAATTATCCTATAAAATCGTCATTAGTTGAAGCACATTTTAATAATTATTATTCGCTTCTGTAATTTATGTTTATGAGGATTAAATGAAAATGTTTGCATAAATAAACTAACCGTTCGTCCATAAAAATATAACATTGGATTGATATTAAAGCCCAGCAATAAAGAAAAAGCGCAATTCTAATCTGAAATAGGTCAACGCAGACAGCTTATTTATAAAGGCTAAGTAGTAAGAAGCATGAATTCGTCGTTAATAATGGGTAATTTAGCAACTCATCTAAATACGGGTTTTATTCCCGTATTTTGCTCGTAAACCGTAAATGACATGAAAACTCCAATAGATCGTTCCTAAGCGTAAATTGCGTTGCTTAAATAATGTCAAGTAACTGAGATTTATTGCCGCATCATTGGTTTTTATTTATGTAAAATGCAGTATCGGATTGGGGCTCTGGGCAACCAAGTAAATGTCCGATGGGCCTCACTAACAGCCAAAGTGTAGCCCTTCTACCACGTAAGATATTCCTGTATTCCAATCTCAAATTCGCTACTGCGATCACACTTTCCTAATATACAATTTCGTTCATGTGTTTTCTTTATCGCACGTTTATTTAGTAAATTAACCTGCGAATTGAAAATAACTTAAAAATAAGCATCTAGTCTGTTTAACAAAGAGATGGATATCCGTTAAGAGTTTTTTGAAACTTTGGGAGCTGTGTGTTTCTGTCAGACCTGAAGAAACCTCAGGAACTCCTCAGTTGCCTTAGTGGAAAGTATTGCATTAGCTCAAAAATTAATTAAATGGTTTCTAACCACCATTAATGTTTTGCCTTTCGTATTCTGTTATATTTAACTACTGGACTTTCAGAAGCTTTCAGGAGGTTAGCAACAAGCAACAAATTGTGCAAATCTTTTAATGACTAAATTTCACCGAATAAAGCAAAAATTTGACTTTTAACTTAAATTCTTTCACTTAACTAAGCTGTTGCTCATAAAAAACATTTTACTACATTGAAACAAGTTTAATCAATACACATTTTGCAGAGTGAACTCTTAGGCTTCAATTTCCATGGAATTTCAAGCCTTTTCTGTAGAGAACATGTAGCTAAGTAGCTCTTTGGCGTTGGCGCAGTGGTAAGGACGCAGGGCTCCTATCTAGGAATCTTGAGTTCGAATCTCACGCAGCGGTAAGGATTTTTACAAAGAATTCCCCACTGTTCGAGGTCGGTACTTGAGCGAGTGAAGCCATTTCATCTTTTGGTTACAATTAACGATTCTGTCTGATAGTAACAAAACACTCACAGTATACAACACTTAATGCACGTTCACAAAGTCTGCAGAAGGCAACGGGGGAAAACCACTCTAGAGAACACATTTCCCTGGTGTAAGCAGCTTTAAGTCTAAGACCAACCAGATCTAGAGCTGATGACCACACAAACCTAAAACCCTAAAACCAAAAAGTTAAGTCCTTTAACCGAGAGATTGCTCCCTGCTTTCAGGTGATTATCTTTCATTTTTTTAAAGCTGGGAAATGAAGTTTCAGAATTACTGAAATTGTCAAAAATTTAATTTCAGACATCGGCTGGAAATAAAAATATACAGGGAAAGTCTTAGCCCTACAGAAAAATGGGATGTTCTTCTTCAGATATTACCTTCAGGAAAGGAACGTAGCTCTTCTTCCAGGGGTTTTTGTCTTGATATTTGACGTTTTTGAGTTTTCTTTCTGTATTAGTCAATTTAAGAGCTAGTTTGGGGATATTGATCTACTAATTTCGGAATCTTTCAGAAAATTAAGCTCTAAATGTAGTATTCTTCAGGTTGCTACCTTTAATTTGAACTTAATCTTTAAATCGCCACCGCGATCAAACTTTCCCAATAAAACATTTTGTTCGTGTTTATTATTATTTCACATTTTTTTTTTGGAAATTAATCTTCAAATTGGATAAAATATGTATTTATTTTACCTAAGCAGAAGGGCAGGCGTTAAACTTTGAAGATTGTGTGCTCTTTTCAGGACCTGAAGATTCATACGAGGAAACCCCAGGAACATAAGCTATATTTCTAAAAATTATTGGATTTACTGAAAAAAAACAATGTAAAGGTTTATAGGCGTCAGTATTACTGTAGTTTTGAAGGCAATTTGATATATAAATCTTGGACATTTAGAAGCTTCCAGCAAGTGCGCAATGGTCTGAAATTGTGTATATCTTCTAATGATAAAGTTTCAACGAATGAGATTTGATACTATTTTTTAAGACTATAAGTTGCCAGTAGTAAGCCAAACTTTGACTATTAATTCAATTTTTTTTACTTAACTAAGCTGTTGCTCATAAACAGGGTTTCAGCGTATTGAAGTGAAGCGTTGAACTAAGCTGTTGCTCATAAACAGGGTTTCAGCGTATTGAAGTGAAGCGTTTTTTTCAGAGAGAAAGAGCCGTGAACTTTCAGGCTTCAGTTATTTTTGGGAATTCAATTTAATTCTACTGAAAACATGAATTACTCAAAAACACAGCCAGGGTGGCGCAGTGGTAAGAGCGTCAGGCTAGCGTTTCGCTAGTCCACGGTTCGAATCTCGCTGGGTGCAAGTTTTCCAGGAGATCGGTATCGATCCCTGGTGACCATTCGTCGTTGGGCACCTAATTAACGACGCTCTCCTCCGAATACAGGCCTAAAAGGTAGAGTAACAAAGTCACACACGCAGGCCAACTCACACACAGGTGCAAAGCTAGTTCGCGTCCGTAGCAAAGCTAGGCTACACGTGCATCTTGGGGATAGCGCTAAGGAACTAGCGCTACTGGCATCCAAGCATCACTAACGTGATCTCCTGGCTACAAATGCCATTCGCAAAATTAAATTAAATTAAAAACTCAAAAATAAAAATTAAAATATACACAGCCTTTTGAAGTCTACAGATTAATTGAAAAACTTCTCGCTGTTTTCAGGTGAAGATTTTCAGAAAAAAAAACGATGTCATTTTTTAAAATTTGCGAAATGAAGCTTCAGAATTCTGAAAGTAATTTCAAAGATCTGCTGGAAATTAACATAATCATATTCAAGTAAATGTTAGCTCTGCAAAATAATGAAATGTTTTTCTTCAGATAGAAGTTTCAGGAAGAAAACTTTGTCTTCCAGAACGTTTTTGTTTTATTTATGGTCAAAATCATTTTCAGGGCGACTGGCAAGAGCTGTGACTTTAAATTTTTGAACAAAAAAATTGAAATAACTACAAACTTGATAAAACTTCTGAAATGGAGATTTCGGGGAGGAAACGACCTTTTTGAGTTTTCTTTTTTTATTAGTCAATTTAAAAGCGAGTTTAAGGATTTCAACCTCCAAGATTCGGAATCTTTCAGGAAGTTTAGCTTGCAATCCAGTATTTTTCAGATTACTACCTTTAGCTTAGTCAAAAATAACAAAAAAAAAATAGGACGAACTTTTCCAGGCTAAAATTAACCGAAATTCTGAAAACTTAAGCAGCAACACTTTCAGATGCGCCTTCCTAGCTAAGAAACATTATCGATATATTGATTTTAAAACAGTTTAAACAATTTTAGAAAATTTCGAAACTCTTCAACAAAATACGAGTTTTTTCAGGATGAATATTCTTAGATTGCCTAAAAAGAACAAAAAATTGGCCATTTCTTCAGGAATAAACCAATTAACTCCTTAATTAGCCAAGTTTCAAAACTCTTCACAGGTTTCCTTGAACGTAAACTAGAATTTTCAGGTTGAATATTCTTACGTTACCAGAAAAACTAGGATGTTTCAGGTAATTCTCTTGGAATAAATTACCTTTTTAGGTATTTTTATGTTAGTTTAAATAACTTTAGGATATTTAAAAGCTTTGCGAACACAATGTAGGTATTCAGTTTTTCAGACTGAATGTTTCGGGGTTATCTGTATAAACAGGGCAATTCAGGCCAGTTTTTGGAATTAAACAATCAAGCTTTTGGTTAAGACTACGTAATTTAAAAACCGAGTTTAAAGAAACTTTGAAAATTTCAGGAGTGTCCTCAAACATATCCTGAGCTACTTCGGGCTGAATGATTTTAAGCTTCCTGCAAAAATAGGAAATTATAGTAGTAAAACGATTTTATTTTGATTTGACGAAAATTATTAATATTTTCATTAAAGAACCAGATTAACCAATTATTAGGGAGTCCAAAGCTTTTCAGCAGTTTCTTCACAGACAGACTCAAATTTTTTAAGCTGCACATGCTAGGGTTTTCAAAAAATTGGTACTTATGACCGATTCTTCAGAAGTAAAACAATTTCATTCTTGCTTAATGAAATTATTGATATTTTCATTAAAAACTGAATTCATACAATTATTATACAGTTCAAAGTTTTAGGGGTTTCTTCTGCTGAGACCTCTCGCGTTGAATATTCTTAGATTTCCTGAAGAAATAGGAAATTACGAACGATTTTTCAGGAGTAAAACTATTTAATACTTACTTAACGAAAATTATTGAAATTTTTATTAAAAACGAGTTTAACCAATTCTTGCAAAGTTCAAAACCTTTCAGGACTTTCTTTAACATAGGCTGAAACTTTTCATGCTGAATATTCTTAGGTTTCTTGAAGAAATAGAAAATTACGAACGATTCTTTTTAGAGTAAGGCGGTTTACTTCTTAGCTAACGAAACTTGTTTTCTCAAATTTATCCCGAATATTCTCAGATTACCTGAAAAAATAGATAATTTCAGGCAACTTCTTTAGGGAGAAAATGATTCTATCTCTGTAGTTTCAGAAATTACTTCGATTTTGCTATAAAACTAAAAGATTTCTTAAATGGCTAAAGTTCTGTACATTAAAAATTTTCAGTTTGTCTAAATTTAGTATTAATATGTGGGCCCCTGGTAGTCCAGCACTGGTGAAGTGATTTGATTTTATTATTCAGTAAAAATTCACTTTTGGTAGTCAACTTTTGATGTAGACCTACAAAATAAAAATAATTCATAAATTTAGAAAATTGCGCAAATACTGCTTTGCTAATTCCTTTTCAAATAGCCAAAGTTACTAAAATGTAAATGTATGAGAGAAGGCTTTAGTTTCAGTTATCAGCAAATAATAAATAAACGTTACGAGCGATATAACTAAATGCGTCCTTTAAAGTTGTGTTGTTGAACTATTCACTAGGGTTGCTGGCTGTAATAATTCAAAATCTCGGCACAGATCTCGTAGTTGTATTGCTAAACTTTTATGTGTAACATAAGGCAAAGTCCTCTGTTTAGAGCAGCTGTAAAGGGCGACCGCATCCCTAAAGAAACCAATACAATGCAAAATTGAATGGTATCTATCGAGATTTTAGGTTACATGATGTTTGTTCCTAGTTTGTTTCTATAAGTGTTATCAGAAACCGTTATCTATCTACATTTTTTAAAGGTGTAAATTTCACTGAGCAACCAAATTTTAATAAGTTATTGGCTTGCTTTAATTAAACTAACTTCAGATTAGTTTGTTAAGGACAAAAATTACTTAGAAAACTATTCAGCCACACCGTGATTTGATGGATTTATTGATTTAAATCAGAAGATAATCGAATGCACCAAATGTATTTTCTTTGTTTAGCTTCTGTTACCATTAAGCTCGAAAGCTTCTCGCATAAATGAGAAGATGAAAATCGCACTAACATTTTTATTGCTTTTGCTGTCAGAGTTGAGTATTCTCCTTTGAGAATTACCCAGGTTTACACTTTTTTCATCTGAAATGGTAATTTTATATTTGCTTCAAATAGTAAAACGCTAAAGACTTTCCTTTCTAGAAAGGAATAAATTACTTTCATTCGACTTTAAGCAAAACATGCCCTTATAAATCAAGTTGTCTCCTTTTCGTTAACGCTTCGTTTTAGTTTTATGTTTTACATCGTTTGCAGATTGTTTTCTTCGTGACTTTAAATTTAATGAAATTATAGAATTTTGCGTGGTTTAGAATTTCCAGCATTCTCTTACGATGTGCAATAATCCTAATTTTAGTTGCCTAATTAAAAAGTTAAATAACATTAAATTATAATTCTAAACGTCGTATCTTACAATTCCCATTTAAAGCCAAAGGTATTTATGCAGCTACCAACAATGTATTAATTTTTTGTTACGTCCAGCGACAAAGAATAAAATAAAAGATTCAACTTGCACAGAAACGAGTTTCGCTCTTTACGGCTAGCTTTCACCTTCTTAAAAATGTAAACATGTTAATTCAAATATTCACAACATTCACGGTAATCCGGACATGTTTAAGTATAACATGATTATGCAGATTAGTAAAAACAACAACGTAAAAACCTTGGGTTTTTTTATGTTTATAATATTAGCCTAGGTTTTTGTTATTATTGTTATTATAATAAAATGCGAATATTTCTCTAAGAACAATCCCACTTATTAGAACTAATGAGGAAGTTTCTGTTTTAGAAAAATTATGGATAACCTTTAAGGTTATTCATACTTTTTAAGCCTGGGGCTATTGCAATATTTTAATATTTTAATAAACCGACCTACACTTGAACTGCACTTTGTGGTATTACCTTGAAACAAGAATATTTTAGTTTTTGTAAAGTATGAAAATAGCTATGCAATTCCTTTCCATACAATACTTGAAGATCTATTTTGGGATTTCAGGAAAAAAGATATGCACCAACACCAATACTAAGGTTTTTAACATCTAATATTTAATCAAATGTATAAAACTCGGCATGCGAAAGCGTAGGTACGTCCTTGTTTATTACTAAAATTCGGCGATTCTTTATTTGTGTCCAATAAATCATTTTAGGTATAGAATTAGTAGATGAATTTGCATGGACAATGCGTTTCGCAACGTCAGAGAGACGTAAAGAGTTAAGTGATTGCCGGGGGCCGCTATGTTTAAGCTTTCGACAGAGTTGTGGACAATATTTTGTACACTGCTGATTACTATTAAAAGTTTAACTAATTTTTGGTACAACAATCCAACATTAATTGGCACTGAATTACTTAGCAAAAACATAAGTAATAGCTACATATGCTTGAATTGTACAGTAGTTGTTACTTCCCAACAGAGTTCGTACTTATTTATTTCCCTACTGTTTTAACAAGTAATAAACAAATGGTAAAAATGGTAAAATGTTAAAATGTCGGTAAATAGGAACAAATATCACGTAGTAAATGCAACTTACCGAATCCGCAGTCGAGAAATGTATTTATTAAAATGTACTAAATCTATTGAAAAAAAAAGTTTATTTAGCAGTAAATAAGTAAATAGTGCAAAACCATATTTTAATAAATCAACGAAATTCCACAGTTAAAACTATACGTGGATTATGCACAAGTGAAATAGTGAAGAACATGAAGATATACACGGCGATCAAAAAGTAACTGTGGCGAATCATGCAAGCAAGCATTGCACAAGCAGCCTACCCGAATGCGTGCACCCAAAACATTCGAGATTTCGAGAAGGCTAAATTCAATTTTGGTAAATATAAAATAGTTGTTTTGACGTCCATTTTAACGAACTCATAAAGATTCTTAAATTGTGTATTCAATTAGTCGTGTTAAAAAAATATATAATTATTTATTTATTAACCATAAACCACGACAAAACCAATTCGCGGAAAATAGGGAATAGTTACATGTAATAAATTGATTAACATTTTACAGCCTAACAACTAGCACTTGACGTTCAAATCTTCAACACGAATTAAGAACACTTCTTTGATTAACATCAATGAATGTCTGTCTGTCATACAAAATAAAGAGGTAAAGGTATCGCCACTTACACTCCACGAGGAAGTATGGTCGGCAACATGAAGAGTTAAGGCTTTCTATACCGATTGTCTCGCACACTATACGCACAGGGTGATATGGTAAGCACCGCGCCTTTGACTTTAACCTTCCCTACTCCATTACTGGTTTCGGTTTACAGGTATTTGGAAATATGAATAGGCCACCCGCCGAGCATCCAACTTGGCTTTGACCCCGAGACCGCCCGCGCTGTAATTGAATACCTTAACTACTTGTCCACTCCGGCAAAATAACATTCAGGAAATTATTATTTGATTAGAGCATTTGGTAACATGTAAAAGAGATCTCCAACGAAAGCACTCCTTCTTAGCTTAACTTAACCTGGTCTTAATATGACTAAACTAACCTAAGAATTTAATTAAACCGATTTTGTAGATACAGAGGATCATACCTTTTAACATGCTGTCGGTCTATTAAGTTCGCTGCAAGTTCATTAGTAAGTATGTGCACTGAGTTTGTCACGATATTTCCCACTGTAGGTTTCTTCCTTTACAGATAGCACATGAATATCCTGCTGTATAACCTAGTTTAATACGTATATTATAGGTGCATTGACAATGTTCCTCATTACCTTGTTCTGAAGTCTTTGAAGTATCTCTAAGTTTGAGTTGCTGGCCGACCCCCTTAATTGAACTCCATACGTTTTGTACAACAGCAACTTATTTTCAATTATTGAGAGTTGAGAAGTTCTTCCTAATAACCAACACATTTGTCTGTATTTCAAGCCTGAATTCTTTTCTTTTATATGTGTTCCCCAATTTACTCTTCTATATAAGTGTATGTCCCGATATTTTAGCACTGTCTTCTTGCAAAAGTCACAGGTATAGACTTAATTCGCAAGGTGCTCAACCAGTTTTCTATTTTATTTAAATTTAGTTGAAGGAGTTGAGATGCTATTCGCAAGCCGTTGTGAGAGGCTGATACGACAATGTCGCCCGCAAAGGTAATTATCACTGTTTGTTTAGTAGTTGGAATATCTAATGCGTAGATAAGGTAAAGTGTGGGACCCAGAACGCTCCCATGTGGAACCCGCGAATGTATAGGGTATAGTGCTGTTTGTTCTTCTTGGAATTACACTTGAAGGTACCTGTTACTTATGTATGACCTCAGCAAATTGTAGTAACTAGACATAAAGCTTTATCAAGGTTAATAGCTAACATATTAGGCTCAAACTTACTTTTTACTATTTCTAAGTTCATTGCGTATATTTTTTAAGTTAAATAATATCTCGATAAAAGATAAAATGTCATCAGCAAAGCAGATCAGGGCCGAACGTATTTCATTCGAAAATTGTTTGATTGCAAATTAATGTTCAAATGTAACGGTTCCTTTCAAAAACAATGCTCTACAATAAATTCCTAGATTTGAGTCGAATTAATCAGTACTTATTTTCTATGTTTCAAATAACTATACATCGAAACTGTGAGTTATTTGCGGCATGAAATGTCTTTGCAGGGTTCAAAAAAACACAAACAGAAGGTTTGATGTTGACTAAAACAGTATTTATTACCACTGATAGGAGTTTAAGCAAAATTAATATCTTTTTCGAAAAGAACATTTTCCGAAAACTTCATATCTGCATGTTTTATGTGATTTACTTATAAGATAAGACACTTGTTAGAGTATATGATCCATATGTGAGTTTTACCAACCTAAAAGAATACGTATATGTGACATATTCGAACATTAAAAGAATATGCTTTACATAAATTAACCTTGTAAAAAAGGCACACTTGACTGAATTGGTGAATTATTTAGAAAAAATTCTAATGAAAGTGCCCGAAGGGTTAAGAACCAACATACCATTAAAACTGAAACCAAAAATTGAAAAAATTCAAAAATTATTTAAGTGAATTGAACGGAAGAAATCCAAATTGGTCCAGCTTTTAATCAGCAATTACAACTATGCCCCTGTTGCATCCTGTGATGGCGAACGTAGCTTCTCAGGTTAAAGCAAATACTTTCCCAGAAAGTAGATAATGAAAAGTACATTGTTTTATACTATTTTACAGAATAATTCATATTTTTATTTGTTGTTCTAAAGATTACATTTAAATTTAGGATAAAACGCTTTTATGCACGATCACATTATAATTTGACAATTATGTCTGAATTTTTTTGACATAAACGTCACTTTATAGCCCGTGGGCGTCTTTATAGCTCGCCGGGCTATAATGAAACGTCAAAAATTGATAAACAGTTTAACAGTCTTATAAAGAATTTTTTTAAATTAAAATCTCAAGTATGCTGTCTCTTAAAACTCTATTTAGGGCAATTTGTATTAACAACACAGTTAACACAATTATTTATGTGAATATTCCTAGGCGCAACTACCTCAATCATTTGACAGTAGCCAGTAAAAAAAAATAATTTAACAACTAACTACTCGATGTGGGTAGATGTGGGTAGTAATTTAATCCTTTATCCAACTTCTAATTATACAACCATAATTGTATTGATTTCAGTTGAATTATATATCCTATAAGTCACTAGTGAGTTATAAATGATTCATAACTCACGCCAACGGATGTCTTAAATTTATAACTAAACACAACAATTTCGGATATTAAATCATTTAATAATTATTATTATATAACAACAATAGATGAATCAAAAAATTTCCTATTCTTTATTAACATTAACATTAAATTAATTTAAAAGTAAATTTCAAAGTGACATTTGACAATTGAATTAAATTCTCCTAGCAACATAAACTTCAAAAGATAAGAAATTCTTGATTGATAATATCGATCTATGTAAATTATAATTACCTTTGTCATCAAATATTGGCTATCCGGTGCAAATTAATTCATTATTTTTTAGCGAATTATGGAGATGTTGGATAAAATTATGTATGGAACTCGCGTGTTATCGGTCACAAGTAACTCGTAAAAACAAAGCCACTCGCACTACTTGCTCGTGGTTTACCCGTTTTTTCTCGTGACTTATTTCCCTTATAACACACTTGTACCATAAATAACTATTTACTTCAGTTTTAAAATCTTCGATCGTGCATAATAGTATATTGTGTTATTAGGAGTAAAAGTGTCATTTTGTGAGAGCCGAGTATGACGTTTGAACGACGGGCGAAGCGAGTCGGGCAATTTCATACGAGGCACACAAAATAACTTTTTCTCCGAATAGCACATCTTATTTTTTCTTCAAACGCATAAATTAAACGCAATTCAGCAAGATAATTTAAAAAAAGTCCAAAATGAGCGTCATATCAGCTGTCATTGCTATGGATTGTTTTGTTATACAAACAGAAAAATTACGAATTATCATTGGCTCATTTGGCCATTTTTACTCCTAGGAAGACAAAGTAGTCACTTTTACTCCTAGGAGAAAAAATGACTGTTTAACTTTGTGTATCCAAGGACACAATGTCGTGTTTTTATGACGTTTGAAGAAAACGCAGGATACAACTTGGTAGGACCGCCATGACCCAACTCACTAAAATCTGGACAGACGGGAACATCCGCAACGAAATTAAGATACGAATAGTTAACAGCTTAGTAACGTATGTCCCAAAAGTTTTCGGAAAAAAATAAAATTAAAATTTTTTATCGGAATATATGTTTTTTAAATTTTAACGATAATAAAACTTTGTTCTTACAACTTCTCTTAATCAGCATAAATATTTAGAAAACAGATAACGGTCCATTTTCTTCTATGGCACGTAATTTGGTCCTCACATCTTTCATCAGTCCTTGGACGGTATCAAATTCGACGTCATAAATTCGTGATTTATAAAATATTCTGTGTCTTACTTTTTCCTCATTTTGAGCTTCCCAACCTCCGTCGTAAGCTTTTCTGCTCAATAGCGACCAGAATTCGTCAATGGGTTTCGCCTGCGGGAAATAGTTTTCATCGTCATCGTCAACTTTATCCGAAAAACTATCACGTCTCTGGGGATTTTTCCCAACTGAGCGGGGGTGTATTTTGGAGCATTTTTCTTTTTCGAAACTTTATTCCATTTCTGGAGACAACTCTACTAACAGCTGAGCGTGAAACACGAATTCTTCGAGATAATTTTCAAATTGAAATTCCCACCTTTTGTTTTTTGCTCTTGCCACCAACCTTTGTTCAGCAGCTCGGTTTACAATTTTGGGACGTCCACTTTTTGGCTATTTTATACATGGAAAACCTTCTTCGCAATCTTTTATTGTCTGATAGATTGTCGAAATTGAAATATTTTGGTTTCTATAGATTCGAACAATATCCCGTTTAGGCACTTGTCCAACTAACTGGTAAATATCTTTGCGAATATCGAACTTGTACGACATGCTATTCAATTTTGTTCAACAAAATTGACTTGCCAAATGAAAGGTCAATTAATTTGCTGAATTTTGTTTCCAGCGTCGACAGGATCCAACCACGTTTACTATGAATAAATGTGATTCGAAAATTTTCCGAAAACTTTTGGGACATACGTTATTTCCTATTTTCTATTATGCCGCAGAAACGTGGACGTTTCGGGAAGCTGGTCGTAAAAATATAAACGCGTTCGAGATGTACTGCTGGCGCCGTTTGCTACGTATCCCACAGACTGCACGACGTACAAATGATTCGGTTCTAGAAGAGATACAACTACCACTTCGTCTGTCGTCAAGGGTAAACGAAAGCATTCTACGTTTTCTGAGCCACAGAGCGCGCCGAATCGAGAGTCTGGAGAAAAATGTCATCTTGGGCAAATCCAACGGAAAAAGAAGACGAGGAAGATCGCCCCAACGTTGGACAGATGTGAGAGCACTGACTTACGCGATACACGAAGTAACGAAGATCCTGCATTATTTTTGCACCAACCCAATATTTTAAGATGCTTAAAGAACCTTGACTAACAAAAGGTTAAGAACTACTATGATACCCTGGCTCATATTTAGTCACATAAATATAGGGTTTGATTAAATTTTCACAAAATTTTGAGTAATATGTCCAAATACGTTAAATGCAATATCGCTAATCATAACTTCGCCTTTTTACTTATAGACCAGCGTTAACCCAGCCAGTGGACAGGTATTTCGACAAAATTCTCATTATAATTATTCAAGAAATAAATGATCAAACAAATCTACAAAGAATAAAGAGCTTTAAAAAGTTTTAAAGTGAAGTTTTCTTCCTTTTACTGTTTACGCTTTGAAATACGTTTTTATTGTGATCTTAAGAGTAATACGAGTTAAAAGTTATTCCAAAGTTGGTCGGTCAACATAATTATTTATAACAATTTATAAATAAAAAGGTGACTTTAGTTCAGAAAATTTAGACTATAAAAACCTCTGGTGAAGATTATTTTAATCATGAGAACTCCCAACTCAAAAAAATAATACGTCCTTTTTTGCAGCACGTGGGTTCAAACTTTTCCCTTTAATATTTCAACAGGTTAAGTCTACGATTGTTTCAGTTACGAGAGTGTAAAAACGATAAATACAAGTTCAAAGGTCAGAAGTCAATAAAATTGAGTTTATCCCAAAGTGTAACCTTTTTTTTCTGCTTCTTTAGGTAAACACAACCAAAATCAATCATAATCCAGATTAAAATTTCACACACTTTTTCGTTTCATCAGTTTCAATTAAGTTACCTTAAAATAGACATCACCTACGCACTTTTAGTTTTTCCATTCATAGGATATAAATACTTCCATTAATAAAAATTTAAGGTGGGCGTTGTTATTTTTTCACACTTGTTTTTAAGGGTTATTGATGGATCATTATTTTTAAAATAGCTTACGAGAACCGTACGCCAACTCACGTCCTTAGTAAGAGATAAACATTTTTTTGGAAATTTTTGGGTAGTTTCATCTGTTTTAAAGGTTGAGCTTGTAATATAGTCGAACATTATTTGATGAGCCCACACGTCGCAGAATTGATTAGAAATTGAAGAGTTGATAAAACGTTTTTTTTTTTAAATTTTTTTATAATTCTTTAAAATTCGAAAGTGAAAAACTTAAAGTTACTAAAAGGTAATCAAAAATAAGTTTAATAAGTTGTTTCAATAATTAAAACAGTTGTAAATCATATCAAAGAGTAAAACGTAGAAGGATAAAATCTGAAAAGGTAATTCTGTGTTCGGTAAGTGTTATCCAACCAGCATCAAGCGGCTTCATGAATAATAATTACTAGGTCTGCCCATTGCAGTAAGCTAATATTTGCGCCCAATATTTACTATTTGTATTCGTCTTGTCTACTGCTAATAGCGCAATAAATTGTGGAATTCATCGCTGATTTATCGAGTGATGTTATCATGCATAGTAATAATGAAAGTCCCGCTCTGTTACTCACGTCGGCTATATAGTAGGTACCAAATATGCTAACATCAATGTTATATCTGCGCGATGTGTTTCAGTTTTTCCCAGAGGCACAAAACTGTAAAAAAAAAGAGCTGAAAAAGGCTTCGGAATTAATGAGCCGTGAACTACACACAATACACGATACGCGTACGTACGTACTACGTACGTAAAAATAAATCCAGTTAACAAATTTTATACAGTTGCTACTGACCCGATTTTACAATTTATAAATGCATTAATGGAAAACTTTAGTTACGGTGTTTTAATTCAAAGGGCTTATACACCCTCTTGTTATCCATGCTACCCCTATCATTCTAATTGGACAGAGCAATCTCGAAAACTGAAAATACCTTTATACATGTTGTATAATAACACGGCATTGCACCAAAACAATAAATTCAAAGTAGACTGTTGCTGACGGTTAACGAGTGTGATTTACGCGACTGGGGAAACTAAATTATAAACGAAATAATGAAACGACAATCCTGCATTTTATTTATTCGTTTCTACACATTTATGTAGTGCCTAACCCTTTTAATATAACAATAGAACTGCTAATAACAGTTGTGTGTTTAACCACAGCTAAACCGTGTCGATTTTTCCATTCATCAAAAAGAATCCCCCCTAGATAGTGGAACAATCTAATTCTCATCCCTCCGAATGGGGTTATCTTCACATAAATACCTTAAACGTAGAGCTATTGTTTTAGCAATCCTCTACCAGTGTTATTCGCCATTACAGACTATTTAACATGTTTCAACATAGTTATAACACTTTGTGCTTTGTAGTTGGGTCGGTCGCTCGCTGAGTAAACTCCACGGTACTAAGCACTTTCTGCAAGTTTAGTGGACTTATCTGCATGACCGAGACTGGACCCTGCCCAACAGTGCAACTTGCAAACATACGTTATGATAGGACGAGAATGTAATGAAGTATGTTTGTTTTACCGTTTCCGTATCTAATGTCATCACTTTGAATTGCTTATCAAGTTTATTTAAGTAAAATTACAAAGAATAACTTTAGGAAAGTCTAATATAATTATTTTTTAATTAATTCCGAAAATTTCTTCCTAAAGTCATCCGCTATTATTAGTTTATTTGTTTGCATAAACTACATATTGTTATGGTCTTGCTCTTTTAAAAGATTTTATTTAAGTTTAATTTATTTATTTTTAAGCCCACATTCAATATTTAAAATTATCGCTTGCTTTGCTCTTTAATTTACTTAATTGTTTGCATTGCTCTTATCTCAGGTCGTTAATTAGGTTCCTTGTTTGTTATTTTTCTAAGTTTAATTTTACCCAAATAAAAATTTACTCAAATAATTATAATGCAGATTTTTATTATCGTTTTTCCCTATCAACCCTGCCTTAAAATTAACTTAACATTATCCTTTAAACTCACTATGTATTCTTGGCTCCCTTTTCTTTTCCAAAAATTTCAATCTTCCCCAAATTCCAAAATTCCAATTTTCCCCAATTACCAAAATTCCAATCTTCCCCTGTTCTTCTTGTCCCCCTTTTTGAATTTCTCCCTCTCGAACTCCGTCTGTTGATTTTCTTCTGCTGATCCTCTCCTACTTAACTGCTTTCTCACTTAACTGGTTGAAACTCAATCTTTATTTTTCGTTTCTTCAAAATCCACCCTCCTTTTACTGGACACTGGTTTCTTTTGATTTAACTTTTATTCAAAATCCACCCTCCTTTTACTGGACACTGGTTTCTTTTGATTTAACTTTTCTTCTCAAAATTCACCCTCCTTTTACTGGACACTGGTTCCTTTTGATTTCACCTTTTGTAATTGATTATTTCTCGAATATTTGCTCTTTTTATGGGAGCAAACCAAATTTGATGTTGCTTCGTCGATTACCAATTTACAACTAATTATTTACTTTGTTTTTTCTGTTTCCTGGATATTTTTATCCCCATTTGTTTTCCACTTTTAAAATTATTTACATCGTTTCTAATAGTAACTTATTTTTCATTTCTATAACTACCAATTTAGCTAATCATTATAACAATAACTTATTTACATTTTCACATAACTTAAATCTAATCTAGCTATCTTAAAATTATATTACAATTTTTTTTAATTTAAAATCTGCATTACTTATATTTGGCAAAATAATATTTTTCTTTTATAAATTAACCAAACAACTTAACCTTAATTATATACATCCAATTAAATATCATCTCAATATAGACAATTAAAAGCAGTTGATCATCCCATTTTTATAGAAATTTTGACATAATATTATTGAGAATGCGTATTCAAAGCGTTTTTGTAATCACAGTGAATAATTGAATCTGAATTATTAAAAAATGCGTTTTATAGCAAAATGGGCATTTTAAGTCTGTCTAAATGCATATCTCAGCGAAAATGCGCCATTATGGCCTATTTAACTTTGTGAAGTTTACAATTTTTGTTAAGAGCTTATAATTTGTTCTGATTACTTTTCAGATTTCACTTAATATTTGCCTAGTATTCCATCACATTGCTCAATAAAATTTAACCTTGAACGTCAATCTACATTTCAAAATTTTGTTTACAGTTACGTGCTAGCACTTTACAGTTTTTGTCACTTAAAAAATCCATTACACATTGTGCTAAGTGTCGCTTATATTGTCAGGGTTTATAAATAAAGAAAATGGCAAATGAAAAATGGAAAATACATGTTTTTGAAACACTTTTTGTTAAAATGTAAAAAAATTTTAAAACAAAGGTACTGTCATTTTATCCAAAATCTCAGGTATCTTACGCTGCTACAAAATTCTAAAAATATTTTTTAGTTAAGCTTAAAAAAATTAAAGTTATTAGTACATACTCATGCTCTTACACCGACTCGGGCTAACGCCCTCGTCGGGCAACTCAACGCATTCGTATGTTAGTGATGCCTTTATCCCACTGATATAATAAATAACTATTACTTTACTCGCTACTCGAAAAAGTTGGAGTTTAATTATTTTCAATTCTAGTAAACTACACTGAATTTTCGATAGGTATAGATTATATTTTTACTATTTACAGTTTTGGTAACACCCGACGGCTTCCCTCCGAAGGCAATGGCAAATCACCGAGGAGTTTCTGCCTGGTATCTCTTCTCTGGAGTAGAAGTGCGAGCACTCCGTGGTATGTCTGGAGGCCGCTTGACACGCACACGTCGCACACCACTCACAGGTATATGGAGAAAAATCGGTAACACCTGTAAGGGTATGCAGCTCTAAGAAGAAGAAAATTTTGGCAATGCCTCAATGAGTGCCGAAAAAATGTAAAATCTCCATTTGAAGTTTTCAATCCATATGTAGTTTAAGCTTCGTAAAATAGATAAGGCCCTGTAAAGGGTATGACACCCTAAGAAGAAGAAGAAATAATAATTGTAACAATATGAAATATAATAACATTAGATATTACAGAGACAATTAAAACTTTCGAACGCCAACTACTTGTTATTTAGTTTCAATAATTTGAAGTTCTTCATATTAATATGAAAATTAATTATGCAGAACAAATGCGATAAATTTAAGTACCTAAATCAGAATCTGAATTATGTAGATATTAAATTTACTTACTGGCTTATAAGAGACGAGAACACTTAATAACATCCTACATAATTCTAATTTAATTACTTATTATCGGCTTCATAGACTAGATATTGATTTTTAAAATAATTTCAGTACAAGGTAATTGAGTTCGAACTATGTTTACAATGTAGATAGTTGAAGAAATGTAAACTTCATAATAGCAATTCCATTGGACCGCATTCTCACCTCAAGTTTAAAGTTGTTTCTAACTACTCGTAAAGTCGTGTTTAACGTAAATAAAACGATATCGCTTTATCCTGCTCTTAATGTACGCGAAAGGGATAATACTGTCGTGGTAATTAAACATTTAGATAATTAAATAAATTCAAACATGAGGTAAGAATACCGATCATTGCCTTTGAAGTTATGCTTATGATTGACTGACATGACATATCGACAACAGCCACATAATTTCTAAGAAGTGTTATACTATGTGTCCAAGATAAGAATGAACAGCATGGGGATCTTGAAAACGGTAAAAGATACAGGGTGGCTCAAATTAGATAAAAGTTGCATAATTTTGAGCTCAGTAAAACTCCGCCTCAAAATTTGAAAAATTCCGACTAATTACGAAGATATCCGGAAAAACCCGAGATTTTGTAAAAATGTTTTTATTTTTTTCTGAGTTTATTTGAAGAGACATTTAAAATTAATTTACACTTTATTGTTGCAACTTTTTCCACTCTACAAGATGGTGTTATCAAATTTGAAATCTGACGTTTCGTCTCTGAGAAACCCTTTTCAAGATCCCCATGCTGTTCATTCTTATCTTGGACACTATTAGACGTAATGTATATTTCTGTATTTTTTTAAACTGATAATATATTGTTATTAACTTTGTAATAACATTTTCTTTTTTACAATAATAATAAATAATAATAATAAATTTATTTACATACAATGCTATACAAACAGTGCCTACACAAAGTTACTGTCATTCACTCCTTATCTTGCCATTTAAAAGGAAGAGTAATACCTAAAAATGAACATTTATTGATAAAATAAATTTAAATTTAGTGTATAATATAATTTAATTAACGCAAAAGCGCATGTTATTAGAAAAGGTCACTACTAAACAACTCCAAAACATGAATTATCAATTAATCAATCATCATTTTCAAAATTCACATCCCTTTAATCATTACTCTTCGGCCAAATTAGTGAAACATAGAAAAAGACAACTAGATGTTCATTACACAAAATTATTACTTTATTCGAAAACTGAAACCTAAAAAACAAGTCTGAATTAGGGGGTTTGTCTATTTCGATTATTTTTGCCTATCTGCAGCATTTGGTAAAACCTCCTACGTGCTAAATGGTGTATAAAAATCATTATAAATAATTTTCAAAATAATATTACATTAAAGTTATGAACATTTCAAAGGGTTTCTTGTTTTTCCTTGAAAATTTTGTTTTTGGACCATAGAAGGTTTTGCCCGCCAAGCGACGATATATTATGATCTCCACCAAATCATAAGAAAATCTGAGAGGTTTGTAAGTTGGTGAAGAGAACATCTTTAAGGGCTAACTCTAATCAACATTATCAAGAAAGCTTATCAATGACGACTCTGACTTAGTTTCCGAAATATCTACATATTTGCTTGTATTAATTATTTTTGGTGGATCTGCAGGGCTTTTGACTGTCGATGTAAAACTTTGGTAAGCCAACAATACATAGATGAATAGATAAATTCTGATTTAATTTGATAATGATGTGATGGCACATGCCCATTTCATTAAGCTCAAAAAGGAGCGTTTAGTACTGCAGCAATTCTTCTAATCCAAATTTTGATTAAATTCGTATTTAATGTACAATGATGGTTGATGTTAAGTAAGTTTTAATTAATTTCAGTTTCAGAAAACGGAATTCTCCACTAATTAAAAAAAAACAAATTATGAGAACATTTGAAGAAAATTGTTTTCGCTTATGAAAAAGTTCTACTGAGTCTAAAAACAAGTTTTTTTTACCTTGTAATAAATTGTTCAACAAATATTTTCTACGGAGGTAATTAGATTAATAAAGGTTAACAAGGAAACTGCAAGAAAAATTTGTTAGGAGAAAAACTGGTTCTAAATCTTAGTTAAGTTAAAATTCTCAAACTTTTACAGCTTTATAGCCTTGCAAATTCATAACAAACAGCATTCATGCCGGCATCAAAAATATTTTGAATTTACTTTTTGGATTGATATGTCTTCTGTTTCAGAATCAAAATGATGTGTTACGGCTACGTACTCTTCCTGCCGAAAAATGATTTGCTATAATGATGCTTACAAATCCTACACATACTTTCAAATTAGTGTTCTTTATTTCTACTGCTCCTTTCAGATTCCACAATGCATTTGAAAGTGCCAAAACGGTGCTTGTTACAGAGTTTCGATACCCTACCAAGATGTATTTGTATTAAACTATGATGCCAAGTAACTAAACATCAAACAAATTTAAGTTTTTCGAGGCTAGATACTCTCACGTTTCAAGTAAAAAAATGCTGAGATTAATTCGGTTAATTTTAATTTTACACTTGATATTTTTCAGAACTGAAACACAAATTCCTGCGGGTGGAACCAAAATTTTCTAGTTGAACCCAGATTATAACCTATACGAAAATGAAGCTTACAAATAATATTTCAAATTTTGGCTGGAACTCAACCCTTTGTAGTTCTGAAGATTCAGTAAATTTTGACTTTCAAGCTCTAACCAAAAATTACTGATCAACTTCTTCAAAGTGTAAAACAACTTTCCTGTGGAAACTTAGTACCTACTTTACTATACTTTCATTCAAATAGTTATAGTTTCTTTGTGGATTCCATTTACATTTTCTTGGAGAGAAATTGCTAAGAAACTTCAGTTTAAGCTCAGAATACTAAGGTTCCTAAGGTTCTGAAGTTCAGAATTTAAATTTAAAATTCAGAGATAAAATTCGAGATTCTGATAATAAAGTGGAAAACCTGTATTCAAGCAAAAGTCTCACAGTTAACCTTTAGGTTTTGGTTTCAAGTTTGAATTGAATGAAATTTGAGAATTTTCATTGCCATTGCCATTTTATACAGTCATAGCTAAAATTAACTTTCAAAAATTTGGTTTTCAGTTTCCCTATAACAATTCTGCATTGTTTCAAGATTTTTTATTGTAGTCGATTACATATTTTCCCTGAAACTTATGCATAATGTTTCTTTCTGAAAATTACAAAAAGCAATGTACTACTAAACTTTTAAACTGTACTAAAAATTGATACAAAATCAGAATTAAGGATTAAATCTGAAGATCTAACGGTGAAATCAAAATTTCAAAATAAAATGTAAAAATCGGTATTAAGGAAAAATTTCCGCATTTTAAAAGATAAAATTATGAATGCTAGGTTAGATAAATTTTCAGGAAGATTGTTTTAGGGTCTCTTATTACTGACGATTGGGTATTTTCTCTGAAAGAGTTTTCTCCTCCTAGGCTTAGCCGAAAACAAATTTAATTTAATTTTTAAAATTTTAATAACCTTTTATTGCAAAGGTACTATAAGCTTACTACTGGTAAACGTTCAAAATGTCCTGATATTCTTAAGTTTCAAAATCAGAACTGAGGACTAAACTCAAACGTTCAGTGATAAAAGCGAAAATATCAGGATAATTATAATGAAAAGTTTGTATTCAAACAAGAACATTCAAAACGGAAAATTCTAATTTTATCTGACTTCAGCAATTCTCATTTATTACAATTCTACAACTTTCTTTTAATAAGATTTATAATTTTAAAAATCTTTTATTGCATAGGTAATATGTATAAACTTACTGGCAAACGCTTAAAATGTCCTGACATTCTTAGTCTTAAAATCAGAACTGAGGGTTAAACTCAAAAATTCAATGATAGCAGCGAAAATTTCAGGATATTTATAATGGTTTGTATTCAAATAAGAACATTCAAACTGAAAGTTCTAATTTCATGTTATTTCAACAATTTTCATTTATTAAAATTCGACAACTTTTTTTATTAAGACAAGTAATGATAAACATCAGCAATAAGTATATTGTTAAATTTAGCTAAATGGTAAACATTGCTCTCTTAAAAAAATGACTGATGCTATCAGGCGTTATAAAACATTTAATTTAATTTTAATAATGATGCTGCGTTAATCCAGTTTTTTGCCCATCTAAATGGTCTTGTGATTCGGCATGCTCTGTGTAACATGTGGATAAATATCGTAACGTCTAGATGAGAAAAAAATTGTGGAAAAAGGATTTACAACACAAAAAACACATCCTTACTTTAAGAATACATAAACCAATTTTTTTGTTTTAATATTTTCCGTTGCCCATTTATAGAATTTAATTGGATACCACGTTTTTGATGATCACCGTTTTAAATACATAAATCTCTAACTACTTCTAAAGGTTACAAACGTGTCAAACAAAAACATTGATTCATTTTTTTATATTCCCCTAACTAAAAGCTCTATACTACATAAAACTATAAAGCTATAAACTAGAAGTTGGCTATAAAGCTGGAAGTTAAATTAGGTGTAGAACTCTAAAATTTAACCTTCGGTGCTTAGTTTAAAGTTGACTTTAGATGTGCAGCCCTCAGTTCCTCAACCGATATAAAGTTAGGTAATTTTCATCTATGTAAAGAGATTAATTGCATTGCAAAACTAATTATTATTAGTTATTAGGGTTTAGATTAAAAACCAATAGCGAATAATTAAATCTGTGTAAAACCTTTGCCATTTCCTTTTTAAATGAATTTAATTAAAGAAATAGATAAAATAAACAGGTGCGGCAATAGTAACATCCACATTCGGTAAAGTGATCATCGTTTAAGTTGATGATTTATTGGTAACCTTTGCAAAATATCGTAAACTTTTAAAACACGACTTGCAGCCAAATTCGGTTAATATTTCAGTTTGAAGGTACGTTCTTGCGGTGCCATTTTTGGGTTATTAAGTTTCCAGAAAGGAAATTAAAAACATCATGCATTATACATAAAAACTGAGTTATAGTAACCAAACATTATTTAAATTAAACAAAAACTGAATTTAGATTAACAAATAATCAGAATGATTATCAAAATTTGTTGGATTTATACTAATAATTTATAGAATTTCTTAAAACAATGATTTGGGAAATTTTAGAGCCCCTTCAATTGACAGAGATTTTTCCAGATTTTAGCAGGTTTTCTTTAGTTCGTAAAGAACCTAAGTCATAAAACATTTTGCCATATTTTTAATTGAAAACCATAACGTCTAAATAACAGAAGAAATCTACAATAAAATATTAATTACAAATTGACTCAACAACGCAGATATAAATATTTATACTGAATATACTTACAAAGCTACCCAAGTTGCAATTTCGTAATGTATAATTAATTATTAAGAAATATTCAGTCTTTGAAGCATCATTGATGCATTGCGAAAATCATTCGTGCTTTGTAATTAAATAACGATTTCTATAAAGGATCTAAAATGTTGTCATTTAATGTTATTGCATTTACGTAATACCAGTCTATTATGTTTTTTCAATCTACTGTATGAATAACTTATTACAATAATAATAAATATTTTAACGCTGACGGTAATTAAGAAAACGTTAAGAAACAAAATTATAGTGGTAGAAGTAAAGAAATGATTATTAAACATGGAAATAATAAGTTAAAATTAATATTCATACCTTAATGAGGCAGAGAGACGTTTCTAATTATGACGTTTAAAGCTAAGTAAGTATAATATTTGTATTTTTAGTTATAAAGAATGTGAAATTCATTAAGTTTTTTGTCAAAAATATTTCTGAGAAATTGCGTTAATATAAAAAGCAGTAAGTTTCAAAATAATCATAAATAAATAACCTTAATTAAAGTAAATTGTACGCCTTTTCTTTCTTTGACTGAGATAAATGAAACAGTCTTTTGCAATAGTATTTAAGGGCATTTATTATGAAAAATTTAAAATAACTCAGAATTGTTTGCAGGTGTTCGTATATTTTACCTTTGAAGGTTCTTAAAAAATTCATGAAAGTACGTTTCAGACAATCCATTTTAATATTGTAAAATACACTTTATAAAAAATTTATTTTACGAAATAGCACAAAAAAAACTAAATTGGATTTTCGTTTTATTTCTTTTTTACCTCTTGTTTTTCTTGTATTTTACATGTTGTTTTAGTACTGCCTGAAAAACAAATAATATATATTTTATAATGTATTTCGTTAAATTGATACACAGAGAAAAGGATGCGTATAGAACAGTTACATTAGTATTCCTATTTTACCGCTTACATGTGTCAGAAAAAAAAATACAAGGTTTTATGGTTTGCATTCTAAAGAAGGTAAAGCCATAAACAACAAACTACTTCTGGTTATATTTTTGCGTACTAAAGGAAGAGGCAAACATTTCAAACCCTGCCTCAAATCCTAACTGTTTGAAAAGTTTACCTTTTATTTAGTAAATTCCTTCACTTACCAAACGTTTCTCATTGTTTCATAGTAGTTTACTTCCGTCATTGTCGTAAATTTACTTCGATACAGAAACTGCAGCAAAGTATTTTTAAAATACTTTTCAATCGCAGCGTTTGTACAATAAGTTACAGAAGACTTGTACAACATCTTACTTATAACCCATAATAAACTAAGGTTCACCCAGCAACTGGTGAAAAACAGAAAATTTCGGAACAATTATTTATTTTGTTACAAATTTGCATATTTCAGCCCTTATATTTAATTAATGAAGTGTATATACAAAGGTTTCCGCGTAATATAATTTTATCGGATATAAAAACGTTTGTTTAATTAAACTGAATTCTTAAATAAATTTAAATGAAAAAGAATTAAATTTCTGGCTAAATTAAAATTTGCATTTTTCAATTAAAATAACCGAGGCTCGTTGTTTGTTTAAAACGATTACTGGGAGTAATGTTATTTCAACCTTTACAGTTACTCGCCTAATTAAATATTTTGTGTAATGTGTACGTATTAATTTATATTATTAAATAAAAGGGAGGTCGCATGCTTGAATACTAACGTTGGTATAGTAATGAAAACGTTAGTAGGTGTGCATTCTGGCAATAATTCATGATATTTGATTAGATAGCGTTATAATAGCTTGTAATCATTAGTTTCAGTGTCTTTGGAGATTAATAACTGCCAAAAGAGGTCTATCAGTTAAACAAATGTTGGTCGTTTAAAACGCACAAAAAACTTAACGAGGTGGTTGTAACGTTTTATATTGGTCGGCAATCAAAAATTCAAATGTAAACATGCAGTTGCCTATGTGAATAGATAGAAACACGCAATAAGGTTAAAAGTTAATTTCTCTAAAAGGAGCAAAATATGTTAGATCAGAGGTCGCCGTGGGTGTTATTGATTGCTATTTTATCTAAACTTGTTTTACCACAATGGTAATGAAACTGCATTCTCTACGTGAATGTTCTTCTTGCGGAGAAAATCATAAATCACGCAGCCGTAGCGGTAGTAAACGCATGAATGAATTTTTAAAGCGTCGTTCCAATTACGTTAATTGACAACACACTCTGTTAGTAATTGTCTTCGAATTCTGAACTATGCTCTTCTATAAACCAAGCCCATAAAATAACATCGTTTTCTTTGTTGTAATCCGTATTTCATAAATTCAATGCGCGGATCACAGGAAGTAGTCAAATACATGCAAATAGTATAAAAATAAAAACAAAATAGTTACCACACTTACTAAAATCAAACAGGTTAATAAAGCACATTTAGAATGAAACCGATTACTGATTTTTCGCCTGAATATTAAAAATACAGTCGGTCATAACTACAAGTTGTGAAAATTATATTTTTCATGGCACATTTTGCAATAGAATCTTTCAAATAATAAATTCATACACAAACAGCAACATAATGTGCTGTACTTGATCTACCCCTAACGAAGTTAATACTAGTACAAAAGAAATAAAACCATTGGGCAAAAAGAAAGTACGAAAACAAGGAAAAGAGGTTTATAATTATTAAAATTTTCATCATAGTGAAAAGTTCGACTATAGCATACCTATGAGAAAATAAATAGGAAATGCTTGTTGGAAAACCATGAAACGACTCAACATTTCAGAAAAAATTGCCAAAAGAATCAAAGCCACAATCACGAAACTACCAGTAAAGTAAAGTGGATTAAGTCAGGGAGACACCTGGTACCAATTCTGTTTAACATACTATCAAAAAGGGCAATCAGAAAAAATAATACGTGGCACAGTTTATAATAGAAGCTTGCAGCATCTAACCTAGCCTAAGAATTTATTAATAACAATGTGAAGTAAGAAAGCTTTGGAAGTGTCATTTTAGAATGAAAAGTGAGGTAAACAAACGGGAGAAGAAAAAAAAACCAAAGATGTCAGGGTTTTAACAGACTGATCAAATTTAGTGGTCAAAATACATATTGGTTTTTAATCACTGAATTTCAAGAATAAATAAAAACAAAGTGGCAGTGGAATTATAATCATATTGATGCCAATACATTTACTTAAATTTTATTTATCAAACTAAAGATAATATCGTTTATTAAAAATGGACTACACTGATATTTAACATTAAGTAGAATGTCATTTTATTTTAGATTCAATCGCAGTAGACGAATGAAATGACAACAAACTCAGCTCGTGCAATATAACTATGCATTCAGAGACCTACAGTTCATTTTTAATTGATGAAGCGTGTCAACTGAGAAATGAGGAATAAAAAATTGTTACATTAACACAGTTAAACTTTTATAATATTAAAGATCAAAATATATATAATTATATATAATTTGAGTTATTTATCTATCGCATGGATAAATGGATATTACCACATTAGAGAACAAATTAAATATTAAAAAAATATTAAAAGTATTGATAAAGCTATTAAGACAACAAGTGTTTTATAGAAGGTTTAAAAAGCAAGGTCATAGTTCAAATCCGAGCGAACGAAGTGAGCTGAGGATTTGTTAGACCGAGATTTTTAAACTATAAAACACGAGTTGCCTTCAAGATTTTTTCTAACACTAATATCTTTCACTAATATAAATAGTATTAGATATTTTAATAAATTATTATTTGAGACGCGTCACTATACACAAAATGCGAAGATTGCTAGGCAACGACGTATTTTATAGAGAAACGCGTATTTTAAAGGCCTATAAAATACGTTGTCATTGACGTCGCATTTTATAGATAAAAGGGTATTTTAAAGACAACATAACAAGTGAGCTCTTATTCACAATAGAAACAGCACGTTAGTGTTAGAAAAACTTTTTAAAATTGATCAAAAATAATTGTTAAAGTCGATTTTGAACATATATTCATGCGATTGCATATGCATGTGCATATTCTCAATATTTACTGCATATATTTAAAAAATAGTGCGCATATATATGCGCATATTTCAGCAATAATCTAGGTATTGCATATATTCTATTCAAATGTACCTTGAGGGCTAGGTTTCGGGTACTTTCCCATAATCTTCGAGTCGAGTGTTTTTCTCTTATCAGTTGTTATATATAAGTAAAGGTGGAGTTTGATCTTTATGTGGTCGATAAATTTGGGTTTTTTAGTGGCTTGACTAATCGCTAGCGAGGCTGTTGCTTTGAATGTTTCAATCTCGTTGTTTATTTCTTCTCGAGTAATTTGTTGTACAGGTTAGTTGTTTGTTCACCTTCATGATAGTTCTAAAATTGTCCCATTCTATTGGTCCTTCAATAATTAGCCTTGGGAGCTTGGGGTAACAATAGAGCAAGCAGTTGAAGGTAAATTTAACGGGGAGATGATCGGAATCCAATTCGGTAAGTACAGTTTGGGTTATTGGTAGGTTGACATTTTTACGTAATATAATGTCCAAGCTGTTCGGTTGTTGATTATATCTGTAGGGGTAATAAGTAATAAGTATATTCAGTAGGAGCAGCTATCAAAACAGCTAGCCGGGAGGTAAAGTAATTGACAAATTATTTATCCCATTTGAGGTTAACAATGGCAGGTAAATGAAAAAGCGGTACGATATGAACATTTGCGGGTGTTTACAGTGCAAGCTTTCGACGTGACATCTACCAATAGAATTTAGAATCAAAATTAGTATTTGATTATACAAAAATCTTCATTTAAGTGATTGGTAAGTGCTTTTGCTGCCCTCGCTCACTACGTTCGCTCGTGCAGCAGAAATCTTCGGGATGAAATATACCTATATCTTCCCTTATGACGCAATATACTATAGTTTCATCCAATTGGGGTTGGTTGTTCTGCATCCGCAATTCTTGTATTTGCAGTTGAGATCTTCAACTAACATTGTAGAATGATGGCTTTCGAGTATGTGATTGATTTTATTCAAGTTGAGCTGGTTATTGGGGGATTTATAAGCGAAAACTAGTTTTAGCATGGAGTTATTATTTAGGGATAGCTTAACTGCAATGACTTCTAGGTATCTGACATTATCTAACTCTATTATTGATGTATAAATAGATTACACTTAATAACTATAGCAGAACCTACCCAGCTTACTGCTGTGATTCTTTCCTGTGGATATGATATCCTGGAATTCTGAATTTTTCGTTCGCAATGAGGTGTGTTTCAGTGATACAAGCTATGTATATCAATCTTAGGTCTAGTTAGAAAGGGAACGAATACTGATCAGTGATCATTGGCGTTCCAGTTGAGTGGGGCTAACTTGTTTGTAGAAATATGATTATTTGCCGCCATTTTGGTATAGCATGGGGATCAATGAGCTGACGAAATTTTTAATTTGTTCAATGTAGTGTGTAATTATTTGTATAAATAGGTAGAGTGGCATTAGTGCTCAGTTGATTTACGTTTGCTAGCGTTAGGCTCAGCTGTTTGGGTGGGATGGTTGTTATTATACAGCCTAGATGCGTAAGTTGGGTTGTTTGTGGATATTGGAGATGGGGTTTATCAGTTTGACTGTAGAGTAGTATTGAAGATTGTTGTATTTTTTCATCTATCTATAGTTAGCGGTGCGTGTACCTCCGCAGTTGATACATTTGAGAGATCCAGTATCCTTTGGTTTTTTGCATTGAGAGTAGTGGCTTTCTGAACATTTCACGCAGCGAGGTGGCAAATGTAGTTTTGCGTGTGGCCTATTAGTTGGGAGTTGGTGCACTGCGGTGTTTCTACTTCTTCGTCGTGATTCAACCGTTAGCACACAATAATATAGTTTATGCGATTAAATATATTGATAGCATTTTCTGTTTTATCTAATTCTAGTGCAATGATTGGCATTGCTATTTTTTTATGATTAAGTAATCGATTTTATTAGGTTTCATAAAATTTTGTTAGTTTTCTAAGGTCATCGGTACTATTTAGGTTAATCTTCAATTCCTTTCCTTTGTAATTTGTGGAGTAGTTTTTATGATATCTACGATTATATTTTGATAATTAGTACCATTTTGAGAGAATATGTACTTTTATGTAAAACAGTGATCTAATCCGGGCTATATTAGATTTTAAAACAAAAGAAAAGCTGTTAATATGGTACTAACTTTCCCTGCAAATTCCCAAAGCAACTTTTTTGTAATAAATAATTCATGTTTATATTTAGATTACTCTGGTTCCTTGTTTTTTGTTTGACATTTTGACAAATAACTGGGAACATTTTGAACATACGCTTAGTTAATTCATTGTTGATGTTTATTAATTCTTATGTTAACTGTTTAACGTTTCTGAATTATTATTTTTATTGATTTGCTTGTAAGTATACATTTTACTGTAAGTTGATGACATCCATTAAACTGTATTTTCTTTTTATTTTAATGAAGTGGGATATCTTTGACGTTTTTACGTAGAAAAATAGAGTCGAAATCATCTATGAAAGTGTGATGTGCTGCATACACGAATTCGTCAATTACCCTGTATATCATATATATTTGAAGATTTATTTAAGAGTAAAAAGCATAATTTAAGAGATTATTTATATAAAAATGCACTTCCTGCTATGCAATTAGGGCGTATTTAAATTTGGTGCTTCTATTATGACAGTTCTAAATTTACAATCAAAAAGAGCGAAATACCTATTACAACAGAGTTTGAAATTTATTTAACGGATGTATACTTAAAATACGTTTACGTGTGCTTATGCTTCCGGATTTAATTCGATATAATAAAATAATTGAAGTAGTTTCTAAAAGGAGATAACAAACAGAAAATCGTTTTTAATAGGGGTTAATAACCAGAAGAAGGTTTGGTCGTGTGTTCGCTTTCTATTTCTGTAAAATAGTTATAATAAAGGAATTACATTCTGAGAGCCCTAAAGGGGTTGCTAACTCAGAAATTAACAGCACGAAAAGCGTGTAGGACTGGACCGAGCGTGTCGCGCTATTAGTTGTATCGTTGATCAGATTAGATCCGGTGCGGCGAACACGATACGATAAACACGAATTTCATTCATATTATATCAACATCAAACTGAATTTTTGAGTAGAGTTTAATTGAAGCTATGGAGAGGATTTTCGCAACTTTTATTACAAAAGACTCCTTTTATTGTTAGTTGCATTGTTAAGGCTACGCTTACGTTCCTGGTTTTCATTTATATCCAGACAAACAAACGTTCCTAGCAAAATGAGAATACGACGAACGTAGGGACATAAATAGTGTGATAAGGAAACTGCACAAATGCGATTAATTTATATAATTATACTTTTAACATAATTAGCTTAGACACAGAAACTTGACTGTAATTGCGATGGGATTACAAGTTTTACCATTTAACAACAACCTAATAATGACTTCGAGCTGTTTCACTACAAGTTCATTAATTAACTTCATTAAACATTTTTGATTGCGTTTTTCTACTTTCTGAGACGACCGTAACATAAAAGGAGGGTGAAGATAAGGGCCATAAACGTTGAAATATCACTTTAAACGGGAACGAATTATTCACTTCGACTTTAATAACTTCGGGTAGCTGGAAGTTACATTTCAGGCAACAAAATTTGTCCCCGTACACCTTATTCTTTTCAAAAAGAAAATAATAATGGTATTTATGCAGTACCTCCTCGGTATTTATTCTCCTTTGAATGTAATTAAACGAGCTGTAAAACAAACACCAGCTCTTTTCTCTTGATACAATTTTGTAATGCGGGGACGAGTATAATGGATAATGTAGAGTTTACGCTAAAAAAATTTATACCTATTTTTATATCTAAATTAAAACACGGAATTTAAGGGTCCCGCTTTCAAAAATAGGTTAATAAAATAACTTGTGAAACTTCAGTTTTTTTATTAAATTTGCAGCAAAGAGCTTTTCAACAGCGCCTATCCAGGAATTATTTTTGAATTTTCTGTTAAACCTTTTGAAGACGTTTGTGTAGGCTTCTAATTTATGTTTTAATTTATTTAAAAGCTGCACGATCAGGGGCGGATTATCCCTTGGACAACAGAGACTTAAGTCAAAGGGTTCACAAAATATAAGGATCTTTTAAATACCGAAATGCGTTTATTTTGGTTTGCTAAAAACACCCTAAAAATTAAACTTAAGGTCCCCTTCGACAAATAATTTAAACAATTTAGGAAGATTATTAAAACAAAATGAATTATGCTTTGGGAGAGCATCCCTCTGATTCTTTTAACACATAAATGGTTTACGGAATTACTATATTGAGATTATGTCAACGTCCCCAACACCAAGCTATTAAAAAAAATAGAGTTTAGTTCAACTTTTATTATTATTATATATTATTATATTATTTTAATATTAATCCGCCCCTGTACGCGGTCTCCATTTAAATTGAAAACCCAAACATAAGTTAAAACTGACAAACATTTCAAAAGTCAATGTTCTAAACAACAAAACCTAAACTATAAATTTTAGACTATTGATTTGAATTTACGAAGAGATAACCAACACAACTAAATTCTTTTTACAAATTCTGAACTGATAATCCAAATTTATGTTCGATATAAAAACGTGCAGCTGAGATAAGGTCATTTATTTTACCACGAGTTTAAACTCGTTATCAGGAACAGAAGAAGCATCTGCCTATACGTAACAGTTCGTGTAGGAACTGCTTGAAGGTTGAATCGGATTTTATTCATAAAAATTTGAAACTACAAGAAATAAAAGATAACACTAGCACGTCACGCAACTTAAGCAAATGTACAGATTTTTCAGAATTTAAAACTTGTAACTTAATCATATTTGTAAACAGGATATATTTAACCATAAATACTTTTAATAAGCTTAAGAATCGCCCTCGAAACGAATTTTTAGCTTTTATCCATAACAAATTTAGAACAGCAGAAATCATTGATGCAACTACTAAAACCAAAATTTCAAGTCGTCTTTGCCTTCAATCAACCAATTACGGAATTCTCACTTTAGGAAGGACATTTTTATTTGGAAATTAAACAAATTAAAAAAAAAATTAACAAATTCACTTACCACTTCCCGAAGTCTATTAGCGAAGCCACAACAACACAAATTGTTTAGAAAAGTCCGAAGGTATTAAAATTAACAGAATTTGCACTAAATGTCCCCACTAACGCTGTCGCGGTCACGCAAATACTGAATAATAGCAGTTTGAAGATGCATCAAACGCAAGGTCCAAATCTAACAGACAAAGGTTCTGCTTCGTGCGATAAGCGAGCAGGTGTTTGAGTTTGGTTAAAGTGTAGATAATGCTTTTATGTGAGAGAATAAAAGATAAGCAAATGTCGAGAGCAATATAAAAATGTTTATTACTTTAAATTAAGAGCTGAACATTTTACAACCATTGATTAATATTAAATTATTGGATAAAGGTGAACTACAATTTTATCAAAATAAATTTTATCAAACTAAATACTTAAATTTGTTTTTGGTAGAAAATTAAGCAAAGATCGTAATTTAACTATAGGTAATAGAAACTCGATAATACGAAAACCAACAAAAACCACAACTACGGATTACCGAGAAGGGGTTTAAATAAGAGAAAAACTTCTAACGTCCTCCTTTATTGAATAAAAACCATGTAAAGAAACTGAAATATAGGAATCTACTATTCAGAGCCTGGATGCGAATAATTAATAAGAATTTCTTTTTATTTCATGTATAAAGAAAACATAGTGCTACGTACAATTTGAAATAGTCACGATTTAAACATTCTGAGATCTAATGCTACAATTACACTGTATATGTTGCTTAGAAGGCGCCATAAATATTATTCACATAAAGATGCTTTTATAAGAAACTCGGGCTTTTATAGTTTCAAGTGCTTTGTGGCTTAAGAGCAGCTTGGCATCGACTGCAATGGTTGTTTTCCATTTTCCAGCATTCATTGAAGATTTACTATTATTACAATATTAAAAAATGATTCGTTTTCAGGAACTTGGTTGGTTTTTTAATGACTTCATTCTTGTATAGCATGGACATTAATGTGCCCGAAAGGGTAAATTTTGTACATACTTATTTGTCTGTGATACATATTGAAATGAATCAGATTATAAATAAATCAAGTAAAACTCAAACGAATACCTTCGCAAGTCTACTGAACAGTGCTTCGCAGTATGTTGCCGCTCATCAGGTATACATAGCCAACTGAAACCGATCAGCACAAAAGTGAAAGATTTTAACATCTATTCATATAAATCGCAAAGCTTGTGCCACTGGTTGCTTTGAATAAATCTTATAGTTCAACACTTGATGAGGCTTCATTTGCCTTTAATCCTGAAACTATTTTATTTATTTTATTATAAAGACTTTTGTGCTGATCAGGATCAATTGGCTACGTACACCTGATGAGCAGCATAAAACTGCAAAATCATGGCCGTAGGCTTTTATTTACATTAGCACGTACTCCCTTGATACAGATATACACAAGAAGAAATCAATGACCTCCATAAAGCATTGCAGACTGAATTAAACAAGATACCACCTACACAGGTAGTACTAATAAGATGTTGGAGTGGATGCTTTAAAACAGCGCTTTAACGAACCTTTTATAAATACTAGCTGTGAAACTCTGACTGAATTTTGTGTACTAAATGAACTACGTATAAATAATAAATAACACCTATTTCAGTCACAAGACAACACAAAATAACATAAAACAACTCTCGGGGACAGCACTCCACAATTGATTATATAATAACCAACAGTTCCGCCCATCAGAGATGTGTTCGATCATTATGCTTACCCAATATTGGATCATGCCAGTCTTAGGAAAAATACGATTCGATATTTAGCTAAAGAAATAGCCACTAGTATATTACAAAAAAAAGTATATTGAATCATTTACCAACTATAGTATCCGAAATCTGTACTCAAACAGACCAAAAATTAAAAGAAAACAGAATTACACCAGAAGATGGCGTAGAAGGCTAATTCTCGTATAAATACAAAACTATGGTTCATGAAGGAAATAAAAAAGTTGGCCAAAGAAAAACGTAAAACCTGCCTAAAATACATATGTAACAAAATCTATGACGAACATATTAATTATAAATCGCATAATCTCTGAGAAACTGGTAGAACTTCAGTTACAAACAGGAACACAATTTGTAAGAATTTCAGAAAAAGGTATGGAGAATGCTGAGACGCAGGAAAATGGAAATAAACTAGTTCGCTTAAACGCAGACGATTACAGAAGAAGAATGGGCAAAACACTTCAATAATTTGTATGTAAATGTCGAACTAACTAATAAAAGGGAGGGAAAAGCAATCAGAAACGGAAACAACAGTAACATCAAGCAAAATAAAGAAGGACAAATATCAAATAATATATAAATGCAAAAAAAACAAGAGGCCAGGAACTGTGTACAAAACAACATTTTCCCAATGAATTATTAAAACACGAACAATATCCCTAGAATGGAAGAAGAGCAGCTTTAATCTTGTGTCATGATCAGAAAACAATTAAATTTGATGTAAAGGGTCTTGGAAAATGATTGATGATGACTATATTGACATAATTCATCTTTGAGAGAACTAGATCTCTGTATGTGGTAAGTAGCACCCCAAGACAAATGCGCAACAAAAAGAATTAAATGCTGGAGAGAGATTCATTGTAGATTGGGGACCCAGGCTAACGACGACTAAAGGTAGAGAACTGAGAAAAGCTGCCAGAGAATTGAATTGCAATTACCATTCAACAAGTAAGCATACGTACTGGCCTATTGACAAGTGTCTCCTAAGTTCACTGAAGTCGCAGAAAACTTTGACTTGGATTCCCATCACTCAGCCATCATGTAGACACTGAGTGAAAAGATAACCAAAAGAGCAGCCAGACCACTCTTGTTAAAAAAAAACACTGATTGGGAAAGTTTCTGGATTTATGTTGAGAATAACATCAATATGAATATCAACCTAAGAACAACTGAGCAACAAGAAAAAGAAGCTGAAAACTTCACCAGACTTGTCCAGGCAGCGGCATATAACAACACCAAGGAGATTACTCATATAACCAAAGGAGTAAGCTACCCCGCTGGCATCAGAGAACTCGCCAAAGAAAAAGAAGAGCCAGAAGGATATTGCAATACACCAGAGACCCATCTGACAAAACAATCTTGAATAATAGAGCTCAAAAACTGAGAAGAGATATACAAAAACTCAAAGAAGCATGAATAAATTCCTACCTGCAGAATTTGACACTTGACGAAAAAACGTACTACTTACTCACTTTAGAAAGCAACTAGAAGGATCGGAAAACGAATTACATCCATACCACAAATAAGAAGAGATATGGGACCATGGGCCAGAGGCAATAAACAAAAAGCTGATCTGTTTGCAGAACATCTAGTTGATAACTTTACACCCAATCAAATATTAGTAGAAAATGTATTGCCTGAAGCCAACAACCAAATTTCGGAAAGCATCACCCTAACCACCCCGAAAAAAGTAGCAGAGGAGATCAAAACAAACCGTAACCTGAAAAAAGTACCAGGTTACGTTCTATTTACTAGTGAAATACTAAAACAACTGCCTAGGAAAGGTATAGTATGACTTACCTTTTCAATTCAGCTTTCAGTGTAAAGCTGTTGGAAAGTTGCAGAGGGTAGTCATTCTGCCAAAACCAGGTAAACCACTTAATGAAATAAAGTCGTATAGACCAATTTCCCTATTACCTATTGTTTCAAAACTATTTGAAAAGCTTGTACTTAAAAGACTAAGACCTCTTATAGAAGATAACCTACCAATCTCAGATTACCAATTTCGCTTCAGCCAGAACCACTCAACAATATTGATCAGGTGCATCGTATCACTGACATTGTTGAACAAGCATTAGAGGAAAAACAAGTCTGCTCTGCAGTCTTATGTGGCCCAAGCCTTTGCCAAAGTTTAGCACATAGGGTTAATACACAAACTGAACAAAATGCTTCCAAAACAATATGTAGAAATCTTAACAACTTATATAGTCGATAGACTTTTTAGAATCGAACAGGAAGAGCCGAAGAGGAATACTCTAGCCTAAAAGAAATAAGAGCAGGCATACCTCAAGGAAGTGCCCTTGGGCAGCGACTTACCAGCATTGGATAACGTAACAGTAGCTACATTCACCGATGATATCAGAATCAAGAAAGCTCCAGAAGAAAGCTACAAGCAAGCGATATTATAGTAGACTAAACCAAGAGATGGACGATCAACCTCAATGAACTTAAATCCATCCATATCAACTTTACAAACAAAAAAATAGAAGAACCAGTTCCGCTAAATATCAACGGTACAATAATTGTACCCTATGAAATGAATGCCGAATAATTATCTCGGCAAGACCTTAGATGTGAAGCTGAAATGAAAAACGCATGTGAAGAACTGAGCTTGGTCTGAAATTTAAACACCAGTATTGACTTTTTGGCAGAAACTCGAAGTGATCAATACACACTAAATTACTACAATCACATCCTAAAACCGGTGTGGCTATACGGCATCCAGCTATGGGGTTACACCAGTGATACTAACATTAAGTCCATACATACATTTCAAAACAAGGTGCTCCGTGGTATGTTCGTAACTCAGATTTATCGAGACTGCTGGACAATCATCACCATGTCCGAAGACCGAAGAGAACCAAACCATCCGAACTTGTGTAGTGTGTTGTGTGTAAAAGCAGAGCATAGTGTGTAAGTGAATTATAAATAGTTCTTAGAAGAATCTAAAGGACATCAGTGGATGGACTTTAGGTGGTAAGTTCTTACTTTAGGATGTATTAGATATAAATTAATGGTTAGTTTTTTAGACTAGTTTTATTAGTCAAACACCAACTTTTTCCACTTTTTCTGTATAATTTGCATTTTGAAAAAATTTTTCTTGTGGCGTTTGAAAGAGAGTGGTGATATCTATCTACTGATATAGAGATTTTTTCGGTATTAATATTTTTGTAAAAACTATTTGAAAATTTTGAAGTAAGCTAGAGCTTTAGATTTTTTAATACTATAAAGTTGGTTTTTAGAAATTAAAAAAAAATCTTTCTATCAATAGACAGAAAAGACATGGATCATTATAAAAAAAAACTGCTCTGCCGTTCCTGCTTAAAAAATGAGTATAAAAAATGGAACAAAATGTGCTTAAAATGAGGTATATTTCATGGTGTAAATTCCAGCGTTAAGTAAGCGTTCCGTTTTTAATAATAGTTTTTTTTTTAGTTAATTTAGTTTGAATTGTTTTAGAAAATAAGATCTAGGCAGTGTACGCGTTTAAATTCCCTTTGGCATTGAATATTTAGCATTTTTATATCGCATTGCTTCGACAAGCTTTGGTTTCTTGGGAAACCATTTTTTATTGATTAGAAACGAGACATTAGAAAAATAATTAGAATATAAACAAGTTGGGTTTTCGAGATTGAATTTAGAAAAGTTAGTGTTAGTTGAACATTGGGATTAGAACATTAGAAAAGAAGAATAACGTTAGTGAGAACATTGGAAAAGAACACATTGGGAAAAACTACAATTTAGAAGAATAGCATCAAGGTGAGTCGAAGCTATTTACATATTTAGTACGGTCCTTCGAGCATACCTTTTAGTTTTTATTAAGCAGTAAGTATGTACTATCACGTGCAAAAGTAATGACACACCTAAGATTCGTTATTGTATGATAAACAGCCTTGCAGCAGTCGATGAGTAGCTTTCTTATTCTAATTTGTTAATCCTACCTACAAGGTCGTATGGTTATGCCCAAGTTACTCATCGACTGCTGCAAGGCTGTTTAACATACAATGACAAATCTTAGGCCTGTCATTACTTTTACACGTGATAGTACATGGAGCAGTGCCACCTCCACGAATGAAATGATGATCGACTGTATCTCGTCATTCGTTATTGTATCGCAACTGGCCAACATGATTTCCGAGGTCATATTGTTGCATGTAAATTCGTAAACCCATATCCTAAAGAATCCCTGGGGGGTTTCCAGATATTTTATTACTTTTTAATGCGCTGAGGATGTACTTTGCCAAATAAGTTCCCAAACATTTTTATGTCCCAGAAAAACATATGTAAGTATGTAGTCGATCAAGTACGCCGACTTTTCAGATTCATTACTAACTAAACAGTAAGCTGCCTAGGGTATTCATTTGGGCATGATCTGTATAGTCAACGAAATCTTTAGGCTAAGAAGTTTAGCACTACCAAAACACTCAAAATAGCTTAAATATTATCTATATGAATTTGTTTTTACACTAAAGTAAAATATGTTTTCTTTTGTTAGATACTTAATAATAAATTTAATGCAATATGAACGGGAAAAACTCTTGATATAATTAGTAGAATAGCATAAACATCTCGTATACAAAAATATAATCAACAGATAAGCGAATATGCTTTAAAAACTATGTAAGAGCAAATGTATTTTGGCGTGCTGTAGTTGTACAAATCTAATGCATGTCTTGTCAATTCTTATTTATTCTGCAATATTCGAATGCACATTTATTAAGTAATTTAAATAATTTTGAGTTGATGGTAACTATGCCTCTACGCAGTGAAGAAGTTAACCTCTTTTCTGTGGCAGAGGATACAGGAAAAGTTAATAAAATTATAATGTTCAAATAATCGTTTTCAAATAATCGTTGCGACGCAAATAATTTACAACGTCGTCAATTGATTTAATGGTGCATTTTTCATATTAAAACGTTTATTTAAAACTTCGGTCCGTGGTGGGAATTATTCATTAATAAATTTAAACAATGTAATAGTTAACATGAAACAACAACTTAAACGCTAACAACACAACACTAATATTAACCCGAAAACTATAACTAATTTATTTATAGAGTTTATTTATATTCACGCACTTGTATTACACGTGTTCGCCCTTGGTCGCGACAGTAGATATTGGTAGACTTCCCGTTTGCTAATCGAAACGCCCCTAATATACCAGCTGCGGCCTTTTAGAATCCACCAATATGTTTCGAAACGATGACGTAATCGAACAGCCTGGAACACTTTTGTGAGCTTCTGTTAGATGACGCATACGACTGATAGCATCCGCGCGTCTCGTTACAATATCATTTCTAAAATAATATTATTGTAATAAAAATAAAGATTTTATTTGATTTCTGAAGCCACTTACCTTTGAACCTGCTTCGGATTTTTCTTAAAGTATTTAATTGAATAATGTTAATATTTTCACATAATCCTAATAGAATCTTTTCAACGAAGTTGTTCTTAAAGTCCATCGGATTGGACTAAAAAGTTTAAGCAACATATTTATTTTTTCTTGTAAAGATTTAATATTTGCACTCTTTTTGCCAAATCTCGTGTAACGTTTACTGCATTATTAATTAAAGAGACAAAATCACGAACAACTTCAATACTTTGCAAGGAATCTTGTAAAATGAGATTGATTCTATGCGTATAGCAACGTACAAATATCGTACGAGGTTCGTCTTCTCGGATGCGCTTAATGATTTGTAGTTTTTATGTTATTAATTAGCTTGTTTTTTTAATTTTGGGCGCCATGTTTCATTTTGAACGGCGCGGGAAATCCATTGATGTTAATTAAGATCGTTTTAACCATGATTCGAAAACTGGACTGTCCATTGCACCTAAATGCAGCAACTGTACAAAATTTAAATACTATTCTTCCATGACCTTGGATTGCTAAACCTTGAACAGCTAAATATCTAACAGTAGATATAATTTTCAAAAAAGACACAATCGAATATCCTTGATGTCTTGTTGTTTTTGTTAAACGGATTAGCAAATACACTTTCACGATATTGGAATCTCTAACTACAAAGCTGTGTACTGTACTTTTTTCATAGAACCTCTCCAAAACTTTCTTCCAGTTGTTGAAACATTGTTTGACAAAATAGGTAAAGGTAAAGGTGTCGACACTTACACTCCACGAGGGAGCTATGCGTACAGGATGATGTGGGAAGCTCCATGCCTTCGTCAACCGCCTACCTTCCCTACTCCGCCATTGTGTTTCGCTTCCCAATTATTTTCAGTGACTGAGTAGCGATTTTGTTCAGATTATTGAGACTCAAATAGATTCTATTCGGATTACTGAGTATTCGGATTAACTTGTGTTCGAATTATTGTAGTTTATCAAAAATCTACATACTGTTTTAAGTGCATCTAATACATTACACATTACACAGATGAAATGTTCATGTTCATAGAAACGGGTGTTTTTGAGACAGCAACCTTGCAGATATAAAGCGCACATATTAAAACACTAACTAGTATATGTATGTTACTGAAATCATTAAAAAACAGAACTGTTGAAATATGATAGGTACAAATAATAATTAAGTTACATGACTTCGTCACATGTGCAAAAAATTCAAGTAAAATTAATAAATCCAATGAGTGTATCATACAATTTAAGGGGCCTCTGGTCCTCTTTTCTGATATATCCAAACCCAGTTTATATACTCGTATATGGTTGTTTCTTCAAAACTCTTAAAGTAAATATTATGGAAATAATGTTTTATGTCAGCATGGAAATTATTCCTTTAAGAATATTGTGTTGTAATTTAATACAATAATTGCAAAACCAATTCTACGAATAGTTAAATTTATGCAGTAAACAGCCTGTAATGTATGATTACTGGATTTATCTTTAAATAGGGACAATTGTATTCTACTCATTTAATTTCTTGTTATTTATATTATATGAACTTGCACTCAGAGTATAATAACCCTAATCGTATCTGAACAAAATGTCAGTCAAATCGACGACAACGTACACATAACCTAAGTTGAAACAAGAATGTGTAATATAACACGAAGTTGTAGCGAGGTAGGGAATAGAGAAATGCGTGTTGCTATTTCAGGTGTTATTATAAAGCATCATATAACTCAAAAAGGGGTTGTTATCACGGAAACTAAAATATTCAAAGTTAGTTTTAGTAAATCGTGTTAAAGGAAAACCCGTAACAAATTTTTTAATTGTAAACGGCCACGATTCTTTTATTGCTTTAGGTATTGGATGATACTCGAGAAATTTTTTTATCAATTTACGTAGGATCAGATAAATTATGTTAACATGGTTTGAATCTCTTGGAAGAGCTTAGGTTGTCCTTAATAAATTACTTTCTTGTCTAACCCTTTTCGGGATTCTCGAATGAAATTTTAAATATGAATACGGTGCACTTAGGTGTGGTACATTCGCTTACGCACATCAGTTGTTTTAGCAATTGCTCCTATCAAGTGCGTGTGAAAGCAGATACATCACCTCCACTTTAACGACAGCAGGAGTCCCTCAGGGCGGCTGTCTCCCTCCCCTGTTGTTCTACGTCAGTGTCGTTCTATGGAGTGATGAGATCAAATGCTTGTTTTGCCTCGACAGTGTTGTTCACGTTGTGTTGAGAATTCCACCATTAGAAAACACCAAAAAGGATTTAGCAATGCTTTTCCGATGCTTTGGCCATTGGGAATTAAAGAGAAAACAGTATTTTAACAATTTTTAAATTTATACGGGAAATTCGAAAATGTTCCGATTTCAAGGACGAACTAGGACTTTTGGGTAGTTCGGGACAATACCAATTGTAAATTTAAAAAAAATGGACAATCATCAAAGATATGTAGCTCATTCAAACAATTAAAATGCATCGAGAAAATAGAAGAAACCTAAAAAGTTATTAAGTTATTTAGTTGCACCTAAGAACCTCAACTTTTTGAGCTTTATCAATTTGCTTGAAGCCACAACCCCCGACTGTTCTTTTTTTAGCAAAACTTTGAGATCTCAGTCATTCTACACGTAATATTCTCCTTTAGCTCAAAAATTTTAACCTGAATGAACGAAGTAGTCGTAGTACAAAGATAAACAAATCGGCTTTTAATAAAGCGAGTCAAAAGATTTGAATATATTTCTTATACTCTTGAATTCTGTATAGGGTTCGAGGCACCTGGAAATTTAACAATCGATTCGACCCACTTTTATGGAGTAGGTACATGTTTATTGAACCAAAACAAAGGCCTTGCAAGTTTCACGATTTGTATATCATAAACTGTTATTAATGTGAGTTCTTTTCCTCAATTTGAATATCAAAAATAACCCCAATAATAAAGTTATTAGATTTATATTACTGTGTGTAGAAATTTGTTTTTCTAGCAAGTCGTCAACTCTGAGGCTGATTTATTCCAAACCATAAATGTTTTAAATGATTGTTAAACTCTGATTTACTATAAATTTTTTTTATTCATGAGAAGTCGGTATAATTTAAATTAATAATTTTCTTTGAGGCTTGTGTATTCACGTGTATTACATGTTTATTAAATTTTGCTAGTAGGGCTCTCTTACAGGAATTTATATTTATCTAACATGCGTTTAAAATTTTCTCAAAGTTGAAACAGTGGCGCCTGGCACCCAGCTATGCGTAGGGAACTAAGCGATACTGGCGTTTTTGCCCCCGATTACAGAATATTTCTTTATTGTAAGTTATAAGCTATTAATCTTAGGCACGTTTCCAATTTACTAAATGTCAGGATATGTAAATACTGGTCTAGCTGATATAACTTCTCGGGGTTCATTTTTTATCGCCACTTTTAATAAAATTTATTTTTTAAACGATATACTTTATATCTGTCATTTTAATTAAAATATATTCATTCCTGTGGTTAATATGCTAATTTAAATAATAAAAAATAGTAAACGCTAAAGTGTCGCTTTAATTCAACTAAGTTTTTGTTAAGGTCTTTATATATGGTTGCCTTATTTTTTGACGTACAATGTGATGGATGGCTTACAAGAAATGCTTCAGTTATTTAATATTTAATTTTTTCCATTTATAAAAACTATAAAATACTTATTCGGATTATTATTTCTAAATTGTTGATTTCCGTTTAAATGTTTACAGATAGTTAATTTTCAGAAATAACAATAATCAATCCTGATACAATTTAAGATTAACAACCTTATTTTTGTTTTTGATACGGCTATAGGTAAGCGGTAGAACTATGTTCTTTCAATCTATTATATATATTCATTATTCTTTTATATTATCTCGGCAGTGAGCTTTCTTGTAATATTCATTAACAAAAAAAAATTGAAAGACGTTATGAAACCCATAATGTTTGGGACAGCTTTGAGACTCACACAGTAAAGTACCTGGGTGTAACCCTAGACACTAAGCTTGTATGAAACAATCATATATCTTAGCCACGATCACCTTCTGGGCATGTCGTCGGACCTTCGGCATCACATAGGGTCCGTCGCTTCAAGTGTTGATGATCATCTACACTACGGTGGTTAGACCAGTCATCACCATGGATCACTGGTGCAGTGACCTGCAACTACAGGGCAACACACACAGATGGTTCGTACCCACTTTCAGAGGCTAGTAAATTCTGCTACCACGGGGGATGGTCGCACCACGCCCTTGGTGACTATGGAAGCCCTTTTCAACCTAATGCCCCTTCACATTGTGATAAAGACTGAAGCACGAAAGTCGCCCTACAGGCTGTTCACCAGAGGCCTTTGGAATGATGATGAGAGGCTGAAGGAATACCTTCAGATTCTATCTGTCTGTTTTATAGAGTTTGGCCCGCTGCTTAGTGCTCGCAGCGATGTAATGTTTCCCCCCGGACTGTCTCTGCAAAGGATGAATGCTCATTACTGCTAGGGAACCACGTCAGATCTTCAAGTTTGCTGTGGTTCCCAGATGAACCGAAAAGAGGCGCAGATTCCGATGCTGGCATTTATGGCGACCAACCTAGAATGATATTATCTCTCGAACTAGGCAAGTTCCCTACCGTTTTCCAGATTGAGATTTTTATTAATAGGGGGCCAAACGTATTTATTTGTTATTAATTTGGTAGTAGCACGAATTCCGGGATGTGCGAGTTTGTGTAAAGTTTCAAACACTAATTTACGAAACGGTTGGGTAACAAAAGGTCGCAGATTGTTTGTAGAAATTTCACAGTAAATACTAACGTCGTGTTCGGGAAACTGTACTTTCTTTAATTGCAATGCAGAATCTGAATTTAAAAAATTTTGAAGTCCAGTGTCTTTCTTGATAATGTATCTGCTGGAATGTTGCTGGAACCTGCTACATGCTGAATATCGGAAGTAACAACAGATCAATAAAAAAACCAATTGAGGTAGGCTGTGAAATTGAATTATTTTGAATTAGTACTTTAGCCACATCCACAGAATAACATTTCAGTTTCAATTTAAGGTTATAAACTTTGTTTACAATAAAAATGTCAAATTACAAACGTTATAAAATGTCATTCTGTGGATGTGGCTAAATTACCAAGTCAAAATAATTCAATTTCACAGCCTACCCTAATTGGTATTTTTATTGATCTGTTGTTATATAGAGATATAAAATCTAAATAGCGGAATTGCCGTGGAGAACATTTATCCGGTGTCTGTTGCAATGCGTAAGTTAGCGGTTTATGGTCGGTGAAGAAGGTGAATTTTCGACCTTCTACAAAGTACCGAAATCGCTTTACGGACATGTAAACTGCTAACAATTCGCGATCATATGTGCTGTATTTCTGTTGCGCTGGACTCAGCTTCTTGGACAAGAACGCTAGGGGTTGCCATGCGCTATAAACCTGCTGTGTAAAACTCCACCAACGGCGGTGTCGGAGGCGTCTGCCATCACGGAAATCGGCGCTGTTGCAGACGGTTGTGCTAACATTGCGGCATTGGAAATGGCTTATTTAATTTCCTCGAAAGCCTTTTCTGCGTCAGTGGTCCAATTAATGGAACTACTTTCTTTTACTTTTGGTCCTACCAACAATTTTGTTAAGGGTGCCTGAATTGTTGCGGCATTAGGTACAAAACGTCGATAAAAATTGATCATACCTAAAAAGCGGCGTAACTGTTTAACGTTCTCGGGTTTTTTAGCATTTTTGATTGCCTCGATTCTGTCAATGGGAGGCTTACTTCCGTGTTGGTTTATAGTGTAGCCTAAAAATGTTCCTTCCGATTTTGCAAAGACGCATTTAGCGGGGTTAATGACTATTCCATAATGCTGGAGCCTGGAAAACAATTCTCGCAGATGCTCTAGATGTTGTTCTTCAGTTTCCGAAACTATCAAGATGTCATCGATGTACGCGAAACAAAAATTTAAACCGCGAGTTATTTCGTCGATGAATCTTTGAAGAGTTTGTGCGGCATTGCGTAGGCCAAATAATATAAACGGGAATTCATACAGTCCAAAAGGTGTAATAATCGCGTTTTTATGTATGTCGTCGGGATGCACGGGAATTTGATTAAATGCTCTTACCAATTAAATAGATGAAAACACTTTGTAACCGAAAATCGAATTTGAAAAGTCTTCAATGTGCGGGACGGGGTAACAATCTGGAATAGTTCGCGAATTTAATCCGCGATAGTCACCACAAGGTCTCCACTCGTTGTTTTTCTTGGGAGAAAGATGTAACGCAGATGACCAGTTGCTCTTTGAAGGTCGTGCGATCCCCTGCTGCAGCATGAATTCGAATTCCTTCTTTGCTACCTGGAGGCGATCTGGTGGTAACCTTCTCGGTCGGCATGTCACCGGTGGACCTTTAGTTGTAATAATTCGATGCATTGTTGTATGCCTTACATCCTTAGGGCATGTTGATGGTTTCGCGATTTCCGGAAATTCTGCAATCAGTTTTTCAAACTTGGATTCGCCGATAATTGTTCTTATGCTTCCAATTTCGCCTCGCGTACTCGACCGAACGCGGATAATGATGTATTATTGTCTATTAATATAGAGTTTTTTATATTCACTAATAAACTAAAGTAACTTAAGAAATCTACAGTAGTCTACACCAATAATAGGTTTGCTAATGTCTGGTACCACAAAACGCCAAGTAAAATTACGACGCAATTTAAAATCAAGCGAAAGCACTATGAATCCGTAAGTAGGTATGGATTGTTGTATTGTTTACTGCAAAGAGTTTGTAATCTGTACGTCTTCGAGGTTCTTTAACATAACTTTTCGGGTACACGCACAAATCAGAAATTGGATTTTCGATTTTGCATCGGTAACTAATAGGCGGCGCGTGGTTGGAACGGGGTCTGGTGCCGCCATTACTGACCCTCGTTCGTTTTTTTTTTATATGTGCAAGGGGTTACACATTTGGGTGCATTTTGCTTAAAATGCTGGTGATACCAACTCACGGTAGCGGATTGCGATCGCGGACGGGAACGCGAGTTATAGCGGTGATTTCGCGAGCGGTTTCGCGTGAGTTCTGCGACTTGTTGTGTTAACACGTCGATTTTGTCTGTTAATACAGCTATTGCATTTCTATCATTGCTTGTAGAGGCGGCGGAAACTTGCGATCCGCGGGTGGTAGTCTCTTGAATTTTGTCAGCGAGTACAGCTACATCATCTAATTCTGAATTAGACTGTGTTGCTAGAATAGCCTTCATTGTGTTTGGTAGCCGATTAAGCCATCAGGTCCTTAAAAGATTATCTGGGACGACTGCACCAGTTAAATTCTTTAGGTGGCGTAAGAATAGGGATACTCATTTCAATTCAATTTCACTGTGCGCATGTGTTCCAGCAACAGCTGATCTTTGTTTTTCGTACCACAGGATCGGATTGTCGCTATTACATTTTCCAAAGATGCAGTGCTTTACTGCACCACGCATTTTAAAAAGCTTTTAATCTTCTTTTCCAGTAGAAACCAACACAATCTTAACAAACTTATAACAGATCACACATAAACAATCACATGCTTGGTACGAAACTTGCAACAGTCACGCGTGGAAAAGTCGCGCATGCGCCACAGCTCTTTTGCGAAATGAGTATGCCTATTGTGAAGGGGTCCTATCACCAATTTCTTCTAGCACCACAAGTCTTTTGATTTTGATCCTCCGAAGCCGATAAACGATATATTAATTTGTGTTTAAGTTTACTGTACTTGCCTGATGCTGGTGGTTGTGTTAAAATGTTTTCAACTTCTAGTGCAAACCAGCTATCCAAATGCGCAGAGACGTAGAAATATTTGGTTTCATCACTGATTATATTGTTCAGTGCAAATTGACTCTCCAGTTGAATAAACCACAATGATGGCTTTTCAGGCCAAAATGGTGGCACCTTAATTTCAATTCTAAATACTAAAATGTTATAGTTTATTTAGAATAATGAACACTAAAAATGCCGAAGCTCCTTACGTCCTTACAATTGAAACTACCTGATGTGACTGACTCAACTTTACCAGCCGAATGCGAGAAAGGGTGCAACAACCCTTGGCACCGTTACTTGTATTAGACAAGCACCGTTATGTCGCCACAGTTTAAATCTTTGGGATACTTGAGTCGATTTGTCTGTATTTTATTATAACCATAGATTAGCTAAGTATGGATATTAAAATAATACTGATTATCGATATAAACAATTCAATATCAATATCAATGAAAGAAGTCGGGATTCTACATGTCATATAAATAGCCCAGTTTTTGAAGATCAAGCATAGTAAAAGAATATTTACGTCAACAAGGGAGGTAACAAAAAAATTCTGTAAATAGGAAAATAATATAATACTTAGAATGAAGTTATCATTAATTTTATAAACTGGAAAAACCTTAAGATTTCAATACTTAGTAACGAGAATTTTGTGGTTTTTCAATGTATAAGCATATTGATTAAAGTCGTGACTCCATTAAAGAACTATAGTAAAATTATAAAATACAACTGCACATAACAGACTAAACAAAATCCTGTCATATTACAAAAAAGGTGGTGTCATATATAACTGAAAATTCAAAGGCTGGAAAATTGACGAATAAATGGGAAAGACAATGGAATCTCTGCTATCACATCAAAAAATAATATAAAACAGGACGGTTTTAATTTACTAAGTAATTGTCTGAATAATTGAAAACATTTCTGTATGCTGCTTTCAATTTTTTACTTTCAAAAATTTATATTAAAACTGGCATTAAATAACTGAGCGCTTCAAAGAGCTTTATGCAGAAAATCAATGAATAAAAAATCTCAGTAAAATACAGAACAAATAATAATCTTCCCAGATAAAAATTAGTAAACTGTTTAGATCAGAGTTGGAATTGTATATAATAAATATATAATCTCGAAACCCAAAAATATGGATACTGTGGACTCTTGTTGCTTCATCTGAATTTATAGATATCGTTTATTATCGAATATGTTTCTACAATAAAAGCTTATCAGTTTTCAATTTTATATCGGAATTAATTTCGTTAAAACGCAGTGGAGTGAATAGGTTTAACCTTAAACAGCTAATTACATAATTATTTATACCAATAATAAAGTCCATCAGCTCCTCACAAAAAATGTAAATCGCTGCATCTCTTTTAATAACCTGTGTCTATAAACTGTCGTCATCTCCGTTGCTTTAAAAAGCAAATTACAAGTCTTACATTAAATCATACAATACATTGACATTTGGTTTTGTGTTCTGAATCTAATTACGACATATATGTTTCTGAGATCATAACCTACTGGGATGTTGACGGTTTATAAACACCCGTTACATTACTTACACCAACTACAGAAATATAAAATCAATTTTAAAAATCTCAAAACTTGAACGGCGATTATGTTCAAAATATGTATCCTACCAACGGAGCGTAAACGTTGGCAATCATGCATCTCGACATAAATTGTAATGATATTACTAATTTCAGAAAGACTTCAAACATAAAGCCAGCAAACCTTTATTAAATTTTTTTCATTTGTGTCAGTTTTTTTCCTTCTCAAACTCAAATAATAAGTAGATTTGCATATTTGGAAACGTAAAGCTTTAAAGTGCGTCCTTCTTTGGTCGTAAGCTTTCATTATTGGCAAGTGTTTATAATTCTGAGGCCAATCAACTGTGTTTGCTGAACCCTTCCTTCCGCTTATTCATATTTATTTAAGTACAAATTATTTCAAAATACGAAAATATTTATTTATATAAACAATCCTGGATTAAAGCTTGCTTGAATTTTCCTAAGGGAAGATTAAGACTAATGAGTAAAAAATGAATTTTTAAAATTCATGTGGCTAACTTGCATTAATCTGAAATTGTAGTGTTATTTTAACAAATATCCTGCGAAATATCAGAATTCTAAGCATGAGAAACGACGAAAACCAATAGAGAAACACAACACAAAGTTACAAAGCGTAAAGAATAAGGGAATCACAATTGGGACATTTCTTTAGAATGGCCACTAAGAAATTAATGGCACAATACATATAACTGAAACAAAAGAGAAAATGAAGCCTGAAAGAGCAAGGAAAGGTGGAAAGGAAAATCAATATGATCTGAGATACGAATGGTTTGAAAGGACTACAAAAATTGTATCAAACATCCTAAGCAGGGGCGAATTTTGTTAAAGTTATTATCTAAGAATTTTTCACATTAATTTCCATGCAACCCTTTGTTTGTCTTCCTGCAAACTAGGGGTTTTAATGACGTACTACCCTATGTGCCCTGGTGTTGATGTTAACACAGCGTTAATAACCTCCTAATCTTCACTGCATCACACAACAATGCATCAGGTATTCAAAAATAAGAATCCGGTGAATAGTGATCCCTGTTTATAATAGTTTCATGTTCACAACGGCCATTCAGCTTTTGTTGGCTCACGTGAAACTGCTGTGAAAACAGGATGTAAGCTGTTGTGAATGTAACAAACCGCTGCAAGCAAACGAAATTGGTGATCCTGATAATCATAATAATCGTTTTGAAATATCTTCTTAAATATTTGGATCGAATTAAATTTTGTTATTGCCTTTTTAGACAATTTTGGTATTATTAGAAGAGAAGACATTTACATTTGCTTTATACCCTGAAAATTATTAAAGGATACCCTAATTATGTTAATTAAATATTGTACAAGTATGCTTTGAAGTTTTAGCTCACTGCTAAATCTTTTTGGGGCGGGATATTTTATGAGAATCGCACGCCGGAAGTATGTAGAAGGGTCATTTTGCTTGCTGAATATATTTTTTTAATAAACTCCTTTTAAATGTTGTAATTTACTTTTCAGGCCCGATTTTTAACTTTAACAATTTCTGAGTTTATTTTTGAACTTTAAACTTGCTCCCGAATTCTGAAGTTTAACCTTTGATTCTAAATATTGCAGCAGTGATAAAATTTCACTTCTAGAACAGACCAGCACGCTCAAAAACAATTAAAGAATCCATTCTTTTTTAAACGCCCTTACTTAATTTTTTATTCCTCGCCTTATCCACATTTCATCCTTTCAGTCTGACATCTGCCATGAGTAAAGGAGTTGTAATTAACTCAAGAAGATCGCCAGACTGTGAAGAATCGATTAAATTAAGTATTAGTGATTGATTAGCAAAAAACAAATAATCTTAAATGCGTTTAAACGAATCGACATTAGGAATCAAAGGTACTTGTTTAAGCCTGATCACATTTAAAAGTCTTTGTTTTGAGCTTTTGTTCTTAAAATATTCCAGAGCTCCATAAAAATGTAGTTTGAAACCAAGACCAACATACAAGAAGTGAAACGCCTTTCTTTCACTTTAAGTGTGTTACAGCGGAATTTTTTAAAATCTTAAACTTTCTGGAATTCTTACGGTTCTAGCCTTTTTGCTTTAACGTGGGTGTGATTTATTAGCATGATTCTTTATTATCGTTTGTAAATTAACACGGAATTTAGTGTTTATGGTTAACGAACTACACAGAACTATCTAAGAGTGCCATTAGTTACATAATGTGAGGGCATTAATTAAAATCTAACGTGCTTGCTTCAGTATCTGATTTAAGGGCATTTAAATACTTAAACCACGAAGTAAAAATTTTCGAAGTGTGATTAACGCACAATTTCGATAAATCACCCTCATTTTTATTTATTATAAAGCAATTTATCTTGTGTTAACATTATTACGAACTATGGAAATAACAACACAAATCACGCACTTTACGTCGTTGGTTTAAAGAGAATACGACCTTCTGTTTATCATAAAAAACGTATAATAGCATAATTCCTTATGATACTGACAATTACACGGTGCTTGAGGCTATCTGTAAATATCGCTGTTCAATAAATTAAGGAAGTGCTCATATTATGCATACGAGGCCTCTGGAAAGGTATGGTGGATGTTGCACAAGACTGGTTTAAAATAAGAATATCTTTCTTTAACAAACCAAACTGGACGCACCTGTCAGAATAAAATTCCGTACAATAGCGTTGTTGGTCAGAAAGCATTAATATTACACTCCACGCTAATATATAGGTTGATATTCTACGTGGGGACATTTTACCTGTATTTTAACAACGGTCAGGTGGTTGTTAGATGAAAGGTGATCTTATTCGCTTTCGTATCTGTATAGGCTTCAACTGAACACTACTTCTACCTGTAATGGTCATTCTACCATTACAATACGCTTACCAATTGCATATAGTAATTTTCCCAGACACCTCATTGACTTTTTATTGTTTCTTTCATCAAACACGCAAGGCTACTTTAAAGAAGGTTCTTCTATATAATTTTCTAACGTTGGTAGCGATTTTATAAATTACTAATGCATTCTTTAATATTTACATCGACTTCAACACTTTTTTGCATAATCGATAACGTTCGTGTACGTAATTTGTATAAATCTAGAATTGGGTTTCTTTGTTAGGGCCTGATTTGTTATTTAAAATGGGTTATACTTAAGACATTACCTTCGAAATTTGTATTTAATATTTATGCGAATGTATTATGGCAACCAAAATGTTCAACTACTAAATTGAATGACATTCATTATTGGTAAAAATGGTAATCGCCCTGGAAGTTCAATAAGTACATGCATAAAGGTGACTATGGATTTTTAAATCGTGTACATTGGAAATTTCTAATACAAACAGATAAATTTGAAGTCATAAGTGGAAGTGTTCGTGACAACTGCAAGGAAGAGTTTTTTGCAATTAGGATGATTTTTATTGGATTTGACATTAAAAATATATTACGAAACGTTATTGCATACAATTTTCTATTAGTCAAAATGTTTTAAATAAACTTTAAAAAGAAAAGCATTATAGATTTTATTAGTATAACAAATAACGGAAGTAAATAATTTAAATTTTGAGGTTAAATAAAGTACAAAGCGTTAAGTTTTAATATAGGTAGTAACTTAAATTTATTGAAAATCCCAAGACTTTTGAAAACTGAGTGTATTTATTATCGAACAAAATAAGCTTGTTCTGCATTTAAACTTATTATCTAATATTGCAAGCATTTAAGGAAATAGGACTTAAGCAGTGGTATCTTGAAACAAAAATTAAAACAATAACGGGATAATTTGAAAACAAATAACCTAAATTTTGAGAACGATCACGTGTAATATAAATGAAAATTTTCAAAAAATTCAAAATTTAGGAGAAAATCTTGGAACTAATAAGAGGACTAAAGAGCACTGCAGTGTTTGTATCACCACCCCTTCGGCATTAAAACTTTAAAATATGAAAGACATAAAAAAGGAGCACCTAGAAGACGATATAAAATGACTAATATAAAATCAACTTAAAGGAACTTCAGCTAGCGAGCATAATAAAGAAACCAAAAACGTAATATTTGCCAAATTGTGAGACACAGGTGTCCTGCAACAATTTAGAAACACTGTTGGAAGGAAAATTTGAAGGAAAGACAAATCGGAAAAAAGTCATGGTACAAAAGCTTTAAAGAATGGACCGCTCAAAACAGAAAAGCTATAATAATAAAAGGAGCGTTACAAAGATCTCTGATACACCCTAGAATGATAATTTGGGTATGAATTCTTCTATCAGACTAACCACCAGAATACAATGTAAGCAGAAAAACGTAAATAGAATACCCATCAGAAAAGGTTTTAAATAAGAGGTGACCCCATGTAACTCATTATGTTTAATTTGGTTATGTACCAGTTTGTTGTTGCAGGAGATAAGATTTTTAGCTGACTCTACCGGTTAATGAAGAGAATGGGATAGCATACGTCGGCGATATAAGATTAATTTTAATTGCTCAAACTTCAAAAGCACAATAAATTTTGTCGAATAAGAACTAAGAAGATCAGTATCATTTACCCTCCCATGTGTACTTAAAAGACAAATTAGGTATTGATACTATCCTCATATTCTATATTAAAGGGACACTTATTAAGGTTTTACCTATGGAAATTTTCCGTTACTTAGGTGATAATTATGATTCGAGCAGACCGTGATATACACATTTTAAGAAGATGTGAATATAGTCCAGTGAAATTAGACATTGCTCTCCGGAAAAATTCCCGGAAAGCTGGATTTTGGTATGGACCTTGATATTGTGGTTCTAAACAAAATGTCAAAAGTCCCCATCGATCCGAGTGCCGCTAAAAGTTTCACGCAGTGTCAAAAGTCACACAACACGGTTTTTCGTGAATATCTCGTTAACGGCACTTTTACGGAAATAATATTTATCATCAAATTTGTAGCTTAGGAAATTTCCTACAAAACAGATGTAATGACTTTTATTTATAGGAGTGGCCGTTTTGGAGATAATGTGATCTACAAAGTTGTAACGAACGGTGTGCACTCCTCAACGGCATGTATGTATACGCCACGTGCACACTGTTCGTTACAACTTTGTAGATCACATTATCTCCAAAACGGTCACTCCTATGAATAAAAGACATTACATCATTTTTGTTTGGAATTTCCTAAGCTACAAATTTGATAATAAATACTTTTTCCATAAAAGTAACCGTTAACGAGATATTCGCGAAAAACCGCGTTGTGTGACTTTTAATCCTGCGTGAAACTTTTAGCGGCACTGTGATCGATGGGGACTTTTGACATTTTGTTTAGAACCACAATATCAAGGTCTATGCCAAAATCCAGCTTTCCGGGAATTTTTCCGGAGATGGGACTTTTGTTTGTCTAATTTCACTGGACTATAGTATTATTTTTAAATAAACATTTTTCAAACAAAAAAAAACGTGGATTAGGCTTACTGCAGACACTACGTACAAAAAACTCAGCTTGTATTCTACCTCGAAGGTAGAAGGTAGTGTGGAAAGGAGTGCACGTTTCGTAAGAAAAATAAAGATTACAACTCTGTAGATCGCATTATCTCCAAAAGAGTTACTTCTATGAATAAAAGTCATTACATGGTTTTTGTAGGAAATTTCCTAAGTTACAAATTTGATAATAAACATTTTTTCCGTAAATGTGACCGTTAACGAGATATTTACGAACAGTTTTTTGTGACCTTTGACCCCACGTGAAATTTTTAGCGGCACTCGGATCGATGGGGACTTTTGACATTTTGTTTAGAACCACAATATCAAGGTCCATACCAAAATTCAGCTTTCCGGGAATTTTTCCGGAGATGGGCCTTTATTTTGTCTAATTTCCCTGGACTAATAGTAATTAACGTCACAAGTCCGGGAACTCATATTTTACAGTACGAGTAAGATGTTTAAAGACGAGGCGACGCAAGGAGCCGAGTCTTGAAACTCGAAACGAGTACTGTAAAAAGAGTTCACGGACGAATGTCGTTATGTATTTTATTTCATACTGTCAACAATTTGATTTTTAATTTTTACATGTGACGCTTTTTCAAAACGTCAACATGTGACATTACTGTGTCAAAGCCGGTAGGTGTGGCTTGGTTAGACTTTTACGGGCTCTGATTGGGTGCATAAAATAACTGTCCGGAATATGTTGCCAAGCAACATTTTCCGGCTCTGATACCGTAATAGCTCATTTTCCGGACACAAAATGGCGCCGGGAAACTGAATTTACCAGACAGTATGAAATAAAAGGATAAACGTTATAGCTTATCTGTAAGCCTCTACAAAAGATGACACTCATAAGAAACTTTTTGCCTAAAACCTAAAATTACTTACAAAATCCATGATGTAAGAAAAACCTTACCAACATAGACATTGGTCAGTGTTACCAGATTGGTCCATGAATTTGAATGAAAAAATGAAAATCAGTATTTGGCCTCCTACGTCAACACATCATAATAAGCATGCCGAATCTAATGATTTTTGAAAAAAATGGGTCTTAACACTGAAAGTTGTCAATAAAAAAGAATTACATACTCTTTCTACTTTATGTTAAGCAGCAAGACAAGATGGCAGCATCTTTAATTTAAATAAATTCTTATTTGTCTACTATTATATTTACTTAGTTTAAATAAAAGTTACTTTAAAAATACATGCTTTTTAATAGAAAACATAACTTTCCAGTCATACTAACGTAAGCAGCAATATTGCCAAACGTATTTTTGATACAAGCAAATTCCTACATTTGGAAGAATTCTGTGAATTGAAATTCTGAAAACTAGTATTTTTAAAAAATTTGTTTTGTACTTTTATAGTAATTTACGATACTAGTTTGGCTTTCGTAGGCATCACTGCACAATAGAGCAAGTGCATAGAATAGCAGACACAATCATCAATGATTTTGACAGCAAACGATACTGCTCGGCAGTCTTTATTGATGTAAAGCAAGCCTTTGATAAAGTCTGGCATGAGGGCCTGCTTTATAAACTTAAAAGTATCCTTCCACCAGACTATTACCAAATACTTAAATCTTACCTCTCCAACAGAAACTTTCTGGTAAGACATGATGAATTCCAAACACCTTTACACCCAACGCAGGAGTCCCTCAAGGGAGTGTTTTGGGCCCGATAACGTACCTGATATTTACGTCAGATCTTCCCACCTGGCAAACAACAACAGTTGCTACTTTTGCAGATGACACAGTTCTACTATCACCACACCTTGACCCCACTACAGCATCTGACCATCTCCAAAACTACTTGCTCAAAGTGGAAAGCTGGTGCAATAAGTGGCGTATACAAGTCAACGAAACAAAATCAACGCATGTAACCTCCACCAATAGACGGATGGATGGACATATGGTATTCAGCTGTGGGGTACTGTCACCAATTCGAACATCGACATTCTGTGACGTTTCCAGTCCAAAGTTCTTAGATCAATGGTAGATGCACCATGGTATTTCCCAAATAAAGTCATAAGAATAAACCTCGACATCCCAACAATCAATGATGAAATTCAGAAATATAGCGACCGCTATAAGGATAGGCTTAGAGCACATCCCAATCCACTAGTAGAGCACCTAATGGAGTCGAATGATGGGCAACCACGGTTAAAAAGATTTAAATTCTTCGAGCTCCCAACACGTTTTGTGTAATGTGATTAGTGACAGTGCAGTGATTAAACTTGAATTAGTTTAGTTTAGTTAAGTTACTTGTCAAACCTTGTACATATTTATTGAGGAAATAATCAATGGATTATCTTCAGCATGTTATTTATATCTTATGTCAAAATACTTACATACTTACTGAATGTTGCCAAGCAGCAGATTGTAAAGGAAATAATAAACAAAAAGAAAAACGATACTACCTAGTAACGTTATGCATTTTACATTACGAGAGAAAAGTTTGAAACGAGCGACGTAGGAGCGAGTTCTTTTAATTATCGAGTAATGTAACCAGCAAATAACGTTACGTGTGTCGTAACACGATTTATATCATCCTATAATAATTTTTTTCATAAAATAAAAAATTATTTTCAATGACAGTTCAATGACAATTGATAAAGTGTAATGTAAATCTGTCATATTGTGCTGTTATTAAACTTTACAGCACTGTGCTGTTAAAGGTATCCTAACATAACTCGTTGCTAAGGAGTTATTAGCATGATAAACGATACTAAATTGTTGCCGTTATTACTTAATCTATGCATAAAGTAACATAATTTTGCAAAAACGGCTTCCTTTTCGTGTTGTCAAGTTTGAACTTTGAAGGCTTCGCACGAGTTGAGGGAGCATCTGGTGGTATTTCTCTATAGGAATTTCGCTTTATTATTGTCCAAGGAATAAAGTTACGCCGAGCTTGTACGCGAGTTTTTACACACCCTGTATAGGATAAAAAAACACAAGCGTTTATACCTCATATATTGGCTACCAGAGAGAGAAAGAGATTAATAAAAAAACATATAAATGAACACACAATAATGTGATTACAAAATCATCATACGCTGGTCAAGGAAGGTGTATACTTCCACATCTGTTAAACTTCCTTCACCTTGCCTCAAACTCGAAGAAAGAAGAAGAATCTGATAATAAACAGAACAGTTATTAATTAAAGTTTAGACATAAAATTATCAAAATGACAGTATATTCTTTAAGTCACTTACTTTTAACAAAAGCAAATAATCATTTATCTGATTTTGCACAGTAAAACAAACTTTAACATAAAACCTGAATATAAAGAGCAAAGACCTGACAACGAAAAGTATTTCAAAGAAAGTGTTGAGTGGAGATAAAAGAAAACATTCTGAATGACGAAACAAATCGAAGTTTATAACAATTTTCTGGATTGGAAAACGTATCTCTGAATTCATAGAAAACAAAAAATCTCAGTAAAGCAAAACACGGATTTTAGAAGGAATTGTGAACGCAAAAAGAAAATACACATTGCTAGAATAGTTCTGAACTCACAAAAGGGATGAAAGTTAGAGAGACTAAAATCTAAGGACAAGTATTTGAGTTTGAAACTGAGGAAATACTTAAAAAACTAAAACAATATCAAAACAAGCTGGGAAAATACGAACTTCGCATGTGCCAAATTGTGGAAAAGTGCTGATTTCGTATTCTCGAAACGTTTGTAGTTTCTTGATTTTCTTTATTTTTTCATGGATGTTTTGTGCCCACATACGGGAAAATCTTCTATAAATTTAATTGAAGGGCCAATATTTCGGAACAATAAAACATATTCAGTTTTAGATGAAACAGTTTTGAATTTATGTGCAAATTAAAAAAAAACATAATTCCAGTTTTCAGTAAAATCTTGAAGCAATTAAATCGAAAAAACAAACCTGTAAGAAAGGCTTATCGTACGATCGTACCTAAGCTAAGGGAAAAGACCTACAGTACTTCATATATTATGTGCCCACCCTTTCTAAAATCGCCTTGATAATATTTTGCCATTTATGAAATGATAAATAAAATGTATTTTACCCTCTAATTCCTACCCGTTCAAAAACGTTTTGCTATTTTATTGCAAGACACCTTTCGTACCATTATTTAGCCAGCATGTAAATCAACGTTTTTAATGTAACCATTAAAAAACCAGCCTCAGGGTAGTACGATGTTCCCTATTACATTGCAGTTTAGTCTTCTAATTTTATTTAGTCGGTAGGTCGTAAAGCTACATATGATGTTTATTTTGCTGTTGGATAGAGGTTTATTCATAGACTCTCTTGAGCAACACCGACTTCTATATATGGACGAACCGTTATTAGCTGTAATTTATGGACGATATTTGCGTACTTCTAAAAGTTTATCTAGATAGTGTTAGTGAAATAAAATATTACATTTTAGGCAAATAAAAAAGCTATGGGATTTTACACTACGTATATAAAATTCAAGAGGTCAGTAAGTCGTTCGAGACGATATAAAAACAATAAAAGAATGTTAACTCATTAATTTGCACTTAAGTCCATTTTAAATAAAAAATTACCAAAATAAAATTTAAGCACGCCCATTATTTATAGTTCCAATAAACTATAAACATACCTACATCGAATATGTTGACCTTACAGCCTTATAAAAGATAAAACCTGTTTTCTTCTTCAAAACAAATTAGTTTTATTACTGAAATGTAAATCTACATTAAAATACGTCCGAACGGAAAAGACTGAAATACTTGCACGCTATAAAATTAGAGATACGGAAACTTCTACGATAACTTGCGAGGTTAGTATAATATGTACCTACACTTTAAAGTACAACCTTCCAAATTAATGAAATTAAACTAAAAGTATGCTTGAGGGTTTATATTTTATTTATTTATCTTTTTACTATTGAATTAAGTACCTTAGCTACGTACTGACTAAAGTCATTGGCACTCCCAACTATGTGCTTGCAAAAGTTTTATAGTAAACTAAACAATTTATGATGATAGGTGGAATAACGTGATAGATAAATTAATTTGAAATGGTAGTTTAAAAGTATTGTTTTTTTGCAGTTTAAAAAATGAGTTCACCGCACCTATTACGATTAAAGACAGTTTAGTCGTCCAAGAATACGAATGCAGTTTATGAGGACCTAACTTAAAGAAAAATGCAAATTCAGAATTAAGATATCGAAGCAATGGGCAAGATGCCGTTCAAAGCACGTCTAAGGAGCTTCAAAACTCAGATCCGAATATGGGCGACTCAGATGAGCAGTATGAACCTGAAAATATCCAAAACACCAGTAGGAACTTCGAATCCAATCAAGATGAACGCTTAGAAGGTGTTGAGCTAGGAAAGCAAGTTCGCGAAGGGGTTCCATACCGAAATATAGAAGGCGGAAGAAAGCGTAAGGAAAATGGGCAAAAATAAAAGTGATCAATGTTTAAAAATGAAAGACTGCATGAAAAATAAAAGGAATACTTAGGTTATACGAGAAAAAGTGATAAGAAGGTTAGACAACATATATGGTTCGAGCCAGAAACAAAAATATTAAAAGCACTCAATTTATTTTTCTGTAGAAAATCATCGAAAAAGGCAGTAGCAAGAGGAATTAGGATTTTGTGAATTGGGAATTAAAACTATATCAGCAGAATGGAATTGTGGAAACCGGTTGTTGTAGCTTTTTCATTTTTCATTGGCATTCCTTTATGGCGTCAGCTATTGCGCCCAAGAATAGTACAGGGCTCAAAACACCTACTTGCTTAACTCCTATGGAATCGCGAAGGGGCTTCATTCAGAAATATGTGAGAAGGAAGAAAGCGCAAGAAAAATAGACAAAGAAGAATAAAAAAAAATTTAAAAGAAAAGACCTGCGTGACAAAGGAAATGAATATTTACTTTATACAAGAGGAAGAGACAAGAAGGTTAGATAAAATATGGTGAAGCCAAAAACAGAATGCAATTCAATTTTCTGTAGAAAATCATCGCAAAGTCATTGTCAACTGAAAATAAAAAACTTCTGGTCTCACTTAAACTGGGACTTGTTTGTTCCCATGTTCAAGGAATTCAGAGTAAACGCAATAAATGAAATATCAAGAAGGGGAGGCACTTTCTTGCAAACACTAACCCTTGACCAAGAGAAAATAGAAATATGTATGTAGACAATTCCTTTTATCTACCTTACGGCTTCGGCCAATTACCGTTCAAAGTTGGGTTAAAGATGGTAGAAATGATGTGAAAGAAGAGGAAAGACCAGTAGATGAGTAAAATCTTACCTAAATACATCTTTAAATCAACTACCTAAACAACCGTCTCATTATGTAAGGCAAAAGACTTCGTGAACTGTATAATAATTATAATAATAATAATAATAATAATAATAATGTGTTTTATTTTGGTTTTGATAATTTAGATGGGTCTTCAACAGAGCTGCAATCTATACTATTTAAAACTGAATAGGGATATTGTTATTACACACATTTGTTGCTATTGTGAAAATGTTTCGAGTTGTATTTTATGTTTTTAATATGGTTAATACAGCAATATGCCTATTCATTTTTGAGTAGTTTATTTTAAAACCAAGTTGCGTTACCACAGACAAACGCGAACTACAAGAATTTTATTTAAAATATTTTAAGCGGCGAAATATTCAACCAATCATGCAAGAATATTTAGTTCGGTACATCCACAATCAAAATTGTATCGTACTCGACAGCTGTATTTCTATTTCATAATAATTCGTTTTACAATACATCATTCCATATTTTATAAAATTATCAATCATTTATTTTAACTCCACGATCTTATTTTCTTATATAGTTAGAAGGTTAGAACTGCCGCCGAAATCCTTTTTAACCTGAATCTACGCTGAAAACGACTGCAGCGCTCGCCACGCCTCCTCAGGTCTCTTGTTTGCTTCGGTCAGCTGTACATCATATTCATTTACAGAGCAAGATTCTACTTCGAAAGTGTCAACTTTTGTCTCTTGTTTGCTTAACTATGAGGTGTGGCTGTTAAATAACGAGAATGGCGACAAAACTGGGATTTATGATTATCACTCGTTCTTTCAGCGTGTACCTCACAATAATACAGAATGCTGATTAACTATCTTCTCAGTGATATGGCAGTTTTCTATTCCATCGATTGTCTTAGCGTTTCCAGGCTTTTTCTGATTCTGACTAAGGTTGCTGGGGACCATTTTCGGGCATGTTCAATTGGTTGTATAAAATTAGCCATCAATCGAACAACATGAGTAGCGACTATGTACGATAGCCTAATACGGCTTTTCTCTTCTACTTCCTGAAGCGTTAAAGTGTCTCAATTTTATGCGTTACCCGCTACTATAAGTATGCTATCTATAAGTCGCCCAGTCTCGTTTCTTAATAGCCGTACCCCGTACACTGAGAAAAAATGTTTACTACTAAAGCTCCCAGTTGCAATTTATAGCGCCGAAATATCTTTTTGGCTAACGCCCTGTTAAACTTTGCGTTGCTACATCAAATAACCATCGTCCAAAACTTTTTGGAAAAAGGATACTCTCAGATGGAGCTGGATTCGGTACACAATTGCATCGAACGAAAACTGAATTCTGCCACGTGCGAGCGACCGAGGAAGCAACTAGATTTCCAGAACCCTATAATTGCGAATATGATTTATTTTAAATAGTTACTAAAATTACTGACACTAGATTGTAGTATCTCTTCCAGAGTTTGATCAGTGATACTTTAAAAGAAATTAGTTTTAAAATTTAGTTGAAGATCGAAAACAGTTTCATCTGTATGTCTATAACCAAAACCAAGTCTTATTGGTCTTCTTTTGGATTTGTTTGCACGTTGGTATACTAACCGAAAACTAGAAAGCATTCTGAGGCCTTTAAGTTACAACATCTTTTAAGCAACTATCCTCTTCCTATACGTTGTACTGTTGTAGTGTACGAACCAAAGGGTGCCTGTATTTTCTTGGAGTTCTAGACGTACATATGTTCCGTAGTATTTGTACGTGTTAAAAACAGAGGGTAATTACCACATGCTCTTAAAGGCGGGATAAACAACTACTTCAGAAAAGCAGAGGTGTTAAAACTGTTCAATGTTGTATGTATGTTTCTAAATATTTTTGCTTAAGTAGACATAAAACTGGATTAGTAAAGTTGCCCAGTTTGTTTTATAATAATCAGAGTTGAAATACTTAGTAATTTCGCTTAATAATAAATAAAAAAGCAAATAACAAGACAGCCACTAAACATTTAAACAACCGTCCTACTCAAGCGCTGGACGCGATACGTAAACCGCAGAATGCTTTCTAGTTCTCCGCTGGTATAGGCTTCTGATGAATGTTTAGTTCATTGACCAGTTCAAATTTTCATCACAGTGTGCTTAAACTATTAATGTTGACCAGAATAATCTTTATGGCTAAAGAAAGAGAAGCTGATTGGCGCAGTGGTAAGAGCGCTGGCTGATAGCTAGGAGACTAGGGTTCGAATCTCACGCAGTGGCGAGAATTTTTACACACAATTCTCCACTGTTCGAAGTCGGTACTTGAGCGAGCGAAGCCATTTAATAGTTTAGTTACAATTAACACTTCTGCCTGCAGGGTGGTCGCCTTCGGATAGTAACAAGGCACACATAAGACGTGTATCAGAAAAAATCCGACCACTAAAAATATTCTCAAAAATGGTTAAATTAATTTTTTTTTAAATAATCTCTTTATTTCAGAAAGGAGCTTATATTTTTCTACAATTTAAATAAAAAATTCAGACGGAAAGCTTTTTTTCTAGAAAAATTAACAATGTTATTAGGTTTTTGATTTAACATTAGAGCTACTTGCCTGTAGCGATTGACATTGTTTTATATATTTTTTTGGAAATCTCTTACGTCAGTAGAGTTTTTTTTTCACTCAGCATCGTAAAATGTTTGGCCAGGTATTTGCTTAAAATATCTTTTAATATAAGTTTCATTATCCATGATGCAACACTCAAATTTCGACAATTGCTGTTCGTAAAGTTTTTAAGCTCGCAATTTTCTTTTCTTCAGATCGATCCGGTGCATTCTGAACTTTATAGTGTTTAAATTTAATCTCTTCTTCGTTCTTTGTACTTTAGATTTCGAAAGATTTGTTTTATCAGACACATCCCGCATTGACCTTTTGGGATTCCTTTGAAAAATCCTTTTGACTTTCCTTTCTGTTTGTTTATCACGCTATCCTATTTTTCTTCCCGACTCTGCTTTTCTCTGTACAATAAACTTCTTTTTAAATTCACTGACAACATTTTGAATCGTTGTTTTCGGAATTCCAAGAATTTTGATAACTGCTTCGTGACATTTTCGGTGAACTTGTAAATTATTAATTTTCGGTTCTGTTTTTCATTTGATTGCATTTTAGTATTAATGCAAATGATACGCATAAAATGTATTAACTCTACTCTACTTCACCTATAGATTAGCAATACGCTTATTTATAAGAAAAATTTCACACTTGTACTTTCTTTCATAGCCACCTATAAGTGGTCGAATTTTTTTCTGGGACACGTCTTACTACTTATACACGTTCACAAACTCTGCAGAAGGTAACGGGAAACCACTGCAGAGAACACATTTCCCTAGTATAAGCAGCTTAAGGATGCGACCAACCAGCTCTAGTACATTATCTTGGGAACGAATGAAACGTTTTCTGTTATTTCGATACGGCGAAATGTTCCCGAAAACGAGTTTGTTTGGAAAAGTTTAGTTTTCAATCCATGTAAACATTTTGCAGAAAGAAATCGAAAAGGTTTTAATTGTTTTGGGCAAAACATGAAACGTAGGTACTAAATAATGCCCTAATATGTTACTGTTTCTTGAGTTCAGCCCAAAGGTGTGTTATAGTATTTATTCATAAAAAAATAATAGTATTTACGGGATGATTTTATAAAACATTTTCAGTTTCGTATAAAATCCTATTTCTGGCTATTTGTCAAAGTATGTATTGCAAACTTCTTGGAAACTTTTGAGGCGATTGCCCTCTAATCCTTTGATTTAAAATCCAATATGCTATTGGTGACTCACTTCAAAAAGCACTATCTAAATTATCAGATTTAATTAACTTCCTTAGAGAAATTCAAGTTTTTAATAACCTGTAATATACATATACTGTGAAATGTAGTGCCATAAGACCTAGATGTTAAGGCATAAACAACTTCCTTTAATAAAAAAAAAAAATCCAAGTTCTGGTTCCGTAATGTAGCAAACACTTTTACTATCTGGCCCCATGGAAGATATAACCTTGCTTCTTTCGTAGGACATCTTAACGGTCAACAACCTGATATCAAGTTCACTATTGAAATACAGTCAATCGGTTCTCCCCCTTTCTTTGACTTCCTGGTAATCCTCAAAACGAGTGGTCATCTAGCACACTCAGTTTATCGTCATCAGGCACGAAAACTCTCCGCAATCAATTCTTTCGTTCATTCTTCTATCACAGTGTCTCAAGCCGACGGTCTTCACGTCGAGTTAGTACGTATTCAAGACAATCTCGTTAAGAATAGGTACCACAAAAGGGACGTTAGAAAGATCATCTAAAAACAATTACACTCCTCACACTCTGGAGGTTCTCAGAACACTTGTACAACCAAGGCTACTGCTTTCTTACCATACATTCACCAGGTTATAGTGTCACAGATACTCCCTTCAGTAAAAGATAAGCCTCAACCCCTCTCATCACGAGGCGTCTACAGCGCCCCTTCTTCTTGTAGTTTAGCGTACATTGAAGAAACGGGTCTATCAGTGTACACGCTTATCTGTGAACACAAACATTGCTTTAAACTTACGCTAAGCTGTTACTGAACATCTCTCACGACACTGCTCATAAGATCTTATTCAAAAAATCGCCGATCATGGCCATTTACCCTTATTTTTTCAACAGGAAAATCCTCCACAATGTATGACCAACGAGTGAATCTCTTTTTCTCTTTAGATGTTTCCTGTTGGTTTCGGCTCTTCTTAGGACTTCTTTGTTTGTGGCCCGTTCTGTTTAACTGATTTTAAGCATTCTTCTGCAACCCGCAAATGCTCCTATTTGATTTCTTTCTTATTAATCAACAGTCCAGGTCCGACACCCATACAAAATAATTCTCCAAACATACTTATGTTTCTATGAAACGCTTTTTGTTTCTATTGAATTACCGTTGTAAGTCATTAGATGTTTCTTTTTATATAGATAAAACATCTTCATCGCTTGGGCCAATCTACGTTTTATTTATTTTGTGCTTCTGCCATCTGACGATATAGTACTACCTAGTTAAGTAAGGAACTTCGTCGATTCTTTCATTTCCTAGTCAATATAATATTGTTTTTGCTTTCGACCTAAATTGTATCAGTTTTTTTGTCAAATGTCAGTGTTGTTTGAGTATTAAGGATTTATGTTGTGCTTGTTTCACTTTATTTTTACTATTTTTCAAAATTTCTCATTTTCCTTGATTAATTCTTATAATATTTTCACATCGTTGTGAATCCATTACTTTTTACGCACCGTGTATATGAGTGTTGTAATTTTCCTTGAAGGCCGTATTCTAAAAGCCATTGCGTGTGCGCGTGGTTTGGTTGAGAGGTGTTTGCGCATCGAATTTTATACGAGCCTTTTGCGGTTAACTTTCGTATGGAAAGGATCTTTTGCAACGTTTTACTTAACGAAAATTTTCCATTGGTGATTATGTTCTTTGGATGAAATATATTATATGTTCTTTATGTTGTTCATTTAAATTCGTTGTAAATTTTCGCACATTTTGTAATCCATGTGCAGCTTTATGAGGGCTTTACAAGGCTTTAATTTGAGATTCGCTGTCCATGCTAGGAAGTAATTGGGTTCATAATTATTGCTGTTGGGATTGCTTTCCAATTTGCGTTGATTTGGATATTTGAAGCACGTGGAGGACCACCATTTTGAATTCAACACCTGCCTTCTAATCATTCTGATTTTAACACCTGCCTTCTAGGACATGTGATTGGGGAGATAAGTGTTTACATCTACTTTCAATTTTATTAATTATTGTATTCTCTTTGAATCACTTAGTTTAGTGATATAAATTTAGTATGGATACATTTTGTGCCATATGCTGTTTTTTGATTTATTTAATTAATTTCATATTTAAATATTTGTAGTGTATGGTTCATTCATAAGTTAGGAAATAATTAACTTATTAATTCATTTAAAATTTTGGCTTTAGCTTATCTACTCCTAACATATGAATGAATTAATTTAACTTTTTCTATCGTAGAATTTTCATTGTCACTCGATTTGAATATTTTATATATTTTTTGATTATTTGTGTGTTATTATCATATTTGAAAAGGTTCCGCAATGAATGAGTTAGTTGGGTTTTGACCACTAATTTCATTCCTATGAGATAAACGTTTATGCCATTGGGGTGAATTGTATTTCAGGCGATTACTTGCGTTCCCTATTAAATTAAGCCTTCGACTTGGGTAATTTTGAATTTTCTTTTTGGAACTTATTAAGCCTTCAGCTTTACGTTATGGTGTGTATTTTTTTTTAATTTTAGCTTATCTTAAAAATCTTATTAAGTCTGTAATTATATCTAGTCAATAATTTAATTTTTATTGTTAATTATTTTGAATCCTGTGCTTTGCGCCGTTAACTTGAGACCCGTAAAAATAAAGTGTACTATTGATTTATGGCTTTTTATTATCGTTTTGATAAGTTTTATGGTGACAATATAAAATTCAGTTCATTGTTGTATGTCTTATTGTAATAAATAGAAACAAGTAAAATATAAAACTAGCTTACCGCTCTACACATTTTTTAACGAAACAAACGTATACCAGTGCACCACTCACAAACTTATCTTCACCGACAAAGTAATAACAAAAACTAACACTTGAAACTTCCTATGAACTCAGGATGAATTTAATTTTGAAAGCATCTAATTTTTACGCTTGTAAATCAAATGTGTTACTAATGTTTTGTAAAAAATCACGTCCTGTAATAACAATTACTGACAAAATCACCGCCTTATAAATTAGGTGTCTAACAAATGTCTTCTTGAGTTCATAATAAATAATAAATAAACTAAACTTGGATCTTAAACAATATACACAACTTGACTTTACTCTAATTGATATCGTATTTCTTTAGAAATTGTGTAATTATAATAATACCACTTATTTCTGTATTAATATGATTTTACAAAGACTAAAAAGCGTAATTCCGCAAGGTTTCCAAAATAGTTGAAAACAGCTTCCTAATTTTCGTATTGTTTTTATTTGAGAAGTTTCACATTTGTAACAAGTTCGAAACTACTAGCTTTTTATTGTATTTTTCTTAAGTTTAATATATCCTAATTGGAAAAGGTAGTACCTATTATCTGAAATGTATTGTTTTAAATATGGCTAGGGTTTGTTTTTTAATTTTTTACCCCTTTTAAAACATTAACGTATAACATTCTAATTTATATTCGTTACTCATACAAGAGACATAGATTTTAACCTGTCCTGTAAAATTTACGAGTACATAAACGAAGATAGGGAGGTCCTGTTATTTTAGTGACGTTATATTCATATTTTTTGTATTTCTTTAAATCAAAATGTTAGCAATTTTAAGGGTATTCAAAAGAAAACGAGTTAGTGGCTCGTTACACGGGATAAAAATTTGTGTTGCCATTTATTTCTATTTCGAAAAGGTCAAGATTGTTCGAGTGTAGTCATACACAATTCGGCGCACGTCCCATTCCGGAAACAGCTTTCAGGAACTCTTTTAGCGCCGCTTCTTTTTAAATACCGAACCACCTAGATTTTGTTTTATTTTTTCGCTTTACAGTTACACAGCAAGTTTTGATAGATTTTTTAATTAACGAACACAAACGTTGCTATGTAATCATCCGGCCGTCTTAGGAATTAACTATAGGAAACCTTAATTGTAGCAAATCAAGCAGAAATGTTTTCAAAACTGCTGACTGTGTTACAAATCGATAATCGTTTTCCATAATGAAGAAATGTGCAAGACACCGTGTCCAATTTACCGGTTGCTTAAGTGTTCCTGTTTTTAAAACGTAGTTTAAGTAGACAACGCATGTAAACAAAATTCGGATACGCGAAGACCTAATTTTCGTTGTGTTCAGGTATGTGGGAGGAAATCTTCGGTATTAATTGTAGGCATTTACCGACAATAGCTTACAGCAAATGAAATAATTTATCAGGGATGTTTGTAACTCCGGATTTATGCTTCGAAATTGGACGAAGTAATAATCTGTCATCCTTGTAGGATTTGAACAATTTTTCGTGTAATTATGATAAATGCCTTTTTTTTCTGGTCAAGGCGTTCTTTATTGTGTAATAATAATACTACGTATTTATACTCAATTTTACAACTTAACGCCCACAAGGTGATGAATCGAAAATTCGGCCGCAGGTGTGCTTTGTTCGCCTCATCTGCAATTTATAATTCGTATACAATTTTTTTCTCATTCTAGGAATTCCAATAAATTTAAAATTCCGAAAACGTAAAACGCCGGTCACATCTGTTTCGTGCGCTCGTGTTGTTGTATTAGGCGACAAAATTTAACGAGGTTAATTAAAATAAAAATGGTATTTATATCTGAGATATAATTTATTCTAATATCGACTGTGCGGAGAAAATGGAACAAACACCGAGTAAAAATAGGCGAGTGTTAACGATACTCAAACATATATTATCTTCCAATTTTGTGTGCCGCAATCTACGGGCTCCAACAAGAAAATTGTAGTTAAAGCAAACCAGATGGAATTTTAATATGACAAAATTGCAACACTAGCTGTAGCAGTTACAAATGGAAGCCAGAGGAAAGCAAATTACATGTAACTAATGTCTGCGGCACTGATAAAAATACAAAGAATGCAATTAGGGAAATAATATCACAGAAACATACGTACCCACACGGTTGACTATGGTCGTGTCGAGCTCGTTGACAGATTGTATTTTTGCGTGGTGAGAATGTCAGAGCGGACATGCGAATAACCCTTCAAAAATAGTCCTTTTACGGGTTATTCCGTCTTTTTTCATTCTTCCGTGAGAAAGTGCGCTGAAAAGAGCAGAAAATTATCCTAATGAATAATATTTCTTTCAAACTGAAGTCTGTTTGGTTATTATTATTAACTTCAAACGAAGCCGCCGTAATGCTTAGGTAATGTAATGAAAAAAGGGAAGGAGAACGAAGGAATTTTCCTTGTAAAAACTATTAGATAAATGGCTGCTTTGACGACTGGATCTCGGGATAATTCAATATTTTATCTATACTTTTCGTTTAACTAAACAAGCTCCCTTTTTGTTCGTTTTCGGGGATTTAAATTATTTCCCAGCAATTGGAAGGAAGTTACAATCAGTTTCTCAGAAATGTAACAAAGCAGGCAACCATGCGTAAACATTGTAATTGAATGACCTTAATGATACTTTTGCTTGTTTTGGGGGCATATCTAAATTTAATAGTAATTAAAATGGTAATCTGCTAACTAATTAACAAAGAAGCGTTTTACCCTTTTACTACCCACCTCTAAACTCCTTGCAAACAAGAAGACCACTAATAAAACACATCCTGCCTATAACTACATTTCTCATGCATGTATAACAGCTGCAGTGGCAATTTTAAAAGGTAAACTCAACCGTAAATCAGATTACTTATTAAAAACTTTAATTGCTACCGCTTTTAAACAAATAGTCGCGGTTTACACTGTTTTAAACTCTCGGCAAGCTTTCGAGCATTTTAAATAGTTGCTTTTTAGTTTCAATATATCCCAGAAGTTAGAAAGGGTGAATTGGAAGATTTTTGAGCCGGAGAAAATTTGCAGGGTATGTAAAGACAACAATAAATTAAAGTTATTGTAAGTATGTATGCATACAGTATGTGCATATATTATATACAAAAATGCAAACATAAAATAATAACCATTCAACGAGTGCCTAATGATACCTATTACTCAACAGAGACGCAGTTGATTCACCCGAGTGAATAATAGTCATTACAGGCGAGTTAGAATAATTCGAGTATAAAATCAGTTCTGCAACTAAAATTTAACCTTTTATGTTGTCCTTTTCTGCCTCTTATCGGCTTTGATCTATCCACTGTTGGACATGGGCCTCTCTCAGTCTCTTTCATTTCTGTCCATCACGAACCGCTTGGAACCACTCTTTTCCCACCGTTTGTTTGACGTCTTCAATCTACCTTCTTTGCGGTTTTCCAGTGCTTCTCTTGGTTAGTCTTCGTCTCCATGATCTGGATCTTGGGACCTACGTGTTCGACCCAATGCCATTTCGTTTTGAGTATTCCTTCACAGATACGTATCAGTCACCTTCGTTTTACGTCTTTTCTCCTCTGTTTAATTCTATCCCGAGGCTGATGCCAACCATTATTCTCTCCATAACTCTTTGGGAAGTTCTAAATTTAATCATACTCTTCTTGGTGATATCATCTCCATGCCATATGTTGCAACACCTGTAGGTGATTTGTCGTAGTGAAACTCCTCCGAAAACCTGCTTACTTTACTATTTGATAGAAGTCCAACCTTGTGGTTAATCGGTTATTAATAATCTTGATGATCAGCAGCTTATATCGATATGAAAATAAGCTTATTGATCGATAGTTTTCTCATCGTCCTTTTTAAAGAGTAAAATAACCTCTGCATTTTGCCACGAGTCAGGAATTTCAGCTTTTAGCCTATTTTTAACACCTTGGCATTAATTCGGCCTTCTCTTGGTGACCTTCTATTGTTTATTTGACATAGTGCCGACAATAGTTCTTCTTTGTAGATATCTGGCATATCTTCTAATCCCACATTTATAATGACTTGTTATTGATCTGTTTGATGTTATGATAATATAGTGTTGTACAATGATTTATAAAGGTCTTCTCCCTCATTTACTATTCCTTTCTTGACTCTCACTACTACCCCTTCTCTGTTTTTTATTTTCTAGACATTATTAATATTTTGACCCTTAGCCATCTTCGATTTTAGTACTTTCATGCTTGCATTGTCTTCAATCACAGACTGTATGGTGTGCCCTTATGTCTTTTGGTATCTGCCTGTTTATAGTTTCGTATGTAGTTCTTTAGATTTTGCAGTTTCTCTGTCCAATGTTTTCCGCTGTTTTATTAACTGGTTTGGTGTATCTTGATTTAATTTGTAGCTCTGACTCACTCTCGTCAGATGTACTAGTGGATGCATAAATCTGTATTATTTGAAGAGACTGTTTTGTAATGAGTCTCAGTGCAATATACATCTTCTTCTTGCAGTGCCTATCCTAACGGATGTTGGCGACCAATAAGGCTGTTTGTACATTGGAGACGGCAGCACGGAATGGTGATGTTGTGGACTTTCTATACCAATTTCGGAGGTTTTTTAGCCACGATGTTGGTCTCCGGCCAGGATTTCTTTTACCTTCTATGTGGCCTTGTATTATTAATTGCAATAATTTATATTTTTCTCCTCTCATCACGTGACCGAGATATTCCAACTTTCGTCTTAATTGTAGTCATAATTTCTAGGGAGCATTTCATTCTGTTTAGAATCGCATCGTTAGTCACTTTGTCAACATATGTATATTATTATAACACGGTCTTATATGGCTTGCACCTTTATTAACATGTGTTTGATGCGTTTATTAATTAGAAGTGCCCTAAATCTAATTCTTATTATTTAGTACATATTAACAATACAGATAAATAAAATAAATGTGCGCATGTTCTAAAAGATATTGAAGAGTGAATGTTTATAGTTTTGACCTGGAGAAATTTATCTGAAACCGGACAATTGTTACTAAACTCAGAATCTCCAGGTGAACATCCCCCGCTGGCAATCCTAATTCCTTCAGAAAGCATCATTGAACAATAATTTTTAGTTGATTTGGGAAAATATTAAACTTTGGGTAATGTAATTGTTAAATCAACACAGCAAAACTTGCAATCTGTTAACTAAACATAAAGAGATACCGATTGTGGTTTTAAGCTTGAAGCTTAATGCAAAACCTAAATTTTCTCACCAATAAGGTGAGGGTATTCTGCAACCAAAGTCACGTTTTCTTGTTAACTATAAGAGCAACATCCGTCCATTTATAAGCTTAGGAAGAAATTCTTAAGCTTTAGGTGTAAACTAAAATTAATTGTTTAATTTTAAACTTTTTCCTGTTTAATATAACACTGCCAGTATTAATACAGTTTTCGAATATATTACGGAACGCTGCACACAAGATGTTTCGTAAATAACAATAACATTTTTGTAAATCCATGAAAATGTATTAAGAATTTAAAATGTCTGAAATATAGCTTTAATCTACAACAAAATAGTATTAATTAATTATTTAAGTAAACTTATCGGCATGCAACTTTCACGACTCTCTTATACGAACTCATGTTAATTAGCTAATTAATAACTGTTATTAGTAGGACAAGGCGTTTTGAATTATATCACCATTTTGCCTTATGCTTGAACTTTAACATTTATTTAATGAAGTACTTTAACTAATACTTTTTTTATAAAATGTATAAAAATCTATAATTTTGTTCAGAGGAACTTTTCTTCTTAAAGGAAAGGTTTTCTGTCTGACGAAGCCCTAACCCTGGAAATTTTAGACTTCGCAAATATTTTTGTTTATGTATCCTTGAATACAATGTAAAGTTATCACGTAAATATGTTAAAAATTACAAATGACTCATGTTGTCAGTTTGATACTAATATTTAGAATACATTCTCAGTTTTCTAATATATTTTGTAAAATTCGGTTAAGGACTTTTTAATACTCATTTGGGTTAGGGAAAGGGCAATTTTTCCTATATGGAATAAAACAATAAAACAAAATAGAAACAATGAAAAAATCTATTTTTTGCACTCCCTGGCGTAAAGTGACTACTTTTCGCCCGCAAAGAAGGGCGTAAAGTTCATTATTGCAGACCTCGGGTGCACTTCACGCTCGCGACAAATTAATTTGAAATATCACACAAATACCTTAGTTACAATACAATTTTTATAAAAACGTAGGGATTCGAACCCGGGACTTGCAACATGCAAGCCTAGCCCTCTTACAACTGAGCTACCTGGCTTCTTTTATTATACAGGGTGTATTTGAAGTGACCGTATTCCTTTTAGGAGGTGTTAGTATAGGTCATTTGTAATCGATTTGGCCCTATAATGTATTATCCAAAGCCTACTGGTTTTCGAGATATTTTAATTTTTGTGTTTTTCCAGAAATGCACCATATTTTAGTACTAATATTGAAAACAAAACAAATTAGTAGCAATTATTGCCAATGTTTCGATTGTTATCGTTAGTTTAGATTCTGTTGTTAACTGTAAATCAGAAATTATGTTAGTTAGTTTGATAAGAAAGAATTGCCAGAGCTTAAATCCACAGTTACTGGAAGAGAAATCAAAGAACTCGAAGATCTATCCTAATTTATTCCAAAAATTTGATAATACATTAAACGTGCAAATTATTTGAAAAACTTCTCTATTTTATTATCTTTCAAATGAGGTATAGTTTTTTAAGAAATACCTCATAGTTCCAAAGATATCGTAGAAACATTAAACGCGAGTGTTGCGAATTCATATTCTACTATTTTAAAAGTAAGCCAATAAATTAAACTTGGCAAGTAAATTAAACACGATTAAAAAAAATATTTTATTAATAGGTTACAAAAATTAAAATATCTCGAAAACCAGTAGGCTTTGGATAATACATTATAGGGTCAAATCGATTACAAATGACCTATACTAACACCTCCTAAAAGGAATACGGTCACTTCAAATACACCCTGTATATTGGCTCATGGTATTCCCTTTGGTTTAAAATTCTCATCTTCCCACCTTTACCTTTCTTGTGTTGAAACAGCAGCGTATGATGAATTTGGAATCTTTCTTTAATTGCCCCGCAACTCTTTGTAATAAAATTAAAATCATTAACAAACGATCATAGTGTCACATTTAATCAAATGGACTAAGATCAGTAAAGTTAAGAGGCGGGAAATGCAAGATAAACTTTGAAATTGATCAACCCTCCAAAGTCTTACAACTGAAGTATCTGGTTCCCAATTAATATACAGTAAAATTCCTGTAAATCGGTTCCAAGAAGTCCTGAAAAAAAATTACAAAAGTTTTGATTTAAAGGTTGTCTGTGGTGCCAACACCATTAGGAGCCACTTAGGGAAACCCATCGACAAACTTCGGACTATGGATAAGTCAGCCATTTACGTCAAAAAAATTACAATAGTAGTTCAAAGTACTATTTTGGGAAACAACACGTAATTTTTACTTTAAGCTGAAAGGAGCACATTGCTCGTTTTAGATGCAATAGGATTGGAAGATCCAGTTTAATCCAGTGTAGGAAACAGCAGCAAAGATTGTAATTTTATAAATTGATAATTCATTTTCTTTGCCACAACAACTGAACTTCTTTGAAACAACTGTTATTTAACACAAATATAAACTATACAGGATGATTTACAAATGACAACGCACCTAACCGATATGACTTCAACTCTTTTTGGATTTAAAAACGTTGAATGTCAAAGATAAGTTCAATAATTCACAAACTAAACAGTTGGCACCAAAATAATAACGATTATAATTAATCATCTAAACGTATATTCAATAACACAGCACTTCTCTTATGAAGTGAAAAAACAGTAAATTAAACTTGAATCTTTTGTTATAAAAATTTCCAGCTGCTTTGGAAATATGTAAGTTGGATTATGTATAGAGTTTTAAGGGACGCTATGATTGGTGAATCACATTGTACTTGGAGTAAGACTTCGGACCGACATCAAGTGAATTAGACGTTTTGGTTAGACACAACTACTTAATAATACGCCTACCTGCTTACGCATAATATAGAAGCAAATAATACTTAAGTGTAAGTGAGTTTCTTTGATGATTTGTAGAATAGCAAGCATGCCTTCCAGAGATCCATCTTAGCCAACTTTACTGCTGTTACCTTCAACGAACTTTGTTAAAGCTTTCCAAGTGAAGATTGCTACTGAGTTGCCGAAATGTGTATGTAGCTTTAACACAATAGTAGTGATTTTACTTCCACGTTTCATTGTTTTTCAATTGCTGATGTTGTTGCTGATGCTCTGTGAAATATATTGTTTATATTATTTTATTTGCTCTAAAAACAAATCTTTACTAAGCTTACTTACATTCAGAATTGACTGATACAAATTTGATGTTAAAAAAATAATAAACCAAAGTTAAGCTTCTGAAAATTGTTCTCTTTGGAAATCTTTTATTAAAAATTAATGAAATAAAAAATAAAGCAAAGGAGAAGTTAAAAAAGTAAGTAGTTAGCCAGAACACTTTAAACCTCTCTCCCATAAAATAAACAAACAAAACACCAGAAAAACTCGCTCAAAATATTAGTTTAGCTTCAGAAGAGGCACTTGCCGAAAACAGGTTTATACTTGCCAAGAAGGCTTTCGCCTTTTATCAAAAATTATTAGGGTTTTATAGACTTTAGGCTTTAACCGTTTAAGGTAGACCCGTACCATTTAAGAGAAGATAATTTGAACAGCAGGATATAGCTTATTAGGTCAAATTATATTTTATGCCCTTACGCTTATTTATTAACTTGGTACTTGTACCACGAGATAAATTTCGTTTTTTCGTGTTTAAATAACGTTTTTAGAATTAGAATTTCTTGAGTTTATGATTTAAAAAAATTATAAGAATTTATGTCTATTTCAATGTGCTTTTTGTTTCTTCTTCTTCTTCCCTGGCTTTCTATCGGAGTTTGGTAGGTCTATTTCAGAAAAAATTCACTTTAGTCTGTCTGAAATTGTTATTATTGCTATTATTATTATTATTTAAAGCCATTGCATTCTATACTTTTGTAACTCAACTATGTTTTCCACATAAAATCGTATGATTGTGGTATATTTTAAACTGGTTAAAAGAGAAATAAATTCTCCAATTATGCTTGACAAAATTGAAACTATTGTTATTTTTAAATTAATTTTTGTTCCATACAAACACAAAACCTCTTCAATTTTATTTGTTAAATAAATATAAAACCCAAGTTTTAAATCCACAAATTGTATTAGCTGATTAGATCTAAACAATTGTGGGTTCTCTATAGTAAGTGTTTCACACAGCAATTTTAAACTCATTAATCCCAAAATTATATGTATTAGGTTTAAATCCTCGGAACAGTAATTATACTTAACGATCAAGTTAAGTATGTAAGTGTCTTACAGCTTACTGTTAGTTTCAAGTCTTGATAATATCCCAGAATTTAAAATTATTGAAATCTAATTTTACACAATTATTAAATATAAATTTTATAAAACGTTTTATCAAAAGATAATTCAGGAATATTTAAAACAAACTCATGTACCGTAAACGCATGTAATTCAATTTTTAAATATTTTCAGTTACTTCAATCGAATACTTAATTTGATTAACATTCCATTTTTAAATAAAATACTAAACGTAAACCTTGTTATTGATGCATAAGCATTTTTATTAATTATCGGTTACCTGAAATGCATTTCATTTGATCAAAGAGTAAAGCAAAAACATGCAATTAAATTAGTTTCTAAAAGCTGTTGACTAAACATTGAAATATTTACTGTTCTGTAAACTTTCAGGTAAAATAATGTTACGAGCGCGACTCTACTCGATAAATAATTTAATTCTGTTTCAATCAAAAGCTGCGTATCTAATGTTACAAACTGGAATTTCTGCAGTTTTACCACAATTTCAAACTTTGTTAGGTTTAATTTTAATGTCAAACAGTATTGTGTTGGTCTAGCAAAGCTATACGGTTTATAACGACATTATATTATCAAATACTGTCTAGATGCTTGGCATCCGCAGGCTTGTATTTCGCTTAATAAATAAGTAAACATCAAACTGTGTTTAGTAATAGTGTTATTAGGGCCACATGTGGTACACAGGAACCTTATGGCTTTTTTTTAGATATTTATTTCAGTTAAAGGTTTAATAAAAACGAATACGATGTATTCCTTCAAAAAATTTGACAAACTATATTTATCAGCTGCACAAATATGAAGCAATCCCATTAAAGTGACGTACCATGCTGAGAAATGGAATGAAAAGTTTCACTCTTAATAACAGTTCGGTATAAATGTAATCATAAGGAATGAAGTTAATAAAATTTAAAGGGACTCGATTGAAACAATGTCACGTTTAACTTACACCAATTCGGTTTTACAAATTTATTCCACTAACAAATTAGTTCTTTTTGCAATAATAATAATAGCTACTTTTAAATGTAAACCTTAAAGTTGGGTAGCTGTGGTAAAAAAGTACAACGACATTTCTTTCGTTTCAGGAAATACCCCAAAAATTAGGAATTTTGCACTTTAGATTGCCAATTTGCAGTCATTGATAAATTAATTAATTCCAGTTATTAAAGTGCAGAGATAATAAATTTAAAAAAAAACAACTAACGTACTGACAATATCGGCTTTATACTACCTAAAATCTTCTTAAATATTCGGCAACAGATCGTCTCATAAACCAACTTGAATTTTAGCAGCACGCGATTTTATGATATCAGGAAGTGTTCGTTCCCAATAAATTTAATCAGGAAAAAGTGCGTAATATTTTGGCAGAAGTATACTCTTTACTAACTCAGATAATAATATCTTGTCGTATATTCCCAGGGGCGATTAACTATCTTGTATTTTACCTCCAGTATTCTCATTCATATTCTCTTGCGCGATTCATTTCACTCGAGAGACTTATTTCTTTCAATAATCTGTACATATATTCAAAGTACAAACAATGTTAACCGCTTTGAATTTTCTTGTAATAATTTAAATTTTAGGGTTGTAATTTTACCGGTAGTGTTCGCATATTTTGCGTGAATTTACATAATTAATTTCATCAAAATATCTATCTAGAACCAGAAACCATTATGTATTTATTATACATTCTGAGTTTCTTACTTTTAATGTTTTAACGCTGTATTTTGTTAATTAATGCGTAAACAACTATTTGCAAAATTTATTACCTTAGACCCTAAAACGTTATAAAACATCACCCTTTCGACTTACGAAATTGAAAGCAAATACATTGCAGGAAATTTAAAGACGATGTATATTTTGCTTACAGTGTTAATAAAACATAGGTATAGCATTTCTGAATTATAAATATTCACTTAGAAGAAAGCAGCCTTCACACTATAAATTTAAAATAAACTAAATGTGTAGAAAAATATTGTCAATTAATTTAAAAACTAAGTGAAATGGTTACAATTGAGAGGCATGTTAGTAATGCTAAATTCCAGAAGCATTAACCGGAAAAAGCATAATAATATATGAAACTGAACTCAATCTCTACACGCAGGAAAAGGGTTAAATAGGAAGCTAGGTACCGGAGCAGTGCAGCAGGTGGCGACTTGGGGTGTTCCTCGGGTAACGTGGTGGGCCCTGTTCTTTGTTTTAATTATACAGCCAACCTACTTGAAACAGCAAAGGCCGTAATTGTTACGTTTTGCTGATGGTGGTGCTGTGTCATTTTCCCACCAAAACCAAGACCTTTCCAATAAACGCATTTAACAACACTTACACCTTACTACTAGTCGCTTTTAATAGTATATACAAGCATATATCCACCAATAAATATCTAAGGTGTTTTGGCTCCGATATGAAGGCAGGTGCAAAAGACCTAGACTTGCAGTTGAATCGAAGTCTAATATGCAAAAGGCATATCCAAAGAAAAAGTAATAGATAAATTAGGCAGAAATGTATTGGCTCCCGGAAGTAAATCTAAAATAATAGTCAAAAACATGGTTTTACTCCATTTGGACCTAGGGACTTCAAGTATGGGGAGTTGCTGAATTATCAAACATAACAGCGATAGGCTTTCGATTTAATTATTTCTCTAACTAACATAAGTTTCCTAATTCTAGTATATTACAAACCCAACCATTTATTTATGACAACTTTTATCTTTTATCTTTACCATTTACCAAAGAAAAATTGTACAGAGTTTAAATTAGCTACACACCGTGGAAAAAATTCAGGAACCACTTTGTGGAGCGACTTGAAACTGAAGTAACTCCAAGAAGGTTAAACAAAAATTGTATTGATGTGTAAATTTATCGAACAAAGTTTATGAAACTCCTCACTTGATAATCTTGCTTCAATATCATTGACATGGACTTATCGGATGAGTCATAGGTTCTATCTAAGAGACACACAACTTAAGATTCAAGCATATGTAATGGAAGTGACGAGAAAACTTAAAGAACAAAAGAACACAACTAGGAATACTATCAGCATAGAAAATAATAAGAGAGCAACATTTTACAATAGTCATCTAGCTATAGCTTCTAATGAACTACTTGTTAAAGAGCGTAGGGAATAGCTAAAGGTGTATGGGGAAAAGGTAAAGGTACACCTAATACACATAATGACAAGTAGTTACAGCTGCTGCCAAATGAGTCTTAGCTGGATCTGGAAAAAGGAATACATGTACCGCTGAAAATTCATTACAGAAGTATTCCTGGCAAAAATTCCCTGCCTTGATAGTCAATTCAAGGAAGAAATAAAACAAGCAGTTTCACCCCCTTTTCAATTCGCCTCATTCATGGAAACGTGCCAGTAACTGCTTATTTGAAGTTATCTTTACGTCGGGATATCAGCGCCCCTGACAGATATCGCCATCATGAATAAGGCCAAGTAGCAGAGAGGTAGATGGAGTACAGGTACACACAAACAGCCTAATATGTGATCGAATAATTTGTGGTAGTTATTAGAGATAGTCATGTCAAAAACAGACTGTTACGTGACTCCAATCTTCAGCTGGATATAGCTATTGCGATCTGCAAAGCAGCAGAATGGAATGAAGCACACATCAAGCAGCTGCAGGAAAACAAAACGTTAGAAGTCGGAGCAGTACAAACAAGACACCTGAGAACAGCAGCAATTTCGAGAAACTTCCGGCGCAGTCCAGGACAGTACCAAAGACAAGGACATCATGGAACTCTATAGAAGCACAGGAATAGCAACCAAGGAGTCAATAGCGTACCCGCAGGCCAGTCAGCTGATCCAGTTACCATACAGTGTAAAGGAGCTACAGATGTTAGACATAACCATCAGAATTGCAGTAGATGCGGCTACAAACATAAACCACGTCAGTGTCCAGCATACGGCAAGGTATGTCTTAAATGCGGAAGAGGAAATCACTTTTCCACAGTATATAGAACTAGAATTGTAAATGCAGTAGAGGTACGCTTAGCAGATAATGATACACAATGTGAAAATGTAATATCAGACTATGTTTTAGGGTCATTAGAATTTGGTACAACCACAAATTAAGTTAGTAGTGATTGGTTTGTTAATTTAAAGATATTAGAGTGTAACCAAAATATAAAATTTAAGATTGATACAGGGGCACAAATTAATGTGATCCCAGGATATGTTTATGATAAATTAGGATTAGATTGTAAACTGTCTCAACCCAATATAATTATAATAAACTATGAAGGGGTCAGTTTTAAAAACAAGGGGATCCTTCAAACTAAATGTAATGGCAAATAAGTACAGTGCTCAATTTTATTTTGTAATCGCTGAAACAAGTAAAACCTCAACTCCGATTATAGGTATAGAAGCTATTAAGAGTTTAAACCTTGTAACTTTAAATCGGATTGATATGATTGAAAATGTTAATACCATATTAGATACGAATCAGATTATTAATAAGTATGCAGACCTATTTACAGGTTTAGGTAAAGTTCTGTCACAGCCATATTAGTTTAAGTTAATTGAAAATTATGATCCAGTGGTACTTGCATGTAGGAAAATACCCTATCACCAATTAGATAAATTGCATAATGAATTAGGCAGAATGATAAATGATGGAGTAATTAGTAAAGTAACAGAGCCAACAGAGTTTGTTAACCCTATTGTTCTTGTAAACAAGTCAAATAACCAATTAGGTATTTGTTTAGACCCACAAGGGCTGAATAAAGCAATTTGTAGGGAATATTATAAACTACCTACATTTGAGGACCTCGCACCCCAAGCAACATTTCATCGACCTCCGACCAATTTTGTACTAATTACAACGTTGCATTTGGTACAAATTTTAGTCAGGGAGCAACTTGAGCCTCTAAGCTTTAACACGGCGTCGTAGCGACGTAGTATGGACTTCGGTAACTTACTGTGTTAGAACGCGTTGCTTACCAACGTCAAGTGGACGTCGGTATGCGACTTAAACATTATTGGTCGATTTTAGTTTACACGGCAACGTTAAACCAACGTTGGTTACTGGCTTTATAGCTGACGTTGTCTTGTAAACTCTCTAACGACGTTGTGTAATCGTTGGCTCATAACGTAATACTTTAACAATTTTTTTGGATTTGATCAAACGTCGGCCAGACGTTGTATACTAACCAAGTACATTATATCTAGTTGTTTATCCTAATGGCCACGTTGGCCCATCGTTGCATTCTAACTAGGTATACAAAAACAGTTTGAATTCTTGTAGTCTGCAATTGCAAGGTCATTGGTTGTTGACGTAATTGTGTTAGGTTATATTGTAAGAAATAAAGTGCTTTAAAAAGTGTAATTACTTATTGAGTCTTTTATCTGAATCGTGTTTTATATAAACATGAAAAAAAAATGTCAGCTAACGCAGCTTACAAATATACAACTTCGTATTATAGACGAGTAAAATCTTATGTTATGGCTAGTTCTCGTACAAATGTAATTATTTATAGAAGTAATATTAACGTTCAGAACCAATACAAGATGGTTATTTATTTTGAATACAAGTAGTGAATTATTTCTATTATCGGCAACACTGTTGAGCAGCAGAAAGTCTCTCGCGAAGTTGACGAGTATCGTTGCTGAAATTGTAGGTATAGCAGGTAGCAATAAAAACCGTTAGGTTTCTAAACTGGTTTCAAGTTGCATTTAACAACGTTTTGCACCAAATTCCAACTTTAAGTGCAAAAAATGTAACCTAATCTGGAACTGTACCGACTACGCCATAATTTCTGCTTTTATTGAAAAGAATTTACGTAGCCATATTGAACAATTCGTCAGTAAAATATTAAAATGTTAACCATCTATTATATTTTAGAAAAGATTTGAAAATATTTTATTCTTCTCATATACAGTTTTATCCACATGATATTTTCTAAAGAATTCGAGGAATTACAAAAAAAAAGGAAAAATTATAATAAATAATTTAAATACATGTTATTATTAAGGGGGAAGATGTTTTACGAAGTATCTGTTCCAACTTTATCAGTAAAGTGTCATTCGTATTAAATTTAATCATAGCCGCATCAAAATATATGTGTGTTTATAATATTGTGCTTAGCTATTCCGTATAGGACATTGGTAGGTACAAGAAATTTGTTCCTTCAGAAACTAAACATTTCTGTAAGTTCAAGATAGTTGATTGACAAGTAGCAGGTAGTAGGATTAAGGAAACTAGAAAATTGAGAGTGGTTCAAGCCTTGTTCAAACACTTACAGCATCGTAAGATGCGCGATTCGGTCTTAGAAGTCGGACGCAAGTAAGCTACCGTCTTCTTACCGACGTCAAAATTAGGTACCGATTAGGTTGGCAAGCGTCACCCCGGTGGTCGCAAGCCGACGTCTACGCAACCCAATTTTTATTCACCAAATTAGTAAAAATACAGGTAGGTACGACGTCGGCTATTCGTCGCATGCCAACGTTTGGTTGTGAATACCAACGTTGACACGACGTCAAAATTGGTCAAAATGCTGCTAGTGACATGATTTAGCAGGTTTCAAATATTATACAACGTTAGATGCCAACAAAGGCTTTTGGCAGATTGAGTTAGAAGAAGCAAGTTCACGCCTGACTACCTTTGCAACTTGCAACTCCGTTTGGAAGGTACGGATTTCTAAGATTACCTTTCGGGTTGTGTAACGCACCTGAAATATTCCATAGAACATTTTCAGACATTTTTGCTGACATACAAGGAGTAAAAATTTACATAGATCATATCATAATATTTGCAAAAACTGAACATCATCATAACCAGATTTTACAAAAAGTTCTAGAAAGGTCAAGAGAGAGAGGTGTTAAGTTTAACAAAGATAAAAGTCAAGTCAAGTATGTAGGACATATCTTATCAGAGCAAGGAATTAAACCAGACGAGTATAAAACTGAAGCAATACAGCAAATTCAGACGCCAACCAACAAGGAAGAGCTGAGACGTTTTCTCGGCACGATTACATATTTATCTCGATTTATACAAAATTTATCAAAGTTGACTTACAATTTAATACAGTTAATGAAGAAACATATTGACTGGCTATGGTCGTCTGTACATGACAGTGAATTTAAACAGTTGAAAATAATCATATCAAAACAATAGACCAGTTAAATATGATTCAAAATCGTTAACAGAAGTCCAAACGAGGTATGCACAGATTGAGGAGGAATTGCTGGTTGTCAGAGATTTCACCAATATGTATACGGCCCAAAAATCAAGGTAGAAACAGATCATAAGCCATTTGAGTCTATTTTTTAGAAACCAATAAACAAATGTCCACTACGTTTACAACGTTTACTGATAAGTTTGCAACCTTATGATTTAGAAGTTAAGTATAAACCAGGAAAATATTTATACATAGCAGATACTCTGTCCAGGTCAAGCTACGATAATAAGAATTTTAGTATTAATGAAAATAAGATTGAGGCTCATGTGAATTTAATTGATTTTATTAGCATTAGTAAAAAGCAATTTGACAGATTGGTAAAAGAGACAGAAATGGATCCAGAATTAATTAAACTAGCAAGGTTAATAAAAGAAGGATGGCCCAATACAAAGAAAAAAGTAAACCCTTTAATACAACCATACTAGCACTGTAGACATGAAATTGTGCAAATGAAAGGCGCACTATTCAGAAATGACAAATTAGTTAGTTCTACAAAAATTCGAGCAGAAATTTTAGATAGACTACATTACAGTGATATGGGAATAAAAAAACCCTTTTAAGAGCAAAGGAGCTAGTATGTTTTCCTTTTATGACAAAGCAGATCACAGATATGGTAAAAAATTGTCAAGCTTGTCTAACTTTTATGAACAGCCTACAGAAAGAGCCAATGATTAACAGAGAAGTGGCCACTAGACCATGGCAAATTATTGCAGCAGATTTGTTCACTCAGCAGTTTCTACTAATAGTCGATACATTTTCCAAGTATACAGAAGTATGTTGTTTAAACAATAACACTACAAGTGACTTTATTATACATAATTTTAAAGCAACATTTGCTAGACATGGCAAACCAGAACTGCTATATACAGATAATGGTCCGCAATTTAGCAATACAAAATTTAATGATTTCTTAGTAGAGTGGGAAATGTCTCATCAGATAAGTACACCTCGCTATCCCCAGTCCAATGGATTCACTGAGCGGCATTTTCAAACTATAAAAAAATTGCTTAAAAAGGCACATTTCGACAATAAAAATATGTATTTAACTTTACTAGAGTATAGAAATACACCAATAAGTAGTGAATTACCATCACCGGCACAACTTTTATTTGGTCGCCGTCTTAAAGGAATAGTACCGATCAGTAATAAATTATTAACTCCTAAGTATGCCACACAGTATATAAAAATTCTTAATCAAAGACAGAACCAACAGAAAAATAATTACGATCATCACACCAAACAGCACAAACCTCTGAGTGTTGATGATAAGGTCATGCTATAAAACCCACAGACTAAGATCTGGAAACCATCGAAAATTGTTCTAATTGACCAAACTAGACCAAGGTCATATGTAATAGAGACTAACCAAAATAAATCATTTACAAGAAATAGACGTTTTCTTCAAAAATTTGTTAATGAAAGACCAAATAATAATCATGACAATGACGAAATATTAAACTCCCATTTAAAAGATTCTACTACGACACAGAAAAATACAAGAGAGGAAACAGTAGAGGAGGATTATATTACAAATCCAAGTATTACTACGGAAACAGAGCGTGCTAATAATATGACGGATAATGCTATGGTAGCGCAAGAAAAGGGAGATGACAGCAACAATAAAAAAACAATTCAAACTAGATCAGGACGTGTTATCAAAAGACCATCATATCTTGACAATTAGACTACTTAATATTATATTAGAATTATGTAGTTTTAGAATTATTAAGTTATGTCGTGTTTAGTTCTAATACCTGTATATTGTTCTTAATAAGTAGCATTATGTAAATGTATTTAATTCTTTTTGAATCTCAAAGAAAGGGAGATGTAGTGTTAGTGAATTGACCTTTAAGTAATGTAACGGTGAACCACACACAGATATATAGAAGTAAGGTTATGTTAGTTATATGTAACACACACACAAGCATGCCTGGTGGAAATGTGTAAAATCATAATCCAATAAATATATTCTTATGCAGTACAAAGTGTTGTTATTAAACACACAACATGCAACAGGCTTCTTTATGGAATGTTACGAATTCTAGGCATGTGAGGCCAAAACCCTTATCTTATGATCGTAGGCTATTTAGACCACTCGCTGTGGATTAACCAACCTAATGTGCTGTGTTTCTTTATATTAAAGAAACTATTGTTTTTGTTATTATCGTAATCATTGTCAGCTTTGAATAAAAGACTAATTAACAGTGCAGCTGTATACCAAATCCATAATAGGATGTACACACTGGCAGATGGTAAACTCAGAAGTGATGCATTGCGGGCATATGGATGCAGAGAATATCAGTTTCAGTCAAATCCATTTTGTCCATTAACAAAGTCTTTCTAAACTTGGAAAAATAGCTCAAAAAATTGTTGAAATCAATAGATCATGGCCGCAGTTATTACATCAAATCAAATTCCGTTCAGCCGGTTTATACTTTCTTTACCAGAAACGTCTCAAAAATTGCAGGTCACTGCAATAGGCAATAGGTAAGTGGAAGGTTTGCTATGAAGATAAATTCAAAACGAGTTCGATCAGAAAATTGTAGCGAAGACAGCTTGCCATCTGTTTTTATCATCGTCGTTTTGGAAAATTGGCTAGGAAATGTCAAATTCCACGTTCTTGCAAAAGTACAACTATGTAGTAAATCTACAAGTGATCCTTGATATGGGAAATATATGTCTTGTGTTATTTTATACCGAAGAGATATGGTACCTAAAGATATAAATTGTTCTGCTTGAAACATGAAATTTATCCTGAAGGGCAAATGCGTTCCGATCAAACAGTTGGTGGTGGTGATAACAGCTTCAATACTTCAGTAAATTTGGAAAAAAAAGTTTACGGCCCGAGAAGTTATGGCGGATCTTGAACCAACTGTGGCCGCTGAGGTCCGTACTGGTGCTGGCTCATTGCTGGTAAAGAAGACACAAAAAACAATTGGAAATGAGCTAGTAGATTTGGTACTCGATCATCTACGGAAGTTAGAAGATTAGTTTAGCGTACGGCTATGGTGCGTTCAGTGAATCTAAATTTCTTCTTTTACTGTCACTATCGGACGAGAAGTCCTGAAAGTGTATAAAACAAAAGCGAATGTGTTTCAACGATAATTTTAGAGTGCTGAAGTACACAACGGATACCTTTCTAGAAACATTTGCATAACATGGCAACTGCAGTGAGGAAGACATTATTTCAATTTCCCATAAAATTTTAGCATCACTTCATTTTATCCATAACAAAGTCTGACACGAGGGTTACTGCTGTGAGCTGATGTAAAAATCGTTCAAAGACTTACCTAGTCAAAATATTGGCCTGTTAAATATCACATCATCTTACTAACTTATCCTTTGAAATAACGTAAATAAATAAATGAATAAATAAATAAATAAATAAATAATTAACGAGTTCAAAGACTTTGACTTTCTTGTTACTTACTCCAGAAAAGAATGCCCCCCTCCCCCAACAATTCTACTATTGCTTGTAGTTTATACCTAATTTATAAAATACAGAAAAAAGCTAGAGCAGCAAGAGATTTGAAAGGCAATATACGACCAATCTAAAAGAAACGGACGCCCAGCAGGAAACTATCCAGAAGTTTAGAACATATTACCCGCAAGTGCGCAGGGGCAATAAATGAATAACATTGGACCAAATTTCTTAAAATCAAATTGATATTGTGACGTAGTGGTTTCCACCAAAAGTAATGTTAAAAATTAGCTAAAATAAGTCAATTAAATTTATCAGAATTACTGACAACTCTTAAGTACCAACATGGTGGTGTATTTAAGCAGCTACGCCACGTGGGGGTTTGCTGCGAGAGGCTTTATATTAAAATTCTAGTTCAACTAACATAACATAATGAATTCGAATACTTCCACGGTCAGTGTCAGTATTAACGGAACGTCTCCCGGGTTGGTACCGTGTCATTGTTGAGATAGAAGAACTCAATGTTTGGTCCAATATTTTAAGGGGCTTCATCAGGAGTAAAAGGAGGCTCTAAAAGAGCACGGTAACTCAACGTGTCAGTCACCCTTTTAGCAAGATGCAGAAGGGTAACGCTAAGAAAATCAGAAAAGGCAGAGGTTTTATACCGGATACAATCGATGAAGCGTGTAAGACGAAGACGACGATTGGTCAGGCGTGGAGGGGGCGGAGCTAATAGTGATTACAGACTTCCAAATGTCTGATAGATGATAAACAGTGCCACGATTCAAGTTATTTGGGTACGTGTGTGTACTAAGCGACCAGTTTCTCCAATGTACACTGAACCACAAGAACAGGAGATGCTATCGACGCTTCTTGATGACAAGGGTTGTGGCTTATCTTTTACTGAAGGGAGTATCTGTGACACTGTAGAAGAGGAAGGTAAAGTTTATTTTGTTCTACAGGTAAGGGACGTGCAAAGTCAAAGCTAGGAGGTGTTATTTTCCAATAACTATATTATTAAGATATGAAACATATCTGCACTATAAAGAATTATGCCAGAGACATATACTTATACAGGCCGTTTCAAAACAGGAAGATCGAGGATATAACAAAATTGATAGCAATTTCTGCAAATGAGAAGTACAATGTGATTTTTTAGAAACTCAATTGCAGCAGGCCGTATTCTGACTTAATACAGACAGTTCTAAGGTTAGTAAGACAGAATACGGCCTGCTGCAATTGAGTTTTTAAAAAATCACCTTGTAGTTTTAACAAAAAGTGCACAAGAAAGTTAATAATATCGAAACGTATACTAATATTCGGCCGAAAAGAAGCATAATACAGAAACTACACGTAGAATCTAAATATACCTTGTTACTAAATACAAAAAGGTTGAAATAGTATATCTAATAACAACAATTGCTGAAAGATCAGAATCAACAAAGTAATTTCAGATGGAGTAAATAGGAAAACAAGAAGATAAAATTAAGTTTCAAAATCATAAAAAAATCAAAAGGCATGGAAAAGCTTCCTATGGCTTTAGCAAGCTTAGAGTGATAAACTATTTAACTTCAAATCTAAATTTCAAAGTCACCGTCTGTATACGATATTTTCAATTTTTCGGCAAACATCAGACCTAACTAAGCACTGTGAATACAGACTAATTATTTACAAAGCAGAATTCAATTTACTCCCGCTATAAATAACACATCGTCCTTATAGTATTACATAATTAAATATATAAATACTAAAACGTAATAAAACAAACAAAAGCTAATTTTTGTATTTTTCTCCACCAAAGCCCATGGACAAGAGGGCAAAGCTGATTTAGCAACCTTAAAATTCACAAAATCTTAACCCAGTGAATCTTTAATTCTTCCACCCTTATTAAATATTTGCTGAAAGTGATTTTACCTCGAATGCCATTTACTGGCAGTAAAACAAATGGAAGGAAACTTTGGGGAGCGTTAAATTAATTATAGATTTAAAACTAAGGGATATAACCTCACGTTCAAATCAAATAGGTGATTAAGGTCAGCGTATAAACTACAAATGTGGGTTAATAAACGCAAATACCAGGTTAGATATACGTACGAAAGCTAGACACGTATGAGTGGTAGTTAAGGGGTTGGAAATTATGAAGGATGAGAATATAGATTAAACCTTCGTTCGTCTGAAATTCTATTTAAAATGTTGATATACTCTTTTCTTGAGTTTATTGCAAACACATTCTTTTAACGTTATGTTTTTTTTTTAATTGACGATTTCGTAAGTTGTCTTATCATATTTTTTGGAGGAAGCAGGTTGATTTTACCACTTGTTTATTGGTTGTTGTACTAGAGAAGTGAGTGCAGTTTTGCCCTCCCTAATCTGCTTCACCATTCAAGCTTTTAACACCTATAAGCTTTCTTTGTAATCAACTAATTTTAGAATAGATTATTTAACTTTTTGGTAGAAGTTTATATTGGTTGTACGCAAAATATTGCCCATACCACTAGAATTTAGTGATTTGATTTAATGCGCATGGTTGCAGGTCTTCGCAACGAAAGTTTTCCAGTACAAAAAGTAAATCCTACTTACTTCCCTTGTTGCGTAATTATTAAATGCCGTTATAAAATTTCAGGACATCTCAAAATATTACAAAAAATCCATAATTATTAAATTAAATATGTTACATGTAATGCATGTTAGTCTGCAATGTAAATTTGTCACTTGTCGTTTGTAGACATTTACCTCTCGCTTCTCACTTGTTATTAAAGTTGCAATGTACGAAGTTTAAAACATTGTTCATGGATACTACACACCTAACTACAACTACACTTCAGCATTTCACCAGTTATGCACTTAACTTGTACAACATTCGGTTCTCTAAATACTTCAGTGCCTTGAATGGGTTCTCTCTCCTGCTGAAATCGCTTTGTTTATTTTGACAATTTTAATGTGCTTTTATTCATCCAGGTAGGGATTTTTTATACTTTCAGTAAGAGTTTCAAACTTACCCTTCTGTTATCGATTGGCCCAAATTTAAAATATGTTACTCTTTACCCTCTTCTTGCACCGAATTCCTTATTTTCATACACTTTGGTTAACACAATCATTTCGATTACGTCAATCGTCGAAAATTCCGAGAACTTATTATTTATTTATTATTTGACAACTTGCCTCTTATCATGCTTAAAATATGAAGAGCTAATTAAGGCTTATGGATTTACTGTCACGTACTTTTGCTAAGAGTTCTGATGAAACATCTTTATATATCCTGTTATTTATTTTAACAAGAGGTAAATTTTAATGCACTTTAACTTTGTTTGTTTTGTGTTTTGAACTGACGTGAAGCTGAGATTTTGGTGTTGTTTTGTAGGAGCAGTGCAAATATTATGCAGGACAGGAGATTTAAATAAATACTCGTGGGAATTGTCGGATAAAACTATCAACAATTCTGTGTAAATGTTTTTATTACTTTTTATTAAAATTTCAGTATTTAGTTTAGGAAATGAAATTGTGTGGTAAAATTCAAAGGCAATTCTAATGACTAGCTGGAAACCTAACATATTTTACGTATTCTTTCCTAATCGTAAAAACCAAACTAAGTTCCTCACAGTTTACAAGTATTAAAAATAAAACTAAAACCAGTCGAACATTTAAACACTTTTGTAACATAATTGTGGAAATATCTGTTTTAACGTTCTACTACAGATTCCAGCCACAGTCTCTTGCGTGTGATTCAGAACTAAAGATAGAAATACTGTAACGTAAGGTTTGCTGTTGTTTTCTGTTTATTTTTTAATCTAAATGATGCACTATGTTTCCTTATAACAATTGGGGTAGCTTTTAATAACTTCGATAGAGTCTTAGTTTCCTTACGTTACTTGTAGATTCGCTTAGCTTAATTTGCGAGAGGTATTTGAATAAGAAGTCTCAATTAGCTAACATTCATTTATTTTAACTATGTGCATTAATATTTACAGTGAAATTTAAGAATTGAACTAAGTCCAGCATTGACTTAGCGTTTTTATATAATTTCTACAAGTTCGGAGTGACCCAAGTACTTTAAATTATAGTCGACTTAAACTAATACAATTTATTATGAATTCGTGAACAGGTATGAATTTTGCTAAGTCTAAATCAAAGTAAACTAATCTGGTAAAACCGCTAAATCCGCGAAACGGACTCAATTTATTTTATCTGAATATCTCACAAGTGTTTCTAACAACAACCCAATAATTTCCGCTAAGTCCTTAAAGCACTTAGAAAATGACTCTAAACACAATTATTGTACAAGTCCAGCGAATGAGTTTAAATAATTCAATACAAACATCTTACAAGTCCAGAACTGTATTCATAACTTACTGGAATATTTTCTAAGTGTTTAAATAACACTCTGACCAATTTCTGCTAAGTCCTTAAAAAGGACTTAGAAGATTCACACAAAATTTCACAAGTTTTAACATTAATAAATAAATTTATCTTACGTATACTCAATCGCACGACATCTTGAAGGGAACCAATTTGCTGCTTGTTGGGATGGCCGGAACAAAAACCATAGTTCTATTTTGATTCGGCCAACGCTTATATACGGCAAATTGATCCCTTCTCTTAAAATAATCGTGGGAAAACATCGACTTAACTAAGGCACATGTGTAACCTTGATTTTGTCCGTACATCACCCTGCATTTTTAACATTCCTTAACAATGCAAGTTGCTATCTCTGCCACGTGCGGTGTTAAGATTAATGACCGTTCATCATTTTTATTTGTTCGTGTACTTAAAATCTAACTTTAATATTTATACATATTTGGCTTCATCACACTACTCCCCCTTTCGCAAAAAAGCTTGTCCCTAAGCTTTAAAAAAAAAAAGTTTTGAAAGAGCTTACATGACAAACGGTCACGTTAGTGGAGAGTTTTCCCCCAGTTTCTAAACTAAAAGTAACTTTAGCATGATACATTACAAAGAATCCACCCTGTATATAGTGAACGTATTTGCGGAGACATTAAGTCCTCCTCGCGGTTAGGTTTTCCTTTGTGTTTTTACTTTGTGGTACAAATCGCTATAAGGGGTACAGTTAACGTCCTCCCTTCTAAATTAGGCCATGGATCATGCTAATTTACGAATAACTAAAAAGATAAACTAGTCCTAGTTAACCAAAAGAATTAAATAATACAAAATTATGTTGAAAAATGGCATTGTTTTTTTTTCTCTAAGTACGTTTTTACCCTTAAAAATGCATTTTCATTTTGGAAATGGAATTTTCTTGTTGGTGACCTTAGGAACTGGTTATTTTGCACGACGTCCATATTGTATTTCATATTTCATCCGTGGATACGAATTCAGCAATAAATGTAATGTCTTTGATACCAATTTGCGAGAAATTTAGAATGGAGCCAAGCTCAAACTAGTGTCGGCATGGTAAGTAGCTAACTCCTTGTAGTCTCGTCACAACCATCGTAGTACGGTAACAGAAGGGAATGCCTTGTTGAATCCGAATGATCGATTGGTAATTCGAGTGGCAGGTGTCTCATATATGTATGTATATCAGCACTGTAGGCCTGTATGCCCAAGGCTTGTATTCTTCTCTCCATTCCTCTCTGTCTCTAGCACTATTTTCTCAGTCTGTTACACCCATTTTTTGCAGATCCTGTTGTACTTCTTGGTTCCAGCTACCTCTTGGCCGCCCTCTCCTCCTTCTTCCTTCTGGCTCGGCCCTAAGAGTTGTCTTTAGTAATCCTTTCTCATCTGATCTCACTACATGCCCCAACCATTGCAGCCTGTTCTGTTTAGCCGTAGCAACTATGTCCCGGGCTTAATAACTATTCATTTGTTCAATGTTAGTACGCCTCCTCCATGTGTCATCCACCTCCTTGATTACTTCATATATTTTTCTCAGCATTTTTCGCTCCCATACCAGCAGTTTATTCTTATTGTCCTTTGTTAATGTCCATGTCTCCGTTCCGAAAGTCACAACCGGCCTTACTACCGTTACTACCGTTCTGTGTTCACCGGTGTCTCATAACATGGCAAATTTCTCTTCCTCAAAAAAAAATTTTTGGTAAATGAAGTTCGACATCCTTCGGTTGTAATTGATATAGTTATCTCTCCATCATTATTGGAAATTGGTATAGTTATCGCAATTATAGTTCTTCCGTCTTTGCTGAACACGCTGTATGTATCCGTACGCTGTATGTATCCATCTGCCATAGTAAAGTGCAACCTGTGGGGTAATAATTGTTTATGTGCATTTCGCCGACAGTGTCTCGTTCGTGTAACACCTTACGTGTTTGTTTTGTGGCCAGTGATAATGGATGTTCCTCGAAAATTACATTTTTAAAGTAAGTACGTATTACAATCTGAAGTATTTCTATTAAACATGAAAAGAAAAAATTTTGGTTAAAAAGTAGCTATTCTAAACGTATACAAAACTTATTACTAAAGCTAGATAAAATTAATTTTCGTTGTGTATTACAATTAAGTAAGTTAATATGACTTACATAATTGTTTATAATTAGGAAATTTTGGACTCAAGCTTACAATAAATAAATAAAGCTACTACAGATATATATTTCTCCTGAATCCTCAATTTCGAAATCGTGAAACAAAATGGTTTCCGTTTATTTTAATTGACTTTTGCCGTGTTAATTTTTCAATTACTGTTTCTTTACCATAAACTAAAACTTGAGTGATAAGTTTCTTGCTCTCCAAAATTCATTTATTTGTGTATTTTTAAATGTGTTGGTAAAACAAAAGCAGTAATTTATGCTGAAAAATGTTTCTTCCTTTACGAAGCATTTTCAAATTTTCGTTAAGCCAATGACCTAAATATTGCAAACTTACAACAAGTTTAGTACTAATTAAATCTGAAACATTCCTTTAACAATCAAATTTTCAATTTACTATTTAAAATGCGTTTTAATAAAAGTATTAAACGTGAATTAACTTTAAAATTTAGTTCATTACGCAGATTTGTTTTAAAAGAATGTTATCAAGTCGTGCTCTTATCTGCAGTGTCAAATTACCTTGCAGACTTCTGCTACACGTGTGTTCACGGCCACATTCCTTGTGGTGGTGTTTTATCCGCGATAAGCTACATTTTGCTAACAATTTTGTGTCATTTAACTGAAATTTTTTAAGTGAATTAAACTTTGTTTTTCTTTTGGTTCTTTTATAATTAATTTGTTTGTCGTAATACAGTTTGTCAAATTCGGGTAGTCACATTCGTGTATTGTGGAATCTCTGGTTCAAAATTTATAACACATGTCGACCAAATTTAGTGTCTTTGAAGCCCAAAATTTCACTTTTTTTAAAATTGCCGGTTTCCGATTTTGCTTCGGACCACCGTAACCGATCGTAAATTTACCTGCTCGGGGTTAGTATTGTTGGCGTTTTCTTTGTATATCATTTAAAATTCTATTTTGTAAAAACAATTTCTTTATTGCAAAGTAAACGATTATTACGGCCGACGTACTTCAAAGCCATAACTTTCAAACAACTAATTTTTCCGTTTTACTTTAAAATTTGAACAACAAAATTTAATATTTGCAAGGCATGTATTTCTGAATAAATTTTAAATCCGTATTTACGAGAATTTTCTTTGAACGTTCTGCAAGTTGACGTTCTTACCACGCGGTATCCTATTTCATTGCTTGCTTCTTGTACATATGCGGTCGGTCATCGCCATTGTTTATTCAAATTTCAGTTTTGTAATTCCTAACGTGAACCTGAAATTTAGTTATTAAAATGGATAAAATCCATTTATTGTGTACCGCAGTCAATTACGGTTTTCGAACAATTCGATTTTAGTTAAATTTGTGAACTGTGATTTAACCTGTTCAGGGTTGATATAATTTCCTTTTTCTTTATCTATAATTTGAAATTCCATTTTATAAAACACTATTTTATTGCAACATTAACAATTAATTTGGATAATATTCTTGCCAAAGGAAAAACCCTAGGAACGTCGACCTACTACAAATCTAATTTGCCTCAACTCCTCTAATAAGCATCTTAACGGGACATGTCTTGGATTTCGTCGATGGAACATAATTTTCATGTAAGTTTCTAACTATACATATAATTTTTTTTATTTAGTTTTAAATCGAAAACCTTCATATTTGTTTCGCCCAATGACTAAAAAAAATTTTGATTTTGTAAATTGATATTCAATATAACGTTTTCAAGAAATGTTTGACGTCCGTATTTTGCCCATCAGGTTTTTTAAGTAATTTGAATGCTCTTATTTTACAAGTGTAGTCCCGGCTTTAACACGTTTATACCTACGTAAATGTCAACTTTTGAATCACTGCACATTTTTGCTGCTTTTCTATAATAGTAATTTTGTTAAGTAAATTTTTTCATTACTATGATTTAAATCCAGATTTTCGTTTATCGAGTTTTAGGATGACTCTTAAAGTCGGAAGCAATGACATGAAATTTAATTTTTTAACATTTTTGAATTCGTGTGAATCGTTTACATTCGTCTGCCGTTTTCAATCTACTTTATATGTACTCCACCCGAGCGGCTATCGGTATCTTTGTTATGATTGCTTTGAATAAGCATTTACTAGTTACAATTCCAGCTAATTGTTCAGCTCTGATTATACTCAGAATTGACAATTGTTTAATTGCTGCCAAAAAAAAATTGTTTTAATGTCATTAATCGGTTTTTTGATCGAAACATCTTCTATTTGAAATTCTGTTACGTCCATTTTTGTATTCTTTGGTCGATTTCTTTTATAATCCACTGATCGATTCCTTATTGTCTATTCCTTTATCGATTCAAAGATCGTTTCCTTTTATTTATTAATCGATTCATTACTCGACTGTATGACGACCAATTGGTAATTTTAATCATCCCGTTCACTGTCCCTCACTAATTTCATAATCTTTGCGCGCCCATATCCCCCAAATTGGTTCGTCCGGTCGTTTCGAACGCTGCCGAATATCAAAAATGTGATTGGCCACTCACGTTTTTTCTCAACTTTGCAACATTCCAGTCGACCAACACAATGGTTACTAATATATTACATGTCTACCAAAAAAAATTTTTGGTGTGCAGGACTATCCTCCCCCTCGGGTTAATAATTTTTACTTATGCCACTTTATATTTATGCAATATACCCCGGCCGGGTTGAACCATGTGCTCTTACCAAACAAGGTGGCATCCTTTTTGGCGTATTCCTTATTATTTCATCCCCACTAGGGATGCCAATACATTACGTATCCCATTGTAGGCAGTACTTGCGTATTACCCTGCAGACAATACCATACAGATGTATCTAACCCAGTCGGTATGAATCGATTCTGCCCGATTGTAATCGGAACGGGCCAAGCTATTACAATCCTTCCGTCATGGGGAGATTCTCCTTTCAATACTTTCTATCCAAAACTTATTTCTCGTCTATTTCCTCAGTATTATCGTCACTTTGAACTTCGCCATAAACATTTACTAAAACCGTCCACGTGGTATCATCCTTGAAACTTAATAATTTATTCAAGCTAACCCAAATTTACGTGTAAACCAAATTTATCCATACTGTCAATTCTTATTTCTCTTAACAATGCCTTAAAACACTCAATGTGGCCCATTATTTTTCATCATCATTGTCATAATATAATCATTATTCACTAAAACTTCCACATCTTATTCCAGTTGAGCTTACTCAAAATCACAATTATTTATCCATATTTAAATTTTTACTTCTATTGAAAATACCTCCATATCTATTTACAATGCTCACTATGACCCATTATTCTTCATAATAAAATTGATTACCACGTGAATTTATCCCTCTTACTTTTACGGGCGGTTTTTAATGTTTGTTTTGTCAAATCCGGGAATGTCATAATCGGTTGTTTTAGATCCTTACCCAAGCTTTGACCCACAAAAAGAACTACCTCCCTCTTCTTCCAACACGCTTCTAATACGGTTGCTTTTTGCGATCCCAATGAGTCAAAGGGGCGTTACTGGGCAACAGAAGCCGATGGAAAAAATTTCAAGAACATCAACATCAATAAAAAAAAATTTTGTCGCCAAGTCCATTTTATCGATTAAAAATAGTACAAGGTTATTCACAATTCATACCTTACCCTTTCTTTGAACAACGATATTCCGAGGTTGAATTATTTCTACTTTCACCCTGAAGTAATAATACAATTTAAAAATTAATTTGACTGGTATGTTTTTTGCAAGAAAACAAACTATATAAAAATCACCGAAGCGGTTAGAATGGTTGCTCAATTTCAACGGATTACGTCTAATCACGTTAAACTTGGACTGCCAGCCTACGACTTCTTAACTTGAGTATCATTTATATATGCATTGAATAGCGAAAAATTTTGTTGGAAATTCTTAAAACCTTCCCCCTCTGCTGAAAGCGATGCCAGTACGAAGACTGACACTGGGTAATTTGGCAGATTACACCATATTGAATTTCAGAGAAATTAAACTCCTCCTGCGACTCAATTTACTATGATGTAAAGATCGATGGTTATCCGCGGCCATCAAGCAGTATGTAAAAGAAAGATATCGTCTCAAAATTGACTTAAACATTTCCTTGGCTTTCTTTGCATTTCAAAAATTAATTTCGTTTCTTTCTTCCTTCCTTTCTTTCTTTTTGACTTAATATTCCTTAGGTCCCCTTTCTTAATATTTCAGGAACTTAATTATGTTTCCTTCTTCCTTTCTAATAAAACAGTTATTTCTTTTTCACTCTTTCTTTGTTTTTTCTTGTTGTTCTTTCTTCGTTATTTCTTACAGTGATTAGGTCCCTTATACTTTGAACGGAAATTGGTAAAAGAATGACTACTGACAATGTTACTGTCTGGTCTGTGAAATTACATCTTATTAACTACATTGAAATTATGACAGAAGTCGAAAAGGATTGAAAATTTAGGATAAAATAATCCTCAGCCACCGTAAAGGCGAAAATCTTTGCATGATTGGGAATTTAAACGGAAATTGTATAGCCTCTTTTAATAATTCTCGGAAAATAACTACAATTATTATCAATACATTGGTTACCAATTAACAGGAGCCAAACTTTACGACGAATTTTCAATTTATTTTGCCCTTAATTTCATAAATGCTAAGATTAAAACAATTACTATCAAAATTTGAATATATTTTGGCAAGTAACAATATTCTGGAAGCGTAATGAAATAATAATTTAAGGATTTTTTATGTACTTTAATTATTTTGATTGATTAAAAATTATATTTTCAGAAATGGAACTCTAGTTGAAGATCGATTAATAAATGCAGAAAAGGTTCAAGGAACTACAGTGCTAGCCATGGATTTTGTCCTCTTAGTAGAATTGAAAAATGAAATAAATTGGACTTAGCGATCTTGGTAAACTGATGGTGTGAAGAATGATGGATATTTGTGGCCATCAAAGGACAATTTTCATATAAAAGAGATGGTTTTGTAAGTTTTGATATCTGCTAGGCAGATCTGATTGACAAAGATCACTGATTTCTTTCATTTTTCCATTTAAATTGCGGCACATATTTAAACTTTCAGAACGATATATATTTATACCGCCGCGTACGTCTTGTCCTTTTTGTCGTAATTTAAATTGGGGTTCCAGAAAAGCAGACTGATATATAATTGTGTTTTCAGGTATGGAACTCAAAAAAGACGTATTGGCGTCAAACAATTCGTTGGGACCTAATACCAGAACCAGAATAACGAGATTTATCGGAAGATGTTTAAGAAGGTTATGCTGAAACTGGATTGTAAAACAATTCGGACAATTTAGTGCTACAAAAAAAAATTAAAATAAATAACTAGACTTGTAAATGTTTCATAATCTGTTTGAAATTACAGTATTTGGCGCTGGACTTGTATTTCTTTTACTACTTTGAATGTTTAACCTAAATCTGTTTCTTGGTATTTACTAAAGCAAGTCTATCTATTGTGCTTATATGAAAAAAACTTTTTAAACTAAGTTATTCCTTGAACTTCAGTAATATGAGACGACTAAACACACCATAACCACATAAACATTTCTGCGGTCGGTGCAAATTTTAAATTCAAGAATATTAACTGCTAAATACGGCGTAACCGCTGTAAAATTATACTATAAGTGTAAAAACATACACGAAATCAAAAAGTAATGTAAATCTACTATCCAAAAATTAAATAAAAATTATTCGAGAAAAAAAAATTTTAAAGGTCACTAAAATATCCGAAATGAATCGAAGTCAACGTTAAAGTTATACTAAATACAAAAATCAAGCCGAAAACGAGCCGGTGCCTCCAGCATATGTAACGTAAGTTTTTGGTGTTGTTTTCTGTTTATTTTTTAATCTAAATGATGCACTATGTTTCCTTATAACAATTGGGGTAGCTTTTAATAACTTCGATAGAGTCTTAGTTTCCTTACGTTACTTGTAGATTCGCTTAGCTTAATTTGCGAGAGGTATTTGAATAAGAAGTCTCAATTAGCTAACATTCATTTATTTTAACTATGTGCATTAATATTTACAGTGAAATTTAAGAATTGAACTAAGTCCAGCATTGACTTAGCGTTTTTATATAATTTCTACAAGTTCGGAGTGACCCAAGTACTTTAAATTATAGTCGACTTAAACTAATACAATTTATTATGAATTCGTGAACAGGTATGAATTTTGCTAAGTCTAAATCAAAGTAAACTAATCTGGTAAAACCGCTAAATCCGCGAAACGGACTCAATTTATTTTATCTGAATATCTCACAAGTGTTTCTAACAACAACCCAATAATTTCCGCTAAGTCCTTAAAGCACTTAGAAAATGACTCTAAACACAATTATTGTACAAGTCCAGCGAATGAGTTTAAATAATTCAATACAAACATCTTACAAGTCCAGAACTGTATTCATAACTTACTGGAATATTTTCTAAGTGTTTAAATAACACTCTGACCAATTTCTGCTAAGTCCTTAAAAAGGACTTAGAAGATTCACACAAAATTTCACAAGTTTTAACATTAATAAATAAATTTATCTTACGTATACTCAATCGCACGACATCTTGAAGGGAACCAATTTGCTGCTTGTTGGGATGGCCGGAACAAAAACCATAGTTCTATTTTGATTCGGCCAACGCTTATATACGGCAAATTGATCCCTTCTCTTAAAATAATCGTGGGAAAACATCGACTTAACTAAGGCACATGTGTAACCTTGATTTTGTCCGTACATCACCCTGCATTTTTAACATTCCTTAACAATGCAAGTTGCTATCTCTGCCACGTGCGGTGTTAAGATTAATGACCGTTCATCATTTTTATTTGTTCGTGTACTTAAAATCTAACTTTAATATTTATACATATTTGGCTTCATCACAATACAAACACAGGAAATGAAGATTTCGTGAATTTTGAAAGCTTCCAGAAACTTCTCAGTATAAGCTTCTAAAACGCAAGGGAGGCTTCAAATTTTCCTGGCATTTTACTTATCGTTCATTCCTTTAATGACTTTTAACCTTGTAAGTTGATTTTAGATTTCGCATAAATACTTTTTTACTCTCTAAAGAAATTACGCTAAAGAGTATTAACATATTTAAAGCCTTACACTCACCGATAGAGTAAATATACTTTAGAAATTTAAATTTGAGCTTCAAGTTTTTTTTGCTGTTTTTCGTTTTCGCAGTTATATAAATTGCTTTATCCCAGAAGATAAAATCAGTAAACTTTCTTTCTATTTGTGATATTTAATGTTTAAACTTTACATCTTGCTTTATTGATTTTTTTAATTTTTAAGCTTGTTCTCCAGACTACTTTCTTTCCTTTCTTTCTGGAATTGATCATATTCAGATTTACATTCTGTGCCATTTCATTCTTTATTTTACAATTACAGAAAGTACAAAACTTCTAATGTTTTGTAAAAAAATAGAAAGACACTAAAACTCAAATAATACATTTTTTAATTTATTTATAATCACTTGTCTTTGACTAATTGATTTATTAGAAATTAGGGGACACAAAATTTAAACAGCTTAAGAATCTAGCGTCAGCAGTATAATAAAATTATTTGTGATCTTGTCAGAATATTTGATAATATAAAAAGAACAGCAAGGCGTATTCCACGAGTATCTGTTTTAACTTTGGCTTTAATTTTATATTTCCAGGGAATTGTTTATGTTCAGGTGAGTGTTCTCGAGTTTCAGTGTGACACTGACATTGTTTTTTTAGCAACACGACAGGCCCAAAACAATCTGGAAGATATATTTTAAAGAGAATGCTTCAGTATTTTGCGACATAAATATTAATAATGAAATTTTTAAAGCGCTATTCAGAATCACTATTTAACTTATAAAAAGCTTACCGTCGTATATACGCCTGTAAAGAACATAGTCATATACAAATTTGGAAAGGTTGTGTAATTATATACAGGGCAAACCACAAAGAAGTTAGCTTAAAATTATGCCAGTTATATTGATGACTATAAATTTTAGTAAATTTCCCTTTACCTTATTTTTAAAGGGTGTTGAAAGAGTAAAGATAAATCCTTTTCGTAAAAGATAAGCAGTTTGGCGGTACTTTATATGTTCCTAAATTCCTACGTTGAAGAAGATGCTGAATCCTTTATGTACCCTAAATTAATGTCCTATTTTAGGACAATCAACTGGTTTAGTAGCTCACACAGCTTATCAAAATTCGTAGTTTTGGAAAAGGATTCAGGCTTAAACTGACTGAAGCTGTTTCTAATACTCTAACTAACGTACTTACCAACTTCAGTATATTCAAAGATGCTCCAATCACATCTTGTGGAATTGAAATGGATAACAAACTTATTTTTCCCTTGGTAATTTAGAGCAATCTAGTTGCATACGTAAATGGTAAGTTAACTAAATAAAGCATGATATTGTTTGTCATTCGTCATCACTTTCTTTAAAACTTAAAACAAAATAAATGTTAGCTACAGGTTTATATAAAATAAATGCCTAAATGAATAATTTTAGTATTTAATTTAAAACTTTTCTATTCCTATTTTATCACTTCTTATTTCCTAGCTTTGTTTCCTAATTACACATTTGTTGTTCCTAAAATCTCGGCTTTGCTATCTCGTTAGGGTCTGGAAAATAAAATATAGAAGAAGCAAGATTTCTGGTGACGTTAAATACAAAATCAGATACCGACCTTGGTGGTGTAGAGGCAGAGGGTTGTCTTGCAAACCAAAGCCTTGGGTTTGATACCGTCCATGGTCAGGTGAGATTTTTGTGCAAAAAAAATTTTAAATTTTGCTCTTTTTCGTATACGAAGTAAAACCATAGATCCCATGCTAATGCGATGTTCGGACCTACAAAAATCCTTGCCAAAGATGGAAGCCAGTTAGTGTCAATCATCATAGTAGTTAACAGGTGTTGTTTATTTATTGGATCAAATTTAGGTTTACAGCGGTCAGGGACGGATGTCAATATGCATGTTTATTCGCATTATATAACTATAATTTTGTCGAACCTAAAAGACTTACAGACTTAGGAATCTTTATGGTGCTCAACATCGCACTGGCCCAGAATATGCCTAGCTATTTTATTTCGGGAAATGATCAAACTTCCAGATTTTTTGTGCAGCTTGTATGTATATAACTAAGCAAAGATGACTGCTTTTCAGCATATTAAGTAGATTTAGATAATGATTGGTTGCAGTTTCTTAAAGATAAAATTTAAATACGTCACACCATTATACATACGTAGACATTAGACATACCATTGTATAGTTTGGTATGTCAAATTAAATTACAAAACTTGACCCGTTTTTAAATCGTTTTGAATTGTTTGAAAACGAAGATTGAGTTTAGAGTTGTCTCCAAAACGTTACATGTTATTATTATTAATACTAATTCGTTTTAGAAACTGATAGGGAGAATCTCAATAAAGAAGTATAAAATTAATTTAAATGCAAGAAAATGGACAAAATATGTTTATTATAATTCTATTAAGGTTAAGTACTAAGAGATAATATACAGACAATAAAATAAAAAAGTCAAGAAAGAATTGAGAATTATATAAGATAAATGAGATTCCTGAGAGAATTGTTTATCTTATTCTGCGAGTACTATCGATAATTTCTGATAAAATGCATTCAAAATGAGACACTCTGGTTTTCCATAATAGCACCTAATTCTTTTATAGCTGTACTCCATTGTATTTGGGATAGAGAAAAAAGTATGAAAATAAATATTTCTATCGTTTCAGACTAAATTTGGCATATTAACACGAGATTTGGCAGAAAAATAATGAGACTGATTTTCTTTTAACTATGAATTTTATTTTTCTTATAAATCAAGTTTATCTTCTTCAAAGTAGTCCCTTGGGCAGCTACACACCAATGGAGGCGTTTTTCCACTGTACGTAGCAATTCTGGAAGGCTTCTGCTGGAATACTTTTCAACTCTTAGAATACGGTCTTCTGGATATTATCCAAAGTAGCAAAAAGGCGACCTTTGAAATGTTTTTCAGCCGTGGGAATAAAAGGAAGTCACAGCGACTGAGATCGAGCGAATAGGAGCGGTGGGAAACCACAGGAATGCCTTTTTCTGCCAAAAATTCGTTGATGGATACTGCCGTGTGAGATGAGGCGTTGTCCTGATGCAGCATCCAAGTACGTGTAGCATTAAAATCTAACGGACGGTAAACAGTTTGACATCACAAGAGACCACACTCTTACCACATTGTCGTCCATTTTTGAAGTTGAAGGTCTTCCCGCACGAAGTTCCTTTTTCACTTCTACTCAGCTCTCTAAAAATGGTTTGTTTCGTCTGAACACCTGTGCCCTGGATAAACTAGTAAAATGTTTATGAAGTGTTTCTGAAGTAACCAACTATATACAATGTTTTAAAAGTGACATAGTGAATCTTGCAGCACAAAGTATATGAGTTTTGATATTTTTTACATGAAAAATAAATAATATTAAATGTATGTGCCATAATTACAAAAAACAAAAACAAACTGTAGGTATATGTACTGATTTCAATTTTGTAGCTTTATATAATAGTATATTATAGACCAAGGTAGAGAAGACATTTTTCTCAGCCGAGCAGTATTAAAAATTATTGACCACTAGGAGAGATTTAATCATCTTCTGGGCTCGAAAATAAGGTCAATAATGACATCTTCTAATACTAGTAGTGAAAAAAATACATATTTTTTAACTTTACATAAAAATACATATTTTTTGTGTTTTATTTGTTTATCAAAAGACAAAATATGAGTCCAATGCCTAAGTGCTCCAAGAACTATAACAGAACTAAAACAAAAACTCCAAGAAGGGCCGGATGAATGTAAGTCAAAAATTTGCCAGCCTGTGGTAAATAGAATGCCCAAAGGATGATGGTTATTAAGAGTAGTAAAGGTGATGTTAACTTTTCGGTGGCACCTTGCTGTTCTACGTTTTGTTTTTTGTAAAAAATTGATTTTCAAAGCAAAGTTAAAAATTGCAAAGTAAATATTACAGTTACATTCGATAATTTTGCAAAGACGCTTAGTCTTAGACGACTGTGATTCAGTGTTAAAGGAGTATAAGTATACCATGTGCTCGTGGCCCTCATGTCGTACTATGTACTATTTTTACTGCTTAACTCACCTCTCCGTCTATCTTCTACGCACCTCACCCGCACAGATAGTTGTGTTCCACTGTACATACTGCACATGTGTGTAGTGTGAATAAGTGTGTGTAAGTGTAGGATCTTGTTACTCTACCTCTTAGGCCTGTATTCGGAGGAGAGCGTCGTTAATTTGGTGTCCGACGACGAATGGTCACCAGGACTCGATACCGACCTCCAGATTATAGGAAAATCCTGCTCATCGGGAAATCTGAACCAAGGACTAACGTAACACTAGCCTAATGTATACCTATATTTTAATATACAAGAACTTATAAAAATTTAGAAGCAATTCCAAAGAGCCGTTTTCAGAAACACGTGGTACAAATATTGTGGGTCCTCTTTATTCCATAATTGAAAAAAAAAATCTTTCAGTCGGTTTTAGTTTGCTAGAGAGTTGCAGCTGTGCTGAAAATTACCCTAATACTTTTTGAAAATTTTTAGCAAAAGTTTATGAGAATCAAAATTTTAAAACGTCATACAGATTGAGAAGAATTTCGGAAGTGCAAACTTTGACTTTTAAAAGGTTCTTCAACGTATTAATGAATCAAAGAACTTTACAAAATCATTGTAACCAGTTTCAGAGAAACAATTTTTGGAAGGTTTTAAACTTTTTATCGAGCACTAATAATTGATAGATTTTTTAAATATATGAAAAACGGACGTGTTTAAATCCGTTTGCTTTAACTTATTAAACCCTTTAATTTATTTCTTATTTAAATTTTGAAAAACGAAAATGCAGCCACAAAAACATTCATTTTGCAAAAATCAAAACCTTAAACAACAACTGTTGAAAAATCCGAGTTTATTGAGGGTACCTTTTAGATTAAAATTAACGAAAATGTTTATTGCTTTTAAAACCTAATTAAATATTATAATACGTGTTCCAACATTTTTGCAATCAAACTTATTAAATTTATTTCACAGCGTTTTTTAACGTATTCAAAAGTTATTGCTGGAAATTACACCATGAAATATACCTCATTTTAAGCACATTTTGTTCAATTTTTTGGCCGATTTTTTAAGCAGGAACGGCAGAGCATTTTTTTTTAATTATCCATGTCTTTTCTGTCTATTGACAGAATGACTTTTTTTTATTTCTAAAAATCAACTTTACAGTATTAAAAAATCTAAAACTCTGTTTTACTTCAAAATTTTCAAATAGTTTATACAAAAATATTAATACCGAAAAAATCTCACTGTCAGTATATAGATACAACCACTCTCTTTCAAACGCCACAAGAATTTTTTTTTCAAAATGCAAATTATTCCAGAAAAACTGGAAACAAAGTTCTAGAAAAATCGGTTTAAATTACCCATTTACGCTACACTACACTAGGCAATACAAATAGCACAGTCATAACGGCTTTAAATCCGAACTTTCCGGAAACTTGACAAGGAGATTACAATTTAAATACACAGAAAATCGTAATTTTGTTTTTGTCATATCTTTTACAGTAATAACACAAATAACTATGTAAATATGCAAATTTTCAAATATTAATCTTACGCAATTCTTGACCTCTAACCTCAACTCGTTTTTGACGTTCTGCTAAACGCGCCCGCTTTAATTGTTTTTTATGATGTTTTGATTTTTTAAGTAGCTATGCAACTTTAGATACGTCAAATAGAAATTTACTGTATGTAAATGCCAGCCTTAAGTAAAAACAGTCCCGAGCGGTGCCATTGAAAATGCCACAATATGGTTGGGAATATTTCTATACGATTTTGAAAAATATACGTCAAAAAACTATTGACTTAATCGATATATATTCAATAAATACATAGAATATATCGATATATTAACATATTATTAACATATCGAAAACAAATCCTAGTTACAACGTTAAGACTCTTAACAATTTTGCGGTCCCTATATCGAACGGAATAAATGAATGTATCGACTTAATTGGTATATCGAGTAAAACCATATATTTGATGATTTAATACGTTAAATAAATTGATGTATTGATTCTTCAGATACTCGATATACTGATCATAAACTCTTGTAAACCTTACGAAATCTGGATTTACCAAAAACGGATTATTTTGTAAATAAAACAATCTTAAAATATCGATTATAGCTATTAAGGCAACAAGTAGTGTTTTATAGAAGGTTTAAAAATCAAGGTCATAGTTCGAATCCGAGCGAACGAAGTGGGACGAGGATTTGATAGACCGAGATTTTTAAACTATAAAGAAGATTTTTTCTAACACTAATATATTATTAGAAATTTTAATAAATTATTATTTCAGACGCGTCACAATACACAAAATGCGAAGATTTCTAGGCAACGACGTATTTTATAGAGAAGAGCGTATTTTAAAGGACTATAAAATACGTTGTCATTGACGACATATTTTATAGAGAAAAGCGTATTTTAAAGGCAACATAATAAGTGAGCTCTTATGCACCATAGAAACAGTAGTTATAAGATATTAGTGTTAGAAAAAATCGATAAACTGATATGGCGGTATTTCGATATATCAATATTTTTAAAATTATATTTTGATATTCGATATGGACATCCATATATTTGTGTTTGAGAGAAAACTCATATCGAATTAATCGATGTATAGAGTAAATAAATAGATACGCTTAATGATTCAATATGACAAACAAATTGATGTATTGATTCTCAACACTTCAATATATCGATAATAGATTTGTGTAGATACTTTAATCTCATCGTTTCCTAATGAAGTACCTATAAATTTTATGGAATTAATAATAATATAATATAATAAATGAAAAACTTTTAAAATATTAATGAAATCGATACATCAATACAACGATAGTTATTAAATATGTATATCAAAAACAAATTCCTAGTTGAGAAGTAAACTTCAACAATTTTGTTACTATATCGAATAAACTCATATATGGAATAAATCCATAGATGAAATGTTTTAATACGTGAAATAAGCCGAAGTACATACATACAAAAAACAAAAAACGGTAAAGCCCCAGGAAACGATCAAATAATACCCGAGATGCTAAAAGAAGGAGGAAGCAAACTATGGAAAAAATTAGCGGGACTGTTCAACAAATGCATAGAAAAGGGAGACATCCCCGAAGAATGGGAGAACGCAGTCGTAATTCTGATATATAAGAAAGGCGATATGGAAAACCTGGAAAATTATCGTCCAATAAGCCTGCTCTCACAGATATATAAACTGTTTACTAGAGTAAGACTGAATCGACTAGAAAACAAGTTTGACATATATATAAATAAAGAACAAGCGGGATTCAGGTAAAATTATAGCACTATAGACCATCTGCAGACAATGAGAATTTTAATCGAAAGAACCAGAGAATATAACATTCCGATGTGGCTGGGCTTTGTTGACTACAGAAAAGCCTTTGACAGCATCGAGACTTGGGCGGTAATGAAAGCACTCAAAGACGCAAGAATAGACCACAGATATAGTAAAATAATAGAAAAAATATATGACAACGCTACTATGCAAATAAAACTCCATGATAACACCGAAAAAATAAAAGTACAAAGAGGCGTCAGACAGGGAGATGTAATATCCCCAAAACTATTCTTAATTACTCTAGAGAACGTCTTTAAAAATCTAACATGGTAGACGAAAGGTATCCTGATCGAAGGACAGAGACCATCTATGCTTTGCGGATGACATAGTAGTAATAGCCCAAAGCAGGGAGGAATTGCAGGCGATGCTAAACGAACTCCAGAAGGAATCCGGAAAGATAGGACTAGAGATGAATATGGATAAGACCAAAGTCTGCACAGACGACAAACACAACCAAGAAGATGTGATAGTAGCCGATAAAGTTATAGAAAAAGTAGAAAATTACATATATCTGGGACAAGTACTTGTAATGACAGGAGAAAATCAAACAGCGGAAACGGAGAGAAGAATTAAATTATCCTGGGCAGCGTACGGAAAAGTCAGAGATATTATGGCAGCGAACATTCCATTACACTTAAAAACAAAAATATACAATGAATGTATACTGCCAGTGACGACATATGCCTGTGAAACTTGGACCTTCACCCAGAAAAACATAAACAAGTTACGTGTTCACCAACGAGCAGTTGAGCGCCGAATATTAAATATATCCCTGAGAGACCACAAAACTAACAGATGGATCAGACATAAGACCAAGGTGGACGATATTATCCAACGAATAACCACCCTTAAATGGAACTGGGCGGGACACGCCGCAAGGAAGCAAGGTGCACCAAAGTCATCAAATGGCGGCCCTGGGGGGAACACCGGAATAGAGGTTGGCCCCTCCAACGTTGGGCAGACGACATCAAAAAACAAGCAGGAATGCTATGGTATAGAAAAGCAGAAGACCGAAACGAATGGCGCAATATGAGAGAGGCCTATACTCGAAAATGGGTAGAAGAGGGCTCATAAAGAAGAAGAAGAGACATACATACTAATACTAACTGTTCAAATACTCAAAATATAGTTAATAAACTCTTTACAATGTATGGATTTTATGGAATTATTTCAAAACGAATAAAACGTTAAAATATCGTCTAAATCGATACATTGTATATACAATATTTCTATATAGAAATATTTTTAAAATTCAATTTGGATATTCGACAAATTAATGGATATTGATAGTGATGTATCGAAGAAAGAAAATAAGAATGTTAACAGTTTTGTTGCACCTCATATTTAATACAATTACTTATTTCATAGCCACAACAAATGATAAAAGGCTAGGCTAGTTTAAATAAGGTTAATTTCAGTAATGTATCATAACGAATAAAAATACAATTAAAAGTAAGAATACAGGGTTTCTTTAATTTTGTTTATACTAATTCTTTTCTGTTACTTAACCTAACCTAATTTTCTGGAAAATCCCAGTGCAGTTATCTGGTGTTAATTACGGTGAGCCTGAGAGGTCAGTGTGCAATTTCCGCTTTGAGGGTTGACTACATGGGGTAAATTATAAAACTGTACAGTTCTCAGATGAAAAGCGGAGAACACATTTAATGTTAATACCTTCCCAAAAGCGATGAATTGTTTTTTATTAAATCTGTAACCTCAGGTGGCATGCCTGTATCCTGGTCAGGTATGGTATAAAGGTCAAATTATTTACGAATCAATTTAAAAATTAGCATAGTTTAAATAATTAGAAAAATACGTTACAAGCTAAAATTAAGAGTAAATTCCTCTGGGTGACTGACTATATGTGGTTAACGGTTACTCATTCTGAAGTGATCGATTACGCTATTTAAATTATTTTAGACAGTTTTACAATACTACGCACTTTCTTTTAAAGTTAATTAATTTTAAACGCGTTGAGTAATAGGCTAAACGCAAAGCTGTTTACATTCGTGTTTAAAAATAAATTAATTTTGATGACACTGGTTTCTTTTCTTCCCTTTCTATTAACAATCAATTATCATATTGAAATCAGCAGGTGTCACAATAGTTGCAGAAAGTAAAAGTTAAATGTTAAATGTGTCGTGAAAAGTATATTACATGTTCATGACGAGTCCTACTGCCTCTTCTCTAAATTCTAGCAAAATTAGGGTAACTAAAACAGTTACTTTTTGGGGTTTGTAATATTCTAGAATGAGTTTATACATCAAAACGTCGTAATTAAATTTTCTAGCAACCAGAGTGTGTCGCATTTTCTCACCCCATTATTTTGATGAGGAAGTAAACAATTTTAGTGGGTTTCTACACACCTTCCACGAAACTCATCGTGTTATTGATTGAAAATTTGGTTAAATGGCAACAAACGGGCAATATGAATATGTAACTAAAGCCATACCTGTACATTATACATACATATTTATTGGATTTCCTTTGAGATTGCTAATTAGAAACGCAACCGCAACGTCCTTGGGTTTGAACTGCGGCAAACGTTCGTGATACTAGATTAAAGAAACTGCCAAACCGACATCAAATCGTTGTTCAAGAGTCTCAGCGTAGAATTTTAATATAAACTATAAATTTCCAGGACCTCGCAGTTAATACTAAACTTTAAACGAAATGTTTTACAAACTTACGCTGTTGTTCCTGTAAATTCTTTAAATGTTTATCAAAGCGCTTTTGCTGTATATTTATCGTGTTCCGTATTCATTAACATAAGATTATTGTTTAGAAACCTACCACATAGGGTTGTTATAAATGACTTTGTACACACAGCCCACCCCACAGCGGAGGAGCGTCTGTTTTATACTCTTCATAGATTCAAAAATAACAGTTCCTCCTAGATAGCAGGCGCTGATTATTTTGGGTAAACACATTTATTTAGTGAAATTGGCATGTTTATTTAAGCGTGTGAATCTTAAGTGTGCTAATTTCAAACTGAGCTAAAATAATATTACGCTACCCAGGAATTTACAGGTCTACCAGAAGAATCTTTTGTATATTTAATATTACTTATACGCCTTTCGTGAACCTTCTTTTATTAAAAAATCTGATTCTGTGCTGGCCTGGATCAGGTATTCTTTGATGAAAAAAAGCTTTTAAAATCGTTGATATGCCAAAGGGGCGCAAAAAAATGAAAAGCAACATACAATACATAACTACACTAAGTCTACCGATTTAGAAAGCACAAAGGATGCCTTGTATACCTTTGTTTTTGGTTTACAAACCTCTTCAAAGGTTACAAGACTTGAGGACTATATAAATAGATACTCTACCGACTTAGTATATTCTTCAACAACATCATAACTCAATCAGTAAAATTAAACAAATACAAACGTAACAAAAGGGTATTGATTGCTTTATTGTCCTTCATCACTAATTAAACGAAAACGTTTCATTTTACTCTTCGTATATTTTTTTGTTATCTTTGTTTCGCTTTATTTTTTATTCGTGTAAACAAGTATAAAAAACAAAATTAAATTGCTGCAAGCACAATGTAATCTATTTTGTTACTGATGCAAAAAAGTTAATAGGGTTGTCTGGAGCTTAAAGCTGGATTTTTAAAAATACTTGAATAAATACTCAGAACTGTTTTAACCTTCTCTTAAATTAAAAAATTGGCTTGCCAATTTAGTTCGGATAACAATGCTTTCAGGATACATTAAAAATAATAGCTATGGAATATTTTTGAAATTTACATTTGTTTTTATTTTGTCTTACAGAACCCATTTGTAATACCAAGGATTATTTATTACTTGCTAGAGCACAAATCTTTTAAAAAATGTTTTTGCAATTAATTAACGAAGTAGGGCAAGATGTATGACACAATCAATATAATTCTAGTGGGGTTGTGCCAATACCAATAGCAGCTGAAGCGCGTTGAGATTCCTGGCACCCCCAATAACTACATAATTAAATAAATAAAACGTAACACAAGGTTATATTTGTAATAATCGTTGAAAGCCCATTAGTTAAATAATACCACGTTATGTAACTACGAGTATTAATCTCCCGAGTAAATTTGGACTACAATTTCCTCTTTTTTTCGAAAGTAATTAGGGACAAAACTATATCCAGAATTGACCATGAAACCATTAGTTATTTTCGAATTTTTTATCTATTACTTCAATAAACATTAATTTCGTAATGCTTCATTTAACAAATATAATCAGCAGTTGCTTTTTTCTTCACCTTTTTATTGAATTTATTGAACGTAACAATTATTGACGTTTTAAAAAAGTTAGAATTTATTTCAATAATTTAGTATGACATTAATAATGTTTGTATAATGACCTGACACACAAAAATAATTGTTGTAACAATGGCAAAAGACTGTAGAGTATAGCCTTTTGCCTTAACTATTGAAGCAGCTATGTTGTAATGTATTAAGTTTGTCATGTTATTTTCGATTACCAATATCGTCAAGCTGTTAGCTTGCTTGGAGTCAAATTACCATTTCAATTTTTTTATGCCTTTTAATGGTGATATTCTTTACTAGAATTCTTCTTCGGCACTGTTAAAAATGATTTAGTAACTGTTTTGAACATTTGAAAATGTTGATTTAAGTACATAATGAATTGCATAATGCGTTATGTACACAAGCACTGGATTTGAACATTCAAATTGTGAAAATAGAAATAAAACAGATTTCAAACTTTGAATCGAAATTCCATTTTTCAGTCTCAATCAGGCAACAACTTTTACATAAATGTAAAGTTTAAATTTTAGCTTTAAATTTTTGCAAGAATTGGATCAATTTTTGGACAAATTTTAGTTTTAAATACTGAATTCATGACGTGAATGGTGTCCTTTTAGTAGGTACTGTTAGTTTCAAATTCTCTTTAAAAGAGCAAATATTCAGAAATTTTTTCAGGTGATGGTTAGAAATTCAAATCTGAGATAAGACATTAATTATTTAAATTTAAAGGAGTAAATAAATTCATACTTAAAATTGGAGTTCAACACAGGATTTTAAGCTTACATGTTGTGTCGCATGATCAAAAAATCTCAAATTTTATTTCAAGATTGGTGGTTTCAAGCTTGGTTTAGAAGATTTAGGTGACGATTCAGGAAGTGAAACTTTTCAAAATTAAGATGTACTGAATATTCTCAGATTCAAACATTGACGACTCTATTTTATATGGTTAAATGAATCAACGAAACCTCTGTCAATTAATAAGAAGTACATAAAACAATAGTTCTTGTGTTAAATAATAGTAAAAGCTTAATTCCTTATGTTATGGTTTTGCAGTTTTCTCCGCTAGGAAACCAAAAGCTAGAAGTTAAAATTCTTTCGGCTTTACGGTGGTGCGAAAAATTTTGGTTACATTATTAACGAGTACTTTGTATTAGCAATAACCTAAATTCTTTTTAAATGAACTGAACGATCTTCAGTGGTCATGAATTTTAAAAAATATTAGGTTAATAGCTCTTAACAATTAAAAAAATGTTTAAACATTTACGAACTTTGACCCCTAAATAATGAAAGATGACAATTCTGGCCTAATCGAGAAATATCTGGGCGACTATTCGAATCTGAATTTGAATAGTAACTATACAGTACACAAATTTACAGCTGCATTAAAGTTAAAGTTAAAGCTAAACAATGACTGAGGTAGGACTACATGCAAAAACGTATGTCATATCAAACATAAATACTTCAAGGAAAACTTAACAGGAACAAAAGGAAGAAGCGTTAGAATGCAAGAACACATAATTAAAGAACCAATAACAGCTAAATTGTCAATCCTGATAGTTTAAATTCACTACAAACTCAACAACTTGCTGTAAAATACTTTAGGCTGTAAGGCTACGATGCTGCGTTAAAAAAAAAAACATCAGCAGTTCAAAACTAAAGGACGAACATTTTCTGCTAGTAGGTACATAACAAAACCTAGAAAAAAATTCAAATGTTTGGGCAGGGCTTGTTAATCCAATACTAATTTCTAATTTGATGTTGTTTGAAAGTTTTTCTTACAACATAGTAGGAATAAGTCAGTGTCTTTGACGAAGATTGATTCTAAACCATGCCTTCAATGACAATTGCAATTATTTACTCGAAATTTGATAAGGAATAACGTACATCAAAAAGAAGGTGGACCAAAATGAAGTGTATATAACTTGGCCGGACAAAGGAACATTGGTAACCAGAGCCTCATCAACTTCAGAAGAAATTTAAAAAAAATTGCAGGGACAAAAAGAACATTTGCGTTAAGTGCTACAATCTCGGAAATGTTTTTTAAAGAAGCTAAACCGCGGGCACATCAAAAACATTTATCGGTTAACAATGCCATATCTTATCAAGTTAGTGTGAATTAATTAAAAGTATAGTATTTTTCACCTAGGATTTGGCTTGTGACGTCAACACACTGTTTATAAATTCACAATACAACTATACTTCATCTCTTTCTAAACTAGGTTTTCATTGCCTACTACGCACAAACGCCTACCCATACAGTTTTTGGGCAGGGCAAGTTGACGTCACAACCCAAATACTAGATGGAAAATACTGTAGTTAATGTTCAATCTGAGGGAGAAGAAAATACTAAGGCGGCGAATCCTACTACAGTCGAACTTCCATAACTCGAACTTCTATATATGTCAAATTTTTTTATATCTCGAATTTTTAAATAAATTTCTGTGTAAAGATGGCATTTTACCTAAAAAATTGTTTCTATAATTCGAATTTCTCTAACTCGAACTTTTCTACAACTCGAAGTAAAATTTCGGAGTTTTGAAGCCTATGAACTTCCATAACTCAATTTTTTTTTATTGCAAATTTTACGAACAGGAAAAATTAGTTATATGAAAATAAGAATTTTGTTACGAACAAACTAAATAATAGTGTTGCCTGTTTCTTAAGTATTTATTACTTTAATGTTGTTGTATATCCACAGAACGTCTTTTATGATGCCGGCATAAGTTTTTCATTAAACGAACCAGTCATTCATACTCTTTGTAAAAATATATTGCGGGATTTTACGTACGATATCCTTTTGCAAGTGAATCCGAAAGCCCAGTTTTTAAATTTTAACTTTCCTTTTAATGTTTGCTAATAACTGGGCTTCCCCAGGTATTTATCCTCGAATGAAACTTAAGCAAAGGCGATTGGTTTAAATAAGACGGAAGTACTGGAAGTAGCCCTAACAATTCAAAGTGCGCTAGGTACTGATAATCCCCTTATAGCGTAGATAATAATTTTCGCAGAAAACTTGTACAACAAAGTTATGTGTGGTGAAAGTGCAGACGTTAATGAACATGACTGTGAAGAGTGGAAAAACAATATTTTTAGCGCTACCTATATCATGAAAAAGACATTTTTAACGCAGATGAGACGGGTTTATTTTTTAAATGTTTTCCGGGAAAAAACGATAACTTTTAAGAATGAAAAGTGTTTTGGTGGAAAATATAGCAAGGAGAGAATTACCGTCACGCTAGGGGCCAACAAGTGTGGTACCGAGAAACTGAAGCCGTTGATGATTGGCAAATCAAAAAATCCCCGCTGCTTTAGTGGTACAAACTTTTTACCGGTGAGATACAGAAGCAACAAGAAAGTTTGCATGACGAGTGAACTGTATGAAGAATGGCTTTCCAGTTTAGACAAGAAATTTTGTGCCGAAAAACGTAAAATTTTACTGTTTGTAGGCAACTGTCCGTCGCACCCAAAAATTACAAATAATCAGTTTAATTCGATTCGTGTTGTTTTTCTTCCGCCAAATATAACGTCGAAGCTACAACTTATGGACCAGGGAATTATCAACAATATGATACTGCATTACAGAAGAAGAATTTTGAGAAAAACTTTAGCTGCTCTAGAAGACAACAATCAAACAGAACAGATTACTTTATGGGATGCCATCACAAACCTGTCTAAAGAGTCCGATACCGATGTACAGCAAGCAACCATAAAAAATTGTTTTTCAAAGGTTGGCTTCATAAAACAAGGCGAACCAAACTAGAGCGAAGAAGATGATACTCCACTATCAGAATTGAAGTCTGCACTTGACGTTTACTATAAACAAATCGAAAGCAATCCTGTGTCTCTGGAAGAATATTTGTCTGTCGATGAAGATGTGGTTGTTGCGGACTATCCAATAGATGCCGAAATTTTAAACAAAATTAAAAATCCTGAAGATGAAGATGTCGTATGTGATGATGACGAAACGACTCCGACAGTGCCAATTTTACCATCAAACAAAGAAATGCGGCAAATTTTAAACATGTGTTGCGAATATAATTATGTGTAGCATCGAAACTGTTACGGACGAAGTGTATCGTGCATTAACAACTTTAGAGAACTTTGTAGATAATGAATTTTTTAATCTAAAACAATCAAAGCTTACTGAATTTTTTAAGGATTAATATGTTTGTTTTTCTTTTTGTTTATGATACATATGTTAACATTACATACAATGTGATTTTTTAAAAACTCAATTACAGCAGGCCGTATTCTGACTTAATACAGACAGTTCTAAGGTTATTAAGACAGAATACGGCCTGCTGCAATTGAGTGTTTAAAAAATCACATTGTATTATAATAATAACGTTATTAAGTGTTACACGTTTGTATCGTACATTTATTATCAATAAACGCATTTGGAAGTAATTTCTATAACTCGAATTTTCTATATCTCGAATTTTCAATATCTCGAATTTTTTTCGGTGAACGATAGAGCTTCGACTTAGGGAAGTTGGTCTGCATATGGAAAATTGAAAGTAATATGAGTAGTTAAAATTCAGTATCGTAGATGGTTTGGCGATTTACTTAGTTAGGATGGGTAAATCTGGAATACTATAAATTGTATGGGTTGCGGAGGCAACAGGAAGAAGATACAGGTGAAAATGGAACCACAGTGGAGAAGGGACTTATAGGAAGACTTTTGTATACGAGGTTGGAAAGAAAATAGCAAAGATAGACAGGAATGGATATCCATTTCCCAACAAATCATGGGCCTCCAAAGTGCTTAATACTGCCAAGAGGTACAGTTAAATATACATTCGCAAATATTTTAAGAATTAAGCCCTATTATACTGAAAACTAATTGTAAAGCTATTTCGGCTGCCCTAAAATTAAGACAGCTACAATATCGAATAAAAATCTGTTTACATAGTTTTTACCCAGTACCTACCTGTTCGATTCATAATCTAGCAAAGTGTTCATTTTATTCAAAAGGTAAAATTATGTCCATTTGTAAAATTTCAGATAAATCTGTCACATCTACTTTGATCCTAACTAGAAAATATTCTAGACTCCTAGATTAATATTTTGTAAAAAATATTCTTGGCTAAAATAAGAAATTAAACTGTTTCGTCCTAAATTAATACGTTTGAGTGCCCAATAAGAGAACGAAACCTTTCATTTCAAATTTCATAGGAGTCAAAGTATAAAAGTACTAAAATCGTCAAATTACATTAAATGCAGATAGACATAAACAAATTAGAATTATTGGAAAATTAACATTAAGTATAAGCTGATTCCAAAAAGTTCTTCCAAGGTACAAAGTTTTTTGTTAGGTATGTTTCTAAGAAAAACTATATTCCAAATGGATTTGATGCTGCCTGGTATATACTTACAAAGTTTCAACAATAGAACATATCAGCTGCTTTCAGTAAAAACCTGTGAGGTGGCAGTGGCAAATCTATCTATAAATTGATACTTAGAATAAATATAAATTACACTTTTTAAATGTATCTAGAGGGATATGATAATCAAAGTTCGAAAAATTAGCCAACGTCAAATACTTTGTAAAACTAAAAAATAAACGCAAGACTGAGTTACCATCCTAAGTGTAAAACTTTCTCGACAAATTTGAGTCAATCTCTGAAGATATTCTCTTCACCAAATTACAAAACTTGGATGAGACAGAATTTCTGAAGAAATGGTCTTCACCAAACTGCTAGAGAAAAAATTGTTTACTTGAAGATTTGTCCGGCTTAAAACAATACACTTGCTTAATGCCTGAAGAGGAGAAGCGGAAATTTCAGCTATATGTATTCAAAATCTGTGTCCAGTCAAGAGTGGCTTAAAAGAATAAAACAATATCAACGTGTTCGTTGATAGTCCTAAATGTTTAGTCAATCATACCTCTTGGTATCTCAATTCGAAGATGTGTGGTATGTAATGGAAGGCATTTAAGAAATATACAGCTTGGAAGTTTTAAGCGCTCATTCTAGTAATAAAAACGAGCAAAAAGCACTTTGTTAAGATAGGTCCGCAATGCAGCCTCTGACATAAGTTTACAATGTTTTATTTTGATAACCGCATTGGATGGTGACTTTGCGGTCAGAAGAAACGAGACACTTGAAGCGGCTTATTACACTACATCCTAGCAATAAATATAGAAACACTAACAGTCAAAAGACGAAATATATTTAAGAAAAGAAATTGTAGAAACCCATCAGGGGCAGTATAGAGTACTAAACACAAAACTTTCGTTCAACACAGAAAATCTTAAAAGACTCGGAGCTGACGCACTCTGAGAAAATTACTAAAGACATACACACAGCTACAAAAGAAGTTTGTGCAAAAAAAGCGAGGAAAGGCAGCGTAAAATAGACCGTACAACAAAACAACTCATACAATAAAGGAGGAAATTAGATCGAAATTCTAATACTTACAGTGACATAAATAAACAAGGACAAAAGTAGATAAAAAAAACAGTCGAGAAGAACAAGAACTTGAAAATACTAAAAAACCAATGAAAATGACAAAAATCAAAAGCGCACAAGATACAATGGTTACAGACAAACAACGAATAATAGAAGTGGCAGCAAGTTTTTGCAAGGATCCCTCAAGAATTATTGTAAACTATTGTAAACGCAAATTCAGAAATTCAGAAGAGCTTCCGGAAACTGCAAAAGAAGAAGTTCTAGGCGCACTGAAGGAATTCAAAAACTGCAAAGCCTTTGGCGAGGATTGCATGGCAGTTGAGATGTTTAAATTCGCAGTAAAACCCTCAATATATATGCCTTAAAGATTTTGTTAAATCCCTGTTTAGAACAAAAGGGTGATAGAATGCGGAAGTGATATTGCTAAATAAAAAAGAAGATAAAACAGACATACAAAATTGCCAACTTAGAAACCTATGTGGGCCGTAATGAATGAACTGATTAAATAACACTGAGCTGATGAGGAGTATAAAGATCAACTAGAACGCTATTACACATACGTAGTACCTCTATTAAAACAGACGTAAGGCAAGGGGGTACAATATCCCCCAAATTATTTACATTGATTCGAAAACATACTTAAAAATGTAAATTGGGAAAATATTGGAATAACCGTTGTAAGATTTGCGGACAATATAGACTTCACCTCCAATACGAACTAATTTGGGAAAATGATAAAAAAACTACGTTACACAGCTTCAGAAGTAGGGCAAGGTGATTTCGAACGAACAAAAAGCTTTTATATTGAAAATACCAGAATAGAAAACATCGAACAGTACACAAACTTAGGCCACAACATGAAACTGGGTAAACAAAATCAAGTCATGGAATAACAACAAGAACAAAACTCGTTGGGTGATTACAGACAATATTGAAAAATTCCGAAGTACCTATTCGCCTAAATAGCAAATTCCTCGATTGCTGCGTCTTACCGGAATAGAAACTTTAATCTTAACTGAGAAAAGTGCAGAACGGTTACGCGTGACGCAACGAAGTATGGAGAAGAACATACTTTCGCGATAAATTCAAAAATGTAAATATCACAAAGAAAATAAAAGTTACTGACATAATTTATAAACTAGCTGGATTTAAATGGAACTAGGGAGCCATGTAGCACGAAAGCCAATGGAAGAATGGCCCAACCGTTTGATGCAATGGTGACCATGAATAACAAGCAGGGAGGCGCAGAAGAGATGGGCAAATTACTTAAAAGCAATGGCCGGAAAACAATGGCTCCGCAAAGAACAGGACAGGACGACTTGGAGAAAATTAGGGGTGGCCCAAAGTTGTCCAAAAATGGGCGACAAAAGGCTGAGAACGAAGAAGATAAAATCGTAGCTGGGACAGATAAAAATCTCTATCCTCTTGTTCGTTAAGGATACTTAAAGAGGAGCGGTTAGCCGCGTGTAAAAGGCCTTTCTTAGGTTCGATTCTCGAGACCGGTGATATCCCCAGCTGGATTGATAGAAGGTCGTACGCTTTTCCGTGCTTCATAGGTTACATTAAGCCAGGTGTCCCGGTTATCATACTTTCAACACCTTTGATAACTGTTAACTTTGCAATACTACGGACCGATCTTCTTTGCCTCTTGCAATGGGTAAGCTCCGTGCCCAACATACGTGCAAAGAGGGCTCCCAGAACTCATACCTATGAGTTAATTTCTGGCCATTGGCCTAGGTTTCGGCTGTAAGAGAAAGAAGAAAAAGGAAAAGAAATGATTTTTAAAAGTCCATAAAACCGCCTTCCAGGGGCAATAATTTCACCACCCCGATTAGCTGATTAAAGGTTTTGATTTTGAACAATATTTTATCCTTAATTTTAGAAAATTAACTTCCAATTGGTAACCTTCACCTACGGTTATTGCATGCTGGGGTTCTTCCACTATTGTTGGCTATGAATCACTTGAATAAAACTCAGGCGGAGGTAGACAGGACGTGCGAGTATTGAATGGCCATCTAGATCTCTATACCTACCAGTTGTTTTTGATAGAGAATATTTAAAATCATGGATTTATTCCGATCAGCAAATATTGGCTTAATCCCGAAATGTTCTATAGAATTCGATGTTTTTTGTTCGAAAACGTGAATACTCTTCAAATGGACGGAAGACGTGCAGAACCCATGTTGTAAGTCCATTAAATTTCGGATCAATTTTTTTATTATTGATATTTAAAGTTAAAACATATTAGCTTTACAAAAAAAATTCATGACTTCCTAGCATGGTATTAAAGTAAACAGAAGGAGAAAATAAATAAAGCGATATTCTGTTATTCACCAATCGAAATTAATTTAATTCAAAGCGCTCGAAAATCGAGTGGTATTTTGTTGCAATTCAACCGTCAATGAATTCATGAATTCCACCGAACGAATTTGAGAGACTGCTTGTTCTGTTTTGTGGGGATCGTAACTGCGTTTATTATTTTAATGGGCATACTTAAAGAAATCGAAAATCAAACGAAAGTTGTTAAGAGCCGCTTATTTAAGCCGGTTTGATAGAGGACGCTCCCCAGATACTCGACGTGGTTCAGAAGAAGCTGGCAGAAACAAAACTATGGCGAAAAGTAATAGACAATGGGGTAGATCTGATCACAGTGGTAACGTTGAGGATGCGAGGAGGAGGCATGGGAGAGCGCACGGCCGCGAGGTCGCCAAAGGTAGCGCAGCAGCTCCTGATAGCGGATACGGATACGCAACGCCAACGCTGTTCAGTGTTAGGATGGCTTTGAACGCGCGCGTTGCGTTTGTTCTTTGCCGATCCGCGCCGGGTTTTCCTTACTCGAAGGGGTGCTGCTGTTACTGCTACTGTTTCCTTTTTATCGGACCTTGACTGTATAGTTTACTTTCACCACATGGATATCTTAAAAAACATGTTCGTTTTCATACCACTGTCAAACTGTGGGATGACGCGGTCGTCCTGGGTGACAATAGTGCTTTCTTATGCTTCTCGAAACGTAAAATGTTGATATGCACGGATTGTATTGATGTTGAAAATTGTTGTAACTCACACATTTTTGTAAACTTAGTATTAACCAGTAGAGAAAATTGTCATGTTAAATAATAAAAAGTTTTAGGTAAACTGTAGTAGTGAAATTAAAATTATAAAGCGACATTTATGCAACATCTATTTGTAATTTCAAGCAAGTCGAAGTCTTTTATAATCGTTGTCCTTTAAAATATTTCGGTGTATCTTAATTAGTAAGAACAATTTATGCGGAAAACCGAAATTATGGAACTTTCGATAACAAGGGAGTGATGTTTCTGCGTGACGTATAAGATAAAAGCTCGGGAAGTGTTTCTTGGGACTTGCGATTCGAGAACTTCTACACCCTGAGAAGAAATATTGCAATTTAAAGTTTTTCATTTAAACTGTGTAATGGAGTTTTTGTTTTGGATTTTTTGCATGCCATTCCAACTGTAAACGAAGTTAATGTTATAAAATTATGGTAATAGTGAAGTGATCTCTGAATTCTAATTGTTCGTTACCATTTAGCATCATTAATAAACCTTGTGTTACGTGTGAGTTTGTGAGCGAAAGTGTGTTTTATCCTAAAGGATGTGTACAAGGGATTCTTGGAGATGAAACAACCAATGGGGTCTCTTGTTTGGTGTTTTATTCTTGTACTTTTGGCGATGATCCCTTTTGTATCTCCTGTATTCAACAGCTTAAACGATGGTTCTGTCACCAACGAATTGGACCGACCCAGTGAGTATAACGTAACATTAAAGCATTAAACCAACCACTTATATTATACTTAAGTGCGCTACTTAATCATATCCCAAAGTAAAGTGGCGCTTATTACGTTTTTACTTATTGAAAACGCACCTCTGGCAATAAGTCGATTTCATCTAATTAGTGCTAATGCAGAAGTTCATCAGCACAGTATACAAACAGGTGTTTTTAGAAAAAGTCTTTCCGGTAGGGAATCAAAGCTAAACGAACTAACCACCCACCAAAATAATTAACCATAAGTAAGCAAATTAACTACAGGTAAATTAGGCCGGAATTCTAGCTAGCACTCTTTAACAGTTTTTTTATTGCTTCATTACGAATTAACTTCGTAAAAGTAAAAGTAACTAAAATGTAAATTTTTGACCCACAAACATTTACTGAATTTTAATAATAACTGTTACGGCCATTTAATTATGGTTTTTAGTATACGCAGGATGAAGAGAAAAATTTAAGAATTTACAAAGCCTGCCTACGCATTCCTCGATCGTTGAAAAACAAGTTTGTGTATAAAATGAATATCGTACATTTGCAAAAAAAAAACAGGTTTCCTAATGATTACTGTATATTAATTTGAGGAACGTTACGACATTAATGTAAAGAAAATTCTCAACTAAAATATGGCAAATAATTGAGTAAATTCCAAGCAAGGTGAATTAAAATTTAATTAAAATTACCGTCCAGATAAATATACGTTGAAAAATCCGATGACATTCCATAAATAACAACAAGGCTTACTCGTTTTAAGACAAAAAAAAACTAAACGGACACATAACTTGTATTATTAAATTTTTGCATGATGATTTGCACATTTCGCCGAAAGCTAAGGAATTTCCGAACGGAATTATATGACTAAACAAAATGCATTCTTTTATAGTGCAATACTTATTTTCTCAGAGTTCTGGGCGGTAACAGGATGTAGTTTTTAGGTGGTTATCTTGTTGATGTTACACCGGTTCGTCTTTCGACTGCTACAATCAAGTTTAAACAAATTATAATGAGTTTATTTTAATTTAGTTTAGGTTCTCAAGATAAAAAAACGAAAGTACCCATACATATGTATTACAGATTTTCTGATAGCGTCTTTAAAATGTAAATAAAAATCTAAACGTAAATAAAAGACGGTGCCCTTTTTATACAACAGCACGACTCCTTTTAGATACGTTTTAGGGAGTTAGTTACGATACATATAAAATATATGTAAAATAGTTTAGGGGCATCACACAATGGACGGTTTTTAAAAAATAATGAGACCTCTTGACTTTTATCTTCACATTGTTTTCTTAACCAGCAGTTGTGTACGGCGAGAAATGGTTTTTTTGAACCTTTGAACTAAATTATGAAAATAACATCGAAAGTTGGCATATAAAAACTTCCAATGCCAAGTTGAGCAATTAAAATACTGGTCAGTCTAGTAGTGTATCTATAATCAATCACATCTGCTAAGCCACCTGTAATATAAACCGGTTTTAATGAATTTACACGAATTCTGTTAATTTATGCTGCATCTGAACGGTAATTCACGACGTTTATGTGCATCAGCTAATGCACATTTATAGCAGAACAGCTGATCGAAATGCTTCGCATTGATAATAATTCAACAGGTTTCCTGAATTTAACTAAATACTAGATAACGAATAGTAAATATCTATTTGCTATTCATTAAACTTGGCAACCTGCTGCTAGGAAAAAATAAATGGTCTTGCATTGTAGCTCAGTTTCCAAGATGGGTCAATCATATAACGAGTTCCTTTGAATCACTGGAAGAAAACGAATGAAAACGATGTTATAAACAATTAGCTTAATTATTGAAGTACAGCTGTCAGGCAAGTTGTAAAGCTTGCTCAAAAGTTCACAGCGAAAGGTCACAATAGGAATTCTGTTAGGCTCGGAGGCTTATATGTAAATTATTGGATGTTCTTCGCAAAAACCGTTAAAAATCGAATATATGCGTAGGTTGATTCGAACAGGACACTGTTTTTTGTTGACACATAAAAGTGATAAAATTTAGTAGATAAATCCGGACGTATTTTATTACCGGTGTTTTCAAAATAACAGCAATAATGATTAAGGATTGTTTTTACCGCTACTAAAAGTAATTACAGAAAGTTTTCTTGTGTTCTTCATTAAGACCGCATTTCTTTGTACGGCAATTAATTTCTTTTAAAGGTAGTTCGGAAGGTTTTTAAAATAAACGTTTTAATTGAATTCGTATCGCTTCCGTTAATTGGGTTTGTCTAATTAACAAATTTTATTGTGTGCAGGTAGCAAGCGTAATTAACTGTATTGACACAAACGTTAAAACGAAAGCAGCAAAATTATAATTAGAACTAAGCAATTGTCAGATGGGGAATACGACAACTGTTAAAATATAATTGGTCGTGTTCGGATATGCTTTTAAATCTTAAAATTTGATTTCCCGCAACTTGAACTTAGGTAAGAATTATAAAACTAAGAAAGTAAATTTGCCTTCATCTACATTTTCTCGAGTCTGCTAAATGTAATTACTTTTAAAGAAGATGCTTTGATTAATTAGTAACATAAATTCGAAGAAACAATGTTATACCTACAAATTTGTTTTATATTAAAAAGCGTACTTCGACATGCTTAAAATTCTCTTCGTAATACCTTTCAGGACCCACCACCTTTTAGAATGAAATGTGGATAAATTCAAGCAGAACGAGCTACACCTGTATTCTTTACGAAAATTTTCCTTTGAATTTATTTCGTAATTATTGAATATTCCATCCCACTGCTTTCTGCGATGACACGCGCGTTCTAACTAAAACTTTTTTAATATAAGAGTCGTGAGGGAACACTAAGAATTTTTATATCGAAACTTTGTGTATTTTTACTACGTACAAGCCCTATCAAACATAAACCAAAACAAGTTCTTGATTGAAACTATTTCATCTACGCATTTAATTAAAGTTACGACGACCGAAAAATTAAAACTCGCTAAATAAACGGACATCTTATCTTTTTACTAATGGAAATTCGAATAAAAACTTTCCTTTGCTCTTTATATTAAACAGAAGAAGTAATTTTTTATCTGTCTAAAACACAGCCGAGTCGATCTTTAAAATTGATACGCCACTTTAAATACAAAATGACGAATCCTCAACCTCAAAGTAATATTTCAAAGGATATCAATCTTTCACTCTAATCCCTTTTAAAAAATATATCTTAGCAAAACTTGAAAGCTATTCAAGACTTAACAATTTTTATTTTAATAATTTACAAAAGTCCTTTACAAATCCAAAATTTTTAAAATAAATAAATCCGGATTAATTTCGTAAAATCCTTACAAATATGGAAAATCCCCACTTAAATAAGGCAATTTGTTTTCTGGGCATGTTTTTAATTTGAGCAACTTCTTACAACATGCTTTGCATGCAATAAATGAGACATGTTCAGTGCTGCAGTGATTCACAGTCCTCTCAGTACTAAATATTCAAGATAAACCCTTTAACTGAAAATACCTGAAAGTGGATTCGAACCAGAATTAAATTTTTAACTCGGGTATCTACGGAAAATTTTATGTCAATGCCAGGTTAAAAAAACAAAATTTCGAAATTTTGGTACTCACTAAAAAAACGAAATCCGGCGTATTTTCGGCAACAACAAAATTCCCCAACGAACAAAAAGTTCCAACGTACATTCGTACGTATTCTCGAAAGTTTAATTAAAGTTTACCGGAGGTGTAGTTTAATTTACGAAACTTAAATGAAAAGTGATTCCGTCGATGCTTGTTAATTTTATGTTAAAAAGTAACGCTAAATTAAGTGTGAATGAAAGTTGGAATGTTTTAATGGTACTGAGTGCTAGAATATGTATAAGTATAACATCTCATATATCATCGTATGGGACTTTTATAAATTATTCAGACGTGGACTAATTAATTTTACCGGGAGGTATGAATCGATAATTTGAATCAATAACGAAATGGTCTGAAAATAGTAAAAAAATTAAAAGAATGTTCGCCGATATTGTTTGTAATTCGTTTTTGTTGCATGTGAGATGGGCATGTGGATCGATTTGGTGCTAGCATTTATTATTCATTAATCTTTTTTATCAAGTCATTAATATTTTCCGCTGCTATTTATCGTGTTATTAATCTGTTGGCTTATCTTTTAATACAATACCAATTCGTTTCAGTATTATTTGGTTCATTTTCACAAATTTGGTTCTAAAATTAATTAAATAAGGAGACAGGTCACCCATAAAACAAAACAAATTCTAGATAAATAATTGTTTTTGGAAAGACCTATCCCTATACTTAATTCCTCGCAGTACCTGTGGTTTCTTGCAAGTACATACAAGTAAATACTATCCGATTCTCGTATTACAGAAATTAGGACTCTTTAGATCTTCCCAGTTCAACTATCAAGAAAATAGTACCGCAGGTTATTTTGCCCTTATGTAAGTGCAAAATTATCAGACTCGATGACCTGAACTAATTGGGGCTGCACCACGTTCGAATTGAAACATTGTTCGGATTATCGAGAATACTTGTAAATAATAAGAGAAATACCTTTGTTGAATTGCAAGTTTTACGTGCATTTTTTTGGCTGAGAAATGAACAGTGGTACTTATAGTAGTTTTAATAAACAATAAAATGAAATTTTTATTAAATACTACCAAAGCCCAGAGACGTATTGGTTGACTTTCAATTTGACACAAAAATAGCATTTTTGGGGATGAAATTCCGTTTCCTTTGCACCACAGAAAAAATGATCTTAAAATTGTACTTTCTTGGTGTTTTAAAAAATGGTGAAATTCAGCTGAAGAGTTCGAGCTTAAAACCCTTTTTGTGTTTGATCCAAAATCGTGTGCTAAGTGTTGGTATCCATCAGTAATTCATCAAACATCTTTTTGGACACTGTTATGTAAAAATACAGAGCTGGGTTTAGGTATTTTGTCACCACCTGAGGCAACAGTTGTCTCTCCTCCCACCCAAACCGACACATAAAATACGAGCACTATGCGTTCAACAAACCGGGAATTGCATCAGAATACTTACTTAATTTTTAAACCTTTCTACCTTTCGGTGTAAGGTTGTATGTAGTTGGGTTTATGTTGTTTTCTTCCATATATTTCTTCACTCTCTTCTATCTTCTGCGAGATCCTCCGGATTTCTTCCCATTTAACACCCTTGCAGTGAAGCTGCTTTTCTTACATCATCCTTCCATCAGATTTTATAGTCGTCTAAAAGTACAGAAAAAGCTATTTTAAAAACTGTCAAAACAATTACGTCCGCGATTCGATATGCAAAACTCATTTTATCAATGTAGTAGCATTACTTTACTGCTATTGACAGTTTTAGATAAAAATCGCTGTGTATGCGCCCTCAGTCGCTAAACTATTTCGCAGCTTAGCCACACTATTAGTTGTTGGCTCAGAACAACAATAACTAAATAGCACAAAAAGAAGCCATTGCACGCCATGCATTTTAAATACAGACTAATAAATATTTTTGTCCACGACTACTCAATAATCTGTCAATTATTCATGTGTTTGGTTAAGTATAATGCTATCCATTATACACTGCCAGCAGTGAATAATCGTTATTCACGGTGTCATGGTAACCATCATTCTGTCATGGTAAGCATCATTGTTTATGGTGTATAATGAAGTTTATAATCCTACCACTTCGTTTAAATATAGTCCTACCACAGGGTTTAGTAGCGTTGTTATCTAAATTGTAATTAAAAATTCTTAGTATTTGTGTTCGTGGACGAAGTATAGTATATGACTCGCTATAATGGCTACTATTACCTCGGATAATTGGAAAACTCGCTCGCCCGCTTGCTCGTATTACAAACATTATCCTCGGCAATAATAGAATTTATTATAGCATCGTGTATAATACACTATTTCCAATTCAGTTACGAAATGTCAACATTTTGTTATGCTCCCATTTTATCACTAGTTGCAGCTGTAATTCATCGGTACAATATATAAGAAAAACAGGAATGCAACTTTATTTATTGTAAATATTAATAGTACAATTTTCGAATTTGCTATTACAAAATGGGGCTACTTTTTTAACAAGCTGTGGCATTTGGATATTCATTTCAGTATTTGCAGACGTTCCTTCCCCAAGAATCCTAACAGATACTTTTCTTTTGTTTGCGATCGATTCTTCTACATAACCCTCGGCAACAAGGTTTGACTTACACCCACCGCGTCTCTTTAATGTTAATAAATCAGCACCGCAATCCCCTAACATCGCTGCAGAACATCGTCGGAAACAGTGGCCAGTATACTGCTCGGGGTATTGCAAGCCAGGAAATTTTGCAATTCTTTTTGGAATATCAATAAATGTGTTGATACCTATGGGGTGGACGTTGCATTTTCCATTTCTGTACCGCAGAAAGAGACTATTGTTTGTCGCATGTTTTGGACGCATGTACACATATTTTCGCACAATTTCAATTAAGTTAATCCCTTCAGCATCGCCTTTGCTTATGGTGAATGTTCCCTGAATCTTTGGTTTTGTATTTGGAATACAGATTTTCATGAAAGTATCAAAGTCTTCAACGTCTTCGGTAAGCATATGTACGAATTCTTGTTTTCGACACCCTCCGGCAACTCCAACTATGAAAATTACCTGCGAAAATGAAAATGAACGTTTTAACAAACAATACTCAAGCTTTTTAATAATAAATACCTTTAATGCCAAATAGATATCATCACGGCTCGTGTGGCAAACTGCATACTCGTGTAAAAAGGTCAGCTTCACGTACTTGTTACACAATATACTATTATTCAAAATAATATAAAAAATACGCATGTCATTAGGCATTACATACATTTTATCAACATTTTTCAACGCATATTTAGAATGGTCCAACAAACATGAATTTTTCACCTTTTCCAATCATTTTTGGTTTTGAGATCTGTCTGCCTTGGGCATACTCCACAACGGGAATTCGTTGAGAATTGGTTCTGTTTATTTTCTACATAATTGCTTAGAAATAGGCTCTTGGAGATCACGAGGAAGAGGTTTCAAATTTCTACGCCCCAAGTGTCCCCTAACGGGTGCCTTTCTAGGTGGCAAAATTGTTTGTCAGCAATTTATTTCTTCTGCGCCAGGTAGAGATTAAAGGACAACCATACTATTAACATCAGAGCTATTTAAAATGGCAAAAAACAGTGCCATTTGCCATCTTCCGCTTCGTCTAACTGGCGCAAAGCTGCTCCATACTGTCAACACCATATTTGGTACAATTATAATCAGATCTGGTTTACCATTTTCATTATTGTATACAACAGTACAACTACACCATTCTTTTGAAGGATATACGAACAACGAGTCATGCCATGTGTGTGCCCGAATGCTGTCGATTCTACTAAACGTTCCCAATTCGGCTTAAATTCTGGTTGTATTTGAGGTCTATTCGTGTTGAGTGTTTTCTTTCTCTCAACTTTTCACATAACCCAATAGACGTAAACCAGTTATCTACAACTTCATTTCTATTGCTACCTTGAATAGGTGGAACAAGCTTTAGAACATCATTGGTTGGAACATATAGATCATTATTTAATCTTTCTCCTTTACCGGTGTAAACGAAAGCATTACATAAATAATGGGTTCAAGATCTTACACATAACTCTGATGCCGTATTTGCAAGGCTTTTTCGGCAAATACGTTTTAAAGGAATATGTTCCACGGAACATTTAGTCGATGGTCACATTTTCACCTGGCGAATAATAAGATTGACAATTTGCAATAAACAATTCCCATAATTCTTGGATAGCTGCTAGTTTATCATATATTTTTATTTTGTCCCTTGTTGCATTATTGTCATATCGCAGACTGGACAAAGTAAACAGAACACGGAGAACACTCACAGCCGAAAAATTTACCTTCCGGTATCATCAGACAGCATGACCACACTTCATAATTCTAGATAAATACAACAAATCTACCTATAAAGGCTTTTAATTCGATTACATCCAAATCTCTTGTGTATGTAGGAAAAGCTTATTTGATTATGTGTTTGTAATTATGTACTAAAATGACATTTAACATTCATGATATCCCTTACAAATAATTTCTACGTTACGAATACATTTTCTGGCTCAATGTCTTTCCTTCCTCAATGCCTTTTACGTCTGGCAAGTGAACCTATTTGTAGCTCGTGTACGTCTATACGTGTACGTGGTTTGCAGGTTTTACACCATTTGACTTTTTTCTCTACCGTAAAAAGCTTATCTTTATTTGTGACTTGATCTTCATCTTCGCTCTATGACGCATTGTCTTCTAAGTCATGGAAGATACCACAGACTCAGAGTCATGATCACTAGCGATGAACAGATTTTCCTCGGCATTGCTTTCATCCTCCGAAAGATAAAAATTAGGGTAATTAATAATAGCTTCCAGATCATGGTCCGTAAGAGCTTTACTTGTTGATACCATTATTTTTGAAAAGAAAACAAGCAAATATTGATTTAGAGAATATATACTTACGTGCTTGTGGGGTCCAAGCAACTAAAAAATTGGATTATTTTGGTAAAAACGCTAAAACTTTACACCGCCGGTGCTTCTTTTGACAACCAACACGTTACATGAAGATTACACGGAGTCCCAGAGCCATTTGCCTTCTAACTCAAATATTAACAGGAAATGAAAACTGCTTGGGGTTTCCTAGACCCCACCAGGGCCCTGTTGCACAATGAATTTACAAGTTACAAGTTATAGTTTACTAATACTTAAATATCAGCAAATGTAAATTGATATTTTTATATTTGTAAAATATCAACAGTTTTAGTAATAATTTAGCTAAAAGTACTAAAAATAACAAAAAAAAAATACAATTTCTAATATTTAAGTACTAATAAACTATAACTTGTAACTTGTAAATTCATTGTGCAATAGGGCCCAGTACAGTTAAGAATTAATAATTGTTCAAAAACGAATTTGACCAGTTGTCTCCTTTTTGGTTGATAAAATTGCAAGTTAACCTTATTATCGCATTTTCTAAAAATTATCAAATTTATTACCAATTTCTTTAAAGCACAATGGTAGAGCGTCGGGCGAGTATTACGCTAGACCTTGGTTCGAATCTCATAATCGGCGGAATTGCCCTACAGTCTGGAGGTCGGTAACGCACCTTGGTGACCATTCGTTATTGGGCGCCTAATTAACGACGCTTTCCTTCAGATACGGACCTAAGAGGTAGAGCAACAAAGTCCAACACGGACACACACACTATACACACGGTGCGGTATGTAGGATCAAATTGCGCACCAATCACGTAACTTGCACAGTCGGGCCGGGTTGTGCATTGCACGCGTAAAACCTCATACGTTAATTCACGGCATCCACACCGAAAGGTATAAGAGTTTAACGATAACAAACAAACAAGTTACTCATTTTGGCGCCCCTTAACAAGTTTGGCCTGGAGCTATAGCTTCATCCGCTTCACCCTCAATCCGGCTCTGTATAAATTATTCAAAGATTAATTTGAAGACTTTAGAAAATAAGTAAAATAGCCCTTGTGGTACGAAAAAGGTTAAACAAACAAGTTATTTGAATTAACATGATTTGGGTTATAGAAAATGGTAATTCAAAGATATACGGTTCGAGTAAATGTGTGTCTGGATTATTAAGTTTGTACTGTATGTAAGCAGCACAAGGGGTGCATTTTCTCGGATGAAGGAATACCTATACTGTTATACTGAATGTAAGTAAATTTTATGTTTCAGTGGTAAGAGTTATATGAACAACTTAAGAAGGTAAAGGTGTCCATATAGCTCTTACCACTGAAATACAAAATTTACTTACGTTCGGTATAACAGTATATGCATTCCTTCATCCGAACTAATTAAAGTCTGGGCGATTCGAATATTACAAAAACCGATTGCAATAACGTTTCAGTTATTATTTTGAAGATTCATATAATTCTTGTGTCTGTGTGGATTCTTGTTGCGCTATAGTTTTTAAGCCTTAAAGTATTTAATTGTGATAGATATTATTATTATTCGATTTATTTAGTATACCATAGTCTTGCTTATTATACAACTTCAAATGAACATCTAACAAAATGTTAATTGATTTCTGCGATGCATAAACATAACAGGCCCAAGCATCTAACCTTGTGGGATTCCTATATTTATAGACAAACTGGTTTAAATTATTTAAAAAGGATTTTCTAAATTTTAAGGATAAACCAATGACATTGTAATAAACACGAATTATAAGCTAAAAGTCGATATCGATTTAAAGATAAATAATGCATATTGCATTGTTTTGTTTCAAGACCGTATTTAATTTGTTCGTGAAAAATACGTCTGAAAAATTTCCTATGTTTATCGGTCTTAGTTTTGCCACTTTTTAGTAGTAAAACATGTGATCATTACAGTAAATGACGATTTATTGCTACGTAACTTAACGAAATGAAATTTAAACTTATGTTATATAGTTTTTAAGTAGTAAAAATGTAAATATTATTATTATTCGATTTATTTAATACCCCACAGGATTACTTATTGTACAACTTCATTCCTATCTGATATAATTACAGAGTTCCACTAGCTTAAAACGAACATCTGATAAAATATTAATTGATGTATGCGGTATATAAACGTAACAGGTACAAGCATTTAACCTTGTGGGACCCCTATATTTATATTTATGCTCAATGCTTAAGGAAGCGTCGCCCATTAAGTTAAAATAGAGACAAGCTACTTTCAATTATTTAAAATGGATTTTATTAATTTTAAGGATAAACCAATAACATTGCATTAAATTAGTTATAAGCTAAAAATCGATATCGGTTTAAAGATAATGTTTTGTTTTAAGACCGCACTTAATCTAATCATGAACGATATTTAACATATATGTTTGAAAAACTACCTTAAGATTATCGGTCTCAATTTTTCAACTTTTCTAGTAACAGGTGATAGTTGCAGCAAACGTAGATTTGATACTATATAATCTAATAAAAGTTTCGATTTATTTTTACCTTTTATGGGCCCTTATTGCACCATAGTTTTTTAAGTAGTAAGGTATTATTATTATTTGATTTGTTTAACATAAAATAGCATTATACAGCTCCATTCGTACCTAACATAATTACAAAGTCCCACCAGGAACACCTGACAAAATGTTAAATGATTTATGCACTATATAAATATACCAGGTCCGAGCATCTAACCTTGTGGGGTCCCTATATTTGTATTTACGCTATATTAAGCTAAAATTAAAATAGAGACAAGCTGCTCTCAATTATCTGAACGGAATTTCATCCATTTTAAAGATAAATCAATTATAACAGACGAGTTACAAGCTAAAAATCGATATCGATTTAAATCTGTTTTGATTCAAGACTGTCTGTAACTTGCTCGTGAAACAATATCTTTAAAAAAACACCTTTAAGGACGTATCCGCGTTAATTCCAATTTTTATGAATTTGCTTTTTAGTAACAGGTGATAACTGCACAAAATACAAATTTGTTGCTTTATAACCTAACAGAACCAAAACATGGCCAACGTTGAAGTAAACAAATCATGAATTAATTTGCCGAATTAAAAGCATATTGCAGTCATAACATAATAATTTCAAACTGTCAAGAAAGAACCAGAATACGCCACACTTTATAAGAATTCGGATTAACAAAACTGCCACAAGCCCAGATTACAGAATATATAATGAAAATAGGTCGTTCGGATTATCAGAGTTAGGATTATTGAGCGTCCGGATTATTAAGTCTGCCCCATGTTTTTACTAAATGATTCAGTTCTGGTCTTGATAAATATCTTCGAACTGGTAAAATCTTCACTGTAACAATACCAACCTATTGTAGTCCATTAATTAAAACAGCTTTCAACTTTTTAAATAGGCGTACGTAACATCCTAAAATAAAGATTTCTGTAAAACATATAATTTACATACAGTGCGAGTGTAAAGTCTGGAACTATCGCAATAAATCTTTTATTAAACGTTTTTGAAAAAAATCCTCGAACACGTCAATTTTTATCTTAAATGAGACATATTTTACTGTAATCGTCACTTAAAGATCGTCTTTTGTTTTTGAGTTATGACGTAAGCGATAATTTTTTTAAATGGAAACCCTAATGTTTTATGATGAATTTGGAAAGAGCATGAAATTCTAAGACCAAATATGCTAAAAAAGTATGGTACTGTATTTTGAAATTTTCGAGATAATTGCCGTTAAAGTTTTAAAACAAAAATCTAATAACAGTAATAACAATCAAGAGTTCCAAGTTTTAATAAAAAAATCAAGTAGCCATGTAACAATTGACAGCGTTAAAATTATGACAGTTCTTTATCAGTTTCTTTATCTGTTTTTATTGTGGGCTTTTTTACGTGTTTTCGATTTTTCATTACTATTATGTACAATATCTTCCAAATAGAAAAATACAATATCACACTTTTTTTATCATATTTGGTCTAAGAATTTCATGCTTTTTCCAAATTCACCATAAAAAATTAGGGTTTCCATTTAAAAAAATTATCGCTTACGTCATAACTCAAAAACAAAAGACGATCTTTAAGTGACGATTACTGTAAAATATGTCTCATTTAAGATAAAAATTGACGTGTTCGAGGATTTTTTTCAAAAACGTTTAATAAACGATTTATTGCGATAGTTCCAGACTTTACACTCGCACTGTATAATATTTGCATGATTGTGTTCTTGGGCGGTATTCATATACCGATAGTATAATTGCCTATTAATTATCTTTTTAAAATTCAAATTGAATAAACCGATAATAAAACCTTTCGAGCTGCTTTTGTTTAGTGGTGATGTATCATATTTAAATAACAGTGAGCGTAGGCGATGAAACCTGTTCCGAAAATTTTGTATTTTAAATAATGGACAGAATTGTATACGTAATATTTCACCTTATCATCAAGGAGAGACACTTTATTGTTGCATTAATCCCGAGGAGTTCTTGTAACAGATATTTTTTACTTATTTTGGGCGAAGTTAACATTTAATCTTGACTTGTTTCCTTTTATGACAATTTATCTACATTTGAAAGAATTTTAAAAATTGATCGTTTTCACCTTTGTTAACTTTAATACCGCGTAAATTATGCATATACATTTTTGGTGTTTATTTTCGGTTAGTATATTTCTGAAGTTTTTTTATAAAGGTCATATAAAATGCATTTTAATACCCGTCCAATATAATCTTTCATAAAAGTGTTGATGCGTGGATTGGTAGCAAGTATTATTGAACATCATTTTATAGCCTGACCCATTTAGGTTTTTGCCTTTTTTTAAAATGCAAATACAAACCATAAATTCATTCCAACGTTCAGTCATACTGACCTGATTAGTAGCTACCGTTTTACTTTTTTTTATATGTTATCGATTATTTAAAAGTAGTTGAATTACATGGGAAATTCGAACGTGACTGTTCAATATTTTAAAGTGCAGATTTTGTTTTAACATCTGGGAGAAAGTAGGCATTTTAGGCATGATGTATATATGTATATTTAGCAGAAAGTAAGGCAAAGTAATTCGGGTTGAATATCACCTTTGATTATAGATTTATCGAGTTCGTTATCGCTTTTTGTCATCGTTGCAAGAAAGGAACTTATTTAATGTTATTAAGTGGGCGTTTATTGTCACGATTTTATTATAGAAAAGTATGTTTTATTGTTCAGAAATTATTTTCGGATTTTTATAATAAATCATCCTTTTTAGACTATTTGGTAGCCTAATTCGGTGTAAGCTGGGTTACGCAGGGTTACCAAAAGGACTAAGGTTCGAACCTCAGTAGTAGGCGAGCCTACAATGGCATCAGGGGTTATTTTGGTGTGCAGCTCTAGCTTGTTTGTGCAGCTCTAAATTTCAAATGTGCAGTTCTAATTTTATTTTTGTGCAGTACAAAATAAAAATAATTTTATAATTAAAAATTTTAAATAAATCAAAATAAATTAATGGCTTTGGCTACTTGCTGTTCGCCTAGTTTTATCACCATCAAGCACAATACAATTTTTTAATTACCCATCCCTACACATCACGAACTATCATTCCTCGCAATTATGCGTATAAGTCAAGAATCACCCTGTATATCATAATTTTCAATAAACATATTCGATTTTATTGAATTATTACTTGCATGATTTTAAATTTTCAGAAATCAAAAATTTACCCCCCCCCCCCCTCTTGCCAAACTATCTGAGTTCAGTCAGGCTAATTTGTTCAGTTCTAAATTATTCTCAAAATAACCCCTGAATGGCATATCTGATTAGTGATTATGAATTCAAAGCTTTACTTATAACACGTCAACGTGCTGCAATAGTACATATATTGTAATACAAGTGTTGAAAGCTATGTTTGCCACACGAATGTGCTGCAGTTACATTAGTGTGGCAAAAACAAGCTTTCAACACATGTATTACACGCTATTTTTTCTACAACCACATTTCTATAAAAACATTTAAATATTTCTGCAAAATCTGACATTTTTATTTGCGTGTGGTTAAATTACTTTCCGCACGCAAATTTCACTTGTTTGGCAAACACTTATTTTCAATACTCGTATCTATGGAGACGAAGTCTGGAAAGCCCACTTTCCATGGTGGGAGTAGAAAAAATAATTTGCTATGCGGTATTTTGAATTTTCCTCAACCAGATATTTTATTAAAAGTATAATTCACAACTTATCGAACATCTAAATAGGTATCAAGTAGTTTGAAGAAACGGATTTATTTCAGACTTATTTTCTGCTTTAATAGCTACACTGCTTGTTAGTAACTAATTGGTAATTAGCTCTATGAAGGTGAAATTTCAAAATACTATATCTAAATAAATCGTTTTTGTTTGATTTGTTAATAAATTATTGTAATTAAAACATGTACTGACCGAATTGACGTTGTTATTAACTTCATAATTAGTTCTGTTTTTATGAAATGATAGTAAATTTATGTTATTAGCAAGTATACAATTAAAGATATTTATTTATTTATCAATGGTTGCAGTAAATTAGGAATTAAAGGGGCCCCAAAACGCTACCCTGCGGTACGCTCATTTCTACTGGTATAGCAGTAGAGTTTTTATTTAGGTATTCGACAAATTGTTTCCTCTTATGTACGTGAGTAACTTTTAAATAAGTTACAGCACTGACCACGCAGATTATAAAACTCTCTGTTATTTGGTAAAACTTCGTGATCTACAACAGTCTTAAATAGTTGAATAAGTAATAATGCTGTAAACTTACTGTTATAGTCAATGTTTTTATATATCTACCGAACAAGTCACGTCGTACATCAAATCATTTGACATTTTGTTTAAATGATATACAATTTATTAATAATACAAGATTATTTAGTACTAAAATAAATACAAAAATACAAATTTAGTACTAATATAAGTATAACAACTTTCTATTATGAATAATTTGGGGCAAATGTCAAATTAATAATATTAAATGTGAGGGTAAGTGTTCAACCATACGGTTTCATACACGGCATGTTTGGAAGAATTCCAAAGTACACAAAGCCTACTGCAAATGTTTTTTCATGTGAACACCCTTTATTAATAAAAATCTAATAAAGTATAGAGACTTATTTGGGCAAATTTCAAACTGATTCTGTTTTTACAGATTGCTTTCTCAATAAGTTTCGAGAAACCCCAAAATAACGAAATAAGCCTAGAATTAGTTATTATTTTATTAATTAGGAATCGCCCTGCTTAAGTGCTTATACCAGTAAATAACTTTCGATATTTTTTATATCCATTAACAAGGGATTAACAATGAAATTTGTAGTAACTTTTAATAATAAAGGAAGAGATTATGTCAACGCTTCAAGCTTTGGAATTATTCTTATTGTATTTTACAATATTAAATATTTCTTATGAGGTTGTTTCACCCTTCAAGCAAACTTTGTTTTTTCTATTAATATCGTGTATGCTTTAACCGAATTTTTTAATATATTCTCAGATATATTAACAGTGGGCGTTAAAAGCATCCGCAATAACCTGTTTATCACTTGTTTCAATATTGTTTATTGCAGAAATGTTGTTTTGGTTTTTGATATTTGTCGATATAGTAGAATTTATGGTGTTACAAACTGTGTTTGATTTGTTTGATGAATTAATTATTAATTTTCTAGAATACACGAGATTTCCTTCCAACTCGTAGTAACGTTTTACAAATACTCTTATAATGTTCAATTTCGATTATACTATTAATGAACATAAAATACTATAAAATTTTTAATTTTGTAGGAGAAATCTATAAAACTTAGAGTCACTTTTAGTATGCATTACTGATGTCCTCTTTTATTGTGCTGCTTGTTGTAAGGTTAAATTAACTACAATAATAATCCAAGATGGAAATGAAACTAAACTTTTCATAATTTTGTATCGAAGTGGAAGGGCATTTTAATATTTTGTATACTATACTATTTTGCCTTATATTGCCTTTATATTTCCTCATACATATTACCTCTTCACTCTTTTATTTTACTTTCTGTGTAGTACCGTTGGATATTTTGTGTCATGTCGGAGTTTCATTATAAATCACATAACATTAGCTTTGCTGTCGTTTCTTCAGAGCTTTGATTATTTTTGCTTATTTCCTCTTGGATGAGTAGAAGGGCAATATGTGCCGGTCTTAGGATTTGCCTTTTCGGGCTGATGAACTCCGACGTTGTAGCTTATTTTGTTTAATGTATTATAAGGTTAAATTGTTTAATTTATTGTAAGCTGATTGACATATTGTCTAATATATTCTTTCTTTCTTTTTTCTTTTACCCTCTTATACCGTTACAGTGCAGAGCGGTAACCCATTCAAGTTCTGGTCAAGCATATCTTTGCTTAACTTTTAACTTTGTATATTTCAGTATTACGTGCACTCCCACTATTAAAAACAATATAACAGGTTTTACAAATGTTTTCTAATTTTGCTAAGCTACTTTTGTAAAAATTTGAAAATTAGTATAAATTTAATGTTCAGTTGAAAATTATTTTCCTTGAAACTTTTCGCAAATTATTTTTAATGTGTCGTTTGTTGAGCATTTCAAAATTCGGAAACTGAAAGGTACAAAGCAAAATGCAAATAACACTTAGTCTTTATACGAGTGTTAACAATTGCTTCAATTTGCTTTTCATGAAGTCAAATTAATTTAAACAAAAGTTGCCAGTTAGGGCGATATTAGGGTTTAGCCTACTATTTTCTGTGGATTTGCCTGGAATTTCGGGTACCTATATTAAAAGCATATTATATGAATGAAGATCTGGGAAATTTCTTGTTGAATTTTTATTGATTTTACGTGGAAGTCCGATAGGCAAACTGTTGTTAGTGGTTTAGCCCTCGTATTTCCCGTAGAATACACCGTATTGCCTCTGTATTTCCCCAGTACTTCCTCGTATTTCCTTATAATTCCCCAATTCACGGTATTGCCTTGATATTTCCTTACTGCCCTACTAACTTCTCATATTGTCTTCGCTTTATAAACTGTCTTGGCATTTATTTTTTGGATTATAGGAGAAGAGCAAATTCTATAATTTCACTTGCACGTAATGAGTCTTTGCATAAAGCAATGTTCCCACTGTTCCGGAGAACCTCAATAACCGGGAGAAGCCAAGAAATTTTTTATTTTATTCAGGGAAAATCAGCGGGCATTATTAATTTCTGTGAAAAGTCGGTGAATATAGATAATTGTCAGGGAAAAGCCCTAGAGTGAATGCCGCCAAAAATTTAGACGCATTTATATATCCTTAGCACCTAACAATCCGGAATATGCTTATTACCAAAAGACAAAATTTCAATTTGCAGGCAAAAATATAGTATTTAGTAATTTTTTACTGTTATGCCTTGTATATTACTCTATAATGTTATGATGTTTCTTGGTATTTTGATACATTTTCTTTTGGAGGTTACTCGATTAATTTATTTTTATAAATAGCCATTACAAAACAAATATTGTAACCCTCGATAATCAGGGATGTGAAAATATTTTGCTCGTGGAAATAAGGAAAAATCCAGGGAAACAAGAAAATTTACCTTCACTGGGGACACTTGAAATAATAGAACCCCATTGGTAACCTAGCTATATCAATTCAAGTAGGTATATATAATTAATTTTACTATTCTGGCACATAGTAGATCAATATGTTCTTCAGTCAGAAACAACTCAAGTTCTTCCACAGTATTTCTCACATTCTGTAAATTCTGATACACTACTATTAATTTTATTAATTTTTAAGTTTAGTTTGGTCCTTCATGTTGCTTGCCTTTGTCAAGCTACATTAAGAAGGACTGTGAAATAAATTTTAAAAGAACACACTGTATTTGATGGGGTAGTATCAATGGAATATGAATTAAAATGAATTTCCTTAACATTCCTTGCATGACCTTGTAGCTATTTCATTAACTAACTTATGTAGAGAACTGGAAAGTAAGAGCAGTATGAAACTGTCAAAATTTGTCCTGTTACGACATAAGGATCTTCAAGTGGTTGAGCTCCACAGTTCCAAACTATCAGAGTTCTGTTTGCTGCAACATCCGGCTAAAATGCGTACGCCATATATAATTATGTGAAATATTTGCCTAATTCAAAATACACTGAAACATTCGTTGAAATTTGATTTAATTGTTGCTAACTCAACCGTGGTTATCTATTTGATTGGTTGAGATATTCGAGGACCAAACAGCAAACTAGTGGTATTTCGAGTTGTTGTAAAATTAACGAGGGTTTTATCATTTTTGTGTATTTACGTATCAAACAATAATATCACTCTATTTGTCACTTTGATAGGCATTAGACACGTGTTCAGGGCGTTGTTTTCTTTTAGTAAGACGTTTGATGATTTGGTTATTCTAGAAGTGTTTATCGAGTTGGAGTTTAATTTATTCCTAGTTTGAATTACAAGTAGCGCGGTAGTGTTTGGATTATTCAATAACTTAATGAGCAATAAGGGGACGTTATGGTTAAGTAAACTATTGGATTAAATCTATGTGGGAGAGAAGATTGAACGGTATAAGAAAGGAACAAGGGCAATGTGTTGGATTTTCGGTAAATAAAAACCTGTAAAACCTTTTCAACTTCGGCAGTTGTGGAGAATTCGGGTGCCTTTAGTAAAGTAATTTTGTTACTTACCTACAATTTCCACCGTTGTGTCTACTGTTTGAGTGTTTCTTTGTTGACGGATTTCGTGAGGGTGGATTTTTTTAGACGCCTTACGGAACATTACATCCACTAAGCCTTGATTTTATTTACAAAACCGGCGAAAATGTAAACGCCGTAACATAAAACATAATAATGTAATAACATCACGTAACATTAAAACATGTGCAAAAAGATAACTAACAGCCAACGTACATTTCCCCGTGTTCCATTTTGCGTCAGCATTAAATGTAATTTTCACAAAATACTGTCACAAATAAACGAGTTTTTACATTAAGCCCATCTCATTTACAAACCAAACAAAAACGACAAGAACAGTTTTTCACGCAATTACGGATGAAGTGCACCCGGTTTAAGCCAATCATCGTTTGTTTTATGGTTCCCCGGCGCCTTTCATTTTCTCCCGGTGATTAGCCATCATACGCTTTGTGAGAACCATATGAACTGGAATTTTCCGTATTGTGGCAAAACGCATTGTTCTCGAAACGGTACCCCTAATTTGTATTAAAAATTGTTTGCCGGATATAAAAGCTTATAGACTACTACTACGGAAAAACTGGATAATTACAAAATTACACTTACGACTGTCTAATTATAATGACCGCCGCGGAGTGATTTTTAACTCACAAAAAATGTTTCGGGCCATCATACTTGATTGCGCTCCGTAGATAATTATCTCTTTTTAGTTCACTCAACCTCTAATAAATTACATCGAACAGAATTGCAAATTTTGCGTTTTGCATATAGATCCGCCTGCTGAAGCAGAGTTGAGACGACCGTTTATTAATGTCCAGTCTGTCGCAACCCACTTTGGTGATGGTAATTAGCAGTTGGTCACACTGCTTCATACCACATACTCCAGAATTAATCACACGAATTCTACTGGACGACAACCCCTTAATTACATTTTGTAACGTTGCTTGTTTTACAAAAACTCGAAGAAAGAGAGGAAACTCTCATTATTTCCACGCGAAAAACGAATTTTCGAATTTAGATATCAACCAAACTACATAAACTAAAACTTCTTGCGTTTTTTTAAAAAGAAAATTAACGCCGAGATTTGCTGATATGGTTTCAAACACTTTAAAAATTACTTAGTTACTATACTTATTCAGGTAATTCGGCACAAAACGAAACACGCACTACGTTTATTACAACTGTAGAATCTCGAATTGAAATTCCAAATTCAATAATAAACTTTGAGATTCAGGAAATACTTGCAGTTTCTGAATGGTAGCATTGACCGTTAAGAGACACTTCCACCGTATTTCTAAAATTCCTAAGCAATTAGACAGAAACTCTTAACGTTCCCAGTTGGAAAGAAATTCTCATTTTCGATAGGAATTTCTGTCGTATCTGAAACAAGTTCATATTTAGTTTGGAACTTTCCTAAACTTCTGTACAGTTTACTGAAATGCGAAGCTGTCCGGGAAAATCAGAACGCAAGGTTTAAACGTTTTAAGATTGTTGGTCTGTAATTGGATGTAAAAGGGACGAATTCGATCGATTAATGAAATACGCATGAGTTCACTTAAATGTAAACATACAGAACAAAGGATGATGTACCTACTAGTTTGCTACTTCGATCTTGGTTAATATTTATCCTTTACCTGAACTTAGTTCTAGCAAACATTGAATACTTACAAACTTACATCAACAGAGGGAATTTTTCTTATAAAATTCATCATTTACAAATTAAATTTTCAAGTACGTAACGAAGGGCACTGGCTCAAATCCCTGATATTTAGAATTCGTTAAACTTAAAAAATCACATTGTATGATATCTTCTTCACAAATTCATGCGGTTTGTTTTTGTAGTTTAGCGGACTAACCACAGTAAGTGTAACATACAAAAAAATTTTTATATAAAACGGTAATATCGAAGGTTATGTGGTTAACTGTTGGGAAGAACCATTCAAGTCAGGTCGTGAATCGATAGAAGATGATCCCCACAGAAATAGGTCCATTTCAACAATAGCAGAACACATCAAGAATATGGAGCACTTGGATAATATGAATGATGGACGTATAAAAAACTAGAAATGTTAAGAAAGGCTTAGCCTTCTGAAAACCTTAAGACCCCAGTGCCAATATATATATGTATTTCAAAGTAGGCCCACACTAACTCCCAAAAAGCCTACCTCCTTGGAACTCATTTATTATTAATATCAAGAAAAATTTAGTGAAATTTTGAGACTGTAATAAAAATAAAGAAAAAGGTTTTAAATATGCAAGCAGTCTGACGTATTTCAATTTAAAAAAAAAATCGGAAGACAGTTAACCCCCGCTTATTACTTGGAATTCATTAACGTTTTCAAATCTTAAACGTTAATGAAAAATTCTTTTTAATATTTCCATCAAAGTACGCAAAAGCGTGGGTTACTCTTAATTCATCAGAAAACTTTCCATTTTTCAATTAAAGCAACCTTTTTGCATCGGCTTAAGACGGAAAATGGCTGTTTATAAATTTTCCAACCGTTAAAACGGCCTGAAGTGCAATTTTTGTAATGACAACAAGATCTTTCCAATTTTAATTATATTACGAATTAATTTAGGTTATTAAACTATATCAAAAAATATCTCAAAATTTAATCCTTAAACCCATGTAGGCAGCTAATAATGCTAACAAGATCTAATTATATCAAAGTAATAAAAGTTAATTCTAGATTTTAATCAGTTTATGAAGTACTCCGACAAAGATAATCATTTTAGCCTTCTAAAGTAAAATTTTGACCGTAGCAAAGTGCAGATGTATCAAAATGTTTAATTATACTTCCAACTAACTTTTATTTTATAAAATCAGATTGCAAAAATCTGGTTTACTGCTTACCGCATAAGATAACAATCTTAGCTCGTAGCTATGGTGTTTTCATGTCTTCCAGGCTTATTTGTCATTCTCTTGCAATTTACTAACTATTCATTATGGTTTTTATCGCCAGTCCAACAAAAAAATGATTGTAGGATGAGTAGCAACTGATTGGTTATACTTATAAAAGAACCTAACAACAGCTTTTTAAATCGAAATGAACCGGATTTGTTCTTGTTCCAAAGGTATTTAAAAAACACCAGGGAAAGGATGCATGAATTACTTGGAAGGTTTTGGTCGGCCGTTGCTAATTTAAGAACGAAATCGTAATATTTTTGTGCTTTTGTCGGCAACAACCCTTTTCAAATGAAGTGTAACAAGTAAATTTCCGAAGCTAATAAACACGTTGGAATGACTATTGTATAAAATAATAATTCAGATTTCTCTTGTTAATAATGTTAAACTGCGGACATTCTTCTGCTATTGATTATCCTTTGCGGCTATTCACCGCTTTTGTGGCTTACGTCGTTAAATTGCTTTTGTAGATATTAAACATTCAAGTAAATACAGACCACTCACTTTTTTCCCTTTATTGCTGATTCTGCATTTGATATATTTCCACCCACTAAGCTTCTACCTCCATTTCATTAATACAATCACCCATTATACTTCAGTACAAAGGTAACGTTTTCACTTCATTTTCACTTTTGAACTTCGTAAATTAACACATCTCCGATATTATTATTATTTCAACTTTTTGTGCAATTTTAAATAGGGCGCTCGCCTCAATTTACGGTTTTGCTTTAACAAATTGGAAACCTTTCGGTTTTGTGCCAAGTAATTATTTACTAATAAAGCAGGGTATAATGATATCTTTTGTATTCCATATTATGAATAGCCGAGTTTTTCAAATTATATCGATTGTGTTTAGACAGAATGTCCACGTTCGAACTTAATTTGTTTACTTGTAAAGTAGGTGTAGCTTTGTAAGGTCGATCGATTTTCATGTCAGTTTTTTTGTCATGTTTGTAAATTGTTTTTTGCAAAATGATATTTTTTCTTATCATCGAAAACACGCATATGTAAATACATCATTCATGTATGCTTTATTGAAGTAAAAGTGTAAGTTTTCTACAAAAAATAAAAAGTAATTTTACGATTGTTTTACAAAATAGCAAATTCGTGTTGTACTTTCTAAAGCTATAAAATGAATATAAAAAGGAATACGCTTATATATACAGAGTTATTACTGGCTATAGACTGCTTTTTTTGCAGTTTTATTTTATAATCAATAATGTAGATACCTACAAGAATTTAATGATACAAACCTTGAGGAATATTAAATTCTTTTGGTGGACTGTTTTAAAGAAAAAAATGTGGGAATGGAATTTTCTTAAATTTTATTCATTGAGGGAATATTTTAATTTTCTCAGGAAAGCGGTGTAGTATGCTGTTATGGAGATTGTAAATAGTAATTGTGGAATCGAAATGCTTTTGAATAAAATGGAATTTCTTAAAAAAACTTCTTTATATTCCTCTAAAGTTTTACGATTTGTATGGAAATACCGATTTTCATATGCATTAAAACGAAATTTTACAAGAAATTGCCAATAATATAACACATTGTTTTATAAAAACCATGGAAGTAAAGAAGTTAGTTGAGAATTTACATGAAAAGATCAATGGTTTCACCCAATTTCAAACGTCCGTATACGGAACATAAGGTAATCTGAATATATGAAAGTTAATCCAAGGCAGTTTTGGAAATCGATTAAAATGGAAGGTAATCGGGAATAATCTTAGGTAATCCACAGGAAATTTGGGATGGTATACGGCTAATGTCAGAAAATATCCTTCCTATGGATAGTTGCTCACAATATAAATTAACCACAATCTTTTTAGGCTTACCTAAGTTGCTACAGAAATTCGCCACATGATTTTACAAAAGAGGCACCTCCCTCCTAGAATGATCTAATATTCTCCCCCAAGTTGCCAATTACGAAACTTCAAACTATCCTTGCACAACAACGTTTTACTCTAAAACCATATTGCAGCCACGATGTGTGGAGTTACTATACATAGAGTACCACCAGTGACTCCAACTCGCTATTCCTCAGAGGTCCTAAATCTAGCTCCTACATGTTATTATCATCTTATTATGAGGGGTGGAATTTTCGTGGAATTCCATGGAATTATTATAAAACCCCCTGCGAATCCCCGTATACTAAAAGGGGATAGTGAAACGAAATTTCGTGGAAGTCCCCCTTATATTTCCATGGGTTTCCCCTACTAATTCCAGTGGAATTCCGTATATACAAACTTTATTGGCGTTTTATATACCACCTTATTACGTGCCCAAAGACCTAATTCAGACAAACATTCCAATAATTGCTCTCGTCAAGGAACTGATTATTTAGCTGAGCAATAAATGTTATGTACGAATCTGAATGAATATTTAAGGTTCTTCCAATTAGGTATTTCTGTGGAGCGATGACACAAGATCTGTCAAACGATTAAGCAAATTTACAGTCGTCGATCTACAAAAACAGATTTACGTTATAATGGTGAAACCTTTACTTCAAGAAAGAATACACAGATAAATAATTGGTTACGACCTATTATGTATGGATGTTTATTTTGGTACCAATCTAACGTGTCACTGCTGTAAGGTCCTAAAGGCCATAAAGGTAGTTAAGAGAAGATCATTTAGCATCGCATGCGGCGGCGTTGTATCCATCGCACAGGAGCATTTTGGAAAGACAAATTGTTATCATCTTGGCATTGTTGATTACAGAAATAAAAGGGTTTGTTGTCAATCAAGATCCAACAATTCCTTTACATAAACAGTTTTATATATTGGTTTCGGCAACTTTTTTTTTATCAGCAACAATACATTTTCTTCACTCTGCTAAAGTAACTTCCATTTAATTAAAGGTTAAAGATTTGTGGACAAAGAACTAGGGCTGGTAACATGGTTTCTATCTTTAAAATGCAGATTCTGTAGGGCTTTGATTTTTTAAATTTTTTAGCAATACCAAAAAGAGTTCAACCCCCACCTGCTTTGAAAACAAAAGAGCTCCTGAATCATTTCATGGAATGATATCAAAAGTCTTTTAGATTTACTCACCGCGCAGGAGGCTTTTTGTAAAATAAAATTGTTAACATCTTAGAGTTGTTGATCACAGAAGTAAGAAGATTAGTTGTCGATTAAGATTCAGCAATTTTTTTGTATAAAAAGGTAGAATGTCACTTCGCCACCTTTTTACATCACTAACAGTCCATTTCCTCCGTTGATTTAAAACAATTTCCACTTAATTAAAGGATTAATGATTTTGGACAAAGCACTAAAGTTAACGAAATGGTTTTATGAAATGTAGATTCTGCAAACTTCACTACATGATTTTACCATGATTTTACAAAAGAGGCGCCTCCCAACTTGATTTAACGTTTTCCCAGAGGGTGTTAATGCCCTAAATTGCCAATTACGAACCGTAAAAAGATTATCTGCATTTTCCGCAGGATTTTCAAGAGTCGAATCCTACCTGAATATGTTTGCTGAAAATTGTAGTAGTCAAGGAAACTGGAAATTCGTTTTTTCTCAGTTAAAGGCCTTGAGCTTGGAGCTAATTACTAAGTTTATTTTTCCTGCACTTAACTTTAGGCTCTAGGCTAATAATTATAACTACCCTAAAGAAAGGCAGAACATATGTAGTGCTTTTCTGACGGGCATTTCAATAGTTTACTCATATCTGATGGTACCCTTCCATGGAACCTATATATGACTCATTTTACTTGGACAACAGATTTGAAGATTGAAGTCCAACCCGTTTTGGTGTTGGCCAAATTTGAAAAAACTAAAATTTGATATCAAGCATAGCTGAAAATAAAACAGATGCGGTTTGAATTGAAAGCTAGACTTGCAGAATCTACATTTCATAAAATGAAATGATTTCGTTAACCCTAGTGCTTTACCTAAGAATCCTCAATCCTTAATTAAGTTGAAGGTTGGAGGAGATTGATTATTGATAATAAAAATAGGTGCAGAAATGGCATGAATTTATAAATATTTTTATGCAATAATTGAGAACGAGTTTTTGTACTTCTATGATTGGCAACACTTAGATGTTAACCCTTTTGCCCTCCAACAGGTCTCCTACGTGGTGAATGGAAGTTTCCATCCGCTGCTAAATGACTTTTGCTAGCATTCCATGGTGATGATACAGAACTCCTTTTGCTTTAAAAGCAGGGGAGGGTTAAAAGTTTTGGTATTTGTCAAAAATGAAAAAATTAGTATTTAACGTCAAGTAAAGCTAAAAATAAAACAGATATGATTGGAAGTAAAATTAAAATTCAGATTCTACATTTCACACATTGAAACCATTTCGCTAACCTTACTGCGTTGCCTTGAAAGAGGGCTACTCCCCTGAACAGCCATTAGGTATACATAACCTAACTAAAAAATAGCATTCAAGACAAACACTGCTTTGTCCAAAATACATAATCCTTATTAAGTGGAAAGTTTTAGGGAAAATGGATTGATGGTGGTACAAAAAGTTGCCGAAATAACAAAAAATATTTATAAAATTGTTTATGGTGGGTCTTGATTGACAACCAATCTTTTTTATTTTTGTGAACAACAGCGCTAAGGTATTAACCCTTTTGCCTTCCAAAAAGTTCCTGTACGATGGATAAAACGTCCCATGTAATGCTAAATGATGACCTGACAGCATGTTAGGTTGGTACCAAAATAAACTTCCAAGTATAATAAATCACAATCAATTACCTGTGTACTCTTTCTTAAAGTATAGGGTTAACCATTATCACGTAAATCAGCTTTGTATGCTGAAGACTGGAAATCTTTTAAGATATTTTGTTTCATCACTCCGCACATATACGAAATTGAAAAAATCGTTAAAATGCATTCAGATTCTTACACAGAATTTGTCGCTGAACTAAATAATCAGTTCCTTAACGAGAGCAATTCGAATGTTTCTTTGAATTGCTTGCATAAACTTTCATTATAGTCGAGTCAATGAAGGTTTTTACTTCTAAACCCACAAAAACAGAACCGATTTTGATAATTTTTTGTTAAATTGTTTGTTATATTAAATTATTCAAAATCATAAACATTCCAGCTGGCACTATCAAGTATTTATATTGTTTAAACATTAAAAAAAATTATTAAAAATTTTTTTTCTTCGATGGAATTTTAACTAGAACTGATTAATTTTGAAGATTTAGTATAATAAATAATTTTTGAATAATAAAGTTTCAAAATTTCCATTTAAAACTGTTAATTATTCAATCATTCGAATGAAAGAATATAATATACTAAATATAGACATATATATATTTTCACCTAAAAAAATCAATACTTTTATGAGAATATATAAACACGCACACGAAATCGACCATTTGTATCACAGGTAGAGGAACTCAAGGTCATACTCCAGATGCTTCACTATGATTTTCGGAGTGAACGCATGTGTTTTGAGGTTATTAATCTGTTAAAAGAAATTTTTAACATTAAATATTGCAAATATTATTAAAAATTGTTGAAGAGAACTGAATTATTGATTAAAATTCAGAAAAAAGTGCAAAGAAACAAGTAAAAACACAATGGAAAAAGTAATTATATGTCATTTATTCTTGGTTTGTATTGAAAAATAATTGGATTATATTTGCTTTTAAGTTTGTTTATGCATCTTGAAGAATTGAATTATTATTCTTATCCTTATGTTACATTTATATTACATTATTATAGTTATTATGATACATTTATATGCTGTAAAATCATATTTTTTTGTAATTTTGATCATTACAGCAAACTCGCTTGCGTTGCATATAAGTTAAAAAATGTTTCCCGTTTAATAAATAAGTACTCAATATCAACTAAATTTTGTTTGCTTATTTGTGACGAATTGATTTAACGATTCAAAAAATTGTAGCCCTCTAAGTGTAATATTTTTAATTCTACAGTACTTCTTTCAATGGATTTTCCGCGCGTCATTCTCGTCGTTAAGATTATTTGCTAAAACAATTTATTTTAAATTATTCTTTGAATGTAATGAAATATTTTTAAATTATTAGAAATATATTTTCTGTCTTGCAGCTCTATTTCCCTTTGAATTTGATCCTCATATAATCATGTGTTCAAAACATTTCCCAACATTGTTTTATATGATACAGGAACAGCAACAAGATACTGTAGATTCTACAGTTAATAGTTGTTGCATTGGCAAAGAACAAGAGAGTTCAGATACACCAAGTACTTCGAGTAAAAGTGTAGAAAAACTTACACAAGTGACAAGAGGACTGCCAACACTAAAAGCAGTTGTTCCATTATGCTCAAATTCAGTGAAGATTCATTTATTCCATACCCCAGTCATATTTTTTCATCGAAAACCGGACATAATATATAAAAAAACCCAAATTATACGAAGTGTTTTCAAAAATTTCAATTTTAGAATTCAATTCTTGCATCCGAATGATTGAATAATTAACATTTTTCAATGGAAATTTTAAAACTTTTTAATTCAAAAATTATTTATTATACTAAATTTGCAAAATTAGTCACTTCTAGTTAAAATTTCATCGAAAAAAAAATGTATTTAAACAATATAAATAATTGATAGCGCCAGCTGAAATGTTTCTGTTTTTGAATAATTTAGCATAACAAACATTAAAAAAAAAAATCATCAAAATCGGTTCTGTTTTTGCGGGTTTAGAAGTTTTGACGATTTTTCCGCTTCATTGACTCGCTATTAATTAGCTCTCGTTCCCCGTTTCTTCAGCCAGTGCAAAATCTTACTGGGGTTACTTTGACGATTCTTCAGATCTGACATTGAGTCCAAGTAAAATGTCAAAACAACCGTGTCTGTAGTAAACGTAGCGATAGTGATAACGTGATAAGTCTTGCTCTTAGCAAGTCTACCGTGTGTAATGACTGTAATGAGTAATGAGTGTATACTGTATAGGGTTGAATCTAAGACGTTTTCTTGTGAGATACCAAATTGAATTGAATTAGTTCTTATTCCTACTTAATCAGGAAGTTGTTTTTGGTATGTACTTATGTAGTACATTAGTCCTTTGTGTTAAACTTTGTCGAAAGCCTGCTTAACATCGACATATACAACAGTACCCTTTTTATGTATTTCTGATTTATTTACTTCATTTGTCAATCTATGTATTTTTTCAGTGACCTCATGCTTAGTATGTAATACAATCTGATTTTCAGATATGAGTTTCCCTTCATCCAAAGTTAAATTTAACCTTTTAATGTGCATTTTTCAAAGATCTACTTTTGAAAAGGTTAAAACTAATCTTAGGTGTAAAAAAACGCATACCATACATTAATTTGGGTTTCGTAAATGACCTGGCGAACCTAACATCACCCAATGTTCAAAACTCAGTGCATCTGGGGGGCATTGATAGGACAGCCGGAAAAAATTTTAACTTATGAAAGAGTATAATTAGTGTAACTCTTTTCAAGAATTGCTATGTTCTGTATTTTTACAGCCATGTCTACTATCGTATGCACAACATACGTATGACAATACGGTGCCATTCTCTGTTGGAAACTTTCGGAAAAATCGCTGAAAATGGCAAACAATTACAAAGACCACCGAATGGGTGTGATCTAACAATCAGACTATGCACAATAAGCCTTTTGGACTGCAGTGCCCTCAGAATAAATAGATCCCTGAAAAAAGGCACATAACCACAGTTTCAAGGATGTAAATGTAGGTGCCCGCCTGCCTACCTATCTGTCTATGTTGCTCTTGGAAAAGTCATGTTTTTCGATACATTTTTTCCTTTAGTTGTAGCTTAGCATTTTTCACATAAAATACAGAGCTGAAAACCGCACTTCGATTGTTTTAATCCACTTTCTAGGTCTGTCAATGGAACGTTTATTATAGCGTGCAGTGACAATCAATTGCGCATGAAGTACTCAAAAAAGTACAAGTTCAAATTAAGTGTGCGTGTAGGTGTTATTTAACAATAAATCGTTAAGTTGACTACCATACAGCGTCGCGACGCACACGAATGGCAACAAACTGTGAGTACACCGTAAGACCTGTCTTTCTAATTGAAGAGAACGATAAAAACAGACCGATTAGTGCTTTTTAAAAGCAATGTTTTCTCATATTTGCTTTGTTAATTAACTATGGTGCATACTTTCAAATATTCAACACCAGAGAATTAGTTTTCAAAAGCATTCTAGTAATTTCCACATCAGAACTAGCCGTCTATTCCAAGGTATAATCAGTGGTAATCTGAGGCTATCTGCGGTAAGTTTATCCAGGGGCAAACATCCAAACATGCCTATAAATAGTGAACGCGATACTTATTGTTATAGGATTTAAGTACTTTCGCTTTCTTTATTGTGGTAAGTATCATTCTATGCTTATTTGAGGTTATGGTTAACCCTAGTTGTGGAGCACCTGCGAGCAACGGTTTAAGGGTGTAAAGTTAATCTGACTGAATATTTTCTAACTCATTTAATTCATAAATGGCAACAGAATCAAATTTATTTTACACAGCCGTTTGAATATTCTAAAGAATCACCAACCTTTAATAATAATACAAAGACAGTCAGGAACACAATATTCAAAACTCATTTAATTAAAGAAAATTAAGCGCCCATAATACACTCATGATTAAGTTTGAGGTTGCATTCGTGTACAAACTACAATCAAATATTTATCAAAATGGAATGAAACTACGAATTGTAACTTTAAATTATTAAACACGTTTTTAATTTGACTGTAATAAGGGGTAGACAAAAGTAAAGGTAACTTCATATTAGTACATGGTTTCAGACCGAAACTGGATAAAAGTTTTAGTTTGCTTTCTAATATTAAACTAGTTTAATCTTGGTTTTATTTCAGTTTCTTTCTAAGTATAATAAAAACGCTTTAGAAAGCAAGCATCAGATTCACTTTGGATGTTAGTTTATTAGATATTTTAGAAGTTGATTCAAATTAATGTAAGTGTTAGTTGAAAATTAAAAAAGGAATTAGCATAAAAGTCCCCATTTTCGTTGTTCAGGCCAAGTTTTACATTAATCAAAGACAACTTTATTTATTACAAAGTTAAACGGTTCGTAATTCGATAGCAATCATTGCAGCATAATTAAAGTGGAAGGTTTTCTTTTGTTTTTACACAGTTGGAGAGTTTATCGAACAATCTACTCTTAATTATCCTAATCGTGCACGAAGAGCGATGTTAGGAAATTAGCATTTCTTTTATTTTTTACGTTACATTAAAATTTATTGTCGCCGAATGCACTTAATTTACCTTTTCATTAGGAACCGTTTCTATAAATGCATGTTTGTTTGAAAAATTAAAAAGGGGGAGATTATATCGACGCTTATAAAACTGTTAAGCATGGGATTTTTTCACACATCTAACTGGGCGTGCACTTGATGTATAAAGTTGCTGTTATCGTCCACCCATCAAGGCTATAAACTGTAATAAAATGTGATAAAACTTTGAATAATTCTTTGTGTGTGTTTATTTTGACTAGGACACGTTAATTATGCTGATTTATTTTACTGTCGGGGCAAGAGCAGCTTTACGGTTTACTAAATCTATTTACTCGTCTATATGCAAAGTAGGCTGAAGTTAGAATATTATATTTTCTCAAAATTTGGAATTTCAATGATTTTTAAAGCACACGCATGAAGAATCATTTCCAAAACCCTTTTGCAGTTAATGGTGCTCTCTATGCGACTTTCACCTAAAATTAACTAGCGAAAAAAGCGACTAAAATTAATAACATTAGAAATTATAGCTAATTTAGCTAATATCAGAATAATTTTAAATCGTATTTCTTCGTTGCTTTTTGACGCGTATTTTACGGGCAGAAGATAAAAAGAAAATTAATCAAAGATAACTTCGAAATACAAAAAAAAAGGTTCGTCGGGCTTCGCTTTCATTAGACCTAAAACGGCTGCTTCAGAAATTCGTGGTAGAATCAATATTACTTTTTGTAATTACTGTTGAGCAAAGTACTTATTTATTTCTTTCCTAAAAGAGCCTGAAAATGAAATAAAAATAAGGTTCGACTCGTTTTTTGGTATTTTGAGTGATTACTTTAGTATTTTACTTGAAAAACGGCAAAATTGAGCTTTTTGCAATTTAGCCATATTTAATGAGGTTTGCCCGTCTGTAAAAAATATTGCTATTATTATTAATAAGGTTACATAAAACAAAAGAAACCAGCAAGGTTCCTAAAACCCGAAACTTAGATTTTACGGAAAATTCTTTTCAGATAACGCATTTTTCCTTTCTCTCATTACCTTATCATCATAAAAAGATGTGACAGACTTTAGAAGTAACATACTTGATATGATTTTTTTCGGGTTATTAGTTTCTGAACCCTGGTAACGCAATTACCTTTACGCTTCATATACTTGTGTATTATATGATCAGAAGGGATTGGAATGCCATAAAATAGTGTTTCTCAGCCTCTTTGGGAGTCTGCACTAAAGCAACGATTTCGATATGAAACCATATTCTCTCGTCAATTCATATCAGATTGCAACTACTACCTTTTTCTAACCTTTGATGTTTAAGCTAGAAACTTATAAATAATCGCAGAGCTTAAGTAGTTGATTTGCATATTTATTGATTTACAAGAGCCTTTGTTAGAAATTCTGCAGTTTCCTTTGATATGAAACGCCATTCTTCTCAAATATTTGTTATCGAGGAAAAAGAAAAGCGCCTAGCCAACATTAATATTTACATTCAATCGTGGTTTTCGTAGGTGGTGAAATAACTGGCAGGAAATGACGCTTATAAATCCTCTTAGCTTTTATTTGTACGTATTTATTAAAAATAATAATCAATCTGACAGTAACGGATTTTGCTAGGCGGTTTCCGTTATTGGTATGTGAAAATGAATTTAATAAACCAAGTACAACGTACTTCGTTAAATATTTATCGCTAACATTTATCTACGACTCCCACAAGTTGCTTGTATTATTTATCTGCTCTCCTAATTTATAAATACTGTTCTTCCTATACTGCTTGTTATAAATTTTAGTGCCAGCTGATCAAGTAGGTGGTCTTGTTTTATGCGCCCAAGGGTGTTCTCCTAATTTATGTTCTTAATTTTTGTAAGTTTGGCAAATAATAAAAGCACGAGTTTCCGTATTTAGGTGGAAAATGTAAAATCCGGAGAATTCACGTTTTATGAACAAATAAAGACCAGAATGTTGACAACTTTTAGAATAACGACAGAAACGATTTCTTTTCAATAAGAAGCTCTGCCGTACAAAGAGAGATTTCAGTGTATTTCGGTTTATTTATACGGCTGCCTGTAATATTCTGTAAATTTAGCTAGGTATACCCTTTAATGTACATTTATTCAAACATTTTCGTGAAACCTTCAGTGACGTCGTTTAATTTTCTTCTTGGTTATCAAAGGAGGAAAAAGTCGCAATTTACCGTTGTATAAAAACTCACGAGGGCAATAAAATGAACTAGGATATATATATAGAACCTTTATTATAATTTATATCAGAGCGTTGTATGTTTTATTCCCTCGCATTCCACCGAAAAGATTAAATTTGACAAACGTTTTTTGATATTTTGCAATATATGGAATTGTGCCTATAAGTGCGAAGCACGTAAAAATTTCGTTTCCTATAAGCTTAAAGTCATTTATCCAAGTTAAAGGTTTGCGTGTACACAGCGAAGTTATCCAACCAAGATCTGCTTACCGCACGTTGGAATCTGTCAAAGTACATTTTACATGGACGATGTTTCACGGTAAATTCAAAACGAGATTTTACCAACAATTTGTATGTAAATACTGCGTTATTAAGCATTAAAACAAACAGAAAATACAAGCCTAATGGCTGATTTGTTAAACCTAATTTTAATATTACTCACTCGTGCTGAAAATAATAAAACTAAATTTCCCTTATTTACATAAAAATTCGATGAATGATATTACGTAAAGCTTCCGATATTTACTTGTATGTAATTATTCCATAAACACCTATTAATTATGCGCACAATTGTTTATTATGTATAAGCAAGGATTATTTATTATTTACGCTTTTTTATCTTCGATAATATATTAATTTGATGAGGTTAAAGCCATACCGACACCTATAAATTTCAATAAAGAGTATTTGTTAATACCTGGAGTTCTTTTAGTCGCCGAGTTCGTAATCGCTCGATTTATCAGTATACTACAAGTGCAATTAATTGAAAACATAAGGAGTTTTGACAACTTCCGATAATAAATAAAGTGTACACGGACACAATTAATTTATGGGATGTACGCCCCTGCTCTTAAGGGATTGAAAACGGTTAATGAAAGAGCAACTTGTGCGGGTCGGAGAAAAGCCGTGGGTATTACAAAATAAAGAACTGTTTCTTCGAAAATTACTTGTAAATACTTCTGAAAAATTGTTTGCAATTCGTAAAAATGTACTCGGGGAAAAGCGGATCGTGTTCCTTTCTTTACTTTTGATTCGTTTGTCAATAACATTTTCAGGAAAACAACGCCAAATAAATCATTTATTAAAGGACTAAAGACTATAAATAGCAAATAAAAATTTGATCAATATTTTATATTAATTTATAAAGGTAATATTTGTTTCCGAAATAAAATAAAGGTTGCGTTTTATATAAAGATTAAAACGTCAAGGAAAGTACAGAAATTGAAACTTATTTGAGGAGCGTATTACGCAACTAGGGGCTACTGTATGGTTATTAGAGTTGTTGCGTGCGGACTTGAACGTAAAAATTAAGCGGATCGAATAATTATGTTTGTTAATGGTAAAATTATCCGAAAAATGATACGCATCTGTAGGAACGTTGAAGAATTTTTAAATGAAGCTCATGTTGCGTGGCGCACTTAGCTTTGGCAATTATTGTATTTCTCCGTATTTATTACACAAGTTTTTAAAATTATTTGGATACGTATAACCTATTCCAAATATGTTATTAGCATAGAATCTCACGGTTCATTAGAAATAAATACCAGGAAAATGAGAATTTCTTTAGCTTCTTACAATCTATGACACCTCACATTCTGATGGTCCGGCTCAAGGGGACAATCCCATCATGGAAGCACTACCTTAATAATAAAAATAAAAAAAGATAAAACATCGTGAAAATGAAAGTTTTTCCAGAGACTTTCAAGCGACTATCATCACCGTAAGGGATTATATTGAGCCCATTGTGTTATCAGCTACGTAGACCCCGCCAAAACATATCGTTATGAAAGGGCAATACGCTTAATAATTCAAAACTTGGATAACTGATTTATTTTCAGAGGCGATTTAATACCAAATATCCCGTTCTTACATCGTCAGAAGTTATATCTCTACCTACTTTTGTAACACCCTATATTTGGGGTTGTTGGCCCTTGATAGCTTAGTCGGAGTCAGGGCTGTTCGTTGCTATAACTAATCCAACACAGAGGCTTTTGTTACACTAGTTTAATAAAATAATAAATCATAACGTAATTCTGGTAAATAAAAATAAAGACAATTAATTATAACTATGTACAATGCCAAATAACAATAGGTAACGTAACACTGATATTGTGATAATTCGGAGCGGGTTTATCTTGCTGCCCATGTCACTGGGTGCGTCCCTACGCCGGTCGGTCTTGCGTCGAGTAGACGGGGATCGTACTTAGCTCAGTATTAATTCGTTGCCGACCGGGGCATATTCAGTTCTAGCAACACAAACAAATAAGTAAGGCTTTAATTAAATGTGGCACGTTACACTTCTTGTTTTTCTTACTCTTTTATTTAGGCTTAATGCCTGTTTTTCTTTACACGAATTTAAGGAAATTCTTCTTACGTCTTCCAACTATCAACCCATCTTTTACAGGTTCTTTTCTGGCCAATATCGAACGAGTATTATTTACTCTTTCAACATGCTCACTCCACCCTTTTCTTCCTTCTTTGTTAAATTTCCAAATTATCGGTTCTGACATTCCTCCTTTATTGCATCGGTTCGAACTCTACCTACAATTTGGGATATTAATATAAAATAAAAATCTGGTAAAAATCCTCAAAACGTACTCTCACATCGGCATATTGCCAACTATATTAAACGTTTTAGAAATTAGGTGTTTAATAATTTGCTCCTTCGGGGAAGTATCATCTCCGCAGGTGATGTTTTTCTACATATAAAACGTTCACAATTCCTTTAAAATTCATTAAAAGCGGACGCAATTGTTTCAAAAGCTCATACTCAAAGAATAACCCAAATCATAGCGAAGCGAAGGCAATTAATACCGAAATAATAGCATGGAACCCTTGAAGGAATACCCGATTACTAGACCAAATTCCACCGTATATGTATAAGAAGAAATTTTTTTTAGCTATAATCCTTATCCAAGCCTTTGTTAAAGTATGGCAACTAGAATTGCCATATAGCAACACCTACCACATAATAAATAATGATCTCTTAGAATCCTGTAATAGTCAGTAGTATGTTAAGCACGAAAATAGGAAAACAAATCTACAACCCATAAATCAGAAGTTACCCGAGGAAGTATCCCATATTTTCGTGATACTGCAGATTTACTAGCACCCCGAAAAATACCTTTGGCAACATATGCAACACAATAGCAGTAGATCGCATAGAGATTCAATAGTAACATCGACTATTTGACAGGACAATACAAATAAAATCCAGACATCGTGAAACTGTAAAAGCAAAGGTTAATGAAAACAACTTTTGCACCAGTTGTTCTTTAAATGATCAAAAGATACTTTAATTTATACAAGTCATCCATTGAATTGAAGTCACGGTCATGGCTCAGTTAGTTCAGCGCGCATCTGACCACTGAGATGCTCTGGGTTCGATTCCTAGGGCCACACGTACACAGAAAACGCCCGACCGCTTCCCTCGGAAGGCAATGGCACACTACCAAGGTATTCGGCCTAGTAAGTCTTCTCGGGAGTAAAAGTGCAAGCATTTCCGTGGTTCAGAGCCCACGCAAAGGTGTGGGTCTGTAAGCTACTTGACACTCACACTGCAGACATATAGAGAGAAGACCGGCAACACCCTATAAAGGGCATCGCACTTTAAGAAGAAGATATACTTGAATAAATGAATGAGTCTAGACAGAAGGCTTAGATAAACATAATCGGCACATAACTACAGAAGGGCCGCAGTGGCCCTCGCCCACCTTTGTGCCTACCCAAGGAAATACAGTAAACTATAATCATTGGCTCCTTTAGTCGAAAAATATCCCGAATTTTGCTTGAGTTGTGTGTAATTGTTGGTGAACTAAAATATTCACCGACTCAACATACAATTTGCGGGCCTTACTTCGTGCACGCTTAAGTTTGTAGGTATAGTTATGTACCTGGTAGGTAACACATTGAAGCAATGAAGAAAAAAAGGTTAAACTTAAACAGTTGTATTAGCTACATTGAAATTAAGTTGCTTGTAGGTACATAAAATAATTTAAAACTATTTGTTCGGCATCATCATCATCATCAGCTTCTTCCTTTATTTATTTAGGCTAAAGCTTGTTTTCTTAATGAGGTCCTCAATCAGATCTAGCGGGGGGGCTCAGTAGGTGATGATAGCTCTGCTTCTATCTAATGGTAGGTGGTCTAATTCTTCTTTTCTCCTGTTGTATGTTATCCCTTGCTATTTGGAGTTAGGGTCTGCAACCAAGGAGTTCTCCAGCTACTTCTAAAATTGAGATACTAAAGAGATTCCAGTCAAAGGTCTTGTGTTTTATAAAAAAATCCCATGGTTTGTTACTAATGAAATACTCAGAAGGGACATACAAACTCTTACCGTTAAAAAATACGTGTTAAGGCTTTGTGCGAAGTACAGCGCACTCAAATCGAATAGAACTCAAATAGGTTTTAAGGCAGTAATTAAACTTCCAGAGTGTAACTGCTAGTAGTTCTAACGATTTGCATATAGTTATTAACTTCCTACAGGGTATCTGGTCTATGTAAACACATTTACTGAATGAGTGAATGACTATCGGCCAGATTATAAACTATACCTGCAGATAAAACATATTTTGAATTTTATCAACAGCTAATTATCGAGCTATTTATGGTCAAACTACATAAAGGGAAATTGCATGAAGGGGACGAACAACCCTTGAGTTAGTAAAAATATTTATGTGTTTAAAGCCTTAAAAAGTTATTTTTTAATTCCATTTCAACACCGTTACATATAATGCATGTGGTTTCTTTTAAATCAACACAAATCATATGTAATTTTAATTAAGTGTATTAACAGAACGTCTTCCATGTCATTGTTGAAACAGAATAAACTCAACGTTTTGTCCACTTTTTTAAGGGGCTTCCTCAGGAGTAAGAGGACGGTAACTCAACGTTTCAACCACGATAGACGCGAAACTCTTTTAGACGAAAAAGGTTCTGTTAATACTGACACTGACCGTGGAAGTCTTCGAATTCATTAGTTGAGTGTGTTTGTAATACATTTCTCGTTGCTAAATACGACTTGTTAGAATCACTTTAACTTGAATAACAACGAAATATAGATTTAACCACCAACTAGGTTTTGTTACAGATTGGAATTCTCTGAATGACTTACTGTGATTTTTTTTAAATTTAACAGATCAGAGAAAGTCTGAATTAGGAGAAATCGTTTAAAGATTTTGTGTATAGTAGAAATCATCACCTCCACTTGAGCTGCTAACCTTTGTTTCCAAAGGGCTGTGCCTTTGCCTAAATGCCTCAGCCTAAAAAAATAATTTTATTTATTTATTATCAAATTCTTGTATCACATTTAATTTTATGACCATTTTTATCATTATATGTTTTACTCGTCGAAAATTACACAAAAGCTTTATCATTTTATGTTTATTTTAATCATAATTTTGGTTAGAAGCAACTTTAAATACTACAAATGCAGACTTCAGTCCCTAGTCTAGGAAAATATAGTTTAAAACAAGGAATTTGTTGGTCTAAATCGGCATACTGTCTTCTAAAAAGATGAGAAATGCATAATAGCAAAAGGTTGGTCATGGTTAAATTTTAAACAAAGAATGCCTTGGTATTGCCTTGAGCATTATTATAACTAAATAGCCGTATTTATAGTTTCACCAAGATTCTTTCAGCAGTAACGAACGTTCAAGTGTTTTCAAACGTATTATAAACGTTGCTTAAACATAGTTGTACCCAAGTCGTGTTTATATCGGCCTTAAGGCTGTCTTATGATTAACACATGCGCAACTGCGGCATAATTTGACGTTTTATGCTAATTGGTAAAGATGGAATGCAGCTTCGTGTGTAGAATTAGTTATATAAACGCTATTTTCGTGTCAATAATCTTGGAAAATCCTACTAATAAATGTTTGAACATTATTTTAACTAAAGAATAGAAATGGTCCAAGATAATTATGATGATTACTTTGGATTTTTGGAATTTGGAAGTTGTACTTATAAATAAGAGGTTCAACTGTTCTGCAACTCTTTATACGAATGCAGTTCCGTAGTTAACGACGTATGTGTATAATGGCACCACTTTCATTCTAAAGTACCTGAGGACTACTAAATCGCAAACTTTTGAAGCAGAATACTTAAATTGATTGTAAAAAATTGCAAGGAAAATACTTTATATTTATTAATAAAAACTTGCTTCACAGAACTTTTCTGGATAAGACAAATTGGTTTTTATTAATAAATATTGAAATCCACTTTGAGGATGAATCAATTTCATGGTTAACCTTTCTTTAAGCTGCCTTAGAATACCTATGACAGCTTCTAAATACTCCAAACTTGCTCAGCTTCAGAATTATTAGGACTAGCTTCCTGTCCTTTTAGAGCCTGCCACTAACGACTACATTGCAAATATATACAGGGTGTCTGCTAACATGTGTCTCAAAATTTGGAGTCTGGTTCTACCCTTTAAAACAAGTAAGAAACGCTTAATAAACTATGTCCGGAAACCAACGCAGCCCGAGATGTAGCACTTTTACTTAAAGAAAATAAATAGTGTAATTAAGTACAATTTATGTGGGCTAAATAAAATATGCTGTTTTTAATATTAAATAATAAGTCACTTTACAAAAGATGTTCGAAGTGTTCTCCATTGGCTGCTATGCAAGCATTAGCACGACGCATCATTGATTGTCAAAGATACCTGCATTGTTTCGTATTGTTTGGCAAGCATTTTGAACTATTTCTCGCAATTCTTAAACATTATTTTCAGGAGAGGCATAAACCAATTGTTTTAGATATCCCCATAAAAATAAATCCAAAGGGTTGGCATCAGGAGAGCGGGCACATACTAGATTTAAGTGAATTGTAATAACTGAACTTATCTTTAAAAAAAGTGCTACATCTCGGGCTGCGTTGGTTTGCGGTCATAGTTTATTAAGCGTTTCTTACATGTTTTGAAGGGTAGAACCAGACTCCAAATTTTGAGACACATGTTAGCAGACACCCTGTATAGAAACAACTTCCATCATAATATAATACCTAAATAATTCTATTAAGTAAAATCCAATAAGCTGTACCGTGAGATATTTACTAATGAAACAATTATTGTATTAAGGGCTAACCTTTCCACCTTCCCTTGGTAACCTTTGTTAATATAATTGTTTTCATAGAAAATAGCTACAACTTGAATCTACCAGCAGGTGCAAAAGCCAGTCCTAACAAAGGTTACCAAGATAATTGGGGGTTAAACTTATCAGAAAGTGGAAAAATCAGCCGCCCTACAGAGTGCAAGGTTAATGGAAAATTTAAATGGAGTTTTTGTAGAGGTCAAGGGAAATAATTTCTTTGTTAGAACCGAATAAATTGTATTTTGTTTGCCTTAAGGTTATTGTTTTAAGCGTCCTACAGTATCTTTGTAAAATGCTTATACAGAGCGAGCAAAACTAAATCATTCGAAAAAATCGTATGTTGTGGATTACTTCAGTCGAACTTGGTGGTGTGAATTAGATGATACAAGAAATACTAAAAGGATTTTTAAGAATGATTTTATAGAAAATGCCCGAAGAGAGGCAAAAAGGCTTGCTGATTAAGATCGGACAAAACGTTTTGCTTTCGAAGGCGAAAAGGCTTGCTTTCAACCTTTTTAATAACATACTTTGCAACTTCGTTTAAGACAAGGTGATTACATTAATTTAAAGTAAGACTGATTCTTTTCTAACAATTTTCTCGTCATACAAGAGTATTTGCAGAATCGTAACATCCACGCATTTATTTGTGATTTAGAAATAAAATAGTGAATTTTAGGTTGCAACTTTTCGAAGTAAAACGACGAAAACCGATTTGAAATTGGATCGCAAATGCAGAAGACCAATTCTTTTAGTTACGGACATACAAGCACAACTCTAATGTGTTACTTTAGTCGTAAGAATATTTTATTTCACACTAAACTTGCACACTTCAACTGTATAAAATATCCATAGAAAACAGTAGTTTCCAAACTAATGACCCATACAAAGGATAGAGAAATGCGGGCAATACGATGCAATTGCTAGAAATTCTTTTTGAACATTGCAGAATCTGGAAAACTACTAAACATTCGTGTGGTTTTAAGCAGAGTAAACAGAGTAACTATTTAGGTGAAATGATCATGCATCACAATGTTCAAGGCAATCCTTCTTGGAGTCAGGAAAGTGGAACTCCAAAAGATGTCGTAATGCCTACTCTCGGGTGAGTATGAAGTCGTCAGAAGGGACAGATTTATTTGAGGATGCTTAGACCATCGCAAGGATGTACAATGGGCCCTAGTGACCTACGTGCAAAGGGACCAGGGACTCTTTATGGCATTTCTGTGCCTCGTAATCATTATGATGATGACAGTGAAGTACGATGGTTCTTGGACTTTTAACGACGTGTGTTAATTGCGTAAAAATCATAAATAAAACACAAGAACACGCTGCTGCTTCCTGCAGATTTTTATATATTAAAGAACTTGCCCATTAATTTCAAAATAACTGTTAGAAATAAACGGCACCTGTCATATTTCCGGCTGGGTTAATTCAAATACATGCCTTTAATTAATCACTTAGATAAGTGATTTATTAACCCTTAAAATTTTAAACGAGTAAATGCTTCTTAATATTTTATATTAGGATAAAGCTGCGTCATCTGATGGTATAATAAAATAATTGCTTTATGTAAACCAAAAGGCAATTTACCGGCAAATTACCTCGTTGAAAACGCAGTATGAAGCCGTCATAGCCAAGTGGTAAATAAAGGGAATGTTGGTGCACAAAGAACCAGAATAAATTGTTGTCTTTATTTAGTCACGATTTTTTTCTAAGTAAGAGAATAATTTATTATACGTATAAATAACCCGTGGTAACTTAAATGTATCTTAATTTATTAATTGATAGCTTTGCAAACCTACATATAAAAGGAGGGTGTTTTTATTAAGATTCGCGGCGAGTCGAATTTTCAAGAGGCGGTTTACTATGCGGGATGTTGAAGTAAACAAGTCCTGTTTAATTTTTCTTTTTGTCCCAAAGTTGTTACATTTTGAGAGAGTGCGATTTACTCGGTAAACACATTAGATAGACGTGGTTTTTCCTTCCCGCTAATGAAAATTAGTGTACCTAAACTGCGAAAACTTAAATTAGTTACAACGAAAACTGTCGGTGTATGCAACCATTTACAGCCTTTAGTGTAAAAGTAGTTGGTTGTCTTTTCTGTTTTGTATGATGTTTATTTACCCAAGCTAAACAGTCGTATGTGTTTTAATGACAACTATGCTAAATGTAAATTATGAAACGTCTACTTTAGTTAGAAGAATAGAAGAAGCGTTGTCGTGTATACACGCTAACAGTACTGCCATTTATACTAACTAACATTATTGTAACAAGCCTTAGAAAGGCGAAGTAAATTATGTTATTTAAAATCCAAAAGTTTCGTATAATTATGGAGAAAACAAGTTCTTTGCGTGTAGACGTAATTAAATATTTTCAGAAGCTGTAATCACAATGACATCACCTGCATTTACAAACAATGACATTTAAAGTAAATAATTGTATTTTTTGTTATGTTCAACTAATATAATTACTTTTGTAGCTGTTTATATTCCCAGGCTTAAATATAAAATATTTAAGTAAATTCAAATTTATTACAGTTCCCGTGCAGATAAATTTAAAAAATGTAAAGATCGATTTGATTACTTAATTAAATTGTTATTAGATGAGTAGAATTACAAATAAAATTGTTACACTTTTTATACTTGTTGTGCAACTTCACAACACTTAATAACTCGTGAGAATTACTTGTCAAAGTTTTTTGATTAATTACTGCGTGACTTTCCGTTTTTGTGTGACCTTAAATTTCCCGGATATTTTTAATTCTGCGGATTTTGCCATTCTGTCGCTTTCCTTGGACATGTGAATTAATTATTTAACGATATTAGTGCAAGAAAAGGAGTTACATTGTTTGGAAATAACGGAAGCTTTTTACTGAATATTTAACTTGCGGATATGTTAAGCGTTTTCTGAAAAAGTTTAAAAGATTAGAGAATCCCTAAAAATGTTCGCTACTTAGACGATTTGGATATCGACACAGGAGGTAGAAACGCGAACGTCTCATCTGCATAATATTACAAGAATACCTACTTAAAGTGTCATTCCAGTTACGGTGTGAAGATGGTATATCATATATCGGCATTAGGTGGAGATAGGCCCTAATATCTAACGCCGCATCCAGACCATAATTTGTCATTGCATTCCTTAAGTAACATGAAAGTGAAGAACATTAATCAAATTTTGACATCAATGTAATTCGCTTTATAATAAACACGCGACAAAAACGTTTGCTCGTCGTCGCTAAAGTAAACGGGATTACCATCACAACGCTTTTTGCAGAACATAGTAAAATTTTAATTATATTTCAGACATATTTTTTTCTGTCTTTGACAGTACCGTAATGTTCCTACTAATCTTAAGAAAAATTACTTTTTGATTAGTCACTCCCAGGAAAAAATTCGCTCGCCATAATACCGCAACGTTTTTAAAAGCACCAGAGTAAAGTTAATCCTCACGAAACCTTTAAATAATTTTCATTAAAATTCCATTTAGATCTCGTTAAATAAATAAACATTTGCCATTTCTTAAAACAATCAGCAATTTAAATCTTTAACTAAAAAACGTGATTAAGATTAATCTAGTTTCTTCAACGATTTAGTACATGAAATCAGAAGTCATAGTCAACAGAACAGATTCTCCTACATAGAACCACTGGACCCAATTTCGTATAGACGAGGGTTAACAGCATCTTGCCATTATGACAGTCTTCTAATTAGAATAACAATATTGCCTAGCGTATTATCGTCAGCATGACAGAATCGTCCCGGGAGGATTTACTTTACCAAGTATATTAATAAAGAATACAGGATTTTAAATTCTCCACAACCGACTGTATAAGTCGAACCAAAAATGCTTGTGATTTAATTTAGGTTAGAAAATCAAAACAGCTGATTTAGTGTTTTAGGATTCCTTAAATAAAACTAGAGTAATGGTGTACAAATGTTCGAACTTGAACGGTTTAAACCGCACGCAAGGTAAATTAATTATAAGTCGAAGCAGTCTGACCAAATAGTAATTAAACGGTGGAACTTACAAGTGAAGTGAAAATGAAATAAAATTTATCAGCTAACACAAGTGAGATTGATTTAAATTACGTGTAAATTGGAAATTACGGCGACAATTAGTCTGCCTAATCATTTTCGACAATTTTTCAAGTTAAGACTAGAAAAAGCCAAGCAAGAAACAATTAAATCATCATCAACTGAAGAAATTAGAAAACAGGAAATATCCCATAAAATGTATCTGAAAAGATGGCAGAAACAAACAAAAGACTAATTTTAGTATGGCCTCACTAATTATGGAGGTTTTTGGTTTGCGAATTTCACAGACAGGCATTGAAGGAATAGATAAAAGCACGAAAATGTAAATATATAAATATTTAAAATGGGCTTTTGAAGTGGATGCATCCACAAGGAATTATTTGTAGCTTTAACAGGGACAAAAAATCAACAATAAAACAAACATAAATAAATTATTCTTATAAATATTAGAAAGAACTGCCTTAAAAGGTGCAAAAACAGAACGGATTTTAGTTAAAAGGGCGTATAAATTAATAAGTAGACTTGACTGTAAAAACAAGCGAAACTGATTAGAAATTCTAAAACTAAATTTACATTTGAAATAAAAATTAGTAGGTATAAGATTTGTTTTCTGGAAAGCTTTTTGATTTTGATATAAGACATTTCAAGCAAATCTTACCATCAGAAACAGTATTCACTGGAGTGACACAAATTAGGTAATATTTTGTAAAGCTATTTACATAATTATCTTCAGTCTATTGCAATTAAAATAATAATAGGCGGAATGTTTTTTAGCCAAACCGCGAATTTTTTACGATATCGAAAGAAAATTAGTGGAAGAAGAAACTAAAGTGAAGGAAGAAATTATTCAAACCGTAAGACGAATCTGAGATAAGGTAACCAAATTTAACCCAGTGCGTTAAAATTAACTGATTAATAAAAGTAGACAGGCATTATTGGAGAAGGTAATCTGATACATTTTAAGTGATTTTTGTCTATAACCAAATCAAAAGGAGTTGGGAGTGACGAAAGACAAGAAGAAGGAAAAAAGGGTGAAGAATCAGAAGGAGAAAAGTATAATAAACGGCCAATAAAAAACTACAAACGGAGTGGGGGATACTCAGAGAAAGAAAGTTACTACAAGGCAAAGAGTTTTAGATTAAAGCTGGAATTTTTCTAAATAAATTAATTTCACACAGTACGGCATTGTAAACAGAAGAAAAAATAAAAGAAGAAAATTTATAACATGAAAACAAGGAATACAATTAATTATTAATAGCCGAAAATAGTCAATGAATAAACCTCACATTGTGAATTTTAAAATAAATAGGAGGGAAAGAATTAGACATAGGATAAAAAGGAAAATCTAACGATGGTTGAAGTATAAAATTCCAAGAACAATAGGAAGAACGGACGAAGGAAGAAAATCGAAAGCAAACAAACTGAAACGAAACATATAGGATAAACAAAAGAAGAAGCAAATCAATAGGGAAAAAGGACTACACCGTATTTACCGAGTCGAGTCAGTAAAATCTGCAACCCACATCACATATTTCCTAGACAAATAGATTCTTAAGGGGGGGTTTTAGTAGCATGTTTACGCGCGGAAAATTGAGTAATTTTAAAATAACGGTACGGTTAAATAATGACAGTTGAAAAGAAGGACGGATATGAATTAAAATTTTTAGACCTTTCCTTCATACGCTACAAGGCCAGAATGACCAATTTTAATATAGTAATTAAATTATGGCCTATTATAAAAAACTTACGAAAAGGGACTTGCACAAGACATCCATCAAGAATGTATTGATTTTCGCCTGTAGCGGGGTGGGTTTCAATATTACCTTCCTATGCATGTATCGACCCTTTTGCAAATTTGTATAATTTAGGCGTGATCTTTATTTAACTCTAGAAAAAATTGCGTATAAATTTTTAAAAACTGATTAAAGATAGGCAACCCAACATTCACCGACTCTGTCAATGTCACTGTCAATGTTTACAAAGTGGTTTAAGAGATTAAAAATCGGTATTCGCAAATACTTATACCTACTGAATTTAGAAGTTTTTTTATGTAGAAGCAATACTAGAAGATCCAATTTATGTATCGAATATGTACTATACAAAATAGAAATTAAATAAAGTAGGACTAATTATTATAACTACTTTAGGGATGAGTAATTTGCGTTTTGTCAAACACTCTAAGCACTCTGCACCATTTGGTTCACCGCTTCTTGGCTGTTTTTAAGTTAGGCAACCCAAGATACTTCAAAACGAAAAATATTTTAACTAAAATCCACCCTTAATATGATTTTTTCTAAAGTATAAATCAACGTGACCATTAGTTTGCTTTTTTCCTGTCATAATGTAAAGGTTATGTTACATAAATTTTAGTTACATGGCTGTTATTACATCTAAATATTCTCTGAATGTTGCTTGATTTGACTTTTACAGGTAAATAGCAATAAAAAACTTTAAATACAAATGCGGCTTTACACAAATCGTCAGTTAATTCTACTCGTAAACAAGGTTCTGTTTACTTCCACTGACCCGACTCTGTGGATCTGGATACTTCTTTAATCTAATTTTATTATAAGGTTACGTTAGTGATCCTAATCACTGATGAAATATGCAATATGGGTTGCAGATTTTACTGACTCGGCTCGGTAAATACAGTATAGGAAGTAAATCAAACGCACGATATATTATAAATCAACAAGCCACAGAAAGAACTGAGAATAGTCAAATCAAAAGCTAACAAATCCAAAACAAAAAATTAAATGGAATAGGTGCAACGATGGCAAAAAATGACAAAATGTAAAATCAAATGGACACACCTAAAAAATCAAAAGCAAATAAAGCCAAAGATAAGACGAAGCGAAAAGAGAAAGATTAAGAGAAAAATCGAAGTGTAGATCCAAAAGTAAGAATAAGGTAAGAACTGAAAAACTTCGAAGCAAACAAAGCCAAAAATAAAATAAATGCAAAATGGAAACGTTTAGAAAAAACCAAAGAAAATAAAAATTAATAAAAGGTAAACAAAACCTAAAAGAAAATAAAAGAAATAAAAATGAATCAAATGGAAACAAAATAAAAAAACAAAAGGAAGAAGATGGAAGAGAAATGTCCAACGAAAAGCGTAAAAAGGAAAATCTAAGGTACAATTACATATAATTTAATAGCAAGAACAGATAAAGAAAACGACTAAAGAGCAAAATAAAACCTGAAATAAAATAAAGGAAAGAAGGAAACATAAGACAGTAAATCTTAGAAACGATGAAGTATAAATTGATAGGCAAAGGAAGAATGGAACAGGAAAAGCCAATCAAAAGGTAACAACCTAAAATGAAGTCCTCTTCTGTCTCAACAATGACACGATTCCAACAAAAATTGGACCAATGATGAAGTATAACCCAAGCAAACAATAAATACTAGAAAAAGGTAATAAGAAAAATCATACGAATGATGAGATATTATTCTGAACGCAAAAGGAAAACTGTACAAAGGAAATGAATTAATCAAAAAGGAAACAAAGAAAGAAGAGAAGAAAAGAAACGATACAAGAAAAGGGCAAAAAGGGAAATCAAACGTACGATTATGTGCAAATTGTTGAAAAGGGAAGAGAAATAGAACGTATCAAAAGTAAGCCAAACCAGAAAAAGAAGAAATATAAGGAAAAGGGACAACAAGGCTGAAAGTAACAAAAATCAATGTTTTCTTCTTCTTAGTTCCAGGACGTTGGCTAGAGGGATTAAAGCCACATTTTGAAACGACTTGGCATTATACTAAGGAAATGTGTTCTAAGCAGTGGTTTCCCGTTGTCTTCTGCAGAGAAAAGGAAAATAATACGATGATAATATTACGGAGAGTGAGGACTTAAGAAATGGGCACTTAATTAATGAAAATAATTTACAAGCGAATATTTTTACGATGGTAAAATATGTTCTATTTCTATTATCCTGCATCAGTTCTGAAAAGCTTTCACGGTCATTTCAGGAGAGAGACTGTCCCCTTTTTCCCATACAATTTTCCAAGGGCCATCTAGTGTGGTAGCGCCATGCTGGAACATACCCTATTCCAGCCAGCCGAAGCCAAACATCCATAGAGACTTGACAGGGATCTCACTATTACCTACAAGCTCTGGACTACCATTTTCTTTGACCTCTTCAGCGAATTCCTTGGTCAATCTTGCAGTATTTACCTCAGCTGCCTTACGATGAATGTACACCTTTCCTCCTCCCCAGCGGATCTTCCACCAAAGGCTGTAACACTTCTTCGACATGGTGCTTTGCACTAATTTTTACTTTTAATTACACTTCGATAAGTCCTAAGGTCCTCTTGCTCGAAATGATTCCAACCACCGTGAGTTGGGAACCGAATATCTCCTATATTTCACAAACACAAGTTTCGGGCACAGTTTCACCATCTTTGACGTAACAAATCTTACGTTTCCCAGTGCAGTAGTCCACTCTAAACTAAGCTTCATCTAGTAACACCACATGCTCTGATCTTTGACCCGCAAGACGCTTCCCCTACAGTTTTCTTGCATTTGTCCTGCGGTTTGCGATGTGCACTGCTTTTAGCGCATCTACTTTTCTTGACCTTCTTTTTTCTCAGGATGGCCTTTGAGTCGGCCCCGACTGCTTTGGCCATTTGTCGTTGACTTGACGGGACTTGCTTGCTGTACATTCTGAAAATCTTCGTTTTGACTTCGCGAGTTGTCTTTGCAAGTTTTCGTTTCAAAGGCGAAGGAGACATGTTTCGGACCTGGAATTGGCGCCATACACCTTCACAGCGGATCACATTCTGTATTACACCCAAACTGATATAAAAAATAATTTTCACAACACTCTCTGTTTCCGGGGATAACAACATTGGTATACTTTGGCTGATAACTTAGAAAATTGACAGGCGTAAAGTCGAAAGTGTAAACAACAACTAACTATGCGTGTTAGCAGTTAGCTGTCAATCCGCTGGCTACTGCGATATCGTAAAAGTGTTAATTTCTCAAGTCCTCGCCATCTGTAAATAATAGAAGATCAAAGCCAAGGAGAAAAGGAGCGAGTGGGACAAAGAGCACATTTAAAAGCATTGCCTAAATGGCTTTTATGGCACACTTTCGATAGTATCCAGGGTACTCCTACACCTCTCGGTATTAATTTTGAAAACAAACATTACTTTATTATTACTTTATATTTTGTAAAATAAGCGTGTAAAAATTATCGATTCTGCTACCTTATTCTTTAAACCGTGTTCTTCTCATCCGATTATTAGAATAATTTAATGGCAAACAAGCATATCATAATTTCCTGCAAACGTGAATGGAACGTGCTAATGGAGTCCGATAGATGCCACATCACTAAACAATGAAACAGTAAATCTCCGATAATGTCATCCATCTGCTAACGGGTGCATTAACAAATTTTAAAGTACGCCTACAAATTATCCGTTGTAAATGAGTAGCTAAAAAGCAATTTTTAGGGACCATAAGAGTCTGAATTACATAATCGATATAGTCTAATCCGCGAAGCACATAAATTAGTCGATCCTTTAATCCATTTACCCCGACTAAATCGTGAAATGTTTATTAAGTACAATTAACGGCCTTCCTTCTTTTCCTAACGATATATTTTGGTTACTCCGACTGTAAGCCGATTATTTTTTGATTTATTTTCTCGCTATTGGCTATCTACCGAATTTATAGTGTGATATTTTGTGTCACTAGAGTATTTAGGTCTATATACACACGTAGATAGTGGATTTAAATTGGTTTCTACTTGTTATATCAACTTCTTATAAAAGACGAATCCTTCCGCATTTTATGACGTTCGAGGGGGAAAATCTCCACGAAATAACCGACTGCAATGCGCATGAATCTAGTCCACGGTTTACATATATTAATAATTTTCGCATGCATGAATATCATTAATTTTATTTCCATGCCTGAATTTCAGCAATAACAATAAAGTAATAAACGTTACTTCTTAATGCGACACAGGAAATAAGTGTCACCTTGAAGAATGGAACATGATTATTTCCATATAATTGATTTTTCAAGCTTCTGCTTCTGGCTGGTAGTTTTCACATAATTTAAGAATTAGCCTTTTCTATTGTTCTTGCTAATGATATTAATTTAAACATATTTTTTAACACTTACATTAAAATGTTAAAGATACAACGATAACAGTCATTTAAATTTATTTCCCGTTTAAATTACTTATCATACAAAAGACGATGTTTGAGCTTTCAAGAAACGGGTCATTACTAACTAAACTAGCTAAACAAACATACTTAGAATTAATTATTTACTAAAAGTACAAGTAACCGTATGATAATGCCACAAACTAGGACAAACTCTAAATGTCTAAACACTTAGGGGGTCCTTTAGGAAATAATATTCCGCATTCTAAATTAATTATTCTACCATCATTATTTCTTTATTGTTAGATATGACATGGATAAAGAAAAATTACAGAATGAGTTTCCTAAAGGTCATTTTTTTGGTGAATCACTACGTCCATAATTTGGTCGGTAATAACTCAATACAAAAAGCACACTATAAAAGCCAATTTCGACTTTACCCCAATAAACTAATTGGACTCCTACTGACGATACAAATTACATTTTCAGAAAGACTCGGAGGATTTGAATGTGCCTTGTAAAAAACCTTGTTTTTCACTAAAAATTTTCCAATTTGGAATATGGGAAGGTTTATTAATATAGGGCCTTAAATAATTCCTTTAGGAAAACTCCATTAAAATGATATGAAAGACTTAATTAAATTAGAAACCAGCCTTTCAAAATGTAGTTCAATACTATTTTCGGGTGTTCCCTACACAAAAACGATCTAACCCTAATCGAAAAGCTTGCCTAAATCGCAATTTTCTACATTGCGGTTCCTTGTCAACCTTTAAATAATGTTCTGTCTTGTTTAATATCTCGGTTATTATTTAACTAAATTAACGCCAAATTGGTTACCAGAACCGTTATTAAAAATTTTATCACTACATGTGTTATCATTAATTATTTTTTAACGATGGTAGCAGAACAACAACAGGTATAATGTCAAGCTTAATAATTCAACACTCGTTATATGTACAAACAAAAGAAGATTTATTTGGTAAACGAATGATTTTTTTTATCTGTTTGGGAACTATTTTGGAAGTAAGTAGAAGCCATTATGTTTAGGTCTGAAACTGGCATAAAGACTATTGTTTGTGGAATTTTAACATTAATGAAGCATATCATGGAGAATGTCTTTGCTTTTATATTTCTCTTTCAGTTTTTGTAACTGGCTTGACGAGGAAATGGACTTTTGTTGTATTTTCTAGAATGTTGATGTTACTAATCAAAAGGCTTTCATTGGTAATGCGTGACAGTCAGTCAATTCCCACTAGTTTAGCAGGATATTTTAAAGGTTTAATAAGGGCTGATGGGTTGATTAAATAAATTTGCACTTTATGCAACCAAAATCAATATTAGTTTTGTGTAGAAAACTGAAACTGCTTATATTGAATTTAATGGACTTTATTTAAATTATTTGCACAGAATCGAGAGCGGAAATAAACACGTTAATGGATAGAGATATATGAGAAATTTCAAGTGAAACCATCGGAAAAGTTGCATCTTTATATTTCGAGTATTCTATTTCCTATAGGAAAAATGAATAATAATCCAAACTTAGTTTACAGTACGGCGAAGCTGTACAATTTAACAAAGTCTTCAGAAAAGGAATGCACTTATGCCTTGTTTAGATAGACTTTTGTTTCGATATTTTGAACAAACTGTTTAGAAGTTACTTAAGGTGCTTTGGAATAGTTTTCGCCACTTTCACTATAAAACCCACATAAAATATATTTTAATGTATTTTAACGGGTAATAATAACAAATCTGGCTATAGAAAAATATCACCTCTGGTGGATTTGAAGCACTGACCTTTGGCTTTTATTTATGATATTCGTCTATGTAATAATAAAGAAATAAATAACAAAGGTATTTTCTTATTCTGAAAAGGGAACGATAACAAATACACATAACATAATATTACTTTTCTTTATTTAGAAATAATTGTATAAAAATATAAGGAATTTTAGTATTTATAGTAGAGCTAAAATTAGCGAATTCACAAGTAATATGGGACAAGGTTAGTCCTTGATAGTTTCATCCACTTAAACTTTGTTATATTTTACATTGACGTATTTTAAGTTTGTTTTGTATTTTACAGAACACCAATGAAAAGTTAAACAAAACCTTGGAAATATACCTGAAAACAAACTCTAAATAATCTCTAAAATTAGTTTATATTCACTTTCCGCCTTCTGTTTTCAAATCGGTTTCCTTTCATTTGCTGAGCTGGGTTTTAGTTTATTTAAATCCAATCTATAGCTAAATTTAATTTGTTTCCTTTGTAAATTAATTATGTCGACAATTTATTGTTGCATTGACATTTTTGCCTCGTTTCCTGTGTTGCAGGGGCAGGATTTTCTATTTATTTTTTAACTAAAGCAGTTTTCAAGCAAACCTTGTTTAAATATTTCGCAATGCTTTCGATTTATTTATGTACTTATTTATCCGTTTATTAATTTTTTTAATACTTATATTTATAAAATGTATGACGTGTTAGTTATTTTAAACCGTCACCAAACCACATCAATTGCCTATTAATTTAAAATAATAGTCTAATACCAAAATTAATAATCAAACCTCGCGCTTTTACAGAAATAATTAAATTATTTATAAATGCTTTGATTTAGTAACGCTTCTACGGCTCTCATATAAAATCGAGCTAATTTGATGACTGCCACTATACAAAGTTGGCCCATTCGCTGTAACTCGCTTTGTATCTTCCCTACTCGTACGCTCATTACGGCATTTTCACGGTATTATGTTATAAACCCTTCTTTTTATACGCGTAAACCTTTTAGTTTATTTAAAGTTTCATGGTAATACCTTTGACACTTGATGACTTGAACCGTTTTAGGCATATTAAGTTCCTGAATATTTTATAAAATTACATTCGTCAAAAGGTTTAACTTCGTGATTTTTTGGACGTTTTAAGAATTAACAATAAATAGTATGTATTTAACAGTCGAGGCAGAGTTTTCATATTTGGATTTCTTCCACTGTTGATATGTAAATGTAGGAAATTTGTGACATTAATTGTCACTAAATTAATCCATTTATTAGGGACTTTAATTTAAACTGAGTCTCGAATGTGATAACAATCAATAAATAAATAGTAAATTCAGTTATAGAGTTCCAAGTCAGCAGTGAAAAAGATATTTTAGAGACCTCATGTTATTATATTTATTGTTTGTTTTCTTATTTTCGCCGTACGTATTTGTTCGCACTTTTATTATTTCCTGATGTGCCCCGCTAAATATCTTCTTTTTTTATTACAGACTGACTTGCCTGTTTTTCTGTTAAACAAAAGTATCAACACGGAAATATAAATATGTACAAAATTGGAAGATGACTTCAAATATTAGAACGAAATGGAGAGACAATATTTTTTAAACTTTACTAATAGTGAAAACGTATGAATCCGGTGGACGTATACTGGAGTTAATCCAGGTTCACAAATCAACAATAAGCTTGATTACATACTTATATTTTAATATTAGGAAAATATGTAGAGACGTCTCTAAATTAAACCAATTTAATACTGAAAATTGATAACTGGTTTGTTTAGAAATATTGGAGAGACAAAATGCTCTTCAAAAACAGAAATTTCCTAATGCTGAGAGACGGCTATAAAAGATAACGTATGATGAAATTAGAACCGACTATGGCATTAATTGAAACAAATGTAGATAAGCCAACTACTAAAATAAAATCTGAAATCCAAACAGTAATTAAAAGAATTTATGCCCGAATAAAAAAGAGGATAACACTAGTAAACGAGACATGAAACATTAAATTCATTAAACGAAAACGAGAAACACATAGGTTGACAAGCACCAAGCACCAATTTACAAAGCTCTAAACACGTTTGTTACTAAACAGATTCATAAACATTCATACAATAATTAAGATCGTAGTAAAATGAAATAGGTATGAAGGTGATGAAATCACATCCACCACCTGGTAGGCCACAGGCAACAGACAATTGTAAAAACTGAAAAATTTGGATTCCGCCAAATGATTACAAGAATTTTGGAATAATTTATATTATTCTCTTTGAACCAAAATGGGGAAGTTTTAAATACTGGAAATGACAGCGAGGAGGTGTCAAAGACACTGATGCAACTAAAACAAGAAAAGCGCTGTAAGACATGTGCAATGGAAGAAGGGTTGAAATATCCATGGGTCATATGACATTGTTCTCGTAAGTCGCCACTTCCAAGAATAACGACGGTGGAACTACCTCATCAAGCATCTATAACAGTAATTACAGAAATAAATTTCTTAAAAACAAAGACTATACACCTCGCTAATAACATCTAAATAGTACTTAAATAATATAAAAAGTTCGTCAGTTCACTTATAATTATTGGCAAAGAAGACCAAACTGTCAAAATTAAAGTCGAGTAGATAGTTCCTTTCCTAGTCTCTGCTCCTGTGTTGCAATTCAGCGAGAAGCGTGTTGTTTCTTCGACCATGATTCTATTGCTGTTCGAATGTTACATGTAAATGGAGCAGATGGAACACTGGGACCTATATGAGTCCAACTTTGTTCTTCTCATATAGGATTGTCAGCTGAGATACGTATTCCCTCGTTACTTAGGAGTTAATTCAAGGTTAATACGGTGCTTTCAAGGCTGCCTGACTATCAATCAAAATACTGATGCGTTGTTGGGTGTACACGCGCCTTATATTCCCCTATATTGCATTGCATCACCGCATAGATTTAATCTTGAAGGACTGTGGTATTAATATCCAAGATAAACTTATGTTTTCCTTTGGTCTCACACCATGTATTCCAGTCACTGCACCCTGATCTGTGTTGGATCTATCTGTGTACCAAACTAGCCCATTCCTCAGATACAGCGGGGTTTATCTCAGGAATATTCGGGGAGAGTGTAGTCAGTGCTCATATTTAAGATAGAATCTCCTTTAACCACTTTCTATATTCATATGTACCTACATACCTACATATTCAAATTACTGGTGGATTGTATTCTGTGTGCACAAATTCAGGCTTCCTCTAATCCACAGAAGCTGCAAGAGTTCTTCTCATGACTTCACAGTATGCTAGTCCACTCAACTAAAGTGCCATATACTATCATGGGTCTAACGACCATAGTGTAATACCACTGAACAATTTTCAGTTTTAGTCCCCATACTTTCCCAAATATTCGCCTGCCCGCAATAATGCCTATTGCTTTGTTTGCAATGTCGTTCAGATGACGGCTCCAGGTTATTTTTGCATCGAGAGTGATGCCCAGAACCTTCCTGAACCACCTGGATACCTTCACCAAAAGTAGTACGGTTGTGAAATGGTCCTATCTCTTTTTTCCTAGTGAAAGGAATTAGTTTCGTTTTGCCAGGGTTTATCGTAGGGTCTACTTATCATGAAAGTTCAAATAAAAATCTTTTGGTAGTGATAGATGGCGCCAAGAAAATAACTTTTACAAATAAATCCAGCGCCGGAAAGATCATGATGTCAAATGCCCCAAAGGAAATCTCTGAAAACGCTTTAAAAATGTTTATAACGATTAGAAAAAAACCGTCTCTACTGCAATTTAGCGACAACCAGGTTATTCTGACAAAACAAAGAGAACCAAGGCTAGGTTGCAGGCAGAAAGCCTTTTTATTAAATTAACAAATTGTCGAATTTGACACAAGTTCATGATGTTTTATTTAGCAACGTATTGCAATGCAACATCAGTTTGAATTTTGGTTGTGTTTTGTTTATTTTGGCGAATAATTAATTTGATCCAGCTATTAAGTTATCTTTCTGCGTGTGTAAACCAGCCTAACGAATGTACAAAAATAGAGAGAGGGTGACTAACGTAATTTAATTTTTAATAACATTGGGCAAAGTATAAGAGCAAGAATAATACGAAATGGGAAAACACGCCTAAGCGGTATAATGTGCAATGACAACCAAAGAAAAGAAAGAAAATCCAGTATTTATAATAATAGAATAAAAAGTACTGATCTAAACCATGGACAAAAACGGAAAAGAACGAGAAAACGGGAAAAATAACAGAAATTAATGATGGAATAATAAAATGCAATAATACGACAACAAATGGGCATATAAGATAAAACAATATTAAATGTCACGGAAAGATCACAAGCTGTGCCCTGTTTACATGTATAACGAATGGTGGGAATCTAAATGTGGATATCTCAACATCCATAGGAAAACCAAAAAAGTTGGAACCAAAAAAGAAGGGAAGCAATAAGCAATAACGAATGTATGATGCAGGACAAACAGAGTGTTAGTGAAAACGAAGTATAACCTATCCAAGTGAATCAAGGCAAACTATGACGTTTGGGCTAAGGTACGTTTGGCTTCCTCAGTATCATTATCGTGCACTTCCTAACTAAAATTACTCCACTACAAGGTTTGCTACACCCTGTATTTTAATATCCAAATCCAAAATTAATCTAAAACGTGCATGATACGCAAGACGAGCAGATAGCCACATATAAAAGGTCTCGGTCTTTCATGTAGGCATCTTGGGTTCCATTCCCGAGACTGGCAGTATCCCAACCAGAATTTTCAAGGTCGTACGCTTCGGAGGGCACGTTAAGCCGGCGGTCCCGGTTGTAGTACACTTTTGACAATCGTCAACCTCGCACCTTTATATTCCGATCTTCTCCTTATTCGATGGGTAAGGTTAGCTTTCTGCCCAGTATATATGCAAAGAAGGCTTTATAGAACCCGTACCGATGAGTTAAATAACAGGCCATTGGCCTAGGTTTCGGCCATAAGAAAAAAAACGAAGAAATCATTATATGCAATGTTTACATAGTCACCAAGAAGCTGCACGTCCGAATACATACTCTATCATCAAAGTGATAGAGTGGAAGATTTCGGGTATCACACAAGTTTAGTTAGTAGTAGTAAAACCCAGGCAAAGCCACATCCAAGCTATTATCAACATGTTACTTCCAATGGAAGTACTGATGTACAACCTTCGCTACTCAACAAGAGAATACAGAAATTTATCTAATCTAATCTTACCACATTTGGGGTCAATAAAAGATTTAATTTTATCCGTACTTTCATCAATTATTCAAAATGTTAACAAACAATAACCAGCCATATTCTAACCTAATTATCACAAACTGCAACGCTGATGGTTTAGTTCGTCAAAGACAAGTAGCTATTGCCTTTCTGGCAAGACATAATATTTATATATGTACTATGTGTTACCGAAACCCATTTAATTCCAGAACAGAATTTTAAGATCCCAGGTTATAATATTTACGGTGAAGACAGAATTGCACTAAAAGCCTCGGGGGGAGTTGCTATAATAGCCAAAAACTCAATCAACACCTGCCACTTGCAACTGTCCATAATCACTAACGTTGAAGCAATAGCAATACTGATTAATCTAGAGAAAAAAAAACGCCTAAAACTAATTTGTACCTATAAACAACCAAATAAGAGGTTATTGACCGATGATATAAAGAACATGTTCTGTAATAACATCCCAAACTTACTGGTGGACGATTTAAATTGTAAATGTACCCTGTGGGGTTGCAGGGTAAGCAATCCTAATGGTAACAGGCTTTATTCAGTGCTTGAATCACACGGCATTCAAATTTCTCCACCACCAGAGCATACCTCTACCCCATACCGAGCTAACCACCAATCCGACATCTTGGATATTGCTCTACCTAAAAACCTTTCCAATTCATCAGCAGGTACTCCCAGAGCTGAATTCCGACCATTTGCCAGTACTTTTAATACTTGTCCAACAACCAAAGCTTAGCCCTAAACCGCCTAAACTGAAGTGTTTAGTAGTTCAGTCCAAAACAACTTAACAGTTTCAACAACATTAAGTAACGAAGGTGAAATTGATAAAGTCGTAGACAAATTAACCCAGTCTATCCGGCACAGTTCAAAAATGGAGAAGTCCACCCAACTACTTGATTCTCCTGCTTGCTATTCAAAAATTAATCAGAGACAAGCACAGAGCAAGAAGGAAATGGATTCTGACCCAATTGTAAAAACTCACTTGAATTATTTATATCATAAAACTCAAAAAGAACTAGAGCTACTTAGAATTTCCAGATATTCCAGCTACATTAAAGTTTAGACCCAAGGGACCCAATGATGTGCGGAGGAACGCATCCCAAGACAACAACGCGACATTCCTACCTTAAAACAGGACAACACGTTAATACACAACGGATATTGAAAAGTGTGAATTATTTGCAACATATCTGTCAAACGCTTTCACGACGTCTAGTGAACAACGAGGACAAGGTACTATTCAAGAAATACAGGTCCGGCACTCCAAGTGTTACAAGTTCAAACTTACCTAAATTGGGTGTTAGTTAAGATTTCTCCCACTAACCATCAATATAGGCATCAAGCAAACATAGATAGACAGAAAAACACAAAATTTATTCAACATTCCATCCTTTGGCTCGACTAATGGCGTCCAATCTTGTCCAAAACGTGTCGCACGCGGCGCGAATCTGGCTTTGCGGGATTTTCTCCCATTCTCGCTACAGACTTGCTTTTAAGCTGTGAATGCTTTCATGTTTTTTAGTGCACACTGTAGCTTCCACGATACTCCAAATAAAAAGTCCATCGGATTAGCGTCTGGTGAGTACGGAGGCCAGAGGGCGACGGAAATGAAATTCGGCACGTTGTTACGTAGCCATTCTTGCGTTTCTCGGGCTTTATGCAACGGTGCCGAATCCTGTTGAAACGTGTATGGGGCTGAACCGAAATACTGGTTTGCCCAAGGCTTTAAAGCTCCATCTAAGACAGTCTGTCGGTAGACAGCTCCATCCACCTTTACAGCCTTGTCCAAAAATACGAGAGGTGAGTGCCCGTTTGCCGTCACCGCCACCCACACCATGACCTGAGCAGGGGCTTGCTTCCTCGTAGCTACCACTAGACTTGAATTGTACATCGACCTCCTCTTTAATCATACGCGACCATTTTGTTTGTTCACAAATTGCTGGATCGTAAAATTTTTCTCATCGGAAAATACTATATTCGGCAACTCTCCGCTAGCGTGCTGGCGTTTTAACTCCTTGGCTCTCTGAAGTCTTACTTTCATTTGAGTTGGGGTAAGGTCATGCTTTTTCTGTATTTTGTAGGGCGCAGCCTGAAGGTCATTTTTGAGTATGCGGCGGATGCTCCTGTCAGATACTTTTAGACTTTTGGCCAATTCATTAGCACTGCGCCGCGGATTTCTTCGAATTCGTTCCCGGGCCCTTTTGACCATAGCTTCTCCGGTAGCCAATTTTTTTTTCCACCTTTGTGACGTTTTTCTACAGAACCAGTCTCCTTGTACCCCTTAATCGTACGATGGATGAACATTCGGTTCGCATTTTGTTTTTTGAGCAACTTGAAAATTTGAGGGGCTGATTTTCCCTCAAAATGGAGGGCAATAACAGCGTTGCGTTTAATTTCCATCGCGGTCAGGACAGCAATGACTCGTACTTGTCAAAATGCAAAAGCTAAACTTACAAACAATTGAAGCAGCTACACTGCAGTGCCTAGTTGATAGTGCTAGCATCAGCGGTTTTGTTTTCTCGGGGATCTGAACTTTGTAACACTTGGAGTGCCGGACCCTGTAGAATTAATACCAATTTAACAAATTCAGCATATCTCTTCCAGGGGAGATAGAACCCGTTACACCCGAAGAAGTCAATGATATAATTAATAAGCTGCCAAATAAAAACTCTCCAGGACACAATCTAATTCCGAATGTTGCACTCAAAAATCTACCAAAGAAAGCTCTCATGTTGTACCTAATGCATGTCTTCGATGTGGCTATTTTCCAGAACAGTGAAAATATGCGAAGATTGTATTATTTCACAAGCCAGGTAAAAATACCTCTGAAGTTTCAAGTTATAGGCCAATAAGCTTATTACCGACTATCTCCAAAGTTTTTGAAAATACCATAAATAAGTAGAAGGTTATCAGCGTTTAATTCCGTAAACATAATACCCAAAGTTCAATTCGGATTCTGAAACCATCATTCTACTATTCATCGGTTAAATCACATCACTGAATATGTTGAGAACGGATTTGAACACAAATGCCATACAGCCTCAGGACGTCCTGCTATCCAAAGAAAGTGATTAAAGCCATGATTAGTGATGGGTCAACGATACCTTTTAGTGCGTAGAAAACTATAGTGATTAGTGTTACCACAGCTATGAATAGCAAGGATTTGCTGAACTACGTTAACTATATTTAAAAAAAAAGTTAATAAAGAACGAAGAAATCCACCATTAAACAAAAATTACTGGGAATAAAGTGAGAGTTATTAAATGGAAATGGGTGGAGTTCAAGTGGTCCAAGTGAAACAGTAAAGTGTAAGATAGCTATAAAACACATGATAGTAAGACAGTTCCCAGTGGTCGGTCCATTGGTTTTGCCTAAGGTGGAAATGAATGGAAAAGCATTGTAGAAACTGTTAAAACTCAAAGGAGTTTATGGATTTCCTCATTGAAATAAACTGTATAAAGGCGATCTTACAACCTCACCTAAACCATGGATGAAAATTTTCTTGTTTTTTAATCTATGCTTAAACTAATTGTATTCCCCTCTGGGGTAGGTGTCCGATTGGACCAAAAGCTTGTTTTCAAAAGAAAACAGTTATAGAACAACAAAGCGAAAAAGAAAAAGCGGTAGCGAAAGAAGAAAGGAGAAGAAAAGAAGAATAAGTAGAACATATCTTCATGCCCTTGAAAATATCAAACGGAACAACCCACGCATCTACAAAGCTTGAACGTGCCATCAAATATTAAAGATTATAAAGTGATTTAATTTAAAAAATATATAAATTAACTTATTCCGTTGTAATTGAACAAGGTAATATTTTAAAACAAATGCACAGTTTCTAATCTCGCAAATAACCAGATAAGGCATAGCTTTATTAATTAACCCTGTTTTTCTTAAGATTACACATATTAAACAGTTGACGTTGATTGATTGATTAACTGTTTGATTAAATGTCAATAAGGAGCAAGTCCACGCTGCTCCGACGTAATTATCAGACTAATCTCAATTCGGTCGGTACATTTTCTTACATGATTGTTCCATCGATTTAGAACAGAATTTCGTGATATCAAATTTGTTGCCTGGAACGGTTTTACTACGTTTGTTGTTTTTAAATTTTGTTTTCTGTTTGAATTAATAAAAACCAGGATTTCGTAGCTTTGTTTGCAACAACCCAATTTAGTTTTGAGCAATAAATTGACTAAAAAGTGAACAATGGTTATTTTAATAAAATTATTAGCTTTTGGTGTTCCGTTTTAATAAAGCCTTTGAAACATGTTGTTTTCAGAAGTCTATTATTTTCATGCTGTGGTGGAAAAAAATAACTAATCATAAATTATTCGTTTCAGTTCAGAACTACTTCTCTATCTGGCGGTTGATCTAGGACAAAAAAACAGTAGACAAGTTTAATACTCTGATAGCGGTTTGATCGCGTTTAAAGTTGTACTATTTGAAGTTACACGCAAATGTTTCTTGTTGGAATTAGTTCTTACACCAGTTTCGAAACTCTGTGATTTTCCGCTTTTGGACATTCAGCTTACCGTGAGCTTTCCTGTTATTGTTTAAGTTTTTCGCTTACGTAACTGAATTGAACGTTTCTTATTTGTACGTTAACGTTATGACATTTTAATTTAATCAAAAGCTCGTTTTTATATGTTCGTAGTTGATTAGTTTTTATTAGCATGGATGTAATGCAATATAACAAAACTCCCATAGTGCTCTAAATTCGTAAATTCAGGATATAAAACCTAACTGACAAATTTACTCGTAAAACATAGTGTTTGTAAAATTTACCACACTGGTTTATTAGTTAAACATGCATAATTGTGTCTACTTTACCCTCGTAGCAATCACTTTTTGAACCAGATATTTTTTTAGTTTAACACAGACAACGTTGGACATAACTGCTACCATAAAATAAAACAGTACCCTGTTAAATTATAATTAAATTTTTAAACGCGAAAATGCCTTTTTTGCTCTTCCCAGTTATTCCTAAATTAATTTTTTGCGTATATGTTTCATAACCTGTTTTTTAATAGCAACTTAATCAGGATTTTAATTATAGTACAAAATTAATGGTTACATCTTTTACAGTCTTATTTACTACCTAATATTTATTATAATTTATTTTTAGTGGTAACTCAGTATTAATTACGTACAAGTTCAGCAAATACAAATAAAATAGCATTAATATCCCTGGTAATTTACACAAATACGATACGAAAATGTCATATTTACTTAATAAACTCGAAATATTCACAGCAGAATTGCTAAAACTTTTCCATCCTTCGATATAAGGGAGAGATTGTTAAACAGTTTAGTATTCTGCAACCGTTTGTCGGAAACAACTGTTTAATTTACACTGTTAAGCTAATCTACATCTCCGTGTGTACGGTTGTGTATTAGATTATATTGCAGTCTACAAAGTTGCAGTTTAGTATTAACTAATATTGACTAAGATGAGATAATAACAAATGATGTTAAATATTAGCATTTCACGATTTGATTTCTACTGTAAGGACGAACATTTACAGCAATTGGTGAAGATTTCAAAGCTTTTTGAATGTTTTAGGTTAATTTTCAGTTTAAACCGAAACAATAAAAAATTACAAGGTTTTTTATTCTTAAATGGCGAAATACTTACGAAAAAAATTAATTACAATAAGAAATCTCCCATTACAAAGATTCAGAAAAAAATAATAAAACTTATTGCATGAAAACTAAGTTCACTTATCAAAATTTTTTATGTAATTTTATGTTACATAAAAAATTTTGATAAGTGAAACTCGAGCTTTGCAGGAAAAAATTTCCAATTTAAATTAATAAAAAACTCAAAAATAAACCCCTGGATTTATATCCTACGTTAAGTTTCAGTAAATCCCTTTCCCCCACGATTGGGATTGTCACTTAAATCCGGCTCTGAATACAAGTTTTGAATTTTGATATCTAATACTGCAATACCCGAATATCGAATTGGATCAAAATCCAATATTGAATCGGGGCCCTGAACATTTAAATTTCGAATTGACTTGCAAACTCATTGAAATGGAATCCTAGTTCTAAGTGAATTGAAAACATGTTTCGACCTATTAAGGTATTCTATTGTATCCATTTTATATTCGGTGGTTAAGTGTAAATACTCCAAATTTATGCCCAAATACAGTTTCAAATTATAGTATTCTGGATTTGATTTAACTTAAGGTAGGTATTTCTAAGATTCGTAAGACGTAAAACTTGGATTTAAAATTTGAATCCAACCTTGAAGCTTGTTGTAATTCCGACATCGAATTTAAGAACCAACCTTGAATATTTTTGTAATTCAGACATCAATTTTAAAAGCCAAAAATCTGCTAAAAATTCAAAAACTAATCATAAAGGATCAAATAATTTTAATAAATTAGGAATTCGAATGTTACTAATTCCTAAGTTTTTAATCTACAATTTTATTATCAATTATTTTGGATTTGAATTGAAAACATGTATTCTACTGCATCCTAGTTTATAACATCTGTTTAAGTCTCAAAACTCCAAATTTACACTCAAATCATAAAATTTTCACTTAATTCTAGATATTCACAAGGTTTGTAATCCACTTAATTTAGTAAAAGCTTTGATTTGAATTGGATTCAGTTATTCATTCTAAAACAATTTTAAGCATGGATTTTACGAGCTGAATATTTCTTATCAATTCTAATATGAATGTTAAAGGATTAAATCATTCTGTCAAATTCGAGATTTAAGATGAATTGCCTTTCTGATATTCTTATAATGTTGCAAAACGTTTCGAAAGTACCTAAATAATTTGGAAAAAAATTCCAAATCCTAAACTTATTAAATAAACTTATCTTTTTTGAACAAACCTTTTAGAAAGGATTTCGTAAAATGAAAGAATTTTGGGAAAAATGAAATTTCCTTTAGAAGTAATTTTAAAGTTTGAAACTGTTTCAAATTCAGTTAATTTTTTTAAGGAAAGATTTTGAAATTAGAAAAGCACTTGAAAATTGTTTTATTTCGACAATAATTTTAAATAAAATGTTTTAAAACTAGAATAGTTGTATTCAAGTTACATTTACGAACTCGAAATGCAGGTTCAAATAAGTGCTTCCAATTATGGAATTTTGGTTTGATTTGACTTCAGACATTTAGAAGATTTCTAACAAATTTAATTTAATAAAATTTAAAATTTGTCTTGGGTATAAACTCTTGATCAGCCTTTGAATTCTAGACGACTTGAAAGATCAAACAATTTTGAAGAAATTCAAAATTCGAATATTAAAAATTCCCGGTGCCCCAGTGGCCCATTTGGTTATTAAATTTTTCAGATTTGAATGGAAAACGTATTACAGCATATTTCATTCAAATTAACAAACTAGTTTGGGTTTATATACTCCAAATTTGCCTCTCAAGATTTAGAATATTGATTTGATTGTTACACTTAAGGTATGTCTTAAGATCCACAAATTTGGTCTAATTTAAATGAAATTCAAATTTCAAACTTGATTTGCAATTTGACTGCGACTACGAATTCTAAAATGCAATTTTAAATTAAAATTTTAAGAACACATCTTAAGAAATAACAGAAGCCTGTCAAATTTGGAATTTCAAATGTTAGTTGAATTCTCAACCGCCTATTTGATTGTGAAATGCCTAATGCTTTCATTTAAAAACCCGTTAAAGCTTAGTATTCTGTTACATCTAAGCTTAAGGAACCTATAATTAAGTTTAAAAATTTAAATTTACTGAAAAAGGGTTTAAAAATGAGTAAGTAACCTCGATAATAATTTAGTAAAAGTGGAAGCTTCTTGGATTTGAAATTTCGGTGCCACTTAATTGATTTTTAGGATTCTAGGAACAGAATTTCTATTTATAATCGGAAAATTCCAAAGGATGCAATAATATTGTGAAGTTCAGGAATCAAGTGTTATTATTAACTCCTAAATCACCCGTTGTTTTAACAAATGTTTCAGATTTGGGTTTAAAACATATTAAAGCTGAGTAATATTCTACTGTACCGAAGTTTAGGACTTGTTACGTGTACTTAAATCTCAAATGTGGACTGAAATAATGGCAGAACTCTAGAATTGATTTAATGGATTTATAAGATCCAAATTTTAAGCTTCGATCTGGAATTTGTCACCGAATATGGATTTGGAACTTAGTAACATGAGTGATAAGAGCTTAGAGTGTAGACTTGGCTTTGCAGCTTAAAATTGAGCCTAAAAAGGAGCTTAAGATTATAGAACTTTAATCTGATTTGACTTTACGTATTTGTAAGATTTGTGAGTTAGTAAGTGCAGTCTTGGATTTTAAGTTTGGCTCCTTACGAATTCTAAATTTTAATGTCAAACGTTTTTTAATTTTAATTTAGTTAAACTCGAAGTTTCAATCTTGGAACTGAGATTTGGATCCGCCTACCACTCTAAAGTTTAATATTAAATATAGCTTTCGCGAGTTTAATATCCTTTCACAATGTGAATATGAATTCCAGATGCTCAAATAATTCAAATGTTGCTTCCTGAGTTAGTAGTCAATCTAACATTTTACTATTAAATTTTTCAGATTGGAACTAAAAACATGTTAAAGCTTAACATTCTTGTGCAGCAGGTTTAAAAAGAATGATTAGGTTCAAGTAAGGATTGTAAATTGTGAAGCTGTAATTTGATGCTAACATTTAAGGAAGTGGTAAGATTTATAAAACCTTTAGCTTAGTAAAAAATGCTGATTTAGTCTTACATTTTTAAACAAAAATTAAATTTCTAAAATTGACCCCAAGATCCAAATAATTTTGTCCAAATCCGGAATTCAAATGAATATAACTCCTGAGTTTCAATTTCCTATTTTCTCACCAAATAAATGTATGTATTAGGCTTAGCTTTGGATTGAAGTTCAATCCAAAGCTAAGCCTAATGATTGAACCATATCAAAGCTCAGATTTTATTACAGCCAAGTTTAGAAACCTGTAATTACGTCTAAATTTTAAATTTCTACCCAAAGAGGCTTTCAAATTAAAAAGTTTTATTTTGATTTGATGTATGATATCTGGTTAAGACATTTATTAAAAATTGCAGATTTTTTGGGTTTGATATGTGTAGCTCGTTGTGACTAAGAATTCTAAAATTTTACTTTTAGTATATTCAGATTTGAATAGCTGTTCGTAGTTATTGAAAAACGAATCCATAAGGTAGAATAACTTTCTGAAGTTAAGAGCCAAATGCATTAACTGTAGATTTTTGAATCTCACATTTCATTAACAAATGTTTCAGATTGCAGTTAATTAAAGCTTGAGATTCTATTGTATTTAAGTTTAGAATTCAGTACGCAGGCTTAAAACTCAAATGTAGACTAAAATGAGAATGTAAATTATATAATTTTAATTTAAGGTATTTAAAAGATCCAAAAACCAATTTCAATTATACAAAATTAAAATTTCAATCTTGGATTTTGAAATTGGTCTCGACTGTCAATTTTAAAACGTAATTTTAAACTTGAATTATAGGATCTTAGTAGGAATAATCGACAATTCAGATAAGAATGATAAGGAGTAATATAACTTTGCCAAATTCGAGATTAAAATGCTTCAGATTTAAATTAATTTAAAATTCTATTTTATCTACATTTAGATTAGGTTTAAAAACTTAAAATTCAGACTCAAAAAGGATGTGAAGTTATATAATTTTTGGTGTTATTTGCTTTAGGTACTTGAAAAATTTCTGAAATATTTAAGAACTTCGATCCTGGATCTACGAATTCTAAAAGTTAATGTTTAAAATAGTAAAACCTGAAGTTTGTTACGTGCTAATCCCGCACTAAGACAACTTATAGGGCGACGTCGAAGCCGGGTGGATCGCGGCTAGCAAGTAGAATGGAGAAGGGGCGTTCGAAACAGTTAACTCTTCAGGTCTTGAAGAACGTACCGCGAATAGGTCCTTACTGAGCTCGAGGGAGGGTGGCTGCGCCCTACTGCTGGATGCTACTTACCCTTTCTTACTGAAAGAAATACTGCTACTGGTAGGCAGGCTCACAAGGCTGTACACAATTATAAAAATAAACACAAAACACAAATAAAAGGCAATAGTGAATTAGCAATGAGGTTTAATGAATGTGAGAATTATTCAAAACATGATACGGGATGAATTCAAAAGTTCTATTTTATTTTACGTGAAAGGGGATTGAGGGATGCCACATTTACTCCGGCTACTGCAAAGATATTTAACAGCTAGGCTCCCTCTATCGCAAGAAAATGGGGGGTAATGATAAAACTTAGACTAGAAATCTGGTTACAAGTAATTTTCAAACATGCAACACGAAATGGATAAGCGCCGTGACAGTTCGCACTGCTTTTAATCATTACCACTGATGCAAATATGTTACGCACTGATTTAAGCACTTCACCCTAACGGATTAAAAAGGGGCACTTGGTGTCTACTAACCTACGGACAATAGTTAACTGGTACATGTCTACAGGTAATCTGTGGTATACGCTATTAACCTGGGGTTGAAGCTGGTACTGTTGCAACCGGCAAGTGCAAGGGCAGCCTGAAATATTGTTAACTGGGTGAGGGCTTCGTTTGGCAGGAGGTGGCTCAGTGGAAGCGATGGCAGACTTCTTGTCCCAGAGAAAATAACAGCGGTCGGCGTGGAAAGGGGATGTGTCCTTTCCCAGGAGCGGGTGCGAAGACCACGGGGTTCCTAGGGCTTGTAGGTTACTTGATCCAAAATGAAACCTTCTGAAAACAGTACTTCACAAAACACTAAATTTTCACACAGAACTATTTTCCGAAACGGTAATGCACTCTCTATGAGGACCCGATAAACACGTCCTAGGATACTTTTCCAAAACTAAATCGAGAGGCTTTTTCAGAATTGGCCTACGAGAGCCCGGGAAGAAAATTTGTTACGACTGACTGATCTAAAATCTGGCTTTTTTTCTTTAGTTTTCCGTAAGGCGAACAGGATGTTATGGAAGGATGACCAAACGCGCCTTGCTGTACGCGAAGTGGAAGTATGGAAACCTTGGGTGGCGTCACTTTGGCGATCGGGTGGTTCCCCGTACTTTATTAACAAAGAAATATACTGAAACGAATATTAGATCATCATATTCGGGACTTACTTATCAAAAAAAAAAGAATGCACCGACCTGGCGTTATTTCCGCGGATTCTACAAACTTCAGGTGGGCTTAAACTTCGAGCGACAGGACGTACACTCAATTTACACAGAAATTCAAACGTCGTGACAAGATTCAATGTGGAATCTGAACTTTGCATCCCTACGAATTCTGAAGTTTAGTTTTAATCACTGATTTTAATATTTGTCCATAATTCGTATACGAATCCCAAATACTTAAATAATTCGAGACCAAAATGTTGATTCCTAAATACTCAATCTACTGTTTTATGTTAAATGTTTCAGATTTCAATTAAAAACTTTTTTGTGCATCCAGGTTTAAAGGATTATAAATTAAGAAACCGTAATTTGATGCAAACATTGAAGTTATTGATAAGATGTTTAAGACATTTAATTTAGTGAAAAATACAACTTCAGTCTTCGATTTAAACAAGAACTAAATATCAGTTCACGATTTTAAAATGAATCCTAAAGATTCAGATAATGTCTTCAGGATTCAAAGGATACTAACTAATAAGTTTCAATCTCCTATTTCATCACCAGATATTTTTGAATTGAAAATATGCCAAAACTCAGATTCTGTTGCACTATGGTTTCGTCTAAATACTTGAAGGATACGAAATTATACGTTTCGATTTGACTTAAAATATCTGTAAGGTTTAACAAAGACTGAAAGTATTTTTGTATCCTACAATGACCTGACTTACAATATTTCTAGGACCCTCAAGATTTTTTGGATTCCAAATTTAGTTCAGATTATGAATTCAAAAACCGTAGTTTTAGACATGAATTTTACGAGATAAATATCAATTAAGATTAAGATTAGAAGATCAAATTCGTGCTTGAAATGTTTTCAAGTTCTCATTCTACAACTTTATTGTAAAATTTGCAGAAAGGTAAAAGAAAAACAAATTTAACCTAGAAACAAGTTAATCATTTATATTATTTAAGTGGCGATTCCCATACTGGTTCGCTATGTACTAGTTTTGCAATTAAATTAATGCATTTTTGCGAAACGGAGCTAAGCATTTGAATCAACAACATCTTACTCCACATTAGCACCACCCTTTCAGTTATATAAATTAAATGTTTTTAATTATGCACTACCTTTTAGACTCCTTTCTTTTCAATAAAAATCTTGCAAGCATGCTTTTACAATCATTACAGACGCATAATTAATTAATAAGTAAAGTTTCGGTAAAACAAGAACGTACAGGAAATGCAACGCACTGATTAATTTCGGCCCATATTTCACAGCACCCGGTTTGGTCGGTTGAATGTATAAAAAAAATCTCCAAAATATTAAGTTTGGGGTGATATTAGTAACACAAAACTGGTATTTAATGAGAGAAAATTGATCAAAACTAACTTTTACATTAAAGCTTATGAAAACTAGTGATTACTGTGGCACACATTAGTGAAAACTAGGGCAGAAGTTTTTTTTGTGAAGCTTTCAGGAGGTATAAAACTCCCAACTTTGAATTAATTTTGAATAGATGTACACAGTAATTTAAAATGTAAGTGCTTGAAGCTGTAATCCCACATTTTGCATTGAAATGCTGTTTTAATTAAATCGAATTTTATTTGCTATCAAAGCTCTGAATTCGAAAGTACAAAAATATTGTATAACTTGATGTCTTTCCTTGCGAAAATGAAAATAAAATTAACCCTCTGCATTACTAAAATATTTCAGGTTTATTTATATGAATACGGTTGTAATTTCTCAATTAATATTCTTGTTTTGTCTAAGCAAAGAACCACATTTAAAATGAAATATTATTATGTCTGTTATTAAAGTAAAATGGAAATTTAACTGGGTTTATGCAGAGATTTGTAAAAAAAAAAAAATTCGTGTTCCCTGCTACGCGGAAATGTCCGGGAAATGACGATATAAAGAACTCGCCATTAAAACCCTGTATTACAACAGAGACTAAAAACTCTTTAAAGTGTTGTTATCCGTTGGAAGGAACTGTGTTAGTTAATTAATTAACATAATCTACAAATTTGCTGCAATTTTTAAATAGTTTTTAAATTTTTCGGTTGCAAATCAGTTCGATTTAAAATTATGATTAAACGATGTGGCTTTATTTAATGTTTTACATGCAATAACGCCTTTAGGATTCGTTCTAACTAGTCTAAAATTGGTGTGAACGCAACTTTGGAATTACCTTCATCTCAAGTTCGCAAAGTTTTTAACGTTTATAATAAACCAAGCTTTTGTCGAAATGTTATTTTCATGTTAACCTAAAAGGTTGAAGGTAGATAATTTATGAATACTTGGTTTTAATTTGTTCCCAACCTAAATCGTTTTAAATATTAGAAGTGACAACATTGTTCGAATCGCAGGGCGGATTTCCCTGGAAGATTCGTTTTTGTAATTGCTTTTATTGATTCGTAATGTTTTTATTTTATTTCGTGTTAAATTTCATAAAATGTTGAATGGTTATAGATTGAGTAATGCGATTAGCGTGTTTAATTAATTACTTACCAGACAACTGGCCCCAAGGCAGCTGGTCTCCCGGCAATTTGTCCCTGGATAATTGGTTGCTACATTACCAACAATGGAATCACTCTTAATTTTGTTGCTAATTTAATCATAAAACGTAACACGAATTGATTATTTCGAAATCACCGACTCTCATGGTTTGAATCCAAATTTGGATGTTCAATTAAAATTTTTGTTTTATTTGTTTCTTTCGACTGGCCCGAATTAAATTCGGAAAAAAACAGGCCCTGCTATATATTTAAGGATTAAAGAACAGCAGATTTAATTACACGATAGCATGTTTTAGTAAAAAACGGTTTTAAAATTTTTGCTTCTCACCGGTCTGCATAATGTTAAAAATATTACACGCAAGTTTATGGAATATTGTCGTGTCGGCTTTAAGTAAACGTAGCGGCCCTTATAGAAAAACAACGAGGAAATTGAGTGTAAAATCGTGTCAAGGCTAAGTACGATTATTAGAAAATGTGTTTATTAAAAGCAGGAAACGAGCTAGAATTTCGAATTAGTTACAAAAACGTAATACTAAGTAGGGATTAATTATACGTAATTTTACATTTATGAGTTAAGCCAATGCTTAATCAGAAAATATATGCATCCTATCTGCTTGCCAATTTATTCAAAGACACAAATTTAGAAATCTAAATAAGTGCCCTCTTGAAACTATAGCTCCTTACTTAATAACTATCTATTTCAACAAGGAGTTCACTTGCGGTGTACAATCTTAGGAAGGAATGAATGAATGAATGAAATCAAGGAAGTTTTGATCGTGAACAGGAGCACTACGGGCCCGTCGCAATGTTTCCCCCCACGACCACGGCTGATTTAAAGCTTGTGCTTTCTGCAGCCTGGAGTGCATTGATTGTTGGGGAACAGTCGCAGCCATGGCACGCACGAAAGAAAACGACCGCAAGCCGGTTGGGAGGCAAGGATACCCGTTGGCACTACTCAGGCAACGTCAGCGACGGCAAGAGATCTGAAACATAAGCATAAAACATATCAGAGTTTAGGGGAGGCTCGATTGGAGGGTGTTGGATGTGGTTGGATTGTGTGGACGGTATTTTCAGAAGTTTGTTTTGTGGAGGTGATTAGTGGTGTTTGTTTTGTAGGAAAATGAGCGGGGTATTGTCGAGGATCTCTTCCAGGTCGGCTGGGAGATTCTCGGCGTCCCGTAGGAAGATGGCGGTTGGGTGTTGGCGTTTTAGAATGGGGTGGCGGTTGCGTGGTGGTCTGGTGCGGAGCATTGTCAGAATATCTTCGCGGTCCTGTGTCACTGCGCGGTCGACGACGCGACCGCGGAGGGAGGATAGTCGTGCCTCGATTGGCTGGATATTTGCGAGGCCGCAAACCTCTTCTGATGGATGGTCTCGGTCCAGGCGAAGAGCGCGACGGCAGATTGCCCTTTCCCTCTGGGCAAGTTTGTTGATGAGGCTCTGTGGAAGCGTGGAAAAGTTAGATGATCGGTATTCAATTATTGGCCTGATGTACGTTTTGTAGGTATGTGTGAGGGTGTTGGGGTGACAGCCCCGAAGGTTGCCTCGAAGTTTCGAAATTATGGCTGCACGCCGCTGCACCCTGTCAAGCACCCGCCGGACCTCCTCCGTCCAGGTCAAGGTGGACGAAAACGCCACACCGAGATATGTGACAAGTGGAGAGAGCCGGAGTCGGTTACCCCACAGGGTGAGTTGGACGTTGCGGGGATCAAAGTTGCGGTTTTGGCTTTTTCTGGGGTGTCGGAAAAGGATCGTTTGTGTTTTCGCCGGGTTGGGTTTGACTCTCCAACGTTGGCACCAGCCCTCGAGCTCGGTGATGGCGTTGGAGAGGGCCCTGGAGGCGCGTTGAGCAGAAGTGGCTGAGGCCCATAGAACCGTGTCGTCCGCGTATTGCGCGATGTGCGCTGTTGGATGTCGGAGTCTGGGGATGTCGTGGCAATAGAAGATGAAGAGTAGTGGAGCAAGTATTGAACCTTGGGGGACGCCCGCGGCCGGAGTGAAGGGACGCGAAAGGCTTCCCCCCACCCGGACTCGGTGCTGGCGCCTACCCAAGTACGCTCGGATGATTCTTACGAATTGTGGCGGAATGTTTTGTTGTAGAAGTTTGCCAAGAAGACCGTGGTGCCAAATGCCATCGAACGCCCTCTCGATGTCCAGCATGACGGCCACCGTACAGTGGCCGGCATTCAGGGCAACGGAGGCGTCCAAGTGCAGGCGGCAGAGCAGGTCTTGGGTGCCCTTCCCGGGTTGGAACCCGCGCTGGAATGGCGGAATAACGTTGTTTTCTTCTAGGTGACCGCGAAGTCGTGTGGCCAGGATGCGCTCGTAGATTTTACCTATACTGTTTAGTAGGGAGATAGGTCGGTAGGAGTTGGGGTTTTGTGGATCTTTGTTTGGTTTGGGCAGCATGATGATCTTAGGAAGGTAGAAGCGCATCTCCAGCAAGTTTACTTTACAAAACTTTTCGTGAAATTCCAGCATGGGTATCAGCGTGAAAGATACGGTAATACCCTAAATGTTTCTTTTTATTCGTGGAAAACTGTAATGCACTGTTTTCATGCCGCCTTATAAGCAGGAAATTAAGTGCTATTGAAATACTTTTCAAGCCTTAACAATATAAATAGTTTAATAATTCCTTCTTTGTTATAAAATGAGTTTCAGGTTAGTATTCGCATGCGATGTGCTTATTTAAGGATTATTTTTTTGTTTGCTTTCCTGAAAATTTGTGGTAAGTTATAATCAGATTTTTATGCGAACTTGGAATTATATATTTTTTAAGTTGTTAATAACACGTTAGGTTCTCTTGAGGTCGTGGGTGGGTTGAAGTAAATTTCCTCGAAATCATGGGTTAACCCTTTGTTGCCTGACTATTAATATTTATAGTAGAAAATAAGTAAAACAAAATTTGAACTCAACACATAAACTCTTTAATAAAGAAAGCCCATATGATAAATGTTACTATCTACACATAACATAAAAATAAATTAATAACAAAATAATGAACACTTAAAACATCATTTTAACTGAAAATAACTCTCTTTGACAATCGATAATAATGGAAAACAACTAACTAATAATAATTAATAAGACAAGTAGGCAACTGAAAAACAACAAATGAGCATGTATTTTTAAGATGTATTTAACGATGTAAAGTCTATATTTAAAAAATCGTGAAATCCTTTCGGTCCAGTGTTGATTTTTGTAATTTAGTTATAAATTATATCATCAGCTGCAACTAATGATATGTCAGAAACAACGGGCCATTTAAACTTCCCAGTAGTGTTTTTCACACATCTCATGCTCATATTTATGTTCATATTTATTCTCACTTATAATTTTACCTACAAAATAACGAGAACTTTGTTTTGATGCGAACCTAACTACTGTATAATTTTCAGTTTTTAATTTGTTTGGTGGCATAAAGGGTCCATCTTCTTCAAAAGTGCAATGTTTTCGGCGTTGCTATCCATATGAATAATACTCGTAAGAATTTGTTCTTCTACACCAATTTTCCTCTTTTTGGTTGAAACTTTTGGAGTAGCTGGGTGTCTTTAAAGGTAACATCTCATGGGATGTTCCAGCATGGCCCAAGACTTTATTCATTAGACTTATCATGAAGCAAATAAGTTGGCGAAGTATTTGGTTCATTCATATTAAGTGGAAAAGATGCATTTTCTGTAAGTTCAATTCAGCTTGGCAAGTTCGTTCGTTATGTGTCGGTCCTTTTCGTTCTGATATCTATCTAAACCTTCTGCTTTAAAAATTTCTTTCTTAATAGCATTCCTATTCACTTTTAAATCTGAAGTACTCTCTGAATCATAGATACCAGTGCTTTTGAACCCGCTAATAATGTTATTTTCTGTTAAAGCATTCCAAGCTTGACCTAATAATCTTCCAAAACCGGCTCTTTGAGTACGTGCTCGTATATGATTGTTTGACAAGTTGCAATTGTCTTGTACCATCTTTGGTTTAGAGCACGGAAACAGACAACATCTAGTGGCTGCAAAATGTGTGTAAGATGTGCAGGTAATTTTATAATTAGATTTCGGTTGCAGTTTTTATAAGTTCAGGTATTACGTGACTTCCATGTCCATCAAACGTAAGTAGCGCAGGCCTTTCGAAAGCTATGTTCAAACCAGTTTTGGAAAATTTTACAATTCATCCATCCTTTCGGCGTTGCTGTGTAAGATGTTCGTAGAAAATCCTCGGTTTTCGTAATCCATAGAACCCATAGACGTTATCCTTTAAATATCACCAAAAGAGCAAGTTGTTACCCTACAGTGTTAATGCATGGCAGAACTGTGGTGTTTTCCCTGCCAGAACTCGCAGTGTGGACGTATCCCGATATCTCATGGCCGACGACATGCACGTCAAATTTGTGAAAGAATGAGATGGAAGTCTAATAGTGAAACCTAAAAACATGCGGCACTCAGGAAAAAGCGCGTGAAATTTGAAATTGTTATCCTTATGAAATTGAAAATAAATACATTTATTAGCAGCCACCTATATTGCAAGTTTCTCAGCTTATTATAACATAAAGATAGGTTTAAAGATGTGGAAGTAGTAATAATTCAGTAATATCGTAATCTCGAAAATAAAGCCTCCAAATAACAGAAAAATGATACCACCGCGATTTAATATAAAGATAGGTTTTAACTAATAATTTTTTCATATATTGACTTTGGCAACACGAATTTTTTTTAGGTTGAGTAGTTGATGCGTTTTCTCTTTCTGTACTGAGGGCCATGAGATGTCGGGATGTGTCTACCTATGACATGTAGATCCTACTGTAGCAACCACTTCTATATGGCTTGGCTCATAATAAAAACTGCTTTCATCACAATTCCGTATGAGGCAAGGTTTTCCTGCAAAATCGATCATAATCACTAATTGTGAAATCAAAAAACGCATAGATAAAAAAATGGAGTTGTTTGTCTTTTTCGGGCATCCTAACGGGTTCTGGTTTCTTAATGGAAAGCCTATGCCTTTGTTTAAATGCCAGCAACCAATCGTCTCCTGGTCTACTATTTTTGATTGGTGTGTTCAACTTATTTTTAACAACATATTGCTGTACCACATCTAAAACTTCTGATATTTTCAAACCAAAGCCATTTCTACTCATAACTCTTAGTGCGTCAGCAAGTTCCATTTCTCTTTCATGCGATAAACCTGTTCCTCTACCGCCACCTCCAACTACTTTGTTCTTTTCTCGACGAGCTTTTAGGTAATCACGCAGTGTTTCACGTGGAGCACCATAATGGTTTGAGGGACCTCTAATAGACATTTGCCCGACTTTGCATTTTTCCAATGTATCTTCCAGCTTATTTTGATCATATGCTCGCCTATTTGTCTTTCTTTTATACTTGCTCGACATGTTGCCTAAAAATTATTATTGGTAATTTGGCATTGATAAAAACCATTTGTTAACATTTATATAATATATAGCAAACTTAATTTACATTGTGCACTCTGAAATTCTGAAAGCCAATTGCAGCATAGGCGAATATTACACATGGCGCACATAGTATAAGGTTTGGATTGTATACATTTTTTGCTACATACTTCACATCTTCCTCTTTTGCTTGAAAACTTTCTTCAGTGTGCACCTCTGTTAGCCAATCTAACATCTGTTGACATAGAATACGATGTCCCCCTTCGTTTTGCTGACGCAGTTCTAAGAGGCTCCTTGGAACCTTCCTTTGAAGTGCCACATCGTTTTCGAGCTATAAGCCCCCTTGCAAGGTCCCTTCGAAACTCTACCAATGGAGTTTTTACTTTTAGATCGCAGTGTATTTACAAAAGTAATGTCAACGAGGCTCCAAAACAATCTAGACTTTCAATATTGGCCATACAGAGCTCTAAGGCGATCGGCATTGTGCATTCGTCATAGTACCATCTTTCTGAGTACGTCGCACCTTTATTTCTTCGGAGCCATGATAATTGCTTGCTATGTGAACTATTCCTACCACTTCCACAAACGAATGTTTATATTCGAAAATCGGTAATCAATCACCACGTTTGAGCATTTTATCTGCCGCTAAATTGTTCGGAAAGCCTTTCTTGTTATCTCATTGTTCCACATGCAAGATTCTTTTTGGCTTTCAGTTTCTCAATTCTTTGTTTTCCACATTCTTGTTCTAGCAACTGCAAAACCATTCTGTTGCCAAGACCAAAACCATCATATTTATTTTCTATTTTTCCCCTGGTAAATCTCAAATTTTAATAGGTAACCCGTTTGGCCAGACAAACACCATATCTTGTCTCCCTCCTTATTGGTTTGAGGGGGTTATATTGTTTCAAAGAACTTCGGCCTTTAAAAATAACCACAGACTCATCAATTCGAGATACCTTGATTTATTATACTATTTAGTTACTTATTTATTGACCGAGAGTTTTCAGATGGCGGGGGTCTAAAAGCGAGCTTACTGCCATTGTCATTAGCATTACTAAACTAAAACTTTGTAGACTCTGGGGCTATCGTCAATGGTGGGAGCATTTATCTTGCTAAACATCCGAAAGAGAAAATAATTTCAGATTTTTTTAGCATTAAATTCTCATCTGCCCCCGATGGTGTTCATACATGAAGATTTTGGTTTACAAGACAAAGACGTCATCAAGAATCGCATCTTCAGTACTAAATCATACGTAACGTATGTATGTTAATAATACACTGGGTCGGCTTTGTAAACCAAAATCTTTCTTCCGATATTATCCTGGCAGCAAGATATTGTACCCGACATAGACACAACTATATCAAATATTTAGATTAAATTGTAATCAAAACCATTTTGACGGTATGTCCATTGACCTCACATTAAAGTGTTATGATGACATCACTTAAAAGTTTTGATCAAAAACTTCAAGTAGGAACTTGCAAAATATTGATCTAATCTGATAGGTGTTTGATGAATTAGACACTTGTAAAACTTTAAAAGCCTTCTTGTCAACGCAGCGGTTGACCATTCTACTAAATTCATCATCATATTTAGCTTATCAATTCATAGTCGAATTTTGCCTCCCCTAATTTTACGTACATCTTTGCATATACCGGGTGTGGCCTGACATGTGAGACATAGGTGAAATGTATGGGAAATTGAACATATGTGAATATTATCTTCTTGGCTAACTGTTGCTTACGTTGTAGCTATTCATCGAAAAGTACTTCTTTTTTCAGGCGATTACAGTACGAAATTTATCGGAAATGAAGGAGAAATGGTATTTTTTCCTGATTATTAGACTGATATTAATTCTACAAAAATTTGTTCAATTAGACTTGTTCTGATAAGCTGCAGCATCACTATGGAAATTCCAGAATTTAGTACGAACAAATGATGCGCAGCAGGCTTTAAGCAAGATGTATAAGGTGCATGTGTAACTTTATTTAAAATGTTTACTTTATTTTACGTTGAGGAGCTAAATTTCCCTAATTAGTTAAGAATCAATACTCATACAAACAAGAACGTACAAAAAGTAAACGGTTCAGCGGGAGAGATACAATTAAGCAATTATCAAAATCGCATGTATTTCTCCTATGTCTCACATGTCAGGCCACACCCGGTATACACAGTACGTACTTGCTCAGACTTCTTCCACTCTTCTCGACCTTGAGCTATCTGTTCCAGCCTATCAATATGGTCGATCCATCTTGTCTGTGGACGTCCTCGGCTTCTTTTGTTGTTGCGTGGTCATCATTTTATTATTCGGCGAGTCCAACATTCATCAGGAAATGTGACTGGTCCATCTCCACTTTAGCTTGCAAATTCTTGCTATCACATCTGTTTCTTCGAACTGTCTGCGTATTTCTTCGTTGCTTGTACGGTTTCGGAGACTAACATTCAACATTTGTCTCTCCATAGCCCTCTGGGTGATTTTTAACATTCGTAAATTTTTTTTATTTAGTGCCCAAATTTCTGTTCCGTATTTGAGTACAGAGAGTGTACACTAGTTAAACGTTCGCGTTTTTAAGGTGTTTAGTTTCTCTGAGGGCTTGCTTTATTATACATCCTTTAAATGAGTGCTGCGTACCTTTTAACTATTCGGCAGGGTGTTTAAAAGAGCGCATGTTTCTATTGAGTCGAACGCCTTTTCGTAATCCATGAACGCTATCCAAATTTTGATGCTGTATTCATTAACTTTAAATATTAGCGTTCACATTACCTGACACATTGTCCAAGGTGCTAAATCCCTTTCTAAAGCTAGCTTGCTCCCGGTGTTGATAATTATCAAATTTTTTGGTAAATTTCTCTGTTATTATTTTGGTGGAAAGTCTATGTAACATTGAGAGCAAGCTTATAAGTCTATAATTGCTAAATTTGGTTTTGTCACCATTTTCGTACAAAAATATTATTGCTGCGTTGTCGGAGTGTCGCCATTCTGGAGGCATTTCTTAAATCTTTCCGGCATTTCTAGTATTCGATTTTGTTCCTAGTTCTAGCATTTGAACAATAAGACCATCCTCGCATGTCGCTCAACCTTTTGCCATATAGTTTAAAGATTTGTAAGTTTCTATTTTAATTATATGTAGTCCTTCTTCCTAGGCTACATTTAGCATTCTTTTTAATTGCGTTTCTCCGGGTGAATTTGCTTTACTTGAATATAACTTCTTATAGTAATCCTCTGTGTCTCTGTTTATATCGTATATGTGTGTTACTAAGTTTTTTCTTTTATTTTCTGCTAGTTTAACAATATGTGCGCGTTTTGTGTTTTTTTGGAGTTGTTTCGAGCTTCTATTATTTTCCAGTGTTTCTAGGATCTTTCTGTCATAGATCAGGAAGGGTGTTCTTTTCAGGGATTTTTGTATTATCATTAACATGTAAAGTACATAGGATAATATCAAAGCGATCTCTACTTATTGTGTGTGCTGCAACGAGCGGAACACTTAGATCATTACTATACCAATAGTGACTCTCCAATTTGGCAATTTTTGACAAACGTTAAAAGCTCTTCTTTCTTCAAGTTGAGATTTTTGTTTCGTTGTGTGGCATACAAATTACTTTGAAAGACAATGTTATCAAGAACAAGTGCAAACAACACTAAAAAAATATCTGTTTCAGTTTCACTTCCTACTTTCTACTCCACCTATTGGAAAATTGTAATCCGGAATACTTGTGGTTTGGTTTTTCTTACGCCGCTTTCTGTTCACTGTTTCCTGCTTTCCTACATTTCTTCCATTTGCTTGATTATTGCATCTGCTCCTTCTTTTCGGCTACTTATTGTCTGGACAGGTATTGCTTCTCCGTCTTGTATTTGGGCTGTTCCTTCTTCGGTTGGCAACGCACAGGAACTGAAAGTACTAGCCTCTTCAGTGTCTGTAATGTCTTCAACAATTTCTAGTTTTTTTAGAAAAGATCTCATATTGATCGTCTGGTAATTGGCCGTCATTTTCATAGGGTTCTTCATCCGTCTGCACAACATTACCGTCAGGTATGCTTTCTACAACCAAATGTTCAACAATCTCCAACAACAGCGTCTGTAAGTGGGCGTCTATATTCGTAGTCTTTTCCTGTTGGCGTCTAACAAAATAGTTCGGAATAATAACATTGTACATATTACAAAACCAATACTAATCCCTCACCTTATGTTGTACGGTAGTCCCTTTAACACATACGTTTTGATAACCTGGCAGTGCGTTTGACCGCAAGTTATATAGTCGCTTTTTAGTTCTCCATCTATTCCAATAGTTATTATCGCACAAAAGACTATAATTATGGATAATTTAGAAAGATTCAGCTTTAATTAACATACCCACCATTCAACAACACACATGTCAAATAATTAACTGAAATGCTTTAGCTGGCAAGGCTGCCAACTTAAGCTAACTAAAAATTTAAGAACACTAGATGATATACTAAAGTACCGTCAGGCAATGTCCCATGAGAAAAACGTACATAGAGGACCAAGAGGTACGTAGTTATGCAGGGTTAAAAGGTGTGGTACCCTTTTGCCCGTCCGTCATCAAAGGGTTAAACATAAAACAATGTATAATTGCAGAAGGAAACCACAATTTTGTTAAAAAAAAAACAATACGAAGGATGATTACCAAAAACTTGTTAAAAAACTTAACAACTGAAAGCTTACTGGTTTGATAGGTTTAATTGGGAAACTATGATAAATCCGACTAAATTAGCTTCGCAAACTACGAAAGCTTAAAGTAGTTTCATATGAATGGAATCCTAACTCTACATTTTAATCTTAGCATCGTTTAAAAACCATTAACATTTTTAAATATTAATGGGCCTTATCTAATTAGTGTATCTAAACAAGCACATATTTTTAAAACGTCTCCTTGTTATTTTGCATAAATACACAATCAAATCTATCTTCGATTAATATTTCTTTTCAATTAAACGTTTGATGACCACTGATTTTTCAATGCAAAATCTATCGATGATGTCTTGCCTTTGACATAAAGACAAATCACCTATAATCATAATATTTGCGGTAAAATATAGAATCATTTACTCATTCCTTAAAAATCTCAGTTTACAAAAAACGACTTGTAAATCGTATGACACGGTCACATAAAAAATCTAAGGAGTGCTATATTACCTTCTTGTAAGCCTTTGTAAATGGATGGGAAATAAACCTTAACGTGCATAAAGATTAATGTTATTTTTAGACTGGTAATCCATTGGTTCCTTTTTTTTGGTGGTATTGGCGAATTTTATTTTTGAATTTTCAATAAGTTCTCAATTTACATACATTTGAAGTAAGATGAAGCAGAAGTTGTTCTTTTGCTGTAGCTGACTTTTGAGGTTTTTTCGCGGAGCCTTTTGTATAAACTAACTTTCTTCATTATGTTTTGGGAAGTTTTCATGTAGAAGGCAGGTATATATGATTTATTATTATTTAATTATTAAACTGATAAGCAGGTAAACGAATGTCTTAGTAATAAAATATGGAAGGCAGTCTTTTTGGTTTCAAGGTTTCAGATTGTTCAGGTTCTTTTATGATCAAGCATTTTCAATTGAAAAGTGGCGTCTCAGTCAAATAAAATTTTCTCTTATTGTTGCAAAACGTGTATTGATTTATCTTAAATTTTTGATGTAAACCTTTTTAAGTTTTTGTGCAACTGTGGCAAAAACTTGGAGAAATATTCCTTGAACTTGTGGAGTAAAGCAATTTTATGTTGTGGCATTTTAGTTCTTTATACATAAACCTAGACGAGTTTTTTTAAAGAAATTTATTGAAGTTAATGCAGTTGATTATACCTAATGCCATTTTTATTCTGTAGAAAAGGCCCGTTTTATCATTAATTTTATGGTACAATTTAAAAACGGTACAGAATATCGATCGATTCATATTCCTTAAACTCGCGAATTTATCGTGTGGTTAATGGTTATCAACAAAATCTGCGTGTGTCATTATAAATAAATTAAAAGTTTTTGTGGCCTTTTCGCAGTCCAAAATAAAATATAATGTGAAAACATTATTACTAAAATTCTTGTAGATTGATTAAGCGGAAGCATAAAGTAAGCAGTTCTTTCTTAAATTAGGTAGACTTTTATAAATTACTCGTTAAAATTGCTAAATTTGTTCTGAGCATTACAAATAATAATTACATTGAAGGTTATTTTATTTCCTACAGTTTCTGTACGTTTCAAAGAGAAACTGTAAGCCTTTTAAGTTCAGGTCAAATGGTTAAATTTCACGTTTTATTAAAGTATTAAAGCGAATTCTATTAGAATAATCCAAAATATAATTTCATGAAAACGTCTAAGTTATGGTTATACATTCAAGGAAAATTGCTTTAATCACTTAGTACATTAGCTAATGAATGAATTTCTTTACACGAATGTCAAATATCAGTAGTTAGACTCATACAACGCACGGATAATTCTTATTAGTTTTCCTTGTTATTTTGTGCATGCCAGAATCGGTTTCACTCTCTAGAAATCCACACATTAATTATTATTACGTGTACATGCATAGGTACCTACATTCAAAATGTCAAAGTTGAACGTATTAATTTCTTTGGTAGGTATAGTGGGTAAATGAAATTTTAATTTATCCGAAACTGGTCCTAATAAATTTTCAACCCGGCATTTACGGCGTTTTACGTTATTATTTTCATGGATTTAGGTCAATAACTTCTAAACTAGGTATATTTTATCAAAGAATATAATTGTTTTTTCACTACTAGTATTAGAAGATGTCATTATTGACCTTATTTTCGAGCCCAGAAGATGAATTTCTCTCCTAGTGGTCAATAATTTTTTATTATTGACTACTGGTTAATAATAGAAACAATTGCTATGCGCTCAGGTGCCTATTTTAAATATGTTTTACCCAAATGTCAATTGAAATTAACCTCTCCCCTTGTTTTCAAGCAAGGCTATTTGATTTTTGTGGATATTTAGGAATAAATATACGCATCTGTCATTTTATTTTTTATTTATGTAAAAATGATTAATTAAAAGGAATAAAGGTGCTAGTAGTGAAAAAAATAGTATATAAACCACGGTAGAGAAGACTTTTCTCAGCCTCACAACTTATTTCCCTCCATGCTTCGCATGTCGGGAAATAATACTGCTCGGCTGAGAAAAATGTCTTCCCTACCTTGGTCTATAATATACTATTTTAGATGACGTTAATACGTCAAGTTTATACCACATTTTAAATATTTTTACGCAGATTTACCAAGGAAAATTTAAAGAATAAATTTATTTAGTACAGCAAATACGCTGCGGCATGTTAATTACACATACTGTGCTTATTTTAAAACCTTTTCTCGTTGATTAACATGCACTGTGTCCAGGAGATGACGCACAGATGTTGTTGATGGGGAGATTTTGAAACGTTTTTAATTTAGACCAAAACATGAATAACTGGCATGTTTAAAGACATTTTGTTGAAACGGTTTTGCTGAAAATATTTAGGGGATTTTAATTACATTGCTAAAAATGCTTGTAAGAATCTTTTTACTGAATTTTTAAATAAATTCCTTCATATTCATCTAGTATTTTTTTAAGCTTATTAAAGACATTTTGCTTTACTTTACTTTCATTTTTTCTTTGGCATTCCTGAAAGTGTTTACTATTAAATGAGCCATTATGATTTCTAAAGTACAGTTGGATGCTTTTAAATGGAAAATAAGACGTTAAGTGTTATCTAATGGAAATTCTTTCCTTGGATGTGTTTTTTCGACTTCAAAAGAACCAACAATTATTAAGAGCGATTCTATTCAACATCTACAAAATACAAGGTTGAGCATAACTCACAGTTTTGTTGGATATATTTTACCCTCGAAAACTTTCTTAGTCTCCTTGTTTCTTTTATAAACTTCAACTTTTTTAAACTCGCAAGGAGCAAGTTTAAGTTTTTACGAATTAAGATATATTTAATAATTAAGTGTAGAAACTGAAGATGCCTTAAGCATAGCAGTTTAGTTAGCAAGGCAGCAGCAGGATATTAAAATATTATTAAGATTATCAGAGCTATTGGTAGTTGTAGCATTCTGTGAGGTCAACTGTCTCCAGTTCTTAGCAGGCTGCGATGCCAATGCACATAACACTGCATGGGCCAGCATACAAACGAGCGAAGAATCGATCTTCTGAAATACTTGGTAAGTAATAACTTGTACCCAATCAACCGAGGTAATGAGCCCACTTTTGCCACTCGACTTCGGCAAGAAGTCATTGATATAACCCTGGCTACAGACGGACTGCAGCACAGAGTTATGCGATGTCACGTGGCAAATAAATCGTCAATGTTTGATCATGAACACATTGCTTACTTACCAGCAGATTTTGAAAAGGTAATCGTAACCTGTTGAAATGCTAGGAAAACTGATTGGGATGCTTACAGGGAAGAACTTCGCTGCAAGTTATCCCATGTAAAGACCCAAATACACACATCAGTTACATGACACCATTATAACCTCATATAATAACAACAGCCCAATGAGCATAAGGCAGACCAACAGGAATGTCATATGGTGGAACGAACGCTTGGCCAACTTGAGGAAAAAAGCAAGGAAGCTTTTAAACAGAGCTAAAAAGACCAAAGAGTGGGATCAGCTCGCTCAAGCTCTAACGGTCTACAACAAAGCTCCGAGAAAGGCAAAGAAGGCTCGTGGAAGTTCGTCTGTGGGGATGTAGAAAACACAACCCAAACAGTACGCTTACACAAAGCTCTGTCAGAAGATCCTTTAACTCAAGCCGGGAAAATGTTAAAACCGATGGGGGAATACACAATAAACGAAAGGGGAACACTGGAAATACTTTTGCAAGTACATTTTCCAGGATCACTGGTCGCTAATCAGGCTGAAGCAACATCACAGCCAGTGCCTAGCACCTTCTCGAAGAAGCCCACAAAAGACAACTGGACGGTTGCTAGAGAAGTGATCACTTACAAATACAATGCCTCTGCTCTACAAATTGCCCAGGCCAGATGGAATTTTTCCAGTAGTTTTGCAACAGGGAATCGACCTTCAGGTACCGATTTTAATTAAAAATTTTCGTTTACATTTAGTGGGAAACTACCGGCCACTGGCATGGAGACACATCAAGGTGATCTTCATTCCTAAACCAGTGCGAGAGTCACACACCTAGCCAAAGGCATATAGACCGATTAGCCTAATATTTTTTTGATTAAAAGCTATGGAGATAGTTGTGGATAGGCATATACGAGATGGGGTTATAAAAAACAGCCGCCTACATCGAAATCAACTTGCATATAAATCAAGAAGGTTATGTGAATCAGTACTTCATAACCTAGTCAGTAGGATAGAAGTGTCACTAAACAACAAGAAAGTAGCTCTAGCTGCTTTCTTGGACATAGAGGGAGCATTAGATCAGACCTCCTTTGATTTAATAACAACTGCCATCTTCAGTCATTGCGTTAACGACACCACTAACAGAGGGATAGAGATCCGCCAGGTACAGGCTCATTTAGGAGCAGAATCTGTCAAGGTACATGTTGCTAAGGGCTGCCCACAAAGGGGCACTCAATAATAAAGGATATTATACCCAAGGATATGCGGACGACATAGTCATCCTCATAACCGAAAAACATCCAACTATTATTGCAGCCCTTATGCAAAAGGCGCTAAACATTATACTTGGCGTGAAAGGGAAAACCTTAAGGTAAACCCTCATAAAACAACACGAATACCCTTCACTAAGAAAAGAGTTGTTGGGACATTCCTATGCCTATGTCTATGGCACCCTAGTCTGCTGGCCAAAGGTAGAACACAAAACAGCCATGTGTATACACATGTGGAGCCATGAATAATACTCTAACAGCATCTGAGGAAGCCCCTCTGGGGCTTATTACACTGGATATATATCTAAGGAGGGAAGCTTGGATTGAAGCACATCGGCTGAATATTACTGGTAGTTGAGACACTAACCAAGAACGCTGTATACACAGATGATTACAGGAAGCAGTTGCAGGAGACCCCACCTTAAGAATGGGCCCTGATTACCTCATCCAGAGTGTTTGTTTGAAAAATCATTCACTGTGAGATGTGATCGCAATGGCTGGACTCAAGGAACTCCACCCTACCTCTCGAAAGGGATAGTCTGGTATATAGACGGATCCCGTACAGTGGGGGTACAAGGGATGGAATATATGGCGTAAGACCAAGAGAGAATATCACTATATCTCTGACAACTAAAGCCACAGTCTTTCAAGCTGAAATATTTGCTATAATGCAGTATGTTCAGGAGAATGTAAAAAGCGGGTATATCCATTATGGCATAACCATTCTGTTTGACAGTCAGGCAGCCTTAAAAGCACTTGAATCATCTGGTATTAGTTCGAAACTAGCTTGAGAATGTCTGAATCACCTGACCCTCTTAGCTGAGAAGAACACAGTTCAACCCATATGGGTACTAGAGCACATTGCCAAGAGGGAAACGAAGCAAACACTGATGCAACTACCCGTATTCAGAACCTGTATGTGGAATACCCAAAAGAAACATTCGAACAGTGATTGAAAAACGGACCGTTAAGCAAAATATTTCTTGCTGGGTTGCAACCCACAAGGGCAGAAACTGGGGAAGGATGTAATTGGCAAACCTTCACGCGGACTGACATTTGACGTAACTAAACTTAGGTCGAACTCAGATTAGGCGATTGGTAGGACTTGTCACAGGAAACTGTCATTTGAGAAAACATCTAAACAAAAATAGGAATATATAGCGGAGACACACTCTGTAGATTATGTCAGGAAGAGGAAGAAACAGCCTCGTACATAATATTTGACTGTCTAGCGGTGTTCTGCAAAAAGGGAAACGCTACGTGGAATAACTGTCACGCACTGCAACACGTTGAGGGCACGGGTTAACTTTGATTGGATCAGGGCGGGGGCGTGCAAAAGACCAAAGGGTCGACATACAAGCATGATGGGCAGAAAACCCCAAAAACAAACCCGTTAAAAAATTAATCAACCACAGGCTTTCAGTGCTTTTCCAAATTTCAACTTTCAAGTTTTAGTTGTTACCTATTAAGATATACATATTTATTTAATTAAATAATTTAGTAGTAACAAGTTAACCGGCGGTAGCGCAGGACCACTCTGCGGCTCGGTGTGCCCGGCCCCCTCGGTACTGTAAAGTTATAAGAGGGTAAAAGAGAAAGAAGAAGAAGAAGAAGAATAGTAACGAGTTACAACTAAAAATTCGCACTAAATATATTACTCGTATAAAAAAATAAATACAATGGAGAGTGTAGGCAATTTGACGTGCTTTAAGCATAATTTAATTGACAAAGTGGTAGCAGGATATTACCGTAAATTTCAGGATTTTTTCAAATTCTTTAATAATTTTAATTTACTATTATTATTATTATTATTAGCCTGTACAAATCCTTATATAGGGCAAAGACCTCCCTTTTCTCTTATTCTTTGTACCTTCTCAAATCTACTCACTTATTAGTGAGGGGGAATTGGTTTACTTTCCCATAGTGGCCGGTCCTCGTGGGAGAGAGGTGCCGCGTTAAACGGAGGAGTCGGGCCACCCATCCCAGCACACTAAGTTTTAAGTTTCTATGAATTACTATATATTTATTACTAAAATTGCAGAAACTTATAGTGTCTTACGTACCACAATTTAATTCCCAAATTAAAATAAATATTATTGCAAATTCCAGGATTTCTTGAGGACTATTTATCGATGTTTGAAAATTTTAACTTGAAATGTCGAAGTTTTACGTTTTTACGCATTAAGATGTATTTAATACTAAAAATGTAGGGGTAAAGGTACGTTTTCGTAAGGACAAATCGGGGCGACTTGTTGGCCGGACATGTTTGCCGACCGACAAGTTGGTAAAATTGACAGGTGTTTATGTTGTCACTTGTCTGCAACGGACATGTCGAGAGAACGATCTTCGAATCGAAATCTGCAGTTTTCAAGATGGCAGACGATGAAGTAGTACAGGTTATATCAACTTTCATAGTGTTGGCAGGAAGCCATGCGATGCTAGAAAGTCAAAAAAAGTCAAAACGGAAACGCAAAAGATGGTACGTTAGAAGATTTTTAGCGAAGAGGCGTTTGGAAGGTGCATATACGTAGCTCGTTAATGAATGGTCTTCGCTTGCACCTAGTTGCGTCTCTTATTATTAAAAATTGAGTGTTTACGTAGTGACAAACGAACGCCGACTCGACATGTGCGGCTAATTTTTGCATCCGACATTAACATGTCGTCCGACTGTCCCGACATGAAATGCATTTCGTTTACATTAGAACAGACATGTCGGCGGACATGCCGGCCAACATGTTGCGTCCTTACGAAAACGTACCTTTAGAAGTGCTTTAAGGGCGGTAATCTAATGGTTGGAGTAGTAACATGAATATGTCTTTGCACTTTTTAGGAATTTTCAGGGCTTTTCAGCTGTATCTATTAGTTCAGGCCATAAATCAGCTTTACGTTCTTGAAAAACGTGAAATTCTCTATAAGGACTGTATCGTTAATTATGGGTACACTTTTAAATAGATATAAAAAGCAGGCTCTGACTGTTGTTATTAGTTGCCAAGCCAAAATGTGTTTTTTACTGTGTAAACGTCACAATTCACTCATTAAGTGGTAGTTTTTGTTGATAAATACAGAAATGAGAGGCTTATCAGTAAAAAAACGAAAATCAATTGTGTCCAAATACTGCAGTGGCAATGGTATGTCGATGCGAAAATTAGCAAAAGAAGAAGGTGTTAGTGTCCATGCTGTTCAAAATGCCATTAAACGTTTTGGTAATCATTTCACGTTGAAAGATTTGCCTGGTCGTGGAAGAAAGCCGGGTGCTTCAAGGCCAGATTTAGACAAAAAGATTTGCAAGCAATTTTCTGGAAAACAGGAGATATCTGTTAGTGATTGTGCAAAAAAATGTGGAACTTCTGTAAGTATGGTCCAACGTGTTAAGAAAAGGAATGATCTTAAGACATTTAAAAAACAGAAACAACCAAAACGTTCTGCAATTCAGTCATCTTTAGTAAAGACTCGTGCTCGAAAATTATATGACCAAGTTTTGTGCCGTAACGAACAATGCATAATTATGGATGACGAGACTTACGTCAAACTTGACTACAAAACTTTACCGGGGCCACAATTCTACACTGTAGAAATAGGAACAGAGGTACCGAATTCAGATAAGTCAATATTTTGTGAAAAATTTGGAAAGAAGGTATTAGTTTGGCAAGCTATTTGTCAATGTGGTATGACGTAGATTCCATTTTTCACCCAACAAAGTTTGAATGCTGAAATCTATCGTAAGGAGTGTCTACAAAAAAGATTGTTGCCCCTCATTCGAAAGCACGACAAACAAGTGTTATTTTGGCCTGACCTGGCTTCATGTCACTATGCTTCTTCTGTCCTAGAATGGTACCGCGAGAAAAATATCCTATTTGTTGAAAAAACACTAAATCCTCCAAACTGCCCGGAAATCAGGCCGATTGAAAAATTTTGGGCGTTAATAAAGGCAAAATTACGGAAAAATGTCAAACCGGACGAAGATTTGACACAATTCAAGAAAGACTGGAATCGACTAACCAAAACTGTGCACGAATCTGTTGTCCAAAACTTGATGCGACACATTAAGAACAAAGCTCGAGAATTAGGAAAGCCGTCATAATTTTCTTCCGAAATGATCGAAATTTAAATATTAGTTTCTAAAACATGTAAATCTAAATGTCGTTTTTCGAAATACAGTAAAATAAAAAAATTATTAGACTTTTTATTTGTACCCATAATTAAAGATACAGTCCTTATTTATAAAACTTGCCACGAACCTGAACTCTAATTTTTTGTAACCTCCAAAGTTTGAAGTTTCAACCAAAATGCTCATATTCTAAAAATTATAATTTCCGGACTTTAATTTATTTAAGCTTCAATGTCATACCTTTGGTTATACAAAAGAGGAAACCAAGGATAAATTGGCAATTTCGCCTTTCGTCTAATATACTCCTAAAAACAAATAAAGGAAATGAAAGTTGATTTCCTAATTTTGACTGTAAACCTTCTGTTTATGTATGTAAAATACAGCAACTAGCTTAATTTTTGAATCATCTTTGTTGTTGTGTCTAAAATGTTCATAACTTCAAGAACGACCTGAAAATTGAGCAGATTCTGATTAGAAAACAATAACTCAGTTTTAATGAACAGCTTTTTTTATTTGTTTTCGGGTATTGAGCTTTTAATTTTTTGACTTTAGGATTGTCAGTCTCCCTTTTATATTTACAAACTCTTCAGTTAAGTTACAGTTCTTAAAAAGCACCATTTGAAATTAGTAAAACTTTTAAAAAGCTTTGAGAATCATGTTTATAGCTTGTTTTAACTTTTTAATGTTTGCTTTATACATTTTTCACGATTTTGTTTATAATTCTTTCAATATTTTTTTTCGTAGTAATGTAAATAATCTCATTCTTTTCATTTTATGATTTTATTATAACTTTAAGGCTGCTTTCAAACGTTGAAATTTAGATTTAAAGCTGATCTGAACGTGATCTAAGACAAATGCTACGTTCCATTTAGAAATTTCAGGATTTTTATTCCTGTAAGTAAACGGTTTGAAATTCCTAATATTTTGACTTTTGGTGTCTGCTTCTTCTGTAACCATTCCAAATAGTAGTACATTCAGTATAAACATTTAAATTTCGTTCAAAGCTTTCCCGACACCTGCCTTCTGCTACCTCAAAGATAATTTTTAAACTTAGCAATTTTTAAAATGTCCTTAAACTGTGCCAATGTACTAAACGTTTTTAAAGTTCTTATTCTTTTGAATTCAAGAATTTCTGAGCTTTTCAGACATTACAAATTTCAATTAAGCAGACTAAATTGTATAATAAATAACTCTTAAAGTAAATTTGTGGTAAAAATCTGTTACGTTTGAATAATAACATGAAACTGAAATTCACAAACATTATCCTGGTTTTAGGCTTTACAGAGCTAAACTGAAAGATATAGAATTAAATTTAGGCAAATCCACCCAAAATCCTAACAGTCTGATCTATATGTAACTAATTAGTTCTAATTTTGTAATAACAAATGTTTAAACTTGAAGTCTGATAATATATTTCCTACAATGCAAATCTTTACAAATTTAATCTGTAAAAGGAAAGAATTTTATACAATTTTGTCTTGGTTAATCAGATTATAATAAGGCAAAGCTGTGTTTTAGAGCTTTTTTCAGTTGAAGTTCGGTAGGGATTTGTGAAAAAAATTATCAAGCATTCCATTTAAAAGAAGTGGATGTTTTCATAAATAATTCTGAGATTTGCAGTTTATATTTGAAGAGAACTTAAATTTGTTGTTGTTTTCAAATTTGATTATTTCTGGTTTTTAGCTTTTTAGATTTCGTAGGTAATTATGTTGTTTCTAAAATAACAAAGGTTTCAGGTATTAAGCTTGAGTCAAGGTGTTATGTTTTTTTACTTAAACTTTTCAAAACATTTCATTTTCAGTTTTAACGGTGATTAAGCTGAAACGAATTATCATTGGTTATCACTATTTCCAATGTCTTTAATTTATTATTTAACAGAAGACTAGTGGTAAGCACTGCATAGTTTGGAAAGTTAAGAATTTTTGAAGTCGATTAGGTAATTGTACGTCATCTTGTATTATGGAATACATCCGTCAAGCTAGGTTTTGTCAGTTAAAAGTTTCAAACAGAATTTTTTGTATAAATTGCCACCATTTTATAATTGATAATTAAAAAAAACAAGAAAAAGGAACACAAAATGAACAATTTATCATTGATTTCTAAAAAGTTAGTTATTCAAAAGGAATCGAGGTTAACTATCTGTCATTTTACTAAAACTTACGTAAAATAAGTTCTAAATGGAACTGTAAAAGGTTTTTTTGTGATTACCAACTTACTGGCAAATGAGTAAAAAAGGCGAAAGGTAGGCTAAATTTATTGATTTTTCAATTAAGCCTAGCTGTAGCTTTGTGTGACAGATGCTTTTAGTTTCTCTCTAAAATTAGTTTCTAATGCCGAATTTCAAATTCCCAACATTGCTTGCTACCAATCACATCACAAATAAATTTTTAAGCAAATTGTGGTAACATATGTATATAACAAACAATTCTGTGTTGTTTAGTTTGTAACGGACATATCCAAACCTTTACTAAAAGATTATACTAGAATCTGAACAAATGAACCTACGACATTTTGCAAATAAATTATTGATTTGGCCACACTAGTTAAACTTTATGCGTTGAGCGCGTTCGAGGAAGACCTTTAACCTAAGTTGCTTGGTAAATTTTTACATGGAATTACACAGAACGATATTGTGGGTAGGCATGCGATATTAATTTGACTTTAATCAATTTGTGTTAAGGTTGTTCGAAAATACAAGGTACAATACAGTTACAATAATAAAAGGTTTAGCCACACCTATTTGATATGATGTATACTTAACATACAATGAAAAAAAAATTGTCAACATTTATTTAATGACAAAGAGAACACGCCTATTACACGCATGCTTTCCGCTTGCGAAATATTTATCTAGCGATAATCTAATTGTAGTTTAGTAGGAGATAAACGAGATACAAAGATTCGATTAAGGAAAGGTCCGTGTTTAAATGAGTTGATGGTTGTAGCACCTTTTCAACTAAGCAACGAATTTATAGAATGATATACCGTCATATAACTCTTGCTACATTCTAATACAAAAACCTAAGCAATTTATCACGCTGTATCGATGCAGAGGATAAAGAATGTTAGGATGTCTACAAAGAGACGGCTGGAATTTCCGGGCAATCATTCCCGAAACCTCCGCAGGATCCGGTTCCGCGTCGCTTAATAACTCCAGGGCATCGGAGAGTGTGATAAAGTCGCTTCGGTGACTGGTCCTGGCAGTGTTTTACCCAAAGTAGGCTAAACGAAAACCCATTTCTGTTAACAATAATTCGACATCGATTTAGCTGACAAAATGCCTCATTTATAAATGCATACCAAGTACGACTAACGGGGCACATCAAATTTAGATCCCCTTCGAATCCACCATAAATACCTATATTTTCAGCCAGATTAAATGGTTACGTAAAGTATAATTTCAGTGAGATTTATTTGTACCATTAGCTATAGTTGGATCAACAAAGGTTTAATCACAAACATACTGAAAATCTCGGTTCTAAGAGAGTAATGCATTCGTGTACTTACAACAAATTAGTCCTAATAACGCTCTGCGGTTGGTTTAAGATGTTGTATTTAATCATTTCGTACACCGAGGAATGTTTTCCCTTAATACATTCCTCGCGTTTCGTACTGAACAATTTTTTTCTTCACTTTTAAATAATGACTATGCAAAACCGCGATTATTTATTATCAAAGCGAAATATTTGTCCCTCGGCCTTTCCCAGCCTTATTTAGAGAATTAAATGTAAAGGCTAAAAGTTAATTTTAAAGAGTTCAAAGCAACAAGCCGCTCTTGCGTAAGGAATTAGATGTGAAAACAAATTACAGAAGGAACTATAAATTTTACTGTCTCACCGATGTGCCGTGCCTCATAAAGTAAACGAATTTTCTTGTTTGATATCTGTTTCCAAATTAAATAGATATCTAATTAAAGACCTTTTCCAGTCGAAATACCCAGAAAAAATTTAATTTAACATTCTTGCTCTTATATCACATAACCAGATAAAATGATATTTATACACTTAAAGATATGTTCGGCTCTTCATTATTTTTATAACCCGTCATTATGGATGACATAATAATAAATTTCTCTGAAGAACGTTTAGACCATCCTAACGGGCGTATTAATTCAGATATCTAACCTATTGGTGTAGTACGTATGAGGACAAAACTGCAATTTTCCGTAATTACACGGAAATAACAGCTGCTTAATTTTACGGCTTATAATTACGAAACGAACTTAGCGAGAGACATTTATAGCCCCTATTTTCATAAGCAGAGTAATTAACTTACATGGTGAAATGTGTGCGATCACATTACTACCTTAAACTTATTTAATTTGAATTTATTACAGGCTTAGCTTTACCATACTTGGGAATATTTAGTAAAATATTCGTGCGTTTGTTGTTTACGGTAATAATTTTCACATTTTTACAAAGTGCTAATGTATATGGCGAGCGAACGAGAGAAAAACTGTTAATTTTCTCTTTTATGTTCACGGTTTTAGCCTAAGCATATTAAATTATCTTTTTTGCCAAACACTTGTTAAGATTTAACAGTCCACTTTTTAAGCGGACAGACATTTTTTGGTTAATGGGATAGATATAATGGTTCTCTTAATGGAACTCGAAAACACATCTGAAATGTACGGGAAGTTACGAAACCGGATGATTTCGTAATTCTTTATGATTAAAAGGTTTTCGGTAATAGTTGCTGTAAATATTAACACTTGTCATATTTATTGATAATTATCGTGGTTGTAAAAATTATTAGGATTATATTTTATGAAAACGGCTCTAACTAGCTGACCAATAGCGTGTCATAAACAATGTGATTTGCAAAGCGTATTCCCAGTTGTATATCTTACTCATTGCGCATAAATAAATATTTAATTAATTTATAGGCACAGTAGTAATTATGTCAAGTATGGAAATTTATGAACAAATGCATACATTTCAAAATATGCAGATGCGATAGAAAACAAAGCTAACTACCTAATATAAATCAGAGCATAACCGTATACAGTTCTTTACTTAATACGGTAATTAATACAGAGCTTTCAGTACCTACTTAAGATTTATAGGTGGGAGGAAACGTTTTTCAATCGCTATAATTCTTCCCAAACTACAAATTTTTCGAAGCATACTTTACAGTTTTAATTTTGAAAACGCTAAATTATAAATATTACAAACCAACTACAGTGAATTAATTAATTTTTCTGAAGTTTCGGAAAGGGAAAAGTCTCGAAAATAATGCCATATCTCAAGGCATTATAATTAATTCAAACGATTAAATGTAAATATTTTACTTAAACGATTTAATTAAACAAATATTGCAAAACTGCAAACCTGATTTTTCAATATAAAAAACTTTCCATAACGACAATATCGAAAAATTAACATTTTAAAACAGTTGTTTGATGAACTTCAGACTTTCCACTCATAAAAACAAATGGCAACAGTACTACCCATTATTGTGTTATCTTATGGCGAGGTAGGAAATAATTTTCAGCTAACAACTTCATTCATTTTACTGGTCTTAGCAAATTCACATAAAAGTTGAGAATCAAAATTAGTTTTGTAGCTCAAACTGCTTGTAAGAAGCTAAAGAAACTAATCTGATTTTCATGATTTCATCACTTTTTTTATTATTTGGTAATATTTAGAAACCTTTAGAATAACGAAAATTACAAAAAACATATTGTATTCTCTTAAATGCCATAACCCACAAAAAATAAAATGATAAAACAATGTTTTCCATGGTTTCGATGTTATTTTAGCTCATCAGGTGGTATCCAAGCTATATTATGCAATTCAAAAGCTAAAACCAAATTAATGTTGTGTTAGTTTTGTTTAGTCCTGTAAAAAAATATTCAAATCTTACAGCCATTGATTGGGCATTAGGCTGTAGGCTGCACAGTTCTTTGATCCTAGAATGGATACAATACTGGATACATGGGGTTTGGCGATACCCCATTTAAAAAACATAAATAATCATATTCAGCAGTAAATCTTTATTTCAAATTGAAAAAAATACTAATACTACTTAACATATAATTCTGGCAAATATCTACTCGAGAGTCAGGGCATGCGGTGTTAAGACACTTGGACACAGGTAACATCTGGTACTTCCTGATGTTTTCTTTTGTGGTTCTGACGTATTAGGTTCCTCAGTATCACCTCCGCCTGCGATAGTTGGTGGGTAGATTGAGTAGCTCACCAGCATCGTTACCGGTTCCAAACCCGGAGAAAGGAGGAGGCCTAGGCCACGCCAGCTCTCTACAGTCCCTATCTAGGGTAAAAAGTAACCCATCCCACAGAACCGGAAATATGCCTCGGAATCGGATTGATTTAAACTTGACGACCCCTGCGAGAAAAAGGTTAATGAACAGGAGAAAGAACAAACTTAGAATTGCTACTTGGAATGTCATGTCCTGGACAACAAAACAATTTTAGAGGAAATCTGTAAAACTATACAAATCCGCGAAGAACAGCAAGGCTTCCGAAAAAATAGGTAAATTAGCGACGCAATCTTTTTGAGTTCTGTTAAAACCAAATCCAACCTAGTCAAGGATTGTCGTGTGGCCCTGGAAAGGCTCGGCTCAACCAATTGGGTTCGACTAATCTGGGTGCCCGGTCACAGCAACATTCCTAGCAACGAGGAGGCCGACCGCCTGGCTAGGGAGGGCTCTTCGGAACCCTTCTTAGACCCTGAACCGGCCCTCGGTCTACCTAAACCAAGCATTTACTTAGCAATTAGAGATTGGATCCACTCTCAGTTCATCTCATATTGGGCTTCGCGGTCTGGGCTAAGACAAGCGAAGCTACTCATCCACAGACCTTCAAAAACCAGGTCCGAACAGCTTCTTAGGTTTAGCAGGAAGCACATCAGAATAGTCACAGGCCTCCTTACGGGCCATGGACTCTTTAAAAGGCACCTGCATTTGATGGGCCTCTCCGAGGACCCAACTTGCAGATTCTGTAACGATGAAGATGAGACTTCCCTTCATCTACTTCTACGGTGCCCCAGATTCCTCCTTCTGAGACATCGAATACTTGAAGCCGGACTCCTAGAGCCCGACGACACACGGAGCGCCTGCATGGACAAGATCCTAGCCTTTGGGCTAGGTGTCGGTCTGTATGAAGGCATCCTTTAATTTGCGGCGGATGCACAATGGGCCTAGGGCCTGAGTGCTGCTACTTTGCACCTCCGATGAATGAATGAATGAATGAATGACGCAATCTTCATTATCAAATAGATAGAAGAAAAATCTTTAGAATTTAACAAGCCTGCATTTATGTGCTTTGTCGACATGATCAAGACTTTCGACCGAGTCCGCCTAGTAGACATTATCAAACCAATGTAAGAAAATCAAGTAAACCAGAGATTAATAAAGTTAATATACGAGATTAATAGCCATTGCAGAACGAAGATAAATGTAACACATCAATTAACTGAAGAAATACAAATACGCACAGATATAAGGCAAGGCGACTCACTGAGCCCGTTTATATTCAACATGGTTATGGATAAAATAAAACTTTACCCAAGGGAGCAGGCTACGCAATGGGAAACACTTACTTTGATGTTGTCTGCTACGCTGACGATGCAGTACTTATCGCTGATTCACAAAACAACCTGCAGAGACTACTTTACTCCTTCAATCAAACAACAGAACAATTAAATATCGTCATCAATACAGACAAAACCAAATGCTTAGTAACATCGAAAGATCCGATAAGATGCAAATTAGAGATCAACCAGAAGATCGTCGAACAAGTAAACCATTTCAAATATCTAGGAGCCGAGATAACAAGTTTTGGAGATCTACAGAATGAAGTTAGAGAACACACGATGAAAGCATCCCGAATCTCAGGTTGCTTAAGAGATATTGTATGGAGAAATAAATACTTCAATATAGACAGTAAAATAAGAACATAAGACTGCGATTAGACCCATCATAACATATGCAGCTGAAACAAAACCAGACACTTCCAATACACAACAAGTAATGAGAACGGCTGAGATGAAAATAATAAGAAGCATCAACAGAAAAACATTACACGACAGGATCAGAAGCGAGGAACTTCGACAACAGAATGGGATCCAAGATATAGGAAAGTGAGTAGGACAACGAAGAAAATACTGGAATAAACACCTAAGTAGAATGGATGAAACAGACTTGTAAAAAATGCAAAACTAAATAACCCTGTCGGAAAAATATCTGAGGGCAGACCACCGAAACACTGGAAGGAATGTTGGACATCTACATCCGAAGAGGTATAAGAAGGTTTAAAACAGGAAGTAGCCTATCTAAATATGGTTATCCATATTAGAAAGAAAGAAGAAGAACAAGAAGTATGCATATTAATGGATAGTATTTTTCGAATATCTTGTTGAAGTTCTCGTGGTAAATTTTTTTGAAACCTTCTCTCCATGTGAGCTAAAGCTAACTGACAACCAAGTTCGCATAGATATTTTCTCCGAATGATGTTATCATGTTTTGTAGCGCGTCTTAAGGGTAACATGGAGTTGATACCAGCTTGGTCCAACATTCTATACAAGAAACGTAAGGACCACCTTCTGGTTTTGCGCGCAACTGTATAAAAATGTTCCATTTGGCCGAAAGTATCCACCCCTCCCTTAGTTGAATTATAAAATTCAATGATTTTTGGCTTTTTTGTTTCTTAACGTACTGTTTTTGTCGAACACATAGTAGCAAAGTTCTTTGGAGTTAACTAGACCAGAGTTTTATTTTCAGGAGGAGACTTCAAAGACGAAACATCTTTCTTTCTGTTCGGTAGAAAGCAGTTCGGAATTTCCGCTTTGTTATGTCGAACAGTGTAAACAATAGTTAGCTTATAATGTGTTAGCAGGTTGTCTGTCAGTTTAATGGAGGTAAACCAATTATTCATCGTAATATTGCGGAAAGTTCCATTAAATTGAAGACAGAGTGTTTTGACTAACTGGGAAGCTAAAGGTTTGTCACGGAATCTCTCTTCTTTTCCAATGCATGGAATGGCGCTGACCATGTGGAATGTTCGGCTATCACGCATAGTGACGATTTTAAGCACAAACTTGTCGGATTTAGATGACATTACGTATATACTTTGAACGGACAATTCCCTGTAAACCCAAGCTCGTCAATAGTTATAATTCTTAGTATATTTTGAAATACAGGATTCCCAACGCTGTCTATTGGAGGAAATTTGTCTTGTCGCTTTGGCATCCAATTGAATGCAATTTACTAAAAATTTGAAACGAGATTCACTTTAAGACCATACTTGATAGATTTTAGCACTTCGTTTGGAAAACATTTCATCAATTGAGAGGGGAGTGTCTTTACGAGTTTCTGATATGTATAAAAGGCCTATAAGGACTAACACTTCTACATTATCAGTGCGATGAACGTGCCTAGCATCCTTGTATTTGCCTTTTTGCCAGTCTATTTCTAAATTAGTATATTGTACAATACTGTCAATCATGGTATCACCAAAAAGAGCTTTCCGTGCATCCTCCTCACCGGTAGTATTTTTTACATTACCCTTTATTCCTGGAAACTTGAGTTCAATATTTCTATAAGGAGCTTTTAACTTGGAAGGTTCTCTTGTGCTCCAGTTGCCAGTAATTATATTATCATTTTCTAACTCACCACTTTCATCTGACACCTCGTCTGAAGATATTACACTGCCATGTTCTGACAAAACTACGTTATCTTCACATTCACTAACATTATCTTCATCGTCAGTTGTAATCTCATCTCACCTAGCTGCATTGTTCTCTCAAAGTCAGGATCTGTGTGTTTTACTAATTTCTAGACAATCGTGTCATGACGCAAATATTATAAAAAGCAACCCTTTCTAGGGTTAAATAAATAAATAGCATATCTAATCAGTGGTACGCTTTTTACCTAATGTACAATACTTGAAGATGCCAGGATTGCAGTGGTAGGGCGCCAGGCTAACGTTACGTTAGTCCTTGGTTCGAATCTTCCGATGGGCTGCAGTCTCGAGGTCGGTATCGAGTCCTGGCGACCATTCGTCATTGGGCACCAATTAACGACGCTCTCCTCCGAATAGAGGCCTGAGAGGTGCAGTATCACGTAACTCGTAGAGTCGGGCTGGATTGTACATTGCACCCGTAAAAGTCACATACGCTAGCGCACCAGTCTCAACACCGAAAGGTAAAAGGGGTTACAAATACAGACAGACAATACTTGAAATTGATTCTTCGGGATATTTTTTGAAGAACTGTTACAGAAAGCCACAAAGTGTAAGATTAAATCTCTTAAGCCTTTTTTCAGAACATGTTGGCAGTTATAAAACGTGTGTGATTAAGAAAAACTGAATTATTTACAGCACTTCCATGTTGAGGTACTACCGCTGGGAGATTTCTAGAATTGAATATCCATACATGTGATTAAATTCGTTGTTTGCATTTACCAATTTCGTCTAATAACTTCCAAGCATAAACAGATAAGGTGGATTTTTTTACATTCTCAATATTATTATTATTATATAAAAAATATTAACAAAAGGTTAAATATAATATGATTAAAAAGTCTTTGAATAGCGGCTGCTGTGGAATTTAGGTCATCTCCGAAATTATATTCTTTTATTATTTTTATGTCATTGACATTTGCTTGGAAAATAAGTGGACTGTAATTAAAAGTGTTTAAAAAACAAAGTTTCAACTGGCTTCTGTTTCCTTGTTAAAATACTGTTTCTTTTTCTCTTAAAATTTAGGTACTTTTAGTGCAATTTAAACAGATGTCAATGATTATAAAAATAACATAAGTAAATAAGTTAAGAAATGGCCTTTACATTCCACAGCAACCAGCATCCAAAGACTTTCTGATCATATTGTACTTGTAAATAGGATTAATCAAAATTAATGGTGATTTGGTCCACAATGTAAAAAATCGCATCTTACTTGTTTAGTTTTAGAATTCTTTCTTAATTACCAAATAACAACAGTAAAGTAACTTCCGAAACAAGCCAGGATATTTGACAAATTTGATCAATTTAGCAGGCCAAAAAAGCCAGAAAGGAAAAAGGGCCAACATCCGTTTCAGCATGTCACGTTGTATATCATTTTCAATAAAATCTGGATGCTGTAGATGCTCCTACTTCAATATACGGAGACAGAAAATGTATCCTAATAAATAAGTTCCTAGATAAATCTGAAAGTTCAAAATTGTGGCTGACAAGAATTCTTCATTAGTTAATGAATTAATTTATTGTTATCAACCAAAGCTTCAGTATTTTGTATCTTGAAAGCTTATCATAAATTTAATTTTTTGAAACTTTGAAGTTACTTCTTTAGGCTTGGTATTTTCTAAAACTCTCAGAATGTTTGTTCATCTTTAATATGTTGGAAGTCAGTTCGTCCTCAGAAACTTAAATTTCAGACTTTAAATTGCTTAACTAAATTCAAAAATTTCAACTTTTCGATGCAAACTTTGTGGACTTTTGGTTTGGTTTGTTGCCTGAAATTTAAATTTCAGGCCTCAAAAGTTCTACAAACGAAACCTAAATACATTATTGGAAAATGCTATATAATTGTGGGTGGTATTAATTTTATGTGCGTTTCTAATATTCTCCCTGTACTTCCGAGCTACCGCATTATCTGTCCTTGTCTCGCATTCAGGCGACAAACCTGAGAACGGATTCGGTCGGAAGTTTAAATGGAAATGCACCCTCCTATCTTTCTACTTCGTGGTCTAAGAGATTAAAGATAAAAATAATTGGAGAGTATAAGGAAATTGCAACATTGTTATTTTAATACCATAAACATAAACAATTTAATACAACACAAAATTCTTAACAAACGATTAATGACAGTAATATTTACTTAGTTACTTACTTAATCCTTAAACTTTTCTACCTTTCGAGTTTATGTTGTCTTCTTGCATATGTTTTCCCACTCTCTTCTATCTTCTGCGATTCTCCGGATTTCTTCCCATTTAACATCCCTGCATTCAGCTGCTGTTCTTACCTCATCCTTCCATACCATCCTTGGTCTTCCTATCTTCTTTTTTCCTAGTCCTCTTGCTTCATATATTCTTTTTGTTGGATATGTCCCATCCATCTATGCTGTCCTTGCTGTATTGTGTTTGTTGTATCTATAATTTCTATTTTTCTGAAGAACCTCAGTAATATTAAGTTAACGAAATTCTTTCTTATTGATTTTTAACTAATCACTAAGAAAATTGTCTGCAAATAGCTTTCCATCTAAATCATTAGCATCTCATCATAATAACTGCTGATAAAGATAATTGCTATTAATAAGACAATCTATTTTTTAAATTAAATACCAAGTGTTCGACTGTAAAAAATCCCATTTCCACCCAACAACAGGCACAGAACTATGCTGTTTGATTTAAATCTGTTTAATTTGTTAACTTAAATATTAATATTAATACAATATTATAAAAAAAGTATAAATAATTACTTTTCAGTGCAATGGTTAAGCTTTCCTGTGCATATATTCCCATGAATGTTGTTCAAAGACTTTGGCTCAAATCGAAATGAAACAAATAGATTATTATGTACAGGAATTCTATAAAAAAGGCTTCAAATCGATATTTTGGTGGGCGAATTAATTTTAAACTTAATTAGTGTATACAGAAGGGTGGCGAAGGTTATGCACCACTTATTAAATAAAGATGGAAGTTGGTAACCACGAAAAATATAAATTGAATATTATTATACCTAATCTGAGTTATTATGTAAAATAATGAATTAAAAAAATACATAAAACTGTATGTCAATCCCCAACTGTATTACAAAGTGGCATGAACCTTTTGGCACTTCTGCGAATAGAAAAGTTCATTTGATCGCCATACATATGATAGTTACATAAATGCTCGTTTAAAACCGATAAGGCCTCCAACTAATTTGTATTTATTCCAACATTTAAATTGGAAATTCATTATACAATGTTTATCAAGGGTAAAATGTTCTGAACAATCGATAATAAAACATTCTTTCGTTTCTTGCATAATTTTCAGGAAACGCTGTAAAAACGGGGTCGCTTGGTATAGGAAATCTCTCCTTGCGTGGCCGAAACACTGAAGTGATAACGCCGTATTCATGACGATCCACATTGCGAGTATTGGGTGAAAGGTGTTAAACCAACTTCAAATATTGCCAATCTATGGGTTTTGGAACAATAGCCATACACCCTTAGAGGATCACGTACAATTCACGCACCTTTATTATTTCAGTGTTTCGGCGAGCCAAGGCAGAAACGAAAGCTCTAAAAAGCCTTTGCGGTTTATGTAATATTTTTAGCAGTTTCAGGATGTAGGACTTCATTAAAAAAGTAGCTCTACACAAACTTCTGTTCAAATTCTGACCACGCCATATTTGATATGTTTGGCCTCAGGTTATTTTATTAAAAGCAAAAATATACCTTTATTTGTCCTTAGCGGATCAGGTGCTGCACATTATCCTAAAAAATAAATCATAATAACTTAATAAGTACGTAACGAAAAATAATAGAGTTAGTGTTAGTCACATTTAAACACTACAACCTACAACCGCCGCGTTTAAACTAAACTCAGAAAACTAAAAATTCTAAGCACAATTTAAAGCAGGCTTTTGCAGGTGCTGCATATGGCACGCTTGTTGCAATTATCTTCTTTACTAGGTTTATGAGACGTATGGAACGCGGTAAGCGATAAGCAAGGACTGCGCGTGTTGTTTTTACATCTAATATTAAGATAACGAGAGGCAAAATAAATACTGCAGGAAAATTTTTAACGTTTAACTTTTATTTATTCGCTTAAATTATTTTTTGGTGAACTTTCACCTACCGTCTACACCGGCGAATTAAATTTTATATACAGAGTGTAACAAAAATATTATAACAAAACTTTACAAGGATTGATGACTTTTATAGACGAATTTAATATTTTGGAATTAAATTTTGTCATATTTTTAGTTAAAGTTATGTAAAAAATACAATGTTATCAAATGTTCCGTTGGAATTACTTTTATGTCATGTTTGCTAATTAATTTTATTTAAAATAAATCAATTTACAAGCCCGAAGTATTATTATCTGTAGGAATTAAAATACTTCAGCAAATCTCTGGTGAAATCAAAGTGCAAGTTAAATATATTTCAAAAGCCCTAAAGTGTAACATTCGACACAACGAAATTTTAGTTAGACTTACTGATATACGAGATTCGTTCAAAAAGTAACCGAACTTTTTAAATTGTGCGGCAACGCAGCGTCCTAGAGACGTGTGGTTAGCAGATCTGCCTTCAATATAATCTACAGGATAACCTCAATTTTTCGATTTGTTGTTTCATTACTTAGTTCTTATGTTATTGGTTTTTGATTCAGAGGTAGTATTACAAGTTCTTTGTAATATTATTAATATTTCTAAGTTTGATTTTGCAAGCAAGTTATAGTTAGGCAATACTCGAAACTTTGCGGTATTGTGGGTTGCATATCTTCGATTTTGGGTTTAACCTATAACAGGTAAAAGCGAAACAAAGAAAAATAATCACCTACCTGTATACTTACAAAAAAACTCAAAAGAATTCGCCGACTAACTTAGTTGTTTGCGAGGGCCGTAGATCGCCGAGGATTGCCTTATCAAAGTTAAAACTCAGAAAGTGAATACTAATAAAAAATGGAAAAAATTGGGCGCCAGAAAACTTTTCAGTTTTCAAAAAAATATAGAAATACAAATAAGTAATTTTAATAAATTCAAAGTATTTAACAATAGACAAAATAAAAGCCAAAAATATTCAATCAAACATACAAAACAATTCGCTTAGGTTACTTTCAAAATAAATAAACTGAACCAAAAACTAAATATCAACGTTAGTTGAATTCAATAAGGATAATACATGAATGAAAAAAAAACGATCAAGGTGGATAAATAAAAAATAAAAAAATAAATAAGCGCTTACCTTTATTACCTGAGTGAAAACAAGTCTAATAAAAAAATGAACGATCAAAAAATATATAGCAATAGCCTTGTTTAAACTCAAGCTTATTACCTTAAAAAAAACACGCAAATTCGATATGCTAATAAAATAAAATGGAAAAACCAACCTAAAGCGTTACATTATATTACAATCAAAAATATAAATTTATTTCGTGAAGCGAAAAAAGATTAATATGAGATAATTAAATTAATGCAAGTTAAATTCGCTGAAGGCGTTAAAATTCAATTGTATATATATTTTAATAAAGCAAAATTAACAATCACCTCGAAGGTAACACACAAGTTTAATGATAAGAAATTTAATAAATGGACTAAAACCAGGTAAATTCGACGACACTTTACAATTCAATAAACACCGACCTTGAATCCTCCAAGCGATCGAGTGGCGAATAACCAGCAATGATAAATAATTTTTCAATAATACCGCATCCTTCAACTCCATAAATAATGCAGCCGCAAAAAGGCAATAACCAAAAGAGCCGGAGTACGGTAAAGTAATGGAAAATAAAACCAAACGAAAAGAAAGAAAAGAAGCTGTAATAAAGTCGCCATTAACACGTGCGTTCAATGATAAGACAAAAATCTCCACTTACCACCACAATCTTGGTGCTTCAAAAAAATAATTTCACAAAGTGAAACAAAACCGAAAATCTCGGAAGTTATAATTACGAAAATTCTATTAGAATTAAATGAGTAACTTCGGGATAAATTCAAACTCAACTGCTTCGGCAGAAGACCCAACGGAAAAAGCCAAGATTTCTCGAACCAACGCCTATCATCAAACGCGCATGACACTCTCTAACCAAATCAGAAAACCTACTCAAAACCAAAAAGTCACTAACAACGCAATCTTTTACCAGTGAATATATAATAAATAGAGGTTCAATAAATGCATTCACCGTAAATAAGCAATTGAAAGGAGCAAAATAATATAACGGAAAATGAACCGTTACACTCCCCCCAACCAAGACGACGAAAGTAGAAACCATCGATCAGAGGAGAGAACTCACCAAAGATGGAACTGGAGAAAAATAAGGTGCGGAGAAAATGAGGAACATGAAAGGAGAACAAAGGACTAAAAAAATAAAATAAAGGAGAGAGAAAAAACACAGTACTGACCCAACCATTGCTCATCTAAAAATGACAATAACAAATGCCAGTTGACCCCTCGCTGCATGGATGAAAACTGCTGCGCCGGTGGGCCAACCGACCACCCTAACACAACTAGTGTTAGCTCCACTAATGAACAAAAAAATAAATGAGCAACAGCATGGCAGCACCGAGAAAAAACAATAAAAAAATGGGATAAAACGGCACAAAACAACCACAGAAGAAGGAGAGGGTAGGAGGGTTGGTTTCGTGTGGCTGACTAAAAAGACAACAGAAAATTTCAAAATGGAATCAAGCCGAAAAACAAATGAAACTACTACCACCTTAAGCCACCCGGCACTGGTTCCCGAAAGAATGCATCAGTGAACGTAGGTAACTTTCAGTGAGTAGCAGTAAAAATCTTAAACCCACCACCACACTAGGCCAAGGTAAAGCGAACTAGTCCAGGACCGACTAGCCCACTGAAACTACCGCCACCGTGACCAACGGTAGGAAAACGAAATCAAAAATTGCAAAAACATATAAAATACACGAACACAATAACACAAGGGCAACCTGAAGGTAAAACCCTAGAGAGTGCCTTTTGTATGGGGAAATGGAAAAGACACCCCCGTGGCCTGCCGGCATCCCCAACCAACCACCCAAAAATGCTAGCGAAGGAAAAGGAAAGGATGGAGGACAAAAGACTAAAAACAAAGGTACAAGGAAGACGATTCTGTTAACCAAAACATGGATAAAAGGTCTTCAGGGAGAAGTAAATGACACAAACACACGCAGGAAAAATATTCAATCAAAGACACGAAAGTGCCTGACCACTCTAACAACGGATGAGTTCGTTGAATTTACAGAAAATCCGCCACTCAAATAAACTTCCCTAAATAAATCCATAATCAGTGGAAGTAGCACCAACAAATCGGTAAATAAGAATAGGTTCGCATTAAAAATAAGGAATGTGTTAATGCACCCTAAACAAAAATAAACCAAAATGGTTATAAATAAAGGAGTAAAATAAATGCTTTTCGACCCCTAACACTAAAAATAACCTAATCAAGGTCAATATCAAAATATAGATAGTTAGAGCGAACAAACACCATAAAGAAATCCTTAGGGTCAATGACCGAACATATCTACCAGCTCAACCAACAACAATCACACTGCATTCACCCACATTCACACTAAATTTATTCTTCAAATTCTTCTTCCCCAAAGCAGGGTTTGAGGTCCTTAATATGCCAAACACCTACACGTTTATTATCAGGGACCGTCGCGAGTTGATAAGTTAAAGGTCCTATTTCTTTAATGACTTTACATTTGACATACTTAGGAGCTAACTTTTGGTTAAAATGACGAGAAGCATCTGACAAAACGTAGTTACGTTTCCAAACTAAATCATTAAGATGAAATCTTAAAGGTCGTTTACGAAGGTTATAGGATTTAGAATTTCTTTGGTAGGCGTTGTTAAGGCGTCTACGAACGTCTTGATACAATTCGGACAACTGATTAACATCAGCGACTAAGTCTTCGCGGGTGTCAAGAGTCAGTTCTTCCTCTTTAAAATTCTTTAGACGACCATAATAATCTCCCGAAACCGGAACGGTTCGACCAAAGTTAAGAAAAGAAGGAGTAAAACCTATAACTTCGTGAATAGCATTACGTAAAGCATGAGCTACTTTATAAAGATTAACATCCCAAGTGCGATGATTGTCATTTACATATGAACGGAGAGCAGTACCAATTACTCTATTGACTCTTTCCACAAAATTAACCTGTGGATGGTAAGAAGCATTATACCAAACCTGTTGAACTTGGTAACTATTCATAAGTTTTTTTAAAGTCAGAACTAATGAATTGTGGACCGTTATCGACCATACACACTTGAGGAACCCCAAAAATAAGAAAAACTTCGTTCTCAATGAAGTTAACAACCGATTTAGCGGTAGCTTGACGCAGTGCTTTCACTAAAACAAACTTAGTGAGCCAATCACACACAACGATGATGCTAGTATGACCGTTTTTAGAACGAGGAAAAGGACCCATAATGTCTATGGACAAACATTGGAAAGGATATAGAATTTTCTTTTCTTTTCCCATAAAACCAGGTCTAGCAAGCTGAGAAGCTTTACTAGCCGCACAAATATCGCAATGACGGACATAACGAACAACATCGGCATGCATTTTAGGCCAATAATATTGCTCGCAAAGTTTATGAAAAGTTTTATAAACGCCCAAATGAGCGGAGGTAGGCTCATCATGAAAAATTTTGAAAAGTTCTCTACGTCTTGATTTAGGGACTACCTGCTTCCATTCAATCAAATTACTGGTAATATTATGTCGATTAGAAGTATATTTATACAAGCTATGGCCTTCAATTCTCCAGCCGGGATAACTATCAGGATTATTCTGGACATTGTCAATCATCTTCAGGTACCAAGGATCTAAATCAACTTCAGCAAGTTCTAAAGCGGATACTATGACAGGAGCTCGTGATAAAGCGTCGGGAACAACGTTGTGTTTGCCCGGTCGATGTTTAATATCAAAAGAGTATTGTGAAAGTCTAACACTCCACCTAGCAAGACGACCAGTGGGCTCACGCATATTAGTTAACCACAATAAAGAATAGTGGTCGGTAAAAACTGTAAAATGAGTTCCCTCAATATATGCTCTAAATTTTTCTACACCGAAGATAACTGCTAAACACTCTCTTTCAGTCACAGAGTAATTACGTTCAGAAGAATTTAAAGTACGTGAAGCGTATGCAATGACCTTTTCAGCATTTCCTTCACCCTGCGTAAGAATACAACCTAACCCGTAACTCGAAGCGTCACACTGAATATTAAAGGGTTTAGTGAAGTCAGGGCTACAAAGAATAGGAGCTGAAGTTAATCGTAATTTGATTTCACGGAAAGAAGTTTCAGCCTCCTCCGTCCAGGTAATCTTTTGTTTTTTAACACGTCCTTTAATAAGGTCTGAAATGGGAGCAGAAAGAGTAGCGAAATTGGGTACGAAACGCCTATACCAAGAAGCTAAGCCAAGAAAACGTTTAACTTCGGTTACAGTAGAAGGTCTGGGATAATTCGAAATAGCTTGGACCTTCTTAGGGTCTGTATGCAATCCATGTTTGTCAACGATGAAACCTAAGTAAGTCAAACTAGATCGGCAAAATTCACACTTATCAATGTTAACAGTTAAATTGGCATTCTTCAACCGGTCGTAAACTTCTTTTAACATGCTTAAATGTTCCTGAAAAGTACTCGAAACAATGATAATGTCGTCTAAATAAACAAAGATGTTATCACCAAGCAAGGGACCGAAAATAGAATCCATCAAACGCTGCTGCGTAGCGGGAGCGTTGGCAACACCAAAAGGCATAACATTATACTCGAACAAACCCCTACGAGGAACAACGAAAGCAGTCTTTTCGCGTGAATCAGGATGGAGAGGAATCTGATAAAAAGCTTGCTTCAAATCAATTGACGTAAGAAATCGCGCATCTCTTAATTTATCTAAAATACTTGATAAGAAAGGAATAGGATAAGCATCTTTCTTTGTCACAGAATTCAGTTTCCTTCCGTCAAAACACAGGCGAAAAGATTCACCATCTTTCTTTTTAACCAGAACCATGGGCGAACTCCAAGGAGATTTAGAAGGACGTATAATACCATTCTCTAACATCTTATCTAATTCGGCATTAGCATGAACTTGCATAGCAGGAGAAAGTGGATAATAACGTTGTTTAATGGGATCTGCATCACCAGTATCAATAATATGACAAACTCTATCAGTTCGACCTAACTCGGGACCTGAAATTTCAGTGAAATTTTGAATGATTTCATCCAATAATAATTTCTGTTGCGAACTCAAATCGTCAGTACTACAAATAGCTTGTAATGCGGAAACCTCAGACACCGAAAATTGGTTAGAAACAAAGTCGGTTTTAACTCCAAAAGAGTAGCAAAAATCTATCCCTAAAATAAGAGTAGACGGAATAGTACCACAAACAACGGCGTCAAGAGTTTTAGAAACCCCGTCAACAGAAATAGGAAGTGATACAGTACCCAACATAGTCTGCGAATTACCATCAGCAGTGGTTAAGGAAAGAGGTAAATTACTTTTATTAATCTTAAGGTCGTGTTTTCGAATTAGGTAAAAACCATTCTTACCAATCAAAGTCTGGTTGGCTCCAGAATCGAAGAGAGCTTGAACAGGTTCGCCGTTAATAAAAACCGAAACATAGGGCCTGTTATCGTCTGGACGTTTAGCAAAAATAGCTGAAGTCTCAGGAGAGGAAAGACAAAAATTACGTACCACGTTCAACCAAGATGGCCATAATTCGAGTTCAGCCTTCAATAATTCTACAGAAGGGATGGATCGGCTGCAACATCCAATCCCTAAGCCTCGTTTTTTGGATGACACCTTAAACATTTGGCAAAATAAACCCCAGGGTTACCACAGACGTAACAAAAGATAGTCTTGGATTGAGAGCAGGTATGAAAAGTATGCCCCGTACCCTGACAGTTCCAACATTTAGTATTAGACCTGGCTCGATTCGCTACTTTCTTAAAAACTTTAGAAGTAGAAGCAGGTTTAGAAGTGAAAACTTCGGCACTAACAACATTTGGAGGCTTCTTCTTGGGTTGGTAAGCTAAATCAGGTTCGAGGGGTAAAGAATAATCAAGGTTAGGATTTCTATACCTAGCATTTTGAAGTTTAACTTCCTCTAACCGTTTACACAAAACAAGAAGTTGATCAACGTCTCTAATTTCAGTTAACGAAAGTTGAGTAGCATAAAAAGGTTGTAAGTTACGTAAAATATGTTTAAGTTTTATTGACTCAGAAGGCTTCGCTACTAAACGGTCGAAAAGGTTTAAAAGTACGGCTACAAACAAACTTGGTTTTTCGTCGGAACCTTGCTTACGTCTTTTAATCTCTTCCCACAATGCTTCGTCGAAATCATTTGGCAAAAAGTCAAAACGTAACTTGTCAATTAATTCAGACCATGAAGTAACACGATTCCTAACAGCTCGGAACCAAACAAGACCTTGACCAGAGAATAGATCTACCGCACTGGCAAACAATTGATCAAAAGAAACATTGCGAGCGACTCTAAGTTCTTCGACTCGTTGTAAAAAAGCGTTGACTCCAATAACACTGGCGTCACCGGTAAAAGTTAAACCCCATTTACAAACAGGAACTGACTTAGTAAAAGAAGGTAAACTAGCAGTCGTGATAGAATTCGAAGTAGCTCTAGAGAGTTGTAAACGATCAAGTTGACGACGTAATTCATCAATTGGATCTTCAATTGGACCACCACCCGGAGATACAGGAGCTCTTGGACGAGATAAATCAACTACCTGAACGTCAGAAAAAGAGACCCGCGGGCGCTGACTCGTGGAGTTAGCTAACGGTAAAACTTCTTCAATATTGGACTCGGGTTGTTCAACCTCGGATTCATCTTCAGGGATTTCATCGTCGTCAACAGTTTTCCTAACTAAATCCATTAAGTCCAAACAAAGACTAACCTTATCGGCGTGAAGGGATTCTAAGTCACTTTCGGGTTTCAAACGATTCAACCTAGCAAATAAATGGGACAACCGAGCGTCAAGTCTCACACATTCAGAAGAAGTAGGTTTTTTAAGAAAAACATTATTGATCTGGGAGGACAGCTCACTCAATTTCGTTCCACAAACATCCAACTCACCAGGAACATCGTACTGAATAGGAGGGTAACTGTTTATTAAGGAGGTATCTAATTTCTCCAGGGCTAACTTAGCACGTAAAGCCTTGCGCTTTTGGTCAACGGACATGAATTCGGGATCTATCCCTCGGAAGATTAGTTCATAAGAGAGTTCATCGCCCCTCAAAGCATTAACGTTGAAACTCATGGTGGCAAATTAATAAAATGACAAAGTGTCCGAACAAAGGTGTCGAAAAAAAATGATAAAATGATAAGGGGAGAAAACCAGTAGCAATCTCGAAAGCCTCACGTTGCTGCGTCAATTTAGTATAACAGGTAAAAGCGAAACAAAGAAAAATAATCACCTACCTGTATACTTACAAAAAAACTCAAAAGAATTCGCCGACTAACTTAGTTGTTTGCGAGGGCCGTAGATCGCCGAGGATTGCCTTATCAAAGTTAAAACTCAGAAAGTGAATACTAATAAAAAATGGAAAAAATTGGGCGCCAGAAAACTTTTCAGTTTTCAAAAAAATATAGAAATACAAATAAGTAATTTTAATAAATTCAAAGTATTTAACAATAGACAAAATAAAAGCCAAAAATATTCAATCAAACATACAAAACAATTCGCTTAGGTTACTTTCAAAATAAATAAACTGAACCAAAAACTAAATATCAACGTTAGTTGAATTCAATAAGGATAATACATGAATGAAAAAAAAACGATCAAGGTGGATAAATAAAAAATAAAAAAATAAATAAGCGCTTACCTTTATTACCTGAGTGAAAACAAGTCTAATAAAAAAATGAACGATCAAAAAATATATAGCAATAGCCTTGTTTAAACTCAAGCTTATTACCTTAAAAAAAACACGCAAATTCGATATGCTAATAAAATAAAATGGAAAAACCAACCTAAAGCGTTACATTATATTACAATCAAAAATATAAGTTTATTTCGTGAAGCGAAAAAAGATTAATATGAGATAATTAAATTAATGCAAGTTAAATTCGCTGAAGGCGTTAAAATTCAATTGTATATATATTTTAATAAAGCAAAATTAACAATCACCTCGAAGGTAACACACAAGTTTAATGATAAGAAATTTAATAAATGGACTAAAACCAGGTAAATTCGACGACACTTTACAATTCAATAAACACCGACCTTGAATCCTCCAAGCGATCGAGTGGCGAATAACCAGCAATGATAAATAATTTTTCAATAATACCGCATCCTTCAACTCCATAAATAATGCAGCCGCAAAAAGGCAATAACCAAAAGAGCCGGAGTACGGTAAAGTAATGGAAAATAAAACCAAACGAAAAGAAAGAAAAGAAGCTGTAATAAAGTCGCCATTAACACGTGCGTTCAATGATAAGACAAAAATCTCCACTTACCACCACAATCTTGGTGCTTCAAAAAAATAATTTCACAAAGTGAAACAAAACCGAAAATCTCGGAAGTTATAATTACGAAAATTCTATTAGAATTAAATGAGTAACTTCGGGATAAATTCAAACTCAACTGCTTCGGCAGAAGACCCAACGGAAAAAGCCAAGATTTCTCGAACCAACGCCTATCATCAAACGCGCATGACACTCTCTAACCAAATCAGAAAACCTACTCAAAACCAAAAAGTCACTAACAACGCAATCTTTTACCAGTGAATATATAATAAATAGAGGTTCAATAAATGCATTCACCGTAAATAAGCAATTGAAAGGAGCAAAATAATATAACGGAAAATGAACCGTTACAAACCTTCGTGGAAAATTTACACATTTAAGGATAATTGAATCTATTTCTGAATTGGTCCATCTGAATCTTTTTCGATTTCCCCTTCCCTTCGTACAAGTCGTTCGTCGTAGTTGGACGTGGTTTTTGGTAGCTGAAATTATAAGTTATTAATATTTATGTACATTTATATGGATCATCGCTACTTTAAAACCATATTTATGGAATTTCGGAAGTGATTTATAGAGACTTCTGGTGGTGCGTGCATTTATTTTGTGCGTTTGGGTACTTCCGAAATTCGAAGGCATAGTGCGGTTTTCTGCCCAACATTGCTATGCGATTTGAGGGCTTCTACACCTTAAAAGGTATGCTACTGCTTGGTTTTTGTTTAAATCCCTTTAACGTGTTGCTTTCGACTTTCAGCCCAATTTACGGCCAGTTAGTTTGGTTATACATTTTACGGCCAGTTATTTTTGGTTATACATTTTACGGCCAGTTATTTTTGGTTATACGCTTTAAGGCCGGCTAGTTGAAGATGAATTTTAGGCCAACATTTTATGGTTAGTGGCTTATGGAAAGTTTTACCGCCAGCTATAGTATATGGTAGGTATGTGGACCGGTTTGCTGTAGATACATGGTTTATATTAATTGTTCTTTATATCTACAATGTGATTTTTTTAAAAACTCAATTGCAGCAGGCCGTATTCTGCCTTAATATAGACAGTTCTAAGGTTATTAAGACAGAATACGGCCTGCTGCAATTGAGTTATTAAAAAATCACATTTTATATTTATCCTGTGTACCTGGTATATGTTTACATATTATTATTTATATTATCCTTATCGATTTAAACTGTTTATATTAAATTCTTGAACGATCCGAGAGTCCTTTTATTGGGTTGTATGTGTTTTGAAGTATTTTCAGGGAATTGATTATCAGTTGCGGTTCCCATTATTCTGAAGGATAGGCTTGTAACTGACGCCCATTCATTACTTTTACAGCTCATTATAAGAACCCCGAACTTCCCACAGGCAGTCGGCGGCGTGTTCCCGAGAATTGCCTCGGTAATTCCCCTTTTTCTGTAGCAGCAGTTTGTGTTGTTTGCCGATTTTCATGATAAGTAATTTACGGGAGCAGCGTTGCAATGCGGAAAACATTTACGGAAACTTACCAAATGTTGAAACAAGTTATCCAGTTTAAAAGTGGCCGTGAATCGATTGATGGTGCAGGAAGGCCATCAACGTCAACAGATGAATGGTTAACAATGCGGGAATTAGCAGAGGAATGTGGCATCTCAACTGTGTCATGCCATGAAACTTGAACAGGAAAATTTGGGATGCACCGAGTCACCGCAAAATTCGTTCTTCGCTTGATGACTCATAAGCAAAAGAATCATCGAGTTGAAGTATGCTAAGAACCGCTGGAACAACCCAACAATGATTGAAACAAAAATTCAACCGGCAGACCGGGCCGGCAAACATTCTCCATGTCCGACAAACCCCGGCAGGTTCGCTCAAGTGTCATGGTGATTGCGACAGTTTCTTTAGATCTTCAAGCATTACGAATTTTTACCGCATAGGTAGTCAAACAGTTAATCGTCATTATTATGCTGAAGTCTTGAAACGTTTTAGAGAAAGGGCACCAAAGAAGAAACCCGAACTTTGGTGTGAAAACTCACGGTTGCTCCACTATAACAATGCCCCTGCTCATTCCGCTTTGTCTATTCGGGAATTTTGTAAGAAAAATCAAATCCTGATTTAGCAACAGCTGACTTTCTCATACTGCCCAAATTGAAATTGGCGAGAAAATGGAGACATTTTAATATTTTTGTCTGAAAGACATCCCAAAAATAGTTTATGAAGACTGCTTCAAGAAGCTGGAACACCGTTGGGTGAAGTGTGCCAGTCGAGGAGGAGAATACTTCGAAGGTCTTCGCGCCTTTATTACCGTATCTACACATGGCTTCTTGTATATTTCATAGATCTCTTTATTTGTTCTTCTTTCATACCCATTTTCACTTTTCATTACTCCTAATATTCTCCTCAATATTTTGCGCTCCCACCTTACCAGTTTTTCTTGCACTATTTTATGAGGTCGGAACTTGGCGTTTTGAGATAGTTGATCTGCCCTTAGTGATTGGTTTAAAGCTCCAGCGCTTTTATAAGCTATTATTGATCATAAAATTATTTCAGTTTCTTCGTCACATTTATTTGATATTCTAACACCCAAATAAACTCGCCTACCTCTTCAAATTCCATTTTCCCTAAGCTAGTGGTTACTTGTAATTTTGAGTTTGGCCGACATTTTCATACTCTCATTATTTTACATTTCTCTTGGGTTAGTTGTAGATCCATCTTAAATGCCTCTCCCAACATTATACTTGTTGACACTTTAAGTGCTTTTATATTCCTAAATATGATCGCCACATCGTCCGCATATCTTACCATCTGGTGACTTTAATATATCTACCTTTCGGTTCAAACTGCTATCTCTCACTATTTTTTTCCGGCACTATGTTAAATAATAAAGTTGAAAGGTGGTCCTCTTTCCTTAGACCTGTTCTAACAGTACCCAAGGCCATTGGATACTTTGCCTTTTACATCAAACTTTTCCATAGCTCCTATCAATTTGTATCTTTTTACTGAATCGTATACTTTTCTGAGGTCTGTGTAAATAGCGCTACTGCTGGGATGTTGTATTCATAGCAAGTTGTTAAAATCTCTTTCACTGTGAACATTTGATCGATCAGTCCTCTCCCTTTCCACAAATCTGCCCCGTACTCTCCCAGTTGTGGTTTCACTCTTGCTCCTTACGGCTTTGTAAGTAATATCACTAATATCTAATAAGTAGAGACCGAATTTTAGGTGACATTTTTAGGTGATGAGTCATCCAAATAGGTAAATTTAGCTAAATCCATAAGCGTACTAAATATTTGTAAATAAGGTTGTCCCCACCTGTACCGTTATGTTTTTCAATAACAAATGATTACCTTGGTGACTCAAAAAAAGCTTGCCACGCCTATTGTAAATATATTGCACCATAATGATTGGTAAACTTTGCCATCCTTTTTTATTAGGAAACACTACTATAAAATCTGGAGAGCGGCACTAGTAAGCAACTGTTTTAAAAGTGCTACTTTAGTGTGCCCCGCTCTACTGAAACGATTTTACTAAATTTTTACTAGACCCGGTCTCTAGTAATAAGCATATGACTCTGTGGTTACTGCATTCCGTTTCACCTCATTTTCTTAGGCTGAGGATTATTGTAACCTTTTTCTAACCCTTTGGCATCCTTTCTTCTTCTCATATTCTTGTACTAGAAGTATATTTGGTTATTTAGTTGTTCTCAACCATATTTTATATTCTCTGCTTTTATTCCATTTTAGCTGGGGATGTTGTTGTTTCTTATACTTGTGACGAACTATTAGTCTCACAGAAAAGAAGAGACAAAAATATTTCTAAATAATTCAAGTTTTGCTATGCTTATTTTAAATATACAAATTCAGATGCATCAAAGTTGTAATAAAAAATTTAATAGGGGTGATAAATTTCATCCCCATTGATTTGGTTTTTTTATCTTTACCCAAATTTGACATAAAAATTATTCACCAAATTTTTACCCCCCATTTTTAAAGAGGCGTAAGGAGGACTCTTAGGATACAAGCCTGTATGAAAAAGTATCCATAATTTTCGCACTGGAACCACATCTTGAATTTCCTCTAAGTATGTACTTATGAAACGCCCTGTATAACTTAATTGTTGTAAGACGGGTTATTTAAGCAGTTACTTTATGTTTGTGTTGAGTTAACAGATGATTTGCATCTTTTTTTAATTTTTTTTTAAATTCAATTTTGACGTTTTAAACTGTCATTATTAACTCCATAGCAACAGCTGTAAGTAACTGTTTATTTACTAGTGAGTCAAAAAAATTTAAATCCCTATGCAACAAACAAACAGTTACTTATCCTAGCTGTTGCTATGGAGTTAATGATGACAGTTTAAAACGTCAAAATTATGTCATATTTTATTTTGTCAAAATTAAATTTATAATGGTTATTTCGTCAAAATTGAATAAAATATTGTATAAACCCCGTGAGCTAAGACTGTTTATTCACTCGAAGAAATTAACTCAGTCGCCCTTACGGGCTGGTGAGCTAAACTTCTTCTAATGAATAAACGGTATCTTAGCTCACTTGGTGTCTAAATATCTATTATTTTTAGTTACATAAAAATAATTCAGAATAAATCTGTATGTATACTATGTAAAAGAAATCGCTTGCTATTCGACGAAATTCGACGCAATAAAAATACCTACTAGGAATGTGAACCCTCTCAATCGAAGAGAAGGCTGTGCTAAATGACTATGACAGTCATTAAGAGTTAAGATGCTTGACCAACATCTAACTCTCCGAATAAACAAACAAAACTTGGAATGACTTTTTACAATCAACAAATTAAAAATGAAACACGTTAGTTACAAAAGACTTTCTTGACTTCCTCTAAAAGGCAGCGAAAACAGTCAACTGTTTACCTAAGGTAGTTTTTTCCCATTAATTCCTTTTGATAATCATGTAACGACTTATAAACAAGCAGGATTTTATACTAATTGGAGGTTTTGAATTCCTTGCCCAAGCAGAATGGTCAACCGGAAGTCACGAATTCAAAAAAACTGGATTTTCAACATGTTTTTGAGTTTCACTCAACGTAAATAGCTTGTAGTTTGACGGTACTGAATATCTGTTGATATTTATCGGACATTTCAGATCAACCACAATAAATATTTAGTGTGGCTGTTAATACGATTGGAATGCGATAAGCCAACAAGAAAATTATGTAGCAGGTTAGATGCATCTGTTTATATGGTAATTTGTCGTCTTAAATTTCAAACTATTACCAAAGTACTAATTTGTTGAAATATTAAACGGCATTAAAATTCTTCATCTTTTTCGGGGAATATCAATTAATTTCGATAAATATGTTTGATATGTTAGGAACGCATTGAAATAAATTGCATCTATTATTAAGCATTGAGTTAGTATTTTATTAATTCTAATAATTAAATTTAATTGAGCGTGAATACGGTAATATGACAATTATCCAACTTGTTTGTTAATTATGGAATATATAATTAAAATTAATTACAGATTGTTGAAATAATGAATTGTATGGATTTTGCATTAACGCTGCAATTAAATATGTAATTCTTGAAAAGTTGTTAGATTTATGAGCCCGGTTGAGTTATTTTGAAAAGTTTTGATGATTATTCCAATACATCTCGTATCTACAATTTTTGCCAGACGCCAAAATCCCTCATGAAGGCTGCAGTGAAGTTTTTAATAATAATAATAATAGCGTGGGTTCTTTGTTTTAATTCTTCGAAAGGTATACCTGTATTGTGCCCTATAAAATCCCGTCATGATTATTAAGTTTAATTTTAATTTAATCGTTTTTGGAGCCAAGTAAATAACGCATGTGATTCAAACTAAAACATTATTTCTAATCATTAAGATTCGAACGCTTTTTGAACACGGGTAATGCATGATACATTTATAGCGTTTCCGACCAACAGTTGGCCCATTGTTTCAGTTGATTATGTTGGCATTAACTTTAATTCAAACTCGAATTGCCTGTTGTTTAATGCTAGGTGTTTTAGAAGATACCTCGCATCAAATATATATTGCACGATTACTCAAAATCGCATAACATAACCAACTGGCAACGCTGAATTTATCATGGAACATAATCTTAAAATTAATTCAGTGTGATTTAATTTTGTATTAACTCTACATTTAAGTATATATTTCTTGAAACGTTCAGGGCTTAGTGAAAATATCAGTCAATACAATCTCTTTGTAGTTTGGCCTTCTTCCTCTAATGGGCGAAGCCTAGGCCAATAGCCTGTTAATAACTCTTTCCTATGAGTACTGTAGTTAGGTCGGTTATCGAATTGTATTGTTTTGAAAATATTTTAAGACTAACCAAACATTCGCCTAGAATTTTTAACACTCAGATGGCAAAATCGCTTGCGAAAGCTATTTTAAAAATTTTTAGGGATAGTAATATGGATTCTTTTTTTTTTGTTGTTGGAATGCAGCAAAATACTTGTGTTTTATTAATAAACAATGAATTTTGTAACACCTTCCAGACATTCGTTTTAATTTAAACCTTTTTTGAGCCAAGAAAATAACTTTTATTTTTTATTGGATTTTAAGACATTTGGAAAACGTGTTATGTATGATACATTTACAAGCTTTTTACAAACAGTTTGCCACGATTTGAGTATATTATATTGGCATTAATTGTATTTTAAACTCGAATTGACCTGATATTTTGTCAAATGTTGACTACTGACTCTTAGAAGATACCCCACCAAGTATGGATTACCCGAATATTTAAAAATTAAATAACAAAATAAACGGCTCGAGAAACCATTACGAAAGCGTAGAAACGATATAAGGAACGTGAATAATGAAAATAAAAAATAAGGAAGCAAGGAATACGTATACCTGTGAAGTACAATTAAAAATAAGAATTATCATAATGATTAGACTAAGCTAGCATAAAATAACATGTAGCACGGCAGGCATCTCTGTGTTAAGGCGCTTCATACCATAGACCTAGGAAATTAGCGGTAATACTAGAAATACTGTTAGTATAAAAATAAGATGATAATACATGTTTAACCATCTCGATCATACATCTAACTCCCATTGAATATCTAATCTACTAACTACCTTGCACTGTAGGAGCGGTGTCCTGCAACCGGCGTCACAGGAATGATAACGTTATACAGTGCTCCCAATCCTATCATAACAAATCCCTTCACACCCCATTTGGCGTGGGGTGGGCCTGGCGTAATGCAGGCTTGGTCCACAAGGATCTGCTCCATGTCAATTGATGATGATGATAATGTCTCTCGAAATTATTAGTTGCCAACTGCCAATACTGGATTACAAAATCTGTTTGTTGTTAGGTCTGTGACAAAATTGTGTTATTTAAGAAATGTTTGATGATTAACAAAACATCTTCCTAGAATTTTTGCCACTCGGGTGGCGAAATCTTTTCTAAAAGTTGCAATGAATGGATTTTTTGTGTTCATGTTTCAGTATGGTATACACATCGCCTGCTTTCCAAAATCTTACTGTCGTTTTTGTATTTTATTGATAAACAAAGAATTTTTTATATTCTCCGGGCATTCCTTTTAATTTAATTTTAAGTTAGGTCAAATTTGGGATTCAAATTAAAACATATTTTTAATCATCAAGGTTTAATGTATGATACATTTACAGCTTTTTTTAGCAACAGCTGATCATAATTTTAGTTTTATTGCCTTTGCAGTAATTTTTTTCAAGCTGAAATTGGCCTGGTCTTATAACAAATGGTGAAAGCTTTTTTTGGAAGATACTGCGTCAAATTTGTATTGCTGGAATTGCTCAAAATAAGTAACAGAATCAAGTTCACAATGAGCAACGCTGGATTAATCATAAACCTAAACATAACCTTAAAATTAATTCAGTGTGATTTATTGATAAAACAAATTTGTTTGTGTATCTATTAGGCGGAATTTAGGTTTAAATGAAACGGACCTTCCCCAAGACAAATTTTGTTTATGGTGCATCTGACATGGCCTTCTATGTTCTAAAACGCACGAATGTATTATACCCAAATATACATAATTTTAAGCAAAATATCCAACTGTAGCTGTATTTTAAAACAAAATAATTGAGTGTTAATGAGGTATGTAAACGATAAGGCTGGTAATTGGTTACATTTATAATATAAATTAACAGTTAAAGGCAGTTGTTAACTAAATAAAATCAACAAAATAAAACAGTGTTAATTGGTTGTTTAAATCGATAAGACTATTAAAACTGGTTCTATGTGTCGCTTATAAATTTTCTGTTTTATCTGAATGGCCATGTATGTATGTACCTACAACAAATTTTCATTTTAAACAATTAAAGTATGGAATAAAGCATCCTGTTTATTTATCTTCCAAATGGTGGTAATAAATATTATTGATATTTAATATTTGTTATCAAATATTAATGATTTGGCATGAATTTTCAGTTTGTGGTATTTTTAGCGTACAAACTTAACTAGTTTGGTTTTTTGGGCGAACTTTGTTATTTTAGTTAAACTTTAATTGGCCAAAACTGTTGTATTCAAGAATTGTTAAATAAATTCGAAAAACAAACCAAAGTGGGTTGATACCCTTTCCAGTTATCATAAAGCTTTTCTACAATTTTTTAATCTTGTTTGAGACGATTTTGGCAGTTTTAGAAATAGAAAAGGTGATATCATTAATCCTTGTTTTGGGGTGTAAATTTAAAGGGGCGGTAATTTTAGACTTCTGATTTAATTCCATGTATTCTTGTTTTCTGTAAAAGGTTGTAGTAAACATAAACTTTTCAATCAGAACACGTTGTCATCACAACGATTACCTAACACGTTGTAAATTGATCCTCGTACGTTGTGTGTGTTTTTTGTATTAATTTTTTGGTGGCTCTTAATCAAGCGTGAAATGGACGTAGCTCACCTTGTGCTCGAGATAATCAAAATAAAACAAAAGGAAATCCTTCTTCCTTACTCGTATCTAAAATTTCCGCATCCGTTGAACGTTACCTTAAGAATATTTTGGAGTATTGTAACAGCGCACGGTATTGCTTTTACTGTCGTTTTATACGTCAAGTAATTTATGGTCGGAGTTCTGTTTCGATGAAGGTAAATCTTATCCTTCAGCTGTCGATGTGCATTCAAGCCCATCAAAAGCAATTGAGACTGGAACTTGTGGATAAGCGTGTCACCGTCTTAAACGCACTATTGTTACCGTCCCCAGATTGATCTTCCAAGAACAAACATGAGCTTGTAATAAGTAGAAAAATGAAAAGGTCAGGAATTTTATACGTAGGTGGAATTTATATTTATTGCCGGTTGCCGGCTATAAAGTAACACTCGCACAAAAGCTCAAACAAGTTTAGAGATGTCATTTTGCGTTTCCCGTTACAGTTTGTACGATTTTTTTATATTTTATTCGCGAACTAAGCAACTTATTTGCATTTTTTTTGTATTTCTGCTGAAAGTCCACGAAATGTTTTGTATATGTAGAATTTGATGAAGCGTAGAGAAGGATGAAGGTTTTTTTTTGTAATTCCGGTCCAAACTTTAGAATTGTGTTCTGTATTTCTGTATTTCCCTCAATAACCCCACTGTGTTTCAGTTTTTATAAACCGTCTAAGTTTAAAGTGCTTCGAATACTGATTCTTTTTTAAAATTTTCTACGTTTATTTATTTATTAAAGGAATGATTCCAATGTACACAGAGTAATAATGTACAAAGCTCCCTTTGCAACAAGAAGGTCACAGCAACATAATAACTCCTTTAAAAAATGTAGTTGGAATCAAAGCATTTTCACGTTATCTTTCAAACAGAAATCCCTTTTTATATTTTTCTGTGCCTAAAAAATTTTAGGCATTCATTTTAGCAAGTAAACAGGCGTCCTTTCATTCAAAAGAATTTTTTTAATATTATTCCACATTCCTAGTTCCTTTTACAAGGCGAATGATAATTTCGGTATTATGAAAAAAAGTTATATAATACATGATTTTGGTTGCTTTCAATAGGAAGCAATTTTTTATTTAATTTAACCTTGCTTCGGGAAAATTTCCCCTTGTTGGTTTTTCTTTTGTCCTTAACAAATATTTGCTTTTTTACGTCTTACAAAGTATTAAGAGTTGGAGTATCGAGATGACTGTAATGCTGTTGGTTGCATCAAATTGTAATGTTTTACAACATGGTTATTATCATGGTACTGTTGGATGTAATCTCATCTCCCATATGATTTGATTGCTGGATTCTCGACATGATTATTCACCGTACAAAGCTTTAGAAATGAGATAGGGAATTGAAGAGGTGTGGCTACATAATACACGTGTAAACAGTAGGTGTATTATGCATTCTATCGTTTAAATACCGTACATGCAGGATGCAGGTAAGAACTAAAGCATATCTGTTATTAGAATACCAAGGAAAAATAATTCTTTACTAAAGAAATTTAACACACAAAGCTGACAAAACATAAAACATACAAAACAAACACAATTCGGATTAACTGGCACGAATTCTGGAAGCTTTTTTTTATAATTGGATTATTAGAATAAAATGCGAAAATTCTTTTTTAATTCGAATGGATTGTGATAAATCAATATTTTAAAGTGTGGGACTAACGAAAACAATAAACCCGTTTATTTATCGAAGCTAACCTCTATAATCATGAAACTTTAATCAGTATTAACATCATGGATTCCCTTTGTCCCGTATTCTCGTAAACACACAGTATATCAGTTTACATTTAATTATAATGTGGTGGGGCCGAAATCGATTCCACTTTTGATCGAACAGGTTGTGTTCTAACACACACGACAGATGTATATCACAGAAATAATTATTAATATTTTTCAAAAGTAAATTCAGGTCATGAAACGTAAAATGTCCCTACAAACAAAAATGTGAAACGGTTTATAGTTGGATGTTAGTTTAGAACATCAAAGTTTCGATAAAATTTTGTTAGTATAACGTAGTAATAGAGAGTAGCAGGTTGAATGATATGCAGCACAAACAGCCCAGAGTTTGCCGGTCCCTTAAATCGTACATACGAATTGAATTTCAGAACCAGTTTCTCTCCACAATCACAGTATTTGATGTGTGAAATGTGATGAGAATATTACGAAATGAAAGGAAAATTTGGTAATATCAGGAAGGAAGGTCAATAAAATCGATACGACGAATAAGTATATTTATTTCTTGACTTGCTTTCGTGTTTAGCGAAGGGGACAAATTTTTTTATGTTTTCGTATAATAGTTCGAGGGTTCTTCTCTGTATGGCATTCCGCAACATTCCGGAGAGTTTTGTTTTACTAGGTTTCCTAACGCAACTATGTGCCAGCCGCTTTTAATTACTTGGGATGCTTAAGTAAAATCTTGTTTTCGCTACCTTTTACTGCAGGCAAGATTGTTCTAGCACGTAACAAATTACCCCTTCGAAAGTCGAGAAAATAACGCGCGCCCTTCGTAAAATTCTGCGTGAGATTATTTCGGACCGATAAAACAAAAAGGGGATATGAATACGTATCTGCGATTAAAATTCTTCAGGAACTGAAACTGAAAGAATCTGAATAGGAAACTTCAATTCATTGCCAAAATTTAAAATTTTGAGTATTGAATCCGCTAACTGAAAATTTTGAACGTCAAAACTTGGACATTTTAAACGAATACATTTTAATTGCAATTTATTAGAACCAAATTAGTATAACAGAATCAGTCTTGATATTTTGACACTTACAAAGCAAGTTCGTATTTTCGAAATTATACTAGGCATTCGGCACTTGGCAAAATTTGAAACTTGTAATTTTCAGTTTTAAATATCAATTTGTAGATCGAACATAATTTCAGAATTAAAAGTATTTAGTTTTAAAATCCAATAAATAATCCTAAAAATGGAATTTCCCAAGCTTCTCGCTTTAGATAAAGGACCAATTCTTGATAAATAGATTCATATTTCATATTAAAACCTGAAATTAAGTCCTCAATTGTGAAATGATTTTCTGCCAAAAGATTTTTCAATCTAGAACATTTTCAAGATAAAACTTAAAATTAGAGCAGTAAAGTGACCCTAAAAATGAAATTTCCCATGCTTTTGGTTTTGAATGAAGCTGAAATTGTTAAAAGATTGATTCATATTACGTATTAGAACTCAAAACTAAGCCTTAAATTCGGAAACCACATTAAGGAAATCTTGTTTTACAAACCTGAAAAATTTTTAGGATAAAACAAAATTACAGCAATAAATAATCTTAAAACTGAAATTTCGCAAACTCCTCGCTTTGAATAAAAGACATATTTTTCAGAAATAGACTCACATTGTTTAATTTACATAATAATAAATTAAAACTTCAAATTAAGTCTTTCATTTTTCAGGCAAACGATTGTTTTTAACCAAAAAACTTTTCAAGATACAACGTAAAATAACAGAATCCTAGAAATAGAATTTTCCAAGAGTTTGACACCGAATAATGTTGATAAATTCATTCATATTGCAATTAAAACCCAAAAATTAAGCCTTGAACTCTGAAATTATCTACAGACAAAAAATTTTTTTTGGACTTATAAGATAAAACATAAAATTACAGCAGTTAAGATCACTTAAAGGTGAACTTCCCAAGCTTCTGGCTCTGACTGATATTCTTAATAGATAGATTTCATATTCGAACTCAAAACTAAGCCTTAAATTCGGAAACTCCTTTAAGGAAATTTCATACAAAAGATTTTGTTCAACCTTGAAAATTTTCAAGATAAAACGTAAAACTACAACACTAAGTAATTCTACAAATCGGATTTCCCAAGCTTTTGGCACTGAATAAAGTCTTGATAAATACATTCATCTTCATATTAAAACCCAAAAATTTAAAAAAAAACCTTGAACTCTGAAATGATTTTCAGATAAAAAATATTTTTCAAACTCTTCAAGATACATCAAAGTCATCTGAAACATGTAATTTTCCAAGCTTCTGGCTCTGAATAAAGCTGAAGTTCTTAAAAATAGACTCATATGTCATATTAAAATTCAAAACCATTCCTGAAATTCGGAAACCCCATTAAAGCAAAAATTCTTTTTACAAACCTGAAAATTTTCATGATACTCGTAAAACATAAAATTACAGCAAAATGGAATTTCCCAAGCTTTTGTTCGTAAATGTTTCGTGTTTTATATGAATGCTCAAAATTAAGCCTTCGATTTCAAAATCTTCTTTAGGTAAACATGTTTTTCAAACTCGAACATTTTCAAGATAATACATAAAATTACAGAAAAATGGGATTTCCCAAGCTTTTTTTCCCGATGAAGTTGAAATTCTTGATAAATAGATTCGCGTTTTATATGAAAACCCAAAATTAAGGCTTAAACTTTGAAATTTTCTTCTGCCAAAGAGTATCTTTCCAAACATGAAGATAATACATAAAATTGCACCAAGAAATAATCCTAAATGTGGAAATTCCCAAGCTTTTGGCCCTCCTAAAAGTTAAAATTCTTTACAAATAAATATTTCATATTAAAACTCAAAATTAAGCTTTAATTCTGGAAGCGATATTCAGACAAAAAATGCTTTACAAACTTGAAAGTTTTCAAGATAATACGGAAAGTAAGTGGTCCTAAAAATAAAATTTCCCAAGCCTTTGTCTCTGAAAAAACGTTGAAATTTCTGAAAATAGGTCATTTAAACCTGAAAATTTAGAAGAAAACACATAAAGCTTCAGAAATAAATAATACTAGACTTTTGACTCTGCAAGTTAAAATTTTTAATAAATAGATTCGCATTTCATACTAAAACGCAAAACTAAGCCTCAAAATTCAGAAACTCCATTCAACTAAAGAAATATTTAGAAATTTCAAGAAAAAGCAGAAAATTACAGCAAAATGGAATTTCCCCAGCTTTTGTTCCCGAATGAAGTTGAAATTCTTGATAAATAGATTCGTGTTTTATATGAAAACCCAAAATTAAGCCTTAGACTTTGAATTTTTTTTAAAAGATTTTTAGGATAACATAAAATTACAGCAATAAGCAAATATACTTTCCAAGTGTTTGGCTCTGCATGCAATTGAAATTCTCCATAAATAGATTCATGTTTTATATTGAAGACCAAGATTAAGCCATAAATTCAGAGGCAATATTTTTCTTCAAGCTTGATATTTTTCAAGATAACAAAAACATAAACTTTCAGCAATAAATAATCTTAATGTCGGAATTTTCCAAGCTTTGGCACCGAATGAATTTTAAATTCTTGATAAGTAGTTGATAGTCGGGGGGCATACTTTATGAAATATACACTCCGTGGGAAATTTCATGATGAAATTGTGGGGCCAATTTTAATACATTCCTTATGCCCTCCACAATCATACCTTACCAGGTGCTTTGCTTAAATTTGTGGCAGACGACCTATATGACATCGTATATCCAAGACGGCGGCCACCCCAGACATCATCGGAAGTTCTCAATTATAACTCTTGATAGGGCCATCCTATCAATATTTTGTACTGAACGTTTTTTATTTACAAGGAAATTCTCTATAAAAAAGATTCTTAGGAATTTATCGATATATTTTACCGTTTAGGTGTTTTGTATAAAAACAATTTTAATTTTGTAATCACTCGTATCATTTCAATTTTTTTTGTTTCGGATAGAAACGGATTGATAATCGTAAGCCGAGCAGTTTAATACTTTCAATAGTTTAAAATTAACTTTGGACACAATGTCTACTCCATCACAAATTCGTCTCTAAGTATCCCTGCCTCCATCTGCAAAAAAGGCAAGGCTGCAGACTAATTACGAGCTGTGTATTTTATGCCAAAATAAGAAGAAGTCACCATTGGTCAAACCTATTAACTATGATAAAGTGTTAGAGTGTGTTAGAAAGAGAGCAGAATGGAATGATAGTGAATACGTGTTAATTGATAATCGATTAAGAAATGTGACTGTTGTAGAATTCATAAACGAAAACGCATCGTGGCATACAGATTGCTACAAGAAGTAGTGTGCTCATAAAATCAAAATGGAGCGAAATGAGAGATTATTTGAACAGGAAAAGAATAAGCCTTCTTGTTCTAGTTCCGCTGCTGAAGATAGTAATGAAGGTTACACAACAAGATCAAAAATCCCTGCGGGTGACAAAAATAAATGTTTTTTCTGTCTGGAAGAAGGAAAGAGAAGAAATCTATTAATTGCCGTGAAAACAAACTCTGTCGGTCTGAAATTAAAAGAAGCAATTGAAATGTCACAAAATGAAGAAGCTGACATTAAAATAATACTGCACTGCTTTTTTGCCTCCCGAAAAGGAGCTATTGCTATTCATATATATTCGTCTGATACAGACGTATTTCTACTAGCGTTGTGGTGATCAAAATCTTTTACATGTCCAAGCATGTTTGTCACTGGTGTAGGAAATAATCGAAGAATGCTTGACGTTGGCAGAATTTCCACCGCATTAGGACCAGAAAAGATAAAAGGATTACTAGGTCTGCATGCTCTGTCAGGATGTGATGTGACAGGTTCACTTGCAAAGAAGGGAAAACTATCGTTTTGGAAGGTTTATAAGACCGCAGATAATGACATTTTGATGCTCTTGGGAAACTTGGACCCATTGAAGAATTCAGGGATAAAGCTGAAACTATCATTGAAAAATTTATTTCTAAGGCATATATACCAGGGACGAAGATTTCAGACATTGGGGAGCTTCGTTGGTGGATGTTCTCCAAGCACGAGACGCAAAGTGAAAATCTGCCTCCTACAAAAGCGTCACTGTCACCTTTTATTCGTAGAGCACATTACCAGGTTATGGAATGGGGTCTTGCTGACCAGCAGCACCCTAATCTACCAACACCTTCTGATTACCGATGGGAAATGCAAGATAATTACTATGTTCCTGTTTTGTGTACGCTTCCTTGTACACCTGAAACCATTTTAAAATTAGTTCGGTGTTCATGTGTAAAAGGGAAATGTGCTGTATCCTGTAAATGTAAATCCCAAAACATTTTATGCACTGAGTTTTGTATGTGTGGAGGCGGTGAAGACTTATGCGAAAATCATGGCCAACGTTTTGATATCGATGACCTTTCAGATGAAGAATATTAAGCTGAAAACATTTTACGTGCAATAAGTAGAAAATTACAATTAATTCAATAAAAATATTGAAATAAATATTAATTTCTGAACTAGTTGTTATTTTTCAACCTAAAAATCTAAAAATCTTTTAAAACCAAAAATTAAAAATTAAAAATTGGCTAATACCATTTTTAACTGGCTATAACTAATAACCGGTAGGTTATACCACAAAAACTTTTATAACCTTTTTTGTTTAAAATTTTATTTAGAATAAAAAAGATTTAGTACAAAATATTGATAGGATGGCCCTATCAAGAGTTATAATCGAGAACTTCCGATGATGTCTGGGGTGGCCGCCATCTTGGATATAAGACGTCATATAGGTCGTCTGCCACAAATTCAAGCAAAGCACCTGGTAAGGTATGATTGTGGAGGGTATAAGGAATGTATTAAAATTGGTCCCACAATTTCATCATCAAATTTCCCACGGGATGTGTTATGCCCCACGACTATGAGTGTTTCGTATTAAAATCTCAAATTATGGAATGTTCTTTAGGTAATTTTTTTATCGATAAATTGTTTATTTACAAGCTACTCTACATAGAACATTAAGTAAATGCGATAACAGGACATAAACATTGAAAGAAGAAACCATTCACTGCTGGATTTTGATCCTTGTTGCCTTAGTATATTCCCATACGCCATAAGTCCAGCTTGGACTTTCTTCCGAGAAGTTTGGCAAAAATAAAAAAAGGTTTCCAGAGTTAGGAATACTGGGTGAATGTAGATTTATGGATGTTACACGGTTGCCTAATAGTTGTAGCCGTGTAATTTGGTATGTAACACCAATTATTCCCGTTTTCACGTGGATAAGCTAGTCCGAAACGGTCACTTCGATGTTCCTTGAAAATTAAAATGGCTTCATTGATGAATAACAAATATTTTTAATCATATTATTACGATTTTCATTGATGTGTATGTTTCTGTATAATAAAAACCCCAATTTTACTATTAGAATTTATATTTATGGAATATAATTTTAATATAAGTAGTACGGCGAACTTTAAACTTTCCATGGTGTTTTCAGGAAACGTAGTTTAGAGTACAGGCTTTAGTAAGGATGATAAAAATATTTCTTCTAACTATTTAAATCGATCAAAGTTCCGAAATTTTTGATATACATTTGATATTGAATTTAATGTAACCTTCACATCCTCTGACATGAGGCTCTCATGAAAGTCGTTAGTTAATATGATGTATGAACTTTCACCCACTCATTAAAAATAATATGATGTACTTATAGGTTATCGAAGTTTCTAACTAAGCTTACGAGAAAAATTGCTTATTTTCTTAATTGAGAATTATGACTGCTTTAATAATTTTAATATTAATATTTAAAAATATTTCTTCGAACAGCACTGTTTTTATCTTTAAAATCTGTATGTATTTTATTTGTTTGCCCTTTTTTAATGCAAAATTTTCTTTTTCAGGTAAGTCCTTCTTCTATGCTCTTACAATAAAGAACAATTTAAATTGGTAAGCTCTGTAATTTTCAAGAAAAGGTATAATATGTTACAGCAATAACTGATCCTACAAATGAAATTTTCCAAGGTTGTGGTTCTGAATGAAGGAAGCAGTTAAGCTTTAAATGTTATTGGTTATCAGAAAACTTCAAAATATAAGAGTATAAACAACATTTATGAGAGAATTCCGAATTTTAGATAAATTCTTCACTCTTTGTACTCTTAACATTTGGAATTATTAGGTTCAAGCTTTAATTTCAAACGTCGTCTTTAACTGCATTAAATTTTCAGTACATTTCAGTTTTCTAGTGTTGTTAACCTAGTAGTTAACCTAACATGACAGAAATCTCCATGAAATTGTCAAAACAAGATCTTCGTGCTTAAAAATATGGAAAGAGATTTGCAATCCTGAAACTGTAGCTTATTTTTCAGTTTCAAATATTTACAGTTGGATGTGGTTTCTTTCAGATTTTGTCTTTCGAAAATAAACCATAAATTCTTGACTTGCAGTATTTCAAATTTTAATTTCTTAAATAATGAAATCTGAAATACTGGTTTGGAGGTTAAACTTTATGATTTCAGGATTCATATTCAAATTTTTCAGATTAACCCTTTGATGTTTTCTAAAGGTTTGTTGTGGCGAGTTTGGCATTTTATATTTCTTAGCTGGGTCCTTCTATTTTAGTTGGTGGAGAAAACCCAACTAATAAATACAAAATGAAGCCGTTGGGCTAAACTTTGAGAGGAAATCTTTTAACTTAATTATTTTTAATTTTCAAGTCTCATATTTATCTTAGATCTAAGCTGAATCGAACACTACTTTTCTTAAAAATTCCTAATTACAAATACCTGAATGTATTCATACTTTATCTAAACCGAACTTATAATCACATACAATGTGATTTTTAAAAACTCAATTGCAGCAGGCCGTATTCTGGCTTAATACAGACAGTTCTAAGGTTATTAAGACAGAATACGGCCTGCTGCAACTGGGTTTTTAAAAAATCACATTGTACATATACTTCGTTACGTGAAAAATAATTGACAGGTTTGACATTTGAACTCGTATTTAAAAGCACAAACGTGTGAACGCAGATTCTCAGGTTTGGATTTATAATTTTACAGTTCAAAATACTGAAGTTAACGTCTTGAATTTCATTAAACAAATACTGAAATATTCATACGGAAATTGAATTTTTTCAGCTTTTGCTTCGGCTTTAATATTCTAGCTTTTGCACTCGATCTATCAACATTTGTTTAAGTCAGCTCTAACTTACTCTGGTTTTTTGAACATACAACGTAGCTTTCAGCACTAGCACTGACAACAAAGAAACACGAAAAGTCACACTTAATGTTAATGTTAATATTCAAAAGGTAACAATTTAAAATCTTACATAAATACCATGAGATCGAAAAAAAAAAATGATTCTGAGCAGGCCTTGACTAGTACAACACGATTGGCTACACTGGTTCTAGAATGCCTATGAATTATAATGTGACAGTGACATTTCAAATGTAAGTCAGTTTTGCAATCTTGCTTCCAGAATTATTTAAGTTTATCGTTGTAATACTAGTGAAGGATCACATTTTGAACACCTACTCTAACATGTATTCATCTTAGTTTTCAGTTTGTTCCCTAAATAAATACTGTTTTGGGTTTTAATTTATTTGACATTTATTAACCTCTAACGTACTGCCACATTTTGTAATCAGTATTGCCAGTCGTGTTGTACTAGTCAAGGCCTGCTCAGAATCATGTTTTTTTTCGATCTCATGGTATTTCAATTTCAAAAGCTTTGACGGAGTTTAAGATGGTTTGCTTGAAATCTACATTTTGGATTAGTTTTACAATTTTGATGCAATATTTCAGAATTTAGCATGGCTTTAGTTTCATAAATGATTCAGAATTAATATTTTTGAGAGCTACGGTGCTGCCTATTTGTGCTCTGATGTTATTTTCATCCAACTTCCGTTCAGTTTTACTGACGATTAAATAAAGTAAGCAAAAGGTTATAATGGAATCGGTTCTGTTCCAACAAAACGCAGTGGAGGCGTAAGTCTCGTCTGTTGAACGTTTATTCAAATTCAGGGTTGCATAATTAGCAGTTTGCCAGAAAATCAAGCTGTATGGAAGCTACTGTGTGCATTCTTTAGCGACTACACGGTTGCCACTCATTATTATGATAATTTATGTAAATAGTCGTGCCTGTACAAACATGAGGAATTCGTTGCTTTGAAAATTTATGTTATCTTGTTTAATATTTCTCTCTTTTTGCTGGCGTACCGATTTCGAAGTGCCCCAAAAGGTTTTATGGCCGGCTGCTGCTGCTACTGCACGTTCCCTTAGAAGAACTGGGAAAATATGGAGATGAAGGAAGAATTGCAGAAAGCCGAATAAAGTAGAATGTTTCAATTCGGGGAAAAAACTTAGTCCTGAATGAAATGTACACATTGTTGCGAAAAAGATTTCCTAAATTACGCTATTCTTAGAGGGCCCTTTAAATTCATAAATTTTGCTAGCTTCCGTAATTGTTTTACAAAAATGTAATAAAACGCAATTAAATGTAATCAGATTTTCGTTATTCTCAGAAATTAGTAAGTTTCGTTGTAAAATGAGCGGCGTTCGTGTGTGTGCGGGCTGCAGCCTTGAATTAATTGCGTTTCTAAAACCTTTTATGCGTAATCCCTACGTAATTCCGTATGTTAAGCAGGTAAAATGTAAAAATTATACAAGGATTTTACTAATCCCGCGTATATTGATTTTGCTTACATGTCACATTCACACCGACCTGACACTAAGTTTCAGTCACGCAACCGTGCTGAACAAGCGTTAAAAGTTGTATATAACAAGAAAACCCCGAAATCATATCTTATTTTCACGAACAAAAAGGCGACGAGCGCAAACTTTACGTCATATTATGTCTTTATGTAACAAATTTTATGATTAAGTCTACGACACGGTGGTGTTTGGCACCACACCCATCTCTATGATGAGATCTAATGGAGCACCTTGGCGGCGTATAATTTCGAATAAAGCTACAGTAATAGCGCATTGTAATGGATGTACTTATACGGAACCGTTTTAATCAAGTGCCGTGCTTCTTGCTGGATTCTTAATGGCGAATTCTCATGTCTCGCGCCGCGGCAAAGCACGTCACTTCGCACCACCCGACACGAACACCAAAATTGGATCGTATTTTATGAAAATAGACCAAGTTTAGTTGTATAATCATTCTAATTTCTCTATATTGGATTACTTTTCGAAAGGAATTTTTTTTAGTGAGAGGCATAAAACGCGTCGGAATTTATTATACATCGAGTTCTTCGTTTTACCCGTGTCCCCTTCTTCAGTTATTGTAAGCTCTCATATCTGATTACGTTTAGTCGGGCTGCGAGATACATATTAAGAACAGCCTTTGAATATTAACGTTTCATTAATTTAGGAATGTAATCTCGAATAATTAGGTCTATAACACTTTAAACTTTGTACGACAGTTAATATCGAACAAAAGGGCGCAAGTTCAGGTGATTATGAGCATTCCCCATATATACTTCTCATCAACCTATTCCGTTCCGTGTTTAATGGTAACCTCGGGATAAATAAATAAGCTGAATTATTAAACTTATCGGCAAACAGTTAAGGTGAAACTTGAGTGTTAAGTGTAAAGTACTACACGCATTATTTTGTAGACTAAGCTCAATACATTAACGTGACGTTTAGCCCGCCCCTGTTAATAGTTGAGGCGGTAATTCGAAATTGAAACTCGAGAATACAGTGCAGTGTGGCCAACCATGAAGAGGTATAATTACTTCAGAACTAATTAACTCAGCACTGCACTGTTTTGTCGCCTGTTATTACTAAACTACTAAAACAGATGTTTCATGCTCGAATATTTGCACTCAAAACTTTATGGTGACAAAGGGTTGAAAAAATAACGTTCTTGTTTTTGGTGGCTCTCGAAAGTAAGCAAAAAGGTCACAATTATGGTTTGAAACTCTGACGAAATAAAACCGCGTATAAATAGAATGTCTTTGTACGGCTAAAACGACAAGATTGGATTTTAAAATTTTATCCGGGACAAAGCTAAATATTTGTCAAACTGCGCGGGTTCTCATCAGTCGTCTTCTCAATATCTGTTATATCCGCCCAACGTTATTTGTTTTCAGTTATGAAGATTTCATTTCGCTTCGGGAAGTTTCCCTTTGATTACCAAACTCTTGTTGTGAGGAAGAATTTTCTAAAAGATGCTTAATAATTTAATGGGGGGCGGTATTAATGGTCCGATGCTATCGGTGTAACTTAATCGTATTCCGATCATTTTTATTACCTAATCAGTTATTTTCCCCTCGCTGGGGAGAAGGAAAAATGTACGGACGAAACTTTTTCACATAACAATGTTACGATAACGTTAGCAGAAACGCTACAATCTACTTTCATTTATATTCGTGCCATTGTAAACGGGAACAAGGCTTTGTAATTGTCTTATTACATTTGCTTAACATCTTTTGTTCCGAGCGTAAAGGAGATTTCAAGCTAAATCTATCGAATAACCAAATTTAACCCGTGTTACCCAAAACGTTAGCAGCAGGAATGTGGTCAGTAGCAATAGCGTCTGGAGATTAACTCATTGACGCAATCTTCAATCACTCTGGCACATTATAACCTCCACTACCCGTGTTAACAACTGCGAAATGGTCTATCCTGCAGCGCAATCGGTAGCTAAGTGAGAAATTCAAGACCCAAGGGCTTCATTTGAAGCACTCAACTGCCACTTAGTGCAAAATGTTCAAATATTACCTAACATATACTATTACTTGTACTGAGCCCTTATTTTATTTGCGTTACAAGTTTCTTCAACCAAGTTAAATTCCATGATTAGATTCTGAAAGCGTCGCGAAATGAAATATCGAAGAGTTTCCCTCTGAATGCCCTCCTAAATTCGTTGCCAAGCTGAATATTATCAAATAGTTTAGTATTTGATGGTAATTTTGATGTGATTAATGAAGGTCTGACATAAAAGTACATCGTTAATGTTGTAATCTGCTACCAAATAATTTGTCATGAGACTTTATCCCTTCGTAATTACTTATTTAAAAATACTTGTAGATAAAAGTAGCTTCCTCGCAAGGTTTATTAATGTCAGACTTTTCTTGATTAGCTTGACTTCTCAGATAACGTTAGTTTTTAACATACGAAATGAAACAAGATACGCATGGCATGTTTTCATATCTAAAATATCTAAGTAAAGTATCTAAAATAAGAACAAATTTTATCATACTACCCAATATGGAGCAAATGATATTTTCAGAAAAAGGATTTAATAAAAGTCAGTTTAGTTTATTGCAAATTAAATATAAGTAATAAAATAATATTACGAAAGCATATGAAGTTCCAAATGTCATCTTTTTCCTAGAAACTAGGAAACCCAATTTTTCTAATTCCAATTTTCTTAAAAATTCCGAAATTTTTACTCAGAAACCCGATTTGTAAACTCGAAAACTCGATTTTTAAACACTAAATTTCAACTTTTAGCTCGGAATTTTAGATTCAGAATCCCGACTTTTAAACTTAAAAATCCCGATTTTAAACTTGGATCCCGTTAAATTTAAGCTTCTGAGATTTAAAACCCAAGAAATTAAGCCTAAAGTCGGACGTTTTGTATTTATTTGTAATAATAAATTGTAAATAAATACCTAATACAGACGACAAACCAAAAACTTATAAGCTCACCCTGCGGAAATTTTCTTGTAATCACTAAGAATTCGTTTTTATAACCTTAATAGAGTTTGAAATAATTTTATATGGTTTTTAAGTGAACCATAATAATCTTTGCCTAACTAGTTTCTGTTGTTGTTGTGGTCCTTTCAAGCGTTTGTACAAAATACTTCCGTTATTGATAAATCTACATTTACCTTAAATTTATTTTCTTTGGAGATTTCTGATAATTTTAAGTAAATACCCAGCCAAACAAGTTGGATATGTATTCATACAACAATCACATTTACAAACCCAAGCTGAGGAAATTTTAATTTTCCCGTAATTTTACTACTACATTTTTAAATAAAATTAATTTTTATTTGGCATGAACTTCTGGTAGTGGAGTCATTAAAACGTTCAAATTGCTTCATAAGCTTTAGAGATTGAATTTATGATTACTACGTATAGATCCACAGGATCAGGGAGTTATCTGAAAAAAAAAATTTGAAAATTCCTCGATTTTGGAAACTTTACGGTTTTCTCTAAATTAAATATTATGCTGTAGACTCTTCCAATTGTCTAAATGTCAGACACAATCAGATTATAAGTAGATGAAAAATATGCGCTTGATTTCCATCTTTCAAACCTCGTTACTAAACATTCTGTAAATCTACCGAGTAAGACAAAATACCAGTACATGGATCTTTGTTTAGTAATACATATTATATTATATAAGCGTATATAAGCTTTGAGTTCTTTAGATACAATTTTTGAATTATCCCAGCGGATTATTTTAGTTATTGTTCCTACTGATATAAAAATTTTTTGTGTTATTTGAAAACGGAGATAGACTTATCTTGCGAAACGTTACGTAACGCTGTTTTAACAGTTTTACTTGTTTGGGGAGTGTAATTGAAAATATGGATATGTTTGTTTAAATCCACTTTTATAAAGTAAAAAAACTGTTAAACAAATTATTTTAATTTCTGTCTTCCAAACTCCCAAATTTTTAAATTCATTCTTCGCATAAGATTTTAACATCCATTCTGCCCGCACCACAATCAAAATATGACCAGGTTCTCTTGAAGATATCCATTGAATCTGCTGCCTTATAGGTTAGCTTTAGTTTCTTTTTTCATTATTAACAAGGTTGATTTTCACTTTATCACTTTACTACAGCTTTGGCGTAATGAGCTGACGCTTGCTCAGTCCAAAATATTGAAGAATTTATATGTTAATGCAGAAGAGGCAATGGACTATTCTGATATAGTCCTAGTGTTAATACATCTTCACAAACAAATCTAGAGGTTTTCAAACGGCGTAAACACAATGCTATCCCTACCACGACTTTTTTCATGAATCGTTCCCAGTCTATCTTACACAATTAGCTATACTCTGGTTAACTTCAACTTGTAATATTCTGGACTTGTGCAGTCCATATTTATATATGGCTCATCACCCAACTCTAAGCAATGATTCATTTGAAGCCTAAATGTTTGTCACGTGCCAAACCTGCACTACGACATTTAATTGGGGATGTTGTTACCCCTTAGGCGCACGGCTAGACTAGACAGTGGAGATGGGGGGTCCGAAACGGCAGAACCCTTTAATTAAGGGTTGGTCATAATTGGGATGAAATTGGGCGCCACTGTGATATGTCACCCTGAGGTCTAAATAGGAACCCACTACAGAAGATTCCCAAGGGATCGGAAAATAGTTGTTGCTGCACCCTGCGCAAGATGTAACTTGCCTTGCTAAACTGAAAATGACTTTACTTACTTTACTTTAAATGCTCAAACTCGTAGACCTGTAGGCAGGCTAAGACTTAACTCATAAATCTTTAACAGAATACTGAAACATAGATAATATCGCGGAGCACTGAATACAATAACACGACCAAACTGAATTGAATACTAAATATTTAATGAGTCAAAGAGCAAACATGAATACATGATATTACACACAAAAAGACAACAATGAAAACACTAGGTTAACACAAACAATAAATACGACACTTACATTAAGGGAACGAGAATTGATGGCACTACATTTACTTTAAGTTCGGCAAATCATTTACCAGCTTAGCCCCTCAATCCCAAACAAACAAGATAGAAAGACACAAATAATAATATATTAACAAATTCAATAAGCACCAATAATTTTGCACACATGCAACATAACACAAAAATAATATCTTCAACTTGACTTGATACTTGAACTCCAATCTGAACACAAAAGAACGTTACTTGAACACAAAAGTTTTCGTTTGACACTCGTGTCCTATGTTACCACAAACGTTTTGGCTCAAACACAAAACTACTAAAGCAAACTGGTCAACTGAATGCCGGAGACCTTCAAACTTTAATCGTGTGGAAGTGAAACAGCCAACAGGCAATCCACGCAGCGTTCTCACATGCCACCGGATCAAACAGATGGGCCAGCCATCGACTACTTCAAATTACAAATTGCACGCAAAACACAAAATGACCAATATAAAAGGTGGTGCTCATTAAACATAAACAAACTGAAGAACGTCAACAACAAAAGGCCTGCCAACAAGAGGCAATCGTCGGCATTGAAGCTAACGTTGAAACAGAACTGCAAAAGCAGGTGCAGCGAAAAGAGGTAGAAATGGTTTACCTGGCTAGCTGTTGGTACTTGGTCAGGGAGTACGTGGCAGACGTTAGACAGGCTAACAACAACGAAGGAGATGATGTCCTTCCTCCAAAAGGCGGGTGCAAGACAAACGAAGAATATCCCAAAAACTTTCGGGGGTTCTCTTGATCCCGTATTAGGGAAAATGTGCGATGACGATACTTCCAACTTTCGTTAACCTTAACATAATTGCATTTAAATTTTGTCCTGGGCATCGATCTGAATATGGAATAGGTTTTTTAGCAGGAGTTAGTAATTGTAGTGGAATCATCTTCCTTCATTTACTTGATCTCAAATACATCAGTGGCCTTGCTTGATTACTACTTCGTAAGCAAGTAGATTAAAAGTACCAATTTTCTTTTGTAAAGTCTTGACTAAAGCATAGTTTTTAGATCAAAATTTGCTGTTACGATATCAACATTTTTGGCTTTTCCAGCTGCATCAGGTTTGCTTCTCTTCGTTCTAGTTGTTCATTTTCACCTCGCATTTCACACTTTTGACACCAAAATTGATCCTTTGGGGAATCTAGGAGTCTACATTCTCACTTCCCTATAAAATGTTAGTATAACATGTTTAACCTTCGGTTTCGTACGGTACCTCTGGTAGAGGTTGTACTTTTTTCGTTTGTTAAGGATTATTTTCACATATTCTTTGGCGCCATCTTCTCTACATTAATTTCCTGTCATTCTTGGAAAAACGTTTAGTTGGACTTTCACAATTGCACGTTCTTTTTTAGGAAATTTATTGACCAATTGCCTTGCCTATCAGAATTTGCATTTGCAATCGATGACCTGCTGTATTTAGCAGCTGCATGTTATTTGTACAGAATTTCAAATATTCAAAAAATATCGCCAAAACAGTATTTTGCTGTAAACTTTTTACGTGAGTTCACTTCGTGCATAAAGGCCTTTTTTGTGTCCATATTTTCCATTTCCCAAAAATCTTTTCAAAGTCAAAGCTGGAACATTTTACAGTATGGTTCTTACAAGGCGATTTGATTTTTCTTAAAAGCTTTGCTTCATCTTTCGCACTTACCTAACTGTTTGTGGATATTTCTGTTCTAGCTGTTCTAGTTGTAGAATTATTTCCCGTTGCATCTGAGGTAAATTATCAGCTTCCTTATGTATGCCCTTCAGAGTGGATACAGGGTCGTCTCTTGACTTCTAAATCTGATGCAACATTCCTATCACTTGGAAGTAATCGCGGTTTAAATCCCAATAATCTTCAAAGGCTTCAAAGGTTCCAAAGGCAGAATCATTAGGTTAGTTTTCTAACTTATACTTTTATCTACATGTTTTTTGTTGAGTTTCACGTAGAACAGGGGCGTTCTTAGAAGAGTTCTGCTACTCATAATAATAACCATGAAGAATCAGCATCAATTATTATTGATGTTACATGAATGAAGCATAGTTTGTGTCAATGTGCCAAAAGGTGCCCTCCATGGACTCGACATCCTTTGTGTCTCCGTTGGCATAACCTTCGCTTGTGCTTCAATGCCCTGCAGATTTCATACAGATGCGAATGGAGCAGTTTGAGACTGGTTTTTCGTCATACTTCCTATGGTTTTTAACTAATCCAAAATTTCTAATAATTATACAGTATCTTCTTTTTATTTTAATAACCCATGGAATTAAAAGTCATATGTATCTTTTCTTATGAGCTATTTGCTACAAATAGTTAATATAACATCTTCAACATAAAACCTCATTCTCTTCTGACTCTTCTGTAGGCTGTAGCTTATTTTTCTTCACATGAATTCCAGGGTAAGTCATAAACGAAAAAATATAAATCAAACCGAATGGAAGAAAATGTTCTGGAGGTGCCAGGCTTTTCTAGGGGTTTTGGAAAAAGAAACATTATCTCGACTTTACCCCAACTGTTCCGCCTTCCAGCGCTGGGATGCTATATTCCTTTTTTTTTCCTTTTTTCTTCCTCGTACCTACTCGCTGTCGTCGAAAATTAAAACTATTGGTCTGACTTGAAACTTAACAGTCTTTCTCTTTGGTAGAAAATTTCCCCACAACAAAGTCAGACAAAGATATTTTATCGATATCAATTAATAGTGGAAGGTATTTCTTACATTCTCTGTCTGAATCCACTGATTCGTTTATTTATATGTTCTAAAAAGTTTATCACTTTGAATATCTTCATCTGTTGAACTTTGTTTTGCCTTTATTTTTGGTTTGATGGGCTTTTCTTATTTTTAGGAGTCGTCCTCAAGCACAAGATTTTTACTTGCTTGTTTTTGTCTTCAAAAGCTTGTTTCTTATCGCTTTTAATGTTGTTTTTTTTTTATTCTGCTTTTGCTGCTTCTTCGATCCAATCCAATCAAATCAATTTGTGAAGTACACTTAGTGATTTCAGCGATCTGGATTTTCCTTTTAGATTTGTTTATATTTTAAACCATTGATTGTTTTACAACCCCTGACATGAAACGAATAAGTTAGTTACAAGTCAACAGGGGAGCCAACTGTCAAATCGAAAGAAACCAAAAATCTCCAATGAACCAAAGTGCCGTATTAATTACTGCAAAAATCTCTAAATATGATATATGTATATCAAGCATTAGGATAATTTGTTATTAACACTTAAATTTTTTAATCTAATACAAAAGACTGAAAGGTTTATTATATTACTTCCTAACTCTTGATGCGTTCTAATCCGTGGATTTCTATGGAGGTAAAAGAATTTCATCTCCAAGTTCCGTGGTTGAAAAACAAACACTTTTTAACTTAATGTTGATGTTAGATTTATAATGGTATAATAAAAAGTTTAATTTTATAAGTTTTAGAGAATAAAAAACGAAGAAAACACATTTTAAAAGAAAAGCAGGCTGGCGCCACCCTTTCGTTCGATAATTTGACACTCATAAAACCGAAATTCTTTTTGGAGACGCAATTAACCCGAATTGAATGCTTAAAAACTTGGCATTCTCTTTTATTACGAATTCATACAGAAACAACGTCTTTAAAAAATCGTAAATATTAGCAGTTGATTTAAAAAAGGCTACTTTAAATATGAAAATTTAATTCGATTAATTAACCGCACCACGGAACGTTTACCAACTGTAAGTAATTAGTTAATGAACTAACGAACATAATAATGCATTACAAGGATGTATGTAGCATCACACGAACACCAAAAACCCCATCAGGCAAACAAGGGCAACCGCTGATGCAATAATTGAGCAAATGACCTTTGGTCAGCCAACTCAGTCGATGCCTGTCAATCTCTTCGGAACGAAGGTTGTCGGGTTAGTGGCCGCTCTGAATAGTGCAAATAAATGTTAGAGGTTTTCCTTTTCATTATAGACGTAGTCAAAATTTTTGTTCGTTGTGAATGATCGTCCTCAAAACTTCCACAAACTTGCATTACTCTAAATTGATATCCTGTCTTATTTGTTAGTTTTAGTTTTCTGTAGAGGAAGTTCTGAACGCCTAAACTTTATCGAAATTTTTTGTTCTAATAATCAAAGGGATTTTTACTTACCTATTTGTCCTAGTTGTAGATAAAAAGCAGTAAAGAACTTGTTTGTTTCATGCATTCACTGCCTTGTATTTAAGGGAAAAAAATATTTTTCTGCTACAGAATTTTCACAATGAATTAAAATTCATTAACAGTAATTAATAATAAATTTAAAGCACTGTTTTTCTAATGAGGGCTATAAACCGTTAAGTTAGTCAAACATTCCACACAACGTGAATTCAGGTTTAATACATCTACGACAACATGCAATTTTTCAGGTAAAGTGGAACGCCTTAGGAAAAGAGTACCCATCAATTCTAAAAAGCATTGGGTTTGGGAAAATTTCGTTTGAATTCAGTAGATACACAGACATGATGGTGGCACATAGAAAACCCAGCTATTTTTTACTAAGCTTATATTCGGCGCTTGCCTTTGTCTTTTTCTGCTTTCTTTATACTCAAATTCAGTGCTCAACAAGGTATGTTGGATAAAATGACAAAGGATGAGAAATTTGCAATTAAAATAAGAAATATGCAGTAGTCAATAAAATGTTTGCAAGACTACGATATTGAGATGTTTAAATAATATAAAAAAATTAAATCGCTATTAAAGGAATATCCGCGCATTGCAGAAAATGTAACTGTAAATTTATTAATAAAATAAAAGCAGCTTTATTATCTTATTAATAAAGGAACATTTTAAAAATTGTTTAACTTACAACAACTTTAACATAAAAAAAACAGCATCATTGTAATTGTTATTTTTAAAATTAGAAATTTAAATTTTGAATGTCTTCTGCAGTGTTTGTAAAAGTATGAACAGAAGTGTGCCTAAAATAAGATGTATGTGTAAAATTTGATTACTAAATAGAAAGTGCAATTTAAAATATAACATTTTCCTTGAATTCCAAGACTTCCACGGTCAGTGTCAGTGTTCTTCAGGAAGAAGGCCTTTAACAAAGTGGGTGAAACGTTGAGTTCTTCTGTCTCAACAATGACACGGTTTTAACCCGGAAGGCGTTCTGTTAAAACCATTTCCTTTATAAAAACTGTACTAAGTACAACCTATCCCATTAAAGTAGAATACTGGCTTCTTAAAAGTAATTACTTAAGTTTTGAATGGGATGTCTTAAATCCTGAAAACACCTCGCGATATGTATGCAGACCGAACAACATATTAAAAACATTTTGATTATTTTATACAATAAAGTATCAAAGAAAAAATTTGAAAATGTAATATCTATTTAAATTTAAGGTGTCTAACTTGTAATTAATATAACATTATTTTATTTTGCAATGTAGTACATTTCTAAAAATAAACATTCTTTGTTATTCGTATCTTGGTCTTAAATTTGTACTTATTAAAATAGAAATTGAAATGCTGATTAAACAAGGCAGTATTTTGCTTAATTTTAATTTTAACAACTGGAGCTTCGCTTGTGAACCAATCGTAAATAAGTTAATTTGCTTTGCTTGCAGTTTTTGATAAATTTGGACAATCCAGTATACATTCATTGATGAATTTTACATTATTATTTTCATGATTATAGAACCATAATTGCTAAGATAAACTCTGCTATTATTTATGATTATTACTTATTGCTAATTTCCTATTAAAATTATCTCATTTTTTAGAATTTGAAAATCTGAATTTGTGTTAAAATTATGGTTATTTCTAATTGTGTCTTGCAAAAGCAAAAAACGAATATCAAAATCGGTATTTTCTTCTAGTCGAAAAAATTCTTGTTGTTATGTCAAATGTTGTTACAGTTAGGGGTTAAATGCCTGATCTGTAAATGAATAGAATAAGATCTTTGGGAGTGCCCTTGTAAAATATTTATGGGTTTTAACGCTATATAAATATTAATCTTTTTGAAGATGTTATCTAGATATCTTAAGTGAGATATTGTTGTAATGAAACATTTTAAAATGCAGTAGTCTTTTGTTTTCAAGCATGAAGTTAGTAATCGACTTGATAATTTTTTTTATATTCGTTTTTTTTTTCAAAATTTGATTAACTAATTTTTATTTTTTAGGATTAAACTATAAGAGAAAGTGTCTGAATTAGTTGCTTTTTCATAAATATCAAAATTCATAATTTTAATATCTATGTACAATGTACATCTAAAAATGGTAAATCTTCATAAAGGGCTTTTGTAAAGCAAAAGCAACGTTTTTATTCAGTTTGTTTTTGTGTGAAAATTCATTAAATCCTTCTTCTGTGACTCTGAACAAAACTATTACATCATTCACACATATGTACCAAAAATAAAATTAGTCTGAAAAAATCATTATTAGTTAAATAAAATTCTTCCAAATGTTTCATAAAAACGTCACTTAACAAAGGTGAAAGGCTGGTATCCATACTCCAACCTGAAATATGTTTATAAAATTTGTGATGTCAAAAATTATGTAAAAATCATACATGAAAAATTAAGGACTGATATCGCACATCAAATTGGAGAAGACCAAAGTGGCTTTATGCCAGGACGATTTTGTACCAACAACTTATTTACACTGCAGTATTTGTGGATCTGGAAAAGGCCTACGACTCAATACCCAGATGAAAATTGTGGGAAGCTTTAGACATCTTAGGCGTTAATTCCCATTTACTTACAACTATATAACGAAAACATCTCGTACGTTAAAATTTCTAACCACCTCTCTGGTCCAATTAATACCACAAAAGGACTTCGACAAGGCTGCAGTGTATCTCCATTATTATTTAACTTATACGTCGAAATAGCACTGCGTAACTGGAAGAGACACTGTGGACAAATGGGGATCCTTATCAAAGAAAAGCCTCTCTTTACGCTAAACTTTGCGGATGATCACGTGGTCTTGGCGCAAGACGCATATGATCTTGAATTTATGATCAGAAGACTCTACATCGAATATCAAAAATGGGGTCTGCAAGTCAACCTGAAAAAGACCGAATATCTTGTGATCAATTCTAATGCACGATTTGATGTACTTATAAATGACGATGTTGCTGTAAAGCAAGTAGGTCAATTTAAATACCTGCGAACATTAATAGACAAAAGTGGCTTAGGAGAAGAGCAGATAAAACATGATACAACAAAGTAAGAGAATAGCAAGTTGCCTTAACTCTCTATGAAGGACTAAATCGTTATCACTAAAAACAAAGAAAATGATAGGGCAAACTATGGTACAATCCGTTCTATGCTATGGGTGCGAGGTTTGGACCATAAAAGCAGCAATGAAGAGGTAGAGGAGTAATTGAAATTGATTATCTGCGAAGAAGCACAAGAACATCCAGACTAGAACGGATTTCAAACGCTGATATTAGAGCCACAATGGAAGCAAACGAAAGCGTGACGGATAGAATTGAACGCAGAGGATTAATATGGTTTGGACATTTAATGCGTATGCCAGAAGATAGATGGCCAAAAACAATGTTCCAGTGAGTACCTCCCGGTCAAAATAAACGAGGACAACCGCGCAGATCATGGAATAAGGGAATGAGACAAGCAATGTTACAGAGGAATATGGAGGAAGAACAGGCATTGGATAGAGAGGCGCCGCGAGCAGTGACGTGATTTATGTAGCAATACTTGTACACATATTGTGGGATTTCGCTGGATTTTACTTTCTCTCAAAACCACAATAATGTTCACAATGTGTTATATTAAAATAACGAATATTTATTCAAAACTGAATATACACAAATTAGATTAAATCACTTAAACTACACACACGTGCTAAATTACCTTAAGTGAAATGGGTAGGATCAACCATACCTGTTAACCGGAGATTCAGAAGCCAACTGACCACATGCTCTACCGGCGCACTTCGCTACGGTTGGGGGTGGCGCACCCTGTACTGAGTACTAAAATAACGTACTTCCGGGCGCCAAAGGGTGACAAATTCAAATACATATAAGGCGTAAACATGCCCCCCGCCTTGAAAGGCTGCGCTTTCAAGACGCAAAACAAAAAAAAAAAACAAACAATCGTTAATATAAAAGGTAAACTTATCTAACCTAAAAATAAAAAAAAAGTAACATAATCTAAATAAAAGTCTATAACATTAATTGTCTGAACATGGCAGTTCGCACACCTTGGAAACGGCACGTTTCACTTCTCTATAGGCTGTTTTTATCGTCACTACCCGAACTACACCATCACAGCCAGGATGCACTTTAGTCACTCGCCCTAATAACCACCTTGAGGGTGGCAAATTATCGTCCTTGACCACTACCAAGGCCCCTTCCTTTATATTAACTCCCATTCGCTTCCACTTGCACCTTTGCTGCAATTCGGACACATATTCCTTGGCCCACCTACTCCAGAAGTGCTGAACCATTTGTTGTAACCTCTGATGAAGTACCAACCGATTTTCGACAACGTCCTTTACATCTTGGTCGGGCAGAGACACAAGGCTTCGCCCAATTAAAAAATGAGCTGGAGTGAGAGGACTAAGGTCACTTGGATCGGAGCTAAGGGGAGAAAGGGGACGAGAATTGAGGAGCGATTCAATTTGCACAAGCACGGTATAAAGTTCTTCAAATGTTAACAAAGAATTTGATAAGACTCGCCTTAAATGGTGCTTTACGGCTTTAATACCTGCTTCCCAAAGGCCTCCGAAATTGGGAGCATTTGGGGGAATGAAATGCCAAGCTATACCTTCCTGTTGAAAGGCTTGTAACAAATCGAATTTACAGTTCTTTAAAAAATTGCCTAATTCTACCAAATCTTTATTGGCGGCTACAAAATTAGTACCGTTATCTGAATATATGTGCGTTGGTTTTCCGCGACGGGCAGCAAACCGTCGCATTGCTGCCAGAAAACTATCTTTGGTAAGGTCTGTCACCAATTCAAGATGAACAGCCTTTGTAACCATGCAAATAAATAAGCTAATATAGCACTTAGAAGTTTTGCATCCACGACCCTTCCTATCTTTAATTAAAAGTGGGCCACCATAATCGACCCCGACAGATTTGAACGGGAAGTTTGGACTCACGCGTTGTTCAGGTAATTCGCCCATTAAAGTGTTTGAAGATTTAGGCTGAGCACGAAAACATCTTACGCAATCGCGTACCGTACCCCTCGCAATATTTCTGCCAGAAATAGGCCAAAATTTGTCCCTGATAGACGATAATAAAAGTTGGGGCCCAGCGTGTAATAACCGTAGATGTTCGCGCCTAAAAATCAGCTTAGTTAAATGACTGTGTTTATCCAGTATTACCGGGTGTTTCTTGTCGTAATTAAATTTGGTATTTTCTAATCGACCACCCACACGAAGTATCCCGTCTTGATCAAGAAATGGATTCAGACCCGATAAGCGACCTTGACAACCAACGCTCTTTCTTAAACTACTAATTTCGTTGTGGAATGATTCCCTTTGGGAAATTCGTATCAAACATTTTAATGCATATCGCGACTCTGTCCACGTAATAGGCTCTGTAACACGGTTTACCTTGCTGCTTAGACAGTTGCTCTTAAATCTATAGCAGTATGAAATAACACGTTCCAATTTGTTTAGATCCGAATATTGACTAATAATAATACTGGGTGAATCGGTTTCCGTTGTTAATAGGGATTTTATTGGTGCGCGTAATTCTGGTAGTTCACAGGCTGAATAATTATCCTGTGGCCAATGACCACTCTCTTGGGTCAACCATTGAGGGCCCTTCCACCAAATATCTAACTTACTTAACTGTTGCGGATTAACACCCCTAGATAGTAAATCGGCGGGATTTTCCGTCGTGGGAACATGTCTCCACGTTCCAGGTTTGGTGAGAGAATGCACTTCAACCACCCGGTTTGCAATGAAGGTTTTTAAAGACGCTGGGGAGGTGTTTAACCAACCCAGCACGATGGTGGAATCGCACCATAACGTTTCGGTATTTATGCTAATACTTAGGGAGTTCCGAACCTTTTCGACCAATCTACTTAAAATTAAAGCGCCGCATAGTTCTAATCTAGGAATAGTAAGCGGTTTTACGGCTGCGACCGTGGATTTTGCGCATAGAATATTAACAAAAACCTCCCCGTTTTCATTTTGGGATCTTAAATATACACAGGCACCGTAGCCCAATTGAGACGCGTCGGAAAAACCGTGGAGATCTACCTTAACTGGTTGTGGACAAATAACATGACGCTGTATTTCTAATTTATTCAGTATTGGCAATTCGTCTGTGAATCTGAGCCATTTCGTATACAAATGGGGTGGTAAGGTTTGATCCCAAGACAATTTTTCCGACCATAAACCTTGCAATATCATCTTTGCATTGATAATAACAGGACTTAGCAAACCTAAAGGATCGAAAATTTTGGCAATAGTAGAAAGAATAGCGCGCTTAGTAACACAATTTTGACTAGGAGCGCTAATTTTATAAAAAAGTGCATCTTTTGCGGACGACCACGAGAGCCCTAACGTCTTACAACCTTCGTTTGAACCGAACTCTAAAATATTATCTGCTAAATGCGAGGAAGTAATCTCATTAACGATTTGCGGAGAGTTAGACTTCCATTTTCGTAGATCGAAACCGCCACCTTTTAATATTTTTGCTACCGATTTACACCGCGTTACTAAAGTTTCGACGGAATCCGCACCCGTTAGCATGTCGTCGACATAAAAGTCGTTTTTAATTATCTTGGCTGTTTCTGGAAGCTCTAGTTGGCAGTCGAGCCCTAATTGGTGCAGGCATCTTATTGCTAAAAACGAAGCGCTTGAGGTTCCATATGTTACGGTATTCAGCTCGTACACATTTAATGGCTCATGTGGATTCGCTCTCCAAAATATTCTTTGCAACGATATTTGCGAAGGATCTACCAACACCTGCCTGTACATTTTTGATATGTCCGCGGATACTACAAAGCGACGTTCGCGAAACCTCAAAATAATTGTAAGAAGGTCGTTTTGAATTGTTGGACCTACCATGAGAGCATCGTTCAAAGAAAGACCGCTATCTGTCTGCGCTGAGCCATCGAATACTACGCGAAGCTTTGTAGTAGTGCTATCTTCTCGAAAAACGCCATGATGTGGCATGTAATAGCACAACGGCGGATCTGCCTGAGTGGTGACCTTTGACATGTGCCCTAGTGATTCATACTCTTCTAGGAATTTCTGATAATAATTTTTTAATTCAGGGTTGGCTTGCAATCTTTTCTCCAACGAGAAGAATCGACGTTTTGCTTGAATCGCGGAACTACCTAATTCAAAAATGGACTGTTTCAGCGGCAACTTAATGATAAAACGACCGTCCTCATCACGACGCGTGGTATCGACAAAATTCGATTCGCAATCAACCTCTTCTTGGGACCACACCCTTTCACTCGGGCATTCTTCAATCTCCCAAAATTTACTTAATTGGGTCTCAAGACTTGAAACCAAATGACAACGCGTTTCATTCACGCAATTGAAATCCATTGGGCCGGAGATAATCCACCCAAACTGTGTTTTTTGTAAAATAGGTTTATTCTTCCCTAAATTAATTTTGCCTATGGATATTAAATTCCAAAATAAATCTGCTCCGATTAACATGTCAATTGACCCAGGTTCATTAAAAGTTGGGTCTGCTAACGTTATGTTTTCGGGAATACGCATATCAAAACCGCTAAATTTCGAAGCAGGAAGTGTGCCTGTTATGTGAGGCAATACGTAACATGATAGTGTGGAAATGAAAACACCACGATGAGAAAATAGTTTTAAAATACATTTCATATTACTATGCGATATCAATTGATTTAGACCGGATATCGCCAAATTAATCTTCTCAGCCGGTAAACGCAACAGTTTGCACAAGTCAGCAGTCATGAAACTCGACTGCGAGCCACTGTCTAATAAAGCCCTAATGTAATGACCTTTGCCATCAGCATCGTACACTAATATACGCGCGGTGGATAAAAGTACGTGCCCAACTGAAGTTATATGCGAAGAAAGTGTGACATTTTGCGTTTCCGCGGCTGGGGTTGGTTGAGTCACTTGCCTATCAATGTGTAATAAAGTGTGGTGTTTACCGTTACACCTTGTGCATCCACCTAACCTGCAAGACCTACTAAAGTGACCCTTCTTAAAACAATTTAAACATCGTTTAGCCTTTATCACGCAATCGGTCCGTCTTTGGGGGGACATTTTGGACGCTTCATTGCAATCGCATGAACGGTGGTCACCCTTACAGAAAACGCATGATTCATTTGCCACGAAAAAAGCCCGAGTGCTTGGTTTTTCTTTGTTATCACGAACTTTATCTGTGTGCGCTATTTCTAATGTTTCTAAAAGATCAGCTCGTGATCGTAGAAATTGCATAAAATAATCTAATGTTGGGAGTTCTTTATCTGATTTATATTCCTCCCATTCCCGCGAAGTCGTTCTATCTAATTTAGTAGATATTAAATAAATGATTACAGTGTCCCACTCCGATGTGGGTTGATTCAACATTGCTAAAGCGCGCAAATGCTTCAAAACACTATCAATTAATTTTCGGATTTTAGAAGCCGATTCCTTGTTAATGCATTCCAAATTAAAAAGCGATTTGATGTGGTTGTGTACCAACAAACGAGTGTTATTAAATCTTTTACACAACACATCCCAAGCTACCGCGTAATTATTTGAAGTAAACTCTAACGACTGAATTACCTGCGACGCGGAACCAGTTAGGGAGGACCTGAGATAATGAAATTTTTGAATCTCGTTTATACTTGCATTAGCGTCAATTAAAGATTGAAAAGTATCACGAAACTCAAGCCAACACTCATATATTCCGTCAAATTTGGGCAATTGGATGGTTGGCAATTTAATTCCCTGCAAAGGCGCACTATTGGAGGTTGAACTGGTTGAACTAGAGGATGCTAAGGCGCCTTGGCCTTCTCTAAAATTTGCAATTAATTTTTTAGCCTTGGTTGTTGTTTCATAAAACATGGCGTCAAAATTGGCACGCTCATCAAGATTGGACGCATTTTGAGGATCCAAATTTTCAATTTCCATTTGAACATCCTCAAAATCGTCTATTAAATTTGAGTTTTTAATTAAGCGATCCTCTAATCCAAGGATTAAGTCATCATTTAAGGGAGTATTAATTTGATCAATATATGTTTTAAAAATGGTTAGTCTGCTTTTAATCGAACCTCGTTTACGTCTAAGCGTTTGCAGTTCCATAGTTTCTGCATCTTGCGGCATTTTGTTCGTACTTGTGCAAATTTGAAATGTAAGGAAAGATAAAGTGCGGGGATTGACTCACCGTGTTAATGTTTTCTGAGACTTTGCCCTGAGGTGTCAGATGCTGCAGGTGGCTACTGGCGAATATCCAATAAAGTTGAGTGGCTGCCCTTTTCCGAATCTCCTGTATGCTGCCAAAGGCTTGATATTCTTAACTTCACTTCGCTCCAACGCGAGGAATTCTGATGACTCACCACCACGTGCACACACTAATCTTGCTTTATTTAAATAATCGTAATATATTTTTACGAAATTCACTGATTAATCTATCCTCGTTGATAAAAACTAGGTCTGCTTTATATTATTTCGACCTGAACTTGAAATATTAAACTCGAAGGACCCCGTGAACTTAAAATATCCGGCTCGAAGACCATGTGGGATTTCGCTGGATTTTACTTTCTCTCAAAACCACAATAATGTTCACAATGTGTTATATTAAAATAACGAATATTTATTCAAAACTGAATATACACAAATTAGATTAAATCACTTAAACTACACACACGTGCTAAATTACCTTAAGTGAAATGGGTAGGATCAACCATACCTGTTAACCGGAGATTCAGAAGCCAACTGACCACATGCTCTACCGGCGCACTTCGCTACGGTTGGGGGTGGCGCACCCTGTACTGAGTACTAAAATAACGTACTTCCGGGCGCCAAAGGGTGACAAATTCAAATACATATAAGGCGTAAACACATATGTATTGTAAATTACAAGTATATATAAAAATTATTTATTAACCTATTTTCTAAACTGGAAAACCAATTTGAGAGATTACTACCCAGATGGTATCGTTTAAAGCATTGCTATTAGCTTTGTGAGTTCATATAATAGTGAAATAATGGGTTTCCCCTTTAAATTTACTTTTTGGGATTCCTCAATTTTTGTATGGTATTAGAACAATCTTTAATTAGATATTTTAGCTGGCTTTGAAAATTATTCGTAGGAATAGCTTTTTCTTAAACTTCGTTCTGGTGAAGCTTTCCTTTTATCAGCTTTAGTGGGGTTACTTTATTTACTCTAAACTTATTTTTAATTATATTCAAACTTTTCATTAATCTTCTAACCAAGTTTTTAAGAAACACCTGTATGGCATGCTCAAAATTTAAATATAAAATTATAGAAAAAACAATTAAGGTTTAAGGTAAATTAATTAAAAACTCTAATTTTTACTGATTTTTTTGTGTTAAATAAGAATAAAACAATTTTCAAAATATTCACCTATTAGTAACACCTACAACTTACAGTCTCAGCTTGAGGATGGCTTAATTATTTTATGGAAGCCGAAACATATCTACAGCATGTCTTTAAGTCATACTGACAAATTTCTACAAGGCACTTTACAGACAAAATTAGAGTATTTTGACCTATCTTACCTAAATCCTAACTGCATCTCTGCGGAGATACAGCTACCTAATCAAAGTTTTCTCTAAAATTTCAAGATAAAGCTGGGCAGTTTGAACAAGTATTTTAAAATTAAAAACTGGCGCTCTTTTATTTATTAACAATAAATTAGAACGTGGAAATTTGATTAAATTTATTACTAATAGCACTTTTGGCTACCATTTAGTTTTTCTTTTATTTACTCGAATACGTTGGATCTAACAAAAAATGCCAGGTGATTAAAATGGTTTCTTATGGAATTTTCTACATATAAACGGATGTAGTCTAATTTAGATTATTCTTATGCACAATTTTCCAAGGCGTTAATTTTACCCCCAACTCTCAAAAACAACCTTTTCTGTCGATATTTTTAGTCTTTAGCCAAAATGGGCCTTCTGATAAATTACTAAAGTGCCCCAAATGCTTTCTTTGTAACTTTATTCTTTTGGGATTAATAAACTTTCCTTAATTTTTGAGAAAACTTTAATTGACCATATCTCTGCACAGGTGCATTTTTGGATAAGGTAAGATGGCCATGCGGGAGCGAAGACCAAAATCCAAAACTTGCTGCATTGTTTAGCCTGAATGTTGATGGGCGTTCTCAGATGAATATCGGCATTATGTTTCAGGCGGTGTCAAGGCGATATTTATATAATAAAATAATCCTTATTGTGCTGTTAAAAAAATTATAATCAGGGCACGTTGTATAATACTGTAAACTTGTTGGTTGAAATAAATTGCTGGTTTCTAAAAATTGGGCAGATACAATGTCTATTATTATTTACAATCTGCAGTGAGTTTTGTTTGACACATTGTCTCCCTAGCATTTGAGATAGATGGAATTGGAATTCTTGTAAGTATTTAAGCGGTAATTTTGTACTTACCTGTTAGCAAGATAGTTAAGCAATTGCAAAATAAAAAATGACACTTTAAGCTTTACCCAAAATTTACAGGCATGTAGTTTCCAAATATATTGGTCATCTTATCCTACTTTACCCTATAAGTAACTCAGGTCAAACGCTTTGTCGGTAGAATTTAGAGGCGCCCTGTATATGTCACAGGAATTAAAATAAGGCTTTTAGGAAACAACTTCTTTTATTTTCCTCATTATATTTACATCCACAAACTCGAGGATTAAATTTGATTAAATCTACCTTACTCACCATGAAATTTGAGCAGTCACCTTTATGGTAAATATCCATATAAAAATAGGAACACAAATAATCATAACATAAAGTTTCGCCTCGTAACCAATTATAGCCGAGTCCCAAATGATTATTAACGATATAAAAACATTAGAAATCTTTTGGTTCGGTGGTTCAAGCCTGAAGACTTGAATTTTCTCATTTACGAAATCCCAGTAGTAAAAGCTGCAGATTCGTATAGCTTTCCAGCAGTTTAAGTCAGTGTTCTTTCAGTATCAATAAAATAAAAGTTAGGGTTGCTATCTTCTGTTGACGGCTATATCATTATCGAAGAATCGTTGCTACGGCGTGCAGTACACGAACTACATAATTTAATTTTTTGTTACGTCTTTCGGTTGTGGTAAAAAGTTTTAAAATTATAAACCTCCGAAGGAGGTTCTAACCGTAGAATTATTATCAAAGCGGTCTTGTTTTGTAAATCAAATTATCCTTTTGGAACGAGAAACAATGCAACTGTGTGTAGAGGCATCGCACAAAAATTTAATGAGCTTGTTTTTTCTTTAAAGGTAACCATAGAAAATTGCATTCGGGCTTCAGAAGTAAATAAGCACGTATATCTACATATGCTGAATGAAGTTGTTCCAGTGGAACATTAATCAGGAGGCGGTGCTCGGCTCCACTCAATCGTGCCGCTCTTACCTTTACTTTTTCAAATTTAACTCACAGATATGGAAAAGTCAGTAATCATGAAAATTACGAGTTCCGCATATTGCGAGTGTATTCAAGTATTGACCCTCGTTGTTGATTTATTGTCGAGCAGTAGTTGCATTGGTAAATTACTGCAATGAAGGAACGAAATGCAGCTGAGTTGTTGAGTAGAATATTGCAGCTGTTGATGATTCAATTGTCGCAGATTATGAAATAATATTTCAATTTGTGTCTTCGTGGAAAAAGTTTCAAGATTAATTCCTAGCAGGATACAATTTTAAAATGCATTCCAGTAAATGTAACCGGAAAAAAGAGAAACGAAGAACTAACATAGTTAGCGCGGAATGCTATCTCGGAGAGGCAGTGCGCTGCCTAATTTGTTTTACTCTAAACTTTAAAAAATTGCGTTTCTTGCTTATCGTATCTTATATAACTAAAGCTGGATTGCTAACAATAAGGCACTTTCAGAAAATTGTAAGAGGAACCCTCTCAAAAAAATCGATAAAATAGTTACCAGTGATGATACTTGAGTTAACGTTACGATCCAGAAAACAAACAAGGGTCACGGCAGTAGAATTATTGGGATACGCCGCCTTCTCGTACTTTAAGACTCGAATGCTTTTAGTGGGAAGATCATGATTATTGTATTTTAGGAATTTAGGGAGCCAACCAATTATTTTTAACAGTTATTGCCTACTCAATAACATCATTATACGAAACCAAGCTTAAATTTATATATTAATTTAAAATCGAAGACAGGCAGTTAATACTAAAACAAAAGGATTTTCTATCCTAAACTCTGCGCCATCTAATGCATTATTTTAAAAGGAATATTCAACGATTCGGCAAGCCTTGTTTGCTTAACGACTCACAATTTTCACTAACTTTTCCACTAAATGTTTTTTGCCTTCTTCAGAGTTTAATTCTATTCTATATGTGAGGATGTCCAAGCTGTGTTCATGTTGCAAATCAACGGGCTTTTTCGAATGACAGTTTGAAAGAAAAATAAACAAAATTTTTAAAGAAAAAGTTTCAGAACGTAATATCTATCAAATTTTAATTATCTGACTTAATTAATAACATTCTTTTGTTTTGTAATCAGGTAAATCATCAATAGTTTATTTGGTCTTCAGTAATTTTTTCGGACAGGGCTTAATCTTCCATTTGTATTGTTTAATTTTTTGTAGATTATTCTAGCGTCTTTCGCAGACTTGGAGCAAATTAAATTGATTATAAACTTTAATTTAGGACAAAAATATGTTAGTTTGTTTGACGTCCAGGACTTTTTTCAGAAAGGATTGGTCCACGCTTTGCGTAGTTTAAGCTGTTTCAATATTTTTCACGGACTTGAAACAATTTAAGTTATTTCACTTTAAAGTAAAAAAACTTGTTAGCTTATTTGGTATTTCGGAATTTTTATTGTAGCTGTTTTAGCGTTTTACACAGACTTGGAGCAATTTAAATCAGGAATAATCTTTCACTTTAGTTTATTCTGCATTCAGAATTTTTTTACTGTCTTTCGGAGATTTGTTGCAATTTAAATTAGGTACTAATGATGGCTTACTTTAGGGCATAAAATTTTTTTGGGCAGGACTTAACCTTCTGTATGTTTTGCTTATTTTTTTTGTAGATTTTTTTGTCTTGCACAGCCTTGCAGCAACTTGTTGGTATTCAGTAATTTTTTCCAGCAGAGCTTAGCCTTCATTTTGTATTTCTTAATATTTTAAATAGATTTTTTGTGTTTTTGACAGATTTTCTGCAATGTAAATCATTAATAGCCCGAGACTGGAAGATATGCACCAAAAATCAGAAAATATGTATGAAAATGTGCACTGAAAATTACTAAAATATTCACAATTATGTGCAAAATTAAATTGTCGTTAATCAATGATTTCGCCCATTAAATAAACAAATAAACGAACATTATTTATTATATACTACTACATGCGAAATAAATATTCCTATTTGTTTATTTATCATTTTTTATAATAAACAAAAATCAAATAATAGGTTTAAATAATGGCTCGTACAACTGTTACAATATAGACTTAATAACTACTTAATCATTAAATTACACCAGGAGAAGTAACCTGAATAAATACCAAATATTTTCAAATTTTTGCAGTGTTAAATTATGTCTACAGTTATTAAATATATGTTTGTACACAGAAAATGTACACGCAACTTCCCACGAGGTAATATGTGCGTACTTGAAGTGATCTATAAATTGGGGACCTACATTAAGTAGAGCTCCATTAATATCAACACCACTCAAAACCCTGTTAATTGCGTTTAACTTTTTCATTAATATTTTTTGCCTACAGGACCATTAGCACTGCACCTGAATACTTTCTTCTAAAGAAAGTTCCCTGCCTTGAAGTTTTTCTATTACAAATGCAATGCAGGCATAGGTTGATTTGATGTGTGTTAGCTGATTTACAACAGACGGTTTCTTAAAGATATCTCTACATTTTTCAATTGCGATTTACCTATCTGAATCAAATTCTGAAATTACATTTTTAATGCCATTAAAATGGCCGGCAAGAAATATTATACAATTCAACCAGGTCCCCCATCTGGTCAAGACTGATTCTGGTGGCAGAGGAACCCCAGAAAGTTTTTATTTATATCTTTGCCCTCTAATAAGAGGTGCTTTAACAACTACCTTTTTTACATTAGATACTATCTTATTTACTATGGGAAATTCTAAGAAACCATTTTCGGGTTTGTTGATATCTAAAACCCCTACAACTAAATGATCGTTGTTTCGTGCACTGAGATCCAGATAAGTTTATCCCTAATTCGCTCTTTAATGTTTTTAGTAAGGTCTAGATAATTTAACTATACACGCTTTTTTCGTAACGTTGAAGAACTTGGCACATTTTCAAAATTTTCAAGTTCTTGAAAAATCGGATACAAGCATGTGTACAAAACAAAATATGCATCAAGTTGACCGAAAAGAGCCGCAATATGCACTATACCGTGTTACATATGCATTATGTAATCTAATGGTAATTTATATGCAAGTATGCACTAAAAAGATAATTTAAAAATCGCATTAACATGATGTGAAACGCATAGAAACGAAGATTCAAAAAGATATGTTATACAATAGAGAAATAGAGATATGCATATTTTCCAGTCTTTGTTAATAATCTTTTACTTTAGGGCAAAAAAATCAGTCTATTGTTCTTCAGCAATTTTTTCAGGTAGGGCTTAACCTTCGTTTTGTATTGCTTAATTTTTTAATAGCTTTTATAGCATTTTTCACAGACTTGCTGCATCTTAAATTATTAATAATCTTCCAGTTTAGGGCAAACAAAATGTTAGCTTATGTGGTCGCCAATTTTTTTTTTTTTCGGGAAGGCTTAACATTTGTTTTGTATTGCTTAACGTTAAATACTTTTCGCTAACTTACAGCAATTTAATTCTTGTACTTGGGAAAAAACGTAGCCTAATTTGCTTTTTAACTTTCTGTTGTTCTGCACAGACTTGCAGCAATTTAAATTGTTAATAAACTTTTATTTAGGGTAAAATAAATAGCGTATTTGGTTATCAGGAATTCTTTAAGGAACCTTCGCTTTGTATAGTTAACATTTTTTAGTTAACATCGCAGACTTGTAGAAATTTAAATCATTATTAATCTTTTGCACTAGGGGAAAAACTGTTAGTTTATTATTTGTTTCGCGTAGTCTAATATTTTTGCCAAAAGGTAAGAAATGCCTACTATTGTAGAAATTGTAAAGTACAAAGAATTTTTTGGCAGATTTTACGTTGTTATTATTATAGCCAATATCAAATTTGAAATTTGTTTATGCCAAAATAAATTTTATTTTCTGTCAGTTATCAACTCACGTATCTACCTAATTACTATGAATACTAATGTTGAATATCCTAATGAGGGGAGGGTATTTACTGCCAAAACATTTTATAATAATATAAATTTATTTAGGTATAAACAAACTTCAAATTTGATCATGGCTGGTCTGTTTTTTGTGAATAAAATGCGAATTATTTATTACAGTTTTTAAGCTATTCCTTTCTTAAACAAGCAACAAATTCAAGTAAAGTAATATCATATTTAGCGCATTTTTTGTCTTTCGATTGATACCACTATCAATCCAATTAACTCAAACGGGAAGCAGGAATCTGCATATACCGGGTGGTCCATCGGTCTGTATTTTTTTTTTACTCGCTTATTTTAAATATTACCGAAATTTTCTTCAGACAAAGTTTATTTTGTAGTAAAATGCCCACATATCTGCAGTATAAGTTTTTCTACTGGGTGTTCCATTTTCGCGCAATGACATGCAACTTTATATTTTTTAATGGAACACCCTGTATATTTTTACAAAATTTTAAAGATTTTTTGTTTCTCTTTAAAATAGTTCTTATTCATTATAGTCCTAAAATGATCAGTACAGAAACTATTCATGTTTTTAATAATAAATAATCACACAGAAAGTATGCCATTCAAAAATATAAAGTTGCATATCATTGCGCAAAAATGGAACACCCGGAAGAAAAACTTATGCTGCAGATATATGGGCATTTTAATGTAAAATAAACTTTGTTTGAAAAAAATTTTGGTAATATTTAAAATAATCGATTAATATTTAAAATAATCGATTAATCCATTATTTTAAATATTACCGAAATTTTTTTCAAACAAAGTTTATTTTACATTAAAATGCCCACATATCTGCAGCATAAGTTTTTCTACCGGGTGTTCCATTTTCGCGCAATAATATGCAACTTTATATTTTATAATGACATACTTTCCGTGTGATTATTTATTATTAAAAACATGAATAGTTTCTGTACTGATCATTTTAGGACTATAATGAATAAGAACTGTTTTAAAGAGAAACAAAAAATCTTTAAAATTTTGTAAAAATATACAGGGTGTTCCATTAAAAAATATAAAGTTGCATGTCATTGCGCGAAAGTGGAACACCCGGTAGAAAAACTTATACTGCAGATACGTAGGCATTTTACTGCAAAATAAACTTTGTTTGAAGAAAATTTCGGTAATATTTAAAATAAGCGAGTAAAAAAAAATACAGACCGATGGACCACCCGGTATACGATTTCCCATGCTATTTCCATATGTTCCCCCTTTAAGTCAAACACTAGGTGTGTAATTAATTTATAAGTATAAAAGTTCAGAAACAGTTAACGTAAAAAAAATCAACAACGAATTAACTAAGCATAATTATGTCAAATTAGGAAAAAACTAAAGTTCCAGTAAACTAAATTTAAACTTGAATTTTTATTATAAAATCTTTTAGTTGCTTTGAAATCATGTAACTTGGGCTGCATATTAAAACTTGTAAGGAGCCTCGTCACCCAGTATTGCATTAAAATTCCCGATGTTGTCCGAGTACAATTTGTCAACGCACAAAAATATTTGGCCTTGTTAAAGTATTTTTTATAAGTACAAACGTTTATTCAAATGTTTGCAAATCAGTAGTATCGAACTACGTGGGTAAGGGTTACATTCGCAAAATCGAACACTATTCTAAGTTTAACGAAGTTACTAACTCTGAATCGAATTGAATTGAATTGCATTTATTGGTATGGATGTAGGTACTGTAAGTGCTTACGAACAGCACTGAGATACAACAATATCTAATGACATATTAAAAATTAAATAAAGTATGCGTACAGATATCACAGCCATCTGTTTTAAATTTATTAATTTCGAGATTGGCTGTTTCCACCAATTATGATTATGAAACATAAGTATTTGTCATTGCCCCTTGTTAGGTATTGATGAAAATTGACGTGCTTGATTAATTTGCTTTGGGTGTTTTTTCAACGTCAGACATTCCAAAATATACCACCCAAGGTGGTGTGGGAATACGCCAAGGGTAAGCTTTGAAGTCACTTACACCCATTATGTGGACACATCTCCGCAGTAGTTTTAAATTGTTTGATAAATGTGTCCCCTATTTAAAATAATAACATGGTGGCATAAAAATATAGTAATGTGCAGTTAGAAAAATATTTTGAAGCACCAAGTTCAGCAAAATCTTCAATATTATGCCCTCGACTTGCCGGCAATACGCTTTAATTAGCATCCAAAAAGCGGGCTAATTTTCTGTCAATCCATTTAAGTTTGCTTCAGTTTTGGATAGTATTTATGCTAAGTATTGCATGTTAAGTCAATCTGCCATGTTAAGGTAGAGTCCAGCTCCAGATATGCACCTACAAATGTAACAGACTTTTTGATTACTTCTGAACTAAGCACTGAGCAGTGTAAATAACTAGAACTGAGTTTTATTGATATTCAAGATTGGACTGTTTGCTGAAATCTTAGCGCCCGTTGCACATTGAAGAGAATTGCCCTTTTATAATGTAGATATATCGTCAACAAATAGAACAAAATTTGTATATTCAGTAAGGTTACTTATGTAAATCATCTGTGCAAATCAGAAAAATGACAGGTCCTAACATGAAACCCTTGGAATCTTACGTTTATTAAGGACTGTAGTGTTGCAGTAGACATACTGATATATAAAGTATGATCAAAATTTCTGTTCATCAAGTATGGCCGTGGAAGTGCAAACCAACGCATTTAAAATTGGCTCACATATCTTTACTTCAAAATTTTTGACAGCTGTCACATTTAATATTATATGTAAGCCAATTTTAAAGGCGTTGGTTTGCACTTCTACGGCCATACTTGATGAACAGAAATTTTGATCATACTTTATTTCAAAGATAAAGTCTAATCTTGTTGACACCATCTTGCTCAAATCTATAGGTAACTAACTAGTTTTTCAATAATAATATCAGAAGAGACGCAGGATAAGACCTCAGTTAGGGCATAAAAATGAGACTTAAACATATCGATTCCGAAACCACTGTACAATTTGCAAGAACTCATTTAGAGTCGTCGAACTGTTGCTTCGAATTTTTAAGGTTAACATCAATGAAATGGTAAGCTTTACATTAGACTTGGGAGATTATTTAAAATTTTATCAGCAACATTAATGAAATAATCGTTGAAAGCATTTGAATAAAGACTGATACTTCCAACGCATTATTACATGAATTATTAGTTTTCATAATTCCCGACGTTGCTATCTTCGTGTTAGTAATACCTTTACAATATTCATCATGGGCTAACCTTTTGACATTTTGTAGTTTTAAACGGCATTTACTCCGGTAATTTCTTACACAGTCATTCTTTACTAAATGGGTTTGATTTCTTGATTAAGTGAATCAATAAGCTTAGTTTACCACGTATTTCTGTAAGCTCGTCTTTGAACCAATTAGTCTTTATGTTCTGTTTATTATAACTTATTTAGATTTTAACGAAAAACAAGCTTCCAAATTGTTGATAAAAATATTACTAAAAGAAGTCCATACTCTCGTCACTATAGTTGGTTCATGGGTCGAACACAGAATCCCAATTAACTTCTGCTATACTATTTTTTAAAAAAGAAACAAACTATATTCAGTTGCATGTCTACAGCTAGCTCATATTTTCTTTTTCTTTTTGGTTTGTTGCGTAATATACTAAATCAGTGTTCCAACAGTGACACGGTTATGTTAAAATACTGCAGTCCTCCTAGAGCAGCAGCGTAACAGCATTGCTTGTGGCGACATTTAATACTTTTTCCGAGTATTTCGGCAAGAATTTTATTTTTTATTTTTAGAAGTTAGTGCCGAAATTCCCACAAAAAAGTATAAAATGTCAAATTCACCACAATAAACTTTCAGAAAATTTCCTCAATTTGCTTATAATGTGAGATTTTTCAGACTTTCTTTACTTTATGGTTATTGTGGGCGAATTTAGTATTTTTGTTTTTTATACGCAATATTTTTATATTTATCTTTTTGTAGAATAGGTACTGAATTCATTTACAACCAAATTATGTAAGATATATTATTAATTGGTAACTTATTGCTTTTCGTGTTAAAATAGCGATAACGAATAAAAAGGAAAGTAGGTATAAACAAATGGTCTGTAGCACAATGGGCGGTCGCATTAGTTGGGGCATAATTTGATTTCGATAGGTTAGCAAACACTGTACTAAATTAAAGCTGAATACCCAAATGACTAGAGCGACTTGTGTTATGAAGTTTTACCCTGTAAATATTGGTATTTACGAAAATATTATTTAAACAGGAATTATACTTATCTAATATTTTCCATAGCTGTTTATTTGCGCCGCAAATAACATATTTACATAAAAATATTATTACAGTTAGAGATCTTAGAGCGATTAAAACAGGTATAAAATTATGAATTTTGCAACATATTAACCTATTTATGCAATTTGTGATACAGTTGTAATAACTTTTCAGTGTTTGTTCGGCTATTTCCGGAAGCATTCGGGTTTATGTCATCACAGTACTTGTTGTTACAGTCTGTGATATATACATGACGTTTTAGTCACCTAATTTTAAAAAACAGGGAGTCTAATAACAAATTCTAGAGAAAGATTCATCCAGCTAGAAGAGAGCAGTGAAGAGGATTTTTCGTACATTTAATGTAGGTATACCATTTGATTTCCCTGGTATTAGAACTAGTAAATTAGGACCAACTGAAAAACACTTTTTCGTCCAGTTTTTAAATGAATTTATATACAAAGCAATGGGAAGCCATGCAGGCCTCGGATGTAAAGTATAGTTCCTCTAATTCGTAAAACGTGAAAAGCATGAAAAATATCCTTCTGAAGGTATTCAAATGTGAACAAACCTGATTCCTTGAAGCTAATAAGTTACTGTCATTGAGTTTTATTTATTATTAGTAACTTATGGTATCCTTTTACCGAATCAGAACACATTCAGAATCTTACGTTTTAGAAGACATAACACGGCCTTTCTGTATTAGCAAACCCCAACTATTTAATAAAAGGACATCAAAAGCTAATAACCAAATATTTATTCATCAGTAAAAGGTATTTAAGTAATTTAGAATTAAACCGTGTAATTTATGCCAAATCAGTTTTTGTGTAAACATTTTCCACTGTAGTGGGATTTCAATCTTCATTCTATCTAAAACGGTGATGAAAAAGAAGAGGAGCTCTAATGGACATCTAATAAAATGATAAATGACTTCGTACAGTTCCATTACTTTAGGTACGGCCGACATAAGTTGCCTTCTAAGTTATTGCTTTTTTGTTGTAGCATCCTTACATGTTCCAAATCAAAAACCCTACTGTTATGTTTTAAAAACTTCGTAATTGTTTGCTTAATCTAACAAATTTTCCCGTAATTTTAGCTTGAAGTGTGTGTCGAATTGACAAAATATTTATAACAAAATTCCAGGTCTGAAATATGAAATAAATAAAAAACACAGTATGGGCAATAAAATCACACGACAAACTCTAGCGTGAGCCATAACACAGCAGATCAAAATAAAGCGTGTATAGAATATCCCATTTGGCAAAACAGTCAAACCTATTTAGGATAACCCTGAAAAAATCTAGAAAATATCTCTGAATAGAAATGTCTAGTAATATAAAGGGTATGCGTGCAACGTTATGGTTTGATTCCGTTTGATCGCTTCATTATATCCTTATTCCGAAATAGTTTTTGTGCAAAATTGGAAAATGTAACGAAATAATCTCATAAGAAAGGTGGAAGTGCTGTGCGAAGGTTTCATTAATATTAGTGTTGTAAAACCAGCACGCCTAACACGTCTGTTGAAATTATTCTAGCGAAACTGGCGTTTGGAAGAATTAAATAACTTGTTTCCTGGACGATACAATCCTATTATCTACTGCATTGCCTTTTTGCGGTTGAAAATTTATGTAAGCTTGAGTTATGTATATCGGAAGCAAGTTTTGGTATATTTTATAACAAATATAAATTTACAACTACTCGCAGTAGAAGTATTTTTATTAAACAGATATGAACTTTTCTTGTAGTGAGGAAACTTAATGCATTTTGCGAGTCGGAAAGGAATAATCCAACTCATTATGCTAATTCTCGGAGAATGGTAAAGTTGCTCAACTATTTCAAAGTTCACTGCAATCCCAAAACTTTAAGTAAATCATAAATTCAGCGTTTAATTTATAATAATTGTAATAATGCACGGTCTGCCTTCCTTTATGGATAATAATAAGTAGCTGCATGTGTGAAAATCGGAAATTTGAGCAGCATTCCTTGTGGCGTGCACGTAATATACAACCAAGTCATATTGAAACAAAACCACAAACACACAAAGCGCTCGAAAGTGTAAAAAAACGATAATAAACACAGTTTTTTTATTTCATAAAGTTACATTTAAGTACCCAAAAATTTTATAAAGCGTTCGTACCAGATGTTGAAACCGAAGCATATCTCTCACGTTTTCCTTAATGTACGGCAAGACCTCAAACGATATCGCCTAATATTTTACTATCGAAAGACCTACAAAAGTACGAAAATTTCCGTTTCTTGAAAAATTAAGCGTCCGGAGTGTTAGTGACTTCATTAGCTCTCGTAATTCTGTCATTTAAGAACGCAATTTGTCGATTCTGGGAGAATTGTCTCCGAGACAGTTGCGAGATTACAAGAGACGTAGAAACAGTATTACAACCTTCTATAATTTGTCAGCAACTATTGCCGGAATTTCTGTTTTATTATCGTATTATGTGTAATTCATTAACTGGAAAACACTAAAAACAGCTACTGAATTGAGTAATCAGAGAGAAGAGCCTGAAATTGTAACAAATGTCTAACTTTCAAGTTTCAAGTTTTAGTTGTTTTCACTTTGGAAACGACAGAAGAGGCTAAGGTTTTAAAACCAAAACGAAGCTACGCAAGATTCTGAGCTAGCATTTTATATAAAATTTAAATTTCGGCCGTAAAATTTTATTGATCGGCCCTTTAATTAAAATAAAAACACCCAAGGGATGCCAAACAAAGTAATCTTCCATGAATTTAAAAAATGAAGTTTCAATCCTGCAGATCTCAAGTACTAAATTTTTTTGTTAAATACCTGTAGAATCAATTTTTATTTTACAATTACCCATCTTAGATGTTTCAAGACAGTATTTGAGAAAATATCAGAAATTGTTTGTTAAAGTTTAGAGAAATCTAGGAAAGCTCGAATATGTTGAGGAAGTTTCGGATACTTTGGAAAGGTATGAGAAAGTTGAAGCTGATTTGAGATTTAAGAAAGTTTAGGGGTGTTTTGGATGCTCAAAGGAAGCTTTAGTGAAAGCTTGCTGTCATATTCATAATTGCCTGTTATTTAACTCACTTTCAAATTAGCAAACAATAATTAACCATGTAATCTTGAAGAGTTCTTTAATATTTTACGTGTCGTGGAAGTAATATAAAACAATGATGGTATCCCTTTTGTCTATGCCTACAACTAGAAAAAATGAGGGTGCGCCTTTATTTGGAGAAAGCCATTCGAAGACAAATTGGGTAACATTTTTTATAAAATCAGAAACTACCTAAAGACGTACATCACTGGAATTAGTTTATTTATAGGCTAAGTGCCCATCCATTTAGGTATAAATAAAAAGTGACCAAAACAAAATGGATTGCCGCTTGCTTACTTACATAAAATTCGTGTATTTCCTACATCTAAAGTATTTAATTACCTACAGACTTCCAAGGAAAGCGTTTTCAAAAACAAACTATCGAATTTAAAGTTTGAAATAAGTTTGTTTACAAAATTACTGGTTTCTTTCATTATTTTTTTAGAATTTTCTTAGGTCAGTACGTTATATGTTAGTGAAATACTTTAATTTAATATTTATAGGGTTGTGCCTTGGTCAATTGCCCGGTCAATTGACTGGTCAATTTGACCACGGTCAAAAACTGTGTGGTCAAATTCACTGTCAAAAGCTCTTTTAGCCTTAAAATTGTTTATATTAAATTACGCTATCAATAACAGGTTTTTTTATTTTTGCAGAAAATACTTAACTAAGTACTACAATAAGGTATTTAAAAAATGCCTGCATTTCATGTCAATAAATGTGGTATTAGTATTATTTTAGTTGCCGAGAGTATAAAATGAAATAATTGTTAATTATATGCACTTATAAACACCAAACAAAAGGGTTGGTGGTAACATGATACTTGTTAACCTTGTGACTTGCTTAAACTTATACAATTTATTGAAAAAAAGGTGAATGTAAAAAATTAAAATGGTCAAATGAGCGGTCAATTGACCGGTCAATTGACCGGTCAATTGACCTAAAAGTTGTTGGCCGGTCAAATGCACAACCCTAAATATTTATAATAACAGCAATCGTTTCTATTGGCGCAAACTAATTCAAAATATAAAAATATAAAATACAAACAATGCCCAATGGGACGAGTGCCAGGTAGTTAAAATTGGGATTCTGATTCACCTAACCCTTCTAAAAATTAATGAAATTGACTTAACAAAACGGTTATTGTTAAGGTTTCGCTGCAAATTAAAAGAAATTTTTAGGACATTGTTCTGATTGCTAAGTAGTATTTTATTCGAATTTAATTTAATTCTTTATAATTATACGATTTGAAAAAGTTTGACAGAGGATTATAAATTATAAATATTTGCAGTATTATAAAAAAAGCTCTTTAATACAGGATGGTTCTTAAGTAATGGGATGCTGCGCATCATTAAATTTCAAACGTTTTCGAAATATTAAAAGAGAATGGCGAACCTAAAACATTTAAGATGAGAAACAATAATTAACTAACAGCTCTTTAAAGAACAATAATTTTGCCACACTTAATGCCTTAAAAAAGGTTTCTTTATACTTAAAGTTGTGGCAAATTTAATTGAAAGAAATAATTGCCTAACATTTTTGATGCAAAAAAGGGCATGCTATTTAAATATCACTGAAGTTAACCGTTTGCAAAATGTTTTTAATATTGAAGTGAGTTGTGTAATTTTTTTGTTTATTATTTGTGTAATCTATATGCCAGAGTGGCGCAGTGGTAGAGTGTCAGGCTAGCGTGACGTTAGTTCTTGGTTCGAATCTCCCGATGGGCAGGATTTCCGCTACAGTTTGAAGGTCGATATCGATCCCTGGTCGTTGGGCAGCAAATTAATGGCGCTCTCCTCCGAGTACAGGCCAACGAGGTTAGAGTAGCAAGGTCCTACACGTATACACACACACTTTCACTATACACCACACACGCTGACGCACCAGCCTCGTTACCGAAAGGTGAAAGAGGTTACGGATACAGACAGACAGAGTAATCTATAACGCAGTAGGTTTGACGTTAAAACTATTTCGACACATTCCGAAGAATATTTCGAATACTTTGGAAATTACAGACGATAGCTAAAATTTAACCATCCTGTATAATGAAGTTCGAAGTATGTTTAAAGTATTTTTGTTTTTTAGGTATATTTACCCTTAGCTGTGCACGTGAAATCAACTTACTTATACATGCAGGTGGGGTCCATGACTACCCCTACGTTCATTTTGAGTTATAAATTAAATTAACGAAAATATATGGTATTTATTGTGTGAAATAGCTAGAAAGATACATTTGCAAACGACTTATATTAATTAAAAACAATCTTCACACATACACATGGACTATGGTCCGGGCACATGGTTTCAGTTTTCCTGTCTCTGTTTCTAGGGAAAAATTTGCACCTCAATTTGCGAGTTGGTTCTTGTACGGACAAGGTTGGTTCTTTGTCTCCTAATTGTTTCCTTGCCACCATTTCATCTAGATTTTTAAATAAAAATTAAATTTTACATGCAGGTGGCATATTTTGAGGTTCAATCACCAATAATTCCATTTTCAATGAGGTTTTTCAAAGATTGTTTCCACGAAATCACAAATCTTAATATTCACTAGGATTAAATAAACACTCAGTATCATTTAAGAATTTTTGGCAGAACTATAAACAAAAACCTGTAATGCGGGGGACGACTGGACCCCACGTGCACAGTTACTCATAACTGTGCACGTGGGGTCCAGTCGTGCACAGTTATGAGTTAATATCAATAACCGAATTTATTTATTTATTTATTTTTTTTGATAAGTAGATGATCTTTTTGTGTTAATTTCATAGCATAAGCAAGCTCGGTAAAATTTCGTTCTATTAATAATATTGAGCCGTCCAATTTATTTAACTTCTGCGGTATACGTCATAGGTTTCTTATTCCACATATTAGCTCCAAATAAGAATTCTGAATACGTTGAATCCTTCTGACGTCCATGCCATTCAGATGAAGTCTCAAAAACGATCACAATAACTTAACTGGAAATAAGAACATATCTTTGTATAAAATTGTTTTGATTTTTTTGGCCCAATGAAAATCTACTCTGAAAAATTGGTCTGAGATAAATACAAGCGTTTTACGTAATTTTAGATAAATGTTTAGATTCTTTTACTGTTAGAGCGATATCGTATAGTTTAATTTGAACATTATTATGACGAGGACTTCAGTTTTTCCAAAAACCATTAGGTCAAGTTTATTAGCATTAATTTTTAAGACATGTTTTTCGAAAAACTTAATGAAAATTATATCGCAGTTGTCTGATATCAGCACATCAGTATACAGGGTGTATCAGAAATAAGTACATTAAATTTTTTCAGCGGTGGAACTCGTCAAGAATTACAACATTTCTTATTAATGTTTTTTTAAATCTTACATTTATTTTGCATTTTTACCTCTACCCCCTTTAATTAACGAGTTGTTTATGTATTTTCAAAATAATTAAATACTGCTAAGCTTAATTTTTAAGTAAGTTGATTTACTATCGAAACCAAAATAAGTTTTGTGTAGGACATGATTTCCATTGGTGGGTAATGAAATTTGTGATAAATCTTTAACTAATTTTATCACAAAATCTAAAAAGTATACAATAAAAAGTTATTAAGAAATGTTGTAGTTCTTGACGAGTTCTATTACTCAGTGTGCTTATTTCTGATGCACCCTATATAAATAGCTGCGGAATTTAAAGATATTTTTAAGCAGAAAGTGTTTAAAATAAATAATTGTTCACACCAATTTACACATCCGCTTTAAACAAATGATAATTTATTTATTTAATACGAAAAACAATATTACCACAATAACAACTTATGTACTTAGCAACTAAAACTAACCGGATCATACCTTACATCCATGCACGTAATTTTTGTCAAAAATTTAATTTGACAACTCTTCTAATCTATCTTTTGGGTTTTGTTGATGAGAACCTTAGCATTTAAGGGTTCTTTGGTAATAGAATTGTCTATTTGTTTCATGGGGTAAAATCTAAGCCTGCGGGTGCCAGGAATCTCAATACGACTATTACGATTATTCAGCACTACTCGACTAGAATTTTGCGGAACCCAAGAGATTTCCACTCCTGAAAGGATCTTTGAAATTATTATCTGCTGTAATGTTGATCTTTAGTATCAATACGTATTATCACAAGCAGATGTCTACACATCCGATTAAATTTAATTGATATACATGTATTTTCCACTCTTTGTCTGAGTATGTGATATGATGATTACATATTTTTTTGTAATAATTCGGAAAAGAATTGTCAGTCGATACAACGTTAAATAGTATAGAAAATCGAAGGTATGAAAAAACAACACAGTGAACAGGGAGCATCAAACTTCTTTTCTTAATTACTCGAGTTTTCGCATTTTTTAAATCTTTTTATGAGTGTTCTGCAATTTAATGTATTAAAATCATAATGAAAGTAATCAATAAAGTTCGAGTTTTCTGTTAAACATTGGTGCTGCTGGGGATGTCGCTGTGGTGGAATTTAGAGCAGTCCTATAATACAATAAAAATTGGTTTAATATCAGATCAGTCCCCAGATTGGCCGGATGGTTAAAGTATTCGACTACAGCGCGGACGATCCAGGGCTTAAAACCGAGTCGGATGCTCGACGGGTGGCCTACCCAGTCTCTGAAAATAATTGGGAGCCAAAACACAGTGGTGGAGTAGGGAAGGTAGGTAGTTGTCGAAGGGCGTCGTGTTAAGCACATCACCTCGTATGCATACTGGTGTGCGAGGCAACTGGTTATAAAAGCCATAAAGGCCATACTCTCTCGCGGAGAATGTTTTCAACAGCACTTACAATTGCCTTTTTCCGAAGTTTAAGAGAATTTTCTGAACAACGGGTAGGTACTTTTCGGATGATGAGGCACTGTAAATTTATGAGTTCTCATTTATTCCAGAACAAATCTTTTAAATAAATTCGATGGAAATTGAGTCGCATTAGCTTTTACAATCTCCCTTGGACTTCCGAGCCTTACCCGTAAAGTGCATAATATTTTAATTGTTGTATCTACATTTGTTTCGTTAATTCGAATAACTTCCAACCATTGCGTGTATGCCTCTACTGTTGTTGCTAGCATCCAGGTATTTCCAAAATACCCTAAATAATCTATATTTAATCTGTACGAACGAGAACTTGGGTAATAAAATTATTTTAATGGAGCTTTCGAAGGTAATTGTTTATTTAAGTTAGAGCTTTCGCAATAATTACAAGCCATTCCTTCTATGCATTTATTCATTCCTGGCCAATAAACAGCTCCTTAAATGTTTTTTACGAAAATTTGTACTAGGTACTATATTGGTCTTCTAAAGTTTCTAGTATAACAATTCTTTTATTATAATATAAACAATCACCTTCCACTAATAAGCAAAAACTGCTTTTTTAGCTTGACAGTTTTCTCAGTTACATAGTTCCTAATTTTGCAATAACTTTTGGTAAAAGTCCATCTGTTTTAGTTACAGATGGTATGAATTACACATTTAGTGGTAAATCAAAAACATTTGTTATGAAATTAATATTTATAGGTATAATAGTTTTCTTCGCCATCCTCTTTACCCGTTGCATCAAAATGTAATATTTGCTATTCCAAATGTCCACACCAATTTATACATATGTTTTATTCAGATGCAGATTTATTTACCGACAAAAAATGTCCTAACAGTTAACAATATTACTTAGCAAATAAAACTTATAGCAGAGGGCCTAATATTGATCCCTGAGGGACTTCATTTGTGACATTATTAAGAATAATAACTTTGGTTTTGCTGCCTGTATAATTTTGAATTTAAGCATCCGTAGGCGCAGCAAAACCGGTACCTACGCAATACCTCGACTTTGGAATGATCAAACATTGTAACTACATATAATTAATTATTATCTGGGACTGAAAAATTATTGTTATCCCCTGCAGAATATAGGCCTGTCCTTCCTATTCCTCCCTGCCTCTCGCCTTCAAAATCCAGTCTCGTTCTGTCGCCTTTTCTATGTCGTCCCTCCACCGCATTTGACGACGTCCAGGTGGGCTTTTCGTCCTTGGATACCCTTCCATTAATTTTCGGGCCCATCTATCATCGCCAATCCTCGCTTCTCGCTATAATGTTCTGCCTAGTTCCACTTCAATGATGCAGTACTTTCTATCACATTTGTTACTTTCGTTCTGGGTCTTATCACATCATTTCTACTTTTGTCATTTAGTTGGATGCCCAGCATAGCCCTTTCCATAGATCTCCGTGATACCCCTAGTTTGTAAGGGTAACAGTTCGGCTTATGACTGGTGGGATACATTGATTAAATACCTTAGACTTTAGGGTAATTGGCAAGTTACTGCGCCGGATATGATTTAACCTACCAAAAGCTGTACCAGCAAGTCCAATTCGTCTTCTGATTTCGGAAGCTTTGCTTTCATTATTTAGCTCTATTTTGTGTCCTAGGTATATATAGTCTACTATTTCCATTGGTATCGAATTTTGTAGGTTTATTAGTATGACAATATTTGATTTTGCTTCGTTTAACTGCAGTCCTATTTCAGCTGATTTTTCTGTAATATCTTTTATCACTGTGAGCATTTCTTCTATGTTAGTAGAGATTAACACAATATTATCTGCGATTTACAGGAGGTTCCGTCTCTCTCCGTCAATGTTAACACCCCATAGCTTTTTGGAAAAAAACTTTTGTCGGGCAAGGTGAGACACTGATTTGGCGAATTATTTTGAAACAAAGAAATTAGTTGAGTCATTTTCCAAGCGTTAGGGAAACAAGGCTGCTTGATACTGTTATTCATAATACTGGTAATAACTGGAATTAAATAAGGACATAATATTTTTAACATGACATCTTGTTTCTTTAGTTGAAATCTATAATTTATCAATATCTTCATCAATATCATCTTCACTAGAAGAAAATTTTGTGGAAAATCCTTTTAGCAAATTGTTACGTTACTAAAAGAACTTAAAAGTGTTCTGGAACTTTCAAAGGTTACTATATGCTTATTATTCTCTGGATCTAAACCTTTTTCCCTTGTTTAACTGCAAACGAAGTGTAACATCTACGAGTTTTATAATATTCCGAACTGACAGGACTCATAGTTTCTTTGTAAACCTATTTAGAGCGTTATTTCTAAGAGAAATGATTACTTTTAAAATGATCAGTCATTCACTAAGCTCCTAGTTTAGACATTCTTAAATATTTCAAAAGTACTAAAATCGTTTATATTACTTAAAAAGGCGACCTATTCTTAAGAATATTTAAATCAAGTATTTTGTTTAATGACAAAAAATAAAGTCAAGAAATGCTTCGTAATTTAAATGGGATGTGTATTTTATGAACATTTCATCGACGGAAATATCAACATAAATAATACAGGGTCAGATAGTCCACTTGCAATAACGACGTCATGACTGCATTATTTGTAAAGGTATTTACGTAAAATAGGATCAATAAGTTCATTAGTAATGCATGTCAATTCTTCTGTGATTATCTAAGTTTAAATAATAATGATTTTGAAAGGAATTTACAAAATAATAACTCCAGAAGTAAGTCGGAAATTGAAAACAATGAACATACGAAGGGATATGGAGTGGAACACTTAAAAAGCACGTTAAAAAAATAAACGTGAGATATCTTCGATCTAAAGTTTGAAAAGAAAACGGGAAAAAAACATATTGAAAAATCTAGAAGCCGGAATATAAAGAAAATATAAGAGGATAACAAGGAAATAAGTTTTAGCAATTCCAGTTCGAGATATTCACCGTAATTGGAAATGAAACGCCAACTTAAATTTCTACTGAAATCAAATGGATTATTTAAATACTGTTCGCATAACTTCACTTTTATTATTTTCTGTTTTATTTTGATTTACTGTGATAACTTCTAATGTTTTCTGTTTTAAAGTAATCAAACGAGATCCGTGTTTATTATTATTTTATTGGCGATTTTTGAAAATCAAACACGGAAAGTTATCGTAACTGTTTCTTGATATTCCTAAGACTACAATTTACAAAATGCAATTACGTCTTAACTTTTAAAGTAATGTAAGGTATGCAAACCAGGGGTTGTGTAGATTTCAATAAAACCGCTGATTTAAGTCAAAAAGGTTAAATATTTCAGAAAGTTTAAAGGCTGAAAGCTTGGAAAATCTGCGTAGGTTGATACTCAACCACAAACAAAGCTTTGGCAATAAATCTTTGATAATAATTCGAAATACGTTCTACACCTACAGGAAAATCATTATTCAATGAAACAAGTTGCAGTATTGTTAAAGGCTCTTCATTAATAACTAGTTTTCCGGGAAAATTACTTTGTACTTGTTAGATACTTAACCTTTTTCGTGGGCAAAGTTTAAGTTTTACATGTTGTGTGAATTTTTCAAATTCAAGCTTTGTGCCTTGAGCAGGAAGGTAAATGAACGAAATACTGAAATTGTTTATCAAAACTGCCAATAATAATTTATTACCAGTGGAAGAGGCGTACTCGACACAAATGTAATTACATGACATCCGTATTGCATTAATAATATTATAGAACCAGCAGGCATGTTTTAATCAATCAGTTTATTCACATAACTTTAGATATTGTTGGTTATTTCAAAACCCATTGCTAATCTAAATCTTTGACGAACCATAATCAACAGTAATAATTTACGTGCAATTTCATTATTTTACTGCAAACGAGGCAAATTCCCAAATTCGTTAGTACACTTTAGAAACTTCCTAGTGTCTTTCATTAGTTATCTTACTAACTACTGATGAGACAATTAGAATAAACGTGACGAGGCCGTCTAAAACGTGACAAGATTAATATGTTGTTAAAGAACACAATGCTTATTATACGCCGTACAATATATTTCTTATCGTACGCAAAATCAGAAACACAACCAGTTCTCCTGGCTGCTTATATAAAATATAATATAGACTTTATGATGGTATTCTGCAAATTTATACACGATACAAACGAGGAAGATGAGAAGAAACGCTTTTCCTCAGGAGAATTTCTATTTTCCTCACGAATGGGGGTCCCGGACACAAAGATATGATAATCAAATGTTTCTGTCCACAGTTATACATTGCTACGGTGCAATTATTATCGATTGAATTGGTCGCTTTCGTTTTTCTGCGTTTTAGAAAAAAACACAGACAATTTCTCATTCTACGAGTAGTACGTAAACGTAGCTAATTATTTTTAATTTAAAGTAGGTTGGGATGCCGTCCTTGCCGAACAACATAAATAGGAATATGAATAATTTCAGGTTCGATAACATCGGTTACAAGCAACCTAGAATATTATACGAATCTTAAGATTTACGAGAAAATTCGTATTGATATTGCTCGTCCTCGTGAAAGTACCTCAAAGCTCTCTTTCTTGATTGCATTATCTGTGAAGTAAGCAGGTTAAATTCTATCAAACCACAAGAACAAAGGTAGTTACAAATATATTTTAGTTGAAACCGGATTACACGAGGGCACTAATAATTTGGAATTATTTCCAAAAAATGTATAGTTTTTAGAAAAGCTCCAGATAAGTACTAACAGACAAAGGGTGGCGGAGTAACTATTGCAATTAAAATTAATTTTAAAGCCAACGAGATCAAACTGTAGAACCTTGGATACATTTTTAACTGATCAGTAATCATGTCTTTGTATTGTAACAGTGTATAGGCCTGAATAATAATGTAACAAGATTTTTGAAGTAACCTGAATTTATACAGAAAAATGGCCGTATTTTTGTATAAGATATTAACTTAAAAGAAACTCCTTGATATAACATTCATAATGAAACATTCAGCAACTTAAGAACTTTAATTAACAAAATTGTAAATTTTGGATGTTGTAGAGTCAAAAGTTAAAATCGGAGTTCTGAAAGCGAGTTGTTGATAGGTGAAGATATCTACCATTCGGCTTTAGATTTGTTACTAAAAATTCTTGTAAAGTAAATCATATCGCTAGCTATCAATAAAGCTGATTTTAATAAAATTCATAACTTAGTATGGATTGAAACATGGTTGATTTAAATAAAATTGCTGATATTATTGAGATGGCTAATATATTTTCAATAATATTTTCGAGAATGTTGTATCTAACACTTCTAACAATAACAAAAAATATACGGTTTGGTTTAATAAAGCAGGAGCTAAGGAAATTAAACTAAAGAAAAATTTCGAAAGAATAAAAGTATTCTAATTGGAGTATTACTAGAAATAAAATTTCTTGTTAGAAATGCTTAACAAAAATTATATACAGAATATTGTAATTGTGGAAGATGCCAACCATTTCTGGAAATACGTTAGCAATAAAAGTATACATTGGAGTATATATTGGAGCTCTAAATGTAATGCATTATAAAGATTAAAGTTTAAACTAGGGTTCTTTGTAGAATATTTTCAATATGTTTATAATAACAATGATAGAGTTATAGGTGATTACAGATTTTTAGAATTTAATGTTAATAATAATGAATAAATTAGAACTAAATATAAGTGAATCGGACATCACACACGCTACCAGAAGAAATGTTTAGGGCCTGATGGAGTACCCAGGACGTACTGAGTTTTTAGTAATCCCTTCTTCTTCTTTCTCTTTGTTTTCTTCTTGTTCTTCTTCTTCTTCTGTTATTTTAGACCGAAATCTGTTTTTCTTCTCGCTCTTCTTATTCATGAGATTTCCATTGATGTGAAGACCCAACTCTGCATCCGTCCTTTTCGGGGTTTTCCCGGCTCTCTTTTCCCCCTGGCTTTAAATCTCTTGCTAATTTGATAATTCTATCATCATTGGCTCTCTGGAAGTGATGGTTCCACTCTCTTCTTAGTCGAGTAAATTTATTTCGCATTCTTCCCTAGCATCCTGAATTCTTACCCTGTTTCTTCGTGTCTTTCCAAAAATGGTCCTAAGTATGTTCATCACTGTTGTGCGTAATAATTGTATTATTCTGTTTGTATCAACCCGTAATGATGATCAAATATTTGGGAACAGAAGTATTGAGTGGGCGGAACAAGTATAAAGGACTAAAGCATCAGGCAATGAAAGGAGCACGAATATGTGGCTAAGAACCATCACATGGAAAATACCTGACACCAGAAAGTAAAGTCAAAATTTGCAAAAGAATAGTTAGACCTGTGACGATGTAAACGGTAGGGACACGGGCTGATACGAGGATGAATTGATATCTAGTTAGCCTAGACCCCTTTCATGGATAAACAAAATATTGCGATACCATAGCAACGAACAGTAACTTATTAGAAGTGTCAGTGTAAAGTTTCACGTCAAAAAGTCAAACCAGTTTTGCGCAATAAAATTTCAAAAAAAGGATGTCGACCGAAAATGTGAAAATCGAAAAATTGGAGTATCGAGCCATCATCAAATACCTGTATTTGAAGGGGTTAAGAGGTAAGCAGATTTACGAAGATATGCTTAATACCCTTCGCGATCAATGTCCTTCGTATGCGACCGTAAAAAATTGGATTGCAAGCTTCAAAAGAGGTAAATTTTCCATTGAAGATGGAAAAGTTCTTGCTTCAGTTTTTTGGGATTGCCATGGAGTAATCATGATTGATTATCTGGATAAGGGTAGAACAATAACTGGGGATTACTATTCGACGTTACTGACCACTCTACGAGAAAAAATTAAGGAGAATAGACGCGGAAAGTTGTCCAAAAGTGTTTTGTTTTTGCAGGACAATGCCTCTGCGCACAAATCGCATGTTGCCATGCAAACAATTCGTGATTTGGGGTTCAAATTACTGGAACACCCCCCTTATTTACCAGATCTGGCTCCGTCCGACTATTATCTCTTTCCTCAACTGAAAAAAAGTTTAAAAGCTCGTAAATTTTCTTCCAACGAAGAGGTTATAGAAGCTGTGGAGGCTTGGTTTGCAGAGCAAGATAAAACTTTTTTTTTGAAAGGTCTAGAGGCGTTGCAGGTTCGGTGTAATAAATGTATTAAATTAAGAGGAGAATATGTCGAATAATAAAATATTTTGACTTTCAAATTTTGTTTGCTTCTATAGTAGGCTAAGAATTTTTCAATACGTCCTCGTACAAGCAGAACCAAACAATTCATTGTTTTCTCTTTAATAAGTTCTACGTTTTCAAGAGCATCAACGTCTAGAATTTACCTTATAATAAATTATATGAAGTGGCGACAAATCCCAAGTTATAAATTACAGACCTAAAGCTCGTATTTTAATTTTAAGTGTGTTTGCAAAATTATTTGAGTTAATTTTACCTCAGATTCTAGTCGGGACAGGCTTTAGTGTTTCAAAGTGGTCCTTCTAATGAACTTATTTTTTCGCTTACTTCGCTTTCCTGTTCTTCGCACTCTTCTACACTTTGTTCAGGCTCCGTATAGATCTCTTACCAAACATTTTTAGTAAAACGTTCCCGATTTTCTTCTCTTGTATGACATATCCCTAAGTTTGCTTTGTTTCTCTTTGTTATATAGAATTAATCGCTATTTTGTTGATTTCTGTTTGCCTTATACTTTAGAAAGGCTTTCCTTTTTCCTCATGTTTCTCGCACTTCTTGTGAAAACCACGGCACGGCGTCTTATATTTTTCTAGTGTTGTTGACCTACATTTCTGTCAATGCCTATTCCTATTGAGTTGGTTTGAGTATGTTTGCTATTTTTTCCCATGCATCTTCTGTAGTATCAGTTTCTCGAATTGAGTTCTCTAAAATCTTGTGCCTTAGTCAGTTATAGTATAGAAGTTTGGCGCCATTATCGTGTAGATCTTTCTTCCTCTTAGCCCTCTTCTACCCACTTTCGGGTATAGGCTTCCTCTAATACCTTCCATGCTTCACAGTCTGCGTTTTTTTCCTCCATGTGAGTCCTGTTGTACGTTGAATGTTGACTACTCATCTAGCCAAACCTAGCCAAGGAGTTTAATCTGTTGTCTCTGCTGTCTGTCTGTCTTGAGTTATGTCCGCCAAATCTCCATTTTAATATTGCAACACTTTCGCTGATGTCGGTTGCACGTGTTCTTAATCTGATCATGTGTTATTAGCCTTTAGATCACTGGGTAGGAGTCCAAGTAAGGAAACTGGAGTTAAGCGTTGGCAAGGCGTTCTTAGATGTTGAGGTATGTTTTTGTATTTCCGTATGCAGTTCAATTTGGTAAACCCACCCAGCTTAGTTTCATTCTTCGGTTAACCTCTATCATTTGTTTTTCCTTGTCTGATTTATGAGTCGACCTAAATCGATATAATATGATACTTATTCCGGTGCTACATTGTCTATTCCTATCTGTAGTTTGTCGTCTGTGTTGGTCATGACTTTAGTTTTCTCTTTATTCGTATGTTGGGCAACTCCTGCTGAAGTAGTATTGAGTTCTTGTAGCACGGCTTGGAGATCTTCTTGGCTTTCGGCTACTAGCAGGATGTCTTCTGCATACCTTAAATGGATCCATTGACGTTGATGCCTTTGCCTTCCCAACGTAACTTTTGAGTATGTCTACAAGCGTGGTAGATACTTTACACTAAACTTCCCTGTTCTAGTGGATTTAACGTGCCCTGCTCCGATTTTACGTGATAATAAAAATAATATATTTTTTAAAAATCATGTATTTTACAGTTTACGTTACTACTAAGAAACGTCACAAGTCTATCAAAATTTTCTGTGGAATTACAGTTTGTTTTTGTATTTTTCTGAGAGAATTCCAGTTAACTAGAGAAAAATCGTGAACATTTTTATTATTTAACTGGTTTATCGTGTTATTATATTTACATAACTATATACATACACTCCATTATAACGAATGAGACATCATTATAGCTCAGTTATTGAGCATGTTGTAAAGAATATTACATCATAATAAATCAACTCGGATTTCTATATAAAAGATAGGTCAACAATAACAAATTTAGTTAATTTTGCATAACAAATATCAAATTTGGACAATAGCTTTGGAAAACAGAAATCAGATTTATTGTATTTGTACCGGTTTCTCCAAATCATTTGGTTAATATGGATGCTTAAACTTTCCATTGGATTCATTAATAATTTAGTAAACTTTTAAATATCAAGCCGATATTAGTATGCAGATCGTGTGGGGCTACAATCCGGTACAGCTGTGGATATCTCAGGAGTTCCACAAGGCTCTACTCTTGGTCCGTTGCTTTTCTGTTGTTTCTCAATGCCGTCGGTGATTCGATAAAATATTCTGACTATCGAATTTACATGTATGTGTATGACTTCAAGTTGTATAAACTTCATTCAATTACAACAAGATTTATGTATAACTGGTCTACTGAATATAGCGAAATAATTAAAAATATCATATTTAATACTTTATAAGTTGCAGAAAAATGCAATGCCTCGACTACAGATCAGACGTCAAGAATACCATCTACTTTTTCTCCTTAAACTAATAAATAACGTTACAGATGATACTAGTTTGTTACGAGCTATTGACATTAATGTACCAAAAATGAATACAAGGACAGCTATCACTTTAAATGTAAATTGTGCTAAAGCTAAGTATCACTGAAGTCACCTATTGTTAGAATTACTACCGAATTTATTTAATAAGCAAATAAATGACTTTAATATCTTCAATATAAAATTTAATTAAGAAATTACCCTGCCAAAAGTTAATTCATGGTGGGGAATTTAACTTGTTTTCTGTAATTGAATATTGCCTGTTGTTGACTACAAATTCATTATTATTCCGTTTGTTAATGCCTGTTGTTATTATTATTATTCTTATTAAAAAAGTTAAATACAAAGAAAAAGTAGTAAGTAAACACCGCCTTCGAATTGCAAGTAAAATTAAGATCCAAGGGAATTTAACGAACAAAAGATGCGCAAGGATTTCTTCAGCAGTTTAGGGTAGTTAAAGGGGCGTAAATAGGGGATTGTAAAACGGTTTTATTTGAGTAAGTGAACGTTTAATACTACAGCGTATTTTCTAATTCACTCAACTGGTATACATTTTGGTATATATATTTGCAATACGGTACTAAAGTGTAACGGGCGATGGCGTATAAAGTTTGATGGTTTATTAGGAACTTACAACGTAGGTTTAAGAACGTTCTTCATATTTTACCTGAGCTATAAACTTTAAATATAAATGTCGGATATGCTATATAACAGGATAAACCCCGTCGAAAATGAGCCCACCCGCGAAATTACGAATTCTGCAAAACGTATCAAGTATTTCATATCGTCACTGTGCGTACCTAATATTCGTAAGCCCGGTACTCGTATGTGTGTGTTTGCTCATTAAATGGGGTTATTTTTCAAAAATCCCCCCTTTGAATTATATTTTACAATCCGTTAATGTATAAAAGCGTTCGAAAAGGACAACGTTCTTTTTTAATTATAACTCCTGTAAAGAGCACAGTGCGCTCAGCTCATTGTTTCACATTTGTATCATAAGAATTTAATTAAACTCTTCGCTATATTGTTGTATGCAAATCAGGCGTAAACAGAATAAAAGGGACGGATAAAATTTTACTGCCACGGTATTGTAAAACGTTCTCTGTGTGGAATGAAACGGAGAATAAGGACTAAAACTAAAGGATTCCATTTTCTCGCCGCTCAATTGACTACGACGACCATATGTAGAGTGGCAGGAATTGCTGTAAAAACTCAGCCGGACGATGTTCATTCTGTATATATGTGCAACTCGTAAAGGCTGCAGACACGGCAATATCTGCAGAACAATCGATTCGATTACTATGCAAGTAAAGCTTCACTTTTTGCAGGAACTATTGCTATGGAAAACCTTTCTGTACAATTACGATAGACGTTTCGTTCCGTTATTCAACGCTGTGTAAAGTATTCGACAGTAATTACGTCGATTCCCAACAGGAGTTTCGGTGCACTTTCATCCCTAACCGATTCTTTTCGGCACGACACCGAGTTGCCGGTTGAATTAGCATAACTATAACTTTGTATAATTCTGAGACAGGGTATTCACTTAACAGCCGTACCGCAAATATTGCTTGAAAAAGCAGGGGACGATAACAGTAACAGACCGTTTTACATTTTTAATGAACGACGGGCAACAGGCAACATTTGATGCCAAATTGAATTTAAAATGCAGTATTCCTGTTTTTTAAATTGGTAGCTACATAACCATTCCAATGCACGCGGTGTCTACCGAAACGCACGGTGCTTGTTTTGTTTTGCAATTGAATATGGATATCAGGCTTGTTTTTCCAGCATCCCTTGGGAAAAAATCTAATTCTCTTCGAGTACGGAGTTGTACAAATTGCCTGCAAGTACCAACATTTTTGTCGTTATATTACTTCGGATAATTCAAAAAAACCCGAAATGACTTTACGAGCTTTCGGGAAAACAAAAACGAAATTAATCTTAGAGAAATAAACTCCTAGGGGCATTCCGAAAAGAGATAAATTACGACCGCACATATCGCCGACCGCTCCTGTCGTTCGCGATATTAATTCCGAATATAATTCCAAATTAAAGCTTAATCGCCAGCTAAATGCTCGAATGCATAAGGAGAAATTCGTTTACTTCGCAAATATGACACTGATAAAAACGTGAAAGGATAGAAAACCACTTAACCCAAAATGCAACTGAAAATACCCATTTCATATCCCGGAAACATCTGATCCTCGCTGAGGATGGCATGCTGGATTATATTAGTTCTTTGCAACAATTTATCACAAATATCTAGGCCGTGTTGGGGCTTTCGTTCGATATCATCCCTTCTATCATTCGGATGGGGCCATTTATATTTCTATTCCCGGCATTGTATAGCCGCTCTCTCTGCCTCAGACATGTTGACACTGACATCACGGCAGGAAACTTTTCTGAATCCCCATACACACTTCATTGCGATATTATAACCTACCCGTAATTGGCATAAAGTTAAACAATAGCCTACAAAAGAATATTTTTTAGTTGTGTGCGTCGCGTCGCTCATGGTGTCGAATTTTATCAATCGTAAAGCAAAAACATATTACGCTTCTGTTCAAAAAATCGTTTACAACAAATGATCAAACAAAAGAAGGAGCCTTTATTCCTAAGCAGAGAGGAAAGGCGTAAAGGAATGGACAGAGAAAAACTATAAAAAGCTCTTTGGAAAATTAAAAAGGCACACTGGAGACAAAAAGAAGATGGTACTAATATCAACCTCTCATTTTTTAGATACGACTGTCAACTGGTCGTGCGTTTCTTTGAATATTGCAGTGTGTATTGTTTATTTACAAGCTGTCCCCGAGGATATATGCTTGAAAGATGTTCAGAAATGTAATAATGCACTTACGTTCCCAGCTAACACACAAACGTATAGAAACCTTTAATAAACGTTAATAAAACGTTAGAAGAAAACTTCAAAACCATTAAGAAACGGTTCGATAAAACGTTTGAGAAATACATAAGTGTCCGATTGAGGTAGGTTTCTAAGACGTTTATAAATAAACGAACTGGGTAGTGATATATACATTAAATAAACGTTTATAATACGTTAAACGTAAACGGTTAATAGTAAACCTTTTACGAACCTATTTTCATGGTTTCTCAGAAACTTTCTTCAAACGAATAACCGCAGAAAACCATTTAGAAATGTTAACCAAACCTTTTGCCAAAACATAGAAAGCTTTGTTAAACGTTTTATAGAGAAACGTTTGGGTAACGTATTTATCGAATATAAGAGAAACGTTTCTTACGAATACCTAAATAAATGATATTTACAAACCATTTATTTCCGGTTTGTAGACATACTCTCTACAACGTTTATCCTGCGTTTAAAATAAACGCTAAATAAACCATTGGTATTAAACCGTTTGCTCGCAGTTTTTAATAAATGGTTTTGAATAAACGTTAGCAAAACATTTTATGTACCTATTGATAAGGTAAATTTTTGGGTAGAATAATTAATTAATTTATTTTTGATGTTGTATTGTTTATTTTCATAAATAAAAAATGCGATAATAGACCATAAAATCATCTATAAGTACATTATAAATAGAAAAACGTATTTAAGTATTTATAAAAAAATATATACATAATACATAAAGGTAAAGATATTGGCATTTACACTCCGCGAGGGAGTATAGCCGGTAATATAGGGGGTTAAGGCCTCCTAAGTCGCTTTCATACCCGGTTGTCTTGCACGCTAGGCGTACAAAGTGATATAAAATACATAAAAATATATAAAATATTGAGGGAACTGTAAAATTATCATTTTTTAATATTAAGTGGGAACAAAACCTCTTTCAATTAATTATAATCTAAAATTTTCTGAGCTTAGAAATTTTACCTGTTATCATAACATGACTAAATGTGCCTTAACCTTCTACATTCATGACTGACTTGATAACCAAATCTTTTGGATACCCGTTATAATTTCATCTAGTTATTACTACTTTAGTATTGTCAGTGCTACTATTATTAATCAGGTCGTTTCTAGCTAGTTTAAAATTTTTTTAAAACTATTAACCACGGTACAAAACAATATGTGAAATAATTCTATCAAATAAATATAGTTAATTATTAAATGAATTTCAAGAACTACCTATGTACATACACAAATTACTATTACTATATTTTCTTTATGGATAGATAGTTTTTAACGTTTTAAGTTTTATTTCAGTATTATCTTTTATACTTCTTATACTATAGGTTTCTCGAGAAACGGGTTTTCTTCCAAGATTTCTAGAATGGTTCCAGTAAAGCTGTTGAGATTTTTAATTCTATATATTTCGCATCTACCGTACCAGTTAGTTCTCTCTGCTAATTTCGGGGAAATCTTTTTTTTTTCAAAATCAAATGCGTTGGACGTTTCATGTTAGTTCCACCACACCTTGATAGTAATCTAAAAAAAGAAAAATTATTAAAGTAATTTACTACTTTACGAAAAATATTGTTACATTTTGTTTTCTCAGCCGCACCATTAGAAATATTAGAAAATCATGGAGTAATTTAAAGTTATTCTTCATTCAAACGTACTTAATGTAACAACAGTTTTCTTTATCCAGCGCCATGTTTACTCACTTCTCTGCCAAAAAAAGTTAAAGATTTAGGTTTGTAGTTTTACTCGAAAATTATGCATGTTAGTACCTATATTAAGGGAAAATTAGATATACAGATGAATAAGTAAAGTATTTATCTAAAATACCAGGTGTCTTAAAATAAAACATCTACTATGCTTTAAATTATCCATGTAAAATAAAATGTGCCGCTTTCACGCAATGCTGTAATGCTAGTAGACGGAGGAATAAATGACCTCAATAACAAATGTTTTGTTGACAAAATTTACATAATGTAATACCAATAACAATGTAGTGGCACATAAAAGTTTACATGCAAACAAATTTCAAAAGTAACTAGATGTTATTCTTTTCAAGACACCCGTTCTTACAACCAATCAACTCCCATCACTCTATAAGGAAAATGTTGGCATTTTTTAGATGGTTGTTTAACACATTTAATAATTTCGTTTACCTTTATTTAATTTTTTGATCTTGGTCGATAACAATTGCCAATTCTTTTGGAACCTGATGTCCCATGCATCTGGTATGGTATACACACCTAGTGGATTTATTGTCGAACTGAACAGCATACTGTGCGCTGCTAATATTTGCCTATAATAAAATTTTAATTAGGTATTTGTACTAACAAAGAAAAACATATACTATAATATAAAGCTAACTGCATTATTTTTGGGCCGAACCAAAAACTTGATAGTGGTATCAATAGAAAGACAAAAAAATGCGCTTAATTTGATACTATTTTACTTGAATTTGTTGCTTGTATAAGAAAGAAATAGCTTAAAAACTGCAATAAATAATTTGCATTTTACTCACAAAAAGCAGACCGACCATGACCAAATTTGAAGTTTCTTTATGCCAAAATAAGTTTTATTTTCTGTCAGTTATGAATTCACGTATCTACCTAATTACAATGAATAGTAATGTTGAATATTTTAATGAGGAGAGGATATTTATTGTTAATACATTTTATACTGGCGTCAGTTTTCGCTCAGTTCGTGATTTAAAAAACTTCAAATTATCCTGGCTGGTCTGCTTTTTGTGAATAAAATGCAAATTATTTATTGTAGTTTTTAAGCTATTTCTTTCTTAAACAAGCAACAAATTCAAGTAAAGTATTATCAAATTAAGCGCATTCTATTTGTCTTTCGATTAATACTATTATCAATCCTATCAACTCAAACGGGGAGCAGGAATCTGCATATATACGATTTCCCGTGCTATTTCCCTATGTTTGCCCTTTAACTTAAACATACGGTATAGAGAATCCAAAATTAATAGAAGAAATTTATGCAAATGTGCAGTTTTAATGACATAATGCTGCAAAATTATAATATTATAGGTTAGTATATTATTAGGCGTCATCACAAAACTAATCCAACTTTCCAATAGGTAGTTGTATTTAGAAAACTAGCCTAGTGAAAATCTCCATATTATAATAGCAAACTAATTAAGTAATAATTAATAATATGTAAAAATTTATTAATACTTACCATTTTTAGAAACAATAAGACAAATAAACACTTAAATAATTTTTACCGCACTGAGAACGTTTTGCAACTTGCAAGATCTCCTTGGGACGCTTGAAAATGCTTCAACACAAGGGTTTAATAGACTGTAGTAGGTACGTAGGTAGCAATATCTGGAGGGTTGGGTTGGTTCACGGCGGGTTGGTTCTTGTTTGTGAGTTTATGACACTTCAAGCAAGCCAAAAATCGAATGATTATAATTTACAAATTCCAAAAAATAGACGTTTGTTTCATTTAAAGTCAAGATTTTCTTCGTTTAAAGGAAATTTAAACTACGAATTACCTTAAAAAAACTGAAAATTTGGTTTAAAAATTAACTAAACATACTGAAAGGAATAAAATAATGTAAATGCACATCTGTATTCCGCATTTGCCACATTTCAAATTTATACCGTTAGGTTAGGGCTGGTCAGATCTTCAAGGGTAAAGAATAAAAATGTGTTTTGACGTTCTGCTATGCGTTTATTTTGGACACTTGAATTTATAATTTTATCGGAATATTCTTCTTGGAAGTATTTTTAGGAAAGCATCGCCAAATTATTATGATAAACACTTTGGAAGCGATATATGCTAAGTTGATTTGTGTTGCACTAACAAAAATTATGAAACAAAACCCGAAACTTGGGAGTTTAATTTTTAAAATTTAAATAATGCTTTCCTTAAACACAAAAAAATAGATTTTTGTTATGGGTTTACTTTACATTAAACATTAAACGAAGGTATAACAGTAAATCCTGGACAATTGGCAAAGGTATTTAAATAAACAGTTGTTTTGATTCTACTTTACTATTAAGGTTTTCAGAATATGGTTTCTTGGTATCCGTTTATTGAACTTTATAACCAAAGATATAGAGCTCAGTCGTTTACCTATCTAATATTATATATGTATAAACGTATATATATTTAACGGTATATTTTTAATAAATTTTATTATAATAAATAAATAAAATCTTTAAACTATTATAACGAACACTTTGGAAACGATATATAACCAGAGGCACTTAAATACATTTCTAATTTTATTTATCTTGTACGAGTACTTAAAAACATTATGAAACAAAAACTGAAACTTTGGGGTTTAATTTTTAATTAACAAATTTCTACAATAAATGACTCTTTCAATAATACTTCTGTAGATTTCTTAGGCAGAATTTAACTGGATATTTGCTTTAATTTATTTTACATCAATCAAAAATTCGTATAAACCATTGAGATACCATATTATTTTATATGTATATTTTTCTTAAGTAATTATTTACTTTCTTTTAATTTTTTGTGGTCATTACATATTTTTATTTTTAAATTATACTTCACCGCGTAATTTATGAAATACAAAAACAAATAAATTTTTGTTTGGGTTTATAAACGAAGCTATTATATAGTAAACCCTGTAAGTATTGGTATTCTACAAATATTTATTGATTTCGATATTTACACTACTAGTTTCGGCTTTTTAAATTGCATTTCAATTGGCAAAGGTTCTCAAATAAACAATTGTGCTGATTCTACGAACGTTTTTAGAATACGGTTCCTTATTTGCATCCATTTATTGAACGTTAATAAGCTAAGATATCAAAACAAATCATTTAGGTTTTCAATTTTGGAAATGAATGTTTCATTTTTTATACTTCAACTAATAGTTCATACTGCTTGATTTTTTTATTATTTTCAAACATTTTTAAATAAATCATTGCTGTGAAAGTGCTTTGCACACGATTTATAAATGTAGGTATTTAAATGCATTATTAATACGGTTATTTTACATTATATAAAGGTATCAAAATAAACCATTTAATATTACAGATTTTACTAACGTTTGTGTTACGTTTTTCTTCAAAGGGTTTATATTCTTTACATTTACTGGTGGTTTCAAAAGGTTATTACATAAACCGTTATTTAATACATGTTACATAAACGATTTACATATGGAAAATAAATATGTTCTCTTACATTAATTTATTTTATGTTTAATAATGGTGTCAGAACAAACGGTTTAGAGAATCAAAACTGCAAACGTCTTTCAAACGTTTTCCCGAAATGCATTTCTCTGGATATCTTACTTAAATGTTTATAGAACGAACAGTTTTGAACATTTATAAAAAAGGTTTTTGTTGGAAATTTTACATGTTATGACTTACATGGTTTGAAACACAACATGAAACGAACGTCTAATAAAAACATCGAAAATTATGTATACATTTGAAAAAGGTTTATATAACGTTTAAAATAAACGTATTAATTTAAATGATTCTCAAACCATTTTGAAATTGTTTTAAGTTAAACCGTTTGAAAATAAAGATCTGCAAACCAAAGACGTGTTAGCTGGGCGGTTATTTTATGTTATATGAAGGTATCAAAATAAACCATTTAATATTACAAATTTCACTAACGTTTGTGTTACGTTTTTCTTCAAAAGGTTTATATTCTTTACATTTACTGATGGTTTAAAAAGGTTGTTCCGTAAACCGTTATTTAATACATGTTACATAAACGATTTACATATGGAGAATGAATATGTTCCCTTACATTAATTTATTTTATGTTTAATGATGGTATCAGAACAAACAGTTTAGAGAATCAAAACTGCAAACGTCTTTCAAACGTTATCCCGAAATGCATTTCTCTGGATATCTTACTTAAATGTTTATAGAACGAACAGTTTTGAACATTTATAAAACAGGTTTTTGTTGAAAATTTTACATGTTATGACTTAAATGGTTTGAAACATAACATAAAACGAACGTCTAATAAAAACATCGAAAATTATGTAAACATTTGAAAAAGGTTTATGTAACGTTTAAAATAAACGTATTAATTTAATGATTCTCAAACCATTTTGAAATTGTTTCAGTTAAACCGTTTGAAAATAAAGATCTGAAAACCAAAGACGTGTTAGCTGGGCGATTATTTTACGTTATATGAAGGTATCAAAATAAACCATTTAATATTACAAATTTTACTAACGTTTGTGTTACGTTTTTCTTCAAAGGGTTTATATTCTTTACATTTACTGATGGTTTAAAAAGGTTAATACATAAACCGTTATTTAATACATGTTACACAAACGATTTACATATGGAGAATAAATATGTTCTCTTACATCAATTTATTTTATGTTTAATAATGGTATCAGAACAAACGGTTTGGAGAATCTAAACTGCAAACGCTTTTTTAAACATATTCCCAAAATGCGTTTGTCTAGATACCTTAGTTAAATGTTTATAAAACGAACAGTTTTGAGCATTTATAAAAAAGGTTTTTGTTGAAAATGTTACATGTTATGACTTAAATGGTTTGAAACACAACATAGGACAAACGTCTCTTAAAGATATCGTAAATTATGTATACATTTGGAAAAGGTTTATGTAACGTTTAAAATAAACGTATTAATTAAATGATTCTCAAACCATTTTTAAATGGTTTCAGCTAAACCGTTTGAAAATAACCATTTTCAAACCAAACGTGTGTTAGCTGGGTTGATTATCGATTAAACAATAACATAAAATCGTAGTGATTTTTCTCTTTTGAACAAAACGTAACCTTTAACATTTTAATAATTTTGTTACTCGGTTCTTATAAATTTAATTTATAAAAGTTGGGCAATTTGGCAGTGTAATTAAAAAGACATTCGCAGCTTCTGCATCTGAACAAGGATTAACTTAGTCACTTGCGCAGAAATTTATATGAAAGTGGGTGATAATTTATTCCGGGATTAAATATATCTCTTTTTTCGGGTTGTAATAAGTTATTTTCTCAATCCTTGTATTTGCAAACGCTTTAAAAGTAGATTTGCACCATGCTAAGCTTTAGTTAGACCGTCAATCGTTGTATCAGCTGAAGTTTTTTTTTTGTATCGATTACGTCTAGGAAATTATGAAAAAAATCTTACAAATCGTTATCTTTGTGATTTTAGTCCGCGCTGACTTCAAAAGTTTATTTAGTTCGTTGACTATAGGTTTTTAGAATTATATCTACAACTACAAACTTAAAGTAATTTGGTGCCAGTATGTTGTTTATCGAAAAAATTACGGAAAATAGCAAATGAGCAGCACCGATTCTAGGGTGTAGATAACAAATCGGATAATTTGCAAGAGGGTGTCCGTTCGTCTGTTTGTTTATCGATCAATGTCTATTTTTTCCTTTGAAACAAACTGCTTTGTACTAATTATTGAACTAAATGAACGTAAATTTAACTTTATATTCTGTGAGCAGCGAGGAACAAATTTGAAGAATTTGAAAGAATCAAGTTCATCAAACAAGTACAGTAAAGAGTAAATCAAATTTCATATTTAAAGTCTGTATGGACTCCCTTTGTTTGCTATTGAAATATTAGAAAAGGACGGTGCATAAACGCACTTTACACATGTTATTGAGGTTCGTTGAAAAAGGCTACTTCCCTCTTTACATTTTTCATATGAGGCAAACTCTTTGGTCTTAACACTGAGCTAAGTAAATCAAACTTCATATTTGAGTTCTAGATGCGCCCCCGTCGGTTGCTGTTGAAATTTGTCGGAAAAGGACAACGTATGAGAGTCCTTCTCTATTAGCAATTAGGTTCTATTTTATAGCTTTAACGCCAACGTAACAAAGCAAAAATGTCTGTATTAGTAATGTCGCAAACGTTCTTGATTTTGTATGTAATCTTATAAACAAAGAAAGAGCAGCGAGAGCTGTACTTCTTCCAACAAAACTGCAATGCTATGTTGTTATTACAAAAACATCGGAGATAAACATAGTATTTTTTTGTACTTACAGATGTCTGAAACAATAGATAAAGAAGGCTGTAGCTTTCTTCTAGAATTTTTTCGCTGAAAATCGTACGACACTAATTAACGACCAATAGAAACGTAATATTGAGCATAGTTACTACGGCAACGTTCAAATTTCTTGGAATTTTTTTTTTACCGCTAGACCAACCTAGGTAAAATTAATAAGTGGAAATTTGTATGTCGAATGTGACAGCTGACGTACAAGTTGTTATGGTTACGTTTCTAAAATTTAAATATGTACTGAATTATTATTGCTTTTAGTGGCGATGTCGATACGATTTTCTTACCGAATCTACACTCGAGCATTAATTCATGTCCGCATTTCAACAACGTAATCGGCCCTCACGTTCTGCTCGGGCCGATTAATACGATGTCGAAATGCACACCTAAAAATTTCCGGAAAGAATTAATGCTCTTGTGAGATTATAAGTGATAATTAGTTTGATAATATGCTTTTGTTTGCGGGATGAATGGATTGGCATTATAGCCGTTTATTGTAGCCTCTTCTCCAGCCTTTTTTAAATTTATATTAGGCCAAGCTGACAAATCTTTGCATTTTGGTTCTGAGGGCGGCCTAGTCAATGACACAGTAAAGCCTACCTTCCCTACTCCACCACAATGTTGCGATTTCCAATTATTTTCAGTGATTGCGTAGTCCACCTGCCGAGCATCCGACTCGGGTTTGACCCTGAGGCCGTCCGCGCCGTAGTCGAGTACCTAACCACTCGGCTACTTAGGCGATATATGTATAATACATGTCATTGAAAAATAAATGGAGAGAAGACTCTTGCTCTTTTTAAAACAGTCCTCATTTAAATAGATAGATATGTGAGTAACGTTATATCTGAAACCAATGATTTTTGGATTAATATGTAAATTTATTTAAAAATAAAACCACAACCTAATATCGTCTTAGTGCTTTTCTATTGGAAAAATGTGATATTATATATTTCTCGAGCCAAACGAAAATCCATATACGAATTCATTTATTCTACAAATACTTGAAGGTGGTAACTAATGTTATGAGAATTACTTTTTTTATAATCGATGTTTAATTAAAATTGAGCTTTCGGCCTTAAAATCAATGTAAAACAATAACTTGTGTAGGATACACTTTTGACGCAGATAACGTAAGCATTAAGTGAGAAATCACGTGTTCAAGAAGCCAAACGTCTCGAATAACAGTTTTTAAAACGTCAGGAAAATAGGGTGGATGTCTCATTAAGTGTGCATGTTTTAAATGTTATTGTTTTTCACATTTCTGAAATTATTGGTATAAATGAGGGTAAGGTGCGTATTTCATTAGGCTGATCTGCAAGAAGAGCAGTAAATTGTTGCCTCGAAGGCGTTAAGGTTGGCACCAAATATGATAACTGATCTCAATACAAACACTAAAAGAGCTGGCCTACAAATAAATGAAATAAAAACCAAGTTATGACAAATACAGAGGATAGATTTGAAATCTAAGTTTATGGAGATGAGCTAGTCTGAACAAGTCTCAGATACCAGATTTCAATACCTGGGTGAAATCATAAAACCCAAATCACTAGAAGAGTGAAACTAGGATGGATAACCTTTGTGCATCTAAGCTACATACTTAAGAACAAAGGGATTCCACAAATCCACAGCACCTGACGACTAAAGTTTATGATCAGTGCGTTCTCCCAGTTATTACATCTTCTTCTTGGGGTGGCATGCCCTTTACATCTCTCCATATACCTGTGGTGTGCGGCCTAGTCAAGTGGCCTACAGACATAGGGGACCTACAGCTTTACGTGGGCTCCGAACCACGGACGTGCTTGCACTTCTACCTCAGAGAGGACTTACTAGGCAGAATACACCTCGGTGGTTTGCCACTGATGCCTTCCGAGGGAAGCGGCTTGGTGTTTTTGGTGTATATGTAACCCTACGAATCGAACCCGGGCCATCTCAGTAGTCAGACGCACGCTGAACCAACTGAGTCACGGCCGGAGCTGGAATCTGGACGTTAACTAAAAGAACCACGGACATGTCAATAAACAGCCAACACGCAATGGAAAGGTAAGTGCTTCTAATTACGCTGAGGGACAGAAAAACTAATCAGTGGATATGGACCAAAGTAAAAGATGTACAGGAAAGAGTAGCTGCTCTAATGTGGCAATTTGCGCGACATAATGCAAGACAACCTGACAACAGGTGGAACTTGATATTACATCAATGGTGTCCATTGACTGGCAGAGGAAGTAGAAGAAGACCTCGTTGAAGATGCGTTGGATTGACGGCATAAAGGGGTTGTCATAGAGAAGAACAACTGACGATAGAGCGAAATGGAAGGAGCTAGAGCAGACCTACATCCAAAAATTGAAACAGACTGAAAGACAGAGCGAAGAGATGGTTTGAAGGACCAGTTCAAAGATTTTGTTTTTATTTCTGCCTTTAAAGAACAATTTTAATTTTTAGAATTTGTAGGTTCAATAAATTTTAGAACAGTATTCCTTAACTGCTTAAATGTAGCTGCTTTAAAACTAACAAAAACATTCTTTGAATTATTTTTCCTCGACCACACAATAGATGGTATCCTGCTTAGTTTATCGAAATCTAAATCTATTATTACGCAAGATGTTCAGATTTTGTTGGCCGTAACCCACCTTTATTTTTTAAAAGGCAAAACTCTACGTATTAGTTAATGTTGCAATAATGTTACTATTTATAAAATTGTTCAACGTGGAAGAAGGGCTACTTCCATTAAAACATTATGTGAGACGTCTACTGGACGTTTATTTTAGTTTTGGATGGAGGGAAATAATCAAAACAAATGGTAAACTGGTTATAGAATACGAATGGTTGATTTTTGTAAAATACATATTTTTTTTTACTGGTAAGACATTTATTTGGAATCTGCTACATTAGCAATAGGCAAATCAGATAACTATAACAATAAATTAAGACATTGCATTGGTAATTACATGAGACAACAAACGACCTTTGACGTTCCTCATTGTGACTTAACTTATACGGTTAATTCACATTTGTTTTTTAATGTCTGGCTAGCTAAAGCAAGAAGGAAGATATAACGGCATAAAGCGTTTAAGTCTACGCACTTGGTCGCTATCATCTAGTAAGTTTAACACTAATGGATTGGGATGCGTTTCTAACCTCAGAAGATATTGTTTACTACACTTAGCGACTTAGCTATCTCTTCTTTCACTGTATTCACTTTCAGGTCTTTTACAATTTCTGTGTTGGGCACGTAATAAGGTACCTTAGTGATCATGTGGAGTGTCTTCGACTGGAAGTGTTCTAATATTTTGATATTTGAGTGAGAGGCAGTGCCCCACAACTGGATGCCGTAGCTCCATATTGGTTTTAGCACACTTTTATAGATAAGTAGTTCGTTGACAAGCGAAAGTTTAGAGTGGCGGTCAAGTAACCAATAGTAGTTCGTCAGTTTGAGGTTCAGTTGTTTTCTCTTACTCAAAATGTGCGTTCTCCAGGTTAAGCCTTTATCTAGGTGTATACCTAGGTATTTCGTTTGGTGAACGTAATTTGAAGTGACTTTTGGGCACTCATTTTTTTAATAAAATATATAGACTTTAGTTTAACATGATTATGTAGATAATATTAATGTGCCGTTTAAATGCAGGTTATCTGAATTTATGTCCCGATAATACCAAGCACATACATAGTATATAAGGACTAGTTTTGAGCGTGATAAATTATAATACAAGTCAGCAAAAAGGAAATGGTATGTAAAAGCAAAAATCACAGGAAAGCTAAAGCTTGACCTTAGCTTAAAATTATCTCACTTGTGTGACGTCCAACCATGTAAGTAGACCTACAAAATTAGGTGGACACAAAGTATCACCTGAAAATGTTTGGATGGACCAGTGGGTAATTTAATTAATAATACAAGCAAAATTCTCGATCTTTTACGTCCAGTATAGATTTTTATATTGGAAGGTGGGCCAGCTAATTTTTGAGTGGCCCTCATCGTATCGATCTGAAAGTGCGATTCTTGTGTTGGAACCATTTACCTAATTATTCCAAGTCCTTTGTGTAACAGATAAAAAGTTTGTTGCTTATTCTTTTATAACAAATCTAGCAAATCTATCCAGTTTCTACCAATTTATCACTGTTTGTAAACTTTCATGCTTTCGTCGACAGGAAAAAAAGGAAGTCCCAAAAAATTCTTTTTCATACATAAATCATCAAAAGCTTTGAGTATCGTCTTTAATAAACGACTCAACACTTTTTCGAACGTATTCCCTAAAAGCTGATTACATAGCGAAGAAAAAATTGAAACTAAGCTTTTAAAATATTCCTTTTCAAACTCAGTTGGCAACATTTTATAATTAAAGTTCCTTTTATAACTTTCGAATGAATAAGTCCACGTGGTTGTTAAAAGACACACATCTTGAATACTGTAAGAACGTTCTTTAAAAATTTACGTGGAAACTCACATAAATGATTTATAAGCCCTAAAAACTTTTACTGCCTTTAAATACAATTGTTTCATTACTATAAGTTGGAAACTTTGGACTTGGCTAAAGTTTGGTTCAAACTTTTCTACTGAAAATTTTTTGTCGATGCTTCACCTTGTTTTAAGAATTATGATTGTTTCCAAAGTTCCTCATTAAATGACTTACTTTTACAATCCATATTTTAGGAATACAACAAGATTATTACAATCTAAGGTAATTCTGTTAGTTATAATAAGGAAATTAAACACTTTTACACGAAATTCGCTTTCCCCAAATTTCTCTCGTATAACAATCGTAAGTCTGAACTTTACTACAATAACTTGTCTATGCTAAATGTAAGTTCCGTTACAAGTTTAATTACTAGTTAGACGTAAGTTTCCAATAAAGGCAGGGTAGGATCTTATAGTCGGTCTCAAAGTTTTAAAATATTGAATATCTAAACTATTTTGCACCTTCTCTAATACCTTATGCTATAGGTAGTTTTAAACTTTACAAGCGTTGCTTCATTCAAGGTAGCTCTTGACCTGCAAAATTCCTGTTTGGAAATTTCCTTGATTTTAGCAAGACGAGACGCTATTACCTCCAATTAGTTACGAAATATTAAATAATTACAAGGTATACCTACTCATACGCGCATCTAATGTAAGTTATATTCAGGTCCCTTTAATTCAATTAAAATGAAACTACTTCGGTAGTGGTGAAGGCAATCGATTACATTACAAGAGCCTAAATTTTCTAAACAAAATCGATATTCTGTATGATGTGTCCACACGACACACGATGTGAACCAATTTAATATAAGGCGTATGTAGATTTTGGTTTATTTGCTCAAATTCGCTCGTACTCGAAGAGCAAGCAAGCTTCCGTGAGCGTCTCACAGAAGTTGTATTTGCCTTGGAAACCTTATCTGACCAGGGCCGTTCCCTGGTAATCATACTGTCGTTATCGTAGCTCCCGCTCTTTCACCTTCTTTTCATCGATTTCATACTGATATTAGTCAAACTGTCATGTAAATATAATGAAAAAGCGATTCGCCAAATTTTAAGAACGCAGAAAGATCGATGAGAATTTGCAATTTGTGTAAAAATCGGCGCAGTTTCCACTCATACATTTTCATAAATTGATGGTTCAGTAATTGAACTGCAGAAAATCAGAGTAAATCCTTTCGATAGGGTTGCAATAAAATGGAAGTGTTGAGCTACTTATTATGGCATCAGGAATGTTGGAGTTTACTAAAGAAGTTATAATTTTTAATGGCATGCATTACTCATGTCGTTTATTCACAAGCATTGCGTGAGAAGCAGAGGTCTTCTATGTGAATGGGCAACTTTGTATATAAATGTAGTGAAAATTAAAACCGCTGCCGAGGGTAAGTTTCCGTCATTAGTTATTCTTTTCTGTAATAATAAACTTGATCTTAATGATGAGCATAATAAAATGGGCATAAATTTTAAAAAGCCTCAGAGTAGACCACTTGAATGGTATGGTGTTAACAGCTTTTTGAAAAATGTGCTTAATAACAACCGAAGAGCATAATGACTGAAAATTGTCGGCTCTTTTCTTTAAATTTGGCCTTATCCTTATCTGTTCTTTAAATATTTACTAAATTAGGCCGGAAAAAATACTAGAAAATGTCAAAGCACTGAGCTTTTATCAAAAACAAACCTTAATTGCCTTTTTAAAAATGTGTTTCATAGTTCTTCGCTTCTGAATTAATTAAGGAAAGAGATAATTATTCGAACATGTTACTGCATGCCTAAAAAGGGAAAGTTAGTATAAAAACAAGGATAGAAACATTAGGTGTATTAACGTACCTGTTTCATTTAATTTTACGAGTCCTTATAAATTTATTGCAGGACCCAATTTGAGGCACCCTTATTTATTCATCTTTATAGGTTCACGTTCTCCCGTTGACATTTATTTAGGCGTTATTAACAGTAGAACCAAACATTTATTAAAAAAAAACACGTAAAAATGCAAAATGATTGAAGACTACATACAAAAGTAATGTGTAAAACTAGTATTTAATTAAGTACGTCCATTTTTTAACAGATGTGTCAGCATGTCCTTTTAAATGTTTAACGAATGTAACCGTATAGATGGGCTTAGTTTTCATTTTTACAAACCGTAAAAGCAGATTCCCAATAGCTTTTTTTCGATAACAGCCTCATGTTTGTTACTGACAGTGAAATCTTTCAAACGTAATCTGATTTTTAAAAAATTGTGACTGACAAAACAATGGAATTTTTATGTGTGCTTTGAAACCATTACAACACTTTTACGAAATGTTATTTTTAGAAAAGGTATAAAGCTTTTTCGACGTAAAGATAAAAAGCAACAGGAAATAAAAAATGCCTAGTATCTGAGAATTAAACAAGATAAGAAAAAAATTCGTTGTTATACCCTTTTATAAAATTATTTGAAGGGCGATGTTATCGAGAGTTTGCTGATTTTTACATTTTTATTATAAACTGCAAAAAATTTGCACCAGCTGTTGTGGTAAAACTTAATGATATAAATAGGAATTATTTTTTATAATAGTGATAACTCAAATTATTATCAACATGCCCATTTATCTTGTAACCCCTTACTGGCTTTGATTAGGCAACACACATTGCAACCACAGGTAAAAGGAAGCAGCACGAGTGGTTGTCTATTCAGAATTAGCAAGTGGTTAGTTACAAGCTAAATAATAATAAAACCACCGGTGTTTCCCACTTAAAGTAACAAAAAATGTTATGATTAATAAAATAACGTTGTGGCTATTAAATGAATTTCTTAAAATAACAGTATGTAGACCGACAAATTCGTCTGCGGTTTAGGAAAAGTAAATTCCAAAATCTATAATAACTCGCATATTCACTGTTAAGAGATCTTCCCACTTCAAAATATACGTCTGTCTGCACGTTTCTCTGTTTATTAAAGTTCAGGTTTGTATGAAACTAGGAAGTATAAGAAAAGATTAAATATTTATCCCTATTATACAGCGCTACTCAACACAAAACCATAAATGCGTAATTGTTTGGCTTTATTGTTTTCAGTAACGACAGTTCAAAGTTTATGACGCTATTGTGATGAACGTGAAACAGTAAAATGAAACAATTGTGCGAAATCACATCGATCACTGGAGAAGCATATCTTTTGCTCGATATTGTTTTATTATCCTGATGTGATTTGCGCTTTTGGAAACAGTTCGGGAAAGAAGGTTTCTAGAAAGATTTTGAAAACCGTATTTTTTCAATCTGTCAATTTATTTTGATTCGTTGTTTGTTTAAGTTGTAGCTGCTTAATCCTTACTGAAAATTTCTTAAAATGATTTAAAATCAGAACTTTTTATGGTCTCTTAAGGAAAAGTTGCAGTCGTAGCTCAGGAACGGGAACGCCCTGTAAAGGGTATGCTACTATGTATTACATGATTTTACTTAGCAAACAGATTTATTTCCAAATTCCATTGTTGAAGTAATCCATAAAACAGACGCAGTGCCTTAAGAGGCTCTTCTGGGACTTAGTGGTTTAGGCGAAGGCGAGGAAAGCAGCTTACAGAATTAACTGTATAAGGCTTTGGGTGCTAAAAGAGGAACTCGTAGGTCATTTTGGGGTTTTACCTATAAAATTAAAAACTCCAAAACTCTGCTGAAGACTATTTGGTAACTACTTCTGTAAAACTTCTAAAGCAGGGGAGAGGACTGGAATCAGCAAAAAGTCTTTTCAATCCAGAAGGCTTCATGTGGAAGACATTGATACAGCAGAGTGGAAAAAGAAACTGAGCCTGGTTTAGCTAATGTGCTAATGGGCTAATGGCAAACCAAGTGTTAAACTTGGCCTATTACGTGGTAGGTTCCTTACTGTATTTCAAGGCAAGGGGTCTGCAATGCTGGTTTGCGAAAAGAAGAATCCCCGAAGAAGTTACTCCAATTTGGATATTTACATCAGCATTAACAGGCACGCATTAAGAGCGTTAAGCTCTCTAAGGAACAGCCCTAGCTTGGGTCTAGAATCCAAACAGATACTAAATGTGTAGGCTTGGTAAACCTAACTGATGGGAGAACTTGCTATAGGTATTTATATAGGAAATTAAGGGCAAAAAAAAATGTCCATGGTTTGGACCACTATCTATTACTTATTCGTATAAATCCGGACCTTGAAATTATGGTTTTATAAAAACATTTGAGTTTATGAGCCGTTGATGCCGAAAGAATGGAATCTCATTGATCTAACTGACCACCATATGACAACAAACAGTGCATCACTTACATCTATGATCTGATGAAACGAAACTAAAAAATTTTATGATTCGAAGGGATTGTCCGTTGTCCGATCAAAAGTACAAACCCTAAGTGGTAGAGATAAATAAAAACTTCAAAAGAACTACTGCAACAGACTGACGATCAGATCAGATTAAACTTGTCGAAAGACAGTGGCTTTGACCAGAAGAGCGTTTTTGGGCCGAATATGTAGAGGGAAAACAGGACAACTGTTAGCTCGTGAATAGAGCACTAGCTAAGATTTCAATGCATCTGTCACTGGAACCCGTTAAAAGGGATAGGCCAGACTTATTGGCCTCATTTTGCAAAGTACCATCCAAATACTTACGAAAACGAGCCTCATTAAAATGTTAAAGAGCGCTAAATAACACTGAAGACCATAAAAACGTTCTTTGGGTTGGGACCATGTCATTTTTGAGACATAAGAACTCAACAATTCGCCCACTTTCTTAAGGGGCTTCATCAGGAGGAAAAAGGAGGCACTAAAAAGCAAGTAACTCGACGCGCGAACCATGGCAGAGGCAGCAGAAAACAATTACTTTATCCCGGTTATAACCATTCAGCCGTATCAAACGAAGGTGAGATTGGCCATAAGTGGAGGAGGCGGAGCCAGTAGCGGTGACAGACTTCCATATGTCTGACAGATGATAACCATGATCATGATTCAAGTTCTTAGGCGCCTTGATGATTTCAGTAGTCTCACAGGTTTTGTTGTTGAGAAAATGAGGAGAATTGACAATGTTCGAAGTTTTTCAAACGACATCTTATGGCTAGTTTCGACGTGGTGTTCAACAACCACACGAACAAGGGTTGGTGTAGACGCCTCTTGATGACAGGCGTTGAAGCTTATCTTTTACTGAATGATGTTCACAGTTCTTTAGCGTTACCTTCTACACACGATTGGTAACTTTGGGCGTACCAGTTTTGGGATACCTTTATGTACGGAAAAAACCTCAATGCACGTTTTTGATCATTGTGTCATTCTTATAGTCTTAAAAGAAGGATTTTGTAGCAACTTTTCTCGACCCAGAAAAGTAGTACCGACGGTTTTAACACTTTCATTAAAGACAGGCTATCTGACATATCCTCCTAATAGATAAGTGGCTTCAACATGCACCATACAGTCTGTTGAGAGGATCATGGGTTAAGAAAAAGGTGATGATGAATAACAGAAACAAAAAAAAAAGGAAAAAATTTAGAAAACAGCAAAGCTATTACATCAGTCTGTGATTAACCAGCAAAGTTTGCGTAGAGATTATTTTTAATTAAAAAAATAAATTTTTAACAAGTATTCTATTTTTGAATCTTCTGTTTACAAATCCAGGCAATTATTCGACCTCACAGGTTTGAACTGAATGAAGTTCACGGTTATTTTTGTGAGAATTACCTACGCTTTAAAAACAACATCAATCAACTGATAAAAATTTCATTTAACAATTTTATATTTATCATGACCTACACCCACGTAAGTTATCATAGATAAAAATAATCTGAGACTTTGGGTTTTCCTTTGTGCTAAAAATAATTTTCAATTTACAATTCACATTTTGTGTCTATTGTGATGTAAGAACAAACAAGCAAAAAGTAATGTTTTAAAATTAACTACAAATACAAGTAGTAAAATTAAGTAAAAGGAATGTGTTGTTTCGACCTCGAATTAACAAAAAATAGGCAAATTATTTTGGCGTCTAACGAGGTAAATGAAACTAATGCTGTAAGTGATAATTCAACGTTCTTGTTTTTTTGTAATAAAAAAGCAACATATAATTTAATTACGTAGCTTAAACATGAAATTCCTCCATTAAAATAATACAAAAACCATCGTTTTATGACTTGCGGCAGATTTTAACTTAAAATATACATATATTTAATGCGTACCGATTTTCTAAATGAGCTTGAAAAATAGAACATTATGAAGTACGTTTATGAATAACAAAATACGATATTATCACGTTATTTATTTTATTTCATACTGTCTGGTAAATTCAGCTTTCCGACGCCATTTTGAGTCCGGAAAGTGAACTATTACGGTATCAGAGCCGGAAAGTGTTACCTAGCAACACTTTCCGGCCTGTCACATGTTGACGTTATTGAAAAAGTGTTTACAGTATGAAATAAAATACGTAACGACATTCGTCCGTGAACTCATTTTACAGCACTCGTTTCGAGTTTCAAGACTCGGCTCCTTACGTCGCCTCGTCTTTGCGTTCCCGGACTTGTGACGTTAATTACTATAGAGACGCTGGCACCAGCAAGTATTATGAAATTTACCCGTTGTAACTGGAGTGTTGTTTTGGTGAAACCATAATAATGCTATTTCTTTAGACCGATATGTGAAAAATTTGCTGTTCTAACCATTTTAATGTTAGAGGGCTTAAATAAAATGATTTTAGAATATTCTTATTCAAAACAAGTTTAGCAAACTTGTGTTCCAAATAATTCTGTTAAATGTTAAATTTCAGTTTTCTCTGAGCATACTAAAATGCAATTTAAGGACTTACACTGTTATACTCGTATAGTCAAGAAAAATTCATTATACCTATAAGAAGATAATGTGTAATACTTTATGTAATGGTTGCACACATATCATGTACTGAAAAAAATTTAGTGAGTGGGAACCTTTTAGCTTAAAGTTTTAATGCGCTATAAATGGCGCTTTTACGGTTTTATTGATTATACATTTACTGCTTTAAAATTAGCTGATCTTTACAGATGGGCCGTTTACAGAGGCCGATAATAAAATTTTTAATACACTTTTTAATTGATTTTGATGTAATCAGAGTTTTCATTTTTAAGCTGAATATTTTAAAATATCCAATAAACTTTGACGCAACTAATTTATAATTAAAATTTTGTACCGAAAGATGAAATTTTGTTAATATTAGAAGGTTATAAAAACAGGTAGTCACAATTTAAACATTTAAATGAAACAGTTCTATATTGAACTATTTAAACCAAGTCAGCAATGAGTTTTCAGTACGATTCACTAGGTACAAAGGTATAAAGTTTGAAATATTTTAGGTTACACATTATTTTGACAGTATAACAAATGGTATAAACCTTCTTAGATTCATGTAAACCTTCGATGCTTAGCAGTTATTTTTATTGGCTCCATTGTTATGGAATCTCTGAAAATCTCTTGAAAATTTACTGAGACTGCACTTTTAAAGATGCAAATAAATCTTCCAAACCCCAAGCCCCACAGTGCAATTTGGTTCATTACTCAGTTCCTTTTATTGGATATCCATACTGCTCTATGGGGCTAAATATATTTATTATTTTATTGCCGATTTGGTTCGTTACACTTATCGAGTAACATATGGGTGTATCTGAAGAAGGTAGATTGATTTTACTAGTTGCTTATTGGTTGTCATGCCAGTAGGAAACTAAGTGTAAATTTACCACCCTAGGGCTGTAACAACTTATTCTTATAGCCAGTATCAGTAACCTTTATCTGTATCGGCGTCAACTGCATTGGTTATTGGTCTTTTAAGATTAACCTAGACAAAAGGTTCGAAGCCAGCCGCACTTAAGTCTGGCCATAATTGGATCCGAACATGGGACCTCTCGATTGTGAAGCAGGCATTCAGCTCCTACACTGCCGTTACTTGTATTTCCATTGGATTTGTTAATTTACTGACGATTAATGTCAAACAATTGACATGACATGACTGCAAACCCTCCTACGTTCTACACATTTTCAATTTTTCAAATCTCAATTACCTCCCTCGCCATGTAAATAACTATTATTTACTTTTCAATAATTCGCAATTTAACACAATTTACTTTCTATCCTCACTACTTTTTCTTTATTTGTATCAATTTCCAACCTTAGGTATTGATTTTCATTTTTCATAAAATTGTTTGTGTATTACTTTATTGCCCCTCACTGAGTAATCTTAGGTTATGTATATGTAACCGTTCAGCGTCAGTATTTCGTTGTGAGCTTAGTAAATCCCTTGCCTTATTTTATTATAACTATTTCCTACAGTTCCTTTCCAATGTAATGCCCCTTCTATCGAATTTTTAATGCCCAGTTATCGAAGATTTGCTTGTATTTTTTCAAACTTCTTTGGTCTCTTCTTTGCACCCATCCTAAGCCACTTTCCAAATTTTTTTGCATTTTTTTACGGCCATTCTCGGTATACGCCCCCGTCAGCATAGCCTTTGTGTTTCAATTATTTCAGATGTGTTTGGGCGGTTGAATAACGCTTTTAGCTCTACGTCCGTTCACTCCTTCCACCGATTCTTCTCTTGATCATCTATTTTAAATGTCCACACCACACACGTACTCGCCTAATAATTGTCATATTTATTTTAATAATTTTGTTGCTCGCGAACTTCTTGTTAAAAGCTTGCTAGAGCGAAAATGCATCTGTTGCCTTTCATTACTCTCTCTGGTATGTCATCGTTACTTTCCGCTGTTTTTCCGTTCTTCCTTACTTCTGAGTGTTTTTTGACTTCTACCCTACTTTTCATGAAACCTGTGAAGCTGTCTAGACTTGTTTTTATTTCGAAATATCTGTTTTCCACTATCGTCTCAGACAGTGACAGATACTTTATTGTTCTCGTTTATCTCTAATACTATCTGGACGGATGGTTCCCCCAGTTTTTCTGTAGCTTGTACTTCCTCCTCTTTACTCTGATCTCAACAGCAAAACTTAAGTATTACTGCTTTTTGTGACAGATGAATCCTCATTTATTGATGCTTGCGTTCTTTTTGTCTTCTAATACTGAAAAACAAAAATCGGCAAGGGGAATAGAGTGGCACTGCGAAGAATGGAGACCAAAATTCTAAAACTCTTCAGGATAAATTCAAAAGAAGACGAAGGGACGACAGCACACGAAGTACTAGAAGGGAAAACAATAACTAAAAAGCTGACAGCAGCACGGCTAAAGTATTGGGCACACATATTAAGACGAGAAGACGATCACATATTGAAAAAGGCATATAATCTAACAACATACGAAATTAAGGTGGGAAGGCCTTGCTACACGTGGAAAACAACACTGAAACAAGATATCGAGCGATCAGGTATACCACAACAAACTTGGGAAGACGGAAGAGTGGACAAGGAATAAAACTAGGATGAAGAAGGAAATGAATCGCAGACACGAGATTATATGAGACTTTTCAGCCAGTCTTCAGAACGTCAAAACAAAGGTTCATGCAAATATACAGCTTCCTTACTTTCATTCCGAGGTTGAATCTTTATTTTACTGGACTATTTTAAAAATATGCCTGTAAGTTTTATAGGTAATGTTCAAAAAGGATTCTGTTAGGAATAGCGTATCTATGCATGTCTCTGACTGTCCGACAAATAAATACGCTCTGGATTTTTGCGCCGTGTATTGCCTTGGTTGAAAGCTTTGAATATGATGTTCGATTAGATTAAGCACTTCAGTCAGATATTCAGTTGGACGATCGGTATGACGCTCTCTTAAATCTTTTGGTGATGTAGCTTGGGACAACAAACTATTCTGGATTCTTCGTAATACCATGTAGATTGATAAATTCAGATTTACAAACGATGATTTCTTTCCCTTCATGTCTAACTTCTGGAGTGCTATGTATTGGACTGCGTCTAGCAATGAGCCTTAAAGAGATCAAGCCAGCCAAATTGGAATCATGTGCGTTTTTTGAATCCAATAGATTGAAACTTTGAATGATATTGTGTCTACAATTCAAAGTGATTTTCTCATAGCACTTTAGCAGCTTGCATCTACAAAGGTAAGTTAACATTTAACAAAACAATAAATAACAAAATAATAGGTTACATACCTGCAATAAGCACCTGTTACACGTGCAGTAACTCGTTTATTTTTATGATTAACATGCGTGCGGCAAACCCTTCACTTTGGCATCCCGTATTTGCACAGATTTGCTTACTTTCTTTGTCTTTTTTTAGGCCAGTTGCTTTGTTCGTTTTCGTCACTGTTAACGGCGTCCATTCTACAGTTTTTTTATTTTTGAATGTTAGAAATAGTGGTTGAACTAAATGAGTACCAAGCAAAATTTCTAGGTTAACCTCGACTTATATGGACTTCTGTTGTTTTTGCGGAATTAGCTAGAATTTGAAGCTCTGTAACTTGGTATATGTGTGGTTTTTACATGAACCACTTACGCCATCAGATATCTTGCAAATACTGCTACCAGAAGCCACTGATATCGCAATTTCGACAATTGTGGACTTTGTGGACTGTGCCGTTTCTGATATCAACGCCACGATTGTATTGGATGTAGCTGAAGAACTTCATAATTGCCTGTGAAGGGATTTCTTTTTTCATGGGTAACAATCACCAGCATAAGGATAAAACGGGTTGTAATACTTATAAATCGATTTTCAAGTTATAAAATTGTTACGTTACTGATTTATTGTGTACGGCGAGGCAAATTATTCATAATGAAATTATAATCGGTTCTAGGCAAAGCCAGTTTTATCTCATAAACCATTTATTTACTGATTCAGCAGCTGAAGTAATATTATGCTCATTATATACTCTTTCCAAAACTGAAACCGAACGAGCCAATTCATTGAAATTCACGTTTTATGCCATGATTTCCCATTTTTTACCTTTTTAGCAGTTATAGTTACAAAAACCAAGTGTATGGGTGTTTACCCTTTTGAGTCATCATTGTAATAGTTACTTAGGTACTACTTAATAGTTTAATTATAAATAGTCATGACCTCATGACGTCTGGAATTTATTACAGAATTTATAAATTTCAAATGATTGAAAAGACAAAGTTAAAATAATATCATGATTGCCAAAACAAAAGTAAAACATATAACTGGCTAGTTAATAAATACAAATAACTGAAGGAAAGGAAAGAAATGCAGGTTAGGAAAAATGATTCATCAAAGGATGCTTTTGAAAAAAAAAGGAAATTGTCTAAAATAATTGGCAGCAGATGAAGGTTGAGCACCATACTTTGGTTTTATGTTTTCAATGATTGCCATTGGTACTGTTAATATGTATATGCATATTATTTTTTTCTTTGCATTCGTGTTTCGCATGACCTAGAACACTAACACTCCCTCCAAAAGGATTATAATGAAACTGTGCAGCTTTGTTAGATTCATGTATTTCAGCCTCTGAAGAATAACCACAGTATACGACCTGCTTTAGTTCAGAATTATTCTAAAACATTTCTTTCTACGTGCAATCTACAATTAGCATCGTAATTATTTATAGTTTTTGTCACCGTGGAATTCAAACTATGCTCACAAATCGTCCTTACTCACTATCGTGAAATGTCATGGCTAATATATTTTAGTAATTTAATAACTCCTACATTTTGTTTAATTAATGTGTTTGTTTATAAAAACTTGAATAACGTTCCAGTATTGTAAAAAGTTGTTAGTATAATTTCTCATTAAATTACGATTATGCTAATTTAGTTCGCATTGTACTAAAAATGCAGCTGTTCTAAATATCATCTGGGTTAATTAAGAGATAAATAACATATACAACAAAATCTTTTAAAAAATTCATTAGGGGCGATGTTGTTTTGCCGTAAGGCAAATTTAAATTATATTTATATTTTTAGGTATTCTGTTGAAAGTACACACTAACCTCATAGTTAATCCACTAAATTAACTGTTAATATACATCCCTGACGTCTTTAGATGAAAATATTTATTCGCATAAAATCCACAGCCTGGAATTATATTACCATCAGAAAATGTGCAGAAACTAACCAAACTTCACACCATCGGCAGTGAAGTACGAAAGCTTTTTACCAGCCGTTATATAAATCTAAACTGTGACAACAAACCATTATGCTTTATAACATGTCTCACTTGTACGTGTCGTTAGTTCATACAAAAACCTGGCGTCACATACATGTGAAACATGGTAGCGAACATTTTAAGTACTAAGGCAGATCGTTATTCTATAACTTTAAACTTTTGTTTAAAATAAAAAACTAACTCTTTACCGCTGTCTTCATCAACAATGAGGCAATGAAAACCTAGAAATTTTGTTTATCTTTCCGGTGAAATTATTCATCTGCAGCTGTTATTATTTTTCCAGGAGGTTTCCCGTTACACTCGTACAAAGGTTTCCTTTTAATTTGTGCATTCAGTATGCTTGCAGAACTGCATATCTAGCTGAATGTTAGAGCGATCGATTTGCTTGTCTGGTTCTATTAGAAATCCACGAGTGTGCAGATCACAAATCATTCCACAACAGATTAAATTAAAATAATATTCTCTTTGTCGTTTGAGGGTCCTAGAAATTGAATAGCCGTCGTCCTAAGCATCAGTTCGACCCTTTTCGTAATATATAAAATTTCTGTTGACGTACGTTATCGGCACATTGGTAAGGTACTAAGAGCTTTGGACGTGATTTGTTTCAGGGGTTTGTATTATAACAGAGTAAATATAAGGCGTTACTCCTAAAATAGAACAAGAACAAACTGAATTTCATCCAAACAATAACTTGTCACTTTGCATAATATTTCAAGAAATCTCGACGGATATTGCATAACTGCATTCTAACAACTGCAGTTGCTTCGAGTGTAATCTTTTTGTTATTTTATGTATTTCCTTCCATTTTTATGACTTGTTGCCTTATAAATTTACAATTCTACATTTGGTTGTTACTTAATTGAATTTTTAAAATGCAGCAGCTGCTCATAAAACAATATAATTCATAGACGGGGATTTCTATCTAACCATATCTCGAATTCCGACTATAATCCGCTAACGCTTTTTAGATTTTCTATATCCGCTTTCATTGTTTTAATGATTTTTCAGTATGCGCAAACAAGGAAAAAATTAACAATAGAAAAATACCAGATTTACCTTTAGAAAATTCCTTCTCTAAAAAGTTTTTGTTGGTAATTAAAAAGAAATAAAATCTCTCGTATGTTAAATTCTTTCCGGCATTTCCGTTTCCCTCCTCAAGGGCTTTAGTTGCTCCTTTTTTTCCATCCACCCTAACAATTAAATCTCCTGAAAGAGACGTATATGTATGGCAAGAAAAGCAAAAAACGCGTTTGCTCCGAATGTACCTAAATTCTGACTGAATTTCTCAGGTTTTTGGGCGTTGTTTCTTTCGTTAATATCGAGTTAGTCTAGAAATCCTGGCGTCATTGGTATATAGTTGCCACTTTGTATTTGTCTGTATATTCCCTAGGCTCAGATAGCACTATACAAGCTATCAGACTTTAGTGAACATCGAACGCGTTGCACCGACACTGCGGAATCGGAAGACGCAACGCGCAAGCCCTGGAGAAATACCCATATAACTTTCCTGATGTTTAGCTCTTGGCTATAAATGATGCAAATTTTGTACTATTATCGATAAGAGATGATCTTATCTAATAAACACACAAAAACATCACGCTTAACTTAATTTTAAACTAAATTGCATACTGTTATAACACAACTACGTCATCGATTAGACAGACACGCGGAACAAAACGACCGTCACAGCCGCAAATACGATGCGGTTATTTATTGGTATGCAACTGCAATTTTACACAAAAATTTTTGGCCATTACTGTGAATGATAATTAGTCATTATCTCTAATTTAGTTTTAAAATCCATTAACTTTATTTATGCAGATTATTTTGGAATTAACTTAAAAAGATGGGCATGTTTTCAGTTTTTTAATAATTTTAGACTCAGGGCTTACTTGATTAGATATTAATCTATCGCTACTCCAAATATTTTATGATCAACCTTCATAAATAGTAGTATTATAATGAAATTTTCAATGAGTCTTAAAGTTTGAAATGCTATTGAATTTTATATGAAACCTTTGACATTCAAGTTTGGAACCTTAGACGTAACTACTGGAAAATGTAATCTAATTTTTGGAATTTGCCTGTTTTAATGCTAAATTATTCAACTGGAACTTAAAATTGCTAGGCTACTATATCAGCAAGTATTGTAGCAAAACCACTTCAAAACTTTAAATTCGTCTATTAAATTGCTTTTGACAGTAAATAATTTCAATACTAAGAAAGTGCATTGTAGACAAATTGCATAAGATTTTTATCTTTTATATCAAGGAATAAGTTTTAATGGAGCTATTTTTCTCAGCTGCATATTTCTTCAAACTAAGGGATTAAGATACTTCTCTTTATAGGAGTTTAAAAACTGTTAGATTCGAAACACGTAAAATAAATAGTAATTTTAAATTTAGCAATCTTTGATTACAAAAATCTCGTATTTTTCTCCTCATTCTGCTCTCCTTTCTCTTCTCCCATTCCTCCTCCAGCTCATTCTTTTCCTATTCCTCCTCCACTACCTCTTTTTTAATGCAGGTGCTTCTCCTCCTTTTCTTCATTTTCCCGCCACCTCTTCTGCTTGCTAATCATCTTCTTTGCCCTCCTCGTTTTCCTCTTCTCGCTCCTGCTTCTACTTTCTTCTTCTTCTTGTGCTTAAGTTTCTCGTAGGTTAGCATCAAAGCTGTTTTTATCTTGGTACCTACTCGAAATCAACGAAACAATTTAAAAATAAATTTTTATGAGTTGCAATATTCCTTCTTAATACACTGCCCAAGTTCTCTCTCTCCCTGTTTCTTTCCCTTTCTAAGGTATAACATCTCTGTCTTCACTGATCCCTACTATCATTCTTTGCTTATGTATCGTCTGTCCTGCAATTCTTGAATTTCTTGTCCCCAATGTTCGACAGTATTCCTTTTCTTATTTTGTGTTAAGTCGGGCTCAATAGCATTACTATGTTTGGGAAAATATCGTGCTGTATTATTTGAAGAATATTAAAACTTCGTTTTCTGAATAAAATATATCGTTTTGCATTTTTCGCTCATTTTTTCAGTTGGTGATCGTTTCCATTCAGGCTGTGCATTACATGAGTCGATAACACTACATTTCCAACCATTTTCTTTAAATATTATAATCTCAGAATTAAAGTTTGGATCCCATTTTATAATCAAAAATATTTATCAAAAGTATAATTTATTCAAAGATCTATGTCTACGTCTCTGCTTGAAGTAAATTGTCTTTTTTCTGTAAAAGCTCTTTCTTGTGTCCTAACTACTCAGACCTTTGACATCCCAATATCAATTATTATTTTCATTATATATCCGTATATAAATCATCTTCAAAGATTTCAACAGCAGTTGTATATCTTCATAATCATTAATAGTAAATGGAATATTTCAGGTTTCACAGGATGGCTTGGGCTCTTTTTTTAGAAGGTATCCGTAGGTTATTTTTGGATGTCTGATTCTCAGTCTTCTTAATATTATGTCTTCTGTTCTGGTTAGTTGTGATTTTGGGACCATCTTTCTGTTGTTTCTTTCAAGATATTGTCACTAATGCCCTCGTTTTCCCATTCTTCCCGTACCAGGTAGGTCTTCGGCTAATTTAATTTTGTCATATCTTCAAAGTACACAAAAAATTGTTAATTTGGGAATTAATAAATCCCAAGGGATACCTTCCTTTAAAGGTTTGAATTTTCTAAGGGTCAAAAAGGACTTTTCATCTTTTCTACTTTTTAGAAACTTTAAAAAGTATTCTGATGAAATTCAAAACACGTAGAAAGTTCAGCAAAACTAATTAATTTTAAAATTACCAAATCCCAAAAGATACTTCCTTTTAAGTTTGAATTTTCTTGAGATCAAAGAAAATCTTTCCATCTTTTTCTATCTTTGAACTAGGTAATTTAGAATATATTCTGAGGTGCTGAAATTCAAAACACATTCCTAAGTTCAGTAAAACTAATTAATTTTGAAATTACTTAAGCCCAAAGGACACAGCCTTGAAGGGTTTCAATTCTTTATGGATCGAAAATGACTTTTCATCGTTTTTTGTTTAATAAACACCTTAAAAGATTTTCAAAGGTTATGAAAGCCAAAATATGTTCCTTTAACCAGAAAGTTCAGTAAAACTAATCAATTTGGAAATTAATATATCACAAAGGATACTTTCTTTTAAGGGGGTCAATTTACTACAGATCAAAAAAGACTTTCCATATTTTTCTATTTTTTAAATGATATTCTGAGGTAATGACATTCAAAACACGTTCCTTTAAGCACAGAGTTCAGTAAAACTAGTTAATTCTGAAATTAATAAATCCCAAAGGGATTGGGGGTTTCAAATTTCTAAGGGTTAAAATATTAACGAATTTTTGAATTAACACATTCTTCATTTTACGACTTTTAAGGACTGAAAATGACCTTTCGTTTTTCCACATTCTAGAACAAAGCGAAGGTGACGACATTCCTTTAAACAGTGAAATTATTAAGTTTTGGATTTAAGAAATTTTTAAGAGTTCCGATTTCCTGGAATCCGAAAGAACTTCATGTTTTTATGTTCTCCTAAACAATTTTTTGGGAGACGATAAATGCAAGACATGTTTTCATTTCAGCAGTTTAAAAAAATGCGAATTTCGAACTACAAATTTCAAAAGCTACCTTATTTCAGAGATTCTGAAGTTTCTGGGGTTTTCAAAGCAAAAAATAAATTTAGAAAGGATTTTCGGGCGAGCAGATAATTCGTAGTCAAAAGTAGGAACTGAAGTCAATAACTTTAATTGCCAAGTTTTGCCAATTTAATTTTGTCATATTTTCAACTGTTGAATACGATTTTGTTACGAATTTTTAAACGGGTCGTACCGCCTTTTAATGTGTCAACAAATCAAAATCTATCGTTGAATTTACGAATTTTAATCGAAAAATAGCAAAAATATTTTCTAGGCTAACGTATTGATCTAACTATAAACGACGTGTAACGGACAATATGAATCTAACTTAAAGGTAGGTGTAACCATGCTGCAATAAGTTTCACAGTGAAAAAGTAATATTAAATTTAAATTCACGTAGGGTCACCAGGGCACTACGTCAGTAGTAGAGGGTTAAGATGGCCAAGCAATAGATATCTTCAAAAACAATTTAAAAATTTTAGATGTTGATTACAGCAGAATTATTGGCTCCGTCGCAAATACAACCACCTGCGATTATTGTTATTTGAATATTTCGGATAATGCCCCAGGTTAAACGAAAAATAATCTAAATTGTTATCCTACACCGAAATATTTTAAAAAGAAAGGTCCTTTATAAATCCGAACAAACAAGTAAATTACAACAGCATGTTTTTAACATTTAATTATAATTTTATTTTTGTGCGAATATGCTACAAACAAGAAAATAATTAAAAACTCAATTTTCAAATTCCTTTATACCGTAAAACAAAATTAAATACCTGGAAAACCTTTTAAACTTCCCCGTGTAGTTGGAATATTCTTAATTATCACACGTTGAAAGTGCTTTGACTCCATACTAAATAAACAAAATTAAAATATCAAAGCAATTAATCACCGCGGTGTCGCCCTTCATAACTTTGACGTGAAATCTTATTTAAGGAAGTTACGAACTATATACAAAAAGTAATTCAACAAGGCCTGCTTCTTCGGAAATCTACCGCGATATCTTAATCACGGCAATTGTAGGAACTTAAAGCCGCCTAATCCTTATGTATTTCAGTGGGGATAAATTAAAATCGGATATGAATATTTCGTAGGTGGAAAATGAAATATGAGATATTTTAATCATACTAACACCAAAGCCTTTTAATCTCGATGGATTCAAAGAGATAATAAATTAGAACTAAATTTGTATATTCCAAATATGGATGATCGAGTTATACATCTTTATCGCGCTTTTGTATCGGATGTTTACAAAAGCAACCGAATACACCTTGTTAAAAACTCGTAACCATACTTAGTCGTTGGACTAACAAAAAAAATGCTTGATATCGCATTGACAACACTTGATATAAATTTCGAGGGCTGAAAAATGGGATAACATCAAAAAGACACTCGGAAAACTCATACCAGAAAAAAGCACATCACCTGAAAAGTCCTCAAATAAAAGGCTTGTAAAAAATATTGCTTTACAAAAAGAATTCCACGGAAAGAAAACATCCAACAAAAGAACCTTTACAGAAACATACTAGGAAAAACTTCTGTCGAATGAAAAGGCGATGCGATCCTGATGTTTTAAAAACAGATAGTGCGAGAAGCAGTAAATTATATCGAAATCCCGAGTATCTTTGAACTTGTCCTTTGGGAAATTGTTTTAAAACTAATTCCACAATTTTCTTTATAAAACGTATATGAATATGAATATTCTAAAAATTTCAAAATATTCTCCTAATAAAAACATGAGTGGTAAGACCGATACGCTTGAATTATTAATATATTCTTTGCAACGCGAAGTATTAAATTTGATAGGATAAAACACAATATTTTTATATTATGGTGCCTTTTTAAGTTTTTGTAACTTACAGGAGCCTTGGAAATTTATTTATTTATAGTTAATTCCCTTCTCCGTTTTATTAGAACTTCATCCACTTAATTTCTTTATTGAACTATTTAGATATTTAGCAGGAAAAATTTTACGAAATGTCACAATTGATGAACGAATTCTGTTCACAATTAATACAGAATTTTACAATTATTATAAATTGCAAAGGTGATAATATATTTTAAATAAAAGGAGGAATAAATGACAACTGAAGAACTGCAAACCCATGTCCCCATTTCGTATTTAAACCGAGTAATTATTAACTAATATCATCACTGATATAATATCAAATTAACTAAATATGTTTCAACCTGCGGAACAGGTGGAATTTTCTGCGCTACGACCGTGACCTAGATTTCCAGTATGCCACTCAAAGCTAAATGTAGATGTAGATGGGTAGTACGAATGATCGATAAGAGGTGGACCAAAGGACTGTGGAATCAAGGCAGATAAATAGTACAAAGGCCAGACCACCTAGTAGGCGCAGCTATGATATAAAGCGAATAGTGGAAAAATGGATACAGTTCGTTCAAAACAAAACAATGGAGAAAGCTTAAGGAGGTTTAGCTAAGTGGATAGTTTGTACTGCTTCTTCCATAGGTATTACTTACTATACATTTTTTCGAAAGCCTTCTCACCCGATCGCTTCCCTCGGAAGGCAATGGCAAACCACCGAGGTATTCTGCCTAGAAAGTTTTCTCTGGGATAAAAGTTCAAGCACTTCCTTGCTTTGGAGTCTACGTAAAGCTGTAGGTAACCTATATCTGTAGGTTACTTAACACATACTCTAGAGACATAATAGACAGAAGACGGCAACGCCATCCTCCAGAAGAAGGTCATTTTTTTATTTATCTTATTGTATTTGGTATTATATATTACCTTCTTGTGATTTTCTAGTAATGCCCTTTATCACCCTTTATTTGATTGACGATCACTTTGTCATTGATAATGTTTTGGTATTAAAATTGATATACTGTTCGTAGAGTTTCCTTTCCAAACACACTGATAGATCTCTGCATTTCACCAAATGGGCTGCATCGGAAGCTTATACGATTTTGGTTAGGTTTACAAATTCTTATTTTATTCCTAAATATTTGTAACCTAAACTTGCTCTACCTTGGTTTTATGATAGTATCGTTTGGAACGAGATAGGCTATGCACTTTGATTTCTTTTAAAGACTGTCGACATGTTAACCTCTACACTACCAAATCGCTATAACTATACCGGTGCATAATGGAATTAAACTAGTTAAAATCTAACAAGATGTAAGACATGAAGAGACTACCCCTTTTGCTTTTTTTCTATTCAGTCTATTTACAAACGCTCCTGAGTATGTATATTAACATGGGGCAACGGAGTCAATATTAATGGAAAACTGTTAACGAATGTGGGTTTCACTGATAGTATAATATCACTTAGTGATAATATTCAATAACATATTTCATTTTCCAATGATTGTTAAATAGAAAAATATTAGAACAGGCCAGTCTTGGGTCCTCACAAAAACAGGTTTCAAAAATTTCTCTAAAGTTACAAAAAGAAAATGAAAAGACTCTACTACAAATACAACTTTAAGATGGGAAGATTTCTGAGTTGATTAAAAAGAGGAAAAGCCGATGAACATTGCAAAACAAATGGCTAGACTGAAGTGCTAATTGGAGAGTTATCTAGTGGGAAGCATCGATACTAACGTTCCAAAGTTCTAAAGAGGTCCCAAAATGCAGGCCAAAATTGAGTAAAAGGACCAAAGCGACCCAGAACAAAATTGAGGACGATATTTAGAAGCAATAGGAAGTTCACTGGATGGAAAAACATTAAATACAGAAGGATATACAGAAAGTTAACGATAAATTTGGGGTTGTGTATGTCCAAAGCTGGAAGATTAAGCCATCGATTTGATGATGATAACAATGAAACTTTTATCTTTGTAAAATACGCCGTAATATTATTTTCAAACAACTAATCAAGGAATTTTCAGAAAAGCATTAACTGACCATCGACTAAACGCACACTATATGGAACATGTTAAACAGTTACCAATATTATATACAGTACTGTGCAAAAGAAAGTGGCACATATGAAATTACTCGTAATTTTGAAAAAATAAGATATGTAAAATGTAAACAAAAATAATTTTAAGAAATAAAAAAGTAAATACCTGTCGGTTGGAAAGGTAGATAAATGCTAAGAATGCCAAATTAATTAAAAATAATAGTTATTGTCGAAAATCGCTCGTAAATCCTTTAAAGTGGGTGTTACATCTCTCTGTTATATCTTTTTCCACAAAAAACTTAACTTAAAACCTTACAAATTGACAGATATTTACTTTTTTAATTCTTAAAATTATTTTTGTTTACCTATCTTATTTTTTCAAAATTATTTCATATGTGCTACTTTCTTTTACACAGTACTGTACATTTGTTTACTTTAGAATGTTTGCCTTGTATTGAGCTTTGAATGCATTTAATGGAAGTTTAAGGCTTTTTGTCAATATTTTAGTAATACACGCTCATTATAGTGTCTCCCATATTCTTTGTACGGCATTCAGAGTGGCACAGTGGTAAAACGCCAGTCTAGCAATAGGACAACGAGGTCCTACATGTCCACACAATTACACTATACACATGGTGCGGTAGGTAGGATCAAACGGCGCACAAATCACTCGAGTCGAGCCGGATTGTACATTGCAACCCGTAATATCTCGTACATGCACCAGCACACCCCTATGTCCCAAAAGGAAATAATGAGTAACAATAATAATAATAGTTGATCCAATTTATAGCAATTTATTATCTGATATACAGGGCGTCCCAGAAATTGGTATTGGAAATATGTATAAAATAAAGTGAAACATGTTTTAAACTGTCTTAAGATGTATTGTATAGATGGCACTGAGTTTTTCCGAAAAATGATTCTCTGTCAGTACTTTCCAAACAGTTTTGAAATTTTACTCCACATATCAATATGTTCGATGGAGATTCAATATGTGACCCGTTCGTACTGAAACATCTGCCAGTGGTGTGGTGATACCGCGCCCTTTCTATAAAATATTTGTATTATACCACTGCCCAAAAATTAAAAAAAAAGATACTCTTTATAGGTTTCTTTGATTTTGTAAATTTGCAAATAACATAACTTTGGGTAATTTGAGCGGACATAAAGGAAGATGTATAAGCATTTGTACAGTTTAGTGATATCACCATTGTAACAAATGCAACAAGAATTAAGCAATGCAAAGTATCCAACACGAAGGATAGTAAAACCTTAGGACTTTATTTTATTTTATTTATTACGTGAAAAGTTGGATAATGCAACAGGGTGGAAGACAATACACATCTTCAATTCATTTTAATGCTACCTACACGTGATTGTTTCTTAAACGTTCTTTCACAAAACAACGTAAGCTTTGTAAAAATCTGAATCTTTGGTTATTTTTTATACTGCTTATCAGCTTATCACTTGGTTTCCACAATATAATAAAGTAAAGGGCAGCAAACTTAGGAGAAACAACGACATTTTTGATTCAGATTGCCCTTTTATTGGTATAAAACCGAGCTTACTTTAGGACATAACAAAAAATACAAAAAATTATTAGCAGATCTACGTTATGGAAAATTTCAACATTTAGTATTTCAATAATGATTAAATTTAAAACAAAAGAGAATTTGCATCTGGGACACTCTGTATTTATTCAGAAAATTACAACATTTCGTACTACACATGGTAAAACCGGATTTTCCCCAAAAATAACCTAAAACGTAATTTTTAGAAACTGCCAAATCTTCAAAACAGTGCTTCATAAATAGTCGAGTACCTACTATGCTCTAATAGGTATCCTCCATTTAAAATATTTGGGGTGAGTTCCATAAAACTTTTGTTAAATTAATAGATAATCAAAGTTGACAAAACAGTATCACAGTTTGTTAACAATGTATTATTTGCCATACAAATAATTCGAATTTTGGTTTGATTTTACTCATTTTGAAGAACGATTAATTTGACGAACCATGTTTGTGCAACTCACCCTTAAACCAAGAAGAGATGATTGTTAAAAACAGTTTACTTACTTTGAAAGTTACCTTTCAATTGTTTATTGAAACTCTGCAGTAATAATGTTATTCTATGAAATATTTTGAAAATACTTTTGAATTTTGACTTACTTGAAGATTTTATTTTGCTTTCAAAAGGTTTTATAAAAAAATGTTTTTCTTGCAATATTGGCTAAAACAAATCATACAAAAGGTGAAAACACAAGGGAACCGTATGGAAACCTATTCACCTTTTAATTATCGATTATTAAGGAGGACGCTCGGTTTGATATCAAATTTTGTCTATTCATTACATCGGAGTAGGTATCCGACAATGAATCTCGAAGGATGGGAGTTTGTTAAACTTACGTAAAGATAAGATTAAATCAAAGTGGGTGGCGCGGGCTCAAGGGTAAGACCTAATTGATCCTTACTTGGCGACATAAAGACCCTCGTTACCTATAGAATTCTACCTTGTATTCGGCAGACGAGTAACTACACTGTTCAGGAAGGGTCTGGCTGCAACTAATAAGCACGGAAGTGTGACCCACCTGACGTATGCCAGTTAAAGCTAAGCTCGAAACGTTGTTTATGGAAGTCAACATTGTCGTACCTAGCAGGAGATTTCTGTTAGCCTAATTAAACTGATTGCAAAGTTTGCATAACTTACATGGAGTTCCGGCGTATATGACGGTGGCACTACATTCTCTCTCTGTGATACGTGGTGAATGCATTAATAATAGTAAATCCGAAACCAAATCACAATTCAGTGCTAGGGTTCGCGATTAATGCAGCACGTAGCATTTATCGTTTACAGATGTAACGTAAACCATAATCTGAAATCGTTGAATGTATTTAGTCCTAAATTAAACGGATTATTTTATGGCGGTTTATGTTAAATGCAAATTTATAGTAGCGTTGCTTGCAATTTCTGACCGTTAATATTTGTGCGTTTTGCGCAAAGTTCGCTAAACCTGCAATTTCGAACAAACTAACACGCAAATCTCTTCGGAAAACGAAGATTGATTGGGTAAACATTCGGTACTCGTGGTTTTAATTAAAAAAAGATCGGCTTGTACGTTGAAAGATTTAGGTTAAGTCGGGTATTAAGCTTTAGCAAAATTTTGCATTTTTTTGAAACAAACCCAAACAACGACGCGATAAATTAAAACAGATTTCGTTACATTTTAAATTATCGACGTTCATCTTTTGTGAGGTTCTCTCTCCAGAGAGGAATACGTTTCAGGTATCGACCTATATAACCGATGAAAAATATTTCCCAGAGTTCCACAAGTTTCAGAGAAAATGCTGGTTTTTTTAATAACATCCTTCCGGCAAAGTTTCAATACAGATCATAAACCCATATCAAGAGGTTAAGAACTTTAAAACTACAACCTCGGATTATATATTTCTTTTAAAGTTATTTTTTAACCTTTCATAAAACAGCAAACTCCATGAAACTTATAGATTTACAACTCGTTTTGCATTTCATTACGTACCTTGAACATATAATTCTGAAAATTTAATTAAAAAAGGTTTTGCGTAGGCCACCCAGTTTAATTTTGTTTAAAATTGATGAAAAGGTTACTAGACCTACTGAATAAATATATTCCACAATTGGAGAATAATTGTTGAATTTCCTGTAGGTACTACATAGTTTCATTTATTCAGCAGTAACTCCTTCAGTTTGGTTTACGAAGGCACTGAAAATTAGCTTTCAGTTCGGTGTATAAATTAGTTATCCTTAGTTTTCCTTTGTTTATAAGCTACTGAGATTTGCTGAACTGAACGAAAACCATGCTTTTACTAACTGAAAAATGCTATATTATCAGGAAAATCCAACAAAAGCTTACTCGAGGATATTTAGTAAAACGTCATTATTTGTGCATTAATAAAATCAATTTTAAGGGCTTTTATGCTAACCGATTAAAACACAGATTGGAGCAGGCTGTAGAGGTAATAAATCATAAATATGATTGATGCATAATTTACCCTACTTATGACTAGTAGTTTTAAAGGTCTTACGTGTAGTGTCGATATCGCGATTTTAACTTCCGTATTTCATTTTTTTTAAATCAGCTTCATATATTACGTTTGTTAATCTTTAAAAGCTAATTATGTTTATTAACGCTGCAGCTAATAAAACCGACGTAAACTGTGCACATAACTTTATGTAATTTAAAAAATAGGAGATGTGCATAGATAACTACGATCATATAACACTGGCATGGAAGTAAACCACAGCAAAATCTAGATAAATCAGCTTGATAAACAGACGTTAATCTATTTATAGTTTATAATCTTTAATGCATGAATTAATATTTTTACGAGCCATATAATGGCTTAAAAGATGATAAAATTGCTTTACATAGCGTTGTTGCCAAAGATAGGAATTTATCGTTAAATTATTGTAGAATTTATTTAATCGTCAGTCGTGTATGTGAAAGCTCGTACCTTTTTTACAGCTTCTAATAACAATTGACTAGAATGGAATAAAAAGGAAAGCTTTTGTAGATTATTAATTTTAAAAGATGCAAAATAACTATTATGAGCTAGCTACTCTCATTTATTTTTATTGACAATGAAATTTACAACCCTGCTGTGTATGAGTATAACAAACAGTATTTAGCGATCTTTCAATATTTTTTAATAAGTATGTTTCTAATGAATCCAACATTTTTATTTAGAGTTTATTTGGATAAACCAAACCTTGTAAAAGTTTAATCCAACTTAACAACGAAATGCAAATTTTGTGTTAACTCACCAAAATAATTTTGGGAAAGAAAAAGTGAAGTAATTAGAAATTTTAGCTTTAATAACTACATTAAAACAAACAATAGTAATTCAACAATTAAGTAAAATTTCTACCCCAACAAACTTAAATTATCGTTGTGGAGCGTAAAATGAGTCCAAAACTAGAGTTTCTCGACATGTTGCCTTTTACAAAGTCTTACGAGATGAAATTAGCATTACAACACAACAGCCTATGTTTGTTTTATCCGATCGCAGGAGATTGTTGTTTACAAATAGTGTACAGACCTGTTTAACTTCCACCCTTTACACAAACTAAAAGCACCACAGTTTGTGTAAACTCGAGTAAATTTTGTTTTAAATCAGTTTTCTAATTTTGGCCTCGTTCCACGAAATGACATATCGATTTGTTCTGATATGTTCGTCTAGTTTCAATTTAGGAAACTTTCTTCTAGTGATATAGGTTTTATGTTCCACCGAATGTAATTCCGATTGTTTGTTGGTCTACTTTATCTAGTTCTCATAGTCACAAATATTCCTATGACTTAGTATAAATGGACTTTTTTCTAATAAATCTGTCACGTTGTAAAAGATGTTCCCCCATATTACATTTTAATTTAGTTTGATTTATACGTTTTGATATTTCATTTTTATTAGGATAAACGTATCTTTTATTACATAACTTTTTATATTATTGCTAGCGGTTGTGAAAATAACATGGGATTTGAGTTAATACCAATTAAACCCTAGTTTGAGCATTATTCACGTTGCATTAATTTGCATCATAACAACTTTTAAGGTAAATTAATTGCAAGTACTTAAAATGTACACGTATGAAATCCAATATGGAGTTTGTACGAGACTGATTTGTGTGTTTTACATCCTCAATTACTTTATACTGTCAGCTTTCGGTTTTCTGCACTTCAGTGTGCATTGTTAATTGCATCGCATTACAAATATGGTTCAATTATGTCAGAAGATTATTATTACACCAACTTTGGTCAAGTTACGGTTTCAAATAGAATGCCAAATTAATTTTAGCTAAACCAGCAATAACATAGTTGATTACATATTAATTTAAGGTGGTTTGTTACTGATATAACACAGTTTAAAGTATCTTTTAGGAAGAATGTTCAAAACTAAGCCAGACATTGCCATGTCTTGAAGTTCGCTTAAAATAATTTATGAAATACCAAAATTATATATTAAGAATCCCAAAAATCAATAACATTAACTTTCGGAATTTCCGAAAGCGTTCAAAGATTTCGAGTCAAGTATTGTATATCTAAAACGTTTGAGCTTTATCCTGAAGTTAAAATGACCCCTAAAAATGAAAAGTGAAGAGCTAAACTGAATCTGATTTTATACCACCTGCCCCTTTAAGTATCAATCTTTTTTGGAAGAAGTTCTTTACGTCTTTCTTTTACAAATTTATTTTTCTAATCTTTCACTGGTTTCCCCTTTTATTTTGATTTCCTTTGAATGGTGATCTATTTTTATTCTCACCTTTCTGATACTTCTCGTACCTGCTTAACTACAATTTTAATATTTTTGCAAAATTATCGACGACCAAGTTAATTCAGATAACGAAAACAAACAGTTCCATAGTCAAGATCATTCTCCTTCTTATTCTTTTACACAGGCTTTGCCTGTTTTTTGCCACACTTTACTGTAATGGAGATGCTTCGTTTTCCAACTCTCCGCACATCTTTTTGGCGACCGTCTTGGTTGTCTTCCATTATTATTAGTCGATTGTTACCACTATTATATTAAAAAATGACTTAATTTTTAATATTACTTATCTCTTGACCTATTCTGCCTTAGCTGTCGAGGTGATGAACTTTCTCCATCCTATTTTACCTTTGGCCACGTTTTTCGCTTGGTTGGTTTTCAATATATTAGATATACAATCAATTCACGTCTTTCTTGGTTTTGCCTACTTCTATTTCCTATTTCCATTTCCCATATCGATCTAACTGTCTTATTTTTTATCTATCTTACTACATGTCCAAACCATTTAAACTACTACTACTTTTAGTCTTCTTCTTAACGTTTCACTCTTTATTTTAGCGATTTTTGTCACCCCTTTTATGTTGCTTGATGTATTCCTCTGCTTCTATTCTGATTTTTGTACTATTTGTTAATACCTACAACTCGCTTGTAGTTATATGTCGTAATACGACTGACTCATAGATCTTGATTTTCTTTGTTTTAGACAATTTATTCTTGATGGGATTTATCCGTATAAAGGCCATAATTTGCGAATTCGATCATTTACCTCTCCTTCTATTTTATCTAATCCATCCATTATTGCACCAATGTATTTCATTTGTTTGGCTTCTGTTGTATTTTCTCCTTGTATATTTAGTGCGACGTTTTCATGTTCATTTGCAAGGACGATTATTGCCATATTCTTCGGGTTTATCTTTAGGTTATATGGAGCTGCCTCATTCCATTTCTCAATTTTTCTGGAAACTCAGCCTTGTTGATAGCAAACAAAATGGGATTGTGAATATTCGTTCGTTTACTTTAACAGATTGCAGCTTTCTGTACACGAAGTATGACACTCCTTAACTGTTGTTTTAAATTTCTTACTATTTCGATCATGATCATTACGAATACGAGTGGGTTTAATATGCTCCTTTGAGATATACACTATTAAATTTCTTGCTCATGTGCTACACCAGAGCTAAGTGTAGTATATCAGTAGTTATCCGGAGATGATAACTCTAAATAAACCCGCTACTATGTTACGAGGGCTGAGGTCCCTAAAAGAAAATAGTGCTCACTAAATAATCTAACGATGTTTCTTGGGCGCCAGATCCTAAATAAAGTAAACAGTCTTCAGTCGAATGTTCAAAATAACAAGATCGTAATTAAACGTAAATCTAAATGGAATGTAAAAAACCATAACAAGATCGTCATTAAACGTAAGTCTAGCCTCTGAGGGTTCGCAAGGGTTAACCTTAAATTAGATTATTAAATACGCATACGAGAGAAATGAGCTCACTTCGTCGTTTTACGGCTTGCGAACATAAGTAACAATAGCAATAATAATATACTATGAAATCCATTCTGTAGGTCTATTGTACATTAGCGTAACTTTGTATCAACCACTGATATTTTTCCAGCTATTGGTCTAATCACAAAAATCGAATCCTGTGTAGACCTTCCTTCCTTCTAAATTTTTTGGGCCTGTATGTAGCATTTTTTACTTTTATCCTGAGTCTTTTTTCGAAAATTCTCTGGTATATCGTATAGGTGTACACAGTGGACTATTATTACCGTCCTCCAGGTCTTAGGAATGTTATTCATTGTCCATGGCAATGATATTATTTGCAATATATCTTTCATCCCTCTTCTTTTACGAATTTAATCATTTCTGGTCATATATCGTAAATAAGTGGAGATATTCCGCTGTTTCTATTTCACTTAGGTTTGGTTCTCTCTCCTGTTCCTTGCGTACGTATTTATTTTGAACTTTTAGGTTGTCCATTCACCCCTTCACTTTGTTTCAGCTCCTAAAAAGTTCTTAAAATACTTATTTCAATTTTCTAATATTGTGCTTTCTTCATATTAACTTCCCTTGACAGTCCTTTATATCAAAAGATACAATTGAGGGACATCGTCAGTGATCCATTAAATTAAACGTAATGCCTTAACTAACATTCAAAAATTAACGTATCTAAATAAATGTGATTATTTATTTCGTATTTAGTCAACAATTAGGCTTTCAATTTTATGGGTCACTCAAGATGAAGTTATTTTATAACAGATTTTTCTTTTATTTTTAACCCTATTGTACAGCATCTTGGCGTTACTCGCGGCACCTATTTCCATTCTCTCCTCTCAAACTCCTCCCAAGCCTTAGTTTTACCTCTTTCACTTTTCCTCTTTTTTTTGTATTATATATTTGGTACAGCCCAGCGTTTTTGTTAGTCCCTAAGTATTTTTTCTACAGAACCCTTTTCTCACCTTATCATTGATTTCACTATTTCACCAATCCGTTTTTCTTTTTCATGTTTGTAGATTTGATTGTTCTGCAAATATCTATTGTTGCTATGTTTATAGTAATCTTATAATAATAAAGTCCCCGGTTTATCAGATGTTCTTTATCTTTTATAATTTCCATGTCAATATTATCTTGCTACCTTTCTTCTATTTTTTCAAATTCTTCTTTTTGATATCTGCACATCCTCTTAAGATATTATTGTGATATCTACACACATTTAACATTTATACAACATTAGTCACACACTTATACAAAATTACATACAAAGCTGATATTCCGATTACACAATATGAATTTATGGTTATACGAAATATAATATTTCATTCAATTTTTCTTTATCAGTTAAATTAAAAGTAATTCCTATAAACAATTCGTTATAAATAAAACACTGTAAAGTTGTTGGATCCATGATATATTCGTAAGTGAAAACTTGAATCCGAGAGTTTTCTCCAGAAAGGCGTAGGTTAGATATGCCATTATATTCTTTAGTTCACTTTGTTCAGTTATGAAATTGGATATGTTGATTCGTTGATTGTTGTTTATTTCAATTTGCAAGCTAGAAAATCAGAGTGAATTATAAATTGTGTGGTAAAATGTAAATAAAATTTGGATAATTTGAAGGTTACCTATGTTGTGTGAATTTTATTTAGTAATTAGTAGGATTAAAGATATCTAACAGAAGTGAAAGTATAATTAACAGTTAACAAAGCTTATAAGCCATGATTTTATTGAAAATTTGAAGGCTGAAAGGCAATATTATAGAAATAAATAGAAAATTAAATTAATCAATAATTTTGAATTTTCAAAGTGATTTTAAAGTAGATTTAGACAAATTTAAGTAGTAAAGTATTAAGTTCCAAATACAAAACAATTCCTGCTAGTTTAAATTCTAATTAATAATTCTATAAATAGGTTAATTTCAGTTTCCAAAATCAAAAGAAGTCTCAATGAAATTTTAAATGTTAACAAACAATTATAATTTAGGCAGCAAGTTTAAGGAAATTTCGTTAGCTCTGTAAATATGTAAATATAATTAGGTTTAGATAGATTTTAGATTTAATAAGTTTTGAAATAGTTTTTAAATTGAGTCAATTGCAAAATCCAAGCCTTGAGATTGGTTGAACTTTTGTTTATTTTACGTGATTTCAGTAACAAAACAGATTTGGCCGGAGGCAGACGTATTTTTGTTGTCCGCTTAATAAAATTAAAAAAAAAATGAGTTAATTTCGTTTTAGAAGGAAAGTTCTGAATGTAGAAAATAAAATAAATGAAAGTGATAAACTTAACTTTTTATGAAATGCAAGCGAAATAAAAGGCATACGTGACTTAATAATTGAATTCAAATTAAAAGGAGTTAATTATTTTAATGTAAATAAATAATTAAACAAAGATAATAATAATTATAAATGCTAAAGTGAAGTTATTAAAAAAAAATTATAAATACCTGTATTAAAATGATGTTGATTTGTGATCACATTTTCTTGGTGATATCCAATTATGAGATTAAATAAATTCTTCGTGTAAATAGTTTTGAAACTAGATGTTTTTATTTTGTTTGGTGTAACCAAACACACATTCTGAAAAGAATTTTTTTTTTACAAATTAGTAACAGCGTATAGAAGTATACTAATTCAGCAACAAAGTTTATTGACAATAGTAATTAAATATGAACTTATACTTACTTATAAGTGTAATTGTTTCTGCAACAAGATTTGCCAACAAAGAAAGGTCCATTTTATATTATTAACGGACCTACCGCCAACACCAGCTGATCTGAAATTTGACCGACTGCGTAAGTTAGATTTGGAACGGATGCCATCACGAAAATATATCGGAGCTAAGTTTAATTTTAATTTTCATTATTGTTAGTAAATTTATAAAGTCAGTAATTTTTTTTGTGTGATTTGTATTAAAAGATAATTGTTAAAATTTATGATGAAAGCTGATTTCTAAATTATTGAGCATTTCAATATTTTCGTTATTATTTTATTTGTAGTTCGAAATTTTAAACTCGAGAGAATCCACAATTTAATGTAATAATTATTTTATTCTAGTGTACAATTCAAATTTAAACTGTATTGTGTGACTCAATTTCACAGGAGGTTTGTGATGTTAATTTTTTTTTATTGTGTTAATTGTAATTCGTATAACTATACACATTCACATACACGCACCCTGAGATAGTTCACAAACAATACACACAACTACAAGATTTACACAACTTAATTTTCAAAAATAAAATCAAAATTATTTAATTTTATTTAGTGTATTCAAATTACACAATAATATGTATATTTCAGCCTGCTTTTTTCTCATAATATCCTCAATGCCCTGCTATTACAAGATAACAATTGGTATGTTCTTTACTTTATTAATTTTGTTTTTACTTATTTGTAAGTAGTTATAATGGTAATTATTGATCTCTTTTCTACGTGGAATTTCTCTGGTGTATTTTGTCTTTATGTTGGAATCATGTAGTTCAAGTCAGCATGCTATAGAAAACACAGGAGCTGATAACCCTTTTTCCATTACCATTATCCCTTTCCCATAATTGCCGGCATTTCGGTCGAAATTTTTTGGCAGTTTCCAATTCTTACATCCCACTATCATCTTTCAATGATTACAGAATCTTTCTAGTTTTTGTTTTGTTCCTTCAGTTGGCTCGTAGACTATTAAAAATAGCGTTCTCCTTGCTTCTTAGAATGTAATCTAGGAATTCTGTCTGTGACCTTATTCCATTCTTTTATTAAAGCTAGACTGGGTCTGTTTATTATGTAAGGTGCTCTGTATTGTGGCTAGTTGTTTGTTTCACCTCCTCAGTATATTATAGTAAGTCATCCGTCTAATTCCATGCACCCTTTTTATTCCTTTTGATCTCAATTATCGATAATACATCCAGTTTAGCTTCTTCTGACACAAATACTGGTTTAACTTCTTTTCTGCTCGTACTCCTCGAGTTCTACCTTGCTCTTTTTCTTATTTTGGCTTATTCTCTGTTCTTTGTATTGCTTACATGTTTATGCATTTCTTCCAGCTAGTATCGTTTCTGTTAATCCATCTTTGCACATCCAGGAGTTTTTTGGGTCTTCGACTTACGCTTTCTGTTTTCCATTTCATAACCTTGGCGTTTTTTTTAGCCCGCTTTTATTCAGTTTTCATTCTAACACTATATCCATAATTATTGTTTGGATTGGCATTTCTCCTCTCGTTAGGTCGTTATCCATGTAAAGTTCTGTATTTCTCAGTTTATCTTTCTCTCGCTTAATCACCATGTTCCCTTCCCTTTGTTTTAGTTTCATTACTGTGTTTTTGCCTTTGGTTGTGAGGACCTATATCACTTACTGCTGGGTTAATTTTAAATTAAAACCTTAAATTCAATTCCTTTGCCAATAAAGTTATTTTCTCGTTCCTTTTTGTCCAATTCTTCCAGTTAGATATAGTTTTTAGTCCCAGTACTTTCCTTTTCAGTTCCTGATTATCTTGAATTATTTTGTATCTTCTAAGTATCGTTTTTTATCGGTTTCTATATAATTCATTTCCTTCACTGGTGCTTTATAATTTAGATGGGAGAGACAATTTTACTGCTGTTGTTTAGGGTTCTAACGTTTGCGGAAATTCTCCTATTATTTGTTTTCTGTTCCTATTGTTGCCCTTCGAATTCCTTGCTTTGCTCAATAAAATCCATTAACAATTTATTGGCGTTTCAATAAATTACATAAACATTAATTCGTTGATCAAACAATACAGTTATCTACAGTATTAATTTTGAAAAACTAGAGAAATGTAAGAATTTTTGCTGGATGAATTTTTGTCAAATGAACTTTTCACTGCGTATTAAGGTGTCATCTTCTTTAGCCATTTCTATGAAAAAAAGTATCGGTAAACGCTTTTTCCGCAACAGGGCGTTTAATGTGACCACCTCCTTGTCGTCCTCACATAGGATTTATATTAAATCCGGGGTATTAACTGAACCCAACATAGCATCAAATCAGTGGGATGATGCTATATTTCTTTATGAAACTGTACTGTTTTCAGTAGCGCATAAGCCTGCTTTTTATTCATGAAACCTGAACTGACTGACAGGGTAATTTTATCGATTTTATCATATATAACCTAAGGGCCAATTAGTATTTTTCTAGGTACAAGTGTTCGTTTACAGAGTTGTCAATTAACAAACACTTTTTTAGGGATTTTATGCTTTAGTTAATTAACGGAACCTATTTCATACGTTTGCCTGTGATTATGATTTAAGGAGTGTTTCAGTTGCTAATTTTTTAGACGGGTGTTTAATTTATGATTTCCATTAACAAATACACTTTAGTTGCTATTAGCTCTAGGTAGCGGCGGATATTTAAATCTGGAACCATTACGGTTCGTTTGTTATGAAATATGAAGTATCTACCATATTTATCTGTAATCGTGGAAAATTAATCATTGTAGTTTAAGGTCGTTACACGAACAAGCAATTACTCGGAAATTCTTAGAGTGATTATTATGTAACATTAAAGCCCACTGCTGAGAAAATGTTCTATATAATTTTTGAGTTTGCCTACTTCTTATTCGTCGAAATCCCCTTGAGCTGTCTAAAGCAGATAACATACAACACCGGGAAGTTTCTTTGTTCCAGAGAAATACCAAGGATGTGCTTTTTGCGAATTTTTTTAAAATGCTTTTTGTTATCCTTTAAAGTTTCTTTGTGTTTTAAAGTTACGTTTTTCATCATCTCTGAAATCTATGCAAATTAAAACGGCGAGTAGTAGGTTTACGGCCTAGTTTATTTCAAATTTCCGGTTCAGCAGGTATTATTCATAACCGCCTCGGTTAACGGTTAAGGTGTTTTCGCGTTTCGATGTTCGCCGAACCAAAACTTTGAAAGAAATACCTTACGAATATATGTAATAAGTTGTAAGTTTGAAATTCTTAACTGTAGTGGTCGCATAATCGTAAACGACGTGAAAAATACGCCGCTTTCACAAAGAGTGTTTTTCGCGTTCGGAAAATTCATCACGTATTATTCTAAAACGACAAACTTTCCTTGGAGAGACGAAGTCGTAAAAACTCCAACTATCAATCATTTCTGCAATGGAAACAGCACGGAACGGTGATCATCAAAAGGTAACCGAGGAAGTGTGAAGTAACAATCGGAAAGTAAGTAAGGGAAACTATCGCAATCAAACGGTAGGTAGTCCACTCGCAGTTTATTCGCTTATTTACATTTACGACCACGGTAAAAGGTCCGCAGGGGTATATAACGGAATAAATTCAACTATAAATATAACAGACTGCCACGGTTCTCCAATTTCCGTTCAATCGTATCCGTGTCCGGGATCCCATTTCAACCACTGACGCCAATATTCCAGGCGTCAAACAACTCACCTTCGCTAAGATGCAAAGAATATGCCATCGAATAAATGTGGATATGCTCCGATCCGGATTTGCCCCACTAAAACGTTTTTACATTATCCCCGTCTATAGGATATATTGCTTCTGGCGTATTCGAAACAATTCCGCCATTGTTAATGCAAAACCACAAATTACGATCATTTCGCCGGAAACCATTTCGCATGGCGATGATACGACACGTCCGCGAGAAACGAAGTATCCTACAAAGAATGTTCAAAAGCAGTTCTGATGCTTAAGAGTTACACGAAGATAAATTGTTTTCACTTTACCCTAATTTTTTATTTGATTGTTTAATCCCAATTTCAACCCTGGGTACGGTTGCGGTACAAATTAATATTACCCAGAACGCTCGTCACACGAACAGGCAACGAAAAAGCAGCAGCAATAACTCTTTTTGAAAGCAAGTAATTGCGTTTTTCGATTTTAAACATCGTTCGGGCTCCTTTAATTTACTTTTATTGGTGTCTCGGGCCCGTTTTTGTATTTGTGCTATTACGGTGTATTTTATTACTTGTCTGCCTTGAATGCCAACCATCACTCAACAGGAGATATTTCTAATTCATATTAGTACCTTGAGAAACGGACCAAATCGTGCTCCCTTTGTGGCCCGGAAATGAAAATTTGAATTATCGCCTTTTTCTCTTTTTTCCGCCGAGTGACCGCTTTAATGAAAAACATATTCATTCTCCTTAAAGCATAAAAAGAATTTTCCAAGTTCAGTGTGTATACTTTGGAGGTTGACAAATGGAAGACGCGGATCGACACGAGAAGTGCTCTCCAGACGCAGCTTTTCCTTCATTACCTGAGATGAGACAAAGCAGGCGGGGTTGAGTCATTTCAGTTTTACAACCGTCAAGGGATAATTAAGGAATTCTTGCAACGAAACCGCGTTATTACTTACTGTTCACATTTTAACTTTATCATAATTATTCTGAACAAGTTCGTCATTTTACGTACCGTAATAAATTTGAGAAGCACTATTGGTAATGCAACGACGGTAGTGCAACCATTAAAAGCCTACAAAGTTTTGTGTTTACTTTGCTTTGTACTCTTGTTCATTTTACTTTGCATCTTCATCAAACTCAAGACTGTTCTAATAAACTCGTACTTCAATTATGAAACTGTGAACGCAGTGCAGTCTTTTATCTTATAAAATATCGTTAAATATTTACTTATGCTTCTCAAATTCATAAAAACCGAAACGAAATGCGCACAAGTTGTAGACTTTATTACTTCCAGAAATAATATGCAATAAAACAGATTTCCAAATTTCCTTTCTTATTAGATATTTACATCACTCATTCTCTCAAATATAAAGAAACCTCCTTTAGAAGGAATATTGGGGGAATAAAATTGCAATCTTTGTAATGAAAGCACCCCAGTTTTTCTTTTTGTTCTTTTTTTAAGGGCCAAAATATTTGGCTCTTTATAAGCTAGCTAAAATTTTTATATCATATTATTAAGACGGATGAAATTGCTGATAACTTTTATTTGCACATCCTTTCGTCGCTAAGCCAGAAAAATGCTAAATTTTCGATGGTAGTCTGCCATAAACGCCTAAAAAAATTATTTTCCTAATTTTAAATAAATATACGAGTAATTGTGAGATAAAATTGAAAAGGCCAAAATTAAACCCAACTTATTTCAAACAACATGTTTTAGTAATAAAATTACGAAAATAGCACGCACATTTCAAACAACAGGGGGAAAGAGCAACAGCAAAACCACGAATGTCAATTAAAAAAGAACTAAATTTGTTATTAAAGAAGTACAGATGTAAATGGACGAAATCCATTAGAACAACGAACAGAACCAGTCCCCGGTGGAATACACCCTAACGAAATAAAAGCAAAAGCACAACAGAAGTATGACCTGAATTAAAAACAAGCAGTCATATAACCTTTTGAATTCTTGAAAACAAATAGTCGCACTTAATTACCTAATTGCTGCATAAGCCATATGCAACTGCAAAAGGCAATTATCTAAAAGCCTTAATATACGAGGCAATGTTTCTCACGCCACTTGGAATTCTATGCGTTTATGAAGACTGCAAAAATCAACAAATCGTTATTGACTTTTTAACATTCTTAAATATTTGATGCTCTGATCTTTCGTTGAGCCTAAATCCAAAAAAATTTTGTTGATTACCCATTTTCGGTTAATCAATATACTACAAATGAATCAAAACTTATTATGCGAATCCCAGTGTGCGATCGACATGAACAATTGTGTTAACAACCAGAATCATAAAAAATTCAAAAGTACGATGTTGATTATTTTCGTTCTGATTTGGTTCACTTTCGTTCAGCAATAAACAATACGACTGATAACAGAATCGAATCGTGACTGTAAAATCCTGTTATGAAACCTAACTTATTTACAAATTCGTGACGTACATAATTTTTTACTTCGACTAATCAAATAATCTTCGCTCGAATGTTTAATTTTAATCAATCTGGCTGCTCACCTGGAATAATTTGAAAATTAAACGTTGTTATTTAATTATTCCCCTCTGCTAAATTTATTATTTTCAGGATTATGAGTTACGAGTATGAATTTGTTGCGTATCGTTCGTATCTCTGTAATTCCTGTTACGCCTTGTTAATTTTCGTCCCCTACTAATAGTAGTGGAACATATGCACTACCCACGAAATGTCGAGTATTTCAGTTATTTACTAATAAAAGGGAGTTTCTGTGTTACTGAAGACCCGAGTATTTCGGTTACTTTTTTTGAGTGTTGATCCTTTCGCATATAAGCTTTTATAGGTTATCAAACTGCTGTACACTCTACAACAGCTGATATTTTTTAACACTTACACCATGAAAATTAAAAACATCAAAGTACAATTCAGGGATAATTCGCAATAAATAAGGGATTTTTAAAGTTTCAGTAAATCTTCGAAATTTTCGTTTAACAGTTTTGCTAGGACTTTACGTGCAATTATCTGAAAAACGGTATTTCAAATAACCCTACTTAAGCTTCCATAAAAAAGGTAAAACATTAAACTTTACGAAAGTTTGGATTAATATCTAAAGAACCAAAACATTTCCACGTCAAAGAAATTTAAACCGCCTTTGATGTATCTTAAAGAAGAAAAATATGGAAATCTGTTGAGATATGCGAAAAATGCAATTATCAAGCGTCGTTGAAAAGGGACCATTTCCACTGAGCGGAAAGTGCATTATATAAAATTCCAATTTAAATCGAAAGCACCGGTTATTATTGGCTGCACAAGTGCATGAATTCATACTTGTTGACTTGCTTTAACCGCAGCTTTAGTAGCCTAGGTTTTTTATTTGGGGCTTGGCAATTAAACGAGAATTGAAGAGGAATATGGGACTATAAAAGAAACTTTTTGTGGGTTCACTTACCGTAGATCACTCCGAACCTCACAGGCTTACGCTTACGATATACGGAACGATTGCGGTTTTTGCGAAACGGAGAATGCTGAATTCTGTAAGAAAATTAATCACAATTACATTTCGTATCTATATTTTAAGAAAAATGGTTTGTACAACCAAGTTATTTACTGGAAGGAGCAAAAGTAAAGAATTTAATATTGGTTTTTACGAGAGTTCCATTCATAAAGAATAAATTTAGTTCTACTTGAAACATTTAATTTTCATTGCTGTATTTAAACCTTAGTGGACCTTCTGTTGCCTAATGTGCTTTAGTTGGCGTATTATTTCCTTTTATGTTTCTTCTATTTATGCTGTTTCTAATAAATTGAATATTTCAAGATAACTGAAGGTATCATATCGATTACTACTTTTCTCAATGTAGATACTTAATTTAATACTTCAAAATTCACTTCTGGAGATAAATGTTTATTACAGAGAGTGAGGGCCTAAGAAATAAACAATTAATTACTAAAAAACATGCGATTTTTTCCGATGAGAAATATATTGTATTTGACGGCCCTGATTCTTAACTATTTCCCTTCATCGGCGCTTCCAATTCTGAAAAACTTTCACGGTCATGTCAGGAGAAAGTCTGTTGCACTCCTCCTGTAAAATTTTCCAAAGGTCATTAAATGTGGTAATTCGATGCTGTAACACACGCTATTTCAGCCAGCCGAAGCCAAAAAATTCCAGGACTAGCGTGTGGAGACTTGATAGGAATCTCACTATTGCTTATAAGCTCTGGACCACTTTCTTTGACCTCTGCAGTGTATTCTTGGGTTAATCATGCAGTATGAGCCTTAGCTGCATCATGATGAATAAATATTTTTCCTCCTCCCGAGGAATTCTTTCTTCTACCAAAGGCTTGAATATGTGTTCGACATAGTGCTTCGTAATCTTCACTTTTGATGGCACTCGGATAAGTCCTAAGGGTTCCCTTCCCGAAATGATTCCGACCACCATGCGAATCTCTCCTTTGTTTCACAAATCCAAATTTGGGGTACAGTTTCATTACCTTGAGTTTCCCATCGCAGTATTCCACTCTAAATCAAACTTCATCCACTGACACCACATACTCTGATGTTTGACCTGCACGACGTTTCCCGTACAGCTTTCTCGCATTTGCCTTTCAATTTGTGATGTGGATGCTTTTAGCACATTAGCTTTACCTTTTTTGACCTTATTTTTTCTAAAAATCTTCGTAGATGACCTTAAGGATGGTCTTTGCGTCGACTTCGACCGCTTCGGTCATTTGACGTTGACTTGCTGTACAAGGAGATCGTCTTTTTGACTTCACAAGTTAACTTTGCAGGGTTCCGTTTTAAAGGTGGAGGAGGAATATTTTGGGCCTGAAATTGGTGCCGTATTCGTTCACAGTGGATCACATTTTGTATTGCACCCAAACTGATATAATTTTAGAAGAGCTTGAATGGAATAACCGCGCTTGAAAAGAAATTTCGCAGCAGTCTCTGTTCCCGCTGATAACAACTTTGAAACTTTGGCTGATAACGTATGCCCGTTAGCCGACAGCTGTTAATCACCGCAATACTGCAAAAGTGTTCATTTCTCCAGTGCCTGCATGTGCCTCCACAAGCGTTTGAACCACTGACCTCCCGATAAATAATAATGTATAATAAATATAATACTATCTCAGGAAAATATTTCCAAACAGCTGGAGTAAGTAGTTTCCTGATTTTTCTTTACTGTTCTTCTTCCTTCATTTAGTTATGTCAGACTGTTTAACTATCTTCGATATTTCTGCAGTCATACATCTGTTTAATTTCTTTACTGAATTTGTAACTTTAGAAACTTTTTTGTATTTATTTTCAATTACGATTCCCTAAAAAGGCACACACAATCGAATTTTGCAATATTGAACTTACAACAAAGGTCAGCACTAGATATCAACGAAAGATAAAATATATCAGCCTGTTGAATTAATTATCTTCGATGTTTCTGCAGTCATAGATCAGTTTTATTACCTTTCTATTTCAGAACATTTTATTAAATTTATTTTAAATTTTAGTTGTATAAGAGAGTCTTACATTACTAAACTGCAAACAGAGCTCAGCAGTAAATATCAATGAAAAGTAAAAGTATATCAGACCGCTGTTTAATTATCTTGGATATTTCTGCAGTCAGATATTTATGTAACTACCTTCTTAAATTTATTTTTAATTATGTTTGCCTAAAAAAGGACGAATAGATGACTTTAACATTACTCAACTGCAAACGGGTCAGTAGTAGATATCAATGAGAGGTAAAAATAGATCAGACTGTTTTATTACCTTCGATATTTCTACAATCGGGCCTGTTTAAATTACTTTACCACCTTGACCACTTTAGAACTTCATACATTTATTTTTTGATATTGATGGGGAAAAAGTGACAAATAATTAAAGTAATAAAAACCCTTTACAAAGGATCAATTTCCAGAATTAAAATAAGAAATCAACTAAGCAATGGCTTCGAAGTGACGGACAAGGTTGTTGCGTCTCACCAAACCTATTTAATATCTACGTGCATCAGGCACTAAAAACATGGCAGAAAAATGTGCTGGAATGGGTATGCCTATAAATGACGACACAGTATACTCCTTGCAGTTTGCAGACGACCAAGTTATATTGGCGCAAGGCTACAATGATCTGCAGTATATGACGAGAAAACCTATAGAGGAGTATGACAAATGGGGGCTAAAATTGGACATCTCTGTCTACGGTCTTCAGCCTATCGGCTGGTTTGTCGCAACTCCCCATTCTTCTCTATCCACGCACTTGCGTTTCATAGCGCTGTACGTGGCACATCCTATATACCACATTATTTGTTTAATGTATTCAAGCCGGAGTCTGCCACGTGCATTCTTTCCTGCTATGTCGCAGAGTTAAAACAGAGGAACGCGCAAGAAAGACAAGTAATTTCCAGGATAAATTCAGAAGTATGGGTTACATAAATTACGAGGAAACAAAAATATAACACTATAGTAAAACCTATTGCAATATACCGATGTACAGTGTGGCAAATTAACGAAAGAGACAAAAGAAGATTACTAGCTATAGAGTTGGATTTCCGGCATAGAGCAGCAAGAGATTCTAGAATAGAGCACGTACGTAATGAGACAGTAAGAGAGAGTATGAAAGTAACAACTAGTATAATAACATGAAATTATTATTAGTACAAAACAACTACCATATGAACAAAAATTATTTAGATAAGGGATGGCCATGTTGAACAAAATCACTGCTTTTTGATTGGTTCAGCTTGTTGTTGGTTCTACATGATAGGTACGTTCAGAATTCCAAAGCCACCCTTTATCTAAATAATTTTTGTTCACATGGTAGTATGGTACGGACATATACAGAGGATGAATCAAGAGAGACTCCCCAAAAGAATACTCGAATGGATTCCACCGGGAAGGTGGAGAAGATGAAGGCCTAAACGCAGCTGGAGAGATGGAAGAAATGAAGTAAGAGTAATAATATCGTTTTCTGGTACCCCTTCCTGTCGCAGAAAACGGTAGCCATAACTTTTCGGCTAGGCAGTGTCTGCTTCAATTTTTTTATTTAGACGGTAAATGGGTTTGATGCCACTCCATTGATTGAATGAAAACAGTGATCAGTTAAGTGACTGCACGAACAGGCGGAAGAGTTTTACGACATTGGAATACAGAAGCTCGTCTCACGCTACGAACTATTTAGCCTTGGGTGGTCACGATGTAGAAAAATAAATTACTGTCCATAATGTATAAAATTAAATACCTATATACATTGTTACCTGGTTAAATAATTTTTCTTCAAAAGCAAAACAGTTTGTGACGAACAACTAATTTAGCATTACTGAACCATACATAAAATATATCAGACTTTGATTAGTTTCAATATTTCTATGTATTACTTTACTACCTTTATATTTACATAACAAAGGTAAAGACAAATTAAAAAAATAATTAAGAATAAGCCCTGGTGGGCATTAGAATTCAAATATCGTATCTAGGAGTTTTGTATGAAGTTTCTCTTGTTTTATTTGTAGTCTCTAGATCTTACATGTCAGTTCCCTAAGGGTTTTCTATTGCGCTGAGCATTTTATATCTGCGTAAAAGCAATTTTTCACATAGCCTGTAACACTAGATCTAATATTTCATGTAAAATAAATGTAAAAGCGGTAGGTGGTTACAAAGTCGTTATTATTCAACAATGATGGAAACCACGTTACTCAAATTTTCTTTATGTTTCCTATGCGTAGATTTCATTATTCAAAGCCGATCATTTAATGTAAAATATTTCTTTTTTTAAGATGCCAAAGGACGGTTTTCTTAAGGAACAAATTTTAGTGTCATTTTTTACGAGAATGTTAAATTTAATTAATCACTAATTGTGAATTTTGGTTTTGCCCTAAATTACTTCAAATTGTGATGCAAAACTACCAAATGAATATCGTAGCTGCAGTTAGTAAATCATAAATGTCAGTAGTCAAAATCTTATTTGTGTAAATGTAGAAAGAAATTTTATTTTGTATAAATGTACAAAAAATATCCTTAATGGTACGTTAACTATCCCTCTCCAAACAATTTTTATAACTAGCAACAAGCTTTGTTGTATTTACTCTTAACGAGGTTTTCGTATAAAATTTGTTCAAGGGAGCTCTAAAGCTTTAATATAACAATACGCAAAAAATAATAATGTTACAGTAACTTACTATGAAATTAGAATAAAATGACAATGAAAATGTGCGTCTTTCATTTAATTGGAACATCAAAGCACATAAAGCCAGCCCGTATTTCGGTTTGATTCTCTAGATTATTATTATTGTGGCCTTTATAATTTCCCAGTGAAAAGGCTTTTGTTCTTTACCACATGAAGATTCCTCGGTTAGTTTGAAACTTCGTGCAACACATTTATGCTCATATCATTCCTTGGTTTCTGCTTGAACTGCACTGGCCAGTAATTCTCCCGAGAAAATTCAATTATGCACATAAAGAATTCTCGAAACTATTGTTGGTATCTTTACTACTACCTGTACTATAATGTTTCTCTTATTTTTACAGTCAGCTAGCGTGGATGTAGGTTACGATCTTTTACTACGTATCAATTCGTTATTCGTAGCTCTCGTTGCAAGGAATAAAATATTTTTTCTTAAAAATATAGATAATTCTGTCAATTAAAAAAATATTGTCTCAAGAAAGATTCTTACTGAGTATAAAAAAAGAAAATATTTCGATTTTTGCTAAAGTAAACTAAAGCCTGCTATGTGGAACAGTAAAAACCAAGCAGCAATCAATAAATTACGTAATAATCGTATTAGTCGAAGGCACGAGAGTACATTAAGTCCTACAGCCTGCGTGTTTGGCACATACTCCCACACGTACTTTACACCCTATGTGTTCACTTACAGTTCATCTAGTCTAAGAACCCAAAAAAACCGAAACAAAGTGAAGTTTCTCTTAAATTCGGCAATTCCTTGCTGATCAATGCAGCATAAAGATTAATCAATACAATTAATGGATGTTAAATCTACGATTAACGAAAAAATATCAAATGTTTCTAAATTTATTAATGTACTAAAATGAACGTCCCGCTAAAATAATCAGTGGGTTTCCATCAGTAAACCTAAAAGTAATGTTTACCCACCTTCCCACTGCTGCTCTAAACTTGTGGAATTAGAAAGCTCTAAATACAGACAATGCCTAATTCAAATTGCTTTATTTTTAAAATTACAACATTATGTAGAAAATGATATCCACTTTCTATTCGACATTTTTATTTACATTTTCTAACGTTATCCAATTGTTGTTAACTTCCATGTATTTTTGCTTGAGTTGTTCCAACAGAAGGGTTAACTTGCTGATGCAATTGTCGTACTTTGGTGCATTTTTAACATTCTTTTGAGCACGCGCAATAACTTTCGGTATACGTTTTTTGACTCCTCTACTGCCCGGTTTTCATGAAATACTAGCAGTTTCGAAAAACAAATTAACCAAAATTTTTTTATGTTGCTAGTAATCTACAATAGGATTTGGAAATTTAGCTTGAAATTCTTGTTTATAGTTTAGCATAGAATAAACCTACACAGCATCAACTTTGCTACCTCCTTAAAAGTTTGACTAAAGCACTTTGTGTTTCAAAATGAAAGCTGTTGCAACAACAACGAACGATTTTTGTTTAGCAGATTTGTGTAGGACACGGACGGGCGGTTGCGGTTTAGATTTTACTTTAATTATTTTTGAAATAGCTTATTTATATTTACTAAAGCAACTGAAATAAGAAATAACGTTCCAAGAAATAACGTTCATTCCACCCAAGTTCGATCAACGTGTAACCCCGACCAAGTCTCGTAAACACCCAAAGCTTGATATGTATATATGTATAATACAGATAGCAGCAATACATGGAGGCAAAACAGGTACGCATTGATGCATGTAGCAGTATAGGTTTGCTTAGTGTTACTTACATGGGGGAGGGAATCCCCTTGTGGAATCCCACGTAGAATCTGTTAGAAAACCCTCTGGGCTGTTGGAAAGTGACGAGTGCTGGGTGCGCCCTCACCTACTTGTAGATCCGAAAGCCGGAGAAATGTGCCAGAAGCCAGCTATTACAAAACATAACCAGTGGCAGAGCTACCCATGTCAATGTCCATCCATCTTAGATGACCCACACGCTCTAGGAAGTCCAACGGAACAAGCAAATACGGAGACGGGCTTACCTGACCAACCCGGTGGGCATACACCGGGAGTCACTGCACTGCTACGCCTAGTTATCAAACTCCCTAGCAATTAGCTGGTTATATTTGGGTCTCAGAGCCTCATGCTCTGCCCCAACAAGCATCAGGGTTTTTACACACAAATAACAATAATATCAACAATAACATAAATTACATCATCAAGAACAACAATAACAACAACAAAGCTATTTATATCGACCCCATCTCATCCACTTGGCCCTTTAACATCAGTTAACACTACTGTACGTCAACGCGTCCCATATCCGACTAGTCCTTCTAAGAATTGTAAAAGTTCTCATTCGGGTTTAATAAACAAGCGTCCTTTGTTTCAAGAAATCTATTGCTTGCGTAATCGCGGCCAAAATTACGTACAACATTTATAATAATTTCGCAGACACGGAAAAAGAACCAAACCAAACTGAACGACACGAGCCAAATGTCATTTTAGATAAAATTAATAAAGCCGTTCCTGCTTCATCTTCTCCTAACAAAACTTCAAAGTCAGCTTTGATGAACTTTTTAATTGAACACCCGTTACAAAGATAACTAGTTGATTAATTTCTGAAAGTCAGTGTAAAAACTTAAAGCTTTGGACCATGTTCTCCAGCACGTTTGAAGTTCTCTTTAAGTAAACTCGTGTTAAAAACAAGCAAAAAACCACATAGCTTTATATAATCTTCAATGTGCAGAATACAGTTGCACGATATTATCATAATAATTAAACATGACTTTGAATGAACAAAGTAATAAAAGCCGTTAAATTTTTAGCCACATAAATAATTAAAGTATATTTTTCGGTAAAAATAATGTTAAGCCATTAAAACACTGAAATATCAGTTAAGCTATTTTCAACAGTTCCAGTAAATACACCTTCTGTTTTTACAGTACAACTTTCTACAGGGTTATAATTTCAAATTGTTTAGTAAATATTCTGGAAAACGAATCAGGCGTGTTTCTTTATACACAGAATTAGGTAAACTTATGAATAACCTGAATAACCAAAAATAACCTGCTTAATTCATTGAATGTAATATTTTTAGCGTCTATTTTAAAAACTGAAAGAGTAGTCGGAACTTAATGTTTAATGCCATTTTCTATTTGAATAAAAATTAAACAAATTAATGATGGTTGAATTGTGCCAAAATTAATTAGGTGGCCATCAAAACCACTCTCCTAGATATATTTTTGCAATTTTATTTTAGTTAAAAGCCATTAGAGTGCGGTAATAATACTTCTGAGAAATATTTTCTTTGACTAATCGAATTAAAACACAGTAGGCGGGGTTATTAATAGAAAAAAAGTTAATTTGATAATTTTTGAGGCAAAAAATCAATTTCCATTTCTTTAGTCTTTAGTGTGTATTCTCTTTGTATTATCTTCAAGCCAATAAAACTTGTTAGTAGAGTCCGATAAATATCTTGACGATTTTGTTATAAATGAATCTACAGGGTGTTTATGAAGTTAGTTTAAATAGTTTGTGAATAGATTTCCTGGTGAGGTTTACGTAAGGTTTCCTAACAATTCTTTCAAAATGCATTTGTTGGGGTTTCTAACAACCTTAAGTTATTAAGAAATGTTGATTAAAAAGCCATTAAGGTTGATTTTTCATTGCTACGGATTAAAACATTTCTTTACCGAACCAAATCTTTAAAAGAATTATAATGTCTTTTTAGAGGTCATAAAGAAAAAAGTCGAATTTTGATAACCTTTAGAAGAAATTACCTCGCTAATTTTTTCAAGACATTTGTCTGGGTTTTTGCACTTATTCTAGATAGACGTACAATGTATAATCTAATTAAAATTTACAGATCAAATTTTGGGCAAGAAAAGTACGAAACGGTTTTATGTTAAAAATTCCAAAATTTAAAACCATCTTCACTCGACAAGGAATTCAGTCAAATATTTTGACAATTACTGTATGTTGATGAGGTGAGAGGTGTAAATTTATAAGTGTAACTCACGCATGTAATAGTTTTTATTATAGCTCGGAATCCAAAACCATCCTCATTCGACAAATAACTTCCTCGGGTAATTTAAAGATTATTTATTGCTGTTGAGGATGATGTTTTGTAGTTCAAAAATATACAGATCTGGCCCCAAAATCACGAATGCGAAGGTTTGTGGAAATTAGAAATTCAAACCACATTAAATTAACAGAATACTAAGCTGAAAATTTTATTTAATCATTAAATTAGATACCTAAGGCTGATCAGTTTGACATTTGAAATTCAAATACGTATATACATTTTTGTCTGCAAACTAAGAATGCTTCTTAAAATTCGAAATCCAAAACCAGCTTCCATCAACACCAAGGTAAGACGAAACTTTAAATATTATTTAAGGCTGGTGATTTTGATATTTGAAATTCAGAAATACGCATTTTTTCGGAAAGTAAATGTCCAAAATGCCCTCTATCAACAGACAACTACTACTGAAACATTAAAAATTACTTACTTAATGCCGATAATTTTCACATTTTAAATGCAAAAATTTAGTTTATGCAGATGAAGATGATATTTGTAGTCAAGAACTGTAAATTTTGTGGCTGTAAATTACGAATTAAACAGTTTGTGATAAAATTTGAAATCCAAAACCATCTTCCGCCAGTCGAAACGTAATACGCAAAGTTTAAAACGAACCTAATGCTAATGATTTTGACATTTTAAATTCAAAAATATACAATTCTAGCTGGAAATTACGAATACGGGGGTTTTTTGTAAAAATTGTAAGTTCAAACCGCCCTCTACCAACAGATTTAATATTTGAAATTCAGAAATATTTATTCTGGCTGGAAATTACGAATGCGAGCGTACTTGTGGACATTAGAAAGTTAAAGCACTCTCCATTAACAGAAAACTAACATGAAAGAAAAGATAATTTTAACATTGAAAATTCAAAAACATATATTTCTGTCTGAAGACTTCGAATGCGAGGATTTTTCTTAAAATTCGAAATTCAAAACCACCTTCCTTCCACGCCAAGCTATAAGGAAAACTTTAAAAATTATTTAAGGCAGATGAGTTTGAAATTTAAAATTGCAAAATGTACATTTCTGTCTGCAAATTACAAATTGCGGGAGCTTTTATGAAAACTCGAAATTCAAAACCATCTTCCAACGACACCAAGCTAAGACGGAAGCTTTTAAAATTACTTAATGCTTGCAATCCTGACATTTTAAATTCAAAAATTTATATTTTTGGTTATCAATCACGAATGCGGGTTTTTTTGTGAAAATTATAGGTCAACGACACCCTCCATCAACAGAAAACTAACACAGAAACTGCAGTTATCAATTATCAACTCTGCCAGTCAAATAAAATCACTACAGCTGGCTTGGAACATTTATGGCTGGTTGACTATTTTAAGGCGTTTTCAGGGATTTCCTTTGAAGCAATTGGCGTCGTTATCTTAGGTTTCCGGTTCTGGATTGATTCATAAAAGTTGTTTCCTTAACGCCATCTATTACTTCAAAAGATTTTTAATCTTGATAATTTCTAGATACAATTGCGCTTGTCGAAATTTTTCCATGACATGTAGACGTATTCGTCTCGTAAGTTTGGCAAATTTAATAGTTTTCTTTATTAATTATTGTGAATCGGCGAGGTATACGCACCGACGACCGTTTTCTGTTATTTACAGGTTATTCAGATGATGTTATTACTCTGGGTGTATAGTTTTTGGTTATGCTTGATCAATTAGTTCCATTGGGTTATTAGTTATTGGAAGTCCCGGCTTTTAAGGACAATGTCTTCAGCGAAAGTGCTTGGAATGTGACCCATCGATGATTCAACCCTTTTCTATTGCAGAGCTCTGGCAAGGCTTTTTTCTTATTTATACTACTCGTGCTAAGTTGGCGAAACCTGAATTTTCAGTTGTTACAAGTTTTGGAACATATTTCAGTTTAGTTTATTCAAGTTTGCCTTCCAAATAATATATGTGAGCTGGCCATATTATTGTTTCATTGTACTACAATCTGTATTATTGCAGTCTTATTATTTTTTCATGTTTATGAATCTATTTAGTAACAAACATATTTAGATAGAGTTTTGTAAGTTAGGGCTTGCCTACAATGCCTACCTATATGTTTTTTATACCGGTATAAATCCTTTTAATTATTACTGTTTGGATTTCAGATTTTATTTTGGTCGATCGCTTATCCACATTCGTTTCAATTAATTCCATTGTTGGTTTCCGTTTCATCTTACGTTATCTTTTATAGCCGTCTTTTTACATTATGAAATTGTGGTATTTTGAGGAGCATTTCTTCTCTCCAATCTTTCTAAATAAACCAACTGTCAATTATCAGTATTAAAATGATTTGATTTATTTTCCTAATATTACACTGTAAATATATAATCAAGCTTATTTTTGATTTTTTAATATGGATTAACTTCAGCAAACATGAATTGCATTGTTTTCCACTGCTAGTAAAATTAAAAATAATAATATCACCCCATTTCTCTATACTAAAGAGCTCTAAAGCCAAGAGAAAACTGACACGGAATCTTTAAACATTATTTAAGGCTGATGATTGTGACAACTGAAATTCTAAAATATAAATTTCTGGTTGTAAGTTACGAATCTATAAATCAAACCACCTTTAACCAACAAAAAATTCGATTAGGCACTTTGAAAATTGTTATTTAAATAGATATATTGCTCAAGCTTTAAAACAAGAAAATTAAAATTCCTTAGGTTTACAAAGGAGAACGTAGGACAGCTGGTAAAACACTACAATTTTTAGAGGCAACTACTGTGGTAATATTTTAGTTTACAGTTTAGTTATAGCGTCTTATGCAAACATCACTTTGGCTTGTGCGTTTAAGCTCATCCTGTATTCAAGTTTAAAGAATCGTTAAGACGCTATTAATTATCCCAAAGCGTAAATGACAGACGTTAATCGCGTTAATGCAGCTGCTGCCTTACACGGGTTTAACTTTAGATTATAGCAAGAAGTAAAGCTGTTGAATTTGAAATAGTCCAGGTAGGTAGAGGTCTAGTGTTTCAAGTTGCTTGGTTAGATAGAGCAATACAAACAGTTCTCCAATTCAACAGTCCATTTGGCAGTCGTAGAAATCGATAGATTGTCTCAGCCCAGATGTCCCATTGCTCTCGATCCACAGAACACAATTTAGATGATTGGCTTTGGTTACCTCGACTTTAACAAGTCGCGTGCTCGATCTGGTGTTGCTCCACAACAGTTCACTCTCAGCTTTGTCGCCGTTCGCCCCTCATGTCTGCACGCGACTTGAAGAATTTATTTTATAATGGTACGCTTGGTACGATGACGCTTATGGAATAAAATTGTAGAGGGTTCTCTGAGTTATTATTTGAGTTAAAAGCGAGGCTAAGATAATAACATAATTTAGAAAATTTTCGAGTTTTTCGTGCACGCTTTAACTCACTTTAATTTTCTCTCGTTCTCCTATTAACTAAATCTGCATTTCAAAACTAAAACAATTAGACATAAAGCATTCTGATTGTAAAGCTAAAGTTAATGTGCTGTTAAACTTTTTGTACAATAATATGGTTTCTTTAAGTTAAACTTTAATAAACGTCCTGGAACTACAGACTCATAATTATGAAGCTACCGTGGTTTCCCTTTTAAGATTCAAAACGGCGAATACTGAAAGTTTCCAAGTACGAAACATTGTACTCATCATAAATCTTGCAACTCCTAATTTATTTCAGTAAACTACGTATAAAGGTCACTACGGCATAACTTTTTGGTGTAATATGGCGACATGTAAAATTATAGGGTGTGTATATGTTTGAAAATTATTCATAAACCCTGTACTAATTTCAAGGAAATTAGAACAAGGTGGTTGTTCTGGTGTTAATCCAATAAAAGACGGCGTACTCTAACTCTTAATAATATATAAACGCTATAACGAATCTAAAATTAGCCGAAATATATGTTAAGGTTCCTCCTAAGAACAAATTAGTATATATGAAAAGCCGGATGTTATTGTTACGCTTCTCGTTATCGTAATCATGGCTTCCGTTTATTGCTCCCACGAAGAAACCGACATATACATTTTTAATGTTCTCCAGACGGAAAAGCTTTAAGTGTAAATCAAATAAACTAATACAGCTGCACATTCATTTAGGAACTGCGCTTCTTTTAAATTAAAACGATCTGTTTATTTCTGTTTCTAGGCTAAGGAAACCCGAAGGTTGTAACTTTTTACGAAAGACTTGCATTCGGCAGCGATCCTATCGAACTGGCTCGATAAGTTTTAAACAGCTCTGGTATCTTCGCAGAATTCAAGTAGAAAAGTTGCTATTTTAAAATACTTTAACCGAGTTACATATCTTGAAGGCACGATGTGCGTTTTATGCTTTATAGCAAGGGTGTTGTTAATCTTAATTGTTATTTGAAACGAAAGATTGCTTGTTTAACGACTATTCCGTATGCGGAATTCTGGTCTCCAGAGGCATGTACACTTAAAGCAACAGGGGTTTTATTCTAATGCGGATTTCCTCGACTGAACTCATTTTCGATATTTAAAAAGGTATTCAAAAATGTTAACCTAAATCGTAAACTTGCCGCCCAAAATAAAATTATGCCACAATATCTCCAAAGGTACGCACAATTAAATCTCGAAATTTTGTAATGGAGTGCAGACTTTTTTGATTGAAGTTCCTAATGCGTAATTCCATTTTCGATCCTGCAGTTTTAAACTAAACCGCTTTTAAACATAGCACTGGAAATACGTGCGGCAACTTTACACATCTCCAAAGCCATGCGCAGTTAAATCCACAGAAATTTTCTAATAGAGTGCAGATTTCTACAATTCAAGTTTTAATTAATTCCATTTTTGATACTTAAATGGCCTAAAGTTCTAAGCCAAATCGCAAACACAGAGTTTAAGATATGAGCCACAAATATGGAAATAACTTTACATATTATCTTCGAAGGCAGGTATAATTAAATTCACAGGTATTCTACAGTACCAAGCAAAATTTTATGATTAAAGTACCAAATAATTTCATTTTCGATACCTAAACGGCTCAAAATATGAAATTAAATCGCCCCTCAAGATATGTACCTACTCCACAGATGGAAAGAACTTTACATAACTCCAAAGAGGTATGTAATTACGTTCACTGAGATTTCATAGTGGAGAGCAGATTTCAACGACTGAAGTACCAAATAATTTAGTTTTCGATACTTAAATGGCCCATTCAAACTAAATCGCAGATGTGCTGCTTAAGACATTTCCCCCAAATATGAAAAAAACTATACATACCTCCAAAGGCATGCACAATATAATCCATAGAACTTTACTGTTGGAGTGCTGACCTCCACGATTAAAGTTCTAATTAATTCCACTTTCGATACTTAAATGGCCCAACATTTTGAACTAAATTGCAAAAATGCCGCAGTAAGTATGAGAAGAACTTGTTTCCAAAGGCATGTACAGTTAAATCCACAGCGATGTTATAAAGGAGTGCAGACTGCTACAAACGAGGTTCTAAATAATTCAATTTTGAATATTTAAATGACAGAGAGATTGTAAACTACATTGCAAATACAATGTGATTTTTTAAAAACTCAATTGCAGCAGGCCGTATTCTATCTTAATAACCTTAGAACTGTCTGTATTAAGTCAGAATACGGCCTGCTGCAATTGAGTTTTTAAAAAATCACATTGTATGTATGTGCTACTCAAGATATCTACCTCAAATATGGAACGAACTTTACGTATCTCCAAAGATATGCTCAGTTAACTCCACACAAATTTTAGGGATTGAAGAAAGAAATGAATTAGTTTTGAATACTTCAACAGTCCAAAACTTTAAACTAAATTACTAAATATGTCATTCAATATAAATGCCGCAAACTTCAACTCCAAAAGCATGTACAGTTATATTGTGATAAAGCGATGTTATACATCGCCACGCGCATTGATATGACGTGTCATCTACGGTCATTACACTGGCATTGCACGTGGAGACTGAAACATGATACTGTGCAGCTGCATAAATGATGAATCGGCATTCTTTGAAATATGCAGGTTAGCACGTTCGTGGTTCAAGGTGAATGCATGTAGTGTCAGTACAAGGTGGGGAGCTGACGTCCTGTATAAGCGATTGCTCTGACAGAGCTTATTTTATGGTCAGTTCAGCCGCCGAAGAATCATGTCCTTAATACGTCAGTTCCTTCGTACCTTCGTACTCGTGGTGTTTCCTACGAACTGAATATAGAACTATTTTTTTGTATTTAACTTAATTTAATTCAATTCATAGAAAGACTTGCTAATAGTTTAGATCAAATCCTTTGTTTCATTTATTAACTTTGGTGTTTGCGTGTACTTCTAACTTATCTCTAAAATTTTTTAAGTGTTTACTTGTAACTTTTCCGACAAACCTTTAGAAATGTCACTTTCCCGCACGAAAAATAAGTGCGGAAAGTGACCTATTCCCGCACTAGTGCGGGAAAGTGAAAAATCAGAAAATCGCATAGCAAACATTCTTACTAGATTATTTCTTTAAAAGGAAATGCCAAATTTGACAACTTGAAAACTTACAAAATGATAGTTTCGGACGATTCCTAAACATTTGTAGGAAAAACGTTTTTCATAACAAGTGCGGGAATAGCGATTCCGAAACGTCCTGCATTCGTTTCGAATCGCTATCTTCCGGCACTTGTTACGAAAATAAGGTAGAACTCAGACAGAACCGTTCGTCCACGACCGACCATGATCAACCATAAGCGACCATTTGCTTTGTCGACCGTTTTTGAAATAGTAACCTCACACAGCGTCTATCGAGTTGTTGTGATCAAAATACTACAAGTGGCGCGTATTTTTTTAAGTTTAAAAATAACTTTAAAGTTTAATTTATTAAAAGAGTAGGAGACGTAAGTTATTGTTTGTTTTCTTTTGTGATGAGAAACTGTTCAACAAAATGAATGAGGATAGTGAATCAGAAGAATTAATAATTGCATTAATAAATAAAATAGAAAATGTAAACCAAAAAATATGTATCTCGTAATGCCTTTCCCGAGATTTTTTCTTTTCTCATTTTCAAGGTGTTAGGGAATTTTTGCAATTTAATGTCTATGTTTTAGATGAAGCTTTGCAATATGTAATGTCATTGTTGACATGTACGAGGTCGGACAATAAAGTAATGAGATTAATTTTTTTCCGTATCTTGTGTACCTCTCCGTGTTCTCACTCTAATGAGGTTTAACCTTTGTCCCTCTCACACCATCAGTCCAACGGGCATGTTGCCACAGTCACTAATTTGAGAACAGTAGCGTTTTAAGTTCAGACGTGTCAAGGCGTGTTGTTACGATAATTGAATCGCGAACCATTGCACAGCGTTATGCAATTTTATTTTGTGTGAAACTTGGCGATAGTGCCACGGAAACTTACGCGAAGCTTCAGAAAGCGTTTAGGGATGAATCCATGTCACAAGCACAATCTTTTTGTTGGTTTAAAATATTTACTGAAGGCAGAACTGACGGTGAAGATAAACGTCGGAGTGAACGGCCAACAATATTCACGGACAGACGAAAACAAAGACGGAGTGAGAGAACTGGTACTATTAGATCGAAGATTAACAGCGTCAATGATTGCTGAAGAACCTGGCATGAATCGAGAAACTGTTCGTCTGATCCTGACTGAAGATCGTGTTCGTCCGAACATCGCCGGTAACTGGATCTTGCGTGACGACAATGCGCCGGCTCACACTGCATTGTGATTTTTAAAATGGCCCTTCACTTTCGTATTTGTTTTCAAATTCAGAATCATATTTCACATTACCAACATGAATTTATGAAAAACCGCTACACGGTTTCTAACCTAGTCGATTGTACTCAATATCTTTTTGAGGCGCTTGAATCAGAAAAACAGATGATGTCATATATACAGACGTTTTTAAAGCCTTCGACAAAATTGATCATACTATCATAATGGAAAAATTGAGTGCATTTTGGTTTAACAACTCTTTATTATCTTTCTTCTCCTCATATCTGAACAATCGTATACACTTTGTTATCTACAACAATTACAACTCTAACTCTTTTATGGTGACATCTGGGGTTCCACAAGGGTCCAATTTGGGCCCTTTGTTATTTGTACTTTTTATCAATGACTTACCAGATAACATGAGTGTAATAAGTTACTTTTCGCCGATAATTTAAAAATTAGTAACTGTAAAAATTTTCAGTTACAGCTGAATGCTGTAGTACATGAATGATGCTGTTGTAATAACCTTCTGATTAACGTTTCAAAGTGTAAAGTTGTGACTCACGCAGATATGCTGGATCGTTGCAGTTTCACAAATGATTTGAGAGTTAAGTTTGATAGTAAATTAAGTTTCACACAGCATATTGACGCTGTTAGTAAGTCAGCTATGGATATGTTAGGGTTTGTTATTCGCAACAGCAAAGATCTTACAAATACTCCATCGCTTACATTACTGTACTTATTGTTAATTACACATAGGTATTTCTTGTTCTGTAATTGGATTTGTATCTGTTGGGCAAATATATTATTGTTTTGAATTTCTCGCCTTGTGACGGTTTCAATAGTAGAACGGACTGAGTCAAGCTTCACTAGTTTGTTAAAATTATTCTTCTATGGTGTCTTGGTTAAGAAATCGGCGCATGTATCTAATATAACCGATTTCTGGATGGTTGTTGAATTACGGTATTTGGGACTATTCCTGTTGCTGATATTATAAGTGGTTTCATATACACTTAAGGTTAATCTTCCACATCTTTCTTACTTCGGTTGCTAACTTTGTGTATTTGTTTATCTTGGTGGTGTAGGTCTTCTGTAAGTTGCTGGTATATGGCGATATCTATTAGTGTAGTTTCCTTTTTATTTTTGTTCAAAAGCATGATGTCGGATCTGTTAACTCCTATTTTGATGTCTGTACGGATTTCCCTGTCACAGTATATTTTTCTTCTATAAGATGTACTTTATGTGGTAATTCTTGGTGTATTATTTTTCCGACATTGCTATGGGTGTAAGGTAGTCATGGTTCTATATACTGCTGCATCCTCCAATTATATGTTCAAGTGTTTCTCTTTGGGCTTTGCATTTTTTGCACATATCGTCGTCTAGGTGTTGCTTTGATAAGTACTTTTGATATTTTTTTATTGAAATCACTCGATCTTGTATCGCCATCATGAACCCTACTGTTTCTCCATACAGATCTTTTTTACTACTATTATTATTATTATTAAATGGCTCAAAATTTAAGCTGAATCGCGAACATTTTGCTTAACATATATGCAGCGAATATAAAAGAATTTTACATATATCTCAAGGTATGTATAGCTTATAACAGGTAAAAGCGAAACAAAGAAAAATAATCACCTACCTGTATACTTACAAAAAAACTCAAAAGAATTCGCCGACTAACTTAGTTGTTTGCGAGGGCCGTAGATCGCCGAGGATTGCCTTATCAAAGTTAAAAGTCAGAAAGTAAATACTAATAAAAAAATGAAAAAATTGGGCGCCAGAAAACTTTTCAGTTTTCAAAAAAATATAGAAATACAGATAAGTAATTTTAATAAATTCAAAATATTTAACAATAGACAAATTAAATGAAAAAATAAAAGCCAAAAATATGCAAACAAACGTACAAAAACAAATCGCTTAGGTTACTTTCAAAATGAATAAACTGAACCAAAAACTAAATATCAACGTTAGTTGAATTAAAGAAAAATATACATGAATGGTAAAAAAAACGATCAAGGTGGATAAATAAAAAATAAATAAGCGCTTACCTTTATTACCTGAGTGAAAACAAGTCTAATAAAAAAATGAACGATCAAAAAATATATAGCAATAGCCTTGTTTAAACTCAAGCTTATTACCTTGAAAAAAACACGCAAATTCGTTATGCTAATAAAATAAAATGGAAAAACCAACCTAAAGCGTTACAGTATATTACAATCAAAACTATAAATTTATTTCGTGAAGCGAAAAAGGATTAATATGAAATAATTAAATTAATGCAAGTTAAATTCGCTGAAGGCGTTAAAATTCAATTGTACAAATATTTAAGTAAAGCAAAGTTAAAAATTAAGAAATTTAATAAATGGAATAAAACCAGGTAAATTCGACGACACTTTAACAATTCAAGAAACACCGACCTTGAGTCCTCCAAGCGATCGAGTTGCGAATAACCAGCAATTGTAAATAACTTTTCTTGATAAACGTCAACCAATTTTGCAAGTAACGTATCCAAGACTCCATAAATAATGCAGCCGCAAAAAGGCAATAACCAAAAGAGCCGGAGTACGGTAAGGCAACGTAAAATAAAACGAAAAGAAAAGAAGCTGTAACAAAGTCGCCATTAACACGTGCGTTCAATGATAAGACAAAAATCTCCACTTACCACCAGTATCTTGGTGCTTCTAAAAAATAAGTTCACAACGTGAAACAAAACCGAAAACCTCGGAAGTTATAATTACGAAAATTCCATCAGAATTAAATGAGTAACTTCGGGATAAATTCAAACTCAACTGCTTCGGCAGACAACCCAAACGGAAAAAGCCAAGATTCTTAGCACGCAACGCCTATCATCAAACGCGCATGACACTCTCTAATCAAATCAGAAAACCTACTCAAAACCAAAAAGTCACTAAAAACGTAATCTTTTACCAGTGAATATATAATAAATAGAGGTTCAATAAATGCATTCACCGTAAATAAGCAATTGAAAGGAGCAAAATAATATAACGGAAAATGAACCGTTACAAGCTAAGTCTACATAAATTTGTACAATGAACTGCAAGCTTCAGAAACTGACATTTAAAAAATTCAATTTTCGATACTGAAATAGATAAAACAAAAACTAAATTACAGACATTTCGGTAGAAATACATGTCGCAAATATGGAAAAACATATCCCCAAAGGCAGCTAAATTCACAAAAATTTTACTTTGGAAAGTAGATTACCGAAATAGCTGGAACTTAAAAATTGCAAACGTGGCACTCGGGATTCCTGCCGCAACTAAGAAAATAATTTTTCATACCTCTAAAAGCATGTTTAATTCACTCTTTTTTAATAATTCCATTTCCGATACTTAAATCGCCCAGAATTTTAAACTAAATTGGAAACATGTCGGCCAACATGTGCCCCATACATGGAAATAACTTACATACCTCCAAGGGCATGTATATTTAAGTTCGCAGATATTCTAGAATGGAATGTACACGATACCTGAAGTAGGAAATAATTCAACATTCGACAATTAACTTGCCCAAAATTTTAAACTAAATTTCAAACTTGTGTTTCAAAATATGTGCTGGAATTATGGCAATAGCTTTACATATCTTCAAAGGAAAGCAGTTAAATATAATTCCATTTTTGACACGCAAAGGGTCCAAAAATTTAAATTACAGACGCGAACATGTCGTCCGTGTAACGTTCCATAAATATGGAAAGAACTTTACGTATCTGCAAAGGCTTGTACAGTAAAATCCCCCAAAAGTTTTCCATTTGAATGAGGGTTTCCAGGTTGAAGTAGGAAATAATCTAATTTTTATTTTTTAAACAGTCAAAATAAGTTACTCAAGTTACACTCCCTAAGTATCGGAAGAACGTTACATATCCCAGGCGATATGTATTGCAAGCTATATACAAATTTTCTGTTTTTTGTACCTGCATTCTACACATCTCTTTGGAATTTTTATCAAGTAACTTTTCTCCATTTTTGTAAGAATTATTATTATTTTTTTTTGTAGAGCGGCAATAAACCACGGCAATATTTAGTTTCCCCGCTATAGTTAAAGAGATCATCGAACGATACCAAAACTGTTTTTCGAAGGATTTTTAAGATATCCCTGAAGGCTTTACCGGAAACTTTTTTTACGACAAAAGGCGTTGGCTCCATAATGGATTCTGCATAGAAATATCTTTGATAAAACTTTTAATTTTACGATAGTTACGAGTTTTTGTAAAATTTATAATTTTCACGATGCCAACCAAGAGTTTAAACGTCTCAAGTCTGTTAGGGAAATATTGTTTGGACGAAAGTTTTCCAGCATAGTTATACATAGTTAAAGAAATTTATGTAACGTAAGAAACTTTAGCTGTTAAATTTTATTACAGTACACCCCAGAAAACTGCACACTACATGATTTAAAAATCGTAAGGAATAATTCAGCAATTTCTTAACGAATAGTTTAGTTTAGGCGTTCAGCTTGCTCGAAAATTGCTTAACTTTATACGAAATGAATTTCGTATTTTTTTATTTTGCCATGTGTGGCGTGGACCGTTTTAAGCAAGGAGCGATTTTTTTCGGTTTGATGTTTGAGCTTTTACTCGTTTCTGGAAGACTTTATGAGAGGATTACGAAGTCCCAGCACCAAACACTACGTTTTTATTTCCTTTTAGGAAAACCCCGTTGTTGTAGGAATAAAATTTGTGGTGATCTAAAAGCCAGTTGGTCATATTACACGAATTTACGGTTAAAATGAATTTTTCTACTATAAAACCAGCTGTTTGACGTGCGATAGCGGTAACGATATTTTTGTATAACTTTAGCTATACATAGTATACGTCGTGCTATGATTTCAAAGCGGTGCTTTCCGTACTGACGTTGATGCTACACTTCAACCCACGCGCATTCAATTCCGGACGGAGCGAAGTGATCGCATTTTGTGCATCGAGCATGCTGTTGAAAATGAAGCTATTGTGCTGCAGAAATATTCGAGAATTGTTGTTTATTGCTTCCTATTATTATTATCACCTGTATCTGTAACTTTCGGTAGTTGAACTTTGATGTTCTGAAATGCTCAAAGTTTCTGTCATATTTTCTGTTAGGTTTACGCGATTGTGAGAATTCTGTTATAACTACAATAAATGGTAATGTTGAACTGTATTGCTCCAGCCATAAATTATTTCCGGGTATACGTATCTGTCATGTTTTAAAGGGTGGCTAACTAACAAACTCCGGGGTCCTGGTTAGAAACGTGTTTAATTTTCTGGATAAATTTCTAATCCCCGTGGAGCAATAATGTCACTTTGTTTCTTAGTCGTACTCTTTATACAAGCTTACGAGTCACGAAACACCGGATTTATCTCCACAAATCTTTTAGGTACATTAAATGTTCCCTTAGGAAACTGCCAAGCAAGATTACATAATCGTCATAATTACACGATGTAATAATTATTTCGCTCGCGAAGCCAACGCCAGCTTCCGATTCCATAATTTCTAAACGATATCGTTCGAAGTAAGATGATATATACAGTACACATAGCCGGATGTTGCGGAAATTCGAACCTCAGAACGTAAGGCAGGAAACACAATTGATCCAACAAACAGCAGGCCAACGGGTTACCGGTCCGAAGCGGTAATCCACGGTCTGCGTTCGTGATTGGAACATATAAATGTCGGATCCTTTCGTTCACCCCATGCATCGGTCAACGTTACACCATCTTTTCTTTAATCCTGCGGATCAGAAAACTGCTATTCTTAGCTATTATCCTCTCTTTTCCTTTTTAGCATTCCACTATGAAAAGCAAATACTATTTTTTCACTACTTTGGCAGGGACGTCGTTGAAAACTCGCTGAAAATTAGACTTCCTTATTTCCGTACGTTTTTACATTCTCACCGGTAGAGTAGTTTTTCGCGTTAACGTCCTTCTTTGTATTACCTTGCAAGTTAAAATGTGCCTTAGACAAAAAACACATTTTACGTACCTATACAGTTGTTGTTTTCGTTATGTAAATATTTCTTTGCATATCGCTCTTAGACATTCAATGAGCTTCACTTGGCAATTATAAAGAAAATAGCCATGAAGCCATGGGTATTAATACTTCCTTATCGAGCATTATAAAATGATCCGTAAATGATCGGTATATTTCCGGATTTAAATAAAATATGGACAACTGCAAGCATGTATCGTTATATCATCCTTTTTAAAAATATTTGAATGACTTATTTGCAGTGTACCACTTAATTAAGTTTGAGCTAATTAAGGATTCTCAATTCTGACTAGTACGAAGCAAATCAACGGGGTCCTATTTTTAAAAAGGGTGGCCATCTTAATGTAATCATCACTACAAGCCTAGATCGCTATTAGGGGTTCCATTACCGATAAACAGTTAACCGGTTTTACCGGCCAATATGATTACCGAAATTACCGGTAAATTTTGAAAACAAATACCGGTAATTTCGGCATTTTTAATTCTCAGCCAAGAATTCCCTTAGAACTAACAAGGCCCGCTAAATTAATATTGCATATAAGGCCTGTCCACTTCATTTAGCCAAGACGCAATTAGAAAGGACGATGGCGCCATTTGCGGTGAACTATACATTTTTTAAGGCAGAAATGTATAGTTCACCATTATTTATTTATTTAAAAACTAATTTTAATAATCAGCAAGTAATTTTTACCAATGATATGTGTAACTTCATTACGTTAAGTTATTTGTTGAATTTGATCTTGGACATCTGCATAATTTTGTTGTAAGGAAGACGAAATAAGATAATTTTAATAAGAAATAATTCTTAGGGATTGTCAAACAAGTTCCGCCGTGTGGTAAGATCTTACCAAACACGAGAATTCCTAGTAAAATTACCAACCATTTTTGGTTTTAAAGGGAACTGGGGTGTTCTATAGTATTAACAATGGGTCCTTTATGTAAGCTTACGTCCTGCATCAGGATTCAGTAAATTTAATAACTAACTTGCGTGTCATTTCAACTAAATGTTTGATGTTAATAAACTTGATTTAATTTCGATTAAAGTAAAAATCGGTTCAATATATTAAATGTTTGATGTTAACAAACTTGATTTAATTTTGATAAACTTAAGTAAATATCCTATACAGGGTGTATACAAATTGGCGCAAAAGCTCCAGGTAGCGATATTCCTTGTACAATTCTGAGTCGAAAACCTTAATACTAGAATGATGTACCATGCTTCCCCTGTCTTCACGAGGTCCTCAAAGTCTCAATATTTAGTTTTGAAATAAGCATTATTATTTAATGATCTGTTGAATAAAAGATTACAAGTTGAAATAAAAGAACGTTATAAAAATAATTTTTCTATATAATTGTCTTTCAACCCTGAAATTTTAATCTTAACATTGATTCATTTAGGTCTGTCCGTTAAAAAAAACGTATGACAACACTGTACAGCTAACTGCCGGACGCTATATCCTAAGTTACCATGCTTTAATTATGAATGCCATGTGTGTGATGGATTCAATGTTGCCAAATGTACGTTTCTTTCAAATGGTTCGTAAGGGCACGGGAAGCATGGTAAAACATTTTTGTATTAAGGTTTTCGACTCGGAATTGTACAAGGAATATCGCTACCTGGAGCTTTTGCGCCAATTTGTGTACACCCTGTATATTGAATGTTCGATGTTAGCAATTTTAGTAATATTTTGAATTGAAAGCATAACCAAATTTTGTTAAACGAAGAACTGGATTAAGAAACTATTCCTCAGCAGGCGTCTCCCCCTACGCTCGATGCCAGCAAGTAGAACCAAATTACCAAAACATCATCCTCAAGCAGAACCAAATTCCACAGAAATCAAATATGCAAGAGTAACTACCACTTGAACAGGAATTAAAATTTAGCCTATGGGCTACTGCATCATTCTTCTCGATTCGTTTTACAAATTAAGCCAAGTATGGCTTTAAACCAATAACACTTCATTCTTGCACCAAGATACTCTTAGGACGCCGCCAAAGAAAATTACGTCCATTCGCTCTCCCAACCCCCAATCAACAACCTCTTATTATTTTCGTTGCCATCTCCACAAAAAAAAACAAAGCATCACTTTGTTAAAGCACCTTTTGCATCAAATTTTGAAAATATTTTCCCATGACTTAAACATCCTTGGATTAAATTGTTTCAGTCAAATATCAAAGCAAAAACCACGATCAGTTCTAATGTCAACAAACTCAAATTAGGAAATAGAAACAACATTCCCAAGGTTTCGCCCTAAACTGTTAAATAAACCATTAGCAACACTCTAAATTAATAACCATAAAGACAAATTGAAAGAACAATTAATTAAAAATTGTTACAGCATATACCTATATACTTAAATTATTTGTGATTTATGACACTGTCTTTGCCGTACAGGATTCATAGCAATAAATATAATATAGATTCATAAATAAATAAATCTTAGCCACATTTCTACTAATTTTTAACAGAAAAGCCTTTTTTGCAAGTTAAATCATAAGGACATTTATTATGCTAGTTTAAAGCTTTCACGACGCTAATAAATAAACCTTCATAATATTTTCCTACGTAATTAAAAATAATGGACAGCTTTAACAGGTACGCTAAATGAAACATTTTTAATTAATATCAAAGTTTAAAATTTAAATGATTACAAAAATCAATTTAAAGTTTCATTTAACTTAATTAATTGTTATCATTAAAAAAAATAATGCAAATAATTCTTTTAAAAATGGCACAAACATGGTATGAGACTATCGACATACTCAATAATATTATTTTAACAATAAATATGGATAGCAGCAGTTAAATTACTAGATTTCCATAATTAAGCTATTGTAATACAAATGTTAGTCATTACGGCTTCTGCTTCGCTGTTGTATACCGCAAACTTACAATTTCCATAGTTAATATCACAGAAACGTATTAATGGAATATGGGTTGGCTAATTCCACCATTGCCATACGTAAATAATTAGTACGAAGAAATGCACAACTAATTATGTGACACAGTGGTGACTTCGGTCAAAGCAAACATATGTAAAATCCACTTATAACATCACTTCTTTATCTTCCAACTCCACAGATGAATAGAATGAATAACAATAAACGGGAACAATGGTATTGATATTAGCCCTTCTAAAATTAAAAATAAGAGTAGATTCTTATATGTAATTTTTATTTAAGAACTGCAAAAAAATGTAACTATATTTTTGCGAGAGGTACGATCGATACGATCATTGCCACGTTTAACAGATAACATTGTATAACCTTCTTCTTCCTCTTGTGGCCGAAGCCTAGGCCAATGGCGAATGACCTGTTATTAAGTTCATAACCATCACTTCCGTCTTTACACGTACTTATGCTGGGCAGGTGAGTAGCTTTACCCATCAAAAAAGGGGTGAAGATCGATCCACAGTGTTACGAGGTTAACGGTTATCAAATGTTTTAGTATGATAACCAGGACCATCGGCTTAACATGCCCTCTGTAGAACGGAGAAACGCACAACATTCCCTGCGGGCATATCGCCTGTCTCAGGAACGGAACCCGAGATGCCTACGTGAGAGGGCTTCTACGCGTAGCTATCCATTCCACTCTGTATAACCCTGTACTAATTTTTACATTTCCTGATTATTACCTATTTATTTACTTCTTTTTAATTGTGCAATTACAAGCCATTTATTAATTAATTTTCCAAGAGTTTAAAATGCACTTCTGGAATTGCTTCTTTTAACAATAAAAGAAGTGAGATAAGGTATTGCACTATAATAATTCGTGGTAATAGTGTCGTAACATTCTGTTTTTGTGATATAAGAAAATTTTCCACTTTACCACCACCAAACTCAGTCAAACTTCTAGCAGATATAAATAAAAGTTTTCTTTTATGAAAACGTATTATCCTTGTTAGATGTTATTATTTTTTCGGATATTTTTTTATAACTTGGACATAAGTCGAAATATTAGCTCAAAAAATACAAACAAAATCAACAATATAACTATTTTCTGTGTGTTATTTTGAGCATTTGTATTGACATACTTATTGCTTTGATATTTTTTTAAATTGAGATTGAGAACATTTCACAGATACCAACTCAAAAATTTGGAGAGAATACTAAAGCTAACTATACCGTAATAATTTAGGTAGAAATATTATTTCATACTTTTCTATTAATTTGGGCAGAAGATATTTTTTTGTAAATTACCAATATATACCTATTATTATATTTATTTATACATTGAGATAATAAGAGATAATAAATTTAATAAAAGAAGGCTACAACGGATGCAAAAGTAGAGTTATGCACGATGGAAAATTATCTACAAGTTTCGAAAACAATACAGGAGTAAGACAGCGATGCATTCTGTCCCCAATACTATTTATAATTCTTCTGGATGAGTTACTGAAAAAGACAATTAGCAACAGAAAGAGAGGCATAAACTAGAAAATTACGGGAGAAACGTTAGAAGACTTATACTTTGCGGACGATATTTGCTTGTTATCACACACGGCGAAACACATGCAAGAAAAACTGGATGCTCTAAAAGATCAGTCTAGCAAGGTGGGCTTGAAAATTAATCATAAAAAAAACAAATTGGGGTGTGTTGGTGTATAGAATCCCAAACCAATAAGAATGGAAAACGAAGAGATAAAAGAAACAGAGAGATTTTCTTACCTAGGTAGTATACTAACAAAGGACGGCGGAACAATGGAAGACATATAGGCACGAATAAACAAGGCAAGAAGTGTATTCACACAACTGAAAAATATTTGGCGCGATAGCAACATAAGCACTAAAACTAAAATACAAGTTTACAACAATATGGTGAAACCAGTTCTCTTATATGGATCCGAATCATGGATGGTGACCAAAGCAACATTACATAAATTACAGGTGTTTGTGAACAGATGTTTACGAAACATCTTGCAAATCTGTTGGCCGGAAGTGATAAGTAATAGTGAATTATGGATGGTAACAGAGCAAAGCGACATACATACAGAACTAAAAAGACGTAAGTACGGGTGGTTAGGGCATGTTTTAAGGAAGCAAAACAGTGAAGTGTCTAAAAATGTGTTGGAGTGGAACCCCCAAGGTCAGAGAGGCAAAGGCAGACCGAAAAAGACATGGAGGAGGTCAGTGCAAGAAGAGACGGGAAAAACAATGCAACAACTAAGACAATTGACAAATGATAAAAAGCAGTGGAAAACTTATGTAAAAACCCTATGTCCCAACAGGGAATAACGGGAATATTATTATTATTATTATTATACATTGATATATTAAGATTGTCTATTAGTAAACAACCTTTATTTACCAAATTCTTCTGAAAATCATCCTTAAGCATACTGTGTCAAACACTGATTACTGGGTTTTTGGTATCTAACTTTTCATAAAATAACAATTTTCGTCCTAGCCATCATGTTTAAATAAATGTTAATTTACTTCATTATTAATGTTAATGACTTACAGAAAAACATTTATGCAATTGGCTCCATGATTTTATACATAGAGATAGTATAGTGATATTGAGTTAGTTAGCAACTTGACTATTTTCACGACGGCCGCGGCCACGTGAGTAGCTAAGTTGAAATTGTGTGTATATATTTGTATCGTGGTATCTCTTGTGCCTTTTGGTCTTTAGAGTTAAAATAAACATTTAAATTAGTGTAGTGTAACTTTACATTCCACAAAAGAAGCATACAGTTAAATAGGTGAGCACATATCCAACACAAACGCTTGTTAATTTAGTTTGCCATCTTTGTCTTAGTTTGTTTATAGCCACAAAATTAGTTATTGTTTATTTTGCGCAAAAATTCATTAATGTTATAAAAAACCTTGACAGATAAATACGTTTTTTTTATAATCAAGGTTTAAATATATTATGACAATAAACATTTTAAACTAATTGAAACTTTTTTATATTATTTACTTTATAACAATTTTCTTAACAAGTTTACACAGGTTCAAATCCCAACAGTGGTGACACTTATTAATGGCTAAATTTTTTATACAACTGCATCGCCATTCTTTCTTGCCACATATGGATAAAGACATGGAAATAGATTGTATTATACTTTATTTTGCCCTAATGTTATGCACGGTGCAATCAAGGAAGCTGATGAGTAGAATAAGAGCAGTAATAATAACATAGCTCTAGAAAAGTTTATGGTTTGATTATAACAAAACTAACAATGATAATACTGACCTGTCGAACAGAACCTAATGTGAGATCAGCAGAAAACAGAAAAAAGTATCGATATCTCCTATTGGAAACATAAGTCAGCTCACGCAGAGTTCGAATCTCATTAGTGGCATGAAAACTTTTCATAAGCTGCCTAGCTATGAACTCTGTTAAATTTAGGTTAAGTAAACCACATTATCAAGGTAGTCATAATTAATAAAGTCAATGGTTTTGACTGATGGCGTCCTAGAAAGTAGAAGGGCCAGCTTGGTCCGGGAAATAAAAATTATCACAGGATGCAGACCAGTTTTTGTCTGCAAAATGCAAAGAACAGTTCCCTTGGCTCCCTCGATTTTGCAACGACGAGCGAGGTGTTGTAATCCGTGGTCGCATTTTAAATGGGCCTGGGATGCGGTTACATGGATTGATTCTGCAGATGAGGCATGGTTCTGGTGTACCACCATGTACTATAATGGTAATAAACTGCATGGTGGTGGTATTGGGTTCTGCACTATGCATGGGATGATTGGCGTAAGAAGAAAGCATCTATTCCTCGAGGATAAAATAATAATAATAATCTACACAGATAAAATTGTTTACTTCTATTGATGTGTTTAGTTTGATGCCTTGAAGCTCCTTCTTAAAGTGGCGTGCCCTTTTACAGGACATTGCCGGTCTTCTCTCCATATAACTGCAGTGTGCGTGTCAAGTAGCCTACAGACATAGGGCACCTACAGCTTTACGTAGGCTCCGAACCACGGAAGTGCGTGCACCTCTACTCCAGAGAAGACTTACTAAGCAGTGCCTCGGTGCCTTGAATAATAAACCTTAAATTACTTCAACCCTAAGAATTAAGAAATTTTAGTTGCTTAGCTAGTTGACTATGGGAGACCAAGGGGCATGTCTAAGGATAGATTGCTGGATGGTGTCCGCCGAGACCTTACGTAGAACACTGAGAGTGGTCAACTGGAGCGAAGTTGATCAAGACAGAGCCCGATGAAAAAGAATAGTTGAAGACGATAAAATCCACACAAAGGATTGTAACACCGATTAAGAAGAAGAAGTTGCTTAACATATCCTAAAAAGGGCTGCAACTACTTTTTGCGTTTGGTGATATGTATGAAATTTACATAACATAACATTTAATTTCATAAAGAACACCCGCTACATCTGCTATAGTACGTCTAGCCAATATACAACTCTAGCGCTTAAAATTCCTTTATGCAGTGGATTCACGGCGAGTAAACCAGTAAGGCAGAAGAGGATGCCACCAGTTTAACATCGCTTCGCTTAACTAGCAGCACTAACAAGCGGTAGCTGTATTTTCGCTAGACGTAGTTTATGTTCGTTAGTCGGAAATAAGTTTGTTGATCTAAAAGTTTTAAATTTCAAGGTTACCGATGCTTTTACCAACAGAAAAAAACATTTATTTCCGTAATGTTATCACTTTATACCTAACAGCGTTATTCGAGTCGTCTTTATAGATAATCTTCTCCAAAGGGAATAAACAAACAAATTCAAAAAGAACTTTATTTTATGTAAAATACATTAGCGAAGAACGCTTATATTCTTATCAACCTTTGCAAAAGGCAGAATTTTTATTCAATATTTATTATAATGGTTTGTAAATAATCTAAATTTATTCAGGCCTCTCTGATTCTAAATTTTATTATGAAGAGAATATGGTTTATACCGGGTGTTTGACTTAAGGGGCGAACATAGGGAAATAGCATGGAAAATCGTATCTTTCTTAAACAAGCAACAAATTCAAGTAAAGTATTATCAAATTAAGCGCATTCTTTTTGTCTTTCGATTGCTACCACTATCAATCCTCTCAGCTCAAACGGGGAGCAGGAATCTGCATATATACGATTAGAAATTGTCACAAAATAACAATAATAATAACAACACAATAAATTAATGGCCATAGCAGTCGACGCCCGTTGAGATACGCCAGTTTACATCCTTGTTTCAATAATTCTATAGATGTATTTAACAGATAAGCGGAATGTTTTTTACTACAATACTATGATTTTTATCGCCGGAATGGCCTAGTGGTTAAGGCATTTGACTACAACGCGGACGGTCTCGGGGTCATACCCGAGTCGGATGCTTGACAGGTAGCCTACCCAGTCACTGAACATAATTGGGAAACACAGTGGTGGAGTAGGGAAAGTACGCAGTTGTTGAAGGCATGATGCTTACCACACCACCGACGAGGTATAAAAAGTGACTTAGGAGACCCTAACCCTCCTTGTTGCCGGCCATGCTCCCTCATGGGGCGATAGTACCGATACCTTTACCTTTAATATGATATATCTCTTCTTTCTCGAATGCTGCAAAGTAAAACTGCGTAAACTTTACCAAAACACCATTTAAGAACATTAATTTCTGATGTTAAAGGGGTTAACTAAACATTTGTAAAATATTAGACTCGGCCCACGTTTCCTTGGAGTGTTTTATTTTTATTATTATTTATGAATTTGGCCTCTCAAATTTTCGTATATTTAACCTAAAGTTGCAGTAATTATTTTGTTACTGAAAGTTGATAAATCCGATTATGGTTTCTCCATTTTCCTTGGATGCCAATAAAATATTTGTATATTTATGTAATTTTGTTACTTTCCTTTCTGTGTTTTGCGGTATTGTTATTCTGCAAATAAAAGAAAATATTTTCTTGCCACTTAAAATTTATGAAAGTCGATGAAGGTCCAAACTGTTAGAAACAGAAAGTTATATTTTTTCCCTCTGAATTTATCACTGACAGAACAAAACTTTTCTACTTTAGTTATAACTAAATATTGTAGATATTTTTCTTTTCTGAAGTGTATTATATTATATTAGTACCATGTTATGTTTCGGAGATTCAATTGTTAACCGAAGGTTCAAATCCGTTCAGAGGTGTATACAGAATTTTCGAAATGAATAAAAACATTAAAATAACGTAAGACTAGCATTTAAACCTGGAGCTTAGATGTTAATAGGTTATATTATAATGTTTGTGAAAAATGTATTTATAAAGAAAAATATACCACCTACGTTGGGATTTGAACTACCGACCTTTAGGTCTTCGTACCACTTATGCTACAGAGGCGTGAATCATTGCGGATTTGATCCCTAAAGTAGTACCTGCTTTGAAGTTCTTCTGACAATAAATATACCAGTTATGGAAGATGAAGGGCTCATTAAAAGTTGTTTTAATAATTCATTGTTCATAAATTGAAGTAGAGGTGTTAGTCTTGTTAATATAAGGGGCAGTGGTGCAAATCCCTACAGGGGTGATGGTTTTCTGTGTATGAGATTTTTCGTAATTCTTTGTAATACATTAGAAAATCATTGTTACATAACACAGTATTTAAGCAGCTTTAGTAATATGGAAAAATGCGAATTTAGTACTGACACGTTAATTACAAGTCAAAAAGCAATAAACTTTATGTTTCATTAATTTTGAAATGCGGTACTTGTACTTAAGTTTCTTTGCAGCTTATAAAGTCTTTCACTCCAACTTTTACCGTTCCAATTTCGTATTTTTTATGATTAGTACTCACAAAAGTCTAAAAAATCTAACGATTGAAAGTCAAAATTAGCCTGATTTATCATTCCAAGTAATCAGTTTATTGTTTTTTGTTTCAGCAAAGTTGCGCCGAGTCTTTTTGTGAACAAAAAACGAACGAAACTGCTGATAACATGCAACGTTTGCGGGTACAAACCCAAAAATCAAATGTTATTTGCACATGTCGGTTTATGTCAAAAGATAAATTAGTCACGTGCAATTGACCTTTCTACAAGTACGTATGGGCAATATTTCCACCAACGAATCGAACGGAAAGCGGAGATAAATGTTCGAAAGGGTCGTAGGGTGGCGCATCCACCAAAATTTGATTAAACAGCCAGTAATTAAGCTTTTAGTAGTTATTTAACACACAAAAATTGGTACGTTTTTATTTTGTATTTATAAAAATATAAATAAGTTAAAGCTACATCGATTTTGACAGTGTACGCTTCGTTGTTTTCGAAAACCTTATATTAGTTTAAAAGCTATATGCGATTTTTAACAGTCTGTTAGACAGTTACGAGGACTGGTTATATTTTACATGAGCTGTTGTACGAAATACATGAAACAGCCAAATGAAAATACAATCAACATTTACACCGTTTGAGAGAGGCATACATTTCAAAACTACGTTTGAAAATGTAATTGTAATACTTCTCAAAAAGTCGACATTTATAAAAGTTTATAAACCTACATACGCTTTCCTTCAAGTTATTTAATAAATGACTTCGCCATAATCGGATTTCAAGCAATAAAAAGTGTTTTTTTAAATTTTTCTTCTGTTACTTTTTCCAGTATTTTTTTCCACGGCAATTTTCTTGGTGACATATTTAGAACGCCTTTTTCCAGGGATTTTAATTTTAAATAATGCTTGCAGATATTATTTTCGTGGTGTTTTTTTGCGAATAGGACTTTTTCAGAGATTTTTTATACCGAGGTTTGAGGTTTAACCATCCAGTTTTTTCGCAGTTTTGCCTTTTCCTCACGTTTTATTTGCGGTGCACATATTTTAAGGAAATTTATATTTATGGCTACAACTTTACGTAATGCTTATAATCCTGAGGATGAAATGCATTGGCTTTATAAACTTAAAAGAATACGAAGTTAACTATATATATCCAGCATTGACTTAGACTTAACTGTTTACGATAGTTAATCTGAAGTTATTTTAAAACGTATTTTGTTACAAGACGTCAGTATTATTTATTACTATGGTACTTTACACTGCCTAAGAAAAAATTCTAAACATTGATTGAAATCAATTATTTGCCAATTTTCTAAATAAAAATAGTATATTATTATATGAGCTATTATGACAGCCATTATTCACGAAGATGACGTTTGAGCCCACGAGCCGTCAGGCGAGTGGCACAAATCATCTGAGCGAATAATGGCCATAATCGCGAATGTAATACGATACTTTTTCTACACCTATTAAACAAATATATTAGACTCAAATTAGTCAAATTTGATAACTTTGTAAACAAGCAATATGACAACACACTTGGGCGTGTCACGCGAGTCGATTGTCAGCCGCAGAAGGAGTTGATCGCGGGCGATTTAAAATATGATTGGATTAGCGAAATATTTATGTATTTGTGATTGGCCGAAATCATAATTCACTGCAGTGAATTATGAATCCATAATTCACTGCAGTGAATTATAGGTACTATTTTTCACAAAAACAATGCTAATAATTGCAATATAATTAAATAGGTGTAGAAAAAAATATATATTTACAAGATGTAAAATATACGAGGAATTTCTCCCATTATAGGCACGAAGTAATTTTAATGTGAAAAGTTCAAGATATAAAACGCAAGCGTTATCAATAAAACCTCAGAGTGTTACTATCCATGAGTGGGTAATTATCAATCGATAATAAATTGGAAATTTCTTGGCTTTTACTTTGGAAAATAGTTCACCACCATTCCTTGTTGATCAATGTGTGTGCCAAATGGGTACTTTAACTTAATAGAGAAAGGCATCAAAAATCAGACGCACTTTTAGCCCATGTTGATTATTAAAATACAATGAAATTTGAATAATCTTTTGTGGTTGTGTCCGAGAGACGGACACAAAATCAGTTAAACCAATGGAAGTATAGCCCAAAACAAATGGCAACAGTTTTGGGATTCCTATTTAATAAGAAGTAAAACTGCAGCTCATTACAGCGACCTTCTTATAACACGGAGTGAAAAAATGAAGAAAATGTAACCAGGGGTGTGGACAAAAGAGGTGTTGCTAAGCAATTTTCGAGTTCAGACCACCAAAATCACTGTCCAAAAAGGACGGAAATAGGAGTTCAGGCACTTGAACAACCTGCTTATTCAGGTTATTTGGCACCTTCAATTCAATTCAAAGTAGTGTATTAAGCTAACCTAATTGGCTATTTAGGGGTTAATCCCCTCTTCAGCCGTTGATATAATTATTGGATACAAAAAAAAGAAAAAAAAACAAAAAGAAAATAAATGTTAATTCTAGTTACACATGTTATTAGAGATATAAACACAATAATTTATCTTCATGCTATGGGACGGTCTTCGAGGAGCTCTTCCAGGTCCTCAGGGAGGTCGGGAGCGTTTGCTAGGTGGCGGGCTGGAGCGTGTCGGAGCTTCTTCTTCGGCTTCCTCCAGATGGCGATGGTGGACCTCAGGGAAAATCAGGAAATCCTCTCCCTCCACAAGAGAAAATATGGTGTTTTCGTAGACCCTGTATGTACGCCTTCGTTGTAGAACGACAACTGTCTTTTATAGTTTTCTATGTTTCTCGGTATTTTGGGCAAATCTAAAACTTTCTCCGTATCATAAGTATTTTTGTGTGGACATCTTCCGAATTTTTTATTTTAGTATTTAATTTATTCAATTCATCGCATGTATTGCACGTGTCTTTTATCTGAAGTTTTCCTCTTATATTGAAGTGTTTTTATAAATTGAAAACGATACTTTAGATTCGATTTGTCTAAATATAGGCTATTATTTTGTTGAGTGTTAAATCAGGTGCTAAGAGCCTTGATTCTGTTTCATTTCGCGAATAATGTGAAATTTATGTGGGAATTTTGCAATGTGAGAAATTACTTTATGTATAGTTTCCTCAGACAAAGTTTTACTGATTATCCCCTTTCATGTTTAAGACTTCCAGTGAGAATTTTTTTTTAATGAAATATTATTCAGTTGATAAATGCGGGCCATTTTTTTTTATTGCTATCCTTGTTCCTTTTCCTCTTTATACCATGGTGTTTCACTGTATCACATATGAATCCCGTTTGAGTTTTGTAAGATTCTAGTTGCCAAAAATTTAAAAAAAGTTTCTCTCGTTTAGGAGCTGGGTTTTTGGCTCAATAAGTTTATCCTTCACCGGATAGTGCCCTTTACTCGAATCCTTTAGTTGTTCTCTAGTTTTAAATGTTTGACCAGGAAATTTGCTCTTTCCGCCATTTTTGGGTCTGCCTTTAAAATTCGCCCTTTCTTCAATTAATTCTTGGTTTCTTTGTAGGTTCCCTTGAACTAAAACAATCTGATTGACAATATCTTGCAAAATGTGACTTGATGATGTACGTACTGTGTTCCGACTCACACCCTTCCGGATTAAATTCACCTCCTCAATCTTTAAAGTCAATGAAGTTTTCTAAATTTCTCCCACCTTCATGTTTGATCTAAAAATGTATTAAAAAAACTTTTTTTTCTCATTAATCAATTTTAAGCACTCACGGTAACAGTTTCACAATCTGGTAAAGCTACACTACACACTTTTAGTTTGTTAGTTTCTATACCTTTCTTAAAATTGCTTTCATTGCTTTTGGTTACATCATGAGTATTTATTAGCCCTTCAAACTTAAATTTTTGTGGTATTGAGATTTAAAGCCGACATAAAAGAGTGCCACTAATCCATTTAAGCATGCTGGTCCATCCATAGTGGGATTAAGTGGATCATTATAAATTTCGAAAATATCATATTTTTCACTGGAAAACATTTTTAAACTAATCAAAGAATATGAATTTATATTTCGAGTTTGAAAAATATTGAAAGCATGGCCCATTTCAGTAGCATTATTTAGTTAATGAACCACCTGAACTTATTTTCAGAAGCGTTTGTTTTAATATTTCTCTTGACAAAAATCAAAGTAACACAAACTTTGTCCTTTTTAAATGTTTTCTGTTTCTGGAACTGCCCATGGGAAGAGTTATATTTGTTGATTTGGAATATTCAAAGTGAAGAAAGGTAAAACAATATGAATATTTGTTTATTGGGATAAAGATAAACAGCGAAAAATATTATTCAAAACAACTTGATAAAACCGTATTTAAGCCCTTTAAATTCAAATGCTATTAAATTATTGAATACTAAATTAGTGGATTAACTCTTAATTCACATCTAAGTTCAATTCATAATTAAACTCTCTCGTAATTGATATAAAAGTTAGGTTATATAAATAAAACTCTGGTGGGGAAATTTCACGAAGCAAAAATTTGAACTACGCAGAACAACGTTTTTCCAATTAGGAATTTCATAAAATATTTAGCGAGCGTTGGTCAATCGATATAGAATCACACGTCATGTAACGGCTTTTGCACCTGCAAGCAGTATAGACATTTATCACTGCTGATATTTTTAACAGGTCGTTGTTGCACACGTTCGTACCGGATAGTCTTTGACCTGGGCAGGCTGTTTAAATCCACGCTATCATTTATTTTCTCCTGTTTCCACGTTTCCATTTAGGGCTTTTTCGGCCTTTTTTTTGACGATCAGGACCCTTCTTTTTGTTTCATTTCCCGTCATTCCTTATACCGTGTCCTATAACCTTAATTAAATTTTAGACATAATTATCCCTAGGGAAAAGATTCCTTCCAAATTGATTTTGTAATTTGATAAGAATAACTTGAATTATAAAACAGGATACTCTCTGTTTTACTTATTGTATGAAATTTCTTCATAAATCCGGTGTTTCCGTCATTTTAAGGGAATAAGTCCGCTGTTTTTATGTACATGTCATCTTTTCAATATTCGTAAATAATGAATGCGGCGAGTTAGTGTTTGTTACCTCGGCCCCATTGAAGAAAATACCTGAGTTATTTGTTCTTTTCAGATGCGGTCTTTATGTTTCCTATGTTATCTCCCCTAATAACTGCCATTGCGCCCTTTCGTTTGTTTTATTAGCGAAGAGCTTTCTACATCAAAGTATAATTACTGTATTTTGTTATCTTTACGAGCTCTAACCGAAGGGCAAACACGCTTTTCGTATCTTTAATTTCCGGATATAGAATTTTCATCTACTCTTTGTAAGCAAATACTTTGATTTTGAGAAATGAAACGTAAGAAGATGTATTAAGGGTGATACTAAAATTGGCAATTGCAATAGGGACTTGCCCTTTCTAGCCACCACTATCATTTATTCCTAATAGGTTGTACAAATGTAGTCGTATAATGAAGCGCGCTACTGAATATTTGACAGGTACGCTATATTTCGGTTATTAATTAAAATAAATTAGTAAGCTCGAATATTACCCCATTTCACAATACACAGATAGTCATCGTATAATGCCTACTTATTTGCCAGAATAAGCACGAGTTCTAGAACGATTTTCACCGGGTTTCGATTTCATATTTGCCTAAGCAATATCAGTTAGCTCAGCAGTAATTATTCACTTTAATTATGCCGCATAACTTGGTACAAATTTAATGAATACATGCTAACTATTCTATTCCACACAGATACATTTGAGTATTATTATTATCACAATAGGAGTCCAAAAACTTCTGTAATTGCAATAGTATCTCTCGGTTATGTGCATTTCACAAAGGAGCGAGAGTATCTATACAAAAGCGTTCGAGTAAAGGCGTTAGTCCTAGCCTGAGGATAAGTAACAGACTGAGACGTATTATGATTAGAATGAAGGTATTTTTTTCCTTAGTTTCCTTGCATCTGCATCTGCTATAAAATACTGCAAATGCTAAAAATAAATTTTAATAAACAATGTTTAACGTTGCCAGTAATATGTAATCGTATCTCATTCAATCAACAGTTTTTGTGCTTCCAGTCATTACTAACTCCCATTGAATTAATTCCGAGTATAGGTATACGAGTATCAGTAACATTCAGGCGGTTGCTGCAGGCTTAGTATTTAATTACAGTTTGTTAAAATACATTTTTCCTAAAAAAAAACGTCGTTGTTAACCAATTAAGCTAGTTACTGATTAAAGGAAACTTTTGCGAGAAAATGGAAGCCCTTCGGTAATTTTAGTACAAAATTCATAATTAAAGTTATACTTAAGTTTATTGGTTATTTTCTGTTTTAATAACTTCATGCCCAGATTATTTTGGTAAACCTTTATTAAGTAGCTTTAATGATGTTTTCAAAACACTTTAATTAAGTTAAAATACTAACTTGGTGTAACATAACCATCATAAAAATTAATTTAAAAATATTAAAACACAAGTGGTTAAGGTATTATTCCATGCTGCATCTAAGTAAATGTTGCTTGTAATTTCAGGTACTTCTTTTATAATCAGAGTTTTTTCGTACAAGAACTTAAGCTGAAGTTGAATGTTTATCACATTTTTTCTGTACAAGCTTCTGACCTCAAAAATGCCCAGAAACTTTTACATTTACTGAATTTAGATGATTATTTAGGATATCTTCTAACGAAAGCTTAATCAATTCAAAACAAACCTCGAACTTTTGAAAATTTTCAAATTTAGATCGAAAGATTTTTCTGCTTAGAATTTAAAATTTAAACACACGTTTTGCCTCAGCATTTTAAATAATTTCTCTAAAACTGTAGTTCAGAAGCTCAAAACCGATAACAAAACCAGAATCAGAATTCTCAGTTTTAACCTTAGAATTCGAAAATCTGCAGTTTTAAAGTCCCTAGCCGGCGTAACATAACGGTTCAGCTTTGAACATCTCATTTTCAGCTCTCTTGGAACTGTAGTAATTTTTTATTCAGAATTATGCTCTGAAGTTCAGAACTTCAACGTGAAAACGCTCGATTTTCAAAATGATCAAATTTAGCTTTGAAGTTCGGAAATCTGGAGTTTTAAAATTCCCAATCTTATACTTCAGTTTGCAGTATAAGATTGCAGTTTAGGTTCCAAGCCTCAAAAGGCATAAAAGGTACATTCTAAGGCCCAAACCATCAACGTTGAAATACCCAGTTTTGATAACAAGACCACAGTTTCAAAATTCTCAGTTTCGGCTTTGAAAATCCAAAATCTGCAGACTTAAAATCCGCTACTTAATATTTCAACTTTAAAAGGCAAGGTTTTGATTGTGAGACTGAGAATTTTGTTTTGGTTAATTCAAAATTAAATTTTGAAGCTCAAAACTTTAACGTTGGAAATAACAAAACCCCAATTTCAAAACTATCAGTTACAGCTTGCAAATTTGAATGCCTACAGTTTTGAAGTCCCCAACCTAGTATTTCGAATTTAAAGGTCGCCTGAATTGAAAATTTAATATTTGTTAATTCAAAGTTAAACTCTGGAGCTCAAAACTGGATCGTTGAAATGCCCGATTTTGGTAAAAATTTTAGTTTCAGAGCTGTACAATTCCCAAATTTTAGCTTTAAAGATCGCAATTTTGGTTCGGAGACCTGGAATTTTAAAAATTGTTAATTCGAAAATACATTCTAAAACTCAAAATTTGAAGGTTCAAATACATACGGTTTTGTTAATAAAACTGCAATTTCAAAATTATGAGTTTTAGGCTTAAAATTTGAAAAGTTGCTGTTTTAAAATTGCTAACCTAACTTTTCAGTTCTAAGGATGGCAGTTTGGGCTGTGAGGTTCAGAATTTTATTAAGTTTTACTTCAAAATTATATTCTGTAGTTCAAAATTTCATTATTGTGATGCCCGTTTTTAATGACAAAACCACAATTTCAGAAGTATCATCTTCAGCTTGGAAATTTGAAGATCTAAGAGCTTTAATATTCCTAAATTATCATTTTAAGTTTAAAGATCGCAATTGTTGTTTGCAGGCCCAGAATTTTAATAATTTGTAGTCGCAAAATCAAAACCGAAATGTTCTCAGTTCCGTCTGTGAAAATCGAAAAACTGCAGAGTAAAAGTTTCCAGCCGATATTTCAGAATTAAAGTAGTAGTTTTGCCTCAGAATATTAGTTCATAATTATATTCTGCAGCTTCAACTATGAAATGCTCGGTTTTAGTAACAAATTCACAATTTCAAAATAATATCTTTAACCTAACATTTCAGTTTTAGAGATCGGAATTTTGGTTTATCAGAATAGGAACTTTAATAATTTATAGTTCAAACTGACATTCTGAGAGGCAAAGCTTCAATGCTGAAATGCATTGATTACCAAAACCAGAATCGCAAAATTCTTAGTTTCTATTTTAAAATGCTCAAAATATGAGATTTTAAACTACCCAAATCTAATACTTCGACTTTAAAGACTGCAGTTTTGGTTGTCAGACTCGGAACAGTTTTTAATTCAAAATTCAGGAGTTCAATACTTCAGCGATTCTGATAACAAAGTTACAGCTTGATTGAAACATTTTCAGTTTCAGCCTTGAAAATTTAAAAATCTGCAGCTTCGAATATTATAGGTTTGATCGTAAGGCTCAGATCTCTAATGATTTTTAATTCAAAAGTAATGCTTAATGTTTCAACGTTGCCACACCCGATTTCGATAACAAAATCGCGATTTTAAACGTATCAGTTTTGGTTTTGAAATTCAAAAGTTTCCAGTTTTTAAATACCTAATCTGACGCATTAGCTTTAAACATTATGTTTTGAAACTCAAAACTTCAAGGTTGAAATGCCACCGGTCTTGATAACATAATCACAAACTCAAAATTATCAGTTTCAACCTTGAAGTTCGAAAATATCCAAATTTTAAATCCTCAACTAATCACTTTACGGCTTTAAGTAACGTAGATTTGGTTGTAAGACTCGGAACATTAATAATGTTTCGTTTAGAAATAGATTAACATAGTTATTCTAGCTTTGAGACTCGAAATCCTAGCAATAATTAATTAAACATTCAATTTAGAAGTTCAAAGTTTCAGTGATTTTGATAACACAACAATAATCTGAAAGTTCCCCGTCTGCTTTAAAAATCGAAAAAGTGCAGTTAAAATATTGGAAATTTATATTTTGAAGCTCAAAACTGAAATTTGGATGCCCCATATTCGATATTAATTACAAAACCACACGGCTTTGAACTTCGAAAAGTAGTAATTTTGAAGTCTTGAAGTAAATAATTCGCTTTTAATTATTGCAGTTTTGCTTGAAAGGCTCGGAACGGAAATTGCATTCTGAAACTCAAAACTTCAACCTTGAAATACTTGTAACAAAACCACAATTTGGATTTCGAAAATCTTCAGTTTTAAAATTCTCAACCTAACTAAGTAACACATTCAAAATCGCAGACTTCGTGCTGAAACCTGGAGCTTTATTAAGTGTTATGTTACTAAAAGTTTTTTTAACAACGAAAAAACTTAAATTATTATTAACTTGTAGATTATTAACATTCTGTTTTTTCAGCTGTAATCTCAAAATTCTTAGTTTAATATTCTGATTTAAAACTACCTACTTTTGATTTTATTACAGAGACATTTTTGGAAACTTTTCTGTTTTAAAATTTTAATTTCAAAAAGTACAATTTCGAAATTCGTAAATCTTTCAACTGTACAAGCACATGGAAATTTATTCTTGCCAAATGAAAATCTATTGTGTAAGTTCCAAATTTCAGTTTTAGATATTAAAATTCGGTTTTAAATTCGAAATTTGGTATCCTCTTCAAAAATTAAGATTTATTTAAATTCTAATTGTTTTACGTCCCTTTTAAAACACTTTCTTTTCATAACCAAATTCTTAAGCTTTCAAAAGTTCTTCAATTTGTGTCATTCACAAAGCTTATTTCGTATGCCTTTCTGTTGAAACGTCCTTGCCTTGAAGGCTTTTTTTTGCAAAAGTAAGTTTTATTTAGATGCAGACTGATTGTTTTTCAAAACATTATTCGTCTACTGAAATCCTTAAGCCGTAAAAAGCGTTCAAATTCATATTGCTTATACAAACTTTTATTATCTCAAAACATTGTTTTTTCCCAAAAACATGCAGATTTATTTAATTTCAGACCGATTATTTAGCATCCATCACTTTAATGAAAACCTCATTTCCTTTTTCAAATCCCTGAGTTTTAAAAAACTTTTGCATTTATTCAAATTTCGCCCAATTGTTTAATAATCCTTTTTACGTTTTCATTTTCATCATTGTGTTAAATAATTCATGTCCTAAAGAAATAACCTTACATTTCAAACATTACTAGATTTGTCCAAATTCGGCTGATACCAAACATTCCTCTAATAACAGAAATATCCCAAGATTTCAAAAATTGAGATGGGAAAGTGCAGCTTTGATCAACAATAAACTTAAACGGGTCATCATATTCTTATCACTAGAAAACTGCTAATATGTTAAAACTAATATATTTAGAAAATAACTTCAATGTTGACACTAAATATTTTTACAAAATATCATGAATGTGAAGTTTAAACCTAATGAAACGTTTTAGAATTCCACAGGCAAATGTCGGGATGCAAAATAACAAGATGAATTTATGTAATCATCAAATTGCAGTCTAAAAACAAACAAGTAGTTTCACAAGCGACAGCAAGCATATATCGCCTTTAGCAATGCAAAACGTGATTAAACTTTCAGGCAACTGATCCCACTTGGTATTATATAAAGGAGGCTTAGATAAATTAAAATCCCAACACATAAACTTTCCGTAATGTTAGCAAAGGAACAACATTAGAAAGAAAATTGAAACAGAGAAAAATTTATTGTTAAGGTTCAGCTTTGCAAACCGGAAAAGCGAAATCAAGTACTGGAGGACAAAGGGACAATCCATTACATGATACAAGCGACAAGAGTGCCTATAAAGAACAAGAACGATAAGAAGAGGTAGGCAAAGTGAATACAAGAGAAGGTAACTCAAACTAAACACCCCCCGGATTTTCTTACATCCCACGTTAAATACTTGAAAATGAATTGTTCTCAAACAATTACTCTTAATAAAAAGATTTATTTGGTAGGTGTCTTTGATCAGATAGGCATCATTAAGGTTCTTTCGCAAATATTAGCAATTAATCTGCCAGTTATGGCCTCCAAAGTGTGACGTTTACTGTTAATGGACTGTGTGTGCTATCAAATTCCGAACGCACTAAAATTAGTAATTAAAATAATTTATCGTCAATAAAACGAAGAGGATCCAATTTGTAGTCAATTTAAGGCGTCTAACTGCTACCATTTAAGAAAAAAAAAGTAGGAAACCATAAATCTTTCAAAATCATAAATATTTTGATGTCATATTATTTTGCACACGCGAGACCACAAATCAGTGTCATCTTTACGTCGGTATGTGAAAATCCTTTCACACAATGTCCATAAAAAATCATAGAAGACTCAATTCCTTGCCTAAAATAGATGGCTGTATTCGTGTATGTAAATATCAAGGTGTATTCAACAGACATGATATAAAGAACACGCCATGAACGTATGTAACCGGAATACATTTTCCAATTTCTGTTTCCGGTTTTAGGTGAATTTGTAGGACATTCAAAATTTCAATCAAACTAAACCAGCAGCTTTGGAGATAATATGTAAATGAATCCATTCACGTATCCATACGCACACTGCCTTCCAAGCCCTTTTACTGACTCTGTTACACCTAAAATATGTTTGCTGCTGTTTAAAATTGAAGAATCAAATTTTTCAGTACTACGATTTCTCTTTATGTAAAAACGGAATATGAGAGTTGTATACCGAATACATTTATAAAATCGATTACGTTTTTAAATCCGGGTGCTAGATATCAAATTGAAATATTATACCAGGTAAGCACTTGAAATTGTATAACGTTTCTCAGATTTCCGTATTTTTTAATTTTAACGTTCTTTGTTACTTTAATATTACGTTTCTCTTCTCACCTTTCTCATTTATTACAGAGTCAAATTCACTTTGTTTCAACTAACTTAATTTTTAGTTATGAAATACTCCTTAATATAAAGAAATATTAATTAAAGCCTTCTTTAAGGTAAATTTGAATTTTCTAGGCTTTAATAAATTAACAGAAAGGTTTTTACCTTATAATTTTTTTATGTTGCGTTAATTGAATTTAGTCATTCGCATTTCAGAATTAATGCAATAGGAAATTATCCCCAAAACATTTAAAGTTTCGTAAGTTTCGCCCCCATCTTCATAATCTTGTAAAATATCTCATACTAACCCTAAGTTTAATAAATTTTAATTCACTTCTTATTAGCTTTTGCTTAACCTTTCACCATTTTTCTTCATTTAGCTAAAGTTCTTCATTAAACTATAGTTGGGGTCACCCTGGCGTATCTTTACGGCTTTTCTTTTGTTACTTTTTTGCTCTTTAATTGTATTATGTTTTAAAAATACTTTATTTAAATTTTGGTTTTTGTTTCTTAATTTTCTGTAATTTTTAATATGATGTAAGGTTACTGTACTGATAAAAAATTAATGAATATCAAAAATTTTAAAATAAACAAACAAAGGTAAATTTGATTTATAGGGTCTTTAGGAAATTAAATGGGGTTTTTCATGTTATTGCGCGTGCTAGTCTAATATTACAACTTATACAAAATTATAAACAACCACTGTCCGGCTAATTATGAACAAAACGCAAAAACCCATCAATCGGCAGCATACGAGCATGGTTTCGCAATGATTGCTGCTCATCACTCTTTTATGACAGAGGTGGAAACGGGACCGAATTAATCCGAGCTCGAGTTTGGTACCAAATCAAGAACCTTTGTTGAACCGACCCAAGCCGACTTAAATCGTGATAAAGTGACGAAGTGCGGTTCACAATGTTGCCAGAGTTGGCGATTTATCGCAAATTTGGCTACCTTGAAGGTAGATTTAGCGTCTAATTATTATTGTTGGTGATATTCGAACAAGGAAGTAAATGCCCTTGAAATTCATTAAATAGCTGGTAAGTCTTTTCAGCTATATTTAAAGCTAACCACATATTCCAATTTTTAATTAATACGCTATGGGCCCAAAAAAAGCAAACAGCTGTCAAATTAAGCACTTTAAAAGTCAATTATTGTTTAGTTTTACTGGCTAATTTTATGCTTACTTGATACGTCAGAATTTTTTTTTATTTTAGTAGTTTGCAGTGCAGTTTTCCTACCTGATCCCCACCGTATTTTTATACCATCATATAGGATCGGAAGAGTTTTTCAAGCTAAGTAACATGCACCGCATTTCATTCATTTTTTGTTATAAAAATATTTTGAAGAACTGAATATTTAATGAAATAACAAGTTAGAAGGGCTCCGTTATCTAGAATAATAGAATGAAAATCCATTTATGTTTAATTTGGCTTTGGCGATTTTTTGCTACTTAATTTCTTGGTTGCAAGAATTGTGACCCATCTGGCAACGCTGTTGGTGAAAGCTCAAAGGTTCAAAGCTTGATAAAATCTTGAAATGCAGTGAAGTCTCGAAGGTTAGTAAAAGCTCCAAGCTTAGTAAAGTCTTGAAGCTTGACAAAAGCTCGAAACTCGATAAATATTGGACGTAGGAATGGCTTGGAGCTCGATGTAGGGGCTGGAAACTTAATTTCCACGAATTCAATAAAAGATTAAATTATAATGAAAATAATAAGATGGTTTGGGGAAAGCTTGAAGCTCGGTAGGAATACTCGACACTCGGAGAATACTTCGGAACTCGATAAAGGCTCGTAGCTCTCAGTAGCTTTATGGCTTTGTAAAAATTAGATGTGTAGCTCTAATTTTGAAAATATTCGAAGAAAAAAGACTCTCAAGTAAAACTCTATGTATGGTTTACAACTCAACATCATTGTAAAGCAATGCTTTTTTTATTATACATTTTTCCGTATCAGCTATACAAGAGCTATACACAAAACTGGTCATTGTACGTTTTCACTTGTCACTGTAATCGCATTAGGAAATCAGTTCGCTATATAACTTCAATCACTAATTTCATCTTCAGATTTTGACAATATATCTTGCGGTAGTTTGCGTTTGAGTCGCTTGTGGATTGATTTTTCTCTTGTTCAATCGTGGGTAACGCCAAGGGATTCAACAATTTTGGTAAAAAAAGTCTTTTTATCGAAGAGTAGGCAATTTTCACGGAGGTATATTAAAGCACTATTATTTAGAACACTTTTTCTACAAATCTGAGGGTGGAAAGTATTGGTACCTTTTACAATATGAACGTATGTAAGACATGGGCTTTTCGAATTGAAAATAGGAATGTTGACTTACAGCTAAATTGTTAGTAAAAATCCAGAAAGACTTGAAACTTACTTACTAAAAGCGGCTTGGTAAAGGTTTGAAGTTCGATGAATGCTCGAATACCAGCAAAGGCTCAAGCTGGGTAAATGTTCGAAATTTGGTAAAAGCTTAAAGCTTAGTAAAAGTTCTAACACTCAGTAAAAACTAAAGCTCGATAACTTTAAACTTGGTAAATGCTCGAATTCCCACAAAAGCTCGATCATCGAAGCTCAGTAAGCGTTCGTAGCGCAGTAAAATCTCAAAGGTCGACAAAAGCTTGAAGCTTCACCAAAATTTCGAGAATTAATAAAGGTTCGAAGTTCGGTAACTTAAAACTGTGTAAATACTCGAATTCCAACCAAAGTTCAAAGCTCAGTAAACGCTCGAAACTTGGTAAAAGCCTGAACCTCGGAAAAAGTTTGAAGCTTGATAAAAATCTCTTTGTAAATGCTCGACTCAGAGCAAAGCTGGGTAAACGTTCAAAATTCCGTAAAAGCTCAAAGGTCGGTAAAGGCTTCAAGTTTGATAAAAATTTGGAAGCTCGGTAAAGGGAAAACCTTAGACTTTGTAAAATGTAAATGCTTGAATCCCGGGAAAGGCTCGAAACTGGATAATCGTTCTAAACTCGGTCAAGACTGGTCGACAAAGCCTTGAAGCTTGATAAAAATTAGCAAGCTTAACCTTAAGTTTTGTAAATGTTCTATTCTCAGGAAAGCCTCGAAGAACAGAAAAAGCTCGAAGGTCCTTTAAACGTTCAAATCTTGATAAAAGCATGACGCTCGACGAACGTTTCAAACTTTATAAAGGCTCAAAGCTTGGTGAACTTTCGAAGCTCGGCAATCGAACCTAGCCGAGAATATTTCGTATGTTTTCTGAATTGAGCTAAGCATTTTTCACATGTTCTCCGAGTCAAGCCAAGCTTAGGAAAAAAAACGAAAATTCCCACTTCAAACTTCAGAACAGTAAAGGCCTTAATAAGCAACTAGATAATAAAATACTAGACTAGTAACAGCCTTTTCGTTTTTCACTTTTTGTGAAATCCTGCATTGGATTTATAGAACAGTATAACATAACGCCAGATACACAAACTTTTTCGGGAGAAATTGACATAGATTGTATGCATGACATGATGTCAATCTCTCCTTCACCTCGCTTTATGCCTTTTACAGCATAGATAGATCAAACCCTCCTTTTATAACATGCTTTAGCAAAAATACGATATTACCTGCATAAGATCAAACGATAACGCTTTCTCCTTTTAAATATATCACCTTCTTTACTTTTGAAATTAAATTCGCTTTAAAGATTAAATTATTTATATTTAACAAAATGGTGACATTGGGGAAATTACATTTTTTCGGTGATTTCCTGAAACAGGGACGTTTTGTGCCTTTTAATTACTAAAACAATTTCTAAATAAGCTTCCACGTAAAGGTATCTCCCGAAACAAAATGTTGGGCGATGAAGAAGGTTTGGCAGGTTCTAAGATTGGATAATGAGAGGCAAAGGTGTTGAAACGCATTCTTTGTAATTTTTTTATTGCGCAACATTTTAGAAAGATATGAATAATGACCTAACAAAGTTTTACGTGTAAATCTGTTTATGATTATGATTGTAGGGTACCGTAAAAGAATAAAGACGTGATTATTACAAGTAATGATTAGAAATTATCTGTAATTGTGTAATTGCTTTAAAGGCGCAATGGTATTTCTCAAGAAACGTGTTAACCAGCCATAAAAATCGTTAAAGGTAAATCTGAGTTGTGTGTCGGTTGCAATTAAAACAAAATAACATAAACATAGAAATACAACTTTAATAAAGTAATAAATAGTAAAAGGTTGGGAATGTTCGATTTAGTGGAACTAATACGATAAATTTAGGAAGTTGGGAATGGAGTTCCCTGGAAGATAATTGTTAGCACACGAATATAGGAATTGATTATTTGTAGAAAAGATTCTTCTCAATGGCAAGTTGAAACAAACACGTCAAATTTCCATTTGATTCGTATTCAAATTTCGGGACCTTCGTAACTAGAGAATATATTAGCTTAAAATATGGTAACCGAGTTAGACGAAAGCGTCCAAAGCGATCTTAATTGAATTGCCACAAACTTTTTTGTATACTTTCTCGTGTACTTCATTATGTTTGCGAAGACAAAACAATTTTTATAGCGGGGGAAAAACTTTGCTGCAGACTCAACAAGCGAGAAATCCTTCAGCGGGGAAACTAATTTTAATAAATATGTTTATACAAGAATTCTAATTTTCTCGGCAAGTTAGTTAACTAAGTCTGTAACAATTTTAATGCGATTACCGACTTAAACGATCGAATGAAAAATTGTCCGGAACGGGCTCGGAAAACAAAGATGCCGCTGAAAATCCTTTATAACGTCCATAAAGAAAAATCGGACTTGCATATTCGGTATAAAAAATCAGGCTTCGCTCGGAGTTATAATAAAATTTAGTTGTCTTTGAATTGCAATAAGGGTTTGTTTGAAGGTGCGGCCCTTTTAATCTTCGCCGTATAAAAAAGTGCGGAAACTAAGGCGTCATTAGAGTGTTGTCCCAGGGCTAAACTCCCTTGTCAACAGAGATCGCTCTCATTATTAGTCATGAGGTGTCGCTGGCCCCTCTCAGCACAACAAAAAGCGCGTTTATTAAAAAACTCTAAGCCACAAAAACTTTTAATAAAAGATCCCTGTTCTATATTGCTTTCTCATTTAATATCGTTTTCTTATTTTATTGTTTTGCCCTTGTCTGTTTGCTTATCCTCGCAACACATCAATCACCAGAACTGTCGGAAAACTGCCGAATTTAATCAAGTTCACAACTTCACAGCTTAGCTGTTACACGTTTTTCTGTCGGACTTTTTACCTTAATGAACGAGCTTTTTTTATACTTTTTGTAATTTCGTTACCCCGGAATTTATTTACGTTCGAGTTGCAAGTTGAAACGATGATTTAGAATTACATCCGTCTTTGTTTCTTTAACGTTGCCGACCGATTATGAAATCGAGTAACCAAGTATAAAGCTACTGAAAAAGAAGTAAAACAAAGTTTTTGATGTATACGTTCGAATTTAGACTTGATCCTTATCGGTCGGCGTTTCTTTTAAAACTTTGGGATTAATTTACAAAAGCATCATCTTCCAGCGAATTACGGTGGTTCTTATCTTGCTTAAAATAACATTTATATACACGTCTACAATCGTCTTGATCGCAGAATATAACAATGTTTCTCGGGGTCGGAAGGGTTGCTTTTGCGAACGAAGGATAAACTTTTCCAATTACAATGTTTATAAAGTAAGCAATTTAGATAATCTGTTTGCCGATCGATATTAAGGTTAGGTGTTGGCTTTTGAGAATATTAAATTTCGTAATTACAAACTTCAATTTCGAATCGAATCTGCCGGATGTTTGTTTCCCTTCTGTGCTAATATACGTTCAATTTCATTTAGCCCCCAAAAGAAATATTTGCTTTCTACGAATTTCAGTTCATAATGCCGCGTTATTTCGAGTAAATCACAATTTACTCTTTGTAAGAATGCGATCTAAATTGCCAGAATTTATCATTTTCGTATAATTTTCCGGCGAACACGGTTTGCATGCTAACTATCTTAATCGCCAAAGTTTATCACTAGAAACTCGTGCTCTTAAAGTCGGAAGTTTGCTAACAAGGAGCATTTACACAATGGTAACACGAATAATTGTTACAGTCCCGATGAAGGACGTGCAGGGAGTCTTGGCCAAGAAGCAAGGTCTCCCTTGCGACATCACTCCCAAGGACAGAGACGACGCGGTTGCCATGGTCCTCTGGTTCAAAGAGAGCATCGGGGAACCCCTTTACAGGTAAATTATTTCTGTTATTTCTCCTATCCAAACATCTTCATATTTATTTCATTTTTACCATTCTACATCAACCTAAAAATATATCTCTTTAACCTTCAATATAAATTAAGTTTTAAGTAAATCAATAAAAACAACTTGCTTATTTTATGAAGATGTTTGAAATGGGTAATTCGAATATTTATGTTTCTGCACTTGCAATTTTTAACTGCGTCATTTGTAATAAATTATAATAGGTATATAGAATATGTTAATAATATCTGATTAACCGCTAGGAAAGTAATACTAGAGTTAAACACAGCCCTGAAACTCAGTTATCGAAATACGTATTTGGTCTTTCGATACGTACCTTTTAATGTGTTCCTCTATTTTAGATTGAATTAAATTCCCCCTTTTTATTAATTCTAGTAAATAGATTTTCAAATTTATATTAAGTCAAAGTTCGGATGTGCCTTGCGTGATTGATAACAGGATATCTGACGATTAAACGATATTTCATAGAAGTCTGAACACGAGTCATATAAACATAATCCGTGACGTAGCTAGGGATCAATGGGACCTTGTGCAAGAAACTTATCTGACTGCCCTGCCCCCTACCCCTTACAATTTTTTTCTTCTATCGCAGGTGTTTGTAGAAGCAAGATATCTCAAATAAAATTATAAAGTCCTTTATTAACGTACATACAATAAAAGTATCAGCAGGCGGTCGTGGCTCAGTTAGTTCAGCGTGCGTCTGACCGCTGAGATGGCCCGGGTTCGATTCCCAGGGCCACATATACACCAAAAACACCCGACCGCTTCTCTCGGAAGGCAGTGGCAAACTACCGAGGTATACTCTACCTAGTAAGTCCTCTCTGGAGTAGAAGTGCCAAGCACTTCTGTAGTTTGGAGCCCACGTAAAGCTGTAGGCCCCTATGTCTATAGGTTACTTAATACGCACGCCACAGGCATATGAAGAGAGGATCGGCAACGCCCTGTAAAGGGCATACTACTCCAAGAAGAATATAAGTATTAAAAAAGAAATAAAGTAATATTAAAAAAAAATTAAAGCTTAAGTTGCAGAGGCTGGTCGAAAAAATAGTATCAAGTTGGTTTTGAAAATATCCAGCCCGCCTCTGGCTAACTATGAGGATATTTTTTGATCCCCTATTATCTGTTTGACAAGTATTTAGTAAAATAGTAAAAAAATTGATATAATTCTAAATTAAAAATTTCTTTTTCTAGATTTATTTAAATGGTTTATTCGGGTTATGTAGTCTATCCCCAAGAATAAAATGAAGGAGGGTCCATCCGCAGATTTTTATATAAGATACTGTCCAATCCCCTTGAGCTCAAACATTAAATATAAAATCTTATTTAAAGGAAAGTCATAAGAAGATTCGATGCGACTTGGTATATTTTATATAACCTAACCAATGCAAATGAAGGTTTTATTTAATTATAATATAATATGCACTTTCTACCAGAAAAGTTTTATGTTAAAAATCTTTACCCAGATAATGTGTGGATAAAAGAAGGGGCAAAATCATCTAACCTAACCAAAAAGACCGATATGCTTTAAAGTGTTGTTGAAATTTCTTTATTTTTTAAAAGTTACACTTGGTCTTTAACATTATACAGCTTGTAACGATGCGGGTTGTTGAAAATTCACAATTTTCTGTAACTGGTGAAAACCCCGAAGCTTTGGACCCTCTTTTGTTGCAACCCCGTCTTTGATAAAGGGTAGGAAAGAAAAGTCAGAAGTCATAGTACAAACTAAGGTTTATTCACATAGACAATGATATCCCTGAACACCGAATCTTAACAACTGATAGTCGAAAGGCGGGTGCCCGTAACCGAGTTGGCGTTTTTTGGCTGCGAATCTCCTGAAAAGAACGATATAGCAAAGGATGTGGGAATCTAATAGGACACTCTCGTATGATTAAAGAGTTAATGGAGCCTAATGAGATTTGTGAGATCTCAGATTAGCTCTCGTACAATGGAAAGGGTTAAGGACTATTGCAGGAGCCTAAAGAGATTGTTTAGATCTCGGAGTAGCTCTCGTACAATTAAAAGGATTAAGAACTATTGCAGGAGCCTATCGAGATTGGCTAGATCTCGGAGTAGCTCGCATCCATTGAAAAGGGTTAAGGACTATTGCAGGCGCCTAACGAGATTGTTTAGATCTGGATAAGGAATTGCCCTTTTGCTCTTCTTATCCATTGTATTTATACAATAATTTTTGACAACCCCCAAATAGAAGGGGTCCCTTTTGTCAAATCAAATTGAACTTCACACTAACGTTTAGCCGTAATTGGCTGACCGGTTTTGTATTAACACCGGCATAAACTAACTTTCCCATAGGAATTCTTTCATATTTCTGCCGTCATTTACAGTTATGTTGTAGTGTCGCACCCTCTTCGGACACCGTCCCTACAAAGAAGTGGCCTGAAAAATAATTAAAAAAGCCTGCAAGAGAAACATAAATTAGAAAACCAACGAAACGTTTCGGTTTACGGATTATATATTTCTTAACTAATTTAAATCTAGTATCGTAAAACTGTTTTTGCACAGTCGCCTCTAAAGTTGACGTTTTACAAATTCTAAACAGTTGCAAAAGTCGATGTTTAAAAAACGACTGCCGTAACTAACACGTAAAGATGGTATCCAACGCATAATGAACTTTCATGATGTGCATCTTCAGTCGCGGCCAATCCGATGTCACGTACTGGCAAATGCCTTTTCTTTTATTCATTACTTGTCACATTAAATACCTACGTACGAATGTTGTACGAAATAATAAAATAAGTCTAAAAACTGTTTTCAGTTTATTGAAATGAATTACTACAATATGGAAAACGAAATTAATAATTCCGAAAAGGATGAAATGAATTATTACAATATGGAAAACGAAATTAATAAATTCTCGAATAAAAAATTTTTAAATTTGGGTATAATCTACTATTTGAATTTATACTGCGTCTGTGCAAAAAATAATGTATGCAACACGTGTGTAAATAAGTTTTATGGCATTCGTTCGGATTTTTTCGTGATTCGACTTCGTCTCATCACGAAGCTCCCGAACTCATGCCATAAAACTTAATTTTACACACTTGATACATAAATAACTATTACAGAATCGCCTTAATATTACTTACAATATTTTACATACAGTAAAAGAAAAACCAATAGGTCCTTATTTTCAAATGTCTATAACATGCGCGCCGGTAGAAGCTCTTCCTCGTTTTTCATCCTGAGCTGATACAGTTCATCACTTCTTTTGCTCTCTAACAGAAGTATTTCCTGTTTTATTTTGACTAGCTCCTGCTTAGGTTTTGCCAGAGCCACATATTCTGTTGCAGTAGATGATAGCGATGAACCTAAAATAAAATTGATCAGGGCTGTCAATTCTAACAGAGAACAGTTTTTTTTTGAGTTCTTATTCTGCTTTGCAATACTGCAGCTTTTTTGAGCGAAGCGTGGTTGGTCTGTAATTGGACCAATCTAAAATAGACGATTTTATAACAAAATGTGTGTTATAAGTACATAGTTATTTTAATACATGTTTAATACAGATTATCATTTTCAACATTTCCAAGAGAATCGCTTTCGATATGTATGGTCTGAATATTTTTAATATTCTGGAAATATTAAAATTATAATAGTAGTACAAACTGTGGTTAGAAGTTCAACCTCCGCTCAAGTAACCGACGGTCAACCACTACTTTTATAAGACCGCCCTTAATCATTCGGCGACTATGGCAGTTATATTGTGATAAAGCGACATTCTACCGCGCATTGATATGGCGTCTTACTTAAGATCGTTACACTCACGAGATTCATGGTCATCCACTTGCATGAAATACGATATCTCTCGCAGCTGCACAAAGCGCTGATTACAGCATTTTTTGTAAGATGATGAACTCAGCGTAAAACGATACTAATAAGTGGGGACTGACTTCATGTATATAAACAACTGCTCGTATAGAGCGGATCATGGTTGGTGTAGTAATCGGAGAATCATGTTCTGAAGAAGTCAGGTCTCAACCTTTGTATTAGTGGTGTGTCCTACGATTTGTGTGTAAGACTATTTTTCTATTGCTGGTGTACAGTAAGGTGTAGAAGTAATGACTACTGCACCTTGCAAATATGCAGCCCATCTATCACCATTCCGGCAAGGTAAACAATTATTGCAGAAATAGAAATTGTGCAGTCGTCATTACTTCTACACCTTACTGTATCTACTTACAATTAATAAATCTTCCACTGAGAGTAAGAAAGTTGTATGTGGCAAGTAACTAGTTTCGAGAAAACTGAGATTAAAAATATTGGGTGCCAAAGTATTGATAATACCTTTTCAAAAAAATACTGTATATACTTGAACTTTCGAATCAAGTAATGCATGTCATCAATAAATTTTATGACATCACAACTTAGTACGTCTACATGGTGATTCAAACGATATATAGATTTTATAACCAACATTTTCTGATGGAACAGGTTGGCATTTTCCTTTTCTATTGCGATTTTAGCGATACTATAAATTAGAATAAAGCGATAGGAGTAGATAACAGTTGTTTCATACAGAGGATTCCGATTACAGCAAACGTTAATAACAAACAACACGATCTGTCGAAACTTTACCAGTAAAATATAAGCGTTACTAAAATAATATCAACTTTACAAAAAATAAATATGAGCTAAATTAGAAAATAAAAACCCAGTTTCTTTATTATTTTCAAAAATTTATAAGTAGACCTTGCGATTAAACACGGCTGCCTAATCTTAGAAAACTACAAGATTAATTTATATTTAGCAATTACATTTTTATTTATTTATTTTTATTTATTTATCTGTTATTGCCATGAATCCTTTACGGCAAAGGCAGTGTCATAATTATTACAATATAAATATAATGTATACAATATTTATAAATAAAACATATGTATAAATATACAAGACAACATACATAGCATGCAACCATTACATACACAGAGTATCACGTATTCTTAAACGTAACATTAATAAACGCATCTTAGTGGTCGTTCAAAAATTCTTCAAAGGAATAGAAAGCTTTATTTATTAGAAATGATTTCAGTAATTTTTTGAAACTTTGTAGATTATCAGAGATTCGTATGTGCTCAGGAAGAGCATTATAAGCTTTTATAGCACGAAATTTTGGACCTTTTTCAAATAGCGTCGAATGATGCAAAGGAATACTAAACTCATGCTCTCCCCGTAGTGCCATATTATGTTTATTAATGTCACGTTTTCTTAAAAAATCATTTTTGGGGTTTTTCAAAGTCATAATAAGTTTGTATATATACAGAGATGGTATAGTAAAAATACGTAAGTTTCGAAAATAAGGCCTGCAGTGATCTCTAGCTGATAAATTACAAATTGCTCTAACTATTTTTTTCTGTACAAGAAAAATCCTGTTACTAGTAACTGCAGAGTACCAAAAAATTATTCCATATGATATTATGCTTTCAACGTAAGCATGGTAAAATACTTTTATTGTGTCCACCGTTAATTGATCTCTCAAATATCTGACCACATAGCAAGCAGTACTTAATTTAGAAGTTATAGCGGTGATATGCCCTCGCCAGTTCAAGCTTCCGTCAATGGAAATTCCCAAGAATTTTATTGTGTCGCTTTGGGTAATATTAATTCCCTCAACCTGCACTTGTAGATTCTGATGTGGCTGCCGAAATAATAAAAATGAAGTTTTATTTAAATTTAGTGAAAGATTATTACAGCTACACCATTTGATCATTTCGGTAATTACCTTTTCTATATCACCGCAAAGTCCACCTATATCGTTATTGATTAAAATGCAGGAAGTATCGTCCGCAAACTGACATAGATTAGTAGGCGTTGGGAGATGTTCACTAAGGTCATTGACATACAGTAGAAAGAGTAGAGGTCCCAAAATAGACCCTTGTGGGACCCCTTGATTTAAAGAGACCTCATTAGAGTAGATGAAGCGTGCCCCTTTATCTGTATTTATGGTTATGCATACTCTCTGTTTTCGATCACTTAAGTATGATTTCAGCAGTTCGTTTGCAATGCCACGAATTCCATATATTTCAATCTTTTCCAATAAAACCGCTTGATCAAGCCTATCGAACCTACCCCACCCACAACAAGTTTACTATCTAAGTTTTCCAAAATATATGATAAGGAATTGAATATAGCCATTTCTGTTGATCTGCCTCGCACAAATCCAAATTGAGAGTTTTTTATTACCTCAAATCTACTTAAGTGATCGAGAATCCTATTGTAAATAACTTTTTCGAATATTTTTGAGAACGATGATAATAACGATACCGGCCTATAGTTATCTATATGGGAACGATCGCCTTTTTTAAAGATAGGTACAGTTTTTGCAATTTTTAGCTTATCTGGAAATACACCACTCATTAACATATTGTTTATAATATCTGATAATGGAGCAGCTATACAGGGTGTATGAAAAAATCCGACAAATAGTAACATCATGAGAAACTACATCAAAAACTGAACAAGAAGCTTCAGGCATTTTGGCATCAAACTCATAGTTTCCACAATATCTTCGATTAAAGTTTCTTAAATTTGGCAACGTTGCTACAACTTTACTTTTTACCATTGTTACTATTTACAATTAAAAAATAATAAACTAAACTAAAAAAACCAAATTTTTATTCAAAACTAGATAACAATTTATAATAACTGTTCAAAATGACCCCCTCCAACATCTCGACACATTCTCACTCGGCGAATGATGCCGTCATTCATGGTCTGTAACATATTATTTTCTCTTATTCTGGCGACTGCTTGCTGCATTCTTTCTATCAGCTGATCTTCTCTGTTTATTTCTTCTTGGTAGACGTGCTCTTTTAAAGTTTCCCATAAGAAGAAGACAGCTTAAATCCGTACTTCTTGCACACCACTCTGCCGACCCACTTCGTTCAATCCATCTCTCAGAGAACTCCTCATTTAACCAGTTTCTTGTTTGAATTCCCCACTGAGCTGGTGCTCCATCCATTTGGAACCACATACTTCCTCTGGTTGCTAAAGGGATGTCTTCTAATAAATCCGGCAAGTTGTTAGTCAGAAACTCCACAAAATTGTTTGCAGTTAAACGTTGGGGTAAAATATTAAATATGTGGTCCTATTAATGAAGTATGAAGAATTCCGGCTCAAAAGTTTACACTAAATCGCACCTGATGATGGGTTTGATAAATAGCATGGGGGTTCTCGTCACTCTATTGGTGCCGTTGCGAGTAAAAGTGGGTTCATCCGTCCAAAACACAACAAAATAATGAAACAAACGGACAATTTTCGAAATTATTAAAACAGACAAGCAATTGCTGACAAGTCAAAATGACAGGAAAGCAATGTTGATCTAAATAAAAACGTTTTAGAATTTTCCAGTAGTTACTTAGAAACAGTGCAGCGTTGCAAAACCTTTTAAAGCTCTCAGAAGCAAAGAATTTGCTTTAATTGAAAACACATTACAGCCAAACTCCAAGCAAAAAATGCTAAAATACTAACCAGTTGTGTTTCCTGTTGCCTAAACTATGACCAGTCATTGTCATTTAATAATAATTCGCCCTATTAAAAAAATTAGTATCCTACTTAAGACTATCAATTACTCGATAACTAGAGGGTTGCCAGCAAAATGGGACTAGAGTTTTTTGTTTACTTCTTAATGCTGCTTCCCATGGTGTGCCTATTTGTCGGCTTTTTTCATACACCCTGTATATATGGCTACTTTCTTAATAATTGTCACAGGTACCCCATCCAAACCTGACGAATATTTAGATTGCAACTGTGAAATAATTTTTAAAATTTCATTAGAATCGCTGGGTTTAAAGAAAATCGAGTGTGTAACTGACCTTTTACTTTTACTACAAGTACCGATAGAAGGAATAATTTTTAGTTGAAAGTGGTTGCTAAATAATTCAGCTAAATCATTTGGATTGGATATTTCAGTACCATGTTGACTAATTACAATGTTTTTGTTCTGTTTCTTACTTTTTTTTGTATTGTTAAATAGATTAAACATAGTTCTTGTTTTATTACTAGAAGAATTAATTAGGTGTTGATTTGCAGATTTACGAGAATTATCAACGTAGGCTTTAAACAACTTTTTTCCAGATTTATAGGCTTTTAGTATATTCATATTGTTAGTTTGTTTAAACAATTTATAAAGATCGTTAAGATTTCGAGACCATATTTTAATTTCTGGTGTTATCCACACCTTGTGATTATTAACAGGTTTGACACGTTCCCGTTGAACTGGAAAAGCTACATCAAAGTAGTAATAAAAAATGTTAAAGAAAACATTATACTTTTCATTAACTTCACAAGCCATGTAAACATCGGTCCAATTTTCGAAGGCAAGCATATTTAATAACGCTTCCACGTTGTTATCGTTATAGCTTCTACGATAACAGAATTTTGGTTCACTATCCGATATTTCTAATCCTTGTAATTCGCAAACTAAGGCTGAATGATCAGATAAATAGAAATCAATCACGGCGGTAGTCAAAATATCAGATTCAACATTACTATAGTATATTGCGTCATAAGGGAAGATATAGGCATATTTCATCCCGAAGATTTCTGCTGCACGAGCGAACGCAGTGAGCGAGGGCAGCAAAAGCCGAGGGATGAAATATGCCGTTAGATTCCCGTAGGGCACAAGTTATTTTTTGTGCAGCCGGACGCGAAGTGGTCATTTCGCGTACGCAATACAGGACGCGAAATCCGATTTCGCGGCCTTACCCTTAGTAACGGCCGCGAAATATTTTAACGGCCGTTACTAAGGGTAAGGCCGCGAAATATGAATATGTCAGTTGTATGTATTTTTTACGGCTGCACAAAAAATGTTGTGTATACTTCGGCCGCGAAATTCTTTAGCGCCTTCGAGATTGTCTTGCCTCGGCCGCAAGCGGCCTCGGCGACAATTTTTCTCTCGGTACGCTAGAATGGAATTTCGCGGCCTTAGCATACAAATAACTATTTCCGCATCCATGAGAAGTTCGTATTAAATAAAAATAGTTATAATATAATACGTACCTACGTTTTTGACATATAACCTCAAATTACACATGTCAAATTTTCGTATTAAAAATAATTTCTATAATGAATTTATGTAAAAAATAATCGTATTTGCTTGAATTTTAAAAAATAATTACACTTATCAATCACTTAAATGAAGATTTTTGTATAATTAAATAATAATTTTGATTCTAAATTCTATCGATAGATGTCACGTCGATAGCATGCACGGTAAAAACCCGCAAATGTTCATATCGTCCCGCTTTTTCATATTTACCCGCTATTCGCCATTGTTAACCTCAAATGAGATAAATAATCTGTCAATTACATACCATGGATACGGAAAAAAATATTGTCAATTCGCGATCTGGTAGTCGCCGTTACCCGCGTATAATCATTTAGGTGTGATACAAGTCCATATGTTTCTAAAATAGTTACAATTTCACTAGCAGGCCGATTATTTACCTGCGAAAAATCAAGGTTGAAATCCCCGCAAACTAAAAACTTCTTATTGATGTCGTATACCTGTTCTAAAGAATATGACAATTTATCTTTAAAAATACTAACATCGCCACTAGGCGCTCTATAAACACAGAAGATACTGTAAGTAGTTTCACCTAATTTTAGTTCTACAGCACATATTTCAAAATGTTTTTCATCAGATATCATATTGAATTTCGAACTTTTTGCGGATAAATTATTTTTTATAAATATAGCTGTACCGCCTCCTTTATGTTGTTTCCTGCAGAATGAACTAACTAAGTAATAATTATCAAGTTTATAATTAGCAATTTCAGATTCCAATAACCATGTTTCAGTCATACAAAGAACATGTGGATTAACAGAATCAAGAAAAACATTCGTTTCATTTATCTTATTCCGCAAACTTCTGATATTTAAAACTAAAATTTTAAAGTTTTTATTAAGATTCAGATCAGAACTATTATGCTGAGGTGGCAAAATGATTGGTTGACGGTGTGTGATGTTTGCATGAGAAGTCATTTTTATGTGGTGGAAGTTTGTTGAATTTGCTTCGAAAAATCCTGTTTTTTCTGATAGAAGGGTTAAGCAAAATGTTGGTGCCCCATAGATCTTTATTTAATATTTTGTGTTTGTCCTCATAATTTATGCCTAGTTTGAAAGACTTATAGGTGTTATATTTTGTAGTTAGCGCTTCACAGGAATTCACAAAAATATTGTTATCTTTTAAAAACTTTTTGATGTTATCTTCATCATAATTAAGCTTAACTCGTGAAATAAATATATATACTGTCTTCTCAACTCCCTCGATGCTGGCCTTATTGTTAGTCCCATATACTAGATTATTTTTTCTTACGGTCGGCTTTGTCACTGTTTTATTCCTATCATCTGATACATCGTCATTATTATAGATAATATTATTCATAATTTGACGGGTGGTCACATCCATGACCTCTCTGTTTAGATCAGTTTTTGAGATCTGACGGTTTTGTGAATTTATTTGTAAACAATTTTCACGATGGTGTTGGGCATGCTTAGTTGTCTGCACTGATTTTGTATTTTTTTGTCGCGCATTATTGTTAACGCCAACCGTTGATCATTTGTGTTATTGATTACTCGCCATTTGGACCATATAACATCGATATAACGACAAATAAAAAATAAAGTAATTTAACGTAAAATATACAACGCAGTGATACTCTAATCATAAAAATACTGAAATAAACATTATTCTTGAAACAAAGACAGTACTACCGGATATCATTTAAGTTATTAAAAAATAATGTAAAAGAAGCACTGCTATTTACTCTTGTCGTTTCTTTCTCAGGAGGTAATATATTTTCAAAACAAACCCTATCAATTGCAGGCATCCGGGGTAGCATTGATTTAATTGAAGTTACTTTATTTGCGGGTAGGGCATTTCTGTTGTTTGTTGCAACCTTTGCATTTTCAAATAGACATTAGTAAGATCCTCTTTCGTGTTCCTAGTTCTATTTTTGTCAATGCTAACTGAAGTGAGTGGACCCATATAGGAAGTTTTCAACTGAACTTCAAAAAGTGATTGAGTATACACTAAAGTTTTAATCTTAGAATACCAAATGTTATTATTATAATTCAGATTGGTACATTGTTCTTGAAAGTATAAAAACATCTTTCGGTTTCATGACTCCATAGTATTATTTCTGTGAGTTCAGGATAGCCCAGGATGGTGCAATGTACAACTATAAGTAGTTTCGACTTCTATTTCGCATTTAAATTATTAGATGTATATGTAGACATACACCCATGTTTTCAAACTTCTGAAAATTTTAGCACATGCGACTATAATATTTTCTATATAACTTTGAAAGTAAGTGGCTCCATCTAACAAAACCCAGTGGAGTTCGTTCCCTCAAATACATACAACTTTGTAGTAAATATCTCAATTTTGATAAAATGTAACATACAGCCTTATTACTCTCATCTGACGAAATATTATCAAAGTTACGGTCTAGGAGACTCAGCCTGTAAAACTATGTAATATACAGGGCGCCTCTAAAATGGCGGAAAATAAACTTGGTACCTTATTCTCCTTATATTCAAAGTAGAAACTGTTAGCAGTGTTGCTTTGTGTTTGGTAATTTGAAAGTTATGTGAAGTGAATGATTTTCGTTAACTTTGCTTATTTCTACGCTGAAGCCACTTAAAATTACTAAAGGCAAAAATATCATTTTGTTCCAAAAGAAACAAATTCTCCAAATATGCATAGCCAAGGTAGGTACGCTCAGTTGAGGATTTTTGGTCAATTTTTATATAGGTTGATGACTTGGACGCTCGATCACTGAAATAGTTTAAAAGCAGAATAAAGGTAAAATATGCTGAAAGTTATCAAAGCTCTATAAATTCTATTAATATTGTAAGAAATCTGCTTTTATTCAAATTTTAGGTGTTACTTAAAAATGTTCATTACTTTAAACCCACCCGTTATTAAAACAAGTATTTGAAAAATGTTATTGATGTAATGGCACTTTAGGGATAATTAAGCAAATTTTAATTTCAAAACAACAAACAGAGAGTTTCTCTTTTGAATGCCAATAAAAAAGGTTTTGTTATTATTTTATGCTAAAACAAGCTCGCTATAAAACGGTTGATTGATCGAGCTGTAGCAAAATTCTGTTTATTTCCCAATAAAAGCGTGCATCCACTTTGTTGAGGTAAATATAAACATTATTTGGTTCCTGTAATTAAAAAACGAAATTTCATTTCCCATGTATTATAAACAACAGCCTTAGAATAATCGCTGAAATACCCCATTGAAAAGGGCTTTTATTAACCTGATAAAAGTTATCAAGAAATACCATTCAATTTTCAATAATTACACCAGAAACAGCTTTCGCTTCTATTTAGATAATTAAAAAAGGCAACTTCTTTACATTTGTATTGAAACTTTTAAATTCGTTACTTCAGTTTCGCTTCTTATGCAGTACGCTAATTATTTATGCGGAAAACGTTCTTTGGCCGTAGTATCCATTTGCCTGCAAAGTTTCATATTACTGAAGAGGTCGCCTGAAAACTTGAACCATTATATTAATTAAAAGGAATAAAACAGCTCCGAAAATTCATATTTTCATCAAAAGAAAATTCGTATCATTCTATCATTAAATTACATTAATCTGTTTAAAATTGTATTTTCAGAAATTAGGTAGTCGGTCCGGTTTTTTCCTTTTGGATCGTGTTTACGTTCGAATTTGAGAAAATCTAGTGATGGATCCCTATTTCCTTTAGAATGAATGATGAGCTCTTTTACGAATGTCGACCTTCATCACGTCAACAAAATTTATGAAATTTAATAAACAAATATATAAATTCGCATGAACAGATATGTGAAAAGCTGAGAGCGGATAATCTTTATAGAAAGGAAATGCAATTTATTATCGGGATTTTAGAAGAATTGACAGCTGCAACTTAGACTTTTCCTAAGTATTTTGAATATATTCTGAATGGGAGCGATTCCTTTTATTCGTCGGTCGGGGTTGTCTTGTAACAGTTAACTTTAGTTTTTGGAAACAAGCAAGTTCTTTCAGCATTTCCATGCCCGAATGTTAAATGTTCCATTTTGGTCAAACGGTTTGGTTTCGCTAACGTCGTTCTTTGCATTTCTTTAATTAGAGAACTTGATCGATAACGGCGTTTTTTCGTTTTTCTGCCAGGCTTTTTCTGTTACTGCCTTTCTAATGAAATTCAAAATGAAGGTGCTACTTAATTTTCGACTAGCTAGTTGTTTTTCTTTAATTTTACGTTTTTGTAATAGTTTGCATACATAGATAAGAAAATATTAAAGGTTTGCTTACCTCACTTCTGAAATTTAATTGGTTCTTGAGGCTAATCTTATTGGGGTTTTTTTAAGCTCTCTGTAATTTACAATTTTTTTCTCTCAATTTCTGAGGGGATTCATTAGCAACTGATTAAATATTCACGGCTTTCTCTAAAGTTTGTAAACTGTGATTATGTTCAGTATGATTATTTATAACGTCTTCAATTGTTCATCAAGTTAACTTTAACAGTTTTAACCATTATTGAAGTACCTATTATTTAAATCAACGATCGACGGAAAAACTATCAATATTTTCCAATTATATTAAAACGAACAAAATAATGCACTAAAGTGAATGGCGAAATAAAAAATCTGTGAACTCTATCACCAAACCTAAAGATAATGTTCGCCTACTTTTCTATGTCTACTCCACAAATTAACTTCAATTTTTGTGGCTCAACCGCTTTAAAAATTGTTTATTTAGAACACACAAAAATTTTGCCCACCTTCGTCGAAACCCTACTTTCAAAATTTTTAATTACATTTTGCAACATCAAATATTTTTGTTAAATTCAAGGAATTTTTATTTATTCTTTTCTTGAGTTGCCCCAACAGAATGATTAGTTTGATGATGGAATTGTTGAACAAATGCATTTGGTGTACGTTTTTTGACTACTCCATTGTCTGATTTTCCAAAAAGACCACCAGTTTCACAAAACAAAGAATTCTGTCCAAAATACTCTTGTATTGCCTATTATCTACTAATCAATTTGAAAGTGAACCTTGAAATCCTTCCATACAATTTTGCGCTGCTTAAACCCACATAACATCAACTCTGTCATCACCCTGAAAATAACTTTTAACTGAAAACACTTTGCGTTCTAAAATATAAATCTTAATAGCAACAAAGAATTCTTTAGCTATCAAAACAACTTATTGGCAATAATTTCGCCGATAAGGTAGAAACTTTGAAAAAGAACCAATATATACTACTGAAATCGTCTGACACTTGCTATTTGCTTGTTTGTTTCATCTTTCTAAGAAAATTTCAAAGCTAAGTTAAACTTTTCAATACTTATATTTATTTAAACCCCTCGAGTTTTCTTTTGCTTCTTTTAGCTTCTCTCTTGCTCTTCTTTACTCTGTTTCTTCCTGCCTGTTATCCTTTCTTCATTTATTCAGTTACCCCGTTACTTTAGATTCATACAACAGCTGTGTAATATTGAAAACAAGGTGGATGAGTTATCAAAGGATTTTTGCGAGCAGCGATAGTAATAACAAATAAGCCTGTAAGCATAATTCTATTAAGCCAACTGTTAGGTATAGTGATGGGGCACATTATACATAAAGAATTTTAGTGCTTAATGGAAATACCTATTTTGACAAAAATTAAGAGATACGATAAACTTAAGGATACTTGAAGAGAAGCCCCAAAATCTACAAAGTAATGCAGTTTTGATAGTAACAGACAATAATACCCGATCTAAGATATGGTATGACGTATTAATATTAACAAATGTAAAAGGAAGATCACTAGAAGATTAAAGTCTAGCAATTGTAAATCTTTGCGGATTAGATCTTGTAACCAGCTGGACAATAGCAAAACAGAAACTTGCGCAGAACATTCAGCATAAACTTCTCATCCTCAAAAATTTGTAATACACTGATGGACAAAATTATCGCATATTTTTTTCACAGTCTTCTTGCAAGAAGAAATTCTGATGAGCCACGTGAATTAAACACTTTATACTAGAGAGAAACGTTTATTTTAAAAACTCCTATTAAACAATCTTAAGTTTTTATGGAAAAAATCGTGAAAAAACTTAATTGTTACAAAATTCATAAAATAATATTAACTTGCTTGCATCCTTCTAGACATGCTACTAATAAGATTCTGAATGGTTTCTTCAGGAATTGCATTCCATTCCTATTGCAATTCGCGGCTCCTCTCTTGTACTTGGAGCGGGGGATTTCTTCGTCGTATGCGATATCGTGCATTAAAACGAATCTGTCGTGTCCAATAATGCCGATATACGGTAAAGCATGGTCTTGCAAGAGGTCTTCAATATACCGGTCAGCTGTCATCCATCCAATAACTTCCACAAGTTCGGTGCTTCCCTGCCAACTAATGCCTCCCCAAAATATGATTCTGCCACCTCCAAAACTAACGCTCTGTATAAGGTTGCAGCTGGCGTTTCTTTCCCCAACTCTTCTGTAGACGTAGTTTCATCCAGCCGGCTTCCATAACTGAGTTCTGGTCTCATCCTGTGAACAGAATATTTTTCCAGTGCTCAATTGTCCAATTCACATAAGCTCTGGCAAATTCTAGTAGCCGAGTTTTGTGGTTTTGGAGGAGACGCGGAACTACGACAGGACGCCTTGGATTCAAATCTGCTTCTTCGTTTGACTGTTTTGGAACTGACATTAACTTGCCTCACATTTAGTAGCTCATTTTTGAGATAAGAGGCGATTTCGTGTAGACTGGAGTATCAAAAAAGGCTATCAATTGCAATTGTGAAATAAAATGAAGACTAACATTAGGGTCTAAGTGCGTGGGGGTATACAAAAAGTTGCTGTGCTGGGTAATGACAAAACAGGAAGAAAACAAAATTGAAGCATGGGAAAGGAAGTTACTGAGACTAATATATGGATGCATAAATGAAGATGGCATTTGGAGAAGACGAACAAACAAGGAATTAGAGGAGCTTTAGAGACCTAACAATACCAAAAATTATAAAACAAAATAGAATACGATGGATAGGACACCTACCCAGATTACCAAACACAAGAACAGTGAAGGAAGTGTACAAATTGGAACCCGAAGGAAGGAATAAACGTGACAGGCACAGACTAAACTGGAAAAATGACGTAGAACAGGATTTGAGGAAACTGAAAGTCAACAACTGGGAGATGATAACTATGGATAGGAAAGCATGGAAGAATATATGTAGGTGAAAAAGCCAAGGGCCTTTAGGGCCTCTAGCGCTGAAATATATCTATCAATTGCTGTTGTGCAGCTTTTGCGTCCTTGGCCGGGTCTTGTTTTGTAGTTTCCAGTCTCTTGGTACCTTTTTAAAATTCTTGAAACTGTGGATTGAGTTACCCCGAGACGTCTTGCAATGGTTTTTTGCCTATACCCTTCGCTAGATAGAGCTACAACTTGTATCGCTTCAACTTCATTGCAACGTCTAACCGGTGGCATTTTGTTGTTTTAAATAAAGAAAAATGCAAATATAATTGACTACAACTTCCTTAGTTTCCCTACAAATAACTTAACTCACTACAATACTTAAATCTTTTAAGTAGGTAATTAAAGACGATGTTTGCTGACAATATGCATGAATGACTATAATAGTACATTACATCCGAGGTGGGAAATGTTTCATTACAGCCGAGGGCTTGATGTATGACCGAGAGGCGAAGCCTCGTGGTCAGACATAGCGCGAGGCTGTAATGAAACTCCCACCGAGGTATGTATACTATTTTATTCACAATCATTAATCATGAATTTTATTAATATTTTTTGACAGCTCTATTATAATTTATTTTAGCCTACTTTAACATATAGATCTATGACAGTGTCGCTAGGCAATCGTACATAAACATTTCCCGCCCGTGGGTGGGAAGTGTTTTCTGTCACTTTCCTCCCAAGAGATTGTCATTACAGTTAGGAATGACGTATTTCCCAACCTCTAAAAGGTTAGGAATCGACATATTACTATAATGATTGTGAATAAATGATATTACTATGCATTAAATGTCAAAAATTTCTAAACATTTTGTTTTTCCCAGTCTACCAGATAAATAATATCAATACACACACAAGTTTACGGTGTTATTTTAAAATTATTTTCCAGAAATCGCGAAAAAAATGCGATAATTTTGTCCATGGGTGTATAAAATACAGTGGAAGAGGGTACATGATAAGCGAAAATAGGTGGGTATTATTTGATTAAGAATTGCCAACAAAAAATTAGAAATATTTATTCGTGAGACTGATGAATCAGATTCGCCAAAATAGATAGATTAAAAGATATGCTAAAAGAGACAACGCATTTTGCAAATTTCATCATAGGTATAATGGATCGATGGAAGATGTTTGTCATAAACTCTTGGATGTAGCTAAAACTAAAAACTAGGACAAGGAAGGAAATCAGTCCTTTGGTAGGCAGAAGAGCTAACTGTCAAAAGGAAAAGGTGAATGCTTTCAGAAGGCATTACCAAAGAGCACTAAATAACGATATATTAAAAGAAGAAAGGAAGTTGCACTATTACGAAGAAATAAGCAAATATATTAAAGTCAAACGTAGGAGAAAACTACCTGGAAAAAATAATTGTGAGTTATGGAAATATCGACTCCATGGGGTATCGTATAAAAGATAGCAGCTGGTAAAAGAAAAAACAAATTTGTTCTTTCCACAACAAAGACAGAACAACAATTTGCAAAATATGTCAAAAACCCTTGGAACCAAAAACAATGAACACTTCAAATAAGATGTGGAAACTATTTTGAAAAATATGGATCCTAAGGGCGGTTCAGGCAAAGATGATATAACAAATGGAATAATATTGTGATAAAGCGACGATCTTGTATGCACTTTCCACGCGAAGTTGACATGACATATTAGTCAGGGTCATTACACGAATCAAGGTAAAGGCATATGCACGAATAACCGCTGATAAATTGAAACATGATACATGCGGCTGCATAAATGATAAATCTGCATTTTTTTAAATATACAGATTAGCACGATATCTCCCGCAGCTGCACAAAGCGCTGATAACAGCATTTTTATAAAATGATGACCTCAGCGTAAAACGATACATGTAAGTGGGAATCTGACTGTTATAAAAGGAATTGCCTTAACAGAACAGACTATGGTCAGAGCGTCCGTCAGACAGTCATGTCCTTAAGAAGTCAGGTCCCATTCTTAGTACTCAGTGGTGTTTTCTACGATTTGCATGTAATACTATTTTCCTGTATTTAACCTAAATGTAATTCAATTCATAGGGAGCTAACCTGTTGCTTTATTTTACTAACTTTGATGTTTGTACGTACTCTCTAAAATTGTCTAAGTGTTTACTTCTAACTTTAACCTTAAATGATATTTGTAAAACCAAACAAAAGTCGGATAATACATGTTATGTTAGTTGAACCAGACTTTCAATATAGAACCTCTCGCAGCAAACCAACGCTCACGTGGCGTAGCTGGTTAAATAATTTTTATTAACTTCTAACATTATTGGTCAAAAGCCGCTACGTTACAATATCAAGGATATACGATAGGTTTCATGTGTTCATAACCAACACTTTTAACCAATATTTAAATAGAGCATATTTTGCAGAATCGGAGCTGCCATTGATAGTTGGTAAAATCGAAGATATGCAACTAAAACAGTATGGGCATCTAGGGTGAAGAATGAAAGAATCCATAGAAAAATGCTAGCAGAAGGAATAAGACCGAGAAGAAAAACATTGAACGGAATAAGAAGCATGGTAAGAAACAGAGCAGAATACCTAAGATGGGCAGAGGAGCCCTACCCAACTGTGTAATGACATAAATTCGTCAAACAAAGAAGAACAATATTTGCTAAAAGACTAGAAGGTATCAATTAGAATTTCTATATTAAAACCAGGAAAGGAGACACAATTTTTAGAAAAGCTAAAGCTCAGCAGAGTAATGGAATGCCTAAATAAAAATAATCTACTGAGCCGTAATCAATATGGCTTTACCCCCGATAAAGCCATCACCGATGCAGTAATGGAAGCTAACACGATTTTTTAGACGAAAATTTAAAGAAGAAAAATGTCGCGATTGTAGTCAAAGCGGGTGTTAAGGGAGCATCTCGTATGCCATGATGGCTAATGGCTAGTGATAATAAATTCACTGAAAAATGTAGCTGTACTAAAAATCTATACGAATTAACATTGAGTTCGAATTCTCACCATATTAGGCCAAAACTCCCCCTAAGTCTAGTGAGGGCAGAACAATAATTATAAAGAATATGTTTTGCCGTTTCGTCTTCTAAGTGACATGAGAGGCAGATTCTTTCGTGGCAAACTTGCACAAAATCTTGCCATCTCTCGCGAGGAGGTAGTAATAGCCATTTTAGCATGAGGGCAGTTACAGCTATATTAACCCACCTAATACTGTGACGATTGTGGGATTCCACTTTGATTATTTAAGTCATTGTTGACGTAGGTGTAAGAGCAGGTTCAACGCCCCAAAAGTGTTGTTGCGAGCCTACCTTAGCCAAAGCGCCAGCCTGTACATTACCATGTAAGCCAGTGTGTCCTTTGATCCAAGAACATCATTATTGCTACCTGCTACAGGGCTTTGAATTTGTTCATGAGCAAAAGGGAAGCTCTACTGCCACTGTATATTCTGATTGTTCTTTTCTAGATGTCTAACTCCAGAATAACATCCCCAGCTTAGATAATAGCTACAACTTCTGATTGCAAAATAATTAGTAGTGAGCTTGTCTAGTGGTTTGTGAACTCGGATATTGGGATATCCAGTATAACAAACACATTCCAAATTTCAAATATATAAAATTATTCTAAGTAATTGCATTTGCTGACGAATTTGTAGCATTGTCAAAAGGTAAGAATAGATGTAAGCTGAAAATACTGCTAACATGGATTTAAGAAGGTAGCAAAGATGGGCTTAATAATAAAATTCAATTTTATGGAGAAAAGCCAGTAATAGAAAATCTGCAGGAAAATAAAAAGTGGAAATTTTTCTTAGCTATACAGTTCTAGAACAGGTAGAAAGTCTAAAATAGTTACATGCGTGGATAGCTGAAGGAGTTAAATCTGACAAGCATGCCTCTGAAAAACGTAAAAAACTGATAGACATCGTTTCTGTCTATGTAAAAATATCATGGGGGTTAAAGTAATGGGCGCTAAAAACTATTTGCCGAGTAGCTACGGCCCCAATTATGATGTACGGAGCTAGCTCCAGCATAGAAAGAAGCCCTGAAAAGCAAAGAACATAAAAATTATCAAATCGTTCAGAATCTTCTCGTTCGAAATGGTGAAAATCAATTAGAACTACATGTAAAAGAAAGAGTTCTGTACTGTGAGAGAACAAGAAAAGGAAGAACCTGAGGAGTTGAAAAAACATTCTTCCTCTCAATGACTTGCTCATTCACTCATTCACTCACTTTATATTTTTTATATGTATATTTATTTTCTTTAATGTTATGCTGCAAATTTAGTTCAGTTCTAACTATTCTAAATACAAGTCTAAAAGGGATCGAATTTGTAATCAGAGACAACATCGTAAGTTCACAAACTTTTCCGTGTAACCACTAGAATCAGAAACATTTAATAGTTATGCAACACTTTTTATATTCCCATTATAATACTCAATGACTTTATTCTGCGACCTAAAAGAGCCCGACAGTTTATGATAAACTAACCCGATGTAGATACGTAATTTTAATTTTACATTCCCAGCATGAGAACGCATTTATTAGTGGCATGGAAAATTAAAATAATGTCAGCACGGTTATGATAATTTACACTCATTCAAAGTCTGAATCTAAAATTTACGTCGAGGGTATTGTGATTCTTCTTTAGAACGGAATGAATTTGCATCACTAAAGTACCCGCGTCTCTTCTTTCATTTTTAAGTATTATTAATTAATTTTCTATAAAAAGGCACATTACAAAAAAGTAAACAGACAGCCTGGCACGGAATACGAAATCAAAATTGTAGCAGATGTTTGAATGTGGGTTAGGTTTAAATTCTATAAAAATTTGATGTTAATGTGGATTTTGTTCACATTTCAGCTCAGTTTTCGACTTTTATAGGAATACTTTAAGACGAAGTTTAAGACCGAATTTTGCAAAAACCAGGTGATAAATTTGATATCAAAGTTTGTCCAACACAAATGGAAGGAATTCCAATGAACGTCAAAATAATTTTGCTTAATAACTACAAGTTTGTATAGTGTTACATTCACATGACTAACAATTATACAATTAAATTGAAGAACAGATTCACAGCCGTCTGTCTACTAATCAGTTGAAACGTTTATAAATCCTGGAATCATACCTGAAATTAGTAGCTTCTCCAAACCGTGTGCTAGACAAGGTACATCAGGTGCGGTTTACTTAATAAACTACCAACCGTGCTTTGTTAGTGGAACATTCATTCTCTGATTCAGCTGAATTTACTTAAGTAACTTTGTTAAAATTAACTGAATTGGATTAAGTTTTTCTTTAAACTTAATAACAACGTACAAAGGTAACTGTATATAGTAATTATGAGTTTCAGCTCCAAATTAATAGCCTGCTTATTTTAAAATAAAGTCCTTTAAAAGTTATTCAATTAGCAGAAAATAGCTGAAAACGCTAGCATAACTATAAACAAATTACAGTAATTGTTGTAAATTCCAGTAAAAAGCTCCTTGCTTTTAATTCAGTCTAGTAATTTCAACTTTAATATTTTTAACAAGGTTGCAACAAATCTGTCTGTAAATTACATAGCTTACTATCGTAATTTTGAAATATCCTTCACTAAAATTAATCCTGTTGCATTTCCATTTAACAGCTGTACTTATGGTAGAGTAAATACTCATACGAGCTACAACTATAAACTAAAATATTTTATTTATTACAAATTGCAACGCGTTAATTAACATTTAATGGAATTAGCAGCATTGCAAATTGTTAGAAAATGATTTGATGCTGTTATTAAAGAACGTATGCATTATGATTAGAGAACCGGAAATTGCAAACGAACGATTCAGAACAATTACCAAGCTTCAGGTAGTTCATGTTGTAACCGAATGATTACTGTATAGCTTCAAACTTTCAACTACCTAATCTGTTATGTATGCAAATAAAAGCTAGCGCTCAACATAACTTAATGAATTATATGCAAAACAGGGAATTTATTACATTGTTATCGTTTTAACAACTAGTGTCATCACTGAATTTGCTTTGAAATTCAATATGCGGCCTGATTTTAACCTATGTCATTTATATTGTCATTGTTTGAAATTTTAATTAAATCAATACCGGAATATTTAGTAGATTGGGGGGAAATCTTGCATAAGAAACCCCCTTTTCAAGAAAACATACAGAAACAGATGTTTATGTCGCACTTCAATCCATTATCAGAACTTTAAAAAAGGTGTTGTAAAAAATTAGTACGATAGAGCAACGCAAACGTTTAATTTTCAAAACAAAATGATCAGGAGTATCTCATGCAAAATACGTTCACCAAAATTAAAAACATATGAACACAACATAGGGAATGATACACCCACTAATTTATCAGTACCAGTTCCAAGTATTTCTGATAAAGTAAAACGAATTGGTAAAAAATTCAATATTAAAACAGTTTTAAAAACTGAGAATACATTTGGATCAATTCTTCCTAAAACTAAACCGATAAACGGAGAACAAAAGAGACTGCTTGCATGATACTTCCTTTAAATGCGGTAAATGCTATATCGGTCAGACATCCCAACCCATTATACGTGCTTAAATAACCATAAAATCCCCTGGGGAATCTGTAGAGTTTTATATAAACCCATACAATACAACAAGAAAATTCAAATGTTTATGTCTATTTAAACAAAGATAATTGCATTTCATCTTATTCCGTAAATCTGAATAAAGTTTGTATACAGGTACTTAAGACGGCAATGCTGCGTATTCAATGAACAAAACTTTCGCATTTTTCAGATTTCTCCCTTAAGTATTGTGAAAAATTCAAAATGAGCCCGAGTTTGAAGAATGTTTGTAATTAGCGAGATAAGAATTTGTAAAATAAGTAAATTTCCAAAGTACTGTGAAACTGTTCTAGTAAAACAAAACTGAAAAAAGGGAGCTGATTCTAACAATTGTCTAGAGGTACCTACAGAGTCCTTTATAAAAACATAGACCAGTCCTTTAATACTACTATTTTTCTGAATTAAGACTCGAAAAACGGGTTGTCATTATAATCGTCATAAAGTTCTGTAACAGTTGAATTATGACCTGCTTTTCGGGTTTTCAAATCAATTCGATATATTGTGGCCAAGCCGTTTTGCCTTTAATGTTGGGAATTAATGTAAAGAAGTTACTTTAATAATTTAGGTAGAGTCTTTGACCAACGTCGCCACTTGAATATTGCTTGACTTTTTACGAGAGGTTTTTATTCAAAATTAAATTCAACTAAAATTCATGTATTTCATATCGGTGCTTTAGTTTTACAAAATAATGTAGGTAAATGGTTCTAAGTCCTAATTCAAAGTGCATTGATACAAATTATTACAAGTCCTGATGCAAAGTAAACCGATATAAATTACTCTAAGTTCTGATTACATTTAAAACGACTAAGCCCACAAACCAATTTAAATAATTCACACAAATATTTTACAAGTCCAGAATTAAAGTTAATTTAAAATAAAACAATCTTATATGTATTTACTGGAACATCATCTTGAAGGGTGTCAATTTTGTCGTACATGCTGCTATGTTGATGGTGGGATATAAACCATTTATGTCATGTGATTTCGCTTATCATTTATACAGAAACTTGGCCCCCTTCTCTCAATATTCAGTGTCTTATCTTATGCACGTGGAGAGTGCATAGCTGCATTGAAGCACGTACGAGGTGTCAGGTTTCGCTGTTCAATGCACTTCCATATACATGTATTAAAAGATGCAACCTTGACACGGCGCGTGTGGCTTGCCAGTGAATACCCTGACTGAATGACGTCATATCAACCACGCGTGCGAGTGAATTGAATAAACTAAATGCATTTCAAACTTCGATTAATATTTTTACATTAGCCCTTGTTACAATATACATATTTATGTGGCCATAAGTCTTCACCACACTTAGGCTTTTATACACAATATATTCGATCGCTTTACTTTGTATCCAATTGTTAAATTACTATTATACCACTATTATTTAGAGTTGGTTGAATGTTTTAGCTTTTTTTACTATTTCTTGACAATTTTTTCGGTTAAGTGTTTTTTCCAGTTTTCTATTTGCATTATTTTTTGGTCTTCACTAACATCATTAGCCATGTTAATTTTGGTGTTCCTCTTCTTCGATTATCATGTGGTTTCCATTGAATTATCGTTTTAATAGTTCTATCACTACTTGCTTGTCACACATATCCTAACCTAACCATCGTATCCTCTGTGATTTTATAAACCCTACAATGTTCTGAGACCCAATCTATGATTCAATTTCATGATGCATTTTTAATCTCAATTCGTTGTCACCAGTTTTGATTAGTCCAAGTGCTCTTCGTAATATTTTTATTTTATTTCGTTGTAAGAGTTCTTCATCTTTTGTTGTTAATGTCTACGTCTCACGTCCATAAGTAATTACCAGTCTCATTTTAGTTCGTTTACTAATAGGGTACAGCAGTGCCTTATTTGCAGCAGTGCCTTATTTGCACGGTATGTTCTAATTCCTAACTGCATTGTATATTTTATTTCTTCCGAGATGTCATTATTTTGATTTGTAATTATCCCTAAGTAACTAACAGGTGATATTTATTCAAATATATTTTTCAACCACCACCAGTTTACTTTCTTCTCTTAGATTCCTTGTTGATTTCATCTACTTAGTTTTATTCTGGTTAATACTCAGGTCCATTCTGTTTATTATACAGAGTGTCTTAAAATGAAATACATCTAGTATACTTTTGACTTTCCCATGTAAAATAAAATGTGCCGCTTGCAAACAAATTTCAAAGGTGTAATTCTTTTTGAAACACCCGGTACTATCCAAATTGAGTACTATTTGATGTAATTTCCTTTCTGTTGTAGCTATTGTAGCAATATTATCCGCATCATGCACATACTTGAACCATTTCCATTTCAGAGCAATAAGTATTTAAAAAAGTGAAAATGTTCATCTCCTTGTCTTACTCCTGTTCTTATTCCAAATTTGCTAGTTCTACCATTAAGTGTTTTTACGGAGGCTTGTGTATCATTTCTGAGTTCTTCTAACTAAATTTATTAATTTCACGTATATGTTCATTTCTTCCCTTTATTCTTATTGATTTTGTTCTTTTAATTGGTTTAATGAATGTGTTCAAATCATGCTTAAAATCTACAAATAATATACGTACGACCATGTTGAACTGGTCACGTTTTTCCATTATGTCTTATAATACGTATGGCGTCTACTAACTGGCGAACGATTTGGTCGAACACCTTATTGATAGTCTCCTATTATGGTTTCTGTTATCATCATCATTCTATTATTAGAAATGATAATATTTTATAACCAGTATTTAATAATGTTATGCCTCGATATTTTGTGCAGTCTTTCTTATTCCCTTTTTTAAATATTGGTTGGGTTACTCTTATTTTCCAGTATTCTGGCAATCTTTCTTGTTTCCATTTTGGTAGAATCAGTTTGTAGTGCAAGGGTGGCGCTAACCTGCGACCGTTAACAATTGAATGGCTGATTTTAAACGCGGCCGTACAAGAATCCAAGATGAACATCGTGCTGCTTACCCAAAAAATGTTACAACGACAGGAATGGCCATCAAAATTCACGAGCTGGTGTTAAAATATAGAAGGCTCAAACTAAGCGAAATAGCTAATGTTGCAAACATCTCAAAAGAGCGAATGCACAATATTTCAACAGAAGAACTGGGTTGAAACAGCTTTCAGCAAGATGGGTGCCGCGATTGATTATACCTGTTTCGACTTTAAAAACAAATCAACCGATTAGGAACTACAGACAGGACCTGGGTTCATTACTATACCCCAGAGATGAAACTCCAGTCGAAACAATGGACAGAACCCGGTTGCTCTGCTCAAAAGAAAGCAATAGCTGGTAAGATGATTTCCTCAGTTTTCTGGGATGCCTAAGGGATTCTGATGATAGACTATCTCCCAAAAGGGCAAACTACAAATCGCCAATATTACACTGATCTTCTGGAAGATTGCACCAAAATGTCTAAGAAAAAATACCAGGCTTAGCACGAAAAACAAACATTCGTTTTTCAATGCACACCCCCACACTAGTGTTACTGAAACGGCTAAAATCGACAAACTAAACTACGATTTGCTTCCGCATCCAGCTTAGCCGCCCAATTTAGCTCCCTCTGATTTTCATTTATTTCTTAAGCTTAAAATTTTTTTAAGAGGACAGAGCCTTTCAACTGACGAGGAAGTCAAGTCTGCCATAGATGCCTATTTTTCTGACCTCTAGGAAAACACCTTTTCTGATGAAATCTCGGCATTAGAACATCGTTAAATAAAATGCATTGCACTGTCAGGAGATTATGTTCAAAATATTATTTTTAAAAAACATATATAACTAGTTTCTCATTAGTAGGCAAACCACTTATTATTCAGCCCTCGTACATGCGTCACACTGAATTTTTCTACATGCGTGATATTATTATTCTTTCAAATTCGTTGCTCCGTCGACAATTTTTTAGATCCAGCGACATTGCCCACTTCAAAATGAAATTTAACAACTTTATATGTAAATAAACAAATTTTGTAGTCATCGGTATTATTGTTGTCGTTCATTTTCAATTATCATGTTGTTTAATAACAGTAACAGTACGTAAACCTATCTCCAACTCATTAAAATCCCAGGTTGACATAATTAAGTCGTTATTTGCAGGAAAATGGGTTCAACGATTATACATAACCATGAAATGAATATTAATGTAATCATAACATTAAAGATTTTAGTAATTCGTTCAACTAGAAAGTTTAGCTCATTAATAGAACTAGCTTAACAGCGATTTAATTTAATAACTGAATTACTTGTTCATACTGAACCTGTGCATTGCAAGTAGGTAGTAAATAACCACATTTCAACGTTTATTTAAGAAATACCTACCACAATTTAAATTCATGACTGTTGAAACGTTTATGTTGTCAGTTCTGTGAACTATGAAGGAGAATCATTAATAAGGATCTTTTTTATGGTGCGTTTATGTAGGTGCATACCTCTCAAACTTGTTCTCTTCTTACTTTGCAAAAAAAAAGTTGTCAACGAGAATCCTGTTCTAATGCAGTTGACAATGTAAATTATTTATCTTAACTTTGTTGGTACTTTGTTTTCTAAAATTGCTTCTCATGACACTTCACCCATATATGGTATACGGAGGTTAAAATGCAAAATGAAGACTTGGTTGGGTGGTATTTCTAGGAAGAGATTATGTTAATGAGTGGAAAAAATCGAAGAAATCGTATGGGACACTCAGTTATCTTAGGTTATTACATTTTTTATCTTTCTTAAGTACTGAACGTTAAAGTTTCTTTTTTTCTGCTACGTTGGTATGGCATTCAGGTCAACGTAGATCGACATTTTTACAATTTTTTGTCGCTTTGTAAGGTTATTACATATTGCTAGTTCAAGCAAGCATTCAGGTCCTGATTTCACCATTTAATTCCTCGTTTCTTCATCCACCTTACTAGGGCCTCATCCTCATGTAGCCTTCTAGCAATATATTCGTAGTTTCCATACAAACCTGTAGGTTTTCTTTATTTTGTGGTAATTACATTTTTGTCTATGCGCTAATTATTACTACAAGTTCAGAATCCCACATAAATAGTTGAATTCGAAGACTTCCACTGTCAGTATAAGTGTCAACAGAACGTCTTCCGGGTTGCAACCGTGTGATTGTTGAGATAGAAGAACTCAACGTTTCGCCCGCTTTTTAAAGGGGATACTTCAGGAGGAAAAGAGGCACTAAAAGGGAAGGGTCGCCTCTGGCTTGTTTTACAAGTTAAGTTACCGTTCCCTTCTTCCTCTTGCTAAAAGAGTTTCGCCTCTACTCTTTTAGTACCCTCTTTTCCTCCTGAAGGAGCTCTTTAAAAAACGGGCGAAACGTTGAGTTCTTCTGTCTCAACGATGACACGGTTCCAACCCGGAATACGTTCTGTTAACACACAAATTATTTACTAAAATCTAATACGTATTTCGGCGACTAAGCTGCTATCTTCAGTGTTAACTTTCTTGGCGGTGTTGATTGGAATCGGTCTTGGAAGATATTTTCTTGGCCAAATTACACATCTAAAGTTGAGCTGAAATAATTCTCCTGAAAATATACTGTCCACCTAATCACCATTCGTCAATTCACTTTCTCTGGTAAAAGCTAGAATTGTTAATATCTGGAAGGGTTGAGTTATCTTTGAGACTGAAGTAGCAGATGGTTTTGTAACAAGATACCTACGGCAGGTATATTAACATGTTGTAATATTGAGTTGTTAAAAGACTGCGAGATAAGGTTTGTAAAAACAGCCTTTGCAGTAAGTAGTATTCATATATTAATAGATGATATATACAGTCGCCCTTCATGAATTTATTGTTGCTGATATTTAGTGAACCATGGGACGTGGATATGTTTTGTAGTGAACCCAATGGATCGTGGACATGTTGAAAAGTTGAAGTTCTAATAGCTGGGTATACCTATACCTGAGGGGCTGGTAGCCTGGCTGTATCTATGAAGATCCCCTTACTTGACTTTAAGTTAATGGTCTCCTGAGTCTGGAATGTCCGAGAATTGGTGAGGCATTGACAATTCTGTAAACACCACTCAACGAGGTCATATTATAGACAAACGTTCCCAGTACTTACTCATGCTTGTGTTTCGTGTTAATTTCGTTGTCGTTATGTGCTCTTAGGTACTTTATCTTGTATCTATTGTGTACTGTTTGGCATTGGGTTAGGTTAAACTTTGCCCTCACTTCGGTGCTTTTAAAGCCTCACTTTTGTGCTATCTTGCGGTCTTCATCCGTGGATGATACACACATCATCAACCAAACATTAAGGTATGAAATCTACTGTGTAAACTATTCCTCCAACTTTGATATTTACACAATGTGTTATTTCTTTCAACGCAAAATTAAATAGTAGGGGCAACAGACAATACTTTTAGTTTTGTCATGTTTTTTGATTTGTTCGTCGTTGATTAATTGAAGATTTATTCTCAATTTTTTACGTTTTCATTTCAATTCTGATAATGGTAGTTTTATTATATGAATGTATTTCTTTGAAATTCCAAATTGACAGTGTTGTTCAGATTACTTCGTAATGTAAACTGTGGATACATCTTTCTAATCTAACAGAATTGTGCTATTCTAAGATTTTAAGTGTAAGTATTATCTACACTCCTGACGAGTTATGCTTTGTCAATTTTTTTTCGCCCCATTGCATTCATACATTCGATCGTAGTCTATTGTTCTTACTTAAAATCTGTCCGATGATCTCCTAGGTGTATGATGCATGCTGTTTCTGTGTAGCTTTTGCACTCAAGTTTAGGACCTCATTTAGACATGAACTGCGGTATGTTTCTTGTTTAAGCTTATTTTGACGAACAACTTATACATGCTTTGTACAAGTTCGGTGTTTGTAGTTTAGTTTATTGTGACAATTCATCAGATGTAGTATTCCAACTGCTTTTCTCTTTTTTATCTGTTGTGCAGTTATTTATATTTCCTTTATATTATACCTCTGAGCTTCGTTTATCTATAGTTTCGTCCATTATCTCTTGGCCCTTTAATTGTTCTTCTTCTGTTTCTTATTGAAACTGGCCTTCTTCTTCATGTGACAGAGCGCTAGAATACCTGAACCCATCTGTCTTTCAACTTTTGTTAATTCTTTCTCTTTAGTCTTACAGGTGTCATTTCTTTGTTGGAAGAAAACTATTGGTTTCTTTATAGTTCAATTTTCCATTTTCTAATTCATAAACTCTCTTTTATTTTGTAGTGTGTCTTTGTTCTCAATATTTATTTGCTTTACTGCTTTTATTAGTTTGTATCATATTTGTTTAATTATTTCTTATATATTTGGGCGTCTTCTTCTTGAGATGGCGTTGCCGCCTTCTCTCCATATAGCTGGAGTGCTTTTGAAGTGGCCAACAGACGTAAGAGACCTACAGCTTTACATGGGTTTCAAACCACGGAAATGCTTGGCACTTCTACTCCAGAGACGACTGACTTGACGGAAATACATCGATGGCTTTCCATTAGCATCCGAGGGAAGCGGTTGGGAATTGAAACTGGGCCATTTTTAATTTCAGTAGTCAGACACACGCTGAACTAACTGCGCCACAGCTAATGTCAAACCACTCTAACCACCTCTGAGGAATTTATTAGTAGGCCTTTCAGTGTTAATTTTGTACACCGTTTCCGAATGCATTTCTATATCTGCACATTTATTTTTTCGTGTAACTCAGGATAAATGCATGTTTTGTAGTTCTGACATAGTGACTGCCGGCCATTTTCAATCTTCGAGTGTAAGCGCCGATATAAAAAGAAAAGAAAGAGTTTCTAACATCGGATTGTTTGTACCCCATTTTTAGCTCTTTGCTTCGCATACCTGTATATGCTGTATTACATTTTGGTTCGTCTAGAAATCAAAGCCCCTCTGGATTCCTACGTCTATAAGGACTGCAGTTTGTTTATCAGATTGTGGTATATGTGATTACAGGCCTTCCAACGCTCGTGGATGTCATAGTGCGGGAGAAAAATTCTTCATATTCTTATATCCTTGGTGTTCCACAGTTTATTAGAATATTCCATTTCCCTTGCTGTGTCATTTTATTTTTTATAGTTCGGCTTATTATATGTGTGCTTTCTGTTATTTTAATAAGATGTTCATGAATTATCTATATTTCATTCCTGCTGCTTTGAGCTGCTGGCTCGGAGTGCTGAACTGTAAAGCTTCATGTTTTCCCTTCTAATTCTGATTTTTGACATTTATCCGAGCCTATTTGAAGGTCAAAGTTATATTGTAAAAAAACCTTTATTTTTGCCTTCAGATCGTCTCAAGCATATGAAAATTAAATATTTTATGTAACATAACAAGCCCGAAGAGAAACGTAATGAAAAGCGAAAAGAGAAAGATTAACTTACAAAAAAAAATTGAAAACAGTAACAAGCTTGAGCAACCACCTACGGAAACGAATTTTGAAGAGAGCTGTGTGGGTTTATGATATAATTTACAATGACCCTATAAAAATCAAAATCGGTTTAGCTAAAGATTTATGGAATACACGACGAACAATATCCGCAGCCTACTCGACCTTTTTTCCGCGCTTGTTCTACTAAATTACTTAAAAATTTTTGAACAACTTTTTAATGAAATACGTGTTGGATCAAAGCCGTAAATTAATTTTCTTTATTTTCATTTAACTTCTTGAATAACTTTTTTAATTCACCATATATTAACACGTGCTACCAATTTGTAATGTAATAAATAAAAATTAAATTGACCCACTCTTAAATCATTCCCACTTATAAACAATTAAACTGACGTTTTTCTAGTTGTGTGGCCTACACGCTGAGCTTGACAGGCCACTTACATGAAATATGCAAATGGTGCGCTACTATCTTAAAAATGTCATGTTTCATGTTACACGTCTAGTAATATAATTAAATACCTTAGACAGGAGTGCGAATACAAAATGCATCAATATGTTTTCATAAACAACCTTGAGATATATCATATTTTAACGCTTGGAGAAAAAAATTCAAACAAGTATTATAGACGTGAAGAATTGTTACTTGCATTATACAAGACTTATTTACATAACATTAGCAAGTGCAAATTGATGCGATAAAAACCGTGTTTATAACCTTATACAGATTTATTATTATTTCGTTACTTTGGCCTCCTCTTCTGAAGGTTTTAGATTTATTACTACGGATTAAGAATAAGTCAAAAGCTAGAAGTTTTTGCCTTTTTTTTCAGTGAGTTAGTTAATTCAAAAAGTTCTTTAATGTATTCGTGAATTTTATTTTTTAAAGTTCCCCTCTTTTACGTCTTTACAATAAAGCTGAAACGATTAGATATGAATATTTCAGTATTTTACATGAAAACCTGCGTGTTCTTCAATTTCTTAACCTAAAGTAATTATTTTCATTCACAATACTCCAAGCTCTCAGGTATTCGTTCTTTGATAAATTATTTATACCATTTATATTCGTAAAGTTAATATATGTTAAAGCATTGTGTATCAGATGTAGATATGTTGTGTTTCAAGAACATTAACGTGAATTTATACCGTGTACAAATGCAACTTAAGACTTTAATTAAATCACTTGATATATGTATCGTAATGTACGTTTTTTACGTTCTTAAAAGTCGACAGTCAACATAAAATTGCCTGTCAATATCGTCTTAACAGCAGCTTGACTTGTAATTTCTTTCCGTTGCGAGGTTTTTTCAGGTTAATTATGTTAATGATCTTACTACGCGATTGCTGAAGCGTGACTCAATGATCTTCCTAACACGTGAAAGCAAAGGATTTGTAGGAAGCCGAGCTTTTCGGATTTAAAACATAAAAATAATTAGAGATTAATTAAAACGGGTTAATATCTGAGATGTTTAATTATAAAGTCTAGTATTGCTATTGGGTAAGGTTTGAAAGAAATGTTCAAAGTGTGTAATAAGTGTAAATTATTAAACTATAGGTTTTCTTTTTTGTAAACCTCCAATAATAACTGAATTGCTTTTTAGGTTTATTATTGCGGTGATAAGCACGTTCCCTAACGAGCTATGCATAAATTATTAATCGCTTTTTTATTTACGTCGTGCATAATCAGCTTTTTATCAGTTCCTCTGGTTATGTGCATTGACAGACCTATATTTGTTGGGTGCAATTTTAGGAATCGATGGTCCAGAAGCCAATGATTTTGTTAAGGTTCTCTTATATCTAATTGGTTGATAAGTACAGCGTGCTCCAAATTGATTGAATAGTGTTTTTCACGTTGTTAACCTGACAGTATTGAAATATGTTGTGTCAAAGTACAGTGTCGAGTCGTTACTTTCTTGTTTACATCATTATGCTTTGCCTCGTTCTTCCAGGTTTTCTTGAGTTTTTGCTTAATTTCGCTTGTTTTCTTATTTTACAAAACAGCTCTTTTCAGAACTACAGTTTGTTGTTAGGTAATTTTGTAATACACCTATACCACTCCCCTATGAGACGCCACTGAAAAATAAATGATGATAAATTCGTGTTGCCAATGTGACAATAATTTAATGTGGCGGGAAATTCAACCTGTCTTCAATCAATTTGGATCACCCTGTATAGGTTAATTTGTGTCCTACGAAAATAGTAAATGTAAACTCTGAAATTTCATTTTCGGAAACGTCTCAGTTCAAATTTAATCTCACCATCCTGAATGGCGAAATTAAACAAATGTTCAAACTTTTTTATTCTTTTAAACCTAGCTTCAGCAGCATGGGGGGTTATTCACACATGTCTGCAAGAACGTGAAATTCCCAAATTTATTCGTTCATTCACATGTCCCTTTCACTTGATAAATAAATAATAAGGTATCCGGCGGTCGTTTTCGTCCAGCAGTTGGTTGAACGTTTTCCTACACAGTTGAATCGTTTTAATAACACTACTCTACAGTTATTAAATATTAAATTTTAATTTATAACATAAACAAAATGTTCGCAAATTTTAATAACCAAGAATGGTTAGTTGTCCCTACGGAACGATCCGCACCCTGTCACAAGTACACGTTTCACTCTGAGTAGCTGTTTTGGGAGACTGATGTCAGTGACACTAGAATTTTTTCACTCAGCTAAAATGAAATGGCTTTAATATTTCTTTTTTTAATCGTCCTCCCTTTCTCCGGATTGTATACCATAAAACTGTTTCTCTTAGATGTAGCAAAACACCAAAAAATCCTGATTTAAATCTTTATGTTTATTTAGCTCCTGTTTCGCAGATAATAAATTTTTTGCTTTCTTATTTATGTTTGTAAGGATATTAAATCGGAAGTTTTGGAACAGGAAAAAATTTACATTGTTATGGAAATTTACTAAAGATGGTTTTCCTCTAGCAAAAACCAGGAAACGTATCTATAAATTATTGCCCGCTAGACTTTTTCTGTAAACTTTTACTTTACAGCAAACATATATCTCTTTACAAAAGATAAAAATTTGCAAGTCTATAAAACTGGCGCTATTCCAACTAGGACGTGAGTTCACCTGATCATGAAAATACATCACATTACTATATAGCTTATAAGTTGTTTAAGGTATCTTTATGCCTTTTGCTAAGAACCGACAATTATTTATTAAATGACAAGACAGTATTCACAGTCTGTTGATTTCATGGCATTGTTTTGAGGATAATTACAATTTATGAGGCAATTATAATCGGGTGACTTTCTAAAAGCTTTATAAACGAGATTTTTATATCCTGCGAAAAAAAAACATACATTGATTCAAGAATATTGTGAATATCTACCACTAAATTTATAACTTGACTCAAAAAAAAAATTATTTCTGGGGTTATTTAGTAAAAATTACAAAACTATTATATACCTTTGCTGTTTTAAGAAAATATTATACACTCTTCTCAATAATGTTTATTTAATTTAGACGGATTTGCCTTCAATTAAAAAAATGTAAAAAGCAAATACAAATTCCCAATTTACTTCTAGACTAAATCACTGATTTTCAGTGCTTCTAACGTAGATAGTTGAATTCTTTTGGGTTAAGAAAAGGAAATGAAAATATGATGTTATATTTGGAAATAAGTAGCACATAGCAAATATTGATCGAGAAAACTCTTAAAAATAAACTTCCATTGATATTTCTACATCTCCAGCAATCAGGCAACAACTACAGAATAAAATGGTCTTAATAGATTTTTTAATAGGTGGTGTTTTACACCTTGCTACACCAGCACTAGGCGAAGATATCAAATGTTATCCGGAGGTGATAACGCTAAATAAACCCGCTACTCGGTTGCGTGGGCGTGAGGTTCCTATGAGAAAAATAGTAGTGCTCACTAAATAACTAAACTAACGATGTTCCTTGGGCGCCAGATCCTTTCTTAAGTAACAGTCTTCAGTCGGATCTCCTGAAGAATAAACCTCCAAAGTGAATTGACTTGATAATAAAACGCAAGGCTTTGTAATTAACGAATAGGATATATTAACTCGTAAGCAAAAATTACACATATACAAAATTCAAAATTAATAATGAAGTTATCGTTCAAATAAACCAATAAAGAAATTTATTAAAATCGTAATCAAACGTAAGTCTAAATGTAATGTTTCAAACACCAAGATCTAATTAAACAAACAAAAAAACTATAGGGAATGTTCAAAGACAATATCGTAACTAAACGAAAGAGAAAAAAAACTAATGTTCAAAATAATAAGATCGCAATTAAAAAATGTAATAAAAAATATCCTAACATATAAACCATTCCAATCGATTCTGGACAAGAGAAAACTAATGCTTCAGCACCAACATTTTTGAAAACTACCAGACTTGTCTAAGCCTGAAAAAAATAAACGTGTTGTTGTTAAGGGTAATGCTGAGCAATTATAAGTTTAAATTATAGTATATGACAATTGCATTTACAAAGGTTGCAAAACATTCAAACCCGTTTTCAATGCTTAAACTTACATTTTTACATGGCTAAGCCTTACCTAAAAACATTTCGAATTAATATTAGATATGTATGTATTGGTGACGCTAAAGTAAAATTTTAAGTGAGCAACTACACTAATAGTATATTATATACCAAGGTAGAGAAGACATTTTTCTCGGCCGAGCAGTATTATTTCGCTCCACGCTTCGCATGTCGGGAAATAATACTGCTCGGCTGAGAAAGGTCTTCTCTACTCTGGTTTATATACTATTTTTTTCACTAGTAGCACCTTTATTACTCTTAATTAATAATTTTTACAGCAATAAAAAATAAAATGACAGATGCATATATTTATTTCTAAATAGGTATTCACAAAAATCAAATAGTCTTGCTTGAAAACAAGGGGAGGAGTTAATTTCAATTGACATTTGTGTAAAACATAATTATAATAGGCACCTGAGTGCATAGCAATTGTTTCCATTATTAATCAGTAGTCAATAATGAAAAAGTATTGACCACTAGGAGAGAAATTCATCTTCTTGACTCGAAACCAATGTCAATAATGATATCTTCTAATACTAGTAGTGAAAAAAATAAGTTATGCTTCAGTCAATTTAGACTTAGCAGGCTTATTTAGTTAATGGCAATAAGCCCAGAAGGTCTTTACTGGTTTCTAAAAAAAAGATTTTAGATTAACTAACTTCTTCACTCAAGGAAAAATATTGTTTGTGCCAAAACAAAATACAGTTAATACGTATTCTAATAAAATAATATTCTTGGCGTAAGAAGTTTAAAATTTTTATCTAGAGTATGTATATCAGGAACCAACTGCAAAATGTTTATTGAACTTTATTAATTTCTATTTAAAAACCCCTACAACGAAATCCATTACCTATTACAATAAATTGCAGTTTAATTGTGAAATATTTCATGCAAATAATATCAATGTCATTATGTGTTTATTCAAATATACACATTTTTTTCTTTTGGCTATGTAGTTCAAATAATTCCCAAACAATGCCCTATTATTAAATTTATATTTCTATTCATATTCGTCATAATACCACTGTCCGATATTTGCGATACCTTTGTGGTTTAACAGAATTACTTCGTGCACATTTAAAAAATTTAAATTTAATCAAATATTTAACCAACTCCAAACTTTAGCTTGCGGAATATTGAGGTGTCAGCTACAAATAATTAAGATGTTTCACTTTTGGAATTTAGCTCAAGCTTATGAATGTGTACGTATATTCGCTGAGATATTTTAATGAGACTATGTGAAAATGCTGCGAGCAATAGCTGTTGACGTACATAACCCATCACCATGCCAAGTAAGTTCGGAGTTAATGATGTCTTAATTTAAACAAGCAATCTTGCGTGTTTTTATCTGTTTACAAAACTCCCGTCAGAATATCAATTTTTTTAATTGTAATTTATGCCAATTATGCTGAAATTGATAAAACAAAATGCATATTGCTATTTAATTAAATAAACAAGCGTGGGAATTAAATGGGTATACGCATTATTTTTTATTTGTTTACCAAGCTATGAATGTTGCACATCTGCACCCAGTCTATAAGCACGTAACATGTTAAGCCACATTTGAGTGCAGATACATTCCCATTACTGGACGACAGATTGGATCATTATCAGATTATCAAATTACCATTGTAACCCGCGGTCAATTGCTTCCTCTTTCAATTTGCATTATTAACAAGGAAATATTTTTTAATGTTGCTGTTGCGCTAAACAAACAAAAAATAAATTCCAGACTTATTTTTCTCTAAACTTTAGGTATATTAAAAAAAAATGAAATAAAAACCATTTTAGGTAGTTTTAATAGTTATCAGTTATCACAATAGATTAACATTTACTACCAAACTTAAGAAAAACAATAAAATACTATTTTGAGACATTTTATCGGAAGACTTAATTACAAGGCTGGCACCCTAAATTAATGCGGTCAAAAATATATTTAAACCATTATACAAATACCTCAGAAGATATACCTATATTTAACAATGTAATCGGTAGAGCCTAGAAAGGTTTTGGACCTTACTAATTAACCAAAAATGTTTATAATAAATTAATGAAAACCAGAATCCAAAAAATTTCAATCCCTAAAATTTCAAACAATACTATTAAAGATAAAATTACAAAAATTTAACACAGCGAATATAGTAAGAACTTTCAAATATGTAATACGAGGGTCATCCAGAATGACACTTTCCATTCTTAACTTGTTTATCGTAAGCTTGGTAAGTTTGCGTTCCTTACATTAGTGTTGGAACTATGCACATACTAGAAACTTTGAATTTTAGATGCCCAGGTTTCTTGCACTATAAGATGTATTTCAGCAACCAGAATATCTTCCAACCTGCTTTAGTTTTTCGTTGTGTCTCCTTTCCACTTTGTCGAATGATAGATAATGTTTGTTCTAGATAAATGACTTCTTGTGCGCATTCCTATTCCTATTCCGTTTGGCTTAATGTTTGTAGTGTATTTATTATTTGAGAAGTTTGTTGAAAGATCATCTACCCTCTATCGATATTAAGCTGTTCTATCATTGTTTTTAATTCTGGGTGAATTTTTGCAAACAAAATTATATCCGTAAAGTCCAGATTTGTGAGTCGCTCACCGTCAATGTTGAGTCCTAAGTTAGAATGATGCCAGTTTAAATTCTTGAAGGCCATTTCAATGACACTGTTAAATATGTTGGGTACAGCGGAACTCCTTGGCGTATACCCCTTTCTATGCTGAAGAATGGTCCGCCTAGCTCAGTGCTTATTATTGGAATTAATTTTCTTGATCAGTCTGACATATTTTTCCGATTTACTTCTCTGCAAGGGCTTGTAACATTGCTAATTCCGCACTACGACAACTTATAGGGGACGTCGAAGTCCTGTGGCTCGCGCTTAACAAGCAGTCGGAACGCTAAACCCTTCAAATAGGGCGGGGGGGGTCTTAATCGGGAAGGAAAATGATCGCCACTGCGGAAATCGTCCAAGATGGTCTCGAAGAACGTACCGCAGATGGCTCCTTTGGGCTCGAAGAGGGTTTAGGTAGCTGCAGCCTACTGCTGGATGCTACTTACCCATACTTACTGAAAGAAAACACTGGAGCTCACAAAGCTATACACAATTATTTCAAAATAAACACAAACCACAAATAAAAGGCAAGAATGAATTAAAAATGAGATTAAATGAATGTAAGAAATATAGAAAATATATAAAATAAGTTCCATCTGAGATTATGTGAAAAGAAGGATTAAGGGATGCCACTCTAGCTACGGCCAATATAGTTAACAGCTAGACTCCCTTACTTAATCGCAATCAAATGAGTGGTGATGACAAAACTTAAGCTAAAAATTCTGATTACACATGATTTCAAACATGCAACATAAAATAGGTAATCATCACGACAGTTCGCACTGTTTCTGAATCGTTTCCACTAAAACAAGTATAATACGCACTGATTGAAGAATTAAACACTTAGCCCGAACAGAATAAAAAAAGAAGGATGCTTAGTGTACTTAAATTTACAGACAATAGTACGAGTAGACTGATATATACGGTACTGAATGGGGTTGAAGAGGGTGCAAATTCAACCGGCACGTAAAGGGGCAGCCTGAAATATAGTCAACTGGGAAAGGGTTTAATGAGGGTAGCCTGGTGAAAGCGATGGTAGCTTCGAATCCCAGGGAAAGAGTAGCAGCAGTCCACAAAGAAAGGGATGGTGGTGTCCTTTCCCGGAAGCAGGTTCCAAGACAAACGGGATGCCCTTGCACTGGTAGGTTCTTTAATCCAAAACGAAACCATGTGAAACGGCACTCTACCAAATATCAAACGTAAACGAAAATTTCACACGGAACTATATTTTCCCGGTAGGATAAGACACCCTCTAAGATAATCCGACAAATATGTCGTAAAATAGTTTCCCAGAACTAAACGAGAACGAGAGGCTGACAAACGGGATTTTACTACCAAAGGCCCGGAACGAGGTCTTGCACGACCGACGAGTCGAAAAGCTAGCTAAACTTTGATTTGTTTCTCTATTTTGTTCATCAAGCGAATAGAGTGTTAGAAGGAGATGACAAAACACTTACCCTACGCGGCGGGCGGAAGTATGGAAACCTTACATGACGCCAGTTTGGCGTAGCTCGTGATCGGGTCGGTGGTTCCCCGGATTCTTAACAAAGAAATCCAACGAACAAATATTGCGTCATCCTATTTGGAACTTCTCTGAATTATTTCGCAACCAAAACGGAATGTGATGATCTGACGTTAGTTGCTGTGAATTCTGCAGCATCAGGCGGGCTTAAACTTAACAACAGAGACGTATTACACTTAATTTACACAAAATGTGAAAAGCCTTGACAAATCGGTAACTCCTATACATATACGAGCCCAACGTCAATGAAATTCGTACACCTGTATTTTTCGTTACACCTATACCTTTAGAATGCTAAAAAGCGACTCTTTACTACGATATTCCGAAAAATTTATATTTACCGTAGAAGTTTGATTTCTTCTTTAAAAATGTGTGTACTTATTTTGCCGAATTTTAATAATTGATCGGAATGAAATTAAAATCAAACCTAGACATACAGTTCAATGAAATTCGTACACCTATTTTGCGAGTTCACTGAAATTCGTACACTTAGGGATCTTATTTCGTATTCATCTAATTGCTAAGTTTTTAATTGTTATCGTGTTTCTTTACAACATGTATGTATAAGCCCGAAGTCAATGAAATACATACACCTAAAATATTTTACCTTAAACATGAGTAATTTGTTAATAAAGAGCTATGCAAACAAATTAAAAAAAAAAACGGGTTTTCAACATATGGACTGAATTTATTGACTTTTAATTACATGAAACTAAACATACTTATTGAGGCTCTTATTAAAAATTTGGGGGCCAAACAGAATATCAAATGTTTAATTATGGAGAGCAAGAAATTAGACCAAAGAAATTCATATGGTTGGGGCATGCTCTGAGGAAAGCCCATGTTGTGTCGGAATGAAACCCACAAGGTGGAAGAGCCAGAGGACGCCTCCGCATTACATGGAAAAGGGCAGTACAAGAAGAATATGGAAAAACCATCAGACAGTTATGTGCAACTGCCTAAGACAAGGAAGAGTGGAAACAGTTTGTAGTAAAATGTTATATGTAGATATTTAAATAACCACACAGTAAAATACAATATTAACCTTTGTAAATAACCTTATGTCCCCAAAGGGGAATAATGGGATTTAATGGTAATAATTATAAACATACTTAGATGCTACATAGTTAGGAAAACCCCATTATTTAAAATATCTATGTATGTACATACTTTGGTATTGAGTGGCATCACCTTTATTTGCGATTACTGCTCTTAGACGCTTGTTTATGCTTCTTATTAGTTCTTGGCACTGCTGTGCAATGATAGAATTCCAAATTTTGGTTATTCTTTCTGTAAGAAGAATTTTCGTACTAAGACGACGTAGAATCCTTTTAATAATTCCCGAAAGGTTTTCAGTGCGGCGCAAATCGGAACTAGGTGACGGCCAGGTACAAAACATTAATGCTGTGATTTTATAGCCACTGCAACTTACCCCATCTTGTTGAAAAATAATGTCTTCATCAGTATATAGCTTTTTCATGGACGGTAGAACATGACTCTTAAGAATACTTTGATATTTTTCGGCATTAATAACACCGTCTAGAAAGTGAAGGTTTCCCACAACATTGGTACTCATGTAGCCCCATATCATTATTCTATCAGTGAATTTAACTGTTCACGGCGCGAAAGACTTCAAATTTATTGCGAATAACTCTACCGCGGGAAATACGTAGCAACTGGATGAATACTAGACCAAATTTCTAAGTGTACGAATTTGACTGAACTCAAAACGTAGGTGTACGAATTTCATTGAACCGTATGTCTAAATTTAATTTAGATTTTATTGGTACCTGGTATCAAAATTCAGCAAAATAGGAATACCTATTTTTAAGATAAGAAATCGAAATTCTACGGTAAGTATACATTTTTTTAAATATAATTGTAAAAAACCGATTTTTAGCATTTTATAGGCATAGGTTTAGCGAAAAACACAGGTGTACGAATTTCATTGACGTTGGGCTCGTATAGGTACATAGTATAGTTTTTCCAAATTCTTTACGTTTTTCAATAGCTTCGCCTACAGGTTTGTATATTAACTATTGTTGAAAAACCTTTTCAAACGCCCGCTTGTTCTGACGATTAAGCTGCATCTAGTTGGTTACAGATTCGATTCAGTAGAACAGTTGTAAACACTTTATATAGGTACACAAGCTTATAGGCCTACCGTTTTCGATTTTAGACTTACCTCCTTTTTCATTGTTTGGGAATTATTTCACTTTTGATTATTTTAGTAAATAATTTTAGAATTTCTCAAATTAACTGAGCTAGCATTGCATTAGTTATTCCATCATCGCCGGTCGCTTTTTCTAATTCAAGATTCTTCAAAAGAACCTGGAGCTCTTCATCCATTACTTCTTCAAAGTTTGTAATTATTTGGGCAGTGTGTTTTGGTTCATTTCTTCTTTGATCGCTACGTATTTCCCTTTTACTACTTTACTTAGTTCTGTAAATTCGTTTAAACTTGAGGGTTTGAGTTGCTAAGGGTTGTCAGCTCCTCTCTCTTTCTGATCAATTCTTTGGCTTTTCCCAGAGAATATTGTTTGTTATTTTTTAGGCTACTATTTGTATCGCTTTTTGTAAATACATGTAAAGATTGGCTTATAGGTGTTGAACTTCTTCTTAAACTCTTCTTAAAGATTAATAGATTGTAAGTGTCCTCCCGGGTAATTAATTATTGATTTCATTAGCTACGATGAGTGTATTCGTGACAGCCAAATTCATTATTTTCCATCTTCTTCCACTTCTTGTTCCATATCCAAATTTTCCGTCACGGGCATTATTATTTTTAAAACTAACAGAACTGAAATTAAATTTACATTTGATTTGCGTGGATTGACCATTATTGAAGTAATATTCATACTATCAAGATGCAATATCGTGTCAATAAGAATGTTCAACAAATACTGATTGAATTCTTCAGCAGAGAATTTTGTTATTTTGAGGTATTATTTTGATTGTGATTCTATTAATAATGCTCGTGGCTTGTTTCAATTAAAATCAGCACACTTTGACCAGCAGGTTTGCTTTGCACTCCTAATTTGCTGTCTGTAATTATTTTGGTACTTCCTTACAGAATTAGCTTTATACTAGGATATTGCAAGGAAATTACTTTTAACAGATTTAGATGGGTACCAGCAAGCTTTGGGGCTAACCACTTAGTCAATTAGTTAAGTATCATTGCGTTTAACAGATTTGACATGAAAGATATTCTCAATCATCAGCAATTACTTCAATAACTTTTCATTTTTAACTCACTTACATGTATAAAGCCTTAATCAAGTTCTTAAAAAAAAATCATAAAGCTTAAATATACCACTAGCAGCTATCGACCTTCTCATACTGTAAGTTATGTTTTTTGACTTCCAATAGATATGTCAAACCGGATTATGAGAGATTTCTGGTTTGACAATTTAGGATGAAGTACTTGGATTACATGCTCTAATTTTCATACGATATCAAACAATTAAATCATTAGGTCTTGGCATCACTAGGGTAAAACCAAACATTGAAGTCCTCCTGAAGCACCAATTTTAATTTACTGTTTATAAATCTACGGAAAGCTGTGTTCATGCAGTTAAGAAAACTATCATATAAACTGGTATAATGATTACCTCTTCATTTACTAGTTAATTTAGTAGTTGTATGACGATGATTATTTATAATAATAAAAGTATTAATATGCAATTATCTATTCAAATTAAAATATTGTAGCCGTTTAAAATCTCCCGAAATTGATTAAAATACGCGAAACAGCAAGAATTTTGAAGTTTAAGTTTAATTTATGGTTCCAATCTCCCAATAAACGAATAATTAATATTTTCATTAGATTTTTGATGTTATCAAATATTAACTCAACGTTAATGTTAATAGTAAAGCCCGTTTAGAGAAAATATGGATCTTGCCCGGACAATATTAATTTGCATTTAGACGCCATTTACATAAGGAGAGGTTTTGTTCCCCCAATTTGCGGTTTTCCTCACTGTTATCTTAAATAACTAACCCATGCCACACCCCATTGCAACGTTTCATTAGTACAAACTACCAGGTAAGGAATAAGGGAGGAAATCTACAGCTGTTTTCGTACGCAATTTAAGTAGGAGTAAACCGAATTAATGCACAGGTTGGAGCATTTTGTATGTTAATTTTCACTTTTGTCAAAGATGAAAACGCTATCAAAATATATATTCAATTTGCCAAATTTACGCTTGGCGGGATTTTACGCTCTGCTGAACTTAAACTATTGCATGAAATTGTTATTAAAATGGGCTTGCCATTATTTTCATCAAAATGTAATGTTGTTTATTAATGCATTCACGCGATTAATTTAGGTTCAAACATGCATACATGGTAATTTTTATTCCATCGGCTTCTCTTAATGCCCCTCAGTTAATTCACTTTCGGCTTGTAAATTGTCCGAGCGAAAGCAAAAGCTAATGTATTTTCTTACAAGAATCTAACTTCTATCACAACAAATTAGTTGTCTGAAAGGCCATTATTATCACAAGTTCGATATCGTCGCCCATGCTTTATAATTCCTCACACATATTTCCCCACGCTCGGCAAAACAAGCCGCGCCCTATTTCATTAGGTACTTGTTTATCTCATAGTTTACTGTGTCTTCAGGTGATTCTTCCCACGATATGCTGGAATTTCAACCCCAAAATTAAACTTTTACAGCTGCAAGTTGTTCAACCGCAGTCTGGAGTTTCTTCCGCAAATATTAAACGTTCATTGCTCGTTTGAATTGCATCAAGAAAACTTATAACTTATAACTGGCTTTATATGCACACTGCTATGAAAGATAAATACGTCTTAAGAAGTTGCTTTAAAGTTGACGATGAACTTCTCTACATACGAGGACGCCTTCTCGCATTCTTTTCATAACGATGCAATGCAGAGTTTTTAAACTAAAAAAACCGACTTTCATATTTTAAATAATAGTTTTGTTAGATAACTGGGAGAATTTCTGGAAAGTCGTTTTAATGAATACGTAATAAAAGTACCAAAATCACATATCCATCTATTATACGAACAATTTAATTCAAACATTTCGATAGAATGAATGCTCATTCCAGTTCATTCAACCTACAAATTTATTGCCGACCTCCAAAGTATAACTTTTCTAGTGTAGATTTAAACTGTATTCGAATTCCAATTTTTCTTGTCCCATGTCACGCTTTATATACTTAAAGTTTCACTTAAAAAATATAGACGTTGCGTATTACAGATTTATATCCATCAAGTAGTAATTTCGAAACATCGTATAAAGCAACTTTATATTGTATTACCGACACCGAAACGTGTACTTTAAAGTTTCATAAGTTCTCGTCTACAACGTAAATATTGTTCTGGTATAAAGAGAGTTGCCAAGACACTTAATTTGGTGATATTGTCTTTAAAAGTCTACACCAACTTTTGAATTTTTAATTTGATAGAAATACTACATCCTATGTACTCCAGTTTTAAAGATCTTTCTACTGAATTTGTTGTTTGGTGTAAAATAAATTTACTTATTTACTCGTGCGGTTATTTAATGCCTGAAAGTTTGTTGTTTATTGTAGTAATATCTTTTAATTGTATTAATTATTCTTGACAAATAGTTTTTAGTTGAGTTTTCACGATTTTAAAAACATTAAAAAATGTCTGCAGAATATTAACATAATAACTAGGAAAATCTAAGAATCCTTAAGTTTCTGACTAAAAATTGAGTTATTTGTCAAATAATTCTATGCTCTAAAATCACTAAAAAAAACCTTTTTCAATATCTAAAATTTTGTAGTTTCCTGTTAATTCTTGAAAAGTTGTTGTGAGCTTTTAGGATTATACAAAGTTCAAAAGAAGGCCCCAGAATACTACAAAAAGTGGAAAGATCTAGAAGTAATCAATACTTTTCTAATCAAAAGAATATTTTCACCGCCAGATGGGTTTAATAATTAAATCAGATTGAATTATTTATCAAATGGTTATGTGCCCCAAAATTATCAATTATTATTTAACACCCGAAATCTTACAATTTCCCGTAAATCTTTTAATTTTATTAATTTTTTGCAAACTTGTTTTAGTTGAGTTTTCAGTATTATATATATAAAAAAAATATCTCCTAAATATTAAAAAAAAAAACTAAAAAAATCTCTAAGTAATCAATACTTTTCTTACTTACTAACTTACTTACTTACTTCATCGCCAGCCTTTCTACCTGTGGTTCAAGGCTTTGGGTTATATCCCTCATCTCGGCTTTCTTTAGCAGATTTCCTTCCATGTTTTTCGGTCTTTGGCTTGTTTTTCTATGCTGTTTATAGATATCCATCTTGCTTCCGCTGCTGTTCCAGTTTCTTCTTTCCATGTTTTTTCCTCGGTCTACCTCTTTTCTTGTTAATAACTCTAGCTTCATAGACTTGTCTGATTGATCTATTTTCTGCTATTCGGTGTACTTGACCGCTTCATCTCAACTGATTTTCTTGTATAATTTCATCCACCGATCTTACTTTTAGATTTTCCCTATATATCTCGTTTCTTATTCTATCAAGTTTATTTTTTCCTTCGATTTTTCGGAGAAATCTCATGTTTATACTACTTAATCTACTTTGGATTCTTGCTGATATTGTCCATGATTCGCATGCATACGTCAGTATTGGGATGGCTATTTTCTTATAAACTTCCACTTTTACATCTTTCGAGATCCCTTTTTACCTAAGAATTTTGTTTTCATGGCACTAAATAATCTTCCTGCTGTCCCAACCCTTTCATTAATTTCTTCTAGTAATTCTCCACAACAGTTTATATTCGTTCCTAAATATTTAAAGCTATGAACCTGTTCTAGTTCCTCGTCTTGTATGTATATATTGTGCTTTCTTTCTTTTGTATTCATCACCATTGTTTTGGTCTTATTTTTATTGATCTTCATATTTATCTTTTAGAAAGCTTTATTGTATAGATTCAAATTATGCTGTAGGTCTCTTTCATTTTTGCCAATTATTACCATGTCATCTGCGTAACCTAATACACTTATTTTTATTCTTTACATTTTCCAGTTCAAGCCCACTATACATATAATCCTTAATTTCGCCTTTACATTCTTTTATATCTTCATCCAAAACTGTTTCAAAAAGCAGTGGACTTAGAATACATTCTTGGCGTAGACCGTTTTTTTGTTTCAAAGGTATTTGATGTTCTCATTAAAAAAATATTTTCACCACAAGATCTATTTTGAGATTAAATCAGATTTGATTATTTGTCAAATAATTCTGTGCTGTAAAATTATTTACCAAATCCTATTTAAGGTCTGATATTTTACAATTTCGAGTAATCTTTAAATTTTATTAATTCTTGAGAAGCCGTTTTTAGTTGAGTTTTCGGGATTTTTGGAACTTTAAAAACGTTTGCAGGATATTAAAAGAAATCAGAAAAATATTTAAAAATAATAAAAGAAATATATTTTCAGAGGATCGATTTAATGATTATTTACAAAGTTTCTGCTTAATGTCTGAAATTGTATAACTTCCAATGGTACAGTCTTTTGATTTTATTAATTCTAGAAAAATGGGTTTTATCTGGGCGTTTGGAATTTTAAAAATTTAAAAGAATATTAAAATGAAACTAGAAAAATCTTTAAGTAATCGATATTTTATTGGGTAAACATATATCTTTTCATCCCAAAGGTTAACCATTAAATCCAAATGGATTATTTGTCAAATAACTCTGTACTCTAACATTGTTTACAAAAATTCTTTCAGTGTCTGAATATTTGTAGTTTCCAATATTAACACGTTTTGATGTACTAATTACTGAAAAGTTGGTTTAGCTGAAGTTTTGTAATTTTAAAAGCGTTGGTAAAGTCTTCAACATATCACAAAACAAACTAGAAGAATATAGGAAAAATCGTAGGTAATCGGTATTTTCCTAACTGAAACGCTATTTTTTTTGTTACTCGTAGAAGATGGATTTGACGATTAAAAATCAAATTGGATAGTGAAGCACAAAATTATTTAAAAAGTTCCTATTTAATGCCTGAAATTTGGTACCTAATTTCCTGAATTTACCTCTTTTTGTTCTTAAAAAGAGATTTCAGGTTGAGTTTCCAGGATCTTGGATGTCTCCAGTGTATCTAAAAAAAAAAGAAACTAGAAAAATTTAAGAAAAACCCTTAAATAATCCATACCTTTTGGAGCCAAAATACCTCTTTTCATCACAAGATATAGATTTAATGATTAAATTGAATTTGATTATTTGTCAAATAATTTTGTGTTCTTAAATTATTTAAAAAGTTCCTATTTAATGTCTTAAATTTTGTAATTTCCAGTAGCAAGATCTATTAGTTTTGTTAATTCTTGAAACGTTTTTAGTTTTCATGATTTTAGAAGCTCCAAAAGACGTCACCAGAGTATGAAAGAACAAACTAGAAAAACTTAAATAATCGATATTTTTTGACTAGTTTGTCTTCCAAAATTATTAAAAAGAGCTCTATTTTATGCCTGAAATCTTGTAATTTCCAGTATTAACATCTTTAGTTTCATTAATTAATAAAAAATGAAAAATAGTTTTTAGTCGAGTTTTTAAGTAATCGATCTTATTTAACTAAAAAATAGCTCCTTTCATCACGAGGTAAATTTAACGGTTACATAAAGTTTGGTTATTTGCCAAACAATTCTATGCTCTAAAATTATTAAAAAAATTTCTATTTAATGCCTGAGAATTTGTAATGTAGCAAAGAAACATCGAACTTTAAAAGACGTCCCTAGGACGTAGAAAACTAGAAAAATTTTAGAAAAATCCTAAAGTAATCGATATTTTGCGGACTAAAATATAATTCTCTTCGTCGCAATTTAATTTTAGGGATTAAATATAATTTAATTACGAGTATATTCCTATTTCATGTCTAGGTCTGTGTAAATTTCTGGTAGTAAACCCTTTTAACCTTAAAAGAACAAAATAGACAAATTTAAGAAAATCTTTAAAATCCAAGAACGATCTATTAAAAGTCTTTAAGTAATCGAAATTTATTGACTATTTTTTTGCACGAATATTATTTAAAAAATTGTATTTAACGCCTGAAATCTTGTAATTTTCAGTTGTTACATCTTTAAAATTGTATTGCGCTTTGAATAGTGGTTTTTAGAGTTTCTAGGAATGTTCTGCATTTTAGTAACTTCACAAAGTCCCTCAGAAACATCAGAAAAAAGAACAAGAAATCGATATTTTTTAAAATCACCTAATTCTGTTAATTCTAGTGATCAATAACGAATGATTTTAAAAAATAAATAGACAGATCTAAGAAACATCATTGAGTAATCGATATTTCTCTAATCAAAAATACACATTTTCTTCACAAAATAGATTTAACGACTAAATAAAGTTGGGCTATTTGTCAAATAACTCTGTGCTCTACAATTATTTAAAAAAAAAATCATATCTGAAATTTTATAATATCTTAGAGCAACATCTTTAATTATATTATTTTTTGAAGAGTGCTTTTTGGTTGATTTTTCAGAACTTTAAAAACTTTAAAAAGATTCCAGAATATCATAAAAAAACACCTAAAAAATTTAAAGAAAATCCTTTAATGATCTACATCTTTTATTGTCAAAGTACCTCTATTTATAATAAGATCGATTTAACGGTCAGTCCAATTGTATGATTCTGTGCTACATAATTATTTTAAAAATTCCTACTGTTTGGAATTTCGCACTTTCCAGTAGTAACATTTTATTAATTCGTGAGAAAAGGACTGTAACCGAGTTTTTAGGACTTTACAAACTTCAAAGAATGTTTCTAGAATATCAGAAAAAACAAATTCCCAGTGAATGAGTGGAATTTTGTAATTTTCTGTAGTAAGATCTTTTAATTTTATTATTTCTCGAAAAGTGGTTTTAAGAAGTTTTTCGGATTTTAGGAATTTCAAAAATGCACCCAGAATGTGAAAAAACTAGCACAATCAAGTAGTACCTAATCGATATTGTTTGACTAGTTTCTGCTTCACAACTATTTTTCAAAAATCCTATTAATTTATTGTCTAAAATTTTTTATTTGTAGTAGTGACATCTTTAATGTTTGTTAATTCGTAAAAAGTGTTTTTTAGTTGGGTTTTCAAGATTTTGCAAACTGCAAGCAAAATAATACCTCCATAATACCAAAAAATTAAGAGAAAGACCTAAGGATAAACCTTGAATAATCAATATTTTCTCAAATTAAAAAATACCTATTTCCTTCACAAGATAACTTTAACGTTTAAATCAAATTGGGTTATTTGTCACATAACTGTGCGCTAAAATTATTTCCTAAAGATTCCTATTTAATTTCTGAAATCTTGTAGAATCGTGTAGCAGCATCTTTTATTTTATTAATTAATGAAAAGTGCTTTTTAGTTGAGTTTTCCGGATTTTCAAAGCTTTAAAAAGTCTCCAGAATATCATAAATTAAATACCTAGAAGAATTTTAAATAATTAAATTGAATTATTTGTCAAATAAATATGTTATGCAGGAAGGTCATTTAAATAATCATATTAAATGTCTGAAATTTTGTAATTTCCACTAGCAATATATTTGAACTTTATCAATTCGTGAAAAGTTGCATTTAGTTGAGTTTTCAAAATTTCACAACCTTCAAATGATGTAGGTATGTCTCCAGAATATCAAAACATAAACTAGAAAAATATAGGAAAGGTCGGCATTTTTCTCATTAAACAAATTAAACAATTCTGTGCTTTAAAAGTATTTATTTTTGAAGTTTTGTTATTTATTAATTCTTGAAAAGTAAATTTTAGATGAATTTTCAGGGGCTTACGAACTTTGAAAGAATGTGTCTAGAATATCAAAAAAAAATAAGAAAAAGCCAGACAAATCCAGGAAAAATCTTGAAGTAACCCACACTTTTTTTGATTAAATTTTTGCAAAATAGATTTAACGACTAAATCAAAATGGATTATTTGTCAATTCTGGGCACCAAAATTATTAAAAAAAAATTTTGTTAATGTTAGAAGTTTTGTAGTTTCACAGTAATAATTTTTGCAAACTGTGTTTTAGCTGAGTTTTCTGGATGTTTTAAACTTAAATCCCTCCCAAATACATAAAAATATTTTTAGCTTATCGATGTTTTTGGATTGAAGAAACACTTCATTATAGTACAAGGTAGATTTAAGAATAAAATTAACTTAGATTACTTGCCAAATAGTTTTTGGTCCAAAATTATTCAAAGAAATTTCTTGTTAGTGTCTGAACTTTTTTATAGTTTTCAGAGGTAAAATTGAATTTTATTAATTTCTGAAGAAAAGTGGCTTTTAGTTGAATTTTCAAGATTTTACAGACTTCAAAACAATCTTTAAAAGAAAATAGAAAAACTTAAGAACAATACCTAAGTAATTGATATTTTTCTTATAGAAAAGAAGCACTTTCTTCACAATATATTGAAATGAATACCATTTATAAGAGGATATTATTAAAAATCGTTATCTGTTTTATTAATATTAGTTGAAGTTAATCTTAATTACTTTAATTGTTAAGGATGTTATGTATTGTAACTACGAAAATACTTTAGCTAGCAACATACAATAATTTATTAAGAAAGAATGTAATTAGTTAAAATTTGTTACCAAAGAAAATGATAAGTTTGCTAGATGAAGAAAAATGAAAAGGAACCAAGGAGACGGCAGTGAGAGTAAATAAAAAGAAGTCATACGAATAATTTTCTGCTGAAAGGAAGTAATAATTTTCCTTAAAAAAGAAATTATGAAATATTTCTTTCATTTGTGTGTTATTGGAAGTAGTCCTGCTCATGTGAATATTGGATATTGGAAGGAAATGAAATAAAATAAATATTTAAATTGTGAATCATTGGAAGCAATATTGCTTATATTAATATAGGATATTGGGGGATTATGGAAAATAATCCTGATGAATGGTGTTACATTGAAGTTCATCTTGATTTTGGTTGGATGTGGAAGTTAGATTGAAGATTGTTTATGGTTGACATTGAATATTGGAATAAGTGAATTGGAGTAAATAACAAAACAAGAATAAGAATACATCTAGATAATCGATATATATTGACTAATTTGAATTCCCAAGTTATTTTAGAAGAATTTTTAATGCCCGAGATCTTATTTCTAGTAGTAACATTTTTTTGACTTTATTATTTCCTTTAGTAGAGTTTTCTGCATTTTAGAAACTTCAAAAAACGCTTCCTCGATATAAAAGAAACAAACCTAGAACAGCCTAGGAAAAATTCTTAAGTAATAAATAATTTTCCGCCATTTTCTGCCGTAAAATTACTTAAAAAAATTCTAGTTAATACCAGAAACCGTCCATTTTATAGATTGCACTTTAGAATTTAAAAAGGCCTTCCAGAATATTAAAAACACAAAACTACATTAATCTAGGAAAAATCTTGAAGTATTCCATATTTTTTGACTATTTTGTGCTCCAAAATTGTTTCTAAAAAACTCTAGTTAATATCTAAAGTGTTATAACTGATAACTTTCAGAAGTAATAATACCTTTTAATTTTATTTGTTCTGAAAAGTGGCTTTAGTTTAATTTATCTTGATTTTACTTCAAAAAATATGTCCAGAAAAACCAAAATACATTAAGCAATCCATCCACTAAAACGTATTTTTTTGTCATACTTATAAGAAATAGGCTATTCCCATAAAATTACAATTTTTTTTATCAAAGCGTGTTTTTAGTTTCGTTTAAAATTCCCTTTCCTCTGAGAATTTGCCAGTTTTTTTAGCTTTTTTGTAAAACTGAACGAAGTTATTTTCTAGCGTCGAAACAGTTTCCCTTTGTAAAAATTAATTATTTATACAAAGTGTTTGTTTTAAGTTGTTCAAATTTCCCATTCGGTGTTATAAAACAGCAATTTATAAAACACTTCAATAGAATGGTTTTAATGACTTAACACAACAATTTAAAATGTCTTTCTAAATATCATCAAAACAGCTACAAAGATAAAGTACAGTAAAAAGGCACAACCAACGCAAAATAAATTAAATAAGTCTTGAAACTTTGTATGTAAATTAATCTTCATCTTTTCATTTAGTTCAGAGACAATAAATCTATTGTTAAACATTGTTCTTTGTTTCCACTTGTCTTGTAAACGTAGTTTACGATGAAAAAGTAAGAAGAAATATTGAATTCACAGAACGTAGACACTAACTGTAATCAATTTCCGAATGCTGTAGTTTGTGTTAAATGTAATCCTGGGACAGTAGTCGTACGTGTACGGTATAAAGTGGTTTTGAAAGCAGTAAAAGGTCGCAGATGGCCCCTCGCAATAAATAACAATTAGTAGGCTGTAATATGTACATAAAAGAAAGCACGTATATCTACCGTTTGTAAATAGTAAATCAATATACTTACTTTATACGGTTGCAGGTGTCAAATAAACTATTTGAAACATAGTAAATGTTTGATAAATAAGTCATATAAAACTTCTTACACATGTTTTATTGAAGATGTTATGTGTTTATTGCATCTTATAACGACAACTATAAATCTTATAGTTCCTACCTAGGTAGTCCAATATAATTGTTACATCAAGTTGTAATAACCTAGTTGAAAACGTCATCGAGATGGTAAAATACTGCATGCAGGAAGGCGTCAACAAACTTGTTGCCTTGTTACCTTTCGCAAATTTCCTTTGTTAAGAAAAGCCTGTGGAAATTTTCAGATTTAATTTATTGTACCTTGTGTGATAATATCACCTTTAGAACAAACTTACTTATTCCTTGGCACTTGACAACCCATTGAAGGTCATGGCCTCTAGGTAACTGGCTTGATTCCTGCCAGGGTAAGCTAGCTATCCTTACGGCAGGATTTCCTCAGTTTCTCCTTTACTTCTCTGCAACTTTTCGTATCTGCTGCTAATCTTTTCCATTTGTTAACTCCCTCTAACTAACCCCATGGTCTTTTTCTCACCATGTATTCACTCCCATATGAGCATTACGGCGACAACTATTACTACTTTTTAGGTTTTTTATAATTTCGGTGACATCTTCTTCTGTGGGGATTTCAACATTTGTTTCTTGTTGATGTGATATTCCTTGCTGTTGTTTATCGTTTATCCCGTTTCCGTCTCCTTCATTAGTAATTTTCCAAAGTATTCCTTCGATATGTTTACGTTTTCCTGTTTATCTCCTCCGAAATTTCCTTATGTATTTCTACAGACATTTACTCCTGGTTGGAATCCTTTCTTTCGTATCTCCCTGTAGAGCGCTATAGTTTTTTAGTTTGTGCCATTTCTTCCATTATCACCAACCTTTCTTGGCCCCACTCACTCTTCTTGTTCCTGCAGAGCCTTTTAAGGGATTTTATTTCAGCACTGTACACCTCTTTATTTTTTCCTTTAATACCGTTTAATTTATTTTTCTTTCCCTTTTCCTTCGTGCCTACTGCCTCTACACTGGCTGTTACCAGTATCTTTCTTATTCCTTATTTTTGCTAATTTTTCCGAAAGATTCTCCCTGTATGTTACTACCATTTGCTCATTTTATTTTAAACTTTCCAAAGCAAACACTTGATTCGTTACTTCACTTCCTTGCTTTCTTACTGCGATTCTTTGTTTAAATTTAACTCGCAGTAAAAAGCAATCGGGCCACAATCCTCACCTCTGCAACTGTATACATTAAGTATATCATATGCCTTGAATCAACCAATCAGTGACCTATTTGATTACTTGTCACAAAGTCCGGGCCCCCCACGTTTGCTTATGTATTTGCTTGGGCTGGAATCCTATCACTAGATTGTTAGTATCTGCTAGATCGATATTTCTCCTCCCATTATTGTTACTTGTTAGGTGTAAGCTGTGTTTACCTATAATTGACGAGTAGCACTCCTCTCTTCTCACTTTACTCTATTATTACCTTTACATCATGGGCTGACATTCCATCTACTGCTGCTTGTAACAGGGCATAATATATGGCTTTGTGCATTACATAATATGCTACTTCACCAAATTCTCTTCTTAACCTTATCACCTTGCTACCTTTGGCAAATTTTCTTTGTTGTAAAAATATCTTAGGAAATTTGCAGGTTTAATTTTTTGTAGTAGGGGTTTATAAAGTTGTGTGATTACATAGCATTTAGAACAAATTAACTTACTTACTCAAGTTACCAAACTAGCTTGATTCATACTAGGATAACATAGTTACTACTTTCGATTTGTGAACAGAACATCCATGTACGTTATGTAAATATTTATATTAACTTCAGGATAAGAATGGCCCAAAGAAACCTCGTAAAGAGACCTTGGTAACATCACATAAGAACATTTATAGCAACATTCATACCAAATCCAAACTCATAAACTCATTCTGTAAAACTTGAGCAAGTTTTGAAGTGTGTCAGACTATAATTATTTTAGTGTTACTTAAGTATAAGTAACGTATGTTGTAATGGCGTCATAAAAGGTTATAAACCCTGAAAGCTCGTACCGTTTGTTTAATCCAAATGTCTTGCATTAGGTATTACAACTATAAAGCTTACTGGAAGTTATGATACAATTGTTCTCAAACTTTATTTGTACGAATTTTCACTGCTTGTTGTTATAATTAAATTTCGGTTATCTTGCAGAAATACCAATTTTTAAATTTTAAAACTCGAATACCTGAAGTTACTAAAAAAAAGTACTGAATGGTTCAAAATTTCTGAGCACCTACTTAAAATAACATAGGTTTTCTAATAACAAATACTTAGAAATTAAGAAAATGTAACTCTCATGCAAATACAAAAAAAAATAAATTATTTATTGTGGTACTTGTTTACTTCTGAGATTCTTGCAGACTTAATCATCACCGCTTTTATGCTTGCGAATATTTGTAGGCTTTTTTTGTACGAAGAAAAACGCCAAAGAATTTATGTTGTATCAACTAACCTTAGTAAATGCATAGGTTGCGTGCAAATGGTGGCAGCGCATTGTATCACGCTTCTGGTGTGCTTCATTATTATATCATCTTATTTTATTATTAATTACAGTTAAATGACATAGCGAAGCATGCAACAAAGTCAAACGTCCATCAACTAATGTTGTTTAAAGGTATAAAAAAATGAGGACTTCGTATTTGACATTTTTTTAAATTTCAAACATATTTAGGATATTAAAGAACCTTTAAATTCATGTTATAACGCAATACACCTAACTCTGTTATTCCTGGATTAATGAATATTCGGGTTTATATAAACACTGCTTGTGAATAGTAAACAATTTACGTTTCAGATGCGTAAATAATAACAATAGCACAACGGTAGCTACTACTGTGATAAAATATTTCCACGTGCAGTATAAACAATCCCCTCTGGCTTTGCCAGAATTTATTATGCAAAATCTACATGAAAATTCTACATTTTTAAACAAGAAAAATGAATTTATTTTCATATTTTTGCGTGTATGTTTATAATATTCTATTTCTTTCATGAAGAAAGGCAATTAATTCTTAGGTTTTTATTTGCACCCCACCCAGGGTTGAAATAATAGACAGATTTACACAAATATGGTTAGTTGTGATTGATCACGTTTGGGTAAATCCGTGAGTCTATTTGGTTTTGGTAAACATTAACGCGCCCAAAGGAAACAAGAAATTCGACCAGTTCAAACAGACGACTCTCTGTCTTAAGGTGTTTGTAAGATTGGCCTCCTTGGTTATCGTTATTAAAATTTCGAAATTAGCATTATACCTACTGGAGTTAAAAGGCAACCCTCAAGAATATTCTCTAATATCACGAGTTTTAGTCTTATTTGCTCAATTTGAACATTAAAATTTGTGAAAAGTACAACTAAAGTTTTTTATTGGTTGATAACACTGGGTGTACCATCAAATACCCGTAAGCTTTAGTTCAGTTTAAATGTTGGTTTATATTTTCTTGCAGAAAATTACAAGTTTTACAAATACAAATATTTTTCTAGTGGTCAAAACAATTTACATTTCACTATGTTGTGTGTGGTGTGCTTTATATGTCTAAAATTTGCAATACAAATTTAAATTAAACGAAAAGGAAATGTTTATTATTAACTATAAATAGCCAGCCGTAAAAGCCATCCACGTTTACAGTAAAACAAAAAAACAGTATAGGAAGTAAAGAAAAGTTGTGTTACTTAGTAATAAGAAAAGTTGGGTTGGGTTGAAGAAGTCACAGTTTTCTCCCTCCGAAACTGTTTTATTGGTTCCTTCTTATAACTGTCTCTTTTGCTAAGCGATTACGTGTGTCAAATGAGCAGCAGTCTCTATGAAATCGCGTCCTTGCGCTGTTGACTAATACTGTTAAATAGATTAAATAATCGTTAGAGTTTAACTATGTTTGCTGAATTAATCTAGTAGAGTAATCAGCGCCCAAAGGAAATATTTTAATAAATTATTAAATCTTTTACCATAAGCCACATATGGGCAACCCCGGCCCGCGGGCCGGATCCGGCCCTCTACTTCTTTTGATCCGGCCCTGTGATCCATCAAGTTCAGTATCTATTCAGTTAAAAATATCATACAATAATAATTCAATTCAAGACATCATTGCATTTAAATTAAAAAATGAGTAAATTTTATAATTTTTAAAGGGCGAGAGTTTCTTTCCAATTCGAAGATTTTGGAGATTAATTTATAATATAAAAATTTAGTTTAGTCCTGTACTCACATTCACTATCTGAAGATGCCAACGTTTGGCGAAACAATTGTCATGGTAGGTACATTAACAAAATTTGTGAAACTCAACTTTTTATTTGTTTAATTATTAATTTATAATTCCTGAATTCGAGAATATAAATTTGAACTTGAATTTTAAATGTCTAATCATATTAAATTAGGATATACGATTTTCCAACAAAAATTGCATTTTTGAAACTTCCAAATGTTGAAGAAAATTCCAAGCGAAAATTAAAATAATAAAGGCGGGTTTTGACTTTGGCTGATAAAACTTAAGATTCAATTTAACTTTCGATATTTTATTTATTTTACCCACAGAAAGATTCAAATATGTAGGTAATTATGTATTTCGGCTTAAAATAAAATAATATAAATCGGTTATAATTTTTTAACGTGCGTTTCCTTCCAGTTCGAAGATTTTAGGGTTTACTTTCTAGTTATTTCCAAATTTGAGGACACAAATTGAATTTCAAGTTTCTAATCACCTTAAGTTAAGAAGTACGGCTGTATAACAAAAAGGCATTTTTGAAATTTTAATGACAAAAATTTTGAAAATTCTAATTTGAAGATTTAAATGAAAGTGCGAATGTTATTCCAGGTTTCAGTTTTGTTTGATAAGAACTAATATCCGATGTGATTTTCTCTGTTTTATTTAGAAAAAAGCAGTGTTGATTTCGGGTTTCAATTTTGTCTGATGAGAATGTGAATTGCGGTGTTTTATTTATTTTACTCACAAAAAGGTTCGAATATCTACTTATTTATTCTTCTAGCTTAAAAGAAAATAATGATAAAATTTTCTAATTTATAAACGAGAAGTATTCATTTCGAATTTGGTAATTTTTGAGTTTTTTTTATTCGTGATTCAAAATTGAACAACTGAACTTGAATTTTTAGTTTCTTTCAATATTAAATTAGAAAATACGATTTTGTAAGGAAAAAGGATATTTTGTAAACACAGTCTAAAGTTAAATACATTTTAGAAGATTAAAATAAAAAATTTAGCATTGATTCGGGGTTTCAATTTTGGTTGATAAAAAACTAAAATTCAGTGTGATTTTCGAATATGGTTTATTTTGCATACAAAAATGTTCAAATATGTACTTATTTATTACATTCAGCTTAAAACAAAACAAAAATAAACTATAATTTTTAAACAATTCGAAGATTTTAGAGTTTAATTTGTATTCATGGATTCTAAGGTATAAATTTCAGCTTGAATTTCTAATCATATTAAATTAGGAAAGACTACTTTGTTACAAAAAAGGGTATTGTTGAAAATTTATATCTTAAACGAGTGAATCCATTTAATCGTTTGGTTACAATGAACGATTCTGCCTGCGAATTGGTCGACAAGAAGACAGACGGCAACAGGAAACTACTGCAGAGAAAACATTTTCCTAGTGTAAGGGGGGTGTAGCAAGGTTCACTACGCCAAGTCGTTTAAAAGTGTGGCCTTGATCCCCCTCGCCAACGTCCTGAAAATGCACGAAGAATAAATGCAAAATTTTCAAAATTGTTATTGAAAATTAAAATAAAAATTCGAGAGTCCATTCCAGGTTACAATTTTGGCGGGTAAAAATTAAAATTCACTTTGACCTTCAGTATTTTATGTATTTTACTGACAGAAAGATTCGAATATGCATTTATTTATTTCAGTTTAAAAGAAAATAATGTGAAAATTTTATAATTTTGAAACGCCCAGCGTTTCTTTCAAATTCAAGGATTTTGGATTTTAATTTTTATTCCTGAATTTGAGGATTCAAATTTGAACTTGAATTTTAAGTTTCTGCTATTATTAAATTGGAAAATACAATGTGGTAACTAAGACTGGCATTTTTGAAATATTAAGCCAAAAATGTTGAAAATTTCAATTTTGTCTGATGAGAATGTGACTTGTGATGTTTCGAAGGTTCGAATATTATACTTATTTATTTCAGCTTAAAAGAAAATAATAAAAAACATAATTTCTAATTTCTTTCAAAATCCAATTTCGAGAGTAATTTTTATTCCTGAATTCGAGTTCATAAATTTGAACTTGAATCTTAAGTTTCTAATAATATTAAACTAGATAACACAATATTGCAAGTAAAAATGGGATCTTTAAAACTAACTTTACTCCATTTTTGAATACACGTAGCCCTTCAGGGATGCATTGTAGGACACTAGTTTTATATGAAAAAGTACTCCTAATCTTCATCTAGGAATTAGTCGGGGGGCATAACACATCCCGTGGGAAATTTGATGATGAAATTGTGGGACCAATTTCAATACATTCTTTATGCCCTTCATAATCATACCTTACCAGGTGCTGTGCTTGAATTTGTGGCAGACGACCTATATGACGTCATATATTCAAGATAGCGGTCCCCCCAGATATCATCGGAAGTTCTCGATTATAACTCTTGATAGGGCCATCCTATCAATATTTTGTACCAAATCTTTTTTGTTCTAAATAAAATTTTAAACAAAAAAGGTTATAAAAGTTTTTGTAATATAACCTACCGGTTATCAGTTATAGCCAGTTAAAAAGTGTATTAGCCAATTTTTAATTTTTGGTTTTAAAGGATTTTTAGATTTTTAGATTGAAAAATAACAACTAGTTAAGAAATTAATATTTATTTCAATATTTTTATTGAATTAATTGGAAAGTTCTACTTATTTCCTACACCAGTGACAAACATGCTTGGCCATGTAAAAGATTTTGGCCACCACAACGCTAGTAGAAATACGTCTTTATCAGGCGAATATATATGAACAGCACTAATAGCAGTAGCTCTTTTTCGGGAGGCAAAAAGGCATTGCAGTATTATTTTAACGTCAGCTTCTTCATGACTACTTTGAAGTTCACTTACGTCACTTCAGAAAGACGATTTAGCTTCAGTCCTCCAGCTTACGATTAGGCTTCTCTCAATATTGCGTGCGTACAACATAGCTTTTTCTGCAAGATGCGCTGTTAGCGTATCCTTCGTTTTTATATGATAAAGGAGGGATTTCATCTGCTATGTTTGTGGAGTCGGTTATTTTGTACTCAATGGGTGTTACTATAGATGTCCTTTTATGTCGCATCGCAGAATTAAGAGAATGTTCAAGATAGGTATGTGTCAAACACCAAGTGAGTTTAATCATATTTTAAAAGAGCTCCCTTGATTTTACTGTTAAACTCCAAAGCTAGATCATTGCAGAATGGTTTTATGAAATACAGACTTTGTTGTTGTGTTGATCAGTTCACTGCCTTCATATGTTATAGGGTTGGTCGATGTTCATTTAATGAGCATAAAAATTCTACATCTGTTGCTTCATCCGAAATGCATTCTGGATCTCTGCCTGGTGCATGAGCAGATTTTTTTCGCAACACATTAAATACATGTTTTGCCCTGCAAGGTTTGTGTGTTTCTGCTGGATCTCCTGCTTCTTTTAATTTCAGACCGACAGAGTTTGTTTTCACGGCAATTAATAGATTTCTTCTCCTTCCTTCTTCCAGACAGAAAAAAACATTGATTTTTGATCTTGTTGTATAACCTTCATTACTATCTTCAGCAGCGGAACTAGAACAAGAAGGCTTATTCTTTTCCTGTTCAAATAATTTGTCACTTCGCTCCATTTTGATTTTATGAGTACACGTCTTGTAGCAATCTGTATGCTATGATACGTTTTCGTTTATTAAACAGTCACATTTCTTAATCGATTATCAATTAACACGTATTCACTATCATTCCATTCTGCTCCCTTTCTAACACACTCTAACACTTTATCATAGTTAATAGGTTTGACCAATGGTGACCTCTTCTTATTTTGGCATAAAATACACAGGTCGTAATTAGTCCGCAGACTTACCTTTTTTGCAGATGCAGGGAGGCAGGGATACTTGGAGACGAAATTTGTGGTGGAGTAGACATTGTGTCCAAAGTTAATTTTAAACTATTGAAAGTATTAAACTGCTCGGCTTACCGCTTACGATTATCAATCCGTTTCTATCCGAAACAAAAAAAAATTGAAATGATACGAGTGATAACAAAATTAAAATTGTTTTTATACAAAACACCTAAACGGTAAAAGATATCGATAAATTCCTGAGGACCTTTTTTATAGAGAATTTCCTTGTAAATAAAAAACGTTCAGTACAAAATATTGATAGGATGGCCCTATCAAGAGTTATAATCGAGAACTTCCGATGATATCTGGGGTGGCCGCCATCTTGGATATATGACGTCATATAGGTCGTCTGCCATAAATTCAAGCAAAGCACCTGGTAATGTATGATTATGGAGAGCATAAGGAATGTATTAAAATTGGTCCCACAATTTCATCATGGAATTTCCCACGGAGTGTATATTTCATAAAGTATGCCCCCCGACTAAATCACTTACTGCTTTTTTTTCACATACTTGCGCAACAACCTGTACACAGTGTACACTCTTCGTATTTAATCAAAATTGGAACATCAGACGTTCACACTCACTCCTTGGTTTATCAGTCCATAAAGAATTTTAGCCCACGCGTAAGATTGCAGGGTCCTAGATTTTTTTTACAGGAGGCAGTGGTCACCTGTTCCCCTGATCAGGTTCTAGCAGATATCTTCTTTTGATAATTCGAGTACGGTTCGTTTCAGTGTTATAACTGTTTCCGGATGCTTATTAATGATAGTTTTCGTTCATTCCATTCCGATTTTCCGCCTTTCGATTCCACCTCTGTAGTCCAAGCTATCTCAGATCGTTTCCCACCTTCTCAACCCATCTTTTTCTTGGCCTACCCTATACTCTATGGTTTCTTTTCTAAGGCCTTTTTTGCAGTTTCTAATTTCATTCTTTATGCTTGGGCTCTTAAACATTGCTTCCAGTTCGTGGTTCATCCTTACCTTTAACTTGGAGTTTACAAGCAGTACCTTTAATTTTAATACTGTTCGTAACGCGTGATAACACTTATCTCCTGATTCTATCCTTGAGAGTACATCCTGAAACACTTCATTTTGTGTTGTTACGACTGACCTTAGATGCTTAAATTTATCTACTACTTCCAAATTCTCGTTGTTAGTTTTTACATCCTTAATTCCCTGGTACTATGTATTTCCTTTTGTGACAATATATTTAGTTTTTGACTCGTTCACTCTTAATACTTGTAATGCTGCGACATCTTAGAAATTCCTATATACATCCACAAGGTCTTTTTTAGTCCTACACATTAAATCTATGTCGTCGGTAGAAGCTAAAATTTGATATTGTTTATTGACACTACCTCCTTTTATCGATCAAAAATTTCTGAAAATTGGTCCTGGATTCTTACTTTAACCCTCGTTTCTAGCAAGCACTATTTAATTAAACTTAGTGAGTTTCGGGGATATTCCTAATTCTTGTAGTGTTCTCCTTATTACCGAGACGTACACTTGTTGGAAGTCAATGAATTGCGTTCATAGAACTTTTTTGCGTTTATTTTATCGTAAAAATTTGATTTATCATCCTCTTCTGAACCGGCATTGATACTTTTCTAATCTTTCTTCTTTATATACGTTTTAATTTTTCTAATAATTTACTGAATATTTTATAACCGACATTTAGCAAAACTACCCTTTTATATTTTTGACACTTTGTCTTATCGCCCTTTTATGAACTGAGACTACGATGGCAATTTTCCATTCGTCTGATGTGTTCTTCTTTCCAGATTTTCCTTGAAGTGCCTTATCATCCATATTTGATCGGTTCTATAGTTATGTTGTCTTGTCCCTGTGGAATTTTTCATTTCTTTCATTACTTTTCCATCTCTTCATATGCTAGGGGTCGATCTGAGATCTGTTCCTTCTTGTGTTGATCCTTATGTAATATTCTCTTTTTGTCACGGCCTTTTGAATTTTTCGTAAATTAGTATAATACGGCCCTGTTTTTCTAAGTTTGAGCCGGCGCTGAAGCAGCAGAATTTACAAAAATTTACAGAAATTTCAAAATATAAAGACCAAAGAGGGTGATGTAATGCTTGTTCAGCGTATTTTCCCTGTTAACCCGGGGAATCGCCGATTACTTAATGCACCAAACAACGCTACACGATGTTTCTGTACCTAGCTCCGCACTTTAAGGACGCGTTTGTCTGTTTTCTTTTAACACCCATTCGCCTCACGAAAAATAGAAAAGACGTGACAAATTATAGTGAGCTCCCGATTAAGACGGTTGTGTAAGTTGTCTTCGTTCCCGGTTTGGGTAATAAATTACCGAAAAGGCCTCTCATTCGTTAGTTTCGTTAAACTATTTTTACGGCATAAATGTCGGATAATCCCAGAGAATGCTAAATAATTTCGGCAAGACATAGTTTTGTGTAAAGGTTTAGTGATAGTTGAAGTACCGTTCTCACACTATTTCCTTATATTGGATTAAGAAAACCCGCAGCCCTAGGAATCCTCTTCATTTGTTTTGCACACGTTTTCGGAAAAAGCACATCAACTCTTTCTTTGCTGATCGCCACTATTTCTCGCTGGGACATGAAGCTTCCATTGCTTCCAAGGGCCCTGGCAGCTAAGCCCTTCCCCAGGTAAATACTTTAGGCTGCCCCTTTACTGTCGGTTGAGTGTACCAATTCAAGTCCTAACGCAGTACCATTATTTTGGTAATCTGCTCGTGCAAAAGGCACCTGCAATCACCGTCTGTAATTTATGTAATCAAGCACTTCCCCGCCTTTGTTTAAATTGCTAAGTGATCACATTATCAACCTGTGCGTGTTTTAGTGTGAACAATACAGAAATTGCCGAAATATTTACCCATTCTTATCTTTATATGTTGCATGTGTAAAACCATTTGTAATTGAATTTGTAGCTTAAGCTTTTGTCATCACTATTCTTTTAAATACGGTTAAGGGAGCTTAACTGTTTCACCTTTTTCATATAACCCAAGGTAAAATTTGTGGACCCCTTTGTGTCATATATATTGAATATTTTTGCAGTCATTAAATTTCTTTGTTCATACATTATTGCCGTTTATTTGTGTTTTTGTGTTTTATGTCTATTGTGTAATATTTATGTATAGCTTTGTCAGCCTATCTACCAGCGACGGTTTTATTTCAGTAAAGTAACGGTAAGTACCTCCAACGGTAGGGTGCAGCCAACCCTCAACCCTTTCGAGCCCAGTAGGAGCAATCTGCGGTACGCTCCTATCATCACCTTGGGCATAGATTAAAGATCCCTTAGATCTCTCAACTAAATGACTGAGTGGTTTTATTTAGAATAGTTCCGGACTTATGTGGCAGGTGGCGAAAAGATTTACTTAACTCTCGCACTGTAGCAGACCAAACAGAACTGTCGTTTATAGTCCAGTCAATAAAGGGATTATAGAATGCATGGAGGGTGTCACAATTTTTGACTTCAGGGCTTTGTTTGGAGTCGTTAGGAGGTAAACATACTAAAAGTCCCCGGACATAGGTGGTGAGCGGGGTGCAGGGGGGGACTGAGAAGGTCTCTTTTTTTGTTTTTTTGCTTATATCTAGAAGATGGTGCATCTTAGTAAAAAAGTCAGTATATACAAAATCAAAGCTGATAAAATTTCCTACATTTTTGCTTTTTTAAGTTTTTTTCTATTTCCAACCGTTTATGAGAAATCCGCTATCAAAGATCGTTAATATTCGCAAGAAAATATTTTGCCTCCCGTTTTTCGTTAAACTTTTCTCTCTAGCACCTCATCTCTTCGGTTTACAGAAAAATTTCCACAAAAGAAGTTGTACAGGATTAAATTTCCTTCAAAATGGTATATACTTTTTATATTTTTTTTTCGAAAATTAGCGATCTTTGATAGCGGATATCGCATAAACGGTTGGAGATATAAAAAAACTTTACCAACCAAAAATGTGGGTAATTTTGACACCTTTGATTTTGTATATAATAACTTTTTCGGTAAGACGCACCTTATTCAAGATATAAGCAAAAAACCTAAAAAAGGGATCTTCTCGGTCCCCCCCTGCACCCCGCTCACCTCCTATGTCCGGGGACTTTTAGTATGTTTACCTCCTAACGACTCCAAACAAAGCCCTGAAGTCAAAAATTGTGACACCCTCCATGCATTCTACACCCCCCTATTGAGCGTTCGTTGACTGGACTATTAAAGATAAACAGAACTTGTTGGGCCAATAATGTTTTACATCCATCATAATGTTGGTAGTTCTTGGAATCTGCTTAATCCTGATTATCGTGACGGGGACTGACATTTAGCACTTTCTTGCAGTTTGGTAAAAGTATTTATTTTAGTACAACAATATTTTGCTGAATTTATTTACGCAAATAAAATATTTTTACTTCATACAGGCATAGTACAGATTTTATCTTTTTAATTAAAAGAAAAAATACTGTGTAATTATCTGATAACTTTATGTGAAGCTTCTTTTTAAATATTTTATAGCTTGAAATGTTTCCTCACTTTATACTAGTAATTTTTAATTTTTAGTTCCGTTTTTTATTTATATCTTGTTGCGTATAATAATGTAAATATTCTATAAATATTTTTGAAAATTTTCGTTAGCCAATAATGATAATAACAAATGCCTTCATTAAATCAAAAATAACAGTTTTGAATATTGTACAGTGACCGGCAAAAAGTTCGCAACATATGGGAACAAATGTTATTATTAGATATTGAAAAAACTTTTATGGGGGGGGGGGGGGTTCTGGTTCTGAGAATTCTGATTGGAAAATTAAAATACCTAATAATTCGCTTGTTAATTTCAGGTTTCACTTAATTAATAATAAATTAAACTGCAGCCTGACTATCGATATTTTATTTATTTTGCTGTCAAAAAGGTTGGAATATGTAATTATTTATTTAAACCTTTTGACCGATAAAAGTTAAAGTTCAATATTTGACTTTGAATATTTTCTTTATTTTACCCACAAAAAGGTTCGAATGTGTATATACGAGGTAGCGACCAAATATTCCTGGCCTAACCGACTTGCAGTTGTTTGAGAAATAAAAAAATCCGTTCATTTTTCAACATAATCACCCTTTTCTTCAACACACTTCTTACATCTTTTAATAAGCAGCTCTATACCCTTATAAAAATACTTTGGAGTTTTGTCTTCAAAATGCTGAAAACCGCCGCCATCACTTCGTTATCATTGGTAAATTTCTTTCCCCGTAAATCCTGCTTAAGTTTATTTTGACCAAGTTTTTACAGTTGATAATGATGGTCCACTGTCATCGTAAACTGCATCCATCCTTCGTTTAATTTGATCTGGCATCAAACTTCTTTAGTGAGAAACTTAATCACTGCGCGGTACTCTAGTTTTTCCATTTTTGAAAAACATTCCACTTGTTGTCGGTCTACTGACAGTTATTTGTAAACAACGCAATGGAAACGAATGAAAATTTAGATGGAGCCTGAGGAACATTGTAGCGTACTATTACTTATATTATTTTGCATTTCACGCTTCTAGAAGTAGGTCGGGCCAGGAACATTTGGTCGCTACCTCGTATATTTCTTTTTAAATGACAAGTGTTTCCTTCCAATTCGAGGATTTTACAGTTTAATTTTTATTCCTAAGTTCGAGTAGGAATTTGAACTTTTAAATTTCTAATCATATTAATTTAGAAAATAGGATTTTGTTACAAAAATTGCCTCTTTGGAACTTTCTTTCTGAAGATTAAAATAATAATTCTAATTAAAATAATAGTTCGAGTTTTGATCCCCGGTTTCAGTTTTAACTGACAGAATCTTTAATTAAATGTGAGCTTCGATGTTTTTTTGCACGTTTATTCATTTTATTTCATTCACAGAAAAGGCTCGAATATCTGTATCGGTATTTATTATTCTAGTTTAACAGGAAAAAATTGAAAATTCTTATGATTTATAAAAGTCGTTGTTTTCAATTCGAAAATTTTAAAGTTTAATTTGCAGATATACATTTGAACTTGAATTTTTAGTTGCTAATCATATTAAATAATTAAGAAATACAATACAGCAACTAAAAACGGCATTTTTGTAATTTGAAGTTCAATTTTAATTTACGAATTATAATAAAAACACTAGTGCTGCTTTCGGATTTCAAAATTACAGTTCAATGTCAAATTCGATGTTGTACTTATTGTTTCTGCGAAAGGGCTCTAATATGTTCTTATTTATCCTTCCAATTTAAAAGAAAATTTTATAACATTTCTTTCTTTCCAGTCGAAGTTTTTAGAGTTAAATTTTTATTCCTGAATTCGGGGATATAAATTTGAACTTAAATTTTAAATTTCTAATCTCAGTAAATACGATTTTGTAACAAAAAATGGTATATTTGACACTTTAATTGCAAATTCGTAGATTAGCATAAAGGTTCAAGTGTCGATTTAGGTTTAAATGTGGACGATGAGAATTAAAATTGAATGTTTCATTTATTTTACACACAAAGTTGTTCGAATATGTATTTATTCTTTTAACTTAAAGGAAAATTGGTATATAAACAAGAAGTCTTTCATTCCTAGTTAAAGGTGTTAGAGTTCAATTTTTAATCCTGATACGAGGATACCGATTTGAACTTGAACTTTTGGTATCACATTAAATAAGTACAAATATTTAAAAAAATTTAATTTGAAGATTAAAATAAAAATTCCATGCCCCCTTTCAGGTGTCAGAATTGGGTTAGTCTTCTAGTTTTCCTTTCACCCATTTCATCCATCCTTTCCTGTTTAGGGTCATTGTTTAATCTGTTTTAGCGTTTTGCCTCTTTCTTTTCCTATATCTACTATTTATTGTATCCATGTTTCTTTTGGCCTTTCTCTTCTTCTTTTTTTTATGTTTTTTGCTCCACAGACTCTTTTTGTTAATCTATTTGGGCTCATTCTGATCACGTGACCGTACCAGTTTAGTTGTCTCCTTTTTATTCTTGATTAATCATTTTCCTGATTGTTTTACTAGCAACTCTGTACCATTTTGTCTTTCCAGCAATTCTCCTTAGGTGCCTCATCTCCATTGCATCTATCTTTTCAACATTCTTCTTCTGATTTGTCCAATTTTCACTTGCATATAATAACAGTGCTGGTATGATTATGGCATTATAAATTCTTAGTTTTGTTTCTTGCTTCAGCTCCGCTTTCACTATTATTGCATTTGAGTTATGGGATTATCGGCTGGGGAGCTGCTTACAATATTCATATTAAGCACTTGTACACTGTTCAAAAAACCATCCTTAAAGTGATGTTAAAGAAACCGATTGCATATTAAATTATTAAACTACCTTCCTCTTCAAAGACATACATTTACTTCCAATTTATATATATTATATTTATTAAATGTTTTATAATATACGTAAAGAAACGATGATTGTATCTCATATATTAAGCATAAATATGAGACCCGTGCAAGGCAGAAAAACAGGGCAGAATTAATCGGAATGAATAAAAGTTTTGGACAAAATTGTTTCTTATATTATACCCCAAAATTATATAATAAATTTAATGTATATCTGTAGTCTAATAAATTAAATATTAATAAAAATAACCTTAAATTTATCACAAAGCAATGGATATCATCTCTAACTATTATTTAGGTATAACGTCAGACCAACTTGGAGTTAAAGTGGGTGTGCCACAGGGAGCGTGCTCGGTCCCCTGCTTTTTCTTCTTTATATTAATGACATAGACGATGTTTTGTCATGTGCATTTTGTTGCTTTGCCGATGATATTACTCTTGTAATCTCTCAAAAAGATGATGAAAGTTTGATGCAACAAGCTAATGATGAGCTTGATAAATTGGTTAAATATCTTAGTAGGAACCGTCTAATGACAAACATCGATAAAACAGTGTCAATGCAATTTTACACTAGAAATTCAAAATTAAATATCAATTATAACTTAAGAATTAATAATTCACGTATAAATCAAGTTTCTATTTTTAAATTACGAGGTGTTCATTTAGACTCGTCACTAAAATGGAGACACCATATTAACATTATTTGAAAAGGTTAGCTAGTAGCTGCTTTGCTCTCAATCGCCTCTCATTTCTGGTAAACCACGAAACTCTAAAGTTATTCTACTTTTCGAATTTTGAGTCTATTATCAGATATGGTATCGCACTGTGGGGTAATGCAACTGATGTTCAGAGAGTTTTTATAATGCAAAAGAGAGCTCTTCGTGTTATGTTTAAAATTCCAAAACGTGTTTCCTGTAAATCAGTATTTGTTGAAAAGAATTTTGACATTGTTTGGTCTCTACATTTTAGAAATATTACTATTTGTAAAGAGTAGATAATATAAATAAATTTACTTTTCTCAACAATTATCATCAATATAGTACGCGACATGGACAGTATTATTTGGAACATCACCATCATCGTTTACAGCTGTACAAAGCTAATTCTTGGTATATGGGTACGGTTCTGTACAACAAATTACCGAATGATTTAAAGGCTTGTCCTGGAAAATTGTTCAAAAACAAATTGCAAGAGCTATTGGTTAGACAGGCATTTTATTCCGTACAACAGTTTTTGGATTATAAGTTTGGAGACTGTTGATACTGACTGTTGATACTGACTGTTGATACTGACTGTGACAATTGTCTGTGATATGTGCATAATATGTATAATTTTAATTATGTAATTTTAACAATGCAATATCTATTACGGGCGTTGACCTGATTTTAATTAAGCCCATTATTTGACAATGTACTTCTACTGTGTAAGTGTTCTTATGTGACTTGTCCTATATCGGTGTCTCTGATCTCAAGGATAAATAAAGATTATGATTATGATTATGATTATGATAACTTGGGATGCTATACAAGAGCTTCGTTGTTTTAAATAATTCCACTATAAAATAAAAAATGATGTAGGTATGTTGTTAAAAATATTTTTGGACTTGCTACGTTAATATATAATGTCAACTAAATATAATCTTCTTTTCCTTATTTTGATTAATTTATTCTATTTCCGCATATTTATTTAACTATATACCTATTTTGTGATACACTAAACGATTACTTATTTGAACTTGTTTCGTTTTGCTAACTAATTTTATGAAAACCACACGCAAACTGCTTTCAGTTTTTGTGGCTGGCATTGTAAAACAATGTCTTAACTCTTTATTCGTAAATATTTTTTTTTTCTGAGTATCACTTATTTAAATTTTAATGTTACAAGTAATCCAATTGTATTATTTTGTTGATGTAATGTTAATGTTATTTACAAATAAACTTTATTATTATTATTATTATTAGTTTGTTTGATCTTCTCGCCCTGGTTGCTGATTCTAAATGTATGCTCCTATCATTTGTTACAAGGCTACCTAGGTATTCGTAGCTTGTTACTACCTCGAATAGGTATTGTGTCTAAACATTTTATTAGTGTTCCTTTAAGTTGCTTCTCATTTCTCACCATTATTTTACTTTTCTGTGTATTTATTTCCATTTTCATTTTCAACATTTCAATTTCTTCCGTCCATATATTCATTAATCCCTGCATCTTCTCTTTTGTATCCGCTATTAGCACAATATCATCTGCGTACATTAATGTGTCAATTTTTATCGGCTCTAGTTGTAGGTATCCTATTATGGTCTGAAGTTGTTTAGTTCTTTTCCTGGTATTTTTAAACAGTTTGTTCCTTACTATTATGAATAGGGAGGGGGGCTTGTTTGATTTCTTTCCTCCAGTCAAACTCAACTGATCTTTCTTCTGCTATCTGGATCTTCCCTTTCAGTTTTGTTATATGTACTTTGCACTATTTATGTGAGTATCTTCGGAATACTGATTCTTTTAAGGACCTTCATACCACCCTTCTCTCTATTGAGTGAAACGCCGTTATAAGATCAAGAAACACCAGAAAAAGTTCTTCGCCATTCTCTAGATTTCTCTCTATTGGGTTTCCTATTATAAATATTGTACCGTTTTTTTACGACGTTTATTTAAGATAAACTCGGTTCGTGGTGTAAATTAATTTATTAAACAAACTTAAAGTACGAAGTAATTATAAAGAACAACAATTAAACACTAACGTAAAACCAAGCGGAACACCAATATTAAAACCGAACACTAAAGTAATTTATATGTAACAGTTATTTATGTAACTACTTATTTATACCGTTTACACGTATTCACAATTATCGCCGCGCATATCAGTTCAAGACTGCCGACTCGTAGGCGAACGCGCCTTTAATATAGGCAGGCAATCATTCTCGGACGTTCCACACTGTGGTAGAATGATTTCCTTCCAGATAGTTCCACTAGCCGCGCGAATCGTCGACCGCTGTGGAAGCTTCTCGGCGGATGACGAATATGATCCCACACGTGTGCTGACGCATCTTGTTACAATATATTATCGTTCGTCTGTCTTCCCGGCATGAATCTCCTCTTCGAATTACCTAACTATTTTTTATATTATTTTTGTGTAAGTATATCTTAAAGCCAGTCGATGAAAGGCATATAGCTCTGTTCTCCTTTCTGGTATATGTGGATGTAAGTATCATTAATGTACGTGCTTCTTACTTGATAAAACAATACTTTATTGAAGCTTTGATACAAAATAACATTTAACAGTTTCGAACTGAACTGATTGCTTCAATATTCGAAAGTCAAATTAAATTAAAATTATAAAAAAAAATTCTCGTTCTGGCTTTATCTGGAACAACTCCGAATTTTTGGCCCACAGGATAACTTGTCCTTCAAACAACTCTTTTGTTTGGGCATTTTTAAATATTCACATTTCACAATATAGACACTTCACTTGCCACGTTCAGGATGAAACTGAATGAAAGAAAAATTTTTGAATGAAAAATGCCGTCTTTATAAACGTTTTGCTTGGGTAGGGTTTTCGGAAAGTTGCGGTCAAACATGTAAATTCATACCTTAAATTACTTAAAATGTACCGACTACCGACAGTAATTCTAGTTAAGCAGATAAGATAATGTAAGCCTGTTCCCTGTTTCTTGTCTCTATAAAAGTCTATAACTACCTGCAACCAATATTCTGAAAAATAAAATTTCAAAGAAATATTTTGGTTCCTAGGTAAAAATTAAGAAAAAACTAGGTTTAGGCAAGTTTAGGCACTTACAAAGCAAAATAGGCAGTTAAAACACGTTTTAGGCATTTTAGGCGAAAATAAATAGAGGTCATACAATAAATTACATTTCTCGTAAAAAACATTTTTATATAAATTTGGGTTACGTGACTTAAAAAATTAAAATAGTCCATTTTGCCTAAAATCCGGGCCCTAATTATAACTAAGTCAAAAACCTAGCAACAACGATGTTCGCCACAGTGAACTACTAGATTGTTTTCCCAGAACCAGTCTATGCATTCTTCTCCGAAATATTGAATCAATTCTGGTTCTATTTCGTCGTCATCTGCTGCTTTTCCTGTTTTCATGTTTTTTATCGCTTCTATTATTTCATCTCTGTTTATGTTTTCTATTTGTTGTTCTATCCGTTTCCGCCTCTTGTTCAGTATTTTGGCTAATAAGAATTGAAATAGTTCCTAAATAGGGTTTTTACAACGTATTTGAAGAGCAAATTAAATAATTGAATCTCATTGGAAGTAGTACATTTAGAACCAAATATTTTAAAATTCTCTAATAAATTCAAAATTAAATTTAGGACTTCAGTCTGAGCATTTTGAAAATTGAATTTTTTTAGTGATTGTTGAAATTTTTAATTTAAATTGGTTAATAAAAAATTTATAAAAATGTTGTTTTCAGAAAACATTTTCACTTACCTTTACATTTTACACACTGTAACGCTGGTCTACACTTACCCAATTACTGCTAATTGAAAATTATGCAGAAAAGCGGTTGACAAAGTTAATTTCATGGAAAGCTTCAAGTGCAGCAGGGGGTTTTACACAGCACTGCATAAGTTAACGAAGAAAAGAGCTCAAAATTACGTAATTTGTTGTAAACGTCCAAAGCGGAAGCACGCGAAAAATGATAATAATTATAAATAAATTTACACAAATTTAGAATCTGTTGTTTTTTAACCAATGGATTCTAAAACTACTTGGGTTAATCTGCAGGAAACCATCAGCTACCTGCACTTCTCTTTCAACAAAATTGGATTGCTTGTAGTAATAACATCAAACTAAAACGAGAACTAAAAGAAACAACGAAAGTTTCAAAATTCGCGTTAGCTGCAGAATTTTTTACCAAGTGCACCTAGTAGTTTGTACTACTACATTTACATCGGTGAATTTATCGTTTTAGCAACCTAAAATAGTCTTCCAAGGGCTTTTGTAACCCAAAGTTGACCAAATCTAAGAGCCCTTGTCTGGGACATTAGAGTACATCTTGTCTAATCCTTCAAGTAAAGTACAGAACGTGAAGTATCTCATCTAACTTAAGCACTATGGGATCCTTTTTTGTACGTAATTAAAGCGGACGTTATCAAATTTATACTTTGCGAATCAAAATTTAGATAAAACCCTGAATGAGTAATTGAGGAACAACACGCCAACTATTTACATTGTAAACTATTATTAAGGTGGTATTACGGTGCAAGTGTAAATCATCACTTGGCATTTTTTATTAAAAAAAAATAAAAGACAAATTGCCGGGAATGAACAACGTATATAAATAATTCTGTACAAGTAACTAACGACTAGGAAGAACTAAGAGCTGGCTCCGACAAGGTTTTTAATACGAGTTAGCACCCAACCCACTTTTGTTGCTGATGATATATGCTTTTAAAGAAAGAAAAAGGCAACTTTATTCTGGTTAACGAATAAAATAATTCAACCAAGTTTGAAGTTAGTTTTAATCGAAGATGACACATCTTCAGACTCTTTCTGCAAATTAACAAGGACATAAATTAGCCAGAAAAAACCTGTGCAGCTGGCATGAATAATTCAATAAATCCGAGGCAGTATTTTTTTTAGAGCTTATAATTTTTTCGAATTTTGAATTTAAGGAATTTTGAAACCTTTAGGCTTAATCCTAAACTATTCAAGAACTTCGCATGTAAGATATTTAGGCTTTCTAACTACAGCCAGAACCAAGACCTAAAGGAACAGGAATAGGAGCAGGTAACAAAATAAATAAACCTACGGCGGTTCTCGGTAAACTACTCGCTACATATTGTTCATTTAATTGCTCACCGCCAATTGCTCATCGGTCGAGTTGGCCGCTATTAATTTTCCAGATAGGTAATTTAGCAGGTAGGGTTAAATAGAATTCTTTGCTCTATCTATTAATTGAAGCTTTAACGACCTACAATTCTTCACCAGCGCAAATACGAGCACTGAAATGGTCTTTAATTTTGTAGAAATTAATTATAAATCAGAATATCAAAGGTATAAAATCTTAAAAAGGTAAATGTAGGAAATGCGATTTTTAACGGTTGGTAGATCATAAATTTAATTCCAGGAGCATTTAATTTGTTTACACAAAAGAACGAAATTATAAATCTTTTTTACCGAGAAACGAAAAATATTATTTTTACTCTTGTTTATTTTATTCAAATCCATTCTTGTTGGAAACTAAACATACCGGGCCGCCTTCAGACTAGGGCTTTAATTCAAAAATAATGGAGAAACTTTCCTTGTACGTGTTTTAAATTTACTCTAATCTCCTTTAATTGTGACTAAGACCACTATCGGATTTAATCAACGATAAATTTAAACTATTGTTTCTTATTTTCTCGTATGCTGAGTAGGGTGCTTAGTCTTTAAATTAGAAGATTTAAGTGCGTAAACGATAAGAGGATTTAATTATTTTCCAGATATTATTTCGGCTCAAAGTATAATTCAGTTGTATTTTTAATACCACCGTCCTGACCGTTGCTTTTCCCATCTATCTAGAGAGCTAGATAAATGAAGTTCCAGCTGATCCCTTGACTGCTCATATAGTGTGTTATTTCGCGGTTATGGTTTCAGCACGAATTTGTGTTATCCTTTAATTCTTTGTTCGTAGCCGTTTAGTATTTCGCTTTGCTTCCACGAAATACAAATTACAAGACATCAGTAGAAGCAGTGGTCAACAACTCTCTTACCTACTTGAAAATGAATAGTAAAGCGGATAAATAAAGGGACTCTCCTATCCCAATTATACAAGATGTTTATACTACCCTAATTATAAATTTCAAGAGTAGCCGAGTTAGTTCGCCTTAACCTTTACTAGGAAGTCTTATTTAATTAATTTGAACATCCGACGGATCTTCCTTTGCTTTATTGTGTACCTTATAAGTGCTTTCCAAGGAATTGGGATCATTGTTTGTAAATTCACTAAAGGCAAGAATAAGTTTTGTACCTTTTTTATGACATCATTATTAAATTATGCATCAAAGGGCAAAATGACTTAATTACTAAAGAACGCCAATTGTAAGTAAATTTGGAACTTTTAAATAAACTTGAACGAGACCTCTCGATAACAATGAAATAACTGGATATCTACGGAATACATCTCTTTAAGTGAAATCAATCTTTGGAAAAGCCCTTTAAGATTACTTGAATCTTAATTAGGTAATTGGTGCTAATAACAAATAGCAACTTGAATTAGTTCTTTTCTTTCTTAATTGCTTCTAGTAATTTAAGGTCATTTGAAGACCCCTTCTTAATGCTAAAAGATATTGTCTTCCTAAAACTTACAAATTATCCATTAAGAACTTTATCTGATTATAATTTTCGTTGCAATATCCGGGGATAATTCCCCCCAATTAAATTAATTATTAATTAATCAAAATTAGGGGAATGTTTTTTTAAGCTTTAAAACAAATTAAAATTTGCACACAGAAACACCTAATTTTTTATATTTTCCTTTTGTTTGCTTTTGATAAATTAAATTCCTGACTCTTAAAGCCTAATTATTAAATTTCATTGAAAACTAAGTCCTTTACTAAGACAACTTTAGTAAGAGTTTCGAAATTTAGCTTCACGTGTTAACAAAAATCTTAACGGTAAAAGGTTAAGGTTGATTACTTACTCGTTTTATACATCAATCTTCATTGAAACGTCTTTGATCCTTAATTGCCATTTGTTTCGTCAAACAAAGACTCGGCTTAGACAGTGATAGTAAAAGATCTTTTAACGGATTCCTGAAAAGAGAGAATAAATAATTAAAACGAACCTTATTAAGAGAGCTACTTTATTTTAGGAACAAATGCATTCTTTAGGAATTTTTGGTTTTGGGGTTAACACACTTTTAGAAGAAGGAAGATTTTGAATCTCCAATTGGGTTAAAATTCTATTTTAAAAATTTAGTTTTTGAGAAAAACCGACCCTTCGCAACTTATTGTCCCTAAATTTCTTTGAATTTCAAGTCGAACTGGATTAAATGTTTGATCTAACACACAAAATAGATAAATGGATACAAATTATATAATAATTATAAATGAAGTCATTCGAGATGTTCAGATAACCAATATTGTTCTGCCATTGAATGATATTACCGAACATTTGCATGGATGGTTTGATTTAGGAAAAATGCTAAAGGTTGGATTAGAAAACTTTTTTGCAAATGAGAAGTTTTGTGGTAGTTTAAGTCTCAAAGCAACAAATCCCTTATTCGGTTGTACGAGGACGTATTTTTATGTTATCTATGTAACCATAAAAAAGACGTATCATATTAGCAACCCTTTATTTTTCTACGTAACTCACTTCGACACTTCTACACTTATTCCATCTTTTCTGCAATTGTCCCATACTCTCAGGAAAAAATTCCTTCGGTCACTTTGCAAACTATTGTTCAGCAGCTTTTTTGAGTGCCTCATCAGATGCACACCGCTTTCCCCTGAAGGGAAAGAAGTCTGACGGAGCTGGGCCAAGCCTATAAGGTGGATGCTTGAGCTCTATGAACCCACAGAAATTGATTATCTGACTTTATAAACTTTGTGACACTGCGATGTTCCACCTTAATTTCACTCATTTTATGAAGAATTAAACCTTCTCAAATCTCTATAAACCACATAAATTAAACACAACTTAGCACATGTACTTCTAAATTAATATGTCACAGCTATTCTTTAATAATTGTGTCATGTCTAGGTAGGTAACATACGGTTTATACGAAAGAGTATGATTTTATTCTTGAGAAGTGGTGGAAATTTTTGTTTATGGTTGTTTAGATGTTCGAAAATGTAACAAATGTAGCTAGCTTTGTATGTGTCTTTCAACTTTGAGAAATTGAAAATAGCCAACTCCTACATGATTCTCACTGTAATACAATAATATATCATAAGTCCTTCATCATCATTATCATGTTGTGGTACAGTCCGTTACAGGCCTTGACCAATCTTAGGATCCATTTCCATTTCCATTCTGTTCTATTGTTTGCCTTTTGTCTCCAGTTTCGTACTCTCATAGTTTTTAATCTTTCTTCAGCGCACCGAGATATCTTGTGTGTGGCCGTCCAATTGTTATTCTCCCTGGTGGTCGATTAAAGGTTATTTTGAGTGGGTCGTTGTCATCGAGCCTTCGGACATGCCCGATTCATCGCAACCACTCGATCTTAGTGGTCTTCACAATATTCTCATCATCAAATAACTCGTACAGCTCATGATTGTATCTTCTACGCCGTCCGTTGTTTTCGTTAATTGCACCATAATAATTATATTCTCCGCAGCACTTTCCTTTCGAAATAGTCTAATCGGTTTTCTTCCCTTTTGTTCATCCTGCATGTTTCTAATACTTACATCAATGTCGGCCTTTTAAGTGTCTTGTACATTTTGGTCTTTGTTTTACGGGATACATTGTGGGAGTTCATACTAGGTTGAAGTCCATATTAGTACCTATTAGCAAGTAGTATTCTTCTTTGTATTTCAGTTTCCATATTGTTTTTATTACTGATTGTAATCCATTTACTCTTCTACCGCAATGCAGTTTCGAGGCTTATTCACATTTACTGGTGTGTAGTGGAGGTGATTGGTCTATTTGGAATTGCATCACGCTCCAACCAGATTTCATCCGCAACACACCTTAAACCTAAGCCTTAACTAACGATCCAAATCGTATCAGCCGGCTATAGCTAGCAAGCACTTACCTGATTGAGCTACCCAGGTTGCCTTCTTTATTGATTAATGTCCCTAAGTACACAAATTCTTGGACTGCGTCGATGTTGCATGTCTCCATAGTGAAATTTTGTCTTATTTGTGGTTGATGTCCTTCACTTTACTTCACTTTACGCACATCATGTATTTCGTTTGGTCTTGTTGACCTCCAACCCGATAGTTCTTACTGCTTTCTCTAGGGGAAGCCTCCTTTTTACATAGAAGAGATCTTCCAATGATGTCGATGTCGTCAGCATATGCTAGAATTTGAATAAATTTGGTATAGATAGTACCTGATGCCCCGATTCTTGCCTCCCTTATTACTTTTTCCAGAGCTAGGGTAAAGACCACGCATGATAGCACGTCCCCTTGGCGAAGACCATTTTGTGTTCTGAAAGCCTTTGACAGATCTCCTTATACTATTACTTGACATTCCACTTTTCGAACATTAACTCTGTACTGTCGTACAATAAAGATTTAGTGGGTCTCTTCTTCGCAATCACTTCAAATACTTTAACTCTTTGTGAAGTGAAATAAGTAAAAGTATAAACACAATACGTACACGGGGAACACCCTGGAGCCTGTTATTCCAAGAAGCCCCGTGTTAATCTCATATGCGTATTTAAAGACCGAGTGTTGGTATTCAGAGTGTAATACCCCACGTTACTGTAGTGCCTTGGGGTACCTCGGTTTGAGTGCAGGGTGTGTTGTAGCTTGAATGAATAATACAGAGGTTTATAAATCCGTATATTAAACAATAAATCATAAAGCAATTCTGGTAAATAAGAAATAATACAGTAATTCTGGTAAATAATACAAAACACTTAAGAGGTAAAATAACTATGTACAATTAACGCAAATAAATATTCTTCCACCAATTCTTAGTAATTCTTTCCTGCGGTTGGTGACAGCGGTCCAACTTGCGGACGGGAAAGCAACGCGTGTGACTCCGCGCACGTCGGCCTCTGACACGCATATCTATTGCTTCTTTATTCTTCCTTTAGGGTTTTTATGTTATATTTTTGGATGCATACTCCTTTTTCCTTCTTTACAGTAGATATCCTTTCTCTTACTTTTATAGCAAACGTGTAATGGCCAGTGTTCCTCTATATGTTCTGGTAGCTAGTTGGATATGTGTCATGCGTCTACAAGAACGTGTGGTCTATGGCGTTAAAGGTTTTATCATCTCGCGACCTCTATGTGACTAGGTGTATCGTTTTGTGCTCAAAGCAGGTCGTTACTATAATCATGGTAAGCGATGCAACGAAATTTATTAGTCTCGCTCCATTGTCGTTTGTTTTTAGCATGTGGGCTAAATTTCCCTACAGTAGGTCTGTATAGGACTCCCTATCCCACCTTAGCGTTCATATCTTCAACTATTATTTCTATGTCCTGTTTAGGGCATTTCCTGTAAGTTGCTTCCAGTTAGTAGAATCCTTCCTTTTCTTGGTCCTATTCTCATATGTCCTTAGTGACCCGAAATTGCTCTATTAATGATCCTTATGAGCTAACAATGTGATACAAAACTCAAAACCTGCATTTTATGCTACCCAAGCGTTTCGAACACTTTCAGGTTTTCGCTTCTTCTGTTTCAAGTTAGGAGGTTTAGCTTGGCATTTTAGGTATTCCATAACTCTGCATAATGCAGCAAGAAATAGAAACTGTAATACACTAAATGCATAAAATAAAACTGCTAAAAAGATAGTACCTAATTGGAATTTAAGGCATAGGAAAGTCAATCTAAGACGTGCAATTGGTTATTATTAATATTCACAAATGCGATTACCCTCATTTGTAACATTCGTAAAACGTCAATCTTGAATCGACACCAAGTAAACATTTGGTTTTAAGCACTATTTATAAATTGGTTTTCAGGCATTTTATCGCTTTTTGCTTGTATTGACCTACTCTTTTCCGAATTTGTATAATTTTGTAGACTGGATTTTTCTTGAGTTTCTGATTTCTTGTACTGGAATTTTTAAGAATTTTCTATTTTCTTGGTTGCTTTGATATTCTGGTCCTTTTGAACGTCTAATACTTAGTGGTTTAATCTTTCTGCAATTTCTGATTCCCTACACTGAAGTTATCAAGCACTTTGTTTTAGGTTTACAACTTTCTATTTCGATTTACTAATTTTTTTTAATTTTTCCTGAATTTTTAGTGCTTCCTGATAGGATTTTTTGTAGTTTTTGTTTTTCTGAACTGGGGTTTTCAGGTTTTTCTGTTTCGTTAGTTGTTTTCATGATTTCTGTAGTTTAAAATTTTCTAATTTAGTTTGTTACTCTTTAGTTATTATTATTACTATCTCAGAAATATAGAAATCAGACTCTAAGTAAACAAATTTTAGTATTATATAAATAGGTAAATTTTTAATACCAGTTTTTTGGGAATTTTCCGTCGTTTTGATTTCTTGATTTCTTGAATTTTTGGAATTTTTGAATATAAATTTTTTAAGTTTCTGATTTCCTTTATCGTAGTTTTCAGGTTTTTTTTGGCTTCTTTAGTTGTTCCCTTTTCTTGTTTATCTAGATTTTTAAACTCTCCTATTTTCTCTTCAGAAAGTGTTGGATTCCTTGGCTGCTGGGATTTCCTAATTATCCTTGAGTCTCTCATATTTTCTGAATTGAAATTTTCTCGACTTTCTGATTTCCTAAGCGGGCGTTTTTTGTGCTTTATATTATCTTAGTTTGTTCAAAGGATTCTTTGTTTCGTAGGTTGCTTTAATTTCCCTTTTTTAAAGATAGTTTCTGGAGTTTCGTTCTCATTTTTTCCATTTTCTGCAGTTCCTACATCTCCACATTTGAATTTTTGGGATTTTTCTGTTTTCTTGGTTGCTTTAACTTCTTAGTTTTTCTTAAGTTTCTGCTATTTCCTGGATTGAATTTTCCGTTAGCTTTGGATTTCCTGGGTTGGGGTTTTCAATCATCTTTTGGTTTGCTAGTTGCTGCCGTTTCTTGACTTTTGACTATTTCGAGTTTCACTTTTCTATTTTGAATTTTCAGGAATTTTTTTTTCTTGGTCGCTTTGGTTTCCTTATTTTTCTTGACTTTCTAATATTTTGTGGATTGAATTTCCCCGAAGTTCCTTTGGTTGGAGTTTTCGGACATAGTCAGTGTCCTTCGTTGTTCTTGTTTCTTATTAATCTGCGTACGCCATTTGGAAAATATGTAAACATTAAATAAATATCTCTCAAGAACCTCTATGCTATATTAAAATATTTCTATAAATAAATGAGTTGCAAGACGTAATTTTCAATTCGTCGCCATAACTAGAAAACAAATAAAGATCGCCAGTGAATTAGTCTCAAAAAGAATGATAACGTACAATATGTTTTGCCGTAACTTTAAAATAACAAAGTTACGTCCACCTCAAATTTAGGGCACACTGTACAGCATTGATTAAAAAATATATTAGGTGTTCAATCGATAGGAACATACCTAATATAAAATTGATTTGAAATAGGAGGTAACATACGCACTAATTTACTTAAGTGTTTTTGTTTTGTTAAATTAATATAATCCAACGCACAAATAAACCTGAATCTTTGAAGCATGAATTTATCTCTACTGCAAACAATTAAGTAAATATTAAAAACCAATATTTACAAGCAAACATAAAAATAATTTACAGAAAAACAGTTTTTATGAAATTTGTTAAAAAGTATAATTCCATAGAAATGTAGGGTTCAAATCAGTAAAAAGATTTAAATCTTAAATACGTTATAATCTCGTCAGAGCTTTTTGTATAATTGGAGAGTTTAAAAAGGTAAAAATGAACGAGCAGCGGAATATAATGGAGCAATAACCGAAAACGTATAGAGGAAATAAAGGAAACGAGGAATTTTCAAACTGACAAGTAGTAGGACAGATACAATTGCCGTCTGGATGTGAGGAAGTGACGACAATCGTAAAACCCTCGGAAGATAGATAGATAGTTATTATTTCAATGACTAAATTTGCATCTTAAACATACCGTTCTAGATCGTAATTTCATTGCCCGTTTAGTTGGACATATAAGAGCTTAAGGTTTAATCATTTCAAACATCTTTTTTAAGCAAGCTCGGAGGTATTTGTATTCGCCGATATTTTTACGGTTTACCGCTTTTGTTTTTTAGGGGTTTTATTATTTAATATTTATGCCGTATATAAAATATGCAAAATAGACTGTAATGTTTATTTAATGTTTACGTTTGTATGAACTCGAATTTACCTTTTTAAATATTTTTGCTGTACACGCGTTTGTGCTTTAGACCAAAATGGATGGAACGTAGGAAGCCTGGCGATTTTTCTGAGTAATATTTTATTTTTCATTTTATGACATGAATAAATAACAAAATTTCAGTCGCTCTGGATGCTAACTTCGACGCAACTAAGCTTGTATTTATAGTAAATTTTAAACGAACGGCGTAAAGAAATTACAAAAGCTTAAGTCCTCCATAAAGTCTTTCGATTTCAGTTTAACGGCAGCCATATCAACAATTGTCGATTATTTTTACACATAACAGTAGGTTTTATTGCCGATTTTTTGCAATCTCTTTCCGCACTGGTTTTATATCCTGTTTTATGTACTCGAGGATCCTTAGTTATTCATAGCCCACTTAAGTGCCTTTTAACCAAAGCCCTACGAGGCGACTTTGTTTAGGTAATACGGTTTAGTTATTTTTAGGTTCTTTAACGAGGAACTAATTGTGCGTCAAGTTGGTAATAAATTTTTGAAAGTAACAAATGTTTCAAGTTAAGGGCACGTTACCTTCGCATTATGGTTTGAAAAACCTCTTATTGTCTCTCGGAGACGTAAAATGAGACACAGTTCAGTAATGAATATTCATTCCCGAATAAAAGCCGATCTCGAGTCTGCAGCCCGAAGTACATAGTTGTTTTAATAGAACGCTTTAAATCAAGTTAAAAGACGCTAAGACAGAGTTAAGTGTGCAAGCAAAGAACATAAACACTTCGCAGAGCGATTCAACTCATAAAGTTTACTCTGAATACCTTTTCATATGATATTACTTGGTTACTAGACGTCTTTACTTAGTACACCTGGAACGTATTTGGACTTAATAAATTAAATTGACAACTACTAACGTCAATTAAACAGCTACACTGAAAATTGCTGAGCACCAATTTGTTAATTACAGGTAAAATCAAGGGAGCACAAACGAATTTAAATCCTAAAGGGAAACTGCCTATTGGGAGGCTTAACTCCCTACGTTCCAGAAAACGGTTTGTAATCATTAAAAAAATAACGAGAAAGGTTCATCTGGAAATGTAAAAATAATAAGGATGCGCCTTTTTAGCTCTTTATGAAACCAAACCTTTTTAGAGTCAAGCAAATACACGCATTTTGCTTACTAATGGCTTTGCTCGTACTTATAATTTTTTTCAACGAAACAAGATATTTTTCAAAAGCATAAAAAATGTCAACAAACTAATTAATTACCGATACAATAATACCATGTAACTAATAAAACCTGAAAAGGAAATAATTAGCCTTCGTTGTATAATCAACCCATAATTATGGAAAGTTTAATATCTTTAAAGACACGAATTTTTGCCCTAGTATTGGTTAATTCTTTAATTACTTCAAAAGGTACCTTGTAATAAAATAATTAGTTTGGGTCTTTAATACAACGTTCCTAATAAAAAGTTTAAAACTGCCAATTTAACAAGATTACGCCTTTAAAATAATGTAATTAAATCAAAAAGGTTGCGTATTATCAACAAGTACGAGTCCTGATATCGCCTTAAAAGTGGCGCCGTAATAATACATCTCCATTATTTTCTAATGAATGGGAACCTATAATTCGTAGACGACTATCGTTGTGACATTTAGGCTATTTTCATATTTATGAATAAATTATAAACCGTAGTGTATTGCCTGACAGAAACGTGATAGCGTGTCTTATTTATAAATGCTCTTAATTCAGGCAATAAAAAGGTGCTTGGAATAATAAAGTTGGAAATAAATTTTCCTTAATATTTTATAAATATTTATTATTTAAATAATATATGAAACTCATTATTTCGTATTTTCTGTATTTTTATGGAGATCTTTTGTGGGTTTTATCCGCCTGGCACGCTTTTGTGTGATGCGTTTTGTGTTTATGTTTTGAGTTGTAATGGTACCTGTTTGAATACAAAATTTCGCTGACTAACAGAACATGCATATTATGGAGTTTACACCACAAATTAATGGGTTAGGCTAGGTTTGAAAAACAAACACAGGGTTGCTGTATTCAGAAAACCTATCGATTTGGTGGTTTGAGCTTTACTGAAAAATATGTACAGATTGTGCTGAAAATTAGGTCAAAATGTGAAATTTTAAAATGAATTTTTTGCATGTTTGTTTGATAACAATCGGTGAAGTAATAGGCATTTCTTGGTGGGCTAGTGGATTAAACATCTGCCTTGGTATCAAGGGGGTACAAGCTCGAATTCCATTTTAATGCAGAGAGACTAAGACTTAAAGAAAACAAGGAAATATAAAATCAGGAAAACAGTCAATCATTAAATTCCAAGCACTCTAACATCGATCTGCTACTGCCAATAACTTGTTTAAGAGTTCTTGTAATTTATTTTTAGTTACCTCTAATTTTCTAGAAACTGTGATAAATCACTCGATTTTTTTGTTAAATATTGTAACAAACGTTTCCCCGAACTTTACACCAAAATAATAGGGGAAATCCTGGGTTTTAGTCAGACGAAAACAGATTTAGTAAATTCCAGAGAATAAGCAAATTCTAAACAATTTTGTAGGAACCGAATTAGTTGCAATTTATTTTAAACGGTAAATGTAAACATCGCGTAAGTAATTCACATTTTAGGGTTGAAACCTAGGAACCAGGGGCATCCATCCGTCTTCTACTTTTAACGTTTGCGCACTTCACCGCAGCCCATAAATTTGAAACATAAATGCGTCAACGAACAAATCTATAAATTCCACAGTATCTGTTCAAATCCGCCATAAAAACAAATTTTGTTTGATGCACCTCTATTAAATCCTATCACATATAAATGGAGGGAATTCAGCCTTTTAATTAGGTAATTCATATGTATTTGGCCACTTTAGGAAATTACCAAATTTAACTTGTGTGCTCGTGAAATATTCCCAATCGGTGAGCGAATTGAAATGTATTTTGTGCTAATTCCTTTCAAATTGTGGCCCATTTTACCAGCATTTCAAGTAGTTTGTTATACAGTTTGTGTTTATTTGCCGGTGTGTTAATTTAATGGTTTATTTAAGTTTTTAGTGTTTACATATAACACCGGCACGCTGGGTTAATTTACAGTTAACATTTAGTTTGGCCCTTTGTTTTAATTTTAAAGAACACTTTGGAGGTTTGAAATGGGTTGTTCAAAATTCAACGTACCGTAAAATCATTTTCACTCTTGAACTACTTCATTATCATGAAACTATTTACACAAGTCGCTTATGAAACCTTACAAGAAGCTTGTGAACTCTACAGTATTGGTTGCATAATTCGAATAACAAGAAGAAGCAAAAAAATAGAAGAAGAAACTAATCGATATAAACAAACATAAAAGCAGGGAAGGTATGTGAATTGCAATATAATAAACGTATAGAATGTAAAGGTTGTATCATTAAATTAAAGTAATTCAAGAAATGGAAAAAAGGCTACCCATACCTTAGCGGTCAAAAAAAAAACGCAAAACGAAAAATAAAACTTGAATAGAGCGCTTCGAAAGTGGATATACGATGTGGCAAATTTATAAAGAAAACAGAAATGTATTTTAGGGAGCACTAAGCAAACAAAAAGCCTAATTTAAGTATGTTACAAAAGCTGAAATAAAACATTTAATAACACAAGAAATGAAAGTATCGGAAAGGGGAAAGGAATTCTTCAAAGAATTGTTGAAGGAACAACAACAAACTCCAGAACAAGGAAATAATGTTGTTTTTCCAAACAGAACAGAGAAATGCAGATCTTCGGAAATAACTAATAAAGAATGGTATACATTATAAAAAAAATTAAAATAGGAAAGCAAAGGCCATCACGAAATAGCAGGAGAAATGATAACGAAATAGGCAAACCAGAACCCTTAAAATTATAAATGTTATAAACAGAAAAAGATCATACCGAGAAATTGGCAGCAATAATTTCTAAAATATTTGGGAGAGAATATAGAAATACTATTAATAGTATTACATACGGGTTGGACTCAACAAACCCATGATGCAATACTTAAAATCGGCTTAAGAGATCTGTAATAAAATGAGGACATCAAATAAAAACAAGAATAGTGGATGTCATAGGCAGAGAAGCTGGAATTAAATGCGGATGGGCAGGAATTGTCGCAAGATAGGATCCTTTTAAAGCTACTCTAAGGACACAGACAACTTTATACAGAGTGATGTGGAAACTATTGGAGGTGACTTTTGCGATTTTTGTTTGTTTTAAATTTTGTTACACACTTCGGAGAACCGCTGGCTAATATGCATTTAAAAAGCCTGCAATAGAAATTTGACCCTTCAAACATAAATGAAACATCACACAATTATGTAATTTACAGGTTCCACTTTCCTCTCGCCTTTTTTCAGGCTTGAGACTGGCAGTAAACAATTATTGGCATGTTTAAAAGTGATATAGTAAAAATTGTTGCAAATAAAGAGAAACAGGAGGACTTACAGAAAATGTTCAAATGTTCCTCCATTAACTCCTACACAAACACAAATACACACCCAACACAGACACAAATTAAGTACAATAACATCAATTAATTCAAATTCTAAAAGGTTGACCTTCCATTAAAACGTTCGATGAATGTACTTTGCCAAGAATGAACTGACATTAATCTACTTACGTAGATAGCCAGTCTCCCTGATCAGTATCAATAACAGGGGCGTTTGATAAATTTAAATTCCAGTGACTACCAAACAATTTTTGTGTTGATCTTTTATTTTTTTTTAATTTACCGTTTATTTGCGACACATGGTTTATTGAGAAAGGTTGTTCTGTTTGATATGGTCTACCTACCGTTAAAATTAATGACAATACTTTTGAATCATCCTTTATAGATATGGTAAGGGTTTTCGCAAAATCGTTAAGTAAAATATCTGGAAAATATTGAAAAAAAACGATAAGTTGTATCCCAAGTATAAGAGCCTCATACAAAGCACTGAGAATTATTTAGAAATGAGAAACTAACACGCTAATACATTCAGAGGAACAACTGAGTTAAAACATACTTTGCTCACTGTTGTTAAAAATGATGTTAAATGAACAGTTACAAAATACTTATAAATAGAGACCTACGGTACTCAACATCGAAAAATTGTGGTGAAAAAATTTGCACAGGTCGTATAATCATATTTGGTAAAGATGCAAATGACTTCCAAATTACCGTAAAGGCACTAAAAAGTAGTAATACGAAAGTATTTATAATTGCACCCCAAATTCAGAGCCAGCTTATGTCCTAAATTCCAACAAGCAAATTTCGCCTTTTTCTCATCATTTTATTCTATTTTTTCGCTACCAGCAAAGTAAGCAAGCCTTACATCCATGGCAACAGTGACTGTAAGTGGCTAATAAGTTCCCTTGACGACGGAACTTAATGGTGTCACTTACGTTCCTAGGAAAATAATGATCAGATAACAGAACTGTACGTTTACCGTTGTCATTGTTACCACTGTTATTATATTTTTTTTTTTTGCATTGCCAAGTATTATAGGATGCATAGTTACCACAAAAACTGTCATAAAATAACTCATACCTTGCAAATAATATTTTCTTGTTCTTTTAAACTACTTGCTAAGCGAAAAAAATATAATAAGCAACACGGTATGTATGGACTATTAACATTTTCGGAAGGCAACGAGCCTTGGCTTGGCCTCGGCTCGTATTCGCCTACCTCAAATGTTAATATGGCCTTACATTCCTTGTAGCTTAAATAACTATTTCTTTAGTTTTTTAGCGTTAAAACCTTAAAATTCTTAATTGTTGGCTTAAACTAGTTTTGGATTAAGGGGACTTTACTGCAATAGGGAAACAATACATCACAGATTAGAAGGATATAAGAACTAGTTAAAATGGTAAATTGTTTTTGGGACGACAATTGGTAGTAAACTTATACATATGTAAGCTTAAGGAAGTAATAAATAAACGATGGTTTTGCAGTAACAGCAAGAGTTTATAATGATAAAAATAATTTTGTTGTCCTAGACAGCATACCAACTGTGCGGAAGCCAAAATTGACAAACAACGAAGAACTTTATACTTATCCAAGTCCCGCATTTTGAATGTTAGACAAGAGAAGTAGATTAAACAGTATGGAAGTGAACTTTTGAAAAAGTTTAAGAGAGAATAAACAGAGACTAGGCAAGAAATCATAGGAGAGAATGATTACAAATAACCCACGTAGATGTAAATAGGACGCAAAATAAGATTATTTGGCTAGGGTGTATCCTTAGGATAGAAGTATGATAGCAAGATCATGCTAGACAAAAACCATCACCAAGGAATAATTGGAAAATTGAGAAAAATATCAGAACTCGAAGTGAAAGCAACACCAGAAGTTCCCGCTAGTCCTAGAAAGAATACGAAACATGCGCCATAAGAACTTGTATTTCTTTATGAGGTTGGGACGGACTATGGAAAAGAGAATAATTGTAAAAAGCGGTGAGACTTAAGGTAATTGGTAACAAATAATACAAATGCAAGGAAATTTGAAAACGGTACTAGAAACTCAAGCTGCACAATTACCTTACACCTAGCCACTGAAAGGTGAACAAACCTCTGTCCTAAATACAACCCGAAACATACTCCATAAGAACTTTTTTTATAAGGTTGGGAAGAACTCTAGGAAAGAGAATTGGAAAATCTAGTGGTCAGACGTAAGGCAATGGACGACAAATTCAAATGCAAGGAAATGTGGGAACTGAAAGGTGGACAAGTTTAAGTCTGATGCAATTAAAGTAAATAAATCTAAGTTTTTTTAGTGCGAATATTTTCCGCAGAGATTAAGTTAACTCTTTTAATTAAAAAAAAAAATTCAAACCTGCCATCTTATAATATAACAAACATCGTTCGTATATATTCTAAACCTTTTAAACATACATACAGTTTACAGTTTGAGATGTAATCGTATCTGTTCGAATACAAAACTTCGTTGACTAATAGAATATACAGGGTCCGGCAAAATGTATTGATCATTTTATTTTCTTAATAGCAAGAAAATGAATCAAGTATTTACTATTGCATTTATTTGAAACGAAATAGGACGCTTTGGAAATTTGTTTACATAACTACTTTGAAAGTTGTTAACATGGAGCGCTGGTCAACAGTACACCGTTTGTTAAAACATTTTGCCGGATCCTGTACATGTTATGAAGTTTACCTCACAAATTAAGGAGCTGGAAATTCTACTGAGAGTACCGAATATTTATGAAATATTTTCGAAATGTTTGGTAAAACTGTAAAACTTAGGACGAAGTTGAAGAACTCAACTGAAAGGTAGAATAGTTTGAGAATGGAAGAAGTAAATAAGTTTTTTTAATTCGAATACTTTTCCTCTGAGATTAACCCATTAAATTTTAGAAAATCAAGCTTGTTTTTTTGTAAACAGTAAATAAACTTACGTTTTCAAAAAAAAATTCTATCTTCGACCAGGGTAGTTACGTATGCCATAACATAGCCCAAAATTCTGTTATATTAACTGATTCCTTAGGCGTCTTAACATTTAGTCAAGGATAGTTATACTGATCACTCATCTGTTCATAAAATAGATAAATTCTACATCACACAAAACTTACCTAACTAGCAAAACACATCGTATCTATCTGGACCGCATTACGCGTTCTACTGACCGTACAATAGTATTCGCTTGAGTTTCGAAGTGAAGGTCGCCTATTCTCCAATTCGATAAGCCAAGTATATGTGTGATAACGTGTTAATGTTATTTTATCTTGTACGAAATTGCCTTTCAATATAGCAAAATCAAGTTTTGGATTTAAGGTAATTTGCCAACTTTCTATTATAGTAATTATAAGACATTCATGACACTTGTAGGCCAGAGTAAGCCATGGTAGAGGGACGGTTTCGTTGTTATGAGGAAGACTTTTCATGTTATAAATCTGTATTTTCAGTAAAAGTCACATTGAATTGATTTTAGGGTTTTGTTTGACGATAGAACCAGGGTTACCAGTTATACGCAGTTTTTGAAATGTTAAATTTATTAGGTTGAACTACTTAAGCACATGTGAATTCAAGAAATATTTCTTTTTTATTTAACTTTTACTCTGAGCACAATAATTAAAACTGCCAAGTATAACATAAAATCTGGGCCCTGAGAGGTAAATGTTATAGTTATTAATTACTATATAAAATAGATGTATTTAGCCTATCTATTAGGGCCATTAAAATTTGCAAAAAATTTTGTTTGACAGTGTAAGCTGGTTATTTACAAGTATACTGACAGTGACGGTTGATAAATATACTTGAAAATTTTAAAACACATAAGCTTAAAGTAATCCATTTCGCAAGAAGTCATGGAATTAAACAGAGAACATTATCGAGTTGTGATTTTTTACAATTTCAAAGGTGGCTTAAGCCGTAAACAATATTTGGAGAAAATCAATGGCGTATTTGGTGACAAGTCATGTTCTTAGCTATCATAAAACGGTGGTACAATGAATTTCAACGTGGTCGACTTTCCTTAACTGAAGGTTTTCGAGCTCCTAAGCCAAAAACAGCCGTTACCGAAAAGAATATTGGTCTTATACGGAACATGATTGAAGAGGACCGGCATGTTACTGTAAGGAGTATTCAAGCAACTCTAAAGATTGGTGTGAAAGCAATTAACACCATTTTACACTAACGTTTGAAGGTTCCCGTTGGATAACGCTCGGCCACACACGGCCTCTCGAACGATTGAGTTTTTTGTTTGTTTTCAAGGATGCAAAAATGCATTGACTATTGAGGGGAATACGTTGAAACATTATAAATAAATGTTTTTTATCAATAAATTGCGTATTACTGTGCTAGGCTCAGCGGAAAGCGAACATCCTATGTATAATGCATGGAGGAATATAAATCATTGTTTAAATACTGGGTGATTCACGTAAGACCCAACATACGTGTTTCCAAAGCTACTAGAAATACCTGCAAATAAAAAAAAAAGTTTAATGTAGTATGTAGGGTACATAATATGTATGTTCACAAATACTTATTGTTTACTTATTTATTAAAGGTGACAGTTCGAAATTTCCAGTTGTAAAAATATTTTTTCAGTAAGGTGATTTGCATATAAAATTGCTATTTTCTTACTAACAATTGATATAAATTTATTTTTGTTGTTGATACTATTTTTCTTGATTTTCTAGTTCTTCTTCAGTTAGTCTTCTAGTTTGAAGCATAAACTTGCCATGACATATTGTGTATGATCATTCTACAGTAAGCTACCCCTGATTATACCTATATACAGGATTAACATAGATCAACATTATTTCTGAATTTGCAATTTGGGTTGCCTATTCCATTTGCTAAGGGGCGCGCCTTATTTGAATCATCCAGTATATAAAAGGGAATAAAATGGAACAATAATGGTATATAACATTAACAGGGAGTACGTGATGCCTGTAGTTACAGAGGAATGTCAACCTATAAATTGATTTCTTAATATCAGATACTTCAAATACATCGAACAGTAAATCGAACTAGGATTTCGTTATGTGAAATATTGCACCTTTTAAACTGTTTCAAAAAGTTTTTAATTTACACTTTGGTTCCACCAGAGATTTGCTAAGGCATGTTAATTCCTTAACCTAGCGGTATTTCCTTTTGGTAATTTTACTTTGTTTTATTTAAATTAAAATTACTCATTTGCGTGACAGTAATTCGAATAGAATTTGGCAACCTAAACTAGCTGTCGAAAACAAGTTGTTAAAATTTCAGCCAGATTTACTGCCAAAATAGTAAATTGAAATCATGGCCTACCTTATCTAAAAAGTGAATGCTCTATAACGACTATAACCATCTGAGCAGGTACCTATTCTATAACTAAAGATTTCTTAGTAGTTACGACACAGAAAAAAACAAATAAGAAATACCTAAATTAATTCGAATATTTTTATTATTACTTCGACAAACTTATGTTCCTTTGGTTATGTTCAATGACAATAACTTTTATTTTCATGGAATGATTGAATTTCGTGGAACTTGGAAATAGCAGCGAAATTTGTTATCAGAGTTCGATACAGAAAGTTACAGCTATTTGTAATGTTCCTAAAACTTTAGCAAACGAGTAGCCGAGTTTCCCTTGGTAGATTTATGATTACATTGATGGATTATAAACAAACTTAATTTGACAGTTATTATGTTGACCTTCACTTTAATCGCAATTTTGTGCGTATTACTGTTGTTAATCCGATACTATAAATGCGTAAACCTAGAATAAAAATAACTATTTTATTTTAGTAATAAGTAATTGTTTACTTATGCTGATTTCATAAATAAATATCCCTTTATATTGAATATAGTTATTTCTCCCTTGGTGGCAATTATGTTTTTCATTCGATGGTTTAATTTTATGCGTTTTAGTTGTAAATGTTTCCTGGCCATTTATACCTAAGGGTCATACCAAAATCGTAACATTTTTATAGCTTGTTCTTGAAGTCGGTCATTTGGCATGCAAATCTTCGTACAGAATCATTGTATTGGTACTAAAAATAATAATAAGTGGCTGTTTCAACTTATTCATGCCCGCATTTGTTTGAGACTTTTACCGCACAACTGAATTAATTTAGCAAATAACTTTAATAATTATATAATTGGTTACTGCATGTTGAAAAGAAAAATCGTCTCTGATCGCTGAGAGTTCTTTTTTCCTTGCTAATGACTTTTCAAAATTCAGTGATACCAGTTTGTTCATAGTTTATTGACACATAATTCTTAAACTGTTGAAAAAACTTCTAAAATCAACAAAACGTAAGATCTGTGCATCTTTGGCAATTAGCCTTAAAGTAACCAAAACATTAAATTCTTTTAGTTGAAAAGCTGATTTATGGTTCCTTATAGATGTAATAAAAAAGGAAATTGAAGTAATTGCCACACAATTAAAAATATTGCCTTAATATTGTGATAAAGTGACGTTCCAGCATGCATTATGGAATGCATTGCCGCGAGCGTTGATATGACGTGTTAGTCGGGGTCATTACGTGCGAGGAATAGAGGCATGCACGTTGTGAAAGACAGCACCTCACAGCTGTATAAAAGCTGAGACAACGCTCAGCTCAGCGCGAAATGGTACGTGTGCCGGGCTGTTCGAGTCGGAGTTGACGTCTTATATAAGAAATTCCTCTGACAGAGCTCACCATGGTTGGTGAACAATCCTGTCCTTAAGAAGTCAGGTACTTAATACTAGTGATGTTTCCTACTATCTTTATGGTAGACTATTTTGTGTACCTATTTAACGTAATGTAATTCAATTCATAGTAAGACTTGCTAATAGTTTGAATCAAACACTTTGTTTAATTTTATGAACTTTGATGATTGTACGTAATTGGAACTTACCTCTAAAATTGTCTAAGTGTTTACTTTTAACTGTAACTCTAAATAATATTTTATAAAACCTAATCAAAGTTCGAACAAAAAATATTATGTTAGTTGAACCAGAATTTTAGTATAAAACCTATCGCAGCAAACCCCAATTTCCGTGTAATATACCACCATGTTGGCACTTCAGAATTATCAGAAATTCTACTACCTCTTTCTTACTAACTTTTAACGTTATTGGTGGAAACCACTACGTTACAATATGTAGTGTGACACTCTTGGCTCGGGCATTTGTACTGTGACGAAGATGACAAATACCATGTCAAAGGATAACCTGTATTCAAAATGTATCACATACCAAATACTACCCAAATTGCTAGAAGCAGAACTTTGAAACTATATAGCGCCAAAACAACACACGTTTGTATACAGGGTGATTTGTGAGGAACCCCCCATATTTGGATAATGAGTTCAGGGAACTAAAAGAAACAAAAAAAGTATAATACACATATGGTCAAATTTCAACCGTTACTGAGATATTGTGAAAATAGTTTTTAATCAGGTGGCCCTGCATGCAGACAAAACAAGGTCACCAGAACTCACTCTTCTAGATTATTGCCTTTGGGGAGTGCTGAAATCATTAGTTTATAAAATAAAAGTGAACACAAGATAGGCACTACTCGATAGAATAACTAACTGCGCAGCACTCATCAGAGATAATCACCGTGCGCTTCAACGAGCTACTTCTGCAATTCACAAACGAGCTGACGCATGCATCGAGGTGAATGGTGATATTTTTGAGAAATCAATTAATTAATTTGTATTTTATGTTATGAAATAAACACTTTTCATTCTTAATGCATTACAATAAATTCACCTGATTAAAAACTATTTTCACAATATCTCAGTAACGGTTAAAATTTGACCATACGTTTATTAGCTATACTTTTTTTGTTTCTTTTAGTTCCCTGAACACATTATCAAAATATGGGGGGTTCCTCACGAATCACCCTGTATAAGTATGTTGGGTTAAATAGTCATATCTTTGCTTGAAGATTATATGGCTTCAGTTTAAACTGAGACTTGTGATCTTGTTCAGTTAAAACATTTCTATCTGTATTTTCTCTGGAACTTCTTTAAATTTTTCCATGAACACTCCCAGTTTGAATATTTTGAGACTTTCTCGAAGGGTTTGTCGTCTTCGTCATTTTTCATGTTTCTCTCGACAGCAATTTTGTATTTTCTGTTACTTCGACTAGTTCATTTACTATTTCCTTCTGTAATAAATAAAAAAAATATCCCGTATATTTTCACCCCAAATTTTAGAATTGCTCATTATATTTACGTTTGGATTTTTATTAGTAAACGACAGTCCTGTTTGTTTGGTTACTCCAAATGCAGAGAACTATTACCGCTACTGTCGATAATCCTTTATTAAATATTGTATTGAGAAAGAAGAAAGAATACTTACCTACACTTACCTATGGTGTAGAGAACTGGGTGTTAACAGATGATCCGAGATAAAAGATTACCGCAGTTAATGAAATAATTAAGGAAAGTCGCCGGATACACCAGAAGATACAGAATATTCAATAGCATAATAAGAGAGATACTAGATATTGAGCTTTTGGTTAATAAGATCGAAAACAAACAGTTAAAGTGGTTTGGACATGCATACAGGAAAGTAGACTACCGAGACCACCAAGATGAAAGTTAAAGGAAAGAGACAGTGAGGCAGACCACGGATTTTATGTGAAAAGCACATTGAAGAGGGAGACACTACCAGAAGCAAAAGAGCTAGCTAGAAATAAGAAATTTAGGAAATGGATAGGAGAGAAGTAAAGATTAAAATATTGCCGACGCTTAATGACAAAAGGGATGGAGAAAGAAGGAGAAGGTACGGAGAAAGGTTCTGTGATTCTAAGTGATTTTGCATGGGGTGGAATATGTATTTTATCATAAGTTTTGGAAAAACCTTATTACAAAGTCAGAGCTATTTGCAACTTTTTGAGCAACCATTGGGAAAACATTACTCTTGTTTCAAACTTAAAAATGACTAGGACTTTTTTCTATAAAATTTGATGAGCCCGTGAAAGGTCTTCCAAACTCGTGAAGCACTGTTATCTAAAATGTTGAAGATATCAGCAGATCAGCACAGAAAACGACCCATTCAGCAAGGATTTATTTACTTCTTCTTCTTTTCCCATTGGGTCACTTTTTTGTCCTACCTGGGGTTTCTTTTATTTTTCTCAAAATATCAAGTTTATGTCGTTTGAGAAGAAACTGAGCGTAACAAAAACTTCATATTTTCTGGTACGCATTGACATAATTTCGTAATTAATGATATATTTGGTGGAAGAACTGCCAAATTTGTTTTTTGGAATTGTTTGCGAAGCCATAATGATTGATTTTAAATAATCATTATTAAACGCCAAAATGAGGCAATTAGCAGGGCTTTAATTGCAGTGTCAGTAAAGTCGTTTATAATAGTTTATTGGACAAAATATTAAACTCTAGCTTTAAAGTGGTTGCTTTGTGAATTTCTTTTTAATAGTCTGTATTTACAGTAAGTAGTATAATATACAGTGTGTCCAACGAGTACCGAGACAACCTTATGACATGTTTATTATTCGAATTACAGAGAAATAGCTTTAAACAGAAATTGAATGATAGGACATTTTCTAAAATATGGAAAACCTTATCTTGTTACAGCATTTTCGATAAAACCAGAAGTGGCTTAAACTTTCGCTGTTTTACTCTGTCTTGTAGAGTGTTTTTTTCTCTTTCTGGTGATGACAAATTAATAAATTATTAAACCTCTCATATTTAGAAAATACAAACTTTCTGTCTTATTTATTGCTTAAATCAATACTGCACGTAGTGTTTTGTAGGTTTATAATGTATTTGTAACTGCCATTTTTGTAAACATCTTCTGAATAGTAACAATTTAATCTACGATCTTCTTCTTCTTCAATAGGCAGTGCATCGATAAATGCCTCTGATGTGAGTGTTAAGTATAGCGTACAGAAATAGGGGACCTACAGCTTGACGTGGGCTCCAAGCCACGGAAGTTCTTGCACTTCTACTCCAGAGACTACTCCATTGCCTTTCGAAGGAAGCGGTTGGGTGTCTTCGGTGTATGTGAGGCCCTGGGAATCGAACCCGTACCAGCCTTAATCTCAGGGGTCAAACGCACGCTGAGCCTGAGCTACGAATGCTACTTAATCTACGATACTTTATTATGTCATTACTTTATTCAAGTAATGCTTATGCTAATATGATTGGAATTAATAGTCCGATAGGGTGACAATCAAGTTCACCAGATTTACCTCTTTTATTTTTTTGCGAACTTATTTTGAAAATCAGTATATAAGTACATAGAATCAATTAATTAATGCATTAATATAACAGAGAATTGCTGACGCTTGTTGACAGCATTATCCCACAAACTTTACAGAATGTGATAAAATTTGAAAAGTACGGAGTTACAGGAGGAAGACAGCTTGAACATCTATTTTGAATATCAAACAATTTATAAGCTTATCTCAGTATTCGTAGAACATACTGTATACACTGTCATCATGTTACCATATTTACTTTTACAGAGAGAATTTGTTCTTAAAACTCCATTACTGACTTCTGCTACTGGCAGAGAATGTAAAGCGAGCATTATTAAATAATCATCAGAATTCGTATGTTTTATCCTATTTCCATATTCATATATTCTTCCATTCTCCCAAATTACTTTGAATTTCCTTACTTTACAGCTTAAATTGCTCCGATTTGACACTCATAAATAAACGATTCTTCTAACTTTTCGTAATGTTAGGACCCAATTTTAGTTTTCTATGCTGCTGAAATCGTTAGCTGAAGCTTTTTCGTTTTTCGTTATTGTAAACTTGGAAGAAAAATATTTAATAAATCTTGATCCGTGTTAGCCATCTTTCTCAAATAACGATGATTTAGAAGGCACAGGTGTAAGAGTGAGGTACGTTCATATTTTCAATCAGTCGAAATGACATAATAAGAAGTATAGAAGACAGGCTTGGATGGAAAGTGGAATACTTTAAATGCATCGGAGGAATAAAGCATTTTCAGAAATGGGAGGGTTAGCTAGTTTTAGAAAGTGATGGAGTAGGAATTCTAGGTTATTTTTTGTACGGCAAATTTTTGTTAAAAAATACCAACACGTTCAGTGGTTTTCAAAAATGAAAAAACGCCAGTATTACAGTAGTAAACCACAAAACTAAATTCACACGCAGCAAATTGCTAAAAACCGCAAAATTATGTATTCGGAATTGATTGAATATAATTAACACTGCGGATTGATTTATATCAGTCAACCGTTTACAACCAAAATATAAATATATTTTTTGTTTCATGGTTGGAGTATTTTAATAGCTAGCCGTTGGCTTCGTACAAAATACGTATTAATAAAAATAAAATGCCTTGATGAGAAATAAACTCCACAAAAAATTCAGTAGACTAATTAAGGTTAATTTTCGCATATTTTGCAGATTCTACACAACTTGAAGGTTTAATTAGGGAAAATTTATGCTACAAGCAATTTTCCGCCTCCTGAAAACTGGACATTTTTTTGTGCTGATAAAAGGTGTGGGAATAATCCAGTAATTACAATAACGTGTGTCGAAACAACTTAATTACAGAGAAGTACTAAGGTTTAAGATTTATAACGCATTTTTTAGTTTTAAGTATCATATTATACATGCCGAAAATAAGTAATTTATTTGCAGTTAGATTTCTTGCGCATATTTAAAAAACGACCTTCAAATAATTGCCTCACCTTTTTTGTTTGAAAGACTTTTACTTTATGAAACGTATATTTTGTTTACTCCTTGTAAAAGTGTAGGATGCACGTTTTTTTCTCCTAACTGGTGATTAACTCAGTTGCTCGTTGGTCTGACAACAAAAAAAACCTTGCTGATAATTTATCATATCGCAGGTGTGCTTGTTTTACCACCTAGCTAGCTGTACGTGCATAAAACCAAAGGGGGAGTTTCTAATCTCCTAATTGATTTTCTCCTGAAAAATCCTTGTTGAGTGTGTTTTATTAACGTTTTAGATTTTTTCGTTTTTACAGCTAGTAATTTAATTACCAGTTAGCAGATTTGTACAGAATTCTGAACACCATTTTCAGGCTAGGAAAAATATCGAGAAGCGGTCAGATCTTATTTTAGCAATTTATCCAAGATTCATTCTTTTGTTCCTTTCTGTACCACAAAAATCGTTTCGTCTAATACTTTACTTCCCCAAATAATCTACTTTATTTTCCAGGTCTACGATTTCTCTTTAAGCTCGGTGTTTTGCTCTTAATGCGGCTTAAAATTGCAGGCTGTTATTAGGGTTTTGAATTATTTCACGTGCAGGATGAAACTGCGATTTAGCTTTTACATTATTTAAACAAAATTATCTTGTGTAATTAATAAATAATTTTATATTTATAGTGCAGTCGTGGTGTTAAATATACAGTTTCGCTTTCGTAAATTACATTTTTTGAATAAATAAATATTAGTAAAGCCCTGAATTTTTGGTTCGATAATTTGTATATTAGCGGTCTCTCTCTCTCTGCCTAAAATGACGTGAAACAAGGGATTTGGGAAACGTTCATAAAAAGTATCATCGATAAGGCATCTAGGGTTGTCAGTGTGGTTGCTTTATTGATTATATTTTTTATCAAAAGAAATTATCAGTTTTATAGCATCTCGTGTAATACGGCGTTTTTTCTGCGATCTGTTGTATCATTATTCATAAAGACATCGCTGAATAGCATTGTTATTTTTATCAGCGTTTTACTAATCTTCATATATTTTTTGTAGCATTGGCAACGTTTTATTCCGGAAAGCATAAATACTAAATGTATTTTACAGCTTGAATTATGTCAGAAATTTGGAAGTTAATTATCAATAAAATTCCAAAACTCGTCACAGCTTTCAAAAGCAGCACAACGTAGATCATCCTTTAAAGCTATCTTTTACTTCACGTGCATTATAAGTTTATATCCTCATATCTTCAAGTATATTTATTCGCGTTGAAGAATCTCGTATCAATATCATAAAATGTAGCAGGAACACACACTTAAGCAGCCTACATACGTAAAATATGTCATGTGACGTGCATCTGATGCAGAACTCATTGTGTGTAAGTTGCCTTCACCCTCTCTCCTATTCGAAGCGATTCTCATATCAGACATCCCGTCACGAACGAGACACCACAAGACAAACTGTACTGATACTAAGATACGCTTCAGCGTATGTAAACTTTCTTTAAGAATACGATTCTGACTTGGATTTAGTGACGTGAAAACGCCCATAATGCTCCAGATTGTTTTATACTAAACCATGATAATGAACGTTATCTTCTTTCTAAGAGAATGCCTTTTTGTTACTATCGTAAAACTAAATTATTTCAGCAGGCGACATTTTTTAGAATTCGGTAGGTTGTTTTGATATTTCAAGTGTTTTCGGTTTATGACATTGATTTTAGAAATTGTTATCTACGAATAGATTAGAAAATTTATTGTATTCGAAAAATATGCAGACTGAAGTAACCTGTGCTGCTTCACTTAAATGGGAAGAACAGCTATTTTGAATATGATTTATTGAAGCTTATTTTCCATATATATTCCGTCTTAGTGTTTTAAGCACATTAAAGTAAAATAATAATTACAATAATAACAATCTTTCTTAATGCAATTTGGTTAAATACCTAAGGTAGTATTTATAAGCCAAATTAGATACATAGATTTGTTGTGCTCAGTCACCCTATGCATAAAATTCAGTTTAAAATGTAAATGTACTCATCGCACCCTTGCTTTATAAGTTGTATGTTTTTCGGAAATAGGGACCAACTAAAACATCTGCCAGGCAGAATACTATCTTAAAGTGAACAACCGTATGTCATATTAGTAATTCTAGGTTCACAACCCTTGAAAAAACACCCTTTTGACTTGTGACGTTTTTGTTTTTCTGGGTCACACAGAACTAAATTATTTTGAGTTGTAAAGCTTTATCATGCCGCTTAACTATTGTCATATCAAGTTACTGCCCTATTCTTTCTCCAGTGTCTTCAAATCCAAAGAGCTTTCGTACCTTCGTATACCTGTTACGGAGGGCCGTTCTTTTTGTTGTTGAATGGTATATAAATTGGTCTAGATTTGGTGTGCCCATTTACCGAGTTCTCTATGACATTTTGCATGTTATCACCCTTATTTTGAGAATGTCCACAAAGTGGAAACTGGTGCTCAATATCATCGACATTGAATTTATGTAATACATAAGCATCTGAAGCAAGTAAGTTCTAATTTTTCTCTTGTCTGCAACAATTATCAGAATAGAAAATACTTAATTATCTGGTATGGTATAAGGACACAGCTGCCAATTTCTACGGTACCGGGCAACGCCGTTTCGTTCCAGATGTAACATTCTACATTTTTGGCATGCAAGTCGCTTATGGTAAAGTTAAAGCAATTTAGTTTATTGGTGTAGTAGAACGAAGATACTAAGCCTTTGGTACTGGAATTATGGCCGCATAAGTAACGCATGTACCATTCTTGGTAATTTTTATCGGAGTAATTTTCCTTGTATCTCAAGTCTTTTTCTTTTAGGTGCAGATTTTACGTATCTACCATCATTTGTTTTACCTCGTCAGTTGAATTTCTAAGTGTTTTCCAGAGATCACACTGAACTTTCTTCGGTATATGGTAGGGGATGCCGAATTCGCTTATAATAATTAATTATTATTATAATTAATATTTTCTGGCTAACGTTTTTTAAGAAAAACTTTGTATACTAGACAAAAGTGGGCTCAGTAGTATTTTAATTGAAACTTATTTTAAAATATTGATCTTTTGCACACTAAAGATTGTTGGTTATTTATTTTTTCTTTCGGCTTTTAATATATTTTTAATATTTTAGTGGTAGTTTTACAGCCCAAGATATCATTCAAATATAATATTTGATTGTCTTGCGTGACCCAACTCACTTTTTTTTTTTAATAACTGAAGTTAACCTATAAAACATATATTTCTGAACGTTTGTTATGGGCAAGTTTGGCATTTGATACTATGTTTGTGGATATTTAGCCATCAGTTTCTGGAAATTAAAAATTGGATTAGCAAAACACTAACACAGTGGAAAGTAACATTTCCGAAACAAATCTGTGCGTGCGTTGGTGTTGTCTTAATCTAAACTAAAAGAATAAAACTATTCCATAATAGTTTAATTTAGCAAAGACAACGTTTATTGTTTTGTTCTCCTTTACCAAAAGCGTTGTGGGTATTTCTTGCATGTCCCTTCTTAATCAATTTATTAATATGATAGTAGTTGCTAATGCTGCGTCATACGCAAAAATAATCGATCCATCTCCCACAACAGCTGTAACTAATTCAATTATGTTTTAGGAAAAGAGTTGGACCAAGGACCGGCCCTTGCGGTATACCATTGTTAATGTTTTCAAGGCGCGACTTTTTGTCATTTATATATATGTACTCTTGAGTTGACAGCTGAAATTACTAAAGTTTATGAATTTTAATTCGTTTGTAAAAAGTTCGCATAACATACAGTCGAATGTTTTCTCGATCTCTTTACCTATTTCATTTGTTTTTATAATTTATTGCATCGTTGATAGAGTTGTTCTCATCAAATCGAAATTAATAAAAGAACAAACGTTAATCCGAATACTTAAAACTAATTCAAAAATCTTTAAAAATATGGATACAAGTGAGACAAGCTGGTAATTAGTGTGAAGCCTTTGTGGTTGGGGATTACCTTTGTTGCTTAAAGAGCATCTGGATAAACGTCAGTAGTTATGTAATTATTTATCAGCTTTGAAGGTGTTAATATCGTTAGGAATATTAACAATATACTTGTGTGTACAATCTTCACCTGCAATAAATTTCCGATTGCTTAATGATTGTGTTTCTTTGTTTTTATTAGGGATGGAGAGCCTAATTCAATAAATCAATTCGAATAAATTCTTTTAAAATATGGGAGAATCGATTTTCCTTCGGGAGATCGACTTTTTGAATCGAATTAATAGTATCGCCAAATGTTATTTTTTAGATAAAAATGTTGTTACAACTTGCAACATCAGTTGACTACGTATTGCAAGAATTGGACACATCGGTGTTCTCTGTTCTTTGATTGAAACTAAACATGTATTGTATTGTTTATATTTTGTTAGTTTATTGTTACTCATTGTTTCTTGTGTTTGATTTTTATAATTCTTCGTTTATACCCAAAAAACCTTGATTTATCAACGGTGTATCCGTCAAAATACTACCACCTCTATAAATAAATAGATCTTTAAAGTGCTATACTATACAGGGTGTATATTTTAAAACTCCGAGCCTGAAATTCTATAAATAGGCAACAAACAATGCAACGCACAACAGGTGACTTAAGATTTTAAAATTTTGTTTCGATCTTAAAATTATAGTTGCTTTGTGTTCAGAACTTTAAAATGGGTCCTGTAGATCTTACAACCCCGTTACTAATTGTTTATACGCCACAAGCCATAAAACTGCATGAAATTATGGAGTGAAAATGGCCATAATATGAAGTTACTAAGAGAGATGTATCAACTGCATTGCTTAACTGATAAATAACATAGTGAAATTATCACGATCCTTTTACATGCTTCTTCATCATTTCCAAAATTTGAAATGTTGTAATATCAGCTCACTTAATGATTTCATTGATATACTTTCGTTCAGTTTACTTTATTCATAATTAAAGCAGCTGGAAGCTGATTTACTGACATTTAAAGAAAGTGTGTTGTTTTGAAACCGGTTAGAAGCAATTTAAATTTGTTTGCTTGCATGCGACAATGTATCATTTGTATTGTCACCCCTTAACCAGAAGAGAAGTGTCATCTGCAAACTTGATGTAATTATTTGAGTGAAAATCATTCGTGTATATATCATATTCGGTAGGGGTCCAAATATCGATCCTTGTGGGACTCCGACTGCTGACTTTAAAACGTTAGATTTTCAGTTATGACTAACTAAAATTCCTCTGTAATGTTACTAGGTTTTAAAGCAACTCCCAAATCAATTTTAACAAGATAGTAGTGCGACTATTGATTTTTAAACGTTTTCCAGTTATGAATCAATTTCTACCTAATTTAAACAAGGTCTTCAGGTTTAATCAATCCTCTAATTTATTCAACAGTAAATTGCAATCTACTAAATCAAATGCTTTGCTTAAGTTAATAAACAGACCAACAGATCTTTGTTTATTGTCCAGATTTTCATACAAATTATTTAAAAATTCATAATAACATAAAATACGTCACTTGGTGCAGATGTTCGTTTTTGGAAATTACTTTTTGTTAAAAAGATTATATTTCTCGACAAATTTGGTAAACTTTAGAGCAGCCTAATTTTTCCAAAGAAATCATAATGAATATTATATTTGTTATATGTTGTGAAAGCACATTTTCTATAAATTTATTTGATTTTCAGAAAATTTTGAAATGCCTGGAAAATAATCTTCTTTTTTTCACTATTAGCATTAGAAGATATCATTATTGACCTTGTTTTGGAGCTAACAAGATAATTTTTTCTCCTAGTGGTCGATAATTTTTCATTATTGACTACTGGTTAATAATGGAAACAATTGCTATGCACTCAGGTGCCTATTATAAATATATTTTATGTTCAGCTGTCTCATAACGACTAGATTCTTTTACTGTTTAGAGGCCATACAATATCACGGACTAGTCCATAATGATAAAGTAAAACGGCCGTTGCTAAATAAAACGGCCGTTGCTTCTGTTAAACAACCTGGTAATTAGGTGATTATTCCACACAGCACTCTGCAAGAGGCTAGAGCTATAAAACATAATTATTTGAACCTCAAATTAATTTAAAAGTAAATTTTGTGATATGGAGCTGAACAAAAAGCTTTGTATGTAATTCGTACATAATTAGGCTTGATGGGCTCGTCAAATTTATTGGCCTCGCTCACTTGGTTCGCTCTGCCATAAACTTTTTGGCTCGTCCATAAAGACCTACATTATGTACTTATTACATAAATAGCTATTACACAAATGTCAATTGAAATTAACTCCTCCCCTTGTTTATGTAAAAATGATTAATTAAAAGGAGAAAAGGTGCTAGTAGTGAAAAAAATAGTATATAAACCACGGTAGAGAAGACTTTTCTCACCCTCACCACTTATTTCCTTCCATGTTTCGCATGTCCGGAAATAATACTGCTCGGCTGAGAAAAATGTTTTCACTACCTTGGTATACATATAATATACTATTATGTTTCCATTAGAGGAATGTCTATCAAACTGAATTTTTTTAACAAATTTTTGCTAATTTTATCATTCCTCGTGAGGTTATTTATTTACTTATGTTTTTAGCAATCTTACTACAGTTTGTTCAACTGCAGCGAAATAAAAAGAATTTAAGTTGTTTGTTTATTTATTTATTTATTGAGTCTGATCGAAGCTTACGTATATCAAGAATCACAACGTGCGTCCTTTTCGATATTTTTATTCCTTGGGAAAGTTTGTCGAACTTTGTTGAAGTAGACATTAAGTTTAAAACTATATTACAGTTTACTATTAACGTTGTCTCAATATGTAAAACAATATCCTTGACGATAGCCTTCCTTTTCTATGAGTTTTCAGCAGAATTGATAATATCCCTGCCGCTTATTTTGAAGTATTACTTATTACCATTCAATTAGTGTACTCCTCGTCGTGCTTATTACTTTTTTTTATAAAGAATTGTTAAATAATAAACTGCAAATTTTTCGCATACAGTTATGGTTAGTAAGTATATTTATTTTCCTTTTTACCAAATATTTTCAAGCCCCTCGTCAACCACTTATTTTTTATTGTATTATTTCCTGCCCTTGTTCCTTTTTTTGACAGAAAATGCTGTTTAGAAGGAATACGAAAAACTTGCTAATAAATTATTATATTAACATATTTATACCAAGTGAAAAATTTAGAAAATATTCTAATTTTAATTTTCTGGTAATTTGTATAGTAAAATTGTTAGTTTTGTTTAGTTCCTTTATCTCAATTACGGTTTCCCTTATCTTTTCCTAAATGTCATCGGACATTAAATCTCCATAAAAATATTTAGCCCGCTGTGCGTAGTGATTCGGTACAGCATTTAAGTTTCTGCAATATCTTTGAAGACATTAAACATTAAGTATCAATTTAAGGAACTCAGAAGTTTTGATAACTTTTTTGTATAACTGAAATCGGGTAACGAAGTTACTTACTGCACTAGGGCGGTAAGACAAATTAATAACGGAATATATCCTTAATCATTATCCAAGCAATCGTAAGATGTAAGCAACCCTGTTAAATTATTTGTTTTGGTCTCGTTTGTTAGGAAATCGTAGTTGAAACCACAAACAAATTTATGGCCCTCCTTTTTTGATTAATAAAGTTTCTGGTTGTTTTGCAAACGTTAATTTAAGTAGTCCATCGTCGGAGTGGCCGAGTTGTTATGGCATACAACTACAGCGCGGACGGTGTCGGGGTCAAACCCGAGTCGGATGCTCCGCAAGTGGCCTACCCAGTCACTGAACATAATTGGCAACCGAAATACAGTGGTGAAGTAAGGAAGGTAGGCGATTGCTGAAGGCAAGGTGCTTACCACACCACCCAGAACGTATAGCGTGCGAGACAACCAAAGTATGAGAACCGACTTAGGAGGCCTTAACCCTACATGTTACCGGTCATGCTCCTTAGCCCCGTTCGTTCCGATACCTTTACTTTAAGTCGTCCATACGAGTATAAGTAATCGATGTTTGCATTTTTACTTTAAATATTACATTGATCTCAAGGTGTTGCTCCAGCAAATTTAGGTTTACCTGATAAAACACAATTCTTCATTTATTAAAATAGTCATCATGCCACTTCGATTTTTATTTAACCACCATCAATAATCTAATAAATACTTAAGTGCAAGAACAATCCAACTGCCACAACTTAAATTTCAATGCTGACAAAACTAAACAGCCCAATCACACAAAATCTTTGAATACGATTAAAGTTTAAACATTGAAGAAAGACATTACGGACTTTAAAAAGCGCTCCTCAGATAAACCTATTAACTTCGAATGTTATAAAATTGGATGAAAAATGCAAAGCCTTAACTTTAACCCAACTACTATATAAAAAAATAAGCTTAAGATATAAACTACAGAAGTAAATATTCAAACCGGGAGATATTTAAAACTGCTGACTTCAGAAAAATAAATTACATCGGAAGAGATAAACGTAAAAAGCAAAATACTGGAAAACGAAATTCACCAGAAACAATATTATCTATAAAATAATGCCAGAAAGAAGACGTTGGAAACAATTTTTATTAGAAACAAAATCGCTACGTATTTTTAGAGAGAATAGGACTCCGAAAGCCGGTAGGAGAATTTCATTAATTATTATTCAGTAAATGTCATTTTATTTTCAATTCATCGTAATATTCATAACGACACTCCTATAATACTCTTTAGAATTTCAATGACGGTTAAGTACATTTATTTCCTAGTTACAGTTTAAAGCCATTAAAAGAAATGCAGTGCTTTGAAAAGACCTTGTTTTATTTTCTGACGTTTTCAATGGCTGAATGAATATTTAACAGTTTTTTTCCGTTTGTAGTCACACATCCAATATACAATAACAATCGAAAATAAATTTACCCAAAGATTTAGTTACATTTGGTACGAAAACTGTTACAAAAAGAGTTCAAAGAAAATAAAGGATTGAACTTAAATTTTACAAACATGAAAGGTTAAGCCTTTCATAAAAATACAGAAAAATTTCTTTGTATCCAAAATTAGGCTTAAACACTAACAAAGAATATTTATCGACCAGTACGTTAACTTGATAGTCAATTTATATCTGAATTTAGAAAGCTTCTTAAAAAGGATATTTACATCCCTCTTTTTGGATAAGTATAAGCATTAAAAAGTAAACAGTTAAGAATTCAAGTACTTATATCTGAAATCTCTTTAATCTGAATCTGAAAAGGGTGCTTTACTTAAAAAAATAACAGAAGATTTGAATAATGATTGGTTAATTCTTATTTCTTTGTTGGATGCTTATTTCAAGTAGCTGGGTGGTGAATTTTTAGCATTTCATTTTAATAATTCCTGTTGGTTTCTAATTTTGTTGAATTTTAAGTAAGTTTTAAATCTAAGTTAGCAATTATATTTTTATTCAGTTGATTATAAATATTTACTTTCAGTTTATTTCTAATATTTAATTCTATGAATTCTGAAAGTTATATTCCACTTTAAAGTATGTTTTAAATTTGTGACAGAGACAAATTCATTTCAATTTTTTGTGGTGGAAAAACGGCTTTTAATACGAATTAAAATTAGAAAAACTATTGTCGATGATTTGTAGTTAAAATTACTCAGTCAAATTTTCCCAAAAGACAATTTGTATAAAAGCCTTCTACACTGAAAACGAACAAAAAAGTTCTTGTAGCGTAGACGATTCCTTTCGAGTTTTATAATCTGCAACCCACACAAGCAGTTTGTCTTTTAGCGATTTTTAATAATAAATTCCGAGGACGCATTTTGGAAAGGCATCCACCACTAACCGATTATTGATGGTCCAAATTAAAATCTAATAAGTTTTGATTACTGATCTACAACAGCCCTAAAATATTTTAAAAATCGAGTTTTTATTTATTATTAATTTCGAAAATTAATTCAGAATCATAAGAATTAGTAGAGCTTTATCATGTAAAACTCAGTATAGTTCAAATCAGTGCGAAGGTTATATTTTTCTATAAACAAACTTACCAAAGGAGATTATCAAATCATATCGGCAGATGCCACAGCAAATATTTATTGAATGACCTAAAATAATCAAGAATTTCGCCAAAAATCAAAATGTATCAAATATCTTGGGCTGAATCCTCGAATGACAACTTTCAATGCAAAAGTTATGGAGTTTAATTTAGCAACCGTTTTACCATCAAACGTGAAGTCCTTCTATTATGGATAACTGTAGAATATCTTTGTTTTTCAATACTTTCTTTCAAGTGCATTGAAAAGTTATTCTTACGAACAGTAGCAACCCCCCTGGTTATGTGCATTCCACTTTGAGATTCATGTTCTCATTTAAATGCATCTACTTACCGCTCTGATTCGCTGCTTTGCATTCTTTCACATTCCTTAAGATTTACGTTCATGCTGTATTTTCACGAACGCTCCTGTTGTGTCATTTCTTTGGCATTTTTCTTTAAGAAACTGAGCTGATTTATTTTTTTTAAGTAATCAGTTCGGTTATGGAGGAAATGATAGTAAAATTTAACATTGAGAAAGTAATCTGAATGAGCTAGCAGATTGATATTCCAGGTCAGCGAATATTAATTTGTAAAGCTATTAATAAATGTGAAAGAGCCTTGCTTTTCATTCATTATGAGAAGGGTAAAAATATATCGTCATATAAAGCACGAGTGTTTTAAATAAATCAGAGTTGAAAGAAAACGCAGATAAAGATTTTATAAAAAGCTCGAGTAGAGGTTGGATATTGCAACCCACATACAAGAGGCGGCTCTGAGTGGTGAAAATCTACTAGACACAGAAAATGTAGATGTAATTTTCTAAAAATGTTACGTGGAGTCCTCAAAATCATTTTTATCATAAACGTTTTTACAGAAATTTGGGAATCGTATTACTGCTAAATTCAATTTAATTTATTTATATAAGTTCATGTGTTTGTCTTTATTGTTAAATGTTGAAATAAGGTAAACAAATTTTAGACGTATTTTCCATGGCTGACACTTTTGTTTTAAGTCTTCAGCTAAACAACTACTACAATTTATTCCTATTTACATTAATTGAAGGAGTTAACGAACCCGACACCGAAAGGTATTAAGGGGAAAGAAAAAGAAGAAGAACACATGAACGAAGAAATATATTTCTCTCTCTTGACATTCTTCACGTAAATCTCTAAACAAAGAGAGACAGGCAGATAAAACCTCTTTTGATAAATTTAAGAAATTGTAGTTTGGATACGAAAACCTTTAAACGTTGCACAGGAGAACAAAGGAAGATGAGGGAGATATACCTCTCTCTTGATGTTTTATCAAAACCATCCTTTCTTGAAAAGAGATTACTAAACCATTATCTCATACAACTCAGCAATAGATACAACTATGAAATATACCTACAACAACCGAGTAAGAATACCGGCAAGCAGATAAACACAGAAAAATAACTACAACTTATTGTGTCACAGATTGTGCAAAACAGGTTTAATATCTTACAAAATATATTATTTTACAACTGCTAAACTTAAAACTTAAAATTTAAAGAATCTGAAAAGGGAATTATAATGGTACCACGCAGCAGTACGTAGGCAAAGAAAGTATTCTGACCTAGAAGTGCCGTTAATAAGCGGACAAAGACAAAAGAGTAGAAAGTAGGGCGAAAGCAAGGCAAATATAGTAGAAAGAACGGGAGAAGAAGCAGCAAAAGAAGAAACAAGTTCCAATATATAAAGTTTCGAAAAAAGCAAAGAAGGCACAGATCTTCAAACAAGAACGAAAAACTAAAAGGAAAAGGAACCGAAGAAAGGGCAACAAATGGAAAAGCTAATGAAAATTATGCTAGATATAAAAATAAAGTGCTGCAGATCTTCAAGGGACATCGCGACAAGAAAATCTCCAAAAGGTGAAAAAATAAGGAAAGATAAGTCTGTAGGGCAGAGAACCAAGAACTTGTAACAATAACCGAAAATCTGAAGTACAAAATGGAAGAAAACGAAAAAAGATTAATACTCAGAGAAAACAATAAAATGCCCAACTCGCCGCAACAAACTTTCAGAAAATATATAAATAGAACATATAAAAGCGAAAAAGGAACTAAAACCAAAGAGCGAGACAGACTTTGTAGCTGACCGCCTTGAAATCGACACCCGTAAACAGAAGATGGAAGGAAGAAGGAAGGATATCAAGGATTTAGGTTTAGGAACTTGGTTAGTTCTAGAGGCATTAGTGCTGGTATCTTGAAGGACTTAGAAAAAGACAGATACATTATTCGCTGCACAAGAAACAAAGCAGGAAGACAATTATCAGTTAGAGCTGAAAAACCATATGCGAGGTATGTATGTTTCAGTAGCGACAATCAAACAAGCATACTAGGAGCAGCCTTTCGAGTAAATATTAAGCTAACACAGGTGATAACAGAAGCCACACGCATCTCAGAGAAAGAAAGCAATGTAAGAACACCAGTACTGCTAATACACAATGTTCTCGACCGAGGAAAAGGATGATGAAGAACAAAACTTTACGAAACCCCAAAATATGAATGATATTACCAAACCAAGAAATAATAACAGGAGACTGTAACACGAAAAGAGTATTATATATGTTATTCAATAATTGGCAGATATAGCAAACATATTAGACCAACAGCGAACCAGGTTGATCTAAAAGTCTTTTAGAGTTAAGGAAAAGACAATTTCTAGAAAAAGTTGGGGAGGAAAAACGGTAGAAGAAACATATGAAATGAGAAGCAAGAATGATTTACAGCGGTTGTATGGTTGTAATAGCGTAATGGCGCAAAGGGTTGGTTCGTTAGGGTACGTCCAAACTTATGAACGAAATACTAATGCCAAAGATGATTACCAAAACAAATATGGTGGGTATCAGAAAAGAACTGCAGCGAAAGGAGATTTAAAGCAAAAGGAGGTGTTGGATTGGAGACGAAAGTCCAAAAATCGAAGTAAAAGTAAAAGAATTTCCAACGACTCGTATTGGTACTGAATAATACTAGGAGTCATGGAAGAAGAACTAAAAAAAAATTGGGGAAGAAAGACAATGGAAAAAATATAAGACGGACGAAGAAATGTTACATGTTACGACAGTTACCTACATAGATTGGGAAAAAGAAGTAACACAGTTCATAAAGGCACAAGGGGTCTCATGGTTAGGGTACATCGAAACAGTAAGCAAAACACGAATGCCAATGATCAAAACAAACATTGAGGGGCTTAGAAGGAGACGGCAAGGGAACATGATATCATCCAAGGAGGACACTGTCTCGATGCCGCACGCAAGGTTGTTAAGGCGAAACCCGACACCTCACATAAATTCCGCTACTGTGGGATTTGCTGATCTAGCATTCCTAAGTAAGATGACGAGCCAATGTTCTCGCGGTTAGTTTAATAGAGGGGGTCAATTTACTGAATAAAAAGGCTCGAATTTAACCTAAAGACATGGTTAAATTCGACCCGTCAAAGACGCAACATTACGTCGTATCCTCAGAAAATTGATGTCTAAAACGATGTTGACGCAGAAGTTATTGTAAGATCATTTTATTTATTAAAATTAGACTAAGTGATTTTTGTGTGAACCATCTAAGTCCTTTTCTGAGGACTTAGTTGTTTCAAAGACTATTGGAAGTTTGTAACATATTTAATGAAATCTGTTTCACGGACTTAATCGTTTGGATGTAACCGGAGTTCCGCTCTTAAATGTTAAAGGCTTAATGCTGAAACGAAACTTATAATAAATCAAGTGGACCTACACTTAGAGTAAATTTGGTGTAACATTGAATCGAGAATTGAATTATAAATGTAATATTTAGTGACGCTAAAGCACATAGCTTAAATATACGAATGTTAGTTGAATCAGATTTTTATTTAAATACCTCTCGCAAATAAAGCCAAGCAAACCCCAAAGTCGCGTATGCGGTCAATACTCTACCTAAATTATTACAATTCATTATTTGTATTAATTATTAACAGAACCCCCAAACCCCTACGCCACAATATGAAGCCGTGATGTACCTTCTTTCGATATACTACTTTTACTATCTTATTACTTGAGGTATATTTATTTGACTGCAAATTAAATAAATTATTGGAAAAACGTGGACATAGTGTGTGATACGAGTACATTTATTGAACGTAGCCATCATAGTATCGATTCGAAAGCTAATCAGTTCCTGTTTTATTCTAATATAGTTTCTGAGTTTATCGGTTAGATGCAGGTGTTCTTTATTGGCCTCATTGGTTAGCTTACTTTTCTGTTTAATAATTCTTGCTGGATTGGCAGGATTGTGGAGGTATTTTCTAGCTGAGCGTACCTACTACTTGGAAGTTGTTTTTTAAGAAAATTGTAAAATAAAACATTAAAGCAACAGTTATTGACTTCTTATTTGCGAGGTATTTTTAGATTTGGTTATCAATCAATCTATTCGGAGGTTCAACGTTTTGTGCGTTTCAAGAAGGGCTTTGTTCCGCTCGATTTGTCTTGGCGTGGCGAATTTTGTATAAAGCCGTCTATATGAACGACATCCACTTTTCTAAATAACATATAAATTTATCTTGTTTGTAAAACGATAAATTGCTGCTTTCAGGTATAAAATTTTATAGTCTATTTTATGTTTTCCAGTTTCGACGTAAGGAGTCGACAGTTTAATAAAGGAAAGTTGTGGTCTTCACCGGCAGTCTTTGGACCGAGGGCCTATTTCCGAGCTAATACGAACCCTGCAACATTACTCATAAGCGAAATTCAACTATCCGATGAAGGCATTTACAGATGTAGAGTTGACTTTAGGAATTCACCTACAAGAAATAGTAAAGTCAACTTTACAGTTATAGGTATGTATAAATCTAAATGCTTAGCACGATCACTAATTTAGACATTAAACATAATGTACTGCACTCCCTGACAATTCGTATGCATTTTGCCGCTCGGTTAAGCACACTCTTGAAACGTTTTAGACGACTTCAAATTCCTCTCTTTATAAGTGTGTTAACAAAACTAGTTACAATCTTGGAAGGATGATTCCAGTACGGCTTAAACTACAAATAAGGGGACGTGAGATATATTTTGTCTGTTTTCGCCGAAAGCCAGTATTTTTTGAAAGTAAACATTGCAGAACTGATGTACACAATACGTGGATGAAGAATATTACAAATATGTTGTTTTATCGGCAAACCCCAAGTCGATGTTGCCTGCATAATATCAATGGAGCAGGGAAAATATATCGCCGTGTTCAATGTCGTAGCAGTTTTTTGTGGTTTTGCGTTTGAAACAAGTTTAGTTTTTTCTACAGTCTTCACAAAGATTAAATTTCAGAAAAATGTAAGACTTTATTTTACAATAATATGGGGAAATAAAAATAGTATGATATTTGTGTTATGTCGAGGAGTTCGTGTTATTTTTAACCTTTTGCCCTGAATATACTTTCAGAATATTATATGTGAGTTAAATCAAGCATTTGAAATCGATGAAGTTCATTGTTTGCTTTAAGCCGTCTACAAACAATTTAAAGAAAACATCGGACCTAAAATTTATGATTTGGAAAAAGTGAAACTGGAAAATATTGTTATGGCTTTGCCTTTAAACAAACATTTTATCCAATGTTTTTATAACCAAATAAATTAATTGATTAATTAATATATTAACAAGCTAAATTAGGATTCAAAGCTTAAACAAAGATGGAAGCTCATTTCATACTTGATACTAGAAATCGATTACATGTCACTGATTGGCCTGCTATGTATTGCCTAATTCAAAATTCAGTTGCGCTAATGGATCTCCATCGATCTCATCCAAACCGACATTGTATATATAGGTATCTAATTCGAGACTTCGTCAGAAGAAACACTTTCAAACTGAAAGCGTCGCTTCAGTACTACTGAAAAGTTAACAGGTTATGACTGAATTCGGCATCGAAAATTTTCAATAATTACAGGCTGACAATATCTGTTACTTGCTAAAAAATAAACCGAAATAAAAGATTAAACGCTCCGAGCAAACGTTGATTTATTATTAATGGTCAAAAAGTGTGGGGTTACCTAAAGCTTAAACTGGGTTAAAATTTTTATTTTTCAGATCAACGATTTTCGTCGACATAAGGAAAAGTTTGACGAGTTGTGGTATTTAATCCATTACGAATTTTGCGTTTACAATAAAGAAATTTCAAAACATTGATTACAGAAATTATTTCTAATACAATTTGGCTAATTTTAGGGAATTTTAAATGCCCTAAAAACTTTCTAAAACCGGCAGTGTTTAAACAATGGCAGCTTGGATGCCAAAAAAGAAAGATCCAAAAAGAGCAACTGACACTTTCTAAAAACTGCTACAATGGGATCTTGTTATTCAATACCTTGGTGTAAAATTGAATCAATACTTTTTGTTTACTGGAAAAAGCTTTCGAAAGCAGGAAAATCCCTTTGGGAATTTTTTCTTACATCTTTATGATCGCATCTTTTCTTGTCGCTAGTACAGAAGCATACCAGCGGAATACTGAATCGTATTGACAGACATTGAAGATCCTAGATAGAGAATTTAAAAAAATGAAAGGGTATAGAAAGGATGTTTCTTTGAAATAAATCATAAAATTTAAATTAAGGGCACCGAGGGCTACGAAACTAGTTTGTTACATTTTTAAATGCCCTTTGGTTTTAGATTTCTTTTTGTAAAGTTCTTGTGTCAAAATACGGCCTCAGCACAATTAACGTAACATTTACATTTAAATGAAAAGTTCTGCTACTAACAAAAATAAGGGAAAGATACTCTAAAGCTGTAAAGCTGTAAAGACTTTTCCTAAGAGTTTTGTTTTTATGTCTTTTATAGCTTCGATTACCAAATTTCTCTGAGTATGGTTTGGCATTTAAAGTCCCTGATCAAATTATTAGCCCACCTCACCATTAAAAAAAAAAACTAAAAAATCAGGGCAATCTTAGAACGCCGGCAATGGTTTGGTAACAATGAGAATAGTTTTCATACAAAATCATGCTCCTTGTCATACTGCCAGATCAGTAACAAAGTTTCTATTACATAGTGGAATATCAGTCTGTTCTAGACTGGCCAGGCACTTAGCACGATGAAAGCCCTATTAAAAAAATGTATGGGAATTACTTAAAAGAGAAATAGCGAAGGGAAATTTTACAAAAAATAAAGATCACCTAATAGAAAGAGTCGATTGGCACTGGAATTGCAACCAACGTCTGAAAAAAATGGCATTAATTTGTATTAGTAGTATTTATATCACGGAGATTGCAGGCTTTATTAAAAAATAAGGGAGGCCAAATCAAATATTGACTTACGATTCGTTGACCGCTGTTTAATGTTCATTAAAATGTTGCACATGTTGTTTTTGCTTTTATTTCTTTATTCGACTTAACCCCGACGAGAACAAAAAGAATTAAATGCTAGGCTAATCATTTGATCAGGGACTGTATACACGTAGTTCGGCGTTGCAAAAGTAAAGCTACTATGCCAAAATTTTAATTAGGTGCTTTTTGCCTACGAAAGCTATTTACTCTTCTACCGTTTAATGTAAATTTTCTTATACAAATACTACCTTAGAATCATCGTTCTGCCTAAAATTAGAGGTTTCAGCTGATTTTTTGTGGTTCTCTAATCTTCACTATTCAAGGATTTCTTTTCTAACAATTTTCTATTCGTTTTTGTAAATTTGGTATAAGAAACTGTTGCTAACATTTGTAACAAAGTTGGCGCAATAATGACAGGTTTGAGCTGATTTTTTTTATTTTTTAATTTTGATTATTCAAAACTATCTGAGTAACACTTCTATTTTCATTTTCAAATGTAATTTTGTTGCAAACATTTATTATAAAGTTTCAGAAGATTTTTTTTGTTTTTTAATTTTAAATTTTCTTTATTTACGATTTCCTATTCTTTTTAAGTTAGTTTTGAAACCATAGCAAATATTTGTTGTAAAGTAGTCGCAATGTTAAGAGATTTCGGTGTATTTTTAATCTTAATTATTTATAGTTCCCTTTATTAAAAATTTTCTGATTTCATACTTACATTTATCTGCAAAAGCCATTTCAAATATTTATTATAAAGTTAATGCAATAGTGAGAGAATTCAGATTGTTTTAAGTCATGACTATTCAAAGCTCTTTCTATAAACAATTTTCTAATTCATTTATCAAATTCAGTTTTATTGAAAATATTTATTATAAAGTCGTCGCATTAATGATAGATTTCAACTGATTTTTTTTAGCAGTTTTTCATTTTTATATTTAAATTTCTTTTTAAAAATTATTGCAAATATTTATTATAAATTCGGCCCAATAACGAGTTGATTTCTTTAGCATTGGTTATTTAAAATCCCCTTTATTAACAATGTTCTATTTTCATATTTAAATTATGTTTTGAAAATTATTGTTAAAGTTGACACAATAATAACAGATTGGGGCTGATTTTTTAGTCTTATTTATTTATTTAATATCCTTTTTAAGCAGTTTTCTGTTTCTATATTTAAATTTAGTTTTAAAAACCATCCCAAAATATTTGTTATAAGGTTGACGCATTCCCTTTATCTACGAACTAGTCTTGATTATGCAACTCCTTTTTTATTAACAATTCTCCATTTCCGTTTTCAAATTCAGTTTTATGGAAAATCTATACAGGATGTGTCATGACGACCGTCCATTAGACGTTTCTTGAGAAAAACTTATAGTATACAGGGGGTCTGATTTTTCATTGACCAGCCAAAGGAAATAGCTTTTTAGTAGTAATTCTTCTATAAAATGGTATAATTAATTATTTTTCATGGCCTACTGTTTTTCAGGAAAAATGTACAACTTTGATTTTTTAAATGGAACACCCTATATATTTATTCGCTAATGGATCGAGGGTTAAATTCTCTTTTCAAAAATGTATCACATGTGATATTTTAAGTGTATTTATTATAAAAACACAATAATGAGAGATTTCAGCTGATTGTTTTGGTCTTGGTTGTTATAATTATTATTCTAATCCTATTTCTTAACTATTTCCTAGTTTAATTTTAAATTTAATTGTAAAAAGTGCAGCCAATGCTTATTATAAAATTGATACAATATTGAGAGATTTGAGCTGCCTTTTTTTAGTCTTGATTATTGAAAGCTCTCTTTATTAACAATTTTCTACTGCCAATGCAAATATTTATTATAAAGTCAACTCAATAACGAGAGATTACAGCTGCTTTTTTTTACTTTTTAGTCTTAATTATTCAAAACCCTCTTTATTAACAATTTTGTATTTTAATTTTAATATTTGGTTTTTCTTCTTCTTCTTCTTATTCTGTGTCATGTCCTCTTAAGGATGTTGACGACGCGGTCAAAGCCACATTTTTAAACGATTTGGTGTTGTGAATTTCGTTTTATCCCCCTTATACTAGGAAAATGTGTTCTCTGCAGTGGTTTCCCGTTGCTTTCTGTAGAGTTTGTGAGCGTGTATTAAGTGTATAGAGTATGTATCTTGTTACTACCTGCAGTTGACCACTCCACAGACAAAATCGTTAATTATAACCAGTACCGACCTCAAACAGTGGACAATTCTTTGTAAAAACTCTTACTACTGCGTGAAATTCGAACCCAAGACTCCTAGCTAGGAGTCTAGCGCCTTGCCCACTGCGCCAACGAACTTCTTATTTGGTTTCACTGCAAATATTTTTTATTATAAAGTAATTGATTATTCAAAGCTTTCTTTATTAACAAATGTTTATTTTCATATTTAAATTTAGTTTTAAAAGCTATTGCAAATATTATTATAAAGCAATAATGAAATAGCGTGAGGTTTCAACTCATTTGTTTAAGAGTTTTTTATATTCATATTTAAATTTACTTTTACAAACTACTGCAAATACTTTTTATATCACTGACAATATAAATGAGAAGTTTCAACTGACTTTTTTAAGTTTTTTGTTTTTTTCTTCAGTATTTAAATTATCCTTTATTAACAATTTTCTATTTTCATATTTAAATTCATTAAAAACTATTTTAAATCTTTATTACAAGTATGACACAATAACCAAATAGACGGACTTTTCCTGAAAAACAAAACCTTTAGCTTTAGAGTAATAATTAGTAATGGTAAAGCATTTAAAGTGAAGACGTATTCACATTGTTTTGTATTTCAAACCTTTCATTATGTAAAACTGGCGAAGGTTTTACAATAAAAAATCTTTTTGTTTTTCGATCTTTTCAGACATGGACTTTTAGTTCATTTATTTTGCAAAATTTAATGCCTCTCTTTCCTTACTTACTGAACCTGCATGCCATTCTCTTCTTTTCTCTCTTCAACTTCTGAATTCGTCCTTGGTCTACCCCTCGTTTCTCTCTTAATCAGCCTTAACTCGCTTTCTTAATTGTTTCAGTGTGTGCTATACTCTTTACACTGTCGAACAATTTTAGTTCTTTTTTTTCTTTTTACCTACTATCGCTTTGTCTGTAGAATTCATTTTTTAGTCTGTCTGTTATGGTTTTGTTTTCCATTTTTCGTAACACTCTCGTGCGTATGTTATGTTACTATGGGAGTTAACGCTTTTTGAATAATTCAACTTTTATGTCGTTTGGGATTTCTGTTTTACTATGAAATGTATCTTTTATACTATTCAATAATCTTATTCCCCTCGCTATTGGTTTTGTTATTTCGTATTGTTATATCGTTGTTCTTTAGTATTTAATAATTGCACATTCTTAGAATATAAATCTGCCTGATATCAATTGTATTGTATGTTGTGTCTTGTGTTTTCATTGTCGTTATGTTCTGTCTTAATAGACTGGCTAATTTGTTATCAATAGAAATAATTTTTTGAAAATAAGAAGCTAGAGTACGCACTAAATTCATTTTGGTACCTATTAAATATTAGTTTTATTATCGTATTGCTTCGATAAACTTTTGGTTTCTTGACAATTTTCATTTTGAATAACTATAAAACATTAAAGCAACATAATAAAATTTTAAAAATTCCGTTTTGAAGATTAAATCATATACAACTTTTTTTATAGTATTGACTATTCAAAGCTTTTTTATAGTTTTTTTTTTATATTTCTGTTACTAAACAAATATTATTTTGGAAAATAACGAAACATCAAGTTCAGTTCGAATATTTATTTAGAAAAAGTTAAAAACATTTTGTATTTGGTGAACGAAAACGTTTTGGAATATTTTAGAAAAGGCAGTAAGAAGAATAGATTAGTTTAGCTAAAACCGTAAGAAATAATTTTCAAGTTCAGTCGTAGCTCATTAATTTGGTTCTTCGATTAAACACAATCTTTGACTTTTTCTGATTGAACTTCATGTTTAGCCTTTCTTGTGCTTCTTCGTAGAATGCAGAATATTTGTTTGTTTAGTTGCTTTTTGCGATTATAATCCTATCTTGTGCGGAGCATAACTCGGTTATTTCTATTTTTTAATTTTTAGTATTAGTTCATATTTTACTTTTCTTTCTTCTATCTTCGTTTAGTTCTGATGAAAATAATAGAATATTCCATATGCATCTTTGCCTCTCTTATGGGCATTTCGACTAGCAAGAATTTTCATGTTTTCTTCTTACATACTAGTATGTAGTAGTAAGTTTTATGTCTTTATTTCGCTGTAAAAGTAGGTACGTTTAACGAATTAAAGTTAAAATATTCATTGCGTTCATTGGCTGTTGAAATTTCGTGGTGTGCTGTGCATAAAACAAAACCAGAAAGGGTTAAGTTCATAGTTTGCATATTGATTTGTTCTTGGATGATTAAATAATATTTTGTATTATGAATTATTAAATAAGCAAATTTGCATATTCATAAACAAATTTTAGTTTTATGCCGCTATTTAGGTATTATTTACCAAAACTATTGGTTTATACATACATAGATACGCTTTTTAACTTTTAATTTCGGAAAATGTTGGCGAAATATTAACGAAATTGTGGCAAACAATACTCGGAGGATATTCATGATGAAATATCAACAATTTGTAAAATCACACCATGGGATTTTTACCTCTTTAAAGGAATTTCAATCACGCCTTTGGAACTCTTTAAGAGCTGTAGATAATTTTTCTTGCCCCAAGTAGTATTTCCTACATTATAAATTTTACTATCTTTTAGGAAAAAAAGCAATGTGGACAACGACATTTAAGTAAAAGAAATTCCTGAAGTTTACTTACGGAGCAGAGGTGAGAGAGTTGTTCTCTTTCTTAACAATGGTACTAAATTTACCAACACCTTTACATCCTAAAATTTGTGCCTTCGTTTTGGCTTTTGTATTCAGTGAGATAATTGCTCTACAATTCGTATTCTTTGCTATCTCCCTTTTTTTAAAGAAAGGAGTCATAATTAAAATTCTTCGGCTTTTCAGTGTTGGTCGTTTTTTTAGGACCGTTTATTAGCCATATTTTTCTATAGCTGTGTTAGGGAGATCCTCCACTGTGGATATTTGGTCACATCCTGGTGCTTTTTGTTGGCTTAGAACTTCGTATTACCTCGCTTACATAATATGTATCTGTGTTATCTCTACTTGGCTGGCTTCTTGGCTTTTTTATTGATTTCGTCCTGGCCTGTCTTATCGCAATATCAGGAGTCTGGAGCTATAGGCAGTCATTCCTGCGGGAATCATTATTTGATCTATTCTTCTCTCTGCAAGGAAGTTCTTCATGTCTTTGGCGCGCTGAGTGCTGGCCGAATTCCAGACTAGCAGATCTCTTTGGCCACCTCACAAAATAAGTGTGTACCAGGCTTGTTCGATTTCAAGAACATAAATAGATACCTGAAACACGTTCAATCTTATATTTCTAGCCCTTAGTGATGATTAGAGGTGGGGCTTTCTTTCCAGCCAGACGAATTGCCAAAATACAAGTAACAGGTGCACTTTCGTAATCAGTGGAGGGAATGTAGATTGACAAGGCACCCCTCTGATCAATTGTCGTTTGAGATCATTGGCTTATAAGCACTGCAGTTTCATGCATAGCAATCATGTTGGAGAGTTGGAGAGTACTTAGAAAAGTCGATGCCATCAACAAAGAGCTTGAATGCAGGTGCACGTTTAATGACTTCAGTATCTTCCAACTTGAACGGTGTTGTCGATTTTCTTAGAGAAAGTTCATATCGTTGAAGGAAGCCATCCCCCCAGTGTTGTGATGCTTTGATATCTTCTGGGGCTATTTCTAACTGTGGTGCCATTGCAAGGGCAAATACTTGAATATCAGTCCTACGCACAACCAAAACCTTTGCTCCCCTGTCAGCAATCCATTCACAGATGATGATTTCCAGCTCAGGAAATAATGGTTGCCGACCCAATTACACTTGCGCATCTTAACATTTCCCTCGTCCACCTGTTGACTCAGATTATCGTACTCTACTCGCTATTTTCGGACCATTCGGAGATCCAACTTCTTCGTACTAAATGCGTCCGTCTCTGATCTTAACTGGGGCTTATTTTTGGTGTAGGGCCTATATTACGAGCACCTTAAAAAATCATGCTAGGACTTATTTTACGGGTAGGTCTTATTTTTGGAGAAATACAGTAGTTCCACCATTAACATAGCATGTACAAAGTTTTTTTCGTCTTTCCTATACCTACATCAATTTTCTTCTTTCCTTTTTTCAGTTTCCTTCACCACCTTCTGAAATTCAGTATCTTTGGATTTAGTCAATAGGTCTGGTAATATTGCTTCGAGGCACATGAAATAGATATCATAATATTCTCTAACTCATTGACTATTAAGACACCCAGTAGCGTTTCTTTTTCAATATCAGGGGGCCGTACAGTGGCAAGTGTCATGGACATTCGGTTGAAGCAACGTGCTGTTATTGAGTTGGTAACGGCTGAGGGTTGTGCGTTTATTGGTATGCATCAACGAATGGGTGCTGTCTATGGCAACGGCTGTTCTGTTAAGCGACCGGCAATAAGTGTGCTAGAAAAAATTTTAGCCACAATAAATCTGTTTGGTCGGCCTCGACGTGATTGGCCCTTGACAGCCGCGGATAAACAGCTTCAAGCCCCTATCGGTGAAAGTGTTGGGATTTTTCTTGAACGAGTCCATCTCATCATTCGTACTTTGCTTGGCTACAGGAAATGCAAGATGACTCCTAAAACGAAACACAATCGAATGGAAATTTTCCAGAAACTTCTGGCTCGATACGAATAGGAAGGTGATGCCCTTTTCCGCCGGATTGTCACTGGTGACGAGTCCTTGGCATATCATTACGACCCGGAGAACAAGCAACAATGAACAGAGTACAGGCATAGGGACTCTCTTTCTTCTTCGTGGAGTGGCATTGTCCTTTACAGGGCATTGCCGATCCTCTTTTCATATGCCTGTGGTGTGCGTGTCAAGTAGCCTACAGACATAGGGCACCTACAATTTTACGTGGGCTCCGAACTACGGAAGTCCTTCCACCTCTATTCCAGAGAGGACTTACTAGACAAAATACACCTCGGTGATTTGCCATTGCCTTCCGAGGGGAAACGGTCGGGCGATTTCGGTTCATACGTAACCCTGGGAATCGAACCGGTGTCACCTCACGACCGCCCGAAGAAATTAGCTTCGACAAGAATAGTGCGACTGAAGCGGCATAGTCCGCATTGAATTTTTGATGCAAAGCGATACTATCAACTTCAGCCAATATGTGAACACTGAAAAAAACCCGAGTTCGATTGCTACGAGTTAGACCTGGCACCAAAGCAATTCTTCAACATGACAATGCTCGTCCTCGCGCAAGTAGCATTACAGCGCCTGAAATTTCATGAAGTTTTACCGCACCCTCTCCCTACATCCCGGATCTCGCCCCTTGCGATTTTTTCCTTTCTCCGAAGCTGAAGGAAAACCTGAAGGGACACTAATGATGCAAGCGGCTGTGCGTCACTGGCGCCGGCGACGCCTGTCACCTGATTTCAGCTCCAACGGGATAAAGAAACTTGTTCGGCGTGCGTATGTGGACAGGGATCGTGATTTCGTAGCAAGGTCATGTCACCCCTTGATAGATGACATGTGGTACTGTTCGTTATAGCCCAGTCACTTTAGTCGAAAAAAGGGATAAACCTCTTAAAGAATCCTAGCGAGGTGGACTTTGGTACACTTCTTTACTTTGGCATTATAAACAATATGTAAAAAGTCCATTGCGAAATTGTTTACGCTAAGTGAATTAGTCGAGGTCAAAAGTCATGATAATCGTTTATTCGCAAAAATCTCGTTATCTATTGGTTTTACGATAATTTTGCTTACTATGAAAAAAATTTACTATAAAATTCTGCACAACAAAAGTTATGTACCTACAAAATTTACGTTGCACCAATAGTTTTCGAGATAACGAGCTCTAAAGTTTGGAGCTAATATAGCCTATCATTGATTATGAGATTATGACCCTTTTCAATGCGTAGAAAATTCATATTATACACACAAACATATTATTTATGTGTTGGCAGGTAGTACTGATGGATAAATTACAAACTGTCATCAAGATTTCTTGGAGCCAGTCCTCCTGCACCAGATGAACTCCTTAATTCTATTTTTTGCAACTGTATGAAAGGTTGCGGTTCAAATTGTGGATGTCAAAAAATAGGATTACCATGCTCCATAATTTGGGGCTTTTATCGTGGCCAGTCGTGTTTAAATTCCGTTTCTGATAATACGACAATTGAACCTTCAGAAATCAATGACGATGGAATTGACCCCATCGCTGTTTTAACAGCAAACATGACTGAAGAGGATAACTGTCTTGAAAATGAAGAAGAAAGAGAAGCATATGCAGGAAGTGATGAAGAAAGAGAAACTGATGAAGAAACGTCATAATTAAATGACACCATGTAAAAAAAACGCCAAACTTTCACGACCTCATATCTCGAAAACTATTGGTCGTATGTAAATTTTATATATAACCTTTTTTGTGCAGAATTTTATAGTAAATATTTTTTATAATAATCAAAATGACCTTTGACTTCGAATAATTCACTTAACGTACATAATTTTGCAATGGACTTTTTACATATTATTTATAATGCCAAAATAAAGAAGTGTACCAAAGTCCACTTCGCTAGGATTTTTTTAGAGGTTAAATCCTAAAGTGACTGGGCTATTTGCAAATTCATTTTGATCTGCAATTTTAGGTTCAAAGTTGTAGATTTTGGAATTATCCTGATCAAATCCTGATCTTATGTTTGTTCATAGTACTTCTTCAATAAAATCAGCTCTAACTTGTTATAATAATTATTATACAAAGCCTAAAAGTACGGATTATAAAAGACATCCATTCATATAACGTTTTAAAGCCAAAACGTTATTTTTTTAATAGTAAACTGCTTTTCGAAGCCCTTTTGCCTGTTGTAATCTCTTATTTTAAGATTCAAAATCACGTTTTAAACCAAATTTTCAGAGCTTTTTAAGAATTTTTTGATGTGGGTAAACAAAACCAGAAAAAACTCAGCTCATTAAGAGTTAATTCCGATAAAAAGTATACGTCTTTTGAAGAAAAAATCAGCTATAACTTTTTCTGTAACTCATTTTATTGATAAATATTATTTAGATTAGTTTTAATTGTCATTTTTAGTAGGTCTTATATGTATGAAAACTTAAAAATGAAAATTACTTGAACTCTTAATGCTATTTTATGACGAGAGTTCACTCCTCACTAAGGGTGCTCTCTCTCCTACGAGAAAAGCAAAGGATTTTAGAAATGTAAGCTACTAAAATGGTTACAATAGCATTGAATAGAAATTAGAAACAGTAACATTGATCAGATTCTGCTGAAATTCCATACAAAGCACGGAGGTCAGACAGTTTAATACCCAACGATAGACTATTGTTTTAATTGGCTTCTGCTTAAATACTGTTCATTTTGTATTGTCTTCTTCTATTATTAAAGAATATTAAGTCAATTTAAACCAAACTTCAATGAATAACAATATGTAAAATACGGAAGAATATCAAGTGATCGTTAATTAATAAAGAACAGATGCTTAACATCCTTAAATTAACATACAGTACGTACAACATTTGTGTAATGATAACAAAGTATAAACAGACACTGTTAATGCAAATAACACCCTAGAGAAACATCACGAAACGAAAATTAACAACGTAGAATGAAAATGTAAGACGGTGTAAGAAAAACCTTGAATATCTGGAATTCTTGAGCCTATTAATAATAAATTATAATTTTAATACTGGAATTTTAGTTTTTCTAAACGAGAATACATTCTTTTATGAGAAACAAATTTAAAAGTTTGCCCTTTCGCAAGGTTCAGTAAATCATTGTCCTTGGATTCGTGTCTTTTGAGTTTCCCACAGAGACAAAAGAGTCCGTCCCATGTGTCATTTCTAGCTTCAGTTTGCGATACAAGTTGACATAAAATTCTCCAAAAGAACAAACACATTTTAGTATTTACATACCACTAAGGAAATTATTCACGGTGTTGTTTCAGAATAGACTATAAAAAATGGTTCTAACTGTTATAAGTTATAACTGCATTAAAATTCCGTTTTCGTAGATATACAGAAAGGAAATTTTATTGGGGTTACATTACTAAGTTTTTGGTTATTATTGTTTATTTAATTTCTTCTGATAATCGGCAATTCAAAAGGCTTAAAAATGATCGTGAAACGTACATTATTCTGTTTCAGTCAAGTCTGGTTAAGTCAACTTCTGTATAATTCATTCAAAGAGATTCAAATGTGATAAAAAATAAATGCCAACAAACTTTTAACCTGAAAAATTTCGAAATTTTGGGTCAAGTGTCATTCAAAATTTATATAATCCGGGCACCTTTAATTCAGTACTTCAAACCTCAAGCAAGAATCGAGAGTTTCAGTTTAATGAATGTTTTATCAAAAAAGATCCAATTAGGTACAATTAATGTGACCTAATTTAAGAACACGCACGAGGAAAGCTCCTTTTTTAGAGGTTTTGGGGTTTTAATTGGGAATTTTTAAGGATTTGTTGTGATGTTCTGAGTTAGTTATTCTATTGGTCTTAGTTTTTGGTTTCCTGAAAATTTTATGGTTAGGGTCATTGTGGGAACAGTGAATCACCATTTTTTCAGTGCCATATAACTTCGTAAATGCATATTGTACAAGTCAAACTTAAATGTGTACAATGCTGGCATTTAGCAACATTTTCTTCTAAGACATCCCTCCTTGGACTATTAGGATGTTTGAGTAGGTAATAAATGTTTAAAAAAAAAGTGGGTAATGATTCACTGTGTACTTAGGGGTGTACACAATGACTCACAGCAAAGTACACAGAGAATCACAAGATTTATGTAAGGAAAACACAGTAATGTTCATTTAAATATCGCTTGTAATTAATGTAATCACAGAACATTACAATTTGTACTTATTGTAATTTTTAAACATTAGCTTAGTACGCATATCAGACCCATACCAGTCTTTTATCAATTCTAGGAACAAATTTGCCTGCCACCTTACCAAGTAAATATAAATTCAGAAATTTAAAATTTAATTTAAAAGTACACAGTTAATCACGATAAAAGTACACAGTGGATTGATTCACTGTGTACTAGTTTGTAAAGATTCACTGTGTACCACTCCCGCCATTTTGATTTTGTTAACTCATTTACTAACTTAAACACCGACTTGAGCAGTAGGTATATCATAAAAATAATGCTCAATGAATGATTATTACATACAAATATTAACATATAGATTATTTTCAAGAATTAGGACAAGAATAACTAATGAAACTTACATGGAATTTTTTTTTTGGTCCATAAAAAACAAAAACGCACTCCCAGAAAACGTGTGAAAACTTATACCGGCGTCACAGCTGGAGTAAACAGAGAGGCTCTAGGAATGTGAACTAGTGGGAAAGAGACAACACGATCGCGTTATTCTTTTAACCCTATACGTCACTGATTCACTGTGTACTGTAGATTCACTGTTCCCACAATGACCCTACATGAATTCTGGTTTACACCAAGCTTAAGGGTGTGACTAGCACCCAAAGCTCTTCAACTGCGATTTCCTAAAATTATTATCATCAGAAATTAATTGATTAATATTAAATTTAATGAAACGATTAAGCAGAGAAAGACTTAAGAAGAAAAGCAGTTTTAATAGCAAGGTTCTGAAGTTTGAAAATCGGCCACAAAAAACGCTTAACATCAATTTGGAATTTTTCAATGTTTGCACCAAAGATATTCAAAAGAGTAAAGAAGAAACGAAAAGGAGATAAGATGCCATATATGAGCTTTCATGTAGTCAAGTAATAAATTTAAGAGTCTCATTTGCATCACGTTTCCTAAAGCATTACAGTTTATATTTTCATTGCGTCAGTCTGAAAAGAAAATTCATAACGATCTACAGGATATAGACTTCCATAAGCTTAAAAGTAGGGAAATGGTGTAATTTCGGACAGTATTATCATAATGTAAGATATGGAGCTTCGACGCTATTCGTTTTAAGTTAACAACTAACAAAGAATGGAAACCTAGCATGAATTTTAAGTACGTAAATGTATATGTTTGGTCATAGAATTTTAATGATGTTAGTATTTTAACCTTTAATGTGAGAATTATCAATGGACAAGGCAAAAAAAACGTGTGAAACTTATCGATTGGAATTCTCAGGTTACAGGAATGGTTTGCGAATAAATATTGTATTTTATACGACAAATTTATGACACACGAGCCTCCTGCTTTGCTTCCGCATTTATTTCGCCTTTAAATTCCCAGCGTGTCGTCCATTCAACCTTAATCCTTAATTTGTTAGATAATATTAATATTTCTCCACATCGTGTCAGTATAAAATGGTTTGCACTTTATATACGGTTTAAAGAAGAAGGTGTCAATTTCTCGTTGTGCAAACGTTCATTTCGCTTTATATTAATTTTGGATAACTAAAACCAAACTGGTTTATTTGCAAATGTGCGTTTTCCATTAATATTTAACGGTAAATAACGACAAATCTTGTATTTATCAAATATCAAAAAGGATTTATGAATCAGGCTTTGCAACACCATATATGTAGTTTATCGCTTTAAGCATCACTTCTATGAAAGGGTAATTGTTCGTAAAAAAGTGATGTCATCGTAGGTTGAATACCAGAAACAGGTGCTTTTCCAACTGTGAAAAGGTTTTTGTTTTTTAACATTTTTACTCAATTACATCAAATATTAGATACGTTAACATTAACCACGCAAATTCTGTTTTACCTCATTTATTATTTACCTTAATTAAATTTGTCAGTTACAAATAGGTTTCCTACACAACCACCTACGAAGATTAGAAAATTGCAGATAGGAGTTCAGGATTTCTAATGACTGTTCATGTTGTGATAGCTAAAAGTACTTATCTACATATGAAAATTAATTGACTTTATTTTATACGGTTAGCACTTGATTAATGATTGGCTTATCAAACAGTACGATGAAAAAACAGTTTGAATAATGTGATTCGAACAGCTGTAAGTGTTTAAAAAAATTACTAAAGTGGAATTTGATAATATTAAATGTTATGCAGCTCGTAAATTGAAAGTCAAGTATTTAACTACTTATAAAGTTGATTCATTAAGTCGTGCCTTTTAAGCTAGTTTGCTCTTTTTCTAAATATAATTCTTTGGGATTAAATTGACAACAATTAACCTGTTGGACGACATATCAATATATCAATAAAGCAGGTATTTGCAATTTTCCGTGCCATAAAGAATTTTTTGGTATTTGAAAATAATCCTGGTTTTAATTTATATATATATATAACTTCCGTAAACTTCTATCTGGAGTACACCTCCAGGTTGTCTGAGGTCTGCCTTGGTTTCGCCTTCCTTGGGGGTTCCAATCTAGCACCATCCTGCTGATTGCATTCTCCTCTCTCCTCAGAGAGTGGCCAATCCAACCCCATTTTCGTTTGAGGATTTGTCTTGCTTTTTCCGTTTGGTTGGTAGTCCACCATAGTTCTTCATTGGAGATAAGGTCTGGCCAAAATATGTGACAGATTCTGCGGAGGCATCTGTTTACAAATACCTGGAGTTTATTAGAAATTGCTTTAGTGACCTTCCAGGTTTCGCAGCCGTATAGTAAAACCGATTTTACGTTGCTGTTGAATATGCGTAACTTGTTTTTTCTGGAGATGTAAGTCGATGACCAAGTTTTGTAGAGCATTCCAAATTGGACATCTTCTTCAGTTCCCCCTTTGTTTGAAATAATAGAGCCCAGGTAACAGAAGCTTTCCACGTCCTCTATTTCTTGATCATTAATGAGAACTTGTTTAGATTGCCTGTTCCAATTCTCAATGATTTTGTTTTAGGAACATTGATTCCTACTAGGGCTGCTTGTGTGGTTAAGCGTGGAAGTTTGGTTACCATATCTGCATATGTGTGAGATAAGAGGCAACATATCCAAGTCCTCCAATCGGCGTTGAAAGTCCCACGTTATACCTCTCCTATCGTTGTTGACAGCTTTCATAGTCCAGTCTAAAGTTAGGTTGAATAAAAGTTGGGATAGGGGACAACCTTGCCTGTCCCCATTTTTAATTTCAATCTTCTTGCTAACTTTACCTTTGTGTAGTATTTGACAGTAGTCGTTTGTGTAGAGATCTTTCATAATATTTACTAATTTCTGTGGAACACCTATGTGTGTCAGTATGTTCCAGATGGCTGTTTGATTTATACTGTCAAACGCTCTTTTAAAGTCAATGAACACTAGATAAAGTGACGACTTCCATTCCAGGGACTGTTCAGTTATTATTCTTAGAGTATTTATGTGTTCTATGCAGGACCTCTCTGGTCTAAACCCGGCTTGTTCTTTTCTAATTGTTGGCTCGATAGTGTCCGTCATCCTGTTGAGCAATATTGTTGTTAGTATTTTGTTGACGGTATTGAGAAGGGTTATCCCTCTCCAGTTACTACAATGACTGAAATCCCCTTTCTTCGGTACTTTAATAATGATTCCATTTTTCTGGGATTTGCTCATTTTCCCAAACTTCCTTAATAATAGGATGCAAAAGTTTTGCAATAAGATCCTTATCTACTTTGAGAATATCAGGCGGTAGGTTATCAATGCCGGCTGCCTTGCCTGAATGTAAGTGATTGATGGCGCTTTTAATTTCGCTTTCAGTGGGAACGTTTGTGTTTATTCTTACAGGTTGGGTATCGCCGTTTTAGATGATATTTCGTATCCCTTCATCACCCTCCTCAGGTTCAATTCCGATGATCTCGGTATAGTATTCTTCCCATCTACTCATTTGTTCATCTTCACCTGTTAATAGTTTACCATTCCTATCCCGCATGTTCGTATTTGTCGCTTTTCCTTTGTTAGTTAGCCTGTTTGCCAGCTGGTATAGTTCTTTCATGTTATTATGTTTAGCCGCTTCTTCTGCCTTATCTGCAATGTCATCGTACCACATTCTTTTATCTTGTCTGGCGCTTCTCTTAGCAGCTTTGTGCAGGTTGTTGTATTCCTCTATTAGTTCTTCCCTCCTGGTTTGTGTTGTGCAGCTGTTGAGCTTTGCTTTAGTTTTCTTTCTCTTAGTGATTAAATCGCAGGTTGTGTCTGTTATCCATTGTTTCCTGTTGATCTTCTTTGTTCCTAATGTTTCTTCACTCTTCTCCAGTAAGAAGTCTGTAATTTTGTCCCACCTTGATTGAACTTCCTCGTTCTGGATGGAGTTTAGGTCTTCCCTATTGTTTAATTTGGACTTGAGTTCGGTATATATCGTGGCGTTTTTAAGCTTTTGTAAGTCAAATGCCTTGCGTTTAAAGAAGGGATAGCGACTTTTAGCCGAGGCAAGTTTTATTCTTATTGTGGCTGTTATAAGGTGGTGATCGCTACCCGCATCAGCGCCCCGTCGATTTCTTACATCCCAAAAGGAACTGCGCCATTTTCTGCTATAGGCAATGTGATCTATTTGGTTTCTAGTTCTATTGTCTGGTGAGATCCATGTAATCTTGTGTGTCTCTTTATGTGGGAAAGCGGTCCCACCAATTAATAGGTCAAAGTGCGTGCATAGCTCCACAAATAGGTCACCGTTCTCATTTCGTTGTCCCATTCCAAATTTTCCAACACTTGTTTCATTGAAACATTGCTTGGAGCCTACTTTGGCGTTGAGGTCGCCCATCACTATTATTATGTCTCCATTGTTAATTTTGCTGACGCTGTTTGTTAGTGGTTGATAAAAGCTATCTTTCATTTCTTGTGTGGCACTTTCCGTTGGTGCATAGCATTCTACGATAGACATATTTCTAGCTCTAGTGCGAAACTTTGCAGTTATTATTCGGTCTGAGATAGGATTCCAACTTATCAGGGATTTTCTGGTTTCTTTATTAATCAGTACTCCTACTCCACTTTCTCTATTTTCATACTCTTCTTTACAAGAGTACATCAGGCTATCTCCATTTGCCAGTTTGAATTCTCCATTACCAACCCACCTAATTTCACTAAGGCCCAATACAAGAAGGTTGTAATAATTGTGCATTTCTTTAGAAACTTGGCCTAGTTTACTGGGTTCTTGCATCATGCGGACATTCCATGTTCCAATTCGTACAGCCTTTTTCATGCCAAAATTCGTCATCATTTGAGCCACCCGGTTAGTCTTTGCATCAGTTTTTTCTTTGATAATTTTAATTTAAGGTGCAAATTGCGATTGCAAAGCTGGTTATCAGCCAACCGCACCCGATTCTGGTGGTGCGGCTGCCACATTTTTGCATCCAGACCTACAGTGTTTTAATGGACATCATTTCCTATGCCTAGTTGTTTAGGTTATCCCGCCTATATTCGGCCGCCGGCGCCTCGTTAGTATAAACAGGGTGCACCACGTGAAGGTGAGGTTGACTTTTGGGTTGGCTAGATCTTCGAGCGCCTTCGCCCCTTTTAATTTAATTGAGCGAAAGTGATGATTTAAAATATCTACCATTAATTTAAAGGTAGTTAAAAACAGAATTTTTAAATTTATTTAAAGGATCTAACTTCAAAATGTTATACTTTTCTTTAAATTTTTCTGTTTTACTTTTATTTGCTGATATTCGGGAATAAAGGTCCTGAGATATGGCTCAGGTTTCCAGTAAACCCAACCTATTTCATCGCATTTCTGCAGATGAATTACATCGTACGTTTAATATACGTAGAAGCACTATCGTTTAAGCTGAATATGCTTTTATAAGCAAAACACCTTGCTTGTTTATTTACTCTGTGTTAGTGTGCCATGCATACGAATTTGTTTATAAGTTGACAACGTTACACCTCTCAGACGTTGTTGCCACCTCTTCAAACTGAATACACAACAATTGTTTATACAGGGTGTCTCAAAATTGACACCCGTGCTTCTGGGATTTGATTCAGGGGGCTAAAAGAAATCGAAAATGAAGAGGGGAAAATTTTCCGATTGTCATTTGTATCATGACGTCAATAGACGAAAATATGCTACAGAGAGTTTGTGCTTCAATGATAAATCGTGTGAATGTTTGCGTTGAAGTAGGAGGCAACCTATTTTTGAACACTTTTTGTGACAACAGATGTGGAAAATAACTTGTTTTCAAATATTATTAGTTTTTAATAAAGTTATACTTAAATTTTTGTTTTTTATTAATAACTCGATAAAAGACAGACGGAAAATTTTCCACTCTTCATTTTCGATTTCTTTTAGCCCCCTGAACCAAATCCCAGAAGCACGGGCGTCAATTTTGAGATACCCTGTATAAGAATTATTCCTAGAACATGGCCAACAACCTATTCCAAATTACTTTAATAGGAATTGCTAATTTGGGATCTCTCTGGTTTGAAATGTTACAAACGAAAATTTTTCTAGTTTATTTTCAAATTCCTTCTGTTAATTGTCCTAATAAGGTATTTGTCTGTGCACTAACTTAATGTAAGGTATCCAGACTTATTTTCTTCTAAAATATAGAATTCTGCGTAGAAATGTTTGAGACCAAAAGAATTTTTTGAATATCTTTTTGTAACTGGAAAACATCTTACAACAAGGTTTTTAATGCATAAGTTATTTAATAGGTATAAGCAATTTAAAATATCTATTTATTCTAGAAAGAAAACAAAATAAAATAATCGAACAAATAACAAAATCAGATACTGTTAAGTAATAACTATTTAACTTTCTATTAATATTAATGTAGTCTTAAATTTATGGTCTGTTAAGGCACAGGTAAATGTAAGAATGTTTACAAGATTTATCAGCACGAACCTAAAGTAATACATAATTAAATAAGGTAGAACTACATTCTCAAAAACTTTTAAAAGGGATATGAATAAATTTCTGAAGTCATCAAATTCTTTCTCTTTAAATAGCAGTAATTTTTGTAACTGTATTGGATAATCAATGTTTGGAAAATACACTTTTTTAATGTCTCTCGTATTGATGTGGAAAAAAATAAGAGAGCAGATACATTATATTGAATTTTCTGCAAGAAAATCAATTTTATTAATTATATGCCTGATAGTAGTATGTCCAAATGTGTGTTGCATTTACTTTTTATAAAACCAGATTTTATTTTTAATTCTACATACATATATCAAGCCACAGTTTGCATTAAAAACGCTTGGTCTGACATTGATGTTTTTAACGACAACCAAGATTTTCGAAAGGTATCGTCAATAATTCTGATTTTCCAAAAACTCTGTGATTCCATTTTCAATGCCTTTATTTCTATTAGCATAATGGACGGTTACTGCGAAAAATATTGGGTTTTTCAAGTTTGAAGCATCAACCTGAATTGCATAAAAAATGTTATTATATTTCCCCTGGATCCTGGAACTCTATTTATTATACCTTTATCTTTTCCAAAATGGTAGAGGGTTATTGGGAAAAATCTTAGGTTCTTCAAGTTTGAAGTATCAACCTAAATTGCATGCAAAACAATATCAGCTATAGCATTTATGGAACCCATAGGGAAGTAACAGAAAACCTGGATGTCCCATTTTAAGGTTGTACGACGACATCCGAAAAGTAGCAGGAAAAATATAGATGACAACAGCCCAAGATCGGAATAAATGGAAAGATATGGAGGAGGCGAGAGAATAAAAAACAGTTTATTTATGCCCTTGACACATAATTAGCTATTACGGGGCTATTAACAAATACTAAAGGAGGATGGATAAGTGAAAAACGTTTAAGATGATAGAGAAAATATACTTGAAAAGGAAGAAGATATAATGGAAAGGTAGGGGCAGTACTTTTATAACAAGAAGGAAGAAGGAAGAAATGGAAAAGCCCAAGCATAGAGACAGAAAATAAGAAATGTGCAAAAGGAATGATAGCAGACAAAACAAGAGTTTGGAAGCAAAGGGGGAATTAGCTAAAGCTGCAAACTATTAAATTTCGCAGATGGCACCACAGCCCTGCTATCGGCAGATTATCAGCACGAGTTGAACGCTAAAATCTATGATGTAATCGGTAAAATGAAACTATGGTGTAAAAAAAAAAAATAGGTTAACCCATATCATTGTTTTTAACAAGCTCTATAACATTGTAAGTACAGACCAGCAATATAATACTGTAAAATTTTTAGTAATATTTGTGGACAATGATCGGTCATGGACTTCACATATTGAATATGTCTGTAAGAAACTAAACTCTGCCTATTTTGCCCTGCTCCAACTCAAAAGTGTACTTAGCACCAAAGATCTAATCACTGTCTACTATAGTTTAGCTCATACAATTATGCAGTACAATTTGGTGATCTGAGGCAGAGCAAAAGACGTGAACCGAGCGTTTATCTCACAAAAAAGGCTAATTCGACTTATATTTAACTTAAAACCAACTGAAACATGTAAAACTACATTTAAAAACAAAAAAAATTTGACGTTATATTCGCTCTACGTTTATAAATGTGTAATGTACATAGGGCATAAAATTCAGGGTTTAAAAAAAAATTTGCACAATTATCAAACCAGAAACAAAAACGAGTTAACAGTTTCAGTTCATACTACATCTTCGTACGAGAAAGCCCCTGAATACGCAGCCATATCACTCTGCAGAGCACTGCCCAAAGAAATTAAATTAACCTCCACAATCGGTGCGTTTAAAAAGAAAGTCAAACATTACATAGCGAAAAAGAGTTAATATTCATTATCGGAACTCCATATATAGAAGATAGAAACAAAAAATGTATTTGTCTGTTTGTATACGGTTGTATGACTTGTCCTATACCTTGTTATGTACTGGTCTAAGAATTAATAAATGATTTGATTTGATTTGATTATTTGATTTGATTTGTCAATAACCTAAAGAATGGAAAGCCACCAGAAATATCTGCGTATGCTGGAAAAGAAACAATGAATGAGGGAGGGAAACCAAAGAAAATACTGACTAGCAACTACGCCGCGATTTAAATTTTTTACTCCGAATTGCATGATTAATCAGACCTTAAAGTTATACCTACACATTTTAAATCACCCTGCATAACAAAGGGGATTAGAAAGATTGTCAATACTATATAGGAGTAATATTGTTCAAAAAAGAATATTATTTACTAAAATCCTGGAAAGATAATCCTTTAGTAGCCTAGTATGCCTTTTTCCAACTGTAATTCGCTGTACCTAAATAAAAAAAACAGTTTAACTAGCATTTATACGAATTGTCTTTATAAATTCTATATAAATATTAAAAGTATTAGTTTTCTCATAGTACATCTTGGATGTCTATTAAAATGCATCTGAAAATACTTCAAAATAACCTAAATATTGATTACGAACACAAGTAAAAGATAAATCACGAGAAAACAAAAACAATGGTAATCAGTGAAACTTTAAAGAAACATTTAACAACAATACTGTTATACATAGCAATGTAAAACAAAAAGAAGAAGAAATAAAAGAGGAGGTAGTAACAGCAGGAAGGTTTTTCAGTAAAACTAAAATGACATTCCTAGGTAAAACAAGAAGTGCTTATGAAAAGGTCGTGGTTCCAGCCAATCAACAAAAGAAGATATTCAAAGTACGGATAATTCTTAATAAAATTTGCAGGCAAATTATTAGAGATACATTTAAAAAGCAAAGATGGCTTTCATTACCCGCCAATTACTTATATTTTACAAATAAGGGCTGTTTATTTATACTTTTAAGTTTAAATGCACCAAACATAGCTTCTAACCAGAGATACGTATTTTATTTATTTATTTCAAATATTAGACTGTATTGTTGCCAACCAGCTTAAAATAAATTAAATTTACAAAAATTTAACCTTATGATAAATTAAACAAAATAATTAAAAATCAGCCCGACACAGCTCTTCTACCCAACCAGAGGAAATTAGCAAGAAAAAATCAAATTTCTGACAAAATCACAGCAAAGCTAAAGCTATATAATTTATAACGAAACCCGACATGACAAAATATCCAACGATGCTAGATAGCAGGTAAAATTAAAAACTGAATATGTGGCAATATGGGGAAATAAAGCCAATATAAAGCAAAATAATGTATTAAATATAAAAATCCCTTCGACCCAAAATTACCAAAAAAAATTAGTAATTTCATATCTATAATTGATTATTATTGTGATCTAACCTTCCATCGAGTAGCACATTAAAAGGGGGTATCAGTAATGTACACAAAAAATGGCTGCCGAAATATTTAAAATTTTCCCTACAACATCAAAAATTTTATATTTCATGTGTTTGTCTGTCTGTCTGTATCTGTAACCTCCTTTACCCTTCGGTGTAGTATGTTAGTTAATGTATTTTATAAGAATTATTAAACTATTTTTAAAAGTTTACTGTTAAATGTTGTATATTATAAGAAAATAATAATTAATTCATCAAACAAATCAAAAACTGTTTGGAACATTATAAATTCTACTACTGTAAGGACAAATAACAAAATAAAATTTTTATAATAAACATTATTGAAACCAGTGATAAACAGGTATTTTAACACCCACTCTTAATACATATATCTAAGAATATATTAAAAACTTCAGTTAAAGCATACACGATATTATTAGAAAATATAAATTCTACTTGAAGGGTAACAACCTCACAAGAAATATGTAATATTATAAAATACCATAAGAATTCCAAAGCTTGCGGTGCTGACAATATCTCTTCTTTTAGTACTAAATGTTAGTGCAAATTTCATCGTTAATCATTTGTTAAGGCATTGATCAGCTGCTTTTCCAAATATAATGAAAATATCGAAAGTTATTTCTTGGTATAAGCAGGGCGATCTCTAGTTAATAACTAATTCTAGGCTTATTTCGTTACTGTGGGGTTTCTAGAAAATTATTGAAAACTGAATCTGCGAAAACAGGAATCAGTTTGAAATTTGCTAAAATAAGTCTAAAACCCTAGCTACTTATTAGATTTTTAATAAAGGGTGTTCAAATGAAAAAACGTTTGCAGTAGGCTTTGTGTACTTTAGAAACCTTCAAGTCATGCCGTGCATTACATCGTATGGCCAAACAGTTAACCTCACATTTAACATTATTTTTCTAACACTAATATCTTATACTGTATGGTGCATAAGAGCTCACTTGTTATGTTTCCTTTAAAATACGCTTTTCTCTATAAAATACGTCGTTGCCTAGCAATTTTCGCATTTTGTGTATTGTGACGTGTCTCAAATAATAATTTATTAAAATTTCTAATAATATATTAGTGAAAGATAATACTGTTAGAAAAAATCTTGAAGACAACTCGTTTTATATCACTTCGTTTGCGCGGATTTAAACTACGACCTTGATTTTTAAACCTTCTATAAAACACTTGTTGTCTTAATAGCTACCTATAATTTGACATTTTCTCCAAATTATTCTTAACGAAGTTGCTATTCTTATATTAGTGCTAAATTTAATTTTGTTATAGTTATTTTAGTGCTAAATAATCTTATATTATCAAGCGAAGAAGAGTTGTTTATATTTAACTTTTAATGTTTAAACGAAGCTACTTGCCATTAAAAATAAGTTGCTAACCAAAAACCTTTATTTAAACTCTGGCAAGTAAATTGCTTATATTTAAATTTATGTATTTTTGACTTTTTCGACATTTGTTTAGTATCAATATATTACTATAGGAAACTCATATTTATAATTGTAGATCTGGCAACCTTATTAACTTTCTCCCCATGTTTTACTAAGAATAAAAATAGAATCTTACAGCAAAAAATAAAGAAGCCGATGTCTGAGTTCAGAAGAATAAGCAAATAAGCAGGTTGTCCCTGTCTACAAGAAAACTGAAGGAAAAAACTGAGGGTGTGTTAACAGCCTTGACAATAATCTGTGAAGTTTTATTACTGCGATAAAACAGTTTTTCCTGTAGTAAAATTTCAGTTCTGTCCAATAACATGCAAATAAACCAGATATCTAACCGTTCATGCTTTTATTATTTTTTTTAGTTGTATATGCAAGAGGAAAGAAAATTGCCTTTCAGTAAGTTTTTATAGAAACTATATTTTTGATTTATATACGAGCTGTAAACATTTCTAAATTTAACCTTTAAAAAATATTGATGAGGTTGACTTCTCTCATCTCTGCTATCGCAAAAATTCTGTTTAAGAGGAATTAGCGGAAGTTGCTGTTACGTAACACTTAATTCCTATTTATCAAAAAACTAGGCCCTATAAATTTTCCGGCAAGCTAAGCACAGTAAATTAAAACAGGGGTGCACGTGAAAAGCGAACGAAACATTAGTGATCTCTTTGTAAATTATTGCAATGTAACATGAAAGAAGTAAAAAACGCAATTAAACGTTTTTCCACAATTAACTTAAAAAATTGTCTTATTTTGTTGACGCTGAAGTCAAAAGTCAAGAATAGTTTAAAATCATGCAATTTAAAAGGATATTTTTTTATTTAAGGAAAATTAGCTGGGCGTTTTTGTTAGAAAGAAAATCGATACGAGTGCGTGTTGTCACAATCCTTGTGTGTCAGTAAAATTAATAACAATCAGAAACTTTTCCTGAAACTTTTCCTATAATCTTCTTATCGTTTTCTTAAATCAAGCAAGATTTCGGAACGTACCTACATACAAACGAGCTTTTTTTATGGGAAAGCTTAAATCACTGATTTTGGATATTTATCTAGAATAAAAACCGCAATTGAAAAATTTATTTTTATACGTACGAGTGAATTCTGAAACCCCAAAAGTAATTTTTGTGTTTTAAATTTAAAGAATTCCACCTTTTGTCATTTGATGAAAAATAAGTATTATCTCATACTGGAAATATATTAAACCACATGAGTTCCAAGAAAAAGTTAATCAAAAACTGCTCTGGGCTGAAATGCTTGTTTAAAGCTTTTGAGAAAGTTCTTATGTGGGTCACCCTGGGGTTAAGTGTTCATTTTCTGAGATATTATTCAAAATCTCAGTGTAAAAACATCGACCTCCATTACTACACATATAAGTTTCATAACGTCAGCTAAAACATTCTACCGTAGTTTAAAACCAAACTACGGAAACTGTTCATTTATTAATAATACGTTTTTCATGCAGAGTCCTATTTCTAATAATTACAAGTCTATAAAGCACCACACGTCGACTACCTGTAAAATATACATCGGAGTAATAAAATTTGCACAAGTTGTAACTGTGAGTGATGAAAAAGCTATACGTGGTAGCGTGGAACACGGTCTTTTCAATAATGCAAACACGTTTAATTGCAATTTTCGTACAAAAATAATAAAACACACCATCGAAACCAGCTTCTGCAAAAACAATTAGCACTGCTAGGTACAAAATGTGTTTTAATTGAATCATTGTCAATCAGAAAAACTGATTAAATGTCATATTTAATTCGCAAGTAGAAATTAACTCCATTTTAGCAATCTACTCTATTACATGTTATACTTTATTATTTTAGCAAAATTGTTAATACGATTATTAAATTATTTAATCAAACGTTTTGGTACAGCTAAACTTAAGCAATGCAATGTTTTAATAAAGTGACACCTTTTATAATTTTTTTGAAGATGTTTGCAAAATAGTTTAAAGTATCTTATATTTTTAATTGCAATTTCAGTAGGGATTGTTATCTACAATAGTGTTATGAAAGATCTGAGCACAACCTTGTTTAATGTAATATTCATGGTTAGCTGCACCACTGTTGTAATACTCATGCGCTTGAAAACCCCTTATTTATTATGTAATTTGACTGCACCGGCTAATACAACTGCATACCGTGATAAATTACTTTGTGGTGCTTGAATGCAATAATGTGTTATGGATTTCTAAATGCAAACTCTTCCTTTTGGTGGTCGGTTTTTCGTAGTCTATATGGCTCTCGAACAATCCGCACAAGTTAAACTACCCTTGCTTTGTTTTAAACGAACCGAAACCTTAGTTTTTCTTCGGCCTTAGGTTATACCGATGGACCCGATGGTTATAAAAATAATAGCAATATTTTATTACTGAATACCACACTCGTAAATATTACTTAAACTGGTCGTTCTTTGGCTGAAATAAAACCGATGATAAATTTCACAAAGAAAATTTTATATCAACATAAGAAAACCGAATTGAGTTTTCGTTCACAGTTTGTGCTTTCCTAGCTTTTTCGTATATATTATTCTTATAAAATTCAAAATTAAATCGGAAAGGGGCCCCAAAGTACACCTCAAGTATCCTCCTACATGTTTTATGGAAGATTCTTTTATTTTAGTTGAACGCGTTAAAATATTTGTCAAATATTCTCTAAAAGAAAGCGAAGCGTGCAAAGGTAGGAGCACTTTCAGAATTATGCGTTTATTAGTCGGGTTTCCGTGTTTGTTTCGGTCCTGGCTACCAAATGAATACTAACAATGAGAGCTAATTACTTAATTGCCGTTCCACAATTTACCCCCAAACAGAACTCCCAATGCAGTAATTTTCCCACTAACGCCTGAAACAAATATGTTTGTTAAAAATAAAACACCACAAGAGAATAAGGTAATAGCGACACGGCCTTCAGATGGTATATGACCAGTTTAAGTTGGAAGAATGATGACACTGGAAATTGTGGGATAAAGGGACGCTATCCTGAGGACGAACCGCAGGGGAAACCGGAGATATACAAGTTAGCTCGTTCGCTTCCTGCCAGCTTCCTTCTCATATCACTTCACTCCACCCTACCCTAGTCTTATCAATTCTTCAGTCGTCCTTGTCAGCTACCTTGCACGAGAGAAACACTGAAACCTCTAGATATTTCAACTAATGTTACCTTCACGTTAAAACTGTTCGACACTCTGAGCCGATAAATATTAATACTGCAATTTTTTTTGTTACAGTTCCCCCTAACAAACCCGTAATATACGATGGTAAAAGAAGAGATAGAACTACATTATTAGAAGCCTATAACGAGGGTTCGGACGTTAATCTTATCTGTGAAGCTAGCGGGGGTAAGATAACTTGTATTCACTTAACCCAAATGAAATTTGAATATAAGAAAGTGTAAAAGCAATATTTCAATTGAAATGGCAATTTAGCTATCGCATGCTTAAAACAGGACACTTTCAACGAAATTGCTTTGCAATTCTATGTAAGTGTTGTTTATCTTATTATTCGTCGAACTGTATGAATAATTCAAAGTTCCGCGTTTTAAGAAACTTTCATTCGCTCTGCGAATATTTGATTTGCTTAAAATTGTAGTCAATACAATCTGACAGCGGTTTGATTAAGTAGATGGACGCAAAATTCCGCTAACGAAGCTTTTATCGCCATTATATAGATAAAACGCTTGTCGCAAACATTTAATTTGAACGGCAAATTACTCGGAAAGGAAATAAACAAGTGTGAAAAATGCATAATATAATGTGTCTCTACTGTACCATGTTTTATAGAATAGCTGGCATTTCCAAAGCAATAAAGTTTAACGTTCACACCTTTAAATGATTCATTGTTAAATTCGCAGGTCGCCCAAGGCCAAATGTCACGTGGTACTTGGAAAATACACTCATAGACGATTCCTACGAATTTAGACCCGACGGGGTTGTAGTCAATCACCTAAACTTCCCTAATGTTGGCCGCCAACACCTCAATACAAGACTGATATGCCAGGCGTCTAACACCATACTTACATCACCTGCTACGAACATAGTTATATTAAACATTAATTGTAAGTAAACAAGATATTTTTATTAAAACGTATTTTTTCCCCCAGTTACCACCTAATCGTTTTATATAGCAGAACGGTTGCACCATCAAACGCGCGAATGATAAATTGAAAACAGCGTTTTGTCATCGCGAATATTAGTTTTAATGAACAGCCGATATCCGGTAATGAAAGATACTAACAGCTGCCCATTAATTCGAAAAAGCTATCGCCACATAATACAGAGTAATGGCAATAATCCACTGACGATTACTAGTAAAACATTTCGGTACGAAATGCTTTAAATCTCCTGTCGAGCATCATATCTGGCTCTCGTACACCCACTCAAGTAGCTAATCCTCTTCACACCTAGAGACGACTGACAATAATCCAGGCGATTGATCGAGAATTTGGACAGTTTTTTATTTGCACTCGGTGGCTCTACTCGGCTCCAGGAATTAAATCTTCAAAATCCAAGTAATTCTCTTTTTTTTTAAATGTTAATGCAAGGAATTGTATTGAAACTTTCAGAAAACGACTTGAAAATTTATTAGATATTATGTGTCAAGTGAGGAATCTGTTTACAAGAATGGAAATAATCGAATTCCGTAATTTAATAAGGCTGTTTGACTTATTTGCTGATAATCAACCGATATCGTGTTCCCCAGACAGTAATAAATTAGATTTTTTCTAATGAATAATTAATGATCTCCTTTTTAGCCGAAACTCCAATGACTTCGGAAATTAACGTTCTTTTTTAGGGATTGCGTAATTAACTAAAAATTAGTTCTACGATATTAATAAAATTGAATTTATTAAAGAAAATTTTAATAGTAACAGTATATTATGAATATTTTTAATTTGGACATACAAAACGGATGTTGTAGTATAATATTTAATGGATATTAAGGGTGTTGCTCAGTCAACAGGCTAACAAATGAAGTAACAACAAAATCTTTGAGTTCGAATTTTTAAGAATTCACTTCTTTTGGGAAGTACCTACTTTTTTAATGTATTTCGGCACATTATTAAAATTTTGTATATGTTTACCACAAATTTCACGAACTTTAGACATGCCTAAATCAGTAAGTATTCATGTGCCCTTTTATTGCCAAAGAATTCAGTGAGTGCAAAATAAAATTCGGTCTGAAAACCTAACACCCAGTTGGTTAAATTATTTATTTCTTGGATGTAGGTATATTAACGTCAATTATTTCTCTTTTCTTAGAATTAGCAATAGGTATCCTTTTCCGTGCAAAAAAAGAATCAGGAGCTGAAGATATTACCTGATAATGTTTTACATTACAGTGCTTTTTCGCAGTTTCATGTTGTAACCCTCATGGGACACACAAAACAAGGGTTAAGTTTCGCATAGTCAGTATACATGCGTGTTTATTTTTATCACTATTTAAGTATTCATTCTGAAATAGAAGAATTTTGGGTTCTTATAGGACTATTAACTTCGTTTTGTGCAAATTATAAGTATTTTGCTTGTTAACAAACCCACAACTTTAATTTTTTTGTTTTTCTTAAAGTTTGACTTTTTTTTTAAATTATTATCCAAGCTGTTTACACAAATAGCAAGGAGTCTCCCAGCATTGCTGCTTAAAATAATCTAATTTTGCATTATTGCACGAAATAATATAAAAACCAAACCAAACATATTAATATTAGCAGAGCTAAAATATTTTTGTATTTTGAGGGTTTTAACCTTTATCGTTACATGATGGAATTCTAAAATAAATATTGTACTTTTGCTGGTAATCGTTTTAACTAAAAATAGATGATATTAACTGCAAAGAAATTAAACCAAATTCTAGTTAAAAATGGTCTACCTTCTATTTAAATATAACTCGAACTTTGGACGACTGATCCAATTACACACTAACTTAATTTACTACAATTAAATTCTAGAATTAGGTATTTCCTTAATAAGCCCTCGGTGTTGAAGAGGAATGAACATGTTCAAATAAAGGAGCGATATTTGTGCCTTTCTTGTAAATTTATGTGATGGAGACGAACACGAACTACATACAAAATTATCTTCTGAGGTTTAAAGCATTAAGTTAGCTAGCCCTCTGAGGCCTATTTAACTGAAAATCCCGAAAATAGACAAAATTTAGACGAATCTATAGGTAAATACGTAAACAGAAACGAACTATGATTATTGGAAATTTAAAGATGAACCACAAAACAGGATGGAATATTTGAAGGACAGACAACTTTTAACCTTGCTGAATTAACAAAAAAAACTAGGAGAAGAGGTGGCAAACGACAGTGGTTAAAGATTGGGTTATTTTCCCTGAGAATAACAAGTGCATTGTACGAACATAATTATATTCTTAAATTCATAAAAAGACACTGTAGTATCCTATCAGTAATTGAATGCCTGCTAGTAAAACAACAAACAGAAAAATAACAGTTAAAGGCGTAAGAGTACAACGAGGAGCCGAAATTGAAAGTTATGATTTCCCCCTCAGAACACCATTAGGTTTAAGTTAAGTTATACGGAACAACTTATAAACATTGCAAGCCAAAACAAGCTACAATAAGCCCTATACTCTGGAAAGTCTTAAGAATGAACTGGCCCAATTTTTAAGTAAATTAAGTTTAATAACAAAAAGTAAGGTCGAATATAGCAGTTAGTGAGAATCAACAGTATACCTTACTGAAAAAATATACACACAAAGCAACGATAGGAGTCTTAGGAACAAACGGAATCCAGAACAAGTCAGACACCTATGGTGGACGGAAGCGCTAAAAACATTAAAAAAAGAAAGGCAGTTTTTTATTTACTGCATTTTAGGTTCTGACTTACGTTAATTGCAAAATAAAATAATGTCTTATTATTGTTATTACTTTTATTATTACTAAATTATAATTGAAGAAATTTAAAAAGGGCTAAGGTACATGAAGGGCAGTAAAGCACCGCCTCATATGAATCTATTGAAATGCAGAGGCAAGCTCCCTCAATAGCTTTAAAGGCAATTAAAGGGCCTTTAATAAATGCTTAAGGCGAGAAGATTTGCCCGTAGATTGGAAAATAGCATAAGAACATTGAAAAATATATTAAAGAAAGATGTGCATAAAAGAAACGAAAAGTGCATTTCGCCCAGGACAGCTCTGTTTTGATAATGTCTTACATTTCAGATAAGTAAATAGCATGCTCTAGAGAACTACATGCAATACTTGTGGATTGGAAGAAGGTATGCAATTTCCAACGTCAGAAAGGGTTTTGGAAACTATTTGAACAAGTAAATGTCAGCGCCACATTTGACAGTGCCATAAAAACTTCTCTTCTTCTTCTTCTTCCTCTTACGGCCGATGCCTAGACCAATGGCCATTAGGTATACAAAAAAAGTATTTTCTCAAAGGATTAAATTCTTAAAAATGTACCTAATTTCTAAAATGCATACGAATAAATGAAAATAATATAACAGATTTTATAACTCCTGAAAGAGAAAGGAATTACAAGAAGACTACACTCTAGGTCTAGATTTTCGAAAACAACACAAAAAAAAGAAGAACAGGAAACATTTGATAGCAGCCTCATATATGGAGCGGGGACGTAGGATGAAAGCAAAGAACAATAAAAATACTGAAGCGGATAGAATATAAAATGAGGAAACTAGAAGAACAGTGAACGCAGAGGAGATGATCATCAAAACCTGATATAGTACGGATACATGCGCAGGATGGAAGGTGAAGTGTTACAACTGAGGATATCATAACGGAGGCCCAGACTGTCAAAATAGTAGAATGCAGCCACAATGCCATGTGTGAAAGAAATTTAGAAAAGGGTCACTGGTAGAACCACAAGAAGAAACGGCTGTGAAATACTCCCGAAGTCATAATTTTAACCATAGCTTTTGAGAATGAAAATAAACCGTTAAGGCAACTTACCCCTTTACAAGAATGCACCCCGAGAAAGTTACAGCCATCCCAATGTCCACATTGTTAAAACGCTATCCGTGATTCCTCGTCCATGAGCAAGCCCGCCAATAGATTTCATCGTACTCATTAGCGTTTGTTCACTGGTCATATCTGACCAAATACCAGACCAAAACTTTTTGGTGCGCCTGATTGTGAAGAAACTGCAATGCCATGATAACAGAAGTAACACATACACGACGTTGTTATACTTACACGGTCAAAGCAATACTGGAAAGCGATCAGGCGAGACTATGTTGGTTGTAAACACGAGGCGCCCGGTTTCTGGGGACTTGCTTTGGTCAGAGGTGGACGCGACGCAGGTAAGAAGTAAATGTATATATTGTAATTTGTAGGAAATTTTTGCTTCTCTTTCATTTTTGTTTTAACTCTAAAACGCAAGGTAAAGGAGATATAAAAAAATTGTTTTTGACGGCCATCTTGGCAATATGGCGGCGCCGGCGGCAGGTACTACTTTGTGCAAAATGTGGATACCTAAATCTAAAACCCTTCCAAATTTCAAAACTTCCCGAGTTAATTCCTGCTCAGCCCTTTTTATGCGACCTGACGGATGGGCTATAATGGCATTTTTAGTTGCAGTACGTTGTCGTAATATATGTTTCAGAGATGGGGGGCCATCACCGAGCCTTGCGGGATTCCTCTCGTAATTGTAAGATGTTCTGTTTCTTCAATGTCTAACGTTCTGTCCTTAAAATACTCTTCTATATTATTTTAATTAGGTATCGGCTTATTCCTCTTCTCATCAGTTGTTTGATTATTCCAGCCCATAGCACTGTATTGAATGCATTCTCTACGTCGAGCGTAATCATTACGCATACATCCGTGGTTCTGTAATCTGCCCTATTTACTTCGTCGATAATGTCCTGCACTTTCGCCATGGCATCGACGATACATCGCCCTTTCCTGAAGGCGAATTGTTAAGGCACAAGGTGACTTCCCTCTTGCAGCTCTATGTTAGAATTCATACGCTTTTTGAATTCGCCGCGTTTTGCGTTCTTCAAACCAGGTTAGTTAGTAGGTTTTTCAAAACAAAACAAACACTTCCGTTACTAGCGAAAATAAAATAATAACAAACAACTGTTTTACCCACAACATATTTTTTGACGTTACTTTTTACAAGTTTTCTTTAGTGAGTTTTCGTGCATAATTTAATTCGCCACAACGAGTTAACATTAAGTTGCTCCAATTTTGTGTTATTGGGGCCTCCTGGTCCTTCGAGTTTGTAGTCCAGATATGTTCAATATAGAAAATTATACAGTGAGTGGTTTTAATTGAGGCAATCTCCATTGCACCAACCAGACCAGCAAAAGTATCGAAGAATTTGTGTACTTCATCCTACATTTGGTCACTTCGAGCCGGATAAGTTGGTGTAAGTCCATACGAGTTTCAATTATCACCATTCAAACCAAATATTCGTCTCGAAACGAGTATTTTCCTTCACCGTGAAGTTGGCGTTCAAACAGACATCGCCATCCCAGATGTTCGGGCTAAAGGTCCAATTTCAAGACAGCTGAAGTGGTAACAGTATTCCAGACAATTTATATTTTATGTGGTTACTCCTTGCATGCGTTTGAATTGATTGATTTATTCATAGTTGTGTTGTAAACAGTCTAGTAGTGCAGAAATTTTCGAAAAGTGGTAAAATTTCTATAGTAACTTGTATATATGCTTTGTAAAATTTAGATTCACAGTTTAGTTAATATTTCCGACGCCGTAACAAGGGTTGCGACATAAAAAGTGCTTCTTCGAAAGAATCTAAATTTTGCAAGCAAAAATTGTAATTTCATGTTCCAAATGTATATACATTGTTAGTAGTAGTTATAGTAGTTTCTTGTGTTGATAATTATTGTCAAGTGAGTTAATTATAATTAGATATGGATGTGTTAAAGAATGCACGTAAACACGCTAAAGGTTCAATTACTAGAATAACAAATTGGGTAGACAGTAACATAGAATCAGTAACAGATTCTTTCCTTCTTGAGTCCAAATTAAAAAGTATTTCTGAGAATTTTGTAAAATATGACAGGGCTCAAGACCAAATTGAAGATTTGGATGGTGACGGTTCGGATACCGAAGATAGAAATTTAGTAGAAATTCAGTTTGATGCTACTAGAGCTAGAATTAATAAAAAAATTCATGCTTTAACGTCCACTCAGTTTACTGCTCCACATCAAACTGCCTCCACGGTTATTAGAACTACGGAAATGTATCCTAGTTTAGGTGTTAAGCTTCCTCAATTATCGATTCCAAGTTATACAGGGGATTACCAGAAATGGGCACCTTTTTACCAGTTGTTTTGTGCATTAATAAAAAGTAATCAGGGTTTGACTGATATCCAAAAGTTCATTTATTTAAAATCCTACTTGCAAGGTGAACCATTGAATTTAATAGATTCATTGGAGCTCACAAATGAAAACTTCACACTGGCAATTGAAATTTTAGAAAAAAGGTATGATAACAATTTATCTATCATCAATGCACATTTAAATGCAATAATAGATTATCCAAGTGTAGTAAAAGGAACTGCTCAGTCACTGCGAGAGTTTCAAGTAAATATTAGCAAAAATATAGAATCCTTAAAAAATTTGAAATGTCCAGTTGGAAGTTGGGACTTGATATTAGTAAATATCTTGTTAAGGAAGTTAGATTACAATTCCAAGAAACACTATCAGACAAACCGAGATATTGATGAAAATCCTACGTTGTCTGAATTTTTTGAAATTCTTAGTACATATTCCAATGTCCTAGAAGCATTAACTTCAAACATTCCACAAAAAGAAAACCATGCTTCTCCCAAACCTGTTAGAAAAACAGCACTTCATGTAGTTAATTCCAAGGGAAGAAAATGCTTCCATTGCAAATCACCCAATCATGATTTGTATTCCTGTGATAATTTTTCCAAAATGTCATTAAACGACAAATACAATTTTCTCAAGTCTGAAAAACTATGTTTTAATTTTATGGGAGCCAGGCACATGGTGACAGAGTGCAAGTCCAAAACTTGTTTTTGTGGTAAAAAACACCATTCCATTTTACATAATGATAACACGAGACAAAACAGTCATTCCTCAGTATCGCCAAGATACAACAGAGCTCCTTCGCCCAGAAATATACAGGGTAATCGTAATAGTCCAGATGATAATTCTAGAAACTCCAATAGAAATCAAGCTTCCACACATTCCGAGCAAAATTATGGCTCAAATCATAGTAGAAATCCTCCTGAAATTTCAGGAAATTCCCAGTCGCAAAATATTGCTTCCAATAACAATCCAAATATGACTTTAAGTAGTCAAGATCAGAGTGCCACCTCCTCTGTTCTTTCCACCCGTGCTACGAGCACTAATGTTCTTTTAGCCACTGCCGTGGTAACAATTTACTCCAAATACGGAAATCCAATCCAAGCTAGGGCTGTTCTCGATGGTGGCAGTCAAACTTCCTTCGTAACAGAGGAACTCTGTTCAAAGCTGAATGCTGATACTTATAACCTGACCCTAAAAGGTCAGGGGGTTCAGCAAATTTCCTTTTTAGCCAAAAAAATGGCAACTTTAGAGATTCATTCCAACACCGAACCCTACAAACGTACGGTGTCCTGTAGTATCCTACACACAATTACTTCCAGATTGCCTGAAATAGCAATAAATGTTGCGTCCTTAAGTATTCCTCCACACGTGCAATTAGCAGATGCTAATTTTGGCACTCCTTCCGAAATAGACTTACTTATAGGTGCTGATGAATATTATGATCTCCTCTTACCCGAAAAAGTTGAGTTAGGTAAAAATTGTCCAAACCTCATTAATACCCGTCTAGGTTGGATAGTGGGTGGTAAGTTTCCGAATTTATATCAAAAGAAAAGGGTTAGATCATTTTTCTTACATTCTGTAGAATCGGTTCCAGATCCAAACATTACACTGAATGACACGTTGTCCAAATTCTGGGAGGCAGAAGAGCTGCCCTCTACTCCTTCACGTTCCCAAGAGGAGCAATTAGCTGAAGAACATTTTCTAAAAACGCATAAACGTTTAGAGAACGGTAGATTCCAAGTAGATTTTCCCTTGAAGTCCCCAACTGACATTAACAAGCTAGGGGACTCGTTCCAAGCAACTAAGAAACGGTTCCTTAGCCTAGAAAAAAGATTACATGCAAATGATAATCTATTCCAAGACTACTCCAAGTTTATTAACGATTACGTTCTTCTAAATCACGCCAGATACATTCCTTTGTCCGAAAATAATTCTCCATTGAAATATTTTATTCCTCACAGTTGTGTGGTTCGAGAAGACCACCTGACAACCAAACTCCGCGTAGTGTATGACGCTTCTAGTAAAACCTCCACTGGAGTTTCCCTCAATGACATAACTTTAAAGGGTTATCAGGTTCAGCCTGACCTATACGATATCCTCTGCAGGTTCAGGCAATATCCATTCGTTGTCACTGCCGACATTGAAAAAATGTACAGGCAGATTAGAACAAACCCTGAGCAGAATTTTCTTCAAAATATTTTGTGGAGAGAATCTCCTGCCGATCCACTTCAATGTATAGAACTGTTGACAGTAAGTTACGGTACTAATTTCGCTCCCTTCGTAGCTACTAGATGTTTAAATCAGCTAGCTGTTACTTCTGAAAAAGAATTTCCCTTAGCTGCAGACGCGCTAAGATCGCAAACTTATGTTGATGACGTGTTATATGGTTCCAATTCAGAAAGTGAATTAGAAGAGTCATATTTCCAATTGAGTACCCTCCTTAATTCGGCAGGATTCCGTCTGCATAAATGGAATTCAAATTCCCTCCAGTTTAGAGAAAAATTTTGTGATAATATTGAGTCAGTAAATTATGATATTACTAATGAGAAAACATCCAATAAGGTTTTAGGCCTATCCTGGAATAATATGTCCGACTGTTTGTCAGTGTCAGTTCCAAAGTATCCCATAGAAAATTCGGTAACCAAACGAATTGCATTGTCCACTATTGCCAAGATGTACGATCCACTGGGGCTCATTAATCCAGTCTGTGACATTTCCAAGATTTATATGCAAAAATTGTGGGCTGCTAAGCTTTCTTGGGACGACCCTATTAGCGGAATTCTCCTTTCTGAATGGCATGACTTTGTGAACTCCTTAAATTCCTTAGCAGAGTTGAGTATTCCGCGTCGGGTATTTCTGAATAAACACATTCGTAAAATTGAGCTACGCGGATTCGCGGATAGTAGCGAGAAAGCTTATGGGGCATGTGTATATTTCCGAGCAGTGTATAATGACGACATTGTATCTTGTACGTTGATCACTTCCAAATCCAGAGTTGCGCCAGTCAAAACAGTTAGTCTGCCACGATTAGAATTGTGCGCAATGGTCTTGTTAACAGACTTAGTTCAAAAAATAATAGACATTTTCAAAAGCAAAATATCTTTAGAGTCCATTAATGCATGGACAGACTCCCAAATTGCTTTATGTTGGATACAAGCAGATCCATCTAGGTGGTCAACCTATGTAGCCAACAGAGTATCGCACATTCAAAAGTTATCCTCCACTTGGCATTGGAGACATGTTAAGTCTTCTGAAAATCCAGCTGACATCTTGTCACGCGGAGCACTTCCTCGTAAACTAATCCAGTCATCATTGTGGTGGCATGGACCGTCTTTCCTTTCTAAACCCAATCTTGAAATAGTAGAGTTGGGACCACATTTGTCCTCATCCGAAGTTCCAGAACAAAAAAGAGTTACTTTGCAAATTACTTCTGTAAATGCCAAATTGACAAATACTTTTTGGCATGGATTCTTTTTAAAATTTTCACACTTCCACAGATTGACGCATACCATAGCATACATTTTTAGATTTATTTCAAATCTCAAAAATCCGAATAATAAAATCGTAGGTCCCATAACTGTAGTAGAAAATGGAGATGCATTGAATTTCATCATCCGACAAATCCAGCGGTTGCATTTCACAGAAGAAATTTCTGAGATAAAATCCAAAAAGCAAATTAGCAATAAGAATCTTTGGTCTTTAAGCCCAATCCTGAATAAATCGGGATTTTTGTGTGTCGGTGGTCGTCTAGAACATGCTGACATTCCAGATAGTCATAAACATCCCATTTTACTTCCGTCAAACAATCATGTGGTGAACCTCCTGCTCGCTCACGAGCACAAGCGCCTTGGGCACGCCGGTGCTCAAACAGTTTTGTCCAATGTTCGACTTAAATTTTGGCCACTAAATGGTCTCAGACAAATCAAAAAGATCATCCACACTTGTCTAAATTGTTTCCGGTTTTCAATGAGACCTTCAGAACAAGTAATGGCCGACCTTCCGAAAGATAGAGTATCCATTTGTAAACCCTTTGTCAACGTCGGTGTAGACTTTGGTGGTCCGTTCCTTGTTAAAACGTCAAAACTACGTAAAGCATCATGTTCCAAATGCTATGTAGCCATCTTTGTATGTATGGCCACTAAAGCAATTCATATAGAACTTGTTTCGTCATTAAGCACAGAATCTTTTTTGCTAACGTTGAAACGCTTCATTGCTAGGAGAGGCAATCCATCTAAGATATATAGCGATAATGCTACAAATTTCTTAGGTGCACGCAATCAACTGAAGGAATTGCGTGACTTTTTTCAAGATCCTGAATTCCAAGACAATATTAAGTCCTTTGCTGCCGAAACCAGCATAGAATGGAAATTCATACCTCCTCAAAGTCCTCATTGGGGAGAACTGTGGGAAGCAGCAATAAAAAGCTGCAAATATCACCTCCGACGCATCTTAGGAGATGCAAAACTAACCTTCGAGGAGCTAACCACTGTGTTATGCCAAATCGAGGCCATACTCAATTCCCGTCCAATTTGTCCGCTATCAAATGATCCCTCCGACCTACATTGTCTTACACCAGGGCACTTCTTAATCGGCACAAGCCTTACAGCCTATCCCGATAAAGATGTCACACATTTGGCAGAAAACAGACTTGCATTCTGGCAGCATTGTTCCCGACTCCAGCAAAGTTTTTGGAAACGTTGGAGTTTGGAATATCTGACCCGACTGCAAAACAACCCTAAATGGTTAATTGCATCTCAGAATTTAAAGCCAAATGACCTTGTACTGTTAAAGGAAGATGACACCCCTCCCTTAAAATGGCCTAGAGCCAGAATACTTGAGGTACTTCCAGGTCCTGACGGAAAAGTCAGAGCAGTCAAACTCAAAACATCGGAGTCCGTTTTCACTAGACCTATTACTAAGGTCTGCCTGTTACCCAATCCACAGTAACCCTCCATGGTCTGTTCAGCAACCATTCGTGTTGTTCTTTCCTACGTTTGTATCTATTCCAGTTCTGTTTGCATTTTGGTTCTTCCTCCTATTCTTGAAGTCTGGTGACTTCAAGGGGGGCAGTATGTTAGAATTCATACGCTTTTTGAATTCGCCGCGTTTTGCGTTCTTCAAACCAGGTTAGTTAGTAGGTTTTTCAAAACAAAACAAACACTTCCGTTACTAGCGAAAATAAAATAATAACAAACAACTGTTTTACCCACAACATATTTTTTGACGTTACTTTTTACAAGTTTTCTTTAGTGAGTTTTCGTGCATAATTTAATTCGCCACAACGAGTTAACATTAAGTTGCTCCAATTTTGTGTTATTGGGGCCTCCTGGTCCTTCGAGTTTGTAGTCCAGATATGTTCAATATAGAAAATTATACAGTGAGTGGTTTTAATTGAGGCAATCTCCATTACACCAACCAGACCAGCAAAAGTATCGAAGGAATTGTGTACTTCACCCTACACTCTATTTTTAATCTTTCAGTTACAAGATGCTTATATAGCTTTGCAGCTATATTTAGAAGACCTATGGGTCTGTATGTCTGTTTATCTTCTGCAGATTTTTTTTGGTTTTCTAATAGAGCTAGCCTCGTTATTCTCCATATTTATGGGAATTTTAATTCAGTTTGCAGTTTGTTGTATACTAGCAGACAGAAATCTGTTTCTTAATAGGCCACTCTTTGTAGTATTTCCAGGAATATCCCATCCGGACATGCTGCTTTTTTATACGCCTATTTTGATATTTTCTTTTCTCTCAACATCGTACCTTAACTAATTCGAAGTAGCTGAACTGTGATAGGGGTGATCAATGGGTTTGATAGCAATGGTAAAAATTGTTCAAGAGAAATCACAAGAAATTAGGAACTTAACACTGTGCTAAAATAGGTTGTCAGAAAGTTTCAACTGAGGAAGATGATAACAGTATTAACGTAAATATTTAAGAAATAATCCAGTTTACTGCTGCTGTAAATGCTTGCCATAGGCATAGAGTATTTAGATATTAAATATTATTCTACTGCTGAAAAGTATATGCTTAGATAAGAACATTTGCAAAGAATAGTACAGTTTAAAATGAATACATTGAAAAAATATGGCGATTGTTGCAGCTTTGTTACATTTTCCGAAGTGTTGTAAAAATCAGGCACGTTCGTGTATGTTTACCAAGATATAAAAGATTTAAAGCATCATACGAAAGTGAGCTTCCACAAACTGGTCGTCCGATTCGTATTTTAGGATGGATAAGTGTACTACTACCCGGGACAACCTGGACAATAGAACAAGATTTTATAGGACCTGTATTCACGATGTGTTGGAAAATATTATGCTACCAACAGATTAGGTTTCATTTTTCAGCAGGACAATTCCCTCAATTAGTACTTCTCGTGTAATAAGGCAACGGAGGTAAAGTAACTATGTACAGGGTTTTCCATTAAGAGGTCCCATTTTAAATTCCTTTGCATTTTTAAACCGTTGAATAGAGGGCCTTGATTGCTTAACAGTTGTCAAGTGAATAGTATACGTTTTGAGAAAATGGAAAGATATACGCTCCAACAACATATAGAAATAGTGAAAATTCATTAGACATATGGTACACATTTCGGCGAGACAGTGCGCAGATTGGACGACATGGACGTAGACAATCTTTATTTCCAGCAGGATGGTGCTACAAGCCACACAAGCCACGAAACAGTTGCACTACTGAGTGAGAAATATTCGAGCCATTATTCGTCAAATAGAGCCGCAGTTGTGTGAAAATGTGATGCAAAACTTCCTCAATGGGCATTTGCAGAAGAAGCCGAGGTGGCCATTTACCAGATATCGTTTTCCACAACTAATGGTGGTGTTTGTACTTCGTATTAAAGTAAATATTTCGGCGCTATTTCATAAAAAAGGATTGTTTTTAAATAATTTAAAATGGGACCTCTTAATGGAAAACCCTTTATTAACACCTTGCTATGACCTACCAAAAACCCAAAGTAAATCCTTCGTAAAATGTATGTGCAAAAATAGCCTGACATATACATAAACGAAATTTCAGGCCTGCAATAAAGAAGAGCTGTAAAATTAAATTTTACTTGGACAACCTTCCAGTAGATTTTACAAGAAGTCGTTCTTCCTTTAATGACAAAATCATATTCAACCTGTTATTTTGTAATTTTTTAAGGTGTCCCTTCCTAAATAAAGAGTTTCTTTAAATCTTATATTTTTGGCTTCTGGCATGTTTCGAAAGTAGTAAAACACGATTCAAATCACAAAAAATTGGTAAAATCAGACAACTTTCCTTTGCTCATAGTAGAGTATGTTTAGTGGTCCATCAAAAACCTACGAATATTAAATAAATATATTATTTCAGATACATAAAGATGTGTTGCACGTTCTGCATATAACAACGATGATGTTATCGAGTTTTCTAAAAGCTGTTTTGTCTGCATTGACGAAGTAAAATGCATTCAGAAACAAGAGTACCTTCCCGTTTTAGTTTTATATATTTCTGTACATAATAATAATACCTATTTACTGTTTCAGTAAAACCTCAAAGTGTGCATATTTTAACGAAAGAAAAACAAGTGTCTGCAGATAAAAAGTACGAAGTCGAGTGTAGAACGACTGGATCACGACCGGAAGCAATAGTTACTTGGTGGAAGGGCAGTAGACCTATTAAAAGATTAGCGAAAAATGTGAGTAATTTTATGTTGAATCTCTCAAATACGGTAGTGCTCGTAATTCGAAGTACAGTTGTGTTAGTGAAGCTTCCTCCTTATCTTTACATAAAACTTCTTTTACTTCGCGTATAAAGGCGAATACAAGTTTTAGCATCCTTTGCTATTTCCTTTAAAAAGTTTCGTTCCTGTGCTACATGTGAAGTGACTACGAATCTAAATAAAGCTCGGAAAAGTTTATGAAAGCTTCCCTTTTTATGTATAATGAAAAGTGTGATTTGTTTCTCCTAATTCAAAAACGGAACTATCGAAAAGAGAAGCTCGCACTTGAAATAAATGGATTCATTGGTTTTCAAACAATTTTCTTAAGGGAGACAAACATTTCAAGCCCCATTAAGTACTTTCCGAGTCCGGATATCATTTGTTACCTATGCTTTCTGACGCGTTCTATTCAAAGTAGCTAAAATTTCTTTGCCAACAACAATCCGCGGCTTTCATTCGTTTTGAAAAGCTGCCTACCACAAAAACCGTAAAATGTCTCCGTGATCAGCAAAAAATAAGAAAAAACGAAATCCAAGTTTTCGAGTTTTGATTTCTATTCTTATAATATTAGAAAAATGAACTTACCTTTTACGAAAGGACGCCTTGATTCGCAACTGCGAGGAGCTTCAGGTCAGCTTATCCAAGAAAAGCCTAAAACGAAAAAAGGCTAACAATGAAAATTGCAGGAAATCTCCACACTCTCCTACAGTTTATTTGTAACCGTCGCACTACAGCTTTCTGAATTTACCTTATTGCCTTTATTTCAGCCGACATTTTTTTTTTAAGGAATTCAAAATGGAAGGTCCAAAGTGCTTTAAATCGCCCCGTTTTTCTAAATCAAGATACGATTAAAAACTCGTAAAAGCTCCGTACAAGGGGATAAGTAAAAAGGGTTTATTGAAAGTCGACCCTATTTGTGAGCTCTTCCCCTGTTTACGCAACTTCATTACCTTAACTTTTTTGTTATAAAAATAGCGAGGGTTATTACTTTATGTCGTTACCCGGTGGAGGATCGTTCCATGTCCCTAAATATTTAATTACTTTCATTTCCACCCACAATTCATTTTATATTGGACGTAAATATTTCGGAAGCCTATCAAGTTAACAAAGTATATGTTCGGATTTTATACCAGAAAAAATTGTGGATATTTGAAAAGCTTCGGCTTTTTTCATTGTTTTAAATGCCGGCTCTTAAGCTTTACGCTCGTATTTCACTAACGAAGGTACCTTGTTCTACATAAAAAGCAGGAAAAAGCCCCTCTCTAAATTCAATTTAATCTTTTCCCTTAAAGATATCAAATACCGCTTGTCACGTTTGATTCTAATCAGTTTTGAAAATAAAGAGGTAGGCGACGGTTATAAATATATCTTATCTGGGTCTCGTTAGATTTATAATTACGTTTAATATTTGATAGGGCGTTGCATTTATTTAACAAAATCGTTTTTCTTCCATTCTAGTTTTCGGAACTGAACAATCAGAGTTTAAGTATCTTGAGTTTTATACCTGTGATCGATGACGACGGCAAGTACTTGACCTGTCGTGCTGAAAACCCGTCCATCCCCGACAGTGCGCTAGAGGACAAGTGGAGGCTTAACGTCCACTGTAAGTGTATCTTAATCGGAATCTACTGAAGATTTAACCTTTCAGCCCTTCTAACTAAAGTAGAAAAGACATCGTACGATGTCGTGAGAATTTTCTACTTGTATGTACCAAGACGGAAAAGTCAAACAAGCAAAAACATGCTTGCTTTTTTTTAGCAAAACTCTCCTCATAAACATTTTGTGCAGAGTATCTAACTCTTAGAAAATTGGATAATTAATGTCACTCTCTCCTGTCAATAACTAACAATCGAACATCGCCGTTCATAAATTAGTTATTGATTCATGAGTTTGTAGAGGATTCCGCTGTTAATAAATTGATGTTACACTTTCGGTTAATTTATTTATAGGGCTTGGACTTTGAAAAATAGGCGTTGTCAATAAAGCACGTCAATCAAAAAAGTTGGGATCACTGTACGCCATAACTTTTTGTACTTATTTTTCTTATATTACATCGAGCACTCTAAAATATTAACGAACAACGCGTTACTTTGTTCGAGCTTTTTAATTCTTTCCGTTAATCGTTACCTAAAGTTTTCGAAAAACACATTTTCAAGATTGTTTTCTACTTGCCATCAAATAAGTAGATTATTTAGGAAAAAAAACTGTAATTTTATTAAACTCATAAATAATGCAAATCAGATAGTTTTGTGATTTAACATTTTTATCACAGGCGTAGATATAGCCGTACAAGATCGTGATGTTACCGATGTTTTGTCGTATAGGTACTTCAATTCAAAGTCTAAAGTTGTTAAAACTTTTGATGTCTTTTTTCGCAGATATGCCCGTCGTAATGCTCAAAATGGGATCAAGTCTGAATCCAGAAGATATTAAAGAAGGCGACGATGTTTACTTTGAGTGTAACATTCGCTCCAATCCGAAGGCCTACAAACTTTCTTGGTTTCACAACGTACGTACGAACTCTACGATCACACAAACGTGTTATTATTGGGTTTCCTTTACTTTTATGTAATTTCTCCTTTACGAGCTTTCTTTCATAGTAGAAACGATAAAATTAGAGCTTTTTAACACTGGAACTCCGTTAGAATTTTGTGACCTGCAAAATAAGTAATTAAGGTCGTTTTTTTTATAGGGTATCGAAATTCATCACAACGTGTCTGCAGGTGTTATTCTCAGCGACCAAAGCTTAGTTCTTCAAAGTGTAACTCGAGCAACAGCAGGCGAATTCACGTGCATGGCGGCTAACACGGAGGGAAGAGGAACAAGCAACCCCGTAACTCTGATAGTAAGATGTGAGTGCAAAGTTCTATTTTATACAAACAGCTAGCAACTTTCTCATTGTATATTATTCAATAGTACGTAAATAGCTAGAAAAGCACAATTTTCGTTGCTGTTCACGCAGTTCTGAGAGTTCATAATCAAATTTCGAATATTTCCTTAAATTGCCTTGGATTTGTTTACCTTTTGGAACACTGAATAATAGATGGCGAAGAACCTTTACTGAACTTTCTATACTTTCTTATTACAAATTTATAGCTCACCGGGACATCAACCAGTATTGCAAACCTTTTTTTATTATTTTTTGGTGCATACGACTATCGTGTGGTTTTAATTTAAATGTAATTTTTTGTACTGCACACATGGAAATATTTATAGAAAATCAAACATTGTACCTAAAAGTAATTCCTTTATGCCTTTTTTTATATTAGCAAAAGATCTTTTAAGAAATAAATCGTTTCATCAGCTCTCCGAGGTAAAAATATGATTTGCTACAATCAAACTTTGTTCTTCCTGGTTTGAAATTTAAGTTAATAAAATACTTTCTCTTGTCAGAAGTTATTACAAAAGATGCTAAAAATGTAGGCGAAAAGTACAGTGAGCTGCTTGTTGAAGACGTCAGCAATGACGTTAGAAACCTAAGCCACACAGACCGATAATTTTAAATCATTTCTTATCGATTTTAGTTATAAGTAATTAATATTACGATAAAATAATGTATTAATCATGTGATAGGAACGTCTGCCTTTTATTAAGTTGTTTATGTTAGTGGTACTCGTATTACAATAAGACTAAAAAGACAAACTGGTACTTCTTCCTCTGCTTTCGCTTAATTTAGGACGTGGTGTCCTATTAATTTTCAATGTGTCTGCTTCAAGCTTGCTTTAGATATCTTGAACTAGTCTTTAACGTATTTTAATATAAATATAATAAAGCGCTTTTCTACGATTATCAAAGATTTACCTGCAAAAAATCCTACCCATCTGTCTGCTATTAATTCCCTCGAATTCTTCGTTGCTTTCGTTAAATCCCATACTATTACAGCAATAGATATATTAAATTTAATATTTGGATATCCGATTCTCACTACGCTTTAATGTTTATTGAATTAGATTTAGTACCCTATAAACTGTACAGTTCAGTAAAAATTATATTATAGACACATTTTTGTTGTTTAAGTCAAAAAGGGAAACCTTTGGGGATGGTATGGACGTCATTTAAAAGGTAGTTCGTTGGCAACTTCAGGAAATTAAAAATGGAATGGGGCTGTTCCTACATTTGTTAGCAATCTTCAGTTAGATGAAAAAAGGAAACATTCGGCCAATCGGAATAATCTGTGCCATGACAGCAATTGGGCTTCTATAGGGTTTGTCGTTTGGGCAGCTTGCACGTTAAGCTGATTAAAATGTTTAAAAATTCGACATTTTCAGAGAAGCCAGATTCAAAATTTCTGTTTATTTTGGTTTGACCCATGGCTGTTACATTTATTTGGAAAATATTTTTTATGTAATGGATTTTAGATACTTAGAGGTATATTCCGAAAATTACTTGACTGATTCTTCCAAAAAGCGTATTCAGGTATAGTAAACACCTGGTCGAAAATCGCCAAACTACACTTTATAAAAGAACATCGCCTCGACACCAAGAGCAACACCGGCAGAAATTATTATTATCTGAATTATACATACCCGTATAATACCAGCTAAAAGATTTGGAAATAGCATACTTTCGTACTGACATAGGATCGACTTTACTTTCGATGAAGCTACAATGAGAATAAAACTCGAAAAGCTAGATTAGACTTCAATTGGAAAACGGACTGGAAAAATTTGAATGAAAGAGTGATTATGGAATATCAACACATTGGCGTAGAATAAATAACAAAGCTTATAAAGAAACAAATAGGATTCCAAAAAGAAATCAAATATTTTGTACTTTTACACTTTATGGATATCTCATCACCAGTTTCTAAAATAAAAACTAAATTAATAAACTATTAGCAACCGGTGACGAAATATTCAAAAAAGAAGTCTGAAATGTCAAACTCGGCACTACAAATCTTCAGAAAGTGGAGAACCATTAACAATGGAACCATAGAGGCAGCTTAACTAAAACTTCGAAGCAGAAAAGTGTAGCAAAGATGCTGTCTATGACTAACGAAGTTCTTCGGCTTATGGAAATCAGAAGACAAAAATATATGTTCAGCTTGGTCATTGAGGCCCATAGCTTGTCGAGGGGGACACACCGAGACGTAGTAAGCTGAGCCTGATTCGAAGATATAAAAAATTTAGCTAGCAGCTAAATAAAAAAATTGATGTGTAGATAAATCAAGCTAAGGAAAAAAGAAGAAGAATATAAAAATACCGAAGAAATGAAAAATCAACATAAAGATAGAGAAATGCGTCAAAATATTAAAGAAAATATTATAAATCTAATACTTGTGAAGAACCATAAAGAACGAAATTATAGAAGCAACTAAACTAAAACTGCCCAAACGTAAAAATGCACCCAATGGATGACCAACAATTTTTTTTAGTTTATAGAAGACAGAAGAGGCAGCTTGGGTAGCTCAGTCAGGTAACTGTCTAATAACTAGCCGGCTGACACGGGTTCAATTCCAGCGGTTTCCATAGTATTATGGAGTCGATTTGGGTCGAATTCGTTAGTTAAGGCTTAGGTTTAAGCTGTGTTGTGGATGAAAAGCTGGTTGGAGCGCGATGCAAGTCTAATAATGGACTCATCACCTCCACTGTACACCAGCAAGTGTGTATGAGCCTTTCATTCGCCTCAATGCCACAGGCAGAAGAGACTTGGTGTAAGTAAGTAAGAAGAAAGGAATAAGGATACAGAAAAATATAAAATAAGAAAAAATACAAACATAAACCAAGCTCAGGGCAAATCGCTAGAAGAAGAATATGAGAATATTGAAGAACCGGAAATCCAACATAAGGATGGAGAATAGCGTCAAACAAATAAAGAAACAAATATTTCAAAAAGGAAGTTCACATAAATATCAATAACGACAGAAACATAGTAGGATTGAATGCAGATAATAGAAAGAAAATATGGGGAAAATATATAAAAAGCTACTCAAAAATGAGAGGTATGAGGAATATACACATGTAAAACTCAAAAGAAAAGCATCAAAAGTTGAAGGGAATAAAGCAACTAAAGAATGCCCCTGGAGAAGATCTCATAACTAGAGAATATTTTAAATACCTATTTTACATTATAGTTACTACACTTTATTTAATAAAATGGACAATATTGGAGTTATTCCTGAGGATGGGCGAAAATTTCTTTGAATACCCCTATGAAAAAAGCTTAAAAGCCTAAGTGTGAAGACTGTCGTACTGTTACAAGCATAATCAGCTATGCTGTCAGAAACTCTTACATTATCTATAACGGCATAAGAAACAATTACCAAGAATTCAATATTGGTCGACATGTTGGTGGAAATAGGAATAGATCGTAAAGATATTAAAATAATATGAAACTTCTCTTGTAATCAAACAGTTTGCATGTGGATAGATTATGAGAAACCCGAATATATATGCAGCAAAACGGAATGCACCAGGGATGTGTTGTCCGCCAAGCTATTTTTACGGGATACACTGTAAACTAAATTTTTATTACTATTAATCGAAGTTTGAAGAAAAACTGAAGAAATAGGACACAAAATAATAACAGAGAAAAAACAATTCGATAGGGCAATTAAATCCAACAATTCTCAACGAACAATTAGATGAAAAAGTAAAACAAAACTCAAGCAACTACTAGCCGTGAGTAAAGATGAATCATAATTTGTTCGTAGTTCAACAATAATAATGTATGGAAGGTAGCAGCACTGTTCCAAAATCATTCACTCATCTACTATTTGCTACTACATACTTTCTCAATTTTCAGGAAAATGAGGAAAGCAACGGTATACGTTAGTGTGAAATGCATATTATAGTCAAACTCCTGATGAAAGTTTATAAACAATCAAAAAGCTGTTACAAATTGAAGAGACGGTATTGTGAGAATGCAGTGGCAAGTATTACTGTCTACAAGTGGAATACTGCGTTAAAAAGTAAAGAGAAGCTGTGGATAATGAACCTCATGAACGTGGGCGAAAACCTTCGTAAGAAGCTCGCACCATGGAAACTGCCCAGAAATTGAAATGGAACATTCCTCCATACGGTTCGGACCTCCCACCCCTCCGGCCTCTTCAAGGAGTATCTGGACAGGTAAAGGTTTCGACAACTAGGATATGATGCATGCTACATCAGTAACCAAAAGAGTTCTTCCTGAATGACATCCACAACGCACACCAAAGGGGTTGTATCAAAAAGTAACAATCGCAGTTTCGGACAATTGACTTTTGTTCTACTTACAAATTATAGTTTATATTTGCCTAGCCCACGGTTCAGAAATAAATAGCACACTTGATCACTCAAAACACCGCATTGAAATAGTAAGATCTTGTTTCCTGGGCATGATATTATGCAATTTGAAGGTATCTAGACTGATCAAAAAAATAATGAAGCTTGAAGCGTTACATCTGGATTTTGTTATGAGTGTAAAATGTGGACTTTAAAAAGGCGATTTCGAGTTATGTCAAAGTTTCGAAATATGGCAAAATCGAGAATGGAGAGGTTAAACTAGATACAGATAAGAACCTACGTTTTAACCCTAGAACGCATAGCTGGCGTCATATGAGACACCACCTATTTAACTATTTAGTTTTTAGTGATTTAGTGTTATGTTATCATATTCATATTTTCAGTACCTTTCCGGAATATTATTGTTGATCTTTTCCCTTCATTTTTGATTCCCAAAAATAGTTAGAAGCTTTGTTATTAATTTTGTAGTTAGATGGTGTCGCATGTGACGCCGTCAGTTTACGTACGTTCGTACATACTCTAGTAAAGCGAAGTTAAATTTGTTATAATAAATACCTATTGCTATTGTCTCTATAGGATTCCCAGTTAGCTATTAGTTTCACCAGCTCTATTCAACGACCTACATTTTATTGATAGATAAGTTTGAAAAATATAAAATGTTTTTTAAAAGTACCGTAAAACAAAAAAGCATTGTGTCGTATATTACAACACGTATGCATTAATGTAACCTTCTCAGATGTATGCGTTCTAGGGTTAAACAGAATAGGTAACTAATAAGTAAACACAGTAAAAGCACAAAAACATCATGCTTAGGCTATCTGAGCGGACATGGTGAGGACGAGTTGTCAAATTGATCGTAAGAGAAGTCCAGGCAGAAAAAAAATCCTGATTAAAAAACCGAAATAATGGACAAAGCAGAAAGTAGCCATCTTCATCTACTAGCTTTTAAAGGGAAAATCTTGATGGAGACAGCAAATAAGAGGAGGAGGTTTTTCCTATTTTAGAAAAACGTAAAGCATTTTGGATTTTTAAAGGGCATTAAAGTAAAAAGATTGGAGAAGGAACCTATGCCATTAGAAACTCGATTATAAAAATAGAAAACAAATGTGTGCAGTTTTCAAGAATATGGTTTACAATTTGACCTTAAGTTTATACCAGTAGGCTGTAGCTTCTTTCAAAAACATAGTAATTTTCAAACTATAAACTGCGACTAAAAACCTGTACCTAGATTTATTTTGTTAAGCCTGCTATCGATATTTCGGAAAGAATACTAGGCAGATTTAAAATCTTTCCAGTATTTTCCGAGGTATAAAATATCGCAAGCGTCCCTTAACCATAAAACATAATTATAACGTTTTTAAAACGTTTATTTAAAACGTCGCTCTGTGGTGTGAATTATTTATTAACAAATTTAAACAACGTAAGAATAATATACCCGAAACAACAACCTAACTACTATTTACACAGTTTGTTTATTTTCACGCACTTGTATTATTTCGCGCACACTTTTTATATTCGGGTGTTCGCACTTGGTCGCGACTGGTAGACCTTAGTAGACTGCCTGCTTGCTAAGAAAACGAATCTTATATATGGTTCTTAAATTCTAAGCTTACTACGGAACCACTCGTTTTCAACGAAATCCTGCGATCAGGCAAAACCAATAGTGATAAAGTGATAAACTACCATTAGTATAATGCCAAGAAACAGAATAGAACAGATTGCGGATGAACTATTGGTTTTCCCTGATCGCAAGGTTTCGTTGAAAACGAGTGGTTCCGTAGCAAGCTTAGAATTTAAGAACTATAGCAACTGCGGCCTTCGGATCCAATCCAGAACGCATCAGAGTACTTGACATCTTTCTAGACGATGACGTGTATCGAACAGTCGGCAGATGACGACATACTACTACGCGTCTCTTTACAATATGTTTTTCGAATTGGTACCATTTTGAAATTTTGCATGATTCCGATACATCCCATACTTTAGGAAATTCGTAAAGCAAAAAATGTGTCGAGGATAAGTACTCGTAAGTACGAACGATGAAACAAAGCTGGTTCAGTCATTCGGCTATCTGCTTAACGTTTCGTATTAAAATCGATAATTTTTATTAGCCCTCCAATTTAAACAGCTTAATTTCGGTACGTTAGCATCCTGTGTTGTTGTTCAACACGATAATAATGATTTGTTCAAACAATTACGTGCGTGCTTCATTAAAATTCTTGTGGCCCAAAATGAAAACTGCGAGGCAAGTATAAAATCGAAACTTAATTTACATTCGTTTATTCTGCCCTCGATTCAATCAAAACAAAGGAGAGACTCACCTTTAATTTTCTATACAGGTGAAATTACGCGAAATTAGAGTATCGACTATAAATTTAACATAACACGGAGTAACATTACAATATTAGAAAGCTTAAACACGGCAGAGGCGTGTCCGGTTACCAAATAATAAATGTGTTCGTAATTATTCGAACAACGGCGGCGATGCAAAATCGGCATTTAGTTATTTATTGGGATTTAACAACACACGATGCAACTTCTGTCAGTTTGTACACGTCACGTTAGCTTTTAAGCGATGCAAAATAAATTCGTTTATTTTAATTTAAAAAGCGGTTAGAAGGGACGTGATATTGCAGCCTTTTGCGTTAAACAGCACCAGTCTCCGCCTTTTTATCAGACGCGAAACTTAAGAGAATTACAAATTTTCTTGACGAAAATAAATGGTTTCCGGTGCCTTTTATTTGATTAATACATTTCGGTGAATCAAGAGAAGGTGTTTTTTATGGTCTCACGCGTACAACTAAAATTTAAAATTAAACCAGATTGGCTAAAAGCAGTCGCGTTTAAAACGATGAAAATTGCCCAACAAAGACTCGTTGTAGCCATCTTCAACGAGGTTAACGCCAGCGTAGTAAGCTGGGTAAAATTAAAAACTTTCAACGGTTGTAAAATGACGTTAGTGGCCATGCAAAGCGGACGCGGGTTCGGACAAAGTACACTACAATGTCTACCAAATTAAATTTAGGTATCCCTCTCATGTTTTACCCTTTGACGTCGTTCCAGATGCGCTTTTCATTGTGAATAGATAAAGATGGGATCATTCGGGTGAGTGTAAGGGACCGTGACGATTTTGGTCAGAATTTTTATACTACTGGAAACGACAGAATACACGAACGAACCCGCTACGAGAAACGCAAATATAATTCCACGTTGCGAACGGATAAAAGGATTCACCGTATTCACCCTCTGCCCATTAGCCCATTGCAGCTTCTAATACACACAGTTTCGTTCAGAATGTATATATGATAATCTAATAAACGCACATCGTTGGTTCTTTTACACTGTTCTGATTATTTCTAAAAGCGAACGTTCCCTTCGGTACTACACAACCCAATTAGATTTATTTCAATTTTTATGCTCAATTACCTCTTTAAACGTGAAACACGCAATGTTCAAACTGTATACCTTACAGATTACAATTGTAATTTTTAAGTTTATCATAATAAATTGGCGTTTATGTTGCGTTTTTGAATACCACTGCACACACGCATGCTCTTATTTGTACATTTTCTAATTATCGAACGTACCTGAAAATCTAATCACATTCGCCAACTATAACAAGGAAAACCATTGATTTCTCATCCTCCATTCCATTACTAATAAAACCCATTCAAGACAAAAATTATATTTATAACACAAAAGAAATGTACAGATATCTATCTAAATATTTCCGTAATTATCTAAATCCAAAAAGTTATTTATAAACCTTTCTCTGACTTGAACATGTGTTGGATTTCTCAGCTGAAGGTATACAAGTCCCAAAAAACGTTAAATTCCTTAAACAATTTTTATAGTAACTGAGTTAAAGAAAAAGAAAAGAACTACGCGAAACATGGGTCCCTAACACACTTCCCCAAGGATTTACTGCCTTTCCTACCTAGAGGGTGTCCGGTCAATACCACTCCGCAATTACCCCGCCGGTCAATACCACGCCGGTCAATTCCACTCCAACAAAAATCACTCCAAACAATAACCACTCCGAACAAAAACCACGCCAGCAAATACCACTCCGTAAAATATCACTCCTGTAAATTACCACTCGGGGTAAAAACCACTCCAACAAATATCACGCCGTTATATTCGACATATAAAAGTTATATTTCAAGACGTGATAAGAACGAAAATGATCAAGTTTATTGTACAAGATGCGACGAAGATAAAAGAAAATAACAAATGAAGATGGGAAGTTTGTTCGTTTGTTTAGTCTATGGACTAATAATAATAATAATACTAATGTGAATCTGATAATATAAATAAAATAATATAAAATTAAGAACTAAAACGTACATAGACACACAAGATACATACAACAAAATATACTAAGAGATATTTCTTATGGGTAAGTTAAAAAGAAAGAATAAGCTACAAAGAATTGTTCGCCAAAACCTGGGAAAAGGGTTCCTGTCAAATTACAGTAAACGGTATATTCAGAAAAATATGAATACTGTTTTAATCCCAACGACAGCTTTACAAAAGGGCAGAAACAATTTTACTGACATCATAAATACATCAGATTTCAAAGGGCGCATTTAAGTACCGCTTTCTTAAAATAATATTTACATACATGGAATTATACAGGCGTGATATTTGTTGGAGTGGTTTTTACCCCGAGTGGTAATTTACAGGAGTGATATTTTACGGAGTGGTATTTGCTGGCGTGGTTTTTGTTCGGAGTGGTTATTGTTTGGAGTGATTTTTGTGGGAGTGGAATTGACCGGCGTGGTATTGACCGGCGTGGTAATTGCGGAGTGGTATTGACCTAGACCCACCTAGAGAAACCTAAGGTTGTATTTTTTGGCTAAAGCTTTTACACAGATACTTTATATAAAATGAAATAGAAATTCATTAATTTGTTTTGATGATTATCAAATTGAAGTGGGCGTTTGAAAAAGGACCCACTGTGCTTCAGAACAAATAAAAGCGGCGCCTTACGTATTTTTCCGATCACATAAGGACATAAATTCATATACTTTTGCATTGGCTCACTAATGAGCTTTGCTATGGGGGCTTACAATAAAATAAATAATTAACCAAGGTGAAATAGGACGATTTTTTAGATAAAACTGAATTTAGTCTTAACAACAATTACTTATAAAAGAATATCTATTGATAGTAGTTACTTCTATCGAAATTAGAAAATGGAGATTAAAAACGAAACACCTTTTGTCCGAAAGTAAATTTGAAGCAATTTTGGATAGAAAATTTCGAAATTAGAATATTTCTTCAAACAATGAATACTATAAAACCCATTTATCTCATAAATTTTGATATTAGAGAATGTTCGGAAATAAAACTAAATCTTGTATTGATACAAATTTAGATAAAAGAAAAACTTTTGGGAATTTTTTAAGAAGAAATATTTAAGGTAACTAAATTTGTTTTTGAAAAAGGGTTCGAAATTGGAAAACTTAGCGAAGAAATTAATTTTTTTCTTAAATAATTTGGATATAAATACTACTAGGTATATTTCGTCTTGGTAAAAATTAAAAATTTTGGGAATAGTTTTAAATTAGATAAATCTACCGAAAACAATTCTGTTTGGAAGATATTTCAAGACAATATTTAAAAATACCTAAATTAGAAAAAAAGAAAAATTTTGTGCCAAGTAATGTTGAATCATTTCTGGATAGGAAACTCAATTTGTTTTTGTGAAAGGCTTCAAAGAGAAGTTCCATTTATAAATAATTTTGGTATAAAGCAATACATATTTCGAAAGGGAGCTTTCTTTTTAGCGAAGATTCAGCAAAATATACCTTTTGAGAATCATGTTAGAGGACGTTATGAAACAAAAACGAAGAAATTCCTTTTGGAACATTAGAAAATGTTTGAAAAGAAAACTAAATATCTTTGGGGATTTTCGTAATTAAAAAAAAGAAGCTTTGCCAAGGAAATAATTTTTGGATAGAAAACTAAATTACTCTGTAAGAAAAGTTCGTGGAAAAATGCATTTTATTTCGCCAACAATTTTGATATTAGAAAATGTCTGGATTGCACTAAATTTCGTGTTGTTAAAAATGTAGAATAGAATTTACGAATAATTTTGAAGCTAGGCAATTACTTGATAGAAAAGTAAATATCCTCTTGATTTTGTTTGTTTGTTTGTGTATTATTGTTAACGTCTTGTACCTTTCGGTGTTCAGGCCGGTGCGCTAGCGTATGAGGTTTTATTTCATACTGTCTGGTAAATTCAGTTTCTCGGCGCCATTTTGAATCCGGTAAGTGAGCTATTACGGTATCAGAGCCAAGTAAGAGTAGCCAAGCAACACTTACCGGACTGTTATTTTATGCACCCAATCAGAGCCCGTAAAAGTGTAACCAAGCAACACTTACCGGCTCTGATACCGTAATGTCACATGTTGACGTTATTGAAAAAGTGCCACATGTAAAAACAAAAAATCAAACTGTTTGCAGTATGAAATAAAATACATAACGACATTCGTCCGTGAACTCTTTTTACGTTAGATACTCGTTTCGAGTTTCAAGACTCGGCTGCTTCGTCGCCTCGTCTTTAAACACCTCACTCGTATTGTTCCGAGACTTATGACGTTAATTACTATTATTTCATACTGTCTGGTAAATTCAGCTTTCCGACGCCATTTTGAGTCCGGAAAGTGAGTTATTACGGTATCAGAGCCGGAAAGTGTTACCTAGCAACACTTTCCGGCCTGTCACATGTTGACGTTATTGAAAAAGTGTTTACAGTATGAAATAAAATACGTAACGACATTCGTCCGTGAACTCATTTTACAGCACTCGTTTCGAGTTTCAAGACTCGGCTCCTTACGTCGCCTCGTCTTTAAACATCTGACTCGTGCTGTAAACTATGCGTTCCCGGACTTGTGACGTTAATTACTATTACGCATGCAATGCACGTTACGTGATTGGTATGCCTTTTGATCCTACTTACTGCACCGTGTGTATAGTATAAGTGTGTGTGTACATATTGGACCTTGTTACTCTGCCTACTAGGTCTGTATTCGGAGGAGATCATCGTTAAGTAGGTGCCCAACAACGAATTGGGACGATTGGGAGATTCCAACAGGGACTAGCGCAATGCTAGCCTAAAGCACAATACAACGGCGTCACCGTGGCCTCTCCCTTGATATTTAAATCACAAAATATTTGAAAAGAAAACTAAACGACTATCTCTTTGGGGATTTTAAAATTAGGAAAAAGAATCTTTTCACAGAAAATAATTTTTAAGCATTTTTAGATATAAGACTAGATTCCGTTTGGCGAAAGTCATTCTGGAATTAATTTTGAAGTTAGACAATTTAACAAAAATAGTCGTTTTAGAAAACACCTTTGTGAGAGACTTTTAAATTATGAAAAAAAAACCTTACTCGGGAATTAATTTTCAGGCATTTTTATATAGAAAACTAAATTTATTTTTGAGAAAGGCTTCGAAACTATAAATTTTCCTGAATCAAATGGATTCCCTTTTCCAAGCGATTTTAATATTGAAAGATGTTTTAAAAGAAAAATAAATTTCGATTTGCTACAGAAAGAAAATACATTTATGAAATTATTTTGAATTTTTTGAAAAAAAAATTGCCTTTTGGCAAAGATTTGTGTCGTATTTGAATATGAATATTTGAAAAGGAAACTAAATGTCTTTGGGAGATTTTGAAAGAAAACAAAATATTTTATTCGAGAATTTTGAGGTAGGTACTTTTGCATAGAAAACTAAATATATTTCTGAGAAAGGCTTCAAAGGCAGAAGATTTCTTGAAAACATTGATAATAACTAATTCTTACATTTTGACTTTAGAGAATGTTCTGAAATAAAAACAAATTTCGTAATGGTAGAAATTTAGGCAGAAAAAACTTTGGGGGTATACTTTTGAAAGAAAAATAGTCTCTTTAGACAATATTGCCAAATTTTAAAAGAAAACTAAATACATTTTTGGGAGAATTTTAAATTTTTCTTCTTTTGCCAAGAATAAATTTTGAAAAATTTATAGATCGAGAGCTTAATAAAAGCTACGGAATTTTCTTTGGAACAGTTGACTCTCTTTTCATGTTAGAAACTATTGAAAGAAAAGAAAAGAAATCTTACGTTGATAAAGATTTATAAAAATATACTTTTGGAAGTAATTCTAAAGTTTTGGAAACTTATTACGAGACTAGAAAACATACGAAAATGGCACTAAATACCAATATATTTTTAGGAAAGGCTTCGGAATTAAAAGATTTCTTGAAGAAATTGATTTTATGTCGTAAATAATTTGAAAATATTTTGAAGAAAACTAAATTGGTGATTTAGATAAACAAACCCTTTTAGGAATAACTTTGATGTTAGATAATTTTTATAAGAAATATAAATGAAAATCGTACGACACTGATTAACGACCAATAGCAACGTTAATATCGGGCATAGTTACCACGGCCACGCCCATATTTCTCGAAAATTTTTTGTTGATTGGTAGACCAACCTAGGCAAAATTAATAAGCGGAAATTTTTATGTCAAATGTGACAGCTGACGTACAAGTTGCTATGGTTACGTTTCTAAAATTTAAATATGTACTGAATTATTATTGCGATGCCGGTACGATTTTCTTACCGAATCTACACTCGAGTATTAATGTCCGGGAAATATTTAGTAGTGCATTTCAACAACGTAATCGGCCCTCGTGTTCCGCTCGTGCCGATTAATACGTTGTTGAAATGCACACCTAAACATTTCCGGAAAGAATTAATGCTCTTGTGAGATTATAAGTGAAAACAGTTCGAGATTAATTAATATACTAAAAACTAATATTTGAAAGGAAAGGAAAATATCTTTTTGAAAAGTCTCAAAATTAGGAAAGAATATTAAAAAAAAGAAATTCAGGCAAGTGGGCGTTCTATGTGGTAAATAATAGTAACTCGAGTTTTATATTTATTTTATTTATGCATTTGAAGCGTGTCGCTGATACGCTCTGAATAAGAGTGGCAGAAGAAGTATATAGTTTTACAAATGATGAAATTGTCGAAGAAAGCTGGGTAGCCAGTAAAAGATAACAGCGTAGGACAAGTACGTATTAAAAAGGATTTTACTAGGAAGGGCACCGTTGGTGCATTATCTTAACAAAGACGTTACCATGCACTGCGGACGCTGAAAATTCCGAAAGAATTAATCATGCATATAGAAGGGTAAACAAGAATTCTAAAGGATTTAGTAAAGTAAGCGATTAAGACGGATAGAAATAGAATAAACGAAGAGATCATAATGAATTATTTACGGCACTATTTACAAAACATTAAATCAGAGTTGATGTGGGGCACAGTAGTCCCCACAGTCATTTATAAATTAAATTTCTTTTCGTGACAAGATTCGTCATTTTCTTGCGAAAATTGACCTGTTTTCCATATTAAAAAGCTAAATATTCCTTTTTGAGATTGCACAATTAGGAAAGAAAACGTTTTCTAAGAAAGTATTTCTGAAGCATTTTTTGATGGCAAACTAAATATTTAACTTTTGTTGAAAGGTTTCAAAACTCTCTCGAAAAAAAGGGCTATTTTTGTAAATAATTTTGTTATTTTGAAAGAAAGCCACTAGGTCTCCTGTTAGCAAAGATTTAGAGAACTATATCTTTTGGATTTTTGCAATTAGATACAATTGGTATTATTGAAAGGACAATAAATTTGTTTTTGGAAAGTATTAGGAAACAAAAACTCCTTCTCAAGGAGCATTTCTGGAGACAAAACTAAATTTCTTGTTGGAAACAATTTTGAAAGTTAGATAATTTGAGTGAACGAAATAAACATTTGTTTAGAAAGGTATTTGGTGATATTTTTTTAGGGATCTTGAAATTAGAAGAGCAAACATTTTTCTCGGGAAGTAATTTTGAAGCATTTTTGGATAAGAAATTAAATTAATTTTTTATAAAAGCTGCAGAAAATTTCTTCAAAAAATTTGATTTTATTCTTTATAGGTATATTGTGAAAAGTATATTGTGAAAAGTATTTTGAAAGAAAATTTTTGTTATAACTAAAAAGTTCGCTTATGTTTTCATGGCAAAATTAGTCTACAAAGGTTGATCCAATTAAGTGGATACAGTTAAACATACTTCTTTGTCAGCTACAAAAAGGACATTTTGAATTTTCTGCGGGGGAGGGGGCTATACCCCCTTACGTCAACACTTTTTCTAAAGTTTTCGAACTTGTGAAAATCAAAAGTTTCGGCTGTGATTATTAACTTCTGCAGTGTCGCGAAATTTTATTCATTGCTTCAATTTTAATACTAAAACATAGTAAAATTAATATCGATTTCTTTATAAAAATTGAGGAATAAATTTCTATATAAAATGAAATTGTAGAAAAGCAACATTAAAAATCTAAAATGTTGGTTTGTTTCTGTACGGAAAAGTGATATCTGCAAATATTTATTCTAACAAAGTTGGGTGTTATTGATGGCTTTACACTACAGATAAGGGAAGTTGCTATTGTATAAAATCAGATAATTAGTTGTTTGTGGATGCGAACCCATACAGAACAAGCTCGCACTAAACATTCAACCGCAAGTTTTGGTAAATTTGGGTTACATAACTTGAGCTGTGAACTAAACCTATGCAGTTGTTTTTCAAGAATTAATCAGGAAATAGTCGAAATTAAATTTGTTAAAAGGGATTTTGATTGTCATTCAAATTCTACGAAAAACTTGGTTTAATAAAAATTTGGGAGATATTTACATCGAACGTGCTTAAAATGAAAAGTATCCTAGCAACAATTATAACCAAAAAATTTTTGGTTTAAACCAAGCCTAAAGCTTTAAGAACAGGCGGTGCAAATAACCTTAAAAGAATTTATTAATTTAAACCCGCGAATTTATATTAGCACAGCATGTTTTAGATTATTCAAACTTCTGAGTAAACATTCTAAAAGGTGAACTCAGCCTTTAACTTAGAAATTAGAAAATAACTTCAGTAACTTCTTGAGGTATCAACAAAATTCCGTTGAAACAGTAAAAACAGTTAAATAATATCACCGGAAAAATTTCACTGAGTATCGTAACTACAAAGTGACAGTTTTGACGGATTTACGGAAACGACTTGGCATGTTACAGTTTAACGGTCATAACAGCTATCAGTAACTTTTATATTATCTTCTTTTATAGTTTTTACGTGACATCAACAAAAGAATTCCTTTCAGTAACCGTGAAAAGCCTGGTTCATTTGAATTTAATACCTCTTCAGTTTTATTAGGTATTTAAGGTTATTCTGCGATTACTGACATGCGAAGAGAAGCATCGATTGTTCTCTGTGTTTTATTTGTACAAAAGTATTATATAAAAAAATTGGAAGGTTTAATAAAATAATTTATGGTAAATACTGTGCAAGTTTATAAACTCGCCCAGCAAGAAATTTTGCAAATATCTGCAATTTTCCGATAACTTAATGCAGTCGTGCTTCGCTATAATTTATAAAATGTAAAAATTTTGCCATAAAACTAAGTAGTAAAGTATTAAAAGCATGAAGTGTGTTTGGTTGAGAACGTGTAAAACGAACTAATACATATTAAGCACGGTTCATTTTATACCTAAGATATTTTTAAGTGAAGTTACTTAAAAAGCAAATTACCATTTTTGTAAATTAAATGAGGAAACTAAATGTACACGAATGTTTTTAAAGGGAAGAGCATTAAGGGTTAACAATTAATTCGCTTGCTGTGTTTCGTGCCTACGCTAATGAAAACGTGTTTGTTTATTGATATGAGTGTGAAGTCCCACAATTTCCTGGTAGAATTTTGGGTATTACCAACTCAGGTTGTTTTTAGTTAAAGAACTTTCGTGTACGTTTTGTTTCTAAATTGAGGATATTTAAGGGGATTAACTTGTAAAAGCCAATAATTTAACAGAAAACCGGATTTAATAAAACGTAAGAGATTATATTTTACGATGGCGCCTTGAAATACTCCAAACTAGATCTCTGAACTTTGAACTTTAATTTAAAATCCGGAGGGCAAAAATCTCACAAAACTTTTGAGGTACAGTAAAAGAACAACCTTTATTATAAAAAGTAACTTATATCCGAAATTAACCACACATACACTTTCATGACGGTCTGAAATTATATATATTTTTTCCCCGACTGAAAGCGCTTTTTACGTGACTAGCATTTATTACTCCTGAATATGTTAATCTGACTAGCCAAGACCTTTACTTATTATTATTAGCTTTCTCAACCTAAAACGCATTTTTAGTCTGAAATAAAGCTACTTTTTATGTATTTTGCTGGGAAGACATGTGCACATAATTAATTTCTATTTACAACTTCATCTGCGTATCTTCTTAAAAAACAATTTTCGAAACTTTATTTAAAAAAAAAGATCTACAGCTAGTTCTGATTAAAAACAAAATTATAATTTACAGACTAATTATAAATGTATTAACTATAATAGTTAAATAGGAATTTACAGCCGGAACCTTTGATTTTCACAGGTTGAAAGATTTCAGAAAAAGTATTGGTTCAAAGGACTAAATCGATTTTGTAGTGCACAGGGATAACTACATGAACATAATTGGGTTACCCGTTACAGACTAATTTTATCCATGAAAACGGGAGCGCCCTTTTTATAAAAAAATTCTTTCGAAATACGTTTTTTTTATTTCTTTCCTTTTACCCTCTTATACCGAACGCACCGAGCCGCAGAGTGGTCACCCATTCAAGTTCTGGTACCAAGCAGGTCTTTGCTTTCTATATTGCCGTACTGCCGGCCTTCAAAAGATTTTTTATAACATAAATTATATAAATTAAAAAAATCAATTTTTTTCAAGAAATTTCGAAGCCTTTCTCAAAAAGAAATTTAGTTTTTTATCCAAAAGTGCATCGAAATTTCTTCCAGAGAAAAGTATTTCCTTTTCTTATTTCTAGATCCCCAAAAAGGTATTTAGTTTTCTTTTCAAATATTTTTAATCACAAAATACCTAAACAGAAATTTATTCCTTCAAGATTAATTCCAACATCAAATTAAGTTTTATCTCTGAAAATGTTTGTTTTCTTTCCTAATATCGAAATATTTTCCAAAAGGAAATTTATTTTTCTTCCAATAATACTTTGTAACTGCAGAATTATTCCCAAGGGATATATCTTCCTAAATCTTTGCCAACATAAAACTTTCTTTCAAAAAACCAAAATTATTTACAAAAGTAGTACTTTTTCTCTTAAAATCTTTCAACAATAATTGTTTAATTTTTCATTTTCTTTTTCTCTTCAGTTAGGTCCTTGAATTCGTCACTAACTGGAATATTATCTTTTGTTGTTTCTTTGTCTTTAGTCCTCAGTAATTAATTTCCCACCATATGGATTGCGTTTACAATATGTTCATACAGTTATGTTAACGTTCTTTCGATATCTACAACCAGCTCTTCAGCTAGTCTTCGTTGATATGTGTTTTTTACTTTTTCTCGTTGTAGCAAGTCTATATTATAACCATGTTGTCTGACTCCTTGTAAATCTTCCTTGGTGATCTCAGTGGTAATTTCTTTCTTATATACGTTTCATCTAAACTTCCCCTTCAACAAATAGTGATCTGAACCACATTCCGGTTTCCTGTATACTCTTACGTCTCTGATTACCATTTTGCATTGCTGGTTCACTAGTATTACAATTACTGAACTTAGTGACTTTGTTAGGTATTCCCATGTATACTTATGCCCGTCTTTATGTGCAAAATAAGTATTTGTTGTCTTATGCTTGTTACCCTATTGTATTAATCGTTTCTCCGTGTTTCCCAACCACTTCGTCATTTTCTGTTCTTCCCACTCTGCAGTTTAGATCCACAATCACAACAACTTCAAGTGTATTGTTCACGTTTTCTAGTACCTCACTCATTGTTTTAAAAAACACATTTTTTTCTTCTGCTTTTGCATCGTCATTTATTCCGTATACCGCAATTATTGTAACTATTTGTCCATTGATTTTAATAACCAATTCTAATATTCTTTCATTTATGGGTTTCCATGTCTGTATTTTATTCACCCATTTTCTTCTAATTGATATTAAAACTCCTGCTCTTGCTCTTTCACCTTTTATTACTCCATTCCATATGTGGTGGTAACTGCCCATTTTTTCTTGTCCTGGTATTTTTTCTTTGTTTCTGTTAAAACTGCAATATCGACTCTCAATCTTTCTATTTCATTTAGCACCTCTTTTCGCTTAGTGGCTAGATCCAGTATGTTCTATGTACAGATGTTGAAATTCTGTTTCGTAAATTTTGAATGCTTGTGTTTGCTAAAAGATTCAGCATACGTAGGATTGCCCGCTCCGTATGGGAAATGGTTATCCAACAAAATTAAAAATTAAACAAGCAGTAAAGAAGAAATATAAGGAAGAATCCAACACTTGTGGATACATAGACCATAATTGGGGTTACTACAGTAAATCAAAAGATACTTGGAAAGTGATAAAAAAACACTAGACAAACAGCTCATATATCGATGATAACATCAACTCAGTGGACATAACAGTATAAACAATTATTACGAGAAACGAATGTACAGGGTGTCCCATAACTTATGGGCCATAGAGCAACTGGAGATAATAGACATAAAAATAGGTATTTTGAAATACAAGGTGATAATTATCTTTCACCCTGTATCTCTTTAACCTGTAACGTTTTACTTAGGAAAATTTGGCTCAAGAGACCTATTTTTATGTATATTATCTCCAATTGCTCTATGGGCCATTTTATCTTCAAATGCGAAAATCTGGGGAACGGCTTGAGATATCAAAAACAACCAAGAGTCCCTTTTTTACCTAAAAATGTTGTCTCTTTTATAGTTTAAAGTATAAATACTACTAACTGTACGGGTAAAAAATATGGGTGAATAATTCAACACGAATCACGTAGCAAGTGCCCTCTAGGAAGTATCTTCAAACTAATACCAAATTCGAATTTCCCATTCTCGAAAACCTAGTTATACTAATTTTGAATTCGATATCTTCAGCCGTTTTAAAATTATCATTATTTTTCGAAAATTAACTCTCATTTTCAACACCCTGTATCTCTTTAACCTGTAACATTTTACTTAGACAAATTTGGCTCAAAATGCCTATTTTTATGTCTATTAGCTCCAGTTGCTCTATGGCCCATAAGTTATGGGACACCCTGTATACAACTGAAAAACTTTGTTTTTACTAACAACGCACAGATAGAAATTTGTCTGAAAGATGTAGAGGAAGCATTACGACAAACTAAGAACAACAGAGCTGCGGTACCCGGAGGAATTAAACTTGAATCACTAAAATACGGAGGAAAAAAGTATACCAAATTATTACAAAATTATTTCAACTTCTTGAAGTGGGAGAGAAAGTACCTTTGGAATGGAATAGTTCAATAATTTCGTCGTTATAAATTATAGAGGGATTAACGTCATCTTCTACTGTGAGAGTGTTGGGAAGAGTCATAAAAAACAAGATACAGGCACAAATGCCTGGATAACATATTTTATGTGAGGCAAGTAACAGAAAAACGAAAAGAAAAGAATTTAGAAACTCATATCATTTTCATAGACTTCGAAAAGGCATATGATAACGTCCCAAGAAGCAAAATATGGCAGACAATGAGATTATTACACATTGAGGCAAAATGGATCAAAGTAGTAAAACAACTCTATTCAAATACCACAGGAAAAGTAAAAATAGGAAGGTTAATGACACAAAAGATAGATATAACAAAAGGACTAAAACAAGGGTGCACTCTCTCACCGCTCCTATTCAATGCCTAGATAATATTTTAGAAATATGAACACAAAAAAACGCACATCGAGAAATCCCAATATCAGAATCTTTGCTGAAAATAAAAAGGACCTAATAGAAATGACTCAAGAACTCAAACAAGAATGCGATAAGTGGGGCCTCAGAATTAATACAGGGTATATGTGCAGAGGAGAAGAAAACACAAGCATTAACGTGGATAACATCGAAATTCAACATGCAAATAAATTTAAAAACCTAGACCTAGGGACAATAATATCAAAAGAAGGAACAATAACTAAAGATGTTGAAAATAGAATACAAGCAGCGGCAACATAGTAAAATTTGGAATAAAAATTTAAGAAAGCAAACTAAAAAAAACATTTTCACAAGTATAATCGAAATAATGCTGTAGAGTGGCAGAACAGTACCCCACTTAATGAGAAGAAGTCTACAAGTTACAAGAATGGATAGATGGACAACAGATAGAATATGGAGAGAGATGGACATCAAATCGCCGATAACCAGAAATTTAGAAAACACTAAGGTGGTACGGACACGTAGAGTAAATGGCAGAAGACCGATGGCAAAGAAGATATTAAAATGATCACCAAGAGGGAAGAAAAAAAGAGGGAGACCTAGTATGAAATGAGAAACAGAAGTACAAAAGATTGTGAAAGTCAGAGAATTAAAAGAAGGTGATTGGAATGGTCGCCAATTGTGGAAGCTGAAAACCACAAACCAATAGCGGGAAAAGGTCGAATAAGTAAAAGTCTTTCATCCAAGAATACTCCCTCAGAAATTTTTTCCTTTCTAAATTCGCAATCTCTAAAGGGATTTTTGAGGTATTATCTAATCTCGAAATGTTTTCCAGTGGGAATTTATTTTCTTTCAAAATACTTTCTTATGTCGTTATATCGAAAACAGTCCAACTTTTCCACGAAATTCACAAAAGGAAACTTAGTTTTCTGCCGAAAAATGCCTCAAAATTACTTCTTAAAAAATATATATTGTATACAGGGTTACTGGTAATTCGATACATTCATTTGGATATGTGATGGGGCAGGAGCTAAGAAACAAATTTAACCCTAACATACATTATCCAAAGCTCAATAGTTTTTGAGATATTTCAATTTTTGTGTTTTTCTCAAAAAAGTAGATCTTATGGTCTTTAAAGTTAATTTAAAAAAAATCTACTTGACATTTTTTAAACTTTTTTACTGGATTACTTGTACCACTCTATGGCCATCCGTTTGGAATGGAAAATATCCGGAAACATTTCGATCATGTGAACATTTTAAATAAAAACTTATAAAAAATAATTAAAAAAAATTAGCTATGAAAATTACCTAGTCGTTTTTCTCAAAAATTATCAACATACTATGCGTACAAATTATTTTAAAAACTTCCTTATTTCAACAGCTATCTATCAAGGTACAAATGTTCAACGTGCCCTTGATAGTTCTAATAAAAAAATAGTAAAAGTGATGCACGTAGTATGGTTCTTATTTTTGGATAAACAGTAAAAAGTAAAAGTGCGTAGAAAAAAAATGACAAATCGTTCATGTCAGCCAGTCAGTCCTCGACTTTGATGCTTACGCATGTGTATTATTAACTGACATTAGTATCGCCGTGTCCCTTAAGTTTGTTGCTCTTGTTGAGTTTGTTGCTGAAGATTTTGGTTTAGGTCGTTGTTGTTGTTATTGTGTTTTAAGTGCCATTGCCACGTACACCAATGTAGAATACGCTGACATTTTGTTTGTCTACGGATATTGTGACGGCAAAGCTGCCGAAGCTCGCCGAGAATATGAACGTGGCTTCCCTAACCGTCGTATACCAAAAGTATATTCGGTACGACATATCGAAATGTCGCTGAAAATGGCTCCGGGAAACGTAGACAAGGTGACGCCGGTGCTCCTCGCGTTTATCAACCAGATGATGAGGAAGAAATATTGCGACATTCTGATGAAGACCCAAGAACTTCAACTAATAAAGTCGCAAGAGTAACCGGAACGTCGCAATGTAAAGTTTGGTCTACGATACGCAGTATTCGATGCCATCTTTACCACTATACTCCTGTCCAAGGCTTCCATGAAGGTGATCCTGGAAGGAGAGTGGAATTCTGCCGCTTTATGTTAAATTCAGATGCAGACAATGCAAATTTCTTACTGAACATTTTATGGACGGATGAAGATGTTCCTCTCGCCGTGAGACAGCGAATGATATTTCAGCACGGCGGTTGTCCAGCACATTATCGGCTGACAGTACGACAGTTACTCGATCAACGTTTTCCTAACCGTTGGATTGGAAGGGTAGGCCGAATACCTTGGCCAGCGCGAAGTTCAGATCTAACACCTCTAGATTTCTACGTGTGGGGTCATATGAAAGAGATGGTCTATGAAACACCAGTCGATACGAGAGAAGACTTTAGACAAAGGATAGTCGACGTTACCCAACACATGTATGGCATATCCTCACAACTAGAGTAACAAAGACGGAAATAAGAAGACGCTGCCGTGCTTGTATACGGAGTAGGGGCTCCCATTTTGAGCAAGAAATGTAGAAATTTAGTACAACTTTGAAATTAATTAAGAATTAAACGATTACCTTTACAATACGTTTTTTACTATTTTTTTTATTAGAACTATCAATGGCACGTTGAGCATTTGTACCTTGATAGATAGCTGTTGAAATAAGGAAGTTTTTAAAATAATTTGTACGCATGTTATGTTGATAACTTTTGAGAAAAACGCATAGGTAATTTTCATAGCTGATTTTTAAAAATTATTTTTTATAAGTTTTTATTTAAAATTTTCACATGATCGAAATGTTTCCGGATATTTTCCATTCCAAACGGATGACAATAGAGTGGAACAAGTAATCCAGTAAAAAAGTTCAAAAAAGTCAAATAGATTTTTTTTAAATTAACTTTAAAGACATTAAGATCTACTTTTTTGAGAAAAACACAAAAATTGAAATATCTCAAAAACTATTGAGTTTTGGATAATGTATGTTAGGGTTAAATTTGTTTCTTAGCTCCTGTCCCATCACATCTCCAAAGGAATGTATCGAATTACCAGTAACCCTGTATAATATTCTTTCTAAAACATCATACCAATCTTCTTAATTTCAAAAACAGTTTTTGACTCGTTGTATCAATTACTATAATACATTTCCTTAATAAAAGTTAATTAACCGACAGTAAGTATGACATTTTAAACGTGATGTGCTATTTCGTGTCTTATTAAATTAGTAAAAAGGTGCTGCCAATTATTATAACCTAAACTATAGTTTTCTTTTAATCAGTACAGGATAATTTACAACCGAACAATATACATATAAAATAATTTTTTTACAGTAAATAAACTAGCCTTGATTTAGTTTTTACAAGTTTTAAATATTCATGTAACCGGCAGTTCGCCAGAGTGGGAATGCACGTATGATGAAATATATAAAGTTAAGCAAGAGCTTGTACGGCTGAACTTGGATGGGTGACCGCTCTGCGGTTTGGTGTGTCCGCCCCCCTAGACACTGTAAAGGTAAAAGAAGGTAAAAGAGAAAAGAAAGAAAAAAATATTCATGTATAAAATGTTTTTGAAGATCTGAAGGCGTTTAGTTTATTTGGTCCAAAGAAGTGACATAAGGGTTAGTTTTATATCTCAAAAATTCTAAAGAAAAAGGCTCTTTTAATTTAAAGTACATATTATATTATAGTAGGAAGTAGTAAATTTTTGGTCGTCACTTTCTATTGTCTATAAAGCATAATTTATTTTTTTTAACGGCAAATACTCCCCTGAAAGATCTCCTTTCTTCTGCGTCAGGAGGAAAGGTTTTTCTAATGATCTGAATCTAAAAATTTTCAATAATAACTATAATTGAGCCTATTGGGGGCCGAACATTTGTAATCTTCGTCATACCATATCCAAAATTTCATTTATCGGAAGTCTTAACAGGTTAACAGGTTAAAACAGGTATGATACTTCTTCCATGATATGAAATACCATGAGTTCAAAAAGTCTTTACATAAAGGTTGGCCATGAGACACAAAAATAATTTCAATTGCAAGATTTAGAATTTATTAACTGTCATCATTGTGCTGCTGGCATAATACTGTTGTGCAAATTTCAATAATGAAATGATATGGAGGTTGACACCAACACTTCATCAAAAGTCAGTTAATGGAATCCAAAATGGTGTATGTTGGATAGTGTCCTGGATATACCAACACACCAGCACCATTTTCAACTTTGAACAGGATCAAACTTGGATAGTGTCCTGGATATACCAACACACCAGCACCATCTTCAACTTTGAACCAGGATCAAACTTTAAATATTGTTCGTACATGTCTTCTTCTGTATTTTTCTAGCTTCTTCTTAAACGCAGACCTCGACACTTTTCCTTGTGAAGACGTTTAATACCTATCAGATGTGTTTGGTACCATAATATCGTGTATAATGTGAGAAGCTACTGTTTGCTATTTCAGAGAATCTTACTTTTTCGCTATGGTAATATCTTACCGTAGACAGTAACAATAAAAGTATATTGACATTACTAAATGTGTTTTATCTATTATTCGCCAACTGACTCTGTACAAATCAATAATATAAAGCAAATTTGCAAATTCAAACATTAACACACCACATACGTTAATGAAAATTCAGAACATTGTAATATATTAAACAAAACACAGGCCTATGTCTAACTGGCAGGTTCAGATATTTTCGGGTTATTTCGTATGAGTCTAATCGGCCACTGGCCGTCTACTCTGTATTTCTAATAATAATAATAATAATAATTTACTCCCTCGGTTGCCCCAAGAGTAAAAAATCTATCCTTCATTTTTAAAACTGCAGATTAGTTAGCTCTTTCTTTCAGCAAGCATCTTCAAGCTCGATGACCAACGTAACGTTTGTTAGAAAAAATTGTTTATCGCCAGTTTCTTGTAAGAATTTTGTAATATCCTGTTTTGTCAACATTCTTGGTTGTTTTGCTTTGTAACTCGCCGATTTTTTTTTCTGCTGATATTGCTTCATAGAAATTGTTTCCCGCGACATACAGAGAATGCTCAAAGACTGGAGGATTTGTAATTTTTCATTAATTCTTCTTGTGAATGATACCCCTTTTTGCTTCATTTTTTATTTGCTTTGTTCACAACATTTCGCTGAGCCGTTTATAAAATTTTTCGTACTTGTTGTCGATTTATTATCTGGTATAGGTGACGAAACCGCATTCGCAGCAGCTTTTTCAATGCCTGAAGGCAGACCTTCTGATTTACTCATTATTATTTTCCATTATTTTCACAAGATCTGTTGGTAAAAACATTGAGAATTGCAGCGTTGAGTAAAATAAATCTAATTGGTTGATCTGCTGTGGAGCCTTGATTTTGAATAAGAAAATATAAAATTGACTTCACCGGCCTCGATGGCGTTAAAGTTAGCATACTTGCCTTATAAACCAGAGATCTCGAGTTCGACTCCCAGTCGAGGTCGGTGAAATTTTTAATGCCGAACTATTCCTGAAAGTATGCTCGCTTTAGGATACGAGGTAAAACCGCAAATCTCGTGCCAAAACGATGTTTGAAACGTTAGAGATCCCTACCAGTGGTGGAAATCATTTGAGCCATGTTAGTCGACGTACGTTGAAATCGCTGGCACCCGCAAACCTAGAGTTCGTCAAATAAATAAATAAACAGACAAAAAATCGACTTCTGATGATATCTCTGAAATGTCAGATCTGTTTTTTGGATTTTCCTTCATTTTGGGTAGTTGTAGTTTTGTGTATCATACTTGGGATAAAGCACACTGCAGTAATTTGTGTGATTGCAGATTCTTCTCACTAGCACTGCCGTAATAATCCTGTTGTGCTACTAATAATATAATTAACTATTAAGCACGGTCGTAGACAAAAATGATTAAATAGATATTAATTTTGGTGGTTCCCATAAGAGCGCCCCTGCTCTTACTTATGAAATAATTCCCCTTCGGTTTGATCGAATTAAAGTGGGAAAGAGAATATGAACAGACACCTCTGGATGCACGCCTTTCAATAATGTTTCTTTGAAACAGAAATTTGTATAATTGTACTGACCGCTATAACTTAAATCGGCGTCATTGCAATAATTACATTTTCACGTTATTAAATACTCACAATGCTCACTCATCAATAGCATCTACAAAAAAACAACCTTTCTAAAAGATACAATAAAATTAAAAACTTTCACTCTGTAAACCGCCATTAAAAATAATTTGGTTGTTCTCCGAGTTTTACTAATATTTAGTATAGTAAAGAGGTTTACATTTGAACAACCCGAGATATAAGGGGTAATATTAAATCAGAACGAAACCAAGCACATTTTCATTATTTGAATAACATTTCTTATGTTTACAGCAAAATTCCATTTGAACCAGTTGCTGATCATTATGTAAACATAGGTATTCATTTATAGTTAAAACCTGCACACCTGTTGCCACATATCCAAGAGACATTGCAAATTGATCGGTTCTGAAAATGTCAGTAGTTGAATGCACGGCAAATGCAGTTTTCATTTTCCCGTTTATTCGCACGGCGAAATTCATGGATCAACTCATGAATAAGTTTTTGTGTTATTGAGCTTCGGTTCGGCGTTTATCAACACACGGGCATTTTAGAAATATTTTAAGGTTAACTTTAATAATATTTACATTGTTGGGTCATAAATAATAACTAATTTATTTTCGTCATATATTTGAAAATGAAAAGGTCGTGAAACTAAAATATTTAAATTTGAAATGGAAGGTAAATAACATCATTCTGGATTCAATATTTTAACGTAGCGATTTCTGGTAGAATTCTTCTTAAATATGCCAAAACTTTATTGGATAAGCTTTTGCTGTATGTTACTTCCACTCAGTTGTTGATTTATTTAACTATTGGAAGATTCAAACTGTTAATAATTAGGGTCAGTTGTGGCTGGCAAAAGTCATGTCTTTCAATTAAAACGCAAAATTAACACTCCTATTTTCACTATTAAGTAGTTCAATTTTAACCTAACATCAACTTGGTTTCCTCATTGCTATTTGCTGTTAAGAGAACATTATAGATGATTTCATACAAGGTTCAAACAAAGCTCAATCGATAAAGTTCGAATTTGTCTTGGAAATAACTACCACAATACCAAACAGCGATTCTGAAATTATAGTCCAGGTGGTTCAGGCGAATGCTTTGTGTGCTTAATATATTATAAAACCGTTCTAACGCCACGTATTGTTAATGTCATTCTTTGTCTTGGATATTGGCTCCGTTTTAATAATAATAAGAACCACAATCACATACCTAGATGTCAGATCTCGTTAACCTCTAATCTTCGGGTTGCGTGACTTTTCGATCATTTCCTACATGCTGCAATTATAAAAGCAATGGAATTAAAAAGCAGCAGTTTATCGACTAAGTTCACGATTAAAAATGTAATATTCACTTACTTGTATTTGAGCGTTTTTAATTTTTGGAAAGTGATTACATTTTGAAAGTGATTAAATCGCCGGATGAGTGCAAATATTTCGGTAAATGTGTTTATTGAAGAACTAAGTCAACAAGAAACAAAAACCACTAAGTGTTTTCTACTAATCTGGCTTTTAAAAAGACCATTTCAGTGTAATCGTTTGTTTGTTCCGGCCATATATTCATAATACGACAAAATAATCAAACAGAATACGTCGTTCGATAATTGGAGTATTAGGGAAACGTGAGCGATTTCTTACAGAACAAACACGTTTAATAACCATAAAGGTGTGTACAAAGAACGGGAAGGGAAAACACGACGATTGCAGTTGGTAAATACGTACACAGAAAATCGTACAAAGTAAATTTATTGAATCTACGGGTACTGTTTGATCGGAATCTAAACGTAATCGTGTCTTTTTCCTGTACTCGATTCTGTAAAATTCTGAAAATGTCGTTACGCGACGGTATTTCATCGAAGCTTCTCGTTTGTTCGGTATTTTTAATTTCATCCCCGTCGCAAATGGCGAAGAAACAGAATATAAACCTACAGTTTTAAGTATTTGTACGACGTTAGCAGATGTTCATTACAAAATAACTTTGGTTTAGTCTCTGGGGTGGAGCGACACGATGCGGCAGTAAGTCGAGCTTTGCCCGAGAGATTACAGCTGTTTAATAATTACTTTGCATCTCTTTGAATACGTAAGCTGCGTAAAAAATAACGAGGATATTTTGGGTCACAAAGGTTATTTTAGTAATTTAACCGAAGACGATTTATAAGTTAAAAACCGTACAAACCTAAATAATTGACCCGAGAATTCCGAGGGTTACTTAGGGAATAGGGAGGTGAAGCGGAAGCTTGAAAAATCGTAGGAAAAAATATTTCTCGCCAGTTTAATGAGAACGCAGATATTGAATAAGAAAATACGAGTTCGTAGAACTTTCATTCAGAACAGATGCACGCGGTACAGAAAGCATTTTTCAGAATATATACAACAAACAATAGCCATTTCAAGAGCAATTCGGGGAATTTACTTGACTTTTTATTTAAAATGTCCGCTTAAATATGGACTGTATTGTTGGGATTCCGTTTCATTCCTTTATATTCTCCTTGCTTTTATTTAATTTGAAGCAGTACCACCAAGCATTGTTATCAAGCTATGGTCCTCTTCTGAGTTTATACACATTCATTTCTACTACTAACGTCATCCTGTTTATTACTGTTTTAGATTCCGCCGAGAGAATTTCAAAGTGCATTAAATTTTCTGACAACTACTTATTATTGTCCCGATGTTGTGTCGCATAATTTCAATTTGCATAAAAAGCTCTTGTACATTTATCTTAATACAAAAAGCTAAAAATTTAATTTAGCTTTCGTGGCAAACGACTGCGTGTATAATGTAATACTGTAATTTGATAAAAAGGGCTGAAAGACTATTGTTTGCAAACTCCGCGGTGTTCCTACTCAGAACGGCAAATTGTGAATTGAGGTTCCGCAAGTATGAGGGAAATTAAATTATTAATTTAGTTAAAAAGTGCAGGATTATTAACTGCGGCGCTTATGCTAAAGAAGTCTTTCATAATTAACAATTTCCTTCCTAAGTTGTTTCAAACTTCCATTTCACAAAAAGAATCTTCATCCTTGCGAGGGAGCTTTACATTTATAGTTATCCACTGCCTTTCTTATTTAAAATGAAAATAGGATTACGAGCTTTAACAGTGCAACGAAAAGGTCGTTGCGGTAACTTGCATACGAAAATTGTGCAGAATTATCACCGTTGTTTCCACAAACCGTCTCACCATTAAACCTTAAAGCGCGTGTAAAACTCGGAGTTATTTCAAAATAAAACCGAAAACACGAATGTTTCCAGTTTCACGAGTACACTCACTTAGTTATGTTACTGTAATTTAGATGCCCCCATATGTGTCCAAGAGAGGGAAGAACTATACGGTGCGTTAAAGCAGGAGACCGTAATGTTAAAGTGTCAAGTGGACGCGAACCCTGCCATAGTGACCTTCCACTGGACTTTCAACAACTCTGGGGACATGACCGAGGTTCCGGCCAGCAGGTTCACTAGCGAACTTACTACTTCCCGACTCAACTACACCCCCGTATCCGACATGGAATACGGTACTCTTTCATGTTGGGGCGATAATGAGGTCGGCACTCAACGTAGTCCGTGCGTCTTCCAAGTAGTCGCTGCAGGTATGTTCGATTTTTATTATTATTCATTATCCTTCTTACTAACCCTATTAAATTAGATATTCGCATATCGATTCCATTTTTTCGTGAAAACGCGCGTTGAATATTTTTGATAATTAGCTAGAAACACCAGAGGTAGTTACGAACTCGTTAATTTAGCAATTGTTCTAAGAATAGTTTAATGATACTGTAAAAATTTATAGTACTATTCATTATCCTTGTTACAAACCGCATCAGATATGCGTATATCGATTTTATTTCTTCATAAAAACAGGTCTCGAATGTTTTGATTCTAATTTTCGCTAATTGACTAGAAACACAAGAAGTAGTTACGAACGCGATAATTTAGCAATTGTTCAAAGTTTTTATCGACATGCCCTATCCTAATATTATTATTTTTTATTTATTGAAGGAAACAAAGGGCTGCTCGGACGCTTTTCTTTCATTACTATTATTGTCGACTTTAGGTCTGAGGAAGCACAAATTAGTGCTGAAACATTGTCCAAGTGTGTAACAATCAGGTCTTCGCGAAGTATAACGATACTATCAGGACATCAAATTAACCGATATATCGATGAAATTACCATTCGATAATAATCGATGAATCGAATTAATCAATATATCCAATAAGTGTATGCGTTTAATTACGAACTGGCACCCCACACTACTTTTGAACATAATTTATTTAATTGGTAAATACAAACTAAGAATATTTTTAAGTTTTTAGATGGAAGCACAATAAGGACCGTTTATTTAGCAGGTACTTATTGTGCTTTAACTAAAAGCTTAAAAATATGCTTAGATTAGATTTACCGTTTCGATTTTTAAATAAATAATATTCCAAACTAGCGCAGATCTTTCGTTTACAAACCTTAGTAATTCAATACGTGAAATAAGTTAATGTAGTGATTCATCAAATACTTCACATATCAATAATATGCTTTCACAGATATTTTAGTCTCATAGTTTATATATAGGTATATATATTCAGAATCTTACAGCTTAAGCCGCTTCCTACACCTAACCGCCATCTGTTTCTGTCCTGCGCATCGTCTTCATCCAAATTACGGCCTTTCATTCTAGTTCTTATGCTCTCGTTCCATGCTCTTCTTGGACGACCTCTTTTTCTTCTGCCAGGAGGCGCCCACTGATATAGTTTCTTAGGCCACCTTCCATCATCCATACCTAGTACATGACCGAACCATTTCAGACCTCTGATCTCAATTCTTGTAATTATATCGTCTTCTGCCTGCATACGTCTCCTAATTTCTTGATTCGTTATTCTTTCTAATTTCGATACTCCAGCGCTACGTCTTAAATAGTCCATATCTACAGAGTTCAGTTTTCTTTTTGTTTCAGCATTTAACGTCCAAACTTCACATCCATATGATAAAACGGATTCGACAAAGACTCTACCGATTCGCTTTTTAGTATTTTTAGAGATGTGTTTGTCCCACCATATCAGATTTGAAGCTCCTAAAATTTGTTTACTCTAATCAATTCTGTGTTTAATTTCATATGTGGTCTGTCCATCTTTGGATATTTTTGTACCTAAATATTTAAAGTCGTCAACCTGCTTAATGGTATAATTGTCGTCCATAAGGATCTGGTATCTAGCATCTGAGTTAATTACTAAATATTCCGTTTTGTCAAGGTTGACGGACATTCCCCATTCATTATAACTTTGATTAAATCGTCGTAGCATAAATTCCATATTATATGAGTCCTGGGCAATGACCACCTGGTCATCCGCGAAACTAATAGTAAACAAACAGTCTTCTCCGATAGTTATGCCCATTTCCCCCACTCTTCTTTTCCAATCCTTTGACACAGCTTCCGAGTATAAATTAAATAGAAGTGGGGGCAAACTGCATCCCTGTCTAAGACCTTTGGATGGATGAATTATTCTTGACAGTTTAGTCCAAAGTCTTGGAGTACATCAAATGATTTTTTTCTGGTAGTCGAATCGTACGCTTTTTTCAGGTAGATGAATGCTAGACGTGTGTGGCGAGCATCGTTGTTGCTAGGTTTTTGACTTAGTGATAATTTTAATTTAATTTGACTTTTGAATATTGAAGCAATAAGTTCAGTTCGAATCTGTTAATTGTTATTTTGTATCAAAGCTTCAATAAAGTATTGTTTTATCAAGTAAGAAGCACGTACATTAATGATACCTACAACGTGTTTCCTCTCCTCGACTTATCCTTTTTTCGATTCGCTGGCGTATTATAAACAGATTGTCTATACATGATCGATCAGGGATAAATCCCCTTTGATCTTCGCTTATGCTATGTCTAGTAATTTTTTCTACTTGTTCTTTCACAATTTTGCCAAAAAGTCTGCACATAGTACAGTTAATACTACAGTTAATACTAAGGCCTTTATAATTTTTTGGGTCGTTTTTTTTACCTTTCTTATGAAGTAAGATAATGTGGGACATCTTCCACTGTTTGGGGTTTTGACATTTTTTTATGCACATATTTAGAAGCCTTGTAATACGTAGTAGCAATTTGTTACCTCCATTTTTAATTAACTCTGATGTGATTTCTCCAGGACCAGATGATCGTCCATTTTTCATTGACTTAATTGCTTTGTTGACTTCTTCAGTGGTTACTGTAACTGGTCTGATAGTTTCCCTATGAAATATGGATTTTATGTAATTATTTCATAAATAAAAAAACTTAAAATATCGATGAAATCGGTATATCCCCAATAATTAAATTTATATATCGATATATACGTACTGATATTTCGATAGATTGATACTGTTAGGATTCTATACCTATCGATGTTCGACATGTCGCTACATCGGTGTTTTTATCGATATATCGAAGAAAGTATAATTATTACTATTTTTCTACGATATTGCGGTACAATATCAGTGTGAAAATATTCCATACTCATTTACCAAAGCTAATCCAAAGACGTACAGTATTTACTTTTTGAATTTGTAGCAGTAACATGAAATACATCACCTCTTTAGCTTACAAAAGTGAAATAGAATTGTAACTACTGCATCTCAAAATTACAAAAGTTAATTAAATGCCAATTTAGCATATTTTGGACCAAGTATCTGTAAAACTAGTGACTTCATACATATTGATTCACTTATTTGTTGTAATTAATAGTTATTTACGTGGCTAGGGGCTAAGTCGAAAACTTACTATTTGCTACCGAAGGTTTTAATTTTTGGCTTCGACAACGCCTAGGGTCCTAAACACATTTTTTGTCTAAAACCCATACCCTTTTATTTTAATTGTCAAAAACAGCGGCCACATAATTCCTTTCCGGGCGTCGTCAATGTCAAAAGCTTTAACACTAGTTTTAAAAATATTTTCAACACGTTAAAATATAAGTCAACTTTTAAACCAATTAGCTTTAGTTAAAAATGTCACCTTTAGTATTAATCGTACAAGAAGAAGTATTGGAAATTGGCCAGCTTTACATTTATAAAGATTTGCACTGTCATTTAGACGTTCATAGATATTTTCATCAATTTCGGATATTCTGCATTGTCGCAGAAAAGATGATACAAAATATACTTGCAATAATTGGAGCGACTGGAAAATTGCACCAATTTTTGGTATTGGTTTTGTAATGAAATTCAGTCCTCTCTTGTATAGGCCGTAAATTACTTACTAAACAAATCGAGTATTTTTGGCTAAATGTGAATATCCAAAACGCTCTCCATAAACAGCAAGTATGATATCCCTTGCTCCTGTTTAAACAATGCATATTGCATGATGTTTTTCTTTTAATAGGGCTTTGCCAACTTAGGTCATTCATTATTGTTTGTCAATTTAAAAAAAATCCTGTTTAGGGCTTTCTTATACAAGATAGTTAGCTAAAAAATTATTTGGAAACGGTACACTTCTATTTATTTATTTGCCATAGAGTAATATAATGTATTATAATTTACTACTGTGTACTAGTTATCAAGTGATCCAATTTAAAGTCGTTCTTAGTGACACATGGAATTAAAACTCTTGTTCCAGCTTGGTTTATTAAATGTTAACCAAATACAAAACAAATAATTATCACTTACAATACCACGAGTGGTCAAAGAATTGTCGATTATTTTTTTGCTGTAACATCACGTATGTTCCTTGTGGGTATTCGCAATCACAAGAAACATGAGCGATTTTACAGCAAAAATAATCTACAATTCTTTGACCACGAATGGTATTTGAGGGACTATTCAACGAAAAAAAATCATTTCCATCGAATGATTTTTCATAAATTAGTCCACATTCAAGTTTGTTTACATGAAAATTGTTGTCTGTGGGATATAACTGGCAATAAACTGTTTTCAAAAAATTGTCGCTTCGTATCACTACTTAAATTTTATCGACAATTTTTTCTAGTGGAAATTGTCGATACAGTTCGTTTTGATTGGCTCAAAAACGTCAACTCTTGCATTTTGATTGGTCGATTTTTGGCAGATGACATATAAGTTGAATAGTCAGATAAATGCCTTATTCTTTATTAGTTTTTATTAGTTAAGAGATGACTTTTTAATTCCATGAGTAGAACTTTAAATTGGATCGTAAAAATTTTGTTGATGAATTTAACTACGAACACAAGTTGCAGCTAAAACAAGTCTGAATGTTGTCAAAGTTAACACGGTTATGTTTCAAACCAGAAGTCTGGGGTTCGTTTTCGGCTAAACTCAAGCACAATTTTTAATTCTGAGAAACCTGAAACTTTCCTCTCTTTGGCTACGAGGTTCCTGAAGGTAAAATAATTAGGGTTTGACTAAAGTCTTGCCGGTTAGTGCTAATAACCACAGGGGTCGACGTACGTCGGGATTCTTAGCACCTGCAAACGTACACTTTATCCCAAACTAAAATGAAATACTATTAATTCACGTATTCTTTCTGATAACTGTGATAGTGCCAAAGGCTTAGTTTCCAATAAAATTTATTTTGTAAATATTGTAGATCCTCTAATGCATCGTGAAATCTGACTTCCCTGAATTCAGATCTAAAAATTGTATTCGGCTTGTATTTCCCCTTAAAAAAATTAAATTGAACCCGATTAGAAAGCGGAAAATTAAAAGACGGATCTATTCATTTCCTAATTGCAAACATCCAGATATTTTCTTTGGCAACTGTTGTTAATGAAATTTAATAGGACATGAGCAGACGTGACCAAGTTGAACAAAGTAAGAAAATTTGACACAATACACAGGATACGCTTTACGTTCACCTAGCTATATGTAAAACTAATGACTGAAATAAACATTATGGATGCGTTTAAGTTATCTACCTATACAATAATGAAAAATATCAAAAAAGTTTAAAAATGTTTTAATTTAAAGAATGCAATTTTCTAAGGTTTATGTTTTCGAAGCGACTATTTAAAATGTCAGAAGCTATTTGGTTTATTAACATTATCTATCTACCACAACTGCAGTACATTTTGGGGCGAAGTTTAACATGTTATGTTAATCCCTGCCACATTTGTAGAAGTAGGTATTTATACCAACTGAAAAGAATTAGTATAAACAGATATACCCATGGAAGGAGACACATTTCGACACTAACCAGGTATTATTGTGGCCTAAAAATTTCTAACAGTGGTTTATTAAGTAACTGAATTTTCCATAATTTATATCTTAATTTAGTAATTAAGTACCATTAAGGTAACAACTAGCTTTCTGCTGATTTAATATTCACAAAACCCTCGTCTGTTCAGATATGATTCAAGATTTTAAAAAGAAGAAACTAGGGGTATGATATTTTAATTGTGAATTTAACAACATAAAACAACATGAAACTGAAGTTTGAAACGAAAAATAGACCTCTCAACCTTTTCCAGCCGCAATAGGAGGTAGGTACACACAATCTAGAAGTTATCAGTCTTGAAAGCCCATGGAAAGAGAATTAAAAATCATTGAAAGCTCGTCCATTTCTAGTACCGATAGGTTAGAGATCTTGCATGCATCAATCATTAACTTTTCTGTAACTGAGTGGCAGTCAAGCAATAAAGTATATTGCACCTCGATTTATTATAAAGCAACTTTGAAAGTTAAACTGTTAACCTCGCAAACGTTAAAAAATCAATAAATACAACCCCACAATGGGCTGTTTTAAATGAAATTTTTTTATAAGTTTGTGGATTTCTGTTAACTGCAAGCTTTTAATCATACAGGGTGTATGAAAAAAGCCGACAAATAGTAACATCATGAGAAACTACATCAAAAACGGAACAAGAAGCTTCAGGCATTTTGGCATCAAACTCATAGTTTCCACAATATCTTCGATTAAAGTTTCTTAAATTTGGCAACGTTGCTACAACTTTACGTTTTACCAATGTTACTATTTACAATTAGAAAATAATAAACTAAACTAAAAAACCAAATTTTTATTCAAAACTAGATATCAATTTATAATAACTGTTCAAAATGACCCCCTCCAACATCTCAACGCATTCTCACTCGGCGAATGATGCCGTCATTCATGGTCTGTAACATATTATTTTCTCTTATTGTGGCGACTGCTTGCTGGATTCTTTCTATCAGCTGCTCTTCTCTGTTTATTTCTTCTTGGTAGACGAGCTGAGCTCTTTTAAAGTTTCCCATAAGAAGAAGACAGCTTAAATCCGTACTTCTTGCACACCACTGTGCTGACCCACTTCGTTCAATCCATCTCTCAGAGAACTCCTCATTTAACCAGTTTCTTGTTTGAATTCCCCACTGAGCTGGTACTCCATCCATTTGGAACCACATATTTCCTCTGGTTGCTAAAGGGATGTCTTCTAATAAATCCGGCAAGTTGTTAGTCAGAAACTCCACAAAATTGTTTGCAGTTAAACGTTGGGGTAAAATATTAAATATGTAGTCCTATTAAAGTAGTATGAAGAATTCCCGCTCAAACGTTTACACTAAATCGCACCTGATGATGGGTTTGATAAATAGCATGGGGGTTCTCGTCACTCTATTGGTGTCGTTGCGAGTAAAAGTGGGTTCATCCGTCCAAAACATAACAAAATAATGAAACAAACGGACAATTTTCGAAATTATTAAAACAGACAAGCAATTGCTGACAAGTCAAAATGACAGGAAAGCAATGTTGATCTAAATAAAAACAATTTCGAATTTTCCAGTAGTTACTTAGAAACAGTGCAGCGTTGCAAAACCTTTTAAAGCTTTCAGAAGCAAAGAATTTGCTTTAATTGAAAACACATTACAGCCAAACTCCAAGCAAAAAATGCTAAAATACTATCTGGTTGTGTTTCCTGTTGCCTAAACTATGACCAGTCATTGTCATTTAATAATAATTCGCCCTATTAAAAAAATTAGTATCCCACTTAAGACTATCAATTACTCGATAACTAGAGGGTTACCAGCAAAATGGGACTAGAGTTTTTTGTTTACTTCTTAATGCTGCTTCCCCTGGTGTGCCTATTTGTCGGCTTTTTTCATACACCCTGTATATTATATAAATTAGATGTTTCAGCATTTACTGTAGCCTTATAAAAATAAACCCACAGTTTTTCTTGAAAAAAGTTGCTTACAGTTTTGTTGAAACTCTTATTTAAAATAACCTTTATTTATTTGATTTAGTTTTTACTTAGCAGAAGGCATTATTAAATATTGTTCTGCAATATATGTAGTTGTTACTATTATTACTCTATTTAACAGCAAAATCTAAAAATTAGCTCAAATTTTATTCATCAAATATAGAAAAGTGTCACAGAAAAGCTCATATTATTGCAAAATACAATTAAAGTTATTAGATTGTCCCGTTTATGCCAAATGTGAATTTACTATCATCGTCTTAAGCAGAGTTTAACGGTCGATTTAACAACCGGCGATTGATTGTTCTGAACAAAATCGCGTGAAGCTATGTTTATATACGTAAATGCATTGACATAAAGCCTTCAAATTTGATGCACTTTTATTTAAGTAAATAACCACTGACTGAAAACAGATAATGATTGGTGCAATCGCTTATAAAAAATGCACGAAAATTTAGTAACTCTCATCGACGTACCAATCTATAGATTATTATTTGCAGGCATAAATCTTCAAATAAGTTCCTACGCAGTACAAGTTAGCTTGGAATCTTAAGAAAGTTTTAAGTTTTGCATAGAATGATTCAGTGTCATAGTAGTTGCCTAAAGTCTGATAGTGAGCTTAGAGTTTATACATAAAATATGAAGATGCTAAAAGTTGGGATATCATATTTTACCGTTTGTACTGCACACGACTAAACTAACTGCATTTTAATTAAAAGAAGGGCTTCCAGTGAACTATTGAATACGTGTTAAGAAGACAACGGCGGTAATTAGTATTTGGTACTGCTATAATTGCATTATAGGCTGAATTTGTACTATTGTTTAGAGGGTATTTGCCTTGTAACCCCCCTTCAGAGCGGTGTTTGGGTATTGTTAGTTGTAATAATTAGACCCTAGTTCAAATGGATAGCAACAAGTCTGGCAATTCCATTTACAAAGACGCTATAGATCTGAGTAACCAGATTCATGTGATCATTAGTGAAACAGGGCGGACTGTTTAGTATTCGTTCAGGTCCTTCTGTGGCGTGACGAGCGCGACACAAATGAACTAATCGATCACAATTAAACGTGTGCGCTGTTTTTACGAATCGAGACACAAATCCTTGCCGAGCTTTGGGCTTTGCAAAACCCGTGAACGGAATGCAAATGCTGATTTTTAGGCGTCCGTGTGAACAGATGTATTTTACCGGGGACGGGTATTAATGCATGAAACACTATAACAACATACTTCAACTTTTTTTAGCAAGTCATGCCATTCGTGTTCTAAATCTAGGTTAACTAATTTCGTTCGTTGTATTTAGTAATCGGCTACATAATAAAAATAGTTTCTTCTGGCTATATGTAGTAAATCATTAAATTTCTAATAGAGTTGTTCGTCGACCTAATTTACTTCTCGGCGTAGGCAACGAACTTAACGAAAAATACTTACGGATTCAGGGTTGTACAGCATTTGAGTACCTATATTATCTAACCACAATTGAAACTAGGTAATTGGGATTCCGACGTAATCTACACTGACATTTAGTTTAATTATGTATAACCCCTTTAACTTCATATGTTCGAACCCTCTCAATATCAAGGATCTCTCACGTAACACAGTCTAGTCTGTTTTAATCCTTATTATCGATTCCAGGGCGGCCGTTTCCGCTTTTGAACTGTACAGTGATCAACCAAACCTCGGATTCCCTCCAGGTTGAGTGCATAGAGAGCTTCGATGGGGGATTACCTCAAAGCTTTCTCATGGAGATACTGGAACTGCCATCATTAGAGTTGAGGCTCAACGCTACAACGTATAAAACTCCGCCAATCTTCTACGCCGAGGGCCTAGAACCTGGTATTAGTTACCGGATTTTACTGTACGCAGTCAACGCCAAAGGGCGAAGCGATCCAACCGTCATCGATGCGATCACATTCAAAGGCGTCGCTAAATACACAGGTAAGGTCCACTGTATTTACATTGTTAAAAGTGAACGTCGTCACTGTTAAAACGGACAAATTTAAAGTCAATTATGTGCGGTATAAAGCCAACAAAGTATCGAAATTTAAAAATTGCCCTTTCGAAGGAAACAGTAAAACGCTCAAAAGCGTAATATCGTTTTACGGCAGCGACTTTTAAAAGATATAACAGCGAACAAAATTCATATCTCTCGGCGGCGGGCATATTGGGGTTTTCTAGTAAATTTGCATGTGACCTGGGTCCGATATAAAACCGCGACAGCGGCCGTAGCGGTGGAGGTGGTCAATGTGTGAGCACGTTGTATTTTGTACAAACATTGGGGGATGGTTCCGATAGCATTGAGATTCAGCACATGGCCGTAGCTCGTCGAGATAGTGGCTAACGGGCTAAAGGCCAAACAAGGCCTTGTATCGAGAACAATCCCGAGCGAATCGCTCTAAGCCCACTTGTAACGCTAGGAATTGGCAAGAAAAGACTCAAAAACCAAAGACGACGACAAAAATGAATTATACATGAGTCTGAATAAAATATGGAAATGAAGAACGACACTGAGAGACGGTCGCGATACGCAGAAATGAGAATAAAGTGGGATATCAAGGGACGAGGCCGTAGAGCCGGCATAAGGCGCAGCGATAATGAATGTTGATTAATATAATCGAGGCTGGGATCCTGCGCCACGCTGCGGTTTTACTTATTTTTTTGCCGTTTTACTTTATTCGATTCGGGAACGTGCTCAATTGGCCCTTTAATCTGAGAAAACATACGCTTTCCACTTCATCTAAATTTTATTTTATTGCTACCGTAACCTCCACTTTTATATTAAATATGGCGCATAGTATTTTATCGTCCGACCAGTAATAAAATTAATAGAAATTTTTATATACGGGAGTTCTTTGGGCGAAAGAAATTTTATTCAGTTTTATTGAAAGAAATGTATAAAAGAAATGAAAGGGAGTAAATTTTAGTATGTTATTTTTACATTGACGTTTCCGCAGGACCATCGGCAAGCATGCCGGTAAGTCCGCTCTTCCTTGGTCTCCTGGGAGCGGCCGGAATTCTAGCTGCCGGTGTTTGTTTAGTCTTAGCGGCCCTTTGTAGAAGACATTACGCCAGGCCTTGTCATCGATCAGATGGCACCACAAAACACGTGCCCATGGAAGCGGTAATTGCCGCCGATGACCTTATAATCGACGGATCCGTGACAGGTGTTCGAAGTCCGGCTACTCCGGATACAGCACTTACCGAGTCCATCAGGAATGGAACATCCATCGAAGATACCGATCCCGATATCATTAGGAACCAATACGGTAGGCCGAGTAAAAACTACCGCTTCTTTGTATGTTGTACTTTAATACAAAACGTTGTTTCAGAGCGCAGATCGGGAATGGGATTTACGAAAGTTTATCAACTGCCAGGTTCAAGGGAAGAAGATGAGAACGACGAAGAAAACGAAGACTACGACTTTAAACATGTTGCCAAAGAAACTCACATCCCAAATCAAACCGTAAGTTAGCGAGCGTAGATTAAGGTTGAATTATTCTCGAGATAAGAATTGTTCGTTGCGTAGGTGTATCGGAGTTTACAACGACCGACACGGACTCCTATGCCCGGACTTCAGGGCTCGCAGACCCTCACGCACAAGTACAGGGGGCCGGAGGTTGTTACAACTTCAAATCGCATACAAGAAAGTTGCATATAAATGTATTGTTTTTATTATGTATTATGTTGATGTATTTAAAATAATAAAATCGAATCGAATTTGTGTTCCTTTTATTTTATATCCTCGGCCCGACGAACTTTCAAAACTTACAACAAAAGCTTCCGCAAAATATTTCGGTCCACGAAATTATCCCGAGCTTTTACATTTTTATATCACCCAAGGGAATACAGAATTAAATGGCAAAGGTGTTAAAACCTCAAAACTTTTTAAAAAGTAAGACGATGTAAGTAGCTTAGGTTTAGGTATACAGGCATGCATTATTTGAAAACTTTCGTTAAACAAGAGCGGGATTCACTTAACAGGAAGCTTTTTCGTTTAGCTATTTAAGTTTTAATTAGAATAAAACCTGCATTATTCTGATCAATTGTAACCAAAATACCGGTGCGATTATACCAACTGCAAATTGCTTGCATACTTAACGTACGTTTCGAAAGCAACGTTGGGTTCCAAACATAGTAGGGGATTAACCGATACTTTGGAAATCTTAGGGCGACCATACTTTCGTTAGGAAATCACCATATAAAAAAATTATCACAGCAGTTAATTAATTAATGAACTAAACTAGGTCGTTAATTGCTATAACTCTGTTCGGTTATCATAGATAATATAACAGATTAACGGAAATCTAACTGAATGGTCGGTTAATAACGCCCTATCCTGCTTTGATTAACAATTAATAAGTTAGAAACTGATCGATTGTTCGATTAATCGCGGTGTTATTAGGTAACGATTTAACAAACTGACATTCTAAATAATAGTTCGTTTAACCACCTCATTAACTATTCATCGAACGATCGACTCAATAGCAGCATATCTAATGTGTTAAGTCTCTTATTCTATGGATTATAAGCTTCAAAATCAATTGAGTAGCCAGTTTGGCTTACTGATTTATGAAGAATTTCTGCATTATGCTGGTTAACTTTTTCATGGACTTTCGATCACCTGGCCTGCGATTAAGGACTGTTTGCACTGTCTCGGATTATAATTTAAGCTCCGGTTAAACTATAGGTTGCTATAGAAATGCAGTGGTCAGCAAGAAAATTTGTAGCTTTATGGCTGGTATTTAAGTACCTACAGGTTTAAGCTAATCTACTAAAGCTACGTCGTGCTACACTTAAGCCCTAGTTTAAGCTAAGTTCTGAACTACGGGCACTGGGGATATGCCGCATTTTAAGTTAAAATGGTGCAAATGATAAAGTATGTAATCTTTGGAATACCTGATTAAACGAATTGTTTAATCCATCGATTTTCAACCTCTGGTACGCGTAGCGTCGGTGGTAGGTAAGCGAAAAATAGCGAAATAGAAACTGTAATTTTTTTGGTACTTTAGCAGGGATTAAGGGACTATACGAAGGTGCAATTTTATTAATAACATTTAATATTTCGATTAGTTGTTTGTAACCTAAGGTATTATTTGTGCAATTTTTATATAAATTTCAAAGATATACAAAATTTCGATGTTTTCATTTTTTATACATTTTTCTGGGTATTTATATATTAAACAATTTAAGTTGTTGCAAGGTTCCTGAAAAACTCAGACAAATTTGTCAATCCTAATCAGCAATCCCAAGTTAACCAAATAATTCAACTTTGTTCTGAAGCCCTAAACTGTTAAATAATTTGTCTTTAAAATAATTTAAACAATTTAAATTTGTAAAAAGTTCTTAAAAAATACAGGGGAAATTTGATAATCCTAATTAACAATCTAAGCCAAAATTAAACCCGGGCAAGATTTTTACCTGAAGCCTTAAACTGAAAAACAGTTTCTTAAAATAATTTAAAATAAAGCATAAATTACTAAGACACTTCCAATACAAGTCTACCTCTATTTTCAAACAAATTAAAAAAAGGTTTCTGAAACAGGAATAGTTTCATAATTTTATATGTCAAACAAAATTGTAAATACGTGCGTCTATGACAGGTGATTATTGACGCAAAGAAAATATATTTCTTCATGCTCAACCCTTTTGTATTATTTTTTCAATAAAAAAAAAAAAAATAGCGTATTCTTCATATTTCGATAAGTCGTGGACGAACTTTTTCTGTTTATGCTGTTAATTAAAAGTTTGAGAACCGCTGGTTTAACTAATATTTTGCAAATAATTTGAACGAAATTACTGTTTTATACAGGGTAGTTCTGGAACTGTTGGTCAAAATCAGGAATTGGAATGGGCTCGTCATAGGGACAGGAAAAGTTCACTTAAAGATTGGTCTCGTTGAATTACCAATTTCAATGAATCATCTTTACCAAGCGTATATTTTATTCGAGACAGCTTCTGTAAATACGAGTATAACTAAAGTTTTTTCTTTCAACGCCTTCCATTTTTCTGAATTAGAAATTAATAACTAAATAAGCCATAATTTCCGAAGGATGCGTTTTTTGGGCCAACTTCTTCGTCCTTATGACTATCCCATTTTAGAGATATCCAAAGTTCTTCCTCCTTTATAGGTTAGTACTATTCGAAATTATACTTACAAATTCTGATTAATTTATTAGAAGTCAATTAGGTGCAATTAAATTATTATGGATGTAACTAACGTAATTCTCTGTTTTCTGATTTAGCAAAGGTGAGTAGTTAAATACTTAACTTACCCTACAATATTCTTTTCTCTCGACTTATTCAGTTACCTTCTTGTAAGTACTCCTGTTACATTTTTATTTGAAAATGTAGAGAAAGAAGAAGTAGAAATGAAGACGAATAAGTTGAGATCTTTGCATTTCTTCTTACAAAATACTGCAAAAATACCATATTTCAAATTAAATTAGACTCTAAGATATGGCGGTTATAGAAAAGGCAATGACAAACTTTATAACACGGTACTTGAAAGTTAAGGCAGCTCACAAATTGAATGGTGAGAACTTCGTTATAGAAATCGAGAATGTATTGAAAAACGTAAGAGATAACTATATGACTAAAAAATAGAACGAGGCGCTTACATAGAATGAAAGACGCGACGGGAATACCGTTTAAAGTTAGCTACAAAACACTTACAGTAAACAGTAAGGTATCGAAGTGGAATGAAAAACGGAATACTTTTATTGCAGTCGACAATAGTACGGACTCAATAAACTAAAGAATAAAACAGAGACGGCCCTACGGATAAAGAAATTGGCAAAGAACATGTAAATGAGTATGGAAGAAGTAAAGGAGAGCAAAGTGGAGATGAAAAATGCCCAAACAACTGCAACTAATATGAACAGGGTAAATGTAACTAAGTAAAAAAAAATTGAAAATATATTATCAATATTGGAACTTAGAACACAAGAACACTGCGTCAAGCAGGAAAGGAAGAGTAATTAATAGCCGAAATTAATAGATTTTGACATTTTACGTAGCAGTTAGGTAATGAGGAAAATCGTGGATGAAATTGAACTGTAAAATTATAGTGCAATTTCTTAGAGGCTAAGCTGTTAGCAAACGATTAAGAGACGCTTTAGTTGACTGGCAACCGATAAATGAAAAGAGTATTTAATCGTATTGGAAAAGGAACACTTAAACATAATGCAATGCTACGTACCACCAGCATTCGCAGAAAACAGTATAAAGGAAGGGTTATCCTACAAAAAATAACTAACAATAAGAGAGACATAGTCTTAGTGGTGTGAGACTTTAATGCAAAAGTATGAACAAACAACCACTGCGTAGAGAAAGTTATGAACAAACAGGCAATCGTAGGAAGAAATGAGAATGCCGAACTTTTAATAAAATTCTGGAAATAATGGTAAGAGGGGGGGACAATAGCCAATGACAAAATTACTTGACCAAAATTGTTAAAAATGCGAAATAGAAGAGAGACAGATATCAAATCAGACTACTACTTAGCAGAAGCTACAGAAATCAAACAGAAGTTGGCGACGGAAATAATAACAAACCAAGGGAAAACTATGAAGATTAACTACAAAGCGACCACTGAAGATACCACGAAATAATGCAAAGAAACTTTTATAAGTGACAGAAAGACAATAGAGTCAACCCTAATAGCAAGTAAAGAATACATAAGCAATGAAAAATGAAAAAATCATGAGAAAAATAATAGGAAAAGGTCTATCAACGGACAATGAAGGAATGAACATCTACAAGAACAATATAAGCAACAAGATAAAAAAATAATATTAAAAGTGTAACGTGCCACCTGTAATACACGTCTTTAGTATAAAATATAAATAAAATTTCCATACAGCAAGGCAAGTGTAGATGCCCGTTAAACGGATTTTTTCCGTCCCGGATATAGCCAAGACATTGCGGCGCTGGGACCGCGTAATCAGTTCGACGGCCGAGGCCGGGGGAAGCGTATATAAGCGACGCGAAAACCAAGAACAAGAAGAGAAGGCACCGAACACCGTCCGAGTCTAATACCTGTACCTGACCGTCAGCGAACATCCATAAACACACCTGCTAACCGTAGTAAACCCCGTACCAATTCGGCTACGTCGGCCCGTAAGGGAAGATGTTAGCAGCAGGTCCTACACGTAACCACCAGTTCCGCTACGTCGGCACGTAGGGGAAGACATACGCACCAGCTCCTATACGTCAGACCGTAGGAAAAGACGTACCGACCAGTTCCGCTACGTCGGCCCGTAGGTGAGACGTCCGCACCAGGTCCTACCCGTAACCACCAGTTCCGCTACGTCGGCCCTTAGGGGAAGACGTTCGCAGCAGGTCCTACGCGTACCAAACAGTCCCGCTACGTCGGCTCGTAGGGGAAGACGTACGCCCCAGGTCCTATACGTCTGCCCGTAGGGGAAGATGTACCCTCCAGTTGTAACCCGCATCCTCATATTCCCTAGTCACCCTGACATAACCACCGACAGCCAGATAACCGGCTTCACCACGGGAACTGTATAAGAAACCATGCGTTTACTGTACCGCCAACGTCACTTAATATCCAGTAATTACCAGGACGAGAATATCTCACCCTACCGGCACACACTATTTAATACTTCCTACTTGCAATTTGAACTTTGATGTACTAGAAAAGAATAAACACAGCGACGCCGGCATTTGCTGGTTCGACAGCCCGCTGATACCCCTACTTCCGGGACAAGTCAGACCTGCGCCCAGATGCACACAACTCCGCCGACCAAGAAGGGACCCAGCGGCATCTGACGGAAAGCAAGCAAAGAAAAGAATTGGTTGAACAATATTTTATTTGCGTTAATTGTACATAGTTATTTTAGCTCTTAAGTGTTTTGTATTATTTACCAGAATTACTTTATTATATCTTATTTACCAGAATTACTTTATCATTTATTATACGGATTTACAAAACTCTGCGTTATTCATTCAAGCTACAACACACCCTGGACTCAAATCGAGCTACTCCAAGGCACTATAGTAACCTGGGGCGTTACAAAAAAGATAAAAAACGACAGCTGGAGAAAATTGCACAGCAGTCACAAAAAGCTGCATATAAGGGAAATATGAAGGAATTATATGGCAAAATAGGAAGAAACTTCGAGCCTGTCAGAAGACAGAAGAACTGTTTGTTTGTTATCGTTAACCTCTTATGCCTTTCGGTGTCGAGGCTGGTGCGTTAGCGTATGTGGTCTTACGCGTGCAAATGCACAACCCTGCCCGACTCGGCGGGTTACGTCATTGTGCGCCGTTCTATGCCTACATACAGCACCATGTGTATTGTGTATAGTGTACGTGTGTGATTAAAATTAAATTCATTGATTAAAATAGAAATGAGAAAATATGTGAAAAAATTCAAAATGATGACTATACTAGAGACATCGAAAGAAAACAAAGAACCAAAAACAATGACACGACTTAATACAGGCAAAAAAGAAATTGTGAAGATTAGGAACAAGGACAACAAAACATTAACAAATAGAGGTGACATAAAAAACGAAATCGAAAGATATTGCACGCTCTATGACTATAAAAGAAAGCCCAATGCGAGATCGATTGCATTCTCCAAAAAGAAAATATTAAATGTTTTCTCTGAGGAGATACCGGATATCACAACATTAGATTAAATTAAAAATGCCCCGAAAAAAATTAGAAATAACTGTTCTTCATGGGCAGGCAGTATTATTGTTGAAATGTTGAAAAAGGCAAGAGATGAGTGGCAAACAGCGGAAATTATAATCATCCATAAGAAAGGAGATATCGCTGATTTGAGTAACTACAGACCTATAAACCCCCATGCTGCAACTTTAACTACCAACCGACTGACCACAAAATTTGACGCTAACCAACAAGCTAGATTCAGATTAGGATTTAATACACACGACCACCTGCAAACAATGGTAAACGTATTAGAAAAGAGTAAAGCTTTTACAGATTCCGTAGGAGTTTGAACAACAGTCAACCACAGATTACTTACTACACAGATGACGCACTCGTTTATCGGCACTTTGATGTTGCTGTCCGAACTTTTAAACTCGTTGCATCTCTCTCACATGCCCCTGGTATGCTCCTGGTTCGCGAACCAACATCTCACCAACACAGTAGTCCAGCGAACCAACATGGACATGCGCAATGAAAACTCGGGACAGCAAACCAAGGGAAGTGCATCATCTGTGTAGTAAGTAATCTGTGATTCAACTGCGGAATAGACAGCGATATACCGAGCAATGCGAACTTCTATAGGTAGCCATATAAAAACAGATACAGCCACTAGAAGCATACATCCCTAGAGTTATTCATTAATGGATTAGAAGATGTCTTTAGTAAAATAGATGGGTTGGATAAAGGTATAAACGTGGAGCGCATTTAAGTCGCGTGAGATTTGCTGACGACATCGCATTTTTAGTAATGGCCACCAAGAACTTCAAAAATGATTAATACTCAAGAGAAGTTGGGTTCAAGATGAATAAAACAAAATCGAAAATAATAGCAAATACATGTGAAAATATAAATATCCCATTAGAAGAAACACCTCTTGGGATTCTCGATGGAGTGTTTGAAAGGTTTGGCCTATGTATAGTATATTTTGCAGATAACCAATGTTATCGAATATTTTTGGTATTATTTCATGAGAGGAATATGCACTCAAAGTTTATTCGTATACACCCTGTATATACTTAGGTCAGTATATCTCAAAGAAGAACAGCAAAATGTCCGACGAAATTACAAGAAGAATCCGAATGAGTTGGACTGCATTTACACAGTTCAGTTATATTCTTCAAAATAAAGAAGTCCAAAAGTAAAAGGTTATCCCGGCAATCATCGACGGTTGTGCAAAGAATAACGCACAGAGGCAGGAAAGTACACAAGGGGCGCAAGAAAAACAAATGATAGGAATAAAATTAATCCACAAAAACCGAAACACTTAGATACTGCAGCAGGCAGGCATTGTGGAAAGAATTGCAGAGTTAAAATGACAAGGGGCTCTTCATTTGGTGCATAAAGATGGTAAATGTGCTAAGACTAGATTGGAATGGAGACCATAAAGTTACAAACGAGGGAAGGGAATGCCAAATACCAGATGGTGTGAAGCCATACAAAACATTGCAAGAACCCAATGGATGATGTCGGCTATGGAGAGCGAAAGGTGGAATGAGTTAGGAAAGGCCTACATTCATCATTGCACGGAATAGTTATTTTTCTACTCCTACTATTGAAAGTTGATCTTTCCACATGATTTTTAATGCTGAAAGCAATTGTTTGTCGAAACTGTGCGACAAAATCCAAAAGTGTGTTGCAAAGTACTTTGCAACACACTTTCAAAATGGCGCCGGTTAACTGTATGGTTTGTTTATATTTGTGATATGTTTATTTTCATAGCAACGGACTTATTTCCATAGTGACCATAGTTTTCATGAGCATACTTAATATTCCACAAAAATTATAAAATTTGTTTTAAAATATTAAATAGTGAATTAAATGTCTTTCTTCTGTAGGAGTAGAAAAAATAGTGTGTAAATAACACTTGTTGAAAGTGTTTTGCAAAACTCAAATGAATGCAGCCTTCGACTTCGTCTCAGGCTGCAACCTTCATTTTCGTTCCGCAAAACTGTACTTTCAACACTTGTTATACAAATTACTATTGTAATACAAGTGTTGAAAGCTTGCGTTTGCCACACGAATGTGAAGTTTGCAGCACGAACGATAGTGAGTGCTGCAGTCACATGAGTGTGGCAAATACAAGCTTTCAACACATGTATTACACACTATTTTTTCTACAACCACAAAAAATTTAAATATTTCTGCAAAATCAAATCCGACATTCATCAAATGTCATTTATGACATTTTGATTTGCGTGCGGAAAGTAAACAAATTAGCGTGTGGAAAGTAAACTTTCCGCACGCTAATTTTCACTTGTTCGGCAAACACTCATTTTCAATACTCGTATCTATGGAGACGAAGTCTGAAAATCCCACTTTCCATGGTGGTTGTAGAAAAAAAGGCTTTTCGTGATCGTGATGATGAGCTAAGTAAGTGGTAACTCCTAAGGAATGTGTTTTTCGACTAGGTGACTTTTTTCATATTTATGACGACCCCAATCCAATTCCTGATTTTGACCAACTATTTCAGGATCAGCCTATATATTTAGACTTTAGACTGCAGCGGAACAAACGGGTAATTCTTAAATCTAAAATTACTCTTGCCAAAAATTATTTTTGAACTTGAAATGCAAAAATTAAATTTCTTTCGGTAAATCACGTCAAAATTAGGACAAACGGTACGCTTTCTAGCAATACGATCATTTCAAACGTGTTATACAGGGTGTAAATAAAATGACGAAAACGCTACCCATTACATCTGCCTATCGATCAATGATAATACCACAACTGATCATAAAATTTTTGGGTATATTGGTATATCGTCGCTTGGCGGGCAAAACCTTCTGTGTGCCAAAAACAAAATTTTCAAGGAGGAGCAGAAAACGCTTTGTAATGTTCATAACTTTAATTATCTTGATTATTTTTTAAACAGTCCTGTCAGCCAATCATAATGAGAAAAAAATGCAAATCGAGCAATAGCATCATAATTACACTGATAATTAGCTAGTAGCTGATTACAGCGATAATTTTTTCACGTTGTTTCATTGGATCACAGAGAAATACCTGCTCTGTGATTGGATCTTTGTTTAAATAAATGCATAAAAAGTTAGCTTTGACTTTGACAAACGTTAAGACTGTCATCATTGTGTAATAGTTTAGAAAATAATCACGCCGAATTACATTCCTGGTAATAATTTTTTTTGATAATTTTAACTAGATTAGCACTCATCTTTATTGCTATTAGGAAATTCCACTCGTGGACTTCGTCCACTCGTGAAATTTCCATAGCAATAAAGATTCGTGCATCTAGTTAAAATTATCAAAAAATTATCACCACTTATGTAGTTACTGTTGAAAATTATTTTAATTATTTTTATACATCATTTAGTACGTAGGAGGTTTTACCAAGCACTGCAGAATGGCCAAAATAATCAAAATAGGCAAAAGTCCCATTTTAGAACAAAATGGCACATAGAAGGTTTTGCCCGCCAAGCGACGATATAGGAACTCCCAAACTTTAGCAGTTTTAACATTGTTGTTTTCGGTCTACACGAGTAATGCCTATCCCCATTTTAAAACAAGGCAATGTGATCTTCGTGGCTTTAGACCCTCTATAACGCATCAAAATAATTGTTAACGGCGATAAGTCTATGTTTCTAATTTTAATTTACATATTGGCAACGATGTTTGAAAAATCACGCTAGCTGAGTTGTGTGTATGTTTCAAGCTTTGCAGTATAGATGCAGTTGCCACCGTTCCCAGATTTATTTGTCTTAAATTGACCTTGGGTAAAAGGGAACAGTTATACAAACAAATTAACCTTCTTCTATCAGCCATTAATAATCACCCAACCTACTTATCTCACTTTATATTAATACTCTGTATAATAAACGAAGATCATGTATCAGCCGTCTGGTTCAGGAAACATTACCAACCGTTAGTTATCGAATGATTAATTTTCAAGTACTACTTCTATTAATTAAAGCGGTATTTAATACTCAGCCTGTTTCTAATAAACCAAAATAAAAATACAAGCCTAGCACATTCGCTGAGACTAATGAAGTGCTTTTCATAACTAACAGTTTTTCATGCAGCCTTCCAGTACTAATAAAGTTAAGATAACTTTAGCGAAACCGCAAATATGTGTATGCTAGACCAGCTCATAAATTATACGGATGTAACATCTTAAATTACGGAATAATATATTAAAGTGAAATGTTACGATGTGTTGGTATATGTGGTTCAAATACAACGAGCTTGTTTTAATGTTAAAAAAAATAGAGGTACCGTAAATGGCCAAATTACCATAACGACAGAATTCCCAGTCGACCTGTAAATTGTGCAAGCTTTACATGGGTTATAAATGGACCCTAAAGCTTATCATCTGTTCACGCTTTAAAACTCTACAATATGTTACGGAGTTCTATGGGCACTTGGCTATTTTAAAACATAATTTTCTTTTAAATTAATTCTAAATTATCTTTAAACCGTTATAAACCCGAAAATCAATTACGAAGTGTAACTCAGTTTTAGGAAAATGTAGTTTCAGCTCTATAATTTTGAAGTTTGACTAGTTACATAATTTGAAAGTTAACGAAGGTGATTCCATCTAAATCTAGGTATTTAATTATGAATTTAATTTCACCTACCCATGTGAATGGAGGCTCCACTTTAAATTTGCTTTACCGTTTTATTCATGGTGCATTAAACGGCTTTTTTCCATAAATGTAGTTATGCCATTATCGCGACAATGAAACGCCGGGCTTCCAGTTAGAAATTGCTCACTAATGGTGGGTGAATAAAAAGCATGTAATTTATACACGTGTCAACTTCGAATTTACCGAAGAAATTAGCGAAAATGTTTTCTTTATTTGTCTTTTCAATAGTGCCAGTTCTAGTTATGTAATGACTGTCATAATTCACCTTGGAGAGATTTATTATTACTTATTTATAGAATCGTGTGCCAATTTTTTCGCAGGTAAATTAAAAATTAATTTGAGCATTGGCGACTCGTGATTTTCAGTATATTGCTGAGATAATAAATATAAGAATATAAAATGATTTATACATAAGTAGGGTTACCATGCTTCCCGATTATTAAAGTACTAATTCCACCTAAATTAGAACAGAAAAAGTAATTGTTAAGAAGTCATGAATCTATCTAGTAACATCATTTCATGTTGCTTGGCCTTCGACGTGTCTTTAGCCCTCGGCTAAGGCCTCGGGCTTAAAATCACGTCTCAGGCTATAAAAGCTTCTTTACGCCCTTGGTACATAAATAACTAAAATATCACAGTCGATGTTTAGCGAGGTATCAAAAAATTCTTTAACAGTATAAAAAGCCTTCCTAATTAAAATTTGTTTAATTTTACGTTTGAAATTATTATAGTTTAAGTTTTTAATAATACGTGGCAAATCATTATAAAGTCTTAAGTCTAAAGAGTTATTTTGACTAATGGTTAATCTATATCTCGAGACTCTTAGAAGATTATTATTTCGTGTAACTTAATCATGTATGTCAGAATTCGTAGAATAAGATGAAACGTTTTTGTGAATTTCCAACAGAGAAGAAAGGATAAAAAGAGATGGAAGCGTTAAAATAGAAAATTTTATAAACAGAGGACGATAGTGTTCCGTGTTACTTTTTTTGGCCATAACACGAATAACCTTCTTTTGTCACCGAAATGAGGCTGACATATCAGAATCGACAGTGATCAAACCAGTGGAATGGGGTGCATAAGAAAATATGATAAACAAGAAGAAGAAGCAGTAATATACAGAAACAGAAGAAACGAACGAGATATACCTAGTAGAATTCAGTCAAATCAACGATTCGTTAATTGGAAATGCATTTTGAGAACAATTACAGGAAGGCATTTGTAGCAGTAGTTAGAGACGCTAAAAGTTTGAATTAGCAATAATTGATTATGCAAATTAAATAGTTGCCTTGACGCTGCATTAGGTTAGAAGAAGAAATGCATTATATATGTATGTATGTAGATTATATAGTTATATGCAAATATTGTAATGTAATGTAATGTAAATGCTTTCACTCTATTAATACAGTATTGCCACTTCTTTCCGAAGCATGCATCCTTTTATCAGGGTGGATTAGTCCCTTGATCTTCCTTCTTTTTTCTGCGCTATTAAAGTTTCTTGTGTGTTTTTGCTTCTTCTCCTATTTTACTCCATATTTTCCTATCTTTTGTTTTCTCTTTCCAGTCGTTGATTTTCATGTTTCTTAGGTCCCCTGTTACTGCTTCGTACCCCCTGTTTCTTGGTCTTCCTCTTGGTCTACTTGTTTCAGGTTTCCATGTTGTTATTGCTTTTATCATTTTTGTTTCATCAGCTGTCATTATATGCCCAAGCCACTTGATTCGCTGTGCCTTCATTACTTTTACAATATCTTCCCCTTCCATTATTTTCAAAATTTCATGATTCATGTAGTATCTGTAGCAGTGTACTCTTCATTTCCCAATTTCTTTACTCCCACTATTGCTCTTAATACCTTTCTTTCAAATACTCTTAGTTGCTCGTTTTCTTTTTTCGTTTGACACATTGTTTCTGCTGCATATAACACTACAGGTCTGATTAGGCATTTGTATATTCGTATTTTAGTTTTATACTTATTTTTTTGATCTTGAGTATACTGCGGTTTGCATAAAATGCTTTAAAAGCTAATTGGATTCTTTCCTTTATTTCTTCGCTTCGGTCATTATTATAACTTAATTGTACACCTACATAATTGAAGGATTTTACTTTTTCGAAGGTATATTTATCTATTTTTACTTTTTTAACATTGTCTGTTTTTCCTCTCCGGCACTTCATATACTTAGATTTTCTTTCATTTATGCCAAGTCCTATTTCACCTGATGCTTTTTCCAATGTTTTAAAAACTTCTGTTAATTTGCTCCATGATCTTGATATAATGACTATATCATCAGCATAACCTATTATTTGTGCTTCCTTGTTTCTTATTGTTCCCTGTATGTTTACTTTTCATATTGCCCCATCTAACGCTACGTTGAACAACGTCGCCGACAGTGCATCTCCTTGACGAACCCCCATATTGATGTTGAATACTTCAGTTTGTCCTTCTCTTGTTTTTACTGTTGCTTTCGTATTCTTCATTGTTATTTGTATACATTGTCTTAGTTTTTCTGGAACCCCAATTCTTTTCAGTACTTGTAAAAGTTTTTGTCTTTTAATTTTGTCGAATGCTTGTTTATAGTCCACAAATAATAAGTGTAGTTCGATTTCATACTCGTAGCATTTTTCCATTATTTGGTGGATGACATGTAATGCATCTGTGGTCAATCCTGCTGGTCTGAATTCCATTTGGTATTCACCGATCTCTTTTTCTGTGTATTCCGTAAGTCCCTTCAGCATTAACGTTGTAAATATCTTATACATTGTATTTAATAATGTAATACCCATGTAATTTTTACATTGTTCCAAATCAATGACGACCGAAAATTGAATTTAATGAAAAAATGTGCATTTTCGTAAAATAAAATCGACGTGTTCCAGGATTTGCTTGAAAACCGCCTACCTTCCCTACCTGCACTACTGTGTTTCAGTTCCCAATTATTTTCAGGGACTGGGTAGGCAATCCGTCGACCATCCGACTCGGGTTTGACCCAGGGACCGTCCGCGCCGTAGCAGAATGCCTTAACCGTTCGTCTACTATGGCGATTATATGCGAAACTACTTACTTAAAAATTAAAGAAAGTAGATAAAAGACAAATGATAAACATAAACAGATAGGGAGTTTCTTAAACTTAAAAAAGAACGTACGGGGTAGCAAATTTTTACAGAAATAATTTGTAACAAAGCAGTGGAAATAATCAGAATTAGGAGATATAATAACGACTTAAAGAAGACTAAGTGGGGAAGCGACGAAATAAGACAAATAATTAAGAAGAGGAAACTAGCCGAGAACAGTTACATAAACACAAAATTGGGGCAAGCTAGATTTGAATATACTGAGATGATATTGGTGGTATTGATTTTAATGTTGAGTTAAACACACTTTTCTCTAATTGTTAATATAAGCCTTTATAAAATATAACTGTTTATTGTAGGATATGTTAATGCAGATTTAACTTTATAAGTAAAAAAATGTGTAAATAGTTTATTATTAAGGAAGATGAATGTAGCTAAATGTAGGGTTGTGCAATTTATAAAAATCCAGTGTAGTCTGGTAACAGAAAGGAATTTTCTGATTGGAAAACCGGGTGACAAGAAACAAAAGAGCGTGTGAATAATAAACAAATAAGTTGGGGGACAAAATAATAATAAAGGGGTTTCGTTAAAGAAAAATACGGGATAAATAGAAATTCCCATAATTTGTCAGTGTTAATATAATAATATACTTAATTGTTAAATGAGTTCGTTTCATTGGAGAAGGCGAATATAACTAATAATTCTGAGAATTCTTTCAAATAAGAAGGAAGAATTCTTGATACGAGTATTGCTGTAGAAGAAGTATATAACTATTTACGGTACGTGTTTTGGATAGAGTTACATGCTGGTAAATGTAAAATATTGAAATTGGATATAATATGGATATTGAAATTGGATGGTGAATCGTTGGATTGAGGTGGATTGCTTTTACGGTTGTGTGGGAAGTGTAACTGTGAGTTAAAATTAGATTTAAGGTAACTAGGTAGGATAGGAATTAATAAAATTGTAATAAATCTGCATGTGATTATATTGTATTAATGGATAGTTATTAATTCAAAATATAAAGGATTTATATTAATTTAGAATAAAAATATAATTTAACGAACCTTCATGACGACCCTGATTTATATTAATACCCCAAATTATATTATTTAAAATATTAATCATAAAATTTTGCTGTGACTACATAGCATAGCGATACATATACGGCGAAGAAACAGTGCAAAAGAAACAGTGCAAAAGAAACAGTTAGAGAAGCTAAACAATTGCGACGAATTTTGCATGACATTATAGGCAAGATTCATGAAGCAAATGGAACACAAGGAAAATATTAAAAGGGTAATAATAGGAAATGAAAGAGAAGGTTGCAAAATAAAAATTAAGAGGACACATACAAAAGGTACTGGAAGTATAGCCGAATCATTATACTAATCAAGATAAACAGTGGCGGCTGGTGCTAAAGGGCACAAGGGCACGTGCCCTCCCTACACTCGAGACAAAGAAAGCTTTTTTTAATAACACTTCTCACTTCTTTAATTTTTTTTAACACAACAATCTATTATTATACCTATAATATCAATATTATATTCCGAAACGAAGTTATCAAAACTTTCGTCCGGGGACTAGATAAAAATGATACATATTTGCGCAAGCGCAGTGGTAAATTGCAGCAAAATTGCGCCGCTGCTTGACCGGCGTAGAGGCGTGGTTAAGGGCACGTTAAATCCCGACCGTAGGCACGTGACAAATTCAAGTTATTTAGTTCACAAGTGGAGTGCGTGTAAGAGTTGAATTGTGTTAAGTGCGCATTTATTGCGCGTTCCGTTTAATTTGTTGTTTTTATTTTGATTTCGTGTTTGTTCGTTGTTACGTTGTGATCTACTGTTTGTTCGTTACTGGTTATTGTTGTTTACAGTGAAACTTGTTAAAAGGGAAACTCGTGGGACCAGAAAAATTTGTTCGTTTAAAGGTTTGTAATTTTTAGACACAATCAAACATACATAATGTTTGGTTCAATTTAACAGGAACATTATTTTCATACATTTTTATGACTTCAATCTTTCTTATTTAAACCTAAATTATTGTGTTTTTCTGCTTTCATTCCCGACATATATGTTTTAAAACTGCTTATGTAGGACATGTAGGATGTAGGTACTTGAAGCGAATCAAATAATCGCTTAACCGATTGCGCTTCTTCGTCTTTATATAATTATGGAAAAAAATCCTTTCTGCTTCCGAATGTGAATGCGGAAGCAAAAAGCACTAAAAAACCCACCCACGCTCTAAATATTCATAACAATCATACCAGCTGAGAACTGAGAACGTGCTTAATTATGAAAACATTACAATTAGGTCATCGAAATATCAACCGTCGCATTGGCAGTGTTGATTGAAAAAAAGTATTGATCCCCGATTTCGACAATAAAGTTATTGATGCATTCAGGCAGTAAAAATAACAGAAGGATGGATTTTCTATTTAAATAGGGAGGTACTTAAGTGTTTTTAGATAATGTTTCCAGCTCGGTTTTGATGTTCCCTCCCACTAAAAAAACTCACGAGCCGCCACTGAAGATAAATAGAAGAGATAACAGATATAACTGAAGACAACAAAGTGCGATCAATCAGGATAGAATTAACAGAAGAAATAACCGTTGGAAAACTAGAAGAAGAACTAAAACATATAAAGGCAGGACACATATGCGTACTAAATCAAAAAGAACCGGAAATAATGAAATTGTTAGGAAGGGAAGACAAAAACTGGATGTGGGGGGTATTAAAAGGTAATATACAAAGAATATAAACAAACAAATAACAATATTCATATATTAAGAATATTTATATATAGTTAAAGGAAGGTAGTGGCCGGTAGAGGACTATATTTAACATTCCTAGATTTGAGAGCAGCGTTTGGTATAGCAAACCGAGAAATAATATGGGTCTGCTTAGAACTACTTGAAGAATAAAAAAAAAATATCAGTGAGACAAATAAAGGAACTAAGCAAGGTGAGTCCTTTGCTGTTAGTGATATTGATCAAAATTACTAGACAAAAAACAAATAAACAACGAAGAACGATAGGTTACAACAGACAGAACTCGTACAAGTCGACAATTTATTGTAACCAAATGATATAGTATTTAGTAATAGCAGATTCAAAAAAATAATAAAAACTTGTTAATATTTAGATTGAAGAAATGGAAAGGATGACGATGGACATAAATACAGAGGAGGGTAAAACCACTGCCATGAGTGGCATGGATAAGAAGGGCATAGGCAGAAGAACGTGTATAGTGTTTTACACTATACTTTTCCGACGACCACTTACCAACTTTTTATTAAACAAAATGGAGCCAGCACCACACTTGGAACACTTTGGCGTTTTAATTATTTATTTTTTAACAAATGAAGACTTTCGACGTCGCCCGCCAACTGCTTTGTATGGTCTAGCGTGTGAAAAGTTTTGCACACGGTCATTTCATCAGTTTCATTCCTGTGCAAAAATTTGTTATTTTCAATGGTAGTAAACCGTGCGAATTGATTAATTTTACTTACACTGCGGAAGAGCGGCTCACAAAGGTTTACGACTATATTTACTTCATAGACTATCCGAAGGCGTTTGGCGAAGTTCAATACGACAAACTTATTGAAATATTGCAAAAGTTTGGATTGGACGATAGAGAGCTAAGGATCATTAGAAACTTATACTGAGGTCAAACAGCGACAGTGCGAGTCGAGGGTGAAGACGGTGAAGAAATTGACATTCAAAGAGGAGTATGTCATGGATGTGTTCTTTCATCCCTTTTCTTCAACGTGTGTATTTACAGAGGCTCTGGGCAACATCGAAGTTTGAATTTGCATTAACGGCCAGAATCTTAATAACATTATAGGTACGCAGACGACATAGTTATTATTTAGCGTATGGCATTTGTAGCCAGGAGATCACGTAGTGACAGTTTGGCTGCCAGTAGTGCTAGTTCTTTAGTGCTACCCAAGGTGCACGTTTAGCCTCTAGCTTTGCTACGGACGCAAATTAGTGTGTGGGTTGTGTGTATGTGTGTGTGACCTTTTTACCCTACTTCTGAGGCCTGTATTCGGAGGAGAGCGTCGTTAATTTGATGTGCAACGACGAATGTACACCAGGACTCGTACTGACTTCCGGACTTGTAAGATCAAGAGATTTGAACCGAGGACTAACGTAACGCTAGCCTAGCGCTCTTACCACTGCGCCACCCTGGCTTCTGACGACCTAGTGATATTTGCTGTTAGCATGGACAGTCTGCAGGAACTAATGAACAGGATGGCGAGAATTACTGAAAATTAATGCCTAACGCTCAATACGCTCAACTGATTAATAACAAATACAGAAAGTCACATCATAATCGTATTTATGTAATGTAACGAATGCCAGTGTACTACAGAGAAATGGAGATTATTAATACCATTAAGAAAAGAAAATTGGAATATCTAGAGCACATAATGCGAAATAATTCACGCTACGAACTTCTGCAATTAATTGTTTAAGGAAAAGTATTAGGAAGAAGAGGCCCGGACAGGAGAATAATATCGTTGTTAGAAAACCTGAGAACATGGTACAACACTACAAGTCTCTTCAGAGCAGCGTTAAGTAAAATACAAATAGCCATGATGATCGCCTATATTCGTTAACGAATAGGCACTCCAAGAAAAAGAAGATTAACATCTAAGTAACGTAAAAGAAATGTTTTGCAATGATTTATGGTTTCAGAGTGTTTAAGTGTTCTGGTAATTTTGAATGACCCTGTACATTCTTTGCACGTGTCAAAAATTTTCATCCTGATAAGACTGCTTCTGAATGTATTCTTATCTTACGTCTAAATTACTATTAAAAAAGACTGTGTGCAATAAAGTTCAAGCGTTCCACTTGATACTTTCAGTGCATCAAATTTTAGGAAAATGAAAATAAGATTGTGCTTAGATGAAAAAAAAAACATAGGTAATTTAGCAGAGCTCAAACGAAGTCATTGAAAAAATCTAAATTTAAAATTAAATAAAAATGCGTATAATGCAATATGTACCTTAGTAAACCAAATAGAAACTCACACAAAGGAGCTGTAAAATGTAAATTGAAAATATATCCAGTAAATAACAGGAAAGTGCACTAAGGGTGCTTGCATGCATTTTATTCTATGTTCAACTTCGCATATTTGATTATGTGCAGCTTTTTCTGGAGACCCGTTTACAATTTCATATTAGGAAATCCTTTACAAGGCTCCTGCAAGTTCTCTACCGATAACATGTAAATCGATCTTATCGCAGAGGTATCATATTTTCATATTTGTACTGTGAATAAATACATTTCATTTTGTTGATTGTTTAGGAAAATTAGTATATGTTGCGATTGCCCTAATTAAGATTCCATTAACAAATGTCCTATTTTATTTTGGTGAATGAAGTACTTGGTTACGCATGAATATCTTGAATTTTTCTCATATAGGTTTAAATAAGATTGTTTATTAATATACAACATAAAAGTAGTTAAGGGCTTCATTATAGAAAATTGACAAAAAGACAAATATCTCCCACGCTTGCCAAGAAAATTTAATAATTCAGAAATTCTTACTTAATAATATTGTCGTTTAGGAGACATTTGCGAAGTTCTTAATAATTTTTTCTCGTCTTCGTTGAAGAGTACTTTTCAAAAACTGTAGTGCACTCTAAACAGTACTTGTATTCCCGTTTTCCAGTCGTTAATCGTGAAATTTCGCTTTATGCGCAACTACGCTAACTTTCTTTCGTATTTATAGCTCGTTTTGTACTCCTTGAAGGAAAACAAAGCCACTCAAATGTTGATGTCATTTTTTAAAAGACAGGGAATATCACCTTAATAAAATAATATTTTGCGTCTTATTTGGAATATGCATAACGTCTTTTACTAATACCATCATAAAGATGATAGGACTAGCGATATTTATTTTAATTTGTAATGTTTACACGTGAAAAAATTAAACTGATTTCAAATAGAGTAAGGTTTATTTACTACTGTATGATAATTATCCAATATTTATTTTAACAATTTTTCATTACACTTTTCCTATCGATTAAACTCTTAGTTGATGTTCGGTTTGCACTAATATTCATTTTTTGTCTCGTTCGCGACAAAATAATAAAATTAGAGATTTAAATTGCCACCATTTTACTAAAAATAAATATTATGACAGTAGTCTGCTTTACTTAGATGTTTATTTATGCTAGTTGGATGCTATTACAACTGAAACTTCTGTAAGTTGTACAAATAGCTCATATTATTTATTTTACCAGTTTATTACCTTTAGAATTAACAGACTATCAAAATAGTGAATATCCATTAATGTAGTGAACGCAAAAATGTTAAAGTTGTGGATATAGCATAAAAGGCTATTCGAAACAGTGATGATGCGAGTTCGTGAAATTGGCATTTTAATTAGGTACCTACACAATTCAAATTATTTAGTTCTTTGTAATTGGAGTAGCCATTGAAATTATGGAGGAAATTTCACTTTCTTTTTAAATTTTACTGGGCCTTTATGGAGTAAAATAATTTTTTTTTTACACAACACAAGTAGCTAAATACAAGAATAATAAAGTAAATGCAAATGTCACTAGTATGAGGGAAGGGAAAAAATTCTGCCGTTCTCACAAACTACTAATGCTTTAATTGTGAAATTTTAAATACATATCGGGACTTCCCTATGTAGTCGCTTAACAAATCAACGTACTTGGCCCATCGATGTTTCAACTTCATAATGCCCTCCTTATAGAAGGCTGAAGTTTGACCCTCTAACCACGAAGTCACTGCAGTTTTTAAGCTGTCATCATCTCGAAAATGCGTTTCACGAAGGTGAGCTTTCAATTTTCCGAACAAGAAGAAATCAGAGGGTGCGAGTTCCGGCGAATAAGCTGGGTGTGGAAGTACTTCTAAGCCCATTTCCTTCACTTTTGATGTCGCTGCAGCACATTTGTGGGATAACACATTATCGTGCAGCAAGAAAACTCCGTTTCGCAGTAGTCCGCGGCGTTTGATTTTGATTTCATCTCATAATTTAGTCAAAAAGTTGCAGTAATGTGCCCCATTGATGGTACGACCACTATCGAAAGAGTCGATAAGCAAGACACCGCGAAAATCCCAGAAAACTGAGAGCAACACTTTGCCTGCTAAAGGTTTCACCCTGAACTTCTTTGGACGAGGAGAGTTGGGATGCCGCCACTCCATACTGGCTTGTTTGGTAATAGGGTCATAGTGATGGACTTTCATCCATAGTGACAAATCGGTCAAAAAAGTTATCAGAATCTGCATTGGCCCGTTCCAAAAGCTCGCGACAAATGTTCACTCGATCGTGTTTATACAAAGGTGTCAACATTCGTAGGACCCGTCTAGTTGAAACCTTATTCGTATGCAAAATGTCATGCACAGTCTTGGCTATAGATTTAACGGCAATTCGACTATCTTCAAAAACTAACTTCCCCACTTTGGCAACCATTTCAGGGTTCTGTGCCGTTGCAGGTCTTCCACTTCTTAAATCATCTTCTAGGCTCTCTCTGCCACGCTTAAATTGATTTGCCCATCGACAGACAGTGGATTCTGATTGCGAAGCATCCTTGTAAACTGTTTTTAACCTTTGAATGATTTCAGTAAAATGAACACCCTCTCTAGTCATAAATTTAATCACTGCCCAGTGTTCAATTTGCTCCATTTCCAATATCTACTGCAACACACTTTATTGAATCTACTATCAAATCCGAAGTTTTGTGTGAATCTGTACGAAACGTTCAACACTGACAGATAACAACATACAAAACGACACATATCAAAATTTTGTTTCTCAAGGCACATCAAGACAAAGAACGGCAAAAAATTTCCCCTTCCCTCGTAACATCAATTCTAATAACAAGCCGAAGGTGGTTTGGTCATAAACTTTTGAAGGAATCTGATAATGGTAACCTCATACAAATATGTCGTAACAATGTAACCAACTAAAACACCCCAAAATTATTTTAAACTTAAATAACAATAATCCTGATATCTCCACCTAAAGTATCAACAGAAATAACGAATCAAGAACATCATCTACATTTTTCGTTTCTCAGTCAATAATCTCACATTGAATCAATAAACAAGACAGGTCCATACCATTTAAATATTTTAACGATTAATCGTTACTATTATTATTAAATCATAAATCAGCCCAACAAGCTGGAACTATTAAATTTTTAGACTTAGTGATTGATTTAACATGGTTTCATTGAACATGCACTATTTTGGCTAAATTTAACTCATTCTATTGTGCAATTAGATATTTAGGAAAACAAGTTTACCATTTTTAAAAGTATATTATTTTAAACACGCGCAGAACATCATTCAGTATGAAATCATGTTCTAGTATCACTCTCAGTATACAAGAAGGTATTTATAATGCAGATATGAATAATTGGAACATTTAGAACCTCAAACGTTTTTTCAACCTCATCTTAAAAATAAATATAATATAATTCCATATTTATATATTTTCAAGGTTTCATTGTCTGAAAGAAGAGAAAACACCAAAAAAATTAGTAGGGCAAGTAAAAAAAATAAAATTGTACTCTCGAATTTGAATCTACCATATTTAATTAGCATTAACCTATATCAATGTAGAAATGTTAACATTGTTGGAGTTTGGTCAAAATGTTAGGATTGTAAAGGCTTAAGTAATAAAACTAAACAAATTAATAATTTTTAAAACTAAATGAACAAGGTTTACAGCAAGAGGCAGATAACTTCTGGACTTTCAGATACCAGAAAACACCCTGATGTTGTTAGATGATGCTCATTCGCATCTTGCAGTTCAGAGATTGGTTAAAGAAGATGAGCTGGTTCGAACCATATAATACCTGCTACCAAATGCTCCATTGATAAAGTTATCCGCCCGAACTACATAAAGACTCTTCCTCTTACAATAGTTGTTTGAGCTTCCGAAGACGTTCATCAAGTTCTAAAAAACAAATTTAAAAGATGTAGTTTTAAATCATTAACCTACCTAAGATAACTGCTAGCACAATATTTTTTCAGATATCACTGAGGATGCACCATGCTTTTCGGAAGAGATTGATTAACATTTCATTAAGTGAACTAGTGAACTAAAAAACACTTTAATAAATCAAGAGATCAATTAATTTGTTCAAAAACGTTGAAGCTTTTAAATGGGAGAATTTACGTGAATTCCACTCCTTTAGATTTTAATTTGGTATATTTTGAATATTTTATGTACGGCACTTTTAAACCGGAGACACACAAAGTAAGAACAAGAATAGTACAAATGACTTAGGTTAAACACCAAACAATAAAAGTGTCAGAAATTCAATATTTAACAGGTCCATTTAGGTACCTGTACCGACATAGTAGTATTACGAAGCCTGCAAAAGAAAACATTACCAAATAAATAGTTTAGAAACAAATTTAAACACACCAAATTTGACACAGAAATTACTGTAATTATGTACTGTGAGTTCAAAAGGTTTTTACATAAGGGTTGACCATGAGACACAAAAGTAATGTCTACTGCAAGATTTTGAACCTTCGTTTTTACAATTTTATTGAAATTTGCGCAACAGCATTATGCCAACAACACAATAATGACACTTAATAAATTCTAAATCTTGCAATTGACATTATTTTTGTGTCTCATGGCCAACCCTTATGTAAAAAGACGTTTTGAACTCACGGTATAAGATTCGGATTCTAGGTACAAAAAAATAAGAAATAAGAATTGATAAAATATGAAACCTTGGAAATGAGAATTTTAGGTTTAAATTTCTAAATTGTGAAAACTAAATTAAATAATAAAAATACTCTTTTAAACATTTCTTTTATATAAAACTGTAGAAAAAAGTTGTTTTGGCAAAGGTGATAGTTCGGCACTTTCTTTAAATCAAAACGTCAATATCGTAATGAAGCGATGTTAGGGAATGCAACGTAGAAAATAGCCACGCGCGTTGATATGACGTAGTACCTAGCGTTAACACGGTGCAGGAATCAAGGCATTCAAGTATGCGAGATTCACGTGGATGACCGCTGTGAACCAGAAAGATGAATCTCGGCACGTTCCTCGCAGGGTGAATGTACGTCACGGCAAAGTGCATGCCTTTGTTCCAAGACATATGTGCGTGGGGTTGATTTCTTATACAGGCGTCTATCGAAAATCGCGCATAATATGTATGTCAGGCGATTCTAATCCAAGCAGAAACTCCAGTTCCAATTTGCTGTTAACTCTTTAGTTATGGAGCTATTAGCAGCCTTAAGTCGTATTCTGGTTTGCTTATCGCGTCATGTTTTTCTGAAATAATGATTTTTAGCTGTTGTTTAGTCAACAAAAGAAATAACTAATCTGTAATTGTACTCAACATCCTCCTCCAAGGTCATCAGTCTTTGGACTAGTTTGTTGCAGGTACTCAACATACCTTTCGTTTAATTAGAATTTCCGTCCGAAGCTTGAAATTTTTGCAGTGCTTGTGCTTTCCATAAATGTTGCAGCGGTGTACAATGCAATTATATTAAATCAAGCGAGTTACTATTGGTGATATCGCAGGTGATGTAGTATGACTGACGACACAGTGTTACAGTTTACAAGACTTTAATTAACAATTATTTAAAAACTACACGTTTTGGCCTAAAACAGTTAGGTATACAATTTTTTGTCCAGTTTTTAACGCAGAATCTCGTGGTGCGAATATTATGCGCCATTTATGATACATAAGGATTGGCCAGTAAAGCTCATTATGGTTGATGTGGCCGTCGAAGAGCCATGTCCTTAATTAAGAAGTCAGGTCCTTCATATTAGTGATGTTTCCTACGATTTATTTGTAAGATTATTTTTCTGTATTCAATTTAATTTAATTCAATTCATAATCAGACTTGCTAATAGTTCTGATTTAAACCTTTGTTTCGTTTTATTAACCTTGATGTTTTCGAACTGATACCTGAATTGAACCTGAACCTAATTGCGGTTGATATTTTTAATACTATTTTGGGAGACTTAATCAAAGTTCGACAATATACAATGAGCGGCTAAAGTATGGAATAAATTAATTAAAACTGAAACAAACCAGTTTTTGAACAAATCCTCGAATCCATGCCGATTTTATTTTACGAAAATGCACATTTTTCCATTAAATTCGATTTTCGATCATCATTTGTTTTCGAGTAATGACGTAAACGACATTTTTTTTAAATAGAACCGCCTTACTTGTTTTCGTGATTTCGATAGATCTTTTAATTGTCAAAACGCGAACGTAAAATTTTGATACCTTACCTAAGAAAATTTTGAGCAGAAAACAATCTAAATGCGCAGAATTAGCCCACAAGTTATCGTTAATGTACAAGAAGAATTTGTAAGATGGCTCGCTTATTGTCAAGAAACCGAATGATGGCAGTTCCAACACTTCTCTCTCACTTTGTGTCTTGTATGCGTGTATAGCCAATGTGCTCGGCACCGCCTTTAGGCATTACTTCAGTTCAGACAGCTGTGTTATGTGTGTGTTACTACGTGTGTAGTGGTCTTGTTACTTTATCTCATAGACCAGTCTTCCGAGTAGAGCACAGTTAATTAGGCCTAACTGTGAATGGTCTCACCAGGCCTAGCACCGTTCGCAGAGGCCTAAAAAAAATCTCCACCAACGTAAGGATTCGAACCCGGGACTTGCAACATTCAAGGCTATCCCTCTTACAACTCAGCTACCTGCCTTTCCAGTTCCCACACTTTTAATCTGATGTTTTGATTTGCTTAGCAACGGTTTTTGTTTATGTTTCCTTATTAATAAAATATGTTTTATAATTTTCATTTCTCTTTTGTTTGAAAATGTTCTTATGTAAGGTGTTAAAATTTTATGTTGCCGTTTTCAGAATTAAACGATCTATCGAAATCACGAAGAAAAGTAAAGCGGTTCCATTTAAAAATACTTGAAAACAAATGACCGTCGAAAATCGAATTTAATGGAAAAGTGTGAATTTTCAGAAAATAAAATCCGCGTGTTCGAGGATTTGTTCGAAAACTGTTTTTTTTTTCAGTTTTACTTCTTTTATTCCATACTTTAGCCGCTCACTGTATTTGAGGTGTTAGCTGATTCAGGGTTTTAATACAAAACCTCTCACAGCAAACTCTACGTGGCGTATCTGGTTAAATACACCACCAGGTTGGTATTTAATAATTATCAGAAATTCTACTGAATTTAATTAACTTATCTTTTTCATTTTATTCACTTTTAACATTATTTTTGGTAATAATCACTAAGTTACAATACCATTAACCAATAATTACAAAAATACAAATAATATATGAACTCTAAAGAAAAATGTTTAATGATTACTCAGTTAACCTAATTGATTGCCAAAAACTTTAAAGCAAATGTTATGACAAATAAATAAATCTCACGGTTTATCTCATAGCCTGACAATTTTGCTGATTATTTCTTGCTGCAAAACGGCTTTATACGTACAATACTAGAACAGTCAAATGTCTTTTTGCGCAAACAAAGAGGATGTTGAATTCTTACAATCAACTAACGTAATTAAAAAAAATCTTGTAATAATTGACAATCAATATACGTAATATATGTAGGCTAACGTTCTGATGTAAGAAAACAGTAGAGTCATATCAATCTAATAAAATTGTTACTCTATTTCTATAGAGTATTACAATCTGTTACTAATAATTAATATTGGACATGTTTCAATAATCATTTCACCTAAATAATGCACCTAATACTAGATTAGAGATCCATGTTACTTTTTATTAATTTACTTAGCTTGTTTTACATTGTAACAGTTAACACTACATATTTTGATTGCATACGTTGTTGTATTAACATGGCGAAATGTAAATTATTACACAGTTCACTAACGTATCACATGTAATTCTCAAATAGAAATAGCTAAATTATGCAGGGTGGTGACTTGAGCAGGGCATCAAAACAATATCAGTTGTAAATCTTTAATTGTCGGTGATTGATCCCGTCATTATTTAGTGATTAAAAATAAGTACAGCTCAGGTATGTAATCATATGTAATAATAATGATAGTAACAATAATAATATTTATTTTATAAATTAACAGTAGATTGCTGTATAGGAACAGTCAGTATGTGTACAACAATAATTATAAGTGACAAACAATTTAAAAGTGCTGATATAAAGAAAAACAAACCTATTTAAATAAAATACAATCATTCGGGCTTTTTCAAATTTAAAATACGTCTTTTCTATTATTACTTTATGAAATAAACTACCTGAATAAGTTTAGCGTTACAATGTTTTAGTCTAATTCTAAAAGCATTACTTTTGAATAAAGGCATCAGATTAAATATTAATAGGTAACTAAACATGAATTTAGCAGAATACGTGTGAAAGAAGCCTACAGCGTGTTACCACTGTTAATTTTAGCACATGTGAGCCGACTGTTTACCAATTATTCATAAAGCAATCTATAGACTGCACATTTAACACTTAACTGTAATCCATAATGTGCAGATTTCCATCGAAAATTAAACCGTACCGATTTTGCAGTGCCTATTAATTAATCAATTTGTTCTAGTGTTTTTAGGAAGCTATACAATTTCGTTTTATAATGTGCTTTCAACTGCATAATCAGAATGTATACACAGAGAAAAGGCTTGAAAAAACGGTTTATTATAATATCGTTTTGGTTTCCAAAACTTTATTGGAATTAATTACCTTTATAACTGTTCATCTTAATCAGTTGGTACTTCCAGGTTTTGTTGGACTACAACAAAAAACTGAATTTATTAAACAAAGGAAAGCTAATAGTTATGTTATGGACAAAGTGATTAATAGCCGGTCAATGTAATAAATTCGGTCAGTATTAATAATGATCGGTCAATGTGCATAATGACCGGTCATTATTAATACTGACCGGATTTATCACATTGACCGGTCATTATTAATAATGACCGGTCAATGTGAATAATGTACTTTTTTGTTTACTCAATGGTAAACGGCCATTTTACTATGTAGAAAATAGTATAGAAAAGTGACATTTTTCTCGTTAGCAACCTTTTCCTCATTACAACGCTTGAGTCATTAGCAACCAACACTTTATTCCTAGCAACACAGTCTGTTTGTTTACTTGTTACTATGTACGTGTTGTAGTTGCTATGTTTCCGTACAAACATAACCTTGATAAATTTAACAAATTTGTCTAGAAAAAAATTCGAACTTTTAGTACTTACACAAAAAAATAGCGTATTCAACGCGTAAGAAAAGTGGTTTTCTAGCTCGTGAAATTGTAATTCACTCGCTAACGCTCGGGAATCAAACATTTTCCACTCGCTAGAAAACTGCCACTTTTCTTTACTTGTAGAATAATCTACTATTTATTTTTTGTAGCTATTCTTTCTCTACCTCTAACTTCCATTGAAAGAACAGTTAAAAAATAGTAAAAGTGCATTATTCACATTGACCGGTCATTATTAATAATGACCGGATTGATCACATTGGCCAGGCATTATAAATAATGGCTATTAATCACTTGGTTCGGATTTATCACATTGACCGGTCATTATAAAATAATAAGCTATTAATAACTTGGTCCATAACAGTTATATTGATGATACACTCACTTCAGCTGCTAATAACAGGTTATCTGCATACCGCTGTTCAATTGTTTCAAAGTTTTACACGATATTATTCCTGAAATTTTATATTAACTTCCACATTATATTGGAATTGATGTCGGTTATTGTTTCAATAAAATATTATCTTGCCAATAGTTTTCAAGATGTTATTTTAGGCCCATCAAAGCAAACCGTTCTTCTGAATCCCATAGGAGTTCCACAGGGATCGACTTTGGGGCCTATTTTATGGTATTGACGCTAGTAATTTAAATGAGTTCTTACTGTAAGCAATTATTGTTATATAGCTTTAATTCGAGCAACTCCAGTATAATAACGCAGCTGTTAACGAAAATACTAAAAAAAAAATTATGTTGGCAATTAAATTTTTAAACCTTCACTCTTTTGGGGAAATACTTTTAATGTATTTTAATGAACTGTGGAAATTCAGTGGACGAATTTCATATTTTCAGTGATTCGCCTCTGTAGCTTAATTGGTAAGGTATTGGCCAACAGTCAGTGGTTCAAATCCCTTTGGAGGTGATATTTTTCAATATATAAAATTTTTATAATTTGTAAAAATATGCAACAAATCTTGTTGATTATTCTGAGAAGTACGACATAAAAATTAATGCTGCAAAGTCCAGGGCAACGCAATTTGGTAGGTCTAAAGCAAGAGATAGTAACGGTAGTATTTCTGCAAAACTTATTGACTTTGTTTTAGATGTGAAAAATTGCGTAAAAAATCTAAAATTGGAAAGTGATAACAATTTGTAATTTAAACGGTGTATGTCGAACATACTATAGACGTCCTACCTTAAATTTAAAATAATTTTTATAATCAATTTGCTTTAAAAACGGAAACTGATAGCTATTCTTTGAGAGTTTCGTAAAATTATTATTAATAAAACTCCTTGATATTAATTAAAAAAATTAAATTCAAATTTGACGTATTTAATGTTATCATACATTATAGAACTTTAATCGCAGTTATAAATAAAAAAGTTCCTTTTTTAAACGAACGTAGGTCAAGCTTACAACTTCTTATCTGATGATATCAATGCTTACTAAATGAAAATGTTGAAAAGTCAATTATATCTTCGTCTTCCAGAAGTGACGACCTTTACAGGGGGTGGCCGATCTTCTCTCCATATGTCTATGGCGTGCGTGTCAAGTAACCTACAGACATAGGAGACATACAGGTTAAAGTGGACTCCGAACCACGAAACCACTTCTACTCCAGGCAGAAATACTTCGGCGGTTAGCCATTGTATTCCGAGAGAAGCGGTCGCGTGTTTTCGGTGAATGTGGCCAACTGGGCCACGACCGCGACCAATTATGTCTAGTTTTACTTAATTATTAAATGAAATGAAGCTCCTTAAATTATTTACTGTTGTAATACATACATATTACACAATTCAAAAAATTTTACCGCCCTACCTTTATTTTATTCTATTAATTTTACTATCTAATTCTTTTTCTTTCTTTTGAATGTGTATGTGTTATGTGGAAGGCTTATAACCTAACAATCTGAATTTTTCCTTTTGCTTTTGATAAGATGTACTTAGGATTCTCTTTTGAGATTATTCATTCTTCACTCTTACTTTTATAATCCCGTGTGCGTTTTGGCTTCTGATGTTTTAGCCTATTTGTTTCTAATAATCATCCCCTTAGTTCTGCATTTTCGTTTTATCAATCAATCAATTTTACCTACACCTGGGCCTTCCTTTTCTCTCTTTACTGTCTGGTCTTTATTCTGTAATTTCTCTTACTTACGGGAGACCTTCACTTTACATTTTCGCATTTATCCATTTTAGGGGACTCGATACCGACCCCCAAACTGCAGGAAAATCCTGCCCATCGTGAGATTCGAACCCAGGATTAACGTAACGCTAGCCTGGCGCTCTACCACTGCACCACCCTGGCATTATAAGTAATATGAAAATCAGATTTCGAAAATTGCATGAAGAGCATATGAGGGAAACTAGGACTAAACGAGAAAAAACGTGCATAAGATTATAAAAAACTGTAGCATTTTGATTAACGTAGCCTCGCTATGTTTTGTTACTATACTAGCTATCATAATAGTCCAAATTGTGTATTAAGCATTACGCCAGGAATTAGTTATCAACCACCAAGTACAATTTATTACAGTATATAGTGCAAGAAAAGTTATTGTATAGATTGGAGAACACAATATTTCAAATGATTTTCCGATAAAAAAAGGATACAGTTAGCGAAAGAGCCAACAAAATTTTAAGGTTGTTAGAAAGAAAAAATTAATGTTAACTCATGATGTGGCCAAAAAAGAAGGAGTGCGTCACGAAATAGTGTACTTAGTTAAAAAAGAAACGATAAGAAAACTTCGAAAAAATTCTAAAGAAGAAGGCAGTGCAATTAAAACATATGGAAACACCCTTCGAAAATTGTATGAGAATTTCTTGAAGAATTTAGATTTTTGTATTTTGATACTAGAAAAAGAAGTAAATGTCAAATGCGTCACAACAAACCTTCAGAAAATATTCCCTTTTTTAGCCAAATCTAGCATGTGGTCACTGTTCTAAAGCTATGCTAGGTTTGTTTAGAACACACCAGGTCGATTTTGTAGTAGCATTTCGGAGAACAGCGACAGAGCTACAAAATAAAATAAACACGGCAGTAATAAGATTCCAAAACGAGATAAAGAGAAAGAAACTTAAGCTGACGCTCAAAAAATCAGAAGCGGTTCTGCTAGTAGGCAGAAGAACGATAAGAGAATTAACTGTCGAAGTAGATGGCATAGAGATAACATCAGCTAATCCATAAAATACCTAGATCATAGCACCAGGATGACCAACCATATTGAGTATATTACAATATTACAAAGAAGGTAGAAAAGGCAGCGACCCAATTATCCAGGATAATGCCTAACCTAGGAGGACCACGGAGCAGTAGAAGAAAAATCCTGGCATCTGTAGTGTACCCAATAATACTTTATGGTGCGCCTACCTGGATCCAAGCAATGGAGTATGCAAAGTACAGGAGAATGTTGGAGCCTGTACAAAGGATAATTTTGCTGAGAATATGCAGTGCTTACTGCACCACGTCGCTAGAAGTACTCCAAGTAATAACAGCAGCACCACCCATAGAACCATTAGCAGATGAAAGACAACGTATGTACAACAAAGAAGCGGGCCAAACAAATGCACATATAAAACAAGAAACTATCAATAAATGGCAGGGAAAATGGCAAAGGCTGGAGGCAAAGGCAAAATGGATCAAGCAACTAATACCGGAAGTACGAATAGAAAATATGGCGAAGTTGAGTACCACACTACACACTTCCTAAGCGGACACGTCTGCTTTGGCGAGTACTTGAAACGCTTCCATCTTGCTGAGTCGGAGGAATGTGTCTACTGCAAGGAAATAGATACGGCAGCACATACTGTCTTCCACCGACAGAGATGGACAAGCGAAAGATTGGTTACGGAAGCGGAAACACATGAGCGTCTGACAAGAGACAACATAGTCAGAATCATGCTGCGGCACATAAAGGGCTGGGACACGATAGATAAAGGTCTGAAAATGATGATCGGCACAAAGGAGGCAGGAGAAAGAAGAAACCAAGGAAACCCTTAGAATAAGCAGCGTAGAATAAGTAACACCAACATACTTTAGAATTGTATAAGCTAGGATAGCCCTTTCTTGAAGTAATGCGTAAGCGATACCAAGGGAAAAAGGGAATTCAGCAGGACCACTCGATCCGATCAGCCTATACAGCGTCGGTGACGCCCTTCAAAAAAAAGCTTGATTTTATTGAAAAGGGCATAAAATCCTGTAATTAACCACAACTTCTACCAGTAGAACGGTATTGAACAATTATAAAGTAAGAATTTCATAAAAAGAGCAATTAACAGAAAAAAATATAGAAAATCAAAAAGAAACTCCCATGAAATCCGTAAGTCCCAAAATTAGAAAATGATCTATGTCTTAAAAGTAAGGGTAATACTTAGTCATAAACAGTGTTTATAATTAAGTAATATCTGTTAATTGAATGGGTTTAAATTCAACAAATTTATTAATGTAAATCGTTGTTTATGAATACAGTCGTAAAAGGCTTTTGGAAAACTTTGAACTATTAATGCAGCTTAATAATAAAATTACAAGTTTATAAAATTAGTAGTGTGTACTTTTTTCCAGTCGTTATACGCAAAGAAATATTCAGAAATATAGAAATAAATAAAACTTCGATTAACGAAGAACTAAAAATAAAAAGAATAAAACATAGAAAAAATAAGAATGTAATATTAATAGTGGTATTTTCTATGGAATCAATAAAAATACTGAACCAAGTACATATGCAAGCTGTACTACATGTAAAAGATACTAGCTGGTGGTAAATCACAATGAGAAAAGCAATAACAGAAAAAGTACTTGTCGCAAACCAGAAACAGCAGAGACTATCAGGAATGTAAGAAACGAAGAGGAAAGCCCAAAAAGGAGAAGGGGTAGAAAGGACAGTCGACACAAAGGTTTGAAGAAAAAATATATATTGTAACGGTTTTAAAACGTTTATTTAAAACTTCGGTTCGTTGTGTGAATTATTTATTAACAAATATTAAAATTATTAAGCAACGAAGAAACACGAAATAACAACTTAATACTAAAACACAGCACTAATATTAATTCTAATACAAAACACTAATATTAACCCGTAACACTAATTAATTTATTTGTACAGTTTGTTTATTTATAACTATTCACGTACATTTATATTAACTTCACCGACACACAACATATTATATATCCCAGCTTCGTCCTTCCAGAACTTCATTCCAGAACGTTCCCGTAGTCGGGCGAGAATGAGTAACGGTCCACCGTTCTGGAAGCTTTTCGGTGGATGACGCACATGATCCCACACGTGTGCTGACGCATCTCGTTACAATATAATGAAAATCAGAATCTGTTCTTGGGAACCGTACGGAATTTGATAGACAAAAGGTTGGCAGTAATCAGAAACATAAAAGACAAAAACGGAAATATCATAGCAACTGGAGATAGAACAAGGTTCAAAGAATATTTTAAGGAGTTAAAAGGCATAAGTAATATAGTAAAATAAGACAAACAAAGAAAAAATAAAAAAACAATTGAAGCAGCAATATTCAAATAGACGCTTTAAGCACGTCTTAAGATATGAGGCAATTATTAATGGATAGTAATGAAAGAATGAGAAGAGCTGGAAAGTTGAAGAAATGTAATTATAATTACAATGCCTATTATTAAAAAATATAACGACAATTACAGAACTATCATCCTGCTGAACACAATAGCAAAAACAAGGGCAGAAATTTAGAAAAAAATATTAACAATAAACAATAAATTGTCGTTAGCATAGCCAAATTAGGTATATTGTTCGGAGAGAAAACAATAATCCTCTCATTTCAGTTCATCTCATTAAACAAAACCCAGGGGTTTCCCTTCTTGCTTGACATAAACAAATCATAAATAATGCGCAGCTCTTTAAAAGTTCCAAATCTTTGCTTTCATGTGACTTTATAAATTCTTATCAATCATTTATGAATACGATATGAGTAGTATTTGTGACATTTGTAGTTTTATCTGAATATTTCGCCACCTCTAGCTGAAAATTCAAGGCTTACAAACGTATCTACATATGTATAAAACAACAATTTTCACCAAATAATGCCGAAATAACGGCATAAACTAAAATTTATTTATGAATATTCAAATTTGTTTATTAAATAATTCATAAAACAAATTGTTACTTAATCATCCACGAACAAATAAATATGCAAAATATTAAATTAATCCTTTTTCTGGTTTGGTTATGTGCACAACACATCTATAAATTTCAACACGCAATAAACGAAATAAATATTTTAACTTTAACTCGTTTTCTAATGATCGTAGAAGTCTTGTAGAGCTTTGACCTTTTCTTGTTATGTCCTTCCACTTTCGCTGATCTTGGGCTGTTCTTCCCATTCCAACTCCGCTTCTACCTCTCGTAGGTCTCGTTTTATGTTGTCAATTATTCCTTGTCGGGGTCTACTCAGTGGTCTATATCCTTGTGGTTGAGTACATAATCTTTATGTCTCTATCATTATTAGTTCAAGCAAGGTCTTATGGTCCTTTCGCATGTACAAAGCTTAGCTTGCCGGTAAAACTGTAAGATTTTTTCAGTACATTGAACTTTTTCAACTAAAAAACACACAGTTGCAATTCGTTTTAAAAATTATCTTTCTGGTTTTATGTTTGCTTCGTCAATATTTTCCTTTCTTTATCTCTATGAAAATTAAATTTTAAAATGACAGCTTTTAGGGGTTTGTTTTTATTAGATACGAAACCGCACCGAATTTCAGGCGGCGAAAGTCATTTATCATCCTGGAAAACCTATTCAATTATAACAACTAGTTTTAAGAAGTTTTTATTTCAACCCGTTATTGATTCAGAAAGGTTTACTTAAAAACGTCATATTTATTTCACCACAGTTTTAAGTATTCTTGAATTGTCACAGAAACATTATCTGTCATCTGCACGAAGCAGTCGGCGCGAAAAAATTAAATAAGTGATGAACTGAAGTGTCACATTCAAAACAGACTATTAATCTTGGGAATATTAAAATGAACCGAGCTGTAAAAATAATATCCACGGCTCTATTCGTGAAACGACCTAAAGAGAATAGATCCATCGAAGGCTACAGTGCCTGTCAAGTTATTATTTTATTAATATACCAGCTCAGACCTTTATTAATCCAACACTAACTTACTAATCCATGCGTGATTTAAAATTTTATTTATAATTACACTGACACTTAGATAAATTCCAAAGTAATTAAATAAAAATGATTTGACAATCGAGAGAAATTAATTAAAATCCATAAAAACAATGGCGAAAGTTAAAAGGTAAGTGTAGCAAGAAAATAAGCGTACACCACCCTAAGACGGGGGTTTATAAAACGAATTTCCGTCCTTTCAGCCGCTCCAACAGCAGCTCTCTACTGAGGTATTCATCTAAGCCAGATTGGTCTTATCAGTTGGGGAAGCGTGTAATCAAATTCAATTCTAGCTCTGAACTGGAGACGCCAAGATGACATCGATAATCTGTACTTTACTACATCCGAACAACTTATCTAAACTATGTACCTACACAGATATAAATAGAACTAAATTCTTGTTCTCTTTCTTTCTTATTTTCCTTTAATATTTAGTTTTCGACTCAATCCTTATACCATATTTTAAGAAGCTACCCTTTTTAAATATTTCTTGTATTTTAGAAATTTAACAAAGGTTTGTATAGTTGCTGAAGAAGTAAGATTTGCTTTAAAAATTTTCAAACCAGAAGCACCGTATTAGATTATATAAATTAGAGGTACTCTAAAGGAGGCCTTGATATAAAGCGTGACATTTATTTATCCCTCGGAAAGGGTTCTTACGTGGCTCTCCTGATTAAGATATGTTTCACACTTCATTTGGGAATAAATCTATTTTTAACATGCAACAAATTCGGTAAGTGATGCTGGCAGGATAGATTTTGCATAAAGGGTTTTAATAGCTGGGGCTTCGAAACCCTTTTAAAATACTTTCGCCTGTAAATATAGAAACAGTGATGTAACAATTGGTGTTAAAAAGACATAACTTTTGTTAATTTAAGAGGATTTAAAATTACCTTTGTTGGGATTTAAATCCTAGAAGTGATTAATATTCAAAATAAATATGATTAAAGTCATTTAAAAATATACTCCCAACGAATTGTGTTTTTAAAAAACGTCTAAATTTAGGTACTTACTTAAGTTTAAAATAATACTGATTATTCTTTCTCTAATACCCACACGAATTACATAACAAAACTGCCTATTTTTAGGATAAAAATTCTAGCTTACAACTTACTGACATGGCATAAATTCAGGAGTTTAATTCTAACACCTGCAGACAAACAATTAGATTAACAACAATCAAATAATAATGCTAAGTTAAAATATTTACAGTTCGTGACCACAAATTTCAATTTCTAAGTTTAATTTAAACAAATAACCTCATTTAATTTGCTTTCTTGTAAGCTGTGATAGTTTGGTGCAGGTGCTTGTAGGTGATAATAGAGGTCTAGCGGTCTACTGGGAATTTACCTGCTTGTTCTACCACTTTTCTTCAGGGACCGGATGCTATTTTGAAGTTACTATGAACCACAATCTCTAAACCTTCTGGTTATAAGAAAGTTTATTTAACCAAAGTACGCGTATATTCTCTTGCTTGTGCAACTTACGGTTCATTTTCTAAACACCGAAGTGAACAAGGGTAATTTTGCTATCTTTCTATAATAAACTTCACTTGGCGTATTTTTTGGTTTGGTAGATTAATTCTTGTAAGTAATTGTTTTGTTTTGTTTAAAATACACATGATTTAGGTAATTTATAATCATATAAAAGACGGTTTTCATTTGAACAAGCGGGATTGAAATGAGCTACGCTACAGCTAATCATTTGTCATATCATGTGTATTTAATTGATTATTAGAACAGAAATAAATGAAGAAAGTCAATGATGAAAAAAATAACTATATTCCAAATAAATTACTTCAGGTTGAAAAACGACAAGAACATCGAATTTTACAAGAAATTAACCACCGATTAAGGACTTCAACATTCAAAGGAACTTAGATTAAAATTAGCTAAATATTCTGTAGAAATTTCTTATGTAAAACTTAAAATTTTGTATCCGTCAAAATTGTTACATATAAAATCGAAACAGTAAATGTATGTACGAAAAGTTATACACAACTACTCAATTCAAGTATTAAAGATGCATACAAATAAGTTCATTTAATAACAAATAAATCAAAAACGCATTTTACAAAAGTCGAAAAAAATTCGGCATAGATTTAATCAACGGAAAAAAAAGTAAATCCTAGGAGAAAATGCAGATTCTATTGAAGAAACCATAAAACTTTAAACAGCACAAACAGAAATTGGTTGGAAAAACTTATAAAAAAGAAAATTCCTGAAAATTCTAAAATCAGGTTCATAATTTGTTAGACAATAATAAAATTAATACACATCAATTTATAACTAACAGATAAATTAATCCAAAAACACCAAGGAAATAAAGGTATGAGAAAGGAAAGAAACTTATTACGTTCGCCAGTGCTTTCCATCCAACTGGCGGTATTAAATGTGTCTCCACAAAGGCAATAATGGGACATCTCTTACCAACCACCCCACAGCACAAACTTCAACTTCCAATTTGCAACTTCAGCTAAAATCCTAGATTGTGTTTAATGGTGAATATGTGCATCAAAGCCGTCAAACTAATTTCCTTGGCGTGGTCGTCTTCGTTTCTTTTGGGCAATCCAGAAACTACCATATAAGCATACCATGTTGTTTCTACCTAATATAATCACTAGACTTACTGTACTTAAACTAAAGAATTTAATGATGTTTTATTAGTAATTACTGGAGAGGAAGCTTAGCATACAAATGAAGGTAACTAATGGTATTGCTAACCAGTGGAATTTGTTCTAAAAAATCAGAAAAATTTGGTGGTGTAGTGCAAAAGCTGGATCGTATAGGAATTAAAAATAAGTACTAAAAGCAAAAGTCAAACAGATATCGAGTAATGGTACCAAACTGAGTACACTCCGCATACCATGTTGGATAAAGTTGCGTTACAAATTGGCACACACCTTGTAAAAACCAATTATCCTATCAGAAGTACTGTATAAGTCGTTTAAAAGATCCACTACCTGAAAAGTGAACAATATTAGCTGTAGACATTTTTGAATGTATAATCTTGAGTACTTACTACATTTGGGCAAAGTTAACTATGTTTAAGGCAAAAATAAGAAGGCTTTGTGGTAGATACAAAAACACTGAAAATGAGGGCGAAAGTTTCTGTTGCACGGCCTTGACTCAACAAAATAAAACACAAAACAGGGGTTATTACGACATCCAGATACTTTGCAGTTGAGCATGTCGTACCTGCATAGGCAAGCTTTTAGCACAGAGGGCCGTGAATCCTACAATATCACTGTAACGCATTCGAATTGTTCTGGTTCTACCAATTCTCCTGACATTAACTGTAGAGTAACGGGCCTTGGTAGTACCTGAAACAGAAGCATGTTGCCGTAACACATTCTTCCTGCAGACAGGATATGCAGAAACAATTCATAATTCTTTCCAACTTTATTAAAAACAATAGAATATCGGAAACTTTAGATATTCTACAAAATTTTCAGAATTTTATTCTTTTGGTTATCAAAGTGGATGCATCTTCCAGGTTTTTCTATATAACGCACCATTCGACCCAAAACGCTATTAACCCTCCAAAAGGGCGAGTCTTAAAGAAAAACGTAAAAGATATGCTAATTAGTCGGCTGACGTTTAAAATAAGAACAACTGCTGACTAATTTAGCTGGTTACCGGATAAGAAAGAAAGGCACACGATAAACCTGAAGATGAAAATATCTGTAAAGTTTTAATCGGGTATTGCTTAATACAGTCGACGCGCATTAAGTTCCCTGGCGCCGACTAATAACTGAATAAATAAACATAACAGCAACCAAAATAAAACTAATGTAAAATCAGGGCGAAATACCTGATATAGTAGATCTCAGTGTTTAAAAAAAATAAATGTAATGGTAACTGTATGTGTGTTTGTGTAATCAAATTTACATGAAATCAAACATTAAGATGTACTCAAATTTTGAAACAATTCCTGTAAAATAAACATACACAACAACAAACTCAAATAAAATACTCAAATATTAATTTACAATAATAAATTTATAAATACTCAATATGAATTCTTGGCAGTGTAAAATTTCGAAAATTGCATCATCATAAAGGTTGAAATTTTTATAAAAACAAATAATATTAAATCCTACTTTTACAAATATTGACATATAAATTCGTGAATGAAGGAACAAAATCAATATTTGATTTTGTTAAATTAAAATCGACTTATCTTAAATAATCTGGTGATCCGAGGTTTTTGCGCGGGAAGAACACCACGTTCAAGGACTCAAGTGTAGTTGTCTTCGCATCGTTGAAACAGCTGATTGCCCACTTCATAACTTGTCGCTATTCCATTTGATTTTGAACAGGTAAGTCTTTATTTTCAATTATCACTTGCTCAAACACTTAGGGCCAAATTCATAAACAGTATTTAAAGTTAGTAGGGATTTACGGATTTAGCAGATACTAAACCAATATAATTAATATATGTTGCTATAGCAATTAGTAACATCTAACTTTAAACACTGTTTATGAATATGGCCCTTAATGTTTATTGTAGTTAATCACTTTCCTGTAGATTTTACTGATGAGTATTTGATTTAACCTTACTTCCGTAAAGAAACACAACTTTTAGTTAATGTAACTTCAATAATAACATTATTAACACAAATATGGTTGAGCACAACAATAAATTAAACGGTTTCTTTAATTTTCAACATAAACTTCATAACACGTAAGTAGTTTCACTTTTCATTTTCTTAAAAAAAACTCATAACTTTAATTTTTTATCAACACATAGAAATTAATTTCACTTATTTATCATATTATTTAAGTAAATTATCGTTGTTTAATTGCTTCATTTTAATTTTATTTATTTATATTTCACATTTACTTCTTCATTGTTAATTTTAAACTTTTAAATATTTTTATGGACATCTGTCATTTTGAATCTATCTAGTTGTCCATAACTTTCTGTTACTAAAATAATATGGAGCTGAATTTTTCCGTGCACCCATTTCAAATACTTTTGATAGACTGACTAGCCTCTAAAATAGCATAAACCAATTAAAACTCAGAGAATTTTCCACAAATGATTCAACTCAAAATCCAAATTAATTATTTGCAATTTTTAACTTAACGAATCATTATTTTAAACTATTAATTGAAACTTACAATAACTTATTTAAATTTTATATACAATAACTTAATATTTGCTTTTAATTTAATTTTTATATTATGAACGTGGTTGCTGCCAAAATGTTCATGACTTATTACTATTTTCTAACTTATTCTAAATTATTCCTAATTCAACTAAAAATCAATTTTACATAATATTTACAACATTTTAAGATACATTTAACTCTTATGAATTTGCTTGACATCATCTTATAAGGCTTTAAATTCCCTTTTAAAATCTGACATTTGATAAACTTTTAAATCTTGTTTATTCTTATAAAATTCCCTTTCTGAAACCTTGTCTTTGTATCTTATATCAACTTTTTATAATATTTTACGTCTGACTAAATTTTTTATGGTCAAAACTTTAATGTAAACTTTCCTAATCTTTGTTCTTATTATAAAAACATATTTTATCAATTTAATTTTATTTGTCATTTTCAGCATGGCAAATAGGAAAATATGTTGCTAGGAATCAAAATATCCCAGAATTTCTAAATCGTAACATGAATTAAAGAAGATTTCTAACATCGGAAATCAAAATCTTGAAACGCCAAACTTTAAAATGTGTTTTTCGACATTCTACTCCTGTATGCTAATTTTACAGTACTTTTATTGAATTTACTAATTTATTATAAAACTTTTATATTGATTTTAAATAAAATTCATCTTAATATTTCATTTCTGTAATTTGTAAGTGTAAAATAATGTATCTTAAATGTCATATTGTAGTGTAAATTGTATAACTGTGTTACATTGTAATAAATTAATGTTGTTTGAAATTGTTACGTGATTAGATTACACAACAATATGTATACTTACCTGTTAATAATAAATACTAATAACAATTGTAGCTTTTTAAGATCTTTTAAGAATGGTTTAATAAGTTCGAAATATCAAGAATTTTGAAGTTTCATTCGTTTATGGTTTAAATTTTCCAATAAACAAATAAGTAGCTTCTGAGTGGTTTTCCTTGGAGATAAAATATTTAAATTATGCTGATGATGAGCTGCAGCTCATATAAATTGTGCTTGTTTAAACTGTAACTGCTTTTTCAATAAATATCAATAACGTACCTAAGGTATGCTTATTATTTGAAACAAAACCCATGGTTATGCTAGTCATCGTTACTTCTCATCCCTTAATCTTCCCGAAAGGCAAAATTTCAAAGTAACTATCAGTAAGGTAAAATGCGTTTTCATTTGAACAAGCGGGATTGAAATGAGCTACGCTACAGCTAATCATTTGTCATATCATGTGTATTTAATTGATTATTAGAACAGAAATAAATGAAGAAAGTCAATGATGAAAAAAATAACTATATTCCAAATAAATTACTTCAGGTTGAAAAACGACAAGAACATCGAATTTTACAAGAAATTAACCACCGATTAAGGACTTCAACATTCAAAGGAACTTAGATTAAAATTAGCTAAATATTCTGTAGAAATTTCTTATGTAAAACTTAAAATTTTGTATCCGTCAAAATTGTTACATATAAAATCGAAACAGTAAATGTATGTACGAAAAGTTATACACAACTACTCAATTCAAGTATTAAAGATGCATACAAATAAGTTCATTTAATAACAAATAAATCAAAAACGCATTTTACAAAAGTCGAAAAAAATTCGGCATAGATTTAATCAACGGAAAAAAAAGTAAATCCTAGGAGAAAATGCAGATTCTATTGAAGAAACCATAAAACTTTAAACAGCACAAACAGAAATTGGTTGGAAAAACTTATAAAAAAGAAAATTCCTGAAAATTCTAAAATCAGGTTCATAATTTGTTAGACAATAATAAAATTAATACACATCAATTTATAACTAACAGATAAATTAATCCAAAAACACCAAGGAAATAAAGGTATGAGAAAGGAAAGAAACTTATTACGTTCGCCAGTGCTTTCCATCCAACTGGCGGTATTAAATGTGTCTCCACAAAGGCAATAATGGGACATCTCTTACCAACCACCCCACAGCACAAACTTCAACTTCCAATTTGCAACTTCAGCTAAAATCCTAGATTGTGTTTAATGGTGAATATGTGCATCAAAGCCGTCAAACTAATTTCCTTGGCGTGGTCGTCTTCGTTTCTTTTGGGCAATCCAGAAACTACCATATAAGCATACCATGTTGTTTCTACCTAATATAATCACTAGACTTACTGTACTTAAACTAAAGAATTTAATGATGTTTTATTAGTAATTACTGGAGAGGAAGCTTAGCATACAAATGAAGGTAACTAATGGTATTGCTAACCAGTGGAATTTGTTCTAAAAAATCAGAAAAATTTGGTGGTGTAGTGCAAAAGCTGGATCGTATAGGAATTAAAAATAAGTACTAAAAGCAAAAGTCAAACAGATATCGAGTAATGGTACCAAACTGAGTACACTCCGCATACCATGTTGGATAAAGTTGCTTTACAAATTGGCACACACCTTGTAAAAACCAATTATCCTATCAGAAGTACTGTATAAGTCGTTTAAAAGATCCACTACCTGAAAAGTGAACAATATTAGCTGTAGACATTTTTGAATGTATAATCTTGAGTACTTACTACATTTGGGCAAAGTTAACTATGTTTAAGGCAAAAATAAGAAGGCTTTGTGGTAGATACAAAAACACTGAAAATGAGGGCGAAAGTTTCTGTTGCACGGCCTTGACTCAACAAAATAAAACACAAAACAGGGGTTATTACGACATCCAGATACTTTGCAGTTGAGCATGTCGTACCTGCATAGGCAAGCTTTTAGCACAGAGGGCCGTGAATCCTACAATATCACTGTAACGCATTCGAATTGTTCTGGTTCTACCAATTCTCCTGACATTAACTGTAGAGTAACGGGCCTTGGTAGTACCTGAAACAGAAGCATGTTGCCGTAACACATTCTTCCTGCAGACAGGATATGCAGAAACAATTCATAATTCTTTCCAACTTTATTAAAAACAATAGAATATCGGAAACTTTAGATATTCTACAAAATTTTCAGAATTTTATTCTTTTGGTTATCAAAGTGGATGCATCTTCCAGGTTTTTCTATATAACGCACCATTCGACCCAAAACGCTATTAACCCTCCAAAAGGGCGAGTCTTAAAGAAAAACGTAAAAGATATGCTAATTAGTCGGCTGACGTTTAAAATAAGAACAACTGCTGACTAATTTAGCTGGTTACCGGATAAGAAAGAAAGGCACACGATAAACCTGAAGATGAAAATATCTGTAAAGTTTTAATCGGGTATTGCTTAATACAGTCGACGCGCATTAAGTTCCCTGGCGCCGACTAATAACTGAATAAATAAACATAACAGCAACCAAAATAAAACTAATGTAAAATCAGGGCGAAATACCTGATATAGTAGATCTCAGTGTTTAAAAAAAATAAATGTAATGGTAACTGTATGTGTGTTTGTGTAATCAAATTTACATGAAATCAAACATTAAGATGTACTCAAATTTTGAAACAATTCCTGTAAAATAAACATACACAACAACAAACTCAAATAAAATACTCAAATATTAATTTACAATAATAAATTTATAAATACTCAATATGAATTCTTGGCAGTGTAAAATTTCGAAAATTGCATCATCATAAAGGTTGAAATTTTTATAAAAACAAATAATATTAAATCCTACTTTTACAAATATTGACATATAAATTCGTGAATGAAGGAACAAAATCAATATTTGATTTTGTTAAATTAAAATCGACTTATCTTAAATAATCTGGTGATCCGAGGTTTTTGCGCGGGAAGAACACCACGTTCAAGGACTCAAGTGTAGTTGTCTTCGCATCGTTGAAACAGCTGATTGCCCACTTCATAACTTGTCGCTATTCCATTTGATTTTGAACAGGTAAGTCTTTATTTTCAATTATCACTTGCTCAAACACTTAGGGCCAAATTCATAAACAGTATTTAAAGTTAGTAGGGATTTACGGATTTAGCAGATACTAAACCAATATAATTAATATATGTTGCTATAGCAATTAGTAACATCTAACTTTAAACACTGTTTATGAATATGGCCCTTAATGTTTATTGTAGTTAATCACTTTCCTGTAGATTTTACTGATGAGTATTTGATTTAACCTTACTTCCGTAAAGAAACACAACTTTTAGTTAATGTAACTTCAATAATAACATTATTAACACAAATATGGTTGAGCACAACAATAAATTAAACGGTTTCTTTAATTTTCAACATAAACTTCATAACACGTAAGTATGTAGTTTCACTTTTCATTTTCTTAAAAAAAACTCATAACTTTAATTTTTTATCAACACATAGAAATTAATTTCACTTATTTATCATATTATTTAAGTAAATTGTCGTTGTTTAATTGCTTCATTTTAATTTTATTTATTTATATTTCACATTTACTTCTTCATTGTTAATTTTAAGCTTTTAAATATTTTTATGGACATCTGTCATTTTGAATCTATCTAGTTGTCCATAACTTTCTGTTACTAAAATAATATGGAGCTGAATTTTTCCGTGCACCCATTTCAAATACTTTTGATAGACTGACTAGCCTCTAAAATAGCATAAACCAATTAAAACTCAGAGAATTTTCCACAAATGATTCAACTCAAAATCCAAATTAATTATTTGCAATTTTTAACTTAACGAATCATTATTTTAAACAATTAATTGAAACTTACAATAACTTATTTAAATTTTATATACAATAACTTAATATTTGCTTTTAATTTAATTTTTATATTATGAACGTGGTTGCTGCCAAAATGTTCATGACTTATTACTATTTTCTAACTTATTCTAAATTATTCCTAATTCAACTAAAAATCAATTTTACATAATATTTACAACATTTTAAGATACATTTAACTCTTATGAATTTGCTTGACATCATCTTATAAGGCTTTAAATTCCCTTTTAAAATCTGACATTTGATAAACTTTTAAATCTTGTTTATTCTTATAAAATTCCCTTTCTGAAACCTTGTCTTTGTATCTTATATCAACTTTTTATAATATTTTACGTCTGACTAAATTTTTTATGGTCAAAACTTTAATGTAAACTTTCCTAATCTTTGTTCTTATTATAAAAACATATTTTATCAATTTAATTTTATTTGTCATTTTCAGCATGGCAAATAGGAAAATATGTTGCTAGGAATCAAAATATCCCAGAATTTCTAAATCGTAACATGAATTAAAGAAGATTTCTAACATCGGAAATCAAAATCTTGAAACGCCAAACTTTAAAATGTGTTTTTCGACATTCTACTCCTGTATGCTAATTTTACAGTACTTTTATTGAATTTACTAATTTATTATAAAACTTTTATATTGATTTTAAATAAAATTCATCTTAATATTTCATTTCTGTAATTTGTAAGTGTAAAATAATGTATCTTAAATGTCATATTGTAGTGTAAATTGTATAACTGTGTTACATTGTAATAAATTAATGTTGTTTGAAATTGTTACGTGATTAGATTACACAACAATATGTATACTTACCTGTTAATAATAAATACTAATAACAATTGTAGCTTTTTAAGATCTTTTAAGAATGGTTTAATAAGTTCGAAATATCAAGAATTTTGAAGTTTCATTCGTTTATGGTTTAAATTTTCCAATAAACAAATAAGTAGCTTCTGAGTGGTTTTCCTTGGAGATAAAATATTTAAATTATGCTGATGATGAGCTGCAGCTCATATAAATTGTGCTTGTTTAAAGTGTAACTGCTTTTTCAATAAATATCAATGACGTACCTAAGGTATGCTTATTATTTGAAACAAAACCCATGGTTATGCTAGTCATCGTTACTTCTCATCCCTTAATCTTCCCGAAAGGCAAAATTTCAAAGTAACTATCAGTAAGGTAAAATGCGTTTCCGTTCATAAAAATCTAACCCCAATTTCGGGATCTGCCTATTCAATACTATTTCCATGATTTCTGTTTCAGAGATCACATTGGAAAAATCCACTAAGAAATGTTATTTGTAAAGGATCGTGGTTGTAAGGGCTGTTGTTGCATACAAATTCATTTTCGCAAGATTCGAAAGAGAAAGGGCGCGTAATACTGATTCACATTACAAAACTGTTATTTAATCGTTTGAATATACTAAAGAGCTAGTTAACGTAAAGGAAAATGTGTTAAACTAATGCGTTTTGCAGCGATATTTTAATTAATTTAACGTGGTAATTACGAATGAATCAGTTACCCATCATTAAATTGTCATGCGTATCTGAGCAGGAAATATTTGTTAAATAATTACGTTTTAATGGGTTATATCGATAGTTTGGGGGTGCGATGCTTTATTTAACACCAGGGAATTTATTAAATCAACTTTTCAGTCTGGATAATATTTAATCTCTTTAGAAAATAAATAAAAGAAGATTCAGCTCGCGCATTTAAAATTGATCTAAAATTAATTAAAGTCGCAAATTAATCCCTAATTAAAAATTCTTTCAAAACTTCGGTAAAGCATACATCGATTATCTTTCAATACACCATCTTAATTAGCTCTGACAGATATTTTAGAAATTTTGTGGCAAGTTTTCTTAATAACGGAATATTAAAAATTCATTCTGCGAACCGAACCACTTCTTAATTTTGCGGACTACATTAAACACTTGGTTACTTTCGCGAAGTTGCAAGAAATTTTTGTAAGGAACTTAAAATTATCTTGGTTCAGTTTCTTTCTTAATTTTTTTTCTCTAACTCGTTATTACGCCGGTTTGCATGCTTTTATTTAACATTTCTTAAAGAATGTCAGAAACATGTACTAAAGATTAAAACAAAAACTCCCAGCTTTCGAGTAAAATTAAAAACCAGGACTCTGCGATTTCTGGAATTTTTATTAACCCATAACTATCCAAAAGACATTTTTATTACGCGCCCGTAAAAATCACGCCGTACTTTTGCCGGTTTATGTTTAATAATTTTGTCTTAAACGCATTATGGTGCTTAAAAAAATTTATTTGTAACCCTTAACACTTATCGCACTTTTTCCTGTGTGTGTTTAAGTTGGGGAAATAAAATTGTTGGAGTTTTTTCACGCACAAGCAGCCATCTCGAAAACAAAACATATAAGGGCGTCGGGGAAATAGCTTTTATTACATCACGTATGTAAATGGAATGATGGGAGCGAGGGTAAACCACTTATATACGAAAGAATCTACGTGAGCAATACGATCACGGGGTTATCTCACCGCGTTATAGCACGTAAAACTTGAAATCAATCGCAATCAAATAACGCCACGTACCTTCTAGTTTTTATATTCTTCATAAACGTTCAAGATCCAAAGGTGTATTATCTTTGAAATCATGCGTGTCACGAAATGCTGCAGCATTATGTTTAAAATTTCAAAACGTAAAGGAAAGACGAAGCACCAATTCTGTACTAAATATTTGGCCCGCATAAGACCTTTCTGCAGGTTTCTAAAAAGGAAGTAAATGATGTGAAAATGAGCTGCTGGGTGTTTCATTCATTTTGGTAATTTAGTCAGAAGAACATAGGATGCATTTTACATTATCTTTAACGCATAGCTGCCGGCAGACAGATACAAGATACAGCATTCTGTATACCCTTTTCGTTCCGTTAGGTGTTATATTACACCACCAACAATCTATTTAGAGTCTTGCAAGTGTCACAGTTACCTTCAAAAGCTTTCATTTTTACTTAAACATTTTTTAAGTCGTACAGAATTGCAACATTTTCTTCAATCAAAAGTTTCTTAGATTTAAACTTGTTATGATCTAAGCTGAAGTATTCAAAATTACTTTCTTAATGAAATACTTTGCATATTTTTACAATTTTTGAATTCCACGAATTATAAGAAACTTTTGTAGAAATAAGTAATTTTTACATGCAGTTATTCAAAATTAGTTTAAACTTCTAAACTTAAAATTAAGAATACTTTCCCACTTGCAGAGCGTTTTTTTTTGACCATTTAGTCAAAAAAAGAATGCCAAACAAATAACAAAAAAAAATTAATACAATTATCAACTTCCTATTCTAGTGGAATTTATAAGCACCTTAGCGAAGTAGATGAAAGGAGAAAGCTTAAACATTAATTGCTTGAAATATAAGAAGAAGAGAAGAAACAAGAAATAAAGGCCCAATATCAAATCGAGAATAAAAAAGTGAACAAGGGTCATTGATGTAATATGGAATACGTGTAAAAAAATATGGCAGAACGGACCTTATCCACTCTTGTTCCGCTCCATAAAAAATTACATTAATATCTCACCCAAGGAAGATAATTCTTAGAATGAATTCTTTAAATAGTCAGATTCCACAAGAACAGACAGGATTTGTAAGCGGTAAAGACACAAGCAACAAATTCTAAATCTTCGGCAAATTATCGAAAAGGCCGGAGAGTTTCCAATAGGAACATAATATATGAGTATATGCTTCATAGATTCTAGCAAGGCCTTTGATTGCGTAAACTGGCATAAATTATGGCAAACTCTATTGGAAATGGGAACTTCCCAACATCCAGTTCTAGTAATAAGAAAATTATGCGGAAACGGCTCAGCAAAAATTAAGGTCGATGGAAGAATCTCTAATTCAACGAGGTATCCGCCAGGGATGCACCTTGCCACTTCTGTTGTTTAATGCTTATGGTGAACATAATACCGCGAAATGATTTAGAAAACTGGGAAGGCGGTATATAGAAGGAAGGAAAATACACACAAACACAAACTGAAGAAGAGATGTCCGAGCTTTCGTTTCGTTTCGGACTGAAACTGAATACACAAAAACCTAAGTTAATGACCATCTATCGAGCTAAGAAGATAGAGAACCCACCGAACATCCGTGACGTTGAGAATGTTACTGATATAATTTATTTTTATCTTGAGTCTTATATCACTGAAAAGGTACCTTGGTCATTACCGCTAAGGCGGTACCTGAACCTGAGTAAGATCTGAAAAGACAAACGCATCTGAAAAACAACGATCGTAAATACATTTATTTTTTCGATTGCATTATTTGGCGGTGCAACATGGACGATAAAAGATATAGATCTGGCCAAGATTGATGCGTTCGGGATGTGGATTTGGTCAAGGCTCTTGAAGATTCCCTGGACAACAAATGCGTCCATACTGGAAGAACTCAACATCCGAGCCAAACTGTCAATAGAAATAAGACAGCGAATCCTGAAATATTTTGAATATGTCACCGAAAGAACATACTACAACCTAGAAAATTGAAAAGTCGAAAGGGCTCGACCTGGTGGGCGCTCTCCAAAGCGATGGATCGACCAAGTGAACGAGTTCACCGGAACGTCACTCCAGAAAAATTAAGGCCTGCTTCAGATAAGGAAAAATGGAGAAACATCACGGATACTGTTACATGATAACATGGGATCAGTCATGAAGCCTACGATATATAAAAAAGAACATTATGCGACACACAAATCAGATACAAGACCAAGAAGGATAGCGTATAAGGAGTGAACAGGAATAAATGGAAAGATGGCTAGAATACTTGACAAGTATACATCAAATAAAAATTCAAACGCCAGATAGAAATAGACAATCACAAACCCAGTCTAAACATATAAACAAGCGAGATAACTAAACAGGTAACAAAACAGGTCACTAAATATATGAAGAAGGGCAAGGCACCTGGGATCGACAACGTTATACCAAAGCTCATCAAAGAAGATACAGAAACAAGCACAAACCTACTACATAAGTTACTAAATAGAATATGGCAAGACGATGAAATACCGGAAGACTGAAATATAGGACTCATTGTAAATTTGCCAAAGAAAGTTAATAATACTACTAAGTGCGAAAATTGGAGAGGCATGACCCTACTATCCTTTTATGTACAGAAAGAAAAATACTAACGAGAATAGGAGCAGGTCCTGCTAAGACCACATTTGCACACTACGAATAATAATAGAGCAATCAGTAGAAATAATTAACAAATTATGTGTCAACTTTATTGACTTTTGAAGAGCCTTCGATAGTATGAATGGATCAAGAATGTGGAAAGTATTCGAGGCAAATGAAATAGGTACCAGATAAATTTATTCACGCAATGAAAATGTTCTACGAGAACTGCCAAGCAATAATTTATTGTACATGATGGAAACTTCTTGAAAGCAATATCCATTAGTAGCGGAGTAAGGTAAGGGTGCATTTTATCACCAACAATATATCTCATCATAAGGCTGTAGAAGAGCACCAAAAACGTTGCAGGGATAAAATGGAGTCATTTTACACAGAAGATCTTGACCTTGTGGGCGACTACTGGCAACAAACCAGAAACAAATTTAAGATAAAACAAGGAAGGTAGCGAGAGAAGCAGAACAACAAGCCTTACAATAAATAAGAACAAAACTAAAATTATGTGCGTAAATGTAAACAGGGAACTTAACAGTAACGAGGGACAGCTTGTAAAAGTAGACACATTTTGCTATCTAGGAAGTCTATCATACTAAATGTAGGTACGGACCAAGATATGAAACCTCGATTTACCAAAACCAAAAATACCCTCTACATGCTAAAAGAAAGAAGAGCTCATACCTTAATAACAAATTAACGATATTCAACACAACTGATAAAACTGTGTTGCAGTATAGGACAGAAACCCGGAGTTATAAGTATTTCTAAACAAATAAATGTTTGCGGCAAATACTACACATAAGATGCCCAGAACGAATATCTAACGAAGAATCGTGGAACGGCACACATCAAGAGCATATCAGCATAACAAGTAAAAGATGGAAATGGGTCTGGATAGGCCCACACTTAGGAAGGAAAGAGACAATCTATCTAGTCAAGCTCTAGAATGTAACACAGCTGGGCAAAGAAAGCGTGGTAGGCCGAAAGAAACATGGCAAAGGAGTGTGCTCAACAAAATTGATCAGGTGAAAAAAACATGGCGCCAAATAGAACAAGATGCCCAATGCCCACTTTCGAGTGAGTCGGAGGCAAATGACCAGGGACCTATGGTCCAATGGGATTGAAGGAGACTAAGTAGGTAAATTAGTAAATTTGACTTTATTTTAGATTTAAAGTTTATTAATAATGATTGGCCAATCAAAATAATAAATCTCACAGCTGACTTTTATTTGGAGCTGTATTATATTTTGATATTAATTTACGATGATTCTGTCAATGTTCGTGTACCCGGAACTAATTTTGACTAATTGCTTTTAACTCGAAAATAATGAGTTAAAATAATGATTCCCACAAGTTTCTTAAAATTAACTTTAGAATTCAGGGTATTTCATTTAAAAACCCGAGTTGAATACAAATTCGATAATAAAACGAATACAAAGAGTAAAACTTTATACAAATAAAGATTTATTATTATTATTATTATTATTATTATTATTATTACTAAAACGAATACTTTAAATTTTCAAAATTGTTAGGCATTCTTTGCTGTTAAAAAGATATCAAAATGTTCCGGTAATTATGTACAACATATGTCCGTCAAAGCGCATACCCATTTCAGTAGTTTAGTAGTAGCAGTATTCAGTATTAAAAACTTTAAAAGCCTGAAAAGCTGCCTGAGTGACAACATTTATACAGCATATTAATACAAAATCTACACGTGAAAAATAACTAACAAATGTGTCTGTAAAGCGTAATACAGAAACGAGCAATGTAAAAAAACATCAAAGCATATTGCCAGGAATATTAAATTGTCCTCTCTGATATGCTTTGTAGTGCATTACTTAGTAAATATAACCATTGTTATGTACAGAGATTCAAATTAACAAATAAACCACATGAATTACCTTTTAACTGAAATGCTATAACTGCTGGATTAATTTAGTAAACTTGGATCATGTCTGTTGTATGCTTTCATTAGATTATGTTTGTTACTGGCGGCGTAACCTACAGTCAATTCAAAAAACTAGATTACCAAGGCAGGAAAGTAAGTAAGAAGAACTTATTGTTGAAAAGTATGATTGCTATACTTCGCAGGTGATACCGGCTTGCAGAGTCAATTAGCCTATGAAGCGTACCTCCTGCTGCCAGTGAGATCGAGAGCCTATAACATTTACATAGGTTGCCCTATCAAAATTTCATTGAAATACTTTGATTAAAATTTACTGCACATACCGACGTCCTAGTGGTGCTAACGCGTAGTAGAGACAACTTAGAAGAAACAGTTAACGAGATAGCGGAAGAAGCTGTACAAAGAGAGCTAGATATCAAATATACGGTCCGCAAATAATTTCGAAAAAATGCAAACTTTTAAGTACCAATACTGTTGTTTATATTTGCTGAAACATGAGCATACAACAAGAAACGAAATGTCAGAATTGTTAAAGTACTTCTACCAACCTACAAAACACCCTGTTCGGTCATGAATAGTTATTACTTTCTGCGAGTGAAATGACTACTGCATGAACTAGCTGGTAAAGACACCCCAAAATTTTGCGGAAATCGCATTCCGCAAAACGCGAATCGCTAGTGCATGAACCTAGCTTTATCTGTGAAATTATGTTTCGAAACAAAAATCATGTCACTAGTGATTTCTGTCCGTAAAAAGAATAAGCTCAATTTTTCGAAATGTAGAAGAAGTGATACATCATTGCATTCAGAAAAAAATTGTCTCTTGAAAGGGCCAAAAAAATTGCATGGTACCAATTTAAAATTTTGAGGTTAGGTTAGATTACTAAAAATTTGTACATATGAAATTGGTTTTATTAAGTGCAAAGAAAAGTATTTAAATTACCATGCAAATTAGTTCAAACCGCATCTCAATCTCTTCAAATACAAAAGTTACCCATGTTGTCCCTACGAAATCCGGGCACCCTGTATAGTGTGAGCCTGCCTACAAGTTTGAGAATTTCAGTAAAGTAAATTATTTCAGTTAAGCAAGGTAATTCACATCTTGCAGCGGGGTGCGGCAAACCCAACCCCTTCGAGCCCTAGAGGAACTGTCTGCGGTACGTTCTTCGTAACCATCTTTGGGTGACATTCCGTAGTGGCGCTCAACTTCATCCCTATTATGACTAGCTCTTACTGAAGGGTTTTAAGCGTTTCGAACCGCTTTCTCCACTGTTTTGCTAGCCGCGCGCCCAAGGGACAACAACCTCCTCTATTAAATGTTGTAGTGCAGAATAAGCACGTGACAGGCTTAAAATTTGAGGTTTACTTAAACTGCATGTAACCGGCTTAGATGGCGTCAAGGTTAGCATTTTTGCCTTGTAAACCAAAGATCTCGGGTTCGATTCCGAGTCCCGGTCAGAAAGATTTTTTATGCGGAAATGATCTAAAAGTGTGCCTCTTTCAGGTATGAGATAAAACTGTAGGTCAATCAAAAACGATGGTAGGCCAATCAACGAATGGCTTTCAAGACACAGCTATCCAAATATTTCAATGCAAGTAAATTTCACCAAAAACGTGGGAATTTTGACATTGTACTTATGTAACCTCGTGGTTTGTAAACCACATAAAGCACTTCACTGGAATCATTGGCAACGTGTAGTTCCTCTAGAATTCTGCTGACAACAATACATGTAAAGTTGTATTTTTGGATGGCTACAGCTGGAAAATATTTTTATGAATAGAGACCAATTAAAATTAAAGACAGGCAATCCAATCTTTTTCAAAAACGGTAAGAATTTAATGAGTTTATCGTTTATTTTCTTTTAGAGCCAACACAGCCTATCGTTTCGCAGTATTTTAATGAATCATGATAACTCCGTATACCTATAAAACAATATTCTCCACAGAAATTAAGCTTCATTTAAATATATTAAAATTATTTCTCTGAAAGAGTGATTCCATAGAAAATTTCATAATGGCTCTGTCTGTATTTGTAACCTCTCTTACCTTTCGGTGTCAAGGATAAAGAAATAAATAATCTTCTGTCGGTAGTATAAAGCTCCTTTCCAAGAAAAGCGAAATTTAGAAAATGCTGTTAGGTATATCAATTTCAAGCGAAACGGTGGGCGAAAAAATCCATTGTTCATGATGTCGAAACCCCCTCAAAGATTCGAGTCCTATTCAAATTTTCCACAGTATCGGTTATCAGGTAAGTAGTTAAATAAAATATTAACTTGCTTACGGAAAACACAGCTACTTTCCAACCCAAGAAAATAAGAATAGGTGATAACTTTGGATTTGGTTTTAGGTAAATTATTGCCATCATATTATGTAGGTACGTTAAAAATTACAATGAGCTGCCAAATCATGTCAGTATTTTCTGTTTGAACCCATAAAGCAAAGAAAATGGAGAGCGCTGAAGAAAGGTGGGTGAAATCAACATGAAATGAGACAAATAGCGAAAGCCCTCAAGCTGATGCCTAGCTATGTATACTCGTAAAAACCAGTGGTGAACTACCGCTAACACTCTTAGTACAGACAGATCAATAAAAAAACCAATTAGGGTAGGCTGTGAAAATGAATTATTTTGAATTGGTACTTTAGCCACATCCACAGAATGACATTTTATAACGTTTGTAATTTGACATTTTTATTGTAAACAAAGTTTATAACCTTAAATTCATGTCAGAAATGTCATTCTGTGGATGTGGCTAAAGTACCAATTCAAAATAATTCAATTTCACAGCTTACCCTAATTGTTTTTTTTATTGATCTGTCTGTATAATGAGAACAATAATAATCATTGTGGACGAGATAACTCGCTAATAATGTGATAAAAAAAACTTAAAAGCAAATTATGAGTTAAAAATTAATTTCATATTACTTTTGTTAAAAGGAAGTAACTTACTTCGATATTTTTTAAATATATATAATAAAATATAATTTTGGATTTTCTGTTTGCTAGAGAAACATCTTCGTCTCTTCAAAAATGCCAAAGTAACCATACCTTTCAAGAAATAAAATTTGTATTCCTAAAGCTAGAGTATATTAAATGTTAATCGGCGAAAAAACCTATTTTACGGTTATTCATTGGGTGAAATCTAGGCTTGCGAATGTCAGGGATCCCAACGCGTATTGACTACTCTGATCGAAGGCATTACCCGACTATAAATTTGTCAAACCCAAGGGGCTTCCATCCCTGGAAAGGATCTTTATAGTGCCAAACATTATTGTCATATCCGTCTCCTTCTTCTTGTTATGGTCGAAGCCTAGGTTGATGGCCTGTTAATAACTCATCAGTATGAGTACTGTGAGCCCCCTTCGCATGTGTGCAGGGCAGGGGGCTAATCTTACTGCTTGACAGAAGTGAAGAGGATCGCCCGCAGTGTTGCCAGGTTGACGGTTATCAAAGGTGTTAGTATGATAACCGGGATCGCCGAAACATGGAGAAGCATACGACCTTCTAAAATTCCGACGGGGATACCGCCGGTCTCGGAAATCGAACCCGAGTTCCCTACGTCAGAAACCGAGGCCTACGCTATTCGCTCCTTTATTATTTCACTCATGATTAAGTATTAAAAAAATATGCCGTTCTATACTGACGCTATATGAGTTGCTAACGTTCCTCATTTTTACAGCAAGAGATATAATTCAAACTAAATAAAACGTTGGCACGCTTGGTTAAACGAATTTAATTACATCGAACTATGTAAAAATGGATAAGGTTGCCGTTTAATTCGTTATACTCGTATATTTTTTATCTAAACATTTCTATTCCTTTGTACTCGTAATTCGTTTCATCTGGTTTTAATTAACTATTCCTTTCAAGCTAGTAATTGTTCAGAACTATAACATCCAGACATGAATTGTATAAGGGCATGTTCTTTGAATTTTTGTGTACTCTTTGGTAAAAAATTGCCTTTGGTCAATCACAGTAATTAACTTACAAGTATATAGCAGTAAAGCATTTATCAAATTGACGTAAAATTAATATTGGATACAACTCGTCATTTATTGAAGTACAGCGAGGAAGTTTTGTTAACCCTATATTTTCTATATTTAGCCACCGACATTGTGTTGTAAAACTTACTATTCTTGAGGCAATAGCTTCGAATTGTTGTTACATGGTCTTAGAACTGTTTGTTGACGTTTTGAGAACCCTTACAGGTAGTATCTTCGAAACTGAACTGTAAGATTACATTACGGTCACCGCCCGAAGTCATGAATCCAGGATTATACTCGGACGCCGAAAATCTCAGGCTGTTTCCTTGTGCTATCGTTTCATAATTTATTTTAAAGCATATATTACATTAACTTATTTTTAAACGTAAATTAAAATTCGTATGAACGTATTTAAAAAGCGAAACACTTTTAATGAATAGATCTCCTGCATGATGTTTATCCTCATCGATAAAATTCGTTTAAAACAAAAATGTTGAATATTAATAACGTTTGAAAGATACCCCGGAAGGAAACATAGAGATAATGTGGTGCTACGCAGAAAAGTATTTAAAAAATGCAGCAAATAAAAAGGGGTTACGGTTGCATGAATAATAATGTTTTAATGCTAGAACGCAGAAGTTCCATGGAAAGGAATTTTGTGTTGTGGCAAATAAAGCTTCTAGTTGCATATTTATCTACATTTCATAGAGAAACAAACCATTAGAATGCCTTTTATAGTGCATGCATTACGTTATGACCGGAAATTCATCAGTTGGACAAACATAGTTTTGCCTTTTGAAGTCAAATCTAAATTTGTTGGTATGTTACATATTAGTAGATCTACTACTTCTTTATTTTATTGTTTTTAATTCTATGTTTTGACAATTCCTCAGTGTTTTTGTCCATTTTCTGTCTTTTACCTTTGGAAATACAAATAAAACTGTTGCTATCTCTCTTTCTTTCTGGAAGACGTACACAACATTTATAGAAAATTTGAACACAACATGGATTACAGACCAGATTTAAGAAAATTTCCCTTCTAATTATGTAATTATTTTCAGAGAGGGTTCAAAACGAAGTAAAAATAAGACTACTTCGTAAAAAAAATAATCATTTCGATGGTATTTTATACGTTCCTAGGTTCCTAAATTGCAGAATAAAGTCTATTCATCCTAAATTTAAGTTTTAACTATTTTACAATTTTAGAACAATCACCTAGATTAGTTCCAGACTATGAATATCGAGTATTTATTAAGAAACTGACTGAAGTTGATTCCAATAGTGTAACTAACGTACTCAATTTTAGTATACTCAAATACCTACATTTGAATCACGTGCTATGAGGCACAGAGGTATTTTTCGTGGTTGAAATAGATAAAAGAGCTAATTTTAGACTTGGTAATATATAAAAATACTTAGTTACCTACATACGTTAATGTTAAATTAATTAAATAAAATGTGATTGTGGACCATATAATTAAAAAATTCAATGAATGAAGCTTTTGCTACAGTTTTATATAAAATAAATATTTGAACGCGCAATTTTGGTAATGATCTCTCTTTCTGTTTGGTTCCTCTCTTGTGTTATTTGTGTACGTCTTTGTGTATAGATTGCGAATTTGCTAGTGTAAGTTTGTTTTCTGTACAGAAGTCTATCCTTATATACTTACTATTTCTTTAGTAGATTCCAGAAAATAGCAAAACTGTTAGAAGCGGTGTAGGGGGCACTTTTGAACATATTTATATATTTTAAATTACTGCAAACTTGAAAAGCACTCAAACAAAATGGCGTAGGTGTGTTACAATGAAGAAATATGTCTAAATATTCCCCACCCCCAGTGAAAATACCTACAGAATTGCAACATTTTGAATTTTTCAGCTAATCTATTGTTTTAGTACATATTGTTCAAAGGTACCCCATTCATGGGGTATTTCTTCATGGTAACGGACAACTGCTTGATGATATCTGCAGAAGCCACCATACTGGTATTTTCAAAGGCTGGAAAATAAAACATTTTGCCTATTTTTCTTAAATATTTGATGTTGTATTCATCCTCATGTTTATCAGTTATGACTCCAATATAGTGAACAAGTTTTCTTCGTACAGAACTTCACTATGACAAAATCGTCCACTTCGAATTCATCTAATGGCAACTCTTGACGTTTTTCTGTTGAGTCGTCTTGATCGTCGATGATACATTCGGCAGTGGTCTGATGACTTCTGGGGACAGCACGTCGGACTTATTTACTAATGCCGCCGATGTTGATACAACAGGTTCGGTTGTTTCAGTCAAACTACTGTGTCCTAAAGATCCATCTGTTTCAACATTAGTGGATACAGGTGTTCCTGAAGCGATGAAGTCACTCTCAGAGAAAATATTTCTGTTGAAAGGCCAAATTCCTTGTTTTCTGAAAACCAGAAGTAATATTTTTGGGAATAAACGATGACTGACTTGCAGTGTTTGACAGCCCAGCTAAATCGTGGATGCTAATAGCTTTGCCTGCATTGGAGATCAGCCAGTCGTGTTGGGCAACTTTCAGCTTAGCCTTGAATGGAGCTATTATTGAGACGTCTAAAGGCCGGAGTCGATGGTAGTAGTGTGGTGGTATGGTGACAAGCTCGATGCCATTCTCTTTTACAAATATTATGGCACCTAATGAGCAATGGGATTCATGGTTATCCATCACAATCAGAATTTTTTCATCTAGGCTGCACTTTTTAGTAAACTTTTTGATGTGTTCAAAAACTTTTAAAAATAGAACTTTCGTCACCCAACCGTTGCGCTGGGAGGATTATTTACTAATCCAACACCCACAAGGAAACTATCGTGATATCTAGCTCGCGGGAATATAAAAACTGGCGGAAAGTTGTTCCCATCAGCACTCACTATAATAGGACACATAGTCATGAGTGCGGCCCTTTCTGCCGACGTAACCTGTCCTACTTGCTTAACACCTATCTCCGCTATTATGTTTAGTGCATCTACGACTGTCCAACCCTGCTATCTCGTTAATGTCCCAACTTGCAGGATGCCCTCTGTTAAGTGCCTTCGCATAATCAAGTGCCAAGATCATTAAATCTTTATACGAAAGACCATACTGAGGTTTTTAACGTTTCAAAATATAGTTCAGCAACATCGGCGCCTGTTCTTGGTTAAACACCTGCCGAAATTTGTGCTTCGATGAATAAACTTCTGGTCTAGGCTGCTTCTTCAGCCGGCAAAACAAAGCAGTGTGTTAAACTACATAAAGTTTTCTTAACGACATTTCATTTTTTTGTACCGCTGATATTGCTTTTGCCATGTCTTCTTCGCTGAATCCCTCGTCTTTCATTTTTCTCTTGTAAGTTCTTACCATAATCGCTAATAAGTTTGAAAAAGCCAGTTCCCAAATAAAATAACTAATTAAATATGTTGCTGGGGCACCTTTGAATAATGTTCATTTGTGCCCCCTTTCAGATGTTCAAAGGTACCCCATGTTTATACATCTAAATTATGTTAATTATGTCCCATTTGTTGGCAACACTGCAACAACAGAATTAATATAAAGATCACCTAATGCTGTCCTAATCTTACCCATTTAAGAGTTATTGATGAAATTTAAATTAATATTGTTTTCTATATCGACATATTTGTATGTAAAATATTACAACAAAACACAATAAAATCAATTTTTTTTAGTACTTACATTACAAATAACACTAAGGCGCCACTACAACAGACACTGCCTTCTGTAACTGTCACCTTATTTACCACATAGTTTCAGAACAATACTGGTCACAGAGCGGTAAATTTGAACGCTGTCCAATAGTGCTCCGTGTTCAAATTCCCCCAATACGTTAAACGTTAAGCACCGGATGTTGGGAGTGATCATTTTGTGCTAAATTTAGACATGATAGAAATACAAGAACGTGACAAGGGGAAAAAGAGGAAAACAGCACAAGAAAAAATTAGAAGCTATTAACTGAACACAGAAGATATTAAGGAGAGATGCCAAAAGTAGTGTAACGGGTTTAGAAGAAAAATTAACATACCGAAAATTAGTAGCAGCTAGTTATAAAAGTATAAAAAGAACGTGTTGTGGACTCTTAAATTAAGACACGTAATTAAAAAGAAAGGAAGATGGAAAAGTACCTAAAAATGTGAAGACTATGGAAACTATTAAAAAGCAACGATAGAGGACAAGAAAAGAGTTCAGAAAGAAAAGCAAGAATCTTCGATACAAAGTGAAAAAGGAATTGAACTAAAATCAAAAACTACTTTATAAGATAATTTGAAAAAATGACGACAATCTAAAGATAGGAAAAGTACCAGGAATAGATGGCATAACCCCGGAAATGATGAAGCAGGTAAAGAAAATTTACTAAATGTTTCTAAATGAAGTAAAACAATTGAAAAGACTGGTAATCTGGAATAATAGTGCCATTATTCAAGTAAGGGGACACAAAGGGCTGCAAAACTATTTATAGAGGAATCACGTTATGAGTATACCAGGTATAAAAAGGATCCTAGAAACAAGAATCAGCGAGAACTTAGAAGACCCAATAGAAGGTATGGAAACAGAGAAAATAGAGGAGTGCAGGACCAAATATTTACAATAACATAATAAAATGAAAAAAACTATTAAAAGGCAGGGACAAATGCATATCTGTTTTGCAATTCTACAAATGTTTTTTAATACAGTTAAAAGAGGTGTGGAAACCAGCAGGAAAAGGGGGAATTTGATAAGGAAACAATTACATCACTTAAAGTTCTGCACAAGAAAAACGTCAATCAAGATCAAGAGACGGAGAATCAAAGAAGTTTAAAACAACAGAAGGATTGACACAAGCATTCGTGCGTAATTATAATCAGTACCTACAGAGGCTGAGACGCATAGAATCATCAAATATCTGGGAGTATGCAGAAGAACCGGGAAACTGTAAAATGCAATCAAAGCTGCATTCTCAGACAAAGAAGAAAAGATAGAGGTGTTTAACAAAGTGGTGTTGCTTACATATGGAAATAGGTCGTAGACAACAACGAAAGAACAAAATAGCAAAATCAGAAGTACAGGGTGGCCCATTTTCGATGTTTTTAAATGGGAAGTACCCTTAATATCGGGGATAGGCAAAAACTGATGTCGGAGTCCAGGGCCCTTTTTTGATGCAAGTTCAAGTCCCGAAAACAAAATTCCGCTATCTTTTGTTATTTTTTAGTTATAGCCCAAAATTCATAATTTGGCCATATCGAAAACTTCAAATATCTGTCTTGGTTTTGAAGATATCCAAAAACGGTAAAAACATTCTACAGGCACTTTTTCAAGTAGAATACGATAGTCAATCCAGATATCTTCTAATTTTCATGTTTTAAGAGTTATGACATAAAGTTGGCATTTTTTAAATATAAGTCGTAGTTGGCCATGATACCATTAAATTGAATATTTTTTCTGCTTTCCGAAAATATATAGTTTATAGGGTTTAAATGTAGTAACAATGCCTTTTTTGAACAAAAATCGGATTATTTGATGTTGTTAGCAATTAGTGGGCCATGGTTCATGATAGCAATAAACAAAGGCTAATAGAGCGGGTGCATGTGATGTCACCAGGCGCACAATAACGCGCCCGATTGAAAATGAACGACAGTTTTGTAAGTTAACAAAACTAAATAATTACTTTAATATTTTGTAGAAAATCTCGCGTTATCTTTAACAGCTTTTAATTATCTTGACATATGGAGATTTTACAAGTTTCTACGTATAACCTGGCAAAATTTTTAGTTTCTTGTTTTCCAGAGCTTTTCTCTAACTGCTTTCTCTGGGAAATATCACGTTCCCTAATACTCTTTTTAATTCACGATAAAATTTTCAATTACGTTCGTATCAACTGACCGTGGGGAAAATTTTAAGTAACTGAAAATTTCAAAATTATGTGGGTTAAACCATCCCTCATCTGGTTAAACACATCTTTATTCGGTTTGATATTGTAATATGTAATATTTCCTTTTTGGGAAAATTAGTATACCGATGCATACAAATCTACCCTTTGTTTACCCTACAAGAGTTTAGCTGATGACCTAGTGACGTCACATGCAACCACTCTACTACTTTTTGATTTGCTATCATGAACCATGGCCTACTAATTGCTAACAACATCATAATATAATCTGATTTTGTTCAAAAAAGGTATTGTTACTGCATTTAACCCCTATAAACTATATATTTTCGGAAAGCAGAGAAAATATGCAATTTAATGGTATCATGGCCAACTACGACTTATATTTAAAAAATACCAACTTTATGTCATAATTCTTAAAACATGAAAATTAGAAGATATCTGAATTGACTATCGTATTCTACTTGAAAAAGTGCCCCTAGAATGTTTTTACCGTTTTTGGATATCTTCAAAACCAAGAGAGTTATTTGAAGTTTTCGATATGGCCAAATTTTGAATTTTGGGCTATAACTAAAAAATAACAAAAGATAGCGAAATTTTGTTTTCGGGAACTGAACCTGCATCAAAAAGGAGCCCTGGACTCCGACATCAGTTTTTGTCTATCTCCGATATTAAGGGTACTTCCCATTTAAAAACATCGAAAATGGGCCACCCTGTACAGAGATGAGAAAAAATAAATAAAATACGTAAAAGCAAAATCTGGTAGAAAGTATTAATTTAGAAAGACTTCAAAACCTGAATCAGTGGAATCAATAGGGCAAGAGAGATAGTGGAGTTGTCTGGGACATAGTATGGTCGCGCACGGCGAGAAGGGTGTAGTTACGAAGCAAGAATACTTAGGAATAAGTTAAGTTAAAAATTCAAACCTAAAATCTCTATTTCTAAGGTTTAATTTCCCTTTTAGCCTCAATTACTATTTTGTTTCTAAATTCCGGGTCTTAGTCATGATAATCTAGCCTGCACACAAAAATAACGCAACGCATTTTATTGTTTGTTTGTTTATTGGGTAAGATCTGCGGGTCTCTACGTCCTGTTACCATGGTATGGTTATTAGAATTGTTTAACTAGAATTTTGTGTATAGACTGTTACTTTAACATGAAAGGAGAAAGGCCAGGTCAGACACTAACCGACGGGAGAAAAGTTTCCTCACCCTATAAAAAAAAAAAAAAAAACAAACTGTAAAATGCATTAAAGTCATTCTAAACAGAAAAAATTGTATGAGCCAAAAAATTGGGTGCGATATTTGCTTAAGGGTCAGTCTTTCCATTTCCTAATATGCTATTAAAAATATTTTCTGTGAAAATAATTGGCAGATGTTAAAGGGAAGATAACTGTAAGATGAATTTATCGGTAGAGATAAGGAACGCGCCATAATTAAATTTTCAGTAACCTATTAGTAAATTAATTGCAGGAATCGCCAAGTTATTAAGACATTCGACTACAGCGCGGACTGGCCAAACACGAGTTTAATGCTCGGCGGGGGGGGCTATCCTTTCAATAATAATAATTGGGAACCGAAATACAACAGAGGAGCAGAGAAGGTAGGGGCTGTCGAAGGCGTGGTGCTTAGTACGCCACCACGTACGTACATTGTTCGAAACAACAAGTATGAAAAGCGGCTTAGGAAGCCTCAACCCTCCATGTTGCTGACCATGCTCCCTCGCGGAAAGTTAGTGCCGATACATTTACCTTTTACTAGTTAAAAGCATTTATAAAACTAAGAAAGTGCCTAAAGCTGGAATCGTGGGTCATAACCTGAATTTACACCATGAAAAAGTCTTGTTTACACCTACGAAATCGTCTTCCTAACATAGTCAATTATGCCCTAAAACGGTTCTGAATGTATTAAAGGTTGTTTTGCATGCATAAGCAGGTATACAAGTACGTTTTAACCAGTTTTTGTAGTATCTTACATGCAAATGATTTTCAATAATTTCAATTTTTCAGCCTGCATAATAAAACATAAACTATAACTTAATAAATGTGTGGCCCTTTTTCACGTCTAGGCGCGACTGATGGTTCGCGTGCCACTTCTTTCTTTAAATTTTTGTCAGCCGTTGACTTTAAATTGGGTTTTGTAGCAAGCTAGTAGAAGATGCTATCAACCTCGAAGCCGCATGTGACCTTTTTTTGGGCGCACTGATAACCTGTTCGTGGATCAAGCAATACTCACGTTGTTCCTATTTCTTTGTCTGCCGCATTCGTGTTTTATCGTAAGGTTTCCCTTCTAACGTTTACACCGACGATTTTAAAAAATATTGGAATAATATTTCACTAAGTATGGAAACGCAAAAGTATCGCGCATGAATATTTTATTTATAGATATTAGGTTTCTCACAATATTTTCTGCCATATATGATACCTTGGTGCACAGACACTTTCTAAATGTGTATGCGAAAGCTACATTTCAAACATGTCGACTTCCGAACGTAAACCTCTACCTTTTCTAAAATAATCCGATCGTTCCTTTTGCTAAGTGCGCAGTATTCGGAAAACGACGTTACGCTTCAATGTTACGGTCTCTTTCGCACTAAAATTCCTCGAATACGCCCTTCGCAGATCGAAGGGATAATGACAAATATAGGCTTTGTAACGGTATTGTTGAGCCGACAATTAAATCCGAAACTAGGATTCCGCTCATACTTTGAATGTTGTAAACTTCGCTACAATTAAATAACTGAAAATAAGTAAACTAAGTGCTTATCTGAACTCCGAGTTAACAAGTTTAATAGTTCTCGTTACTTTTTATGTTATGGCGCATCCAACCTTTTGCTGCTTTGCATGGAAGAGGTCGGAATGAAGGATGTGATCGTAATTGATCGAATTTAAGTGATTTTATACAGTTTGGTAAGATAACACGTAAAGAATGCACAAGTGACTTGAGTAAATATTTGAAAAACATGCCCCATAAATTGTAATTAGACAGAGTAGTATCCTCCAAATTTTTATTAAAAATTAATTTTTGGTCAGGAGGAAATATTCCACTGTAGGTGCAAGTTAAAGCCTAGATTAAGATAGTTAAAATTAAGGCCAGTATTCCAGTACAGGTTTCAGTGGAACTAAATTTAAGTAGGCTCAAAAAGGGACTTGATGCCTTAGTTTAAACTGGCTTAATTTAAGTTTTATATAAACCCAATTTACATAGGATTTACGATTATTTAAATATTGTCCTTATTGTGCTTTAGAAGGCAAAACTTATGTTCGATGTTTGTTAAAACGCCCACTCGCCTGTAGGAAAAAGTACTTTAGATGAAGTTTTTATTAGGAACTAATTCTCCAGCAAGAGAAAATGTTTGACTGCATCTGCAAGTTAAGCTTAGATTAAGGAGTTAATACAGGTTTATGGACAAACTTAGCTTAAGTAGACTAAAATTGGAACTTAAGCTAATCTTCGATTCACTTAAGCCTTAGGGCCAGTCGCACAGTTTTTTTTAAGCTTAAGTTTTAGTTTATGGTTTAGTTGTTTTGTACAGCATTTGTTTTTAGTTTAAACTGTCTCTTAATGTCACTTAACTACTAAAATACTTAAGTGATACATGTGGTACCGTTTAAACCAAAGTTGTATATTTTTTTATTGCTACATTACATTTCTTAATATGCAACTTATAAATTTTATTGAAATTGAGGATGGCGAAGATGAACAAATCTTGTATATTGACATTTTTAAAAGGCCTCGTCGTAATCCCGTATACAGACATGGGTACGATAATTTCAATCAATGGAATGACGAAGAATTTTATGATAGGTTTCGCTTAAGCAAAAATAGTTGTAATTTAATATTATTTCAAATTGAAAATCAGATTAGTCATCCTACTAATTGGTAAGTATTGTTATATATAAAATAGATTTATTTTAATTATGAAAATAAACTTACAGGAATCGTGCGCTCAGACCAATACAAATGTTTCTCTCGAGGAAGGTACATTGCGATTTTATGCGACGGGCAGCATGTTAATTATTGTTGCAGATTTTACTGGATGCCACAAATCTGCAGCATCAAGAGTTGTAAAAAAGTCTCAAGAGCAATTGCTTCACTCCGGCATCAATACATAAAGATGCCTACTACATTACAGTAACCACGTAATGTACGCAAAGAATTTTACAATATAGCTAGATTTCCTCGCGTGCTCGGGGCAATAGATTGTTCACATGTTCGTTTAAAATCACCAGCTTGGCTATTTATAATTATGATATGCAAGAAAATTTATAACAATTTAATAATATTATTATATTGTCTAAAAAATTTAAATTTTAGGCGGCGAAAATCCAGAATAATTTGGAAATAGAAAATCCTTCTTTTCCATTAATGTGCAAACTATGTATATCTAATGCGTGATTACGTATTAGAAGTATTGTTGCACGCTGGCCTGGTTCGGCTCATGATGCAAACATATTTCGAAATTGTTTAATAAGGGTTCGATTCGAAAATAATGAAGTGGGTAATAACCTTCTGCTGGGAGACAGTGGTTATCAAAATAAAAGTTACATTATTACACCTTTATCAAACCCGATTACCCGAGCTCAAATCCTTTTTAACGAAAGTCAAATCGGAACAAGAAATGTAGTTGAAAGATACGAGAATATTAAAAAAAAATACTAAAAAACAATATGCTGACCAAAAGTATTCCATGTTAGCAACTGTAGGTGGTCCACCAACAACAATTACTAGGTACTAATAATGTGGACGAGGAATTGCTAGATTTATTAAATACGCAAGTAACTGGTCTTCCTTCAGAATTTGGTTCGGACACTCTTGAAGCAGAAAATACAGGTAAATTTGTTTTTTAAATACGTAAAAAAAATTATTCTGACTCGTATATTCTTTATTTTGCATCAGTACAAATAGAAATTGATAATAATGACAATAACAACTCGAAGGATAATGATATTGTTCAGGTCCAAGAAATGATCGTTGGAAATAACGTTTTCCCACGACCATATAAGAAAGTCGCTCCTAACGCACAACAAACTAGGCGCGAAAGTTGACAATATCACCCGTGCGATTGACTTTCGCAAAACAAATGAACAACCCGTGCGATATGAACACGTATAGGGATATATCGCACAGTTTGCGCAATAATAGGAAGCTGCGGCCGCTTCAAAACAAAAAATGACGGTCGTTTTACCTGAACTGTCAGTGTTACTTTTTGACATGTACATTTTTGGTCGTGGGAAAAATAGTGTTCGTAACTCGTTCGAAAGGCAAATATCTCCGCTCGTGTTTATAAATATTTCTACTCGTGCTCCGCTTCGCTCCGCACTCGTATATCTATTTATAAACACTCGCTTGATATTTGCTACTTTCGACACTTGATACGAAAATAACTATAACGTTGATGGTGGCACAACAGTATGGAAAGATTATTCTCCGGAACTACTGAAAACTTCAAAGAGAACTCCTCCGCAAGTTAAAACTGGTAACTAACTATAAGCATAGATGCTTTATTAAGTAAATAATTTATAATTTTGTATTTCCTTAGTTTCAAATAAAAATAAACCTAACAAAACTGCGAACGAGCAATGGTGTACACTAGCTACAACAAAACATTTATATTAATTGCTATAAAAGAGCAGGCAGAAGAAAAATGGAAAATAGAAAAACAATTTTTAATAAAAGAACAGAAAATGAAAAAAATTATACTTTCCATAGAAATAGAAGAATTCGTAACTATCAATTTCAATAAAAATTATAAGTTCCATATTAAGAAATGTAATTCAGCAATAAAAAATACACAACTCTGGTTTAAACGGTACCACATGTATTGCTTAAGTATTTTAGTATTTAAGTGAAGTAAGTGACAGTTTAAACTAAAAACAAATGCTGTGCAACAACTAAACCATAATCTAAAACTTTAGCTTAAAAAATACTTAAGTGATAACTGTGCAACTGGCCCTAGGTATAAAACAAGTAGTTAAGCCAATACTTGTAAGTCGTAGCTTAAATCGGCTTAAGCTAAGCTTTTATATAAACCCAAGCTCCTAAGGGCTTATGATTTTTTTAAACGTTTTTTTTAATTTTACGTAATAAATACCAAACTTAAGTTCGATTTTTGCAACACCCACCTATCTGCAACTCAGCAAACTTTAGATGAAGAGTTTGTTAGAACTTAATTCTTTACCAAGGAAATATGTGAGTCTAAGTTAAAACTTAGCTTAGGAGCTTGAATTATGGTCAGTAAGTTTAAGTAGAACTTTAGCTTAAGTAGGCTTAAATTGAAGTTTTGGTCTAAGCTTCGATACACTTAAGACTTAATCTAAGTCAACTTAAGCTAAGTTTTAGCATAAGCCTAGACTGAAGTGCCGAATCTTGAGGTCTATAATATTGAGAACAAGAAATCTAAGCCCATCCCTCTAATGTATTTAAGTCGTAGCTTAAGCTATCTAAGTCAAGTAGATTTCTTTAAAATATTTCTCTTATCATAATTAAAAAGGCAAAAGCAAGAAATTTACTAACGAATAAGGATTATTTTAGGAAAAAATAATAAAATTGCAACATTCAAAGCAAAATTTCCTTTGGGAACAAATATTTCCAAAGCATTGATAAATAAGGAATTTATTATAGATTCTGGAATTAATTTCATAGAACAAAGGATTCAGTATATCCAGCAATATTTAGTTGATTAAAATCGCCTACTGCTACATGTGGACTCTGCATATTTGATGTTTTCTATTGTTTATTTTAATCATATTGCAGCATCCATCGCATATCCCAAGTCCGTCCGTTTATTCTCTTTGTATTGTAAAAACGATTTATAACACAGACCCAACGATTTCGAAAGGGAATTTCAATATTTCCTATTACAAATTTTAAAGTTCTAATCAAATACAATATTTTATGAAGAAAACAGGTGTTCTTAGCAGATTTTCTAAAGAATTACACACTTCAGTGAATGAAATCGAAAGAAAAGCACGGTTTTCCATATACCCTGTAGTCAGCATTTACGAGTTGAGAATTTAGGGGAAGAAACTTAAGATAGAAATCCCTTCTTTTTATATTGCATTAAATGAATAGGTTTATAAAAATAGACGAGCAGCACAATCGCGTTTAACTTCGACTGATATAAAATAGTTTCTATTTATAAACCTTTGTTACATTGTTAAAACTTCAATAATAATTAATTTTCCAATTTCGTTATTCTAACTTGGTTGTTAAACATTGCACAGGTGTATTCAGATTTTAAAATTAAATTCTCGTTTTTGTAACCTGAATAGTAAAATTTTACGTAACACAGGTGCATTTCCAATAAAAATAACAAAATACCGTACGATAAAATTAAAAAAAAGAACTAAATAGACTTTAATAAAATACATCTAAACATATTCAATAAGGTAACAAACAAGGCAGCTTAACAATGTTTCCCACAGTTAAAGCTTTCACTTAACACCAACAAAAGATCTAAAGACGCAATAGCTGATTAATTAATAACATACGAACAGAGACTTCTTACTAATTAAATACCAAGCGTTGAACTCTACGGCTTGATATAATTGCCTACAGAAAGCCATATTTGTATATTAAGGGAGTAACCAAAATTATTGGTAAAATAGTGGAATTTATGAACCTTATTTCTTATTTACTTTGAAAGATGAGTTGAAACGAAACAATTTAACAAGCAGAAAATGAGTATTTCACTTGGTGGTATGTATTTCAAGTAAATCTACATATTTAAGATATGTCTCTGAATACTAGTCACCGGCAACAACCATTGTTCGTGATATATTTTAAATAAGTACCTTCGGCACTTGTCGTGAGAGTACTTAGCGCTACTAATAAGCCCACAATGCCAGATTACAGGGAAATTCCCTTTTCTCAGGGAATTTTGATCATTGTGAGGAAAAACAGGAAAATTAATTAAAAAACCACGAAATTTTTGAATGTAAAAGATAACAATTTCTTTCTTTTAAATCAAGAAACGTCAGAGACGAGATCTTATCGAATTTCTTATGTAATATACGCTGCAGGAAATTGTGATTATAACATTCTCTTAACCCAAATAAATTAATTAAATGTGGGGAGGCGGTGCGGTAGTGAGTATTGGTGTAGCGCATCGCTCTGCAAAGTTAAGCATCGGTGCCAATGATCAGAATTTGGACGGGTGATTCGAACCAGACTCGACTTACTACGGCTCAGTGCGTCCTCCTCGACAAGCTGTAGGCGTTAATGGCCTGGTAAAAATGAATATATAACTTGCATGTATAACGATATTTCAATTATTTGAAGCAAAATTGTTGAAACCAGATTTTCTGGATACAAGTTATTATACAGCATAAGCCCTTTTCAAGGCGTTGTAAAGTAACTTAGACAGGAACGCCGCTAAACTAGAAAATATTTCAGAGGTTTCTACTGATAAGGGCTAATGCAAATTGTAGAAAAAAATATTTCCATATAAATCAGCAAATACCTTATACCATTTATTAATATATTATATTTGTCACTTGACAGCTCTTGCTTTTGTTCCGTCAAACAAAATATTGAGATATTATTACCCACTTCTTATTTGAAATATCTGCCTTAATATTCTTCTTGACGAGGAGGTGTTGTAAAAGGCCTCGGTTTCTCATGTACATATACATCTCGGGTTCGATTCCCGAGACCGGCTATTTCCCTCGTCCCCAGAATTTCTAAAGATCGTACGCTACTTCGTGATTTGGAGGGCACATTAAAATAGCGGTCCCGGTTATCATACTAACACTTTTGATAACCGTTAACCTCTCGACACTGCGGGTCGATCTTCTTCACCTCTTTCGACTCGTAAGGTTACTGTCACGTGCCAAACGCACACTACGACATTGAAATGGGGATGTCAAATCCGTGATGCACTCGACTAGACTGCAGTGGTCAAGGGGGGTTCACAACACTTAAAATGCTACTAAATAACACTAGTAACCCTTCAAAGGGGATGGTCGTAAACGGTAGATAGGGCGCCACCATGATTAAAATCACCCAAAGATCTAAAAGAAGGAAACCCATCATGGAAGGTTCCCAAGGTCTCGGAAAAAGGGGTCCTTATAGCTGCACCCTGCACAAGATGTGACTTACCTTGCTACTGAAAATTACTTTACTTTACTGCAAAACTCTAAATCTTGTAGGCGGGCTTAACATTTTACACATAAAACTTTAACAAAACCCTGAAACACAAATAATATCGGGGAGGACTGAATACAATAACACGATCAAACTGAATTTAATACTGATATATTTAATAAATCAAAGGCGCACATGAACACAAAAACATTACACAAAAGACAATCAAAACGCTACGTTAAAACACAGATAAAACAAGTTACGCTTACTCTAAAGGAACGAGAATTGAGGGTGCTATATTTACTTTACGTTCTGCAAATCAAACTTATCTTAGCCCCTTAATTCCAAACAAGAATATAGGAAAAAACAAATAATACATTAAACAAATAAACAATAAGTACCAATAGAATTTTACACGCATGCAACATAATACCAAATAGATCTTAATCTTGACTAAAACTTGAAACTGTGAACTGATCACTAAAGGTCTTTACTTGGACACAGATGAACGTTACTTGAACACCAAAAATACTGAATGCTAGTTAACTGAATTGCCAGGGGCCCCCAAATTTGCTATGTGAACATTGAGTCCGCCCAAGGCGAAGTTCACAAAGCCCTACACCACATGCCACTGGACAAAACAGATAAACTAGATATTGGCTATTACTTTAAAAGTTGCACATCAAAACACAAAATAACAAATACAAACGGCGGTACTTATCAACTTCAACACGTACATTGAATAAATAACACTAAAAGATGCCTGCGAGCAAGAGGCAATATTTACTTGAACACATAAACGGCAAAACAGGTTCAGCGGAAAGAGATGAGTAAGAATGATTTACCTGGCGAGGTGTTCTTAGAGTCGCCGGGGAGTACGTGGGCGGACGTTGGAATAGGCTAGCAACAACGAAGGGGGGTGATGTCCTTCCTCCAGAAAGCGGGTGCAAGACAACGACGAAAAATAATCCTTTTGATGTGGGTTTACTTGATCCAATATAAATATTGAATACGTGTGAAGACGATACTCTTAACTTCCACAAACACAACATTTAACACACGATTATCTCATTCCGAAATTATATTGTTCTTTCTAGGGATTATCCGGACTCTGCCGTAACGTAGTTTACAACCAAAATGTCGAAAATACGAAAGACCTTCTCGGTGGTGTAAGGACCCAACTGGATACAACAAAACTTGCACGCCTGTAACAATTAAGCCAAAACGTCCAACCTGATGAAAAGCTTGCCCCGTACTGCCAAGGGGAATGGAAGCCGAATCGAAAGAACGCCACAGAACGCTGACGTGGCCTGGCTTGAAGGGGAATTCCCCGAAACATATCACGAGAAACTGAATCCAATGAATAAGATGACATCATGCATCGACGAAATACATGTAAATTGGGTCACCTCGAGATTTCTAACAAAGGAAACTTGACAACTAGGCAATATACTGAATTTCGTAGAACTGCAAACAAAGAACGTGCCCAAATAGGTTTAACCTTTCCTGTCATTTAAGACGAAACGAATTTAATCGTAGCAAGGATAACATACCAAAGCACGAAATTAAAATAATCGAAACGGAAACAAACTGAGAGGACAGGACCGTACTAAAAAATTTACCAATAATTTAAAATGACTGAAAAATTGCAAAATAATATGGCATTGTAAAATCACGTGACATTACCTTCTGCCCGGCGAACATTCAGAGTGGGCTCACAGGAGTCATCCTTACAAGTAATAATGGGACATTGGACTAGGCTTGGCCATAAGAGGAAGAAAAAGAATATTCTTCCTCTTAGCCACCCTCTCCTGATGCACGGTTGGCGTCCATATAATATTATAATCAGTATAATAAAATAAATTAATGAAAGACGTTCCATATGATAACCTATTAGAAAATTAGATACATTTTCAGGTGTTTATACGAGGAAAAACATTTGGCAACAATGGGTGCTCCATCACACTGCCGTTGTTATTCCTACTTAGGTTTGTTCTTAAGTAAATAACGAGAAGAGAGCTACGAGTTTTATTATGTAGGACATACATTTACAGCGCTCAGAGACACCTTGTTCTGAACAGTTTTTTTAAATAATTATAGAGGACATTTTATGTTTCTATGGCTTGGAATAGCAACGTAAGGAGATACGCTTTTTTCATCTAAAAAGTCCGAACATCGTGACTGTTATAGTTTACGAGTTATCAAAATAGAAAGAAAGCAAATATAAATTTAGGTTCATTGTTCATAAGAAAAGGGTTTCTTAAATAATGTAACATACACATTGACCTACCGGCTATTAAATTCAGATGACAACATATATTTAATATATTTAATCTATAAGCAAGGGTATCGGTTGTATTGTAACAAAGCGTAATATTGAATACGAATAATTTTTCATCCGCACTTGCGGATTTTATCTTTATCCGAATAGCGAATATTCGTACGCGAACAACGCATGTGGAGCCGGGGTTAGACTAAACATTCCTGGAATAAAGACCAGAAAAAGTGCTCATTCAGGATTTTACGATGCACCTGCAGGACGGAGTGACGTCCATCAATAACTCATTCATGCTTACTCATCATCTAAACTGCACGGTTCAACATACCTAAGTCACATGCGTACGAAACAGGGTCGTTATTACCGGATCACATTGAATCTGACTACATATAAAAGACTCTAGTTTAGAGGGGGTCATTATGATCAGTGCCGCCGTTGAAGTCGAAGCTCCAGTCTTAGTAAGGAGACAGGTCCATACGTGAAGAAATGTTCCCTACGGTTGTAATATAAGATACTCTTTTCAGTTATTTAATGTTAGTGTCGTTAAGCTAGACTTAGCTGATTGTTTCACATAATTGATCGTTTCACTTAGTTAATTGTTTTTAACTATTGGTCATTGTGATAATTATTGCCTTCTTAAACTTGCTTGAAGATCATTGTTGTTAATACAGAATATTTGTAAAGTTGACTACTCAGTGTGTTAATATAATTATATGTTAGTTGAACTTCTGGTATTTATTTAAAAATCCTCCTGCAAGCCAAAGCCTTAGTGGCGTAGCTTAACAATAAAACGCACTACGTTACAGTATTATTGAATGGTATGGTGAACTTGTATAAATCAAATTTTTTGAGAATCTGTATTGAAGATGAACACAACAGAAAGAATCTTATTACTGGCAAAGAAGCGTGTTACTTCACAGGACCACTATTTTTGTTACTGTATATTTCAAGAGGCTCATGTTAATTGTTGATAATATTTCTTGCAGCAAATACGATCTCATTAATCTGGCACCTTTCTGAAGTTGTTCCTAATGTTTTATCAGAACTGCCAGATGAGACCACAGTGGGTGGGGTTTTTATATTTATGTAATTCAATTTTACGTTATTGTATGTAAAATTGTGTAACAGAAAACAATGGTCAAATAATTACTGTGAAAATGATATTGCACTTGACATTATATTCAATGGGAAGGAATTAAAAGAAAAATTAAATGAAAAAAGTTTTGCAATCAAATCAAAGCGCATTTGAAAATATTGAAATTGCAAGCCTTTTAAATTATTATCTGTAGAGTACCTATATAAAAAGAATTATTTGTATTCGCTGTAAAATTACACAATATTTTTTGTAGAAGTGAATGGCCGTTTAGGAAATGCTGGCAACCTCTTCTATGACAAAAAGGACAAAATATTGATGAAAATATATCAGATGTTTGGCTTGATAAAAATCAGGACGCAGAACAAGACAGTGTAGAAGCAAATGTGAAATGTAAGACAAGAAAATGAAAAAAACCTTATTATAAAATGATAGTAAAGTCTGCTAAAGTAATGTGTTAATAAGTCTGTTCCCAGAAAAAGGGACCAGAAAAAGAAATAGTTTGTCATGCCGTATGTCAATTTATTTCCAGGAATTGAAAATCAATACACCCACATTTATTTTAAGATGCAATATTTAAGTACATAGTTAAATATTTCGATAATGTACAAATTGTGTACAGCTTGGTGTACAGAAAGACGAATACCACAGAAAAAAATTGTTGAAACTAGCGCGTACAGATTGATATTTCGCAGTGAATTCAATCTTGTACTTTGAATGTATATGACAGTATCACATGTGACTTAAGAAATGAGAATATTGGCAATGATAAAAGATTATAATAGAACATGAAAGAAAACTTCAGTTAAATTAAGAGAAAAAGCGATATTTATACTTCAAGAAGGATAGACAAATGCAGAGCAAAAGAACATAATTAAAACGAACCGATTGTAACGATCAATTTACAAAAATGTGTACTAACTGTTATTTTCAGCAAATGTGGACTTTTAATTTTATAAGTAACGACAATAATCTGGAGTGAGACAATTTCTAGAAGAGGTAAAAATCAAGTTGCATCCTACTTATTTGGACAGACAACTGCACCAGGCGGAAAAGGAATCACTGTTATTTTCTATATATTTTAATGCCGCTCAGAAGCTTCCTCATTTAGAGGTCACTAATCACAAATATTTACTAAAAGACCACACTAATATGAAGGTAGACGGAGTTCAGCTTGTTATAAAAAAAAAAGAAGAAAGGACTCTCAACTATGTCTATTCAAATTCATAGAGAATTGGCACAGTTTATGAGAACTTGCCAAACGAATAAGAAACCATTTTGTGTTCATTGGGTGAGTCAAACTGAATTCCTAACGTTAATGAAGTAATCAAAACCTCAGCCAGAAATAATCGTGGCCACACCTTCAATCATAACAATCAACTAATAGCTGACCTCTACAACCAACAGTTAGTAAACAGAAGATTAAAAAGACAATGGCCCGAAGATCTCATTGAGTAAATCCTGGTGACCCATCAATGGATAGTGCCCAACTTAAGACATCTGCAAATAATAACATTACTCTGTAGTTTAAATAAGTAGTTTGTAAATTTGCAATAAAATCAATCGCCAAATAAAACAAAATGAGTTTTGTCAGTTGTAGGCCAGTCATATTGTACATCCAACATTGCAATAATTAGGGTAAACTTAATTTTTTTATATGTTGTTAGGCTCTACCCAGGTACTATAAATCCAGATTTGCAACCCCGAAAAACTTGTACCAGCTGAGATATAGCCGAAAAACCGCGAAATTTTTTCATTTTTTTCAGTTTTTTGCAAAAAAATCACTAAAGAAACCTTCTGACGAAAAAAGTCACTCTTATCTTTTTTTAAGTAGATGAAATTTTCTACAAACAAAGCTGTACGTGAGCTCGGTGGCTGCAGTAGTTGCTGAGGTACAACCCTGCAAATATGAGGAATTTCTTTCGGCTATATCTCAGTTGGCACAAGTTTTTCGGGGTTGCAAATCTGGATTTATACTACCCGGGCGGATCCTAACAACATATAAAAAAATTAAGTTTACCCTAATTATTGCAATGTTGGGTCCCTTTTTGTGTACAATATGACTGGCCTATTGTTCGTAAATGAAATACGAGGAGGGCAATTTTAGAGTTCTAATATAGTGTGCTTGCAAGCAACAAACCTGGCATCTGAATTTACAAAACAGCATTTGATCAAAAAATTGTTAAAAGAAACAAGAGGTAGAATTTGAAGACTTGAATGAATCATTAAAGCCTTTAAGAGCAGACTCCCATAAAAAAGATAAGAAAATTATAGGGTTTTCTTGCAATGGGTCGATGAGTAACCCGAATATTATTATGTTAATCTGCCATACCTGCACAAATAAGAACGATTTGCTCTTCAATACTATTATCTTAGTCGTAGTAAAATATTATCAACACTGGATTGATAGTAAACTGGAAACATCTAGCTAAAGACTAGGTAATGATTTACCAGCAATGATTGATTGTGCAAATTTGTATTTTGTGACATCCCGCCTTTCCATTAAAAGTCACAGAATTAAGTTGTACTAGAAAATCTTTGCAGAATATCATTTAGAAATACCTAAAAATAATACGTATTCTGCAAACAATATAATTTAAGTAGGGTTTTACTAAATAATAAATTAGAAATTTAAATTATAAATAAGTTCGGAGATTAGGAAGTTAAATGGAACTACTGGCATGCAATATATAAATATAGATAGCAGAGTCGCCGAACTATCAATACAAAAATAAAAGAGTGAATAATGTCACTTTAAAAGTCCATTATTTGAGCGTTTCATTTATATACCGGGTGTCCACGGTAAGACGCAACATACATTGTAGGTAAACACCAATGCATTTTTTTAGAAAGGATCGGCGGTACCTTTGAGATATGTATGGATTCAATGCTTAACGTGTGTTATTGGGTTTAGTTAACTCTAAAAAGAGATAGAAATACTGGAGGCATCTGTCATTGCGACAGGCAATTAATTCATTGTTTATTTTTTATGTTTATCAATTTTAACAGCAAAAAACGACAAATTAGGTTTAACAAATTGTTAGATTTCTGGTAGTTGGTGAATAATCTATTCTACAGATGTGAGTATTTACATAACATTTAACATCACTCCAAATCTATCAGCTAAGCCACAAAAACAATTATATGCGAGACTGGATCACTATTTAACTGTCAACGGAGAAATTTTTGAACATTTAATATACGTTGTTAGTTTCACCACTTAAACTCGCAATGATAAAAATGACCCTTTCTAGGACTACAAATAATTACAAAAGGAATTGCTAACGTTGATTAATTACATAACGAAGCATAATTAGAGATACACTATTATTACAATAAAAATCACTATAACAGTTCATTTAAAGTATTTATTTGTAAAGCTGTAACATATTAAATATTTATTAAAATTGCTACCTACGACCTACGTATAACCGTGTTATTCTTCTTGCATAGCAAACCTATGCTTTTCCAAATTGTACCTTTTTCTTTATGTAAGCAATTTCACATCTATCTCCATAAACAATGAGATTTATAAGTTGCATCAATACTTCTGGCAGATTGATTTTAGTACGACTGACATAACAAATTCTTATTTTAATGTTGCCACTACATTTTAATTTTGTTTGGTATTTGAGCAATGGCCATTTTCCCTTTTTTGATATATTTCAACACTGTTGTATATTTTTTTTAACACAAGCTCGACAAGTAGAAACGTTATTTGCTGGTAATCTGAAATATTGTAAACACAACCTCATATTTTACTAGCATTTACTTACATATTCGTTACGTACGTTGTTATAATAATAAGAGTAATTCAGTTTGCAACATGCAGAATGAAGAAACAGTGATATAAAAAACGCTGAATCTGCACTCATTCCAAAGGCATTCCGGATCATAAGATACATTTATTTTTCCCTATGTTGCATCTTACCATGGACACCCGGTATATCGTATATATGTGTGTACATATTTTTGATGTAAACAATTCTGAATTATTTTGGAATGAAAATAAACATCTGAAATTAGGCACAATAGAGACATTAGAAATTATAGTCGAAGCTTCATTTAATAGAAAAATTGTGCCTAACATAATCAAACACAATTAGTGAATTTTCTATAATTAATTGACTGTGTATTACAAATATAAAATTAAAACTACCTGTTAAGTACATATGTAAATATTACATTTTACATTGGGTGATAATGATTATTATTTTAGAAAGGTCTAACTACAATATGTCAGAGTTCAAATAGAGGATTCTGAAGCAATCCAGAGTTATAATTATTTAATTAGTTAAAAGTGTTTCATTACGAAGTCATAGCCAAACTTAAGGTGAATTAATTGGTTTAAGTTTATTTCTCCTTATGCGCTTTGCTTTTATCTGATATGCCTACAAATCAAACGCTCCTTAATTATAATTCAGTGTTTTTAGTAAATCTGCAAATCACTTTTATAAAGCATTTGTTTACGAACCTAAAATTCTTATCTCCTAATTTTTTTGCAAATTCTGGCTTGACATGACGAAGGCCTTACTTTAAAATTAATTTAAGGCAATAAATTTCTGCTTTAACTTCTAAGGTTGTCTAAAAATTCTCCCTCTCCTTCAATTAAATTTAAGTGATAAAAATGTAAAAGCACTTTTGAGGTTTAAATCAGTGGGGTGATTAGAGAAGAGGTAAATGAAGGCAATTTTCGTATAATTAAGGAAACGTTAAATATTTAAATGGCGGCTTTCTGCTACTATGTATACTGAAGAACTTTTGTTTCTTGACTTTTCACCGACTATCAAAATTTTATTAAATTCTGATATAGCATTACGCAATTAAATCGTTAAATTTTATAATCGCATTAGCAAACGGAATTCCTGCCGTAAACTAAGGAAGCGTCACAAACTGCAGATTTAATTTTAAGGACGTGGAAAAATATTTTCAATAAAAAACTATGAATTTACTAATAGAGCACTTAATTTTATTGATACCACATTATAAATTAGTCAATTAAGCAAAGTAATGGAGACGAATGAAGCAGCTTGCCATGAATTGGTTTTCCATGCACAAACCTTCCGGAACTTTGTTAAAAACTCATTACGATGAAATATGTGACGTTGAAACCTGTCAGACCATTCGAAACTTTGCTGATTCAGCATATTAAATATATAGACAGAGATCTGGGCAGTTAAATTTCATGCTGATAGGAAACCGCCTACGCACATTCGTGACAGAAAGGTAGAGGTTTAAAAATGTTAATTATTTACATAATTATATGGAAAATTAACTTCGGAAAATGGGACGATTTAAATGTATACAGGAATTTTCTGATTCAATTAAATTTTCATAATGAGGATGCTTCACGCAGCCGTAATTTACTTCACGCCTTTAACAATATTAAAAGTTATAATCTGAAATTCAGTTGTTAAAAGACAAGTTTATTTATTCAGTTTGCTTTATCGATGGAAGTACTTTTTTAATTTAAAAACGAGGAGCACAGTTTACAAAATATGTTTCATTAATTCAAGATTATTCCAGATGTGTGATTTTGGTATTCAAAACTTTCGATAAATCAGTCTGGGACGTTCTGGGTACAAGAAAACCATTACATACAACAATAGAAGAATAGGACCTAGTTTAATAAATTAAAGGCACCATATATGGAATCATTAGATTCTTTAAATGTCTGGCTTTAAGTTTATAGTTGCGTTCTTCAGTCAGTTCACTTTGAATACCTAACAATTATTTGTTTACTTTCTTATTATACATATAAATATATTCCAGCGAGCATTTATTACTGTACCTTTTTGAGGCCGCTTCAGTAAAAAGGGACAAACAGAACAAAGGTTCTTTATTACATATAAATTTCATTGGCAATGGAAGAAAGAAGCGTGAAAAACAACTACAGACAAAGCCAAATAAGAATCGTCAGTTACGAATCGATGTCAAGAAGTCCACCTTTAGTATATGTCAATTCGAATGATTACAGACCGGAACCAGCATTCTGTTTTTAACACTCTGGGTTGATCGTAAACAACCTTTAGACCAAAAGAGCGATCTTTAGTTTTATTACGTGACATTGTAGGTTTCCCACTGTTTAAGTTAAAGTTAATGATTGCATTTTCGCGAACCTCGGTGTTTCCTTGTTACATTCTACATTGTTCCTGTGTAACTGAAACTAAAATTTATTTTTATGCTAGCTAGTCTTTTAGTTTTCGGTTAACTCGTTAACTACTAGAATGTTGCTAAATTAGGAATGATATTAATTGTTGAAAACGTTTATGACACGCAATTTAAATAATTAACAAAATGTTAATGTTTACTTTTAGTATTGCCCAGAACATAACCTTATATTATGATTGTAATAATTACGCAAGTGTATGTCATTTAATTTTGCTGGGTTATAAAACCCTTTAAAGCTTAGTAAATAGACACAATGATGAGCAGTGGTGGTTCATGGTTTTTTATATTGGTGGGACGAATTAATGTACCTAAATGAGTGATTTAATCACACCCAGGGTTACCAAGCGTTCTAAGTTGTAATTGTAAACCTTTATTCCAGGCCCCAATTAGAACCAAATCCGGTCTCAAAAATCAATACTTCTTTAAAAAAACTGACTTATTTCAAACTACGCTACACAACCACTAAATGACAATTATGAGACCGATAATTTCATAGGATTTTGCAACTTATAACGATAAACACTTTGAAGATCAAAATATGCAGAATATTTGAAGTACCATCACCGTTATAGCTTTTATGTGAAGATTTACGACAAATGAAGTATGTATGGTAAGACTGATTACTTAGCTTTACTTACTGTTTTTAAACAATGTTTAGAAATTGGACACCTCCATTGACATTACCATCACCAATTCTCAATGCGATTGAAGAACCCAACAATTGCCTTAAACGCAAGTCTACAGTCATTTATAAAATACTAGTTTTTAAATTTTGCACTTATTTTAGAACATAAGAAAGATGCTCTGGCAAACGCATTAATAGGAAAATAGACTAAATAGAAGAACCCTGCGTTGACCTGCAGCATCTGCAGCAGGAAATTGATTACTCATACAAATATTTACCTGAAAATTGATGTTCTCAATTGCACTTGCAATACGCAACGTCTTCATTATTACACATTATTAACAACTGCAATGGAAATAAATATCAAAGTGTTTTGTATTTACGAGTACTTATAGACAATAAAAACATTGTAAACCAAAAACTTCCATTTCATTCTTTTTCCCACAGCACCTTCTATTAAGGAATATGTTGCAAAGATAACCCTGATCTCACTAAACTTAATAAAATATGCATTATTTCCCATATTACTAGATGAGTATCCTACATGCACAGGCGCCGAGTTTTCAGGATGCTTATGGGAGAGCAACTAAATAACATTCTTTCTCTTAGACTAGAACATCGTTAGTAAAACAAAACAGTTACGTAACTCTTGGAGGAATCGTAATATGCAAAATGTATGTATGTCCTTCTCGCTCCCAGTGGAGCATAGGGTTTCTTAAAGACGTTTTACTAGCAAGTTCATTCAACGACGAATGGTCACCAGGCTCGATACCGACCTTCAGACTGCAGAAAAATCCTGCCCATCGGGAGATTCGAACCGGGGACTAACGTAACGCTAGCCTGACGGTTTTACCACTGCGCCACCCTAGCTTCTTAATGTGCAAAATAGTTAATTATGCACATTTCATCTGAGGATTTAGGCTTTGGTACCCTATGTATATTCGGAGCCTATGGTGACAAGCTATCAGTAGGAAAACCATTCCTTCAGATGAAATCACAGATTGTGAAGACACGAAATTGCCATCATTATTTGTTCTGAAATATCTATTAACCATTCAAATGTTTTTAGATAAAATAAAAACATGCTTTCGTTTAGCTTAGCTACATTTTTTGGAAACTGTTACAAAGAAGCTCAATGAAGATTTGTGTTTGTTGGGTGTAATCCTATGTATCTTCTTCTCTTCTTCTTCATCATATATTAGGGCTTAGTCCTGTTATTTCCAATTTTGCCTCTTACTCCTGGGATGCTGATGTCCAGCTTTCGTGCCACCGTTTTGGTGGTCGTCTTTGGGGCTCTTTGTATTCGGCAAATTCTCCCTTGCGATTTTTGCCAGTCTGTTGTCGTCCAATCTATTTACATGACTGTTCCAATTCCGCCGTCGTGTTCTCACCCATCTCACAACATTTTGGACTTTGCAGGTTTCTCTGATGTTTTCGCTCCTTACTCTGTCTCGTAGGGTGACGCCTGCCATCGGCCTTAGGGTTTTCATCTATGTTGTTCACATAATGGGTTTAGTTTTGGCTGTTTCCGCTCTGGTTTCGGCGGCATACTTTAAAATGGGCCTGGCGCAGATCTGTACTTTGCTTTCAGTCGATATGTGTTTATTTGTTTATTATCACGTCTTGTAGGTAGCCTGATATCGCTGCCGCTTTCATTGCTTGATTGCGGACTTCTTGGTTTAGGTTTCTCGTGCTAGATGTAGTTGCACCTATGTAGTTAAATGTCGTAACCTGTTCAACTGTATTATTATCGACAGCTAATTTACATCTAACTGGTTCTTTCGATATGGTCAATGATTTTGTTTGATTCTTTCGCTGCTGTTTTAAACCCAAACAGTGGTCGTTGTAGATCATTTTCATTTTCTGCTACGAGCACTGAATCATCGGCATAGCACACTATTTGATTTTTCTATTCCCCATCTTATATCCTCCGTTCGTTGTTTTTACCCTGTCAATGATTTTGTCCATTATGATATTGAATAACGTGGGACTTAGGCTATCTCCTTGTCAAATTCCTTCCGAAACGGGTATTTCTTCTGTTAGTAAGTTTATGTTTGATTTTACACTTGTTTTATTATTTGTGTTTGTGCTTTAATAACCTGTATTATTTTTGGACTTATTTCTTTTTCTTCTGGTAGGTGTAAGACGTCAGCTAACTGTATCCTGTTAAATGCTTGTGTTAGATCGACAAAGCGCATGAATGTTGGTTCGTCGAATTCAATGGCTTTCTTGGTGATCTGTCGTATAATAAAGATTGCATTGACCGTTGATCGGTTTTGTCGAAAACCTTATTGTTCCTCAATAACCCCAATTTGGTCTACAATTTTTACAGAGATAATTTTTGTAAATAATTTTGATATCGTGCTCAACAGGCATATTCCTCGATTGTTTTTTGGATCTGTTTTGGTTTCTTTTTTAAATATTGGTATGGTGATACTTATTTGCCATTGTTCGGGTATATCTCCTGTGTCGATTATCTTTTGTAAAAGGGTGGTGATTTCTCGTGCCAATGATTCACCTCCATATTTGATAATTTCATTTGAAATTTTGTCAATACCGGGGGATTTCCTGTTTTTTAGTTTCTAAATCATTGCTTCTAGTTTAGTAATTTGGGGTACGTTCTGGTTATCGGTTTCGTTATCATTGTTTTCTAGCACATTGTTTATGGGTTCATCTTTATTATCATTTCCAGTTGGTCCGTAAAGATTTTTAAAGTATGCAACCCATTCTTCTGGTTTAATGGTGGTTGTTTGAACATACTCGTTGACTGGTTTTTTCCTGCTTCTTAGCATATTCCATGTCTTTCGTTGCCCGCCGTTCAAATTGTGCTTCATACCTGCAGAGAATTTTGTCCAAAAGTCCCTTTTTATCTGTGTTATTATTCTGTTTTTGGTTCTGGGAGCATTAATTAGTTTTTATGGCGGGTAGGCCGCTAACCCGTTCCGCCAACCCTCCTCCTTTACCCGGGCTTGGGACCGGCAACGGCATCCAACGGACTACTCAATCCACCCATTGAATGTCGCAGGCGGAGTTATCCTATGTATGAATTAATTAATCAATTATCAAAAATCATATTCTTAAAGTACAGGAAGTGGCAAAGGCATTAAAAAGAAGCCCAATATGCAAAATGTTAGACCATTTACGTAACTTAAACCGTCATTTTTCAAGCCTTATCCAAAAACACTTGGAATTATTACGACTGAAGCATTCAAAGAGTATTTTAGTATTCTCCATTTGACCACTAGAATGTCGAAGGTTTTAGCAATGGTTTGGCCAGGCCTTGGGCAATCGTTAATTAAATAGCCGTTCAAAACATTTAAAAACTAGTTATGGGATAGTTTGTAGGAAAGATTATTGTATAAAGAAGTCTATATTTGTTTGTATTCGGTCCCTGAGTAATGTATTTAAATGAAAAACTAAGGGCGGGAGAATTCTTCCGTACCAGGTTCGAAAAGCATGATGGACTTTGAATAAGAAGCGTTTAAGGTAACTAACAGAAGGTTTACTGACAATACCTTTTTCCCAAAGTTAATGATGCATTTTGAGAATAAGGTATATAATCGTATAACTGGAAAGATTTCTTCCACTGCTCAATATTTCCGTTCCTAGAAAAGCAAATTCTTTTTTGAAGTAGAACTCACAGTTTGTTGGTTGTCAGATGCCTTGGGAGCAGTATTCTCTTCATCATTTCGATTCAGAACTACATGCTGGGTTTTTCCTCGTTTATCTCCAAATCAGAATTTTTGCTTCCCTTTCTACGCATTCGAATACATCCTTAAGCTGTTGCTTCCAACTTGTTTTCATTATCAAGCCATCGATCTGTGCTACTATTACTTGATGGGGCTAATTTAGTATATTCCTGTTTGCCTGAATTTCACTTCTTCTTATGATCACCCTCAGTGCTAAATTGAAGACAGTAGGAAAAAATGGATTACCTTGCCGAAGACCTTTTTGCGCCCCAAGGCTATCCGATGTTACACTTCTTTCTTTACTTTGTTCTCTGTGTCCACCAAAATCATTCTTATCATACTCATGGCTGTATCATCAGTTCGGGGATCTGCAATTTTCTTAGCCTTGTAGCTTTGTAAAACAAGTACCACGTGATTACATTAACTTCTACCGTTAAATTTTAAGGGCGGCATAATTTAAGTAAACATCAATCAACAAATAGCAATCAATCGCCGTAGGATTTTAGTTCAATCCGTAAGAGAGAGACACACAAAATGTGTGTGTATGTTAAAGAACTAGGTTGACAAGAATTTGCCTTGCTTTTAGCGCCTACGTTAAATTCACCGTGCTGCATAAAAATTGGGGTGGACACAAAGAAAATTAAACAAATACTAAGAACTGGTCAAATGATAAGTATTAAGGTATATAACAGATACACGGTTAATAGATAGATTACATAACCATGAAATAAGAGAAGAAGGTGGCGTAGATGTTGATAAAAAACAAAAGGCAAACCAACAAACAGACGGAAGGATACATGGACTTCGTATCTCAACAACAAGCTTAAAGCTTGAAGTACAACAGGTCAAAGACCTAGTTAGACAAAATAAGTAAGTAAGGAAGGAAGTTCCAGGACCTTCCCCTCCAGGGCTTCTCTTCCATAGTTTAGTAGTTATGGTTGTATCTCATCCAATCCTGGTCTTGTTGTTTTTCAATTTTGTATAGTTCTTCTGATACTTTTTGTCTCTGATCTTTGTGATCCTTTCAGCCCTATGTGTTCTTCAAGTTTATCTTCTAAATGTTCTTCATAATATTCTTGCCACCTTTGTGCATTTATTTAATGTCCTGTTTGTGTTTGCACATTGGTAATCTGAGTAGGTTTCTTTTTTTATTTACGTTTATCTGCTTATAGATCATTCTCATTATTCTTTTTGAAAAATGTGTTCTATTAATTTGTCCTGTGTGGGGATGCTTTTCTTTCTTTTGTACAATTCTTTGACTATTTCCTATTTTTCTTTAAATTTTCCTTGCTTTCTATGGCTTTCTGGCTTGATAATTTGTTTTCCTTACTTAACTATTTCAGTATGTCCTCACAATCTTCTTCGAATCATTTGGTCCTTTTAATAGATTTCTTTTTCGAATGTTTCTCCACTTTCTGACTTTAACTTTCTCTAGTTAATCAACTGTCTCTGATCGTATTGCAGTTTCGTCTTCTGCTCCCTACTTTGTTTTGATTTCCGTCCCACTTCTTCATTTGTTGTTATGTTTAATAAACAATGGTTGGACTATATTTCTGCTCCTCTTCATATCTGCTACTATATTTTGGTGGTATGATTACCTTAGTAAAAGGCCAATTTGATTCACTGTTTTGCCATTTGGGTGTACCCACGTCCGGATAGATTTCCTCTTCTTGAAGGTAAATGGTTACTCCCAAAATTGGTTAGCTCTTTGACCATAGTTTTTCTGGTGTAAACTATGCCTGCCTTTCATCGGATAATATATTTCACTTTGTTCATGAGTTAACTAAGGGCAAATTAAAATAAAGAAGTTTATACATTTTGGTATTTTATAATTAATCGAGAAGTATCGAATCAAATATTGCTTTCTGTGGTATAACTGAAAAGCAATTTTCAAATGCCTTTCAATGACGCAACGACGTATCACAAGTAGGGTGTTGTCATTTAAAATTTATCAGTTGAATTGGCTGTGGTTTGCATTATTTTATCACCCCTTTCATGATATTGAAACTATTTCGAACAGCTTTTTGCTATATTTTTAAGCCCATTGCAACTTTTAAAACTGCCATTCTGTATATTTATTACAGTTGGGAGGTAGCATTTATTTTAGGCAGTTTATTTAAGCGAGGTGATGCCCTTTCGCCCTACCTACATGAGTCGCTACTGGTGAGTAGTAGTAACAGGATTTTTTTTATTTTTTACAGAGATTTCTTATATAATCATCCGAGACTAAACAATTTGATAGCTAGAGGAATATTTGAGCTTGTTTTTTAGGAATTGTTGAATTTCTAAATAATTCAAAGAGCAACACGCCACACTTGTTTTTATATTATATTACTTTAAATTTCCGACGTTTAACGTGATTCTTTTGTGGAACTATTATGGTCGATAACATTTATAATTAAACCCCTATTTGTTTTATTGAGGGAAGTTGCAGTAAACAAGTAATGGAGATACTTTCCGTAAACCCTAAAATAAAATGTAAGGTCGAGAAAGTTATAGCTTCCCCATCCAGCAATAACAATGGGGAAAAGAAGTATGCTGAAACCGTAACACAGTCAAAACATTGCCGCAAAACGCACCTCCTCCTACTGAAATAACTTCAGTGTCACGTATCTGTCTGCGAATGTCACTGTGATATATTTTTCACAGAACCGCGTAAAAGAAGAAAAAAGGGGGAAATAGGGAAGAAAGATCCGGTCATGTCTTAGAAACGTCGTTGTTATTTGATGTACTGTTGTTTTGTGTCAGTCAAAACAATAAGTGAACAAACACAATTACACGGGTGCGTTGGTCATTTCATCATGTATTATGCGATTATAGGGGTAGGTAGACGGTTTTGAGCTTGTGGCTGGACACACGAGCAAAGGAATGATCGCATTACGTGGGCCCTTGCCTACCGTAGCTTTACTTAGCTACACGGCGTGCTTTTGTCCCAAGCGTTGTATGCACTGGATGTAGCCGATTAGGATGCCCTAAAGTTTTATACAATCACCAGGGGTGGTACTCAGGGGTGAACAGGGAATTTCTCCCACAAACTTTACATCCTACGATGAGCACAACCGATTCTGTATTATTTCTACTTTCATCTAAGCTTTACTTAATCTAGATTTCAGCTATGACAGGGGTATTGATAAAAGAATTAGAAATAAACAAGTTCTGGATTACAAGATTTACAACCCTAAAGAGTGTTGGATTCGAATGCACAAGTAAATCGCTGATATTTAAAGAAATCATCGAAATTTTGTAATGGTTTAGTAACTGCAAAATCGTGGTAAATGTCGACGATTGAAAGCCCACCGCGTTCTGTTTTCATTGCTGTGCAGGCATTCATCTAACTAATATTATCGATTAGTTTTCGTAATAGTCGGTTTGATAAGCAATTTGGTGCTTCAATGTTTTGAGAGCTCAGTTTGTGCGTTAATTAAATTGGGTGGAAAATCCACGAATTAATTTTAGAAAACGAAGTGATTGTTTTTAAATAGCTAGATATATTTATGGCTGTTAAAGAATTTATTTTAACAACAGTAAGGTGCAAAAAGAAAAGGTCCGTTTATTCGCTAAAACAATCTGAAAAACTATTTTAGATATCGATCAGTTCCTATGGCGATGAGTAGCAGGAAAGGTTTGAATCAAGATAGAAAATCTCGATCTGGAAATGCTTTGTGGATGTAATGTACGCCTCTGTAGAGGAGCTTATGACCCTTTGCCATTAGTAACCTGTCGAGTTTATTCGCTGGCCGGCCAACTTAATCTCATACATTTATATTCTAATTTATTTATGTCGCCTCTGAACAATAGGCGGCCCGAGAAAAGTCTACCATCACAATGCGCAGCTTTGCAAACCGCGGGCTTGACCTCAAATCACCCTAATTTATCTGTAAATCGCCTATACCTATCTCACTTTCGCATTCAAAGTGGTTGCCAAAGTACAAGAGAAAAGTTGCTTTACTTTAAAGGGGAAATTTCCAGTAATTTTAATTTTATATTAGCACGTAAATCTGAAAACCCCGGTTTTTCATTTGTAATTTAAGTTCTTTAGCTGTTTTATTGCGGTTTTATAATTTTGCATTAATAAATTAAGTGCGATTATTACGACCCTTTGTCTTTGTTCATTAGATTACTTACTAAAATTCCGAGAACAAAGATATAATAATAAGGAGAGGGTGAAACGTTTTCTAGATTCGCGAAGTTTACAATTTTAAATGCTGAACGCTGTGTACTTGTAAGTGTTCTTGTTAAATAAGTATGTTCAGTTTTGCTGATACCGAATAACTTCTACAATGCCTAATTCATTACACAATAATTGGAGTGCCGTTCGTTTTTGTTGGCATTGATGGCGAAATGCGATATAACACGAAACTTGGTGTAACTCCATCACAACTCAGGTGTAGGGGAAAACTTTTCACGGCTTTACATAACATTCTGATTACAAATGCAGAAATACATGAAAGATATTCGGAGATACAAATTACAACTTCCGAAATAGTTGTTCTAAAGATATTTACGAAAAACAACTTATATTTAAATAACAAATAATAACAAAAAAAATGTTTAAATCTGAATATTTTTAACTAAAACTTTGAGTCGTTATCAGAATCTGGTTACTTGAAAGTGTCCGAAGCTTCAAAATTTTGCGAATTCATTTTTATCAATTTCTAAATGCCCTTTAAAAATATAAGTAATGTTAGCAGCTGCCCTCTGCCATGCCCAAAGGTAACACATGGTAAAACACTTTCATTTCCTGCAGAACAGTTTCACTGAAACGTGAACTTTTAATAAATAAAGGAAAATGCAAAATGTTTTCAAGCCCCAAGTAAGAATTCTGTATCCAATAATTTTACTTTCAGATCCTGTGAGTTTAGCTACTTCATCCCAGATGTCGCAACGCCCAAGCAAGCTTGCTGTTTTGAACAACATACCAGTTTATCCTCGTGTATTAAGTCTGCTTCCAGATGTCGGATGCAGTTAAACGAACGATATGGAATACATTTAAAGTTACCCGGATTAGGTCATCTAAATGGCCCTTCATTATACCCTACGCTTTGTTTTTAATCCGACCAGGTTTACAATTCCACTTTAGCATGTATTTCTGTAATGAATTTTTCGCATTTAAAGAAGCCAGTAAATTAGTTTTATTTATTCATATTTATAGTAAAAATAGGAACTTTTATTATCAAGATAAAGTTAATTAAATTTCTAATTTAACTTCGTTCTACGTGAAAATGAATTTAGTAACTATTTTAGAATTTAATTAAGGGACCAGTAAGCCAAGTACGAGACTTTATAAAAGCGAGGTGAATTCTATATTAAATAAAAACATCCTCTTATGACATATTGAAGTTCTTGGATTATCTTTCGCAAGTTTCCAATATCCAGCAACTTTCATCGAACTTGGAAATTAAAGTAAATTTTCGTATTCACTTCTTAAATGATAAAACTTAGATTGAATTTCTAGCATACGGGTATTTGTCTATATAATCGATTATGCAGGAGTTTCTTAGATAAAAAAAATAAATAAGTTCTTGATGCTAGAATGTCTTTTCTATCAGTAAGTTTGAATGCTCGGATATCACAAAAGTAAGTGAAGAACCGCCTACAATTAATATACCGAAAAATTCAATATTTTAACTTTATACTTTAACCAAAAATAAGCTTTATTTTTAGCCTGCAATTAAAAATCTGTTAAAGAAAATTCAGTCCAAAATCATATATTTACAATTTTTCGAAATATGGTTGTTAAAAATTCGAATTTGTGTCAACAAACAGGAGCCCAATAAGAAATTATATTTGGAATAAAATTTATACAATTTAATCCCGCTAATATTCAAAAACCATCCATAATGATTATATGAGAAGTTTATTTTGCATAAAATCATAATATTACGGATTTCAAAACATAAAGAAGTTTATCTTCCAATAAGCTCCATGAGAAAATTTTTAAGGAAGTTTTTACAAGAACCCTATTTTAATATTGTATGAAGCCAAGTCTTTTGTAATTTGCAAAAAGGTTTTACTCTGTTTTACCTTTTCTTATGGCTGGAAGATGAGACTCCAAATTAAAACTGTAAATATATTCAGGCTTCTATTTAATGCGTTAAAAAGAGTTTATTAATTTTTTTCTCAGATGTAATCACTTTTAATGCGGACCAAATTCGTAATTTCACATTTTACAAATAACTCGAATTAAAAAATCGTTTCTGAATATGAAATATTCATAAAATACGAATGTTTCAAGCGAAGCTCTTGTAAATTACTACGTAATTAAGGCAATTAATTAAAGCTGGTTATTTAGGCGTATCGGTGTTTTTTGCTTTACATTTTAACTTTCTGTAATCACTTTTAGAAATAATGATTTACCGTTTTCAAGTTGCTTCTCCCCTAATGCATTGTGAAAGGAAGACCCCCCATTTTTTCCTCTGCTTATTGACAGTCATTTCAGATTGGAGCAACTTCTTAATGATTATTTCCCTTTCAAAATTATCAAATCTCTGTTGTCTGTTGTGCTATAATACACCTTCAACCTTTCAAAGCTTACGAACTTACCAACTATCTGAAAATAAACGAATAATCACACAAAGCTCATGTTAACCATGGAAGAATAGTACATTTTCTAAAGCTTTGTATACTTTTACTATTGACCTAAAATTTATACGCATAAAACAAACATAAAACGTAAAAAACTTATCTCAATTCTTTCTAAAAGTAGCAATTTCTATACAGTTCAGTATGGATATCATTCAAATAAATCAAGATCCACAATCCAGGAAGACGTGCCAACACAAATAACAATAAAAGTATGTGGCATTTCTAGGAGATTTATCAAAAGCGCTTGATCTTGTCGACCATATTCTCCTCTCTGACAAGCTGTAACGCTGTCGCTATTATCTATATGCCATTATGAGTTCTTCAGAGCTATTTCTTACAAATCCTCTCAAGTTTTAGCATTTCATCTTATTCACGTTACATTTTGTAAACATTAGTAGTGATATTAAAGTTGAATATTATTTCCAGAAACACATTCGACGTTAGTTCATTTTATGTTACGTTTTATCAAATGCTTCGTGTCATAAATTTTCGGATGAATTACTTCTGCAAAGAATTGACTTTGAGTAAAAGGATTAAAAAGAAAATTAGGAAATTTGTTGCTGTGTGCTTTCTTGTGGCGATTTATTAAAAGGTAATAATAAAATTGAAAACTCGTGCTGAACAGAAACAGTATAGCAATAAGAAATTTCCTCGATTCAAAAATCCTGCAAGCGGTTATTTGGTTGAGCCGCTTTCTCCCTATTTCAATATAGGATATAATAAATCAGCTTAAGGATATTTTTTATTGTCGGTGATCTTAACGAACACTGAGTTTGTGCAATTTTCGAGATGGGTTAAGCTGTGCATTAGAACTTTCACAAAATTTATCATTTAATAAGCTTAAGAGACATAGCACTGATGGTTATCACCTTTTTTATGAGATCCTACTAATATTTGTAATTAAGCAGTCTGCAAGCTGTAAACTTGTTTTGAACTATGGCATAAACATAAAGGTTCATATATCAACCAAATATCAAACGTGGAAGCCAAATTTAAACAATTTTGTGGAATTGAAAACAACGCCACACAATTAATATTTGGAAAATGGTGTAAAATTGATGTTCTAGCTCAGTTGAGCTTTCAAGTCACCGAATATTTTCTACTTCATGCTATTTACTTTATCTATTTGCTTTTGTGTCGAAGGTGCAAAGGTGACTTTAGTTTATAATCATTGCAATATTATTCCTTTAGCCAAAGTTAGCTGAACTTTTGCAGCTTTAGTAGTAGCAGCAGCAGTAGTAGTAGTAGTATATATTTATTTTCATCAACACGAGGATGTTTATATACATGACTTTACATAACACATAATTTATTAGATTATCAATTATGCTTCTTTCTTATTTATATATTTTACTGTCATTCTTATTTCTAAATTGGAAGCACAGTCTTTACATATTCTGAACAAGACTTTTTAAACTGTTTTACATTAGTATATACTTGTCATTAAGAAGAAACACATTCGATTGGGACAACGTCTCTTGTCTCTGGCTTCAGGTAATCGCTTGAGAGCATTGCCGTAGGTCTCTACATTAACTGTATTGCCTTTCGGCGTGTACCCTATTAAAAGAATGCCTTGAATGCCCCTCAAAGTTGTTGCCATGAGTTTTCCTGCCGAAGACTGGGTTCAAGCTTCCTTCGGCGGTGGAGAACCTCTATGCATCTATTTCATCGACTCTTGTTTTGTCTCAGGGTTCCAGTGGTGTACCCAAGTTTTATGTCCCGTCACAATTTGGGTTAAAAGGTCAGGATCAATCCCCAGAGTGTCTAAATTATTTTGAGAGATTTGACGTCTGCGCAGTTTCTATTCAGGAGAGAATAGCCTGGCAACCCGTCTTGCTGGCACCTTACTGATGCCCTATTTTTCATATGTAATCTGTTTATAACGAATGTAGGAGGGTTGCGGTAGAACTAAAATAAATTATGGAAAAAATGCATAAACAATGATAATAATTTTGACAAGGAAGAGTACGAAAGGATAAGAAAAAGTACAATTAAATTAATTAGAAGAAAAAAACGTGAGGCACTCAACAAAGACATAGAAGAAATAGAAAGTGCATATGCAAATCAAAATAGTAGAAGGTTCGACAAAAACTTCGAAAGAAAGAAAACAAAAACTCAGAAATTATTCGATGGAAAATGTGGAGAAATTATAGAAGACAATATAGAGACACTGAAACACTGGGAAGAATATTTCACTAAATTACATAACCAAGAAGAAGCAAGACAGCAAGAGATTGTTTTGACCATACAAATACGAGTTTCAGAACCTAATGTACAAATACCTAAGGAGATGGAGATTGAAAAAATAATAAAATACATGAAAAATTATAAAACGCCTAGAAATGACACTATAGTAACAGAACTAATTAAAAATGGTGATGAAGAACTTTCCAAAATAATCTACCATCTGATAGCAAATATTTAGAATAAAGAGCAGATATCAGATGAATGGAAACTGGGGATAATTCAGTCAATATTAAAAAGTGGTGATAGATACGACTGCAACAATTACAGAGGCATCACACTAGTAAACAACGCGTATTAGGTACTGCCAAATACAATTAATGAACAACTAACAATGTACACAGTATGGCTAAAAAGTTTTAGGACTGAGCTCATAAACAAAACGGAAAGCGTGGTAAAACATTTTTTATTACTAATTATTCTATATAATATGACCCTTGTAAAGCTATACATCATTTGGTGCGCTCCGCCAGCTGCTCCAGAGCATGCTTGAAATCCGCTGCTTAAATGCTTTGCAGTTCCTTCGTTACGTTAATTAAGATCATTTTGGTATCCTCGAATCACTCTCCTTTTAGCTGCAATTTCAGCTTTGGAAACAAAAAGTAATGGCTGGTGCTCAGACCGGCGAGTACGGGGGATAATGTAATACAGTAACACTTTGTTTTGCTAAAACCTGATGAATTACTGCTACATTGTGAGATGGGGCGTTATCGTGCCGCAAGAACCAATTTTTGTTTGCGTCCAAATCTGGACGCATGCGCCCGATGCGATTAAATAAGCGATCCATTAAGCCCGCCACAGATGCAGAGGTTAGCGTGTGCGGTTTTGAATGTGCATTCAAACTCGTGCAAAAGGAATGTAGTCCGTATTTTCACACACACGTAGCGACTTGTCAGTAGTTTTATTCTAAAGAGTTCTTGCAAAATGTCGGCTGTCTTATCAGAATATGAATCATGTTCAGTGCCAGTAGCGTGCGCTTGCAATATTAAGAATTCCTTCGATTTTATTTTTATAAACAAGGATTGTCTAAATAAATTTCGAAGAAGGAACACATAAAATCTCGGGAGCAGTTGAGTAAATCCGACGTGTTTTGAAATTTATATATAATATGTAGGTATATTGTCAATACACCACTAACGAAGTAATAAGTACCGACGGCATTGAATAAAAACGTGTACATTGTGCAATCTTGTACCACACACACAGGATAGGAATTTTATCACTTTTAAAACAAAACTTAATCTAACACCTTTGTTCCAAATATTATTCCAGAATAACCGCAAATAACACATGACACGCAAAACGTGGTATCTTGCAGGTAACTAAACAGAAGCTGGTGCAACTTGGCAATCCTATGCAGAAGGCTTTAGACTGCATGTTTTCATTTGTTGCACATAAATAGCACCACTTACAACGTTTCTATTACAGCAGTCCTAAAACTTTTTAACCACACTGTATACTCAGAGGAATTACTAACTGATACGCAAAATGGCTTCAGAAGAAACAGGTCAACTACTGACAACATATACCTAGGAGGCACATATGCAAAAATTTCATGAATATAAAATGGATACATACATTATATTAATAGATTACATTAAAGCCTTTGACAGTATAACCAGGAAACTATTGCTACAAAGAATGAATGAATTTGAAATACCAGAAAAATTAATAAGAAAGACAGAATTAACACTAAACAAAGCAAAGGCAAAAATTCGCATCCCCATCGGCATAACAGAAGAAATAGAATACACAACTAGTGTGAAACAGAAAGATGTCCTATTCACAACACTTTTCAATCTGGCACGTAAATCAATCATAAGAAAACTAGACACTTCTGGACCTACAAACACAAAAGGTATACAACTAAGCACATGCGCGGACGACATAGCCATTATAAGTTATGACTTATCCAAACTGAAAAATACTTACTTTTATAAATTTAGCTGAAGAGAGTGAAAAACTAGGTTTAAGAATAAATAAAAACTAAACAAAAATAATACAGATAGGTAAAAACATAAGAACAGAAAAGTACATCAAACTAGGAAAACATACATTAGAAAAAGTATTATATTTAGGCAGTGAAATATATATCACAGGAAATACTAAAGGAGAAATTAAAAGACGGATTCAACTTGGAAACAGAGCCTACTTCGCGAATATAAAGCTAATGGCGTAGTTTACTGAGTAAAACATCAAAGATGAGAGTATACCATACAATTATAAAAACAGTCACAACCTATGCAACAGAGACGTGGACTATGACCCAAGAAAGCGAATAAATGCTGAGACGATGGGAAAGGGCCATAATACGAAGAATACATGGACCGGTGAAAGAAGAAGAAGGTCATATGCCCCTTATGAATCATCCATGCTCTCCTATCATTTCATTTTGTTTCCGATAGCAAGTTACGAGTATACCTATATAGACTGCACCGGAAAATATTGTAGCTTTTTGATTCTAAATAAATTATTGATAGTTTAAAAATGACACAATGTATTGAAGATATATTTTGAAAGCCACAAGGTTAGCAAAAGAATTAATATCAACACATTTTTAGTTTTAGTCTGTTTTCCAAAATTCTCAACTTTTTCCGCGACACCAGCCAATAAGTTTATTAATATCTCTGAAGTCACTTGCTTCGAGTATTTATTCCACTTGGATTTAAATTATTCGATGTCTTTTACTTGATCACGGCTGTTTCGAAGCTTTTGTTTTACGGGAGCCCAGTATCTTTCCACTGGGCGAAGTTCCGGAACATTTGGAGAATTAAGTTCTTTGGGGTTTTGGCAGCCTACCACTCGAACGTCGATTTTGCATAATGAGATGTGGCCAACTCCGGCCAAAACAATGCAGATGTTTCATGCTTATTCAAAAATAGCAGCAGTCTTTTGTTCAAACATTCTTTAATATAGACTTCTGTGTTTAAGGTACTTTTTGAAAAAAATGGTAGACGCAGCCCACACTGGTAAATTGCTTGCCGGACTAAGATTTTGGCACCGAATTTTGCAACAGAAATGGTTTGTTCTGCAACGCTAGCGCTTGTTCTACTCTCAACAATATAATAATACTGAGGTCCAGGGAGGGAAGAAAAATCAATTTTCACATATGTTTCGTCATCCATGACGATACAACTTGAAGAGTCCTTGGTTGATTAATTGCCGTGTACGTAAAGTTACTTTTTCTAATTGCGTTGCACTTCCTTTTGGTCTTTTTTGTATGCTTTTAAGTTACTTCTTTTTTAACTCTTTGCACCAATGACTGCAATATCTCGTGTCGACTTGCACGAAATGCAGCCAACGCTCTGTGTTCCATTTTCTTACTGGAAGCAACTTTTGGACAACCGGCTCGCTTTTGCTTATGTAAAGTTTCATATTTATGAACTTTTTTTAATAATTCGTTGGGCCGTTCGAAGATATACAATATACATACACACCATTTTCACTATGCTACGTCGTGATTTTGTGGCATTCTTTCTAAAAATATCAGCAACTTCTTACCTTAAATTCTCTTTATCACCACCCATGACGAAAGAACTTATAGAATAAACTGAAAATTACCCTTAAGGGGGGGTTTTAGCAGCATGTTTACGCGCTGAAAATTGTCTAATTTTAAAATAACGGTACGGTTAAATAATGACAGTTGAAAAGAAGGACGAGTATGAATTAAAATTTTTAGACCTTTCCTTCATACGCTACAAGGCCAGAACGACCAATTTTAATATAGTAATTAAATTATGGCCTATTATGAAAAACTTAGAAAAAATCATCATCATCATCATCATCAGTTGACATGGAACAGATCCCCGTATAAATTTTTTTAAACTGAGTAAAGATAGGCAACCCAACATTCACCGACTCTGTCAATGTTTTCAAAGAGGTTTAAGAGATTAAAAATCGGTATTCGCAAATACTTACACTGAATTTTGAAGTTTTGTTAGGTAGAAGCCGGTAGAAGCAAAACTAGAAGATCCAATCCTTTCTTGGCTGGTTTTAAGTCAGGCAACCCAAAATACTTAAAAACGAAAAATATTTTAACTAAAACCCACCCTTAAATTAAATAAATAATTACTTGTAAATAATACTAGGTAATCCTAAATAAAATTAGGTTATTTTATTATAGTCATTCTTTAATGGCCCATTAAATAAATCTCCAAGTTTCTGGAATGATTTGTAATAAAACCTGGGGGGAAACAACACCAGAAAGCTGTACTACCTAAGTCTTCAGAACTCTTTCCAGTTATACAATCCTCGTCAAAAGGGTAATTTATTAAAACAACAATCTCCCTTCCTTCATGGCATCAATCTTATATGATTTTGTTATTCCCACAACTTTACCATCATAAACATACTATGGTGCGTTGACTATCACGCAATTCCTAATTTAATGACCGAAAAGTGAAAGTGAACTGAATGGTATATGGTGAATGAGAGTTTGCACCAAAGGCAAGACAAGAGGGTTTGCACCTTCAGTTCATATCGTATAATCCAGAGACTGTAATTAATTTCTGTATGTAAATAGATACCTTAAGATTTCGTAACTGCTAACCTTATATGCCCTTTGGGAACTACAACCGTACAGGTACTTAACAATTGCAAGATTAGATCTCCGCCAACAAATAAGCAAACAGACCAACCAATTAAATAAAAAACAAGTAAACCATGTCCGGCAATATCTACGAATCTTATAAACGTAGAAGGATAATACTTAAGTATTTCCTCAAAAAAGCATTGAATTTTTAAAATTTTATTTCTAAATGAATTGTATAGTACCCTTGGGGGTTTCAGTTTAGTTAACTAGTTATTACAACAAATTAGACTGAGACTCCTTCTTCAACAAGCTCTGGTATTGATGTGTCACCCGTCCATATTTGGAAATAATAACATCACAATTCGTTGTTATTCACCAGCAGTTTGTGTAGTCCTCTCCGACTGTTAAGACATTGAATTACACTGCGGAGGGTCTCGGTGTTAAGTCCTTTTGGGGTTGTTACAGTAGAAATTGCTGCTTGCGTATTTACGTAAATTATTAGATAAATTAGTTTGGTTGTATATTCTTTTCTTTAGACTTCCCAATTACATCTCAGCTTGCATGGTTGCATACAATGCATACGCCCTAGGCGCCTCTTCTTATTTCGAATTTCACTTAGTAGGGAATTAGTAATTTTTAGGTTGGTTTCTGTTGGCAAATGAAGTGGTTAGCTTCCTTCTGCATTTGCAGTCGTCATGAACATTATTAAAATGGTATACATTAGCCTTGTAGGCCTTTAGAAAAATTGAAACGTTAGTGAGTTCTATATTTTATGTCATTTTAAACCTTTATAGGGTTTTAATCTGTTCGTCGTCCATTTTGCTTGAAGAATTTCGAAGGGCGTTTTAACAACCTTTGGTGTGTAATGAATTGGTTTTATTTGAAGATTTCTTACGGTATTCGTCGAATTTCTGACCTTATAGTACTTCCTAGTACTTCCTGTACTTCTTGTGTTCCTTACTGTTTTCCTGTACGACGTGCCAAATCACCTGTTAGTCCGACATCTGCATTCCACGTGTTGTTGTTCGACACCACGTTGGTTTGGAATTTGTGGATCCGCGGAAATCGTTCATCCCGTGCTTAATTAGAAGGCGAGCCGAGTTTAATTTTTTCTTAAACACTAATAAGCATTAGTGTAAATCCCATTTTTTATGTACGAATATCTCGAAAAATATCCACTTTAAAGAAGTGAAACAAATGAATACATTATTTACGTAAAAAGCATTGCCAAATTCAAAAATGCAACCAAAATTAAAATTTAAGCAGTGTCGTACAAAATAGGAGGGTTAAGGGGTCCCGTACTCCTGTTGTACGCTACTGGCAAAAGCGAGTAAACGTTTTGTTTGCAGTTATGTGTCTTTTATATAAGTAAAACTGTCTGCCAAGTTTAGTAAAAAATGTGTACTACCGTCAAGGTTATGGGCAATAATCGTTTTTTAATTTTTAACTTTGACTCCCTGTAACACAAAAATGGAGGGTCTTAGGACATATGTTTATTAAGCAAACCCCACTTATTTTTCAGAGTTCTATCAGCCGTATCATTTATGCCATGTTTTTTTGAAACACCGTGTATATTATATCGTAATCGAATTGTGGTTACCGTACAGGTTTCGCAGGACGTTATCATTATTTATTGTGTTATTATGTTTTCTATAACTGCGACGACGACAAAGTGAGCTCATTTTCTCCGTGTGCGTTAGTTATTAATTTAGTTTAAGATTACCGGATCATTGCGAATCCTCAGAGGATTTTACCTTCGTTTAATTACGATGGTGTTAATTTGAACATTACATTTTTTTTACAACTATAACTGACACACTTAGAAAATTTCAATTTGCTAAGGCTAAAATTAATAAAGACATTAATTAAAATCTGACGCTGGGGTACAAAGTTACCCCACACGGTAGTACGAGGGTTAATATATCCTATTTCGTTAATTACAAAGCTTTGCGTTTTATTATCAAGTCAATTAACTTTGGAGGTCTATTCTTAAGGAGATCCGACTGAAGACAGTTACGTTATAAAGGATCTGGCGCCCAATGAACATCGTCAGTTTAGTTTAATTAGTGAGCACTATTTTCTTTTAGGAAGCTCACGCCCACGCAATAGAGTAGCGGGTTTATTTTAGAGTTATCACCTCCGGATAACCACCGATATACTACGCGTAGATGATGGTACAGCAGGTTGCTCGGCGAATGGCCTGTCCAGTCACTGAAAACAATTGGAAACCGAACCGTAGGGGTGGAGTTAGCAAGGTAGGTGGCTGGTGAAGGTATAGTGCTTACCATAGCGTATGAGACAAGTGGTTATGAAAGTCAGTTAAGAGGCCTTAACCCTCCATGTTACCGTGTTACCGGCCATACACACTCGTGATCAGCAAGTGCCGTTACCTTTACCTTTACTTTTAGCTTACCTTTCTTCTTTGATAGTCTAGCTCAACGTAGAAAGTTAGAAAAAAATGTAGGTGCTTCTGTGTACCAGACAAAATATTTAGGGCATTATCTATTATTTAACTTTGAACAAAAATTGTGGATTTATAATACATAATATAAATTAATTTTCCAAAGTAATGGTTCTCAAAAAACTGTAATTGGTCGTTCAGATAATTTACTGCAACTATTTAAAAATTGTATATTGGTAACTGAATATTAGTAATTTTGGGTAGCTTTTGTTAAAAGAAATGCACTCAGCTCTATGATAGAATAAAAGTAAGAAACTATCGAGGTTAAAACGAAATGATTGTCTTCGAGCTTGCATATAAAATATGCAAAATGAACAAGCGAATTTGGAGGCACTGTTATTTATTCCGCGTAATGCTGGAATATTATTAAATAAGGAAGTTGAAAGATAAAATTTCACAACAAATGGATTGTGTTGAAAAATGAGGATTGTAAGTGCATATTTCATATTCCGTTAAACGAACCGTGAAACTAATTAAATGGAGGAAGCATATTTTAGGATAAAAACATTCTTTATCTATTCATGAAAATTACATTAGTATTTAATGTATAGGAATTGTAACGATAAGTTTTTAAATACAGCATTAACACGAATAGAAAGGGTTAGTAGGTTAAAATACGATACGAAAAACGCATTAAATTTAGCCCAAATTTGGCTAAAAACGAACTAAAATTTAAATTATGCAGGGGTTTTCAATGAAACGTTTTTTAGCACGTCATTCATTCCCCTGTATCCTCATAAAAGTCGAATTTTATAAATACTGGGGATAATAAAGGCTCGCCCAACTGCTTTAATTTTTTTAAATAAGTCATTTGTCTGCTCCACAACAAATCTAAATATCATACAAAAATGTACTTATTTTACAAAAAAGCAAGCGATTTTTTAAATTGTATTATATTTGGGGTTGTATTTAACGTTCTTCGTAAATTTGGCGAGATTATATTAAAACCGTTTCCACTAACGCTAATTAAGACTACAGAAGGAAGTTTAAATGGTAGTTAATTTTAATTTGAGTAGAATGTTGTTTTCATCATTAATTACTTCTAGTTCTCCATGCAAATTTATTGACTTCTTTAAAAAACGCAAAGTTAAATATACCGCTAGGCAGCAAACTCAAACTAGATGGGAATAAATTAAACTTACAGCGAAGTTAATTATATGAAACTACGATAATACGATTAATCTTCAGAGTATTCGTCATAGTTTTGCATTTTCTGCAACTTTAATGCTTAAATGGAGCTTTTATTTCATTGCGAAAATTTAAAGCGGCAGTTTATTTTGTGAAATGTAAACCTTTCATGTATAAAAAGTATATTTTAAGAGGAAGTACATTCCTTATGTTATTGTAGCGTAAAAATTGTTCTCCAACAAACGTATAAATGCAAAGTAATGTCGAGCGTAAATGTTATGCCAGATATTTAATGCGAGCTAACAGACATGCGAGATACCGCCGAGTTTCACTTACCAACTGTGGTGTTATCGAGTCGCATACTCTTTATTTCACTTTAATTTGTATGTAAATATTTATTAATAATTCCTTTAAAGATCGTATCCCTTTGCATTAAATGCTAATAGTTTGTTTAGTTTTTCATTTAAATATTTCATTAAGTGTTATTTAGTATGCTTTGGTTCATTTGCAAAATTTTACCTCAGAAATTAAAGCAGCATACATACATAGTTGCCTTCATATTGTACTGTTCCATAATTTAGAAGCCGACTGTAGTATTCAAGTTTATTTATTTTAAACAATTTATTATTATGCGAGATCCTTCCTCTTTATACGTTTGTTCCACCCAGATAAGATATCACTTCCAGGAGTTACGACCATTATCCTTATTAAACTGTGGTAACAGATTTATGATTAACTATAATATTTTTAAGATTCGTTTTAAACTTTACTGAGTCCGAAGAGGCAAGTACTGCAGACTTTAGCTTTGCCTTTTTCCCCCACAGAAATCTTCAACTAACTAATTCTCCTCATTACATCATTGCCTTTAACCAGGGGCGGCGGGTTTTGATATTGCCATTGGGTGCACAAGCTTTTCTTATTGTATATATTTACCATTCAATTCCACAAAAACGTAAACCAAAGTCGTAGCCAAAATTCGTGTATATTTGTATAAACCAAAAACCAAACTAAGGAAAGGCGAAAAGACACAAGCGAACGCGAGAACTAGCAAGACAAAACTAATGACAAAATTGTTTTAGAACTCTGGTTTTTTGTTCAAATTTCTTGGAAAAGCTTCAGTTCTTATCTTAAAGAAATACAGTATTATTTACAACAATTTATAACAAATCCCCTGAGCGCCTGACGCCTGAGCCATAATAACAACTTCCGAGAAAATCGCCTAATGCAACAACAAGGATGTTTACCTGAAATATTGTAAATAAACATTTCCCTGCTTAGTTTAACCCCGTTATTGTTTAGCTGTCACAGGTAAATTAGTTTTAGTGTTTTTGTTCCTGCAATGACAAAAAAGTAGGTATAGGTATGCAAACGTAGAACAGCTGGCCACAATAGTCGGGAGAACTATGCAATTCTGAGAAGAAATTACGATTACAGCAATTCAGTGTTTGAACTGCACCTTGCCTGTCAAACGGTGAGTTGGGGAAGTTTTTAAATGCTATTTTAATGTATTATTTCAAACATCTGAATTTTAGTCAACTTCCCATCGGGTGCTATGCACCCGTGGATAACTTTGATGGGGTGCAACTGCTCCCTTGCACCCATGTAGTCGCCGCCCCTGCCTTTAACCTTCAGATGACCAAGGGTCTGCAACTAGCATCTTTTACCAAGTTCTTTTTGAGCTAAAACTTCTGCGTCAGATAAGTAAATTAAAGAATGGTTGGGCATTCGATGAAAGAATAATCTTTTTAGTATTTAGTTGTATTATTTATTATTTTAAATAGAAAAACTACATTAGTCTAATACGAGTATAATAAAAAAAAGTGTTAGTGGCAAGAATCTTACTTATTCTTACAGTCCACACACACACTGAGCTTTATTGAGTGATTGGGGCAAATAAGTTACTGCAAGTCTGGCATTTTGTTTTTACCTTTCTGTCTAAAGCGCGAGGGCACAACTATTGCCAACAGGGGTCTTTGAAGACCCCAAACGACAAAATATTTTTTTTTTTCAACAAAATTAACTTAAATTTTATCGCATGAACATACGTATCTTGCATATAGTGAGGAAAAAGTAGGATAGAAAAATAATCACAGGAATATAATGCGCAAAACGGAAATTATATAGAAAATAATATGATGTGGAGTCCCAAAAGATCCCTCTTGGCCATCTGAAGGTTAAATAAATATATAACTAAATGTACTGTTTGAATAACATAGTAAAGTGTTTCTTATTATGTATTTATGAAACTAGTACTTCTGAAAATCCTAGTAAGAAATAGTAAACAAAATCCAGATTTAGTGGTAGTTCCTTTCCATCATATATGTCTGAAATTTACCCCAAGAAAGGTTCGCCATAAACAAAGATAAACTGTAATCCATTGCGGTTCCCTTTCGTTGTAGATAACGGTATTCTAAAGATTTAAATAAAATATACCGGCTTAATTTTACTTTAGGGTAGGATATTTTAAAAAGTCTGGACTTTATCTATCTTGTCGACTGGAAGTAGTCGTAATTTCTTAGTTCTGGTATTGTTTTACTAGCCTTTACTTAAAGTTTATTTATTTCAGTGGTGTAGATGTTTATATAGAACATATTGGAAAAGAAAATCAAGCGCGGCATATTTTAGAAAATTAACAGAAGTTTAGATTGTTCTCAATAATGGAATTTTGGAATGTTATTTATGTACATTTCTGAGTAGATTATATTGATTTAATAATGAACTTAAACTGCCACTTTTTCTAATAGATTTGTAAACAAGAACATATTTTTAATAACAGGCCACCAATAAAGCTTTTCAAACATATGTGAATCGTCTTCTGTCGTTAAATACAACTATCTTAACAACATTATGAGGTTATGTAGTTTAAGTTTCAAGGAAGTTGCTGTAGTCGTTGCGTTTCATGTCAGAAATTAAGTAGTATTTAGAACACTTAAAAACTGAACGTTGAAGCTAAAGGACTCTTTTAATCAGTAAACTTTAGTGAGAGATGTAAAAATATCCAGCATCTTTGAAAACTCAACATAATCAAAATTAGCATTTAAAAAACTTGTTGAAGAATACACATTATGCTTTCTTGAAAGTGTAGCCTACTAAAGATGAAATTTTGTTGATCGCATGGTACAAAGGTGAACAATTCAAATAATAATTATTTCAGGAACCTTTTTAGATAATTAGTATTTCGCCTCCAGTTGTTAAAAATATAAAATAATTTCGATTTAAAATATGAAAGTCCTAAAATTTCCGGTTTTTCAGTGATTTTAATTTGTTATGGTAGCCATACACGTACCGGCCGGCCTGTCAGTTACGCCTGAACAGTCCGCCGGGAGACCGGCGGCCGGAATGTGAGTGGGTTCCGGCTGGCCTGTCAGATCCGACTGAACCGGAGGCCGGAGAACGAACGAAAACACGTTCGTCCATCCGGCTGGACTGACGGGAGCGCAGGCGCACCGGTTCGTGAGTGGGGTGAGGCAACAGGCCGTCAGTCAGTCAGACTGTCACATAGTACCTATATACTCAGAATATATTGCGAGTCCTGTTTAACCTCGTCTGTTCATAGTTAAAAAATGTCACGTGTAAAAGAAAACTAGTGTTTGGAGGAATTCATCAGTTTATACCGGAGTGAAACGTGTCTTTGAAAAGTGAAACCACCTGATTACCACGATCCCTATGTAGAACCTTGTAAATTGCATCACAGGTTTCAGGTATAATTCTGCCAAGTGCACGGGGTGATATGATCGTAGAAAACTTCAGGTTTCCAAACTTCTCCCAGTAGCTACTTAGCTAGGAACCTCAGCGTTGCCATCAGTCGTTCATGTGGGGAGATCGCATTTCTCATCACCGTATTTTTTCTTGCAATTAATTGGGCAACCAATGACAAAAGTTGTAAATACGTATTTTCGTCCATTCTTAGGTAATTGTGCCAGTCTTTTGGAGCCAGTTTCAATTCATTAAGCAATTTTTGAAACTAAACTTTTACAGGTATATTTTGTTCTGCTGTTGTAACTTAGTTTTACATAAAAAATCCACTAACTAATATTGATTTTATATTTAATCAGTCTCTAAATAGTTGAGTTGTCATACACATACATACAAATGCATAAGACACTAATCACCATCTAATGATCTAATACAAAAGTCCAAATGTGTTAACGGATACATAAATATGTCAATCGACAAAAGAAAGCTTCATTTTTGAAAACAGATGTTAAACGTCTAAGCTCTGCTGCTTTTGTGTTAAAAATCAGAACTCAGAAAGGTAATGTGATAACAGATATTTATGGCCACCCGGTACATGGTCCTGAATTGCTTCATGCACAATACGAATTTTAATTACTTTAAACGAAAACCGTAATAGTTATTTATGTACCAAGGGCGTAAAGATGCTTTTAAGGTCTGAGACGTGATTTTGAGCCCGAAACGCTAGTCGAGGCTCCTACAATTCTAATAACTAAATTAACAGTTAAAAAATATAAAAAAAGGTATATCCAGATTATGTTCCTAACCTTTTAAGAAACACATATATTTAAAACAACATTTTTAAAATACGTAAGTTGCTGTTTTATAAATTATCGTTAATACTAGTTGGATCTAATATCTAAAATAATTAGGAAATCATTGAGAAGTTCCACTCGTTGGAACACCCAATATAATTTAAATATAATAATAAATATAAATATAACACTAAATCTTAGAGTTAACTGAATTGGTTGCTTCCCTACTTTGCGGCTTAATGTCCCTACGTCCTAATGTTTCTGCGCCCTAAATTCTCGCGGCCAAGTTTACTGCGTCATTTTGTCCCTATGGCGTAGTGTCCCTGCGTCCAAGCATGTTTGCGTCGAAACGGCCGCGGTTTAACCGCCGCGCCAAAGTGGCCGCGGTTAAATGTCCTAGACCGGAGTGGGTGTCATGTCAAGTGTATAGCGAATGTAGGCGCGTTATTATATATGCGGTTTGATCGGTGTCGCAATCAGGGTTTATTTCATTAGCTATACCCTTGTTAATTAGAACCCCTGTGTAACGAGGTGAGCTCCTGAACCACATAGTCCCTAATTACAGGTATGAAGATGTAGGGTTACTGCCAAGTATATGAGAATGCCGCCCAACAACGTACTAATTGATTTAGTCTAAATTTGTTACATTAAACACATTGTGCAAGGTTATTTTGTACGCTGCAAACTGAATGTGGAAAAAGCGAGCCCTCCTTACTTATAACACCCCTGCAGGTTCAGAAAGTAAATTTAAAAACAGAAAAGGGATATATCATTATCCGTAACTAGAGTGAAACTGGAGTTGAAAGAAGTAACACGAACGTCATTAATCCAGACTCAGGTACATCTCGCATTTTGTGCTACTTCATCATTATAACGATCACACTGGCGTGCAATAAACCTGAATAATTATCGCAACAGCTACATTTAGGCATGCGATATATATGGAACGTTCAATAATTGGAACATTATATCACGATCGATCAGGCAGGCACGTAAAAGCTCCATGCAAGCGAAGAACAATTTGATGAATACTGAAAACATACAAGGACATTTAAAACACAATACAAGGATCAATTATGAAACAATTACATTTAAAGAGCGCCTATAAAACTTGCCAACGATAGTTTATTTCCCTGTAAAAATATAAATTTTCGATTTCAAAAGCGATAATACGAGAATGTATATAATAGAAAAGTTTCGGCTTGGAATGACAACAAATTTATATGAGAGGGCACACAGGCTCACAATCTTACTAAACAGTTTTAATGACCGTCTTATCTAGAATCTAATCTTAGTCTACCGCCTTGGTCATGTCACGGGTTCCTAACATAGATGTAAATGCAAATAGGGGTCGCAGTGACACTAAGGTTCTGGCCACGTCCCGATATCCCGCCAGGCAGACAGATGATGGGTCTCTTTTACTACCAGAAGCCGTAGTTGACACGAAACACGCCCTTATACTCGCAGTCAGACCACCGAAGTTGGATTCATAACTTATACATCGAAATCCATTCTTGTAATGAAATACCCTTCAATATTTCCAAATTGCAGAATTTAAAACTAATAGAAATTCGTTTCGTTTGCTACCTACTTCGTTATTTTATATAAAAGCTTTATCTTAATGGGGATATACAGGGTGCCCGTTTTTTGACCTCAAGCATGGGGATCTCGGTTATTATAACAGATGCGAGATCGGTTAAATTAGGGCAAAGTTGCGCATTTTTATGGTGATCAATTATCTGAAAGAAAATTTGATCTGTCATTTTTAGTTTTTGAATTATTGGAGAAAAATGGAAAATTGTGATTTTTGTTTTAATTTTTTTAAACGAAAACCAATAAAACTAGACATTTTTAACTAAGACATTGTGAAGGCACTTTTTTACAAGGAATCTGAATCTGGCATCGTGTTTTCCAAGGCATCCTAGATGCAAGAGTTACAACACTTAATTTTTTTTTTCTTATGGGCGCCATATTTAATTTTTGCATTTTCGAATAGAGCTCTTTTTTCTGATTACGACTATGTATCACATGATATGGTCAAGCTTTACATTTTGATTAGAATTTAAGAAAAATGTTTTTGCCAAGAATGCTTTGGAAACAACAACATCTACTTTTGTCTAACATACAAATTTTTGACAATTCAATTAAATTTCACTATTCGGTTGCATTATTTTTAATTTTGTTCCAATTTAAATACAAAAATTCTGCCTTATCCTGTTCTTAATTTAAAACTTAATTAAAATTCTAATCAAAATGTAAAGCTTGACCATATCATGTGATACATAGTCGTAATCAGAAAAAAGAGCTCTATTCGAAAATGGAAAAATCAAATATGGCGCCCATAAGAAAAAAAAAATTAAGTGTTGTAACTCTTGCATCTAGGATGCCTTGGAAAACACGATGCCAGATTCAGATCCCTTGTAAAAAAGTGCCTTCACAATGTCTTAGTTAAAAATGTCTAGTTTTATTGGTTTTCGTTTAAAAAAATTAAAACAAAAATCACAATTTTCCATTTTTCTCCAATAATTCAAAAACTAAAAATGACAGATCAAATTTTCTTTCAGATAATTGATCACCATAAAAATGCGCAACTTTGCCCTAATTTAACCGATCTCGCATCTGTTATAATAACAGAGATCCCCATGCTTGAGGTCGAAAAACGGGCACCCTGTATAGGCGTCCCAGTTTAGGTTAAATCACATAAGAGGATGTGTTTATGCTAATATGACAAAATTTATGGGCCATCAACAGAAACGTAAGAAAATAAACAGCTCTACTTTATGAAAATAATATGAGCAAGGAATAACAAGACTTGATAGCTTTAACAGCTTTAAACCGAGGACCGTATTTGGTTGATATTACACAGTTTCTACCTGTGTAAAAAAGTCCAACGTTTCCTTGGTATGCCTTCCAACTGTTTTTATTTTATACATTGAATACCATTTTGTGAAAAATTAATATTGCATTGTTCCGAAATCTTGATATTGAATGATATTCCGGTGAAATTTATAATTTCTTTATACTGTATGTTAACAACCTGGAACACAGGTATGAACAGTTTATAACGTATTTATAATCTAACAATATTTAGGCTTTATAAGCCCAATATACGCATAATACAAATCTACTAACTATACTAACGTTTTAGCGACCGATTATGATTCCATTGTCTTAGTCGAAACTTGGCTACCAGGAAATGATCTTGATTCTGAACCTTTTAGTAATAATTATTTCGTTTTGGGACAGAATTGTGTATTTTTGAAAGCAAATTAAAAAATTGGTGGAAAAGTATTAGGTACTGGATATTGGGGATAATTATGTTGCAGAAGAAATTAAGTTAAGTTATTACGTAGATTGCATTGATATTGTATCTGTAAATATTAAAAAAATAAATTATTTACGAGTATATTCTTCTTGATTTATTTTTGGATACATAAGTAGCCTTTCACGTATGTTTGAATGTAATTGTCTTTTGCTTGGTGATTTGAAATCTGATTTACTTAAATTACTTATGTTGCGTAAATAGTTGTAATGGTTATGGCAATAGGTATTTGGAATTCTTTTCAGTTACAAACAAAATGTAAATTTTACTAATTTCTTACATTTTTAAAAATAAAATCCTGGGAAAATTGTGGATTTAGTAGCAGGTAACCAAAATTAATGTGGAAATTTCTAGGGAACCAGAAGGTGTCCAACCTGAAAAGTCACATCATCCTTCATTAAATATCGAAGTTCATCTTTATCCAATATGTTCGCCCAAGGATCAGTATCGTATAATTTTAAAGCGGATACTTATTATTATGAACTCTTAAGAGACATAGATTGATATCAAATAAAAAATCTTAACAATGTTAGGGGAATGGCTGATCAGTTTTTAAGAAATCTTATACGGGCACGGTATTGCAATTCCAAAGTATGAAAAATATCAACACAAATATCCAATTGGTAAACTAAAGAAATAATTAAGTTACTAAAAGATACTTCAAAAAATAGATTAACTTATAGCTGAACTGGTATTACTGTCTTCGAACCTCTCAAAACCATCAAAGTCCTCGTCTTTGGCTTCATGTAGTAATTGTACCCCTCTGTCTGTGAGTCTATCTGATTAAGAAAAACAAGTCGTGATTTTTATGACAAAGGTCACAGACGCTGTAGAACGAATGGCCCGACTTAAGTGGAAATGGGCCGGACATAACGAGACACTATCGGATAACAGATGGAATCAAAGGATTAATAAATGGAGACCATGGGATGGGAAAGGAGGAAGAGGAAGAATATAGTTTTAATTCACCAGAATGCTAATAAAACAACAGAGCTCATTGAAAGACGGGAATAAATTTGATGATAGAAACATGATGGGAATTTAAAAAATGCGGCAAACTTAAAAAAACGAATGGCGTCTACTAAGCGCTCAGTTCAAAACACAAGAAAAAGAATTAGTTTGAAGCGGCGAAGGTGAAATAAAATATTTGTAGCATATTCGGAAAACAATAAAATGAAGCTACTATAAAGGTAAAAGTTTAAAATAAGATATTTAATAAAATGCAATGAAATTGAGACACTATAGGGTCTTCACAGACCCCATTGGTACTATGAGGGTTCTACTCCAGCTGGTTGTGTTTGACAAAGGTATCAATATAACACATCAAACGGCTTGACTTTTCTGTTAACTAGAGCAGATTAGATACTATTTTCTTTCATTTTATAATTTATTTTATTCCAGATTTATTTGTTTAGTCTTGGGGTCCTTAACCACTAACTTTTAATTAGTTTATTTTGCAGGTGAAGGTTGAGGCTACAAAGCTAGTTTATTTCTAAAGCCAAGGTCTTCAGGCTTCAACCCAACTAAATTCCAAATGTAAAGAATTAGTAATATATTAGGAAAGAGTACTGTATGGTATTAGATAGATACCCCTACGATTCCGTCTGAAAAATATGATGACTTGCAGAAGAGCTTTATTGGAAATAAGGTTAAATTAACCAGAAATATAATTAAGTTCTTCCTAATCACTTGAAAGATAACACAGAGAACAACCTCAATCGCTTTCGACAAAAAATTAAATAACAGCACTGTAGGCAAACAACTGGACTGCTTGCTAGCAACTGTAAGTCTTTATTGTCTATTCAACTATTTAATTATTTGCATTCCATAAAACTATCAAATATTTCTCAATAAACGTGTTCATTTAAAAAAAATGTTAAATATAGTCACCATTTTGTTTAATAACCTTTTGGACTTTCGTTGTACAAAACCTTTTTTACTGTTTTGCCTTCTAACGTAATTTCACTAAACGGCACCAAACAATGCACAACTTTATACTAAATTTTAAAGTTGTTTTAATTGCAATATTACAACATTTACAAAATTCTAATTCATCACTATTTTATAAATATTCAAATGTGGTCCACTTTTTTCTATTGGTCTTCTGTGTATATATGTTACCGTTAAAACCCGAAATCAGTGAAAACTAGTTTTAACTAGTCAAAACTAGAAGTAACCAGTAGCGATTGTGGAATCTAGTTTTGACTAGTCAAAACGCGAAGTAACTGAAGGTATTTGTAAATACCCGAATGAATTGCATCTTCTATATTAATTCGGGGTTTAACTTTAAATTTCAGTTAAAACTAGTTTCATCAACACATTTATTTGATAGAACTAGTTTTAACGTATATATCCAGTGAAAACCCGAAATATATTAAGAAACAAAATAAATACAAAATAATTTTTAATGTTTATTGATTGAAATATAAAAAATAAAAGACTTAATAATATTATATATTAAACAAAAGTACAAGTCATACTTTGACAGGAATAAACTAAATAATTAATTTTTTATTTGTTTCTGCAAGGTCGACTATCATGGCATTTCGAGTTGCATAATAAATTGCTTTTCTTGCATTTGCACATATTGGTTGCACCGTTGCACATTGCTACTTGCAGGTAATTTGATAAAACAAGCTAACAAAATGAGGAAAATTTCTGAAAAAACGTACCCTGATCCTAAAATTGGAGATAATGTTACCGCGCCAATTCCTGATGTGGACAAGGCAAAAGGCGCACTAATGCCCGGTTTCTCGAACGTAAGATATCTACTCACCGTGAGATATCTTTTGGATAAACCCCCAAACCCGTTTCTCGAACGCTAGATGCGACTTGTCTTTAGCTAACTCGTTGGATAAGATATCTGCCCGAGTAGCACGAGATATCCAACCGTACACGTATACGAGCATGCGCATTGCACGTAAAACCAGAGAGGGAATATTTGAATATTTAAATTTCGCACGGAGTTTTTAAAGTTATGTACAATGCCATTTTTGTGCTTTTTTAATTACACTACAATATTACTAAATTTCTAATAATAGATTTATTTTTAATGGTAAATTTTTATATCACATGCATAAAAAATTAAACTAAATAAAAACCACAAGTAATTGTTTTAATTACTTTCATCAAAAACATTTTTGAAATTTTAGTTAAAGTGGACATTTTTAGAAGGATTTTACCCAATAATCTGCTTGACAAATTCTTTGAAGTGCTGCAGTTGTCAAGATAAGAATTTTAAGAAGGTACCTATTTAATACTCTCCAAATCACTGCTTTCTAAGAAAACTGCATTTAGCATGTCTGTCTGGATTAAATTTAACATAAAGGTTTTTGTAGAACATTTTAAAAAGTATTTACTTAAAATTCCTATGCTGTTTATCACTGCTTTTAAGGACTGCATTTAGCATGGGATTTGGTTTTCATAGGTAAAAATTTAGCATTACTATTGCAAGAATAGTACAGTGTGAAGCAAGTGTACAGTCTGATAAAAAAAATTGTTTTTAAACGCAAACGCTAAATGCGCCATAAATGAGAGCGGAAATATTAAATTTTGCCGCCGAAGTTGTCACCTGAAGTTAGCTAAAGGTATAGTGTCCATCTAGGGGCAGATCTGGTAACTACGCATTCGCAAGATAGTTATCCAAAGACAAGTCACGTGAGGATAAGTTTCGAGAAACCGGTTGCCTACTTATCTGTTTGCTAACTTTGTCTATTAGATAGCTATCTAAACAGATATCTACGCGTTCGAGAAACCGGGCATAAGAAATATACTTGCAGACGTTGCAGTAGTAGTCGAAATCAATGAGGACAACCTCTACACCTTAGCTACAAACGAAGGAATATTGCCTAATTTATATAGTCGCGCTGAATTCGATTTAATCAAAGAAATATTTTTACAAGTAAAATGTGTGCCAAAGTACAAAATAATATCGCTAAGAAGTGCTGCTGCGTCATCAAGTGGATCTTCCCAGGGCTACGTGCGCTGCACCTGCAAGAAGCAATGTGCAACCAATATGTGCAAATGCACGAATAGCAATTTATTATGCAACTCTAAATGCCATGATAGTCGACCTTGCAGAAACAAATAAAAAAATTAATTTTTTATTATATCTGTATTATAATCTTTGTATTTCAAACTAATAAGCGTGCGAAAAAGGACGATTAAAACACACCGTGTTTTAAAGTTGCCTAGGTAACAACAACGTTTTATAATAAATTTACATAACAACCAGACAACAACTGCTAATCATCTTCATGCAACGTGATGTGATCCACACGTCACCTTGTAAAATGAATATAATTTTTTCAATTTTTTACTCTAATTTTTACAATGTAATGCTGTGCAGATAGGTATAATAAAACATAGCGCATAATACACGTGTATAAGAGCCTTTAAAGCACTTGCGCCGCTAAAAACACTCGGCGTTGCCTCGTGTTCTTAAACCCGTCGCGCATGCTTTAAAGGTTTTCTTATACACTTGTATTATAATATACTAATTTAGTTTATTCCTGTCAAAGTATGACTTGTACTTTTGTTTAATATATGTATAATATTATTAAGTTGTTTATTTTTTATATTTCAATCAATAAACAGTAAAAATTAATTTGTATTTATTTTGGTTCTTAATATGTTTCGGGTTTTCACTGGATATATACGTTAAAACTAGTTCTACCAAATAAATGTGTTGATGAAACTAGTTTTAACTGAAATTTCAAGTTAAAACCCGTAGTAATATAGAAGATGCAATTTATTCGGGTATTTACAAATACCTTCAGTTACTTCGCGTTTTGACTAGTCAAAACTAGATTCCACAATCGCTACTGGTTACTTCTAGTTTTGACTAGTTAAAACTAGTTTTCACTGATTTCGGGTTTTAACGGTAACATATATACAAAATATAATTACAGAACGCCATATATTTACGTACAAATTAAATTGAGGTTAGTTTCGTAGGGTCTTTTACCAAAAGTGTTTTAATAAACGACATTTTGGAAAATGTTGTTAAACTAACGCACGGCTTTCACTTCAGGAAATTAAAGTTGTATTCTACTCAAAGTATTATCTATTACTGTGATATATTTTTTGTCATTATTTCAAAACAATGTAACCTCACACATTCATCAACTTTATAGGTTAATGTATTTTCAGAAGCGAAAATTAATAACGAAGTAAAAAGAAGGTGGTTGCATAAAAAACATGATAGGAGCTAATAAATGCTCAATGAAATATCACGTCGTATATGAATACATATTTCTGAAAGTTTAAATAATGTACTACCAAGAGTTGAAAATCAATATAGGCTTAGGCATTTTGTAGACGTTTTTTTGCCATTATTTGTCTATTTAACTTTTAATTTTCAAAAACTACTACTGGTGAAATATTCAAAGAAAAAGCAGAAAATGTTATGGAATTTGTCACAGCAAACATCCAGAGAATATAAACATTCTTTAAACTGGAAATTAAAACATTTACAAAATAAGAGGTTAGTAATATAAAACACTAATAACTAAGAATATTTAAAAAATAAACTTCTTCCAAACAAAAGTGCTAAAAAAATAAATAAATTACAATCATTGAAAATACAAGAATACTAACAACACTGTCAATTTAAAATGCATAGATAATAGATAGGGCTTTTTAATTTAAAAAATTTTATGTTAAAATCTAAATTCACATTTTGCAACCGAAAGCAAAAGGTTAAATATTACCTTTGAGCCTGAATTTTGAAATATGGATTTAAAAATCCTGCTAAAAATTTTGGTAAACTGAGTCGTAAACCATAAAACTACCTGAGGGTTTAAAACTGGCTTCTAGTTTAAATCCTAAATCCACATATGAAACCCAAAGCTTGTGCTTAGGTTGGAAATGCAAGTCTTAAAATTGTGCTTGTGGCATTTTCTTGTATTTACGTGTTTCTTTTTATTCCTGGGGCGCTGACAATTTTCAGTTTTAGTTGCAGGATGCAGTCTTTCAATGAATTTATTTTTACGCATTTAATTCGTTTTTATATCTGGTTATACAGGGTGTTAAAAAAAAGTGTTCGGAAATTTTTAGGGCGTATAGTATAGACCAAAATAAGTGAAAAAAGCCTAATAAACATGGGTCCGCAAACTAACCGTTTCAAAGATATGAGCTATTTCCAGAAATGTACTAGTACTATCTAAGAAAATAAGAAAACAGTGTGTGGTATCAAATTTACGTTTTTTATTTCAGCCATTTTACAATAGGTGTTCTACATGTCCCCCTTCCATTTCAATACATGATTCACATCTTCTTATAAACGAGTTTCGCACCTTTTCAAAAATTCCCGGTTTTACTCGAATTATCTCACAGGCATGTTCTATTCGCTCTTCTAAGTGCGCTACATTATCAATTGGAGTAGAATAAACTAAACTCTTTAAATATCCCCAAGGAAAGAAGTATTGGCAATTTGTTTTTACTGTTAATCACAGCAAACTTGATTGCATGTGTAGTAATTTGGTTTGTTTTGTTTTGTTCTGTTTTAGCTCATATCTTTGAAACGGTTAGTTTGCGGACCCATGTTTATTAGGCTTTTTTCACTTATTTTGGTCTATACTATACGCCCTTAAAATTTCCGAACACTTTTTTTTAACACCCTGTATTAAAAAATATTTAATCGCCGTTTAACTTCTAGTATTTTTTTTAAAATCAGAATTGTCAATTGCTGCACCAAGTTTATTAGAAAATATTCAAGTTTCAGTTTCGATGCAACTCTCAACATGAAAAGATTTGATTTATGAAGCTTATACTCGTAATATGAATTCAAATTTATTAATTTAAATTTCTTATCAGAAAATTTGAACATTTGAATTCTTCTGAAGTCATTTCGCTTTTCAAACAAATCAACACTCAAATTTCTTTATCGATTATCCAATTTCAAAGAATACAGATCCAAGTTTTAAATTAAAAATCAAGATAATTTCAAGTTTGAAAATTTATATTTGCCTTCAAAACAGTTTCCTAACATGATTTAAAAAGAAGTCAGGTTCATTTTTTGTGATTAACTATTGCGGAAATTAAACTCACACTTTAACTTTAAAAATATTAGAGAACATTGAAGCCTTGAATATCACATCCGCAAATAGCTTCAAAGTTAGAATTGAAATTTTGAAACTAAAAGTTAAAGCGGATTTCAAGTTTCGAATTTTAAATCCATGTTTGATTTTCTAAAATCAGGTTTAAGATGAAGGTTTTGATTTAAATCTTATAAACCTTCTTCTCCTTCTTCTTCTTCTACGACTTTCTCCTCCATGGGTTGGTCTTCGCCGGCTTCTATAACTGTCTATCTTCCTAACCCCCCTATACAATCTCTTTCTTCCATAATGTTTACGTAAGCTATCCATTTCAGGGGTAGTCTACTTCTTTTTTGTTTTCCTCGTGGGATCCTGTGGAGCATGCCTTACGATCATCTCTCTTCTGGTAGTCTCTCTACACGTCCGCACGGTCTTGGCATTCGACTCTCCTACTGTCTTGTAATTGATGTGGTTATCTCCATTCCCTGCCATATTTGTCTGTCCACCATTTGTCAGCTTTTCTCAGAAAATCAAATCCGACAGTTATAATTTTATCCCTGTTTTCGTAGTAGGGGACGAAGTTCCTCTGTCGCATAACAATACACTTTGTACAATACCCTTGTAAATATAGTTGTTTGTGTATTTTGTTATATCCTTGTTCCATATAATTCCATGTTCAGCTTTAGTTGATGTTTATTCATCCTGATTGTTTATATCTTCATCTGTAGTACCATCACTCGTTATAATTTCCCCCAGGTATTTGAAAGCATTACTACGTTGAATTGTGTGTTGTTCAATCTGTACCTACTTATATCGTTTCTTCCTTTTCCTATGCACATAATATATTGGGTTTTTCAAAGTTTATTTTCATACCATTCCTCTCAAATTCCTCTTTAATACTTTTAATAATGTACTTCATACCCTTTTTTGTTTCTGCTAAGACACTTTGTCGTCCGCAAATAACAAGCAAATAATAATAAATTAAAAACCTACGAACGTCAATAATTGGCATGTTTCTCATTAACAAACTGAATACATAAATTACAGGTTTAAATATTATATTCTTGATATCACATTTCACATACCAATCGAAATTTGAAATCCAAAGAGAAGGTTTAATCTTTAACACGTTGACTGCCGTGAGCATCACCGGTGATTCTCACTAATAGTTCACCTTGGTGCCGTGAGCATCACCAGTGTTGCACAGTAGGTACTCTCTTCAATGGCTTGCAATGAACGCGGCCTCTTACTAATGGTTGCAAAAGTATATATGGCCTGTAGGGAATAAAATAGTGTTCAATTTGCTGCATAATTGAACGCGCTAGCGATATCTGTTAGGGAGTATTCCAAGTTTGAATATAGAAGTTCATTATTTATTTATTTCTATCCCGGCACACGGGGAATGCCACTTTTCTCTTATGGCGGCAGTCAACGTGTTTTAATGTTCTGGGGATAGTCTAATCTAAAAGATGTTTGGAGGATCTTAAGAAATCAGTTTAAAAACGTAGGGTCGAAATATGGAAAGCGTGGAAAATGTGGATATTCCAGAGATTATAATTAGTATATACGACAGAAGTACTAAGGAAATAAAATTTCAACTAATAGAAGATACAATCGACATAAAATGCTAATGGGGCGGTGCTAATGACCGAAGCAGTTGATGCATGTTGATGTACAACTTGGGTCTTACAAACCTCACCCACTAAAATAAGTGAGTGAACCAACAATAAAGGAAATGGAAGGATATACATATATACAATGCTAGTTGAAAGAATTAAACATATCTAGAAACGTTAAACTTCGAGTACACAAGTTTAATATACAAGTGTGAGTATTAAATGAAAATCATTAACCTAAAATGTAGCATAAAAGAATAGCAAGATAAGTATTTGTATAGGAAATAATAGGAAAGTAAGAAAGAAGTGGAACAAATCGCGAAATATATAATAGGAAACAGGAATGATGAGCTCTGCCTCATTACACGCTGGATTTAGTAACGACAAACACGCCTGTACATTTGTTCAAAAAACCCATGCACACGACAAGGATAGCATTACAATAAGCCTGTGTTATGATTAAAGTGCTTATTTGACTAGAGTAGTTTAAGCCATATGCGCGTGTCGTCATTAAAACGTCAAACTGTCAAATTAATAATACATTTGCATTATTTTATTGTATTAGTTACCTAAATTCCTAGCTTCATTGAAATTCGTTTTTGTAGTACCTATTTGTGTTGTGAAGTTTAGATACATAAACATTTAATTTGGTTTATGTCATACTCGTTTCTAAAGCAACGTTTTTCGAACGATTTATAGGACGAAAAGTGACACTTTAAAGTGCTAGGACTTTAAAGTGCCATTTTAAAGTCCTAGTTCTTTAAAGTGTCACTTTTTGTTCTATTAATGCTCGTTGCTAGGAGATACGAATTATTGTTGCGCCTTAGACTACTTACTTAAAACTAATACTGCTACAAATTGCTGGAGATTTCTTTTAATAATTTAACAACTTGAGAAACCAGTATGACATAAAATTATGTATGTACCTCAGACGAAAATTGTCTTTAAGGTACTCGCAAGTAATTACGGCCTCGGCTACCCGCTTCGTCCGTAAACAACTTGCTCATACCTTTCGTCCTAGATACATAAAATACTATTATTGTGTTGCAAAAGAAATACAGTTGTACATTTATTGGTTAGATTATTGTTATATCATTTGAAATTTTAAATTGGTAAATAATTTAAGATGCATCTAACCTTAGTCATCATAAAAGTAAATAAACGTAAATAACTAAAACAGTACAATAGAAAACGGATTTATAAATTTATTAATCAAAACGAAAATAATTTAATGTTAAATTCGTATTGAAAGTACGTGACAGCTGTTTGTTTTCCGGTTAAAGCGCCAATCCTAATTGTTTGAGAATACAACTGGTCCTAATTTGACTAGCAAGTAATATCTTATATCATATGGATAGCATTGATTAGGCAGGGTTCATCTTTCCTGGTTTCAATAATAAGTGGAAAGAGTCGAAAGAGACAAATGCTGAGATGTTTAACCTGTGGGTAAGATATTTGAGTGTGGAAAGGGAACGAAAGGATGTCTCATAAAATCTTTAATTGGTGAAAATGGACTGAGAAATCACATGAGTTAGATCAAAAAGAAGTTTGATTAGGTGCATTACAAAATGAGAGTTTGCTAGCAAAACTGTTCGAAGAAAAGTAACCTACGAAACCCTCGATTTACAAAACTTATAATATATAGGTTTAAACAATTAAGAATAAACAAGTTCTTACAGAACTTTGACACTTCTGCAAGAATTGATGATATTAATTAAGACTAAATTTTAATAAATGTATAAATTTTGTTTTGCAATATCGGTTTCTAGTTTTTTTTATGTCTAAAATATAGACATTTTTGTTGGACACTTTTAGCCTATAATCTATTTATTCGAATTTAAAAAATTTCGAAGATCTGTCCCAAAACGACTAACTGTTACAAAACCACTAAATTTTCAATGGCTAAAATGAACTGAATTGATAGTCAAATATTCAAATCATCAAATTTAATAAAAGATTGTAATAATAATTTTGGGGACCCATTTATTGAATTAACTAAAAAATACGACATTTATTAGTTATTAAAGCAGTCAGTCTGCTTAATTAAAAGGGCTGAATGTTTTAGAACAAAATATTGGTTATTGAATATTAGAGATAAAAAAATCATTTTACATTTACATACACCTCGTTAGTAGCAATGTAAATATATATTTCACATATGTAGCTACATACAGAATTTTCAAAACCATAGGAGCTGATCAATTTTTTTTTAAATTTCATTATAATCGAAACAAGTGTTGTTTATATTTTTTGAATATACATTGACATTTACTTGTATTAAAAGATAAACAAACATTGATTTTAGTAAACATCTCGTTGGTTATAAGTAGATAGAGGAATATATGCGGTAGATTATTGCTGAAATATGCGCATTTAAATATATGCGCACTATTTTTAAATATATGCAGTAAATGTTGAGAATATGCACATGCATATGCAATAACATGTGTTCAAAATGACTTTAAAGGCGATTTATGATCAATTTAAAGTTAAAAACCGATATACGCATTAAAATTCATAAATAAAAAACATTTTTTATGCGCTTTATTTTATCAACAGAATTACAGTAAATGCATAATAGTTTTTAATATTATGACAACAGCTTGCAACTAAATGATTTTCAAAATTTTCAAGGAGAAATTTATATCTTCTATCGGTAAACATGTATTTTGTATATCGAAAACAATCGCTTGACATCTACCGATGTACATGGAATATTTGCAAATTTTGGAATGATATTAGGATCTATATTTAAATCTTCAAGAAATTCACCATTGAGAACTCTATTTATGTCTTTTAAAACACTATAAGGATTTTTTTGCATTACCGAATTTCTAAAATATTTTCCCCAATTTCACCTCTTACATTTTTACACGAATTTTTAAAGTCGGTTGGCAGGTAATTCTTAATTGGTTTGATTTTTTAAATGATTTAATTCAAAATGATCTATAATAAAAAAGGGCTTAGTGCAGAACCTGGTGTGGCTATAGACTCCTATAGAGGCCATGTGTACCCGGCCTTCTGAAAACATCAATTACTTTTAGAGTAAGCTGTCTGTGACCTTACCTATACAAAATACAATAAAGCTATGATGCTATAAAAAAGAACTACTACTATATACAATTGGAAATCAATCGAAAACAAAATAAAAATATGAAACTTATGCAAGAATATGCACAAATAAACGTCTAAATATGCACACTTTGCCTAAATATGCACAATATGCATTACTTAATTGGTGTTACTTAACTCTAAATACCATGATTCGTCCACATTATTGACTGTTTCGCAAGATATGCAAATATTACATTACATGCAGTTTGCACAAAATCCTTTCTCTAGTTATAACAGTATTTTGGTATTTCTGTTTTTGTGAAGGTTTTATGCACAAGCACAGCTTTTCGCTTTTGTGGTTTCTGATCTCTTTATTTTTAATAATTCTATTTATTTATTTTGGTGTCAAAGTAGATGCTTTGTATACGTTGATACTAATAATAGTAAAACAAAAAAAAAACAAAGACAATAAAAATTGGTAAGAAAGAGAAAAGACAATCCGTAAGATGCTACTTTATCTCAGTTTACTAAATCGGAAGCAAATACACAAGCATCTAATAAAATAATTAACTAAACAGCTTTCTACCTAACACTAGTTTACTCATTTGAAATTATGTTTTACTTTTAAATCGTCATCTTTCTAACTTTTGCATATCTTTAAAGAAATTCAACTTTCTTTGCAAATAACTGAAAAAATGTTCTCCGCGTACAAAAAAACAACAAACGTAGCTAATTCTAAATTACAAAAATATCCCAGAAAAGAAAATAGAAAATCCAATAAAAACCGCCCACAAAAACTCGGAGCAAGGAAAGTTTACGAAAAACAACAAAACAGAAATTGTTTTGAATCTTTATACCGTTTATATGATTTAACCACAGCTATTGTTATTCTTAAACAGGACAGAAAACAATACAAATAGAATCAATTTAGAGGAAAAAAATAATTTCCAAGTAGGTGGCTTTCAGAAAGACAAAATAAACTGTTTTTCTTTTTGGGCGGGCACAATATAACAGTCTAACTTGCCCTCCTTAGTTGTTACGTGCGATTACTAATTAGGCAAAATAAGATGAAAAGAAATTGTTTTGGGAATTACATTTTTAAGGATCACTCTTTTGTGAAAATGACTTAAAAAAAGTAATCAACCGTTTCTTATTTCCAGCCACAATAAATCTTCAAAAGCAGTTGCTAAAGTTTTTCAGTTGCTGAATATGATATTATGGAACGTCGAAGACACACAACTTCGAATTTATCCAATTTAACTGCGATAGCCGAAGGCAAGACAGATATGAAGGCAATAATCAGCAGGTGCGACTCTGTTTAATCCAGAATTTACCTCCATTGGTCCAACAGGGATTTGTTTAGAGTATCATCATAATTACATCAAATGTACATGAAATTTGGCTTTATTACATTGACAAATACCTGCAGCTAATGATGTTACAATTCTGGCTTAAGTGAATTACGTTATTGATGTAGATGTTTACAAATACCGTAATAGTTACATATAAGAACAATAAAATAATAAGGCAGTTAGAAAGAGACGGAATACGGCTTTTTTATTTATCTATTTATTAATTTTGTTTTTCAGAATAAATTAGTATTTACAATAAACGTCCACTCCGTATGTGCTTTTGGATTTAGGTTAGGTTAAGATAAGTTAAGAAGATTAGAATGTGATAACAATACGTGTTAAGAGCTGGCTACCCTATATGTAATAATAGTACGAATAAGTTAATAACACAAATTAACATCACATCCTCTCTATGAAGAAATAGAGAGTGATGTGAATATCTTTGATAAGAACGAGGTAGCTACAACAAAGGTAGAAAGAGGCTCATACATCTTTCGAAGAAGAGATTCCAAAGCTAGGACACCTCCTCTGCGGCAGCAGGACACGCAGGCAGAAGACGATGCAATGCAACAAAAGAAGCAATAATTAGCTGACATAGAAGAGAGGCAGAAGAAATGATTACAATAGGAAAACTTAAAATGGCTGGTAAAGATGTATAGTAAGCGAAACACTTATTCCAATATTAAATGCTACAACTACCTAGGGCATGCACACGTGAGGACGGAGTATACAGAGGGTTACAAATGTAACAAGAAAGGACATTCGGTGGTGAGCTGTTACGAAGGGGGAAGGTCACCAAGCTGCCATCATGAGATGCGACAAATACAGACAAAGTTAAATTAAACTCAAAAATCAATTACCGCAACAGAGTACAAAACACGTCAATAAGGACGTTTTAAATGAGGAAAACCTAAAAGGTTAGCGAATACATCAAAATGTACATTGAGATATTACACACCAACCTGAACATATGTAGATTTACGCACGAACTATTAAATAAGACTGCGTTGGAGCTACAACTTGATCTTGCTATAATATCTGAACCAAATATTAAACAAATTGGAAAATGACCTTTGTTTTACAGTAAGGACAAAAATGCCACAATTAGTTATAATAGAGAAAATTCAAATCTAAAGATTAAGAATAGTGTAAGTGGTAATGAATGCGTATGAGTAAAGCAACATTATAATATACAGTTGCTGCTGTTCGCCTAATACAAGCGATGACCAGCATGAAGCTATACTAAATGGAATAAGACAGAACAGTGACCTAAATAAGAAAGACAGGAAGATAATAGCAACAGGCGATTTATACCAAATCTAGGCTATGGGGATCGAAAATGGAAGATAAAAGAAGGAAAACACTATTCGAGTGGGTAGCTGCAGATGGTCTACAAGTAATAGATGCAGGAGACTCTTCTATTTTCGTAAAAGATAGTAGCATATTCTACATAGGTATTACTAAAGTACATCTAATATCAGTGATAGAATTAAAATATGGAGAGTGATGGATATATAAAGTTTAATAGATCGCCAGCATATATGCTACGATATTGAGAAACAAAGTGAAAAACTTAAAAACAAAACAGCAAGACACACCTCATGGGTGGAAACCAGATATACTACAATGAAAACATAGAACACATGATAACAGAAATCATGACACAGGGAGAAAGAGCAAAAAGACAGAGCGAATGAAGTTAATAAAGACCACGTAGAAAGAAAAAGCAAGACAACCATCTATTGAAGTAATGCGGAAGCGGTTCAGGTGGAATGGGGAGGGAAGAGGAAGATGTGTTTTCTCTGGTATACAGTATATATAGAGACACTGGAGTCCAACACTCCTGGGCGAGGGAAGAACCATACGCCCGGGGAGCCATAAAGGATTTCACCTCATGTCAAAAAGAAGGTTAAGTTACGTTAGGTTAGATTACATTAGGTTAGGTTACATTAGGTTAGGTTAGATTAGGCTAGGTTAATGCATGCTAGATTTCAGGTTCCTATTACTAACGTAGACGAATATCGCATCTTCATTGATTTTCCCCTGTAGCTCAATGGTAGTTCATTGGCGTGTATAACCGGAGGTCAGTGGTTCGAATCCCCGCGGAGGTAATATTTTTCCATTTGTGGAATTTACATAATTCGTTAAAATTAAAATTTAAAATATTCTCTAAAGGAGTGAATCAATCCTACGTATATGTAATTTCTGAAAGATAGGTTAGGTTAGTTTAGCTTCGCCATAAAAGTGTCAGCTTATATCGTATGATCAGAAAGTCTTTGCTTCGCGGTTGATGTGGAAATTTCATATCATCTCTGAAATTATTTACTTCTGTTATTATTTTGACGGTATTGACCATTTCCCAAACTTCTAATAAAAGCAAATATTCAAGGAAAAACTACATTTTTATAAGTGAATAAGGTCTACTTGAGATTTGCAACAAAAAATTACAAAAAAATATTTTTTTGGAAAATTTTTAGTTACAATCTGTTCACTTTTGAAAGATGTCTAGTAAATGTTAATGACGTAAAAATAATAGAAGTAACCAAATTCAGAGATTACTTTTAATGCCACAGCAACAGCGATACAAAGACTTTCTGATCATACTATAGTATTGCAAATGGTGCTGTATATTTTGTAAATTGGGTTTATTGAATGTGATTGTCATTTCTTTTACTTCAAAATTACGATTTCTGGTAATTACAGAACATTGTTCGTAATCATAACAATCATAACAAACACATATTTCCTGTAAAACTTAGCCAGGTGAGACAATTTTCAAAAAATGTAAATATTAGAACTGCAACTTAACTTATGAAGGCATTTCCTCCCTCTATCCAAAAACATTTGGATTAGTTTATATGTTAAAGCAGCATCTTACTTCTAATGATTTCGTTTAGGTAAAATCACTGAAAATGGAGCTTTGCATGGATAACCGAGATTTATAGACATCATGTAGATACATTTTAAATAAAAAGGCAAATAAAATTAAACCCGAATTTCATCACGTAGAAGTGAATTTATTTACGTAACCAAATAAATTTGTTAGCAATTTTCAAGGAAATTGTACTGCATTTAAAACATTGCCGCAAGCAGAAAGCTTAGAAAATATATACTTCCACGCCTTGTATACCTCCAGCAGTAATAATTACAATACAGCTTTAGTTTGTATGTGCCGTAAAATGTGCATCATATGCAGCACAAATTGTTTTCATCAAATATGAAGTTAGTTGCAAACTAGCTTTTCTTTGAAAACGTATTTTTTCAATTTTCGTTCAAGAACTAAACTCGAAGTAATTTTGTTTTCTACTAAAAGAGAAACTGAAATTTATGAGCATAGGTAAAACTAAGGAAGTATTTAAAGCAAAAAGTTCAGCATATGTTCGGAATACTTCAGACTTTGTAGGAATCAGCTTTGACAAAGTCCTGCGTCTTTAAGAATATGTTACAGAAGTCTTTTGATAAATCGATGTCATGAAAGCTTTACAGGTTTCTTTTGCACTTACAACAATAAATTACTTATTCTATCAGTAGGATTATATTCAATCAACTTTTAAACCATATATTGATGTCTGAAAGCATTAAAAAAGCACCAAACTTTACTATTACTCAAAATTTTTCTCTGGCTTTTATCGCCAAATAAGCAGCTTCGCAAAGAAAATATTCTGCAGAGTATAACAAAAGGTTTTGTATTTTTGTAAAACAAAATTAAAATTCCCTCGGAGTAACGAAAACATATTAAATTGGCAGTCACTTATTTAGAACTGGTAAATCTTATTACCGAAAGCCTTTTATGATCTTTACTTTGGAAAAACGCAAGAAGAATATCCCCTTTTAAATTTAATTAGAAAGCGGGATTTTTAATAAAATAAATCAATATGAAGGTAAATATATTTTATAGAACATAAAATACAATAGTCCGCATTGTGATCTCATTTTTAATAAAGCTGTCTTTAACTAAAGTGGTGAATATTAAAGTGAATATAAAACGAAGCAGCTTTATGTGATTTTAATGTGTAGAACATAGATGGACAATATTGTCGTACCCCAGTCAAGTGCCATCACGAGAGTTAAGCTTCGTTGTCTCGGGTTAATACTTGAATGGGTTGCTCGACTGCTCCGTTAACGCGATACCTCCTTCCCACATGGTGAAAATAAGAGAGTAGGACAATTAGATAAGACACAGTGGATGGGCAGATAACAGGAGATCCGACGCCCAGAAGGGCATAAGGATAAAAGAAAAAGAAAGAAAGAAAGTTTAGACATGGTGAGATAAGTAGCGAGTACCAACAACGTCAACGCGCGGCGTCTGCTATAATTATTTAGCACTACCAGACTAGTATTTTTCCGAACCCGGGGTTGCACCACCAGAAGGGGCCTGTATCGTGTCAAACATCGACACTGATAAGGGAGTTATGGTTTCACTTTGATTCTGAAGGAAGGCATATTTTCAGATATCTTTAGTTTTACTTAGAAAAACTTCGAAGCTTTTGTCTTTGGAGGATTAAAGCACGAAATAAGTGGTGTTTCCAAAACCAAATAATCTGGCATTAAGCCTATCCTGCGGGTTATGCCAAGCCTGTTTCTATGGTACCTGATGGATGGAAAATGAGACTGTAACAGTAACAGTGTTCAGGTTAAAAAAACAATATTTTCTGATGAAAATGGAAGTTACGCTGAATAGCCGTCTAAAATGATAGGAAAACATTGTTTGCTTAGAGTATGAGAAGCCAAAATCAAAACGACGTTTTGATTCATTAAACACTTCTATACAGCGTAAGGTGAAAATTTATTTTCATCTAGTATGGCTGTGAAAGACTAAAATGCATTTAAAGTTATCTCACATATATTTACTTCCAAATTTTGTACACCGTTTGAAAACATGGTATTTTAAGAACGTAAATATTTCCAACACCTTATGTATTGTAAAGCTACACCAGGTGAAGATAATTGGTGATCAGACTTCACTTACATCAGGGACGGAGAAATAGTTTTCTCTGTTTCGGCCTTATAATGACATCATTCTAGCACGCATTTTCATGCGTTAATGAGTTTCATTTTTAAACGATTTTTGGTGATATTTTGCTTTCAGAAATTGGTGATACTGTATCAAATAATACTTAAAATACCTAGGCAACCATTCAGTCAACTGTCAAGCAAAAATCACTATCACCAACCTAACTATTTGACCAAATTTCCCCAAATTGAAATTGTCAAGTATTTTTATAAAAAGAAATAATATAAATGGAAGCCAAAGCAGAAAAGATAGTATAAAAAGCTCGTTACAGAAGGCAATTCGAGCACTCGTCCGTTCGGCCACTCGGCGCTGCGCGGCTCGTATCCAAATTTCGAACTCGTGCGCGAAAACGATGCCTTCTGTAACTCATGTTTTAATATACTATTACAACCCTCTGTAATGTATACAGGTTCGGAATAATAATGCGACTCAGTACAACCGACAGCATTTGGGGCTACAACGCAAACAATGATAGGTAGCTATACAGTCATCTTTAAAGCTGAATTTCTGGTAATACTGATTTATTCTGGAGACACTTTGCATACTGACAGATCGGCATTATCACCGATAAACTTGCAATTCTAAATCTTTAAAAATTATATCTAACATTGTTGGCCTTAAAGGTTATACTCGTATGTATTGCTTCACAGAAATCGTGTTCCAATACACTGGGTTTCAAGACATAAGACCATAGAAGGTAGAAATAAAACTTATTGGTAAAAATAAGAGCACACATAATCTGAAATAGAACCACAGAATAGTAAACAACACTGCAATCATACTATAAAAATTAGGTTACATACATTTGAACACCTGAATTGTAAAACCTGTGTTTAAAAGCTTGGTTTGACGAAAACCATAATAATAACTACAGTATTTTTCACCTAGGATTTGGGTTGTGTCGTCAGTTGGATTGTGAATTTATCAACAGTGCGTTGATAAATTCACAATCCAACTATACTCTATACTTCATCTCTTTCTAAACTAGGATTTCATTACCTACTGCGCACGAATGCGTGTCTAAACAGACAGTTTTTGGACGGGGCAAGTTGACGTCAACCCAAATGCTAGATGAAAAATACTGTATCTAAATCGTAAAAGAGAAAAACAGCATTTCTAGGCAAGACTCTCCATGCGGCTGAATAAACGTCTGCAAAATGTGGAGTTTGCAGCTACCTGCCTTTGTAAAATTGAAGAAGAAGAAGACTCTACTAAGTCTCAATATATTTAATAAACCATTGCGAAGTGTTGATAACCAAGCCGCCACTTTTTCCAGCAACTTTGGCAGGGCAACTAAGTATAATCTTTAATTTAATCTTAAGATTCTAAAGACTACTGTAATTTCAGATTCACAAGATAAAATATAATTTTAACTTATATTAATATAAGAAATGCGCAGTGTGTCCAAGAAATACTGTTGCAGTTGGCAATAAATCTGTGTTGATTTCTTTACCGGGTAAATAACATAATATTAGGGAATAGATAAATGGGCAGAAGAACCAACGTAACATAATAATTATTCCCAATTTGTTATACGAAGAAATAGGATGGCCAATGCAGAAGAAACACGAGCAGGATTTGACAACAGTAGGGTTAAAATATCTAAGAAAAATAAAAGGAGTAGCGATATTAGATATATGGAGCAGAAAAAAGAAGAGCAGAGAAGACTTGCAACGAGAACCAATGAGGGGGAAGTAGCCAAGTAGAAAGAATGGGACGAATAGAACTATTGAAAATAGTAACATAAGGAAAATGAGAGGTTAAAAGGAGCGTGGGAAAACCAAGAAAGATTTTTGACGGCCAAGTACAAGAAATAGGAAATAGAAAAGAAAAGTCTATTGATGAGATTAAAACTATAGCTATAAATAAAGAAGAATGGAGAAGATGGATAACTGGATAGGTGGTAAGAGAAAGAACCACCACACATCCGATACCAAAAGGCACATGGAATTCACAAGAGAAGACATTTTGTTGGTTAAACTTGCCAAAGGGATGTATTAATTAGTTCGACAAACTGTTAATTAATATGTTAAGTGCGGAACGGCACCGATTCAGGTAGGGGTTTTATTGCTGAAAATTTTTCCCTGACGATATGACGAAGAGGATATCTCCAGAAGTTCTTTAATTAATATTATCGTGTTTTTTATAGTGCTTCTGATATTCTATTGGTTCCGACCAAAGGCCGCTTTCTTTAGATTGAATAACAAAATCTGAAGGCACTGCACGAATTATATACATTGATTAAATTTTCATTTTCTTTTTTCACAGTAGGAGGTAGAGGTGCAACCAACTTCAAGTATAATTTGTTTTTGTTAAGTGAAATGGTATTTCGTGATCAAGTTGCAATATTTTCTAGTGAAGCTATTCAAAATTTAAACAAAACATTGAAAACGCAATAATTACAAGCTGATTTTTCTTTTATATGGAATGGACTACACATTTTAACGTTTTTCATGTGTTGGAATAACTTGAATCTCTGATAAATTTCCATATGTACTATTTGGAACACTGGGACGCTGTTCAACATTGCAATGAGTATTTCGAAGCGTCAGACATAAATATCAAGGTCCAAATATATCCACAATAAAAAGTCGTTGCTTGCTTTGACTATTTCTTCAGTGAATACAGATTTGCAATAAGTAAAATCTGTGGAATTTCATGTAAATGTTTCCAAAATTCCTGTTCTTTTTTTAACTCAAGAAAAATGAGTCTTGTGGAAAACACGATTCTGAAGTAATTTTCACGCGGATGAACGTATCGTCGCTCTCCCAGCGTGCAACTAAATTCCAGATAGGCAACCCGCACTGCACAATACAAACAAGAAGTTCTGTTTCAAGTAAATATTTCGTAAAGTAATTTTGATAATTAATTGAGACTCACAGGAAGTATTTAGCATACTTCCCTCTACACCTTCACAAAAAATTAAAGAAATGCTCGCCACTAGAACCTTCTTAAAACAAACTTAGAATTTGTACCGCCAGAATAGTCGGGTATTGCTTACGGGTGGTAAGTGCAAAGTCTCGATTAACGATCCAAATTAATTTGCGAAATATTAATTATAACGTGATAGCGCCTACAAGCGCTATCTGACCATTCTTTGCAGTGCAGGTTGCCTATCTTGAGTTGAGTTCAGATACACGCAAATAATGTCGACGCTAACTTCATGCGCGTGTAATTTTCTCCTAATTTTCTGTATCTTAAGGCGCGTTCAATGTACGTAGCGATTTATGTGGATCGCTAGCAGCTACCTTTAGGAGCGATTTATGTCTACTGAATGGTCACACGCGAGATAATAGAAACAAACAAGAACAACATAACCTTAAAATAATTTATTACAAAAATGGCTGGACCTTGACTGGTAGCACCGCAGTTCATCTTGCACTAATTTTAGTTAATTCAATAAAGATCAAAATAGCTAAAAAATATATATGAAATAACCACACCTTTTGTGTCACAATTGAGGTTATGTTTTCAATTTTCAGTATCGCTCTAAAAAGTAGCATACAATTTTTACGCTCCAAACTTTCCCTAGATCGATAGAAACCGCTACTACTCATTGAACGCAAATGACACATAGCGCTTGCAATCGCTAAGTACATTGAACGCGCCTTTAGATTTTAATAAACTAAGCAATTACTGATCATTTCTAGACAAATGGATTTTTAGACCAAATGTTCTTAAAGATAATTGCCTACCGCTCCATGATTTTTAAAAAAGTTAAAAAGACGCTGTCGAAATTCCAGCAGTCGATGCATGTTATATAGTCTTCGAAAAGAAAGTTCTCAAAATTATCTTTCCTTTTATTTGACTCAAGAAAAATTAATCTCGTCGAACACACGATTTTGAAGTAATTTTCTCCTAACTTATTGCATTTGACTTTTAATAGACTTAGCAACTCTTGACAATTAGACATAAATAGACAAGGGGTCTTAACCCTAAAAGCTTGTAGTAAATGAAAATACCCAATACCATTTTTTTAAACATTCCTTCAAAGATGTTTAAAATACATCGCCAGGCGCTCCATGTTTTTTTCAAAGGTTAAGGGCCCCAGGACTTGCTTTGGAAATTTCAGCAATTGATACAGATCTATACTAAATAAAATATTTGGACAAAATGTGTGGAATTTCAGGTAATCGTTTACAAAATTTAAGCTTAAGAAAAATTAATCTCTTGAAAGAGACGATTCTTAACTAATTTTCACCTAACTTGTTGTATCTTATTTTTTAATAAATTAAGCAATTTTTGACAACACTTAGACGAAATGTATGGACCGCAAAAATTTCTAATAAATTAAAATACAAACTGCCATATTCTTGCAGCTGTTATTCCTTCCAGAAATTAAAAAAAAATCATTGCCAAGCGCTCCATATGTTTTAAGATTGAAGCATTGAAAAAAAAGTCTTTTAGTGGACTAAACAAATCCTGATCATTTTTAGTCAAAATGTTTTAATTCTGAAAATGTGTAATAAATAAACCTTTTATAAGAACTATTATTTCCCCCTTTAAAAGATTTTTAAAAATCGCCACACGCTCGATTATGTCCAATTCTAATTATTTATAAGAGCTAAGACGGCTTATTGTAGGATGATTGTCAGATTACATTACAGTTATACATGGTTATTATAAATGATTGTAGTCGAAGCAGGCGATGCCCGTGGTAATGAAATTTTGCCGCTTTATACGAATATAATTATAGTGCAGGGATTTTTATTTTCCAAGTGAACTGTCAATTGTCACTTGTATGTCATTTACTGTATTTACTGTGTTTTTGAATAATTGCATTTTGTGTTAGTTTGCCTGTTGATTTCGACCTTCCTTAAAAGTCTATGTGAATAAAATCAGTCTTAATTAAGACTACTGCTGATTCCAGATTTGTTAATACGTGTAATAAGTGTAATTATTAAAGGCAGTCATAAAAATGTTAATAAACAGAAAGTAATATTTTAGTTTTAAATATTTGCATAATGGTGTTCGTTTTAGAACAGAACACCTTTATTATTAAATCTTACTATCGAAACGGTGTATTAAATGAAGACGGGCAATGGATACATTCTGTTCAAGCATGCAAAAGTGCATATCCCGTTGCGCTTCCAGGCATAGATATTGAAGAGGAATCTTTAATGGCTCATGTTCGAAGAATTGTGGACAGATTTGATTGACTTCATTAATCAGAGTCTGGTGTAGATATGTCTCGGGTTTTTATCTATCATTCTTTAAGTGAAAATTATGGTAAGAAAATTTTTATTTCACATAAAAAATGATTTTAACTTTTTTACATAAATATTGACTCGTTATGCAACCAATTTAACACTTGTGTTTAGAACAGTGCATAACCAATATAGGTACACTACTCAAAAACTAAAAGTAGTAATTTTTGTTGTTGCATATTTCTACTATTGTTGAATATTTTGAAAAAATATTTTGTACATATTTAGAACAACTATTTATTTCAACTGTAACAACATTTTTCAAAAAGTAAAGTAATATTGATTGTAAGTACAAGGTGTTATGCGGAAAATTACAGCGATAATACGTAAACACTGACCAAAAACTTTTACAAAACTGTCTTTTTTTGTCTTAAGTTATACAGTTAATACTTAGTATTGCCCGCTCGGGCCTGTATAACTGCAATACAACGTCGAGGCATACTGCGAATAAGTCTTCGAAGGGCTTTTTGTGGAATTTTCTCCCACTCTTCAATTAGAGCGAGTTGTAACTCTTGCAGTGTAACAGGGGGATTTGGACGGCATCCAATGTGTCTTCCTAGATAGTCTCATACATGTTTTATCGGGTTTAGATCGGGACTGCATGCTGGCCAATCCAAAGTGGGAATATTTTGCTCTTAAAGGTAATCAGTTGGGCAACGTGAGGTCTAGCATTATCATGCATTAATATGGAATTTTGACTCTCGTTTTGTGTTCTGGGTACCACATGATGCTCTAAAATTTCGTCAATGTATCTTTGTGCCGTAACAGCGCCGTTGTGAATAACTACCAGATTAGTGCGACCATTTATCGATATACTGCCCCAAAATCATTACCGAACAACCTCCAAAACTAACAGTTTTATGTACTGTTTGTGGAAGATAACGCTCACCAGTCCTACGCCAGACCCGTACTCGACCGTCATTCCCCGTTAGAACAAATCTTGACTCGTCTGTAAACAGTACTCGGCGCCATTGCCGAAGTTGAAAAATCGACGTGTTGTCTAGCAAACTGTTGCCTTACACGGCAATGCCTTCTAGAGAGCTTTGGCACTTTTGCAGGGCGTCTAGATCTTAAGCTAACTTCTATTAGTTGGTTACGAATAGTTTGGTCACTTACTCTGTGACCTCTAGTAGGTTGCAGGTCTTCTTGGAGATCCCGAGCAGTGGATGTACGATTACTAACTGCTTGTAAACGAAGAAAACGATCATCGACAGCAGTTGTTTTTCTTAGTCGGCCTGTTCCGGGACGTCGAGTAACCTGATTTGTCTCCCGGTACCGTTTCCATAACTTCCAAATGGTTCCTTGTACAGCTCCAAGTTTCCGAGCGCAGAGAATAGCCTTCTTGTAACAAAGTAACACCTCTGCTAACTTGTTGTTGTGTTAGATATCTTTCAAGGCGCTGAGGAACTTGATGATGATATGCATCCACATCAAAAATGACAGGATCAATAGATTTATGTATATAACAAACTCCCTGATCATTTTAGTTTTTCGCATGTTCACGTTTTACAGCTTGTAACTTGATCAAACATAAACGAAGTTTGTCGAAATACAGGGATATCTTGCCAAGCCTTATTTAAAAATGTTGAACCTTCACCAAAATACGCCATTAAAAACAATGATATTATTTTTTTGAGTAGTGTAATTTGAATCATTATTTGTGTGGAGCAGAAACAAGAAATTTTACATTTAGATTTTCGGCCTACTTCGACTGCAATCATTTATAATAACCCTGTATTAACTTGCATTTAAACTAGTGTTGCCAGGTCTCATAATTTTGCACACGATGTCATGATTTGGGCTCCTATATAATGATTAGCATATTATTTTTTACAGCAATACGCCGAAACGCTGAAAGTTGATAATAAAATAAGAATTCTTTCTACTTAGAAAATGTATTAAATGCCTATATTCGATGCTATACCTACTTTAATTTAAGTAAACGATTTATTTGTTAAGAGTCTATTATATTTATTTTGAATATGTGCCGTTTTTCAATACGAGTTATAATATTAAAAATATGAGCTTGTTAATCGGAAACAAAACTTACAAGTTGAAATTCATGTGTCGATAGTTATACGCAAGTTATACTAATAAGTATTTTTTTTTAAATAAAAGGGTACTTTCATTTTTTTTAAACTAAATATGTTTATAATGGCCTTTAAAGTAAACATACATGATTTTTGTTACAAATCTCGCCACTTTCAACATTGATCTGAAACCGAATTCTGCTGTATCCGAGGGTCAACAATATGCAAATTGATGAGATTAAATGAACACGATTACTAGAAGGGAAAGTTAGGAAGAAAAAGAATATCTAAGTTAAATTTTTATCTCTTTGAATAAGTGTTTCTGTAGTTGGAACATCTGTACAAAATTTTACTCTTCGGACTTAATATAGTGTTGAAAAGAAAATATGGAACAGTAGATTACACAAAATTCTTAAGTAAACGACTTTTGAAAAACTTACATGTTGCAAAATCCTTGCATTTATTTACAAAATACCCTATATACGTCAAAAAGTGAATAATGCCCGGATTAAAATCAAAGAAACTCATTAATAATAATTGTTCGTTGCATTTACAGAAACGTCGCATTGTCATGCACGGTGGATGTGTTATTACGGAATTTTAAAACGTCAAGCATTTTAAATGCATTTACGAAATGATGGGTTAAGCTTAACGCCATTTGTATAAAACCGGGTTTTATATATGCGTCATTCAATTTTCGTAGAAACAATTCAACCAACAATTATTAAACCGTTTAGAATACCGCCTGTCAACCCCGGTCAACCTGACTTTATCGAATGAACCCTTAATATTCAGGTTTCTAATTTAAACATTTAATGAGTAAATGAACTATGTATGTAACAAAAATTAAATTTGAAACTCCTCTAGTTCAGCTTCATCGTAAGTTGTTACATAGTTGTAATTAGTAATAAATAAATAAAAGTGCATATTTAAATGAAACATAACTCGTTGAGCATCTTGGTGCTCGTTCTCGTAAATAAGTAATAACCTTCGTTGAACTTCCCACTTACAGCAAAGTAAGATGAATTAGCAGTTTTCAAAAAGAGTCTGGAAACTTTTTCCACTTTGAGAAGGGCGCCATAGAATTTTGAAGATTATAAGTGGGTTAGGCAAGACCTAATTCATTTCAAACGCTCAGAACGAAACACATACATCAAGCAATATACAAGGAATAAACGTCACTACACATAAGGCAAGCAATCAATCCATCTTCTTCGAAAACCACCGATGACAACAACAAGACTCGGTCCGGGAGGTAAATTTGCGACACTAAAAGGATTCGTTTCGCACTATTTGTCCTTTTTAAAAGAGGCTAACAACGATGGTTCCCGAATCGGCAAAGAAAGGGTTTTTGATGTAGACGGTGCATCTTTTGATTTTGATGTTTTTACGAAACGATATGAGAGATTAGTCTGACCTTTTTGTGCAGCCTTGTTCCGAAACCAAAGCAATAGAGTGGTGGACGGCCACGCTCTGATAATTATACGTTTCGTGGGTGGCCGCGAGCCGGCAAGTTCCATCGGCTCTTCTACAGGATAATTGATTACACGACGAGAGCTCGTCCACGACGTTTTCTTGTTTTCTTATATTCCTTTTTACCCACTCGGAACATCATTTCAGATACTGCACCGCTGATAAGTATAAATAGTGGCTTCTACAAATTGATTTTGGGAGGTGCTTCAAAATCGATTATGTACTACGTCCTCCTGTTTTTATGCCGCAACCACAATTCTTAAATTATACCGCAACGAATTCGAGCTCCCAACTTTGATTGGTGGGAGATGAAAATTCTTCTTTCGGAAACATGAGTTAATAATTAATCACGACAAAGAATTTCTCCGCGCACGCAAATTTACCGCGGTATTAAACTGAAAAAGGATTCATTTTTGCGCGTAGCTTACCGAAAATAAAGAGTTATATTATCGCATATTTGTGAAGCCGAAAGTTGGTAAATTTCAAATATTAATTCCAAATATCCCGAAACTTTTCATTGGGGATTTGAAACTGGAGTTAAATTATTCCAATTATAACCACAATCTCGGAATACGGAAACAACAAGAAACATTTAAAAGTAAATTTGAACAAAGCAAAACTTTATACCGCTTCACCGAGACAAAACGCAGAAAAATTAAAATACTTTACAGAGCGTGTAATCCATTTCGATTGAAAATACAGTAACGTTCGATGAATTTTAAATCTCCGCATACTTGGAGGAACTTATAAAGCGGCGGCAAGGAGACAAGCCATAGCTCAACTTGGTAGCCGAAGACCGGCGAACAACATTCGTTAATGAACATCAATATATACAATTATGCAAATGGATGCAAAGCCGGCGTTTTCGCGAACCGCCTCCTGGATTTGAATTCATTAAAGGAACAATAGGAAGACAGATAAGAAGGTTGCGAGTTCCGGTCTGTAGGAAGTCCAACTTATAATAGCAAGAAGTCGCTACTGTTTCTAATTACCTATGAATTAAACTATGAAACCAATTTTCTGATGAAAATCATTTCAAGCTCTGCGTTTCGGGATTGTTATTTAAGCAATTCGAATTAAAGCTAACAATTTAAAATAAACTTAGTAGTAAGAAGATTTTACAGTGATTTTAGAAATAATTCAGTTTAATCCTATTTTAAAAGAGGACTACGTAAACGTGCGGGGATTTTTACAGAACTTAAAAACGTAATATTTTGCAAGGAGGCCACGGAGAAAAATGTATAATACAAGGAGCAATTTGCAAACTTTTGCTTTTGTGATGAACTACCCCATTCCGCGAGCTTTCTGCGTTCTGTGTGCGAAATGTATCACCAAAGAATGTAAATAGAGGTGACGTGCAACGCCTATGTATTTATGTGTAGTTTTTGTATGTTGGTTTGTATAAGAAAAACTAATACTAACGTTACTCAAACTAACTACAAAAGAAAGCCCTTCAACTCCTTAAGAGTTTTCAGTGTTTCTGTGAATTCATACTTATTTAAAGCAAAAGGAACCTTCATAATATCCATTTTCTGATATTACTATGAAATAAGGAAATGTGGAGAGTTAATAAGGTTTACATAAGACCACTCACTATATATACAACCGGAGTACCTATTACTCAATGCATTGCAACAACTTCAATTTGAATTCATACTCGTATTTAGCAACGCAACTTTAAGAAATCGGCGATAGATACATGTCACATAACACGTCTATTCCTCTATGATACTGCAGTCGAATAACTGAACAAGAAAACTGGTAGAGTTTGACTATCTCCGCTCTACTAAATGAAGCCATCAAAGAAATGAGAATTTGGTAACAAATTATGACGATGGTAGTAATAAAACAAGCAGAGAATTCGTCGAATTTCTTCTAAAAAGTAGCCTTAAAATTCTTAATCTAGATCATCACCTGGCAAAGGAGATACAAAAATCTGTAATCCTGAGCTACAATCTGAAGGTTTCTTAACCACCATCAAAAGTAATTTTGACTCATTACGTATCTTGTTGGCACATATATGGATGAGTATCAACTTACCCCATGAAGACGGGATAAAATGGAATATGGTAATAATAATAATAATAATAACAACAAGAATAAAACTACCACAAAGCGTAAGACTCGGCCCTTCATTCATGGTTAATTTAACTAGTTGAAAGATATGAAATAGATCAAAAAATAATAAAATTCCTTCAAACATATACGGTTGTCCCAACCATCTGGGATTTTTCGATAGCGTCTTTATTATTATAGTAATGTCAAAATATTATTAATAAAAGTTGTTGGGTTTGATATTCTACATATTCTAAAATTATTTTCATATATACAGGGTGTTTCGTAAACATGTGACGATATAAAATTGTGTTTTTTTAAATGGAACACCCCATAGTTTTTTACATATTTGGATTCTCCCTTCAATAGCGATTGCAACGATATAGCATTATATGGGTCTATTATTAATAGTTCCGTAGTTATTCATTTATTTGTGATAAAAATAACCTCACTTTGAACGAATATAACACCGTAATTACCCCAAAATTTTAACTATTTTTCAGGGTACAATTTTTCGGATCTATTTTCAATAAAACTGCGAGGACTAAGAGGCTCTAGGTATTTTCAATATACAGGGTGATCGAAAAACGCGAACCTCCAGATTTCTTGAAAATTTTAAATAGAACGCCCCATATGCGATTATGTCATTAAATAGCCGCTTTTCTAAGCTTTCAGAAAATACCATATTTGTTGGGCCCAGGTTTAATCGTTACGAAGTTATGTTAGTTCCTTTGTTATATTAGGGATTCCTACGCGAACTCTGCAGTCAATTCAATGAGCGATTGCACCAACTGCTGATTGTTTTTATCGTTGGTTGTTTTGAACAAAATCGCATCGAATTTTGTTTACAAATACTTTTGCTGCCGTAAATACGTCACGTTTGATGCGATTTTGTTCAAACAACCAACAGTTGAATATTATCGACGATTGTTGCATCCAGCCATAGGAATGCTTAGAAAACAATTGCATTTAACAACTACAAAACAATTACTAGAATATTTGTCATCAAAAACAACGGCTTCTGCGCTTCTGTCACATTTCTTGTAGGGTTTGATAGAAAAGCTTAGAACTAATGAATTTCTCGAAAGAAGAGTCAATAAATATGATTTATATTTTGGGTGAATGCAATGGAAATAGTTTATTAGCCAGTCGCGTATATGCAGCACGGTGAATAGCGAATAGTGAATACTGAAGTTATTGGCCCATACTTTTTTAATGAACCATTGACCAGGGAGAGATACTTGAATTTTTTACGAGACGGGCTTCCTGAGGTATTAGAAGATGTTGACCTTCGAACTCGCCATTTAATGTGATTCCAGCATGATGCGGCTACACCCCATAATTATTAGAGGGTACGAGAATATTTAAACAGCTGGAGAGCGCAAAGGTGGATCGGTTGAAATGGTTCCCTACCATGGCCCACGAGTTCTCTCGATTTAAGTCCAATAGTTCTTTTTGTGGGTCCATATAAATGACCAAGTTTACCAGGAACCACCAACTACAATAAAACATATGAAAAATCGGATAAGAAGAGCATTTGCTGGTATGCATATCCAAACCCTACACCATGTTCAGTTGACATTATGTACTAAGACGTTTAGGTCTATGCATTGAAACAGAAAGGAGAGTTTTTGAACACCTGATGTAACGATAATTATTTTTGTAACAATGGATTTTTTTTGCAAAACTTGTTTTTTTTTCAAATCTTTCTTAGTTCATGTTCGTTAGTTTCTTAGTAAATTGTTTTCTATTTTATAAATAATAGTTTCAGAGTGCATTAAATTTTAGTTATTTACTAATTACTAATTCATAATTTCTAGGCGTTTCTATCAAACTCTACAAAAACTGTGACATAAGCGCAGAAGTAGTTGTTTTTGTTGACAAATATTCTAGCAATTGTTTTCGTAGTTGTTAAATGCAATTGTTTCCTAAGCACTCCTATGGCTGAATGCACCAATCGCCTATAATATTCAACCGCATCAAACGTGACGTATTTACGGCAGCAAAAGTATTTGTAAACAAAATTCGATGCGATTTTGTTGAAAACAACCAACGATAAAGACAATCAGCAGTTGGTGCAATCGCTCATTAAATTGACTGCAGGGTTCGTGTAGGAATCCCTAATATGACAAAGGAACTAACATAACTTCGTAACGATTAAACCTGGACCCAACAAATATGGTATTTTCTGAAAGCTTAGAAAAGCGGCTATTTAATGACATAATCGCATATGGGGCGTTCTATTTAAAATTTTCAAGAAATCTGGAGGTTCGCGTTTTTCGATCACCCTGTATATTGAAACCACCTAGAGCCTCTTAGTCCTCGCAGTTTTATTTAAAATAGACCCGAAAAATTGTACCCCGAAAAATAGTTAAAATTTCGGCGTAATTACGGTGTTATATTCGTTCAAAGTGAGGTTATTTTTATCACAAATAAATGAATAACTACGGAACCATTAACAATAGATCCATATAATGCTATATCGTTGCAGTCGCCATTGAAGGTAGAATCCAAATATGCAAAAAAATATGGGACTTTCCATTTAAAAAAATACAACTTTATATCGTCACATGTTTACGAAACACCCTGTATATATGAAAATAATTTTAGAATATGTAGAACATCAAACCCCACAACTTTTCTCAATAGTATTTTGATATTACTATAATAATAAAGACGCTATCGAAAAATCCCAGATGGTTGGGGCACCCTGTATAAAAACTCAAAGTATAACATTACAAGTGAGAAATCAAGACATAATTATACCATCTCAAATTTTCAGGAGACCACGTTGGTTCATCCATTCACTAAGCCTTTTCTCTAACTTGCTAAAAGAATCTGAATTAGGTGTTAAAATCAAACATCACAATATCGAGAACTCCATAAACTATCTATTTCATCAAGGTGGCAATATTTAAATGAATTGTGGGATCGACCAATGTGTCATGTTAATAGCAAAAAATGGGGAAAGCAAAAAACCTAGAAGAAGAAATAGATAACAAAGTGAACTTTAAATACATGCCACTAAATAATCGATATAGAGCAGCTATCAACATCTAACTAAAAACAAATAGAAATAAAACTAGTAAAAACAAGTTATCAACAGAACACGCTGAATCCTATCCATACAGTTAAGGGAAAATACGATTAGAGCCACAAATAAATTACTTGGGCCATGCCTATACCAACAGACTGATTTGGAGTAACAAGCTGATCAAACACGGAATTAGAAGAGATAATCAGGAAAATCAGAGTAGAAATAACAAAACGCACATACCTAGAAAACTAGGAGAAAAGATGAAGGCTAAATATTGAAGTGGCTCGGTTTCTTTGCTCGCCAGTGTACATACATATTTTTATGAGAGGCCATGAGTCTAATCCTAGACCTAATTTTTAATTCCAATCAACATTTTCCTTTGTTTTTGAATTTAAAGGTACTTCACTATTCAGTATTTCAACTTTTCCTATATATTAACAGATATTTCAGAAATATGATGCATGATTATTGAAGTCAAATTGATGCAGAGCTTCTTGTAAAGAATAGGTTCTTTTTTTGTGAAATACATAATAACAAAGTTTTCCAATTGCAGAGGACTTTTTAAGACAAACTGTATATTGTAAAGGTAAAGGTATCGGCACTTACACTTCCCGAGAGAGTATGGCCAGCAACGTGGAGGGTTAAGACCTCCTAAGTCGCTTCTCATACCTCGGTTGTTTCGTACGTTGTACGCATGGGGTGATGTGGTAGACACCAACTATCTTCCCTGCTCCACTATGTTTCGGATCCCAACTATTTTCAGTGACTGGGTAGGCCACCCGGTGGGCATCCTACACGGTTTCGATCACGAGACTGTCCACTCTACTTCAGCAGTATATACTGTATATTGTACAAATGATAAATTTTCGTTATTTTTTCATCCACTTACCAAAACATTTTTGTTATTTATGGAAAAGGCTAAATAAATATAAGACTGATATTGAATGTTTTGTAAAATATTCTAAAACTCTCTAAGACTGTCATTAATCACATGAATTACAAAAAAGTTCAGTTGCAGTTCGCACATAATGCTTAAGAATTTCCTCCTAAGCAGACACAGGTGAATTCTGCTTGACTAACAAAAAAAAACATTACTTTGGTTGAAGACAACCCTATCAATGAACTAAAGTAAATTTTTATTAATCGACGCGACGTAGAGAAAAATTTGTATACTTTTGCATATAAGTGACACTTTTGGCACTAAAAGTCGAACAAAAAATGTCACTTTTGTCGTATGCTATAGAACTCTCCCGAAGAAAGCTAACGCTAAAAGGTGTAAGGAATTTCGCACAATAAGCCTTGAGCCAAGTATTAAAATTGTTCTTGAACATCATTCATGAAAGGATAAGGAAAAAGTGTGAAGAAACACTAAGTAACAACCAATTTGGATTTAGATCTGGCGTAGGCACAAGGGAAGCCTTATTTGCATTACAAGTTTTAATACAGAAATGTAGAGACTTGCAGAAGGACGTTATCATAAGTTTCATAGACTACGAGAAGGCGTTCGACAGAGTAAGACATGAACAACTTATTCAAATACTGGAAGAGATACGCCTAGACGGAAAGGATATACAAATAATTAAGAACTTGTACTGGGGCCAAATAGTAACCGTTAAAATCGAACGGGAAAGAGGAAGGAATTACAGTAAATGGTGAAGTAATAAATAATATCCGATACGCCGACGTAAACATTCTGGTTGCATCAACGCAAGAAGATATGCAGACCTTGTTAGACAAAGCGAATGAAGAAATTGAAAGATTAGGCCTCAATATGAACATCCAAAAGACAAAGTTTATGGTAGTAAGCAAGAGGAGAGACTTAAATGTGAGACTCATGGTAGCAGATAACAACATAGAGCGAGTACAGAAATATAGATACTTAGGTACATGGGTAAGAGAAGAATGGGATAGTGACATGGAAGTTAAAGCAAGAATAGAAATGGACAGAGACGGATTTAGAAAGATGAAAGTAATATTATGTGATAAAGAATTGAGCATCGATCTACGACTGAGTGTAGTTAATTGTTACATATGGCCAATATTACTGTACGGCTCAGAAGCATGGACTCTAAAGAAAGACATAAGCTCAAAAATAGAAGCATTCGAAATGTGGGTCTTCCGGCGAATATTAAAAATCTCATGGGCAGAGCGACGTACCAACGAGGAAGTCTTAAATAGAATAGGAAGAGATAGAGAACTTTTACACATAGTGAAAAGAAGAAAAGTCGAAAATCTGGGACACGTACTGAGGCATGATAAATATCACCCACTACAAAAAATAATGATGGAAAAGATAGAAGGTAGAAGAGGAGTGGGAAGAAGGAAGATGTCGTGGCTCAGAAACATGAGAGAATGGACGGTGATCACGAGAGTCAGCACTCTTTTTAACATAGCAAGGAACAGAGAAAGATTTGCAGAAATGACAGCCAACCTTCACTAGTTGGAGCGGTACCTACAGAAGAAGAATATATAAATGTAATAATCCCTCAAAAACGTTGTTTCATCCGATTAGGTAAAAATAGTAAGGATAGTAAACGGTGATGCTAACTTAAGAGAGTAGTAGTGGGAATATAATAAACTACAACTAGGTACTAACATTTTAGTTTTTCTAAATAGTCGGCCATAAATGAAGACTAAACTTCCCAGCGAAAATCATGAAAACTTTGACTCCCGATAATTTCATAAAGCATTAATCAGGATTATATAAGCGTATAACATTTTCATATAGGTAAATCCTTTAAGTCTAATAATTAGGTATAAGGATAAAGCACATTGTCTCAAAATGTTGAAGCCTCACTTACGGATAATGACTTTAGCAGACTCTTTTGATTTATCATGCTTACAAAATTTCTAGGATACTCCTAGATTATCTTGTCCAATTTTTGGCTTCGAAACCACAACTACTAAAAAAATAAAAAGGACCATCGCATTCTCAACCCTATACTACATTCCAATCTTTGCATATTAAAAAATCTAAACATTTTACGAATTTAAAATATACATGACAATATTGCACATTCAATAAAGGGAAGGAATCTGCACTATCTGGTGTGACTAAGTGATCAAAACTTCTTCCCACTATATAGTCTTTGGTATCACTACGAAACGAATGATACAAACTTAAACCTGAAAAAAATACGAACCTCAGCTAACCGTATTGATTAAATTACGAACAAGTTTTTGCGCGAGTGTGTCAAAGTCGGGTCTAGGCGTTGCGTTAATTATTAATTAGTAGTTAAGCTTTATCGAACCAATTAAATTACGAGTTTGAAAAACTTTTGAAATGTGATGATAAGCGCTACTTTTTAACGAAATGCGGGGGATAAAATCAAGGAGTTAAATAAACAAAAATTATGTAGATGTTATTCGGTCGCTGAAATATACTTAATGTTCCATCACATCGGGTCTTTCTCTACATAAACAAATGTTACTGTGTAATTCATTACGAACACATGCCTAATGTGTAGGGGTTTGTGATAACACTAACTCGGAATATGTTCGGCCAGAACTGTTACCATAATTAACAATAAAATAACTCAGCAGAGGCACACAAATCATGACACATTACTCCAGCGAGCCTGCGGAAGTTGATCATGAATTTGGAACTTGCAAATGTCCGGTGAAACTGTTAAATTGCTAGGTATTTCTTGTATAAACACATGTGTTAGCAAACACTGTTTTCAAAGCAAACCTCACTACTGCTCAGTATGTTTTTGTTTAAAATTGCAGACTCAGTAACTACCCGAAAAGGTTATACTAACATTGCACTTTGCATTAACCTTAATATTAAGGTGGGTATTCGCCTTGGCTATATTTAATTTATAATAAAAATCCGTTAAAAATCTTCTACGGTAGTTTTACACGAAACAAAGTGTAAATTTGGGCAAAGTAGCGGTTTCGACAAAATTGCGCCCTGTAATTAAAATAATAATAAAATGCCCGAAGCCGAATCTTGATGGAGCTTAATAACATACTGGCCTGAAAAGAACGTAAAAATAATGAATATAAACAAACACTAAGTAGGCGTTGAGTGAGGTGAGGTTACTGTAATTGTTAAAATTCCAACAGGTTTTGAGCTATTACACAAATTAAAACGTTCCGGGAAGATAATCGTTTATTGTGTTAAGCTTTAATCTTCTACCTGTGCTAATATATTACAGACAACAATTTGACTAGAATCCATTTTACAAACAACTAAGCGGAAATATTTTAGATGATTGAGCAATTTAAGGGCAAAAATCACTATTTAAGTTCTACCGTTGGAAAAAACAAGAAAACCAAGCAAATGTTTAATATTTATTCACACCGGTTATGTAATTTTACAAAAATTATATACTACGCTTTAATTATTAAAGCTACAAAACCAACGTGCTTGCTTTAAAACGCTAGCTTTGTGAAACGATTTTAAATATTTCATAAATCCATTCGATATTATTTCCAGTGGTCGCGCAACAATATTGTGTTTGGTTTCTTGGGAACCCGAACAATATCAGTAACAAGGCAGATTATTAGAGTTCGTATCTCCAACATAGAATGAAAATTCTTTAGCTTAGCCTTGAGCGAATTAAGTATTAAAGGATTGCAAATCCTACTAAATGTCTAGTATTCAGTGCAGTTCGTGTTAAATGGCGAGGAAATCTCTCTTCGATTTAACATTCCAGAATTTGCAGATGCTGTTTGAACTAAACTGGAAAATAGAACCTCGGATAAATGCGACAATTTATTTAAAAATCATTGATAATAATTTAGACTTTCTATTGTCGAATTTCACGGCAGCGAATTTCCTTTCTAAAATTACGAGGCTTTTGCTTTTCTGTAACGTTTTCAGTTTCCTTTTCGACGTGCTTTAGTTAAAGAATTTTCAGTTGGTGTTCTAATTTCTAGAAGTGCATCCTTAATGCTTGTTTCTCTTGGACTAACTTACTTATTACTATTTAATGACAGTATTTTTTTTTTAATAATATGGAAATCCTGAATTTTTCTAAGACAACGAGAAGAATATAAATTTTTACGACCTTTTAATTAATATTTATAACAACTGCATGAAACATTAATATTTTTGTTCATAACATGGAAAATAAAAGAAAAGTAAGGGGTATAAACAATATTGGAACTTTACTCAGCCCTACTTGGCAAAAAGCTTATTTTCACTTATTTTCATTCACCCTCTTCTTCTCCTTCTCCTCCTACCTTCTTTTCCCACTCCTTCATCTTGATTATATCTCGATTCCTTCAATTTAAATTGAGTCTTTCCATGTCCTTGATGATTATCCTTGAATTTTTTTATATGGAAATAGGGCCGTTTTTTAATAAAGAATCAGAGAGGATATTACAAGCAGTAACTTTGATTTTGCTAGTGATGAAGAAGAGGAAGTGTCAGAATTCTTACGAGTTATTGACAACACGACGAATGCTGAAGCAATTTGCGGACAAATGTTGACGTAGAGAATTTTGAGTGGGAAAACGAAGCCAACCCAGCTGCTTCATATGAGTTGTCCTCCGAATATGAACTAGGTACCTCTTAGTGCAATACAAAGTCCTCTGTAATTTCTAAACAAAGACTTTCAACGTAAACGCTTGTTATAATTATATTATAATTGTAATTTATGAATATGTACTTGCACCTCGATTTTGTATATTTTTCTTTATATTTATACTTATATATGTATACACCTTTTTTTTATATATTTGTTACGTCCTGTAATTGGTTTCTTGTAACTGTTGGGCAATATACATTATTATTATTATTATTATTATGTTTTTTTTTGTTTTCTTTTACTCAGCCTTTTGCTGGCACTTTCCTGTCTAGACGGGCATATTGCCAAGTCTACACATTCTCCATTTTTGGTTTAAGAAGTTTCTGGTGATATTGCATGTATGGAGAATAACGGCTTTTTGTATTTGGGTATGTAGACGGTTTGGTAGACCTAGTTGATCTAAATGTTTAACAAATGAATGTGGGGTGATACCTGTGACTGATATTATAAATGGTGTGATATGTACTTCTTTTTGCTTCCATATGCGTTCTATTTCTATGGCCAATGGTTGGTACTTATCTTTTTTCTGGTGGTCTTTGGTTGTTATATTTAAGTCGGAAGGTACAGCTATGTCGATTATGTAAGTTGTGTTTCTTGATTTGTGCTGTAGTGTTAAATCTGGTCTGTTGTGTGTTATTGTTATATCTGTGTAAATGGTTAAATCCCAGTACAAGTTATATTCAATACCGTAAGAGTGCCTTAGATGATAATAGAGCACTCTCAGGGCTGCATTGTGTCTTCTGATGTATAACGACACAGCGTATGAGGGACATGCTGACAATATAGGCATAAGTGTCTCAGGATGGGCCTTACACGCACTATAGGCAGTAGGAAGACGTTCCCGAAAGACGATATCGGACTTCATACCGGCCGACTTTAAGAAGGCGAAGGTACGTTCTCGAGAAAGACCCTGTTACACGAAACTCTAAAATTGTGTAGAATAGCACCAATCGATGCAGTATTTTTGTCTCTACAAAAAAATTCATTATGCTTTTGGTCTAAAATAATTAGGGAAGCAAATAATTACATATTAAAAAATTACCATTGAAATCCCTATGGTGCGTGAGGCAACGCACCACCCGGTATATTGTTATGATTGCCCACGTTTTAATTAACAACCATACGTTGGCCAAAAATTATTGATATAACTTAAATTGATTGAGATGCTCTTTAGTCTCTGGGTCGTTCTCAGGGTTCACCAATTTTTTTAAATTGAATTTCAAAACAGGACAGCGCCAAATATTGATATAAAATTGAAATCGGTTATTGTAGCACTTGATGTAAATTCAAATTCGAAGAGACAAATAAAAATTACTCACAAATTTTCAAAAAAATACAGTTTTATTATAAAAATATCCCTATCTTTCCGTATCTTATACTATCTTAAAATTACATTAACTTAAAAACAACACTCACACCTATTCCCAAATTTCAAATTGTGTGCAGTATTTGTCAATCCGATCTTTCTTTCACTCTGCGTCCACTCTAAATCCAATTCCAATTGCCGTTCAGCTCGAATATCGCTCCTCAATCCACTTTCAGTTCACCTTCATTATTGAACCTCAATTCCAAACCCAATTTTAATGCATTTCCAGTTTAATATATTATTTATTCTTCTTCTGCTTTAGTATTTTATTAAATAATATTATCAAAAAAATGGTTTTGATGTTCTAGATTAAATTTTAATTTAACTCGAAGGAGCAATTATTACTTTTACATCCTTCCGCTTTTCATTTCAAAAAACATCTCTTTATTTATCATTTTGTTTTTTTTTCTTCCCAGTTTCCCTGGTATTTTCAATTCCATTTTTTTAAAATAAACATTCATATTTTCACCACATTACCGTAACAATAATATCTCTAGCTAAATATAATACAACAATATACAATAATAATCTATTTCTGCAACTAATAGTTAAAATCTAATTAAGCTATTGTAACAAATTTTTATTTTTAAAACTGCATCCTTTTAATTTGAGTAATCCTTATTTTTTCATTTATCTAATAAGTAACTCTATTCGAAATTATTGTTCAAAGTTGATATCATATCAAGATTTTACATCTGTAAAACTTCAAAACATCTCCATCTGAAGCAGAATTCTTTGTACAGCAAACATTACCTTCAAATCTGAAACATGAATTGGAAACATACAAAGATCTTTCCACTAAAGAAGGGTGGTTCCTGCAGGGGTATAGTTATCTCGGGAGAGCGATGATGAATACGAACTACCAAGGAAAAGTTAAACTATCCTCGGTGTAAAAGAAAGACAAGGTTTACATAGGTGATCATCGTTTCTTTTTTTAATTTAACTCTGAATTTATGTCAGCACATAGAACAGGCGGTTTTGTTTTTTCAAAATATACCAAAATGTTCCTCAAGTATGGTCATGGGTCTAGAGTAATTTAAGGTAAATGTATCGGCAGTTACTCCGCCAGGTAGTATAGCCGGCAACATGGAAAGTTAGGGCCTCCTAAGTCACTTTCATACCTCGTTGTCTCGCACGCAAGACGTGAGGTGAACACCACGCCTTCGACAACCACCTACCTTCCCTACTCTCATAGTGTGACCGAAGAGCCATGGTTTAGCTCGAGTGTTTAAATTTTTATTATGTATTATTATTCTATATTATTTGGTGCTCCCGAGACTCTATTTTTGCTGCTTGGCCTTTTTCGTGATCTTTAATGATACCATGGTTTGAGGTAGTTGCACCCAGAAATCTGAAAATGGGGATTTGCTCTGTAGATGTTTATTTGTAATTTGCATCCTATAGAATTTTACCAATAATCAGACACTTACTTTTACTGGGTGCAATTTAGATATTATAATTTTTATAACTTTGATACACTTTCACTGCTTTGTAATTAACTTTCATCTTCTGCAATCACTGCTGCAGCATCAACAGTACCGACGATCCTTCCATCTTTCCTCTATTTGGTCTCATTCATGAAATCTTATACCGCTAGGTAGCACGTTGGTGTTTTATCTTTGGCTTTCAACTATTTTTACTTCGCAATCTCGCAAGGCAACGCTTAATATTTACTTCGTCAATTACAATGTTAAGAAGAGCCTCCCTGTCTTATTTCATTCCTGTTTTGGCTTATACCATACCGGGCCAAGGTACTTATTATTATCATCCTACTCCTTGAGTAGATATCCTTACCCAGTTCTGTAATAACTTCTGCTTGTCTATTTTCTTTAACTGTAATACATCTCTAAGTAAAGTTCGATCAAATGCTTTTTCCAGGTATTCTTCTTCATGTCATATCCTTTTTAAGACGTTGGTGAGGGGATCAAAGCCACATTTTTTAAACGACTTGGCGTCGTGAACTTTATTATACTAGGGAAATGTGTTCTCTGCAGTGGTTTCCCGTTGCCTTCTGCAGAGTTTGTAACCATGTATTAAGTGTATTGTATGTGTCTTGTTACTATCTGAAGTCGACCACTCTGCAGACAGAATCATTAATTAAACCAGACGATCAAATGGCTTCACTCGCTCAAATACGGACCTCGAACAGTGGGGAATTCTTTTTAAAAATTCTTGCCACTGCGTGTGATTCCAACCCAAGACTCCTAGCTAGGAGCCCAGCGCCCCTACCACTGCGCCAACGAGCTTCTGTTTTCCAGGTAAAAAGAATCGCTTATTAAATTTTGACTTATTTGCTGCACTTTTATTATTGAGTCAGCGTAGGGTCTTCCTAGTTTAAAGTTAGTGTAAATTAATTTGGTGGTTATTTTTCAGGTAAGTAATATAGTAACATGGTGACTGTGAAGTCTTTGCAATTTCCTCTTCTAAATAGTCGAAGCATATTCTTCTATTTGGGTAGGTAAGTTCGTAACGAATTCTAACAACACCTTTTTGAGTCGAGGTTATGAATACCAACACCTTTTTGCATCTCCGGCTTGCTATTCCTTAAAACCCCCCAAACTCGTTTTTGTTCTACAGAAAAATCATTATTTTTCTACTACTTTTGTATATCTTTCCCAATAATTCTGTTTAATAATTGTTCAGATCGTTGCGTTTGTACCATTTCTTGTTTTTTTTTTTGTTTGCTTCAGGTGTTCGGTTTTCTTTATGTATGTGTTTGTTTCCTTAACCAATTACTTTATTTTGTTACGAAATCAGTAAACCGATGTTTGTTTTAATTTCGGTATTTAGTAATAGGTTTGTCCCTAACGTTTCTTTGGTGCTTTCTAGAAAGCTGCGTTGTAATGTTTTCCATGTGGTACCAACCTCTACATCTTCTAATATACTGTTCCAATTCCAATTCCAATTCGGTTTTAAATAGTTCTCAAATGAATTTGCCCTCTACAGACTCAGAAACTCAGCTTCTCTCCTTTCGTTATACTGGTTGTGTTTAATCCCGGTTGTTACTGTAAATCGCAATTTTTACCAATAACAGACGACGGTCGCTGCCAAGTTTAGAGTTCTAACAGCAATTATTTGTTCTGATATAATATTTTGATTGCATATCTTTTCTCAAACGAGCGTTAACACAGTAAAAAGTACCAATTTTAAATAGCAGGAAACTTAAAAAGTTTCCAGGCTTTTAAGGGTCGATAAATGTCTATCTATAGTTTCAGAGACGTTCGTAGAATAAAACCATAGCAAGTTGATGTCAAATAAGTTGTGCTTCCAAGGAACCAAACACAAATGACAAGGCACAACTAAAATAATAAAGCTAAATCTCTCTCGCGTAAGTAAAGACATCTCACATCAAAAGAACATTCCCAAATTCTTGAAATAACCTTGTTCGCTCACCTTTTATATAAATAATCATTGATTTTATCTTGAAGTCTATCAATTTATAAAGGAAGCCTACTACTCCCTCTTTTTATTAAAGAAAACTTATTGTAAGATATTAATTATTGGTACGTTAAGATTCTGTGACTGTTTGGAATATTGGAAGTTTATCATTTTCATCTCAGCTGTTAAAAAAAACATGCAATAAGCAAAAGAAAATGTCTTTTTCCACTTAGTATTCGATTAGTTAGTCTACTCTACAAGCAGCATTCTGTTCCCAGGTGCTCTGAAAAACGCTAGTATTCGTCGTGAACGCGGCACGTTGCTTTATGGATCAGACGGAGTCTTCCAGAAATTCGCATACTTCACTTTAACATCAAATTTATGCGCATAAAGAAAATGCATCCCTGTAACAATGTTGACTTCATTTTCTATAATCGATGCTGTAACCAAGTAATTTTTAGTAAACGACGTCACAAGTACCGAAAGTAGGGAAATGTCTTTAGCACACAGAATGTTGAAGGAGTTCCATCTTTTTCAATCAATATTTAAACATATTTCTCGTAAAGTCTAATGAATTGTGGTGTTTTGTTTAGTTTTTGGATTAACGTTGGCTGTGACAAGAATGCTGTATGACTTAGTTTATTTACACATTTGGACCTGATGAGCAACAAAGGTAGCGAAATCATGATGACAGTGGTGCTGAGTGATATTTTTCCATGAATTAGTTCGGGTTTCGTTCCTTTTTACGTGTCGTTTAGCATTTGACGCTTGTCAAATTACTTTAATCGAATGGCAGGTTGTTGATACCAATTCAGATAGTCAAAGATCCGTAATACAACCAATTTTAATCATAGATTTGCTTCATTAAATCATATCGAAATCATTATCTAACTGATTTCGCTGTGTATCAAAATTCTAATCATATTTCTTAAGAAGCAATTCTCTTCAGCATTTACTCATGGTTTAAGCAAATAAAGCAACCGCGAACATTTTGGTATTTTGCATACTTATTTCAATTCACTCATGAGTTACTACATGTCCCATCAAGAAGTTAACTAAGTTGTGAAACTTACACCAAAACGATATTACTTGACATGTTTGCGTGCAAAAGAAGCCGCGTTGAATAATTAAAATGAAAACTTCCTGCTTAAACTGCGCTGTTGGGGAAATATATTCCTTAATACATCTACTTCTTGTAAATGTTGTAGATAATTCCGTGTGTAAGTTATTTAAAAAAGGCGTAAAATCGATTTTCACGAAAGCAGCGCTATTTATCTTCACAAGTCATATTTACCCCCGAGGCAGTAAATTACAAATAATAAATGTATTATTCCGATAAATTTATCACGGCAAATTGGTTGTGATAACATTTAGTTACAAACAATGAGTAAGTAGATACTTGTGGGATGAAAATTCAAAAATTGGTTTTTGTTTTGTCATCAATTTAAAAGGACAATTTTACAGTCGTTTCAGAACTGAAATCGTTTTGAAATTTATCACAGGAAAATGTTTCGAACAACTAGCCTTCTCATTCGGCTAATATACGCGAAAGCTTTTTGAACAAAAGGATACCTAAAAATATGTGTATTTCGTGAGTGCGCCAATTTTCTTTTTGTGCAGTTTAGCAGCAAACACTGTGGCACGCTGTGAAAGAAGTCACGTTTCGCTCGTTAACATCGTCTTTCAGTATAGGAACAATAAGTTTATATGATTAATTCCCATTTAATTTCAGCTTGACACAAACTGTTATATTTGTTCGGAAATTTCTAATTCTAAACATAATCCAAATATAGGTTTTTAACATCAAAAGTATCTGTTGTTATTCATTGATTATTCGAACGTCACATTATACATTACATTCCCCTCGATTTTATGAATTAAAATAAATTTGTTACGACATTTTCTGCGCCTTCTCGGTGACTTGGTACATTTTCGTGTTATAAATATTAATGACTGTATTTTTGTTGAAGCAATTTTGGCAGAAGCGGAAATAATACGAATAACTGAATATCAGAAACTGCCACGGGAAATACGAGCATTAGCCTGGTTGCCTCCATAACACAACGTTATTTAAGCCTAAGGGTCTTTGAAAACAAACTTTATTACGTGGATTTCTGTTTTCTAGGGCTTCGTGTACCTACACTCCTTTCGATTTGCACGCACAACGGTATTGTAATATTAAGATACAGGTATCGACCTGTCTCGAGGTAACAAATAATTCGACATTTAAAGTTCCTGAACTTTATTAAAGAACAACGAACCTAAATTAATAAGCATGACCAAGTATAGATTACTATTAATAATATTCGTTCTTTAATCAGATATGAAAGAAATGTTAACATAATCAAATAAAACGCCGCTGGTGAGATTATGATGTCTTTATTTGTTAGAGTAGATTATTGATCGAAATCGTTAAAAGAAAAAATTACTAACCCACGTAAAATCTAGTCTGATATTATCTGTGCTGAATCTATAATTTCTTCATTTAAAATTATCGTTCTCTGCTTTTACGGCGCATTTTGAAATTAGCCTATCCGCGCAGCAGCAATAATTTCGAGAACCGGAATCGGAAAGGCGAACAACAATTATTCTGCCATAAATTCTAAGATAAGTTCCACAAATCTCTGAGCCTTTCTATAAACGAACTTATCTGTAGTCAATGCATAATGCATAAGACAACATTTAAGTTAATATCGATCAGCGTAGGTGTTAAACCGATGAATTATAAGCAGAGGGAAATGAGATCCGCATAACCAAGGCGATACCTGTAATTTTCATTAATTTATTTTGTTGGAAAGTAATTATAAGGTAGTTGTCTGTGGTGCCAGGTTCTTACTATGGAGTTGATTTAATTTGCATTTTCAAATATGAGCCTTTTGCCTTCATGTTTGGAAGTGGAAACAATTACCAAATACTCGTGCAATAACCAATAAATAACCGTAATAATGTAATTCAAAATACAGAAGTATTTGAAACACAATTGTTCACCATTGAGCCGTTAAATACTATTATTCCAGTATACGGGTGAATTACTTGCTAAATAGAGCGTTTGTTGTATGGTTATTTAGGTATAGTTTGGCCAAAGAGCACCAAATGTTAATACTGCTAAAAGCACACAGCAGTTGCAGTCCAGAAATTGACTTATTTGTCCACGTTTCTTGTTATCGTTCAGGGCCTGATTGTACTGACGGAAAATCGAATTTCTGGTATTCACTATCTTAACAAAAAATTAAGGGTAGGTTTAGATATCCGACTAATCTGAATATTGTAATAAATTACTCTAGACAAAAGCATCAGCTTAAAGATTAATTTAGTTAAAATGTAATCAAAAGGTCTGACAATCTCTTTGCTTGAAAAAAAATATATTCTAACTTGATGATTTCTCTTCTCTGGTTCGATAAATAATAATTATTACTTGTTTATTACCTTACGGTGTAGGTATATATCGTCGTCAAAACGTTAATATCGACAAAAAAGTCACTCAACTAAATATTAACAAAATACATAAGTTTTAAATTTTTCAAAATATTAATTTCGTTTAGGGAGTTATTTAGAAAGCAATACATTTATATACAGGGTGTTTCTTAATAACATGCTAATATTTAAGGAGGTTATTCTTGGGTCCATTTTGAGAAAAAAACTTCATATGAACATATGTCCTAAAGGTCTTAACTTTTGAACTACAGGGTGCTAAAGTTTTAAGAAAAAAATCTTTTTTTTATGATAACTTTGGTATGACCCTAGATATTTTTGTAAAACGTGGTACGCATCTTCTATGCATCAAAATGCATTTTCTGCTGTACAACATAATTTTTTATTCTTGCCAGTGGCGTTCGTGCGGGTTTTGCACTGAATCATTTTAAAGAGAAAAGTGATACGCCACTGCTTTTTCTTAAAGTAAAAATTATTTTAGAAATCCTCATTCCTTTCTGAGCAAATCTGGTCTCTTGATTTTTTTTCTTTTGACGTACGGTTTTCGCATAAAAAAATAAAATTCATTCATTTGCATCTCGCTAGACCACTTACGAGAAAAAAACAATTTATGTAACTTTAAACAAAAATTTATTTAAGAGAATAATTTTTAAACGGTAAAATTATAAAATTATGTAGTACAGCAGAAAATGCCTTTTGATGCATAGAAGATGCGTACTACGTTTCACATAAATATCTAGGGTCATACCAAAGTTATCATAAAAAAAGAAGATTTTTTTCTTAAAACTTAAGCACCCTGTAATTCAAAAGTTAAGACCTTTAGGACATATGTTCATATGAAGTTTTTTTCTCAAAATGGACCCAAGAATAACCTCCTTAAATATTAGCATGTTATTAAGAAACACCCTGTATATTAAGAACAGTAATGCCCATACTTATAGTCGATACTCAGCTCGGTCTTGAACTTCAGCATTACTCAAGTAACAAAATGGCTACTATAGTCGTTGCTTCCCAAGTAAAAACGACTCGGAGCCTGCTTTGAGCGTACTTGACTCAAGGTTGGTCACACCCTACCTTGAGACGGGCTTGAGGCGTGCTTTACTGTTTGACGTTACGCATTTCATGTTTTGCTGTGTAGTGACAAGTTATCAAAATAATATATATTTTGAAAATCATGGATCCCGAAGAAAGTGAAGAGTTTTTTGAGTACCTTGATATGGTAGAAGAAGCCATAAATGCAGAAATAGTGTCAAAAAAGATATTTATGTAATAAGGATCATAATGACGGTCGTTATGGTGTTAGCAGTGAATATTATCGAGGGGAAGCGTCAGCCGAGCCCGATAACACGGCATTTACCATAAATGATCGTTTATGATCCGAATTACATACAAAATGTTATCTGCTGTCATCAATTTAGTAAAGTTTATTCATGCTGAAGTAATAGTACTTTTAGAATTTCATTATGATACTAGGACGTTTTGAACTTTAATACTTTTTGAATTTCATTATGGTACTAGGACGTTTTGAACTTCATTATCATTATGGTTCTAGGATTATAATTAACTTCCTTACGTCACTAAAATACAATGACATAACGATGTCATTTTGACATGCCAGCAGATAAAGTATATACGTGACGCCGAAAACCCTCTCGAATTTTATGGAGATTTGAAATTTCGTAATAGATACAGATTTTGCAAAGATACTGTTCTTTATACAATTTTACCGCTAATAGCAGACCGCTTTATGACTGTGAACAATCGTGGTTTACCATTTGCTCCCCTTATACAGTTATTAGTATGCTTGAGATACCTGGAAACTTTCACGTTAATAAACACCACTTACTTTAAGAACTTACGAAACTTAAGAAAGAACCTAAGAAATTTTTAGGACTAACAATTCGCACGTGCCTCAACAACAAAACGTACAAGAGGTTATAAATACTAAAATATAAATATATTCTTTGACGTTTATATCAACAAAAGTAACAAAAAACCCTAGATTACTCGCTGCTTTCCTGAACTCCGCCGAAATTTCACGAAGTCGCGATTATAAGATATACAGCAGGCTAAGCAAAGCACACGACTTGAGGTGTTCTTGGCTGAGGCGGTCTCAAGGGCGAGATCGAGTTTTGTCTATAAGTACGGGCATAAGTGACTCAAAGTAGATACTTGAGATACTGCGCGATGCAAGACCTATCTATTTGAATAAATTAATTTTTTAGTATTATATTAGGCTTAAGTGGGTATGGAATGGCCACGTAGCCAGATTGAATGACAGATGGTCTAAATCTGTAATTAAATGGATGCCAGTATTAATTAAAAGAAGAAAAGGAAGACCTAAATCAAGGTGGACCGTTGAAATTGGAGAGATTGTAGGAAGACAATGGATGGAAAAGGCACAGGACCAAGTTTGGTGGGGAAAGGCATTTGCCTATCTACGGCATGCATGAACAGATGAACACATTACATATTCGGTGTAAGTAACGTGCACCCTTTGGTAACAGTTCTTTAAATATCAGAGCTTATTTGTATTCCTCGATCGAGTTCAACTTATCCAAGAGAATCGACTGATTTGTGTTCGGATGCTTTCGTAAAATTAACATATAAAGTCTTTCAACATGTTTGGACTTATCTAGATGGTCAATTATATAGCTTGTAGAAGTGTCAGAAGTAGTCGTATTTATTAAAAATCCATACTGAGAAGATAAGAGAAAATTATTTTGTAGTAAATCTCCTAGAAGTCTAATAGCCATAAATAGTTTTCTTGAAAACTTTTGCAAAAATAGACAATTACGTTATAGGTGTATAATCATTCAGACCCTTTTTGCCTCTTTGAGCTTATTGGGAAAAATAGAATTGTAAAAGCAAGCATTTACGGTATTAGAAAGAGATAAATGCTTACTTAAGAATGGGAGCAGTTATACCATCTAACTCAGTTGCGAGTTTTGAAGGTAAATCCAAAATTAGTTGAATTATTTCTTCAGGAGTAACAGGAGCTAAATAAAAGGAATACTAACAATTCGAAACGTTTCATTTTAAGGAAACTTGGATTATATCGGCAACCTACTTCAAATGAAAATTGAAGAAATTAGTTATTTCTGCTAAATTTGTAACATTGTTTCATTGAACAGTTATTGGATCATGTTTCTTTTTTTTTGTTTCTGAAATTATTAAAAAATACCCAAAAAACCTTTACATTTAATTTGAGAGTTTGCTACTGTGTTATCGAAGTGCTTATCCAATACAATAACTGCCTAGCTTTTGCACATCCTGGCATTTTTGAACTACTTTTCGTGGTAAGATTAGTTTATCAAGAAAAATAATCAACATTGAAACATTTTAAACTATGGAAGACCAAATCCTGAAACAAGAAATACAAGAAGTCTTTGATTTACGAGGTAATTTTGCTACTACCTTACATTACCGAGACGAAGAAGAATAATTTTGCTATATATGATTTTAAACATAAAATTATGAAACGAAATTACTGATCTAGTAATTATTATTTCTTTCTACATCTAAAATTAACCACAGCAGATCGCATTGCTTTCTTATGCTATGACAATCTAGTAATGCTTAATATATCTGAAGAGATTCAAGTTGCTCTGTATATTTTCCATATTAGCAGGGGTTTCCTTTTAACAAAATGTACCAAATATATTGAATGAAATCTAAGTTTGAAGAATGTACAAAACACGTACACTGCACGTTTACAACCAGTCAGAAGCAGTAGCAAAAGCATAAGGTTTTGCATTGTTATGTATCAAACAAATTTCGAAAAGAAGTGATGGGAAGTGGTGATCTTCCAATTACATACTACTAAAATTTAGCGAATAGAATATCTTCCCGTCTTTCCATTGAGTGAGGAAACTTAGTTTTTCTGTATCAAAAATTAACCATATTAAATGGCATTTACGCTGGATGCGTTTGAAGAGACCTAAGAGTTGCTTTGTACATTTTTCATATAAGCAAGAAATAAATACACTCAATTAATAAATGTAAGTCCAAAGTTTGCGCAAACCAGGTCAAAACGTGCACTGTGTGTATTTGTAACCGTCAAAAGAAGTAAAAAAAAAGCATTAGACTTTGCAATGTTATGCAACAAAGAATATTCTAAAGGAAGCAATGGGAAGCACAACAAGGTGACAAGGCGATTATGTTCCAAGCCTTACTATTAAACTTTGGCGCAAAGAATATCTACAGGGAGCCTCCAATCAGTGTTTTCTATGAGCGTGGAAAGTCTTTTTTTGTATCTATAACTACTAACCATACCATTTTGTTTTTACGGTATGGTATTCCAGTCATGCTGAATACATCTGAAGTGATCTAAGTTGCTTCGTAAATTTTTCATATCAACAAGAATCTGTCCTTTAACATTCTTTTTCTCTCATAACTCCGTGGCCTTCTGAGCTTAAATATTGTAATTTGGCAAAAAAAAATCTTCAGCGAACCTTCAGTTAGTATTTCCAACGAGGGTAGAAGGTCAGTTGTCAAAATCCATATGTGCTTCTGACAGCTTATCGTGGTTTTTAAGTTTCTGCAGCATTCCATTGGTTTGGATATAATTTAGACAACATGCTACAAAATGTTATTGCAATATCTATCAGTCATTAGTCCTTTTGCCTATCATTATTTCTTCCCTGCAAAGTGCTAATAGGTTGTGCAACGTGAGGTTTTAGGTACTGCAATATTACACGCGGGCTTTATTGGCCACAGGGATGTTCAGACCTGAAAACTTTAGGCGCGAAAAGGCTTAGGCGCAGGATTTCTGACTTGAGATTTTTTACCTTCTGAATATTCCTCAGACATTTCTGATTGTGAGGATGCTTCCTAATCCAAATTCTCCTTGCATCGAGGCGGAACCCAAACAGCGACCCGCATATAAAGAGAACCAACCATATTCCATTGTTGATTCCAAATAACATGTTCTACACACTACAGATTTCGAGCCCCTCAATTATCGCGAGTAATTACTAAACATCTTAAAGGGCGGGGAGAACGAATATTGGTTTAATATAATGTGTTCCTGACAGTTTAACTGCAGATAAACATCATGGGTGCGTATTTTTGCACTAACCCAAGCAGTCGTTATTAAAATTTTTCGTAATACCGTTCACTTTAAAAATCCAGCCTGGATTGTCGTTTTGTTAATGCTGTTCTTATTTTTCTAATTAAGTTTTGAAAGCTTTTGCTATGCCAGTATAATATAATAATAATAAACAGCGTAAGGGTTACTTTCTTTAAGCATCAAATAAAATAGACAAAACGAACAAAAACATAGCTTCCTTAGGTTAACTAATGTCATTATATGACAACTATGTTTTAAATTTTGTCTTAGTTTTATTTTAGAGGTAATATCTCAAGACCACTGAAATACGATATGTAATAATTATACGATTAATAAAATTGACAACGCTGATTCGTTAAAAAAAGGACATTCTTATAAGTCTCGTGGCAGGCTTGAGGAGGAAGGCTGTCAAAATAGCCATTTATGGCACAGTCGATCTTTTATTCCGTTTCAAAACGACGTGCCCGAAGATTCTTTTTTAGGTTGTAGAATAGCTAAAAGTTGCACATAGCAAGGTTCCGTAAATAAGGCGGGCTTTCTACGATTTTTACTGCATTCTGGCGCAGAATCTCCACAGCCTTCTTTGTGAAATGTAAAGACGCATTTTCGTGATGGAGCATTAGATCGTGCATTGCAACCTGCTCAAAGGCTTGAGAAAGAAAAATAGTACTGAACCAGTTAGAAGTTACTGTCTTCTATCCTTCAAACTTAAAGGTCTTCACCATGCCCGTGCTTCTAAAGGAAACTGCGTAGTACATAACTTTTCAATTACAACTTGCTATCTCACTATTTTCGAGGTAGATATGTATGTTCTTGTTGATTTTCATTCATGTCCCATTTTGCTCAGAAGTCAGTTTGTGAAGCACACATCGCTGAATTATTTTTTTGAAATGTAGTAAAATTGTTCACACTGCTGTGTATCCAATCTTTGATATATTTTCTATCATAGAGTGTCTGGACCTTTGGTCTTCCTTTATCATACTTTTCACCGCAGTTATTTTATAGGGCGTAACTGCTGTAGGTGGCCTACCGGAACGTTCATCATCCTGAAAAGTGTGGCATACTCGTCCTTTGTCTGTGAGCCCAACTTTAAAACCGTAAAAAAGAAATCATGGCTCTGATTGAGTTTCATGATAAAGCCATCATGAGTATACTTCAAAAATTTTACAAAAAATTAAATTCAAATCTTTCAACTGTTTTTGACTGTAAACACATTGCACATTGTTTTGATTGGCGGTCCTGATTCCAATTTTCGCGTCGTATTTCAAAATTATTAGTGTGACCCTCGTATACACCTTTTGTCTCGTATTTTTTGTAAGGGCATGGTAAAAGTAAGAAAAATACAAGACTCTCACAAAAAACTAACTTGAAATCGCCTTAAATTAAAAATTAAAACCAAATCTTCATGGTTAGAAGGATAAAAACTAGAAGCATAACTCATAATCAGACAGTGCAATAGTTTCCAGATATAATAGACATTGCCTAGAACTTTATTATTAAGTTCTAAACATTAACGAAAAATACGCAAATTTATTTCAGCATGGATTAAGCACAGATGAAGCAATATTGGACAGAGAAGGTTATACTAATTAGACAAGTCTACAATATTGAATTGATAATAATCTACATTCAATAAGAACATAAAAATTACTACATGCATTTAAAAAGATTTAGCAACAACATTTCAAGTAATTTTCTGATAAGACTATTAATTTTAACCGTGCCATTTATATTCTAACGTAGTGGTTGTCACCAGAAGTAATGTCAAAATTTAGTAAAAATGAGTGAGTTAATTAGATTTAGTACAATTTCTGATCATTCTAAAGTGCCAACGAGGTAGTGTATTTAACCAGCTACGCAACGTGGGGGTTTCCTGCGAAAGATTTTATATTAAAATTCTGGTTCAACCAACAATATTATTCAGAGTTAAAGTTAACGATAAACAACTTTAGGTAGAAGTTACAAGTACATACAAACATCGAAGTTAATAAAATGAAACAAAAGGTTCGATCAAAACTATTAACTTACTATGAATTAAATTAAATTAAATTAAACACAGAAAAAAAAACAGTCTCGCATATAAATCGTAGGAAACATCACTAATAGAAGTACCTGACTTCTCAAGGATATGGGTCTTCGACACCATTCCAACTATAAAGAGCTCTTGTTGGGCAATTCCTTATATAGGAAGTCAGTTCCCACAAACACGTGTGCATATACTTTGCCGTGCTGATGGTATGTGCATTCACTCTGCCGTGAACGTACTGAGATGTGTAATTCAATATGTATTATACTCCTTCCTCCTTGAATTTCCAGGGAATGCATACCATGACATTTCAGAATTTAAATGCAGAAGGATGGAGCTTCATTCAGCTCATTTCAGAACAGAAGTGAGGGATTATTTTTAAAGTTAAACCGAGGAGGATATGCTGATTGGCCACCACTTTCACCGGATAACAACTGCTTGGATTTTTACTTTGGAATTTATTGAAACAAACTGTACATGTACAAGCAACAAATGTTGTATAAGAGAAGAACGTGCTCATTTACACTGAAAACATCACACGACAGAGTTGCCAAATGATGATGCCTAGATAATATCTACATTCACAACAAGATTATTAAAATTTCAATATTAGTTCAACAAGAATTCATGACTGACAAAGGCAAATTCTCTTTTCGAATTTTCCGAGAATGCGCACAATGCCAATACATATTATCTTAGATGCAGATGAATGGAGCTTTAGCGCATTTTGGAATAGAAGTGAGGCGTTGTTTTTAAGGGTAGACCGACGAGCTGGTGATTAACCACCACGTTCACCGGATATCAACTCCTTGAATCTTTTATCTTGGAATTGTATAAAAAATTTAGGTTGCACAACCCTCAAAACTTGCTCATAACAGAGTCAGCAAAATCCCTAACAACTTAGGAGGATATGGTGATCCTGTCTCCTCACTAAGTTTGCATAAGCAGTCAAGGTTTCTTCGAACCTTTTGCGAATTAAGAAATTTGCTTAATATTTATTAATTGCGTTAACCTTATAATTTATATTTAAATTGCAAAATTAATAACTTTAAAAAATTTGAAACTTGTTCGTATCTACTTTGATTTTTAGTTGAAACTCACATGTTTTAATTTTAGCTCCAGTTATTTTTGATATTGTAACGAGACGCGAGTGATCTCGACTGATCGATGTACGTCATCGTCTCTGGAAAGATGTTCGAGTATTATGGTGCATTCCGGATTGGACTGGAAGGCCGCAGTTGGTATGTAAGGCGCGTTTCGTTAGCCAACTAAACATTCTACCAGTAGCGACCAAGTGCGAATATGTGTACTGCACGTTCGGTAATATAAATGTGCGTGGGCTAATAGAAGTGTGTGACAATAAATAAACTGTGTAAATAAACTAGTATAGTGTTTTGGGTCAGTGTTTAACTTGTTGTTTCGTGTTACTTATTACGTTGTTAAATTTGTTAATAAATAGTTCACACCACTGATCGACGATTTAAACAAATGTTTCAAAAATGTTAGAATATTTATGAGAATTATGGTTAGTTGAATGTCATAATTTAATCTTGGAGAAATGCCTTTAACGAATCAATTTTTTATATATGTTTAATTGTTTTTGTTTATTTTAACTAATAGAATTTGCTGTGATGCTTTGATAAAATGTTTCTAACCACCCTGTACTACATAAACATGCAGCTTGAAATTATCAGACCTTTACTTCTTAAGTAACATTAATTTGCCTTCGAATTTTGTAACTCTAATTTTAGAACTGAGTTCGCTATATTCGGGAATATCAATACAGTAATGAAAATGGGGAATCCTTGTTCTAGACTAATGAAACTAGATTCATGTGATCGTGTTTGGTGCAGATTATGCAGGCCATATTTGGAATTTAGATAAGAGAAATGAAATCTTGAAGTTTAAATAATAATATAAACACAAAGGTTATGAATTTCACTATGCAAATCAGTGAAGTTCGATAGAAGTATAAACTTAAGAAGGCTGTTAAATTTTTTTCTGAAATACCCTTCTAACAACATTTAAAACACACTTATTTCTTAAATGGCGACTATAAAGTTTTAAAATTGAGTATCTTTGAGGTTGATTGAAAACTCCAAGCTAACCATCTGAACAAATTTATATTTCGCTAAGTTAATACAAATTCAAAACAAATTTAGTGCTTGTCATAAACTAAGAAGTTAAAGATTTTCAATATTCTATTTTTCTATTTTTAATTTTTAAAACCAGTTCTTATTTAATAGGACATCTTTTTTCTGCTTAACATTTTTTAATTTACAGATTTTTATCCTTAACCGTGATTTATAGCAAACTTTCATAAAACAACGCATTTTAAGACCGCCTTAAATCAGATTTATTTTTAACCTTAATTTCCATAAAAAATTAAAGCCACCGTTGCTAAAGGAACCGTCGTTTTGTTTTCGTGTATCGGTATATCAATTTAGAGAATATAGAGTAGTTAAAGAGTCGGTTAAAGGTCCGGGTCCGCACCAGCCTGCCGTAATGAGCTTACTGGGGTTGTAAATGATGTACCCTCGATATTGCTATAAAATAATATTACAGAATACTTTTTAAAACGTGATTGCCAATCTATGCTTTAAGTATTGATATTCATAATAATCGTTTGTTACTTAACCAAAAGAAAATACGGAAATATAAATATAAAAGGAAATTTAAGAATATCCAAGTATTTACAAATAAAATCGTAGAATTCCGAGTTATTTTAGAAAAATCTTAAAGTGGAAGAAACTCAAAGAATATTCCTTTGACCACAGAGCGTGGCTGGTGGTTAGTTTATTCGTTCTGCTCTCGGTATGAATATTTCTTTGGTTTTTTAGGCTACTCGAGATAACTAACAGATACAAGTGATCCAATTAAGGCGGATGGCTTGAGCTTAACATTGATTCAAAGTATGGTTGATTCTATTTATTTCATGACTTGCTGAATATTGACAGACCTAATTTTCGCCTGTAAATTCTTAGCTCAATCAGTACAATATCTATTGTTAACTAGAAAATAAAACACGAGTATAATTTACATAATTTAAAAATACGTAATGGTGGGACACATTATCGGGAAGCGCTAAGAACCTCGTGAAAGTTTCTATCGTATTCGAGAATACTCAGGAGCGCCCCAGCAAGAACGGCAGTCAGTCAGCAAACATAGGTGTCTGTAAATAATTTAGGCTGAGTCAGATAATCTTAGTATTCATAAATTAGCAAATAAGTTTTATTGCAATTATTTAGTCAAATTAAAAGGATTGACACAGAATCAAAGTACTATTTATTAAACTCGTTATAATATGAAAGATATCCACCGAACTGTTGAACAACAGAGTTCTGAAGTAAATTAGTCTTTACATGACTTCAGTAATAATAGCAGCTTGATGCAATTTCTGTTGAGAAAAGCATTCTATTCCTTGGTTAATTATAATAGTTTAGCAAAGTTAAATCCGCAGCCTTTGGCCGCTGTATTCACTTCCGTATGTGTATGTACTCGCTATGGGGCAAATGTATATTATCTGACTATATTAAAGGCACTCGTATTTTGCCACATAACACTTGTGTTTCGCACCATTCCCAACAATCCATGGAACAATCGGCATTGTTTGCGAAATTCATATTTTAATACGTAAATTACGAATATTACAATTTTATGTAATTTCATGGTTATTCTCGATCCTAAACCTAAATTAAGTTGTTATAACGAAACGTTTAAAATTACCAAAGAGAGTCTAAAAGCTTCCTATAATTAACTGTAGACTTAATTACTAAGCATACATATAAGGCAAAGCAAATATATTAAAAACTACAGATTATTAAGCCATGATTTAATTACTAAACGCATATAAGGTGAAGTAATACAAATAAAGTTAGAACGTAATGAAATACATTAACTCATGTTTTATTTAAATCTCTTTATTGAATTTTATCCAAAAATACGCCTAGATTAATGACCCGGTTCGTGAATAAGGTATTTTTACGAAAGTCATAAAAATTAAAAGCTGCAAATTGAAATTTTAATTAAGCGTAAGTTAATTTATTAAATTATACGGAAACTTTAGGTAAATAAACTAACAGCTAAAAATGTTTCGTATTACTTCCTTTGAATGGTCATTGTTATATAAATATCATCTTATGTGATAGTAATAATAATATATCGTATGAAGAAATTGGAGAGGAATCACCGTTGACCTACCTGGACAAATTTCTTAAAAAAAATATTGCATTCCTGGAGAACATTCCTGAAAATACCTTATTCGGTAACCTTTAAAAGTCAATTTTTTTAATATCGCTTGTTTTCAGAAGCTAAAATTTTCTTTGTAATTAATCCCTATTAATAATAATTGTTTATAAATTCCAGCAGCTTTAATAAAGATGAAATTAAAAGAGATAAAGAAAAGGGTTACTGTTGTTTACAGCCAGCGAAAATGCGACATAACAAATTAAAACGAGTCCATTCTCAGATCACATTTTCAACCTTCATCTAATTAATATCAAAACACAAAAATAAGAAATCTCAAAGAAAATGTTGCAAATAAAATACGAAGAACTTCAAGAAAACGGAAGTTGCAAAACATGTAATGGTAGACCTACTCCCTACTCCCTGAACCTATAATACGGTTAAAACTCAAATCCAGGAAATTAGTTTGCAGTAATCAATATATAGCTTTGGGTGAAATGTTTTTTTACAGTTTTTATTTTTTCGTTGGCGGTCTCGCTCTGCTTCGCTTGTCCTCTCTTGATCTCCATTCAATGACCCTCTTGGTCCATCGGTTGTCCTTGAATCTTACTAAATGTCCGGTCCACTTCCACTTTAGTCTTGCTATTCTTTCGACTATATCCGCTGCTCCCGTTCTTTGTCTAATTTCGATGCTAGATATTCTATCTCTTCGTGTGATTCCAAGAATAGACCTTTTGTTACAGTAGGAATTGCTCGCTTTCGTATTTAGTTAAATTATTGGATTTATATTGATCTGGTTTTATTCTTTTATTTAGACTTTCCCAATTCCGTCAGGATTGCATAGTTGCATACGTCATAGGCGCTTCTCTTCTTATTATTTTGAATTTTTCACTTAGTGGATTTAGAAATTTTAGGTTGGTTCTTCAGAGAATTATGTTGGCAAGTTCGTTACTTTGGTCTTCTACGTTAAACATCGGTCACGGATGGATGTCAACCTTGGTCTTAGAATATAATTATCCTAATTTAGTTGGATAATCCGAGGTTCGACATATTTGAAAATGCTTTTAGTTTGCCTATTGGGCCTTTAGTGAATTTAGAACGGTAGTCGTTTTGGATTGTCAGCATTCTTCATAACCTTAATTGGGATTTTTAACCGTTCAAGCGACCATTTTGTTAGAAGCATTTTGAAGGGCATTTAAGAACTTTTGGGTATGTAACGCATTGATTTTACTTGAAGATTTCTTACGGTATTCGTTGTATTTCAGCCCTTCTTCTTTTCGTACGTTCTTGTACGTTTTAGTACGTTTTTGTGGTTGGTGCTGGCTTTCCTGCACAACGTGTTCGTAGAAACCACCTGTTCGACATCTGTTCCACGTGTTAGTTCAACACCACGTTGGTTTGGAAATTATTTGAAGGAATCACCCCGTGATATTTAGAAGACTTCTGGAAAGTTGCCTGAGTTCAAGTTCGTTATCGATACGTTTTAAAACCCCACATTTAGAGGTTGAAGGTCAGATAACTTAAGAGTTAATTTTGAGGTTATCCTGTATTAGTTAGTTAAATTTAAACGCTTAACCATTTAGTAGATTGAATTTTGGTATTTAACTTTTGTTAGTAATTTAATTGGAATCGTTAACAGAAATATTTACAGAAATTGTAGTTTGCATCTTAATTTAAAGTATTAGTAAAATTTTCAATCGTCATTTAGTAAATCGTACTCAGTGCGAATATTTAATATACTGTGGTTGTTGTCACAACAACGTGAGTTTATAAATAAATTGTATTTTTGATTTTGTCAAGGGATATTCAAATTTCGTGGTTCAACGATTATTTTCTTTAATTTATTTTTATATCATATCGTAATTGAATTTGTGGTTACCGATAGGTACGCAGGATATTATTATTATTATTTTCTTTTATTATTATGTTTTTTTTATAGCTGCGACAACGACTAAAGTGAGCTCACTCTTATCTGTGTTCGTTAGTTATTTAATTTAGTTTAAGAATTATTCTTGCGAACCCTCCGAGAGTCTACGTACGTTTAATTACGATTTGGGTTTATTTAAACCTTACATTATTTTCATTTTTTTTGTATTTCGTTTAGTTACGTTATGGTCTTTGAACATTCCCTATAGTTTTTTTTTTGTGTTTAATTAGATCTCATTAGAAATTTAACATTTAAACTTTGTTTACGATCTTACTAATTTCTTTATTGGCTTATTTGAATGATAACTTCATTATTCATTATTTAATTTTTTTTTTCAATTTCCATTTTGTGTATGTGTTTTTGCTTATGAGTTAATATATATCCTATTCGTTAATTACAAAGCCTTGCGTTTTATTGTCAAGTCAATTGACTTTGGAGGTCTATTCTTCAGGAGGTCCGACTGAAGCTGTTTACGTTATAAGGACCTGGCGCCCAAGGAACATCGTTAGTTGAGTAATTAGTGAGCACTACTATTTTCTTTTAGGAACCTCACGCCCACGCAACAGAGTAGCGGGTTTATTTAGTGTTATCACCTCCGGATAACAATTGATATACTTTACCTAGTGCTGGTGTAGCACTTTCCATAGCTCGTTGCATTCCTCTTAGCTTATTTGTTGTCTTTTCCGTTAGTGTCAGTGTCTCCGCTCCACAGGTGGTGACAGGAATTACGCACTGCTCTGGTACTTTTCTTTTCAGACATATTGGTATCATTGTTTTTAAGCATATAGCGCAGTTTTCCAAAGGCTGCCCATCCGAGACCGATACGTCGTTTCATGTCCGAGATATTTATATTCAAAAACTTGTTCGATTGTTTTGTCATCTATTGTTATTTCCCTACTTAGTACGAGGTTCGTTATTATTTTTGTTTTTCCGAAATTCATATCTAGCCCTGCCGTTTTAGCTGCCACTTGTAGTTCATTAAGCATTTTAATAGCATCTCCGATGTTGTTAGCTATGAGAACAAAGTCGTCCACAAATCGTAAGTGGTTTAGGTATTCTCCGTCCACATTTATTCCAATTTTGTCCCAGTTTAAAGTTTTGAAGATATATTCTAAGGTGGTGGTGAATAGTTTCGGGGATATGGTGTCGCCTTATCTGATGCCTCTCTCTATTTTAAATGTTGCAATAGGTTGATGCATTTTAATACTGGCTGTAGCATTTTTGTAAATGTGTTTTAATAATTTCGTGTATCTGTAGTCTATTCTGCATCCTTCCTCCTTGAGTGCCGATATTATTGCTGGTAATTCAATTCTGTCGAACGCTTTTTGGAAATCTATAAATATTAGGACCAACGCTTTGTTATATTCTATTGTCTTCTCTATTAGCGTTTTTATTGCTTGGACGTGATCGTTAGTGCCGTATCCCTTTCTGAAACCCGCTTGTTCCCTGGGTTGGTAGAAGTCTAATTTTGTTTCCAGACCTTTGCTGATAATTTTAGTATAGAGTTTGTATAAATGAGAAAGAAGACTTATTGGTCTGTAGTTTCCAAGGTCCGTGATATCACCTTTCTTATGTATAATGATGGTTATCGCGTTTTCCATGTACTAGGAGTAATGCTACTGTGTAAGCATTCATTGAATAGATTTAGAATAGTTTGCTTCAATTTTTTACCTCCAATTTTTATGGCCTCTATAACTATTTGATCTTCATCGGGCGATCTGTTGTTTTTCATTTGTGCTATCGCCGCATTTAATTCCTCCTTGGTTATATCCGGCAGTTCTTCAGATCCTTGGTTTAACACCCTTCTTTCTTCATTTTTGTCCTTTACTTCTTCCTCTTTTGTCCATCTGCTTCTACGAGGGGCGTTCAAAGTGTGTTGCAATTTGGGGGTATCTAGCAAAGTTTAGATTTTCGTTCAAATGTTGTTTGATACATTAGATCTAGTTACCCTTGCTTGCAAAAATTGGTTGTCCTATCTGCTTTTGTTTTCCTTCTGTCAGTTATGAAATATGGCTGAGTGTAGTTTAAAGAAGTACGAGTAGGTATCGAAGCATCATCAAGTTTTTGTGTAAAGAGGGTGTAAATGCAATGGAAATTTTGGATCGCTTATCGAAAGTGTACAGATCGGATACGCCTTCGTATGCTACGGTCACTTTCGATAAGCGATCCAAAATTTCCTTTGCATTTACACCCTCTTTACACAAAAACTTGATGATGCTTCGATACCTACTCGTACTTCTTTAAACTACACTCAGCCATATTTTACAACTGACAGAAGGAAAACAAAAGCAGATAGGACAACCAATTTTTGCAAGCAAGGGTAACTAGATCTAATGTATCAAACAAAATTTGAACGAAAATCTAAACTTTGCTAGATACCCCCAAATTGCAACACACTTTGAACGCCCCTCGTATGTAATTCCCTATACAACTCTTCTGTTACTTCAAGTATTTTTATCTGTAGATTTGCATCATTGCTTCTTAATTTCCTTCGTTCCTCCATAAGAGTTTTTGTGCTTTGGCTTAGTTTTTCGTAGTTTTTGTTTGTTTTAGCCCAATGTTTTCTCTCTGCTTCTTTAATGGCTTCGATTATTGTTCTAGATATTTGTTCGATATCTGTGTGTTGAAGTTTTTGTCTACTACAGACATGATTGTATTGTCAAAAGCTTGGATATCTTCAGGAGTTGTCCACTTTCTAACAGATTGTTTTTGGGTCATTTTTTCTCTGTCCTTTCCCACGTTTATCCTTAGTGTAGCTCGGACTATTCTATGATCAGATGATCACCTCCAATCGTTATATTGTTAATGACAGTGACATCCTGTACAATGTACCTTTCGTCTGCAATGATGAAATCAATTTTATTTTTTGTGCCCCCATCGCTCCATGTCCATCTTCTTTTTGGTTTCTTTTTGAAGAATCTGTTCATTACGTACAATCCATGTTGTTGTTTAAAATCCACTAATATTTGATCTCTAGGGTTTCTGGTCCTTATGCCAAGGATTCCTAAAGATGTTTCAGCTTCGTCTAGTTTACTGTTAACTTTGGCATTAAAGTATCCTATTATAAGGTTAAAGTGAGACTTATCTTTTGTGCGAGCCGAAACAATACCTTTATAGAATTCTTCAATTTCGTCATCGCTATGATCCGTTGTAGGAGCGTATGATTGGACGATCTTTATGGTAAATCATTTGTTTAGTTTTAGTGTGACATAGGCTACACGCGGCGATATGCCTGTCATGTCTATAATATATTTGTTTTGTTTTTTATGTATTAGGAAACCTACGCCTCCCTGAGCTTCGTTTTCCTTTCCTATATGATAGAGAATGTGACCTGATTTTAACGTTGATAAATTTTCCTCTTTTCTTCTGGTTTCGCCTAGTCCAATTATATCCCATTTCATATGGTTAACTTAATTTTCTAATCGTAAGGGTTTTTCGTCCGAAGATAGCGTTTGTACGTTGTATGTTGCAACGTGCAGTTTTTGAAGCTTCGCTGTGTATTTATGTCGCGCCAATTTTTTGTCCCCTCCCCCCCCCAGAATCCATGGGACTGACTGATGTTGTATCAGTGTGAGATTTTGGAAGTTTATCTATACTCACCTGGGGTACCATGTTTTTAAAAGCAATTGTTGTGTGCTTCTGTCTAAAGCCATATTGATAATTTGGAATTAGGTGGTCATGTTCTTTAAGAAGCCTTCGTCTCTTTAGTAGAAGCTTTTCAAATAGTTATACTTTTGTAATTTTAGGTAAGAGGGAAATTGGTATATACGACTTTATTTCATTAAGTGGTTTACCTGGTTTTGGCAGCATGGTTACCTCTGCAACTTTCCAACAGCTAGGGACATGTGTTAGACTGAAAGCTGCATTGAAAACGTAAGTCAGTAGGACTATAACTCTCCTAGGCAGTTGTTTTAGTATTTCGCCAGTAATAAGATCGTAACCTGGTGCTTTTTTCGGACTAAGGTTTGTTTTGATCTCCTCTGCTACTTCTTTCGGAATGGTTAGGGTGAAGTTTTCCAAATTTGGTTGTTGGTTTCAGGCAGTAAATTTTCTACTTGGGCATAAAGATATCAGATAGTTATTCTATAATCAAATTAGATTTTGGTTCGTTGTCCTTGGACCATGGTCCCATATCTCTTCTTATTGGTGGTATGCATGTAATTGGTTTTCTGATGCTTCAGGTTGCTTTCCAAAGAGAGTAGTCCGTTTCTTCGTCAGGTGTTGAATTCTGCAGGTACGAATTTAGTGATTCTTCTTTGAGTTTTTGTATTTCTCTTCTCAGTTTTTGAGCTCTTTATTCAAGATGGTTTTGTAAGATGGGTCTTTGGTCTGTTGCCATCTCCTTCTAGCTCTTCTTTTTTCTTTGACGGGTTCTCTGATCTCAGTGGGGTTGTTTACCCCTTTGGTTATGTGAGTAATCTCCTTGGTGCTGCTGTATGCCGCTGCCTGGACAAGTCTGGTGAAATTTTCAGCTCCTTTTTCTAATTGCTCAGTTGTTCTAAAGTTAATATTCAGATTGATGTTATTCTGAAGATCACTCCGGAAACTTTCCCAATCAGTGGTTTTGTTAACAAGAGTGAGTCTGGCTGCCCTTTTGATTTTCTTCTCACTCGGTGTCAAAATGATGGCTGAGTGATCGGAATCCAAGTCAAGGTTTATTTCAACTTCAGTGAAGTTAGGAGATACCTTTCTTGGGATGAAGAAGTCAAGCAAGTTGAGAATTTTGTCTGGATCAGTGGGCCAGTACGTAGGCTTATCTGTTGAATGATAATTACAATTCAATTCTCTGCAGCTTTTCTCAGTTCTCTACCTTTAGTCGTTGTTAACCTGGATTCCCAATCTACATGTTTAGAGTTAAAATCTCCCCCAATCTGTCTCCTAGATGTTGCGGGAATGTTAGGTAATCTTTCTTTTTAAGATTAGGTCTTGGTGGAAAATAGAGAGCATCAACTCTCAGGTTCTGTTTTGTAGTCTTAATTCCAACCACTGCAAGCTGAAATTCTACTCCAGCTCCAGATTCCACAAGTCGTTGTCGTTGAAATTATTCCATACATTTTTTGTTTTAGATAAGCCCATCAAAAAATCTAAACGGAACAGGTTGGGTAAAATTATTATTAAACCAATTTCTAACTGTAATTATTGTGGAATATGCAGAGTATTGGAAAACTGGTTACTTTACAAAGCGTTATGTCACACTAAATATTTACTTTCTTAAACCTTTTAATATTTTAATTTTCTTAAGCACAAAACCTGCATTAGTCTAAGTTATAAAAGTAGATTGCTCAAATAAAACTTCGGTGGTTTATTCTTCTATTTATAACAAAATGACGTAAAAACAAAATGTATTTTTTATAGTTTAACAATAAGAAATTATTTGTTTTTAAGTTTCAATCTCAAGATTTCCTCTTCATTTGGAACACCTTCTAAATTAAATAAGATTTTTCGAAAAAGTTAATAATCAAGATAATTTGTTAGAGAACAACACTTTACTATAGAGAAGCAAAACTTTTAAGCGGAACTTTTTTTACTTAAAAATAAGAGAGTTCAAAAGACTAAGGCATTTCATCCGGAGACACACTGTACATTACACAAATTAAGTAAATATATTATTTTTTAATTTTTATTTCTCGCCATACAAGTACTTGCTTGTATATTTACCTTTTACTAGAATACTTCAGTTTAACCCAAGACAAAATGCTTTCAGACTTTGTATTCGGTTTTTAATGCTGCAGCTTTTTACATAAATGGCACGAGGCTAAGTGACCAATTATCCAAGTTAGCATTTTTAAATGTTTAGGGAGTTGTGTATTAATAACATTATTATTAATATTAATAATTAATTTAATGTTATTATTATTATTATCGTTATTAGCTATTAGTAGAAGGTGTTAAATAGGAAGTAGATATAAAATATAATAAAGGAAAATAATGATATCGAAGGCTTTTGAAGGGATGAGATTCGGAGTTATGTTGATTAAGATTATAGTATGTGCGCCGTTAGAAGCCATCAGGAGCGAAGGTAAAGGTGTCGTTTAGGAGACAACTATCCTGGAAGCAGGGTGTGCGCGGAATCCAAATTATAAAGTAATTTTCTCCGTGAAAAGAAAACTCCATGCGTAGCAAAATAGGAGCGGGTCACAGGTGGGATCCAGCGTAAGCGTTATCTTATTGATAATCAGTAGGCCGGCTGAAAAGGTCTTAGGCTAAGAAATACGAAGAGTGCCGGAAAATAGAAGTGTCATTTCCTTTAGCGGAATGTTAGGGACATAAAGACGCGCCTTAAGCTAAGTAACTGCGAAGCAATGCGCTCCAATTTCCTCACTGAATAGGATAATGTAGAATATGGTGAGGTTTACTTAGCTCCAGAAGGAGGAGGCCCCGAGCCCCGGGACATGTCTGATACTGGATTCTGCGGCCGTTGCCGCATTTGCCACTTCATTCCCTCCGTGCCGGATTATCTCCGGATCTAGACATCGGGTAATTTAGCATCTCACAAATACGGCCACCTTCAAGGATTATGCAATATTTAAGCGAACACACTTTTCTACTTTAATCAGCGTTTCTGAATTAAGTGCCAACAATTATTTTCTAAGCAATATCATTCCTTTCTCCGGAAAGTACGAGACCCCGCTCCCGTTGTTGTCTGACCAGACGAAACCAACTAAAAGGCAATAATATCTTTCTATGTGTTGACAATACCGTTACATCGCGATATTTGGAGAAAGTAATAAAAACTTTTTCTAATAATGAAATATAAGTGTAAGGAGCTACAAACTGTTAGCGATAAAAGTTGATGGCTTCTAAGCCGACCTACGCAGCAGCTTACTCATTCTATTATGGAGATAACGAAATATCAAAAACAATAAAGCAAGCTTTCGAACCTTCCGACGGACACTAACGATATGAAAAAAGTTACGAGAGCAGTTTCTTATTTTTTATGGGCGCAAAACAGAGAAATAAGAAATAAAGACACGGTTTATATGACCGAGAAAAGTTTACTAAAAACTTTACAAGACTTTATTGCCGATCCGATTCCAATATTCCATACAGATGCTTTACGACAAGTTACCTAATACCTCCAGGTGAACAGAAAACACATTTAAAGTTATTACTTTCAAGTCGCAATTTATGCTAATTTCGAGCAATTTTCGTTTTATCCCCGAAAAATACAAAGAAAACATTTTCATTAAAAGATCGTAATTTCAGGGAAAACATTTAAATTCAAGCAAATTGTTAGAAATTTTCTAAATGGCGCCGTTTTTTTCGTGCCAATTTTAAAATCTCAGTTCTCAGTAAAAGAATGTTACGAAAGCATAGGCTTAACTGAGTAGAGCAGGCGAGAATATTCGATATCCAGGATTACGAAAACGACACCGCATCATTGAAGATCGTAGGCGTCTTTAATCGCAGTTTAGAAAAAGTTAGATCCCATTTGGGAAATGTTATGCAAATTTTGGGTTACCTTACTGGGTATCCATATCAAACCTAAATATTTAAATTAATAAAGAATTATTCAACTGAAAATGCTGAAATAAAAACAGCATTGTATTACTGTGTTTAAGATCCAAATTGAAACGCCAGACACGCTTTTATAAATTGACATCAGATTATGAAAGGTGGAAAATTGGCACGACTTGCACTAATGCATTTTTAATTATTCGTAAACTATTACTGGGCATTAAATACTAAAACCGGCCATGAAGGTAACTGAACTTGAAGGATTAATTGAATGCCAAAAGTAAAACTGATATTTTAGTCTGGAAATTTAGAGGTGTAATACACAAAGGAGAGTGAATGGTCTTTGTATACCTAATAATTTTCTACTTAAATAATACAGTAGAAGGGACGAATCTAACTAAATTGTTATGATAGGGTACAATAAACTGAGGTTTGCAGTGTAGAGAGACGAGTAATGATTTACATTTCAATCAGCTGCTATTAAATTAGGAAACCAGGGGATCGGCTTTTGTTCCATTTGTGATGTGAATTCCAATTTTTGGTTTTCATAACGAGAACTGACTCGGGGACGTCCATCATAAAACGGTTTCTACTATAAATACAACTAGGAAATAAATTACTCGATTAATGCTAATGAGGAAACCGAAATACTCTCTGGCAGAATGCAAAGACTAATTTAATGAACTATAGTTCTAATTAATTAGCACTGCAGACGCGTCACTAACATTTGTCTTTCAGCGCTTTCTAAATTGATGCTAATAATTAATAAAACAAATGATGACTCTCAGCGAAGGCGTGCTTATTATTAATAAAATGGGTTCTCATAGCTGGGTAAATTGCACTAAGGGCTGTCATTTGCTTGAAAGACACGAAAGATATTCTCGCAGAAATATCTACCTTCCATCGTTTTAAGGCGGCGGATGAAAAACAAAATAAAACGTCGGTACAAATTCTTTCTTTTTCACATCGAAAAAACAACTAGCGCTTTTGGGCCATTTATACATGTGATAAAAGTAGGTTTTAAACTATTTATACAGCCTGAGCGTTAAAAGCAAATTACGATGTTTGAGTAGCGGAATTCCCCTTCTAGCCACATCAAACGGAGCGAGACACAACCCTTAGCCATAAAAACTTCTAAATAGAGGTCTATTTTTAGTTTTGCTCGGAAGTTGTTCAGAGCTAAATTTTGTAAATTATGAACTTAGATGTTGGCGGCTAATTTCCGTCCACAAAAAGTTGGGGATATAATTTTATTTAAACCATAGCAACGAAACGGTTTCATGCTCTTTTACGCCACAGTATTTAACTTGAAAGAAATTACAAATTAGCGACCACGTAATTGTTTTAAATGTTTGAGGTTTCTTACAAGATTACATATTTAATTATAATAATCTCGAAAATTGCTGTAATTTAAAATCATAATTTTTAAGAGATTTTAACGTAACAACGGCTTGAAATTATACTTTCGTGTTTATCCTTTAAATATAGATGTAGGAGTTTAACAACCTTTTATGGTAGTGATCAGGGTTTTATAATTCATAATGAAATATTAATTTAAGATCGCTAATTCAATTAATTTTCCAAAACAAGGACGGTGATTTATTAACAGCCGATCAGTACAAGTTAGTTTAAGTTGAAGTTTAGCTTCAAGAAAGGTATCCTAAAATTGTTTAGAATTATTACAACATTACATTTTATGAGTTGTAAACATTATCTATTAAATATTAATAACAGTAAAATCTTCACTGCCAAGAGTTGTCGAAACATGTTCAATAAAAGGTCATCATCATCAATGAGAGTCAGAACGTTAAAAAATGTAATATAGGTACCTAGTTCACATTTACTCTGTTAGAGCATTTTGATATCCTAATTGGAAACTAAAATAGTAACAAGTACGTAAGGTGTTCCTTAAGAAAGAGATATGTGAATTTACGACTGACACACTGTTATGAAGGCGTAAAAACTTACTTTACGCACCTAACCCAACATACAATAGCAGAATTTTGACTGCTCTATTTTAGTGTAAAGAGAAGTTTCCCAGAAGTGCAGATTACGTAGAAAATGCCAGAGTACGAGACACTCATTAAGCAATGACAGATCTTACAGATTATTTTGGTTCCATTAAAAATCAAGCAATGCAAACAGTACTTAATGCACCTTTCATCTCTATGGATGCCTGTGCTCACTTTGGAAGGCAACCACCAAGATTAAAATGTCACTGCAGTATATAACTTCTCTCCACAAAGATGATAATGTAACAAATCTACACTCAACAAGAGGCTTTAGCATTTGCAAGCCAGCTATCCGAGGTATTTAAGCCTCTTTCAAAAAGGTCAAAGGAGGGAGAAAAGGAAATTCAGAGTCCCCGAAGTTCTCTTCCTACTCTCTTTCTATTGCAGTGTTTAAAATAAGCGAAATCAAACACACAACAAAAAACAAAAATTCATAAAGCATCAGGCTACGATCCAGTTACGGCCAGAGTTCTCAAAAAATTACTGGGTAAAACCGTTCGATACATTATCTACTTATCTACTTCCACAATTCTACACTATAAGTGGAAAATTGCTACGATTATGATGAATGATGATACACAAACTTAAAAAGCCCTTAGAAAATAATTATGTCATTGAATATTTGCCCTACATTGGTATGTTGCAGGCTGATAATAATAATATACCTATTAGTCTGTTACCAGACCTATATAAACTTTTCAAAAAATTACTATCTTATTCAACATCTTCATGTTTGAATTTCCCGTCCCCAACGCAGACCCTGCGATGTTTGCAGACGATACGGTCGTGCTAACCAGAAATGAACATTTAGAACAAGCAATCGCTGAACTTCAATTTGCCGCTGATATCCTAAATAGATGGTTCAAACAATGAAACTTATCAATTAATCATTCTAAGTGCGTCACGAACATATTTTCACTTAGAAACATTAAAAATCCATCCTTTATTACTATCAACGGTCATCACATCCAGTGGAATGCCTATGATGAATCAGTAAAATATCTGGGTATCTACCTCGATACTCGGCTTACATGGAAATACCATATACTGTCTTCCTCTTATGGCCGAAGCCTAGGCCGATGGCCTGTTAGAAACTCGTAAGAATGAGTTCTGTGAGCCCTCTTAGCACGTATGCTGGGCAGGAGGCTAACCTAACCCATCGAAAAAGGTGAAGAAGATCGTCCCGCAGTGTTGCGAGGTTAACGGTTATCAAAGGTGTTAGTATGATAACCGGGACCGCCGGCTTAACGTGCCCTCCGAAGCACGGAGAAGCGTACGACCTTCTAAATTCCGGCGAGGATATCGCCGGTCTCAGGAATCGAACCCAAGATGCCTACGTGAGAGACCGAGGCCTTTTACACGCGGCTATCCGCTCCTCGATATACTGAAAAAACTGAATGATGGTCATACGCGATTAATCCAACTTTACCCAATCATAAACAGGAAGTCCACCGTGAAAGTCGAAGGCATGACTCTACTATACAAATCACTCATACGACCTTTGATGCTTTACGGGCGTGTGATATGGGCCAATACATCAAAAACCAATCTGAACCGAATCCAGATCCTACAAAATAAAATCCTTCGAATAACAGTCAATGCTCCTTGGGTCATCACTAATCAACAGCTTCACTACGAACTAGGTATGCCTACAATTCAAGAACACATTACTAAGTTGACCAAAACCTTTCACAAAAATCTTATCAACTGCAGCAGTGCCACCTGTTACGAATTAGGTCAAAGAAGTATTCATACTCGCCTAAAACGCAAGCTACCCCAAGACACATATTTAAGTGATAGTGGCACAACTTAACTTTCAAATAATTCTAGAGATCAAACGGCTAATCTAAGTGCCTATCAACTAGTTTTATTTAAAGTGGTTCTTAATTACCATTCAAGTTTTATCATCTTGACATGTACTAATTGTAAGAAATACCTTGTATAACAACAAGATTACACCGATAATAACCAATGATAAAAATTTAATACCATAGCATGAGTTTGGCTTTCATAAACATCATTCTACAATCGATTATGTCCCTAGAGTTGTAAAGCCTTGAACACCGCTTTTGTTTGGCAGCAATCAAATTTTAAAATTAAATCTCGCCAAAAGACACTTCCTCGTAAAACATGGAAGATTTCAAACAGATCTAGTTACCATCAATGCTGGACTTCCTTCAAGAAGTGAGCTTCCTCTTTGCATCAGACCTACGTATCTCACTAAGAATAATTGCTGCCATTTTTGCAGACATAGCTATACTCACCTCACCTTGACATAACATCCTAGTTCACTTAAGATGGCTAGAACTTTGGTGGAAAAATGACGACTTTTCCTACAAAAAGAAGTACCTTCTAATCAGGTCACCTAAGCAATAAAAATATCCCAAAGTGGATACATTAAATGTCTTCGAATGCACCTTGGTAGAAAGCCGATTTGAACAAAAGAGAAGCAACGAAGCTTAAATCTTCAAAATGGATTTTAGGCCAATACTCCCAGTTGTTACTTGCTAACAAAATATTTTTATATAAGACTATAGCTAAGCTATGGGGCTATGAGAACAATTCCAACAGTAACATTCTGAGATGTATTCCGGCGCCGTGGACCATGCCCAATAAAGTCATATGTGAAGATCTTGCTACTAAAGAAATAAATATACGAAGAAATACAGAACTTAGTGCTCGCAACCTTGTGGAACATCTAATGGGTATCCGAAAACCCAAGCTAAAGAGATTTAAGTTCTTAGAACTATCCATATAATTTAAGTGATGTATAGTGATAGGTTATAGATTTTAGATTAGGGTATAAATTCGGTGTCTACTACTACTACTATTAATGTTTGAGGTGAAAATTTTCATCGGGTTATTTCCAATATGTAGAAATCACTGCCATAATAAATATTTACTGAATCTTGCTATAGAACAATTTGTAAAGTGAAAAAAACTAAAGCTATGATGTACCTTCAAGAGAGACGAAAGCTTTATTTTTCCCGAGGTGTAAGGCGAAGTCCGAGAACTACAAGTATACCAAGGTGACAACGACGTTTTCTCCCTAAACGTATATGCTCCTCTTTTCGCGATAAAAACATAATATAGATCAAAGAATTATTCAATTCCGCCTAGTTTGTCGTTTTAGTGGCAGTTTATAATCTGCTCATAGTGTGAAATTAAAATGTAGCTTAATGTTTACACCAGCACCTTCGTTTCTATTTACATAGATTATCAGGTAGTCCACGGTATAATAAGTGATACCATGATTGCGTCGATATGTGTATTTTTTATATGCAGGGAATTTTTCTTATCCCCATATCCACATATCTCCTATGTATACTTTTAAAATAAACGCAATATGTAGGCAACCAACTATACACTAAACGTCACGTCATGTGGTGCATAAAGGTTATGTTTCATGTTTGTAAATAAAAAATAAGTCAAAATTAGTGGAATATCAGAATAATTTTAATTCAACGATTATTCTAAAACATAAAATATCAACAATACAAAACAGAAAGGAAAATAAAAAAGCAACAGTTAAAGACTAATTTTTTGACATTAACTTAATTTGATGATTTAAAAAATTAGCATGCTGTGGCAAAAATCATCAAATTAAGTTAATGTCAAAAAATTATTCTTTAAGAGTTGCCATTTTTATTTTCCTTTCTGTTTTGTATTGTTGATATTTTATGTTTTAGAATAATCGTTGAATTAATTATTTTGATATTCCACTAATTTTGATTTATTTTTTATTTACAAACATGAATCATAACCTTTACGCGCCACGTGACATGACGTTTACTGTATAGTTGGTTGCCTACACATTGCGTTTATTTTAAAAGTATACATAGGGGTTATGTATACTAAAAAGAAAAATTCCCTGTATGTATTAGCATTTAATGATATTTAATAACAATTATTTTAATTTTGAAGGTAGTGACTTTTGTGAAATTTAAAATGTTTCATAACAGCCATTTTATTCACAATGAATAATTTGTCATTTCTAGCATGATTGTTGATCTTATAATTTAGGAACTGACTTCTACCCTCGGCCCTAAAAAAAATAGTCACTTACAATACCACGAGTGGTCAAAGAATTGTCGATTATTTTTTTGCTGTAACATCACGAATGTTTCTTGGTATTCGCAATAAGCAACATGAGTGATTTTACAGCAAAAATAATCTACAATTCTTTGACCACTCGTGGTATTGTAAGTGAATATTTTTTTAGGGCCGAGGGTAGAAGTCAGTTCCTAAAATCCTAAGTTATAAAATCAACAATCATGCTAGAAATGACAAATTATTCCCTAGGTAAATAATTTTATAAACCATTCCTTTTGACCTTCATTGTGAATAAAATGGCTGTTATGAAATATTTTAAATTATGTAACAATAATTACTTAGTAGAGCATGTTCTATCCTTGATATAATAATAATAATTATTATTATTATATTTTTTTTATTTAATAAACCTTCTGCGCCTGCTGCTTGACATAGATCTCCCTCAGTGGGGGGGTTTTGGTATACTCTGGCATAGTGACCGGTCCTTGTGGGAGAGAGGTGATGCGTTAACGGAACAATTGGGCCACCCATTCCACTACTGACCGGAGACAACGAAGATTAACTCTCCTGATCGTACTAGACTGAGGGTAGGTACCTAGCTAGCGCAACTCTGAATATTTGGATTATATTATAATAAAGCCTTTTTCATTGTTATCAGCTTTTTTTTAATTTTTATTTTAGTGTTTAGTCTGTTTTATTCGTGGACGATCTTTCTTTTTTTTTCATGTCTCATGGTATCCATAAAGTTGTTCAGCTAGTTGGTATCAAGAACTGTAGACCTGAAAAGGTCCACCACATTTCGTGTGAATTAACATGAATGTTCAATTGTTCTGCAATTTCCGATTCTTTTTAATTTGTTAAATAATGTTTTCAGGAGTCCTTCTTGAGTTAATTATTTTAAATACGTTCATTATTCCTTCCGATTCTGGTGTTTTTTCTCTCCTGACGTTTGCTATTGCATCCCTTACGTAGGACCAGTTGCACAAAACCTTTGTTAAATTAACGAATGGTCAAGCTAAAGGACTATCATTTGTTGTTTGCTAATGTATTATTTGCCAGGGGCTCACAACTTGTGAGTTTGGGAAAGAGTGGCGGCCCAAGTTACCATAGCTGGGACTGTCCTTGTTTCAACTTGTCTGTAGGGCAGTTTCCTGCTCTTTGTTCTTTCCTGTCTGGCTTCACTTGGCCAACTCTTGCTTTCGACCCCGACGCTATAAGGGTATCTGAGGGCTAGGGGTCTTTAATTTAACATCTATCACATCTTCAAGGTAACAGAAAAAATATGGAATAGGCATGGTAACATGAAACGTTTTATACCGCAGAGACAGCCACTCTGCCTATCCAAGCCTGGCTATGGAAGCTATTAACATGTGAAACCCCACCAAGGGTTAGATGCCAAAAGAAGAAAGAAGAAGACAGACATTTGTATATTGATTCGATTTTATTTACTTTGGCGAATGATTAATTTGACGAACCCATTAAATCATGTCTGTGCAATCCACCCTATGTCTAGCTCAATCCAATGCCATTCTTCCTCCTTTTTTCCACTTCTGCAGTGCTTTGCTCGTTTGCACGCGTATCGTTTCCCTACTCTTGCTTTTAAAAAGTTCTTTATGGTAACCTATTGATACTTGCGTTATGGTTGGTCTTACTGTTTGTACCTTTCCGTTCTTTTGCCTTTCTCAAGTTATTTTGTTATTCTGTCGAACTTGATTATTCGGTCATAGTTTCTAGTTTTTTTTCTATAATTGATAATAACAATAATATAATCGATTGATGTTAAAATGTTTCATTAACCACAATGGCCTCTTAGTGCAAAGCGTTTGTTTGATGGATCACAACGGTCGCTTAGTTTGTTAAGATATATGTATAAATAAAACAACTTGCCTTGGTTAAAGTAAGTTTAATACTTACTGTGTAAGTGTAAGTAAAAACTTGTGCGGTGTGTCACCCTCTTAGATGAGTGGAGGGGTAGCATACACTCAACATACACATTTTCTAATATATTTCCTGATTTCCTACTTTACTAGTTCGTCTAACTCTGCGTATTTCATTGCTTCTCCTCTCCATTTTTTCTTTTTTATATGTTCTCTTTTTATAATGAATTCTTTCGCGTTATGCGTAAGTTTTCCAACCAGCATTTTATCTTGGCGTTAAGCAAGTAAAACGAGGCCCAACGCAATATCATTTGTTTTTAAAGACATGAAGTGATCGGTATATAATTTTATAATGCCTATGCTTCAATTTCAACTAAGTTCTTACTTTGTAGTTAAAAAATTAATGTAATAATAATAATAATTAGCTCCCATCCCCGTGAAAGGCAGGGCCTCCCCCATTTGCTTCCATTTTTTGTTGTCTTATCGTGTTCCTCAAATCTTGGACACCTTTTCCTTCCATAAATACTTGAATTTCCTGCACCCATTTCCTCTTCGGTCTCCCTCTTTCCCTTTATCCACCTGTTTGTACGGATATCCAGGAGGTTACTTTATGAGCCAATCTTTCTGTTGATAACCGCATCACGTGCCTAGCCCAGTTCCACTTTAAACTTTTTATGTGTTACTCACTTGTAAACGTCGTTTTACAAAGCTGTCTAATCATTTTGAAAGTTAATGTTTACAAGCTACTAACTTGTAAAATAAACAGCTGATTTAACACGTTAGTTACGTATCAACAGCTGATTTAACACATTAGTTACGTTGAAACAAACGATATGTGTTGTCTTCAAAGGCAAGGCTTAATTTTTTTTGACGCAAAAATGAGAGTAGTAATTTTTATTTACTAATTTCGTTTTCAAATGCGTAACAGAGAGGTAACAGGCTCGCCTGACGGCTCGCCAGTTATATCCTCTTATCGCCAGTAAAAACCATTTTTTCTACTCCTTGTTTCGAAAGTAGGCTTTTGTTCCCTGAAATTAGGGCCGAAAGTAGGCAATGTCCTCCCTAGGGAGAAAAATAAATAATTCTTCTCCCTAGGGAGGAAAATAAAATTTTCCTCCCTAGGGAGAAGAATTATAGTAACACTACCTTGGAAACGACGCACAACATACTGTATCTTGATAAACGAAATTCAGAAGGAAATCTAAAATAATAAATCATCGAAATGATTTTAAAAGTGAGTCGTAGAAAAAATTATATGTATAACACTGGAGGAAAGCCTTCATCTCTCCCTTGGATGATTAATGCCCTCCGCTATCGCGTCGGGCATTAAACTTCATCCGCGGGAGAGAATACATGGCTTTCCTCCCTAGTTATACAAATAACTATTACCTGGCTTGTAATGTAAAATACTATACCATTTTGCACCATGTCACTAACACCTATTCTCCTTCGTATCTCTTGCAGCTTCACTTTATCCAACACTTTGATATTTAGCATCGATCTTTCCATTTTTACTTGTGTTATTGCAAATTTTGGTACTGATTTATTGTTGCGTTCCATGTTAGTCCTCCATATGATATTGTTGGAATTATACATAAATTGAAAATTTTTCTTTTCCATGCCATGTTTATGCTTTTATTTTTTAATATGTTTCGTAACATCCAGAACTATTTATTTCTAGTCCCATTCTATTTTCAACGGATTATTTGTTGTAAGTAGCTTGTTGCCGTTTGTCATATTTGTTATGTTGGTTTTTCTAAATTTATATTTAAGCCTGCTTTCTTATTTTCATTTTGCAGATTTACAAACATATTTTGCAAGCTTTTTATACCTTCGGCAAACAGAGTAACATCATCTGCAAAACGCAAGTTGGATATTCTATTAACACCAACAAATATTGTTTTGTTTTTCTATTGTAATCTTCTGAATATTTCTTCGAAGGTGCAATTGAATAGATACAGTGACCTCCTTGTCGTACCTCTTTTTGAAGTTCAAAATATTTTCCCTCTCTGCCCAGACTAATCTTTGCTTTACTTTTGTTATATATTTGTTAAGTGATATTTAGTATATTTAAATAGCATATTTCGGTTTCTTAACGCTTCAAAAATAGCCAACGCTATGTGAATGGTTTTTCTGAATTCTAAAAAATTTTCAATTAATTAATGCACCACTTGTAGATTGTCAGTGGTTGAGAAGCGCTTCCTGAATCCTACTTCATCTTTATTTATTGTTTCAATAATTCTGTCTTTTACTATCGTTGAGAAGATTTTATACATTATTTATCGGCAGAAGCCTTACTGGTCTATAGTTTTATTTGTACTTCCTTTTTTAAACAACAAGATAATGTTTGCCTTTTTCCATTGTTGTGCTCTTCCTTGATTATTTCAGTAAATAATTTCACCATTTTCTGATAACATTTCTAACATTTCATTTGTCATGTCGTCCTCTCCTGGTATTGTGTTTGCTTTTTGGTTCTCCATTATGCTTTTTATTTCATACTTTTCTACAGCTGGAACTAAATGAGTTTGTTCTGTATCTTCTGTTTTCAGACCTAGCTTTTGTTCGACTTTTATACAAATTTGCATAATATTTTGTAGCTTCATTTACAATCTCCTCTCTTTTTCTTATTTCCACTCCATTTTCTATTTTTAGCTTATTTAACCAAAATTTTTCCTACTAAGTTCCCAAGATATCTTATTTGTTAATCGAAAATTATGTATTTTATCTGTAATTATTTCCATCCCCCATTTCCTTATGTCATTTCTAACATTCTAACTTCCCTAATTGTTAATTTGTTTTGTTCACTGTATTCAATAATATCCTTTGGTCCTGATTTACCCTTCAGCTCCTCCCTTTATTTTATTAGTGTATAGTGTATAGCCCTTGCAGAAAGTTTTTCTTCATTTTTAATATCTTCTTTGGTGAAAGATTCCTGTTTTGCTTTTCGCAATATTCTCCATAGTTTATCATATTTATTTTGTATTCCTACTACTTTTTTTTATTTTTCCAATTCTTCAATTTTGTTATTTCTCGAAAAGATGCCCAGTCAATTTTTAACTGTTAGTTTTTTTTTGTTTCTTGTACTCCCATTTCTGTTCCAGGTCTTTGGTTTTCTACATCTTCCATCTTCGTATATTTCTATTTTTCCCCTATGATCTGTCGTTAACTTAAATTTATTTAATAGTTTAACATTTTTTACCATCTTTTTATTATCTGCCAAAATACAGTCAATTTAATTTTTGTGTTGTGCGTTTGGCGATCGCCACTTCCATTTCTTCCCTATTGATTTCTTTGTCCCTTTCCAAATTTACCTATCGCATTTAAGTCCTCTATTTGATGCTGCCGTACTTTACAATTAAAGTCTCTCATCACTATTGTACGTTCCACTTCCTTTTTTGTTGATTCCACTATTCCATCTAGAGCACTATAAAATTCTTTTGATTTTTTCCTCCGATGCTTTTGCTGCTGCATGTATCTGTATTATTGCTATTTCCTTCCTATTTATAAATTTTAGTATTATCCTCGTTATTCTCCCATTATATTAATGTATTTCTTCGTGTTTATGTAGAAGCCTACTCCATATGTACCTCCAGTTGTTCCAAAATAGTACAAAATAGTTCTATTTTTTCTTTCCTGGTATTCCTCTCCTCCTGTACTTATTTCTGCTAAGCCTAATATGTCACAGTTTACATCTTCTAATGCATGCTGTAATTCTACCATTGTACCGTTTTCGTTTAAAGTTCTACAATTAATGAATTTATTTTAATGATTTGTTAAACTACCTACTCTATATAGCAACCAGTTTGAAATTATTTATAGATATGAAACGATATACATATATTGCTTGCAAATACGTGAAAGAATCAGCATGCCTAACAATCTATTTTTGCATTTGTTACAAAAGTCCTTCAATGTAAATTTTTCAGTAAGAGATGTACAAATCAAATGTGGAAGGATCCTAAACGATTTGAGTTTAAAAAGAAAATATGTATGTTATTATCAAATACAAGGCCAATAGAATATTTAGGAATAATTAGAATTTCAAGAATTGAACGAATATTGTGCTGGGAAAACTTTTTTTAAATTCTATATTACTGGAATTAGCGAATCGAAGAATAGTTCAAGGTTTACAAGATAAAGGTGTAGTGCACTTTCCGTATATTATACTTGTTTACATACTTATGTAACTGATTCCCTTATTATGAAATAAGATTTGCTGTACTGTTTTAGTTTGTATATTGTTATAAAAACTAATTTATTGTTATTATTTTCTTTATATCTAGCGATCTCGTCTTTAGAAAAGGGCCTAAACACTTAAATCATAATTAACAACGTAGGAAATGAAACAAAAAGAAGCAAGAAACAGGATAGACAGAATTAAGAAAATATACTCATACGAAACTAATTTATGATATTTAAAAATAAATTTAATATGAACTGGTTTGTTTTATCTTTTAATTAAAACTGTAGCACCTTAACGACAAGCCTAATATTAGAGTTAATATATTCTTGTGATACTGACAGATTATTTAGTGATTTTATCGCTTCACCGATTTCCAGGTAGTTAGTTCTCAGTCTCTACTACTTTTAAATGTTAAATTTGGTATACTATGCCTACAAGTTATGGTTGTTCTTGTTACTTGATTTGTCTACCTATTTCAGAAAATGATCAATGACGAGCTTTCTTTCCCTTGGGGCTTAAGCTAAGCCTCGCTTCACTTAAGCCATAGTTTAAGCCACTTAAGTTAAGTTTTAGTTTGAAGGTTTGAACCTACACTAAACTACAGACCGATCTACATAAGACTCAATTGCATAGTTTCCATTCACATATTTACTTAAAGCCCTCTTGGCCTTAAAAAATACTAAACTACAAGAAAATGCATATCGTCTTTTTATTTTAGCAAGAAGGGCAATACTTCTAACATACGAGAAATTTCAAACTTCAAATAGAAAATTAAATACACTATTCTCAATTAGTTACTAATTTTCAGTGCATATGTGGCTGGATTACGAAAATTCGCAATAATGTAACACATTTCTTATAAATATAGTAAGTAACACTTACCCTTTGTTCCAAGCCGTTCCCAGTTGTAACATAAAAACGAATTAATATTGGTTTTCCCACCAAATAAATTTAAACTAAGTTGTAAGATTTATTACTATAAAATTAAACTAAATTAACATCAAGATTTTTCAGGACGTGAAATCATTAAATTTTTCGTGCATCACATAATAATAATACGTTGTCAGAAACTAGCTTACACTTAAAACATCGTTAGTAAATAAATGTGTAAAGTAACTAACAAGATTGAATAACTGGGCCCATTTAGATTCTCTAAAGAAAAACTTCACGACTTTGATAAATAGCGCTAGGAGTTACCTTATAAATTTGTTAGTACAATGGAAAAGGCAAATAAATTGCTTAAAATAAGTAAAGTTTGGGGTGCTGTCATTTTAAACTCAATTTAATGCAGGTGCTGTTGTTTAGTTGAATGCTTTTAACCACCACCACTTACCTAATATACAATTAAAAGCCCATCAATAGTGATTTTTATAGTTATTATTTAGGACGTGAAAGAAGGTCTTTTATTAAAAGAAATTATGATGGAATTTTACGATACTAATCTGTTATTAGGAGGAGAAGCAGCTTATGATTATTTCGTTGATAGTTCAAAGCATGCAAGTATTTCAAAAGCTTAACTCCACTTAAATCCCGAGTTTTAATAGGAATAATGATATAAACTGGTATAAAATGAATGTGTAAGTAGAAAATACACTGTTGCTAATAGCATCTTTACAATGCTATTAACCTTAACGATATACCTAGGAAAGTTGTAATTTAAAATAATTAAATATCTCTTTCTAGTTGCTTATTTTCAAGTAATGTGATGGTTACCGCTTTACCTTGAAACTGTTAGGTCATAACTTGCTAGTTAATCTTTGGCTCGTTCTAGTTCCGGAATTGGATTATCGTAGATATAAATTTATGTTTACTTTTTAGATGTGATTTTCGGACACCTTGACTCCAACACAAAGATGATACCTAATACTGGTACTTATCGTAATATTTGAATACCTACCTAAAAAATAAACGCACTTTATCATACCAAGACACCGTAAAAGCTTGATGATTTATATGACATAAGCTTTCATAATTCACAGAATCAATAAAAATAATATGAAGTGACTGTCTGCCAATGTATTTTATAATTTCACCAAACGTACATTTATTGAGCAGATTTAGAGTTAATAAGGCAATTTGTATGTAAATTATTCAAAAATATGTATTTAAATCTATAAAACTATATAATGTTGCAATGCAATAAACCATAACTATTGATCAAAAATCTATTTACTCGTAAATTTTTACACTCAGTACAGAAGAAATGTAGATTAAAATGCTTTCTCACCCATTTAGAAGCTCAATGGGTTGTATAATAATTTCTAACTGCAGTATTAATTGTTTTCTAAGTTACGAGTTATCTTCAAAGTCCTATTGAAACATGGGTTTGAAAGTTATAACTATAGGGTGATTCAAACGATTTTTAATAATATATTCGCTTGCGACTTTTTGAACGCTTTTATTAGACAAAACATGATAGTACGGGGAAACAAGATAAGTGAAATGTACAGAAAAATGAGGAGAAAACAAGATGGCTACCAACCCAGCACGTCCTTTTTTAGAGACAAGGATGAAACACTTATAGGATACCTAGCCCAAATAATGCAAATCATCATAACAATAATTTTGCCACGTACTGGACATCAGCTTATTTTAAAGATATAGAAAGAAGAAAGGAACAATGCCATCTTACTGGAATAAAGCGGTAATTTGACCAATACATAAGCAGCGGGATATGTTGCAACATGAAAAGTATCGAGACAGCTCGTTACTCTGTACGCCATATAAGGTTTTTTCGAAATTGTTAGCCAGGAAATTAAATACCTACACGGAAGAGATGCTACGAGATTATCAACGCAGCTTTCGATAAAATTAAACTACATCAGACCAAGGTTTCATCATCAAATGCCTGATGAAAAAATGATATGAGAATAACATTGAACTCCATCAGCTACTCATGGACTACAAGCAGGCATACGATGGTGGCTACACAAACAAACTGTTTGCTATAAGGACATATTTTGGGAATACCCACCAAGCTAATCAATCTAGTGAAAATCACATTCACTAACAATGAAAACAACGTAAAAATACAGGCAGAGATCTCGACAGAGTTCAATGTTAGTAGAGGATTAAAGTAAGGGTGTCACGTGCCTATTCTGCACCACGACATTTAAATGGGGATGTGGAATCCGGGATGCACGCGGCTAAGCTGCAGTAAAGAAGGCGGGTTCGGGACTCTTGAAATACTACTAAATAACACTTATTAACCCTTCAAGGGGATGATCGTAAACGGTAGATAGGGCGCCACCATGATTGAAACGACCCTAAGATCTAAAAGAAGGAAACCCATCGTAGAAGATTTCCAAGGGCTCGGAGAAGGGGGTCGTTATAGCTGCACCCTGTGCAAGATGTGACTTACCTGGTTGGACTGAAATAAACTTTACTTTATTGCAGAACTCTAAATCTTATAGGCAGGTTTAACACTTTACACATAAAACTTTAACCCTCCTATTGTGTTCACATTTTGGTTACACTTATTGTGTTCGGGTCAATATGACCCGAGCGTCTATGGTTGTCGTTTTGGTTGTTGTGGTATTGTTAAATTGATATGGCAGTAATGTGTTTGCTAAATAATAATAAGAAATACGATATGTAACATTTATTGGCCAAAAGTTTGATTATTAACGGCATTATTTAATAGATAAGAAATTGTTATGTAGGTACCTACATCTCAAAAACTTAGTAGTTATAGCATACATTTATTTTTTGCAGTCTGGGCAGTAGTAATATACATGAGCTTTACATAGGTATTTTGAGCAATTGCAATATAGTATATTAGTTTTATTATCATTTAAAGAGGGACAAAAATTACATCTTTTACGCTTGTTTGTGGTTGGTTGTTCCCTTACTTCGGTATTGCTGGTTGAAGCTCGTGACCTTATAACAATTTCAGCTGCAGGAATACATCGAGGAAGATGTTTTCTTTCTTGCAGTAATGGCGTGATCAAGGAATTGCCCAGTTCTTCAAGAAATAGTCGACGTCTTGTAAGTTTTCCAGCATTCCAGGTTGGATTTATTTCGCACCACAGAACATAGGCGTTGTAAGCTGACACGTCCATGATATTATAAAAGATAGTCATTGGCCATCTTTTTGTTTGTCGTATGCATGTGTATGTTATAACTAACTTGTCCAAAGTGTCTACAGCACCTTTGGTTTTGTTGTAATCTAATATCATAAACGGCTTTTTATGATCTTTATCGCACACACCGGAATCATGGTGCATGGTGCTCATGAGTGTAACATTTTTATTCCGTTTCGGAATATAGGAAACTACCGTTGTGTTATTGGTAAAGTAGAACTTTGAAGAAGGGACTTCTTTCCTCTTGCAGACAAATGCGGTTGGCAATTCAGGCTTATTTTTTCGAATAGTGCCAAGCATGGTTAAATTTCTTTTCAGTAGCATCTGTCCCAGATCGTGCGAGGTAAAAAAATTATCACACGTTACGTTGTGACCTTTCAGACCATAAGTAAGGTCTAGCACAACTCTTTTACCTTGGCCTTTCTCTGGAGGTTCACTTTCTTTTTTTCCGAAGTATACTTGCATGTTATATGCATAAGCATTTACAGAAAATTTAGGCAAGCCACAATCATATGTAACCCAATTAGAGTTTTGATTTCATCTTTGTCAGTGGGCCCAAACGATTTTATGCTCCCTTTTAGGGCATAAATATTAGTTTTGCTTGCAGCATTTTCAAACGAAGATTTAGGGATGTATTTGGTAAAGTAGGCAATTGGAACTCGTAGTTCTGTAGCCTCTTCAAGTTCACTGGCTGACTATTCGAATGAAGGAGCAGTGTACTGTCTCCTCCTCCTCTAAATGGCACACTTTTTTGTATAATTTACTTCAGTTTGCTGATTTATACCTTCGTCTTGTGCATTAGATAGCAAATAAGTGCCTCGGTCCAGTTCCACGTAACCTTCTATATCAGAATCATTTTTTCCTAAGAGTGTTAATACATCCACCTCATCGTCTTCTTCTAGGATTGCTAACAATTTTTTCGCATGTTTTGGATCATATCTGGGTTGTATTTTTCTAAAATAATAAGATATTTCTTGCAGTTCAACAAATTCAAAATATAGCAATGTTTGGGACCAAATGTCCATTGTGGTGGACACTTAAAACAAATGTACTACTAGAATTTCGAAAATATATTTAGCAGAACATTTCTTTCACTGTCAGTTACTAATATGAACCTTTGGAATTAATAAAAAAAACAGAATAACTTATAATACTGTCGAAAATACTTATAGATAATAAAAATAAACACAACTTACCTGTGTAAACAAATCATTTTGCGGCCATGGTTTACTAAGATATGCTGTAATTCATACATTTCTTAAGCGATGGCGCCACAAATCACATTCTACACCGAAAAAGTGTTCATCCCAATGGACATTGGGTCTAAATTGCTATAAAAACATATTTAGGTATAATTAAAGAGCTAAAACGCACGTGTCCATTACAGTGGACAGTGGGCCTGAAAGGGTTAAAGCTCTATACTATACAAACCTATTCTGAATTTTAAACTTTTATAAAACTGAATTTTACAAGAGTTTGTAGGTTAAATCATAATGTAGGTAAGACGGGAGACACTTTTCCCCATCATCTGCTTTGTGCCGATCTTGAATCAATTTGTATGTTAGTCGATTTTCGACCAGTAAATATTTAAATTGTATGATCTGAGAATCAAACGGCAAAACTCTTATAAAATATTTTGAACATAATATTTGATACATACAAAAAAGAGTACAAAAAGTTGGTGTATAGTGCAGATGATTGGTTGATTAATGAAATTTTTCCAGAAAAGTAAGTCGCTAAAAGTCAAAATATAAAACAGTACAATCATAAAAGTTTTGGGTGAGTGTGACTGTTAAAAAAATTCAGGTCGTATATTAGTTCAGCGGCTCGTAGCTAATTCTGTAAGTATACCACTCGCTAAGTCAAAGTATTAAATTATATGCAATTCAGTATACCTTAACTTACCTTAACAGAACGACTTCCGGGTTGAAACACTATCACAGACCGTGAAAGTCTTCGAATTCATTACCTTGCCTGACCTAGATATTGGTTGAAAAAATTTGAGTAATCTACGTGTCCAAATATTCAATCGTTTGATATTAGTATTATTTGGAACAATTAAGGACTGTCGATGGAAAGCGAAATGGCCAAGTTAGGCGTGGTTTAAAGACCGGCTGCCATTTTGCTAGTGTATTATTTATGACGCACTAATGCAGCTGAGGTCGAATTTGTACTGTAGGAATAAAGTTAAATAAAATGCCACCAAAACAAATATAACTATGAAAACAGATTAGTGTACACATGTAACTAAACAGTAAAGCGAGGAATATAACTAATTCAAACTTCTCAAAACCTTTAGGAATTACTAAATCAACGGTTCAAAAGGTACTGAAAAACTACCAATTAGTGCTGTGGACCGATAAACGTGACGGTTTGTAAAAAAATCGTAAAGGTAAAGGGAAAACGGCAATTAAAAATATTCAGAAAAATCCGAACATAGCGTGATGTTGTAAGGAATTGGGTATTTTCTCATTTTTCAAATTGTGTTTCAAACGTTAGATTATTGGTAGCATATCACCAAAACCTAATTAAAAAAACAATGCAGCTTGAGTTTTTGAAGAAAAAAATTATTTAAGTTCAAAACTAAAAACTTCCCGCGTAAACGCCAGACAGCGCGATTAACGTCACGTTGTTGGACATGACGTCACCGGCCATATCTTTACACAGCTGTCCCACAGTTCGTATGTTTCCTGTGGTATTCGTTCGCATTTTTGTAAAGTAATTCAGTCGTTTTTATTTACATTCAACACAAATGGAGAGTAAGCAAAATAAGTGGTGTTTTGTGCCAGCTTGCACAAGTACTTCTGTGAGTACACTAGGAAAAATATTTGTGACGGTGCCAAAGGATTACGCACGCAGAAAAATGTGGTTTAAAGCTGCGAGACGTGATTTTCCAAAATCAAAATCCACATTTTATTGTTGCCAAGATTATTTCAATGTATATCAGCAAAGATTGGAAGAAATTAATGCTGCGGGGGGTATGATAAGATGTCCTCGAAAGAAGTAAAAATTGAATCAAGGACGCGCCTTTTAAGCTGAAAAACAACTGAACCGTATTTGTTCATATTTTACTGAAAATAATAGTAAGGCACCCATTACCTGCAAATCACCAAAAATTCACCGAACTTAAATATTGCTAGTGGATGTAAAAGCGTTAAATAAGTAAAGGTAAATTAGTCTGGAGTTAAAACTAAATTAGGCAATTGCGTCTCTTTCAATTGTTTATGGAACTCCTTCGAAGCAGTAGGTTTAATAAATTGTAATTTTGTGGGTCTCATATTGTATAAAAAAATTTATTAATATTATTTAATAATTTAATGCCTCTGTAACCGCTCGATTATTTTAGTTAAAAACAGCTGTCCTTATTTGTTTATTTTTTACCGAAGATAATATTCAGGCGCCTATTACCTGTAAAGGCCCGAAAATCCCTCGAACTTAGTTAATATAAGTGGACACCAAGTCAAAATCTCCCGATTTAAAGCTAAATATAGGCTCAAATTCAAAAAAATTAAATTTTTTCAGTAACTTTTTACGTATTCCTCCAGTTTTCCAACAATTAGTGACGATTTCCATATGTTATACGCAAACAAAACACTAAAACAAGAATTAGGTACTCCTGCAAAGCCTAACTAACTTATTGGTAATATACCTACCAAACCAGTAACAATTTCTTTTGTTTATTTCTGAATAAATACCGTTAAATAATAGTAACTTTAATAATTACATTATGTATATTCCAACAGTAACATAGAATACTTACGCAGTAGCCTTTGCTCCCCTTAGTTCTGCTGCATTGAACCGCTCATCGTTTTTCATGAATTCCATCACCATAAACATATCTACAGATGGTAAATTGTTGGATGAGGGTTTCACAAAACCAACTGATGCCATTTTTTACTCAAAAAATTCGCAAACACCGAAATAAGACACGGAGACGATCTTCCTTACGTTGAAACCACTTTAAAACAAGGTAGCAGACGCCATTTATATGGCCGGTGACGTCACGACAGTCATAGCCAATGAGATGCGTTTCGGAAGCGGGTTTGAAATAGCCAATTTTAAGGAATTTTCTAAAGCGATTTTTGCCAAAAAAACTCTCAATAAACATGTTTTTAATATGTTTAGGCCGTTAGTGGCGTATGTTTCTGCGTAGAAACATAAATATAACGAAAATTGAAAGAAATGGAAAATACCCAATTGCGGAATATGAAAATTATACAATATCAAAAATTAAAACAAAGCGAAGGGTTGGGTGCAGTCTAGTGTCAAATCGAGCTTCTACAAAAATGCAATTGTGTAAAATGCTTATACGTATATTACATTCAGATTGTTTTAATAAGAATTAACTGCAACGTTATGGATGATAAAACATATTATGTAAAAGTCAATTTTAAAGAATTACCAGACCAACAATTATAGTGGAGATGTTACTGACAAGTTTAAAACTAAAAAGCTTGATAAATATGGAAACAATTAATGTTCTACAAGAAATCTCTTCTTGTATCCTAAGAAGCAAGCCATTGGTGACTTCTGGTATAATTAATCAGGAGATCTACCTAAAATAAGAGTGTTAGGAACAATATCTCTTTACCATTAGTTCAAAGTCACCACGGTCCAATAATATCTGATCCCGATTTAGCACCAGTCCTTTATGCTAAAGCTGCTTTGGATTGATATTCAAGCAACAATGTGAATGTTATACCGAAAACTGACTGTCCTCCAAATTAGCTAGATTTATTAATAGGTCGTTTCGGAAGATATTAGGTAATTATTATCAAACCTAATTTGGAGTAGGTACCTCTACACTGGCTAACCGGTAGACGAGGATCAGGACTAAGTAAGTAAGTATAATTTGGAGTAACACAAATCGTACAAAAAAAATATAAATAAATGGGATACAACGAGAAAAACTGTGGCTAATGAAGATGTACAAATATTGATGTGCGATATCAAAACAAAAGTTTTTCCAAATTTAGTCATTTTATCAATATTTTTGATTTACAAGCTACTTAGTGATGTATCTCTAAATAATAAAATATACTTGTTTCTGATCTTCTATAAATTTAATGTTTAAAGGGCACAGGGAAAGTCACAAAGTTAACTTTTAGATTTTAATGCTATTTGTTAACGCTATTAATTTATGATTGTATAAATTATAAACTGTAAAATATCATGGCATGTCACAGTAAAAGAACATCGATTTATACATATATAGTGTAGAAACGTAGTAGGTTCGCTTGCTTCAGATAAACAGGTACTGTAGTGTATACTCTGTCGTCTGTTGTTTTAGTTTAACCCTTATAATACCATGGGGTCACTGGAGACCCCACACGCTCTTTGGAGGGGTATATCTTTGGAACAATTTTCCCTAAAATTTTTAAAAAAATTGACTTTGTACATGGCAGTAGGTTATCAGCCTTGTAATTTGAATGTAGAGATTCCTTTAGTTTCTTACTGATGGTTGTTTTTATCTCGATGTTTCCCCTATTTCTTTGCGTCTTTTGGGAATTCAGTAAATTCGGGGTTTTAGTGCTATTCTCAATCATTCGGTAATCATGGCTGGAGGAAGTTCGGTACGCATGGGTAATAAAGGTGCTGAAGAAACGTTACTAAAGTGCATTGAAGAATCTGAGAGTGATAACGAGGGTTACAGGAACAGTACTAATAATTCAGATGATGATGGTGAACTCGATTTCACTGAAGTGCATTCAGAATACGACTCCGAAAACGTATCTGACGTAGAATCTAGCCCTCGTGAGGAAAACAATCAGCAACACAGCTATTAGTTGGAAGTAACCAACTTTTACCTACAACTAACAATATCAGACAAGGACAAAAATGAAAATTCCACTAATAAGAATTACAGGACGACTCCTTAGATGAGTAAGATGATGACCTTTCGGCACGAACCAACCATGAGATCGGATGAATTACATAAAATCTCGATTATATGATTAAAGAGACATTTATCTGATTCAGTAAAATTTTCTAGTACGGCCCAAATTGAATAAGTATGGACAGGTAGAAACACATTTTATACTGTTGTTATGTTATTATAATAAAGACAACCACAAGAGGCCATCGCATACGATTATCTAAAAAGTACCTACACCCATTCCTCGCCACGCTCTAAATGGCCAGGAACGAAAAATACCAGGTTAGTCAGTTCAATTAGCAACTTCAAGCGAATGAAGCTTGTTTCATCAGGAAAACTCCACAATGTAATGGCATAAGTGAATCGATTAAAGCTTTGCTATTCTGGAAATCAACGAAGTGACAAGGAAATGGAGAATGCTGTATTGGCAGAAGCTTAATGTACTACATAAGTAGTAATGAATGATGCAAAGCATAGAATCGATGTTGCTGTCATTGTCAAAGGCCATAGGAAAGACAGTTACAAATCTAGTATTCATAAAGAATAAATTACTATGCTACAACTTGCGCCTCCACTGCATTGATTAACAATTTTACAAACGTATACTCAAACGATCGATGAAGGCTATGCAAATTTTTCTTCCCATTAGTTAAAATGACAGAAAGATTAACTATGTATTAGTAACCAAATCATTTGATAATTATTTTATATTTCAATTATTTTGATTCCAAAGTAAAATGAATCACTTCTTAAATTATACTGAAAACCACCAGCATTCAAAATATGTAGAAATATGTATATGTTTTATATTTAAATTATAGTTATGAAAGGCAACAAAACAATGGCATGTTCATTGGCTTATTTTAAGACAAAAAGTTTCTATCAACTTGGGTTCGAAGGCCCTTCATAGTGTGACGAAAGTTAAAAGAACATTATAAAAGTAAGTAAATTTCAAACAAGCGTTGCAATATTAATTTTAAATATAGTACGCCACTGTTCAGTTTTGATAGGTTTTCTCTCAAAAACTAAGAGAGGCTATACTAGATATCTATTTAATTTTTATCTGAAAACTATTAGTATCAAGACAAAAATACAGGGTGATTCAAAAGTATTGTCATTAAATTAAACGGGTATAATATGCTGACCTTAATAGAAGTAGGTACTTTACAGCAAAAATGTAAAGCATATCGTGATTAATGTTTATTTTAAATTTTGTTACTCTCTTTTGAGAACCGCAGACTAATATGCATTTAAAAGCCTTCGACAGAAATTTGATCCTGAAAAAATAAATGAAATATTACGCAATTATGTAATTCACAGGTTTCACTCTCCTCTCACATTTTTTCAGGCTTGAGACTGGTAGTAGATAATTACTGGCATGTTTAAAAAGTGATATTAGAAAAAATTGTTGTTAATAAAGAGGAACAAAACTTACATACGATGTTCAAATGTTCCTCCATTAACTTATACCCAAACACAACAGGAACACAATACAAACACAACACAAACACAAGCAAAACCTGTCTCTCTTTAAGAAATTAAATGAACGTCAAATTCGGCTGACCTTCCCTAAATCGTTCGAAGAGTGACTGACTTACATAATATACACGGACTCTTTATCAATAAGGCCTTTGATAAATTTATATTCCAGTGACCCCAAACCAATTTTTGTATTGGTTTATTGAGAAAAGTTGTTCTATTATTTGATATGCTCTACCTACCCTTAAAATTAATGTCAATACTTTTCAATCGTCCTGTACAATAGACAAAAATATTGCTAAATATTAAATCGTGTTTTCCGATTAGTATTTCCGATAAGTATTTTCGAATTTATAAATTTTTGTACGTTCCGTGGTGAGTTTCATTCCCTTATAAGGGTGGATAAATAAAAATATTTTTAAGGAAGTTAAAAACCAAACCCTTTTACTCCATTTTTGAATACGCGTAGCTCTTCAGGGATGCATTGTAGGACACAAGTTTTATATGAAAAAGTACTCCTAATCTTCATCTAGGAATCACTTACTGCATTTTTTCACATACTTGCGCAACAACCTGTACACAGTGTACACTCTTCGTATTTAATCAAAATTGGAATATCAGACGTTCACACTCACTCCTTGGTTTATCAGCCCATAAAGGATTTCAGCCCCCGCGTAAGATTGCAGGGTCCTAGATTTTTTAACAGGAGGCAGTAGTCACCTGTTCCCCTGATCAGGTTCTTGAAGATATCTTCTTTTGATAATTCGAGTACGGTTCGTTTCAGTGTTATAACTGTTTCCGGATGCTTATTAATGATAGTTTTCGTTCATTCCATTCCGATTTTCCGCCTTTCGATTCCACCTCTGTATTCCAAGCTATCTCAGATCGTTTCCCACCTTCTCAACCCATCTTTTTCTTGGCCTACCCTATACTCTATGGTTTCATTTCTAAGGCCTTTTTTGCAGTTTCTAATTTCATTCTTTATGCTTGGGCTCTTAAACATTGCTTCCAGTTCGTGGTTCATCCTTACCTTTAACTTGGAGTTTACAAACAGTACCTTTAATTTTAATACTGTTCGTAACGCGTGATAACACTTATCTCCTGATTCTATCCTTGAGAGTACATCCTGAAACACTTCAATTTTTGTTGTTACGACTGACCTTAAATGCTTAAATTTATCCACTACTTCCAAATTCTCGTTGTTAGTTTTTACTTCATTAATTCCCTGGTACTATGTATTTCCTTTTGTGACCATATATTTAGTTTTTGACTCGTTCACTCTTAATACTTGTAATGCTGCGACATCTTAGAAATTCCTATATACATCCACAAGGTCTTTTTTAGTCCTACACATTAAATCTATGTCGTCGGTAGAAGCTAAAATTTGATATTGTTTATTGACACTACCTCCTTTTATCGATCAAAAATTTCTGAAAATTGGCCCTGGATTCTTACTTTAACCCTCGTTTCTAGCAAGCACTATTTAATTAAACTTAATGAGTTTCGGGGATATTCCTAATTCTTGTAGTGCTCTCCTTGTTACAGAGACGTACACTTGTTGCAAGTCAATGAATATGCCTGTCTGTATTGTGTTCATAGCACTTTTTTGCGTTTATTTTATCGTAAAAATTGGATTTATCTTCCTCTTCTGAACCGGCATTGATGCTTTTCTAATCTTTCTTCTTTATATACGTTTTAATTTTTCTAATAATCATCATCATCACCATCATCATCATCAATTGGCATGGAGCAGATCCTCGTGGATCCATCCTGGATTACGCCAGGCCCACCCCATGCCAACAGGGAACACTGTATGACGTTAACGTGTGAAACGCCTTAGCGCAGACATGCCTGCCCTGTTACACGTTACTTTATTCTAGCTAAATCTAGTCATCATTTTATACACATACTCCTTGTTCCCTTGTTTCTATTTTCCATTATTATTGTAGTATAGGTTCTTTCACAGTTCTTATATCTTATTCTTCCTCTACTTCTACTTCCTCTTCTTCTTCTTCCTCTTCCTCTACTTCTAATTCCTCGTTGTCAGATTCTTCTATTGAGTCATATATGCGATTCATTTCCCTCTTCATCCTAGTTTTGCTCCTTGCCCACTCTTCCCAAGTTTGTTGTGGTATACCCGATCGCTCGATATCTTGTTTCAGTGCTGTGTTCCATGTGTAGCAGAGTCTTCCCACCTTCAGTTCGTCTGCTGCTAGGTTATATGCCTTCTTCAATATGTGGTCTTCCTCTCGTCTTAATATGTGTGCCCAATATTTTAGCCGTGCCGCTGTCAGCTTTTTAGTTATTGTTTTCCCTTCCAGTACCTCGTGTGCGGTCGACCCTTCGTCTTCTTTTGAACTTATCCTGAGGAGTTTTAGGATTTTGTTTTCCATTCTTTGCAGTGCCACTCTAGTTCCCTTTGTCATTGCGCTGGTTTTTAGTCCATATAGCGCCGTTGTTCCAACTATCGTTGTGTAGATTGTCTTCTTCAGTTGCGAGGGCAGTTTATGCCGTTGTATTGTGGGTAGGTAGCTTGATGAGCCTTTGTGATTCGTTGACTCACTGTTGCTGGCCTTTCCAGCGTGTTGGTCATATTAGCTCCTAGGTACTTCATTTTTCTGACTTGTTTTATTTCATAATTCCCAAATTTCAGGTTTTGCTCCATTGCCCCTAAGTTATGTAGTGCCGGTTGTCTTATCATGGCTTCGCATTTATCGATGTTAATTTCTAGCCCCACGTCCTTCAGGTTTTCTGTGATTTCTTGTACTAGTTGTCCCACTTCGGCCTTTTCTTCCGCTAGAATCAGTAGGTCATATGCGTATGCTAAGATTTTTGGGATCAGTAGGTCATTTCTGGTAGGGGTCCGATTTTGTTGCTTCGCTTGTAGATCGCGTAGTGCTTTGTGGAGTGCAATGGTGAAGAGGCGGGGTGAGAGTGGACATCCTTGCTTTATTCCTCTGCGTTTCCGGAATGCCTTTGTTCTTTGTCCGAACCACTGGATGGCAGTGTTTTCTTCCAGTGCCGCCTTGATTATCCTATTTATTAGGTGGTGGGGTGCTTCGCTGTCCTTTAATCGTTCTATAAGGGCTGGGTGTGAGTCTGTGTCGAATGTTTCTAATAATTCACTGAATATTTTATAACCGACATTTAGCAAAACTAGGTACCCTTTTATATTTTTGACACTTTGTCTTATCGCCCTTTTATGAACTGAGACTACGATGGCAATTTTCCATTCGTGTGATGTGTTCTTCTTTGCAGATTTTCCTTGAAGTGCCTAATCATCCATATTTGATCGGTTCTATAGTTTTCTTATCCCTGGGATTTGGAATTTTTCATTTCTTTCATTACCTTTCCATCTCTTCATATGCTAGGGGTCGATCTGAGATCTGTTCCTTCTTGTGTTGATCCTTATGTGATATTCTCTTTTTGTCACGGCCTTTTGAATTTTTCGTAAATTAGTATAATACGGCCCTGTTTTTCTAAGTTTGAGCCGGCCCTGCAGCTGCAGAATTTACAAAAATAGTGCTCGTTTGGCAAATTCTTGCTGCTGCGGTGTATTTCGAGGAATTTCAAAATATAAAGACCAAAGAGGGTGATGTAATGCTTGTTCAGCGTATTTTCTCTGTTAACCCGGGGAATCGCCGATTACTTAATGCACCAAACAACGCTACACGAGGTTTCTGTACCTCGCTCCGCACTTTAAGGACGCATTTGTCTGTCTTCTTTTAACACCCATTCGCCTTACGAAAAATAGAAAAGACGTGTCAAATTATAGTGAGCTCCCGATTAAGACGGTTGTGCAAGTTGTCTTCGTTCCCGGCTTGGGTAATAAATTACCGAAAAGGCCTCTCATTCGTTAATTTCGTTAAACTATTTTTACGGCATAAATGTCGGATAATCCCAGAGAATGCTAAATAATTTCGGCAAGATATAGTTTTGTGTGAAAGTTTAGCGATAGTTGAAGTACCGTTCTCACACGGTTTCCTTATATTGGATTCAGATAACCCACAGCCCTAGGAATCCTCTTCGTTTGTTTTGCACACGTTTTCGGAAAAAGCACATCAACTCTTTCTTTGCTGATCGCCACTATTTCTCGCTGGGACACGAAGCTTCCATTGCTTCCAAGGGCCCTGGCAGCTAATCCCTTCCCCAGGTAAATACTTCAGGCTGTCCCTTTACTGTCGGTTGAGTGTACCAATTCAAGTCCTAACGCAGTACCATTATTTTGGTAATCTGCTCGTGGTAAGGCACCTGCAATCTGTAATTTATGTAATCAAGCATTCCCCCCTCCCCGTTTGTTTAAATTGTTAAGTGATCAAATTATCAACCTGTGCGTGTCACTTTTGTTCTAGTGTGAACAATACAGAAACAGTGCGAATTGCCGAAATATTTACCCATTCTTATCTTTATATGTTGCATGTGTAAAACCATTTGTAATTGAATTTGTAGCTTAAGTTTTTGTCATCACCATTCTTTTAAATACGGTTAAGGGAGCCTAACTGTTTCACCTTTTTCATAAAACCTAAGATAAAATTTGTGTCATATATTGAATATTTTTGCAGTCATTAAATTTCTTTGTTCATACATTATTGCCTTTTATTTGTGTTTTTGTGTTTTATGTCTATTGTGTAATATTTATGTATAGCTTTGTGAGCCTATTTACCAGCGACGGTTTTATTTCAGTAAAGTAACGGTAATTACCTCCAACGGCAGGGTGCAACCCTCAACCCTTTCGAGCCCAGTAGGAGCAATCTGCGGTACGCTCCTATCATCACCTTGGGCGACTTCCAGTAGTGGTGCCCTATATTTTTATCGCGATTATTGCCACCCCTATTTAAAGAATTTAGCGTTTCAAACCATCCCCTTCTTCGACTGTTCGTAGCCGCGAGCCAAGGACAACAACGTCCCCCTTAAGTTGTCGTAGTGTGGAATTAGTACGTGACATTTTGTCATTATAATTTAACTTCTCGAAGAAATCTTTCCATCTTTGAATAATCCCCTGTTTGTGGCCGATCAGATTCCTTCCCACATCTCTGCGCATCATTGTTCCTGGTTAATATCCTCTGTTTTGAAAACTCAGTTCCTTATAAAACAAGTTTACATACTTGCCTTACTCAGACTTTTCCATTTGTTCAATTTTTTCTTGTTCATATTGTCTCTTTCTAGTTCCATACATTTCTTTCGCTTGTTTCCCCTTGATATTATATTGTTCGATAATTATTCTTCTGTTTGGCTTTTTAGAATCACCAATCTGGTTTTATTTCTTTCTTCTGTTATACGCCTACAATCCTTGTCGTACTATTTCTTCTATTGCCTTTGTTTATCTATAATTCTTGCCTCGTACTTCTGTCTTTTAGCAATACTTGCTATTAATTCCTCGGCAATATACTGTATACTCGGTGATGCTTTTCCTACTTTTTCGACGGTTTTTGCTGATATTTGGTTCTTACTAGAAAGCGATCCTTATAAGCGTCCGCTCCCCTGAAACTTCTAACACCTAATATATCATCTATCAATAAGTATGTAATCAATCTGGTTCTTCGTTTTTTTATCTCGCGATACTCAGGTTCCTTTGCGTACTTTTTGATGGTCAAATTTTATACTACTCGTATTTATTACCATACTTCCTTCAGTTGCAAAACCTATTAATCTCCTTCCGTTGTCGTTGCTTTTTTCGTGTAGCTTATGCCTCCCAATTGTCTTATAGCACGTCTGTTCTTTTCAGCTTTTGCGTTTCAATCTTCTACAACGATTGTTGTGTTATAATTCCCCATTTTGTCGATTTCGTTCTCTAGCATTACTTAAAATTTCTCGTTTTCCTCATTCTCTTCTATTCAATCGGTGGATGAGCATTAACTATTTCAACATTGTAAAATCTCGCTCATTGTTTTAAGACAGCTAGCCTTTCATTAATTGTTTTAAAATCTTTTATCGAAGTTTTGTATTTTTCATTAATCGCGAACCCTACTCCAAAATTGCCTCTTACTGCTCCGCTGCAACACGTTGTCTACCTTTCATAATCCATAATACCATCGTTTCCGATCTCATTTCTTGAATTTCAAATATATCTACTTTGTTCTCTGTTATTTCCTTTATTAAACTGTGAAAGGCTTCTCTTAAACTCCTTATATTTCATGTAGCTATTGATAAATCTCTTCTGCTTCTATCAGTCATTGCTTTGTTTAATAATAGTGTTGTAGCTTGAGTTTAGAGTATTCCAAGATTAATTATTTAGTTATATGAACATTTCAAGGAATTTTGAAGGTTGATTCGTATATTTTGTTTATTCTAAACGATTTTATTTTATCTTTGATTGTATCATAATTTATTTGAATCTTACCGTAACTCATATTATAAATGTTTCAAAATAAGGTGTTATCGTTATGATCATCTTTCAAAATATGCTGTTAAATGAAAAGAGAAGAAGCTCAATACATATTTCATGCAGAACTTATGCCCTCTAAAGGGTTATAATTTATTTCCAATGTTGCTGTTGACGGCAGTTGTAAACAGAAAGATGGTTTTAAATATTAACTTGAAACTCGAAGTTCCTTCTACTGAAACATTTGTTTTTAAGAAATCCACATTTCTGCTTAATAGTAATCTTTTCTAGGCTTTGAAATGGACAAGACGAGTTTTTTAACACATTCCATATAAATTTTCCTAAATTCGCTCATTGTTTTAAAAATTTAATTTGTAGATCGTTATAAAATCTGCGAACTTGCAATAAAAAATTATCTCAGTTGCTACTGTATTGTTAATTAGCATCCCCTTTAAACTGCGTCCCAAGCAGGCGTTTTGCTTCGTTTGTGCGTTGCGCCGGTCCTGGTTTAATAATAAAACTGAATAGCTAATCGCAAAGCTCTGCTCGATCTTTTCGTGTTTAATATGTAAGCGTACTCCAGGGGGTGCGCCTTTACACTAATCCTTCTGTCATAGTAAAGCTGCATTTCTACTTTCCGATAAAATTTAATCAAGTTTCTATAGCAACAAATATACATGCTTTAATTATACGTATACAAATTCATAGTGTTCAAGATACACAAACTACAGCATTAATACAGAAGGTTAACGGCAGATATTAAGTTTCATGAGTGCTCAGAGCGCAAAATTAACTAATTTCTCTTAAGACACGGAGCACTGTGGGAAACTAACAATGTATATCACCCAGCAGGCTTATTTTCTATACAATGAGACAAGCATTGTATTAGATCATGCCGTTGTAAATTATTTACAGATGTATTCTTAGAGAGCTGCGTAATTTTCACACGAAATACGAAACTTAGTTCCTAATAGATTGTTTGCCAGATATCAGTGTTAAGTTCTAGGCTATATTATTATTATGTCGAAAGGTTGGCACAAGGGTACATTTAAATCGAAAATTAAAGCAAATGTTGACAAGTCCCAATATTTTCATATTTATTTGAACCATGGTTGGCCGTCGAAAATCAGCTGATTCCGCAAGATAGTTAGGTTAAGCTATCAATTTTACCCAAAGTGAATCAATAATACTGGAAACACCAAACTATACATTAAAACTTGATACTATCCTGTCAAATCAATTTCTAACCTAAAACACTTTAAGCTTCAGACTACTTTTATACAAGGTGAACCATAATATTGGAAACCCCAAGCCAAATTGGTCCATATTGAACTGAAACAGGCTATACATATATGTAACATACAAAAGTTGTATATTTTTAATAAGCGGTTACTACTAACCAACATTAGCACCATGCATTGTTAATCACGTAACACGTTACTGAAACAAACATACAAATTAATGCATGCACCATTAGGTTATGTGGATTGGCAGTTAAATAGGTATAGTAGGCACCAAATTTACTCCCAACAACAGCATTACATTAACAGCTTTCGCCCTTCAATTATATTATATTCATTTATTAATTCAAAAATACCTAATGGGTACCACTGCATCGCCACAAAGGAAACGATTTCCACGATTTACTGAAAATTACAACACAAAATAAAAGCAAGTGGAATCAGACTCAGGAAAGAAAAATATTGATGCCAATATCAAGTCACACCATAATATATTAAAGGACAACACACCTACATTAAGCTCAAGTGGCTGACAATCTATAAAAGAGGCAGTTACGAGGCCACATAAAATACTGCGATGAGACAAATATAAATTTGATATTGTTTTATATTATATTGACTTTCTAACCCTACCAGGAGATACAAACACTCGATCATTTAGAATTTATAAGATAGTTCTTATCGTTTGAGGTGACGTAATAAAGCTGCGATGGTTAATTTATCAAAGTAACTCGTACAAGAACTGAGCTTCCTCTTATCAAACAGAAATTTGTTCGATCGCCCGAAAGTGAAAACGTAGTAGGGTTGGTTTTTTTTAGCAAAATCTTAGGGGTTTTGTTAGGGTTTTGTGCCTGTTTAATCGATAAAATTTACACTTACAGCCGATGACGTAATGAGTTAATCAAATTTATAACTGATCACAAGTTTCAAGTCTACCTATAATTAGTTACAAAGTTATGAAGAACTTTAACTAGATTTTGAGTTCAGAAAGAACTTCCGATAGGTTTAGGAACATAATCACCTGCTTTTAAGTTATGTTTACAATAATTATAAAGTTTTGGCGTGAAGTGCACACCTTTAATAATTTTATTTGTTATTCGCATCGTAGGCATCATTACAGGTATAGTAAGAAGTACGCTGTATTTATCAGATTTTGAAAGTTTCTAAATTTCACCATAGTGAATGTAAATCTGAAAATCAAGTTGTTATTGTAACTAGTTATAGAGGGTGGGTCAAAAATTAGTGCGGCTTATTTAAAAAATTTAAAAATTGCAAATTACAATCAAAATAAGTTTAATTTTTGAAGTATACACCATTATCTTCTATAGTATGATTAACATTTCTACCAAACTTTTAGTTCCTACTTTAATACCGCTCCTTAGGCTTTGAGGGAAAAAATTCCCAAACCCTAGCTTCCACTTCATTGAGATTTCTAACCGCCTGCCACACAGAAGTGAGCTCTGACCCGGAACGAGTGGAAATCGGAAGGCGCTAAGTCTGTTGAGTAGGTAGGATGCAGGATCAATCCAGATTGTTCTTGGTTATTGTAACGGTGCGCATGCTAGTTATAAACATTTAGAAAAGGACGAATTATTGAATTTTCTATAATTTTATGTTAACATGTTAATGATTGTAAATAACACGTTTCACTGGTATTTAAATTATGTTTCCCTTGCAGTGATTTTTAATTATATTTCGGGCCACTTCTTTGAAAGGACGGTGTCCGAATGGAATGTGTCTTAATCGCAACTAAGTTATTGATGTATAATCATATGCACTCAAGCATGCTAGCCCAGCGAAATTCCAAATATTGAGCATATCAGGTTAGGTAGAGACACTGCAACAAAACTATTATAAATATCGGCAGAAACATGAAAGAATTCCTATGGGAATATTCACTTTTCATGAAGCTTTTAATACAAAACCGTTCAGCCAATTACGGATTCAGTATGAAGTTCGATTTGATTTGATAAGAGGAGCCCCTTCTATTTTGGAGTTGTCCAAAATTATTGTATAAATACGACTGATCAGAAGATCAGATAATTTAATTCCTGCTTACCGTACGAGAGCTACTCTGGGACCTCACAAGTCCAACTAGGCCCTTACACTCCTTAACTCTTTTGCCAAAAGAGAGCTACTCTGGAACCTCACAAGTCCTAGTAGGCTTCTACAGTCTGCCACGTGCCAAACTGGCACTGCGACATTATAGGGGATGGTGAAGTCCCTTAGGCGCATGGCTATCTAAAATAGTGGAGAAGGCCGGTTCGAAACGGTAAAACCCTTATTCAAATACGGCTGTAGCCATAATGGGGATTAAATTGGGCGCCACTGTGTTATGTCACCCTGAGGTCTAAATAGGAACCCACTACAGAAGATTCCCAAAGGGTTCGGACAGGGGTTGTCGTATCTGCATCCTGCTGCAAGATGTGACTTACCTTGCTGAACTAACAATAAATTACTTACTTTACTGAAATGATTAAACTTGTAGGTAGGTTAACACTTTACCAAAACACTAATACACAAAATATTATCGGGGAACACTGAACACAAATAACAAGACCAGAACTAAATTGACCATGAAATATTTAATGAATCGAAAGACAAAAATGAATATCAAGAAATTACACAAGAGACAATCAAAAATATGTTACGTTACAAACAAATAATAAAGGTACGCTTACTTTAAGGGACGATAGAATTGAGGGTACTATATTTACGTTACTTACTGCAAAACATTTACAAACTTAGCCCTCAATTCCCAGGCAAAAACATAAGGAACAACAAATCTTAAATTAACAATTGAACAAGCACCGTTAAATTTTACACATGCAACAAGACACAAAATATTCACTTAAATTGGCTTAAAACTTGCTACAACTGAACACAAAGATAACCAAAAGACCACACTTATTCAACTTTAAATTGAACTGAACAATCATTGATGAGGCCTGACAGCAAGAGGCAATTGTAGGTATTAAAACTGACGTTACAAACTTAAACGGCAAAGCAGGAAGTAGATTACTTGGCGAGATGTTCTTACTTGCTCGACACAGGGAGTGACGTGACTGGAAGAGCTAGGATATTCCTTCTTCCAAACGGGTGCAAAATGACGAAGACTAATCCTTAGAGCTGTGGGTTTTCTGAATCCCTCGAACGAGAAAACTGTGTGAGGAACGGTACTCCAACTATCACTAAAAGTTATCACACAAAACTATATCTTTCCGGAAGTATATGGCATTCTTTCAGTGGATCCGATCTAGTCGTAAATGTGATCCTCCACGAGGATCACCGATAATAGAAGCCTTTCCGGTGGTTTAAGGGCCCAAGCTAGGAACGGTAAGCTTGCACCACGTCTTAAAAGACGTCCGTTATGGCTGACAGACTGTCACGCACTGATGAGAGTTGCTGTAGAAGAATCTAAAGGACGCCACAGATCAACTGACTTGGCCTAGCGTACAGGAGGTTACCCCGAACTGTATCACGAGAAGTTGCAATAACTGAAACAAGATGAGATCATGCCTTGATGAAATACGCGTGAATTGGGTCACCTTGGAATTTTGTCTCACCCACTTTGTATGTAAGGTATTTTAATGAATTATTCAAGTACATTAAAAGTATTTCCCCAAGATAATAAATTATTACAATTTTTAGTTTTAAAAACAAGCAAGATATGTCATCTTTAGAACTTGGCAATCAAAAAATATTAATTATATAAATATTTATTTGTAAACCAAACACACGAACCTTTAAATTTAGGAAGACTCCAACTGGCAACCAGATTTAAGCAGTTCATCTTATTCATTCGCAAACAATAAACATGTCTAGGTATACAGACCGTTTCTATACAAGTAGACGTATGTAGCTTAAACTGCACATTCTAAGACCTAAAATTAAAAACCTACCTTGCTTATCTTACAACACAAAAAACAAACTGCAGACGTACAGCCTTTCAAGGTTGATTCGAAAATTGAATGAAAAATGTTATTTATAAAACTAAGAGATCCATAGATAAAATATTTGGACACTGTTAGAGCAACTCATGAAATTACTTTGTGCAAATTTTAAGATTACAGCGTAACTAGTATAAACTTAAAAGTGGCACTCTAAACCGAATTATTTTAAATAAGTTACGTCAATATATTTTGGGGACATCCAGTATACATAGAAAAATGCTAAAGCCCTATGTTATGCCAACTGCTTTCATAGTTATGCCATCGATATATTTTTTAAAGTCGTTTTAAACTTGTTCTAGAATTAAATTGAATTGAATATGCATCAAAGAAAATATTACATAACTAACAGTACATTAACGAGGATATGATTGTATAGAGTGATCTTAAACGATTAACCATAAAAAATCGAGTGATTGACAAATAACGAATTTTTATATCACAATTACGTTCCATAAATAGAAACACCCTTTAATACAAAACAAATAAAACATTATTAGGAAGCAGCACAGGTAACTATTTACAATCACCCTGTATAAGCGGGAAAGTACGTAGCCATTTATTTAAATTTCCTTGGAACTGTATTTAACATGTGCATTCTGTGACAAGATAAAATCCAAATATACTTCTAGAAATTCAGCTAAAGCCACATTGTTGAAATTGTTCATATATGTGGTTGTAAAAATAATGCCTACGTTTTCTTTTATTTCAGTTTATTTTCCAACAATCTTGAATTTGTAGTTTAATATTGCACAGGTCATTAATGAAGAAAATCATGTGTCCGGATAGTTTTAGTAACTATCATCGATACAAAGGTATTTGATACATTATTTTTAACGGTTTTACTATAAAACTAATAGCGTTTTCCACCTCCCTGCACTAACTGCACTCAGTGCGCACTGACTGATTTCGGTATGTTCCACCTATGCACTGCTGGCAACTTTTTGCACTGCTGCATGTTCAACCTTGTAAATTGAGTGCAATTTTTTGCACTCAGTGCACAAAAATTAGCATCGGGTTTTTTGACGGTGTTAAATTTAGTGCAAAAAATGAAGAATTCATTCCTGTGCTGGAAAATTTAGATAAATATAAAATTCCAAGTATAAAGAACCTCATTGAAGAAGTAGTTTATAAATTTAATATTATTAATATATTAATTTAATAAAGTACCATATTCCATGTCAGCACTTTTTTAGTTTGGATGCACAACCGGTTGAGTGCTAGCTATCACTCTATTGGTGCTGGTGCGCACTGAGTGCTTGGAGGTGGAAAACGCTATAAGAAATATTGCAACCAAAAGCTATGCTTTCCTAGAAGCCAAAACATTGTACGAAGGGCATGTATCTCTTAGGACGGTTTTCAGTTTTGATGAATTCCCATTTACACAAGCACGTTGTAGACTGTTACTACTAATTAAGTAAGAGTTAATAGGATTACTACTGTTTTTACTAAACTTATAGTGTCTAAGCTTATAAAGTATGGTGTACTGCGATGTATAATGGAAAGCATTTTGCAGTATCCTTTCTGGAGATCATGCTGTAAGCTCCTAAGTTATGTACGGTCGTACGAAGGCTGTTTAAAAAATACTGTAGAGGTTATCTTACTTAATTAAATGACGTTGGTTGAGTGTTCTTTTCTTCTATTTATTATTTGTCAACATTTCGGCAGATCCAGTATTTCTCATTATATTTTATAATATATTTTCAAATTACTTAAGCTCGAAGCTTCTTAACTAATATTGGCATTACATTGATTCCTAACTTCAATAAATTGGAATAATGTAAATACTAAAGAATAGATGCTTTAAATAATATTGCCTAAGTTTGTTTTATACTTTTAGTGGTAGGTGTTCCATACAGTTTGAAAAGACACTATTGAAAATCAGATTACCAGATGAACGAGCATGGCATTAAAACTGAGTAATAATATACGACCGTATTCTAATGGCAGAAAGTGGGGATGAACTAGATGCAAAGCCTAAGATTTAATTAAATTAAAAAAACATGTTAATTTTAACAGAAGAGTACAAAGTCGAATAACTACAGGAAACACAAAGGCAATCGTGATATCCAACAAATGTTTAAAGTGTAAGGTAATCCTGGGCGAAAAGATTGTACAGAGACTATGGAAATATACAATTCGGAACAATAATAAGTGGTGGAAATTTAAAGAAAAAGTGGGACAAATTTTACCTGGTAACTTGATGAAGAGAATATTTTTTGTTTGGTCAAACTTACATTTGTACTTGGTGAAAGTCTAATATTTAAAATTTAAAACATTTAAACATGGTTTTAAACTCTTTTCAAGGGATTTACAATATTGTCATGGTAACCAAACGTCGCGTTACCGACCAACATTTTCAGAGATAAACCCTTCTAGCCAGCTTCACCAAGGAAGCTTCTAAGATTCTAAACATGATATTTTGTACTAGAATCACAAGTTTGGTAACTAATGTTTCTTCCTCTAAGCACATTTGAAACTGCTTTGTAGCTTCGCTGCATTGCCATACCAAATGGTTAACTTACTGCCTTAATCGTCACGAAATTTTGAGGACCACAATCGATAGTACTCCGAATCTACGGTGCTCATTTCTGTACTCTTACTCTGCCAATCTGACATACTGTTTGTAACTGTAATTCGCCTGTAAAACTCTTTGGTGAAAAACAATGATCTGAACATTCATGTAATCAGAGTAGTAATATTCATCCTCCAAATTAAATTCATTTTCATGACAATTTTTCTCGCTAGAAGTTATTAGAATATTCTGACTGAATTTATTAATCAACTTGATGAACACGACCTACAGCAAGGTCATTTTCAGCAAGACTACCCATACCTCAACAAACCATCAGTTAGTGAATTTTTTGACGATCGAATGTTTACTTTGTATTCTCTTATCTCAAAAATTATAGTGTGTTTCACTTTACATGAATCCACCTAAATAACTATTTTATTAATAACGCAATTAGTATAAATTTTTTACCATTTTTACTAGAAACGCCAGTTTTTATTTTAATCATAGTTGGCTAGATTTGGACTCTAAAAAAAATTCATTCCTACAAAAAAGATTCATCTTAATGGCCTCTATCATTGGTTAAAATTTTATACTAATTGCGTTATTAATAAAATAGTTATTTAGGTGGCTTCATGTAAAGTGAAACACACTGTATACCAGATCTCAGAAATTGCAAAAGCGAATCACTTACTCAACAGTGTGCCAGTATTACTCCAAAAATCCTTACAAATGTCTTTAGAAATATGAAAATGTGAGCTAATTCGTTTCATCAGGAAAAAGGTGGTCATTTTAGTTTTTCTGTGGTTTCATTTTTGTTGCCTACGGAGAAAGAAATTATAATTTCCAATTCTAATTAAGATATACCTATTTTACAATTTAGTAATTTAGTTGTTACTGTTGTGTCATTGCTGAAACTGAAATAAAAGGGGTTAGTCTTGAAAAATTGGTTTATTTAACTTCGTTAAAAATTCCGCATCTTATCACTTAAGCTCTACTAAGATTTAATGTAAGAATGCAGTTTAGTAACTTGCGCTTGCACTTGCTGTGTCTAAATGCTAACCAACGAATAATCAGCCTACAGAACAGTTACCTGACTGAATTACCTTCAGATTAGAATATGAAAAAAATGATTTAAGGAATTTAATTACTACATGCCAGCTGCAAACTAACCCAAAAATTATAAGCCGCTATTGCGGTTGGAAATTCTTTAAGCTTGTAGTAAACACAATTTTTGTTTTATATGGCTAAAACTAAACCCTACGTAATTATTTTTAACAAAAGGAATTTTTGAGGACAGAGTTGTACCTTAGCCCAATCAAATAAGTTCGACTACCCTTTTAAGCAGAGAGGCCCTGGCCCCTTGAATATACCGACAAATTATAAGTATCTTTAGAGATTCTATGATCCTATTCTCATTAATTTTTTAAACTTAATTTTTAAAACCAAACTACGGAACCCCAACACAACGAATACTTTGGGATATTTTATAAATGTGTAGTTAATTTTAGCTGTGGTCGGTGCTAATTACTTCTTAGGTAATTTCGCTATTGATATAAACGAACTGTCGCACAGTGAAATTCGTTTGACAGACGTCAAATACGGAAATGATTAAAAACGAAACGAACACCAACTACCGCCACACCTAATTATAAAGTTATTAAGCCCATCGAAATAATCAACGTGCTATATTAAAAGGTGGGCCTCTGTGTGCAGACAGCATCAAGTAATAAGCAGGAAGAATTAGAATCTATATTAAATAGAAATTCACCCTTGAAAACACATATTTTAATTAATGTTGATGATTTTCGATAATATGTTTATTAAAAATCAAAATTCTGGGACAACTTTGTATAATGTGTTACATTTAAGTAACAAGAAAGAGATGTTGCGAATTTGTTGCAGTTTGGAAATACATCATTAATTCATTACCTACAATCACATATTATTTAGCTTTCCGTGTATCGGCATAAGTTAGACATTGATATAGATTGCATATACCTGTTTCTGTGAAACGCCTACCTATAACATGCTTTGATGTTGATATTATTGTAAGCAATCATCTAACAGTGATCAGTACTTTGTGGTCTGACAGTCCAGATTAAATCAACCATATGACATCATTAGGTGGGCTGGTGGGCGCAATAATTCATTATATGTGTTACCGATACAGCTTGTACTCGTAAATGTAACACCATCCTTCTCTTTTAATTATAAAAAAGGTTAATAAGCCAATAAATCTTACAGCTGTAGTATCGTTGATAAAAAATAATTTAACAAATCACAGGGGCCTGTAACTGTAACACTAAATTGTAATTGAACTCTGAATTTATATCGAAATCCCTAATTTATGGATTACAACTTAAAATTCATTAAGTGGAACGCTGCTGAATTTTGAAATCCACAAAAGTTATTTAAAAACAGTTTAGTTGCCGAAATACGTATTTATTTTTAATGATTTTTGTGGATTTCAGGGTTCAGAGTTTTTCGTTCATTTATGAAGAATTCTGACAGCTTTTATTATTACTTGCACTCTAGATATAATAAAATGTTATGTTTTACAATGTTAGTATAAATAGAATGTGGGGCCGCATTATCGAGAGGATTTATAAGTACATAGATAAAATTAGTAAGGAAGAGCTACCTAAATTGGACCAGTTTAGCAAAAACTCTAGTAAATCAACAAATAAAGATTTACTTGAAATTTACAAATTAACAAGTGCTCTATACAGGGTGCCCGTTTTTCGACCTCAAGCATGGGGATCTCGGTTATTATAAGAGATGCGAGATCGGTTAAATTAGGGCAAAGTTGCGCATTTTTATGGTGATCAATTATCTGAAAGAAAATTTGATCTGTCATTTTTAGTTTTTGAATTATTGGAGAAAAATGGAAAATTGTGATTTTTGTTTTAATTTTTTTAAACGAAAACCAATAAAACTAGACATTTTTAACTAAGACATTGTGAAGGCACTTTTTTACAAGGAATCTGAATCTGGCATCGTGTTTTCCAAGGCATCCTAGATGCAAGAGTTACAACACTTAATTTTTTTTTTCTTATGGGCGCCATATTTGATTTTTGCATTTTCGAATAGAGCTCTTTTTTCTGATTGCGACTATGTATCACATGATATGGTCAAGCTTTACATTTTGATTAGAATTTAAGAAAAATGTTTTTGCGAAGAATGCTTTGGAAACAACAATATCTACTTTTGTCTAACAAACAAATTTTTGACAATTCAATTAAATTTAGAGTTGCCCGTTCACATTTCTTCCCAATTTACCTACAAAATTAAGTTTTAAATTAAGAACAGGATAAGGCCGAATTTTTGTATTGAAATTGGAACAAAATTAAAAATAATGCAACCGAATAGTGAAATTTAATTTAATTGTCAAAAATTTGTATGTTAGACAAAAGTAGATGTTGTTGTTTCCAAAGCATTCTTCGCAAAAATATTTTTCTTAAATTCTAATCAAAATGTAAAGCTTGACCATAGCATGTGATACATAGTCGTAATCAGAAAAAAGAGCTCTATTCGAAAATGCAAAAATCAAATATGGCGCCCATAAGAAAAAAAAAATTAAGTGTTGTAACTCTTGCATCTAGGATGCCTTGGAAAACACGATGCCAGATTCAGATTCCTTGTAAAAAAGTGCCTTCACAATGTCTTAGTTAAAAATGTCTAGTTTTATTGGTTTTCGTTTAAAAAAATTAAAACAAAAATCACAATTTTCCATTTTCCTCCAATAATTCAAAAACTAAAAATGACAGATCAAATTTTCTTTCAGATAATTGATCACCATAAAAATGCGCAACTTTGCCCTAATTTAACCGATCTCGCATCTGTTATAATAACCGAGATCCCCATGCTTGAGGTCGAAAAACGGGCACCCTGTATAAAGTGTGATAAGTTTACAGTTTATGCCATTAAAAAAACGCCAATTCCAAATATCCTAAATTGATATACAGTATACAGAGGTGCATACTTGAACCACAATGTAATTAATACATTAAACACTTTTTATAATAAATTTTCGTTTTTCTCCAGTCCCGCCCATTATCCATGGGCCGTCTTCGAACAGCTTTGCAACGTACCTGTTCTTCATTTTCTACGGAATTCTGAAGGTCTTCGTAACAATACAAATAGAACAGATTGTCTTCAGAATCAAAGAAAAAAAAATTCTCAGCCAGATTTATCTTGTATTGGCGGTTTGGTTACAGGATTGTTCGTTGTCAAACTCGTTTTCTTGCCTTTTACCAATTCATTTTTGGTAACTTTTTTTATAGGCGTCGCCATTTTCTTCCATTTAATTTTACTTTTATTGTCAGTGGTGCAACATTTGGATAGATCATGTCAACGCCAACCGATACTGAACCGCAATATATCTTTCATACGGACTATTTTGCCCTGACATGGTAAGTTGGGCGTACCACTGCATTCGAAAAGCGTGCTATCATTGGTTTGCTGATCGCGGGGTTTCGTTGAAAACGAGTAGTTCCGTAGTAAGCTTGGAATTTAAGAACTATAGCTACTAGCCAGCAAAGTGCCTCTGCACACATTCAAGATAGCTAACGAAGAGGTTAGCACAAGTTTACTTAAATGTGAAATGTATTCAGTTTTTCCTTAATAACTTAAAATTTCTAGTTTGCCACTTACCTTCTTTGGAACGGAGACACTACAATTACCAAAGTTAATTTCATAAATATATTTCATATATGAAAGCTTAATATCAAAATAGAGTAAATGTGAACTACCAAATAGAATTTACATTATTATTTTTTATTTTCAGATTTCGGTATGAAGTTAGCTTTAGCTAAAATCACGATTAAAGTAGACATAAAACGATATAACTTTATGTCACTTTAATGCATAGAAAAGAGATTCACGAGTTTACTGTGAACCTTAAGATTTAACAATTAATAATTTAGTCATTTAGTTATGTCCATTTTTTTTTGTATTGCTTGAATAAAATCTCCTGTAAAAAAAACTAATGGGTGATCAAATGAATTTCACATCTAGTAGGCTATTTATTTTTTAGGCATTGTCACGACTTTTGAAATTTTGCGTAAATTTAGTATAATACGGCCCTGTTCTTTGAAGTTTAAACCGTCCCTGAAATTCTAAATTGATGACCAAATATGGTAATGTAGTATTTATTCGCTTGATTGCATCATCAAGAATTCGGGCAAGTACCCGCGGATCACGAGGCAACGCTAATAGCGTCATTCAAGGTTCCCCCCGCGTTCAAAGTCGCGTTTGTGCATCTCTTTTTAACATCCTTCGTTTTACGGGAACATAGCAAAGCACCTCAGAGTATAATCAGCCGTCAACACCTTTAGTCATGCAACTTACCGTTCCCGGACTTATTGGTAGAAAATTCCCGTTTTACACTTATATCGGCCTTTTGCTTTCGTTTAGTTTTTCGTGGATGTTGGATTATCCCAGAGAGTATCGTTTATTTCGTACCGGGAAATATAAGTTCTGTGTTGGAAGTTCCGTTTAAGTTTGACGTTTGGTGAAGTTTCCATTCCATACAGTTTTCGTTTTTGAATTAAATCATCTACCAGTTGAGGACTTCTTGTTGTCTTCACATCTGCTTCCGGAAGAAGTACTCCATTCCTTCTTTTCTACGCCGACCGCTGCTACTATCTCTCCCTGCGTTTCAAGTTACCTACCATCGCTTTCATTGGGCTACTCTCAACAAGCCCTTTTCCCAGGTAAATACTTTAGGCTGCCCTTTACTGCCGGTTGTGAGTGTACCAATTCAAGCCTTAATTCAGTACCGTATTTTGTGAGTCACTCGTGGACAGGCACCGACAATTATTGTATGAAAATCAAGTACTTCAAGCATCCTTTCCTTCGTTTATGTTTTTCAACGAAGTGTTTAAGTCTTCAACTAGTGTGTATTATCTTTTTGCTTTAGTGTTCATAGTTCAGAAACATTGCGAAGTGCTGTGACGTTTACTTATTTTACGTTGCATGTGTAAAATTATTTGTTATCAGATTTTTCGAATAAGTGTGGCATCCCTTAATCCCCCCTTTTCACGTAATTTAAAATAAAACTTGTGAACTCATTTTGTGTCATATTTTGAATATTACTTGCATTCATTAAATTTTATTGTCAATTCATTCTTGTCTTTTATTTGTGTTTTATGTCTATTGCGTAATATTTGAGTATAGCTTTGTGAGCCTATACACCGGTTCCAGTTTTATTTTAGTAAATAAAGGGTAAATACATCCAGCAAAAGGGTGCAGCCACTCCCAACCCCCATCGAGCCCATCTTGGGTGATTTTTCGTAGTGGCGCCCATTTTCCTCCCCAATTACGACCTCTCCTATTTGAAGGGTTTAGCGCTTCGAACCCCCCTTCTCCACTGCTTGCTAGTCGAAAGGACAAGACTTTGCACGTGACAGCATGTCTTAAATATTTTGTCTTATGAACTGTAAAATTCAAATTATAATGCGCTGCAGCACTCTAGGATATGCACTGCACTTACAGCTCCTACCCTAATCTGAAATTCATGTGATCACCCGATATAAAAAATTAATATCTCTGTGTAGCCTCAAGTATTCCAATATTGGATGTAAGCCCCCTCTATATCTCTGCACTAATTTCTGTTTCTCACTGTTTGCGCTCTTCCTATTCCTCTTTTCCCATCCCATGTTCTCCATTTGTTAATCCTTTGATTCCATCTGTTATCTGATAGTCTCTCATTATGTCCGGCCCATTTCCACTTAAGTCGGGCCATTCGTTTTACAGCGTCTGTGACCTTTGTTTTAGATCTGATGTGTTCATTCGATCTTTTAAAGTTATCCCAAGCATTGCTCGTTCCATTGAACCTAGGGTTGTTCTTATCTTTTCTACAATATTGTTTGTAAAAGTTCATGTCTGAACGCCGAATATTAGGACCGGTAATATACATTTGTCAAATCCTCTGGTTTTCAAATACTGAGGTATTGATGTGTTTTTCAAAATGTAACTTAGACGTCCGAAAGCTGCCCATGCCATTCGTACTCTTCTGTTTACTTCCACAGTATAATTTTCTTTGGTTAATCTGATTTCTTGTCTTAAGTATATGTAAATCTGTACCTGCTCTATTACATCATTTCCTAATAGTATTTCTCTGTTTTCTTCTGTATTGGTCATAACTTTCGTTTTCTTCCTGTTAATTTGTAGTCCTATTTCTTTTGACTTTTCATCGAGCTCTTGTATCATTGTTTGTAGGTCTTCCAAATTTTCAGTTATTAATATTATATCATTCGCGCATCTGAGATTATTTAACCATTTTCTATTGATGTTCATTCCTTTTTGTTCCCACTCTAGTTTCTTAAAAACATCTGCCAGTACTATCGTAAAGATCTTCGGCGATATATCGTACCCTTGTCTCACTCCCCTCCTTATTGGTATTGAGTTTCTGTCTTCATGCATTCTGATAGTGGAGGTCATTTTTTCATATATGGTGTGTAGTAATTGGCTATATCTATAGTCAGTTCTGCAGTTTGGAATGATTTTTCTACTGCCCATATTTCCACACTATCAAAAGCTTTTTCGTAATCTATTAGTGCGAGATACAGTGGAAGGCTGTACTCGGTGGCTTTTTCAATTAATATTTTTATTGTATGCAGGTGCCGAAATTGGATTTGAATTCCGCCTGTTCTTTTGGCTGGTAACCGTCTAGCTTTTTAGTTAATCCCTTCGTTATCATCCTAGTGAGTAGTTTGTATAACTGTGAGAGTAATGTTATTGGTCGGTAGTTCTCAAGTCTTGTATTGTCTCCTTTTTTAAACAATACTACTACTGTCGCGTCATCCCATTCTTCGGGAATTTTTTCCTCCTGTAAACATTTATTCATAAAGGTTTTTAGTATTTCTATTATTTTATCCCCTCCTTGTTTAAGCATTTCTGATATTATATTATCTGTCCCCGGAGCTTTGTTATTTTTTAGATCTTGTTATTTCGCTTTCAAAATATATACAGTCAACAAATTCGGGATTACATTTTGGACGATATATATTATAAATCCCTTTACATGGCATTTCAAAGATTCAAAGAAGCTACACTTCTGGCGGTTTTTCGTTACCAGAGAACACTTCCCCCAAAACAAATTGTTGAATTATCATTTCAAGTTCAGGGAAATAGCCTGTAAGTTACACTAAAAAAAAAACAAAACCGAATTTTAGGATACAAATTGAAAATTCTTGCCAAGTATAATTTTACTTACTTCTACAAATATACCTTTCAAATTACATTTCTAAAACCAATCAGAAAATAGGGGCTTTATCTAAAGCAAATGTACTCCTAAAATTTAATTTTTACCTACTTTGAATCACAGTAAATAACTTTAAAGCACTCGTTTTTACAAATGATTCTGAAATTTATAACAGAAAAAGCGCAGAATGAAATGGGGTTGCACTTTTCAAAACAATTTAGCATTTCCTGGATGTTATCAACAGAATACCCACTTATGATCTTGGTAAATTATATTCTAGTGGGTCATTGCTTTACAGTGGGTGAAAGGGTTGAGTAGGTTTTTGTGCGAGAGCAGGAGTCGGGGTTGGTTGCCAGCTGCGACCGCTGAGCTTACTCGAAGATTTTGTAAAAGGGACTATTTACATGCGAAAGGAAAAATGAAACGGCATCGATATCACCTACGTCGTAACACAGATTTAGCTTTTAAAATATCTAAAAAGAGAAATCTTAACTTTGCATCACGTTTTATGCTTATTAGTCTTTTTTTGTAATACGATAATAAAAATTATATTACGTCTGAATAATATACTGTGAAACGCAATTTTCCGGGTACTTTCCTTATCCAGTAAAAATTCTACAAACAGCAAAGTAGCGCGAACGAGAAAAAGAAAATAATCACACATGAAAAAGTTTCTTTATGCAAATGAAATCCTCTCTATTACGACTCGCGAACTTTGCGTTTGTAATCTCCATTCCGAGGGAAAAAAGATATAAAAACTACAAAACAGTAGAAAAAGTTTCGGAATTACAAGTACATATTTTAACACCGCATTCATTAGGTAATGCTTTTCCTGTTTTATTATTTACCTAGAACATTGTCACAGCTTACAATATTTAATTTTTAATAAGGGCATCCGTATTAGCAAAAGAATAATGAGCGTTTTGTTTAACCGAAATTCGGAAGTTTTCATACAACCAAGTGTAATGGGTAGACAGTTTTAAACTTTTATAAAGGCACGTGCAGGGGCAAAAATCTTTCTGTGATTATCGACGAGTGGGAAATAAATCCTTAAATTGCTTTATACGACACTTTAATATCAAATTTTCTAAATTAACTATAAAATCTTCATTCAGGCATCAACCCGGGGGTGAGACGTATGATTCAATAATTCCACGCGGCAATCTCTAAACTTTTTGCCCCGGGCAACTCATCTTACCATCTCACAGTTGGCACCCAATTTGAAACTGTGTTCGGAAGAATCATTCTTTCAACTTTTTACAAGGCTCAGTATGAAATTTCAGGATATTTTTATCGTCGACTTATGAAACTACCCCTTGGAATCGGAAAAGTGTCTTCAAAATATTCGTTTGCGAAGAGATTTCTTACGCTGCACGAACTTTGACTCGAATTGAATTCACGAGGAAACTTCAAAAACATAAACTGAAATATAATAACGAACTGAGTGCTTTATACAAATTTAAACCGGCATTAAAATATTCTTTCATCTCCTTCGCGATAAATTAGGTGGTTTAAAAATACATCGGGGTAATAAAAACTATATGTACAACATGCAGCTTGTGTAGTAGTGTTGAAAAATGCAAGATCTTCTTAATGTATTTTCGATGTGTATGTAAATTCCGAACGATGTCCTAGCCGTAAAAGTTCGAATAATAAATTTTACTTTTGTTATAAAAAACGAGTCGCTCGGCTATGCCTCGTAGGTAAATTCGTTCGGCGTTCTTGATTTATGAATCAAAACTTATATTTCGCCAGTTTTGTTGCAGTCTTAAAGTAAATATTTGCGATATTATGTTATACCGAAGAGTAAAATTCAAGCAGGCGAATAAAATCAGTGTTCCTATACACGTAAAACTAATAATTTTAAATTTAAAATTGTTTTGAAAGGGCAACCGTATTAGATACTGGAGTTTTGGGACAGAAAACAAGGCTCGTCGTATGAATAGACTTGGTTAAAATTCGGGAAGCGTAATTTCTGTTATATTATTTCTTAGCTTATATTTATTGCCGCTCCACTATATTTCGTTATTTTTTCGTGCCAGATTTATAACAAATATCTAATAAGTTACTCCCCGTTGCTTGGGGTCGGTCATATATCATGTGAAGCATACGAGCAGCGTATGGTCCTGTCTTATAGGGCGGCGTTCTTTCAGACGGCAAATAAACTTGTTTGCTTTTTACCTTGAATATTGCTTCTGGGTTTCGGAGCTTTACCACAGTATAATGCGCTGTATATATGTGTTCACGCCAACTTTATTTTGTGGCATTCAAATTTACGTGTTGTAACAGGGCATGGAAAACACCCGCAAATAACACGGATTTGAATAGTTTCGCGGTCGATGTAATATAAACGTTACTGTTTGATTTCCGGCAACTACTTTAAGAATATCTAATCTGTTTAATCAACTGAAAAACAGAAAAGATTGCTAGTATTCCCCGGAGATTGGAATTGCAGTTGGAAATCGTTGAGGTGGTACTGATGAATGGCCTAGGTGGTCGACAGAGAGAAAAGAAATAGCGTAATTGTGTTGATCCTCTAGCGTAACCTTTACAAAATAATTACCAATTTTACTGGTTCACTTACTTCATGGTACATTAAATTTGCCGAATTAAGCCTGCGCGGCTTTTAAAGAATTAAGGTAATATTTTGTACTGCTTTGGTATTTTATAATTGGTTTTTGATTATAGACAATAATAGTTAACGTCAGCGAAAGCGGTTTTATTGACGTCAGGTAGATGAGTCTCACCTTTTCGCTTAATTATAGTTATTAAGACACCCATCATGTACATCGTCCTAAGCTTAATAGGCTCTAAATGCCCAATTCAAATAATATTTCCTGATCGTTGGACAGTTATTATCAGATTTGTTGTTAATACAGTACGTGATGTGTAGTAGGCGATAAATAATTAAAGAGATTTAACAACCACTCATCTTTACTATAGTAGTAATTAAAACCAGTTGCACTTAATTATCTCAAATTAAAAACATTGCGTTCTACGTCTAAAAATAAGTTTAGCGTAAGATGAGATTACGGATGTTTTAAATGTGTCAGGGTTACATCAGAAACACACTTACAAAAAATAACGTAACGCATACCATGCTCTCTATAAACGTCATTTAGGAGCTGAAAAAAGGTAAAAGTATAAAAAGCTCAGTGAAAGTTCAAACCTAGAAGTGGTTGAAAAGCCTGAAGCTTATAGATTAGCAGAAGCTCAATGTCATCCGCATTTTATAAATCTTTTCATTTGCATTGCACCAAAAAATTATAAATCATAAAATTCATTACCTACTCCGATATTTCAGAATTTCACGTTTTGTTTTTAAAATTAAATCTTTTAAAAATAAAACAAAAATAAAAGTAACGTAATAGGAAAATTCATGAAAATTGTTTCGCATTACAATTTTTACAATTAGAAAGAAATAAATGTATGCAAGGTATTTAATAATTCGATAGATAAGCTACTAAAGGTAAGTCCAAGGTTAGAAACGGACGATTATGACGCTAGGAATAGTAAAAGGTGTCGATGAACTACCCCACTGGACTTTTTAACTTGTATACTTGTATTTATCAATTACCAAGCTATGTTATTAAAAAAATCACCACAGTCTAGTATGAATGTTTGAATTTGTATTTCAAAGGGTCTAGGGTTTTTGTCTCATCCAGCGTCGTTATTTTACATTTCCGATTTTATGTACACGACTTATCCCTTATAATGTTTTACCAACCCTAAAAGTCTATTGGTCAAATTCTGAATCTCTCTCACTCTTCCTGTTACTCTGTTTCTCTCTCTCTCTCTCTCTCTCTCTCTCTCTCTCTCTCTCTCTCTCTCTCTCTCTCTCTCTCTCACACACACTATTCAGCATTTCGCATCCATCTTTGGAGATACGCCTCCTCCATATCTTTCAATTTATTCGGACATTGGGCTGTTGTCATTCATGTTTTTCCTGCTACTTTTCGTATATCGTCGTACCACCTTAAAATGGGTCGTCCAGGTTTAATTTTATCTGCCCATGGTTTTTCGGGTCCATTTCGCGTTATCCACTCTTGCAACTTGTCCTGTCCAGGGCCACTTTACTTTAGAAATGATATTCATTAAGTACATCTACTTTAGTGGATGTTCTTATCCAACCTATCGCTTTTCTATCGTTAAGTGAGATTTATAGTATTAGTCGTTCCATGTAACATTGTGTTGTTTGTAGCTTCTTCATTGTTTTCTTAGTTAGCGCCTATTACTTCTACACCATATATAAGAACGGTATTACGCATTATTTTAGGATCTTTGTTTCCATGTGTATTTTATATTTTTTGTAGTTGTTAAGTAATATGTGATTTAATCTGCCGTCCATGCTAATCTGATTCTTGGGTACAGGTTTGCTTTTCTAGATATACGAGTACATAATGTTCTACTTCTTCTATTTTTGTTCCGTTTGAAATGAAAAGTTAGTTGTTATGACAATCAATATAAATAAAAGAAAATAACGAAGTGACCCATCCAACATTAAAATATAACCCCCGCAAAATAAAGAGAAATAAAATGAGAACCACGCAGCTGGCAAAGAGCGTGGTCGGTATCTCACTCCAAGAGATGGGCAGGCATAAGAAGGTTAGGAGAAGAAGAATAAAGATCAGTGGTATAATAGAGGAAGTGGTAAAGATGAAATAGCTGTAGGCTGAACACGTGGTTAGACAAGGCAAGAACAAATGAGTACGCAAAATCACAGAATAGAAACCAAGACAAACAAGAATGTTCGTGATACGGAAAACTGGAAGAGAGCTACATGCAGGAATAGATGAATATAAGCTGAAAAAAGGAAGACATTGTTCTGTGTTTGTTTCATCTGTTTCGAATTCTCAATATTGACTGCCAGGGCAATTTCTGTAGATACTCCTTTTAACTACCTACACATTTGCTGTAGATCGGGGGTCGCCAAAGTGGTCGATATAACATTATTAGAGGTCGATTCGGGCTCAGGGGCCGATAGAAAGAACTAAGACCATTAAGATCATTGTGCGGGTAATATTTAATTTGGTTAACTTGGATTACCTCCATCATGAATGACAAATTTTATATTTTATATATTCTTCGTCCCTCCTATCAAATTTATGTAATGTTAAGAATTGGAAGCTGATTGCATGTATGAAATAACCATATTTCAGGCATAGAGTGTTTTGTGATAGCTAGCTGTTGGCTGATTTTGTCTAACACTTCTGCAATAGTTTTTTTTATCATCATCTGTTAGACTGAAATTGTTATATTTAATTTTTGCAGCATCTCCAATAATCGTCAGTAAAATGTTAACTTTCTGAGTTTCCTTCGTAACATCCCATTTGTCCATTCCAGTAGCAATAACGCAAGCTTCCCAGTTGACGTTGAACTGCTCAAAATTTTTGGCGAATCTCACCTGTATCTACCTGCAACGGTTTTGCCCATCGTATGTTCGACGAATTGCTTGTGGTTCTTTCTGCTGTCTTTTTCTGCATTTCTTGTATCTGGTTGGTTAATAACTGCATGTTTTGCATCTGTAGAGCTAAGAATTCTTCCAAACCTTCCATCTCGAATTAAATAGAACTACGTATCTACTTTTTTCTTTCTGCACGCGTATTTAACCTCAAAATTCGGATTGTTGAAAACTCAAAGTTTCTACAGTCTATACACCTGACACCATGTTTTATTTGTACTTTGTAGCGATTCAAAATACTGTGTAATACAAATTATATATTTAAGAAACTAACATAGGTTCAACAAATGCTCAACACGAGTATACAACTAGCAACTGTGTACCAACTTAACTAACTTAAATCTGAAATTTCATACAACACTATATTTTACATACATACAGTAAACACTGTAACTGTAAAATAAACAATCTAAAAAACTCACAACATAAGCGTTTCTTTTTTTTTCCTATTATAATTACGTAATAGTAAAATAGAGAGGGTCGATAAAAAGTCAAGAAACTATTGAAGGGGTCGACTGTCAAAGATGTTTGGCGACCCCCCCCCCTCTACATCTGTACTATTTTCTTATATCTGCCAGTTCCTCGATTTTATCAACTGGACTTCTTGAGTTTATGCTCCATGGCCAGTATAAACAGTTTGGTGGATCTTGTGCCACCTGCTTGCCAGTAACTGCAAGAATCTAAAGCCCAGCTGATAATGGCCGATATTTCTATAGACTCGAAACATTTGCAGCAATCCACAATTACCATGTGTTCCTCTGGGTTTTATCCTGTTTCCTCCCTTATTTATCTAATAGCTTCTGGATGTTCAGTGGAGGTATAGTTTTCCTTTAAATCCGCCCATTGCGGAGGTTGTTAAAAATCTAACTTAAGTATTAGTTTTTATTTTAGATAAAGGTCAGAAATTTAAAACAACAGGATCGTTGCTTGAAAATTATTCAGTTGGCACTTATTTATAAAACAAAATTATTACAGCCAAGAGAACGTTCCTTTGGACTGGTTTTTCTTCTATTCGTTTATTTAATGTTTTTAGATATAGTAGTAGCGCTTCATCTCCTTTAATTTATTGATTTGGGAAATATTCAAAGTGGACGATTGTTTTTCACATTTCTATAACTTTGTTTATTTCGTATTTTGATCTCAGGTAATTTTTGTTAAGCCACATTAATTATAGTTTCGCGATTCCTCCTCCTTCTTCTTCTTCTTGTGGTTCGTTTATTTTGGAACAGTTTTCATAAAATCTTTCGAATTTTGTAATGTAATTTTGTTTGGTTTTAACATGCCATCTTCTTTTTGTAATTTATTTATACTTTTTATTGTTTTGTACGAGTAATTCTCTCTTTAGTACCTTCTTTCTTTTATTTTTTCAATTTTTTAGCTGTCAATTTTCATTTTATTGTTTTAGATTTTATCTAATACACTTTTGCTTTATTTAATTCTGCATATTATTCTGTCGCCGTTATTTTATCCGTCTCTCAGGAATTCTGCTATTTAATGTGTACTGTTTTCGCCACATCTTCAGAGAATTCTTCTTGGTCATCTCGTTCTGAGGTAAGGGCGTATATTATTATTTAAATGATATTATTTGTTGGTTGCATTGTAATGTCTTCAGCTTTAAATAATATCCTGTACATATCTTGTATTTAACTGGATATTTTTCTATTCTGAACATCCTACACCAGTCACCTTGTCATTATTATCAGCAATGTTCTAAGTGTGGCAGAATATATGTACTGGTCTTAGTTTACTGCATATTTATTCTTCACGTCCAATTTCACACAGTCCTGTCATATGGGAATCTAATCTTTTCATTTAATTTTGGTATACCCTAACATAAGTAAAATAGACAATCCGTTTCAGATAAAATTCTGATCATAAATATAAAAATGACAATTCATATTTATAACAAAACACCTAAGAGAAACTAAATATTCAGGACCTGTTTGAAATAGAAATTATTTATTATTATTTCATTTTAAAAACCGACAAAATAATCTTTGCCAGATTTATATTATCAATTTTTCTACACCAAAACAACTATCCTACATAAAACTAGAAACAAGACAAATATTTAAAAATCCATTTTTCGTAGCTTTATATTACAGTTTTACATCAGCAACTCTACGTCAACGTATATTATCAAAGTAAGAATTATACGTTTATACGTGTAATATAATTCAGAATTTAACAACACTAGCATCCGTTCACAAAGGAACTGTAGAAAATTTAGATAATTCATATAACAAAACGGTATTATATTTTAAAACACGGATATAACATGAGAAACGTAAAAGACGAACCAGTAAAGCACATTAAAAACCTTTTAATTTGCTAATGGTGATATAATGCAACGTAATCAGTGTAATGACATCACATTGCTGCACAATAAGTTAGTACTGAAAAGATAAATTTGAAATGAGCAGTGGGATTTGATACTTTCTAGAAGAAATCTGGTATTTTATTAAAATAAAGCAGTAATGAGCTGAGGTTAATTTTTACCAATTCCTCAATCTTTAAATTTTGGCAAAAAAGAAACAGACTTTTACTAATCGTTTTAGAAGCGGGAAATCCGTTTACCATTGGCATGTAAATCCAAAATAGTTGCTTGCAATTACTTTCCAGGTACAAGAAAAGATGAAGATGTTGATTAGCTTAAGAGTGATATTTATCAATTATTTTTTCGTTTGGATTATCCGTATTTGTTAGAAAGGCTGTCAATGTGTCACCGGATTTTCAGTAATTCTTACTTTTTTCCAGTTCGTGGTTTGATATTGCGGTCTGACAAAAATGTATCCGTAAAAATTAGATGTCCACATTTTTAAGGTTGTTCAGGTGGTTGGTGGTGGGTTTTATATGTCGCTGCTTTAAAACCGCCCCACGAATCACACTGGAAACAGACCTCAGGTGACGCTGTCCAGATTGGATGCGTTTAATAATCCAGGACACAATCATCAAGAGACCACGCATGGGTGATGTTGTGTTAAAGCTGTTATTCGGGGATTAATACCCGTTGTTAGCTCTGATTGCTTGAAAATCGCCTAGAAGTTATTTCAAACGCATACCAGTCAGTTGGGTGTTTAATTATTGAATTACTTAGTTTATGCACAAGGATATCATTGCAAGGACGTACCTGTTTATTAATTGACGAAAGAAATGGCACAACTTTAGATGTGGCTTGCTAATTCAGCCGAACGTAATTAATTAAAATGGTCTTTTCGAATGGCTTGTATCGATACAACATCACAAGTAGCAATTCAGCATTCACATTTGAATATCAGAAACAACCTTTCAAAGATCAACATGTATGATTATTACAAAAAAGAAAGGTCCTACTTTAAGCTTTCATAGTACAGAGTTTTACTTATTGCTAGAAAGCACTGTGCTAAATAGAATAAAATAATGGATGAAACAAAAAAGTAGTAGAAAAAATATGAACTCTGTATAAAACTGTAAACATAATACTTGTATCGCTGAATATTGAGAAACATGACGAACAGCAAGGAGTATGATTCGTAGAGACCTTGAAACGTTCTACTCAAAGATGCTAACGAATGTCACATATACTTAAGAAGAAAAAATCTGAAACAACAACAAATTTACCAAAAGGCGAAAAAAAACAAAGTAAAATGTTAAAGACAACGGAAGAGCTCTACAGAAGCCTCGACAGCTCAGACGTAAGAAAACCAAAGAGCAACCAAAACATAATTAATTTAATAAGCGCAGATTCCAAAGACAACCCTAAAAGAACAGTCAAAAAGAAGAGGAAATTCTAATTGATATGGTAAAGGCGGATGAAGAAGGTTTCCCAATACTGTCAAAATCTGTTTTCCTAAAAATATAATTTTTTAAAAAAGAAATAAACTATAATTTGATAAAACGTAAATGGAAGATTGATAATATTAAATAAAATTGTAATTTGAAATTATAAAATATGGAATAATAATCAAATAAAGTAATTATAAATTTGGATTATTAAAAGAAATTGGGTAAGCTGTTTATTAAAATTTGGAATTGGGTTGTTTCGGGGTGTTATATAAAGGAAGAATAAGTAAAAAGCTGGTGAACTTTACATACGAAGCCGGAGGTGTGTTGTTCGCGTGGATTGTAAAAAGGTAGTTACTGAATTTGTTAATTTTAAAAAGAGAACTGTTTGTTTAGATATTAGAATTGTTATTGATTATTGCTTAAGTTTTTGCATAATTTTGAGGGTGTTTAAAAGTTTAGTTTATGAATTTTTATAAAATTTTAAAATTCATAAATGCGATCCATTTAATGACCCTGTATTGAGAGATTTTCTAAAATTCATTTAAAATTTAATACAAATTGAGCTAGCCGAAAATGTAAAATTTAAAAATTGTATGCGATAATTTTAAAGAACTAAGAGCATAACAATATATTGCTAACAATCATACAACAACAAACGTTAGAAGAGCTACTGGAAGTAGTACCATAAACTGTCAATGCATATAGTGCAGCAATCCAACATGCACACGTTAATTCTGTGAAAGATGCCTGGCATGGTTGAAATGATTTAACCAAAAAGAAATTTTGGAAACCTGATCTTCCTTGGTCTTCACTGGAATGTCACAGATAAGACTCTTACAAAAAAAAAATAACAGGCAGCTGCGAAAGCCATACGGTCTCCCACATCCATTCCAACCCCTTGTGAGTCGAAAATGGGATGCCCCCCTTATATTGAAACACATACGCTTGTTTATCTGCTTCTTCTCTTTTATAATGTACATAAGCGCTGTGAGACCTCCTGGCAGGTATGCTGAATGGGAAGCTGACCTTATCCATCGAAGGGGTAGAAGAAGATCGGTCAGTAGTATTGCTAGGTGAATGGTTACCAAAGCTGTCATGTCAGTATGACAACCGGGTCCATTGGCTTAACGTACGTGTGCATTGCCGAATATTCAGAAACATGTTTTGTAACGAATCTGACAACACACCTTTCATAAAATAACTGTGGCTATTTAAATTGGAAAACAATATGCCTGGTTCTAGCAACCCGCGAGCTTAGTCTACTGCAGAACATAAATTGACAGTTAGAAGATTAAATTAAATATGCCTCATTTAGTGGAAACGGGGTAGTTAGTGAGCAAAACAAATCTAAGAAAGTGGGGTTCTGCCTCTACCCTACTACTTTTAGTACTGAAACCTACGAAGAGAAAAATGAGCTGAATCATTACTTGTACCTTCTGAAGACATAATCGGCGCAGCTACTGTTCGTTCTCAAACGTTTATAAGGTTTTATTCCGTAAGACTGGCGTCTATTCGATTACCTCCAAAATATTCCAGCCCCTCGTCGATAGACTATATTTCAGGGATACAGTTTGTCTTAGTAGATGGACAATAGTTTCACGATGACATGTGTTTTCTAAAAAAATATTGCACATATACGGAACGAGTGACTCTACCATTGTCTACCTACCACTACATCTAAAATCTAACTTATCTATAAATCCCCAGTGTATCGTAACATACTCAGCAAAAGGGTTCCATTAATATTACCTTCACTTGTCTCTTTAAGCTTATTATATTAGTAGCTTGAAACTCAATTTAGAAAGCCTTAATGTCGCTGGCCATGCTCCATTGAGAGGAACATCTAATTACTGGAATAACTTTTATTTCAGTCATATAAATATTTGAATTATTCAGCCTGTAAATCCGAGAAAGTGTATTTCCGATATAGGAATCGGCATTAACGTCCCGCGAGCATGGCCGGCAACATACCCAGTTGTCTCGCACGCTATGCGGCAACCGCCTACGTTTCCTATTCTGCCACTGTGTTTCGGTGGTACACAGTTATTTTCAGTGACAGCGCAGACCACCATCGAGCAACCGACTCAGGTTTGACCCCGAGACCGTCCGCATTGCAGTCGAATGCCTCGGCCACTCCGACGATATACATATAGATATACTGGGAAAATGTTATCTGCGACGCTTGCATATCTTACAACGTTAAAAAGTAATCACCCTATATAAAGACCAGATAGCAAAAGCCTTATCAGAAATAAATGTAAAAGATTGGTTGTTTTAGTATCTGCTCTTTGCATACTGTTACTTCACTGGAGATAATGAATACAAAACTGAAACCAGGCACGCTTTTTTCAGAATTGGGGGAGGGATACTTTTTTTTTGAGAGAATAAACATTCAAAAAATATATTAAATTAAACTAAGGCTTAGTAATAACATGGCGATGTTGTACGTTACTTTAACGATTCTATTATGTAAAGATGTGAGAAATTATGGAAAACATTTCCCCTGGAAATTCAACTTTGAATGTATGTTATCAGTTATAAATATGACTGTAATTTTTACTTGAGTCATGCTAGTTTAAACTGTAATGTATTCGGTGAATCGTAAAACACAAAAAAACAGCTATCAGAGATTTAGTTATTGTTGTTGATAACAGGGCTATGATAAAAATTATCAGCAAATTTATAGGGTAACACGAGATTTCCCCTGTAATGTTTATCCGGCGGGGTAGAAAGTCAAAAAGTTATGTTACCACCCAGCTACCCAGACCCTTCAGAGGACCTTTTGTTACGTTTTTTTAATAAAAATTATGGAAAATATATACTTTTCAAATCGTTGCTCTACGTTGCTCTAAATGATTCAGACAATTTTTAAGGGTTGTTAGCATCAAACGTATTTAAAAATTGATGTGTTATTAATAGAAAAAGGATCCATTATAACTGCAACTAAGGAAAATTTTAATATATCAAGCATAAAAGTTTGAAACAAATTTGGTGCAAACGGTATAAAATATGTAAAAACTAAATTAAATAGCATTCACTTCTCAGCTCTATTATTATTTTTTTTTAGTAACAACCCTTATGTGTTTGATGTTTTTATAGGTTTAAATATCTCTAATCTAAACATGGTTGGAGATTAAACGAAGCTTGATATAGTTTTAATTGCAATCAGTTTTCGAAATTATTCGGTGTGTCAAATGATAATTCTCTATTCAATTCGGTGTTTTCATTTTTAAATGTTGTTTTATAGATTGTGGGGGAGGCGTTTACCGTTATTACCCTTTATTTCGGATTCGCGCTTGAAGTAAATAAAACATCGTGTTAATGAGTAAAAGCACCTATTTTGTAAGTTTAATTTTTATTGACTTTTAACAAAATGCAACATGGTGAAGCTACCCTTACTATGTTTAACATTTCAATTTTATTCTGCTGCAGTTGAGCACCTTTACGGTTTTTCTTCTTATTGTTAATATGCCATTAGCCTTTCGGTCCAGATTGTCTTTCCAACATTTACGAGGGCATCATAGGCCTCTGGACTATAGTTTGCAACTAATTTGTGATTTTCTCATTCTTGTTTGCTCCTCTTGGTCCACCTTGTAATATCTTGTATTTGATACTGTTATCTTATCTCGCCATTCGTAGTGTGGTCTAGTCTCGTCTTCCCTACAATTATATATCATTGAGTAGCCCATCGGATGTCACTGCCCGTCCCAAGCCCGAAGAAAGGAGGTTGGTTGAGGCGTACGGCTAGGATGGAAGGAACATGGAACCTAAATAAATGCAAAATGATTATAGCCGAGTTACTCCGGGCAGGGTAAAAAAATCTGGGGTGGCAATCCTAGTCAATCAAAGTCAAAGTAGAAGGATCATTACATTCGTACAACTGGAATGACAGAATAGTTTAGCACCAGATGTAAAATGGAACGAGGATATCTGACATGCATTGCAATCTACGCTCCAGATGAAGTATCAAATTTTACGATGAGTTGCAAAAATGACTATTTAATAAGTGAAGGAGAGGAGGAGTTAAAGGGCCTATAGGAAGACAAAGATTGAAGATATTATTGGTATATATGGAGAAAATACGCTTAATGAAAATAGGAATCTTCTAAGAAATTTTGCTAACTTTAACCAAATGCAAATATTGAATACATTATATAAACATACAACTATACTCACAAACATCGATATTAGACTACTTACTATTGCAATTGAATTCAAAGATACAAAAGTATACAGAAATGTAGATACACATTCAGATCATTTTCTGGTAAAGAGAAGAGTAAAACTTAAAGCACGATGGGTAAAACATAGCAAAACTTTTAACCAGAAGGATAGATGGTAGGTCTACCTACTTCAACAGGTATCAATAAATTGTATGTATCAAAAGCGAACCATTACCTATACAAAATAAATTATTTGGCATCTTGATGTATATTTTTAAAATTGTTATGTTTATTAGACACTATGATTTTTAAAAAAGAAAGAAAATAATCAGGGGAGAGAAAAAAGTTGAAAGTGGGAGAAAAAACAAATTAGAAAATAATTGAGTTTTGAAATATTAAAGCACAAAGTCGTGTTTTTGGCTAATTCTAATAATAATAGGTTTATTATTACATGTGAATGTGAATTAGAAATTTATTGAAAACCCAATAGTATAAATAAATGCAATAAAGTGAAATCAATTATAAGAGTTATTGAAAAGGATTGAAGTTGCATGAGTAATTGAATACATTTTTCATAACCTGGTTGTTTTGCTTGATTGAAAATTGATAATAATATGTAAAAGAATATAATAAATTATTTTGGATTGAACTGCAAGTGATATTGGAATTTGGTTTTATATCAACTGTTATTATTATTTAATTGGTGTGTCAAAAATTGATGAAGTTGGACAGTTTTGGTTTGTCAGGGAAGCTGATTTGAAAGGACTACGAAATTGGACCAATTACGTGTTATAAAAAGTGTATTAAAGGTATAGTGAAATTGTTAGTTATAATCTGGACCTTTTTTTGGAGTTATTGTAAAACACTTGTATTATTTGAAAGTACTGCACATTTCCTAATTTTAAATTTTGAAAACTTAGGGCACCGATTAACGAACCCGATTTAAGAGTCTCTAAAATTTGATTAAAAATTAAATAGAATTTGAGTTGGTCGGAGCATAATTATTTTTGAGGTGTTAAGATAATTATATCATATAGTCAGATTAATATTAAATTAATAAACACTTCAGTAGTTTAGCTGATGAGCAATTATAAATTACATATTGATTTACATCACGTTGTTCTGTAGGTGCATCGTAGAAACCTGACTGCGCATTTTTCTGGTGGTTATTCCAGAAATGTCTACCCTAAAATACATTGATCATAAATTGCATTATCATGTGAACGAGCGATCTTTACACAAACAAAGTGCACAGTATTACGCTTTATTACAGCATTCAACGATCAACCTCTCTAGAGCAAGCAGATAATTTTAAATTCCTGGGTAGCCCTACATAATAAAGAAACTTGTCACGTGCTAGTTCCGCACTAAGACAACCTATAAGGCGACGTCGTAATCGGTGGCTCGCTTCTAATAAGCAGTCGGAGAAGGGGGGTTCGAAACGCTAAACCCTTTAGATGGGGGATCATAATCGAGAGGGAAAATGGGCGCCACTGCGGAAATCACCCAGGATGGTTGGGAGTTGGGGTGGCCGCACCCTACTGCTGGATGCTGCTTACCCTTTTTTACTGAACGAAATACTGCTGCTGGTAGCCAGGCTCACAAAGCTATTTATACACAATTATTACAATAAACACAAAACACAAATAAAAGGAAATAATAAATTAACAATGAAATTTAATGAATGTAGAGATTATTCAAAATATGACACAAAATGAATTCATAAGTTTTATTTTAAATTATGTGAAAAGGGGATTGAGGGATGCCACATTTACTCAAGCTACGGCAAAGGTAGTTAACAGCTAGGCCCCCTTAATCGCAATAAAATGTATGGCAATGATAAAACTTAAACTAAAAATCTGATTACAAATTATTTTAAACATGCCTAATAAAATGGGTAAATAGCGTGATAGTTCGCACTGTTTTGAATCGTTACCACTAACGCAAATATAATACGCACTGATTGAAGAATTGAACACTTCGCCGGAACGGATTAAAACAAAGAAAAGGGCGCTTGATTTACTTAAATTACAGACAAAGTTGACTGGTGCCTGTCTACGAGTAAACCGATATACGGTATTAATTAGCTAGTATTGTTGCAGCCGGAAAATACAAAGGGGCAGCCTGGAATATCGTTACTTGGGAAAGGGCTTTGTTGAGGGTAGCCCAGTGAAAGCGATGGTCGGCTTCGAGTCCCAGGGAGATATAGCAGCGGTCTGTAAATAAAGGGATGGTGTCCGATTCAATCCGATACGAAACCATGTGAAACGGTACTCCACCACACTAAACTTCAACCAAACTTTCACACATAACTATATTTTCCGGAAACGGTAAGACACTCTCCAGGATAATCCGAAAAATATGTCGTAAAATAGTTTTCCAAAACTAAAACGAGAACGAGAGGCTTTTTCGGGATTATTCCTACCAAGGCCCGGAACGATGACTTGCACTACAGATTTGAAAGCTAACTATTTATACTCTGCTTTATTTTCTTACTTTTCGTAAAGCGAAATGAATGTTAGCAAAAGATGCCCAAACACGCCTTTGATACACCGGGGGAACCTTGAATGACGCAACTCTAGCGTTACCTCGTGATCGGCGGGTGGTTCCCCGGATTCTTAACAAAGAAATATACTGAACAAAATATTACGTCATCCAATTTGGGATTACTCTTAATTATTATGCAACAATAAAAATACGCCGATCTGTTGTTTTTCTCGCGAATTCTGCAAGCTTCAGGCGGTCTTAAACTTCGAACAACAGGGACGTATTACACTTAATTCACGCAAAATTTCAAAAGTCGTGGCAAACTGCCATAGAAAAGAAGATCGGAAAATACAACTATATTAATGGAACTACTAGAAGAACACTAAATAAAAGACTACAGGAAAATGCCATCATGAAATTCTATAAAGTAATGTCAGTCCCATTCTTAGTGTGTGGAATTGAAAAAGGAAACAAAGAAAATGGAAAAAAGAGATTATAAAGAATCGCCACTAAGGTTTCTGCGTTCGGTGGTTGATTATAGATTATCTGACAGAAAACGAAAAGAACTAACCGTAGACAGCATAAATGCAAAAATTGGGAACTACCGAACAGCATGCAAGAAGCATCTGCGGAAAATACAAGATTACCAAAGGAAACGTATGAATACAAACCCAGAGGCAGAAGTCGCATCGGTATATAAACGATGGAAATCGCAATAAACTGCGTAACGGACACAAAAGCTCAAAACTTGAAGATAATGATTATGATGATGATAGTATCATCATCATTGTCACCAGGATGACAATAATTTGAAAATATGCAAGAGTGAATGGGACAAAAAAAAGAAAATTAAGTATTAGCTAGCTTGACATGTGCGACTAACATCCTTATGTAAATTGCAAAGTAAAGTACAAGGAAAGGTCAAGTGTAAATGAAATATTGTTTATAGATCACAAAAATCTAATTTGTTTGATGTGGTAGTAGGTACTTAATAAATGGAAAAATAAATTTTTACAATTCATGCTACCCTACACTAAGTGTATTAATGCTCCCGATAAATGTCGGTTTATGAAAGTTTTAGACCAAACCAGAAAGGAAATCTAATATTGATTGAAAGTAGGTTTTTTATTTTTCCACAAAAAAAATAATTTATGAAACCATATCTCTTTACACAGTCTAAATAGCAGAAATAAATATTGATGTTATCAGTCCATTGTTGAAAACTAGATGGTGTTTTTACGTTATTTGTCATTGTCAAACAAATTTAATGATCACACGTCAGAAAAAGCAGAAAATACAGGTTGGTCGTGTGTTTTAATAACGGTCAGAAACATTCAATAAAAAAAAATACGCCACCCGAAAAATATTCCCACATAATCTAAAAATTGAGAGCAAATAAAACGTGTTATTTCCTTACTCGAATATCTAGTAAAAACGTAAATTAACTGCAATTTAGGTTAGTTATCATCGTCCATTTTAAAAGCAATTTGGTCCAGAAACACTTTAGCTTACACGAAAACTGAATATTACGTATAAAGCTTAATCAGAAGTGACGTGATCGAATTATAGCTAGTTAATTGAATTCAAATTACGTCGTATAGTAGAAGCAACCGGTCCAATTATTCAATAGATACATAATCATAGGTTAATACTGCTCATGAAAGAGCTTTACCTATGTTTAACCTTAACTAACTGAAATGGACCTATTACTGATGATGGCACATCAATTTATGCTCAGCGCGGTTTAACTTTTAAGATTATATACCAAGCTGCCGCCAAATACCGTGTCCCACGGTGAACTCATTGATTACTAATAAGCACCTGTAAAACCTCCCACGTAGGTCAAGTAGGTGGTTTTTTTTAAAGGTTACCGACTGTTTTTTTAACGTTATTATATTTAAGCTCATTTATAAAACAAACGCTGAATGCTAACACTCGGCACGTATCAAGTCGATAATCTGATAAATGTAGATGGGGAAGCAGTGACAACGAGGTTTTTTCAACGATTTGATAATTAACAGTCTGTTAGTGAATGATAGGGGTATTTGGAGGTGATCCTGTTGGTTAGGTTGTGGTATTCAGGAATTATTCCAACAGCTGTTGCCGACAAACGCTAGGGGCGCTGTTGTAGACGGAAAGCTTTATTAATTATCGAAACAATATATCGGAATTCTTTTAGGTTCCGGGACGATTGTTTTTTGCGTAGGTAAGCACGGCTTAATTCGATTGTGCAAACTTTTTGTCGAGAGCTTCGAGAGTAACAAGTTCAAACAGAAAAAAACTAAAGTATATATAGAATACAAACATTGTAATAAAAAGTCAACAGGCCGATGTGTACACAAAGAAATTAAGAAGTAAGCTTTTTACGCTTGGTTTCCGGCGTATCGGAGGCGACAAAAAGGAACGAAAGAGCAAAATCACTTCACGAACTGCTTCACCGCGTTGAAGATTAAGGAGCAAATATAAGCATATAATACTCGGGAAGAAATCAACTGCAAAGAAATCGCGTGCCGGTATTATTTACATATTGCTTAAGGTGCTTTTGTGTATTTATTATTACAACATCTCCTTAGGTGAAACGGCGCTGTAAGTTTTAAGGAGTATATATTGTTGTGTATTTTGAGCATAAAACATTTTAAATAACACTAATACATCCATACAATAAACACAAACAAGTTTATACACTTTATGAACATTTTATTAACACAATTTTACATACATCAAGTATATAAAATTGAATACCAAGTTGATTTTTGATGTAAAATCATTTTATTGATTGTTTACGATTTATTAATACAAATTAATTACAATAAAGCAAATATTAACAACAATTAAGTTATAAAAACGATATTTAAAGTTGACAATGAAGGATAGAAATTCAAATATCCAGATTTTTATTTCAATTTACAGTACAAGGCTGATTTTTCTTAATGAAGTAGTCTTTTGGAACACTTAGATCAGTTTATTGTGCTAGAAATAATGATTAAAGTTAAAATCATAACGTATTATCTGAAAAAAGGTAAATTTCAAGGACAAATGTATGTGAAAAATAGAAAATTATAAATTTCTTATTTTAAAAGGTTGAGACAAGGTATAAAACATAACTAAAATGTTTTAGAGCATATAAGATTTAATTTTGTCAAGAATTTAAATGTTAAAAGCAAGAATTATTGAAATTATCAATAAAAATGTAAATTTAAGTAAACGTCAGATTTCAAATGCAATTATCAGCCAAACTGATAATTTTAGAGAAAATTGATAAGAGACAAAATCTCATTATTTTGTCATAATTAATATAATTACATAGTTTTTAGTTTAGTTATTAATAATTTTGAAAAATAGGTAAATCAAGTAGGGTTTTAAACCAAGAACGAAGTAAAGAAACTTTTTCTTTAAAGTTAAGTTTAAATAGGTTTAGTTTAAATAAAAATTTAAATTAAAAGTTAAGTTTAGTTAGTATAAATAATTTTCATTTAGTTAATAATAAATTTTGATTAATAATTAAGCGTAAATAAGTAATTAAAGTTAAAGATGGTTTGAAAATTGGCTAGATTTATTTATTTTACTTGGTTTTAACAAAAGAAAATACGTCAGTTGCTCGTAAAAATCCATTGGGGATGCACGTATCTAAAACGCTCCCAAAGTTTGTTATTATGACGTAGTAGAGTTCTTTTGTTTTTATTCTAGAACAATAAGACAGATGAATATCGGGTAGCAACTGAAATGTGGTGAAACAGATATCACGTGATCTAAGAATGATTTAAATTAAAAGTGTAAAATGAAGTGAATTAAAATAAACAAAACCAATTAAAATAAATAATAAGAAAGTACTAGTAAAATTTACTAATAATAAATAGTCGTAAAGAAAATTTGAGTGTAATAATAACAATAATATTTACATTTATGTAAACGTTGATAATTAAACCAAGTGGGTTATTAAATAAATGTAATGTGAATTTTCTTCGTTGAAAATAAAATTAGTTAAATTGTTATTTGAATAAAACATCGTTTTATTTACCTACGTATTTGAAGGGTAATCCTTAATCTAAAACAAGGAACCTGGAAATTTAAACAGTGATTAATTAGTGAAATTTAAACAGTGATAAAAATTATAAAGACAAGTAAAAATACAAAGACTTACCATTGAGAGTGTTGGGGTTGGAATTCATGGGCATCAACGCAGAACAGCTGATTATCAATGCAGCTGTGCCAAACTTCGACCTTCACCAAGATTTACCCGGATTTTAAGAAGTCACCAGATAAGTCAATTAAATAATTTTTTTTTTGTGTTTTTATAAAATTAATTTGAATTTTGATTGTTGTAATTGTTAATAAGGTAATTTTTATAAAGTCAGATTAAATATTGAAAATTTTATGAAGTAATTGTTAATTCGAAACTTGATGAATTTTTATTGTGAACGTATGATTTTAAATTTATTCACTATTCAGTTATCAAAAGTTTATTTGTCAACATTAAATTATTGCAATCTTTTGAATCCTAACTACAGCTAGAACCCATGTAAAAAACTTAAATTGAGCTTGTTATGAATTTTCGTTCATGTATTTTGGAATGTGATGAATTTGTTGTTGGTGTTTGTTTTTTGCAGGTGGTTTAGATACGGAATATTTATTTGGTATTTGGTTTTATGTATTCACACACACATCTGCACACAACACATAATAAGTTCAATTAAAATGTATGTTGTCAATCAGAGAACATAACATATTTTTGGAGCCCAGTAATGTGGGGCATTTCAGAGGTAATTAATTATTTTGGCTGTCCCAAAGTGTGGCGAGTTCGAGACAAGTTCAATAAAATTGTTCTGTGGTCACCTTGATTACACAACATAAATTTGGCGCCCAAAGTCGTGTGGCTGTGTTATTCTGAGGGTTGCATATTCATATTTAATTTGATTTAATTACTATTGTAAAGTTATATGAAGAAATTTTTGCTTCATACTGATATAAAAATTTTAAAGCATAAGAAATTCAAAAGTGTAGGAAAAATCTGATATTAAATTTGAAAAGATGGCAGATAAGAAAGATAAAATGAGCGATTTAGAGTGGTCAAAAGTAATGGAAGAGTATGAAACTCTGCCAGAGTCATTTAAGTTAGAATTAAGTAAAGATTTTATGGATATAAACAGATTCATGGATGAGAAAAAAAAATTAGCTTCAGAAGTAAATGATATAATGAATGGATTAAGTGAGGAGAATATTGAATATGTGAACCATCGTATTGAATTAAGGAATTCAAGAATAGAAAATAAAAAAAGGTGGATACAATATAAAATTAAACATTTTAATATTGATAGGAATAAGAGAATAAATAGGGAAATTAAGGAATATAATTTTATATCAGACAATGTAAAGACAGAATTAAGTGGGGAAAACAAGAATGTTAATATAAAATTAGACAGTAGGTTAACAAAAATGGCAGGTAAAGATAAGGAAGATTCCTCGGTAGAAAAGGGTGAAATGGGAGAATCAGATTTATCAAAGGTAATTGCGATGTTAATGGGTATGAATACAAGATTTGATAAGTTAGAAAAAGATAATGAGGATTTAAGAACAGAGTTAAAAACCGATATTAATAACGTAAATTTTAAATTAGATAAGAATAGTAAGGATCTAGATAACGTAAAAATTGAAAATAAGGATAATTTTAAAAATTTAAAAACAGATTTTAATTTTAAATTAGATAATCAAAATAAAAATTTAAGTACAAAATTTGATAATCAGAATGAAAATTTAAATGCTAAATTAGATCATTTAGTTGAGGAAAATGAAGATTTTAAGATAGATTTAAGTATGAGATTAGATAATCAAAATGAAGATATGTATAGAAATTTTAATAATTTTACAACAAAATTAAATTCAAAATTTGATAGCCAAAATGAAAATTTTAATGCAAAATTTGATAGCCAAAATGAGAATTTTAATGCGAAATTTGATACTCAAAAAGAAGATTTGAATGCAAAATTTGATATTCAGAATTCAAAATTAGAAGATCAAAACGAGAATTTTAATGCAAAATTTGATACTCAAAAAGAAGATTTGAATGTAAAATTTGATATTCAGAATAAAAAATTAGATCAAAATAATAAAAAATTAGAAGATTTTAAAACAGATATTAACACAAAATTTGATAGTATGAAGGCTGAGAATAAAAACAATTTTGAGAAGTTAGAAACAGAATTGAATAATGCAAACACAGAGTTGAATTTAAAATTAGATAGTCAAAAAGAAGAGTTAGATACCAGTTTTAATAGATTGAAAACAGAAATTAATTTTAAATTAGAAGAAAACAGGGATGAAATTAATTATAAATTAAATAAGCAAAATGCAGGATTAGACAATCAAAATGCAAATTTAAATTTAAAATTAGAAAATTTTAAAACCGAGTTGAATACAAAATTAGACAATTTAGTTAAAGAAAATCATGATTTTAAAATAAATGTAAATTCAAAATTAGACAAAAATAATGATGATATTAATAATTCAAGAGGGGAAGTTAAAGTAGAATTATGGGATGTTAAAACTGAGTTAGTAAATAAAATTGAAAATCAAGAAAGAAATTTTAATGATAAACTTGAAATATGTAGACGAGAAATCAAAAATGAATTTAATAATAATTCTATAAATATTAAGGAACAGGGAGTAGAAGTAAATATTATTAAAACACAGTTAGATAATATGATTACAGAATTAAAGGATAATAGAAAAGAATTAAAAGGGGAAATTAAAAATAATTTTGAAGATGAAAATATGAATAATGTAAGAGGGGAGAATATTTATGATAATTTAGATACAAAGTTAATTAATGAAAGTAATCAAATAGAAGCTGTTGAAATAAAAATAAATAACGAGATTAATAACAATGATTGGAATTTGAAAGAAGTAGATAGTATAAATAAAGAATTAGGAGGTAATTTTGAAAGGAAAAGTAAAAACAATAAAAGGTCCAAACATAAGGGAAATCATAAGAATTGTAATGAGAGCAAAAATAATAAGAATAAAGGCAAATATGATTTTAAAAATAGGTATTTTGTTAAATACAAAATAAGGTATAAGAATAAATGGAGAAATAAAAATTACAAGAATAATGCAAGGAATAGGAAGGACAAGAGTAGGTCCAAGAAGGATAAAAATAAATCCAAAAATAAGTCGAAAAGTAAGAGTAATAAGAGCAAGAGTAATTTTGATAATAAAAATAAGTTTAGATTTAATAATCAGTATTCTTCTAAAGATAATGATAGGTATAGTAATTTTAAAAGAAAGTTTCATAATAGATTTAGGAATAATTATGTTAAGTTTCAACACAGAAATTTTATTTATCAATATGATAGCCAACGAAGGTTAAAAAATAGTTTGTTGGTAGGATTCGCCTATGATAGGGAATCAACCCCTAAAAAGAAAAAGAAATAAAATTTAAAGTAAACGGAAAGTTTAATGTTGATGACTGCAATGAAAAAGTATATTCTAAAGTATTAAAATTATGTACAGTAAAAGTAGTTATATAAAGTTAAAATAATTATTTAAAGTTAAAAATAATGATGTAAATAAGAATAGATTAAATGATAGCTTATTGTGATGAAATTTGAAAATTTAAAAACTCTTTATTTACCTAGTTTGCCAAGAATGAAAATTTTGAAAATAAATAATGAAAGTAAAGGATTGAAAATTTTAAAGATTTTAAACAGTAATATTTTAAATAATAAAGGATTGAATTTAATGACAGGGATGATAAATGTTATGAGAATTGGAATTAATATGATAGGAAATTTTAGATTAATTGATACGGATAAAAGAACGGTTGATTATGAGAATTTTGATGTAAAAAGGGATGAATTATAATTTTAATAATGATTTTAAATTAACAGAAATAAATGTTGAAATAGGAAGTGAAGGTATAAGAAAGGGGGTAAAATAAATAAATCTACGATGATATAAAATAATAATGAAATATAAATAAATCTACGATGATATAAAATAATAATGAAATATAAATAAATCTACGATGAAATAAATATGAATATAATAGGTATGAAGTTAGATATTTGGGGGAAAGATATTTTAAGAAAGGTATTAGAAATCATTATTAAAAAAGATTAAAAAGGTATTGAATAATAAACCATTGATTATAAAAGATTATATTTTTGAGTTAAAGGTAGTAAAGAAGGTTCTTTTAGAAGTAAAATATCCAATTCAATGTATGTATTAAAATGAAATGAATAAGAAAAGGTTAAAGCTTGTTAGAAAGTAATTTGAGAAAGTAGAAAAGTCATCAATTAATTATGGTAAATCCTGTTGATTAAGTAAAGAAAAGAAAAGTTAATGTTATTAAAAATTTAAAAATTTTGAAAAGGCAAAGTAGTTGATTAAAGTCAAAATATTAAAATTTTGAAAATAGGTAAATAAATGAGATAAGAAAAGGCAGATAAATATTCAAAAGGTAAATAAAAGATATTGTCAGTTAAGAGGGGGATGTAAATATTATTTATAAGTTAGGAAGGATTTAATTAGGAAAGTTGATAGGAAATAAGATTTGAAAATATTTTATTAATAAGTAAATATTTGAAAAATGGAACATTTATTATAAATCAAAGATTTGGTAGTTCTTATGAATTAAAATTTGTAGATTCAGATAGAATAAGAGGTAGATTTAACATTCAAATGTTACAACCTTATGTTGAAGAATAAATATAAGTCTGTAATTATTCAGAATAATTTTGAAAAATTTACTTACCAGTTAATATTTTTGAAAATTCTTAAGAGGGGTAAATGTTGTGTATTTTGAGCATAAAACATTTTAAATAACACTAATACATCCATACAATAAACACAAACAAGTTTATACACTTTATGAACATTTTATTAACACAATTTTACATACATCAAGTATATAAAATTGAATACCAAGTTGATTTTTGATGTAAAATCATTTTATTGATTGTTTACGATTTATTAATACAAATTAATTACAATAAAGCAAATATTAACAACAATTAAGTTATAAAAACGATATTTAAAGTTGACAATGAAGGATAGAAATTCAAATATCCAGATTTTTATTTCAATTTACAGTACAAGGCTGATTTTTCTTAATGAAGTAGTCTTTTGGAACACTTAGATCAGTTTATTGTGCTAGAAATAATGATTAAAGTTAAAATCATAACGTATTATCTGAAAAAAGGTAAATTTCAAGGACAAATGTATGTGAAAAATAGAAAATTATAAATTTCTTATTTTAAAAGGTTGAGACAAGGTATAAAACATAACTAAAATGTTTTAGAGCATATAAGATTTAATTTTGTCAAGAATTTAAATGTTAAAAGCAAGAATTATTGAAATTATCAATAAAAATGTAAATTTAAGTAAACGTCAGATTTCAAATGCAATTATCAGCCAAACTGATAATTTTAGAGAAAATTGATAAGAGACAAAATCTCATTATTTTGTCATAATTAATATAATTACATAGTTTTTAGTTTAGTTATTAATAATTTTGAAAAATAGGTAAATCAAGTAGGGTTTTAAACCAAGAACGAAGTAAAGAAACTTTTTCTTTAAAGTTAAGTTTAAATAGGTTTAGTTTAAATAAAAATTTAAATTAAAAGTTAAGTTTAGTTAGTATAAATAATTTTCATTTAGTTAATAATAAATTTTGATTAATAATTAAGCGTAAATAAGTAATTAAAGTTAAAGATGGTTTGAAAATTGGCTAGATTTATTTATTTTACTTGGTTTTAACAAAAGAAAATACGTCAGTTGCTCGTAAAAATCCATTGGGGATGCACGTATCTAAAACGCTCCCAAAGTTTGTTATTATGACGTAGTAGAGTTCTTTTGTTTTTATTCTAGAACAATAAGACAGATGAATATCGGGTAGCAACTGAAATGTGGTGAAACAGATATCACGTGATCTAAGAATGATTTAAATTAAAAGTGTAAAATGAAGTGAATTAAAATAAACAAAACCAATTAAAATAAATAATAAGAAAGTACTAGTAAAATTTACTAATAATAAATAGTCGTAAAGAAAATTTGAGTGTAATAATAACAATAATATTTACATTTATGTAAACGTTGATAATTAAACCAAGTGGGTTATTAAATAAATGTAATGTGAATTTTCTTCGTTGAAAATAAAATTAGTTAAATTGTTATTTGAATAAAACATCGTTTTATTTACCTACGTATTTGAAGGGTAATCCTTAATCTAAAACAAGGAACCTGGAAATTTAAACAGTGATTAATTAGTGAAATTTAAACAGTGATAAAAATTATAAAGACAAGTAAAAATACAAAGACTTACCATTGAGAGTGTTGGGGTTGGAATTCATGGGCATCAACGCAGAACAGCTGATTATCAATGCAGCTGTGCCAAACTTCGACCTTCACCAAGATTTACCCGGATTTTAAGAAGTCACCAGATAAGTCAATTAAATAATTTTTTTTTTGTGTTTTTATAAAATTAATTTGAATTTTGATTGTTGTAATTGTTAATAAGGTAATTTTTATAAAGTCAGATTAAATATTGAAAATTTTATGAAGTAATTGTTAATTCGAAACTTGATGAATTTTTATTGTGAACGTATGATTTTAAATTTATTCACTATTCAGTTATCAAAAGTTTATTTGTCAACATTAAATTATTGCAATCTTTTGAATCCTAACTACAGCTAGAACCCATGTAAAAAACTTAAATTGAGCTTGTTATGAATTTTCGTTCATGTATTTTGGAATGTGATGAATTTGTTGTTGGTGTTTGTTTTTTGCAGGTGGTTTAGATACGGAATATTTATTTGGTATTTGGTTTTATGTATTCACACACACATCTGCACACAACACATAATAAGTTCAATTAAAATGTATGTTGTCAATCAGAGAACATAACATATTTTTGGAGCCCAGTAATGTGGGGCATTTCAGAGGTAATTAATTATTTTGGCTGTCCCAAAGTGTGGCGAGTTCGAGACAAGTTCAATAAAATTGTTCTGTGGTCACCTTGATTACACAACAATATATTTACGTAAACTGGCTCTTTTGACGTTAACAACACATATAATTTTTTACTGTCGGAAAAATGCCCATTTAACGCAAATATAACTGTGTCATTATTCGTCAGACAAAGGGGGAAGCGTAAGCAAAAACCCTGTTAAAAATAGGTCATATTCAAAATATTTTAGGGCCAGAGGGAACAACATACGTAGGCAGAGGCAGCGTGACAAAACATCAACCGCGGTTGTACCGATTACGGCACGATAATGTTTGATTCGCGTGCCCCGATGGGCGCTATTGAATAAAAAATTGCCACTGGTAAAATCAACAAATAATTTTATTAGAATTGAAACCGTAAGTTATTCAAAAAAAATAATAAAATCTATTATTGCGTCAAATTAATCTTCATTAAAATCTAAATCGATTTTCTACAACCATCGTAATGAACTGACAAGTATGTCGTAATTGATTAGATTTAGTTGCCTTTCCTATCGACAGCTTTCTTTAACTTTTGTCCAAATAGAAATGTCCGCTTAGATGCTTATCTTAATTGATAACGATGTAAGAATAACGCGGAAGGATGTTATGGAAAGTGCGTCGTTCAAAGAAACAAATTTCGATATTGAACTAGCCCGTTGTATCTTGAAAATACACAGCATTACCATCGCAGAACAAAAGATATGTTAATTTAATTAAACAAATCTGCAAATTAAAGGGAAAAAATAATACAACGAGCTTTAAACGCTTTCAGCCGTGATTGCCACGGAAAGGTTAGATTAAATGCTGCACAGTTACCCGTGGAAACGATTGGATTGGCAATTTTAAAAATCGAAGCCATTAACCATAATGGCGCATTCAGCTTTCGGTAGATCCCTTATCGTTTAAGTGACCCTAAATCCATACTGTATTAAAGCTACACCTCTGCTTGTTTACAACAATCGTTTTTATACACGTCTGAATTGATTGTCGGACAACGAAACGGAAATCGTACTTTTTGCTACATCCACTTATTTTATTGGAACTGAAATACTAAAAACCTTCGAATACCAACGTTTCTCGCACGCTTTTCCGCCGTTTTGGGCATATTCAATATAAACTTTTAAGGTGGTGAATGTATGTTGGTCGAGATCTTCGTCCACGGTCATTTATAACCAGCGGCTACTATTTTAAGCTTCTTATGTGTCGGCTATCGCTGATCGTATTTTACGGCCTCTACAATCTGTAATAATCATTTATCACGTGCTGAAATGGCTAAGATAGATCGATTGTCTCTATTCTGAAGTGGCAGCCGCTCATCGCTCAAAAGCGCGGTTCGTTTCTATATCTAGAATTTCTCTTGTTAAAATTATAGGTTTTACAGGGAAGTTTATAAATTTACCCTTGCCATTTGAAAGAAACAAATCACTCTCCCATTTCTTTCAGCTACCGTTTCTAGTAATTTAACGTACGTTCAACGTTTTATTAAACCGTGACATGTTAAGACAATCCAATAACATTCTAATAAAGGCATTAATTCCTGCTATGAGAGGTTCGTTAATACATGGGAAGACCTCGTTTTCAGTTGATTTTGACGTAAACTTGATGTGGCTTGAAATTAGATTTTCTGCTTGTTTTATTGTGAAGTTGCAAAGAAAATACGGGTATTTAAACGATTACTTTGCTACTTTGAAATGGCAATATTTAAAATTCAGTTTCTTGAAGTTAGCGTTTCGTTATATATATTTTATTAAAAATTATGCATTATAATATTCCGTTAAAAAATTGATAATTCATGTAGCGAGGGCATTAATCAAATTAGTAATTATATTCTGAACCACTGAAGAAAGAGTAATCGAGAGTAATTAGTGCTTTTACTTCCCTTGTTTTAAAGTCACGGTTAATAATTCGTTGTCCCAATAAATCAGTACGGAAATTTCGGAGGTCTCTAACGAATAAAAAATTGAACATATTTAATTTTTTTATGTAAATGTTTTGCAATGCACCAAGCTGTGATTTCTTACTAATTACATAATAAGACTGTCGTTCGAATCCGAATCCGAACCTGAGATGCGATTTAGATTCGATATGATAACTATGATAAAAGTTGAATTTCCAATATTAAAGTTGGTTACAATTTTCAGTTTGAATCTGGAATACAAATTGAAACTTCCAATTTTAGACATTTAAATTGTTAGTATATGTGTTAGCACTACGGCCCTTTCAGACCCATGCCTTGGTTGATCACTTCTTTCCATTCCTTTCTCTCTAGCGCTCTTTCTCTCCATCTTGCAATACCTATATAGTTTACGTCTTCCTCCGTCTCATTCCCACATTTTAGTTTTGGTCGTCTATCTCTTCTTCTCGTCCCTCCCAATTCACTCAGTAATATCTTCCTTGAAAGGCCTTCGTCTACCAACTCATTAAATGACCTAGGTGTTTAATCGCTCTTACAACACCAATTACTTCTGGTTCGTCAAATAATGTCATTATTTCTTGATTCGATCGTATTTACCATCCATTGTCCAACCCATTGCCTTCGAAAAAATTTCTTAACGCTTTCCATTTCCACACACCTACAATTTTCTTTGTTCATTTTCGTCCACACCTCACTACCGTACGTCACCACCATTATTATTATTGTTGTATAGATACGTATTCTAATTGCACATATTAAGCATTAAGCAGACTCATTTATTTCCTGGCATTATTGTGCTCCTATCTCTTCAATTATTTCTGGTTTTATTGTAATTACCGTTCCTAAGTAATATTTCGATACTATTCAATATTAAAGGAAATAAGAGTTACAGACTTTTCACGATTTTCCGACGACGAATCTTACAATATTTTGGCCATAGAGTTCGAAGAGATACCGACAGTTTAGAAAAGCTCATTGTACAAGGAAAGAGGGTATTAGACCTACAAGATGGCTTAACCAAATTAAGAAAATAACAGGCTCTCCAATGCAGCATTCACTTAAAGATACCCAGGACAGACAGTGATGTAGAAACACAGTTAGAAGAAGCACATAACCATGGCATCACGACGTCTCAGACATGAGAACATGACAAAGAAGAAAAAGTAATTGAAATTTGCCACTTTTGAAATTTGTATTCTTTCTCATTATTCGCTTTTATAGGTATTTAAACTTTTTTCCATTTCGTATTCTTCATCATTCTATGCCATGTATTTCGTCTTCTTTTCATTTATTATTAATCCCATTTTTATGCTGCATGTTCGAATCTCAACATCTCCTGTAATTCTTTTTTACCTATTGTTATATTTTGTGTACAAATCCGATTTTCTAAATTCGCATTTGGTTTCCGTATACCTTTCTTGGAATTAAAACATGTGATGAAATTTGCTAATTTAGCGGATCAAAATCCTTCTTCTTTTTCATTCCTCCTTCTGCCTGTACGGTATTGGAATGGACTACGTTCAGGTCTCCAGCTGTTTTTGGTTTTATTTTTCTAATCATTTTCCCGGTTTCCATCATATCTATTTCGCCTATTCTATCTTCCATGGACTTATTAAGACGTCCTACTTTCCTCTTTTTATTCGTCATTCATTCAGAGTTCATTCCATGTATGGCATGGACATGCATTCCATTTCAATAGGCTTTCTTCTAATTTTCTTGTTATTTCTATAACATCTCCTGCTTTTTCTGTAATTTGTTCGTTTCATCCATCTGATTTAGTTTTTCCTTGAAAATATCAATTCTATCGCTACTATCATGCTCTTATACTTCTGTTGAATCGACCATGTCTTACTGCCATACAGCGTTGTAGCATTAGTTCGTTTTTACCCGTTAAAGTATTATTTGACTGATAATAGATTTAGTTAGCCTTCTTAATTCTGTTTAACGCTTCCCTGTTTTCACTTTTATAGTTCCCAGATATTCAAACATTGTTACTTTTCCCATTACTACATATTATTTCCCCTTCTGTTTGTCTGCTCTTTCCATCTATCCATCTTTGCTATTTCTTCTGTCTACCTTTTTCTTATTCCTTGCAATTTGCTCTGGTAATACATATATGATACAAATGTTGTATCATCCACATATACTAAGAAAATCAGAAAATTCCTGAATATTGAATTTAGGAAATTACAAGCCCTGAAAATCGAGGAAAACTAAAGAAACAAAAAATTTCTGGAAGCTCAAAACGAAAAACATCAGATTCTGGGAAAATCCATTCGAGGAAATACCAGAAATTTAAGAAAAATTAAGGAATTAAAATAACTAAGAAACGGAAAATTTCTGAAAATCCAAAATAGGAAATTCGAAACCCAAAAAATGAAGGAATGGAAGCCACTAAACAAACATAAAATTTCTGAGAACTCCAGTCGAAGAAACTCCAGAAATACAAGGTACTTCAATCAAGGAAATCAAGAAAAATTAAGGTCAAATCAACTAAGAAAATCAGAAAATTCCTGCAAATTGAGAGTAGGAAATTGGAAACCCAGAATCAGAGGTCAAAAATGGAGGTAAAAGAATTTTAAAGTGATTACACAAACTTTTTGCAGTTAGTTACATGTTTTGACAGTGTTTTTTTTTAACTAAAGAAATGGGAAATAAAGATTTTTAAATTTAGAGCATTTCTAAAAATCTTCAGGGGGCAGCTTTTAGTTTTTTCAGCACACTGCACACGTTTTTCAGTAGTTTTCAAAATTGTGAAAATGGTTTTGGAAATCTTCGATTTAATTTCCTCTTCCCTGAAAACCTAAGTTTCCTTGTTTTCCCAAAAGCTTTGTTCTTTTCTGAAAATGTTCTGATAAGACTTACTGAAATAAAATTTTTTCTGTTTAGTTTTCAAATTTTTGAAAATTGCTCGTTGAAAATTGTTTAATTTATTTTAAGATTTTCCTGGAAACTAAAACTTCTGAAAAATATTGTTATTTTGAAGAGCTTTTTAATAATTTAAGAAAGTAATAAAAGAAGCTTATATTTTGTTCAGCAGTCAGCTTTTTTGTAATTGTCGGTTTTTGAAAATTGTTCCTGGAAATGTTTGTTTTACTTCAAAGGTTTCCTGAAAGCGGAAGCTTCTTAAAAGGTATTGCAGAAAAGCCCTTGAAGGAAGGCAACCAAAAAGGTTTTTTAATTTTTTTATGCAAATAACTTTCCCGGAAAATGTAAGGCTAAAATTTACTCAAAATTGTCTGTTTAGAACTCTTCTTGTGCCCGTTTTTTGGTTTCCAACGTTTTGAAAATTGCTGATGAGATTTTCGATTATTTTCCTCAAAACAACCAACACTCTTTCAGTTTTTTAAATCATTTTTCAAAGCCACAGGCTTTCAATTCTGCCAATAGAAAGCTTTTCAAATTAACAAAAGTTTTACTGCCAGAACCTAATAAAAAAAACCTAGTTTTGTTCTGTAGTTCCTGTTTAATTTTAAAAATTTCGAGCTTATGGAAATATAGGATTTCCTGAAACTTCTGAAAACATTCAAGAAAAGTTAGACGGCAATAAACAACCTTCTGATTTATAAACAGGAGGCTTTTCAGATTCAGAAGTTTTTTGTGTCAATAACAAAATTTTTTGAGTTATAATTTAAAAAACTAAGCTTAAATATTTCGAAATTCCTGAAATCATTTCAGAAAGCCTTAGGAAGAAGCTCTTCATATTTTGCAGAAGAATATTACATTTTAGGAGTTTTCCTAAAAATTGTGTGACGAAAACTTGAAAGAAATCTTTCTTATATTAATTTTCTGATTTTGAGAAATTCGAAAATTACCTGCGAAAATCTTTACTTGTCATGGTTTTTCTTTTTAGATTTGAAGCTTCTTAAAAGTTTTGAGATTCATAAAAGCAAATAGATAATGGACTTTGATTTTAAATTTTATATCCTACTTCTGTCGGTGGGATCAGTTTGGCATTTTTGAATTATTTTATTCATCCTGATTGTAAATAGTAGATGGTTACAACTATCCGCTTAGTTAACACCTCTTTCCATTTGGAAATTTCCCGATTTTTGTCCATCTATTCTAACTCCACCTTCCAAATTTTCATATACGCCCTTTAAGGTTCTTTGTCTCCATTTCCATTAATATTAACTACAGAATTTCTTTGATATACAGTTCCTGTTCAAATTAGTAGCCCCTAATTTAATTTTCTGCATTATACCAGCTTTTCTATCGGGGAAAATCGAGTACCGTACAGAAATAAAAAGCAGAAACAGTATGTGCAACATTTTAATAAATATAAAATAGTGGCCAACAAATTGTAAGTCAATATTTGATCTGGCTTCCCTTATTTTTTAGTAAAATCTGCATCTCCGTGACATACATAAGTATACATACTAAGTACTAAGTAACTAATACAAACTAAAGCCATTTCTTTCAGACGTTAGTTGTAATTCTAGTGCCAATCGACTCTTTCTATTAGTTGACCTTTATTTGCAAAATTTACCTTGGCTATTTATCTTTTAAGCAATTCCCATACATTTTCAATAGAGCTCCGATCGGGCGAGATTCTCGGTCTGTCTAGAACAAATTCATATTCCACTATGTAACAGAAACTTTGGTACTGATTTGGCAGTATGGCAAGGAGCATAATACCTTTGCCCGACCTGTTGGTTTGCCGTAATTTTTTAGTTTTTTTGTTAAAATCGTGAGGTGGCCTAATAATTTGATCCGGGACTGTATTGTCTAATGCAGCCTTTAATTCTATAAATGCTTAATAAATGTAGTTATTTTCTTTTTTTGTATATTCTTTTCTGTTATACGAGTATTCCTTATTGTACATATTTGATTCTGTACCTGTTTTCCGGCCTAAAATCAACTTGTTCTTCCTCTAATTTTTCTTCCATTTTGTCACTAGTTCTTTGGTATTTTGTGATCTGTTCATACTTTCTATCATTGCCAGTGTAATGTTGTCCTTTCCAACTGCTTTCCTTACTTTTAATCGAATAATTGCGCGTTCTTCTTCTTCTTCTGGTTCATTCTTATCTATATCATTTTCTATTTTACTTATTTCTTATCTGTGAAATTCGTTTCGATAAAAACCATTCCACGCTTCCAATATTTCCTCCTTTTCTGTTACTAGCTTCTCCTCTTCCTTTCCTATAACCCAACCCAGTATTTCCTCGTTTTCTGTTGCTAACTTTCCCTCTCCGTTTTCTATACCCCAACCACATACTTATGTGTTCTTCTACTTTTATCATGCTCTTAACTTTGTATCAGAATATTCTGGAATTTTGTCTAAAATTAATTTCTGAATCCCTTCCGAATTCCTCCTAGGTTTTCTTCTTGCCCTGTATTATTTCCTCTTTTGCTTCATCCATCCAAAAATAATTTTTCTAAGGTTTTGTTTTCTTTTAGCTTCCTTTTTACTTCGTTATTCCACTATCTTGTTCTCTTCTTACTTTTATCAGCCTTTCACCTGCGCTTTCAATAATTTCACGTTTTATAATCATCCATATTCTTCTGCTTTCCCATTTTTCAAATGTTCTTTTTCTTTTAGCTTTTCTTCTAATCTTTGTTGTCTCTATTCTTGCATCTTCCTCCTCTTTAATTTCTCCTATTTTCAGTTCTATTTTTGGAACTACGAACCTGATTTTGTCTCCACCTATACATCTTTTATCAGATCTCTCAAATACCTTTGATGTGTGTAATAACTATAACCTATGGCGCTTTTACTCCTCTTTCTTCTGCTTCATGTGTATGCTGGCTATCACTTGCGTGCCCCAGCAAAGTGTTCCTAGTAAACAAAAATCTAAGATTAAATATTAGAACTGTAGTAAATAGCAAGCTGTTCTATTCAATAATCTATAACTGAAATCAAAAAGCGAATTTTAGAACCTAACCTAGAGATCTAACAATTTCATCTGGATCGAATCTGGAACACGACTTGATGAAACTAAGTTGGAATTTGTAATGGAGAATCTGAAGTAAGGATTCAGATTTTGGGTCGGTTTTGAAATCTTGTCAGGCCTACTAATTTACTAACTAAATACCTGGGAACAAAAGTACGCTTCCTTTCACCTTTAAAAGAAACCATTTGGTAAGGTAAAAGTTATTGCAAAACTATGAAATTTACTATAAAAATGTATGACTAATAATAACTAACAAGGATCGTTTTATCAAAAAATTATTGAACTTCAAAGCAGACGTAAACATAAAACAGTGTTTTCTCTTAATTTGAAAACCTTTTCAGCCCTTTTATACGCTCCTTCACTCATCTAGGTTTAATTACAAAACTAAAATAACTTAAAAATATCTAACAAAACATAAGTTTTGAAACAGAATTTTAAAGTAACTCCGGAGGTCTTCATATTATTTAACTGTAAAAACTGGCAAGATAAATTCTTATATTATTATCTTTCAGCGTCACTGTAATCAAGGGAAAACGTTATTCCGCGGGGACTGATTTACATTTCAGGGATGTTGTTCACAGCAAATCTTTTATAATGTGACAGGACAAACTTTCTTCAAAAGTTTATCGCGGTAATTAGGTTATCCGAAATAAATTTTCATAAAACGTTGTTGATTTGTTAAATGAATATTTTGATGTAATTAGAAATTATTTGAATTAATTTTACATTAATAATGTTTTTTATTTGTAACGTTATCTAATGTTTGGTGATTAACTACTAGAAAACACGTTAATTTGCTTGATGTTTTAGCTGCACGTTTATTCATGGAACTTTAATATGACTAGAATTTAAGTCTTTTCGGGCCTTTTGCAGAGTTTATTTGAAAATCTAGATATCAAAATATTGAATATTAAAACCATTTGGTTTATTTTCCTTCTATCCAGTTTTGTTGCTTCGATCTGAAAAGTAAGAACGTTTCCTGCCTTATTTAGCAATTATTATCGTTTGGAAACTGCTGCTATAAGTACAGACTAAGAAGCTTTAGAAGAACGTTTCCTAACGTATTACCTAAACATAACGTGCCTTTATAACCTGTTCGAAAATAAAACCGCTTCGTATAAGGAGTAACTTAACTGCAGCTTCAACGAAGGCCCTAATATTAATGATCAGGAAGTTGGTAATAGAGTAAGTTACGGTTATGGTCAGCATTATACATGAAATTATCGATTATTGTTCAATAAAGCTTTTGGGAAAACCACGGAAGCTTTTTTATTTGCATCCTACACAAAATAATGTTACATTTAGATAATATAAAAATAAACAATATAAGAATTGAGAAAAATAAGCAAATAACTGACCGAAGATTGATAAATTTTTAAAGCAATTATCTAGTAGATGATCTGAAATTGAAAAATTATTCTGCAAGATCATTGCTTTTCTAACTGTCTCGCGTATACTTATTCTAAAATGAATTAAAATTCCTTTGAAATTGTTAATGTGAAACGGAGGAAATTTATGGCAAAGCAAAATAATTTTTCTCTATATTTTATTTTTCACGCACCGTTTTATCCTTACAATTAAACGAATTTTAAGTGAATATTAATAAAAGCACGTTACAAGGGACCGACTCCATGGAGCGATTTCCATTAATTTGGAGTGCTGCAAGTTAATACCAGAACGAAAGCGCTTCTCTGCGTGCCTTTGCCACAATTTACTGAATAGATGAACCCCTACGTGCTCCCAGTCATGAGTCATGCAAACAGTAAACATAGCATTATTCATAAATTAGGGTGAAGTGTAAATTAATTCCAATCGTGAGTAAATGTCATGTGTATATAGGTGGTAGGAACATATGATATTTTTTGTCAACGTCAGGAGGGTTTTAACAACAAACATGCAGGCTAGCAGAAGTTACTAAACAAAGTTCACGTTGGAATGTGGAACATGAAAGTTAGTTTGTACATTTACTTAAAATTTACTAAAAGGGAAATTAAAAATGCAGGCTAACAATTAGCATGTATAAACCAATCATTTTTATCGCCGTTGGTATCGACAGGCACAATCCTCTCAGGTTAAGCCTTTTCGTTTCTGTCAGAAACACTAACAAATTAGGGAAGTCTAGAGGTTGCACAATCAATATGTCACCAGTACTGATTTATGCTCTAATTATCTCTACAAGCTTCGAATTTGCAGTAATGTATATTTCGGGATAATTCTGGCCATTGCACCTTTTCTGATAATAACCAAAACATATTCTACGTTGAGTACACACTCGTTACTCCGGCTATTCAGTACCATAGCATCTGGATTAATGAAACGTTTGGATGGATTTTAAGTGCAAATACCTTTTTTTAACTGGAGATTGTGATCTTACTGTGAGCCAATTTATTGCATTTAACTTACATCAATTTTAATGACCGTAGTGACCGACTGGTTAAGGCCATCGAATATAATATATAAACCCAGTCACTGAAAATGATTCGGAACCACAGTAGTGTCGGCAAGGTAGGCGGTTGTCGAAGGCGTGGTGCTTACTACATCATCCCGTACGCGTGGCGTGCAATACAATCGGGTATGAAGACATTAGGAGGCCTTACCCCTCGTGAAGTTTAAGTGCTGATACCTTTACATCGGTTTAAATCCGAAAATATGATAGCATAAACCAAGCTCGAAATTTTAAGGAAAACGGTGGAAATTGTCCATAGAATTTCACCATGATTTAAACCACAAAATATGGTAACAACACAAATTGTTCTTAAAAATGCAAGAAGGGGATTATCGAAACTGTGTGAGAGAACATAATATGTAACTGAAATAAATAGCTCCTCATCTGGATTATCGAAACATTTGAATTATTGAGTCTACAACGTACCTACTTTTATCTTTCACCAAATCATAAATTTTAATCCAATCAAGTTAGTTAATTAAAATTTGTAAAGTAAACTAAACTTAAATTACGATCTAATCTAACTCAACGTTAATATGTCCACCCACCGTTTCATTTGACCCATTTGCCATATGGCGATCGCTCCTAATGGTGCACCAGAATTATCTAAGATCGACCCTAATATAAAAATCTCATTAGAAAATTAGGTGGTACTTCTGGTAATAACCTCATTACGTTGGCTTTACCAACACGCTAGCCAACATTATGTTCGGGATACTTAGTATTATTTCTTTGCTCCGAAAATTAATGATTTTATTACATTAATGCTAAAACTACTTATGCATTTGTTCCTTCTGTCTTTGGAAATATATAGGGTGTCACTAAAACGGCGGAGTATATCAGCACAGCATGATTCTTTAATATGAAATAAATTATTAAGACCGATATCGGTTTGTCCTAATGTTAAATTAATTATTAAACTTGGTTAGGTTGTACAGTGTACACCTGCACAATTTAATAGGATTAATAATATAGTAGATGTGTTCGAAACCACATCAGACAAATAGAAGCTGTGATTTCCAAGGTAGGTCGCTGGCATGAACTCGTATTTGCTTGTAGTTGCTTAGCAGCAATTCACCGTGCAAAATATTAAAAAGAATATCGTTAATTCAAGTAGTAAGGCCTCTGAAACTCATCGAAATGTATTATATTTGCCCCGATTTCTTAGCAATACCTGATAATATTTACCATATTTTCACAGAACCACGTGAATAGAGGAATCTTAGATTTAAAATAACTTGGAAACTATTAAAAGGAAAATTGAGTATTCGACTTAGAATTTTAAGGAAATTAAAATAATTTGCTTATTTTTCGTAATTTGAGAGACACCCTGTATATCTTAATTAATTTTAGAATACAACAGAAAACTGAGTCAAGCAGGAACCCAAATGCAAACTGTACAGAGATAAAAAATACACAAAATTTAATTAATGACTAGACAGATGTTTTTTAACGTCTTGCAGTGGCGTTCGTCACGGGTTTTGAGCATTTGACAGTCCAGGAGGTACCCATAGATTAGATACAGTTTCCAGGAAATTGTTTAACGAACCGCGTTAGAAATGCTATTTTTATTAATAAATTAGTAGGCACACGTTTATCCATAAATCATCGTCAAAATTCTGTCAACCGAAATATAGAAACATTTGTTAATGATATGACTAAATATAAAAAGGGAAAAGAGGAGATTCTCAAGATTTCTAGGTCTTAATAAATATTAAACATACACATAGGTTACATGTTCGCGTGGAAAACTCCAACGGTTTAACATTTCTTTTTGTAGTTTTAGATAATAATAACAATTTTTATGTTCACGATATGATTCATTTTTTAAGGAACAGAATAATAAACAAGCAAAAATAAGGTTTCTTTTGTGCGAAAACAAGATTTTGTATGAAACAAAATTCATTTCGGGCACGCGAAATCGCTATTCTATAATTAACCCCCGGATTCTTTCGTTTTCTAATTGTTTTAAACATAAAACCGGCGACGTTAAAAGTAGGTAACGCTATGAAATATTATGTTTCATGATTGTTTTGACATACTTGTTAACTTATTACTTCGGCAATTTTTAAGAAACGCGGAAACGAACAAGCTGCCATATGGTGCACATTATTAGTTATTTAAGTTTAATGGTTGTATGAGGAAACATACAGGAAAGAGTTGGAGCATTTTAGAGTACTGATTAAAATTTGGAAAATAATATAAGAGGCCTAATAAAATTCCTACTATTTTAAGCTAAGGATGAGAAAGTTCTTTGATTTGTTTGGTTGGGGAAGCTATACGCCTGCGGTTGCCAAGTACGTACACGGCTGTTTTGGCCATAAGCATTGTCCTATTAAAATTTTACAAGATTTACAAGATCTCGAAGATGTACAATCGAAAGGTCTTGGAGTCGTATAAAATATGATTCCTTCTGTTACTTATAAGTAGGGCCCGACTGTTAAATAAACTGCCTATTTGTTATCTTTAAAGGCAGCTAAATTTCAGCGTAATGAAATGATATTTCCAACATCGTGAACTACCTAGGGTCTATTTTGCCTATTTTGCTTAATTTTTCTTCTAAACGATATAATGTTTTGTTTCTAATGCTTAAGTAATTTAATCTAATTAGGCTTCGGTTATTTGCTGTTTAGCACCTGTAAAATGAATAATTCAATTTACTGCCAAAATCATCTTAAATTCGTAATTGGAATTAGGTTAGGGATTAGTTGTGAAAGGTCATATATGCTTTCTTTTTTTGTGAATATGTTTTGCCCAGTTTCTTATTTTTTCTTAATTTCTTTTTACCTAAATATTTTATTCTATCTAGCAATTTTTCTTGCAATTTCCTTCATTTTTTATTTTCAATCTACCATCGATATTTATAGATTCTTTAATTTCACTGCTCATGACCATTTCCTTATCCATCAGTTCTTGGTACCTTTCGTATCTGTGGATCTCTGAGTTTGTAAAATCTAATTTTATCGTTTTTGGTTTTACTGTATTTAGTTTTTTGTTTATATCCTTTTCGTCTACTAAGCACAGCTTTCACTTAGGTGATAGTCACTATCGATTTTTATAACTTCTTTTAACTCTCCCGCCCTTCGTTATTTTACTGTTGAGTTGTTGTACCAGAACGTAATCTATTATTGAATGTTTTTATCGACTTACAGTACTGGCAATAACATCCATACAGAACTTCTTTTATTTTAGTTTAGATAGGTTTAATGTATCTTATCAAAATTTTCCTACTACAGTTTGGCACTTGGGGATTTCCCTCTATCTGAAGCATTAAAATAACCTGCTAATATGAATTTTGCTGTAAAATTCTCCATTGCTTGCCGTAGATTTTTCCAGGGTTATTTTTCTCTGCTACATATGCATACTGTGCATATATAATTATTAATAATGGAATATCTTTTTCTTGTATTTTTATATCTAGTCGCAATTTGAATATTTTTTACTTTCAGTATTTAATAGTATATGTAAAGTAAAACCTCTGTTTTTCCTCAACTCTTCCATATATCACCAGATTACCATCAGCTATATTTATTGCTTAAGTTCATTTCTTCTTTGGTTTAATTATGACCGTAACTTCAAAATTGTTCTCCCTCCTATTAACTCTCTTTAATATTCAGTCCTCTAGCTGATTAAAATTTTCTAAAATTAATTATTCTTACCACTCCCTCAATTTTTCGTCATTTTCACTGTTTCCTTTGTTTTTTATTCCGTAATAGTTGCCGTGTTATTTTTTTACTTCCGCCAAATCTGTTTGTTTTATAATCAAAAAATGAGTCTTCCCCAATATAAATTAATAAGAATTCTTATTAAATTATATTGGGGAAGACTCACTTTTTGATTATATCCATTTACCCAATTTTGAGCATGGATCAGTTTACAACTGTTTGTTTTAGTGTTTTTTTAAATAATATATCTCGAATTTTTTTCCTTACATCAATTATAATATAATTAGGCAGTAAAACACATGATATTAAAAATAATAACTTTTTAGCAATTCAAAATCAAAATAACTCAAAACATTGTTCTTGTCAAAGTGACAAGCACTCCAAAACTAGGATGCAATGGTGGCGCCGCCTGGTCACCGAATGCAAACTACCCATAAAAATGCCTGCCAGATTTTATATGAACTTGGCGAATCTGATTGTTATGTGATCAGGGATTTAGGTAAGAGTACATACCAATATCAAACAAAACTTCTTTTTTGTTTCTAATCACTTAGTCTTACCTAACAAAAAAAGAACTGAATCTTCTATTTAAATTTGAAACTAATACAGATCCAAGAACATCGCTAGGCAGTAGCAAAGTAGCTGAATACTACTCGGTTCCATTCTTAGGTACCAGTACTGAATATTCTTTGGCAAATTGAAGTTAAGGGAAATAACAAATTATTTATAATAAACATTGTATATACAGGATGACATTGAAAAAACTACAATGCATACTATCACGCGATAGAGGACCATAAAATAATAAAAAAGTTCTTATACGCTAATGTCCGATCGCCTTTTTTTTTCAAGATACAGGATGTTAAAAGTTTGTTAGGTTAGGTTATGATATGATATGATAATATTCTAGTAATACTCGAAACTAAAATACACAAAATAGCCACCTGCAAGGGCAAAGTGTACACTAACTTTGGTTCAATTATGTCTTCGCAATCGGAAAAAATTTAAAAAAATTTAAATTTTCTAACGAACCTTTAACATCCTGTATCTTGAAAAGTATAAGAACTTTTTTTATTATTTTATGGCCCTCTATTGCGTGGTACTATGCAGTGTAGTTTTTTCAATGTCACCCTGTATACCTACCTGTTATTTTCAAAACAAATGCTACAGTTTATAGATTATAGGATTATTTTTTGTATGCCACTTGTATACTTTACCACTAAACAAACCAGCCGCTATTATCGACATTTCACCGATATGTATACCAAAATTTAATTCAGTTAAGGAGCGCTGGCGTATGAGTGAATCCTCTATTCAGCCTGTATTTTTGTATAAATACGGTTCAGTGTGAGAACAAAGATCAGTATTAACACCCAAGGTACTTGCTGTTTACTGGTACGTAAGAGCGAATATCGTAGCATTTAGGATTCCCTGATTCATCCACAACAATTGTTAAATCACTATGTTTTTTAGTTTATTACAGTTTTTAAAGATCTTCTGCTTTTGATCACAGTTTTTCATTGTTACTACATATTTCTCTTCTTTGCACTCCTGCAATGGTTACTTCCACACCCAATTTTTCCTTTAGAAATTTCATATTTCATTTTAATTATAAATGTTCGTAATATAACCATTTATTAATTTAAAATACCAAACTGTATTTATTATGTCTTGCTTATTTTACATTTTTGCTGCCTAATTAATATGTTTACCAGCATAAGATCCGAATCCTAACTTCTAAATATTAAACCTTTTACGACCATTGGAGAGCAATAATAAAAAGATAGTTTCGTTGGTGTGTACAACGCTTCCTTCTTCTTCTTTGTAAGCTTGGAGCTTGTTTGTTCCACTTTGCCTAATATAAATCTGTCTTGTCAGTAAAAGTCGCACTACGTTAATGCTTAGGTTATGGCTCAGAGCTGCCAGTTATACACACTATCTTAATGTGGTGTTGATTATCTTCAACTTAGATAAATATGAAGTCAGGAAATATTCTTTTTAATTTTTGAACATATAGTAATTGAATGTACCTAGTACATACAACATAAAATCTAAATTTTCAGGCTATATTTTTAATTGTTTTGTAGAAATGCATATGTTATTAACAGATCTCTGGCCAGTAGTAAATACATAAAGGGGAGTAACCAGTATCCTATATCATATAATTTTAACTTTACTTGCAGTACTAAGTTCCAGTACGTTTCACAAGTACTTGAAGGATTCAGTAAAAATTTGCAGTAGTAAATTAAATAAAGTACCGTTTAATTATTTTCATTGTTTTCGGTACTCTTAAATTTCTGCAGTAACTTCAATTACTATAAGGCAGTGCCAGTGATAAATCAAGGTTTTTCAAGTAATATTTCATATTTTCAGATACATATAGTAAACACAATTTAACCTGATAGAAAGATGCAGTTCGCGCATTCCCACTTCATTGCCAATTTATTATCAAAGAGCAGTACACTCCGATATACATAACATGCGATCGAAAAAATTTCACCTCAAGTTGGCTATGAAACATGGAAACACAAAATTAGGCATGTCGAATTTTAAGCCATACAAATGTCAGCTGTTGTTTTATAGGTTATGTGAGGTGTGTGAGGTTATGTCTGTTTTGCTGTTAGGCATATAAAAAGTCACTAATTCTATTAAACACAGAATTCAAATCTGCCACCAAGAAAATGGAGGTCACATAACTCATCTACTTTAACATAATTTTCCGTTAATAACATTTTTCTGTTCAATTTGTATTTAATTTTAGTTTTTAGAATAATTTAATCTGTTCTAATTTTTATCAGTTAGGCGTGGTTTTAGATTTAGTAGTTCTAATGGCTTATGTTGTATGACTTTAGCAAAGACATGCTTTATATTTTTCATGGCAAACTTTGAGGTGAAATTTTTTCGATCACACGTTATAATAATGTTGTTTAGCATTCATTTATGTTCGAATCTAGTGACCAAGTGTTTGTTTGTAAACATGTGATGATGCTGCATGCACGGATTCAAGGAAACTGAGAGCAATTAATTAAATATTGTACCTGAATGTACAAGGCTAGTTATACCTACCAATAATAAGAGCTTCATAAAGCGAAATATTACGATTACAATACAATAATAAAACATTTTTTAAAATTCGTTGTTTCACGTATAAAATGTATGATTTTTTTATCATTAGTAATAATAATCATACCTAACAGTAAAATTATTAAATATTACGAAATCAAGTTAACAGTGATTATTTTAAGCTAGAAATTTTATCTTTAAAGGCAACAATGTCCTGTTTGATAATGTAAAAGTTTCTGTTTAGTTTGAATAGCGAAATTTCTAGTTTTAAGCAGTAATCTACTACACTATATTTATTTTAGACTAAAAAGTGTACTTTATTAAATTTATATTTATGTAATTCCAGTAGGTTGATTTCGCTCAATTATTACTTGTAATAACAATCAGCAACAGCAACAACTACAAATTTTTTGGTAATGTGCAAGGCGAATTTTGGCAAAAACACATTCTTTGAATATTTTAAAATTAGAAATCGATCTATACATACATAGTATAGACCCCTTTATCGAACTTCTACACTCTTATAAAGATTTCAAAGGGTCCACTCTTAACTAGTTATCACGTAGAAACAAAATAGACTTTATAATATGAATTATTTTCATGTTTGCAGTTTAAAAGCTTACCAACGAAGATCTATGAAGAACCATCGGAAGACCAAATAAACGATGAAAATCACAAAAGGCGACGTAACGGGCATAAAGTTCAAGATGATAATGATGATGATGAAGTAGAATACACAAAATACTTGAATAAAAAGTTTAAAGTAGTTTATAATATTAGCAAATTTGGTTTAGTTCACTATTTTACAACATTTTTTAATACTGGGAATAATCAAGTATATGTGCTTAGAGTCGTTAAGTAGTTAGTTAAGAATTTTTCAATACCTTTTGAAATAACAAGTAGTTACCTACTGAATACCTCAATTATTCTGGTTATTAAATATATAAAGTACTTTAAGCATAATTAAATAAGTATTAAAAATATAGATATAAATCATCTGTTTATTCCAACAGAAACATAAAAGTAAATAATATAACGATGATGTTATGTAACCCATATAGGAAGTCTTTGATATCTGTAATTGTATGAAAGCGTTAACCTGGAAGTTGATTCCTTAATATCTCAATACTTGAAATATATGTAAGTCGAACTTTAATCAGCGCCGGATTAAGAAGAGTTGCCGCTACAACATGGCATTCTTTGGTTGCCTCAATTTTTGTTCTATCGTGTGTTCCGCCCTGCCTGGCGTGTCCACTGGGATCTGGGGTTTGCCCATATGCTATAAACATTTTTCTATACCAATTAAAGTTTTTTTTACAAAAATTTTGCCGCATGAAACGATCGCTTTTTCTGCTTCATTACTAATACAGCCCTGACTTTAATTTCGTTGTGTGGGTTGTTACACTTTTTAAGTTTTCGAGGCATTTTTTAATATGGAGTTTGGTTTTACCAGAGATTAGCTGCGGCATTTTAATTCCAAAGTTAATTATTTTTCCAGACGGTAATTTGACGTCGGTTTATTTAAATTAAAATTACTCAGAAAACTGAAATCTATATTTCTACCTCGATATTCAAACAACAACATTTGACAACATGGTATTTTGGAACATTACTTAAATTAAATATGTGTCAAAAATATTTCAACGAAATTTAATGGCAACATAATAAATTGAAATAATGGCCTACTTTGCATACGTAAAAAATTCTTTCTTTGGTAAGCCACTTTGTCATAATTAGAACATGAAGAGAATTGTAATTTTACTTTCCATCGTCATTGATGTATCATTCAGTAAACTTTTTTGGGCGGTGAAAAATAGCCGAAATACATTGAGGTATCACGAAAAGTCGTGGCGAAAATTATTTGCGAAACACGAACATTTAAATTAATGTTGATTTAAGTTAATGTTAGAGAATTCTAATTCAGGGAGGATGCCAAAGTAGCTCTTAAACTTCTGTTCTAGTTAGTTTTTGTTAATTTAGTCCTTCAGTGTTTATAATAGAGCGGAAAACGAATTTGCATGGCAGAATGAAAATTTGTGAGCTTCTGAGGAGATAAATCAAAGTTGTCACGGTGTTTTGTAATCTGCTAATTACAGTCACGTGGGTGAAAATTTCTCGCTGGATCTCGTACGTATGTATACGCGGATGGCAGGTACATCACGGAAGTTAAGTACGTTAATTAAAAACATGAAAGACAGGAGCCTGAAACACTTTTCATACAACCCTCAAAAGAACCGCATGAGCGTGCTGTCAGTATGATTGATGATGTGCACTTTTTACGCAATTTTCCAATGTTTACAGCTACAGATATTGCATCCGGCGAACATCACACGCTTTTTTAATCAAAACAACGACAAATTTGCGAGGAAATTGTTAATCGTGCTTTTCATTTTGAAACTACACAAATATACCCCAATCCCTGTATGAAATGCTTAATTTCGATTAAACGAAAAACACGAATTAAGGTTTTCCACAATTATCATTCGACGTAAAAGGGGACGCGGAGACACCATATGCGATTCAAATTCGGAAACTAACGCGTTTCTTAATTTATTCCCTACATTAAAATTGAGCATGTATACTACCAGCCGAATCCGAACGTATTAAATATCTGGGATTTTAGAAATCACGTTCCATGTTACTCGAGTATGCCAATTTATATCTGCGTGCCCATATAGCACCTCGCTCGACGTTCATTATAATTTAGGAAATAGTAGAGTAGATGAAACAGGTAACAACACCAACGTGCAATCTACATGATACATGGTACACACAGACAAATGGTGGCGCAGCTGCTGGAAGCGCGGGTGTCTAATAGGAGACCAACACCAAATTAGTCATGCCACGTGAGATCGATCGTGCTAATAGGGCCCCCGCAATCAGAAGAGGAAACAAAACAATTTCCCGTTATAAATTATGGAGTTGAGCAAAAACAATGTGTGTCGAAATATGCAGGGCGGCTAATTTGAACCGATAGCCGAGAGGCAATAACTAGTTAATTACGTAATTAAAATACCGAAACATCCTCCGCGAAAACAAAGCGGAAAAAATATAGGAAATAGCACCAATAAGAAATTATAGGGCGTAAAAACAACGCCGAAATCATTTAATATAATGTCGAACATATTCTTTCCCTAAAATGTCGACATAACTAGGGGGAAATCAAATATGTGAGGGTGAATCCCTCATAAATGGCCGAGACGCCCCAAAAATTGACGTAGGCTGACAACTATCAAATAAACTGCTAGCTAATACACTGACTCAACATAGATATAAACGCCGTGCATCACGCAGCCAAATGAATGGATAAATTCATGCATTAAGACCAGCTGATGTGTGTGTGTGTCTATAAATACGTTCTTAATAATGCGTGCTAATAGAGTAAATTAGAAAGGTATTTTAATTAATATTAATTTCAAAGCATATTAAAGGCAGCATCTGTTAACCTAAGGGAATTTAGTAACCTTAGACTGTAACATTATACCTACTTAACCAGCTGGGATCACGCAATTAAGAGCACTTAGAACGTAATTTGAATAATAATTGCATTACACTCGGTTGCTAAATTAAACTTGACAAATACTTATTTCTTACCCTCTGAAATAGACTTGGCGCGCTCAACTGGAATTTTAATGCAAAAAAAAAGTAAAAGCAATTCTCTTACACTTATCAGATTCAAAACTTCGTTAACTTCATTCCGAGAAATCATAAAATCTTTCCAGTCTCACTTAAGCGGTATACTACGTAATTTTTTATATGCTCACATAACAAACTAAATAATCCCTTATGTAAATTTCAGTTCCTTGGATTATTTCAAATTTTGTTGGCAAATCAAACTAATATCATCGAACTAATAACTAAAGGAACTAAATATAACTTGTACCTCATTCAAGAACTTGTAAGCGCCAGGAATAAAGATAATAGCCCTTTGGAACGCCATTTAAATCTGAAAACCACAACAAATTATTAACAGACATAAATACGTATTTCAACAACTACCCCAAGTTGATCCTTCCGGTTCAAAGTTGGCCGAAGTTGTCTCTGAAAATATTCTTTTCCCCAAATTACGACAGTAAAGTCGGCGGAGAGAGAATTTCAAAAGACATGCTCTTCTCCAAGTTATTAGAGGAAGTTTTCAGGGTTCAGTGGCGTTCTATTAGATTTGACCACAGGATTAATTCCAGGTTTAACTAGCTAATCCTTTGCTTTACAAATAATAATACCGAACACGAAAATGTTATGTCGTGTATCTTATCACTACTTCGAAATTTAGTGACATCAAGCTACTAAAATTACTATCATTTCTGAATCTACAATAGTAATAACATCGAGTGTTCATTTAAATTTGTGACTTCCTCTGGAATTGTTAAACGTTTTTTTAAGGATCGGTCTTTTCACTTCCTGACATGTTTAACTTCGACATATTTATTACAGAAACAATCGCATTAGCGAAAGTTACCAAGGATAATAATATATGAAGATCGTGGAATACAGCCTAAATATCAAAAATTCGTATTCAAAATTCACCAATGTTCGAAGTAGCCCCCTTCAACATCGAATCTGCCACATTCAAACGCTTCGTGCTGGGCTTGAGGCGGAAGGTTGTCAAAATAGCCGTTTATGACAGAGTCGATTTCTCCATAGTAGCAGATTAGTCTGCAGGGGTGTATCGATGTCGGAGGGGACTACTTCTGAAATCTGTAAATTTTGAATAAAATTGCTTTAATATGGTTATACTGCACAATTTTTAGCGTGGCCCTCGTATGACCAACTTTGCACATAATGAACAATTATTACTTAAACATATTCATTCTGAAATATTTCTAAATTAAGCGTTATGTTATTTCAAATTGAGAAATTATTTTCAGTTATTTTTTTTCAATAATAAATTAATGTCATATTTATATATTGGTATTAACTTACTGTAATGAGTAAATAACAGGACCTCGTACCGTACGCTGTACGAGGAGGGCTCGAATTTAACCCGGAATTTTGCCGCCATATACAAAATAATTTGTATAAGGAGAAATAGCTTTTCTTGATAATACACTGGACAATATAAAAGCGATGTGTGCTGTTGTTATGGTTACAATTGTTTTTGTTTAGCATCAGCGGCCATGACGGAACAACCAGTTCATAATTCTGTTGTGCAGCGATGCATCATTAAAGTTCTTATCAATTAAACCTTTTTTTTAACTCAAAACTGACCTGTGACGAAACCTGGGTACACCATTTTGCCCCAGAATCCAAAAAATCAAGCATGGAATGGAAACAAAACTTCACCGAAGCCTAACAAAGCAAAGGTTATCCCTTCAGCTGGAAAGATTATGGCCAATGTGTTTTAGGACGCAGAAGGGGTTTGTTTGTTTACAGATTTTTTAGAAGATAGGGGTACAATTAATGCTTTTTATTACGCTCACCCGCTTGCCGAAAAAGTTAAGCCTGCATTTCGGACGAAAGACGGAAAGACGGAAGTGCAGTTCTCCTCCACGACAATGCTCGCCCGTCCACCGCTCAATTGACTAGGGAATCTTAAATATATACATATATTACAATGGGAGACACTTCCTCATCCTCCTTACAAGCTGGATTTGTCTCCTTGTTACTTTCACTTGTTTGGGTCACTCAAGGAAGCAATGGGTGGTATTCAATTTGAAGATGATAAGGTCGAAAATTTTGTGCAAAACTGGCTTACCGCTCAGCCAAAAAACTTCTATAAAGAAGGGATTACGAAGCTTCCAAAGAGATGGCAAAAGTGTGTAGAGTTAGAAGGGGAATATGTTGAAATGTAGGACAAATCATATTGTAAAGATCTTGTTTAAATAAAAAGTTACAGAAAATTTCCGGCTTAAATTTGAACCCTCCTCGTAGAAGACAATATCGCTCGACGGGCGATAGCCTATAGTTAGTAAGCATCCTTATATTTCCTCAATTGCAAATTCCTTTAATGGCCGGTTTCTCGAACGCGTAGATATCTTTTAGATAGCTATCTTATAGATAAAGTTAGCAAAACAGATAAGTCGGCAACTGGTTTATCGAAACTTATCGTCACGTGACATGTCTTCGGATAACTATCTTGAGAATACATAGTTACCAGATCTGCCCCTAGATGGACACTACACCTTTAACTAACTTCAGGTGACAACTTCGGCGGCAAAATGTAATATTTCCGCTCTCATTTATGGCGCATTTAGCGTTTGCTTATTTTTAACAAAGATTGTACACTTGCCTCATACTGTACTATTCTTCTCCAGTCCGGTGCTGGAGCTTGAGCTGAGCAGGAGCGCTGCGAGGAGAAAGTTACGAAAGCGACTGGAAAGTTCCGAGCGAGTGACTAAGTGGTTACGAAACCGTAAATAAGTATTTAGCTACAAATTAACGCCTTTTAATCAGTTTTAGTTAATTCTAATCAGTTTCAGATTGGTTTTTAGAATTTAGAAATTTATTTAGCTACAAATTAATATATTTTTAATTAGTTTAAACTAACCCTATTCAGTTTCAAAGTCAAATTTAGATCTCTAGAGCCTTAATAATAATAGCAAGTAATTAAACAGCTTCATTAGTTCCTAGTTAAATCAATCAAACAGTCAAGTAGAGTCAGTTTTTAGGTACCTAAGGGTAATTGTAGACAGAGTAATCCACGTTTGGTCTCCATCCACGTGGCTGGAAATCTTCCATAGCGGAAGTTTCCATAGTTGAGTGGTTATTTAAGTAATTAGACTTGATTAGATAATACCACGTGGCTTAGTCATTGAGGTCATCTTAGGTGTGTTTCTCTCTCCGATTCCCTAGCTCCTTTCCTCTCTCTCCTTTTGGGTTTTCAAGCTGTTTTCCCACGGTCTATTTTCTTACTTTTATTTCAATTTTTTGCTCCTTTTTCCTCTAACTCTTCTCCTTCCGCTTAAAAACAGGGTCGAAAAGCCCTATACTCTGTTTCAGGTAGGGAATACGACGGGGAGGATGGCGCCGCTGAAACCAGGACAAGGAGTGGTGACGAGGGTAACGAGGACGACGACGCAACAGGAGGAACGCCAATCCAGGAGCAAGAAGACGCCCAGCAGCGAGGAGCGAAGAATGAAGCCGAAGCTCGCCAAGGTGGTGCTGGAGCGGTGCGACGAGAAGTCAGCCGAGGTGATGACCCCAGAGGGAGCAACCAGGGTGGTGGAGCTCGCCCAATCCAGGAGCAGGAAGACGCCCAGCAGCGAAGAGCGGAGAGCGAAGCCAGATAAGCCAGGTAAGGTGGTGCTCCTTATGTCCCCAGAAGGAGCAACCAAGGCGGTGGAGCTTGCGGTGCGCAGGATAGAGGATGGCAGAGGAAGCAGCCAAGGAATCGTCGCTGCCCCTGGCTAGGAGGTCGGAGACTGCTGCCAGGCCAGTGAGGGAGCCCCAGCCCCAGAGCAGGGGGGCAGTCAAAGTGACGCCGGAGACGGCCATCCTTTTGTTTCAGACGATGGACGCCATGGTCAACCTGGTGGTCGACACAGAGCTGCGGAATCAACACTTGGAGGGTTTCCTGACAGCGCAGCAGGAGGAGAGGAGGCAGCAGAGGCAACAGCAGTAGAGGAGGGAGGAAGAGCCGATGCCGAGGACCATTGAGGAGCCCAGGGACAATGGGAGGAAACTGCCAGCAGAGAGCCGCCGGGAAGAAGAGGACCGGCAACAGCAGCGGCAGCAGCAGCAGCAGTAGCAGAGGCAACAGCAACAGCAGCAGCAGCAACAGCAGCAGCAGAAGCATCAGCAGAAAAGACAGGTAACACCGATAAGACAGGTAACCTACAGGGACGCCGTGAAGAGGCTCCAGGCGAAGAGCCGAGAGCGCCCGGTTGTCATCCTGCGACGGGAGGAGGGAGCCGGAGAGACGATCACCAGCGAACAGATGAGGAAGGATGTAGTCAAGAACGTCGGCATCGGGAAGGAGGGAGTTCAGGTGAGAGAGGTAAGGCTGGTGAGGTCTGGGATTGCAGTTGAGGGGCAGAACCTGGAAGAAGCCAAGAAGTTGGAGGAGTCCGCCCAGTGGAAGACCGTGGGCCGAGAGGGAAAGAAGACGGCATCCTTTCCTGGTGGTGTACGCTGCCGAGGGAGACACCGGAGAGCAACTCACCAGGGCGTCGAGGAAATGGAGAGAACCGTTTGATTCTATTTCCATAGTGAAGTTGATATCAGGGTGTTGATTGTTGAGATTTGATGTTCTAAGAAAGAAGCAAGGTTATGTCTTCCATGGGATCAGAAATCTTAGGTTTTAAATCAAAGAATTCCTAGGCTATTGCCTCAAAAAAATCCATAAAAAGGTTTGCAATCACTTGGGCAAAGGGAGAGATTATAACTAGCTTATAGAATTGATTTCTAAAAATCAAAATATGTGGAAGAAATGAAATGAACTTTCCAACGAGAATGGCGAATGAATAAGAGATGGGGACCTTGGTGAACATATAGGTAACGTCAAACCTGACAAGCAAGTCATTAGGGTATATGGTGAGATTGTTGATGAGGTTTAAAAAGTGAGAAGAATTTAGAATATGTGACGAAGATTTCCCTGTATATGCCTTAAGAAAGCCAAAGAAATATTTGAACAAATTGTAGGTGGGGAAATTTATGGGGTTAACAATGGGGTGGAGAGAGATCTGCTGCTTGTGGATTTTAAGAAGACCATACAACCTTGGCGGTTTATATTCACGATGAATTAAACGACGTTGAATGTCCTGTGGAAGGTCAGATGATTTGATGGGTGTGACAACCTCGCGTTCGATTTTGCAATTGGGGTCACGAGGAATGGGAGTATATGTATTGTGCACTGGTGGCATTTACGTATAGCGAGGTCGAAGAAAAGCATATCATCACAACTGTGTGAAACCAAGTGTTAAGCATGGTAAATTCAAATATAATGATTTAGAGTTGTATGGTAGCTTCAGGTGTTAGCAAGATGTTTATGGGCAACGGCTGAACGAACTACATTACTACCATGAGGTCAAAAAAAAAATGATTCTAAGCAGGCCTTGACTAGTACAACACGATTGGCTACACTGGTTCTAGAATGCCTATGAATTATAATGTGACAGTGACATTTCAAATGTAAGTCAGTTTTGCAATCTTGTTTCCAGAATTATTTAAGTTTATCGTTGTAATACTAGTGAAGGATCACATTTTGAACACCTACTCTAACATGTATTCATCTTAGTTTTCAGTTTGTTCCCTAAATAAATACTGTTTTGTGTTTTAATTTATTTGACATTTATTAACCTCTAACCTGCTGCCACATTTTGAAATCAGTCTTGCCAATCGTGTTGTACTAGTCAAGGCCTGCTCAGAATCATCTTTTTTTCGATCTCATGGTATTTTATCATCTGCCTTAAGATCATCAGTAAAGATGTTACTCCGTACTAGACCACTCCAACAGGACAATTCTACCTGCCATACTTCAACCAAATCTTGTACGAGGGTAGAAGATAATGTGATTCCTTTGTTGAGGTGGCCTGCCCAGTCACCTGATTTAAACACACCTGAGCATCTATGTCCAACTTAAGGAAAAAACACTGCAAGACCAAAGAGCAATTAAAAGTTGCTGTAAAAGAAGAATGGTCAAATATTTCCACGAGCACCTGTAGGCATGTCAAAAAGGAATTGCAGCTGGGATTAAAGCAAAGAGTGGAAAAAGTGTATAAATACAATCTTTGTTTATAAAACTTCGGTAATTTTTTATTTTAATTTGTACAGGGTGGTTAGAAAATAAATGCGTTTCGAATCAATGCTTATAGCAACTTCTTTCATCCTTATGACGAGCACAATCCAATCCCTGATTTTGACCAATCATTTTTGTAGGCTCCATACGTTCAAACAAAGCTGTATATTTACAAATTACGCGTTTAAAAATAAGGAAGATTTTGTTTAACATAAAGAAGACAATTGAATTGTTTTCCAAAAAAATTGTGTTCAACGACAAAATTATTTAATTTATTAATTGTACCCATCAAAACTGCGAATAAACATAATCTCTCTAAAAATCACTTCTGTTTGATAAGTGTTACCCTTCAGTTGACGAGGACATGTAAATTTGTTTGCATATTACATTGCCTTTATTTGTAACAATTGCTATACAAGCATAGTTTGTTTTATGAAAAGTAAATTATCTATTAATACTTACTACTCAAATTTTATGAAGCTTGATACAAATACAAATAATTTTCTGAAAAGGGAAAGGGAATAGGTGGTTTATATCTCGCGTTATACCACTTAAACATGTACCAAACATATGAAATTTCCAATGTGTTAAGCTAATTTACACGGAATGTGTGTTATTTCGGAAAGCACGGAAAATTCCCTAATAAATAATGTATTCGAAACTTATATTTAGCAGAGCTGCTGACATTTATTATTATCATTCTTTTCTTCGGAAGTGCTTTAAAAATTAAAACTTCCTTGTTCATTCATTGCCAGTGAAAATGTTATTTATCTTTCAGTATCGAAACAGTCCTGAATTCAATGAAACATAAAAATAGAAAGCTCTGCTGCTCTACGCCAGGTAACAAATGAGTTGACTGACGGCTGTAATACTTAATTTAAAATTTATCAGGCTAAGTTTTAACAAGGCAACCGCATGCTGAAAATAACGGATATGTTTTCGCAGTTCGCAGCTTGGTGCTCAAGTTGTGTGCACGTCCATTTAGTTCATCCGGTGACTGAAGATTAATTTGTCAACGTTGTCATACCCTGTATTACCTTCCTTTAATTTTTAATTACGTGTTCATACGTGGGTAAATCACCGGGTTTTGTAATTTAAAAAGTTCCTCCATAGGACTTTATTAAAGAAAAATAATTTACCCTGTCAGACCATAACTATGAATTTATAAATTATTAAAAGCTCCAAATCCCGGGTTTACCTAATGTCCTCCAAAACAGCAGCTGGCTGGACGACGTAGATCCAATTCAGGGAGATGGTTTGCTATAAAGTCACCCACGAATTTTTTCACTCTCATTTCGTGAAGTACCCACGCACGCATTTTTAAATGTAATTGTATTTTTCTGTTATACGTATAACAACGTACGCAATGCATAAATTACTTCTTTTTAGTGCAAAACCAAATAAATAGATTACATTAACAGGTTTCAGTTTTTAACTGATTTATTCATATTTCTGATATTTAAAAAAAAAAGAACTATTCTTGTGTGGGTAGAGGTCAGCACAGCGTTGATAAAATCACCTTATTTTTTCTTTGTCTCCTGTTTTTTCCTTTTGAAAATAAAATTAAACTGTAAAAATCGAAGCCAAACTAACTTAAACTCCATTATTTTCGATAAAGTTGAATTTTCTTTGCTTGTTAGTGCATCTACAGGTCTTACCAAAGAATTATTATTAAATAAATAACTGCTTACGAAATTCATAGAATTCTTGTTAAAAAAACGATGCTGTTTTTTGCCCTCAGGTATTTACAGCAAACTACAATTTTTAATTGCGTATAACAGCTCGTGCCCTTAGGATTTTACAATTAAACATAAAACGAGGAAGTTTCTCCTATACAACTGCAAGTTCTTCACTAATATCCTTAGCCTTGTTTATAGCTTAACTACCAAATGCACACAAACGTCGGTCAGAGCATTTCTGGGGAGTGCTTTATTGTATTTGGTTAGCAAGCATTCACTTCAAGTACTGCAACCGTAATTATCTTCTTCTTGGCTTAATTAGCAAATGTGGTGGCTATTAAATACTCGTATTGTTCTATAGCAAAAGGGGTGGCGTTTTATACGTTAAACAACTGAAGCTTTTTGTTTTTTTTAGTTTACCTGAAAATTGTTAAGCCTATCGAAAATCCTATATATAATTTTCAATTGTAAAGGGGCCCTGTGTTAGAAAATTTGCACTTGGTTAAAGATTCATTTATATTTTCCGATTTGCTATCGTGTTAAGAGGGTTTTGTCACCCTTCTATAATAGAAGATCGCATATTTAAACGCATTAAAATTAGCTTAATAAAAAATCTGATCAGCAAAGGAATCTTGAGATCAACTACTTCTTCCGATGATTTACGGAAAATTAACATTTCTAGAAACAAAACTATTTATTCTGCTGACTTGGTGAAGAGCATACCTGCCAGAATTTGATTCATAGTAATTTGTAATTTAATTGAGAATTTATCTTCAATAAGTAAGTAAAGTTAAATAAAGCCAACTTTTCAAACCTTCTACGGAAGATCAAACTTAGTTGTCGAAATACATTTCGTAGTTCTACAGAAGCATTCAGCGCTTAATAATATTTTAAAGAAAGGGTATTTGAACGAAGTTACTATTTTTACAAATAAAAACACATGCATGGCATTACATGGGTCTTATTTGCTAAACCTCTGTGTTTGATATCACTGACATGAATTGAATGTTTTCGGCAAAAAACAGCTGTTGAATAAAATATTCAGAATTTGCTAATGGACTTTAATAAATGCTTTCTAGGGACTTTTCATGATTAATTAATCATAAATAATTATTAATATGGAAGAAGTCATTTTTCACAAAAAGCCTTCTTCTTCTTCTTCTTCCTCAACCCATATTAATCCACTCCTGGACATAGGTCTCTCCCAGCCCTTTCCATTCTTCTCTGTTTAGTGCTTTGTGTTATTTGTCTTTTACAATATTTTACTGACTGTTTGTAATATTACGTATACTGTACATAATGAATTAAATACTGTTCAGTTTATTACAACCCTTAAATAATTACATTTATTTTAACTATAAATTAATATAAATGTTAAATAAAATTAAAACATTCATAAAAATGATTGTTTGAATTTTTAATTATTTTATAACAATTTATAATCTACATTTTTATAAAGCTGTAATTTTTTATAACAATTTATAAACCGCTTTTGTATAACCTTAATCACTATTTTTTATATGATTAAACGTGCTGTGTAATTCTCTAATAACGTTTATCTACCTTTATATTGTTTAACCTTCAAACCATATCTTTCTTAATTTATTATTCTTCTAGTTTTTGCTGGTATTTTTTAAATAATCATGGAAGAGCCTTTAAATATTTCTAAAAATTCTGAAATTCGAAACTGAAAAGGATATTTCAGGGTTATGTATGTCGTTTTTTAAAAGTATCTCACAATTTGGAAAAAGCAACGTTGTGAGCTTCGAACAAAATTGTTTATTTTAATTTTCGAAATTCCAATAAGAAAGTTCTTTTAAATTTTTATAACACCTTTTTTGTGTATGTATTTACTCTAATAATACATTTTCTTAATATTTTATAAAGCAATCGTTTAATTAAGCTATCAGAACTTCAAACAGAAGTCTGAATATTACAAGAACATTTACTATCACTAAGTTAAATCAATGGCCTCGGTAATTTGGAAACTGGAAACTCAATTAAACCTTGATTATTCGACTATAAAAGCACTTAATTTCATGTGCACGCATATGTAAAGTAAAGCACCACCGAGGAAAAACCTTCTAAAATGTTACAGAATCATAGTATAGGTACATGATGGTTAAACAGAAGCAAATAGGAGAATACGCAAATAAATAGTTAAATAGTTTAGCGTTCCATTCATGTACGTATACCACTGCAAGTATAAATTTTGACCTAATTTGTTAGCCCGAGCGGTTAGAAACAGTAACATTAATAACTTGATATGCACTGCGCTCGGAAATGCCTTCAGAGAATGCTTGTAAATCCAGAGGTGGCTCTTCTGCAAAATGAACAAGATAACCACTAAGAGCTTCTTACGCCAAGGACATAGCTGGTATTTCTCACATTACGTTGACAAAAATTTGACTTTCACTTATAAGACCTTAATCCTTAATAATTAAATTAATAATTATGAAACTTCATTTGCATTAAATAAATAAAAGGTTAAGAACCCTCTTTAAGCTTTAGACGAATAAACTACAGCTAAACGAGATTTGTAGACTCACTTTAATGTATTCGTAATTAATGCATTATGGTGGTTGCAAAATGGTTTACAGTGGTGAACTGTTAATGGATTATCAGTCAGTTATTTGCTAGCTTAGCGGTGGTTACTGTTTTAAAAACAGTAAATTGATTTCTGACGTATTAATAAATGCTATTCCAGATTTATTATTAACGGTATATTAAATAATTATAAATTTTACATGCATGGAAGTGACCTGTTTATTCGTTAACGATTTCATTTCATTATCTGAATTATTTTATTAAACCTTTTATATATGTATAAATAATTACACGTCCCCACAATTGTTTATTAAAAGGTATTTTATTGTTTTGATACGTAATGTAACAATTTATCAAAATTATTAATGTAACTGAATTACAAGTTAAAATTTTTTAGGTTCTAAATAAAGCTGTTCCTGATTCTTGAAGCTTCTTGAAAGTTGAAAGTAAAATGATCCACGTTGTTAATCGCAGCACAAACGTTTGTGCTCAAGCATCTGTAAAGTCAACATTTTTAAAGTAAGTTGAAGCTTCGTCGTACTTGTTTTAAAATTGTATTGCTGTCGAATTGCCCTCGGGGACAGCCTGCATCCCTAGAAAGTTTCTAGGTGGCGGATAGGCGAATGCCCGGTGGATATACTGGGTAGGAGAAAAAAGGATCCATCAAAAGGAAGGGGGAGGAGAGGAACTAGCAGAATGAAAATAAGGAAAAGGGATCAAATTCCCGGGTAGAGGCAATTCTGCATGGGACTAAAATACACCGAAAGAGACGTAGCTGTTGATACATGGAATGTTGAAGAAATCACCACAATTTTACAGAAAAAAAACATAGAGGATTCAGAGCGAGTAGATGTTGTCAAAGCAATGCATTCACACTGTCCCAAATAAAATCAAAAGAATCAAACCACAGGAAGAAAATTACCCTTGGGAATGATGCATCTGTCAAAAGCGTACGATAACGTACCAATACAAAACGTGTTAAAGTTAAAGCCATGAAAAACTTGTGCGAAGATCAAAGTCAAAACCAAGGAGAGAGCGGTGTTAACCTAGTCATTTAAAATCATGAAGGGACTGAGCCAAGAATGCCCATTGTCACCAACGTTATTTAAAATTTGGATGGATGAAGCACTACGAGATTGGAAAATGAAGTGTAGCGAAATGAGAAGACTTGAAGGGGGAGAACAATATATATTCTACAATTTGCAAATGACCAAGCAGTTATAGCGCAAGAAAAAGATGATGTTGACTATATGACCATTAAACTAAGGGAAGAATACGAAAAATGGGAATTAACACTAAACATTGACAACACAAAATATTTTTTGCTAGGGATACAAACGAAAGAATTAGAAATGGGAAGAGGAGATGTAAAGGAAAAATGTGAAGAATATGCATATCTAGGAGTAAGGGCAGTGGAAGAACAAAGAATAAAAGCGAAATAAATGGAAGAATTGCAAAGAGTAAAAAAGTAATTAATGGAGTAATGCAGTAAATAGTATATTGTGGCACGAGAATATATCCAGGAGAACAAATCCAAATATACAACACAATCTGAAAATGTGTGGCATTATATGGAGATGACGTGTGGCATATGATAGAATGGAATAACAATAAATTAACAGTTCTAGGAAGGGACTTCCTACGAAAGGCAACAGGGATATTAAAAGCCAAAAAAAGAACCTCATTTGAAGACGTTTGCAACAATTTTTTGAATTTCGCAACACATTTAAATATTTTCGGATAAAATTGTACTCTACTACTCTACTAAAAGATATAGTTTAAAAATTAACTTTAAAATTAATGTGTCTAATAAATACAAATTTAATTTTTCCGCATTTTTCATCGTCCTATTTAACTTAACCTTTTTAATACCGCATTTTAACTTATTTTAATAAATACATTTCAAAAAGGCACTAAAAATCACACGCAACGATTCTGACATGTATGAAATTTAGGGAAGTTGTTATAGCCGGATCTTCCAAAGAATACAGAAAAAGGGTTTCGTTGAAACAAGAACCATACGCATATTGTTTGATGTAAAAATGTGGCATGCGGGTGAATACAAATATGTTTTGGACAACTCCAGATTGAATTTTCAAAGAGAAACAATTTTATATGTGTATTGTAAATTTATCTGATTGCCATCGATGTTGCTGTTATTATAGGGAGTGATATCGGAAGGAAACAATTCTCAAACTATTTCCGTGGGCGGTATTAATATAAGTTTAACTAAACGTAAATTCAGGAAGACTGTTTATTAAGAGACAATTTAATGACAATAAAATTTGAAATCAGGGCGAATACTTCTATTAATTAATGTGGGCTAAAATGTTACAGAATTCTAAGCTTTAATAAATATTTTTTCTTCGATGACAGGATAACATGTGCTTATATGTTACAAATGATGATTGGCATCCTGCCGAATGACTCAACAAATCCAAATAATTAGGTGATATTGCGATTATAGAAATTTCATCAGCTTTAAATACATTTATCGTTAATTTAACCTGACGAGTTTAAAATTAAATTAATGCCGTTTGTAAAATAGTTGTTATTCGAATTTCATAACCCCATTATTATTCCACAAAGTTGAGTTTTGCCGTGTTTCTAGCAATTAATCCGAACACATAAAAACGATAGTTGATTATAATTGTTTAACTTTCTATGTTTCAATTTTTAAATTATCATATAACCCGAAAGATATATTTTGGAAAATTGTTGGAAAAATTCAAAAAATGTTTAAAAAACTCTATAATTTACAATAATTGTCGATGATTTAGTAAAGACGTTAAAATTCCAGCTATAAAACTAACATAAATTCAAATAACCATTATGACTCCACGTGGTCAAAGGGTCAAGGCAAAAAGCCTGCTGGATATTTAATTATACCAACTGACAGAATCTGCTTATTGTAAGATTTATGTTCAGAATAAGTAAACCCCTTGCAACGGTAGCTACTTTAAAATGTTTTATTGCTGATGCAATTCTGTTTGTGATGCCATGAGCCACTAGTCTATTAAAAAGCAACCGCCAGTTTTTGTTTAGGAGGCTAATTATAAAAAGTGTTTAAGTATACGACTGATATTGGCAAAATAACAGAAAAGTAAAAAATATTTTATATTTGGAAAAAAGGAAAAGTTGCTTTGTTTTTTAAGAAAAATCCTCTTTAAGAGGTTAGTAATCGGGTCACGTAGTGTAAAAACAAGGGGTTAATTGTTTAGTGCTGTTATACTTTTTATTTTTTTGTATCTGCTGCGCTTGCAGTTGGAAGTGCTGCAGCGCCACCCAACTTGTTGTCTTCCAAGATGCCACCCTAATACTTTGAAATCAGTTCTTTTTTGCTACTCGAACGGCCAGGGCGTGCATGAGTGACACCACTGGTAATTAGTAAACCATGTGTTAACTGTCAGTTATACTTTGCTGCTCGATCTGGAGGGTGGCATACGTAACTCCACGTAACTTGTATACCACGTGCTAACTGCAACCGATTCAATCTGTTAGTATTAAGATTTAAGTGTGAATTAAAGTATTTGCTTGTACTACACCCTTCTCCGGTTGAACTGTTTCTACTGTGAAATCGGACAGGGAAAAACACACAAGGCAGAAAAGAAGCTGATCTCTACTAAATAGAGACCTTTTTGTAACACTCCTGTCACGTATAGCGCTTTGGCCCTGAGAACAAACGAAAATCTAGAAGAACTGAATTTAGAATTGGAGAAGATAAATTGGAATATAATAGGTCTTTGCGAAATAAGGAGAAAAGAAGAAAAATTAACATATTTTGACACAGCACACACATTCTAGCATACGGGAAGTAGCGAAGATAATATTGGCGGCTTAAGAAATAAAGTAGTAGAAATCTCCAAAGTATCAAACAGAGTAGCATACCTAATACCGAAACTGACAAAAGGGTATAGACTAAAGGTAAAACAGGTATACGCCCCCAATGCTAATAGCGAAGATGAAAACATTCAACAATTTTACGAAGACATCACCAAAGCAAAATAAAAACACAAAGCTAAAATTGGATAACGATAGGAAAATAAAAATAGTGTGGCATCTTCTGGTTATGCCACGGGCAATTAAAGAGGTTATGTGTTAGCAAATTATCTAGAGGAACAACAAATGTATGTAATGAACTCATTTTTCCAGAAAAAAACAAAAAGAAAATTCCATGGCGGGAAGACAAAGAACGAGATAGACTACATAACAACAAGTCAGAAGTATATAATTGAAGACGTCACAGTACTGAACAGATTCTAAACAAACAGTGATCACAGGCTAATGAGGACAAATATTGCCTTCGATCATAAATTAAAAAGAAAAAAGCACATAACACACAAACAGCATAGAATAGATAAGACCATGTTACTCCAAAATAAAGACGTTTACCAACGAGAACTTCAGATACAGATGTGGTACAATAACGTACGAAAAGAGGACTCTATTGAAGACATAAACAAAAAGATAACAAAGTCAAAATGTCGGGAACGAAGTAATACAAACAAATGAAACTGGAAATATGAAGAAGACGAGTAACCATACGAAAAACTTAGTGGAGAAAAGAAGAACCCTAGTAAGGGGAGGAAAGGAAACATCGCAAGAATATAAAGAATTAAATAAGGAAATACAAAAGTTTGAAGCAAAATTTTAAAAATACAATTAACTACAACTAATAAAACTTAGAATAGAAGGTAAACAAAATATAAAAACTCAGAAAAAACACAAGAGAAATAAACACACTTCAGGACGACAAAGGAGTGCCCACCTTCAATAACAAAAATAACATTTCTACAAAAAATTGAAAGCGCAACAGAAAACGAATCATGTACAAATAGAATCCAAAACGTAGTATCGGAATAAATACCCGATATAAATATGGAATAAAATATGCCATCAAAAACGTAAAAAAATGGAAGAGCGAACGGTGAAGACGGAATCATTCCAGAAATTATCAAACTTGTAGAAAAATAAACAATATTACTACGTAAATGCATTGAAGAAAGGAGAATCCTAAATGATTGGAGAAATACAGTACTACTATACAAAAAGGTGATTCGACAAAGTTATAAAATTATCGACCAATTAGTCTATTGGCACAACTATACAAACTACTAACACGTATTATAACCAATCGACTGACACATAAACTTGACGCATACCAATCGCCCAAACAGGCCGGTTTCCGAAGAGAGCAGAGGTTGCAGTACAACAGACCATTTACATACACTAAAAAAAAATCCACCGAATTCAGCATACCGTTCTACATAGCTTTTGTGAGCTTTGAAAGCTCAGGACGACAGCAGAATGCATTCCAGGTATACAGAATTGATTAGAAACGTCTTCAACGATTTACAATTAAGCTACGATCGGATATAACCACAAAACACATAAAAATACTGAAAGGTATCAGACAGGGAGAGGTCTTCCTTATTTACGGCAGCCCTAGAACATTGTTAAAGGGCTGGAATGGCACAACAGGCACTAACTTAAATAACTTGCGATTTGCGGACGTAGTTACTCTTATTTCCGATAATATGGAATATAAACTCCTGGACAAAATTAACGCACCACTTCATTTTTTTCAAATAACTCCTAGATTAGAAGGATTTTTGACTTACTAATTTTTTTACAAGTAAGCTGTGGACCTCCGCTGTCATTTTTATCTCTGTTGTCATAGGTTTGTTTTGTTTAGAATTTGCAATTTTCATTTTATGTGATTCTTGACTTGGGAACTTTTCGTAATTCGATTGGAAATCTTCTTTTCAACGTAAGTTAACTTTAGTTATCATGATTTTTGTTATCAATTCATCATTTATGAATATCCTAGACTACAAAAATGAATCGAGCCAGAAACCTATCAGTGGAAGAATCGGTACAAGCGGTAACTCTTTTGGGTGAGGGATACTCAATGCGTCAGATTGCTAATCGGCTAGGAAGACATCATTCCAGCGTTAGTCGCATGGTAAGCCGCTTTAACGAGACTGGATTTCACTCACGAAGACGAGGGCAAGGTCGAAAGCGGTGTACTATTCCAAGGGATGAGCGGTTTATTAGGCATTGCGCTCTGAGAAACAGGAAAAGCACTAGCACTGAGCTACAAAATGAGCTTAGAACTGTTCGCAATGTTCGAATATCGTCTCGAACTGTCAGAAGACGTTTAAAGGAAGCTGGATTGACTAGCAGAAGGTCGGCAAAAAAACCATTCCTAACTACGGAACACAAAGTTCGAAGACTGCGATTTGCCCGAAATCACCAATATTGGACTCTTGATGATTGGAAGAAGGTTTTATTCACCGATGAAACCAGAGTGAGCCTAAAATCTAATGATGGACGTGAACGTGTCTGGCGAAGACCTGGAGAAAGATTTTCGAGTTGCAATGTCTCTCAAAAAATTCCTTTTGGTGGCGGGTCGGTAATGTTCTGGGGAGGGATTTGCTTCAACGGTCCCACAGAGTTAGTCCCTATACGTGTGAGGTCTATGAATGCAGATCATTATCTGCAACACATCGTAGTTGATAATGTAATGCCATTTGCTCCCTTTATTGGACCTGATTTTCTGTTTATGCAAGATAATGCTCGACCGCACGTAGCTGCACAGGTTCTTGACTACTTGAATGCTGTTAATATCCCGTTCATGGAATGGCCAGCGAACAGTCCTGACTTAAATCCTATTGAACATTTATGGGACGCCCTAAAAAGAAATGTTCGAAGTCGTACACCTGCACCTATCAATCATGACCAACTGGTAAATGCAACGCTTGAAGAATGGGAGAATGTTCCTCAGGGTTTGATTGAAAATTTAATCTCCAGCATGCCAAGGCGTATGGAGGCAGTAATTAGAAGCAGAGGAGGTCATACGCGGTATTAACATCGCGTTGAATACTCAAATTTCAGTTTTTACGAATTTTTCCGTTCTCACAATTTGAGCGATTTGTAGCAAAAAAAAGATTTGAAGTCAAAAAACAAAGATTTGAAGTCAAAAATGTTTGGAATTGAGGTCATGTTATAACACTAGTCTAATTTATGAGTTTTAGCGTAGTTTTGGTTTGATTTTAATTTCTATATTGAAATTAAGTACGTTTAATAAAGTGGTGCGTTAATTTTGTCCAGGAGTTTATAAAATTCATGTTGAGAGATCTAAACGAGCAAGCTCTGACAAGTAGCCCTGAAAATAAACTTGGGAAAACGCAAATGTTTTGTTATCCGGCACGAGCAGAAGAACAACAAGATGGCGATGACGATGAACAAACAACGATCGAGGACACAATAATAAAGAGAGTAAAGGAATATGTAGTTATATATTACGAGCTAGGATAGTGCAAAAAGGCCAGCAAAGAAAATTAATGTGCTCATATAAAAAGAAGAGTAAGGTTGGGTTGGACTGCCTTTGGAAAGCCAAATTATGTTATCAGTGCAGTGCGTATTACCAGTAATATTGTATGGTGCAGAAATCTGGGGGACTAAATAAAGGCGTAATACATAAGCTCAAAACAAACACTACTTGCTATGGAGAGAGCAATGTTGGGCATTTCGATCAGAGACAAGGTGAGAAACGACGAAATTCATTGCCGTACAAAGATGACAGACATAGCTGAAAAAGAAGCAACATTTAAATGGAACTGGGCGAGACATGTGGCGAAGATGGGTAACGATATACATATGGGCAAAATTAATTCTAGAATGCAAGCCTTGGACAAGCAAGCGATCTATCGGTCACCCACAGACCAGACGGAAGGACGACATAATAAGGATAGGATCGAAATGGATGGAAAAAGCAAGAAATAGGAAAAAATTGATAATTCAGAAGCATACTTTGGTCCAACAATGGGCAGTAGAGAGCTGATGAAGAGGAAGAAGCAGTATCAGGCGAGAACAGACAAAAGAGTATGGCAGAAACATAAATTTTCTTACATGAAGAAATTGCATATAACTAACATTATTTGTTAAATAATCTTAAAATTAATTAAGTCTACATTTTAACTGAAAAGACAGATTTATATCAGACAAACGCTTGTTTTTACCAATAAAACTATTTCCCTAACACTATTAGAGCAGTCTAAAAAGATCGCGAATGCAGTATGTATTTGCGTAGATATGTGTGAGCAATATTATGAATTCATGAGTTTTAAGTTTTAAAAACTTAAAAATTAAAGGTTTTGAGTTTTAAAAGCTTAAAATTAAGTTCGTTTTTATTCGGTCCACTCATCACATTTAGCTAGATTTATTTTTGGATGGAAATGCTGTCAGACAGCTGTTCGTTAATGCCTTACATTAGGGACGTCAGTCAAATCTATGTTCTAATTAAAAATTCTAAACGAAAATCAAAATTCGCACTTTTTACCTCGAAATAGAATTTCGTTTCTCACTTTAATTCAATTTCGCGTATCTACGTAGTATCCAATTAGATTAGTTATTAACGACTTCAGTTAATACATTCGAGTCAACATTCAAATCCGAAATAGATTTCTGGACATTGAACTTGAGAATTCTGATATTTCTCTAAAACATGTTAAAAATATGCATCTTGAAGTCGAATCCAAGTTTTGGATCTTGCAGTCGCAGCAATCGTAATTTCGGATTCTCTTCATGTTCGACAACAGAAATGCCGCAATACAATTTCGAATGCGAATCAACTACAATTTTGAATTTCAGTAATAAATCTATTTTAGAGATTAATTTTCAAGGATCTTTTAATGGAATGGCCACTGTGGAAATACTTCGATTCTAAATTCGGAATACTTTCCTTGCTATTCTATATTTGTAACTTTTTATTTAAATAACCGCTTAGGAGTATCTTCCTAAACTGTGAACTTCCCGTCAATTCAATTTCCTCAATTTTAGTTCCCGTTAATAGAATGCCATCAACAAATACTCGTATAATAGTATCAAGTTTCGTCTACGGACAAACATCATTTCTTGGTCTGAATTTGCTTCCTAAGGCAAATGCATAGCATTGAAACAGTTATTCCAACATTCTGGTGATTCTTTAAGGTCAGGCAATGCATGTTGCAGTTTTAAAACTTTTGTGGATACTTGAATACCTTCAGGAGTTTTGATATTTAGATTTAACATCTAACTGCTTTATTTTCCAGGCTCTATTTATAGCTAGTGAAATTAATTAGGGTTGATAATTTAGCTACGGGGCATAAACATTCTTATACCAGTCCTCCTGGAACCTTTTAGTCACCAATCTTGCCTTTTTTACGCCATTATCTTTAATATTAAGGCTCCATTTGGTATCTCTCCATTCTTGACTGATTGTACTGACGTTTTATGTGTATATTGCTGCAGAAAGACAATAATGTACAATATACATACATCCCATAATCGTTAAATGTTGAATATAATTGAGTATCTCTTCTTGTTCTAGTTTACTTTCCTTCTGTAAAATATTTCTCTTCTTTTTTGTTTACTTCTGACAAATTTATTTATATTCTTCTTTTGCGTGGCTTCAACAGCCCTTTTATTTTATTTATTTCCCTTTGATAATAAATATGCCAAAAGTTCTGCAAGTAAAAAGTCATTAACAACAGATTGCAAAATATTAAATCCTATAATTCGAATCGCCTTAAAAAAAAATCAGTACAAATCCCAACCGCTAAATCTTAAAAAGTACCTGGACCCACAATTTTCTTTCATTTTTTGGCTAGGAAATTTAGGAAACCGCTTCATTCCTGCAATATGTTTGCCAAATAGTCTTATTTAAGCTGACCTATTTTGATTTTATCAGTAATACTTTGGTTTTACTTTTGATGTGCTTCTAAGAGTTTTAACATTTTTCTGGATTTTCTCAATTTCCTCGTTAACCTCTTTAGACATATTTCTTTCAGTTTTTAGTAGGGAATATTTAAAGACTTAAGTTTATTCAAGGTCAGAGGATATTCTAGCCCAATTACAAAAATGATATCGGGCTGCTTGTTCAATTTTAAAAACACAAAAATGTACATCTATTGGAATATGACTAGACTAGGCGACACCAAGCAGTTAAGCATATCCGCCCCCCTGACATCTGAAGGATGTCAGGGACGTCTTCAGGGGAATGAAGCGAGTTTGGCCGTTGCACCGACCCCACCTACCCGGACGATGTCCGGGCGCCAGCCAAGCACACTGACCTCCCGAATTACGGCTCAGGCGTTAGTTACCGGGAAAGCCCCAGGATCACCGGATCACATCGACCCGATCCACCCTGGGGCCCACCTCACCGCACGATTCGTTACCACTGCCCCCTCGAAACCTAACCTCAAATCGGATACCCGCCCGTTTCCTAGCGGGGGCTTGGGACCCGAGCCCGAGGTGATCGATAAGCACGACTATCGCCACCAGACGCATGTGCAATGCTCCCCCTCGTGAGGGGGAGCCTTCTTACCTTACTTACTCCTACCTTCTAACCCTACTTACTCCTCTTCCCTGCGCTGCTCCTCCCGGTTCTTCAGAACTCTCTCGGCGAACTTCCTGAGGCGGTCGTATATGTCTTCTGCCACTAGGTCCTGTGGGCGTGGTGGCCATCTGACTCCACGTTGTTCCACGAAGACCTGTAACAGACCCCTCTCCCTTTCTACCTCTTGTGTCGCGTAGTCTGGAGGTGCGCGCTCGTGTCTTCCGCTCCGCACTCGCATTCGCCCCTGTCCGTCAAGTTGAAGGATCGCAGCTTCGCCCTGAAGTCGCCGTGCCCCGTCAGGAGCTGGGTGATCCAGAACGAGGGCTCGACCCATGACATCTGTAGCCTCTCTGCCACGCTGGGGAAGAATCCGTGCGTGATCCTTCCATCTCCCGACCTGTTCCACGAGGTTTCGCACTTCCTCAGGATGTGTTCTCGGAGTTCGCCGAGAGCCTATTCGATCGTCTGCTCCCTGCCATCAAATTCAAACTCACCTATATTCACCGGGATCCTTCTTCGTATCTTCCTCCGGTACCATCTTTCTTCTGCCCTAAGTGCCAACGGCATCCGTTTCGCCAGAACTCGCAGCGCATCCGTGGACGCCGTTCTGTACGCCTTCGTTGATGCTAGAAGCATCGGGCGTTGGGTGGTGCCTAACCCGTCCCTGAGCTTATTGTTCAGCTTGTCGAACCAGACCTCCGCTCCGTAAAGAGCGACGGGTTCGAGAACTCCCGTGTGGAGGATCTCTACGGTCTTGTGGTTTAGTCCCCATCTGGCTTTTACGACTCGCTTGAAGCTCATCCCTAGCATCCGTCCCCTTTCTTTCAGTTCCCTCATATGAGGGATGATCGTCATTCCTTCCCCCCAGTATATCCCTAGGTGTCTTACCTCGTCCACCATACGAAGTCGGTGGTTCCCCATTCTTACCCTCGGTCGCCTTCCTCGATGAAATTTACCTTTAAGCATAAGACCTACCGATTTCTCTTCAGAGAGGTGCAGTTTGTGAAGATTGCACCACTCCAGTGTTCTTCCTAGGACTTTACTGGCTCGGTCTTCTCGTTGGGCTCTGGACTTGCCTCCGACGATGATCACTTCGTCGTCCGCATACGCCACTTTCTTGCACCACGGTTCGTCTTGTTAGAGGTTCTCGTCGAATACCAGGTTCCAGAAGTATGGCCCCAGTATCGATCCCTGAGGGCAGCCCCTCTGGCAGTCCCTCACGACGGCGTCCTCTCCTTCCCTGAGTTCGACTTTCCTGTTGGTTAGATAATCTAAAATTACCTGATACAGATTCTTCGGGCACCTCCTCGCCCCGAGTATGCGGAGGACATCCGGCCACCAAAGGTTGTCGAAGGCGCCTTTGACATCCAGGAATATCCCCAGCACGTATTTCTCTTCCGACGTCTCCACGATTCTTCCGCATTCCTCCAGCGCGTCTATGGTGGATCGCCCTCTCCTGAAGCCGTATTGGTTCGGGCTGCTCTCCCCTTCCAAGCTGTCTTCTAGTCTCCTGTAAAGTAGCTTTTCAAATATCTTACCTAGCACCGATAACAGACTGATCGGCCTGTACGATGAGGGACTTGGCCTGTCCCTTTCGCTCCCTTTTAGGAGGAGCACCAGGTTGCCGATCTTCCAGTCGTCCGGAAATGCTCCTAGCCGCAGGCACTCGTTCTAGATTCGAAGCATCGCCTCCCCTATAACCGGCCAAGCTTCACTTACCATTTCGTACGCTATGCCGTCTGCACCCGGCGATTTTCCTTTGGGCAGGCGCCGTAGGACACTTTCTGCCTCCTCCATTTCGAATTCGGCCGCATCTTCGACGTCGGGGATTTCCCTTACCTCCGCTCTCGTTCTTCGGTGTTCTTCCATGTCCTCGTCGACGGGGTCGGTTTTGATCAGCTCGTCTAGGAGGATGTCTTGCTTCGCCTTCTTGATCTTGTGGTGGTAGGTGTTCCTTCGCCTCAGATATGTCCGTCTGAGTTCGGCCCTGTGATCGTCTCGTTCCTCCCTCTGGTACGCCCTACGTGCCGCGTTTACTGCCTTCTTCTCCCTGGTTAGCTCCGCCGTCCACCAGGGGGTCCTTCTAGCCATCCTCTTGATCTTCGGTACTGCTTCTTCGGATGCCCTACTAAAAGCGCCTGTTACATACCTTACTTGATCTTCTAACTCTTCTCTGTCCGCTGCCTGCCCTTCTATCGGTTGGCCGAGTTGGTCTTCCAGAACCTGCCTATATCTTACCCAGTTCGCCCTTCGTATGGACGGCCTCTCCCGAGACCCCTCTCCCTTGTTCTGCCTCCGCTGCGAGCGGATTTCGTAGCGGATGACTCTATGGTCGCTCTGGACACGCCCGTCTTCGACTCTCCACCCTGCCACCTGGAGCCCTCCTAGACCCTTTGTCAGCGTCAGGTCGATCCACGATTCGGCCCTTCCGTTGGAGAACGTGCTCGGTTGTCCTCCGTCGTTTAGCAACCAGAGCCCGTTTGTCTCTATAAACTCTTCCATTAACTCACCTCTATCGTTGGTTAACCTATCACCCCAAGTCCGACTTCTTGCGTTGGAGTCCACCGCAATTTGCACGGCCTTCCCTGCCAGCGCCGTTATGGCTCTCTGGACCGCCTCAAGGTGCATCTCGATGTCGTCCCTGAACTGGAAGTATGTCGAGACCACATAGAGATCGAGGTCCCTGATCCAGACCACTATGCAGTGGAATGTGCATAACCACCCGATTTGTACCACGTTGAGGAGCGGGTTTATTACGACGATTCCCGCTCCGATTCCTGCACCTGGATGGCCTTGCTTCTCCTGAAAAATTCTTAAATCTACCCCAAATCCCCGTATCCTCCCCTGCCCCTGGTACGGCTCTTGAATGGCGAGCACGTCCACTTTCTCCCTCACCGCCAGCTCTCTTACCTCGGCGGTTGCAACTTGTCCCTTACCTAGGTTAAGTTGCACGAACTTGAACACACGTTCCTCGTTACCCCTACCTTGTTGTTGCTGTATCGGGCGTCTATCCACCGTAGTTCGTCCTCTCGATCACGCGTCTCAGCATCCTCCAGACGATCGGGCACTCTTCCCCGCTCATCCTGTGGTCGCTCGGCTTGCCGGCGGCTCTGCACTGGGCGCAGGACGTCCTTCCACGGCAGTCCTTCGCCTTGTGGTTCTCGTCTCCGCACCTGTAACACTGGCTCTTCTTTACCTTGCAGTCTCTGGCGAAGTGCCCGAAACACCCGCAGCCGAAACACCTGGACAGTGGGACGTAGTCCCGGATCCTGCTGACTCCCCAGGGCAGGTTCATCCTTCCCGTCTGGAGCAGGCTTCGGTAGAGCCGCGGCTGGACCTCTACCACCCAGTCGCGTCGTCGACTCTTCCTGTCCCCGATGATCCTCGCTGGCTTGAAATCTTCGGCGAACTGCTCTTGGGTGCGGCCCTCTCTGCACACCCTGTTGACATCGTAGGCGGCCCTGGCGAGCTGCTCTACGGTGTCTTCCTCGGCGCCGTACACCACCAGGAAGGGGTGCCGTCTTCTTTCCCTCTGGGCTCTCAGGCCCACGGTCTTCCATTGGGCGGACTCCTCCAGCTTCTTCGCTTCCTCCAGGTTCTGCACCTCAACTGCAACACCTGCTCTCCGTAATCTTACCTCTCTCACCTGTACGCCTTCTTTCCGGATGTCGACGTTCTTGACGACGTCCTTCCTCATCTGCTCGCTAGTGACCACCTCCGCGGCTCCCTCCTCCTGGCGCAGGATGACGACCGGGCGCTCTCGGCTCTTTCCTTGGAGCCTCTTCACGACGTCCCTGTAGGAAACCTGCCTTACCGGTGTTACCTGCTGTTGCTTCTGCTGTAGCTGCTGCTGCTGTCTCTGCTGCTGCTGCTGCCTCTGCTGCTGCCTCTGCTGCTGCCTCTGCTGCTGCTGCTGCTGCTGCTGCTGCCGCTGCTTCCTCCCGTTGTCTCTGGGCTCCTCAACGGTCCTCGACCTCGCCTCTTCCTCCCTCCTCTGCTGCTGCTGCTGCTGCTGTTGCCGCTGCTGCCTCCTTTCCTCCTGCTGCGCTGCCAGGAATCCCTCCAGGTGTTGGTTGCGCAGCTCGGTGTCGACCACCAGGTCGACCATGGCGTCCATCGTCTGCAACAACAACATAGCCGCCTCCAGCGTTACCTTTACCGCCCTGGAGTCGAACAGCCGGCTCATGCTGTCCCTGATCTTCCTCGCTTTCAGGACGGTGGGGTTGGCCTCCGTTCCCTGGGTCCTGTCCTTCTTCCTCTCCTGGGGCTGGGGCTGGGGCTGGGGCTGGGGCTGGGGCTTGCGCTGGGGCTGGGGCTGGGGCTGGGGCTGGGGCTGGGGCTGGGGCTGGGGCTGGGGCTGGGGCTGGGGCTGGGGCTGGGGCTGGGGCTGGGGCTGGGGCTGGGGCTGGGGCTGGGGCTGGGGCTGGGGCTGGGGCTGGGGCTGGAGCTGGGGCTGGGGCTGGGGCTGGGGCTCCCTCACTGGCCTGGCTGGAACCTCCGACCTCCTGACCAGGGGCCGCGACTTCCTCGCCTCCTCCGCTTCTTCTATCCTGCGCACCGCAGCCTCCACCGCCGTGGATGTTCCCTCTAGGGACATAAGGATCACCACCTTACCTGGCTTACCCTTCTTCGTACCCAGCTCTTCGCTGCTGGGCAGCTTCCTCCTAGATCGGCTGGGCTCCTCCACCCTGGCTGCTCCCTCGGGGGTCCTCACCTCGGCTGGCTGCACGTCGCACCGCTCCTGCACCACCCTGACGGTCTTCGGCTCCGGCTCCTCGCTGGGAGCCTTCCTGCTCCTGGATGGGCGCTCCTCCAGCTGCATTGTCGTCCTCGTCGCTCGGGTCACGACTCCCTGTCCTGGCTTACCGGTGCCATCCTCGCGGTGTTCCCTACCTGGAACAAAGAAAAGGACCTTTCGACCCTCGAAAAACAGGGAAGGAGTAGAGTTAGAGGGAAAAGGACGAAAAAGTTGAAAGAACAGTAAGGAAAGAGACCGAAGGAAAACAGCTTTAAAAAAAAGTGAGAGAGAGGAAAGAGTTAGAGAGAGAACACACCTAAGATGACCTGAAAGTCAAACGCTATTATCTAACCAAGTCAAATTACTCACTAGTTACTCAACTGGAAATTTCCACTACGGAAAATTTCAGCCGCGTGGGTGGAGCCCAAACGCGGCCTACTTTACTCTACAATTACCCCTAATGACCTAAAAACTGACTCTACTTTACTATTTAATTAACTAATAAACTAATGAAGCTGTTTAATTACTATTGTTATTAAGGCTCTACTTGAAACTAGCTAAAGTTAGGTTAACAGTATGAATTTGTAACTAAATGAATTTCAAACCAGTCTAAACCAATCTGAGACTAATTAGAATTAAACAAAGATGCTTAAAATAGGTGTTAATTATCACTAACTACTTGCGGTTTCTCAATCACAATGTCACTCGTTCGGAACTTTCCGTCACTTTCGTAACTCGCAGCGCTCCTCAAACACGTCTGCTCTGCTCAAGCTCCAGCACTGGATGTACAGCAAAAATGTACAATCCGTTTGAATGGAAATTTGAGAAAGGTAAAATTACATAGTACGTCGGTACTTATTGTAAATATTCCCCACATAAAACCATCCCGCTAATTACAAAGATTTTTATCGTGGCGTAATCAATATAAGAAATAAAAATAATCCAAGGACACCAATCGGGCATACCACCGAAACGCAACATGCCAACGTTCAAAACTAACTAACTAACTAAACCGCAATTTAAGACAAACCCAACTAGCTATTTTGAGGTACCATCAGTCATACCAGTCACTCAAATAAACAATCCCAACAATATTAGAATAACTAACAAACTATCAAACTTCTTAAATGAATTCAAAAATATGTTTTCACAGTTATCCAACCAAAATAGCATGACATTGATGATGTTTAAAACTATTATAAATAAGCTAAACCAATAATGCATTGCTAAGAATTGCATCATGGAATGCAAATGGGATAATAAACCACGCTTTAGAAATAACAAATTGCCTTTTTAAAAATTAACAAAATCAACATACTTCTAATTTCTGAAAGTCAGTCAAATGAAAGGACGACGATCAAAATACCATATAGCCTATACTACTTAGTATGTAAACCACCCTGATGGTACTGCGCATGCAGGACCTGCTATTACCATAAAGTTAACTTTAAAGCATTACCTTCTACAACCATATAGGTACTAATAAAATACAAAGTACAGTATCAAAATTAGAGACCCTGTCATGACCTATCACAATTTATAGTCCACCAAGACAATTTTCTATGAAGAATATCAAGATTTTCTAACGCGATTTGGCTCGAAATTTCTAGTAGCCGGTGATTGAAATTCTAAGAATGTTTCATGAGTATCAAGACTGACTGCGGCTAAAGGTCGAAATATACTAAAAGTTATCCAAGTTAAAAAATATAGATTACCTAACAACCAGAAAACCAACATATTGCCCCAGAGATTTCAATAAAATCCCGATTCTATTTGCCATAAATACTGCAATCAATTATAGTTTTAGTAATAACCCTAACTACTGGAGTACTTTGAAAAAGAATCTCAACCTAGGCTATACACACAATAAAAATATCAGGCTTTATCTCCGACTAAAGGAAGATCACGATGTTGAAGAGGTTGTACACTTGTACAATGTACAGCATAGAACCAAACTGATCCAGGATACTTTATGATTTAGCCACTCCAACTAGAAACAAGACAGTTTCGTGAAAAGATAACATTCCTCTACACACTAAAGAATTTGTCAATGAGAAACATTGGCAAAACTCCATAAATCCATTAGAAAACGTTCTGAAATAGCCTAACTCACAACCTACGTTCGGCCATAGGAGAAGCTAGAAATAAGTCATTTCAAACGTATCTCACCAACCTATCCAATGAAGACCATTCCTTGTGTAAGGCCACAAAAAGATTAAAAAAACTTGTAGTCAATTAGAAAGCCTGAGAGCTAGTCATGATCAGACACTTGCAGAACACCTTGTTGTATTTACCACACATTCAGATGATAATAACAACGATAATGAACTACTAGACTACTTTAATGCCCCATGCAAGTTATCCTTTTCAAAAAGAGATTTTTCACCTGTGGAAATGCGCAAAGAAATATAATTTTTAAACTTACACAAAGTACCTGGATACGATGTAATCGTTGGTAAAGTACTGAAAAACCTTCTACGAAAAGCTGCCGTGCTGTTAACGAGTTTCAACAATATGCTATATTTATGCTTCTACAGATTACAAAAAATTTTGCACAAATTGTCATGGCGGCTGCAAAATTCGGTAGACCTGTAACAGAAATCAGCTCCTGTAGACCAATTAGCCTATTGCCTATCTTATCTAAAGTTTTTGAAAGACTCGTACTTAGCAGAATACTGCAGGACACGCCAACACACGACTTAATCCCAGAGCACCAGTTTGGGTTCAAGCAAAATCATTCCACCATCCATCAATGCATCATATGGGAATCTGTCTTCCTCGACATACAACAAGCTTTCGATATGATATGGAACAACGGCCTATTATGCAATTCAAAAAAGCAGTTATCTGATCAATTTTATCTGATCCTCAAGTTCAACCTAAAAGAACAATTTTTCCAAATCAAATATGATGCTGCCCTGTCCAATTACCAGCTCATTAAAGCAGGGGTGCCTCATGGTGGCGTCCTTGGACCATTTCTACGTTAAATATGCAGTAGATGTACCGCTGTCAAGTGACACACTAATGGCGTCATTTTCTGACTACACTGCCATTGTATGCGCAGATTCTAGCCCTACTGGGCATCAGAAAAATTACCGGATTACCTCAACCTCCTCCAAAACTGCGAGAAATCAACAGTAACACAATAAATCGATTTAAATAACATTCATAAGAAGAACTAGCTGCCCAAAACTCAGCATGCATGATGCTTCCATACCGAAGATAGATTAAATAAAATACCTTGAACTTCACCTTGACGCAAAGCTCACTTGGAAAGCTCACATTAAAGCTAAGAAACGTCAACATGAATTAAAGCTTCTTCTTCTTCCTCTTCCTTTGACTAGGAACGACTCCCTGTTTGTCTGGCCTGTTATTCCACCGACGAAGAGATCCAGCTTTCTATCCATCTTCTCGGTGGCCGTCCTGGGGGTCCTCTCCCAGTTGGTATATATTTGTTTTGCATATTTTTGCTAATCTCTCTGCTCCCATTCGTTCCACGTGGTTGTTCCATTACTTCTTCCTAACCTTCATCCATTTCACTATGTCTTCTACCGTACATGTTCTTCTTACCTCCATGCTTCTCTGTCTGTCTCGCAGTGTTACACCTGCTGTTGATCTTAAAACTTTCATCTCTGTTGTCCTTATGTTTTGTTTTGTTGCTTTGGTCTCTGCACTCGTTTCGTTAGCATAGCTTAAAATTGGACGAACCATTGACTTATATACAGGGTGATTTTTAAGTTGATGCTTTCCTTTTACCAGGAAATAAAGCTAAAAAAAATAAGCATTTTTTTCATATATGTATCACTTTTCCGAAATATCAAAACTAACGGAGATACAGGGTGTTAAAGTTTCAAATTAAACACTAAAATTACTAAACAAAAATTAAACTAAACTTAATCTTACAGAAATCTTATATAATATTTACTAATTGCTCTGTATTATTTTAGTAGATTGTAAATTAGCGATAAAGTTAAAAAAGAAAACACATAAAACTAGTTAGTTCTTCTCCATTTTTATTATTTTTTAGGTAACCCAATAACGCAACTTCTGGCCAAAATATAAATTCGCCCATTTTTCGCAAACAATGGATTTGCGGATCCATTTTACATAAGCCTTTTTTGTTTTAGTTTTATTTTATTTTAAATGAAATATGTCAAGGTAGTTATGTGCTGTTCTTTCACGTGCATATACAACATTTTAAAAATGTTACACAAATATAATAAAACAGCACATTAAATCAAAGCGAAATGTAAATCCATAAATGCGTTGTTATTGTGATTTGTTTAAGTGGTTAACAAAAGCAAACTAAACTGACGTTTATGGCGCATGTAAGCAAATACTGTCCATTATAAATCACGATGAAATAAATATTTCACTTTTCAAACGAGTTAAAGTCCATTCCGGTTTTTTACGAAAATCAAACGGTTACGTGAAAATAGCTAATAAATAATACCACAAACCGAATAGCTTTCTGAAAGAATTCGCATTAACGCTCATATAAATGCTTAAGTGGGTGACGCCTTGGACTAAAATAGTGTCGCAAACAAATGTATTTGTAGTTTCCTAAAAGGATATCGTATAACTACAACAAACCGTAGGGTGCATTATAGTATTAAGTTCTCAGACAAGATGCTTGTCTTATTTATGTTTCTTTGTTAAAACAGACTTGAAGGCTTCATAAAGCCAATAGCAACAGAATTATTCGCTGATTAGGCGATTTGGGGACTTTACTAATATCAAAATTGAGTTAATTACATTATTGTTTGCTAATGTATACTTAATGTTAAATATTAATTATTCGTATTGCAAGTCCGATATCGAATTACGGATATTAGTTTTGCATTAAAGCAATACAGGCACCTTACAAGTGCAAAATGATGTAATATCAGTAATTGTCGATAATTCAACTGTCGTCGTTCTATAGATTGGTACTAGAAATCAACATTAATGACCTATTAGAGCAATCAGCAATAAGTTCGATCACCACTACATTTTCCAATCCAAATTAAAATTGAAGGAGTACAAATTGAGAGAAAACTCCATTTATATAAAATTTTAATAAATTTTTTCTCTATAAATATAAAAAATCTCAGTTATGAATATTTAAAAATTATGATTTACTTTTATATGCCGAATCAAAAATTTAAATAAGGAAAACATTAAATATACCCAATTTTAAAAAGCTCAAGCTTTTCTGTCTTTTAAAATGTATAATTACGGTACCCATTTATACAACAGGTTTCAAGTGTTTTAAAGATTATCTGAACAGACGATCAACCTATATGTAAATCTGCGATTATGTTAATTAAACGTTTAATTATTTTAAGTAACCCTTTGTGTGATACAGTTATAATTCAGTAGATTGCGTTTTTATAAGTTTCCATTACGTTTTAAAAACCGTTGTTACTTTATACGACTAACTATAATCAGAAACATTATATGCAAGAATTATATGTGGGTAAAGTAAACATTTCTAATAAAGCTTAAACAAAAGGGCTACATATTCGTGCCTTTCCTGTATTTGTTTAAAACAGGGACATGCATTGTAGTCCTTTTTAGATTTCTGCATGAAAATGAATTACGTTTACGATTTTGATTATTATTTATAACTGCTGGAACTTCAAAGATTTTGCATGGCGGCAGAAAATAATCGCACAAGCGATAACCAATTAAAACGGCCTTTCAACGAATGTGAAGGTAAATTCATACAAAAACACGTCCCAAACGAACGAATCCTTACTAATTTGAGCTTTGATCAAACACAGTTTTATTTCGTAAAAAGCAGTTTAAAACATATAACAGGAAGGTTTTTGGTAGGAAAAATAGCTTCTGTACTTCATTATATAGTAAATTAATAAAAACGAGACAGTATAATAAAATAATAATTTCTTAAAAATGAGTTTGCAGTTGCACTAAAAGTAATCACAGTAAATTTTGTAGAAGATTTTATTTTACTATTGCGATTTTATTTGAAATGAAATGTCATTGTTTAAGAAGATTTAATATTAACATACAGTCCTACTACGTATCCCGTACGTTATTTTTAACATATACATGTTATGTTATAATAACATGCTTAAATAACATACATCTTAACATAGTGTTTTAAATACGCTACCGTGTATCCCTTAATAACATTCCCTGTTAAAATGTATGTTAAATAATTTCAGTAACAGAAATCATTCGTGATATTTCGTATATCATGAAATAGCATTATACGCATAACAAATGCAAGACAAAGAGCGTTATATGAGTGGGCGTGTTTTATGAATAGATAGATAGGCGGCATTTGTAAAATAATTTTACGTGTTTGTTTGTTTATTTTATTTAATTTGACGTTTTGACATTTTGCGTAAAAGGTTTGGTTATTTATAACCGCATGTTAAAGTTGCCTTTTGTATTTTGTATGTTATGTTACATATAAAAGCAACATCATAACATACTACGTTAGCTAGTAAACATAACATGGTATACATAGTAAGAAATCTGCTTCATAACATAACAGAGTCTGGTAACATGTATGTTATCTTAACATTTGGGATACATAGTAGGACTAATTGTCTATTAAAATATAAAAAGGCAAAGGTATCGGACGAGGGAGGGCAACATGGGGGGTTAAGGTCTCCTAAATAGCTTTCACACCACCTACCTTCCCGTAGGCCACTACTATGTTTCGGCACCCAATTAGTTTCAGTGACTGGGTTGGGTATGCCACCAGCCGAGCATCCGACTCGGTTCGTCCCAGAGACTGTCCGCGCTGTAATCCATGCCTTAACCACACAGCTACTTCGAAGACGTAAAATATATAAGTATTTATTAAAAAAAAGCTACAAGTAATAATTATTATATTATCCCATATATAAATCAAGTACACTGAGATCCTTTAATTGTGTGCAATAACTTTTTCACCAACAAATTTTTAGTAAAAGTCATAACTTGAATGGAAATATAAATTTATCAGTTCCTTATCTTAATGATAACTACAATCGTTTCTTCATCTCTTTATACTAAGACAAATCAGCGAAAAAGCAATAAATAAGGGAAGTGAGGATTGCCTATGCTTTATAGATCTGGAAAAGGCAGAACACAGAGGTGTCACAACAACAGAGATAGAGATGATTAAAGTATTATACAACAAAACGACAAATTTAGTGACAACAAGAAATGTGCTGAGTCGGCTACTCTTTGCACTAATTATAGATCAGAGTCACCTATGAAAAAAAAAATTAAGTGTCTTAGATTAATTCTTAAATATCCACTATTCATTAGAACTACTGACAGCTGCTGCCATTTAGCTAATTGTGATTAAGTCTACTTGAAAATTAACTTAGGTACCAATACAGGACATACATTTTGATAAGCACAGGTGACTGTGATAAGATGAGTTTTGTAACACCCGTTATTATCAACAGCAACGGGAAGATAGACGACGAAATAAACAAAAGAGCAGGCGCTGTGGGAAGAACTTTTAACGCCATAAAAACACCCTTCTGGTGATGTTCCCAGCTCTAGTTTATGGAAGCGAATGGTGGACAATCACAGAAAAGCAGAAGAGGGGACTGACAAGCACATAAATGAGATTCTGGAGAAAAATAGAAAGAAAAACAAGGTAAGACGGAATCAGAAACACCACATACAGAGAATAAATGAATGTAAAGGTAGTAGAAGTCGTGATGCAATAAAGGCAACTAGGGTGGCTAGATCATGTGCATAGAATGGGAGATGACAGAATGGTGAAGCAAACTTTCAACGCAAGGCCAGAAGGAACGAACAAGGTGGGTAGCCCAAGGAGGACGTACGCAGAAGGGTAAAAAGTAGCAGCGGAACAGATAGGGCTAGAGTGAAATACAGCGAGACAGAAAGCGCGAGACCCCAAAAACTAAAGGGAAGAAGAGATGACAACTAACCAACACCAAGCCTTACACCTAACGGCAGAAAGGCTCAGGATTATGTATGTATGTATGTACCCATGTATGTATGAATATTTCAGAAATTGCTAACGATTATACACCTACTATTAAAATATTTCTTTGTGGTATTTTGTGGAATTCTTTCCGTGATCTATAGTTGTTCTTGAAAATTAATTAAAAAATAAAATGAGAGATTAATTAAGAATTTATATTTTCTTAATTATTTCCTAACTTTAAGACGTTATACTTCTTAGCCTTTTTGGTTATTATTTCGTTATTAATTGACGTTAATCATTAATACATTATTTGACCTAAAAATAGCTTCTTCTTTATTTTTGTCTGGTTATTTTATGAGTAGAAGCATTTTTCAAAAGATTAAATTTATCATTACTTAGAAGAGGGCATATAGCACAAAACTTCCAAAAATCTTATTGCCATACCAGTCTTTGTAGCAAGACACTTTCAAGATTATACCTATTCAATAATGTTTTATTATGCTCAAATATTTTGAAAGTCTTCCATGTTATTCCTATTAAGCTTTAAACTTCATTAATTGATCTCATTTTATGATTTTATGTTAGCTTTATTTTAAAGCCTAATGATGGCCTAATTTTTAAATCGTCGAAGCATTCGTACCCTTGGTTCAAACTCAAAAACGTGATTGTTGAGCTTTTTTATTAATGGCTGTGGCACAAAAATAAAATTCATACTTAAATACGCTTATTAGGATCGCTACCTGTTTCCCAATATCATGTGACTAGTCAAAAAAATTTTAAAAATTCGAGAGTACGTAATTTTCCGTATCTCTGAGAAACCAAGTTATGTCGCTTTTGAAGCAAAGGTGTAATATGTAGGGCTAATATTAAATAAGGTATAATACGAATATTATGTACTAGAAAAGAAGATGATTCTTTCTTTTGTTTCTTCGCCGCAACTAACCTACTTTTGAAAATTCACGTAATTAAATCAGCTTTAACTAATGCCAAATTTACTTCTGTATGCTACAGAAAATCCAAATTTAAAACCGGATGTTAAAATTTGTAACAAAGAAAAATAATTTCCTTCGGAACAATGGTTATTCTGGAAATAAATTGCAAAATATTTTCAACAAATTAAAAAATAAACAAATGCAAAAAATCTATACCATATAAGAGAGAAAGCAAAGATGGCTTAATTTAATAATACTAGGTATATTATGTTCTACGTATATGTGATAAAATTAAACAAATACATTAAAAAAATCCAGCATTAGAACAGTGCGTTTAAAGCCAAGAATAAATCAAATATAAGTAATTCTTTCTAAAACCAAATGGATGAACAAAGAACAGCAATTCAAAAAACTGCATGTACATATGTACAAGTATGCCCCGTGAATGCGAGAAATGCTATATCGGTGAAACATATAGCTCATTAATTGTTAGAACCAAACATAAAAATTCGATTAAAAACTACGAAACTGAAGAATCAAAAATTGCAGAACTTTCCCTAAAGCTAACTATAATAAATTTTGTAAAACTTTTTGTGACCTTATTAAGATTTTATTTGAACAAAATTTCATTTTTTGTTTAGAAAATTTAAAATTAAAAGCCCATAGGCCCTCAGCCCTGAAAGTGCTGCATATAGAACAATCATTTTAATTTTTATGCACGATCGCATTATAATGTGTCAATTATGTCTGAATTTCTTTGACATAAACGTCTATTTATAGCCCGTTGGTGTCTTTATAGGCCGCCGGTCTATAATGAAACGTCAAAAATTGATAAACAGTTTAACAGTCTTATAAAGAATTTTTTTAAATTAAAATCGAATGTATGCTCTTTATTAGAACTCTATTTAGGGTAATTTGTATTAACAACACAGTTAACACAATTATTTATGTAAATATTCCTAGGCATAAATGCTTCAACCAATTGACAGTTGTCAGTAAAAAATTAAAATAATTGAGCAACTAACTACTCGATGTAGGTAGAAAATTAATTTATTCCTTTTATTTCAGTTTTAAAATCTTCGATCGTGCATAAAATTATGTATGTACCACTGGCGTAACTTGCTTTTATGGCCTTCGACGTGTCTTTAGCCCTCGACTAGCGTCTCGGGCTCAAAATCACGTCTCAAGCCATAAAAGCATCTTTACGCCCTTGGTACATAAATAACTATTATAAATCATTAGAAATTCATAAATACAAACACGTCACAAATTGCTGTATTGTATATAGTTTATAAAACCTCAACTACAATTGAAATATTTCTATTTTAAAGTATTTTTTATATGATCGATTTTTGTGTTGAAACATTAATTAAGGAACGGAAGAAGAGATTTTGAAAAATTTATCATTTCTTGATCGACTGGTTAGTTTTACTTCATTATTTGTCAGTTTTAAGACTTTGTACTGGTTAATCTTTTTAATTATTATTTGGTTTATTAACTGACATTTGATCCAAAAATCGCAATTTTTTAAATTTTAGAATAACTTTGTAGGCCAATTGTGTTTTAGAAGCATTTTTTAAAAGATTAAATATTATCATTATTTAGAAAGGGGCATACAACATAGGACTTTCAAAAACTTTATTGTTATCCAAATCTTTCTAATAAAATGTTACTCTTTAAAGTCTTTGGGAAGATCATTTTAAAATTATACTGATTTAATGATGTTTCGTGTTTAAAATTAAATAATCAATATAATAATTTAAGAAATTTCCCTTATTATTCTAAGTAAGATTTGAACTTTATTGTTTTGAATTTATGTTCGTTATTATTCAATTGAAACTACAACACAGTTGCTATAACTACTTGCATATAGAAACAATTACTTATAGTGTTATGTCGTACAATTAACATTTTTCAATTCTTCAGGCATTTTATTTCCTTTAAAAACGACATGCTATGCTATTTTTAATATTTAACTTATCCTGCCGTGTTTATTTAACTTTTAATTTTTAAATTGGTGACGAAATATCCCTGAAAAAATAAAAACGTCAGGCAACTCGTCACGACAAACACTCAGAGAATATCTCGAATTCCAGATTTCAATTTCCAAACTCAATTCGTATTCGATCTTGAATATCAAGGCCAAGGGCGATTTCAAATGTTAATACAAATTGATATTGCCAACTTTATTTAAATTAAAATCTGCTAACTTCCTGTTGTTGGCTTTTATTTATTTTCAACGTAAGGCAAATTACAATCGTTCTAAGAAAAATGCTAAATTAATAAAATAAATAAACGGATAAATAACTAAATAAGTAAATATACAGGGTATCTCAGATATGACTCCCCAGGCCTATAACTTTGTTATTTTTAAAAATAACTATCATAAACTATATAAATATTCGTAAATGGGAGCAAATTCTCTATAAGATGGGGAAGAACTTTTTTTTTTTCAAATTGCACACTATGCTTTTTTTCGGTCATTTTGATAGTACTTTTTATTCTCTTTATAACCATCTAAACCAATATTGGTCTTACATAAGAAAATTCTCGAAAAAAATACGATTGAAAGTTGAAGTCTGTGCTTGCCATGGAAACAACTGATTGTTGTAATTTGTACTCGTCGGCGATAAAAACAATAGCGGATACCTTTTTGCATACAACCTTGCTGCTCTTCTTGCATTCCTCTCGCATAAACCATAACTAAGGATCATATCAAGCTTTTCAAAATTAGTGTAGTTCATTTCTAATACTCCTATGATTTTAAACAAGAACATACAAATACAGAAAGAGTACCTGTCATTCTTTATAACGTAAATTGCAATTGTTTTAGAGCTATACGCTATTGTTTTTATCGCTGACGGGTACAAATTACAACAATCAGTTGTTTCCATGGCAAACCGTACTTCAACTTTCAATCGTATTGTTTTCGAGAATTTTCTTATGTAAGACCCATATTGGTTTACATGGTTATAAAGAGAATAAAGAGTACTATCAGAATGACAGAAAAAAGCATATCGTGCAATTTGAAAAAAAAAAGTTGAATATTGCTGCCATAATATGAGTACAGATTTTCTAACATTTTCCCATCTTATAGAGAATTTGCTCCCATTTACGAATATATATAGTTTATTATAGTTATTTTTAAAAATAACAAAGTTATAGGCCTGGGGAGTCATGTCTGAGACACCCTGTATAAAGAAATAAATAAAAATACTAAGATATTTTAAAATTATTCCTATTATTACATGAATATTCGAAATGCTCATTTTCTTCTTCTTTGGCAAATAATGATAACAATATTATTTAATTCCATTGTATTTTAACACAAGCCTCAGGATAAGTAAGCAAATCTACGACATTTTTTTTTATTGGTAAAGTTTAGATCTTCGCTCCATATGTCTGTGATGTGCGTGTGACGTAGCCTACAGACATTGGGGACCTACAGCTTAACGTGGTCTCCGAACCACGGAAGTGCTTGCACTTCTACTAGATTTTACTAGGCAGAGTACCTCGGTGGTTTGCCATTGCCTTCCGAGGGAAGCAGTCGGGTGTTTTCGGTGTATGTGTGACCCTGGGAATAGAACCGGGGCCCATCCCATCCCAGTGGTCAGCCGCATGCTGAACCAACTGAGCTACGACCGCGAACTTGAACCCCTTCATTGTTGGATATTTTATTTAAAACACTCGTTTGTACAATTTATTGCAAATTCAGTTCACTGTAATTTAAAGTAAATTAGTTGACATTATTATAGATGCTGTGCATCTTTGGTTTATTGAAAACAGTTAATTAGAACTAGCCTAGTTTTAACTTTTTTATAAAAATTTGATAAGTTAGCAAAGCAAATTCAACAATCCGAACAGAGTTTCCGGGTTTCGATTATCCGAAAACATAAGGTAAATCCCAAACAAATTATTTGCTTTCTTCAGAATGTGACTTGTTTGCTTGTTTTTCAAAATCTATTTAGAATAATTTACACTTATTGCTGTCCTTAGAAAAATTAAAGCTGGCTCACTGAACAATGCTAACGTTTTTCGCATAATTTTCCGACAGCTACAAGACGATGTTTCAAGTCGAACGCTTTACTTGCATTTTAAATACCATAGTGCAGTGTTTTATAACACGACTGGCATAATATAAATAATATGGAATTTTATCTAAACAATGCGTTTGTTGAGTAAAATTCAGGATTTTCTCAAAATATTCTATTATTTTGTAATTAATTTGTAATATCTAACAGAAGTTTCTATTGTTGTTACAAAGGTTTTGCTGTAGATTACTTGCCGCTTATCCTATAAAAAATCCTTATACAATCTTTTAATGTAATTTCCTTTTATTTAAAAATTGTCTCGCTGTTCTCTATTAGTTCTAATTAACGAATTTGTATTGGTTTTTCAAACCTGCAGACTGTCGGAAATACAACGTAGTTACCTAGGTAGGTACTGAAATAAACAAGAAGAAATAAAATTCATTTAAATTAATAGAGAACAAAAGAAATATAGAATCCTTGACAACTTAATCTTAAAAGTAATTAATTCGTTATAAATTACCCAGAATCTTCATTTCGTTAAGCTTATTAATTTTATTTATGATCGACAACTTACATTCAATCACGTAGTTTATAAAAATATGTCAACAGATTATAAAAATTTACCTTTAAAGACATTGTACTTAACTACTGGAATCTCAAAAACAAAAGACTGGACCTGAGCAACAACATAGTAAAAGGTTGTTAGCTTGACAACTTTTAAATTAAGTTACTTTAGAGTTACCCTTTACTAAAGAAAGATAAGAAGTGTTATCAATATCAGGCTGATATTTAAGGAATATTAAATATGGAGCTTAATTGTGAAATTGATGAATTATGTTAAAAGCAAATTAATCGAAAGTTGAAGATGTAAAGTGTAAAATAATACCTAATTTAAAACTGAGACTAGAAGATAAATTATACCCCGGGGGATATTTTCTGTTATTTTGTTTTACGTAAAACTTCTTCCGATATTATACCTTCACTTTTTGACACCCTCATACATCTTACGGGCCTTGAGCACGTTGTCCTGTTTTCTGGAACTTTTTAATTTTCATATCAGAAAATCCTCACTGTCGATGTAGGGATTTTCTAAAATAATCGTCGTCCTAACGCTGAGCTCCTTCGGGATCGAGGACCGAAGAGAAGAGCCACTTTTCGTTTTAAAATTAAGAATTTTACTATTTGCAAAAGCGTACCTGTAGGATAAACGCAATAAATTCTAATTACGGAGCAAACAATAGTGAAGTGCGATAATTATTATTAATGTATGAGAGAAACTTTGTCCTTCGACAAAAGAGACAAAATTCGTAGACAAATATATTTAGTTCTATAAAAGACTTGGAGGTTTGTTTGCAAACAGCGTCTGATACACTTGAGGGCTGCATTCAGGTGGGTCTGGGTCGAAAAGGTGTACGCCATCCGATAAGAAATAATACCTGTCGGGAAACATCTGTGCATTCTGGATGTATTGTGATGGTACAGGTTTTGTAAGGACGAAATGCAGGGTGTGAGGTTGGCGGGGGAGTCGACGCGCAAGCTCGAGCGTCGCGTCGGCCACGGGCCCGCTCAGTACCACGCGAGACTCTCGTGTTGCACGTCCAAAATTAACTTATGCGGTGCGAAGGGTAAGTTCCAGCGACCCCCAACCAGGGCCCGCCCACCACCGACGTTCTATCTGCAACTGCCATCGGATTTGCGTAAATTATACATGTGTTTCCAACTTTCCAACAAAGTTAGCATAAATTACCTACTCGTGTTGTGATTTACATATCCTACAATATTTCCCGGCGTATCTAACTCCGGCATTTTAATTACTTATACTAGTCTCGAAACTACCGAGCCGGGCTTTTCAACAAATTTTATTTGAAAGGTGAACATTTTCAAAACACTGTGCAAGTGGGTAGATGCAACTCCTCCCTCGTGACTGTTGTGTATTATAAGAGCTAAAATGTACTAAAGTCGTTACAACTTTAGCGATTATCTAAATTGATTTAGCGTGTGCGGGATGAGGGGTAGTTTTAATTAAAGTTCATCAAGGTTGCGTTGTGTCATTAATTAGTGAAGACAACGAAAGCGCGAGGTAGTAACTGACAATGAGTGTTTGCAAGTGACTGGGAAACCGCCGCCCGTCCGCACCAGTTGTTGCTTTGCCTCTAGCGATGGCTTCTTCCTGCTTCCTGCTGACTGCGGCGTTGCTGGCGTCCCTACCGCAACCTTTTGTAAAAGCTCAAGGTAAGCGTCTGTGTGTGACGCCTTTGACCGTTCAAGCTTTTCGAATTAAAGGCCCTTGGGCCCCCCAGAGAAGACACCGCTGGACCACTTGTATGAACCAAACTTTATCCGTCCTATCGGTTCTGTTACAGGGGGCGAAAAAAGCGACGAAACTTTTCTTTCTTTAAAGGAACGCCGAAAAGCCTATGCCATTATTGATATAAATTCGTGTGTTTTGAAACGTTAAGAATCCCATTTGTGTGACAATAGGTACGCCATCCGATCTGCATAAGACATCAAAAGCTTAAGTGCGACACATCATCAAACCCTTATTTTGCTTCCTCGAATTTTTACCCAAAGCGGAGCATTCCGATGAGAAAGCTCTTGGGATACGTGTGCAGTTGAAATATGTGGAACTGACTTCCACTTCGGTCCCTCTATGTATTGGACTCGTAGTTAATGATGTATGACGTTGGATATTTTTCAAAGGAGCAGAATGTAAAGAATCTTCTCGGTGCTTTAGTAAATCATATGGCTTTTTGAAGTGCACCTCAGAGATTAAAATCCTAGTCGAGTCCTACTTTTCTTATACGTGTGCTAAACGATTCGCGAATCTGCCTTCGCGTCCCTTTAACAATGGATACAACCTATATAGGAGTTTAGTGCGCCGCTGGCAGCTTATTTGCTTTTAATCACGATTTAATGTGCCCCGTGTCAATCAATTTTCGAGGCACACCAAGAAAAAGAGTTAATAAAGAGCCTACAGGCATTCCTTGTAAAAGTTCTGAAATTTTAATTGGTTTCGCGAAATGTAATTGTTGAGTAGGCTTGTCGTTTCTTACGAGTTTAATCTACTGCGTAATGGCTGGAAACTTCTTACAATTTCAATACATTTGAATGGGGGAAATTTTGTACCTGGATGAATTTTAATAAAACCAACCAATAAACGTATTTTTTTTATTTCAACCACAAGTTAGGATTTTTGCGTACAGATATTAAACTAAAAAAGCTTATCTGAAACTCTAATTAATTTTTTTTTAATGGAAACACAAGTTAAAGCTGTCTTTTTGCGTACAGATATTAAAATAAAAAACATATCCGAAACCTTCATTACTTTTGTGTTTGAATTCAGCCACAAGTTTTCTGCCTACGGTTGTTAAAAAAATATTAAATGTATCTGAAACTTTAACTACTTTTTTTAAAATTCAGCTACATGTTTTAAATGTTTCTTGGGTATGGATATTAAAATAAAAAAATGTTTAAAACGTATCTGAAACTTTAACTAAGACATGTGATGTTACGTAGTAAAGGAGACAGGCGAGTGATCATGCAAGTCCCCGAAGACGTTGGCAGCTTGAGTGGGTGATCCATTTATCATGAGCACAGACAAACTGTAACCCCTACAACTCCGAAAATTGATCTTACTTCCTTTTTACCCTAACTCGCTAAGGTGTTGGAATCAATAGAAAATTTTGAAAAAATTCTTAGATTATAGGACGTTCCTTTCTTACCCAATTTAATTTATTTTTACAAATTTGTTGCTATTATTTTTGTTTTCTGACTCGTAGTTAAGGATTCTCAAAATTGTACTTTCGATTTGTTTCCTCGTTAAATCTTTACTGTGACGTCGACCGAAATTGGACTAGAAACGTGGGGATATGTTAAATAATTTATTCATCTAGGGTCAGCGTTCAAACCGTAGAACGATATAGAGCTATTTCTCTCAACTGGCCACTTTATTACAAAATTAGACAGGTGGAAATGTGGAAATTCGACCTGTGGAACATTTTTGTTGTCCTTCACATTAGAGCGAGGAATATTAACAACTTGGAACGTCCGTTTTGAGAATCATTGACAATATTGGTTGCTTGGAGTTGGTCTTTGAACATATTCTCTTTGTTAAATTACAAAAGGGTTGGCCAAAATGGAGCTCCTAAAAATATATTTTTCATAGAAAAATTTTCCAACGTTGTCGAGAAAGCTTGACACTGAGTAAGCCATTAATTTTTGTGTTTTAACAGGGCTTTCGAACTTTCAAATATTTTACGAAAACTAGTATCCGGCAACTAAGATAAATTATAGTATTTCGAATCTAAACTTTCCAAGGCCGTAACTACTGTTCCAAGGCGTAGGAAATAAATCATTTTGAGATTTGCGTAAGATAAAATTAGGTTATATTTTCTAAAACGGGCGGATACGAAGTAAGATATTGTATATTAAAGGGTAATCATTAATGTTCAGTTCATAGAACACTGATGTAGTAGAACAGAAAATAACATTTTCAAAGTATAAATCCAAGTACCAACTTTTCAGGCAGTCGCATCTTTCTTACAAATCCGCATCCATGAGCGGAAAAAGCATGTGCATTTATTAAGTTGACTGAAATGAATTCCCTCGTCCTCTCGTCTTCATTACAATACGTCTAGAATCCCCCTCCTGCATTTATCATTCAGCTTTTCTTACATTGTACACATCGCTTTTTCTTCTGACGACACATTTTTCTATTCTTTTCTCCGCTCCTAAAATATTTTAGTCCCTCGAGAAAAGCCGGTGCTAAAAGTCGCAGAGATAAATTTCGATCTCATTCCCTGGGTGGTTCCTTCCTCATTGAAAATTGAGTAAATCTTATATAACTACCTTATACGGGAGAAATTAGAGTCGGTGGTGTAGTAGCTCTTGCTTTATACGCGAATAGCATTATTCGGCATCACAATAGGTAAATAAGATTCGCGAAGGAGAGATTATATAAAGTTTGATGGTGCGACTCTGCTGATAAACAAATCGGCGAGGGTAAGATGGATGCTGAACAAAATACATGAGGTCCATTATCTCCAGGCAATCCACAAAGGAAGCAAATTTCTAGAATAGCAAGTGGTGACGTTGTAAAACACCGTGTGGTTACAAACTGCTTTGAACATGCGCACGGAAATCGCGCTTCGAAAGACTAATGATTATGGCACCCACAAAATTGCTTCATAATTTTCTCTCGTAACCTTTCCGCTATCAATTCAGACGCGACGGAAAACCCAAGGTTCCATACTTCAATAACTTTGCTTTACGGATGGGAGAATTAAGCAAAAAATGGATAATAAATGTCTGTCTACCACGACATCGGCGAAGAAAAGTTCTAATTGTTCTCGCTAATTTCCTTTTATTGCTTAGTCTATATAATTATCGAGCCAATGAACTAGATTTTGGTAGATATCCAAGCTAGTTCTTTACCACTCCATTATGTTTATTGTGTGATAATAGCTTTCCCATTTCACCAAATTCGATCGTTTTTCCACAAATGTAAAAAACCCTAACAAAGAAAACCTTTTATACTTTTCACACAAAAATCACTAAACAACCCTTTAAAAACATCACAATTAATTGTTAATGTTTATTCCAAAGCGGAGCAAACGAAAAATTCAGTTTAATTTAGAAAACGAGATTTAATCTAAATTTTCATAATAAAAAACTACACAGACCGTATTAATCTTTCCAAGGGGTACTTCAGTCCACTCAACTAGACCACAAACTTACTCGGACTTCCGTCAAACTTTGTTGAATTTAGACGAACTTTTTCAGGTTCCCATTTGGTCTGCGCCAGATTTAGTAATTACTACGTGAATTGATTTTCAGTCTTAAACTGTAATTGCCTCGAATTTACCTGGCCCCTTTTAATTCAGCGTTACTATTGCTTTAATATTAAGGTCTAACATCGGCTGAGAAAAATTCTAATCGAAAACTATTCAATTAAACTTGCGTAGATGTGTCAATTGCAGTATTAATAATTAAATGGGTCGGTTTTCTACTTGACACTTTAATTAAAAGTTCATTAAAAGTTTTTTTCGTTTGCTCTATGTATTTAAATAAACAGGCACGAATTACTTATTTATTTAAATAAATTTTTCTTTACAAATTGTTTCGAAGAACTTTTTATTGTAGGAATAAATCTTAATTACCTTAAGTTTGTAAAAAGTTCTTATACTTTTAAACTTATTTCGATTAATTTCGAAAAGTATAGCCTCTAGCAAATTATAAAGTGGCAAATAAATTTTTCCCCGAAATTAAACAGAAATTTAATTTTAAAAGTTGTAAAGAATTTATTTCGAATAAAGTATAATCCCCAAAGGAATTATTAGCAATTATTGCAGACACCAACCTTCTTTTCAATGAAAGCTTCTTCAAACTTCCTTTAAAACTACCCAAACCTTTAACCAACTTTACTAAACTTTTGAGAAAGTTCGTCAGTAATCAGATGTTCCACATATTCAAGCAAGATTCAGTCTTTAATAAAATTAGCACACTTTAGGGATTCGGACCGATTTAGTTGCCCTTAATTTTTATTTACGTGAGTTAACCTTTTATTTTTCTCTGAATAAGGCAAGACAAAGAAAGATGCTGTAACCGTACACGTTTATCTAAAGTCTAAAGTATAAAACCTCGTCATCATTTATTTAATAAATTTTATGAAATTGAATGTATCAAATTTAAAACTGGAGACGCTCAGCTGTTTGTATCTTCTCGGTTTACAACTGCGAAAGATCCAATCGAGATACTCCTTGACTTGACGATGGTATCAATATTTGCTGAAGATATCTAATAGCATAAACTAGGTAAATACGATCTTTTCAACTTTTTTAAAAGAAAATTACTCTATTATTTAGTAGCACGACATGCAATATTTCATGCTTTCCTTTAACACTTCCTTTAACACACATCGTACTTCTTGCAAAATAGGAATACAAAAACCCTAAACATACTTAAACTTGCACATTATCTTAAAAAATGTGAGGCTGATATTTTGAAATTTCCGTTGTTACACACACTTAATCTTAAGAAATGTGACATCTTTTACTAGTAAAGCAAGGGTCGTGAGAGTACTTTCTGCAGTAAAAAACCTTAATGGGACATGTGTAAATCAAATACAATGTTTCCTAGAATCGTTTCTTTGATGATGTTGTGAGAAGAATTCTTTACAACGTGACTGAGTTTTTCTTTTAAAATTTTTAGAAGATTTTCGTAGTAAAACTGATTCATTAAACCGGTCCTATTATTAGTATTATTATTATTATTATTATCTACTATTGTTTATTTCAGAAAATGCGTGTTTCAGCAACGCCGGTAGTAGACAGTGATGTTTGTCTATTATTCAGCGAACTGAAAATACAATTATTGTATTTGTATTTGAATAATTAAAAAATCTGCTAAATTGGCTTCGCCTAATTTTTCTAATTAGTAAATATAAATTTCCATGTTAGTTAATAATTTTTTGAAAGAACAACAAATAAAGCTCATTCATAATGACAAGGGCAAGTCTTTCGAAGTTACAGTTATCCTTAAGTTAAGTATTTCAGAAGAGTAAAGCTAAAAAGTGTAACCAATCAGGTTGTATAATTGAAGACTTAAAACAGTCTGTCTAAACTAAAAATGTTTAAGATTGTCTTTGTAGGAAACAATGGGATTAAGGGTACACAAGTATAACAGTAATAGTAAACTTTCGTATATATAACCGTCTCTATTGCTACGAAATTATTACATCTGGGAACCCGAAGATCATCTACTTAACGTTATTTAGCATGAAGTATAAATTAAGGTTAATTTTGCAGAATAATGCATAATAATGCAATGAATGTGCGAATGGGAGCTCGAAGGTACAATGTAGGGAATAATAGCATAAATCACGTTGCCTGGTTCCGTTCCCGATGAGCTTCCTCGTTCCTAAGGGATCGCATCTAGGCTACTATCAGCCTCTTCTAAACATATTACCTACTAGCGCTTACGTACTTTCAAGCTAAGAAATTTTGAAATGGTTAAACGCATTGAAAGGGTAAAGTTGAAAGCGGGTCCTTTAGGTTAAGCCGAAATTTAATTTATCCTGTAATCATTTACAGGCTTTCAAGGACGTCATGTTCTAACCTAAGGTTGTGTATCATTTAGATAAATGTCAGAGTACAATATAGAATATGATTTATCCTCTGGACTAAACCATTAAACTAGAACATCCGTTTGTTTACGGATTATCTACTGCAGTATGACTGGACGCCATTCTGTGTGTAATTTGAAGCAACATAATTGATAAATATGTTCATCTTGCTTCATTGCCTTTGAATTTTGCAAAGCAACTCGAAAGCAATATACATGGCGATTCACTAAGTATTTTTGGAAATTGCAGAAGAACGCCACATAGAAAGTAACACATAGAAACATATTTGTAGATAGAGAAAGCTGAAAGATTGTTTCAATTTAAAAATTTGAGTAATTTTTTGATAGATGAAATTAATATTCCTAGACGTCAGAAAATTTTAAAAATTTGTGCAAAAATAAATGTTCTTCCTGACTTAAGAGAAAAAACGTTTTACTGAAAGCTGTCAAACTGAACCGACCGAAACTATTTATCATTAATAAGTATACGATTGATACACTGAAAATTCGTAAACCTCATCGATTACTAAGTTAGAACTGATTAGGACAAATCTTTAAATTTCAGCAGTCTCCAGTTTTCTCTATACTACATCCTTTAAAAAAATTATGCAGAACAAAGCAATTTTCTCGGGTTTGACATTATTTAATAAACGTTTATTCTGCACATTTTTATCAAATTTCTGAATAGTGGAAGAAATTTCAGCGTGGACTTTTTTTACTGAAAATTCCTGAACTTTGTCGATTGAAAACTTACAACCCATTCAGCAGTTTTCGGTACAATTTTCTTAACTTAATCGTTGGTAAATTTGGTTTAGTAAATAATTTTAATATATTAAGCTTTTTTGCCGAAATTCCTGAATTTCGTTGAGTAAACACTGAATTAAATCAATTTCAACAGTTTTCTGCAGAAATTGCATGCTCAAAATTATTAATTAGGAGTTTATGAAACAAATTTTTAACAAAATTCGAAATTTTAGAGCATTCCAAAGTCAACATTTTTCAGTGAAAATTCCTAAATTTCTGCGACTGAAAATTTGGGGCTGATGGGAATGAATCTTCGATTTTAAGCAATTTTCACAAGAATTTCCTAAATTAACAACTGCTAAAATTAACGCCTTCGAAATGTGGATATGCAGGAGGCTACTCAAAATTTCATGGGTTGAGGAGGTGATAAATGAGGCAGTATTACAACAAATGAATAAAGGATTTGAGGTTAGAAATACTATTAAAAGAAGGCAATTAGAATATCTTGGCCACATAATGCGGAACAAGTAATACCAAATTTTGCAATTAATTATCCAAGGTAAAGTAGATGGCAAAAGAAGCCCAGGTAGGAGACGGGCATCCTGGCTAAAAAAACTTACGTTAGTGGTATGGTAAGCACAAAGACGCTCTTTCGAGCAGTGTGTGTCCAAAGTAGAGGTAGCGTTGATGATCACCAATATCCGGTAGCAAACGGCAACAATAAGAAGAAGAAGCGTCGTTAATACAGTTTAGTTTAATAAAGAGCCCTATGTGTAGCAATATTTTGTAGCGAAAATTCCTGAATTTCAGAGAGTACAACTGAATTAAATTACTTAACGGTAGTACATCTCCGAACTGCAACACTCCCCTGTAAAAAATGTCTTCTTTAAAATTATTTATTGGAAGTTTATGAAACGAAATTTTAACAAAATTAGAAGTGTTAGAGAAAATTCTAGGTTCAAGATTGACTGAAATTTTAGGACTGAAAATTTAGGACTGACGAAGATGGATCTTCAAATTTCAGAAGCCCTTAGTGGAAAATTTTAAACTGAATTGTTAATAAAATTTAGTATCATCACAAAACCTGTGTGCATCAACATGTTGTACCAAAACGTCTTTGTATTTCACTGACTCAAAACTGAGGCGAACCTCTTTGAACTTTAAAGGGTTTCAGTAGAAATTTATTCTTCAAAATTAAAAGTAAATCTTTATGAAAGGTGTGTTTAACCAAATTGGAAGTGTTAGAGAAAACTTTAGGGTCAACATTATTCACTGAAAATACTAAATTTCGTCTAATAAAAATTTAGGACTGATGAAGGTACATCTTCAAATTTCAGCAGTTTTCAGCAGGAAATTTTAAGCTAAATCATTAATACAATTTACTTTAATCAAGAAGCCTGTGTACATCAACATTTTGCACCAAAAATACACGAATTTCACTGACTCAAAACTGAGTCCAACCTCTCTGAACTTTTTACTTTGCAGTAGAAGTTTATTCTTCAAAATTAATAGTAAAAGTTTATGAAAAGTATTTTTCACCAAATTAGAAGTGCTTGTACAAGGCAAACATTTGTATACAAAGAGTTTGAGCTGCCTAATCCAAGAGCTATCTTTAGATTTTCAAGTAGGACTCCATATAACTGTATTGCCGAGTAATCTAATAGAAAATTAAATTACCTTTCTAAAAATGTGTAAGACGTATACCTTTATTACCAAAGAATTATTGAGACGTTTAACTAATCAGTCTAGCAGAAATGCATTAAACAAATCGAACAAAACCTAGTGGATTAAGAAATACTCCAGTAATATTGGAGCACTGTCAAAATTAATCTTAAATCTAGCCTTTTATTTGTTAATAGCAGAAACGGAACCTAGGCTTACGGGTACCAAGGACCGCAACTTCACAGAAGAAGCTGAGGTGGCGATGTATTATTTGTGTATCTGTTGCGACCATGTCACCATTCTTAAATTACAATACAAGTTTGATACTTTATTAGCAAGGTAATTTAACCATCTTTACAAATATTGAATGATATATGGGTTGCTTAATTTAAAACTGCTCTGAGTTAATTAAATACCCTGTATAAAAAGCTTTTTAGGTACCTTCATCTAGATACATTTTGCTCTCATACGTTAATGCACCAGCCGCGGCACCGAAAGGTACGAGATTACAGATAATACATACATCCATTCATGTACAATAACTGAGTAATAGCATGAAAACGCTTAGGTGAATCACCCTGTACATTCTAATAATTGTTTTATAATAAGCTACAGGTTTTTGGTGGTTAATCCCCTCTTCGGCTTGTACCTAAATAAAAAACCTTAATAGTATTTCCAAAGTATGCAAAGCTCCGAATAAGAAAAATAAAAAATGTGAGGTCCTTGGCAACCACAAGCCTAGATCTCGCATAATAAACAAACAAACCAAGCTAAGTATTCACTATTGCTTTCACTATACTAAACACCACTGAAATACTATAAAATCGACTGCAGGAACCGCCTAACAATGGAGTCTGGGACAATATTTTATAGGAACGAAACGTAACAATGGTTCTATTAAAGGCGCTTTACATTCAGTAATTTTGGGGTTTAGAGTATATTTGCTTCGGAAGACCTTCCAGTATATACAAAACATTTGTAATACGAATGGATTGCTTTGTTAAAACCTTTAAGTTCAATATTATTTTGCTCTTTGGAAATGAATACTCCTAATGAATTTGCAAATTTAGGTACTTTACAGCAGCATTTGTTGTTTATTTATGCTTATTGGATACCTACACCAAAAGTGCACATATGTGGGTGTTTTAACATTTTGTTAAAGGTGCTTTGATTGAAATAACAGCACGTGTGCTATTGATAGCATAATCAATTGAAACAGGTTATGTAAAAGCGAGAAATAAACACAATTAACTTACGTTCTTTGGGTTTGAGAGTAGCAGTGGCAGGTAGAAAACCTCGTAGAAAACAAGACAAGTTTTGTATTTAAAATGCACCACACCTGTTCTTGATCAATGATCAATTAGCATCAACACTATTTAGTAACTACTTTGGACTGTTAAACCGTGAACACTTCCGAAGGAGAACTGATTAGCAAGCCGTTTAAAGTCTCTGCCGGTAATGCTAAAAATTGGTAAAGCTGACTAGATTTGTTCACAAAGTTGCATTTTTAACCATGCACATCTGTTAATTGATTATTTTATACAAATCCCAAGAGCCACTCCGATAAAAATTCCAGTTTTGTACTCGAATGCAAAACGATGATAAAGAGTTCGTGCGCCTTATCGGTTTTCTTCTTGTTAGCGACCAGATGGTTTGTAAAATAATCGTAGAGGTTTACTAAAGTGAAAATACAAGACAGTTGTGGCCAATTTGTAGGTGTGAAGTGAGAAAACCCAGCGGTAAGTTTGATCTTAGCATTATTTTGTTTATGAAAAGTTAATTAACAGATGTTATTGCAAGGTAAAACCAAATTATGAAAAATAGCAAATATAGCGGGTTTTAAAGGCGATCTTTTGTAGGTAATTTGTGTAGTGACGTTATTCGACGTACCTATACCATATAATCCCAAACACGATTCGATTCCGAAAGTTGAACTTTCATTTCAGTTAAGTTCTTGTTTCTAGGCTCAAACTTAGTCGTTCTGAATGCACAGCTCTGAAAATGCAACAATACTGTTTTAAATTGAGCAATGCAATTTTATGCTTTCCTCCGACTTATTTTAGCGTTACTGATTTTTAAATTTCCAACTTATAATTAGGTAGTTTAGTTTCGGCACTTTAAAGTTTTCGTATTGTTTGTTTTAAGATTTTCTTGACGTTTTTACCTACCTTAGTTTTTCAGTAAATGTTTTCTTAATTTTTATTGTTAAAATAAAAATCCTTTAACTTATTAATTTTCATATTTGGTTCGAAGCGTTAAAGGAACCAAGAAGGACCAAGGTTGGCAATATTACAATATAAAAAATTTGATTCGCATCTAAAAAGAATGACATAGCTAATTTAACTTTTTGAAGTTGTTGACAATATAATTCTTGGAACTCTTGTAAAACAGACTTTCTTTTATAACAGAAAAATTGCTGTTCCCTCATATAGAGTTATTTAGGACTGATCTCTGACAGCACAATTTATTCAAGTAAAAAAAAGCTGAACTTTGCATGTGCCGAGTATTAAAATTGGGTTCGTGAACGGAATTCAAAGCTGTCTCTGAAAACTTTTTCAGTGTATTGCAAAAATCGCAACTTGAAAAATGGGCAAAGAAAACAGTCTCGAACTAATTGCTTTTAATTGCAAATTTACCAAAATCCTTATTTTAGTTTCAGTAAAATTTATTTTATTTTCCCTTGACGAATCGGTTAACTGGGAAAAATTGTGGAAAAAATGAAAGAAATTAAAATATTTAATTAAGAAAGTTTCTAAAGGAGTTATTCACCTCCTTATCAAAGAAACTTTGGGAAAAATGTTAGAATGACCGACTTCACTGAAATTATAACTATAAATTGTACAACTTTCGTGCGAAAATTATTTTGATTGAATTTATGATAAAATATTTGTACATGCAGGGTAATGCCTCAGCTGACGTGAAAATATTACGTAAATTAAAACAAAAACTTCAAAAAAAGGTTGTATGTTATTTGCTTGACATTGCATGCTTTATTCGTACGAATAAAATTATTATGCTTTTCAAAAGTAAAGGAAATCGGTGCAAATTGAAAGAAATTTTGGTGTAGTTGATACAATGTCTCTGGAGGTTAAATCTTAAAGACTAACCACCGATGTCTTACTGAGATCCATGGAAACGGCAAGCCTAGATCTCACCCCATGAATAAATAGATTAAAAAATTGTTTTTGTCTTGTATTGTCCAGGAATCATAAATGTCGCTTTGACTTTTCCAAAAATTATTGTCACCAAATATCTGGTGTTTTCTCAAACTACTTGGGACCCATTCAAAATGCTTTGGACCCCCTCAAAAGGCTTTGAACCTCCTGTAAAGGCTTTGTACTTCAGCAAACTGCACCCTCAAAATGTTCAGGGCTGCCTCAACATGCTTCAGCCTGAAGATTTCTAGAGCTACCCCAAAATGCTATGAACTGAAGCTGAAGATACCTAGTGTTGCCACAAATCTGTTTCAAGAATGCCTCTGAATTGCTTCCATTAACATTAAGAAACAATATTATTAACTGGGGTGTCTCCTCTAAACCTAAAGTTCGTAACTTGTAAGAAAATGCTTACTTCATTAATTACTGAATTCATAATAAGCCCAATAAATAAGCATTCAACCAAACAAACGCACTTTAATTATCTTGAATGTAGTTAAAATAAGTAGGAATATATTAGTGTTGACGAAAAATAAAATACTAATAAGAAAAGCAATTTAAATTCTGGTTCTCACGAAAGAAAATCTCTAAAAAACGGATAATGGAAGACCATCAAGTAACAAAGTGGATTAATCGGAGTAAATTCAAAGAAAGCGTTTGTATAAGCTTTGCTATCTAATGTAATTATTGTCCTTTTAAGAAAGAAGAAAATCATCCAGTGCGAAGTGAATTTACAAATGAGTTCATTTAAAAACATAACCATTTGTAAGCAGGTAACACGGTTGAGAAAATCGCCCAGTTTTGAAGGAACGAGAAGAACAGCGAGAAGGATTTATCATTCAGATCAGATTCGTAATGCCAAGTTTCCTTTTAATGCGAATTAAAGAGACAGGCAAAAAATACTGTTCGAGTGTTGTACAAAAAAATGTACATAATAAAACGATTTGCTGTAAATTGAAACAAACAACAAATAACCCGCATGTAAAACACTTTACAATGCGGGTTTTTAACAGACGAGTTTTTGGTTATTTTTGTTAAAATTTCGCTTTGTTTTTATATTTACAACGGCCGAGATTATTTCACTTTTAAATTCTGAATTAAGTGGTTGCGTAAAAATCGTTTCGGCGGAGCTGTAAACGCGGATGTCGGTAAAGTTATCTAACGGGGGAAAAAAATGAAAAAGGGTACACGGTGGGTTTAAGGTTTGGCGGAATAATTCCATTGAATTATAGAATAACAGCGTTGAAGTTTCATTCTGTGAAAATTACCTCTGATAGCAATAAATCTGGATGAAAACGTTAACGAGACAGCATTAAGTACGGGCAACAGTCTCCAGAGACAACGAAATTGCCGAAAAGAAAAGCGAAGAAAATTATAAGCATGCAGATCAAAATGAAATTCAAATACCTATTAAAACTCGAATTGTTCCGGATATTTCCCAAGTCGGAAAGCCAACGGGCTGCCCGGGGTTGAAATATATTAACTGCTTTAAATCGGGCAGAATCTGGAATTCCGTATATTCTCGTAACAATCAGAATGCTTGGCAAGGCGCAATAATAACTCTCGGATATCAGAGCCTAGTTTATCCTGCTCCTTATTGAGTCTGTCTCTCCCGGTTCGCAACCCGGGAACTAATCAGAGCAACTGAGTTGAGGGAAAAAAAGCGCCAAAGTCGCGCTTGCATGTTCATAAAACCCAAAAAGAAACGCACGCCGAACTTTATTTGAGGGCAACTAACTAATTTTCGATCTCGTATTGCCGGTGAATGGAACCCAGAATGTAAGTCTATTATAAATCGGAGTTGATTTATGTTTATTAAGGTTTTCGCGAATGTCTTAATTGAGCGTGACTTTATTAAATCTCCGTTGCAGCGGATGATTAAAGTATTATAAGATTTGCGTTTGACACTGCCAAAGATTCAATCCGTTCGGGGTGGAAGAGGTTTTATAAGATGAGCGAGGACCATTTCGGAGAAGTACTAAAAGGCATTAGTAGTAATTTTCGTTCGTATCTGTGGTAGCAGACGTGGGATTAGTTCACTCAATGGTATAGCAATCTATCTTCGCGCCAACAGCTTACAACCGGAAAGAGACATCACGCTGTGAAAAGGCCGCTATGTGGAACCCAACTCTCTCGGGTCTCTCTTTACATGCTCGAACACATATCCTGTAAGGTTTAAGACTAACTCAAATGACAACTTGATAGGTGTCTTTTGTGAGTTACCAATAGGGAATAAAGGCTTTGTTAGCGTACTATTAACGAAAATGCGCCTCTTAGGCTCAACTAAAATACTTTCTATTCATGTAAATCAAGCCGCGGCACCGTATGAGTTTTTTCCCCTCTCGATAAACGAGCTTTTATATTTTACGTTGTCCCGTAAATAACCGATCGTTAAACTACTGGCATTTCATATATACCCAGGAATTTCCGTCCACATAGGTAATACTAAATAAAATTGATGCCTTCTTGAGAAAATTAATGGTTGCAATCTGTTAAACTTGTTGCCGAAGTCGAAACATAGATCAAAGTATTTAAGGATAAGACGTCGAGGGTGGGTGGTGTCAAGTGAAGTTTCACAAGTTGGTTACCGCGGTTACCGAGGACAAGCTTACACCAAGCTGTCAACAACCTAACACTCTAATTACTACAGATAATCTTAATTTATTCGAGCTGCAGCTGGTTTACGTGATCAATAACCATTGAACAACGACTTCGTTTAAAACGAGTAAAACATACTCTGGACCGGAAACATCGGAACCAGCAGTGTATCAAATATTGCTAGACGGGGTGAACTAAAGCAATTTTCAGGAAAAGAATTATGTCTCAATTTCTTCCCCATTTAAATCTCACTTGGTTTGCTATAAATTACCGAACCTATCATAAAATCTAAAGAACATACGATTACTTTTAACGCAGTTATTCAACAAGTAAAACGTTGGTAATTCAATAATTCTGATATAGAAACTTAAAAAAAATTCAATTACTACATTTTACTACAAAAAGAAGTACGAGAAATTCGCCAATGAAGTTAAAGGGAGTATTTTGTAAAGAACTTATCTTTCTCTTTTATTTTACGGAACACAGACTTATATTTCCCCATTCCTTTGTTATCTCCGTAAAGAAAAGCTTTTTTAAAATAAACGAACTGAAATTGTAAAGATCATTAATGTAAGCAATTGCTTGAGATTCGAACGAAGGGTATTCATAACAATTTTTGCGAAACCAATATTAAGATTTTTTTGCATTAACAGATATGATTTAAAAATCAGATTCCAGGTGTTTCTATACTTCTGATATTATTCCTGAGGACTAAACTCATGTGTTGGCTCTTCTAAGTGAAGTTAACTAAAAAAATAAATAATAATAATAGCAGCATTATCTTTCTAACTTAGCTTCAGCTCTTAGGTCGGATAAATATCTGAAAAAAAAACCTAGAAAAAGGTAAATAATGACAACAATCTTTATTTATAAAAGAATAAACAAGAATTCGTAAAGATAAAAACCACAAAATCTTTCGAAAAACCAAAGGTGAGGTTCAGACGACCATCATGGATATTACTCTGCCATTTTGAAATCAGGAAAATAGTTCGTACAAGGAATAAACAGAACAAGAGGAGAAACGTGAATAAATTGCAGTGACCTTTATAAATACAGGTTTTTGGAAAGCCTCCAATTTTTATCTTAAAAAATATAGCTTTTGGTGCAGTGCATCGCGATTTCATTTTTTATGTTTTAGTTATTGCAAGTAGGAAATTAACAGGCATTCAACCAATTTACAAATGTTCGTATATGTATAAACCAGAACGGTCGCCGGAGTAGCCGAGTGGTTAAGGCATTCGGCTTCAGCGCGGACGATCTCGGGGTCAAACTCACGTCGGATGTTCGGCAGGTGACCTACCTAGTCACTGAAAATAATTGGGAACCGAAACACAGTGGTGGAGCAGAGAAAGGTAGGCAGTTGTGTAAGGCGCAATGCTTACGCATAGCGTCCGAGAAAACCGGGTATGAGAGCGACATAGGAGGCCTTAACCCTATATATTTCCGGACATACTCTCTCACGGAGTATATGCGGTGGTGCCATTGTCTTTATAAAGCAGAACGACTTACATACTAATTTTACATTAGAAAATACAAATAAATATTTGCGAATATAAAGTTGACAATAGAAATGTGAGATGACCTTCTTCTTCTTCATCGACTTCTGATTCCATTTGCTTAAAATAGCGCCTGATTTATTCCATCGGAAAGCCCTTTCATTTTACAGCCCACTCATTTATTTTTCATTTTCGGTTTGTTGAATTAATGACAAATATGTAGTCCATTAATAGAATGTTAGGGATACACGTATGCTCACCAACATTGTTAAATAAATCAAAGAAGAGAGGTTCGGAGTGTGAACTTTGTGGAGCTCCAGATATTACGAAGTTTAGGTTGAAATCGTTTTATTTTGTTTGGCATTTTTTAATTCAGTTAATAGTTAACTGGTACTAATCAGTATAAAGATGGTTACCATACTTAGGCACCATATTCATATTTACTTTTAATCGTATTAAATATATTTATAATGACCGAAATGTTTCTAAATCCTCTAGAAATTCTTAATACAGACCCTACCAGTGTGCAGCAAGAGTTAATCAAATTCTCAGTATTTGAATTAAACTAAAACTTAAGGTACTGTCAAGGGTTATTCCTAAATACCTCATTTTATTTTTGTAAACTAATTTATAGGAATCCATATACCAGCCAGTAAACAATTATTTTCTAGAATATGCCATTACCTAATGGTCTTTTATTTTAGAATACCGGAAATTAGTGCTGAATCATTCGGAAATCATAATTGAATATCTCTAACCAAAAGAATTGAGATCATCCATGTTTTCCGGATACTTGTAGTGGGTTGGGTAATAAAGAATAAAGGTGAACAACTAGAAGTCTTTCCCACTTGATATATTTAAATTTACAAAGTCAGCAAACCAGGTTTCATCTCATAGAGACATTATCAATGCTAAAAATAAAGTACAATTACAAACTCAAAAGGAGCTCAACAACGCAATCTTACCAAAGCAAAAAACAGGTAAAACATAGCCGGATCAGACAATTAACCAATCAAGGTACCGAGTTCTCTAAAAAACACGAAAAAACGATATTAAAATTGTCTGATCCCGCTATGGAAATTGAAGACTTCAATCTCTGTATTTTAGCTTGAATATTTTGAAATCGTAAGCTAACATCAGATATTCCAGATTTTCAAGCTTTTACCAATATAATTAATAATTTTTAAAAAAATACTGGTCCTAAGTGTGATCCTTGAGGAACACCGGACTCCTATATAAATTGTTGGGTTACAACCACAATTATCTACCTTCTGCTATCAGGATAGCTAATGAACGGTTTAATTAAATTTAATCCGTATACACTGGACCAATCTCATCCCTTTTTCAATGTAATGATTCGTAATAGGTGTTCCTCAAGAGTCACATTTAGGTTCACTATTGTTTGTAATATTTACTATTTAATGCTATTGGTCGAAGTTTGTTAAAATTGGAAGAACGTGCTGTTTTAAATATACCTACCTAGCTTAGGTTTCAAAACATCTTAAATATAAATATAAATGTAGACCCAAATAGTTTTGCGAAAATATTTAGAATTGCTTTAGGGCTATGGTGTTCCGAAGTTCTGAACTTTAATAATATAAATAGATTTCGTCGTAACCAACGTTTTAGTTTTCTTTGACCTTTTTAACTGCATTTATAACTACTTCTTTTATAATATAATTAAATTGAATACAAGATTACATACAAGAAGCAAAGTCGGTGGTTTGATTTGCTCGAACATGAAAAAACTGCAAAATACTAGCCCTGAGAATGGCAAGTTGCCGAAATACGTATTTGTTGTTATTAATTTATTTTTGCGGTTTTACAGGGATTTCGACGTTCGAAACAGTGTTTTTCGAATTACTTCGGGATTATTTATATAGCTTTTTATATTAAATAATTGACATCATTGTCTACACTTTGAAAGTATTCTGCAGATTCTTTAGGAATGTAAGTGCAATTTATTTTTATGCAATCCCAGCAATATTTGGAGTGAATATATTTTTTTACAGTATTAATTAAGTATTCTTCGTCTGCACTTTTTAGATAGGTTTACGTTCTTTTCTATTTCTTCCTATAATTTTAGCTGATTTTATCAAACTGGACAATTTTGCTTAATCATCTTCGTCTTAGGTACCGTTTGATTTAATACGTGATAAATGATTTGAAACAAATATTCTACTAAACTTATATTGTACTAATAATTTCACTAGATTCGTCCAACTTATATGCCTCATTTTTTATTCATGAAGTATTTTTCGAAAATTGAACTTGCGATAATTTGTTCCCATGTGCCCATCTCAAGAGTAATCACATATGGATCGTTTACAATCATTTTGAATATTTTGCTAAGTTTGAGGTGGGTCTGTACTCTATGACATCATTTTTATTGACGGATTTATGAATAGATGCCCTACCCACTCTTGTAAACGGCAGAAAGCGTATGTAGTACGACATTCAGTTAACAATTTATTAAATAGGTTTATTAATCGAATCAGCACCACTTTAACAAACCTCTTTGGATCAAATACTCTTCTTAAATTACAAAGCGTTTGTTAGATTCAAAATTTTCACTGCGTGAATGTATAACCCATTTAAAAAGTGAAAAAAAGGGTTCGAGACTGTTGATTACAAAGTGAAACAAAAAAGTGGACAAATTCGTTAGAAATTTTCCCTGTGGTTTGGTCACATTTAACAAAGTTTATCATCTTACTTTAACTTTCTTACTTACTTACTTGCTTACTTGCTTACTTGCTTACCTGCTTACTTGCTTACTTGCTTACTTGCTTACTTGCTTACTTGCTTCCTTGCTTACTTGCTTACTTGCTTACTTGCTTACTTGCTTACTTACTTACTTACTTACTTACTTACTTAATCCGGCCTCTTTTACAGTTAGGTGTAACGGTTTTTGCAGAAGACTTTCCGTTCTTGCGTTTCTTTTTACAGCTGTTTTGCTTGTGCCCATTTGCAACTGTTCCTTTCAAGAATTTGAGCAGTTTGATAATTTCAAGTCTTCATTGGTCCGCTGACTTTCTTCTTCTGTAAATATTTTCAAAAATATTTAGGACTTTTAGTAATTTCATTATCATCATCATAATACACATTATTCAGGGTGAATATAAATTCGACCAGCAAAATTCTATGAGTTGTAGCAAGTATCAAGGGCAGCAACTTTAGAAAATAAACTAAAGTTAAAAGCCGGAGATTATGCCCTCAGGGGCATTAAAAGAATACTTGGAAACGTCTCGAACTAGTAGGCATCCTTCAATCAAACTCTTTGGGAAAGTTTTAAATTTGGAATTGACAAAATCACTAAACGATGTTAAACAAACCTCTTTGGTGTTTGGGCCATGTTATTGTTGAGGTAGAAAGACTCAGCGTTTCGCTCGCCTGCTTAAAGGGCTTAATTGAGAGCAACAAAGAAATGCACAGTAGCTCGATGTGTAAACTTGAAACCACTTTCAAATAACTTTTCGTGTAATTATGGTTGACTCAATTACAGTGCAGAAGGTGCTTCCAGAAGAATTTTGAGTTAACACGTTGAATTTTGGTGTATGATGAAGCCTTTGAAGAAGGTGCCAAAGAAAGAGATGTGAAGGACTAGATTGCCAAGCCGAAACCCAAACCCTTTCGACAGAGTTTCTAGTCTATGCAGTTGCAGTTATCTTGCTCTTTTGTTGTTCATGAAGTTCTAATGAAAGTGGCAACAAAGAAGAAGATCCGATGCCATTTTGGACTACAATACCAAAGACGAAACCTTTTCGGTAGGGTTTCTGGTTGGTACTGGAGTTTCCCTTGTCTTTTGTTCCCCATTAATCCTCCAATAAAGGTGGAAAAGAAGATGCACTGCCTTTTGGGCTACCATGCTAAAAGTGGGACCTTTTCGGTAGTATTTCAGTTTGATAGATTAAATTATTGTGCTCTTGTTCTAACGAGATCGCTTACCGAAACAAGCAAAACAATAAATTGTTCTACCTCTACAATCGTACAGTTCAAACCTGCAATCATACTATGGCTTTTACCTACAAAATACACAAAAAATTGTTTATTACACATTTAAAAATGTGAAAAACCCGAAATTCACAGTTTAAATTCGTTTGAAAATTTCAAATAAATATTACTGAATTTTATCTTCATCGTGCAACGTCTGATTTTGTAACCTACAAAAAGCACATTGTCAATTTCACCACCTTCATAATAACAATTTTCGCCGTTTACACATCCGTTAGATTTCCCAAAAGTTTCCATTTATTAAAAGAATTTTATCCAAAATTCATGAATTGTCGATTTTTATAAAACTATTTAGTTAGTCTCAAAAACCATGCCAGTCAAGAGTGACGTTTTCTTTAAAAATTTGAATTTGTTTAATTTGGAAAACTTCGTGGCCCTTTAGACACTTTAATTTTTTGCTATTTTCCAAACTCTGGGGTTCAAATTGTTTGTTAAAATTTTACTTATTCTTGAGTTTTGGATTATTAAATTATAGTGAGCTTCTACCATTTCATGAGCTAAATCTTAAAAAACAATGCCAATCTAAAGGATATTCGAACTTTTATAATCAGGGAAACACTGTAGTCCTTCCAACACCTCACGTTTTTTAGCGGTCCCTCAAGCCCTATAATTTCAAATTTTCGCTGAAAGTTCTCGATTTATATCACTTTACTTTATTTTGAGGACGACTGTAGCGATTATTTGAATCACAATTAATTGCATTTCCTAAGTTGTAGTTTGGTTGATCCGGTGGAATAGTGTTGCCTACTTCAAGGCACCTTCAAAGATATTTTTGGTACCTTTAGTGTCGTTACCCTAACCGGGATATCTTCACAAAAGTTGCTTCCTTTGACATCCTCTATCAACCCTCAAAGTTCATCGGTAGGATTAAGATTCGCTCTGTATGTGTATCATATATTTAATATAAAATTGGTAAATTTTTGAAATTTTTCTTAAATATGAAACCTTTACCAAACAAAGAGATAGACAAAACTCTGGTTGTAGGTGTTAGTGCACATCTCAAATCCTGCCGCTTCTATCGTGTAATCTTGGTGTATACCCATAGCGTTGTGGTTTCTTGCATCTTATTATGCAAGATACCTGAACAATACAAAAGGAATTGCTGTACAACATCGCTTGTTGGCTTTACATCTGCAGTGCTTTTCAAGCTCGTGTAGCATCTTCCGCTTCCGTTATTTGTCTTTTGCCTGATTAGAAGGAGAAATTGCTTACTGGTTAAACTTACGTTCCTTTCCCTAATTTATTTTTTGAATTATTAACTAACTAATTTATTTTTATTTATGTTATTTAATGTAGTAAAACTTGTAAAAACAGCAGTAATGCAGCAGAAAAGGTCAGTTGTATGTCAGATATGATTTGAAATGAGATGTGCAAAATTCCAAAACCTCTCCTGACAATTAAGTTTGTCATTTGTGTCAAAAACGCCACTTAAATATTAAATAACATCCGTACCTAAATGGTTTATTTTCTCATTTAGTTTCGAATATTGAAGCAAATTTAATAGAATACTGGATAATTCCAGAACTTTAAAGAACCCTCCAACCTTTATGCTGTTTTACATTAACATTTATTTAGCAATTTTGTTTGTTTGTTTGCTTATTACCTATCAAGTTTCCATTTATTAAATTTCGTCATTTATTTACTTTTCGTCTACAACCTATTCAAGTGTCTTTTATAATTCGATGCCACCCTTATTAAAGGCCCTGCTATTTTTAGTATAAATCCCGAATCACGAAATTCAATACGATTTCAGGTTTAAATAAGCTTAAATTTAAATTAACTTGGTAATGTCGTTCGTTTGTAATTTGATTATTTCGATAAACCCGATTCTGCGTTAAAAAAAACTGTAAATGAATACAAATAATTCTTTGTTGCAGTATTTAGGTCATTACCACCGATAAATAATAAAGCATACCATTTAACTGTTATACTGTGCTATAAGTACTTAATGGTTTGCTAGCATAATATATAAAAGTAATTCTCGTAACAGATATTTATACGATAAACCGAATGAAAGTGTGAAGAAATCAATATTAGTAACATCAGGTGTTCTTAGATTCCGACGATTATACGGTTAATAACAATAATACCTTTAACGGTGTATTTCAGTATTTCAGAGAGCAACACAAACAGCCATTAAAGTTCAAGTAAATGCAAAGGGTATTGATGCGCTTTGTAGATAATACATACAGAGAATTGTATTTGGGTCATTGTCGTTGATTCTACCATTAAGCACATTGAAATAACTTTTAATGCGATTATTAACAGTTATTTAACGTTTTGTAACTTACACTACTGAAAATGTTTACATATTAAACATGAGGGCAGATCAAATCAAACAACTTAAACTGAATTCTATTGCTTGGGCGGGTTTCACTGTGGAAACAACAACCCTACAAACTGGGGAAACTGAAGTTCGACGAAGTTAAAGCGGCAAAAATGTTTGGTATAACAAAAATTACTATAATCTTTACGTAATAAAAAGCTACTTAGTAAACCATTGAATAACAAGTAAGGGCGACAACATTTCCTCGTAGCTAAAGGGAAATCTTTTTATGAAAACATGACAGGCAAGGTAATAACAGACTCCTTAATTAATAGTTAGGATACAAAGCCCTCAAAAGGCACACCTTTCGCTTTTACAAAGGATGTAATTAGTTTTAAGTACTTCTACTGTTAATTACAATTACAGCTTATTCGGAAGAACGTGCTTGCCTAGCACCAATACAGGCATTTGTTTTTACTAAGTTAATCAAAAGCATCAATTCTTTTGAAAAGCAGCATATACCGAATGCCCCCCTCTAGAAGTTCCCATATTACGTGCCTAAAGAATTTAACTTTAAAATTGGAGTATGAGTCGTTTTCATGTAAAGTTAATTGATTAATTAATGTTATAATAAGTTGTTTGACGAAATTTGTTATTTAGAAATAGCTAGCCAACTTAATATTTTACTTCAGTCCTGTAATAACGCCATGATCGATTCGAAACTTTGATGGAAGTTCATAAGGAGGTTATAGTTTGGGCACACTCCATTTACGTTCTAAAGGTCAAATCCGATTAATATCAGTTTTTCCATTAAGAAAATAACGAATTTACGATAAAACATACGTAATTTAGAAATATATAAGGTTTTAATTACAAAGTTTGTTCGAATTACCAAGTTTAAACTCCATTTCCCTCAAATGTTATGAATTAATGCTTGCTTAGTAAACTAAGTATTTGCATTATTCAAGCTTTATTTATGGCTAAACAATCCAGATACGCTTTTAAACATGAAATACGTTTTCTGAGTGGGTATGTTAACAATATTTTAAGCTTATTAATAATCTTCATTGATGTACTTTTCTAAAGAAGCCCACATTATTAGTAGCAACGTTGAAATGCGTTGATAAACAGCTCAATTTTGCCTCCTCGTTTACAGAGAGAAATCTTTGTACAACGTAAAATACGAGTACTCTACTATTTTTCTCCTAAAGCCAAAAGAACGGCGTTTATAAAAAGCAAAAAGCCTGTATGTATTCATCCAGGAAATTTAGTGGGCGTACTGTTAAGCCTTTTAAAATTTCCTTTTCAAATCTCAGGAGTCACTTGAAAGGTTAAAGAGGCAACAGTGGAACACAAAACACAAATATATTGTTATATTTAAGCAAGATATGGGAAAACTTTCCAACAGTTATGGAAAAAAGAACCGAAGGATTTCTTATGCCATTTGAAATTTTGTCAAAGGAAAGGGACGAAATACTTTTCTTTATACAAAGTTTGGTCGAGAATTCGATTGTAACCTCAGGATCAACTATCGTTCTTTAGTAGCAAAATAAAATATAAATTTTCACCAATGGGACGTTTTATTAAACCTGTTTTATTGATGTGAATAAAAATAAAAATATGTTTATAACAAAAGTAAGTAGTTTTCTATATAAAAATTTTACAATAATTAACGCAAAAGTAATTTCAAACCAGTTGCTATTTACTCCCCTATGGTGGTAAATTCGTATTTAGGTACTTCCCTACTGTATAGGAACTGATAATCAAACGACCGAATATGTCAACGTAAATGCAAGTTATTAAGTCACAAGTAGAAAAGAAAACTCCGCAGATATTTAAAGCTTTAAAAAAACGTTGTTTCAATTTTAAAAATGACATCTAAAAAGACATTTTAATCGAAAACTGCAAAGGAAGATGGGAAAACTTAAAAAGGAAACGTCTTATCTCAACGTTTGCAATTAACTTCTACGAATTTTTCAACAACTCGTTCCATACTTTTAGAATTTTACGTTATGACCTTTACTTTTGTTATTGTGTTAATCGTATTTTTTCCAGTCCTTTTTGCTTCTGAAGCGTGCTACATTTAGATGTCAGAAGTTTTCGTGTCAATCAGACTACCTGTTGTTTTTCGCCTTATTTTATTATGTCTCTTAGCATTTCTTTTATTTAACTAGGCGTACATATATATTATTTGTGTTCATAGTTGTTAGTTATTAATATTAATATTAATGGATGTCAGGGTGGCGCAGTGGTAGAGTGTCGGGCTAGCTTTGCGTTAGTCCTTGGTTCCAATCTCTCGATAGGCAGCACTTTCCTGCTCTGGAAGTCGTTGCCCACCAAATTAACTACTCCAAATACAGGTCTAATAAGAGGCCTAAGAAAGTCGCCCTACACTACACGCTACACATAGTGCAGTATGTACTTATTAAACGGCGCACCAACTGCGTAACTCACAGAGTCGAGTCAGATTGTGCGTTGCACCCGTAAAAGCCGCATACGCCGACGCACCAGCCTAGACACCGGAAGGTAAAGGAGGGTACAGATACAGATTAATATTAATTTCTCCACACATACCAACCTTTGTTGTTCAAAATAGTCTACTAATTCTGAAAGACATGGGCCTAATTTTAATCATAAATAATAATCAAAGTATAAAATTTGTACGATGAAACCCCTAAAATAGTAATAAAGTACATAATCCTTGAATTTTAAACTAAGCTCATTCAAATAAAATCATTTCTTTGATATAAAACTGCGTATCGATCTTTCCAATTTTAAACCAAAGCTAATTTGGTTCGCCGTTGTGTAATTATGTATTACTGTATTCCCTTTAATCTTGCCGCAGGGAGATGTAAAACGCAACCTTAAAAATTTAATATGTGAATTATTCAACAAATACGTTTCATTCTCAATATCAACGAGTTTGTTAAAATCGCTTTTTCTAACATTATTGTGAGAGGAATTTGGGATTAATTAATTAAAAAGGAATAATAAATCAATAATGCAACTCGCAATGCAGCAACCAATCAAATGCTTCCATTTCTGTGCAGCCAACCAATTTTTTCTCAAATCGGCAATATTTACGTCAAATTAAAAATTATTTTTTCCATTCAATCCATCTTTTCATTGGATTTCTCGATGAATACAGCTCGTGGTCTTTCCTTGAGAACAAAAAAGGCGAGAATCTGCACGAGTGTAGATTTTCCAAATTAGGATTTTGATTAAATTGTGAAAATATCGAATAAATAGAAAGAAGACTAGACTGAAGGGTTCCTATCAGCTGAATGGGTGACAATGGACTAGGGAAAGAACACCAAAGCAATGGGAAGACTTCTCTAAACTTATGAAAATACAGGTTGGAAACTAATAAGACCCAGTCCTACATTAAGAAGAAGAAGCAGTCGAAAAATAAGCACATCTTCTGGACTAACGAAGACCCACTTACACGTAACAATTGTTTTCATACCCATAACTGGCAGAAAACACCATTTTGAAATCGTTACGTCATACAAGCCAATAATTCATGAAGTACAGTTTTGGCCTGAGTTAGTTGGAAACTCTTTAACTGAAACTAAAAAATAATTTAGCCAGTTTGTTACAAGGAACTCCTTTAGCGATTTTGCATGTAATATCAAACAGGGGAGAAGGACGAACACCCTAATGGGCAAAGGAGGATTTATCAGAATTATCCTGGGAGCAAAGGTATTGCTTCCTAACCTGGAAAGTTGCCGTATCTAAATCTTCTCAAATTTTTTCTTCAGAGATTTATTCTTATCGAGAATTTAGTAGAAATAATACCAACAATCAATCAAAATAACACCACAACGACTAAAAATATGATATACTTGAAAACTTTATTAAGCTTTAATATTACAAAATTATATTACAAGACGAGGGCTTTAGAATATATCATAACGCATCACATTTTCGGTGGCGAATTCTCAATCAACCTCGAAGTAACGAGAGGGATATGGGACCCTCGAGATGCGTACGTTACTAAACGTTTTTAGAGATGCTCCCGAAAGCCGAGTGGTAACATGCGATGGTATATAAGTGCGGTTAAGGAGCGAATTGGTACCAATCTAGCCAAAATAAATAGATCTTTTCTTACTATACATAAATTAGTTTTGTTTTACTGTTTTTATTAATGCATAAGTTTGTTAATCGTTGATTTGTGCTTTTAATTGTTAAGTAATAGATAATTCATGCACACCCACAAAGCTGGCTTTAAAATTCTTTATTTATCATCAAGGCACGGATTTTATGCAAATGCATATTCTATACTAATAATATGTGCTAAGTGAGCTTTTGTATTTACGCGTATCTAATAAAACAGACCTAAATGCAATCAATTTTTTTTTGCATATTTTGCATATTTTAGGCATTTCGTGCATAAATTTGTTTCAAGAGCATATTAAAGCATATTTCTTTATACATTTGGTTCGAGATAAATGTAGCTACACAGTTTCACTAAAATACGAGAAATTTTGGAAAATGAGCGAATGTCAAAATTTCCGAGAAACTATAATTCTCTGGTAAATGTCTATTTTTGTTGGGACTTTCTAAAATGAGGTATTTACCTACAAATATTTATGTACTTTTAAAAACTGCTCACTTCCCAGGCATCTAATCCCAACTTAAAATTTATCTCTTTATCTGGAAGGGCTGTGACAGGCATACAAAACTTTCACTTTCCAAGAAGTGACTAATGAACCACTGATACCATGGGATTTTCATGTTTTTGGCCGTTGTTGGTCTTACTCGTTAGTTAGTTTTTGTTTTACTTTCGAGTTTCGCTTAACACTGTTGAATGAAAATAGGTAGTTAAGATTTATTTTATTATTTTCTCTAAAATTACCATTAGTTCTATAAAGATATAAGTAATTTAGTATTAATTATGTTTCCTTTTGCTATTTGTATTTAATAATGTGTTAACAATTAAAATAAATAAATTTGTTTCATCCAAAAATTTCTGTTTTAAATATATACATAAAATAATTAAGGTCAATAATTTGCATATTTTAAAGCATATTTCATGAAAACCACTGCATATTTGGCATGTAATTTGAGCATATATATGCGCATATTTTAGCACTTTTTGGTGCATACAAGTCCGTGCCTTGTTTATCATACATACAATATGTTTAGGCTCGTATTTCAGTATTTAAACAGAAGCTGATTTAAACTAGGGCTTAGTGGAACATTTTAGGGCTTACATCGCGGTTTAAGCCAGCCTTAACTAAGTATCCGCTTAAACCTATAGTTCTAATAAATGTATCTTTTAGTTATTTTTCTTGGTAAGCCTTTTCACTGCAATTCTAATTGTCTTTCAATTTTAATTTGTCAGGACAACCGTTGCTAAGAAGAATTGAAGTACTGCACCTTTAGATACACCTTGTGTATTCAATGTAATTATTGTAATGATTTTAAGTGAAATTTAGAGAACTACTCGTATTTTCTCTACAAGTATTCGAACTGCTGATTTATAGATTTATGTGCCAGAAAATCATCAGGCGTTACTCTTTAAAAATCGTATTTTTTTTTAAATATTTTCCAAAACTGAAAGTCAGCAGCTTGTTAGATTTTTCATTTTTCCAGCTAGTTAACGAACGTTAGCTTAATCGCAGGATTAAATTTGTTCAACTTCTTAACTATAACAATTTTCGAATGTTAGAAAGCCAAAGTCACCCTTATTTGAGGGAGTGGCAGCCTCTCCTAGAAGGATAGTGACTATAAATTCTGTTAATGGATTTTATAATCGTACACAAAATTCAAGTTCCTAATATATATTAATGATTAACGTTTAATTGATTAAACTAATGCTCGCTATTTTGTAGTAGGTATTTATTTATGAAAAATAAACGAAATAAATTATACTTTAGAAGTAAATCATTAAGGCTATATTCATTTATAAATATACAGTAATAGACCTATGAAATCTAATATAATATGCAGACACCATCAGTTCTACTAACATAATAAAATATTAACACCCTGTATATGTTTTTCTATATAATGTCTTTAGATCAGTGACTTCAAGCACAGAATTTTGTTCTTAAATAATTTATCCGCCTTCGATACAATTATAATATTTCAGCATTCATCTGAGTATAATTATTTAAAATAACTACTCAGAAGGTTCCCTTTAGTACTGGCAATAAAAAAAAATACAATTACATCATACTTTATTGATTTACTTAGTTCTGAGAGCAAACTTCGTTTTTAATGACAGCCTTGGGAATAAGCTCAGCTGAACATAAAATTTAAAGCTTAATAGATTTTTGATGTGGTATTACTATAAAAATACAGAGAAATGCTTTATTTTGACAAACTTTTTAGCACACGTCTTAGCTTGGGACATATTGCAGACAACTGCATCTCCTTGATTTCTAAAGCAATATATTACCAGACGAATTACGTAATTATAAGTAGTGGTCAGCCTTGTTTAAAAGAGATTTATTTTCTAGGAGTCTCCAGGTTTGCAGCTCTTTAGGAGTGTTAGTTAGCGGTTCTGCCTTGAACTTATACGGTTAAAAAATACCAATAATGGAGAAACAAAACAAATAGTAAAAGTATCGGAATTTACACTGAGCAAAGGAGGATGTCCGGCAATAGAAGGGTTAAGGTCTCCTACTAAATCGTTACATACCCGGCTACGCATGCATACGAGGAAACCTTCCCTACGCCATTACTATGTTTCGGTTCCCAATTATTTAGTGACTGCGCCACCCGCCGAGCCTCCGACTCGGGTTCGACCCCGAGACCGTCCGCGCTGTAGTCAAATGCCTTAACTACTTGGCCACTCCGGCGCTAAACAAACAGTAATAATGGTAATAATAATAACAAATAAGCATCAAGAATAAATTTTGGATCATCATCATCATCATCATCATCATCATCATCAATTGACATGGAGCAGATCCTCGTGGATCAATCCTGGATTACGCCAGGCCCACCCCATGCCAACAGGGAACACTGTATGACGTTAACATGCCTGTGACGCTAGCCGCTAGACACCGCTTCTACAGTGCAAGGCAGTTAGTAGATCACATATTTAATAAAAATAATAATAATAGCAGTTTATTGAACATCAGTGCCCATAGAAATTAGATAGGCTACACTGCCAAACTATTTTTGCTGGTTATATTAAAATATGAAATATACAGTACTTGTTCTTTAAAATAATTAATGGGAATAGATATAAGAATACGAAGTCATCCCGCGAATAAACCTTATTAAATATCCAAGTGTAAACATCGGCTAATCGATTTGTAATGTATTTTCATTAACGGTGTATCAATTATCCTGGCTATAATACTTAGTAAAGCTATATTAGACTCATCTAAACAAGCTGATATGGCAAACTCATGTTACTTCCTGATACAGGTAACTCGGTGGTTGTTCTAATTTAGCTGTTTACTAGCATTAATATGTGATTGTTGTCGGCAACATTTCTATATTTATAAACACTTTCTTTATTAAATACTGATCTGATTCGTAATCTTTTTTTTTGCTGTGTCACTACTTCGTCTATTCTGAACAGTATATTTAATTACAAATTGATACAAATTAGATTTTTGTTAATAATTCTATTAGTTTTTTTTTTAATGGAAACTGAGTACCTATTACAAATTTATGTTACGTTTGGTTTGCCTATAGAAATGATACTAAAAACACCGTTGAGCATCAAGTGGTATTTCATGGTTGTTTTTCTTAGATTTCTTAGTCAGTTTTAGGTTCGAGAAAACTTTGTTGGATTACAGTTAAGCAACCCAATTTGCAGACATTGTAAATTCATCTCTTTAGCATAACCAAAGGAAGCGCAGTGCTCTTTAAAAATACTTTTTAACCTTGAGCTTTAATTTTTAGGAGAATATTAGTAGGAAAGCTGCGTTAAAAATTTACATGTAAATGTTCTCCCGACCATTTTTTTTCTCTCACAATGGCTTTGTAGTAACGTTTGGAGGTTATCTGATTTTGAAACTTCTGTTTGTGTCAGTTGCAATACAGGGAATATGAAATGCACCCTTTTAAATAATAAAACAGGGTAGATTTTGGAGATTTTTTTGTTATTTTAAATTCTCGTTCGAAACCTAATTTTAGGCAATACAAGTTCGTTATTGAAAATAATTTAAAATTACAGACCTCCAGGATATAAAAATAAAATGAAAGACAAGACCTTGATTTAAATTTATTTATATTTTGGAAGCTGTTTGAAATTGTAGCATTTAAACCTTGATCCATCAATAACTAAGCGAAAGAGCTTGATAGTCACATTGCTATACATTTCAAAAGGTTTAAATTTTGAAACTTATTCTTATACTTACTTATATTTTGAAATATTTTTCTTCATTAGGTATTAACTAATAACGAAGATTAATTATTAACCGGCCGACCTTATTGAATTAAAATTTGAATAACCAGCAACGGATTTTCAATAAGTAGATACATAAATAACTAAGGTACCTAGTTGAAAATCCGTCTGTAGCAGGAAAGCTCTGCCTAAAATGGAGTTGCTACCGTAAAAAATATACAAATATCAACCTTTTTTGCTTTTGTTTGAAACTTAAATTACTTTGAACTCGAGTTGATTTTGCATTCAAAAGAATCTCCAGCTAAATCGAAGAAAAGTGTATCCAAATTAGCCGTTGGTAACATTTAGAAACATTTATAAGAATTCATATTTTAATGAAAAAATTGGGGAAAAGCTTTTGCTTAGGTTTCTTGATTGTTTACAGTAGAATTGGTAATATTTATATTTCTACAAGTAGCAAGTTGAAAACTACTTTTAAAAGTATCTGACTGCAAGTAACACGAAAGCTGTGTGCAAGTGTTTGTTAGCTTTCAGTTTGTGGCTAGATAAAAATAAAACTAAAAGCGTATATGAGATTGCAGATGACAGATTGCAGCGTTGCATTCATCTAACAAGGCTATTTTAAGCAGGATCCATTATCCTGAGATGGAGTAATGATGCTCTGGTGTCAACGCGTTACTTTCTTGACTACTTAACATAATTTTGATGCTCTGCCAGATGAGGATTAATGATTTTACCTGTACTTCATCAGAGCCTCAGTTTGAACTTGTATGCGAAAGCAGAATTCGCATTCAGAATCATCTAAAATTTCACTTCATTCAGACGAAACTAAGCCCTTTAGAAAGCGATGTAGTTAAATTCGATGAGTGTTTGTAAATTAACATCATCACTTCGTTTAAAAGTTCTACGTGTAAAATTCCGAACCAAGTGTTTTCAATACTCGATTTTTAAACAATGTTCAGAATTTCTCAAATAGCACCACACCATCAGAGTTATTTGATATTGAAAAATTTATTGCAGTGCTTAATTTATATGTTAATAAATAAATGTTTTGAGGTAATTCTAGATTAATATTTTCCAAAGGTTTATTCAAACTACAATCTCAATTTCAACACCTTTGTGTGTATCATCCCGATTGCAATTAAACATACACTTCTAAACAATTATTTACATAAGGCAGTATAACGTTTAGATAACTAAATTCTTGTATAAACATCATAAATACTCCTTTATCTCTACAATCAAAACTTAAGCGTTGCTGTTTCGGTGTATGCGATTTAATTAAACTCAGCGTGAAAAAATTTCAACTTTTCTTGGAACATCTCTCGTTAGTGTTTGGAAAGAAAAAACTTAAACAAGAAGTGGTCGTAATTAGAGGTTGAAGTTTCTAAAAATTCGCGATGTTTAACCTAAAGCCGCTTACTGTTTGTGTAGAAGATGTAACCTTTATACGTTTATTTAATGTAAGGAATATTTTACCGTAAACAAGTCGAGTACTTATTTTATTCTCTTTCATGCTGAATTTTGTGTGATGAATGTAACTTTAAACAGTTGGTTTTAAAGGTAAGAACATAACAAGGGCTGTGTTTATTTTCCCTTAAATATTGTAAATTATTTCGGATTTTTTTAAAATGCCCACTTTGAGGGCATCTCATTAAACTTTCAGGATTAAGTTGCTCGCATGATAATAATATTTAAAACAGATGTTGAAGTTTACGGTTTTTAAAATGTGAAGGCTTTTAAGCTGTCGTTGAAACAATTCAGGGCAAAAACTATTTGTTATTTTAGTTCCAATTACCAGAACCCTGTTTTTATAATTATGTAATTTAAACACCAAACTGAACTAGCCTTTTATATGTATTGTAAAAACCAATGTGAAAAGTTTCCTTCGGCAAAATAATGAATTAATTACCACAGGCAAATACATTCAGATAGTGCAAGAGTAATCATTTAATATGCATATTTCCGATTTTACGGTATTTTGAACAGATTAAATAAAATTATTATTCAAGGTAAAATTTTATGTACTCGGCATTCTATCTGGTAAATAAAATTCGATGCAAATGACGAATGTTCGTATGAGGCACAAAACAAAATTTACACTTGTAAAATTTGCATAAATGGGGGAATGCGCATGTGAACACGTTACACGAAAAGTATATTCATGTGTATACATTTAGACGTACCTATAGACAGGACGTTTCCATTTATTGGACGTTTTCGGTGATATTTATGTGTCGCTACATTGAAAGCGGGCTTCAATATGAGCAGGGGCAGGTTTGGATGAATTGGTAAGGTTGGCGCCTCAGGCTTGGTGAACTCATAAACGGGGATGAAAAGAGTTACGTGAGTGCGAGATGCGGTTGAATGGCAAATGTGGAGCGAAGTGGCACACCGGTGAAGGAGAGCGCCCCACGGGCGCATTCATCGAATCCACCCGTTTCCAACCTGACTTGAATCTACTGGATGATATGGCGGATGCATTTCTTGTTGGGGGATCTGCAATGAATTCTCACTTTCCCGTTTTAAGGTGTTCCCGTTGCACCAGGAAATTGAGACTGATGACCTTTATAGACGTATTGAGAGCTATAGCCATAAGGTTTTTCTAGAATTCTACTTGATATTTATGGACCGTTCAGGAATCTTCTGAAATTTAATCAAGAAAAGTGTTGTCTAAATCCAAACCGTAAGGATTATAGTCTCCGTCTACCAAGAGACCACCCGACGTTAACAGTCATCTCAGAAAGGGCACTCGAGACATAGGGATGTTCAGCTTTACTTTTTTCAGCTTGAAGGTTAAATTCCCCAAGGTTTGATTCGTCCTATTACCAGCGGTGCCCGGGGAAAGCGGTGAATAGCATTTTTAAAACGGCGATCGTGACGCAGATTGAACAAGACTAGAATTCTTCTTTTGTGGTAGGTAGACGAACATGTAGTTCCTGTTAATTTCACATACGGGAACACAGTGGAATAAGTACCTTTCTGTAGGTCCCAGTGCGACTGAAAAGGCTGTCTGGACCTACAAAACTTATGGAAGTGGATTTGGGTCGGGAAAGAGAGAAGCGCGTGCAATTTACGAGCTGCTGGGCTTACGTTCGAAATTTATCCATCCCTGAGCGGGGGTGCCTTAGCCCTCACCTTAATCTTGATTATTATCTACCATACCCGTATTTTTTGTGTGAGTAGTGATAACATATAGGTATTATCGCGTTGCCGAAAGTCTATTATCTAAAGGACGATATATTTTAATTCTACACGACGCCGGACGTATCGGAGATATGAATTTAATAGGGGGCAGCATTGGGTATTTTCAAAAGTACGTTGTATACGGACATTTTCTACTAATGAGATATCGTAAAAGGATTTGCATTTGTACCGGCCTTTTAAATTTAATTAAAAGGAAAATCCGACTAGATGCGCACGGAAATCCTTTTAGAGAACCGAAAATATTTTACACAAAGACAAATCCATCAACGGAACCTTTCAATGGCGATTATCAATATCGCTTTCCATCATACTGCCACCCGGTCAAAGGGTATGGATATTGTGAACCAGATCACAGATATGATTTCGATATTACGATAGCGGAAGCTATTAGCAAAGGGAGAGAAAATAACGACGTCAACAAAGCCCCGCTAACGCTGCAGCCAGAGCTATTGTTGTTCCTTCGAACGCTGTTACCAAACCCGCGCCCACTAAACTACAAACAATATGAAGAAGTGATCAGTATACCCTTTGAACTTGTTTATCTTCGATATATTGGTGTGAAATTGGTAAAGTCGACGTATTTTGAGTATACGTGAACAATTTGTAATAAGTTACGGCTGACTTATGTTAGGTATTTTGATACTTTTCATTCATTATCCTTTAAATATCTTTCATGCCATTAAAATAAATATTAAATGAAATAATTAAACATCGACCTCTTGTACTTTTTTATACTCTAGAGGGATTAAGTCCCCATTTAAAACTGTGGTTTACATTTCGTTATTTAATGACAACCTACATATTCTAAATTTAGATAAAAAATTTGCACAAGAATCGCAGTTTCAGCTCGATACGATAAAAGCCCGTTTAATACTGAAATACTTAAACGTACAAATTAAGCACGGAACATATTTGAATCTATGACTAATATTTAAATGAAAACATGCATTCATTGTAAAAAAATAAGTATATTATGCTTCTTTGGTTTTAACTTACAAAATATGTCCTGTTATGGAAGTATTTTACCTTCTTTGATAAGAAAACCATTTAAATAAATAATGCACTGTTTGCTCCAGCTAACGATTTTCACTATTTTATAATATATACGTCAAAAATTATCTCCAATTAGTTTAATTTTCAATTATAATCCATACCACTCAGACCTAATGTACTACTCGAAATAATTCATTCTGATCCGATAATTCCAATTGTTTTGCAGTCGACCCTGTACTGTGACGTTTTACGATATTACTGTTTCATTACTTAAATTGGATGGGAACGTTTCAAAGTATTTTACACACAAAAAGAGCATTAGTCGTTCCACCAAATTACAACTGAAATCAAAACAATTTCATATCTCATAACCTGATTACTGATTAGACCGTTTACGAAGTTTGATATATTAGCTAGTTTGGACTACGCTGTCGTTAAAAAAATATACGTACATAGCAGCAATAATAATAAAACTACGAAAAATCATTTCTATCAAGAACAATCATTTTAAATCTACAGTAAATGATACAATAAAAGTATCTCATTTGTAAAAAGAATTCTGCAACGAATTATGTATCTTGTATACGCACAGCTTCCGTTATAAATAAAGTGAAAATTGTAAATAATAATAATAATAATAATATGTAGCAATATCACAATAATAGTTATAATAGAATATACTTACGGATTATTCATCATTTATATTCTATTTAATTTTAATTCATTTACAACTCGCATCTAAATAATGTAATTATATTTAAGCAGCGGTAGTCTTTTGAAATTCGAAAAGAAACCTTATTCCTTACTTGCCAGCAAAAATATAGGCCTAAAGGCGTTAATATGGAGGGAATTCTAATTATGATTTACGAAACAGACATATTAATTTTCATATGGTTTACAATAAGATAAATTTAGTTATGTTTATACAGCTCGAAGAAGATTCATTTTTGTTATCTTTTAGTTCTTCTTTTTAGATCTTTGTCTCACTAAAAAATTTCGCTTGGAGAGTTAAGACCTCCTAAGTCGCGTTTCAGACCTCAGCTGTTTCGCATGCTGTACGTACTGGGTAGTGTGCTAAGTACCACGCTTTCAACAACCGCCTACGTTCCCTACCGCACCTCTGTGTTTCAGTTGCCAATTATTTTCAGTTACTGGGTAGGCCACCCGCCGAGCATCCGATTCAGGTTTGAACCTGATACCGTCCGCGCTATAGACAGTCGAATGCCTTGACCACTTGGCCTCTCTGGCGATTGTATTTTAAAACTTAACGAAAATTACACAGCGACTTACTCAATAAATAAACTGCGGAAATATAGAAATAAATGAATTAGTTATTCTTAATATAATATATTTCTTTTTAAACAATTTTGGCAAGTCAGTATTCTAAGCTTACGCGTACTTAGTAAAAATAAGTTATAAATGAATTGTGGAATTCCAGCTGTTACGCTATATATAGAAATCAATAGCAGCACAAAATCGTTTAAAAATAAATACGATTCGCAGCGAAATAATTTACATTTCGTAATGGTTGTTGTGTCTTTTTTTAAGTTATTCCGCTTATTTCTTTTTTATGTTTCTTTCCTGGTTTAACCATTCGAAACTTTCGATTGCAAGTGCAATTTTCATTATAGAATCAATACTTCAGGAAACTATAAAATCAACAGATTGAGCAATATTTATCTGTTATAAGGGCCGGTTATGCATTTATAAGCAAGTCTATGTCAAAGCTTGCAAAGCAGAATATAAATAAAATTGACTTTGCCGAAATTATACAAAATTTTAAACTAGCAGCATTATACATATGTTTATTATTTATAATATGTTTAAGGTGCGGCTGAAAAGGCAAATATTTCCTGTCGCGAAGGAATATTTTTTATAGGTAAGCAATTTTAATGTGGAAGGATAGCTAATTAATAATCAGGATTTTCAAACGTCGATGTGGAATACAGTTTTTAAAATTTTAAAAATCATTATAATCAACCGAAGGAGAAATTTACACAGAATTTATTAATAAAAATCAATTTTGTGGATAAGATAAATTAGAATTTTTTAATACATATTCAATTCGGCTTTGAGGATGGATCAATTTCACAGTTATTTTACCACATAAATTTTAAAAGAACGTGTTGTTATTAATACTTTCAGGAATGAATCCTAATATTTTAAGAAATGTTTATATCGTTACCTATTGTTGTATTGTTTTATAGTCCAAATTTTAAGTTCCCGTCTGCTGTGCTGTACTTTGTTGGTTTTCAGTCCTAGAAATAAAGCTGTGGAAGAGTAACTGATTTACTTTCTGTCGAGTATTCTAAAGCTGATGTTAAGTTAAATTAATCTTTTCGTACTTGTATTGCTAACTATTTTCTGCTATAGAATTATTAAGGTTTCTATGCTTTTTCTGTAATTTTTTAATTTGTTGATCCTCTGCTTTTCTACATTTTTATACGTAAAAGTCGGCACTAGATAAAAAATAAATTAACAAGATAAGTTGCTGTACATTCTTATATTTAAAATATGTAAAACAACTGTTTACCAGGATCGCTTAAAACCCTGTGTTTTAAAAAGAACCAAAAAACTAAAATCTGTGCAGTGCATTAGTATTGTTCACCTACAAGTATTCTTTACTGAAAATATAGCAATAAGTTAATTGTTCAATATCAAAAAATGCCGGGTCATAATTAAAATGGCGAACATCTTCCGAGTTTGGGCAGTGTCACTGTTGAGGTAGAAGAATTTAAGCACATGCTCAAGGAGCTCTATTAGGAGCTAACTGAAAATTAAAACGACATGGTAACCACGCCTGATAAGAAAGTCGCATTCGAAAATTGCTGTAAAAATAAAAGCGCCCTTACATTCTGTCCTTTTCTACTAAATTTCAATAGCAAACAAAGAATGGGGATTCATAAGGACCTCAGATACGAGGATTCGTTTACTTAGCTTGATAGTTATGGCAAAAAAGTTTGTCTTATTCGTACAATGTAAAGAGAGACGTACCCCTACAGACTGTCCTTTTCTAATAACGTTCAATGGCAAACAATGGAGTCTAGCAAGGACCTCATATATGATGATTTGTCTATTTATCCTTATATCTAAGGCAAAACAGATTATCTCATTCGAAAAACGTAAAGAGAGACGTACTTTTGCATTCTATCATTTTCTAATAAATTTCAGTAGCAAGCAGTCAGGACTCATAAGGACCTCAGATACGAAGATTAGTTTACTTAGCTTGATATTTACAACGAAAAAGTTTGTCTCATTCGAACAGTGTAAAGAGAGAGGTGCCCTTTACTGTGTCATTTTTTAATGAATCTTAATAACGTGCTTTTCCGCCAGCTACAAGCTACCAATTGAAAGTGTTGCTGATTTAGTTCTATGTTTTGTACGAAAAATGTTATCTCAAATAGTGTGACAGACAGACATGCAAACAGGCAGACAGACACCTTTTGGACCTAGACGTGTCCCAAAAATCTCCCAAGTTTTCAGCTTTCAGCAGTACAGTTTTTACTATTTAACAGTTAACTCCTAAAACGTCGGGTCAAAGAGCTTTGTTCATTCATAGCATTAGTAACGAACTAAACAAGATGTAACTGTCCCGACAATTATATTAATTAATGCAAGTTTCTCGATTTTTATGTTTTGTCTGAAGAGCTAAAAATAGCTGCAATTAAACCATTGTAGTGCCGTGAGCGACTTTAGCAGACCACTAGTTTTTACAACGTACAGTTTTACTTCAATTCGTTTTCTATTTATTTTTCCTAGCAGTGCCGTTGAGAGCAGACTGAAAACTATAACTGCACAAAGTGTGTCGGTTTAGTTCGCGCGATCACAAAACGACTAAGAGCTATTTTAAAATTAAGTTTTTCTCGTCGGAAAATTAGGTTCGCCTTTACTTACGAGTATCTTAGAACTCAGAATTAATCTATGTTAGGCTATTCCCAAATAACAATAATTCTTCAAATTCGCATAAATTTCAGTCTCTTCTTTTGTGATTGATTTAAACGAAGTATAAAATTTTAATTAAATATTTAAAGTAAGTTACAGTGAGGATAAAATAGTAACTTTAGATAACGAGCAGGTAATTTGGTATTCTTGGCGTGCCCCTTATACTTGGCATAGTTCACCCTGTACTCTACAACGACAAAATTAGTACTCTGAGGTTTGAATAAAGAGCATCGTGAAAGTTGTGAAGACGTCGGTGAACTCACTCACGGCTTTCTATTTAGCTGTACTTTAGAGGCTACCCAGGCAAAGTTTCTATTTTACGACATTACAGGGGTACTTAAATTGAGTGCTGGTAAATATCACATTCAAAATTAAAATACTGAGACGAAAGGCTCGCTCAACGGCCGGATACTGCTATTACCGTAAGTTTAAACTCCTTTGGCGATTATTACTATGAGCTAATGTAAAAATTTAATCAAAAAGATGCCGGCTAAGTGTCTACCCTAAAGAAGGCGAAATTAAAATTTAAATACATACTAAAGGTCAACATCTCATACCTCATCTTGAATACAGTTGTTTTGTTTTTAATATTATAGTAAATATTATAAAAGGGGTTTGGTTTACTGTGGCCCAACAAAAATTCCGAATTTAATTAAAACCTTGAACGTTCAGCAATAAATAAAAATACAACTTGATTTGTTCTATTTTTAGTTTTTTCATCTAAAAAATAGTCTAAACATTCATTTATCACACACCCCATTTCGTTCACACCTTTCACAATATAGAGAGTGGGTTTAAAAAAATGATTCTTGTTAAGTTTCCTGTCATTCTAGGAGAGGTTAAAGAACCCTAAAATTTTAAGGCAGCTGTGGGAAAAGAAAACTTGGTTTTTTACTCTAATGAAATTTTCAAAATTCATTCTAAAAGCAACCTACAAATCCACAGATGAAACTGTTACATTAACCTTTTACTAGAGTTGTCAGAATGTTCGAACAAAACCAAATGAGTTTAAGATGAGGGTGCGTGACGTCAGAATCAGGCTTGTTTCATTAATTGTGAAATTGTAGGTCAAATTAATGTTGAATATACACATGTTGATTACAATTACAACACTGTTATTAAATTTATAAGTAACTACATTTTGTAAGGTAAAGATTTGAGTCTTTTGTTTGCTAGATTGTAACGTAGTAAATTTTTTCTAAAACTATTTATATTTAAATTAAATAATATGTAAACCGACAGTTTTCTATATGAAAACAAATTAACCCCAGACTTTTTGAATAAGCTTCCTTATGGTGAATTTGTTCGTATTTCTGATTTAAGATTAAACTGCTAATCCGCATGCGAATTTAACTATTTTGTGTTAAAAAGTTAGACGAAGAAAGGTATATAGAAATCGAACACGTAATCATTTCATTAACAACTTAGGTACGTTGTACGTACCAAGTTAAATCGTGAAGATAGTAAAACTGATACCTAAATAACACTTTACTTGTTTTAATGAATATTGTGCGTGACAGCTTAAGTATCTTATAGACAGCGGTCAAGAAAACAGGGCGTTTGCGATTATGTTTAATGACAGTTTGAGAGGAGCTTAACTCGTCGGTGGTTTCTATCCTTTGGGTTTAGTTTTTAACTACTGTCTTTGCAGCTTAATTAACTGCCTAATGTGCCCCTGCCTATTTACTTCTTAAAAAGGATTTATGGTTAGAATAACATGACTTTTTAGCCTTCCTTCTTCCTCTCTCTTTTTTACAATACTCCTTCATTTCTTTACCCACCGGATTTATTTATTTGATTTTTTATTATTTATTTGTACCCGGACTGCATGCAGGGTAGACTCAAGCAAAGCAATATTATTAAATTAACAATAAAGCAAAGCCTAAACAAAACGTTAAACATAACTTAACCTTTAACACGCTGAATACAATTACCTTATCCAAAAAGAGTTTACGAATGAAATCAAGTATTCATTTCTAATTTAAATAACAATAAAATCAAAAAGCAATATAAATAAAACTTTGTTGAATATACGTATATGGTGAGAGCAGTTAACCGTTGGTTGCTGCTTAACCAACCTTATCATTTTATGCACCCCACTACCCTGCATGGGGTTAGATTCATGTCGAATAGAAATTTGGAGGTCTTTATTTATACCACGCGCTATTAATATGTATATTTTTATTTTATTATTGCTGCGTTCGTGTGCTTTAGAATTTATGAAAGGATTGACGTGAGAAAATACAGGGAGGTTTTTGACTTGCCGTCAGAGGTGAATCAAATAAAATTTTTGGTTTATTGCTTCTTTGCTTTAAAACAAACAGTTAAAACGTGAGTTTTTCCTTAAAAGACAAATTATATGTTCAGTTGTGTACGACGATTTACAAACACAGAAACGTTTCATTTTCAAATGTTCGAACATTATTAATGATATTTGCCCCAACCTGCTTACTTTTAATTACCTACTTTAACTAACTTAAGCAAACATTCCGCAATTTACAAATAACGCCATAATTAAAGATTAGAGATAAACTTAAATTCGAAAAAGCGACCAACAAGGAACATTAAATTTAATTTCCTTAATTCACCTATATAATTAGAAATCAAACCAACGAGGCGTAGCAAATAACTTTATTTATGTCAAATTTCAATGAATTCTTGAGGTTGTAGTAGAATCACAATTTCGATATTTGCTTGAAACTCAAACACACTTCTAAGCTCATTTAAGTTTAAACGATCTTAAAAAGATTTTAGAGACATTCGAGTAAATTACCGCCCACACAAACTGAACTTCATCGAACTTTTATGTATCTATAGGACAGTTTTATTTATATAAATAACCGAACAAATTTAAGCTCCCACACCTTGTAAGTAATTGAAGTAAACCGGGTTAATTCACAAGTTTTGTGAAACATAATTATATTTAGACAAGTAGCAGTTGCCTTGACATGCTAAATTTAAACGAAACGTTGAAAAATGTTCTTTTAAGCAATTTATCTTGATGGATAATTTGTATAGTTGGCATCGAATTAAGTAGATAATATTAAATATTTATATATCTAAAAAATTAGTAAACATAACCTTCCTGGATAGCATTTATATTCATTGATTGAACTATTAGGATTTTAATAATTCACCGTAATAACAGCTGCTATAAAATTACGAAATGTCGTACGATCTCAATCTCGGACCGACAAAAAAATTGAACACGAACATTCAGGGAATTTAAGTGGACGTAGTCATAACGTTGGTTTTCGGTAGACATGTGAACTTCACTAAAATTTCGTGTTCAAGTTTTATTGATCTGAAGTGACGGGTGAATATTGTAACGTTCTACGGCCCCGGAAATTAAACTGATCGTAATACTTAATGGTTTGCTTATTTTAATCACTTAAACACGAACACTACTGCCTAATTTTAAACAAACTAACCCCTTAATTGTACAATATTTATGCATACATCAAGGCAGTTAACGCATAAATTTGATTCACGTATTTAATTTATGGTAGCACCGTTGTGTGTTAAACTTGAACTGCCTACTTCTAGCGGTATCCTCCATTTTTGTACATCAATCTGTTGCTTTCCACATTTTTAAGTTTAAGCGAACTTTGAGGCAATGATTTCCGTTTGAGGTGTAGTTGAATATCCCAGTTGACAATTTAAGGGTAGGTAACTTGTTTCCATAATAATTTTTATTTCAGATACGAACCCAAAATTTCATTTACTTGATAAAATTCGTCCTTGATAAATTTGCTTATGTACTGTAATTGTCGCTTTTCGTTTTTAGGGATTATTTTCTGTTTGAATACCTATTTTACAGAGTCTTTGATTTATGAATTCCTTTACTTAACCCATTTGAGTCTTTTGTAAGTACTCATTTAAGTACATCATGTAATAATTTCAGATATATCGACGTCTATTATACTTAGTGCCAATTGTAAAATTAGCTAGGTGAGTAGGTTCCTGCATTGTTTATGTATCGAAGTAAATACATTTTTCGTCAGAGGGCTTTGTGTTATTAGTCAAAATGCACTTCATTGTCTGTTGTGCATTGGTTGACTGCTGTTTTTATTTCCATTTTTTTATTGTTTGTCTGCGTTCGTTTCCCAGGCGTTTCTTAGGTATGTCTAGGCAGTCTAGGCCCATAATAATGAAATAGGTTGTACTTATTTATATGTAAGAATATTTGGCTTTATATTTCGGTGTACTCGTTTGAGTACGTTGGGCATATCACGTTGTTATAATACATGTTAGAGGAGCTGGTACGGTAGTGAGTAATTGTCATGGCGCATCGCTCTGCAAAGTTCAGCATCGGTGCCCTTGGTCAGAATTCGGACGTGTGACCTGAACTAGGCGCAACTTACTACGGCTCGGTGTATGCTCCTCGGCAAGCTATGGGCCTTAATGGCCTGTTAAAGCTGAATATATATAGTAGGTTACCTTTTCTTCCGAAAAATTGTTATGGCTTCAGGCTACAATAGATGATACTGATGATGACCAAACAAATGTCGACATTGTCATTATTCCACCTCCTGCAGATCACCTAACCCACGACGAAGAACTTGTTGACGATGATACACAAACAGATACCATTGGATGTAGCTGGTTAAATTGAGGTTTTTTCCCTTGATGATGACTCCTACGATGAAGATGATTGTCCTTTAAAAATGCAGCGTAATGTGTTGAACCCAGGAGAACCACAAAAGAAAAATCAAAAATCCTAAGATCCTAACCCATTGCGGACGGAAATATTTTCTAATTTCTTTTTTGTTTTTATATGGAGGTTTTAGGATATCAGGCTAGAAAAAATACGACAAAATCTATTTCTTATTAATTTGTCGTAATTTTCAAAAAGGTGACGTTCTTATGAAACCACTAGGAAACTATACATTTTTGGTTAAAACACAACAGTTGAACCTCTTGCATCTTTCTGTTAAACAAAGGCCCACGTGGCACGTAGAACAATGCCACCTGATGCGATGCGGCTCCGCACGCGTACTGAAATGAGCACAGCGAATTTTTGTGCCATGCACTGGACGGTGAGCTTCTTTGTCAAACATTCTTTTTGGTGGAACCACTACTTTGAATTTGTTTGGTGGCAACTCGATACTTCGTCTGCCTCCGTGTGGCATGTTTGGATTAGCGCTAATCAGTCCAGTAGCTACCGCAAATCGAAATTCTTTCAAACTTAAATTTGATTTTTAAAAATGATTAAAGCATTGACAACAGCCAAATCCAGAAAAGTCTGTGCCACCATTTCCTAGATTTTTTATCTATACTATAGGATGCCACATACTGATCCGATTTGTCGACGAAATTCATGTGCTTGTTGTAATTCTTTGCCAAATTCGTCCAGGAGATTCCTAAAGTTGTTCCATCTTTTTGCTTCCTTGCGATAGTTTCTATATTTCCTGGATTGTGAAAATTACTTATAAAGCGAACCCGTTTTGTATCCTTCCACTGTAAATTAATATAATAAACGTTCTGGACTCATACGCCAATTCGATTCGCCGCTCCATTTCATGCATTTTTCTGATACTAGATCCTTATGCCCTTTTCTAGCCGTACCGCAAGCATATATCTTATCTGCTACTAGATCTTTTCCAAGCTGAACTTCATTGAAGAAATTATCAAATCATACTCTGTGGTATTTTTCCACTAATCAACGAGTAACGTCTTTCACCACATGAGATCCGAGATTAGACTCGGGTTTATCGTTCACTTTTCCTATGTATATATCCTGTCTCGTCAGCTAGAATCCAAATTTTATATCCTCTTTTGATAGGTTTCTGGGGCATGTATTGGTAAAATTCAATCATCTCTTTGAATTGCACCATGGATTCATCAACAGCTTGATTTTTCCCTGGTTTATAGCAGTTCAGAAAAGTTGTAGACAAAATATCTAATACGTATTTTGTAAAGTTTGTCGTATCCTTCCTCCCCTTTCTTAAGTTGAACTGAGTTATCATTTAGGTGAACACTTTTCAATAACCAGCCAAACCTATAACGAGCTAAACGTTGAAATAAAAGGACCCTCATTTCGAATTTTCAGGACCAGTAGTCCTTATAACTGAATTTTCTGGTCAATCCCATCATGAAATTCACACCCATTCATCATTGGTTGCAATATAGCGGTCTCCATACTGCAAAGTAGCATAGAGATTAGTCTCAAACACGATTTTGTCTATCAACGCATGTAGAAAGAAGCATGAAAATACATCCACTGGCATTTCTGCGGCCTCCGGTATATTTGGCCCATAGGGTTTACTGAAATCTTCAGGTTCGGTATATTGGGATATTTTCGGCCCTTTTGTTTTCTCCTGCCGAACTGGATGATGCGCTAATGGGTTGTCATCGTTCTCAGAATCGGAATCAATCTGGCTACTGTGTGGCTGAAGATCATTTGGATGAGCTTTCGAAACATCTTTCTTCAACTCATCATCTACTTCATTTTCTGAAGGCACTTCAGATGTGATTGAACCGCTATCTGACGGAATGTCATCTAAGGGTGAAGGGGTTGAAACAATTTTTACCTGGAGAAAAAATATTGTACCTACTAAGACCTTTTCGCCCAAGTTGTCGCAAAAGAAACCACAACCAATATCCGCCGTAACACAAAAAATGTAAAATATCTATAACCACTTGTTGTAACCAGGTACTAAACACATATTCTAACAAAAAATTGTACCAAACTTACCTGCCATATTTATTTTCTTCGTTTTATCACACGATGAAATTAGCATATGAATGGAGGAACTGGCTATTTATATCGTGAAAACAGTGTCAAAACGAATTATTGGATCTAAATCCAGTTGAAGTTTTTGAGAAGCTATGCGATGGAAAAATAATAAAGCACATAATTTAAGACACAGCGAGATTTGCCACACAACATAATAACCATGTTTTTGCTGTAACCTGTAACTGTAGATCAAATCAAAGAATACTCCCATTTAGCGGTTATCATCGTTTACCAAGGGAAAGGTTGCATTTGAATCTAGATGAAGATGTTCATACTCGTATTCTTGCCAATGCCATGAGCCGCAACACATATTATGAACTGAAAAGGTATTTCCCCTTGCCAACAATGAACTGATTGATACAACTGATAGGATGTATAAACTACGTCCTCTAATGGAAATGCTAAATACAAATTTTATTTAGCGAGACATATTTCATGAGAAGCGATGGTTAAGTATTAAGTATTTTGGGCACCATTCAACGAAATAACTCATTCGTGGCAAGCCAGTTAGGTTTTGTTACCAGGACTAGATGATTTGCAGATCTAATGGTTATTGCTACAAGTTTGATACACACGGTGTGCCCATTTTAAATCGTGACCCCTTACTGGCTCTGAATATGCAATCCATATTACATTACATGTATAGTCTATACCTGTAATGTAATGTGGGTTGCATATTCAGAGCCAGTAAGGGGTTACGATTTAAAATGGGCACACTTACGGTACAAAGCAAAATCAGGGTACCGAAAAACTTCCGCTTGGTTCTAAAGTTGTTTTGGGCCTCCTCAAGGTAGTGCCAGATCCTAGTGTCCACATCATATATTTTGATAATCATTTCACTAGCCACAATTTACGAGGGAGTTAAGTTATCAGGCTACGGGAACAATACGAGATAATCGTAGAAGATATCCTCAGCCAACACAAGCAGAAATGAAAAAACTTCAAGTTTAGACAAGCAACTGCGATGCCATAAATGACATCTACGGGCTAGATGGACTTGAGTCAAGTGCAACATAACGCTGTGTTTAGATAGAGATTGCTTCATAAAATTGCATACTGAATAAATTTTAGTAATTTTTGTCAATATTTGCTCTGTGTTCAAATAAATGAAGATGCTTTCATATATAAAGTAATTTCTTTATTATTTACCTTTAAAGCAACTAAAGTCACACTGTACTTATTTGGGTACGGCTAACTGACTCCGAAACCAGTAAATTTTTTTTAATTTTTGATAATATAGCTTAAACAAGATTTGCTAGCACGAAAAATAACAAAATTTTTATAATTAGGAAAATATAGAAACCATGAGCACAATTGGGTTAAGTCTAGGTTTCTTGATCGTTGCAGTCCAGTACCTTAAGTGCATTTACGATTTAATTTTAACTACCTACAATGGGAGATTTCTGTTAAAAGTAGTTAACAGAAAATCTAACTTACCCTGAATATTAATTTTTTGGGTTGAAAAGCGCAGATATACAAAAATATTACGTAAGTGCACTTACGCGCCCTTATCCAGTAAGTAAACCTTTATGACCGACACGGATTTTTAGGGACTATAAGATCAATTCATGACAACTTGCGTACTCTTTATTCGAGTACGTACAAGTCCTTGCTTTTCATTTATGGCACTCAATACCTAAAAACTCGTATTCACGTCGGCTCTACAAAAGTTACTCTTACGACCCTTGGTAAGTAATATGCATGGCCAAGAAGAGCTTCATTGATATTTCTACAGCCCAGAATAATCTAGCTTTTCCAATATTAAAGCTTTTCAATTTTTAATATTTTAACCGAGACTTGAGTCTCCCAACGCTAAACGACGATAATCAAAGTTTATTATCATAATTGCATCGAGTTTTATCGATTCATGCTAAAATTATAACCCAACAGTAAGCATTCCTTCTTTAATATTCTAAAAATTCTTTTAGATTACTTTGGGTTATTTTTTTTTTCATTGACCTTATTTATGGTAATTCTATGAAATTCATAATTCCACAGGTAATTTGAATTTTTTGAAAACTGGCGATGGCGTTTAGTTAATAAACGGTTGAATAATATAAATACCCTGTTAGGGATGTTGCTTATTGTGCAATTCGGTTGTGTTATTGGTATTGCTGATTGTAAACTCCAAAAATAACGGGAAATGATAATTTTCCTTAGTTGTGTTTGTTTACAATCTCAGCCACTGAGATCGAAGGGTTTATATTTAATAAATGATTCTCTGACATGATTTTCTGGTTAATCCTTGTTATTAAGTTGTAAAATATTTAAAAGAATTTTAAGTTGGGCTTATCAAAATTTCTATTAAAACATTCATGACAAAGATATGGATTTATGTTTTTGTCTAATTAATCGGCAAAGGATCATAGCGGGTTAACTAGATATTAAGAAACCTTTCCCCATTATTTAATTATCTCAGTGCTATAATGTTCTGGCATTAGTTTTTAAGTAAATCAATTAATCAACGTTCGTAAACCGCAGGTTTTACAAGAGGTAACACAAATAATTTCTGTTCGATTTACATAATTTGTAGTTGCCGAGATCGTTTTTTATACACGTCGCTGGTAGTTACCTTGTTTGCAATTACCTTGAGTGACAGAACAATTTTCTGTTAATGCTTGTGCATTAAAGTTGCAAGGCACTTATAAAATGGTTCCGACGACAAGCTGGAAGAACGGAGGATTTCAAAAAAAGTCACTGCTACGTGAGCACGTTTTAACGATTAAGATGAATGTTTCGGGGACAAATTTATAGAAATGTAGACTTTGTTTAGATTTTTCGGAAGCAAAAGACTTCTTTTATGCAGTGTTCGGAACTAACTGAAACAGCAGCCGAATTTGTTCCTTCAAGAAATGGAGCCTCGATTTAGAAAAGCTTATAAGCTTGTAGGTCGAAATGCAGAATTTCAAGTGAGAACAAAGGGGATTTTATATTAGCTTAGTCGTCTTGATATTTATGGCAGCTATTTGCGAGATGTGAAGCGGCCAGTGCGCAGCTCTATTTACTATTTATCTGTCCCAGTGGTGCTATTTGACGTTATCAAGATGGCGGAGCGCTGTACCAAGCTGGTATCTACAGAGCGATTCAATATACACTTTTGTTAACTCTATTATCGAAACCATTCGAGTTTTTGTGTGCCACAACTCGTCTCACTGATAAATTCGATTCTTCCTATATGCCATACGGGTTAATTGTGTACTAAAGCACTGACATCCGGAACAAACGTCTGATAAAGTCATCATATACAACACCAATATTGATGATTTTAAGCTGGTGCTCACTTGATTAAGAAAATATAATTAAAATTTAAAATTTATAGCTGATACCATCAACTCTCAAAAGCACGTTTCCTTCCTTTTCATTAGAAATTCACCGAACGGTATTTTTCCACCTGAAATAAGAGTAATATAATTTGAACGAGAGGCAAATTACATTCATGTATCCACGACACTTACTAGAATTCAGAATCCTTTCACGTGAATAATAGCACCTGGAATTTTGAAGAAATATGAAACTTTCCTTCTCAAGAGAATGAAGTTTTTTTCTGATTTCTATCTCGGCATATCTTGTTGAGTTTTTTCTCCTTTCAGAAACACTATTTATAAAGCACTTGTTCTCCTTAGTTCGACATTTTCTGCGTAAGTGTTGCAAAAATTTCTGAATAGGGTCTTTTTATAAAAATCTTCGACATCTAAACTACCAACTTTTTATTTCTGCTAAATGCTAAATTTTTAATCTGTGAATACTCATACGTATATAAGTTTTTAATTAAATTGTACTGGTTGGTCTAACCTTCCTATAAATGATAAAGTTACAGATTATAATCAGATGGCTAATTTAATAATATGTTATGAAATTAGCTTCTAAACATAGATCGGACTTTACTTAACAACAATAATATCGTATTTATTCGCTCTTTGATATAATGTTCCAATCAAAGATAAATAATACAACGTTCTCTTATAAAGAGGCTTCACTTAAATAAGAATACTCTATACAAGAATGTTAGTGCTCGTTTTTTGTTGACTTCAAACATTGTAATGATGATTATGATTTCATGACTAGAAAAATACGTACCTATTTACAAAATTTAGTAATTGGTGTTTACGTTTATTTGGTCGCAATTATACAATGAAGAGGCTTTCGGTCCAAAACTTATGCGCACTGTGCCACAAAATGTATTGTACTTTTGTTCAAATTTTTAAAATAAATAATTAAATGTCGTGCAATTGAACGATCATTGATTTTTATGGATGACAAATCTAATTTTAAAAGCCTAAATGGTGCAAATGTTTATAAACCCCATAAGTCCTTTTCAAGAAAAAATACATTTTGTTGGTCCTAAAGCATAATTATAAGCCTTGTAGGTACCACTCACAAACTTATCTGTTTAATAAACTTTATAGCAAAATTCTTGCAAAATAAATATTTTAACTAGAATAACAATAATGATAATAAAAAACAAATTTAAATAAACTTTAAAGTGGTAACCTATTTCCGCCACAATACCTAGGTGGTACTATGATACTACATACAGGGTGGCGATTTCTGGAAAAACCTTAAAAACCTGGAAAAGTCAGGGAAATTTTTATACCTGGAAAAGTCATGGAAAGGTCAGGAAATTTTCTGAAAAGTTAGGGAAAAATTCGAAAATATTTTAAATAATACATTTTGCCCAAAGACTGACCAATTTAAAACTAATACAATGCTAAAAAAAAATTTTCCACTACCGTCGACTTAAGCACAATTTAACTTATAACAGTTATTTATTAGATTCTCTTTGACAATGGGAAATAATACCGCTAATTAAGTTTCTAGGACAATAATGGAGATAACATACTAGTTTTCAATTTTTGTTTTAAAATAATTTGAATTCAATAATTTGATATAGAAAAATTACTTTTACTAAATTCAACCAAAATTAAATACAATTTTACAATTCGAAAAAGATGAATTTGTTACAAATGTACAGAGTGATCCAAATTGATTGAAGACAGGTTGAATTTCCCGTCACAGGTTGTAGTGTTTTTCATGTTGTTAACCTGGCAGTATTGAAATATGTTGTGTCAAACTACAGTGTCAACTTGTTACTTTCTTTTTCACATCGTGACGGATCGTTGTGCTTTGCCTCATTCTGCATAGCCCGTTCGTTTGGGGCCCGTCATTTCTACCTGACTTATTAAGTTATTACAACGGATAATAAAAGTATTATGAGGAGTTAGAGGTGACACGTCCTGTCTAAAAACCCTACCAGGGACGGCTTTAAACTGTTGCCTAAAATATTTTGACATTTTATAAAGGAATTCTTCTATTTTAAGGCAGCTGTAAATTTTTTCTAATCCGGTTTAGTAGAGACGATTTACGATAGTTGTATTTCTTCTTCTCCTTTTTGCCCTTCCCTTTACCCTTTCGGGCGTCTGATTTGGGATTTTCCATGCCTTCCTGTTTTCCGTCATAGCTTTCATTTCCTCTAGTGTCTTTTTTCTTCTTTTTCCCGCCTCTATTATTTGCTGAATCCATTTCTTTCGTGGTCTTCCTTTTTACATTATTCCTTCCTTCGTGTACTCTCCTAGTTATTCTATTAGGTTCCATCCTCATCAAGTGTCTATACCAGTTCAGTTGGCGTTTTGATATTTTATTCATTATTATCGATTCTTGTTCTATCGTTTCCCGTATTGTTTCACTTCTTATTCTGTCCCACTTTATCTTCCCCGCTATTTTCCTCAGATGCTTCATCTTCATGGCGTTTATTTTACTAATTTGTTTCTTTTGTATTATCCAATTTTTGCTAGCATATACCTAATATCGTAGGTATTACTATTGAATTATACCTATATATTCTGAGTTTAGTCTCTTGAGTCAGTTCTCTTTTACCTAGTATTTTGTTTAGTGAGTAGTATAGTTTGTAAGAATTTTTTGCCCTATTTACTAACTCTAGTTCCATGTTTCCACCGTCGGTAATGAAACTTCCTAGGTATTCGTATGTTGTCACCACCTCCAGCTCTGTTTCCTTGCACTGTATCTTTATTTTGTCATTTTCTTTGCCATTTATTACCATTACCTTACTCTTTTCCGTATTAATTTCCATTTAGAAATGCTCTATTTGTTCTACCCGTATATCTATCAGCTTCTGCATTTTTCTTTCAGAGTCTGCTATCATCACTATATCGTCCTCGTACATCAATACTTCTATTTTTAACGGTTGTAGTCTATAATAACCTATTATTGTTTGTAGTTGTTCTGTTCTAGACCTGGTATTGTTCACTAACTCATTCATTACTATTATAAACAATAATGGGCTAAGACTATCCCCTTGTTTGATCCCTCTTTTCCATTTAAATTCTTCCGATCTTTCTCCTGCTACTTGCACTCTTCCCTTTACATCTTTGTAGGTACTTTCTATTACTTGTATTAATGTTTTCGGAACTCTCATTTTCATTTTCCTAAGGCACTTTCATATAATTGTCCTTTCTATTGAGTCAAGGGCTGCTCTTAGATCTATAAATGTCATGATGAGTTCTTCCCCACTTTCCTTCTTTCTTTCTATTAAGTTTCCTATTATGTATATGTATATGTTATCATTCGTTTGCCTTTCAGGTCTAAATTCTGCTTGTTCTTCTCCCATTTCTTTCTCTACAATGGATCTTAATCTCTTCTCTATTATTCTTGTATATGATAGTTGTATTTAAACCTCAGAATCCACCACTAAGCTGTAAAATGCTTCCAGCAATTTTACGCGAACCTCCAAACCGACTATGTAGCCAAACTGAATATATGTATAAATTTATATTTGTGTTGTTAAAATTATTATTACTATGCTTTTGCATTTTTTCAGAAACGATAATCGATATAAGTAATTACTAGTTTTTAAGGTGATTTTGTAATACAACAATTTAATGTGGCCGGAGATTCAACCTGTTTTCAATCAATTTGGATCACACTGTATGTTCTTTTTTCGTAGATGCACTTTGTGCAGATTCCTGATTAACATTTGGACCTTGATTTACTTCGAGTCTGGGTGAATCGATTAATACGTCTCCTGCAAACGTTGATAACAATCCGACTTCAGAAATGCATTAATCTACTTATATTATTTTATTTCTTTTCCTGCTTTGCTCTTCGTATTAACGTCAGCACTTTTCCCACTTTTGTTATAAAATATTTTGTTAGCAACATCCACTTTATTATTAATTGACCCGGCTACATAACCTTCCGTCATATTGAAATGCATAGGCGGAGTTAGACTTCCAAATTTTGAAATTTTCAAGGTCAAGCGCTCTAATGAAAAGTTAGAAAATCGTGATACAAAAATATTTTCTCCAAAAAATAGGTTTCATCAAGGAATCTTTTTTAAAAAACATTAGATAAACCATTTGTCGCTAGAAATTTAGGTATAGGTATGACAAATTTACATTATTCGCTCTATATATAATTATAAATTTACATAGGTAGGTAACTTAAAAACCAAATATAAAAAGATATAACTCTGATATCGAAAAAACATTTATTTAAGACACCATGAATTCAACTTTTAACTTTACCACTTTTATTTATTTAAGAATACAAAATAAAATAAATATTAATATTGCAATGGCATTTTCATACTTGATGCTTTTCGAAAAACGTCTCTAGTCTAGGCTCATAGGCTGGCTGTCAGCTAAAATGATTTTCGCTACGAGAATAGATATGAATAATAAAAAATAGAAATAAAAAACTTAATTTGGGGGCGCTAATTTCAAAATTGCGGGTGCTGAGCACCCCCTTGTACCCCCCTAACTCCGCCTATGTTGAAATGGTCAGGGAAATTTTGTTTTTATGGTCAAGGTAAGTCAGGGAAAAGTCAGGGAATTTTGTATCAAAAAAAAATCGCCACCCTGTACATAATTTCAGGGTAAACAAAAGATGCATTACCGGAGACACCTTTATAAGAGAGTGTTATACTTTTTGTCTTTGGTTTCAATATATTAAACCAAATCTATAGTAAACCTCCCCCCTAATTCGCAACTGTGTTGATTATTATTAAATTAAACGCCAATTACTTCACGGAATTACTACAAAATTTCGAAATAGGAAATTCTTCCTTCTCAAGTATAAGAAGGCAGCTGCTTTAAAAAAATACTTAAGGAACCGTTGAAGAATCCATATCTGACGAAGTTAAAAGATTTTGATCTTACATTCAGACTAAGCAAAGTAGAAATACTGGTAAGATAACTGATGGTACCTATATTTGTGACTCACCATAGCCGATACTTTTACTCTCTTTTTTAATAGCTTTTTCAAATTCTGCAGCTTTATGCTAATTCTATGCAAAACAAAACCCTCAGCATCATATCCTGTGATAATGGTTATTTCACAACTAAGTAGGCATCTGAAATTTTGAAGCTTAAGCCTAAAATATAAAATGACAGCTGAACCTGGCACTATTCCTAATTTTCTCCTTAAACAGTATGTTCACTAAACCATTAGCTGTCCAGTATCCATTTGAAACCCTGTGTTTTTGTAGAACTTTGGCAAAAATTTAAAAGTTTTTCTTTGCATAAAACAGATGATACGAGCTTAATTAGGTTCCATATCCCTATTATCATTCTTCCAAATTTCGACCATGTTTTAAAAACCCTACTTTACAGTCTTTTGCGGAGTTAACTACCTACATCTCTCCTTATCTGCACGGTTTTATGGAAAAGCGTTTCACTGCTTCTAATTTGGTTTATTTAAATTTGTATCAAATACTCTCGACTCCCAAGGTCTTTACTTAGGTAGCTGTTTTATGTCTTTATAATATAATTCTATCCGTCGTATAACTACTATGGTCCCGAATCTTTTGTAGCATCTGTCTGGCATTTCGCAAGATTCCAATTTAGGCCCCCTACTATTTTTTCTATTTTTTAACAGTCTTCTGAAATGCGTAACTTATGAGAAACTTGAAAACATTTGCCTCTGTTAATTTATACAGCGACTATGTCAGCCTTCGTTCACAACTGGATCAGATTCAAGAATAGTACAATGCTAACAATCTTCTTCTTAATGTGTCTAAGTTTAAAAATTATTATCTTCAATTGGACGCAACACCCTATTTTATATCCTTTATTTTGTTAAATTGCTTTAATTTTATTACTGATCTGGGAGATAGCATTCGACAGTAGGTAAACTTAAGTTTTCTGGACATATTGGTTCACTATACACATGTTGAGTTTTATTATTCGCTATTGCCGAACATTTTCTGACTATTTGGTGCTTAAAGTTCCTTTTTCGTTGGTTCGTTTTAAGCTTGGGTATTGTGTAGTAGTTTGATACTCTTACTACGAATGTCATAAAGACAGGCTTGATACAATTCAAATTGACATCGATCAGAATTTGTTACGTGTTAGAACAAAGGGGAATATTATCAAGTTTTACGTTTTTGTACAAGATACCCATTTTAAAACCCTAAGCCTGAAATTATTAAGATAGGCAACACACAGCGCAGGTACAAGGCAACAATATTTTTAAAACATAATTTGTTTATTTGCTTGTTTAAATAAAACATATAGTATGATCAAAAAGTTCTTGGATGGCGGTTGCTGTGGAATTTAAGTCATCTCTGAAATTATATATGTACTTCTATTATTTTTATGTCATTGACGTTTACTTAGCAACCTTTAAAAGTGAGTAGATTGTAATTAAAAAGGCTTTTAAACTCTATAATGTAAAATCGTGAAAAATAAAACCGTAATTTTAATAACTGAATACATTATTATGACGGGGATTTGTCAGTTTTAATAGCTATTTGATGTAGATAAACCCAAGAGCTCGATAGAATAAAAAAAAATCAAAATGTATGAAAATGTTATTATTTATTATAAGAGCAATGTAAGCATCTTTAACATTTTTTAGAACTCCTTTTATCGACATTTAGGTTTTTACCCTGTGCATATCTGGAACAAGCCATTGCGGGTTCAAACGTTGGAGGGTACACTTCGTAAACAATATTGTAGCCCTTGTTGGTTTTATTCTTTCTTCTAAGTAACTTTTCATACCTCAGTTGCGGCGCACGCTATGCGTATGGGGTGGTGTGGTAAGCACCACGCCTTCAACAACCCCAATTATTTTCAGTGACCGGATAGGTGCCCCGCCGAGCATTCGACTCGGGATTGACCCCGACACCGTCCACGCTGTTGTCGAATGCCTTAACCACTCGGCAATCCGTCGACAAACCTTCCTTTCTTCTTAGTCGAATACCAATTATTAATCACTTTCTGATACTTCAACGTATACAGGCATATTGAAGTATCGAAATGTTTAACATATTATCGTTGCCAATTTTGTTGTTACTTGCTGGCACGCTGAAAAGAAATTTTAAAATAATGAAATCCTAGCATTGATCGGATCAGTCTAACTAGGTTAAAATACAATAAGCAAATTAGTATCGTGTTTTAACAGCAAGGTAACAATAAGTTAGATTAAGCATTTATTTTAAGCAGTTTTTCAAAGAAGGTTGTTTCAGTCTGCTGATTTTTGTTGGTCATATAAAGATGATAAAGTGTTCAGTTCTGAGTTATTTGCTATTAGTAATTCAGGATTTGCCTATTCAAGACTGGGAATAAAAATGTATTCAAAAATGCCCTGTTGTGGTCTATCTTTATCTAGCGAAACGTCCTTCTCCTTCACTGCAAAAATTATATCTTAATTTATTGACAGTTTATTGGTTATGAAGTTGATTACATATTAATATGATCTTCATATTTTTTCAGTTTGTACTAAACTGCTTTAGAACCTAAAATAGAATTACGTTCAAATAACAATCACAAGCTAGAAACATATTGATAGGAAGAAAGCCATTTCTATTGTGCTAAATATTGTAATAACTGGTTTCATAAAAGTATGTTTATAGTTATTTGTGTTAAATTTTCGGGCATATGATGCAGATTTCATGCATGCAAATATATTTTGAACTACATATATGGCGAAAAATTGTGTTTACTTTGCTACTTTTAAGCGAGCGATACCGTCTTAACTTCTACTAAATTTTCAAGTTCCTTGTTTGTCTTCTCGAAATAACAGTTATTTTTGGGTTTTTACTGTACATCCTACGTAACTTATGCTTATCATTACCATATTTATAATACACAATAATTACAATAATATTGATATTAATCATTATTTCTTTGTACTAATTAGAAAAGCCGCCTAGAGCTACCCATATTAATAATGTAACTTCTTAAGTGTTTATTTTTCTTTATTTATATACAAAATAAAAATTTAGGAGTGCACTGAATTACATCCCTACAAGCATGTTAATTTTATAATTGGTAGGAGTAAATTGCGGTAGTAAAGCAAGGTGTACGGTTTTCGTTTTCTATTTTTACCCGGTAAAATGATTAATTTAATCTGTTGGACAATCAATCTCTATTATTATTAAAATTCTATAATTTAATTTGTTCCCAGTTAAGCTGGCCTTAAAGATGAAGTACAGACATCTCAAACACTCTCATTCTTGTAGAAACTTTCTAACTCTTCTCTTGGTTTAATATAACAGGCTTTTGTAAGAGCGTATAAAGTCTTCCCTCAAGCCCTAATTTTTATATGTTCCCTTTTAGATTTTTTGGGATGATAGCAGTCATTGATGTAACTATTATTGTTATTATTATTACTACTAATACAGCTCAATCGTTCGTGAAATTGTAACAAATAATTTTCCGTGCGGCCATCATTCTTGATCATTCTCTTTTTTGTTTGTCAGCATACGAAATAAAACCGCCACTAAATAATATGAACAATAAAGTTGTAATTCGGCGTATAATGGGAAACAGATAGGTTGTAGATTATAAAGTGTCAATCCACTTACAGAATTCGCATCAAAATTACATTCTCTGGTGTTTATTGTCGGTATTAACCAGTTAAACGACACAGTTTTATCCTTTAAACGAGCAACAACCACCCCTCGTCGTTATTCCGAATCGGATCCGTTCCAAATCCCACGACGGCATTAAAGATAAGAGTTCTGTGTACAAAATGCAAAACAATCTAACCTATTAATTCCAACCTGTAGGTATATAGACTTTTATGGATTCCGGGTATTTTCTTCCTTTTCGTCAAAATTGGTTTGAACGTCAAACTCAGATATGTTGTAAGTGGTGGAGAAAATCGCAGTCTACTGAATCTAAATCGAAAATTTGAATAGAAATAGCTATACAACGAACTACCCCCGTGATATGTTTTCAGAAGCACCAAAATAAACTGTTTTTCTTTTGACAGCATAAGAAAGAAATGAGCTTTTTTCATTTTTTATTTTATATAAATTCAAACTAAAATTTATGAAATAGAAATATATAACAAAGCGATATACGGCCGTTCTCCCGTTTTTTAAATAAAATAGATTTATTTGTTCACATTCAGCATCTGTTAAAAACGTCCTTTGAAAATACAAGTTGGAAATCAGGCAGAACAATTAATCGTGCTTTGAAAAGATGTCGTTTTGCAAGTTTGTGAATAGGTACCTACATTGCTTTGTTTTAAAGTGGAATCTTTACTCGAGCAGGTTTGCTTTTAACGCTTGCACGACTTTGCCTTTAACTTAAAGCCTCATTATATTCACGATATTTCATGCTGAATTTTTCGCTGTTTAAACAAAAATGTACCCATTAATTTCTATGGTAGACGATCTTATCGAAATACGTATAATATCTTTTAAATTGCTTGCAAAACTCTGCAAGCCAAATTAATTCAATATTTTCCATGGTCAGCTAGGACATTTAAATATAACGTAGAAAATTATTGTTTCCAGTATGCACAACCGTGCGATAAAATTGCATGTTCATTTACTGTAATGTTTTATTAGATTTCTGACATTGTTTTATTATTTTCAGCTGTCGATATGCACAAACACCAAACGCCGTGTATGATTAACCGATTCATTTCAACAATTGTATTCGAAACAATAAAAAGTGTTATACATTTACACGCAAAGCCGAGGGATTTAATTGAACGTTCGTGCTATTAAATTTAATGCTAATTATATTCGTTTCTCCTGCTAAACTAACAAAATCGCAATTCTTACATCCACTTTGGTAAACCAATCTGAAAGTTTGTTTTTTTTAAACAAATAGAGTATGCACCGCTAAAAGCTAAATCTAAAAGGTGCTTAGGGTGTCTCTTAAATCTGACTTTTTATGCAAATCCACCAACGTCTATCAATCTCTTTAGTGTCGTCATGAGTAAGTCGTCTTCTGACTCTCCAAAAGAAGAGTAACTTCGACTTTGACAAATCAAATCTGAAGCTTCGCGGTGAAGTTTTTTCAGCGACCTGCGCCTTAACTGTGAACAGGACGAAACTGTTATCAAAACGAACAGCTTGCTTTATATAAAACGAACCCGAAAGTGCCTCTGAAAGTCAAATCAGTAACAAACCTTAACGAGAATGAGTCGACACCGCTTTTTACAGCCGCCGAGGAACCCTCTAATAAAGGCCGTATGGCAGAATAGTGTATTGTGGGTCAAGTTGTGAAAACGACTATTTGTCTCAAGCCTGATTTGGGTCTTCGTGCGTGATGTTGAACTTACGAACTCGATAATTCTCTGAAGAATACCAGGGAGAGTTCGCATAGATATACGTTTTAGTATTACACCACTTTTCAGGAGTAGATTTTGCTACGATTTCATCTTGGTTTTAGAAAATGGGAAAACCTCCGAGCACCAAAATAATTCTTTTATAAGAGCGAATAACATAAAAGCGAAATTCATGCGAATAAATTAATTAAGGAAATTTTATTGTACGCATTCCGAAGATGAATATTTGGTGTATTTATAAAGAGGCTATAGGGTTTTCGAAATTTTAAATTCCATCGAACACTGTCGAGAACAATATTACAAGCAAATAACATAATACCGGCTGCTATTCCTTCCCTCACTTTGTAATTAAGCACAGAACGTGCAACCACTCATAAAGTTGATTATAAAACGGATCGTAAATAATTTAGTCGATGAGGAGTTAGCGGGTGTATTCCTGGCTCATTAAGGAAATATATTTATAGCGTGAAATACAGAAATAAAGTAGGTAGACGAGCATTACTTCTGATAAAATAATGAACGAATATTATTTCCAGGTATAAAATGTTGGTGCTATCTTCCCTGTTTCACCACTCGACATTAATTAGTAGAAGACGATTGTGTAGGCTCGGAAGTAATATCGTATTAGCTTTGATAAGTGGCGCTAAATTAGTCATTAAGCACCTTGTTTTAAAGAAAATTCTCCTTTGATAATTTAAATTGTGTGGAAGTTCAGAATATTGGGTTTCAAAATGCTAGGCGGCTGGCTTATTCACCTTAGGAGAGCCTACTGCGGAGATAAAATTTTCAGTTCTTGCTGGTTTCAGGTTCACAATTAAATTTTAAAGCTGCAACTTCCTGTAGGAAAATAAATGTATATTTTCAACCGTCAGCGGGAATTTAAAAATTGAAGGGCATTTACGTAATATTTCATTGCTGCTTTGGTAAGAAGTGAAGCGGCTGTAAATGATCAATTTGACAAATTGATAGGTATTTCGAAACTTTCCTCGAACATTCCGGCTTTAAGAAGTAATACTTTTATTCCGAAAATGCGACCTTAAAAAAAAGTAACGCTCCGAAAGGTCCGTAAATAAGCCATGATGAAACGTAAATTTATAAGAAGCTCATTACCGTGGCCTGCTCAGATATTCAAGTTTTAATTAGCATCTCTGAAAGTTAGAATTAAAATATTGCTATTTAATGGCACAACCTTAGAAGTATTTAACCTAATTAGCAGCGAGTTTTAAATGTATTTCAGTTGGCCTCACAAATAAGGGTATTATTGCTTACTTCCCGTTATACATACCCACTTGAGCAGGACAAATTGCCTAAGAGAATTATTTTCCCTTGCGCTTCAGAAGAAAGGATCTCGAGATCCCGATACCACCTTTGTAATTATTTCGTTGTTATTCTTACCGTGGCGTTTATATAACACCGGAATAAGTAAAGCTTTGGGGTTCTAAATACTGAATGATAAGTTCAGATAAGATAAATTTACTCGTAGTTGTGCCCGTCGCTCCGTGTCAGTTCGCTGTTGTGGGGCTCGATATTGCGCGTACCTACCCTGAACGACGCAACCCTGGGGCTTTTATCGCTACCGAAAAATGGCTGCCTTGACAGGTACCCGTTATCTACCCGAGACACTTCCCCACTAGCATTGTGATGCTCGTACTCAGTATTTGCACAGCAGATGTACCCATATTTATTAGAGCTGTAAACATGTTTATCTTTTTATAACGTATGCAGTAAACTCGATCCATGCACAATGTTGTTATCCTAACAAGTTTACTGAGATGCATACCAAACACATTAACAGTGAGTGATATCGTTGACACCGAAAATTTTTGACCATTCAACAACACCAAAGCAAATGCGTCAAAAATAGACCGAACATTTTTACGCCGAAACGCAAACAACCCTAGCCATTTGGAAATTGGATTTAGTTACGTTCTTAATAACAGATGATCTGAATCAAATCAGGAATATTAAGCCGCAAATACTCATTTGAGGTAATTATCATTAGTGCACGAGCTTAACACACCATTGGTTGGTTAACTGATTAACAGGAAGTTCTGATCTCAATGGGATTGTGGTTTTTAATTGCATAATACCAAATTTGTCCAAAGGTTGCGCAAACCTTTTGCTTAATTATTATAACTTTGTGGTTTATACCAAAAACTAAGGAAAAGATTTTCGAATTTTTGAATAATTCCAGGCAAAATACGTACTTAATTTTAATAATTGATTGATATTAAAGGATTGCTTTATAAACCAGAAAGTAAAAAATTGAAGCTGGAAATAGCTAAGTATGTTACAAAAAGATTAAAAAGGGCGGCCAAGGGAGACGTAGAGGGTAGATTTTAGATAATTTTTTCTCATTTTTACGTATTAAAAATATCCATAAATAAATTCTTTTAAACAAATATGTATTCGCCGAATGACAGCATATTATGCTACCCAAATTCTATATTTTCTAGGTAGATTCTTACTATGATTTTTGATAAAATATCAATTATCATTACTCATTACTTTGTTTTTTCATGGAATAGTGCCAAATAATTTTACCAACACTGAATTATGCACTGCCAAATCTGACAAACTACTTAACTTATAAAAGTTTGGCTTAAAATCTGGCCTTTCGCCTAATTTTATTATACGATTGCAGTTTATTGATTACTCACTAATTACATGTTGTACATAAAAGAAAACAAATAAGTCACATAATGTAAAGTAAATATAATACATGTATATCATGTTAAAAAGGTAATAGTTATTCTTTCGATTCAGCTTTCAAGTCTTTTTGGCATGCTATTAATTAGGGACTTGATTGTCGCAAAGGGAACACTACCTTTTCAGACGTCGAATGGGGGTTCCATGTCCTGTGCCCATATCTTCTATGTCTTTTTGTTTCTTGCTAGGGTTCTTATTTCCTCCACTGTCTTTATTTTTCTAAACGTATTTCCTGAATTTGATCCATCCATTTTCTTCTTGATAAAATTCGGGAAACACTATCCAAATCTTCTTAATTAGTTCGCTCAAGATCATCCAAAGCCGTCGGTTGCTTTTTGCGAAGTTCATTCTCTGTTAGTTCTCAAAGGTTTTCAATTAGATGTAGGCCCGCTGAATCTGCTGGCCAAGGCTAAACCTTCAATTTAGCGCGATCTTGTTGGAAGATGAAGTATTCGGTTGAAGAGCTCTTAATGAAGATTCAGCCTTAGATAAAATTTCTTGGTATTTATTACTATTGGCGGTTTCTCTATTGAAACTTAACTTGGTCTTCTCTTTAGAGATAATTGCACCCTAAATCAAGCGTTGGTACACCAATTTCGGGTCTTGACTTGGCCTAGAGCTTTTCTTAGATCATGGAGTTCAAAGTTAGAGTTGTGCTATATCCTCTTTTTATTCTCTTAACACCATTTAATCCAGTCCTGATTCTGATTTTGCGTCAACTTGCGAGATTCCTTTGAAAGAAACTTCTAGAACCCAGCATGGTGCTACCAGTTCCTTTGCAAGCTCACCAGAAGTCATCATGCTATTACTATGGACAAATTGAAAGAGCCTTCTTCTATCTTGACGTCTGAACTTCTGGATGTGCCCACTTCCTTTCTTCCTGTCTAGGCTAGCCGTGGTCCTTTCAACTATTTTTAAGAGTATTCCAGTTAATTTGGATTACTCAGAAGGGCACCTATTAAATTAAGTGTTGAATGACTGACATCCATAATTAAAATTACCCCTTTAATAATTAAAAAATTTAGTGAATTTATAACATTGCGAATTATAATATATTTCCTGTAGATTCAGTGCCAATGATAATTTAACAGCGACGAAGGTTTTTACCTACGTAAATGAAATTGTATAGTTTTTACGACGAATAATAATTAGTAACTGGATATTTAGATATTTTTGTTTTAAGGAACATTTTTTCAGAACTTCATATTGCATGTTATTTGCTTATAAAATAATGTTAAAGCGAATAATGCATATATCCGGTCTTTGAACCTAAACTGATATATCATTCATTCATTTGAACTGTAAAAGGACATACTATACATTATATTCGGTTTCTTAATTGAAAAAATTAATGAAGTATTATAATAAATTGAGTACAGAAATTCATATTATTTTTTTTTCAGTTTTTAATCAGCAATTAGAAACATGCCTCTGTGATACCGTTATATGTCATATGATGGACGTACTAACGTATAGCTTCTTGGCTTAAGGCAAATACTTTACGAAAAATGACAAAGCTTGGATATAGAAAGCATAGAAAAATGCATCGTTTAATATCGTTTTATAGAATGACATATTTTTATTTGTTGTTGCATAGATTATATACAGAGTTCCCTTTTGAATCTGACATATAATGTTTTTATTTAGCTTATTTTCATTATGTCTTAACAAATTTAAGTTTAGATAAAAGAAAACTTTTGCTGTTTTAAATAAAAGAATATTTAATAATATGTTATTCTTGGGACACAAAAAAATACTTACAGTAATTTTCTAAGAGCATATAATCCAGTCTATAGTGATATCTCTTACTTTTACTAAACGTTAAATAGCATAACAAGACTTTGGATCTATATGCACACGGAATTTAACAAGAAAAAATATAAAAAACTTGACCAATGTAACTGTGGTTCTGGATAAAATTTGACGTAAAGGGTAACATACCATCATACCATACAATAGCTTATTCTGGTGTTTTCCTTTAGAGATTACGTCCAAATTAAAGTCTACTATGTACTGCTGGTGTAGTTATTTACACACATTTATTTCTTCAAAGGATAAAATTTGAAGTTTTCATTTTTTACAAATTTTCTTATTTATTGCAAGTTTTTCACTTCCATACTTTTACTAATTTGAGTAACATTTGTAATTTGCATACTTATTTTTTGTATATTTCACCACCAGCTGCTAAAATAAAAATGTCAAACTTGTCACAACAAACCTATAGAAAACGTTTACAATCATTAAATCTGAGAAAAATTGCTATTTTATCGATAAAGGTCAGAAATAAATCATTCATTCATTTGATTTCCTGTAATATGCACACTCATGTAGAGCACATACTGAATTTCACTGAAAAATAATTATAAATATAGATTTCTTCCATTCACGAACGTTTAATTCTGTGAATATACTTTTTCCTTGAATGGTTTATTCTAAGAAGTATTCTTAGTGTAATGCGTATCCTTAGAATACAAAACAATTTAATGGCATTTAATTAATAATTAACTAAAACAAGTTTTCCTAAAATTGCAGTTTTGTGTAATTAAACGGAAAAAAAGATATGTATTTATATAACATATATGTAAATGCCCAAATATGAAAAATATTAGGTATGCAAATTATAGTTAGCGTACGTCGACTTTAACCACGACAAAAAATATTGCTCTTACATAATTTTTAATAAAATACGTAGTCTACGCACAACTTAAGCTCAGTTTCACCGTCAACGTAATACAATAATAGTAATAGAGAAAATATTAATATTAAAGGCCGGTTGTAATTTGTGATATTTTTGTTTAATTAATTTAATTCCCTCAAGACGTTTTATTTCAAGTGTTACTTGTACTTTTTTTGAAATATTTTGTTGAATTTCTAAAGGCTACAAACTGCTTTGTGCAACAACATTTTCCCTTTTAAAGAAAAGCTTAGATTGGCATCGTTTTGTTTCTTATATAAATTTTCAATGTTCTTTAGTTCTTTGTGAAAAGACCGTAATTTTTCTGAAATGAATAAACCAAATAACAGCTTTCTGAAACTTTTTAAAAAAGAATATTTCCATAAAGCATTTGATGATACATTGCAAATGCAAGATAAAATAAAAATGCGATTATCCAAAGAAAGTATTTGTAAAACAAGGTTCTTTATGAAGATTACTCCAAAACATGTATAGTTTAAAAACTGAGATATTTTTATCATTTAGGAACTTGCGTTTTTATAAATTGAGATTTTTTTAGACATCACGGTATATCCACGCTCATCGAATTATATTAGTATGACGACTAACACCCTCTCCTACTTTTTTTTATTAATCTGATAAAATTTATAATTATCGACAATAATTCTGAAAGTATTACATTGACTAAATCTTTTGTTTCTTATTCGAAATATAAGGAATTAAGCAATAACGTAGGTTTATCGCAAAGCTTTCTTAAAGTTAGCTTTTTATGAGTTTAGGTCCTATATTATGTATTATTTAACTGGATTCAGAAGCATAATAGCAAAATAAAGTGTAATAAAGTTTGTTTCCAAAATTTTCTATTAATAATAATTTAATTGATGTGATAATAAATAAAGTTCGATTTTGTTATTAAATATTAAAAAAATTCATTGCTTGAGCAATAAGCCATATTGCACTTCATTTTAATTTCGTTTGTTTGTTGTTGTTTATAATGAAACGGTTAAATTTAAAAACAAGGGAAGTTTTTTACTGATTAATTCCTTATTTTTCTGGGAATTTACTGTATCTTACAATCAAATTAAAAATTTAATAAATATAAGGCTGAGACAACCGACAATAACAACAAATTTTAGCAGTTATTTCCATATTCCAGAAACTTGTTTTGAATAGTAAAAGGTCTAAACCTCTAAACAGTGTGACGTGACAAATTGCTTTGGTAATAAACAGAGACTGGAAAATAATATGCAAAGTGCTGTCTATTTTATAGCATATTATCTTTTTGAATCTTTGATTCTATGCGTTTCACATCATGTTAATAAAATTTGTAATTAGTTTTTCAGTGCATATTAGCATATACTACCATTATATTCCATAATACATCTATGCAAAACGGAATAGTGCATTTTCGGCTATTTTCCGACATATTTGCAATAGAAAAACATCAAGGCAGGGGAGTTTCTTAAGAAGAAAGGGTTTAGAAAATTAAACGCAATTAACGGGGTTTTGAGTGGTGTTGATTTTAATGAAGCTGTACTTAATGTAGATCCCCAATTTATAGATCATTTCAAGTACGCACCTATTACCTCGTGGGAAGTTGAGCGTACATTTTCTATGTACGAACACACGTTTCATGACCGCACACATAATTTACCAATGGACAATATTGAAAAATATATTGTTATTTACTCATATAATTCTCTTGATGTAATTTAATGATTAGGTAGTAATTAAGCCTATATCGTACAGTTTTACGTACCATTATTTAAAACAATATATGTCTAAAAATTGTGTTTGATTTTTGTTTATAATAAAGAAAGATAAATAAACAAATAAGAATTTTTATTTCGCATGTAATAGTGCAAAATAATGTTCGTCTGTTTGTTTATTTAATGGAGGAAATCATTGAATAATGACGATTTAATTTTGCATATAATTGTACATATTTTAATAATTTTTCAGTGCATATTTGCATACAATTTTCTGATTTATTGGTGCATATTTTCCAGTCTCTGGTATAATGAATATTCATTTTTTGTTACAATACTTTTACTGCATAGGTAGGCTTCGACAAACTAATTTGTTAAAAAACATTGAAAAAAAAACAAATGTTTGTTGAAGCATGTCTAGTTTGGTTATAAAAAAATTAATTTGTAAGGCTTTGTTCCTTTGGGGAAATATCTTTAATGTATTTTATTATTAAAAAATATATATCATCTCAAAAATTTGAACCATTGACTTTTTTAAATAGAGCTTCGGTTGATGAAGCCGCTGGGCAGTAGTTCAAATCAGAAGGTACTTGATCTTTTACATAAAATTATCACAGTTTTCGTTAAAATTTCCAAGGATTTGCTTCTATGGGAAAATCATTTCCAAAGCCCCTTATTTTTTCAACAGGAAAATCCGTGAGGCCATTGAAATCATCAAGACCCCTAATAACTTGAATCGTGACACTGGTTCTTATCTATCCAATATATGGAAGTCCGCTATTATTACTGGTTCCGCTCCCTGCAACCCTGACCAATCGTCGTAACGGTCAGATACGCTTGGCCGGATACAGCCGGTATAAAGTCGCTGCCTCTTTTGTTTTTCTTCGGAAGGGTTTCTCCCTTGGGTGACAAGTTGAGTTACCGTTACCCTGCCGTGCTCTTTTAGTGCTCCCTTCCTCCTGAAGAAGACCTTTAAAAAAGTGAACGAAACGTTGAGTCTTTTTGTCTCAAAATGACACGGTCCCAATCCGGAAGACGTTTTGTTAATAATAGCATACTGTTTGCTTAAGTTTTTCACATAGGGGATGTTGTGAGGTCTACGTGGAGTGTCTCTGGTTTATCATATACCAGGGTGCGGGTTCCAAACTACGAATGCTTTTTGATTGAAAACGTTGAATGACTTCGACATTAGATCGACTTGCGTAATCACATAGCTGACAGCCGTAAGTCCAGATTTGTCTGATAATAGACTTGTATAACAGTAGCTTATTCTTCAAGGATAATGAGAAGTTTTTTCGACGAGCCAGTACATCTGTTTCAGTTGTAAGTCCATTTGCTTCCGTTTCTTATTAATATGGGTTTTCCATGTCAATCTTTTGTCAATGTGTAATTTCAGGTATTTAACTTCAGTGGACTGACGAAGGGTGGTACCACTAAGTGGGCATTCTTGATGCTTAGTGATTCGTGAACGTAACTTGTGTTGATTTGATCTCGTTGACATTAATTCTCCACTTAAATAAAAATCGTTCAGTTTGGTGTACATGAGTTTGTAATTTCTAAAAACAAAGAAATATCACTAACTTTCAGTAAAGCTTCGGTGGATAAAACCGAAAGTGAGTGGTTCAATTCCGAACGAAGGTGATATTTTTCTGTATACAGAATTTTCACAATTTTCGTTAAAATAAATAAAAAACTGAATTTGTCAATCAATCTTTCTGATCAATCATTTACGATCAGTTTACATTTTGATATTCTAGGTTCTGAACTTACCGTTCAACCTCGTTGCAACTTATTCTTGTTGTTAACAATTTCCCGATAAAGCTTTTTAAAACCTAAAGCCAGATTTAGCAATTATTGTTGTAAGAGACTAATATTTTTGTTTAATTTATTGTTTTACAAAGGATGTCTTTGACGCAAATATTAATTCCAATAGAGCATTGTTTAATTACGTGGTGATAGTAAAGTTTAGTTTTTAGTACTTTTAACTGTAAATTTATCTATGTTTACTTAGTTGATATGACTACTAACATATATTTTCTTTTGTTTTAGGTAAGTCTTTTTAAAGATTTCTTGATACGAATATTGGTTGGTGAGTAATCATAAATTTATTATTTTGTTCATAAAAATTTAACCTGTTGTTCGTGATAATTTTTATAAAACCTTGGCAATGCACGTATTTTGTTTATGAACAGTGCATTTGGGTACTTTTCAGGCCACAGTGGGCCACGATTTTAGTTAATTATGTTGACAACGAAAATTTGACAAACTGTAACCGTGGCATACAAAATGCTATATAAATAAAGTTAGTCGAAAATTAATTTTTAAAACTGATAACATTGGTATTGTTGAATTCCAGTGTTCGTTAGTGAAAGAAGAACTTGAAATAACCGCTATACAATAAGTTAAACTAGAAACTTTAGAAGACTTGAGGAGAAACACAGAAGATGAAATTAACTATCTCCACCAAGAGATATTTCACACTTTGTTTGCAAATTTCATCTTCAATTTGGAGATGTCTATTACTGAGAATAGGTTTACGATTATGTTCACTTACTTCATCTTAGTTAAAGAAATAAAATTAAAAAAATATTAAAGCTGTTCAGTGCAATTTTGTAGGGCCCTGTACAAATAGGTTTATGTGTTGCTAAATATAGTATTCTGTACCTAAAAAAGTCCCTACCATTGATTGACCACCCGTTAAAACAAAATTTGTACTCAAAGAGAAAAAGAATGATATGATCTATGACATTATGTCATAGATTTGAATTAGTAACTTTGTTGTGCTCAGAATAAGGTCTAGTTTTATGTTTTTAATGCCTAACACGTAATGTGACACAAGTGATTTGGAAATATTTTAATAAACGGTTGTAGTTGTGAGAGCTATCTTACTTAAATAACACTAAACACTACATTCTATTTCCTACATTAATATGTATTATAATAATAAACTTTATTGTCCAACAGTAACAGCCAATTATAGGACAAAATGAATAATATAGTATTATGTTAGGTTACGCCCATATCAACTTGAAGGGGTGATTCTTGTTAGGCTTCGTTTTGAGTATACACGAAAAAAAATTCTGTACTTTCGCCTTCTAGATATGTCTTTTCATGGTCTTCAATTTGTTGGTAAATATGGTTCCACTCACTCTTTCATACCTTCAATCACTGAGGAAAAAGAAAATGTTAAACAAACCAAAAAGTAAAGTGCGTTTTTCTATCTGTATATTAATCACTGTCTCAGGATTTCGTTTTCGAATTTTAAAGCTCTGTCACTTGGGGTGGTAGTTAGCCCTTTTCTGGGAAACTAATCCGATTCAGTTTCATTTATTTTACTGCTTGGAACAGGATTTTACTAATACGGCTTTTAGGTAATTTCTTGAACTTCTTTTTTTTACAAATTCGCCACTACTTTTTGCGATATTTTTATCCCATTTGCAGGTTCAATTAATGTAAAAGTATTTATTAATAAATATTTAACCCTGTGGTGCGAATACAGTGCTTAACTCTCACCATGCAGTAGGAGATTAGTCAAAACAATAAAACTAATTATATTCCATGGCGTTCAGTTTTCTATTTCTACACAGGAAGAATCTTGGCAGGTTGCTTTGTATATCAATGATTATGTTTTCAAAATAGATGTAAAGTACACATGAGTAAGTCTTATGCAATTCAATTATTCCCATCTTCCCAGCCGTCCCATCCGCCCCTGCGTGTAAATGAGTTATTATATGCAGCACGAAATGCTAAAGAAGGCAATATATACTCCAACTCAAGGTTCGATACAATTGTATTGAAGCCATTAATAGCTACTGCTAAAACGATGAAAGATGAAGACAAATTTGGACTTGATTTTAATAATGCTATATTGTGAAATTAAATCTGTTCAATATAAACTGAACAACATCACAACAGTTGTTCAATCGTTAAATTACCCAATCTTAAAGCTCCAGATTTCAATAGGAACGTTAAAGTTTCGTCTATATTTATCGATTTGTTTAATACTTTAATTCTTAAAGTAATTTCATATAGAACAATATACCAATTTATTTTAGTACATTTCTCTAGCACCCTTAAGAGCGGTTCAGAGTACTAGTGACGGGAAATTACACCTAACTTCCAAAATAATTGAGATAATTAATTCCGGTTTTTACTGTTTTGTTTCTTTAGACTCTCTAAATGTAGGATGCTTATTAAACATTTAATTCTTGCGAAAAAACGGAGTCAAAATCGAAACAACCGAAACTACAAAATTTATCAATAGCATCCCACATAGTCACCCTCAATTTAGGGCTACTTGCCAAAGCATAGATTTGTCTTGATTATAATTAAAGAATTAGATGAAATTTAGAGAAATTTTCTAACTACGTTATGCACTGCGCGACAGACATCGGCATTGTTAAAAAATCTTCAAAGCAAACACACGTAAAAGTAGTTGTAGCCCTTATATTAAGGGAAAACCACTGAGAAAGTCACGTGCTCCAGAATGCTCTTAAAAACGTAAAAAAAATTTTTTTACCTATTTATTTCGGACCAGGCGCTAAGTGGATTTGCAGCTGCACTAACTTGTAATTTTTGATAATGTCCAATTTAGGCATTATTGTTTACTATGCCCAAGGAGGTAGTATTAATTGTTTGAGTTAGACGTTTTTGTCAACTGAGCACGCCGTACTTGCTTAAAATCCATCTGCAGTTTAAAATTTTAGTAGAATGATTAAAGAAATGTTGTAATTGCAATTCAATATCGAGTTTTGAATAATCCCATACATACCTACGAGGTAGAGTAACAAGGTTCTATACGTACACACACATACACTATACACATGGTGCTGTATGCAGGCAAAAAACGGCGCACCAATCACGTGACTCGCATGCGGGCCGGATTGTGCATTTCACGCGTAAGACCACATACGCTAACGCACCAGCCTCAACACCGAAAGGTATAAGAGGTAAACGATTACATACATAATATGTTTTTATGTGCGAGCAGTAATGCGGCCATTAAAATAATTAGAAGCAGACATTTTCCGAAATTTTGGGTAGAATATTCTAACAATTGTTTTTTATTTGATATTTGTAGATTCGGTAGAATTTAAAATTCGATAAATCTACCGAAAAATCGATAGGTTGTTACAATTTTTCGGCTTTCAGAGTCAAATTGTATAATTTTTCTTGTTATTGCCAGTGTTGTTTAAGAATTAAGAATTTTTGTTGTGCTTGTTTCACTTTATTTTCTTCTTTTCTTGAAAATTTCCCATTTTACTTGCTTAATTCATATAGTTATTTTCCCTTTTCTTATTTTGTAAAGGTTTTTTCTTTTGTTCGTGGTTTTGACAGCATTTGTAATGCTTTATTTCCTTGTGCCGGCGCATAAATTTCCATCTTTAAGCGATGCCTGGTTATTTAGTTCATTTGTTTGTCTTAATTTCGTTCGGAAGTAAATTCTTTCCTATTCTACCGACTCTATCTTTCAAATTTTCTTTTGTGTTTCATTAATTCTCCATGTCCTTATAGTATTTTCGCATTGTTGTGAATCCATTACTTTTTACGCACCGTGTGTATTTCGTGTTTGAAATCTTTCGAGTGAAATTAATATTTTTATGTGAATTTTCCGCCACTTGAATTGCATAGTATTCGCCCCCATGCGCAGTATGGATTTCTGTCGAGGTGTCGTACTAGAATCGTACACGAGGTCTCTTTTGCTGTGAATTGTCATGAAGTTACAATCATCTTTTTGGTAATTTTGAACTTAACAGACTAATTAGCTGCATTGGCAATTATTTCCTGTTAATGGAAATTTTCGATGTCCGATGTTGGATGTTTTTGATTCAATATATTTAAATTATTTTTGCACTTTCGTTAAACATGTGGTGCGTTTAACTTTTTCCTTTTATTTCCAATTGCATATGAATTTGGATATTACAGCAACTTGTACTGGGTTTAAATTTCATTCCCATGGTTGGAAGTAGCTGGTTGTTTTCCGTTGCGGTAATGCTCGAAGTTTGATTTTTGCCTTGTTGGAAAATTAGAAGCACGTGGAGGACGCCATTTTGCCGTTACATGTTGCAGCTATAATTGGAATTATCTTCACCATCCATCACTGCCTATAACGTTTGATTTGGGGAGATAAGTGTCTATAATTATTATTATTTTTTGTAATTCTGTCTGTTTCAATTGATAAACTTTTAGTCTGGTTAACATGTGTGTACCACATGTTATTTTTTTAGTTAACTTTCATATTTAATTTTTTGCTATTTAAAATTTATATTTAATATTTGATCTTGATATTTTTAGATATAGGCCAGTCATATTGTACACAAAAAGGGACCCAACATTGCAATAATTAGGGTAAACTTAATTTTTTTATATGTTGTTAGGATCCACCCGGGTAGTATAAATCCAGATTTGCAACCCCGAAAAACTTGTGCCAGCTTTTCACTTTTTTCATTTTTTTGCAAAAAAATCACTAAAGGAACCTTCTGACGAAAAAAGTCACTCTTATCTTTTTTTAAGTAGATGAAATTTTCTACAAAGAAAGCTGCACCTGAGCTCGGTATCTGCAGTAGTTGCTGAGGTACAGCCCTGCAAATATGAGGAATTTCTTCCAAAAAGTGCAAATTTTAACTTACGCTCTACTTTAGAGCAAAATATTGGCAAAAGTACTCATCCTACATAGAAACTAATAAGAAATGAAGTTTTAGTAAATTTAATTACCTTTAATTTAAGATCAGAACTGTGCCCGTAAGTATGATAGTTTGCTCAAAAATGGCCAAAAACCAAAAAAAGTCAAAATCCAGTTTAAGGAAACGTTGCATTAAACGTTACACTGTTACTCAATATTAAATGTTTATTATGAAATAATAATATTATGATATAATAATAATCATAAATTCATAAGAATACAAATTAAAATGTAGGTAAATACAGGGTGACATTGAAAAAACTGCCATGCATAGTACCACGCGATAGAGGACCATAAAATAATAAAAAAGTTCTTATACGCTAATGTCCGATCGCCTTTTGTTTTCAAGATACAGGATGTTAAAAGTTTGTTAGAAAATTTAATTTTTTTTTAATAACTACAATGCATAGTGCCACGCGATAGAGGACTATAAAATAATAAAAAAAGTTCTTATACGCTAATGTCCGATCGCCTCTTGTTTTCAAGATACAGGATGTTAAAAGTTTGTTAGAAAATTTAATTTTTTTTAATAACTACAATGCATAGTACCACGCGATAGAGGACCATAAAATAATAAAAAAAGTTCTTATACGCTAATGTCCGATCGCCTTTTGTTTTCAAGATACAAGATGTTAAAAGTTTAAATTTTCTAACAAACAGAAGTGGGTCAGAAAACACCCAATTTTCCTCCACCTCATTCAAGTGTTGAGATATACAGGAAGTTCCACGAAGGTTGGTACTTCTACTACACGCCCTCAGTGGCTGTGATACCACCACTGCCCTTTTCTGCCAAGGAAAAATGAAATTTTGTAGTGTTCTCCAACACAATCCGGACCTCATACACGACCTCCAGGTGTTCCTGCAGCTTGATGCAAACCCTGATGCAATAGAGAGAGCAGGAGAGGCATTTCTGGTGGCACTATACGGATAAGAGGGCAGAGATACCCTGAACTCCCTCCGTTACACCCTGTTTGTGAGAGCTGCTGCCAATACAAAAATTAATGTAGCTCGTCTACCACCCACCAAAGACGCTGCGAAGTATCACTTCTTCCGCACCTACCACCAAGTGCAGCAGTGGCTGGGGGAAGCCAAATCACCAACGGATTGGGGATGGAATATAACCGAACAAAAGGTCTCATCCCCATTACTACCACAAAGCCCCTCCCCCTCAATTACTCCTGAAATGCGTCTCCTGTAAGTGCAGAAAGGGTTGTTCAGGGGCCTGCTCTTGCAGGAAGACAGGCATGACATGTTCATCGCTGTGTAAATATTGCGAAGGCAACTCATGCACCAACATCCTGCCAATTGAAATGTTTGAAGATGAGGACGAGTTACTGCAGGATGCGGAAAACGAGCCTGACAACATATCCCCCTCTCTCCATATCGAACCTGACGACAATTATACAAGTGAGCCAGGGCCCTCAAAGATGTCAAAATTTTAAATTTAATACAAAATAAATTTCGAGCATTTAATAGTTGTTTTTTTTTTTAAATTTAATGCTTATAATATATAAATATCACTTCATTATTTTATTATATTTACCTACATTTTAATTTGTGTTCTTATGATTATTATTATATCATAATATTATTATTTGATAATAAACATTTAATATTGAGTAACAGTGTAACGTTTAATGCAACGTTTCCTTAACCTGGATTTTGACTTTTTTTGGATTTTGGCCATTTTTGAGCAAACTATCATACTTACGGGCACAGTTCGTATCTAAAATTATAGGTAATTAAATTTACTAAAACTTCATTTCTCATTAGTTTTTATGTACGATGAGTACTTTTGCCAATATTTTGCTCGAAAGTAGAGCGTAAGTTAAAATTTGCACTTTTTGGAAGAAATTCCTCATATTTGCAGGGCTGTATCTCAGCAACTACTGCAGCTACCGAGCTCAGGTACAGCTGTGTTTGTAGCCATCTACTTAAAAAAAGATAAGAGTAAATTTTTTCGTCAGAAGGTTCCTTTAGTGATTTTTTTGCAAAAAACTAAAAAAGGTGAAAAAATTTTGCGGTTTTTCGGCTATATCTCAGCTGGCACAAGTTTTTCGGGGTTGCAAATCTGGATTTATAGTATCTGGGTAGAGCCTAACAACATATAAAAAAATCAAGTTTACCCTAATTATTGCAATGTTGGATGTACAATATGACTGGCCTAATATAAGGCTTTTGATTTTTATGTGTTATTCATATTTAAAAAGGTTCCGCAATGAATGTGTTTAGTTGGGTTTATGACCACTAATTGCATTCCAATGAGATAAACGTTTATGCCATTGGGGTGAATTTGCATTTCAGGTATTTCCTTGCTTTCCCTATTAAGCCTTCAGCTGTTGTAAATTTGATTTTTTTTGTCATACTTAGCCTTCAGCTTTATTTTTTTGTGTGTATTAAGTCTTATCAAGTCTACAATTACCTTTAGTCAACTGTTAATATTTGTATTGTATTATTTGAATCTTGGCCTTTGCGCCGTTTCTGAGTCCGATAAAATAAAGCGTTACAACTTTTATTATGGGTTTTTGTTATCGTTTGATAAGTTTTTCGTAACAAGGTTGACAGCACTGTGCATACAAGGCATTAAATGAGGGTTATTAAAATTTACATTTATTGACTACTAATAACAATCATTGGAGCGAGATTAATAAGCTTCCTAAGTTACAAAAGGAATCACCAAAATTGCTTAGAAACCTTTAACATACCTTCGGTGAAAACCTGCCAGACTTTGAACTTTTAGGATTCTCAATACAGCATTGGGGTTTTTATTCTACTTAATGTTCTGCTTTAAAAAATAGATTTTGTAACTGCAAAAATTTTGAAATACAATACAGTTTTATAAAGATTACCTACGTTTATTAATTTTAAAAATTTAAAACATTAAAAATTTGGAAAATATTAGTAAACCATTTTTCACAAACCTGAAAAAGACCCATAAAAAAATTCCTGGAGTTTTCTGAGAAATAAATACCAAAGAAGAATACGTTAGCTGAATATAAATTTTGAAAACTGAAAACAGTCTGAATTCTGTGAGAAATGAAAATATTAGAATTAAACGAAAACATTCTAAAGGTGAGTTAAAACGTACAAATAGTTTTTGGTCTTTTCATTAAACAAGTCCCTTCCACCTTTTTAGTCCCAATGTAGCCGGGCTTCTTAACTGAAACCAGCAATTTTTTTTTAACATTAACTTATTAATCTCTTTTCCACGAATTGTCATTTTAAATATCTTTTCTTTCTTTAAGAAAGAAAAACTTTACTTTTTAATTCGAAAACAATTGTCATTACTTTTTCAGAATCTAAGATCGAATAAAGAAACGATAAACGTACCTTAAAGCTATCCCAAAGGTGTAATTAGGTCAACAATTACCTAAACCAGTGTTTTAAAGTAATGATGTAGTTAAATAGTTTAAAATCATTTATTTATCAATAATAACACGCTTTGGACGCCTAGGATTTATCATGCAACTCTGAAAATTGGTCCTTTGTACTTCTAAAATACTACTTTGGCTGCTTTCGCTGCCTAATGTTATAAATTTTAAAGACTGAATTTATTAAATTTTTAGAGTTACAAGACTGGAAATACTTTTACTTTGCAATTAAGTTAGTTACTAAGTTGAATAAAAAATTTAAATAACCAGTCTGATTATTTCAACTCTTTAAGAATTTACGTTTCTTTTAATAGTTTTGATTGCGCCAGGAAATCCCTCAGCTTAAAACAGGAATTTTCAGTTCACTGAACTGGTTATTATTTAGAATTGAATACCTTATTTGAAAGTTTAGATATGTAGGTAACTCTTTGCATTGTGGTTGTAATTGTACATATCAACTACAATTATATCAGCTGAAAAATATAATTCGTATTCAACTAAATTTTTAATTAAATCGGCAGAATTCTGGTACTTTAGATTAGACCAAAGTCTGTCTAAATCCTTTGGAAGATTTAGAATTTTTAGTCTTTCTACCAAATACATTTTCTAAAACGTACTCTCAAGAATGCTGGCATTTCTTAGTCTAACCCTAATGATTGTACTCGGTCTTCATCTTGTCGCCGAAAAGTTCACGTAATTTCGTAATGAAGATTGCGAGAATTAAAGCTTGAGGGATATATACCGCATATTACACGGGACAATGGATTTTTTGTGACATTATAGTTCGTTTGCCTTTAAACTCCTACACGTACATGTTAGGTTTTACATCGCTTTTATATCAAATGCCGCCTTTTAGCGAATTCGTTAATGCTAGATTTATAATTAATTATTATAACATTAAATAATATTCGGCTATTTACCTTGCGGTTTAATGTTTTCTCGCTTCATAATTGTTTGTGTAAATGGCAGAAAATCGTTTTGCAGTGCTATTTTAATATCGTTGACCTGTGTTAAATTATATTTCATTAATTAAAATTAACTTCAAACACATACATGCTTAAAACTTTCGCTTTGTCGGGCAACCAGAAGCCAAAGGTTAAAAGTTAATCACGTTGTATTTACATACTTTTATTATAAAAGCATAAATCTTAAATAAAACTGTAAATTTGGAGAAAGGTCCGTTATGCTTATGACTTATGACAGTCCCTGCGAATCGTGCTTTAAAAATACAGTGTGTCCTTGGAATTTTTTATTCTTGATTTTTTTTTACTTGTCAAGAAATGCCGTAAATGAGTATTATAGTTAACACAGGTTAGTTATACAGGTCGTCCAAAAAATCCTAAAATAGTAAACAAACTAACTTGATTTTTTATTTTAGCACACAAACTTTTTTTACAAAGTTATTCCAAATAAAGAAAGAGTCGTAAATACAAATTTAGATTTGCCAATTAAAAGTGAATCTAAATCTTAAATGACAACTCGCACTTTTTAAACGTATTGTTTTTCAATTTTGAGAACGTTTGTTATAAAGAGTCATTGAATTAAACGTCCTTAAAACATTAGTTTGGGGTAATTAAACTGCAAAATATGTGTATATATAAATTTTGAATTAAATCTGCTAAATATTCAATATGAAAACGCGCTCAGACTGAGTTAAATGTTAAACTACAGTTAGTGTCTGTCAATTTCAACTAATGCAATTTATTCGTAATTTAAGCCAAATTTAACTACTAATATTAAAATCAGAAGCTTGGATACCAATTCGTAATATTTTTAATGAATTTATTTAATTTCCCACAGAACATGTTATTTCATGGTTACTAATATGATTTATGGCCGGTTTCACCAACCACACTTAACGTTTAAGGATTCCCTAAAAATTTAAACTAGCCCTATTTTGTTTCACCAGTCAAATATCTCCACTTAAATTCTCCTAAGGAGCACTTACTCTAAACCTTCAATATCGGCCGCTTAATATTCACTTAGTAAAGTTGTGTATTTTTGACGTTTCGTGTATAACTTTCAAAATGGTTAATTATTATTTAGACGATGATGTTGATGATATAAATGATATAGATGAAAACGATATTATGAATTATATACCCAGAATGATTTATGAAAGGGAAGATCATTTCCACAATTTCTCGGAGAATAAATTTTTCGAAAGATTTCGTTTAAAAAAAAATACAGTTTTGCAAGTGCTGCAATTAATAGAAAACAGATTGGAGTATCCACACAACAAGTATGTATATACAAAATATATAAAATTAAAATGATAATTAATAAGTAATAACTGTCAATGTATATTGAAGAAACAATAGTGTATCTGAACTAACTCAAATTTTGCTTTCGCTAATTCAACATAATGGTTTTCGGCATATTTTTTAACACCTGGTCGTCGACGTTTAGTCCAGGAAGTCACGGAATCATCATTACAATCAGTATTTTTCTTTGATCTCTTTAAACTCGAAGTTACAGGTGTTTGTAATGATGAAGCACTCCACTTTTTCCAGGCTACAGTATCTGTGTTTACCTAAAGCCAAAATAATATAATATAAAACACAATATGCGACATTTACCCATAATAAATAGTTCATGGTTTTGTGGTAAACTCTCGTTGATTTGTTCTTGCTCCGAAATTACATTGACTGGCTGCAGTTCTCCCGGAACTTCTAGCAACATATATTCCTCTTCTATATCATCTATACCTATAGCATCATCGTCATATTTGTTGTCTAAACCGGTAACAGTTTTCGGGTTCATCAACGATATGGCAAGACTATGTGCTTCATCTGGTATTTTGTATTCTTTTCCTCCCCCTGTTTGTATATGTGACATTCTTTCAATTGCTACTTCCTGCCTGGTTTTTTTCTTTATATTTTCGTAATATTTCTTTAGAGATTCGGTAGTGTGGAATGTTTTATTAGGCGCCCTTACATTAAACTGGTCTGTAATTTTTAGCCAGCATTCTTCTTTAGCTTTATTATTAACAGCGCCTGTCTTTTTATTTTCTATTATGTGTTTTATATCTTGTACTAGATTCAACAACAAAATTTTTTCATCTCCCGTATAGTTTGAACTTCTTGTCCGTTTTTTATTTTCCATTGTCTATTTACAACATTATGGTTTAGTCAATAATTTTATACTACAATAATACTCCAAAAACTTACCTTTTATTCAGTAATAACTTAATATTTATAACGTAATACTACCAAATAACAATTCTTGAAATGACAAATTATTATAAAAAAGACGACTATTTGACAGCTAAAGTCACTAGTTCACATGTCTGCACTAAAATTAAACCTAGAAGTATGTCTTCTTCATATTCTTTCGTTTTTAGATCTACATTTTAGAACAAGTACGTGTAAGTTAAGTTGCTCTTAACTAAGGACTTGTATATTTTTGTTGGTGGAACAAAATATAAATTTAAGTATCACTTAGTATTAAGTGTAGTTTAGTTAAGTTTCATTTTAAGCTACCGTGGTGAAACTGGGCATTAGTCAACTTTGTAGAAACGAATTTTTGGTGTGCAGGCAGCATAAAAGTAGAAAAATTACAATAATCCCCTTCTGTTTCTCTCTCAAAGAAAGTCTCAGATTTTCATAGTTTTGTGTTATCTAAATCGATCCTTTTTTTTTTAGAAAAATATGCAATTAAACAATAACACAATTTATCACCAACTTACTTAAACAGTTTTTATTAGCTTGTCAACAGTTTAAGCTCCTTATTAAGAATTATAGAGCACAAAATGGAATGATAAATAGATATAAAACCAAAACAAAGTGCACTAAAGATTATTTAAATTTTGAGGAAGAAAATTTAGTATTTAGAATAAAACCTGTCTTTCAACAAGAGAGATGCTCCACATATTCCTCAATTACTGTTAGAAATTGGTTTAATAATAATTTTCCAAATAAATGGATTGGCCACTTTGGGCTAATACACTAGATATATTCTGCTCAATCACCAGGTCTGTCCACTTCAGCTGTTCCTTTGTGAGGCTACCTAAAACAAAAAGTTTGAATGACAACTTGTAGAAGCTGTTGCTGCTATAAATGAAGAACTGTCGGAGGCTGAAGAATTTAGAAGACGAAATGATAGGAGAATTGCATGTTTGAATGGTGGTTGTTTGTCTTTAATTTAATTTAACGTATTAAGTATATACCTAGTAAGATGAAAAAATCTTTACATATCGATTGTTTTGGAATTTAGTAGTCATCTCTGATATTATTTACTTTCATTATTGCTATGTAATTGTTATATAAATACTCCAAACCTTTCAAAAGTAGATTTTGTAATTAAAAATGTTTCAAAAGAGAATATGACCATCAAATAATTTCAGACAGAAGTTCTAAATTCCACAACAACCACTATCCAAAGACCTTTTGATCATGTTATTATGTTCGCAATCCTCGTAGCTAGTTCAGCCATATATTATCTCGCATTCTAAACGTAATCTGTCTTTGCCTTCCAAATCATTATCCCCTTTTTCTTTTTCTCGGAGACATACGTCAGATGTGTCCATACGACTTCAGCCTTCTTTCTTTTCATTCTCGTAATATGTTTCCGTCTACGTTCGTTCTTCTTTTCTTCAGTGTCTTGAATTCTTGAACCGCTACAGCTTCAACGCAGGAAATTCATTTGTGTTACTTCTAAGTTTTTCATATCCTTTTTAATAAAGTAACATGTTTCTGCTTGGTGCAGAAGTATACTTATAATTATTCATTGGTATATGACCCGGGTTCGATCCCCAGGGCCACACATACGGTGAAAACACCGAGGCATTCTTCTCTAGAGTAGAAATAGTTTGGAGCCCACCTGAAGCACTAGGTTCCTTGGTTCCCTATGTCTGTAGGGCACTTCACACGCACACCACAGATATATGGAGAGAAGACAGCACCACCCTGTAAAGGGCACCCCACTTTAAGAAAAAGATGTTTTTCTTTTGTATTATTTGGTACTTGTCCAGGCCATAGAAGATGGTTCCTTCTTTGCACTACTTTTATGACTTGCACTATTCTCTTAGCTACATATCCTCTACTTAGCGCTTAATATTGTAGTTACAGTTGATAAAACACTATTATCTGATTTCCAGGAAAAGGAAATTTGTGCAGATATTTCTTATTTATTTTTATTTCCATGCAATTCTTTCAAGATTTCATTAACTTAAATTTCGAATAGTCTGGGGCATAGGCATTAGGCAATCACACTATCTTAGACCTTTTGACACTAGGTATAAATGAATTTCTCATTTTTATAAAGGGCACTTAACTTTCATAAATGTCTTTGATTGATTGTCCGTGGGCTTTATCGGTGGTTGTGTTTTGTAACACTTGGAACGTTATAAGACGCTTTTTCAGGATCAAGGAGTATCACATGCGTTCCTTCATTCCTTGCTTTCATTTTTTCTGTTAGCTGTTTTACTACAAAAATATTACCTACCAACACAGCGCCGTGCTGTAAAGCCACTTTGTTCTTCACTAACAAATATTTCTTTTCTCTCCTTGTTTTTATTATTCGGTCATACAGTCTTCCCACTAAGGATATCCTGTTAATTATCTTCACTAACTCCCCCTGTTTCAAAAGACCAGCGGGAATAACTTCTTCGTATTTTTAATTTCGGTCTATATTTCTTCAATGATTATTTTGAGAATGTTTTCTTCTATTTTAGTTGCAACTCTTGCGTTTCATCCTATCTTATATTCATCTCTACCTGAAATTAACAGTTGTTTAAACAGGTTTCCATCCTACGCATTTGAATATCAGTTCTATTTTCAGATGCCTGTCTCACAAGCTTAATAGCGTTCCGTGCTTCTCCATTCCACGTTTCCTCTAATCTGTTATAATGCTAAGTTTTAGAGAATTCGTAGTAAACGGCAAGGACAACGACTGATAGACTTGTGCGAAACTCGTTCTCTTAAGGTAATAAACGATTTTTGGAAACAAAAGAATATACACAATTGACGTGGGTACAAAAAGAGACAAACCATAATTGATTACTCTACTATAGTAAAGCAAAAAACCAACATCAGTCTACTAAGTGTAAGGGTATGCTCGTACAGAAAGGCAAAGTGTGGCAGTAATCATCATCTACTGCTGGCAACCACACTCAGTATATGATACCGCCAAATAAATAAGACGGATGAATGTGAAAAGACAAAGAAAATATGTCAGCGACGTAATATAAAAACTTATTGAATGACTTTCCCTAGAAATTAATGGATCCTATTGTAGAAAATGTCGAAGCAATGTACAAACATTTTATATTTAAGATTTTCTCTTTATGTGAAAAACTTTGTTAAATAATTTTTCTCCAAAATTAAAAATGAAGATAGTTCGCTAGAAATCACCTTATTATTTTCGAATCCTTCGAACGACCTATATAACTCTATGCTATAGTAACTATACTTCTCACAAATATTTCAGGGCGAGAATATCTGTTATCTTTTTGAAAATTCAAGGTAAGTAGGTTTACAAGAATAAGGTACACGATCTGAGGATACACTGTATAATAACATAAGTATTCTCTAAAAGTTATTTGTGTGGATTGTCTTTACAGTTTTAGTTTTGTTTGGGTGTTTGCATTAACTAAAAGCGTAAAGCATAAGCAGTTTGATTTAAATTACACTTTCTAATAGAAAATCACTATTTAAACTATTTACAAACAATCAAAATGTTCCTGGATTATGAATAAATTTCATACAAAACAGTAATGTATTGAAACAATAACGCATTGAAAACCAACAGAATATATTTGCAATTTTGCCAGAGATAAATATTCTATGTTCCGCTTGTATGACATTAGCGATAGAGGGGTGATTAAAATTAAAATGCAATTGCAGAGTACGAACCCATTTAAAGGTTTAATCATTATAATTTAATTATACCGCGATTGTTATTAAATCTACGGATGCATAATGGATATACCAGGTTATAATGCCACTATAAAACAGTGGAGTATTACCGAACAATGCAATTTAAGTTCTGTACGGAGTCATTGTCTTTCGTGTGCTGTTGCAAGCTATGGTTCTCCACTTGAACGGTTGGTTATTGTGGCCTGAAACCGTTCGATAAGTTCAGAGCTAAATGTTCACCACAAAGGCACAAGGCTCAAACGGCCTTTAAACAATTTAATCCTGGTTTTCGCGATGTGACAGCTACACACATTTTCATTAGTACCGCTACTGAATGAACAAGACACACGAAATTAAAGGCGGACATTCATTCTACCACCTTTACAATGCGATACCCTCACAAAGTTATACACATGACGCGTTTTAACTTAAATTCAAAAGAAATCCGGGTTGTCCGTACACACATTTTGTAAGCAATATGTGGGATATTTTCGAGAAAATCCATTAGGCAAACATCGTAATAATAGACGATGTTAAAGCTCAGCATGACTTTCCTTATTACCGATGCTGTTCGTTGACACATTGGTTCTATTCATACTCTGGAGCGACGCGATTTAACTCTCCCCGTGTTTCGTAACCGGGAGTGTTTAGAATAATTGTGTTTTTTTGTCGCCGCAAAACTCAATTAACATCACCAAAATGAATTATTCGATACAAAATGGGGGACCAACTGTGCACGTGGAAAAGATAAATGCATATTCTCTACTTGTGCGATGATGGTACCCTAAGGTGACATTCACATTTTAAATATAATGCACGTATAAGTAGATATCTGTCGGTGTCGAAGGGAGTCTAAATGTGTTAATGCATTCACCACATTGTACCATTATAACGACTGAGGATTGAAGTGCGCCACGATATGATTAAGACATCAAAATGCGGTGTTTATCGCGCACAAAAGCACAGTGGGAGGTGTATGTGGAAAAGTATTGTTGGAAATTACATTCGTTAGGGTAGCAACGCTTATTGAAGCGATTTCGGTTTTAAACCGCACCTGCATACCTTAAATCCTTAACAAAGAAATTAAAACGTCAGCTGACACCGCAATTTATTAAAATTGCAGACATGCCAGTATAGAATTAAATAAGTGCTGGAAGGCATGTCTTTTCGAGGTAAAAGGAAGTAAAATGCGGAAGCACAGAGACGTACAGCATATGCTCTACTTTGCAAGTTTCATTGCAGGAAAATCCACAGAAATTCTTCAACTATTCGAGTAACTTTAAAAATGTTCTTTAACAAAGCCTCTTTCAGCATTGTGCTTTTTCAGCTTTCAGCGGCTCTCGAACTGTCTATAGAATTATGTTCAGCTGCCACATACGACTGTCGATTATCCACACGAATCCTGCATTTGATTTATGGTTCATACCTCACTGCGGCTGGACTTTTCGATATAGAAAAGTCGGAAATGCTGACAGGAAATAATTTAGATTTTTCTTATTCAACGGCGGCGAGGGAGTGAATTTTTTGAAGGAATCCGACGTTTCTTTAGTGATGTATTGCGAGAATTTGTCGGCTTGGTTTATTTATGCGCATTCTGCGTGACAGTACTCACAAATATTAATTGTGCGAGGCAGTTACGTGCGATAAAAATGCAGTCCGAACAAAGAGACCATTCGCGAACGAAGGAACGGAAGCGGTAGATATTTTGAATATCAGCCGACGAGTCTCGCGCTAAGGGACCCATAAGCAATGGTAGCATCGGTGTGAATAGTAGGCGTCACAGATGGGGTAACGTGAACAACAGGGTACAATGGTCTGTACCCATGCGGAAGATGAAACATAAAGTATAATTGAAATGCGAGGAGGCGACACATTGTCGGGCTCGGTACTCGGGGTGTGGTGGTGATTGTCACAACTACATTAAGCTCGCTTAAAATTTACCTACGTCGCAATATTCGCATATATTTTAATTGCGTTTCCCGTTGGGAAACAACGCCAGACGTAGGTTGCAAATACCTTTTCGGGAATAATACAAAACTAGCACCGATTATTCGTCGTCGGCTTCAGAAGTATAGCTTCGTGTGTTTTTGTTATTTATACCTCTTCTGTAACTTCTAACTTTAATAAGTATGTTTGTTGTCGGAATAAACTATTTAAAATTAAACAGGAAGGAAACGGGAAAATAATACCAACGCTCCAAAGAACACTTCTGTTATTGTTTTTCCCCGTGTTTTACTCTTTGTTGATTTAATTGCATATTTCAAAGTATTTGTTTACGAAGTTAGACAGTTGATGGCCTTAACTACTCATGCAAATTACGAAGTAAATTTAAAATCGCTTAAGCAAACGTAATTTGCTCAGTGATGTACATGACACCAATTATGAAAAGATCTATGGCAGAAATTTAAACTTAGTTTGTATAAGAAACGTTCTCAATTTATCATCTCGACTTATCTTCTATTTACGGTATTTAATAGTCTTAATTGAACGTCGAATATTCAGACTGTATTTCCAGTTTCAGAAATCCTTTAAGCAATTACAAATGTAATTAAAGTGCGAAATTACACTCGAAAGCAATGACTGATATTAACGCAGAAGGAAACGTTTATTAATATGTTGTAAACAATATATTCACTTTAATTAAAATATTATGGAATTTGAACATAAACTAAGTACAATATTCATAAAAAATACAACCTATTAACAAAGGCACATAATTTCAGAAGTTTGACAAAAAAATTGCAATATATACAATAATTTTTTTGTTTCATACCTGTAGTATAGTTAATATACTTAATACCCACTGAAAATATCAGATTTTTGGTTAAAAAAATATATCGAGTTTATTTCATATAAAATGACGGGTTCATTGATTAGCATTGTCACTTTTAAAGTAAATCAAACTTCAGGTTATATTAGAAATGCATTCGGTACTTTACATGATTCAGAAATAAAAACCTGAACCAAAGAGTGACAGTATTATGATTTATTTTAGTACGTAAGGTACAGGTATCGGTACTAACGCCACACGAGGCAACATGGAGGGGTAAGGCCTCCTAAGTACAGGATGGCGTGATAAGCACTACGCCTTCAACAACCGCCTACCCTCCCTTCACGGCCACTGTGTTTCGGTTCTCAATTATCTTCAGTGGCCGGGTAGGCCACCGGCCGAGCATTCGACTCAGCTTTGACACTGAGACCTGAGACCGTACGCGCGTAGTCGAATACCTTGACCACTCGGCCATTCCGAAGATTGTTTTTAGTAAATAGTCAAGTCAATATAAATATAAATAAAATAGGTAATAAAATTGTAAAAGTACATGAGTTACTTGAGCACTTTTCAACTTATAATTATTATTTAGTAAGATGATCTAATTCTAAAGTGCAGAATCGTGTAGTGTAATAAATTAACTATAATATTTAGTGAATTTAATGTATTATCCAAGCGAAGTAATACTCAATTTACTATGTCAAGTCAAGTTCATGCAGAAGAGATTCATAATTACAGGAAATGTTTGCCTACCTGTCTGTCTGTCTGTCCGTCTGCCTGACTGCCTGTCTAAAACTCAAGCTTACATTAGCTTCAAATGAAGTACACTCAGAGTAATGTCTTTAAAAACGTTTAAAATAAAGGTCAACCGTATGGGAAAAACGTTCATGGAAATTCGTGGTAATTCATGGAAATAATTTTGGTAATCTTTTTGAGATCAGCAAAGTGATATCTCCTCCTTTTTGTATTTGGCCCAAAAGCCTTCGTTGTTCTTTTAATCCTTATAACACTTTCTCATTGATTAGTGGACATATCCAACTTAGTTTTAATACTTCTAAAGTACCATTGCTCGAACAACCTTTTCCTATCTTTATCCGTTGAGTACGTCTGTAGGTTGTTGTACAGGTATTGTAGCTACAAATTCAGGAGAAGAAACACCCACGTTGTCCTCCTTTTCCCATATCTTTTTTTTTCAAGTTTTGTTAGACCTTGTTATTATCCTCGTTGGGTTTGCATATAGCTCCTGTTATTTCTCTTAGCATTTTATTCCTACCTTCTTCAGTATCTCAAACATAATTCGTCAGTCTTTTTGAAGAAAGGCCTTTTCTATTTTAATAAAAGCTATAAACATATTTTTGTGCTTCAGTATTTTGTTGTTAGTCAAGCCAACCTCCGTCCCAATTTGTTCTAAAATTAGATCGAAGCTTATTTTCAACATTTTATATTGTCCTGTTTTAAGAAATTTTAAAGTACAAGTGATCAACTTATGATTGGGTAGTCTGCATAACTTGCTACTGTTTTGAACTGGTAGTATTTTGGCTGTGCTAAAATATTTTGGTAGCTTTCCTATTTCATGTACAATGTACATATCTTATATTATTCGGTGTTCACTCAAAGCTTTCAGCAATACTGCGTTATTTCTGCATAAGTTGTTATAGGTATTTATTCAATTTATTTGTCGTTCCTTTATCTTCCTGATTAATAATTTGTTATTATTCTACTAAAATATGGCTATCATTATCCCGACTATATTAGTTCTGTAATATATTATTTCTATCTATTGTTGGCCATTTATTCATTCAGCGGTGCTTCCTTTTTTATTTCACCTGGTCTTGGATATTCCTAGAGTCTATATTTTCCTCTCTATTCACCTATGTGTAGTGCTATTACACGTGGTTGATTTTGGAGTCATTGTTGGCGTGCTTGTCGATTTTTCTGTTTATTTATTACCGAAGATCTCAACGCGCGCCGACTATTGTGACCATTGGTACCGTCTGACTAGAATTTTGCTGTATGCGCCCCTGGAAATGATCTTTCTCGTATTAGTCATCGAATTGGCGTAAGACCTATTCTTTTGCCTTTTGTCTGAAATGTGTCATATTTTGCGCATTTAAAATGCCACCTACCTACCAGAAATCGAACTCGAGATCTTTAATTTACAGAGCAAGGGTGTTATTCCTAACTTTATAATATTCCTCTGTTTTAAATTAACATCATCGATTGCCTCGATGCCTTATATTGATCCTTTCTCTGCCCCTTCTAGAAAGTTTCTTTTTTTTTATATATATTGTCAGTTTCTACAGGTCCTACTTATATCTGTTTATTGTCAATTATTTAAACGTAACTGTGTATCTTTACTGTGCACCTAATTGCGATCATCTGCATCAGTGCTTGAATTATTTTCTGCTCAGTAGTAACGTGTGTTTCTTGTAGTATTTGAGTAGCCTTAGTTTCTTTTCATTCGTATATCTCAAATCAAACTTCACCACTGTTTTTTGTTATTATTACATATCGCTTCTGCATCTACTGCGTTAAATAATAAATTACAAGCTCTTTATCTGCTTGGTATTCGGCGTTTTTTTTTACTTTTTGGCCTTCGTATTTTGTTGTAGAAAGGACTATCGCATTGATTAGTATGTATGTACTTTCAGCATCATAACCCTCTCACTGGCCTCTTACCACTGATCCATATTTCTTATATTACATTATATCCACCCTGCATTTCCTTAACGTGATTCGGGGTGCATTATTTTACAGCAAAACTATTTTATGTCGTAATCCCTTATTCTTACTCATTCTAAACAGGGAGTTACCCACACTGTGTAGCACATTGGAAATCATAAATTTGGATGTTGCTGTAATCTAATGTAAAGACAGATCCACATTATTAAAAGTTTACTGATATGAATTTTAGATTTACATCAACTGTCGGCGAAAAATTTAACCTTGAACTCCTAAATTGAAAGAAAACAGATTTTGAATGGCACCGCATTTCGTATGAAGAAAAATAATTCATATATTATTTAAGAACAGAGCACAGATTTTGCAAATAGAGAAAAATTGTTTATGGTTATTTCGCCGCTAGCTGTGAACAAAATTCGAACGCAAAATATCTATAACAATATTTTAGAATGTCAAGAAACTTCTGCAAATATTCAGGCACTATATATTTAAAGAAAAAGTGCCATAATAACTTATCCCATTAGTATTGTTTTAGTGGTTTCTTACATTTGTGATTTTTTGCTATTAGTGTACTTCAACACGATTTGCAACAATTCCGCTTGGAGGCATATTCAGTTTGACTGAACATTTTGTAGACTGATTATATCTATTAATACTATTAATAGGTTATAAAGACGAAAATTTAGAAATAAAATAAAAACAAAATAAAATAAAACCTTAATTTATTGCATACATTTAATTTTTAAACGCTTTTACATTTTGAAATTAAACAAAACGCCAAAAGCATGTTTAAGAACCATAAAATAAAAGCCCTCATTTTCCGTTAGTTAATTTTAAGATTGTTAATGCCGTAATAACCTTTATTTACTAAATATCTACTTACAACCTTGTAGACCTTTGTGTATTTGTGAAACTCAGAGGATTGTTTTATTTTGAATTTTGGTTTATTTTATTATTTGTGGTAGAATAAATTAATTAACATGAAATAAAGCTTAGGTAATTCCTTTACAAGTATAGTTTTCGAGAAAATTTAAATATGCATTTGTCTGTTTTAGTGTAAATAAAAGCTTTTGAAGTTCAGAAAGTTCTTCAATACAAAAGTTAAATGTTCGCATCCACCCTATTTATTGGGTTTTACAGGGTGAAGGCACTTACTTTTTTGAGTGACCACTAATTTTCTAAGTTTTGTAATGTTCTGGTTGGAGACATGGTAGTATTGTTTACGTTTCCATTTTTATCATTTAAAACACAACATTTTTATTAATCTTGTGAAGAAACAGACTGTAACATTAATTAGGTTAACAACCAAATTTGCCGGATAGCTCTTTAATGTGTCTCCTGAATTTGTACTTGCATTCTAAATATAGATACCTATATTATTTAATAAATTTTAGTTAGGTTTCAAGCGCTCTCTAACCTCTTCGGTTCCGTCTTACATACGTTTTCTTTCACCTTCACCTTCACCTTTTGTTTGCTGTTACTTATACAGTTCCCAAAACCTATGTTTATCTCCAAAATTAATACAATGGTATTTCGTATTACCTGCTTTCATACGAAATCCAAAAAAATCCCTTTGTGTTTTACCTTTGCAAACGTAACTTTAAAATACAACGAGTCTCTGTAATTATTTATACATTGGATATTAGGGTACCCCACGCATTCTGTGTTATGTAATGGGTTTTGTTAATTAACCCTTTGAAATTGCTTTTACTACTTTCAAGAATTGGAAATTGTTTCCTCACATAATTACTGACTAACCAAAATTGTAATTCTCGTTGAAATGTATTCTGCTAAGCGTTTAATTGTGCCATTAAACTATGTGATAGTGCCATAGTTGTTACTAACCCAGAATGGGCACAACTATTATGAGCAGTTATTTTCTTCATCGATAACGATAACCACCCAACCATTTGTGTTTAATTTTATTCGACTGTTGTGTAAGCACCGGTTTATTTTTGTAAATTAAATTAGCTTAGTTTTAAGGCCATTTCCTAGCCTGTCACTTGCAGGTAGACAATAAGGAAAGAACAATTTGCATGACAAATACTAGTGCGGAAAATTAAACCTGTTTGAATGTATAACCATAGCGCGAAATGCAGAGAGAAGTTCGTAAGTGCAGAAATGTACATTGTTAAATAATTCAAAGTTACAGCAACGACAGACATCCACAAGTGACCCTATGTGTTACAAAGCAAATAGCCCGTCTTGCAGCAGTCACCCGGGTACAAAGCTTTATCGCTTATAATAAGAGAACTCCAGCAATTGTCCCTAAACATACAAATAACCCAAACTCCCCGACTGCAATTAGGCATTACATTCAACATAATGCGGAAGCACCAGCTTATTAATGCGTTTAACGCCATACTGAATATTTTCTCCATACACTGAACGACAGATGTTGCAACATTTACGCATAGGGATCCTAGTATTTGCTAAACACGTTAACACGCTCGAAAACTGGAAACTTCTGGTCTCAGTTTAATACATGCGGCATGAGACCGTGTTTCTCTTGTGCATTTGTCAATAATTTTCATGCCGCTGCATATGTTTTCTCTTGGGCCTTCCACCCTTCCCTAACGAGATGTCTACAAAAGTAACACCAACAATAACCACTCATAACTCATCTTTTATGAACGTTAATAAACACGACTGCATTAGGGAAAAGTAAAAATATTTCCAAATAGAAAATAATGACACCGGGGGGGATTTATTAATCATTACTTGAACACGGCACATGGCACTAACAAGCAAAATTGTTTGAACTTGACTGACTTCACGGATGAAATAAAAGCCTTCAAATCTGGTATTTACTTTAGTTAACTGTAAACATACCATGTTTAAAAATATGCTACCCAAGTTGGCCATAGATAAAAATGAAGCAGTTTTAATCATTTCTGAACAATAAACAGCGCATATTTACTCGATTTACCATTTTAATAGTCTTAGTAGAATAGAGACAGTTGATACCGCCATTTTGTTTTTAATTAGGTCAATCAATTTAATCGATTGCGCAATAATTAGATCAATTCGCGGAATTTTAGGTCAATTCGCGGAATTTTAGGTCGATTTAATTGGATTAGCGGTTTAATTAGATCAATCCGCGGTTTTTTAGGTCGATTTAATGGGATTAGCGGTTTAATTAGATCAATTCGCGGTTTAATTAGGTCGATTAAAAGTTCGATTAAAATCTCGATTAAAAACGGCGGCCATCTTGGATTTAATCAAATTAATCAATCAAATTTAATTAGATCGATTAAAAGTTGGATTAAAATGTCGATTAAAAGCGGCGGCCATCTTGGAATTAAATCAAGACTAGACCAATCAGGTTAGCGGTTATCAATCTATCTCACTCTCACACTGTACAAATGGGGCGTGGCCAGGAGCCGGCGGGTGCATAATTAATTAATCAGAGCAATAAGTGTCATATTGAATTAATCTTTAATCAAAGTTATCAATTTAACCAGGTGTACGGCGGATTCGGTATCAATCCGCTGATTAAATAAATATGCATAATGCATCACGAAAAAGCACGGTTTAATTAGATCAATCAGCGGTTTATCCCAACAACTAAAAAAGAAACGCAGGTCTTGACTTGTCTGTTTACACCTGTCAATCAAAGCTTAAAATTTCGTAAATGACGTCAGGGAATATTGCGAACAATAGGTACCTTTCATCGTCCTACGAAATGTTTTTAAGTCGGGCTGAAAAGTTTAAAAGGATATATCATTTGTAAACACAAAAGAAATACAGCTATAAAATTATTCATTTTATTTGCAAAATCGCGCTCACTCCAAAAAGGCAGAGGATTGACAATTTATGAAATTAAATATTAATCAGAATATAATTAAAATGTTGATTAATATGATAACAATGCTTTTTTAAGTAATAAACGTGTCTTCATAATTAAAATAAAATAAAAATAAGTCATAAGTGTGGCAGAGTTCCATATCCAGTAGGAAGTGTGATGTGGGCCACCTGGAACCGCACCATATCTCGTGCAAAGAAATTTTCGTTACTTTGAAGTTTGAGCGCTGACATCCCCATTCGAACCGAAGGCACATATTGAATGATACTGCATTCTGCAAAGCAAAGGTAATTTTTTAACATATACATATAATTAAGAAGAAACGTATTTTTAAGAACTTTACGATATTTCCTATAAATTAACTACAGTTAGTCATCAGCATCTTGGTAACGTGTTTATTAACAATAGTCTTCTTCCCACGCTAAAATGATAAAACAGAATTTCGAATAAAAGAACGCTTAGGGAAATTCGATTTTTAAAATAAAAATTTAAAACATGATTTTAGATAATTTTTTTGAATAAAAGTATACGGTACTCCGTCAGGGCTTAATATCAATTGTTTCTTTCATTTTTCTTTGTGGAGATTAATATCAAGAATTTACAGTTATTAAAAATATTAGAAGTATGAGAAGGGGAATTAAATAGACTAAATCGAGATTAGCGATAAAATCTACGGCACTTCTCGTATATTCGATATTATTTTCGGTTTATTCCTGGTAAACCTTCAATTTATAATATTTGTTATTATAAAAAATATAAATTAATTTCTGAATATAAAATTGAAGATATGGACCAAATCTAAGTTATTATTATTTCTTTCACTTATTTAATATTTAATTATGTATTTTCATTTTTAGATATATTTTATTTCCACTGACGAAGAACTTTAACGTTCGAAACGTTTGAAAAATATAAAATTTTTTCAAAAGAAATAAAACCTTTTTTATTTCTGAATAATTGGACTACAATAATCTCTTCCACTTTTGTATAAATTAATTTCATTATAAACTTACTCTTTTTTAATGTAGATTCCCCTAAAGTAATTGGAAGATGTAGCCCTCGCTCTACGAGATATGTTCATATAAAGTGCGAACTTCAGGTCTATCGCTGGTAACGTCTTCTAATAAAATCTTAAGACTAATTGTGTAATCAGCCTTAAGAATATCTACTAGCGTTAAAAAAACCCATATTTGAACAAATTTAGTATGCCAGAAATTGATAGATTCGTAAAATCCACCTTGAATGTTTTAACACTAAAACCACTAAAACATGCCAAGCGAAGGCAGCACAGGGACGTCTTCTGACTAGCTAGTTCGACATCCCAACTATATACGCACGGGTGTTTTGTTAAGAATGAGTCAAACCCGTTGTCACTACTATTTTCCTTCCTATTGTTCTGCTTCGGCAACTTTCAACTTGTGTCTTTCCTGTATTTTACGAAAAATGTAATAAACATCTGCAAGCCTCAGCTAGAGCCTTTCACACGGTACAAGTTTGACCTTCAGAATTCAAATTTAAGTACAACTTATTTTACAAATTTAAAACAAAAAGCCATTATTATCTTTTAGCATTAAAAATAAAACTGTTTTTCTAAAAATCTTGCGAACAAGAGAAAGCCTACATTTGAAAATTTAAATCTGTTATTGTCGACGTAAAAATATTTTATAAAACAAAAACTGTGAGTACGTTATTTTAGGAACGTTTTGCAAATTTAATTTTAAATTAACCGTGCTACTGATCCGCGCCTTTGGTAATCAGTTTTCTACTTTATGTTTTAATTCAATATTATTAATAACTTCCTTGCCAATATTTATGAACCTTGATTTTGAAATTATTTACAAAAGTCACCGCCTTTTAAACATGATTAATTAAATGAAAATAGAAACCAAAGATAAATATAAAGACAGAAAGACTCAGAATTAATTAAAACAAAAAAAAACAAATACGGTAAAAAATTAATAACCAGAGAAACCTTGTAGAGATAATCCCAAAATAGCTAACACTGAAATTTAGGACTTCTTTCACGCTAATAAAGTAAAGGACGTTTTTTACTCTAATAAAGTTAAAAACTCTAATAGCTTTCTCTTCTGCTAAAAACTCTAATAGCTGCTTTCTCATCTGCATCGTCTAAAACGGAATGTTCATGGTTTTGTTTCAAAGACAATTGTCAAATAATCTTGAGAAAATATGATGCTATAACATTTTGAATTCTACACTACTTTGCAGACGGTAAAATCTGTTCTCGTTTTGTGAAAATGGAGCACGGATTTTTATCTAACTCTCTTAAGCAACAGTTCAATGAAATATTTACCCAAAAACACTTCATCCTGTTCTACCTCTTAGAATACACGGTAAATTGTTTTCAAGCAAATAATCAGGTAAGTTGTGTTTTTATAAACGTACACTAAAAGTTATTGTAGGCTAAATTTTACCGATGACTAATTATCATTTAAAATTTTTAAATATGAAATACTTTGAAGCTGCCAGTCAACACGATCATATTACCTGCTATGTCTTTAATAATTCTTGAAGTTTAAATTTACTCTTTTGCAGGACTAGGGTCTGTTTTATTATTCCTTGATAAAGTTAAATTCCATATATCTACAATTGAACCAGCAAAAGGTACGAAGATACAAATGTTCCTAATACCATTCCGTTAATTAAACAAGCAAGAACGACCGGCCAGGCGAACTTGCTAACAAGTTTTTCAAAATTTAGTAGTAAATATTTTATGGAATGACTTTTAAAGAAAGTATTTAGTTCGTGTTCACTTATAACCTGTAAAATAAGTGATTTCATTCTTCAGAAATTTTTAAAATTATAAATTAATTCACCTAAAATGTATTCGTTTTTTATAATCTGATATATAAATATCTACAATCACAGCGGAAATAAAAAATCGTTAAACACGTGCAACCATCTTATTTTAGTATTCATAATAGCATTGGATTTATTTTCAGTCGAAAAGACTTCACACACTTTAAAAAAAAATAATCGCATGATTCACAGAAACCTTGAAGAAACTAATCGCAAAAAATAATAAATGTTTAGCTTTAAGCTAAATATATACCAAAACAAAATGCCTGTACTAATAACATTGAACAATAGGTACAACATGACTCATTGTTCTTGAGTCCCTTACTACAAAATAGTTTAAATCTAGATCGGATGGTGGTACAATCGTACACTTGATGATGCCCTCTACAGAATTAAGATCAATCTGTTCACATTTATCCCGACCCACATGAATTTTAGGATGCCCTATGGGGTATTTCCCATACTTATTAAAATTTAAAAGAAAAAACTAAATTGTATCTGATTCATAATTATTTTAAAATAAATTTTGGCTTTAATGTAATTCTTTGCTTCAAATCAACTTCGAACGTTTGATAAAAAATTAAAAAGAAATAAACTAAATTGCATCTGCTTCATAATTATTTTTAAATAAATTTTGAGCTTTAATGTAATTCCTTGCTTCAAATCAACTTCGAATGTTTGAAGACTTTTAAAATGAAGATCAATAAAAAATATTGAATAAAACATATTTCTGAAAACCTTAAACAAGATTAAGTTTGAAATAAACAAAAGAATATTTTTAAAATATTGAAAACGTAATAAAATTAAATTAAAAAAATATTAAAAGAAAAAACAAAATGAATTAAATTATAAAATAACTTTTTTAATAATTAATGTAAACCATTATCTTTAACTTTGTCACCTCTGCTAACATTTTTGAATTCCTGTATTACAAAGTGCAATTAAAATGTAAGATATTACGAAGACCTTTTCGTATTTTAGAAAAAAAAAAACAGTTTACGCTTATTTAAGAAAATCAAATATTTAAGAAAAAATAATCTTGAAAAGCTTGAATGAAGTTAAATTTGAAATAAAGAAAAACATTTCAAGAAATTGAAAAACTTTTAAAATGAAAATCAATAACAAATATTTAATAAAACATGTTTCTGAAAACCGTAAACAAAATTAAATGTGAAATAAATAAGAGTATTTTAAAAATATTGAAAAGTTTGAATGAAAATAAATTTGAGATAAAGAACAAACATTTTAAGAATTTGAAAACTCTTAAAATGAAAATCAGTAAAACATATTTCTGTAAAATTTTTAGTATACATTTTATAATATCTACCTATCTATTATAGATATGTTGTTCAGGTCCTTGAACGGAGGTGAGCAGCTCATGCCTCGATGCATCCAGCGACTGTTGGGAAACCCCTGGTAGGTCTACCCTAAACGCGAAAGACTGAAAATATTTTAAAAAAAATTTTAATTCGATATACAGACAAACTGAATTGAAACTTCAATTTCTTAAACTGGAGATATACGTAAAAGCTGAGTATGAAAAAGTTACTTACACCTAAGTACTCGCTGTACTCCCAGCAGTTCTGTAATATGCCGGTGAAGTTTTGCGAAAAACTGCGAATCAGATGCATCTAAAACAGCACCCTCGTGCATTAGTTTGGTTTCACACTGCTCTTCACCAATTATAGTAATTCGCGTGCGGTCGACACTGCTCACACTTGTGAATGCGTACTGTAGCACGTTGAAGATAACAATGGTCGATATGGTGAACCCGACAAGCACTTTGGAGACTTTAAAAAACATTAGTCATTACCCTGGTCACTCAAAACAGTTAATCATCGTAAATACTTCCGGACGTTTTGCATACTGTAAATTCTTAACAGCTGCAGTCAACAAAAAGGACGCCAAAGTCTTGTTAGTCCTGAAATTTGTAAGGACTTAAATTTGAAAAATAAAAGAATATTTAAATTATAAAATAACTTTTTTAGATGATATTTAATATAAAATAATTCTGAAACGCTTAAATGGAAACCATTCACGTGCTGTAGTCTCGACATATATCTTCTTCTCGTCTATAATTAATGAAAATCATTATCTTTAACTTTGGCAGCTCTGCTAACATTTCTGAATTCCTGTGTTACAAAGTTTTCTAAATTTGTTAATGCTGGCAAATTTTAAATTAATATTCTATTTTAGTATAAACTCTCGAATGTTTTACAAAAATTTAAAAAGAAAAAAACTAAATTGTATTTTACTTCATAATTATATTAAGTACTAATTTTGAAATAAAAAAGTAATAAACTTGTTTAACATTCTGGTATGAGCAAAGATGTAGCGAGTTCAGATTACAATTTATTATTTACAGGTAAGTTGAGCAATATGGTTTTTTAGGGATTATTGAAATTTCTATCTTATTTATTTAATATGCTACAAAAGGTGAATTATTTTGCTGAAAAAGAAATCAATACCAAAGCTAGATGATTATCAATTTGAACTTGTCAGATTCTAATATTGAAAAATTGCTTGGAATACCAGACGATGCAATTTATTATAAAACCAAATCAGGAATTAATATTCAAAATAAGTAAATTGATAGACACAAGTGATTTGTGTGTGCCTATATTCAAATTTTGTAAAAGGACCAATATTTAGATTTGTAGTAAATTCGTTGCCTAGGGTACTTACATAAAATCAGCTAGTGTTATCCTTTTTATAGATACATAATATTGAACTGTTTGATAAATTAACTCTTACCTTTGAAGGAGCAGTACGTAGGTGAAAATGTAAATAACGTTAGCGTTTTGATTGATTTCAATAAATTTGATGATCTGAGTCACGTATTGGGATATATGGTTTCAGGGCAGCCGAATTCATTGACACAAGCGGTTTCGGCAAAAAATCGCCTTAATCACAAGTTATTGTGCTGGTACACATTGTCTCACGCACCATAGGGATTTCATTGTAAAATGAATTTGAAAGACTTTGAATTCAAAGAAAGGGTAAAGAATCTACAAGAATTTAAAATTGAAATTAAAGAGTAAATCAAATGATCGTATTATAGTTTATTATGATAAAGCTGGACGATTATCAATAATAAATTGAGAAATTAAACAACACTTTCAAAACTTACCTCAAAGCGTACTCGGGCAAATACCAAGCTACAGCGGCCCCCGTCAAGACTTTAACTAAACTCAGTCTAGGATTTCATCCCCACCTTGAAAATTCAACTTCTTTTATTTTCAAGTTATTTGTTAATCAGCTGTTCAGATTTTAATACCCGATTCCAATCAAATCAATTTAATTAGTCCAGTCAATTTAATTAGCCCAGTCATTTTAATCTAGGGTAGGCTAGCTTAACATGTTACGTAAATAAACTATTAAAATAGGTAAATTCAAATCTTGACCATTTGTTACAGGTATGAAGACATTTCAGGTTAGGCTAGGTTAGGTTAGCTTATTTCAAGTTAGACTAGGTTAGCTCATTTCAATCTAAGTTAGGTTAGGTTAGGTTAGCTTATTTCAAGTTAGGTTAGGTTAGTGCATTTCAATCAAAGTTAGGTTAGGTTAGGTTAGCTTATTTCAAGCTAGGTTAGGTTAGATAATTTTAATCTAGGTTAGGTTAGTTTAAATAAGTTAAAAGCTAACCTAACCTAGATTAAAATTATCTAACCTAACCTAGCTTGAAATAAGCTAACCTAACCTAACCTAACTTTGATTGAAATGCACTAACCTAACCTAACTTGAAATAAGCTAACCTAACCTAACCTAACTTAGATTGAAATGAGCTAACCTAGTCTAACTTGAAATAAGCTAACCTAACCTAGCCTAACCTGAAATGTCTTCATACCTGTAACAAATGGTCAAGATTTGAATTTACCTATTTTAATAGTTTATTTACGTAACATGTTAAGCTAGCCTACCCTAGATTAAAATGACTGGGCTAATTAAATTGACTGGACTAATTAAATTGATTTGATTGGAATCGGGTATTAAAATCTGAACAGCTGATTAACAAATAACTTGAAAATAAAAGAAGTTGAATTTTCAAGGTGGGGATGAAATCCTAGACTGAGTTTAGTTAAAGTCTTGACGGGGGCCGCTGTAGCTTGGTATTTGCCCGAGTACGCTTTGAGGTAAGTTTTGAAAGTGTTGTTTAATTTCTCAATTTATTATTGATAATCGTCCAGCTTTATCATAATAAACTATAATACGATCATTTGATTTACTCTTTAATTTCAATTTTAAATTCTTGTAGATTCTTTACCCTTTCTTTGAATTCAAAGTCTTTCAAATTCATTTTACAATGAAATCCCTATGGTGCGTGAGACAATGTGTACCAGCACAATAACTTGTGATTAAGGCGATTTTTTGCCGAAACCGCTTGTGTCAATGAATTCGGCTGCCCTGAAACCATATATCCCAATACGTGACTCAGATCATCAAATTTATTGAAATCAATCAAAACGCTAACGTTATTTACATTTTCACCTACGTACTGCTCCTTCAAAGGTAAGAGTTAATTTATCAAACAGTTCAATATTATGTATCTATAAAAAGGATAACACTAGCTGATTTTATGTAAGTACCCTAGGCAACGAATTTACTACAAATCTAAATATTGGTCCTTTTACAAAATTTGAATATAGGCACACACAAATCACTTGTGTCTATCAATTTACTTATTTTGAATATTAATTCCTGATTTGGTTTTATAATAAATTGCATCGTCTGGTATTCCAAGCAATTTTTCAATATTAGAATCTGACAAGTTCAAATTGATAATCATCTAGCTTTGGTATTGATTTCTTTTTCAGCAAAATAATTCACCTTTTGTAGCATATTAAATAAATAAGATAGAAATTTCAATAATCCCTAAAAAACCATATTGCTCAACTTACCTGTAAATAATAAATTGTAATCTGAACTCGCTACATCTTTGCTCATACCAGAATGTTAAACAAGTTTATTACTTTTTTATTTCAAAATTAGTACTTAATATAATTATGAAGTAAAATACAATTTAGTTTTTTTCTTTTTAAATTTTTGTAAAACATTCGAGAGTTTATACTAAAATAGAATATTAATTTAAAATTTGCCAGCATTAACAAATTTAGAAAACTTTGTAACACAGGAATTCAGAAATGTTAGCAGAGCTGCCAAAGTTAAAGATAATGATTTTCATTAATTATAGACGAGAAGAAGATATATGTCGAGACTACAGCACGTGAATGGTTTCCATTTAAGCGTTTCAGAATTATTTTATATTAAATATCATCTAAAAAAGTTATTTTATAATTTAAATATTCTTTTATTTTTCAAATTTAAGTCCTTACAAATTTCAGGACTAACAAGACTTTGGCGTCCTTTTTGTTGACTGCAGCTGTTAAGAATTTACAGTATGCAAAACGTCCGGAAGTATTTACGATGATTAACTGTTTTGAGTGACCAGGGTAATGACTAATGTTTTTTAAAGTCTCCAAAGTGCTTGTCGGGTTCACCATATCGACCATTGTTATCTTCAACGTGCTACAGTACGCATTCACAAGTGTGAGCAGTGTCGACCGCACGCGAATTACTATAATTGGTGAAGAGCAGTGTGAAACCAAACTAATGCACGAGGGTGCTGTTTTAGATGCATCTGATTCGCAGTTTTTCGCAAAACTTCACCGGCATATTACAGAACTGCTGGGAGTACAGCGAGTACTTAGGTGTAAGTAACTTTTTCATACTCAGCTTTTACGTATATCTCCAGTTTAAGAAATTGAAGTTTCAATTCAGTTTGTCTGTATATCGAATTAAAATTTTTTTTAAAATATTTTCAGTCTTTCGCGTTTAGGGTAGACCTACCAGGGGTTTCCCAACAGTCGCTGGATGCATCGAGGCATGAGCTGCTCACCTCCGTTCAAGGACCTGAACAACATATCTATAATAGATAGGTAGATATTATAAAATGTATACTAAAAATTTTACAGAAATATGTTTTACTGATTTTCATTTTAAGAGTTTTCAAATTCTTAAAATGTTTGTTCTTTATCTCAAATTTATTTTCATTCAAACTTTTCAATATTTTTAAAATACTCTTATTTATTTCACATTTAATTTTGTTTACGGTTTTCAGAAACATGTTTTATTAAATATTTGTTATTGATTTTCATTTTAAAAGTTTTTCAATTTCTTGAAATGTTTTTCTTTATTTCAAATTTAACTTCATTCAAGCTTTTCAAGATTATTTTTTCTTAAATATTTGATTTTCTTAAATAAGCGTAAACTGTTTTTTTTTTTCTAAAATACGAAAAGGTCTTCGTAATATCTTACATTTTAATTGCACTTTGTAATACAGGAATTCAAAAATGTTAGCAGAGGTGACAAAGTTAAAGATAATGGTTTACATTAATTATTAAAAAAGTTATTTTATAATTTAATTCATTTTGTTTTTTCTTTTAATATTTTTTTAATTTAATTTTATTACGTTTTCAATATTTTAAAAATATTCTTTTGTTTATTTCAAACTTAATCTTGTTTAAGGTTTTCAGAAATATGTTTTATTCAATATTTTTTATTGATCTTCATTTTAAAAGTCTTCAAACATTCGAAGTTGATTTGAAGCAAGGAATTACATTAAAGCTCAAAATTTATTTAAAAATAATTATGAAGCAGATGCAATTTAGTTTATTTCTTTTTAATTTTTTATCAAACGTTCGAAGTTGATTTGAAGCAAAGAATTACATTAAAGCCAAAATTTATTTTAAAATAATTATGAATCAGATACAATTTAGTTTTTTCTTTTAAATTTTAATAAGTATGGGAAATACCCCATAGGGCATCCTAAAATTCATGTGGGTCGGGATAAATGTGAACAGATTGATCTTAATTCTGTAGAGGGCATCATCAAGTGTACGATTGTACCACCATCCGATCTAGATTTAAACTATTTTGTAGTAAGGGACTCAAGAACAATGAGTCATGTTGTACCTATTGTTCAATGTTATTAGTACAGGCATTTTGTTTTGGTATATATTTAGCTTAAAGCTAAACATTTATTATTTTTTGCGATTAGTTTCTTCAAGGTTTCTGTGAATCATGCGATTATTTTTTTTTAAAGTGTGTGAAGTCTTTTCGACTGAAAATAAATCCAATGCTATTATGAATACTAAAATAAGATGGTTGCACGTGTTTAACGATTTTTTATTTCCGCTGTGATTGTAGATATTTATATATCAGATTATAAAAAACGAATACATTTTAGGTGAATTAATTTATAATTTTAAAAATTTCTGAAGAATGAAATCACTTATTTTACAGGTTATAAGTGAACACGAACTAAATACTTTCTTTAAAAGTCATTCCATAAAATATTTACTACTAAATTTTGAAAAACTTGTTAGCAAGTTCGCCTGGCCGGTCGTTCTTGCTTGTTTAATTAACGGAATGGTATTAGGAACATTTGTATCTTCGTACCTTTTGCTGGTTCAATTGTAGATATATGGAATTTAACTTTATCAAGGAATAATAAAACAGACCCTAGTCCTGCAAAAGAGTAAATTTAAACTTCAAGAATTATTAAAGACATAGCAGGTAATATGATCGTGTTGACTGGCAGCTTCAAAGTATTTCATATTTAAAAATTTTAAATGATAATTAGTCATCGGTAAAATTTAGCCTACAATAACTTTTAGTGTACGTTTATAAAAACACAACTTACCTGATTATTTGCTTGAAAACAATTTACCGTGTATTCTAAGAGGTAGAACAGGATGAAGTGTTTTTGGGTAAATATTTCATTGAACTGTTGCTTAAGAGAGTTAGATAAAAATCCGTGCTCCATTTTCACAAAACGAGAACAGATTTTACCGTCTGCAAAGTAGTGTAGAATTCAAAATGTTATAGCATCATATTTTCTCAAGATTATTTGACAATTGTCTTTGAAACAAAACCATGAACATTCCGTTTTAGACGATGCAGATGAGAAAGCAGCTATTAGAGTTTTTAGCAGAAGAGAAAGCTATTAGAGTTTTTAACTTTATTAGAGTAAAAAACGTCCTTTACTTTATTAGCGTGAAAGAAGTCCTAAATTTCAGTGTTAGCTATTTTGGGATTATCTCTACAAGGTTTCTCTGGTTATTAATTTTTTACCGTATTTGTTTTTTTTTGTTTTAATTAATTCTGAGTCTTTCTGTCTTTATATTTATCTTTGGTTTCTATTTTCATTTAATTAATCATGTTTAAAAGGCGGTGACTTTTGTAAATAATTTCAAAATCAAGGTTCATAAATATTGGCAAGGAAGTTATTAATAATATTGAATTAAAACATAAAGTAGAAAACTGATTACCAAAGGCGCGGATCAGTAGCACGGTTAATTTAAAATTAAATTTGCAAAACGTTCCTAAAATAACGTACTCACAGTTTTTGTTTTATAAAATATTTTTACGTCGACAATAACAGATTTAAATTTTCAAATGTAGGCTTTCTCTTGTTCGCAAGATTTTTAGAAAAACAGTTTTATTTTTAATGCTAAAAGATAATAATGGCTTTTTGTTTTAAATTTGTAAAATAAGTTGTACTTAAATTTGAATTCTGAAGGTCAAACTTGTACCGTGTGAAAGGCTCTAGCTGAGGCTTGCAGATGTTTATTACATTTTTCGTAAAATACAGGAAAGACACAAGTTGAAAGTTGCCGAAGCAGAACAATAGGAAGGAAAATAGTAGTGACAACGGGTTTGACTCATTCTTAACAAAACACCCGTGCGTATATAGTTGGGATGTCGAACTAGCTAGTCAGAAGACGTCCCTGTGCTGCCTTCGCTTGGCATGTTTTAGTGGTTTTAGTGTTAAAACATTCAAGGTGGATTTTACGAATCTATCAATTTCTGGCATACTAAATTTGTTCAAATATGGGTTTTTTTAACGCTAGTAGATATTCTTAAGGCTGATTACACAATTAGTCTTAAGATTTTATTAGAAGACGTTACCAGCGATAGACCTGAAGTTCGCACTTTATATGAACATATCTCGTAGAGCGAGGGCTACATCTTCCAATTACTTTAGGGGAATCTACATTAAAAAAGAGTAAGTTTATAATGAAATTAATTTATACAAAAGTGGAAGAGATTATTGTAGTCCAATTATTCAGAAATAAAAAAGGTTTTATTTCTTTTGAAAAAATTTTATATTTTTCAAACGTTTCGAACGTTAAAGTTCTTCGTCAGTGGAAATAAAATATATCTAAAAATGAAAATACATAATTAAATATTAAATAAGTGAAAGAAATAATAATAACTTAGATTTGGTCCATATCTTCAATTTTATATTCAGAAATTAATTTATATTTTTTATAATAACAAATATTATAAATTGAAGGTTTACCAGGAATAAACCGAAAATAATATCGAATATACGAGAAGTGCCGTAGATTTTATCGCTAATCTCGATTTAGTCTATTTAATTCCCCTTCTCATACTTCTAATATTTTTAATAACTGTAAATTCTTGATATTAATCTCCACAAAGAAAAATGAAAGAAACAATTGATATTAAGCCCTGACGGAGTACCGTATACTTTTATTCAAAAAAATTATCTAAAATCATGTTTTAAATTTTTATTTTAAAAATCGAATTTCCCTAAGCGTTCTTTTATTCGAAATTCTGTTTTATCATTTTAGCGTGGGAAGAAGACTATTGTTAATAAACACGTTACCAAGATGCTGATGACTAACTGTAGTTAATTTATAGGAAATATCGTAAAGTTCTTAAAAATACGTTTCTTCTTAATTATATGTATATGTTAAAAAATTACCTTTGCTTTGCAGAATGCAGTATCATTCAATATGTGCCTTCGGTTCGAATGGGGATGTCAGCGCTCAAACTTCAAAGTAACGAAAATTTCTTTGCACGAGATATGGTGCGGTTCCAGGTGGCCCACATCACACTTCCTACTGGATATGGAACTCTGCCACACTTATGACTTATTTTTATTTTATTTTAATTATGAAGACACGTTTATTACTTAAAAAAGCATTGTTATCATATTAATCAACATTTTAATTATATTCTGATTAATATTTAATTTCATAAATTGTCAATCCTCTGCCTTTTTGGAGTGAGCGCGATTTTGCAAATAAAATGAATAATTTTATAGCTGTATTTCTTTTGTGTTTACAAATGATATATCCTTTTAAACTTTTCAGCCCGACTTAAAAACATTTCGTAGGACGATGAAAGGTACCTATTGTTCGCAATATTCCCTGACGTCATTTACGAAATTTTAAGCTTTGATTGACAGGTGTAAACAGACAAGTCAAGACCTGCGTTTCTTTTTTAGTTGTTGGGATAAACCGCTGATTGATCTAATTAAACCGTGCTTTTTCGTGATGCATTATGCATATTTATTTAATCAGCGGATTGATACCGAATCCGCCGTACACCTGGTTAAATTGATAACTTTGATTAAAGATTAATTCAATATGACACTTATTGCTCTGATTAATTAATTATGCACCCGCCGGCTCCTGGCCACGCCCCATTTGTACAGTGTGAGAGTGAGATAGATTGATAACCGCTAACCTGATTGGTCTAGTCTTGATTTAATTCCAAGATGGCCGCCGCTTTTAATCGACATTTTAATCCAACTTTTAATCGATCTAATTAAATTTGATTGATTAATTTGATTAAATCCAAGATGGCCGCCGTTTTTAATCGAGATTTTAATCGAACTTTTAATCGACCTAATTAAACCGCGAATTGATCTAATTAAACCGCTAATCCCATTAAATCGACCTAAAAAACCGCGGATTGATCTAATTAAACCGCTAATCCAATTAAATCGACCTAAAATTCCGCGAATTGACCTAAAATTCCGCGAATTGATCTAATTATTGCGCAATCGATTAAATTGATTGACCTAATTAAAAACAAAATGGCGGTATCAACTGTCTCTATTCTACTAGTCTTTATAAAATAATTATGTAAATTCATTGCAATTGGGAAATAATATGAAATTTCTAATTTGGTACTTCAAACAATAATTAAAAATTGAATCTTATTATATTTATTGTAGTAAACACTATTGAATCCTACAGTTTGAATTCTTAGGGGTACAATAAAGCAAAAAAAGACAAACATGCCTTTATAATAAATGCTGAAAATCGTGTTTCCTTTGACTAAAACATATTTGAACTTGCTATTTTATTTTCAAAAGTATTCCATAGAATTTCTTGGTCAATTTGTTATATTAATTCTGAAAGTTCGTCTAAACTGTTTTGTTGAAAACGTTGTCTTCTAAGTTAGAAATTATTGCTTAGTCAGATAGTGTAAGATCTGCGGAGTGAGCAGAAAAGGCGTTGATGTGTGAAATGTTTGTGAAACTTTAAATTTTTTCTTGTAGTGTGGGTTGTTGCTCCAACTTGCTGAAACTAATCCATACTTCTTTCTTTCATCATTAAGGCGTTGAAGATCTTGTAAAATTGTCTCCACGTAATCCCTTTGGCCATTGGTTATACATATAATCAAAGAATATGGCCCCAATTAACCTTCTTCAGGAAACCATTAGCTGAATACTTATTTTTTGGGGATGCAGCAAAGACTGCACCTATGTATGGAGATTTTCAATCTTCACTAAACCACAGTTCTTATAAATTTTTAAAGCCTTTAAGAAAAACTAAGCCTAGAAAAGAGAAGCTCGTTGGCGCAGTGGTAAGAGCGCTGCGATACTAGCTAGGAGTCTTGGGTTCGAGTTTGGCGCAGTGTCAAGGATTTCTATAACGAATTTCCATCTGCTCGAGGTCGGTACTTGAACGGGTGAAGCCATTTAATCGTTAGACTACACCATACATTTAATACATACAATACATGGCCACAAACTCTGCAGAAGGCAACGGAAAACCACTGCAGATAACACATTTCCCTAGTATAAAGGGGATATAACAAAATTCACAGCGTCAAGTCGTTTATAAATGTGGCTTTGGCTCCCTTGTCAACGTCCTTAGAAAGGAGAAGGCACAAGCATGGAAAATGTTAAATTTAATAGATCCTCATCAGATGTATTTTGAAATCAGTAGCAGTAATTATGTGGTCTTCCAAATCTGACTGTCATAATTCGTAACTTTGTAAGAGTGCATTTTTAGTTCTGATCTAACAGCTTTTTTGACAAGTGTTAACAGAAACATTAGTTTGCTATGATAACTTTTTAAAAGACTGGTTGGTGCTTGGAATGTAATTTAAAATTCAATTTTTTTTTCGATTTGTCGGTACTTTTTGTTTAATCACGCTGATACACTAATATTTCCGATATTTTTGGAATACAATGTTTTATTATGATTTATATACAGTTCTAAATTGAAAAGCAATTTTTATTGTCTAAATAAAAACCTTTAACTGTTTAAATTGAATTTTGATCTTCCTAAAGACGCTTTGGGAGAATTTTGGGAAAGTTAATGGCCGAACCTTCTGGACTTCAATCTTTAATTTCAGAAGTTCTTTTCGAATTATCTACTTGTTTTCAAAAAGCAGGTGCTTTACCAACCAATTCTTCATGGTTTGGTTTATTCTGGCTTGGCAAGGCAAATCAATCTTGCTAATATAATAATTGTAATTCGTTTAACTCTTTAATATTAATTTCCTTGAATGACTTTGCAGCCTTTTTTGATATCCATTGCTTAGAAATTATAATTTTGAAACAAAGACTTAGCAATCATAATTTAATTCGTTTCGTGATTTGGCTTTCCTAACACAAACTTTTAAAAAAATTAGGCAATGGAAATTGTGTAATTACTCACCATTTTCAGGTATCACAATATGATAGCACAGTCAGTTAAACGTTCTTTGTGTCTTGATCTTCATTTGCAGTCAGCACTTTATATCAACTTGTGTTACCTTGAAGAAAAAGTAATTAATTTGTTATATCGATTTTTAAATCACATACCTAGGTCCTAATATAAAAGTTAAGCTTTAATTTTTAATATACATATACAGGGAATTTTTCTTTTTAGTATACATATCCCCTACGTATAGTTTTAAAATAAACGCGTCAAAATCCTATATGTAGGCAACTATACACTAAACGTCACTGTAGCTGTGAATTTAGGGACATTAGTTTTTATTTTTTGTGGTGTGTAAAGGTTATGTTTGTAAATAAATCGAAATTAGAAGAATATCAAAATAATTTTAATTCAACGATTACTTTCAAACATAAAATATCAACAACACAACTCAGAAATGAAAATAAAAACGGCAACAGTTAAAGACTAATTTGTTGACATTAAGTTAGTTTAATTATTTTTGCCACAGCATGCAATTTGTTTTTGAGAAATTAAATATTTTAGGTTTAGCCCATAGTTGGTTGCCTACGTAGGTATAGGGCAAAACAATGCGTTTGACGCGTTTATTTGAAAACTATACATAGGGGATATGTATACTATAAAAAAATTCGCTGTATTTTTATTACATATTTTACTTTTCTTCTCAAATAATTTCTAAAAATAAGTCGATGAACACACTCGTTTTTTCGAATACCTTTTTTTAATTTTAGAATGAATTCCGAACATACAGAGCTTAAACCTCAAACTAAAGTGGTAGCAAGCAAAATGTATATCTAATATATTTAAAAAACAGTAATTAATAAATTAGTAATCAATTTTTGTTTAATCATATATTAGCAAAATTACAAGCGAAAAACATTAATAAGAAGGAAGCAAGTCGACAGCACTTTATATTAATGAAGTTTATTAATGATATTTAGCAATAACGAATTGAAGCCTATCAAAAAAGGGAATATTTCTTCGTAAAAGAGTATTTTCCACAAATTTCATAATTCCATCCTTTACGTAATTTACTTATAAAAAATAACACTTCTTAGAATATACAATGCATGTACTGGCTACTTATTAGAGAATTTAAAGGAATATATATGGGGAATATTTTAACTTTATAAGAATAAATTTTGCCCAAATGTTAGTTAAAGAACGAAAAACGCTTCTAGCTGCTTTTAGCACATCCGGTTAGTTTAATTGAATCTAACCCGATTCCCATCTAAATCAAGAAGCACACTACACTGTTCTACATTATGGTTGGAACAGCTTGAACGGTTCTGAAACTGGACTTTTCCTACCCTATAAACTACCAAAAAGAAAATATTATTAATACTTGTAGATGAAGCAGGCAGGGCAGAATTTAAATACTTTATAGTAAGATAATTTACTGTACTTACCTTAACCGAGCTGTAATTGGTAAATAACTTATTAATGTATTAGAAAATGCATGGAAAATATAAACCAACGTATAATTAAAACTAGAATATGCGGTTTATTTAACTGGCAAAAGGTAATAAAGTTTCAAATGCTAAATTGGTTGTAAAAATGCATATTAATGTAATTTTAATCAGCAGTTACAAATATGCCCTGTTATATGTGCAGATGTGTACCCTCTAATGTCGAACGTACTTTCCAGCTTATAAAGCAAATATTTTCTGAAAAAAAATTTACATTCCTATAGAGAATAATTTATATTTTTATTTCCTGTGTAGATTTGACAAAGCGTCTTTTAACATGTTTCTGTCAAGCAGTGATTTCTTTTTATGTTTAGACCACGAGGCTGTTCTGATATTAAAGGTACAGAATTATTCCAACATATTTATCGCAAACCCTTTAACAAATTTAGAAAATAGTGTAGACTAATTGTGTCATTTGGGTAAAAGTGCTATGTCCAGAGGAGCGATGCTTCTTCCAGAACCGCATACTTTAGCTCAGACAACAACCTGGCTCGAAAAGTTGGAAGTGGGAAGTTCTGTCTCATCCGTCATGCACCCAAAATTTAGCCCCATCAGAGTTCTATCACTTTGGGCCATATAAGCAGTTTTTATCAGGAAAAAAGACTTGAGAACCAAAACGTATTGCAAGCCGCAATTGGGAGCAACACTATCGTAAATTTCTAAAAGCTACTCAATATCGACTACATGTAAAAATAAACATTAGTATCAAGTGTTTCGAAATTTGTTCAAGACCTTTTTGCTAGACGTTTACCTTTAATATCGGACTGTCCTCGTTTTACGTTTATAGACTGTTTAATTTTAAATAAAACGAAATATTTTTACGGGTTTAAAACCTAAAGATTGACAAAAGAATATTATAAGAGAATGATTATTTTATTTTTAAAACATAAGAACACCTAGAACTATAGTTAGAAAATTTTGTCTGTAAATTCTTGAATGAAAGCTTCCGTGGAATAGATCTAAACTTAATCGTTCTTGACACTATTTTTAAAATATGTATATTATGAATGCTTAAAAGTTCTTACAAGTTCTGTTCATAACCACAGATTGTAGTTTCAAAGATGATTTATAAACACCTGATATACGAGGTTTGGCAGAAAAATAATAAGACTGGCTGAAACACTGTGCGCAACCCGCAATCCTGCTGCCTCCCCATTCACACGGCAGTTAATAACCCCTGCCGTAGTACAACTTTGAGCTTGTTACAGTGCATACGCGATTGTTGAGAGCCTCAGAAGTGAAGTTGTTTTGTGAGGTGTGTTACGAAAATGGACCGGCAAAGGTTTGAGCAGCGTTGTGCTATCAAATTGTATGTAAAGTTTGGCAATGCTACTTTGACTTATGAAAAGTTACAAAGGGCTTATGGAGAACATTACCTATTTAGTGGGCATAAGGCCTTTTTAGAAGGCCGAAACTTCGTGCGGGAAGACCTTCAACCTCAAAAATGGACGACGATGTACAAAGAGTGATGTCATACCGTCGATTGACGTTGAGAATAACATCAGTGAGTTAAATTTGACCCGGCAACGCCCCATATCACACAGCAGTGTCCATCATTGATTCTTTTGTAGAAACAAGAACTCATGTGGTTCCCCAGCCCCCCTATTCGCCGGATCTCAGTCCCCCCGACTTCTTTTTATTCCACCGGCTGAAAAACCATTTGAAAGGGCGCCATTTTAGTACTTTGGATAATATTCAGAAGAGCATAACCGACATGTTGAAAGCCATTTCAGCAGAAGTCTTTCAGGATTGCTACGAACAATGGAAAAATGCCTACATCGGTGTGTAGCTGTCCAAGGGAACTACTATGAAGGCGATAACCTTGATTTGTAAAAATAATAAAATTCATGGTTAAAAACAATCTGTCTCATTATTTTTCTGCCAAACCTCGTATCATTAAAACTGCTTACTTTTAGTTGATATTTGATATAAATGTATGCAAAACTCGAAGAACTCCAAGAAAATTGATTTAAGAGAGGAAGTTCACTGATTTATGTTTGTCAAAGAAGCTGCATAGGAAATTCCTAACTGACTAATGAGGAACAGGATTTTATTTGGTGAATTTTCAAACATTGTTAAAAGAGATTAAAATAAATACAAGGATGGTTTTAACTAAACCGGTGAGCATCACTAGTTAATAGCAAACGACAACGGATATCCCAAAACCATGGTTTTGGGATTGATGCTCTTCACCAGAAATTCGAATTAAATTCATATTATTCGGTACAAAATCTAAAACCAACTGTAACGAAATGTTAAAAACATTTCAGTGGAGTGTGTGAACTCAAGAAGGCATTATTATGTAGAGTAATAATTTTTTTGCCCAACTTAAAGTGCAAACAATTTGTGTTCTGTAATTTGTTCTGCAGATGATTTATTTTGCAGACATTATAACAAATAGTTGCCTTATTCCTGAAGTGAATTCCTTATCTGTTATTTAGTATTATGATTTTCTTACCCTTTTACCATTTTACATTTTTTTTGGAGAATAAAGTTAACCAAAAGAAACCCTTCAACCTAGCACTAAATTAGATTTCCTTATACAAAACACATCCATGTTAAACACTTCAAACAATTGCCTTTCCAGTAAACTGTCAATATTTTACCAAAACTTCAGCGTCTACTAACAATACTTTTAGGAACTTATTAATAACTATTCAAATTCTAGTCAACACCTGTAGAAGTAACACTAACATTTGCATAAATATTCATATTTCGATTCAATCATTATAATTAATGCATTTTATGCATGCCAAGAGCTCAGCATTAAGTTTAAACCATCACGTCTGACTTTAGGGTTAAAAGGCTGCCATTTTTAATTTAAGAATGCATTTTAAATGAAAATTGTGTCGTAACCTTAACGGCAGCGACATAAAGCGGCATTAACTCTAAATATATTATAATAAGGGCCAGCTGAAATAAAGTAAAAGCTTTTGTATCGAATGGAAAATCGACCGAGTTTATTAAAATGTACAAAATATTATGGGAAAGATGTCTGAAGTCTGCTGATTTTATTTATTCGTGTGATCTTAAACACTTATTGGTTATGACACAACGATTCAATCGAACTTCCAATAAAGATAGCATGCAAAACTTAGCGTCCTTGGTTTCCCGAAGCAATTAAATTAGAAACATTTCTTTGTTATATCAAACAAACTAACCTAAAAAGTACATTAAAAACATTTTCGAGTACTGTTTGGATTTTTTTTTGAGGCGAAAAACAGCATTTTCTGTCACCAGATCTGTGAATTATTAATATAAATGTTATCGCTTAAGTTTCTAGTGATATATTATTTAATAACTTAAAGCCAACCCTTTGGAAACTACCGAATAATGGTTAAATTAATTTTAGTAATATAAAGCGTATAATGAATATTATTAATTCTAAAAATACACGGTAGCAATCAACAAAGTGAAAGTCGTGCATCGATTTTCAATATTTTAACATCTTCTACATTATTCTCGAAATAAGCCATGACATCAAACCGTGAAAGAAAATACCATTTGCATATGACAGGTATAAATATTTAACATAAATACCTACTTTTCACTGATTTTATAAACCTTGGGTGGATATTTTTAATATTTTATTTTAGAAACCAATCAGGGTAAAAACGCTTTTAGTTTTTAGTTGGCTGTAAAGTAAATTATAACTAAAAATATAATCTTTTTCATTTTTAACGAGAAAGAATAGTTTTGCTATTAGTAACCTGATTTGATGGGCCTCAAACCCGTGTTTCCTCATCCAAAAGTTTCCTTTTAGAACAATGTAGATACTTTTTTTCGGTCTTTATAAAGAAATGTTTTACCTGTTTTTTTCTTTTATGGACGCATTTCTTTGTTAAGTAAAAACTTTGTTGTTTTAACCCAAACACAGTGTTGTGGAAGTACTTATGGACATAGCGACATTTTCAGCATGAATAATACAGTACCTATCATTTTTTAAGTATGAATTAGGTATTTTCAGAAAATCCAAAGTTGGCTATGCATGCACGTGTGAATTTAAAAGGCTCAAGTGCGCAATACGATTAGCAGCTTTAGTAAAGCAGTCTTTGTCGTAACCTTGAGGTGTAGGAGACTTCTCCGATCTTCCTGAAAATGCACAGCGACTCGGGCCTGCTTTTAATCAATCACTTATTACAAATTAACGTTCGTTCGGACAATCAAAAGTGACCTATTAGTATTGTGTCGTGTTTATGTTAAGTGTAGTGAGCTTCCTTCAATGACAATAATTTAAAATTATTACAAAACAGTAAAAAGCCAAGTCGGCTTGTATATTCAAACCAAATTGGTACGCATTGCGTTGATAGTGTTTAATTATAATGGATTTCATTCAATTTACGTATCGCAAGCACATGTATAAATTCAGAATTATCTTTAAATTCCCATTGCACGAAAGAGATAATAGCTTAAAATGTGGCTGTTTTCGCAGACTAAACTAGATCTGTTGACGTTATTCTGTAATTGTTTGGCTTATCGATGCAGATGTAGGACATACAAATGTTTTTATTGTAAAATTCGGGTTACACAAGTTAAAACTGTTTTAGAAACTTTCCAGGTGTTTATATATTAGCCTGAGTATGGAGAAAATGACGTAGAAGATTATAAAAAGGTAGGCAGTTTTAATTCAATTATTCGTTAAATGTATTTTTTGCAGATGAGTGAATCCTCAAAAATTTAATTTCTGTAATAACATACAGTGAAACCCGGATATAACGATACTGAAGGGTCGTTATAATCGAGTTGTAGCAGTAGCGGAACAAGTAGCGTAATACATCCAATTTTTACTTATTAAATCTGAAAGATTACATATTTATTCAAAACTGAAGCATAATTACCTACTTACATAAATATGTTTTTTTTTTAACATATTTTGTTCTATATACATTGTTTGCAATTCTTCCTCCTTGTGATCCTCCGAGAAGAAAGTGAAGAACTAAATTCGAAAAAAATTATTAAGTAACAGTAGTTTATGTGCCTATATACGTGATTGAGTGCTGCTAAAATAATCCTGCAGGGGCCTGTCAAAACATGACGTTATAACCAAATTGTGGTGATAACCGATGTCGCTATTTCTGAGTTTTACTGTATTATGTTTTTATTTATAACATTTTAAATTTGTTACTCGTAAAATAACAATACGAATGAGCGTGTACATAAATTTCTTTAATTACAATTCATTTCTGATTTACATTAAGGCGTTAACGACATCTGCGTATCCCTAAGTTTAAGACTTTTACTCCAGTAGGGTAATTATTAATGATTTATATTTATATCCTTGTTTAGTTCTTAATTTTTAGGGTTTTGTTCGTACTTTAGCTTAAGCGTTTTTGTTCTGGGGTAGATCCATTGAGATAAATAATTAGCTTACTTCGGAGGGTAGTGGATCTCTCAAATCAGGGCAAAATTGTATTTCAAGTAAGCCAAAGGAAAGACCCTAATTTGTAAAAAAAAATTTCATGATTGTAACAATGTTTGAAATCTAATTCCTAAAAATCTTAGAAGTTATTTCTGTTTTCTGATTTCATCTCTAAGCCAATGCTTTTATTATATTTAACTTATCGTATCAACCTAAATCTACTGAAAGTTAACATTTAAATAAAATATCCATAAGCTGATTTTTTTAACGATTTTTAACATTCAGAGGACATGTTTGTAGGTCATAAATCATAAACCCGTAAGTTTCCTTCGGTAAAGACAAAACTTACCAAAAAGTATCTTATAACTAAATATTGAAATACATTTATCACCCAAACTATAACTAGCTTACACTTACACATATGTAAAACCTGCTTATTATCCTTCATTAAATCGACGATAAAATAGTATATGAAATTCTTTTATAATGCAGTATTATGGCATTTATGAAATTATCGCATTCACTGCGTTCATGCGCTAATTTCATTCATGCCATAATGCTGTACGTTATAAACTAATTTCATAATGTACTATTAAGCTACGACTGTATTTAGAAAAGTGGAAGATAAATTATTGCAGTACAGTTTGGAGATTCTAATGTACTTTTAAGCTTTGCAGTTCATCAAAGATATCGAGTCTGTTTGTATCTGCTTCTTTTCAAGATTAATTTCCTAATTTTAGTTCTCAATCTTTAAAATTTGATAATACTTCTTCGTCTGTATAGTAGAATAACCTGTTAACCAGGCAAAAAAATTCTTGAAGAATTGGATTTAATTAGTGATGCTGTAAAGAAGTAATGTTTAATTTTAACATAGGATTTAAAATAATCAAAATTCTTCTTCTTCTTCTTCTTCTTCTTCTTCTTCTTCTTCTTCTTCTTCTTCTTCTTCTTCCTTCTTCTTCTTCTTCTTCTGCTTCTTTTGGACTAGGACTGGGTCTTGTTTGTCTATGCCTCGCTATTCTGGGAATGAAGAAAACCAGACTTGCTGCCATTTTTTGGGTGGTCATTCAACAAGTCTCTTCGACAGATTTTATCCAACCTGTCATCACCCATTCTTTCTATGTGTTCACATCATTCTTTCTTTCTTTTCTTCACGAATTTCACCATGTCTCTATTTCACATCTTAGTCTTATTTCTTCGCTTTGTGTGTGGTCTTGCAAACTTACGCCCAGCATTCGTCTTAATATTTTTCCTTCTACTGCTCTTAGCTTTTGTTTGGTTTTTGTTGTTTCTGCTCGTGTTTCGTTCGCATAGGCCATTATAGGTCGAAGCATGAATTTGTATATACGAATCTTACTACCTACTGAGTTGGATACACTTGTTGTGCCATATTGTGCTGCTTGGTGATACGGCTATTTGGGTTGCTTTAAATATCTGTTTTTGTGCTTCGAAGGGTAAATTTCGGTCACTTGTCAATTCAACGCCTAGGTTTTAAATTGTGTCTTTTGTTCTATTATTTTGCCATCCACAACCAGTTTGCATCTTTTTGGTTCCTTTGTTACCACCATTACTTTTGTTTTGCCTGATGATACTTCCATGTTATACTTTTTGGCTGCATATAATAGTCTTTGCAAGTTATTTTCTTCTGAGTATGGCTATTTGGACGTCGGAAAAATTTGGACGCGTGTTTAATTCTCTAGCCATTGTGATGGTTCCAACAGTAACCTTTGAATGCATGAATTAATTTAATGCAAAAAAATTTAAAAAAAAGTTTAAAACATGAAAAGTGTCGAAATGGTGCCTATTGCTTTTCAATTCTAACTTAACGATCTTTTATAATAGCGTAACGTAATAGGTTAGTTTCTACAAAATAGTTTTATTAACATTCATTTTGTGTAAAGTTCTGATTTATTTTTAACGCAGTTACCCTTTTACAAAGAGTCAATTCCCCAGTTTTGCTCTGAATTTACGTAAAAACGTCAAGAATAATAATAGAAACCACTGATTTTTTTCTGTTGACCATGAAAACAAACTAAAATTTACAGAATTTCTTATTTTCGGAAAAGCATTATAACCAATTTAGAAAATAAATTGTAGTTTACAACAAATCCGTGGTAAGAGTTTGAAATCTATAAAAAAAAATAACAAAATCACCTAAGATGTCATAAAATTTCAGGGCAAGAATCGAAAAGTGATAGTATGTTAAGGCACCATTCGAGAACCTTTAGATAGAAAAAGGAAAATTTATCCTTTAGAATTTTATTTTTAGTAAAAGGATTCAAATTTACACGTTAAATATCGAATTTCCAATATAATGGAAAATTAATTGTTGTCGGCATTTTTTCAATTTAACTCTTAAGACAAGGTAACGAAAAGTTAGAAACAGTTAGTAACTCTAAGAGATTTACTTAAAAGTTCAGTTCATTTCACCCATTTTTTCGCAAAAGTAATACAAAATGTAAAATCCTATAAATATTATTCTAATGGGTTTTAATTTTTACTGCACATTTGCATCAATTTTCCTACATAAGATATTAAACATACGGCTTCTGTCATGATTTGGGGTTGTAGGTATGCATTCTACGAGCTTTGGTAAACTGTACTTTGATGAAGGAATTATTAATACTTACGAAATCATTGGAAACTGCAGTCCAATAGGACCGATTACATTTTTCTACAAGGGGAGCCCTTGTCATGAAGAAATTAAATTGAAATGGCACAATAACTTAGTAATTAGCTTATTACAGTGGACAATTAATAGTCTCAATGTTTTTCCCAATCAATACTGAAAAAAGACGTTTTGAAGTTGCGCCAACCGAACTAGCAAGCGAGTTGAAAGTCAAACTGTAATAAGAGATGAAATACTTTCATCGCAAAACACAGGCCAAAGCGCATCACCTCTAAAAAAAATAGAACAATATTATTTTATATTTTATTTAGGACCATCTTGTGTTTTTCTAATAAAATTGATGTTGATTTTGTTTGTTTGTTGTTGACTTCATGTATATAGCTTATTCCGCTTTAAAATCTCAAAAAATGCAAACGGGCGAACCACTATGATTTTAGGTTTATATTTCTGTAATAATAGGCCACCTGCCATACAGGTTCCAATTACCATTTTATGGTAAGTGGATATTTAGGCATCTGTAGGTATGAATCTTAGTTCTTTGTTTCCTGTGATAAATCGCCGTATACGTATATAAAATTTAGGAAGCCTTGAAGAGCGGAAAAATCTTATTGAAACATAGGACAATTTCGAAGGTATTGCTTACGCAATAATTAATTTACTTATTATACGATTTAATAATTTAAGTTAAGTAATAATAAAAATTACATCTCCCTTCCCCACATTTGCAACTAAAAATTAAGTTTGCATTGTAATGCTAGCTTCGAAATAAATTAAGAAACTTCAAATTAATGCAAAGGTGAGAAAATACGGAGCAATTATAAGGGTAGTTTTCTTCTTTTCAAGTACAATTCGTGTTTAGTTATGTTAAAATTCTGAAACTCGACTTTCTTAGTGGTTACTGTAACAGCTCATTCTTGTAACTTTAAAGATGCGGCTATAACATTCTCTCAGTGCAATTACAGTCGTTACGTAACCGCAGGTTTTACGTTCTCTCATAGAACTACGACAACTGTGTATCGTAAACTTCATGTTCATCAGTCCACAAAAGCTCGATTTAACTAACACTAAATGCTTTCAGTATGCCTGAAATGCTTTAAACTGATACACGTACGTACCACGTAAACTATTAAAATTTTCCACTGTATAAATAAAAGGTGTGGTTATAGTGCTCTTCAGCGATGTAAATTGAAAAAGAAGCTTCTTTTTTCAGGATTTTCTACGATATACATGTGCAATAAAACCTCTAAGACGTGCATCAAATACGGGATGCTAACTAATGTTTTCTTTCGTGCCAATGCTTCTTCTTTGCAATATAAATGTAAAATACAATCTGGTGTAGGTTTGAAAATCCTTCAAATTTCCATATAAATCAATCACCGGCTGATACAACAGACGTTTCCCTATGCGGACGTTCATATACAGCGATTTATCTTCAATGTATTTAAATAAACCAAGTCGGCCGTGAGATTCCATCAAGTTTCAGGATGCTCGCTACCAACCCATGCGAGAAAATTACCCTACTATCTATACGGGTATTGTAGCTTCGATAGGGTTGTATTGTAACTAAAAATGTTTTCTTATGATACGATCGCTTCCAGAACTCGGTAATATAATTCTGTTGCCGACTTGAGTCGCGATTAAATATTTTCGTTTTACGGTAAACTGTTGTAAGTCAGCCCTATCCCGTTCTTTCGGTAAAATCGGGCTGTTTGCATTATTGGCAGAACATTAATTTACTAAACAAATAGACGGCGAATATTAATTGCTGTCCATCAAAAGCTATGATATAAACCGATATATTACCACATGAATGCATCCAATAATGGTACAAAATTAATTAACGTGCTCGCCTACATACTTCGCCTAATTTAGCTCAAGGCATCTTTGCGCCTAACCGCATTTGTATGATTAAAGCACCCGTTTAATTCCTATTGGAAGGGCAGTGAATGGGTTCCCTTAATACCCCGTTAAAATTGAAACATTGTCCTGTTCTATACAATACAAAAAATCACTGTACTTCTTTGTCTATTCGTATACGCGATAATATAAGATCCAATTTGGGATATACAAGCAAACATTTATGCCGAAGTTTATTCCTTACTCTTGGACTAAATCCGAGAAGCCAATATTTTACCTTTATTATGTCAGAAACTGTTCCAGAATGGCGTTCTCTTTCTAGTTAATTCTGATAATGAAAAACAAAAGATTTATAATATAATTTTTCCTAGGTAGGAAGTAATACAGCAAGAGAGCAAATGTAGTAAATATCTTCCCGTCGTCGATAAAAACTCAATGTTGAAACACGCAAAATTGTAATTTTTCTTCACCTCCTACGCCTTCTTGTTTCGCACCATATTTTATAATAAATGACGAATTAACGGGGCTTTGTTTTGATTAAGTGCCTTAATTCTCAGATACAGGTAATAGGCTTATTTTGTTAAATATTAACACAAATATAAGCATAACTGTTTCGTCAATCTAAAAGATTCTTTTACTTAGCTTCTATTGAAATAAAAAATAGCAACCCTATTTTCTTAGATTTACGAATTATTGATATTTTTATAGCTGAGAGTGAGTTTAAGCAGGGACAGTATATTGTTTTTACTGTTTAGAGTTAGAAGTGCCAATATACATTCGATTTTGGCCGCTCTCGATTTTATCATTCAATTAAACATAAGAGAACCATAGTCGTACGTCAAAAAAATCTGAACCTTCAAAAGGGGTATAATGAAGACCAAAAAAATTGTTTCATAATTTAAAAAAAAATCTTTAGGTCAATAAATAACAAATGACAATTTTGTTATAGGCTCTTTTTGAACTCATCCACAAATGCAATAATGTAGGGGAAAGACGGACAGGTACGGCGCAGCGAGTAACTTTGTCACTGTTTCTTTGTCCAATTATATGCCTTATTCTATGCTTGCGCGTATTCAGTTGGCATTAATCTTTGACCAAAGCATAGATAAAATAATTAATCTATGACCAAAGTCACTTGCTAGTGAGGCTATGGCCATTTTCGTTCCGTCCCGTTAACAATTATTCGAATTTTCGTGTTTCTCGGAAGCTTAATGTAAATAACAGCTGTACAATATGAAGTATTTTTTAGTATCCTGATTTATGTTATGTTGAAACTTTTGTAATTGCGACTTTGGCTCCTGTTTTGTTTAAGAGTCTACCTTGATAGATAGTCTCTAGGGTCTCGTCAAGTCTGTACATCAAAATGCTCTTCATTCAATGTACATAGTGGCCAATTTCATTAGAAGTTGTCCGCAAGATCTACCTGTTTAAATTATACCTGACTTTTGGTGAAATAATACAGGAATACAAAACAAGCCAGAAGCCAGTGTTTAATCAAGACTTGGAAAAGCATCTTAAAAAGTGTATTATCAAAGTATCTTTCCTTCTATGTGCATCACGGGCAAATTCTACCTATTTACAAAAGAAACACACAGAATTCTTGCAGCGGATAAACCTTGAAGATAGTTATCTTGGTGTATAGTATTTCATGTGGCCAAGAACTATGAAATACTAAGGAGTAGGTACGTTACAGTGTTAGGAGGAGAAAGAATTTCCAAATGTTTATCGCAAGGGTCATTTCAAGCCAGTGTTTAATCAAGACATAGAAAACAAACTTAAAAAGCATATTGTCACAGTGTTTTACGGGATGTCTTCAGTTGATATTAGAAGACTAGCTTTTCAGTACGCTGTTGCAAATCAGGTACTACATCAATTTAATACTCTTAGGAAGAAAGTTGCATTATGGATAAGCACAGTTTAAAATAAAAAAATAAACACAGAATAAATAGCGAATCGAAGTAGAAGGAAACAATTTGGAACAAGTAAAAGAATATATATATTTCGGACAGAGAATTACACTGAGCAATGAAAATCAAGAAATAGAAATCAAGAGAAGAGTGCAACTAACTATAATGGGTTTGGAAAACTAAGTTATATACTCAGGAACCAAAAGATGCCTCAGATTTAAAGACAAAGGTTTATTATATGTGCATATTACCGGTTATGACTTATGGTGCTCAGACCTGAACTCCGGCAAAGAAAAACACGGACAAACTAGTGAAGGTACAAAAGGAAGACAAGAAAAGAAACACCTGGTTAAGAAAGAAGACAACAGTCACAGACGTAAGAAAGAAAGCAACATAACTTAAATGGCAATTTGCTGGACATAATGCCCGCTAAACCGACACAAGATGGAACGCACATATCCTACAACTAGCGACCATGGTTAGGTAAAAGAACACTAGAAAGACATCAGATGCGATGGACAGACACCGCTCCAGATCAACGTGGCAAAGTATAGCTCAGAACAGACGACAATGGAGAGAAATTGGAGAGGCCTACATCCGTAAATGGATTGAAGAAGGCCAAAGAAGAAGAAGGAAGATGACTGGGAAAGACTAGTTGCGAGCATTTATGGACAAAACGCATTTGAGTTTGAGAACACACGAAGCAACAAGTATGGCGAGAGTAACTGGATTTACAAAGACCAAGGTTGCTAGATTTTTTCTCTGCTAAGGAAGATTAAAGACACCTAACGATTTTTAGCATCGACGAAAACCAAGCAAAATTGTTGACGAAAAAGGTGTAAGGCAGCTTGGAAGGATCACGCTAAGTGAGAGGGAAAGGAACATTACGCTTTAGGTACTAGTGGAGGAGCAATGTTTATTCCACTGATGTTAATTTTTCTGCGAACTCAAATGAATCGCCAGCTGTTTATGGGCTTCTTTCCTGTCACTATAGCTTTTACTAATCCATCTGGCTGAAGTGATACTAATCTATTTTTGGAATATATTAGATATTTTATAAATTGCCTACAACCAACAAAAGAACGCCCAGTTCTTTATCTACTTAATGTTCATGGCAGCAATAAGTCGTTGGAGGCCATAGACCTGTGTCATGATAATGGTGTGGGATAATAATGCTAAATATCCACTCTGTACCAGCAACAGACATCAACCACTAGACGTAGGTATATTTGGACCTTTGAAAACTTAAGTTGCTAATCTTCCTTCTTCCTCTTGTGGCTGAAGCCTAGGTCGATGGCCTGTTAGTAACTCGTAATAATGAGTTCTGTGATCCCTCTTAGCACATATGCTGGACAGTAGGCTAACCTTATCCATCGAAAGAGGGGAGGAAGATCGATCGCTAGTAATGCGAGGGTGAGGATTGTCGAAGGTGTTAGTATGACAACCGAGCCCGCCGGCTTAACGTGCCTACCGAAGCACCTTGCTAATGAAATGAATATGACGAATCACCTTGAAGAGCGAATAATGGAATATGTACTTAGACGTATTACTAAAGAATTTTTATTTTAAAACATTCTGACATTTTTCGAAAAATCTGCCATAGAATCACTTAATCCAGATGTATTTGATGAGAATGATTTTATTAGAGCATCAGTTGTTTTTTCATATCTAGTTAGTACAGATTTAGAAATTTCGCCTACACCCTAAACATCAATATTTAATGATCAAAAATTAGTGTTAAACCCAGAGTCTTTATTTAAAAATATCACCAAGGGTGAACTTTATATGTACGAACAAAATTAGATTGACAACACTTTCTTAGAGGATGTTCCAAGTCCCAATAAGACTTAATATGCCGAACTTGTTCACTTTCCCTCCACATTCGATCAAGCTAATGAAAAAATAATATAAAACAAATTAATGCATACCTTGCATATTGCAATTAGGGGCGAAGAAATAAGGCACTTAAATAGTTATCTACATAGTGTAGCAAGAAAGGTAAATGAGTATGGTTACAAGTCTTCGTGTTACACTCAAGCTGCAATCTTTCCTACGCAACAGTGGAAACCAAAATTGCCTCCTAGAGAGGCAAGTAAACTTACTTCCCTACTACGACGAGGAAAAATGGAAAAATCAACCATCTTCCTTCAAGTATGGCCAAATTTCCCGATATGAATATAAATCAGCAGTGGATAAAGTGATTAGAAGCTTCAAAATACAAATTCTGACATTTCTTATATTAATTAGTTTTATGGCGTAATTAAAATAAAGTAAAGCTATATTTTAATTAAAAAACAGTTTTTATAATTAAAGGTAAAACTAGTACCAACCGAAGCCATAAAATTATCATATTAAGAGCTATGGGAATATTTTTATGGACTCTAAGGCTATTGCTGATGAATATCCAATTTGTGTTAATAACACAAATACGCACGGTTTGGGGTTTTAAGGCTTTTTTATGACTGCATTAATACATTTCAATATCTTCCTTTAGTTTGCAGTGTTTCGTGAAATTAACTCCACACTAAGAAGTCTTTGAATAACGTACAAAAATTCCACCCTTTTCTTGTTAAATGTATCTATTATTTATTATCAAACTAAGTTTTAAAACAATATAATGCAGTCTATTACAAGTTACATGGATAAATCCATTAGGAAGACTGCTCAATTTATATCAAGTATTTCGTAGAATTTTTTATGAATGAACCTTCAATTAATTTTCTTTCGTAACTTACAATTTGCGCAGGTATTTTTCCACTTCCAAATTGTCAATTTTTTTAAATAATATATTAACACTGGTTGCTACCTAATCATAAACTATTTTATGTTTTTTATTCAATTTAAAAATGTATGATATTTAAATAGGACTAGACTTATACATAATTTTGTACAAAATAATTTATGTCTAAACTAGGTCTATGAGGCTGGTTTTCTTTTTGAAAATCTAGGACTTGGGAAGCACTTGTACTCAAATAAAAATTCTCTTGATTCTTGAAATTATCCTTATAAAGTATTGATTAGCTTTGAGTATATAAATTAGTACTTATTATCAGGCTCAGATGTGGTGTTGTATAAAAATAGAATTTTAAGGGTAATTGTGATGTGGGTGGGTATGCTTAAAACGTTAACCCTTCGTTAAAATTGACACAGATTTTCAATTATGGGACCGATTTGTTGCAGTATTAATCATAGTCGATAACCTTAGGCCATTTCTGAAAAGTTCAACCTTAATTCATTTTATTGCCCATCCTTATTTGGTTATTTGTAAGCTTAAATTAACACCCGTTTTAATTATTCCATGCGATAGCAACTTCTAAGTTTTTTATTTTTAAGGTTTTAAAAAATAAAGTTTATTACTTCTAAAATGCTGTATAAATCATGAAATAATCCATATTAGGTATACGTTCTCGTGGTGTGAACAAGGTTTTTCCTGGTATAAATCTGTCTTTTCAATAAAAGTCACAATTAATTAATTTTAAGGCTATGGTTCTCGACAGTACGGCAGTTGCCAGTTGCACGCAATTTCTTAATTTTGTATTAATTATGTTGAGCATACTTCAATATGAATTGAATAAATATTTCATATTAATGAACTTTTTACTAATACACCATAATTATTGATGTTGGTTAATTAATTACATTAATTGATTCCATGTTTCTACTTAAGAGTAATTCAAGCGGGAACACTTAGCGACGTAGTATTTTCTACATAAAAGGCACGAACAGGTAACTTGGAGGGTTGAGATCTCCTAAGTCGTTTGATATACCAGGGAAGTGTGGTAATCACCACGGCTTCGACAGCCGCCTATCTTCTCTTTTCCACTGTGTTTCGGTTCCCAATTATTTTCAGTGACTGAGTAGGCCACCCGCCGTGCATCCGACTCAGATTTGACCCCGAAACCGTCCGCACACTAGTCGAATGCCTTAACCATTCGATCACTCCGGCGATATTGTATACATAACTATAATTAAACAACTAACAAAAAACAGGCTCGTAAAACTCCAACCAAATTTAATGCCAACGTAATAAATTAAAATCATGGCCTTCTTTGGTCTACCAACCAAGATCGTGAAATCTCGATTAGTATGTTTTACTTGAACTTAGCAAGGACATGTCCGAATGCTACGTTAGGGCCGAGTAAAATTCGAAAAGAGTAATTTAGTACTTCTTTTTCTTATTAAAAGACCAACCGTAAAAACTGTGAAAAACACAAAATTTCCTCAATTCATATTTTGTAAAGTTTTATACACCATGCTATAACAAGCAAACTTCCGTCTACGTTTTTTTGTTATCAACTTTCATAACATTATACTTTACGACTTTTCCAAAGGCATTTTTATAAAGGTTTCTTTATTTTCTGCCCAAGAAATGTGGAAAGTTTCTCTATTCATAACGTATAATTATTAGAAACCTGAAAAGACAATGACGGCACGTTTGATAGAAGTACAATTTTAATTAAGCTAAATGAAACAATAAAGTTTTATAATTAAATAGGAATCGTTTTAACCAAGATTTGGTACGTTTGGCTTAACTTTAACTCCATAAAAGATTTTATTTTCTCCTTTAAAAAACCAGCACTGAAAATATTTTACTACAAATGGACAACGTATGGACCAAATATAATTTTTTATGCTTGATTCGACCAGTTAAAATGTACACTTTTCAATGAAAAACAGATTTTGATACCCGTTACAACGTGCATTTACTTTACACTGACATAAATATTATTATTTTTTTTATCTTTACAGCTTTAACATTTTTATGGGCTGTGAAATCTTTAACATGCTTGAGCTCAAACGCGTTTTTGTAGCAATTTATTCATGGTTTCAGCGTAGCTGTTTCTATAAGTATGTTTACTTTTACTAAACGTAAATAGAAATCGTGAATACATAATAGAAATAAATTTTATGTTTAATTCAACAACCCATCAATAATTACTGTAATTATGCATTATTGAAGATGGAAATCATCGATATTCTTTCTGAGTTTTATATGATGTGGTGTTTGATTTCTTTAATGTAAAGGTTTTTATATAAAATTGTACATAATCTTTTTTGATAAATAGGTTACTAAATAATACGAACAGAAGCAGATGGATAATTTAAGTTGTTAATTCTCTTGGCACATTTTATTAAATTTAAATATCATACCAAGTATTAAAAATCCAAATACCTAACTATAGCTATTGATTCTTGGAATCCGCAAGCCTAGGTCTCGCCCAGTAAATGAACAACCTAGTTTTCGGAAATCTTTGCTTTTTAAATCTCAAATTCGTTGTCAGTGCAACGCTGTAATAAATAATATTTCACCTGCTTTGGAAAGGTAATTTCAAACATCTACCTCTTCAGAAATCATGGCCTAGTTATTCAACAACGCATTTTCTTAAATTAAATATTCATTACTGTCCAAACAAACGGGGATACTTTACGATAAAATTGTACTGAAAGTCTACTTCTTTTAGAACTTTTTACTTTCTGTCGATTCTAACCGAACTTTCCTTAAATATGATGGATAAACCGAACAATAAACCCAAACAACAAAAGTACTCCATCATATCTAACTACTTCTATCTATTATATAATATTTATACGTAATACGTCACATTAATAAGTTACCGAATCTAATCGAAATTTACAAACAACCTCGGAATTCAAAAATAGATAGTTAAGAATTGAAAATAAAGCTGCCAATAACGACAACTGAAGTACTAGATATAAGCTCGAACGTGTTATCTACAATGACGTCTGCTGTTAAAATATGAAAATTCTGTTTTGAATTTTACCTCTGGTTGCATTAAACATGGAGTTACAGACCAAGATAGGTTTGCACAAAAAAAAAAACTGATCGCATACGAACACTGTAAACAGAACGTGCCCGCATGTGAAATAAACTGTAGATAGAAGGAACCCATGCATTTGTTGTTTATCTGGTTCATGAAACATTCATTTATGCCGAAACTGTCATTTCAATTTAACCACTGCTCCATTTACAAATTAGAGCTTGTTTGTAGGTTTTATTTGATTATTGTTAATTATTTTTGAAGAATTACATTTATTTGTTATTTATATAAACTGCAATTAAACGAAGTTTTGTTTAGATAGCGGATCATCTGGCCGATATTGCAGGTTCATTTCTTTTTTAAATTGCAAATTTTATATCCAAGCCCTTTAGGCTCCTTTGTTGTAGTTCAGAAAAAACTTAATTGCTGAATATCGAAACCCTGTATCATATTCAAAACACGCTTAAATTTGCATTTAGATAGTTTGATATTGATTCTGCATCTGTAAGTAGAGAGAAAGTGTGCTAAACTAGTAAGTAAAAAGAAAATAAAATTTGTAAATTGTGCTTTTTAACAGTGGTTACTACTGAAGACCATCTGCTTTTCGATCTAGGGTGGATTGGAGTTGAGGGAGTTCATAGTGTTTTTTTGCATGTACTTCTGTTCTTCGGAAATCCTCCCATTTGGCACCTCCAAGCTCCTTTCTTCTGCTCATGTGACCTTCCTTAATTCTTTTTTTCTAACAATTTCTGCCTAACGTACTTTGTTTATTGAAATTTCTTTTCCCATTCACTGTATATATCCTTTCCATCTTTGTTGTCTTTGTTGGATTAGAACCCTTGTGTGTATTATTTGTAACTGTTCTCATTTCTGATTTCATCTGATTTTATTCTGGGTTTTCAAACATAGTATATCCTACTTCCATTCTCGTAATTTAGTTTTGCGTCTTTGTTTAAATTCTGGAATATGCGTCCAAAATTATTGTAGGCTTTACTATCTCCTTAAGTAATTCTGTTTTAGATACCCACTTCTTTTCTCCGGAGGGAATTAAATCATATTCCTGCCATTGTTTCCAGATACCCTCATCCTTCATTAAAATGTGTCCTTTATGTTCTTTAACATTTCCTAAAACTGTCTTTAAGTTTGTTTGTATGCTTTTACTATATTGTTTCCAAAATCTATGATTTTGGCTTCTTCTTCATCTGCAAATGGTAAGAACAATTAATAACGATTGGTGGTAACTACGATAACGAATAAATAAAGGTGAGGTCAAGTTTGAAGCCATTATTTTTTAAGATATTGAAATATTTTTTCATTTTCCTTTTAAATGGGCTCTTTCGGCAATTGCTTTAAATTCTGTTTTTTAATACATACATAAAATAAATTTTTCGAAACTAGCGGCATTATTAGACTAACCCATGTAGAGGGGAAACTCTTTTAGGAACCATTTGCAGTAACTTAACGTACGTGCCGAGCCATAGAATATTGGTTGGAGTTTAAAATTTTTATTTTTTATGGAACTGTCGCCATGTGGTGCTTTGGCACAAGATTTAAATATTAAATCAGATTAAAAAAATTAGCACGGGCCGGCTAAATTGTATTCACGGGCTACACTTGACTCGCCGGTCGTAATTCCTCCATCGCTGGTCTATCCATTTCGCTAACTAATAAATGAATATTCCTTGATTAAACTATTTACTCCTTCCTTAGTTAATTTATTTGTAATCCGTTATTGAAGGAACTAGACACTGACATTAAAGTAACAATTACTTAGATATTATTTTTGTTTCTTTTAAATCGGTTCCGCCAGTATTGTTTTTCGATGCATAAAGAATTCGAAGGCTTCCACGGTTAGTGTCAGTATTAACAGAACGTCTTGTGGGTTGGAACCGTGCCATTGTTGAGACAGAAGAACTCAACGTTTCGCCCGTTTCTTTAAGGGACTTCTTCAGGAAGAAAAGAGGGCACTAAAAGTCCACGGTAACTCAACGTGTCAACTACGCCAGAGGTGAAAATCTTTTAGCAAGATGAAGAAGGGAACGGCAACTCAACTTGTAAATCAAGCCAAAGGCGAAACCCTTTTGAAGAAAAACAGAAAAGCGAGATACTTTATACCGGAAGTGGATAATAGTATATTATACACGACGCTATAATGTAGGCTATTAGTACCGAGGATAATGTTTGCAACACGAGCGAGTTTTGCAATTATCCGAGGTAATAGTAGCCATTATAGCGAGTCGTATACTATACTTTATCCACGAACACAAATACGAAGAATTTTTAATTAAAATTTATCGACGACTTGTCAATAATCTGTCAATTAGGATTAGAAACATAACCTATAATCTGTCAATTAGGATTAGAAACATAACCTATTTCCTTCACTCTACACCATAGACAATGATGTTACCATGACACCTTGAATAATCATTAATGTATAATGGATAGCATTATGTTTGACCAAACACATGAATAATTGACAGATTATTAAGTAGTCATGGATAAAACATATTTTTTTAGAACTACCAATACTATTAGAATTACAAGTCCTATAAGCGATAAATTCAGCATGCGCTGATTAAATACGTTTTATTCTAAGCAATATAGCAGTTAAATATTGAAACTTCGTCATTGACTATATTTTTCAATTGGAGTTGTCGCGGATTTATTTTCCTGAGGTCTACTTGTATCGTCTAACAAAACGCACTTTCAAATCCTCTTGAAGGCCTTCTTCCTTCCTTTTATGTTTCTTTATGTCGTACGAGATGTCTCAATCACTTGCACTTAGCTTTCGCATATTTTGCCAATCCTTGTGATTTTTTGCTTTCTCCTTCAATGTTTTAGCCCCAAAGTTCTTCTAACCGCTTAAGTTTTCGTGCTCCTCCTTTAGGTTTTCCCGAGGGTTTTCCTTCTAAAGGTTTTCCTGACTCTGTCAGGCGACATACGTTGAACGTATCCCAACCAGGTTATCCGTTTGCTTCTGATCTAGGTGGTTATGCTTCTTTCTTCTTTCGTACTTTCAGTTCCAAGTTTAAAGAATTCGCCAAACTCTCTCCTCATTTTTCTTACAGTTCTGCATTACCACGTGTTTACCCTTGGTATTAAGGCGGTTCGTTTTGGACCCTTTTCTTAACATCTTCCTCCACCCAATCCATCAATATTTTTCTGTAGTTTAAAGACTTAGTCTGATTTAAATGCTTCCATGTTTTTTCTTTGCGGTAGGATTGGTATTTCCGTTATTAAGTAGATTTTTCAATTCTTCTTATAGCATCCACCTCAGTGCGATGTAAACCTAAGTTTCCTCATTGTCTTTGTCATAGTGAGCTTTCTTTCGGATTCACCTTCCCTTTCTTTTTCGATATCCGCTACTAATTTTATAATTGCACGTTTCCTTTCAACTTCTCTTTTAAAATATTTAATTCTTCCGTTTAATTTTATAATTGCATCCTTCACTTACTTATTTTTTGATTGTCATGTCTTTTACAATGCTTCTCTTTTCTTTGTAGTTACTTTACTCATTTTGTATTTTGACTGTTAGGTACTTTTTTCATAACATTTTCGTTGCTTCTATTGGTGTTTGAATTCCATCTTGGACATTCTACAGATTTCATTTGCTGTTTGAAAACTTAATTTAAAACTTTTCCCATCTTATCTTCTCTTCTGCCCAGGACTTCTTTTAAACTTCTCTTTTGCCTTTTAATGTATTTTTTGTAATCTTGAGTTCCTTATATGTTTCTATTTCCGTTTTCACTGTGCTCCTTTCTTGTTCCAGAATTTTTTATTTATTCTCATGGTAAATCATCTGCACAACGAAGTAGTGGCACTCCTCAATTTCTAGTTTCCTTTTGACACATACATCATTCCACTTTTTCCCATATTTTTCAATTTACAAGAAAGTTGTTAATAAATGATCATGCTTCTTTGTTTCCCTCTTTATGCATGTATGTATCTATTTATCTCCTTGCGTTTAAATATCGTATCAATTTGGTAACATCAAATCGTTACTTCAGTATCGTTCAGTGATTTTTCTTTCCTTGTAATTAATTTTTCCGGTTTTCCCCTTCTTCATCAAGCCATATTTCCAACCCTTCCATTTAAGTTCCCCAGTATTATCAAATTGTTGTTTCTACCCTCGTCGATTTCCTTGTGTATGCTTTCAAAGAGAGTATTTTTTATTTCCATGTATGCATCTTCATTAGCCGCATATCCCACTCTGCGTATATTCATGTTTTCAATTGTTGGTCCGACGTCTATAATATCTTTCTGGTACTTATCAGCGATTACTGCGGAATTTCTATTTTTATTCTGTGGGAATCATCCGAGCCCATATATTACATATTCTACGGTAATTTGCCATATACCTATTCCCTTTTTCTTTGTTTTCGTTATTCCTAGACTAATTTTCTTGCTTGTCGCATCTTGTCTGAGCTTTAACATCGTTTTCTCATTAATGTCCTTTATGTTTCGGTTGCCTATATTAATTTTATCCATCTGTCGGTTACTCTTACTTCTTTTTCCCTTTTCTCTACAGCACTTAAGTAATTAAAAAAAAATTAAATATAAGCACAATATTGTTTCAGCTATGAAATTGGAAAAAGGTTTTCTGCCAAGGTGTTCCTAAAGAGATTACTGAAATTATTTGCAAGGAAGACTTCGCAATTTCATACTTTTTATTTGAGCTCTACATTAAGGCTCGTATCAGTTTTATAGAATGGTGGCAAGGGAGAATATAAGAATTCTTAATATACTAAAAGCAACTACAACACAGAATTTGCTGTAAAATATTAACAAACAAATTGAAGGGGAATAGCTTGTTATCATTTATTTTCGAACGATAGGGCTTGGCCAAGAAAATTTCACACTGTTATGTATATGAACTGGACTTGTTCCTGTGTAAAATTAGCTTTACAGCAGGGTTTAAGGTATTGGAAATTTGAGGTAATAGACCATCATTAAAAGTAGTGTTGTTGTATAATTTCAAAGAAACCACATCAATTCAGTCAAACAACAATCTAAATGGCTTTAGAAAAGCAAAATACATCACAGAGAACTCTTATCAAAATCAGATTAAGTTTCACTGTAATTTTTCTTTTAACTACAGTGTTTAGCTGCTTCAATAACAATTTCACCAATAAAATAGCTGCACAAACCTTATTTAATCAAGTAAATTTATGAGCAACACTAATAATGTTAGTAGTTCCAAAAAAATCTGTTTTATGTATCAAAAAACAGAATTTAAAGCAAGCGCTGAAGGAGCCCATTTAAAAAGAAGATGAGAATATATTGCACAATGCAATATACAAGCAGTCCCTCGAGAAACAATGGCTTCGAAATAAAACTCTGAAAAAACGCGCCCTGAAAATATTTCAGCATCTTAAAAAATAATGGCTTTTTGAATTACTATTTATGGGACAACATTAAGCTTTATCGAATATAGAAGTGATTTAACACCTTGATTTTTTAAAACCTTATGTATGCTTATTTTTTAGAGATTTTATTTATTAACAAGGCTTTCAAAATAATATATAACACACAGGTATAAGTTACGGGAAAAAACACAAATACCTAACACGATAACATGGCCTCCCCTTCATTCATTCGTCATCATAGTTGTTATCACCAATCGTTGTTCATTGTTTTCAGCTTTTGAACACGTTATCTGCATTGCAAATTTACCTGGCAAAATGAAAACTCATGAAAAATCGCTCTGCAATGTTAGCACCGAAGTTATTTGAAGGTTTTGTTGAATGAACCTGCCTCCTTTGTCAGCAGGTTAAGGGAACTTGTTATTCGGCGCAAAAAAGTATTTAAAGAAGTTAAATTTAAGTTCCTATGAGCAAACAAGTTTAGTACATATCTTTCTGTTCATCGTGTTGAAGAACCTTTTAAATTTTTTTAATAACACGTTTCACACAAAAGTAATTCTCATTCCCTTTTCCCATTACAACTTCTTTCATTTTAATGATGTGAAGTTTAATGGTGACAACCGAAAAGTTCATCAAGATTTTCAACTGTAGGGTTGCTAGCCATATTCAGAGTTAGTTCGGGCATTTTCCATTTTCCTGCGCATTAGACAATGATAAATGAGTCGTTGCTACCCGTTTGATGAAGTTAAATTCTTCGCTTTGTTAAAAGAATGAAAAAATAATCTGAAAAGCGCCTTTTGTTAAGATACCATCGTAACCCGTCATACACATCGGTTTCTTATAAGACGATCGCTTTAATAATGATATTCCAAGTTAATTCCAGAAGTTTCCCTCGCAAACTCGTGTGTTGAATTTAAGAACTACTAAAAATTTTTTGCAAGCTCGAGTAGTTAATATATTACGTAGTAAGTACTACGTGACTAAATTATATGAAGGGAATTGAATCAAAATTTGCTGTAAATTGTGATGTTGCCATATCAACAAATAATGTGTGAATGCTCGAGGCATTGCGTGTTGAGTACATGGGTTGTCTAAGAGTGCGAACGAGGTGGTAATTAAGCTGAATAAAGTCAGGAACATTGATGAATAGGTACATCAAGCCATTAAGGATACAAGTGAACAAAAATATCAGATTTTAATGATATAGTCGTAAATATTTTATGGAAATGAATAGAACGATGTGATTTTGTTTAACTGAGAAAGACCCGAGATAGAAGCGAAAATACAAGAATCAGTAAGATTTACGTCATTATTCAAATTAATTTTAACTAAATTGTTTTGCATTTTACGGTTTTCTAAAAATACTTACTCAGAGCAGGCTTTAAAGAATTACCCATCTCTAAAGAGTTACATTTGATCAAGCTTTAATAAATTAAGTTAAATCAGACTTTATAATGGTTAGGTTTGAGTGACATTTAAATAATTATATTGATCTGGCTTTACTGAGTTAGATCAGATTTGGATTCTCAGAGTTAGGTTATACATTTGATTTTAAACAGTTAGGTTAGACCAGCCTTTAAAAGGTTTAGATTACATCAAGCTTTAAAGGGATGTGTTAGAGCAGACTTTAAGCAGTTATGTTTTGTTAAACGGTTAAGTTACATCGATTTTAAAGAGTTAGGCTTTAAAAAATTATGTTACACCTGGCTCTTGAGAGTTCAGTTACATTTGGTTTTAAACAGTTAGGTTAGACATATCTGTAAAGGGTTAGGTTAGACCAGGCTTTAAAAGTGATGTTAGATCTGGCTTCCCTTAGTTGGGTTACATTTGCTTCTTAACAGTTAGGTTAAATCTGCCTTTAAAGAATTAGGTTAGACCTATCTTTAGAGGGTTAGGTTAGACCAGGCTTTAAAAGTTTAGGGTAGATCGCTCTTTAAAGGCTTGGTTTAGATCTGGCTTTAACGTGTTATCTTAGATCTGGCTTTTCAGAATTAGGTTACATTTGTCTTTAAACAGTTAGGTTAGATCTGCCTTTAAAGAGTTAGGTTAGACCCACTTTTAGAGAATTAGGTTTGGTCAGGCTTTAAAAGAAAGTGTAGTTTAGATCAGGATTTAGAGGTTTAGGTCAGATCAGGCTTTAACGAGTTACGATACAAGCTAGATTAGATATGGCCTTACAGATGTTAGAATTGAACGAATTATTTTAACAATGAACTTCAATTTTCTTCTTAAAATTTTGTAACTGCAGTGTGAAAAGTTAGACTTTACAGTTCCCAATTTCTTGGCTTTCGAAATCGGTTTTAGGTTTTCAAGTTCATCATGAAAACACAAACCGATTTCATCGCATTTTACTGTTTTATAGATAACTTTTACGTTCTCCGTCTTGAAGTTTGCCAATACAGATTGAAGTCAGAATTGAAAGTTCCGGCTTGAAAGGCAAATTTTAGGTTTCCCGTCTTCAAATTCATCCTTTCAAACTGAAAAGCCAGAATTGTTAGCTACTTTTTCATTTCATTGGTTTTAATAAAAATAAGCTTTAAGTTTTCAGTCCTGAAATATGAAAAATCAGAATTACAGTTTTGAAAGAAACGTTTTTAAGTTTCAGAATATTCTTCTAAAAGTTCAGAAATGTAGACTGAAGACTCATGTAATAGCTTTTAACATATAATACATATTTCAGGTACTCAGTTGTGAAGAGGCCTTCATGAAGGATAGGAATCGGCGGTTTCGTATTTTACGGTTTTACAATTCGAAGCTTCATAGTCCATACTGGAAAGAAAGCAAAAGAAAGTTCAACTTTTCAAACTCAAAAATTAGAATCTCTGGTTTTTCAAAGGTTTTCAGCCTTAAAATACATTTAGAGATCTAAAACAAAAATTTCAGATTTTCAGCGGTGAAATTCAAGATCTATTAGTTTGGAATTTAAGGATTTTAAAAATAATGGACAGGTTTCAAGTCTTATACTGTTAATTAACAGTTTCATATTTGACAGCTTTAATAAGAAATATCAGGTTTCCAAACTTGGAAGTCGCTATTACAAACTGAAAAAAATAAATTTCAGCAATCATTTCAGTCTTGAAGTTAACCAATTTAGACTGAAGTAGGCATTGATATTCTGCCTTTAAAAATAGATTTCATGTTTTCATACTTGCAATTCAGTTTTCAAGATTAAAAAGCCAAGATTGTTTCAGAGTCATTGATTTTTAAATATAAATTTCGGGTTTTCAGTCCTGAATTTTAGCGTTTCACAATGAAAAGCTAGACTTCCTTTTTCTGATTTAATGATTAGTTAACTAAATTTCAGAGATTGCCTTCTTTAAAGAATCAGGTCAGAGGTATCATTACTGAGTTAGATCTTACTTTAAAAAGAGATAAGTTTGTTCTGACATCAAAGAGATAGGCTAGATCTGGCTTTTAACAGTTAGGTTATATCAGACTTTAAAGAGTTAAATTGGACCTCTTGGTAGAGCAGCGGGTGAATGCCTACTTCGCAATCGAGAGGTCCTGAGTTCGGACCCAACCATGGCCCGACATCGGTCTGGAGCACGCAGTAGGCGCCCGAACCTGTGTAGGTTAATAATAACAATAATAATAATAATAATAACATGCCTTTATTCACAGGTGCCAAAGCACCCAATTTAAGAATAGTTAAGTAGATTAAGTTTAGAAAGGCCAATGATCATAGTAATCAACGCCGATAAGTCCTAATTTAAAAAAGAAGTTAAATTAGATCCGATTTGAAATTGTTAAGTTAGATCTGACTCCAAAAAGATAGGTTAGATTTTCGAAGAGTTATGCTAGATGAGTCTTTAAAGAGTTAGACCAAGCTTTAAAGGGTTCAGTTAAATCAGGCTTAAATAAATAGTTAGATTAGATCTGGCTTTAAAGAGTTAGGTTGGTTCTGATTTCATAGAACTAGGTTAGCCCAATTTTTAAAGAGTTAAATTGCATTAGGCTTGAAAGAGTTTATATTATTTTTAATCGTTATGTTAGATCTGATTTGAAAGGTTAAGTTATATCAGGCTTAATAGACTTAGGTTAGATCTGACTTTTAAGAATTAAGTTAGACCTGGTTTTAAAGAGTTAAGTTAGATCTTAGCTTTAAGAAGGTTAGATTTATTTTGGTTTTAAACAGCTGGCCTAGGTATGTCTTTTTAAAAGTATGTCTGTTTAGGGTTTTGAATTGGAAAGAGTATTTTTAAAAAACACCAGCTTTCTTTTGAAGTTGGATTGGATCGGTTATTAAAGAGTAAAGTTAAATCTGGTTTTGAAAAATCAGGTTAGATCTATCTTTAGAAACATCCGTCATGAAAGAGTAGGTTTATATCTGTCTTTAAAGAGTTAGGTTAAAACTTTTTGACACAAAATAAGTAGACAATATGTATGGTTTTAGTCAAAATCACGTGTAGATCTAATACGACCATTCATAATTTAAAAAAGTGATTATTAAAAGTAAACGTAGGGCATGGCTTACCATTATATAAAGTTTTGTTCCGCTGTTTAGGACTAATTATTAAATAAATCCTTTTCAACATTCAGAACATTTCAGTTCATTTCATTAAACACAATTTCCACAGGATTAGATTATCATTCTGTATGAGGTATAAATAAACATCAAGGTTGCTTTTAAATATCTAAAGTTCGGGTTTATTAAATATAAAATCGTTATTTTGTATTCTTTTTGTGAGATTATGCAGTACTGAAAAAAGGAGAAACTCAATTGTCCTTCCCTTCTGTTGAAAATACGAACACGATGTTTCTGTTAATTTTATTCCAGAAGAGCTTGTTTCCTTTGCTTCCTGTTCTTCTTTATCTTTGCTTTGTTAAATATCTAAAATTTATACTTCATTCTATTGTGTTATTCTGTTAATTAATTCGCCGTCCGGTATAAAACAAAATGTCGAATATAAATTAGTAGAAATATCAATTTTGTTACGTTAAATATTTATTCTTTTGTTTAGACTGTCCAGTATCTTGTTACCTTATGGAAATGATTTTTAAAGCAGCTTAAAAGTGAATTATCCATATGATCCTGCAAGAACGTTCAATTATGGTAACATACATAAGTTATATCAAATTAACATAAAACCCAAGCCACACACTAATGTTCTTTTAGAAGTAGTTTAAAGGCAACTTTATTAATCTAGCAAGATTGGAATAAAAACGTCTGATTATGTTATTTCAAGTCTTTTCAAATTATGTTCGAAAGATATAAAGTAGTGAATGTAGGTTCCACGAGCACAAGTTTTTCCGAGAAAATTGTTAAAGGAAGTAAATTACACAAAAGCATTTTGAATAAAATATAACGGTCAGAGGTCAAGTGCTTTACGTTTCGAAAATTTAGGAAAGAAAGAAGGCAATAATAAACAACATTTTATGTTTGTCGGAAGCAATCCATCGTAGTAGTTCAAATTAATGAGTAAAAGATATTTGAAGAATTCGAAAAAAGTTTCAACAAATTGTCCTCAAATTAAATGCCAGGAATGGATAGAATAAGAAAATCTGCTAGTTTTCAAAGTTTTCTTAAATGAATTTTGTGAAAAACATCAAGGAATATGAAAGTTAATAAGAAATAACGAAATATCGGTATTGTGAAACATTTAAATGCAATAAGGTATTCGACGCTGTCAAAATTTGTTGCACAATAAATGTGCTGCAAGTCCCGTTTCACAATCGATGGAGGGTTGTTATCGATATTTCGACGTGTTCTAAAGAATGATGGAACAATACGGCAAGCACAAATGCTTTAAAACTTTCAAAGTGGAAAAGAATCCCAAAGTTGGGGTAGTGTGTTGGTAGGGTGTATAAATTTTGTATTCAAAGCTTCTACTTTAAATACACAAAATCGATTGAGGAATTACATTATAATGAAGTGCAAGTATTTACCTGATTTAGTTATTCTAAACGTTTTAAAAAGCTTGTCCTATATTAGTATGGGCAAAAGGAAAATTAAAGCCCTTAAATGTTGCATCAACTACTAAAATGGTTCAAAAAGTAAGGTCAGGATTTATTTATTACCCCTGTTTATTTTAATTATAATCCGCTTAACCTCTCTTTTTCCGTTTAGAAAGTTAGTTATTTGTAAAAACCAAAGGATTCCCCCTATTCTCTCAGCTAAGCCTGTAATTTGGTACAAATATCTAAATATTAAGATATAGATTAGGGATTTAATATGTTTTTGTGAACAACTGGAACAAACAGTTTAAAACAGAAATATTTTAGCTTTAAATTAGCTTCATTTGTTGTATGTTTAGTCCAGCTTGCAAGGGAATTGAAATAAAATTGCCAACGCTTTCCTAATAGTGCTCGATAATTTTTAAATTTCTTTTAAAGCTTCACTGAAACGAAGTTATCCGTTCAGGGTTCGTTTTTTAGCTCATTTAGCATCCCTAATCTTTTTAATTGCCAAACCCAATATCTGGTTTAATTCAACTGGATTTGGAAAAGAAATTTACGAACGCTAAGCAATGAACTTAACTGGAAATTATATCAAGATTTTGTTTAATTTAAACTCATTACCTGCATTCCATTGAATTTGTTTTTCTAAGGTAAAGATAAATGTTTAATAAAATTTGGAAATTTTTCAAAACATATAGCGATAAAGGTTAGGTAAGGATTTGAAAGTTTTTGTAAACCTTTCATTCAAACGAACATAGATATCGAAATACCGAAAAAAATATGAAAATTATATTTTGATCGATTTTGTGCGGCAGTTAAGTTAGTAGATGATCTGCAAAATATTTGTGGTAAACAATTCAAAACAAGAAAGTTCTAGAAACCTATGTAAGGAAAGACTAACTGAAAAGCTAAGAAGAGACAATGTGACAACAGAAGATAATGTTCCAGAAGCATGGAAGAAATTAAAATCCTGCTTACAAGAAATCACAAAGGAAACTATTGGAAGGAGGAAAGCTAACATAAATGCAACAAGTACCAAAGCGTGGTTCACGCCTGAAGTTAAAGAAGTGGCAGAAGAGAACAGGAAAAGTTTTTTATCTTACACGAGTTTGCAACCACAAGAAGCCTTATGGTAAATATGTAACCACAGAAACAATGTTAATTCCAAAATAAACAACGTTAAAAGAGGCTATTGGCTGAGATTTACTAAGGACATGGGGCACAATAGAAAGTGTGGAGATTTCTGAAAACTAGAAAAAAAGCAGCGAATGAGTACGTACAGACAAAGAAAATTACATCAGAACAATGGAAGGAATACTTCGAAAAATTGCACGAAGCTGAGATAAAAGACATAGATTTTGGTACAGAGGAAGAATATATAGGTATAGACGAATCTGAAGTAACAGAGGCCATATAAGATATTTAAAAATAGAAGAACGCCTGGAACTGACAACGTACCTAAAGAATTACTGAAGTATGACGGAACTTCATTGACGAAAGAACTCACGACATTTTTCAACAAAATTTTAGAAACCTCATTAATACCGAAAGAGGGACACAACCGCATCACTATGCCAATCTTCAAAAAATGGCAAAAGGCAAACCCTAAAAGCTATAGAGGTATTAACGCTTCTGTGTTCCACAGTCAAACTATTCACAAGCATACTAAGAGTAAAACTTGGAAAACATATTATGGACAAAGAAGAATAATTCGGATTCCGCAAAAATAGATCAACTACGGATGCTAGCTTGACTGTTAAGCAACTAAAAGAAATAACCCTAGAATCTGTATGCCTTATCTATCTCACCAAAGCATTTGACAACGTTCAGCTGAGAGACGTCCTGAACATACTGAAATAACACAGAACACCATGTTGTTAAAATAGTAAGAACAATAGATGAAATCAATACCAATAATACAACCAGTATCAGAATGGCCCAAGGAGCGACTAAAGAAATATTGACCATCCTGGGGGAATAAGACAGGGAGACAGGTTTAGTCCACTTGTAGTGAACAAACTAATAGAAGACGTGAAATCCTTAAGATTAGGCTATAAATTGGAAGATAAAATGATCAGTATGGTTTACTATGCAGATGACGCCACAATAATAGCCGAATCTGAAGACGATCAGAGGCAGTTACACAGATTCTACCTGTCCGCCCGAAAATATAACATGTCTATATTTATACGTAAAATAAAGTATATGGCAATCTCTACAGACCCTGTAAGATGTAAATTGGTAGTAGAGAAACTGGTGTAGCATGTGACACAGTTTAAATATCTATCTAGGTGTTCAATTATCTAGCTCTAATAACCCAATAAGTGGTATATACTAGGAAGCATTCTGAGGTTTCCGTATCCCGTCTAGCGCTTGAGTCGGACGGTTGCTTAAATATCAGCGGTCCTGAATAGTTTATTCTAGTGGATATCTTGCTATTTGTTTCTTTATTTATTATTAAGTATTTCAACCCTGATCATTATAAAACAAGCTTTGCAGTTTTAGTAAATTTATTAGTGAGAAATGGAAATGTAGCTTTAAATATTAACTTATTATACAACGTTGAACCGTTTTGACACCTCTGCTTTTTTTAAGCAGTTATTTGTCCCGCCTTTAAGACAAGTTACGCGTCCATCTTTTTTTAACGTGTACAAATACAGCTCGAAGAAAATACGGTCGCCGTTTGGCTCGTATACTGTAACGTGTAGAAAGAGGATAGTTGCTTAACAACTGTTGTAACCTGAGGCCTCAGACTGCTTGTTAGTTCTCGGCTAGCATAGCAGTTCAAGTAAACCAAGCTGCTGCAATCTCATGCTAATCGAAAACAAACTAAGAATATTGTAAGATAATAGAATAATAATATAATATGAAAATAATTTCATACATAAAGTAACTTTGCAATTTACAAGCATTTGTTATCAGCTGCAATGTCTATTTTTGGTAACAAGGTTATCAATGCACCTGCATGTAACATGATACTTGCCCAGCTGCAACTTATGGTTATCTTTGCAACAAGCCACCTGCATTAATGTAAGAAAGATGAGGCTGATTTTGGCGTATATATACAACAGCTTAAATGCACTTGGCATGGTCAGTGCAAACGTCAAACAAGTCATGTTGTTCAGAAACCAGGTCCCGCCCTTCGTACTGAGTGGTCTCCTACAATTTGTATGTATTGTGCGATCATGCGAATATTTTTCTATATTTAATTTAAATGTAATATAGTAAGACGTGCTAATAACTTGTCTTTAAAATTGTTTAAGTGTTTATTCGGACAATATATGTTATGATAGTTGAATTTGACTTTCAATGTAAAACTTCTCGCAACGCTAAGCAAAACATTCGTAATAAATTATTTACTTAACTTATTTTTATTAACTTCGAACTTATATGGCCCAAACCCACTTCGCTACAATATACAAGACTTGTGTACCTGTGATAGCATACGACATAGAAACAGGGGCCGACACAATAAAAACTAAAACGCAGCTGAGAACGACAGACATGAAGGTATTAAAAACGATATCAGGAGAGGCTCTAAGAGAAAGAATAAGAACCCAGGAAGTAAGAGAAAAGTGTAACATAGAGGATGTTAGACGTTGGGGCAGGCAGAGGAGAATATACTGGTAGTAGCATGCGAAGCAAATGGACCAAAACATACTGCCTCAGATAGCAATGGAAAGAAAACCGTCAAGTTCACGTCCACCAGAAAGGCCATATATGAGATAGAGAGATAACGATCTATCTCCGAAGAAATTTAAATCGGTATACCACTAGATCTCAAGAACTATAGCAAAGAAGGAGGAGGAGGAGAATGCTTACAAAAGTTTACCATTTAATCTGCCAGTCTGTCTAATTTGTAAATTAATTCTAGCTTCTGTCTAATTTGTAAATTAATTCTAGCTGCCTTAAATTAACACAGCTGGGTTGCCTAATAAAATCCAAAATAGATCCCAGTTTAAATAATCATTTCAGCAGGAACTGCCCAAATTAAGGGCATTTAAGTTCCATATTAATCACAGCACTTAAATCTACCTAAACATAATAAAAATTCCAAGCGCTTTTAATAACTAATAATCAGTTCAGCAAGCAAAAATATTTGCGCCAACAAAGAGCTTAAAACTTGCTTTATTTCTCGACCTTGCTATTTAAAAAATAAAAAAAAATGTCATACTCGTACCTCGTGCTATTTTACAGAAATTGGCTTAAAGGTGCTTAGATTTACGAGGAATATACTCACTCGCCTACTTATCTCCCTTGATACACAAGCAAACAACACGTGAATCCTTTATTTTCAAGATGTATCTACGTCAAAGTATTAGGTCTGATTTTACACCAAAACAACAACATGGAGCAGTTCAAAAATAACGTAAAAATAAAGACTAAGGTATTTCTATAATATTCCTTAGTTAAAGATTTCTAAAACAATTCTGAAGACAATTGCGAAATACTTTATTGGCTTTATTTTAGTATTGGTGCTAAATTCATACAAAATATAATAAATTCGGAATTTCACGGTAAAGAAGTGGGTAAGAAAGGACAATAGAAGCGTCCTTTTACATCCTACAAAAGCAAATAAGTATCAATTATTAACGAAGGGGATAAGAATTTGGAATGGTGTAATAGATTGAACCGCAGAATAACAAACCAATTCTATGGGCTTTTTAGGCATAAATAAATAATTGCTTTAATGCGCATTGCGTGATGATACCTTTTAACCGGAGTTTTTTCATGTGTAAGGAAGTTCACTTTATCTTGTGGTCTCCTGAATTTTTCAGGATAGGCAACTGTCAAGGCCAACTCGACTAAAATGTTAGAAATAACAAAAAACAGGCTGTTTTCTGTTGATAAATAGGTTTATACATTTTCAAACAGCTAGGCTAGTTTATCTAGTCCAACTGAATTTTGAGAGTTTGAACATAAACCTTCAAATTATTCTTCACATTGTAATTTCTAATTCATTGAGGTGTAACCTACCTGTATAATGTCAGTATTCCAGCCATCAGAATTACGACAAGCAGAACAATAAATTTAACTTACAGATGAAATTTTTCCACTTTGAAGTGCAGACTTTGTTTGCGTTTTTAACTTCGCCTCTTAATTACCTTATTTTATAATTAAGTAGAAGAATTTTAAAAGCTTTGCAGGTAATTTTGTACAGCGATAAAAATTTTAATACAAAGATAATGCAAAATATGTATGAAGAGGGTTGAACAAACTTGGCTTATTGTAATCATTTTTATTTCTTTTAATTAAGAAAGAAAATTAAGACCGGCGCCTTTGTTTGATTATAAGATCATCAAATTATATTTTTAAATTAAAGTAGGTGTCAGTGTAAGAAATTTTTCTTGGAAGTTCATAAAGTACGATTAAGGCTGCGTGTTTACGTGTAATGAACGGGCTTTAAAATAATTACAAGTCCTGAATCCTTTAATTACCGTGATTAATATCACATCTGCTGTTAGTAGGCTTTGCAATATTGCCCATTAGGTATATTCGTAGACATATTGTCTCCGGCGTGTAATTCCAATTAATTGTGCGAGTTAGCCTTTTCCTTCTAATCAAATATAGAGGCAAAGACACAATTTAAGGGGAGCTGCGAGTTAAGTTAGACCTTCGAAAATTAGCATAATTGTATTACCCTGTTATTCTTATGTAACCGGAAATAAGTAAGACTCGGATATCATGTTTCCTGTCTCTTTGCGGGACTACAAGATGAATGACTTCTTAAGGAATATTCTGCAAAAACTTGGTTCCCCGCAGCTTATGGCACACGTTACGGGACTTTTAAAAAGCGATTTATGAAGCAAAAACGCTAATGCGATTTTATACTTGGTATAGCTTTTGCAATAAAAGTGTTTTATTAGAAACTTCTTGTATTAACTTCTTATAAATCGTTATTGTGCACAGTGCATTATAAAACCACGGCTAAAGTTCAGTTCTAGTTACTTCCCACGTTTCTTGTGTTGAAAACCGAGCGAGTAAAATCTTAAAATAAATATTTTCAAAAAGGCATATTCCACTTAAAGTTAATTTTTTACACATTTCAATCCTTCACCAGTTTAAAGGGAAGCCAAGTTTTTTTTACAGAGATTTAATGTGGTTTCCTTTCACGAGGTAATTTACTGTTGCTTGGAGAACAGAGAATTGTTTTATTTAAATAGCAATTTACGAGTTCTCTATGCGGTTTCCTTTCAATGACTTCACAATTTGCCATTTTCAACAAAGAACAGCATTAAAATTAAATTCAAGGTGTAACGCTAGGAGAAATGTTTGGGCTTTTAAATTATTACTAAGCAAGAGTTGCAGAACGGCAAAATGTACCTTTTCAGGAGCTAAAATCACACCTACATTTTAATTTGTGGTGTCAATTAATTTAAAGTAATACATTTGCTTGTGTGATACCTAAATTTTTGCTTTAAACTTAGTCTTTTAGTTTTATGAGACAGGCATTTCGTTGAGATTTTTAACTTGTTGTGGGTTACTAACTCATGCTATAAAAAGAAAATCGATTGCCATGTTAAAGGATTTAAATTAAGTAATTATTTCTGTAGAAAAATGTTTGAAAGAGGAGAAGTCACAGTCTAAAGTCGAACTCATCGTCAAAGCTTTACATTTCTGCAAAATATTTTGAGATGTTTGGGATAATCTGTATGAATAACTATCGATGCATATGTAACTTTAGCTTGTTGACTTTAGTGTACCTATTTCTAGTGTTAAATTATAAATTAGACACTTTAAGTAGATTCTAAATTCTAACGTTATCTTATGCGGCGAATTTAATACGGGCTCATTGAGTGGCTCCAAAGAATACAAACAATTAAGGCTTTTGTTCTTCTTTCAAAACTAGGTTGACCTACTCTAACTGAAAACAGCATCGGTAGAATTCAACAATTATTTACAAGTATTTGAGACATACTTTGTACTGCTACTGATAATTCTATCTCAGATTATAGATCGATATTCGTAGAATTCACGCATTTCCATTCAAATAAGACCACCGCCAGTTATTACAATTAAACGATCTTTTAATAATTTTTCCATTACTGATTTTAAAAACCTCATTAAATTGCAAGATTAGACTCATTTACCCAGACTTATCAATCTGGATTATACTTTTTGTTCTTTGCAGAATTATCTCTTTATGTTTCAATACCTTTTCCGTTGAAAAGGCACCACAGAACTAGTGGAAAAGGTAAATCGTTCACAATTGACGATGATTCGAAAACCTTAGTCTAATCTGAAATATTACTTTATTTTAAAACCAGCATACAGATATCTGAGGCTCTTTTAATATGATTCAGAGATTTTAAAAAAATAATTCGAAGATGTTGAGACCCTTTTACCACATATCTAACTCAGGAGGGCTGCTTCGGTAGTGGTTATTGTCCAATAAAACCAAATATAGGTACCAATAAATTTAGTCTACTACCAATGCACCATGAATTTTGAGAATAAAAAGTAAATCATAATAGTCAGAGGCTGGTCGATATCTGTAATCAATTATAGATTAATAATGTACTTTACACACACAAAGAAATACGCAGCTTTCTTTGGCATAATCCTAGAAAAGAACAAAAATCTATTACTCGATTAAGAGTTCACGATCTATGAACTTACAGAGCGGTAGCGTACGTTATCAATGCCAAGATTATGTTTACACCCGGATCTTCAAATAAAAGCAGTACAGAAAAATATCGTGAATGTAAATGGCAACTACCAGAATACCTAGTTAGTTTCTACGCCTGGTTGTCTTACACGCTATGCGTAGAGGGTGATGCAAGCACCACGCCGACCTTCTCTACTCCACCACTGTGTTTCGGTACCCAATTATTCTCAGCGACTGGGTAAGCCACCTGCCAAGCATCAGACTCGGGTTTGATTTCGAAACCGTCCGCACTGTAGTCGCATACCTTGACCATTCAGCCACTTCAACGATATTTATTGTATGGATAGATTTTAAATACAAAACTAAGAAGAACGTATGCCAACTCAGGAATAGTACAAACACTAAACGCAGCCTATACAGGAAACGATAACAGAAGCAGTTGGATAAAGAATGAACAAAAAGCGTCGAATAATTTATAGAGCAATCAAGAAATAGCAGGAGTAAGATATAAAAAATAGTTGCCTGCAAAGGGCCGGTTGCACAAACATGATTTAACAGCTTGGTTAAATTAACCATTCGTCAAAGTGAACAAAATGGAATCAAAGTTCAAATTCATATGTCAAATAATACATTAGTAAATAAAAAATGATGCTCTTTTGTCAACTTTGATCATTCGTTAATTTAACAAGAGCTTTGTGCAACCGGCCCAAAGTGGCTTAGTATGAATGAGGAGAAAGATGATAAAATCAGGTATAAATACCAATAGAAGAAAGTAAAAGAATATATGTAGTTCTAGAGCTCGGTCTTATTATCTGGTGTCGAAGCACACTGAAGCAACCACAAACAAGCGAGTTGAAGCTATTGAATTTTGGGAATTTCGACGAAAACTCAGAGTAAAGTGGACACATTATATAATGCATGAAGAGGCTCTCCGAAGGATAAAGTCCAAAAGGGAACTATTAAAAACCGTGAAAATTAGAGAACACACCTAATGGCCGCGTCATGAGAAATAATAAATATTACATCCTTCAACTTCACAAGAGAGCTCGAAGGAAAAAGGCAACCTGGCAGAGGACGTACATCATGGCTCAAGAATTTGAGATAGTGGTATGGAGTAACATCTGTTGAACTATTTCAACCGGCAGCCAAGAAAATAACAATAGCGATGACAGCCAACATTAAAAATTTGCTAAGCGGATATGGCACCAAGTAGAAGTGAAATTGTAGAGAACATTGAAACAGAGGACAGAAAATGCAGAGATTTCTAAGGTCATCTAAGAGGAAAAAAATCTGAAAATGTATGGTCATTTCTAAGAAAAAAATTGGAACCCAAGGAAAAAATTGATATAACATCAATAATAATTATCTATAAATGATTGGGAAGAATATTACCAAAGACCTTTTCCGGAAAACAGGACAGAATTACATGTAGAAGAAGAATGAGAAATATAACAATCGAGCCTCAGAAACCCTGTAAAAACCACAAGAAATAATAATTAATAAAATTAAGTTGGCATTCTCTGTGTAAAGCCCTTTTTGGCACCGTTCGGTGGAGTCTGAAGATGTTATTTTCACCAAATCGCAAAAAATAAAGTCGGCCGAAACAGAACTCCTGCAGGTATGATCCGATTAAACCACAGGCTCAGTTCTTTAGATTTAACCATACAAAGAAATGAGAAGCTAGGGAATACATAAAAAGATGGAAAGACTCCTGGACCAGAGACTATTTCGATAAAGTTAATAAAACAAGGCACAAACAAAATCTTTAAACTAGTTGCAACAGTAATTATTAAAATAATAAATGGACAACCCCATCCTCCAACCGAATGGGCGCCTATATACAAGTGTGACAATCTAGAGGAATATTTGTAAAAAACACACTAAGCGAAGTAAATGGAGGCATGTTAAGGAACAAAATAGAAGAATAATACAAAGAACAAGAATTATACAGTAGATTCAGAAAAAGAAGAGCATGGATGGATCTCAAATTACCTTTACAAAATGACATAGAAAGAGAAGCGTCCGGTACTATACCACGAAAACATTAAAAGTTACGAATATTTAATTAGTGTAACAGTAATTCAAGCAACACAAAATATCTGCAAAGATTAAACATCAGGGGTGAAAATATCACCTACTCCTTTTAAAATATAATCGTGTATTGATAAAGCACAGTCACTGTTGATAAATAAATGCAGAGAGATTGGAATCGAAATTGAAAACATTTTACAGACGACTAAGTGCTTGGCACAGGACTAAGGCAACATGCAATCGATGGTGCGAAAATTAGGCGAAGCGTACGAAAAATGGGTTGGAGATCCTTGTGCATAAGACGAAATATTTGGTAAAATGACAAAAAACTGAAGATCTGTAAACTGAACATGGGGTAAAAATGCAAGAACGGCAGACATACCTGGGGCTCAATACATATGAAGCTGAAGTGAGCGATGTAATAATGAAGAAGAGAATATTAACTGAAAAAACAAAGAGACAATTGAAACAATTAGGAACATCATGGTGATAGACTGATAGAAGAAAAAATTATGAGGAGTGTGAAAGGGATATAATTGGTATGGTGCTATGGCCATGTTCAGGGCTACGAAGAAGTTTTCTGAAGAAAGTTATGATGGAGGGGTTAATGGGAACGTAAGGAACAGGTACGATCAAGAAAAATCTGAAGAAAAGGGTTGGAAGAGAGAGAATAGAGATTGGAGAACCAGAAGAAGATGAAGAAACAGTACAATATGCGACAATCCTCTTATAATTAATTACCTCAATTTTTTATCATTTTGTTCAAAATACTTCTTGGGCGATTGTAGGAAACGAAACCATTTAAAGAATTTACGTAATAATAAACATCGTCAAAGTTCTAGCTGTTTTTTTTTTGTTTTGACTTGGGAAGAACTGACGACATTAATACAACAAAAAACAATAAGTCTTGGGGACCAGAAAATAATTGGTTTCTTCTAAAATATAACGCTTTAGATCACATATGGGCAATCCGACCCTCTACTCCTTTTGATCCGACCCTGATCCATCTCAGCGAAATTAGTCGGATTCGTGATGGAAGAAAACGTGGTACATTCTCAACGATGCCAAAATTATTCCAGCTCGCGCAATTACTGTTACTTCCCTACCAATAAAGAGATTCGAAACATCGAACGTTTGCTTGCATTGTTAATATTAATTTATTTTATTTAATAATTTGGTCCGGCCCTTGACTCGGAGACAGAATGATACTTTGTTCCCAGAACTAGGAAAGGTTGCCCATGCCTGCTTTAGATCATCGTTTAGCTATCTATCAAATTTTTTATTTTATTAAAGAATATTTCTCCGAATTTGTAATTTGAATCGCATCAACCTATTTCTATTTCTTCGAGGTTTCTAGAAGATCTTCGAATATTGCTTCGCTAGTAGATTAACAAAGCGTTTTGAATAAAAAATAACGGTACCATTAATTAAGTACGAAATTGATAAAATAAAGGAATTGATCTCTTGAATGCAGTCATGTAGAAAAAACGCTTTGTACCTTGGTACATTTATGTATGAAAGACTAAAACCACCAAAATATAGAATGTATGCACTTTTATATTATTTTCTAACATGTATTCTTTAGACAGTTAGTTACTTCATTTTTCTATTCTAGCAAATAAATTACGATTATCGCTGACATTTCGGTGGAAGAAATATAAATCACGATAATAAACAAATGTTGAATAGATTCATCAAATTTTAAGGCGAGTTTGGCTTTGTTAACATTGTTAACAATTCGAATTCCTGACCTCTGGAATTCCTACCGCACAAATAGTTTCGTAACACCTTTAGAAAATATATTAAAATCTTTCAGAACTGAGAAATTATTCGAATACAGCGAAACCATTCGACCTGTACATATAAATATTAGAAAACCAAGGTGAAATACAAGCAGCCACTCGCATAACTCTTCACCAGCACAACCTCCTTAAAATTCTTAAATTAATCATAAGAATTTATAGATTTTATAATCGAAGGCGAAATAAACCAATTAAAATTTTTGGTTTATTGCTAAAAAACAAATATATCAAAGATATATTCGTAATATATTTAAAAACACCCGAAAATTATGCATTAAATTTATAAATTTACATATGGAACCCATGTTGAAATTCAATGATTTACAGTGACGTGAATTATCTTGTAGAAATTTAAGTTAAAAGGAGTTAATACTGATGTTTATGCTTCTACTCACGGGGTAATTTAGCACCCGAATGTTGTTGAATGTATTCTAACAACGACTCACTACATTTTCCTACGACATAGTGAGCTTTGACAGAGCGGAATCATTAAGAGGAAACACAGCATCATTTGTAGAAACAAATCTGGGCTATAAATTCTTTGGATCTCGGTTATTTTGACTATTCTAGTTCTTTAAAGAAGGAAGAATGATTAGTGGTGATTATTTTGTATTTTTTGTTTTTAGGAAGTCACGCCTTTAGTTCAGATTGCTAACTTACCAGCAATGGCACTGTATGTTTCCAAATTATAATAAATCAATGGTTTGGCTGAATTAGTAGTGGTTAAACTAGTTTCTTAAAAAAACAATGCGATCTTCCACAAAGAGAAGGATGAAATATAAGCTTGTCGTATTAATTTCACGGCTATAGATAGGATTTTCAGCACAATATAAAGAGTAGTTACACAGCAAAAGTTGAATGTAACAACCTTAAAAGTTATTTTTCACGGGAATAAGTTGTAACTACTGCATTTTGATACATTTATCATCAGGATGGAAGTAGGTACTTGCATTTTCCCGTTTTAAATTCTCGCACTTGAATAGTTCGTTAAAACTTTTATGAGATTTGTAAACTCGATTTGTAAATAATCGAACTCTATATTTCGTTATTTAGGTTTCACTTTTTGTTTAGAAATCTTTAAAATGTCGATTTATTCGTTAGTTTGCTAGTTTTGGGCCTCTTTCTATTCTGGAAAATATAATCAATTAGGTTCATCCATGTTTTTAACGGATTTAATGCGAATTCTTGTTTTATGGAAAAGCAAAGGAAATTTCATTCGATAACGATTTCAAACTAAATAAGAATTCGATTCGAACCGAACACATTTTTTAAAGGAGTTATTACATATTAGGATCATTATTACGTTCGCAGTTTCGTGGTGAGGGTCAGTACAGGAAATTTTCCCGTTTTTTATACGTTTTGCATTATTTATACAACCACAAAACTGAAATTTTGTAGGAAAATTCCCGTTCTATATCCATATTTCACGTAAACAGCAGGAAGTCCTCGTGCGCTATTTCTGAAATTGATCGTTTCCATTTTTCAAAGGGCAATTGCTGGTAAACATTGTATGCAATGTTTGAATAGAAAACACGTCTGCTCCCTGATGAGGGTGAAACGAACGGACATTGCGCTGTATACACATCTGGAACTGTAAAGCGACATCAGTTTCTAGCACTTTAATGAAATTAATACTGAAAGAATGTTTCATTAATTCCTGATAACAACCCTAAAATTGTTTTTAATGCGTTCAGTAGTATTCTGAAGAATTTTCGGGGCCAATATTAACAAACAGCGGGTATAATTGATGTCGAAATTACGAAGTAGGTTTTTTCGATTAGTCCCGAAAGTAGAGTATAGATTAGTGTTATTTGCCGAAATTTTCCCACCCTTACTCTTCCTGTCTTTTGTAAGTTTTATCGATTAGTTGATTAAGCAACCTTTTGCCCTTTCACATTCTGTTAAGAGCGTCTATACATCAGCGTCGCTGAATAAGGCACCTATAATCTTTAGAAGTCTATTAACGAATTGGTGGAGATAAAATGATCGGTTTGTTTATTAAACAACATCTAAAAATATATCCACGCAAGTTTTTCCTTTTGTAACGAAACACAAAACAAAAGTAATTGACCCGATAAAATCCCCAACACCCTCAACAGCGAATCCAGATCTATAACCTCAGGCAAAAAACTCATCGCGAGGTAGTTTTCTTTTGTGTTTTATTAGCGGTACTTTTTTCTGAACTTCTGAGAGGTGTATTTCTTACTTCGCTTCTACTTCTTGTAAGAGTATGTGATTTAGTCTCAGTAATTTAACTCAACGGCTTCATTTAAACAAAACCAATTTTAAAGGACCTCTTCCTTGATTAAATATTTATTCAAATAAATTTTAAAGCAGCTCTTAGATAGATAAAAGACGAACGAATTTAAATTAATTTAAATTAAAATTCGTTATTTACATAATTATTCAATAAGAGCTCAATCAAGAATATAGAAAGCAAAACAGAGAAATTTAAATTTAGACATTAATTATAAGAATTTCAAATACAGAAACTTTTTTAGAGGCTTAGAACGTGCCTTTGCAACAAACTGCCATTAATTAGTATGAATAATGGCACATGAATTCTGCTAAGTACTTGAACAGTAGTTTGCTAGATTTTATTATATCATGATTTCATGATTACATTAAAAGACTGAAAATTCTGAAGTTGACGATGCTTCGTTACTAAATATCATTTATCAAACATTAGTTTATTGTGACTTTGGTGTTAGTATTTGTTAATAATATTAAGCTAATAATACACATACCTTAACTTAATGTAATTGATTTCTGTAATTGTTTACCCTAATTCACACTAATTATCTATAACAGTTTCACATTGAATATTCTTCTCATTTTTCATTAAAATAACAATTGTTCAACCCAACCACCACTTTTACTTTTTATATTTCTTAGTTGGTTTTCTCACCAGCAGTTGCTAAAATACAATAAAATTAATAAACCAATTATAAATTGTAAAAATAGACAAAATTAATATTCTCAAAGAATATCTTGAATTCCACAGCTTACACCTTCTGAAATCGTATGTACGGGTTAAGTCACCGCTCAGTTTATTTCAAAAATAATTTACGCCGAAATTTGCTTCTTTAAATTTCGCACCACTAATAATCTGTCAAAAAGGGTTTACTAGCGCTATGCCGAGAACACTTAGACTGAGCATATGCCCAGGCCGTAGGGAGACGTCTACCCGTCAAATCAAGAAGTTCGTGGTTAAAATAATCCCATTGAAAATTTGAAAATATCACTAGAATTTTTGCTACAAGAGAATGTCGAATTTATTTCGTATAAAATGTGAGTCACATTAAACATGGGTTCATTGGTTACTATTGTCTATTTTAAAAATTTATAATTTTAGGTTGTATTCGAAACTTATTCAGCCCTTTATATTAATTATAAATAAAAATATATAGTCAAAGGTAAACGTTTATAATAATTTATGTTAGTACATTGCGTAACATTTTCCAGAAGATTCAATCCTTCTTCAACACCTACTCATTTAAACAAGAATTGCTAATGTTTCTAATTATTGGTTCTCATGTTTCTTTTGGGAAAATTCCAACACATTAAGAAAGATTTCTTGGGCATGTTCGTCATAACGCATTTTACAGTTGTACACACTTGTAAATAGAAAAGAGTAGAGAACAATAATACAAACTATCAATATAAATGACCGTTCTTAAAGCGACTTTAATAAAGTACAACAATTAAGTGGCCAGTTGATAAATAAAATAAATATTAACAAACTATTCTTGTATGCGTGTATAGCCAATCTGCTCGGAACCGCCTTTAGGCATCACTTCAAGTCAGACGGCTGTAGTGTCATGTGTGTGTTACTACGTGTGTAGTGGTCTTGTTACTCTATCTGATAGACCAGTCTTTCGAGTAGAGCACAGTTAATTAAGCCCAACTGTGAATGGTCTCACCAGGCCTAGTACCGATCCCAAAGGTATTAGAAAAAATCTCCACCAACGTAGGGATTCGAACCGATGACTTGCAACATGCAAGCCTAGCCCTCTGACAACTGAGCTACCTGGCTTTCCCTCTATACTTTGACCTGAAACGTTTGTCCGGCCTGACCATATTTTAAAAACGCCATTGCGCCGATGTGCTCCTCTGGGATTGAGCTTTATACGTCAAGGTCAAACCATAATATAGTTATAAACTACACCTTGTATTTATGTGCAACTTCACGTGACATTACAGTGTGGTGCGCCGCACGCCTTGTGCGGCTGATTCTAGCATAAGCTGTAAAACTGCATTATTAGTCATTTTCCCATTTCCGTTTACACGTCATTGTGATTTGATGCAGTTTGCAGTGTGCTGCACACGTGCTAATTCAATTTAGTGAATTTAGTTCTTGTATTAGAGAAATATACCTACTGTAAAACAGTTCTATAATTCGTCACCTTCATTAGATTCTTTTTTTGTATAATAATTTATTGAAACCTAATTAAAAAATTCTCAGTGTATTTACTTCCTTTGTAATAACGCAAATTTGAAATGAATAAAGAAATGTGGGACAACTAGAAATCATCTCTAGCTATACGTACATAATGCAACAATAAATTATTCATTTCATTTCAGAACAATGCAATTTTTCGGTTGGCAGTTTTATATAAATACAATTTATGGATATAAAAAATGAACAAACATTTAAATTTAGCGCCATGCACGATTAATTCAAGACTACACTTTATGGTGGCGCTGCTTCTGACAATAACAATAAGCTCAACATCTACAACTACTAACCTAATGTTATCTATGATGTTATGGTTTGTAACTCAACTATAGTATTGGCAAGTGGGTTCTATATGTACATATATGGAGGGAGCATGGGGTACAAATGTTTGAAACAAATAGTCAAAGACATATTTCCACATTCCCTTGTTTTTGGTAGCTTTATTTCTCTCGCAGACATGGAACCCCCATGATGTCTACTATTTATAATTGCCAGATCACAAATTATTTTAAAATTACTTAAATATTTGCTAAAAGTTTGTTGTGGCGAGTTTGACATTTTATATTTTTGAGGTGGGGTTTTGTCCACTATTTGTTAAAGTATAATTAAATTAATAGACTAATAACTTACTTTACGTACCTAAGTTTTTGAATTGTTTGGAAACGGAGATCGACTTGTCTCCGAAACGTTACGTGAGTTACTAGTTTATTAATTTAATTATATTTTAGCAACTGATGGCGAAAACCCCAACAAAGAAATATAAAATTTAGAATTAATGTATTGTAACGTTTTTAAAACGTTTATTTAAAACTTCCGTCCGTGGAGTGAATTATTTATTAACAAATTTAAACAACGTGAGAATTAACACGAAACAACAACTTAAACACTAAAAGCACAACACTAATATTAACCCGAAACACTAACTAATTTAATTATACAGTTTATTTATTTTCACGCACGTACTTGGTCGCGACGTTTTCGTTTTCCAATAAATCGTGCCTTTATACACCAACCGCGGTCTTCCAGAATATACCAATCCAGAACAGTCTAGAAGCGATGACGTATTCGAACAGTAGCGGTAACTCTAGAAACTTTTGTCGACGGATGACGCATACGATATCACACGTGCTCTCCCCGATCGCTGACGCGTCTCGTTACACTATACATATTATATTAAGTGTGAGGCTTAAAGTATACGTGAATTTGATGCACTGTATTTCATAACGGTTTTTAGAAACCGATTTTGGAAATTCTTAGAATTTTCAAACTTATTAATTAATCAATTTATTGCGCATTTTGAAGGTTTGTCGCCGATTTTTTCTTATAACTAAATGACTGCTTGACGATGAAACGAATAACCACCGCTCTTTTTGTATATTGTCGCTTTTAATACATTTTTTTATTGTTTTGGTGTTTAACACGTGACATTTAAACTTACAGAATTAAACCAAATCAAAGAAGTATCTGCGTATCAGGTATGCGTACCCGATGACTGTGACAGATGACGATATATCATAACTTTATTGTAAAAACAAACCAGTGCTCAAAAGCTTTATCCGTAAATTTCTACATTCTTATGGTATTCCCACCATATCTAAACCTCTACAAATTTTTATATGATCAGGATTTCATTAGATTATAGTGATTATCTCAGTCAGTAAGTGGCTTCATGAGGAGAACATCCAAAACTGGTACTTAATTAGGCCGGATATATTACGTTTCACGTCAGAAAATAAAAGATTGTCGTGTCATTATACATCAATATACATATAAACCAATAATTTGATGAAAATAAAGTTGATATTGTGTTTTCAATTTGGCTTGATGATCACAAAAGTCAGATTAACTTTAACATTAGTGGTTTGCCGGTCATATTTAGTCCCTCGCAGAGGGTAAGTGCCGTTAGCTCTAAATTTTACCACCACAAGAAAGCATTATGTCAGCAGATATTTACATTATAGCTTTACCCATCACCAGAATGCTCGAATAATCAGATTTTTAACAAAAATAAATACTCCTATTAAAAATATTGCATTGGACAATGGCTATCTCACAAATCTGATACCAAACACTTCCATCAAAGTATGATCAAAAATGATGAAATTGAAAAATCAAGATTGCAGAACATACCTGAAACAATAATCATAAAATTCATTGGAACTATAAAATTTTATTTTTTGCATTTTGACAAAAAAAGTGGACCTTTTTTATTAAAAAATCATAAAGAAAGCAACACTTTTTTTAACTAGTTCATTTTACATTTTGCATTAAGTATGCTTTAAATAAAATATTGTAAATTGTCAGTTTGACAACTGTAAATTCTCAAATCCCTTTTATCCTATTTTGAGGGATTTAAGATGTCAAAATGCAAAAAAATATTGTGTACAACTCGTATGAAAGCATCTTTTTTTCACTCGTTTGATTGATGCACTCCGGCTTCGCCGTCGTGCATCAAACTTCAAACTCATGAAAAAATGTATTGCTTTCATTACTAGTTGTACAAATAACTATTAAAGGATGCGTAGAAATTAAAGAAAAAAATCTAAAAAATTAATATTTCATCGGATAGAACTGAATGAGGCTTGTTTACAGATTCTGAAAATTCAAATTTAACAATTTGCCTACGTATACGCAGCACCATAATTTGTTCTTTAGCAACTGCCTGTCAGTTTATGGAAAAACTGTTTCAGTTTTATGACGTTCAATTCTTTAGAAAATGGAGAAAATACTTTTCTCCGAAACGTTACATTGTTTTATAGTAGCTAGTTTAATCTTTAATTTTAGCAACCGGTGGCGAACTACCGACAGAAAAACAAAAGCTCCAATTTTATATTTCCTTTTGTATCTAAAAATAGAATCATATTATATCTAGAACATCATATATTTTTAACAATATCGAATATATATTGACCTAGATAGTTTTTTAAGGGACTTATTGTTTCTGCTAAAATGCGAGTCCCTAAGGGTTCACCCCACGCATTTTCTATCCGGAGTGTAATGAAGTACCATCATCGATTGATGCATTTCCTCTTTTTCTGCTCCTTAGACATTTGACATTTTATAAAAATATTTTCAAAATTCTTTATCTCTTTTTTTTTCTTTCTAAAAAAGTCAGTCGACTCAGTATTCTTTCAGGTGCTCAGTATTTTTTGTAATAGCACGTATATCGAGGTCGTCTTTACCTACGATTTACAGATTTGCCTTACAACGTCAAACTCAAAGAGGTAGATAAAGTTTTCTTAATTATAGGCCCGTATTCTCTCCTCGTGTTTAAATATAGTCATGTTTATGAATACTGCGTATCTCATTTTTACTTACCTTAAAATGCAAAAAACTACATTATTTTATGTTTATTTCCAACACGACTTGAGCTACAGACAACTTTAAACATGATGTGGAAAGACAAGCCATAGACTCTGTTTGTAGCTAGAGATCGACTCTAGATCACTCTCAGATTGACTTTCGAATCCGTTTGATCAAGTAAAAGGTAAATGTATCGATACTAAGGCTGCGGAGTGCGGAAGCATGGTGGGAAAATTGCAGGGTTAATGAGTCCAACGCAATACTAAAAGTAAGTCGTTTTTTTTACCAAAGACGATTTAATGTTAACAAATTCTCAGAGTAGCCTTTCGGCAACTCTTCCTAGAGGGGAGCTCACCATGACTTTCAATGGGAGCCCCAAATAATTTGATGTCGTTCTCAAAACTATTCCAATTACCAATAATTTGACCGAGGTCACTCGTATTACTGGAAGAACAAGATTGGGCCTAAGACTCCATCATCTATTACTAGTCGTGTTGACAACAAAGCTAGAGATTCAAGCCTGCACAGTACTTTTGTATGGAGTGCTTTATCAAAGGTGTTCTTATAACCCAAATATGTAATGTTTATAAGTTGTTCTTTTTTAATTTTGGCACAGACTACCTTTATTATTAGGATTAATACCTCTGTTGCCCGTGAAAACGTTTTATGTCCAAACGACATTTGAATCTTGTGTGAATTGGCCGCAAAGCAGGCCCTCAATCTACTGCGTCACCGAGCTCCCTAGATTGTTTTTGATTTAAAGAGCCCAATTGGTTTGTCACTGTACATTTCTCAGCTATTAAACCAATGTTCTGTATATGTAATTGATCGTCTTCATTACATGAAAACTTCCTCTTCTTCTTATTTTTTTTATGTAGACTTTAAGTATGTTTCTCTTCACATGATTTAAGGAGATTCTTCCGATGTCTTCTACCTGTCGTACGATCTCTTCCAGGTTGTCTTCTATATGGAAGCTTTAGGCCTCTTGCTGTTTTTATCAAGCAAGCGTTATTCGTCCTTCCGATAAAGTCATTTCATTCTTTGACAAATTTCACTGCCTTCGTAGTCCTACATTCATCTCTTATTATATCATTCCTAACTCTACATACCTACTCTTGTTTTTCCGACTATTTACCTTGGTATGTTCATTTTCTAAATGAGCGCAAAAGAATTACCATGCCGGAAAAATGTATGCATACTAACAGTAAAAGATATTTGCAATATTTTTAAAATGAAAAAAGCACGCGCTCCTTCACTTTGTTATTTAGGAAATAGTGGAGTATCTCACTACTGCAGTATTGCCACAGTGCTACACGGGGTATTCTCGTGTATTCCGTTTGGACAACAGTAACTATATGAGTTCCAAAAATATGAGGGGTACAATTTAGAAAAATGGGCTGCCAAGGACCAAAAAAGGATGTGTAATGATGTCCTGGTTGTTCAACGGAAGTAGCTTATTTCCTTTATTAGCAATAGGCAAGTATTTTGGACTGGTGTAGATATACTTTCCACATACTGTTTAAGGAAAAATCCGGAGGATTTCATGAGCTGACACGTAACATGCGGACAATTTCGATGTTTCAGAATTCAGAATTTTTTTCTTATATTTCATTAAATTTTGTTTTAAGGTATATGGTATAGTGTTCAGTAGCAGCGTTTTTGTCTTTTGCGTTTGGTACTGTTTGATTTAACTTGCAGACAGGTGTGTTAATAGAAATCGGTTTTGAATTATTTGGTTTTTGTGGTTCTTTCTTCTTCACTGATTACGCTGATTACAACGAAACTGTTTTAATGAAAAGAAAACAGATTTTTGTAACACAAATCAAACCTTCTGACATTTAAGAACTGCATACGATAGAACACGTTAGTCATTTACTTTAGAGTGATTGTTCCTGATACGATAGATTTCTATCAAAAACGTCCTACTTACACCGACGAAACTGCCTTTTTTAATGCGACTTTCTGTGACCTAACTTAAATGTAAATGCAATATAAAGTATGTACACGAAGACGAAAAACTGGCAATAACCCATCGAAAATTAACGGGTTGGCTACTTTCATCGTCAGGTTTAACGTTTACATGCTTCCCAATCGCAAGCAAGAAAGATAACAAGATCCAACCAGTTTGTCATTAGTTGTTTACATTTTAGCTTTGAGTGACAATACTTTCATAAACGTTTCAGTGAAGTTTCTTTGAACATACTTTAGCTTTATTTACAAATATATAAAATTTACATTGCATGACTGATTGTTGTGGCGAGCCTCTTGACATTTATTAAAAATAATATTTATACTTAAAGAGTTGAATAACTAAGGTCAAACGTTTAACGAAGCTTTTATCTAAAACAAAAACCAAAAGGAAGTACAAAATATGCTGTTGCTAATCGCTATTAGTTTGATAAATATTCAGCACAAGAAACAAATAACAAAATTCTCTTAACTTTCATCGTTCATCCATGTCTGATTTGCACTTTACCTTAGAATTTTCTTAAAACTGAAAACGCCGAAACAAATTGTTTTCAAAAGTTTGTCAGGAATTTCAATTAAATTCCAGAAGTTTTGTTTTTCCAACCTAATATTTTAATGTTTCACAGATTTTAAAAGTTAGTTCCTAAGTATTTAACTGATTACCTTTGGTGATTGTTTTGAGATTCATTACGGTCTTTAAGTTAAGTTTTTGAATTTGAACTAGTAAATGGATGGCCCTCAAGATGTGTCCTTTTATAGATTTTATCGTATCATTGATTATTAAGTCAACTTTATATTACACTTTTATTAATAATTATGTATAACATAATAGCATAGCAACTCCGGCTTCATAATTCGTTAGTTACATACTATTTGTGTACTGTTGCCAATGATACGATAAAGCTTGAAATATAACTCGAATATTATGCGATTTAAACCGACTCGGACGTTGCGTGCTTGACTCGGCTAGCGCCTCGTCACCTAGCAACGTCCTCGTCTATTATAAATCGCATAATATTCTTGTTATATTAATAGCTATTACAGTCTATCTTTATTTAGATACCCTATTTTTATATCTGTAAAAAATGAGCTCCCCTTTTTGACTATCACTTGATCCAAAATATGACAAACCGTCATTGTCAGTGCCAAAAATTAAAAAAGTTGTTACAATTTCATCAGTTTCCATGGGCTTTTATTTTTTACAAATAAAAAGTCTGCACTGTATTTACGGATTGTTTACACGTTTACAGGCCCATGCTGTGAATAGTACGTAGGTAGTTTAGATATATTCCTTGAATATGTTGGTGTTATTGCAGAAAAGCAGAACGTTGTACGTATATTCGCAACCAAACGTTGACATTTTCTAAAGATGGATAGGGCATCGTTTAGGTGTCAACATGAATATCAACAGCTGTATTTGAGTTTTGTAAAATAGCAGTCATAGGTTACCCTGTAAAAATATGTTTACCATATTTTCTTAGGCTGATCATTTTCTGAGCGGTTGTCGAACGGACCTCCTTTTTATTACAAATTTTACTGGTGTTGCATTTTGATTCCAGTTATATTTAAATGAGCATCGTTTGGACAGTGAGTTGTCGAATTATTTTACTAAAGTCCAAGAAGGTATTTTTGATCTTTGAACATCATTTAGTAAGTTTTTAGATCGCGTAGTGCTTGGTTACGGTCTTCTTCACTTCTGTGTGAGTTACAACTTGCTTTAGTCTAATTCATGTTAGATTGTTCAGCTATCTTTGCAGAAGACAATTCTTTAATTCTTGTAAGCTGATATTCATTAACAGGATGCTGCAAGCTTGAGGACTGCAGTTGAAGTTCATAGGCTTAGAATTCGTAATGCGAAAATAATTAAAACAGAAAGAACTGTTATTTAAGGTACTCTGATGAGGCACGTCATTCGCGTTTGAAAACCCTTTTCCTAGCATTTAACAAAAAAATAGGGTCGAAGGTATCGAAAAATCTGACAAGGAACGGGAAACATTGATGTTAGGTTAGAATAATTAATTTGCAGGCATTATTTTTCGTTAATTTCACGAATGGTTATTCTTCTGCCGAATTTAATATTGAACAATTAGCATCGACAGCAGCCACATTTGTCGCATTGCACGTAAAGTATTCTCAACAGCAACAGGAACTTAATATTCAGAACAGATTCTGTTTAGCCATTTTCACGTAACTCGCAAACTTGTCCACGTTTCGGATTTCAATATTAAAATTTCTAAAATGCGGGTCTCGCGTTATAAAAGAAGCTTTTCATTAGCATTGCGTGACGCCATTGCGTGCATTCGAGAAACTCCAGCTGCGCACGCGTTATGAACTGAACAATTATTTCTCAATGATTCAATAAATTACAAAAATATGCTAAATTATTATGTTATTAAGACAGAGTCTTTAATCTGACTTTAGCAACGGTTAATTAAAAGCATTAAAAGCTTTTACGTGTTATGTAGTAAAATGAAAATTAAAATAATTTGCTTAATACGAAATTTAACGCGGGCAGTAATTATACGAGGGTCAAGCTGAATTTATTGAGAATAATAAACACGGTTAATATTTTCTAGGATTTTATTTTAAATATGCTCAATGTAATTCCCTTCAGCAATGATACACTTGACCATTCTTTCTTTCCACTGTTTAAAAGCTCCCAACCAATCTTCTTTCGGAATACCTTCAAAATAAGCGTGAACTGCGGTATCAATCTCTTCTTCAGACGAAAACCTTCTACCCCGCAAATTCCTTTTAAGCGCAAAAAATAGCCAAAAGTCGCACATTGCTAAATCAGGTGAGTACGGCGGATGTTCTATTACTTTTATATTTTTTCCAGCTAAAAACTGGAGAGTTAAAGCTGCCGTATGGGATGATGCATTATCATGGTGGAGCATAATTCCCTTGTCTGGAACTCTACTGAACACTTCAGGCAAACATTTTTCAGTGTACCATTTAGCTGTAACTGTCTTTTGTCCATCTAGCTTAATTGCATTTACTAGGCCCGTACTTCTGAAGAATACCGCATACATAACTTTTTTCATAGCTCGCTGCTTCTTGGTCATTGTTGGAGTTTCCTCATCTTCGTGAATCCATATACGACTCTCTTGGCGGGTAGGTACGTCGAAAAAGGGAATATAAGTTTCGTCACCTGTCACTATTTTGGAAAAAATTTGGTGTCCGCCATTATTTAAGAAATTTAAAGTTTCATGGCAAATTCTTACACGCTCTGCTTTTTGGAAGTCAGAAAGGTGATGCGGCACAAAACGACTGACCACTTTTTTTAAATGCAGGTGATCGTGTATGATTGTTTTAACAGCTGAGGATCCAATCTTGAGTTGATGCTCTATTACCGCATAAGTGGCTTTATTGTCCACTTCAATTATTTTTTTAACAGCAGCAATGTTTTTGTCGGTAACAGCCGTAGGAGGACGCCCTGCTCCTTTTTGATGCTGAACAGAATTTCTTTCGCGTTCAAATTCCTTATACCATCGGTAAATTGTAGCCAAGGAAGGTGCTTGTTCACTAAAAGCTGAATCTAAACTCTCTTTGCACTCATAAGCGCTTAAACATTTTTTAAAGTCATAATAAATCATGATTCGAAAATGTTCTCTGGTTAATTCCATTTTTTTACTTGTAATGTCATTTTAAAAAATTAGTAACTTGAGTTTTCACGAACGTAACTTCAACAACTAAACTTCAAATGACAGATAAAGAGTTGTTCTAAATAACACTGTATGTTTTGTTTTTCAAGGCCTACTAGATTTTCTTATTCTCAATAAATTCAGCTTGGCCCTCGTAAACCTGCACGTTGACTTTAGGAAACAAGGGTAAGTGTTTTTTGGTTACGAGCGTGCATTAAGCCCGAAACTTGGTGTTGTTATGTTACAAAAATTAATCCACATTCGTGTATCAGCATATTCTAAATATAAATTTCGTTGTTTCAGACAAATCCATCATCAATCCGTACGGTAGTCAAGTTGGGGAATACAAAACGAGCCGTAAGTTAAACTCTTTTTTCCTTAAGGAACAAGCATTAAAATATTGCCAGGCTAAAATGTTCAGCTCATGGCAACACCCTATTTGTATCAGCTATATGATATATGAAACACGCTATATTGATTTAGCTTTAAGCTAATAAATCAAAACTGTCAATAACTTTATTATTTTAGCAACAGGGTATATAAAACCTTGGCTGTCGGTTAACACTTTTGATAGAATAACTTTAGATCTTTGTTCGGAAATGATTTCTGCTAGAATATTAATATTGACGGAAAGAAGTTTTTATACCTACACATCTCCCTGTGTTTGTTTGGTCGTGCGCGATACTTTGACAAATTAATCTACTTTTATCGCTTCGAAAGGTGTTCGGCCATAAAAAAAGGGGGTAAAAAAATGAGAAATTCAATATCGCAGCTACCTTATGGTAAAAATCTTTTGAGAGTTATTTGCCTGAAGTAGATAAGGACTTAATATATGTATATCTCTGAAGTTACCATTCGATTTTCCTGCCAAAATTAAAACCAAAGAAAGCAATTATTAGCGAAAATTTATGCGCAGCGCCCTAAATCCAAACCGTCAAAATGAAATTGAATCCGATATTAAAATTTACCCTATCTATAATGAAATCTTGATTGAGGAAAGTATATCGCGGGTGTAATAAAAATCTGACGTAGCAAAAGCTGGCGATATGAAAGCATGACCTCACCGTGATAGCGGACATCTCGGCGGATGGGGCGAACTAGGAGAACCACTGGTCTTCGTCGGCATCATAGCGAGATGGAGAATGTAATAGTAATTTTCTCTTCGATTTTGCGACATCCAGGGGTCATATTGGTCCAGCAATCTAATATGGGATCGCATCAAGTCGCCCTTCGTCATAACGCCCGTCCGTCCGTATCCTATCGTATTTCTCCCTACATTCCGATTTGACACCGGCCAACATCCGCTTTATCCCTATTTCCTTTATGGACTAACGCATGGCTAAAACCGGTCAAATTATTACCGCGGATAAGTCGAATTAGTCTCTTGTAATGAATTACGTGACGCTGTTTTGGGACCAATGCATTATAGTTATGTATCCCTCCACTTAATCATAAACCTGAAAATTTCCCCCTCGAATCGCTATTATTTTTAATGTCCACTCTTTCATAATTTATTAATAGCGAATTCACGGAAAAATAACAACCTCGTTAGACAATCGAATGATGATGAGAAAATAAATACTGTTATTCTCCAAATTCCTGCGGTAAAGCAAACATGCCAAACAACTAAATTATTCACATACGTTTACAGTTTCCGTTGTTGCGTGTGGACTCTTAACTGCTATGTATTGACCCGTTTACAACAGAACAACTTTAAACGATATTACATATACCTACATGATTTGTCCGCTCCTGTATTGAAATTAACTCGAACCCCAGTAACATATAATTAACATCAATGGAACGTATAACTCACAGTTACCGAAAAAGCATTAGACGAACCAGTAAATTCTTTTTTTTATAAACCAACTCAGATTTTCTTTGAAAAAAGAATTAGAAAAGTTATGCTTTTATTATACCATAGCACAACTAAAAGAAGAGAGAGAATCGTATGGAAAATGTGCTTAATGGGGATTTGATATAAAGCTTTGCTGCTTTAAAACCGATAAAAGTATTTGTTTGGGTTACATTTTTTTCCTAATACGTCTAGCTAAACCGACTAATAATGATTGACCGCGGAATATGTTTCCTATTTTCTCAAATTGTACGAAACCCTCTCTTTGACTAAGATCAGCGTTTATGTGTTTTTTTTTCTTCTAAGAATTAGAGCCTCTGAGTGAACATTATACATTATACCTAACGCTGTAATATACTGTATATAACAGAAATTTATTATATGTCGTTTCGAGTCGGGTTTTGTTAGGACTTAAAATATTTTCTCGCATTTAGTCATGTAAAATCGATTACATTAGATTAGACAACCACTTTGTATTTTCTATTACATGGTTCGAAACATCGTGGCCCATTAGTTGCATATAAATACAGGAAATACATAGTTATGTTTACCGAGTAATTTCTTAAAGTAAAAATAAATTGAACCAGTGTAAATAATATTTTTCTGTATGACAGAGATGTAAGTGAAATTTACATTGTTAAGCAAGAATTAATGCCAGGCAGAATAAAGCACTTACAAGTAGGTCTGCACGATATTGAAAAAAATCGAAAAAGTATCCATAACGTCAGTATATCGAGTCAATTGATATATCGTTTAAACTGAGATACCTATATCGAATTAACAGATGTATCTAAAGCTTGATTCCTTAGAAATCCGGCAGTGGTAATCTCATAAGATTTATTTATTTAGCGTACAGCATAAACAACTGCTCCTGTTGCAAATATATTTCATTTTTTAGAAAAGCTTAATTCAACTTTATTAACACATAAATAAATTGAAATACAACAAATTAATCAACATTTTTATAAAATTTTGTGTTGAGATGTTTCATTGGGTTTTGCACATCCTTCTCGGTTAGAGAATTTGCAGCTATATTCCACTTCCGTTTGAATACATCGATATTGAGAGCTTCACAACGCATATTCTTCAATTTCTTATTAATATGTGCCCAATTGGTTCCGGAACATTTGGCGGATTGTGATCTTTGGGTACAACATTGACTCGATTTTCATCGAAAAAATTCTTTTACCGATTTTCCATTGTGGCATGCATTCTTTGGCATATATTTCACTGTTTATTGTACCATTACTAACGTACGATTTTGCCACACATACAAGTGGCCTGCCATACGAAATATTTTATTGGAAATTTTGACACTTTTTTCGTGCATATGTATTTGTCTTATGTTCCCCAACTTTGTTGTTACATAGTACTCTGGTCCCGGAACTTGTTTGAAGTCTGCAACAACGTAGGTTTCATCATTCATCACCATACAGCGAAATTTCGTTAATAAATTTCGATGAAGCCCATCTGATCTTATTTTAGCAACTCCTTCGTAGACTTCGGGCCTTCCAGCGATCTTTTTAACTTTATAAGACTTATGCCCGGCTCGTTGTTTCTCAAGATGCAATAATTTTTGGCACCCATGCACCTTTTGAATCACACATCTTTTCGATAATTTGGGATTTTTCTTGAACAGCCGAACAATTCTTCGATCTTTGATCAGATCTCTTGCACCTGGTCTTCCTGCACTGCCACGTTTTCTGTCAATAGTTAGAATCTTCTTGTAACCGTCACAACATCTTCTTATTCAAATTCCATAAATAGTCTAACTTGTTCGTAACGTGTGATCGAAAAAATTTCACCTCAAAGTTTGCCATGAAAAATATAAATCATGTCTTTGCTAAGGTCATACAACATAAGCCATTAGAACTACTAAATCTAAAGCCACGCCTAACTGATACAAATTAGAGCAGATTAAATTATTCTAAAAACTAAAATTGAATACAAATTGAACAGAAAAATGTTATTAACGGAAAATTATTTTAAAGTAGTTGAGTTATGTCACCTCCATTTTTTTGATGGCAGATTTGAATTCTGTGTTTAATAGAATTAGTGACTTTTTATATGCCTGACAGTAAAACAGACATAACCTCACACACCTCACATAACCTATAAAACAACAGCTGACATTTGTATGGCTTAAAAGTCGACATGCCTAATTTTGTGTTTTCATGTTTCATAGCCAACTTGAGGTGAAATTTTTTCGATCGCATGTTATCTCCCATATGTGCATTGTAAACTTTAACATTAGGCTTATATCCCTTCTTTAATGTATCCCAACCCCTGCACCTATTGATGTCTTCTATTTCTATAGTAAGTGGGAGCTAAAGCTACAGCATTATTACCATACCACTTTGTTAGTATGACTTGTCCCCTTCTACTAAAGATGTCATCAACAGAACCCCAGTCTCTCTTTTTCATTTTGTGTTTTCATAAAAACGGTGGCGTTTTGAGTCTGTCGATTCGTGCTTTGTAGCCTGCATCGGTATGTATTTCTCAAACGTTAAAGTAGTTCAACTTAGGGTCATTCTTAGTGACCCATGGAATTAAAAGTCACTTCTCATCTTATGTATAATATAGTTAATACAAATTAAGGTATCGAAATTTATGTGATTATTATTAGTTTTGTATCTTGTCAAAATTCCCTGAACCAACCTTAAACATGTCTTTTAATTCCATTGGTTACTGAGAATTGCTTTAAATTGAATCGCTTCAATAGTGTGATAGATTGAAGAATAGTTATCAAAAATAACTGAAAATTGGGTCCTCTTATGCTTCTACATAGTGTCATAACTGTAGAATGGTTCAAACCTAATACAGTTGATCCGTTTTCATTCACCTTGATTATTGCAGTTTGATATATTGTGAAGTCAAACATCCCGTGCCACCATACATCCATACAAGGCAAAAATCTTGACTCTCCAAAGGTTCTGACTTATTTCAGACATATTGTTTTAATGTTGAAAGACCGTCTTCCGAGTTGGAACCGTGTCATTGTTGAGAAAGAAGAACTCAACGTTTCGCCCAATTTCTTAAGGGGCTTCAACAGTTGTAACTCAACGTGTGAACTACACCCGAAACGAAACGCTTTTAGCAAGAGGAAGAAGGGCACGGTAATTCAATTTGTAAACCAGGCCAGAGGCGAAATCTTGCATCATTCTTTCCCAACAATGACAAGATCCCATACAGGAAGACGTTCTTAAGACACTGACCGTGGAAGTCTTCGAAATCATATTGTTTTAATTTATAGATTTTCTGGCAAACTACCCAGGAAAAGGTATAAAATTCGTCAAACTCGCCACCATAAACTTTTAGAAACTATACTGAACTTGCTGGACTTAAAATAAAAAATATGCTATTTTAAGTTCAAGTAGCCTTTGAACAGAATTATTTTCTCATCAGTAGAAACTTGACGTTATACGAGCACCGAGAGGCATTTTGCACATATAGCATTGTACAAAGGTCTTAAATATTTTCTAGGGTCATTATTTTCAGGATTATGGATTCTCATATCGACAAAATGAATGGGTTTTAATTTTTAAAATCTATTCACGCTGTTTGAAATTACTGGAACTTGAATCATGTAAATTCCCAGTAAGAATGTGAACGCCCACAAAGGTTTTCAATACAGTGTAGATTGAAAAATACATATTTTAATTTTTAAAAGCGATGCTTTTCTCTTTAATGATGTTGCCTTGCTTCCACCTGTTTGTTTTTTCAAAGCCAATTTTACAAACAGGTCAGTCGTTGATATGGGTTTTACCTTATTTCTCCGGTACTAACATATATTTTCATGAAATTTTTCAAGGTAGCAGCGTAAGAGTCTGCCAAATAAAAAATTTCGTAATGTAGACGACACTTTTATATCTTACCCTATGGAGACATAGTCTTACATCCTTTCCAGATAATTTCAGCAATTAACGGCCCAATCTCAAGCTCATGATGGAAATAAAATAGAATGGGTCCCTCCTTTTCTTTGGCGTCCTAGTATCCCGAGAGCCAAATGGTCGATTGGAACATTCATTCTATTGCAAACACATTCACAACTCGTTTGCACAGATATCAACTTTGACCTCTAATTCCTAAGGTTCTTCTCCAGGCATATTATCATTGTAATAATATTTATTTGAGCCTCCTAAATCTTTATGTTGAGTTTTCCAACCCTCATCATTATTTCCATCATTGCTAAAAGCTTCAGTATCAGATAATTCATTTTCTTTAGTTGGGTAAGTTCAAAGTCCGTTGAAGGTCTTCTATTTAATTTTATTGAACTATAAACATTATTGAATGAAAATTTACATACCCAAAAAGGAAAACATGACGGTATAAAACTACCTTCCTTTTTGTACCGTACACTCACCATAACCACCAAGACATGGCAACAATTAGGGACGAATAAAACACCAAATAAAATTTACTCTTATTAAACACACCATTTACATTCATTTAATCCACCACTTCAAACACAAATTTAAATGGACAATAGGTACAAAAACGGAGTTCTGTAACACATTCGTGCAGAAAGCTTGACTTCTGTAGCAACTATAATTTATATACAAGTACTAATAGATGCTTCAAAAATTTTACACTGTAGAGCTATGTCGTCAAATAAGTACAACGTAAACAAACGGTAAAATCAATGCTAATTGCTTAAGATAACAATTAAGATTCTTATGCATTCGGGGACCGAGTGAATGAGAGTGCCCTAGGGAAGTAAGGAACGTTTATTTTCCTACGTTCACAATCAGCAACAAACAAGTGGTAAATGCTGTTTACTGAATTGATAATGAAATCCTAAATTTTATGATATGAGTATGTATATAGGAAGTGGATTCTTTAGCAAGTGATTGTGAAATTTTGCAGACAATGATTTGAAGCTAACTCATTAAGAATAACCCAAGTCACTACTTTAACAATAGTTCTCAATTTCATTTGTACTCGTATAGTCATTCGTAAGTTAAGTTCCCAAAATTTTAAAAAGTATATCCATTCTCCAGAAACGCATATATATTTTGATGACGAAAAAATTATTAGTGCTTTTCGGGATTAATTGACTTTTTTATGGTTTTTTCCCTTGACGCTTAAAATATACAAAACACGTATTTACATGTATGTAGTATACTGACCGGAAAATTGCTTTCCCACACAGAAAGCCCTTTCATTAATTAATCACCTGTCAGTTTGATCCATAAATATTAGTTTACTCTCTTGGAGCCCCAACATTTGCATTATTTGTAACTAAATTGCACTCTTGTCTGAAATTATAACTGCCTACGCTCGCGTTTTGAAATAATAATTCATAACTTAACTTTTGCCATTATCTAACCTGAATTGACGCCCTTTAATTTCTAAATAAGCGTATTTCAGTTGGAGGCCTTTATCACGCTATAAAAATAAGTCCCGCTAAAACCTAAAGGAGATCGTCGATATTATTTTACGGTTTTAGTTTAGAAAGGTTTGTTATAACCAAAGGACTATTTCTATTATACGAATTTAATTACCTCCTAGGCGTTAATTAAATAATTACAAATTAATCTCCGGTGGTGGTATTTAATTGCGTTTCGTTATTACCTTTTTCCTTTGTTCGCACGTATCGGAATAAGTAAAGGACGTTAATATCTCTTCACTACCAGCCAGGCAAAGCCGGCAAATATTTAATGTACTCGAAACGAGTTTATTAAGAGAGCAACCTATTTCTCTCCTGTCGTATATCATCTAAATTTGAAATATGCGCAGGTCAAAAGCAAGACCTACCCGCTCTAATTTAGCTACTGTGGTCACTGCAGTATAACCAAGGGTTCATAAAAGGGCATAATTTTTTAATATATGTTTCGCGTACATTAATGCTATTTCCCAAGTAATGCAGTCAAATGACATCAAAATTCCCCGACTCACCTAACTAGGAGCACGTATTTTTTAAAAATTAAACAAGCTAATTCGCAAAATTGTACGCCCCTTTATTGGTAGTGCTTACTTTTTTACATTTTTCAGCCGTAGTAATGGAAAAATGTAGTCGAGAGGTAGAGGAAAGGTCTAAGGCGGTCTAAGGTAAAACATTTTCCTGAGTAATTTCTTCGTAAAAGCGCCGTTTCTATTAAATTTTGCATTTTAAGAGGTTTACATTGTTAAACTGACAAAATTTGCATTAAAAATTCAAGAAGGACAATTATTAGTTTCGCGTCAGTCTCGTCTTTTTACATTATTTTATTAGCAACCGCTTCTACTCGAATACTTGAATAGGTAATTAACTCCAAGTTTATTTTGTCAAATTGAGATAAAGTGAACCCTTCGTTCTTGTACTAACCATAGAGATTACTACAGTTTACCTTTTTAAAGTTTTATTCATTACACTCGTTTTTAAACAGCAATTAAATGGGCTTTATTAAATTATATAAAAGAGGAACTGCAACTTTCTGTAAATAGGGTTTTATCCAGATTTAATGGATCAACCACATAAATCGTGCGCCTATTTTATGTCCTTACCCCTTAAATAATTAGTTAGGCAACATTTACTACAATTCACCATACACTGCAAGATTATCTATGGAATGCATGAAGTGCTACCTAACCTAAGTACTACTTAATACCAACCTTAAAATTAGCTAAATTAAAGATAATTTGTTGAATTAAATACGGCATTAATATGTTTTGATTGTTTTTCAGTTTATTCTGACTGGACTGTAAAATAACATGTGTGGTTTATTTGTGTCATTTTACTTGAAGATCGCGTACTTCTTCCTTCAGTGTTCAGCCTGCTGGCTGGTTTACCGCAGCTTTCCATTCCTCCTAGCATGCTCTTTTTCTTTTCATTATTTGATACGATGTACTTCCTGTCTCTGAAGTGGAAGTTTTTTGATCAGTGCGTGCTACCTGTAATGTCATATGGAGCGGGAGACCCTAAAATTGACGAAAAAAATATGCAACTCAAGGTGGAAGGTCGAGACAAAATTCCCAATCGAAATATCAGACAAACCACAGGAACACGGGATGCTGCCGAAGCCATTCTGCATTTGAAATGGAATTGGGCAGGTCACGCCGCTAGGATGGAGGACGACCAATGGACAAAAAAGATCGTAGAATGGTGGCCGAGACACGAGGCATTTATAAATAAGGAGAGATCACATAAGAAGGATCGCAGGAGACTGAATTCAGGTTGCCCAAAATCGGAAAAGGTGGCAAAATTTGAGGTAGGCTTTCGTCCAGCAGTGGACAATATGAGCTTATGATGATGATGTTGACTACCTGTGTCGTCCAATATATTTGTTTTATATATGCTAGTCGCAGCCTTCCTTTCGCAGTTTTTAACTTATGTACGACCTGCATTATGGTTTAAAGAGTTCCACTTCGTCATAGTACATGACCTATTGTGTACGACCTGTATTATGGTCTTAAGAGTTCCACTTCCTCGTAGTATATGACCTATTAGGCAGTCTCTTCTTTCTTGTGCCTGTCCCCACAGTTGACATTCTTCATTTATTCTCCTCAAACCTCCGTGATTTATCTATCTATCCAGTTTATCTTCAGTAATCTTCTATAACACCATATTTCCATCGCTTCTAGTTTATTTTTGGTTGTCTTTACCACAGTCCATGTTTCACGTTCGTATAGCAACACACTCCAAATATAGGCTTTCACAAATTGCTTTTTGGTCGCGTTATATCGGTTTAAATTAACCCGTAACCGGAGACGACCTATTTGCGTCACGTTACCGGAGATGACGGTCTGTTCGACCGCTCGGTATTTTAAATGGTTTTTGTTCACTGAATACCTTAAAAATTGCTTTTAAGTCGTTATTTTACGAATATTAATATCAATACTACATATACACAATAATCAATAGCAATATATTCTGTGTAATTTTACTATTTAGATGTCGCAATGTTATATAAACCAGACAATTACATTATTTAAGAATTTTATTTAGTTCAAAAATAGATTAACAATACTATATAACCAAAGAAGTTTATTATGTTTAAATGCTTGCAGCACATTGCACACAAAGTTTTCTGCTACATTCCAAGCATATGGGAAGTTTACATTCGGTGCAGAGGTATTGCGTCTTTCGTTTTTTCTTGGGATCACAACAATGGCATGTTTTTCTGATTAGCAGCCTTTCCTCAGGTTCTAAATTTTGCACTTCATAATTTGCATCTGGTCCTGGAATAAAAAATTACTATACAATATTCCCAAACAATAAAAGGTTGTTTTTTTTACCTAGAATGCGTTTGATACAAAACTTAAGTTCTTTGGAAATTTTGTAGTTTGTAAGACGTCTCTGCATGTGAGAAGTCACCAGCTGCTTTGCCAATGCCTTTATAAATTTTGATCTCTCTACTAAAGAATTGCCTTTGTAGAGTTGGTATAAAATATGCGCATTGACGCTGCTTATATCTAAAATACGGAAAAAGATTGCCATGGGCCACCTGCTGGTTCTGCGACTTGAACAGTAATTGGCACACTTTTCATCTAACGTGTCCACTCCTCCTTTCGTACTATTGTACCATGTTATTATTTCTGGTTTTCCAGTCTCTTCATCAGCTTCATTTCGATGGTGCATCGATGAAATCAGCAACACGGCTTTTCCTTTTTTTGGACTATAAGATACCATAGTAAGGTCTTTTGTAAAACCGTACAACGTCGAACCAACTTCCCTCTTTCTGTCGGGCAAAAATTCAGCTGGTATTTCTCTCTTATTTTTTTTTAATGTTCCTACATATGTGAGACCCTTTTCTTTCAATAAGTTAGCTAGCTCAATAGAACTGAACCAATTATCAGCTGTAATATTTTTATTTGTTTTATATACAGGTTTTGCCAAACGAAGAACCGCCTGCGTAGGTTTACCTAATTTTTTTTCATCTTCAGTAAGGGTTTGTCCGTCTGAATCTTTGCCACTGTATATGTAACCATTGTAAAAGTAATTGTTCCTAGCATCCGCTAAACACATAACTTTCAAACCATACTTGGCTGGTTTGTTCGGCATGTACATTTTAAATTTACATATTCCTCTAAAACTTACCAGCATTTCATCTATACAACCTGAAACACCTAAACTATAAGACTCTTGACATTTGGTTACAAATATATTAAACAGTTCGCTTACTGGAGCGGTTGGATCATCAGCTTTTCGTAATTTTCTGTCTTCTGGATTGTCAAAACGAAGACAAATAAGTAAAAAGGCAAACCTTTTCTGGTTCATGACAGCACGAAAAATATCTCGCCCTGTACCATCGGTGGCAAACAATGTTTCGATATTTTCATGATTACTTTTGAAAACGGCTGAATACAGTAATAAACCAAGGAATGCTTTTAATTCGATAATATCAGCATCCTTGATATCACTCCTGTTGGTATTACTATATCGAGATCTTTCCTTTCTTATCTTTTCATTTGTCCATCTTAATATAATTTGAAGCATTTCTTCAGTAAAAATTAAACTCCAAACCGAAAGTTCATCGGGAGCTTCTCCCATGTTGACCTTCGAATAAGCTCGAAGTCCAGGAAGTTGCACGATAATAATATATTGTGGCTTCTTGTACGAGAGGTTTCTACCTGATTATAAGCATGCCATTTGAAGTTATTTTTCCCAAGATACATTTTCTTTCTTGAGGAATTTATTTCCTGTTGTTGATTTTCATCCGAACTTGCATCTTCGTATAATTGTTCATTTCTTTCAGTTTCACAAAACTGGTCATTCTCTTGTTCAGAGTCCGATTCATGTTCACTTTCTATTGCAAATTGTTCATCACAACTCTCAATATCACTTGCATTATTATCGTCGTCTTCAAACCACCGCATTAACGTCTCTTCGTAGTTTTCGTCGCTATATTTAACACGTTTTGATGGTCCCGCGCGAAAATCCATGTTGACTATTGTAGTTACGTAAACGGAGACGACGGTCTCACAGACGGGTAGCGCACTTTGACTGGTGATCACATGCAGCCAATTAGTTTTGCAAGGGTGAAATTTTCCAAGAAGGCCTATTTAACTCCCACTTGAAGGTACTGAGCCTTAAAACCGGCTGTGAATTGTAGTCAAACAGAAAAATCCAAATTACTGTTAAGGGGTGTCTGGTAGACCGCTCGTCTCCGGTTACGGGTTTTAACGAGTGATATAGCATATACTCGGAAATTTGGCGAAAATGTCTTCGAATTTAAGACCAGAGAAATTATTAACATTTTTAGGGTTTTTCATGTTTTAAAATTGTAAAAATTGTATGATTTGTATGATTTTATATTCATCTTGTATTCTCAGCAAATATATTTTTGTTGTGTGATCATTCGTTGATTTAACAAAATCTTTGTGCAACGGGCCCTTAGTGTTGTGTTTGTTGGTATGTTGAACCTTTAAGAGGGTCGCGTGGTCCCTTTTTCTAAACTTCGCTGGATATTCTTTAGCATTAGGTGTGAACTACAATGATTAACATTTCCGTAATTAACATGACTAATGCCAGCTCTAGACAGTTTTCAAATATTTTACAAAACATTCCAAACAATTCCCCAATTTATTTAACCTTTGCAGTAAATAACAAAAACGTTTTTGCAAATTGATGAGAAATTATTTAGAACCGTTTTTATCATTTCCGAATAAACTTACGCAATATAAGTACCGATATTATCGACATATCGATTAAATTGCCAAATCAAACAAATCGATGTTTTGAAATAATCTATCGAATAAACCCTTAGGACATTCTATAAATAGATTAAATCTATATTTCGATACTTTTAGAATTCTGCATCGATGTTTTCCCAGTCTATTAATGAAATATATTTGTATTTAGTTTATTACAAAAAAATATCAATTAATTATTATTGTTTTATATGAAGTCACGTTAATTAATATGAACAATGTTTTTCTACAGATAGAAGAAAAACCAGTTTCAATTATATCACTATTTCTCTTTACGCTTGAACTTTTAAGTAACAAGTCTACAATACTTAAATGGCATAATTTGATAAATGTATAAAGTGTTCAATATTGTAAATACCGACGCATATCGTCAAAGTTATCATATGTGCTCTCTAAATCAGAAGTCTCGGGTTCGATTTCCAGGCCAAGGAGGGGAGAATTAGAACTGAACGTAGAGGACATACGTTCAGTTTTAATTCTCCCCTCCTTGGACTGAAGAAGATCGACCCTCAGTGGTGCGAGGTTCACGATTATCAAAGATGTTAGTATAACAACCGGGACCGTGCCCTCCGAAGCACGAAGGGACGTATGACCAATGACCATATTCCGGCTTCGCTGGTCTTAGGAATCGAACCTGAGGTGCCTGCGTCAGAGACCGAGTCTTTTACACGCGGCTATCCGCTTTCTCATTCTTAAATTCTTAAATAAAAGGTAAATAATATAAATCAACCACCTACATATAATTTAAAATTACAAATGATGTGCGTCGTAAATTTAAAATTTTTATAATTCATTCAGTTTATTTTATTCTGGACATTTTATAAACCGTATTTGTCATACAAAATTAATATAATTTAAATAAAAATAAGTCTTAATAATGCTTAATACAACATAAGCGCCATATAATATGATACTTCACAACGACTAAAATGAAATGATTTCAACTAAGAAATTATTATTATTACTGGTTAGGCTAATTTCACGGTTTAGTAATAAGTTATTACCAAATCCTGTGATTCTCGGTACTACTAAAAAGCTTTTTAAAATTAGACACCAGGATTAAAATCAGCGGTAAGCAAATTTAACTGTTAAAAACGTTCGGAACGGAGCTTGACCATCTGAAAATTTGAAAGATTTTTAAGCTTTTTCAGACTAAAATTTGAAAATAAAAATACGTTTCATAACATGTCTGTATAAATGAAATACCTGTGATGCTAAATTGGGCCAATTTTGCTTAATTTTCTCTCAAATAAATTTTGTTGAAAAGATATTATTAATTGTATAACAAATTGCATTGTCAGTCCTTACTTTGTTCTTTTCTAAACCCATATAATTTTTTTTAGAATAAAAATCTTATTCGGATGTGATAATAAAATCTATATCGAAGGAGGGTATGTTTTGGTGCTTATTTTTGCGAAAGAAAATCCTCCTAACAAATATGCTCCTGTTTTGAAGTTTCGCTTAGTTGGTAACAACAAAACAACAAACTAAAAGCACAATGCGTTTTCAGAAAATCAAAGTTAATATCAAGCTATAAGTTTTACTGTAATAATTAGTTTATAAAACTAACACATTAGTTTCAACTTTCAACAATAGTAAACATGAAGCTTCTGCAAAAGCGTTACTTAATGGTTTTGCTGCATTTATTACGTACTTAATTACCTTTTCACCTATGTTTCTAAACATCCAAATAAACAAAGCAGAAGTTACATTAAGCATTTTAGAGAGAACTGAAGCAGTGAAACTGAGATATACAACGTTGAAAGAGCTACCAAAATGTTGTCGTTATAACCGAGTTGTCGTTATAACAAAGCATGTAGCATTATGTATCTAATGCCCATGTATTGTATTTAATTTAAAACGTAAGTAGACTTACTTATATAAACATTTAAATTAAAAACAAATTGCGGTTAATTAATACTCTTTGTTCTATAGAAAATTGCTTGCACTTTTCCATATTTTGACTCTGCGCAGCCATGCACTGGGATTAAACACTGTTAAATGATGGTCACAAACTTCCAACTCAATACTAACTGCTTAAATAGCACAGCCAAAAATAATCTAGAAAATTAAAACTGTAAACATTATAAAAGAGTCACCCGATAAGAATCGATTGCAAATTGTGTTTTTATAACTGAGTTTTCATTAAAAAATTTGCGCTATAACCGGGTTCAATTATGATTGAGTTTGGGGGATCTCTGAATACACAACGTTATAACCAAGTTGGCGTACTAACCGCTGTCAATAATTCGGAGTTTAATGTATTTCAAAATACTTTAAAGGTTTTTCCCCAAAACTGTGAACAAATGTAATTTCTAAAATAAAATAGACTTTATTAGACATTTTTATTTACAAAAAAAATACAGTTTGTGAAAATGCAAATATTTCTGAAACAAAAGGTACATTACACAATATATAAAATACCGAATAAGTAAGTAAGTAATATTTAAAAAAAAAATAGCAAGAACAAAAAGCTTTCGTTAGAGCAATATTTAAATATGCATCAGGAAATAAATTTCTGAACAAGGGCCTAAGTTTTGACCTACCTCCAACTCTCAAATGACTGAAGTTGTTTATGAACCGCAGAATTCTAAATTCTGGAATTTAGTAGTCGGTTTTAGTCTCATCTGGGGACAGGAAATTTTGATCTCATGTAATTGACTCCCTGAATAGCTTTTCCGTGATTTTCCTAGTCTATAGAAGCAGCAGGGTTAAGGGTAATTTAACTCACTACCTTAGTACCACATTATATCAGTTAGAATAATTCTCACGCCCCTATAAAGCTACCTGAATATTCTGAGGATATAATAGAGGTATGCAGTGGATGATAAGTGAACAAAGCATATTCTTCGACTGACATATTCACCATTGAATGATCTATCGAAGCTGATTAATTAAATGGATTTGTGCTGTTTTAAGCACTTTAAAGACTCTTCAGGTAATATTCGAAACCTAAAATTGACTCGTCATTATTCAATATTTCCATGGCAACGAGAGAAAGGGCAATCAATCAATCAGCACATGTTTCACTGTTTCAACTGAGAATATAGTTAAGTCTACCTTCATCAAAATGAAAGAAAAACTTAAACGAATACGTTTACTTCCTCAATTTATAGATTTCCGACAGCCTTATAACCTATTTCATATTGGTTGCATGTTTTAGTAGATCACATTTTAAGTTACACACACAAAGGCGATTGATTTATAGCAAAAGAGTAGAAAAGGAAATCGTTCAAGATTAGATTATAATTCGTTTTGAAGAAAATGCTTTTCTACTGCTTGAACCACAACATAAAATTGAATTATAAATCGTTTTAGTTCGTTTCGAATATTATTTTGTGAAAAATTAAAACCTTTTTTTAAGTAGGGGAACGATTTTATATTTTGGAAAATTTGGAATGTATTCGTGAAAACTCCGGTTCAACGTATGGCTAAAAAATAGCAGCAAATATTGTGAATTCCGCACATTTCCTTAAATCTGTAGTTTCCAGAGAATTGCGGGAATAACGAGATGTAAATTGATTCCGGCGGCTGCAGGGGCTGAAATTGCTGAACTTTACGTAAGATGAATCGTCTAAATTGGGGTTTAGTTAACCTTTTTTCATATCTACAAAAAATTGCCCTCGATTTGGTAATAGGATTTTGATTTCGAAATACGAAAATGCATTGTTTATAGTTTTTGTTTGCTCGGATGCGTGGCTTAAATTCTAATTAAACTGGCAAATGATATCGTGCTTTTATAAATTCTGCCGATGTAGCGTTAATACTATGACGAAGCCAATTAAAACTAATAGAATATCCTTTTATACGCTGCATTAAATGAGGAACAGGATAAAAGTTTAAATATTTATGTAGACTTACAGGTATATTACTGGGAATTACCACCAAGCGAATAATTGTTCAAAAACTTCTCGGCGAGTTTTCATTTCCCAGTTCATTAATTTTAAATTTTGAAATAATATTATGGCCTAAATATCCAGTTAGTTATTCTTGCGAGAGAATTACTTCACCAAGTTTATAATATAAAGTAAAGTAGCTGGAAACTAAACAAGTTATATAAATTTTTTCACGGTCTCGCAAAATGCACATTAAAAGTTTTAAATGGGACTACCACATACACATCACGAACGTCCCTTGTTGAACACTCGCTTTCATTTGCATATTAAAATGATTTCGCCTGAAAAGTTCGACACAACATTCTACCTTTGCTCGTTTTTCTCGTGCCATTTAATGAATTTTCATTAGTAGTTTTACTATTTCATAATCACCGTTCCGGGAGGGCGGATAGTTAGGTTACGGTCGGCGTAATTATAAAGGTTTAATTGAAAACCATACAAAATTTGACGTTGTTAACGAAATGGGACGAAAATAGGAGTAAACCGTTTCCTGTTGACATCGGCAATTATCCTTAGCAAGTTTAAGCACCTGCACCCTGCGAAAGGGTTTCATTATATACATCAAAGAAATTGTTTAAGGTCATCAAACAGGACCCGTTTCAAAATAGGAGTGGTTAGGTTGTCAAAAGCGAGATAAGCGCTACTTGTGTTTCGCTTCTTTTGCTCGAGGATCGGAGAGAAGTCGCAGAACACTTAACCGGCAAAAATGCGATATGAATATAAATTTATGTACAGATGCAGCATATCTCATCAGATTTACGGCCTCATTTATATGAAAATCATCACGTTGAGGAGGAGAACAGACGTAAAAATCTTTCGAGTATTTAATTTTCGAGTCACGTCTTTCGTCACTTTACATTATTATACAGGAATTAAGTTTAATTTTATTTTCCAAGTATCATTTAAGTGGGATATATTCGCGAGGGAGTTTACCGGGTCATTTGAATAAACGTTTTGCAAATTTGGCGGATTTTCGAGAGCCCGGTATGTTATTATGCAAAGTAGTCCGGCTGCGTGTCCCTACCTTGCGTGATACACATACAGAGTTTTCTCGAAAATTATGGGAAGACGAATGCAGTAATGTCTCTTTTTATTGTCACCCCAAATACACAGCTACGGAGCGAATTTTGCATCACTTTTGTTTTCCCTTTTTTTGCTTGCTCGCGTTTTTTTATTTTTTATTTTATCGTACCTCCTATTGTTATGGATTAGCTTCGCAGGAACGGTTACGCCATTCAATTTCTTTTGGCCTTTTGTAGTTATAAAGCTTAACCGGTTAACGTCACGCGTTTTAGTGTTCAGCAGAGACGCATTTAGGCGTTTGGGCGTTCATTTTCCAAAATATTTTTGCCGCCTAATAATTAATTTATGAAATTTTCTGTTCAAACGTTCCTATGACAAACGAAATGCAGGGTATAAGTTTCGTATACAATACGTATAAGGCCATAAAATTCATCTTTAGTTTTCATTAATTGTTGATAAATATGAAAAAAATAACAAAAATAGAAGACGACTGAAAAAAAATAAAATTTATTACTTACTGTTTTTGAAAGTCCAAATAACATAATTTGAATGTTATTTATTAAATAATGCTAAACAGTAACCAAATCCAAACAAATTGAAAATAAACAACTTTACTTAACCTCTTGCCCATTCCAAAAGTACTAATCCAAGGAATGGTGTCTGTGATCTGATTAAATAGCGAACGTCAAAAGCCTTGTAGATATTAAAACAATCTAGAAATTTTTAATTTTTAGGCTTTTTACAGCTACAACTGCGGATTTTTACATCATTACTGACATCTTCCGCGTCCCAATCTCCATGCTTTCTTGTCTTCCCAGCCATTTTCATTTCAATTTTTCTTTTCCATTGCAACTTTCCCATATTTATTTTGATCGACCATGCCTTCTTCTTCGGAGCGGGACCCATTCCCATAACATCCTGGGCCATCGCTCTTCTCTCATATGCTTCGTGTCTCCATACCACAGTAACCTTTTCGCTTCTATGGTGATTACAATATCTATATCCATTGCTTATTTCCTCGTTGTTAATTCTGTCCAACTTTGTTAATCCACAGCTTCGGCGCCAGTAGTCCATTTTCATTGCCTTCAGTTCTAGTTCTTGTCTTTTTGTAATACTCTATCTCTCTGCCTCGTATGCTTACACTTTCTACAATGGCTTTGTATCATATATAACTCGTTTGGTATGCTTACTAAACTTTTTGTTCCATATTATTGGATGTAGTTTGCGCTACCAGCTTTTGATTTCAAGCTCGCTGTCTTCTTTTTCACTTAGAACTGTCCCACGGTATTTGTAGGTACTTTCGTTTTCAATTTTATCTCCTACAATTTCTAAGTCTTCGCCTTTACATCCTACTGTCGTACACTTCGTCTTCTCCATGTTTATTTGTATTAGTGGAAAATGAACTGTGTTCAAATATCTATTGGGGTATAGTTTTTTTTTTGTGAGTTTCTAATGTACTTGTAGTTCAATAAGGACACCTATCAGATGTCCCTAAATATTCTTTTCTCCAAATTAATTTCGTAATTTTGGCTCTGTCTTTAGAATTTTGTAATACTTCTTCATTTGCGTAGTAAATATCTAGTTTAGAAACATACAATGTGTTTAAAAGTTTGAAGAGGTACTTGATACATGATAGCCTATTCATCCCTGTGCAGGGCAAAGGCATCCCCTTTCTTTTCAAAACTTTCCGATCTTTTGCATCTTGTTTCCACTTTCTTCCCGCAAAGTTCGCAATCTCTTCTAGCCAACGTCTTTCCGGCTTACCCCTAGCTTTATTCCCAGCCGTTGGGGACCAAATAGTTTATCCCATCCTCCACTCCTGTTCTTCTTCGAATCCCTTCCAGTCTTAGTCTGTCTAGCGTTTTTATACCTAGCATATAACGTTCAATTTTTGTTTGTGCCCCTCTTAATTTCTGGTAAAACTGTTTATTCGTACTCCACGTCTCCGAATCATAAATAAGAGTAAAGAGAAGACGAATATTGAAAACACTCGTTTTTAATCTTGTTTCAGCTTCACTTTTTAAAGTCTTCTTTGTTGCCCATCCTTTTTTCAAAGTTATGTTCTTCTTTCAATTTCTATTCCCATTCTTTTCCCAAATGTTATAACTTGCCCTAGATACCTAGATATAAATACCTCTGCTAATCTTTTCAGTTTCTTCCCACATATCACCAAATTGTATTGATTCCTATTCATTAGTAATTTCGTCTTCTCTAAGTTTATTTTAAGGCCGAATTCTTCATTTTCCTAATTAAATTTTCTAGTATTCTTCTTAATGATTTTCTGATTTCTGCTAAAAGCAGAACATCATCTGCGAACCGAAAGTTTGTAGTCTTCTGTCTGAAATTGGTATACCAAAGTTTTTCATGTTGAATTTTTTGAAAACGCATTGTAAAACTAATAAATAAATGAGGTTATAATGGGCCTTCCTGTTTAACGCCTATTTGAATCTCAAAATAGTCGCCTTCTTTATCTAAACAGATTTTTGGCTTTATACTTCTATAGTGTGTAGCTGAGATTTACTGATCTTCTAATGCCGTGTGCTTCAGATTACCAAAAGCTTTTTCAAAATGAATTAGGGCTATGTAAAGTGCTTTGTTATACTCTTTATAATTCTATATTATCTGACTAATTTTTGCAGGTGATCCATGGTCGAGAAGCCACTCCTAAATCAGGCTCGTTCCACTGATTGATGTTTCTCGAATTGTTCAGTATCCTCGTCTTTATTATCATCGAAAATATTTTGTACATTTCTGGCAATAAGCTTATTGGTTGTCAGTTATTAATTTTGTTTCTATGTCTTTTTTTAGAAATAAGAATTGCCTTTGGCTTTTTCCATTTGATAGGAACCTCTTCGAGTTATAAGGTTTTATTGAACAGCTCCAGAATTAACTGCTTTGCCTATGATGGTGGTAGAGCTTTAATCGGCTCGTTTGTTACTTTATCTTCTCCTGGTGTCTCTTACAGTTTCATTTATTGGTATCACTTCTACTTCCTTCCTTTCTGCGTGCCGTTACTTCGTTTACAAGTTCTACCCTATCCCATACTGTTTTACCTTGTTCACTATTAATATCCGTTGTTCATCGGTTTCCCACGCTTAATTCGTTGTCGAACTTCTTTCTTGAACCTTTTTCTAACAGTATTTCCCCTATCTTTTGTTGTTCATGTTTGCGCAGGTTCTTTTTAATTTCAATTTTTGTTGTTTTATTTAACCCACTCTATTCTATGAAATTTCTTATTCCTATCTGTGCCTTTAATTCTTCTTTTTCTTTTATGAGTTTCTAAGTATTATTAAATAGGTTTTCTTCATTTCTTGACTACCCTTTTGTCATTGTCATCGGTGATACTGTCAAAGAAGTTAAATTTTTAATATAAGCCTAAGATTCTGGATCTCACTGCTGGAAGGTCGGAAAAAGTTAGCCGGTGTGGTACCTTAAGGGGCGTTCTCACGATTCCATTGTCGTTGAACAACTAGAAGTTGAAAGTCAGTTGAACGTAAATTGAATCATGTGAACCTTGTTTCAACTAGGTTGAACAACTCGCTAGTTGAAGCAACGAAAGTCGGGTGGGGTTTAACTGTTGTTAAACAACTAGCGTCACGAGTTGTGAGTCATCAGTTGAACTCTCCTGTTCTCAAATATCTTAATGTTATGTGTAATTTTACCTCGGCTGGCAATGCTTCTCGCATAACTGTATCTTGTTCTTGTTTTTGAATCTTATCTTCAATTTTTAAGAGTAGTTTATTAAATTTGTCGTAAATGATTTCTGAATCCATCGGAATCTTCTGCTGTTAATTCTCGCAGCAGTATTTGTGAAGCTCCTAAATCATTCCTCGTTAAAATCCAATTTTTCACCCAGAAACGGCGCTTTTTAGGTTTTTTGGTGGCATCAGTCAAGATTTGTCGAAGTTCATTGCCGAGGACATCACAAATTACGCTAACTGTTGCTCTAATAACATCACTTGTCGTCATTTTGAATTGCACTGTTTCAATTTTAAGTTGAAACGTGGGAGCGAGTTGTGGTGGTCAACAAGGTTTCAACATAGTTGTTCAACTGTTGTTGTTCAACGATAATTGAATCGTGAGAACGCCCCTTTAGTTTCATCAATATTGTTTTTAAAATCTCATCAAAACGTTATTTAGTAAAATAGTTTTAACTATAACGGAATTACGGCCTTGTAGGATTTGGCGTAAAAGAGACAATTCAAAGAAGGTCATGAGCAGAAAATAAATATTTATAACTTTGTATTTTTATTGTTAGGGAGCCTGTTTGTGGGAACTACTTTTTAGACTGAAACGCTCTTTGCTATTTCGCCTTAGCAAAACCACCCCTCCCCCCCGTAATGGATTTGCTTGCAATATTTCAGTAGGAGTTTAAGCTAAAACTTAGTTTACGACATCTTAAATTAAGCCTGACCTAATTCTTGGTTTAAACAGTTACTTTTTACTCGAATTAAAAACTAAGTGCAACTTTGAAGAAACACTGTTATAAAAATTTTTGGAAAGTTTAAAAGATGCTAATAAAGTTACTTTGTTATAAAAACAACAGAATAACTTCTTTTGTTAGGATACTGAAAAATATTTCAAGGTAAGAATTGAAAAATGTTAGAGCATCAATCGAAAAGCTTTCGTGTTTTAGGGAGAAAAGCGGGTTCACCGAAAAGCGAACAAGTATTTTTGGAACATTAAATATTTAATGTACACATTTCTTACTATTATTCATGCACATTTGGAAGTACGATTAAAACAATAACATAGTTTGCTTTTAAATAATAAAAGAAAAAAAATTTCATTTAACCACCATGATGTGATATTGAATTGATTAATAAGCGTATTAATGCGATACACAACTTAAAATATTATTTTCTTTAGCAGAACAACTAAAGGTGCCAGTGAACTTAGATGGAACGTAATTTTTAAGGTGTAAAAATTATTACCGATAAAAGCATGTTCTTAAAAAGTTGAATGTGTATTTGTGTAAAGTGTAAAACATGGAGTATATCATAAATTACTTAGTTCTTAAACAATGTAGAGTATCTTATCCTAATATTTTTTCAGAAACTTGTAAATTATTATCCTAGACTTTGCTACTTATTTCTGTATAAATATTGTTTAATTAACTTAACAGGTGTATTTTATATAAAAATTTGTTTAGTAAAGCCGGTCGCTCGCCTTACTGGGCCGCCCGTGTGCGTTACTCGACTTGCACGCCTTCATACCGCGACCCTGGTTTTCAGAAAAGCTGAAAATTTAATCATTCGGGATAGATTAAATTTTGTAATTTGTACCGTGCAACAGAGTTTCGCATAAAAGCTTATTCTCGTTTTGCCCGAATACGGAAACACAACCATGTTGAATGTATATATATATATATTGAGCCATTTCCTTCAAATAGTTATTAACGGAATAACGCGTTCTAATTTTAAAGCGCGGAAGTGACAAGGATGTCTAACCAATTAGTCCCTGAAAAGCGACCTAATAAACAGTTCCAGCTTCTAAACATAACATAATGATAATAATAATAATAACGGCACGCTTATAAAGTTAAAGCACGCACTATTTACACCAAATTTAGGATTAGTTCTAGTCGTTGCTTTTAGACGTAAGAAAATAGCATTCATAACTGCATTGTGAGTCGGCTTCTAAACCTCTATTTGCTTCCGCTATAATTTGAGTTTAAGCATACAGATTAGCGGGAGGATGGTATAAACTAAGTCCTACGAGACACAGTATCGTATTAAATTTTAAGATCGGATTTATGCAAGTTTACGTAAATAGTTGTAATAGTTTACTTTTCATTAAAATTCCCTATTTCGGTTTGATGTCTTTTCCTTAACACTTAAATAGATTAGTTCCAGTAAACGAAAAAAGTTCCCGGAAATTCGAGTGGAACGTTAATGCATTTAACGTACCTACTTGTTGGTGTTAACCAAATGTTTAAAAATAACAGCAATAAGTCAAGAAAGTTACGAAACTAATTAAGTTGAGTGCTCTGTAAGTTACTTTTTCACGATATACCTACCCCCTACTTGCCGCTCACTAAACAGACAGATACAAGTTTCGTTTATTCGCAGCTACTCAACCTAGAACAACACCGATATTAATTACCCAAGTATATTGCTGAAAAGATTAAACTGAGAAAAATTACCTACTTCCTAAGCGCGAAACGAATCCATCAGATCTTAAAATATGTTTTCTGAGGAATTCTCGGTTCACGAATAGCCAACGGGTTAGACAGAGAGTTATCTCTTTTATTAGTGAACACAGTGAGAAGGGCCCTATTTGTGTATACACCTCATGCAAGTGTTACTAACTAGAACACATGGCTGCTGGATTATTAACGGCACTCCTGAATAATCCATGTACACATATACGGTACATTGGATTACAATATAGATTATGTTCCCTTCCATACTAACTGGATAAATGTGCGGATAATTACTAAATTAATAATTACAAACACGTCACATTGTAGGGATGATTCTTAGCTTCATCATTTGATTTATGTTTATTTATTAAGTTTCGAGAGGATATTCACATTTTTATATATCTTGCAGTTGATGTTTTTTCTTGTTCGACATAACTCTTGTCAATAGTAATGAACATTTACCGGTCGTTCTGCAAATCCCTTATTCTTTGTAAGAAACCCATCTAGCAAAACATTGGCCTTTTAAATTTTCTAAGGTTGGAAAATACGTAACCAATAGTCCTAAAGTACCAAATCAGATGAATAAGCTGAGGGTCCAAATATCTAAAACCTTTAATCTTCGGCTTTCTCAAAGGTGATTATGGCGGTGTGAATTCTAACATTGTCGTGCAACCCTTTTTCCACGTTCCTCAATGTTCTTCCTGCATGTCTTCTTTAGATCTAATAAGAAGCTGACTAAATTGTGCTGCAGTAATAGAATCCCAGAAGGCTCTTGCCACCACTTTTTGGGAATGTGCATTTTGCATTCTTCAGTGTGACATGAATCGCTGTTCTAGTGTTTTGATTAATTATCTGGATCAGAACTTCTGATCTATGTTTTTTCACCAGCCATAAGAGTTTCTTCAAACTCCTCTATCTTCTGACAATACACAAGGGCGTATCTGATTTTATGATGATTATCTCGCGAGATCAAGGCTTCTCTAGTAGGCTTTGACCTAGCCTAGATACAAAAATCTTGTCCACATAAGCCCAAAACTTTTGTTATAAAGGGATGGTGGCAAAATGTCTTGTAAACTGACACCTACGAAATTCTCACTTCATGGGTAACCTGCTCTTAGTCTTGTTGGTCGTTTTATTTTCAATGATTGGATGAACTGGAGTCACAGTTTCAGATCAGCCTGGTTAAGGGTCTCTTCTGCACGTTAATTTTTATTATTGAATCTGAAAGTCATTGCTCCTTTTACACTTTTATATCTCGTCGCAAATAGTTTTTTGGGTTTTGACCGTGTAAGGTTGAAAGCTGGATTACAACACCCCATCTTAAGTAGTTCAACAGTTGATTTTAATCAACTCAATCAGTTTATTTATCAATGTGACAAACTCGTATATTTAATACTTCACGTTTTAGGTCGTAATAAGTTATAGAAAAAGTAACGAATTCTGTGATTGTCTACTGTAAACGATAAGCAAAGATCAGAAAAAAAAATTAAGCAGCCTCGTTTCTTTATCCATTTCCTTATTTTAATGATCGAAATCTAGGCTTGTGGGTACCACGCAACACAACGTGCATTTACGGCTTCTAAGCCTGATATTATTATTATTATTTAAAAACAATTTTCCATCAGCTCTAGAAACACAACAATCGAAAATTTCAATATTACATTGCTAAAACCAGAGTTTCTGGGTCTGCGAATATATTTTGTAACTAACTACCTAGGCAGGCAGAAAGAATTTAACAGTTTGTCTTTTAATTTTTTCTCAGGTAAAAATCAAATTACAGTATACGTAAAGTTCATTTTAAAATTGTATCTTTTAGGGTGTGCTTTGAATCGAAATTAATTTAACAAATCTTAAATTTGTCATATTTGACCTTGTAAGTAATTTGATACTGAAGTATAATTAACTAATTCTATTATGAGTATCATGGTTAAGGCTAAAGTTTTATCTGAATTATCGAAAATTGTTAATGTACAGAATTCAGAAAATTATTGCACGCATCGTCGAATGATGTTCTTTGCAATAAAGTTTCAAGTGTTTTCAGTAAATAAATTATTTAAGCTAATCTTATACTCATTATAGAACTCAGGATTTTTACTTCATGTATTTAGTTTGGCAGTATTCAAAATTATTATTAATTCTGAAAAAAAAAACGTTTTCAATCTTCTGCTTCGGCAATTCGAATTTCGAATTTTCAGGAATCAAGGTTAACTTAACACAAGATTGTAAAGGGCTTACGTCTCAAATACAACAAAGAATAAACAAAAAATTTGAATTTGGGAGAACAAAAATATTTGGAAGCTAAGAAAATCAAACTTTTAACAACCTACATATTTTCAATATCTGTAATCTTATTATAAAATAACTTGTATTTGCCTGGTGAAGCATGGATCTACCAAAATGAATCAATACTGCCCGAGGTTACTTCCTAGCCAGTTAATTTAACTATGCCCGATCATTAGGAACAAATCTTGTTAATTTAAGTTCCACAATCCTAAATTATTCATAAAAAGCTAGGAAAGTGTTGTTTCCATGTTGCACTGCCTACATTTTCTAACCTTTACATTATTAAATTAACTTCACATTAAGGTCTACCCTGAAAGATATAATTTAATAGTATATTATGCAATGAGCATTTAATGATAGCTATTAAGACACGAGTATGAGAATTAAGAGACGAGCCGCAGACGAGTGTCTTAATGAATACGAGTGTCCTAATAGTCATTAAATGCGAGTTGCATACACTATTTTTTCTATGACCAGTTGTAATAATCAAAAAATAGGCACCTTCTGAAAAGCTGCTACCTAACCTTATTTTTGACAACAAAATACTTTGCTGCTATTGGTTATCTCAATTAAGAAACCTCAACAACTCGCGTTACTATGGTTACCAAGTAAAATACTTTGCTGCTATTGATTATAAACCTGTATCTTAATGAAAAATATGTATCTTAATGAATCTTATTAAAGTACAGGTTGTAAATGCTTAATAAATCAATTAAAGTATGGAAGTAGAAAAAAATATAATACTTCTTTATATACAGAAATTCCAGTTAAAATCAGAGCTGTTAAGATATGGAAACACTTAGGAATATTCTCAAAATGAATTATCTTTGAACCCCAAATCTAAATACCTTCGAATCTATAACGTTCGAAGTCAGAATATAACTTATGAACTCAGACTTCAGGCTTATATTTAAAGCTTAAAGTTGGATTCTGAACTGATTTATAGTGTAAATCGATTCGTAGACCAAAAAGAGTGAGTCCAGTTTTTCAGATCACTGTTCAAATTTCGTATAATGGGATGTCGTGTCTAATACTTCTGATTAAAAATTAGTTGTAGATCTGTTTTTTAAAATTAATTCAAATTCGTAAAAAATATATCCCCAAAGAGCGAAACCTTAAAATTTGCTTTTAAACGAACAAATCGGTTGGTGTAACGAGTTGAATTTTGTTCGCCTTCTGAAGCTAGTTATAAATACTTCAACTTTACAACTTTATTTTACAAAGCATAAATAAGGGTATCTGTGATATCTTTGGAAGGAACAACATACTACAAGATACTATTTTAGTTAAGAATATTTTTCTGTCCCATGTTTAAATCGACTGCAACTCAGGAGGACTTCTGAAAAATAAGAGCCACGATAATGGCATGAATTTGTTGTCCAGAAAGCTGTACTGCTATTTTTTAAAATATCCTGTGGTTTGCTATTAGTTTCAGAAATTCTTTAAGCATTTGTGAGTATAAACAAAAGAGCTTGAAAGCATTGACATTAATTTAAAAATAAATTTAAATTTGCGTTAAATTGTACGTATAAGATTTTTAGAACCGTAGAACAGTAATTTCAAAACAAGGCAGTGACTGAAAAAATTAAGAAAAGTTAATAAACGCTCATGAACAATAATTAAATTATAAAGCTTTACTCTGCACCTGTCACCATAACCTATTTATTAATTAGGAATTTTACACGGAATTTCCTATTATTGGAGTACAGGACATGTTATTTTAATGTGAGATTTAAATTCAAAGTTTAGTTCAGCTTGAATGTTTAAAGCGAATTTAAATTAAAATGTCGAATTGATTCTGCGAATATTTGAAATGTTTTCCCTGATCCGAAAATTTAATTCGAGCTGAATCGAATTCTAGAATGTTTCTACGATTCTGTGAATATTTTAAAATGCGGCTTGAATCAAAAGTCGAAATGTTTTCCCTGATTCGAAAGCCGAAAATGGAACCTAAACTTCATATTCGAAATTTTAATTTGAGCTGAATTGAATTATAAAGTTACAAGTTTCTAATTCGAATCTCTGTTGTAAAGTATGAATCTTTGACTTGAACACTTTAATATAGGTTGTGACAATTTAATTTCGTCTGGTTTTTCTTACTTTTTTATTCTTCGTTTTCTTCGCATTTCTTTTTTATACTTTTTCGTGTTATTTTTCTTCTTATTTTTATTTTCAATATTCTTTATTTTTTCTTTCTGAATCTCTCTCTTCGCTTTTTTCATTTTTCTTGATTTCTTCTTCTTTTTCTGTTAGACTAACAGTTTATCTCATAAGAACATGGCTATTTTATGAAGGTAGGTCACCGATTGTTCCTTTTTTTGACTCTACATTTTCATTTGTCGTGGATTGCTTCACCTGCTACTGAATCTTATAAATGACGATGATAGATGATAAAGGTTATACTTGTAACATAGCTCACAAAACATACAAGTAAATGTAGTTTGCTGACGATTAATAATATACTACTTTTAAAGTTTTTGGGCGGCCTATATTATTTATTGTAAGCTTAACTTTCGCACAGGACATCCCAGGACAATGAAACCTTTTAAATAATTTAAAAGTAAAAAGCTCAAAAAAGGTTAAGGTTAAGCCAGCTCGTCTGGGCTACACTTTATAAAGTAATACAAGTAATAATAAATAACGATCAGAAAACTATTTCTAATTATTATTTTTGGTCCTTCTTCATACTTAAATATGCAGTTTAAATAATCATACAGAAGATACGGGGGCCTGTCTTTTATGTTGCAGCTAAAAATAAAAACAGAAAAATGTATTCAATCATACAAAAGTTTCTTGTACATTCATAAAGTTAGTTTAATAAAACTTCTTGGACTTCGCATTTTCCAACTATCATACATAATTAAATAGCCATACTAAACAGTTGTTTCTAGTTTCTCAAACAGAAAATGGCTGCATTTTCCGAGTTGTCATCCTGACGTAAATTTAGGAAGAATAAAACGTGTAATGAACACCTGATTATGCCGAGAAACCAGATAGTTAATTCCACATTCCGCAGAATAACATACGAACAATACGTACCCATGTTTACCTGCCTTTCAACACATGTTATCTAAACAGTATTCATTCATTCACAAACACACATGTAATTCTGTACACCTACATGGTGTTGACCATTATTGTTCTAATTAAACGAATTTTAATTATATCTGATTTAAATAAAACGTTCGGGGATTCAAATTGTACTATTTGTTATACAAGCCTAGCACTACGAATGCGCAGTTTTTTCAGTTACCTTACTATAATCCAAGGTTAATTTAATTTAATTTAAAATAAAATACGAAAACTACCTTAAAGCGAACAGCATTTCTAATATTAATGCTCCTCTTCGTATTTTCTTCGGATGGCAGTGAGTCCCGTAATAAAACGCCGCCCGTATTTTTAGAAACCTTTTTGTTGTAATCAAATTTTTCTCTGTTATTCCGTGAATTAATCCCTTTGCGATCTAAGGAATAAAGAACCAGCGCTTATTATCCGAGACAAATAATCGCTTGTGTACTCGAAACGACGTTTGTCACTTTACGAACGAATAATATTATTTTCCATAAAATTTCATTAAACTCGACAGCATCGTTTGATGTAATTTTTTCCAGGTATAACTTTTATTTTATTTAAATTGCCAACAGAGCATAGTTGCAGACATCAAGTGGTAGTTTTTATAGTTGTCTTCGAAAGTTATTATTTAAAAAAATAAAGATTAGCATGATTTGGGGAATTTGGAGTTTCGTATAAAATTAGTTCCAAGAATTACCTGTTATATATTTAAAATAAATTAGGGTTTCATAGGTTGTTTCGTTTTATTTTAGTATTTGAGTTATGAATTTTTTTTATATGACGTATTACATTTTTATGTGAACGATCATAAAATTTACCTTTGCCCCAAAAAGGACCCAAGTTAGTTTTTCATGTGGTGTTGCTTGCATTATTAAATTTTTTAGTGGAAAATTTTGTGTTAAGGTCCGCTGTTATAGGGGTTTTTGTAAACGTTACTATCCCTGTTTTTGTTACCAACTTTCCTATTTAATTTCGTGCGTTGCTATATTCAATACAAAACTTCTACAATGAAATCCTTCTTTATATACGTACAAGCCAGGTTGTGTAGAAATATAACATAAGTATATTCCTTAACCTCCGAAGTAAAAAAAATTCTACTGTATTATTAATTCAAATTATCAAACCGATTTTTTCGTAGAGGTGACGTAGAAGCATTCATGTAGAAAGTATAATGATTCTGTGGTGGCTTTGTTCTAGAGAGCCCAAAGTAATAAAATGTGAGTTTTAGCAAATCAGTTTTTAAAGTTTAAAGTTTAAATAGTATTTTTTTACTTATAAAATGACATTGTTACTTATTGTTTTCATTTCCTGATATGAGATTGGCCCTTTTAGGATCAACGAAAAACATGGTAAAGAAGACTTTGGCTTAACTGGCATTACTTCAACAAATTAAAAAAAATCGAAGATTTTTTTTCAGGAAAAGTTAAATGTTGTATGTATATTAGAACACTAAAGTTCGTCAATCTTCATCTCAGCTTCCACTAAGAGTATCAGTAACTTTGGTGATGTTATAGTATTGAGAAACTGCAAATAATATGGTTGGCTGTTCTCGTTAATGTAGGGTAACATATCCCTTAAATGCTGCAACCTATTTGCTGGTATATCTAAGGGTTTATCTGAAATTGGTACGACGGTTGTAATTTCTGAATGTCTAGTTCTTTTCCTTCGCAAATTTAAGATTTTATGAGGTTTCTACATCATGCAACGTATCTTATAATTCCAAGGTTTTTCCTAAAATATTGAATAAGCATTATCTTGGACCAGACTACTAATCCACCTAGAGTATTTGTTTTTTGTGTGTTGAAACCTTCCAGCTAGAAAAATTTATGATAAATTGATAAATGTTTGTCAGTCTTCTTTCTCTGTTGAATTTTTGTATGATAGTAAGTAGCATTACCGAAACTAAAGTGCTTTTATATATTATGTTAAATTCTCCTACAAAAACTTTTCTGTGCGTTGATTCATTTCTCGATACTATACTATTTTGCTGGCTGTGCTCAATATAAAGGCTATACATTTTACTTATCGACAGATCCGAAGATAGCAGGTATTTTTTTGTAGTTTGTTCTCTGGAATAATGACTTTCAAATGAAGGAATCATCTGAATTTGGCGCTTGATTATATCTCTTTCTTCTTCTTTTATCTTAAGACCCGTTCACAGAGGTTAGGAAACAACCAACTTGCTGGAGCAAGCCACTAGCTTTTAGTAACTAGACTTGTTTGGACAGGGAAGCCAGTGGCGAGTAGAGTACTAGATCAAATAAATAAAGCCAGATCAGCAGATTGAAAACAGCTCAACTTATTTGCCCACTATCGGGTCCCCACCACTCATTTTTTCCAAGAAATGCTGCTATACCGAATGACTAATATCGTGTAAGTAGACGTCTATTCCATTTCCTTTCCAGTTTACAGTGAAGACAGCAATCAGAGCTGTGATTTTGTATTATTAATTAGATTAGTGTAATAATTTTTGTCGGTAAAAAATGTCCGGGTGTACAGTTCTTCATAAAATATATCCAAACATTCAACCATTAGAAGTTTTGAAATATTTTTAATTACTTTTTTAGGTTCGAGCGATCTAGTTTACAACGATTTCACTCACAAACTAACACAAAATACTAAAACGTGTACGAACTTTCACTGGAACAGCAACTGTCCTATCATAAAACGGGGCCAGTTCCTTACTCTAGCAACCTGGTTGTTTACTAAACCCGTGTGAACGCGCCTTTAGGGTGATTGAATGTTTTCCTCTACCATCATTTAGACAAACATTTGAGTTTGAATTTTCTACTATTATCTGAACTTTCTTTACTGTCAGGTCCAGTGTTGATAACAACATGACCTGGCAGACTTCAATTCTTTCAAATTCGCATCCAAATACCATGCTCCTGATTTTCCCTTAGCTTCTGCTTTCTTTTCTGAACCTCTTGACTAGCTATAAACTGATTTTATTCCTGTTATGACAGTATATAAAAATTTATGTTTCTGCCCTTTTTCGTTTGAAAATTTTGTAAAACATTTTCTCTTACACGTGCAGGGAGTTTTCTCAGAAACTGTTTCCCTTTAATTAATATACGCTTTTACCTAGATTACATTAGATTAGATTAGAATAGATTGTGAATGGGGTCGTTTAGGCATAATGAGTGCCTCTCACCACTGCAACATATCTATTGTGGAAGCCATCTGATCTAATAGAACCCCTCAAGCCCTAGGCTACTAATGAAGCTTAGGGCGTTCTTGTGAGCTATGTTAATCACTTCTTCAGGTGTTAAACTCACCTTTTCGAGGTATTGAAACCTTTGGCAGATTATGACTTCGCAGTTGCAAAGAATATGTTTCACTATTTCAGTCGAATCTTCATCGAACCGACATTGGTTACTCTCAGCTTTGCCTATTTTACTGAGAAGATGATATCTCAGGGGACAGTGCCCAGTTAGAGGTTTGTTATAAAGTTTGCTGAGTTTGAGCAATTCACATGCTCTCTTTAGCGAAGCATATATAAATTTCTTCGCCTCTGCCTTAAGTCTGTAGAGTTGTACCAATAATAGGTCCTTTGGGTTTTTTCCAGTTATTGATCTCGGCTATTATGTGGCTTTTTGCTACGCCAAAGTGAGATTCTGACCCTGCTTTAGCAAGTCGACCAGCTGCTTCGTTTCCGGCAATGCGTTTGTGGCCTGGAACTCAGACCAAGGTTAACTTGTTTTTTGCCAGCTGATTTATTGTTTGTAGACATTCCCATGTGCCTTTAGACTAAAAGCTATAGGAACTGAGAGCTTTAAGTGCTGCTTTGCTATCTGATGTATAAATTCTGGCTATAGCTTTTTTTAGGTATATTTGTGTACAGACATCTATAGCAGAATTTCTGCCTGAAAGATTGTGGGAACTAGGCCCAAGGCTTTGACTAGCTCTACTCCTGGACCATAAATGCCTACGTCCACACCGGACACTGTTTTGGATCCATCCATATACAAGATGATTGATTCTCTTTCAAATTTAGGTTCACCAAGACTCCACACTTGGCAGTCCGAAATACACAATTCAAATAGTCACTTAAGCCTAACTGGCATTAATATGTCTGTTAGTTTAGGCATCAACTGGTACTGAAATTCCTTCAAAATATTTAAATGTCTAATTAGATCTCCCGATTTAAATTCTTTGTTTAATTGCAATCTGAAGGCGCTTTGCATCGCAATCTTCCTTACTTGTAAGTGTAAGGGGAGAAGTTTTGGCATTACCTCTATAGCTGCTGTTAGGCAGGTGTGCATAGCACCTGTAATTCCCATACAGGCCAACCGCTGCATTTTAGCTTGTTTTGCACTGTACTTTCTTTGGTTTTTGTTCACCACTCTTCAGATGCATAGGTGACAATGGGTCTTACCACCGATAAGTATGACCAGATCAGACGATCATCCCACATTTTACCAAAGAGCCTACGGCAATACGCTTTTTAGGAGCTCCCTTTTATTTTTATTCCAATGTCTTGCCTCACTCTTTCTTTTTCTACATTCCTAACCTTGTTGAACCTTTTTTCTTCCTATTCTTTTATGCTTATCTAAGCGCTAGCCTGATGCACCTCGTTCTCCACAATGTTATTAGAATGTTACCTAACATGGTTTCCTGGACGCTCTTTAATTTTCTTAGTTGAGTTTGCATTTTCACCGTATTCTGAATTATCGCTTGCATCTTCGTCAGGTTCATAGCCGTCACTGGAACTTCCTTCAAAATCAACATACGTTTCACTATTATCTTCTTCTTCTTCCTATTCCCTTATATTAGGCACGCTGCCTGTTTTTCTTCAGCCGTTTATGGCGTAGAGTCTGATGGTTTCAGCTTTCTGCTCAGATTTTCTGTGGCCTTCCTGAGTTTCAGTGTCATTATACTCATTATGGTTTGCAATCTCTTTAACTGGAACAGATGATTAGGGTCGTACTTGTAATTTATTTTTATTTTCCTTTGAATTTCCTAAGAAAGCTTGATTTCTCGTTTCACAAATGTAAATTTCTTGATAAAGATAAAAAACAGGTATAACTGATGTTTTAAAGTAAAAGATAAAGAATTTACCTGATAATGTGTTTGGTCCTGGTTTATCCTGTCCATTATGTGAGTGAGGCAGAGTAACGTGACTCATTTTATTCAATTTGATATATTGTTTAACTGGATCGTTCAAAATATCTGTTTTTTTTAAACTTCAGCTGCAAGAGCTTGATCAGCTTTTTGTAATTCAGTAACATTAGCTTCTCCGAAATATTACAAACTGTTTCGCGTGTGCCTGTCGCCAGTCTCTATCCAGCACCCTATGTGTTTCTCTTAGAGTAATTTAATGTCATGCCAACTTTTACCTGCAAAACTGCCACTTTAAAAGTCAACATGATATTTGTGTTGATCAACCTCAAGAAATTTATTAAATTGTGTCAAAATGATTGTTTTAAATATCGACCATCGTAAACATATTTTCACTGCGCCAATGTTAGATAAAGACTAATCAATAATAAATAGTCAGTTACACGATCTTTAGAGTTAACTGAGAACTAGACTTAATTTTCATTATAGCTTACGAAGAACATTCTAATTTATCATAATTTCTAAAAAACCTAACCTTAAATTCTACATTTTTTGCAGGTACTAAACACTAACTACTTACCTTGAGCAATATTATTTCTTCGTACCACGAAAGAACATGTTGAACAATATTTATTAAAAAGTATCTGGAACCAGCTTGTTCATTACAACTGTGAATAATGTAACTACTTACAGTCATCGTAAAACGTTTAAAAGAAACATCGAAAAATAACCGCTAAATGGGCCAATGTTGTGTCTATGTCTGTCTACTCGGCTGATAAATAAGGCCAATGTCGACCTTGGCCTTTTTCGGAATTAAATAATAAACATATACTGAGACCTATGTCCACATTGGACCTTTTATCTATAAAAATAAGCGACCCTGTAACTGTTTATTACTACAGAGAGACAATGGCCCTTTCTACACATAACAATTTACTTGAAATGCAATTTGAAGATGTACATTTGTACATAGTCCCATATGATAAAATATTGATATTGACCCTTTTAGAACCATAGAATTAATTACATATATTTGAATTTTGTAGATTTGAAAACTACGCCATTACCAAAAAATATGCCAAGCTAAAGACATAATAAGACTCATCCGTTGATATAATTAAATAACAAAACAAATAGATAACATAAAGCATTTGTTTGTAAGTTTGCCCTTCATTTTACAAATGACCTAAATATCAACCAAATTGTCCTGGTTTTCTGCAAAGTATAAACAAGCAACAGACTCAAATAAACGAATACATTTTTCAGCAGTTCAGTGTATCGGCTATCTGTAATGTAATTATTTTGATCCCCTGTAATTTTAACGCCAGACCGTTGTACTTGTCAAATTCCCATCGAAATCTTTGACACGATGCACTGGACACACATAACCTTTTTATCTTAATTGGTATCTGAACAGGATATTACTTTTATATTCCAGTAAAAACGAAAAAGGTCTGTAAAAAGATTACTTAAAAGCCTATTATGTTTTATGTAGGAAGGGAAGGTAGACAGAAAAAACACGTTTTCGCGTTAAAAAGGAGCCCAAATTCAATGACGGAAGCTAAATAAAACGATACAGCCTGAAATTTTCTGAATAACGAACTGAAATTATTTGTTTATAAATACAAGTGAATATAGCAACTCTCTTGAGATATTTTTCTTGAATAAAGCAAACTTAATTATTTTTCTGTTTAGCGTTCCTTGTTTCAATAATTTTTTCCATGACTTTTTTGAAAAAACTGTTTAAAAATACAAAACACACAAATACTATTTTTTATTATTATATTATTACTCCACTCAAGTTCTTGTTATTTACAAGTATATGTTTACGTTTCTTTAGAAAAATACAGCCTGTTTCTAAGCCTGAGGTATCATAAGGTTTTCTTTCATGTTAACTACGTTTCCAGGTTAATTCAATACCTTGTTTTAGTACAAAAGGTCAGCATTTTTGTTTTTCTCGACGTTTTTAAAACCGGGTATATTTAATAAAGTATATTTTTAAACAAAGCTTGGATGTAAACTGTTATTGCTATTTTGAAACTTTGTTTAATAAATTTTCCTTTGCTTTATGAAAGGCTATTTTATGTAAAACGTAATTTCAGAAAAAAAATAATGAAATAAATTTAGCTAAGTAGTTATTTGGTTGAACTTTCCTATTTCTAATAAAATTTAAAACTCGGAACTTTTTGAAGTTTGGGTATTTTACATGGGCGTAAAGGATAAACCTGCTGTTAAAAATATGTATTTCACACTCAGTAAAATTAACAAGTGTTTTGTGCTTCAAGATTCTTTGAGTCGAGGTTTGTATTGCAACAAACTGCATAGCGCATTCGCTTTTTAGGACCCTCTGAGGTTTAGTTAATAATACGGATCTCTAAGTAGTGTCCTGCATTATTAGATAAAGTTTTCAGAATTTCATTGAAGCTTAAAGTGAGTAAAATTCCGATTAGTGTAACTTTTAGTCTTGTTTGTAAGCAACTTTCACTCCGAGGGATTGAGTAAGAGTTAGTTTTGACGAAGTTTTGCTACAGAGCTCAGTGCATTGATTTTAACTACAATTTATTGAAATTGTAACAAGCGTAAACAAGAGTTACGTATATTTTGTAGATAAATATTCGGTTTTGTTCCAACCTACAATTTGTGTAGATTGGAATCGCTATTAATGAAAATCTCATTAGTTTTATGATGCTACCCTACATTTAACAAATCCCTTGATTTAGGAAACAATTTTTGGTAGTGACTTTGATTGATGTCCAAGTTTGTTATGTTCGGAGAGCTTTAACTTATTATTAATATTAAAAATATTGTTCCCAGTGTGTTAGAGGCCCGTGCTTTATTATGCTTTCGAAACAAGTAACCCATAAAATATTCAGAAATTGTTGTGGCCAGAATAAGGTTAGTAGCAACAGCAGCACGGTTAATAAATTATTTAATGTAGAGCATGAGAAGGATCACTGTCCTAAATACGTCAACCGGTGCGATTTTCAAAATTTCCGTTAAACAAAATTACTTTTGATGGATATTACATTAAAGCCAGGAGTTTTCAAACGAACTTGAAAGCTAATCTTTTATCGTAACGTGCATGAAAATCGGTTTTTCGAGAAGGTAGCTTGGGATGAACGTGAGATAGCTTTGATCGTAGCTCACTGCACCCCAGAGAAAGATATGAATGGAACCTGCCTGTAAAATTATACCAAGTGGATCAGGTCAGCATTAAATAACGATTGAATGGGGTGCACCAAAACAACCCCACGCGCCAGGTGTTTTTTTGCTTACTCACTACAAACACGTGTCTACTTTATTTTTACATCTATAAATCCTAGAAAATAATGCAAATTTGAAACAAAAAATCCCTGAATTTTTAAGTACGCCCTTGTTTTAACCTACGTTTTATGTTTTTAACTGAATATCTGTTTTGGATAATCTAAATTTATCAGATTTAACTCTTGGTATTTGAGTTAAACTGCTTATTAGTAGCACCGAATTTGTGTTGCTGTAATTACAGTGTTCGGATATAATTACAGCTTTAATTATAACAAGCCTTCGTTTGACATTCAAAGGGTTGTGCTGAAAAAATATATCACCGAAAATTTTTAATAACAGTGGGAAAAACACCTAAAAATTGGTGCGTTTAATATTTAGTGCTTGTTTGTTTTAACTTCAAGCCACAATTTTGGAAAAATAAATTGTGGAGCAGTTTTAGTTTTAATTAGTTGATTTCTACTGAAATTTAATAATTCTCAAACTCTTCTGTAATAAATATTAAGTTCAGTCGAAATTCCGGATTTACGTTCTGTAGCAAACGAAGAAGATTACTATTAAATCCATTAGAAGAGGATAGCATATAAGAAGTACCGTCTCTTTGCATTTTTGTCCTAAATATTGACCTACATAAATCTAACTTCATATCTGAGGTATGTATGGGCTTCCATTGATTGCTACTGGCATTCAAGGAAAAAAGTCAACGGAGATAGGTACTTCTCCCTTATAATTTTTCAATTAGGACTTATACTATTTGGCTTTACTGTCAACGTAAGAGAATCGTGCGCATGTCAGGTCCTCTTTCTTTTTTGTGTAAATGTGGAAACAAAGAGAGACAGATATATTTTTCTATTGCAGTGTATGAATAAAATTGGAAAATTGTGGTGTTAATATGAGAACACCGAAGTATTACGATTACTTTAGTTAATCCACACTACAAATTTTTAACAAAAGATAGAAAGACGAATAAAACTTGGTTGGGCTGCATTTGGTAGATGGAGAGAAATATTTAAAAGTATCATAGAGCGAACAGTAAAGACGAAGTTATACAACCAGAATATACACCCTGTTCTAACCTACGCAGCAGAGACGTGGACGTTAACGGTAAAAAATATGCAAAAACTGAGAGTAGCACGGAGAGGAATGCTGGGAACCAGTTTAAGGGATAGGATGACAAATACATGGATTCGAAATAAAACGAAAGTAAAAGAGGTAATAGAACAGATATTTAAAGGGAAATGGCAGTGGGCCGGATATATTTCCAGATTAGCAGATAAGAGCTGGACGAAGAGCATGCTGCAATGGAGACCAAGAATAGGCAAAAGGCATAGAGGCAGGCCTCCCCTCAGATGAACTGACGATATCAAAAGAGTAGCAGATTACAATTGGATGCAGAAGACGGAAAACAAGGACCAATGGAAGATGCTTGGAGAGGCCTACGTCCAACAATGGACTGAATTAGGCAGATGATGGTGCAAAATGTGCTGCCTACAAACATCGCTACTATTGTTCAAACTATCACAGGGTCGTTAAAACTATCGTAACATACGAAACAATTAGCAATAATTAAAATCCAATAAAAAAATTGGAAATAACACAGGGCAAATGCAGATGTTAAATATTTCTTTGTGCTGCATCAGTGTAAAATATGCACTTAAAGAAAATGAAGGGCATTTTCTAAATTATTGCCAATAATAAAATTTTGAATTATGCAATACGAAGCTTTTGTTTACTAACCACCTCAAATTTAAATTAGTTACAACATGGCAATTTTGCTTATGTTCTAAAGATGCGTTGAAATTGTATTACGCGTTTAAAAGACTTTGCCTCAAAAAACTATTTAATTTTTGTGCCTGAACTCCATTAAACCAAAACATTTAGATTCAGGATTTATTTAGGAATCGCTATTCTACTTTATTCTAAGTTGAGGTAAATTTGTTTAAACGCAAACTATATGAATTGTTGAACAACTGTGCAGGCGGTTTATAAAAATGTAAACGTAAACATACAAAACATGGATAGCTTAGTAAATAAACTGTCGGAGAGGAATGCATTCCTTCTTGCTGTTCATATTAAGCAATCATGCATTATTATTTCTACTAAACGTGGCTATTATCGTATCGGACCTGAAGGTGTGATACTTGTTTTATTTTGAATATGCTTTAAAAAAGATTCTGCCCCTTTGCTTTGCAGCGAAGTCTCATAATGTTCTTCAGTATGTTGATAGATATGCTTCCAGTATTTCATACCTCCAATAAAGTCATTGTCTGACATTGAAGAAAATGCTTAACAGATCGAATAATGTTTTTTCAAACTGCATATCCATTAACGCCTCAGGCTTCCGGTTTCCGGTTTTGATATATGCTATTGAAAAAACAGATTTAGTTGCCACTTTTCCAAGCTTTGTGACTTATGAAGTTCAGTTTTATTTATATCTACCCCTTTAACACTTGGAACGGTATTTTGTTAATATACCTTTCGGGTAATTTACTGAACTACTTTTTACATATTCACCATACTAAGTACAACAAATGTAAAAATGTCTATTAATAAATATCTAAAACACTGGCTCGAACACAAAATGGGTTCTGTTGTTTCGACACAGAAAAAATCTTATCAGATTGCTTTATACATATATCAATGATTATATTTTCATAATTGGTGTAAAGTACGCATAAGTAGTTCTAAAGAAAGCCATTTGGGAAATTTTCCGCCTTCTCCACCATTCCATCCGCCCCTGATTTTAGTAAACATACAGTATGTCCACGGATTGAGTTACAAAGAGGTAAGATTGACAAAAAATTTATAATTTAAATTGCATATTTGGGGATTAACCCCTGCTTGGCTTGAAACTAATTTTAAGAATATGTTTGATTGCTTAAAATCAAAGAGGCGTTGGCGGTAGATAAAAAAGTATTTTGTATTTAGTTAAAGTAGCTGTTTTATATTAACTACGGCAAAACTTCATTAAGAAAAGTTTTTCGTAATGTAAAATCATCGATCCACGCAAAATTTCAGAAAGATCGGCTTACTTTTATGAAGTCGTGTCTGCTTATTGTTAGAACTTGATCAGTTTACAAAACGTTTAATTTCAAATTTTATTTACAAAAAATTATAAAAAAAACAATTTATTCAAATAAACCAGCTCCTAGATTAGCGATAATGTGAATTTTCTTAATGATGTTTTGCCGTAGTTAATATAAAAAAGCTACTTTAACTAAATACAAAATACTTTTTTATCTACCACCAACGTCTCCTTGATTTGAAACAATCAAAAATATTTTTAAAATTAGGTTCAGCTCAAGCAGGGGTTAATCCCCAAATATGCAATTTAAATTTAAATTTTTTTTGTCAATCATACCTCTTTGTAACTCAATCCGTGGACATACTGTACATATATTCTCGAACAGTTTCAGTTTTCAATAATTGATTTCGACCCAAATTAAAAATGCATTTATAAATACAGAAAAACAGAATTGTATGAAAATTAGAGAGAAAATATTAATAAGGGTGGGAAAATACCTTAAAATTGATGCTTTAAATATGTCATTGATGCTTTAAATATGTCGTAATTGTTTGTTTGAACTTTAAGGCAGGATTTTAGAAACACAGATTCTCCCACAATTTTAGCTTTAATTCAGCAGCTTCCACCTACTTAAATTAAGAAAAAATATAACTGAACTTTATTTCGAACTATTGAAAGACGTAAATTCTTCCAAGTACACTTAACATCGACGAATCGGGTATTGCTAATTCGATCTTTCTACATATATGAAAAATATATCACCACAAATGTTTAATAATAGTGGGAGCAGTTTAGCTGCTCTGTTTCTGTGACAATGTATATCCATTCCAAGCGCGACGTAGGTAAAATGTCCTCTTCGACCTTGAAGCTTACGAAGTATTTCTTTTAGATCAAAAATGACCTTGAAAAAGTTAAAGAAGTAGTGCGTCGATAATGCCCAGAAGATGTAAAAGGGAAGGACAATGGGCTTATATTAAAAATAATACAGAACAACGATTTTAAATATTTATTTCTGAAATATTGTGCTTTTAATATTAGACAGTTGTTCGTTTAACCTTCAAGTATCGATTTAATTAATCAACTACGAATTTGATTTTTTTTTAGATTGGAAAGAGTTTGCAGATCTAATAAAATTTATATGCAATTTACGTTTCTAATCACGGTCTGCTGTTACAAAAAATGATGGGAGCTGTGTTACAGTATTTAAAGTATAGTTTCTACATACATAAAACTATTTAAATTGCGATATACATTTTTCAGTGCCAGTTGTAAACTGATTATAATCTTAAGCTGATTTTAATTGAAGCAACTAACAGCCTTTACAATAATTATAATATTGTAACACCCTCTATATTTAGTGTTGTGGTAAGGTGAATGACCGCGTGCTTCGTGTTTGCAACAAGGGACTGTTCGCGCATCCCGCACTTAAGAGGGGTGAGTTTGGTATTTGTTGGTAAAAGTGTAAGTGTAACCGGGGTTGTCAACAGGTGCGTGTCGCGGAGACTTCTTTTAAACTTTCCTTTTCATTATTTCTATGTTTCGTTATTTCTATGTGTGTATTGTATTAATAAAGCTCTCTTTGGGTTTACCGACGTGTATAATTTCACTGGCCCTAAATAAAACCCTTGTCTTTAACTAGTCGAAGGCTACATTGGCGCTCAACGTAAACGGCCATTTTGAATTTGTACGGAAGTAACACAAAGACTGTCTACTGTGTTCGCACAAATTTATACCCATAGTGAAATAGTGAAAAACATTGAAGTTAAAATAGCTGGTAGTGATAAGTCGCTCTAAAAGAAAAAGAGTAGTGAAAGTGAAAGTGCGCACTTCCTTTCTTCGAGAACGCGTTCTCCCGCCATTACGGTTGTGTTAAGCGTCGCTTCGTTGTATGACAACAAAGGGAAACGAACTGCGCAGAAGTCGTCGGTTAAGGGGTGAATCACCTGATTTGTGTAACGTAAACATAAACATAAACGGAACCAAGATGCCAGATAATCCCCCCGTAGTACAGATGTCAAGCGAACTGCTACAGCAACTTCTAAATGGAATGCAAACACAAATGCAACAAATGCAAGAAAATTTTCAGAGACAGGTAGCCGCTGTAACAGCAGCCGCCTCAACAGCACCGGTAGCACCAAATCCTCCGAATAAAGGTAGTTTTGCTAAATGTACCAGTCGCTTTTCCGGAGAAAAGGGTGAAAGCGTACACGCTTTTATAGATTCTATCACAGTGTATAAAGAATGCCTATCGGTAAGCGACGACAATGCCATAAAAGGTTTACCCATGCTTCTCACCAGCCACGCAGCCAAATGGTGGCAAGGTATAAAGGGAACGGTAACTACATGGCAAGATACATTAGAAAAACTTCGCCATTCTTACGGAAGGAAGAAACCTGCATTCCAAATTTATCGCGAGCTTTTCACCGAAGAGCAACAGGACGAAACAACGGACGTATTCGTGTCCAGCGCCCGTGCGCTTTTGTCGGATTTACCGGAACCTACCCTTCCAGAAAGTGTGCAAGTGGATATGGTTTACGGGTTATTACACCGCCGAATTAGAAAACGCGTCGCGCGGACAGACGTAAAAACTTTTAAAGACTTATTAGATAAAGCGCGAACTGTCGAAGTTTCGTTACAGGAGGTGCAGACGCCTGAAAATAGTTCAGTTAACAAGAACGATACCGTAAGTGTAAAGGTAAAAGACAATGTTAACGGTAAACAAACGGTTAGGTGCGGATTTTGCAAGAAATTTAATCACAAACAATCGGAATGTCGCAAGCTTTTAGCTAAGAAAGCAACGCAACAGAAACCGGGCGAGGACGCAGGAAGGACAGTTGGTACAACGGGTTCGAATCCTACAAGTGTATTTCGACTCAGTTGTTACGGGTGTGGCAATCCGGGAGTCACAAGAAGTAATTGCGGGAACTGTAATAAACAGGATTCCGAAACGTCGGCATCGAGTTTGAACTTTTGCTGCCTGGATTCGCCCGAGACACCGCGGTTCGTTATTCATCCTCGTCCGCGGCCCGTGCTTCTAATAAAAATTCTGGGCTTAAACGGTCAAGGGTTCGCTGATACAGCTGCAAAACAAAGTGTCGCTGGGTATTCCCTGTACCAAAGGTTAGTCGAACGCAAATACCCCTTTGGAAGGACCAAAATTAGCGTTTCATTCGCTGACGGGAATCCAAAATGGGAAAATGTGCTACTAGCGACACTGGATGTGCATTTGGAGCATCGCCGAGTTACCACGACCTTTCTAATATTTCCAGACGCAATTAACAGCTCGACTTTGTTAGGAGTTGATTTCCTCGAAGCGGCGGGAGTTGTACTGGACATGAAACGACGCGTATGGAATTTTTCTGGCATACCGGAGCCCAACTATAATTTTGTAGAAGAACGCCCGTCGAATGCAATTATAACACTAAATTCGTTAGATCTAAAGCCAAATGAAGGGCAAAATTTAGATCTCCAGCAACGTCAAAGAATGAATGCTCTACTTACAGATTTTCAAGATATCTTCGCTCCAGGGGGAGCCCCGACACCATTCGCGGAGCACCGCCTCGATACCGGCGACCTTCCGCCAATCGCGGTACCGCCGTATCGGATGCCGGCGTATAAAAAAGAAAATTTTATCCCACAGATTACGCCTTATTTGTTAAAGTTGGCGGAGTCGTTGAACGAAGCCAGAGAAACAAAGGAACAAAATCAAGACAGAAGAAAGGAACAAGCAGATAAAAGCAGAAGGCAAACGCAACCATTCAAAGTGGGCGATTTGGTTTTAGTAGCAACTCACTTATTAAGCAGTAGTAAAAAAAAATTAAGCGCAAAGCTAGGACCGCGTCGGGACGGCCCTTACGTCATTAGTAAGGTCATTAGCCCCACAACATACGAGATTGCATCCAAGGAAGTTCCCCAGGTATCCTTAGGTAAATATCACGTTTCGGCTCTTACAGCTTACCATGCTGGAGACGAGCCGATGTCACCCCAGCCTGTGGCACCAATTCGAAAGAGGGAACGACCACGGAAACAACAACGAGGGCTTCAATCTTCTGGACAATTAGCGGGTCGCTTAATAATCCAGAACGGGGGAGACTGTAACACCCTCTATATTCAGTGTTGTGGTAAGGTGAATGACCGCGTGCTTCGTGTTTGCAACAAGGGACTGTTCGCGCATCCCGCACTTAAGAGGGGTGAGTTTGGTATTTGTTGGTAAAAGTGTAAGTGTAACCGGGGTTGTCAACAGGTGCGTGTCGCGGAGACTTCTTTTAAACTTTCCTTTTCATTATTTCTATGTTTCGTTATTTCTATGTGTGTATTGTATTAATAAAGCTCTCTTTGGGTTTACCGACGTGTATAATTTCACTGGCCCTAAATAAAACCCTTGTCTTTAACTAGTCGAAGGCTACAATATCAATAAACAGATTGCTGTGAGGTAATAAAGACGTACGTTTCTCATTAAAAAACAATACCAATTATTATTACCTTTGTCAAAGTAGATTATAATTATAATCCACAACCATTCAAATAATAAAATGGTGCGTTTTCCTTGTAAAAATTTAGTTAGCTAGCTTTTAAAATATAAGATCTAATGTTTTTTTAGAAGCGTTAATAGGCAAATGCGCAAAACATGAAAAACGAGTTAAAATTTCAAAGGGCTTGGATTAATTATGTCAATAGTCAATTATCGTTTACATTGTTCAAAACTTGTTAGTTCGCCAACTCTAAAACTATTAGAATCCTTTCAGATATTTTCAGTGTTCAAGCTGATTAATTTCTGGAGCTCCTGAAAATTTATTTGTACTGCTGGCACTTTTTTCAGTATCAACTCATATAAACATTCAAAAATATCTGTAAAGAAGTCCTCTAGCTAAACAAAGCTTCAGATTTGTGCTAAGGTTTATATTTTAGTAATGTGCTAATTATTAACAACAGCTAAGCACATCATTAGGTATGAAATTATACATTGGTTACAACATGTACAGCTTGTGTTACATAACAGTTACGATCGCCATTACGTTATCGTAAATCACATACCAAGAGGGAATTAGGGCATTTAGTGCTGTAATCAACAACTAAATACCATTAGGTTTTTATACTTCGAGTTTTTATATTAGTTACTTTCTGATGAACAAACAGATGGAGTTCTTTTTTATATTATTTTTAAAGCAGATTAATTGAAGAACGATTAAATTCGATTTTATTTAATTTGGCAGAATTTGTAATAAATGCGAGCCTTGACACGAATTCAAATAATTTTTTAAATTAACAATTCAGAGATTTCGATAATTTCAGCAGCGACAGTGAGAACTTAACTACCACGCAGTTTTCAGAAATTTGAAAAACAATTCAAGAGTTTGTACAAATTCTGGTTATTTAATCGTAGTTTCAAGCGATACTTTAGTTACTCATTTAATATGAAACCATGTAATTACGAATATGAAATATTTGTAATAAACTGAAGCCTCCTACTGTGAAGCCCTCAAAACTCCACCACGAAACTTCATAAATTTTTTTACTAACCTCACATATTTACCTCGACATATGAGCTTGCACTTCTTCAATTGCACTCGACCTAAATTTCTTGTGCTTGAAATTTCACATTTAAATATAAAAAAAATCCTAGTAGAGCGCCATTAGTACATAGTTCAAAGAAACATACTCGTTCTTGTGTAGTCCTTAATTATTCATTGTGACAAATTAATAACTTCAGACAGTAATGATGATAAAATGTTCTGAAAATTTTATTTGGTTTACTTAGTACGAGTACCTACATATTTTATCGCAGGAATAAACTTGAAAGCACGTCAGAATAATAACAAATGACAAAGCAAGACGACATTGTTCATTACCTGCATTTGACTTTAGTTTATTAAGTTTAAATTAATTTAGATAGCGAAGTAAGTTCGCTGTTCAAAGGGATTTTCATTAATTTAATCGTGGCTACAACTTATTAGCTAAAACTTAACTGCTCATTATAAACACATTTCTGATAAATTTATTCCTAATTTATTTGATTTTTTAGGGAGGTTTATTGTTTTCGTAAATTCTTTTGGTACAAATATGAGAAGTTTCTTCAATAAACGCAACTAAAGTTGGGAGAATTAAATTGTTTTAACTGGTTAGATGTTTCAGCACATTTAATGTTAGAATTCGTTAATCTGTGTTTTCTAAAGTAATTTAACTAAACCTCAGTTGAATTTAACAAAGAAGGAACCTACATATAGTCTATTCTAAGGTATCTTAACTTAATTCTGCAATTTAAGTATAAAATATCCAAAAGGTCATCTTGAAAAAACATTAAAAACAAAATCAGAAACAGGATGACTCGCTCTTGCAATTTAATACGTTTAGAAGTAGCTGTGGGGTAAATTGTCTCAGTTACATCCCCAAACTGTATTCAAAAAGAATTTTTTTTATATTGTACTGTCGCTTCCAATACAACACAAAACATTTGCCTGCACAAGACGTTTCGTTAGGATTTTTTAGGCAAAAACCTTCAACCAACTGACACCGTTTTAAAAATTAAAAGCTTCACAAAACTCAATGTTCTGCAAAAATACATACATACATGCATAACCAAGCCAATACCTTAATATTTTAAATATTTGTTGTAAAAGTTTCCTATATTTCCGAATATCAATAAATTCGTTAGGGTTTTTATCTTCTGGAGAAGCAGTAGAGTAAAGTATATCAACATTTTGAAGTTGTGTAAATATAAAAACGATCGATTGGGGATACACATGTTGCAGTATAAGGTAACTCTAGACCACATGAAAGTCTGAAATGTCGGAAGTTATTGTAGATATGGGATTAGTCTTCCTTCCTCCATCTGTATATTTGTTGTACAATCAAAACTTCACGTCATTAATTCTTCAGAGTTTTTTACTTGTTGCTACTCTTTTAAAGTGGGATTTGTAGATAAAGTCTTTAGGGACAACACTTTCGAACTTAGCTGGAATTTAAAATGTTGTTACTAACAAATACTGGAATATTAACGACATACCGATTCATTAAAATGGTATCAGGCTTGCATTCTAATTCTAATTTTCAAATTTATAAGGAAAATAGATGCTTTTGAAACGTCTAATTCAAATGCCAAAATGAGGTTGCCACTCTCACCTCTCACACAGGAACTGTTTTATTGGTTCTTTAATGAGATTTTCATTCTTTTGCTGAACAGCATCTGCTTACTACGTGCGTCTCATGAGCAGCTACCATTGCGAAACCGTAGTTTGATACTACTGAGTGATAAGGATAGCTTTCAGTAAGTAGACTTGCGAAAGTAACTGTCAAGGTTTTTTCTTTCTTATGTTTTGATTATTGACTTACTCAGAGTGGTAGCGCAAGTAGTAGGTACTGCAATATAAACAGTTAAGTAAAGACCTGCTTCGTCAGAACTTGAATGGGTGACCACTCTGCGGCTTGGTGTGTTCGACCTCCTCGACACTAAAGGTATAAGAGGGTAAAAGGAAAAGAAACAGACTTCCAAATCTTTGTTTCTATAAGGAGTTTTCGATCGTCAATATATTGTAAAGCGAGGATTTAAATCTATATGTTTCAAGCTTACTTCAGTGGCTTGAAAATATAGTACTTCCATCTATTTTTTCCATCTATGGGATTATCAAATAATGGAATACAGTTAAAGGACGTAGATACACCTAATGATAAAATAGCTTTGTAAAAATAAAATAAACAGCCTATCAGATACACATTTTGATAATTTGTTTCTAATTCCTTAGGGTTACGAAACATAGGTTTATTACTTAACGACCTAGCAAAGGTGGAATTGCTTGCCTAATATCTCTTCTGAAATTCATATTTCAAAAAGTAGCATTTTCAACCACTTATTTTAACATACTGTAAAACAAAGTCGAAAAGAATACCTTTTCTTTTTGCAATACCTATAATGTTTGTATTTGTAATTAAGAACCTTTTAATTATAACACTTGGATGATACGAGGTTTGGCAATTTAATTCCCGGTTTGATGTTGCAGCTCTAAAGATACGTGATATTAAGCCAAAAGTAAAGCAGCAAGTTTTAGTTCACACTTTTATCAAGAAGGCTTGGCTAATAGAAATATCGAAGAGCTGTCAGTTACTTCGCAAGACGATAGTTCGCAAATCGTATTTCTGTCAGTCATCATGGAGCAACCAATTAATATTAAATTTTGTTGTAAATTAAGAAAAACTGCGACAGAAATTTACGATATGTTAAAAAGTGTGTACGGTGATAACACCTTAGGTCGCACTACTGTGTTTGAATGGTTTAAACGTCTCAAAGATGGTCGTAAGGATGTTCAAGATGACGCTAGAACCGGGCGCCCGTCAATCGCTCGAAACGCAGATTCGATCGCAAAGAAAGTTCTCCAACTATATCACCTTTAGTATCACCGACATGGCAATATTCTCCATCTTTTTTTAATCAGTCTGGTCCATTTGTTGGTATGATGCAGTAGCCACAGCTTACACACAACATGATACATGGATCTACCTGTGCTTTTTAACGTTAACTATCAAACTTGTTGTGTTTTGTCGTCCTGAGAACACAAAAATTCTAATGTGGAAAGCAAAAAATATATATCGGAAAAGCTTTTTATTTTATTTTCATAATACTCTATAAACGGAACTAGCAAATGTAACAGCTTTGGCTTCTGTCACACGAAAACTAAGGTTTTTGGAATTCTCTTGAATGCTGGTTTCGAAAGCTTGAGCTTAACATACAAATACGGGATATCTATTAATATCAGATATATGTTTGTCCCAAAAACTTCCATCAATTATTTTTTGATCTGAACTTTTTTGATTAATTCCTTTAATGTCTCTACAAAATGTATAAAATATTAATCAATTCAAAGATTCTGGTCAGTCTTTTTTCTGAGCTCATTTGTCGATTTAGGTAACTTATTGAGTTTATAGCAAAAATTAAATGTTTGAATACCTAAATGAACTGTCAACTGTTTCATAAAAGGCCTTAACACTTGAAACAATTAATGCAATAGATCATTTATACATTACTAATAGTCTTATAGTCAGAATTATAGTATAGAATTTGTTGGAAACTAAATTGTTACTGACTCGAAACCATTTTGGAAATTAAACTCGAGGCGAAATATTAAATAACAAAGGAGGTCGGCAAAAGCTGTATACTAAAAGTTGGTTATAACGAGTCGCATAGTTTCGTTGTATCCGAAGTTTGTAATAAACGTCATGACAAAACCCTATCATGTAATATCGGACGTCAAAAACCACAAAAATAATTAATACAAACAAATACGGCTGTCGACAACTAAGTTGCCGTTTATTTTACCAAATATCAGTAAACGACAAGTATGTCTAATATCTCTGCTGTCTGTATTAGTAATTTGGAAACCTCAACCAATTAGTTATACCACTAATTACCATTGCTAACATCTCCTTTGCATAGTTTTAAAGATGATTTTACTCATTTGAGGAAATATTTAGGTTTGCTATACAGAACCTTTGTAATTACTAATAAAAGAAAAACTCTTGTTTACGAAAATTCTTACAATAATTTGTGGACGGCAAGGACATTTTAAATACAGAACTTTGGATCATTTGTTGTTTTAAAAAAATACTGATTCATGGGCGGGGACAATTTTGTGGAATGTAATATTGTGACGTCTTGGTTTACACCAAATGTAACGTAGTAATTAATAAAATTAAATAGTAAACTTATTAGAAAATGTAACTATAATTAAGTACAAATGGGCTGGCATACTTAAACAATTATCCCACGTTTTAAAAAAAGTTGATTCAATTAATGACATATATTAACACGCTTTGGTAAAGCTTATAAGACTGTTTACAAAAAAAAACAAGCAAAGATAACCAGCAAATACTCAAGATAATTCAGATTAGTCCTCAAACATAAAAACATAAAATATTAAAATGAAAGTACCTAATATACATTGAAATCATGAGCAAGGTTTAAACATAATTGAATTAAAACAAAATAAAAAAGGTTTATCTTACATTAATCGCAGAGAACCTCACTAATAACACAAATGACTTAACTTCTTAAGGGTTTGATTCCTGGATGACCATAATCAGCGCTTGCTAAGCGAATCATTTTATATAAGACGTCAACTCCCACGCACACTTATACCAGAACGAAGGCATCTAATCTGCCGTGTCGTGCTACGTATTTTGACCTTGCCGTGAATACTTTGACGTGCCGAATATTTAGGAATGGCATTCCAGCATTCCCGTGGACATGCAGGTACATCTCAAATATTTGTATGCCTTTATCCCAGGAATTCCTAATCTAGTTTAGATAACACGTCATGTTAACTTCTAGCGGAGTAGCTCATTATATCCAGTGCACCGCTATAAGCAAGTTTGTTATAAGCAGCTCCAAAGGTATCTGAAAATAATACTAAATCAAAAATACGATTATTGTTATTGAAAAGTGGTGTCTTAAACGTTTACTTATTGATAAATTCGTTTGAGAACAATGCTATTAAAATTAATGATAGAGCCTCCTTAGCTGTGCTGTACTTTAGTATTACTCCACCCCCATCGGTTAGATTTCTATCTCCTACCATTAAAAATCTTAAATTAGTGGACGAAAAATATAAATAACGAACATCATGTATATGATTTTGATAGCATATTTAAAACACCCTGTAATTAAAAAACCGAAACAAAACAACGGTTTATTTAACAATTTGTAATACGATTTAAATAACAAAGGCCGACCTTATCGTTTGTCCTGTCCGCGACTGTGATAATATACGTTAATTATTAGTGAGTACTGCTTTTATAATTAGCACGCGATTTTTTAATATTTCACATTACCCCTCAAAATAATTTGCCAGCAACACCGGAAAAATGTGTCAGCAAGTACATACATCCTGCTTTATTTTCAGCGCAATAATAGCCAAGTATTTTCCTCCAGATATTTATGTTCCAAATATTATCCTTGATGAATATGCAGAAAGCTTTATTTTGTTGCTTTTTTATGATATACATTTAGGTTTGATTATTGAATTCATGTGTTATTTAGGCATTAAAATAGCTTAACTAAACCCTTCTTAGTAACATGATTTTACTTCGTACTGAAGTGAGCTTACCGTATGCAAATTGCTTACTAATTAATATAAGGTAAACAAATATAGGCCCTCTTAAGACATGGTGTGTTGTTATTATTGCTCGGATTATAATATATTAACAAATAAAACAAAGGTTTTAAATTCCGTCATGCAAGTACTACAATGGATAACATACATGATCTCATAAATGATGTAAAAATCGCGTTTAAGGTTGTTACAAATTTTTAAACTTATAATTAAAGCCGTAACTTTTTTTAACAGTTAGTTACGAGGTCGAAAGATTATTCAGCAATTTCGGGGAATATTGCAAGGAAAACCGCGTCGTAATTTTAAATTTTCATAAAATTCAATTCACTCGGTTAGCTAAAAAACCACCTACGTGTATTTGTTAGAAATAACTTCTTTACTTTTAAATTAACCCAATTTTCCAGCGTACACAAAATTGAAAGAGAATATTTTCAATAAAGTCCTTCGAGCAAATGAGATTTTACTAGGTTGGCTTTATAATTTCTGCTGACGCTTATAGGGTTACCTATTATAAATGGAAGTTTACAATCAAAATGCAAAACTGCAGTTCCTAAATGTGTCCCCTAATGCAGTGCTACTTTAACGACTCCGCTCCAACGAATTTATTAACGTAGGCAAGTTCCACGGTCTCGTATACTTCCAGATTTTAACCCCAGCCCATATTAATTACGTAGATATGGTGTGGAGGTATTACTCTTATCTTAATATTCCGAACGCCGTGTGATTGCCTCGATTGTATATTTCATACATAGACACGTAAATTACCGAGATAGGAAAACTGTTTAGAATAAGAAAGGAAGGAAATAAATCTATGTTTCTAACGAGTAGGAATTATTTTCCAGAGTGCTTTGAAATAGAATCCGAAGCTTAAATACAAATTGCTAATTCAGTTGAAGTTCGTAAAGCCTTCAGAAACATTTTCGTCCTCGTTTCAGCCACGTGTCCCATTAGCCATACATATTAATGTAAGTAGAGTGCTACAATTTAGTGAGTTAGGAGTTTAAAATATAGAATAGTTATAAAAAGTGGCACTCTGCGTGTGTACCGTCTCCTAGGAGCGCTAACTCATCTGCAGGCTAATCCGGGAACATTAATATTCATGCGCGTGGATGGAGCCCCCTAAACAGGCCTGTTACTGGAGATGTGTTTACCTCCAGCCACTAAATAACACCCTCTGATCTACGCTCTGCTCGTCTTCCTGAAAACTACTGAACGAACTCGCGAACTCGATATGATTTTAGTGAAGATAAACAAAGGCGCTTTTGGCAACAATTTGTCAGCCATCAATCTTATATAGTACCAAAATGATCCTCTTTGTTTACTTTATAGTATAGTCATAAAATGATGAACGTTGTAAGAACGCGATTTTGGTTTTTGCGAGGTAATAACACGAAAGGAAGATATATATCTACCCCAATTTTAAACATGAATTATTGAGAGCGAGAATTTTATGGGGAAGCAATTTTCAAATTTAAAGAACTGAACACATTTTGCACCATTTTTCTTTTAATTAATTGCCAAAAAGGCACCGCCTCCTATTAGGTTGCTTAATTCTAAAACTTTCCTTTTAACAAAGAATATCCCTGTAACAAACAAACATCCCCAAATTTTCTTAAGGAAAATTTTATACGCGGAAAAAAGAGTAAATAACTTTGAAAATAACAAAGTCGAAAATAAATTTCTTTTAAGTACCCAGTTAAAAACTTATTGAGCACTTAATAAATCTAAGCAACTCAAACCAAATCTATGCCAGAATTCGATCTGTTTTAACAACCACCTTGATTAGATTGTTGAATAATAAACTAACATGCCAATCAGTATATCTTCATTATTCACCTTTATCCCTCGTTAAACGCAATATTTACAAATAACATCCTATAAATTTTCCTTAAGTTATTTTGTGGGCGTACATATTTGATGGGCGTTTTTTCGAATAAAGTCTTCAACCTAAATTTTAATAAAATATTAACAGTTAAACACCTTGTTACGATGTGCGGTTGGTTAATTATTAATTGCTTTAATTAACTGCCGTGTAGTAATTCGAATAACGTAGATACTACCTATTCATCTCGAGAGAATTTGTTTTACTGTTATAAATATTTGATTTGTTTTCCTATAAAAGCCTCTATTTGGCGAAATTATTCAGAAAGTAGTGAAGGTTGCTCTGTGAAAAAAGTTCGGAATGTCGTTTGAAATAACGAGACATAGAATCCAAGTGTTCTACTTCTAGATTACAAGGCTACGATATTTTTAGTTTCTGTTTTTCTTCAAGTAAAAAGATTGCGTTCATATTTACTAACTTCTTCGATTTCTTTAATAGTATGTTTTCAACGTCTTTTAATACTTTTCCATCTTTCAATTTCTAAATTTGATATACTGATAACTGACGATTTACTACGATTTAGAAACTTTTCTTCGGATAACGATATAACCTACCTGTGTCATATTCATGTAATTAGCCCCGCTGGTATGACCCCATTGGTGGTTGTCTGTCAACCTAGTAGCCGTCCCAGGGGCTGGCGAATACTTAGCTAGGGCATCAAAGTCTCAAAGTGCGAGAAGGGCATTTTGTAGAATAAAAATAATAATAAATGATACTAAAATATTATAAACCTCAAAAATAAATTATTAGCCTTTTTTTAAATACAGATGAATTATTTTTGTTCTGCCAGAACATCTGAAGGACCAGGTCAGCCCCTGGACGAACCTTTGGTATTTATGTCACACTGTATTACATTTCCTTCATCGTCAAACTGCAATCAGTCTATTCTTCGTGTTCGCCCCACCCTTTCCGAGGAATTGCTAATATCTTTTTCTTTTCGTATCTTCCTTGTTATTTTCTGTCTGTGCTCTTTCATCTTCCATCTACTACTCACAGCTTCTTCCGGTGCTTGGATTTTCTTCTAACAAATTGTATGTCATATTGTAGTTTGCCAACTTTTTAATTTTTATTTTTTACGTTGTTTTTCTTTATTTGTTGTTTGTTGCCCTTCTAAAACTCCACCAGCTGCTGCGTTAATAGGTACACCTCTTTATATCAAGTTAATTTAAGATTACGTTTTAGCTAAAAGCTGTTTATTACTTCACATTCTTTTACTACAGAAAGGTTGGAATGATGTTAGTCCATATTTTGATTTTAATAGTTATTTTGTTCACATATACCAATAGCACCACCAAAACGCTGGGCAAACGGTATATAAACATTGCAGGTTTGTCATTGAAAAGTGAGGCGCAGAACAGAGACAACTGTAAACAAATGAGGGGGGTTATGTCCACAACCGCAACGAATAAGACCTATGGAAAAACATATGTTGAATTTAGTTTGAAGTACTAAAGTTTGTAATTGATAAAAATGTCAGAAATGCGTTACCATCAAATTAGACTGAAAATTCAAATCACTAAAAATGTTTTTCCATGTTTGTGAATAATACATTTTTATTTGTATAACGCTTGGCCATGGAAGATTAGCACATCCAATTTTGACGTACACCAACTCTTTTGTCAGTAACTAGAATTTTAGAATTACTTTTCCATTCATGCAAGTTCTTCAAAAAATTTTTAAAAAATGATTCAGCGGCTATTCGTATTCTTAAAAATTGAAAAAATATTTAGATACTAAGAATTGATTTGACATCGTGGATTTATTCTTCTAAAATTTAAAGTAGTTAATCTGAAATACTTTCTTTAGTTGCCCATCACATCCCTATATAGACCAAACGCCTCCTTTACTTTTTAGTGAGAGCCTACTCTGCTATATGAGTGGTCCCCGTGGTGCCGCGTTATCGCAGCAATTGGACTACCCATTCCAGCACTGACCGGAGACAACAATTCTTAACCCTCCTGATCATACTGGACTGGGGGTACTTAGTTAACGCAACTTGGGACCAAATACCTTAATAAACATTAAATTATTTTTATACACAGTGAACCAAATTGCAAATATAGAGCCTGTAACCATGAAAGATGAGACAGTGAACCTCTTAACTTCTGTATTACACGAAATATTCTTAAAATTTTAAATACATTTGGCATAGTAATTTGACATAATTGTCACAAAATTAGCTTATCGAAATGATAAGCAGTAGTTACCAGTTACCAATGCTTGATTTTCAAAGTAGTTGTTACTACTCTCGGGCTGTAAATTTGCATTTGGAACTACTCTAGTACTTTAGTAGTATACTTTCATGATAATCAACAAGAACAGTAAAATAAACCAACTCATTTAAATACGATTAAATATCACGTGGTAAGAGGAATTCACCATATCGGGGGTGGAAAAAATATTTTAGTTCATTTCATTTGTCTGAAAAATTGATTTTATACCTATGTCGTAAGTATTTAAAGTTGTTATGAGCAATGTTTAACATTTTAAAAAGCAACTAACCCACATTTATTAATTGCTCGCAGTAATTCTTTAAAGTGTTTAAATATTTATTGTCACTCAGATTTTTGATAAAACGAAGGTTGTAAATAAACTTTTCGTTTTCTTAAGTAACGCTGTTAACTTAGAAAACTCAACGACGTGCACTTATTTTATCCCATAAAAACCATTTAAAGAGTCGCATCACGAGAAGGTACGTGACATCAACAGCAAGGGAAAGTCAATATAATTCTGATTTGAAATCAGCAAAATTCTTGAAATGTCATTGGTTTGTCGTCGCATGAACGAACCTTTAACGTTTCCCAGCTTTTTTTAATTAGAATCCAGTTAAATTCGGACAAAAGTTTAACGTTTATTTCACCAAAAAAAAGGTGATTTGTCTGGAAAACCATATTTTCACCCTGTGACATAGGATGCTATTCCCTCGTGTGCTAATTTCATTTGGTGGCGTACCGTACGTATCTAGTGGCGCCTATGTGCCTTAATAAAACAGGGTCACCACCGCTTTGGAGTACTAATTGTAAATCATTTCTGTTTACTGATAACTCGATAAAGGTTTCACGTTGCTAATTTTTTTTTTAATCAGGCTGGTTCCTTTTTGCAGGACGTTATGTTTGGATTTATTGTCATTGTGTTTCGAAATAAAACCTCTTTATTAAATTATGATTTGAGGCTACATTGGGATTTTAGATTAAAATTAGAATTTAAGATTTATAACTGCGTAATACCTGGTGGTTTTCGACATGGCTTTTGTTTACACAGAGTGAGCTGTAGCACGTTGTAAACTTTGATTGAATACTTTTATTTTTAATAAACGAATTGCAAAAAGTTAAAAGAATAATGTAATACAAAACAACAAAAATTGGTTTGATAAACATTTTCATTTAACTTGGTTCGATTTCCTTTTTGTTGTTTTTATGTAGTTAATTCGTTTTATCTACGGCTGCTTTGAAAAGAACTGATTAGGTTATTCATTTGGTTTAGAAAGTGGACTTTCAAATGTATTTCAGATTTTTGCAAAACTTCCAGCAAATCCAACAGAAACTGAAGCTTTGTCTGTTTATAAGAAAACTGGCTGACTACAATTAATAGTACTGAGCAAATAAATAGTGTAACGTCCATGGTTAAATTGTATCTTTTAGGATAGGCTTTATTCAGAAATTAAGTAATTTAACAGCATAGTAGCAATTCTCACTAAACCCTAAATCTGTCATATTTGTTTGTTTGTTTATTTATTGGGCGAAATCTAGGCTTGCAGATGCTGTCGCCTATGACCATTGGCACTACCCGACTAGAATTTGGCCGAACTTTATACGAAGAAATAAAACATGCTGTTGTTAAATTAATATTTTGCGGATTCAAGAAATTATCGCACGTGTCTTCAAATGATGTTCTTTATAATAAAGTTCAACAGTGTTTTCGTAAACAAATTTCTTCAGCTAATATTACAGTCATTATAACACACAATTTTACTTCAGGCAGTATTAAAAATTATTATTAATTCGATGAGAAAGCAATATCAGCAACTTGGAAAAGTAAAGAAAATTTAAAACAATCAAGAAGAAAATCTTCAACTTAGTTTTTTGTGTTTAGAGAAGACCCATGCAGAAAACGTTGTAACTTGGTTAGAAATGTAGACCATTTCACTTTGAACAAGTTATTGCAATTTACAAAACAAAATTTGGACATCCAAGAATCATGTCCAAAATGGTAAAGCATATGGGATACAAGTACAAAATAATAGATAGAAAATGGGGGAAAACAAAAATAGATGTCCAATGGTCTTTCCATCCCCTTGGTGGTCTTGCTTTTTGTGGTCTTTCTATCGTTTCTGTTTTTGTTATTCTACTGTTCCATGTAGTGTACTTATATCAGTTCTCCATTCTCTTCTTCTCTTCGTACCCATCTAACGACCTCTTGGACTTCATACCAATTCCGTATTTCCTGGCTTCGTACCCTACCCCTCAGTGTTAGGCCGTTTATGGATCCTAGTGTTTTCATTTCCGTCGATTTTAACTTTTCTTTTTCGTTTTCGACAAGTCAGCTCGAATTTCTCCAGCATAGGTTATAACGGATCTACAGATGTTTTATGTATACGTGTTTTGCTTTGGATGGACATGTACTTGTTTCTCCATACAATGTGTCTTAAGGCTTCTTCTGGCTTCAGTGTGTAAATTCGGCTACCAGAAATATTTACTCCTAAATAATTTAATTCTACTGACTGGTCATCTACTGCTAGTTTGCGTCTGAAAAGTTCTTTTGATTCTCTTAGTAGTTTAGTTTTATTCGTCAATATGTTCATACTTATTACAAGTTTCTAAATGTAATCGGCATTCTCTGTAAATCTTCTGTTTCGGATATTAGAACAGCATCGTTGGCGCAACGGATTATGTTTTTTCGCTATTTTTGATTTGTAACCCTTTTCAGTTGTCATCATTTCCGCAATAATCTTATCCATAAGACCATAACCAAACACCATTCGGCTTACACTGTTGCCTTGTCGTAAGCCTGTGAACACTGGTACTCCTTCAGTTAACTTAGAATTTGTTTAAATTCTTGTTTTTGTGTTGGTAACTAATACTTCTTGTATTTCTTGTTCTAGAACCTTCACTGCGTCACACAATCTCACTCTGTTAAAAGTTTGCATTAAATTTAGGAATGTATGAATGTATGTATGTGAAAGTCTGTCATATTGACTTGTCTTCTTCTTCTTCTTCTACTTCCTCTTATGGCCGAAGCCTAGCCTAATGCCTGTTATTAATTCTTAAGTATGAGTTTTGTGAGCCATCTTTGCATGTATGCTGAGTAGCAAGCTAACCTTACCCATCGAAAGAGGAGAAGAAGATCAATCCGATCCAATTAAGTATGATAACTGGAACTGCCGGCTTAACGGGTCCTAACTTGTCAAACTATAAATACAGGGTGATTCAAAAGTATTGTCATTAATTTTAAGGACATATCAAACTATATTTAGCTTTTATACTATTACTGGCTGCTTCTTTTTAAAAGATGGTGCTGCATTTCTGAGCTTGCATAGTACCAGATTATATTAGGTACCTATGTTCGCTCATGTTAGTACTCGAACGTCAAAGATATTTGGAAGCCAAAGCAATTAGAAGAATTAAATTTACAATGTACTGGCGAAATAAATTTTGTTTACTTATATGAAACCTGGATGAGTCACGAATGCGGTTGTAGGATTCTGATTTAGTGAACCTTCAATGCAAAATTTAAGTGGGGGTAAAACACTAATTCGAGCTTTAAATGCAATGAGTAGTAGGCTTGTAGGGATAATGGACAATGCTCCTTAAAATTGCATATTTGTTGATAAGCCACCCACTTCTTATTTCCGCAAATCCGTAATGAGGTTAAATAAAAACGAAATTTAATTGGTTGTGGATTACAAAGAAAAATATACTTTGTAACATTATAAAGTGATATTTGGCTCAAAAAAGGTTATGAGAAGGAATATGTTATCGACAAGTTATTACGGCGCGATATATTTAGATTCCCCCATACCATTATTGATACAACCCTATCGGATTGGTTTGGAGTTTTTATACAACATAACAAACTTCTAAAGGCTGAGTCATGAACTTTTGGAAAGAGACCATTTCAGAGTTTACTGGGAAGATGAAGCAAAACAATGTAAGACACTGTGAGGAGTGGATTAGGAATAATGGGGTAAAATATATGGAAAATTTTGGCCTCAAAGATATTCCTCCTTTTACGATTTCGTTGTGGAAACCTAATTCTGAATCAAAAAGTAACTTAGTATTAATTCGGGAAACTACAGTGCATACTGCCATACTGATGAAATTAAGCCCATGTTGAGGAATGACTAAAATTTCGCGTCGGTGAAAGACCGCTATAAAACATGAATCAAGTGATCCAATTTCAAGTCATGTCGTACCTAGATTCAGGACATATTTGTCCGTTTGTTTTAACTCGTATTCCAAATAAGAATGTTTAAAAATGAGAAAGTTTTGGCAAAAGCATAGGAAACTCAGAATATCAAACATAATCTAACAGGTAACCTTCAAGCTACGCACTGTATGAACGCAATAACTGAAAATTTTGAGGTTATGTATTACCCGTTTTTTAATACTGTCAACATGATACTTGCTGAATCAAGGTAAGACATGAGTTTTAATTCTATTAACCCTCTGAAGATGACTTTAAATTGTATGTCTTCATGGTACGTGGAAGGACCTCTATTGTATTGTGCATTTTACTGATAATTATTGCTAAATGTAAAATTAGCTTTATTTTCATTAATTGTCTACAATCAATAATTTCATATATTTTTAAATGTTACCAACTACTTATTCAACATTATGAATATGTTGCAATAATCATCCAATCTGTAATGGACTTTATGCACGATCGCATTATAATGTGACAATTACGAGCCCTGTTGCAAAATAGTTGGCCTGCTTATGCAAGTTTCCGATAATCAAATAAACAATAGAAATTTCTTGATAAACTGCTAGCCTCATAGTAGCGTTAAAAACTGATATTACCTTGCAATATGATGTATGTGGATTAGAAGTACCTAATCTAAAATTTGCATCCAGCAAGAATTATAGCAAAAAATTGCAGAATTTCTGCCGTTGCAAAATAGTTGGCCTGCAAATGTAAAAGCTACGTTTTGTGACCCAAGATAATTTTATTTTTCGTTGCTTATACAGGGTGATTTGTGAGGAACCCCCCATATTTGGATAATGTGTTCAGGGAATTAAAAGAAACAAAAAAAGTATGATAAAGATATGGTCAAATTTCAACCGTTACTGAGATATTGTGAAAATAGTTTTTAATCAGATGAATTTATTGCAATGCACTAAGAAGGAAAACTGCTTATTTCGTAACATAAAATACAAACTAATTAATTAAATTCTCAAAAATACAGCCGTTCATCTCGATGCATGCGTCAGCTCATTTGTGAATTGCACGGGTAGCTCGTTGAAGCCCACGGTGATTATCTCTGATGAGTGCTGCGCAGTTAGTCATTCTAGTGTTCACTTTTGTTTAATAATTAATAAACTAATGATTTCAACCATCCCCAAAGGTAATAATCTAGAGGAGTGAGGTCTGGTGACCTTGGTGGCCAATTCTGAAAACTTCCACAGCCAATCCAGTGTTGAGGGAAGCGATTATTAAGGCCACCCGATTCAAAACTATTTTCACAATATCTCAGTAACGGTTGAAATTTGACCATATGTTTATTATACTTTTTTTGTTCCTTTTAGTTCCCTGAACACATTATCCAAATATGGGGGGTTCCTCACAAATCACCCTGTATGTATGCTTCGGCGTGACATTATGATTTTGTCAAACGGAGATTGTTTTTTTATTTACAAGTTTTATTTATGTAGCATCAAAATGGCTCGTGGAAAGCCTGTTGCAGCTGAAATTCGTGAAATGATAATTAAATTGCATTTAAAATCGAAGTCAGCGTATCAAATTGCTGAAAATCTATCTTCACCTAGGGAAATGGTAAGAAACATAATAAGAGTATACAAAAGAACGGAAAACACCAAAACGAAGAAAAAACTGGACGATCTACAAGCATATCTGCAGCGGATAGAAGACTTTTACATCGTATTGCCAAAGATAATCGAAGATGTGGATCAAAAAAACTTGCCATTAAGTAGTCAGAACCCATAGGGAAACCGGCGTCCAAATATACTGTTTTGAGGGAACTAAAAAAATTGGGTTTTGGTTTTTATAAGGTGAGAAGTAACGGTAAGTTTGTTTTACAATACCCTGGTGTTCTCATATGCCAAACAGAAACCATTTTTGAAAAACGAACAAATGGCTGGGCCAAGAGTCATATGAATTGGACACTTAGTCAATGGAAAAAAAGATATTTGGAGCGATGAGAGTAAATTCGAACTGTTGGTGGGTGATTCGCGCAGGCTGGTAATTCGTACTAAAACTGAAGCTTTTCATCCGGATTGCTTAAAACGAAAATCCAAATTTATGGCAGCTCTAATGGTATGGGGATGCATATCTGCGCAGGGAATAGGGAGACTTTGTTTGATAAGTGGCACCGTCAATGCTTCAACTTAAGTATCTGCCGATTTCAGAAGATTACCTTGTTCCTTCAATTCCTTCATTACAAACAAAAGAGGGAGATTATATATTTCAACAGAACAATACCGATTATCATACTGCTAATAAAATAAAGACATGGTTTGAAGACAATGAAATTCCGAAATTGGACTGGCCGGCAAATAGCCCAGACATGTCTCCCATTGAGACATTATGGAGGGTCATGAAAAGAGAGCTTCGCAAAGGACCGGTCAAAACTATAAGTGAATTGAAAGCTGTGATTCAAAACATATGGGATGATTTTACTCAGAATTACTGTGAAAACCTAGTTGCTACACTACCCAAAATATTACAAGAATAAGGCGGATGTGACGCAATTTTAAGCCAATCAAATCTACCCTAAAATATATAAGGTAATTTATTTAAAAACAAACTTTATATTTAATTTTAATCATAAACATTGTGACTTGATATTTGCAAACAAAATTAGTGTAAAATGTCAAATGACATTTTAATTTCGCCTTTTAACAAGATTCAAGTAGTCGTCGGTGAAATTTTGTATGTCACACATGCATTACTATAGTACCGTGTGATTACACTCCTCAGTCTTCGCCCTCGCTGTACAGTGTTAACACTCATATATTATGATAATACCCTTACCATACTAAAAATATAAATATTGCTTGATTTATTTTTTATTTTATTTGAAAGAATTCGCAAAGGATGAAGGAAAGAGGGAGGTCCTTGCCTCTTGAGGGATGTGTGGGCTAATAACAACAATTACTTAATTTATACTAATGTGAACCCCTATTTCAACTGACATTTATAAGTACGTATAAAAACAAGAATTCATAGAAACTGTGCAATCACAGATCGTTCAAGATTTATTTGGGAAATTTATTTGCTAAGCTTCTTAATATTTTGTCAAAATTTGCATTGTCCGTTGCTACTTTGTAGTAAATCAATGAAGTATCACAAAAGGCTTTTTTGAACAAAAAATAAAAACTGTTATAGGCAAGTTCTGCAATCAGTGATAGACGATACAGCATTCAACCCCGAACGAATATTGAATATCAAGCATCGGCCGAGTTTAATATTGGAAGGCACGGTAAAAAGTATGCACGGTTCAAGTATCAAAAATATCTAAAAGCAATATGTAGGTCGACTAGGTTTTTCAGGTAATAATGATTTTTTAACCTTCAGGCAACACAAAACTTGGGAAGATTGAAATCGTTTACCTATGTGAAAACAATTTTTCGTGATAAGTAATCGGGGGAAGGGTTTGTACGTTAGTGGCACAAAATGAATTACGTAATGGAACTAGAAAGTACAATTTTAGTTCTAACTGCTAACTTCTATTTTAATCTCATAAGTGTGGAAGAATTTTTAATCACAAAACTTTGTACTTTGATGGTGTGGAAGTTCGTGTATTCGCAGAGAGCGGTGGTGCGTGCGCTCGTATACGACTGACTTGTTTGCACGTAATTATGGTAACACATTCGGCCGAAGTTCATTATGCCCCGGGACGCAAGGGACGAGGGTTTAATTACAGTGCAATTTACAGCTCTCTGCATTTTAGATTCGTTATTATAAAATTACTATCGGTACGTGCTTGATAATGATATAGCACACATTTTCTGATTGAAATTTCGAATCACAAAGCTCGAACTTTGCTAAAACGTTCACATAAAACGCTCTTGTAATCTAAACCTGGTTGTCGTCCAAGTACACCCTCGAAATTTCATCACACTCATAATAGCAAGCCGGACTTGAACGACTTGCTAACTTCGTACCACCTATTGGACGTAAGATCATTTTAACAGTTAATAAGCAAGTTGGGGAGGATGCGCTTTATGTATACGTTAGCCGAAATTCCCTCTGCTTACGAAATTTACCAAATATCCCCGGAACGCCGTTCCATTTTTTCGACGGGAAAAACTCAGTAAGAGAAAGCTTTCATTTGCCAGATAATTACTGTCACTCCGTTTCACAACGCTCGTTTAGGCATAATTAGATTCAGGTTTCCAACATCCTACTCTCTACTAAACTTTATTCTGTAACACAAACAATTTGACCGTAGTACAGCTTATTAAACAATTACATTTTTTTAAAAATTAAGTTACAAGTTGTGCTCGTAAAGTAACGTTATTAAAAAATAAAAAGAGATAAACTGCAAAAAACAAGTTAACTACCTAACGACCGCAGTTGCACGGAACAAACTTCGTAAAAAGCTTGTAGGGTGTTAGGAAAGTTGGAAAGAAGTTTTAGTTCGGTTCTGTGTAAGAGTATGCAATCCGCAAAAGGTTTAGTTCTATTGCGAGGAATAAAGACGTTTCTCGGTAAGTGCTTCTCCATTCGTACCAGTCATCTTATTAAGGAAATTTGCTGGTAGGCATTCATACGGCCCGGAATTTTCCAATTGTTGCATTGTATGCCAGCAATTACGTAGCAAACAGAATTTAGCAAACAACCCCAATATAAAGTAGAAGGTGAATCGTCATTACTTTCGAGTCACTTAAACAATACACATCGCCTCCACTTTAACGGGATGTTTAGAATAATACAATTTCGAGTGGGTAAATTGTTTTGCGAGTGATCTTTTGTGTTTTAAACGTAGTGGAACGCAAGTCAACAAACTACAGAAACAATTTAGTGAAGTCTAGTAGGAACGAAGATTAGTAAAATGGTTCTTTACAAAAAGCCTTTCCATTGTTGAACAAGAAATCTGCTTATAGTCCGCAAGATTGGCATTAATGACAAGAAATTTCTAAAGTCGACTTTAATGTCGCGCATACGTTATACGTATTAGAGGCGCTTTATGGGATGAATAGTTGAAAACTGCGAACCTAATTAATTTCGGGATTTAATTAACGGAGTCTAGCTGTTTTCACACTGTTTTATGCCGCCCGCATATTTGGACTCGTTTCCGTTACGGGGTTAGTTTCATAAAGTCGCTTGACGGCTCGACTCGGCTAATATCACTTAACGTTAAATCATGCCTTTAATACGCCTCGTTTTACTAAATTAATGCCGTTGCCAAAATGAAAAAATAATCGGCTAAATAGGTTTTTTATACTTTAAACGGGATAAAAGGTTCTGAATATAACACAGGTATACAAGATATTTAACGATAAATTAATTACATCTTTCGGAATTATTTGCCCAAGCTGAAATCTTTTTTACGTTTTGTATTCAAAACCGCAATGTTTGAAGTTTCACATTTTTAAATTCCGCCCCATGCATAAAATCGAACCCATTGAGTTAGCCGAAATTACCTTTACTGGGTGATTATTATGTGGAACCATACCATTACGGCTTTATTTATAAAATTATAAAACATGGCCTTTTGTCAGCGTCGAGGACAAATGATGATTGTAATATTCCAGTAAATCATGCTTTACATTGGGTTTTCATCGTTAACGCTTAATGTTGCAACTGCATTTAGTATCAGTATCACGTTGTAAATTTTATGTGTTTTACCGTAAAGTTCTGATGTACAGTGATGTTAAAAAATCTAGCATTACCTCGAAAAAGGTACTTATTCCTTAATAAACCGTGTGTTTTTTAAAACCCCTTGTAAGTCGACATATTGTGGAGGAAATATGTGTTGTAACTTTAGAACAATGAATTAGCAGGAAAGTAAAGAAAAATAATGCAAAACTATTAAAAACAAAAAAAATCATAATTGCTCCTGCTAAGCTATACTGTTATATTTTAATATTTAATCGGCCAACCCTTGTTTTTAATGACTAATTCGCGCCTTTTCGGCATGGAATTCACCAACTTCTCCAATTCTTCATTCGAAATGCATCAATGCCAGGTATTGATCAAAGATTCAATCAAATTTATTTTTATTGTTAAGTTTAGCAATCCTTTTCCGAAGGTTCTCAATTGGATATAGGTTGGAAAATTGTGCAGGCCAGTCCGATCATCTAATATTATTAGAGGCAATGGGGGCAAGTAGGGTTGTCATCGTGGAAAGTTAAGTTCTCTTCACCAAGTGGTCTTTACCACTTCGCAACATCTTTACTGTAAAAACTTCGGCATTCATGTTTCCAGAGACAACGCGCAACCCCATACCATGGTTGAAGTTGGTGCTGTTCTAGATTAAACATACAAATATTATTATTATATTATTATATTTAATGATATTAGCAATAATAAGGCAATTAGAAAATGCTTATAGCAATTATGTTTTTCTCGAAAATATTTCTGTACCTCAGAGGTAAACAACAATCGTAACTCTAATTTACTCACTTTTACAGGAGAGGAAAGAACTAACTGTGTCCAGTTTTTGGATGCTGATTTTGATATCAATAAACTGATATTATTATACCAAAATGTTTTTAACTAAAGTACTCATGTCGAAAGGGATTCCGGCACTTTCACCCCCACCCCCCCCTCCACGAGAGCGTAGGTGATGGACTTACGACTGTTTGCCTCTAAAGAAAATGACAGGTGAAAGCAACACACTAATAGCTTTAATCTTTAATAGCTACTGCTTTTTAACAAAACTATTGTTGAACAAAACACTATTTTAATAATACAACATCAATAACTTCAAGGTCGTGAAGGTTAATTAAAAATTTCTTCGTCAGAGTCTCCCTCTTATAATGTAGGTAAATTCCTGTAGTAACTAGGAAATTGTATTGGTATCCACTGAAATAGCTTTATTAGATGGTTCATACTTTTTAGTGCTAAAAGGTTTTAGGGAAGTCCTAGCTGCAGGTAATTTACGTGGTAAACTAACACTCTTCCTCGTAAATCTGTTCAAGTTGACTTGCTGAAACTGATCTACATCAAAACTGGTCTTATAATACAAAAACCCAGGGGAATTTGCTCGTACTTGTAACCATACTGAGGACGACAGCTTAAACTCTTGTTTATCAATATTTCGTTTTCGCTGAATGAATGGAGTTTCTCTATTTGAGTACAACATAGTAAAAGTTTTAAAATCTGGTAATTCCATATCGAAAACTTTAGCACCTGTTGACCTAATCAGCTGTTTCCAATGCCAAGGAGTAACTGTCTCCATTGTATTTTTTTCTTAGCAACCCGTTCAATGAGGGCATGTACGGTATCTGCATCCATGTGGGTGTGCCCTCGAAGCAGATCTTTGTGATTGATTACCTTTAGGGATGTATTACTTTTAGCAGCCAAAAATATGACATCACGAGTATAATGTTTCGGTTTTGGCCGAGGCAGTTATCAGACCAAATTGTGATTTCTGATATTTCTGTATTGGTTATTTCACTCTCAGCCCATTTTAAAACCAATGACGCAACTTCGTTGCCACATCTTGCCGCAATGGATTCGTCCCAAATCATACAGTGAGGCTATTTTGTGGTTAGATCGTATAAAGCTACATTTAAAGTCCACAGCTTCCTTAGATAAAAACTTTGGCAGTTGGTTAGATAGGGAGTCGCTAAGCACTTTTGTACGTCAATTGCAACAACTTTTTCCGACGACCACTATGAAATGTGACTCATTTCACACGGTTTACTAGTATTGAAAATAACACATTTCGCACAGCAACGAAACTGTGTGAAATGCCGCTTTCCACACGCTAAACCACACAATACAGTCGGCGGGCGACGTCAAAAGTCGTCATTTGTCAAAAAAATTAATATTTAAAACGTCAAAGTGTTGCAAGTGTAATGCTGGTTCCTTTTTATTTAATGAAAAATTGGTAAAATGGTCGTCGGAAAAGCATAGTGTAAAACACGTGCTGAAAGGATATTTCACATTCGTGTGATTAAGCCACTCGCTAGAGGCTCGTGGCTCAACTTTCACACTCATGTGAAATATTCAACTTTCAGCACTAGTTATACAATATACTATTTCCTTTTGAGGATTTTCACGTGATCTCAGTTTATCTTGAGCCTTCATGGCGTATCTCTGTTTAGAATCATCCAGGTGAGTTTCATATGCTAACGTGTGTCTATAAACTGTCGACATCTCGATTGCTTTGAAAAACAAATTACAAGTCTTAGATTAAATCATAGACAATGACATTTACAAATCTTGACATTTGGTTTTGTGTTCTGAATTAAATTACGAAATATGTTTCTGAAATCACAACCTACTGGGATGTTGACAGTTTATGGACACCCGTTAGTTGAATATTTTGTTTCTAAGACTCTTCGACATTTGAGTCATTAAGTTGCATATTATATTGATCACATTTGTCGCATGTGTCTGCACTAGAAATATCAAACCCTAGATCAAACTCCGTATTAAAAATATTTTCATAAATCCAGGACTTTCCTACTTCTATTCCAGTGTCTTTGCATTTTTCTTTGTATAAACTATACTTATTTTCAATACTGAAATGACTTCCTAGATACTTCCTTTCTGTCTTCTCGCGGGTGTAATGGCTTTGGAAAGCTAGAAATGAAGCGATATGTGATCTAATGTTGTCGAGAATATTTTCTGGTAGTTTGTTGGAAGGAGTGTGTCGTCCACGGGTATCTTGTGAAACTAATCCCCCAACTTCCTTCTTTTTTAATGCATTTCTGACAGCTGTTTCAGATATTCCAAGAGTAGTTAGAAAAAAATTTTGCAGACACTTATTAGTTGGTCTTCGACTTCAAAATGATAAAACAGGGACCTTTTTCTTGCACCTACTCTGCTATCGTCTTTACTTCTTATACGCTGTGTTGGGCCAGACTTAACTAGAGACACTATAAATTGTCTTTTTGTATCCCATGATCTTGTTGGACTCCAATAGTTTTTAAAGATACCAAGCCTTACATCGTCATTAATTTTTGTAGGGCATTTTTTCCGACAATTCTTGCAGCCAGGTTTTAAAACCTCTGCCTTTATTAACTGCCCTGTTTTTGATGTATGTTCCTCTCCAGATAGTGCTTTGTTTTTTCGGATTCTTTGCTTCCAATTTTCTACATTTCTTGTTCTTTTTTTCACCTTTTTAACTATTTCAGTGCCCGTAGTAGTTGTGTTGTTGGCAGTTTGCATACTAGTTTCAGGTTGTACATCAGAGGCAGAATCCGACTTTAAATGGCTCTTTTCCTGCATAATTTCTAGATTGTTGCGATTTTCAATATCACTAGGTACGTAGTCAGGATCTAAATCACTAAAATATAGCTCTAGATCACTTTCAATGATTGAAATATTGTCACTTACAATACCACGAGTGGTCAAAGAATTGTCGATTATTTTCTTGCTCTAACATCACGAATGTTCCTTGTGCTTGCATATGAATAACTTGAATCGTGACACTCGTTATTATCTATCCGATATTTGGAAGTCCGCCATCATTACTGGTTCCGCCCTCTCCCCCCCCTGACCAATCGGCGTGACAGTCGGATACGCTTGGCCGAGTACGGCCGGTATAAAGTCGCTGCTCTATCTGTTTCTCTTCAGAAGGGTTTCGCCTCTGGCTTGGTTGACAAGTTGAGTTACGGCTACCCTTCTGCCTTTTGCTAAAAGAGTTTCGCCTCTGGCGTGGTTGACACGTTGAGTTACCGTGCTCTTTTAGTGCTCCCTTTCCTCCTGAAGAAGCCCCTTATAAAAGTGGGCGAAACGTTGAGTCTTTTGTCTCAAAATGACACGGTCGCAATCCCGAAGACGTTTTGCTAATACTGAGTATTGTCGAACTTAACTTTAAATCTAACCCTTTACTTGTTAACAACAAATAATAACCCATAATTTTGCACATATATTATATTGCTCATTCCTACAAATATGAAAAAATACGAGAAAGTTGTATTATTAACATTAAGGTTTATGCACAAAAAAAGCGATAACATTCCTATTAACAGAAAAATAAAAAGCTGCTTTACCAAATATATTTTTTTATCTATTTCATTTCATTTATAAAATAATAATTTAAAAAAATTAATGTTTTACATTTCCATGAACAATTTTTTAACTTTTCTATTAATATCTTGCATTCACTTTTATGTTACTTTTCTTTAGTGCATCTTGATCGCCCGAAACCGGATGACCGATCTACACTTACTGATTCTTTAAAACATCATAATACCATATGTTTAATCAAAACTAAATGATTACTCGAAGGACCGTGAAAAAAACTAACTGTATGAATAGCTCCGACTCACTTTGAAAATGTTTCCTGATTTGGCCAAATGCTAACTATTCTTCTAACTTGTACCTTTTCTTCTATTCACTAAAATTATTTTACTTTCTTCTAATGTTCTGGCTTCTTCTAAGCAATGTTTAACTAATGTTTATTTACTTTTTTCTAATGTTCTGATTTCTTCGAATGTTGAACTCACTAAAGTTGTTTATTTTTATTAATGTCTTTGGTTTCCAATCTATAATAATATGCTATCCAAGAAACGAAAGCTTGTCGAACCAATGCGATTTTTTTGTAATGTTTTGACTACTACTATCCGTATTGAATGAATAACCAGTATCTAAATTCAAGATTGTCATAAGTCAATATCAAAAAGAAAGACAGCAGAACTTGAATACCACACTCGAGAAAACGAAGCCCTCTACGTTTCCGGATTTTTTCACAGACCTTCAAAATTTAAAACAGCATGTTATTAATAAAGTTTTTATTGAAATCTGAACAAGGGAAAGATATACTTATATTTTTAATAGAAAAAATTGGTTATGTATGTATATGGTACCTTCGAAATTGTTATACAGTAGATAACACAATTATGCAACTATGTCATTTACTTATTATTTAAATGTCTTTTGTTGAACCTCTACACCACAAGGTAGAAGAGGATACGATAATGTACGTAAGTATTTAAATGTTGACATTTGTCAGACAGTAGATTACTTATCACTCTTATCAGGAGAATCTTCTTTCTCCAATGTAGACGTGGTTGTACTTAAATTATAATATGCTTTAATAAATGCTAACTGGTTATACAGTATTCTCTTTCCTCTAAAACTGATTGAATTTTCTCAATACTCCCCTTCTATCTCTCTTTCCCCCCCTCTCTCTCTCTCTCTCGCTTTCTTTCTATCTCCCTTTCTTCCCCTCTGTAGTCTTCTATCTTCTGTTCGATCTTTCGCAGTTGTCCATTACTTGCCGTCTACACTTTTTCTTCTTTGCATGTAAATTTGACAACCCACATCTTCAACAATTTGTTTCATATACTGAAGACTTGGTCTTCCTTTACCGATTTCCCTTCTGTTTCTCCTTTTATTATTGTGCTAAGCAATCCTCGTTTTCTTAAAGGCTGTCCTACCAATTCATCTCTTATTCCTGTTATCTGCCTTCGTAATTTAGTATCTTCAGTAGCTCTTCGTAACACTTTCTAATTCTAACTATTGCATCGATCCAATGTATCTTCAGTATTCTTTTTTGGCATCATCAATCCAAGGTTTTGCTTACTTTTTCTATAGTCTTATGACTTCTATAGAATAACACTCTGCATACATAGATTTTGATAAATTGTTTTCTAATTGCTAGGTACTGATAGGGCATTTGATGTTAGTAAGGTTATTTTATAATAGAAGACCTTCTCTTTGAAAAATCTTATTTTCTTCGATTTCCCTGTGACAAAGGCTTTTTAAACCTGCTCTTTCTCTCTTGACATTTTCCCTTGTGGAAAGGTTTGTCGTTCGCAAATTCAATTTCCATTATATATCTTTTTGTCTATATATTTACCAATCTTTTATCCACCACCATTCATTCCATTGCGGGCCACAAATTGCTTCTGCGTATGTTGTCATATGCTTTTTCTAGGTCTATCCACATGTTTTCATTTTTCTTCGACTTTTTTATGATTAGGCGTAATGACTATGCTTGGATGATGTCATGTATTATTATATTATTAAGTATTTCTTTCTCTTGGTTGCTTAGCGCCTGCTTTGCCACCAAGAGAACACACGTTCCAATGCCAATCGTAGCTGGATATTTACAAAATCGCGAGCAAACCGATGTTGGAAAGTTGCCTAATGACCCAGTAATTGATCCCGTAAGTCTAATTTAAAAAAAAAGAATGCAATACTTGTAACCTCAAGTTGCTTAGCAACAAATAACGCTTCTTTATAGGCGAGCCTTTGCAGAAACTTCCACATTTTTAACGATGGCTAAGTTCTAAAATTACAGCAATTTCTACCAAACCTTTCACAAAATCTGTCAAGTTAATAAAATAAGAGGTGCATATTTTTGGTAAGCATACGAAACTCAAAGCGATAATACAACTCTATTTAACGTGATACCACGAAAATAGAATTCTACATGACATGATCCCAGCACAGGTATTCTGTGTGCTTTCTTTATCTATTCGCTTACCTATTATTTTCACGAGAATTTTTGAGACAGGGCTTGTAAATCTTATTGTGCCATATTCTGCACAATTATTATTATATTTGTAAAATCCTTCAGTACAATACATCTCGATATAAAAGCTGGGATTATCAGAAATAACAACAACTGAACCTGTAATTTTTTCAAGTTTATTTTCGAGAAAAGGAGCTGCAGGCAACCAACTGCGTAATTACAGGTTCCGAGAAATGTTGAATAGTTTTCCTGTGTAGAAGTATATCAGTAACAAGGCCTTTATCATTTTCTTTATAGTACTTATAAAAAAAATTATTGGGAACTTCCGCGGCTACTCTATTTATACCGTGAGCTGGACATGTTACATGGACCACATTTTCTTAGAACTTAGTGGTTGGCCAGTTTTTACCGTATATAATGCGGCACCAGGTAACATCAAAATGATTTTATCTATTGGAATAACAATTTATAAATCGAACTATTGTTACATGATTGGTTTTATCAAGTAATTTGCTAGTTAATTAAGGTTGACTAGACCGTTGTTCCGTTAAATAACTCTCATTAAATTTTCAATGAACTGTCTGCAACAATCTGCAGCTTCATCTACCATTAATTACAGATTTTTCAATAATTTCTTTTATATGTAGGTCCTTTGGTTTCAAGATACATGCTAGTAACATACTTTTATCTGCGTGCTTTCTTCTTTTTAATGATTCTTTTCTAATACTCACTTACAATTAAGACTCTGAAGGTGTTTTAGTGAGATATTAGCTGAAATAGGAACATCGCATAATTAAAAATTCTTTTTGTTCATTTCTTAGTGGTATTCCACCAAGGAAAGGTTCTACCAAGGTATTTTGGAAATCTTGCCTTTCTTCAACGTTTCCCAATTTATTTATTGGGGGAGAGGTCCCAATATGATGCGTAACTTAGGATTTTCTTTCACAGGTGATCTAAACAAAATGATTTCGAAGACTTCCACGGTCAGTGTCAGTGTTAAAAGAACGTTTCCCAGCTTGGGAACGCGTCATTGTTGACGCAGAAAAACTCAAAGTTTCATTCACTTCTTTAAGTGGCATCATCAGGAGAAAAAGGGCACCATGTCAGGGGCAAAACTCTTTTAGCAAAATGAAGAAGGACACGTGCTCTTTTAGTGTTTCCTTCTTCCTCCTGATGAAGCCCATAAGAAAGCGAGCGAAAAGTTGAGTTCTTCCTTCTCAACAATGACACGGATCCAACCCGGAGGATGTTCTTTTAACACAGATCTAATGAAAAATTCCAAATTTAAATAAATCAAAATTTGTGCTTGAATTTTCTGTTTTAAAACGTTTCAGATGCTATTTTAAAAACGTTAGAGTTTGAATAAATTATTTGTATTAAAAACTGATTTGTTAACGTACATTAATTAAAGTCTTCGTTTTCGTCAGTTTATCTCAAAGTACATGGCCCAATTTAACACTTCCCCACATGCTGTACAAAACACAATTTCACCATCCCATGCAGATCCCACCACCACTAAATTATCTTTCACTTGTAGCATGTTATGTTAGAATAGAACTTAAACTTATTTTCATGATCACTTTGAAGGACTTTTAAGTCCCCTAAAACCTCAAGGATAAGCAAACTTTTGTTTTAAAAAATCAGAAAATTAGCTTTCAGGGCTACTGAAACCGTCATTATGATATTTTACAGGGAGAATAATAAGCCAAGAAATCTTAGTAATAAAATCTAGGGTTAGAGCAGACTTTTGGTATTTGTACAGTAAAAGTGCAAAGGTATTTGAAGATATATGAAAGTTTCATCCGCCCACTGATGCACCAAAAGATTAGGGTTTCGTTTATTCCTTACTGACTTACTTTGACAAAAAGTAAGATTACACCATTGTTCTATTTGCCGTAAAAGCTGTGATATAAGTTAAACAAAAAACTCCTGATGAGTTTTGAAGTAGCAAATGTAAATCAGATAAAATTTAAATGTTCTGATATTAATAAGTCATAATGACAATTTTCCTTTCTGTAGATTTTTCACATCTCGCAGTTATGATTTCAAATTAAGATAAGCAAGGCTATCACTTACAGATCTTCCTTTGAAGTTCTGTATAAGACAAGAACTGTTTAGACTTATTTGGTCTTGTCGAGACAAGCAACACTTCTTGCAATGAAATTAGCTTTCAAACGTCGTACGAAAGCGAGTGAAATTAAAACGTTTCAGATCTGGAGTAACAATTGCATTACGTCGAGCTTACATAAAAACTTTTAGATATTCCTAACGAATTTCAAGAAAAACTGATTTTATTAAGCTCTTTTAATGAGTTTAATAATTAGAATTACGGGATAAGGAATGTTTTTCTTGCCCTTTAATTTTTAGATTTGTCTTTGAAATTGTAATTGGAGATACTTAAATAATTTCAATTTTTGTCTGATAGAAGTGTTGTAAAGAGCGTTTTTTAGGGTTATTAGATTGTGGTGGAATTTAATATTTGAAACTTGGATTCATTCATTTTTATTCACAAAAAAGCACCAAATATATCTAAAAGCACAAAACGGCGAGTTTGTTCCATGTCTTGCTTTAATTTTACTAGTTCGCCTCCCCAGACGTTTCTGTTATTATTGCTTTGTTTATTATTATTATTTGTAGAATTTCCTGTACAGTGTAAGTCAGAATCAGCCGAAAAATTCTTAAGCTTTTCATTTCTTTTAAAAAAATGCCTTATATTTTTTAAATACGAGTAATTAGAATTGTCTTCCTGCTTTTGTTTATATTAGAAATAATTTACACGGCCACAGGAAACAGAAATTAATTTTATATCTCAGAGCTAAATAGTACTTTGAAAATGTGATTAATTATACCGACGTCCCTTGTGGGCAAAGGGACAATCAGCAACTGCATACATGTCACACTTTCCATGTGAGTTGTGTTTCAGAAGGGCGTTTTGAACCGTAAAATTGCTAAGAGTAAATAATTTAAATGCTAGGGCGGTATAACTTTGGTTGTCATGCTTATATACAGCCCTTTGTCCCTTGTATTTTCAGCAGATTTAAATATCCATATTAACAAAAACAATTAAGAATTAAAGAATGAAAATACCGGGTGATACAGAATTAAAGTAAGAAAGAGAAGTAATAAACGAGTATTGATCGATGTGTTAAGATTGTTATCGAGTGGTAATTTGGAAAGTAATTCAAGCTCAAATTTCTTTAAGTCAGTTAAAATACTTACAGAAAGCAGACGGTTCAAATAACGATCGGGTCTATTTTTGGCTTCCATATAAATTTTGAACTTCATTCGTTTAAGAGAAATTCGTACAATTGAATGTGACACACAGGTATAAAACAGCATATTTCGTTAATGATGCTTTGTGTTTTCTGTTTGTTTTTTGATAATAAATAAGTGAAATAGGAGCCTGTGAAATAATAAAAGGAAGGGACGCGAACTTGTCAAATGCTAAAATAAAACGGACTAAATAATATAAAAATTTGTGATTGATGTTAGAATTAATCAGCAAGGTGTAATTGATTTTTAGATCAATCAGGTCATTAAAGTGTGTTCTTTTTACGTGTTAACAACCATAGTAGTGCTCCACAAAATTCAGCTAAATAACATATTCGTCCTACATGTAAATCAAAATACCTCCCTCCGTTTCACGTTTTCCGTCAGTAGTTCTGCACTTTTAAGTTATTCGTCTCACATACTTACTTCCGTACTTTCTTAAGTTTTAAACACATTCACTTTTACTGAAAGAGAATATAAAATGGATGAAAACTCAAACTATTAAGTGGAAAAAATACGAACTTGTTCTTCTTGTTTTCGTAGCCTTTTTGAATAATCATTTAAGCGAGAACTAATCAAAATATTAAACATTTTTAGATTCTCTTGCGACTACTGAGAGAGTATTGCTAAAAGAAGCTTATTAACTTATACTCGTACATCTCTATTTTCCCATCCACAATAAATTCTTTTCAGACCAATTTTCAAATTAATAAACGCAAAAAAATTAATCTTAAATAACAGCAAAGCTGATAAATATCAAGTAAATAAACTTTAATGATAAAAGACGCACCAACATTCGGTACACAATCTTATTTTTTTTACAATACCAATTAAGTTAATGATAATTAAAGTTGCATAACTACTTAAATAAGCACGGATTTGTGTATGGCTCAAAACTGTAGAGTCGTGTGATAACTGACAAGTTGGGATGATTAAATTGTTTCTTGGAATAATACGAAATAGTTTGCCTTCGAATTCTGTTTTGTATTTTAAATATTTCCTATTATCTATCGCACTCTGTTAGTTAAGTTGCCTACACGCTACATTATGAATAATAAGTTACAACGATGTTTCTAAAAACCTATTTCAATTATTTTCGAATTAATTTGCATTTTGGAACAATGCTTGGGCATTTGAAAAAGGAATGTTTTTATCTATCTATTGACGTGGAGATTTTTTCGATATCTCACTTTTGGCAAATACTATTTGAATTTTTTAAAGTAAAATGGAGTTGTACGTTTTTTATTGCTAAAACGTTATATATTTTTAATTTTACAAAACAGAGGTGTCTATAGATAGACAAGAGATAAATGATTAGAAGCAAAAATCCCCCGCCACCCCTACATTAAAATTGCTTCTCAAAAAATGGAGCAAAGTCTGCATATAATCGACTATTTTTCAAGGTGTAAACTCCGCTGTTAAGGAACTGCTTTTGTATTTTGCATACTTCCTCACCTACTTAGTTTTCAATCTTGTCTACCTTTCGTTGTAAGGTTATTACAGATTTCAGGTTTCTGATGCCGTTTTCCAATTCTTTCTCCATTACTTTTTATTCATCATCAGTTATCTTTCGTATGTCATTTTGATTACCTTCTTTTTATCATTGTTCTTGCTTCGTCATGCGCCGTTTTCCTTAGTCTGTCCCGTCTTTTCTTATTTGTATTTTTACTTCTTCGTATCGATCTTTGCTTTTTCTCCTTTTATTCTGACATGTCCCATCCACCTCATCTGGTGTTGTCGAGTATCTATTTGTGTGGGAATTATCTTTAATTGTTCTCGAAACTAAATACTTCTTGTGTTTCCTTGTATGTTGTTTAGTAATAAATGTTTACAAAATCTCTCTCCATTGCTTTCTGTATATCGTTAATTGTCTTACTTTTGCCTATTTGATCCTTTCTTTTCTATGGTTTTCCTTGCTTCATCGATAATCTTCTTGCTCCGCTCCTTATGTTTTTTCTTCATAAACTCTTCGTACTATTCTGTCTCTGGACGTCTACCCAGCCACCTCAGCTGGCTTTGTTGGGTATTTATTTCCGTGGGAAGTATTTGTGGTTTGTCTGGAAACCAAATAGCTTTTTTTATTTCCTTGTTTAGTAGTAATTGGGTTTTCGGTGCTGTTTCAGAATCTTCTTCCATTTTTTTTCTATCTCTCGATAATTATCTTAACTCTGGCCATTTGTGGCCTTCCTGGTTTACTCTTCTATTCTGGCCATCTCTGGTCTGGTATCCTCAATAGGTGTCCAAACCATTTTAGACTTTTCCGTTCTATTCTGTCTATAACTGTATCGGTAGCTTCCACTCGTCGTCTCACTTCTGTATTGGGAATTCTTTGAAGTCTTGAAATTCTAGCACTTCGTCGCAAGTAATCTAACTCCATCGCTGTTAATTTTTTCTTCATTGCTTCTTTCGTGGTCCGTACTTCGCAGCCGCAACACAACGCTGATTCCAGTAATGTTCGATCTATTCGCGTTTTATTTTTGATGGAGATGTTCTTGTCCCACCATAGCCTATTTAAGCATCCAATTATCTTCCTGCTCTGTTGAACTATGTTTCTAATTTCTCTATCTCCCAGGCCATTATTGTTTATTTCTGCCCTTTATTTAAGCTGTATATAGTCTCCTGGACATGAATTTCAGGTCATAGGAGTCCTAAGCCGGCACCATTTGATCATCTGCGAAATCGAAATTCCCATTACTGCACAGTGTCGTATCCAGTTGGCTAGTACCACCTCTAGATATATGTATATTAAATAATAGGGGTGATAAGCTGCACCCCTGTCTAACTACTTTTGATATACTTATAGGATTTGAAAGTTGTTTCCCTTGTTTAATGTATGAGATGTTACCTTTATGAAAGTCTTGTATAAGTTTGATTAAGTGAATATTGGTCTTCATTAGCCGTAGAGCTTCCCAGAGTTTATCTCTCGGAACCGAGTCATATGCATTGACTATATCTACGAAGGCTGGGTGGGGCTCCTTCCTCTTACTAATTCTTTTTTCTAACACTTGCTGTAACGAGAATAGGTTGTCGATACATGAGCGACCCTTTGTAAAACCGCCCTTATCTTCACTTACTTTATCTCCTATATCATTTCTCAGTTTAGTGTAAAATATTTTTCCAAAAAGTCCACTGAAAGTACTTGTTTATATTCAATCCTGTTTAGCAGTTGGTGTCCCTTTTATTTCCCTTTTTGAAAATGGAAACTATATTATGATTTCTTCCATTCCGCTGGTGTAGTTGTTAAATTCGTGCTTTTCTTAATTTCAGTAGTTCGACTGGTATATTGTTATGTTTATCTGGGTGTCATCTTCATCTGTCATTAGATTTTGTGGGTGCATTAACAATTGTGGGCGGTTTTCCGTCAGTAATTGATTATAGCGTAGTTCCAAATCTTTTAATGGTATACAGTTGCCTTAACCACCTTCCTCTATTATTATTCATTCCTTTCAAGGTTTTCCAAACTTCTGTTGACTGCGCTCCACCAATGCAACTTTCAATATGTTGGCACTTCCTCTTTGATTATAGCCCTTCTTACTTCTCTGTTTTTATTCTTATATTTCTCTCTGTTGTCGTCAGTCTTATTACTTAACCATTTACCTATTAATATACGTGTCCCAGCTACCTCATCTGGCTTTGTTGAATATTTATTGTTATGGGAATTATTAGCAGCTGTTTTGGAAACATTTCTTTTTGTTTTTCCCCGTATGTTTCTTAGAAATCTGATCTTCATATTCTTTAGTAATAAATGGGTTTCTGGTGCTGTATTCAAAATCGTCAATCTTTCTATCTATCACTAATTATCTTAAGTCTGCCAATTTATATCTCTTCCATTCTATCGTTGTCCTTGCGTCATCAGTCAACAATTTTCTTGGTCTGCTCTTTATATTTTTTCATCATAGACCCTATTCATATTATTCTACCTCCTTTTAATTCTAAGGGCATATCCAGCCACCTCATCTGGCTTTGTTGAATATTTGTTTCCATGGGAATCCGTCGATTGTTATTGAAACTAAATCCCTTTTTGTTTTTCTTAGAAATCTCATCTCCATGCTGTTTAAATAATAATAATAGTCTGCTTTTTGAATATTACTTCATACCCAGGGCTCCCAATTATTTCGGCTTCTGTCGTAGTTAGTATTACAAATGTAATTTTGTATTTCTTTCTTTATTAACTAGCTAATCCTTTTTTCTGCTTTAATGATAAGTTTTCCTCTTCTACTGCGATTATTATAGTTTCCGTTTTTGATGTATTGATTTTCATATTAATTTTCAAATTGATATTTCTTGGCTCGTACTATATATTAACATTGTATTGTAATTTCTTTCCGTTTTCTCCAATAATATTATTACCTCATTACGCCAGATTAAATAATTTTTACTGTGTCTAATTTCTGTTATCCCATGAAAACTGCAAATATGAAAATGGTAAAAGTTGAACTAAGCCTGACTTAGAACCACTTTTAGGGTGCTCAGATTCCCCAATAATTAGTTAAAAAATGCAACAAGTATTTTCTTTATTTACATACTACCAAATAAACATGCAATTCCTAAAATAAAATTGATTACTTAATTGCAAGATTTTTCCATAACTATGTAGCATATGTCTTTTACGTATATCTAATGACTATTTCACTATAATGAATTCGAAGACTTCCACGGTTAGTGTCAGTGTTACGAGAACGTCTTCCGTGTTGGGACCGTGTCATTGTTGAGACAGAAGAACTCAACGTTTCGCTTCTAGCTTGGTTGACACGTTGAATTGTGCTCTTTTAGTGCTCCCCTTTTCCTCCTGAAGAAGCCCCTTACAAAAGTGAGCGAAACGTTGAGTTCTTCTGTCTTAACAATGGCACGGTTCCAACCCGGAAGACGTTCTGTTAACACTATTTCACTAGTTTTTCGTGCTATGAATATTTGGCCCTGGCTCACACTACTACTTCTAAACTCCCCCTGGTTATTTTCTATTGTTTTATCTATCTATTTTGTTAGCTCTTTTTGTAATACTCTATCTATGTTTTTTACTGCCGTGCTTCAAATTTGTAGGTCTCTATAATTTATTATTGAATACTAAGAAAAGAAATTCTGTGGCTCCAAACAAATTTCATCTGTTTGCCTAATTAATAGATATTTCATTCAAACACTGTTAAGCTTAATTTATATGAAGAATATGAAAATGAACCTTAATATGAACGATGTACGTATATAAAAAATGAGGATTAATGTATTGTACAATTTGTCAGTTAGTTATCCTGGCTTTATCTAAACCAGCATAAAAAATCTAATTTATGAAAAATGTTTATTTATTGACGTTACTATGTTCATTAATTTAATTTTAATCATTATTTTTAATTGTAATAAAATCTGCATTTTGACTAACCTTGTAAATCTATATTCAAACGTATTACCACAAACAAAATTAAAACTTAACTTCTTCACTCTGCGTCATAACAAATTGAAAGTTTTATTTCTACAACTTAGCATTTAATTTAGTTTAAAACATTTTGTTAATATCTACGTTGTTGAAAGGTAATCCACAGAAACCCAGTGACTGCAACTGTAAATTTTATTATAACAATTTTTATTATCATTTTATTTTTTCTCATCTTAATGATGTAAACTTTTTGTCTTTTTAACGGGTTGAAACCAAGTTAGAAATTTTGAAGGAAAGAGTTATATAGCATGTTTTCAGACTGACTGACTTTTGCCTTTATTATCATTATTATATTCATTATTATTCTGTTACGTTTTTGTTCTCACTCTCTTCACACTATCCAACCATCATTGAATTATTTAGCATAATATGTCTGTGACATTTTTTTATTTTATTTATAAAAAGGTTAGTTACAAAATATTTTACTGTGCATTTAAATTGTGCAATTAGGTAGATATATTTTACTTTAATACAATACACCTCTCCTGAAATGTATTTTAAAAAGAACAATTGTTTTTATTATAATTATTTAAAAAACCGACTGCCATTGCTTTGTACTGTTTCAAAATACCTTTAAAATCCATAAAAATAGCATAAAATGTCAATTACAGATTATTTACACCTACCTCAGAGCGAAACTAAAACCTTAAAAATACAATGAAAAATTACAAAAATGATAATCGAAATATTAAAAACGTCATCATAACATTCAAGGTAACAAGAATGTTCTATGACTGCTTACGTTAAAAAATAATTAGCTGAAGGTGTTAAGTAAATGTATTTACGAAAAATCACTATCTGCTGAAATAACCGATAAGGCAATAGTGCTAATTTACAGCGAACGTAACCACATTCATATAACATTCTAACAGAAACACCAACAAAGGATTTTATGGAATACCTCCAGGGTCTGCTTTCAGAAAAGGTCTGAATGCTGGAAATTAGCAGCCTTATTGAAAATGGCGAAAAATAATACTACACTGTTTGTAGATTACAAGAAAGAATTCTGATAAAATACTTTTGTGAATCGAATTGAATTTTACACTTTTCTTACTGCGAGTTAATAACATGGCATTAGCCTAGGCTTCGACCAGAGGAGGAAAAGAGAACTTTTCTAATTTAATTTAGACAACCGAAAATAAAAACGATAAGTACTACTAAAAGAATAAAACCAATTTTCTTATTTCTGTGCTATGGTTAAACCTAGCAATAACGTTTTAAAATACCACACTTCGTAACAATTTAAATAGCTTACGTCAGTCAGCTTGTTCTAGTGTGAAAAATAATGTTTTCAATTTCCTCTAAAAGAATGTTAAACTGCTGTTGTTAGGGTGTCTAACCCCTCCAGAACTACAAGCGGAAGGAAGCTAAGCATACATTTTCTTAGGGGGATAGATATAAGAAGTGGGTAGGAGTTGGTGGAATTTTGTCTTAACTGCTCTGGAATTTACCAAATTCACCGTATCTGAAAATCGGTAACTTAAAGACCTAGGGGACTTTGATAGTTTATAGCAAGGGTGAGGTGTTTAGGGAATCAGAAAGGAACATTTGAATGTTAGATACATACATTTCAATAAATTTTCTTAGCTAAACCAAACATATGTATTACTTTTGAATCATTTATCATTAAATATAGGATAAACAAAGGTCAGCTGATTCTGCAAAGCATTTTAATAAATCAACTGACATTAATTCTCTCCAAACCACACCTTTCAAAACGTCCTTAAAAATATATATAAATATCTTCCAGGATATTTGTCATTATTTCTTGAAGTTATTAGCGTTAATTGTTTAATGATTATATTTAACTAAATAAGTAATTTGTCAAGATTAACGTCTGGTTATTACTACACGTTCGTTGTAATGACGATTTATGGTTAGTATTTCATTCGGTTGAATTTAAACATGAGTGCCCTAAATACAAAATTCCTGTTGCTTTTAGTCAGATAGGAATAAATATTTATTTTCCTACCTATCATCCGCAGATGACGTTGTCCAAGCACTGCTTCCAAAGGCTCGGAGGTGATTTTCAGAACTGTCATAAAATTTATTATCTGCCTATTGATATGTTCGACATTGTTGTTTTCGTATTTACCTTTCCGATTTTTTTATACCGAAAGTGACCCAGTTCTGTTCAAAAATTTTGGAAAATATTTATCCGAAAATTTTTACAAAAAAGTTAGTCTGCATTATTGAAAGTAATACAAATTAAATTATGTAAAAAATATGTTCATCGACTTTCAGGGTTTGTTCGTGCAGTAAGCGATTTTTTTCTAAAAATATTCTTAAATTCAAAGTGCAATGTTTTGTATTTTCTTGTTTCTGAATTCAGTTTGATTGAATTTCCCATAACTTAGAAAATTACATGATTTGATTCTTTGTTAATAATTGTATTTGTTTGGCAAAAGTTGTAGAATTCTAGTTTTAAAGGTAAAATTCTGAATAGATTCGCTTGACTTTAAACAACAGAAAAAACACATTATTGTACGCAGTGATTGGCTAACAATAAACAGTATGAACGAAAAAAAATTCCGTCGATGGTAAATCACAGTTGATTCTTCAAACGCTGTAAAATTTCCAATATTATAAAAGCGCTTCATCACTTCAAAATTTGCACATTCTAAGTGCACACTTTGCTTTATAATTAACCCTTAAAATTGGTACTTTATTGTGCACTTTTAAAGCTGAATCTTATTTTGCTTGGGTGTTTTCCTGCTACGTTTCGTTGTATGGTTTCAACCTGTAATTGCAATGGAATTCTTTGAAAAACGTGCCATATTCTTTCATATTAAATCTTGAGTTCATTAGTTCCTGAACGACAAATTTTAATCAGAAATTTTGATGGTGTTGCTATGGTATTTCGTGGTTTATACTACGCCTAAATTTTAGGAAACTTCGGTGCAAAGGAGCCTAATTTGTTTAATTAATGCAGTAGATAAATTTCCAAAATTTGTTCGTAGTTACTTGTAAACAATAATAATATTAAAGTAAGCATATATAGCATTTGGGTTAATATTGAACCTGCATACGAAGTAAAAGGCAAACTAGGTTAAAAGGTGATAATTTTCGATCTAATATGCAGATTTGCGTTACTTTATTAATAATGCGTTCCTGTAATGAGACAATTACTAGTATTGATCGACAGTGGCATAATAATCGGGTTATAAAATCTTTTTAATTTGAGTTTAGCTCGAATTTTCCGTGTAATATAACGTTATTCGTTTAAGGTTAAATTAGAGCCGGGGTTTTTGATGAGCTTCGTCTTAATAAAGACTGTATTATATTTTCCTATCGCAGCTTGCCATGTACTGTTTTAATTAAAAGCTATCCAAGTTAAATATTAAAAATTCCATTTTTCGAACGTATACTGCAAACATGAACTTTCTTATTCTTCCAGAACTATTTCTACCGAAAAACAATAAAGTGCGCCGGTATTAAAAATGCAGTTAAAAAAGAAATAAATGCGCTTCAGCGAGGTAGCGTATTTTCAGTATGCTGTTTACAAAGGAATTTATTAAATTTCTACGTTTGTTCTCGGCGTTTGTTCTATCCTGCTTTGCGGCCAATGTTTATCTTTCCGGTCGGGCTACCTGTTTAACAGCAACTTCAGGATTAAACAAACTCTACCTGCTTCAATACCGCCGCTTTGTATTTTTCTTTTTTTTTTTGTAAACTTCCAGCTAAAAATTGTCAATACCGTTTTTTAAACTTCCCAATATTTACTCTACAATCCAATTTCCTCCTGGGAGAACTGAGGATATCTTCCTTTGAAAACTTTAAATTTGTTGTATACTTTTTTAAATTAGTTTCGGTCTGGTTTATAGCCAATTAATCGACAGGTTTTTTTTACGTGTTAACTAGAACCACAACGTGCTTAACAGGAAAATGCGGATACACTGGAACTGTAACTGCAAATGACGGCGAAAAGAGGATTACTCGCCCTCATGCACTACGTAAATCGGATTTAAATTTAGCTACAACCGTTAACCACCGATGGAAATTATAATATTTACAACGGGTTAACGAATGAAGCCTTTTCATTCGGGATTTCTTAAGAAAAATGATTAGGTAATTACCGGAGGAAAGAAAATTTGGGTTGATTTTTGAGTAGCGTGCTACATTAAAAATAATGGAAGACGCTTAAATACAAATCCTATAATCCTACATCCCAGGCATTGGCTGGCTCGAGGGTAATCGCCAATATCCATTGTGGCATACCTCGTTATGTTCGCTTGTCTGCTGTTTCTTTAGACTTGTCGGCACGAAATTCAGATATATCACTGTAAATACCTTCGATCGTTTGCTTTTGCCTAAAAGGACTTAAAACAACACCAACAGGATAGCCACAGGTTTTCCAAGACAAATAATAAATCCGTAAACGGTTTCGAGTGTTGATTCCCTATTTCAGCGTTTAAATTTAAATTTGTCAGTCACAAAATCTACTGCACGGTTGCAAAAGAAAAACAGGTGGGCAATTTATATTAGTCCGAGGATTATATATTGAGAAGTTTTTTTGGTCGTGAAAACTTTACGAGTTCTCAAGAAGTTCAGTCTAGCGAAAAGGCGATCTTAAGAAAGAAAAGGGAAGGACGTGCAGGGTTTTTGGGATAAGCCTGGATATGTTGTTAGAGAAAACTTTTTGAATTTTATGCATATTTATATTCTGGACTATTATTTTTAACAGGGCTTTAACTTTCAGCTTTAAAGGTCGTGAATGTCAAAGGAAACAAACAATACCTAAATTAATAAGCTTAAGTGAAACATAAGAGTTGTTTAACATCAAACATACCAACAAATACATTTTGATAGGCACATAATGAAGAAAAATAAAGTATGTATTTGCGTGTCCTTTTCTGACAATTCATTCGATATAATTGCTATGGCTGATCAAATCGCGATGAAGCGATATATTTCTGTAATTCACTTTCTGTACTTTCCCAATCTAAACAAATACAAAATGAAACAGTTGTGTACTGAGCACACATTAATCAGTGAATATCGATCGATAAACAAGAAATTCACAGGCAGGTGACCGTCAATGATGAAAAATTAACGTACTTTCGGAGAGGGTTTGTGAACGCTCTTGCTTATGGTTTAATACGTCATTAAAATTTGTGTATTTTAGGCTATAAATCAACAGACGAATAAAACATAAAAATCGACCATCTAAACAAAAATCAATAAGTTGTTACCATAATCTTGGAATTTTTCGTAAATACGTTAGATAAAACGTTGGAAAATGTGCTTTTTTTATACACATGCAATTTTCTTGTATATTTCTGCTTATTTTATACTGCTTAACAAAAATTTCATGAGCGTCTTATCGGTCCGGCAGTAAAACGTTGGAACAATAAGTCGCAACCGAGGATTCAGCGACGCCTACGACGGTCTGTTCCTCTGAAATTGTGAGTTCTATATTTTGTAGATATAAAAATAAATTGCATTGGAATTGATATACCGTTTGACGTTGTGTTATCTAATATTTCGTGAAAATATAGATCCCAGGGTTAGAAGCTTTCAAATTATTTTCGAAAGACTAAAAACGCTTTTTAGGGTTCTTATGAAACTAATGGAACTACTAAAGAGATAGATGATAAGTTCATTTCGAAAGCACTTGTGTTGAATTTTTTAGTATATAAAGTGTAGTATTTAGATACAAAGCAGGCAAATTCGAGAGATACACGATAACAACTTGAAATATAACCGTTTAAAATAATTATAAGCCACAGACAAGCAGGTTTAGAATGTTAGTTAAGCAGATAAAAATTCTTCCATTGAGTAAGTACGTTCCAGTAAAGCATATTTTTAAACTGGTGTTAAATTTAATTGTTTTAATTTTCGATACTTCTGAGGGTTTGTGGGAAGTATTAGCTACTTATAATCGATTAAATAGGATTAATAACATACTTCGTTGCAACTTGTTTTTGATTTTAAATTTTTAGATAACAAGTACATAAGAAATAAATTTGTTAAATACAAACACTTTCCCATTGAACTGAATTTGTTTAATTTTCTTTTTTCCACTCTCAGTAACTTGCATTTTCCATGTCCATCTTGACGATACTTGAAGGAAATGGGTTAATTTTACTATTTGTTTATTCATTGCCATGAAACTAAGGAAGTCAGTAGATGTAGTGCCTATCTTGCTGACAATTAAATCAAACTATTTTGTCAAAATAATTTCAATATTAAAATATACGAGTATGTAGGTGAATTAATTAATCATCACTTTACTTTTATATTTTCAAAAACTGGTTAAGAGCAGTTATTTAACTAAACATGGGCTCATTCACATTTTAATGTGAATTATATTCTTACCGTTTAATCACATTAAATAGAATCATTTATTATTATTATTATTATTACTAAAATTAACTCCAAGGAATGGAGCCTGTGGTCTGGTTCAATTCAATATTAGAAACCCTGTAATTAAAACAAATACGTATGTCGGAAACTATCCTAAATGTTAAACTTCCTTGACAATGCTGGCATTCTATGATAACTTAGTGAAGAGCATATATTCATGAATTTTGCCTCAACCACGTTTTCCTTAGTAATTTGGTGAAGAGAATAATCTTCAGAAACTAACTCCAATCAGCACTGAGGGTGATGAGGTCAATTTACTTGCCGAAATACGTAATTGTTTTAATTACTATTTTTGTGGTGTTTTAGGCCGGCCTCTAACGTTGATTTAGCATTATCGTTTAAATATTAGAAAAATTTAGTATGTCGTTCAACATGTAAATATTTTTGGCCAATTTCGTACTTTATGGTTAACTTTGGCCACGTTAGGGCTTCAGACTAGTTCGCTATTGGTCAATATGATTTACTTCCATGGATGATATTTAATAACTGTACATTTTAAATAATTTTGAGTTTCGCAGAATCGTAATTTTATGGTAGGTATATAGGAAAAAGAAAAACTTTAAGTAGAAGAATCCAATGTCACCTTTACTTTTATAAGGGGTTGCACCATGAGTCAGAAGGAGAAGGAAAAATAATAGCAAATTAATAGAGCAACCGTGCCTTTTTGAAGCAAAGTACCAAAACAGCATGTCACATGAAAGACCAAACCCTTCTGTAAAAAAAGGACTGCAAATTGTGATATTCGATATTCCATAGAATTTCAAGTCTTCACGAATTTTCGTACTAAAAAATATGGACATTTAGAAATTAGAGAATTTGTAAGATCTTGAAAATGAGATAAGCGAAGAAAATTTTGAAGTAGTGTTTTCGGATCCCGTTAGCAGTGAATGTAGTATAAGAAGACTATAGCAAAGAAACACAAGTAGGTTAAACCCTTTCGCATGGCCCTTTTAACATCTCTGTTCTTCTACTTATTCCGATCGAGATTGTTTTTGGTCGTTTAGATGACCTAACTAGATGGTTGTCAAGGTGAAAGACCGAGGTAGCCCCACAAACAAGAGAGGTAATTACAGAAATCTCATGTGCTGGTTTATAATGAGACGTGGTATGTTGATACCTATCCGTATGGGTTGTTTTAGAATGAGCGTCTTTCACAATCATTTGGTTTTGGGTAACTAAAACGTAACCAAAAGAAACGAGCTGTTCGATTCCACTGATCTCTGATATCAGGATTACTGGGATAATCACAGAAACATGCGTAGGCATTCAGAACGTCTCCCATGAAACCATATAATAAAAGTACCATCTAACTAGCAGAACCTAATGTTCGATTTTAAAAGAACGTCTTCCGGATTGGGGCCGTGTTATAGTTGGGACACTTCTTTAAGGGGCTTAATCAGGAGGAAAAAGGAGGCACTTAAAGTGCACGGTAATTCAACGTGTCAACCACTCTTTTAGCAAGAGGAAGAAGAGAATGGTAACTCAAACCAGATGCGAAATCCTTCTGTTCGTTTCACACCGGCACTGACCGTGGAAGTCTTCGAATTCCTTTTAAGCTTAGGTTTTAATTCAAAAGACTCCAGTGTGAGTTGTATTGAAAAATTCAAATAAAATTTTAGCTCATAGTGAAGCAAGAGAAACAAATGTCCATTTTTAGAAAAAGATTGGAAGACATAGGTGCAAGTCAGAAATCGTTCAACGAGAATGGTCGTACTTCTGACACTCTGTTTGTCAAGGTCCATCATACGTAACTTAATACCTGTCCATCTGCTAAACGCACTTCTACCCTTGAATTGTTCACGCATTAAGTTACCAAGGCCTTTTGCCTTTTTCCTAAAAGAGCTTCGCCTCTGGCGCGACGGACACGTTAGGTTATCGTGCCCTTTTAGCCTCAGTACTTCTTCATCTAGTAAACGTACAATTTTTCCCGATTTCGTTGAAAATCGTCCCACTTGTACCCTTGAATTGTTTACACATTAAGTTACCAAGGCCTTTTGCGTTTTTTCTAAAAAAGCTTCGCCTTTGGCGCGACGGGCACGTTAGGTTATCGTGCCCTTTTAGCCTCAGTACCTGTCCATCTAGTAAACCTACAATTTTGCCCGATTTTCTCGAGAATCGCCCCACTTTTACACACATTAAGTTACCAAGTTTGTTTTCTTTTCTCCTAAAAGGGTCTCGCCAATGGAATGATTGACACGTCAAGTTATCGTGCCCTTTTAGTCCTGTTCTAGCTTCTACATTAACAATAATAATACAGTCCAATCCAGGATAACTTCATTTAACTACGAATAATACTTCATTTCTCTTGTTCAATTTAGTTACGTAATTTTAAACGCTTGTTGCCACCCTGCAAGATCCAATTTTAAAAGCTATGGCTAGTCAGAGAACCCTATAAAATTTTCATTTATCTATCAGCAAACTGTAATTTTCAGATAGTCAAATAATCGAGTCGAATAACTGTGTAACAATTTATGATACCTGCCAATTTCTCATTTTTTAGGCTTTAAGGTTTGCGTTACATATTCGTGGTATACTTCAATGCTTTATAATAATAATACTTAATAATAATGATAAAAATAATAACAGGCGGTATTTCTAAATCTCTGCATTTTTAAAGACTTAAGAAAGGTTTAAATATTCCATATATTCATTTGTTTCAGACAGAAAGAGAATTGTGAAATGAATTAATTGATTCCTTTGTAAACACAAAAAATTACCAGCTTTTGTAGAACATAATTTCTATAAAACTAGAGTTATTTTATTGTTGTTAAGTAGCATTTAAGTAATATATCAAGATATTTAGAACGGCGCTGCGTTATCTAAATTACCAAGTTTTATATATTTTGCGCAACTAACTATATTGAACAACTTTTGATAAATAACTAAATAAAATTCGTAAATTACGAACACCAATAATTTTATGGACAAACGTTAGCTGTATTTTTATGATGATTGCTTTCTGCCACGTTTATCAAATCAAGAACGCAATAATAGTTTATAGAAAATTATTAGGTCTATAAATAATTCTAGAAACTCGAATGAAAGGCAATGGTTAGCCAAAAAACTTCAACCAGCGGTTTTTCTGCTTTATTTTTGGTTTTAGCCAGGGCTTTTTGGTTACGAAACCAAATTTAAATATTTTAAATCTTCCCCTAATCTGCCAATTAATGTAACAGATAAAAAACCTCATAGAAATTTAAAATTGTTTAAAACAATCATTAATTCTTTTACGTCTCAAAACACAAAACAAAATTGTAATATTACGGAACAAAAATTGTAATCGGTTAAATCCCATTCAAAATACATTTTCGCCTGAAAATTCTTCAGTATGCAGTGGACGTTATTTAGTTTGACAGAAGACGGGAAGCTTGACAGCCAAAAAGGGTCATTTCCTTCGCTTTCATTGTTAAATGATTTGTACGTAATAAAACTTGGAATAAAGTTAATACCTTGTTGAAAGTATTTTATTTAGAAAATATATTGTAGTTTTCTAATCTCTGTTACATAAATTCAGCCGATCACCTTGAGAATTTACGTAGCCCTTTACGGGGGTGAAATAAAGTGACGTAGAAATTCAAAGGGGTGTATGCATACACATTTTAGATTTAAGGTTGCGTGTAATATAAATGCTCATGTCAAATGTTATAATTTCTAATATAACAAAGGCAAATCAATAACCGGTTCGGGCTACCAACATTCAATTTATATTTTAGGCATATCATTTAAATTTTATTAAACGTTTCCGCATAGCTTTTTTTAAATATGCAACGAAATATATTTAGTATGAATATTAAGTTGCCGGGAATGAATACATAATTACGTTGGATGTTAGGGCAAAATAATTTATAATTTCCAGGGGTTATTATATTTTCATCGAACTTTCAAGTTAACTGCCAACATTTAGTAATTCCGAACAACACCTCAAGGTAATGTAGTTGGGGAAGATTGATTTTTCGCCCATAGTACGTTCGAGATAAATAGGTCGACCTTCGGTGGGGTTATTGATATCGCGTGTTGACGTTGCGTGCCCTAAGCAATTGTAAACTGTTTCATAGAAGGCACATACCGCGGCCACCCGCTCCCTTAATGGACATCACATCACAGCTCTCCTGCAAAACAGGAAAGAATTGCTAATGAATGGATTCAACTTGTATTTCCGCTTAGCAGCCTGATGAAATCTTTTTAAATTCCCTTCAAATAGTAAATGCGGAACTTATTAAACATCCGAATCGAAATCTTTACGGTTAGAGAAATATAAGTCTGAAACTGCGAGAATGCATTTCAACTCTGTTTTTTTTTTTATTTTTCAGAAGTGTACGTATCTAGGTAATAATTTCTCACCTTTTCTGCATAAATTTTAATATGAAAGCTACGACGCAAGTTAAAAATTTAAATATCAAAACCGTTATTTTATTTTCATGTATTTTCAGGTTATCGTCGGTATTCTAGCATGGAATTTCCTACACAACAGAAGGAAAATTATGGTGGAGGTTGTCGCATACGCAAAATTAAAGAAATTACATACGTATTTAACAGTCGAGTCGTATAAATAGAATTAACCAAAATAACCGGACTTACAATGATTTTTGCATTACTTGCCACTTTAAAATACTTAAGTAAAATAAATATAAACAAGGTGGTTGTAAGAAATCTGACAAGCAACACGCAAATATGTTCAAATACATATAAGTATATAAGTAAATGTTGATCCTAACTAACAGGTAACCGTTCTGGCCTTGTCCTATATCCTTGAACTTCATGCTGAAAAACTACCTACGCGTTACATATAAATTCGCATAAAATTATGCACGTTACTCATTTCGTTGTTAATTTAGATGTTGTACTAAGATTTTGCGTTTCCTGAAACGCTCAGGTTAACAAAAAGTGCAGCAACACAAAAAATTGGTTTTCTGTAAGTATTAATGTCCTTTTCTAAATGGCGTTTACAGAGACGTTTTAAAAATGAACGAAAGAACATTCACATTAATAATACGGGGCTATTAATCACGTCTTTTCCGAGCCCCCAAGACTTTTTTTTGCATCAGCTAACGGATTTGCTTTGCATACCTTGAAATGGAGGTGCCGATTTTATGTTATCCATTGTAAAAACTTCGTTTTCAACAGTGAATAAACTTTTTTATGTAAATTGCCAATTCGCGTAATTGAGTGCTAAAGTCACTTTATCAGATAAAGAATTTTTAATACCCAGTCGAATTCAGTTAAAAGGAAACGGGTGATTACGTTACGCCAAAGAATGCATCACCAAGAATTGATGTTATTAATTCTACGGACAGGCTTTAACTTTTTTTTTCATATTAAAAAATTTACCTCGCAATAATAACTCATCATACTTAAATTTGCAAGTTCCCTGTTGGGGTTTTGTCGAAAGGACGCCTACCATTCATTTCTAAAGTATGGAAAGAAAAATGGTGTTTTAAGCCCAGGCCGCGAATTAAAAAAGTGTGAAGGAAGTTTTCAAACAACACACCATTAGCTTTTTACGATCGTCCTACCCTATATCGTAAAAAGCTTCGTTTTTTATGGTACGCTACATTACCTTTATTGAAGGATGTTAAAATATTATCGCATTGCATCTTTACTCGTACCTTAATGTTGTTTTATGACATAATTATTCGCAACAGGGATTTTCCAAATATCTTTACGAGTCCGTAAAGGTTCATTTAAACTCCTGAAATTTTTAAACAATAATACCTGCTGCTAGTGCTACTGCAAGCAACTAGCATGTCGAATCCGATAAAAAATACACGCAACGAACGTCAAAATTTTCCTTCGCTTTAAATTCTTTTTTCGGTATTTATTAAAATACCTTTGGGTGGAAGAATAAAACACTGAAAGGTTTAATTAGAAATTCTGCTAAATTAACGTGCACAATTTCTGATTACTCGCAAATAATAAATGGTGTTCAATTACGAACCACTTGGAATTTAGAGACTGAATTAACTGAATGAATTTATATCATTTATTAAAGGTTTTTTTTTATTCGACTAAAAGCCTGGGCTTCGGGATTCCTTTGAAAGTATTTATGATTTAAAACGGTACTTTACGTTTAAATGTGAGAGTTTACATGACTAAAAATTGCATCGCCTTTGCGCATGCTATAGTTTTTGATAACACCCACATTAATAAAAACTGCTAAAAACTATTCGTAGTCCTTCAAAAATCGTATAAAAAACGATATTTCGAACGCAGTAACAGCCCAATAAAATACGTAGTTGGGTACCTCCAGTCGAAAACTGGATCAATAACTTAGGGTTATGTTTGTACCTCATTTGAAACAGAACGTGCGTTGCTGCTATCATGTTACTTGTGTTCCCTAATTAGTGAGTTTCAAATAAGTTATCACATTAGTGTCAAATACGGCCTTGAAGAATTAGTCACGTTAACAGGATAATTCAACATGACAGATTAACGGGTAGGGCGAATGCGTTAATCCACATCTTTTTATATACGCCCGTGTTTAAATCCGAACTGGCTCGAAATTGAATTTTTCCCAAAAGAATTTTCATATAAATTAACTCCGTTATCGGAGTAAGTAAATAATATTTTGAGTTTAAGGTTTCAAGTTCGCGATGTGTCTTTGTTGGGTTTAATGTACGGAAATTGTTCTCCATATTATTACCTTTGTGTGAGTTCTGGGTTAAAATATATAAACAGAGTTCCATGTTTTAATTACTAAACATTTCCCTGAATTATAAATAGAGAAACATAAACGAAATGAACACGCACACCTACTTATGACTTAATTATGTTATAAATTTCAATTAAAATTATTTGTACTTGGGAATACTCTAAAATATTATTTTAATTTAATACGAGGTGTTGAACGCATTAATTTTGGTGGTTAAGACTATCCATGCTTCTAGGTTGCTCTAATTAATTTAAACTGAAATAAAAATATTTCTTGCCTTTAACAGTGCGTTGGTAAATTCATTTAAGCAACATTCGAGTACGAATACCAAGAAATAATAAATAGTTCGCTCAAATCTGTTATTTTTTTCTGTTGGGAAGTATTTCATCAACTAATACAAAAGTTTTTCGTTAAAATCTACAAAGCACGAGGGTAAGACTAAATTAAATGTTGTTTGTATATGCAATAAAATATACAAAGAAAGACATTTTAAAGAACCTGCAAGACAAAGGAAATCATTATACTCAACAAGAAATGAAGATTATTTGAGAGGAACCTTCCAGAACTAATTTTGCTAAATGCTGGTTACAACAAATGTTTTTTTTGTTTATTTGAAAAACTAAACTGTAGTTAGACTGTTTGTTAAGCGAATTTAAATTAAATACGCCTTTTTCATTTCGCCCACATCTCCTAGGAATCACTTCTTTCGTTTATTTACTGCTTTTACAAAAACCTTCTGAAACGGAAGTTTCATTAACATTTTAGAATTTTTTCCGTTGTATAAGTATTGACTTGATTCAGGAGTTCTCTAAAGTTAATTTTCAAACATCCGAACTTAATGCAGATTTTGAAGTAGTGAAAGATTTTTTTCTGCAGCTTGAATCAAGAAAAAGTGTCTTTAGTTTTAGTTCAATAAATGGGGAAAGCACTTAAATTTGCCGAAAGTTATATATCCGAAGTAAGATACCTTGACCGCTTAGGTAGTAAAACTAATAGAGACATAAAAGAAGTAAGAAAGAGGCATAAAAGTAAAAATCGATTTTTTGGGTGAGCTATAAAAAAATAGGGAATGATAATATTTATAGAAAAGATTCTCGAAGGAGCACTAATGGACAATATAGGTGTAATAGTCTGAACGAGCTGGACTGAAAAGGAAATACGAAAACAATTAAGATGCCATGAAAGTGGGAAACCAAAATAGTTAAAAGATCTTTGAGGAACGCAAAGGGTAGGAAACCGGGAAAACCATAAAATGTGGGACGTTGCGAATGCGACGGTTGTTGAAATTTAGTGTACACATTTACAGTACGATGATTTAGGAACACACATATGAATGGATGTGTGGGATGGAATATTCCCGATTCGTAATTATACTAATGATCGAACCGAATTCAACAGTTTATCAAAATGGTGTTCAATTTTGTATGAGCTGATGATTTCGTTAGGGAAATAAAGGGAAAATTGGAATTTTCATTTAGATTCTTTTAATTGATTTTGGGCAGCATAAACTGTTTAATTATTTTATTGCAATTAGTGAAAAATAGCAAGGTATTTGTGGCTCCTTTTTAAACAGTAACATTTTTAATTAATTTTTATACAAAGTTTAATGAGTCAGACTTCAGATGAAGTACGGTCAAAGTGCATTACTTTCAAACCAAAATTAAAAACTGACGCCAAAAACATGGCAGCTTGTAAATGTCAGCCTTAGTTTTTAGTTGCTTTTTTTTCTATTTTGGATTAGTTATTTCTAAACACTTTATTAAATGATTAGGCCAATTTTATAAGGCTCTGATGATAAACATCTGAATTGTCGACTGCGATTAAGGTCAACGTATTTTTGTGAAGGAAAAGATTTCCGACTTAGAGATTAAAAGTTTGTGGTGGAGCAATGGTTCAAGTTCCTACCAAGGTGATTTTTGAAAATTAAAACAATTCCTGATATTGAAAGCTTGACAAAACATTTAAAAATACTTTTTGAAGTTTGAAGTTTCTTAGATGAAGTCCTAGCTTAAGACATCTTGCTGTATGATGTTTAATATTTTCTGAATGGAAATGTTTCATTTTAGTAAGCCTAATAATTTATTTTAAATGGTTTTTCGAAAATGAAAATCGAATCGTAGGTGATGAATTCCCTTTGATACTGAATATTTATTTTTTTATCGTATTGATTCGACAAACTTTTGGTTTCTTGATTTGAATTTTTATTTATTGAAAAATAAACAAAAGCTTAGAAGAAGAAGAATTAGTTCGAAGACTGCTTTGTCACTTCCTAGAGGTTTTCCTATCGTTAGTATGTCTATTAATTGTTTCCATTACCTCTTCTTTACTGATATAGTATTCTTTGTCCTGTGTCTGGTTATCGGTGTTGAAGACCTTTAAATAGTTACTCGTGTATAAGGACTGAAACGTAGTGTGAATTTTATCTGTATAAATATTGTGCATTTATGTGCCCTTCGATAACGTTCGACCCTTCTCGGGGCGGTACTTAAGTAAGGGCCGAGGGTTGCGGGAGCATCTTTCGTCTCTCATCAGTCCCAGGGTCAAGAATTGTAAGTAGTATTATTATCATTGTGTGTAGCGACTCTTACTGAAGGGCAGCATTTTACAATAAATGTGATGAAAGGTCAAAAATAAAAGTTTTATTCAACATAAAATGGTCCTTCGATTAGCCAGATATAAAACTGCGAAATAGTGTATTACGCAAGAAGACGAAAATTCACGTGGCCTGACCGGAAGCAACAGCACGTGTTTTGGAATCCTGAAAGTATACGGCCTGGCGACTGCAGCAGCGTATATTTCTACAATCAAAGCAAATTCAAAGGCTAATTTGCTATCTGAAGAAAAATTGGAAGCGTGGTCCGTAGGGCGCCTTCAACAGCAAGACAAAGGAATCTCGGCTGGCAGCGGTAATTCAGCATATGTCCCAGGCAGAGCGTCCGTCCTATTCGGCAGCTGTAAAGGGCATTTTAAAATACAAGTAAGTGAGCTTGCGTTATTTTCCTTTCCTTCTAGAAATTCCTAGAAATAATTGCTGCCTAAATCTGCGTTAAAACTTACTTTATTTAGTCACATTTTAATTGTAATGGCTGCCATGGACGTGTTAATAAAGAAACGAGCGGTCATAAAAAGTAAATTAACGCGGTTTCAAAATTGGGTAGACACAATTTCTAATTCATTAGACGACAAAGCAGTATCGCAATTACCTGCGCGGTTAGCTACAATAAATCCGTTGTTGGAGGAATTTGAGAATTTGCAACTTGAAATTGAATTATCACAAGAGGGCGAGGATCAGGTAGCTGCCAACGAGCGCGATAGGGAATCATTCGAAACTACCTATTTTGGGTATATATCAATCGCCAATGATTTAATAGAAAAAACTAGTATAAAGCAACCTGCTCCTACAACCCCACAGCGTGGTAACTCAGGCGTCAGTTCTGAAGGCATTGTTAACCATGTAAAACTACCCACAATTAATTTACCAACCTTCTCTGGTGAATATCATAATTGGCTTGAATATCGCGATACGTTTTTCTCGTTAATTAATTCAAATGAAGCAATCAATAACACACAAAAGTTTCATTATTTGAAAGCCTCTTTAAAGGGCGAGGCTAGCTCGGTTATCTATTCGTTGCAACTTTCTGATGCGAATTACGCTGTAGCTTGGAATGCTTTAGTGGAACGTTACGACAATAAAAGATTAATTGTGCACAATCATGTAAAATCATTGTTTGAGTTACCTTCCTTGCATAAGGAATCTCATACCCTATTGCGGCAGTTAGTTGACGGTATTTCAAAAAATTTAAGGTCATTAAAAGCATTGGGACAGCCCGCAGATTCCTGGGACACGTTATTAATTTATATAATTTCTAGTAAATTAGATAGTATTACCAGCAGGGAGTGGGAGTCTCAAAAAATTAGTGGGGAGTTCCCAACAATGGATGAATTCATTAAATTTTTAAAATCACGTTGTGAATTGCTGGAAAAATTAAATTTTCCGTCCTTGAATAGTAGTAACTCAAATAAATTTGGCCCTCAAAAGGCAAAATTTTCTTCAAATGCTCTCGCTACAACACTGCATCCCTCTACAGCGGAAAAACAAACTTCATGCGGTTTTTGCAAGGAACCCCATTCCATTTTGGAATGTTCTGAATTCAAAAAATTGTCCGTGGAAAGTAGAATCGCCGAAACCAAAAGCAGAAGGCTCTGCATCAACTGCTTAAAGGGGAATCATTTTTATAAGGTATGCAGGTCCTCTAGGTGTAGAATTTGCAATAGAAAGCACAACACGCTCTTACACTTAAGAATACCAACCAATACAGTCTCTGAGGTAGTTCAGGCAGGTAGTTCAAGTGAAAATAAAGCCCCCGAATCTCAAACGATTTCGACTATTGTAAACCATGCTCTAGTAAATCACCCTAGGGATATTTTATTGTCTACAGCCATAGTACGTATTCAGGATAACATAGGGAACCTGCAAGATTGTCGAGTACTGTTAGATAGCGGTAGTCAATCGAACTTTATTACGCAGGAGTTAGCAGATAGGTTAGCGCTAAAAAAGGTCGCGATTAATTTCAAGGTTGTTGGTATCGGCAATATTGCAACGGGCATTACACACACGGTCGAGGTAAAACTAAACTCAAATTTTAACAATTATCACTGCACAATCAGGTGCCTCGTCGTTCCGCAGATAACGGGTAACGTACCAACCTCCAAATTTGATATAACTGACTTAAAGATACCACAAAACATTAAATTGGCTGATAACAGTCCCAACACGCCCAGAAGGATAGATTTGTTGATAGGCGCGGAAATATTTTATAGTTCATTATGCGCAGGGCAAATAGGTTTAGGCAAAAGGGGACTAGTTATGCAGAAAACAAAATTCGGTTGGGTGCTGGGTGGCCCTTTAGATCCAATCTTTCACTCAAGCAGTGATAATATGTGTAATTTAGCGGCAAGCTGCGATAACTGTGACAGGGAACTCCATAATCAAGTAGCGAATTTTTGGCAAGTTGAAGAATGTTCTGAAGTTAGGTCATTTTCACAAGATGAAAAATTATGCGAAGAACATTTTCTGAAATCTTTTAAGCGGCAAGCGGATGGAAGATTTGTTGTCTCCATCCCACTCAAAGATTCATCAAAAAAATTAGGTAATTCTGAAGAGTTAGCTATCAGTAGGTTTTCCTCCCTGGAAAGGAAGTTTTCAAAGAATGCCGAGTTCAAACAGCAATACATTAAATTTATGCGGGAATATGAAGCTATGGGGCACATGACCAAGGTAGATCAGAATCATAATAGCATCAATTATTATTTACCTCATCATGGAGTAGTAAAAGCGGATAGTCTAACTACCAAATTGCGGGTAGTATTTGATGGTTCTGCGAAAACGACATCGGGCGTTTCCCTGAACGACTTGCAATTAGTAGGTCCGGTATTGCAAGACGACCTATTTACGATATTATTAAGATTTCGAGAGCATCGATACGTCATATCGGCAGATGTGGCCAAAATGTACAGGCAAGTGATGATAAAATCCGAGCAACGCCAGCTACAACGCATTGTTTGGAGGGAAGATCCCTCAAATTCGTTAAGTCATTACACCCTAAATACCGTAACGTATGGAACGACTGCGGCCTCTTACTTGGCAGTCCGTTGCCTGCAACAATTGGCTCACGAGTTTAAACAAAAATTTCCGTTGTCATCGGAAGTAATCCTCCGAGATTTTTACGTAGATGATCTCCTTTCAGGATCAAACACTATCGAAGACGCGATAAAGATGCGGGACGAGATTACGGCAATTTTGAAAGACGGTTGTTTTGAACTTCGAAAATGGGTGTCCAATGAGCCCAGCATTTTAGAGGGAATTCAAAATTTATCAGAAGCAAGTGTTCTAAGTTTCGGGGCTCAGGAAAATATTAAAACTTTAGGTTTAATTTGGCTTCCACAACAGGACAATATTAGCTACAGTATTGATGACATAAAGCTAGAAAACAATGTGTCAAAAAGGCAAATTCTTTCCGTAGTTGCAAAGATATTCGACCCATTAGGTTTAGTATCGCCATCCATAATCATACCTAAGATAATACTGCAGAAGCTGTGGCAGTACAAATTATCCTGGGATGAGTCGATACCACTCGAACTGCATACGCAATGGTTAAAATTTAAAAATGACCTAAATGCTTTAGGTTCAATTAAGATTCCGCGGCGGGTGTTAATTACTGAGCCAATCGCTATCGAATTACACGGGTTTGCAGATTCGTCCCTAGTGGCTTATGGGGCATGTGTGTATATTAAAAGTGGAAATAATTCAGGGGCAGTATCAATCTCGTTATTATGTGCGAAGTCAAGGGTTGCCCCAATAAAAAGTGTATCAATACCTAGGCTTGAACTTTGCGCAGCTCTGCTTCTTGCAAGACTGGTAGCCAAAGTTACGCAGGCGGTGCGCATGAAACTAGAAACTGTAAATTACTGGAGCGATTCAATGGTAACACTTGCCTGGATTAAAGCCTCCCCGAGCAATCTCAAACCATTTGTTGCAAATCGGGTTGCAGAAATTCAAGAATTAACGTCCCAAGGGAAGTGGCGATACGTTCCCTCGGAAGACAACCCTGCAGATATTATTTCTCGCGGAATTGAGCCCAACGGTTTGGCCAAATCAAAATTATGGTGGAATGGTCCCAGCTGGTTATGTAAGCCAAAAAACAGCTGGCCAGTTGACCACACATGCAACTCCGACTCGCCACAATATTTAAATGAAGTACGTCAACAAACACTCTCTAACCCCGCCACCGTTATAAAAAACGATTTTAATTTGTTTCAAAGATTTTCGTCACTTACCAAACTTAAGCGGTGTGTAGCTTATTGTCTAAGGTTCAAATATAACGCTTCCAAATCTCGTCAGAATAGAAATCTGAAAAATTTGTCGCTAAGTGAACTAAATAATTCTTTGCGCGTTTTAGTAAAGGTTGCACAGAACGAAGTATTTGATAAAGATATCAATGACTTAATAAGAAATAAAACAGTAGGTTCAAGGGGTAGGCTTTTACCATTAAGTCCGTTCGTAGATGAAGAAGGAATTCTTCGCGTGGGAGGTAGATTCATGAATTCCAATTTTAATCAAAATAAAAAGCACCCATGCGTGTTGCCTGCTAATCACCATTTTACTTATTTAATAATTAAATATGAGCATCACCAAATGCTACATGCTGGTCCTCAAGCTGTGTTAGCCTCTGTGAGGGAAAGCTATTGGCCTATTTCGGGTAGGAACATGGCAAAGAAAGTAGTCCGAGAATGCGTAACTTGTTTTAAGGTAAACCCTCAGGGCATTAATCCGCCGATGGGATCTTTACCAAAGGAGCGTGTAACAGCCTCCTTTCCGTTTTCAGTAAGCGGGGTAGATTATTGTGGGCCAATTTTGATAAAGAACCGAAAGGGAAGGGGTAGCAAATCAATTAAATCATATATCTGCGTTTTCGTTTGTTTTTCAACAAAAGCAATGCATTTAGAATTGGTGTCGGACCTTACCACGGAGGTATTCGTAGCAGCTTTCAAGCGGTTTATTGCAAGAAGGGGTAAGCCTTCTAAGGTTTACTCTGATAACGGTACAAATTTTGTAGGGGCTGATAGGGAATTTAAGAATTTTCTAAAGGCGTTAGGCAAACAGCCAAATAAATCCGAGTTTGAGAATGAAATGCTTTCCGAAGGTGTAACTTGGAGCTTCATTGCCCCCCGCTCACCCCACCTTGGCGGACTTTGGGAAGCAGGGGTGAAATCTGTAAAGTTCCATTTAAAACGTGTGGTAGGTAATGCTTTGTTAACCTTCGAAGAATTAAACACTGTTTTAACGCAAATAGAGGCAGCAGTTAATTCCCGTCCTTTAACGCCACTTTCCACTGACCCCAATGATCCACATCCCTTAACGCCGGCTCATTTCTTGATCGGGAGAACGTTCGCGGCCATGCCAGATGCAGATATATCCGATGTAAAGGACTCAAGATTGTCACGTTTTGAACACTGCCAAAAGATATTCCAGCACTTCTGGAGGCGCTGGTCCAAGGAATACCTTGGAGAGCTTCAAAAACTAGCCAAATGGCACAACAGAAATCAGCGATCAATCAAAAGGGGTATGCTGGTGCTCATCAAGGAAGACAACACCCCTCCGCTGAAGTGGCATATGGGGCGTGTGGTGGATGTTTACGAGGGCAGTGATGGCATTGTGCGGGTCGCGAGTGTTAAGACAATCAGCGGTACGTACAAGCGCTCTGTTACGAAATTGTGTCCTCTACCAGAGTAATGATAAGGTGTTATTAAGTACATTAGCTGTTGAACATGAGCTGAGTTAGTAGTTAGTTCATATTTTAAATCTATTTCTGACTTATATTTTATTGCAGTTCTATTTTACCTGATTTATATTCTACCTGATTCATATTTTACCTGATTTATATTTCACCTGTATTTGTATTTGTATCCTATTTATATGTACCTGTTTGCATTTTATTTTGATCTATATTTCACTTGCACCTGTTTATGTAGGTATATGTATGTTGAAAGGCAAGAGCCTTTCAAGGCCTGGGACTATGTTGAAGACCTTTAAATAGTTACTCGTGTATAAGGACTGAAACGTAGTGTGAATTTTATCTGTATAAATATTGTGCATTTATGTGCCCTTCGATAACGTTCGACCCTTCTCGGGGCGGTACTTAAGTAAGGGCCGAGGGTTGCGGGAGCATCTTTCGTCTCTCATCAGTCCCAGGGTCAAGAATTGTAAGTAGTATTATTATCATTGTGTGTAGCGACTCTTACTGAAGGGCAGCATTTTACAATAAATGTGATGAAAGGTCAAAAATAAAAGTTTTATTCAACAATCGGTCACTAGAATTTCTTCCAACTCATCCTCCTTCTTTAGTAGGTCTTGGAAGTGTTCTTTCAATCTCTTAAGCTGTTCTTTGGAATCTGTTAGTATATTTCCATGTTTATCTTTTCCCTGTCTAAATATTTTCAGAACCTTCTTCCCTGAACTTCAAAGTTTTCTTGCATGTCTGCGATTTTGCATTTTTTACCTCCTTTTTTACTTGAGTTCCCTTCCCCTTGTATGTTTCCTAGTAATTCTCATTTTTGTTGATAAATACTACATTAGGCCGTTCGTTTTTTATTTGTCTTTGGATTATCTCTTTATATACTCTCCATACCTCATTTGGAGCTTTACTTGAAATTATGTTATTTTACTATAATCTCTACAAAATAGCCTCAGAGTTTATAAAATATATGGGAAATAGTGGATTGAAGTGGTTGGTACACATTATGAGTCTGACGTCTGGGAAAATAAAACCAACAGAATGGGAATTGGCGATCATTCTACCATTATACCGGGTGTTTGGCCTAAGGGGCGAACATAGGGAAATAGCATGGGAAATCGTATATAAGCAGATTTCTGCTCCCCGTTTCAGTTGAAAGGGTTGATAGTGAAATCAATTGAAAGACAAAGAAAATACGCTTAATTTGATACTACTTTACTTGAATTTGTTGTTTGTTTAAGAAACTGGAACGGTTGGGGGATGTTTTATAGATATTTCCGATTCGATAATTCGTGCATATCTACGATCCATCCGAATATATACAATACAAACAGCAGAACAGGAGAAAACAGGTAAAGTAAAACTAAACCATGGGGTAAGGCAAGGAGACCTGTTTCCTCCAAAACTATTTACACTGGCCTTAGAAGGCATGTTTATAAATCTAGAATGGAAGTATAAAGGAGTGACAATAGATGGAGAACAATTGAATCATTTGAGATACGCAGATGATGTCATCCTAATTACTGCAAATAATAAAGAAAGAGCTACAGGAAATGTTATCAGAACTAAATACAAAATCGAAAAAATAGGTCTAAAAATAAACTTAAGAAAAGCCGAATATTTGACAAATGATCTCGACGAAAATGCTCTAGTGAATACGCAGCTTAACACAACGAGTAATAGAGCGCAGAATGCTGAATAATAAACTTCAAGGTCATATATCCAACACCGAGATTAGAATAAGAACGAAAATAAGTGATACAAAGACTATGAACATTAAGATGGAACTGAACGGGACATAGATGGACTGGTAAAATTGTGGAGTGCAGATCCAGAGCTTACAAGAGAAACGGATGGAGATTCCAAACCAGAGGGATGGATGATGTAAAAATAACTGCTGAATACGACTGGATGCAAAAGGCAAATAACAGAGAAGGATGGAAATGTTTAAGGGAGGCTGACGTCCGACGATGGATGGGATAAGCTGATGATGATGATGATGATGATAGATATTTCCAAGGTTTTTGATGGTGTAAGCAGAAATAGACTATGGGAGGCATTAGGAAACCACAATATAAATGGAGAAACTATTGAAGTCGCCAAGGGAATATATAGGAATATAAGACACATAGCAACCAGACATCCGAAGAACTTATCACAATCGCAGGAGTAACACAGGGTGGGCCACTGAGTCCATACTTATTTATTATCTTAAGGAATAAAATTATAAGAGAAATAAAAAATAACCTTATACCAAAACTGTTACGGATTCTTAAACCAGACCAGACTAATAAATGTTTTATCGTATGCGGATGATATAATATTGGTAGCGAAGGACGAAAACTTACTCCAACATAACTTAGAAATTTGGAATCGAGCTCTGTCGAGTCAAAACATGCGTATAAATATTCGAAAAACAAAAGTGATGGTAAACATAAAAATTGAAGATAAAACTTGGGAACAAGTCAAAACATTTAGGTACCTATCTGGGATACATAATAAATGAGGCGTGCGGAATGGAAGCAGAAATCAATAATATAATAAATTACAACATCCAATAAGTTACTTTACCAACTGGACAAAAAATGTATATGCAAGAGAGACGTTTCTAGAAAAACAAAACTAACAGTATACAAAATAATATTTGTACCAACACTGTTACATGGTTGCGTCGAGACGTGGGCTATAACAGACAAACAAAGGAAGAAAACGAGTGATGGATATGCGATATCTAAGAAAAGTGTTAGGGGTTAGAATAAGAGATAAAATAAGAAGTTATATAAAAGTGGAAGAGATTTTTGTAGTCAACTTATTTCGAAATAAATTAGGTTTTATTTCTTTTGAAAAAATTTTTTATTTCTCAAACGTTTCGAACATTAAAGTTCTTCGTCAGTGGGCAAATATAACAATATGTATTGAGATGATATCGTTTTGATGGAATTTTGGAATTTTAATAGAATGAGTTATGAACACCTTTAAAAAAAAATGTAAAATTAAATGTTAATAAAATGTAAATAGTTATAAGTTAGAAATTTAGTATTGTAAATAAATAGGGTAGAATATCTAGTTGCTTAAGTTGTAAATATGTCATATAAAATAGTCATAGTGTGTTAAAATTTAGAAACTAAGGTAATGTAATGTAAATAAAAGAGTTGAATAGTAATTTGAAAAATATAGTTGGGTTTTAAAAAGTTCTTTTGAAACTTATTGTAAATTCTTAAATAATATTCAAAAAAACTGAAATAAGGCATAGTTAATTGAAGTGTTGTATTGGGGGGAGTGTTGTTATATAGAGAAGTTATTATAAATTTGGAAATTCGTGGAATATTGATTTGATAGAGAAGGAAAGTAAATTGTTAGTTGGAATATAAGGGAGATTTTTGGTGAAATTGGAGTTGGATTGAAAGGTGTATTGATTTGGGAAGATTTAGAGCGGTGTTTGGTGAGTTGAAGAAAGAGACGGGAAGTGAAGTTATGCGAGTTGTTTTGAAAAGGGTAATTTGTAAATTTTAATTTTGAAAGTGTTAGTTAGTTATTAGAATTTGTTGTTGTTGTTATTTTTTATAATTTGTAAAAAACTTGGTGAATTTTTATAACATTTTGAAATTCATCAAAGCGATCCCTTTTTAACGAACCTGAGATAAGAGTATTCTAAATTTTAATTTCAATTATAAACATTTTTGAGCTAGTCGGAAGATTTTAAAATTGTATGCGATTCTTTAAAGTCGGAAGAGCATTTCAATAAATGGCGCCAGCAACGTGGGGCTTCGAAGTGTTTCTTTTAAATTTAACAGTGTTTGTTCATATTTGGTAGGGTCAACATTACAAGTTTGGCGTTAGCAAATAAATTACATAATTCAAATTCAACGTTTCACGTTAGCATTAAATGACGCTCAACGTGATTGCTTTAATTAGATTTTATTAATAATTTTGAAGAGGTTTTATATAGGCCAGGTAGGGTCAATATTAGTTGAATAAAATCTTAACAGAGGAAAGAAGGAATTAAAATTTGGTAGGGTCATTTACAGTTGAGAATAAAATTCAATTAATAATTGAAATAATACGGATTTAAATAAATACTAATACTTAATTGAGAAAGAAAATCACAACGAATTTATTTTTAGTGGATATTTTCATAAATATTTCAATTGTTTAATAGTAAATGTCAATTTGAAGTTTATTAAATTTGACAGATTGATAAATAATTATGTATTGACAAAGTTGATTGTTCATTGTTTGTGTGAAAATTTGCTTAAACATTCAAATAATAAAATTCAATTTAAACGAGATAGAGATATTTCAGCAAAGTTTTGAAATTGATAATTGAAGTTTAATATTATCAAGAGAATTTGAGTTTTGACTTTTAAATAAATAGGATATAATTATATGGATTTAATAATAAACGAATTTAAAACAAAGTTAATGGCAACCAAAAGTACATCTCAAGTTACGATAACTAAAGAGCAATTTGAAATGATAAAAAGATTAATTGATGAACGACATGAAGAACGTAAGAAGTGGTACAATAAATTAGATGAAAGGTCAAAGAAGCGGGAGGAAGAAGCAAAGAAAAAAAAAGTCAAAAATGACAAATATAAATTTTAAAAGTCAAAATTAATTTAAATGTCAAACTGACAAATATAATTTTAAAAGTCAAAATTAACTTAACCTTATTTTAAATGTCAAAATGACAAATAATAATGATAACTTAACGAAATAAAAATTGAGAAAATGTGTTTTAAGACGAAATTTCACAATATATAAGTAATATAATTGTCATCCTCTTATATTACTTATATATATTGTTATATTTGAACACTGACGAAGAACTTTAATGTTCGAAACGTTTGAGAAATAAAAAATTTTTTCAGAAGAAATAAAACCTAATTTATTTCGAAAAAACAACAATCTCTTCCACTTTTATAAACTTCGATTTAGTCCACATCTTCAATTTTATATTCATAAGAAGTTATGTAATAAGGGATCGACTGCAAGTTAAGGAATTCAACAAAATAGGCGAAGAACACCAATTGAGATGGATGAAACATATCATAAGAATGGACGCGGGAAGATTACCCCTGACATACGGGAGAAGAGCAAAAGGCAGACCACCAATCACATGGAAAAAGAGATTAGCAAGATACTAAAAGCAAAGGAGATTAACTTGCTTGAAGCATTAAGTACAGCAAAGGATAGAACGAAATGGCACAGACTAGTGAAAAATTAAATACGAACTGAGAAGTGTGAATGGAACGTTACCTCTACAGTAGAAGAGGATTCCGACTAAGAAAAAGAAGATGTTTGAAGACTGTTTGGAAATGATGCAATTTCGAATTTAAACTTTAGAAGAATTCGGTCCAAACCTGAAGACATAATAATTGCATCGAAACCTATTCATATACATATGCATTTAATTGCTACAGGAACAGATGAGCTGCACTGCTAGGTCATGCATTTGTTGATAACATTTTTCATGACGTAAGTATGTAAAAATACGAACTTTATATTGGGTCATGGACCTTATTAAAATTCTTAAACTTTATGTAACTTGTATAAAAATTTACAATCCATCTCCATTATAGGTTAAGTGCTCACATAACAACGAATTCTTTTTCTTATTTCCTTTTGCGTGCTTATAAAAATATAGGTAATTGCCTAATAAGTCCCCAGATTTATGTAGGCAGATTTTGTTGTTTACCTAGCTAAGTATTTTTGTGTACACAAACGTACATGATAAAATATATATCTCGTCCAATATTTCATTTATAAATAATGTCTTATTTGGAACCATTGTGAATTTGTGAAAGCTTCGGTTAATTAACCTCATAAAACAATTAATTCAACAAGTTCTTAACTATTTCTTAAGACTGAAAAGCTACCCATAATTATAACTTGGAAATTAAAGCAATATAAATACGCTGAATTTGTAACTTTGGATTTAATCACGAAAGCAGCCACAATAAACACCTAAATGGCGGTTTATTTGTGGCATTCATCGGGCTATCCGAGTAAAATCTTGAACTTTTAAAAATTATACAACTCGAGGTGAATCAGGCCAACTCTAGGGAAATGCTGCATTCTGTATAAATAAAAAGCAAAAACTATTTTATTCACACATAACTTTTATAAATGAAGTTTTATTCTCATATTGAGTTAAACAAAACTTGAAGTAGTGGAAGTCACGGCAGGGAAAGAGTAAATTTATCCACAGTGTTGACACGTTTCTTTAACGTACACGCAGAGGGTCACAAACAAACACACGCAATATTGATTATTGATTCGTTTAACTTCAGATTTATCGATTTATCCATAAAAATGTAGAACAAATAACGTAACGCACTAAACGTGTGGACATTTGCCTTTAGAATTTTCGAAAAGCATTTCGTGAAGGATTTATGGGGCAGCCCTTTTTAAAGCAGATATAATAATAAGTTAGGGTAGTTTATTGTGACTTTAAGAAATTGAAGCTGAACTAAACCACACCGTCAATTACATTCGATCGTGTTAGGAAGTCGTTATATTCCAGGTAAAAAAAAGAATGAAAATAAAAAATCGCCCATTCTGCCTTGAACTGTCGACAATGGGACTGCGGAACGCCAAGGATACAACCTGGTCGCGTTGATTAAAATAAATAGGGGAATTAGTAGTGGCGAATAAATTGAATAATTTGAATCTAATTTACAAGTTAAGACTATAAAACGAAAAACCACGATAGTCAATAACGCGCTGTCTGGCTGCACGCACGGAGCATTTGTTTGCGGGAGACCAATAAATTAACCTAATAAATGAGGTGTAAAATGTAGGGAGTAGTAGTAATTTGGACTAAAGTAGTCCACTTGTTCAACGGAGTTCTTTTATTCCCACTTTTTATGTGCAATGAACGAGTACTTTTCTTGTTTGCTTTCTAGAAGCCACAGATTTACACCTTTGCTTAAAAAAGTCGCGCTTAACGTATAAAACGCCAATAAAATTCCGTTCTATAAGTTATTCGACTCGTAGTCGACGTAAGCCAATTTGTATTTAATATGTTCCTTCTCGAATATATTAACTTTAAGTGTGTTATCCAGTATCCTGTCCGGCTACAGATTTATTGTCCTTACAGACAGAATACTAATATCTCGGACGCCACCGCCCGGAGCTAATAATTTACAGTAAGTTGATGAATTATCCGTTAAAATTTTCGCTATGTGAGCTCACCAAGAAGGCTACTACGAGAGAAAAAGGTTAAATAAGTAAATTCGCCGAAAATTAGCTGGAAATGCAGGAGTGTCCTCGAAAACTGGTCGTTTTGAATGGAATTTGACTCCATGTTTATCTCTAGCTATTACTAAAACATATTACGAGACATAAATTTACCAAACCAATAAATGTTAAACAGATTTACTTCCTGTTAGGGCAACAAATTCCTATTGAAGCGCTACAAATAATGGGGAATACGAGGCAAAAGCGAACTGAACTTTTTGTTATTTTCTTTAGGCGTTAATAATTCATGGTCAATAAGTTTGATCGAATGGTGATTGTGGATGGTTAAAAACGTTGTTGTAGGACTACCTACATTAAAGTTAAGGAAAATTATTGTATTTGGGAAGGACGATGGTTATCCTATCTGTGATATGTTCGTGTCTGTTTAAAACTGAAAATCGTTTTTCGACAAGTACGTAAACGACAACTTGACCATAACCATAAAAGCAAAATAAAGGGGGCGAACATAAATGGATGTTTGAGATTTATACGGTAGAACAACGATGAGCGCCGTTTCGGTTTCTAAACTACTTTGAAAGAGAAAAGTGTATAAAAGTATAAAATACAGGATCGTTGAGTAACACTATTGGAAAATCCTTCGATCCTACAAATCCGAGACACCAATTCCGTTGCAAACATCACATGTCGCTGGAAAGATATATGTCCTAGTTCCAGGACTACGAGAGCAAGGTTATAAAATTTCAGCTACGACGCAGAGATTCAAGGAAGCTTGGAAATGTCGCCCGGAGAGGACATATCGCGCTCGGAATGCGACACATATGGTGATACAAAGCGCCACCCCTGAATTTGCACCACTGTTAAATCCTAAATTTGTTTTATTTGTCACGGTTGACAGGGAAATTAATTTGAAGTTTACATAAAAATCTCCACTTTTTAAGGGGCTCGCCTGTTTATATAATTTCTAAACCGTACCAAGCGCTTTGGGCGTATTAAAAAAGCCTGACAAATTGTATCGGATATTTTTAACTTCGAAAGCATCGCGAAGAAATTAGGACCTTTACAAATTTCCACCGTGCGGAAAAAATACCATTTACGAACTAAACACCTGTTATAAATTACCTGGCGAAATTTCTGTCTGTATTCAAAGCTCACTTTATTGATTAGATTATTTCAAACTCGTAACCGATGAATAATTTACTAAGAACGAATTTTACTCTACGTACAAAGGCAAAGGTTATTACTTGTTTAAATGTTTAATTTTTATTGTTATTATTAACGAATATACAAGGAAAACTTTGTGGTTAATCGATAAACTGTCAGTAAACACACGAGTTAGAAACACCGACAAGCAATGAACTGTATTTGAAAAATTTAATAAGTAAATAAAAGCAAATCAACAGAACATCCAATGTTTAAAATGAATTTTAACGTAAAACAAAATTTACTATTAAATGTTCAAACGATAGGTAGGTATGGAGGTAGTTTTATAGTAACATAGGTATCTGTTCAAAAGTATTTTTTGTAATTTAAGTGTTTATAAACAACACCTCTAAAGTAGATCATATTTTAGAAGTACTGTCAATAATGATGGTCTTTGGACACCATTTTCAGCATTTATTATGAGGACATGTTATTTCTTTTTTACTCGATTGTACCCTATCAATTTAGACTTTAGAATTTAATATCGTTTGTTGAAATAAATATTTAATTTAATTTAATTATTGCTTAAAGCTAAAAGTATTAAATTACAAACTTTATTTTTTACCGATTGAAACTTTGATTGCTACATATTTTACAAAGGTTGGAAAATATCTGTAATTGTAAATTACCACTACATAATAAAAATCAAGCAAATATGCCTTGTTTATTGTTCAGAAATAATTGAAACTGTTACATTTTCAATTTGCTGCAAATTGCTACACGCAAGTATTTCAAATATAGGTAGTATTATACACAATTTACATAAAGCTTTACAACTGAAGTTACCCACTTTTAAAACGCCCCTGTCTGAATAAAGTGTTTAATAACTAAATTAAACGATTCCTCACCCAATTAATAATCAAATTACTAACGGATTAATAGTTCGGTTTAGAAATCTACAAATTCGTATTACGTCTGCTAATGAACCGAATGTAGCTTTTATCTTTGAATTTCCAAGACTTCATTGAACAGGTCATTATATATGATAACAAATTCTGTCAAATAGGGGACCCACAAAACAGACACATACAACTAAACTTAGTGAAATTAGCTCACGCAAACGCACACTTTTTTAAAATTTTATTTGGTCGACTATACAACTGAGAATCGCCCTTTGTTTGCAAACAGGTACCTTTTGAAAACATAATTCCTGGGTTTTTTAAAAACTCAAATACACTGATATTTCTAATAATATTCATTCATAGATTTTTGCATAAAGATAAAAGGAACAAAGCTTTAATATTGTAATCCAGTGCTTAACATACATATTTCACTATGCATATCAATTCAGATTTGAGATAAAAATTGTGGAAACCGAAATACAAACATCAACAAGTAAAATATTTAACTTGTAAAAAAAAACGTACTCAGATGGTTTACGATATGTCTTATTTATTTTTTTTTTTGTACATTTTAATCGATTTATCTACGTCGAAATGAAACCCCTGTTTTAGAAACGAAATGGATTACATACTGTTTTCGGTATTTAAATTTCGATGAAATATGAAAATGGTATTCATCGTTTGTAAAATTACTTTGAAAAAGTATAAAGCAGATGGTGCAGCGTTCCTGAAAATGAACGTTTCAGCTATGATTTTAAATAAATTGTATTGACAGCCTTTTTGGACCAAAGTAGTCCATGTTATGGAGATGATTTGGCTAGTTTAAACAAGTTTCTGCCATAAATCCGTCTTGTCAGCGGCAAAAGTAGCATTGAATTAATTTTAAGGTTACGGTTCACCATACAACCAGGGTTGCCAGATTTATGCAATTCCTTAATGTCGAAGTTATTACTTTGAACTTACTCAAATATGAATTGCGTGAGTTATGTACTCGTAGCAACACTGGGAAGAACATTTTGCAAAAATTATATAAAAGTAAAATATTTTTATGCATTTTTTACATACTATTACCTTTAACGATTACATCTTCTGTATACAGAATTTTGAAGATTCGTTAAACTACATTAAAATTATAAGGATCCTATAAATACTCAAATTTTAGGAATACCTATAATTTGACAAAAATAAAATATATTAAATAATAAAAACAAAGTTGACGGTTTACATGTGCAAGTTATCGGTAGTTCACGACATATTATTATAACCTATTTGGAAATGAGTTCCCATCACAAAATAATAAAGAACACCAAGATAGCCATCGTAGTTAATTGTAGCGGTTTTTTATTTATTATCTTTTTATTTCGATATTCCATTTCTACCTCGGTTTGCATCGGTCTCGCGTAAATTTAATTGTGATTTGTTCAATAAACGATTGTTACGATCATATAAAAGAAGTTTGCGACTGCAGCCTTGCTTTTCGGAATTTAATAAACGTTCAAGTTTATACTTTGCCTATTTCTCCTTTGTAATTGTTACCACGGTGCTTTGCTTTGTTTGAAGCGTATCGATTTTATAATAAGCGTTAAGTTCATAGTAAACAGATTTACATAACGGTAATTACAACGTTGTTGTTATTATTATCATCAAAATGCAAATTTCTGAACTAAAACTAGAACTGCCTGTAGAATTAGCGCTTGAATTTTATAAGCTTTACTGTTTCGTAATTTTAAATTTTAGTAGAAAAATAGAGTGGCTAATATTGTAGAACGATTCAATCAAGACTAACCAGTTTTTTTAAACTGAATTTCTTCGAGACCGTTCAAGCGATGTTTTACAATATTGGCCTGTACATTGGGTGCCATTTTTGTATGGAATATCCTATTTCGCTGATACGGAAACCAGGCTTCAAACTAACTTAATTAGGCAGTGAAGCTGATTCCTTAATGTCTTCTATTTGTTAGGCAACGAGTTCATTACAGTACTGCTTATTCATTGCTTAGTAACCGACGGTTACGCAGAAATATAAAGATTTTTAAGGGAGGTAAGTGTATAATTGCAGACCCTTGCTACATTCGACCTGCAATCTTTGACATTCGACCGAGTAAATCATGTTTAAACTTTTCCACTGTCGATATAAACTCCTGTCAATAATTCTAATATTTGCTGACGTAATAATTTGACATGAAGTGCAATTCAATTAATTTATTACAAAGAAAACGATGCTTGGGTTGTGATGTAGCTGTTACTATCCTAGGGCGGTAAGTGCGCATTTGCTAACTTGCAATGGCCATAGCAGTTAATGCCCCCATACCACAAAGAGGAATTTATTATTTTTACATATGAAATGTATGTACAGCTTGCCACATCACATAGTAGTTTAAAAACGGTTTTTTAATGTGTTGTAACGTGGACGTAATACTCATGTGCGATAATTCTGAAAACCACTTTTTACTAAAATATTCCTTAACTGATACGCGATTGATAAGTTGATACTGTAACGAAACGCGTGATCTGCCGGCGGGAGCGCGAATGATTCTGTTCGTGTGCGTCATTTGCCGACAGAAGCGAGAGTGTTCCAGATTGTTCGATTACGTCATCGTTTCTGGTGTGTTCTGGAGTTATTCTCGGAGGCCGCAGTTGGTATTCAAGGGCGTATTTTATTAGTAAGCGGGTCTACCAAAGTCTACCAGTCGCGACGTGTAATACAAGTACGTGCGTGAATATAGGTAAACTGTATAAATAAATTAGTTAGTATTTCGGGTTAACATTAGCGTTGTGTTTTTAATGTTTAAGTTGTTGTTAACAAATAATTGACACCACCTACCTCACAATAAGAATGTGAATTTACAGTAACTTAAAAGATATGAAGAATTTTACTAAGTTTGGTTTACCAAGCGGATTTTTGTGTTTCGTCAAATATTGTTTACTGTCTCTGTATTAGATAAACCATAAGGGCCAATTCTGAAAATCGCCTTTCAGCGCGATATTAGGAGAGTTCTATAAAAGTGCTGAAATCAAGCAAATGCATTTCTATAAAATAAGGCAAGTCTTAGTGAAGATGATCCGGATAGATTAATAGACGTTGATCAGGCAACGATTTCCTGATTTTTTTGTTTTTCACTAAAGAAAGTATTATTCTAAATTGATGGGGAACAAACATATCGATTTTTGATTAATAAACGTTGTTAGATTTTAACTAACCTAAAATTTCTTTTTAAATAAACTCAAGTTAATGATACCTGGCATAATGTTTTCTCACTGGAAGACAAATTCTGCTTTCGCTTACGTTACTCTGAAATAAAAATAAAATATATATTTTGTACAAATAAGTAATTCTTTTCGGAGCTGATTCAATAAGTTAGATTTATCATGTGAGATTTGAACATATCTGAAGCGGATAGATTAATTTTACCACTTGTTTATTGGTTGTCATGACAGTCGTGAAGTAAGTGTGGATTTACATCCCCAGGGAAGTAAGTGAAGCGACCAATTTAGAACCCAGCTTAAGTACAATATTTCTTCTATTGTCGACATAAATGATCATGTTTCTGGATATAAATTTTTATGTCATTTTTACTGTAATTTTTATTGTTATCTAAAGCGTTAGTAAATTATTGTTCAAACTATTTATTCGCCATTTATATGATTTTTGTTATATTCCTGATTTTTTTCAAGCTCAGAAGCTTATTTTAACAGAATATCTTGCTATTTGTAATAGCATAGTCTCAAAGTTTAAAAACCAACGATTTCAACAAGATACACAAACTGCTTACGCCAAATTATCACTCACGGCCTAAATATTTACCTTCCGGCGGATTAATATATATGTGTACCATAATATTTTTTAGAAATTTTAATTTCATACACCAACCCTACTTCATGGAATGAAATCCAAGAAACATGTCCACTATGGACAATTGCTTTGGCTTTTATTGATTCACTGTACTATAATACATATAAACCAACTTTTAAAATATGCACAAACAAAGTTATGGGTTTAAATGCAGTATATTCACAACGAAGGCTAACCTTTTTGAGTACAATTCCAGCTTCGGCGCTCAGTGGGACAACTGGTCTTCGGGGATAGCCTGGTTTGCCCTGAATTGTCAGACCAACCCCGTTTTATGGACTGTGTCACAATTTGGGTTGTGTTACACGGTATTTAGTTTTTACTAAGGCGAATAATCGAAAATGCCACTGCCATTTAAGTGAACACATTTTAAAAATTAAATATAGAAGTCGACCTTTCATTTCAAATACATGAGTAGACAGTGCGATTCTGTAAATGTTGATTGAATAGTTTGATTAAATATCATAAATTTGAGCTGCAGGGGTGTAGGTTTAGGTTAATTGAAAATTAATGCTTGATATAAACATCTTATGTTTCTTGGTGACTTACTGTGCAAAATGTTTGCTTTGTAACTAAAGGAACGCAGGTTGGAACCCTAGACCTAAACAAATTTTTGAAAATTCGACGTATCTACGTACAAACTGTATTAAGTAAGTTATTTTATTTATTTATCTATTTATAAAAAAAAAACTCACTTAATAGACTGACTATAAAGCAACCATCTAATTATAGGTCAGCACAGACATCTTACCTTGAAAACTTATTCGTATATTACGAATAAGTCATTTTATGCTACATTTGACGACAATAACAAGAAAAGCGAAAAGAAACATATTTTGGGCAGTTAAGTTAGTATCCTCAATGGAAAAACTTCTTTGAACAGAAAGGCTGGAGTTGGCTTCTGAAAATACCTATTTTTCTCTCCAAATTTGGAAGTCTTCCATTAAGAACGATGGAAACTCCAACCTCGACGTTGTGTATTTTCAGGATTTTTAGACCACAAGCTTCATTTCAGGTTTATTAAGATAATCATTGCTTGAACATCGGAAATTAAAAAAAAATAAAGAAACCAGGAAGAAATTGTTTAATTAAATTAAAATTTAATTTGATGGTATTCGAAGTACTTTTCCCAACCCTGAAATTTTTGCTAACGTTCGAAGTAGTTTAAATTGCAAGTTTTAAAGTAGGCCAATATTTTTCCTTAAATATGTTTTTGCGAAAACCGGCAGTAATCTGAATAAATATAGCCCTAATTCCTAAAAAAATTTGTTCAAATTTCATGGTATGGAAATAACTTGTTTGTTATCGTATCGTAACGATTCAACCTATTGTTTTTTATTTAAAAATTCATATTTATGGTAATTTATTAATAAATGCTAAATTACTAAGTTTTTACAGTATACAAAGCATATAGGTCGATTTATAATGTTTTTCCGTAAAAGCATATTATGGTACCGACAATAAAAAAATTGGTGCTGAAGATACCATTCATTCAATGCAATTACAAACTCTAACATTTAGTCATTTCAACGAAATATTTCAGCACATACTAGAAGCCAGTCGGTGTGTTCTGAAATAGATAACAAGTCTAAATTGACAGTTTGATGTGAAAAATATACAATAACAGCACGAACAGTTTTCAGCTTCGACCATTTCATACGGAAAATGTTGAAGTTTTCCGTTGAGTAAGTTAACACCAATATCAGTTAAATTATCGTTATTTCACATATAGCGGATCTAATCTAGTCCAAAACTGTATACATTAACCCTACATAAATAGGTGAATGCTGAAACATCTTTTATCTTCTTTATTTCTGCTGAACATGCAAATTGGTTAATTTGCTAAAAATAGGACTATGTGAAATTGAGTTGGGTAACTTACGTAGTTAGCATATAATCGAGTCCCTTTAATGTATATTTCACATTTTTTACGCTAATAATGGAACTGAAAAAACTGTGAAAGGTTTAAATTACTCGTTTACTTGATTATGCGGCGCATTAAGCTCATAGGGTTGGCTTAAAGAATAAATCGGTAAAAATAGATTTTTTATGTTATTATGGTGATTGCTTTTTTTGACATGGCACAATTGCCCTTTAATTATATCCAAAGGAAAAGTGAGGCTTTCTGAAAGGTTAATCATTTAGCTAAAAGTATGAAGCATTCACTACTTTTGTAGATCAACGTAGGCCATGCTAGAGAGGCAATTTATTGGTGTGAATAAGACTTTTCGTGTTATAAATCGGTCTTGTTAGTAAAAGTCCCTTGAATTAATTTTAAAGTTATGGTTCACGATAGAATCAGAGTTGCCAAGTTGTACATTATTCCTTAATGTTGAATTTGTTATTTCGAACTTATTTAAACACGAATTCTGCAAATATTTCATCTTCTTTGCTACGCAGTAATAAATTAAAAGTATTGACGTAGAACAGAGAACCTTACAAGTTTGTCTAATTGTGTAACATACATTAATATGTTATTACATAAGGTATTTTTATCGTAACCAAATATTAAATCGGTTTATTCCAAAAGTAACAAAATGATATAAAATTCAACAGTGATGTTTAAATGCCTTCTTCTTTTTCTTCTCTTTCGTTTTGCTTCTACGGCATCGGATCATTTTCTTTCTTTCTTTCGTTCTTTTCTTCTCTTCGTTCCTTAATCAATTTCTTCCATTCTTTTCAGTTTCCTGCTAACGTTTTCATGTCTTCCATTGTCCTTGTTTTGCATCTCGTTTCTCCTATCTATTCACCTCTTCCGTGGCCTACCTCGTCTTCTTTTCTGCGTTTACCCTGTCCCAATTACTTTTCTTCCTATTATATTTTGGTGCATCCTAAGCATGCGGCCCATACCAGCTGAGCTGCGTTTCCTCTATTTTTGTTATAATTGACTCTTGACTTACTAATTATCTTATGTGTTCTTTCTTGTCTTTATCCAATTTAGTTTCTCTCCTGTTATGATCTTGTTTTCATATTTCTTTAACACATATGTTTCGCTTGCATTATGTTGGTGTTGGTAACATTTCAACATTCATTGTATTTTTAGTTTTATCTTCTCATCGATTTCTTTTTCCCCAAATATATTTATGTTTATCGTCGGAATGGCGCTAAAGCATTCAGTTACAGCGCGGACGGTTTCGGGGTTAAACCCGAGTCGGATGCTCGCCGAATGGCCTACCCAGTGACTGAAAATAATTAGGAATGAAACACAGAGGTGCAGTCGACGACGTGGTGCTTACTACATCATCCCGTACGCATAGTATACGAGACAACCGAGTATGAAAGCGACTTGTGGAGTGTAAGTGCCGATACCTTTACCTTATGGATATGTTTAACATATAGCATAAATTTGGTATCGGCATCTTTGACTTTGCGGGGGTGTATGACCAACAATATCATCATCATCATCAATTGACATGGAGCAATCCTGGATTACGCCAGGCCCACCCCATGCCAATAAGGTGTGAAGGGATTTGTATGGAAGAATAATCCTTAAAGCGGCGGGTTTGATGGATCCTTCACGAGGAGGAAATTGTGTAGAACGGCACGACAACACTGTCACAAAAACTTCTCACAGAAGTCTATTTCATTCCGGAATTTTGAATGGCGTTCCTTAAGTGAATCCGACTATGTTAATATTGTCCTCCACGAGGAAATCACCGATAATGGAAGCCTTTGCGGTATTTGTAAGAACCCACCCTTGTAACGGTAAGTATTGCACCACGTCTCAGAAGACGTCCGACATGGTTGGTTAACTTTCACGCACTGAAGAAAGGGGAGCGGAAGAAGAAGTTAAAAGAATGCTGAAACAATCAGCTGACGCGCCGAATGTACAGGGGGTTCCCCTGCACCGCATCACGAGAATCAATATGAGATCATGCATTGCCAAAGTACACATAAATTTAGGTCACCTTGTGATTTTGAACAAAGGAATCTTTTGACAAAAATTAAACATATTGAAATGAGTTTAAAGATTTCGTGGAACTACAAGCAAAGAACGTGCCAAAGTAGGCCTAACCTTTTATGTCCTCTAGACTAAATGGATTTAAATTGTAGCAGAAATAGCATAACAAAGCAAGACATTAAAATAATTGACACGGAATCAAACTTAGAGAACAGGGCCGTATTGAAAAATCTTAACAATAATTTAGAAGACCGTAAAAATTGCAAAATAACACGTGATTGTAAAATCACGTGACAAGTATATCTTTAACTCTGTGTTCTTGTTTCTTATTTCTCCCATTTTTGTTTTATTTTAATTTTAGACCTTTTTACACTGCAGATGTTTCTATTATGTTGTTCTTCATTCCACCGTTACAAGCTCTTTGGGTGTTTATTATATTTCTTCATTCCACGTACTTATTCTGCTGTGTTATACAGGGTTACTGGTAATTCGATACATTCCTTTGGAGATGTGATGGGACAGGCGCTAAGCAACAAATTTAACCCTAACATACATTGTGCAAAACTCAATAGTTTTTGAGATATTTCAATTTTTGTGTTTTTCTCAAAAAAGTAGATCTTAATGTCTTTAAAGTTAATTTTTAAAAAATCTACTTGACATTTTCTGAACTTTTTGACTGGATTACTTGTCCCACTCTATGGTCATCCGTTTCGAATGGAAAATATCCGGAAACATTTAGATCATGTGAAAATTTTAAATAAAAACTTATTAAAAATAATTTTTAAAAATCAGCTACGAAAATTACCTATTCGTTTTTCTCAGAAATTATTTTTTTATTTTTGCATAATGTATGTTAGGTTTAATTTGTTTCTTAGCTCCTGTCCCATCACATCTCCAAAGGAATGTATCGAATTACCAGTAACCCTGTATATTGTTTATTTAAATGCTTTCTATCTTTCGTCCACAGTCCATTTTTCTTCTCTCACTATGTGACTTACCTCAAGCATTTCAGTAAGTCGAGCTATGATTTCTTTATGTGGAATGTACCACTCTTTGAACTTTGGCTTTACCAGAATACTACTAGGGCATTTTAACTCCTGTTAGTAATTTGACGTTCCTGTATTTAAATAAAAATCACCTCGAAAACTATATTTTCATTTAAGTTCAATGCTAACAGGAACATTTGGTTATACTGTTTACATAACCTAGAATTAAACACCTGGCAAAAAAATGCTGTTCAAATTCCAACCAAATTTAATGACAACATAACGAATTGAAACCGTAGCCTACTTCGGTCGACAAAGGACATTACCGCTTTATGTAAAAGGAATTTGCCATTGTTATTTTGCCTTGACATATTTAGATTAACTAAAAATCTGCATTGTTAAATATAAAACTGCAGTGTGTTCGTTCGTCCATAATTTTAAAACTTATTAAAATAGCATGTTCCACTGCACAGGAAATCAGAATTTTTTTGAATGTATTAAATACTTATCTTCAATTTATTAGGACATTATAGTTATCCAGTTTTAAGGTTTTAATTAAGTAGTAAAAAAATTCAATTGAAATGGAAATCGATTAAAATACGACTTCTGCTCGCCCTTCCAGAAAGGGAGTATAATCCCCTATAAATTCACCAGTCAATAATTAAACAAAGTACACAACTCAAGGGTATAACAACTATTAAATTAGTTCGTACAAGTTGCTGAATTAATTCAGGAGCAAGTTTAACTCATTTTAATTGTTTGAATTAATGTATATTCAGTTGGCTGGGCTGCAGTTTTTTCTGTGATTAATTGGAAATCAGTTATTTAGTGCATAAAATCCACAAAACCAAAACCATATAAACTAAATTAGTGAAATTAAATTCATGTTAGTTAGGTACTCTTACATATGCGCAGTCCTCGATTAATTTTTAAAAAATATGTATACTTCAAAAAAGTCGAACACTAAAACCGGTTTCGCATATTTATATATTATTAAAACCGTCCCCGTAGAATTCGTCAACACGGTTTTTATGTTAGTAAAATTGCACAAGTTGCTTAGATATTTAAGCTTTGTCTGACTGTTGTCTGCCCAACCTTGTTACGAGCGTAAAAATTTAATTTGCGCTGCATTGTCGCCTTTTTCTCTCCTCGTTTCAGAGTTCAAGCAGAAATAGTACAATGTGTCATATTTTCACGATCTCCATTTGGATAATTAGAATTTAATTGTTCTGTTGATGTGTAATTTAAATAACTTAAAGTAGAATAGATTCGCTTAGCCTTAACTGTTAATTAATGTAACTCATTTGGCGCCAGAAATAAAAATACCTTCGTCAAATAAAAGTTATACAATCAAATGCGAAATTTATTTCGTTCCCTTTTGTCCCCGACTTTATGAAAAGCGCTTGTTTTTAGATGTATTGTGTGTAACTGCAGTTTTCTCTTTTACTAATTTAACTAAAATTTTTTATTTAAATTTCTAAATATTAAAAAAATTGTAATAAAAACCAGTTAATGTATCATAGACTAACTAATAACGTAGTTAACGACTAGATTAATATGCTGATAATGTTGATTGACAGATTTATTGTGTGAATAGTTAATATCGCACTGCGCGATAACAATTTTAATTTCAATTTAATCCTATTTATTCCCGGAAAATGTGTTCATATGAGAACCTATTAATTTCGATATTTTTAATGATACATAAAATGTAATTATTCCGATTTAACCATTAAACTGCTAAAGGTTTTGCTTCATTAATTAATAGTAAATATACAAGGCTTTTCCAACCAAATGTAGGATATGTGACTTATATTTCAGGCAAAAGTTACTATAAAATAAGGCTATAGGAATTCCATAAAACTTATTATTAAGGTATAAAAATTCCAAGCATGGTATTATGCACTAAAAATAAACACAATATGCAGTCAAGAATTAATGGCCACCGTATTGCAGCTTCATATTATCCCTTATTTAAAAATCATTGTGCATCATATAATAATTACACATTTAACATTTTGCTAAACACCATTAATATATGCACGACGTATAGGGTGTCCCTTTAAAAACGAACAATTTAAATTATGCAACATAGTTAACATAACAAAAACTACGATTTTCTTCTTCTTCTTCACCTCCTTCTACCTTGTCTTCGTCTCCCTCTTCTTCTTCTTCTCCCACTCCTTTTCCTCCTCCACCTTTTTCTCCTTCTGGTTCTTCCTCTTTTCCTCATTCGTTTCCTCCTTCTTCTCATGCTTCTCCTCCTCCATCTTTTATTTTAAATCAAGTAGCTCATGTAATTCCGGATTATTTGTTACAAGCAGCCTCTCCATCCTTTCTAAGACCTTCCTATGTTTCTTCCGCAATGGGGACTATGCTTTTCATGCCCATTCTAGAAACATGTCTCTTCTTCGAAATAACCATTGGTTAATGGGTTGAATTCCACCTTGCTCTTGTAGAATATGTTGATTTTTTTTTATGAGTATTTACAATTTTCAATTTTCTTTTGTATTTTCATTTCTGCGGTCTCCAGAATGTATTCTGTATGAGCCATCACATTTCGTTTGAATTGCTAAGTTAGAATAAATCCGATAAATGTTGTAGCTTTAACTTGCCTATTTAGGTATCTGTTTCTCTGTTCTATTATAAATATATTGTTTAATTTCATGCTCCCGATATTCTGTTTGTGCTAATATTTGTTGTTGTGGTAATCCACAGCTGGAAATGGTTACCCCCAAATAATGTATTTGTGAAATTTGTTCTATTAATGCTCCTTTGCTTCTTAGTTTTGAGTTTTTAGTCTTTTGAAATATACGAGATCGTCTTCACTTTGTGCTTTAAAGTCATCAACATAAGATTCATTTTTAATTCAATTCTGTAGTATTTTATATAGTCTCAGGTTTGTTTTATTGTTACTTTTAGAGCTTCATCAATGATTCAGTCGGATTCGGCATTACCCCGGTATTGGAACTAACTATGAACAGTTCAGTATTTAAGCTTTGTTACCTGTGTACTTATTTTCAATAAGATTGATTAATTATATTGGTACTTCTCTACTGCGTAATAGTCAGCCTACGTCAGTAAAATAGGACCAAATAAACACGTGTGTGCTATTCAATTGAATTCAAAGGCCCTTTCTACAATTTGTTGAATTACTAAAATGACATCAATCGCCAATTCATGACCTTCCCTCTATAAATTCCTGTTGTTCGTCTTGTGATTATACTATTTTATTCTATTTATCTGTTACTATTATTATTGTTAATTAGAGGGTAGTATATTAAACTTCGATGGTTATTTCCTCTTCTGAAATATGGATTTAATTATTCGTATTTTCTAACCAGTGGGAATAAATTGATACTATATTTTTCTTATTTTCAAGTAAGCTATCTCCTCCCTATTTGAGCATTTTATTGTTTATTTGGTTGCCACCAGCAATTTTTTATTTTTTACACTTGCACAAGGTTTTTTATTTCGTCTGGGTTTCTACGTCTTTATTTACAGTTTATGTGGTATCTGTAAGAACTGAGCCGAATTCGGAGTTAGAGCATTATTGTTTCAGTGCTTTTTTATTCTCCTTTTTTCTATTTGAGAATACTCTTTCTCTTCTGCTTTTTTCTTACGTATCCCTGTTTTAGAAATCCATAAAATCGTTTCCAGTAATCTTTTATATTCTTAATTTGTCGATGTATTTCATTCCTAACAGCTTTGCAACCTTAAAACTACTTGAATATTTTCCTTTTCCTGCAATATCCGTTGTGGACATAACAGGATCAAGCCCTTTTACTTAATTATATTATTTATTGAGGGACTTATATTTTAAGAAAGCTTATCTGCCTTTTCTTTCAGGCCAGTTATTTTTTAATATGTGCTGTTTTAATCCCCAGTGCTTTATTTACACTTTTTATTATGTCTTCTCTATTTTACTCCGAGCTTCTTCGTCTCATCTTCTTGTTGATGTTGATTTTCTATTATTTTTTGTGGTGGTGTTTTCGTATATCCTTCTCGCTCTCTCTCTATCTGATGTTTACTCTATCTATTTGATTTTTGTATCTTTTTAGTTTGTATCGTCTGTAGTCTTATGTTACTGCACATAAATATATTAATCATTCGTCATTTCTGGGTAGATTGTCTCAAATCAACGGTTGCGTAATAACCGGGATTGGATCGTTCCCCACCCTGGCATTAGAAACGTTAACAACTAAAATCACGTCATGATCAGTTATGTTTGTTATATTTAGATCAGGTTTTCGGAGAATTCTTCTCCTTCTTTACTAGATTTGTTTTTTCGGGACAGGGGAGAGTATACTAAAGGTATACGTGAATTTAATTTATTTGCAATACCAGTAATATACATTATTCCAAATGACAAATAATGAATAGTTTTATATTTTTCTTGTATTGATATTGCTACTCTTTTTAACAGAGTATAGAAATATGCGTTGTTCATATTGAAGCGTTCCTTCCTTTTTTGTGATTTAAGTTTGTCCCCAGAAGGCTTTATTTTATCCTTACTACGCTTACTAATACCACGTAGCTATTCTGATTTGTTGCTTTTTGAACTAATCTTTTCTTGTAATTGTACTTTCTCACCTTTTCTTGTACGTCCTATTTTGGCCCTTCGAGCTTTATTTAACTCTTATGCATAGGTCTGCAGCTAGCTTGATCTGTCGATTTTCCCTTCTCAACTGGAATTTGAGTTAAACCTTGTTTTTAAGTTATAACAAATTTGAGAATCCACCCATCTTAATTTTTAAAAGGTTGCGGCCTATAAACATAGTCAGAGGTGAAATGTCAAGATGTTGCTCTTTTTAAAGCTTTGAGACCCCACTTTTTGCAACCGGTATGATTTGTTGCGCTTTATCAATTTAGGTTAAATTTGAATTGCTTTTCTTCTTCTTCTTTATTCTTTCTTATCTAGACTGTTAGCCTGTTTTTATACAAAGGAACGTTACATGCTATCTTTCCATCGTTTCCTCGGTCTTCCCACTTGCCGTTTCCCTCTTAGTTTATTGCCTTTTACTATCTTTACAATCCTTTCTTCGTGCATTATATTTATGTGATTATTCCGTTCTCTTCGATATAATATTATCCATTCCGATATTGGATAATAATTGCTTTTAGAAACTAAAAATCTAGGTAGTGCTTGACAAACTTTTGGTTCCTTGGCAATTTTTGTTTTTTTTTGATAATTATTGGAAGAGCATAAATAAACTTTGGATTAAAGTCAATTTAGTAAAAGTGTGAATATTAGAAAAGTATAAATAAACTTTGGCTTGAAGACTATTTGGAATTTAGTGAACAAAAAATAATTTGGTATTACACTTTCGAATAATTCAGCTCAAACCTGAAGACATAATTTTAATTGTGGGTCAAAGTCTTTTCACATATTTAGTGTAATTAAACATTTGTTAGTTCTTCGGTTAAACATGATTAACAATTCCCAAAGATGCAGATTGTATTAAATATGCTTTGTGGTTTTTCTATGTACAGATTTTTCAGAATTCATTTAATTTCACTAAAAACGTTTGTTTAAAACTTCGGTCCGTGGTGTGTACTATTTATTAACAAATTTAAACAACGTAATAAGTAAAGCGAAACAACAACTTAAACACTAACCCGAAACACTACACCTAGTTCATTTACACAGTTTATTTATTTTTACATACTTGCATTATTCCGCGCACATTTACATACCGAGCGTTCAATACACGTATTTGCACTTGGTCACCAGTGTCCCGTTCGCTAACGAAACGCACCTTATACACCAACTGCGGCCTTCGGGTCCAATCCGGAAGGCACCAGAATACTCGACATCTTTCCAGAGATGATAATGTGTATCGAACAGTCGGGATCATTCGCGTCTCGTTACAGTATACAAAATAGAATTTGAATAAACTGTTTGTGTAAAACAGCAGAAAAAATTATCATTTTCGCAAACAGTGTCCGAGCATAAGAAGGGCAGTGATTGTCCAAGGAAGAAAATAACACTTTTCTCCAGAATTATACTGTGATTTTTATGTACTACTTCATTCTTTTGAACAAAAGATACAAAATAAATGGATTTAATTAGCATTAATGTAGGTGATTCCATGGTAGGATATAAGAAAATTAATTTTTCTGTCTATGGGGCAATGCTGTCAATGTTTTATACCTACAAAAAAACGAGAGGAACTTTATACTGAGGCTATGGAAGAAGATTATTATTGTGCATATAGAATGAAACCTATGTAAAAAGCTCATTTTTTCTTTCTGTACTATTTATTCAAAATTTTATCAAGTTAACATAGTGCAATATTTATTCAATTAATATAACAACTGAATAGATTTCTATTTGCAGTGAAAGCAGTGGTATAGTAAGGAAAACCAGAAAATCTCGTTGGCGTAGAGCTTTCCCGAGTTCAAATTGCACTTCATGGAAATTGTTTTTCTGTCGGGTGCCTTCATAATAATAATAATAATACGTAGAAAGGAAGTAACTTGGTTGTAGCACATTATTTTCCCAGAAAAGTGCTGAGTTCTGCGGGAGAGAGAGTTAATGCAATGGTTCGAAATGTGTGCGATCTAAAAGAAACCGAGAGGAAATTATGGTATTATGTGATAACTGATAATACACTTTTTTGAAATTGTGGTGTTGTCAATTTGTGTCGCCGTTAAAAATGTTATGTTCAATTAAAGACAAAATTAGCGATATTAAAATTTAAATTTTCACATTTTACACGGTTATCTGCATCAAAAGTTCATCACGCTATATCATTAGATTATTTTAATAAATGCGAACAAAGCAGAACGTTATATTCCGGCAACTTTTATACGTACCGTTAAAACTTCATTATTTCTGCTCATAGACGGCACAATAATGCGATTATCATCACCTCTGTGAGGTTTTTAACTATATTTTCTTCTTGCAGCAACCGCGGAAGTTTTATCCTATCAAACGGGATATAATATTATTAAATCATATTTCAATTACGAGCTTATTCAAGCCATCTCCGGGATCTAAGTAAATTCTAATTCCGGGCGCTGCAAATAATAACATCCAAGAAGTAATTTACAATTACCGAATTCTCAAGCTTTCGTTTGGATTGATGTAATCGCTGTTGACACAGGGCGAACAAGCTAAAATAAACATATTGTTTCTGTCATGGAAATGGCTATTCTACTTTGCAGTCCGGCCTGTTTACACTCGTTATCAGTGGCAGACTTTACACCACATTGCTATAAGCTGACTAGCTAAATCCTACTAGCCTGATAACCGGAATATTATTATGGGATTAGCACCGCTTCCGTGTTGTTGCTAACAGATTTATGACATCTTTAAGCACTGCTGGAATTAATGACGGCATCTGTATAAATATCTTCATATGTAGTGATTTAAATGCAAAATGCCTCGGGGCGGCTGTTAAAAGCCTTATGTTTCTATATGCACGTTGTACAGTTGTTGAGAAATTCTATTTCATTAAACCCCAGAAACATAGATTGCTGCAAAATTGTGTGCTCCACAGTCCAATCGATGACCGGTGGAGCTTCAGTAATGACTTCGGTGCCTTGGTAATTACCTAACTGTTGCATAAACAAAGTACTTATCATACTTTGAAGTTTGCGAGTGGTACGGGGGGTTTCCAATCGTCACTTTTATTGCTGCCGTAAGTTAGATAATTCACGTTCCGATGGAACACGTACGTTTAATCCCCCTTGATTTTTTATTCGAGCTATTAAATTTCCAATCTCGCTTTTAGAAACAACATGTACTGTAAAATACGAATCCTAATCCCTTGTCAAATAGTACAGAACGGTATAATCAATTACAAAGTTTACACAGACTTAAAACTTTTAATTAAGGAATGTGAAATAATGGACGAGAAGGCAAAGTTTTAACTTTGTACAGGACGTTATCGGAATTATGCCCGTTTATAAACTAAAGGTTATTCTATTTTTTTCTTGGCCATAATGTGTAATAACACGAACTCGGTTTTATATACCTACACGAATTTTTAAAGCGAAATTACACGCAACGGTTTTAAAATCGGGAAAAGACAAAAGCTAAAATAGGTCGCAGTTCACTACGTTCGCCGCGGTTTATTCCCTGCATTTGAGAATCTGGGGAATAGGGGGTGGTCTAACACGTCGTAAAACGGGCGAGGGCGTAACGACATCTTCTATCTGGGCTGACCGCGCTGAGATTGAACCCGGTGGTATCAGAACGCAATCAATGTGTGGTATTAAGGGGTGCTGTCGGTGACATCTAACGAACGAGGTCGGGTTTAAATTAAATCTCACACGTAATAATCTTGCTGTAATATGCTCGGTGCAAAAAAAATATAGGGAATTTTACACGGGAAAATCACTTTCCCACAGTCCCTTATATTACAATTCAGCACGGACGTTCGCAAATTCAGTTACTACCCAGATATCAAAACGTTTTGCGGTAAATATTTGAAACTTCATTAAAAAGTATTCTTCTGCCCTATGCTCTCAGGCAAACAAAATTAAATATGAGAGTTATTTAAACCGAAACCGCAACCCTTAAAAGTACTGTAAATTTTTACAAATGCTTTATCCATTCACTCTTCTGCCTAATTTCATTTCCGATTATCTGAATTTGCCGGGGAGATACTGGTCCGGAAAACTAATCGCACGGAACGGAAGTTATAAAACGCTTATTGACTGTAATATTTGAAATATGTTTTTCTATTAGTATACATTTAGATTTTGCAAGATTCACACATATATGGTTATTGATTTTTAAAGCCTAACGTTTGGCGTATCGACAATTTTTTTCGCTGAAAAATTCTGAAAATACTTACAGTTGTGTGAAAAAATTCTGTATCACCAAGTTATATTATTGCTCATTAGACTTACCAATAATCTTCTTACTTATTTTCAAATAATGATGTTCATCACGATCGTGCTTTAGAAATTCTTAGAAAACTTTTACGAGATCTTTGTCACCTATTTGGAGTTCCTAATAGCCTAATTGTTGTTACTAAAAAATGTTAGCCTATCAGTACCTCAGTGCTGGGTTCATGTCAAAGAATTCTATTTACTTGGTCAACTAAATTATACTACCACTTTAAATTTCGACAATTATTATTATGAAAAATATTTACCTCTTATTGGAATTAATTTAACAGTTTGGTGGGAATTGCTGTGATTTTAAAACGTAAGAGTTACGTGATGTTACAACAGAGTTTTACATGACATAATCGCAACACCGATATTTACTTTTTAAAGCGATACATACCAAAATTCTGTAGTGGAAACTCGCCAAAGTGGACACTTGCAGGACCAAAATTTTTGTCCGTTTTATAGATGAAAGCCAAGTTTTGTGTAGAACGTATCATCAATATTTGTTTAGTTGACAAAGTTTGGTCTTTAAAACATGACATATTTGTGTATATATTACAGAAAGAACGTTTAAGGTTAAATATTGAAAACTTATACCTACTTCTACCAGTTAAAGTAATCGTGTACAGTAGTTTGTCGAATATTTTTATGTATTTTCAGTAGACTTATATTTAACATGAGTTTGAAGTTTATGAAATAATTTCATTGTAATTCCACCACTGTGCAATGCAAAGCATATTCTTTTGCTTGCTCATAATATTTTATTCCATACACGTACGCCTTATTCTTCTTCCTTATCTACACTTACAACTTCTATATTGTTAATCGTCGTCTTACTGGTACACACAGTGGTTATGTACCTATATTATTTCTAAAATTTCGTCGACTGCAATCTACGCTTCTCTATCAATCCCTTCATCAATCTTCTGCATCAAAATCACATGTCGTCCCTGTGTTGCCATCAAACACAAATCCAGATGCCTTCAGACAGGTTTTTTTTTTGTATTTTCTATCACCCCTTTCCAAGCATATTTTATTTACATTATAACATCTGATTAACCGAAGCTTGCATAGCAAAGTTAAGTATTATGGAGAGAAAAATATTAAGAAAAATTTTCGAAGGGGTCAACACAGGAGAGGAATGGAGAAGAAAAAGTAATGAAGAAGTATATATGTAGTTTATTTCAAGAAGCCCCTTTAGTAAATTTAATCAAGCAGAGAAGACAGGTCACCTGGCAAGAAGGTCCGAAGTAAGGACCCCGTAAAAGATACTTAAAGAAATCCCTGAAGGAACAAATACGAAAGGACGCTCCCATAAGGAATGGCTACAGGATATTAAAGAAGATTTAAAGGAACTAAATGTGGAAAATTGGGGGGGGGGAAATAGTGGCAAAAAATAATTGAAAAGGCGGCCTTAGGCCTCTCGTACTGCTATTATTATAACATCTGACAGTTACTTGTTCTTCGTCTTCGTCTTCTTCTTCTTATTGTTTTAAGCCGCTGCAGCGTTTATGAGGTCTACCGGTGGGGAGCCCCCGCCGTAAGCTTTTTCGTTTCTTGCTATCTTTGCAATTTTATTATCAGCCATAATGTTTACACCTTCGCCCCACTGCTTTTGCGTCTGTTTGGTCAACCTCGCTACATCCTCTATTTTGCATTATTCTCTTATGTAGGTACTTACTTCTTATTCTGTCGAGCAATCTGTGGCACATTATTGTTCTTAATATCTTCATTTATGTTGTTCTTAACATTTTTTTGTTTATCATGTACACATGTTTTATTTACTCTAGTCTTACATTCGAGAGATAAACAGGGTGTCAATGAAACTTAATGCACCCCTATAATTACCATAAATTAAGCTATTAACTTCTTCTTCGCTTTTGTAGGGTAATCGTCTGTTATTACCTACAATGTAGGGTGCTATACGCCTCCTTTGTATGCTTGCTGAGTAGGAGACTAACCTAACTCATCAAAGGGAGAAAAGATCTGCATATAATGTTAGGAAAGTAACGATTGCCAAAGGTGTTAAAATGATACATAGGGCCGTCGGGTTTACATGTTCTCCTTTGAGCCTTTGACCTTCTACAAATCTCAGCCAGGAATTAAACCTGAGATACCTGCATGAGTTACTTAAGCTTCCTATCCGCTCATCAAGTTGAATAGGCGTGCTAGGTGCTTCTGCAATTCTTGTCAAATAGTTTTGGCTATAGTTTTCCTTCACACCCTTCTGCCTTCCACCACTTTCAGTTTCCTATAAAGAAGGGATCGACTTTCTTATAACATCATAAAACATTTTCTAAGTTACTTCATTGGTATACCTCTCTTGAAATTCAGAAAAATAAGGGAGAACCGAATGTGTCAATTCTATATCAACTTGCTTTTTGAATTACAAATATTTTTAAAAATAATTTATACAATCTGTAGGCCTGGATGGCGTCAAGATAAGCATACTTGTCCTGTAAGCCAGGTCTGGTCTGGTCGGTGAAATTTTTAATGCGGAAAAGTATCTGAAAGAATGCTGTCCTTCGGATACGACGAAAAACCGTAGGTCCCTTCCAGAAGTGGTAATCCCTTCTAACTAGTCTGGCAGTGTCAATGACCATAACAGTCAACACCCTTGGAAATCTCTGCAAGCCGCAAGCCTAGATTTCGCCCAACAAATAAACCTACAAACATTTCCATAATCTGACAGGCTCGTATGAAAAACTAAAAGCAACTATTCAAAGTATCTAAATTTAGATGAAGAAGAATTCCAAACCCAAATATTGCAAAGTAAAAAAATAGTACAGTTTATGAATTCCTTTTGGTGGCTTAATAATGGTATGCTTTTATGGATTCGAACAGCTACAATCAAATCAATATAATATTCAACTAATCAAAGGGATTATCTCGGAAGAAAGTAATGGTAATGAAACAAGGTAACTATGAAGAAGTATTTAAGAAACAATATGAAGGCAGCTAAATTATTTTTGGATAGTGACTGAACGATTAGCATAAATATGCTGCAGACATCTGATGAAGCTAGATGAGAATAGGGCATATTTAAGACAGGGTTAGAACATACAAACCATCAACTGAGAGTAACTGAGTTCAGTAAATTTATGGCAAAGTGGAATCTAGAAGGGATAGTCAGTCCGATTTTGTTTATCAGCCCCTTATATCGTATAAATAGACAACCATCCATACTGCTTCCATAAGGTTTACCTGTGGCAAATAATATGTGTTGCCTATTTACAGTCAGTAAGGGATTTTGAGGTAAAATAGACACATTGTGTATAAATATCCCAATAAGACTTCTCATACATATTAGAAATAACTACCTGCATATCTGGAACTACGAAAAAGCAAAACAGGTTTACGGAAGAAAATTAATTCAGACAACATTGAAAATTTCGCCTAATAAGTAAACTAACATTAAAACAACGAATTTCGGAAATTAAGGATTTAACCAACTCACTTCAGTGATGTTATGGTTATATTATAGCAAGGAGGAGAAACTGACAAGAAGGAATCGATATTTTAATAAATATGTAACACTAAATGAAACGATATTGCTCTCACTTTTATTTATTCCAACCTGAGTAATTGCAAAAGTTACAAACATTTTGATTAGCAGCGTATGTTCAGAGAAACGTCAGAAAATTCTCAACATTCTTTCAGATACTGTTGAAAATTTCTTTATTAAAATTACGGTGTTTGTATTATTTTCCACTGTGGGTAGAAATTCTTTGCGTTTCTAAATCTACACCTACGCAGTATTTCCGCATTCAGAAACAAACGGATTCCTACATCAAGTTTTACATTTTTCCAGAAGTATTTTAATTAATATGAGGTTTCGCTAATTCTGGTTTAATAATATGAATGCTTTCAAAAGTTAGTTTTAAACTTCGAACGTCTTCATCTTTTATACCTTTGAAATATTTCATATACCTTAAGTTTAACAACGTAGAATGTTTTGAAATAAAATATTTTATCATTGAAATATACAATTAATTTAATAGTTAATAAAGATTCTACCGTATAAATTGTTGCTATTCAAAGTTTTATTTGCTATTCGATCGATTACTTAGTAAAACAGAATAAAACCTTAGCGGAAAATCAATTTCGTATATAACATTTACACTTCAATAAATCGACCGCTTACAGTTTGGAATAAATTTAGTAGAAACTAGAATCCAGCAACTCCGTGTATAATATTTCATAACCTCCGAAAGAACTATAAATTCATATACTGGAAGGAAAGTAGCAGTTTTGTTTAGTTAGTCCTATCACATCAGTGCTATAATTTCAGCGAGCGGAAAACGGAAACAGCAAAGGCTAGAAACAGATTCAATAAACATGCTTTCCACAACTTAACTTCCTTTGTGTGAGTTATTGCATTTTAATTGACTTAACAAAATAAACCACTCGTACAATAAAACGTAATACCTTTTCGGAAGCTTATTCTGTTTGCTCAATAAACGCAAACCGAAACTGAACGCTTGCATATAAACTAATTCGATGCTTTATTAAAAATGATTTACTGAAAACTACTTCTTTAGATTCTCACTGTTAAAAACACGATATTTAGTTTACAACAATTAGGATGAAATGAAATCTAGGAATTAATACTGAAACGGGCGTGCTTTAGCATGAGTTCAACTGAAGGCTTTGTTTTTAAATAAACTTTAAAGACTTACAACATAGAAATTGCAATTTTTTAATTTTTAGCGTCACAGCACCAACTCTAGCATGGATAAATTTAAACCATAACTTTAAAGTTCTAAATATTCGAGTTAACACAATCACAACTTTTTAATGTAATTTCAGGTTATATTAATGGTTTTAATCCGAAAGTATTTTAAAACTAAAAGCTGAAACACTCTACGTTCGTATTAAAGCAAGTTTGATAATAGTTATTTATTATATCAGTGGGATAAAGGCATCATTAACATACGAATGCGTTGAGTTGCCCGACGAGGGCGTTAGCCCGAGTCGGAGTAAGAGCATGAGTATGTTAATGGCCTCTATCATACGTATATAATACAACATTTTATCTATGACTGCTCAAAATTGAAAAAATTAGATAATTTTCAATTTGAAAAAATTACATAATTTTGACAGACCATCTTTTTTATTTAAAATCAGAGTAGCATCGTGTCTGCATAATTTGTTTTCGTCATAGTAACTAAATAATTTGTACGTCAATAATTTTGTATTTTTAATTTTTCCTTGATTTGTGGAGAAAAACCGGTAAATATTTGTGAAAGTATTCCGTTGCACATAGAAGAAGCTGCAACGAAGGTATTTTCTTCATAAAAAAGAAAACTTTTGGTCATAAATATTGTCTTATCCCACTGAGTTTGATAATGAATTTATTATCTCACTCAGTGCGATAATAAACTTCATTATCGAACTCAAATGAATGATATAATAGGTTCTTATCCTAGCAAGAGTAGATAAAAGTAGTTACGCGGTGAAGTAGCATAAAATTAACTTGTATTTTATGTCTTTTAACTTTGGCAATTACTTATTTATTGATTTAATTCTCCGTTTTGTTGCGTCTGAGTGAGTGGTGGAATAACCAAGTGAAGGGGTTGTTGAAAAACTGTATTTCATTGAACAAACAGTAATGTAAGAATGAATGCAATACGTAATGTTACAACAATTTGCGAAAGGCTTGTGTTACTTGAAGCTTTCCATGAAATTAAATTTATAACTACTTTTTTAATTTTTTAAGGTAACAGTTCAAGAACTAAATAATACGTACCTAAACACGGTGGTATAATAACGGAAAAATGTTTCCATAAAATAATAAAGTTGTCCCTTTTATTGCTTAATTGGTAATTTTAAGTAATTAATTTATCGGGTTGGGCTCTGGAATTAGTGCAGGCCGGTTAATTCGACGAACATTATTCTCAAAAATCCAGTATTTAACGACTTTTGCTCTTTGACAAGGTGCTTTGTCAATTTGAGAAATGCAATGTTGCTCCCCAAAAAGAGATTTTCGGTTAAGAAGTCCGACAATGCATTTTGCTGGGTTTATAAGTCCCGAAAGGATATGCATCTTACCAACTATTCTCCCAGAAATGCAACCTTAAATCATCATCAACATTGGATGCTTTATGCTTGAAAGAGAGCACTTCTTCATCTGGAAGCCTTCTAATCTGCGTATTTCCTGCATTACTGAAGATGGATTTATCATTAAACAAAACGTTTTGCTAATATTCATAGCCCAGTGCTGGTGCTGGAGGTCTCGTGTCCAATTTAATTGGCGACTTCTTTGTTTTGATGTGGGTAGAAAATTAATTTATTCCTTCTATTTCAGTTTTAAAATCTTCGATCGTGCATAAAATTATGTATGTACCACTGGCGTAACTTGCTTTTATGGCCTTCGACGTGTCTTTAGCCCTCGACTAGCGTCTCGGGCTCAAAATTACGTCTCAAGCCATAAAAGCATATTTACGCCCTTGGTACATATAAATAACTATTATGTTTGACGTGTTTTAGTGTAATAGTCGAAATACTGCTTTCTCGAATATTGGTTTGTAGTGGCTTTATTTTCTGTTATTCGTGTTTCTGGACATTTTAATCGGTGTTATTGAGTTTTTTTTGACAACCGTTCAGTAACTTTAGCAAAGAAAAATGCCGGTACATGTAGCTGGAGTAGCCAGGGCTCTCTCTGGCTGATGCTGGGTACGGCCACAGAATAAACTCTTAACAGAAGCGACAAGACCGCGCGGCACTTTGATGTTTATGCTGCCATGGTTTTCAATTATAATCGTAATTTCTGCTTTCTGGGGGTGCAAGTGCTGCTGACTTCAGGCACAGCTCCAGGTGATATTTGAGTACTAACGGAAATTTCTAAAATAAATAAACTTACGGAAGCTGACATTATAAAAATTGATACTAATTTATTATATATACTAATTATTTTTGCATTTTGGCGTTGAACACCAATTACCACCATTTTTGTCACTCATTTCCGCGTATTTATGTTTTATTGAAACAATATTTTGAATAAATAGCACCCCAACTCCTTGGCGCTGCACTTAAATATACAGCAAAATAGGAAATTTTACTTGCTAGTGGGCGTGTTGGAGTGCACCCCCGCTCACCACACTCTGCACTTTGTTGCTTCTGTTAAGAGTTTATTCTTTGGTACGGCCAACGTCGCATCGTTCGGACTCTTGGAGTACCGCGAACAACTGTACGGGACGCCACCAGATGCTTCAGGGAGACTGGTTCCTGCACGCGGAGGCCAGACCAAGGCCGACATCGATGCACTTCAGCTCGTGACGACTGATTTATTGTCAGCAAAATATTGAGAAATCACTTTTATACACCTGCTGAAGCTCGCAATGAGCTAAGCGAGAGGACAGTAAGAGTAATAGGTTGGCTGAAAGAAACCTCGGAGCGTTACGGCCGGCCCGCGCCCCGCTACTTCTCCTATAACACAGAAGGGCTAGACTCGGTTTTGCTCGTGAGTACGCCAATTGGGCTATGGGGCACTGGAAGAATGTTTTGCTCTCCGACGAAAGCAGAGTTGCTTTAAGAGGACCAGGTGGACGTCAGCGTGTGTACAGACGTGCAAACGAGAGGTTCACTCCATGTGCAATAGTGGAAACAGTGCGCTACCAGGGCGGCTCAATAATGATATGGGGCAGTATCATACAGATCTCGTCATTTTCAGTAGAGGCAGTGTAACTGCTAACCGGTATGTGGAAGATGCCCTGGAAGAACATGTACTGCCATTCGCAACATTTATTGGAGAACATTTTCTTTTGATGCATGATAATGCATGAGCTCATGTCGCCCGCATCGTCACTCAGTACTTTAACGAAGTAGGTATTCAAACATTACCGTGGCCAGCTTGCAGCCCAGACCTCAACCCTATCGAGCATGTCTGGGACAACCTGAAAAGACAAGTTCGGGCACGGACACCAGCCCCTACCACAATTAGAGAGCTGAAAACCGTTGTGTTAGAGGGAGTGGAACAACATCCCTCAATCAGACATCCAGGATATCATCGATGGACTTCCCAACAGGTTGCAAGAAGTCATCAGAGCCAGAGGTGGTAACACCCATTATTAGATCACTATCCTTCATTATTATTTCTTTATTTTTTTTAATTTAAAAATTTCTAAATTTCAATAAAGTGAAACATTTCTTTGGATTACTAAAACATCCCCAAAAACAAAAATGAAACAACAGTAATTTATTATTTAACGATTTTTGGGTTAAGCGAGAAAAACAGAGTGGGCGGTTAATTGTGCCTGTGAGTGAAAAAAATTTGAAACTTCGCAACCCTGTATATCGAAAATGGCGCGTTTTTGATCATGTGTATATTAACATTTTTTTCTTATTTTGCCGAGTACTATCACTCCTTGAAATATCTGCATGACATTAATTTACACCCTGTATATCAATTAATTGGATTCACCGTTTTATTTTATACAGCGATTTAATCGCCTCTCTTTTGACTATCCTATGTTGGATATCCTGTTATAGAATTTTTCTGTAGCGATAGTGGTTCTAAAGTGTAACGATGTTCTTGTTTATATTCCAAAAAGGTAATAAAAGTCTTACACAGACGACATAGTTTTACTAGTTTTTATCCTGAAATATTAACTGTCCAAACTGTCCAACAGTTTCATAATTTTTCATCTTGTCGAGAACATACTACTCAAGCCCATTATCATTGTTCATTGATGCCCCTCTATCTTATCTAAAGTATTCTCCAAATCTTCCCTGAATTGCCTTTCATCGTCTGATAACCATCATATGTTGCTTCAGAAACTGAATGAACCGACTCATATCCAACTATTACTGTCGTTAAAGTTGCTCTTAGGGCTAGTGTTACTGTTAATTTTTGAGCCCTTTTTGTTTAAAACAAGTTAATCGTGATATATTATTGAATTAAACATTTTTCAAAGATCCGTTTACGTTCACAAAAATGATTTGAAAGGGGAAAAAATCGAGCAAAAATGTCTTATTTTAAAGGTAATATAAATTACTGACCAAAACGGAAAATTATATGATTTCACGATGCTTAAAGAAATTATGTGTGCTTAGGTAGTTATGTTTCTTTTCAAGTAGCGACGTCTAATTAGTCTAAAAGCGGTATGAAATAAAAACAGAATGGGTAATTTCACGTGCCATATGAAAGCTAACAACTTCCCTGTTTATGAAGGTCAGAAAAAGTAGTGGTTTAATTTTTTAAAGTCGGAACTTATTTTCCAATTTGCAAGTAATCCGTACGTTTAATCTCTAAGTTTTATTCTAATTATGCATCATTAATTCAGTAGTCGTGAGGAAAATTTTTAGTAAGAAAGTATGATAATAATCCATTACCTCATTTGCTTATTTTACTGAATTACTTCATTTTAATGTGTTCATGCATAATTTTAATGTATTTGCACGTAAATAACGTGGTATGACTACGACGTTAAAGGATAATTACTCGGTTCGTGCATACCATGATTAGTGCACTTAAAACCAAGCAAAATAGTAGTTGAGAATGAAATATTTAAAGTGCCGCACAGAACCGGAATTCTGTATTAATTTCTTGTTGGTGTTTGTTTTAAGTTTGAATGACATAAAAGCTCGGTTATATCTCCCCAGCGGTTAAAACTCTTAAATATTTAATAGTATTTTAAAACCTGTGGATTCTTTCAAAAGTTATAAAGTAAATTACACCGTGAACAATTTTATTGTAAACCCGTGTGCGTAGAAATAAAGACGTTAAAAGATTTCACGTCAACATCGTTTTCATACCACGGATCTAATCCACTGAGAAGGGATTTTGTCTTGTAACGTTTTAATCCGCGGAGCGCGTTGCTTTCAGAAATACCTTCGCAAAAACTTCTAAATTATTCACTGGATGCCAGAAGTCAGAAACATTATTTAATATTAATAATTTATTACGTCTAGAGGCGTGCAAGCAAACGACAAATCACTCAAGGACAGTTAAATTTATAGTGTCGGTACTGTTTTATGCATATGAAAATTATTCTAAATAGTGAGGACACCGAACGGTTGGTTAATCTGTGAATGGCAGAACAAGTTCGCTTACAATATTCAAAAGCAACAAAAAGATCACCAGTTGAAGCTCGAAAGGTCGACAGTTCGCGTGCAATTTTCGAACCGCATATAAAAAGGTCAACGTATGAACTAAATAACTAAAATAATACGAAATACAAAATACAAACGCGGAAGCTTTGTGGATGAAACGTACGCTGCCACTACATATAATACGTAATTCTGGTCTGGCAACGGGGGTTACTCTGTGATGCCGTTAAAATTTTCACGTCCTTCCATCTCTTTTAACTAACCATTTCGTACCAGAAAGAGAGAGTTAGTCACAGAAGATGTAATATTCCATTATTATTTCAACCATAGACACCGCATTAGTTTACACATCTAATTTGGGACGGAATTATACATACAGGTGTAAGTGGAAAGAGATGTTTCGAAACACCACCAGAATGTGTATAGGGTTTTTATTAAATGAAAACTCTCTACTCCAAAAGGCTCGTAAAGTTGGGGTCCTCGTTTTAAACGCGGATATTAAGATAATTAGTTTTCAACTGATTATTATTTAATGTCCTTTTAGTACGCATCAAACTGAAGGAAATATTAGAAAGTTAACGTTTTTAATTAGTATTAACTCATATTTATAATGACGTAAAAGGCAGAAACGATAAAATCATTTTCTGGAATTTAATTTGGAAAAGATTCCTGCTCTGCTTTCAGTTTCTTTTAAACGTGTTCAATTTATGAAAAAATATTTGTTGACGTCTTAAAAACCTTTTGCATTTTTTATTGAGGAAATATTTATAGCAGAAAAGACATCTTGAATGATTTAAAAATTCATTATATGATACCCTAAGAACGTCCTCGAAAATTAGGTCGATACGATGATCTTAGTTACTTAAAGAGAGCATTTTAAAAGTAAATGGGCTATTTTAAAATTTAAAAACATGGTTTTGAAGTACAAGGTGTTCCTTTTATTCTAGAAATTGTATTGAACTTGCCCTTTTCAAACGAATGACCCTGTATGTTTTTATATTTTTGAATTCTACGATTAATATTATAAGAAACCTTTGCAGAAATTAATTTTTTGAAGAAAACTGTTTATTTTCGAGTTACAAGCAATTATTCAAAGTTACTTCCAGGCCGATAGAACCCTTTCAAATTAATATCAAAGACAGCTTCAAATAAACGCCAGCTGGGAGATTTATTATTTTGATGATCTGTTATTATTAATAAAATTTAAATGCAAAATAGCTAATTTCATTAAGGTAGTTGCAAATTTCATTACAATGACAAAGGATAGTAATTCAAGGAACGATTTTCACCCACAACTTTTAGTAGCTTCTGCCAAAATAGTACAAAAATAATATGAAATTAAATGTAGCACCTATCAACACATCACTATTTTTTCAATGCCAAAAAAAAATTAAATATTTTTAATTAAATCTAATTTAACTATTTGAAATCGCTTTGTTAATTGGTTAATTGGTTACTTGTTATTTGTTTGACATTGTAATATTTTTGCTTACTAATTGGTTAAAAGAACGCTCTGTATGAAGGGAAAAGTCCATAATTTGATGCTTAGAAGTTTATTAGACTAATAACTCGAAAATGGTTTTCTGTAAAAACGATTCATACGTATACAGGATGCTTCATTTGAAAAAGCAAATTCAGTGCAATTCCGATATTAATATTAAATAATTGAAGGTTATTTGTTGTTGTTATTATATATCACATAGAATAACCCGACGAAACGAAACTAAGAAAAACTATACTTAATACAAATGCCAAATGATCACAAAAATTAATATTTTTTTTGTATTTCGATCAATTCCTTTATAGTATCCACCATGCTCTTGTTATCTAATACATAATTCTCCATACCAATATTAATCAAGTTTTTCTTAAAGCATGGTAGATCTTTACACATATAATTTTTGATAATTTGGAGTTTTAATCTCTTTCCCGAAACACTGGTAGGAGTAATGTGCATTCGTTTTTATCAAACTATTAAAATGTTTTTCCAAGATTTGTAGCTTACTAAAGGCATCAACTTTGTCTGTATTCACTTCTTCTGGAGATATATTTCAGAATTTTATTTCTAAAACTTCACTGTTTTGTAATACGAAATTTAGCAGAAAAATAATTAGACTTGCAGCATTGTGCGCGAACCGATGGCGCTGCTGCCTTTCTTCACACGGCCGTAGTTTGAACTTGTTACAGTTGCTACGCGATTATTGAGAGCGTCTGAAGTGATGTGCGTTACGAAACTGGGCCGGCAAAAGTTTCAGCCACGTTGGGCTAACAAATTTTGTGTAAACCTTAGCGAATGGAGAACACTCCTTATCCAGGGAAAAAGTATTCAGATGGTACAAGGCCTATTAGAGGGCCGAGAAGAAGTGGAGGACAATCTTCGTGCGGGATGACCTTCCACCTCAAGAACGGACAATGTGGAAAGAGTGATGTCAGACCGTCGATTGACAGATTGACAAACTGCCAATCAAACTTTTTATCGCAAAGTTCTTGAAATGCTCACGAAAAGGGTGGCACATGTGCGACCAGACATCGCACGCACTTGGATGTTACACCATAACAACGCCCCAGTTCACACGGTAGTCTCCATCAACGAATTTTTGGCAGCAAAAGGCATTCCTGTGGTTCCCCTATTCGCCGGATCTCAGTTCCTGTGACTTCGTTGAAAAATCATTTAAAAATTCAAATTCAAATTCAAATTCAAATTTATTTATAATAATACATAAAAATTTTACATAAACTGTATACATACAACGTTACATCACATTAGACTTTTGGTCTGTGGTGTGATGCACTCGTTAAATAGCTCTAACATAAGTTTGCGAACTGATTAATATCACATAATATATTCACTTTGCATTATGTTACTTTTATTCTATATCTAAACAATTAGATTAGGAACTAGATGATAATACAATTATGTATGTGTGTAATATGTGAGTATGTGTGGGTGTGTGGGTGTGTGTATGTGTGTGTGTTGTGTAACATTACATTTCAAATAAATTTTTGAATGGTATAATATTTTCTGTGATGTAGATCAGCGAATTTTTTTGGAATATTTTATTGTTTTTTATGTTTCGAATTTGGAGTGGTAATAAGTTATAAATTTTTGGTCCGAGATATCGTAATGTTTTCTGATTTAGAGTTTTTGTTGTTTTGGGTAGCCTAACGTTTTTGTTGCAAAGTAATCTAGTTTGATAAGAGTGATTTACATAGTCTAAATTTTCGTTACAATGGATATAATTTACTACTTTAATTATATATAGAGTTCTAATATCTTGTATTTTGCATTCGTCGAATAACTCTACACTTGGGTGTCTTTTCTTCTTGTTATATAGTATTTTAATCAAATATTTTTGAGTTATTTCGAGATTATGTAAATGACACTTATGTAAACTTCCCCATACCAATATACCATATACAAGTATAGATTCTACGAGAGAAATGTATATCATTTTTAACTGTTTTTTTGGAAAAATATTACGAATGGCATAAAATTTTTGGATTAGTATTCTCAGTTTTTTATTTATATATTCCACGTGTTTGTCCCATCGTAAATGTTGGTCTATCATGATCCCTAAGTATTTTATTGAATATATTTTTTTGATATAATATGTGGTTGTTCCATTTATTATTATTTCATTATATTCTGGTTGGTCAAATTTATTTGCTGTTATGGCCAAAAATTTGGTTTTATCGGTATTTAAAGAAAGCCAGTGCCCATCCAACCATTTTTTTATACATGATAAACCAATAGATACTTTCTCGTGTAGTCTATTCCACAGGTTATCCTCAAAGATAATAGCAGTATCGTCTGCATATGAAAATATTTTGCCTTGACACTCGAGATCACATAAGTTGTTAACGTAGATAAGAAAAAGTATTGGGGCTAGAACCGTCCCTTGTGGTACTCCCGTTTTGATTACTTTTTGTGAACTACATTTGTCTTCGATTTTTACGAATTGTAACCTATTTGATAAATAATCTTTGAAGACATTCAACACTATTCCTCGGATTCCTATTGTTTCAAAAAAAAGGCGCCATTTTGGTAGTTTAGATAATATCTAGAAGAGCGTAACCGACGAGTTAAAATATATTCCAACGGGAGCCTTCCAGGACTGCTACGAACAATGGAAAAAATACCTTAAGGGCATAACCTTGATTTGTAAAAAGAATAAAATTCATGGTTAAAAGAAAATCAGTCTCATTATTTTTCTGCCAAACCTCGTAAATGATGGTCCCTACATATCCTGTTAGGAATCCAAAAATGTTATAAGTACTAAGACTTTCAAATTTATATTGTGCTTCACCAGTAACAGACGACAAAGAAAGTTACTTTTAAAATTTAATTTAGAATTTAAAACTGTTTCGTTTCCTGTGTTCATAATCAAAATCAAACAATTTTGGTTTTTTTCTGGGTTTAACTCGTTGGACGTTGGCAAGATTTGGATAAATATTTACTTTTTGGAGCCAGTTCGGTAGTTTTACCTGTCAATGCTATTAGTGAAATAGTTTATTAACTTACGAACCTTTATGTTTATCGTGGAACTACGTATACAGGGTGATTCAAGAGTATTGTCATTAATTTTAAGGGTAGGTGGAGCATATCAAATAGAACAATAAACCATGTGTCACAAGTAAACGGTAAGTTCAGAAAAAAATTAAAAAGATCAATACAAAAATTGGTTTAGGGTCACTGCAATCTAAATTTATCAAAGGCCTTACTGATAAGAGTGTCGAAGTATATTAGGTCAATATGTCAGTCACTCTTCGAACGTTTTAATGGAAAGGATTTCAATTTACGGAGCGCTTTTTAGAATGCTGCAGCAGCTGTTAAAGAAAGACAGTTTGTGTTTGTGTTTGTGTAGAAGCTAATGGAGGGACATTTGAACATCTTCTGTAAATCCTGTTCCATAAGTTCTAAATAATATGTTGTATCATATTACAACGGAAGATAAGGATCTACAATTTTTATTTTTATTGTAAAGGAGCATGTTTTGTAGGAACTGCTTTTGCGGAGTGAAACGTCTTCTGCACAAAGTAACCCCGATTAAAAATTAGAAAATATATTTTTTACATTATTCTTTTCAAAACACAGAGGGTATTCAAACGATGTCCTAATACAGTAATAATCCTTAAAGGCGTGATTTTTTAATATCGCAACAACACAATAGTAATTTGTAATACAAGTGTTGAAAGCTTGCGTTTGCCACACGAATGTGAAGTTTGCAGCACGAACGATAGTGACTGCTGCAGTCACATGAGAGTGGCAAATACAAGCTTTTAACACATGTATTACACACTATTTTTTCTACAACCACATTTCCATAAAAAAATTTAAATATTTCTGCAAAATCAAATCTGACATTCATCAAATGTCATTATGACATTTTGATTTCGGTGCGGCAAAATTATACTTTGCCGCACCGAAAATCATGCATGTGCGTGCGGAAAGTAAATTTTCCGCACGCTAATTTCACTTGTTCGGCAAACACTCATTTTCAATACTCGTATCTATGGAGACGAAGTTTGAAAATCCCACTTTCCATGGTGGGAGTAGAAAAATTATTTTTTTTACATATTGATTTAATGACATCTTTTTATTTGTTCAAAGCTTTGGTACATTGATTAATTAATTTGCTTCATTCAATTCCTTTTCAATTTAAATTTAAAATCAAAAGCTAAGAATACGAAATCCTTCAATTTATTATTGTTGGGAGAAATGACCTTCACAGGAATCCCTGATTGTTTTTGGTTAGCCATAGAAACAATCTGACATTTACATCTTTGCCATCTTTAAGTTTAAAAGAAGCGGATAGCCACGTGTAAAAAGCTTCTCGGGTTCGATTCCCGAGACTGGCGATATCCTCGTCGGAATTTTAGAGGCCGTACGCTTCTCCGTGCTTCGAGGGTACGTTAAGCCGGCGATCCCTGTTATCAAACTAACACCTTTGATAACCGTTAGCGTCGCAACACTGCGGGTTAATCCTTCTTCACCTTTTTCGACGGGTAAGGTTCACCTCTTGCCCGGAATTATGTTTAAAGAGGGCTCACAGAACTCATAATTATGAGTTAAATAGACCACTGACCTAAGCTTCGGCCATAAGAGGAAGAAGATGTATTTTGGGAATATCTTTCATTGATTACTATTAATTATTTGATAATCTGTTTTAATATCGTAACTATAATAGACTATTTCAGGGTAATAATCGCAAAATAGTGGCAGGTTAGGTCATCAATCGCAAATTTTTCGTGTTTTGTAGGTAGAAAATTTATTTTTAGAAATTTTTATCTTAATTTTTGATCTTCCTGTATAATGGAAATTACATAATAAAATTCAAGTAAGAACTGCTTTTTGTTCTTTAGATAAACATACACAACTATTCTAATTTAGCTTTTATTAAATCAAATTCGAAAAACATACGTTGTATATTTAATGTAGCTTTTGTTATTGTTTATGCGTATTTAGAAGTGTTGTATAAGTGATAGTATAACATAGTTTCTTAATTAATAAAACAAAACAGAAGTTTTATTTCAAATCAGTCGTCCTTAAAATACTCAATTGATATATGTATTCGTGTAATAGCATACCAACGAATAAATTTTGCTTGGGCGCCCGCTTTGCTTAGCCGCCCGCGTATACTGCACGCCTTGCACTCCAACTAAGCGCTGGCTGCCCTCAAAAGTAGATAGAAAATGTATTTAAAATATTTGATTACTTCTAAAAGCAATCTGTAAAAGGCGTGTGAAGCTCCCAGTGCTCCCGGCCTTAAATTAATATGTTAATTAACTAACACCTTACTGTAATTTCCACTCAGAATTCCACAAAAATACATGACACACGTAAATTAAGTCGTTAATATTATTTTAAAAAGTAATATACGATTAAGGATTAAAACGTGCTTTCCAAGCTTGTAATTAATAAAGACAACCTTGACACGTACACGCTTTTGGAATTTGAGTGTGGGATACTTATAAAAAACGTTTAATTTGTTTATCAAAGTAAATTTTTTATTGCTAGTAAATTTTTAAATAAAAATCCCGACCTTAGGTTATTGGAGAAAGTAATCGATTCCTTGTCTCTCTAAAAAATATTGTTAATTGAATGCTGCAGTGATATTTAAAATAAAAGCTTTAATTACAACTGTATGTTAAACAATATGTTAATTTAACTAACCTTCATTAAAAATAACTAAAATATATTATTTTCATAATAAGAAATCTTAATCACCTCATGAAAAATTCCACGAGAGGTCTATCCTAGTAAAAAATTCATGAATACTCAACTTCAAGTAGTCTTCAAATGTGAGTGATTAATAATTTCGTACATTTCTTCCGAGTTGCAAGAAAAGTCTATCCTGAAGGGGATTAAACCCATTCCTTCTTTAAATTGACCGTATAATAACACTTATTAAGTCTTTGTGCACAATACAGTTAAACAAAGCACAATTCAAGAACAAACTAAAATAGCCTAAGTAATTTGTTGCAGTTCTTTTACTAAGTTCGTTGAAAATGTCTATTGCTTTCTATGTACACAGAGATTTACTATTATTAGTTCATAGTTCTTACTAACTTAGTTGCTGCTGCCCGTTGTGTTTCTGGAAAATTTATTTCGCTACAGCTGAAGTGCACTCGTTCAGTCAAATCGTCGTTTCCATTTTGTACTTCTGGAAAACAAAACCTTGCGGTTTACATATTTTGTCTTTGGTTTATACAAAAGTTTAAAGCTATTATAATTGGCTACCTATTCAATTTACGTACAAATCTTTTATCCCGTTTTCTATCTTATAAAAACTATTTCAGTGGGTACACTTTCAACGCTGATAAATGAATGTCTTTTATGTTGCAACAATGGTCTTATCGCTATGACTTTTAGTTTGGGGTTAACATTACAATCGAAAAGCACCATCTTTGAAGAAATGCAAAAACATACAGTGTGTTCCTGGGTGGGATGATATACTGTGGAAATCCTTTTCATTTCTAATTTTGCAAATAAAGTTTTATTTGCTGTGGGATGCCCTTGACTGGAATCAAAATCGATTTGCAAATTATTTAAAAAAATATACTAAAACATTCTTTACCTTTATTTACACTTTTTGAATTTACTTTAAACTTAAAAGAACAACATTATAATTGTATAGGTAACTTGGAATTTTTTTAAGTTTTCGTGGACCAAGAAAACGGCGATTTGCAGTGAAAATTTAACGTATAAAAAAATTTAATTACTGGGGCATCTCATCACACTGTATCTGTATAGGCTATTGAAACAATTACCGATGACCAAGGTTGAAATCAACTTTCAGCATTTGTTTCAAACTGTAATTTAGATAAATTTAAATTTATACCCATAATCGATAACACAGTGGTGGAGTAAAGAATGTAGGCGATTGTCAAGGGCGTTGTGTTTACCACAACACCTTTTATGCATAGCGTGTAAGATAACCGGGTATGGAAGCGACTTAGAAGGCCTTAACCCTCCATGTTGCCGGTCATACTCCCTCGCGGAGTGTAAGTGCCGATACCTTTACCTTTACCCATAATCCATGTTTGTTAGAATGCCAGTAACATATTCGTATTAACATTACAATGTATAAAAAAGCAACAAATAATTGCGAAAAAATACCAAAGTATACAGTGTGCCCTTGATGTAGTGCTATATTGTCTACGTTTTTATCATTTTTAATTCTACAAAAAAATTCTTAAGAGTTTTATGTAACTTAAAATGGTTTAGGGTGTTGTTTTAGATATGCCTGGAAAAGAGAAAGGGTGATTTCCAGCGAAAGTTTAAGGATAAGTTGTTAAAACAACGACAGGCTAAGTTTGAAAGACTAAAGTTTAGTTAAATTTTTAACATTGGCTAATTCCTCAATGCAAAACCATACAGTGTGTCCCTTCGCTTTACTTTAATTTTTTTTTATTCTTATCAAGTTTTAAAGGTGTTATTCGAGTAATTATGTATCTTAATACAATTTAGAATGTTGTTTAACATATGCCTAGACTAGAAGAACGACGATTTGTAGCGAAACTTTAAGGATAAAAAATTTTACGTTACATCTTGGGCCACACCATATAAACTGCTAAAACAATTAACGACAAGCCAAGTTGGAAATAAGCACTAAACTTTGTTAAATTTTTAGCATTTACTGCTTGATTCAAACTGCACAATATAGTTACGTTTAACTTCCTACCCACAACCAATATTTGTTAGAATGACAGTAAGATATTCGTGTTTACAATACAATATCTCAAAAAGTTCAAGTAATTTCGGTACAATAGCGTACAGTGTGTCCCTGGATGAGGTACCGTTTAAACCCCTTTCTCCAACTTTTTTTATTTTTCAAAATTGTTCTTAAATTTGAAAGACGTTTTCTATGAGCAATTATGTAAGTTACGATAATTTACAATATGTGCCTAGATCAGAAAATTAACTATTTACAAACAAAGTTGAATGATAGAAAGTACCTACTACATTATTTGGACGCCCCATCTAGGGTCACACCTTACAAACTGTTAAAACAATTAACGAGTGGCTAAGTTCGAAATGAACACTAAACTAAATTTTCAACATTGGCTCCTTGTTACAAACTTTATAATTTAGATAAATTTACGTTCCTACCCATAATCGATATTTGTTCGAGTGACAGTAACAAATTCATACTACTGACAAAGGTCAGGCAAAGGAAAGTTGATAATTAATGTACCAGCAAATGTTGATAAATGTTGAGTTGACCATTATTTACATAATTTACTGCTATTAGGTTATATAAAAAAATGTTAATTTTATTAATGTATGTTTTCGGCTTGTAATTTTATTTTTGTTGACCCTTATTTTTGGGAAATCATTTGCTTTTTCAACTTTTTTTTACTAATATTGTAGTTTTTTCTTTTGAATAATTTAGAGGTTAATTTTATTATTTAATTATGATTTCCGTAATGTAGTACTTGTTCATTAAAAATGAATAATAGCAATCCTTTCTGCAATGATAAGTTTACATTATTAAATATTGCAGCCGTTTTTACTCGTATGTTACTTTGTGTGATAGGTGCCTTTTGTATTTACATAAATATTCTTTTCAGACAATTATTAATGTTTCTTATCTTCTTCTTTATTTAAGACTTTCTTACATTTGCTTGTTTATGTGAAGAAACTAAAAATCGTTCCTTTTAATCTGATACTTATTTCATATTCTTTTGTCATATTCGGTTTAATATTTCACCACCTGCCAGTCTTACGTTTGTTCATGTGAAGTCATTTTGTAGGTTTATTTATTTAATTTCAAGTGCTGTTCCTTTATGAGTTTTTCGAGTAAGGATGTAGGTTATTTGTATGCCCTTGTTTATCGAACTTACATAAAATTTTAGTTTGATTTAACCCAGTGATTTCCGTTTTACTTTTTTGTTGTAATGGTATCTGTTGGTTTAATGAACGCTAAACATTGGAGTTAAGTTCAGCTTATCAGCTGAATCACTTTATTTCTGTTGATAACACATCAATTTTTAAACCTATGTCTCTGTACCAAAGTTAATTTCAAAAATCTGTAAGGTATTCTTTTGAAGTCATAAAAATTTAAAATTCTAATTTTTGCAAGTGTAATTGTCTATTTATTGGGCGAAATTTTTATTATTGAAAATAATGAGACGACTCACCAATGACCTAATCGACTGAAACGAGGTATGTAGGCATTGATTCAAGTAACTTTCGATAGGCTGTAGGTGTATAAAGAGGGAGAACCTTGCTAGGTGTAGGTGAGTTCACGTTCAACATACGGTAATGTTGCGATAATAGTTATTTGTACAACTAGTAATGAAAGCAATACTTTTTTTCATGAGTTTGAAGTTTGATGCACGACGGCGAAGCGAGTGAAAAAAAGATGCTTTCATACGAGTTGTACACAATATTTTTTTGAATTTTTACATTTTAAATCCCTCAAAACAGGATAAAAAGGATTTGAGAATTGACAGTTGTCAAACTGACAATTTACAATATTTTATTTAAAGCATACTTACTTAATGCAAAATGTAAATAAAAAAAGTGTTGCTTTCTTTATGATTTTTTGATAAAAAAAGTCCACTTTTTTTGTCATAATGCAAAAAAATAACTAACAAATCAATTTGTTAGATATATACTACATTATCCTGTAGATAAATATAGTTAAATGGCTTAGTGCTCTTGACATAATATTAGTTCTACCAAATCTGGTAAAGGAATCAAAACCACATTTTTAAATGACCTTACTTCCTGAGTTTTGCAATAACCTTCTTTATATTAAGGAAATATGGTGTTTACAGTTTACTTACTTGTTTGCTGCATTTCTTTCTACTTCTTTTTGTCTACTGCTGGTCCTTTTATCTTTTCCTATTTTACTCGATTCTTGTCTGTTTCATTCAGTACCTCTTTCTTCCAGGATTTTTGTGGTCGTCTCATTTTTCCTTCATATCTCTTTAGCTTTAAATACCCGTTTTATTAGTTTTTCTTCTTGTATTCCTTCCTATTAAATGTCCTAATGTGCCTCTTGTTTCTGCTGCCATAATATTCAATTCCTTTTGGTAACTTTATTCGTAATTCTATGTCCTCGCGTTTTTCCTGCTATTTTTCTAAGAAATCTCGGTACTTATTTTCTTTCTCTAGCGTTGTGCTGTTGACCAGCCTATTACTATTTTTCCCACGACTTTTGATTTTTCCTTTTTACTTATAAATCTGTATTTGTGGTATTAAATAGTTTACCAGTGGAAACAATTCTTTCGTTGACCTAATCATTTAGTTTTCCGTTCTTATTTATCTTGCTCCCACATAATTTATTATATTTATTCATTTCTTTTAAATTTTCTCTCGCTCTTGTGTGCTTTGTGCCAGGCTTTTCCTATTACCATTGCTTTCGTTTTTCCATCTTTATTTTCATGTTCCTCTGTTTGAGTTATTGATTGTAGATATTGGTATTTTCTTCATTTGTTCTACCATATCATCTGCCTGAATATAGTCTTCGGATATACTTATCTTTATGCTCCTTATCTTTGCATACCTTTAGTTTTTTCTTGCATTGCTTGACTGGTTGTTGTAGAATCTGGTTGAAAAGAAGTGAACTTAGGATACATCGTAAATATTTCTGACATTTCATTTCAGATCCTTACATAACTCTGTATTTCTTAAGGACTCTTTTTCAACCTCGCACCACTTTTACAATTTTGTTGCCTTCCAGTATTTTCTACATATCTTCTCTTCGTATTAAGCCTAATTTTTGCCCTCTCTATGAAGTATAGAGTAATTTGCCTTTCCATTTCAAATGGTTCGCAGAGCTATTTTAGTACGATAATATTGTCTATAATTTTTCTCTTTCTTCTAAACTGTCTCTGGGTTTCGTCTATTATTTCATCTATCTTTTCCATAAGCTAATCCTTTAATACATACATAATCAATTTTCTCTTCTACCGCAATGCAGTGTCGAGACTCATTCACACACATCACACAACACGTTCATATAGGTACCTTAAACCTAAGCCTTAACTAACGAATTCGACCCAAATCGGCTCCATAATACTATGGCCACCGCTGGAATCGAACCCGTCTCATCCAGCTAGCTAGCAGGCACTTACCTAACTGAGCTACCTAGGCTGTCATTTATTACAAATACCTTTACCACCTTACTCCATAGCATTATTCCTCTGAAGTTCGAACATTCCTTCTTATACCTATATTGGAGTGATGATTCTCACCTACCATTCCCTTAGTGTTCTATTTATTTTTTATTTTTTTTTTAAATTTAATGTATTAAGCAGTTCCGGTTATCACTCGTCATTTATGTATTATTATTTTCGTTACTATCTCATTGTGTTCAGGTGCTTTTCCAAATTTAATTTTTTTGATTGTTTCTGAAAGCTTATTTCATGTGCCTTCTGCCTGTTCCTGATCTCTTTGTGTGTGTCATTTTGCTTGTGGTTTTCTCTTTCGTTTTCATCTTAACTTTTTTATTGAAAAGGTTTTGAAATCACTCCCTCCATTTTTCCGTGATGTTTTCTTCTTTTATGAGGATGCTTTCAATTTTATATTGTTTTATATTCTTCAGTATACCTTTCTTCGAGTTACTCATTTGTTTTATTATACGGTAACAGAATTTGTATGCCTTTCTAAGTTCATTCCCCAAATACATTTATTTAGGTTTTTCATCGCTTTATGCAAATATTTAGCACTAGGTAGTTTACACTTTTGTTTTTAATTAGTAAATCTGAGTTAATATTCTTTCTTTCTATGCCTTATCCTCTCTAAGCACGTTGGCAAGGGGGTTAAAGCCACATTTTTAAACGACTTGGCGTCGTGAACTTTGTTGTATCCCCCTTATACTAGGGAAATGTGTTCTCTGCAGTGGTTTCCCGTTGCCTTCGGCAGAGTTTGTGACCATGTATTAAGTGTATAGTGTATGTGTCTTGAAGTCGACCACTCTACAGAAAGAATCGTTAATTGTAACCAAATGCTTAAATGGTTTCACTCGCGCAAGTACCGACCTCGAACAGTGGGGAATTCTTTATAAAAATCCTTGCCACTGCTTGAGATTCGAACGTCAGACTCCTAGCTAGGAGCTCAATTGAGTTAATCTTCGTTCTTCTCTTTTCTAATATGCCATAAAACTTGTTGTTTTTGATTTTTGGATTATTGTTCTTGTGGTAGGGAATTCCGACTACCCTTTTATAGTTAGAACGGCATTCCTCTGAGTCGCCTATTTTACACATTTTTATCTCTTGCGCTTCGCATCAATCTCGTTCTTTCTTTATTTTGATTTTATTCTCACCCCCTTTTCGTGGCTCATGTAACTCGCGATGCTGTCTGATCGCTTCTAATCTGGTCCGTCAATTCATTTCCTGGATACAAGTCTGAAAACCTTCGTTTCTACCACACTTGGTGGATTTTCTGATATCGGGTTGGGCTAGGTCATTTATTATAACGTAAAGTCGTGCCTTACTGTTTATGTTCATATCTTCGCTTCACCAACACGGTTCTTCATTATCTTCCAGCAGTCGAAGAACTTTTTCAGCTCTACGTCATCTGTATGCTGGAGATGTTGATATCCATTGTCTTAAACCATTGCTTCTGCATGTATAACGCTTTCCGTTAGAATGATCCCTAACACAAAGTTAAGGAACTAAGCCATCACAGATCTTGTCTTTTTAAAAGCTCCTTGGAAGGCGCCCACTTGCGTTGTTTTGTAATAACTTAAACGGTTTCTGTAAGCTTCGATACTGTCAAAATACCGCATGGGGTGTAATTCTTTTCTGAGTATTTCGTTGCTTTACTCCTTCGGCCTTCTTTTTCGTCCTAGCTCTTTTCTGTAAGCTTCTCTAATTTATTGTAACTCGTACTAGTCCTTCTTCGGCTGGCTTATTTAGAATACCTGTTGATCGTATTATTTTTTCTGCGCTCTTTTTAATTTTCAGTTGTATTGATACTTCCATATTTCTCGTTCTGTTGGTTTCTCCATTGACGCTTTTTCTTTCGCTAGCCTGAGTTTTATATCCAAGTCATCTTTAGCCACAGTAATAGTCTCTTTTTCTTTTATGAGGCTATTTCCATTTTTACATTCTTCAGTCGCAGTTGTGGCTCAGTTAGTTCAGCGTGCGTGTGCGAATGGTCCGAGTTCGATTTCCAGGGCTGCTCGTACTGTATCGACCGCTTTCCCCTCCGACAGCAATGACAAACCACCGAAGTACTTCTGCTTGGTAAGTCTTCGCTGGAGTATTTCGTTCCGTGGTTCGGAACCCACGTAAAGCTGTAGGTCTCCTTGATACGCACATTACAGACATATTGAGTAAAGACGGGAACGCCCTGTAAAGAAGAAGATATTCTTCTATATATATTTTTTTAGGTCTGCTCATTTGCTTTATTATAATATGGTAGACGGGTTTTTGGTTCTTCTTGTATGCCTTCGTCAGTTTATCAGCAAAATCTACCCAGGTTCTCGCTAAGTTTCTCCTCACTTTCTGCATATACCATGTAGTTAACACTAGTTGATACTTCTGTATAGGTTTTTAATACTTCTGTATAGGTATTTAATAATTAAATCTGTGTTAATCTAGTTAGCTAAAATAAATAAATTTTGCTAAACATTCAGTTAGTCCAATTTTCGACCGTACAATGGGCTTTAATTTGCTCATTTTGCTATATCGACACCTAAATGTCACAAGGAATGTACATTTGGTAAACTTAGATTTGATAGGCACCCAGCTGCAACCTAACTGAAAAGTAATTTAAAACCAACAATGCTTTGCATATGTGAATAAACTTTAATTGTGGGTATTTGTGGTAAAATTTCGAAATTTATTAGCAATTATTAGCAGTGCGCTTCTGGTGATAGTGACTAAAAGTAGTAACGTAGTAATATTGAAAGAGTAAAGCTACGATCTTCCATACGGTAAGAACGTTGAAAAATACATTTCCCAAGAGTTCCGTATTCAAACGGTTTTTAAAATAGTGCACTTTTATGGAGCATTAGCTAGCGAGGCACGAACAGATACTGAAACATATTTAAATGGTGACCTGCAACCGTATTACTCTACGACGGTATCTCGTGCAATACGAGCAGTACAAGAGCATACTTCTGAAAAATACTGCAATATGCAGAAGAGTTATTAAGAATATAAAATGTCACGACTCGCTAATAATAAACAGAGAACACGAAGCGGGCCTCCAACAATGAATTTATAAAACGTTTGTTTCCGGAACAACAAGTAATCCCTCAGAATGAAAACTCGAGGAAACACATTTCATATTTTGTTGCATAATGACGGCACCTTTTTATTAAGCTCGTTTTTACATTTGTATTCGTTGTTGATTTAAAATCTTTAGAAGTCGATAAAGCAATAAATTAGCATTTCCGCCTTAATGCTTAAATTAAATTTTTAGCCTACACGTTAATCTGCTGGGACTGCGATAATTTTTATTAATTAAAGGCCGGAACATTGCTCTCGGTTAGACAATGAAAAATGTTTAAAAATTAGAACGGTGAACTTTGCCCTTTTAATATATTCTTTTGATATTATATTTATTACAATTAGACGGCCAAAAAACATGCCTAATTATAAAACTGTCACGTTTATAACGAACTTATATAAGCGCCTTACCTTAGGTTTTCTGTTATACAAAAGCGTATATTTTGGTGAAAGCTTAAAGGAAAAAGTATGGTAGATGAATTGATTTTTCTATACCTGCATGGCTACCTTTCATAATACATCCGTGAGCACATTCGGCGAGGAAATTACACTATCCATTGGTTTATCTTCGAATTTCTTTCTTTTAAAGGCCTTCCGTAAAACTCAGCCATAATTTTCTCTCGTAGAAGGTTTTCTGGCTTCGGACAAATTTTAGGAAGGATATAAAAGTCTTTATATTGAAAATGTGTGAACGGTGTTGTAACTCATGGTCGATTGCGTTTTGTACCTAGATATAGCAGTCGTAGTTTTATTTATAAGATATAAGAACCTTCAGGTTTATCGAACGAGAAAATTTTCTTCTCGCTACGGTCTAGTAAGGTCGTTTATTTATTTAAATAGCTCAGGTAGTTTTCAGTACGAATAATGTGTCCGGTTCATAAATTAAATGTTCGGATCTACGGTATTTTGCTGGAAATATTTGTTAAAAAGGAAAGTTATTACCGGTTTAATAATGCAACTACCTAAGAGTACAATAGCAGAAAGATACTAGGCGTTCTTTAAGTGAGAAATCCGAAAGATAACTTATAAGAAAAAGCAATTGTATAAAATGCTTCCATTCAAAATTCCGCGAACAAAAGTACGTCTACAACCATTTGTATTTTGTATAGAGACTTGCGGTCTTCACATTTCCGAGCGGAGGGTTTTACATAAATACTTACATTCTGCATGCGAGATTCCTTTTTATTCTTTATACGTGAATTGAAAGTAAATTGGAAAAGAAATTCTGTTAGAGTTTATTTACTGATATTTCAAATTTAGGACGCTGCGGGGTGGACTGTCTAAAATGTTTATTGTCAAAATATTGATTTTGTTAAAAGCTTTTCGTCTTTATCAAAACGTAAGAAAGATGTAAGGATTGCAAAGAATATTTTAGAACAGCAAAGGACAAAATCGCTTAAAAAGGTGCAACCGTGCGGCTAACGGAATAGACAGATAATAATAATTTTCCGAAAGTTCAAGATTGTTTGTACCTTAAGTTAAATTCTGAAATTCGAAAATAAATCAGTAATTTTTTAGGGTTTATACAACGTACCAATCGAAAATGTTACTTCGCTAACCTTTTGTATAATGGATATCTGTTTATTTATTACCACCAGCCAGTGAAAATACAAATGTTATAAATGTTTAAATAGAAAAGAACGTTAGAAGTGTTTCCGGAAGACAGGATTTTATTAAGAATTTACGTAATGGATGAAATAACCTATACGAGTATAGGATCCACAATACTTTCTAAATCCATAGTATTACATTGTCTTAATAAAATAAGCCAATTTTTTAGAGAAAATAAGGGTAATACCTAACTTATCAGTTATTTAGTAAGCTTTTCAATGTGGCTAAAGTTTATATTAAAACGAATGCCTCGAATTTCGAAAGATAGGCACTTAAACACCGAATTACATGCATAATCGCATATATAGGTCTTCGCCTGTTAAATATGTAGATAAGTAGTGAGCATGAAAAGAATAAAATAATTCAGTTTTTATATGTCTCTTGTTCGCGCGTTTGGAAAAGAAACAAAGGCCTTCGCAAAACTAGACTGAGAAAGATAGAATAGACTGGCCACCACCTTCTCCCAATCTTATACGCCCTTAGATTGAATGTGTGTGATTTTTGTTATCACAGAGCTTATACTGATAGGCCGAACAATTTTGAAAAACTGTAGTGATCGATTGATCAAGGATTAATGTTTTGTAATTGCTGCACCTACTAACTTATAGGCAGAGTTAATGAATAACTAGTTGACTATAGTTCTTAAATTCTAAGCTTACTACGGAACCACTCGGTTTTCAACGAAACCCTGCGATAAGGCAAAACCAATAGTGATAAAGTGATAAACTACCATTAGTATAATGCGATAGAACAGAATAGAAGACATTCCGGTGGAACTATTGGTTTTGCTTGATAGCAGGGTTTCGTTGAAAACGAGTAGTTCCGTAGTAACCTTAGAATTTAAGAACTATAGATGTCGCTTGATTTATTTCAACCATTTATTTATGTTTAAACAGTAGGTCGTTTAGCTTGGCTGTGAGTATCTTCGTTATTCTTTATAGGTTGCTCCTAGGCATTGCGTCCGTTTGCCAGTTTTCCACTTTGTGCTTCTCTCAGATTCTCCCTTCTTGCATTTAACCATCTCTTTCTAGAGAGTTCTCTATTTTCTTTCACCTTCTTCATCTAGTGAAACCCCTGCTCTTGTTCGTTCTTGCCGTAAGTCCCAATCATCTGGTTCTTTGCGTTCTAACAACTTCCATATTTTTGATATTCCTAGTTAATCTACGTTTCTATCTAGATATCTTAAAATGTTCCTGAGAGTTTTCCTTTTCTACATGTGGAGCCTAAACCTATTTCTTTTATATTTACCATTAATTTTGTTTTTAGAAGTTCAGCGCTAACCAATGCTTTCTTGCTCCCCCTTCTTTGTTTTGTTCTTCATCATTTTCCTTTCTAATAAGCCTTAAGGCTTGTTATTTTAGATTTTATTGTACCATGATTTGAGTGGCCTTCCTTTAATTCATTTTTCTTGAGGTTTTCCATCTCTTACGATTTGTTTCTACATACATACATTTACACCTTTTTCCCTTGCTCATCTGCCTATATCTTCCATTCCAGGTCGCTATTTTATATCGCTTGTAATTGTAATGGTAATAGTGTTTCTTGTTATATGTTTCAAAACCTTCTTCATTCTTAGTATGCTGCTGGTTTTTCTAATATCGGCTTTGGCTTGCTCCGTACATGTCATTGTGGTCTTCCATGGTGTTTCCTGTTATATGTCTCAGAACCTTCATTTTTGCTTTTATTAGTATGCTGTTGGTTGCTCTGATGTGGGCTTTGGTTGCTCCGTACAGGTCAGTATGGTCTTTCATTCTACTTCCTATTATATGTCTCAAAACCATCGTTTTTGTCTTCCTAATATTGGCGTAGGCAATTTCCACCCCACAGGACATTTCGTTATCTCATGGTGTTTCTTGTTCTATATATCAAAACCTTTGTTTTTGCCATTATTAGATGTTGCTAGTTTTTCTGACATCGGCTTTGGCTTCGAGCACATAAGTAATTATGGTCGTGCATACATCCTGAATTCATATCAAAAAACCTTTCCCAACTCTATGTCACCTGTGTGCGTGTGGTGCACACAATGGAGTTCATTATTTTAGAACATTTCTACTACACGTACACCGCTTTGCCTTAGAATTATCGCTAACGCAAAGTTAAACAGCTAAGCTATAGTGGGTAATGGCTTTTTAAAATTTCGTTGGTAGTTGCCCACTTGTTTTGTTTGATAATCACTTTAATGTTCTTGAAAGTTACTCATTTGCCAAAATACATCGAGGAGTAAACTTCTCTTCTGAGTATTTAGTTGCTTCATTTTCTTCTTCGCAGTTCTATTCTGGTAAGTTATTTGCTTGCAGTAATAGTACTTCCGCACTTGGCTTATTTAGACTTCCTGACATAATATGGTTTCTTCCTGTGCTCTTGTTGTTTTGCAATTGGAATAACGTCCACAATCGTTTTGTTGCATTCTCCAATGGATCCTTAACCACTCTAATGTTTTATTCTCCCTCTAAGCTGCTTTACTAGTCTGTTTAATTTGTTTCGTTTATAATTTATTGATGAACCTTCTTTGGATATCAGTGAATTCTCCTTTATTTACTTTCTACATTCGTACCCTTATTAGCTTGTTTTCTTTAGTTTCTGAAAATACACTCTGAATGCACCTTTTACTGTACGTCTAGTCCTCTTATATTTCTTGCTTCTTTGTGCTGTGAGATTATCGTTCGTTCTTGCCTCTGGTTTTCCTGTTCTGCAGGTTTACTTACCCTTCTCGTCAGGTCAATTGGTCATTTGTGTTTGTTTGATCTTTCTCAGCATGCGTCCCGTAGCTTCTTTCAGTAAGCATTCGATCTGGGTCCTTTCTTGTTCAATATCACTTTCTTGTTGTGTACCCTTGTCTCCGACTTTCTTGTCACTTAACCTTTCTGTAGTTATGTCATCCTTTCTTGTGGGCGTATCTTGGTATATTTTCAGTTAATACAAACCTGAACGTTATTGTTCTGAATAGCAGCTTTTTCTCAAAATATGTTCTGTGGAATGTATCTACAAAGTCATTAAACGTTCAGATAATAGATTTCGTTACATAGAAAATCTTAATTCGTTGTGGTGTAAAGTGCATTCAGAACGCGTTCGGGGGAAGGTTATTTAAAAATATTCGCTATATGGAAGTTCGTTATTGCGAAGTTTGATTGTATTTCATATTTTTAACGCACACTGTTCATCAGCTTATACTTGAAGGTTTTCGATGCCCCGTCAGCGTCTTTGTTTTCCGATCAGAAATAAAATTTTTTGTTTAGTCTATTATTATTTAAAGAATTATTAATAACATGAATATAAACTTGATTAATGTTTTTACTCCTTTCATACAATTAACAACAATAGGTTACTTTTAATATGATGCAAAGATTTAATCTTGTCATGTCAGGAATTGTTCAACCCCAAAAATTTACGAAGGTTAAAATATGTAAAGCATAAACTGCAATCCAATCCTATTAAATTTCAATTGTGCATTGTCCGCTAATTTAAAATTGATGTTAAAGGCAGCGAATTTACTATTAATATTTTAATTTTATATTTTCAATTCAATCCACAATACTCGATGGATATCAAATTAAAATATAAAATAATTTATGACATCTACAAATATTTTACTACTTCCAGCTCTTGATATTAAAACAAACCAAGTTACATTTTATTTTATATTTTATTGAGCCGAGCACTGTCTAAAAATCGGAACATATGCGTTTATCGTAGTCCAACGGGTGCAGGTATGGGGCGTTACGACTGATATCACATCTTTAGGAAAGAGGTTTTCGGTTTTCGCTCTAATTCAGTACTTAAACGGGCGTGTTAGTGAATCCACGTTAGTGAAAATTGTGTTAGTTCTAATTTTTGTTAATAACTTCTATATTTACTGGACAGTTCGTATGGCTTTATGGGTGAAGTTGATGGCAAATGAAGAAACATTTTGTGTTTACTTCAGTTTATGATCAAAAAAGGTTTGATTTGATTTGATATTTTTATCCCATGTGAAAATAAAATTTAGTAAGGCAGTTTGGTTGAGATATTTTTCTGCAAACGTTTTTAATGTCATTGTAATAATATGTCTGTTCCGTGTTCCATACTGAATTTTTTCCATCTCGTGGTAATTTCCAGATATTCTCCTTGTTAGCATTTTTTAATATAGTTGTTCTCATGGTAAATATTTGAAGGTTAAATTTATTAGGACATGAAAAAACGGCCCCAAATCACACCGCCATTGGTATGTTTAAAAATTACTCTGACTTTACAAATGCGAATCGGTCTTATCTGTACTGTTATGAATGGCGTTTTAGTAATCGTAAAAAAGCAGACATTGATTAACACTTGACCAGCGCATTCCTGTGAAATCAGTCCGAAAACATTATGGCTGTGGTAGTTATTGTAAACGAGCGTAATTCTACGACTATCGAAGAATTAAAAGTTTCAAGTTAATAACAGTATATAGCCAGGTTTACTGCAATATGCTGTTCACGGTATACTTACAAGAAAGATTGTTATTTGTTGAAGAGCAACGTGGTGGACATGTACAAATTTTAAACTAGTTTAAGTAAGCTTCGTAGCTGTGTGAAAACAACTTAGCTTCTAAAATGGTATTTGGCAATTTTTAAATTTCTTCTGAATAACTTCATAAAGCACCCAAATAACTCCCTACAAAATGTATTCACGGCTTCTTTAGACCACACAGTAGGCCATGATTCTGGTATGTTATATCAATACTAAATTTATTTAAGAATTGAGAATTCTATTTCATCAGATTTCATCAATTCGAGGATGTCCTGTTGCCATTTATACATGGATCGTTAGAATTGTTTCAATTAAGCCTGCAACTGGCAACGCGGAATCTACCCTGGGCCATAATCTTTAAAATAAGTCAACATAAAGGCAGATTTGTCCTAAGAAAACTTAAGCTAAATGGTTTACATGGCCTGCTGTAACCTAAAAGATCATAAATACGTCATACATAAAATAATCAAAATTAGCTCCATATTTCTTTTTGTTTTTAGTAAGCGGCCTCATCATATACATACATTGTTATGCATGCCAGAGTTCTAAGATTGCAATGTACAAGTAAACATAACATTGGGGGCTCCTCGTCACCCCTGTGGGACACTTCTGGGATTTTTAAGTTCAAACATTTTTATCGTCGCTCTCAGTCAAGTGTGCGTATCCTGGGGTAGTTGCTACTTTTAGTCTCGTGTGCAGTTTTGGAAATTATTATGATACTTAATTGTAACTTTCTTGATATACATACTGAATTGTTTTTATTCTAGATTGATACAAAATTCCGATACACAAAGATAAAGAAACGATACAAAAACGATACGTAATTGCCAAAAACGTCAAAATTTAGTAAAGTAAATGGCCAGCTTAACGTTGAACAACACAATTTTTACTCTGATAAATCCTATCGGGGCTAAAATATATTCTAAATCGAGAAGTTAAATCGTCGACATCGATATAACAGACCTTCATATTCAACAGATGTTCCTTGTAACGTCGATGGTTAACCGAAATAAAATGAAAATTCCTCTTTCAGCCATATGTCTGTTCAATCCGTAATTTTCATTACTCCATCAATTTGGTATTACAATAAAAATTTATACTCTGTTTGACTGCTTTTTAAAATTAAAAGGATAAGCAACAACCTTGTAAACTCAAACTTTAATTTATAATAATTTCATGAAAAAACCTTTAATTGCTTAATTATTCTATCAAAGTTTCAATCTGTAATGATTCGAGGTTGGAAGACATACTTATTAAAAATTTTAATAATCCAAGGGAAATTGGTGAAATCAAGGGAATTTCTTACATGCATTTTGAAATTTCTTAAATCATTTACATACTGTTCTTTTCTGCTATAAAAATTCATAAAACTGTTAGCAGCAATTTATCACTTTTATATTATTATTATTGTCAAAACACTTGTTAATAGTTTTTTTTTTATATTTTCATATTTGTTAGTATTCAGTTTCTAAATTTTAGCAATATTTATGCTGAAGGTATCTTCAAATGCGTCTAAAATGTTCAGAATTAAATCATTAAGTTTTTGATGACTTTATTGTATTTTATAGATTTCAAAAGGTTGCTTAACGTTATGTTTATTATCGGCTTCTTGACATTTATTGATAATTTTCCTGTCGGTGAATTTTATTTGGCGTCTTTGGCATTATCAGATTTTATGACATTAAGACCGTTAAATTTTTTATGTACCTTTCACTTCAAACAGGCTTAACGACGTCTTTTAAAATTCGTGTCCAATTTTATTCGAAATTGAAACTAATTTTAATAATTCAAGATGTAAATATTATAAAAATGAAATTCTACACTATTATGTTTGCTATACAAAACTTTTGTTTGGAATTCATACAAAAAATGTTATGATTTTGACCTTGCCGGGTTTCATATTTCAATTGTTTCCAAATTTACAAACAAACGGTTTAGCAACCCACCTTCGGACAATCGCATAAATGAGATCACCTTACAACTTTCAGTTGGTATCTTTAAGTTTCTTTATTTTGGTATCGTTCACACATGCATAAATAATAATATTATTTAAATAATAACGTTTCAGAATTGTATAAATAGTGCCATGTGTAGGTTTAAATTACTATTCCGGTGGTCCTGCTGCTGTCATTTTCACTTGAAAATGCCATTTTGTATAATTAAAGTTGTCGAGGTTAAAAACACAAAAAAGCTTTAGATGTTCAGACATGAAATGTCAAACTTATTTCTGTCGAAATATCTTTGTTACCTTTCTTATGGGAAATTTAATCTAGTGACAATCTGTCCGATAAGTTATTTATCTGCGATTTTAATAAATTTTGTTTTCTTCCAGGGACTAGATATAGAATATATTGAAAGTAAATCTATTATCTGTTAGTCAGTGTTATACTAATTGTGATTTTAATTAACGCATTAAAATAATAAACTTTAATATTTAAGTTTTTTATATTTTGAACTAAAACTTTTGTTTGTTGTTGCCAAAGTAATTCTAAAAAGGTACTATTTATAATAAATGCTCTTGCAACTTAAAAAACTAATATACGTCTGCTTCAAATTCCAAGAAATAATAAACATTTGAGGTTTGCGTGTTTCTTAGCGTAAAAAACTTAGAAATTTATTTAATAAAAATGCTGAGAACAATGAACGTTGTTGCTTTTTTTAAGGAGTAGAAATTATGTTCCATTTGGTTACTAAGTTACATTTGCCTTTATTGTTTCTAAGATTTGTTTTTATTATTTTTTAAATAAAAGGGCGATTTTGCATTTATTACGCCAAATTCGTGTTCGCTACGTTTTGTTGTGTTATCGTAGAGCGTGTTTAGAAAACGAGCTAACTTAATTTATGCACTTAATTCCGTATATTCCTAGTTGATATTATATAACTATACACACACAATTTCAAACATGCACGCTTTGTGTGGATGAAGTTTTAACCACTGTTACTGCTAACTGTGACAAATTTAAATTTTATGTTTGTACTCCGTAGTATGTTATAAAAACATAGGAAATGTTAGAATAATTGTAGTATTTTACATAGTATTTTACTTAGTAGTATTTTACTTAAAAAAAAATATATATTATTTGGAGTTGATTGAAAGTACCACAAAAAGCGTGTGGGTTTACACTGAAAGGTAAAATATTATAAAAGTGGCTGGCTCAAAACAAGATTTGTTATTAATATTCTGGGGGAAGACTTTTCATTTGTTATTAAAACGTGCTAATGTTGTGGCACAAATGTTTCCACTTGTTAGGTCGATTCAAATAGACAACAGTCTGACGAGAGCAAACTCTACTGTGGGTTGAAGTAATTCTAAATACATAACATCTAACATGTACTTACAAGAAACGAAAAGATTAAATATTCCCATTTCGAAGAAAAACCTTACAATCAAGGATAGATAATGTTAAACCTAGTTTCGAACCGCTGCGCTCGCGCTGTTCAGGGTAAAATAAACAGGTTTTTATTTAATGGTATTGCATTTTAATTTGTGAATGCTGAAGAATAAAGAAAATAACTACAGCAAAGGAAAACTTAGAAGCAAAGAATGGATATCACATATTGCCTACGCTATTGTTAATGAAAAAATATCTAAACTGTTTAGGACACAGCTAATACCTAGAAGAACGCTCCTAGAATAATTAATGATCAGATTTAAGTTTTATTGCTTACTAATAAAATCGGTTGTAAGTAGAGCAGACCAAATACCTACTACACTAAGATCTACCATGAAATTATCATCAAAATAAATAGCATAAGCGATCAGAAATTTTATTGTACTTATTTATTACCATTAGAAATCACCAAGGCCTTAATTTTTTTTTAATTTGCCGAAAAAGCAGAGTTCTATGGGGAAACAATTTTTTCGTTCCGATTCTGATATACGTCGCGGAATGTAATGATTACGCAAGATTAAACAAAGGATTTTCTAAACCACATAGCAGGCTTTTACACCCCTGAAAGGTCCCTTTACTTAATTTCAAGTATAAAAAGCAAAAACAAACTTTTGCTACCTGCTGTCTTTACGGTCAACTTCACCACCAACTACTAACATATGAGACAATTTAGGAATCCCATTTAACTCCCAGGATCACCTTGCTTACTACCAAGTACATATACTAAAGAAACCTACCCTGAAACTGCTCCACCATCTTATGCGTCTTACTTTCGATTACCACCTAACAGATAGTGGCTTTCTTCCTTGATGCCAAAGCAGATGATTTGTTCCTCTTAATTTGTAAAATAAGAAGTTTGTTATTTTCAATTTTATCCTTAAATACCAACAGTAGCAACATTGCATGGGTTTCCTTTAAGCTTCGGAGGCCCCCTTCTTTGGGGGTTTTCAATTGCGAGAACTTTCTTCTACGATATAAAGTTCAAAGATCATAGATCCTCTCTGCTCTATCTCAACTAACCTCTTATTCCCAACTATCAGCAACTTCGAACGTAGGAAACAGTATTGAAACTCCCTTCAGTTCCGACGTTCCCTTTTTTCGATGCTAACTGCGAAGAGCAGAGCACCTTACGTTTGATTCTATACCACCATCACAAACCTTTTTTTCTAACATTAACATCAGCGACGGTCTAAGAGCCTTTTTAAGCCCTGAGGTTCCTCTTTTTTTGTGCCAAGTATGAAAAGAACTCTTCTAAACTTAATTCACTGCCGCAAACGTCTTACTTACGGATTCCAACATACGATTATATATATGGGCTCTAATAAGAAATTGGTGCTTCTTTGCTTATTGTCGCTCTTTTGCTCAAAATAAGTGTCGTTTGTTTGTTGATTTTTTTATAAATAGTAAGTTGTTTGACCGGCCTTGATAATAGCGTCCAGGATAGCATACTTGGTGAAGTTTTAATACGGAAAAATATTTGAATACCTTCTTTTGCATATTAAGTAAAATTGTAGGTATATCGCGTGTATATTGTATATTGTTTAACACCCTTCCAAGGGTGGAATTCCTTTGGGTTCGACAAAATTTTAGTCGGGTAGTGCTAATAACCGTAGTAGATTTCTGGCACCTGCAAACAATGAACATTAACAAACAACGATAATAATAAGTTTTTTGATTGTTTGCTTGATTAAATCAGCATGGTTTTCAATGTTTTTAAAATGAAAATGCAAAGAAAACTAAAGCTCGAAATTTACTATCTAAATAACAGAAAACGTTATATAAAGTACTATTTATATAGCGTATTTCAAAGCCGTTTGATGTTCAAATCCCAAAACACCGTTGATAACTTTGAAATGACTGGAATATGTCATGATGTAAATGTAGCAATGCTGTTTAGAAATATTGTGGTGGCAACATGTCACCATTATTGATGACGTAACACACTGATTTCGTAAAAATTCTTGCAGTAAATTGACAGGTAAAAGCTTCCACATTTAGAGAGCTTCTACTGTAAAATAAGCACTGTAATATCATTCATTATTAACCCAAATGCAGTATACAATTCAACCAATTGTATAATTGAGTCTACCACAATGGTACAGTTAATGATAAACCAAGTCAATTTATTCCTAAAAAAACACATAGCTCTGCCGAGCATTGCATAACAAAATCCTTATTAGTTTTTTAGGTATTAAATAACTTAGTCTGTTAATTGAGTTAATCATCTACATATTTTCTGGAAGTTAGTACTAAATTTAATTTTTTAATTTATTTTAGTACCTATTAAATACGAATAATAACTTTGCAATATCAATAACTTAGCATATATTTTCTGAAGGTTTATGGTGGTGAGTTTGATACTTTATCCTTCTTTCTGGGTTCTTCGACACCAGTTCCTAAAATAAACTATTTTTGCACCTGGTGGGGGGTATATACCCAAAAAAGAAGTACAAAATATCCATTTATATATCTGAAGGTCTGCTTTGCTATTAATCGATTTGTTACTAAATGATACTTATTGTAATTATTTTACTTTTTGGGGCCCTTTTTTAAGAAATTAAATTGGAGCTCTCCTCGATACACTGAACTCTTTCCTTTATTAATAAGCTACCTATGTATTAAAAGACGTATTAATTTCTTTCGTTAAGTTTACTAGTGATACCCTCGCCCAGACATGAATGTGTTAATTAATCAGATTAATAGTTAATTTATTAAGCAATTAAAGGGCTTTAGCAATTGGCTAATTAAATTTGAACAGTTCATGACATGTATGAATTATTCAGAGAATAATCGATTTGAAAAAACCTTCGTTTATCATTTTTTGCTATTATTGAGACCACCCTTTTTAGATTATTGGGTAATTTAGTTATTAGTCTATAAAAAAAGTTTAGATATCTAAGTTAAGTAGTAAATAGTATGCTTGGTGATTATTTGTAGGATTGATAAAAATTCTTTTTTTTATCTAATAGATACTGTTTTATTGCTGCTAATTAGTAAAAGTAGTTGTAAACAAAAGTCGATCGATTTGTTGAAAAGTTAAATATTTAATGTTTCGATTAAATGATGCCTGCATTAGTTGATTAACTAACTGTCCTATTTCCGAAAAGTGGACAACGAATAATGATTGCTTATTTACTTTAAACGATTTCTCATTTTTTTTGCTCGTAAATCTAATTATTGATCATTATTAATAATACTTTATTTTTGGTAAAATTACACAGACGTTTTGTTAGGTTATTAGAACAAATAAATTCATAAATTATTTAATAATGGATTTGAGAGGGGCAAATGACGAATGATTTATTTATTTATTAATTAACTCAAAATTTAATAAATTATTTTATTTATTTATTTATTGGGCGAGATTTAGGAATGGGTTAGTATTAGTTTTTGAGGAAGTCAAACTAAAAACAGTTTAACAAAAAGGTTATCTCTGATTTTTGTTACCGGTGTTTTAGCAACAGAAGTGCCCAATTTTGCGGTTTTATTTGATCACGCATTTTCCAATAATAAAAACAATTATCTTTTTAGCGTTGATTATGAAACCACTAAACCCCCTCATTCAGTAATAACAATGCTAATAAAAATACAAAACGCTACCTGCATAACACATGGAATTAATTTGAACCTCGACCCAATTCATTTACTAATTCAAGAGTAGAAACAACATAAAAATGTAAATATTAGAAACACTACTTGTAAAAATAGTGCTTTAATTTATTAAATGTTTAACTAAGGCTTGGGGTTTTCGCTTTGCATGTAAAATACAAAATCTGCGAGTTAATACAGATGACACTGTTAATACATAAAAATGTAAATATTTGAAACACTACTTGTAAAAATAGCGCTGTAATTTATTAAACGTTTCACCAAGGTTTAAGGTTTTCGCTTTGCATGAAAAATATAAAATCTGCGAGTTGAAACAGATGACACCGGGCAGGAAATTAGAAAAGAAAATCGGTTTCCAGTTCCATTCGAGAAAACATGAGGTATTTGTATTATCTGCGGAATTCTTATGATCACAAATATTCATGCGGAAATCTTAGTTCAAATTATAAAAGCAGGAATTCCGGGTAGATATTTAAAATATTTGTCAATAATACGACCTCAGATATTTCTTTTAATGGCCATTTTTAAATTTTCATTTCAGTGTTCGCTGTCCATCACATTTCAGCTGATAAATTTGGGTTATTATGCTTGCTGTTAATTTTCAGCTTGATGGTTTAAATTTGTATAATTTTGATACCGTATGCCCATTTTAAATCGTGACCCCTTACTGGCTCTGAATATGCAACCCATATTACATTACAGGTATAGATTATATATGTAATGTAATACGGGTTGCATATTTAGGGCCAGTAAGGGGCCACGATTTAAAATGGGCACACCGCATATGAAATTGTTTGAGTAGGGAGAAATAATATCAAGTTGCTATTAAAAAAATACTAAAAGGATTTGACTAATATTTTTTCTGCAACACAAGGTTCTTTAGTTTCTAAGATAGATATTCAAACGTTTCATTTATTTACGTTCATCAAACCGTTTGGTTTGTCAACAAATCACTCTTATCAGTTACCTTCCAGGGAAATTTCTAAATGTTTGACTTCAAAAGTCGTAATATTACTAGCTTTCCAGAATAATTTACCCAGAAATTGGGACTTACTAAATTAAATGCTAAAACAACGGCCATTTGTGTATTCGTTTTAATACAGAGCCTTAAATTTCGTATTCCGTTTATCCTCATTAAAACGTTTCCAAATTACTTTTATCGAGTCCCTGTTCGCTCTATGGTATATAAATAATTCCTTGTTATATTAGTGTTAACCGTTAGGATGGTGAGTTCTTCAAAGGGTTAATTAAATTTATGTTGTAGTGCTCTCAGGAGCAAAATAAATTACTATGTTACCTGGTAAACTTTTTAAGACGTAAAGTATTCCCTAACGTTCGAGTTGCTTCTGGTATATAAATGTCTAAAATGAAAAACCTCCGGGGCAATAATTACGTAGTGTAATCTAATCTTATTTTTCGTTTATTACAAGCTTCGAGTAAATAAAAGCTTTTATTAATGGAATGTCTGTACAGGGCACGTGTTTTCATAACGAAGGTACACTTTTATTCTTATTATTTTGATATAAAGTAACCGTTGTTAATTCCGCTTAAAGGATTTTCAAATATTATTTAACGGTGTAGCACAGCAGGATACCCGTACTCTTGAAAAGTGTCGTGGCATTTCCTATTGATTAATTTAATACTTTTGACCCTTTGAACTCGTTACGACCTGGTGAGCAAATAGAAAAGAAATACTTCGGACAGAAATGTGAAGTATGCGAGTCGACCGGAATTAATTTCCTAACACATCTTTTTGTATTTCACTATATTGATCGATTATACCTGTTGAAGTTTTATGTAACAATTAACGCGTTTAAATGTCAAGGTTTTTTGTTGAAAGTAAAGGTTATTTAGATAAAGGCAAGAATGCCAAAACAAGGCACAACAAAATTAGATAATATTAAGTAAGACGTCGACTTGCAAAATACACTGAATATTAATTTTAGTAAATCTAAAAGCCGCGGTTTATTCCCGCATATCTTTCTTTATTTATTTTTTATACGATCTCGGAAGAATATTATGAAAGGAAAAAAGACTAATTAGGGAAATCATTAACTAGCATGTATACCTTCGTAAGCTTTTTCCTTTCTGAAAGTTTACTCTTTTTATAAAACTCCTACAAATTAGGTGTTGTTTATTTTAATTAAAGATGCGTTAGAAAATACGAACCTTGGATCTCAGTTAAAGCCCTACAATTTTTATTTAAATACGAATTACGGATAAAACCTCAGGCATCAAAATAACAGAAAAAAATTAGACTGCTTTCCTTCTTCTCAAATATATCGTGAAATTAAGTTTAGTTAAAACGGTTCTGTTTTAAATTCCGCCATGCATTATTTTGTTTACTATGTAACTCAATAGTTAATGATAAGTTATACAAAATAAACAAGAAAATCGCATTTTAAATATAATTCACAGGGAGATGTGTGAAGGGCAAGGAAACATTAATGAGCTCTTTGAATAATTCTTGATTGGTAAGCGAGAAATACGTTTTTGAAACTCCTGTTATTTTGCCCTTACTTTTCAATTACTTTTTTTTATCAAAACGAGCATCGTCTAAAGATATGGAAAATGAATTTCTCCTTTGTACGTTTCAAATATACGAGAGAAGGAATAAAAAACCCTACGCTGAAGTTTTTATTCGGAATCAATATTTTATGGCATTACAAATATCACAATGAGGAGCATAATGTAGATATTGTAAGGAAAACGTTTGAATATTACTTCAAAAACTTCCTTTTTAGCTAGGATTGCAGTTACCCTTATTTTCATATTCAAATGGCGCTTTTGGATTTTCCTCCCGGTAACTTTTCATTGATCTTTAAGCAGGTAAAATCTAGCCAAATTTAGCTACAATTAAAAAGGTTTGTTAACCCCCACAATAATTAGTAACAAAGGATTGTGCCGTAACAAAGTTTTTGCTAATAATAAATTCCGCAGGTAGTATAGAATGTCATTAGTGTTTATTATTGAAAACCAAAATCAAGATTAATTATTAAATTTGCCTTTCTAAAAGTTTGTTAATAAATAATGTAGGATAATTATAGAAGCAATTTTTTAAAAATAACCCACTGAAAGTTATCTGAACTAAAAATAAATTAACCTCAAAAGGACCAACAGACTTTGATCAAACCTTTATTTTGATTTGACGGCTATAGCGTCACGATTTTCAAGGTTATTTCTGAATTTGAAAAAACGAAGAGTTAACCGAACGAATGATTTTAAAAATTAATCTTTTGTTTCTCAACATGACAGCAGGAATTTTTTTGGCAATTTTATTCAAAATTAATACGGCGAGTTTTAAAAATTTAAATCAACGTTAAGGTTCCTGTAAATATTTAAGAAACTGTTATGTTGGTTATTGTGATTTCTTTGTGATTTTTGTTATATCAATCGCAAGGCTGTGCTTTTTAAATGAAGATAAACCAAATTAATCAATATCTCTAGAAGAAAAACCTAGAAAAATAGATAAATATAAGTGTGAAGCCGTCATCTAAAAAGTGTCGAAAAGCTAGCCCGCAATGTAGTAGAAGATTTTACATATACAAATAACCAACGATAAGCTATACGAAATGGAAAAATTTCAACCCTCGTATTAATATCAGAACGGATAAATATTTCAATTCGTATCAAACGCCTATAATCCAACAGTTTAAGCAGAGATATACTAAATTTTATTGACATACAATGCAAATTTAATTCGCCATTTTACTAATTTAACGATTAAAATGCGTGGTGCTTTACGGAAATGGACCACTCGAGTATACTTTTGTTTTGGAGATAGAGATTGGATTATTAGAGAAAATGTGTGTATTAAATGCCGAATATATTGGCTTATCTTTTCCGAAAAAACAAATATGTTTTTTCGTTTGAATAACCTGTTTTCCTTTTCAAAATATGTCGGCTCAATTTAGGGGGTAATTTTAGTTATGGAATAATTGTTTGGTTGAATAACAATTTAGACCTAATAATTGGAAATCTGAAGATTTTTAACTTATTTGTAAATTTACCTACGTGTAAATAGTAATATTTACATGGTTGGAAACTTCCAAGTTTCCGTGGACCTAGCTATTTTCCCTATCCATTAATTTTTATTTAGGAGTAAAATTGGTTACGTCTTTGATTTGTCTTAGAGGTTACATTTTCAAGAATTCGCTACTTCTGGAAGCACTTTTAATGTATTTTAACGAATTATGAAAACTCTGTAGAGCCGAAGATGAATGGTTCAAACCTCAGTGGAGGTCATATTTTTTAATACAAAATAATATTGATAACAATAGACTTTATTTAACTATAGGTATACTATAAATGTACCTACATTATTTTGAGACTACTTTTGATTTGAATTGGTTTTCGCAGGGTTGGTAGCTCAACAGTTCCCCAAAAGTGTTTCTGTTACATTTTGTGTTGCAACTAACTATTCTGCAGTAGCGTACCTATATTCGTTTATAAAGTAATTAATAGCCCTTACAGGGTTTCCTGAATTAATCCCACTAAGAGAAGATGCAGTAAACAAAATTCATTATTTAGAACTAGCCAGGGGGTCACCGTGTTTGTCGTAGTGTTGACATCACACCCGGGAATTGGCGAGTAGCGGCACTAATGACCACATTTAAATATTAATGACCAACTGAAACGTTACGGCCGCCATGCTACCTCTAAGAATTCATGATCGATAATTTACTTTGGGCAGTATAAAACAAGAACTGAAATATTTTACTGGTAACAAGTCGTATTTTGCCCAATAAGAAAGTCAGGAAAAAGTGTGGATGTTTCTCCAGAATTTTGTGCAGTTTTCGAGACAATTTTTCATCGTTAATTCTTTAAGCTTGGAATGCGAGTAATATTTCAGGAGCGTTGTCTTTAGGGAATTTAGAAACTTGCACGTGACTACACTGTGCTCTAGTGAATCAATAATATCTTTGAAGCCGAGTTATTGGCCTTTTGCTCCTTCGAGGATTACTTGAGAAAATGTTGCTTGTTATCAATTCCTTTTTCGCTGCATTTGACTGACGAATGTCACTGCTAACCCAAGATTTTTTCAGAACTACCTAACTATCATATTTATTAGAAAATGAAAATAAAACTTGGACCCTTTGTAACTTAAAATATGACGTCTAAATGAACGAATCTGTTTTAAAATTTAATTACGTGTAACGTGTTTCATTCTTGTTAAAAATGTAGGAACATATTTTGTAGTATTTCCACAAATATATTCTGTATGGTACAGAAGGTGAAAAGGAGGTTCTAAAAGATATATCAGCAAAGCATTGTGAAACAATTCTTTGTCCGTGTTTACATTATGTCGGTACACGAAGAACACAATTGGGGGTTGTTCTATGGATCAGCGTTTAGGTTTAGGAGTCCGAGTTGTATCAATGGTTGATTTGGAGCAAGTAGGTCATGAAAAAGTATATCTACTCTGAAATATTGCGCGGGCCAGTCGCGGAAACGAGCTCAATTTATATAGCGTATACATAATGGAAACGCTCGTAGATGGCAGCCAGATTCCATGTAATCTAGATTACTGGAACTTTTACAGGCTCTGGATCTCGGGATTCCAGATAAAGCCTTCCTCTAAAATATCTTTTAACTGAGGATTATAAAAAAGACGGAATGGGTTTATATCTATTCAACTAAACGAACTTCTCCAGTTTCCTCTTTAATGCTGCATTTTAAAAAACGAACCCCTGCACCGCCGGTTTTGTTTATTTTCTGAGTTTTATTGAATTGTAAGACGATGCCGCCGTAATGTATTATTATTTCATTATGTTTAGTAAAATGTATGCCGCCAAAAAGTAAGCAAATCTATGACGGTGACACTAACAAAGTTTCAAAGTCATTGTTTACGTGTTCCGAAACAGAATCAGGAGCAGGCGAGCAATCAATTTCAAAAGTTTCGCGTGACACAATATGTCGCCGGGAAAATTCATTTTGCACATCAATATTTGATGCCTGGATCAAAGCGCTAAAAGTATCAAAACCTTTCGTACTAATTTTTTATGTGTTATCGACTTTAGGGGCGCAGAAAAGGTCAAGTACGGGTTAACACATAGTGCCGTCCACAACTTTGCGAGTGGAAAGAGGGCCAAGCAGTGTTAATCTTTGACATCGGACAGTCAAGTGGCTACTTATTTGCCGCTGTTTCCTGTTCCTGTAGTAGCTTCATTCAGTCCGTGCTTTCACCAGAAATTCACGAGCCCTACAGCTGCCAAATTTAACGGCCTGTCCTCGGGAGGTTTCTCCTTTCACAACCTTCGAAACTTTGAAGGAAGTGTTGTTAAAAGTACAATTATTATTAAACTTGGACGTTTATTACTACGTAAAACTCGATTTCTTTTATCTGTAACTGTGACGTAGCAACTTTTTAGATGTACAATAAAAGACGAAATCGCACCTGCTCTCCTCGGTTGTATACACAAATAGACGCCTTTGAAGCGGGTCGAAAACAAAGCGTTTAATTATGAAGAAACGACCAAATGTCTTAGCAGATTCCACCGCGGAACGCTGAATAGAATTAGGAACATACGTTATCCGTCCTTTTGTTCGTTTTCCTTTAAAACGGCACACTACATAGATAGGAAGAATACGGAATACCAGCTGGATATCCTTGCCGCCCCTAAATAAGTACAATCGCTTACGGACAATAATTGGATTAAACAAATTTCTTATCACACAGATTGTTGCCGGAAAATAAGGAACATTTGCTGTTTCTTAGTTTTCCTTTATGTTTAAGAACTATCTTAGCTATATATACTGGACGATAAAATTTATGAGGCACGTTTACACCCGCTCATTTTTACGAGACGAGTTTAGTAAAGATATTTTATATTCCAGGTGGCACGACGGCTCACGTTCAAGCTATTGTCAAAGGAAAGGCGCTTCTCCCTTGCGATCTCACCCCGACGGCCCCCAACGACAGCGTAGTCCTTGTCGTTTGGTACAAGGACGAGCACACCCCAATTTACAGGTACGTTTGTTAATGAACAATTCATGAGCATGGCTATCCGTATTTCTTACGTTACGAAAGAACCGTCCGCGTGAATTATCGGTAGGTATGGAAAACGGGAATGACATGGATAATCTTGTCACAACGGTCCCCGCCCAGTCGATTGCGTCCCGTTACCAGATTAACCAGATTCAACCAACCTAGATTTCCCAAAGGGAGAATTTCGCTCACTACTTTCGCTCTTTTTTCTGTCCTCGCAATTTCTTGTATCCATCTTGAAGAGGCGTTCTAACCGCAAAGTGGATTACGCGGTCCCTAGAAAAACTTGACATTCCAAAACTCGTTCAAACCTGGATTTCCGAAGTCCACGAAGAAAATATGAAACAGAGATTGTTATCCCGGCTTGCCCAACGTCCGTCGTTTGACATCCTATCCTACATTTATCTGCCAGGATAACAGCAGGACGTGCACGTGACCTGCAATGCAATCTTTACAAGGAATTCTTTGCAGAAACGTCTGGCTTGGGAAAAATACGCTTCCGTTATGAATTTTTCAAAATGCGAAGGATTAAATAAATTCGAGGCGTGAAGAAATTTCAAAATTATCTGCAAGATAAATTTTCTTAGGTTTACGATTTTTTTTTGGAGAGTGCTTGCTATGGGATAAAGTGCGGCAAATTTTCGATATTTTACCGGGGTTGATATTGCGCACGTTGTGTCGGAAACTGAAACATCGTAAAACTGAAATTATTACATTTCCTCTTTGGCACCTATACACGTTTCCGGTCGCGCCTACTTCTGATATACTGCAACCGGTTAAGTTTAAACGCCCAACTAAAATTGATAGCAGTTCATTTATCAAAGATTTCCTCGAAATGAAATGCACCCCGTATGAAAAATAAGGCCGGTAGTTAATAGTCTCGTTCTTTATGTAAGCTGCGTGCGTAGCGAAGCTTTAAAATCGTTATGGCTCTGTCTGTCAAAGATGGGATCGTATTTGGTTTATAGCTTCAGTTACGAGCTCAGATTACGTGTAATATGTGAGCAGAACTTAAAGAACTTCAAAATGGTTGGATTTATAATGTATTTTTAATATTCTTCACATGAGATTCCCTCGACAAAGCCAAGGGAAAGCTATATCAAATTTACTAACCTGCATGGGAAATCCTGGTTTTAGCATGTATTTTTAGAAATCTTCGGGCCGTCTTACGAGCTTTAAAGCCCTCTAAAAAAAATCAGCTCTTTAAATTCTCCTTACGGTAATTTGAACTACGTTATCTTTTATTTCGCCCTTAATTTTCTAGTTACGAGTGACTGAAAACATAAAATTAAATATTACTCCTTTAAGTTTATTCCCCACATTAATGCATAATCAAAGTACCCGAGAAATCCTGAAATATGTGCGTATTTTCTTATAATTTATAGAAACTTTTCATTTTCATTAAATTTTTGTGCGTAGGTGATTTCGTACAGGGGCTGCTTGTGTAAGTTGTTTACATGTTTACTGATCCATAGGTTGTTAAATTAGAAAATATAAGAAAAGCTTGATGTAATTTAAAGATAAATTCTCTCTGATCCTCCTGAAAACATAGTTCATAACTGGAACGCCTGTTGAATCCAAATATAGATACATTCGCTTCTGACAACTTGTTTATTGAAAACAGCAGTTCAGAAATTCATAAATGGGCGTTAACAGCAAGCTTTTATTGAATAAGCAAGTAATTTCCTATTTGTTACATGGTTAATACCTAAATTTGCTTGTTAATATTTAAAGTTGTAGGTACGTAAACATCGTATTAATTAAAATAGATTGTAGAATTTTAGATTAACAAGTTCAAACGTGGTATAATTTCACAGGGTCCTAAAATTTACTTAAAGCATACAAAATATACAAACGGAGACTGTTTACCTGTAATTCTATAATTTAGTTAAACCGTAACACCTGTTTCTCTTAAGATTACCCGTGTTTCTTGATTATACTTTAGTGTTAATGAAAATTTAATCTCGCAGCCTTATGTGGTGACAAACTTCAACGTAAAATACGATTTGGCTTTATTTTAAAACTTAAAAACTTTAAAAAGAACCTCATTCGAGAACACAGTAAATGCAAGAATGTTTTATGGGATTGTTTCTGCTGTACAATGATGTTAGATGACAAAATTACCAAATTCATACCTACTACAAATATCAAGCAATCTCATAAATTTAAAAAAAAAGTGCACTTGGAACGCTGAAATTAACGTGAAGAAAAATTTACAGATATGAAAATTACGTGCAAAAATTATAAAAAGGTGTTGCAAACATTTACACCATTTTCATTTATTATACGGTTTGCTTGCTATTTTGCCTTCTGTCACGTAAAAGTTCTGAGGGGATTATATCCCTGGTTTAATTAAAAAAGCTCCTTTATTTCGCGACTTTGTGTACCTAAAGTAACGTATTGTTACCAAACAAACAAGGCTTTGTTACTTGTAAGATGTTGTACATTTCACTTAACAAATTTATCGAACCTCTTCGGAAATCAGACCATTACCACGACTTTAAAAGCGTCGTACCTGCCCTTTCAATCTTCGTTAATTGTATTTATATAATTTATTTGTTTAGAAACAAACGAGTAAATAAGTAAATTATATTATTGAATTCAGAATTTGTACTAAGTTTTAAAGAATAAGCACCAATTATAATCGTTTCTATTCATACGCTGAAAAGTTTAAAGTGTATATAAATTGGGGAGAAACTCTTACGTAGAGCTTTGTACAATGTTTGGATTTTACATGTAACCTAACCGTAATTAACAACTGCAATACACGTACAACATTTACAACGTTTAAGTGCTGGTAATTAAATTAATTAATTACTTGCTGGAAGCAAGTAGGTTAGCATACAGACCATATTTACGTATTATTATTGCATATGTACATGCATCGATATAAGTTGCTCATTATTCACTCTTTGTAAATATTTCAGTAATCCTTTTGCTACGCTAATTATTATCAGTAGGTGGTCTTTTAATAATCTGATAATATCTATATACAGAAATGTCTTGTTTTTCTTTTCTTTTTCTTTATTATTCCTCTACTTTTTCTTTCCATTTTTGTCGTTCCTTTACAGGTGTTCTCCATCTCTTTCTAGCTATAACCTTTATGCCGTATTCACAGCATTTAGGCGGTCTTCCTCTCTTCCTACGTTTTCTCCCTATTTTTGGCTGGCAGTGTAACACTCTATTCGTATATATACAGCAGTTTATTTGACAAAATGCAGTCAAGTCAAGTTAGTTCAGTCACTGAAGCTGTCTCTACAAGATGGGTCCCCTCGAGAAGATGGTCAGTGTAAAATAGTCAGTGCACTCATGTTGTTCAGAAGCCAGGTCCCATCCTTCGTATTTAGTGGTTGCTACGATGTATATGTAAGAATATTTTTCTGTATTTAATTTAAATCTAAGACTTGCTAATAGTTTCAATTTAACCCTTCGTTTTATTTATTAACATTAACGTTTCTAAAACTGTTTTAATGTGTTTATTTTTGACTTTGTCTTTAAATAATATTTGTAATACATAAAAATCAAAGTTCGGACAATATATGTTATGCTAGTTGAATCAGATTTTCAATATAAACCTCTCGCAATGTAAAGCAAACCCCACGTAATGGAGTTGGTTCAAAGACTCTACCTAAATTATCTACTTGACTTATTTTTATTAACTTCAAACATATGGCCCAACCCACTTCTTTTCAATATTACAATATTTAGTGGTTGTTCAGAATTTGACCAACTTCTTTGGATTTCTCTTGCAGTTGTTCCATCATTACCTGCTGTTCTTGTTCAGACTTGGCAATCATAGCTACGCCGTCAGCGTATCTTTTAGAGTTTGCAGCAATTAACTTCCTCCATTTTTGATGTGTATGTTATTATGTGATCTTTACCAGAGGCTTTTTTATTTGTTGTGGTCTTTTGTGTGTTTCTAATCCCGCTTGTCGTGATTTCTGGGACTACTTCAGATCATACATTTCTAATTAATTAACTTTCTACGTCTTGGTATTCTGTTCTCTTCTGTACTTGGTTTACACCAGGTAGTGTAAAATTCTTTTGCTACCTCTCGTTCATCCGCAGCTTAGATTCCACTTTGTCTTCTTAACTTCAATATAGGTTTCTTGCCAATTGATTGGTTTGTCTTCAATATTTTTATAGCGTTTTCTTCGGTGATTGTTTTAGCTAAAGTTACATTGTAATTTTTGATGTATTCTTTTATATCTCTTTTAATTAGCTTAATTAGCTCGACGTATTCAGTAGTGTATCACTTTCAACCCCGTCTTAACTGTCTTCTGTCCCCTAGCAAGCGTTTAGTTTCTGCAAATATCTTGCAATCTGCTAAAAAAAAGTTCACACATCACAACTTTGTTTAAACCATTAACATGTCTAATGAATTCATGTTATATTCATAGCATTTTTCCTGATTTGACGAAGGTGAAGTAATTAACCCTGCATCAAAAAAACAATCGGAAATTTCGGGAATTTTTGAAAAAGTATATACAGAAGATTGCTTAATACATTTTTGCGACATTTTGTGTTAAATTAAGGCCAACACGGTTGTATTGTGGGGCAATCCACTAACACAGCAATATTTGCATTTATCCAAGAAATCTGGAATTCCTTTGATGCACAAAAGATTGCCTTAAGCATCTTTGGATTTATCCAATCGCTTTGACTGTATAAATTACATCAACTTTTTAAAAACATTGTAAAATTTGGAGCAACACTTTTCGATTTAATTCAGCCCTACTTAATAAACAGACGAAAAAGGTATTTGTTTCCGAAGAATGTACTGTACAGAAATATACAGAAATAAAACTGAGGTTCCCAAGGACGCAGATGGGCCCGATTATTTATTCTAGAACTGGTAGAATAAACATTAAATTCTTTTCTGTGTAAAAAGCTGAATATACTGGATGATTATAATAGTAAAAATACGTCAGTTTTAAATTTCAGACATCAACTTACTTAGAATTCAAGCATTGAGATTTTAAGAGAAGGTTTAATTCCAAGAGTTAGAAAGTATACGTCAAGTCTAAACAGTTTCCTTCTTTAAAACTTAAATAAAATTGAATTTACATGATTACAGTTGCCTTATTTTTTGTGTTTATTTATTTATTTATTTAGTTAGTTATTCAAAAATTAAGGATAAATCAAATAAAGTTGTAAAATTATCACTTATCTCACAAGAGCATTAATTGTTTCCGGAAATTTTTAGGTGTGCATTTCACCAAGGTATTAATCGGCCCGAGCGGGCCCTCGTGTTCCACTCTGGCCGATTAATACGTTGTTGAAATTCACACCTATAAATTTCCGGAAAGAATTAATGCTCTTGTAGGATTACGGATATAAGTGATAATAACTAACGCAATATTTTGAACCAATTTCTTTGTCGTTGCAAAAACATTTACACGTCCGTTTTTTATATTAACTAATAATTGGGAAAATTAACATTAAAGCAACCAAATAATTATTAAACAAAAGCCTATGCTAAGAAATTTAATTTAGTTTTTTCTGCTACGATATTTATAAGATTCTTTTTTGTAAATAGAAAAAAAATTTCCTTCTTTAACCAAAGAAAATGTATTATTAGATACTAATAACTCGGTCAGAAAACACACCCATAATTATCTTTACCTAGCGTTGCTGGCCCGAAACAGCACGAATGACTTCAAGAGCCGAAATTGCACGAACCAAAATTGCACTACATCGTTTTCTTTTTTCATGTTTTGTGTGTAACTGTACAGTGGATCATAAATTATATCATCGTTAGTATATGGAATTTTCTAAAATGTGAATTAAAAGCTACTCCATAATAAATTCTTCTTCTTCTTCTTCGGGGCACGAAAATGCATATGGATTATGGCCGTATCAATTTTTGGATCTGTGAATCCTTTTTCTTTGGCGGCTAAATGGGCTGCATTTCACTTTTCCCTTCTTATAAGTTTTTGTGTGTCTTGGCAGACTCTATAATCTTCCTCCATACCTCTTTGAACATTTATTTCTCCATTTCAAAACTGCCATTTCACCTAGATCCTCAATTATATTGTCCCACCATTGGTTCTTAGCCCCCCTCTTGTATATGGTTTCCATTCTGTTATTTGTTTAATTGCTCTGCTTCGCATTATGTGTCCAAACATTTTTATTCTCTGAGCTTTTATAAATCTGGTGACGTCTTCCTGTCTACAAAACCTTCTAAATGTTATCCTAAATTTGAAGGTAGAGGAAAAATATAATTTTAAAAACATTAAATTGATGCAATAAAAATGATAATAGAAATGATACTTCACTGTCATCAAATCGAAGTGGTGTCACTTAAGAAATACGGACAAGTTCCAAACAGTTTTCAAGCTAATTCTGCTAACATGGAAATTTCTTAGTATTACTAAAATCTTCAAAAATCAAAAAAGAGCATTAGCTTTTACTTCCGAAAACCACTACAAACCAACTTAGAGACTTAGACACATCCCGATATCTCATGGCCCTCAGTACAGAAAGAGAAAACGCATCTACTACTCAATCTAAAAACCTAGCTAGTCCTTGGATTTTAAAATTCGTGTTGTCAAAGTCGAAATATGAAAAAATATTATTAGTTAAAATCTATCTTTATGTTATAATAAGCTGAGAAACTTGCAGTATAGGTGGCAGCTAATAAATGTATTTATTTTCAATTTCATAAGGATAACAATTTCAAATTTCACGCGCTTTTTCCTGAGTGCCACTTTTTTTTAGGTTTCACTGTTAGACTTCCATCTCACTCTTACACAAATTCGACGTGCATGTCGTGGGCCATGAGATATCGGGATACGTCTACCTGTACAGGACATTCGTAAAAGAACAGTAGAAATTCGAAGTTTTTAGCTTCTTAAAGTAGAATTTGAAAAATAAAAAATGATATCAATAAGATTCTGAATTTTATAGAAATTCGGTAACTTGGACAGTTCTTTAAATAAATAATTATTAATGGAGATATTTTCATTGCATGTTCTATTTTAAAATCTTTTAGGGCAAAAGATAGAATTGATAATAGAATTGAATCAAACTAAACATGTTTTAATCCTTATTTGGTACTGAAACCTTGTGCAATTATTAAATTGGATGTATTTGGAACTTCAAAGTAAATATCTAAATATGATGTACCTTCCTTTTGTGTTTTCTAAACAAGATATTTTTCTGTGAAACGCTTACTGTGTGGGGTTTAACTGCGTACAATAGGAGAATCTTTTCAGAGGGCTATTGCAAAATCTTTTGAAAGTTTTTAAAAGTTCACTTTCTTGAACCGAAAATAGATTCTTCTGTTCTGTAAATCAATTCTCCGATTCTAAACCAGCGAAGTAATTCTTGATTACAACAGTTTAAATTAGATCCTTGTTTTTAAAAGTCACAATTTTATACGTCAAAGAAAGGAATTCGGATTCTCGAGTCTAAAGATAAAATTCGGATTTTCGATCTTATTAGAATCGCATTTCAAATAAACTTCTTTTGCGTAACTACTAGCAATTAGATCAAACGGAATAAAAGTTTTTGTTCCTAATAAATTAGCCAATGAAAACTATGAAACAAAGAACAAAACATTATTCTTAGGTATCAGAATTGACTAGTTTTTAAACTGGAATAGTCACATTAATTACCTGTCCAAAGGACTAAGTCCAATTTGTGGTGGTCTTAAAATCCGCTGAGATAATGTTAGCTTTGAAACCTTCAGAGCTATGTATTAGAGAATTTTGTTGGACAATTAAACTTGGGATTTTATTTTGGAGAATAGGAAACCCATCCCTTTAGTTAGACCCTAAAAAAAGGCCGTCTGAACTGAATCGAACATAGGCCCTTTAGAGTGGTGTAGAAGAAGTTAAAGGGCAAAATATTCTCATTTTGCTACATGACATATTTGGGAATTAAAAAAATCCAAAACGTTTTGACGGAAATAATATTCCGATGTTCGAAGCCTGAAACTATCAGTTTCCAGCGGACAAGCATCCTTTTTATGCAAAAGTCAATATTAAAATGGCAGAAACCTTTATGATATTATTCCAAAACCCTTTATAAACATTAATTAATTTAAACAATCCTTTCATGAAGTAAAACCGTTGATAGGGAAGTTTTTCAAAGATTTGCCAGATACAAAGGGTTGCATTTTGAATAGCCAGGTGGTTTGTCCCTTTTGTCTTTCTATTATGCAACATATTTGTATCAGATATTTGCATCTGACTGACTATGGTCGAAGATTTCAATTTTCTACAAATTACCCTTTTAGTTTCTAAAAATAAAAGCTCGAGTTAGATGAATGAAAGTGCCATTAAATAATTCACTTCAGTTTGAGAAAAACCACTAATGTAGCCATTCCAACCGAACAAACAGAAACTTTTACACGTCCCTAAATAAATTTATACAAAATACAAGTATACTCACTCAAGGAAAAAAACATAAAGTCTAAACTCCACTCGACCTTGCTATGTTTGGTGCTAAATGTAAGGTAGGAGGGAACACACGTCGTGAAAATAAACAACGCACGCAACAGAAGAGCATGTGATTTTCAGATCGCCGGGCGTTAGTGTAACTTACGTAGAGTCGTTGAGTTTTATTCCACTTTGTAGGGTGGATTTTTCACCTCTTTTTCGCCTTTTTCTAAAGGAAAGAACTTGCCAGCTGAAACAAAATGGGCATAAAACGTTTTTTTGTGTTGTCCAGATAAACCTTATGTTCGCTAATAGAAATTTTAAAGTAATTTTATTTTTTGAATGTTTGAATTAATTAGGGCTGTGCTGTATGCAAAAGAACATTGCGTGAGATCAGGGTTAATCTAAGCCTGAAGTGTTCGAGTGGGTGGTATTCGTTTGATTACATTGTTTATTACACTATGTGGGTTTGGTTCAACCTGCAAGGACGTGATTATTTGAAGCAGTTGTATTGATTTAAAGTATTTAACAGCCTATTTCGTAAAAAACGCAACCTTTTTGTTTAGAACAGTGCGTATAGTAGAAGGAGAAGGTCATAAGATCAAGAGTTTTCAGGATCCCTTGGTACAATTTTAATCTTATTGTTGAAGAAAATGTCATTAGACGACGACCTTAAAAACACATTCTAAAATAAAGAAATGCTTACAACTGGGTATAATAATCGTCCTTCAAATCAAAGCTCAAAAAACCCACAACCTCTGAACACCTTTCAAATTATATTAATTAGGTTTAATAAATTATTATGAAAATATAGATTAATAGGTAGAATTTTAAGTGTCTTTCAAAAAACGAATTTTGGTTCGTCTGATATTACAATACATTCTTAAAATATTCCAAGGTTCTATGATCGTTTCTAGTTAATGGTAAGTTTATTTTTAGAAAGAAGTATCCATAAAATACGCACCTCTATAAAATTATTCGAAAATTAAAGAGAAAGTAGTTTTTAAGATAATTAAATTGGTTTATTATTGGTTAATGTCAAATAATAAACCACCAAGAACCATATAACCAAATCGATTAAATAAAAATAACGTCTACAAAATTATTTATGGTATTCAATAACTAATTTATAAACACAAAAATAGATCTTATAAATAACAATATAAAATATAAATTGTTTTAAATGATAGAGATTTCAGGAATACATATAATCATTAATAATTTTAGAAATACATACTAAGTATGTTCAGATACTTATACCGGGTGGTGCATTGTCTCACGCACCATAGGGATTTCAATGGTAAATTTTTAATTTGTAAATATTTGCTTCCCCAATTGTTTTAGACCAAAAGTGCAAATATGTTTTTTGTAGAGAAAAAAATACCCCATCCAATGATGCTATGTTGCAGTTTTTCAATTTTTCCGAAACAGAAAAACTGTGGAAATTAATTCTTGCACAATGATAAAAATCACCGATGCCTTGGAATTACTGAAACAGTCTGGCTTGTCAGTTAGTTACACTTGTTAAAATTATTGTCACATAGAATAATTTTATTTTCGGTTAAGTTTGTTTTAAAAAGTAATTTCCCTTCCTGTTGAATTTGTTGAATAATGGTTATTTGTTTACCAAGGCCAAAAAGTTACATTTTTCGTATTGAAAAATAATTTCAAACTGTCATTATGACAGAGGGGTGGAGCTATAACAGTGTCAGTGGCATTAGTGATTTTTGTCAAAGTGCAAGAATTAATCCCCACAGTTCTTCTGTTACACGAAACTCGAAAATTGTGTAGAATAGCATCAATCGATGCAGTATTTTTTTCTCTACAAAAAACATACTTACACTTTTGGTCTAAAATAATTAGGGAAGCAAATAATTATATATTAAAAAATTACCATTGAAATCCCTATGGTGCGTGAGGCAACGCACCACCCGGTATATTACGGCATGTTCGTATAGAATAAAATTATTGAAGTTATTAATTTATAAACTCAAAAATACACCTTCTAAATAGCAATACAAAATATAAATATTTTAAATAATAGTTAAGAGTTTTAGAAATACCTATGTTTACGTGTTTATAAATTTCTAATTGTTAATTTAGATTGTAATTATGTAATTTATTAATTTACAAAAAGAAAAGTAGATCTCATTAATAATAATATAAAATACAAGGGTTTTTTAAATAATAGTTGACATTTTAGATATTTAAGCCTCAATAGTTTTAGAAATATCTATGTTTAGATGTTGATAAATTTCTAATTGTTTGAAAGTATTGAAGTTATTAATTTATAAATTCAAAAGTAAATCCTCTAATTGCCGATATTAAATATGAATGTTTTAAACGATAGTTGTAATTTCAGCTATATAATCCTTAACAATTTTAGAAGTACTTGCGTTTACATATTCATAAATTTATAATTGTTTATATAGGTTGTTATCAGAAGTATGAAAAACTGAAATCCTTCATTGGGATTGAAGTCATGACTTTTACTTAAAATGTATTGGAATGAGGTCGATTTATTTATTAGTAATATTATCATGCCAATTATTTTCTATGTTATTTTTTAATGGGGCGATACTGTCCCTTTACTATAATAATAATATTTCTAGAGCTATTCCTACATAAATACAATATAATTTAGGCGAATCATACAACATGCGGTGATATTTTCATATTTTCATAGTGGGTATTTTTTTTTATAAATGTATACCTACTTTTGTAAAGAGAACGTTAATGTTACATCTCCAAAAAAAATTTGAATTGTTGTTTGAATTAAAATTGTTATGAAGTAAACAAAACCCTTTACAAAATTTATTATGGTTAATATTGGAGAATATGCAAATTAATTTTAAGAAATTCCCGCATCGTTTCTTTTCAAATAATTTATTAATTAATGAAATACTGAAACCATTTTTTACCACTAAAAACCTGTTCGATTTTCTTTTGAAAATTTCTTGCTATAGGGAAATGGATAAAAGTCTCATGATTATAAGCCTGAAAAGTGGAAATTTTATAATTAAGTGGGGTGTTACTCTAGGTTAGGCTAACATTATATCGGCGGCTGTACATTTTCTGTGGATACGAATTTCAAATTAGTTTTCTTTCCAATATCTAAAAAGGATATATAATTTTTGTTGACAGATTTTTCATCGCCAACTATTAATATTTTGAAAGAACTTTGAAATTCATAGTCAATACCAAAAAAGTGCAGTAATATCATTACTGTACCTTCTCCACTGCATGAAATGTACCTTAAAAAGTGGATTTTCTATGTATTGAAAATATTGAAAATGAATTGATTTTTTTATTATGTATTCAGAACCGTCAATTATATCTCCTAAATGTTCCTTTTCAAAATTACCAAAGAAGCAGGTTTTTGATTTTTATTTCAACATGTTCTATTCAATTTTTTTTTTAAGTTTACAGTCGTAATAGGATTAACTGCTGTGCTTGAAAAGCTAGAAGAGATTTGCCAGATAATGCTAAAAGTAAAGGTAAAGGTAGCAGCATTTACACTCCGCACGGAAGTGTGGCCTGCAACATGGAGAGCTAAGGCCTCGTAAATCGCTTTCATACGCACGTAGTACGCACGGGGCGATGTGAAAAGAAGTTGCGAAATTTAATCTTGCCATCTCTCATTAAGTGTTATAAATTCATAAGTTGTGAGGACACATTTGGAGTTCATTTAAAAACGATGTAATATAGAATGGCAATGGCAAAACGAAGATGTTTCAAAGTAGATTAAGAAAAACTTTTAACAGAATGCATGGAAACCAATGTAAATAACCTAATTCTTAATAATCCTCGAGTACTTTTGTTACACATTGCTCGAAGATCACCTAAAGTTACTTTTTGAATTCTGCATGAAATACCAATCAGATCGATAATTTAGCATCCCTACCAATAAGTTGGTAAAACGTCTCAGCAGTTTAGTACCTTATGCAATTGATCAGCGAATTTCAGTATTAAAACCTGGTGAACCTTTCATTGTTTTTCTTTCTTTCTTCTGTTTTTCTTGTACTCTTGCCTATTAGGGCGTTGGGTGCTAGATATTTATCCAAGTTTTCCAATCCTTCCAATTTTTAAGTCGTATTTTTCTTTTGCAATTTATTCCAATTTCCTTTTCGGTGTTATTCATATGTATTGTTTTGTCCTCTTCAACATATTCGCACCTAACAAATCTAAATCAATTAGCTTATTTTTTTCCACTTTATTTTGCTTTTGGTTTTTGTTTGACTTCATATAATATTTCCTCTCTTCAACTGTAAAATTGTGCCTTTTCTAAACTTCATTTATATGCTGCACAACATTTTTTTATGCTATGGTTAAGTTGGCAATGCGTTTTATAGAACAGCTTCTGCTTCTCTACTAGTTTCTTCTATTCCAAGAATTGTTTTGTCTATCAATTAATTTATTTTTTTTTGCTTTATGTAGGTATTTCATTTGATATCAGTTGATATTTTCCCATTTCTCTATCATACTTTACTTCCAGCCGTGGATATTCTTATTTTACCTAGCGCTTCTTGAACCTCTTCCACTGTTACGGGTTCATCTTCCTAATTTTATCCTTATTTGCTTTGTTCTATCCCCAATTTTCCTCTCTTTCATCCTACCTTACTTTCATAAATTCTTTCTCCATATTTTTTTGTCCCATGCAAGTCTGATATTAATTTGCTACTTTCATCTATTATACTGAACGTTTTTCATTACCCTTAACGTAATTAGTATGGCCCAGGTTTTCCTCCTATTTCCTTTTAAACAACGCCTTTACTTCAACTCTGAATTTTTTTCAACTCTTCTTATTAGCTTGGTTTATTTCAGCTATTACTTTGTTTCAAGCTTCGTTGTACTTCTTTTATTTGTGTTCTCCTAAATTCCGTCAACACTAATATTTTCTTTCTAATTACTTCTTTGATTTGCCGATGCCATTATTCTGATTTCAAACTCATCATTTGATGAATGGCAAACAATGCTTGAGCAACTAGCAAAGTCGGCCTAAAACTGAATACAAACAAAACTAAAAATAATGACTAACACAGAAAACTAAAAAAATATAACAGTGAACGAACAAGTGTTAGAAACAGTAAAGGAGGACTAGACTATCATGGGCGGCATCCGGAAAACTGAAATACATCATTAAAAATAAAAAAATCCCAGAATACTTGAAAACCAAGGCTTTTAATCTATGTATATTGCCGATAATGATCTATGGATCACAAAGGTAGATGTTTACGAAAAGCAACACAGACAAAATAATTAAAACACAGAGAGCAATAGAAAGGAATATGTTAAACGTAAAACTAAAAGATAGGAAGAGAAAAAATTGAATAAGGCAAATAACTAAGGTAATAGATGTAGGAATGCATATAGCACACCTTAAATTTAAATGGAGCTGCATCGGACATGCCGCTAGACAGACAGACGAATGCTGAAACACTATCGTACAGCAATGGAGACCCTGGTCGTGGAAATGAACACATTGAAGACTGCCCAAATGAGATGGGAAGAGGACCTGGAAAGCACAGCGGGTTTAAAGTGAATTAAAAGTGCCCAGAACCGAAATCAATGGCGCAAACAGGTCACAGGGGTAACAAAGAAAAAGAATTACTTCGTTGACTTCTTGTTTTCACAGCGCCAATTATTAACTTAAGTTGATTTTTACGTATTTCTTTCAATATCTTCCATTTATCTTCTACGTCTAGTTTTGGTAAATGAAACGAGAATTTAAATATTCCCGAATGTACTTACTTGGAAAACTTTACGTAAACATTTATTTAAGGATTATAAGGCTCTCATTACGAAAATGTTGACTAATTATTCTAATTTGGATGATACCTTAATTAATGACTATAGGTATAACGTATGCATCGATCAAAATTCCCTTTAATAACCAAATTTACAGGCACAATTAACTGTGAGTAGTAGTCTTTCTCCATTATTAGCGAAACATTTTATGAGTAGTTTCGAAAAAAATAATGATAGGGAATCCTCTTTTTGGAAAGCACAGTATTTTCTGTAAACAAAATTTCCCTATGTCACTTAGTAATCGACGCTTCTCATTATTTACATACAATGCGATTTTTTTAAAACTCAATTGCGGCAGGCCGTATTCTGACTTAATACAGACAGTTCTAAGGTTATTAAGTGTTGGGGATAATGAAGCCGACACAATAAAACACGTCACTCGAAAACGAACTGACATTATTTATTAGTTAACTAAAACAATTACAATTATTTGAACGTACTCGATTTATTGTAATACTAACAAACGTACTTGATTCAAATTGTAAATACTAACACCCTCCCTCAATTTTTAATCTTAGATGTCGCTAATAGGGAGGAGGCCCAACGCTTCTCTGCAAAAATCGTGTTTCGGTGAAGGTAGCGCTTTCGTCAAAACGTCTGCTGCCATCTTCTCCGTCGGAATATAATCCAGTTTTAAAGGCTTGGTCGATAAAACTTCTCGAATGTAATGACATCTAATGTCGATGTGTTTGGTGCGTGAATGACGCACGGGATTGGCTGCGAGCTGTCCTGCACCTTGATTGTCGTTGAACAGTACTGCTCTGGCTAGATCCTTGTAACCCAGTTCCTTCAGGAGCTGCATGAGATGAACTGCTTCTTTCGTTGCGTCCGTGATCCCCAGATATTCTGCTTCCGTTGAAGATAATGCAACGGTGCGTTGCTTCCTTGAACACCATGAAACTGCAGCGCCCGATAGAAGGAAAGCTTGACCTGTGTAGGATCTCCTGTCGATGACACAGTTGCCCCAGTCTGCGTCTACGTAACCGACTAAATGTCCGCCTTGTTTGGTGTAGACTAGGCCGAGGTCTGCTGTTCCCTTCAAGTACCTAAGTACCTGTTTTGCAGCCGCCCAATGACTGTCGTTGTAACAATCATTAAACTGACAAAGTGCGCTGACCACATGTGCGATGTCGGGTCGCGTGCCGACCGCCAGATACATCAAGGCTCCGGTGAGTTCCCGATAAGGGTAATCACCCACCTTGTCCGATTCATCGCCCTTTGTCATCTTCGTTCCAGTGGCGAGCGGCGTCCGTACTGGTTTGCACGCCACCATGTTGAACTTCGATAGGATTTCGCGGATGTACCCGCTTTGGGATAGTGTGATTTTGTCCTGTTCGTGATGTGCCTCGATCCCCAGGCAGTACTTCAACCGGCCGAGGTCCTTGACCTCAAAGTTTCGAGATAATTCTGCTTTAATTTCATTGAGTCTTCCTGGATCGTTCGAGGCAATGACTATGTCGTCCACGTAAATAAGAGCGATTGTCTTCGAGTCATGTTTAGGAGTGTCGAGGAAAACGCACGCATCGGATTTTGTTGGCGTCAGGTTCATTCCGCGCATAACTCGGGATAACTCATTATACCACTGACGTCCAGCTTGCTTGAGCCCGTAGAGTGCCTTTTTGAGTTTGCACACTCTGTTGTTACCTTTGAGATCTTTAAGCATCTTTGTTGCTTTGCTCTCAAGTTCGGAATTCGGCTCTTCGCAAATAATCCTCCGAAGCATTTCTTCCAAAAATACGGGCTTGGACACGTAGATTGTAGTGTCAATGTCGCTGTTCAGGTATGCGGATTTTATGTCCAATTGTACGATTTCCAAGTTGAATTCTACGGAAAGGGCAACCAGGATCCTGAAAGAAGTCAATCGAGCTACCGGTGCGAACGTGTCGTGATAGTCGATATCCGGGCGTTGTGAAAACCCTCTGGCGACAAGTCTAGCTTTACGTCGTTCCAGACTCCCGTCAGGTCCCTGTTTATTGCGCAAGACCATCCTTGACCCGACAATCCTTGCATCTACTGGCTTTTCTACAATTTCCCAGGTGTCCTTTCCCACAAGGTTCTTCATCTCTTCGTAGATCGCATCTTTCCACTCTTCACGGTCGTCCCCGTTGATGGCTTCCTCGAGTGTTATCTCGGCAGTGCACATCCCGGACATGGCGCCGAACCATTCTTCGTCGTTCTCATCCTCCTGTGTGATTGTCGAATGATCCTCAGGAACGTCTTCATTCGTCTCACATGTCTCCTTGTCGGTAACCATATGATACTGTTTCGCTGGTCGTCCTCGCTTACCGGTTCGAATCAGCTTTGGCCTCCCAGGGGCCCTCCTAGGTACGGATGCATCTTGGATAGGCATTCCAGGTTCCTCGGCGTCATCTTCTTCGGGTGCAGCCTGATCCTCCTTCTCAGTAGGACGATTCCAGTCAATTCCGACTTTGATCACTCTAGACTTGGCGGTGAGATCGTTGTCCAAAATTTTGAACCTGCCATTTTCGGTATTGTTTGACACGATGTCCTGATACTCGTTCTTCGTGTCAAACTCGTCAACGAATTTCACGTCCCTGCTGACGTAAATTTTTCTATCGTTTGGGACCCATACGCGATACGCCTTCGATTCCGTGGAGTAACCCACGAAGATTCCCTCTTTAGCCTTGGGTTCGAATTTCCCTTTGTTTGGGCTTTTATCTAAAACAAAAGCTTTACGGCCAAAAGTACGGAAATGAGTAACATTAGGCTTTCTTCCTGTTAATTTCTCGAAGGGTGTGCCGCTGTCCAGACTCTTCGTTACACATCTGTTACGGATGTGATTCGCCGTCGCGATGGCCTCTGCCCAAAATGACGGTGAAAGACCTGAATCTATGAGCATGCATCTGGCTGCTTCAACAAGTGTTCGATTCTTGCGTTCGGCTATCCCATTTTGTTGAGGTGTGTATACCGTAGTGAGCCTGCGTCGAATTCCTTCCCTTTTGAAGAAGGAGTCCAACTTCTCGTTACAATATTCGGTCCCATTGTCGGACTGAACCGCTTGTACCTTGAATCCTGTCTGCTTCTCGGCGAAGTTGACATATTCGATGAATTTTGTCGCGGCATCGCTTTTGTTCTTCAAAAAATAGACGTCCGTGTAACGAGTGAAATCGTCTGTAATCGTCATGAAGTATCGTGCGCCACCAATTGATTCAGATCTCATCGGGCCGCACAAGTCCGTATGTACGATCTCTAGGGGCTTCGATGACCTAACGCCTCCTTTGGGGAATGGATGGCTGGATAACTTACCGGCGATACAAGTTTTGCATTTGCGTAGACTTTCGATTTTTTCCAGTTGTAGACCGGTCACGTGGTTTCGCATTGCTTCCAGATCTGCATAATTGAGGTGTCCGAATCGGCCATGCCAAACCTCTGCCGAGGACTGATCGGTGCTTGTTGCGATTTGCGTTTCGTCGAATCCTTTGCGTACGTAGAAAAGGTCACCGTTGCGGTCAGCGATCATCTTCACGTTGCCTTTGTAATCTTGAATAACGGCTTCGTGTTTTCTGAATATGACCTCGTGATCCTTGTCCACAATTTTCGCCACTGACATGAGGTTAGTTCTCAGCTCCGGAACGAACAAAGTATTCTCGAGTCTAATCTTCTTGTTATCTGCACCGTTGCTGACAGTCATAGTCACATTTCCTCGTGCCTTCACACTTGCAGTTGCGGAACTAGCGAGTTTAATCTTGCTATTTGTAACCTTTGAGTCCTGAAAATAAGTTTTGTCGTTGCATAGATGGGAGGTGCAGCCGCTATCCAAACACCACTTTTGACTCTTGGATGATTGAGATGCGCCTTCATCGTTTTTAACGTAAAAGGTTTCGCCGACTAGGTTGACTTTTTCCTCTTTTTCCTTGTCTTTTTGCTTCTTCTTGGAAAAACAGTCGGCTTCTTTGTGACCAACCTTTTTGCAATAACCGCATTTATATCTTTTGCTTTGTGAATTGAATTTTGACTGCGATTTTTGCACGTTTTTGATAGAACCCTTTTGTCGGTTAACGAACATTGCTCCGGAGTCGGAATCGTCGACTTTCCTTTTCCTGGCATCGCTTTCTTCCGTTATTTTGATCTTCAGAGATTCGGCGTCTGGTAGCGTGTCCCTCGTCTCAATCGCACATCTGAAATTCTCGAAGCTATTCGGTAAACTATACAGAAGCATGATCGTGAGTAGATCGCCGTTGATTTCGACGTCCATGGCGTTCAATTTATCAACGGTGTCAAAATATTTCGACAAATGCTCTCTTACGTCACCTTCATCTGTCATTCTGTGCTGAATTAATTGTTTTAATAAAGTTGCCTTACGTGCGGGACCTTTCGACGCGTAGGTTTGCTCGAGTTTTACCCATATTTGGTGTGACGTTTCGCATCCTCGGATTTGCTTCAATTCCGGCGGGCTGATGGCAAGAACGAGATCTGCTTTGGCTTTTCGGTCTTGAGATATCCAGGCGTTATGTTCCACTTGTAGTCTGTCGTGTTCCTCGCCTTCGCCTACGACTTCGGGTTTAACCCTTATTCCGGAAACATAATCCCACATGTCCGTTCTCACGAGTAATGCTTCGACCTGAATTCGCCAAGTATCGTAATTGTCTCTTGTCAACGTTTCGATTCGGCTGGAGTTAAAAATATTTCCTTGCGCCATCCCGATATCGTATCGCGTTCTCGAACAAAAGCTAGGTTACGTTCGTACTTCGTATGCGCGACTCGAATTGACACTTCATTCGTCGCGACACTCGATTTTTGTAATACGCCACGTTTCGACTTTTACGCGAGATGACTTTTTATTGTTTTTGTGTCTTCGTTATTTCTGAGTCCATAACCTGTTGGGGATAATGAAGCCGACACAATAAAACACGTCACTCGAAAACGAACTGACATTATTTATTAGTTAACTAAAACAATTACAATTATTTGAACGTACTCGATTTATTGTAATACTAACAAACGTACTTGATTCAAATTGTAAATACTAACATTAAGACAGAATACGGCTTGCTGCAATTGAGTTTTTAAAACATCACATTGTATGTATATGCGCCGTAGTATCGATGGTTAACATGAACATATGAACAAGTTCATATTTGACATATTTTGAAATTTGCTGAGTAAATCTATAAATTGTATGAATTTTCCCCTGTATTCGTATTCTGAACGAGCTTTACTTAAAAAAAGCGCCCTTTGTTTTTGATTACGTTTATTCCTTAGCATGCAAACGTTCCTTTATTTTTCTTCATCTCTTGTTATAATTTTCACGTCATGTTTCATGCCTGTAATTATCCTTGAACTTCTGTATTACGGTATTAATTGAACGTATTTGTAAATAGCATAAAAGAGGAAACGAGAACAGAAGAACGTATTAACGTTATCGCCGACAACAGATGATCCAGATGGGGATTTACTTTCATTTTATGGAGACATCAGATACAAAAAGATAAACGCAACGAGAATAATAATTGGCCACGCAGCATAAAACAGCGTATGTATTAAATAAATAATTGCCGAAATCTGCGTTTTCAGCAACAGGTTTAAATTTTAATGAAAGCAAGAGAAAAGCTCAGTAGGAAGCCCCAAGTTTCTGTATTATAGAGGAAACTGTGAAAGCTGACAAATGTAATTGGCATTAAGATTACTCAGAATTCTTCTAAATAATTCATTAGTCCTCTAATATATTGCCACGCTATCAGTGGTGTCGGATGGGATTAGATCGTGACGTGCAGCACAGCGACAGCTAATCCCAGACGGCCGCGTCTTCGGTGTCATTATGGTTAGGAGTCGTGTCGCTGTTCTAATTCAATTACTGAACTTGTAATGATACACAAGTGCTTCGGCTAATTGTTTCATTAATTATTACGATAAATTCATATCCGTGAAGTAAAATTCCTTAGCGAGATGAAAAGAAACTAGGAAAATTGTTGAACTAATGCGAATTATACGACGACGCCGAACCCTAACAAGACCCGGAACTGGAAGCAACGCAGGCTGCAGCCACGGGCGAAGATTTAATAATCCGTGTGTACACGGACAAGTACAAGAGAGTCGCAAAGCTTAAGACAATGCCGTGACAAGATGCATTATTCATGTTCTAGAACAAATATAAGCGGGGATGGATATCATCATTTAGCTGCTGCCGGGAGATTGTCAGCCCTCGGCAATTTACGCATAGCTTGCCTTGTATATTGTTATTACATTGTCGTTGAGGTGCTATAATTGTTCACCAGAAACTCTGAATACTTAATCTGTTGCGTTAGGTAAGTGGACATTTACACGTTACATTATTCAGGCACGCGCTCCACGGCATTACAATTAATGGCGTTGCATCTAAATCCGAGTTTACAAGAAAGTTCGCCAACGTTCACGGCTGTAACCGGCGACGACAAAACTTATCGAAGAAAATTTCAGAAGTGGCACAACTAGGTCTCCAAAATGTTTATTCCATTTAGTCCCAGTACACATCTGATCCTCAGGATCTAAAATTTGCTTAGAAGCAGCTGCGATGCTTGTATTTTGTTACAAAGATTAAATCTTCCCATTTATCGTCTAGTTGAACTACATCCCGAAGACAACGAAAGATAATAAATAACCGCGAATTTAACATAAAATCGAAACCCCTTCGGTACTCGGCGGCTATAAAATCGTATTCTTGCTATTCTAATAAGTAACATGTAGATTTTCATTAATGAGAGCGTGTTAATTACGCCGTATCCATTATCTGGTGAACTGGTTGCTTAAACAAGAGGAGGGTTGCTAGCACATGGTAAATTTGTGCTGGAACTGAGCTAAAATGAACAAAATCCTATTATATGTCGGAACAAAGACCTTTCGCGTGAACCCTTCGGCATCCACACACTTCTGAATGCAAACAATTCTAAACAGTCCGAAACAAATGGAAATGGCACTTGTCATATATCGATTATCGCAGCTGCTCCGGCAGTTTGGGCTTCAGCCCGGAGTCACGCAGCAGCGCTACGCTCCCCTGGGGGGTAATTATCGGAAGCTCCGCTCGGTCCAGTGCGACTACACCACCGACGGTGCTGTTCGCGTCACTGCACTTTACACGCAACACAACATTACTAAATCAATCGGTCACTTGCACTGATGATAGATTTGGCCACTTCGGTGATTGATCTTCGGTTATCTAACTAGATCTATGTACTCCTGGAATTAACTGTCACCTTGATCACATTTTCACATAAGCCCATCATTCACCTCTTTACCTGCTAATTATTTTGTTTAAATCGATACCTAATTACTCCACTTGAGTGATTGCCTAAAACAAACAAGTTGACTTGGAAAATAACAGTGTTTTATATCCATTAATACATCTAAATCATGTAGCATTTTTCACTTGCATGACTGTAATTGGTATGATTTTCGACGAATACTAATAAATGGTTACAACAGATACAAAAGCTTAGTTCTTGGAAAACGAAATTTTAATATCTGTGGAGTTCACTCTATCACTTATTTAGTAACAACGAACTGGCTAATAATAGAAAAAAATAACAGTAAAAAAAACTAATTCATCTCTATTATTGTTGTTATTCAGACTAGCTACCTATTACAGGACATTCCCTTTTCTTTTTTTTACTTTTTTAAATTTTACTTTTACTACAATTAATGCTGTCGTGATGTCACTATGGGACTTCATTTTCATTTTCTGCCGATGAAAGCAAAATGGGAGATAGAAATGGTTTACACATCGTAGTGATTTCAGCCAATTCAGATAGTTATTTGATATAATCATGAATTTCCTTTTTGGAACATATTACTTTAATTTTCAGTTCGAAATCATTGATGGAAGTTAAAAACAGTAATGGCCCTGGAGCAGACCCTTGTGGTACACCTCAATTTTCTGAATAGGTAGTTGAAGATTCTTTCGAAACCATGAATTTTTAGTACCACTAAAACTGTATCTACTGATTCAATTTATTTAGTAACCCTACTCTGCCAATAGTTTCAAAAGCCCTTTCTTTTATAATCGAAAAATACTGCCACAATTCCTTTATTTACAATTTGGTAACATAGAATATAATACAAATTCACGTGAATGCTTCTCACGAAAAGCAGATTGACATAGTTAGTTGAAATGTTATTTGTTTCCATGTAAACTTGAGTTGTTATGTAACAGTCAACTCTAGTAATTGATCATTAATGAGCAAAACATTAGTAGGACGAAATTCTTCATCATTTTTCCTATCGTTAACTTTTGGAATAGGTAATACCTTTTATGTTTGCCCTGTCTCTGGAAAAACTGCTATTCTTAAAGATTTATTAATTAACTGTAGAATTGCAATTGCGATTACTATCAATGCATCTGCAATAAATTTCGATGTAATGTAACCATATCATATCATCCTTTTCTTTTTGTATAAGTTATATTCTTTTCAGATGCCAATAGTTTATTTAAATTTGAAACTTTAGGTTACTTCTGTTCGAGTTTCGTCTATGCGGTTGTTTATTTCAAGGATACTGTTTACGAATTATTCGTTGAATTTATTTCATATTTTACAAGAAATTTGTTTAGTTTTTTATGGGTTTTCCAAATACTTTTTGAGTTGCCAGAGCTTTACCGAATTTTATTTTGTAATATAAGGTATCCCATTATTTATTAAGAAATCAAGCAAGGCAACGACACGAAACTAATTTTGATTTTATTCTTGGGGGAGATACTCAGGTCGTACCGACATCTAGAGAACATTGATATTTTAAATGTAGCAGATAATCTGTTGTAACCATTTGCGATACAGTAAGATAAAAGTCCTGTTTTGATATACGTTTTTACGGAAGCGCAAATTTGCAAATTAAGTTATAAACATCGTTATGAGATACCAGAGTGACGCCGTGGTAGAGCATCAGGCTAGCGCGCGCTAGTCCTGGGTTGCAATCTCCCTGCAATCTGGAAGTCGGTACCAAGCCCTGGTGACCGACTATTCATCATTGGGTACCTAAACAACGACGTTCTCCTCCGAATACAGACCTAAGAGGCAGCGCAACAAGGTCCTACACGTACATACACACTATTTATACACACAGGGCAGTATATCGGTAAAACGTCGCAACAATCAGGTAACCGGCAGAGTCGGGCCTGCTTGTGCATTGCACGCGTAAAACCTCATACGTTAATGCACCGGGGCGGTCACCGAAAGGTGTAAGAGGTTAAAGATAACAAACAAACAAACGTCGTTATGAAACGTAATCTTGCTATATAAATCCTGAGGTGCCTTGGAAGACAGCCTGTTTCTCGTGTTTAACCACCCAATTCTTTCATATTTACGAATTGAGAGGAAACCATGCGTTTTGAAGTTTTAGTATTCTTAAAACATCTTTGAAATCCAAACAGAATCCTCAAGGAACAACAAGTTAAAGAGCGATTGAGCACGATCATCGAACATCACACCTTAAAATATTTTGGTTATACAATAATAAGAGATACGGGAGGCGGTACGGTAATGAGTATTAGCATGGGGCATCGGTCTGCAAAGTTAAGCATCGATGCCCATGATCAGAACTCGGACCGGTGATCCGATCCAGGCTCAGCTCACTACGGCTCGGTGTGCCCTCCTCAACAAGCTATGGGCCGTAATGGCCTGTTAAAAGTTGAATAATAAAAATGATGGATTGCAAGTTAATGTGTCCAGAGGAAGAGGAAGGTCACCAACACGCTATGTAGACTTGATAACAAAAACGACAAACACACATTTGGCACGCTGTATGAGAATCGCTGAAGACAGAAACAATTGGAAAACCATAACACAACTAAACATAGCACATGATACATGATTTATGAAGTCAGGATGCACGAAACGGACGACCGACGGGGAAGAAATTATATTCCAACCCCAGTAGCACACAATATTGTACTGATGTATTAAAAATATTGAGACAATATTTGAATATTTTGAATCTTGAATCTTGAACCATAATATTAGGAAAATATTTTCTCAATATTCATGACCAATCTTCTTTTTAAATATTGCAGGAATATCCTAAGAATATTTTAAAATAATATTTGAAATTAAGTATTCAAGGAATATTCAGCCAATATAAGAACCGTATGTAACAGCAATATTATAAAACAATGTAGGGAAAATATTGTTTTGAGAATTGCAGAGTAATATTCAACATCCAGTTTCCAATAATATTTGTTAAACATTATTACGTAATATTTGAACAATATTAGAAATAAAGCACGCTTAAACATTTTATTCTGTTTTCTGTGAAATATTTCTTTTCAAAGATTGTTGTGATATTCTGTGGATATTTGAAGATGATGTTGTAGCAATAAATTCAAACATATATTGTTTTCGAAAATCTTTAAAAACATATGCAATTAAAAAACAACTATCTTGAAACGTGCGCCCTATTCTATTTACCTGCCTTCTAGGTGATGTAGCTTTATTAGGTAATTGTATTTGTTTATTTTAATGATATCAGTTTAAATGTATAGAATATTACCTATGACGTCAATATTCTTATAGTTTTGTAGTTTGGGCATTCCTAGGAAGGTTACGGAAATTTCCGTTTTCTCGGTAAATTATTTAACCAGTGAATGATGGTTTTTGTAGCATTACTTACTTGGAAAATTGTGTTTAGTTTCTCCCGGAAGTGCAATTCCTAAATACTTAACTTATTTTTGTATTTTATTTGTATATGTATATTAAATATAACTTTTATATTTGTATTTAGTTGTATGACTCAATTATTGTAAAATAACTATTCCTAGAGTGCAGTTCTTTTTAGAAAACCTTGAAATACAAACAAAAGAAAATAAGCTACAATGATAAGAATCCTTTTCTTATTTCTATGTTGTTCTCTGTTCTCTTTCTGGGAACTGTTTAGTTACTTTTAAAAGCTTAGGCTTAGAAATTTTTACAGACATTCTAGAAAGATTAAAACGGGATATAGGTACCTACTAACAAAAATATCGGTATTTGCATTTTCGAGTTTTAGTTGAAGACAGCTGGGACAGCTGTCGTAAAGTAAATTTTGCTTTTACGTGTCTCCAGGATTTTTGTGCTTGTGTGCTGTTCAATTTAGGTAAGTAACTTAATTATTAATTATTTAGTTTTTTTTAATTAATTAATTTCCTTTGCTTGCAGGTTCAAATATTCTTTTTAACTGGGGAATACAACACTTACAAAAGTGTATTTTTGCAAAAGGTGAAATTAATTGCAAATGCTGTGGCCGTGAATTATTCCGGCATGGGAAGAAGGGAAAACTCCCTTTTTGTGAACTAAAAATGTTCAAGGCCGTTGTTGGTAAGTACTGTATATCTGATAAAATAAAATTATTAACAGTAAATATTATTTACAGCGGGCACACAATGACCGATATAAGGAGGCGATGGAAACAGACAAACCGACATAAAAAGGGCTGTAAGTGAATTTCAAGCAAATATTAAAGGTCGGCTTCCTAAGGAAAACTAAAATGTTATTTATATTGTGTTTATTATTTATTTTATGTATGTATGTATATTGTATTATATTGTATTATACTGTATCGAATTACATTATATGTATTATAGCATAGGAATAAAGTAGAATTCTAATAATTTTTATTTATTAACAATCACTGGTTGCTAATATAAACGATAAATATTCAGAATTTATTAAATAATGTTGATGAAATACCAATGTATTCTAAATATTTGTCGAAAATATTACAGTAACCTTACCAAACAATATTAGATGGAATGTTGTGACTAACATACCTAATAATAATACAAGATAATATTTATACAACATGAACTCGAAATATTACCCAAATATCCTAATATAATATTTGTAGAATAAAATTCACGAATGTTGCTTAAACATTTATGGATAATATTCATACAATATTAATTTCAAATATTTTGCTAATATCATAATATAATATCTATAGAACAAAATCCACAAATGTTGCTTGAATATTTGTAAAAAATATTCATATAATATTTATTTCAGACATTGAGTAAATATTTTAAAATAATATTTGATAAATATTTGAAAAAAATATTTAGGTAATATTCAAAAATGTTACATTTAATGTTACCACAATATTGTTTTAAAATATTGTACAAACATTTTGTGCTACTGGGGAAATGAAATTAAATGGTTTGAGCCATACTTTCTTTCAAATTTAGGATACAACGATTTAAAAAAATCCATTTGCGGAAGGTATTAGCACATAAGAAGGAAATAATCAAGGATTTGAATGAATTTGAATTAATCCTGAAAATGTTGTACAAGAAAGAACTGTCCTACCCTGTGATTTCAAGCATGCTCCCAGCAAATCCTTAAAAATTTGCTGTGTAAAATAATTATTAGAAACTGGCATAATTCAAGAAAAACAAAAAATAATGGATACTTTGATCTATATTATTATTGGACGATTTTCCGAAAGAAACGACTTGTAAGTCATTTTAAAACATTGCAAATAACTTGATAAGGATTTTCAGAGTGCTCATTTAGTAGTTTTTCAATAAACTCAAGGAACCCAATTTATACATAAAACTATATTCTAAAAAAATGCAGTAACTGATAAAAGTGTTTCGTATATCTTAATGGATTAAATATCTGCTTCGCAACAAAGAGAATCTGGGTTTATACCTCAGTCATGGCCAGATTTTTAAAATCGTAGTGTTCTGTTAAGTAAATTAGATTAATGTACAAGGATATTAGGTAAACATGTATCGTTCGTTCAATTCAGAATTTAATGAATTAATAATGTTGATTTATACATACTTCTGGTACAGAAAACAGATTTTCGAAATATAAATGGCAAATTGAAATTATGTCATGGCAAACCAAGTATTAGACAAAGGGGAAAACTATAAATTCCTAAATAAAAATATATCAGTAAAGGGGGTGTTTTTGAAATCAAAAGCGTTAAATATCAAAGTGAACTTTTTCAGAAATTCACAAGGTTGTTGAAAATGTAGCCCGAAGCTTACATCCTGGTTTAGATTTTAAAGCTTTTATCAACTTAAATATTCAAAGCACAACACGAATGTCAAACCATTGTTAAGCGTTTTAGTAACTAAAACCCAAGTGAAACATAAAGTTTAATTACTACGAGATAATACTCTTATTCCTACAACACGAGCAAAAAAGATAAACTTGCTACGGACTGCGTTCAACTGATTTCTACTTTATTGTACAACATTGAAGATGGGACATGTTAATATCTTTAATGTTTTGCTAAACATTTTTTCTGTATTTCCGTATTCTTTCTGCTTATTATTTGTTCCTATTTGTAACGCCTTAAACAGTATTTTACAGATGTGAGATGACAACCAAACATATCAGTATTGGAATTTTTCAGCGTGAACTTTCTGCAACTTCGTAATTGGATGCTTCAAAAGTAAATTTTAGAATTTTGTTCATCAGTTATCAGTTTTCCTTCAAGAGAAAAATTATATTTTAAATATTAGTTTAGAAACTGGGCCTCGAGGCGTACAAAACCATATTATTTTTTTCTTAAAACTTAAATTAATAATTAAATTAAACACTAAATTCAATTTAGATCTACAATAAAAATAACTGAGTATAAGCAAGATTTATTTAAACTTCGCCGGAGAGAAAGACCCGATTTTTTTTAAATGTAAAACTTTATAAAGAAAACAAAGCTTCGGAAAATTTATTAAAGGATTAAATTAGCGCCTCTGCTTCTTACGGATTCTTTTAATCTAAAAAATATGAAGATGAAGAAGTGAAAGAAAAACTGTTTTTCGAAGTAGAAAGGGTTCTTAAAAGCCTGAATTTTAGATTACCTCGTTATAAGGTCAAAACCATTACGTTATTTCTGATAAATGTCTTAGTAGCAATATCGAAACCTGACAGATTATTGAGAGTACAGTTTATTAATAATACGTGTTACTGTTTTAACGTAGTTGCGTGTGCTGTTTATCTTTTTGTTGAGCAAACACCTTGATGGCAGCAAATTTCGTTGCCCTACTTTTTCCGCTTCTCAATTTATCTGGGCGCGTAAACTAAAACACACTTACGTGGTATTAGTTGAAATTTCTTGATTAACCGTGAAGCAGGTTACTTGGAAGCAAGGTAAACATTTGAGAATGTTCCCTTAGGGAGGAAAATAGTGCGTAGGTTTTTAGATAGTCGACGTCCGTGTGTTACATTACTGAATGTGTTGACTGAGCCCTTTTGTTTGCTTAAATTTTCACAACAGTGACAAAACTGCTTTTAGATTTTACAGAGAAGCTTATATATTTTCCTTTCGGGTTTTCGAGTGAGCTTTTTTGTTTGTTTGTGGTTTTTACTTCAGAAAATTCGAGTTTCGTAATAAATAAATACCAACTTGAAGCAGAATACTTCTGTAATTTGTTTTATATCGCATAGCCACATAAATTCTTCCATTAAATATAACTTTAATCTTGTTTTACTCTGTTTTATAATACCAATAATATGTTTGTTTGAATCTTAGGATTTGCTTGTCTTTGTAATTATAAGACAATTTATTGTCTTCCGTCCCTTCGAAAGAACCCACAACATAAGATTGCATAAACTCAACTACGAAGAAATGTATACAATTTTTGCAACCTCTCATTGAGTATATTTAATTGTTTGTTACAGATACCAGACCAGTTATCAAGTAATCAACTATTTTGATTTTTAGAAGTATATAAAAAGCCCTTCAATAAAATCTTTTCATAGCAAAACTATACCAAACCAAAATTAATTATCCAAGCATAGGTAATTACAAAGCGCAAAATTAATTTATTTGGCGAAATTCACAATATTACTATTGCAAACACAGTTAGAAAGCAGTCGACGTAATAGAGTTCGTTAGTATTCAGGAGAAAATTTACCCAGTATAGATTTAATGCAAGATAATAATACATGGTAGACAATTATTTCTGGAAGCATTGCTGTTTTTAGTTGGTTTGTTTAAACAATGATGCAGAAAGTTAGAGGTGCTGTTTTGAATATGTATTTATGTAAAATGTACCAATTATTTATCTTGCAAACTATTGCGGCAGTAGAAAATTAGGTTTTCCTTAAAGGCATAGAAAAGTAGCTAACGCAATTGTTTATTAATGTTTAGCACAAGTTAAAAATATGAAAAATATGGCAATCATTAAAAGTATTTTGTATGTTGGTATTTTTTAGAACACTAAATATAGCAGCGATTTTTATAAATTCAATTATTACCTCGATGTGTTTAGATATTTAATATAGAATAAAGCGACTAATTCTTTAGAAAAAGGATTGTGCTAGTTATCCACATTTAACAAAATAACGTTAGTTGCTTGAGGCTTTTCGTGCATACCTACTACGCGGGTGCTAAATCAAACTTTAACGTAAATATAAACATGAATTAAAAAAGAAAAAGAACCCGCCTTGTTCATTATTTTTATTGAAGTTATTTGCTGTTCTGTTTTGCTTTTCTTTAAATACTCATTCTGTTTTGTTTTTCTTTTAATTCATCCTGTGAAGTTTAGTGGGCTAAACAATTTTAGCTGGGAATTATATACGGGGTTTGCCCTAAAAAGACTGCAAAGTAGTTAAAGATACCACCTTTTAGGTGATTCCTTAAAGAACCTAAAAGGGTCTCCGTTCAACTAAGAGTACGAGTCCTGTAGTCGTCAGATTTGTATGTTCAGTTTTAGTTATTTGTACAACTAGTAATGAAAGCAATACTTTTTTTCATGAGTTTGAAGTTTGATGCACGACGGCGAAGCCGGAGTGCATCAATCAAACGAGTGAAAAAAAGATGCTTTCATACGAGTTGTACACAATATTTTTTTGCATTTTTACATTTTAAATCCCTCAAAACAGGATAAAAAGGATTTGAGAATTGACAGTTGTCAAACTGACAATTTACAATATTTTATTTAAAGCATACTTACTTAATGCAAAATGTAAAATTAAATAGTTAAAAAAAGTGTTGCTTTCTTTATGATTTTTTGATAAAAAAAGTCCACTTTTTTTGTCAAAATGCAAAAAAATTATTTTGCAATGTTTTCGATAAATAATTGATTAATTTATATCATCTGACGAAGATTACAATAACATCTTCTTACGATAGATATAAAATTCTGTAATTTCCATATTGGTCTAACTATTGTAACGTTTTTAATTCCTTTATTTAAAACTTCGGCCCATGGTGTGAATTATTTATTAAAAATTTAAGCAACGTAATAATTAACACGAAACAACAACTTAAACACTAGAATCACAACATTAATAGATACCTACTAATCCGAAACACTAACTAATTTATTTATACAGTTTATTTATATTCACGCACGCACTTGTATTACACATGTTCGCTCTTGGTCGCGAGTGGTAGACTTTGGTAGGCTACTTGCTCGTCGAAGAAGCGGACCTTATGTACCAACTACGGCCTTCTATTCAAATCCAGAATGCAACAGGGGCGGTGACGTATATCGAATAATCGGGAACACTCCCGATTCTGTCGGCGGATGACATCATCGGCGAGTCTCGGTACACTATTATACAATCCGACACTTTATTTAAATCTTGATTGATAAAAAAAAAGAAGTGAATGTTACCTCTACCTTTTCCGGAAATGATACGAAGTTAATTCGTTTAAATGTATGTAGTTCGAATTTTTTCCTGGTGTTTAGTCCTTGCTTAGAGTATTTTCTTATAGCTGACATAATGATTGAGCTGTTATATCAAACCTCTTGCTAGAAATAATAAAGCAAAATACGAAATTAAAATATCTTTGGTCGTGTTGCATTATTGCACCATAAACATCTTATCTTGTTTGCAGGATGTTCGAATATTTCTTGTAATTGTATAATTTCAGATACCCTAACGTTGTGAGCTGATTTTATTTTATTTTCTTAGAAAAAATTTACACTCTTGCAGAGCCCTAAAATACAAGTTCGGGGATTCCCTGTGCACCCACAACTCAACTAAATGAAAATCCGAATTGCATTTCACTAGGTGAAGCGTGTAAAACGGCAATTAAATGTGCTTATTCAAGTCTTGTCTTGATTCAAGATATGTGTATTATACAAGAACAAAAGATATGCAATTCCTATGTAATATCGACAATAAATACCACTGACTGCCTTTCTTAAGAATTTATTTTAAATTCTCTATCAAATAAAGGTTAAAACTTTATTTTCTGCTGAATTTTCCGTTAAGCAAGCCATTTGGTCAAATTTTTCGTTCCGGCTACTTCATATCACAGGTCTGAGATTTTTTTTTTATTGAGCCCGTCTATCTTTTGGTTGGGAAGCACTGCAGCCTAAAAGGCTTATTGTGCATACCCCAACTTATTGATCACATCCATTCGGTGATCTTTGTTCAGTGTATCAAGAGATAAAGGTCCTTCGCCGGGTGTCTAACAAATGCCTTCGGTTTCATAATAGGCTGCCCGAATATTCTCTGTCTTTTTCTCACCAGCACATCACAAATACACAAAATGTGTGTTGCTGCCTCTGTTTCCTTATTGCAAAGTCTACAATTAAGGTGTCCATTATATTTACCGATCTTCCACAGGTGTTTCTTAACAGTTGAATGCCCTGTTAGTAGACCTGTGATGATCCTGAGTTATGCCCTATCCAAAACTTCGCTTCTTGCAAGGTGTGTTAGTCCAGAATCCTTCGTGTTGAGTGCAAATCCAGTCACTTAAGTATCCTCGAATGGCACTTCTTGAAATTCCTAACGTTGGTTCTGGGCCAAGGTAAGCTTCAGTGATCCCTGCCTTGCTAATTCGTCGGCTTTCTCGTTACCGTCTACGCCACAATGACCTGGTACGCAGAAAAGTCTTACCACGTTCTGTTCTTCCAAGTCATTGATTTCCTCTAGGCATTCCCATACCAGTCTGGAAGAAGTCTTGCTACTTGAGAGAACCTTCAAAGCCGCCTGGCTGTCTGATGATATGTAGATATGCATGTGTTTATATATCCTCCGATTGTTTTTCCGCGCAGGAGCCCTTCTTTTGGTCTTTCTCTATAAACTCCCGACCCGGCACCAGTCTCAGTCTTGGAACCGTCCGTGTTCCTGATAAGACTTCCACGAGGAATATCCTTTGGGGTCTTTCCACTCGTCACGATCCTTAATTACCACCTCGAAGAGTGAGCCTACAGAGTATTTGGGTGTCATATAGTCGACCCTCATTTCAAGTAAAGGGCCCTCTATGCTTCAAACTATACTAGTGTGTTTTGTACCTAAGCAAAGGTTGTACAGAATGTACAGTAAACTTTGTAGTCTATGGATTCCCAATCTTGCCTTTCCCTGTATCTGGAATCACAATATGAAGAGGAGTTATGTTAAGACAGAGCCTGTTATGTCAAAGCTTTGTATCTTGCATAGTCTTAGTTTTGCGGATTCTTGCTTGACCTTAGGCCACAACATCAAGACCGCATTCATACTAGCTGGTCTGACTACTCTAGTATAGGCAATGCATCATTCTTGGTTCGAGACCCCAAAATCTATCGCTAACGTAGTTTCCGCTTTTCTGATAATTTTGCCAATATGGTGGTACCAGGTTAGTTTAGAATTCACTATGATTCACAGATACTTTATCTCCCCCGGTAAAACGGTTTCTTTACCTCATAGAAGTAGAGGTCTCAAACCCTCTAGGTTCCTTCTTCGCGTATATAGTATTATGGTGGCCTTTTCGGTACTGACTTTAAGGTCTTCCCTTTCAGTCCACCTGTTGCATGCGCCCCCTGACCATGTTGGCAAATATCCCTTCTACTGCTATGAGAAGATCGTCAGCGTATCCTAAGGGAGAAAATCCTTTGCTGCAGAAGTTCGTCCATGAAAGATTCCATTGGAGGGAACAAAGAACTTTGCCGTGGGGACACCCTCCTGCCACCCGAACTGCTGCAGGTTTATCCAACAGTGATGTATAGGCCACCCTTCCTCTCAGCATGCAGTCTATCTGGTTCTAGCCCACGATCTCGTAGAGCTGTGTTGTCAAAAGCTCCTTATATGCCTAGGAAAGCTCAAAGAACTGCTGTAGTTTTATCCAACAGTGATGTATAGGCCACCCTTCCTCACAGCATGCAGTCTATCTGGTTCTAGCCCACGATCTCGTAGGGCTATGTGTTGTCAAAAGCTTCTTCTATGCCTAGGAAAGCTCGAAGAAGGGTCTCTTTGTTTTTCAGCGTCTTCCACGCCCTTCTGATAAGACGCTAGACATCTGTTTCTGTTGATAGACCTGCTTTATAGCCAAACTGGGTTTGGTGTAGAGGACTGTTTACCAAGACACCATCCCAAATGTATCTATCGAGCAGTTACTCATGACATAAGGCTAATGGGTCGAAATGACTTTGCCTGAGAATAGTTCGTCTTACCAGTCTTTGGATTAAAAACCACCTTGGTTAGTCTCCATATTCTAGGCATGTATTTCAGGGCTAAACTGGCTCTGAGTACTATGCAGATGGTAAATAAGGTCCGAACCCTTCTGGAGCATGGATGGATAAATCCCGTCCGATCTCGGAGGTTTACAGGGTCAAATGAGTCTATTTCCCATTTGATCTTGGCTAAGGTGATAATCTTTCTTGCAGTTTGCCAGATTTTTGGTTTAATGCTGGACAAAGTTGTTTTTTTTTTGGTAAAAAAAGGATTTATTTTAATTAGCTTGATTTTCAATTTTTTAAACCACTCTCGAGCTTTAGGTAAAACGATTTAGAGAGCTTGAAGGCTATTAATAAGTTAATATGTGACGTATGATAGTGCCGTCAATATACTTGGCTGTTGTGATGGGATTTATAATAGAAAGATCTGCTGTAATTATTAATTATAATACGGGGCCCGCAAGACAGTCTTGTGGAACTTCTTATTTTATGTTAGTTATGTATTGTATTTGGTTTTGTGTTTTACTCTAACGTGGCGACTGTAGATGTAAAATTCTGATGAAATAATTATTATTAGGCAATTTTGCTTTAGTGTGTGAATAAAATACCAAAGAGTTGCATGACGCACATGTAGAAAGCTTTGATGCCGTTTTATCCTTACAATCCGTGTTGTGAATCTGTTGCTTGGAAACTAGTTTGTATTTTTCTAATGTGAGCTACAATATTGTAAAAAAAAGTTGTAAAATTCTTTAAACAGCACCGGTAATGGACTAATATCCCTGTGGTTATTCCTAATTTATATTGTGGCTTAGAAACTTAGAACACTGGGTGGGAAATAAGATTTGAAGAGAACATTGAAGTACATCAAATGAATTTGACATCTTTGTAGGTTTGCTCATAACAAGGTCATAACTTACAGCGGTTTTAAGATTAATCCTTTTAGGAATAAATAATAATAACTTCCTTTAATTTTATTGCCAATAGGTTCAAGTTTAATGCTTTTTGGTAATTTCAAATTGTTTATTTTCCTGGCCGTAAAATAATGAGAGTGGATAGAGGGGTTTCTTGCCTTTTTGATATTTTAGTTTCGAATGGGTGTACGGATTTCTTCGGTGTATTTCGTCTTGGTAATTTTCTATGACAGGTAGCAATTAACTCCTGTAATCCATAGGTTCTCTAGATAGTTTTAAGATTTTTGAATTTGTCAGCTTTGGAAATGTAGAAGATTAATTTGGTTGCTTTATAAACCAAAGGTCTTGGTTTTGATTTTGACCAAAGTCATAGAGAGCTTTTTCGTTTTTGCATATGAAATAAACCTGTCTCAGTGTAATGTTAGATATGATAAAGGTTCCTACCAGGGGTGGAAGTTGTTGGGTTAAGGAAAAACTGTATTTGAGTTGTAGTAAATAACCATGGTTGGCTCCTGCAAGCTTGGCCTTCGTCCAATAAATAACAAACTCAACAATTGCATTTTTTTGTTTTTCAGGTGTAATTGCTTTAATTCTTTAGAAGCCTTCTGAAATTTCTTGTTAGATTCTTCTAATTGTGATTTACCATAAGCCACATTTTTACTCAGCTATTGTTGGGAGATCTTCTATTCTTACTGATGTTAAATATTGTAATAAATTATTGTTGTTTTATAATGTTTGGTATCTAGAATACACAACAATATATTATAGTAATTTCATACAAACAGGCTTGAAGATTCGTTAGTTCTAGCTGTCCTTACAAATCTGGCGACATAACTATAGCAAACAGAATATTTTAGAAAGTAAAGCTATGAATTAATGTTGTTCTTCTGTCTTTTAATCTTGCGTATGAAATTTTGTAGATCACCTAATCATATGAGTATCCTTTGGTGCTAGTTTCTCAGATATTTTAAATTATTCATTCGATTGCAAATATTCTTACACCTGAGGTAATTGATCTACGTTTTATATATGCTTGTTCATCTCATCATAAACCTGAAGTTATTTAGCATTTTGGCAATTCTTGACGAAAATTAGATAAATTCTGCTGATAACAAATGATGTGAATTTTCTTTTTAAATAAATACGGTAAATCGTTTACGAGATTTGTAAAGTATTTTAAAGAGTAAAAGGGTGCTTAAATGAGTTGTAGAAACAACTAATATTGTAAGTGAATTTATATACATTTGTTATTGTTTTCTGCAGCTAATTTAGTTGTCTTAATAACTTCTTTTACGTGAAAAGTTGCAGAAAAAAAGCTGAAAATATAAGTCCTGCATAAAATATAATTTCAAATAGTTATACTAGCGATTTTCGTAAATTTACTTTTATCAACTGCATTATAAAATTCGAAGAGTGTTATTTTAATCGTTAAAAATATAATTTATATATTTTTCCACAACTGTATATTCAGGTAAAACGTAAATTGAAAATTAGTTGCCTGGGGTTATATGAAAATTACATAAACGATTCATTTCGAAACGAAACTGTACAAATTTATCTCACAAAATGGGAGTAATTATTTCACTGAATATATGGAAAGTCATGTCGCTATATGTGGAATAATCGGACTCTTGCTCACCGTATTTACTTTACAGATAAAAAGGACATGCGACATTCCAACAAATTCCGTATTTACTCTGTTTGCCCTCGTTAACTTTTGTGTGCTGGGCTTTATCCATATTTTATATCCATTTTTATTCTAGGCTCGTAAATTTTAATGCATAAAACGAGCTTTACACACAGAAATTTCCTCCAAATTTCGATATAGGTGTGTTCTTTCAGAATTCATAGGCTACTAGATTCATTCTCATACCCTATATGTATTAGTTTCACGTCCCTGCAAAACGTTTCAACTCCATAAAAGTGATGTGTGAAGTGAACGTTGTCCCCGATAAGAAGAACTGTTGGAAATATATCGAATCCCACTGCTGATATTACGAAAATTAAATGGCTTACTATTGAAAGTTTAGAAAAATGTCTCGAAATTGATTGTTTAATATATGTATGTTTTAAAGGCCGAATAAATGATAATTTTTGTACTAGTACAGCGTGGGTTATGTTAAGGCCGATTATGAATAAATCGATCGGACTAAAAATGCAAAGAACTGACAGTTGTGTTATTTATGAGTATCTATCAGGTTTGATGTGTTTTCGATTACTTTACTAAATATTCGATAAAGATTAATTTAAAGGTCATTATGATCATCGTGTGTAGTTTTGACTTTTGGGATTAAAAAATGAATAATTCATTTGATATCAATGCGGTTGTTGTATGCTAGTTAGTTACTAATTCATTTATTGAATAAAAAATGTGCACAGTTCAGTTGTGTTTTATTATACAGATAATCGAAATTCGCACGGAGGAGGAAAATTTAACTTTTCGAAAAAATAGTCACGTTCTTAAAATGAATGTAACGACTTGTCGCCGTTGTTCAGGCAAGTTTAACACATGTAGCAAGTGTTACCTTAGTACATTACATTAGTTTCACACAACTTGATAATATATATGGAAGTAATCGTACATGCGAAATGTTCTAAACTCGTGCAGGATCGTTCCACCAACTTTTGTAATGTGGCAGTAACCGAAAGTATAAAACTGAACGGCTGGATCTGAAGAAAGCAATAATCCGCACGCGGCTAACGTCGTTATAACCAGATATGGCTCGAGGATTCAGATCTGAAGAGGCGCACAGCGGGACAAAACTTGCCGCAAATAAACAAAATGTCATTAGTCAAGTCAATGTACCATCTTGCAGCCAAACCAGTAAGTGGAGGCGGTGTTAATGGCCGATTTATACGGCGGTGCCAGACACCCGCAAGAACAAGTCCGACAATCATACAAACTGCATAGTAATCAACATTATGCAAATTACGATAATTTGCATAGTTTAGGAACAATTTAAGGAACCTAATTTTAGGGATGCAAATGGAGTACGCGAGACGAACCGGAAGATAGAGTGGACTCTGCTAGTGACGCAGCGGTATATGTTATATGACAGTGAAATCTCTTTAGATCCGTATAGCGACGACAATTATCCTTTCCAGAGGTCCTCGAATGAACTTGTCGTGAATGCCTTCTAGACCTCCGTATATTCGCTAACTGACATTGCAGTTATTTTCATCAAAAATAGCTGGAGCAGGAATCCCGGCTCTTATTCAACCATCAGCTTTAGAGCAGTTCACTCCGTACAAGTAAAATAACCTACAGCGCCACCAATCAAACAAGTCTGTCAAGTTGGCGTGGTGTGGTGTCGCTGTATTTTAGAGGTACACTCAGTGTCAATAGTACTTTGGCGGTAAATTTAAACGTGTAACATTGTGTATTTGCAAGTTTATTAATTTTTATTATGTACCTACGTTCTTATATAAATTTGTTAAAACTGTTAAAAGAAAATTTAGTAGACAAGTACCAGAATTAGATTTGAGAAGGAAATAAATAAGGAAATTTTATTTTTATTTTAGATAAATTTTGTCTACTATATTTCTGGCTTCGGAATGAACAGTTTTTTCCCTTTACTTGCCATAGCGATAAAAGCGATTAGAAGAAATGGATTCTATAAATAAATACATAAATAGCAATTGAGGTTATGCGAAAATTTCATTTTAAAAATACTTTAAATTATCTATAAAATATATGCCTACCTTATTAGGAATAAGTCGAACAAAAATAATCTTAAAAAGACTGATTTTTTTTATAAAGAGGAACGAAAGCAGAGAAAATTAAGAAACACAAACACGCGATAACTGTCAATTTGTTAGCTACTTTCACTTTTGACACGGAAGGTACAACGCCGGCAGGAGTTGTAGGTATTGGCTTAAACTTTTACCGCCACGAATTTTTAAAATTAGTTGGCATATTTTCCGATGGATTTGTTTGCTTGGTGGCGCTGTAAATACATCAACTGCAATTCTGCCTTCTATTTTAAAGTGAAAATTTAATAAAAACGTCTCGATTAATAACAAGCAAAACTAGTTAAGATTTGATTATTTACAGGATTCAACGTTTTATTGTTATCCGGCAATATGAAACTCTTTCATTTTCAGGATGTTGCAATTGCAAGCATATTTAAAAAAAATACTTAAATTTGCAATATGCTGTGTTGCACATTCCAATTAAGCTTCATACATGCTGTTATTTCTATTGGAATGTAATAAATAGATTTATTGCTTTTTGGCTCGAGGCATTTTTTGCATAACGTTCATTGTCTTCATAGATTGATCTGCACAATTAAAATTTACAACATTGCATGGAATTATGTATGTATGCAAAATAGTTGTTTGTTTAAACTGTATATTATTGGTCCAAATCGATCCAAGGTTGACATAATCACATTAATAAAAATTGACACGGCTCTCCTTTGACTTGATTGATTAGCATTAAGTGTGTTTCCTGGATGGTTTGACCCATGTACTACTTGATCTGTTGATAGTGGTTTTAAGTTAGTCTTCATGGTTCTAAGTAACTTTCCACATAGCACCATCTCCAGCTAAGTTTTACTTCCTAATATTTTCTTTGTTAACCTTTCTTAATGCAATTGTTTCCATTGTAAATATTTGAAAGTTAAGTTTATCGGATGGCGAAGAAACTGAACTTTGGTTATAGTGCTAAACTTCTGCGCCGTGATGTTGTATAAATCCTCTAGCATCTTATTTTATTCCCTTGAATTTTGCAGATTTAGTTCAAAATTCGAGATGGTAATAATTCTAGGCCATTGTTTTAATTTAATGGTCAAAACTGTGAAATTAATCCATACTCAAAGTGGATTTGAAATATTTGTCAATAAAAATCTATTTGTCTTATCCACAAGTTTTTGTTAAATGTTAATTTTATGATTTGATGAGCTTAAGAATCGATCGCTGCCTGGTTTTAGAGCTGTTTTGTTTCTTACCAATCTTTAATCAGACAGAGGACGTCCAACGTTCGTTGTCTTCATAGATTGCGTTATTTAATTCAAATCGATAACATTGTATTTAATCAAACTGGATGTTATCGATTCAGTTTGACATTTTTAAGCGCTTACTTAACATTGGGGAAACTAAACTATATTGGTCCTTTACAAGTTCCACATTATAAAAAAGCTATTAACAGCAGTTTCCCTTTAAACTAAGCACAACAAAAATTAAAATCGAAGTAATCTATTAGTTATTTCCACTTAACTACTAAACAGCATTGATAGACAGCATACCCAAAATTTTGCCTATAACTATAGTTTCTCAGCTCTGATCTGATGAAAGTGCTAATGAATTTCAACACTTGATGGTGTCAACGTCGACCTCTGACTTTAAAGTGAATTATTGTATTTGTTGCAACTTTTAATGCAGCCGTAGAATTTCCAGAAACTTTGTCTTATATGTATGTACATTTTTGTCAGTCGTCCTGGTTAATTTAGAGAAAAACATTTTTGTTTTCAATTTCAGAGTGGTTCTTAAACAATTCTTCTTCTTGAGGTGGCGTGCCCTTCACAAAACGTTGTCGTCTTCTCTCCATATGTCTGTAGTGTGCGTTTCAAGTAGTCTATACACATAGGGGACCTACAGCTTTACGTGGGCTCCGAACCACGGAAGCGCTTGCACTACTTCAGAGAAAACTTACTAAGCAGAAATACCTCGGTAATTTTCCATTGCCTTCAGAAAGAAGCGGTCGGGTCTTTCCAATGCATATAGAATGTGTACCCCTGTGAATCTGGATCATTCTTAATATCGTGGTCAGACGCACCCTGAACCAATAGACTCCCTACCGCGACCTTGAACGATCCTTAAACCATTACAGATATTGTAATAAATATGTAAATAAATTTATATTATATTAGTTTATCGTAGACCAAGGTGGGGCAGTGGTAGAGGGCCAGGCTATTGTGCTCGGCTGACGAGATGGCGTGAGCCAGGAATGCGGCCCAATCAGGCGTTCCGAGAAAATGGTGTATTTAACACCGGAATCCCGTCATTACTATTTTGTTGTATTTTCTTCTCAGAAGTGAAATCCCTTTACCTCAGCCCCCTGACGCCAACTCCTCAGCCGAGGACAATAGCGTTACGTATGTCCTTGGTTCGAATATTCCGATGGACAGGATTTTCATATAATCTGGAGGTCGATATCGAGCCCCGGTGGCCATTCGTCGTTGCCCTAAATTAACGACGCTGTCTTCCGAATACAGACCTAGGTACCAGTACCAGGTAGTGTAACAAGAACCTACATATTCGCACACTTATGTATACTATACACATGGTGCAGAATCTACGTCCAAAGGGCGCACCAATCACGTGACCGCAGAGTTGGGCCGGACTGTGCATTGCACCCGTAATGCCATTTCTCAATATTTTATTTCACGTTTGAGATATCGAAATAAATTGTAGGAAAAATCTACGTATTCTGAATTTTAAAGCAAAAACGTGTTTGGAATTTTTATCTGGGCATCTGGTCAGTGTGTGTTCTGCGTTTTCTGATTCTCTTCCGCAATATAGGCATATTTCGTCTTCTACTTTTTCTATTCTTTTTAGGTTCTGGAAACAACTATGGTATGGCATTACCTGCGTTAGGTGAAAATTCATCGTTCCATGTTTTCTGTTTATCCATGTGTTTACGTTCGGTGTTAGTCTTTTCGTCCATTTACTTTTTTCGCACTGTTCCCATCTTATTTGTCATTTCCTAGTGGTGTGTTGTCGTTCTTCCTTTTTCCCTCGGTTACTTGGTTCGGCTAATCTTTTACGCCCTTCCACTATCAGATTTATTGATATCGATTTAGCTAATACCTGTGCGCCTTCTAATGAGACTGTGTTGTATGGTCCTATTATTCTGACAGCCATTTTTCTTTAAATTTTGTTTAACTTGGTCCTGTATTTTTCTTTTTCCGTCGTTTTGTGCCATACTGGTGCGGCACTTACAATATGATGGATTCTGCGACCGCTACCCTTTTAACCTCTTGGGCGCCCCCTACCCGAGGCATTATCTTATTCAGCGCCGTTACTACCTTACTCACTTTTTCGTAAATAAACTAGTCAAAAATGAATAGGGATATTGCTGTATTAACCATGTTAAGAACATAAAATACAACACGAAACATTTTTACCATACCTACAAATGTGTGTAATAACAATATCCCTATTCATTTTTGAGTAGTTTATATCCTATATGTTTGTCGAAGCTTATCCTCCTGTCCATCACTATGCCTAGATATTTCAGTTTAGGCTGCGTTTCGATTTCTATATCGTTGACTTATATTTTTATCGTCCCGCACCTTTTTATCACTATTAGCGTTAGTGTTACGGTTTTCTCAGGTACTAGTTTCATTGACTTTTCTTTCAGCCATGCTTTTACCCTGTTTAATGCTTCATTTGCTATTTTTACCATTTGTTACTCTCGTTTTGCTGTTATGAAGATGGCCAGATCGTCCCCGTCCATTATACATAGCATTCCACAGGATTGGTCCTAGGACTTATCCTTGGGGAACGCCGCCTGTCATATTAATATGCGTCCCTTCTTCAACTTCTATGACTCTATTGCTTAGATAACTTTGTATAATTCGGATTAGGTAATTAGAGATCCCTACTTTCCTCTAGTGCATCTATTATGCCTCTCCATGGTGCGGAGTTAAAGCATTTTTTACGTCTATCGTAATCATGATGTATAGAGCTTTCTTGTGTTCTAAAAAACCCAACCTAATCTAATCTAACCCAACTTAACCTAACCTAGATTGGTCCTCTTATTTCTTCTCCAAATTTCTGCTTAGGAATATTAAATTAGTGGACGTTTTCGATTCGTGTAAACAATTTAAATTTATTTTTACGTATTGCTGTCAATAAAATGAACGAATAAAATGTAGTACCATTAGCAAATAAAAAAATTTAAAGCTGAATGCACTGTGGCAAAACTTTGTTTTACATTTTTATAAAATTAACTGTATTTGTGCTAAAAGAATTATTTATCTTTATATTTAAATTACTGCTGGTCATGGCATGATTGTATTCTATATTATACAGGGTGTAACATGAAGTAATGTCACCCTTTTAGGGGTATATTCTACAGCCCAAAATAAGAAAAAAATTCATTCATATAATTTTTTTTTCGAAAATGCTCTGTTCGGGAAAACAAATAAATTGTAAATTTTGACAAGTGTTTGCCAAGGTAATAAAGTTAATACTAAAGTTAATATGGCTTATCGATTTACAAATGAATAGTACGCAGACATGCGTCTTATGTATGGTTTTGCGTCTGGAGATGGTGTAGCTGCACGGAATCTTTACCAGGAATGTTTTCCGAATAGAACAGTTCCGGATAGGAGAACATTCGAAGCAGTTGACAGACGATTAAGAGAAACTGGCCGTTTATGTCTAGTTCGGTATGAAAGGCAGGTAAATCGTGATCACAATGTTGAAGAATAGATACTTCAAATTGTAGAGGGTAATCCAGCAGTGAGTAATAAAGCATTTTGAAACTGCCTTTGTCAATGACTTCCTTATGGAGCATTTTCGAAAGAAAATTTATATGAATTTTTTTCTTATTTTGGGTTGTAGAATATACCCTTAAAAGGATGACATTACTTCATGTTACACCCTGTATAGAAAACCTGGTAAACACTTATAAATAATTATTAGTAACACGGTGTAGCTTGGAAAAAGGTTTTCTTTGGAAAATCACTTAGGGTGACCTATTTTATCATCTTAAAAGGAAATATTGTAGATAAAAAAAAACTTTTAAGCTGTGTTCTAAAGGTCGAAATTAGTTACAAAATGTCGTGCTTTTATATAAAGCTTTGTTTAAAAAACATTAAAATGGATACGGCCTTTTAGGGAAAATTAATTTTGAATGTACGAAAAAGCATCCCTATTTTATTTTAAGTTTTCTAATACACATATTTTCATAACATTTTAAGGTTTCTGGAAATATATATTTATGATCAAATTGTCGTCACAGATTTCACTATTTCGACACGTTTATATAGGATGTTTATAATTCACAAGGCTGCCTATTTTTTGTTCTTTTAACAATTTAACTTACCAATAAGGTCCCCTTTTTTGTTTTTACAGGGCGTAAATAAATTTTAAAACCATATGTTAACATACGCAGAAAAAATTATTATTTCCACGAGCTTCATCTACAAACCTCCAGGTAAAAGAAACGTTCTTGCGTATCTACTGACGTAAATAGACTCACTCCCATAAAGATCTCAACTTTAGTTTGGCCACCTACACTTGCTTTTCAGACTAGCAGTTGATAGCCATGAAAAGGTATTCAGGGACCAATTTTCGTCCCTTTTGTATTGAAGTAGGATACGAATACTGTGTTCGGCGAAATTATTTATTTTTTATGTAACGAATGAGAAATTACAGAAAAATAGCCGAATACATTGACAAAGGAAACAATATTAATTTTACTTTCGAATTGTTGTTTAGTGTAGCAATAATTGACAAACACAGTTCTTATCTAAAATATTTGATTAGAAAACAAGGATTCTTTTGTAGCGAAATCAAGCATTTGGCCATAAATATTCGGAAGAGAAGTAGATCAATTTATGAAGTTAAAATAACTGCTAAATTTCTATCGATCTGCCTGCATGTATATGTAGAAAACTCTCTCTCTCTGCTAGTATTCGAAGCACTAATTTCTGGCTATAAATGCTAAGTCTGTTGGCCCTTAAATGCTGAGAAGTTAGAATAAGAACGTATAATGTATTCGCCATCTTTCTAGACCAAAAGGGCTATGTTAGGTTTACTTGGGATAAACAAATCTTATTATGAAGCTCGATCTTTTTATTACGGAAATTAATGTTATTTAAGCAACATTTAATAACTAAATCTACTAACATAACCTAGAATTGTGCACATAGCCTACCTAAGCCAATACCAACAGAACTATCTGCAGTCATGGCTAACTACTGCCCAAATGAGGCACGAACAGTGTATAAAACCTCACAAAAAGCCATTTTAAAGAACAAAAAAGTGAATGATTAATTATTAATAACATTTAAGAATCCTGGCGGTTTTAAAATTAAAATTTCACGCAGTTTATAGCCGTCACAAAAGATTAATGATTTTTTTACCTTTCTAACTACAATGGTTATAAATTTGTGCACGTAACGCATTAACGTTAGGGAGACAATAAGACACGATATTCTAATTGTTTGAGCTTGATAGATTTTTTACCTATGGATGTATTTAAGGGGCATTGTTTACGCACGAGAAGTAAACTGTCACGATCACTTGTGAGAAGGGTTCGAGATGCCTGGCGACGTAATCCATGCTAATCCAAGGTTCTTTAGTAAAGTTGAGGAATAATATTTGAAAAAGAACTTGTTAAACAAAGGATAAATGTTAAAAGCGTTTGTTTTAAAACGTTTAACTCTACTAAAACTTTCGATGGTGCGTAATTGATGCTATTTCGTTGTTTTCAGTTGCAAAATACAAAATTTATTTAATTACATTACTTTTGCCTACGTTTTTCAGAACCTTCTGTAAATACGAGAAATTAGTTTAATCAAAAGGGCTTTGCGTGCAATTTTATAACAACAAAATTAAAAAGAACACGGTTGCAAGCAAAAACCTACAAACACAAAATTAATTATAAATAAATGTTTAATGAAATTAACTACAGCTTTGCTCAGAATCATTTACTTGTGAGACAAGGAAAGCAGCAACAAATTAAAATTAGATTAATCCACCCATGTGTGAACTTTTTTAACTCATTTAACCTCACCCACTACCCAATGAAATATTTAAAAGTTTTTTATATCACTGAACATGAGAGATTTTTAAAAAATTTCACTGCCAGTAGCACAAAATCAACGTTAAGAAGTTTTTTTACGTTGGGCAAATTTATAATGTAAATTTTATGAATACATTCGTGATTTTTCATTTTCAAGGTTTACATTAATGAACACTATTATTATTATATGAAAAGTAAACTGATGAGCATTTCACAAGCAAAGTCTTTTATTTAAGATTCACCAATAAAATTAATCGTTTGTAGTACAGTAAATTTGATGAGGTCATAAGAGCGATGCGTTAATTGATTATTTATAGCAATAATAAAACCTGATATGGTTCTAAATTCGTCTATCGATTTTACTGCGGATGTATAGCAGTCGGTTATCGGAAATGAATGGGGTAACATATATAACACTGGAACACGATACTATTATCAAACACCGAACTTGTATCTAAACGCCATAAAGACTGTAGCTACACTGAAAATAATTGTTTGATTAAATTTCTTCCAAGTCGTGCCAGGAAAGTTCGACAAACTGAATTTATCCGAATTTAAGGAGGTTAAAATTATACAGAGATTTACATTTATAAATTTCTCTCTGAAATATTCTGTAACTGTTGAGTTGTTTGTTTAACTATGTAAAACTAATGTAATTTCGTTTGAATGAGGGGCTCGAGATTAACTGGTTCTTCCTAATATTAATTCGAAATACTTCAGTTATGAAGTTAATTATACAAATGTTTTAAAGTAAAAATTAGTATTTTGTAAATGTTTAACAGGTGAATCAGTAGGTACAATTAGGGCCAAGTTTCACATGAGAAGTACATAAAATTTAAATGTAAACCTGATGAGCATTGTTATTATATTAACGTAAACAAAGCTTTTTCAGTTTCACTTAGTAAGAAGCACTTAAAATGTCAGAGAGGTTCCGTAACCAAACAGGAATTTCTTATACGAAAAAAATGAATAATTATGCCGGAGCCGGAAAATGAAAAATGTGGTGATGATCTGACATAGATCACTTATAACAATGTTGGTCTATCCGCTTCTGGAATACTAAGTAGATTTGTCTGAAACAATCAATAAGATCAGTGAAGGTTATTTTCTCTCAAACGTTTTATTCAAAGTATACCTTGGCCGAGGGGTCTTTTGGGCTTAACACCTATGTCAACACCGGGCAAAAGTTCATAAGCAATATTAAATTAAAAATTACTAATTTTATAAACCATCTCTGTAGAATTTCTGGTTTAAATCTGAGGTCAGCCAGTAATTTGAAGCGGATGGAATTTCCAAAAAATTTATTAATCATTATTTATAACAATTCAGACAGTTAGACTTTAACATATTGAAGAATAAATCATGCCAGATGGTTTTGGATAGAGGAAGGTCCAATATTTACATTTCTTTTAAATTGTCACACCTGGCTAAGCTTCAACGGAAATGTGTAGTTATTATCAATAATATTCAATAATTAACAAAAATCGTAAGCTCAAGGTATAGAAAATAACAATCACAATTAAAAATTTTAATTTACAAAATATCCAGCTCCATTTGCAATACTTAAACTGTCATATTACATGGCTGAACCTTATTCAACAAAATTTGGAATAGATATTACAAGGTTTAAACTGAAAGTCGGAGCCTTCCTTCTACCTTTACCTGCGAACGTAATATTTTGTTATATACAGAATTATGAAGTTGAAGTAATTTTTTTAAATATTTTATTTAAACTTTGCAAGACTATTGTTTTTATTTAATGAAATTAAATGATAGTAAATTAGATTATTACTTTCGGTTAGGTTGTTCTTCTTTTTCTTATTATTCAACCCACGCTCGTTCTTTGTTGGACATACGAGTATATCTCCTCCCTGGCCTATCATTTCTCCTTATCTTTTGCTTATTTTTTTGATGATTCCTTTGCCAAACTTTTCTGAATACCTTTTATTATCACAAACCAGTGGCGGCTCATACCTCGGGTTTCTGAATGTTCTGCAGCAAAATATAGTGGCAAAAACGTGTCAGTAAAAATGTTCATCTAAGCAACTAACCTTTCTTATATTTTTAAATTCGACTATAATTTTTTTAGCTTAAATATAGCATCTATTTTAGGACTGTAGTAAATATACTCCTAAAGGTACGTTTTCGTAAGGACAAATCGGGGCGACTTGTTGGCCGGACATGTTTGCCGACCGACAAGTTGGTAAAATTGACAGGTGTTTACGTTGTCACTTGTCTGCAACGGACATGTCGAGAGAACGATCTTCGAATCGAAATCTGCAGTTTTCAAGATGGCAGACGATGAAGTAGTACAGGTTATATCAACTTTCATAGTGTTGGCAGGAAACCATGCGATACTAGAAAGTCAAAAAAAGTCAAAAAGGAAACGCAAAAGATGGTACGTTAGAAGATTTTTAGCGAAGAGGCGTTTGGAAGGTGCATATACGTAGCTCGTTAATGAATGGTCTTCGCTTGCACCTAGTTGTGTCTCTTATTATTAAAAATTGAGTGTTTACGCAGTGATAAATGAACGCCGACTCGACATGTGCGGCTAATTTTTGCATCCGACATTAACATGTCGTCCGACTGTCCCGACATGAAATGCCTTTCGTTTACATTAGAACAGACAAGTCGGCGGACATGCCGGCCAACATGTTGCGTCCTTACGAAAACGTACCTTAAGAAACAACTGTAAATTCATGAATTGATCAGTGAGCGGTCAGTCAAAATACTACAAAATCACGTTTTTTTCCTTGCCAGGTCTCCACTTTCAACACTTATTGTTATCCATCCTCGTAATGTGTTCTACCCAAAGCCAATTTTTTCCTTATCACTGCTCCCATAATATCATACAATTTAGTTTGTCGGTAAAGCCATATTTAGTTTTCCTGTCGTACAGTTATATGCCAGTCATGAATTGTTTCAGGGTTGTCTTAACCAATTCCTATTTTTTTGCGTAAATGCCTCTAAACAGTTTAAGAAGCTTTGTTCAAAGACGCTCCGTGAAACCATGCTGTATTCTAAATAACGTTCTTCTCTGCGTGTTCATACTTCTTGACGCCAGTCTGGCAAAACAAGGCTGATCTGAACCTAGCCCCGTTCTTTCGTTGTGCCCTAGACCTATTATTTGGCAAATCTACCTATCTACATACTTTGTGGCCCCTGGTGAGAAGAGGTCCTGTGGCGGGTCGTGTGGCAGTTATGTTATGTTATGTTCCTTTCTTCTGACAGTTCATGACGGTATTGTATTCATTTTCTGCCCTTTGCAGCTCATCTCTAAGTGTACTCCTGGTTTGAAATATTGTAATCGATCTTCAGACTCAACTAAGTGGATAAAAATGTCTTCTTTTGTGCATATCATTGTCCTCGTCTTCTTTTTTACAGTCTGTCTGAATTGTTTTAATATATTCGAAAGTCAGTAGATTGGTTCACAACGAAGCGATTTGCAATATTTTGTTAAACAATTTATTATTTCTAATTTTGCAACAAAACGCAATAGTGGTAAAGGTAGACCGATGCACAGTAACAACTTGACATTATTTAGATTTTCCCTACATTTGATGAACTTATTAGGGTTTGGTGTTGTTCGGTTGCCAGGATGGGTAACCTATACTTTGCAATATACAGATCGAAACAACTACATCTGTTCCAAGAAGATTAGAGATCTTTAAGAATGAACTTATAGGGGATGCATCCATTTTGCCCAACAGTCTATTCAGCAGTTAGTTCGCAGGAGTCTTTTATTTGGGCACTGAACTCGGATTTTGTCAAACAGTTTCTTATAATTTACAAAGGCTGGTATAAAGGGTAGATTGTATTCATTTAATTTTTAAACTAGTTTGGGAATTGACTGATAGTCATTACTGGAGTACCTACCTGTATGGTCGGTTTGTTCCGTTGGTTGGTACAGATCTAATTTAGTTTTTATTATTCTTTCGTTCACATCTTATGTTTATTTGTTTATAGTATAGACTGATAGGCCTGTAATTTTGTAATTTATCACCTGCTAGTCATCATTGCATTGCCAACCCTTTCAGAATTTTTTCTCTTTTTGGGTATTATTAAAGAGGTCGGCAAGTTCCGTTTTTAGTGTTAATTCGTCATATTTTATCATGTCTGTTAATTCTTAGTCGACCCCAAGGGCTTTACGGTTGTTTAGTGAAAAGTTTCTTTCATCTATATCTGCCTATAGTAACATGTATAATATTTTCCTAGCCCCTGTTTGGAGTCTTTTAAAATATTCTTATATCTCTATTTTGTCGTCTATATTTACCTTTATAATAGCCTTTGGCTACCATTAATATTTCTTTCCTTTTCGATATTTCAGATCCATCAGGTCTATAAGGTGTTTGTTATTCTTTTGGTTCTTATATTCAACTTAGATCTTAGCAGTTTAAGCTCTCGTTGTTTTCTAATGTATTTTAGTTGCTTATTGGGTTGTTTAACCCATTTAAGCGATGATTAAAGTCCTTTTTCTTCATTTCTTTGGTGGAAAGACGTTTTTTAGTACAGTTCTCCCGTGCAGTTCCAGTAGCCCTTATACCTTGCTAAATATTTCAGAAGAGCATACTTGTAAAACAATTGTCAAAAAACGCTATGTGGTCAGATAGTTCTTTGGCAATTTTTAATAGGTCAATTGCAACTTGAGACCTTAGGGGAGTTGTTGACTTTGGAATAACAAGTTCACCAGAGATCGGTTTAGTGCCGCAGTAAGTGTCAAAAGCCTATCAGTATCCACTGGAGCTACACGGCATCCAATCTTAATAACCAAAGCATACTAGTTTGCCCTTCATAAAGTGTTTAGCAGAGTGATGTAGTAAAAATCTGATCATTGCTTCATCAACCGTCTTATTGATACAGATAATGTAAGTCTACTCAAGCGAGTACAGTGGACCACCCAAATGGGTTAATGTCATATCTGTTTTTTTCCACGAGATTCTTAGTATGCTATTTTTTCTATTTTATTTATTATTCTGGCCTTTAATTTTGTCCTATCTATCTGCATTAGCGTGAGCTTCATCAGTTGTTCAAACTTTGTGTTTCTCAAACAAATTGAAGGTTTGATGATGTGGAAGCTATTCAGCATGGAAACATTTTTTTAATTCAATTTATGCGTGAGTATTATGAAGTCTATCTCGTTTTTTTAATTTTTAAGGCAATCAGTGATAAGTGAGATCCTTTTTGATTAGTTTTGTTTCATTATAAAGTGTAGACTAAAAAAGGTTAACTAATAAAAGGCCTGATTCTAACAACATGAAAACAAAAATGGTTATTAAATGGTAAATGTAAAGTTAAAAGCATCACACGCATAAGATATTTAACGAATCGTTGATGTAACTGCGTGTATGTGTTTTTGAATATTCAGAAAACTTTGTCACTCAAGGGAATAAACACAATTTTGCCTAACTTTCCTAATTTATTTTAATTATCTAACTTGGTAGTTCTTACAACAAAGTTACCTGCTTACAGCGAGACAAATTATTATCACTTCGCATAAAACTTTGGTGTGGTATAATATCTGTTTTTATAATAATTAAAAGCATAAGCATTTACAATGGTTTGTACGCTAATGCCACGCATTTCTTGTTACTCACAATTATATCCAGGTATATTATATTTTGTAAGATTGTAAGTACTCGTTGCATTAATGGATTTTTGTTTCAAATGTCCCCTTTTCAATTTTCAATTCTAATAAGAACAAACTTTTATTGTTTTGGTGGTATATTAGTTCCAAATGTTATTGGATAAAGCTTGGCCGTGGAAAATATTTTGCAAACTGGGTTTTTTAAATGTGATTGTTATACATTGTTGTTAAGATTTTTGATGTTATAATCATGGGGCTTAATACATAACAACCACATATTTTTTTTAGTTTATCCAGATTTGGTAACTTACAAAAAATACAAATGTTGGATCTGCAATTTAACAACATGACAGTATGGCCTTTCCTTATCCAAAATCATTTGGAGCGGTTTGCTTTTTCAAAATTAAAATCATTTAAGTATCCTGAAAAATCTATTTTCTGTTTTAAGAGCAGGCCATAAGTGAAGTAATTTTGAGCTATATAATATTGCAGAGTTATTTTTTTTACTTGAAGGAACTACACGTTTAGGTAACAGAAAGCTAAAATTGAAATCTGCCCAAGGTCTTGTTAGTAATAAGAATGATAAAATAGGCCAGGATTAACAGTTATTGTCGCATGAAATTTCTTTTTAAATTAAAAACCTTGAATAATTAACACCTGAATTTAACGTAGTAATCTTTGCAAAAAAGATAATGCGCCGGTTATATTCCGAAGCTTAAAAAGATAAAGTATTCGTGTAAAGTGCCGAGAATAAAGTATCCGCTAAAATTAAAAATTCGTTAAGATTATGAGAACACATTATGAGGCTGTCTAATTAATTTTAATTGTTGGATGTTAGAGTTAGGTGTTGCACACTGTCAGAAGTGAGAAATGTTTGTTATTCTTGGCGCTTTTTCACTTCCTTTCCGTCTTCCTGTTTAAAACTGTAACGTATTCCTTACAATTTCCCTAATGGGACCGTGTGCTGAGTCAAAAGATTTAAATACCATGAAAAGGCTGTTATTTTCCGAGCCGTTCATGAACGGTTAGTGTTTTCCTTACGCCATCCAAGCCCACCCTGGGTGGGTTATCGGCTTTCTCATCGCGTCATTCAGCGGGTCCGCCTGAGCCACTCTCTTACCAGCCTCACATTACCTCTTTCATGGCATTCAATTCACTTGCTAAAGCCAACCCGATCTCGCCAATCTCAAATCCTATTATTAGAGGATAGATATGCCACGACAAAGGTTCTGTCGGATTCAATATCTCACATTTTGCATTATAATCACGTTTATTACTTCAAATTCAATTCAACTCACTCTGCTTATTATTTATTTTCTTTAAGGAAATTATATTTTAAGCTCGTATTTAAAACGAATATCGAAGTCAGTGCTTCCACCACAGCTTCGAAGTGGCTTTTTAATCGCTGACAGGTTCAAACTAGTGTTGTGATTACTCTATCTGTTGTTTAAACGCTTTAGGCAGACCACTGTATTTTAAAAATTGAAGTAGCATTTGCTATTCGTCACTTTCACCTACATAGATAAACAAAAGCACGGGATTTCGGAGTATTTGGGCCCTCCAAATTCGGACCAAATCCCTGTGTTTTAGATTTCAGATTTCAGACTCGTAACACAACCGTAAATCGTAACTTAAACGAAAGGAATCAGCACCTACTTCAATGGCTGCGAAGCCGAATTATCTCACTTTTTTGTGCTGAAATTTTTTCGATTCTGTAAAATATAATATTCGGACGTCAATATATAAACTTATTGATGCTCATTAATTCGGTCCTTTTTAACAATTTTGCTATGTGAGTAGGACGAAGTACCTAAGTAAAACATTCTAAAAATGAAAATATAAGATAACGAAGTTTGAAACATCAGAAGTCGATCGAAAATACCGAACCTTTATTTTATTTTTAAAGCTATTATATTTTTTATGTTTGTGCAATCCCATTTTATAAGGTTTATTCTCGTTCTATTTTCGTTGTTGTATATGTCTTTTATAAGTGACACGATTATCTTCCCAAGCTTTTATGCGTGAGCTTTTTTCGGATTCTATTTTTCTACGATATTTTCCTGCGAGACCTTTCCAAAAGATTATTTTGTCACATTCGTTCCGGTCTATTGTAGTTGTCTTTGTTGTATTTTCTTCTCTACTTTTTGAGAAACGCAAAATAATTTTTAGGAATTTGCCAAGAAAAGTTATAACTGTACCAGAGTAAAGTGTTTAAAAATGCAGGCTGAAATTCTGATTACTAGTTTGGTTTAATCCATTTATCGTAATTTAGTAAATGAAACTTTGTTCTTAGTGGACGCTTTTAGAAATAAATAATGAAACCTTTCGAGACATTATTAAAACTACAAAAGGAAAATAAGGAGCATATTGCGAAATCGTATATGATCAGAAAGTCCTTGGAACGCGGTTGCTATGGATGTTATATTTTCTACATCCTAAACATTTTACATTGTTTTTAAAACAGAAACTTTCACAAAATTTAATGTAAAGTATTTTGTAAGCATTCCTAAAATGGAAAGTAAGCGGTAAAGGTAATTCCCATTCAATTTAAGCTTTCATTAACTTCATCAAAGTCGGAAAATTGTTGGTTTTTCAAAATGTTTATAAATCGCAATACTGAAAAATTTTCGGAAGTTTTCCTGTTTGACTATTAGGCGTTGTCCGTTTCTTGAACGACTGAGCGCCCAGGTACCAAATATTTCATTGACTCGTAATTGACTTGATCTCGAGATGATTCCTAAGGAAAATTTGATATTGCATATGGCATTATGCTCTTACTATTTTGAGAAACGCAAGAGTTATATCATGTTATTCCATGACCAGTTCCTTTGTTTTGGCCGACAACTTCTTCCAAGGTTTGCATAATATCTAGGAGGTCGAAGTATACTTAATGCTAACATATCACCTTTTCCTCGTGATCTTTTCACCTCTCATTTTGAACATTAGTTACTAATGTTCTTCAACTTTACCTATTGTTGCTGAATTTATTTCTTTGTTCTGACGTATATTCATATTAAGTTGTTTGGTGTGGGAAAATGTGTATTAAATTCCTTCCACTTCTATAACTAGCTTATCCACAGATAATTGGTGCATCCTTCTAATATTTAAATTTGATTCTAAATACCCTTTGTCATGCTTTGCAGATTATTTCCTGCCCACACTCTCTCACGGGATAATGGGAAATATTTGAAATTTCGTTTTCATTTATAAACATCATACTATATATTTCAGAGGAGCGGATAGCCGCGTGTAAAATGCCTTGGCCTCTGACAGAGGCATCTCAGGTTCGATTTCTGAGACCGGCGAAGCCGGAATCTACCTCATACGCTCCTCCGTGCTTCGGAGGGCACGTTAAGCCGGCGGTCCCGGTTGTCATACTAACACCTTTGACACTCGTCACTCGACCACTGTGGGTCGATTATCTCCTTATTCGATGGGTAAGGGTAGTCTCCTGCCCAGCATACGTGCTGTACTGAAGGAGAAGAAGATATTATATATTTCCTTGGTCTCTTTCTTAATTTTAAGAAAACGTAACTTTTGCTTTCGTTTAACTTTTAATAAGAATTTAATGTAGCTTCCTAATTTTATAAATTATATTTTAAGAATTCACTCCCCTGGGGAACTTTTAATGTATTCTGACCAATCTAAACCACGGATACGAGCCATTGACCTTCTGCGAAAGTCAGTGGTTCAAATCCCTGTAGAAGTAATTTTTTTAAATGTAGAATTTTTACAATTTGTTAAAATTCATTAAACGTAATTCCTTTGTTTTATCTGCGGTGATAAGTTCCATATAGTCCAACTTAGATTGATATTTGATATGCAAGAACTCATTTTTCTCATTAAAGAATGTATTATTGTTGCCGTAATTGATATTTTCGAAACGTAGTTTCCCACTCGTTTCTCTTTATATTCTCAATTGGGAAATTGGAATTTCTATTTCTACCTGTTATTCCATTCCCTGATTTTCAAAAGCCTTTCTTCCTGTTTGCCCATTTCTTGTTCTACTTGTTTGTGGTGAAATGTTACCCAATAATTTTACATTATTACTTCAGCAATTTTGGTTTTTTCTTTGGGCATGGTTTTATATAACTTACTTTAATTGAAAAGTTAAGTTGGTTAAGATCTCCTTTTTTGGAGAAACTTTAAGTTACTCTATATTGTACCTTCGATATACATTACTCTACCCGTCCTGTTACTATATTTTGATTCAATTGGAGGCTATACATTTTAAGAAAAATAGCTGCGCAGTGGTCTAAATTAGGTGTATAATTTTCTCGGAACGTTTAAAATTCATACACTTTATTGCAAAGTCTTAAATGGTTTTTGTATAATTTTTAATTCATAAATAGTTATTTTTGTAACGAGTACCTAAAATCAAGTTTTTTGGGACGAATCGTTGCTGTTTCCGGACGAGGCGAAGCCGAGTCTGGAATAGCAGACGAGTTTCCAAAAAACGATTTAGGTACGTGTTACAAACAACATTTTTTTGTTAAAGCTCCCAAAAACAGATTCAAACCTTTTATTATGTATGATTCATGTGATCAGAGCATATGTCACTATAGTAGTACGCAAAAGGTTGCTATGACAACTTTTAGGGACTAGGCCGAAAATATAGCATTTTACGGACTTAAATGAGTGTCACTATATAGTAACCAGACTATTTGAGATTGAATCCGGAAAAGACTCATTTTACGGACTTAAATGAGTCCGTAAAATAGCTACTTTTGGGAGCGTGTACTAAAAATAATATTATTTTTAAATATGAGAAAACATGTGCCATACATCAGAACCTTAAAAATATAATACAGATAGAACTTTGTTGCATAGAAATTAATCAGAAAGAATCTTAATACCTTGATTTTAGAAACAAATTGTCATATAATCACGGCTAAGTTGGGAAAGCAATGGATTACATTGAATGTAGGTACATATTTTTCATAAAATGTTAGTTAGAATCTTCTAATTGTAGACCAGCGACTTGTTACCTGCGAAAATTTCCGGTTAAACCTACAAATGTTAAATTTTTGACAATTTCGTGTAAATTTATTACGGATAAAGTTACATTTCGTAATTGTCATATTTTTTTAAAGAAAGAATGGCAGCCAGGTTATCGATAAGCTTTTATAGGATATAGCAAAATTAAAGCATTGAATGGGGGCCACCTTTTGTTGTTCATAGTCGAAATGTTTTTGACATATTGTATTGTTTTCACTTTTGCATTGAATAGTATCGGTTAACTACGTATATCTGACGATACTGCAAAAACACGGAAACCATGGTCATGTTGCTGATTATTGTTGCTAAGTAATTTAATAAAAACCGTTGGTGGGTTCATTTTACCTTGAGATATTGTTTCAAACGTCATTTCCTTGTTTACTAAATTTTTAACTCCTCTATTTAAAAGTAATTTTAATCTACCTATCAGTCCAAATTGGTGTTCTTCGGCGTTATTATGAATGAACCTTTGGTAATCCTTCCATAAACAAATATTTCATTCTGGCCATATCGTTGCCCTTGTATTAATGCAGTAGATTTTTTGGCTAAGAAACAAACCTAAAGAACAAGTGTTTTCACGTATCTTAACGAAGCGCTAGAAATTTCGGTTTCACAACAAATTTTTCAGATTGTTCGCAATATGTTAAAAAGTCGTTGCTTATTAAAGAGCAATATGGTAGGCATATTCAACATTTAAATTGAATTAAACAAATATCATTTTACGAATATGATGCGATTTTACATTGTGCACACTTTAATTTTAAAAGGCGATGGCAATTTTCAATTAATTAATTAATTACCCACAATATTATGTATTTAAAATACTCTTTTGCCTTAGGTTTCGTGCTGCCCTGAAATGTTAAAAAGAGAAAAAAATCGCTGAGAAAATGAACCAAAAGCTTTCTACTCGACCACAATCTATTTAACAATACCTGTTATTCATTAGTTTCTGTTTATTTTCTGAACACGTATGAACATACAAACTTTCGCATAGTAAGGAAAAACCTTAGCTCCCTTCCTAATAATTAAAACTTCAAATACTGACTAAATAATTTATGTTATACGTATCAGTTTCGTAGGATATTTTTAAAAATAATTACTTTATAGTTTTGTAGATATATTAAATATTAACAGCGAGAAACTACACATGCATGACTAGTGTTGTACAACTTCAAAATTTACTGTTCTTAAACGTAATTAACCAAAGCTGTTAACCATTAACCGAAAATCGGAAGATCAATTATTAACAGTAGTTTGGGGTGAACTTTGACTCAGTTGATTTTGTAAAGTTAATTAAAGGAACTAGTTTGTAGGAAATTCTTTTTCTTTTAGAACTTATTTATAAGCATAATTTATAATTCATTATGCTTGGTGTTAGCGTTTCCAATTTCGAAGCTTATTTGAAGTTGTCAAAGCAGAGAGATTTTTTAATTGCGGTTTTCCCTTGTTTTCAAAATTTATTTTGTTTGTGGATATAAACTGTATTCGTATGCTGCAAAACCTTTGAATTTTTTAAAAAAATTTTCGATGGCATTTAATCATTTATCTCGTCTAAATAAATTAGATTAAATTAGAACACAGAATATCAGAAACCTACCCCTTCAATTTTATGAAAAAAAAAGATGTAACCAAACCTGCTAATTTTCTAAATTTTATCCCTTTGTTTACATGCTTTCTCTCAGTATTTTCATAACAAAATAGAATTCCTAAATATGGTTGGAACTATAAAATCATTTTAAAGGTCAATTTGGTTTCGATTCTAAGACTTCTGGTGATTCAAGTGAAAATTAAGTAATTTATTAAATACGTTGATCTCCGCGCACAAAAAAAAAACTGGTTTATTGAATATCCTGGTGCAAGAATAAGCTTTAATTTACACACTTCTGTGAGTAGGTAATCTATAGAGATAAGTTTACACGGTTTGTGGTCACGCTCATGAGGGGGACGCTATCGTGAAACGTACCTACCGTCATGATCGTTGCAGCCCTAATGTGGTGAGTTTGTTCGAACGCAAAACCAGGGGTAGCCGGAATTTTATCAGTTGTCAAAACAGATCGTGCTTTCAGGATGTTGAATTTTCATGCTGTTTATTATAGTAGCGGAACAGGAATAACTGTTATTAATTGGCCAGGGTAAATGTTATGATGGACGACTTTTCAGATACATTTGAAAATTTGAAGGGTTAAAAATGTTAAGCAGTAAAAGGAATTTAAATAATCTTGTTGATTTAACGTTCCTTTGTTACCTAATGGCAAATCGTTTTCAATTCCGAAATGCAGGAACTTTGTTAGGAAATTATCTTGGGGGCCCTGTAAAATGTGTTTTAGAGATAGGCATTTAGGAATACCAGTCAGCAAAATTAATTATGCATGCTATCTGTTGCAACGAGGAGTTACGTACTAGTGAAATGGCGCTGCAACATAGCAAAGTTCTGTCAAATCACCTGTGTTTACATCCAGACTATTCATAGTTCTCCAACTGTAAAGCTCCGGCACATATGGTACAGGGAAATTAAATCCCTGTTTTCGGCAATTAAATCAATAAAACCGAGACAAAATAGTTTTCTAACACTTGTTGGTTGTAATTTTGAAACTGTAGCAGCCAAAGTAATAAAGAAACTATTAAGATGTAATTTCTGTCTTGAAAGTTTTAGTATGAAACCACCTTGTGTGAGTTTCGTCTTGGAGCAGAAGCAAAGCCCATTATTGCGGCTCTGAATCTGAGAGGAACAAAAAGTACCAACAGAGCAAGGCAGTAGCCAGCAGCTAAGCCACACCACCAGCACAGTACGAAATATGTATCAAATTAAGTGATTTCGCAGTTCAGTAACTTCTGAATTCGAGATTATTAATTTCATTTTGTTCTCAATTTTACAGTTTATTATTCTGAGGTTTTAGGAAAGTTTTACAGAAACGCATTCATTTCCCAAGCTCCATTTAAATGAAAGTTGAGAATCACTTCCACCGTCGAATAATATTTTATCATCTTATAGAACGAAACTTTTAAATTGATCCTTAAAAAATACAACAGAATTGTGCAATTAAACTAAAATATTTACTTTAACTGCGTTTCATCGTCCACATATTTGGGAGGGTAAATACAAGGTTTTCGTTTTTATTTGTTGTTTATTTTTAGCGTTCTCCCCATCAAAAAAATTGAGTTTCGATTTTTACAAGTTTTTTAGCAAATGGATATGAAAATAAATGATCAGTCAACATTACTTAGTAAAGTGATTTATCACTAAGAAAAGGGGACGGCGATCAATGACCTGCAAGAATATTACTTCGATATTTATTAAACACACTTTCTTCTCCATTATATGCTATTTTGGTTAACATTTTAATAACTGTTGTTTTTAGTAAACTGCTATTGCGTCCTATAACAACTGAATTATGTAACATAAACTTTATCGTCTTAGGATTTGCTCCAACATTGCTTTATGTTTGTTACAAAATAATAAAATTCTTCTTTTCCGTCACAGAATCTAAATGTAAATTTTAGTAGTTGTATAAAATAACCCGAAAGAAATTTGTAAGATTTTATAGAAAAGTAAATGATTTAATTTGTTCACATTTTGCCTTTTCGTTATTATGTTTCCTATCGGATCGCTTCTTATCCAAATTCCCAAATCCCTCCTTAAAAGTTTCTGGCGAATTTAATTATCTATCCATGTATTTTAAAACAATATGGAGATTATGAAACCTTGTAAATTTACATTCGGCAAAGTTTAAACCGTCTGTCAAATGTTAATAACGAGACATGTCTGACTGATACAATTAAAGCACTGTAATTAATTATAACAAGATTATCAAGTAAATATCTGCCGAATACGTTACAATGTGGTTTTGTTAAGAGTATAAACTATTTAATACCCAGACGTCTCTTTGTAAATGTTCTTGACAGAGGTGAATGGCATTAAATCTCTTATTTAGTAACCATATTATACAGGTCTTCAGTTCGGTTTGGCGGGGACGTTTTAAATTATTACTGTGACGTAGTGCATTGTTATAAATTAAATCAATTTAATTATTCCGGGAATGTAATCTAAATTTAGAACTTGTACCGTGACGACAAAAGTAGGTATTATATTTTATTGTAAGAAGACATCCGGCACGGCAGAACTTATCTATTAACGAATCGTTCGGCTCTCAAGTTGCCATAGAGATATGAAAATTTGATGCACCTTTAAGGATATAAAAAAACAATTTCTGTAGCATACTGATAGCAAAATTCAGCTTACAGTTACAAATTTGTCAAAATTAGTTTATTCATATTTTATTTTTAAAATATTCGATAAAGCTTTGTCTCGCAGGTCAACATCGATTGCTGTCACTATGTGTTAATAAATAACAGGCACATAAACGTATATCTTGGAGGGGGTGTTAGTAGAGCTCAACTGCAACTGATTTAGCCCAATATACATTATACAAAACTTAACAGATTTCGAAATATTTTAATTTTTTTTTTTTTTTTTTTTAGAAGTCGAGCAATTTGTACATTCATACGTATTTATTACTAAATTTTCATAATACACTAAGCATACAAATGATCGTAACATCTTCTAAGTTCTAATGCCTTTCAAAAGAGCTAGAAATGTTTACTATTTATCTTTCTAATCCATTAACAATACAATAAAAATAGGCGTAGGTGGATGAACTACGAATTTCATAAATACTGCATTAACAGTAGGCAATGTTCATTAAAAAAAAAAAATGTTGAGTTGTGTATAATGTATATTGGGCTAAATCAGTTGCAATTGAGCTCTACTAACACCCCCTCCAAGCTATACGTTTATGCACCAGTCACCCTGTATATTTAGAGCATGATGGAAATTAGAAAGGATTAATATTTTGTCCCTTAATCATTATTTTCAACCATTTTCCCACGCTTCTTCTATTGTTTCCCAAAAATTTGTATATTCCTTTAACTAAAACACTTCTCAAGTTTTCCACTGAATGGCCGGATAAGACAATAAATCTGTATTATTACTTGCAAACCATTGTTGAACGATTCGAGCAGTATTAATCCTGATGAAAATTATAATAATTATTACTGTTAACTTGCTTTACAGATAATAACGTAATATTCTCTAACAAGCCGCAGTAATAACCACTAGTGAATTGGCCATACAGTTTCCAACGTACGTAGGGCTTTCAAATTAATTGAGTCCCTTACAGTTACAAAAAGTGTTTGCAAAATGTAATCTACTTTTTTGTGGTCTTCATCAGTTAAGCCGCATTTCCTGGCAGCATTAAAATTTGCTAATTCCGAAGATCTCATTTTCCTAATTTTCACCATGATTCAGAAAAGTTGCTTTCTTGAATGGCATCTATAGCGCTGGAAAAAAGATTGTATTTTAAATGGGATATTGACTCAAGGTCTTATTGATTAGAAATTAGGTTGTCCATCACCATCATGAACAGAGACAGTATGTTTTCCTTTCCCATTTTCTTTTAAGCTATATACGCCACTTTTGTAAGGGGGTCCCATTCAGAAGAAGTTGTACTGCTCGCAGTTTTTGACCTTCCGACATCTTAAATAACTAGTTAGTTTTTACAGTTTCAGTAGTTGCTGAACAGTGGATACTAGTAAGTAATATGTATGAAGGTAAAATTAGTCGTTGTGATAATACATACCTCAAGCTTAACCTCATTTAGAAGTGTCTGATTTACAATATTTTTTAGTCCACTTAATGGAAAAATAAACTACCAGCATTTGGAATAGAAAAAATTTGTAGTCTTCCGAATCATCAGTCATCTCCAATAAAATATTGTGCTAACATTTTTCTATTACATATGCTGATAGTGTATTTCAGGCAGCTGATAGATTTCAAACTGCAGCATTTATAATTATTTTTTCTACTATATGAAGACTATTCTCCAAGGTAGGATTCTGACCTTAATGGTGTAATATGTACGTATAAACGGCGCACCAACTTACTCAGAAACAAGTCAACTCGACTGCATTGTACGCGTAGACCCAAATACGTTAACGTACCAGCCTCGACACCGAAAGGTAAAAGAGATTGCAGATAATACATACATACATTAGTGGTTGTTCCTCTTTCAGCTCTGGCATCTTTCAAGTAACATGTTTTAAAACAGATGACATTCATGTGCATTGTAGATCTGCCGATGAGCTTGGTTCCATTTCTTCAATTTTTTAAAACAATTCTTTGAATTGATTTTTTTGCTTAGGGTCTGTCAGTTAAAGTTCTGGAGACACGGTGTCACAAATGCTTCTTGTGCTCGCCCTAATATTATGTCACACCCATTCAGTTATGTTCGATCTTTGCTAGGTTTGTATGGAAGTTCTTCGGTTCCAGTAAGGGTAAACCGAAGGTTACGTTTTGATCATCAACGCCTCACAATTGCTCACTATATACCTTGCTGTTTCTGGTTTCTTGTCTCGTCTGAAGTTAAGATTTTCAGTAAATTTACCAATTCTTCCGATATGCTATTTGACAGTTATGTAGGTATTCTATTAATAGACGTATTTTGGGTTGCTTCCTACTTAGTTGAAGTAGTTCTACAATTTTGTTTTCTTTTAAAAACGTCTGAACTGTTAACATGACTATGGCCTGGTCTACCTGCCCAGTGCTCACGAACCTAATTGCCTACTGGAATAGATTTAGAAACTTTGTTACGAAAATAACTTTTACCGCAATTTTTTCAGTTTAACTTCAGATTTTGGTATATTACATCTACTTCTTGATGTTGTTTGTTTAGTTCTATTGCTTGTGCGGTAGAATTCCACCAATTGTAGCAACTTTATGGTCATGTTTTGTCATAAACCATGCCTACATATTCTTTTTAATTTGTTGCATTTTCCTAACTTTTCTACAAAGTCCCATAACCATAAATATGGATATTGCTATCGGTGCCTAAAATTTCATCTCTTTTGCCTTGGAAACACCGTGTTTTTTTACTTACATAGTTATAACAACATTTTTAGAATCGGTATTCAGTAATTATTAAGGGGGGCCCTAACTAAACATTTACTTAAGCCAATTAATTCTTGTGTCATAAATTTCAAACTAAATACTAAAACAATGCTTCCAGTATATTTGAAAGAATTATAATAATTCTAGGAATAGAGAAGTAGTCGTATCACCTCTGTGGGATTTTTATAAGTTATATCCCCAAAGGAGTGAATCTAGTATTGATATCTTTAAAAATTACTTCGCCGCTTTAATGTTCGTTTTACCAGTTACCTGCTAATATAAAAACCGTACATGTAAATGTTGTAACATCAACAACAAAGAAATATACTCAAGGTATTGCTAGATTCGTAATACTTTAATTATAACTATAAAAGTGACACAAATAAATTTAAGTTTTATATATGAAAACAAAATGTAATTTTTCGCAGTCAAATTTAATTTTTCCTGATGTGACAATTAAAAGTTGAATTCTTTTGTAAACAGAAAGAGAAATTATTTCTTTTAACGTGAATTATCAGTTTTTTTAACTTTTTTTTTACAAAAGAGGATTATCTTTATCAGATGCTAATGACTTATCTTTATCTGCCATTTCTGGACTGAAACAACACGAATGACGCCATGAACCGAAATCGTACGAGCCGAATGTGCACGTAACCGAAAGATTTTCTAATTTGTGAATAAAAAATAATTGGAGGAATTTCTAATACTTTTCTTTCTTTTTGTCTGCTTTTCGACTTTTGAATTTGAATTTTTTAATAATATTTAAAGCTTTCAATTTAGGTCTTTGGTTATTATATGTATGTATAACGAATTATCGCAGCTAGAAGAACGCATACTCACAACGAAAACTCACAAAATTATAACACGATTTGGGCTATTACTGAAAATGCTACTTTTGGAAGTTAAAATCGTATAAATTAAAATAAATTGTACCTGAAAACCTGACGCGACACAAAATTACCTACAACATAAGCTTCAAAACACGTTATTTATTTCGATAATTATATAATATATATAAATTCAAGTTATTGAATTATAGAAAAAATTGGGTGATCAAAATGGAAGTAATAAAGGTGTACTTATATATATGTTATGAACAAAGGGATTAATGTCATTATTAATAATGACCGGTCAATGTGATAAATCCGGTCAGTACTAATAATGACCGGTCAATGTGAATAATATACTTTTATTTTTTTTAACTGTTCTTCCTCTGCCTCTAACCTCCAATAAATGGCTCTGCCAAAATAGTAGAGGTTAGAGGTAGAGGAAGAACAGTTTAAAAAAAATAAAAGTACATTATTCATATAATAATGACCGGATATATCACATTGACCAGGCATTATAAATAATGGCTATTAATCACATGGTCCAGATTTATCACATTGATCGGTCATTATAAATAATGACATATTAATCACTTGCTCCATAACATAATATGGATATACAAAATTTATTGCTAATTTATAAAGGGTTCGTGTAACTCAATCCTTCGACTAACAAAGGATTGCGCCAAATTAGCAAAGTTATGCATAATAATTACAACCGAAAACTGTTTCTGTATCCACATAAAACAGAAAACTGCCAGTTTTATGTTTTAGTCTCGTGTGTTTTTTCATAACCATTTAATTCTGTAACATGAAAAACGGAATTTTGTGAATGATTTTATGTAGAATTCTGTAAACTTAGTAGAATACCACTCCTGATTTAAATAAGATTTTTAGTGATGCAAAAATCAATTAGTGTTCCCCTTAAAAATGGCAAGTTGTTGTGTCATAATTTCGAAAATAAAGGTGTTATCAAGGTTTAACAAATTTTACTCAAAATTATCTCTAAAATAGCATTTTCACTTTTACTTAAACTAAATGGTTGCTAAAATACGTTAAAGTGAAGAAATTGGTAGTTCTTCATTTGTTTAAAATACCTCAAATTACTGCGAGCTATTCCAAATCTGAAAAGCATCAGATTTGCCGTTTATTCTGCACAACTTTTTTGACTTAATCTTTGACATAACTCTTAAAATAGCAAAACTACTGTATATCTTTCAAGAAAATAGTCATCCTTAATTCTCGTCGTAAACGATTAACTGGAAATAATCACTTTATGAACTTTATACAGGGTGAATGAGACCACCCGTATCAGTATTTTTTTTTTAAAGAACGGTGAGTCGTAGAGAGTTGGGATAAAAAAATTTATTATAAAAGTCATACTAAAGAATCGAATGGTGATAATATTATTTCTCGAAAAAGTCAGCATCACGAGTAGTTTTGTCCACAATGTCCAGAACTCCAAAATTTTAAATGGCACCATAAGTCGAAAACGTATTGTTGAAAAGATCGTTAAAAAAGAAGAAAGTTTTGCAGGAAAAATTATTTTACTACTACCACCCCTTTTAAGTAATATTCGATTAAAGTTATTAAATTTGAAATTCGTTGTTAACAAACAAAATTGAAAAGTCGGCTTTTCAAATCTAGTTACTGAAGTAAACAATGTTACACACACGTTTTAATGTCAATAATTTCATTTGTTGTATTAATCTATCGTCAAATCACCCATTGTTTAAATTGATAATTTGTTGTTAGTTAGTGATATATGTTTGTGGACAGATTAAAGTTAAAAGTGAATTTCGTTAGAAAGTGAATTAACTTAAATTAGTGAAATTATGCCTTTTTCAAATTTAGAAGCTTTCGACATGTTAATGGTTTTGGGAGAATGCAGACAAAATTACAGAGCGACTGAAAGAATGTATGCTGAAAGATATCCTCAGCGTGCCCATCATTCCTTCAATGTTTTTCGGAGATTGGCAGCACGTATTTGTACCACAGGGCAGGTGCAACCAACGTACAATCGCGGAAATAGAATTACAAGACATGTACGTAATGGCAAGGAACCTGATATTCTCGCTGCAGTAATTGTTGATCCGCATATTTCAACGAGAGGACTTGCAAGGGATTCTGGAATTAACCAATACTCCGTATGCAGAATTTTGAAGGATCATAAATTCCATCCATACCACATGCACATGCACCAAGAATTAAGTGAGAATGATTTTCAAGGTCGAGTCATTTTTTGTAATTGGTTACTAAATAAAGGTCCCCACTTTCCTAGGAGAGTTTTATGGACTGACGAAGCTTAGTTTTAAAAGCACTGGAGAGGTCAATATTCACAATGCGCATTACTGGTCGCAAACAAATCCTCACTGGCTACAGACTATTGACAATCAACACATTTGGAGTGTTAATACGTGGTGTGGTATTCTTGGTGCATCTATCATAGGCCCTTATTTTTTCGAAGGAACTCTGAATGGAATACGATATGCCGAGTTTTTAGGTAACGACTTGATCGACTTACTGGAAAATGTCCCTCTTTTAATGCGAGCAAGAATGTGGTTTCAGCAAGACGGCTGCCCAGCTCATTTTTCTTTAGTTGCCAGGAACACGATAAATCAACTATTTCCTAATAGATGGATTGGCAGAGGAAGTACAGTGGCGTGGCCGCCAAGATCACCAGATTGTACGCCTCTAGATTTTTTCCTTTGGGGTCGGATCAAGGATATTGTTTATAAAGAAAAACCAACAACGAGAGATGATATGAAGCTGAAAATTCGGAATGCTTGCCTATCATTAAGTAATGAAGAAATACTTAGAGCCACTGATAGTGTAACTAGAAGAGCTCAACAGTGTTTAGAAGTAAATAGAAGACATTTTGAACACTTGTAACATTGTTTACTTCGGTAACTAGATTTTAAAAGCCAACTTTTCAATTTTGTTTGTTAACAACGAATTTCAAATTTAATAACTTTAATCGAATTGTACTTAAAAGGGGTGGTAGTAGTAAAATAATTTTTCCTACAAAACTTTCTTCTTTTTTAACGATCTTTTCAACAATACGTTTTTCGACTTACGGTGCCATTTAAAATTTTGGAGTTCTGGACATTGTGGACAAAACTACTCGTGATGCTGACTTTTTCGAGAAATAATAATATCACCATTCGATTCTTTAGTATGACTTTTATAATAATTTTTTTTATCCCAACTCTCTACGACTCACCGTTCTTTAAAAAAAATACTGATACGGGTGGTCTCATTCACCCTGTATATCGAAATCAATTTTCAATAAACAAAAATCATGGTGACAGTAACGTCAAGATATGAATAATTGGTATTCGTTTGTTTAGCGTATTTAATGATAACAGTTTTCCCCAAAATAATGAATTTATTAGCATTTAGTTCATAACATAACACCCGTTAAGTTAAGTAGGTATACATATTATACCTTATAGTAGGAGCTAAATATAGAATTACTATGAGGCGGCACAGTTAGCTATTTATGATCGCTCTGTATAAAGTAAACACGAACAAAATCTGAAAAATTCCAAACTAACAACAACGGCTGCTAAGAACTACCTAAAAGGCTTTGAGTCACTAAATTAGGAAGCTGTATATAAAGTGCAGGTACTGAAATAATAATAATACTGTTTATTCATTCACCAGACTTTAGCCAAATTATATCAATTAATTACAAGGAAATAGGGCAATGGCCAAGAATTATTAAAAAATAAAAACCAAATAACAGTTTCTTCAAAAATAATGAGTATGTAGGAACGGGGGACGGGCGATTGCTTCCATTTTGCTTTAGTAATTTTTGAGATGCCGTATATATATTTACGAAAGCACATTCAATTAACTTACCAAGGAATAACGTTAATTTCACCAAAGCTAGATTAATGCGTAGCCTCAACCAGGTCTCGTAAACACCCAAAGCTTGAACGCTCATTAATCCTCACATCACCCAGGCAATTATACTGTATAATACAGATAGCAGGGATACATAAAAACAAAAGAAGCATACATTACTACATTTAGCAGTATAGGTTCGGTTAGTGTTAGGGGAGGGAATGCGCCTGTGGAATCCCACGTTGCATCTAGTACAAGACCCTCCGCGATGTTGGGAAGTGACGAGTGTGGGGTTCACTTTCAGCTACTTGTAGATTTGAAAGTAGGCAGAAATGTTTCGCAAGCGAGAGAGAACATAGCCAACCAATGGGAGATCCACCCATGTCGATGTTTCATCCATCCTATATGACCCATATGGTCTACGAAGCCAGCAAAACAAAGGAAATACGGAAACGGGCCTACCTGGCCACCCCGGGGTGCCAGCCCGGAAGTCACTGCACTGCAAAGGTACAGCCAGGTCAAGGGTCTTTATAACTACGCCTAGTTATCAAAGTTCTCCGGCAGTTAGCCGGCTAACAGGATCCCAGAGCCTCATGCTCTGATAAACAATATACCCCAATAAGCCTTAGGGCTTGTCCACAACAATAACAATATTATCAAAATAACAATAACAATCCCAAGCCGCACTAACTACATCTTCAACAATCTACTGGTCATGCATACTGTTCCGTTTTTAATAATAGGTTTTTTATTAATTTTAGTTTGAATTATTTTAGAAAATAAGATCTAGGCAGTGTACGCGTTTAAATTCCTTTTGGCATTGAATATTTATCATTTTTATATCACCTTGCTTCGACAAGCTTTGGTTTCGTGGGAAACCATTTTTTAATGATTAGAAACGAGACATTAGAAAATATATAAATAAATTGGGTTTTCAAGAACATTAGAAATATAAAACAGATTAGTTGGTTTAAGAACATTGGAAAGCAAATTTAGAAGAATAATACATTAGAAAAATAATACAAATTCGAAGAATAGCATTTGGCCAAACCAGGAAAGATATTCAAGGTGAGTCGAAGCTATTCGCAAATTTAGTACGGTCCTTCGAGCATTCCTTTAGTTTTTATTAAACACATACAATTACATAATTACCGACCAGCTTCTCATCTTTGCGGTACTAATCACCAGAAATGCATCTTACATCAATAGACCACTATTGTTCACATTTTACGCACCCCACACAAGCTCGCTTGGTCTTTTTAAAATTTTAAATAACACATCTGTACACTAACGCGTCTCGAGAACGACTTCATTTCTTAGATTCTGACCTGGGTCGGAGCTCTGAATCATAACAACTAACCCCTTATTTTAAAAGCTCCAGTTCGGGTATAATAAACAAGCTGGTTTGTTTCAAGAAACCTAACGTTTACGTCATCGCCGCCAAAAGTACGTGCAAGTGAAAATATGTAAAACTCATGAAAACGTCAATCATGCGAAACTTTGCGAAAATTAAAGAATTAATTTAATTTAAGGTTAAGTACAACAACGAAACAAAATTCAGAAAATTTTAGAAAAGTTCAGGCTTTCCAGCTTACAATTGATTACTATCGACAATATGATTTATTGCTTTTGTGTAATAACCAAACTAATTCCTTGTAAATAACTGGGTCTGTGCAAATATTTACTTATTTAAAGCCCGTCTGATTGCTTTTTTTGGTAATTACTTGTGTGTTGCAATAAAAGCCAGTGGTGAAAATAAAAATCCAGATTCGACCCTGTTAAGCGAACCCTTTTAATATCTGAAGCAGTTTTTCCCTTTAGTTACTTTTACATTCTAAGACGTGCAACATAAGTTTCACGCGTGACTTTGAGATAGGGTAGCAGGTGATAAGAACGCGGGACGATTGGGACGTTTCACCTGTCAAAGATAAGAACTAAGTTATAAACTATTGCGTTGGATGTGACAAATACTTAGGCTGTTCATATCTGTTTCTAGTACAGTGGACTTAATGGACTTTCAAAAGGCTATTTATTATCTTCCTGGGCTTCCATACTGTGCTAAATACTACCACCATCGCCTATATTTCAGGGTTTAATACTAATTAAAGTAATTAAAGTTACTGCCTGATTCTGAATTGAAGTTGTTGTCAAGCCTGAACCACTTTTTTAAAGTTCTCCTGAATACTTCAATTTATATGCATATTTATTTTAACGAATCACTGCACAAATAAAATTGGCATGAAAATAAGAATTCAATTTTCATTTTAAAAACTGGAACGCATTCTTGATCGATTTGATAGGTTTGAGTAAACTCGGCCGTTTTTATTAAAAATTTCATGCTTAAACACGAAGCTTAGTATATCGGTTGACTGCTTACAAATTTAAATCCGCATTGACTATTAAAACCCAACATGAAACACTGCGTTACTAGTAATTAACACGCGGGATAAAGCTGTTAAAGATATAGCACGTCAAAATAATAAATTCCTTGAAGAGAGATTCGGCAAAGAGGTTTAGCTTAAATCTCCCTCTGGTCTAAATACTTACGTCAAATTTGTATTCAGTGAAGGGTTTTACTTTAAGTGCTTGTTGAATTGCATCACCAAGGACTTATATTTTAAAAATTTTAGAATTAAAAATATTTCACTCTTGTGATTTTTCGCCTTTACGTTAATAAATCCATTATTTTTCTAAATATTTTGTGCCTAATAACAAGGGCCTAATAATTTAATCCCTCGCATAACATAAAAGAGAAAATTGTTATGTTAAAGGGTAGAAAGGTAACGTTATCGGTTTTACAGCATCTCAAATAATGTTTTGTAACAAAAGAGAATGTGTAGGTAGACAAAGGAGATTTAAGCTAAAGAATTCTTAGAGTAAAGGATATGTTTTCTGAGAACGAAAGATAGAAGAACGATAAGAAACGAGAAAATAGGCGATACAAAATTTTTGATAATGGAAGCAACCCCATTTTCTGATATCCTTTAAAGCCTACTTTACCTATGCTTTACAGATATCTGAACAATGTACACATCGTGATTTTTGCTAGCCGAATAACTTCGAAAATGAAACATATCTTCGATTCAACCGGCGTTATTTCAATCTGCAATTCTAATTAGCTTTGCTACCCTCAAATGAATATACTTTGTGTTTGCAGAAGTCAGATTCGGCTTTTTAAAAGCATAAAAAATCAAAATATCGTTAAATCAAACAACATTGAGAATAATTTTAGGTATCACCGATTTCAGAGATTAAATTTTATAAAAATTCTAATAAATATCATTTGAACAATGGTCATTCCGTTTTATAAATTCAAGTACCTTGCAAACTATTTTAAACCTGGGTTAAATAAATACTTACAGAGCTCTAAATTTCTAAACGTTCTGAATTTGATCCAAAATTGCCCCAATGCTCAACAAATCTTTAGCCATGAATAGGTGAAACTGTGATAAACTAAATGCCCAAATTTAAATTCCTGCTTAATTTCTAGATTCACATTTTACATCTCTCTTCTGATTATTAAAGTTATATAAGGCTATACTGTTTTATGTCTGTTTTAACCGTGACTAGTTGAAGGCAACTGAGCTCGCAATGCAAATCAATATTTTTAATTATTCTTGCCGTTTGTTTGTTTATTTATTAGGTGATATCTGGGCATGCTAAATTCTGTTTATCTGAAACATTTACAGATGGTTTATAAACAGGTTAAGGTTTTACCTGTACATATACATCATATTAGATTAAACGACAGATGTAACCATCCTCTTTAAGTAGGAATATGTTAGTGATACGGAGGGGACTTGTATATGAAGGGAATCACTTCAAATCACGATCTGGTAGGTACTTCAGTTCCTGGGAGCTAGAATACATACTAACGTAACTCCCCCAAGAGACTTGCTTATTTGTACACCTGTAGAATCGAATTATTTATACATAACAACGTAATGTCGATCACAGCTGCTGGAAACTAAAGTTATCGAAACTCTGGTGGGATGTACATCACTTCTCTCTATTTCTGTTAAATGTTCACCTAGTTGTGTAATGTTTTAAATCCTTAACCGAATTAACTCCGGGGATAACCAAACGTTGGCGTGAATTCAGTCTCATGCTACGTTCTACATTAATGTTTCACATCTCATGTCTATCGAAACCTCAACTGCAGTACAAGAATCTATAATATGAGGTTAGAAACACGTATCATAGTTTATTGTTACTGAGTAGGGGTGGCATTAAACGACATCGACATTTCGCAGTAATAGAAAGATCAGTCATGATTGTGATGTGCTACAGAATCCCCAACTTAAGAAAACCAATCATAAAACATATTAAAGTTAGATGACTAAGATATCGAAGAGGAAAAAGAAAACGACATACCAGCTGGTAGCAAAGTTTCTTAAAAGTTATCCTTGCATTTCTAATGAAATATCAAAAAGAAATCAATTTCAAAATCAAAGGAGTTGAAGACGGTTTAAGCATATTTTTTGTCAACACCTTACTTTGTCTTTTTTTAAATTAAACCAAATTGGCATTAAATCAGCAACCCTTCAAACATTCACAGTGTAATAACCATCAACCATGCGGTACACGTTCAAGAAAACCGACTATTTTCGTACATAAAAATCTGCTTTTTAGTGTTTGGTTGTTGGGTCAGCTTATTTAGACCTATCCCTGACACCGAGAAGAGTCTACTACACCGTAAATTTTGTCTGCCTAGGATACCTCCAATTCTGGAGGGTTACTTAACGTGCCGCGACAGTCCGTGACATGGAACCAACTAATTAACGTCCCCTCCGAAAAATGGCAGCCCCTCGAATTATCTACCGACCGGAGTAATCCGTCGTCCTTGTAAAACAGTTCTAGCATAATCAGATCTGAATCCGGGCAATTTCTCCTAAAAAATTGGTTTGTTAATCATCTGTTGGAAATTGGAAAAGTACTGCTGGGGGACACTCTATTCTTGATTGACTTCTTGCTTATTCATTTAAATGTATTACTTTTTCATTACATGGGCATTAGGCGACCTCAGAATTAATCAATGGGAAGAATATAAGCCTATTAGTTATATACTACGATGAGTAGAAAGAATCAGTATTAACGAATAAAAATGAGACATAGAAAAGAGGACAGAGAGAGGATAAGGGAAAGAGCGAGGGAGAGAATTGATAATCTATGAGGTTTCTAGCGCAAAGTCCCGTATTTTTTCTTATGGAGGTTCATCTTACCGTTCAAAGTCATCAATCAGGAATTCGCAGCTAACTTCACGCAGATCTAAGATATGAGCCAGAATATATAAGAAAAGACGTGGAATTTTGCGCTAGGAACCTCATAGCTTTTCTACTTTATAAACAGGTTAAGGTTTTACCTGTAAATTTACACCGTATTAGCTGAAACGATGGGTGTAACCATCCGCTGTAAGTAGGAATATGTTAGTGATATGTAGGGGAGGTAATCACTTCAAAGCACGGTCTGGTAGGTACTTCAATTCCTGCTTGATGGCCTTGAACGCTAAAATGAACTTCCATATGAAAATACATGGGATTTTGCGCTAGAAACCTTATAGCCTATCTACTCATAGCAGTCGACGTGTGTAGAGATTCTTACCCTTTATCTTGCACAACAAACAATAAAATATAAAACGACAGGTATTCTACTTTTCGGAGCTTAGAGTACCAAATAGATAATATACTAAATATGTAAAATTGGAAAACGCAAAGAAAATAAAATGGTTTTACAAGGACGTATTTTTTTGTTGTCTACCTAGCCATGAAACGAAAAAGCGACGATATCAAACCAGTTACTAAAAAATGGCTGTGATATGTGCTAAGTTGTGTTGAATTTGTGCAGTTTTTAGAGATTTGGGAAGGTTTACTTCCTGATAAAATGAGCGAAATTAAAGTGGAACATCGCATTGTCATAAAACAAAGTCCAGCAGGTAGTCAACGACTGCGGGTTCACAGAGTTAAGGCATCCGTCTCATAGGAGGCTTATTTTAAGCAATAAAATACTAAATCTTTCTTAGTTTTTAGAGCGTTATTCAGCTACAAATAAAAATTGCTTTTAAAAAGGAGTAAAAGTTTTGGTCGCAATTCTCAACTTTCTCATTACCTACACTGCTCAATTTCAAATGTGGTTACAATGTTCAATGATGCCTATTTTACGAAAAGGCTTATAAGGTGGTCAGCGTGCTCACATCTTCCAATTGTTACTTTAGTGTCTAATTTAGTTGCAATTCACAATTGTAAATTAATGATTACTTGGCGATGCAAAATTGCACCAAATTCGAAAAACCGAAGCCAAACTGAAACCATTGCAATAAAGCTTTATGTACGTGTATGAGAGAGAAGAAGGTACATTGTAACTTGGTATAAAAAGAAGAGAATGATTTAAATCTCTTCTTTTCCCGCTTTATTTAGAAAGAAAAGGTATCTAGCGAGTTATTAAAGTTATAAAATTTGGCAGTCTTCTAAAGCATTTAAAGTATTCTTGTTAATAGGATTTGGTGCAAGTTTTGTTTCATAATATATAGAAATCGTAATTATTACACTGTAAATTATTATTAATTGAAGATTGGGAGTTACGACCAAGTTGGTCCTAAGGATCTTTTAAGGATAGACAAACTCTTTCCAAACCTTTGGGTTTCACATACGTTATGGAGGTTGTGTATTCTCTGAAGAAACCCCTCTCTAGTTTTACTGCAAAAACATAAACTATACTAAGTTAGATGGCCCCAAAGATGGTAATCAAATGGATTGAGAATGAGCGCTTTTAATGACCCTCCTTTTCCAGTCAATTTTTGGGGATAGTTATTCAAAAACTGCCACACATTTAAGGCTTGCTTCGTCATACATAACTTACTAATGGCGTCTTGTTACCAAAACAATTTATTAGCTTAAATTAAAACGTCGGTTGGGATACCTTTACTGTACAATATAACTGCTTGAGCAGTATATCCGTTGGGCTTTACCAAACTCAGATGCATATCTGTTGTTCAAACATATACTCTATTTTTCTTAATGTAAAATCGAAAATATGCCTAAAGTGACTAAAATTAAAATCAAGACAACTCCGGTTATATAGCAAATAAAGGATAGTCATCTAACAATAAATTTTTTACTTCTCACTTGTCGAATATCTTTGAAACGAAGTGTCGGATTCAACACGTTTATCTGAAGTTTTATGTGTAGTTGCCATCGCTAAATCTGTATTCAAAGAACACGTTTAGTGGACACCCTGAACGAAAGGAATACGCAATGACAATTTCAAATTTGCTGAATATCAGTTTGCAAGTCTGTCCCTTTTAATTTGAATATGCTTCTAACAAATATTTGTGTGGTTTAAAGAGAAAAGAGACAGCTGAGTTGCTACGTCACGAAATTATTTCATAAGCTAAAACAGGGTTGGACATCATCAATTCATCATCCATCAATTTAAAGCAAAGGCATAATATGCGCTTAACCTGGTTGATATGTTGACTACAACAGCTATTGTTATACGTAAACCGTATGAGAATGCCCTGATTTTGCTACAAAGCCTATTTATATGTTGGATAAAAATTAAATTATTATCTAGAAATCCGCACTATTTCGGAACATTATTTTGGTAAATTCAAGCTAAAGTATCTAAGGTTTTAGCTAAAGCACATTAATACCCCTTGCTCACCCGGTACTTAATGTGCTTTAACTAAAACTTTAAATACTTCACACTTTCGCGTGTATTTACTGCTAAATAAATAATGTTTCAAACTAGTGCAGATCTTTAGTCCGCCTACCTTACTAATACTATGCCTAAAATTTAATGTATTCTCAGGTATTCACATTTTGACAAGTCAAGAAGAAAATTCTGAATTTTTCAGAAATATTTGTATTTCTTGGGGATTGTAATTTTATGTAAATTACATCTTAGATTCGTATTTTGTAGGTAACCTTTTAATGGGCTTATTTTATAAATTTTACCTTTTCAGCTAGTTATTATTATTATTATTATTATTATCAGCCTGCAACATCCCTATGTAGGGCAAAGGCCTCCCTCTTTTTCGTGAGGGGTTAGTTATTAAAGAAAATTGGTTTCTTTTAGAGCCGGTTTTTTCATGTAGTGATAAGTTTAACTTTCAGATATTTACAGTGGAAACGGAGACAATTGAATCTGAAAGTCATAATTACCAGAAGATGAAAAACTAGGCCTCAGAAATTAAGTTAACAGGAAAATACTGTATTAAAAACATTTGTTTGTACCTCTTACGGTAACCGAGGCATCGTCCTGTAAAGAAAACAGTTTAGTTCATCCCACAGTAGTTTACATAAAAAACAGCGGGCCTAGTGCATTGCCTTGTTGTACTCCCCTTTGAAATTCCAATTTAGAACGCAATTCTCTGCTTGCGCTGTTGTAGCCTATTTGCAAGGTAGAAGTTCATAATTTTGCTAACTAAACCACTCATTCCAAAAATTTATAGCAAATTCAGAAGCTTCTGCTGTTGTATGTTGTCTGTATACTAACTACTGCTTCTCGTTTATTTATCCGTGTACCTAGTTTCATTTGAAACTATATGCAAAGCTTCAGAAGTAGATCTGCTTTTAGTAAACGCTTTGATGAGTAGGTATTTCAAAATAGATTGCTTGAAGTAATAAACTTTGAGATAAACAATTTGCGATTACTTTAGAAACATTAGACAAAAGAGCGATGGATTTTTTTGTTAATTTAGTAGTTCAAGTAAAAAATCTTGTGATAAGGAATTCCCTAAAATTTAGTAATGAGTTGTGTATGTACTCAACCGAATAAAATAAAATTTCGCAGGCAGGTACGTTTATATCTCAAAATGTTTTGTAAAAAGAAAGTTAAAAAAATAATCCTATTTTGTACTGCTTTAAAACCTAGCTTGTAGCTTTTAAACTTTATTTAATAGTTGGAAACAGCTTTGCAATATTTAAACCGCTTGTAACTTGTGGCAGTGTCAACCTTTTACAATACTCGTGAAGTTAAAATAGTGTCTGAAAAGTTAACAAATAATTCATGTTTGTATCATTTAAATTAAATAGGGTAATCGCCTTGGTAATTAATTTAAATTGCTAATGCAAGCTTGTAAGCAACAATTTTAAGCAAAACTGGTGCAATATCTTCGGTTGATATTGCTAAGTTTTTAAGTAAGATAATTATTAAGTTAACAAAGGCTGCCATCGTTAAAAGTTTTTCGATAAAATTAAAATAAAAACAAACTGAACTCAAGTGCTATTTCCTAGAACTCACATAAAGAAAAGAAATCGAAATATCTAAAATCATGCATAAAAGATAGCTGTTGGAAAGTTAAGTTTCAGTAACTTTCCTTCGTAGAATCGGGCAGTCAAGATGGAGATTCTTTGTAACACATCCGACGCCGCCGGAAAGTGGAGTAAAACGTACGTGAGACGATGAACTAAGATACCAGTGAAATACGAAGGAAAGAGACGGTGGGTCAGAAAACTCCCAATAGTTTTTGCTATCACATCCTATTTATCTTTTATACAATGGGTCCAGTTTCAGTGATAATCGAGCCAAGATCATCAGGAAAATTAAAGTAATTACTTTTTCTTTGCTTCAACTTAACGAAATCTTTTCGATGTAAATACGTGTGGTAGATATTTCCAAACTAACTGTGATCTTCAGCAATATAAATATTTACTTTCGTTGTTGGAAATTTTTATTAAATCTTTTCTTTGGGTAAACTCGAAGATTACATAGAACTATCCGAATCCCAAAAATTCTAAAGCCTACTATTTTTCATAGTAAAAAAACGACCAGTTTAACGAATACAAATTCAAAAATCGCAAGCAAGGTCGTAAAAACTACCTAATTTACACAAAGAAGTCCTCTGCGATTGTAACAGACTAAAACGTTTACGTAATGGTATAAAAAATCTAAAGAATTTATTGACAAATACGTATCATTAAGTCTAAAATCCTCCTATTATTTGCTGCCACTACACAATTTCCCTCGAACCCAAGTGAACGTTGTCGAGGTTGTGTGAATATTGATTTGGAAATATGAGAATAATAGCTTATTAGTCACTGGAATTCTTGTGGTTTGTTCAATACCATTTACCCTTGACTGGAATTTTCTAGGATTTAGGCAGCTGTTTTAAATGCTTTAGAGTTCGTGTAAAGGTATGCCGTTAGAATTTAACAGCTAAACTGACTGCAGGACCGTAGAATTCTTTAACTTTCGTTGGGATAAAGGTGTATCGTTCATTAACGATTAAATTATTAACGAAAGGGCTTTCGGAAAAACTTATAAAAATTTTAAAAGTTGTGCACACTTTAGTATTTAATATTTCTATTTAAAATTTCACAGTACCGGTGAAATAATAATGAAGCCCAACATGGTCTGAGTAGCATAGCATGCGCTATCAAAATTGCGACCCTTGTTATAATTACCTTTATTAGGTAATAACCCGGCAAGGTTATTATAATTTTGGAGTTAATTTCCTGGGGACTCAACAAGTAAATTTTAGTTTTAAAGTAATATTGTATAACTCATTAAGTTATGAGTTGCAGAATAGCTTTAATTTGTTATTCTTTAATTGGCGATTAAAATATGTGCATTTCAATAATTACTCAGAAATCGTATGCAATTAGCTTCGAAAGCTTTAATTAAATATTTCTTGCTTCGTACGTTAAATGATATCAATTTATCAGCACCAAAAATTTTCGTGTAAATATTTAACGAAATATTGACGTTTGTTTTTGCATAATATATGCAGTTTCAAGAAATGGGGACTAAATTAATCAAGTGCTAATTAACATCGATTAATATTTCAGTTGGAATGGGGTTTAAACACCTTTTAATTATGCAAGACGGCTTTTAATTTATATTTGATTCCGCATTTTTTTAGGTTAATAATTTCCGCATTTGTAGCTTCTAATTCGCTATTCGTATGCGTTAAAACAAAGTAATCCTAAATCTTACATTTTTTTATATTCATATCTTCATCATGTAATTTTAAATTACCCAAAGAAACATTTCCTATTAGCTTTATTGATTTTATTGATTTAGAGAACTCTTTTTATAAAATCGAACATGTTTTAAATTTAGCCATGATACCATCCATTGACGGTGCTGCTGTGTTTTCTTTTGCAGTTACTTAATTTCCCTTGTTATCTGATTGAAGCAAGTCCTGCGGTCATTTTCCCTCATTTCTTTCACTTCATTTATCTAATCGCTGATATATCGATTATTATACTGTTTGATTCATAACCTATCTTAATATTTGTAAGTTATGGTGGAGATTGAGGTTAGTTGTAAGCTAACTCTTAAGCGTAAGCCGGGTTAAACTAGGACTTAAGTGTAGCAAGGTTTGGTTTAAGCCCTAACTTACATAAAGCTACTTCAGGTAAGGCTTAGCTTACACCTGTACTGAAATACCACCAACCCAAAATAGTGAAAACTGTAGTTAGTAGTCGATGTGCGTTTAAATTACTGGCACCCTCAACCATAGATTTCGCACAGTAATTAAAATAAAACAATAAATAAAACACCATCCTGTAATCATGGAATTATTTAGGGAGTACTCAAGTCTGCATGGAACTTTTGATTTATGGTAAACCATCGACCATGAATTACAGAATGTTTTTAGTGCAGTTTTTAATATTAGAACATTTTGGTTTAGTTGTAATCCATACTCCCAGTATTAGCGGTGTGTACCAGTGGCTAAACTATAAGATTCCTGCTACATTTATGCAACCTGCAGGCCTAGCGAGAAGGGGACTTTCTCAGATTTATTTTGCATTGTCTTTTATAATACCCATATAAAATTATGGACCCTACATTGGTCGACCGAGTCCCTGTCAACCAGAAAAACCTAAATATGACATTTATCACTGATAAATCAAACAATAACTGCTGATAAGCTACAGCTTTCCAAATTCGAGATTGATGAAAGACGGCTTATAAAATTCAAATCCTTTGAACTAGTAATGACTAGCAATAATATGTTTTCATATCAGAAATAAACGAACTAAACATAATGGCATCGTGCACTTCAGAATGCTTAAAGGATAATATTTGAAAAATAAAAACTAAAGACGAAAGGAAAAATAAGAATGTACAAAATCACTGCAAAAGAGGTAGAAAAACATTCAGCAGAAGAAGGTTGCAGAAAAATACGGTTAGATCAAGTTAGAGGTGAGGAAATATTAACACAAACTAATATACATATACAGAACCGAAAAGAATGGGTCGGTGATAAAAAGGGAAACACTGCAATAAACATGTAAACAGAGTGAAGTGCATAACACTAACTTGAAGCAAATTGTCAAACTAAACAAATCACGTGGAAACCTTATCTTCCAAGAGATAGAGGAAGTACACTCAGATAGAAAGATGAATAAAAGGTAAAAACAAGATCAGGCTATCTAACAAGGATCCCAGCGCTAAATAAGAATATAAGAAATGAGAACGGATTAATTTGCAATTTTTATGGCATATTTAGGTTTTGTTGATAAAATTTTGATTTTGATCGCCCTCGCTAGCGTACATTTCAAATAAGGCATAGGAAGAAAACTATGTTGTTTGATTCTCCACTTGTTACGTTATGTGCCTGGCGAGATTAGCTCTGAGTTAGGGATGTGTTCGTCAAAGTACCATGGATTTGGCAGTTGAAATTGAGTTATGTTAAATAGCTTTGGATGGTAGGCTTTAAATCAGTGAGTCCAAGGATGGGCTGAGTGCCTACCCAGAGCAGCAGTTTGTAAGGGATAGGAACACTGATAAGATCAAAAAATTAATAAACCGCATAAAGAGTTTTAAAACCATTGACAAAAAGATATCTCTGGAGATATAAATCAAATAGGTTTCGTTTGGTAGAAGATACTAGCGAGGTCCCTGTTATGACCAAGTTTGGAAAAGTTACCATCCACATCACAGTTTGGTCAAGACTTTTCAGATGTTTGCTATTCCATCAGACTACTGAATCTGAAAGACTAAGTTGGAGAAGTATATAGTTGTTCGAATAACGACAATTGGGTCGAAATGGAAACCAAAAATTGTGCAAAAGGATGTATAGAAAGGTCATTCAGTAAAAACAATCGGGTGAGATCCTTTATTATTATACCATTTGATTTTTCCGAGGATGAAGTGTTTATTCATATATTGTTAGTATTTCTTTGGCTTATTATTCTTCTTCTCATGGTATGAAATCTCTCTAGGCCCCCGTAACTCTAATAAAATTTAAAGCGCGTATTTATTTCTAAGTTACTTTAGGATGATGATACTTTTAATACCCTCAAGGTTACCAAATTTCTTTTTTCCGTTTTTTCCCACACTTAGATTTTCTACGATAACCTTGCATGAACCTCGGCATTTAGGAAGTAAGCTAACCCGTATGGGATTTCGGCTTTAACAAGAGGTTTAGAAACCTCTAGTTTTGCTGACTCCTTTGCCTTTATTGTACATTCTATATCTTGGTGTTCAGGCATATACTCTGGAAGTACCCCATTTGGCCCTCGGAGTTTTACCAATTTATCAAGGCACTCTAAGGTCACTTAGCGAGATATCACAATCCCTCCATAGTATTTAAAGTAGCTTAGCTGTCCGGATTAAACTATTTATGTCGTAACATTTGCTCAAACTGTAATAGCTATGACTTCCACTTCAAATCCAGTTGTAATGTTACTCAGATCAATATTTTATTTTGTTGGCTTCATAGATCCCAGCTCTTGTGCTGCAGAGTATTTCTTAAACATCTGGATACCATACAAATCTTGTGCGATTGGTAGGCGTACGTTTCTTTTCTTCTTCTCCTGTATGATGTGAATAACACAACAAATTTTTTAAATCAAATAGCAATGCTGATTCTATCACAATTTTTTGTAAATACATAACTAAATATTTACTAGAAGTTTCAAGAGTGTTTCTGGTGTCCTTTCTCCAAAGATTGTTAGGGGTCCATTGACTTTTGGTCATATGTTACTAAATGTATTTAAGTATGTCGGCTTCTATAAATTTTCTAGATGATGCTTAGATTACTATGAATATCGCCAGTCGGGGTTCCCAAACGTGGTGATTTGTCACTTTCGGTATAGCAGCTGGCACCAAGTTTTCTTCTTTGGTATATTTTATAAGCCTGATATGAGATTTAAAATCAACCCAAAGGCCCTATTGGATTACTTCTTGTATTAATTCATAAACTGCAAAACCCATGCACGTGATCAAGTGTCAATAGTAAAAAAAGTCAAATAGTTACTTTACCAAATGTTAAAATCAAGCTTGGTAATGAAAAATTGCCATTTTATATTGAGACATTCGTGTAGAGTGAATTATAAGTTATTTTCAAATCGATTTAGGTGGTTTTTATTAGTAATGGGTGATTGACGTAAGATTGCCCTTAAACAAATATGAGTTGGACGTAAAATATTAGAACTCTTAAAGAAAAACCAAGAAGAAAGCGAATAATATACGTGAAGAATCAAGAATCAGAAAGTGATCTACAAGATGAACGCGCCACTGTTTTCCACCAATCAAACTGTGAAGCTGCTAAAAGAAAATTGTTTTTGTTGACAGAAAATGTAATCAGACAAACAACGGAAAACTTTGCAGAAGAAAGCACAGAACCAAAAAAATCAAACGAAAACATCGAAAACGTTGCTTATAAGTAAAACTGGAAATAGTACAGTAGATGTAAATGGTTAGTATTTTGATCCAACTGCAACGAGAAAAAGTTAAAAAGAAAATATTCTCTTTAAAAGAGAAGATTTACAGGAAAGTGACCAGAAATCCCACAAAATGGTAACAAAAGAAAGCAGCACTGGCCAGAAAACTAGGACACCGTACACCGTTGTATATCTCAAAATGGTAAAGTTATTCCAGAAATGGCTCTCGTTACAAGTATGCTGTGCCTTGTTATAAATGTAAAGAATTCTTTGTTATTTAAAACCATGCCTATTAATACCATTGCTCGACATAGAGCAATGCTATAAGGCCGAAGCAGTTTACTTAAATACTTAATAACATTTATGAAATTTTTTTGGTAGTGAATAAAGGAGTTAAGTACATTTCTTTGAAAATAATGTAACAACAAAACACATTTTGATAACTAACGGGCGTTAGAAAACTCGTCTTATCATAGTCACCTCTGCTTATTAAAATGCACGTCCTGTATTGGTACCTAAGTTAATTTTCAAGTAGACTTAATCACAATTAGTTAAATGACAGCAGCTGTCAGTAGTTCTAATGAGTAGCGGCTATTTGAGAATTAATCTAAGACACATTTTTTTTCATAGGTGACTTTGATAAGACGAGTTTTCGAACACTGTTATAACAGCATGAAAAAAATTACTTTTACGATGGTTACATACCACAAGATAAACCTTTTCTATATGTTATAGAGAAAAAAAACTGCTGCATGATTAACTTTAAAGACGTTTATCTCAAAACTTACTTGTTGCTACATGATTTCTTTATCCACTTGTGTCTTCACATATCTTCTGCTGCTACTTTTTAAATAAGTAATAAGATAGTGTTATAAGCTTCTAGGTATTGTGTTTAAAATGGTATTAAACTTGAAGTACGTTGAAATTTGCCTATTTCTTACGATTTTAAAGTCATTTGTTTTAGTAGAATAAGAATTTTGTACACTTCTCCACCTTCGGCTTTTTTGCGACTTAAGATTATAATGTTCCTTGTAATAAATAATAATAATAATAATTGTTTAGTTCCATTTCCCTTTCAAAAAATGCCATTATCTAAACTTTTACAAATTGTAGCAGTTGGCTATCCAAAATATTTCGATAAAATTATCTAAACTAGATTTCTAGATCTATATTTACATCTTAGTACCAACACAATTCAAACACATTTTATATTTTGATTTTTGTAAACTTTCTTCATTGTCTTCTGAGTATTACTACAAAGTAAAAAACATTAAGTACTTATGACATAAATTAGTTCGTTTATGAATAACTGTTTGTAACACTGGACATAAAAACCTTTAATGAAGATCTTTATCTCAAAATGATGATTTTTATTTTTATTGCTGTAAGACTGAGGTTATAAAGTTAAACAAGATATTGTGATACTTAGGGAATACCTCATTGATGCGTCCTCAAATTTCTAAATGTAATTTAAGGTAATTATTTTGTCTTTAATATAGTGTGGCCTTTAACAATATTATTATAAAATACTTCTACTACGTTCCTAAAAATTTTCACGAGAATCTGTACAATTTAATTTAGTAAGGCTTGTAGAAAATAAAGACCTACAAAGTCGATCAAAGTGTATTATAAACCCTCTTTAAAATGATCAAAGTGATTTTACATTTTCTAGCTTCTTTTTACGACAACAAAATGTAAGCTTCTGAAGGGAAACCGCAAAAACATGCAGTGCAGACGATTGCGCTGCGGTATACCAACAAACCATAGTATCCACTAGTTCAACAATACAATATGAAAGCGCTTTAGCTTTTAAGTTCCAACCAATATGGAAATTGTATTCGAGAGAACTTTGAGAACAGATCAAACTTCTGGCTGTATCACTTCCTCTACGTGACATCTACGAACTGCGTTGAAACTTTCAAACTGAAACCCATACAGGAAGAGTAATAATGATGGATATATTTTATGAACCCGGTATTCACATATAAGAGCTCGGTTTTTGTAAGGTTTGATCTGAAAAGCCCAACGGTATTAGTTATGACATTTCCAGGCTTTCTCGTGCCTCTTATTTACGAAATTGATAATCCAATAGCTGTACCACCATAAACTTGTGCTTTCTCCAAAATTTAATTTTCAATTCGATATCAATTTCTTGCGAATGCTTTTTGAGTATTCATTGTCGCTCGTAAAAAAATTCACTAAAATTTTTGTTGCAGTTACGACACCAGAGGTTCGCATAGTTCTCTGGCCAAACATTGGAAGGATGGAAATATCGAAGCAAGGGCATTTTTTAACACAATAAGGGAACCGTCTGCCCTAAGCATCGATAACATAAGCGAGAAGGACGAAGGAGAATATCGGTGCAGGATTGATTATTTACGTTCTCCTACAAAGAACCTGCGGGTGAAATTGTCAGTTATTGGTAAGTCAGTTTTAAACTTAACAAAAGTACTTTACTTCGTTTTATTTATTTTAAGGCGAAACCGGCACTTGAAGGATTAACTGGCGTAGTTTTTATTTATGATTCGTACTACGTCAAATTCTTTTAATTAATAATAAAAGATGACATTCGGTTCTGTAAGCTTCTGACCTCAGCTCAGAGTTGGGTTAAAATACGACAAATAGCGGTATGAGTAATAGCTCGCCCCGCGGTTATGAGTCTGTGCTTTGTGGCGAAAAACTTTAATGGTTATCAACAAGTTAAACTTGGCTCTCGACCAAAATATGATTTATAATTAATAATTTTCTTCGTTTTTCCTACACCGAATCCGATCATATTGTTTTCCGAGTAACCCCCAAATCATTGACAGATAACTTCGCGTGATTCACTGGCAAATTCTTACACGCAACCGGTTCGTTCTCTTTTGTTACACAATAAAGAAAGTGTAACGTAAACGAAGGTTATTAAGATAGAAATTTCGATAAAAAATGTTTAAAATACAACTAAAATAAATCCTCCTTAGTTAACAGGAAGAATTTAAAAACTTTAATTTCCCTTTTATGAATCTTAAAAATTGAATATCTGAAGCCTTCCAACCCTTACCAATCCATAGAATCTTTAAAATTCAAGCTGGGTAAACACCGTAAAAATTTTAATATCCATGATCTGCATGCAGCATCTTTTATTGACATGTATGATCGATATAACAGACTTCTGTTGAACGAACGGGAATAGATTTATATCGGTAATAAGAGTGCGGGTTTCATAAATATTTTAGCAGAAGATAGCTTGCAAAAACTGATATTTTTTTACATGTGATACTAATCTAATGGTATGTAAATCCTAGAGTTACATAGTTTGAATTATTCAAAACTTTGGAGTCATCTAGCATCTACTTAATTTGAGGGGTTTCTTTACACCAAAGGATAGTCACGCCACTGAAAGGGAAATTTTTGATTGGAAGAAATCAATAAAAGCACCTCTATTTTAAACAGTAATTATAAAGTAATTTTAAAACATTGTCTCGCCAGCAGGTTGTATTCCCTGATGTTTCTTTGATATAAATATTCAATATGAAATTACGGACAACGCAAACGACTGCCCATCCGTCTAATGTTCTTGTTTTTGTCGTACCTTCCATCTACTCTACATCAAATAACCAACAATTACTGTAGAAACCCAGGAAAGCTTACGTTTTGTAATACGAGCAAAATGAAGAATTTAAAATGAATTTATATTTAAATATAAAAATGGAAACAGAAATAGAAATAATTGTTATAGTAACTCAAGCAAATCTCTTCTGTAAGGAAGAATCTGAACTTACAACGTAGGTTAGTAATGTAAAACTATTTTAAAAAGAATATATTAGAGCTTTTTCGTATTTTCTTGTTTACATCACCATCTTTACAGCAGCCTTCTCGCTATTCTTTTGCAGGAGAGCTTTCAGACTACGTTGATGTGCTAGAAAGATAAAGACTACATTTTTTTTCACTGCATCTTGTTTATAAAATCTGGAAACGTCTACAGACTTGATATTTAAAAGCCTTGGTATATCTTACAATTTTTTGGTTGTATTTTAACTTACATAGTATAAGAAATCTCTGATAGTTCTCAAACTTGCTGAGTCTAAAATCATTCAAGAAAATAAAAAGTACTAAAATGCTAAGGGGCTGAAAGGTTAATGTGGTGGATTTTAGTCGTTGCAGATTAATTATTGCTTATATGTTTACCAAATGTAACAAGTTTCTTGATATTACGATAACAAATAGCTTATATGATTTACTGATGAATTTAGTGAACCCCGAAGGACTTCTGTAGCAACAGTTTGTGTCTAAATTAACGAAGGCCCTTTTTATTTTAAGAAAACCATCACCAAGAATTAATAAAGTACAGGTAAGCTTAGAGATTAAATTCGTTAGGGCTTTACTTTTAGGAAAATACTTTGACGGTATTTTAACGAATTAGAAAAGCTTTTCAACAAAACTCGTTAAAATACATTAACAGATAACTTATTAATTTGGAAATCGGTTGGGATTAACTCAAACAATTTCGAGCACAGTGAAAAATCATAATTGACGATAATCATGTCAATTTAGTCCATTCAGCCAATTTATCCGAATAAACAGACACCAAATTTTTTTTAGGAATTTAGCAGGTCTCGGAGCCATCATTAACAGACTAACTATTTCATTATAATTTGATTAAATCAACCCTGATGAATAACTAATTTTTTGCAATACTTACGAAAACCTGCATCAAACCTAAATCAGGCAATATTGAATTTTGGGCAGGAATTTAAAAATTTAACTTCTCGGTGGTATTGACCTGGAATTGAACTACATAAAATGTTAATAATGTTTTTACAAACAATAAATGAGGTTAATCAGCTATGAATTAATTATTGCTTTGTACGAATTTCGCTTTGTATCGTAGTATTTCCTAAAGTAGGGCATTAATTTGGAAGGACGTCTGTCTTTTCTGGACTTGTGTAAAGTAATCAATACCGAAATTGGGAGTTTTTGGAGAATATCGAAGGTTTTTATTTGTTTGTCTATCTTAAAATCTGTTTTGTACAATAATGCTTAAGAAAATCATTGATTTTATTTTTAGTAAACTCACTTCAAAAATAATATTACGGTCTTATGATAAAAGAACGTAGTAGTAAAGTAAAAGTCGAGACTTTTATACAATGTTTTTGTAGATATATAAAGAACATTTTATAAAAAATACCCTTGTTCAGTTGCTGTAGTGTTTACGAAGCAGAACATGTTATCCTTCCTGCGGTAGAGTGAATGAAGATTTATTTGAACCTGGAGGCTAGACAAGTCCTGCGCTGTTCCGACCTTTGCAACTCTGTAATATTCATATGTCAGGACAGGGCAAACTTTAAATTCAAACTTATGACTCCAGTAGGAAGATTAGTGAAGAACTTAAGAACTATTAACACGATGCGGCTGACCTTATTTAGAATAATCGCTCCCATTTTGGCCACTTTTATAAGTTTAATGCGTTGAATGCGCCTAAAGTCGATTGTTCTAATTTTTTCAATTTAGTTCTCATAAAAATGTAGAATTTTAATACATAGGGTTGTTCACGGGATGTATTTAACTATAAACCAAATAACAAATATCTCTACGTTCTAGACACTTATAAATATCTTTTAGAAAAGAAAAACAGACCAGTGTGTGTAGATAATATTTTAAAATAAAATATAATTATTAGGCATGAAATGTGACAAACCAAGGTAATAAATTTGAAACCTATCGTTGGACCTTTACATTTTAAGACGGTGCTTGTATCATAAGGTGCTCTCATTATACCACGTAATTTTTTACAAAACAGTAGGAACTCCCTCGATTTGTTTATTTCACAAACGTAAAAATACCAACCATGCGTCAATTTTTCGTTGTTTTTAGTCTGTTAAAAATATAATTTTGTGAACAATGTAGAGGCATAATTTAATTAGTGAAACAATATGTAAAATGGTAAACAGAAGTAATTGTACATTTTATTCGTTTGTGTTGATTCTTATTGTTAAATTATTAACTACACATGAAGTACAAAATAGAGTAAACATACAATGTGTACCAAGAAGGCTCCACCTAATATGATATCGTTTAATTGCGTGATTTAGTAAATAATAAACTGAAGCAATGCTGGTTTTAAAGCATACAAATTTCGAACTTGTTATGTGATTTCGTTATATAAGAGATTCGATATACTTGGTACTTAACAAAAAATCATAGGGTTCGTTTGTAAACATTTCAAAAAATAAAATTCCTTTTTCCATCTGCAACAGCAAACGTTTTCGAATGCAGTGCTGCAGCTAGGGCGTGGCAAGGTGGAATTTGCTATAATCCCGCTAATGTCTGATGTCTACTTACAATATCCAAGGCATTATGTTGTTTTAGACGATAATATATGTAGTTTTGCTGTTGTCAAGAAGATTAACAGCAAAGGCATTAGGATGCTGTTCAAGACATGTGATGTATTTGGCACTCGCGCACTTAGCGTCTTGCATCACGGTAGAAACATGCAAGTCATTATGAAGAGCATAATTGCTGACAAACCATGGAGCAGCTACAATCGTTCTTCGATTTTGACTGAAATTGCTGGTTTCTTTATATTTAAGGCACTTGCGTCACCTCACAGATGTATACCGTAAGTCCACACCGCACCGGTTTGAAAATAAGAAATAACTATGTACGCTGTTCCAGTTAACCAATCTTAGTTTAGGGAGTATCAGCTTCAATTATTTATTTTCCTTGACAATGTGCTTTTTCCATTTGAGACGTCTATCCAGGTACTATCACATGTAAAAGTAACGACACGCCTAAGATTTGTTATTGTATGATAAGCGGCCTTGCAGCAGTCGATGACTAACTTGGGCATAACCATAAGACCTTGTAGGTAGGATTAACAAGTTAGAATACGAAAGTTACTCATCGACTGCTGCAAGGTTGTTTATCATACAATAACAAATCTTAGGCGTGTCATTACTTTTGCACGTGATAGTACCAGTTTTAGATTGAGGAAGTTGTCCATTAATGGAGATACTTGGACATATTCTCCTTCGAAGGGTAAATGTAACTTGTTGAGATTCAGTCTCATTTGCCCTAATTCTATAGGTCTTGAGCAAATCTTGTATGTTACTGAGGGCGTCTGGTAATTTTTCAGAGAGAAATCGGGGGATGTCACTTATTGCTAAAATTACCATGTCGTCAGTGAGCGTTGGCAGTGAAGGTATTTGGTGTAAGACAGGGCCAAGCACACTTCCTTGAAGAATACCAGATTGAATGAGATGAAGGTCTGAATGCGAAGAACCTCCACGGTCAGTGTCGCTGTTAAAACAACGTGTTCCTGGTTGGGACCGTCTCATTGTTGAGACAGAAGGGGTCAACGTTTCGCCCACTTTTTAACGAGCGCCATCAGGAGGAGAAAGGGAGCACTAAAAGGGTACGGCAACTCAAGGTGTGAACCACGCCAGAAGCGAAACTCTTTTAGCAAGAGGAGGAAGGGCACGGTAACTTAACTTGTAAGCCAAGCCACAGGCATCCGTCTGAAGAAAAACAGAAAAAGGCAACGACTTTATAACAGCTACAATCGGTCAAGCGTATCGGACGAAGACGACAATTGGGCAGCCGTGGAGGAGGCGAAACCAGTAGCGATGGCAGACATCCATATTATATTTGACAAGTGATCAGTTTTACGATTCCAGTTGTTAGGGATCTTCACGGACTTTCCTGTTGAAAAATAAGGACATTGGCGATGATCGAAGATTTTTTAAACAAGATCTTACGTCCAGTGTCGTGATGATGTTCAGCAACGGCTGAGTGTGGGCAAAGGCTTGACTTCAGCGAGCAATTTCTCCAATGCACACTCTTGATGACAGGGGTTTGTGCTTGTGTTCTACTGAAGGAAGTATCAGCGACACTGTAGTAGATGAAGATCGATTACTTCTTCTTGATGTTTAACCATGAAGATTTATGAAGTACCTGGTAAAATGGCTGAGTTTTCAATTTACAAAAGAAGTCCCGCGTGCCAAACCTAATCAAACGTCTGGGTCTAGAAAGGCAGCTGAACAAAATTCTTTATTTTCAAAAATGTTCTACCACTCGCCACTCGATATACCCGCCCTATAGTTGCATGCTGTTCCCTGAACTCGAACCGCTACTCCGGTATGAGTTCTTGTGCCTAAGTTTTTAACCTTTTAAGAAACACATTTTCCAAGTGTTTGGAAAAATGGATAACAGGCTAATGGGCCTGTAGGATACTGCAAGTTCTGCAGGCTTTCCAGGTTTTGGTACAAGAATTATTTCGGCAACTGGAAAATTATGGCATTAATTATCAGAGTGAAGGCTATTAAAGTTTTTTTTTCTGGAAGTTGCTTAATTTACTGTCCCAGTGATTAGGTCGTAACCGGGTGACTTTTTTTTTATTGAGGTTTCTTTTAATCATATTCTTGACTTCGCTTAATTTAATAGCTTTGATGGTTTTTGCCATTTGGTTATGATGTTCTAATGTAGCAGTAGCCTCTGCAGGTGGAAAACCTTCTAGGTAATTCTGGCTGATTTAATAACTCTTTAAGGCTACGGACAGCTTTGTTGTATTTAACCTTGTCTTCAGGGACCTTAGTTGTCATCCAGGTTTTCCTAAGTTTTCTTTTCTTAAAAATGCCTTCTGTGACTACTTTTAAACGGTTTTGGGCGCCTTTGGTCATACTGGGTTTAGAGGTGGCTACCAATACAGCATATTGAATCATTTGGGTAAGTGACTCGACATGACTATCAATTTGGTTTGATGTTTTGAGTGAGACGTTGAGATCTATATTTTCCTTTAAGGTGTTTTTAAGTAATTGCCAGTTGGTTTGTTTGGTAGGCAAAGTTTCTGCTTATGAATTATGTTTGTGCTTATCTATACGATGGTGGGGTAGTGGTCAGAGGAGGGATCAAGACTCTCTTCAATTGATATGATTTAGTTTAGAGGAATGTCTTTTGTTACACAGAAATCAATTGTATCGCGAATCTCATTGACATTGTTGGACCAATATGTTGTCTCAAAAGTAGAAAGAATATTTAGGTTGTTTTTGCTTTAACCATTTCTATACCCCTGGTCAAGTTTAGTCGAAAGCCCCATCTTTTATATTCAGCATTGTAGTCACCCCCTGTATGAAATCTATTTCCAAGAGTTGCAAAAAATTGGGCAACTTCATTTTCGGCAACCCCATATTTTGGGGGACAAGTAGACTGCTGCAATTTGGAGAGAACCATATTTGTCTTGAACGCACATGTTTGCAGTTTGAATTTTGTGCGCTTCATAATGTCGAATGGAGTTCCTGATGAAATTGTGAAGCCTTGAATGGCAAAATAACTTTGATTGGTGTAGTATGCTTAGGATATTAGCATAATATCAGTGCTCTGTCTAAAATTTCGGGGCCATGATTCACCAGCCCGTTAGCGCTCCACATGTCCACATTGCTAATTTTAGATTTGTACTCATTATTTTAGTTTAGCAAGAAGTCGTGTGATAATGGACCATGTCAAGCAAACTGTCAGGATTAGCCATTATTTTTAATCACAATTTTTTTTGTATAAATAGTGACCCAAAGGTGTTTGTCTAGTAGAAATATGAAAAATATCCAGTAATGAAATTTAAGCTCCTTCTCATTGACCTATGGAATTAAAAGTCATGTAATAGCTTGGTTCAGAAAATGTTGACAAAATATCGTACGACCAAAAAGTCTTTAGAACGCAGTTGCTGTGGATGTTACATTTTATGGATCCTAAACATTTTATATTCTATTTGAAGCCTTTTTAATTACAACCTACTCATTTTTAAATGATGCTAAGTAAACGTGTCAATGACATAAAATTAATAAAAGTATATAATTTCAGAGATAACCTAAATTCCATAGAAACCGCGATGCAAGAACTTTTTAGTCATACTATGTATACAAAACAAGCAACAGTAACATAAATTTAAATACCTTAATTTTAATTAGGTATTAGTTAGATAGACATATTTGTTAATACCATGGATTACTGGGGATAATTTTAAAGTTGATTGCTTGATAGAAGAAAATGATATGCTGGTAGATTAAGAGACTTTACAAAATACCAGTTTGGCTTATCAAACTAATAAGAAAAAACGCACGGAAAAGCTTTGAAAAGAGGTTAGAAACTTTTCCTCTTACATTTAACTATTAGTTTATTTATGTGAAAATCCCAAAACTAGCATAAATAATATAACAGACGTTTTTCTCAGTAATAATTAGAATACATTAATGCAACTTGCCAATCTTGTTTGGCTTGTTTTCCATAAAATTTTTCGTTACTGCTTCCTCTCTATATTTATGCAATGTTAATGTCGTCAGGATAAAAATCTTACTTTCGCTAAATCCATAATTTTGCTTATTCATAGAACCGAAATGTTTATATTTTATAGGTTGTTTAGATAACCAAGCGCCTACTAAGTATATTAATTTTTGGGGACTTAAAAATTCATTGTTTAATTCAGTTATTCTTTGACAGACAGTCAGCGTTAATGAAAGACGGTTTTCAAGAACTAAGAATGATAAACTCCTTCGTCGTACATATCAATACTTCCATGGTTAACTGAAAAAATCGGTTAGTTTCATAGTTCTCAGTATTTTGACATAGGTAAATCTAAGATTTTCTCATTCATAGCTTTTAAGCAGTATTTTCCGTCGATTAGTATTGTGAATGTCAGAATATACCTGAGTTGAAAAAGAAATTGAATTTTTAACCAAAGCCGTAATAAATTTTAATAAAAAACCTTAAAAATCTTTTTTCCAATAATAATACACTTTTATGTCAGAATCTAAAACTAATTATTCCTTCGAATTTGTTTCCTGGATTGAAAATTAAGGCTTTTAGGATTTTTGCAAGCATATCCCTTTTATCGTTTGCTTAGTAGAAATAGTAGAAGACGTCTGAATCAACAATAGCAGTACTCATAAAAGGTACACTTCTTAGCAATAGAAAAACAAATTTTTATAATACATTGTAGTGTGGCACGGCATTTCCTTCCCAAAATTAATGGTTTAAGAAAGATAATGCAAAGTTTGGCAATAAGCATACAGGTGTGTTTAGATTATTTGCACAACTTAACTATCAAACTGGCTAAAGAATTAAACATTCATCCAAACTTTTCAAACGTTCAAGCAGATCCAGAAGAAAACAAAAATTATTTTATTTTGACTGAGACCACGCACATGAAACACTTTTACGTCCTAATTTATTTTTTTAAGGATTACTCTAGTGTCTCTTGAAGCTGATGACATTTTTGGGTTGCTGAATAGGATATTCCGATATTCTAAGGCAGACAAAGAAATGAAATTAAAAAATTAATTTGAACCTTTAAAACGTTTAAATATTTTCATGTTGATTTTTCAACGTTCCGACAAATTTTTACATTTTTCTGGAAGTTTTGTTTCTAAACAAACTTGGAAAATTTAACAATTTGTTTTAAAGACCCAAACCGCAAAGAACTCAAATTTAGCAAATTTAGTAGCCACGAAAAATAAAACTTAAAAATACATTCGAAATTGATCCATAAACTATGGAACAATATCCTCGTATATGTATATTTGAAAATAGTATCTATAGCTTCGACTTTTCCAAATACAGTCTTAGTTTTAAGAATGTTACTAACCTTCCCTGTTTCTGTAGTTTCAGGGGAGAGATCATCCCCAAAACTCCAAATTATTTTTAAGACCTACCGCCTTTGGAGCAAGATTTAGTAATTTTGCTATTATTTCTATCTTGAATGATAACATAATTATTAAATAATAAATATGGATGATAATATAAAAGAATTTGTTGAAGTAAAAGTTTGTAATTATTTTTAAATTACGAGTATGATTTTATTTTTATTTCGTCTGGTAATGTTTTTGTCCAATTATTGGAAAGGTAATATTTGCAAATAATGAGAAAACAGACATTATAATAACACTTGGAGAAGCCCACAAAAATGTAAATCTGTTCGTATTTGCACTGTGATTTACTTTACCTAATAATAGAAAACGACCTAGGTTGCAATAATTTCTGAAATTTGATTTACAACAAAAGTGCGCAAGTAGTTACATGTTTCGTGGACCACCCTGTATATTTGCCATTTAATTATTGGCTTTCTTTAGTTAAACAAAAGAAAAATCCGCATGTAAATAGAACGATTCTTGATTTTTTTCACAGAAAGAACAATCACAACAAAAGCAAACAATTTTGTTTACAAAACTTCACTCAAAGAGAATACATTTGTTAGCATATATCGGAACCGTATTTTTAGGACACCGGCTTGTATTCCTGAATGTAAATATACAAAGGTTTTTTTTTGGGGGGATTATACTAAATCGAGCTACTACACAAATTTTTGATGTAACGGTGAGGAGAGGTTTGTAAAATACGGAAAACTGAATACAACGTGTACTTATCTGTAAGCAGATGTGACTGTTAGGATAAAAAATGTAAAATCTGCTCGAAAGTTTCTGCACGGTGGGTGCCGGGTTTCCAAAATCAATAGACTGGCAGCAGGTGGAAAATACGCGAGAAACCGACTTCCCATACAGATCTCGTCTATTACCGAACTTTCATTATTTCTCGTTCGTATTCAAATAACAAACTTCTTTTATAGCCCGAATAGGAGTTCCCAACTTTATACCGCAACCAAAATATGGAAGCTGTCTGGCATGATTCAAGAAGCATTAGGCCGACATTTATTCGGCTAGAACATGGTTTTTTGTTGTGGATTTATAGGCATGTTATGACAGAAATAATAACGACATTACTAATTTCAAGGAGCGGCTTATTTAATTTGTATGTACACAACCGTGTCGTGCTGTTAACAAAATTTATTAATTTATTAAGAAGATTATTATACGTGACACGTCATTAATTCCCCGCTGAATTATCATAACCGTAGTTTCCTCTTGTTGTAATAAATGTTTGTAGGAGGTAAAGAGTGTGCTTTAATGCAATTCAGATGTAATGATTTATTTACTGAGCTTTCGAAAATGGTTTGAGTTTTAATGTGCGGTATAAAACGTTCGTAATGCTATTAGGCTTAGGTAAAACTTGAAGTCGAACTTTTCCAATAGAATCAGTTTTACACGAAGTTCATATTTATTTAATGCATACTGTGGATCTGTGGAAGCTTCTGCAACGGTGAACATTTAAACTTTTTAATTGGCTGTCCTGTTGCACGCAAGACTTCATTGAGCTGTTTGGTGCACGCGAGTACCTCAATTTTATATTAAATTTACGTAGACTCAAACCCGGTATTTACACAACAAACGGAAAATATCACTAGGAAATTAATTACGTAAATTTAAAGCGAAAATTTGATGCACGGGTAACTCACTAATTTGATATTTATCGGGAACGATTACAAACTTAATGAAAACCGTCAACGATACAAAAGCGAACGGAGAAAGATTTATTCTCTCAGACTTTATGAAAATAGTTCTCTTATAAAATATTAATATTTTACCTAAATTGAAATTGGCTCAAGAAAAACAATGCAAGCGAGAAACACCTTCAGCTTTTCAGTTGAAACGTTTCGTCAAGCTTTATTAATAATAAATACTCGTTAAAAATAGAATGAAGGTTAAAATGAGGTATTTTAAAACAACGCATTAAAATTGAATTAATTAAGTTTGATAGTGGAAACAAATGGAATGGCGTAAGCTAAGAGTTTATAAAATAATACACAGCTTTTTAAACAGGCTTTTACCATGAATATTCCTTATCCAGCATTATCATTGTTGTGATACTATAATCGGTTGCTTAAGTTTAAAAAGAAAATCAATGATCAAAATACTGCGTAAAAAATCGAGCAACCTTTAGGTAAACTGGCATTTTAAAAGCGAATTTTTGGGGTTTCTAAACGTAAATAACTATACCATGCATATGCATACACACCCTAACATTTGCGCAACTTGCCATACATATCCCTGAAAATTTTCTTTAACAAAGTAAAGCATATTAAATATTAAATTATTTTACAATAATTATTACCAAGAGATATTCTTTCCTTAACAATTCTTAATGATCCCTTTCTTTTCCCTTTTCTTAAGAAAGGTATACCAAGATATTTGAGTTAAGCAAACGTTCTTTAGAAAATTCAATCAGGGCATTTCCTTTGATGCATATTTTTTCCTGGGCGATTTCTTACCCGGTGTGCTGGATTTTTGTTGTTAAGACTCCTTTTAACTTAATGTTCATCGTTTTCATCCTTTTAATTCTGTTGGTATTAGGAAAGTATAGACTCGTTTTAAATTGTTTTCAAAATTAAAACAAATTGCGGTTTGTTACTCTACGTAAATGTTTCTTAGACGGTTACTAAGCGAAAAATTCGTTTTTCTTTGATTTCTTCTAGAAATCGGCGAAGAGTCTTCGCTGAGCTTACCATAATGTCCATAATATCAAGTAATGAAAGTGGTGTCATTGCTTAATAAGAAAGCTTTGGCTGCTCCTAAAAGGCAACAAAAAAGCTTCGGATTCTAATAGGTTTCAACAAATCTTTATTACTGTCAAAATTAACACGAAAGTTACACCAAAATCCTGCAGAAATATTCACAAATATATAGTTCTTAAAATATTTTTGACGATATTTATAGGTGTTGTTTTCATTTTATATATGTAGAAGGCTGTGTGATTCTTTTGACATGGAAAATAAAACGACTAGCTTTGCTTGTACAAGAGGGAAATTGTTTCCTTTATAAAACTGTTGGTACGAACATGACATGTCCCGAAGGCTATGTTTGTCACTCATCACAAAATGTATTTTAAATGTAACTGGAAAGGTAATTTGGTTGAATTTTCCCTTGATACAAATTGCAAGTTAAATCTTGTAAATTTCTAGTACGGAATTGACACTCGGCTATGGAAAAGAGAAAACTTTCTTCGCAGACTTTCTTTAACTTTTATACTGTAAAAAGGCAATATTCGTTCACTTCCAGAACTTATTGAGAATTAGTATTTGTGTAAAGTGAATAATTATAAAATTACCAAATTTGTTGTTTGTACTCTTAAATACAGAATATTATTATAAACAACTTTCGGCCGCAGTTTGGAGTACCGAAATTCAGGATTCGATGAACTGCGCCGCTTGAAGTCTTTAATTTTTAATTGAATGCCGAAGTTATTACCTTAATGTACATAGGTTTCAACATACAGCATTTAAAATCTGGTAAACAAGCCCTGCTTTACTACTTCAAACAGAGTATTACAGCGATCCATTAGTAAATTAACCTAATTTACTTTAAGTTAGGCTACCTACTGGTTCGTAAATCAATCTGATGCATATCTACCACCATGTTGTTAACCATATAGTTAGAAATTAGAATAAACAATAATATTAACCAAGCCCAACGATGTTTCCATGTAAAGTTAAAAATTTCCATTTTTCATATGCTAATTTAATTTTTCTAAATTTCTTGTAACAGCTAACAACAAACAACCAAGGTGTACGAGTTTTCAAATTCAGTAATTAATGATATTATCATTTTATTATAAACTATTTAGCTTTTTTAATAATAACATGTCCTACTTTAGGATGTTTAACGTGAAACAGTAATTTTTAACACGTGACTGCCCTGATCTATGTCTTCTCCAAATGACGACACGACCTTCAGATTATTTATATTCTTATAATACAAGTTTCGAACTTTAGCTGACTCGCTAAAAGACACACCTGCGGCTTCGACCTACGAGACCGAATTCTGCAGTGCTGTAACTCTCAAGAGGATTCTTTTATAGATACTTTGTAATATGAAGTTGATTCTATAAAGTACAATTTGTCTTCTTTGTTTGAACATCAAAAGTAGCCTTTTGAAGTACATTTGTTGAATATGCCACTAATGGTTAGATTTGTTATGGATTTTTCTAGTCTCAGCTGGGATTTTTATCGTTTTAGATTCTAAACTTCAAGTCCTTGAGTTATAAGTAAGTTATAAATGCAATTTTGATATTTTAAATCTTACATCTTTTAATAAATTTACTTTTAGTAAAATGGTAAGATTTCAATCAATTTAAGTAAAAAAATTTAATTTAAAAACTCACTCTTTTGCCCAAATTTCAAGTTTTATCGGTCTGGTACAAAACAGTTATCGAATTTCCTAAACTTTAGATTTCGAAGATTGTTTACTTACTTTTAATTTAGTCAAATTTTATCGTTTGTAGCTAATCATGTATTGGTCTGGTACAAAACGGCTATCGAATTTTCTAAACTTTAGATTCCCAATTTTGTTTACTTACTTTTAATTTATTCAAATTTTATCTTTTGTAGCTTATCAAAAATTTTAATTATGTAGACAAATATAAACAAAAACCATATCCTACATGATTTATCTATATTTCTAACTCAATAGGTCGAGCGTTGGCGTATAGATAGGTCAAAGGTCAGTGCTTTAAGTTCCTGCAGAGGTGACATTTTTCTATCTATAAAATGTTCATATTTTAGTAAAATACGTTTACTCCAAATGCAGTTGATTATCTAATAACATTTTCTTGTATTGTCTCTTCGCTTTGGAAAAACATGTTGAGGAGGTGGCCTTTCTTTGCCTACACTCCTCTTAATGTTGTTTACCTATTTCTTCTATCCACCTACACCGAGCCCTAAATCTTAAAAGGTTTTGTATGGGGGTGGTTACGACAAATATTTAGTTCACATTATTTAACAATGAATTGAACTGTTTTGCGTCTGTCAAATCAAGGAGTGGAGTAAGTTGTATTGAGTACGGTTATAAGTCAAAAGGGCCAAACCTCCTTAAGAGGATAGCAATTCAGGTTTCGCTGATGGGTCCTTAAAGAAAACAGTAAAACTGGAATCTTCTGTAAAACAGCAAGGCTCGTTCCAGGTTTTATGAGCAACTTATAAAAAAAATAGCATTAAATGAAGGGCGTGTTTGACGAATGATTATATTTTCCAAAAAATACATAAGAAAATGTGTTATATATGCTTCATACAGGCAGCATATGGCCCTTCCTTGCCAACCAAGCGAAGCTTGGATCTAAAGTGTCTAAATACGCTTTTTCCACACTCAATTTTTCTTAAACTGGTAGTATGAGCAGTCACAAGTTTTTCTTTTATCATTCGATCCCTGCATAACTCCCAGAAACGTTGAATGGATTTGTTCTGCGTAACTGCAGTAAGAGTTTTTGATCTTACTGACATACACAATTTCACTTTCTTCGAGGAGGGCGCCGAGATAGTGGACAGAAGTTTTATCGAGTCAAAACAAAATCGTTTGATGTGTGTTACTCAATCTCATAAAAGGAATTAAATATTTTTTTAAATACTGATTTCGACAACTTTCCCCATTTAAATCGTTTTTTGCACATTTCATCACAAAAGCAAGCGAGATTTGACCATCTTTGTCACTAGCCTTCCGGAATAAAATTTTGGCAGGAAATTTTGACTTTGGAATGATTTTAGTTTCTATACGTGGCGAGCTTTCTGGAACAATTGAAATATGGCCGGATGAAGTGATTTTGCTGGCATTCAGTGTGACGAAGTCCTATCGTCCGTCATAATAAAAACTCACCATTAGAAGGTACAGTTTACTTGTGGAGCTTCCTGCAGTTAGATTTTGCGCTTTTGACATCATCCTAACGTATTTTGGCAACTTTCTGTCTCTTGCGTTAACGAATCCCAACCTCCTTTCTGTTCCTGACCATAGATCTACTCGTAATTCCTATCTTTACTTCTCAGCAGCTTTTTTAATTGATACGTTTGGATTTTGATATTTTCGACTATCAGCTTACTTCGGCAGTACGCACAGGCCCCGATTTCATATTGTAACGAACATTACCAGTCTCTATAAATTCGTGCTCCCGGAAGAACTGTACAATGTGAAATTCGCTGATTTTGTTCTTCGATGACTTTGGCATGATCAAATAAGGACTTCGAAAACAACACAAGTAAACACAATAATTCGGACTTTGAGAAATGCTATTTTGCTTATCTTTTGATTCATTGCTTCCACTACTAATTTTTCTGGTCAATAAACCTGGAACGGCACCTTAGCAATACTTGTTATCATTTGTAAATTCTTGCCAATCCACGTAAAATATGTTTGCTCAAAAAATTAATCTGCCCTTCTTAATAATTTTTATGAAATTTCTGTGGTCGCACAGTACATCTCAGGGTTGCTAACCGCGAGTTTACGTTCGTTCTTCAGTTAAAATTACAGTTTGCTGTTCATATGTTGGTAAGTACACAATTGAACATGTTTGGATTTGAGCAAATTGGAATTTCATAGTCTAATAAAGTCGTTCTAAGTTTTCCAAATACCATGAGATCGAAAAAAAGATGATTCTGAGCAGGCCTTGACTAGTACAACACGATTGGCAAGACTGATTTCAAAATGTGGCAGTAGGTTAGAGGTTAATAAATGTCAAATAAATTAAAACACAAAACAGTATTTATTTAGGGAACAAACTGAAAACTAAGATGAATACATGTTAGAGTAGGTGTTCAAAATGTGATCCTTCACTAGTATTACAACGATAAACTTAAATAATTCTGGAAACAAGATTGCAAAACTGACTTACATTTGAAATGTCACTGTCACATTATAATTCATAGGCATTCTAGAACCAGTGTAACCAATCGTGTTGTACTAGTCAAGGCCTGCTCAGAATCATCTTTTTTTCGATCTCATGGTAGTAGGGAGCCAAGTCTGATACGTAGAGATATTTACATAGATTGCATTTTTCTCCAAACCAATGTGGTGGTTTAGACAAGCGTACTGATCAAGGTTTTCTAAATTAATTTGCTGTAATTAAAATTGCTTGGTATCTGCGGACAAGAATTGTGTTTTATTAAGACTAACATTCAGACCTCGAAATTTGTTGTTTTGGGACGTATGATTAGGCTGGATTATCACAATGTGGCCTGCACTTCATTGACATCTACATCGATATCCGTTTAGATATTTTCCATAGATGTTCTTTGACCCGTTGCAGTTCTTTAAATAGACAGTAATAATTCGACAAAATCTAATAAAAATTCCAAATCGCATCTCAAATAAGACTAACTTTGATTGTCATTATGTTGAACACAATTCATTGATATCTCTTAACTGTGAGTAGTATGTCATCGACAAAATGGACGTGGTTTGGATTTTTGTTCGCTTTGAAGTCTTTTTAAAAAAGTTTCCTAGAGCCGGCATAAATACTTTAGAGAACATAGTCTAGATTGCACGAACATGTCGTGACAGCTCTGTTAAATTAATCTAATCAATATTAGGATTCACATGGCACAGAAGACATTTAGTAACTAATGATGCTGTTTTGAACTCTTCATTAAATTTTTGGAAGTTTTGTGCATTCAACCCACCCATTGTGTCTCATTGTCTAACATCCCATCAAATAGGATTTTGCTTATTTCGGTATCTACGCTTATTATGATTAGTTATTCTATATACTTAAAAATGCTGAAATATGCATGCACTTATGCACTATTAAAACGTGAAATATGCACTTAAAAATCATGAAATATGCGTTTATTACAAATTTTAATAAATATATGCACTTTTGATGTCAAACCGTGTTGAGATGTTGTGTAACTTGAAAGCGTTTTGTTGCATTTACTTTATCGCCGCACACTGTACATCTGTACAAGGTGGTCCAAATTGGACACTTTTGATAGGAAACACCAATTTCTAGAGGAGATAGAAAAAAACTAACCTACATGTTACGAGCTCGATTTTTGTGAGAAAGTGAATGCCGAAAACCGCACATCGATATCTTGAACTGTTTAGAAGATATAGCGTGGTTTTCAATTTTGTGCATTTTTGACCCACCCCCGTAACTTATTTATTTATGAATATTTTTTGTTTCTGTAAAAACATTCTTAAGGCACTTTTTTTAAATGAATCCAATGGTGTCCCAAGTTTTTTTGTAAAAAGAATGGTTTTGAAGATATGACATAAACTTGTATTTTTTCTTATGGACTACCCTATATATTCTTGCATATTCTTTTTCTAAATATATAAAATACTTGCTACTTTGCTTTTTAAACATGTATTTTATAACAGCTGTAAGTTTATTTTGTTTTATTGTTCAACATGGCACTCCAGATTAACAAAATTCATCTATAGTATTTTAGAAACAGCAATAAGAAAAAATACAAGTTTATGTCATAGCTTCAAAACCATTCTTTTTACAAAAAAACTTGGGACACCATTAAATTCCTTTAAAAAAAGTGCCTTAAGAATGTTTTTACAGAAACAAAAAATATTCATAAATAAATAACTTACGGGGGTGGGTCAATAATGCACAAAATTGAAAACCACCCTATATCTTCTAAACAGTACAAGATATCGATGTGCGGTTTTCAGCATTCACTTTCTCACAAAAATCGAGCTCGTAACATGTAGGTTAGTTTTTTTCTATCTCCTCTAGAAATTGGTGTTTCCTATCAAAAGTGTCCAATTTGGACCACCTTGTACAATACAACGCCTTATCTGAACCTTTCTGAACTATTTTATTTGAAAGATTAGTAAACAAAAATACAGGTAAATTTTTTATGAACAGTAAGTTGTCAAAGGGTCTTTGGAATTTCCTAATACCGCAGAATGTAAGTATTTAAATTTTAGTTGAAACTTTTTCTTTCTTAGAAAATATTAACAAGTACACAGATGGTTAAAGCAGTAAAATATTTTAAAACCTAGTATTTAGCAATAGGCTTAGATTGTGAGTTTCTCCTAGATTCAACTAAACCGCCATTGGTTGGTTGTCTAAAATACTAAAATTATTTAAAAAATATTAGAAATTTCATAATTAAAGCATGCAAAACGCCCAAAAAGTGGTAAAATATGCACTATCGTTCAAAAATGCAAAAATATGCATGCATTTATAAAAAACACCTAAATATGCATTCATGTATATGCGCTTTCAAATTGACATATGTGATTCATATGTGGCTTAAACATATTTTGCTATAAGCAGAAAAAACATGCAGATGCATAGAAATCCTATACCTCATTTATGATTTTGATTGTCCGCGTCTTTGAATGTATTTCTTATAAGTCTAATATTTGTGGTGTCTCCTGTACTATTGCGTTTTGGTAGCAGATGAAAGCCATATCGTTGATTAGTAAACTTTCCACTTAAGAACGTAAAAGTACGTAGATGGTCTACAGTGCCACAGTGCGTTATTTTTTTCTAAGGCAGCTTTACGTTTTAAGTTTATTAGTTATTTTTTTATATACATATATCATCATAATAATAATTCTTTTTAGGCCATAGGGTATTACTACCTTTGTTTATCAATGGTTTTCGCTTTCTTGTGTTATATTTCTTTTCAATATAAGGCTTTTCTATCATAGGGATTCCAAGCTAACACGTTATAGTAAAAGTGCTCTCTTGTCTTCCTCGACGTGGGACTTAACCAACCGTACTAACTTCTATTAGTTTCGATACCTATTTCTTCTTGTTTAGTTCTAATCCTCAATTTCACATTTTTTAAGGTTTTAGGCCAAAATATTTTAAAAATAAGTCTTAGGTAAACGCCCATTTAAGAATGTTTGCAGCTTCTTTATTGTCCCATTGTTTGTGCACTATGTTTCCAAATCATAGTGTAGCACTGTTTTAATTATTACTAAATATCTTTATTTTCGTTTTGTCACTAATATTATTCGTACGCCACATGGGGTTCATTATTGAGAAAGCCCCGCATTATTGTTTTTTATTGAACTATCTTTGTTTGATAGTACACTGACTAAAAATAAGAATTACTCAATTTCTTCTCCATCAATGTAGAGGTTGTCTGTGTTTGCTGTATTAATTGTGATTAATTTTGTTTCTGCCGTATGTATTCTGAGCCCTATTTTCTTTGAAGTATCTTACAATTTGTCCAACTTTGGTTGTATGAGGTAGTTACTGGGAGAGTAGGCATAAATCATCTGCGTATCCAATATTTTCTTCTAATGTTCTTGTCAAAATCCGTCTTATTCTCTTTATTTTTTGCTGTTTGCTGCAGTTCATACATCATCTTAAAAAGCTAAAAAGAGACAGAAGGTTATGTTCATCATTATACAGCGACATAAAAGGTTTATAGGCATTTAGTTTGCTGTATCTAAATTGTTAAATGAGAAAAGTAGTTCTACCATATCGATGGTACCTCTTCTAAACATCCATTCGAAGGTAATGTAATAGCTTCTATTCGCTATTTTGTTTCTTCGTCTTCCTTTTATAACCGAAATCCTTGCCGATGGCCTGGTACTAATTCGTAAGCACAAGTTCTATGAGTTCCCTTTGCACGTTTACTAGGCAGGAGGCTACTTTATCCATCGATATAGCAAGGTTGTAATCTTAGTGTGGCTCATTTGCTTCTCGAAACAGTCTTATTTTGTAGATTTCTAATACATTCCGCTTCACTTGGTCCAATTGTTCCGGTTCTTCCGGATGCTGTTTCTTCATTGCCCACCTCACCCGTCGATTAGTAAATGTATAATCTTAGTGTGATAAATTCTTTTCTTAAGGCCGTCTTGTTTGCGCGATTTTGCCAATTTCGGGTTCTTTCCAGAATCCTTACAAAGTCACTGTGAGGTTGTGGGTAGCGGGTTCTACTCAGAAGATGGATTTATTAAAAACTGATATTTTATAGTTCCAGAAGTTAAAGCATCGTGTTTGCTGAGCATCTTGGTGAGTAGAATTTATTATTCCGCAGACATTGTTTGGTCTTAAAGTGTCTCATTATTTGATACCTTTGAAAGTTCATTATTAAATGCTGCGATAATATATTGTTGTTATACCATCTCGCCATCGTGTAATAAGTCTACCGACACATCTTTTTGCACCATGAAACCCCCAGTGTAATATACGTTTTGTTAGTTTTTCGGGCCATCTGTCTTGTCCACCGTCATTTCAGTTGTGCAATTCAACTAATATCAATGAGGTTTGTTTGCTGTCCGATACATGTATTCTCTTTTCAGTCACTTCATCTCATTCCTAACGTTTTATCTCACTGGACATTAAACTTAAACGCTTTGAATAATTCTAGTCGGCTTTTCGTAAAGGCACGTGCTTTAGTAGCTCGGAGTTGCAAAGCCCGATATCTTTGGTCTGTAAAGTCTGTCTATAGTACTGTAAACTTCGTTTATGTTAAAATAAATCGGTGAATGCACGTTTCCAAAGAAAACAAGACTTGCCAATTTTCGTAAAATTGAAATAGAACAGTTTCTTTTTTTATAGGGGCAAAAGGTTTGTCCATGGGAAGCTAGTGTTAAAAGTTCATTAACTAAAATTAAAAACGGATTTCTGTTGCTACAGTTGAAGAACAATATTTAATAGTATTTCTTACCTAAATTAACGTTTTTAATTTTAAAATTAAATCTGTATGATGCAAGGCCCGGGTAGGGGGTTTAGAGCCGATTTAACCCCTTGGAACCGGCTGCCGGATAATTATAAATTCTCAGTTAAAAATTTACAAGACTGTCTTCAGCCACTATATACTATATGGCTCGGTTTTCTTAAGAAGAAAAACTAATGTTGATACTTTGATTTATCAACGTATGCAAATCTCTTTTAAGCACGTGAAATACCTTAAAAATTTGAAGTATTTGGAAAACCGAAATAATAACTCAGACTTTTATGGTCGTACATAAAAAAATCTCACAAAAACCACTGTAAACTCTGTAAAGGGTTAAAATTTTTATTGGGTTCGTCCATAAAAAAATTCAAACTATGCATTTTTTAACTGTGTTAATGAATTCAAAATGTAGCAATCACCTAGCGGCTCGTATTACAATAGTTTACATGTTAGTTCTTTTTGCAGGTAAATATCGGTTATACAAAATACAGGTATTATCAAAGGTGTGCATCGAAAATGTGACTGCAAATTTCCGTGATATTACTACCATTCTACCTATATAATCAAATTTTAATACCACAATAATTATCGAATAATATATGGAACGCCTTTAGCTGGTAAACACGTATTAGGTCTCGTAGGTAACTCGTTTGCCGCAAATTGCATGCCAAACTCTGCCTATGTATAATCGCCTAAGGCTTAACATGTGTTTGGCTTAATTATTATTGAATTTGAAGGATATGTTCACACATCAGTCAGTGCATAATTAAAGTATAAAAAGGTTATTAATTTACATTTTTGGGGCTTTGTAATTTTAATTTTGCTTTAAATATTTTGGTAACCTGTTAAAACTTGGAAAGGCTGCTTAAAAAAAAGCGAATATTAGTTATAATCGATTGTTGCCTTTACGTTGTAATAATTATTTATATTTGCAAGTAAATATTTTTTTATTTTCAATTATATTAATGTAACGTTTTATCTTGCTGTTTTGATATAATAACTAGAAAACATTACCTGAGCGTAATTTTTAAAGCGAGGATTCTTAATACTTTTGCTCAGCTGTGTGCTTTACGAATAAAAACTGGTTTTAATTTTCTAACAAAAGCTCCCATTTAAATTCACCCAGCTTTTCTTTTAAAGTGTTTGACGTCACTGTTAACAAGTACAGAGTGTAGTTGCTTTCCGAATGCTTATTTAGGAGTTTGGGGGAGTGTATTTCGATATGGTAGGCAACAAAATTGCGAAGGTAACTTGAATAGCAAATAAACATCACTGACATTTTACCAATGAATTCGAATTCTATGTAGGCGTGCTACATCCATTAAAATTTATAATTAACAGCCGACACGTTTGATTTGAGTCGTAAAAGTCAGCAAGGAAAGAACAATTTAAAGATTTTTTTCTGAAGTTGATTAAATCAAAATTAGCAATCAGCACGTTTTTATATTCACGGGAAAAATGAAAGGACGTCCAGAAAAGTGAAATCTTACAGATTTAAAATCTCGTTAAAAATAAGGGTTAGAACAAACAGACAAATTATAAAATCTGTAGGAAAGGAGAACTTCACCAACTTTTTATGTTTTCCAACAGTGTTGATAAATTTGTTTTCAGTTACTGAACAATAATTTTTCTAATTTTACTGAAGTATTACTACCTGGAAATTAAGATTTTTTCGTACGTAATAAATATTATTAAGAAACCCCTAATTTATAGATAATAATTAAAATAATATAAGGTAATTAAAGAAATGTTAATTACATACATATACATCTCTAATTGTTAGTTAATGAAACTGGTAAAAGCATCTAAATTTCAATAAAAAACATTGATATTAAAAAATGGTATAGCATGTAAAGTGGTTCATTATGAAACGAGTAAGGGAATTTTAGCACGAGCCGAAGCCCAGGTAATTTGGCCTGCATACACCTTATTTATATCATTTGTAAACAAACCCATACTTGCTTGTCTGTATTTACTGTTTACATACGTATCTTCTGATTAGGCATTAATTCTTGGGACTCAGTCAAATACGTTCTATCGGGGAACAAAAGCATGTTATCCCTTTCCCCGTAACTTTTGACTTTTCTAGAAGTAGTTGGTCTCGTGGGCTCCTTCTTTTCTGAATCTACTTTGTGCCTGTTTTGGTTGGTGTTTTATGTGCTCTTGTGGCACAAATTAGATAATAATTAACACAAAAGAATTAAGATTTTATTTGAGACATACAGCAGTGTTCCACTGTTATCAATAACTGCTTGGTTGCCCAGCCAACATAACAACCTTAATCTATTATTTAACAAATGCCGCGTGGCAGGCAACTTAAAGTTTAAACCACACAACACGCCCCTTATTACAATTTTTACAAATTTAACTTTTGTACAGGTTTTCTTAATCTAGTTGATTTACGTAAACTAATACGTGGTTTATTACTGACACTATTTTCTTAATCTGAAGTATCTTTAGAACTCAGATCAAAACGAACAGTATCCTTAGTGATCTTTTTTAAATGACTAGTATTTCTTCGGAAATACTTGTTATTTTTAGTTTTTACTAAATATGACCAAGGAGATTTCAGTTTTTTAATAATAACTGCTGGTTCCCAATGCAAATGTTTAGCGTTTTGCAAGTAGATTTGTTCACCAACTTCAAAGCTATGCTTAAATCTTGATGAGTTTTTATGATACCAATGTTTCTGTTTGTTTTGGTTTGCTAACACCTTATTATGTATATGTTGGTCTACTAACTTAAGTACTAGATTATTATTAAACGATACTGGTACCTTCGTCTTACAATTACCATATTTTAAACAAGTTGGACAATTAGAAATGTAACTTTCTACGTCTAACTGGTTAGCAGGCCAGTATACATTATTCTTTTTTACAAACTTTTCTTTCGTTATAGTATCAACATGCTGTTTTATTAATCCTAAATCAATGCATGTAGCTAAACCTAAAATAGGGATACTATTTTCAGAATCTATTACCACAAAAATTACTTTTATAAGTGCTTTCTTAGATTCTACAGTGGTTTCAAGTAAGCCAAGAGGTGTTATTTCAAATCCTCCATAACTTTCTAGCTTCATGTCAGCTTTCTGCACCTTTTTGGTCCATTTAAATTTTTTTATATAATGGTAAGGTAAAATATTTACTTGAGCCCCACTATCTAACTTAAAATTAATATATTTGTTTGCTACTTTAATATTTTTAAACCAACTTATCTTATTGATGGTATCTACACAATTTACTGTATCTACTTGGAAATCTATACTTATATCCTCTTCTACTAATTCATGTACAGCCTTATTCTGTGTTTGTTTTGTATTAACAGGATAAGACTTGCACATACTAGCATAGTGATTTGGTTTGTTACATTTTAAACAAATTTTACCAATAGCTAAACAATTATTTTTAGAGTGATTTTTACCACATCTTCTACATACAAAACTATTATTTACCTTAAACTTGTTATAATTATTACCATTATTAGGTATACCTGTTTTCACTGGTTTTCTATTTTCATTGGGCTTCTTAATCTCATGAACTTCTTCTCCTTTAACTTGATCCGCTATCACCTGCATATTTTTTTCTGCTAATTCCACTGACTTACAGAAGGTGATGGTTTTTTCCAAAGAGGAGTCTTCTCGGAGAAGTCTTTCTTGTAGATTTTTGGAGTTAATACCTAGGACTATTTGTGCTTTCAAAATTTTTTCTTCTTGGTCCTTAAATTCGCATGGTATAATTAATGATTTGAGACTGGCGTAAAACTTGTCGAAGGGTTCCTGCTGTTCTTGTTTTCTTGCAAAAAATTTATAAATATCCATTATAAGGTTTCGTTTTGGGGTGCAGTAATCTTCAAACACTTTTAGTATTCCTTCTACGGTTTCTTTAGATTCATCAATCTTCGCTAAAGTTTGGTAAAGTTTCAATGCTTCACTACCCATTAGGTTCTTTAATCGAGCCACTTGAATATCCATTTGCTTCTTTGTGGTTTCTGTCGCAGTGAAATAAATTGTTACTTCTTGCTTGAAATGCTTAAAGTTAGCATCTAAGTTGCCACTTAATTCTAACACACGAGGTTTATTAAACCCCATTTTGTCAATATGCTTCACACCTTGATTTTCCTCGTAAATTCTTCTTAGCACTGTAGATTCTTTATTAATTCGACTGCGCCATGTTTTATGTGCTCTAGTGGCACAAATTAGATAATAATTAACACAAAAGAATTAAGATTTTATTTGAGACATAAAGCAGTGTTCCACTGTTATCAATAACTGCTTGGTTGCCCAGCCAACATAACAACCTTAATCTATTATTTAACAAATGCCGCGTGGCAGGCAACTTAAAGTTTAAACCACACAACAGTTGGTGCTCTATCGCTTTATTGTAATACTGAGGATGGTGGTATCCGGTTAATTTGCACAGGGCTGCTTCCGTCTTCTTTTTAAAAAATAGGCAATGTTATGCTCATTTCCAAATTATGGGACATTCCGTCCTACCTTAAAGCCTTATCGAAAACGTCTATCGATATTTCTTTATCTTTTTTATAGCGTTATTTGTAACTACAATTTCCTCAATACTTTGAAACACTTTCCCTTGCATGATCTGGTCGTTTCGGTTCTTATTGTTTCCGATTTGCTCTTCTGTACAAAACAGTGCTTGAAAGTTTTTCTCAGTCTTCATTGTTTCTTATTTTTTAATTACTAGCCTCCTTCTCTGCTTTTCATCTGTTTGGTTTTGTTGCTGCTTGCTATCTACTCGTACACTTTTAGATTCCTGCTGAAATAGTTTTTGATTTGCTTGGTAATCCCCTTCCATTTTCCTACCGAATTCCCTCCAAGAGTTCTTCAAAGCTTCCTTAAACAACTGCTTCGCCCTGTTTCCCTGTTCTTTGTAGTCTCAGTAGTCTGCATACCTTTTAATTATTGCATCCTTTAGGTATACATCTCCCACTATTGCTTTTTTTTTGTTTAATTTGCTGTCTGATTACCAAATTCCACCATACTGTTCGTTTCATAATATTAAATTCTTCAGTGCTTTTATCCTTTCTAACCTTTCCTTTTTTTAGCTATCGAGCGAAAATTAAACAGCAAAAACAATTAGCTACTACTGAATAGTATCAGTTGGCCACATATCCCTATAGTTTTGCAAAATGTTGCTGCTCATACGTATACGTAGCCAACTAATATCATTCAGCAGAGATGAAGCGAAAGCATTAATACAGTGACAGTTGATTCCTTTGCCGTCCTTAGTAATTTTAACTAACAATTAGCATAACATTCGAGTCTCTTTGATTAGTTCTTGCTAAGTTTGGTCTGCATTGTTCTTCCCACCTCTTCAGTATTTTGTTGTTTTATGTTTTATGACCAGTTTTCACCATAACGAAGAACTTTTCTAACTCTCACAACTTGATGTATTCATCTACTATATCTTCTGTTTATCAAGACATTATCTTTGGTCAATTTTTCGTGCCTGCTCTTATATGTCCTCATGTATTTGCTGATTTTTTTAAGTTGAAAACATCAGCATCCTTTTAGATAACAAAAAGTTCATCAACAATTGCATCTCTTGTTAGTTAACAGCGCGTTTCTATTATGTAGCTTGTTCATTATCTCTTTCACTAGCTGTTTCGTTTAGATCGCCGTTTTCCTGTGGCACTGTGTCTGTATGTCTTTTCCCACTGCCTTCTCATCTTCATTTGGTTCATGTAGTTTGCAGTATGGGCATGGTGTTTATCTCCTCCCAGTTTTAACTCCAACTGTAAAACACTTTGAAAATGCATTATTCGTAGTTCTTTGTATATGTCATTTCCTCGTTTCTGATTAGACAGTCTATTCCCGCTTGAGCTTTTGCATCGTGTTTTACACCAATGAGTATCATCGGCTCTTCCGAATTGTGCCCCTTCCTTTTTATTTCCATTATCACTAATGCGAGACAAGTTCAAAATTTACCTGCAATGTATTTTTGGTGAACCCAATTAAAAAACTACTACAAGAAGGTTTAATATTCATCATAACAGGCATGTAAGCTAATTTCATAAACAATTGCAACTTGAATGTATCAACACTGTTTTATTAACGATGCTGTGCAATTGATGTTTCAAATTCGGTTGCCCAGCGTGTCTTATAAATTTCTTTTTGATGAAGATGTAAAAGGGCTGAGATAGATACTTCGAAAACACTTCGAAGTAGGCTGTTTACCAGTCAGAACAGTCTTTACCAGTCAGAACAGTCTTTGATAGGTTGACTGGCGTCACTTGACCTTACCTCCACCAAAAAAATCAAGGCATAACCATCGACAACTATATTTTGGAGCTTCGTTGGCTCAATTTACGTCGATTTTCTGGAAAAAAGGAAAACATTTAATGCCGTTTATTACAATGAGCTTCTTAAAATGGCTAAGCTTCTTCTACGTAACTACTAACGCCCAACTAGCGAGCAATCCATTGCATGAATTGGGTTGAGGAGTACTGCCTCACCTATCACATACTCCAGATTTGGTTCCAAGTGACGATCATCTCTTTTGGCTACTCAAAAAGGTTTTGCAAGGCAAGTGATTTGACTCTAATGAGCAAGTCATGGATGAGATGCTGCTGCATCGTCAACCAATACCATTTTTTTCGGTAATACGGAAATTACAGGAACGATGAGACACGTGTATTTTAAGGGATGGTTGTTACTCAGATGCACTACAATGTGAATTCATAGAGCACGTTCTTCCTTGCACATCTTTTGTAAATTGTAATTTTTTAAATCTAAAAAGTATTTGTTTTTTGGGCTTCCAATCCCCACCTATCATAACAACTCCCTCCACACCCTATTGGCATGGGGTGGGCTTGGCGTAATCCAGGATTGATCCACGGGGATCTGTTCCATGTTAATTGATGATGATGATGATGGGTTGGTGATGTGTTTTTCCATTTCATTTTTTTGTTTTTACCATAATCAGCCGTCATACTTGGATTCTACTCATTTCCTCCAGGATCGCCTATCATTAGCTTCTCTTCTCATTTCCTCCAGTTTCTTCCCCTTTGCTTTACATATTTCCTCTATTTTGTTAAGATCCGAAATCTTCGGTGTTCCCACTCTTCGATTTGCTACTCTTCTTGCTTCCAGTGCTCTTTTCACTAGTCTGTTATCCTCAATTCTTTTAACGTGACCAACACATTCCAGTTTTTGCGTGCTTCCTACTCTGCCGATTTTAGTTCTCCCTGTCATCTTTGCAAATGCTTGATTTCTGCTGGGGCTAGTTTGTCGTCTTGCTTTTTTTGGATTGCCCAATTGTGTCCTGCGTGTAACACTGACGGCAAAGCTATTGTTTCTATACGTGAATTTTAATACATTTCCCATTTTCTTCCTCCCATATCTCTGCTGATGGTGTAACATATGTTGTTGGCCTTTTTGAACTCAATTGGCTACTTCCACAAGTAACTTTCTGTCATCTGATATACTTCTTATATTAGGTATTTCCATTGCTTCACCTCTCCATTTTAAGTTTCCTCTTTCCTCGCTTATTTTCTTGCCTTTCTTTCTATTATCCTGGTATTATCTTAAAATATACTGAAGATAAACATATTGGTCTATAGCTATCACAATTTTGTTGGTCTCCTTTCCGTACGGTTCTTTTTTCAGACGTTTGATATTTGTTCTTATTGTCGTACTTATTTTGCATACCTTCCATATCCATTTAGTCACCGCCTCACCTCTCGATTTCACCAGTTTCGCACCATTTCTGTATTGAATCTCTTTACTGCATCCTGTACTTCTATATCTGCTTCATTCTCCTCTTTCTTGTTTCGAATTTCATGGTTTTCACCTTGCTTACTTTCTCATCTGTGACGCGTGTAACATTTGAAATACACCAATTTTCCAAATCTTTTTCCATTTTACAGTGCTGAAACTCCATCTGTAAAATTGTCTGATTTTATAATTTGTATTGTTTCATTTTTCGAATTTATGAAATCTTAAGTAATAATTCGCATAAAACGATAGGATGCTTCTGTGCTCTTTTACTATTGCTGGTAATTTAAAATAGGAATCTGCAAGTTCTTAAAAGTATTCAGTAAATTCCAAATAAAAAGGCGCACTTTTTTCTATCGCGGTAAGCACTTCATAATCTATTTAAACCAACAATAGCTCCCCAAGATTTTTGTGCTTTTTCTGTAACAGGGATGGACCGAGAACATCCTGAAAAGGGTATAAATGAGTAAAATAACTACTTCTTAAAACGTTCTAAATTTTAATAGAATGGCTAAGAAATGTACTTTATCCATGGATTATGCGAGATCCGAATACTTGATGATAATCCTGAGCTTACGTACTAAAGATTTCGTCTGCTTAATAACCATGGAAGAGTTTACGAGCTCTCTGTAGTAGAACGGCTTAATGTGTAAGCGTTTATTATGGACAACCAACGGTTTTTGTTAAAAAGTAATCTACCCTCTTAAGACGTACACAGTTTTGTGCTAAATGTGTGTTAATTCGCGTTTCCTAACGTTATTTCCTTTATATAAATGAAAAACAAGTTGAAACTCTTTAAAATAGTAAAATAGGAATACTGGAACACATAAAATGGAACGAAATAAAGTATTTCTCTTGAGTGTGTCCTGTTTAGACAGTAGATACTATTTGCACTGGTTGCACGTACCTACTTGTGCACAAAAAGATAACTCAGGTTTTTCAATTATCCTGTCATCCACCTATCTATCCTGCATTACAGTCTTTTTACTTTCTTTTCCCGATGAAAACTCCGTCGACGTTTTAATTTGAAATAGCCAGGCATTGCTTTAATCCCTTGACGAAATCTCATCTCCAGTTCACGTCTGTGTCTTTGAATTTTTAACAATTATTGACACTCGAATTACGATCGCTTTTTCAAGTACACTCGATGTAAATTCTAGAATAGTTATCTACTCGGAGCAGTTACTATTACATTACTTTTGAAATTAGTTCTTTTTAAATCGGATTAGTCAAATACTAAATTCTTAATATTACCTTAACCCTCTGTAGATGTCAAATTACTGCCTGATTTATAGCATTGGAGAGCCTTCCTTAATATAGCTGACGGTTCTAAAACCTTATTGAGTAATATTTTTCCTTAGGAAATTTTCCTTTCTTATTCAAACTGAAAATCTTTTCGTTAAAGTTAACTTTTAGTTTACTGCAGGTTGGATGTTATGTACAAAGTATACAAGCAAAGTTATGGACTTGCCTTGTCTTAACTATTACATACTTACGTGTTAGAAACAATGATGAAACTATGTATAAGTTTACCAACATACCTTTTGGGTAACGACCAAGCCTGGGTATGCAGAATTAAATTCCCTTCAGATTATAATATTTTATCTTTCATTCAAAATAAATTATATGGTGCATATCTAGAACAATGACTGAGATTTTGAATTTTTAAACAACAAAAACTCACGGGTTGTGGTTTTATTTCAGTTCCTGTTAAACTTGCCGCAGTGATTTTGGAAATTAATTAAGTTTCAAATCTCACAAAGTCGAGGATGGTTGTTTGATGTCAGGTTTATCAGCTTAGCTTTGTCTTTAACTGTACGTGGGTGGCTTTTGCTTGTGTCTATAAAACAGAAACATAAAAATGTCGGTGCATTAAACGTGGAAGGATCCTGTGGAATATTTTGTTTATCTTTGTTTGCCCTTATTTACCTTTGCTCTATTTTCTTTTACACCGCATAAGTAAAACTGGCAGGAAAAATTGCAGCTTTCCTAAATCAGCGGAGTTAGTTATTTTGAAAGATTCTTGTTTTATTTTTTATGCTGTAATCTACACATTGACTATGAAACTTCAAATTCTTTCGATCACCTTTTTAAAATAAAATGCGTAGATCAACTTTAAAAAATAATAAAATATCAATTTTTACAAGGCGCTTTATTTTTACATATCAGTTCTCACCCACACGTGTAAAGCACAACTTTCAGGTTGTTGGATTATTAATAGTTAGTTTTTTTGTGTTTGTTGTTATCTTTTACTTTTATTATTATGAATATTATGATATTAATAATTAATTCGCTCGTTGGACCAACAACATTTACTTTTTATTATTTTCCTTCCAAGGGTTGCCTTGAACCGCCAATTTTTTATTTTTGGAGTTTGTTTGGGTTTCCGGGGTAAAAATATTAATTAATTGAAAAAAACTCACATTACGTGTCAATTTAAAAAACGCATAACAAAATCGTTGAATTTCGCATTGGAACCGCCAATTTAATCAGTTAATAAACGCTTCAAAATAAAACGCTAGCTCGGGTGTGTGAAAAATTATAAAATTAAACGCAAGATAGAACATTAACCTATGGCCATTGGAATTGGCGCAAAACCATCCCCTGCAGGAGCTGAGTGACGCTGTTTTCAATTTCAATCAAGGTGAGTCGAGGCAAATCCTATTTATCAAACATTCATATTGAGAAAAAATTATTATTTGTCACGCGTACATTTTTTGGTCCTTCGACGTTCGGATTGTTTGTTTGATATCTGTTATCATATGAATGCCTTTGTTCTTACCTTTTAATTATTGAAACGGTGTAGTGGTCAATTCTACTACTGGTATTACAGCGCATTCAATTTTGGCAGTGGACATTGGCTGAATTGGTTATCCAATTTATATTTTACCCATTATTTATATTTGTTTAACCATATTGTTATATTGCATACAATAGTTTCGCTAAACGCACGCACGTCATTGTGACGTTTGAGGGTAAAATAGATTATTTGGTTACGTCAATTTTGACATTTTTGTCATCTCAGTTTTTTCAATTCGCATCGTTTTTGAATTTTTTTAAATTCAAAAATGCCACCTAAAGTTAACGCTAAATTTGCTGAAGCTTACGCTTTTCGAAATGCTTTAATTAATAAAATAAAGGAAACGCTAGATATCGCAAGAATGGCACAAAACGATAATTCGTTTATTCCACTATTTAAGAGACGCTATCAAACAACAGATGATATTTACGCAAAATTGGAAACCTCTCACAATCAGGTAATATCGCTTATAGCTGCACAAGAAAACCCTGATTTTCAAGCAGAAGACGAGGTAAGGAAGGAATTCGATGCTATGTATTTTGAAATAGGAGTTCTTTATGACCAAACATTACCTGTTGATATACCGTCTTCAAACAATTCATCCCATGTTATAAAGGAATTTTCAAATGTTCGATTACCTAAAATTAATTTAAGAAATTTCGATGGTAAATTAGAATTATGGTCGCCATTTATTCAATTATTTAATACCACAATTCACAACGCTTCACATTTATCGAATACAGAAAAATTTCAATATTTAATTAGCTGCCTTTCTGGTGAACCCTTAAATTTAGTAAAGACCTTAGATTTATCAGATGATAACTATATAATCGCTTATCAAAATCTAGTCAATAGATATGACAATAAAAGGAAGTTAGCTACACGTTATTGGGAAGGAATGATTTCGTTGCCTCAACTAAAAGAAGAATCGTCTAAAGGATTACGCGATTTGTGTGATAAATTCCGGGAAAATGTAGCAGCATTACGTGCTTTAAAATTCGCTGATTCTCTGGAAGATTTCATGCTGCTAAATCTCCTTTTGGAAAAATTAGACTCAAACACACGGAGATTGTTCGAATCGGAAATCCGTGATTTAAGGCAGGAAATCCCAACGTTTGGTATGTTAGAAGATTTCATCGAAGGTCAAAGTTTGGTATTAGATCAGTGTAAACCGAAATGCTCTAATTTTAAGCAAAATAATTATTCTAAACGCACGTTCCATGTTACAACGGAACATACATCACCAAATAAATGTTTTATCTGTAGTAAAATACATTTAACTTACTCGTGCCCACAATTAGTAGAGAAACTACCTACGCAACGCTACGAATTGGTAAAATCCAAAAAATTATGCATTAATTGCCTTAGTGGTTTTCACACCACCAAAACCTGTAAGTCAAAATCACGTTGTCGAAAATGCAATAAAAACCATCACAGTTTGTTACATTTTGAATCTTCCGCTACGCAATCTAATCGTAATGATGAACCTTTTAACGCTGTACGATTAGAACCTACAAATACTGTAAGTAACACACTCGAAAATTCAAACGCTACGATTTCTTCAGTAACGGCTCTAGTTAGTGCCACATCTAATAAATTAGTGTTGCTGTCAACAGCACTGATAGATATTCGTGACGAATCCGGATATCCACACGCAATAAGAGCGATCCTCGATGGAGGTAGTGAGGGCAGTTTTATAACTGCTGCTTGTGCTCAACGCTTAGGATTACGTGTTAAATCCAACCGCATTCAAATTCAAGGAATAGGTTCATCATCCGCTCTTCTATCTTCTGGAACGGTTAGTTGCTGTCTATACCCGCATGATGAGTTACAACCATCATATTTGATTGATGCTCACGTCATTGCATCTATTTCGCATAATATTCCAGCCTTTCCAATAGATTCTTCTACGTGGACACATATTAAAGGCTTACGCTTAGCAGATCCACAATTTTGTATCCCAGCAAAAGTAGATCTTTTACTAGGTGCTGATATTTATACGCAATTATTACGTCCAGGCTTAATACTGGGATCAAATAATACGCCCTCAGCTATAAATACTATTTTCGGATGGGTTTTATCTGGTCAGGCATGTGCTAACCAACCAACCCATTTGAACTCTTTTTTTACTGCGCTTTCTAATGAACCTTTAGAATCAACGCTAAAGAAATTTTGGGAAATTGAAGAAGTTAGCGTTGAAATTCCTCCTTCTCCAGATGACGTTATGGGCGAAAAATTGTACAAACAATCAGTAACTCGCGAACTTAATGGTAGATATAGTGTTGCGTTGCCTTTTAAATCAATTCACAGACCCGAGTTTCCCAATTCTCGCTCTGTCGCTTTACGTCGCTTTTATTGTTTAGAAAATAGATTTTCACGCGATGAATCTCTTCGAATTCGTTATTCAGAATTCATGAAAGATTACCTTGATAGTGGACATATGTCCATTGCAAAGGAACCCATTACATCATCTGAATGTTATTATATACCGCATCATTGTGTTTTTAAACCAGATAGTACTACAACGAAATTGCGTGTAGTCTTCGACGCCTCAGCTAAATCAGCAAACGATAATTCACTTAATGATTGTTTGTATTCTGGTCCAAAATTACTACCACACATTGCAGATATATTACTAAAGTTCAGATCGCATAGAATTGTCTTTATCGCTGACATAAAACAAATGTATCGGCAAATATTAATCGCACCCGCTTTCAGAAATTATCAACGAATTTTATGGAGGTTTTCGCCACATGAGCCGATCGAAGAATATGTCTTAAATACTGTTACCTACGGGGTTTCTTCTGCCCCATTTTTAGCAATAAGAACGCTTCATCAATTAGCTGAAGACGAACAGCTAAATTTTCCCCAAGCCGCTGCACTTTTAAAACAAGATGTTTACGTTGATGACGTTGTTTCTGGTTGTAATACGCTGTTACAAGCGCAAACTCTCCAAAGGGAATTAATCGAACTTCTAAGAAGAGGTGGTTTTTTACTACGCAAATGGGCAAGTAATGTACCCGAATTGCTTTCCGGGTTGGATTCCAGTTTGTGTCAAGAAGGTCTTTCGTTTGATAGTGAATCCGAATCCACCATCAAACTTCTAGGCTTACAGTGGCTTCCATCGCTTGATGTATTTTCTTTTAAAGTTGATACTATCAATCACACTTGTACTAAACGACAGATATTGTCCGAAATCGCAAGAATATTTGACCCACTTGGTTTTCTTGCCCCATTAATCTTTTTTTGCAAGCGATTAATTCAACATCTTTGGTGTTTAGGTTTAGATTGGGATGCTATCCCGCCAGATGAAGTAGTTGATCGCTGGAATTGTTACCGCCAGCAGCTTTTTTTAATTAGTAACATTCGTTTAAATCGCTACGTTTTTTCGCCAGATTACTCAAGCATTGAGTTACACGGATTCTGCGATTCATCGGAAGCAGGATATGCAGCCGTTGTTTATTTTCGTATCATTGATAATTCTAATACCGTTTCTGTTAAATTTGTAACAGCCAAAACTAAGGTTGCGCCATTAAAAAAACGGTCTTTGCCACAATTGGAATTGTGCGGAGCCTATCTCCTCTCCAATCTTATAGATACCATTGTTCAAATATACTCTGAAAAAATTAATAAAATTTTCGCTTGGACTGATTCCACAGTTGTTTTGGCTTGGTTACGTTCATCTCCACATCGTTGGAAAACGTTTGTTTCAAATAGGGTTAGCCATATTCAAGAACGCGTGCCACCTTCCTCGTGGCGTCATGTACGATCGGTGCATAATCCCGCTGATTGCGCATCTCGTGGTTTATTACCCCAGGAACTAATTTACCATCCTTTATGGTGGGCGGGGCCTCCTTGGCTTAAGGCTTCACCTAATTCTTGGCCCACGCAACAAGTCAATCAGTTAGATATTGAAAACGTAGTTACTGAGGAAGAAAGAAAGGTTAGGGCTTTTATTGTCCAAGATGACAATCTGAAGCCTTGGAATGAGTTATTAACCAAATATTCTTCGCTGAATAAAATTTTGCGCATAGTCACGTACATTTGTCGTTTTACTAAAAAACTTAGGAATGTGCATCAACCCATGTCGGATACAATCACATCTTCTGAATTACACAATTCCTTACTTATATTAGTTAAATTAGTTCAGCAACAGATATTTCACGCTGACATAAATAGTTTAAGACAACACAAATTATTGTCACACCCACTACGCAAACTAAATCCCTTCTTGGATCAACAAGATATCCTCAGGGTGGGCGGTCGACTATGTCATTCTGCATTATCATTTGAAGAAAAACATCCCGCACTTCTTCCTCAAGCCCATAGATTAACTGTTTTGATTATAGAAGACGCTCATAGGAAACATCTTCACCCTGGTCTCAAAACGCTTCTTTATTTAATTCGACAAAATTTCTGGATTTTGTCCGCAAATCGAGCAATTCGTCGATGTTTATCACGCTGTTATCGATGTTTCCGTACAAAGCCGCAGTCACTGCAACCACCTATGGGAGATTTACCCGCAGTTCGAGTACAGCAAACCAAGGCATTTAACTCTGTAGGCATTGATTTTGGTGGCCCATTTACAATAACAATGCGAAAGGTTCGAGGAGCAAAAACACACAAGGCATACATTTGCTTATTTGTATGCTTGGCAACTAAAGCCCTTCATCTTGAGCTTGTCTCGGAACTTTCAACAGCGGCCTTCCTTGCCGCATTGCGTCGCTTCATTGCTCGCCGTGGTCGATGTGTTTTAATAATGAGTGACTGTGGAACAAATTTTATTGGAGCTGCACGCATAATATCTAATTGTTTTAAGAGCGCTGTGGAGGAAGAAGGTATTACATGGAAATTTAATCCGCCATCTGCTCCACATTTCGGTGGTATATGGGAGGCTGGGATTAAATCTGTTAAAACTCACCTCAAACGCGTAATAGGGGAACAAATTTTAACATTTGAAGAATTTTCTACAATATTAACACAAATAGAAGCTTTACTCAATTCGCGACCACTGTGCCCCCTTAGTAGTGATCCAAGTGATTTAGAGGTTTTGACGCCTGGTCATTATTTAACTTTAGCTTCTTTAACATGCATACCTGAACCCGACCTGTTAACTATCAAAATGAATAGATTAACTCGCTGGGAGCTGCTTCAACGTATGCACCAACATTTTTGGAAAAGATGGCATCATGAATATTTGCATACTTTACAACAGCGCTGTAAATGGGTTGCCAATTTTCCACCTCTTGATCAAGGAACCATGGTCTTAATAAAAGACGATCTTTCCCCTCCTATGCGTTGGCGTCTGGGTCGTGTGATTCAACTCCACCCAGATCCAAAAGGCATATCTCGCGTCGCGACAATTAAAACCGTTCAGGGTACCCTCAAACGTCCTTTAATAAAGTTATGTCCATTGCCAAATCAATAATGCATTGTAAAATACTTGTATTTTGGTGGGCGGTATGTTGGATTATTAATAGTTAGTTTTTTTGTGTTTGTTGTTATCTTTTACTTTTATTATTATGAATATTATGATATTAATAATTAATTCGCTCGTTGGACCAACAACATTTACTTTTTATTATTTTCCTTCCAAGGGTTGCCTTGAACCGCCAATTTTTTATTTTTGGAGTTTGTTTGGGTTTCCGGGGTAAAAATATTAATTAATTGAAAAAAACTCACATTACGTGTCAATTTAAAAAACGCATAACAAAATCGTTGAATTTCGCATTGGAACCGCCAATTTAATCAGTTAATAAACGCTTCAAAATAAAACGCTAGCTCGGGTGTGTGAAAAATTATAAAATTAAACGCAAGATAGAACATTAACCTATGGCCATTGGAATTGGCGCAAAACCATCCCCTGCAGGAGCTGAGTGACGCTGTTTTCAATTTCAATCAAGGTGAGTCGAGGCAAATCCTATTTATCAAACATTCATATTGAGAAAAAATTATTATTTGTCACGCGTACACAGGTTTATGCAAGACATTCCACTAATCGAAATATTTTTTCGTTTTTAATCGTTGATTCGTAAACTGAACGCCCTGTTATTAATATTTATGATTATAAATTAGGTCAAAGTACGGCAGTTCTTTACTGGGATATCTAAAATTTTACAAAACACAGAAATGCTGTTAGTGAATATTAACAATCAAAGTGAATAAAATTATAATTTAATTAGATAAAACGTGCTTAATTACCGGGACAATTTTTATTTGTCACCCTAATTTAACTCAGAACTCTAAAAAAACAATATTTCGTTAGCTAGTTAAGCCTGACATTTTGTTCAGATTTATTTACCTATTTACTGACATTTAGATACGAAAATTTGGTTAAAATGTTTGTTTCGCGCTGTAAAAACTTTCATAAATTGCTTTAATTTTTTGTTACTGTTATCTTTTAAGCCTATAATGCGTTTTTGCTCGTTATTTTTCAGTTTTATAAATTAAGCGACATTTTACATAAAATTCTATCTTCGCAATATAAACCTTTGTAGATTTTGCGTTTAAAATATCATAAACCAAACAGTTAAATAAATACAAGCGTGGGTTAGCCTTTTATTGAATATATAAATTTAGTCCATATTATTATTACACCTTTATCGCAATAAATACAACTTTTAATTTAATATTTTTGATTTATATGAATATTTACTAGCAATTCGATTAATTTAAACCCAAAATGGAATCAAATACAAAAATAGGTTTAATTTACCTCCTTTTCAGTTCTAACCTAACAGCATTTTATATATTTAAAATATAAATTAGCTTTTCAATGTTTTTATACCAGTCACTTTATTTCTTAGCAACTAAAAGTTTCACCCAAGACTATGCTGACTGTCTCGCAGAAGGCAAAGGGAAACCATCGCAATGCAGCAAATTTTCCAAGAAAAACTAGCAGTGAATATCTCCCATAGTGAAATTATCTAGGAGCTAAGGTCGGATTCCCGTGAGGGAACCACTACAGGAGGCGGAAACAGAGCGAAATTAAGAAGAATGGGAATATGGAACGTCAACACTACGTATGTTAAGATATGGAAAATTAGAGAACGTTAAACAAGAGATAAAAGAAAACAAGTTGGTCAATGCGAAATGAGATGGCCCAAAGATGGAGACCCATTGAATGCTGAATACAGACTACTAAACACAGCCAGCTGTAACTGGAAACCATGAAGTAGGAATTCCAATGATAAAGGCAAAATAGAAATAGAACAAAGAATTCTGTATAATTAAGGAATTACAATGATGAGAATACACTCGTACCCAAAAGACACGATAATAGTATGTGTATAATATATGCCTAACACTAAACACGACGATGAAGAGGTTGAAAGAACATAATATGATCAAATAGAAAATATTATAAAATACGTCAGAGGGAAAGAAAACCTGATCATAGTAGGTGACTGGAATGGCAGTGTAGAAGAAAAAACACGCGGTAGGAAAAAGAAACGATCGTGGAGACCGCTTAGTAGAATTCTGCATGAATTATGACCTTGTAATAACTAACACCATATTTCAACACCAGAAACGAAGAAGGTGCACGTGGAAAAATCCAGGCGACACAAGACGATTTCAGTTGAACTTTATATGTATTAGTAAAACACAGATTTAAGAACCAAGTAAAGAACTGCAGAAGCTATCCAGGAGCAGACGTCAGCAGTGACCATACATAAGTTCTGTTGACTTGCAATCTACGGTTTAAAAATTTAGATAGACAAAATATTACGAAGAAATGGACCATAGAAAAATCAAACGATGAAACAGTAAAAACAAAATGTAAACGAGAAGTATTTTACAAAATAAAAACCCTGAAAAAGGGGATGATGTAGACAGAACTTGGCAATCGGTTAAACAAGCGATTACAACAGCGGCAGAAGAAATCATAGGATGGCAACATATATATTACAGCTTATAAAAGAGAGGAAGGAATTTAAAAATAACAAAAGTGAAAAAAAAAAAACAACGAACTAAGGAACAAGGCCAACAGAGAATTCTTACAGAAGCGTACATAGAAAGTAAATACGAATAAGTAGGGTATAACAAAACAAAAAGAGCAACCGTGTTAAAAGATGAATAAAGTCACCTTATCTTAGACCATTCGGAAGTAGCAAAGACCTGGAAGAATTACTTAGAAACAGTATATGAAGATCAAAACGGCAACAACAAACTAAGACGGCAATAGCAAATTCAAAGACTCAATAATTACAGCAGAATATGACAGAGCAGTTCGAAATCTAAGATACAACGAAACCGCAGGTATTGACCAGATACCAACCGAGATTTAAACACATATTTGAGCAAGCAACCATGAGAAAGTATTTCAGCTGGTATGGATTTAGTGGAGGTTGTCAAAGTGAGAGAAAGCATAGAGGAGAATAATAGCGAACTACCTGTGTAAAGACAATCCCAAAAATAAGCAGGTCAGATTAGAGTTAAGCAATATAATAAAATAGTAGCATAACCTTATTTGGTGAAACTGATAAGAACAACTTACCTTGGAAATTTGAATTTCAACATCAACTAAATAGGCAACACACAACACAACTTGGTGTACTAGTAGAAGTATAAGTTAAAGGCAAAATGACCGAGATGGATCGACAGAAGCTGGTATAAGGATATTATCAGGAAACCGAAGATTCGTCGACCGAGGATGGAAAAAGAAAAAAGTTAGGAGACGTCGAATTTTCTGCTAGGAGCAAAAAGACAGCGAGAACCCCGGTAAAGAGCAATATACAAGGTGGGGCACGGAACCAAGTGTTTTTGGAAAGGCTAGTACTCGGCCATTAGGAGGGAGAGGGTCGTGCGGCAGGTGGCATTCCATTCCTTGGCTCATACCATTTCACTTTCAGTTGCCATCATGTAGCCGTGGACGCTAGAACACTGCATGTAGCGGTTTTTCATACAGTTGTCGCGAATTTTCAGCAGCCCAATACCAACAATTTTGTTTGTTGACGGCCCCATTAAGGTGGAAATGGGCTTCATCACTCATTGCCACCATTATGTTTTCATTCTGCTCATAAAGTGCAAGTATTTCCTGTGCAAAATTCAATCGTTGGGGGTAATCCCTTACATTCAATTTCTGCACAGTCGCTAACTTGTATGGGTGAAAACGTAATTCTCCACGCAAAATCCGTCTGATACAGTACGATTGCTGATTCGAAGTGCAGCTGAATGTCTCTGCGGCGAAACTCACGCTGAACCGCGGTCACCGACTCGCCACTCCTAACAAAACAATCATATGCGAGCGTGCGGTGTTCTAGTGTTCATGGCCCCATGATGGCAACCAAGGAGAATAAATGGCAACTGAAAGTGAAATGCTATGAGCCAAGGAATGGAATGCCACCTGCCGCACGACCCTCCCTCTCCTAATAGCCGAGTACTAGCCTTTCCAAAAACACTTGGTTCCCGTGCCCCACCCTGTATATAGTAAAAGTGATTCCTCGTCGGAGGACACAGGAAAACAAGGAAAGGGGAAGTAGGGCGTTATGAGATGTACAGAAAATCTCCGGAAAAAAGTCCCAAACAAGGAACCGATGGAAATAAAACTGATAACGACGAACTAACAAACACGATGAAAGAAATAATGAAAGAAGTCAAATAAATCCGACAAGACCAGAAAGATTACCAGGAGGTTATGCAGAAAGTGAATGAAGAAATGCAAAGTTTAAAACAGGAACAGCGTGCATATCATAAAGAAGTGTGTGCTCTAAAACGGGAAAACGAACAATTAAAAAACGATATGCAAGACCAGCACAAGGAATTTGAGGTAATGGAAAGTCACTATGAACGTATGGAACGCTAGAAACGAAGAGAGAACCTAATGATAACAGGATTGGACATTATGGCAGAAAAACTGCAAGTGAAAACGAAAGTGGAAAAGCCATAAAAATTGGAACAAAACACTGCATAATCAAAATGAAGAGTATGGAAGAAAAAATAGAAGTACTGAGGAAAAAAGGCGCTCTGAAGAACACAAAGAACAGAGCAATGTACTCGTATATGTATATAAATAGTGATTTGACACCAAAGGAGAGAGATATTCATGGTAAAATCAAAAAGATAGCCGAAGCAGAAAGAAATGCCAGGCAAAAAGTAAAAATAGGTTATCAAAAGTTAATAACCAACGGTCAAGTCTGGAAATGGACTGAGAAAGAAGGTAAACCGGCAATAGTCAATACCCCAATAAATGATGATGGGAAGAACGGGGCCAAAAACTAGTAATTGCCTATTCAGGACGGCTAATGAACAAGGCAAAGAACAAGGACATGACAAAGGAAAAGGAAATGAGAAGAACTAGAATCGAAATGGATAGAAAACCAAAAATTTACATACTTCTGGGAACATGGAACGTAAGGGGTACTTACAAAGAAGGCGCTTTAAAAAATCTAATAAAAGATCTAAAAAGGTAGGTATCAAATAGACATTATCGCACTACAGGAAACAAAACAAAAAGGAAGGAGTGTAACCAATTTGGGGGAATACATTTTTCAACAGCGGGAGTGACAATAGAATCTTCGGCGCAGGGTTTATGGTAAATACAAATTTAAAAGAAGCAGTTATAGATTTTAATCCCAAATCCGACAAATTATGCAGCATAAGAATAAGGGGTGAACACAGGAAAACAACTGTAATAAACGCACACGCCCCATCAGAAGACAAAGGCGAAGAAATCAAAATCAAGTACTACGAGGAACTCGAAAATCTCTATAAAAATATACCAAGCTATGATATAAAGGTGGTAGGTAAAATTTAGTAAGCACGAACAAAGCAATGATAACGGAAAAAAAACTGATTGAATTCACCAAAACAAAAGCCTCGGGTCTTCATGGCCCTACGAGCTGATCCATATATATAAAATATACAACACTGGTGTAATTCTTAAGGATTTTAGACAAATATAATTCTCCCAATACCTAAAAAAGCTGATAGTGACGTCAAACGTCTCAAAAATACTAACAAGAATAATAGCCAGAAGAATAGAGAGAAAAATAGAGAAATATGTGGCCGATGATCAATTTGGTTTTAGGAAGACCTCAAGGACTAGAGGGGTCATACGAATAATAATGGAAAAAAGGATATACATTTATACAAAGCTAAAGAGGCACATATAGCCTTTGTGATATGGAAAAGGTTTTAGAAAATGTGAACTAGGATAAACTTTCCGAAGTCTTGGAGATAATACAAAGACATAAAGATAATACATACACTGTATAAAGAACAACAAGCAATGATATTTAGCGGAAATCACAGGAATATGCGAAGATAAAAAAGGGGTAACACAAGGCTATGGACCATCACCACCGCCTTTTAATACATACACAGAAAATGTATTATATGTTTAAATATTCATGGGAGAACTATAAACACCATAAGATACGCTGACGATATATCCACAGTTGCCGAAAATGAAAAGGACCTCGAACAAGCTATCAACAAAATGGACGACATTATGGAAGAACATAACTAGAAAAAAAAACAAAAAGAAAACGTATGTCATGATTTGCGAAAAAGAAGAACAACGGCATACAAGAATACATCTACTAGGAGAAGTACAGTCCTTCTGCTACCTAGGAAGCACCATCACGAAAGACGGAAGAAGTAACACAGAAATAAGACGAAGGATTCAACAAGCAAAAGCAGTATTCAACACAAAAAAGAAATTATTAATATCAAAAAGCATATCGCCTACAATAAGAAAACGGTGCGTGATAACATATGTCTGGAGTGTGGCACCGTACGGATGTGAAACATGAACCATATCTGTGGCAGATAATAAAATATTAAAATCATCCGAGTTATGGTGCTACCGAAGAATGATAAAAATTCCGTGGGTAGACAGAGTAAGTAATGAGGAAGTATTGAACAGAATCGATGGAAAATGAAAACCAATTCACGATATAATAAAAGGAAGAGGGATAATGAATGGTAGGACATATACAAAGAGATGATGGATTAGTTAAAATAATCCTAGAAGCTACGATGGAACGAAAAAACGCACCAAGAAGACCAAGAATGAAATTCATCCACTAAGTTATGGAAGACATGGAATGCTGATTATATTCAAAGTTAAAGCTAAGAGCCAAGGCGGATTAAAATAGAGGCAGATGTTGGAATCCAATCGAAGAGATTGATAACCCGAGAGAGGGAAAGAGAGATCAGCTTAAATATAGTTAAACATTATGGTTTTTTTTAACTTAGGGGTAGCAGCGCTCCAATTTAATATTAGGAAATCACAGAAATACAACACATACTAGGACATGATGGATTATTCAAAATAATCGTAGAAGGTACGATGGAATGAAAAACCCACCAAGAAGATCAAGAATGAAATATATTTACCAAGTTATGGAAGACATGGAAAGCAGGTCATATTCAAAGCTAAAGCGAACAGTTAGGTATAATAAAGTTAAACATTGTTTTGTTTTAATTTAGGAATAGCAGGGCTCCAGTCGAATATTATTAGGGAAAAACTACGAGAAATCGCTAGCAATACGTGAAATTTCAGGAAACGTGTAAACAGAGATTCATCATTACAGCCTAAAAATGGGTTTTTATGCTTCTTCCAAATTCAAACAAGCATGTTATGTACATTTAAAATTAACTTCACAATCAAACAAACTGAAATTGTCAATTAAATATCCATTAATTGAACCATACACAGGACATTAATTTCAAATGCGTTCTGAAATTCCTTGACAATATTGAACGATAATCATTATTGAACGCCAGTGATTATTGAACTAATAATAACGGCAGTTATGTCCATTAGTGGAACTGATTTGAAGTGTCTTCCTCATTGTTCGTTGAAATCCTATCAATAGATATAATCGTATTCATAAATAATAATTAGAATTTTATTGAAATGCAGTTTTTCTCCCTTTTTCGTCAAGCTTGTACGAAAATCCTTCCGATTCAAACTTGTAATTTTATCGGTAAGATTTTGTCCTAATGGGTTTATTGTAGCAATTCTCCGATAATGTCGTTGACGAAATGGAAAGGAACCATTAACCCGATAATATAACGATAGGGTGGTGGTCGATTAGGGTAGTGCTCTGCATACAATCTTTGGGCGGTTACATCGTTACATCCACGTTTGTCGTGAATCAGTAATACATCTGTCTTTTCTGAATTGGAAAATTCTGTCACAGGATAACGAAATTGTACGACGTGTACATGAATTATAAATGAAACGTGATTAAACTGAATAAGGGAAGACTATTTTATTTCCATCGACAGTTACTTGTCGGCTACGAATAATATTAAATTTTTAGGACAGAGGTCTCAGTTTGAGGTTGCACGCTAATTAATTAAAAGCGAATAGATATTCTTAAGTTAAAAACAATCCTTGGTGTAGCTTCAGCGAAAGGTTATTTGTTTAAAATTCTAGTCAATTAGTTGGCTTTACATATTTTAAAACTTTTTACTTAGTTAGAAGTAAAATCCATCAACAAATCTTCAAAGGTTGTAAGCCTCAATATTTTACACAGAATCGTGCTTTAAATGATCCATTAAATTTATATATTCGGGGCAGCTTACTTTCATTTGTTGAATAAATATTATTACTTTGCTTCCATTGTAAAATTGGGTTTGTTGTGATCATTTAACCCATATGCTCTATCGGTTTTGAATTGCTATTAACTTAACGAAGTGTTTTGTTTGTTGTTTGTTAAAATTTCCGGAGAATCTCGACCGTTTCCGGGATTAGCCGAAAGATTTACTGGGGTCACTAGGACTCTTACGGAATTATCCGAACGATTTTCGTTTGTTTATCTTGCTAGGAACTACAAAATCGTTCCTATAACATCGAAGCCTGAAGAACTAAAAGTTTCTTGCTTATTAAAACCATATTTTAATGTTTTTGAATGATGTAGGTACATATTTAAATAACTCTAGGGTAAGTTGAAATATATATGTTACAGGTAACTTACATAATTCAGGTATTTTATATAATCACTAGGCATTTTATAAAATTTGATAAAATGCCTAAGATGTTAGGCAGTTCGTGCAATTTTAAATAAATTGTCGGCCAAAGTGTTAGGCATTATATGTATAATTTTATGTAATGCCTATACCTTTTTAGGCAGTTTGTTAATACGAAATAAAAGTGCGCCGTGCTTATGTACATATGTACTGTTGTGCACTGGTTAAGTAGTTTTACAATTCCTAAGAAGTAGGTATGCCATACTCAATATTTTATATGGATGACATTTTTGCCGTTTTTGATAAATCCAAGTGTAATATCATACAATAATACATCCACGGTTTTGTTCGATGTTATTAATTCGATCACTTTTCGTAAGAGCGTATGAGAGCCTAGTTGGTTCCTTAAGTTCCTTGCTTAAGTTAACGTTTTTCAGAAGTGTCTTGCCTCTGATAATGACAGCTTAGCTGTCGAAATACGTATTAGGTTTTTCTAATAATTTTGTGGTAAGGGTGAATTTCGTTCATATGATATTAATATAACTATATTCTTTTAATTTATTCCATATTATTTGAAGGTGATATACGAAGTCTAGAAGAAACCCATGAAGTAAACATAAATATCGAAGATCAACATTTAGAACAATGTCTCGATGAAGGAAGTACATTCATATCAGACGAAAATGGAGAAATTCATATTCCTTTGCATGACGCCAGTATTATCTGTGCGGTTTGCACCCAAACCTGTCAAAATACAGACTTGCAAGTATGTAGACTATGCTCAAATGTGATTCATAGTTCATGTGGAATTTTTCAAAAAGAAAATGTTCTTGAATGCTCAACTTGTCAGAGAAAAGAGGCAATCAAGAATCATAGGGAACATGCAAAGGAAAATCTTACTATTCAGGCCAAAAAGATGAAAATGGTTTCTGACAATTTCCATCTTTCTGCTTGTATGGGTTCTACTGTTCGTGTACCGATACCAGAAGTGGATCGAGGTCGAACAGATGCAAGGTCTGTTTTGGCAGTTGTGATGGATAAAACGGAAGATAATTTTTACGCTTTAGGTACAAAACAAGGAATTATTAATGGTCTTTATAGGGCTTTGTGCAAAAAAATTAATTTTATCGAGGAAGCCCCAAAAGATAAATCTATTTCTTTACAATCTATCGCGATTGGGCAGTCCATGGAACATGGAGGACATGGGCAAGGATTTATAAAGTGCCATTGCAAAACCAAATGCCAGACTAAAAAGTGTGCTTGTCGTAAACAAGATTTGCGATGCTCCTCCAAATGCCACCATAGTCTTAGTTGCGCCAATAAATAGGTCGTTAACAAATACGAATGTTAAGTTTTTTTAACTAAATATTTTGATCGTTTTTCTAGTATTAAAAAGTTATATTTTGTTTATGTTTACGTATAAAATGTTACACATACAAATATTTTGTACCTTTATCTAGTTACAGTATTAGATGAGATTTTGGTTTCTTTTTGCTTATTTTAGTTCGATATGTTAATATTTTCTTAAAATATTTGATTTATGATATGATATCATATATTATTAATTTAGTTTATCAACTTTTATTACATAAATTTTGTACTATAGCAATTATTTTGTTTTACTTACCGGCACCTATTAAATTCCTTAAACTGCCTGTAACTCGATCGGCAATATGTATAATGCCTAGGTAATATAAAGAAAATGGGTTCCAACAGAATATTTCATAAATTGCCTAAAATCATTAGGCATTACATAAAATGCCTAGTGATTGTATAAAATACCTGAATTATATAAGTTACTTGTAACATATACACAAACAAAACAAAAAATAATAAATTTGGTAACCAAAATAAACTCAGCAGAATGACTTATATCGATTCAGTATGCTTAATTGAAACTAATTAAATTCCAGCCAGTTTTAGTTCAATTTAATTCGTGTATTCCCATTATTACATTTTATTGTAGTTGATGCGTTAATGGTATCTGTAATATTAATTACCAGCAATGTTAAGCAGTTGTTAATTAGTCAATTATCCCGACTAATTGTCTTAATTTGATAAATTAATTAATATGACACTTTACGGTGGGGTATAATTTCAGATGTGCTTTTCCAATTAAAGGTTCAATAAAATCATTAAATCGACGTACGTAATCACGTAATTAATGCATAATCAACGTGATTTGATTGTATTTTTGTGCCGTCGCTCGATCTTCCTAACTTTAATTTGCTGAAATGTCAAAAGCCAAGTGGATTAATTAATTATTTTATTATTTACGACTTTTCGTTCCTCATTTTGATATTTGAAGCAACTCGTTTTATCGATTAATTAATTACCTTCAAATTATTAAAGACAGCTCATGTGTTTAATTTTTTGGCAAATTTTATAGAAAAAACTGATTTTTTAAGATGTAATTGGTTCAAAAGATTCTTTTTATATTTGCCAAATATTGAAATTGTTTATGTAATAGCTAAAGTTATTCATATAAAGCAGAGTTTAAAATTGCGTATTCGGTTCTGTAAAATCATACTTTGATAAATGCGAAGCGCTCTTACTCAAACTTTTAAAGTGTGATTGGATTTTCGACTGCTAACTTGAATTCACATTGATATTAATGAAATGTTTAATATCGCATTCGCTTTGCCAATTTAGCAAAGTTTTATTATTTTTAAACTTTGCAGAGAGCTGAAACTGGGAATAATTTACCAAAATCTCTTTGTTTAAATTAAATTTTTAATAGTTCAGCAACGTTTCCAGTTAAGCAGCAGAACAATTTAAACTGGAGTATTAAACTGAAAAAGTGCTCGAAAATAAAAAGTAAATGAGTTACATTGTAGTGAGTTGTCTCTCGAATTTATATGGAAGTAATTTATGCAACTCACTAGTGCAAAGTATTGTGGTACGACTGCAAACTTTACGATTCGCAAACTCGTTAACAAGTTGTTGTGTGTTAAGTTGAGAATTAAGCTATCTGCATTTAACCCTTCTGTAGTTCGCTGTTTAGTAGTAATAAAACTTATATGCTTTGTTCAAACTGTTTAAGATTATTTACGCGAATAGCTGAGCGAGTTGGAATTTAATTTTTACCACAACGAGGAAAAACTTTTTCGTAGATTATCGATCTTTGTGCCCTGTGTAAACCATTTTTCTGGAAAAAAATTTATGAGACTTCGTAGTTACAGGTATGTGATTTTTAAAGTGAGTAAATTCTTTAAAACGAGACCTGGTTGCGTGTTACTCGTAAGGTAACTAATAAATCTTTTTGTGGAATTCGACGATTCGTACCTTCGAATTATTACGAGGAGAAAAAGGGGAAAAGATTAGAGTTATTGGCAAATATGCATTGCTAAACATGTCGCTCGTGTCTATTTTAAGGATTCAATTCTGTCGGCATTGCCTTCATTCCATTACTTTTTCATCCGTGAGGGTCTTGTACCGATCAAGCGCCCCTTTTCCTCTTCCTTTTGCCAAGTTTTCCCATTCCCAAATTTCCGCCGCAAAGAGGCTACGACCTTAGTAACCCATTTCTCGACGGTGACAGGGAATTCCCAGTGATCTCACATTTTTCTCATTATTAATGTATCTTATCTGTTTGCAGTTCCTCCGCAGAAGCCTACCATTATTGATGAGAAGGGAAAGGAAGTTGTTTCTGTTGCTGGCCCTTATGATGAAGGAGGAAACATGAAACTAACTTGTATTGTTACCGGAGGTAAGCCAAGTTCTATCCAAACTTTTAGATTAATTTCGGCTGGAAAATGTCGCGTATTTGTTGTATTTACGATTTTAACAATTTAAAAACCGATTAGCCGTCTAGATACGTATTCCATACGGCGCGGCGTGGTCAGACGTTATCGTACGTTATTTGTTTGAAAACGCAACCGCTTGATGTATATAATTCAACGGTGAAATAAATTACAGATACAAAACTCCCTAATTGTAAACGAGGCTAATAATAGTCGTAATTTAGCTACCAAATCGTTAAGGGATTACATTCTTTTGTAAGGAATTTATGATTCGTGATCGACACTATTTGGTTTCTGTGGAACTGTTCGTTAATTACCAAAGTTATTCAAGTGCAGCGGCAGTATTGAGTTATGGAACAACTTCAGCAACACAGAGTGACGTAGCAATTATTAACAAAACTTAGTACTGCGCGGCTTACGGCGTTTCATTAAATACAATTCTCCATTCGTAGCTCATATGCCACTACATGGAAACGTAATTAAGCACTTCAGTTACGATTATAAATTGTTGACGAATTTGTTGTCCTAATACTGTCAGCAAACATCGTGTTTAAATCGCCCCTGTCTCCTCCCTTACGCCATAAATTTCCAAGCGAGGAAGCGATTAAGATTCAGAGTTGATTGGCGAACCGGAGCTAATGTGGCTGCGTCAAAAACGAAAAATCGGAAATTATTAATAAACTTCGTAAATGGCGCCTGAATCGATGGCATTGCCAGAAGCCAGAGGGAATACTGAACCGTAACTAAAGATGGCTATATACACGTGTATCGGGAGTTATTATACTTTACGCACGTACGAAACTACCTAAAAGAGTTTTAATGCCTTGAAAGGATACCTATATAAAGGTCGGTTTCAATTTCAACGCCGAGTAAATCGATTCTAATTTGAATAATTGAAATACACTTAGTTGGAGATAAAGTTGGTAAAATATAAATATGTCCCTTAACTGCATCGATTTGAAAAGTTAGAAGTATTAAGATTACTTAGGTTGGAAATTAGATTTATTTGAAAACCCTCTGCGAACCCTAAATTGCACGAAATATTACTGGAAAAATCTGACCTTTTTAGTAATAAAGGAGATGTTAGCAGCTAATATTTTTATTAACCAACATTGTAATGTTACGATTACATTTCAGAAAAAGGTAGCAGAAATATATTTTTCAAATAATTAATATTGAAAACTTGTCTCTATAAGGATGTTCTTAACTTATGTTACTTAAATATTGCAAGATAATATGAAATTAATAATTTGTTTAGAGCTTGAATATTTGTAGTATATTACATTTAACTGTACAGGATGGCCCATTTTCGAAGGGATTCCTTAACTATTACATCTACGCAAAAAGTAATAAAAGTGTCTCGGGCTAAATTTTTGAGACAAATCTAATGGTCCAAACTGAAATTTAATATCGTCTTTTGTTTTCGTGCTACAACACACAACAAACAAAAGAGTTATAACTTCGAAAAGAATTTCCGAAAAATTCAATTTTCGCTTGTAGCTCGAAAACAAAAGACGATATTAAATTTCGGTTTGCACCATTAGATTTGTCTCAAAAATTTGGCCCTAGACATCATTATTACTTTTTGCGTAGATCTAATACTTAAGGCCTGGAATCCCTTCGAAACTGGGCCACCCTGTATAAGTGATATTTTTTAATTAATTTAATACCAGGATAAATTTGTGTGGGCCTTTTTATTCAGAATTTAAAATGAAATGTGTGATAAATGATAAATATCATTTTTGGCATAGAATTTATTCAAACATGAACTATACAAAGGTAAATTATTATAAAAATAATTATGAAAGAAGGGATTAAGGTTAGTTGTAATTTAATATTTAAATTTATGTTTCTTATTTACTAAAAAATAAAAAATAATAATTTAAAGGGGAATGTCTATTCGAACTACAAGAATATGGTAAATGCATATCTAAGAGACAGATGTCGAAATTATGCAAAGATCTAAATATATACAGGGAAATTTTCTTTTTAGTATACATATACCCAGTGATTGGAACATTACTTTTAAAAAGGAATGCATTACAATTACTAATTACTCAGTCAAAAAAGTAATGCATTATCATTGCTAATTACTTTCTGTAGAAGGTAATTCATTACCATTATTAATTACCGAAAAAAGTAATGCATTACTTTAGGCATTACTTTGTCGCCATATAACGCTGATGTGGTATTATATCCACATCACCCGAAGAGTGATAAAATGCTTGTACTGAATTAGAACCTGAATTAAACTGAAGATAAAATAAAATAAAACAATAACGTAGTGAAAAATATATGCGAATGACGGAATGACATCAACGCTTCGTCAGCGGTTCCCGATTGTTCGAGTGAATTCCATGTGTCGACAACAATGTATAAATAAATAGACTTGTAGGAAGGAACTCTCCGAAAATTGTTTCTTTAAAAATTTTTGATCTCATGGCTATTTCTTCAGTCTTCTGCTAAATACAAAAGTATGTAATGGCAACAGTAATGCATTTTTTCATTACATTACTGTCAAAAAAGTAATGCATTCCCATTACCAATTACTTAGAGAAAAAAGTAATGCATTAATTACCCATTACCGAAAAAAGTAATTTAATTACAGTAATGCATTACATGTAATGCATTACTTCCAACCACTGCATATACCCTATGTATCCTCTTATAATAAACGCAATATATAGGCAACCCAATATACACTATAAACGTCACGTCACATGGTGCGTAAAGGTTATGTTTCATGTTTGTAAATAAAAAACAAATCAAAATTAGTGGAATATCAAAATAATTTTAATTCAACGATTATTCAAAACAGAAAGGAAAATAAAAACAGCAACAGTTAAAGACTAATTTTTTGAAATTAACTTAATTTGATGATTTAAAAAATTAGCATGCTGTGGCAAAACTAAATTAAGTTAATGTCAAAAAATTAGTTTTTAACTGTTGCCGTTTTTATTTCCCTTTCTGTTTTGTATTGTTGATATTTTATGTTTTAGAATAATCGTTGAATTAAAATTATGTTGATATTCCACTAATTTTGATTTATTTTTTATTTACAAACATGAAACATAACCTTTACGCACCACGTGACGTGACGTTTATAGTGTATAGTGGGTTGCCTATTTGCGTTTATTATAAAAGTATACATAGGGGATATGTATACTAAAAAGAAAAATTCCCTGTATGTTACGGTCAATGTGGTAAATCCGGGCAGTGTTAACAATGCCCGGTCAATGTGGATAATGTACTACTTAGTATTGCACTTTTATTTTTTTTTAAACTGACCTTCCTCTACCTCTAACCTCCAATAAATGCCTCTGCCAAAACAGCAGAGGTGTTTATTGGAGGTTAGAGGTAGAGGAAGAACAGTTTAAAAAAAATTAAAGTGCATTTCCACATTGACCGGGCATTGTTAACACTGCCCGGATTTACCACATTGACCGTAACATATACACTAAAATAAATATAAATATTTATATAAAATAATAGAACTGTATATTAGAGGAAAATAACCAGTAAAAAAGGTATTGTTTTATGTAATTAAAATTTTTCGGGTTTATTCCTGCTTAATTTATTTATATCCAAACTAGCTTTTGGTTTAGTTCAGAAAATGTGTAAAATTCAAATAACCGAATGATTCCATACGAGATAAATTGAATATGTAAATTAAAATCCAAATATTATTTATAATGGACACTAATATTGATACGGATTTTTTCTTTTTGCATCTTTGGAAGCTGTAAATAAATTCAAATTAAGCAGTGCAACTAAATAGCGTATTGTTATCTCTAGTAAATTGCATAAAGGTAATAATGCGTCCACCAAAAGGTCACAGCTTGGTGTACCTTTTTTCTGTGCCAAAATAAATTTGTTTCTTGTAAAATGTTTATCATTTAAAAGTAAAGATACATTTCACCGCCTGAAAAATACAAAATTTCGATCATCCGTGTTTTTTTGTTCTGATTATAGTATTCTTTCGCATCGGTTTACATCCTCCACATTTTACAAAGATAACATAGCCAAAAATTCACTTTCCCTCTTTTTATTAGTCAAGCTCAAAATTGATTCACCAATTATTATTAAATGAAATAAATAATTAATTGAATATACCATCGGAATCAAAAACATGGATAGCACATAATGTAAATAAAAAATATATAGTTAACTCATTTCAAATTGGTTAACGTTTTATTTAAAACAGCATTATTGCGGTTAAGATGGTACGAGGCACTCAGAAATTTCAAAGTAAAAATGATATTTCACCGTATACAGTTTATTTAAAGCAATTCTGTGATACTGGAATTTGCTTTATACGCGTGCCTCTTAACATTTTTCTTTAAAATACTGAACAATTATTATTAATAAATAAATTAGCTCTAATGGCAATTTCAACGTTATTTGTAATAATTATTTCCAAATTGTTTTTGCGTGTATAGAATCTGCACAGCATGGTGGAGGAACTAACATACGTAGAAGTATAGGATACAAACTGTGAAAAATGTGAAAATCTTATCAATGATTAACTTCATAACAATCATAACCAAGAAATTATTAATAAATTAAAACAAAATTTATGCAGTGGTTTTAATGACAAAAAAGCTTAGCTACGAGTAGATAAAGATATGCTAATACAGGGCAGGTAGCGGTACTCGGGCTAATAATTTTTTAGCATTTTTACGTAGGAAAAACCTGCATTAGTAATAGCAAAGAATCAATTTAAGCTCTTTGACAGTAGCATGTAACACAAAGTGTAAATTTTGTGTAATCAACATAAATCAGCAAGTGAGATAATATTTTTCGAAAAACTGGTCGAAATTAATATTGAATTTAACTTACATAGTTAGTTCGCTGCGAAAACGCGACATTTTTTGTTGTATTCAACCTTATTATACCGGGTGTCTCAGGTAAGACGCACCATAGGGAAACACCAATGTATTTTTTCAGAAAGGTTCCGCAGTGCCTTTGGAATATGTATGGATTCAGTGTTCAACGTATGTTATTGGATTTAGTTAACGCTAGAAAGAGATAGAAATACTGAAAGCATCTGTCATTGCGAGAGGCGATTATTTCATTGTTTATTTTTTATATTTGTCAATTTTGACAGCGACAAAACGTCAAGTTGTTAAACTTGTCAGTTACTAAAGAATCTATATCTACAATGCTATGAAGCACAATTATAGATTCATCATTATTATTATTATACTAAAACAATAAGTATAATTTAACAAATTTATTTATAATGCCATAATACTTTACATATTTACTAAAATCACTATTTACGTAAACGTATAATTGTTACATTTTTCTCTATGTAACCAATTTCACATCTATCTACATGAACCATTAAAATTTGTAAGTTGCATTAATAACTTCTGACTAGACAAATTCTTATTTTCATTACATTTTTAAGTTCATTCAGTACCTGACTGATGAGTGATGACTGATGATCATTTGCTTTCTTTTGATATGATTCAATACTATTCTATGTTTATAGAATTTACTTACGTTTTCTTTACGTGTGCTGTTGTAATAAGGCGAATTCAATTTAAAATATGCAGAATGCGGAAACGGCGATTAAAAAAATTACGTATTTTGCATATTTTTATTGTAAATGAAAGTTTTAGGTTTTAGATGCTGTCAAATTGACAGATATAAAAATAAACAATGAAATAATCGCAATGGCAGACGCCTTCGGTATTTCTATCTCTTTCTAGCGTTAACTAAATCCAATAACATACGTTGAACACTGAATCCATACATTTTCAAAAGGTATCGTGGATCCTTTCTGAAAAAATACATTGGTGTTTCCCTATGGTGCGTCTTACCTGAGACACCCGGTATATAATTCAGGTTGCGTTTTAAAAGTACAGTTAATAATACTACTACTTTGTTGTTTTTTTTTAATTATTTATAGTCTGCCAGCAAACAGCAACAAAATTTATGACAATAGTGTTATATGATCCCCTACATAGTATATATCTATGTATTCTTAATATTCTTGAAGCAGTTTCACTAGATTTAATTATATTTTAATATTTGAACTTGCTGCATGAAAAGTGTAGTTAAATATCTTATTGGGTAAACAGGATACATATTTCCGATAATTTTGAATGTTCTTTTGTACAAACAGCATGCATGTTTTGGGTATCTTTATTGTACACGCACCCTGCGTATCTGCATGTTAGATAAGTGCACAACTGTAACTTATGACCATACATGGTCAAGTAAAGCATTTTGATGCATGGGCTTACACCGCCACATCAAAGGTCTTCTTGGTAGGAAACAAAATCACTGTATTTATTCTGTAACGAATCATCTCACTATTTAGATGCATTTTTAACAAACAACATCAAGTTCTAATAACGTTTTATTTATTGAAAAGAACCTACAAATTCAGCTTTATAATATTCAAAATTTCACTGTAATTTGATTTGAGAAGTTTGTATATGCTTAAAATTATTCAGAAAGTTACTGGTGACTGTTATTAGTGTTTTACTATCTGAGTTTCTTTTTTTTATTATTATTATTAGAGCTGAGATTTATAACAACAAAATTTGGAAAAACATTAAAAAATCTTGTGAAGAAAATTTCAGTTTGTATTTAATATCAAGTTTTAATAATTTAATGACTAGTTGTTATCGACAAAACAACAATTGTCTTAAAATTATCTATTATAATTCCTGCAAGGGTTAATAACTGCAATTGACGACAAATGCTAATAGAATTTAGCAATGCTTTGGTAACAAAGTGTTATGTAGCTCATTGTACATTTGTATTTCACATTGCTTTTATTTTACAAGAGATCTGACGTGGAGACATTTAATAGTGGGTTTACACACCCTAAGTAACAACTATTCTAATACATTGAAGGTTTAAGTTAGGCAGGTATACGTCAGTCAGCATTCTAGGATGTTTAATTTATCCTCTTGTTTTTCTGTTGAAAATTTGGAGAAAAATCTTTGAAAAAAAAATATTTGTTTCTTTTTGTTTAATATACGCCTGAATGTATTCGTTTACCGCCCTAGGATAATTATATGATGTTGAAAATATTTTTAAATTAACATAAATGCAATTGTTGACTCTGGAATAATTCAATTTCAATTAATAAATCACAAGAAATGTATCTCAGTTGTTTTAAGTCAAACGGAATATTGTAACTAAATATTTTGCTAAAATTAATTTAACATTTCGAGTTAAAAAATATTTTAGTAATGTTTCTTTAGTATTGTCAAAATATACCGTGTGGCTTGGGGAAACTTTTACTTAAATGTATGGAAAACCTTCCCAAATTATTATTATGCTTAATTTTTACGTAAATTCAGAAATATTTAATAACCAATTAGCGAAACTCTTTAAATGAAGGAAAGGTTGTGATTTCCCAAAACAATATTTTAGAAAAAATAATGAACAAAAATTATCGGAATTTTATCTAATATTCACATTTGTAGCCGTTTTCCCTGAAAGTTCTTATTAAATATATATTTACAGCGAAGGGGAAGGTTTATCTTTATATAAAGTAGCATAGTTTGTCAAAACGTTTCTTTAGTGGAGACTCAGCTTCTCCTAAGAAGCTTCTAGCACGGTTCTGATATTGATAAACTACTCAACATAAGATTTATGTGCTTTAATGAAATCCTCTGAAACTTTTCAACATAGTCTCTAAATTCAGAAATAAAATCTTCAAGTAAAGTTTTGTCGTCGATAAATTTATTTGGAAACCTTCTTGCCAGTAAACATAACACCAACGTTTCAAATATTTTACAGTCGAGTTACAAGTACTTCGAAGTGGTTTTATTTGTGAAAATTCTTCGGGTTCTTTATGAAAACTGGTTGTTCATAAATAATGCACGATGTCCTTTGTTAAATAAAATTAGTGTAACTCTCTTTTTGTATATTCGTAAATTGAATTTTTGTATTTTATGTTTGGTTTAGAAGGGTTTTGTTTGGTTTTGTTTCTTCGTTGGGAATATTTTTAGTTGAAGTAATCGCAGTTTTAGTCAGTTTTGTATTGTATGGAAACTATTTCTTGTTTTAAGTTGTTTGATCAGAATAAATTATTTGACAAAGGTTTGTAAATATTAAAGGAAAAGTCTTTGTTTAAAATCTCTTAAAATTAATGAGAAATTTATTAATTCCACTTTAAAAGTCTACCTTGTTGGAGAGTACATAAAAGGTAGCTAAATTTACATTATAAACAAGCAACAATAACCCGGATGACTTCACAGTTAACTATTTAGGAAATTGTCAGAGTTTAGCAACTAGCAACCTACCATTGTTCTCTCTGATGGTGACCTTCAGACAGAGGATGTGATATGACAGATACCGAGAAGGGGAACAAGTGGTTTCTACTATTGTCTGTAGAAGTGCGTATGCTGCGTGCAGATTGTAGTTCGATATCACCAAATATGCTTTTCTATTAAACGTTAAATGAGGAATACTCCCGAGAATAGAACGTCCGTAATTACATTTAGATTCGTTCTAAGTTAACTTATTCTTAGGAATATTAATTCAAACTTAATTATTCTTTAGTTTTCATTTAAAAGAAGACGTGTCATTTAATGAAACTACATATTAACCTTGCTAAGTTTGGGATTAAAGTAACAAGGGTGAAAACAACCCCTTAAAGGGATTGATTGGAGTAGAGGAAATTATTTATGACTTTGTTTGATATTCGAATAACTTTCTATAATTATTACTAAAAGTGAGAGTACTCAAAGACAGTACAAATAAAATCAGTTCTGTAGATTATCGACGTTTCGATTAATGAATTCGAAGACTTTCACGGACATTGTCAGTGTTAACAGAACGTATTCCGGGTTGAAACCGTGTCATTGTTGAGACAGAAGAACTCAACGTTTCCCCCACTCTTGTAAGGGACCTCTTAAGAAGGAAAAACGGGGTACTGAAAGAGCATGGTAACTCATCGTGTCAAATAAGCCAGAGGCGAAACCCTTCTGAAGAAAAACAGAAAAAGGGCAGCGAATTTATACCGGCCGTGACTGGTCAAGCGTATTCGACGAAGACGACGATTGGTTAGAAGTGGAGGGGGCGGAACCAGTAGGGATTACAGAACCATATATGTCTAATAGATGATAACCAGTGTCACGATTCAAGTTGTTAGGGTCTTGCCGGTATAAATTCGCTGCCTTTTTCTGTTTTTCTTCAGAAGCGTTTGCCTATGACTTGGTTGACAAGTTGATTGACCGTTCCCTTCTTTCTCTTGCAAAAAGAATTTCGCATCTGGCTTGGTTGACACATTGAGCTACCGTGCTCTTTTAGTGCCCCCTCTTTTCCTCCTGAAGAAGTCCTTTAAAAAAGTGGGCGAAACGTTGAGTTCTTCTGTCACAACAATGATACGGTTTCAACCAGGGATACATTCGTTCTGTTTCGATTAATATTTAATCTTTTTCGCGGCCTATAAAGATCATTTATTTAAAAGAAACCTAATTCTAGTAAGATGAGAACTAAACTATTACTTACTGAATTAATAATATCCATCCATCTCCATTCATCAATCACCTGATAAGGTCCAGTGCTGGATATAGACCATCAGTTGTTACTTCCACAAGGTTGGTCAAATTGATTTGGATTCATTTTAGATTATCGGTCGGGCTATCTAGTATATTTAGGAGATTCCCCCCTTTTTAATGCACTCATTCTTGGTCTCCATTTTTTGGACAGGCTTCGTCCATCTATTGGTTGTCTTCCTAGCAATGGTGTCCGGCGCATTTCCACTTCAGAGTCGTTATTTTCGTTAGTGGACCTCTTATATATGTTCTTCGTATAATTGTATTAGGTACTCTACCTCTTAAGAGACAAGTATATCTCGTATCAACTGTTGTATAACTTTTTAGGTGACTCCTGTTTTGTTGTTGATGTTTGTTTGCACCTTTCTAACGAGTGCTTTTGGTGGTAGGCCACCCAAGTTATTCATCATCATCCATTCTCTATCCCTTTTCGGATATAGTTATTCCTATTCTTTATCTAATTAATAATTAATCTAAATATTCTCATCGGTCTGGTTTTCTTCATCTATCTGAATTTGATGGCGTAGCTATTTATATTTTGTGGTTTGTTTTGGCTTGGATATCATCTACATAGGTACATAGATTCCGTACCTAAATGCAATTTGTCACTATTTGGGTTTTGGAGGTGTTTCACTTAAACCAGCTTTCTAAACGTTGTGTAATCTCTGTAATATATCGATCGTTTGGTCTATTGGATCTACCATTTTTTGCCCAGAATCATATTTATTTGGACCAGTTAAGATTTCCCAGAGAAACGAAAGAAGACATATTTTTTGTCAGTATTCCTTAATTATAATTTAAACGGTTTTTAACAATATTTTAATCGATTTTAATAAACGCAAATAAAAATTAATTAGGTAACACCATCTGATAAATTCATATAAAGATTCATTTCATTTGGCCCAAGCGCCATGGTTACAATTACCACTACGTTACATTTCTAAAATTGCGTCAATTCGACAAGGCGTACTTAGTATTTACTCTATTTTAACCATGTTTCTGCCCTAATCATTTCCAAATTTGAGTTAGTACTTCGTTTAATTCGAGGACAGTTCTAGCCAGGTTATTAGGCTAGGTCAGGTCAGAATTTTCTCTTGAGATATGCCTAAGGATTTCAATATAAGAGTTGGCTACGTTAGACATATAATCTAACAATCTACCACCGTTTATTCGGAAAATAATTTTTTGACTATTTTAGTCGTAAAATCATTGGCCTGGAAAACCTCATTAGACAGAACTAAACTGCTTGTAAGAATTCTTATATTATACTCAATTACTCTGGCATGTTTTCTAAGAAGTAGAATTTGATAGTGCCTCGTGGAGACATGCAATATTAACATCATTAGAAAAGTCGGAAACTTAATTTTCAATTCATCATAATATGCTTCTTTTTTGCTAGTCAAAACCCTACTTCTTCAGATATTGTCTATACAAACCTCAAATCTTGACTCATAACTGTACATCTCCTATTATACTGTATTTGAGAACAATTTACATGAGTTTTCGCACAAATTTCAAGACATCTTTTTCTTTAATACCTTGTCATCTAATCTCACTGTTTGTGAGTTTATAGTATTTTTTTTTTATTTCAATGGTCAGATACAGATCAAAAACGAGTTTCAGGTTATAAAGAATTGATCCCCAGAGGAGGTTTTTTGATACTCTGATAATATAAATTTTCCGATATGTTGTAAACCATTTGCTCACCATTATATAAGACTTTTGACAACCAGAAGGTTTGTACTGTAACGAGATAAACGCTGAGGTGAGGTTTGTAATGCCACCTTTCGTATGTGTTATACTGACTAAAGGGCGGATTTGTAGGCACAATCAAATATTAAATTAGGCAAAATAACTGTTAAAAATAGGCAAAATAACGGTTGAAAATAGGCATATTTCAGGCATCAACGATTGAGTAAATAGAATAGAACTAAACAAAAGAGGCATGAATTTTTTCAAGATTTATTAACACATTAAATATTTACACGTAAAATGAATTTGCTACTATGTATTTTTCTAAATTTTCTTGGGTAAATTTGGTTCTTCTATCAGTTAAAATATGCTTATATTTAGAAAACGACCGCTCAACATCACAAGAAGTAATGGGGGCATATTTAAAGCACGATATTTCTTTTGGACTCAAGTTGTCGAAAGCTGCTGCTGTGCCTTCTCCTTCTAGTGCTTTTTTGATGGAATTAATTTTTGTCCATCCGAGATTTTTTTCTAACACCATTTCAATTTTGGCTTCAATTCTTTTCCCGCTTCGCCCCCGGGAAGTTTGACGGGGCTTGCTCTACTAACTGAATGCTTTCTATGAGCGATAAAGATTGATCTTCCAGTCGTTTAATTAAATTTGGAAGATGTTTAAAGTGAACCCCAATGTCACTACCGGTTTTTTTCTTGTATGCGCGTGCTCACAACATAAATTTTTTGTACAAAATAATGTCACGCTGCATACGGAAATTTATTATTTTTCAAAAAAATTATTATCCCATTTGCTATAAATAGTTTTCAAAAATTTTTTTACAAAATTTAGTATTTTCAGTCACTTTGACATGCGAAATGAAAATTATATAAAAAATTGTTAGCGAATAAAAGCAAAAAAGGCACATATGCGGGCAAATCACTAATTCAGGAATGTTTTAGGCATTTACCTTCAAACAGGCATTTTTAGGCAAAATAAAATTTTTGTAGAAGCATTCCCACCTCTAAAAACGCATTTATATTTTATTAAAATATTAATTGGTAGTGTCAAAACAAACAAGCAAAATAGGCAAAATCCGCCCTTTAATAATGACAATTCAGTTTCTCTACTGATACGGTGATACGGTGATGTACCTCGATGTAAACGTCCATAGTAAGAGTGCGTATTAGCCATTCTCCACCTATTTTTCTTATCTCTGCAAGTATTTCGTCATTGGCCGGTGCTTTAGATTTAGTAATATCAGAATTTTTTGCAGTTTTTCTTTTCTTTCACAAAGCTCAGCGTAGATGTATTCCACAATCTTCAAAATATGATATTGCCCTCTCTGTCTATAGTTTCACTATTTTGCCCTTCAATTTCCATGTTTGCAGATCTTTTCTGTTCCTTTAGAGAGTCTTACTAAAGTACCTTTAAGTTTTATTTTCTTCGAAATTCATTAATATCAATATTTCCCATAATTAAAAACAGGATATTTTATAAAATTTATATACAATTCTCAATTGAAAACCACTCTTGGTTGTCTAAATAAAGACCTTCATTCTTTTAGATTAAATCCTGTGCTATCTTGATAAGGACGTTTTGAGGGAATTTTGAGAAGGTTTTCTTCGTACCGGTCGATTATAAAAGCTTGATGTAGTTTTTAGTCTTTAATTTGTGCGGTAAAAAATCTCAAATACCGAAAAATCTTCAGTTATTTAAATCAAACACATTATTAATTGGCGACTTCAGACGTTATTTTTGTTATTTTCCAATTACCTACCTGTTTCTGGTTGACTGTTCCAACAAGCTCTGGGTAGTTTGGTTTAATCGGGATTGATAAGGTAGCTCACATTTGCCTATTTTTGTTTCTTTATTTAAAATTTATTGCTATTATTATTATTTGGGCACAAATCATAGTCTAAGACTTCTCAACGGCAAATCAACCCTATGTCTTCCGTTTCCCTAAACGAATTCCGCAATGGAAATTGGTTAGTTATTTATCATTTTGAAGTTTTGAAGTTCAATTCGAATAGTGGAAATATACAAGGTGTTCCATTTAAAATTTTTAATTTGCATGCAACGAAGTCAAAGTCGCATTACTGCGATAGTTGATAGTTCAGTAATATGTAGGAACCGAATTTCATAGGGATATAGTATTTGAAATATTTAGGCGTTTTCGTACTTTTGCGAATCACTAGTGTATATTGTTTGCTTGGTATTGTGTTAGTTTTGGGTGATAATTTCACTTATGTCAATGTTTATGAGTAATTCGACTTTTGGTAGCTTCAGCCCAAAGATTTTAACTTTTCTGTTAATTTAGCTCTGGTGTCCACAATTATAAACTCGTCTTATGACTCACGACCTAAGCCAAAAGCTGACGTTATCCTTTGCCCAATAACACAAATAAAGTAGTAATAATAAGTTAGTATTGTAGTTCAATTGGCATTTCAAACCGTAGAAATTCCCTTAGTATTAATTATAATTCTCATATAATATATTCAATGTCGGAATCATTAAAATGATCAAATATGGCGGTACAAAACTCCTACAAAAAGTGACTTTCATACTTAACAGATGCCTAAATGAGGGATAATTACCCAAGACTTGATGTGATTCAACATACTTTTACATAAGAAAGGAGATCACTATAAACTGGAAAACCACTGTCCAACTAGCTCGTTGTCGGGGTTACATAAATTACTTAAGAAAGTAATAATAAACCGTTTTACAAATAAACTGGACCAATATCAATTTGAAACCCAAGTGGGTTTTCGTAGAGGATATGGAACAAGAGATCATCTCCTCACTATGAAATTACTAACTGACAAAGCATACGAATATAAAATACCACGATATCTGGCCTTTATATATTATGAAAAAACTTTCGACAGGTGTTCGAGAGGTGTTCGTCGGGGAGATTGTCTGTCAACCAAACTCTTTGTGTTGGAAGATCTATTCGGGGAAATGGACTGGTAAAATTTTGACGTTAAAGTAAACGGGTTGAAACTAAATCGCCTTAGATACGCGGACGACATCATACTCATTACAGATAACAGAAATGAACTGGAACAAATGCTAAATGATTTAAGAGAAAAGTCAGCTAAGCTCGGACTGATAATGTATTTTTAAAAAACTAAGACAATGATGACAACTGGAGATCAAAACCACAGATTACAAACACAGGGAACATACAGAGAGAATATGAAAGAATTCGTGTATCTAGGACAGACGATTCGCCTTGACCAAAATGCCCAATCTATAGAGATAAGAAGAAGATCAAGACTAGCCTGGGCAGCATTTGGAAAACTCAGCTTCATTTTGAGATCCAGAAATATAGCACAATATTTATAGATAAAGGTGTTCGACCGGTGCGTACTACCTGTCATTACCTATGACTCGGAGAACTGGACATTACATAAAACACACCTACAACCGCTTGTAACCACACAAAGAGCAATGGAAAGATCAATTACTTTACAACACAGAAGAACAAATACATCAATTAGACGAAGCATAAAAGTTGTAGACGTGCTAGAAATAGTAGCTGTTCTTAAATGGAGCTGGGCAGGTCATACGACTAGAGCGTCCTTGGACGTATACAAGAGGAAAAGGAAGACCTCCCAACCAATGGTCGAACGACCTGAAGAAAGTGGTTGGATTGGCATGGATGCAAGAAGCAAGAAACAGAGATCAGTGGAAGTCAAAGAAGGAGGTCTTCGTCCGGTTATGGGCAGAAAACGGCTGAAAAGAAGAAGATAATATATTCTTAATCAGCTCTCGTAGCACTTCAAATCCCGTTCTTTGGGGTTCACTAAGCTTGCTTGTCTTGATTCTTCCTTTTCTGGACACGACATGCATTTTCCGGTTTGTTATTTGCTTCTGTCACGGTTTCGTTTAGTTCGTTGATGCCCGTTTTGAAAGCTTTTATGTTTCTCAAGAGTACTTGCAATTCAGTTTTGAAGTCATATTTTCTTTTTGAAGGGCCCACTTTTCCTCCTTTTCTAACTAAGTTTGCTCTTTCTTTTTTGAATTAATTGGCATTAACATTCGATGCTCACTTATTACCGATAGCTTGTTTAGTATTTTTACATTATCTGCACCATTTATATCTTGTTTGTGGTTACGAAATCAGTCTAATTTTCAGTAAAGCTATTTGGGCTTATCTATGTATGTCCGTATTTCTGATTCTTTTTCTCAGAGAAAGAAATCATTGCCGTTATAGAGAATTTAGTTATTTGCCTTCTATATGGTTTCTCTAACCAAATCTGTTGTTTCCTGTTGCTGATTCCGAATTGTTTTCTTTGTATCTAATCATAGCAGTTTATATCCCTAATTAAGTAATAAGAAAGGTTAATTACGTTCTGTATATTGCCTTGGCAGTATCGTCATAGAACTGTTTTGTCTATTCGTCGCTTGTGTTCAGTTGTCGAAATATTAACTTATATAACCTTTTAGTATGAAATAAATTACTCAAGGATAAATATAACAGTTTTGATTTTCAGCGCGTAGTTAGGCTATAAGCCATGATTAATAATAGCAAGAAATTGAATTTACAAACCACATTAAAACGAATCAAAGCTACCTAAAAAATAATAATGGCGTAGAAATTCTTTTTAAAATTAAAATTTATAGAGTTCATTAGAAAAACAGAGTTTTAGTAGGATTCAGGTCTCCGAATTGCATTAAAAGCTCATTATTTAGAATTTCTTATTTCTGAAGCCATTTCGAATTCCTTCCTCAGGAAAGGGAATATTAAACAGTGAAATATCAATCTCGTGCATAAATGGGTTTTTAATCTCACATGTAACGGCAAGCATATCCCGAAAGGCGTATATCAGAAGAAATCCTTAATCAACTTTTTCTTTTAATAAAAGGAGGCCGGTGAAACGTTGCCTTTAAAAAAATCGGAAGAAAATTTAATTTAAGTTTGTGAATTACACAAACAAAATTTTTAAAATAAATATTTAGGTTGTCTATGTATTAGGGGTATTAACTTTTCTTTCAAATTTTTATACATTAACATGCAAGAGTACAAAATACGAATTAGAATTATGCGTCAGCACTTAGGTGAAAGAGAGCGGAATCTCACCGTGTCCTTAATACTGAATAATTAATGTACGAATGAGAATGAAACAGAAATTTATAAATAAAATCGTCGGAAATCGCCTACACTTCCTTAAAAGGTTTTAAATGTAGCCAACATATTGTTATAAAAAATTATACGAACGGAAGTTTTTTTCGTGAATTAGAAAGTAAAATAAATTTTAACTATGTCGAGCCCTAATTTTTATTTAAATACATTAATGTTATGCGTTCGAAAGAACTTTTTATAAAGACCAACAAAGACTGTGTAGAAATTCAGAAAGAACTTATTTGTTTCATAATAAAGTTTAGTACTGTTAAAAATTTAAATTTCAACCTCGAGTTTCTTTTATTATCTCCATGTGCTGTAATTTAAAACAGCCACATTTTATGAGTAATTTAATAATTTTTTCTACACGTACACCGCGTTGTTATTCTGAACACAACATTTATATACTTTTATGAAAAATATACGCATTTCGTTATTTCCGCTTTAAATACAAACTGGTAGAATTTAACACGCGTTATGAGTTAATTGAATAATTTTTACTTAGCGGTACTATATTTACATTTATTACAGCTTGATTTTAATTCTGGTTGTCGAACTCTGTATTTAAATGTTAGAATTCTAAGTAAGCCTGATGGTGACAGCTTAAATGTATTTTTGCTGTAGAAACAAGTCTCTTAAAAGCTTTTCGGTAAATTTATGGGGAAACACCTCGAGTTTTATTTCCATTTTGTAGAGTCGATTCCTTCAGGTTGATACACTACACTATGTTAAGATTATAATTTGACATGAACACCGTTTTGGCTTTAAAATTTCAGTTATAATGTGTACTTTAGCTTACTTAAAACTGTAATTACTAGACAGTTCTGGAGTTTGTTTATTTTAAATTTATGGCCAGCTTTAGTAATAATAAAATAGAGGTTTGTTACTATTTTATTAATGCTGCAGTAGCAATTTGGGTACAGTTTTTGCCTGTAAAGAAATTGTAAGCTTTAATAAGGAAAATTTAAAATTCCCTCAATTTATTCAAACTTTCAACTACCTACATTATTTTGAAATATAAATAAATTGATTTTTAAGATTGACAAACCCTTTACTTTTTATTTGTGGAGATATTTTATTTCGAATAAATTCCGAAACCTTTTAGTAAGTTTGGTAAATCAAGGGCGTATAAAATAATAATGCAAATGAAAAGTCGAAATAAACTGATTTATTAAAAGGGTGATAACCAAATAGATCTATATTATCGAAATACATATGCCCATATAGGGTGTTGTATGTTTACAATTTTAAATCTTTATATGTCACATATCTGTAATGAAATTTTTCCATTACATGTGATTTCGTGCTATGTTTTTTGCTTCTATTCATGTTGTTCCTCTATTTCTTAAGATTATTCCACGTTTCTTTTGGTCTCCCTCTATTTTTCTTTTTTGCTGTCCTTGTTTCCCATATCTGTTTAACTTTTCTTTCCAGATTCATTCTTTGGAGATGACTCCACCATCCGGGTTGTTTCTCTTCAATTTTCTGTGATACTGAAATTATTTCTAGTTCAGCTTATCGCTATGTTTCTAATTCTGTCAAGTTTTAGTGACATTTTTCTCTTTCCTCGGGAATTTCATATCCATAGCCTGTAATCTACTCTGATGTCTCTTACATTTATTTTCATTTTGTATTATATAAGTGTTTCATGCCAAATATTTATATTTCTTTGCGGATCTTGTTCTTTTCCTGCTAACAGTAGTAGATCGTGTTGGGAATTTTCCAATGAATAATAAGTTTTACACTATTATGTTTAATTCACATTTTACGTGAAGTTAGTGACGCGTGCTAGTTACTAAACCGGCACGGTAACTTAATACATGCTACAAAAGTATCGTTGGTTCATAACCAAATGAGAGCGACTATACTACTAATCAGTTATTAAATAATACTACAAGGATGTAAAATACATCAACACTCCCTTATTTAATAACTTACAAATGCCCATTAAGTTACACAAATCTCGAAATCGGATTGAAAACAATGGCTTTGGAAAAATATCCGCGAGTTGTTTTTCAGACTCTAATTTTGGAACTTTAATGTCTCCCGCAATAACAAGTTTACGAACAAAAAAGTGTCTAATTCTAATGTGCTTCGTTCTACGATGGAGCTCTGGATTCTGACCCAGTCGAATGTCAGCTACATTGTCGACTTGTAAAACTGGAATTGCTTTCAACTGATGTAGATAATTTCTCTATCGGCTTCGCTGGCAACTACAGTCTCTGCTTCAGTTGTGGATATGGCTACAGACGGTTGACGTTGACTCATCCATGAAATGGGCGCCCCAGCATACAGGCATAGCACCCCCGAGGTTGATCGACCCGTCTCTTGGTCACCACCATGGTCTGCATCACTGTAACAGTTAAAACCCCTTTTCCCAAGGCCTCTCTTGTAAACAAGTCCATGATCTGTTGTACCTCTCAGGTACCGTAGAATCCTTTTTACCCTAATTACGTCACGTTCTGTTGGTTTTTCAAGATCCCTGGATACCACACTGACTGCATACGCAATATCCGGACCTGTTCCAAACATGAGGAACGTCAGTGCTCCAACAACCTGCCGATATGGGAATTCAGAGTTGCGAAGGCTTTCTCCTGCGTCATTGTCTTTTGTGATTGGTGTAGATACTGCCTTGCAACTACTCATGTTGAATCGCTCTAATATCTTTTCAGTGTAATTTGCTCGATTTACACGTACTGAGCCATCCTTTTCTCGATCAATTCCCAATCCAAGGAAGTACGACGCCGGTTTAGAGATAATTTTAAATTCTTTTTTCAAGTCATCTATGAATTGTTGAAGTTCCTGTTCATCATCTCCTACAATTAGCCCATCATTAACATAGAGTACAAATAACATCTTTTTGCCATCTGCTTGTCTAACGAAAAGGCAAGGGTCTGCTTCACTCTGTTGAAATCCTAGTTTGATGAGATAACTGCTGAACTTCTCATTTCAACAACGAGGGGCCTGTTTCAAACCATATAAACTTTTCTTCAAACAACATACTCTCCCAGAACCATCACCGTATTCTTCGGGTTGCTGCATGAATATGGTTTCCTTCAAATCACCATAAAGAAATGCGGTGGGAACATCAATTTGAATGAGTTTCATGCTTTCGTTTGCGACTGAGTAACGTCCGAATGGTAGACGTTCGGGCCACCGGTCTGAAGGTTTGATCGTAATCAATTCCTCTTCGTTGTGAATATCCTTTAATCACCAATCGAGCCTTGAATCTTTCGATTGATCCATCGGCGTTTGTCTTTACTTTGTATACCCACTTGTTTGAGATTTTGTCCTGTCGGTAGTTCCACTAACTCCCAAGTTTTGTTTTCTTGGAGAGTTTTTATTTTCTTGTTCATGGCTTCTATCCAGTCATTCTTTTGATCTGACTTCAGGGCTTCACTGAAAGTTTCTGGTTCTTGAAACGGCGTTGAGAGGTGCATCACGTAATCTTCAAACTTCTGTGGAGTTTGGAGAGTTGAACGGTTACGTAGACATGGTGTCGTACAGTCAGACCTATCTTCATTATCAGCATCAGGGACTCTCACGCGCCTCCTGGATCGTCCTCCGCAGCATCGTCATCGAGATCCCAGACTTCATCGTCTTCTTCATCAGTCTTGTCTTCGTTTTCGGATATTTGATTCCATGGTTCATCAGGGTGTTCCACATTTCCTGTATTCGTACCAGTTTTTTGTATTTTTTCTGCAAAAATGACATCTCTGGACCTAATAAGTTTGCTGTACTTTTCACAATAGATTCTGTATCCATCGTCGTTATCGTAGCCAATAAGAATTCCTTTGACAGCTTTCTGATCCATTTTCTTCCTTTGTTGCTTCGGAATATGAACATAGCAATTGGAGCCTATTACACGCAAGTGTTTCATTCCTGGTTTCTTACCGTACCATAACTCGTATAGGAATGCTTCCGAAACACTGGAGGGTGCTGTTCGGTTAAGAATATAGGTCACAGTACGTATCATTTCAGCGCAAAAATTTGTGGAATATTTCCGTGAGCATGCATGATCGCTGTGGCAGTTTCCACTACAGTCCGATTTTCTCGTTCACTGGATCTATTTTGCTCTGGAGTATACGGCACTGTAAGACGTTGAATAACGCCTTCTTTTTGAAGAATTTTCCTGACTTCTTTGTTGTCGAATTCTCCCCCGTTATCACTCAAGAGTTCCTTAATAACATGTCCAGACGTCTTGGTTTCAGCTACAAATCGTTGAAGCTGCTCTTTAACTTCAGATTCCTCCCTCATGAAGTAGATTTCCCTGAACCTTGTTCGATCATCCTTGAAGAGAACAAAATATCGATATCCTGACACCGATTGCTGAAATGGTCCGCAAACATTCGTATGGATCCGCGCTCCCGGTTCCGAAGTCCGAGTCCTAGTGCCGAACGGTAGACGATTAGCCCTTCCATAGATACAGCCTTCACACAGTTCACTATCCGTTTCTACGTTAATGTTTAGTTCTCTTTTCAGGAGCGACTTAACATGGCGGTTGTTCTGGGCCCATAACCTGTTGGGAATTTTCCAATAAATAATAAGTTTTACACTATTAGGTTTAATTCACATTTTATTCATTACAAAAGTTTTACGTGAAGTTAGTGACGCGTGCTGGTTACTGCATGAGCTGTTGAGTATGGCTGAAAGGTTCCGCAGAAATTTCTATTACCTGAGATATGACTCGTTGTGTCATTATCAAAATACCAATCATCGATACCACATTCAGAATTCGCCGTTGTTGATGTAACGGCAGCAAGAACAATATTTCTATTGTGCTCCGTTTTATTGCTCCATTTCGGAGGTCTACCATCTGCAATCCATTTTCTGCATGCTTTGATCTTGTGATTTGGTTTCTTGCAATAGTTACATATCAGCTGTTTCTTCTTTTTATTTGTATCAGCCGAACTTCCTTGCTGTGACGGCTTCTTTGACGAGTCCAGGACAAGAGCATCCTGTTCAGTAGATCCATTCCCTTGGCCTGCAAGGCCCTTTTATATGCACATAGCTGATTTGTAAAATTATCAACTGTTCTGCCACTTTTTGACATCAACATCCAGCTGAATTTAAAAAAGAAATATTCTTCAGGCAAAGTATCTAGAATTTTACAAATCAAAAATAAATCTGGCAGATCTGGACTATTTGTAGATTCTTTAGTCATTTCTTCTTTCAATTCACACCAAATAGTTTTCAAATTTGAAATATGTGTAGCTATATCACTATCGAGATTTCTTTTCAAACTAAAGAATTGTAGACAGAGGTTGTAAACTTTATCTTCAGAAACACCATCAAATAATTTGTATAATTCTAACCATATACTTCCCGGGATGTGGTAAGACGCATGATTTTCTTTAATGTATCTTCGGACATATTCGTTGTTAAAGTAATTAACACATTACTATCTACTTTGTTGAATGCCTCTAACTCGGTTTGGTACTTGGTTCTTTGTTCAACAGTCGCACTCGCTACAAGTGAAGCAGACATCACTAACTTGCCGTTTATTACATACAGCGCCCCGGGAACTCCACGTAAAAGAACGCTCTCTTTGTATTTCCATGTGCTCCAGTTTGATTTTCCTTCCAAAAAGCCGATCTTGATAATCCTCGATGAATCCATTGTTAGCTCGATTACCGCGTGTTTTTATAACCTCAAAAATCAGCTTCGTGGGGATTTCTTTAACTTGTATGCAATCTACAACTGTTTCTATTCTCACAATAGTGCACTTTGTTTAATTACGTACGTGGACCCATAACCTGTTGGGAATTTTCAATTTCAATTTGATCAAGTCGTCCATAAATATTATAAATAAAACCGAGCTCATCCGTGTCCTAACATAATTTCGTGTTTTGTTGTATAAATTCTCTATTGTTTCTATTAATTTTATAGGTGCATTTGGGTTCTTCTTCTAATTGTTTCCAATGCTTTATAAAAAAGTTTTTGATTATTTTTACCGTTTTCTTCCATATCCCTTCCAAAAACTTTCCATAACTTTTGCTTGGCGTCCCTTACCATACCTTTGGTTTTAGTTCTTTCTGCTTTTATGCATTATATTTCTCTACCGATTTTTTACTTAAATATTCCTTTCACTTCACTTTTTTGATCATAATTTGTTTTCTAATTTCGTAAGACCACCATGATGTTTGCTTCTTATCGTCTCTCAATTTTATCGTTCCACATACTTCACGTGCCGTTTTTAATACAATCTCTTTGAAATAGTTCCATAATATTGTTCTACGTTCATCAGGGCCGGCGCGTCAAATATGGCCGCCTGAGGCGAGCAAAATTTTTGCCGCCCTTTTGGTTGAGACAAATACATCTCAAAAGAAAACATAATTTATTGTAGATATATGTAACAATGTTTTATTACATTAATAATTATATAATGTAAAACGAAGCAATACAATAAAATTAAAGAACGTGCTATTTTAAAACTAAACCTTGAATGTACATTGTACATGATTTATTAAAAAAAAAAAAAACTGCGAGATTTGTCTTTAGCAAAATCATCAATTATATCATACATATTCAAGTTTGACGCTAGATTAGATTCAATGGACAATATTTCTAATTCGGTTAACCTCTCCTGTGCCATTGTTGAACTAAATAATTTTTAATTAATTTTAATTTAGAGAAATCTTTCTCCACTAGCAACCTAGACAGGGAGAGTTAGCAGAATTCTCAGTGACACAAAAATATCAACGACGGTCGCCTCCGAATACAGACCTACCACGTAGAGTAACAAAGTCCTACACAAAACAGACACTATTAAAACGGCGCATCAACCACGTCACCCGTAGAGACGAGCCGAGTTGTGCATTGCACCCGTAGAACCTCATACGTTAACGCACCAGTCTCAACACCGAAAGGTATAAGAGGTTACAGATAATATACACATACATACATTTTTGATACCACCGTATTGCAAAATCTTCTGTTAGGTACAGTTACTGCAACTCAGGGGCGGCTCGTATACAATATAACAACGCTACTAAAACCATGTGATAGGACTATACGTTAAACGAAACGATAGGATTATAAACATTTGCGAGTGGGTATTATACACCATAAACAATGGTGGTTACCATGACACTGTCAATCATGATTATTTACTGCTGGTAGTGAATTATGGATAGCATTATCCTTGACCAAACAAATGTATAATTGACAGATTATTGAGTAGTCGTGGACAAAACATTTTCCTATTACAATGACAGTCAATCCTTAAAAATGTAGTTTCTTAAATCCTTAAATGTATACCCTTATGAAAGTATCGTTTATAAGCTTTTACTTGATTACTGCTAACACTTTCAATATTTAATTCCGATTGTAGGGCGATTTTGATTCTTTATTATTAATTATTTTTGATAATTAAGTGTGCGGAACTTATTTTCCTTTAATTTAATTATAGCGTCAATTTTAGGACTGTTTGTAAGCATAATCGTACAAAAAAAATTCACGAATTAGTCAGTCAAAATACTACAACACCCCGTTTAAAATGTAGTATATTAACAATTTGAGCTGCATCACATGCAGCTCCTTTCTACTTTAATGTTACCACAGAGCAGTTAAGACAGCTGTTTAGTGAACGTTACATAGCGGCTTTATATTAAAATATTCATTTTGCTGACTGGTTCAACAATTTGCATAGGTTTAACATTAAAAAAGCGCGAGGGTAGGCTGTGAATTAATCTATTTTATTAATAGATAATTTATTGTTTTAATTATAATCTTATTTTTGGTGGTTCTGCAGCTCTGCAACTCTTAAAGATAAGCCGCCCCTGCTGCAACTACCTACATATTCCGTATTCTGACTTACTACAGACAGTTCTAAGGTTATTAAGACAGAATACGGCCTGCTGCAATTGAGTTTTTAAAAAATCACATTGTATGTTTGTTTATAGAAATCAGGTTCTATTCTACCATAAAGGAACTAATGTGAAATGTGAAAAACGAAAAAGAATCCCGTATTAATAAATTAATTCATGTTCTGCAACATAACAGCTGGAGTTTATATACAAAGTTATGTGACTAGACACAACATTTGTTTTCAAAGGCTTCCGCGAATGGCCACCTTTTGATCGCTTGCAGTATATCGCGTACTCAAAAACGCCGCCCCAAGATAAATGCCGCCTGAGGCGGTCGCCTCACCGCCTCTCCCCTAGCGCCGGCCCTGACGTTCATATCTACGTATTATATTTTTATTTGCTGTCTCTACTTTTCCTTCTCTTATTTCTTGATGTTTCACTGCTACCTCTGGGGTCCGTAATTTATATGATCTTATTGCCTCTTCTATATTATATTTTATCATCTGTTCAGCTAATGATGTAGGTAATGTTATTGGTCCTTATTTCAGCAACGACTAGATAATGGTCGCTATATATTTCTGATCCTCGTCTAACTCTTATATTTTTAATCTCTATTTTCCATTTTAACCAATATACCTACCTATAACTATAATTGATTTTTTTATTTCTGCTTAATATTATTTATTTCGTTTTAACACTATAAAACGCCCTTTAAAATTTGCTGTGAGACGAAGCCGTTTACAAGGTTATCGCGCCACAAGTCACCAAATTTATAAAAATCTTATTCTTTCGCACCCTGTTGGTCCTTAGATGGATCACAACTGTTATATCAAAAATTTCGTGAATTCTGAATTATCGCTTTACTGGTGACTAACCCAGAAAGCCGTCGTCTGAAATTCATTTTGTCCTAATTTGTTAAAGAACGATTTAGAATCTTTTTTGCAAATAATCTGCAGAAGATTCAAAATTAAAATTCGTCCAATTTTTTTTTAATTACGTTCAGTTTACCCATGTTGAGCTACTTTTTTTGTAATAAAAAATTACATTCTGTAATAAGAAAATAATTTACTTCCCACGTTAAAGTTTATGAAATCATTTTAAATGTTCCAAGTCATATTTATTCCTGCATCGCGATTTAGATGAACTCGTATAATCCATTGTATATATTTTATGTATGAAGCACGATTAATACATAAAATTAAACTCGTATTTGAAAACGTCCAATATAATTCAAAAACTAATTTTACACTAATGTACCCGGAGCCCGGTTAAATTAACAAACCGAAGTTGTGGAAAATTAATTGCCGATTTACGTTTTCCTTGAGTGGCAGAAATCCAATAAAACTGTTGCATTTTTATAAAGTGCAAACCTTCTGTGGAATTGTGATTGATGATTCAAACTACATTAACATACACTAAGTTAAATATTTATGAAATTTTTGTGGAGTTGAAGATTTTGTTTTTGATTTCGTTGACGAGTAACAACATCAAGGTGCTGTAGACATATTAAGAAGTTTATAATATTATGTTCAAAAGGTAAATATAACGTAAATCCAAAGTTGCTGTTAGAAAAAATAAAATGCAATAACCCTACGTAGTAAACGTCAGATTCAGTTCTAATCTAATATTTAGAGCGAAAAATTATTTAATTTGAGTTAATGTTAATGCTAAGCCATATAAATATGGACTTGGAGGAAGCAACTGCGTTTTAGTACCAGATTTTGAGTTTCACCAAAACAGTAAGGAAATAAAAAGATTGGTTCTCCAACAAACAAAATTTAAGTTGCTTCCTGTAGTACCAATACTTATTTCCTCGCGTTTCCAGAATATGGAAAAAATTATCATGTTTTGTTGCATCACAAGATTTCGAAAGGTGTCAGCCATGGAACAATTTGGAATATTTGCAAGTCCTGCAGCTCTACTCTGACTTGCATTTTGCCAGCAGTTTCTTCAAAAAGATGTAGAAGCGTCTTAGTTTTAACATCAATATTGTTTACTGGATTTTGAGGATATAGAGTATTAAATTTTGTCATAAGCATATAGTTGTTTAATCCTGGCATAAAGAATCTAAATGCTTGAATTGGCATTGTTGGCGATTATTTGTTAGCACCCTACATTTTCTCAAGAAGACTGAATGATAACAATTACCTTAACTTGTTTGGAAAGTGAACTGTTCAATTTACTAGAAGACATCCTTTTGGCTTTTAGAAGGCAAATGTGGTTTATCAGTGACGGGGCTCCAGTCCATTTTAGTCTTAGATGCAGCGAATATTTTCCAATAACTGTTAGGGAACTATTTGTTTGGCCTACTCGTTCATCCGGTCTCAGTCCTTTGGATTTGTATTTGCGGGACCATTTAAAATATTGTTTATAGTATGCTAGTTGCCGCTGTTGAGCATCGGGGTCAACGTATCAAAGAAGGATGTACCTAAATGGGCGCTTCCAACACTTTAAATATCTTTTCCAGTGATAAATTATTTTATTGCAAATACAATCTTTTCGTAACTAGTTTTTAATAGAGTAACAACTCGCAAACCTAGCATTTCCGGAAATATAGGATTTTTTTGCCGTTTTCTATTCTAGATTCATTTGTTTTTAAATACCCCCGACCTTAACGAATACTCTGTATATACCCGCTTCGTCAGGACAATCTACAATAACATGGTGGTAGAAACACAGGACAGAACAAGACCCGTACCTATAAAATTTGGAGTTAGACAAGAAAATTCGATGAGACTGAAACTGTTTAACACAGCACTATAAAGAACTTTCAGAGACTAAAGCCACTACCAAAAATTGTATCAAATATTTCCATTAAAATTTGGCCAACACAATTTTGACAGTGTGACACGTCACACCAACTTGTTTCTATTGTGATGATATCACGTCAAATAGAAGCAACTTCTGATATTTTAACAAAACTGAAATTCTGACGCATTTAAAACAAGGAAGTGGACATTTGCTAGATTTACTTTCTTTAAGCTTGCAGAAGTTAAGAGCCTTGTTGTCCATGTTTTACTGAACTGTTTTTTTTTTTCAAATCAGAGATACTTTTTCGAAATTTAAACTTAAGAAATTGAGATTTCGATTTTACAAAGTGTATTTCGAATACAAAGTTCTACGTAAGTAGATATTACTATTTAGTATAAAACCTAATTTAAATATTTGGCAGTAAAGCATTAGCTTATTTTAATGTGTGAGAACACGGCAGTGTTTGATTAATACTTTGATGACATTGATTCTGATATTAGGGCAAAATATTTAGGTCAAAATTTAATTAAAATATTTGACGGAATTTTTGATAGTGGGACAGTGTAAAGGTGGAAATTGTTTTAAGCTCGGCTTGGCTCGGCTTAACTCGGAGAAAATATCAGATATTCTCGGCTGGGTTGCATCGAGCTTTTTTGAGCTTCGAGCTTTTAACGAGTTTCGATCTTTTGCCGAGTTTTAAGCCTATATCGAGCTTCGAACTTTTACCAAACTTTAAGCCTTCGCCGAGTTTCGAGACTTTATCGAGCGTCCAGCTTGTAACAAGCTCTGAGCTTTACAAACAATTTAGAAAAAGGCTTAGCACGCCTCGGTTCGACAAATATTATTAGGCTCGATCTTGCTCAAATCTTGAGCCAAGTTGAGCCTAGCTCGAGATTCGAGATCTAGTTCTCACCTCCATGACAGCGGTGTTAGATCAAGAAACAAATATAAATAATCAGAAACTAAGTCGTATTAGATATGTAGATGAGGTGATCATAAATATCAGATAATTTTGAGTATACATAAGAAATATAAATTAATATAAATCAGTTTAAATAAAGGTCAGTTTCATTAAACCCAATGAAGAAAATATTCTAATTAATTACCTAAAGCATATTTAGAAGCAATTAGAATCGACTGATGATTGAACAGAAGGAACGAATGCAAACATGAAAATTTAAAAAGATTAACATGGAGTAAAAATACTCCACAGACGGCTGACCAAGAATTATTAAAATACAACAAGATTATTCAGAATACATGGAATAAGTAATGTGAGGAAGTACATTTTGAGAGTAAGACAAAGAAGTTTAATGATTGTCTCATATTTAATCTCCAGTAACCTGCAAATTTCTTTGTTTAGTTTAAAATTTAAAAGCAACCCTCCTTTCGTGTGAATTTTATCGAAAAAGGTCGACATCTTCCACTTAAAAATTAATATTAAATCTTTGCATTCGGACAAAGCCTAAAGATTAGTTATTTTTAGGTAGGAAACAAGAATGAAAATTTTCATATTTTAATAATTTTACTAGCTTGAAGTACAAGCATCAACCTTTTAAGTTAGTTTTTGTATTTAAACTTTCTGGAAAAGTAACTTATTAATCTTCATAATTTATTCAGTTTTTAACAATCCTTACGCATTGAAAACCTAGGACTGTTACGTAATGTATAATATTCGCTATAATTACTAAATATCTAAGCAACTTAATATAAATTAATCATCACGTTTTAGCGAAACTGTTAAATCAGCACTTTCCACATCCACAGAAAAGCTGCTTTTCATTTCTGGTTAAAGTTCAGGGTGGTTGTGCTGCGTCGTGCAGTGATAGCAAGGATATTACTGCACGTTATGATTCGCGTGCTCCTGTCTTAAGTAGAGCATTTAATTTCCCTTATTCGAAATTGGTGTGTTCTTCAAAGAGATTGAGGCTCATAAATAACGGGCAACCGAGAAAATTTTCTTCTAACCAATGATTAAGATTATTAGTTCAAAGCAAAAAGGCTGTAGGTGTAGGGCAACAACTATCATTAAGAGTAGATCAAAGACGTGCACAACTTCATAAAAAGGAACCCTAAACGAATTTTTGGTTATGATAACAGCGTTAGAAATTACAAAACAGTTCTTTATCGATAATTTTATTCTGTGGAAATCGGGTAGAAGAGATGAACCTAAAAACATGATATGAAACGGAATCAAAACATTAATCCCGAAAGTCAAGTGAATATTAACAATTCCCTAAATAAAACGTACCAATTCTAAAACGTGATTCCAATTTCCGAATTTTATCTCTGTATAACAGCCGAAGGGGAGTAAATTATGTTTTAACGACCATGATCAATAAAATATAGTATGATAACACCTGAATTGGAAGACAGAATGTTTTATGCAAAATTGAAACAGGAAATAGGAACTAAAATGAAAAGTGTAATAAGTAAAAAGTCGAAAGGTGACCAACTTTTACATGCATTATACATCAAGGATTTTATAAATATTTCAACAGAATTATTATTTACGTAATAGTTACTGAAAGTCACATGTTTTAATAAAATAAACTTGTAATTGGTTTAAAGTTTGGAAGTTCCCAAAGCAGGATTTTTTTTTGGTTACAAGCGTAAAAGAGTTAATATTTGTGATAAAACTAGGGCAGAAAATTTCAAACTATTGTTAGAAATATTCTACGAAGGTGCTTTTATTAAAACCCTTTTATAATTAATTTCCAAACGTCTATTGAAAGGCATTTAGTGAAGCGAATTTGTTTCTAAGGTTTTTAGCACTTGCTGTGCAGCTATAAAGATAACCTCTACAGCCTATGTTTCTGAGTCTTCAGTTTGAGCGTTACCTCTTTCAGTTTTGGATTTTTCAATCCTTAATTATTTATAATTTATAATTAATCTAAACTCTTCACCAAAATAATCACCAACAGATCAGAAAATAAATTAGAAATGTACCAGTCAATAGAACAGGCAGGCTTCCGCTCAGGCTTTGGAACAAACGACCACCTTCTGGCGTTAAAAACGCTAATAGAGAAAACGATAGAATATAACCGACCATTAGTACTTATATTTGTAGACTCTCAGAAAGACATCGTTGAGTGCGATAGCATAATGGCTCTTACTCAATGCCGGATCGACTACAGATGCATTCGCTTAATTCACAGCATCTACAAAAACTCAGCCAACTACACCAAGCAACCTGTAAATTTTCCCTGGAAAGAGGCGTCAGGCAAGGGGTCACAATGTCACGCAAGCTTTTTACTACCGTCTTAGAATACGCTTTCAAAACACTCGACTGGAGCGAAACAGGTACAAACATCGATGGGAAAAGTTAAATAACCTTCGCTTCGCTGATGATATTGTTCTCATCGCCGACGACCTAAGAGAAGCCGAGGAAATGCTTAACGAACTAGCCCAAGCTACTAAAGAGGTTGGACTGTAGAAAAACAAAAGCAAAACTAACCTCATGACAAATCTAGTCCTTGGAGGAACAATGAGACTAGAAAGCAGCGTAATAGAGGAAGCCGAAAAATATAGATACCTTGGACACGACATCAGAATCTCAAGAGACAACCAAACTCAAGCGATAAAAAGGAGAATCGGTCTATCCTGGGCCACCTACGGCAAATTAGGGGACATATTCAGAAACGAAATTCCTATAAACCTTAAGAGAAAAGTGTATGATCAATGTGTAGTCCCGGTCATTACGCATGGATCAGAAACACTGACACTTACAAAAACAAATGCAAGAATACTAAGAACATCACAAAGGAAAATGGAGAGATCAATACTAGGTATCAAACTCACCGACAGGATAAGGAATTTAGAAATACGCAGAAGAACGGTAGTACAAGACATAATAAAAACAATAACCCTACTTAAGTGGAGATTTGCTGGTCTTGTAGCACGGCTCAAAGACGACAGATGGACAAAGAGACTACTGGAGTGGCGACCCTCTGCATACAAAAGAAGTAAGGGGAGACCGCCAACTCGCTGGGGAGTCGACATAAAAAAAGTTAAGACAAATTGGATGCAACTAGCCCAAAGTAGAGATTCCTGGAGACGCTTAGAGGATGCTTATGTCCAGCAGTGGACGCAAGAAGCTGGAGGATGATGATGATGATGATGATGATGAATTATTTGCTAAAGTTTTTGGCCAAACCTTAAAAGGGCCTTTTTTACTAAAAAACCATTTAACATTTTTGAAGTGCTTAAAACTTGAATATGGTCGAGGTACTATTTATGAGTAATTTTATCCTTTGTAATTACTTTCTTAACCCGTCCCCATGTACCTTGCGGTTTCGAAGTTTTTGTTTTCTCTTCTTGTAAATATTTTTGAATCATATTATTCCAAGGCATGCGTGGTCTACCTCTGTTTCTTCTTCCACTGATTCTCGCTTCCCATGCTCTTCTTGGGTATCTTTGTTTAGTCATGCAGCATAGACGGCCAAATTAGCGCAGTTGATGTTGTTTTATTTTCACTATTGTTAGCACCACTTGTAGAGCCTTCCCTGTATCTTCGTTTCTTATTCTGTCTACCAGCGTAACTCTTTGTATTCTTTTGAGGTACATCATTTCTAGTGCTTGTATTCTTTTTGTCTGTTTGTCTGGGAGTACCCATGTCTCAGTTGTCTCACAACTGCAAGTTAATGTAGGTACTAGCACACTGTTATTTACCTTTACTTTTTTGGCCCTTGAGATTCCTTTTTCGTTGATGAAATTAGTTTTAAGAGCATAATACAATTTAGTGGTAGACTTAATTCTGTTGTTTAGTTCTCCATCTATTTTCCCATCTTCTGCAATGTTGCCCCCAGATATTTGAATTCAGTTCATTATCCAGGGTTCTCTACTAATCACCATGCTTTTGGTTTTATCGGCAAGTGCACTATAAACTAAATATTAACTAGAGTCTTATCGAAAATATACAAGCACTTTATAAAACAACCAGAAACTACGTAAGAACTAGTAACGAAATATCACGAGAAGTAGCAAGAAGTAGCGGAGTTAGACAACGTGGTGCATCAAGCTCACTACTGTTCATTATATTTCTTGACGACGTTATAAAAGAGAGTAATAAACAGATGAAACCATGCTGCTGGGGTTACTACAATATAAACCCATACCATATAACACAAATGGCATTCGCAGATGACATAGTGCCACTGGTAAAAATGGAAGGGGCACTGCAACACAATCTAAACTAAATCTAAATTTTAAATAGCGAACTGAAGAAACGAAATATGGCAATAAACGTCGATACCTTTGTAATTAGTTTAATGTTATTTGGCCTCTAGAAATGTACTTACGTTCTTATTCCGCGACCTTTTCTATTTTTGGTGTAGAGGTAACTTTCTTCGCCTTATTCTATCCCTGGCTTTCTTTTTCGTTTGGGACCAGCTAATACCCTTGTTCTTTAGTGCGGTACCTACGGCGTTGTTTCAGGTTTTCCTTGGTTTTCCTCGTTTGATTTTGTGTCCTGTTTCTATTTCCCATAATATTACTTTCGTCGCGATCGTGGCTCAGTTGGTTTAGGGTGCGTCCGACCACTGAGATTAAGACTGTCTTGAGTTCGATTCCCAGGGCCACACATACACCTAAACCTCCCGACCTCTTTCCTCTGAAGGAAATGGCAAACCACGAGGTATTCTGCCTAGTAAGTCTTCTCTGGAGTAGAAGTAACTAAAGCTGTAGACCATCTATGTTCGTAGGCTCTTGGAATGCCCACTACAGACATATGGAGAGAAGAACGGCAACGCACTGTATGGGTATCCCACTTCAAGAAGAAAATATCACTATCACTGTTCTGTCTTTGCTCATCCTCACAATATGCCTAAACCACCTCAACTTCTACGTTTCAATTTTTCTAATACACTTTTCACTTTTAGCCTCTTTCTTACCTCTTCACTTCTTATTTTGTCCAATTTTATCAGCTCCTCGATATTTCTTACAATTTTCAATTCACATACTACCTTCTGCTTCTTCTTCACGTTTTTCGCTCCATACGGAGCTTAGGGCTTCATATTGAAGTCTTTTTTAGCGATTAATATCGATTGGATTGCTGGGCCTTTTCTACTGTTTAATAAAAGCCACGACTCATTCCGGTATATTATTTAATATCGGAACTAGTAGTGATTCATCAATTTTAAATTTACTCCGAGAAGTTTCAGTTGTCTAGTTAGATTTTCTCCTAATGTTTCCATTCATTTTTACAGCTCGTTTGTTTTTCACGAACAAGATGGGGTCGTCAGCATAAATATCATGATTCAATGGTTCCTACAAGTTGCAGCTTTCTGAATCATGTGTGTATTCCCATTACTTCTTTGTTAACTTTCTTTGCCATTTCATTCATTACCACAACAAACAGGGCCGGGTTATGATACTGTCTTGTCTTACACCCGTCGCAGTAGTCAATTTTATAGTCATATTGCACCCTATTCTTGTCGTGCTTTTGTGGTTCAAGCTCCGTACTTCTTGCTGATCCCTCTCCACCAATGCTCTCCATGTTTCTTCTCTCTGCATGCTATCAAATCTCTTCCCTAAATTTATCGCACAAAAATAAAGCTTTTATCGGCCGCCAATATCATTTCAGATATTTGTCTAATTACAAAATCCAATCCTGGGTAGACCTTCCTAACCTAAAACCAGCCTGGGTATCTCCAAGAGTAGGTTCTAATATCGACCTGAGTGTTTCCTCGAGGATTCTCTCATATACCTTATGGGCAACGCATAATAATAATAATAGTCCATTGTAGTTATTTCAATTGAAGAAGTCACTTTTGTTATATAATGAAACAAGAGCGACTGTCCTCCAGTGCTCGGGGCTTTTGTAGCTTTTCCGTACTGATAAAATTACCCAATGTAATATCTTATTTCCATCTTCTCCCGTGATTTGATCATTTCCTGTCGTAATTCGTCAATGCCTGGAGCTTTTGAGTTGCTTCACTGCTTTTTCTAATTCAGTTAACCTTATGCCTTCCTCCTGTTCTTCACCTATTTGTGTATTTTGGTCTCTTCTATTATGCGTACCTATATCGCCCGTTTGTGCACCTAATAAATCCGACAAATACTTCTTACATCGTTCCAAAATACTGTTTTCTTTCGAAATTAATATCCCTTTACAATGTTAAATGTTTCTTAATGATCTTTTTCTTTTCTCAGTCCTCAGAGTGCGGTATACCGGTATACCTTCCTTTCTCTAAATTCCTCCCGTATCTTACATTGCGCTTCCTTCACAAGCTAGGATTTTGTACTCTCGGTAGACTTTAGCTTTTTTATTATTTCCTTTCCAGAGGAACTTTTCTTCTTTATCTCTCCTTTTATCCCCCCATTTCACCATGCTATTTGTTTCTTTTTATTCGTGTTCTTGATTATCTCATAGACTTCTATTGCGATTACCTGATTATATTCTTAAACTCATTCGATTGATCTAGATTTATCAACTTTCCTTATTCCTGGTAGCTTCCATTGTTAGTTTCTCCTGATACCTTTTTCTAACTTTTCCTTATTGTAACTTGTGCAGCTTGGTGCATTTATATTCCAGAATATTATTTTCGTCTTATTCCTTTCCCTTTATGTATCTATAATAACCTCTGCAGCTTATTCTCCTAAGTTTACAGTTTGGGCGTTACCTCCTTCAGTTTTGGGTTTTTCAACCCATGATAACTTGCTAAAGTTTTTGACCATTTAACATTTTGAAGACTTTAAAACAAGAACATGGCTGAAGTAGACTTTTGGGCGCATTCTCTCCTTTGTAATTAGTTGAATTTTATTTGGTCTTTAAAAATTTAAACAAGTTGTTTTGGTCGATTAAACCAGAACAGAATGACTTTTGACCTAATCAGAGTAAAAAAGAGCGTCAAATTATTTTCACAACGTGTTTGATGTTTTGTTTCTGCTTAAACTCTTACTGTAAAATAAAATTAAATTTATAAAGGGTCGCATTATTTACACAGCAACGTTCGTAAGCGCCTCTGGTTGGCATTTTTTTTAGAATCCACATTAAATATCCACGCGCGTTTTTCCATATAGAAATATTCTAATTTTAGTCTGGGAAAAAGTTACCAGCAGGATTATAGTTGGGGGACTTTCACTAAGGCAGAAGGTTTTAAACAAACCATGTAAAATAAATGAATGTAAACCCGGTTGTTATAGGAAACCGAGCTTCTATGAATTTCCCCTAACAACAGTTACTCATTTTAATGTTGTCCAAGCTAATATAGGTATACTTGGGCGAGCTAAAACAGACATTTATTTTTCATATGAATAGTGAGGGAGAGTCTACTAATAATTTTTCTAATGAACTCGTATAAATTAATTTATTCTGACGTATGTAAATGTGGCTTTTGTCCGATATGAACAACAAATTAATCCATTAACTCTTAACTTGTAAACGAAATTAACTTTTGCCAGATAAGTGAGCCAGGAGACAGGAGGACCGTTGTCACGTATACAAGCCCACTTAGTTACTTACATGGCACATGTGTTCCCAGGACGCCAGGACGAATGTACGTGGCGCAAGATACAACATAATAACATCCCCAACGCTGGCCAATGCCCCGTCATAAAAGAGGTCATCGGTGAACACCACAGTACAACGACGGTCTTACTTCGAGTGTTTTTATTTCTCACGTTCATTCTCGGCTTTTACCACATTTCTGTTCTGTCAACAAACTCGAAATTTTAAGTTTACCGTTATGATAGAAGATAAAATCGTTATCCGTCCCCACAAATATTTTTCTAACAGCGATTGAATGTATAAAACGTGGAAAAACAGAAATGGCTTGTAATTAATTCAAATTTTATGTTTTCAGCTTGTCCTGTAAAGCTGTCGCAGTCAACAAAAAGTGGACAACTGTTAGCTAGGTCATTATAAAATCGTTTGGAAGTAACAATCTTTTATTCATTGTAGGGTCAAGCTTTTATCAGCAATTAAAAAGATTTATTGCCTTCAGTTTTAAAACACCCTCCTTACATGCAAGACGGCTGCGTTATCTTCACTTAAACGTTATGGCCGTTCCTTGTACAGAAAATTTTCGCCGAAATTTTTAGAATTTGTTTTAAAGCATTTAACGCTTAAACGTAAAGATTAAAACACTTCAAACTGTTTACCTCACATGCGTGTTACGTTAATTACATCTGATTAATTCCATATTGGTAACGATAACCCAAATATATACTAGACTAAAGTTGCGTTCAATCGATTTAAATCGGTTTCCAATAAACATTCTGTTTGTTATTTAAACTACAATCATGTTGCAAACATACGCTACTGCCTGGGAAGTTCTGAAATACTATTATATATGCATCAAACGGAAAGTATTAATCAGGAAACCACTGCCAACGGACGTTTTAATTTTAGGGGTGGTTCGAAATGTTATTCGTCTTATAAACCCTACAAATACTAAACGGAAAAAGAAAATGTGTGAGGTCAGTCGTTGGGTATTGATTGACGAAAAAAGCTATTTGGAAATTTATTGTGAAAAACCAATCTCCTACCGATGTTAAATCTTATTAAGTTGTCGTGATTTCATGTTCCCAAAATGAAGTTTTTGTATCTGTTTCTACGGAAAATCAAACAAACAAAAACGTTTTTCAATATGTTTGGGTTTATCTTTAGAACCTTATTATTAAAATATAATCTATAATTCATGTATGGCGTTTTTGTATCCCTTTGTCATTTCACTTTGTTGTATATAAAATCAAAAATAATTTCTATAAATATTGTCATGGTTTATTAACTGTCTAGAAAATCAATGCACTGAAGTTTGTTACAAAATGAAGATTGTGGATGATAGCACTAGTGCAGTGAATTTCAAATAAACGTACAAGATTTCCTAATACTACAACTTGCAGGAATATTTAATTTAAAATTTGGAAAATGCAGCTTACCAAATTGACACTGAAAATATTATATTTTAAAGGAAAGTGTTCCTTAATTGTGGGTTTATTTTTACATTTTATGACCCTTTGATTGCTCGGGTACTTTAAAAGATCTCTCATAACTATATTGGAATTTTTTAAATATAAATTAAACTAATAAAACAAACGAAAACTTTAGAAAATGCCTTATGTTTTATCCTTTACTCATAATTATTTAGAATGCTTTTTTGATAAGCGGTTGATAGTCATAATTCTACATTCTCCAACTATAAATACAGGGCTTTTAACTTTGCTTGGGTGTTCTATAGCGATACAGATAGTATTATAATCAATAGTGTTTTACAGTTCATTTGGTATCATAAGTTAGCTAAAATAGGCCAAAGACAAAGTTCAAAAATATTTTATATTTTAAATGTAGTGTTTCATATATTTTTGACGGATGGTTAAAAGTTATAACGTTTTAGATTGGTAGCACTTGAAATGCAAAGCTCTTAACTGTATTATAGTTATTCTATAGTGATACGGATAGTATTCTGATCAGTAATTATAATTTTTTTATAATTTGAAGGCATCCTCAGAAGGTCATAAAATTAAAAGTTATGTCACACCTACATTCAGGACATATTAAGTCTGTTTGTATTGACAGGTATTTCAATTAAAGATGTCTAAAACTGAGAAGTTTTGGTAGAAGCTTGGGAAATTCGAAATATCAAACATTTAAGCGATGTCCTAGAATCTCTTGGTTCCAGCAAACCGTATGAACGCAGTAATTGAAGGTTTCGAGGTTGTGTTATTTGGTTTGTACCTTGTCAACGTAACATTTGCTGACTCTAGCTAAGATATTAGTTTTAATGTCATAGCCATCTGAGGCGACTTTAAATTGGATTACTGATAGTTAATATGGTTACTGTTTGTTAAAAGTAACTTGATGGATTACCAATGTTAAGGCAGTGTCTTTTGTAATATATTTTTTCAAGCAATTTAGGCCCATTATCTTCTGATTTTATTTTATATTCAATTTTCTCTTATTTTTCACTTTCGTTCTTCAGCCATTTATTCGTGTTTCCTCCAGAAGTGACTCCCTCCACATCCTCCTCCGCCCCTCTCTTTTCTTTTGCCCTTCGGTGTCATCCATGCTATTCGTTTTACTGTTCTGTCGTTGGATTGTTCGTTCGCTTTAAATAGCACAAGCATTGCAATATTTTTGTTCGAACTGAGCAGTCATGAATGGTTCAATGCACAGATCATATATTTCCTTGTTTGTGCATGATTTCTTTTGTTCTTCTTCTCCCGTAAATCCTGCACAATAATTACGCTTCCATACTTCAATTTGCTAAGTACCCAAGTTACGCTTCCATAAACTGTAGCTGGTCTTATTGCTGTTTCTTCAAATGCTGCTTTGCCTTCTAATATTTTTTTATTATTAATGTCACCCTTGCTGATGTTTCTACTAAATATTCTGTAATAATCTTTACTTCGTTTTCGCTTTTTTTTATCAAAACGACATCTTCAACGTAGGGTAGATGATGATCGGTTTTGTTTAGACCCATTTCTATCTATACCACTTCTTCTAATTCTTTCGTACAGTATTATATAAAACAGTATTGTACAAAAAGGGTCTCCTTATTTTAGTCCCTTGGTTTCTTCTCCCTTAATTCACACACTATTTTTCATCTTTTACAACGCCATTTGAACAGTTTAATCAGATTATCTTATATTTCAAGGTTTTTGAGTGCCTTAAGCATATCTATCTCCTCTCTGTATTATGCCATGCGCTGATTTGAAGTCAATACACATCAGATGCATAGGCATATTGTAATTCTGGCACACTGTTAGAATTTGCTTCAAAATAAAGATGTGGTTCATTGGTGAACTACCCCTTTTGAACCCGCTTTAATATTCTCCAATTAGTTTATACGCCTATTCCTCTTATCTTTGTTTTAGTGAAATTTCCAAAATTTTATATAACACCTCCAATAATTGTTGCAATTTCATAAGTATGCTTTTTTGTGAATAGGCATAATAAAGGTCTAGTTTCAGTCCTCTCGCATTTTTCCTGTTAATTCTACTTCTTCAATAAATTCTTGAGTTTGTTTCATCAATGTGTTTTCTCCGTATTTTATGGTTTGCATTGTAATTCCGCTCTGTTCTAGAGTTTTGTTAGTTTTTAGCTTCTTGATTGTAGTTCCTATATCTGTTACACTTGGTTTTTCAACACCTATCCCTCTGAGTTCGTTGTGTAATTGTATTTCTTCTTCTTCCTTGATATAGTATGTAGCTGCATCTTCGTTCAGTAGTTCTTTAAAGTATTGCCTCCACCTTTCTAATGTTTTCTGTGTATCTCATATTAAATTGCCGTCTTTATCTTTAGTGAATTATTTTATTGGCTGATAACCTTGTACAATTTTCCTTACGTCTTTATAACGATTTTTGATCTGTCTTTAATGGTATTTCTGCAGCTTTCTTGATATGGTTTATACTGTATCTTCAGTCAGTAGTCCTTTGAAGTATTGCATCCACCTATTTAATATTTTTTCTTTCTCTTCTTGCCTGATATCCTTTTCTTATTAATGCATTTGTAAAAACTGATTATTTGTTGAACATTCCTACGTGCATTATTTGCAAAACGAAGTAATGAAAGGGATACTTTTTTACCTCGGCTGTTTGTAGTCAGTAGGTAGTTAAAAATGCTTCGATAAACTCCGTTTTAATGAATATTTGAAAATACATTTTTAAATGAAACGTAAGGAATGTAAGTCGCTTTGAATTGTGTGTAAAAGACGCCGTCTTTAACCAACTAAATGCTGTAAGAACTACAAGGATTTTCCTTGTCTAATGTCCTCATTAAGATGGTTCATAATAAAAGGTTTGCATTTTCAAACTATATCACTAATAAAACCCAAACATATAGCATCAATTAACAAATTATTACCTTTGCACTACAAATACATGTATTGTATTATGAACAAACCTGTATGCATTTAATACTGAAAATAAAATCATCGACTATAAAGTTCCGCTTTTAAGGCCATATAAACTTTTATGCCCCGAATAAAAAGTTATTATTGTCAGTCGATGTCCACTTAATCCAGCTGATTAAAATAGCTTTTATACTATCAGGGTTATTCCTAGAAATGTTAAATAAAGTAATAAAAAGGCCTTGCGGTTTGCTATAGTTAATGTGATTTCTTTAAAGCGCCGAGTGCATATGTTTAGTCACCTTTGCCTTCCGATTATGCAATTTACCCTTAATCTTTTAATGATTTAGTCTTTATAGTAACTGCATTGGCTTAAGTATGTTGCATAATCGAAAGGCGTAAATGTTGAAAACTGAATTTTAATAAGAAAACCTAAACCCCAGGGTCAGTTTTTTAAATACTGTTTATTCAGGATTAAGGCTGTTGAAAAGAAAAAAAATTATCCGGATATCCGGATATGAACTTTTATCCGAGTCATCCGAAATTTCCGAATTCGGTTAACAAACTAATTTTTTATCCGGATAATTAGAAATATCCGAATAGTTATAATATCCGGATAAATTACAGTATCCGGAAAATTTACAGTATCCGGAAAATTTAAAGTATCCGGATATTTTGAAGTATCCAGATTACTTTTAAATCTATTATCAATTAACTAGAAAGCTGAAAATGATATGAAAATATTGAAAATACTAAAAAAGGTCTGTTGCTGCCCTAAAAATGTATCCTGCATAACTTGCCTACAAAATATTCTGTAAGCAGTTTAAAAGAAATCTTTAGAAATCATTAATTCTATTCTACCGCATTAAATTACATCATATATTTATTTGATGTGAATTCTCGTTATTTATTTCTGTTATGTTTTGACTGCTGTGTTTGTGTTTAGTCAGCAGTCGCCAACTAAAAACTCTTAATAAAATAAACAATCTCATTGCAATTTATAAATTTAGTATTTTATCCGGATAATTCTTTACTCGGATAATTTTTTTATCCGAGTTATACAGGTTATCCGGATATTCTGTCTCTCGCGGATATCCGATTTCTTCCATTTCGGATATTTTTAAATACTAATTATCCGGATATCTACTTGAAAATTATCCGGATATCCGTTTTATCCGGCTCGGATCAACAGCCCTATTCAGGATTCAGCAGATATCAAACGTAAATTTTTGTTCACTGTTTTTTAAATATTTGATGTTCAAGGCTTTGTTATAATTTATTATTCAGCATTTTTCATATTTCAGCGGTGAGTTGATGGAGTATTCATTAATATTGCATTTGAGTTCTAGTATTTAAAATAAGCTGATAGAAGTACATGAAATACAACAGTTCGCAATTAAGGTTTTTAACCCTCGACTTAATTTGAAGCACTGGGATATAACCAAGTTTCTGGTTCAATTATAAAATGTTGCATGTAATAATAAAGGGTAAAATATTAACATTTAATAAAACAAACATTCACATAGACTGCATAGAGTTAGCAACTACTCTACCACATAAAGTAGGAAATTCTAAGGGACTCTTGGGAATGCATTTGAAAGTTACTGGGTTATATTTCTGAAACACCTGAAAAACAGTTAATGTAAGCTGTTAATTAAGAAGTTGCCCTTTTATAACCTCCCGCATTTATGAATACTAATTTTATTGTTCATTACTTATACGTTTCATGAGAATTTTTAATTCTGTAATCATCAGTAAGTGCTGTGTATTTTCCAGTCAAAAATGTAATGATTCGAATTTCCCTATTTCGAATGGATTGGAAATTTCAGCAGTTTAGTTTTAGGTAGTTATTGATAAGCGTAAGGTGCTAATAGATGGGCTTTTAAGATCTTACGTTCATTATAGATCATACGATACCAGCTTTGCCTGTTTCTTATCGTAATAGGAATTATAAAGGTCCCTATTATGAATCAGGTTTTCGCGGAGGGTGTGAGAATTTATTTTCCATTTTCTAACCCGCATGCAAGAGTAAGTATTTGGAATTTGTAACGATTCCGTGAGGTGTAGCGGTTGCGCTTGGCTGTTACTTAACCGGACGAACTAGACCGGTAAAATATGGTTCACACCCCATTACACTTCTCACCAGCGCTGTGTTTTGCCTTTTAATCCGCAGGTCACAGGACACTAAGGTGTACCTTATAAAGAGGCTTCCTTCTTGCAAAGATAATAAGCGTTTACTCCGTTATCCGTTGTATAATAGTATCATCTATTTAGCTCGACTCACCTCAGAACAGACAGAATCCAATTACGTCTAATCATATTATATAGCTCGATTACTAACAATATTTAATCAATTACTTTTAGTACGTTAATGAACGCCGTGGATACCGGCCTCGGAGATATCCCGGGTAAAATTAGGTAACGTTAACTCGAGGTACGTTGAATAATAAACTGAAATAGATCTAACCGTTAAGACACAATTCTATAGGAATGGCTTTTATTGCCTGTAATGTTCCATTCTTAGTTGCAAATCGATCTGTTTGTTACGGGAGATAAAATATACGCCCGGGAAATCACTTCCCTGTTGTTACTTTGAGAGATTTGAGCTTTCCGTAAACCGCATTTCTTTCAAACAAATGTAGAACAGGTACTATGTTTACACTAAAGCATTACACCTTTTAATTTAAAATCCTAGGTAAACCGGAGCCGGTGATAAGATGGTGGCGTGGAGAAAAGCTTATCGACTCTGTGGACACGAGAAGTGGTTTTGCGAGCGTTCGTTCAAATCAACTCGCAGTAAGAGGACTACAAAGATCTGATCAGCATGCCGTATTCATCTGCCAAGCATCGAATAATAACTTCAGTCAGCCTATATCCACGTCAGTTACCGTCGAAATTTACTGTAAGTAAAAAATTAACGATCGTTATTACTCCTTACTTTTATTACAAATGTCAAATGACCGAAAATAGTATCACTTAAGGTTATTCTCTTTATAATTTCAAAGCATGTTAATTAAGAAGCAAGATAGCAAAAGGTCACGTGTTTTATGGATTATCTACGTGACACAGATTAAAAGGTGCCATAAATATGAATGAAACTTGCTATTAGCCTTGCTGTTCAACATCAAAATGGGTCTCTGTTCCGAGCTTATTTCCAGACTTGCACAGCGTGCTTATTCTAAACGTTTTATAAATATTTAATGCATTTATCATGAATTGAAAGTGCAAAACAACGTTTGCAACATAGTTCTTTCTGCTACTTTGAAAACAAGTAATTTTAAATTAATCGCAAACGTTTTTATAATTAAGCTTTTTAAGTTTTATATGTTTCTCATTTTAGCTGTAAAATAAAACGAGCGTTATTTGTATTCAAAGCAGATTTTAAAATGTCAGCTTAAAATTCATCAGCCCTTTTTTGACGTTCTTAAATAAATAGGGTAACTAAATGGCGTCTTTGCTTGTTGTTTATCTATCACTAAAGCAAATAAATGACCCACAGCAGTCGACATCCTAAAGAATAACAAAAATTATCTGAAAATAATAGATTTATTCAAAACAAAAGAAGTTTGACTTGTACAGTTTCATCATTTTTAAATTTTCGAATTTAAATCGGTAACTTAAACCTGAACATAATAAAAATATTTCCAAAATATACAGTTTTGGGGTCTAAAAGTGGTGCAAAATGGATGGTGAAAGTATACACTTTAATTAATTCACAGATGAGATGCTAGCTTCATGATGAAACATAGCTAGTTTAATAAATATAACGCGTTTCTGCCGGCCTGGATGGCATCATGGTTAGCATACGTGCCTTGTAAACCATAGATCTCGTGTTCGATTCCCGATCCTGGTCGGTGAGATTTTTAACGCGAAAAAATATCTGAAAGTACCTATGCCCTCATTCGGATACCAGGCAGAACCGTAGGTCCTGTGCCAATATGATGTTTGGCACTACAAAGATCCCTTCCAGGCGTGGAAGTTCATAGGGTCCGGCAAAATTCTAGTGGGGTAGTGCTAATGGCCATAACAGTTGAAGCGCTTGAAAATACCAGGCACAAGAAAGTTTTGATTCCGCGTAACAAACGTATTTTCTCTCACGATATTTTAAATCTAACATGGGACCTTAATGATTTCATGTGGTATAGTAGGTAATAGGTAATAAACTAAAGATTGAAACTGTTAATGGGTTTGGGGTTTGAAACTGTAAATATTATGACATGATGTACAACGCCTAGGCGTATCGCCGCAGTTATTGCCTTTAAAGAAACACACACACATACACAGCGTTATGGTCCTTGGAGAACCTTTGCTTCTTTAACAACTGCCATCCATCTGTCTCGGTTTTCTGCTAACTCAGGCCAATTTCGTATTTTTAGTTGTTTTAGGTCACTTGTTACGTTGTCTTTCCATCTACCGCGCGGTCTTCCTCTTGGGCGTTGTCCCTCTGGGTTATTAATGAATGTTTTTCTCGCTGTACTTGTTTCAGACATTCTCCACAAATGTCTCATCCATCTAATTCTTTGTTTCTTCGCCCACCCTACTAAGTCTTGATCATCATTTAATCGCTTTATCTCATGATTCATCCTTGGTCTCCATACATTTATGTCTTCGTCAAGCACAGGCCCATCACCTTCCTTTCAAATCTGTTGAGCAGTTCTTCACTTTCTTGAGTTAGGGTCCAGCTTTCACATCCGTAACTTATGACCGGTCTAAGGTGTGTTCTGTATAATTTCATTTTGCATCTCCTAGATACGTTCCGTGATTTCATAATATTTAGTAGGCTGTATAAGCATCGGTTTCCAGCATTTATAGGGGCTTTGATTTCCTTGGTTATATCGTTATCATCTGTTATCATTGTTCCTAGGTATTTTACCTCATGTTTCACTTCAAAGTTTTTGTTTCCTCTGTTTAACTCTGCGTGCTCTTGTTGTTTTTCCCGCTGTGTTATCATGCATTTTATTTTGTTTTCATTGACTTGTAGCCCGCATTGTTGGCTCATTTGTTGCAAGCTGTTACATATTTCTTCTATATCCTCCTCTCTTCTTCCTATGCTGCATATATCGTCAGCAAAAGCGATAATTTCTGATCTTCTTGTATAGATTGTTCCTCCAGAGTTGATGTTTATATCAAGTATTATTCTTTCCAATACTAAATTGAACAGTAGGAGAGATAGTACATCCCGTTGTTTTACCCCTCGTCTAATTTGGAATTCTTTGGTTACCTCGTTTCCAATTTTGCATTTTTTTCAGTGTTAACTTTATTAATCTTGGGTATTCCGAGTTGTTCTAGAGTTTTCAAAATTGCTTTGTAGTGTATGCTGTTGTATGCTTTCCGATAGTCTACGTATAGCTGTGTCATGTTAACATTGAACTCCCAGCATTTTTCAAGTATCTGTCGCAGTATGAATAGTTGGTCGACAGTTGACTTTCCCTATCTAAAGGCTGCCTGATATTCTCTTATAAGCTGCTCTGCTAGGGGTGTTAGCCGCGCATTTATAATGAATGTGAAAGCTTTATAGGTAACATTTTTTAATAACCATATTCCCCTGTAATTTACGCATTCCAGCTTATTCCCTTTTTTGTGTATTGGACACATTACTCCATATTTCCACTCCTGCGGTATTTCTTCTTGTTGCCATATTTTGTCAAACAGTTGGTGTATAGTCTGTACGAGTTCTGTGTTTGCATGTTGTAATAGTTCCGTGGTATTTCATCTGTTCCTGGTGCTTTGTTTCTTTTCATTTTTTGGATAGCTGTGTATACTTCCTCCTAGGTTGGTATTTATATTTCTTCTTCCTCTTGTACTTCTGTCTCTTCGTTTGTACCTTCTTCATCGATTTGTTAATCTTCAGTTTCTTGTTGTGGTGGGTCGTGTCCTTCATTTAGTAGTTCGTTGAAGTGTTGAGACCATCTTTCCAGTACTTTTTGTTTGTTAAATATCAGTTCTCCATCTTTACCCTTGCATATGTTATTTCTTGGTTGGAAGTTTTTAGTCAGCTGCTTTATATTTTTATACATGTCTCTTGTCTGATTTCCATTGTGGGTCTCCTCCATTTCTAGTATCTTCCCCTTCATGAAGTCTCTTTTCTTTTGCCTGGGCACTTGTTTGGCTTTGTTTCTTTCCTCCCGGTATTTATTCATTTTGCTTCTTGTGTTTGTTTGCAACATTTTCCTCCTTGTCTTTTTGCGTTTTTATACTATTTCTCGGAATTCTTCGTCGAACCACTCCTTCTTTTGCGATTTGTTTGTTTTCTATGCTTTCTGCGGCCGCTTCATGTATTATTTCCTTTATTGTCCTCAAGTGTGTTTCTATATCTGCATATTCATTTATGTTTTCGCTGTTTGCTTGTAGCTTCAGTTGTATTGCTGCGCCATATTTTTTCTAGTGTGCCTCATTCTTTAATTTGTCTGGGTCCCACTTTTCTCGTTTTTCACCTTTTACTTCGTATGCTCTGGAGATTCTATGTCTCATCTGTACTTTGATTAGGAAGTGGTCCGGGTCGCAGTCCTCTCCTCTTTGGTTTCGTACGTCCATAAGGCTTGTTGCATGTCTCCTGTCTATGAGTATGTGATCAATCTGATTGTGGGTCTTGACATCTGGAGACGTCCACGTCGCCTTATGAATGTCCTTATGTGGAAATAGCGTTCCAGCAATTTTCATATCATTCGATGTAGCATACTCTATTAGGCGCTCTCCGTTGTCGTTACTGAGCTCGTGTAGGGTGTATCTTCCAATTGCCGTGCTTATTGCGCAGTCTTGTTCCCCAACTTTGGCGTTCAAATCGCCTAGGGTTATCTTCATATCATGTCCACCGTCCTGATATACCGCACTTTCTAGCTCACTATGTAATGCTTCTTTTTCGTCTGTTGGTGCGTGTACACAGGTCAGGCTTATATTCTGGAATGTGCCCTTTATTTTTAGCTTACATGTCGTCTCGTTTATAGGCTTGAAATCAATTAGGTTGCTTACTATTTTATTGCTCACTAGGTATTTGTGGTTGCGCCACTGTAGAAGAGGGTGTAGTTTTTAATTTTTATTATGTCTTTGCATGGCCAGCGTATCTCCTGCAATGCTGTAATATCAATTCTGTATTTATCTATTTCTAACATGAGGTTGAGTAGTACACGAGGGCGGTAGAGGCTTAGTACATTCCAGGATCCAATTTTCAAGTCCATTTTTCGTCGCCTGAGTCATCTCCAGTTTCTCCGTCCGGGGTTCCGAGGATGTTGTTTAATTTCCGTAACAATATTTTTTTTACAACCCAAACCTACTCCTTTCTCCGGGCTTGGGACCGGCAAGGAGATCTCCTGGACTACTCAATCCGCCCATTTACTCTCCCAGGCGGAGACATTAATAATCTAATGTGGTAAAGTTGTTAACAGGTAACAAACTAAAGATTGAAACTGATAATAGGTTTGAGGTTTAAGAAACTGTAAATATTGCGATATGATGTACAACGTCTAGGCGTATCGCCGCAGTTATTGCCTTTAAAGACAGTTGGACAAAATACTAAAATGTTCAGATTATTACCTAAATGTTAAAATAAGTATGATGTGATTTTTTAAAAACTCAATTGCAGCAGGCCGTATTCTGTCTTAATAACCTTAGAACTGTCTGTATTAAGTCAGAATACGGCCTGCTGCAATTGAGTTTTTAAGAAATCACATTGTATTTAATCACCATATACCAATACCAATACATGTACTGTTAAAAATTAAAACAATCCTAATTCAGTGACCACCCACTGTATATTGGGCGCAGTGACTGAAATATAGGTGTATATAGGATAGAGTAGCCAGAATGTACGTGTTAACTTGAACAATACTTTTTAATTTTAAAATGATTTAATGAAACTTGTATTAAGAGCAATGATCATTTTAGTATAAATGGGTTTATATTTGTAAACAGTGTAAATAGAGATAACACACACAATAGAGAGAATACTTTTATATGTTATTTGCAATGGTCTCTTTGACAATGACTGATTGAAACATAAGTCAGATTTAATAAATTATTGAATATATTCAGATCATCATTGGCTGTACATTCCATTCAGGATAAAGACCACCCTTTCAGGAGCTCATTTGATTTTTTTTGCGGTGAATCGCTCCGCTTTCCCTAATTTGTTAGTTTTGTCGTGTCACAAATGGTCATTTTATTTGACTCTTTCGATTATCTTATTTAATTTCTTCTTGTTCTTGATTTTGTCCTCCAGCCTTTTGATGCCTAATTTTTTGGTATCTTCAAATACTTGACTTTCCCATCTTGCCCTGGATCTTCCTCTCGGCTTCCTTTTTATTAGTACTATTGGTTATCCTATTTATGTGTCCAAACTATTTTAATCTTAAAATTTTAATGACCCGGATAATATCTTCCCCTTTCAGTCGTTTGGATATTTCATGGTTCATTAATCCCCTTCCGTCATCTTTGGACCTTCCCAATAATTTGATTCCTAGTCTGCTTAGTTTCTCTTTTTTCTTGTAGTAAGGCACATTGTTTCAGTTGCGTGGGTTATCACTGGTATAATTACAGTTCCACATATTAAATTTTGCTTTCCTACTAATATATCGGTCTATTAAAAATTTCTGAAACTTTCTGTAAACTGTTTCCAGACTGTATGAATTCTGTAATTTCCATATTTTTTTAGTTTATCTCACTCCCGATCACTCCCAGGTATTTAAAGCTTTATACTTTGCTGAAACCGAATTCTCCTAATTTTATTTCCTTTGTGGTATCTCCTCTGGAGCATATTGATATCTGATATTATTTCTAGTTAACTTTTTTTACCTCTGGCTAGTATTACTATATGTACCTGTGTCTTTGATTATCTCTTCCAAGGTTATGTTAGAGAAGCAGATAGCCATGTGTAAAAGGCCTCGGTCTCTCACATTAGGCATCTTGGGTTCGATTCCTGAGACCGGTGATATCACATTTTTCGATGGGTAATGTTAGCCTCCTACCCAGTATACGTGCAAAGAGCAAACTTATGAGTTGACAACAGACCATTGGTCTAAGCTTCGGCTATAAGAGGAAAAAGAAGACTGTTACGTTAAAAAGTGACGTCGACAAGGCATCTGTTTGTTCACTCCCAACCAAGTCTTTGCTAATTTCATCTGTGTTTCTCCACTTGTTCATCTTTTTGCTTTTGATTGTTCCACTGTTATTATAGTTAGTCTGATTGACTTTGGCGAGCTTCATCTTTTCGTACTACTAACGAATGCTTGTTTAAAGTTGACGAATAAAATGTTTGATTCTATATCGCGTTCTCAGAATTTCGCAACTGTTTGCTTCATAACATGTATTGCGTCTATGGTTGATTTTTCACATCTAAATTGTCGTTGGTATTCACTGCAATGGGGTCTTCCTTCTTGAAGAACGGTATCAATAGGCCAGTTGTTCATTTTGTATGCTCTCAAAATTTCTAAAGTTAGATTATAATCCTGCCTTGCATTTTTTTTCCTAATTAATTTCGACGGGTCCTTCTGATTTGTTTTGTCTTAGTATATAGTCTTCAAAGTTGGTGTTTCATCTTCAGCCCCAGTCTGCTCGAGTAAGTCTCCCTCATATTTTCCCATTTTCTCTTTTTACTAATCATAAATGCTGTGCGATTGCTGTCTTTCTCCTAGGTGATTTAGTGTGTAGTTTTGTTTATCTATTTTCGCTTTTATTTTACACTTTGTTTCTAGTTTCTCTATTTTATATTATACTATTTCTTTTTAGTGCAGGGGCGTATGTAATTCCGTGGGATTTTTTATGAAGGAATAGTATGACTATATGGGATGGATAGCTCATGAATCATACAATCACGTATTACCAGGTGTTTTGCCCGATTTTGTGGCAGAGGGCCTGTATGACGTCACGATTTCAAGATGGACGCTAATCTCTTTTTTATCTTTAACTCGTTTATGGTAGGCTCTATGCAAATTTAGCTAGGACCTTTTTCGTTCCTAATAAAATAAGGAACAAAAACGGTTATTACAATTTTTTTGGTATCTGTTACCATTTCTGAGATATACTTTATTGTTAACAATGAAAATAATACTCCATTTGATTTTTCTAGGAAACACAATAATTATTATATAACGTGTAGATTATTATTTTTAATATATAAACACATTATTTGTTAATTAACACGTAAATATCTTGTGTAGAGAAAGTTTCACAGGTCATCCTCCGAGTAGAAGGGTTCTTTTTCATTGTCTACAAAGTAGATCTCTTCATCGCCACCACACTTAGGTACACATTTCTGTGCACCTTAAAGACTGTACAGGGTGGCCCATTTTCGATGTTTTTAAATGGGAGATAGACAAAAACTGATGTCGGAGTGCAGGGCTCTTTTTTGATGCAGGTTCAGTTCCCGAAAACAAAATTTCGCTATCTTTTGTTATTTTTTAGTTATAGCCCAAAATTCAAAATTTGGCCATATCGAAAACTTCAAATAACTCTCTTGGTTTTGAAGATATCCAAAAACGGTAAAAACATTCTACAGGCACTTTTTCAAGTAGAATACGATAGTCAATTCAGATATCTTCTAATTTTCATGTTTTAAGAATTATGACATAAAGTTGGTATTTTTTAAATATAAGTCGTAGTTGGCCATGATACCATTAAATTGCATATTTTCTCTGCTTTCCGAAAAAAATATAGTTTATAGGGGTTAAATGCAGTAACAATACCTTTTTTGAACAAAATCAGATTATATTATGATGTTGTTAGCAATTAGTAGGCCATGGTTCATGATAGCAAAACAAAAAGTAGTAGAGTGGTTGCATGTGACGTCAGTAGGTCATCAGCTGAACTCTTGTAGGGTAAACAAAGGGTAGATTTGTATGCATCGGTATAGTAATTTTACCAAAAAGGAAATATTACATATTACAATATCAAACCGAATAAAGATGTGTTTAACCAGATGAGGGATGGTTTAACCCACATAATTTTGAAATTTTCAGTTACTTCAAATTTTCCCCACGGTCAGTTGATACGAACGTAATTGAAAATTTTATCGTGAATTAAAAAGAGTATTAGGGAACGTGATATTTCCCAGAGAAAGCAGTTAGAGAAAAGCTCTGGAAAACAAGAAACTAAAAATTTTGCCAGGTTATACGTAGAAACTTGTAAAATCTCCATATGTCAAGATAATTAAAAGCTGTTAAAGATAACGCGAGATTTTCTACAAAATATTAAAGTAATTATTTAGTTTTGTTAACTTACAAAACTGTCGTTCATTTTCAATCGGGCGCGTTATTGTGTGCCTGGTGACATCACATGCACCCGCTCTATTAGCCTTTGTTTATTGCTATCATGAACCATGGCCCACTAATTGCTAACAACATCAAATAATCCGATTTTGTTCAAAAAAGGCATTGTTACTACATTTAAACCCTATAAACTATATATTTTCGGAAAGCAGAAAAAATATGCAATTTAATGGTATCATGGCCAACTAAGACTTATATTTAAAAAATGCCAACTTTATGTCATAACTCTTAAAACATGAAAATTAGAAGATATCTGGATTGACTATCGTATTCTACTTGAAAAAGTGCCTGTAGAATGTTCTTACCGTTTTTGGATATCTTCAAAACCAAGACAGTTATTTGAAGTTTTCGATATGGCCAAATTATGAATTTTGGGCTATAACTAAAAAATAACAAAAGATAGCGGAATTTTGTTTTCGGGACTTGAACTTGCATCAAAAAAGGGCCCTGGACTCCGACATCAGTTTTTGCCTATCCCCGATATTAAGGGTACTTCCCATTTAAAAACATCGAAAATGGGCCACCCTGTACTTTACACTTGCAATCTACGGCACACCGTCCTTTCTCATAACCACATCGTACTACTTAGATTCAGTAACCATTCTGGTGCGCATGGGATCGAACTCATTGTAGGAGGGTACTGGTTACCAGACTTCTCCCATTCAAATTGTGACGGTTCTGGGAGGTTTAGGTGTTGTTTATTAGCACTGGGCCACTCCAACACTTGGTAATGTACCCTTAAGATATATGGTGCTAAGGAGGATCTTGTGGGGGGTTACGTTTTCACTTTGCAGTTTGCACATCTTTTTTTGTGAACATCCACCAGCACAATTCACCAATGTCCGATACTCTTTTCCCTGGCAAGTAAACTTGACAAATGAATTGCTCGAGTAGTTGTTCATCTTGTCTCATCAATGCCTTAACTTTTGTTGGTCCCATAATGGAATAAACAAGATTAATATCAATAAATCGTCTATTAGCACCAACGCCTGTGACAAACATGCTGTCTTTTGAGAAAAGTTGCGACCGCCACAGTGAAAGGATAAAAATATCAGTATCTGGTGAATCTTATATGTGCAGGGTACTAAAATGATGTGAGATGTACCATTGAGTGAAGAATAATTTTTGTATCTGCTTCTTCTTGCGTGTTTTGAAGTTCTCTAACGTCATTTCCATCTGATTACCTTGTCTCATTCCTTCTACTACTTACCAGTTTTTGTTTAATCCTCTGTGCATGAAATACGGCTTTATTTGAGAGATGTGCTGTTAACTCATCCTTAGTTTTAGAATGAGATAAAAGGGATCTCATTGCCACATTTTGAATATTGGTAGGCATTGCTTTTGCAACTCTTTTTTTCCCTTCTTGTCCCTCAAGTAAAACTGTAAGTAGCTTCTGCATCGCTGGTTCCAACTTTTCTTTGATTCCACCCTGCTCTTTATAAAACTCATCACTAAAGCATTTGAAAAGAGCAAGCCTTAGAGATGTGTGGGCATCTACAGCTCTCCTTACGCACTTCCCTGCTAGAATGTTGGACACAACACTCTCATCATAAACCGCCAATAATGTAGCTACCAATCCTGTACCATCAATAAAAGAACCAATAGCTCGAAGCATTGCCATTATAATATATAATATTTTGATAGATCTTTGTTAGTCATAGCTAATTTCAAAACAGGCTTGTAAAGGCCAAGACCCAAAGTTACAACTGTCAGGAGTGATACTAGATGTCACTTGTTCTAATTTCTTCGTGAAAGTGAGTTGTATTTGTGTGGTAATTGAGCTGGTATCTAAGAGTGGGAGCAAACAGATTCTAGTTTCTTTTTTTGGATTACTTATTATGGAATTAAAAGCTGACCAAGTCGGGACTGCATTCAGCGCAGTGGAATCTGCTTCACAATCACTTGGATTATTTTCTTCCGATGGGTTAAAATTTCCATCCAGCAACTCTTCATCCAAAGATTCTTGATAATCAATCAATGAAATATAAATTAAAAAATAAATAAACTAGACAAAAAGAATTTGAACAGAAATTTCAATTTGAATGAAAAACTTCAGAGAAAAAGCAAAAACATGATTGTATCTCAGAAACGGTAACGGATATCAAAAAAATTGTAATAACTTTTTTGTTCCTTATTTTATTCGAAACAAAAGCAGTCCTAGCTAAATTTGCATAGAGCCAACCATAAATGAGTTAAACATAAAAAAAGAGATTAGTGTCCATTTTGGCGGACATCTTGAAATTATGACGTCATACAGGTCCTCTGCCACAAGATCTGGCAAAACACCTGGTAATACGTGATTGTATGGTTCATGAGCTATCCATCCCATATAATCATACTATTCCCGAGGGGGAAGTCACTTTAAAATGTTGTGTCCCAAGTATTACACTATTGCATATAATTGCACGTATTGCATGAGTATTGCACGCATTACACAAGTATTGCATAACTATTGCACGAGTATTGCATGTATTACATAAGTATTGCACAACTATTGCACGAATATTACATGCATTACACAAGTATTGCATAACTATTGCACGACTATTGCATGCATTACACAAGTATTCCATAACTATTGCACGGCTATTGCATGCATTACACAAGTATTCCATAACTATTGCATTACATACTAGGGTGGCCCTTAATTATGGTTTAAAAAAAATTGACCGGGTCACCCCCCCCCCCTCCAAATCGATTCTAAAAAAATAAAAAGTAATTTTGAGCTTTACCAGCCCTCTTAATTCCAAAGTTAAGGGGTACCCCAAGGAGCCAAGTTTTAAAATATTGTCGTTTTTCTCGGTTTGAGCGGCTCCGTGCGTGTTTCACACATGGAGTAGTATATTAAAACTCAAGTTACAGAAGGCATTGTTTTTGCGCACGAGTCCGAAATTTGGACACGAACCGCGTAGCGGCGACTGGCCGAACGGACGATTGCTCGAGTTGACTTCTGTAACGAGTTTTTTATACTATTTTCTCTGTTTCCGCTTCCATTTATATTATTTATTTATATTTCTTTACAAAAATACTTGACAATTTCCAGTTGGCGAAATTTTGGTAAAATAGTAGGTTGGTAATAGCGATTTTTGCTTGACGGTTGACAGAGGTTTGACATTTGACGTTTTCGTTGCCTAGCAATGAATGGTTGCCTAGGTATTTTGTGTATTATTTGATACAGTATCACCAATTTCTGAAAACAAAATATCACCAAAAATCGTTTAATAATGAAGCTCATTAAAGCATCAAAATGCGTGCTAGAATAATGTCATTCTAATGCCGAAACAGAAAATAGCTATTTGTACAATGAGATAGGAAAGGTACAGTTTTTCCATTCTACACGGGAATGGACAAAACACTTTTCCGAACGAATTGTACACAAAATTTTGTAAAATTCAGTAAAGAATTCCTTATCATTTTAACTGAATATTTAATTTTTTATGTCAGGTACTATAATCAAGTTCGTTTTGATGTAGTGAAATGTTTCATTGCCAGAGAAAACAAAAGTAAACAAATAAATTTTTTTTTAAGTGTTTGGTCTGATTTCCTCTTTTGTTTAATTTTTCCATTCTAGATAGAAAAAATTGCACTTTTCCTAACTCAAATGAGTATTAAAAAGTCTAAGAATTCCTTACCGAATTTTACAAAATATGTTTCTGACTTACGACCCACATAATATGTTTTGTCCACGACTACTCAATAATCTGTCAATTATTCATGTGTTTGGTCAAGGATAATGCTATGCATAATTCACTACCATTAGTGAATAATAATTATTCACGGTCTCATGGTAACATCATTGTTTATGGTGTATAATGAATAAATAGGTTATGATTACAATCCTACCACTTCGTTTAACATGGTTTTAGTAGCGTTGCTATTTAAATTGTAATTAAAAATTCTTGGTATTTGTATTCGTGGACAAAGTATAGTATACGACTCGCTATAATGGCTACTATTACCTCGGATAATTGCAAAACTCGCTCGCTGAGTTCGCTCGTGTTGCAAACATTATCCTCGGTAATAATAGCATTCATTATAGCATTGTATATAATATACTATTATATATAGGGTGTATTATGCCCCTGCCAACCAAATATTCAATTGACCGAATACAGCAATATACGTAGCGGTTGTGCCGCAGGTATGAACATATCCATATAAGTAACAACGAACCACATCGAATGCGGCGCGGCCGCTACTTATGTAACATACGGCTTTGTATGTGTGATGTCACACTAGCGGCGCGGCCGCGGCACGGTCACAACTTGTAGCGACTTCGCCGCGCTTCGGTGTGATTCGTTGTTACTTATGGATATATTCATACCTGCGGTACAGCCGCTACTTATCTTGCAGTATTCAGTCAATGGAATATTTGGTTGGCCGCGGCGGCGCCGCAAATAAAACGTCGGGTTAAAAGTTTTTGCCGCAGATAAGTCGCCGGCCTTATAAAAAGGAAAATTAATAACCTGAGAGCGACTTTTTATCAAGAAAAGAAAAATATTCGAAAATTTTTGTAACCATCTTCGGTTTGTTTTTATTAAATTTGTCAACAAAATTTTCTCAATTCCAAATACTGGTCTCCTTTGTAAAGACTCTTTTGTCCAAAATCTTCTTTTTCTTGTAACTGGCTATCGTTCTTGTAAATGCTTTGCTATAATTAAGAGAACACCGGCTACCGCAACACGTTTTTTTAAAATCGTATAGCATTTCGTAATAATGTAAATTAAAACTAGTTCTCATTTACGAGTAATCACACACTAGTACTCGTAAATGTAAAGCACTCTTAATATGCTACCGTATTAGTATCAGTTTTAGAAAATGTGAACTGTCCTTGGATTTTTTTTATACGAATATATTAATGTGCAGTTTAACTGGTGTTATGCGACAAACATTCATATGATTTTTTTAAATTAGTATTCAAAAATGACATTCCTAATTTTCATGTAATAATCTGAATTACTTAAAGTCACAGTTTCAAATTATGTTTAATGTTTATAAAACTTATTCGTGAAATTTCCACAATTAGTATTTCACAAAATACTGTAATACCATTACAAGGCTATTACATTACATTATAATGTGTTTATTGATATAACGTGTAAATATTACACTGCTATTATACTGTCTTATACAGGCATTACACTGTATTGCACGAATATTACGCTGTATTGCACGGACAGTACACTGTATTGCATACATTATATTACAATATTGCATTAGTATTGCATCAATTTCACAAGTATTACATATTATTGCAAAAATATGCAATAGTATTGCATTAGTATTACATTAGTATTGCATTAGTATTACATTAGTATTACATTAGTATTGCATCAATTTCACAAGTATTACACAGTATTACAAAAACATGCAATAGTATTACATCAATTTCACAAGTATTACACAGTATTGCAATAGTATTACACGAACGTGCAATAGTATTACACAAACGTGCAATAGTATTACAATTGATTATGTCCCAACTATTACACAAGTGACTTCCCCCTCGACTATTCCTTCATAAAAAATCCCACGGACTAGGAAATAATTACTTATGCCCCTGCACTATTTGCTATTTGTTCCGTTTCCCCAGTGACCAATATGGTTATAATAATTCACGTCCCAATTCTTGGCTGCTTCTTTTTTAATTCTCTTTTTACTTATGCTTTGATATTAAATTAAGTATTCATATATTAATTTACTTAAATGAATTTTAACTTCACTAAAAATTATAAGAATTAATATATTCTTGTCTATACTTCTACCAATTTTTTTTATTTGTGTGAACTTTCTCCCAGAAGTTGATAATTTAAAAAAATTGAAATCTAAAACATGTTAGTATAATTACATTTCTCACAATATGTTTATTATTCTGTCACTAAATAGAAAACACGTTTTAAAATGCTAAAAGATGACCTGTATTTTTTTCTTGTTAGTTTTTACGAATTCAGGAATTTTTCATATGCTCTTTATTTTAATGGCTTTTAAACTGCATTTTTATTTGGAGCAACATTCATTTATCAAGGAAGTGCACTAGCTAGCGTGTGCATCTTCTGCTTAGTAGAGTAAATGGAAAAGCAAGTAAAGCCGTCAGATCGTATTCCCCAAAAGACATTGCACTATTTATAGCAAAGTGGATCGGCACATAAAAGAAAATGTAAGTCCTTGCTTCATGTCTTAAAATATGAGATTTTTATTGTCTTTGATTCGGAACCCTTTTAGTTAAAATAATACTATTATTAAATAAATTACATCCATTTAGTTTTCAAGATGGTACATTTTATTTTTAATTATTTCAGGTAATCGTTGAAAAGTGGTTAAAAGTGCCAACAGTTCAAATTCTCCGGGTTTGAAACGGCAAACTGCCTAAGTATATTTAGTTATTATATGCTGATAGAGAAAACATTGTAACCAATGTCAATTCTCTTACAATTAACTTGCTTTCACAAGTAAAGCAAGCAAAATATAAAGAATCCTTATACTTCGTATTTTATTTATTATCATTTCAGATGCTCTTAACCGTAGGTAGCTCTTCTACTTATATCGATACGGATAGTGTATTAATTGAGATTCCTTTACAGTTAACTTGGTTGCTCTTTACTTCATGCAAATTTATAAATTGCCATCCTGACATACTCTCTTTTGGATTATTTTAATTTAATTAAACCTACCCGATTGCTCTTAGACCTGAAAATGCAATGTAACTTCCGTTAACTCATACCTAAGTAAAACGGATACCTTTTCTAGTTTAGTTTAGAATGATATATTTGAACAAAGCAGGACGATAGAATAATTATCCCAACGATATTAGTTAAACGTTAAGGTTTCCTTTTGTCGTAAAGGTTAGGTCAGGGCCGTAGCTGGAAATGAATGTCAAATCAGACAGGTAGTAATTTGGTAGGCTGGGTAGTGAGTTTTCAGTATAAAACTTTAAGTGGGATGAACTCATTCAGAAATATCAGTAAAAATCCAAATTATAGTTTAAAGCATTCTGCCACTTGAACAGACTTTTCATTGCTCTTTAAGTTTAAATCAGCCTATAATAACTAATAACTAACCATCTAAGCTTGTTATGGAAATGATAAAAGCTGAGATATTGATGGAAAAATAATTATGTCGAATTTCTGTAAATAATGAATAAATAAAAAATGGAGTTTTAATTAACGTACATAGATTGCCCTTCAAGTTAATGCAGTTTTTTTAAATAATGATAATTAATTTTTGTTTTGTTTTTCAATAATACAAGGACTTGTTCATTTGTATATAAATAACTAAAGCTAACAAATAAAAAATCGTAATTAAAAAAGTACTCCCCGCGGTGAATAAGCAGCAATATTTTAAATGATGCTAAAAAATTCCGAAACTGTTTTTGTTTGAAATTGTCAGTTTATTTGTGGTTTGATTTTCCAGGTTTTTACATTTCTAAAATCAATAACAAAACACAAATTTATTACTTTCTTGTTTATACGTTTCTGTTTGAAGCCATTAATTATGTGTCAAATTAAATGGAACGATAACAGCTGGATTTTTCATTTTCGAAGAGGTTTAAATTTTCCTGGTAATTGAGAGTTTCAGATATTCACCTTGAAATTAAATCTGTTTTCACAAAAATATTACTTTGAATGTAAGGTAAAGTGGCTGCATTTATTGCAGTGCAAATATACAACCAAATAAAACAGTTATATTTGTAGATGAAACATTCTATTGAAGTGTTACTGTATGAGAACAACAAACTAATCTCAATTTCCCTCGTCCATTAATAAATAATATCTTGATTCTAATTTTAAAAGGAATTTTAACAAACTAATATTGTCCAGTTTTAATAGGTAATCCAATGTTAAAAGAAAACAAAAATTAATTGAAAATAAACCCACAGGCGATATAGTTTTACATAAAGCTTTGCACGGTTACCCGAAGGTATGTACATTTATTCGAAATGTGCTTTAAATATACATTTATTAATGCGGAATTTTTAAAAATTGGTAAACTTTATTCATTTTATGTTGCATTCTTTCGCCAGGAAAGCAGTAATGTTTTCCCATGTTTTTAACTCGGTTATAAATTAAATTATAAGTAAGCATCCCATCAAAAGTTTTTAATTAGTTAATGTTCTAAGGTTTCGTAATACGATCGTTGAAGCGCAGGAAGATATTTATGTAAAATTTTGTTGCTCTTAAAATTAGGAAACAATATTGAAAGCGGGGAAGACCGTAAAACCGTTTTGTAACTGTTCACCTATTAACTTGTTTTGAGGTAGTTTCGATTTTCATTTCTTACATAGTTGTAAACCTGACAGCTGTCGAGCTTTACAAAGACATCCTTGTTAAAGTTTCCGAGCAGCTTGGTGGTAATTCAGTTTTAACAATGCATATAATTAGGGTTTTCTCGTTGAACACAAAGAAATAACGAAACAAAAGTAAGAAAATTTTATGATGTTATCACCAAGTGGAATTTGCAGAGGCAGCTTTCGGAACGGGCTTTTAGGCTTTCCATGTACAAGCACGTGTAGATAATGAATAATACTACTTAAAATATTCTAATTACGGTAGCGAAATGTAGCCTAAGCCCATTCTAATGTTCGTATAAAATTTATTAGCGATGTTACAGAAGTTTCATGTTCTTTGCGGATTCGCTACCTACGATATTCGTAAGCCATTACACAGATTAGCGGGACATAGGATTTACCATGCCAGCAAGTTTACTTGTTTTATAAATTACCCCTTCACTAACTTCCAGCCGCCCCAGATCTTTTTATTAAGATCCCTGCATTATGTACTGCTGTAAGGGGGGAATTTTTGGAAATTATAAAGCACAAGGGAAAACGTCTGCACCATCACTATTCACTTGAACGAATTATAAAGTTACAGATTCAACCGAGAGTGTAAGTTTATGAAAACGTTACTACGCTAAATCCTAAATTGGCTGCATTTGCAATTATCATCGGAATCGAGGTAATTTTAGTGGAATTAAAACGACTCAAAGTAAATGGGATTTCTTTATACCCAAGTAAATATAAATGCCAAATAAAAAGACAAGTCCCCCTATTAATTATCATCAGCTAAAACCCGATTAAAAACGAACACGTTCAAAGAGGTGCCTTGTGATCAATAAGAAGATCCTACCGTTTTATAGGAATCCTTTTTATTTAGATATCCTCCTTGGGAAATTAAGACTGAGGGCCGCCATTCAGACTTTAAATGCTTTGTACGCAGTCTGACTTCGTACTTATTCTTGTATTCCCTCAGCAGTTTATACAGCCTTTTCAAACAAATCAATCACTTGTTTCTGCTCTGAATGTCTTTATTCAGAAGACAAACAGAAGGTCAGATGTAGCATCAGAGATGTTTACCGTTCATTAAATCTCGGAATTGGTTTCCTTTGTGTACCCGGTCCACAAACGAAATTTTTGGAAATTATTAACACTCGCACGGTTATCGTGGTGCGTAATAATAACACCATTAGAAGGAAAATACATAATTTGTTTAACTACGATTAAATTCAGGAAGTTTCAGGTTTCACATAATTGTTGGTTAACCCCGGATATATTCGTCGAATTTTCCTAAATAAATAATATGCTCGTATTCTGATGATAATGCAAATCAGCGAAATTACCATAAAGTTCGTTTCATTCGGAACCCATAAAAAGAAATTTTCCGCTAGAATTATTCAAGAAAATCGTTTATTTATCGACAGCGAGATTATCCGGTAAGTTATCCCAAGCTGCCTATTCTTGTTCCTGATGCAGTTGCGTGGTGAAGTTCACTCCCGGCTGTTTGGATAGTTCGTGAAAACGAACTTCCCAAATGCGGTATCTGTTTTCACGGCTAGAATATCAATGACACCGCAAGCGCTTCCACCCTTGCGTTGAAAGATACATTCTGGTTAAAGTTTTCCCAAAGAATTGAATGCAACTCTCGGAAAAGATATTGAAATCAGAGAATAAATCGCTACCAATAAATATGACAGTTAAAGTGGAATAAAAATCGCTCGAGTGAGCATAAATTAGTTAGATATATAACGCGATTCGAGAACGCTGATAAAAATTTTTCCTCTGTGATTGACGCATACAGGCGACACAAAATAGTGCCATTCCAATTCAATGGGTTTTTAAATGTACGACCAAAATTAAAAAACGTTAAACCGCACTAAAAATTATCGATGTAAATTTGTGGAAAAAGCGACAATAGCCTGATACTGCTTCATGTACTTTCGGTGCTGCTAATTCCAGTTCGGTATTTAAAACTGACCAAACTGTACCCATTTTCTATCCGTTGTGGTTTTGTTCGCCGACAATAAAAACACAACACGCAATTTTTATTTCTGTTCTTATAGTTAGTAGTCCATGCGGAAAAATAATATTTAACCCCAAAGAACTGCTTCGAGGGAGAACACGAGTTGATTTATGACGACCCGAATTCTCTATCTAGTTATAGTATACTAAGAAGTTCAGACACTCACATACTTTGTAAATTAAGTATTTAGGCGAAAATTTTATCTTCTTAAGAGATAGATACGTCTTAATCTAGCTTCAATCTTCTCATAATCCTGTATGTACTTATAGAATACAATTTGACTAACATTATTGACACAGAAAATATTTTTGTACCCACCAAAACCTTTTGGAAGGGGTTGAAATCAGTCACCCTTTACAATTTTCCAAAATTGATTATAATAAATCAGATTTTCTGCAAAAATAATCTAAGAGGTTTGTAACGGTTATATCTTAGCCATAAACCGCGTTTGCTCTTAATATTTTGCATTATCTCTTCATCCCTAAGAATTGTCATTGCTAAATATCAACCAGACTGCTTTAAAAAGACAAAAAATTGCCACAGCTCCCTAGATTTCTTTACATCTCCATATGCTGCCTTAGAATACAGGGTTGTCAGGTTTTGTCACTTTGAAAACGTCATTTTATTTAAAAACGCTCGCCCAAATCCGCTGAAATATTTTATGAAAAATAAGAAAGAATTGGGTAAAGAAGAATAACGCTATCTTGTTTTTAGTTTAATAATTTTGAAACCATCAGTCGCTGATAAAATCGCTAGAATTGGACTGATAAACTAGCACTTGTGATGTCAGTTCCGTATATAGGTATGATTATAAAACTGTCGTCGATTTTAAAATACACATCGCTCAGTTTAAGCGATTTGTGCCGAGAAATGATTTTTCAAGTCGCTCAATCGGCGATAAATCGCCCAAACTGTGAACACTGTTAGAATACCTCGGACTCGCTTGGAATGTTCTAAATTGCATTAACTGAATTTTAGGGGTTGCCTTAAACCTTAAACTATCCATAGCAATGCCTCTTAATTTCCTTATCAACGAACAAAAGGTTGCCGTACTAGTAAGAAAAGCCTAATGTTTGTTGTTAATAAAACCGTCCTAATTTGGAATACTAATCATAAAAAGGATGTGTTGTAGTAAACCTTCTCTACCACTTTTACACTAATTCGTCTCTCTATGAGCTATGTAAAAGACGCAACCTGCAGTCATACAGAATGAAAAACTTTCACCAAATTCTTACTTAAAATAAACAAAAATAGGTAACAAATAAATTATAATAATTATAATCTTGGGAAAGATGTATGACCGGTCAGTGTGAATAATGTACTTTTATTTTTTTAACTGTTCTTTCTCTACCTCTAACCTCCAATAAATGCCTCTGCCAAAACAGTAGAGGTGTTTATTGGAGGTTAGAGGTAGAGGAAGAACAGTTTTTTTAAAAAATAAAAGTACATTATTCACATTGACCGGTCATTATTAATAATGACCGGATTGATCACATTGTCCAGGCATTATAAATAATGGCTATTAATCATTCGATCCGGATTTATCACATCGACCGGTCATTATAAATAACGACCTATTAATCACTTGATCCATAACACATATACTGACTTAAAAGCAAATAGAAGATGTTCAATCATTATCATCCGACTCTAGTTCAATCTACGCTTATCTAAATAACCTACATAATGCTTAAACTACGACTTATCTTGTGCGACAGGTGTTTTGATTTTACATATGCTTCTGCATTAAATTTCAGGTGTACCAGAACCATATTTGGCTTCAGTTCTGCGTGAATGTGGTTAGGTCCCTTCCCGTTTATTTCTACTTTTTTCAAGGGTATTCTTCCCTCTTGCAGCAGCACGCCTCCATGTAGTTCATTTATTCGCTTATTTCACTAGTTTTATTATAATAAGTGGCAACATATTATTACTTTGATACTTAAGTACTAGCACTAGTCGCACGCTGTAAAGCCCGCCACAGATGCAGATGTTAGCGTGTGCGGTTTTGAATGTACATTCGAAACCGTGCAAAAAGAATGTAGTCTGTATTTTCACACACACGTAGCGACTTGCCAGTAGTTTTATTCTAAAGAGTTGTTGCAAAATGTCGGCTGTGTTATCAGAATATGAATCATGTTTAGTGGCAGTAGCGTGCTCTTGAATTATTAAGGATTCCTTAGATTTTATTTTCCATAAACAATGATTGTCTCTATAAATTTCGATGAAGGAACTCATAAAATCACGGGAGCAGTTAAGTAAATCCGACAATATTTGAAATTTATTGTATATATTGTCAATACGCCACCAACAAAATAATAAGTACCGACGGCACTGAATAAAAACGTGTTCATTGTGCCAGCTTGCACCACACACGCGGAGTTTTCCCCGTGCATTCAAAACTGTACGGGGGAAAATTCAGGCATCGCCAGGTATTTTTGCGACGGGTTTATTGGAATGCGCATTCTAAATAAGTCTACGGGTTTCTACCACACACCATCGGTTTTAAATGCATCGTTTTAACCGTACACGCAAGTCTTGAGGCAAGTCTCTGCATCTGTGGCGGGCTTAATTATAACTTTTATCAAATCGCGTTTTTTAAGAAAAACTCTTCGAAATTAGCGGAAAACGTAGGAACTCGTTCGAAATGCGTGTTTGCTTGTCCACGTCCCGCACAGAACTCCTCGAATGATAAATAAATATCTAATAAAACACAAATAGTACTAGAAGTAACCTTGCTTCAAGATCTGATTTTCTTGAAATGGATTCCAGGTAAATACATTTTATTGAGTTTTTTTTATTGTTTTTGTTGTTTGTTTATTGGCTGAACTAAAATGTTTCATCTATTATGACTGTGAGAGTGAGGTCGCAATTTACTTTATCCCTATGGTCTTATTCTTCTATAGCTTTGGTGTCCTCTAAGTTTCTCCGCGTTTCCCTATTTTTCGCAGGGTGTGCCCAGTCCAATCTTGCGATTTTCTTTAAGTCATCATCCCATTGCATCTGTGGGCGTCCTCTTGTTCTCTTTCCGGTCCATGGTCTCCATTTGTGAATAATGTTGTTCCACCTGTTAGCTGTGTATCTTTCAGTGTGACCTGCCCATTTCCATTTTTACCGAATAACTACTTCTGTAATAATCTTGTACTTTGGTGATATTCCTTATACCTATATTCGTTTAATTTGCGATCTTGTAATGTTATTCCTAACATGGACTTTTCCATGGATCGTTGTGCTTTTACCAGCTTGTCTAAGTTTCTTTTTGTAAAAACCCATGTTTGCGTTGCGTATGTTAAAACTGGAAGCACACGTTCGTTAAAAACTTTACTTTTTAAATGTTGGGAATGTTTTATTCCTTAAAATTTTACTTAGTCTTCCGAAGGTTGCCCACCCTAATCGATGCGCCTATCTACTTCCACTATTTGGTTGCTTTTATTAGGTTTTATTGCTTGACCTTAATAGATGTATTCAGTGACCCATTCTAAAGTTTTATTTACCAGTGGTATTCGTTCTGGATTTTCTGTACTTATCATTACCTTTGTCTTTTCTAAATTTATCTTTGGGTCCACTTTCTGTTATTCCGTTTGTAGTGGTTCTAGCATTTGTTGGAGGTCGTATGAGTTATCAGATATTAAAACCACATCATCTGCATACCTTAGACGATTTAACTTTTCACCATTTATGTTGATTCCCATTTCTAAAAACATCTTGAAGGGCATTTGTAAACAAACAACTTAGGAGACATTGTGTCTCCTTGTCTGACTCCCATCTTTATTGGTACTGGGCGTGTAATCGGAATATATTGGTTGCTTAATTGTAACAGCTTTCGACGAGTTGGATGTAGCGTGCGTCAATTCTGCAGTTTTGCCTAGATCTTTTTACTGCCCAAAATTCTATGTTATCGAAAGCTTTTTCGAAATCGACAAAACCCAGAACTTTATATTTTTGGGACAATAATGAGATAGGTCTATAGTTATTTAATTGACTTTTGTCTCCCTTTTTGTGAAATAAAATCACCAGTGCTTCACTCCAATCTGACGGAATTGCACTTTGTTGGAGGCAATTATTTAGTAGGTTTGTTATTTCTTTAATCAGATTTTTTCTGCCATATTTCATCATTTCTATTAATATTTCATATTTACCGGGTGCTTTGTTTAGTTTCATTTCATTTAAAGTTGTTTCTGCTTCACTTTCGTCGATGTCTGGTATTTCTTCAGAATTTATATTTATGAGTTGTTTTGTTAGTTCTTCTTTTTTTGCTCGTTCTGATGGGTCTATGTTTGAGCTGTAAAATTTTCTATAAAAGTCTTCAGTAATTGTTAGTATTTCTTCCCTGTCACGAATGTCTTTATTGTGTATATCTTTAAGAGATATTATTATTTGCTGTTGTACTTTCATATTCTTGTTGCTTTCAATAGTTTTTCTTTGAATTTTCTTTCACGCTATCTAATGGCTGGTGTAATCTGTTTGTTCAGGTTTCCAAGATGGTCTCTGTTAATATTGTCCTTGCTCAGAACATCTTCTCTCGTTTCCATTAATTTTCTGGTATTGTCGCTGAGATAAGTCTTTTTCTCTTTAGTTGTCTTTGCCATTTTTTGGACGGCTGTTTTCGTTACTTGTATTAGTTCTTTATTTAGTAGTTCAATATTATTTGTGGTGTGTCTAAATTTTGTTTTTTATTTTTAAACCTTTTATATCTTTCGAACTTTATGTTTAAACATAGCGTTGCTCTCGCAATTCGATGATCACTTCCAACAGTAATTTTGTTAATGACTTCTGTGTTTGTTATTGATGTTTTCTATTGTGTCAGGATATAATCAATGTGGTTCTTTGTATTGCCATTTGGGCTGATCCAAGTCCACTCTCTCTGGTCTTGTTGTTTGAAAGAGCTGTTCATTGCAAAAAATTCTCTTTTTAAGAGAGTTCATTATCCTTATGGTACTAGTACAATAAAGAAATACAGTTATCCACAAATAGTTATAGATGAGTTCACCTCAAATAAGTTTATTTAAAACTGCCAGTATAGTTTTGTCGCTCTGCAAACCATTTATGCCTATCCTGTAAAAAATCCTGTAAATTATCTAATTTTTGACTCCGCAAAATTCCATTGTAAATTTGTAATTTCTAGCTGCCCGTAATGCAACTATGGCTACTGTACAGGGTGGCCCATTTTCGATGTTTTTAAATGGGAAGTACCCTTAATATCGGGGATAGGCAAAAACTGATGTCGGAGTCCAGGGCCCTTTTTTGATGCAAGTTCAAGTCCCGAAAACAAAATTCCGCTATCTTTTGTTATTTTTTAGTTATAGCCCAAAATTCATAATTTGGCCATATCGAAAACTTCAAATAACTGTCTTGGTTTTGAAGATATCCAAAAACGGTAAAAACATTCTACAGGCACTTTTTCAAGTAGAATACGATAGTCAATCCAGATATCTTCTAATTTTCATGTTTTAAGAGTTATGACATAAAGTTGGCATTTTTTAAATATAAGTCGTAGTTGGCCATGATACCATTAAATTGCATATTTTTTCTGCTTTCCGAAAATATATAGTTTATAGGGTTTAAATGTAGTAACAATGCGTTTTTTGAACAAAATCGGATTATATGATGTTGTTAGCAATTAGTGGGCCATGGTTCATGATAGCAATAAACAAAGGCTAATAGAGCGGGTGCATGTGATGTCACCAGGCACACAATAACGCGCCCGATTGAAAATGAACGACAGTTTTGTAAGTTAACAGAACTAAATAATTACTTTAATATTTTGTAGAAAATCTCGCGTTATATTTAACAGCTTTTAATTATCTTGACATATGGAGATTTTACAAGTTTCTACGTATAACCTGGCAAAATTTTTAGTTTCTTGTTTTCCAGAGCTTTTCTCTAACTGCTTTCTCTGGGAAATATCACGTTCCCTAATACTCTTTTTAATTCACGATAAAATTTTCAATTACGTTCGTATCAACTGACCGTGGGGAAAATTTTAAGTAACTGAAAATTTCAAAATTATGTGGATTAAACCATCCCTCATCTGGTTAAACACATCTTTATTCGGTTTGATATTGTAATATGTAATATTTCCTTTTTGGTAAAATTAGTATATCTACCGTTGCATACAAATCTACCCTTTGTTTACCCTACAAGAGTTCAGCTGATGACCTAGTGACGTCACATGCAACCACTCTACTACTTTTTGTTTTGCTATCATGAACCGTGGCCTACTAATTGCTAACAACATCATAATATAATCTGATTTTGTTCAAAAAAGGTATTGTTAGTGCATTTAACCTCTATAAACTATATATTTTCGGAAAGCAGACAAAATATGCAATTTAATGGTATCATGGCCAACTACGACTTATATTTAAAAAATACCAACTTTATGTCATAATTCTTAAAACATGAAAATTAGAAGATATCTGAATTGACTATCGTATTCTACTTGAAAAAGTACCTGTAGAATGTTTTTACCGTTTTTGGATATCTTCAAAACCAAGAGAGTTATTTGAAGTTTTCGATATGGCCAAATTTTGAATTTTGGGCTATAACTAAAAAATAACAAAAGATAGCGAAATTTTATTTTCGGGAACTGAACCTGCATCAAAAAAGAGCCCTGGACTCCGACATCAGTTTTTGCCTATCTCCGATATTAAGAGTACTTCCCATTTAAAAACATCGAAAATGGGCCACCCTGTACTCTGTACACTGTTATGAGGTAAAGCTTACATTAATCTACATTTGGACCACTGCAGGAAATTCCATAATGTTGCTTAGTTAAAAGCATTAAAGTGCAAATATTTCAAACTTGGTGTGTGTGTGATTATTAGCTAGAGGTGGTTGGTCGCAATTCTTCTCTGTTTCTAGCCTTTACCTTTAGTTAGTTACTGAATAATCAAATCCTAATATTTTTACAAGCGAGATGCTGCTGGCTTTTAAACATTTACAAAGATGTAGATTTTGCAAGTATAAATAGTTAATTAATAAGGTTCAGACTTGGAACATAAAATAAATGATTGCAGCTCAATATGCTGTTTAAATTGCAAAGTTATCTTTCACAACACTTTTCTGGCCTAAATAAAATTAGTAGTAAATAATACCAGGATAAATAGCTTGAACGTGGGTACGTGGGAACGTGGGATTATACAGAGTGGTCGTCAGTAACTTCACGTTCGGTTTCCATAGTCTCAACAGCTGCGAATTGTCATTCAGATTAAAAAATATAAGTGTAATCCTGGATCTGCCTTTTGAAACGGCAGTTCCATAATCCAGTATTAAAACATAGTGTTAAAGTGGTTAAAATAATAATAAAGTGTAGCTCCAATTTTTCAGAATATGTTAGCAACAAAAACTCGGTAAACTTTAATTTAGAAGGTGCTATAACTGAAGGTTCCTCTTACAGCGTGCCAAATTTCAAGTTTGCGCCATTTCTGGTTAATAAATGCTTTTGGTTTAGAAAAACATCTTAATAGTTATTGTAAAAGGTCACAATAACACGATAACGATTAATTTTGGATATCAAGAATGTTATAGATTGTTTCCGATTTATAATTTTAAGTTGGACTAAAAACCTTTTAAAATAATAAAGTTAATATACTAACTATTAATATTTGAACATCCTGCATAAAGCAAACTATTTTTAAATTGTAAGGCCTATCATTATTGCCGAAGTAGTTAAGGTATTCGACTGGACTGGACGTGGATGGTCTCGGTATCTAACACGAGTCGGATGCTCGGCGAGTGGCCTATTCAGTCACTGAAAATAATTGGCAACCGAAACACAGTAGTGGTATAGGAAAAGTAGGCGGTTGTTGAAGGCATAGTGCTTACCACACTACCCTGAGACAACCGAGGTACGAAAAGCGACCTAGGAGGCCTTAACGCTCCATGTTGTTGGACATGCTGCCTCACGGGACGTCAGTGTCGATACCGTTACCTAAATCCTATCATTGCAAATAGCCATTCCCTAATAAATTTTAAAGTTGCTATTGAGTACACGCAGACTCATGGCCCACCCTGTATAACAAAGTATTTACTAAAACATGTAGCTTCTAGTTAGGTGTTTCTTTAAAAAAGTAACAATTTAACCAACGAATCTTTAAACTATGAAGAAGAAATTATTGTACTAATCTGCCACAAACATTATAATCCGTATACTTTACAACCAGATTACATAGCTCTGAAAGAGAATTCCGCATTTTATCATTTTTTTGAAAATACGTATTTTCTTTATCATGCATTGTAAAAGGAATAAATTTGTAGTTTGCACTTTCAAAAGTTACCTAGTATTCCAGATGTTTAATTTAGTTTAGTAGTTATACCTTTGCAAATGCAGGAAAGATACTTTTTTGAAATAAGTAAGATTTTCTTGAATTTTCTTTTGAAATTTTTCTATAAACATGTTAGTGACTAATAAACACTATTATTAATTGTTACTTAAATTAAACCTAAAATAAAACTCCTGATCTGATCTAATTGAATTCTGAAGAGCCCTGAAGACCACAAAAGGTATTAAAAAGCAAATATCTATCCTGTTAGTGAAAAACTTCTCTTGCAAAATTGGTTGGTTTCTTTGGCTAACTATAACAGTAAAATTGACTCAGATAGAGTTCTGAAATATTAGTTCTTCCCATTTTTTAATTTCCAAAATGTTTTATCTCTTCTTGCTTTTAAGTTTATCTTTGGACTTTATGATATAATTCTCAATATAATTGTTATTACTAACTCTAAACTGCGTACTTGTAAGTTGTTGGTAACCATATTTTCCAGCATAATATAATTTATAATAAGTTTGACAGACGTGTTTAACTTTACGTGGGTCCTAACCAAAAATATTCTCTACTGAAAATAAGTAGATGAATTTGGAAACCTGGAAAGCAAGTCCATTTTCCGCCAAGTATTATTGCTATCGTAAGTTACGTGAGCCGAATCTGAGGTAATTCCGTTAAGCATAGGACACCATTAAACGTAGACGAAGGAAACACTAAATACTTAAGGCCTGTTCACAATACAACAACTGCAAACGTACCTACTAACAGCGTATAACAACGTACTTTAAAAAAGACCTGTGACCTCAAGGTCAATTGGCGGCTTTGGCCACGAGGTCGAATGGCGACCTTGAAAATAGACATTGGCCTTGATCTCAGGGGCGAGTGGTAGGGATGATTCCGAAAGTCTTCAAATTCATTTGACTATTAAATAGTGGACTAACGGATACTCCCAGCTTAGTGGTTTTGTCACTAAATCCAACATTTTTCGTGTAATCTATAAATGGAAAAACGTTTTAAATATTTTGATGAAAATTAGTTCGTTTTGGAATGTACTTGTGCCTAGAAAGAGATTTTCAGATTTTATTTTAGACCTATATTTAAGTATATAGTATAATATTGACATATCAAAGAGTTTTTAGCTCCTGAAAGGTCAGTAGATATATTTTGGCTAATAAAACACGTTGGTTTTTCTGAGCAGACTAACTTTATTTATAATAACTGTCAGAATTACGATTAAACAATTAAACAATAGATATCAGCACACGTTCTATTTTGATATATATATAATTATATTTTAACACTCCCACTTATCAAAATAAACTATTTGCTGATATTAATAATACCTAGCTTTTTTATAAATTTGTAATGTTTAATTGCACACAATCCTTTAGTCAACAAATCAGCAGGCATTTCCGTTGTGGATAAATATTTAATTTTAATAATTTTATTGTTAACAGCTTCACGAACGAAGTGGTAACGTACATCAATGTGTTTTGATCTATTGTGAAATTGATGATTTGTTGCCAATCTCAATGCACTCTGATTATCACAGTGTACAGTAATTATAGACAAACTATCAGTTAACTCGAATAACAATTTTTGCAAATATGCAGCCTCTCTAGAAGCTTCTGAAAGTGCTATGTACTCAGCCTCAGTACTAGAGAGTGCAACACTTTTTTGCTTTCTACTTTGCCATGAGACAGCAGATCCAGACATAGTAAAACAAAATCCTGTATATGACTTCCTGTCTAAGCAATCACTTGTCCAATCAGCATCAACAAAACCTTCCAGATCTACTTTCTCATTAGTGTATTTCAAACAATAATGTTTAGTCTTTTGCAAATATCTTAAAATTCTTTTGGCATAGTTAAAATGTTCTTCATTATAACAATTGTTGAACATGCTTAAATAGTTAACAGAGTAAGCTATGTCAGGCCTTGTTAGCACTGCTAAATACATAAGACTACCTATAAGTCTTTGATAGGGAATACTAGGTATGCATTGTTTTGATTTTTCAATATTCAGTTTACACTCAATAGGTGTATCTACTGTTTTACAATTAGACATATGTATTGTTGCTGATCTACAGTAATAATATTTTGCTCTTTATCAATACTAATTCGAAGCGTGCTGGGCCCATAACCTAATAAAACACGTTGGTTTTTCTGAGCAGACTAACTTTATTTATAATAACTGTCAGAATTACGATTAAACAATTAAACAATAGATATCAGCACACGTTCTATTTTGATATATATATAATTATATTTTAACATTGGCATAGCCCTTTCTTTGATAAACTATTTTTTTAAATGACTGTAATACACTTAAATGCCAAAAAAGTGACTTTAGAGATCATTTAAATAGTTTTCTGTAACATTTCAATTGAAGCTGGCTGCTCCCAGTAATGGTCCTTGCAGTTTGATGAAAGCCATGCCATGGGTTTAACAAATCACGTTCAATTGAATTAATTTGTTTGGATCTCAGATTTTAAATCGCGGTGATTCAAACTTTGTGTGGATCAACTTAATTTATTTTATTTGCTAGAGGCACTCATTTGTTTAAAGAACTGCAAATGTAGATTAATTTCCCTTTTTTTTAACATACATCTTCTTTCTTTTGCAAACCTTTCCTTCATATATTTTTATACATCTTTCATCGAAATTCACCAACATACTTTTGTTACGAATTTGTTTTGTATTTCCAATGCTCTGTTCGTATATATAAATATGAATTTTATTTCCTGTCGATGAATTAGGAATGTGCTATTTAGTACATGATTTGGAAGACTTTCGCAGTCAAACCTCCGTGCGATTTTATTGTTATATCAAAAATGCACGAACTTGTAGGTAATGTGTTTTTTTCAGAAGGAGAAATTGAAAGTGAAGAATTTGTTTTTAAGTCTTTTTTGTTTATTATGTAATAAATCTTTGGCCAACAAATTGTTACCTCCAGCATAATTATCTAACAAATATAAGTTTACAGACGCATCAAAATCATCTTATGTTAGCGATTTGAAAAGGGAGCAATTGAATAAAATATTTTCTTTAATTATTTTGCCGTCAACCTTTTTCATTTACTGTTCGAAACTAAAGCCTACCTAATTATTAGTAAAATCCAGGGGTACAAATATTTATCTAAAAGCAAATGTCAAGGTTTTGATCGATAGTCTCGTTAGTTTTAGAATAAAAAACATTCCGACCAATTCTTTACAATCATTGGTTCTGAAATCTACACTAAAAAAAATTAAAACTAAAAATAATAACTGGGAATTTTAAAGTCGGTCAGGAGCAATTTAAAAATTGTAAGTTAACCCGAATGTTAAACATACCGTAATTGGTCTTTTGTTCTAAACAAATTTCGTAAGTTAAATATCCTGTTTAAATGTGTAAAAAGGGTTGACATTAATCTCAGAATAGAGCTAATGATTTAAAGATCTGATACACAGAGTTAGCCCTCTTCATAGCAGCAACAACTTGTTTATTTCAACTCGGGTCGCCTGTAATTATAACTTCTAAATCAACCTGTTGTTTAACATGACCCTCGTGGAAATTACCAATTGTAGACAGACCTAAGTTCACGATTGGTTGGATTGATGACAGTTGGAAATTTTAGCATGAATTAATCAGCTCTCTAACTGTAATTAAATGTTATGTATTGTACCGATAACTACAATGTGGGTGTTTTCACTAAATATTATCTGTTTGCTGTGTATATCGTGAATAACCTTTAGTTTTTACTAACTCTTTACTTCCAACTTCAGCATGATTAAAATATGAAGAAAGTTGTGCTAATACGAATAGTCTTCTAAAAGAAGCTCGAAAATGAAAACTTTCTAGTTTTTGGTTTTTTCACATAAAAAAATTGGTTTCTTAAAATGGTAAAAACTAAAGCATGATTGAATTTCTTGCACCTTATGTGTTTGTAAGCTTCTTTGTAATTTTTTGCTTCATAATTTTCCCTTCATAATACCTTATTGAAATTTTATCTTCATTTTAAAGCATTATCTCACCACCAATGCTTTTTTAACAAAATGAACTGATTTGTGTTGTATAAACTGACAGATCTCACATTCAGGGTGGTAACAATAGAGTCGCCCTACAGCTCAGGCAATTTGAAGGGTTGTACTTTTATATAACTGTTTAGGTGCTATTCATGTGCACTGCATTATTAAAATCTCTTTTGAAGGGACAACAGAGGGAAACAGTTTTAATTTTCTAAAAAATGTTTCGCGGTACAAACAAACCAAAATGGAAGGGAAATTCCGTCGGTTAAATATTATATTTAATTCATTTAAACCGTTATATCTTGGTTTACATTCCTTCCACGAGCTAAACAACTTGAAACTGAAGGTTGTATTAGGCAGGTCGCGGATAGTTAATATTTCAGTAGGAGAATTCAAATTTGTGTGCTTACGTGGAATAGAACAGAAACACAATTGACACAGACACCTACAAGACACAGAGCTTACCCAAAGATACAGACATTTACAAGAGTGCTACTAAAATATGGTAGTTTAGTGTGCTTGTCACTCGTCTATTTGGGGAATTGACGCTCTTTATAGGACCGCCAACCGGTGCTACACAAGGCCTACAGGCGTTAAAATGAAAAAGCACGGGTTCTTTGATTTTAGATGCCGAATAAAACATGACAAGAATTCAAAATTGTTATAAATTCTGCGTAAGGCAGAAGAAAGACATAAGATCGGAATAAGTTAGAAAAAGCTTGATGCTTTTACAATACGAACGGAAATGTAATCACGTTTCGTTATTACTTGCTGATAATTTAATATATTAAATCAAGTACAACATAAATGCTAATCAATATTTTACAGGAAATAACGAAACGTGAAAGGACTTTTAAAACAGCAGCTGAAATATAACTTTGCTGTTCTTAAAACTACATGAAAATGAAAAGCTGCTCACTAAAATATTTTAACCAACATTTTTATGTATGCATTTTTCCAATTTGTCAACTCCGATATAAGTTGATATTTCTAATATGCATTAACTAACGATAATTAAATTAACTCGATTTTAGTTTTTGCTTATTATATTATTATAATTAACATCAAAAGTTTTTACTAACATCATTGTGCCTTAGTATCTGTGTGGAGAAACTGTGAAGTACTATGCTTTTGGAAAATCTAATAACAATTTGGGTTTTATCTTTTACGGGAAATTTGGACAAAGATAGAAAAGTGGAGATCAGTTGACGTCTTCTGCTAATACGGGGATTTTTTCTTGATCCACCCGTATTCTTATAAAAAAAATGAAATGTACAACCCAATCCTTAATTAGATTGGAATTTAAAAATTCATTCGTTGCTAGAGCTTTTTCTCTTAACGCACCTTGAAAAATAGTTGATTATATGCAGACTATTCTCCATTTTTTGAGAACCAATTTTAATGTAGGGGTGGCGGGCGATTTTTGTTTCTAATCATTTATCTTTTGTCTGTCTATAGACACCTCGGTTTTGTTAAATTGAAAAAATATAGTTTTAGGAATAAAAAACGTACAACTCTATTTTACTTTAAAAAATTCAAATAGTATTTGCAAAAATTGAGATATCGAAAAAATCTCCACGTCAATAGATAGATAAATACATCCCCTTTTTAAAGGAGGCCACACAAACATTTTTCCAAAATGCAAATTAATTCGAAAGTAATGGAAATAAGATTTTAGAAATATCGTTGTAAGTTGTAACTCACTATTCATAACGTAGCGTATAGGCAACTCAACTAACATGCGAATCAATAGTAGGAAATATTTAAAATATGAAACAGAATTTGAAGGCAAACTATTTCGTATTATTCCAAGAAACAATTTAATCATCTCAACTTTTCAGTTATTACCCGACTTTACAGTTTTGAGTCATACACAAATCCGTGCACAAACCATTTTCCTTATTTAAGTAGTTATGCAACTTTAGATATGTCAAATAGAAAGTCACTGTATGTAAATGCCAGTCTTAAACTAAGCCAAGGAACAGGCCGGTGAATTTTCATTGCGTACGTAGAAAACATCCGGTATAGGGTGTACCAGAATTGTACGAACAAACCTTTGGTAGTGACACAAAGTGTCAACGGGAGTGAGTTTTGTAAATAACCTCTGGACAGTTTTTGAAAAGGCCTAATGTAGGCAACCTGTTCTTTATATTTAAGGACAACTATGGTGATAATTTGACTGACTGACTGTTACAATTTCACACTTGATTAACTGCAGTTATTCTTCGACATTTTAAACCGAAATTTCGTTTGGTCCGCTGGAAAAATTTATTTAATTCAATGTATTATTGTCAAGCGAGATCTTTTGATACTTTTGCAACAGTCTTTCGCCTTGATATTCTCTATCTTCTCTAAAAATCTGTCGATCTAATTTTGTTACACGTTTTATCTCTCGAAACTCAATCGGTTTCCAGGTAACTTCTAGTCTTTTTGCGAAGAATGCCTAGTTTATTGTCATTATTTTTCTTGGTACCCATTCTGTTAGAATCTTCGTCATGTGGTACGTTTCGAACTTAATCGGTTCTGTTGCACCTAATTATTCTAAATGCTCTTAAATTTTTGATTTCCTTCCTCTTTTGTCGTTTATTTATCTATTGAGAAGAAGAACAAAGACATTCCCAAACATAATTTTTGCCAACACTTCCAGGAACATCTGGTATGACGTGCTCAATTTTTATTTCGTGTTTTCCTTTTTTATTGTTTCTACCTTTTTTTGTTCTATTTTGACTTCTATACAGCCTTTTCTTTTAACATGTGTCAGGACCCGCCTAACTTTGACTCCGGAAAACACTGCAGCCTAAAAGGCTTATTGTGTATATCCTAATTTACTGATCACACCCATTCGGTGACCTTTGTTTCCTGTATCAAGAGACAAAGGGCCTTCTCCGGGTGCCTAGCAAACTACTTCGGTTCCATAATACGCTTAACGCATATGCGCTGTCTTTTTCTCACCACAAACACATAAAATGTGTGTCGCTGTCTCTGTTTCCTTATTGCAAAGTCTACACGTAAGGTCTGCATTATATTTACCGATCTTCCACAGGTGTTCATTAACAGTTGCATGTCTTGCTAGTAGACCTGTGACGATCCTGAGTTGTGCCCTACCCATAAGAAGTAGTTCAACAGTTCGCTTCTTGCAAGGTCTGTTTATAAATTCCTTGCTGTGCTTTTGTCCTGGTCTGTTAGTCCAGTCACTTACGTAGAGATGGTTAAGTGTAAGAAGTACATAATGACTCATCAAAATCTGACCGGCAAGCAGCTGCCAGCTGATGAGCAGTGGCGTAGGCTCATTTTACTGCGCGCGCGTTCGCATTTTATATGCGGCAGTAGTTAGAATAGGTTTTACGGGATACGTACAAAATAGCGCCTTCAAAAATAGCGCCTCAATAACCGCGCCTCCTAAATAGCGCCTTCAAAAACAGCGCCCGGCAAAAACAGCGCTCGTCAAAAATGTCGTCATCAAAAATGTCGCCACCAAAAACGTCGCCTGGAAATAATAGCGCCGATCAAAAATGTTGACGGTAAAAACGTCGCCTTTAAAAATAGCGTCGTTCAATAACATCGTCGGTTAAAAATGTCGACATCAAAAACGTCGCCCGAAAATAATAGCGCCGATCAAAAATGTCGCCTTCAAAAATACCCGTACCCGTGTATTACGACGTCGGCGTCGGTCGGTTAAAAATATCGACATAAAAAACTATTATCCAAAAATAATAGCGCCAATCAAGAAAACGTCGCCAACATACTTTCGTCAAAATTATTAGATTTAGAATATTCCTTACAAACAATAAATAATCTTATTAAAAGTGTTCAAAATATTAACTTGTATTTAATACGTAGATAATATAATAGTAAGACAAGAAAATAATGTAGCGCTATTTTTGAAGGAGTCAATCTTACCGCTGACATTTTCGATCGGCGCTATTATTTTCTGGCGACGTTTTTGATGTCGACATTTTTAACCGACGACATTATTGAATTGCGCTATTTTTGCAGACGACATTTTTGCCGACGACATTTTTGATCGGCGCTATTATTTCTAGGCGACGTTTTTGGTGGCGACATTTTTGATGGCGACATTTTTGACGAGCGCTGTTTTTGCCGGGCGCTGTTTTTGAAGGCGCTATTTTGGAGACGCGGTTATTGAGGCGCTATTTTTGAAGGCGCTATTTTGACCCCCAACCGGTTTTACGTCCGGCGCTACTGAACATCAACCTATCCTATAATTTAAACATGGACTGGTCTATACGAAAACTCGTTTCTGCGCATTACTTCTTAGACTTAACCATGCTTATCTTCGAATGGTTCTGGGCCAAGCTATGCCTCAGTCGATCCCCGCCTTGCTAATTTGTCGGATTTCTCGTTACCGTCTATGCCACAATGACCTGGTACGTAACAGTCTTACGACGTTCTGTCTACCAAGTGATTGAGTTCCTCTAGGCGTTCCCGTACCAGTCTTACTACTCTAGAGAGCCTTGGCTGTCTGCTATTATATAGATTCGCTTTCTATGTTGTATAATTTCTTTGTTTTCTTTGTTTGATGATTAATTATCCTTAGCATATCATATGTATGTGAGGTTACGTTTGGTTTTCCGATTTCTTCAGAGATTTGTCTAGCTTTTCATTTTATTTAAATTATAGAATCGTTCTTCCACAGTTGCAGTAGTAACAATTTGGCCATATTTGTATGAACGCCAACTTTCTAATTTCAATTTTATAAATGGTATCATTCCTTTTTATTTTTACTGAATTTAGGTAAATTTTACTCATTTCCTTGCCACTGTTGTGACTGTTTTCGTTCATTTTTTCTTGTTCTGTTTTTAACTTTCAAACCCTCTTTCGAATTTTTTTAACACTCTTGCTGGTCCTTTATTATTCCTTTAGTATTTGTCTAATTTTTCCTTGATCTTACTTCGTTGTAAGCTTTTTATTTCTTGGTGTTTTTACCAGTTTTTTTTTTTTTATTGTATTTTAGATTTTGATTTCTTTTATAACTTTTGGTGTAATATTGCAGGTCATTTCTTATTCCATTATTATTTGTGTAATTTCTCCTTGATGTTACTTTGTTCGTCTTTTTGCTTCTTGGTGTTATTGTCATTTGCTTAATGTTTCATTTTCGTCTTAAGCTTTTTCTTCATTTTTTTTCTCCATATCTTGGGCATTCTCCTCTCTTTGGCTTCGATTGTTCTCTTCTCCTCCTTCATATTCGCTTCATTTTCTTTGCGTGTTATATTTTCTAGGAATGTTGGGCATACCGGGAATGTGGATTGAGCCGATTTTTTAAATAGGTATCGGTGAACTTTGTTATTGTCGCTCCTGCATTAAATTAGGAGTACTTTCTTTTTAGAAATCCTATTTTTCATTTTTGAAATTATAGAGTTTCAAGTATTTATATTCAGGAAGAAAATTGTGTACCCAAACTCATGTTTCTAATTTCGAATTTAATTAAATGTTCAGATTCAAAATTTGTATACACAATTTTTCCTATTTCTATCTGTTAAACCAGAAGCAACTTGCAAATTTTAAAGCGAAAATACGAATGCCGAGCATGAAACTTAAAATGCTATCGTTTCATCGGAAATTTAAAATTAGATCACGAATCCAGAATCTTCAACTTTAAATTTACTTTAGAGAATTCGAAACTTTAACCGTATAGTCAGGAGTTGCTTGAAGTTTAGGATTCGAATGTTCCACATTAACAGATTCTAAATGCAGGTTTTGGCAATTTTATTTTACTGATAACTCTCCAAAAAATTATTAAGTGCTTTACGTACCTTAATTAATTCCAAAAAATCACAGAATAATGAAGCTATGAAACATGATGTTCATGATCAGGGTTGGTGTAATTCCCGAAGATACAATTTGTTGTGGTTTCAGTTCACAGGATTGGATGTAAGCTTTGAAAGCTCTACGACTCTCCGAAAATCTAGATGAACTCATAAACCTAATGCTGATTCCAGGTTTAAGAAAATATTTAGCTATTTGTGTTTATTAAAAGTTATTCTATTCGACGGCCAGAAACGTTTAACGTGTGTATAGAGCAATCTTAAATTATTTCCGAACCGGTAGTACGGCAGAGTGCGAGTGTACGTAATACAGAAATATAGAAACTTTAGCAAAGACCTGCTTGATCAGAAATGGAATGGGTGACCACTCTGCTTATTTTGTATATGTGTAGATAGAGAATTCCACTGAAATATCGATTTAAATGCCATTACCTCGCAAAAATTCTGTAGAGAATATTTAAACGTGTTCAAAATAGCGATTTAAAAGAAGAGCACTGTTGGAATACATTAGATTCATTGGAATAAAATGTCTGCAATGACATGCGTATCCTCTTTATAAAACGTACAGCTCACAACTGTCAAGTAAGGTAGATAATTTTGAATACCAAATCACAATTTCCGTATAGAAACGTAGGATAAGGGATAAACATAAGATGCTATTGTTGTATGAAAAAGTACTTGACCTTTAGGTATTTTCTAGTCTGTACTTAGCATCAACCTCGCTGTAGTTGAATTGAGGATCAAATAAGAATACATGTAAAACCTCCAGCTATACGGATTTTGAATATAAAAATATCGAAGAGGGTTTTCATGAGGTTGTTGTACTTTATTTGCTGATATTTTCTCTTAAAATTTGCCTTTTAAGGATTAATAAATAATTGAATTTTTTATTGAAATGGTTAGGTTGTAATTTTATGGAAAATACTTGTAACGGAGGAGAGAAATTCTGTTTACAACTGCGATCAAATAAAGCTCTTAGCCACCTAAAAAATCTCCAATATTGTTGAACTACTCCCATGTGCATACAAACATGTTTTTTTAGTTAAAGCGAGTAACACCGACAGAGAAAAATTTGTAAATCTTGCTTTCCCCAGTTTGGAGTTTTCGGGGTATTTATTCGCCGAGGTTTAGATGTGTTTGCAAATTAAGTCAATTTTTTTCATAGCTGTCACTTTTTTGAAAATAAATAAATTGGTATGTTTGACAGGAAACGAATATCTTGAGTCTAAAGTTGGAGTTCACTTAAGTGTTAAAACAAATTCCTGTAGCTTTCTTATTGTACAATTTTTTAAACTTTTATTTAAAAATTAAAAGAATATTATAAAGGGCCACATTAATTTTCTGATATTTAAAGATTATTACTAATTTTCAAGTTAACCTAACTTGAATGAAAAAATATCCATTTACTTGAACTCAAATGTTACCACAATATCATAATATTAAAGTTCGTTCTAACCTGAAAAGGTGGTAATATTTTAAAATAAACTAAACATTGGAAATATGTATGTAAATAACTCGGGGGCTTTTAATTATTATCATAGATAGACTAAATAGCCTTCAGCTAACTTGGTTATTTCATTTGCTATTTATTTAAATAAAATAAATACAAGGGATTTTTTGTTACAACTTATCGAATATTTGAAAAATACGACGATAGTTTATGAATACCAAATAGGTATTTAATTTAAAGGGCTTTCCTGAATTTTCGTTTGTTGTTTTATTACACATTCATTTTATGTTTCTTGATAGCGAGGTCGATTTTAATAAAACGCATGCTTTACAATTTTTTTCTCTATTGTTTTGTACATTAATATGAAATTCACAATTTAAGTAGGCATTGTTTAAATATTTAACATTTAGTGAGACCATCCTATCTACATATCTGGAATTCAATAAGTTCTAAATTCGCAGTTCTTATTGCTAAAGAAAATAAGAGGTAATGAATTTGATGAAAGTTTATATTGGGTGACGATCTCGAAATCTAAGAAAATCTTCAGTCAAATTTACTGTAAAATTTCCCTAAACGAAAAAGCTATACTCTGTTTTATACCGTATACGTACCCTAAAATTGAAAAGTTCCTGCTTCACGCTGCCATAAACTAAGGCAACCGTAAATAAGCTGCAATAAGCAACAAAATTGAAGGTTTAAGATAAAACCTATTGTTAATAGAATAGCTTTCAAAATATAGGCATTTCCACGAGAATCGAAAGGATTTCCAGAACTCTTCTGAAAAATTAAACTGGGAAAAAGGATTCGTCCTAAAATCCTTAGACAGAAAAACCGGCGGGCGTTCTAGAAAAGCCTGCCAGTTTAAATTTCTTATTATCAAAACCAAGTCTTTAACTTCACACTAGTTTCATAATTAACTGAAGGAAAGCATTATTCATGATAGCAGTAGGACAGTTTGTCATGCCATCTGCTGCGAATTGTATTATAAATGAATTTTACTCACGTAGCATTTAAAGAGAACAATTCTATTGTGACGGCTCGCAGGTAACGTTGTTGGAATTTGAACAGCGTACAAAGCGCGCAAAATTTTGCTGACGGCAATCGCGTTGTTGGTGCAACACCGACAAAATGCACTTTTGTTCGTTGTGATTTCAGATGACATTGATGAACGGAAGCCAAGCTTCACGTATCGAAATTGTCAAAAATATTTTACGTCGGTTTTAAACGGTTTTACGTGTAACATGCTGCACAGAAATTTTAATTATTCCACGCTTGAAAATTCATTTTTTGAAGCGAAACTGATTTTTTTTTCTTTAACGATATTTTTCCGGATAATAGAAATCCGTATCTTTCTCGCTGTATCCTTCTATCCTAATCAAACCGATCTGCGTGCAGGTCACATATTTGTTCCCCGACACTTTTCTTAACTTGACCATCCTCGCGATAAAGGGCATTACTGTACAGTATATCAAATAAGTTGCCCGAAATAAAATTTGCTCTTCTAGGCGGAATTATTAAATAACTCTCTTCGTTCGTACACGAAGATATAAACAATTTCAAGCACTCGTTTTAGTATAAAATATCTTTCGCATTCAGTACATCACCAACTAAACTATTTCGAACCTGTGTAACAAAAACTAATATAAATTAAAGTTGGATATTACCCTTTTATGATTAACCAAAGTTAGATCCTTAATTACTCTAAATCATTCAAACCAATATTTATACGATTCCAAAATAACTCCCAGCGACTGAAAACTAAATATTTAGAAATATCAAAAGGATATTTGTATATTATCTCGAGCTACCTCATATGCTTACATTTTTTCACAGGGTTATCAAAAGCTTCATAATTAACAAAAACTATACATAGAGCTTCGTATAAAGTGAAAAAAATTCGTATTCGAGTCGAGCGACCAACTAATTAAAATTCAATAGATGATGCAGTGCTGATTTTTAAATTAAAAATCTTTTTTGATTTTAAATAACAAATGTTAATCCTGCTAAAGTTGTCGAAACTCTGATGTAATAAAAGGGGGCTGACAAAAATTGCAAATTTAATTATTCGTCAATTTGCTTTAATAATATCTACTTAAGAAAAGATATGAAAATGTAAATTATTTCTTCGTTTTTAGGTATATTTACTAATCGATCGATTATGTTATTAGATTAATATGCTTCTTTGTGGGTGTTTATGAAGTAATTATTTTATAATGAGGCTAATGAATAAAATTTCAGCATTTGCTTTTTCTTAGAATTTTCTAGCAAATGCTTAGATTTAGATGAATAAAACTTCAAGTAATTGCTTAAGCTTAAACCAATTGCTACAATCCCAAGTAAATGCTTGATAACAAAGCTTTTCCTAAATAAATGGTAGCAAATGCCTGAAATCATATGAATAAAGTTAGCAATTGCTTTTTCTCAATAAGCTATGGCTTATAAATTTCTAAGTTTGATCGACCCCAGCCTTCAATTGTCTAAAGAAGTTACTCTTGTATTTGATTTTAAAACTGTTTAAATGCAATTATGGCAGAGTTCATGAATATTCGTAAACGTAAATATTACCAAGTTCGGAGAGCATGTAGAGAGGATGAATATCGAAAATTATACAGGTTTCATCGTGAAAATGTTGATTGGATGGCAAACCATTTTTCGGGAGAAAATAACGAAAAACGTCTAGGCGCGTTATCAAATGTGGAAAAAATTTTCAGAATTCCATAGCGGAAGAACTTGGTATACATCAGAGCACTGTTTCCAAAGTGTACAGCTTGGTTATGAACAGATTTGTAAGTAAGGCAAACATTTGCATAAAATTTCCAAAAACAATCTAAGAAATTCTTGAGGCAAAACAGCAAGGTTGGCAGATAATATTAATTTATTAAAGGTTTTGTAGTGGAATTTATTCGTGGGATTATACAACACAAGAAGCTTTTAAATGTATTTAGATTACATAAAGTAAATAACGTATATATATTTTGTTATATTAATAACAACTACAATTATTATTGTAAAAGACAGCCACATACTAGATGTTCATGTCAATAAGCAGTGCACTGTCAGATATCACTTACTAGGTCACTACACGTTTTATTTAATATTTACAACACCCCCTCTCAATGCATTATTTACATGAAATTGATTTAATACCCAATTCTTGTATGAATTTATTATGACTTGGTCCAAAAAGTCCTTTTGTTAGCAAATCAGTGACCATCTCTCTGCTGGGCAGGTACTTGACTTCTATGTCACCTCTGTCATAAATCTTTTCTTCCAGGTAATTGATTAAATTGGCTAAGATGACTCACGGTATATGCAACATCGGGCCTTGTACATACTGATAAATACATAAGTGAACCTATAGCTGATTGGTATGGAACGTGTTTCATTTCTTCAAACTCTTCATCAGTTTTTGGAGACATATCCTTACTTAATTTTGTATTAGCATCAAGTGGGGTGGATATTGGTTTCGATTCTTCCATCCCAAATTTCTTTAATATGTCATTAGTATATTTTTGTTGTGATAATGTGAAAATGCCACTTGAATTCTGGTTGAATTCAATTCCTAAACAATAGTGCAAGGGACCCATATCTTTCATTCGAAAATTTCGTGACAAATTGATTTTAATGTCACTCAAAATTTCAGAATCATTAGTTGCTATGATCAAATCGTCCACGTATACTACAACAATAAGACAAATACCATTACTTTTCATTGTGTACACGCACCTGTCAAAAGATGACGATTTAAGTCCAAAATCTTGTAGCTTCTTGTCCAATTTCTTGAACCACTGCCTACCGGATTGCTTTAACCCATATATCGATCTTTTCAACATGCAGACGTGATCCTCTTTTTCGGGTTCAACAAATTCTTCAGCTTGCTCCATAAAAATGGTTTCTTCGAGATCTGCGTTAATAAAAGCTGCTACTACATCTAACTGATGAACTGTAAGGCTCAGTTCGACAGATATAGCAATGACTATTCTGACTGAACTTTGTCTAGCTACAGGGGCAAATGTTGCCTCGAAGTCAATATTTGGCCTCTGTGCATAACCTTTGGCTACAAGCCTGGCTCTGCGTCGATCTATTTTCCCATTTGCTCTAAACTTTGTTCTCAATACCCATCTGCAGCCAATAACATTAGCGTCTTCAGGTCTTGGTACCAAAGTCCATGCATCGTTCTCAACGAGAGTGTCAATCTCATCTTGCATAGCTTTCCTCCATACTTGTGAATAAGGACCTTGTAAAGCTTCTTTCACTGAAGGATTAGCAACTTCTTCAGCTATGAATTGAGCTTCTTCAATTGTTGGTGAATTAGAAGTTTGATATTCCTTTCTCGGTCTACCACGACTTCCAGTGTGAATAATTTGTGGACGCCCACGCCCCCTCTTTGCGGATGCATTGATTTTGATAGGAATTTCAACAGAAGGATCGACGGTGTCCTTGGAGAAATCGCCCGAGTTTTCTTCAGAGGATTCAGATTTCTCTTCCTTTTTATTTAACATGTCTGTAGTTATGTCGATTTCATCGTTTTCTTCATTTTCTTCATTGACCTTCAAGTTTGTATCAAAAGTTACTTCTAAATTGTCTTCAAGGATATTATCTTCGTTAGATTGATCTTCAATGAATTTTACGTCGCGACTTTTGATCATTCTTCTCGCTGCCGGATCCCAAAGTCTATAGGACTTGGATTCATTTGAATATCCAACAAAGATACACTCCGTTGATTTAGCGTCAAATTTATCTCTTCCTTGACTTTTATTCAAAGAAAACGCTTTGCTTCCAAAAATTTTGAAGTGAGAAACAATTGGTTTAGATTTATACCAAACTGAGTAAGGCGTCTGGTCAGTCTTCAAGCTTCTTGAAGGACATCGGTTTCGAATGTAAGAAGCCATTGAGACGGCCTCTGCCCAAAATGTATGTGGAAGTTTTGGCTCGAGTAACATACATCTCGCCATCTCTACCAACGTTCTATTCATGCGCTCAGCCACACCATTTTGTTGCGGTGTGTGAGCAACAGTACGTTCTCTTCTTATGCCAGACAATTGCAAACTTTCATTGAATTCTTTGCCTTCATATTCTAAACCATTGTCTGTACGTAAAATTTTTATCTTCTCTCCAGTAATATTTTCAACAAGTGCTTTGTACTTTAAAAACGTTTCTTTAACTTCATTCTTCGATTTCAAGAAATAGACTTCGACCCAATTCGAATAATCGTCGATAAAAGTAACGAAGTATGAAGAACCACCAATTGATTTTGTTCTCATTGGTCCACAGACGTCTGAATGTACAAGCTCTAACAATCTTTCAGTCTTTGTCGTTGACTTTATAAACTTTGTTGCAGCTTGCTTACCTTGAATGCAGATCTCACACGATGGTAAGTTATCTGAAACTTTAAAAGATATTCCTTTTACAAGATCTTTGGTAACCAGCTTTTTCAAATCGCTTTCATTCAAATGTCCATATTTTCTGTGCCATTCTTCCAATTTACTCATCTCCGATACCTTTGCTGTTGATTCTGACGAAGATTCAATCAAATACAGGTCGCCACTCTTATATGCCTTTAAAACCATTTCTTGATTTCTGTTATTATATATTTCAGCTTCACTGTCCTTGAATTTAACAGTATATCCATTTACAGTCGTCTTTGAAATGGATATCAAATTGATCTTCAATTCAGGTACATACAGAGTTTTTTCTAACCTTATTGTTTTTAGAACGTCGCCATTTTTAACTTGCAGTCGAACAGTACCACAGCCTTTAATGGCAGTACTTTTATTATCAGCTAACTTAACATTCTGATTTTTAATTGGTGTGAAATTAGAGAATTTGCTTACATCATTACACATGTGTGATGTGGCGCCACTATCAAGACACCAAAATGCTTCCGGGTTCTTTGTATTCAACGCCCTCACATTATCTTCTTCAATTTCGTAAGCACCAGTCAGAAAAGCTTCTTCGACATTTGATGTAAACTGTTGTTTTCTAATTTTGGCGAAACAATTCTTAGCCTTGTGTCCAGGCTTTTTACAATAATTACATTTAAATGTTATTCGCTTCTTTGAATCAACTCTTTGACCATCAGAAAAGCTCTGCTGAGTTTTCTTGAATTTAGTTTTATCTTTGCTGTACAATGCCTGGGAATCTTCATTACCAGCATTTCCTTTTCTACTATTTTCTTCTTCTAACAGTTTTATTTTCAAGGCTTCAGCTGTCGGTAATTCATCCCTAGTTTCTATGGCACATCTAAAATTTTCATAGCTACTCGGCATACTGTATAACAGCAAAATTGTTAAAATTTCATCAGCAACTGTAATCTCCATTTCATTCAGTTTATCAACTGTATTAAAGAACGAATTAATATGTTCAGACATGCTCTCACCTTCAGCCATTTTCTTAAATAGTAATTCTTTCAATAATTTTGCTTTTCGAGCAGGTCCAGTTGATTGATACACTTGAGATAATTTTCGCCATACCTCATTTGAAGTCTTACATTGCTTGATATGGCACAGTTCTGATGGACACATTGCAAGAATGATATCAGCTTTTGCTTTTTGGTCATTTTCATCCCACTGAGTAACGACTCCTACTCCTGCTGCATCTTCAGGCTTAGTTTTCATACCGTTCACATAGGACCAGTGATCATTTTTTACTAAAATTGCTTCCATCTGAAGTTTCCAAGTATCGAAATTACTTTTACCCAATTTTTCGATATAGATAGCATGTGACGTCATTTTTAAAAACAAAATGTGACTTCTTGTAAAGCTAAAAATATGATCACAAAAGAAACGGCACTCAATGTCCTAATGCTTGTAAGATTTACAGCAAACCTGATTTGGAATATCCAATCCAATCTTCACTCCTCAGCAATCAGCAATTTATTGCTTTTGCTTGGAATAATTTTTCATCAGGCACTTCTTGAGTATTACTTACTCTGGGTCCTGGGCCCATAACCTAAAGGTTTTGTAGACTTCTTGTAAAGCTAAAAATATGATCACAAAAGAAACGGCACTCAATGTCCTAATGCTTGTAAGATTTACAGCAAACCTGATTTGGAATATCCAATCCAATCTTCACTCCTCAGCAATCAGCAATTTATTGCTTTTGCTTGGAATAATTTTTCATCAGGCACTTCTTGAGTATTACTTACTCTGGGTCCTGGGCACATAACCTAAAGGTTTTGTAGTGGAATTTATTCGTGGGATTATACAACACAAGAAGCTTTTAAATGTATTTAGATTACATAAAGTAAATAACGTATATATATTTTGTTATATTAATAACAACTACAATTATTATTGTAAAAGACAGCCACATACTAGATGTTCATGTCAATAAGCAGTGCACTGTCAGATATCACTTACTAGGTCACTACACGTTTTATTTAATATTTACAACATTTATGATACATCAAAATAATAATTTTCTCCTTATTTAAAAATGGTTTTCTCTGTACTCTTTTTTCTTTCTTCGATTTCCTCTTGCTGCATTCTTATTAATTTTAATTGCTCTAGTAATACCAAACGCTGTAATTCGGCTGTTGTCAAATCTTTGGTTTCCGATGTCTCTGGCTAAGACTCTGAAGTTTTCATTTTTTTTTGTTGGTGGTGGTACAACTAATTTAGGTAAACTTTGGCCTGAAGTGGAAAGTTCAGGTTCAGGTTGGCCAATAATGTTATCTTAGATAGAGTTCTTAATACCAACTGTCATAGCTCCTAATAATTGTATTTTTGCTTAATTAATAGTAAAATAATGTAAAATATGTAGACTGGAATTTTTTTAAATACCGGATTTTTTCAACTTCAAAACTCTCCAAAAGTAGTTTTTCCCATGGTTTCAATACAATTTTTTTGTTACCAGTTTGGTTAATGTCAATTTTTTTTAAATATCTCCTTTCATATTAGGTACTAATCTTCTTTGATATCTGTTTCGATGTAATGGGAACATTAAATATTTTCTCGTACTGTTCTACTAAATTTTGTAAAGCGCCTTCCTTTTCTTTTTTAATTTGGGGCACTTGAGATTTATGGAACCGAATTTTATTTTCTTTTAATTTATAAATAAATATTAACTGTTTATTTATTTCTGCATCTTCAATATCGCTATTTGATGCAATGTTATCCGACATGATTGTCTTTGTTTATGATATAAAGGGGTAAACAACAAAACTAATTGGAGATTTGCAAGTTGAGATAAGTGAAAATCTGCAGCAATTGCTTATATGGCTGGGGAAACCTAGCAATTGCTTAAAACTTTTATTCATATCAGACTTAAGCAATTGCTTTTTCTAGAAGCAATTGCTACAATAGCATTTGCTTTTGCTAAACCACGATTCCTTAAAGAAATTGCTTAATTTTTATTCATTAGGCTCAATATGCTTCTTTGTGGGTGTTTATGAAGTAATTATTTTATTAATTAGAAAGACAAAGTTTGGAGTTGGTAATAATTTTTAGTGTGTGGGTGAAGGTATCTGAAGGTTAATAAGTCTGAATCCCATGTGGGTTACCTAGGTTATAGCAAAATGTAAATGACATGGCTTGTGGGGGAGGTTAACTTTTCATCCTTATAGGCGATACATTTACAAAGTAAATAATTCATCACAATATTACAAATAAAAAGTGTAAACTTTTAAATATAATAATATTCTGCAACGAGTCTGAATAAATATCTGTGTATATGTATAGTCTCCAAAACCATCAATACCGAATGCATGATGTAAGTGCATATCTCATCAAAGATTATATGTCGGACAATGTCAACTATCAATAAGTATAAGATTACAAGGGTTATAAAATGAATGAAAGGCGAAAAAGCCTCTGCACCAAGTGGAATAAGCATTGAGCTAGTAATATGGCGGGGCGAAAAGAACGATGTTGGGTTAGAAGAAGCGAAGCGTCCATTAAATCTCTGTATGAAGTATACACAAAAATGTTTGGGGTTGGGAGTACCGCTAGAGAATACAAACGTATATAGTTTACAATTTGCAGATGACCAAGCAGTCGTAGCAGGGGGTAGATTAGATTTGGAATATATGCCATCTAAATTAAAAGAAACCTATGAGGAATGGGGACTGACAATGAACATCCAGAAGACCAAATATTTGAACGTGGGAAACGTAGTCTAAAATATACAACTAGATAACTCAGAAACAAATAGAAGCCTGTGAATAATACAAATACTTAGGAATAATATTTGGCAATACCGGTACGTACCTAACACAAGGAAATAAGAGCAAGAATAATACAGACAAGGAAAATGATAGCATGTTTGAATGGAATCCTATGGAGTACACATATAACAAGATATCGAAAATGCAATATATACCTACAACTCAATCATCAAAAGTAGTTTGGTGCAAAAATATGGAAGGTCACACACAGAGAAAAATAAAAGAACGTAAAAGATCAGCAAGAATTACACGAGCCGATAGAGTAAGGAATCAAGTTATTCGACAACAAATGGGACAATTATAAAAGACATCGAAACAAAACAGCACACCTGGTACGGTCCAGGTACCGCGTATGACAGACCATCATAGGTTACCAAAACAAACAATGACCTGACTACCACAATACAAAAAGAAAAGAGGTAGATCCTAAAGAACGTGGAAGGAAGGTATCCGGAAAACGATGAGCGCAAGACAAGAGAAGAGGGACAATGGGAAAATCGAAGACAATAAAAATACTTTAGGTTCAAGGAAGGAAATAAGAAGACATTCGAAATTATAGACACATAGCGTGATAGTAGTGATAAAAGTCTGACGAAATTGTCACCAACAGAATTGTAATTCAACTCGACGAATCACATCCTTCAGAGCAAGCAAGATTCAGAAGGAGGTATATAGCACTAAGGATCGTATTAATTCTATGGCGCAGCAATGACTATACAAGTATCTGACAAAGTTAATGCCACTAAAGTATGACGCATGATTAGACAACGAGATACGAAGAGCGTTCAACAGTTTATTTGTTTACTTAGTCAGGAAGCAAGCTATAAAAAAGTGCAATATAGTCCCCTGACAATCGCACAAATTTTATCCATTTTTCTCGCAAAAACTTCTTTGAAAATAATTCATTTGGTTGATCTTCACATCAGGATCCCATCACCTCCTTGACTTGTTTACTTATTGAGAAATAATATACAAGGAGAATATTTCTTCAAAACCTGAATCTCCAAATAGGTTACAATCTGAATGTGCCAGATCGGGATTGTAAAGGGTATGGTTCAGCTACTGAAACCAAGAATGTCGCATACTGGTCTGCATTCTTCTCGAAGTATACGCTTGTGCACTGTTTTAAAAAAGTAACACGTTTGCTGTGAGTTTTCTTCAATTTCTCCCTTAAAGAGATTGTTTTATTATCGTAGCTCCCACAGTCATAATAAATTATAGTAGTTTTTAAATCAGCACAAACCAATCGTCAATCCATAAGTCCATCTTTCACCCTGCCTGCAGATCTTTTCCTCTTGAATTTTGTAAAGGTAGTAAAGTTTTGTGCTTCCACTACACAGCTTCCAATTCGGACTCAAGATCTCTATGACACAGCTGCAATCACCAAATCACGAATAAAATTACTAACTTGGTCCTCGAGGAGGTTGTTCATGTTCATCTCACAGTACTGTACTTCGTGTCCTAAAATAGCAGAATTAAATGACATTTTCGGCACGCATCTTGCACTAACCTTGGTCATCTTCAGCTTTTCATAAATTTTTCCCAAACTGTTCCTGTCGAAATGCTCTTTACTTAAACCAACCTTCATTCGTCTGTCTAACAAAATTAAATTCTCCACCTTCTTACATATTTTTCTGAAAGTTTTTTCTCTCCAGTATAAAGGTCATTTCCGACAGACTCACTACTCCACTGAAACTGTCTCTTTCAAAATTTAGGGTCACCTTACCGTGATCTATATCAGTGGCTTCATTAAGTACCTTCAGATTTTTCCCTTTCTTTATGTAACATTTTAGCATCGAATGGTGTTTAAATAATCGGAAAATTTCTTACTAAATTCGCATGAAGATTTCCTTAACGTGCTGTGTCTTTGAATATACTGAGGCTGTACATCAGCTATTTTGAGATATTTCGTAGCGCGAACACCTTAATTTCCTGGTAGATACATTACTGAACTTTCTTCATATCATCATTCGCAAAACTCTCTACAGGTGCTTTAGAATATGTCTTTAAAACGCCAAACTAGAAGGCCATCGGGATTAACAATATAAATGTTGAATTCTTCGGCAGCTTGTAATCTTCCGACAACATCGCTCCATTGAATGAATAAATATTGATAACCTAAAGATATGTGGTACTGGAAAGAATAATACTAATTCAATTTAACAATGGCCACTATGTATAAGTGGTTGAAGAATGTACGTATATAGCAGAGATAAGGTAAAACCGAGAATCGGCCGGAAAAAATGTCCCGCAACTAATAGTAGGAGAAGTACAATGGATTATCAGAAGCATAGAACCATCAACAAAAAGGAATAAAGTCATTTAGGTGGAGAGGGCAAGGTTCCAGAGATATAATAATTAATGTTTGATATGATGATGATTATCTGTGGCATCTGTACAGATACAGATACAGATGGAGATGATGATGCTTATCTGCGGCTCATTTGCTTCTTCTTGAAGTGGCGCGCCCTTTACAGGGCGTTGCCGGTCTTCTGTAGGTGTGCCTGTCAAGTAGTCTACAGATATAGGGAACCTACATCTTTACGTGGGCTCCGAAACACGGAAGTGCTTGCACTTCTACTCCCGAGAAGACTTACTAGGCACTATACTTCCGTGGTTTGCCATTGCCTTGCAAAAAGTGCTTTCGATATAATTATGTATGGCCTTGGGATCTCGAACCCGGGACATTGTTAAGATCACGATCAGACACAAGCTTAACCAACTGAGCTACGACTGCCTGGCGTACCTATATGTAATTAGTAATAATTATTAAAGTCAGTGTATGTGAATAAGACTGCACTGCAAGAAATGGCAAACCCAAAACTGTTGCTGTCAATTCCTTTACTTAGAATAATTATATATGTATTCATGTTCGCCTTATCGTTTTTATCTTTTATTCTATTTGGTTGAAATTTTATATTCACATTTTAACAGTGTAGTACGTAACAAGTGCGTAAAGTGACATATTATGAAACGAGCGAGCAAATGTTGGCACGAGCCGATTAGAATTCCAATCACCACCAAAACAGGATTGTGGCTGGAATTTGCAATCTTTAGGATATGGAAAAAATCCGAACTAATAAGGTATTATTTTCCATATAAGTATTTCAAAATTTGATTTTAGATTTCTTTAAAGTTGTACTTTATCGTTTTTATCCCACTATTTTTGAACATTTTTCCCTTGAAAGATACAATCCACGACCTTTTTGTAATTAGGGCTGTCCATCGAAGTAGATTCTGGATAAAAATTCAAATCTTCTAGACTAAAATTCGAATGCTTCCTAGAAATGCTCCCGAATTTTAAATTCCGTAAATTATAAGTTCAACAATATAATTTCGAATACAAGTTATGGATTTAAATCTTCAACTCGAATTCGACTATGCTTCAGATTTGGATCTTATAAACCTAAAGCAAGGTAAGAAACACAAACTTGCACTACGAATTTCAATCTCGAACAAACGAATTAACTCTTCAGGAAATAATTTAAAATTCAGTACGTTTGATGTTTGAAACAAATGTGAAACATAATTCAAAATTTAAAATTAAAGGGGCACAATTCTTGTGAAAAAATTTATTTTGAAATCTACATTCGAGTTTTGAAGTTAGATCTTAGATTCACAATTATATTTTGAATGTAGCCCTATAACACGCAAGTAATGTGTAAAGAAATTCGAATTTTTCGACCGATGCCGATGATTAAAATTGAATTGTAAAAATTTTCTAATAGTGATAACCCCAGTGACGATTAAAGATTAAAATTCCACTCTCCTAATCAAAGGTTTTTACATTTTCTGCCAATAAATGTACCTTGCTTTTACTTCTTCCTTCGTTATTGATTTTCAGACTGCTTCGCGCAACTTTTTAAAACACGAGATGCATTCCTTTATTCATTTGTCTTTTAATATTTTTATTCCGTAAAGTAAGATGAAATTCTTCTTTGATTACTCTTACTTATTCGCTATCTAGGATTCCGCTTTGGTTCTGAAAATTCCTTGTGGTTTGTATTTTTTAGGTCAGTCGTTATCAGAGTTTTATATTAGCGAATTTATCTGTGGTTTGCTCCACTTTACTGAACGAAATTTTTATTTTGCTGAGACTAATCCTTAATTTATCAATCAAATGTTGATGTTTTCAGCGAAATTACTTGTCACTGGATTAATATATTTTTAGGAGTAATTTAATTTATATTTTTCTTTCTAAACCTACGTCTTAAAGCTTTACAAAGGTTTTTCTTCTGATAATGAGATACTTGCATTCTTTTTATTGCTATTATTTCGTCTCTTAAGTACAAACCATATTTATACTAAAAAATTGTAAAGGCATCGGCAGTTATACAGTGGGATCAGTGGGATGTGCTTAATATTAAAGTCACGAACCTCGAATTTGTCACACGAATTATTAATTTAAATAAACAACCTTCCAAGATTGTACTTATAAAGTATCATAAATTTCCACATAAAAGGGTAAACCACGACATGCTTCTTTCAATGTTTCTGTCCTTTCTTCATTGTCATCTTCATCAAAGCAGGAATACTGTAAACTTTAATCTATTAATCACGGCTGTCATTAAAATTGTTGAGCAGTGTTACCGTGCTGTTTAAATTGACGTTGACGAACCGTGTGTCGTCTTCCAGATTTTACAGATAGGAGATTTCATGTTAACAGGTTGTGTATACTGAGTAGACGTGATTTATGATAAAGCATCAAATTTTCCGGCATAAATGTCATGCTAGCAACACTTATTTGAAATCCTAACTTTCTAACATATTTGGAAACAACGGAAAAATTTTGTCGGGACATTTAGTAATATTTTTTCGTTAACGAAACCGATTCATAACTTTTAGTAGGTTTTATTGAAATCGCTGTTCCTAACACGCAATCCAAATGTATGTGATGATTAATCACTATCACAGTCATTTTAATGTAAAAGGTTTAATTATTTCCTTAAATCAGCACATTAACCTCTGTTGTGAAAGTGGAAGTTTAGTAATTATACCACTTTAGTTTTTTCATTGTTCGCTACATTCGGTAAATTAAACTAATAAGGAATGCAGTTTCATAAAAAGCACGTTAATGTATTCGTACAGTAACTAAATTTATGGATTAATAAAAACAAACGAGGTATTTTAATTTACAGCTTCCTCAGATACCTTAAAATGCCCCATGTAAATTAACAGGAAGTCGACTTTAAAAGTTAGGAGACTCCACCAAAGATTTATTGCAAAATCTTCACGCGTGAAGCAGATTAAAGAGTTTTCCAGATTTCCTCCTAACTTCGACTTATTTTGTTTTTTAAGTTTTAATTAAGGTTTTTTCACTTGTATTCATTAATTTACTGTTGGCGCTGAAAAGTTGGAAGCTACGTTTGGAAATTCGCAGAATTTAACTTTTTTTTCTTATCTTTATAACGGCGGTAGATCCGAGTTAGTAAATCCTTAAATAAATTTATTAACAAATTAACTTCATAAATCTTTCGGGATACGTAAAAGTATATCTTGGTGGCGTTTCAGTTCGAACATTAGAAAAGATATTCTTTCAGTATTGGAAATGAGGGTCGGCGCAATTTATTTTTTTAGTTCTCAGGGAAATATTTATTTGAACCCCATATATGAATAATAAATTTATAGTTATGAGGGTAATCTTTTAGACCTACGTTTTTAGTAAGAGTATAACCGATCTGAGAAAAAATTCACAATTTGCTTGTATTTTATTGAAAATGTCATGGTACGCTATTTGCTTTATTTGAAAGGACTTACAAATTCGTAGATTGTAACTATAAATAAATAAATTTTCGAGAAATACTAAAAATACCAATCCCAAAATATATTTCCTTTCGTTAGGAGAAATCCGGTTTTAGAAGTTAAGATAAAAAATCCTGGCTGGAAAATAAAATTTTCAGAGCGGCAATTGCTTGTGGGATTTTGCCCCAAACAAAAAATTCATGCAAAATTTACCTGTAACAACTGTCTTGCGATTACTCGCGTCACGAATTTTAGGCCGCAAGGCCAGTATAGAATTGTTGAAAAATTGCTCAAGTCAGGTAAAGTAAAACTATACACAACCAATAGTTTGTTCTGTTAAAAGTTTCCTATTTAACCTTAAATCGATATTTTATAATATTCTGGTGCATACATACACGTAATTTTAAAAAGCTTTAAAAGTCAACGTCTTGAGGAGTTGATTTGGTTTAAAAATGAAATTATCAGATATCAAAACTCGAGTAAGGGTTTCTTACCATTTATTGTTTCTTCAGTTGTTTGCAGATATCTCAAATATTAAATTTGTTGATATCTATTTTAAAGAATAGGCGAGGAATCTCCTCTATTTGGTTTAATTTTATTTAATGCTTAATAAACTAAAACAAAAAATCTACATAATTGTTCTATGAAAGCGCAAAGTCGTTCGGAGCTCGGAGCTCAGGAATCAGGGTTATTGACCAATTACTGTTCTTTCAGTTGTTTGCAGATTTCTGTAATATTTGTTTGTTAAATGTTAGGTGATAAAATTCTGAAAATATATTTACATACAAATTGCTATTCTATTATTAATTTAATTAAATTGATTTTATGAAATATATAAAAAATCCAACTCAATTTAGAATAGCGTTCATGATTTTATAATTACACCAATTATTCTAGCACCTATATTATATTATTGATTTTTTTAAATGAATTTTTTATTGTAAATAAAAATTGGGGCATTACAGCCAGTATTTGTTTATTAGTAATGACTGGAAACCGGTACATACCGAATGGCATTTGAAAAAATTAAGTTAATTATTGTGGTTAAAAATTTTGCTAATTCAAACAAAATTTGGTTAGAAGCAAAAATTATAACTACAATAAACTGAATTTATGTGCCTTGGGACAGTTTCTATTCATCTGTTTCATATACAAAATAGTATATTATGCAATGAGCATTTAATCATAGCTATTAAGACACGAGTATGAGAATTAAGACACGAGCCGCAGGCGAGTGTCTTAATGAATACGAGTGTCTTAATAACCATTAAATGCGAGTTGCATACACTATTTTTTCTACGACCAGTTATAATAATGAAAAAATATGCACCTTCTGAAAAGCTGCTACCTAACCTTATTTTTGACAACTTTGCTGCTATTGGTTATCTCAATTAAGAAACATCAACAACTCGCGTAACTATGGTTACCAAATAAAATACTTTGCTGCTATTGGTTATAAACTTGTATCTTAATGAAAAATCTGTATCTCAATGAATATCATTAAAGTACAGGTAGTAAATGTTTAATAAATCAATTAAAGTATGGGAGTAGAAAAAATAAGTTTTAAATTAAAATTTTATAAATGTAACAGTAGTTGTGAATGATCACAGCTAATACTGATTTTCTGATAAAAAAGAATAATAATTCTACGTTTGTTATTTAATAGATTGTGACAAAGCTTTGAAAAATGTCTTTATACTCAACTGAATTCTGGAAAAATTCTAAAGCTTATCACTTTTATAATAAATATTTACGGAAGAACAAGTTCAAATATCCAGTTTTTCCTGAAAATAACTAAGAAGATAAGAATGGTAGATGTAAAAAGTTGTCAAATTTTTACTTATGACTATAGAAATGTTTATGTCTGAATGTCAGACTAGTTAGATGTTAATTGTTTCAATTTACTGTTTTTCTTTCCTTGACCAGAGTATAAGGATACCAGTTCTGGGGCAAGTAATCTTTTCATATGCATGTATATCCCTAGGGCCGTTTCTGGTGGAAGTGCAGCCCGTGCACTCGCACAGGGCGGCAGAAATTCGGGGGCGGCATTTTTCCACATCAAATTTTATAAATTCCACAAAAAATTAAAATTATTTGTAGTTGCCAAACTCTAAATTACATTGTAGATAAAGCAGTAAATGATTTATGACGACCAGTACCGCCCTTGCTTGCCTTGCACTGGGCAATCGGTGTACTTGCGCCGAGCCCCGCACTGATCAAAATTCGGACCAATTACTCGTACTTGCTATTTTAAAAATATGAAGTAGGTATTTGAATTTTGCAAATACCTATTTTGTGATTTTAATTTTACTAACAATTTGTTTTATTTGTGTTAATTTTTAGTTAAGAGAGCTGGCAGTGATTTCTTGCTAACAATTTGTTGGTAATACAGTCATTTTCTATTGCTTTTCCTCGTTTGTCAATTGTGTATCAATGTGTGTCTGATGGTTTTCCAATGATTCTATATTAGTAGGCTTCTTTTGTCATTTGCAACATAGCTTTGACGTTTCATAATCTGGAAAGTCATTTGCTAAACAGGGAAACGCAATTGACAAAAGAGGAAAAGCAAAAGAAAAACACTGTAAATTGCAAAAAAGTGAATGTACTATTTTTATTTGTCTTTTTTTAATTTTGTTAAATATTTAAATATAATGCCACTAAATTTATGACTTTATTTTCTAAATATAAGGAGGCGGCAATTTTATTTTTTGCACGGGGCAGCAAAAATCGTAGGAACGGCCCTGTATATCGATTTTGTTTGTGCTTTCAAAAATGGCGTGAAGTAAGCAGCACATGGGGGCATTTTTTATTTCTCAAGGGGGGGGGGCGTCTCGCAAAAAAACTGAAAAGGTCTCAAAAGAGCACAAACGAAGCGCAAACGATTGGCACAAACGATTTCGTTTGTGCTTTCAAAAATGGCGTGAAGTTAGCAGCGCATGGGGGGGGGGGTACGTTTATCTCGCAAGGGGGTGGTCTGGCAAAAAAACTGAAAACGGCACAAAAGGGCACAAACGATAGCATACAATAAAATTATTTGTGCTTTTAATGTCCTGCTAACTTCACGGACCCGAAAGCCTAGGGTAGATTCTTCACCATTTGTTGTTCTTCCAGTTGTTTGCAGATTTCTGTATTTTGTATTCTATAGGTATAATATTTATAGTAATTAGTAGGTGAGGAATCTGTCCCAAATATTTAATGTTATTTTAGTTAAGGCACCAGTTAGCAAACCAAAACAAAAAAATCACATACTAGGTTGTATCAAAAGTTTCTGCCACTTTTTGTTTATATCGCGTAGGTATAGTACATTTTGAACTGGTCCAAGATGGCAGAGCTGTTAATGCCGATCTGTACTGCTAACAATTGAATAGGATGTATGCCATCTTATCCCAGAAATACCCGTCGTTGGTCAAAGGCAAGTAGTACTTCAACACGACAATGTTCCAGCGTATAGGTCACGTTTGACTCAGCAAAAAAGCCAAGAGTTGGGTGGCGTAGAAGTTTTGCAACATCCAGCATATAGTCCCGATATCAGTCCATCCGATTATGGTTTATTCCGTTCAATGGAACATGATTTGCGTGGACAGCAATTTTGTACTGTTGCAGGGTCGAAAAGACATGCCGGGAATTCTTTGCGTTCAGACCAAAACCAAAACAATGGCGTATGGTCATCGAGAAATCTGCTGTAAACCAAAAATTCAGGTAATAGTTCCATGACCATGACTTATCTGGTTTGGAAACCAAGGGAGATTCTTCACCATTTATAATTATTGCAGTTCTTTCCAGATTTCTTTAATATTTATTTCTTAATTTTTATGGTAATTTGTAGGCGATAAATCTCTGTTAAGTATCTAATTTAACTTTATTTAATATCCCACTTAATTAATCAAAACCAAAGTTTTACATAATGTGAAAGACCAAGGCAGATCTTCCATCGTTTATTGTTCTTTCGGTTGGTTACAGATTTTTGTAATTTTTATTGTAATTAATAGGTGAGCCCCCCCCCCAAATATTTAATTATATCTTATTTGATACACCAATTAATAAACCAGAACCAATAATTGAGGTAAATTGTTCTATGGCTATGACTTATCACCCTATAAGGTTTGGAAAGTACAGGGCAGATACTTCCCCATTTATTTTCCTTTGAGTTATTTAGAGATTTCTGTGACACGTATTTCTTAAATTTATCACTATTCATGGGTGAGAACTCTGTCTTAATTATTTCAATTCATTTTATTTACTACTCCAATCGGTAAACCCAAACCAAAAATTCAGATAACTGTTCCATGACTATGATTGATCTGTTTACGGAAACATGGGGAAATTATTCAATATTAATTATTCTTTCAGTTGCTTGCAGATTTCTGTAACACTTTCTGCTAATATGTATTGTAATTAATAGGTGGGTTACTTCTAAACTGATTTCATTTAATACATTAATTAACAAAACTACAACCAAAAATTCACATAATTACTCAATTATTATGGCGTTGACTTTACTGATATCATAATTAAAGACGTAAAAGGTCATCCTCCAGAAAATGTCCATTGCGTGCGTCATAACACATAAAAACACACACTTTTAATTATATTTCAAGTAGTACAATCAAAGAAAAATGTTAAAAATTTAATTGTCATCAAGGAACAGTGTCTATTAAGGCGACAGAGGTCAAAGTTCACGTAAAATCGAGTTCTTTTCTACATTCATAATTCACAACCTTAGAACTTCTCAATTGTGTATTGTGATAGCAAATCTGACGCTGAAAAACGGTAAGTACCGCGCTTAACAAGTTGTAGAAAATCGGTTCGCCGTTCTCCATTGTGCTCAATTTTATAAAAGTTCTTTATGCAATTGTGAATAATTCAGGCTTTCATACAAATTACTTGTAAAAAATGACCATGAATTCTGGGTTTTTAAAGAGATTATTATGGTGATGCTTCAATCTTTTAACGTCGGCAATTCACTTACACAATGAATAGTTTTAACGCTGAACGTTTAGATAATTATTTAAATATGATTTAACATTCTTTATTTTGGGCATCGTTTTAATGTAGTTTCTTTATATTGGAGTTTAACTAACAGGAACAAAACAAATTGAAATTTTAATTACTGCAATAAGTAGGAAACTTTACCTAATTTCTGATTTGAACTTACCTTCGAGGTTATGTAATACCGTATTAGTTTGGTTATTTACTACGAGAAATATAGATCTGCGGGTGCCAAGCATCTTAACGCACGTCGACTGACATCTGACCAGACCTTGGCCAGGATCGAACCCAACACCTTTAACTTATTATAAGGCAGCCTTGCTACTTTACACTACCGAGGCTGGCACTTCATATTTAAATCTGAATTCTTACCGTTGTTCTAAAAATGCCATTCCGTGCCAGTATAATTCTTTACATTATTTATTAGTTCGATAAATTTAAATGATGAATGCATAACTTGACAGAATTAATCAAACTACATATGAGTGCTCAACGGTTAGTAACCTTGTTTAAATATTATCTAAAATGCAGCAGATAGGCTTTTATAATCCTAACTTTTGAATTTAATTTATATTTGTGTTGTGTTGAAAAGTTTAGGGTTGGTCTAAATTTATGAGATATACAATTGAAAACAAGGAATAATCCTTTTAACATTTATTTTAATTAATTGAGTAAATCTTGATAGGGACTCGGACTTTATTCCCAAATTTAAGAAAATACCATGCACTCCCAATTAAAACAGTACCAAATAAGGTGTTTACCATGTAATAATGTAGACTTACCACCTTCCTTTATCTTTTGCCAAAAGTTTTTCTTCGGTCAGCGTTTTCCTCTATGTTCAGTATTTCTTCAAGGACTACAACCCATATCTGATGTAGTTTTTCACACTTCCTGTTTGTTTTTGTTTTGATGTCCCATGCATTCTTGATTGATTTTTGCTTGTTCGTCCTTCGTCAGTATTTCCTACAGCTGAGTTGCCTTGATTCAATGTATTCCAGCTACTTTTTCTTCTCTCGTGCCATACGAGTGACTCGCCAAATATGTATGTTATTTTTATTGTTTACAGTTTGTTTTGTTTTCTCCTTGGAACTTACAACATGCATCCGTCCGTCAGCAGCATCTCCTAAATGTTTATTCCGGTTTTTCTTAATATTTCTCGTTTGCCTGATTAGATTTGGTTGGTGGTGTAGTTTAGTTTTAGTAATTTAGCTGACCTTTTATTCATTTCTATTTACTGCTTTCGACTGCACTCTACTGGTATCCCCAAGTATTAGAGAGTTCTTACTTTTTTCAGCTCTATACTGGATGATTCACGTAGGACACGCCCCTTAAAAACTTCAAATGCAACCCAACATACACGTTTCCAAAGCTACTAGAAATATATGCAAATTCATAAACAAAATTTGATGAAGTAGATATGTATGTTGGCAAATCTTTATTGTTCACTTATTCGTCAAAAGCGACAGTTTGGAATTTCTAGTCGTCAAAATAAATTTTTATTAAGGTAATTTTGTATACAGAGTGTAAATAAAATATGGAGCAAAAATTATTTTGCGGTGATCTATGATCTGACAAAGCTTCGAAACCGCCATCAAAAATTTTCCGTAATCCTTTGTTCCTTAATATTTTTTTGAATTTTGAATGCTGGTAGCGTAACACTGTTGCCAGATTTATTTTTCTTTGGGTGCTTGTTATTCGGAGACGATGCAGAAAGTATCATTAAAAATAGATAATTCTTCATTTAGACACCCCAAAGTGTAACGCATTTACCTTTTTGCTCCTCATTTTATTTACACCCTGTATACAATTATAATTTTTTTTTATTTTTATACTAATAATTGATATAAATTCATTTATCCAATTCAGTTACGAAATGTCAACATTTCGACATTGATTTTAGTTGTGAAAAGTGGTTCATTTTGTAACTAGTTACAAAATATGCTCCCATTTTGTAACTAGTTACAAAAAGATGATTTTAGTGGCGAAAAGTGGTTCATTTTGTAACTAGTTACAAAATATGCTCCTATTTTATCACTCCCATTTTATCACGATGACCCAACTCCTTTTTTAAGAAGATGTGGCATTTACATTTTGTTATCTGAATTGGATAAAATCTTGTATGAAACACGTTGCAAAACATGTCTTTTTATCACGTGGCGTGTTGTTCATCTCGGCTTCGCCTCGACGAACAATTTCACGCCTGGTGATAAAAAGTCCATCATTTTGCAACTCGTTGCATAAATAGCTATTTTGTCATTTATATTATTTTTCTTAAATTTATAGTTGTAGGTTATGAAAGTTTTCAATTTGGAACATAACCTTGACATGATACTTAATTAATTATGTATTGAAATTCTGAAGAAAAACACCTTGTAGGAATCTTGTGTGATTACCTGATCATCCGCAGAAATTTAGTGTGAATAGGTGGTTATCATTCACAGGTACTCTAATACCACTTTCTTCTTCCATGTTTCCAGGACTACTTTCAATTATGAGTGAAATAGCGGTGAAGATAGGCTGCATCCTTGTCTCAGACATTTGGTTGGAGTGAAAGGTTCCCCAAGTTCATTACCATTTTTATGTAGATTTTGTTGTATCGCTTCATTTCATTTATTATATTTAAAGAGTTCGTGATCTATGTTCATGACGTTTAACGCTTCCCATAATTTATTTTGAGGAACCCAATCATAAGCTTTCTTTAGGTCAATAAAAGCTAGGTGAGTTTCTTCTCTCTCTGCTGTTGGTCTTCTCTGTCAGCTGTTGTAGCACGAAGATGTTGTCAACACAGGATCTGCCCTTAGTGAAGCCACGTTGTTCGCCACTAATGTTATTTTTTAAATTACCTTGCAGTTTGCTGTTAAAATTTGACCGAACGGCCTGCTGAAGGTAGTGGTTATACTCAGACCTCTATAATTATCAGGGCCCTTTCTTGAGGCCTTTTTGTATGTAGATATAATATACGATTTTTTCCATTGGACAGATAATTTATTTTGTTGCAGACAGTTGATCTTGTGTTCAAGATATGTCTTCCTTATTTGAGTAATTCAGCTGGTATAGACCTTGGGCCCGATGCTCTTCCTTTTCATCGATTTTCGGGCTAATTCCACTTCTTCTTCGGTGATTCTGATGTTTGTGTTTATATTAAGCATAGTAATATACATAACGGAATATCTGGCAGTAAACACCCATGCTCAATTTCAAATACTCATTAGTGACCTACAAGAACTACAACAAATAGAAAGATTCAAATACCTAGGGGCAAAAATTACCAAAAATAGCATGGCCCAAAAAGAAATAAAGTCCAGGATTGAAAGTAGCCAGAAAATAATAGGAAGCCTAAACTCTATATGGTGGGACCGACATAGGTATATCAAACAACGTAAAGAAATACATTGGAAAAACAATGGTAGAATCGGTTCTATGCTACGGCTGCGAGACATGGGGCAGCAAAAAAGAGTACCAACGTAAGTTGCAAACAGAAGAAATTGATTACCTAAGAAGAAATCTCAAGACTAGAGCATGTCACAAATGAGGAAATCCGAAACACGATGGAAGCCCATGATAAAGTAACAGATAGGATCGATGGAAGAGGTTATCTGTTAAAGATGGAGGAAAAGAATCTTTAATTGGGATCTTAAAATAGGCAGGCCACGAAGATCGCGGAACAATGGAATTGGGGAAGCAATGAATACCTATGAACTACAAAATGAGGATGCTCAAGACCGAAATCTACTGCGTTTGAGAACCGGAAAGCTGCGACCGGTGACGGCGGTATAAACCCGGATATACGAGTAGATACGATATACATATGTGTGTATAATGATTGTGTTTATTACATAGTTCCCGGAAACATAAAAAAAGTACCACTAGGTCCGCAGTAGAAACATAATAAGCTTCTAATTATCACTTTGTTGTTGACTCCTTAGCATATGTTGGTGATGTAACGAAACCTTTATTAATTACCTACTTCATAGTGGAAATATGATCAATATGATTCAATATTGTGGCAATTTTGTTATATCTTGGTGGTTGTCCATTATTTTATTCATTATTCACGTATGTGGTTCTTAGATTATTATACTTTCGTTGCAACTTCTTGCCCCATGTATTCTTGCCCGGTATTTTCTTTGGATTTAATAACCTTTACCTAGGTAACAATATATTTCTTCTTCGTTTGTTAATATTTGTCTATTTCCGTCAGTAAAATCTTTTACTTCGTTTGTTCTTACTGATTTTTGGTTTTGTTTACTAGACGATTCAATTATTTCTCCATATTTTTTCAGTTACTATTCCTCTCAGTGATTATTATTCTCTTTTCGTCCTATCTCTTTTGTCTACTAGGCAGTTTGTATGCTTGAATATTTTCTATACCAAGGTTTTATAGACTACGAGTTTCCTTCTTTGTTTATACAGGCTGTAACACAACTTATCCGAAAAATTTTAACTATACATGCACCTTTAAATAAGAAGTCGATTTGTGAAACATAAATTTAATAAAAGTGCAACACAAAAGGAGATAAAAATTGTACGCTAATACAATGTCCATCACTCGTTACTGTATATGTTACGGTCATTGACGACAATCCGGCCACTCACGTTATTGGCCGGTCAGTATCGATAATACCTTGCTAAGTCGGGCATCATCGATAATGACCGGCCAATAACGTGATTGTCCATGTAAATACGGCTTTGTTGACAATTAATGCTTCAAGTGTGGTTTTTACAACATTGTCCGGGCCATTTCGCTAGTGCCCACTACAGAGCGGGCGATGATGATAGTATAGAAAGTTAGGCTATGTTTTTTGTTTATATTATGAGTGTCCTTGTGGTGTCCGTGCATTTCATCTAAATAATGGTACGGTCAATGTGGTAAATCCGGTCAGTGTTAACAATGACCGGTCAGTGTGGATAATGTACTTGGTGTAGCAATTAAAAAACTGACCTTCCTCTACCTCTAACCTCCAATAAATGCCTCTGCCAAAACAGTAGAGGTGTTTATTGGAGGTTAGAGGTAGCTGAAGTTTATTTTTTTCGTAATTTTTAGTTACTCAATTGGATTATCAGATTTAAACAATATATTTATTATAGCATTTGATTACTAATAAACAGTATATATTTTTTAGCATTTCATTACTGATTTAATACATGTAACATTTCCATGCCATCAACATTGTCCAGTTGCTTTTGGCCAACATCGTTAGCGACCGGGCAAGGATGTAAATACTAAAATTAGATGAAAATTTTTACAACATTGCCCAACCTTAACGGGCCATCTCGTCAATGCCCGGGCAACAACGATAATGCCCACGAAAATTGGTCATCTACATCAATGCCCGGTCAATGTTGTTAATGCCCGCTTTACATCTTTGTCCGTAACATATACATGTGCCATTTTTATTGAAAAAGTAACTATCACTTCACTACTAATAATTCGCACACAAGCTGACAGATTACTATATTGTACTTCTTTTGTTTTTGGCAGTTGTTTTATGCAGTGTTCGATAAATTACCATTTTTGTCATTTTAATGAATTTGTAACTTTAACAATTTTTATCTCGTTTTGTGTTGGACTTTTATTGATATTTTTTTAACAAATCGACTTCTTATTTAAGTGTGCATGTATGGTTAAAATTTTTCGGATAAGTTGTGTTACACCTTACACCCTGTAGAAGTTTGTTCATATCTTTCAACCACATCTGTCCTTTCTCTAGTTTTTTTTTTTTTTTTTGTAATTGAGTGTATCGGCGTCGATTGCTACGATCTTTGGCTTTGTAAACTTAATCCTACTTAACCTACACGAGTTTGAATGCCAACCAAGCGCCAGTCATGGTTAGGTCCCAATCCGAACCTCTCGGTCGTGGAGCATACACTCGTCTGCTGTGCCACCGAAAGAACCTTCTCTAGCTTTAAAATTTTAAAAATTCAAATTCTTCAACTTTCCAATAAATTATGTTGTGATCTCTCTCTCCTTTACTGGTGACATGAGTAGATTTTTTATTTTTGTAATATTTAATATCATCCTTCTTTTATCTTTTTGTAGTAGTATATAATAAATTAGTTACTTTTCTGCTATGGTTTTAAATTCATTGGTGTATTTATGTATATTTTTGTGATGATAAAATGCATTTAAGCTATCTATCATGCAAAAAATTTAATGGTATTTTTAGGATTATTACTCATTACTGCCTCATCTATTATGTGACTATTAGAACCTTGTAAGATCTTTCTTATCTATTCCTGGGTTGTCTACATATAAGTTTATTTATGGAAACTTTCCTGTTTTCCTTTTTTTGGGAGACTTTTCTGATTGTTTTCTATACTTCTCTCTCTTGTTTCTTCATCACATCGTCGGCAATGTACTGAAAACGATCTGTATTCTCACCTCAAGTGTAAAGTCATTTTTAATAATTCTGCTATAATATTATGTATCTCCGTTCTGCATATTTAAGATCACATTAAGTTAGGTATGTAGGTATATTTAGAATAAATTCTTGGCCATCGATGATTAAAACGATTTTATTTTTCCTGTATTACAACTTAATTGATATAACCATACTGTGACCCTGAATTGCTATTTCAGTTGGCTATAATCAATTTTACCTGGTAGGTATTAGTACCGGGTGATCAACGGAATTTATAATTAGAGCAGGCTGTGATATTTACCATAAAGTTGGCAACACAGGCTTGCAGCTTGAAGTTAAAAATGTTAAGTGTCAGAATTGGGACATTTATTTTTAAAAATGTTTGATATTCAACATAAAATTTTTTCTCAATGAAAGTTTTTTCTTCAAACTTATTTTATTGCTGCGTTTCAGCAAAATAATGTTTACTATATCATCAAAGATCGTACAAAGCACGAGCTTAACCTCAAATATAACAATTGTCAATTTATTATTCATTTCTCAGTGTGTCCAACCACCAATTCGGGCCCGTGAAGTTAGCAAAGTAATAAAAGCACTAACGTTTATAATTTGCACATTATTAGTGCATCGTTAGTGCACGTTAGTGCACTATAAATTAACATCAGCAAAGTACGCATTTTATAACTATCGCAAAATATATATTTTTTGCTAGCTTCGCACCTAGCAAAGTGTTTTTCTAAAATCCGAGGGAAAACGTGTGAAGCGGTTAGTGCTTCGTTAGTGCACGTTAGTGCACTATAAATTTTTCGCTAAAAATTATTCACTCTCAAGATATTGCGTATTAAATTATTTTTGTTAGCTTCGCACCTAGCAAAGTGTTTTTATAAAATCCGAGGGAAAACCTGTGAAGCGGTTAGTGCATCGTTAGTGTACGTTAGTGCACTATAAAGTTTTCGCAAAAAATTATTCGCTTTCAAGATATTAGGTATCAATTTTTTTCGCGTTCGAACCTAGTAAAATTTTTTTCTAGAATTCGAGAGTAGCCTCCGAACAGGTTAGTGTTTTGTTAGTGTACGTTAGTGCTTCGTTAGTGCACGTTAGTGCACTATAAAATTTTGGCGAAAAATTATTCGCTTTCAAGATATTAGGTATCAATTTTTTTCGCGTTCGCTCCAAGCCAAGCTTTTTTCTTAAATCAAAGGGAAAACCTCTGAAGAGGTTAATGCTTCATTAGTGCACGTTAGGGCAATATAAAATGTTCGCAAAAAACTGTAGACTTTCAAGTTATAAGTAACAATAAAATTCTATTTTGTATTTTATTTCCACGCTAAAGCAGTAGCACACGATAATAATTTCATGTTAAAATATAAGGGAAGTGTGCCTAATATAGTACATCTTCCTAATATCGCACACAGAATTATTTTTGTTAATATGTGCTGCACTCGAATGGTATCAACCAGAACTAGTAGTATTTGAAGGGGTAATCGGTCTGTAGTTACAGTTAACTGTAAATAATAGCGTGTTACGCCATAACCAAAGATTTTTATATTTCATAGTAACAGAAATTTGTGTAAGTGTTTATAAAAAGTGCTTTAAATTAACGAGGTACTTAATTACATGGAAAATTATTGCTGTAACACTACCATAATATAGTGTAGATTAAGTACTAGCACATGCAGCGTTGGTGGGTGTGTTTTATTATTTTGTTTTGTGGGTTAATTGTATTTTAGGTTATTTGCATAATATCGTACAGTGCGATATTCGGAATATCGCACTGTGCGATATTAGGGCAAAGTTATGGCGCATATTATACAGTCAAACAGCTGAGATAGATCTTACTGATCTACCGAAGGTTCCTGTTCTACCCATTGATATTAGTCCCATTCCAAATTTCTACCGAAAGACTGATCCAAACTCTAAAAAGAAAGGGCGCCCAAGTGGCGTGGCGGCTCTATTAACAAGTTCGCCATACAAAAATAAACTGGCGGATGATCTACAAAAGCTGCCTGCTAAAAATGACAAAAAAGGTGATACAACTGCAAAAGCAGGACCCTCTCACAAAAAGAGGGCGCCTAAAAGGGGCAAATCTACTGCAAAACCATGCAAGAAGAAAAAATACAGAAGATGCAAATAGAAACATCTTCGGATCCAGAAGACTTGGACCAGAAACTTACTGTTTCAACAGATGAGGAAGATAGCGACCTTGATGCAGAATGCCCCTACTGCAAGAAACCGTTTTCTACAGACAAGGGCGGGGAAAAGTGGATCGTTTGCATTAAGTGTCATATATGGTGCCATGAAGCGTGTTCCGGAGCAGATGACTACAAAACATTTGTTTGTGAACTTTGCCTAGAAGGGTAAAAAACCCTTACTTTTCTTATATATATATTTTGTAATTTCGTTTTGATAACATTAATAAATTTTGTTTGCTGAAATGAAAGCCTAATAATGTCTGTTTTTATAAAGTTTCTACAAAAAAAGAAGTGTGCCATATTAGGAAGAGTGCCCTTCCTAATATCGCACACACGTTTTTTTTTTTTAACTTAACAGAAAAAAAGTATAATATTCTGTTCAAACGAAATAACTTTGTCATCTCTTGAGTACTATTCTGTAGCTAACAGAATGCTATGCGGTTTTTAATTTTGACGCGCTGAGGCTTCAAAAACTTAATTTTTCAAAATGGGTACGATATTAGGCACACTTCCCTTACTATTAATTTTAATTAAATATTATTTTGTCTCTTTTGAATAATAAATTAAGGAATAATTAAAATTTTATTGAGGTCGATTTTGTCTATTTAATGAATATCTTTATGCCAAATGGTGAACACCTTGCTAAGTAAAGGTATTATTAGTTAATACGCTTAGTAGTTAGGCATTATATAACTACATTTTTACCTTTACGCTTAATTTTTTTGAACAGCATATTTATCAAAAATGCTAAAACTTAGTTGAGCAAAAAATGTTAACTTGTTTCTTAGGTTAGTTGTAAGAGTTGTGCAATTTCGAAGCAGTGCATTCTAACACACCGAAATACTAACGAAATATCTTGAACAGTAAGGCATTTGCTATTATTTTAAATCGGAAACTTTAACATTGTAAATGCCTTATGAATATATCTTTTAAACTGAACTCACGTCTACTCCACAAATATAATATTGGTGGAGAAGACGTGAGTTTTTTGAATTGTTCACAATTTCATCCTTAACAATTTACTGCACCTGAAATATGGATTTTCATTATATGAAACAGTTTACTAAACTTAAAAACATTATGGATAATAAGCAATAAACAAATGAAAGAATTTTTTTCAGCTTATTTATAAAAGTAATAATTTACATAATAGTATATGGCATAACAAATATTTATCTAGCCTAGTATGAATTCTAATCATTAAATGCTATAACAAATAAACAAAAATCTCTAATAGTTCTCTACAATCTGAAAACATACCCATAAGTGCAATAAACAATTACATTTTTTAGAGGTTTCTAAAATAAGTAGATATGCAATATTTAACTGAACTTCTTTGGCCAAGAAATGTTAACTTTGTCCTTAGGTTTTCGCTCATTTTATTTCGGTAATTCATATTCGTTATTAACTAATAGCTTTGTAATAGGAAAAGCCAAGTAGTAGAAAACGAAATATTCCTATAAAAAATTATTCTAAAATAATTTATTCCGAATAATTTTCTAGTCTAACTATAATTGAAATAATTAAAGAATTTTGATCTACCTGGCCACGATCCACGACTAACCCTAAAGTCGTGCCGTTTTGTATGAATTTGGGTTATATCGTAAAACCAATAAAATAAACTTTCAAACATATTCGCAAAATATAATAAGAAATATTTTGAGTTAGATATCATAATAGCTATTTTTGTATTGTATCAATATAAATTGATTTGATTGAAAGCACAAGTTTTGTTAGATTAAACATTACTGAAATTGTTACGAATAGGTATTAATTCAAAAATACAACTAACTGACAACAGTCAGTTGATTTTATAATGGTGTGAATCAACATACTAATAAGTTTCAACGATCATTATTATCACAAGAAACATTAAAAGTTTTCTTACTAAACATGTAAATAATTAAAGTTCAAAACAAAACAAAAACAGTTACAAATTTTGGTAAATAATGATTAATATTGTAATGATCGTTAATACTTTTCCATATTAGATTATTTCTTGCGAACTAAAAATTAACAAATATCGAATAAGGAAAAATTAAAAACTAGGAACCTTCACGGCGACCCTTAAGAATTGCTTTAAATATCAACTTTAATAACAAATATGTATGGCGCCCAGCCAAAAGCAGTCAAAAGCATAACTACCCAAAAATTATAAATGAGTTAAATCATTGCAATATAAATTACGGAAAAAACAGTGCATTGTTACTTATTATAATAAATAAATATATTTTTCAGATCTATCAAAACGCTCTAGTGACTTCATGGTATAGCATGAAGAATTGCAATCGAAATAAAAAGCAAAGATCTGTTAATATGTTGTTTATAAATATAGACTTAAACAAAGATAGTTCCTTTCGTATGCTTTCAGAAGCGATTGAGAAGGGTTTCGTAAACAATAGCGTTTGTTCAAGTAGTCAAAAAAATGTAGAGTATAATTTTGCAATAAATGACCATATCTTTTTGACACAAATGGTTGGTTCATGTCAATTAGAAGAAATGCCTTTTACCATATCAGTAAAAGATAAAAATTTCATTTTAAGAGCAGCTACACATTATATTAACTCCGAATTGTTCGAATTAAATACCATGTGGCATTACGTTGCATTTCCTTGACATAGATAGTATGTGGGAAAATTTTGACGATATGGTGAAATAGTGCAATAACATTAAATTATGTACTGCGATACTAGAGCAGATGCAATATTAGAAATACATACAGTATTTTTCACCTAGGATTTGGGGTGTGTCGTCAGTTGGATTGTGAATTTATCAACAGTGCGTTGATAAATTCACAATCCAACTATACTCTATACTTCATCTCTTTCTAAACTAGGTTTTCATTACTTACTGCGCGCGAATGCGTGTCTAAACAGACAGTTTTTGGACGGGGCAAGTTGACGTCAACCCAAATGCTAGATGAAAAATACTGTAACTATGTCACGCGGTAAATGACGTCTCACAACATCGCGCATAGGCGTTTTAACGGGGTCTGGTATTATGCGCATGACGTCATGTCGACGTAGGTATGTATTTCTAATATTGCGTCTGCTCTACCACATATTGTAATGTGTACTATACAAAATCTTGTCTTTTGTTTATTTCGGCCTTGCATTTACAATAATATAATTTCCAAATTTTGAATTGTACACTGTACACGCACATTTATAGCAACAATATTTCACTGAAATAAATTTTTGTTGTTAGCATTGCTTATTATTTATTATTCATAACGTTTTTAAGTAAACTACTTCAGTTTAAAAGATATATTCATAAGGTGTTTACAATATTAAAGTTACCGATTTAAAATGATAGCAAATGCCAAACTGTTCAAGAAAATTCGCTAGTATTTCGGTGTGTTAGAATGCACTGCTTCAAAATTCCACAACCTTTACAATAACCTAAGAAACAAGTTAACATTTCTTGTTCAAGTAAGTTTTGCCATTTTGGATAAATACGTTGTTAAAAAAATTAAAGCGTAAAGATGTAAATACATACAGTGCGGGATTAAAGTATGGAATATATTAATTAAAACCGAAACAACCCAGTTTTCGAACAAATCCTCGAACACGTCGATTTTGTTTTATGAAAATGCAGATTTTTCCATTAAATTCGATTTTTGATCGTCATTTGTTTTCGAGTAATGACGCCAGAGATTTTTTTTTAAATGGCACCGCCTAAATTTTTTTCGTGTTTTCGATAGATCGTTTAATTCTGAAAACGATAACATAAAATTTTGACACCTTACATAAGAAAATTTTCGAACAAAAGACAATTTAAATGCGCAGAATTAGCCCACAAGTTATCGGCAATGTACAAAAATTTATAAGACGGCTCGCTTATTGTCAAGAAATCGATGGATAGCAGTTCCAATACTTAATCTGATTTTTTAAAAGCAAATGCTTGGCAAGAGGAGTTTTTCTTTTGTTTCGTTGTGTTTTCTAATTTTCATTTGTCTTTCGTTCGAAAATTTCTTATGCAAGGTGTCTAAATTTTATGTTACCATTTTCAGAATTAAAGGATCTATCGAAAACACGCAAAAAATTCAGGCGGTGCCATTTAAAAAAAATCTCTGTTGTTTCGGTTTTAATTAATATATTCCATACTTTAATCCCGCACTGCATATGTAATACCTAACTGCTAAGCGTATTAATCAATAATGCCTTTATTTAGAAAAGTGTTCACCATTTGGCATAAAGATATTCATTAAATAGGCAAAATCGACGTTAATAAAATTTTAATTATTCCTTAATTATTGAAACGAGGCAAAATAATATTTAATTAAAATTAATAGGAGTAGTATACTTCAACGTGAAATTGTTATCGTGTGTCTACAGTTTTTTGCGAAAATTTTATATTGCCTTAACGTGCACTAACAAAGCACTAACCCCTTCAGAGGACTCGGATTTAAGAAAAAAGCTTGGCTAGGTGCGAACGCGAAAAAAATTGATACCTAATATCTTGAAAGCGAATAATTTTTCGCCAAAATTTTATAGTGCACTGACGTGCACCAACGAAGCACTAACGTACATTAACGAAACACTAACCTATTTGGAGGTTACCCTCGGATTTTAGAAAAAAATTTTACTAGGTTCGAACGCGAAAAAAATTGATACCTAATATCTTGAAAGCGAATAATTTTTTGCGAAAACGTTATAGTGCACTAACGTGCACTAACGATGCACTAACCGCTTCACAGGTTTTCCCTCGGATTTTAGAAAAACACTTTGCTAGGTGCGAAGCTAGCAAAAATAAATTAATACGCAATATCTTGAGAGTGAATAATTTTTGGCGAAATCTTTATAGTGCACTAACGTGCACTAACGAAGCACTAACCGCTTCACACGTTTTCCCTCGGATTTTAGAAAAACACTTTGCTAGGTGCGAAGCTAGCAAAAAAAATATATTTTGCGATAATTATAAAATGCGCACTTTGCTGATGTTAATTTATAGTGCACTAACGTGCACTAACGATGCACTAATAATGTGCAAATTATAAACGTTAGTGCTTTTATTACTTTGCTAACTTCACGCACCCCCCTAATTCTAATTATGAATTCCGTTGATCACCCGGTAGTACTATTCAGCCCCACTTCTTCTTATTGACAGTAATAACTCAAAATTTAAATTTAATCCATGAAGATTAATAAACTGCACACAATTCGAGCAACACTTTGAGCTTTTAACCCTTTTCTGTATTTTTTTGCCGATTTTAACCAATAAAACCGTTACTTTACCAGCATTACTTGTTGAACTCGAATCACTCAACCTATTAATTGACTGTTTGTTATATTAACTAACATATTTTATTATAAGGTAGTAAATTCATGCATGAAAAATCCCAAAATGTTAATGTCAACTGAAACAGTACTTCTTGATCACGCTTCTGTCTGGAGGGGAAACAGAAAAAGAAGTAGAAGATAAAATTAAATTGATATGCGTTTGATTGTCAAGTTTGTTAAGAATAATCCAAAGGATTCAGTCTTCGACGTATTGCTACGAAATATTTACCTTTAACGAAGCCTTATATGGTATCATTAAACAATCCTTTTTTTATAGTAAGAAGTTTTGCAAAATATTACTTTAGATGGCTTCAACGTTATTTAAACATGAAACTTTTAGCAAAACACTGCGTATTACTTTAAAGTAATGGCTATAATGGCTTTAAAAATAATTCAATAAACTACAACAACGAAGTACAAAGACATGCTACCTAAAATGACCAGAGCCTTTTAATATTAACACTGAGTAGACGCTCAAAATGAGTTAACTAATTTGGAGTTTGTTAAGTGACCGGGGATCTTGATTTCATGAATTGTTTGAAGGGTTAGAAAGATATTTCAAGTAGCCAGAGGAGGTTATTTTTTTATGACAGCTTAGCATTTAATGGGCAAAAGTAAAAAGTCAGAAAATTGAGCAAGTAAACTGGTTTAGAATTTCCAAAAATTATAATTTACAGTGTTTATAGTCATTATTAGCCTAATTACAAATATAATAATACGTGACAATTTTAGAGGCTCAATGTTAATTTTAATATTAAGTTATTTAATTTTTTAAATCAGCTCCAACAACAATATTATCAAAATATATTAACACTATGTTTTTAATTAATTTATTGAGTACAGCAGGTACTTTTATATCAGCAAAGCAACTATAAGCGTATAAAGATGTCTGTTCATAATTGGTTTCCTTTGTTCCTGAAAGAAGTCGAATTCGGTGCACGTCCGATATCGATCGATTACTTACTGCCGTTACCAATGGGAATTTACTTAGTTTAAAATATTTATTTTTTAATGGAACTTGTTAGAAAAGATAAATCCCTTCAATAACTTATAAAGTGTTCAGGAAACCTCCGTAGGAATTTCCTTTAATGTGCTTAATTTTAAGACCATTAGGAATAATCAAGCCGCTAGCACCTACTAATATTCGTTTAATATAAAGCAGCCTCGATGTTCCCCGCATTTACTTGAACTTTATTAGAGATTTTATTGTTCTGCTTTTAACCATAAAATCTTTTATTGTTATTTTGATAACATATTTAAACGATGTACACAGATAATGGAGTTTACTACTAAATTTTAAACAGTAATGATGGAAGATTAGGTTAGTTCTTTTAATGACTGTTTTGTTTTTCTAATTTTTATATAGGTACTTTATGTATACAGGTTGCCCACATAATGTAAATCTTGAAAGTTTTGAAGTAGGAAACCCACAGGATAATTCACAAACTTTTACGTTTTTAGATTATAACAATTTAATGCTGAAAATCAGAGCGCCCACTCTGGTATTATTCATGTGTCACGTATGAGAATGCTTTGATCTTCTTTTTAAACGTTAATCGAAAACGTAGTTATTTATGCGTGTGCGTTGTCTTTTTTTAAACGTTTTGTTATGGACACCAGTGGCGGCTCGTGGCTTGAAATTATGGGGGTGCTGCAGCTTTCGAAATATACTTACATACCAGTAACGATCCTTGATATTTTTAAGGCGCCTTTTATTTTATTTAAGGTGCCTTAAATAAAACAAAACAAATCGAAATTTTACTCAATTTATAAAAAAAATAAGCTTACTGGAAAATGAAATAAAAAGAATTTTTATTTAAATATAAAATCCATTCTGCGATTTTTAACTTCACAAAATTTTTCGATCACCTGTTAACACTGGAGCAGCCTTGACCGTATTCGCAGTGATGTTGCAATCAAGTTGGAAATACGAACTATTTATTATTTAATATTCCTGTTTATATTACACATACCGTCGCCCAAGACGTCCTTGCACAATGATGACATCACCTAGTTTTTTCGTGGTATTCAGACGTATTATTGTTTTTGTTGGATCGGATGTCCAAGAGCTCAACGGCATGATGCATTAATGCTGAGATGCTGCCCAGATAAGCAGCGTTCGGACTACTTTTACCATGTATTATTAAAACAAACAAATCGCGGCGGAATGTGCACCGAATGTACTACGTTTCTGACACTGCTACATTTCTCAGCGCTCTGAATGGAATCTACAGCTTCGGTTTAAATAATTCCTTTTAAAAGCGGTTTAATTAATTAAATTTATGTAATAATTATGCAAAATATTGAATGATTGTTATATTATTGATATTTTCAAGTACAAATTTAATAGGTAATTAATTTCCGTACTTTGTTCTGGGGGTGCTGCAGTGTCGCAGCGCTTATGGACCAGCCGCCACTGATGGACACCGTGTATAAGGACGTTCAAAATCAAAAATAACGGAAATGTAATTACTGGCCCCGATCAGTAAATAATATCTCGATTAGATGTTCGGATTTTCAGATAAAATACGTTTAACCTATGGACGGAAAATTTATATGGTGTAGGAGTGAGATTAAATTTGGCGACGTTAAAAGCGTTAGTAAAGGTTTATCATGTAACCTGACAAGAACAGCTCGCTACGAACACCTCTGGCAATAATTGTAGGAGTTATTCAAGTGATTCACACTCCACTTCGATTACACATTACATCACAAGATTAACCTGTAATAGTCCACTGAACTAGCGAGTATTTAACTCACCAACTAAATTATTAGTTACTCAATGAGATTAGGTGTAAATTATTGTAATTAATATACTCTCGTACAATAGAATCACCAAAGTTATCTTGTAATCCAAATGTGGAAGTTAGCGGCACGTCATATCTTTGTACGTTCTGAATATATTGTTGTAATAAATGTGAATGCATAAAAAAGCTGATGTAAATCCCATAAGGCTTGATATGAAGGCTTCAAGATTTCGTTTCTCAAAGTTAAGCATAAGAAATGTTATAGAAGTGTATCGGTGTCAGAAAATATTTGCTTTATAGGCACATCTTACATTTTCACTCTTATTTATTATCCGGTTTGACATCAAGTAAATACTTTTACTGAGAGCATTTGAATGTTTATATAGCTACACGCTGTCCTTAGATTGACTTATCAAAAAAAAACATTTATATTTTTTTCAGGCGATGGACTTTCAAAGCTAGGGCATTTATGATTATACACAACTGCTGTTTCAAGTAAATCAATTTTGGAAATTTTGAAAGAAAGTGGCTTAGGTTCTAAACAGCTAATAGGTTCCAAAAGCCAGAATAAGAAGCAAATACGAGTTCCATGATTAATACTTTCCTATAAAATTGGTTCCCAAAATGCTTTGTCAATACCAACTTAAGATTAAATAAAAAAATTGATGTGATAATATAGGAGGCACTACTTTGATAGCAATTTGGATAAAACTAAAGGAATTCCTTTGTGGAGTAAATATTTTATTTTTGCCTGAATTGCTGTCAAAACCAGGGTTACAGCAGTAACATTGAAGATAATTAGCTTTAGAAACTTGCTTCCTAGAATCTGTTTTAACTATTTTATGAAAAGAATACGACTATAACCATATCAATCCCTTCGAAACACCCTGTAAACTGTATGCTGTGAGGTTTCAAATTGTTTTAATACGGATCGAGTTTTTTTCAACAGTATATTTAGCAAAGCTCTGTAGTTGTCAAAATGCTAAAAGAAAAATGAAAACATCTAAACTTAGCTCAAAAGAAAAATAAAATTTATAAGGTGTAAAGAGCTTTTTATGATCCTTCAACAGGGAGTATTGTTTCAAAGTTTAGATTACTCACCTTTTTGAAGCCATAAAAGCCAAATTTACACATAAACTTAACATCAACTCGTTAAACATTTCGTTTTTGGTCATCTTCCAACTGGTACAGGGTCCCAGCTTCTCTCGCTTTGTTGTTTCGTGGTTTTCCCATTTTACGTATAATTATTTTGTTTCCTTAGCAATACACGTATTATAATAATCGTTTCATCTATCTTTAATCTTTGAGAAAAATGGTGTTGTGAGTAATATCTATGTTTAGTATCGGTGATGTTGTGTATCCAGTGTCAACGGCTGACACTATCCTAATTCAAGGATTTCAGTGGTTTTCTGAATTATGAGAGAAGGTACTTTCCATTCGACTTTCTACCTGTGGCCCGTACCCTTTTTCCTATCATTATTTCAGGTTGACAAGCATTAGGGATTATTCTTACTATTGAACTAGAAACTTTGACCAAAATTAAAATTTCGTAAAGCTTTGCTCATTCGTTTCAATTAGGCAGCAGAACCATCTAAGGCTAAGGTTCCTCTACCCAAGTCGTCAGTTTTTCAGGTTTTCAATTAAACTTCAATTTATACATTCAAGAAGGTCCTGCTGTAGTCCATTGATAGGTGAAAAGATCTTTCGTTCACAGCCCAGTGTTACCTTTTTGGTATGGTACTTTTCTTCTTTATCAAACATTTATCTGAGTACCCCCTTCTTCCTTGATCTTCCATGTATCCTCATGTTTTGTTATTATCCTGTCCCTTTTGTATGATCATAAAACTGCACCTCTGAGTTGCCAATCAAACACTTTCCCAGAACATCTTTCTTTTCCCTGTCTTGAAGCATGCTCGACTCAGGTCCATATTTTTCTGCTCATTGTGCCACACCTTTTACATCCGAAGTAGGAAAGAAGAGCAGATATCCCTTTCGAAAAATTCAGTCTTGTATCATAGCTTTGAAATTGATTGGTCCACGTCACGAGGAGAACATGCCAAAGGTGGACTAAAAAATACTAGAAAGCAAATGCCTACCTCAGCAATCTTCAATACCCATCACGATGGACCGACGATGTGAAATGCACTTGGAGGAATTGAATGTAAGTGGCTCAATACCGCCACTATTGGAAAACACTACAAGAGGTCTACGTCCAGCGATGGACAGATATGAGCTGCATGTTGATGATGATGATATCAACTGATCGTGTTTGGTGGTCTTGATGAAAAAACAAAATGAATAAGCGGTAGGCAGAGCAATAGTTTGTTGAGAGCATACAATATAGCTACCGTTATCACGATTGTAACTGTCAACTGGAAGAAAACAGCATATGACAGGGAACGTTGACAACGGAAATTAGAGTTGGATTTGAACTATAGCGTCATGGCATGGGTAAATGGATGAATCAGTAGACAGATGGGCGATTGATACTTAAATCCCCATAGTTTTTAAAACTGAGCTAATCCTTTTTACTTTGAAGACCAGTACTGAAAAGCGTTAGTAATTTAGTAGAGTCACCAAAACAGTTCAACAGGCACTCTACCGGAAAAACCTGCTCGTCATTTTTTCAACAGTTTTAAAGCTGTTGTCAGCTTTCCTTCCATGATACTAATTTCTAAAATTCAAGTTATATAATATCTTCACTGTTGTACTATACTTGTGTCAATAAGCTCTTATTTTCCTAAGACTTTTAAGAAGATGTGAGAACATTTGGTTTCAAGCATTCGTATCTTAATGTAATTTTTTGATAATCATTTGGTTTTCTTCATATTGTTCTAGCTTAATTTTTGTATTATTTCCTTACAAATGTTATTTGCGGTAAGTTATATATTTATCTTTAATAAGTTTTCTAGTTCTTTATTCAATTAATTCACCAAAAACGTCCTTTGATGCTTGTTAAAAGTTCTTCTTTTTTTTATTGGCTTCTTAGTAGGCTTGCCGCTTGTTCCTTCGCCTTCACTCGATAGTGTCCTTCTATCTTTTATGCGGTCTATCGGCATACATTCTTTCTCTAGATCGGTCATCTCTTGCAATTTTAACCATTATGCCTTCGCTAATGCGTTCTATATGCACATTTCATTCTATTTTTCTTCTTGAGACCCAGTTGTTGATATCGTTATATTTGTCTTATGTGTTGACGTTGGATACTCTGCCAAGACTTGCTTTGTCGGTTATTCTTCGTAGTACACTCTTCTTGTAACTGTTTGCGGTATTGTTTCAGAAGTACTACCACACTTTTGTATATACTTAGATATTTGTTATTCCAGATAGTATCTTGCAATCCTTTTTGTTTTCGTGGTCTTTTCTTCTGTTTCGTTTTTGAGGGTTGCGTCATTTGTAATATTTATTTCGAGATATTTAATTTGCATCACCTGTTCGATGGTCTTTTCATTTACTACAAGTTTGTATCTTTTCGGTTCTTGAGGTATTACTATTGACTTCGTTTTATCTGTCGATATTGTCATGTTAAATGTTTTTCATGTGTTATACAAATGGGGTAATATTATTTGATGGCATGGCGTACCATTTTAATCTGATGTCGTACTATTGTGTATCCTTTCTTAGTCGCAGTTGATTTTATTATTTCATTCACGATTAAATTAATTAAATTGTCTTACTCCTTTTTGTGTGGATTTAACATAGGTTAATTCACCATGACACTTCATTCTCGTGGTGTTATTTGCATATATACCTTTTACAGTGTGTATAATATATATGTCGCAGTCGGATTCCAAAAACCGTCAGTTTGCAAACTGACTAGTCAGATTGCAAACTGACCGACGTTTTCTAAAACACTTTTAAAATACAGATCGTTTTACAATCGGACGGAAATTTTCAGTCAGTTTGTAAACCGCGAGTCACGCCTCCGCCGCATTGTAAAATCTTCTTCATCGTTCTCAACGTTTTACATTCTGCCTGAAACAAATTCAGTCCGTTTCTAAACTGAGTGTTTACCGCTTATTTGAACGGTCGGCTGTGTCTGCATTGGTGAGCAGTGGCATTTATGCAAATTTGTTTATTATATACTGTCTTATATTGATACGTGAATATGGAAAAACCGTCGAAGGGCCTACAAAACCTAACACACCTCAAACTGTAGACAAGGATATTTTTTATCGAGAACTCGAGAATTATTATTCCGGTAAGTAACTTCTTCTTCTTCTTTTCCTTCACCCTTGTGCCCTTAAAGCGTCGGGTCCTCTAGCCACTTCCCGAAGCTGTGGTGGTTGGCTGCCATTCTTTTTATTTCTCTCAGGTGTTTTCCTCTCTGTTCTACCCTCCTTTCTAAGCTCTGTTCCCATGTTTCTCGTGGCCTTCCTCTGCTTCTTGTTCCCTCTGGCCTTGCTTCTAGTATTCTTCTGGGGTGTCTATTTTTTGACATCCTCACTATGTGCCCATACCACTGTAACAGTCTCTTCTCTCTCGGTAAATATCATAACCTATAATGGGTACCTATTTTACTTGTGATAGTGTTTTACTTGTGACTAGACAGTTTGCAAACTGGCGGTTTTTGGAGTCCCACTGCGACATATTTAAAGAGTTGACAATCCGTTGGAGGCGTGGCTGGCGGTTTACAAACTGACTGAAAATTTCAGTTCGATTGTAAAACGATCTGCATTTTAAAAGCGTTTTAGAAAACGTCGGTCAGTTTGCAATCTGACTAGTCAGTTTGCAAACTGACGGTTTTTGGAATCCGACTGCGACATATACACATTGGCGAATACCTTTTGTAAGTCGAAGAGGCAGAGGTATCCGGGCTATTTGAATGCTAGTCCATTTTATCTGTTTTGTTGCAAGAATAATGCTGTATTTGGAAAGTTTATCCTTCGGAAATTGTCAGGATTCATTTAGTCGCTTTTTCGGTGTATAGAAATTAATAGGTATTCTCTTTTTAATTCTTTCTTCGTGACCTGTTCTGTGGGTACGTTTCCTCAGCATTGTTTTTCCTCTACCTCTTCCGCACTAATTTCCGCTTCTTCATTTATGTAGTATCACATGTCTACTTGCATATTTTCTTGTTGATTTTCGGTGTAGAATAGGTTTGTGAAATATGGCGTCCAATTTGCTTTTGATATTTTCTATGTTTTTATATATTCGAGTATTTCTGTGTTTGAGTTCTAATGAATCTCTTTATTTGTTTTTGGAGGTTCAGTTCTTGTATAGATTTTGATGATACCCTCTTTTATTAGATGAAGTACGTACCTATATATACGTACTTTACACCTTTAGAAACTATCTCGAGATAACATTACCAAACATTCTCCCAGTTGGTAGCTTAGTTATCGATATCCATATTTACCTATTAAATAGTAATTTCTGTTACTATTGTGTCTTTGTAAGTGTATACAGTACTAGTAGTACTATTTCGTTAATGTTTAGCTGCATGGTTAGCTTTATACAGTTTTTTTTATCTTGCTTAGAAGTGAACAACTTTTACAATATTTTTCGATAACGTTGGCATCGACATTAGCATTTTTTCAAGATCTCGTCGATCTTGTCTGTCTCCGTATCTTGTATTGTCCATTTTGCTTTAGTTCAAGTTATCTACGTATAATACACAGGCTAGAAGTTATGTCCTGTATTGGACAAGTTTTACATAAGCCATTTTCCTTAATGTATATTTGTATTAGATTTAGCACGTTTCGGAAATTTTACTTGATATTTTAGCTAGATCCTGGTTGGCACATTCCCAACCTAGATGATAAGAATCTTGTCTCCTAGGATTTACCTGAAGGTTGAGCAAGCCTTACAGTGACGAAAATTTGCTTTTTCCTGCTTAGTTGGTTATAGTCTGTTACCGTTGTAGTGATGAGATCCAACCTGTGTCTGAGAATAAGAATTTTTAGTAATGTTGCTAAGCCGAAAGTATGAGAGATACTTCTCAAAATTTAGAATTTCTTGGGAATAGGTATTTCAATAGTAGAAAACCCAATAGCCTTTACATCGCTGAAGTCCAATTTGCAAAGTTAGAAACTTTCAAAGAATTATAGCTAAACAAACGTTAAATAAATATGATGAAAACTGGTAAATTATATTTTGCCAGAAAATGCAAATGTCTTCTTAATCAAAAATTAGTTTTAAATAATTAACACTAAAGTCACTGACTTTCAGGAGTTTTAGAAATACCGGTATGATATCTTCTAAATGGAAAATACATCAAGCGACAAATGTAATCAGTATTGCAAGCGTTCGTCTGTTGCTTAATCGAGCTAATGAGCAACTCAAGTAGAAGAGCAAGAATCCACAAATTTTCAGTGCTTTCAACTTTGTATTAAAACATTTCATATTCCACCCATCCATAAAACTTGACAAGAAAAATTTCACGAAAAGTTATTAAAGTTTGCAAATCAAAAGGAAAATGTAAACAGAAAATTATATTTAATTTCTATTTAATAGATTCATAAGTTTGAAAGTAGATTCTTATTTATTTGAGAGCACTCGGATTAAATTTAATAAATTATTGCCCCTTTTGTCTCTTCCCTTTTTCATATTCAATTTATGAGAATATTTCTTTTTTTAGAACGTATTATTTATTAAATTTTTCTCGCTGCATTTCTATAGAATGACCTCCGGTTATAACTTTTTCTCTCGGCGAATACAAAAACCTTATGAACTCGGAGAACTACAGGTATAGAAGCCTAATCCGATACTTTTGCCATTCGTAACAGCAATCAATATGTTATTCCGAGACGTATGCTTTACATTACATAAAAATATTAATGAGACTTTTGAGTAGGTTTGTGCTTCTAAACATAACAAAACCTACATTTTGTTTCTTGGAAATTGTTGATTTAAGTCCTTGTAATGCGTATCAAATTCAGATCGCTGATTCTGCGAAAAGTTAAGAAAACTCCGAATAATACTCGGAAAACATTGGCCGATACCAGCGAATTTTTTTTTTTTGATTTACTAGTAAGATTAGCTGATGTTCTATATAAACTAAGGTCAAAATGTAGGTGTTTGTGATGGTTCTGTCTATAAAATTGTGATTAATTAATAATAGAAGGGTACTTTTGCATATTCAAACTGAATAAATACAGTCTAAGAATTGTAGAAGGTTATGATGTCGACTGTTTGGCCATTCTGCTTAATGACAAATGTAGAAACTTACCATAACTTTTTAGTTTTTACTAAAAGGTAAATTCAATAGGTAGTTAATAATCGATCTTAATTATAATAAATTACGGTTGCAGATAAAACTCATGTCGTGAACTTTGCATTTAAATAGGTTTTCGACCTCTAAAGCGTGAAATTATCAATCAGTCCATACAAATCTAGTATGTAATACATGGTCGTGTGCTGTAACCAAATGAAAAGGTCATAGATAACACTTACTGCCCTTGTGTTGGTCAAAAATAACAGTTACCGAATTCGTAAGATTTACATCGACACTTCAGGCCGAATTGATATATACGCACATTTTTCTCAGCTGTATGAAATGTAACTTTTGCTGTTTATATTTAGGATTTATTTATGTCAGAATCAGAATTTTATAATGGAAATGCTCCCAAACAAATAAATCACGAATTTCGGTTTTTATTGCAAACTCGAGCGTTCCTATGATTTATTATAACTTTATTAGCACAATTATGAAGTTTGAACAAACAGATTCGCGTAATTAATCATATTACGAATGTGCTCTATTTAAAAATTTATACTGTAACTCGCGTAATTACGTTACGAGATAACAAAAATTTGAATTATAACTTATGACACCAGTAAAGTGTATAAAACTGGTGTAAAACAACATAGATTAAATACAGCTTTGTTTTACACATCCAGCCTCTCTAAAAATGTTTACGAACCAATAATTTTACGAGAGAGGCAGTTAATAATAATTAAGTTACCTTGGGGTTTTTTTTAATTCAAGGGAAATTAGTCTAGAAAGTCCTTTCATAACTCGTTAGTTTATTTTTTAATTAAACTTTTCATTTAACAAGAGAGATGTTTTTAAAAAGTTATTAAAACTCCGAAAGCACTTCGATAGTTTTAATTGAAACCGTAAACTCGCAAAAGTTTATTTGCTGTTGTGGATTATTACTTTCTAGCTTGAACACATAAATTTTTCAATTCATTTATTTCATTTTTTTTTTATTGCAGTTCGACCACTAATTGTGGAGATAATGACCAGCAATCAACCCTTCTCTGCTGATCGAAAATACGAAATTCCTTGTCAAAGCTTTGGGTCCAGACCACCGGCTAAGATTTCCTGGTGGATGGAAAATAAGGAATTAAAACCCTACGCCTTCAACTACACACAAATGGTAATTTCGTGCATATTCCTTCCCTCTTGTGCTACTTACAACAACACAAATTAAACGGGATTTCATTCAGGACAATTAATTTTTGCATTTAGTCATCGAATAGTTGAAGATTAGTAACCCCCTTCCCCTTCACAACAATGATAGTAAAACTCGTAACAAAATGTATTTGCGAGATTAAATGTTTTGAACCGGTTTTGCTTGAAAACTTTATATTTTAACTGCGACATAAATTTTTATATTAGAATTGCACGATCGTGAAAATTTATTACAGTTTGAGGTGCAGCGTGAGACGAACTAAAGTAGAACAACAGAAAATCATAAAAAGGCGAAGCAGACGAGTGGTAGTTAAACGTTAAATTAAAATATTCAGTCATTTTCCTCCTACTAATATATATTGGCATTCCCTTGCAGAATTCTCCAGACGGCAACATGAGCACGTCGATTTTAACATTTGTCCCTTCGAAATCAGACAATGGAAGAGCGCTGACTTGCAGGGCTACCAACCCATTAGTACAAGGTGGCGTCGAAGAAACTACTATTAAGCTCAATGTGTTTTGTAAGTATTTCCTGATACTTGCATGAAACTTTTTTCTTTTGTAGTTAATAACTTCAGATCAATGGCGAAAGTGGTCGACCGTGGAAAATTTTGAAACTTAAGTATCGCCCAAGCGATGCATGAAAGTTTTAGTAGCTTAGCTTTTCTGTATTAACCTTCTCGACTAACTTTTTTAATGATGATACGTGTGGGTTAACTGAAAAATTAACTGTGGTATCTTTGAATGTTGAAACTGCAGGATTTTTTTCAACTAGTTCCACAAGAAGTATTTCAATATACGTAATTATTATACGAAAGACGATCTGAATTATTTGAGGAAGTCACAGAATTCTGAAATATGAGCGAGAAAGTACTTTATTATTCACTGAAAAAATGCGGATATAAGTATTTCAGGTTATTGCATTCCTTGGCATTTTCGATAAATTCTGATATTTTGCATATTGATAATAATGATAAACTTCATTTTTCCTTTGCGTGTACAAATACATAACGGAAAAGCATAATAAGAATGAAAGGAAGGAGAATAAGAAGAATAAGAAAATCGAGTTGTACATTTTCTATTAATATCATTTTACAATGGAAAACTTAATTCTGAAAGTAAATATCCTGACAAATAACTTCAAAAATAACAAACTGAGAAACATGGTGGAATTACGTAGGTATTTGTTTACTGCAAACGTAACGAAATTTGTTCAATTGCTTTGGAATAGACGTCAATTTTTGTAAGCATTGAAAATATAATTTTAGGTTTTTAAGTCCACATATTTGAAAAACCCGTAATGTGTTTCTATTTCAATAAAATCATGACTATTTAATTATTATTAAAGCCTGGATCTACACATACTGTGGGAAAATGTAAAACCCTTCTGACGAATTAAAACGTATCAAAATTAAAAACTAATGAATTTTCAATTGGTTTAATAGGCGATTAAAGACAGTTTTCCTACCTTTGGTTTTATTTGCGGTTTTTCAACTTCGAGAATAATCTCTCACTTTCTCTGCTTTTCTGTATATCGTCTTTCATCATATTCGTTGTTTTTAAATAACTAACATGGATTTATTGCTATTTCTGCTTGCTTCGGCTTGTTGTGATTATTAAAAGGTTTACTTTTGTAATTTTTATTTAGTTGTATTTTTTTCCTTGAGTTATTTTCCATTAAAGTTTATTAGTTCGTACACCCAGTTCAATACTGCCGATTACCTAAGTTTTACAGGAGAGACGCGACAAGTAACCGTACCGTGCATTCGATTTTTGTCATCCAGCCAGTTAAGAGTTAAGAGATATTGGCTTAAATATTTGATATTATTTACTTACAATATCAATTTTTTTTTAGGGATTGGTAAAGAAGGTCAAGGTCACATACTTTGTAACTTTTCTTACATATGGCGATATTGTTCTAAAGAGAAACATAATTGACCTGCCACAACTGAATGGCAGTTAAACCATTTGTCCTTATTAGTGCAATATCGCCCTAACTTCAGAAAATATTAATATTACAAAATCAAAATATTGCTAGAAACGTTCTTTATTACTTTTTAAAAATTTTAGAAAAAATAACATATTTTCCTAACATATTGAAATAAAATGGTTGGTGAAAGAGGAGTTGTATACGCTTGCTGTAAAACAAAATTTTCCATATTTGAACGTCTGGTAGGTAGTTAAGTCGATTTTGCAGTAGCTTGCATCTCCAAAATCCCGCTTTGTGGAAAACTGTATTGGGTAATTTCTTTTCAATTTTGACAATTTGAATATCGTTCCATACAAGGTTTTCGTTTTCAGAATTCTTGGAAGATTTTTGACCAAATATTTTTGCCACGTTTTTGAAGTCCAAAAATTCTTCGGTGGCAAACTCTTTTACGTTATAAGGCTTTCCTTCTTTTCTTGCTGTCCTTATTAATGGTAGCCATTGAGACGGAACATAAATTGGTCCACTTTTTAGTGTTCTTTTTTGCTTTTTCGATAACTGAATGCATCGAACCACCTTCGTTTTGGGTGTGACCCACTGTCAGAAACGTATGAGTAATACCGGTCAGTCGAGTATAGATAATCGTATAAATATACATAGAAACTATCATCTTATTTTTATTCTGAGCCACGCAGTTGTCAGAATAAAAGATTACATCTCTTCCAGATGGCAAATTTGACAAATAGTTAAGTTAATACGTATGTGGCAAAGCAATAGCTTCATGTCAAAAAAAAGCAGTATCAATTTTTACTTATAATTTCAAAAATGGCAAAGTTAAAGCAATTGAGGCGACATTTATAAAAAAAATGTAGAAATGTCTCCACAGGGAGTTGGTAACACTGCTTGTAAATCTGCTCTTGATTATAATTTTCTTTTCATTCGCTGCTTTTTATTTTATTATTAATATATGACGATCATACTTCTTGGCTCTCTTGTTTTTCCTCCGGAGAGATATTTTTGCAAGCTTCACAAATAGAACATTGGTCTTTCTTTGGCTGGAGAAAGGATATATTAAATTCCGTGTTAAAAATGCACATTTTTTGCAGTAGGCAATCCGTTTTCTTCTTGTTCTTTCTGGTAATATCTGTAAATTTGGGATAGAGTCAGTGAGCCACCTAAAAATTCTGTGGTAGTCTGCACCCTTAAATAATGCGACTCAATTCGTTGAAAGCCATTGATATGGGCGATATGGCTTCTTACTAAATCTTTAATAGATTCCTCAACTGTTTGGTGCCTATTGTGGCTTCCTATTTTACCTTTTTCTCCTATGTTGCATTCCTTAGCTTTGGCCCACGTCGACGTAATGAATCTATCTCCTATGTTAAATCTGCTCATAAAGAAAGTCTTACAGACTCTTCTTATTATTCCATTTAATGCAAAACAGTAGACAATTCTGTTGCCTCTTGCACTGCCTTCTACAACTCTTCTATACTTTGTAGTTAAAGATTCCATATGAAGAACAACAAATTGTCTTTGATGGGTATTATCAGACAGTTTCCAAAAGTTTAGAAATATGGTTTTTCTAAAGGACTCTTCAATAGTTTACAGTTTTCTTTAGAGGGCATTCTTACTTCTTTTGCTTGTATCTGTTTTTTTTCTTCAGAATTTACTTCCTTTTTCTTTATGTTTGGTTTCCATATATCATGCTTTCTTTGCCTTTTACATGAATTGCATTCTTTGTTGGACTAAACTACTTGTGTTCGTTTGTTGTTTATTGTCCCCGTTTTCCATTTTGTGATTTTCAGTACTACTTGCTTTATTGTTTTCATCATTCTGTTCTTTGTCTAGTACTTCATTAATGTTTCCATTATCTCGTTCTCTATTTTGATCTACAATATCGCTGTTAGTGTCACTGCTACCACTTCCTTCAGGAATATAATCCTTGTATTTCACCTGGTCATCTTCTGAATATTCTTGGCTGTATGTAATATCTCGTTCTATATCGAAGTTCTCAGTAGGATTTGAAAATGGTTCAATATTCTCATGGTTTATTACTACTTCAGTAGAATTCTTCAGTAAGTGCAGGCATGTATGTGAATTTATTTATAGTTAAATTTTCGTAGATTACCTACACAACATAGTTTTGTTGTTATTTGACTTATATTTTATCTAAATTCTAGTAACGATTGTGATAGTTTTATTGTTGTTTGTCGTTTTTATACGTTTGCTGTTTTTTTTTTAACTTTTTTAATTTTATTACTGTGCCATTGCTGTAAACATGTATCACCAGATTAATGATGAAGATCAAAATCAATTACTGAAACGTTTAAATAAACATGATTTGAAGATACTCCTTATAGTACTATTCTTTGTAATGAAAAGTATGCTGTAACGGTCGTTAATTTTATACACAAAAATAAATATATACAATAAAGCTAAAAAATAAAAGAGTTGTATCACTTACCGGTTGTTTGAAAAAGTTTTCACTTGTTGCATTTACGGTTGGTTTATTGTTTCTTCAGTTGCAAAATCAACAAAGCACGTTGGACTATTAATTTAGATCTTGAACTCATTTTTTTTTATCAACATAATCATACAAAAAATCATAAAAATTTTAGAAAGATCGCACCATTAAACATTCCAATTTTACATTAGGAAATGTAATTTCTCTTGTAATACCGTCGCATACATACCTTTGTGGCGTTATTGTTGCTTGAAAGAAAAAAAATTCTAATGCAACACCGCCCTATTATGTATCAGTTACGGCTGTATAGCAATAAATGCTGGATAAAATTCCATAAAGCCATACCTATATTTATAACAAAATATGGGTTTTAACTGATAGGGCTCTGTTTCACTACATATTAGTTCAGTATATTTAGTAGTGAAATACAGCAATATCTCAAAATCAGAAAATTTTGCAGTTATGGCGCTATTGAATTAGGGGTACGAGTTGTTTGCGGTATATTAACGTCAGTAAGCTCATTTCATAGAAAGGTCAAATCGTGCTCTCAGAGATTCTGTGTTTAGTACTTAACAACATTAATCGCATACCGTATTACGTACAACTTTATGCTTTAACAAATTGTTAAATATCCAAATATATGAGTGTATAAAACCTAGATAGCACAAAAAATATTCTTAGGGTGCAGATAGGTACCTGTTCAACTTCCTCCGGAAATTTAAGAAAAATGTAACTGAAAATAGCTACGATAAACCTAAAACGCACAAAACGGAATACTTTCAGTAGGCAGTTTCCTAATGAATTTCTTCTGTTAAGTTATAGGAAAACATATCTTCAGGAATTGTGTTTTAACCAGCTTTCTTAGTAATTTAAATGATGGAAATATTTCCAGAATCTTCAATCAAATTGTTGTCCTGAGAGCGCTATCTTAGTTACCTAAATACCTGTTAGGTTGGTTATTCAATACCATCAGTTTTCTTCTTCTTCCCATTAGCTCACGCCTCAAACTCCTTTTACTCTGACTTCTATTCAAATTATTTCGAGTTTCATTTTTTTTAAATTTTGTTTTATTTATTTATTGAAGGAATGTTGGACTCTAATGGCATTTACTTAATGATGTGTATTAGTAGGTATTTGCAAAACTACATGCAATCGGCTATCCAAAGACACTAATTTTGTTTTGCCTAAATTAAGTCAAATACTCCAGACTTGTTACTACTACACCAATTTATCAAACAAAAACGGAGAAGTACTTAAAGGGCTAGACAAATATCTTACTAAATCAATTCGTGTTCCACAGGATCTTGTATTGCATTTAGTAAAAGTTCTTCGGGAAAGAAGTAGTTAACTACAGATGCTTATTAATGCTGTGGCCAGATGATAAGCAAGTCGGGTGCTCGCTTAGGCTAAAACGTTTGGTTACCTCACTGAAAAGGTCCCATCGTAACTCGATATAATAGTCATATAGTCGCGGTAGACCACCTTGCATTTCAGCGTCTACACAAAGTTCTCCTTACTTATGTAGTACTTAATACAAGTATATATCAATGATATTACACAAACCACATACATCGACATCTGAGTGCGTTTCCATAAATACCTGTATTTGAGGCCCGCAGTCAGGTCAATGGTAAATTTGACCATGTTTGAACCATTATAATATGTATTAATAGAATGATGTTATGAGGAAGTTTATTTAGTTTTTATGTAGTCCGCGCATTAAAGCACGTGGCTTACTCCATTATTAAAAAAAAAATGGTTTAAAACTTATTTGCATTTACTATAAATTGCAGCTTGAAGTTATACATTTATTGTAAGCCTATGCCAAGGCACACTGATCATTATCCAATGTCCGAACCCTGCCTTAGGGAAAATACGTAGTTAATATCTAAATAGAAGGTGGATATGTTCATCTTACCTAAAGGTAATGCCTTAAATTATGGCAATGCATCACCCATTTTGGGCGACAGGGACGGGGACCTACTGTTTTACGTGAGCTCCGAACCAGACTTACATAATAGGCGGAAATACCTTGGTGGTTTGCCATTGCCTTCTGAGAGGCGCAGTTAGGTGTTTTCAATAGATGTGCAGCTTTGAAAATGGACCATTCGAAATCTCATCAAACTTTATCAAATGAAAGGGGCTTTGATAGCTACACTTGGATGCTAGTGTCGCAGGTAAGTAGTTAACTATTGGGTGTTAACGCTTGAACGATGAGAAATCCATGAAACTTGCTATAAACCAACTAAATTTTGCGAGCTGCCAAAGCTCTGCATATTAATAACAATAAATTCACAAGGTATAAGTAAAACCTAATAATTATTTTATCTATAAAAATGGAAATACCTTGAAAATCCAAGGAACGGAGCCTGTGATCTGGTTCAATGACGAACCTCAAATTACCCTGAAAACCACAAAAAAGATTAAAGTAAACAAATACGTATTTCAGCAACTAAGTTGCCATCTTCACTGTAAAACTTTCTTGACAAACTTGGTTGGAGTTAGTCTCTGAAGATATTTCTCTTCGCCAAATCATGATAAATGAAGTTACATTGGGCTACCGGTTCCCTAGGTAAATGCCCAGCTATGGAGGGTTAACATTTTAACAATGAAAACTCCAAGAGCCATAAAGCTTAGTACAAAATAATTTCAATACAGATAATTCACTCCCTAAAATTATTTTGTAATACCACATACTCTGCTAGTGTAAAAATCGGTGGTTAAAGTTTTGGTGTCTGTTTTATACCGAATTTCTATGGGCTTGATAGTTTTTAGTCTTCTGTTGACGTATATTTACCAATATTATGTACATATATCATTTATCGCCACATAATGAAAGTTAAGTCTTTGGTAATATGTTGTTAAGTACACAATTTTCATTATGTTGCTTCGTATCTCGTATCTACTAACTGTTGGGGATTATTTAATCACAAGGTTGATAGACTGGTTTTAAGAAAATTACACAATTGCAATAGAATTAATTTTTGAAGTCAATTTGAACACAAAGCTGCGGTTTCAACATTTCCAGGAATGACAAGGCAAGTTAGTCAAAGAAAAAACAACCTAATGGTTAAGTATAAAAGAGAATAAGTCGATTAAAATTCAATTCAATTCAACGAATTCGGTTCAATTCAACTAATGCAACCCTTGATAAACTAATGAATGCTGTAACCCCTAACTAATCCACTAAATCAGTTAGTGAGTTTCCTCGCACATAGAGTTAAAATTTAAGGTAATCCTTGTTTCAATGAGATTCACTATTTATCTGTATCTATTAGTTCCAAGAAAGATGCTCAAATCAAAATTCTATGTTTGTGGTTTCCTAAAGACGATTGCTTTAATTAATGCTTGGCTTTTAATTAAAATTGTTTTAATATTTATTTATAATATTTGCAAAGGAATAAACTTTCAATTTGATTTGAGTGATTTATTTAGATACAAACTTAATTCAATGCGTTTAATATCGAATAATTCTGCAGAAGTTGTATAATATTTTAAAATGCAAATATTGAATCTTTCTCTTCCTTTTTCAAAGAGTAACACTCGCGAATGTACTAAAACAATATTTCAATATATTGGTTCATCAGTCAGTTAAACGATGTACTTTAGATTTTCCTTTTTCGTTCTATTCGACCGTTATACAAATTTTCCTCTATTGATTTTCCATTATTTTCTTATTGGATGGTCAACACCGGCTAATAGTCGAAGAATAGGTATTTTCCTAAAAATAAAAGACAGTTTTACTTTTATTGTATAATAACGTGATTTCAAAAGGCACAATCCTTTTATTTGATAAGCTTTTCGACTTTCCTGTGGTACTTGTCAGGTTTACAAATACAAGCACATTATGTTGGGGAGTTTGTTCTACGTTTAGGTGTCTGTTTTAACCATGTTTTTCAAATGATTTGTGGTGATGTTGTTTAGTGTCGCATGTAAATGTCAAAGCTTTTTTTTGGGATTGTTTGTACGGCCAAGACTTCAAAGACATAAACTTCGTTGTATGAGTTTTGTTCTTTTATCGAATAATTTATAAAAGAGGAGTGTTTTAGAATTTTAGTGCTATTGACATCAAGTATTATAAATTCCATTAATTATTATGCATCAACCTACATAACAAAGTTAATTGTTTGTTAAGTTGTACTGATTACCTTATTACAAAACCTGTAATTATAATAAATCGATTAGGAAGTTCAGTGGCTCCGTAATTTAAAACAAAAATCGATTGTTCTGAAAGTTTAATCGGTCTTTTAACAGTCGCACTGAGACCCTATACGTGTACCTGGGGAACTGAGAACGGGGGGGTCAGCTACTGACCCCAGTGTTTTAAGTCTTAGTTGTAGTGCTTTTTTAACCTATTACATGAAAATGTAGGCGATAGTGAATACAGAGGTTGAAATAAGTTAAATAAAGTGTATTTTAGTTTCTAATATTTATTTTTACACATAAGATATTATACAGAATGATTACATTTGATGCGTGTCATGGTTGTCGTCTGTTGTTTTTCGGCGGTATGCTTTGGGTAAATATACTTTTGGCAATGAGTGCAGGCTTTCATATATTTATTTCCAGCCTAAATTACACAAAATGTAATACCATCTGACTGCAACGCCGCCGTACAATATTAACTTTGGGCACCTTTCCGCGGATTTTATTTTTTTACGGCGATGTTTAGAAATTAATCTTAATCAATTATATATCGCCAGATTCGGAGTGATTCAGGGATAAAAGTCATAAATTTTGAGATAAAAATATTAAAAATTACACGAGAACGAGCAAACTAAGTAACCTGGGGTCAGCGGCTGACCCCCCCCTTCTCAGTGCGACTGTTAAAGGAATGTAATAATAATAATAATATTTCTAAATATAAACATTTCCTAGTTTGTTTAGAATTTTGTTTGAATTTGTAATTGTACCTTGCTTGACTGCCCTGTAGTGTAGATTAGCTAGTATTTGGTCTAACGATTTCGATACAAATATAAAAACAGCCTTAATTTATTTTTTATAAAGGATTGGTCGGTAAAACGAATATTCAATATCAGAAATTAAAACTGGCTGAACACTTTCGTTTGGTAAAAAGTGTTGTGAGGTAATTATTTTACATTCGGAATATCTGAAATATTAACAGAAAAAGCGGTTCTGTAAATTCGTTAAAATCCTACCGAATATTGTGTACAAACCATTTATTTCTTTGCTTAAACTAAATCCCCTTAGCCGTACTAATTATATGGAAATAGAAGAAAATCTCTTAGGATTTAATTGTCATGGTATTTAATTCTTAATTAACCACTAGCGTGGTATTATTGCGGACAGTAAGTAGCAATTAGCAATCAAGACAGTTTAGGAAAAGAGTATTTAATACGAAATATTTTTGTTTGTAATGTATTAAGAAATCGATAATTCCTTCAGGTAATAAAAAGGCGTTTGAAAACCTTGTATTTGCATTTGGCAAAATTTAACGAAAAGGGAACTAATTTGCCTGTTTTATGTAAACTCGAATTTAACTACGCTTTCGAAGTTATTATGAACGAAATATAATATGTAGCATTCGCTTCATTAAAACATCTTATGTTAATATTATGATATCTAAAGTTAAATTGTCTCATTTGTTTCAATTCGCTTTTAAAGTAAACGATTCAAATACCTCATAAAGCCATAAAAATAAATTTCCAATTCTTTCAAGAACCATTGCTGGAATTTGGATACTGTAATACTATTTATTTATTTAATCGAATAAATCCATTCATTATAAGGAGTATGCCTTTCTAATAATATGTAATGTTCAGTAAATGTACACAAAAGTGTTGAATTATGTGAGGTTATTTTGGAATGAATAAATAACATACGTTACAAACATTTTATTAAGTGTCCGAAATAAACACGCATCAACAAAAACACCATTTATTTCCCATAGCTTATAATCTTTGATAAGGAGAATTGACTATTTACTGCAAGCTAATATTATTTTTCTATTGAAATGATTTTTATTATTGGTAGAAAATATTTACGCTATTTCCTTAATGTTCTTTTTTATTCAGACGAATTAAACTTTAATAACTATAATAGTATTTAGTTTCCGATACGAAGAAGTAAACCTAATTGCTTTAAAAATTTAATGAAAGTAGGAAGTTTAGCCCATAATAGATTTAGGGAGAGTAAGTTGTTAGGGATTGGGAAGTACATAGAAATTTGCGAAATATTACAACCATTGAATTACACAGGGAAAACAAAGCACACATTTACAAAAATACTAAATATCTATGAGAAGTTTTAAGTAATTTTAATATTAAGTCGAAGTAACATCGCCAAATCCCAAAACATCTTCGCATGTATAAAGATTAAGTAGCTGTATATTTACTTTGCAAATTAGTAACGGGACATTGCAGGATCAGAAGACATTTACTTCTATTAGGTGTGGAATATGGGCAGAGGAAGATGAAACGGTAGAGCATATTCTCTCCGAATGTCCTAAGTTGGAGCCAAAAAGGCTACAATACTTCGGAGTTAGAAGATTGAGACCCGAAGAGGTGGCGAACGCTGCTTATAAAGACATACTGAATTTCTTCAGGGATGTTGGCATGTAGAAGCATCTAGGGGGCATAATAATATAATAAACCGGTTGAGTTTCAGTGTTAGGGGAGCTGTAAGCTGACCCGAACCCTTGTAAAAAATATACTTTGCAAATGTTAAGTGCAGCTTGGATAATAAAACAATTAACTATTTCAAAATATGCAAATTCGTTTCAGTATATATAAACTGAAAGTCAAAACGGCCAATGAGAATGATGTTGATAAAATATTTCGTCGTGGTTGTATTTCTTCGAAAATGATAACATTATCTTCTCCATTAATTAATCATTATCTTAGACATATTGTCGGTTATTTATTAACTACTTCCTGTAACACTGCTATAATTCAAGCTTTAGTTAAAATAGATATTCCTGAGAGTTTGAAAGGTTTAAGGCTGACTAGAGCCCTTCTAATTCTTCCAAGGTTTTGGGAAAGGTTGATGCTTCACAGATAATCGAATATACCTCAGATCAGTATTCTGTCTACCAACCAACAGCCCAAAAAATGGTACCTCCACAGCTCTTGCAATTAATTTTGAATTGTGCGTACAGTTAAGTAACTTTGTAACAGCGTAAATATTACTTTAGCACTAAAAGCATTTAATTGCTATTAATAATTCTAAAAAAATAAAATATTTTAAATTTGAATCGGCTTCTATAAATCTTATTAAAGAATGTTTATATGTATAATGGAAATCAAATTTTACTTAAACCTAGTACGTTCGGTTATTTCAACTCTATAATAAAGGTATACCTCAAGCATCGGTACCTGGCCCATTGCTTTTCATATCTTTATACCGCAGATATATTTTTTCAATATATAAAATCTGATGTACTTGATTTTACAGATGGTACTTATGTATATACATGTCATATTCTACGTTCATTAATAATAAAGTAAATTTCAAAATTACATCAATTACAAAAGGCTTCCAAGTTAAATTTAACCACTTTCAGTACAGATCAAACAAATAATTCTAAGGTTTTTATTGAAATAGAGAAACTTAATTAAACTTTTGCAAATAAATCGAATTGCTAGCTGTTTATTTGCAACAACCAATTACACGGTAAAGATTTTGATCTACGTATAAAATTAATTTAACTAATTGTATATCGCCGGAGTGGCTGAGTAGTTAAAGGCATTCGACTACAACGCGGACGGTCTCGAGGTCTAACTCGAGTCGAATGCTCGGAGGGTGACTCAGTCACTGAAAATAATTGGGAACCGAAATATAGTGATGCAGTAGGAAAGCTAGGCGGTTGTTGAAGGCGTGGTGCTTACCACTCAATCCAGTATGTATAGCGTGCGAAGTAACCAAGGTATGAAGAGCGACTTAGGCAGTGGCGTGCAGTGGGTTTTTTTACTTGGGGAAGCGCTTCTGGTTTACTGATAAGTACAAAAGGTGGCAGCTTTTGATATACACAACCGTAAAAAAAAGCAAACAAAAATGTACCTACTTACTTATAGTGATTTATTTGTAATGAAGTTCTATTCTTCTATGCACCTGAGCAAACCTGTGAATTACATCTTTATAAAATCTTGGATTTTGCGATAAGTCTTTAATACACTCCTTTTCTATGGATGACAGTTTCTGATGAAGGTCTTAATGCATTTTAAAGTAGAAAAGCTACGTTTAACCGAAGCGCTTGTTGCCGGAATTGTTATAACTAGTTGGCACAACTTAAACACTTAACTATAAGACTCCTCTAAACGAGTTTCTTTAAGAAAAAGCAGCATATTCAATGGTGTTTTCTGATTATTGACTTCTTCAGAATCAGACAAAACATTTGATTGTGAATGTAAAGCGTCAGTGTCAAAGAAATTGGTATAATTCAGTTTTAGGCTATTAAAAGCTTCTTGTGGCTGATGAAATTACATAATTCTACAAATTTTAATTCATTAAAATTCTGAAACCTGACTCTCAGTTGTTGTGTAATATTATTCACAATTTCTACTGTGTAGTCCTTAAAAGAACCTTAATTTCACTATAAACGAATTAGGTGTAGCAAAAATAAGGTTCCTTAAAGAGCCAAGTTAAAATTGAGGGCGGATTATTGTTCCTCGTCCCATAAAAGATGGTTTCCCCAATTTTCATATCAATATTTCGAAAACTTTTGAAATTACAGCAAAAAAATTAAGATTAAAATTTCGGCTTTGACACCCTGTATCTCCCTAAATTTTAAGCTTTGGACCAAGGTAATTTTAGGTAAATCGTAATATTTTGGCCTCGTGAGTTGGTCTTTGTCCCAGTACTTTTGGACCGCCCTGTATAAAATTAATAAATTCATTCAAATCAGAGTAGTTTGAACCGGTTCCGAGATATAAACGTAAAGTTACTCCACTAAAAGACAAATACAAATATGCGGCAAGCACCAGCTACCAGCGCTTCTCCTGCATCTAAAATTACGTATGCAAAGATTGTTGTATGAGATTTGAAGCGAATTTTTCGGCGCTTCTCAAGGTAACTTTCGGCGTTCGAGCCGATGTTTGCCGTTCAACTACGAACGGTATACAGCCAGCGTTGAATGCCGGATCACAAAATGTGCTAATTTGCAACGAGTATTCGCATTATATTAAAAGCGATAAAGCGAGAATGAAATAAATAATTTTATCTATGTCTACTAGAATAAGAACCTATTATATCATTTATTTGAGTTGGATAATACAGTTTATTATTGCACTGAGTGAGATAATGAAATCATTATCAAAATCAGTTGATTAAGACAATTTATGACCAAAAGTTTTATTTTTTATGAAGGAACTACTTTCGTTGCAGCTTCTTCTATGTCCGACGGAATACTTTCACAATCACACATAATTATATTTACCGGTTTTTCTCCACAAATCAAGGAAAAATTAAAAATACAAAATTATTGACATACTAATTGTTTAGCTGCTATGACGAAAATAGAATGCTACTCTGATTTTAAATAAAAAAGATGATCTGTCAAAATTATGAAATTTTTTTCAATTTTGAGCAGTCATAGATAAAAAGTTGTATTATATACGTGTGATAAAGGCCTTTAACATACTCATGCTCTTACTCCGACTCGGGCTAACGCCCTCATCGGGATAACGCCCTCATCGGGCAACTCAACGCATTCGTATGTTAATGATGCCTTTATCCCACCGATATAATAAATAACTATTACTTAACCTACTGCTGAAACAAAAATAAAATTAATAAATTATAATTATTATTGTTTTGCCTTGTGAAGGCAAGGAAAGCTTCCATGGACCGCACCCCGCTGGACTTAGGAGGCCTTAACCCTCCATGTTGCCGACCGTGCTCCGTCGCGGAGCGTTAGTGGCGATACATTTATCGATTGTGTGAATACTTTTGGCTTGTATCTTGATAAAGATTTAACATTTATTATCCATATTTATAATAAAATCTAATCTAGTTTAGTTCTGCCGTTCTGCGGCAGTCAAACTATGGTGATATCGTATATAAACCTTCTACTTATAAGTAAGACTCTTATTATTAAAAATACAAATAAATCAAAACGCTTCTATCCGTTTTATATACAATTTACGTAGAAAAGACGGAAAATATAATAAAATTGAAGAACTTGAAAGGTTGAATATGAAGGAAAGAATATTTTACATGATTCCAGCACTGTCATTTTTTTATAATTCTACATTCCTGTACAAAAATTATCTAATTTATAGTTCATAATTCATAATTTAAATGTATGTCAAGTTTAAACAAATACCATAACAGACCGTTGTGAAAAGTTCTTTGACAGATTGGACTGGAAACTTTAGGTAATATGTTTCTAATTTTTACTTCATTTTCAATTGTACTTATAGTTACCTATACTGTATATTTGAGTTTTTTTAATGCCTTTTGGGTGAACATTAATAAATAAAATTGCTAAAAACTTATTAGATTTGGCATAAAAAATTCATCAAGAAATAGAAACAACATTCAATTAAAAGAGTGTAGGCGAAAAATTCAACACATATGCCACTTTTCACCAATTTATTGAAACGATGAAGGTCAAAGACAAATGTATGCAATTAATAAAATCAATGCTACCTACATTCCCTACGTTTAAAATATATAATATATGCAAGAGTAGGGATATTAAAAATTTCCATTGCGTTTTTGCCAATATTTACAAAGCGAATTGTGTTTTTGTAGAACGAATGTAGAGCTATGTTACCGATTTACTGGTACAAAAATTAGGTTGCTTTTTAATAATCTCTTAGATTTCCCGAAGAAAGCTTATTAAACGACTGAGGAATCAATATTCATAGATTTTCAAAAACTGTGTGACATTTAGAAATACCTACTCGTAGTTTGATAGTTTTGTATAGCCATAAGATTCAGATTTTTATTTGGTGGAATCACTTTCTAAGTTTACAAAAATGTAAAGCTTTGCTGAATAAACACGGTGCCATATACACGGTAAAAACATGTAAAACTGGTACACAGACCGAATCCTTCTTCCGTGTTCGGAAACATGTTAGTTACAACATTTTCAATAAGTTTCAAAGAAAATCGTCTTTCAGATCGCCACTCTACTCTTCTTCGTCCATCTTTGATATTCTCTTCTAACGATATGACTGGCCCGTTTCCATTTTTGGTTCACCACTTCTTCAATTATATCATCGACTTTGGTTTGTTCTCTTCCACCTATTTCTTTTCCTGTCTTTGCCTGCGATGCCTACCACAGCCCTTTCCATTGCTCTTTGGCTCAGTTGTAATGCTGTAATAGATTCTCAAGTAAATATATTCTCTTACTTCATCTATTGTTTCCCCTTCACATGTTATTGTTGCACCCTGTAGATCGATATTGGTCATAAATATAGTTTTTGATTTGTTTATCTGTATTTAGTATTTAGTTCGTCAAGCATTTCTTGTAATTCTGTTAGGTTTGTAGATACAAGGACTAGATCATCAGAGAAACCTAAATATGAGAACTTTTCATCTTGAATGTTCATACCCCTTTAAGACCAGTCTAGTGTTTTGAATGCGTATTATAGAGCAGCTGTAAATAACTTCGGGGAGATAGAATCTCTTTGTCTCATACCCCTTTCAAGTGTGATGGGTTCTGTTTCGCCAAATGTTTGAACAACCGCTGTGGCGTCTTCAGAAGCGTCTTTAATGACTTGGATACACCGGTGGTCTATTTTGCATCTGGTTAGAGCGTCTTGTATTGCCCGTGCTTCAACAGAGTCGAACGCCTTCTGAAAGTCTACACATAGTAGTATTATTGGGAGGTTATATTTTTTCGATTTCTGCGTAAGCTGTCTAATACTGTGTATGTGATCCACAGTCCTATGGTTTTGGCAGAATTCTGCTTGCTCCACTCCACTGATCTCGCCTATTTGTTAGTCGAGTTGCAATGCTATTGGGCTATAGTTACTTAAGTCATATTTACTGCCTTTCTAATGGATCAATAGAGAGCTCTTCCATGCCTTTGGTATGCTCCCTGTTTCTATACATTCACTAAATAAGATCTCTAGGCTTCTAAGGAGTGGTCGATCTCCGCATCTAAGTAGCTCGGATATTATTCCATCGTCTCCCCACGCTTTTACTTTCTTCACTGACTTTAAGGCACATTTTATTTCGTACTGGATTATTTCAGGTATTTCCTCCAATAATGTCTCGTTAGTTTGGCCCTTTTTTCATTTACATTTAGGTCAGGTGTTTTCGTTTTACTACAATAGTCATAGAAGATTTTAATTTGATGTAATATTCCGTTTCTATTTGAAGCTTTACCATTTGTGTTTACCCATTTGATATGTACATTCTGAATATCTTTGTGCCTCGGTTTTTCTGTATTACATCTTCTATCATATTATTATTGTATTCTACTATGTCTTTTCGTATTCTTTGTCTAATTAACTCATTTAGTTCTTTTATAAAATTCTTGTAGTTCTACGTTAAAAAGTTTTATTTTAATTTTTGCAGATGTATTGCACTGTACTGACAGTGCCTAACATGTTTTAAATATCTATGTTTGAGGTTCAAATATTGAAAAACTATTTAAAATAAAAAGACCATTGAAATTCAAAGACAATCGAACATCAACGGTTACTCAATGTTTATCCTTTCCGTTAGGTTTGTGTTGCTTTTTTAATAGGAGCTGGATTTTGAAATGATACTGACAATAATAAACAATTAATATGTATTGTAAAGATAAGCAAAGGTATAATTCGGATTAGTAAGACAAAATTCTTAAACGGTCGTTTAACTTTAATGAAATTAGCGTTCGTTTTATGCGAAAGAAATAAACTACGAATATCAATTTTTGTTCCGAGATAGAATTATCAACAGCAGCACAAGTGCTGTCTACAACATTTTTGTAACGCTGTTATTTATACACATTGCAGCAAAGAACTATAGTCATAGTCGCAGGTAATTAACAAGATTTATACTTCAATTCCATTGCAGTTAATAACTAAATGAGTAAGGAAAAATTATTATCAGTTTCTTATAATTATGGTTGCTACGAAACGAAATGTTTTTGACTTTCATTGGCATTTGTTTCTGGTTTATTTACTTTCTTTAATTTTAAAATATGTAATAAAATTCGTTACACTTAATTTAAAAATTCTCCCCATGGCCTTTCCATATTTGATCTAAATACCGTATGAAGTATGCATAGAGAACATAAAGGTATTTAATTTAAGCTTTCATTATTAAATATTTACCTACGTTTTACGCCTGTATGTAGGCATGTTTTGTTTATTTTGTAGTATTTATTATTCCCCACCGAATTAATAGTTATTTATTATACATGCGGATTAAATTAATGTTTAATTGAGCGGTACGTTCAACCGCGCGAGCGGCGGTAGCCGCAAGCGCGTTGATACCGCGAGTTAATAAATTAATTTTAATCCGCAAGTGTAATACAACTGTTTATTCAATTTTGACATTTATTTGACATTTTTAAAGCGATTTGACATTTTTAAAGCGCTAGCGGAATAAAAATTTTAAATCGCTAGCGGAATAAAAATTTTAAACGATTGTTTATAAAACATCAACTTTTATGGGCAGGCCAGAAACAAATAAACGTAGTTTAAAACGTCAAAATTGAATAAAGTAAATTAATCTAAAATATTTCCGCTTCTAACCTAGTTTCCTAGTAAATATTTCGTGGTTTGTTTTTAAAACATATTACTCCTCTCCAGGGAAAGATGATATAATTACCATCACAGAGCGTTGTATTTACTACTCTAAATAGGTTTCAGTAAGTTTAGGAGAGTCAACATACAATCAGAGTCTAAACATTAAAGGAACTTCAAAGATTCCTTTGGGGGTAAATAAGCATTCGCTAACAAACATGAAACTAGATAAGAGAAGCAACAACTATTTATATAGACGAACAATTTACAAAAGTTTAACATTTTTCAATGTTTCTCTGTAACTAAGTGCTGGTTTACTTCTATTCATTGAAATGGAACGGTAATTCGAGCGAACGGAAATTCTACGAACGAGTTCGAAGGCACAGTATTATTGTTGATGTTATTATTTATTTAAAATACTTTTACAACTCCCTTTATTTATTTAGGACAATGATTTTTCTATGTATTTGAACCTACTGACGTTTAAGCTCTGCCATAAATACTAAATGAAATTAGAAAAAAGAAAATGATACCACGAATTATATGTTATTAACCCAAGTAAACACGAAAATATTGTTTTTATAGTAACAACTAAGAATTACACATTTTGGTCATTTTTCATTATCTTCAATGCAAGACATTCGTTTATTTTTTTAGAATATAAAAACAAGTAGGTTAATAATGCAAAAACAAGCTACTTATTTATGTTGCTATAAACATCCTAAAGTTAATCAAATATTTACGTGGAAAAATACGTAAATTTTCAGTAGTATCCTCTTTGTCATTTTACTGCCAGCGCGCTGAAACGAAACGGTTTACTTTACTATTTCGTTGGAAGTAAGATATTTTGAACTGAAAAGATGTATCAAAAAATTCAATTTCCCCGCTGTTAATGTCTAAAAAGGTGAACCCTCAAATATCGATATTTAAACGAAGTAAAATAATTAAATAAGTTTTGCAAATAAAATAAATAAGTATCCAAGCTCGGAAGTTTCGAATTTATTTCCTCGCCGAATTATAAACAAGATTTATTCTTCTGTTGGTATTACATAGAATTTCAACTAAAATAACAGGGTATTATCATGCAAAGACAACAAAATTTTATAGTCTAATGTATTAAACGTGAAAGGAAGGACATGCTAAAATAAAATTTTCTATTTTACACATTATAAACAAGGCCCGAACGGATAACGAGCCTTTTGTAACAGCTGCCTTTTAAGTACAAATTATTCATGAATTCATGTGTAAATTATGTATCCCTATCTTCTTTATTGATATTCATATCATATTAAGGTTCATATTAAGAAACTGTAATTCATTTACAAATATGAATGCAATAAAGTTATTGTACTACTCATATGTTAGATCAAAACTTGAATACGGATCTATAATTTGGAGTCCTCACTATCAAATGCATATAAATAGTCTGGAACAAGTTCAGAGAAAATTCTTAAAATTTTTAAACTTTAAGCTAACAGGTCATTATCCTGAAAGGGGTATAGATAATTTTCTGTTATTGCAACTGGCTGGCTTAGATAGCCTAGAATTCCGTCGAGTTTGTTATTTTTTGGTATTTCTTTATAAATTAATAAATAACAAAATTGATGCTCCTGGAATTTTATCGCAACTTAATTTTTATATCCCGAGATTACACTCGCGTTATGATTATACTTTTTACTGTGTTAAAGCTAACACAAACGTTCTGCTTAAATCACCACTGCATCTAATGTGTAATTACTTTAACAAAATTAGTGAAATATGTGATTTATATACATGTTCGCAATTAGAAATTGTAAGATGTGCTAGAATTCTTTTTAATGATTAGTTATTACACTGATATTGTGATATTTGGATGTAAAGTAAAAAATTCATATGTTCCTTTCCATTGTTCTTTTTTATTTTTTATTTTTTGTTTTTTATTTTATTTGTTATTCACTTTAGTTTATTGGATGCTAAAACTTTGGTTTATTTGTTACTATGTATATACAAGGTAGATGTACTTAAGTAATGTGTATTTATTTATAATTTTGTCCTGTAATTGGGGTAAACCTGTTGGGCAAATAAACGTATTATTATTATTATTATTATTATTATTCTGCAAAATGCAGACTTTACCCCTAATAAATGAAATTTTCTACATAAAGTATGGAAATTTATCGATCTTGTATTAATTTAACCGGAAGATAATAAAATTAATAAAGTGATTTATTAGGAATTTTTCATATTATTTAACATGTCAGGTTCAATTTGAATCAAATGGATTTTTCGATATGCTATGTCGTGATATTAACTCGCAATGACCTTAGATTTGGGGTGAAAATAATTAAAACGTCCATAATCGTTTTTGTGAAATTGTACAAACATGATTATTTTTTGCTGTGTAAACGAATTTATTAGATTAAAATTGTTATTTACAGCACTTAATTAAATTCCTAGTTTAATAATAATCAGAAAAATTGGATCCTCAAACCATTAATGTCCAAGCTTCTATTTCTAGGTGCGATACTCATCGAGGTTTACACTGGTTTTGTTGATACAGTTCATTATTATTTAATTCTCGTGCAACTGCACTGAATGTTCTTTTTCTTCTTCGGTTGTCTTCTTTAATATTCTAAATATTCTTCCTTCCCAAATTTACATTTTTTATTAATTTCTGTATAACCACTTCGTTTCGCAGCCACATAATTGGACTATTTTTTTAATAATCATTGTACCATCTGCATTTTTAAAGTCAATAATCACTAATCACAGAATGTGATATTAGTTAATTAAAACTGTTGTTATCTTGTTTATCTATTGGAAGAGATCTAGGCTTTCGGGTTCCAAGTATTATATTTACTCTTATTACAGGGTGAAATCTTAACGCCCTGCGAGGTCGGCAACATGGAGAGTTAGGACCTCCTAAGTCGCTCTTCATACCTCGATTGTCTCGTACGCTATACATGTATAATTATAAAAAAATTACTGCAATATCATAAACCCTTTACAATCAAATAACATCTTATTAATTACAAAAGTTTAGATTAGATGATAATGATGAGGTTATTATAACTAATTAAGTTTAGAATTAAAGCAAATTGCAACGGCAAGGGATTAAATCAGAAGTATATCACTCAAAAAAGAACCAAAACAAAATTCTGTTCAAGCGGAAGGACAAACTGAAGAAGTAAGAAATCAAATGCAACATAACTCTATTCTACTAAGTCAATTCGCAAACTTTTGAAAGAAATAAACCTTAGCTGCGACACTTGTAAAACTATCCTTAAACAAGATTTAGACATGTTTCGTACAGATTACAAATGTAGAGTTATAACCTCGTAAGTCACAATAAAAGGGTTTTGTATTGCAACCGTTTCTTGAGAATATTAATAAGGATGATGCTTTTCTTGTGTTTCTTTTGATTAGTCGTGGTTTTATTTCTGGTGAAATGAATGTTCCTAAGTAATGCGTAATGCATTTTTTTTATTGCTCTAAAAATTAGGGGATGCTCTTTCGCGGAGGAAGTTTATCGATCCAGAACTTTTGAGAAGACCCATGCAAAAAAAATACAATAATAACTTCTTCTTCTAGGTTCTACCATTTCAGGGAATTATAGCCCCTTCTTTCGAAGTAAAGTTAGAACCATGTACAAGGAACCCTCCTTTCTCTTTTATTCCTTCATCTATACAGAAAGCCTTTCACGTGTCTCATCTGTAACTTTGTTCTATCTTCATATTATATGCTTTCCCAATTTTTTTTCTCCATAATTTCATCTCACCATCTAATCCTCAGCCTGCCTCTTCTTCTATTAATTATCAGTGAGCTTCCATACTGTGATTAAATTTATTTAGTTCTCTTGTTGGGCTCTCGTTATATTATCTCCCTTTATTTTTTTGTGTATTTCGTGGCTCCTCATAACCTTAATCATCATTGTGCACTTTGACTTAATAAAATTGCAAAACTGAAATATGCACTTAAGCAATTAACTTGCCAGCACGACTAAAATATTTCCCTCTGACGATTTGGTGAAGACCATATTTTCAGGAGTAACTGTACTTTTGTAATAATTTGGTGATGAAAATACGTTCAGAGACCAACTCCAACATTGGTAAGAATAGTAAGGATGACAATTTGGTCATCATAATACCTGTTTCTGCAAAAACTATTTTAAGATAATAATACAAGTCTTACATATTGTACATACTGCAATTCGCAGACGAGCAAATGATCTTGGCTCAGGATAAAGAGGACTTGGAATAAATGACAAGCAAATTGAAAATGAGGAGTATGAAAACCGGGTTTATCGATGAATATAAAGAAAACAAAATATTTATGTGTATGAAAAACACTTAGTGAACTACAACTAGAAAGACATGAAAAAGTGATGGGATGTGAGAATTATAAATTAATACTTTGGGAAACGGATAAACTAAGACGGACGTGGCACAAAATAAATCGGAGAAAGGATTGCGCAAGGAAAAAAGGCCATAAAAAGTTTAAATAGCATATACATATATGGCGGAGCCAGCAGATTAGTAAAGGGAGAAAATATAATATTTATAATACAGTAGTGAAAAGCATAGCACTCTACGGTTGAAATATGAAGGTTAACTGAAACAGTCGGCCGCATCGATACTTTCTTGCACCACGAAGAAGATGAACCGTGGTGCAAGAAAGTGGCGTATGCGGACGACGAGGTCATCATCATAGAAGGCAATTCAAGACGTCAACTTGAGGAACGAGCCAGCGAGGTCTTAGGGAGAACGTCGGAGTGGTGCAATCTTCATAAACTGCACCTCTCCGAAGAGAAATCCGTGGGCCTAATGCTCAAAGGCAAATTTCACCGAGGGAGGCGACCGAGAGTAAGAATGGGAAATCACCGACTAAGAATGGTGGACGAGGTCAGGCACCTGGGGATATACTGGCGGGAAGGGATGACGGTCACCCCCCACATGAGAGAAGTGAAAGAAAGGGGACGAAAGCTAGGGATGAGCCTCAAGCGATTAATCAAAGCCAGATGGGGATTAAACCACAAAACCATAGAGATCCTCCACACGGGAGTTCTCGAACCGGTCGCTCTTTACGGAGCGGAGATCTGGTTCGACAAGCAGAACGGTAGGCTCAAGGACGGGCTGGGCACACCTCAGCGCCCGATGCTTCTAGCATCAACTCAGGCGTATAGAACGGTGTCCACGGCTGCGTTGGGAGTTCTAGCAAAACGGATGCCGTTGGTACTCAGGGCAGAAGAAAGGTGGTCGGGGCGGCCGGCCACTTTGACGATCGAGGGGGGGGGGCAGATATGCTTAATTGCTTGGTGCTGCCCATATGTCAAAATCAAATAGTAGGTTAACTGAAACAGATTAAAACGATACAGTTAATTTTTCTTTTTAGTATACATATCCTCTATGTATACTTTTAAAATAAAGGCAATATGTAGGCAACCAACTATACACTAAACGTCACGTTACGTGGTTCGTAAAGGTCATGTTTCATGTTTGTAAATAAAAAATAAATCAAAATTAGTGGAATATCAAAATAATTAATTCAACGATTATTCTAAAACATAAAATATCAACAATACAAAACAGAAACGAAAATAAAAACGGCAACAGTTAAAGAATAATTTTTTGACATTAAGTTAATTTAATGATTTTAGCCACAGCATACTATTTTTTTCTTAAAAAATTAGCATGCTGTGGCAAAAATCATCAAATTAATGACGTTTAGTGTATAGTTGGTTGCCTACATATTGCGTTTATTTTAAAAGTATACATAGGGGATATGTATACTAAAAATAAAAATTCCCTGTATATTGGCGAGGGATGAGATGGACGTAGGATTTCAAAAAGAGACAGGGTCACCAACGAGAATGTAAGAGAGTTGTTCAGACCACAACACACAATTATTATAGACGAGGTGGAAAGAAAACAGCTTATCTGGTATGGTCATGTGAGGAGGATGGGGGGAAAATAGATTACCGAAAGCAGCATGAGAATGGCAATCTACCCGGAAAATAAAACGTGGCAGGCCCAGAACACCTCGGGACAGCGGCATTAGGAAAGCAATGGGCGAAAGGAATCCGAGAGAGGAAGATTGCCATGAAAGCAGCATGAGAATGGCAATCTACCCGGAAAATAAAACGTGGCAGGCCCAGAACACCTCGGGACAGCGGCATTAGGAAAGCAATGGGCGAAAGGAATCCGAGAGAGGAAGATTGCCATGAAAGAATAAGTTATTAAAGTCGTTGTGTAGCTTGAATGCAATAAATAGAAGCAAATATGTATCTAGACTACAAAGGCATGATACTTGAGACCGTCCTGTGAAGAACGATACTCTACTGAAGGGGCAGAGGAAGCACTTTTCGGCTACAAGGAAGTGTTGGTTCGACATGATATAAGTTCAAAATACTAAGGTGCTGTTTTTTTTGTATTCTTCTTTATGACATGACTTCATTATGACTTTACGACCTTAACGAAAAATATGAAGAAGATCAAGGCCTTGCAACAGTATTGTCAAAGAATGCTACGCATTAGCTGGATGGACTCAGTACGAGGTGGCGATGTCTTAAGAAGGCTACATAACTGATAAGAACAAACAAAACTATGATACTATTTAATTTTGCACTTGTTATAAAAAATTAGATAAGAATCTAAACCTTCCAAGTACGTACTGTCGAAGAATACTACGTATTACTTGAATGGATTATATATGAAATGACGGTATTTTACGCAGAATTCATTACAGATAGCCTTCTTCAAAAGCCACTCTCCTAAGATGGTGCACAACTTTCCAACTTATTCTTTATCACCGTGGCCACTACTTTGTATACTGCGTCCAGTACAGCAATCCGCTTTATTTCCTTTCTTATTAATGGGGCCTAATACAGCATCTTTCTCTTGTTGTGGCATTTTCTTAGCTTTCCATATCTCTCTGATTAAATTGGCGACGTTTTACTGCAACCTCTCTCTTCCGGTCTTGATAGATTCTACGTGTATGTTGTTTTCTTCTGATGCCTTCCTGTACTTTTGCTTCTTTATTATTTCAATAATTTCTTCTTTTGTTGACACTGCATCCGCAACCTGTAAGATATTCCTGTTCTTTTCTATCTCCTGGTCCATTACTTCCTCATTTAGAACTCCGCTCAAAATATTTCTTCCATCTTTGAGTGATTAATGTGCTGTGACCTTATATATCTATATATACAGTATGTCCACAGATTGAGTTACAAAGAGGTATGATTGACAAAAAATGTTTAAATTTAAATTGCATATTTGGGGATTAAACCCTGCTTGGCTTGAAACTAATTGTAAGTATATTTTTGATTGTTTCAAATCAAGAAGGCCTTGGTGGTAGATAAAAAAGTATTTTGTATTTAGTTAAATTAGCTTTTTTGTACTAACTATGGCAAAACGTCATTAAGAAAAGTTTTTCGCAATGTAAAATCATCGATCCATGCAAAATTTCAGAAATATCGGCTTACTTTTATGAAATCGTGTCTGCTTATTGTTAGACTTAATCAGGCTACAAAACGTTTAATTTCAAATTTTATTTACAAAAAATTATAAAAAAAAACAATTTATTCGAATAAACCACCTCCTAAATTAGCGATGATGTGAATTTGAAAATAAAATTCGCCTACTCAAGTTTTTCATGATTTTTAATAAAACAAAATCCAAAATTTCGAGATAAATGTGAATAAAAAAGGAACTGTAACAGTTAGCCCAAAAATGAACACTGCTTTAGGGTCCCGAAAACAAGCAGACAACTTTATCAAGAGTGACTTTTCTGAAAAATTAAAAATAAAAATTTTTTTTCTCTATGTGACTCAATCTTTGGACTACTGCATATATAGTACTTTGCTACTACTCGTACATTGTATCCTTTGTTTGTGTTTGTTTTAGTTCCTGGTACAAATATCTGATTTCCTTGTTTATATATTTCTATTATAGAAGTTCGATTTCTTTTTATTTAAACCGTTCCTCTCCCTGATCAAATTATAAGCCCAGCATTTAATTTTTTGTGTTATACAAGCTTTTCTGTTCTCGTCGGGGTTAAATCAAATACCGTAAATAAATAAAAATATGTGCAACATTTTAATGAAAATAAAATAATGGTCAAGAAGTCTCAAGTCAATATTTGATCTGGCCTCCCTTATTTTTTTAGTAAAGTCTGTAATCTCCGTGACATACTACTAATACAAATTAATGCCATTTCTTTCAGACGTTGGTTTTAATTTCAGTGCCAGTCGACTCTTTCTATTACTTGACCTTTATTTGTAATATTTCCCTTCTCTATTGCTCTTTTAAGCAATTTCCATGCAAAAGGGCTTTGATCGAGCAAGACGTCCGGCCGATGTAAAACAGATATTCCAGTATGTAATAGAAACTTTGTTACTGATTTGGCAGTGTGACCAGGAGCATGGTCTTGCATATAAACTACCTTCTCATTGTTACCAAACCATTGACCGACCTTTAGGTTTGGCGTGATTTTGTAATTTTTATGTTTAAAATGACGAGGTGGGCTAATAATTGGATCAGGAACTGTACTTCCTTTGACATGTATATTTTACTATCAGAACTCAATGAATAAAGTATAGATTGAATGTAGGATGTCTCAAGTTAGGTACTTGAAAAATAACGAACGTTTTTTGAGTGCCAACACTAACAATAACCTAAAAACGGCTACCATAACCTTAATTCGTAATTTTCAAATTACAATAGCCCACTTAATTGTATAAATAATAACTGTTTTGTATATTTAACTTTGAATTTGTTAAATGTCTTAGAATACATAAAAGTTTGCTACAATAATAGACGTAGGGCCTGTAAAATTAGGAGAAAGGCGCTCCTTCTGACAATATTGCTGAGAAATGTTGAAATTTCTTCCAATTTTCTTTGTAGATAACATTCCAAAATTTTCAAGATTCCAATGTACAAATTCATGAAGCTATTACAGCAAATTTTGGGAATATATGATGGTTATACTAAAAGTGACATCGGTGTTTAAAAAATGTCAAAAAAAGTAGAAGTGAGTTGTTTTACTAAGTGTAAAACATTGCAAAATCTATTTAAAAACCTAGAACAAATAATGAACAATAAGTATTAAAAAATATTAATCTAAATGGTTTGTAGAATACTTAATATTAATATGTAAATAATTAATAATTTAGTTAAAATGGTGTAGAGGTTAATAAATATATTGCGATAAGTGCTGCCTAGTTTCAGAGTTTCTTTAAATTTCAAGTTTTGTCACGCGAATGCGTGAATTTCTGTTTCACAATCAAAGGTAAAAAAAGCGTTCGAAATATATCAGATTCTAGTTGAGATGTAGAGCCTACATATATTTTTGTATGCTCAGCAGCGTTTGTTGAAAAAGCAGTTCTGTAAATTTGTGCAAGTCAACGCATATACTGAAAGAAAATCCTGCCTACACATACATACACAACCGTATCATTTGAAGAATAATACGGCAGCAAATCGCAATATAAAATCTTTCCACGCGTCACTTCTTTCGAAGCCGTCAGATTATCGCTCGCAGCGGATTGAAAACTTTTGTGTTTCAGATGTACCGATCCTCCACCTGGCCTTGGGATCGAATCTCAACCCTGACGACATAGAAGAGGGTGACGATGTTTACTTCGAATGCAAAGTCAACGGCAACCCTTGGGCATACAAAGTACTGTGGAAGCATAACGTGAGTTACAAAAATCTTTGCCGCGGCTGCCAACTATGAAAACTGCTTTACATGCAAAGCCTACTAATGAAAAACTGTATTCGGATGTTTTAGACGGTCGTTCTTTTAGAATCGGCATATTTAAAACCGCGACGAATTCGTACTTTAAACTTTTTTATGTAGTATCTACAAACCACCTTAACGTAAAATGGTGCAAGAACGTCTCGACTATTTTATGTCCTATATCCTTTCGAATGGAATCACCCAAGTTTTATGTTTGTTGTTAGCCAAAGTTCCTCTAAAGAGTTCGGAACTTTTCTTTTCTTTAGTTGAAGAGCTCAATCTTATCACAAATTTTCCAATGAAGGCAAGGTGCTTTCGAACGAATATTTGTAACTGTTGAATTTTCGGCGATTTAAGAAACGGCGTTATGAAAGAAATTTATTAAAAACGATCGTTCACTCCCCAAATCTTCCTTTACAATTCGGCTTACGAATTATCTAATTTTATAATATAACAGTAACGGTAGTGAAGGCTAAAACGATCTTCCCCAGATAATCGCATAACTAAACTAAACTGTTGTTATGCGAATTCCAAACAGAATTGTTTTGCGAAGCTTTGCTTCCACACTAAAGCAATAAATTCTAGGTTAAAGCTAACAACATTTTAGTAACTTGTTGAGAGTCGCCCTGAAAAATTACAGTTGCTTGTAACAATTCTTTCGTAGCCGACTGCAGAACTAAAGACGTAAGCGGAATACGTGAGAGTAAGTCGACCGATAAAAAATGTTTTATATCAGAAACCCAGAATTAGATATAAGGCGCGTATTGCAATGCAAATATATAAAATCCCCCTTATGATACCCACATAACATTTTCTTTGGATTTCATGGAGAATGCATATCATTCTACGAGATAAAGTCCGACTTTTTTACTACCGAGTTTCCCCGGAATATGCAAAAAAAATAGCCGAAGAAAGTATCTCTCGAGGCGTTTAATTCTTTCCGGAAAAAGAACAAACTCGAAATATAAAGCATTCTTCGAGGTTACACCGTACTACTTTTAACGCGAACAAACACTGCACTAATGCATTTCGTATCTGTAGTTTTCCGTAAAACAACCCAGAAAATATCGAATCACTAAACTAAATAAATTTAATTCGGTTAAAGCTTGTTTTCCCTCCGCAAAAAAAGTAAGTTATGTTAGAGGAAAGAATTTCTTCTTGTCTACTACGGCTAAACCGATATCTTAATCTTTTTTGCGCGTTCTCCAACTCGGTTCATTAAAAGCCAGTCGAATCTTGTGTACAAACCGCACAAACAAATGTTCTTATTCCCCTTTCATCCTGCCCAGTGCTACCACATACTCATCTTCAAGAGAACAGAACTACAATTAATAAACGAAGTTTCGTCGTAGAGAACTTCGAGTAATTCTGCAGCGAGCGCAATCTGAAATATTGTGACAATTTGGGTTTGGACGTGCTTTCGTCGGTCTCATTTCCCTCAGTATCGAGTCATGGTATGAAAAGAGACGGATGTTTTTCGCGGAAATGGGAGAAGAAAGATGTGACCCTCATAAGTTTCATGTCCGCACACACTGTTTTGCTGTTTATTATATCAGTAGGAAACGCGGAAACAGCATCCAGTAATTACAGCTGAAAGTCTGGACGTGTCTGAAGTTTCTGGCATTCCAGAGCGTTCCGGGACGAGGTGTAGCGGAACTCGTGCATTCCGAGTATATACACGCAGACACTGAGAAATGGATACATCCATTCAGCGATATTAAAGCAATGGGATGGGACATTTGGAATTTGCCCGAATTGTTTCTTTTGCTATGCGTACATATTAGGAATCCTCTTTGACGTTTCCTTGCCTATAAATTTTTTGCACTCTCACTGCTTACACTTAACAACGATTTGTTTTATACTCTTTCACGAATGAATTACAACCCCACCCCGCATAAATAATTCAAACTAAATTCAGTGCGGTCGGAATTAATTTCATTTATTTATTGAATTTAACTCTGCATGTTTTCCGGTTATTGCATTGGAATTTTTTATTCATATCTGATTGCATTTGACATATTTTCGCTAAGCAAATATGAAACTGCAGTTTGATTAATGAAAACTGATTCATTTATCAGGCAAGTGCAATATTAAAAAACGTAAACGCTTTTATAAATTTGAATTTGCCGTTGAATATAAATTGTTCATACTCAAATTCAGAGCTGTGATGAACAAAATGAAATCAAAATTGTCTTCGACGTTTTACAACAAAAATATAAGACCACTTTCTGGTTAAAATAATAATTTTTGTTAAGTAACTATTACATAATTTTAATAGAATTTAAACCAAATATGCTTTTTAAGTAATAAATTTTTTAAAGCTGCAGCCTTATTATAGCTCAAACATTCTACGAACATCGCACTAATATGGTAGTCAATGCAAATAAGATATTTTGAAATCTAATTAAATTCTATAAATTTTACATAATAGAAATTGTGTTTCTTTTGTAATATTTAGTTTCCGCCTAAAGATGTCGTATTATTTTTACTGTAAAAAGCTAGAACCTATACAGGGTGTATCAGAAATAAGTACATTAAATTCCCTCAGTAATAGAACTCGTCAAGAACTACAACATTTCTTAATGTTTTTTTTTTGTATACTTTTTAGATTTTGTGATAAAATTAATTAAAGATGTATCACAAATTTCATTACAAGCCAAAGGAAATCATGTCAGACACCAAACTTAAGTTTGGTTACCACAGTAAATCAACTTACTTAAATATTAAGCTTAGCAATATTTAATTATTTTGAAAATACATAAATAACTCGTTATTTTAAGAGGGGGGGGGGGGTAAAAATGCCAAATAAATGTCAGATTTAAAAAAAAATAATAAGAAATGTTGTAGTTCTTAACGAGATCCACCACTGAAAAAATTTAATGTACTTTTTTCTGATACATCCTGTATATCTTTTAAGGAAATCGACAGGGACAGATAGTCTTGCGTTTATTATATTTAAATTTTTTTTTTTTAATTTTAATTTAATTTAATTAATTCAACAATAGAAATTTCCTAAAGGGCTATGTTAAACACGCATTTATTGAGATTAATATGTTTTATAATAAATTAAAATTTCAATGGTAGTCTTCGTCCTCTATTTGATTTTTAACACTTTATAGGTATACCGATCGTTCAGCATTATTTAAAGAAGTCCTCACATTTAAGTAATTTAACCCCAATTAATAATACTTTTTAAAATACATAGAAAGTGGTTTATCGTCTTTTTTATTCTGAGATTGTTTATTAGGTTGTTACAGTTTTTGGGAATAACATTGGGTATTTATACGAAACGTTGGTGGTAAGATTTTCAATTCGGATAATTTAAAATTCAGTGACAATTTTCAGCAAAAATTATTATTATTCAATACCGAATGCGTTAAAGCTTTTTATTAAATTATGCAGTGTGGCCAGTAAATTAAGCATCTGTAGCTGTTTTTCATTTAAATTCTAATGGACTTTGTTCCACATTTTCATCAACCCCAAAAATGCCAAAACAAGTTAATTTTTCGACATTCCCTTACATTATTGTAATTTGCTCCTAAGCAGTTTTCTTTAAAATATTATTAGTGATTATAATTTGATACAATTTTTTGTAGGTATTTCTAAACATTTCTAAAATATTTTTATGTGTTTGGAATCTGCATCGTATACTCGATGACCTAACATAATTAAATTTAAGGAAATATTTTCATTAACCAGTTATTAAAATAGTTAGTGTCTTACAGAATACACACGTATATCTCATAATAGCTATTTATGTAATTAGTACATAATATAGAACTGTATTGGACGAGCGAGCAAAGAGAGCGAGTCTAATAAACAAGGCGAGTCTATAAAGTTTGTTTATGTACGAATTACATACCAAGCTTTATGTTCGACTGGTCTAGAGGAGCTGGATATCTTCTAAAATTATATTTTTATTTCCCTATATAAACATTCGGTATAACTTAGTGTGCTTTTCTAGTGTTGCTATTGTTTCGATTGTTTCCTGTGTTTATGCAAATGTCAAAAATTGTTTAAATACGATTTAATAGTTTATTATTAATCATATCTTTATACAAAGAAATTGATACTTTAGAAAGTGTAGAAGAGTTGGCAGCAAGTGCCAAAGAATCACTCTTGCCTAGCAAGTCGAAATATTTGTATGGATTTGTTATGTCATGTAAATAAAAAATTCCATTTTTGTGACATTTTTTTGACAGTTCTGTCCAATAAAATAAAGTAAAAGCACTAGTTAAATAAAGTGTCACATTATGGACACTAAATGCATCCATAAATCAAGTGATTATGATGCAGTCGAACATAAATTGATTTATAATAACTTTTATAGGTGCTATTATTTCAACGTAATTCTGTATTCTCCTAATGCAATTTGATACAAACAGAGCAACCTAAAGAAAATGTGAATAATCTACTTCATAATCAATATATTGTCAATAAATTAAATTACAAAATAACTCAATTTATCTCTAAGTATTATGCCACGTCATAGATTTACTGCTAGTACTTAGTTATCTGTGTAATGCGATTATCAGTCTATTAACAACCTTTCGTTATCAATGCCTAATAAAGTCATAACTAAATAAGTTGTTAATAAAAGACTTCATTTGAAAATAATTTTTAAAAACATCTGTCTTTTTATTTTGAAGCTTTAATGCCTTATTAACATTACTGATCAACATGAGATTTCCTTTCAGATAATTAAAATTCAGTTGTGATTTTTAACAAACAGAAGTATTAGGCAGTCCTGAGTGTGTTAAAAATTTTACTAAATTATACAATGTGAGGAGTATGTTAAACATTTGTTGCTGTATTTCATATTTTCTTTGTTCCACCTTTTCATTGACTTAGGTAGTAGAACCCCTCAAAAATACAAAGCAAAATTAATCATTCTATTTAAAGTAATTATCGCCGGAGTGGCCGAGTGATTAAGGCATTCGACCACGGCGCGGATAGTTTCCAAACTCGAGTCGGCTTCTCGGCGAGTGGCCTAACCAATCGCTGAAAATAACAGAGTAGAGAAGGTAGGCGGTTGTCGAAGGCGTGGTGCTTACCACATCATGGGGGTATGAAAGCTTATGTTGCCGGCCATACTAGCTTGCGGAGTGTAAATGCTGTTACCTTTACCTTTATTTAAAGTAATTACTTGTAATTTGCTCTATTCCTGTTATTTTAAACATTTTGCCTATCTATCAATCATTGTTTCTTTATTATAATTAATTATTATTACTGACAAAATTGATAATTTCGCAGTTATTTGCATTTATTTCCAAATTTTTTTTTTAATATTTAAGTTTTCAACTAAAGCACATTAAGCAACAGCTGAGTAAGAGCTGTTTAATATGTTTTAACTAAAACTTCTATATTTATATTCTTGGTTTATGTTTAAAACCTGTTTTAAGTAAATAATTTTCTAAAATGTTTTTAGTTCGCCAACCTTATTATTTGAACGTTACACTTTGTTGGCCTAAAGAACGAAAGACAATGTGAGTAGTAAACTCAATAGTCAAGATACTGCCAATAAATTATTACATCTTAATGTATTGGCACTAAAGGTGGACTGCAAGTTAGGTAGTCGTACATATGTAGCCTGAGAATCAAATCTTTTTACACAAATCTTTACCTGAAAAACCAACCCTGCCAATAATAGCAAATTGCCCAAATTGTATACTTGTATGTTCGGTATAGCAACGTCACTGATTTTTGAAAAAGCTCATAAATGTGGAGCAAACATTCGAAAACAGATATGTCCAAAACATAAAAAATGAAATCATTGAAAATCTAGACCCCTTTCCATTTTTCCCCTCTGAAGCAACCAAATCCATATATGTCCTATGCTAATTCTTATCTGAAAGTTATGTTTTGAATCAAAACCAGATATATTATGTTTCAATGGTTTTTATGCAGACACAGAAAAACTTGACTTGATATTGGTCTTCTTCTTTCTATGACTTATCCTCAAGACGTTGGCTACAGAGTCAAAGCCACATTTTTAAGCGACTCGGCGTCATGAACTTTGTTATATCCCCTTTATACTAGGGACATGTGTTCTCTGCGGTGGGTTCCCGTTGCCTTCTGCAGAGTTTGTGACCATGTATTAAGTGTATAGTGTATGTGTCGTGTTACTATCTGCAGTCGACCACTCCGCAGACAGAATCTTTAATTGTAACCAAACGATTAAATGGCTTTACTCGGTACCGCTCAAGTACCGACCTCAAACAGTGTGGAATTCTTTATAAAAATCCTTGCCACTGCGTGAGATTCGAACCCAAGGCTCCTAGCTAGGTGCCCAGCGCTCTTATCACTGCGCCAACGAGCTTTCTCTTGAAATTATCCAAAAGTCGACATGCCTTAGGTGTAAACGTTTTAAGAAGTTGTTTAAACTTTGAATTAACTTTTGAAATTGTGGTAGTTTTATTGTTCGTTATGAGAATGCTTATACTTTTTGGATTTTTTTTTAATAAACAAATGACGCCACATCATGCCGAACTTAACTAATTGTAAAACCAGGCATACTCGTATTCATTAAAACCATGAAAAGTCAGACGTCCTTTATTCCGACTGTTGTCAGTTGTGTTAATTATTCATTTTCATTCCTTTTACATGCTTCCTCCCCAAATATTTAATTTAACTTATATTCTTGTATTACTGCTCGAACAAGAGTACTGTATTAGAACTTATTATAATTGAGTATTACAACAATGAAAACTTGTCAATATTAGAATCTTGTATTTAAAATTTTTTTCTTAATGTGCCAGTAACAACAAAACTGTTATAAGTTTCAGTTAATTCGATTCAATTAGTATACGTAGACGTTTAAAAAATTTTCAAAAAGTTATAGATACTTATTGTTAATAAAGATATTAATATAAATATAATTTAATACCTGATTATTCATTTCGCAAAACGCTTTGCTGATAACAAAAGCTTATGAATCATATAAAGAATAAATATAATCTAAAACAATTGTATTGAAATGTACTGTTTTGAAAGAAGTTTAAATATTTAAATTATAGACAAAGGTAACTTGCGTTCTGGTAGCACTTTAATTGAAGGATTGGGCACAAGAATTAAGCAACAAAACTGTTATAAGTTTCAGTTAATTCGATTCAATTAGTATACGTAGACGTTTAAAAAATTTTCAAAAAGTTATAGATACTTATTGTTAATAAAGATATTAATATAAATATAATTTAATACCTGATTATTCATTTCGCAAAACGCTTTGCTGATAACAAAAGCTTATGAATCATATAAAGAATAAATATAATCTAAAACAATTGTATTGAAATGTACTGTTTTGAAAGAAGTTTAAATATTTAAATTATAGACAAAGGTAACTTGCGTTCTGGTAGCACTTTAATTGAAGGATTGGGCACAAGAATTAAGCAACTTCGTTTTTGGACAAAATGTGATTTTTAATTTAGAGTTATTACACAGTTTGGGGCCATGTTCCTGTAGTAAGAACTGAATAACCCTGAAGTTTTTTGCTTTTCACGCTAATCCGTAATTTTGTGTTAATTTTTGTTAAGTTAGTAGTACCAACAAATACTTGAACACTCTATTTCAACAGACAAAGATCATTATTTTACCGTAATACTTATTACTAAGGTGCGTACCAGGTTTACTTACCAAAATGAAAAAAACATCAAATAAAGGGCGTGTTTGAAAAATGATTATATTTTCAAAAAATACATAAGAAAATGTGTTATAAACGCTTCAGACAGACAGCGTATTGCCCTTCATTACCAACCAGAAGCTCGAATTGAGAGTGTTCAAATAGTTTTTTTCCAGGCTCATTTGTAACTTCTTACGAAATTCTTGTCCAATTTTTCTTAAGCTATTTTGCTATTTTGCTTATCTTTTGTTTCATTACTTCGTTGCGTAACGTCTACTAATTTTTTTGGTCAATAAACCTGCTACGCACCTTCTTGTTCTTGTTCAAACGAATTTCTTTTTGGGTTATCATTTTTTAAATTTTCCAAATTGAAATATCTAGATAATATAAGAAAACTTACTATGAGGGCAGTGAAAATATAGCAATTTTGGCCAAAAATTAATTTTATCCCCTTATAATAATACGGGTGGGTAAAGGAAATACTCTTAAAGAGCCTTCCTGATAATGCTTTGTTCAAATTTGAGATAGAAATCATGGTCCAAATTTTTGCTCCATTTTTCAAGATAGGTAATTTTTCAGGGAGACATTTTAAGATACAATTTTTTATGGAAAAGTGCCCTTAATTTTACCCTACGTACGTACGAAAAACCCTATATATATAAACAGCAAAAATATAAAATTACTCCTAAAATAAGTTGAAGCAAGTATGATGATAAATTTGCTTTTCTTTTCGTTTATAACAAACCTTTGGGACGTAAGTAATAATTTTGAGAAAATCGTGACTCTTATGACCCTTCAAAACAGATTACCTAACCTTTATCAACTAGAACTTCGAACTAAATACCCCCAAGAAGATATCAATCATCTTTATACTATCAAGTATTAATAAGTAACGAGAAGCGCAAGGTTGCGTTGTTCGCTATTAAATTACTTTTCCTTTACTTTTAATGAAATTTTAACCTAGTTTTATTATTATTACAGTTCCCTTTGTGAAAATTCGACTAATATGTTAACGTCAAAAATTAACTTTCTAAACAAAGCGAAATTTAAATAACCGGAGAAATAACTAAACTTAACATAAAATAAACATCAAAACTGATTATTTTGTCTGACGATGGAAACAAGTGCTCCATAAAACAACGTATAACTAATGTTTCTTTGATAGAAAGGCTACTACATTTGAGAAATGTGCCTGCTTCACGAGCATTGTTGAAAGGGTCAGTAAGTAGCTTCACCAATTGAACCTTGGTAGATAAATTGCCTTGTGATCGCGTGATTTATTTGCGTTCCTCTTAACTGATTTACCAAATTCCGAATTTAACTAAAGCGATTTTTAATTTAAACTTTATACCTTTGAATAAATTGGGCATTTTTAACGAAACCACTAGGTTTGCATTTCGTGGTCTATAAATTGAACTACCTATTTATTATTGGATTAAGAGAAATTTACTTTTATCTTCGTCTGAAATTTGTAAAGTCATAAAAGACGATAAAGGCTGAGTTTCATAAACACATACCAAATTTAATCAGACAAACAAACACCTTCAGAAAGGTCAAACATGATTAATAAAGGTTTTTGTGTATTTAACAGTTTTCAACTTTGGTTGGGTTTTTTTTCTCAAGACAGCAAGGAATACTAATTTAAGAATATATTTTTAGTAAATAAAACCCACTGATTTTCAGGTCACTTGTAGAAATCCCAATGTAATTAATTCGTCAAGGGCCAAAGTAGGCCATGCTAGGGAAACAGGTTCGCTGTGAATAAGACTGAAAGTGACATTGAAGTATATACAGTGGCGGACTGGCAAAATTAACCGGCCCGGGAAATTTGGTAGTGACCAGCCTCCTCTCACTATTATTAGGGTGGCCCATAAAAAATGTCGTTTTTTGTGGAAAACTTTATTTAATAATATGTAAAACAACAAACATCAACTCTTATTCACTAAAGTATAGACCATTATGAAGCAATGTCTTTCGTCATCTTTCTGCAAGAAACTCTATGCCGCGACGGTACCATGCTGGATCTTTCGAGGTAAAGAATTCTCGGCATGCAGCCTTAACTTCTTCAACTCTTGTGAAATTTCGTCCACGCAAGAAGTGTGCCATCGATCGGAATAAGTGGTAATCTGAAGCTGCAAGGTCTGAACTATAAGTTGGATGACGTAGAAGCTCTAAATCTAACTCCCTAATTTTCTTCCCGGTTTCAATGGCAGTATGGGGTCTGGCGTTATCTTGCTGTAGAATTGCGCGCCTACTATTTACCAATCCAGGTTAACTCCGACGTAGATCATCATGCATTCTGTCCAACTTCTGACTATAAAGGTTGGCGTCAAAGGTTCTTCCATCAGGAACAAAATGAATAACGCCTTGAAAATTCCACCATACACACAACAAGATCTTTGTCTGAAACCCTTCTCGTTTTGAGACAGGTAACGCAGGTTGTCCGATGGTAATCCATTGATTTTCTTTGTTAGGATTATTAAAATACTTATATCCATTTCTCGTTGCAAGTAACGATTCGTTTTAAAAAAACGTTCGTCCCAAGGATTTGAAAGCAGCCGAATGCAGACCACAACTCGCCTTTCTGCCATTGCTGGTATCAATTCATGTGAAACTTCTCTGCCCTCTCCAATTTGATGTAAATGACGCCGTATGGTTTCTTTGTAAAAACAAAGTTCTGCTGACAACTTACGAGTACTTGTAGATGGATTAACTTCAACGGCGTCTCGCAGTTCGTTGTTACTCAACCAATTAAGCCGACCAGAACCTTGTTTCCTCTTGAGACTTGTATCTCCTTTTCCATTAAATTTATGAACCAGTGTTGTGCCGAGCGAATGTTCACTACTCCCTCTCCTTCCAATTCACATATTTTTTTAACTGCGGCGGTTGCAGAAACGTTTTGTTTCTAATAATGACGCATAATTATCAAAATTTCGTACTTTTCGTCTGCCATTATGACGTTTGCTGTAGCTTAGAAACAAAAGAATAACAAAAGTAAATCGGGCAGAGATATTCGCCTACTTGACTAGTTTCTACTGGTCTATAACAATAGAACATTTAATGTTTATCAAACTCGAGTAAAAGAGCTCTACAAAAAACGACATTTTTATGGGCCACCCTAATAATTAGACTGTCAAAATATGACTAACAAACTGTGGAACAGGATAGAGCGCGCTGAGTCTACTTCGTAATACTACGTCAATGACTAAACCTTATAAAGAAAATTAATAAATAAATGCATGACGTATTAAAGTAGATAAGTACCAAACAAATAATACCAGCGGCATCGGCATGAAACATACTTAATAAAGGGATAATTAGGGAAATAAAAATAAATACGGCGAACAGGTCTTTGAAGTCGCCGGGTGCGGGTCAGTAAACGATTTACCTGCAGTCAAAACCATAGAAAGAATTTCTGATAATATTGACCGGCCTCAGTACTACCGGCCCACCGGGAAAGTTCCCGGACTCCCGGCGGCCCAGTCCGCCCCTGAGTACCTATATAATTTTAAGGTTATGGTTCAAGACCGAAACAGAATTGTCAGTTGTGCGAAATTCTTTAATACCGAATGTATTACTTCGAACTTATCTAAATTTAGCAAATAAAGCACTTTCAACTTTTTAGTATATAATTAAGTGACTGAGTAGTTAAGGGATTCGACTGCAGTAGGGTCAGTCTCGGGCTCAAACCTGAGTCGGATGCACGGCGGATGGCCTACCCAGTTACTGAGAATAATTGAGAACCGAAACACAGTGGTAGAGTAGCGAAGGTAAGCGATTGTTGAAGGCGTGGTATTTACCACATCATCCCGTTCGTATAGCGTTAGAAACAACGGAGGTATGAGAAGCGACTTAGGAGGCCTTAACCCTCCATTTTGCCGGCCATGCTCCGCCGTGGGGCGTTACTGCCGATACCTATACCTATACCTTTACAATAATTAAACGTAGCAATGTAATAAATTATGGTTTTCATTATAAAATATCGTTAATGCTTTATATACAGTGTCTTCATTTTATCTCGTGCCTCTTTATCTCTCCAGAATAGGCAATACACTTGTCAAAACAGAAATTGTTTGATTTTATTTAAATTTGGGTGTAACTACTCTTCACTAAGCACTTCGACAGACACGTGTGCAATTTAGAGTTTTATAAACCTATTTATCCTCATCAACAGTATTTCTCTGTGATGAGGATAAATTTTTTATTTGACAGGTTACCTTGTAAAGCCTTGCATGTTGTCTATTCTGAAAATCGCCTGGGGAAACTACATAAAATGATCACAATGTATACAAATTTTCCATATCCATTCATTTACGTATGTTAATCAAAAGCATTAAAAGATGCTTATTGCATTTAAACACCTATAAACGTTTCCGAATTATCAAATATAAAGAACTAGTCACTTTCAGCCAATGAAAGCATTTTTGATAATACGAAAAATTCCTAGAATCCTGAATAGATCTACCTTCAATTGATTATCCTCAAGATGTAACATTTAAATAAAGAAAATAAAAACAGTAATATCTAAGATAAGGACTGCCGATAAATTTTCCTCTGGTCTCCTTTATCTGAACAAGGTGAAATAACAGCATCCAGGAATTCCTACAAGCGATCGCTATGCCCTACTTGTGCTTAAACTGTACTTGATACCTGGTTGTAACTTTCCGAATTTTCAAGAATTTTAAACATTTTAGACGTCAAATACTAAAAATTCTTGGGTGTTTACAGCATAGTCCTTAAGAGAATGTAAACTTCTTTGCTGAAAGACTACACTGAAGTGCTCTCATATTTCCCTCTTTTCGATAGCAACAAACATTCATTGATTTACAAACAAATATCCTAGTTTTTGATTTGTAAATGATAACCTTAATTTTTATATATTCTTTGAACATTTTGTGAAAATTTTATTTAGAAATTTGCGCCAAATTTGTACAAAACAATGGATATCAATGGAAATAATTTGATTTTCGTTTTTCAATGAAAATCTTAATTTTGACATATTTGCTGAAGGTTTTTTAATTTGTTTTACTGATTTGTGTATGTTCTTAAAATAATAATTCTAAATCGAACAATATTCAAGTGCTTTGTTCCTGTAATATTTGTTTTACAATCAAAACTTTTCATTTGTGGGGATTTTCTCAGCTTCTTTTAAATTTTTATTTGCATATTAAGTTTTTAAATTACCCAAAAATGGCATAACACTCAGAGGGTTTACTTTTAATTTTTGTTCTTAATCTCAATATTTATATCTCAGTATTTTTTAAAATTTTTATTTAGGAATTTATATAGGTATACTATTAAAATTATTCAAAATTAAATTCGAGTGATTTACTCCCTTAATTTTTGTTTCTAAATGAAAGTTTCAATTTTTACGTATTAAATATCTACTGGCAAGTTTGTGTGCATTTTTCAAATTATCCAAAGTTGCAAAACATTCAGGATGTCTATACCCTTAATTTTAATTTTTTTTCGGTCAGTGCCAAAATGGTTGGCCCGATTGCCCCGTTAACTCCAACAATGGGAGAGTATGGGCAATTGAGAAACAAGATAGCACACAGTAGGCTGTTTAATGTGATAGAAAGAATCCGACGCTCTGAATGGGCATAAAAATAAGGGAGAAAAAAAAATTCGAAATTTGTCGGCGTTTTTAAGATCATCCAAAATTACGTAACATTCAGGCTGTTCATTAATTTTTGCTCTTGCGGACGCCTTTAAAATGTTTCAAAGTTGCTTAACATTCGAGGTTCTCTCGCTTAAGTATTGGCGTTGAAGGAAAATCATAATTATTACTATTTTTATTAATTGTTAAGCATTTTATGAAGGGTTTTTAAATTTTATTTACAAATTTGTGTGTGTTTTCAAAAGTATACGAAATTGCTTGACATTAAGGGCGTTCACTACCTTAACTTTAGATTTTCAACGAAAAGCTTAGTTTTTCAGAAAGTTTTTTAAATGTATATTTAAGAATTTTACTTGCAGATTTGTGGATGTTTTTAAAATTATCCAAAAGTCCTTGGAATGTAGGGCGTTTGCTTTCTTAATTTTTATTTCCAAGGGATAACGTAATTTATAGTTATTTTCTGAACATTTTTTGATTTTTTAGTTGGAAATTTTTGTGCGTTTTAAAGATTATCCAAAATTGCTTTACAATCAAGCTGTTTACAGCCTTAATCCTTATTTTTAAAGAGAAGCTTAATCTCTAGTATTTATTTAGAAATTTGTGTATGTTTTTAAAATTATTCAATTTATTCTGGGTGAAAAAATCCCTTAGTTTTCAATTTTTAGAAGCAAATTTAACTTTTAAGTAATTCCTGAACGTTTTTATATTTTTTATTATTTGAAATTTGTGTACTTTTTTAAAATTATCCAAAATTGTTTGACATTCAGGGTACCTTCTGAGGATTCACTTACAAGTTTGTGGACGCTTTTAAAATGATTCAAGGTTGTATTCACTCTCTAATTTTCACTTTTCAATAAAAAATTCAGTTTTTAGGTATTTTCGGAACTTTTTTAAAATTTTATTTAAAAATTTGTGTGCTCTTCATTAGAAATTTCTTGAAATTCGAAATTCACTCCCTTAACTATTGATTTTGAAGGAAATTCTTAATTTTATTTATATTTATTAATTTCTTTTAAAATTTTTATTAAGAAATTTGATTTTCAAGGATTAAACTTTTCGTTGAAAATCAATTTTCTGTAAGTTTTTTAAATACGTGTTTAAAAATTTGACGCTCCTTTAAAATTATCCAATGGCATTGATTGTGTTTAGTTCATTAATCTCTGTTTTCGATGAAAATCCTAATTTTAACATATTTATTTAACAGTAGTAGAATACCATTCTACTAACAGTTTTTAAATTTCACTTGGATATTTGTGTAGGTGTTTAAAATTATCCAAAATTGCGTAACGTTCAGAGTGTTAACTCTCTTAACCTTTGTTTCTTTTAATGTAAAAGTCTTAATTTTCACCTATCTTCTGAACATTTTAAAATCTTAAATTATTTGTAACTCTAGATACGCCCTTACAATGATCGAACACTAAATAATATCCTCTCATAATTTTTATTTTTCAACGAAAAATATGCTGTATAATATCCTACAAGAAATTGATTGGAATTTTATAAATAATGAGGATATTGATGTAGAGACTAAAGTCAATCGTTTTATTAAAATTATAATAAGTGGCATTAACAATTGTTTTCCTTCAAAATGGTAAAAAACAGTGATCGTGTAGCTTTGTTTAGTAATGAGTTAACATCAATTAGAAATAGTCTATACAAAATAAAGAAGTTATGCTACCCTTTCCTAGATCCCCGTTTACTTGTGCATTTCAACACTCATAAGTCGAGTTACAAATCAAGAATTAGGCAATGTAGAAATGCGAGATATGATTGTAAAAATGAACAATGAACAACAAATGCCGCAAAGATGTGTATGGCATTAATCTAAAGATTTAAACGTATTACAGACTTAATTATAATACCACAGAATAAACTCTTTAATATAAATATTAAAGAAGGAATTTATCCTAAATGTCTAAAGGTTTCCAGGATAGTATCGGTATGCAGAAAAGGTTGCAAAAATAACGCTACAAATTATCGCCCCATTTCAATACATGGTCCCAATCTTATAAAAATATTTAAAACAATGCTTTAAAAACGTATAACTGCTTATATGCACTCTAGTGCATTATTTAACAATAGCCAACGGATTCTTAAGAGGCGGATCTACTGTGACTGCTCTGGAATCTTTTATAAAATATGTATCAGGATCATTTGAAGATGATGTATTAACTGGCGCTCTGTTATTTGATCCATGTAACTAAGGCCTTTGATTGCATCTCAATTGAACTCTTGGTGGAAAACTTAGAAACTACGATCTAATAGTCACCAAATAATAGACATCAATGGTAACGTTTCATCCCCTTTGAATGTAAATATTGGTATTCCCCAGGGTCCAGTGCTGGGCCCGGCGTTATTTTTAATTTATATTAATGATTTGCCACAATGCGTACACAGCACTAAGCTCCTGTTATATATGCAGATGACACTACAGTCTTGGCTAGAGGTAAGGACTCAGTTACTCTATGGGAAAATTTAAGTAAAATGAAAGCCAACGTAATGAACCGTTAATGACACAAAACATTACTTTTAGTTTACGTCCGGTGATCAATAATAATTCAATTTGTGAAGGTTGACTATTGATACAAAATTATGCTGGAAGAACCACGTCTCTAATTTGTCAAATAAGCTTGTAAGTTCAATTTTTACCCTAAGATCCTTGGTGGGAATAGTATCCCACAAAGTACTCATAACTGCTTACTACGCATTATTTCAAGCCAAGTATTATTATGGACTTTTAGTGTGGAAACATGGACCTCATATCAAAAAACAATTTTCACTTCAAAGACAGATCATAAGAATCATCTGCCATATGGGATATAGAGAAGAAGTTATAGATAAGTTCAAAGAGCTAAATGTTTTTATCGTACCATACATGTTTATATTTTAATGGTTGGAGCGTAATGCAAGTCCAAAATAAACCCATTACTTCCACTGCCCACCAATGTGAATGAACTTCGACCCGGCGTTTCGGTAGAAGAATAAATTGATTATGTATGTACGTATGTTATATAAAATGTAGCAATAATTATATAATACATAGAGGGATTCATGACTATAATATACTGCAAAAAAGCAGAAATGCCTTTAAGCACAGAACTATGCTACCAAGTTCTTTAATAAGCTGCCACTTTCAGTACGTAATATGGAATTAAAACATTAATAGACGTGTATTCAAACAACTGGGCTTAGGGCAAAGGCCTCCCTCTTTTCTTCATTCGTGAGGGGTTTTGGTCTACTCTCCCATAGTGACCGGTCCTCGTGGGAGAGAGGTGCCGTGTTAACGGCGCAATCGGGTCACCCATTCTAGTACTGACCGGAGACAACGCTGCTTAAAGGCCAACGCGCACTTAGCCACGCCACGGCGCGCCACGCCGGACGGCAATTTTAAATTACATTGGTTGTTATGGAATAACGCGCACTTATCCACGCCACGCCACGGCGCGTTATTCCATAACAACCAACGTAATTTAAAAATTGCCGTCCGGCGTGGCGCGCCGTGGCGTGGTTAAGTGCGCGTTGGCCTTAACCCTCCTAATCGCACTAGACTGGGGTACCTAGCTACCGCAACTCGGGACCTATTCTTTATATACTCGTATATAATAATAATTTAATTATTTCAAAATTCTCCAACATTGAATGGTAGTTTACATTCTTAATTTCTGTGTTTTAACGAAAATCTGGATTTTAAATATATTTTCTGACCGTTTCTTAAATTTTTATTGACAAACTCTTGAACGTTTTAAAGTTATTCAAAATTGCTTGACATTCAGGGTGTTTCCACCCTTAGTCTTTATTTTTCAATAAAAATTCTAATTTTTACATATTCCTTAAACGGATTTTGAGTTTTCATTGATTCAAATTTAATTCACATTCAGAGACTGTCCTCTCTTGGCCTGTTTTTCAATGAAAATTGTTATCATTACTTTATTCGCTGATCTTTTTAATCTTATATTTAAAAATTTGTGTATACCTTTAAAATGATCTGAAACTCCATAATGCATTTCCTTAATTTTAATTTTCAATGAAAATTGTAATTTTTAGGTATCTTTTTAAACGCTTTTAAAATTATTCAAAATTGCATACCATTCAGGGTGTTTGCCCCTTAACTTTTAGTTGTCAACAAAAATATTAATTGTTAGGTATTTTCTGGTTGTTTTCAAATATTTATTTACAAATTTGAATACGCTTTTAACATTATTCTAATCCTTTTTCTTTAAAGTATTTTCACTATTTTAAGATTACCAAAATCTACATAACACTCAGAGGGTTCACTTTTTTCATTTTCGTTTTTCAATGAAAATGTTAGTTTTTACGCATTTTCTTAACGTTTTCTAAACCTTCAATTGTTAGATTAGCTTATTGAAAATTGCAAAATACTCAAGTGATTTGCTTATATGCGTTTTTCAATGGACACCTTACTTCTTGCATTTTTGTGAATGTATTCTATTTTTTTACAAATTTGTATTCGCTTTTAACATTATCCAAAGTTTATAATATGCGGAGGGGGGGTTACTCGCTGCTTATAAAAAATAAGTTTTTATGTAATAAACTACGTGTTTATAATTACATTTAGGCACAGGTTGGTTCACATTAATTTATTCCGTATTACAGATGAAGGAAACTTCAATATCCAGCTTAACAATGTAATTAATTTGTAGTTATCGATCTTTCCTATGCCGGTTTGATCGAAGAGTCGTGTGATAATGCTAGTTTTCCGTGTTCGTAAAACTCTTCGTCTTCCAAATTACTTTTTAACTTTATTTACTTTCAAGCCTTTCACGTAATGCTTAACAATAATTTAAAGATCCTCCAGATGCCGTTTCATTTATTAAAACTCAGTGTGCGGTTCTCAATAGTGAAAGCAATTTTTAATAGTGGAAAGCAATTAGTGGGGTATTAAAACGATTTTTGAAATTCGCTTTATTACTTTAGGTTTTTAATTTAGTGGGTTTCATAAAGTCCTGACCCCTTGTGGATGATGCTTCGTTGTACAGAGCCCTTATGAAGTTGGTACAAAGGCGTTAATATACGCGAGTAGATAAGCGCATGTAGTTTCATAAAGTTCATATTGCTTTTCTTACTTATTATTAGTATGCCTGAATACATACATGGGCGAAGAAATTAATTAATCTGAAGCTATTAAACTCTGGTTGGCCGCCTGAAATATTAATTTGACCCTGAAATAAAGTTACAGTATTCTATATTTGGTAATTTCTCGATCGAACAAGGACTTCTCTGTAAAAATTAATTGGCTTTCCTCTTAACCTTTTTCTTAAATAAGCAAGGAAATTGACTTTTCTGTTTGCTTTTGATGAAAAGTCTTTTCGCGGTGTCGTGCCGGAACCTGTTGTGATGTTAATTAATACAACCTTATTTCTGTAAGTATTTTCTAACATCACAACAAAAAATATATCGTTTACTCAGTAAAAATTGACGCTTTAATTTATTATTAACGGGAATACTGTCACAGGATGAATTATTATAGCGTTATAGACTCTGTTAAAGATAATTCGATACCAGGTAAAGTTTCGAAACCTGCAGTGGAAGTTTTAAGACCTTTATAATCCAGAAGTGTACGCAATAATAAATTACTACGCAATTAAATGGATTCTAAATACTGCTTGTGCTGAAGAGCCGTTATAATAGAGCACTCGACATTAATGAATAAACCACGAAACATTGCGTAGTTTATAATCTGCTGAAGACGACAAAGTTGTTGATGTTAATACTAATTTCAAAGGGGAGCACGTTAAAATTCGACCTTATTGTTTTAGAACTCGTAAAGAGGTATTGAAATAAAACTTGGTACTAATTATGCTCAAGGGCATCGTTACAGAGGGAGAACAGCAGTCAATTATTCTACCATAAAGGTGTTGCTATAAAAATAACCTTAAATGTGGGAATTGTATAAATAACGAATCTCTCATAATTTCAAGGGTTGTTTTTGAATTCTAACCACTTCTTATTTGCTCGGTGCAAATTCTTATTGCGCCAGGTTTAATAATAAAATCAAGGTTTTTACCTAATTTCAAATTAAGAACAAAATACATATTTACATTTTGTTCGAATAATTTAAAATGGAAAAGTAAAATGTCGTCAATGTTGAATGAATCGGCCACCCTAAATTAATTATTCGGGTATAATTATTTGCTTCATTCAATAAAAGAAAGCTTCGCAAAATAAACTCTAAATACAGATTAAAGTATCTCACAGAAGCGTTTGAAGTTGTTTAAAGGAAAAACTTTTCTGAAAGCCTACCGGTGCCTTGTAGGTTTCCATCAACAGAAAGTTATTTTGATGCCACTTAAATCGAATTTGTCCTTAACAAACATCTAAAATTATTAATTCTGTAAACTTTACTTTGATGATTCTATGTGTGTTGTTTGTGTGGATTTAATTTGGTTTTAAATTAATTCTTTGAAAAGTTTGGTTATATTAAGTTTACTCAAAAATTAATTTGGGGTAGCTGATTTGAAAGACGAAAGAAAAACTGCGACTTCTTTTGTTGGAAAAAAAATTAATCCTATAACTTCACACGGATTAATTAGAATATTGCATAAATCCACCTTTTAAAGTTTGGACTTGAGATATTCGATTCGACTTTTCGAAAGACTTTATGTTTAGCTTTTAACTTTTAAATATTATTAATGGAAATTGCTTTTTTTATAACTAACATTGAGCTGAGGCTGAAGGGTGAGCTGAAGTGAAATGGAATGAAATGGGTTGATATGAGATGTGAAAAGACAAAAATACATACCTTTTCTCGAAGAGGTGACATTGAACCCTGTGTTTACAGGCTTCTCAAGGATTTTGAAGAAATGTACAAGACCTTTGTTGAGTTTTCCTTTAATCTGTGTGCTTGAATTTATATTTTTGTTTTGTAACAACTTGCACACATTTTGATAAATCTGATAATGGCTTTATGGACTTCATAATTTTTTTTCCTAAGTCATTTATTTTATTTTTTTTTCGAAAGATTTCTGAGTACCTCCTGCATAGAAGCTCCCTGATTTGTTTTATTCAAATTTCTACATAAAATAAATATCTGAATCCATCCCTGTTAAGCTCTTTGTGAATTTCAACCAATCGTATTTATTTAATTAAAATTTCTACCTAAAATAAACTTTGGAATACCATTTCTACTGAGCTTACAACCTTTAGGCTTTTGAAGAATTGTTTTTAATGTAAATTTCTATTTTTAAAAAACCACTTACATACAATGTAGTCTCTGCTGAGTTTCAAATTTTTTGATTTTTTCCTTAGATCTTTGAATATCATCTCAGCGGTGCTTCTGATTTTTTTTAATTTCGAACAATTGAAAGTATACTTTTGAATTTTTGGAACTCGAAAAATTGTTTTTAATTTCTATTGGCAAATAAAATAAATTTTCGAATAGTATCTCTGTTAATGGATTTTGAAGAATTATTTTGGATTCAACTGTCTACATAAAATAAATTTAGGAATGCCATCTCTGCTGAATTTCTGAAGTTTTGGATTTTGAAGAATTATTTTTAATTTAAATTTTTATTTAAAAAGATAGAATTCAATCTCTGCTGGGTGTCCGTGGGTCTGATTTTTGAAGAATCAGTTTTATTTAATTGAAATTTTTAAATGCCATCTCTCCTCAGTTTCAGATTGTTTGGGATTCTTAAGAATTGTGTTTAACTCAAATTTCTCAGAAAATAAATTTTTGCATGTATGTATTGTCTGTAACCTCTTATATCTTTCGGTTGAATGATGTATGTATGTGTATGTGTATGTAATCGTTATCCTCTTATACCTTTCGGTGTTGAGGCTGGTGCGTTAGCGTATGTGGTCTTACGCGTGAAATGCACATAAAATAAAAATAAATTTAGTATCGTACTCGTACTCGAAGAACTGACATTGAACCTTGTTTTTATACCCTTCTCAAGGAGTTTCGAACTTTGGAAGAATAGTGTTCAATTTAAATTTTTATTTAAAAAAAATAGAATGTAATCTCTCCTGACTTTCTGAATTTATTGAATTTCGACGAATTATTTTTAATCCAAGTTGCCACCAAAATAAATGTTTAAATGTCATCTCTGTTGAATTTCTGAATTTTTTAATTTTTTAAGAATTGTTTTTAATTTCAATTTCCTTCAAAATAAATTCTGGAATGCTGAGTTTCTGAGCTTATGCCTTTTGAAGAATTATTTGTGATTTAAATTTTTATTTAAAAAAAAATAGAACGCAATCTCTGTTAGGCTTTTTGATTTTTTAAGAATTGTTTTTAATTCACCGAAAGAAATTTCTATGTAATTTTTAAGCGACATTTATTTAAGGCTTTGAATTCCTAAAACTATTATTAACGTTGCCAAGTAATATAAATTTGTATCTTTGCTACATTTTGAAAGTGTTGGAATTGCGCAGAATTGTTATTTCTAATTGTTATATAACTAAAATACATTTTAGAATCTCATCTTTGCCGCAGTTTTGAACCTTTGGGCTCTAAAAAATTTTAAATTCATATTAACTGCTAACTAAAATATATTAGATTGTCATATCTGCAGAGTTCCTAATTTTTTGATTTTTAAAGTAGCTATCGTCTTTGTAAAATTTATACATAAACTAAATTTTAGAATGCCATATCTGCTGACTTTCTGAATTTCTTGAAGTTTGAAGAACTGTTTACTGTTTCTAATCCAAATTGCCCCCGCAATAAATTTTTAAATGCAATATTTTGAAGTACTATTTTTACTTAACATTTCTTCCCAAAATAATCTTTGCTACGGTTTAGAATTTTTGAAATTCGAAGAATTGTTTTTAATTCAAACTTCTACCAAAACAGTCTTTAACCACCATCTGTGTTGAGTTTCTGCATTCAAAATTTCTTTCAAAATAAATTTTTTACTGCCATCTTTGTTCAGATGTGAATTTTTGTAATTCGAAGAATCTTTTTGTAATTCATGTTGCCAATTTGGTAAACTTTAGAATGTGGTTTTTGTTACGTTTTTGAATGTTTTGATTTCAAAGAATCGTTTTTAATTCGAATTTTTAATTTTTAATCATCATCAAAATAAATTTTCATATACCATCTGTTTAATAAATACTAAAGGTTTGCTCGAAGGACCGTACTAAATGTGTAAATAGCTTCGACTCACCTTGATAATGTTTCCTGGTTTGGCCAAATGCTATTTTTTCTAAATTGTAGTTTCTTTCCAATGTATTCTTCAAACCAACGAATCTAATGTATTTTGTATTTCTAAATGTTCTTGAAAACTCCACTTGTTTATATAATTCTAATGTTCAAGTTTTGACTAATTTATTCACTTCTAATCAACTTCTAATGTTTTTGTTATCCAAATCAATAATATCGTTTCCCAAGAAACCAAAGCTTGTCGAAGCAATGCGATTTATAAACTAAAAATGAATATTCAAACGCCAAAGGGAATTTAAACGCGTACACTGCATAGATTTTATTTTCTAAAACAATTCAAACTAAATTATTAAAAAACCTATTATTAAAAACGGAACACCATCTCTGCCGAGTTTCCTACTTTTTAGAATTTTCAAATTTTCTTTTTTAATTCAAATACCCTTCAAAATTAATTTTAAAGTGCCATCTCTGCTACGTTTTGAATGTTTCGAATTCGAAGAATTGTTTTTAATTATAATAATTGTTCTTGATGGTAAAATTTTAATTGTCATCTCTGCTAGATCTCTGAATTTTTCGGTTGTAAAGAATCGTTTCTAATTCAAATTTAATTTATAAGTTTTAAATGAGTGTTTAAATTTTTAAAAATTAGTTTCAATTAAAATTGCCTTCAAAATAATTTTTTGAATACCATATCTGGTAGGCTTGGGGTTTTCAAAATTCGATAAATTGTTTTTAATTCCAGTTGCTAAATAAAATAGATTTTACAGAATGCAGTTTCCGCTGAATTTCTAATTCTACCTCCGCTGAATCTTTGAGCTTTTTGGAATTTTGAAGACTTGTTTTTAGTTCAAATTTGTATGTAAAATAAATTGTTCAGTGCCATTTCTGCCCAATAGTTTGCATTTGTGGAATTTTAATGATTTGCTTTTAATTCAAGTTGCCACAAAGTAAAATTTAGAATAAAATCTCTACTTAGTTTCTGAGAATTTTGTACTTCGAAGAATAATTTTTAACTCAAATTGATTTTAAATTACCACTTTTGTTGCACTGGGTATTTTATTAGAATAAATTATAGATATCGGAATTTTCTTAATTACTTCCCTTGAACTTTGAACTTATAGTATTTGTTTAAAAATAGTTTTGAGTATGTATTAAGTATTTCAGTGTCATTAATACATAGAAATAATTTCATGGAATAAGTACCTTGTTGATTTGCAGTTATAAAGTTGGAACTATTCTGATTGTTAGTTCTACTACGAGTATCACCTTCTTATTTTGCAAATCTTAAACGGTAACTGTAACTTCAACTTCGGAAAGAAAGTAAATATTTTAAGACATAATTCCTCTTGTATAAAGCAACAGGAGTCTCATAAATTATAGATTTCGGTATTTATGTAATGCGGCTATTATTCTAGGGGAGCTGGCCGCCCAACGATTCAGAAGGCCAATCTTTATATCGACAAATTTAAATTTACGACTGGGTTTTCCACAACATCTTTGAATCATGCAAGAATGAAATATATATTTTTGTGACCGGGAGGACCAGAAATCAAACGAATGAATATGGGGAGATATTATCCTTTTTTTATTATTATTGCTACAGTAACGACATCCTCGAAGTTATGGTGCCTTTTGATTTACTAAATTAACCTAAACAATCGTAGTTAAGGTTTGAATACCCAAGTAGAAAATCAATAAAACCAAACAGGACACTAAAATTAGTCAAGACATGAATTAATTTCCACAAATTTGCACCTCTGCTAAAGTTCACCACATACTCGTCGTTGCCTTTTCAGTGGTTGTGTAATATTCATACATGACAGACTACATAGTCAATTATTTACTATTTCAGTTTCGGTGGTCATCTAGATGTAAACTATTTAATAATAACCTACCAGGAAACGAATGTGGGGCAATCAATTTTCCTTACAATAGGAACATTATATCCCGAAAACGTAGTAATGAAAATCAATAATTGTGACATCGCTTATATTAGGAAGTTGAAATATAAAATTAATATTAGGGTAGCACAGCGACGTTAACGACTTCTTGGGTAAAATATTGGTGAACATATTTCACCATCAACGGAAACTTTCCACATATGCATAATATGTCCTCTGTGTAATTATGGCCGTTTTATTGATGAGAATAATTATGAAAATACAGCGAGGCAGTGACGGATGCAGCTTTCTGTATGGTTATTTTTGGTTTCAATGGAAATTTACTAATTGGTAGTATGAAATGCGTTTTGACTTCAAAAGCATCAATTTCATAGGCAACTGATATTTATAACATACCTATGTAACGGTTGCAACATTTCAGTAATTTTTTCAATAGATTTTTTAATGAATTTAGAATTAAGTTTGGAATTTTCACAACAGACTGTTTCCAACATTTTTATACTGCAGGAACTTTTATTTTTATTTTAGATAGTTTGCCAGCACAAAACTCCAATAAGAAGAAAGCCTCGCAGATATTATTTTATTTTCAAAGTTGTTATCACAATTTTCAGTTAATTTTCATTTTCTTTTATGAATGATTAAAAATCTCTTCTGCAAAAAATTAATTTTTATTCGACCTGTTATCTAAGGAACTAATGGAAATTTTATTCATCATAGTCATGGTCTATATCAATCCATTTTGGATGTGGGCCCCTTCTAATCAATGACATTCTTGTTTAATACTTCTGATATCGATCCATCTCATGGGACGTTTTCCTCTAAATCTTTTCCTCGCTTAAGTCTTCACTGCATTAGCATTCTTCGTCCACGTATCGTCTTCCAACCTCGCCACGTGGGCCGATCAATTTCTATTTTAATATTGGGTTGAATACGTCTTCTACCTTTGTTATTGATCTTATCCACTCATTAGGTTTTCGGTCTCTTAATGATCATCACTAAGGCTTTTGTGTTTGACCTAATTTTTCTTTACTTTTCTATTTTTCTTTGTTAGTGTCCAGGTCTTTGCACAGGAAGTCAAGACAGAGAAGATATTCTGATGAAACAATTTGAAGTTTTGGTCCATTTTACCCCTAAAAACTTCTTTTGAATGTCTACTAAATGCTGCCCATTTTTTTTTATTCTTCGGTTTATTTCTCTTCCTTGAATGGATTTTGTTAAAATATGCCACTATGTAGAACCTTGTTCAATTTAATATTGTTATTATCAGTATTTTCTTTGCTCAAGTTTGATTTTGAGTCCTACCTCTCCTGACGTTTATTACAAATCTGTTATCATTTCCTGTAATTCGGCGATGTTATCTGCTATTAATCTGTAAATCTTAAATGGTTCAACTTGTTGCCGTTCACATTCACCCCTTTATTGTCCCAGTTAAAACTTTTATATATTTTTAAATGTTTTATTCCTTTCTTCATTTTTATTTTGTTTGTTTTTGCGTGCGTTTCAACATATTTCGAAACAGGTGGTGTAATGTGTAGTTATGGTATATGTGGCTGTTCTGTAGGGAATTTAAAATGCGGTTTAGTCCAAGCGAGTCAAATGCCTTTTCAAAGTGTACAAAGCCAGATTATGCTATGTTACATGCTTTGGTCTTTTCCTTTAAGTTTCTTACTACCAGTCATCTGTCCCGAAACCTACTCTAAATCCGACCTGTTCCCGTGCCTGATATTGATATAATTTGTTTTATTTGTTAATCTGTTGGTGAATTTTTTTATAAACAACTTGTATACTTGCGATAAGAGACTAAAAATAGTGTGTAATTTTCAAGTTTGCTTTATTTACTTTTTTGTGTAAAAGTACCACAACCGTTTTATTCCGATTTGCAGATAGCTTTTCTGCTTGTAGTCATTCATTTAAAAACATTTTTAGTTCTTTCGAAAGCGATTTGCCACATATTTTAACATATCCCACAATATTCAGTCTTCTCCTGCCCCTTTTTTGTTTTTGATTTGGTTTAATGCGTTTTCTATTTCAAACTCTTCTATTTCTGGAATCTCATCTGAGGTCACGTTTAAAATTTTATTAATTTTTTTAATATGTTTAGAATCTTGTAAGAGGAGCGCTGTGTTTGTTCCTAGGCTAAAGAGTTTGGAAATACAAAGTTTTAAAAAGCATCCCAGCCAACAGATTAAAATTGACATGCATGATAGAAAAAGGGGGAAGTAATAAAAATTCAGCTTTTTAATTTCATAAAACCAAGAACGACCAAGAAGTTAAACTAATTCGTATTTCTGTTTCTGTTAATTAATTCAATTTAAGATATTCTCTAAAGAAGTTTTGAAAATGGATAACTGCAAAAATTTATTTATTGCTTAAATTTTCATCTGTTTTGCAAGCTTTAGCTTGGATTAGACATGTGTTACATATTTCCTTCTCAGTTTCAGGGTCAGTTTTTAGTTTAAGAACTAGCAAATATAAAATTCAGTTGCTATAAACTTCAAAGTATATAAATATAAACTCCAGGTATCCGAAAGGAATATTATTTTCCAAATTCCTAAATTTTCTTCTTCTTCTTCTTCTTCTTCTTCTTCTTCTTCTTCTTCTTCTTCTTCTTCTTCTTCTTCGCACGACTAGGATTCCTCATGTTTGTCTGCCTCATATTCAGTTTCTGTTGTTGTTGACTGTATGTTCTCCTGCCATCTTTTTTGTGGTCTTCCAACTGGTCTTTTGCTATACGGTTTATTGTTTTTTGATGTTTGCCAGCTGGTCCGGTCTCACTCCATTTTTTCTTTCTCGTTTTTATCAACTTGTTGACGGCTTGTATGTTACATTGTTCTCGTATGCTACTATTTGTTTGTCTATCTCTTAGTGTTATCCCTTTTATAGATCTTCGTACTTTCATCTCTACGTTGCTTTGTTTTTTGTGTTTTGTTCCCTTTGTAACTGCCCTTGTCTCTGCAGCGTACGTCAATATAAGTCTCACCGTGGTGCTGTATATTCTTATTTTACTTTCTGTGGACATAAATTTGTTCCTCTATATAGTTTCTTGTAAGCAGCTACTTACTTTCGTCGCTTTAATCGCTTGTTTCGTTGCTTCTGCCTTCAAGTTTCTTTCACTGGTGATTTCAATTCCCAGGTAATTAATAAATTTTTTTGTGTAGTCAATGGTAAACGGTCATTTTACTTTGTAGAAAATAGTAAAGTAATGTAGCATTTTAGTCGTTAGCAACCTTTACTCATTAGCAACGCTTGAGTCATTAACAACCCACACTTTATTCCTAGCAACACAGTCTGTTTGTGTACTTGTTACTATGTACGTGTTGTAGTTGCTATGTTTCCGTACAAACATAACCTTGATAAATTTAACAAATTTGTCTAGAAAATTCGAACTTTTAGTACTTACACAAAAAAATAGCGTATTCAACGCGTAAGAAAAGTGGTTTTCTAGCTCGTGAAATTGTAATTCACTCGCTAACGCTCGTGAATCAAACATTTTCCACTCGCTAGAAAACTGCCACTTTTCTTTACTTGTAGAATAATCTACTATTAATATCGTTAAAGATAAGCAAAAGCTGTAGTTTTAAATGTTTGCCTTGCCTCACTTCCGAGATATGAAATATTACTTAAATTTTTAGGTTTAAATTGTTGATGCGCTCTATACAACGAAGTAATCCGGTTTTCAGTTAAAATTCGAAAATACTTAACAGAATATAAAGAGACATTTACAGATCAGAAATTAACATTGCAGCATATTTATTTAATTTTAGTTTTACATAAGAGACGTACAGTTTTAAACCTTAGTTATTTTTTCATTTAAAAATTTTAACGACTATTCAACTCATATGTCATATGTCAAAAATCGACCAATCAAAATGCAAGATTTGACGTTTTTGAGCCAATCAAAACGAATTGTATTGACAATTTTCGCTAGTGATATAAGGTGAAAATTTTTTGAAAACAGTTTATTGCTGATGATATCCCACAGAAAACAATTTTCATGCAAACAAACTTGAATGTGGACTAATTTATGAAAAAAGATTCGATGGAACTGATTGTTTTTCGTTGAATAGTCCCTGAAATACCATTCGTGGTCAAAGTTATGTAAATTATTTTTGCTTTAAAATCACTCATGTTCCTTGTGATTGCGAATACCACTCGTGCTGCGCACTCGTTATATTCATATGCAAGAACAAGGAACATTTGTGATGTTACAGCAAAAAAATAATCGACATAACTTTGACCACTGGTGGTATTGTAGGTGAAAATTAAATGGATTTTGCAGAATCTAAGCAAATAATAAAAGAAAAGGGAAGAATCGGCAACTTAAGTAGTTGAATTAAGTAACTTCTGTTTCAGATTTGTTTTAAGTTAGCCTTAATAATAAATCATAATTTCGTGTATTTAAAAATACTATTAGCCAGAAATTTGTATAAGGGATTTACGATCTTTGTGAATCAAATAAGGCCATTGTTAGGGATATAGTTTCGTTGTTATGGACAGGATCTGTTTTCACTAAAAATCACCAAGAATGTTGGCTTTTTAGAGCAGCCGTAAGGTAAAACCTAGCTTAATGTGGCTTAAAGTAAAACTTGAATATAGCAAAGCTATTCTTTTAGGAGTTCTATTCTGGTCCATTCTTGAAAAGTCCCCAACCTCTTTTTACATTTCCAGAGGTTACTTCTTTTATTCTCACTTTGTTTTCAGTTTTTACCAGGAGCAGTTTCACTAACTGCATAAAGGTATCCTAAACATCCACCTATCTTCTTCTGTGCTATGTTCTACAGAGCCTCATTTATTAAGATGGATAGTATTTTGTGCATAATAGCATGGACCTCTACTTAATACATTCCAGCATGCCCCCTTTTCTGTAAATCAGTAGAATTGCGGTCTCCATTCCTTGGGCATTATACAGGGTTACTGGTAATTCGATACATTCCTTTGGAGATGTGATGGGACAGGAGCTAAGAAACAAATTTAACCCTAACATACATTATGCAAAACTCAATAGTTTTTGAGATATTTCAATTTTTGTGTTTTTCTCAAAAAAGTAGATCTTATTGTCTTTAAAGTTAATTTTTAAAAAATCTACTTGACATTTTCTGAACTTTTTGACTGGGTTACTTGTCCCACTCTATGGTCATCCGTTTCGAATGGAAAATATCCTGAAACATTTCGATCATGTGAAAATTTTAAATAAAAACTTATTAAAAATGATTTCTAAAAATCAGCTACGAAAATTACCTATTCGTTTTTCTCAGAAATTATTTTTTTATTTTTGCATAATGTATGTTAGGTTTAATTTGTTTCTTAGCTCCTGTCCCATCATATCTCCAAAGGAATGTATCGAATTACCAATAACCCTGTATACATTAACCATATTAATTTGTGCTATATGTTCTTGTATTTTATTTTCTATGCTGCTTTCTCCATACTTTCAGAATTCTGCCTGGATCTCATTAGTTCGTGGGCTCTGGTTACTCTTTGATTTACTAAAGATTCGTTGCATATCCTCTATAGTGAGTTACGTGTTTCTTCTGATTTGTTGTCGTTCTATACTATGTTCCTCTAATTCTTCACTGTCCAAAATTTCGAGATAATGTTTGTCTCATCTGTGTACGTCATCGTTTGTAACCACTACCAACTCTCATTTTTTATTTCTACACACAATTATTTTTGGGTGTTGACCCTTTTTACTTATATTTCTTTGTTGATAGAATGTAAATATTTTCCCTGTATTAAAACTTTCTTCTGTATCTTTAATTTGCTTATGGTGCATTACCCGTTCCTACTATCTACATAATTTGTTAACTTTTCTTCTCTTTGCTTTAACTTTTACTTCACCTGCTGTCGCCTGTTGGCCTTTTTCAGTTTTAATTTCTTTGACTTCTTTAAAACAAACTCACGAGTGTTATTGAAGATCTCATTCTGCAGTTCTGTTGCTTGTTATCGCTGTAGTTTATTTTCTGCTATTGTTTTACTATTTTTTGGGGTTTCTCCATTCTTTGTTAATTTCATTAGCTCTTCTTGTATATTGCTTCCTAAAATTCGTACTTAATTTTTATCTTTTGACTATTCTCCTTGTGCATAGTTCTTTACTCCTTTGGAATCTTTTGGTTTACGTTTTATGTCCGCTCTTATATTATTAACAAGGTAGTGAGCTTATGCTATTTCTACCTGCCCTTAGATTTTGATATCTGTTTCTATATTTTCATGTTTTGTTTCTATAGGCAAGTGGTGGATTTGATTAACGGTTCCATCGGTGTATTTCCCTTGAATATATTACTTTATTTATGGGTGCACATTATCAGCACGCCTTTGACTACTGAAAAGCTAATTTTAGTCATTGCCTATTCGCAACAGTACACATTACACATACAATGTGATTTTTTAAAAACTCAATTGCAGCAGGCCGTATTCTGACTTAATACAGACAGTTCTAAGGTTATTAAGACAGAACACGGCCTGCTGAAATTGAGTTTTTAAAAAATCACGTTGTATGTTGTATAGGTGTTTACCTATAGTTATCTGTTATCAGTGGGCTTCGATCTTCTCTCTTTATTTTGGCAGTGAGGCCTCTTACTTGGGTATTTTTGACAAATAGTTTTACTGGTATTCTGTAAGATATTCCTCTTTTAGTTTCCTCGGCATCCTCTCTCGGAGCGTTTACATTAACAAAACACCATTTCCTTTTCTTTCATCTTATTATTCGTAGACAGGTACCTAAACCTTTTCCCATTTACAACTTCACTACCAAGATACCAGGAAGCCTGTCTCCGGCCAGTTACCTGAGACACGTTGTATATATAGGTATTAGTAACAGTGATGGAAGATCTTTATTTACGTACTTTACATTATCAATGTTTATACCAAGTCAGAAGTAATGAATAATAAAAAAAAACTCATGGAGCAACACCTTTAAATGTAATAAACATAATAGTTATAAAGAACATATTGTATCAAAAAATAACCTTCTAATTTCCGTTTTGAACTGTTTAAAGTTTAGTCTTTTGTAACAGTCTAATTTATTAAACACTTTAATGTCTAATGAGTTCTGTGCAGATCCCGAATTGTTTAAATCAGTTTGATAAGAGTTACTCATTTTTGTAAATATTCAGCAAACAGTAAATCATGTAAAGGTAAGGAAGCGGCATAATTTCTACAATTTTAAAGTAATCTCGACACGAGTCTCATGCGTCCATATTTGCGATTAATCTAATTCAATTTTTTTTATAGTAAAAAAAACCTGTTATCGTGATTTGAATTCCTCCATTAAATAATTATACAAAACGTAGACAAATGAAGCAAGCAAAAGCAACTGCGAAGAGAGTCTTTTACATAACTAACCTGTGTGTGCAGACTGGCTAAAACCTGAATCCAAAATATGAACTTTCGCTGATTTATCGTTATTAGTGTTGTTTTCCTATGGGGTTACTAGTCTTTGTGTTTTTTCTAAATTTAGTTCGAGCGTGTTTGCAGTAAACTAATCGGTGGATCTGGTCTCATCATTTGTTGATAACTCCATTAAGAGACTGCGATCATCTTTAGAATATAATAGAATAGGGTAGCGTCGTTAGTGAACAATAAACATGTTGCGGGTGCCATATGCTTGATTAGATCTTTATTGTAAATTATAAAAAGTAATCGATCGAGGGCAGACCCTTGTGACACACCGTGGTTTACAGAATTTTGTTCTAAACTTTTGTTGTTGAAAAAAGAAGTTGCTTACGGTTAACCAAGTGGTATTCCCCTTGCACCATAGTCATACAGTTTATCCAAATAATCATCGGTGTTTACACAATTAAATGCTTTATTAAGGTCGCATAATTTTACATCGGCGATCTTACCCTCTGCGAAAATCAAACTGTCAACAATTGATACAAATATGTGTTGAACTAATCATATCTTCTGTTTCTCAAAAGCACTTCAAAAATTTTACTGAAAATAGCTATTGATATCATTGATAAATATTTTTTTACTTCTTTCTACCGGGGTTAGAAAAAACGAATGAAATACACTGACGTGGTTCTTAAGATTACTGCTTGGGTTAAAGTTAGATACAGTTAAACTCGCCACAATGCAATACTGTGCAGAAGTATAAGTATTTAAACTATTATCAGACCTATAGGAATAGTGTTTACATAACCTTTATTATTGTTGCCTTCATAATCAAATAATTATGAATTATGTTAATTATCAACTTTCCAAGCAGTATTATAGGAATTGCAGATATAAGAATAATAATTGAAGCAATTTCATAGTGGTACATACTGTCCAGTTATTATTACCAATAACATTCGAGTATAAGTAATCATGGCGAACTATCCTTCAAATAAGGAGTGAAGCGTGTATACTTTTAGTTGACATGCGATGGAAGTTATAATAGATTAATGAAACATTTTTGTTTAGGTTAAGTAACTACAGGATTTATTTAAAAAATTCATTCGCAATTGTTGTACAGACTGCCTGCTAAGACTTAAAAATTTAGATTTGTTTTTGTATAGAATTCAGATTACTAATTGCCAGATCCCTAACAGTCAGAAAGAAATCTCAAGCTTATAATGGCAGAACATTTTATAAAACGACAGACAGTCAATTAATTAAATGATGTAAAGGCGCAGATTACCGTTTTCTAGTGGCATGCTCTTATTTCATTAAATTGAACGGGGCAGGTTTTAATAGATGTATTCGAAAATTCTCATCGTTTGCGAATGTTTTTGTAACTCTAGAGTCTAACGTCGAGGATTTAATATTAACAAAGGCTTGCACGACTCACCTCTCCCCATTCACACATAGACTTCATTTACAACCCCTCATAAAGTTACACTTCAGCAAGCATTTTCAATTAAATATAACTTCGGGTATAACTACGAGATTTCAGCTCATTTCGTTTCTAATTCCAGCAGTATCACTTCAATATTTAGTTAGGTAGGTATGTACATATCCAAGAAGGATTACTAACATTACGCGAACTCAATTTTATTATAACACTAAGGTTTATAATTAATTTGTGTTGTACGGTGCTTTATATTTTCAACTACAATTATTTCAACAGGGGCAGATTATGCAGCCAAACCAAAAGAAAGTAATAATGAGTAGCAGCGACCTGGCGTTACAAGGCATCTTTAGGAGTCAAGCTGGAAATTATTCCTGCACAGCTTCAAACGTGGAAGGTGATGGTGACAGCAACATTGTTCAACTAAAAGTTATGTGTAAGTAAACTGGTACTCTTTCATTTTGGGGTTTCCTTTGTAGAATTGCAAACACTCGTCAGTTACCTTTAGGTTTCATTTGTTGTGTTGGTTAAAAAAACTCGTTCGAATTCTCAAAACTTACAGCAAATACCGCATTTTAAATATTAGCAACGTAAATATTGTTTCAAGACGCGAGTTTTGCGGTTGAAAACTTGAAATCGCTAATTTGCATACTTTTCGAAAAGCTGACAAATTAAGCTTCTTTGGTAAAGTAAGTTGTTGTGTATTTTATAAGTTAACAGCGTTAAATTTATCATACCATTTAAACCTTCATGTCGCGCTTAAAAAGTTCCTTAATCGAATTCTCATTTATTCCTCATACAGGAAGTAGATAAAAGTGTAAAACTATGATGAAGAAATTCTCATTTAAGTTAACTCCATTTGTTTGAGTTTTCTGCTCTTACGCAAGAAAATTTTAGTTTGTTTTTAAGGTAAATATTTACGCTTTGTTCTATAATGCTCCTCGAGCTGAGGTTATAAGTTAGTTTTCATACAGAGCAGAATTCCTATAAAAAGGCCCAAGTAAAACATTTCAGGATGATGTTTTTTGCAGTTTCTTTCAAGAAAGTCCACTGAGAACTAAAACAGATTCTACGAAAGAATAGAAAAAAATGTTTTAATTTTTAAGTAAACAAGCTTTTTGTTATACTAAGGGATTATATTTTATTTAATATAAAACACGTCCTTTCTTTCGAATTTTGTTTCTCTGCCTTCGTTCCGTTTCGCAGACTTTACTAAATTGTTTGATACTAATATCCCTTAAGGGCTTTCAGGATTTGTGTAGTAAACCAAGGAATGGTCTTATCAAATATTTATTCTCTTGTAACTTCTTAAAGACAACAAGTAAGCATGAATTTACGAGATTAATTTACTACGTTTCTGTTTTTATTACGACGATATTATTTTAATGCTTTCAAGTGCGTAGAACTTGAATTACTTTTTAAATGTTAAATTTACTTAAAGCTAGTAAATAAAGTTACAACTAAAGTCAATTATCGATGGTATTAAATTATAGAAATACTGTGATTTATCCAGGAAATTACTAGTAAAAATCACTAGACTAGTTTCAGTTGTGTAAGTTCTCAAAAGCATTATTTCTTTGTTAGACCACTGTTTAAATTGTGAGCAATTAATAGACACGCGTCATTCCAAGCAATCCTCGACATTTTAAGAATAGCAGTAAAATCCCTTAATTGCCTTCCAGCTAAGGAGTTTTTATCCCAGTTAACTGTTTTGTGTGTTTAACAGTTTTTAGAATTTCACAAATAAATTTAAGGGTTTACTTGTACTAAACTGTTTCGGTAATTTTGTCGCATTTTCTTTATGCACTTTTATTTAAAAACAGTACTTAATTGTTTACTTTTATATTACCTATAATTTTATTACTGGCACCTTTTATCGATAAGGTTCCGAATTTTGAAGAAATAGTTAGGGCATTTGTGTAAAAAGAGACGTTTTAAGATAAACCATAAAATTAAAAATGTTAAATTCCTGGATAATATTTGCCAGAAATTTTATTTTATTTAAGATCTTTTAATTTTTATTATGGCTTGTGACATGTGCTCAGCAATAATTTCTGATAAAGCGTACTTCTCTCAGGTCTTCTGGCAAAATTTTACTAATTTTAGGCAGAGTGGTTCACCCCCACTTTGGTTTTCACCTTCAATATTATTATATTGCTCAGTTTAAAGTTCAATACATTTTATTCTGGCGAAGATTATCTTTAATTAGTTTAAAATCATCGCCGCCGAAATCCTAGAAAATGATTTGGCAGTAACATCGTACGGTTGGGGAGTTTTCTCCTCTTAATCTCAGAATAATTTTAAATATTAAATTACAAAGAAAAGTTACATCCGTTAACGTAAGTTCATTTTTTTTTATTTTTAATTAACCTTTTTGCTTATTCACGCTTCACTATCTAGTTTTATTGGTTGATTGCATGTACAAATTGATTCTTGTTGGATACGTAATTGGAAATTTTATAGAAGCTAAAATGTAACAGATAAAACACACAAAGTATGCCACGCAGCAATAACGTTCTGTAACAATCGACAACAGAAAATCGTTTCACCTTTCTACCAGAGAAGCATATTTTATTGCTTATTTATCAGCAAATCTTCAGTTATCTTTTTATTAAATTAGTTAAGAGATAGATTGCTTCCTTTGTCTTTATTATTTTAGCAAGTCTAGATTTATCCAATTTGGAAGATTTCTTTATATCTTTATTTGATTGAATTAATTTTCTGTGGAGCTTGCTAAAAAATATACATGGTTGTTCTGTCTAGGTTTTGGGGTATTTTTTTGTAGAATAAGATCGTGTAATCTAAAGGATACTAATTAATAATCAACTTATTTGAATGATTTCCTTTTTATTTATGAGACGCAAAATTCTTTGCATAATAATTATTTTATTATTATTTTATTTTAAATTAAATATAATAAATATTTAGTTAAGGTACTTAACTTGAATTAACATTAAAATTAAATTCTATTAGAGACCAACGACTCATGTTGGTTGAAGGCGTATATTAACGAAGTAATTTAATAATAAAATCAATAATTTAATTATTGCCCTTTCGATAAATATATGAAAATGCGAAGAATTAAGCAAAATAGTTACAATTTCTGTTACAGAGAGTTGTAAAATATTTAAATTTCATTCGAGAAACTTCAAACAAACATTTGGTCTGCGCAGCTGCTAAGGTTGTCAATCGAATTCGAATCAGAATCTAAAGTTCAAATCTCTCTGTTACTCGAGTACTTATCTGTTATCATAAAATTCCGAATCTCTAATCCGGATTCCAATTTCTAATATTGAATTCGGCTTAGAATTTGCAGTTTGAGTCTGGAATATGCAAAATTGAAATTACCAGTCTGAGACAACTTTAAGTATGAACTCGATTCTCGAATTTTAAATTTGGTTTTCGTTAAACCTTTATGTGATTAAAAAAACTTTCGTTTAAATTGAAAGTTTCAAGAATAAAGGAAACACAAGTATCAAAATTATTCAAAAGTATGTTGTAGTGTCTACTTGATCTGATTATAAAAATTTCAGAAATTGAAAATATAAATTTCGAAATCTTAATTGGAGATTCAAGGATTAAATCTGAAACCTGAATTCAAATGTTAAACATGGATTGATAAATACCGAAGTTAGAAACTTATATCTAAAGGATTCGATTGTTTCTGGATTCAAGATGCGCATCTTAGGAATTTGCGAAACTTAACAACGTTTGTAACTAGTATAATCAGTAATAAAAATCGTCTTCATGAAGCAACAAATTAATCAACGGAGAATTAAGGCAACATTACTGTAGTCTGTTTTTAAAGGTATAGAATACATTACACTACACACAATGTAAATTTGCATAGAAACTACACCTCTAAATTAATACAATATTATAAATTAGTAAGAACATCTAAGTGAGTTGGCAATTTGAGATTTGTGAGGTTATTTTTTAGATTAGATTAGATTTTTATTAATTACTAATACACAAACATATATTGTATAGTAATAACTAATGATAAAATAACGAACAGTAAATAACATTAATATAATAACATAACATAATAATAAAATAAAAATACATTAAATGGCAAACTAACATGTCAGGTATTCTTTTAAATTGTAAAATGTGTTAGAGTTTAAATAGTTTTTTAATTCTTTCTTAAATTTAATATCGTTACTTAAGTTCCGTAATTCTAGTGGTAATTTATTAAATATTACAGATTACACTACAGCAATATGCTGGCGATTTAGTGTAAAGGGACATAGAGTAATTGTTTATAAAAATATCATCTTTGTACCTTGTTTCATGTCGATGAACGTGTTTTGTTAGCAAAAACTTTTGTTTATTGTTTCTTACAAATAATATACTTTCATTTATAAATAAATACATCTGTGACTGTTAATTTTAAATATGTTACGGCAAGATTCCCTTGGTTTTATATTGAAAATAAGACCCATAATTTTCTTTTGAATTATAAAAACCCTGCTTACTTCTGCTGCACTACCCCAAATAATTATGTTGTACGAAATTATAGAGTGTACCATAGCGTAATACGCAGATACCATTTGTTTGCGGGATAAAGTTTGTTTTAGGTTAAGTAATGCAAAGTATGCTTTATTTAATTTTTTACAGACCATATCTATTTGATCTGACCATCTGAGCTTTTCATCCAACATTATTCCTAGCAATTTAACATTTTTAGATTGTGCGATTGTGCGACTTGGGTTGCACTTGAAGAGTAATTCTTCTATTCTTTTTTTGTGAAAATACATACAAGCTGTTTTTCCATATTTACAATAAGATTGTTTTTATCACACCATGTTTTAAAATCGTTCAGTAATAGGGTAACTTTATGCTGTAGTTCGTCAATGTTTTGCGTCGTGATAACAAATGAGATATCGTCTGCAAAAAAATATTTGGCACTGCGATGACATTATGTGATAAGTAATATCATTAATAAATAACAAAAAGATTAGAGGACCTAGAACAGATCCTTGGGGTATTCCTAATTTTAAGTCAAAGGGTTTTGAAAGATGACCATTTACTTTTACAACTTGCCGCCTATTTTCTAAATACGAAAAAATTAAATTGTTTGCAACTCCCCTAATGCCCATAGTTTCGATTTTGTATTTTATAAATTCGTGATTTAGGGAATCGAACGCGCAAGACAGGTCGAAGAATACACCTACGACGTATAAGTTACTGTCTAAGAATTTGTAGATAAATTCAGTAAAATCAAAACAGGCAGTTTCGGTCGACCGACCTTCTCTGAATCCATGTTGGGCTTCAGTTAGTAATTTCTGTTTTTCAATAAGTTCGATTAATCTTGATGCTATTGCTTTTTCAATAACTTTTGAAATAGGGGATAATACAGAAATGGGCCTATAATTGGTTACATCTACAGGATTTCCCTTTTTCAAAAGAGGAGTTACACAAGCAATTTTTATACAAGTGGGGAATTCACCTTTTTCTAAACAAATATTACATAAATAAGTTAAAGGCTGTATAATTTCGTCTGCTGTTTCTTTTAATGATGATACTGAAAGTTCATCAATACCAACAGATGTCTTATTTACTAAATTGGCAATAATGCTTTTTATTTCACGTTCGTCAACTGGCTTCATAAATAATATGTTTAGATTTGCTGGGGCTGAAGTACCCTTTTTAGACTGCTGATTAAAATGTGAATTTAACTTATTTGCTGCTAAACAAGAAAAATAATTTCCAAACTCATTTGCTATCTGAAGAGGATCGCATACCGTTAAAGTTTTCGATAATTATAAAATCGTTTGTGGGTTTTGGGGGTCCATTTAATTGCTCTTTTACGATTTTCCAAACTGCTTTAGCTTTATTATCCGAATTTAATATTTTATTTCCGTAATAATTACGTTTAGTTTGTGCTATTTCTTTACTATATGCCCTTATATAACCTCAAATGAGGAATACACGTCTTTATATTTAGCCGGTAACTGTGTTACAGTGACTTCTGGAAAAACGCCTTTTAAAAAGTTTTTCACTTCCTCTACAGTAGTCGATGGATCGAGTTTTATTATATTATACTTGGCATTTAATTAAATTAGGTAGCTTGGATGCTCCACCAAGTTTTATATCGATTAGTAATTCGCCCCATATAAGTGTATATTCTGTATTACATAATTTATCCCCCTCCTTTAAAAAACAGACTATAAAAGAGTGTAAGGGAAACGCCTGAAGGTCCAAAGAATAGGCAACACGCCATAAGGACAAAGGACTTTTCTGTGAAGTGAAGCGGGGTGCTTACTTACTAATTTTCAGGTTGAAACAGATACATGAGCTATAAATGGTAAAAACGTAAACTTTTGTAAAAGGAATTCATTGATTCCCTGAAATACGAAGTCAATGTTTAAAAACCCACTTTGCTTTAAAACGTAAACAAAGGCGATTATTAAAAACATAATCTGAAATGTTATTTTCTTTAACTATTGTTCGAAATCCTTTATTTAATGATTGGCAAATAAAATAATCTTTAGTTAGCATTTTTAACTAACAAACAAAAAATACCCACGAATACCTAAAAAGAAAAACGAGTTTTGGTGTTATGACTTAAGTAGGAGTAAATATGGGATGATGACTAGTGTCTAAATATTTATTGTTTAGAAAATGTATACTTCATTCGTTGGTAGAGGGTGTCGAGTGTTAGTTTGTTACTTCTTATCGTAGTTTAGAGTTAGTAAGTTATCAATCTACTGTTAGTGTCCCAAGAAAATTAAGAGATACGAGTAAAGTTTCAAGTTTCGTAGTTTTAGAGTCGTTTATTTAACAACTACCTTTAATTCTAAAACCTTAATGTGGTCCACAGACAAACCGGTGTGCAGACCAAACTTGAAGCAAGTATACGGAGTAGCAAGGCACGAGAACGCGAAAGTTTTGTGCGAAGTAGAAGCTTACCCACCTCCAGACAACTTTAAGTGGTCTTTCAACAACACCGCGAACACTATGGATGTACCGCAAACGCGTTTCCAGTCGGGCCAGCATCATTCTTCATCGACCCTTACTTACACCCCCGTGTCCGAGTTAGATTATGGTACGGTAATGTGTTGGGCAAGTAACCTAGCAGGACGTCAACAGGAACCCTGTGTCTTTCACATAATGGCCGCCAGCAAACCGGATCCTCCGTTCAACTGTACAATCCTTAACCAAACTTCCGATTCTTTGGAAGTTCAGTGCGTGGAGGGATTCGACGGTGGACAGCCGCAATACTTTCTGTTAGAAGTTTACGACCATCAAACGGGCGTGTTACAAGCTAATACGTCTGCGAAGTTCGCGATGTTTAACGTAAGCGGGCTGGATTCCGGAAGAAATCTCAGAATGATGGTTTTCGCTGCCAATTCTAAAGGAAGGAGCGAGAGTGTTTTATTGGAGGGATTCACACTGAAAGTAGCCGAAAAACAAACAGGTAAATCTAGTTTCCTTGTTTTGTAGGAGTGCGCTCTTTAGTTACTATGCGAACTTATTAATGTGTCTACAGTCTTGTCCCTAGGAACCAGAGATCAAATCGAGATCGCACCGATGTTGGGTATCCTGGTGGGAATAGTGACTGCCTTATTACTCGTGTCGGTGGTAATTTTGGGGGTCCTCAAGATACGCGCCTCTAGACGTGAAGGGTCTCATGCATTAAGACCCGGTTTTTTGCCTGTTAAAGATAAAGTCACTTTGCCGTTACGTTCTGAATCTGAAGACCTCTTCGAAAAGGACGACAAAAACCCCGACGTAGTACCGGCCAACAAAGGTACATTTTCTTGGCAATTATTTTTTTCTGGAATGAAACCATCTATCTGTTTGTTTACATAAAGGCACATTCGCTAACGGTTAGTTGGTTTTATTATTCCCCTTTTTTTGTCAGATTCGGACTATCAGCTGGGGTCAGCCGCACAAACGCCAGGGTTAAATAATTCAGTGATATCCGCAGAGTACGAAGCTCCAGGTCAACATATTACACCCTTGACTGAAGCTTACATAACCAGGGATCGGGCGTATGCTCCGCAGCCAGTAAGTTAGCATAATAATTGATTCCATCCCTGCATTTAATGTATTCGTGTAGTTTATTGTTGTTGGAGTTGGTGGCTGGCTTATTTCATTACATCAGATCCCCGCGTTCACTAATTTACATGTTCTAGTTTTATTTTATCGCTAAACGATTTACCCCTGTCAAAATATAGTTTAGACTATAACTGCCGCATCGTCTGTTTTTGTTGGTTTGGTTTGAAATGTGTTTGTTTTTTTTGATTTTGTAGGGTCGTTATACACCGTACAAAGATGTATTTTAATAACTAAAGTAAGTGCTCCCCTTTACAAGAACAGCAACACGAAACGTTAACCTGCACTTTATGCTTTATAAAATGTACCGCTTTTCTTTGGCTAGTAACGTTTTGCTGGACGATTGATACTTTCGTTACTCCATTTCCTAACAAAACATTAAATTTATTTCCTAGAAAAATGCTACGATATAATTTTCCGTTTCCCCTTTTGTGTGTCCTGTAGCTAATTGCACGTTAAAAATAGGCGCTTTAGATTTCCTGTGTATTTGTCGATATCAACACGGCTAAAAGCAAATTGTTAAGCGACGACGTCTTCAAAAAGTCTAAAACAAAAGCTATTCTCTATTTTGTGTTAGTGCGAACAGAGGTTTTAAATTAAAATTCATTTACGATATTTACACGATGGAATCATTGGCTGTGTTAATATTTACAAGATACTTTGTTAAAACGAACGTAAATTTAATAACATTTAATCTGTTTCGAACGCCGCTAACTAATATCTATAGTTAAAAGTTGGAGCTTTTAAATGGCTTGTAAATAAATTGCTTTCCGTATTTGTCGAGGCATTTTTCCACTTGAAAGACTTTTATGGAATTTGATATCAAAAACAGGTATGTAATGAAGTAACGTATGCCGAGCTGTCAATCGCGCGACCGAATTCGCTGGAGCCCATCAAGAATGGAGGAAATCAATACGGATCTCTACATCGACGAGATGAACCAACCATATACGCACAAATAGACCATGGTAGACGTCCTCCTCCGGCACCTGTTAAGACGTCAATCACTTCTCCTATTATTTCACCGGTTTCGTCTCTGTTTCCTACAGCCAAACCTGGTATATATCATCGGGAAGTTGTGACAGTTAGGACGCCACTCATGGGCTGTCAACAAGAAAGTTGTGTTTAGATTAGGAGTTTCGTTTAAGATAGTGAATATTTTTCCCAAAGACGTTAATATTGTATTGTATACAAATCGTTTTTTAATTAACGGACAATAAAGTAATGAGTATAGAACATTTAATGTAAATAAGAAATAAAAAGCGATTTTTACGAAAGACACACCAACACTATGACATATCTTGTAAATTTGAGACATATTTCGATCATATCCCGAAATTTCCTTTATTGTCGACGCTAAATATATATTTACCTAGAAAATTTTGAATTTAATCGTGTTTGAAACAAACTTTTGATTCTATTTTGATAACCCCCAAGTATTTCTTCTAGTCCAATTTTTTATAGGCAGTTAGTTTAAGTGGATTCTGTACATATGGTATTGATTTTTTTTTTAAATAAATCTACGTTTACTTTTAAGAGAGAGACTGATGTATGGAAAAGCGATGCTGTTTTATATTTTTGACTGCTATGTGAGCGGTTTTCGTAGCACGAGGATGTACAATTTGTATATACACACAAATTTAAAAACGTTAAATTAAATTAATAAATGTGATATCATATGCTTCGAATACGAAGAAAATAAAAGTAATTATATAAATCCTTTCGTGTTTTGCACTGATTCCGTTTATATCTTCTGACCAATACATCCGTTTATGTAAACGTAGCCAGTGCTTAAACAAGACTATGATTGTAACCTAGTATAATCTTTGGAAACCATTTCTTGTTGTAACTTTATCGTGTCTTTTGAATATAATTTCCTAAAATACTTTGTGGGTATTTGTTTTTTCACCTTTATCAAAGGCATGGTTAAAATCGTTGTATGCATAACACAACGTTTTATACAAGTTTAGAATGTTTTATTTAATTGATAAATAATGTATTTATAAATTATATGATCATGGAATATAAAACTTAAAATTAACAGTGCCCTTCTTTTGTATTCTCCCTAGCATTTTGTGCTTTTTTCGATTCGTTTCAGAAGAAGAGGGTAAGTTTGGATTTTTTATTATGAACTTAAGCATAATTATTTTTGCCACTTTGTCCCAATCCATAAATATACGAATATTTTCAGTTTTCAGAGTAGCTAATTACGTTGTAACACAGCAAGCGATTATCTGAGTCGAAAGCATCAGTGAAACTTCAAAGGGGTCTGACTTCAGTTATCACATTCGTTTTGCACACTTTGAAATTTGACAGCATCAGAAGCACCCTTCTGTAAGTTGCAGTACGGATAAGTATTACCAAATGACACTGGAGTGTCTGGTTTACACTTAAAAGTTTCTTTAAGTACTTGAGCTTGTGCAGTTATACTTTTTGTATTTTCGGAAATTAATATTTTTGCTGTTATAATCTGTTAATTAGACAAAGGTTTCAAAGTAATAATCTAGTAGAAATTCTCTTTAAATCAAAGGTTTGGTTGGCACTGCCTTCAAACTATTTTCAGTTTCTGTTTTCATTTTTTAAAGCTTTTGCAAAGAACACGTATGTATTGTCCTTTGATATAAAGCTGTTTTTTATTTCACGTCATCCTACAGGTTTTCGATGCATAAAATCGTGCGCTACAGTGTGACTGTTACTTAATGCTTCTCGCCCTTTTATAAAGATTTTACTCCATGGGGAATTCTTTGATGCTTTCTTTGTACTAAGTTTACTGAAAATTGCGTTACAATGCAATGTTGTAGGATGGAAAACTGTTGTGATTAAACCTTAATCATTGATCAATTTTTAAGGTTTTTACTCATTTGTTACCTTTACTAATTATCTGTTTATTAGTATTACATTTTATCGAAGAAACTGTTAAGTCAGTTAATTTTATTTGGTACCTACTTTAGAAACCTTAATTTTTTTGAAAATATTATTATTATTAAGTTAAATCAAAAAATTCTTAAAATAACATTTGTCTAATAACTTCTAAACACATCTAAAATCGTTAAAACACGAATTTTGGGGGTACTAAATGAAAATTTTCCCCAACAAAAGCGGTTCCTTTGTCTCTAAAAATAAAAGCCTTAAATATTAAATAAAAGGGGGTTTAAAACCGTATCGAGAAACTAAATCTAAAAGCCCCAAATGTAGGCTAAAATTTACTAGCTATTAATTTAAATTTTATCAAAGATCATCCCTAATTTTGTGTAACATAAAGTGGTTACTTGCACGAAACACCTTTACACTTTGCTAGCGTGAAAGTCTAAACCCTAGAATTTCTAATTTTATAAATCATGCTATTACCTTATTATTTTTTTATAATTTGTACGATTTGTAAAATTACCTTAGGATCGCTAATGAGTTGCACTTTCATCTAAATTTGCTAATTAATTCGTACTGATCCCATGGTCTTCGCTTAAATATTTATGTTTAATTGGTTTATGCAAAGCTTTTTGTCAGATTTTTGAACGACTGCTTTTTTATCTCAACGTTTATGCAAGCTCTAGAATTTCCATTGAAAAACTTTTCTTGGTTAATTTGTGGCCTCTTGAAATTGGCGTTACAAAATATACGTTAAGTTCATAATAGCATAACCGTTATAAGTATGAACTAAACGATACAACTATTTTCAGATGTTCATTTCCCTTAAAATGAGGAAAGCTGATTTAAATTTAGATAATTTCGCCGCATTACGCTTCACAGTTTTTGATTTTAAAAAATACAACGTGATTCCATTGTACGTTTAGCTTTTTCATTTATTTTATCCTGAATTCAATTACAAGTTAACACTATTAAATGTAACCGACCGGGCTTATTGTTATTTACAAAAATGTATTTAAAATTTGACGAAAATTCCCTTTATTAAATCTGCGGTTTAGGGGCTTTTATTGCGTTTCTCCTCGTTCGCCCGATAATCGATTTAAAGAAAAACGAAACAAAGGAGATTTTTCGAATTTTAATGTCTCGGTTCGTTGCAGTTTAAAACAAGATAAAACGAGAACTAAACGACAGTTCGATATGTTCCTTATTTAGATCGCAGTTTGATTACATTCTTCTTTACTACAAGAACGCCGGTCTTAGCAATGTTATTGGTTGTCAGAGGCGCTGCTCTAGTTTGACACTATAACGTGGGTAACGATGCTGAACAAACTTTACAATATACCACACCAAGTAAATTGTATCGGAAAATCGGTTGGTTTTGAACATTGTGGTATAACGAAAAATTAATAGGTAACCCCAGTTTTGTGTTTTAAAAATAAATTTCTGCAACCGTTAATTGGAACTTTCACCAGGCTTAATTGTACTACTGAAAAATGTTTGTATATTCAGTTTAATGCACTTGTAATTCAAAACAGGCTTCCATTTTAAAAATTCTTAATGTTGACGTATTTCTCGCTATGACTAACAATGCTTTTTAACAAGTTTTAAATAACTACACTCACTCAACAGCTAATAAGGCACCTAACAAGTTGCTTCAAAACTAATAAGAATTTTCTTCAAGAATGGACGTAACTGCAACAAACCAATCTTTAAACAAATTTAAGACGTAAATTAAACAATACCATCTAAGAATGACTTCTACATTTCAAGGAAAATCAAACTGGAAGAGGATGACACCCACAAAAAGTATTAAAAAAATCCTAAAATCATGTTTGAATTACACTCATTAAAAGCCCACATTTTAATCTAGTAAAACTTAAGACCTATCGGTGTTTGTTAACGAAATATACTTGATTTTAAATGCAAATATACGAAAAGTACCTGTTAACTTAAATAACTAAATTTTCCAGCACCTTAAATTTAAAAACCACAGCAACGCAATGAGGAAAACATTCTAAGATAATCCAATAACCAGCCCTATGTAGGTGGTGTAACGTGACGCCTTCAAGTCAAATTCAATTAACACAAGTAATTATCACCAGCATTTGATTACAGGCGTATAGCTGCTTCTGTATTTCGCTAGAGAAATAGGTAAGTATAGATCTTGTCTTTAATTTAAATAGAAATTCTGGAACTTAAGAATCTCGAACGTGCTGTACAGAAATCAAAAAGTATTATTATGCTTTAAAATACCATTAGAAAATATAAAACCAAAAGACACACAGAATGGCCACAATTTTTAATTAGAAATTTTACCAATTAAAGTGATTTGGCTTATTGTTCCTTTGTAAATCTTGCATTGTTTCGTTGATCTTTTTTAACCATTATCTCCCAATTTTTTCTGCCCCCTTTTGGAAACAGCACACCATTTTTCATGTTTTCATCTTTTTTTTACTATGTTGCCTAGGAAATATTCGTAGGAGACTTACATGTTTTAGCACAGTAGTAATAATTTTATTAACTTAAATAAAATAAGTGCCCAAATTCCGACTCCGTTTTACTGATCAGAGTGAACGAAATATAAACAGTGGAGAATTTTCGGCTAAGATATGGCCTAACCTGTCTTTAAACTTTGGGAAGTATATTGAAAAACTTCGGAGGTATTTGTTCTAATATTTTTTAAAAAAGCAGATTGTTTCCATTATGTTGGTGACTTCTTGGGAAAGCGAACGAATAACAAGTTAGAAGTTATTAGATTGGGGAGGGTTCAATGAATGCTTAGCGAGCTCACCAACCAGGCTTGATTCAACTGTGCTTTTGACAGGGTGTTATCAGAAACCAAATGTACGAAGAAGTATCTAACTTAGAATATCTACTGGAATTAGACATTTAACAAGGTCAATTCTGAAAGTTTTAAGGCCATGGATTTGTCGTACAATACTTTTGTTAAAGTAACGAATGATCAAAGCCTCATTTTTTTACTAAAATGTCGTATGCCATATGGCTTGAATCTTGATCTAATCAAGTTAACTGTTTGTGCAACGGTGTGTCTTTGTACGGAAAAATTTCTCAAATTCAAGTTACAAATGCTTTAAAAGTAGTTTTGCAATATTAAGTATTTTATTAACTGTTTGGCTTTCGGGGACTTTGAAAAATAAATTTAAAAGTTGGTAGAGCGTCAGGCGAGTGTTGCGCAAGTCCTTCTTGGTTCGAATCTCTCGATGGGCAGGGTTTTCCTGCAGTCTGCAGGTCGGTATTGAATCCTGATAGCAATTCGTCATTGGACACCAAATTAACGACGCTCTCCTCCGAATACAGGCCTAAGAGGTAACAAGGCCCTACACATACACACAAGCTATACACGACACCGAAAGGTATAAGAGGTCGACGATACAGATACAGATTTTTAAAAGAAAAGGAGCTCTTTAATAGCCCAACAAAATAGTAATAGAAGGCGATCCTTTACAATCTGGGAAGCAATATTATGGCTTATACTTAAAACAAAAATAGATTAGATTGCCATAACAACTGAAAACTGAACCTGAAGGCATGGAAAAAATTTCGGCCACCTATGACAACAAACCAAATCACTTTTACCTTCTTCTTCTTCTTCTTCTAGTGGGACCTAGCCGTTCCAGATGTTAGCGACCACCATGTCTATCTTAACTTTATTAGCTGTTGTACGGAAAAGCCCTTTAGTGGTCAGGGAGAACCATTTTCCTAAGTTCTAGAGCCATGAGACTCTTCTTCCTGGGCCTCTTTTCCATATACTTTTTCCTGCAAAATAAGTTGCAGTAGGCCGTAGCGTTGTTCATATGTTCATTCCTCATAATGTGGCCCGGATACTCGAGCTTGCGCCTTTTCACATTAAAAAGTGTTCCACATTCTTCATCCATTTTGCGTAAGACCTCAGCGTTGATAATTCGGTCTACTCAGGAGATTCTCAGTATTCGTCGGTAGCACCACGTTTGGAAAGCCTCGAATCTTTTCATAGGGTCCATGCCCAAGATTCAATTCCGTAAAGGAGGACTGAAAATACATAGCAACTGAATAAATGAGCTTTAGTTGTTAGTGATAAGTCACGGCTCTTGAAGATGTATGTATTTAGTTATTAGATATTAAACTCAAGCCCATATCTTCGACTTGTTTCTGATAAATGTGAAATGAGAGCTTGTAAATCTTCAAGATTGTCTGCTGAGTTGATTGTATCGTCTGCGTACCTGATATTATTCAGACGTTCTTCATTCACAAAAATTCCCTCCTCAGTATCTTCCAATACTATTTTAATTATTATTTCTTCAGAATAATTATTAAAAAGTAGAGGGGATAGTACACATTCTTAGTGTACACCTCGCTTTATTATAATCTCTTCTTTGTATTGATTATCTATTTTGATGTCAGCTGTTTGATTGTAGAAGGTGTTATTTATGATCCTAAACTCTTTGTAATCTATACCAACGGTTTTCAGTATCGACAGTAGTTTATCATGCTTAACTCTATCGAAGGCTTATTAATAATCGTTAAGGCTTATATACATATATGTCACCATTAACATGCCTGCAAAGCTGGAATAGAACTTGAACGGTGAAAAGGGCGTCTCTGGTACCTAGCGCATCTCGAAATCCAAACTGAGTGCGAGAAACGTGTGCTTCACATCTCTTGTATATTCCTTTGTGGATAATTTTCAAAAATGCTTTTAACACGTGGCTCATGAGGTTAACAATTTTTCAATCTGCGAATTCTTGTGCTTTAGATTTTTTTGGCGGTGCTATAAAGGTGAACTTCAACCAGCGTGATGCGATTTTACCAGAGTACGCCATTAAATATGGAGGTAAGCCATTTATGTCTGTATTATTTATGATCTTAAAAAATTCCACATAGAAGTTGTTGGGCCCTATTGCCTTACCGTCTATCATGCTTTTGGTTGCGGTTCTCACCTCGTCAATTGTAATTAGGGGCCAGTGTTGCATTCTGCGTTATATGGGGTGCTGTATCTGTCCTTTTCGAAGGTTTTCTCCACGTACTTCATCCAAATAATCCTTTCTCGTCTATATCCACAACCGGCTGTCTATAGTCCTCAGTCCTCAGTTAGGTATCCAAATTTTTTAGTTTTCTGTAACCTTGCCGCTGATTTAACCTTTTTATTGAGGTCGAAAGCATCGCGTTTACTTTCAACTACTTTTACCACTTTTACCAAGAAATAGTGGTTTGTAAAACTGCAAAAATAAAATATTACTAGGTTTTTACCTTTCTAACTCCTTGTATATGATATGCATTGTGATAATCAAATGCTCGAAGTAGTTCCAAAGAGACTCAATCTTTAAGGGGCCACCCTCTGCCCTGTCCGATGAAACAACCCACCCATAAATAGGAATCTTCAATATAACACTGTTTCACTTCTTCCACTACGACAAATTAATGTTCTCACATCTTCTGTTTACAATATTAGCTTTGTTGGTTTACAGATTACCTACTACTTTTGAACAGGTTAGTATCTTCAGCTTCAACATTTTTAATACAAAATGATGTTAGCGTTGTGCAAGGCCAACTTGATTTATATATTTACAATGTCTCTATGGGATAGTTTTAATCATAATAATCAATCTTAAGCCTACTTTAATTATTTCACTAGATTTAAATCTTTTGACAGGCATAGATATACTTTAATTAACTATACAAACTAGCTAAATTGTGACTTTATTAGCTTTTCCTATTGTTTATAACTATTATAGTTGCAAGATGAACAGAAAATAACTGACAAGCAAGCAAATAGACTTTCGCCTTACACCTTGCAAGCAAAGTTTTTCTTACTCTTAGTACTCAGAACTCTCAGAAACACTAAGAACTTAACATATTGCCATGCTGTGTGGATTTTACTTCGTACGAGTGTTTCATCCCAACCAAAACAAGTACCTTCAAGTCAAGGATGTCGCTGTGGACAGGATGTGCAGTTCCAGCAAGGTTCTTCTTCCCATTGTATCCCCAATTTAAGATTTCGATTCGCCTCCGAGTAAAGAAACAAATGTGTTAGCGGAATCGAACTATTTTGTTTGAAACCAAAAAGAAACCTGCTCGTTCACAACCCCAACAAATTAAAGTAGTATTGAAGATAGGAATAGATCAATAATAAACAATTTTAATATAAAGGGTGAATATAGACTGGTGAAAAAACAATACATTGCAGTAATCAACAAACAATGAAGAACGGATAATCAAAATGTTGAAACTGGCCTCATTCTTGAGCAGCAGACCTAACATAACGTTTATAGTTCTTATTAACACTAGTTTTTGTGCACAATTGCAATACCTCCAAGAGACGAGGCAATTTAAAATCCTTATAACGCATCAAAATAATTTGAATTTACTACTACTTTCTAGACTTTGACATCAAAAGAAGAAGGTTGTGGAATTTACAATTTGACAAAGATATTTATCGTTATTATGTTTCGAAAAACCACGTTCATAGAATTCTATGAATGTTTCAAGCCTGCGTTATGCATGCCACTTTAGCAAGGTTTAATTTTCTCTAATTAACTTCAACTCGAAAATGAAATAGTAAATTGTTACACAAAGAAAATATTGTTCTTCCTCATTTCATCAAATTTTTCTGCGTCATTTTACTCACATCCTATTAAGGGATATCACAGGTCTTTATTTAATCTAGTTAAACATAATACCCGAAAGAATTAAAATTGTTTACACACTAACCTAACTGACAACTGCTAAATTACAATTACAATTACATTTTGCGTTAAAACTGAGATACCTCCAGCAAAGAAAGCGCCTTATTAACCTTTTTAAGTCTAAGTCGGGCATTTTTGAGGCAAGCGAATACTTTGATCGTTTATGCAGTATATATCTACGTTATTACATCTGAAGTACTTACTGGCTCAGTAGATACTTGTGACTTTCGGAGGAGCACATGTAGAAACATTATTAACATTGGCTGAAGCCCTTCAGTGGCCAAAAATTGAATAACAGCAGGCAGATTATCTTTTGACGGATTTTCTACCATGAATGCCATTTTCCAACTTAATCACAACACCCAGAAACAAGCAAACAGCAAATACTTTTAACCGACGTGTCACTAGTACTTAAATAATAAATGTAAACAATTGAATTCCGTTGATATTGCGGTGAAGTCGCGGCTGCGCAGTCTAAACGTGTTTCTGTTGAACAATCCTCTTATTTTATTTATACTTGATTACTTGTTTTTACCAGAAATAATCAGTAGTATACTTCTGGGTTATAATAAGAAATAAGAATTCATTTTACCAAAATACTTACAATTGCTTACGTATACATACAGAACAGTATTAGTCGTTAGTATTAAACAGAGAGATACCAAATGCGTAATCAGGCAGCACGAAGAAAACGTTGCATTTAATAATTATTTGTTTAACAAGCCAAGGCGCTTCAGATCCGAAGCAAAGACAAGAAAACCAGCTAAAGCAATAAATATGCATTTTTTTCGTGTTCTACATAGAATTATTTCGCCCATTGTTTACAATTAACATTAACTAAATGATTAGTCTTAGTAAGTTTTATACTATTACTAATACCAAACCATCTACTGTTATGCAAAAAGGACATTCTGTCCCAACAGGGTCTTCTGAAGTCCATGTTGAACGTAGTTGCTTTGGAAGCATCCTCATGAAGAATACTTCTTCCCATCTGTTCACAAATCTGTATGAATTTATGTGTTTTTTTTATGCAGTGGCTATTTTAATTGTTAGCTTTAAAGTTAATTTTACTTGAAAATCCTTAAATTAGGAAAGGAATTTATGACAACTGATTTTAAACTTTTCCTAAATTTGAAAAGAATTTCTTTTTAATGGAAATCGTTTTAATTATAGTCAAATACATACACGAGGTTTTTGAGGCATAACAATTCATGTTTAATGACAGTAATCATAAGTTTAAATTCTGTCAGCTAAAAAACCAAAGCATTCAATTACTTAAGAGCTTAAGACTTAAGTTAAATAAAAATAACAAGCAAATTCCTTCCTTCCTTAGAAACTGTTTTTAAAAGTTAAATGTTACTTCCTATATTACTGACGCTAGTATCAGTCAGAGAATGTTAATGAGAATCATCTAAAAGTTATTCAAAATAGGATTCTATAATAGTATCCTTCAAAACAGTAGGTAACTTTAATCTCTGAATTTAGAGAGAAAATAGACACAATCCGTAAATACTGTCTGTAATATCTACTCGCAGTTAGTTGGAATACCTCAAACCATGTTCAAATCTACTTACAAACATTTTAGATAATAATGGCTCTCGAAACTTTAATTAGCTAATTATACAAGGATTATTAGCTAAGTCTGAGAAACTCATTTAGACATAAATCAATATCGACAAATAGTCGTTACGCTACAGGTTAATATAAAAATTTCAGGGGAAAGGCTAAAACAACGTTTAATTAATGAAGAGAAGAAAAAACGTTCGTTATAAAACCCGTTAAGGGGTTCGTTGTTGATCAATTACACACTGGATACAGACAATTAAAACTCCGGAATTTCAACAAAAGTACAAAAAAAAGTTATTTTGTGCTCTTCAGGAAAGCGTCTGATGAACTACACAGGTGATGCTTTTACTGTTAATTTACCAAACACATTTTATTTCCTCTGCTAAATAGAGCTAGAGGTTATGAATGTAAAAATTCTAAAGGAATTTATTCCTTGCAGCGAAGCTCTTCTGGGACGTGTACTTGCATGTATTCTTAAGAGTAAGGAACTTCTCCATTTCACAGTTACATAGATATTAAGTATGCAACCTAGACTGTAAATGGAAAATGTCAAATGTATATCACTATGAATTCACCCTTTTCAGAGATTCATTGCGAAAGTGAAAGACCAAAAGGATCTTCATATTTCCTTCAGGAATATAATTTCTTTGCCTTTATTTTGGTATTAGACTAGTTTATGTCTTTATTTGACAGTTTTCAGATTTTTTATAGCAATTGTAGTTGGAATTTTTATGTTTTGGCCAGCTGTTTTGGTAGATTTTAAATTTAGTATTTGTTTATTGAATGGGCGAAATCTAGGCTTGCCAGTGCAGTGGATTTTGCCACGGTCATTTAGTGCTACCCTTTTAGTATTTGGCCGAACTCCGAATTCAAAATTTAGATATTTACTTTTTCTAGGAAGCTAATGTTTTAATCCGTCTGTGTATCTAAAAACTGCTGAATCATTTATCAAAAGTCAAAAAATTAAACGTACTCGACAAAACTTGTCTTTTACATAAAAGAAATACCCAGTTTCTGTTATCGTAGATATTATCAGATAATTTCAATTTTCGTTTCTGACTCAAAATCTAGAAATGTATCTATTTTCAGAAATTAATTTTTATTCGGGCTGTTTATTTAAAAAATTACTGAAAACTTCAAAAATCTTTTATATTATTAGAATTTTCAAAGAAGAACTTTGTGTTTGTTCCTAGGCTAAAGAATTTGGAAATGTAAACAGTAAGTTTCAAACAAAAAGCATTCCAGACAGATTAAAAGTGAATTCAGCTTTTGATTTAATAAAACCAATACTGACCCTAAAACCTTAAATTACTGCGGCTTTGTGTTTCTGTTAAATAATTTAGTTTAAAATATTCTCTAAAAAATATTAGACGTTTTGGCAATGGTATAATATTAAAGACTCATTTATTCTATGAATTTCTATCTGTTGTACAAGTTTTAACTTGGATTAGACATGTAGACATGTGTTACATATTTTCTTCTCTCTTTCAGGCTCAGTTTTGAGTTTAAGAACTACCTAATATAAAATTAAGCTGCTATAAACTTAAAAGTTCAGCTACTCGAAAGGAACATTATCTTTTAAAATCCTAAATTTTGATATCGTTAAAGCAAAGCAAAAACTGTAGTTTTAAACGTTTGCCTTGCCTTCCCTTCCGAGCTATGAAATATTACTTACATTTTTAGGTTTAAATTTTTGATGCCTTTTTTACAACAAGGTATTCCGGTTTTTACTTAAAATTCGAAAATACTTAATGGAATATAAAAAGACATTTAGAGATTTTAAAATTGCAATATGTTTGTTTAAATTTAGATTTACATGAGAGATGTGTAATTAATTTTAACAAAAGATAAATATATTTTGCAGAATCCAAGCAAATTTTAAGAAATATGGAAGGAATCGACATCTCAGTTGAATTAACTTCAGCTTTAGATTTGTTTTCGCTTAGTCTTAATTATTAATCGTAATTTCGTAGGTTTAGAAATAATCTGAGCTAGAAACGTCTATTACAAATTTACGATCTTTGTAAGCCAAATAAGGCCATGATTGTTTCTGCTATCTATCTCTTTTTCACTGAAAATCGCCCAGAAGGACGACCTTTCAGAGCAGCCCTAAGCTAAAATCCAGTTTAATGTGACGCAAAGTAAGACGTGAGTATATCGAAGGTATTTTGTTAGGAATTCCATTCTGGCACATGAAAGAAGCCCCAACTGTCATATTTTCTCTATTTAGTAACATTTATTATTGGAATTGAATGAGTGAAGTGGTCATGTGCAGTGCAGTGTTCAATTTTCTCTGTAAATAAAGTCCAAAATAAAGTTTAATACTCAATTAAATTATCCGAATATAAATCAATCAAGAAATTAAAAAGCAATTAAATGAAAATGCAGAGCAAAATTACCTAAAAGTACCAAAGAAACACCATTATAACCAAAGACGAAAATTTTTCCTTTTAGATAAGCAATATAGCTGATAAAACTTCGAGGTCAGTAATTCCTAATTCAAATATTCTACAACTAAGTTAGACAACCAACACATTATGGACGCATTAACCAACTTGGAACTTAGAACGCTGAGCGACCTAATAATTACTCAAAATAATAATTTGGGGGAGGACAAAAAATCCATCAAAACAGAATTATCCAAAGAAATCAAACAAACTAAGAACTCATTAGAAAAAGCAATTGACTCAATCAAGGCAAAAGAACTCGACTCGAAGGCAAATTAAACAACCAAGAAAAACGAATACTATTTTTAGAAATGGTACAGTGCAAAAAATAATATAATTTTCTACGGAATTCAAGCTGAAACCAAAGACTAGGTACAACGACTTAGAACAAATTATACTAACCATTATAAACCAAAAACTGCCAATTAAATGTGAAGAGAGAGACATAGAAATAATAATCAAACATGTAAATCCAACGAAATTAAATAACCCCCTCCTACTTCGTATAATAAACATGAAACTGAAATACCAGAATTTCGATAAGAAGAAACTTCGCAAAAGTACAAACGTATCACTCGACGAATACTACACCTCAAACATTTCAAAAGAAAGGAAAACACTAAAACCCGTAGTAAAATACCTTCGAGAACAAGGAAAACATGCATTACTGAAATATAATATAATAGTAAATAATGAAAAAATTGAAACCACGCAAATAAACCAATTAGATACCAAACGAACAGCAAACGACCAAAAAGAGGCACAGATCAGAAGAAGAGCAAATAAATACATCAACATAAAACACATCAAAACAACCAACAAAAACAAAACAGAATTAATACATACAATGCTAGCCCCTTTCATGTCTAAACAGACCCCTCAAGATGGGACCCCCACCAGAAATCGTAGCAATTCCATAAACAAATAACAACTATAGCAAAAAAGGGAAGATCTCATTATGACAACATAATATGTAAACTTCAAGAATTAGAGGCAGCACTTGCAAAAAATTAAATGGGACTTTCTGGGACTATCAGAAGAATTAGGTATTATAAGAAGCGATTGGAAAATTTTGGAGGTGGTCTTCGCCCGTGATGGTATGTAATCAGACTAATGATGATGATGCTTATTGGAACACCTTTGTAGAAAGAATACAGGTTTTTGATATTCTGAAATTTTAAGCCTCCATAACATTTTATTCACATTTTTGCCCACTTTGGTAGCCACTATTTAACTTTGTCCATCAGAACCCTCACTTTAGACACCTATTATTGTTTCATGTAATCAAAGTTTGGTTACTTAACTATTTGATATCTTTAAGGTTGTATTCAACATGTGACTGTTGTTGTCATTCAATATTGTATATCTTGTCATGCATTGGTTAAGTTTGAAGCTCTTGTGATCTAACCAGAACCGTTGAGTCATCTACACATCTAACAACTGGCCAAGGTTCTTAAGGACGCTCTTATTTGTTTCGATCTGCTTCTTCTAATGATTACCTTCAATGCCATGTTGGAAAGCGCTATTGACATAGCATCATCTTGTCTAGTTCTTTTTGTATTTTAAAATTTCCGATTGTGGTTTCTTCTATTCTTACTTTGTTTTTAGTTTCGACCAGGATCATTCTCACCAACTTCATCGTGGTACGTGTATCTAATTCTTGGTCCGTTTATACAGTCACACACCGTTAGAGTGCGTATTTGTATTTTCTTCCTTCTTGTGTTTCCCGGAACCATTCGAAACGTCAAAATTTGATCTGTGATTAGTCTCTCGGGTCTGAAACTGACCCTACACTCACCTACCCTTTTTTCTGCTATGTTCTTCAATGGCTCACTTATTAAGTTGATATGTGATTGGTCTCTCGGGTCTGCAACTGACCATATATTACTCACCTACCCTTTTTTGCTATGTTCTTCAATGACACACTTATTAAGTTGATCTGTGATTGGTCTCTCGGGTCTGAAACTGACCATATTATACCCACCTACCTCTTTAAGGTGGATAGTATTTTGCACCTAACATGTAGTAAAAATGGGCCTATAATTGGTACCTTCCAGCTTGTTCCTCTGTTTGCAGATTGATAATATTACCGACACCTTTCTGGGACGTTGCATATATTAACCACACCACTACAAGTTCTTGTATTTGGTTTCTATGCTGCTTCCTCCATACTTTAAAAATTCTATCCTGATGTCTAGCCTCTGGGATGTGGTTGCTCTTTCGTTTACTAAGAATTAGTTGCAGATCATCTATAGTGAGTATAAAGTTGCGTGTTTCCTCTATTTGTTGGCGTCCTATACTATCTTCTAGTTCTTAACAGTTTATAATTTGTATGTGACGTTCTTCTCATCTGTGTATGTCATTATTGGTTCCCACTACCAACTTTCATCTTTTCTTACTACACACAATAAATTTTTAATTATATTTGTTTGTACAATATACACAATTTTTCTAAATTATAACTTTCTTCTATATCTTCGATTTACTTATAATGCATAGCTATTATCTACTATCTACATGGTTTGACTTCCCTTCTCTTTTCTTTAGCTCTTTTCTTCGCCGTCTGTTATCTTTTAGCTTAATATATTCAGTTTGAATTTCTTTAACTCGCAAACCCACGAGCCATTGAACAACTCATTATTCAGTTCTATTGCTTGTTGTCGCTGTAGTTTTTTTTCTGATGTTTGTATTACTATTTTTTTTAAGGCTTTGTCAATATCATCCACTTGCCAACCTCATTAGCTCCTCCTACATTTGTTTCGCTATAATTCGCTCTTGGTTTTTAATCTTTTAAACTTTCTATATGTGCATAGGTCTTCATTCCTTCTTGATTATTATACTAACGTAGTGGCTCGATGCTATACTATAGGTAAGTGGTAGATTTGTTTAGCAGGTCCAACAGGGCATTTCCCATGCATCTATAATTTCACGTATGGTTAAACATTATCAACATATTTTTGGCAGCCGAAAAATGTATTAGTCGTTGCCCGTTCTCGCCAGTATACAGGTGTTTACTATAGTTCTATATATTACCAGTAAGCTTCGAGTTTCCCTCTTTCTTTAGGTATCGAAATCTTCCAACTTCGGTAATTTCTTGTTCTAGAATTCCGTACAATTTTCCTATTTCAGTGTCCGTTACGTCCTCTGTTTGCTATTCACTATTTATTATCTAGCTAAGGTAAGATTTACATTTCCAAACTCTACTTTTTTGGTGAGAGTGTGTTGTAGAGTTTAAATTTCTATTACTTCTTTTCTGAGTGTTTTGCCGCCAGTTGCTGATTTAAGTTTTTATTTTAACAACTTTTGGCAAAATATCTCCAAAAGAAGTTAAAATTTTGATTTTAATGTGCAGTCTCACCCTGATGGACTTAACGTTTGAATGCCAAGTCCAGATTCGAGGACAGACTGTGATTCTAAATTTCGACCAAGAATTTTATTTTTCGATATCAATCTTAAAACATGGGGGAGCTTTGTTTGTTAATCCAAAAGCCATACTAGAATTTAAAAAAACGATCGAATGCCATAAATACTGAGAGAAGGCGAAGAAAAACCTAAACCAAGAATGTAACTATGAAATCTGAAAATATTCAGCTGAAGTTGGAAAATTCGTGTAGAAAATTAGAACTGAATTTTGAAGAGCTACAGACTGTACCTAGAATACGATTTTAAGGGTCTTCAAATCCGAATCTGAAGTTGGGGAATAGTATTTGTATTCCAGGAGTTCCCATTTGAAATAACTATGACCGACTTCAACTTGTAGAATATTGTTGAGGTCGATTTGCACAAATACTTTTATTGTCATTACGACTATTAACTACAAGTTTTGGTTTTGATTAATGCGCAAGAAATATCTTCGGTTTCGATTTTAATTGCATTTCAACGAATTAGCCTGTTTTCAAAAGAACAGTTTCGTGTTTCAACATTTATTAAAAAATATTCCATTGAGTATGGAAACTGAAACTGCTTTGTTTGCTGTAATGAAATATACAAAAAGATTTCAAAATGAGTCCCTGATAATCATTTTTAAATAATATTCACTGCCCAATTTGTTTAAAAAATTAATACGGACAACGTTCATAAATACTCAATCAACTTTTTCTGTATTAAATATTTAATATGATTCTAACAAAAGTTGATACACAGCATTGTGAATATGACAAACCTATCTATATTTAATAAAGCAGTGTCATGACTGAAGTTATTAATTTTCACTTGATTTTATGGGAAAGCATAATAAAACCCATTAAATTTTTACGGCTAGTTTTTATTTGATAATAAATTCAGTCAGAAATGTTAATGTAACATGAAATGCTAATTATCAGAACGAATATTTGAACTTCAGAATGCAAATATAAAGTAGATTTCGTAATTCAGATTAGGTATGTCTCTGCAGATATTCCTGATGGACGTAATTTATGAAGTGTACCGCGGCCTAGTTTTCGACTCTTCAATTTTGTCCGGGGTTCAACAAGAATATGGAATGAGAAATTATCGCTATCTCATCAATCAGTAGTAACTTTGTAGATGCATGATAGGAATGTTTAATTCCGGGCACATTGACACGGAGCGGGTGGGTCGGGCAGATTAGCGTCACCTCAAACAAAGAAAGGGAGGGCCCGGAGTCGTACTTGCCCGGAACCGGCGCCGCTTTGAACCTTCAAGACGCCCACTCCAGGCTTTAACCCTTTCACACAAAAGACACATTCAAATTACATTCGTTAAATTCTACTCACAAACGTCGATAGCTTCACCATTGGTACTTACGTCTTTGTGAGGGCTCGTTAAAAAAGAAGGAAAAGAAACGGTAAATCGTTTAATGCTTAACATAAAACGAAAGTGTTGAATATTTTCTAAGTGAAATAAAACACGAGTGCTCAAAAGGCCAGAAGTTTAATAAAATTATAAAGAATCTAAAGTTGAAAATGTTATTCATTCACGCACAAAAAAAATGACAACATGTTAAACAACGCTTAAAACTTATTTTCCTAATATTTACCACAAATATATATAAGTCTTAATTAAAAAACTTGTTAGTGTAGTGGTTAGTTTATCAGTTTATCTGTAGCAAACAAAGATTTCTGGCCATTATCGTCATGGAAAGATTTAGAAGTACCTACTTTCTTTTCGAACATCAGTAAAAATAGTAGGTCTTTTGCCAATGCAATGTTTAAGTTTAGCAAGATAAATATCCCTACCAGGGGTGGAAGTCCTCTAAATTCAGGAAAATTTTAAACCGGATAGTGCTAAGTAACCACAACGGTCGACGCGTGTTTAGATACTTGACCTGAGCAACTAAATAGAAGTTAAAAATATTTAATAAGTGGACTAGTCTAAATTCGATATTACTTGTTAAAAATGTAGGTATCTTCGACCCATCAGCAGCTTTTAAGGAGGAAAGATTTTTTAAGTATTTCCAGGCCTACGATTTTTATTGCGAATTGAGATGAACACTTGTGCAGTAATATTCATCCTAACAGGATTCAATGACAAATAGCTCTTCTAAACATTTTAAAACTTGAACGTGAAAATTAATAAGCAAGTTAGTTGTTTGAAAATTAAATTTTCCTTCTTAGTTCTATTTTCATGAATGCATTTTGAACATCTTAATTAGGTGCGAACTTACACTGTTACTGGCTACTGTCAATTTGCTGAATAATTTACAATACTTATGGAGATAATTTAAAATACGAATTAAAGTATTTCAATATCAGTTTTGGAAGAAACTTTCAAAACTCCCTCCTTCCGCCATCTATGAGAGAGTAGCCGAACGAACACCATGTATTTGCAGATGCCTAGGACGTCATTTTGAAAATACCCTCCTTAGTTTGTTTACTTTTTGATTGTAAACTTGACTAATGATTATTTGAAAGGGCGTTTTCATAGCTTATCGTGGAGGCGTTTGAATGAACTACTAGATATTTTCACAGTCAATTTGATGAGAAGTACCTGAAATTAAAGATGATGATGGTTTTAATTCGCTACATTAGAGGACTATGGTGAGTTTTAACTTATATCTTTTTATATATTCAAAGTACTAATTCCGTATCAGAAAAATAACAGTATTTATGAACTAAAATCGATAACCAAGTGTAATTTTTAAAATTCAGGTATAATCGTTTCGGTTATTATTCTTCAGGTTAGCACTCTTTGGAAGATGTTGTCCTTGCAGAAGGCACATATACAGTGATAGACTGGCAGTCCATATACCAAATAGAAGTAATATTTTGTTTTCTGAGTCGTATCCACAAACAGGATGAATTGTTTGTCGGGTCTTCTGTCGTATATTGCATGGTAAGTTGCGTATGCTATATACCTAGGTACAACATACCTTGGAATAAAAATTAGTATTGAAATAAACCACGCAGGTGATTCAAGAGGGCGGTCAAAGGGGTTTTAAAAATCTAGATGGCGCTACTGCAGGATTTGTTTAGCTTTAAATAAATATGAAAATGTTATAGCCTGTTGCAGTTTTATATTACATAAATTGTTTATTTATGCACTGAGTAAGTCTGCTTCAAGAACCATTAATTTTTAGGATAGCAAGAACTTATTAAATAATACCATTGTTTTACATGAAAACTGACTTCATTATAAATCACGAAATGTAAAGGGAAAATAAAGTGCAATACACGTTTTCCTGAAAACCTCTGACTTTATGATTAGGAATCCGTCCTTTTTCATTGGCGCGTCAAAAATGTTTCACAAAAACATGGAAATAGACTTGCACCTTATTTTGCTTTCATATTTTTAGTTTTGTGATTTCTAATAAAGGAGCCAAAGTAATAAAGTAAAAGATGTGATAGGTACTTGATTTGGTAGTGTTAATGTTGAAACAATTTTACAGTATGAGTCAGTTTTTTGTAGCAGTTCTAGTTTATAGAACAATGGATCGCAGTATAACGCCTTGTTTGCACAGAGTGTTGGGATAATTTTTGCTTTTAATTTTTCATTAATATAAAATTATGATGTTGAGTGAAAAGACCTAATATTTTGATGCAAGTAGTTTAACCTTAAAATCTATAGTTATAATTCCCAATGGTGTGGATAGAGAGGCACCTATGAGTACTTTCATTGAGAAAACTGCAAATGTTTATATTTTTTTAAAGGTATGAAATACCATTTGTTTCAAAAAGACCCGCTTGTTTCAAGTCGATAAGGAAAGTTTTTAATAATTTTTCTTTGGAGGACTAAGTTGTCCTCTGCCGAGGATTCTTCTGCCTTTTGGCTCTCCTGACTGTATTTAGAACTGGGGGCGTCAGTCCTCAGCTCATTTAATAGTAGGTAGGTACCTACTTATGTCAAATAAAAACTTTTCTTTTTAAAATAAGGTCTTTTATTAACTGTTGTTACTACAAAAAACTGAGTTCTACTTATTTTGATAAACTAAAGCATAAGTGTTCAAAATTGTATCATAAACTACCTAATGCAGTTTTCTTCCTTATTAGATAAGCTCTTGGATACGATTCCAGGATTCTGCGAGGTTTGTGAATCTGCTGGAGATGCAAACAAGGGACCGAATCCAATGATTTTCATTTTTAATGATTTTATATTCAAGATGTATGTTACAGTTCTATTTGCAATTAATAGAAATTAATTTTTGTGCATTGGCTTTTGAAAGGTATGTTTAAAGGACGAACTGGTTTTGAATGAATAATATTCTGCATGCATTGATTAACATAAAATAAAATCCTTCCCTTGCATTTCATGTTTATCATTTGCTCTTTTAAGAAACGAAAAATTCTTACCTCTTTATATGAAAGTTTTGGAACCTGCTTTACGATTGACTCACAAGTTCAAATTTGATGAAGTAATGGAAAATTTTCCAGATGCATTGAGATTATTCTAATGCTGTTAGAGTGGTCGTGTGATCTTAGTACTCAGTACAGTACAGTACAGTACAGTAACTTAACAAGACGTACTCGTGGTCACACGAGGGGCAATAGATCATTAATAACATAATAAAACAGGACAATACATATACAGTGTGTCCCCGGATTGAGTTCACTATAGGTATAATCGACAAAAAATTTGAGAATTTCATTTTCATGTTTTGGGATTCCGCCCTGCTTGGTCTAGTTTCGCCTCTGGCGTGGTTGACACGTTGAGTTACCGTGCTCTTTTAGTGCTCCCATTCGTAATGAAGAAGCCCCTTATAAAAGTGGGCGAAACGTTGAGTCTTTTGTCTCAAAATGACACGGTCCCAATCCGGAAGACGTTTTGTTAATACTGCACTGACCGCGGAAGTCTTCGAATTCATTATAAATCTTAGTTAAAATGTGTTATTGTAAATATTTATTTCAATTACATCGTGAAGGTTCGGTACAGCAGTAGGTTGACAGTTTGTAGTGAACTGCAAACTGCCACCTAGAATTAGAATGTTGTGGTAGTATGAGAAATAAAAAAATTATCGTTTTTCTGAATTGTTGTATCGTTGTTATTTGTTATCTAATGTACCTTCGGGACTACAACTACAACAAAATGCTTATCGTCTTTACATATTTTGATTTACCGTTTTCATGACATTCTAAGTATCAGATAGCTAAGGTGGCCTATTAACTTTTCTAGTAAAATTCATTGCCTTTCTGAATTTATTTCAACATGCTTGCGTTCTAATTCAATTTACATTATTTAAGATTCGCATCAAATTGTAGTGTATCTTATGTTTTTGTAGGATAAATAAATCAAGACGAATGGCGATTTGTGTTTGTTCACAAAAATGTATGAGAATATTTAAAGAGGAAAAGGGAATTAAAAATGCTAAATTAGGAAAAGGATAGACTGCCCAAGAAACTTTAAAAATGAAAAACACTCATTGATAAGTATAAGTTCTATTTAAAAATGTTTGGTGTATTAATAACTAGTAAAAATTCTTATAAAAATGTTTAGTTAATATGTGATAACATTTATAATATGGCGTAAATATTTTAAGGTTTGACATTTATTTTAATGTAATTGTTTGCAAATAGTATTATCATAACTACATAAAATTTTAGATTTACTTTATTTATGCACTTGGGTAATGCACAGAGACATAAAATCAAACAAATGATGTAATTGTCTTAAATCAATGGTAACCTTGCTTCTAACATATACTTACATACACAAATTATTTTTTTATGGACTGATCAGCTGTTATCATTTTAGCTAAGAATATCTGTGACTAAAATCTAAAATCATTGTACATATTTTGCAAGATTTAAAAATTTAATTAAGTTGAAGCATTTCTTAGGAAAAAATAAATTGAGAGTAATCCGTCGTTTGTCCCGCTTCAGAACGCAACAAACGGAAATTGCATGTAAATTCTAAAATTCTAGGTTTTGGCTCTATTGGTTTTAGTAGAAAAAAGTTGATGATTTTTTTATGAACATGATGGATTGATAAACGGCGGAGTTTACACCTTGAAAAATAGTCGATTATATACAGACTTTGCCCCATTTTTTGAGAAACAATTTTAATGTAGGGGTGGCGGGCGATTTTTGCTTCTAATTATTTATCTGGCTATAGACACCTCGGTTTTGTCAAATTAAAAAACAAGTTCTAGCAATAAAAAACGTACGACTCTGTTTTACTTTAAAAAATTCAAATAGTATTTGCAAAAATTGAGATATCGAAAAGATCTCCACGTCAATAGATAGATAAAAACATCTCCTTTTCAAAGGGCACACGAACATTTTTCCAAAATGCAAATTAATTCGGAAATAATCAAAATAAGATTTTAGAAATATCGTTGTAACTCACTATTCATAATGTAGCGTGTAGACAACTTAACTAACAGAGTGCGTTAGATGATAGGAATTTTTTAAAATATGAAACAGAATTCGAAGGCAAACTATTTCGTATTAATCCAAGAAACAATTTAATCATCCCAAAAGTTTTGAGTCATACACAAATTCGTGCTTATTTAAGTAGTTATGCAACTTTAGATACGTCAAATAGAATGTCACTGCATGTAAATGCCAGCCTCAAGTAAATAATATAGGTAAATTCTATTCAATATTTTTTGTAAAATATAAACGAATAAATCATGCGTGAAACAAACCGAAGCATGCATGTAAATGGCCACGCCCGCCGTTAATATGTGTACATTCAAAATGTGTTTAAAACAAACCTTACTTAACAATTACGTATATTGTTTAACCATTTAGTGGATTATATTGAGAAAAAATGTTTCACTAAAATCCGTAATAGAGATGGAAACAGAAATTTAATTAATTTTCCTATGGTACGTTTTGAAACGGGACACACGGTATGTTTAAAATGAACTATTTAAACGCAAAATGGAGCTTTTTAAATAAGAGTACAAAATATAACTACAAATATTTGTATAAATTTTTTGTAAATTAAATTGTATATAATCAGGACTGCAGTTAGTGGTATTAAAATACCTTTCGTCTAAATTGGTTCCACAAGGTGCTCATTACATACTCGTTACATTTAGTTGCTAAAGCAATACTTTAATCTACTAATTATAACAACACTTCATTTATATTTACCTACTTGTAAACTTAAATAAAGTATTGTTATCTATAATTCCGAAATTATGTCTTGTATGTTGTGAAATCAACTACTTTCGTACTTAATGAGTATTTTGTAAGAAAATTGGTATAGGAGAAAGGCTTGTGTAATGTATAGGCATATGAAAAGATTTTATTTGTTTGGGAAAGTGCTATGATTTTCCCCTTTGGATAAGTTAATTCCTTAGTTACTTGTATCATAAATAAAAATAATTTATTAAGTTAATTTACCACTATGTATTGTATTGATGTAACAAAGATCTTTGAGTTATATAGCACTACTAATTAGGTGTGCCCTTTAGAAATTGGCATTACATTGAAATAAAAGTAAGTTAAGGTTATAATTAAAGGAATTTGGAATACATATAGACATGAGCTGTCAGTAGTCGAAGTTTTTATGCACAGTTGTTGTAACTGAAGAATTAAAATTGAGAAATTAGGTGTATACTCGTACATTTTACACGGATGATAATAATCATGGGGAATTGTTTATGGTGCTGCACTTTATGGAAGCAAATGAACTTAAAACAACTATGGATAGTTGACGTTTTAACAATAACATTAGTGGATAATGCAAAAAATTTTATGGAAAAAAAGAACAATGAAAAACTAACTAAAGCGCCTTTGAATGCGTTGAAATAATATTTTGAAGACAGTGGTTCGACATCTATACGTTTGGCGGCCAAAAAATTCGGTTTATCTAAAAGATATCTTTTTTTAAAACGTGGATTGGGATGGAAAGGGTATGGATATAAATGGATTATATAGTGTTGATCAGTGATAACATAGAACAGCTTCCAGCAATGCTATTAGAAAAAGTCGGTCTATTGATGAACGTGGGAAAAACAAAGGTAATGACTAGGTCATACGATAAAAATAGGCAGAGATGCGCAAACTTCAGAAACAGCTCGAAAAATACGAATGGCTTGGTCAGCGGTTGGAAAATTAAGTTTAGTGTTGAAGAATAGAGACCAAGCAACCTCAAAAGAAAGGTATTCGATACGTGTAGACCGGTCTTAACTCACGGTATGGAAACAACACTTACTATCAAATCGGCCAACAAGCGGAGAACTACACCACGTGCAAAATAACTTATAATGCTAAGGGTTAGATTAAGGCACCATATCCGCAACGGGGACGTAAGAAACAGAACTAAGTTGACGATGTGATAACTAAGGTAAGCACTCATGAGTATGAAGTGGAGATGAACAGGACACGTGGTGAGATAAGAGGAAACAACATGCACTAAAGAAATAATTTAATGGCGACTACGGTTTCATAGAAGTATAGGACGTCCACAACGTAGATGGGTGGACGATATTAAGAAAAAAGCAGGTACAGGATGGCATCACATCGCTGTCGAAAGCACCAAATGGAAAAAGTTAGGGGAGGCCTATGTCCAGGAATAGACGGAAAAAGGCTGAAGATGAAGAATAAGAATAAAAGTTATTAATGTGCGTAAAACGTTGCAGGAGAAGAAAAGTATAAAATGTTGGTAAAAGAAAACAGCCCCGAAACGCTGCTACGTAAACCAATGAATTCTGTTTCACCCAAGTAATTCAAAAACTCCTGGTAAAATAGATATTATTTAAGTGATCTAAATATAGCGATGAAAAACAAAATATTCCAAAGGGAAGCAAAATTTGATGTATAGGTATAGATCCGAAAATTTGGTTTTGCCGCCAACTATCAGAGCTACCTAAATGACTCTATTCAAGGCCGATTAATGCATTTCTTATAAAACTACCATACAACAAATAAATTTTTTGACCGATTTAGGCTACCTTACACTATGCAAAGAATGCCACTGAATATTTACGTGCTGAAAATATTGCTTTTATTCCAAAAAAATACTCATCAAATTTCCTGAAGAAATAGCAATCGGATGATTTTGAAACAGAAGGTACACAGTATGCTAAAAACGGGAAAGTTAACACTACGAATCAAATATTGCTTTAATTGATGACATTCATCGCCATGGAGTTATTAAATGTAAATAACTTCGTTTTAATTTCTTTAGATTTTAATTACTTTGTTCCCAGTTTTTGGTTCTGTGAAAATTAATAAACTTAAGGTTTGTTAACGATATTTCTTTGTTGAGAATATTTCTATTCAAGTAAGTCCAAGTCAAGCAAGTTTGTTTGCGCATGGGCTACTTTTTGCAACCCTTCGAGGGTGAAGGGACAGCCAACCTTAACCAGTTCCCTGTTAGTAGCATGCTACGAAAGATCTTGCTTATAAATTCCTTAGAGTGTAAAGGGAAAATATATCACTTACACTAACAACTTGTTGCTACAGAACCAGCATTAAAAATAAGAAAATCAAACCTAACTAAATTAACAATATTTAATCTTAATTTCAATTTAGTGCCAATTTTCAGAGATCATACTTTACAAAAAAGTTAACATAAGAATATAAAGTATTATAAAAGCGTAATGATTGTATAATGTGTAGGTAAGGACAAAATGTATTTTCTACTAAATATTTACCACAAAAATGTATATCAAGTATTAAATCAAATAACTGCTATATTTGTACTGTGATTGTATACAAAAGCTTTTTGAACAAAATAAATTTTTTACTTCGAGTTTCTGTTTTGTACTTAATTCTTTTCTTCAGAAAGTAACTTTAAAAGTTGGCCGATTGTGAACTGCATGTTAAGTATAATGTGACCAATAAGTCTTTGGAAAGTGGTTGGTATGGACTGTTCGTCATCCCTGAAATTATTTACTTTTATGTCCTACTGGATATATTAATTGACAATACCGACTCTATTTTGAGGTATGCTATATACAAAATAACGCCCTAGGGCCTAGGACTATTATTTTTTATAATGCCCTAGGGCGTATTATGACCAATAAAAACCAGTAAAAACCATTTGTTTCCATGGATGCAACTTTATTATGTGCCACTGTCACAGTGAAAATTAATGACAGCTCAGTTAATGTCAAATCTAAATTACGAAATAAATGTGAATTAGATAAGAAAACTGGTAGGACATAAAACGTTGAAGGCACCATGGGCATTATGAACTAAGCGCCCGCGATTGTTTTACACCCCTCGGGCCAAATGCCCTCGGGTTGTAAACTAACAATCTTGGGCGCTTATTTTGCTTATAATACCCTTGGTACCTTAATAACTACTATTATTTTTATATCATTGACACTTACTGGACACCTTTCAGAGCTGGGCAAATTGTAATTAAAAATTTTTCAAAAATCTTTTATTTTATGTTTCAAGGAATTTTGTCATTCGACTGGTGATTTTATCTTTAAGGTTCTACTTTCCTTAACGGAAATATTGACAAAAATCGCAATATTTTACATCACTTTTGTGGCGTTATTATCAAATTTGAAGAGCTGGTCGACAGTTATAAAGGTTCTGTAGAAGGAAAGGTAGTAATGTGTTGATATGCTGACGTCAAAAGTTCAATTAATTTGCTGTAGTTAATCGAAAATGTCCTGTAATTTCTGCAGTTTCTTTCCTTTATTTGTGATCGAAACCAAAAAAAGTTTGAACAAACTGACAATGATTAGCACGGTCTACTGAGGTCTTCCAATAGATTTTTTTCGTCGATGTTTATTGAAGATCTATACCGCAAAAAGAAAATTACACTTAGGCAACCAATTAAACATAACGTTTCGATTTTTACTTTCCCAATTTCTGCAAACTAAGTTACCTAACGTAGAAAGCATTAATTTAAAGCGTTGAGTGGCTTGTACTGCGAAACCTATTATCTGTACTTGTAATCCCTAAGAGATAACATAACAAATTTCGGTACAATTTCGGTACATTTTTGGTACAATTTCGGAACAATTTCGATACAATTTCAGTACAATTTCGGTACATTTTTGGTACAATTTCGGTACAATTTCGGTACAATTTGGGTACATTTTTGGTACAATTTCGGTACAATTTTGATACATCTTCGGTACAATTTTGGTACAGTTTCGGTTCAATTTCGGTACAATTTCGGTACAATGCACTGAAATACAAAGCCAAACTTACCCTTCTTAACTCATATGTCCCTGTTACAAACTGTACATCTTCGAAACATTACTAATTTTAGACTGAAATACAAAGCCCAACTTACCCTTCGTAATTCATGTGCTCCTATTACCAAAAGTTCGTTTTCGAGTGCGAGAACTTATAAATTTTGGACTGAAATACACAGCCAAACTTACCCTTCTTAGCTCATGTGTTCCTGCTACAAACAGTTCATTTTCGAGTATGAAAAATTATTAATTTTGGACTGAAATACAAAGCCAAACTGACCCTTCTTAACTCATGTGTTCCTATTACCAAAAGTTCATTTTCGAGTGCGACAAATTATTATCAATTTTGGACTGAAATACAAAGCCAAACATACCCTTCTTAACTCATGTGTTCCTGTTATAAACAGTTCATTTTCGAGTATCAAAAAATATTAATTTTGGACTGAAATACGAAGCAAAACTTACCCTTCTTAACTCATGTGTTCCTATTACCAAAAGTTCGTTTTCGAGTGCGACAAATTATTCATTTTGGACTGAAACACAAACCCAAAATTACCTTCTTAACTCATATGTTCCTGTTACAAATAGTTCATCTTCGAGTATAAAAATTTATTAATTTTGTACTGAAATACAAAGCCAAACTTACCCTTCTTAACTCATGTGTTCCTGTTACAAACAGTTCATTTTCGAGTATGAAAAATTATTAATTTTGGACTGAAATACAAAGACAAACTTACCCTTCTTAACTCATGTGTTCCTGTTACAAACAGTTCATTTTCGAGTATGAAAAATTATTAATTTTGGACTGAAATATAAAGCCAAACTAACCCTTCTTAGCTCATGTGTTCTTATTACCAAAAGATGGTCTTCGAGTGCGACAAATTATTATCAACTTTGGACTGAAATACAAAGCCAAACTTACCCTTCTTAACTCATGTGTTCCTATTACCAAAAGTTCGTTTTCGAGTGCGACAAATTATTAATTTTGGACTGAAATATAAAGCCAAACTAACCCTCCTTAATTCATGTGCTCATATTACCAAAAGTTCGTTTTCGAGTGCGACAACTTATCAATTTTGGACTGAAATACAAAGCCAAACTTACCCTTCTTAGCTCAAGTGTTCCTATTACCAAAAGTTCGTTTTCGAGTGCGACAAATTATCAATTTTGGTCTTAAATACACAGCCAAACTTACCCTTCTTAGCTGATGTGTTCCTGTTACGAAGATTTAGTTTTCGAGTGCGAAACATTATTAATTTTAGACTGAGATACAAAGCCCAACTTACCCTTCTTAACTCATGTGTTCCTATTACCAAAAGTTCGGTATCGTGTGGCACAAATTATCAATTTTGGACTGAAATACAAAGCTAAACTTACCCGTCTTAACTCATGTGTTCCTGTTACAAACAGTTCATTTTCGAGTATGAATAGTTATTAATTTTTGACTGAAATATAAAGCCAAACTAGCCCTTCTTAGCTCATGTGTTCTTATAACCAAAAGTTGGTCTTCGAGTGCGACAAATTATTATCAACTTTGGACTGAAATACAAAGCCAATCTTACCCTTCTTAACGCATGTGTCCTTGTTACAAACAGTGCATTTTCGAGTATTAAAAATTATTAATTTTTGGGCTGAAATAGAAAGCCAAACTTACAGTTCTTAACGCATGTGTTCCTGTTACAAACAGTTCATTTTCGAGTATGAAAAATTATTAATTTTGTACTGAAATATAAAGCCAAACTAACCCTTCTTAGCTCATGTGTTCTTATTACCAGAAGTTGGTCTTCGAGTGCGACAAATTATTATCAACTTTGGACTTAAATACAAAGCCAAACTTACCCTTCTTAACTCATGTGTTCCTGTTATAAACAGTTCATTTTCGAGTATGAAAAATTATTAATTTTGGACTGAAATACAAAGACAAACTTACCCTTTTTAACTCATGTTTTCCTGTTACCAAAAGTTTGTTTTCGAGTACGACAACTTATCAATTTTGGACTGAAATACAAAGCCAAACTTACCCTTCTTAACTCATGTGTTCCTATTACCAAAAGTTCGTTTTCGGGTGCGACAAATTATTAATTTTGGGCTGAAATAGAAAGCCAAACTTACCCTTCTTAACTCATGTGCTCCTGTTACAAACAGTTCATTTTCGAGTATGAAAAATTATTAAATTTTTCACTGACATACAAAGCCAAACTTACAGTTCTTAACGCATGTGTTCCTGTTACAAATAGTTCATTTTCGAGTTTAAATAATTATTGATTTTTGGGCTGAACTACAAAGCCAAACTTACAGTTCTTAACGCATGTGTTCCTGTTACAACTAGTTCATTTTCGAGTATAAATAATTATTAATTTTGTACTGAAATACAAAGCCAAACTTACCCTTCTTAACTCATGTGTTACTATTACCAAAAGTTCGTTTTCGAGTGCGACAAATTATTAATTTTGGGCTAAAATACAAAGCCACACATACCCTTGTTAACCCATGCGTTCCTGTTACCAAAAGTTCGTTTTCGAGTGCGACAAATTATTAATTTTGCACTGAAATACAAATCCAAACTTACCCTTCTTAACTCATGCGTTCTTATTACAAACAGTACATTTTCGAGTATCAAAAATTATTAATTTTTGGGCTGAAATACAAAGCCAAACTTACAGTTCTTAACGCATGTGTTCCTGTTACAAATAGTTTATTTTCGAGTATAAATAATTATTAATTTTGTACTGAAATACAAAGCCAAACTTATCCTCCTTAACTCATGTGCTCCTGTTACAAACAGTTGGTTTTCGAGTGCGACAACTTATCAATTTTGAACTGAAATACAAAGCCAAACTTACCCTTCTTAAATCATGTGTTCTTAGTACCAAAAGTTGGTCTGCGAGTACGACACATTATTATCAACTTTGGACTGAAATACAAAGCCAAACTTACCCTCCTTAACTCATGTGTTCCTGTTACAAACAGTTCATTTTCGAGTATGAAAAATTATAAATTTTGGACTGAAATACAAAGCCAAACTAACCCTTCTTAGCTCATGTGTTCTTATTACCAAAAGTTGTTCTTCGAGTGCGAAAAAATATTATCAACTTTGGACTGAAATACAAAGCCAAACTTACCCTCCTTAACTCATGTGTTCCTGTTACAAACAGTTCATTTTCGAGTATGAAAAATTATAAATTTTGGACTGAAATACAAAGCCAAACTAACCCTTCTTAGCTCATGTGTTCCTATTACCAAAAGTTCGTTTCGAGTGGGACAAATTATCAATTTTGGTCTGAAATACACAGCCAAACTTACCCTTCTTAACTCATGTGCTCCTGTTACAAACAGTTGGTTTTCGAGTGCGACAACTTATCAATTTTGGACTGAAATATAAAGCCAAACTTACTCTTCTTAACTCATGTGTTCTTAGTACCAAAAGTTGGTCTTCGAGTACGACAAATTATTATCTACTTTGAACTGAAATACAAAGCCAAACTTACCCTCCTTAACTCATGTGTTCCTGTTACAAACAGTTCATTTTCGTATGAAAAATTAGAAATTTTGGACTAAAATACAAAGCCAAACTAACCCTTCTTAGCTCATGTGTTCCTATTACCAAAAGTTCGTTTTCGAGTGCGACAAATTATCAATTTTGGTCTTAAATACACAGCCAAACTTACCCTTCTTAACTCATGTGTTCCTGTTACAAACAGTTCATTTTCGAGTATGAATAGTTATTAATTTTTGACTGAAATATAAAGCCAAACTAACCCTTCTTAGCTCATGTGTTCTTATAACCAAAAGTTGGTCTACGAGTGTGACAAATTATTATCAACTTTGGACTGAAATACAAAGCCAAACTTACCCTTCTTAACGCATGTGTCCTTGTTACAAACAGTGCATTTTCGAGTATTAAAAATTATTAATTTTTGGGCTGAAATACAAAGCCAAACTTACAGTTCTTAACGCATGTGTTCCTGTTACAAATAGCTCATTTTCGAGTATAAATAATTATTAATTTTGTACTGAAATACAAAGCCAAACTTACCCTTCTTAACTCATGTGTTCCTGTTACCAAAAGTTCGTTTTCGAGTGCGACATATTATTAATTTTGCACTGAAATACAAATCCAAACTTACCCTTCTTAACTCATGTGTCCTTGTTACAAACAGTGCATTTTCGAGTATTAAAAATTATTAATTTTTGGGCTGAAATACAAAGCCAAACTTACAGTTCATAACGCATGTGTTCCTGTTACAAATAGTTCATTTTCGAGTATAAATAATTATTAATTTTGTACAGAAATACAAAGCCAAACTTGCCCTTCTTAACGCATGTGTTCCTGTTACAAACAGTTCATTTTCGAGTATGAAAAATTATTAATTTTGTACTGAAATATAAAGCCAATCTAACCCTTCTTAGCTCATGTGTTCTTATTACCAGAAGTTGGTCTTCGAGTGCGACAAATTATTATCAACTTTGGACTGAAATACAAAACCAAACTTACCCTTCTTAACTCATGTGTTCCTGTTATAAACAGTTCATTTTCGAGTATGAAAAATTATTAATTTTGGACTGAAATACAAAGACAAACTTACCCTTTTTAACTCATGTTTTCCTGTTACCAAAAGTTCGTTTTCGAGTACGACAACTTATCAATTTTGGACTGAAATACAAAGCCAAACTTACCCTTCTTAACTCATGTGTTCCTATTACCAAAAGTTCGTTTTCGGGTGCGACAAATTATTAATTTTGGGCTGAAATAGAAAGCCAAACTTACCCTTCTTAACTCATGTGCTCCTGTTACAAACAGTTCATTTTCGAGTATGAAAAATTATTAAATTTTTCACTGAAATACAAAGCCAAACTTACAGTTCTTAACGCATGTGTTCCTGTTACAAATAGTTCATTTTCGAGTTTAAATAATTATTGATTTTTGGGCTGAAATACAAAGCCAAACTTACAGTTCTTAACGCATGTGTTCCTGTTACAACTAGTTCATTTTCGAGTATAAATAATTATTAATTTTGTACTGAAATACAAAGCCAAACTTACCCTTCTTAACTCATGTGTTCCTATTACCAAAAGTTCGTTTTCGAGTGCGACAAATTATTAATTTTGGGCTAAAATACAACGCCACACATACCCTTGTTAACCCATGCGTTCCTGTTACCAAAAGTTTGTTTTCGAGTGCGACAAATTATTAATTTTGCACTGAAATACAAATCCAAACTTACCCTTCTTAACTCATGCGTTCTTATGACAAACAGTACATTTTCGAGTATTAAAAATGATTAATTTTTGGGCTGAAATACAAAGCCAAACTTACAGTTCTTAACGCATGTGTTCCTGTTACAAATAGTTTATTTTCGAGTATAAATAATTATTAATTTTGTACTGAAATACAAAGCCAAACTTATCCTTCTTAACTCATGTGCTCCTGTTACAAACAGTTGGTTTTCGAGTGCGACAACTTATCAATTTTGGAGTGAAATACAAAGCCAAACTTACCCTTCTTAACTCATGTGTTCTTAGTGCCAAAAGTTGGTCTTCGAGTACGACAAATTATTATCAACTTTGCACTGAAATACAAGGCAAACTTACCCTCCTTAACTCATGTGTTCCTGTTACAAACAGTTCATTTTCGAGTATGAAAAATTATAAATTTTGGACTGAAATACAAAGCCAAACTAACCCTTCTTAGCTCATGTGTTCTTATTACCAAAAGTTCGTCTTCGAGTGCGACAAAATATTATCAACTTTGGACTGAAATACAAAGCCAAACTTACCCTTCTTAACTCATGTGTTCCTATTACCAAAAGTTCGTTTTCGAGTGCGACAAATTATTAATTTTGGGCTGAAATACAAAGCCAAACTTACCCTTCTTAACCCATGTGTTCCTGTTACCAAAAGTTCGTTTTCGAGTGCGACAAATTATTAATTTTGCACTGAAATACAAAGCTAAACTTACTCTTCTTAACTCATGTGTCCTTGTTACAAACAGTACATTTTCGAGTATTAAAAATTATTAATTTTTGGACTGAAATACAAAGCCAAACTTACCCTTCTTAGCTCATGTGTTAGTGTTACAAATGTTCCCAGTTTTTGGTTCTGTGAAAATTAATAAACTTAATGTTTGTTAACGATATTCCTTTGTTGAGAATATTTCTATTCAATTAAGTCCAAGTTAAGCAAGTTTGTTTGCGCATGGGCTACTTTTTGCAACCCTTCGAGGGTGAAGGGACAGCCAACCTTAACCAGTTCCCTGTTAGTAGCATGCTACGAAAGATCTTGCTTATAATTGCTTAGAGTGTAAAGGGAAAATATATCACTTACACTAACAACTACTTGCTACAGAACCAGCATTAAAAATAAGAAAATCAAACCTAACTAAATTAACAATATTTAATCTTAATTTCAATTTAGTGCCAATTTTCAGAGATCATACTTTACAAAAAAGTTAGCATAAGAATGTATTAAGTATTATAAAAGCGTAATGATTGTATAATATATAGGTAAGGGTAAAATGTATTTTCTACTAAATATTTACCACAAAAATGTATATCAAGTATTAAATCAAATAACTGCTATATTTGTACTGTGACTTTAAGATTGTATACAAAGGCTTTTTAAACAAAATAAATTTTTTACTTCGGGTTTCTGTTTTGTACTTACTTCTTTTCTTCAGAAAGTAACTTTAAAAGTTGGCCGATTGTGAACTGCATGTTAAGTCTTTGGAAAGTGGTTAGTATGGACTGTAAGTCATTCCTGAAATTATTTACTTTTATGTCCTACCGGTATATTAATTGACAATAATGACTCTATTTTGAGGTATGTTATATACAAAATAACGCCCTAGGGCTATTATTTTTTTATAATGCCCTAGGGCGTATTATGACCAATAAAAACTAGTAAAAACCTTTCGTTTCCATGGATGCAACTTTATTATGCGCCACTGTCACAGTGAAAGTTAATGACAGCTCAGTTAATGTCCAATCTAAATTACGAAATAAATGCGAATTAGATAAGAAAACTGGTAGCACATAAAACGTTCAAGGCACCATGGGCATTATGAACTAAGCGCCCGCGATTGTTTTAAACTAACAATCTTGGGCGCTTATTTTGCTCATAATACCCTTGGTGCCTTAATAACTACTATTATTTTTATATCATTGACACTTACTGGACACCTTTCAGAGCTGGGCAAATTGTAATTAAAAAATTTTCAAAAATCTTTTATTTTAAGTTTCAAGGAATTTTGTCATTCGACTGGTGTTTTCATCTTTAAGGTTCTACTTTCCTTAACGGAAATATTGACAAAAATCGCAATATTTTATATCACTTTTGTGGTTTTATTATCAAATTTGAAGAGCTGGTCGACACTTATAAAGGTTCTGTAGAAGGAAAGGTAGTAATGTGTTGATATGTTGACTGTTGACGTCAAAAGTTCAATTAATTTGCTGTAGTTAATCGAAAACGTCCTATAATTTCTGCAGTTTCTTTCCTTTATTTGTGATCGAAACCAAAAAAAGTTTGAACAAACTGACAATGATTAGCACGGTCTACTGGGGTCTTCTAATAGATTTTTTCGTCAATGTTTATTGAACATCTATATCGCTAAAAGAAAATTGCATTTAGGCAACCAGTTAAACATAGCGTTTCGATTTTTACTTTCCCAATTTCTGCAATCTAAGTTGCCTAACGTAGAAAGCATTAATTTAAAGCGTTGAGTGGCTTGTACTGCGAAACCTATTATCTGTACTTGTAATCCCTAAGAGATAACATAACAAATTAACGTCCATTTACTTAAAATACATTCCTAGTTTAAATTAATGCTTTTGACGTTAGGCAACTTAGATTGCAGAAATTTGGAAAGTAAAAATCGAAATATTATGTTTAACTGGTTGCTTAAATACAATTTTCTTTTTGCGATATAAATGTTCAATAAACATCGACGAAAAATATCTATTAGAAGACCTCACTAGACCGTTCTAATCATTGTCAGTTTGTTAAAACTTTTTTTGGTTTCGATCACAAATAAACGAAAGAAACTGCAGAAATTATAGGACGTTTTCTATTAATTACAGCAAATTAATTGACCTTTTGACATCAACATATCAACACATCACTACCTTGCCTTCTACAGAACCTTTATAAGTGTCGACCAGCTGTTCAAATTAAATAATAAAGCCACAAAAGTCATATAAAATATTGCGATTTTTGTCAATATTTCTGTTAAGGAAAGTAGAACCTTAACAGTTTAGTTCAATTACAACTTTGACAGATTATAGATATGACTTTAATTTCACATCAACCACTGTCCAAAACTAAACGATTAAAGGATATATGTATTTCAAAAGCACTTGCTGGGGTTACTGTAAATTAAATATGAGTTACTCTAGAGTGGGGATAAGCAATGTTTGAAGTTTCTTAAGACCGAAAATTACCTACGAATTACAATTTAAAAAACTAGTTTTTGTGTTAAATAGCTAAATAATATGGTTAAAATCAAATTAAAAAGTCTCAGAGAGAGAGTTGCACAAATTTTTGTTAAATTAACAAATCATAAAATTCTGATAAAATAACATTATTACTTTTTTTTAAATATATGTTAATTTCAAATTTACAATATACTTAAATTAAATATAGAGTAATAAGGAAATGTGATATAAGTATGTAACTTGAGAGGGATCCCATCCGTGGATGGTTTACCCGAGTTTATTTAAACTCTTTTCAGTCTCCTATCTTCTAAAAGTTGATTAGGTAGACCAGCTATAAGTTGGTTAGTGTGTCCTCCGTTTCAGTATCTATATTTGATGGCGTGTATTACTTGCGTTATATTATGGAACTTTCAGGTCTTCGTGTATTGTTAGGTTCGACACGTACCATGGGGGTTAGCTTTAATACGCAGTACTTTTGATTGAACTGCCTGTAATATCTTGGTATTAGATTGTTTATTGCAACCCCATAACTCGATTCTATACGTCCATATGGGTTTTAGTATGGCTTTATATATTATTAACTTGCTTTCAAGAGTAAGATGGGACTTTCGACAAATCAGCCAGTACATCTGTTTAACCTTTATGTTTATTTGTTGCTTTTTGGTTTTGATGTGCACTTTCCATGTTAACTTTTCGTCCAGGCGAAGCCCTAAGTATTTCATCTCTTTTGTTATTGATGTAGGGACATTGTTTATAGATACTTGTGGACAAGAGCTGCGTTTAGTAGTGAACGTAAGCTGTGTAGATTTTTCAGTATTGACCGCAATTCTCCACTGTTTCAACCTATCCTGCAATTCATTTAGGTGATTTTATAAGTTTTTGGAAGCACTTTCTGTATCTGAGTGAGTTGACAGGATTGCTGTGTCGTCAGCAAATGTAGCTGTCATGGTGTCCGCTGAAACTGGGAAGTCAGCCGAATAGATTAAATATAAACACGGGCCTACCACACTGCCTTGCGGTACTCCGGATTGTATTGGGTGATAGGTAGTCAGAGTATTATTAAATTTTACTTGAAAATTTCTGTCTTGCATATATGATTTTAGTATGAGGTAGAGCTGATCCGGTAAATTTTTCTTCAACTTGTATAATATTTCTTTATCCCATGCTTTATCAAAGGCTTGTTGGATGTCCAGAAAAAGTGCTGCATAGGGGAAGGTCGGCAAATTCTGCGCCCTTAACTTGCAGTAGCTGCTAAAAATATTAGAATGTGTTTAATGCAGCTGGTTTTTTAAATGTTAGCGGATATCATAAAATTGACTGACCACTGACCATTTCTGAATTACGAAAAAAATTTAAAAAATAAAACCTAAAAAGTTGCAGTGCGCAGAATTGCCCTACCTTGTCTGCGCTTTAAAAGAAATAAATTTTAATAACGACTTTTGGCACATACATTTTATTTCAAACGCAAATAAAGCTTTCTTTTAAAACTGAAAGCTGAAAAATACATACTTACACATAAAATTTTTTAAAAATGTTTAACTAAACCTGAAACTCAAAGAAGAAGAAGGTGCAACTAATATGAAATTCTCGTAATTCAACATCTTAAAACTAATTTTCAAGCTAGTTAGGTAAGTCACTATTAATTAACAAGATATCATAAAAAGAAGACAGTTTAGACTTATTCTTTGCCCATCTTCAAACACAAATCGCAAAAGTAGTTCTCTGGTGAATCCCATCCACTGCAGTCTTGGTGTGACCACCTACCACAATCCACACACCTGTACCACATCTCATTATCCCGCCCAAACTCATCACAAATCATGCAAACATCATTTTCGGTACCCATGTCACCATCTTCATCGTCATCACATAAGTTGTTCATATCAATGTTTTCCTTGAGTTTTGATTACCTTAGCTATTCCTTTACTGCTACATCCTTTGGCTTTCATTTCCTTCTTTCTCTTATTATTTTCCTTTTTTCTTTGGGCTTCTTCAAGTTTCTTTTTCATCGGTGTTCCAGTTAGAATTTCTGATTTTTGCTTCCTGGATTTAGGCGTGTTGGCATTTTTAGTGACATTGTTGCCCGAGGCAGTTTTTATTTTACTAGGTCCAGGTAGCGGGGATATATCAATAACACGTACTGTATGGGAAGTGGTGGGTTGCTCTACTCCATGATTTTGAAACAACAAGTCAGGAGACGTAGATGTTCCTGGCCTAGGCGTTGGCACCTCTGTAGATCTTTCCTCTCCTATTTGGTCTACGTCCTCTTCTGCCAACTGAATTTCTAATAATTGTTCCGAACCACCTGGTTCAAAGTCAATCTCTGGGAACTTGTCAGGATTTAAAGGTGGAATGGCAGCTGCAGAAAATCCCGATATTCCTTTATCCATAGTTGCTACAATGTGATTTTTTAAAAATTCAAATGCAGCAGGCCGTATTCTGACTTAATACAGACAGTTCTAAGGTTATTAAGACAGAATACGGCCTGCTGAAGTTGAGTTTTTGTACTTTTAAATACGCTCTATTGAATAGATCAGCAAGTTCGTACTGAGTTATTTTCCTTTGAGATTCCTGTTGCTGCGAAGCTTTGGTTTTCATAAAAAGAGAGCACTCTCTGTAGAAAGCTGCCTTCAACAGACCGAAAAAGGTCAAGTCCAGTGGCTGAAGCCGGTGTGACGTGTGTGGCGGTATAGATAAAAAAGGACAATTCCAGTGTCTCGGCAAAAATTGTAGATGTGAACGGAAATGTGACTGGAATGGTTGTCAAGGAACAGTAGAATGGGATCGGCCGGCGTTGGCTTCGTTACTTGTGCAAAATAATGGAGCCAAGTCAAAAATAAATCTTCATTAATCCAACCGTTCTTTGAGCAGGTGTATGTTGCTCCGACAGGTCCGCCTTGTTGAAGATGTGGGGACATCCTCACCCTCACAAACATCGACGGTACAAAATTCCCCGAAGCACTAACGCAGCAAACCACTGTAACGGTTTTGCCGCGTTCGCCAGACGAAGCGACGCCAACTTGCTTTTGGCCCTTTGGTCCTAAAATTCTCACTGGTCTTTAAACGTTTGAGATACCAGTCTCATCTACGTTCTACATCCTATTTTCAGTAAATTTGTGTGTTTTCCATCACTTTCTGTAAGTTTGAGAAAAAAACGCCCACTGATTCTTTATTAAATGCACATATTCTATTTATACTAGTATTCTCAGGTTTCCTCAAACTTATGCTGGAATTTCTTTTCAAAAATAGTGCCAACCATTCTTTTCTTGCCATTTTTCTGGTTTGACTAAAATTCTACAGGCGTGAGACTATAAAACAGATTAGCAACTTTTTGCACATGACCAGCTAGCTCTTCTTCTTGTTTTTTTTGAGAATGTTGGTTTTCGCCCCAGTCTGACGGGGTCCGCACTCTTTATTCTCAACCTAATAGTAGATTCGGTAATACAAAACTCTCTGGCCGCTTGCCTTTTCGTCATTCCAGATCTAACGACATTAATTGCGTCTGCAAGCTTAGGATGATCACCCCTGGTTGTAACTCTTCTCCTATTCTTACCCATCTACAATGAAACAACAGAACAAGATAGCTCTTTGCAATTGTAGTGGTGCAATTCTGCGCAGTGCGCAGAATTACCCACCGTACTAAGCGCAGTATTGCCCGATTCGTCAAGTTATTTACAAACTAAACAATCTTGTCTACAAATTCGTTATTTGTAAAGAAAACTACTATCTTATTATGTAGTAGGTATACATCTATGGAGCTAGTAAAAACAATTACAATTAACAAAAGGAATGTTTTAGAGGGCTTACCTTAATTCTACTTTCTGAAAAAATAACAAAAAAACGAGTACGAAACTTTTCACTACACTTCTAACCAAGATATAATGGGGTCTCCTTGCTTACACTACCTTGTAACAAGCACCGCTAGGTAGCAGTACCTATCAGACCTTTTTAAATTTTTAGTAATACGTCAGTGCGCAGAATTGCCTTCCTGCGCAGAATTTTCCGACCTTCCCCTACATTTTCTTTTCTTCTAAACTTTCCTTTATCATATCTACTATTCTATGGCGTTGTTGTATCGTGGAATGTTTTTCTCTGCAGCCAAATTGAAGTTCTGGAATGAAATTTTCTGTAGGATCAACATTTCTTATTCTGTTAAGAAGAAGCTTTTCAAATATTTTTGCCATTATAGGTAAAAGGCTTAACGGTCTATAAGATGACGTTTCAGTTGGTGGTTTTGCTATCATAATGATTTGTGCAAGTTTCCACTGCACTGGCAAGTAGCATATTCTTAACATGCTGCTATAGATTATTGTTAACAGTACAGTCGCTTTTCTAGGGAGGTGTTTCAGAATTTATTCTACTATTAAGTCGTGACCTGGTGCTTTTTATGAGCTAGTAAGATTCATTTAAAAGAACGTTATTTGTATTTACCTACTATTTTAATTTTCGGCGAATGATTATTTTGAGTAGCTATTAAATCATAATTCGTGGAATCCAGCCTTAATTAAGAAATTATGTTTTTCCATCGAGCGGAAGCTTTTTTTGTTGTCGAACTGGCCATTGTTGTAGTTTTTAATTATTACTGAGTGCTTGCTGAAATATTTAAAGAGAACAATTAATGTGTTTGATAAACAAGTGTTTCACATTCTTTTTATTTATAATAATTAATTAATAACATACGAATATATTGCCTCCTTTAAGAATATATAAGAACCTTGTTTATGTGAGAAAACAACTAAGGCAGAGTGGCCAATTTGGCAGCGACATGAGTACCAATGCACAAAATTAGGTGGTTAGTCCAGTACGTAACAACATAATTAAGTTCAACTTAAAAATGCCCATACTTCTCCTTGCTTATAATTCTGAAATAGTATAGCTAATAAAATAATTAATCCCAAGGATAATTAAGCCCATTTTAATTAACAACATTCTTTGTTCAAAATGGAAAAAGAGATCACGAGCATTGGCCGAGAAGAAAATCTCGACATGGTTTCCGGCGTGATCTTAATTAAAAGTTCGTTTTTCTGGTTACTTCCAAAGCCGCGTAATAAATCCCTTAGCTTCGCACACGGTTTGGAACAAAGCCAAACAATTCGTGCGAGCTTTGATAAGACCTAATAGATATACATACATATATACTTCGAACTCGAAGTAAATTAAGAGACGATATCGTTTAAAGACTCCAAATCTGAGGGTAATAAATATTGCAAGGTTGGGTTTTTATTGTATATGATTTAGTATTTAAATATTAAAGTTATTATGCTTTCGTATTTTAATGCCTATTTGCTTCAAGCAACTCTGAAATACACGGTAAACTCATTACCACGTTATTATTATTATTATATCCTAATTAAATTATATAAAAAGGGACATAAAAAGAAACAACATGCGTTGTTGTAATTCTAATTATTATAAGGCATAATTAAGTTGGCCAGAGGGAGTTTTGCCTAAATAAAAAACGTACAGTTTTTATTTTCATTTCCCACGAAAAATAAACATCAAGAATTGGTTTCCTTATTGTTGGCAGCCGTAGTAAATTGTAGTAAAAGTTAAATTAAAAAATACAAAATACAAAATTAAGTAGAAGGGTAAAATGTGGACAATCCACCAACTAATATTAATAAGGGTATTTTTGAAATGTCAACGTGTTTAATATCTGAAGTATTTTCTCCGCCTTAGGCTTAACAAAGCATGGAAGATGCTTAGTTACGTTATAGTAATTACTGAAGATGTTAGAAATATTACTAATTGGGCACTGATTGAGGGTGGCCACTATAATTTAAGTTAAATCAAAGGCTTGAGGTTGACGTCCTATCATTGACAATAGAAAATGGGACAGCAAAGATGATCTATCTCAAAATAATCCTTTTATTTTTCATAGAAACGGCATCTTTTAATTAATTCTATAAAACACACACAAATTAAAAGGAAATATTAGGCAACTAAAAAAATTTACAACGTATAAGGGTTGTTTCGTGTTTTATTGCCTATGATACAAAATTTACGTCTAGTTATGTAAGATTTTTAAAACAAAAATGTTCTCAAATAAAAATTTTAATTAATCCTAATCTTTTTTAACAAAAATGGATAAAATTCAAATTAAAATGATACTTTTAATTAACTTGTAAGGTTTACGACAAGTAGTTTCATAAAATTAGTCTTTCTTTAGATTTAGTGCTCTATGAAATTGAAGGAAAACGACAACCCAACAATGAAACTAATTACTTTATATCTTATCTGATTTCTTTATTCTGAAACTCGTAAAATATTGAGATCATAATTTGGAACGCAGCTTTATAGTTAGTTGGACGTTTTAAGCTCTGCGTTACGTAACAAACCATAACAAATAAAGCCTTCTGTTGTCGGAACAATTAGTAAAAGATAATAGTATTATTAGCGCTAATAACTTATCAATATCTTACTACGTGGTTATTCATTATTATCATTATTAATTAGTAACTCACACATCCCTACGTAGGGTAAACATCCCCTTAATTGTTTCTTTCATTCTTTGCATATTTAAAGTGCAATCATACACAATTAAGTGCTACCAAATAACTGAAGTTTTACATCAAATATCTGTACATTGCAATAATATTCTGAAAACCATCACGAATTGTTAACTTTTTGGCTTGGAGACAAAATGGCATGTTTTACTTCAATTTGTGATCTGTTAATTAATAATGTCTTTCTAGCGTTAACTAAATCCAATAACATACGTTGAGCACTGAATCCACACATATTCCAAAGGTATCGCGGATCCTTTCTGAAAAAATACATTGGTGTTTCCCTATGTTGCGTCTTCGATGAAACACATGGTACACTATGATCAAAAAATATTGGGAATGGTTAATTTAAATTACGCACGTGTGGATTGGCACTGTTGCTATTTTTTTCCAGTTTTGTACGATTTTAAACGACATCATTGGCAGTTATAATTTTCAAATAAACGTTTCTTTCTTGCGTAAACAATTGTTGCTTCTACGATTTTTCAAAATATCGAGTAGAATTGAGCAAAGAGCCCGCATTAAATTTTGTTTTCGTAATGGAATTTTTGCTACAAAAGCATTGGAAATACTGCAAAATAAAAATTAATTCTAGAAAAACGTGAATTCTTAACAGTCACCACTAGGCATATCAGCTGGCATGGAACGCTTATTTTCTTTATTTGATTTAGTTCACGATAAATTAAGAATCTGCTTGGAAGCAAAAAAGTCACCCAAATTAATAAAACATTTCTAGAACCTTTAACAAACATACTCCTTTACTTGAAAAGATGTGTAACGTTTAACGTGATAATCAAACTAAGGTTGAGTCTTAACTGGTTTATTTCCCAAATTTAAAAGAATATTTACACAAGGAAATGAAAATAACAGCACAAAGTTGATACCTTTTAAATCTGATATTCTAATTATGGTAACGAGTCCTTTATACTATTTTGCATTATTCTGTGAAATACATATAATTTATGCTTAGAATGGAATTTCACGTGCTTTATTTTAAAACATACATATTTATATTTAAAATAGTAAGTTTCAACGTATTTTAAATGCTTATTAAAATGCTTAAAGCAAAGTTTTAAATATACATAATCTAATTAAGTAGGGATTTACTGAGGGAATTATTAATAATATATTCAATAGTTTCCATAACAAAATTAATATGATTTATTCTTTTTCCTTAATATTAAAGAAATTACTAATTGGTATATCCTGTTCAAAAATTTATTTTACGTATACCTACACTCACGAAATCTTATATTCGTGTAATTCTGCAGTTTATTAATTTGGTAAAGTATCTTTTTTCAGCTACTCGCTAGTTGGCAGGTTAGCGAAAATAATTATGAAATGAAAAGAAAGAGAAACCGGTTGGAAAACGGTGTAAAAGAGTAACTCCTGTAACATCCAGGGAGTTTGTTACTAAACACACTTCCACATGTCAATTGTAGTTATTACACAGTTTGTTGAATATATTGGCAGAAATTGCAAATAAATTGAAACAAAAGAATTAGGAAAGTTATTGCCCACAATTTGTACAAATGCTTAATACCGAGTGTACAGGGTGAGCGAAACTCGATGTCTCAGCTCTATTATAAGAAAAGGAAAAACGATAGAAAAAATCTGAAAAGAGGTTCTTAAATAGGATTGAGTAAGGTCCATTTTAAGCCGAATTTGCATATTTTTCCATATTTGGAAACTGAAGTAATGACGTCATCGATTTTTTTCCCAGAAACATACCTATATTTTGGCATATTTAAAAAGAGCTAATTTTTCTGATGTACGCAGACTGATTATAGTAACAATTTGCAAAGAAATAATAATTTGAAATCTGATTTTTTTATGTTGTTCGCAGTATTTTTGAAACACTAAATATTCCTTATTTTACAAAAGAGATGAAGTTGACGTGTTAAAGGCTACGACTTACAGGGTATCACTATTCATTTAAAAGCCTTAAAGGGGTCTGGAGACATTTAAAGGACGATTTTAACTTACCAAAATCGAATGCACTATGCCAAATAAGTTGTTCATGCAAAATAAAATTTATTGGTTTGAACAGTTTTCAAAATTTAAACAAATAAAATAAAACTGTGAATACATTTTAAGATGAGCATGAGTTTTAATTTTCAAATGGATGTGACTCGAAAACGAGACTCTCAAGTTTAAAAATATTACGTGATAAAATATAGCTAATAGAAGGGCCTTTAAAATCCTCTCTCTCATATAACGTTTGGGGCGAGGCGAATGAGAGGGATGAAACATGAAACAAATGACTACCTTTCTATGTCAAAATATGTCCCCCTTAACAATACTGTTGACGTGTCTCGGAGTTTCCTTTAGAGATGTTTAATGTTTATACACCTAAATACTAGGGTGGTAAATTTTCAAATAATCACCCAGTACAATTCTTAGCTGTGTAAGGCTATAACACTTGGTGTTAAATCCTAAGCAGCATTAGATTCATAAAATAAGAATTATCAAAAAATAAGTAGCCAATGCAGAGACGTATATCTGATGTACCAATAAATGAAATAACTAAAGTAGGTAGACTTTTGTGTTTGCTGTTGATTCTAACAAGTATGTACGAAAAGCTAAAGCTTAGGTTTGCATGGGATGAGATTTTATGCATCTTTTATTAAAAAATCAATCGTAAAGTTAGCCAAATGACTAAACAAAGCTACAGAGTTTTAAAAATACCCAAAAAGGTAGTGCCTCGCTTGTAATATTCTCAAAACGCCTGAGAAGTAACAAGTTTTCTTGTTCACAGATGGCTTAATTTAATGGTGATCATCTTCAGTTTTAAAGTATTTGACATTTAGTGGTACCTGCAGGTAGTTACCAACACTGGCAATGCATTTTAGCGCTGAAACTTCCAAGTGAGTACTAAAAAAAGGTTGGAGATAGATTTGATTTGGATGACCTGCTAGGGCGATGCCGTAAGCACAAATGGGTATTGCCCAAATGTGTAGACATTACATGATTGTATATTAACAAACAATAAAGAACTGCAAAGAAAAAGAAAATTTGGCCGTGACAGTGAACTGTGGTTTTATTGGGCCATGTGTGGTTGATAGGTACATGCTACGTGCGTTGAATCTGACAATCTAGAAGGTTATATTCCTGATATCTGGCCCTAAATAGTTAAAACATTTCTTAATCCCTGTTAATGATATTGAGAACTCGACGCCGTTGCATTTGTCCATTCAATATTACAACACGATTTGACCTGATAACAATTTCTTGCTCTTTTGCAGTTTGCTACCCTTTAGACCGATTTTTGGTAATAAAATTCTTTATCTCTTTTTAGGCTTGGCGTAACTTTCGATACTAAAAGCCGACTTGGTAATAAACAGATAGCTTCTCATAAAACGTTTAATGTTCACCGAGAAGTTTAAACCTATAAACAAAGAATTTGCACGTCTTCGTATTATATTGTACCTTAGAATTAATTCTGAATAAATAGTAGTCAAAAATTTATTACACTGGCACTTAAAACGTTTTCATAAAATACGACATATCTCGAGGCTCGTTCGTTTACTGTTTGAATTTTTCCTTAAGTAGAAGATGCTAGAAAGCGATTACCTAGACGTAGACTTAATAGTTACTGAGTAAGCCGGCCCGGGGACACACCGACGTAATCTTTATAAATGAACATATAATTTTTTGTTTTGAGATTTAGAAATTCGAATCGAATTATTATTTTTTATTGTTGTACAGAAACGTCCAGATATAAAACATCCTGTGAGGAGTTAACGAGCAATATAAATAAACGCATTGATCCAGCGGTACCGGATTGAGACATTAGATGCTATAAGTTATGGCCTCACCTATTTCAGTGAAATATTACATTGAATTCATGTTACGTACCGACAGGGTATAATGGACGGTGTAATCCGTAGGGCGTTATAAAAATTCCCGATCTTCTTACTTCTGGGCCTTCTGAAATGAAAAATAACAATCGTAAACTATGATTAATGTTATCTTATAGTTCATAGTTCTAAATCAGAATTATATCCATTATTGGTTAATAAAATATGAGATCTAATCTTCAAATTCAACAATAACATTGAGAAGCTTAGATAATTAAGTTAAGAAAATTAAGTTGAAGGTAAATATTTCTCTTTTCTTAAAGTGTGAGAGTATAAGATATGAAGTGGTTAGTTAGCCTTAGTTATAATTTCAGTAGTATTAAATTTAGTTTACTCTTAGACTAGTTCTAACTAAGAAAATTTGGAAATTTTAAACAAAGCAGCCTTCGTTTAACATCAATACATACAATTTACATATTTTGTAAATTTGTTTATTTGTTGAAATACTAAATCAAAAGAAGGAAAATTAGTTCATTGGCGAGGAATACTGAAAATGATATTTTATTGTGAAGAATATAATAATAATGTTAGGTAAGCTGTACGAATCCTGGATGCCCACGATTTTTTCTTGCATTCCTTTTTCTCTAGCATTTTTCCTTCGCCGTTTGTATTTACCCTCTATAATCTGTCCTGTATCTCCATGTTAAGTTTGGTCTTCTCCTTCTCCTTTGCTAATTTTTGAAGCGCCATCAATCATTCTTCCATAACGCATAGCTCATCCATACTATTTTGTGGATAATATAATTTAAGTTTTAATCAGTTCAAGTGGATTATAAATTCTTTGCACTAAATTTGTGCTTTTTTGCTATGCCTCATTCACATCCCCCCAAAATTTTTCTCCATTATTTTCCTTTCCTCCTCATTCTTTCAAAATTATGTCTTCTTTCCTTATCAGTGCCCATACTCCCACTTGCGTACGTAACTGTTAGTTGGAATACCATTTTGTACTATTGCACTTTAGACCTTTTGACATTCTTTTATCCCTTATTACAGGGATCGTTCAGGTGAAACCAGAAACTGCCTCTTTAACTTTCTAGGCAACCATTAGCAAGAGGCACAGTTAAGAACTCCACTTTGTCTGCAAATATGATGTTCGTTGTGCAAACTGTGCTAAAGTTATTAATCACAATATCAACCTCTGCAATGCTTTATCAGCGCTACCGAATTATAATGAGATTGTTAATGTAAAAGGCGAAAGGCCAACCAATATTTAGAAAGACTGAAAGCATAGTATGCAAGTTTATTATTGTTAGCAAGTCCACAGCTTTTGAGTGGTGTGCTAAGTTTAACAAAGGTAGAACTTATTATAATTATTATTTATTATGTTTGAATATTACATACATTACATACCTACATAATCCACTTCCTGTTTTACAGTAATGCAGTGTCGAGGCTCATTCACACTTGCTGGTGTTAATTAAAAATACAGATTTTAGTTTTATTTACATCTAAGTTATTAAACTATCAAATTAACAAATTTTTAAATTAGGTACTTTATAACTCACATACCGGCCTTAATGTTGTAGATTTTTTAACGAGGTTTCAATTTCGATCGCAGTCAAGTGGGTCAGACCTTTTTCTTTCTTAAATAGACGTGTTAGATAATACGTACAGATAACTTTACCCAGCTAATTCATTAGTAACTCCTATCCATATTCAGCAGAATGATCCACATTGATTGAAGACAGGTTGAATTTCCCGCCGCAGGTTTTAGTGTTTTTCACGTTGTTAACTTGGCAGTAATAAAATATGTTGTGTCAAAGTACAGCGTCGACTCGTTATTGTTTTGTTTACATCAGTGTGCTTTGCCTCGTTCTTCCAGGTTTTCTTGAGTTTTTGCTTAATTTCGCTGGTTTTCTTATTTTACAACACAGTTCTTCTCAGAACTACAATTTGTTGGAAGATTTTGTTGTTAGGTAATTTTGAAATACACCTTATGATACGCCACTGAAAAATAAATCATGATAAATTCGTGTTGCCAATGTGACAACAATTTAATGTGGCGGGAAATTCAACCTGTCTTCAATCAATGTGGATCACATATAATGATATGATATTGCTATTGATTATCATTGAATTCAAAAGTCACCTTTTATAGGCAAAAATTATTATTTTCAGATGAGAATCTAATTATCTCATTCTTAACACGAGACTAATACATATAATCACTCAAAAATAACTTTGTGCGGTAGAAAGGCAGCTTAATGACAAAAGACGTACATCCCTAAAAACTATAAATGATATGCTATCTCTTTGTGACAATTTATAATGCGTACCAGCCTCAACACCGAAAGGTACCTATAAGAGGTTAACGATTACATACATAAATGTCAATTTCGGTTAATTTTGTACAGGAAATCAGAATTCCTAAAATAATTAATATTTCTAGAAAGCCTTCGGTTCGTTCTTTATATTTTCTTAGGCGTGCAAAAAGGTAGCACTTTAGATACTTGCCGTAGAGATAAATTACGACAAATTATAAATTTACTAGTGTTGGAATGTTCTTAATTAGTTTAAGTATTCTAATCTAAACCGCAAATATTTACGTGTATGGCAGTAGCTGTAAAACATCCATGTAAAACCATCAAGTATATGCCTATTAACTATTAATAGTTTTACAGTTTTACTACAGTCTTATACCAAAGAAGAAATTATACAACAGATATATCAGCACATCATTGCACAAATGCGCCTACGCGTGTATGAAACCAGTTATACAAGGGTCAAATCAACATGTTTCGAGCCACTGTAATGCCGTTCTGTGGGCTCTTTTTTTGACCAGTCAATCACGAAAAGTTTTCAAGTCATTAATTATTTCGGGGATTCTCTGACCTTAGCAACTAACATACATAAGTTTTAGAAACTCGTATATTCGAAATCATCCCTGAGTTTGCACGCGTTCTTTCTAGAATATTCGTATGTGGACAAATTTTCGAGTCACACATTTTAATACATTTGATCAGCATACTTAATAATTGCTTTAGTCACATTCTTACGTCAGTTGCCTTTACATATAATTTAAAAAATGTTCGATTTAAAACAAAAATGTAAAAACCTCCTGAAAAGAACCGCAGCAATTTACAAAATAGTGGAATGTGTAGGATGGCTGATGGGTAACGGGCGGCGGTTGTGGTTTCGTGATATTAATCTTGTAAAAACACATTTGACCAATAATAAAATTTAATAAACAAAGTCGAAACCGCAACCGCCTGCTACCGAACAGCCATCCTATAATAGTTATTTATGTACCAAGGGCGTAAAGATGCTTTTATGGCTTGAGACGTGATTTTGAGCCCGAGACGCTAGTCGAGGGCTAAAGACACGTCGAAGGCCATAAAAGCAAGTTACGCCAGTGGTACATACATAATTTTATGCACAATCGAAGATTTTAAAACTGAAATAAAAGGAATAAATTAATTTTCTACCCACATCGAGTAGTTAGTTGCTCAATTATTTTAATGTTTTACTGACAACTGTCAAATGGTTGAAGCATTTACGCCTAGGAATATTCACATAAATAATTGTGTTAACTGTGTTGTTAATACAAATTACCCTAAATAGAGTTCTAATAAAGAGCATACATTCGATTTTAATTTAAAAAAATTCTTTATAAGACTGTTAAACTGTTTATCAATTTTTGACGTTTCATTATAGACCGGCGGCCTATAAAGACACCCACGGGCTATAAATAGACGTTTATGTCAAACAAATTCAGACATAATTGACACATTATAATGCGATCGTGCATAAATTCATTTTTATATTCTAGATGCAAGTAAAAATTAAATCAGGCAAAAATGAAAAAGTAGGATTATACCCAAAAACCGGTACCGTTACCTTTATTGTTAAAGAAATTGTTAAAGAACACTAGAAGCTGTGGAATAGATGGAATTCCAAGTTATATCTTTAAAGGATGTAGTGAAAGCTTATCTTTCCCTTTGCTTATAATTTTTAATCTAGCTTTAAAACTGTCTGAATTTCCAGAAGCGTGGAAGAGATCGAAGATAGTCCCCATTTTTAAATCCGGTGATAAAAATGATATAAAAAATTATCGACCGATAGCCGTTTTACCTGTTTCCGCAAAGATTTTTGAATACGTAATATATGATAAAATTTATTCCCATGTAAGTAATGCGCTCTCCAATATTCAACACGGTTTCTTAAAAAAGAGATCGACTGTCACAAACTTAATGGTCTTTGTGGATGAAGTGAGCGCTGAATTGGATAGGGGTGGCCAGGTTGATGTAATTTATACAGATTTTCAGAAAGCCTTCGATAAAGTTGATCATGAGATATTAATAAGCAAACTAGAATTATTTGGCTTTTCCTTCAACTTGTTACAATTTATTAAATCTAACCTTACCGATCGTCAATTATTGGTGTTTTTTGATGGTGCTTATTCATCTGTCTTTTATGCAAAGTCTGGTGTGCCCGAGGGTTCAAATTTGGGACCACTCCTGTTCTTATTATTTATTAACGATCTACCAAACAGTATAAAGTATTCTAAATCTCTTCTCTATGCGGATGATCTAAAACTATATAAACCAATCTATAACTTACAACAAGCACTAGAGCTGCAGGAAGACCTTAACGGCATCTTTCAATGGAGTCTTGCAAATGAGTTAAAATTTAACTTCTCAAAATGCTATGTTATGACTTATGAGTTACAATGTAAAAAAAAGCAATATAAACGTACGCTATACAATGAACAATAATGAGTTACAAAGGGTAACACAGTTTAAAGACCTGGGAGTTCATTTCACATCGGATCTTAATTTCAAAGTACATATTGATAAAATTGTTAATGCCTGCAGCAAAAACTTAGGTTTTATTATCAGAAATGCCTACGCATTTCGTTATAGTCAATCGGTTATCGTTCTATTTAACGCATTTGTCAGATCCCACTTGGAATATGCATGCACGATTTGGTCACCGCATACGCAGTATCTTCAGCATCACCTTGAGAAGGTACAGAATAAATTTATTAAATACTTACACTACAAGGAATTTGGCATCTGTCCTGAATTTGAATCTTATCAACCCATTAGGGATTACTTCAATATAAAAACTTTACAATACCGACGAACTTCACATGTTATTATCTTTTCTTTTAAAATCCTAAATTATCTTATAGACTGTCCTTATCTACTCTCCCAACTCGCCTTTAGAGTGCCTCCACACGGTATTCGACCTACCTTTTCTTTTCATGTCCCATTTGCAAGAACAAACGTACGTCTCTATTCACCTATTGTTAATCTGTGTTCAACTATGAACACACATTGTCGTCATTTAGATTTATTTGAATCTTCCTTAAATCAGTTAAAGATGCAACTAAAGGATCTAAAATTATAGTTCTCGCGCCCATGCATTGTGATGGTACCGCCATGTACAACATGATTAATTACAATTCCTTTCTTTTTCTTGTCTAGTTTTAGTTTAGCTTGTAATTAGAGATAAGAGCAATATCTATGTTTTATGTTTATAAGAAACATGTAATTAGGCTTTGTCTGTTTGTTTCTTCATAATAAATAATAAATAATATGCAGCTAAATCTAAAAGATTGCTAAGGGTCAAGACATTATTAGCTTAGCTTTGCATACCTAAGAATCAGAATAGAAATTTTGCTATTGTTGGCCCACCGTTGTAGTCATTCTGTAACTAAATACCGCTAATGTTCACGATTTTTTGGGAAATTTGGAGTGATTTTTTCAAAATTGGAAATTAGAAGTGGACACTGTATATTTTTACATTAATTTATTGCTGCACCTTTAACGAAATGCAAATGTGTTTAAATTTTATTTAAAGTATCAAAACTTTGGTCCTTTTAAATTTAATAACAAATTTTATTCTAAGGAAAGGTAAGTTTCTGCTAAAACTTAGCATCTGCGTGTTATCAGCTTGGCCTCGCATACTTGAGCACCAGTTGGCCCACCACTGTCGCCCCTCTGCCCTTTAATTTTTCAATTAAAGGTGCAGAGCACAAGTTGCAGTGTTAAAGTAATGACATCAAATTAAATACTGTTAATTATTTTTAAAAATAACGTTTTAAAGTTTTGACATAAACAGTGATTATTGTTGCTGCTTGGGCGTCTACGTAGGTAAGAATTTATAAAATTACCTAACCAGCTATTGTTTGATATTTAATATCAAAGAAATATTTTATACTTCTACTTACAAAGCTCCATATTTGCTTTGTAAAGCCATTTTTGAGAATATAAGAAGGAAGAGGTAATCTCTGTGAATTAAAGCAGAATTAACTGAAATATTTTTACATTTTATACAAATTTGAGTTTGAGTTTATTGAGTACTATTTTATTGAATATCAAAGTGTTTACGTAACTAACAAAACATTTGTTGGCCTTCTTTTGATATTTTTTGTTTACAAACGCTTCGCTTAAAACACCATGTTTTTGTTAATGTAGTAAATTATTTCAGCTTTGATAACAGTTCATTTGGTTGTGCAATTAATTTTGAAAGTTATTCACAAGCATTCTAAGTTTAATAATCATAAATATTAGGCAAAAATGGCATTTATTTCTCAGTTCCTGTTGGTTTAGAAACGTTAAAATCGCACATCTTTTGCTCACTTTAAATTTAAATATGCGATATGAACATTTTTAATCTAAAGTCAAATTGAAAGTTAGATTTGGTTATATTTATAATTTATTGCTTGGGTCGCGTCGTGACAAACCATGTACAAAAATTTTAATTCTAAAAGATGGAGAGATTGCTCCATTGCTGTATTTTGTACTATTCATCTCAATTTATAAAATGAATAAATTATTTTAAGAATTTTATTGAGAAATATGCGATTTTAATTTAAATTTAAATATGATGAACGCAGTTTGTATTCTAAAAATTAACACGTTTAATTAAAAGACCTAACTTGTAATTCTGAAGTTGCTAAAACGTTATTCGTTTAAAATTCAATACCAAATTTGTTTTCAACGTTTATATATGAACGCAACGTCACCAAACAAAACTTGTGAATTGTTTAAAAATAATTTGACGGTTTTAATTTAAATTGCAGTGATGTTTGAGTACATTTAAATGGTAAGCTTTATTAGATTGTGCAAGTTGTTACTATTTAATAATATTTTTCAAATTTATTATAGGAGAAAGAAAAAAATACGCATTTATACAGTTATAAGGCAGACAACGTCCTAAGATAAGTAATGAGCTAGTATTTTTTTATTAAACATTTTCAGTTAATCATTTGACTACAGTTTGGTAGTAGATAATCCCGTTGTTGTTCTTAGTTGAGACAACTTTTGCGGACACTGATTTTTAAAAATTATTATTTATTTTGCAACACCTTCGCAGATTTAATGTCTTTTCAACACAAGATTCTCAACTTCTGTACAAACGTAGTGAATAAATTTATGACTGGGGTGATTCATAAATTGAAAAATGTTATTGTCAACCCAATCTAATTTTAACAAACAATAATTAAAAATTTCTATAATTTAAAGATGTAATTTCTATTTTTAATTAATACGAATTAATGTCGAAAGTTCTTAGTAATTGTATCTTTAAAATTTGGATTTTATTCATTCGGTCCGCATGTGGACATATGCCTCCTCCATTTCTTTCCATTTATCTCTCGTGCCGTTTCCATCCATCTTTTCCCACCTATCTTTCTTATGTCATCGTACCATCTGATAAGAGGGCATCCCAGGCTTTGCTTTTTTCCCCATGGTTTCCACTCTGTTGTGATTCACGCCACCTTGTTGGGTCTATTCTTGCTGTGTCCGTCACATCATAACTTCATTTTCATTACTGCCTGCCCAATGTCTTCAATTTTTGTTTGTTGTCTAATCCAGTGTATTGGCTTCCTATCTTTCAGTGTGATGTTTAATATTGCTCGTTCCATGTATCTTTGGGCTACTTGTAATTAATGTAGTGTTCTTTTCTTGAAAGTCTTCCTGGGCTTTCACATGGGAAAGGAACTAATTAACGTTAATTTGTTATAAGTTCATTATTTGATGTATGTTTATTATTATAGCATTGGTGCAGACCTGTAACTACTTGAAAAAGATCGTGAGCAGTTGTGGACCAGGCCATGTGTCAAACACCAAGGAGGGTATTTGAGAAACGAAGATGATGGTACTGAAACATTGGGAACGACAGAACCAGGAGAATACATTTTCACCGTGGATGGGATTGCACCAATAAAGGACTGCTGCAATGCCAACATTTGCAAGCTGGGCGCAAGGTAAGTGCACAGTTTTATTAATTACCGTTTATAATTAAGAATTGTGTGAATTAATGAGAAGTTGGCGTCTTAACCAAGACTACACAGGGTGATTCACATAAGACGCGCCCCTTAACAATTTGAATAGGCAACCCAACTTACAAATTCAGAAATAACGTTGATCTATTAATTCTCGATTAAACGATACAATGAGAGGTAGCTTGCTTCAAAATGGCTCTATCTAAGTAAGCGATCTGTCAAAGAATCTTAGAACATGTGAGTTAAAATTTTGACCTTTAAGCTCTGCAGAACGAACCTGGTCCCTTATTAAGTCGGCAGTGGGATACATATTTTTGTTTATTGAAGGTAAAACGTATTTTAAACATTACGTCAACAAATAAAAACTTAAATAAATCCTAACCATTAACCATTTTTTCAAAAACTTCCTCGTTACTTTTTTTGTTGTTGTAGAAATAGTATATTGTATAACTAGTGCTGAAAGTTGAATATTTCACACGAGTGTGAAAGTTGAGCCACGAGCCTCTGGCGAGTGAAATATCTTTTCAGCACGTGTTTTACACTATACTTTTCCGACGACCATTTTTCCAATTTTTCATTTAAAAAAATTTGAACCAGCACCACACTTGCAACACTTTGACGTTTTAAATATTTATTTTTCAACAAATGACGACTTTTAACGTCGCCCGCCGACTGCTTTGTGTGGTTTAGCGTGTGCAAAGTTTTGCACACGGGCATTTCACACAGTTTCGTTGCTATGCGAAATTTGTTATTTTCAATACTAGTAAACCGTGTGAAATGAGTCATTTTTCATAGTGGTCGTCGGAAAACACAATTTAATTAAAGAATCCAGATGTTTATTGGTAAAAAAGAAAGTAGGTACATGATTTTATCACAAATTACGTAAGTTCGGCAGTAGTAGAAAAGTCGTAGTATGGAAATGGAAATACTGTAAATTCATTTCCGTTCTAAAATAAATTTTACTATATATTACTTTTTTTAACTGAAAACATCTTGATAAATTAGAGGCACAGTCCGTGACAATGTTATTATTGTTATTATTAGCTTGTAGAAATCCCTATATATAGGGCAAAGGCCTCCCCTTTTCTTTTATTCTTTGGCTTTGCACCTTCTAAAATCTATTCACTTATTAGTGAGGGGGTTCTTGGCATTAAACTTAGTCCTAGAATTACTTCTAAAAATTCACGTTTTGAGACTAAATTCACTATTTTGAAAATTTGAAAGGAACTATTTGAAGCTGAAATAATAGCGTAAACGTTCAATAAAATTCTAATTATTCTAAATGACACAGTATTACGGCTAAGTATTTTAAAATTGGGCAACAAAAATATCAAATTTTATATTAGAAATTTAAGTGCCTACTTAAATTTTTAGAATCAAATAAGCCAACGGTTTCGGACATATCCATAACTTGAAGTTTTAAAACTTTACGTTTTGAATAAATTAAAAATCTGATGTTTATATCTTTAATTTAGTATTTCAAAATGTTAGGGATTTTTGCTTAGCTTAAAAAAGGGCTTTCTAAAGTTTCTACCTTAAACATTTTAAAACTGAAATCGGAAATCTTAATCAGTTCTTATTTTCTAAGGTGGCAAATAAAAATTCTGCAATTTTTCTAAAATGTCAAGCTAAGTCCAAGGGCAAACAAGGGTCACCAAGGAAGATATCTGGAATAATGCATCGCAGGGTATATGAGTATGAAAAAGGGCAAGGCTGAATTTGAGAATCCTGCAAAAACTAATTTCAAAAATATCTATTTAAATCACATTTCCAAGAGAAGGATTTTTGAAATTAAAGAACGAGGTAAATAATTAATTTCTAAGTTCCAGTTTTCACTTTCAAAAATCGAATAACAAATCCTACAAAAATTGAAACAATAATGTTCCTCCTTTTTAAAAACTTTGCAAGGTTTATCGATTTCAAATTTAAAAAACCTATTTCCATGTTCAAATGTTCAATTCAAATGCTGAAGTGGTTATTTCGAAAAAATGTTCAAATTTTTTATCCTAAATAAAGAAAGTTATAATGTTTTTGTTAAAACATGGTCAAAATGAACTAAAATGTTGTTAATTAATAGGGCGACTAAAATATTATACTAAATGGAAGGTAAAATATAAAAACTAAAAAATATCCGTTCTCGTCACAGACCTACAAATATTTTTCTACATTTTTTAAATTTAAATACTTTTAAGACTAAGAATCGTTTGGAAATAATTCAAAAACAGCCTTAATTAGGACGAAGATCCTTTCATCATTGGTATTTTGTTGGTTTTTGTTAAGGAATACATTAGAAATATTTCAGCAAACTTAAAAATTTGTGTTACGTTATAAATAAATAAATTGGGAAATTTCAAAATATTTTAAATCAAAATTCAGGTTTGGCGAACACAAATTACATTCTGAAACTGAACCATTTTGAATTATAAAACAGTAAAATGCAATTTTAAATACAAGGAAACATTTTTTCAACGTAGAGGACATGCAACTTTTTGATAAAACATGAATACAAGGCCGTTTAACAAATATTTATTCGTTATCATCTCTGCCCAAAACGAGTTCAAACCTTTCACAAAACTGGCTTTCTGATAATTTCTAACATTCTCGCTCTTTTAATATTGAACGTTGAAATGTGCAGAACTCAGTGCTACATCGTCAAACTAAATTTATAAATTATCGTTAAATTATAGTGACATTTGAGTGCATCGAAATGGTAAGGGTTATTAAATTATGCAAGTTATTGTTTAATAGCATTTTATTTAGGACTCCCTGTTTTCCTTTAAAAATTATAAGCCTTTTATTGTAAGTTGTAAGTCATTTTATTCTCTCCACTTGACACTTTTTGTCACTTATATTATTTTGTTGAATTATTTGTTATTTCCTGATTTTACTTTTATTAGTATCATTAGCGTTATATAATTAGTCCCAAGGAAGTACCCCAGCTTCATATTTTTATTTGAGTATATTCATTAGTTTAATATACACAATTCATCGAAAACTATTTATTGAATTTTAATAGTTTGTGCAAATAAAGATGGTAGGATTTATTAGATTATAATAGGTAATAAATTCTTTATTTATGAAACATAAAAAATGGGTAAATTGTAGAATAATAAACCAAAAAACCGTCTCGAAATATTTTAAAAAACTATTTTTTCTAGTTAAGCATTTTCGGTGATTTTTTTCCATAATTAGTTATTAGTTGCGTATCAGCAGGTCTCTTGTACCTACTTATCCGAAATACCAGTTGCAGACAAAAATTGGAATATTTGATAAGAGGTTTCATAAGATACATATGGTCGGCTGTTTTTAGTATCATTCATTGTTTAACATGTCATTCTAATAAATTATGTAACGTAGGAAATGTAGCAATGATGGAGACGGATTTACCTGTAACAATATTCTGAACTTAGTAGAAAGTTAAGTGAATATTTTTATTACTGGGGTGATTCGTAAGTTCCTAATAATCTAAATTCTTCTAATTTTGGAAAGTTAAACTTCGTTTTTAATTAATGTGAAAGAATTGAAAAAAATCTTACTATTTGGTCTATAACATTTGGATTTCATGCATTGAAAAGAATGAACTAAAGTTCATCAATAATACAGTTCATTATTGTATATACCGTAACTGTTACAGCATTGATTAAACCTGCAAATACGAACAAATTTATAATGGGCTGAGAACCAAGCCGTGTCTCAAACAGCAAGAGGATATTTGAGGAACGAGGATGATGGGGGTTGTGACATTGGAGCAGATGAAAGCAGGAGAATATCGATCACCGTGGATGGCCCTGGACCAACAAAAGACTGCGGATTGAGAACATTTCAACATAGGTATCAGGTAAGAACACATTTTTATTCATTAGTTTTATTAGAAGTGGTGCGAATGAATGAGAAGTAACTGTCTTAACCAAGACCTTATAAGTTCCCAACTTCTTCTTCTTACTCCTGTAGTTCCTTAAGAAGCAAATGGCACCAGAGGGGGCGTTTCAAAAGCAAAGTGGATGGCAGAGTTGCTAGTCCTGCCCACCATGGGTTGAGTTCGTTTCTATTGCTCTTTTCTGAACAAATTTCTTCCATTTTTCCATGTCCTGTGCTATGCATTTGGCTTTGCTCCGTGATAGATTTTGTAATTGTAGGTCTTTCGGCAGGTATCTTTCGGTCTACCTATTCTTCGCTTTCCTTGTGCGTTAAATTCTAATGCTTGTTTTACTATCTTGTTATATGGTTCTCTAAGTGTATGTTCTATCCTGTCGCATTTCTTTCTTTTAATTGTGGTTTCGATCTTTTCCTCATTTGAAATTTCCCACAGATGTCGACTTGATATTTATTCGGGCAAATTTATTCGATGTATGTATCTAAGGCATTTATTAACGAAGGTTTGAAGTTTCTTAATGTTTTGTTTGTTTCTAACCCATGTTTCTGCCCCATAAAGTAGCAAACTTCTAATGGTTGTATTGCATAGACCGAGGCATAGACGGAGTTTTGTTTTGATCAGAATGTTTTTTGATCTCTATGTTTTGTTTAGCATATCAAATGTTGTTTGTGCTAAGGCTATTCTTCTGGTTATATTTTTTATGCGCCGCCGTTGGTATCTATCGAATTACCTAAATAGTCCACTTTCTTTATGTCTAAGTCTCCGAGTGTTATCGTTGGTTCTTCTTTATTTGCATTTGAAAGAATTCTTGTCTTGTTCCCATTTATTGTTAAGCCAACCTTTTCTGCTTCTAGGTTTTAACTTGTTTAACTTTCCGTACATTAGCTTTTTATTCGGTGTGGGCAAGCACATATCATTTGCAAACTCTCCAAGTCATCCAGTTTGCTGAAAATGCCCCAATTTATTTGGGATTTGTTATCCTCTGTATTTCGCACGACCCTTTTGTATATTTAATGTAGGTTACGCCAGTTCAGTACCTACTTATGCTATTTCATGGTAGAACTCGATGATACTTTGACGTCTAAATCGCTAATGGGTCTCTTAGACCTTGTCTTTTAGCACTGCTCACTATCACTATTTCAAAGGTCAGGTAGTTAAGTTTGATATGCAATGATTTGTTGCCAACATTGTAAAACACTGCGCCACTATGCTGATGTATGTTACGATAACATTTTTGGTTAATTTTCTTTATAAAGTATTCAACTGTGGGAACGCGAGTTTCTCCACGACCTGTCGATAATAATAAAGAAAGGTATTGGGACAGAATGCAACTTTTTATATAGATTTCCTGTGATAGTTTCATTGAATGTTCGACTCTTGCGGAGAAGTTGTCACACATTAGTTTGAGTGTTCTTATGTATTTGTCAGGTAGACCATAGTACTTCAGTATTTTTTACATTTCTTGAAACTGAGTCGAATGCCTTGTTACAGTTAACACATTTGTCTTGTCCCTTTTCTATTATTTGTTCTATTACCCTTGGTTACAGACTACAGATCTATGCACGAACGCCTTTCCATAAATCCCTTAGCTTGATGGCTATGGCAGATTTCATTCTCTTCAAAATTAATGTGGTCATAATTTTTACTTGCTGTTGATGGAAGCATTATGGGTCTAAAGTTTTCGCATCAAGTTAGGTCGCCCTTCTTTGGTATCTTTATTAGTATGCCCTGTGTCCGATCATCTGGGATCCATTCTGCGGATTAAGCCTTGTTTACTAGTATGTACAATATTTCTATTGTGCTCTCCTTATCTATTTTTAGCAATTCGATTCCTATTTCGTCTATGCGTGGTGTTTTTAAATTTTTTATTTGTTTAGGCGTTTCTTCTATTTCGCCCTTTGCTGCGAGCTTTTCTTACTTATGTCAAGTTGTTGGGTTACCATATTGTTATTTATTTCTTCCTTGATTTCTTTTACTTTGTAGATCTCTGTAAAATATTTTGTCAGTATATTTCCATTACTTCTCCGTCTGTTTTATATACTTCGTAATGTCCCCCTTTAAGTCTTGATCTGGATTTGTTTGTTTAGTTATCTTATAATTCTTATATAGGATTTTCATATCTTTGTTGTGAGCAGCTTCTTCTGCTTCCTCCATTAAATTTTCCATGTTTGTTCGTTTGTCTTTAAGGTACCTCTTATTTTTGTTCCAATAATTTTACTGTAATTCTTTCATCATTTTTGTACCTCGTGTTTAATAATTTTATTTTTTATTTTTGCCTTCCTTCGATTGAGTTTATTGTAACACGAGCTTTATGGTTTTATATCCATGGTCTCTCTTGTTAATTGCCGTTTTATACACTTGCCATACATTCTCTACGGGAGGATTTCTAAGATGATCGAATACTCCTATACAGAATATATATTTTTTTGTCCTCTTCGATATTGTTTAGTTTTGCCAGGTTAAATTTAGATCTTGCTGGTATGTTTTTGTTATTCTATGTTGTTAGCTTATCTCTCATTCTTATTATTGCTTTTACGAGGTGGTGGTTGAAGGCTGTGTCGGCACCCCTCATCGCTCTTACATCCCGTAACGAATTTTTCCATTTTACTTTGATCATTAAGGAGTCAATTTGGTTCTTATAGTGTTCATCGGGTGATGAACACGTGTGACGGAAACTCGGGTTCTTAAGAACTCTCTTATGTTGGAAAATATACCGCCAATTAACTATTAACTAGGCCATTTGTCTTAGAAAAATCAATAAACTTTTCTCCGTTTTCGTTCACAACTGCTAATCCATGTTGGTCCATCACATTTTCCTTTCCTGTATGGCCATTTCCAACCTAGTAAATTGCCTACAAATATATTTATTTTCTGACAGTTTGAGAAACTGTAAAGTAATATTTGATTAAAGTGAAATAGATACTGAGCAATAAAACATAATTATTATTTGTTCTACGTTGAGTAAACTACAAGAAAATAAAAATTATCATAATTTTATCTGTTTTTCCTTTTTCCACAGAATTCAGGCCGAAGTTTACTTAACAAATGGAATATCTTTTAGATTAGCTTTCTCTTAATTTTGTAAATTGATAGGGTGTGTGTGTGTGTGTGTGTGTGTAATTACAATAGGTAAATAGGATGCAAAAACTGCAGATGGTTAATGTACAAAGTGTGATCGATCATACCTAGAAGAATAATTGTTCTTTTACAGGTATTCAAAATTATAAATTGCGTAATTATTTCCCAAAAGTTGTGATTCTATGCAGGTTTCGAAATGGCAAATTTTCTATATATACGATACTTTAGTAAAACGCTGTGCTAAATTTACATACATGTAATTTCATAACATAACAAATAATATCAATACGTGTAAATCTCAATATTTTTCAAATTCGTAATTTTATAAAATAGAATTCTATTCTCCTAATTCTTGCCTCTTTAAATTGTTACAATAAAATTATAATTTTTTGAAATTTTAAGTATCTAAATTAAGTAAGTTTTTCTAAACACTCAATTACCTACTTATTAATTATATTTCCATATTTTCAAATGCAATTCTTTCACGATTTTCTTTTTTTACTTAACCTAACTTATTTGGCGTTAACTAATTTTTCAACGTGCTTTTACAAAATTCAAACTGACAAATACTCGTTTAGTTGCAATTTTTTATATATTTCTCATTAATATCAGTTGGTGTTGAGACGATTTTAAGTTATTTTAATCTGCATAATCGTTCCTCGTTCTCGTTGTACTCTTCGTATGGTCTCATTTCGTTTTAAAATTTAAGTTCTAATGTCAATTCAGGTTTCTCCCCCATATTAAGCAATCTCATCATTTCCCTCGCGATCCTTTACCTTCTATCCTCTCGCTCGAGAACTAGAAACTGGGGTCTGGTCGTGCATTTATGTTTGGGGTAAAGTTGGCCCAACTGGTTGTCCGTTAAGGTGGGGTTACCGTTTGGTATCATAGGCACTCTTGACATGAGGAAGTCGCCACCGGATTATGATCGGGTAAGCCGCTCCCTCACCCATCTATGTATGATTGGAGTTCGTTTTAGTTTATTGTGCACTCCCATCTCTTCTATGTTTCTTCTTTTTTGCTCGAGAACTAGAAACTGGTCTGGTTGTGCATCTATGTTTTGGGTAAAGTTGGCTCATCTTGGTTGTCCGTTAGTTGGGGTTACCGCGGTTAGCACCCGGCGAAGTATGCCACACCGCACTTGCTATATTTATTATATCTAGTTGGGTATTTTTATATCCGACCGCGGGTGTTTAGACTGCTTACGCGTTCCAACAATGGTCCTTCTGGGATTGGTGAGTTGGACGGGGCAAAGCGTTTGGTACCAAAGACACTCTTGGCTTGAGGAAGTCGCCACTGTTGGACCGGATTTGATTGGGGTAAGCCGCTGCCTCACCCATCTATGTACGATCGGAGTTCGTTTTAGTTTATTAACAGTATATAACGGGAGCAAAGGCCTTAATTGGTCAGTATCTGGTTAGCCTCTGTTAATTATGCACTCCTATCCCTTCTATGCTCCTCCTTTTTTTGCCCGAGAACTATAGGTACAGGTTTAGGATATGCATCTATGGTCGGCGATAATTCCGGAAGTCGGGGTACAGTAACCGTCCTTTCATGGGGTTGACGACCCTCATACTCCACGATATTACGACGCACATCTTTGCTACCCGAGATTTTGTTTCTGTTTATTAGTGGTGTATAACGGGAGCAAAGGCCCTAGTTGGTCAGTATCTCGGTTAGTTTCTGCTAATTAGGCAAGAGATTCACTTGAGTTGGGGAGAATCACTTTTGCATTTGTCTAGTCACTTTCTTAATCTGATTAAGCCAGATTAGAGGCCATTCGAGGAAAGAGTGTTTATTAGGAAAACTTGTAATAAAGTTTATGTTAGGTGTTACATTTTTCGTTTAAAGTAGTTGTGCAAGTGAAAAAACAATAGTAGCTCAGTTTTCGTGTTTTTAAAGGCAAGCTGAAATATTAAATTAACTTCAAAATTGTTGAATTTTGGAATTCGTTTTGATATAAAGTGTTTAGGAAAACGGCTTAAATTATAGAATAGCAAGTGTCTGAGGATCAATTTATGAAACATTGGTTTTTCAAAATTACATTTTATAAGAAGAAAGTGATATATAATATTGAAACCAGACAAAATTATGTTTCTTATGCTTCGTCCTTCTTAGTGCAAGCCAGTGGCTAACTGTTTAGATATTAAAATCTAGTTAGCTAAAAACATATTCAACAAATATTCTAATTAATATAGCAGAATTACCGAATTAATTAATTTCTGTAAATCTTTCAAGGTAACATATTTAAAAGCAAGGTACCATGAGATCGAAAAAAAAATGATTCTGAGCAGGCCTTGACTAGTACAACACGATTGGCTACACTGGTTCTAGAATGCCTATGAATTATAATGTGACAGTGACATTTCAAATGTAAGTCAGCTTTGCAATCTTGTTTCCAGAATTATTTAAGTTTATCGTTGTAATACTAGTGAAGGATCACATTTTGAACACCTACTCGAACATATATTCATCTTAGTTTTCAGTTTGTTCCCTAAATAAATACTGTTTTGTGTTTTAATTTATTTGACATTTATTAACCTCTAACCTACTGCCACATTTTGAAATCAGTCTTGCCAATCGTGTTGTACTAGTCAAGGCCTGCTCAGAATCATCTTTTTTTCGATCTCATGGTAGTTATTGCTAATAGTAATTTAGGGTTATTTTTCAAATTATTTTAGAGAATTGGATATTGTTTCCAAGAAGATTTTCTACAATTTGCTTTTGGGAAACTTTCTGCAGCACATAATTAGTACTACTCTTTGTAATGTTTTAAGAGTGGTCTCTTAACAATGGTTTTGAAATAATATATTTATAGAAAAGTCTAAATTTTATTGAAAATGAAAGTTACGATTATGTTCAACTTTCTATCGTCGGAAGGCGGGTGTCTTCAGTCTTCAGAGACGTCGCTGGATGTTGTAAGTCAAAGGTGAGTGGTGAATAGGTGAATACATGACGTGATCGATCACACTCTATACAAATTTAGGAACTGCATTTAAATGACTGCGTAGTTAAGATGAATTTTTAGTCTAAGATCTTACATTATTGCAATAGTTATAAGTGTGAATAAAAGGAAAATAAACATTTCTACTTTGAAAAGATTTTTTGTTAGGGCGGTACTAACGTTACTTTTTATTTTCATAGAAATTTGTCCAATTCTTTAAATGTATGTAATTACTTGTTTATGTTTAAATGTTTTATAAATAGAAATATAATATAAAAATTAGTGAAGATCCTGGTTAACCCAGGGGTGGCGGGGGGCACAATTAAAAAAAGGAGCGGTAGTACCTACTTATTTGTAATCATCTGCAGTCGCATCGTAACAAATTGAGACATTAAATGTACCTACTCATTTTCTTCTTAAATATGCAACTTATAATTTCATATCCTAAATCTTTAGTGACTCAGAAATTTGTTTACGTTTGCTGTTTAGTATTCGCAGTTTGCTTAAGAAATTGTAACATGAAGGTATATTTTGCAACAAATATACTACGAGGGTGTTTTTAAGTTATCTACCCAGCTACGAAGGAAAACTCGCAGAGCTTCAAAAAATTAATTTTTCTACATAACTACCGTCCACACTAATAAATCACGGCCAACTTCATTCATATCCACTAACGTGTATATATGGCCGTTCCAATTCAGCTAAAAACAGGTTTTAAGAAAGTACGCCATTGGTCCTCCCTGTGGCGACATCTATTACATAGTTTAAATGCCGGAGAGGGCGCTGACAGGAGGACCTGTCAAAAATATTTAGAAATGGAATTGGGACGGCCATATATACACATTAGTGGATATGAATGAAGTTGGCCGTGAATAAATACACTTAGTCCAGCGTTTCCTGCGTTGTTTCGCTCCATTCAAAAATCTGCCATTGCGACAGGCGATTATTTCATTGTTTATTTTTATATCTGTCAATTTTGGCAGAACCTAAAACTTTCATTTACAATAAAAATACGCAAAATACGTAATTTTTTAAATCGCCGTTTCCGCATTCTGCATATTTTAAACAGCACACGTGAAGAAAACGTAAGTAAATTCTATAAACATGGAATAGTATTGAATCCTATTAAAAGAAAGCAAATGAACATCAGTCATCAGCCAGGTACCGAATGAACTTAAAAAAATGTAATGAAAATAAGAATTTGTCTAGTCAGAAGTTATTAATGCAACTTACAAATTTTAATGGTTCATGTAGATAGGTGTGAAATTGGTTACATAGAAAAAAATGTAACAATTGTACGTTTACGTAAATAGTGATTTTAGTAAATATGTAAAGTATTATGGTTATGGCATTATAAATAAATTTTTTAAATTATACTTATTGTTTTAGCATAATATCTAATAATAATAGTGAATCTATAATTGTGCTTCATTGCATTGTAGATGTAGATTCTTTAGTAACTGACAAGTTTAACAATTTGACGTTTTGTCGCTGCCAAAATTGACAAATATAAAAAATAAATAATGAAATAATCGCCTGTCGCAATGACAGATGCTTTCAGTATTTCTATCTCTTTCTAGCGTTAACTAAATCCAATAACATACGTTGAACGCTGAATCCATACATATTCCAAAGGCACAGCGGATCCTTTCTGAAAAAATACATTGGAGTTTCCCTATGGTGCGACTTACCTGAGACACCCGGTATATAGAATTTACATAATTCGTTAAAATTATAAATAAAATAGACTGTTATTTTGTTATTAAAAGATCTCAGAAGTAAGTAATTTTTTTTAATTATCTATTCCCTTACATAAAAATAATCAAAATTTAAATGTAATTGAATCGATTTAAGACAGTTTCAATATAACGTAATTTCTTATTATTTGATTATTTAGGTTTATAATTGGCATAAAGGCAATGGAAAACAATCAGTTGCATTTCACTATTTTTATGCAATGTAGGAAGAAATCCGTTTCGAGTAATGTTTTTAAATTTACTGTGTACTTTTAAAATTACAATAATTAATTATAAAAATTTCTTTCAACTTTTAGCAGCAGTTTTTTTTTTTTCGTTTTGAATTTTTGATGTGATCGTTTTTTTTTTGGTTTTAGTTTCTTAAGTGTTTGGCTTAACACCCTTTTTAATATTGGCTTCAAAAACATTATATATTGGCTGTGCACGTTGTTTTAAAATCCTGAAAAGAATCGCAGGTATGAACTATTTAGCTTTAGGTAGAAATAATTAATTCAAAGTAAATACTATACAGCAGAAGAAAACAAGCCTAAAGAGCGAATTATCTTTCCTAATTTTGTAAATTTAGGTAACTGTGTGAATGTTGTGATTACTAAGGTGTAGCTAGCTGTTAGAGCACACGAATTATACCAGGACAACTTCTACAAAAATCTGCAAGGAGAACGTACAAGAAAAGGACGTCAAGATGACTACGGTTACAACAAAGGTAACTGAATTCGCTTTCCTTAACACGATCAAAGTCTGCTTTTACTTAGTTCCTTCGTTATTTTTGTAGTTTTTGAATGCTTCATTGCTTTAATTTTTTTTTCATAACTGTAAGAAGTTAATTTGCCAAATGCCAAAATGTAACTTCAAATCCTTAATTGGCTTAATTGGTGACAAATAATTCGATTATTTTTACGTTAGTAGTATTAAAGATTGCACATTTTACTTCAGAAACCTTTCCTACACGTAGGGTGTAAAGGTATTTTAGTACATTTACAAATTTACAAATGTTACAACTAACATATTCGATACTTCATGATTAACTGAACTTATTATCTAAACTAAACGTCTTCTTCTTTAGCACGAACGAATTCTTGTTCTGTCAAGTTACATCTCTTTGTTGTAGTATTTCTTCCATTGTTTGGTTTCATGTTTTTTTTTGGCCTTCCTCTAGTTATTCTAGCTGTAATTCTTGCCTCCCATATTCTTTTAACTTGTCTATCGTTGCCCATTCTTTCGAGATGCCTCAACCACTGTAGTTCTTCTGTTTTGCTTTTCTAGTAAGCGTTTCAACTTCTAAATCATTTCGTATTGTTTGACTCCTTATCTTGTCCCTTCTTGTGACCCCCTCACTCTTCTTAAGTACTTCATTTCCATGGTTTGCAATTTATTTTCTTTTTTTTTGATAAGATCCAGGATTCACTACCAAAAGTTAAGGTGATACATAGTTTTGTAAACTGTAATTTTTGTTTTCCTTGAGATTTCTTTTTTAGTTATAAAGGTGTTCGCTATTGAGTAGTACAATTTTGTTGTATTATCTATTCTTTTTTTGTTTCACTTTCGTGTCTTCCTTCCTTATTTATTGTAACTCCCAAATATACAAATTCGACTGCCTGTTCTATTTTTATTATTTTGGACTTCTATATTTATTTCTATTTTTTTTGCTATTACGTGGCCGTAGTTTTTCTGTAATTTATTTTCACGGTGTATTTATCAAGAGTTTCCCTGTAATCCCATCTCACTTGCTGCGAACGTGCATTCTGTTATAAGGGCCGTTCCTGCGATTTTTGCCGCTCCGTGCAAAAGATAAAATTGTCGCCCCCTTATGTCGTTTATAAAATAAAGTCGTAAATTTAGTAGCATTATATTTAAATATTTAACAAAATTTAAAAAATGCAAATAAGAATAAAACATTCACTTTTTTGCAATTTATTACCAACAAATCGTTAATAAAAATCACTGTTAGCTCTTAACTAAAAATTAACACAAATAAAACGAATAAAATAAAAAGTATTGACCAAACAATTATATAAATAAAAAAAAATGTTACATTAATTTTACGTGATTAATAATAAAGCTAAAGTAAAACGAAATTTTTTGGATGCAAATTCATCTATTAGGTATGGATGATACGTCTACATTTTGACTTAACTACTACTTTTAATTTTAAATTTAACTTACTACTATCTAAAATGTAGTTTAGAGTTTGGCTTTTACAAGGAATTTAAATTTTTGTTAGAATTTATAAAATTTGATGTGGAAAAATGCCGCCCCCGAATTTCTGCTGCCCCGTGCGAGTGCACGTGCTGCACCCCCGCCAGGAACGGCCCTGTCTGTTATGATTATCTTTTCCATGTTTTTAAATCCTATCTGTAACTCGCTCATTCTTGATCTGGTCGTCTGGTCTCAGCTATAAAATCATCCATAAATGTGATGAACAACAATGAACTTAGGACTCCTCCCTGTCTTAATTCGCGCGTGTTTTCTTCTAACATAATTTCTATTATTCTTGCATAGATTTTTAATAGCATTAATTAATTTTCGTTCTACCCCTCTTCTTGTTAGGCTATTTCAAACCATAATATTTCTCGGTACTCGGTCGAATGCCCTCTCTATATCTATAAATATCATGTATTTTAGGCTTGACCCTTGACCCTTTCTAAACCCACTCTGTGAATTAATTAATTGTTCTTCGACACCTTTTCTTAGTTTATATTCATGAGGCTTACGGGCTGTACTAATCAAACTAATTCGTCTATAATTCTGACAATTTAATCTCATGTTTTATAAAGCGGTAATATTTTTCTTAATTCCTAGTCTTTTGGAATTTTACTTGTGTTCCATATCTTCCATATCGTGTCCTGCCGATTTTCCACTTTTGGTTTCCTTATTGCTTCGTGCAGTTTTTCTTTTCTCAATTGGCCGTTGTTTATTTTGTCGTTTACATCGATTGGTTCATTTTCATCTGATATTGTTGTTATCTATTCTTTCTCTTCAGGTTGTAGCAACTCACTCACTTGTTTGTTTGTAATTTTCGGTTTGTTGTATTTCCAGTTTATCCATTTCTTTGTTTCATTTCCACATTTGTTCGTCTATTTTTAATTTTTGGTATTTTAGCCTTTCCATCTTGATTGATTACGTGGATTGGAATGCCAGATTTAAATTAACAAATGACCAAGTTGATAAATGTTGTTTATTTGCTATATATACATTTCATTTTTGATTCGGCTTGGAATATTTTTTAAATTAGAATTGGTTAAGATTTTAAAATTTATTAAATAATGTCTATTGTTACACGTATAATTAATAGCCAATTAAATAAATCTTCGAAAGTAGGTAGTCACTAGTTAAGTGTTTTTGAATAAACATTTTTGTACAAAATAAATACAATATCAAATTCTTTACAAGTTAACTTATGTAAATTATGTGAATTAAAATTAAATCTGCAAATTTTGCCAATTTTTTGGTGATTTTGTTGGAGAATTCAAAGCTGTTTAAAAAGTACACCGATTAAACACTTTCATTAATAAAATGTTTACGTAAAATAATTTTCCTGAATTTACTATGATCGTTTGCTCAAGGAATCGCATTCAGTTCATCTCTGAGATAGTAACTGACTTTGGTAAAATTTACGTAGAAAATTATGTACAGATCGTCACATTTAATCAAGGAGATCCCTCATTTTTTAAAATTATTCTAAAAATTAAAATAATGTCTAAATTTTCAACTTTAATATTTTTAAGTTGAATTGCTGCAAAACTCTTTGTAATATCTTTGTTTTATTTTTTGTTTCTCAATTCTACGTAAGATTTTGAATTTCAAATTTATTTATTATTAAAACGTTGTAACCAATTCAATCCAATTGGTTAATCTTAAGTTGGTCCATCTTCCTCAGCTGCTCGTGAAGAAAAGAAGACTTCATGTATACTATATTGTTTATTTACTTTCATGTATGTATTTTGAATAAAACTGTTTTTGTTTTTTTTTCTATCCTAAGCGTTAGAAGTCTAATGCGTCATAATGTTGAATATTGCACTTAACATCCCCTATTTTGATGCATTTGGCTCTAAAATTGTTATTTTAGACATCCAAAATTACTCTTCAGTATTCGAAATTTCCTTTTTAAATACTGAAAATAGATTTCGAATATAAAGTTGTTTTTTAATGTTTAGAATAAATTTTAAAATTAATTTTAGAACGTCTAAAACCTTGGGCGTTAAAAATTTATTATAAACACAAATAATTTGTTAAATATTAGAAGTTTTAGGCGTCAAAGGTTAATTTTGATTTAGGTTACGGTTTTATTTTGTTTATTTTAAAATCATGTTTGAATCTTGATATATTTGTAAGGTAAGGTTAGAATTTTTAATTAAAATTAGGTTAGAATTTTGTGCCGTTAGTGTAAATAAAAGATTTCCTATAAATAAATTTTTATGAATCTTAAATGCTGTGTAATTTTCTACCCAACTAAAATCCTGTATGAATTTTGTCCGGTAGATCAAATGAACCTTGAAAGTGATTTATAAAATTTGAAATTCCATGAGTTTGTGATGTAAAAGTACAATTTAGTGAGGGGTATAATCAGAAAAAAGAAATTTTTTAAATCGATAATATATAAAAAAAATACTGGGGTGGGGCCGTCTAAAGTGAGACACACTGTAGATACAGCCAAGACAAATGAGGAAAAAAAGATCAGATAAATTATGAAGCTAAAGGTTGTGGGTTCGATTCCCAATACCTGCCATACTAACTTAGCATTTTTTGGACACAAGGAGTACGCAGATTTGGAAGATGGAATTTAGTGTACGAATTACACAACTAGTGACAGTAACAATTGCCTTGCAGCGCATTTGAGGTAGGTTTTCTAAATTTTTTTAAAGTAGTATTCAACTGGAAACATGGGTACTTGTGTGATCATAAATTAATCAATGTGAAGCGTAGGTTAGAGGTTTTAGCATTGGGCTGTAAAACCAAAGGTTGTGGGTTCGATTCCCATGACCCGCCATATTAAAAATAATCGTTTTTGCACTCTAAGGTGCACTCAGCCTTTGGAATTGAGTATATGGGTTACATAACCGGTGGTAAATAATTAGTCGGCTTGTAACGATTCAAGTTTTTCGAACTTTTTAAAAAACAGGATTTAACACGGTAAAGGTAGGAACTTGCATCTTTGTCTTTCTCAATCCATATAGGATGATGCGAGCTGTGAAGGAAAATAGAATTTAAGTTGGAAACTACCAAAACCCTAAGATATGCTAGTAGTTTATACTTCGATTGTTAGGCATTGCGATCCAATTTTGTAGGGGGCATCCTCCTCCCACCCCCTTACCAACCCTCCCTAATATATTAAGCTCCTCTATATAACTATCTTGTGTTTAGTTTACTTGTGACTGATAATTCTCCTGACATCTTTTAATTCAAATGTTAGTCTGAGATATATGCAAATTACAGTTTCCGCTTTTAGAATTATAGTACAAGAATTACAACATGGCGTAGCAATTTATATTATATGTCCATACTTTGTCACGTGCACTACAACATTTAATGGGGGACGTTGTTGTCCCTTGGCGCGCGGCTAGCAAACAGCGGAGAAGGGGGGTTTGAAACAGTAAACCCTTCAAATAGGGGTGGTCATACTCGGAATAAAAATAGGGTGCCACGACGGAAATCACCCAAAGATAGTTCCTCTAGGGCTCGAAGGGGTTGGGGTTAGCTGGACCCCGCTGCAAGATGTGACTTACCTTGCTTAATGAAATAGCTTACTGAAATTCTTAATACTTGTAGGCAGGCTCCCACTGTATACGTAAATCTTTACCAAAACACTAACACACAAAATATGATCGGGATGCACTGAAAACACTGACAAGACCAAACTAAATTGACAATTAATACACAATTATCAACTTTACTTCACAAATCACCCAGAAGCAGACAATCATGCCAGAGGTGGCACGGCCATTCTAATCAAAAAACACATTAAACACCACATGTTATCTCCCTATCAAAAGAAATTCCTTCAAGCTACATCCATAGAGATAAAAGACTGGAATGGCCCACTAGTCATATCAGCCTCATACTGCTCCCCAAATTATGCCGTCAACAAACAAGGCTTCATCGAATACTTCGGATCACTAGGTAGTAGGTTCTTATCAGGTGGCGACTTCAACGCAAAGCACACGCTATGGGGTTCCCGAATCTCCCCACCTGGCAGAGGTAGGGCGCTGCAACAAGTAATACAAGAACTCAAACTGGGCATCCTCTCAACATACGAACCCACCTACTGGCCTACTGACCCAGGTAAACTACCTGACCTGCTGGACTTCATTATAACTAAAGGAATCGCTTCAACCTACCTTAAAATTACATCAAGTCTTGACCTAACCTCTGACCACACGCCAATTATAGCAACTGTGAGTAGCACGATCATTGCTAGAGAAAGTGACCCAAAATTGTACAACAAAAATACCGACTGGAATTTTTACAAAGATATCATTCACAATCGCCTGGACCTGAAAATCTCGCTGCAAACTAATAATGAACTCGAATTAGCCATACAAGATTTCACAAAAATAATTCAAGAAGCTGCCATTGAAGCAACACCAAAAATTAATAGCAAAAGACAACAAGAAAGGTGTCCCATTATAGTAAAAAGAAAAATAGCTGAAAAAAGACGGCTACGACGTATATGGCAGACTACAAGATACCCATCCGACAAGAGACGCTTAAACCAAGCAACAACAGAACTCAAAGAACTTATCAAAGAGCTAAAAAATGAACATTTCCAAGAATATCTCACAAACCTGAGTGCAACAACAGACACAAACTATTCTCTCTGGATGGCTACCAAAAGAATAAAATCCCAAATACAGCCTACTCCTCCCCTGAAACAGCCAAATGGAACATGGGCACGATCAGATCCAGAAAAAGCAGAGCTCTTCGCACAGCACCTTGAAAATGTTTTTCAACCATTCGCTTCACAAATTTCTATCGAAGAAGAAGCAGAAATACAAAACTCTTTAGATATACCATATCAATTAGAATTGCCGTTGGACTGCTTCACAGTTAAGGAAGTAAAAAGAATGATCAGATTCAATTTCAATCCCAAGAAAGCTCCTGGCATTGACTTACTTACTGGCAAATTACTAAAAGAACTACCACGCAAGGGTCTAGTGTTACTAACTATGCTTTACAATGCAGTTCTGAGACTGGGGTACTTCCCGGTCCAGTGGAAAGTAGCGCAAGTAATTCAGATACTCAAACCTGGGAAATCAGCATATGAAGTTACCTCCTACAGACCCATTAGTTTGCTGTCAGTGGCAGGCAAAGTATTGGAAAAACTCTTAGCTGAAAGACTAACTTCCATCCTAGAAGATAGCAACATAATTCCAGACCATCAATTTGGGTTTAGGAGGGAACACTCTACCGTACAACAGGTGCATCGAATAGTCGATAACATAAATCAAGCTTTTGAAGAGAAGCAATACTGTACAGCTGCTCTTCTTGATGAAAGCCAAGCTTTCGATAAAGTGTGGCATGCTGGCCTCATGTATAAACTCAAAAAACTACTACCTCACCCACTTTATGTTATTCTCAAATCGTACTTGGAAGAACGTTATTTCAACGTAAAAATTGGCCAATATCAATCGACGCTCCATGCCATCAACTCTGGGGTTCCTCAGGGTAGCGTCCTTGGTCCGATTCTATATCTCGTGTACACAGCAGATATACCAACTAGTCCGCACGCCCTCACTGCTACCTTTGCCGATGACAAGATCATAATGACAAAACATACAGATCCAACAATAGCTGCTCAACTCCTTCAACAGAGCTTAAATCAACTGACTCAGTGGACCAAACGATGGCGTATTCAACTCAACGAAGCTAAATCGTTTCATATCACATTCACCAAGTGCAGAGGAAATACACCACCAGTCCTAATAAATAACATTCCACTAACCCAAGTTAATGAAGTTAAATATCTGGGCTTACATCTCGACAAAGGCCTAACCTGGAAATCTCACATATGGAAAAAAAGAAAACAACTCGGCATATTGTTTAGTAAGCATTACTGGTTATTAGGCAGGAAATCAAAACTATCACTAACAAGCAAACTCTTAATCTACAATGCGATCTTTAAACCCGTATGGACATACGGCATACAACTTTGGGGAACAACGGCTAACTCTAACATTCAAATAATTGAGAGATTTCAATCTAAAGTGTTACGGTCAATGTGTAATGCACCATACTTTGTGAGAAATATAGACATTCTGAGCGACCTGAAAGTAGACAGTGTAAGAGAAGTGATAGTTAAGTTCAGTGCTAAATACCTAAGTAAACTAGAACATCACCCAAATTCCTTGGCTATTAACCTACTTGATAATAGTGAAACCCTACACAGACTAAAGAGACATAAACCGCTAGACCTACCGAATAGATTCGATTAAACTAACATAATGTAGTTCGTAGTAAACTGTAAATTGTAAATCGTTGGATTTCAATAATGTCATTGTTCATGTCCAATAATTACTAACATACATATATTTTGCTTATTGTATTATACAGATTGCAAAAAGTAATAAAATATCAAAAAAAAAAAAAAGATATTTAATAAATCAAAAAGGCAAAAATGGATACACAAAAGGGGCGACAGTTAACATGTTACGTCAAAAATAAATAATAAATGCGATACTTACTTTAAGGGACGATGGGACGATAGAATTGAGGGTACTACATTTACGTTACGTACGGCAAATCATTCACAAACTAAGCCCCTCAATTCCAGGCAGAATATAGGATTAACAAATATTAAACTAAAATTCAACCAGTAAACCTAAATCTTTATACATGTAACATAACACAAATTTTAACTTGACTTTACTTAAAACTTGCGACAATGAAATCTTTAAAGGTGAATTGGTACTGACAAACTTGAACTACAATCTGAACGCAAAAATCTTTACTCAAACACAAAATTACTAAGACAAACTAGTCAACCGTTTGCTAACGGTCCTCAACCTTTGCAATGTGAATATTATCAAAGCCGCCTAAAGGCGAATCACAAAGCCTTCACACATTATCGCCGGAGCAAACAAATTGACCAGACATCGGCTACTCTAAAATTACAAGTTGCAAACAAAACACAAAAATAATAAAAAGGAGGTACTTACTAAACTTCAAACCCAACTGAACAACATTGATAGAGGCCTGTCCGCAAGCGGCAATCGTAGGAATTGAAACAGTTCTCAGAACTACAATTTGTTGAAAGATTTTGTTGTTAGGTAATTTTGAAATACACCTATTCCACTCCCTTATGAGACGCCACTGAAAAATAAATCATGATAAATTCGAGTTGCCAATGTGACAACAATTTAATGTGGCCGGAAATTCAACCTGTCTTCAATCAATGTGGATCACATATAATGATATGATATTGCTATTAATTATCATTGAATTCAAAAGTCAACTTTTATAGGCAAAAATTATTATTTTCAGATGAGAATCTAATTATCTCATTCTTAACACGAGACTAATACATATAATCACTCAAAAATAACTTTGTGCGGTAGAAAGGAAACTTAATGACAAAAGACGTACATCACTAAAAACTATGATATGCTATCTCTTTGTGACAATTTATAATGCGTACCAGCCTCAACACCGAAAGGTACCTATAAGTGGTTAACGATTACATACATACATGTCAATTTTGGTTAATTTTGTACAGGAAATCAGAATTCCTAAAATAATTAATATTTCTAGAAAGCCTTCGGTCCGTTCTTTATACTTTCTTAGGCGTGCAACCGTGCAAAAAGGTAGCACTTTAGATACTTGCCGTAGAGATAAATTACTACAAATTAGAAATTTACTAGTGTTGGAATGTTCTTAATTACATATTACTTTAAGTATTATAATCTAAACCGCAAATATTTAGGTGTATGGCTGTATGCTGTAAAACATCCATGTAAAACCATCAAGTATATGCCTATTAACTATTAATAGTTTTACAGTTTTACTACAGTCTTATACCTAAGAAGAAATTATACAACAGATATACAGGGCATTTTTCTTTTTAGTATACATATCCCCTATGTATACTTTTATAATAAACGCAAATAGGCAACCCACTATACACTATAAACGTCACGTCACGTGGTGCGTAAAGGTTATGTTTCATGTTTGTAAATAAAAAATAAATCAAAATTAGTGGAATATCAACATAATTTTAATTCAACGAGTATTCTAAAACATAAAATATCAACAATACAAAACAGAAAGGAAAATAAAAACAGCAACAGTTAAAGACTAATTTTTTGACATTAACTTAATTTGAAAATTTTTGCTACAGCATGCTAATTTTTTAAATCGAACCGAACCTATTGCTAGGTTATCTCGTACTTACATTTGGTTTCCTGTCGATCGGCTTCTGTTGCAGGAAAACAAATGTAAGTACGAGATAACCTAGCAATAGGTTCGGTCACTTGTTTCACTGCAACATAAGCAGATGATCTGCTAACTCCAACAAAATCTCCCATTACAACTAGCATGCTTCCTGTGGCATAAAACTGCAAGGTTAAAAGTAATTTTGTAGATGCAGATACGGCGTTATTTCTGTTTGTTGGAGATCGTAGGAAATGCTCAATTGCTTCAAGCAGTATCCAGCACGTACCTTTCTGCAACCGAAAACGCGAAAAGAACTCCGACTCGTGAAATTCTTCAAAATAATCAGTTCTACAAGAGGAAAACGTATATGTAGTAGTTTTTACCTATGGAATATAACCATAACCTCGCAAATTACACATTTAAATTAATTATTACTCACCTATTTCTAAATATTTTTGGACGTCTGAGTCTAGGAATATTATCTACAATTTCGTCCTCATCTGAATCAAAAATAGCCACATCCATCGTAAATTTTCAACAGTAATATAACAAGTGATGCCGTTTTTCCGATAAATTTGGATCGGATAGTTTATGAGTGCTAGTTAATTTGACAATTTCACGAGCCCGTAGGGCGAGTGAAATTTTCCAAAATTAACTAGCACGAATTAATTATCCGATCCAAATTGATCACAGGCAAATCGGATCACGCGTTGTATTCGTTAAGACTATATCACGAACAGTTAATTACTATTTATGAATTGTTTTCACTTATTTAAAATACCTAAGTGAAAACTTATTAAAACGCACGTGCGATTTTTTCACATGAAAATTGTTTTTATTGGCTGTTGCTAAGGAAATCGATCAATCTGATTGGTTAACCCATTAATGGCCAAGCAGTCAAAAAAAAAATATTATTTATTTTCTCGCTGAATAAGATTGAAAATGCTTTCGTTTAGACAGAAATTTTATTTTTTGATGAAAATCTAACAAGGTTATAGAAAAAAACATGGGTGCGTATACGCACCTTTGGCAAAATACCCTAACAAACTTAAGTAACACACAAGTAGTAAATAAAGGTAATTTTTGCAAATAATATAGTAATATTTAATCTATTTTTATTATTTACTGTGAAATGCTTCAAAACAGTCTGGATGTAGATGAACAGTACACTTTTTGCACAAATAGATGGTATGGTTTTTGCACACTCTACATCTCTCTTTTTAACAAGTGGCCAATGTTGTCGTATTTTATCTCATTAGGCAAACTATTGTTGGATGGTCGTCCATAATTTGAGTTTTCAGGTTGTGACTCACTAACCGTTATTTGGGAAAAACCATCATACTTCATAAGTGTAAGCGCTAGCTTTGAACGAAATTCAAGTTGAGGTATTTTAGTATCATTAGCTATATTGTGAATTTTCCAGCTATTGACGACTGCACTATCTATCATGTTTATAAATAAGGGCCACCACCACTTCTTACCTCGGATTTTGATTCTATAATTGGCGATACCATTATCGTGAAGGTCCACCCCACCCATAAAGTGATTGTATTCAGATATGACATTTGGTTGAGTTATGGCAACTTCTTTACGTTCCTTACGATTATAGCGCTTAGCCTGTACAAGTGGCATGACCGTACATGCATTCGTAATGACTGTAACAACAGAATTGTCATTCCATTTTACGACAAGTGTTTCCAGAACAGGATCAAAAGCAAATACGTAGGTTCCACGAGCTAATTTTTCCAGTCGCTTACTAGTTTCCAAAGGACACTTTGCGATACGATTTTCTCGAACTGTGCCAGTCGCAAAAAAGCCTTGCTGTTTTAGATTGGCAAAAAGGGAGTAAGAGGAAAAAAAATTGTCAAAGAAAATTCGATGATGGCTAGGTTGTTCAATCACAGAAAGTAATTCCATGATTACCCTAGTTCCCAAACTTAGGCCAGTATTTACTGATTGTTTTCCACCATATGGAATAAATTGAAACAAATAACCGGTATACGAACAGAGGCACCATAGCTTGAAACCAAATCTTACAGGTTTTCCTCGAATAAACATTTTATATGAATGTCTTCCAAAATATGGTACCATCTCCTCATCTATAGACAGGTTATGCTCAAAAACACCAAACTGCATAAATTTCTTATTCATTATGTCGAAAATAGGGGTAAGTTTAGTAAATTTATCATTTTTGTTTAGTTTTGTATTATCTGATAAGTGAATATTTTGCTTTATGGATCTAAACTTATTTCGACTCATAGTTTTTCTTACAATAGCTACTTCTTTGTCCTCATCTTTTGACCAATACATATTGCACTGTGGTAAAGTATGGTAACCAGATAAAATACAAATTCCAATAAAGCGTTTCAATTCAATTTCGTTTATGCTAAAGTCATGGCGATTATTTTGAGTAGCATACGTTTTTGTAAAACACAAAATTTGATCAATAATTTCAGAATCAAAAAATAATGAAAAGAGTTCAATTGGTGGCTTTCCTCCATAAGTGGCTTGCATATTCTCTAATAACTCATTTGTGTTAGTTACAGGCGAACTAGAGAATCTAGGTGTGCTATTTATTTCCCACTTAGGCTGCACATTTGCCTTGTCATTACTTTTAACATTATATTTTTTTCTTTTATTGGCAATTTCGCTTAGTGGGACATTGTCTTCATCGCTATCGCTTGCTGCATTTGTATGAATTTCGTATGTGCCCGCAATGTCCTGTCCTATATTTCCTTCTTCGGTAAGATTATCGTCAAGGTCTTCTTCATCTGTTACTTCGTCAACGGGTGGCGGAATATATACGACATCAATATCGTTTACATTTTCGAGGTCTGCATCTTCTTCAAGACACGCTAATAATTCTTTTGTAGTCAATGATCGCTTCGTTTGCCAACTCATGATTTCTGTTTTACAAATGTGGACTTATAAGTTTGTAATTATTTTTAACATTTACCTTACCTTTTCTATGTTACTGCACAGTGTAAAATAAACGTAACTTCTAAATGCCAGAACTAACCAAACCAACACTAACAAAAACACAATGTAAACTGAATGCAGTCACAACGCGATTTACTGCAGGTCTCAACTCATCAGAATGACGTAATGCGTCAACACCTGCACTTGTTGCAATAGACACTGGTATTGGCCAAAGGTGCTTAAACGCACCCCTCATATTTCCACATTATATACAACTACAAAAATCAAAATCTCTAAAAATTTATTGTCTATATCAAAAGTAGATATCTTCGTGACATTGTTTTGCTATAAAACAATTTAGTGGTTTACTAAGAAATAACTTAAAATTATTCATACCAGCAATGCTGCAAAATTGCTATAAATTGACAACAATTAGAATTTATAAAAACGTCGTTTCGTTCAAAATAAAATTGAATTAAATTTTTTACAGGCCTGTAAGGACTTCCTGAATAAACTTATAACACGTTTTTCTTCAAATTATTAAAGTGGCCTTTAAAAAAATATTTATTGTAAAAAGGTGCGTATATGCACCTTTGGCAGTAAATGGGTTTTAAGCAAAATGTGAGTGGTATAGTCACTTAAAAAACACTGGAAAACAAGATACTCGCGCCAAATGTCAGATGTATACTGCGATTGTATTGGTCGGTGTCGACCAATAGAATCACAGTATAGCCAAATACTAAGTGTATCTGTTCTGCATTGATGGAATAAGGTATCCTGCCATTTATACCACCGTTTGTCATATTCGTCCGCTATTCCGTGACTGTAAAACGCATTTTTAAGATTTGTTCGGAGAATAGCCTTATTCTCTGTATATACTAGTATTGTAAAACCGGCCCTTAGTCAGGAAACAGGCTTGCGTTTCTGAGAAATTTCTGCCCTTTCTAAACCAAAGGGATATTGTTCCTCCAAGATTACATGCGGGCACATGCTACTCAAGTTACCCAAACAAAAATTCAGAGTTTACGATTGGAAGTCACTGACCACCCTCCTCATAGTCCTAACATTACAATAAGTAATTTTCATGTTTCGGAATTTCTAGGTGGACCAAACTTCAAGATTATTAGTTGCTTATTTGGTTAAACGTGCCGGTATTTTTTTATGCTAAAGGAATCAGCATTTCGATAAAAGATGATTATGTTGAAAAATAAAAATCGTTCTCATTTTAAATTTGGTTTTATTTCCTAGTATTATGAAATTCTGCGTTTAACTGGTAAGACCTTTGTGCGATATATCAAAGCATAAACTATTTTGTTCCATGCCGAAAATAGCGCCGGAACTTCCACTACCGTTCCCTGTTTACTACCAACAAGTGTTCACTTCTTCGAATTTCATGACTCTGATAGTGCCTCCTGCAACTATTAAACACGTCTTTTTCTCCAAGATTATCAATCATGTTCTTGCGTTTTGACTTTAGCCTTTATCAATTCTTTAGATCTTTCTACCAACTGTGTTATTATTGTATTTACATAGTTCCTAAATGTGTGCCAAGTATCTAATAAGACGTACATTATTATCGTCATGGGTATTACTCAATTAGAATTTTTCTGACAAAGTCTAAAGTCCTTAAAATCCATTTCAAATTTATATAATGCTTAACTAAAATTTATTTATGAAATTGTACTTTTCCACGAGTCTCAACGTTTTATTTGTAAATTATTTAATCAATATTTAGTAATTATGGGGAAGAAACACTCTGCTGGAATCTTTCTCGGAAATTTTCATATGGGCACACGGAACCCTGTAACATTACACGTCGATATTTTTTCCTGCATCCTACACATTTGGGTATGGTTAGCTTCTGGCCCACACTGATAGTTAAGCAGATTTAATAACAGGTCATCTGCTTAAGCTTTGGCAGTTAGAAGACGAAGAAGATATTCGCAATCATAATTAAATTTTCACATGCTAGGTTGACACATGATAATTCCAAAACTACGTTAACCAGAAGCCAGTCAATCTGTTCTAGAATTATTACTACTATAATGTAACCGTTTTAAAACGTTATTTAAAACTTCGGTTCGTGGTGTGAATTATTTATAAACAAATATTAAAATTATTAAACAACGAAGAAACACAAAATAACAACTTAACATTAAAACACAACACTAATATTAATAGGGTACTAATAATATGCTCAGTTTTTTATAGTTTTTGCTATTCCAAGTTGTTTTACGAAAGTGCTAAGTATTATAAAAAAACGCTAGGTATTGTAAGAAACCTCTAATTTTTTTAATTAAACGCTACGTTTTTAAATGAATGCTAAGTTTGTTTAAACATTGCACTGTTTATTATTATATTGCCAAGTTTTTAAATAGAAAATGTATGTTTTCTATTGCTTCGCTAAATAGTTAAACTAATTGCAAAGATTCTAATTATTTTTACATGGTAGAGAATTATTTTGCTCAGTATTTTAATTTTGCTTGTACCCAGCTGCGGCAAATTCGACACGTGTTGCGCCCGTTTGCGACTAGTATTTTTGTTGATGCATATCTGGCGGGTGTTATTTTAGTCTAACCTCAAACGCTAGAAATGTGTGATAATAGAAATTAGACAGTAGTTCCAAATTATTGTTCAAGCGAAGAAGAAGAAGAAGCAGCGGCAAATGAATTGACCGAAGAACAGCAACGACGTTCATATCACATTCGTGAATGGAAAAAGGAAGAAACCTTTGAAAATGTCGCCAAAGCGAAAGAAGCATTGAAATTGGAAGGCAACTGGGGATTCTACTTCACAAACACAACTAGAGAAGGTAAAAAAGCTTACTATAGATGTAGTGAAGTCAAATTTCGGGGAACTCAATGTGCCGCTTCAGTATTTTTGCTTTATGAATCTTCCACCACAACTGTTATTTTGTTTCGTGCTCAAGACGAATACACACATGACGCGATACCTTCAAAACGCAAAAAACTATCTGACGAAACAAAATCAATAATTAAAGAATATTTCGATATTGGTTTAAAACCAAAAGCGATTCTAGATCAGTTACACAAAAAAGAAATGGAGCTACCAACATTAAATCAAGTTCGAAATATCGTATGTAGTTTAAGAAAACAAAAATTTGGCCCTACATCTATTAGTTTAGGAGAACTCGAAAAATGGTTAATCGAAAATTCTGAAGCTCCTATCTCAGATGATCACTCATACATTGTAGCATATAATATAGGCGATGAAGGCGATGATTTTTTTTCGGTTTTTTATATCAACTAAAAGACTACTGCGCAATGCAACGATATGCAATAAACTGCACGCTGATGCTACATACAAAATTATGTGGCAAGAATTTCCACTTTTGCTTATTGGTACTACTGATTTAGATCGTCATTTTCACCACATTGGAATTGCTGTCTGCACTTCAGAAACAACTCAGGATTATCAGTTTCTATTCGAAAGCTTGAAACATGGTGTTAAAATGGTTTATAACTATGATCTTAACATAGAAACACTGATATCTAATGCAGCACCGGCAATTCACAACGCATTCTCGGATGTTTTTGAAAATTCGTTAGTTATTGTTTGTTGGGCGCATGTGCACCGCAATGTTTCGAAGAAACTTTCCCTCGCAAGTGAAATAAACAAATTAAAGCTTATGACCGACATTGAAACACTTCAGTTATCTCAATCGAAGGAAACATTCCTCAAAGCTTCCACACTTTTTATTGAAAAATGGACATCAGTCGAACCAAGATTTATTAATTACTTTACAACTGAATGGCTTCAGAAGAACGATACTTGGTATGAAGGTATAAAACATCTAACACCATCTACGAATAACGCTCTTGAATCTTGTAATCGCTTGACAAAAGATGAAAACACGATTCGAGAACGTTTGCCTTTGGGAAGATTCAAAATAGTTGCAGTCGACATGGTAAAAAGTTGGTCACTTTTGTATGAAAACCAGCGAAAAACGTTTATTGAACAGCCTACTATAACATTGAAGATTTGGACAAATGCATACCAATGGGCAAAGTAAAAAAAATCATTCTTTCAGCAGAAACAGACAAATGGATCGAGTACAATGTTTGTTTTTGTGTTTGAATAACTAATTCTTCATCCGCTGCAACGTTTGCTGTTTACCAAATAAAACGCACAAAAATGGTTTATATGTTTAATGTGGACTGTAACGTAACTTATACATGTTTGTTATGCGGCGTCGCCAACACACACACCTGTTCAGCTTGCCGTAAGACATGACGCGCCCCGACTCGAATCGAAGACTAGCGAACGCAAGTGCCGCTAAAAACTAAAGATTCAAATATGCTCGAACAAAGTCGGCCAGCAAAAACCGAGTTTTTACATTGGTGCAGTAACATAAATACATTTGGATGATATGGTTACATAATGTTTAACAAATTAACAATTCAGTTGCAAAGATAACATGGTACATATATAAAGTTATTTTGCCATTACTGGTTGGGTAGTGGACATATACTTGTGCACGCGCGTTTAAATAAACCTCGCACGGTTTGCACTTCAACTACTCGCACTATACCATCTTCGCTACGAAAGTGTCGCACTACGCGTCCCAAGGGCCACTGTAGAGGAGGTGTGATATCATCCTTAATTAGGACTAATTCACCCACTGCTGGTGTTGGAGTTGTCGTATGATTCCAGCGATACCTCTGCTGAAGCTGATGGAGATACTCGAGCTTCCATCGTTGCCAAAAGTGCTGCACGATACGTTGTACTCGTTGCCATCGTGACAATGTATTTTCCTTTGCCTCTCGGATATTTTCTTCGGGTAATAACATTAGAGGACCCCCAACGAGGAAATGCCCCGGCGTTAAAGGATTCATATCGATAGGATCATTGGACAAGGCAGATATGGGTCGAGAATTGAGGCAAGCCTCTACTTGAACAAGAATTGTATTAAATTCATCTTGACTTAAATGAGATTCGCCGATGATACGTTTCAAATGATTCTTTGCGGCGCGAATACCTGACTCCGCTATGCCATTAAAATGGGGACTCCTAGGTGGAGCAAATTGCCAATGGATGCGATCCTTTAATAGAGTTTCATTTAATTTTGAATGATTTTTGTTTAGAAATTCATACATTTGACTTAATTCATTTTTAGCGCCTACATAGTTGGTGCCATTGTCTGAATATATGTTTACGCATTTTCCACGGCGTGCCAGAAATCGACGAAATGCAGCTAAAAATGACTCGGTTGTGAGGTCGGCCACTAGTTCGATGTGCACCGCCTTAGTTGAAAAACATACAAATATGCATATATTATACATTTTTACTGATTTACAACCCCGAAGTCTCCTTTCCTTTACGAAATATGGCCCTGCAAAATCGGTAGCGCAATTTGTAAAGGGTTTGGAAGGTGTCACTCGTGCCTTCGGCAAGTCAGCCATCGTGTATTGAATGGGTTTCGGTGAGACCTTAAAACAAATGTTACATTGACGAACAACCTTTTTTACCAAATTTTTCCCTGAGACCGGCCAATAGTTTTCCCTAATTGACGCTAATACTAATTGGGTCCCGCCATGTAATAGACGTTCATGTTCGTTTTTGATAATTAGCTCTGTAAGCGCGTGATTTTTAGGGAGAAGTATGGGATGCTTTTTATTGAAATCGTATGCTGATTTAGCAAGGCGCCCGCCCACTCTAATTATATCTTCTCCATCTAAAAATGGACTTAACGTTACAATATTGCTTCGTCGCGCAACCCGACCCTTGGTGCTCAAACTGTTTAGATCACGTTTAAATATGTTTTGTTGAGCGACCTTAATCAACATGACATGTGTAAAGATTGTTGCGTTTCCCTTGGAGTTAAAGTTCCCGTATTTCTACTATTTTTATTTTTAAGATTGTGAAAATAACGGAGAATGTAAGCCATGACGTTTACTAGCTTGTTTAGAGTTGAGAATTTCTCAAACAAATTGAAATCATTCATTTCTGTCAAACCCACGGCTATAGTAATTGTTTTAACTTCTAGTGGTTGTACCATTTCATTTTGTCTTTGATTTATAGGCCATCCAGATTCCTCTGTTTGCAAAAATGCAGGCCCAAATCGCCACAACTTGGAATCCTTTAATTCCGCGGCAGACATTCCTCGAGATATGATGTCAGCTGGGTTTAAACTCGACTGTATGTGATGCCAGTCAGCCGAGTTCGTTGTATTATGAATGACAGCAACCCGGTTTGCTACAAACGTTTTCCATTTGACTCGTGTATTTTGAATCCAGTGTAAAACTACCATTGAGTCCGTGTAAAAATAAGTTCGGCAAATTTGCATATCTAAGGCCGCCTTTACCTTGCTATACAGTTTCGTAAGTACGACGGTTCCACAAAGTTCTAACCGTGGTAAAGACAATTGTTTGACTGGGCTGACTCTACTTTTCGCGCATAAAAATTCCGTGGCATATTTCCCGTTGGGTAAAATGCTACGTACGTAAATAACTCCTCCGTAAGCGCCTTCACTTGCATCGGAGAAGCAATGCAGTTCAGTTTCAATTGTCATCGGATCACTTACATGACGTGGAATTTGAATTTCATTTATTGACACTAGATGGTTTTTATAATCGTTCCAGAGGTTTTGAATATTTGTGGGAATTGCCTCATCCCACTTGCAATTTGCGATCCAAAGTTGTTGCATTATAATTTTCCCGGTGATTATAACCGGTCCCAAAAATCCTAATGGGTCGTAGAATCGAGAAATAATTGATAATATCGTTCTCTTTGTTGGCTGAATCGGATATTCTAGTGTTTCAAATAAATAATGTAAAGTATCTGTCCCTGAATTCCACGTTATTCCGAGGATTTTTCCCGATTGTTTCTCTCCAATTGAGAATGAACTCGACCTGTCATTTGTTTCTAACAATGACCGATTGTTAGATGCCCATTTGGAGATTGGGAACTTGCCCGAATTTAATATTTCCGTAATATCCCGTTTGATTGCTTTTAATTCCTGTAAACTGCTCGCACTGACTAGTAAGTCATCGACGTACATGCAATTTTTTATAATTCCCGACACTCGTGGGTTTCTAATCTCATTCTCCTCCGCCAACTGTACTAAGCATCTTATCGCTAGAAATGGCGAATTCGATTGACCATATACGATTGTATCTAAACTATATTCCCTAATAGGTTCCAACTGATCATGTCTCCAAAAAATGCGCTGATAATTTCGACATTTTTTATGCATGGTTACTTGTCGATACATATGCGTGATATCCCCTACTAGCGCAAATTCATATTGTCTAAAGCGCAATATAATACTAAATATATCGCTTTGAATCGTCGCACCAACTAGTTGTGCATCATTGAGTGAAACCCCTGTGCTTGTTTTTTGGCTACAGTCAAAAACAACCCTAATCTTGTTTCCCCCCTTTTTATAAACTGCATGATGAGGTACATAGTAAAACGGACCTACTGAATTTGTATCTGTGACTTCTGACATGTGCCCTAGCTTGATGTATTCTTGCATGAACGCAGTATAATTTTCCCGATAAACAGGATCTCTTCCAAATTTTCTTTCAATTGCGTACAAGCGATTCAATGCCGCATCACGTGATTGCCCTAATAGCGCTATTTTTTCATTGAAACACATTTCAACAATAAACCTGCCCGCTTCATTTCTTGAGTGCGTTTGCACGAAATGATTTTCAAAAATTTGTTCTTCCCTTGTAAAGGGTTTACACGTGTTGTGGGTATGTTCAATATCCCAAAATTTTTCTAACTGTTTATCTAAACCTGCGTCTGAACTGACACATGCTATGGTAGTCATGCTAATTATCGCAGATGCATTTTTAATTTGCCCAGCTAGGACGTATCCTAATTTTGTTTCATGTAATACTGGCCCGCCCCGCTGTAGTACGATCTGATGCGTTCCCAAAATTTGCCAGAATATCTCCCCGCCTAGCAATAAATTAATTTCCCCTCCGTCCGCAAATTCTTCATCGGCCAGCATGACGCAATTTGGGATGTCCAGAGGTGTATTCAGTTTTAATTTAGGTAGTCGCGCGGTGACTCGCGGAAGGACTAAACATGAGATCGGTATGCTATAACTTCCCTGTAAATTTTCGATATTACATCCTGTTTTAAATCTTACATTCGTGATTGATTCATTTATTCCCGTCACGGTAGAAATAATCCTTTCAGTTGGTAACCCCAACCTTTGTACTAAGTTATTTGCAATAACTGAGTTTTGCGCCCCCGAATCTAATAGAGCCTTTACCTTGAGTTTTGTGCCATCCGGGCCACTAATCATGACCATCGCAGTTGACAGTAAAACTTGCGTATTGTTTTTCTCTCGTGATTGTATATGCGACACTACGGATGTCTCCTCACTTATTTCTGATTCTGACTCATTGTTTATACCCGCATTTATGTTACTGTTTTGAGAAGACGTTTCTTGCTGCTCATGTAAAAGGCTATTGTGTCGTCGCGTACATTTGATACACCGAGACGATTTGCATTGGCTGGCAGAATGATTGGGCTTCAAGCAATTGTAACATAAATTTCTTTTGGCTACCTCTTCTTTGCGTTTTGAAATTGTCAAATCTAGAAATCTCTTGCAGTAATAAATTTGATGTGCTTCGCTACAAAACCTACACTTTGCCTGAATACCCTCAGTTTCTTGCACTGCCGTAGCTACATTGTATTTTTTAAATGGTTTATCACTCGAAGTTGGTTGACTTGACCGATTTAATGACATTGCTTCTAATACCTCGCAACGTCTGCCAATGAAACCTTTTATGTCTTCCCAATTAGGAATTTCATTCTCTATTTTACTTTCAAACCATAATTTTTTAGTTGTGATGTCAAATTTTGAAACAATCAAATGAACCAACAAGGTGTCCCAATTATTTACGGCTTGACCTATCGATTCCAAGGAACGCAGATGCTTACTAAAGCTATCCACTAACTGACGCAAAAGCACGTGCGACGGGCTCTTAATTTGCGGAAGTTCGAAGATTTCTGACACATGATTTTGTATCATTAATCGTTTATTTTCATATCTATTTAGTAATAGATCCCAACTGCTTCGGTAATTCGCGTTTGTGACCGGTACTGAACTTAAAATATCGGCTGCTTTATCTTTTAGTCCCATACGTAAATAATGCAGCTTGTGAACATCAGCCAATGACTCGTTTTTGTCTATGAGCGTTACAAATAAATCTTTGAATGATAACCAATTTGATAATTCTCCGTTAAAGGATGGCGGATCTATTTTTGGCAACCTTACGTTAGACACATATCTATTATCAATTGATCGATTTAAATTTGTCGATCCATTATCTGAGTTATTCGCGACCGATGGTTCTAAATTTACCTTAAACTTTTTTAAGACCAATTCCGCGTTTACTGTGCTCTCAAAATATTGCTTTTCAAAATTCTCCCGTTCTATTTCGTCTTCTTTTTCCGCTAAACATTCAATTTCTAACTGTACTGTTTTAAATTCCTCATATAACGGTTTTATCTTATTTAATTTTGATTCAAGTTGTACTACGTGGTATTCGGACCCGTTCTCTTGCGAGATGCCATCAAGAAAGCTTTTGAAACGTGTCACCTGACCTTTGACATATCCTCTTTTCATAACTAATCGTTTCATTTCAGCTTCCATGGCTTATTTTTACTTAGTAAATCAAAATTTTTACAAATGTTCAAGTATTAACCTTGCAAAATGGTATCTGTATAGGATAGGACAAATAATACTCAAGGAACTTGCCTGAATCCCTCTCTGTACGCGGTCCTCCCTTACCCTCCCGTGGTCCAACGGTCCAGGTTGCAGCTGTTTACTGCCTGCGAAGCTTCGTTGAACCAATTCCAAATTTTTAATGTTGGCCCAATGCTTGAATTTTAACTTGATTGCAGTCGAATGCGGCTCAAAGGTCCAAAAATGTTTTTGTGTTTGAATAACTAATTCTTCATCCGCTGCAACGTTTGCTGTTTACCAAATAAAACGCACAAAAATGGTTTATATGTTTAATGTGGACTGTAACGTAACTTATACATGTTTGTTATGCGGCGTCGCCAACACACACACCTGTTCAGCTTGCCGTAAGACATGACGCGCCCCGACTCGAATCGAAGACTAGCGAACGCAAGTGCCGCTAAAAACTAAAGATTCAAATATGCTCGAACAATGTTCCAGCTTCGAAAGAAATGGCAGTCACTGTGGAGGATATTATTTTTGCTGAAAACCTTGATTGGAGTTCATTCGATGAGTTCAAATACAACGCTTTTAAAGTATGGACGATAAAACTACCGAAAGACAACTCACAATGGCAATTAGGAATATGTAATTGTCCAGCCTTTTTGAAAGAGTTTATTTGCAAGCATGTAGTTGGTCTTGCAATACGATTAAACTACTGCAAACCACCCCCTGAAGCAGAAAATGTACCTCTGGGAGAAAAGAGGCGCCGGGGCAGACCATCGAAGTCCAAGAAAGCTTTAATTGTTCAGTAGTATTAGTACTTAAGTACATACTACTATTATTAGTCTAGAGTAAAAGTTTTATTTCAAAAGTATTAAATAACATTTTTTTGTTTTGAGTAATAATACAACAGAATGTAGGCATCTTTCTGTATCGTTACTAGTTAAATTTTATTAGTACTTACTACTTACTAGTAAGTGTATAAAGTGTATTTTTATAATGTATCGTATTACATAATAGTTTTTTATTTTGTATATCAACAAAACTGAATGTAAACATCTATTTTTCAATTTTTAAATTGGATATTTTCAATATAAAACTTAGCATTTTATATTTTTAAACTTGGCTCTTTTAAAATAAAAATTTAGCAAAGCATCAACTGGGCATTAAAAAAAAGTAACTTAGCAAAACCTAAAAACAACTTAGCGCTAAAATAACACCCATATTAATATCGGTAAACTAACTCTCGAAATTTATTTAAAAACTTAATTCACGCACCTATTTATCTTCACCGACACACATATTCGCGACCGTTTTGTAAGCTTGAATAGACTCGCTGTCGACTGACTGTGTTCGTTTGATCGCGCCTTATATATCCCAGCTACGTCCTTCCAGAACTCCATTCCAGAAAGTTCCCCTAGTCGCGCGAGTATGAGTAACCGTCAACCGCTGTGGAAGCTTCTAGGTGGATGATGCATATGATCACACACGTGTGCTGACGCATCTCGTTACACTATCAACTAATGGAGCTCGCCATCTTTATCTTAAGGCAGTGCTAGAAATTGGATCAGTTGTTAATAGAGCACGGAGAACTGGTTATTGGAGTCTTAAGATCACGATTCGTTCAAGCATCTAATCGAACAACATAGTCCAAAATGTACGTAAGGGGAAAGGTTTACCGTCCTACAACAACAAAATCAGAATGGTGTCTTACAATGCTCCAGCATGGTATCTATCCTGTTTCAAGATATGTGAAGGAAAAAAGACTATAATCTATGACTCCAAGACTTAGAACAAGCCTAGTTCGCTGGAGATGTCCAGCACGTGTTTTTAAACGGTGAAAATGTATTTCTGATCTAAACTGAAGAAAGTTTGCTAGTGTCCTATTTAAATAAACAAGAGTTTGAGAAAATGCCATAGTTGGTCTAACGGTTTTGGTTGACAACATAATTTTACATGTAGACCTGGCTGAAAACGAAAAACAGACGCCTAGATAAGAAAAGGAACATAACCAGAATTAGCTCTACCAAATAAGAGATATGTCCAACAGGAATACTCATATGTATATCGAACAATACTATAATTTCTGGAAAGTGTAAACTCAAAGCCATATGATATACAAAAGTATATCCATGAAAACTAAAAAGTCCTAGTAGCGAGCCCTTTATTAGTAGGTGGCGCTGTAGATGTTTTATTTTTAACGCTTTTTAAAACAAGCGTCATCAACCGCTGCTTACAAAGCCATGTTCATTAGTGGCGCCCTTTTTACTGTCGTATTACCTTTAATATTTCCTTTATCCTAATCAAACTAGAAAGAGTTCATTTTTTGCACTAATCCGTATTAACCTACTTCTGCATTGTAGGTATATATTATCTTCTTCAATTTTATACAACAATTTCTTGAAATATTTTGAGTTATCTTCAATAACTTTTTAAGATTCTGTTAACCATTTCTAGTCTTTGCTTTTAAAGTACTTCCTGTACCTACTCGTCTTTATTTTCTTTATTGACTGATCTTCCCTGTGCATCTGTTTTATTTATTTTTTATAGTAAAATACCGGCTGAAGTAAAATTACGAATACAACATATCAGTGCGTTCTTACCTCAAATCTTTGAAGCTGCCATTTTGTTTTGTTTTATTTGTTTATTTGAGTTGCTTTCTTTTGGTATCACACTATTTAATTTATATTTTGGGAATGACTAAGCAATCACCTCATCACAATTCTATTATCACACTGCACTTCGAGGATCTTACGGCACGCGAAATCCAGAAGACTCTACAGATCCCTCGTAAACTTGTTTATACCACAATTCGAAGATTCAAGGAGCTGGGAAGCAGCGCCGATCGATCTGGTAGGAAAAGGATTCGCACCATTGCTACAACATTAAATATTAAAATAGGTACGTGAACGCTTCAGAAGAAATCTGTCCCAATCGGTTCGAGCGATGTCGGGAAGTGTGGATGTCAAACTCACGCCGATGCAACTAATTGTCAAGAAATATTTGAAACTAAAGCTGCACAAGATGGAAAAATTAATGGAGTCGATGAAACCTAGAAGAAAGGAAGGAGCTGATCCCCCGCTATCGACATAACGCCCATCAGACGATTGTTTTCACCGACGAGAAGGTGGAACAAATACGAAACAAGTAGAACGATAACACTTACGCTACCTCTAATCCCCAGTTTGTCGTTTCTTGTGCATCGCACCCTGCATCCACTATGGCGGAATCACGTCCGAAAAACACCTCTAGCCTTTGTATCTCGAGGTGTCAAGGTGAGCAGGCACAACTATATGGATGTGTCATAGACAGAGGTCTTGTCCTGGCTCATTTGCCCATTTGTAAAACATTATTGGATTTCCTAGCAGGATGGAGCCCCGGCTCATAACACTCGAATTGCGCAGGAATGGTGCAAGCAGAACTTTTCTTTTATCTCATTCAACGTATGGCCCCCCCCAATTCATCCGATCTAAATTCAATTTGATCAATCCTGGAAAGCAAGGCTTGCTCAGAGTCACATATAGCTATTGACTCGCTAAAAACAACACTTCAAAAAGCCTGAAAGGATCTTGATCCAGCCCTCCTGCGTGCAGCTGTCAACACGTTCCCCAAGCACCTTCGTGCCTGTGTCCAAACTGATGAAGGACTTTCGAATTATAATACTCTGTTGTGCATATTATTGTACAATAAACATTATTTTTATATTTAACATTAACATTCCGTCTCTTTCCATTTTCCCGGACTCTTTTCCTTGTACTCGTAATTTTGGTTCACCCTGTATTACAATTAATTAATTAAATTGTGATGTTGCATTAGATCATCTGGCTTTATGTTTTCGTATTATCGGTTTATCGTAGTTCATATTTTATTGACCCACATCCAACCAACGCATATAAAAAATTCTCAGTTGTTTATTTATTTATGTGCCAAGGATGTCAACGCGTGTTGACTACTATGGTAATTTAGCACTACCCTTATAGAATTTTCTTGAACCCAAGAAATAATTTCCACCAATGGAAGGAATGTTTATTATGCAAATCATTGTTTCACACAGAATCCACGGTTTTACCTCGTATCCGAAAGATAATTTTCTCGCCGATTTCGCCGGAAATCGAACCAGAGATTTTTGATTTGCAAAGCAAGTACAGTATTTTTCACCTGGGAGTTGAGTTGTGACGTCAAGGCGCTGTTTATAAATTCACAATCCAACTATACTTCATCTCTTTCTTTTCATTACCTACTGCGCACGGACGCGTGTCGACCCATGCAGTTTTTGGGCGGTGCAAGTTGACGTCACAACCCAAATGCTAGATGAAAAATACTGTATGTTAACCTCGATATTGAGGCTGACATCTCGGTTGTATATAAGACGAAATAAAATGTTTCGTAACCTCAAAGTGTATTGTAATGGCAAATGTAAAAAAACAGAAATATCGTACCTAAGAAGGGGCTATGGATTTGCCGATAATTAACAATAAATTATTTATTAATCAATTTTATGTGGTAAATACTTACAACCAATGGAAAACCTGGCCAAATATTATATTATTATGTGAATTATAAAGCATTTACTGCTTTGTTTATCCATGGACAGCATTTGTGAATGCTTTATATACGTACAGTGGATATTACGTACTTGTTTGACGAATTTCATAAAAATTAAGTGTAAACTGTAAAGTTTGTAACAATCGACAGCCGCAGGGTTTAAAATTCCCATACACTCAAGGTTTTGTTTAAAGCTAGGGATTTTTAGCTTTGTAAATTTAACACTCAAACAAAAATTTTTACATCAAAAGAATTAGATCTGAAATACCCAAATTGCTAATTTGAAGTTTAAACAGCATCCTGAAAAGCTGTCTCTGGAATATTAAATAAAATGTTTTAATTAAAATTCAGCAAAGTAAATCCACGTAAAAAATATTCATTTTTATATGAAATATGCTGATAATGTTCGAATATGATAAACTAACAAAATCTTTCATTGGAAGTACATTCAAGCTAAAGTTCTAATTTAAATAATTTGATATTCCCGAGTTTATTGAAAATTACAAGAAATTATTCATTATTAGAACATAAGATATTGATAGAGAATTATATTTGGGGAGTTTCTATTATAAAGAACAAATTGACTAGAAATCGTTTCTAACTGCTTGCGATAGAATTAAATTAAAAGGAACTCAATAGAGTGCTTTGATCGAAAACTCTTTTCAGTTCATTCGGAAATCAAACCGTATCAATTTTCGCTAACTTCTTCTTTTTAAATTTAATGAACTAAAAATTTAGTACAGCTAACGGTGAGAGAAAAATTAACTTTTTTTTTAGAAACAAACTTCTTATATTTCAAGCTTTTTGTAAGTCCCCCAGACTTACAAAAAGCTGATTGAATTTAAACATATTTAAATCTTTGAAAATTATTTGTACTTTATGATTTATTATCAAAAAATTTTCAAAATCACCATAACACCTTTATTCCTTTTTATGTAAAGGAGAATCCTTATATTTACATTTAAAATACCAAAATTACGTTAAATTTCTTAATTGCTGTATGTCCGGGTAGCACATTCATAAACCTATTACTGTACCCCTAAAATCGAATCTTAGTAATTAGGTATATCGTATATCTTGGCTATAAATTACAATAAGTATATAAAATCTACATACCAATGTAAGAGAAGCATGGCATTATCTAAATATTCAAGCTAACGTGTACTTAATCATGAATCATGCGGAGATAATTCCAATTTGGTCGGTTCTACTGGCGTATTATTTAATCAATATTTATTATAGATTTTAAAATAAGTGACTGGATTAAATTACTCCATTCTTAGATTATAATCGGAAATCAAAAATTTTAACAACATCATCTATGAGATATTTATTTTTATTCTAGTTGCAGCCCAATAATCCGTGTATTTATTCATAGAATTTAGGATTAAGGGTTCGTTATTGTTATTCTAAAATACTTGTATGTTAATTCTGTCATAAACTTAGTTCATCTTATGAAACATACTCATAAATTTCAGCCATTTTAATCTTTTTTATTTAACAAAAGCAATTTTTGCTCGAAGCCATAAGTATTATTTTGTTTCTAAAACTCAATAACTTTCACCTTAGTGGGCGTTAGCGTTGCTTTAAGATATTAAAAATAAATATCTGTGTACATTAAACGCCCACTAAAGTTTGCGTTAGTCTCCTAATAACCCCATCAATTATTAATTTGATTTTTTCCTTATATGTATCGTGCATTACTGAAATTGTTTGGTTATTCAGCTGCAATGCGTCAAAGCCATCGACGAAAAGTCCAAAATTATAATGCAAGTTCAGTTTAAATATTTATGACTTGTAATATCCCAAATACAAATTGGGCTCTTGGTATCGAGCCAGCGGGAGATATTAAGATGCGTTTAAAATTCAAAGATATATAGACCCATAGAACCCACAATAATGAGTGTTTCGTTTAGGGAATTAATTCTGACTTTAAATATACCTTGTTTTTTATGCAATAATTATATACATTTTTTTAATATATTTTTTTATATAAAATGGAAGTGACTTGGTATTGTGGTATTATTTATGAGAAGTGATTAATAATCTTGTTATAAACCATGCTTAAAGTAGTAATAATTACTGTCAAGGCTCATTTTTGTTTTAAGGTTTATAGATCCAATCTGTTGCTCCCTCAATCTTTAATTAAATTACAATTAATTAAAAATAAATCATGCTATTATCTTCAACGTTAAAACTGAATATTATATCCAAGGCTTTACGCAAGAATGGCATAAAACAATTTTTGGGATTTTAACTTTCATATTACATATTAGCAAAATACAATAAGCAAAAACACTTTTGTCAGAATATAAAAGTGAAAATGCCAAAACGTGTTTATACGCCCTTGTTGCATGATATCCACGATTTGTTAAATGTTCTTACAGAGCGAAAGAACTTAAATGATTAACAAAGATTGTAATACACAAGTAAATATAAACATATTATGTAAGTTCTAAAAACATTTAGTCTATAAAAAACTCGAGGCAGTTTAATGGACTCAATTACTAGAATTATTTAAGTGCCAACATGTTGCCTAATTTTAAATAGATTGACTTTTCGGTTTTAAACACAAGATATTTTTCTGATGCGCTATTTAAGCCACGAAGTAAGAATTCTGTCGTTGGTGTCCCACTTAATCTTATAATTATTATTTTTTAATTAGAAAAAATTAAAGTAATTTTATAACTAAAGAATTTGGAATAAAAATAATCAAGTTTAAGTACCTAACTTAAAAAAGAAACTATCCACAAATGGAAAGCGAGGGTACTTTCGACAGAAATGTAATATAGACCAGGTCGATTTCTGTAATTATTGAATGTCTTGATGTTTGTTTACCTTTTTTATGATGGAAGTTACTACCAGAAACAACTGCTTATGTCATTCTTCCATTCATGTAAAAGTGGTGTAAGAGTTTTTCAACATTTCTTATTGAATTTGGGTAGCTTTTATTAAGGCAGAATCTTTTATATTAGCACTTTTGATAATAATATTTCTTATATAACACTAAAATAAATAAACGCAAATAAATTCAATTGAACGAAATTTAAAGGGTACTTTGTTTTCTTTATGTTTCTTTAAATATATATTACGAAATATAAATCACTGACGTGGCGTCGTAGTTAAGACACTCGACAACAGCGCGATCGGTCACGGATTCAAACCCGTCGGATGCTCGACGGGTGACCTACCCAGTTACTGAAAATAATTGCGAACCGAAACGCAGTGATGAATTAGGGAAGGTAGGCAGTTGTGCAAGGCGGGATAGTTATCACATCACACTAGGGTATGAAAGCGATTTAGAAGGCTTCAACCCTCCATACTTCTTCGCGGAGTGTTAAGCCTTTAACTTGTATTACGAAATATGCCAGCTGGAATCTGAGACAAAACCAATCATGTATATGTCAATACTACCCAAAAGTAATGGATATAACTTTGCTAATAGAGTTTAGGCTTTGGCATGGTTGACATGTTGAGTTACCGTGCCCCGTTACTGTACCTTTTTACCTCCTGATGAAACGTTGAGTTCCTCTTTCTCAACAATGACACCTTCGAATACTTCGAATTCACTGCTTTAAAGCAGTTTTAAAAATACCTATAAGACAAACGATAAAAATGTTTCACATTTCGTACGTTACATTGTAAGAGTGAAGAAATCGATCTAGTAAGGGCATCTTCAGCCTAATAAAATCAAGATAGGAAGAAATCCAGTTTTCACGGAGGAAGATTAATCTCAATCTGTTTCAACAATTTTACAGGTAGCAAACTTATTTTACAATAAGTCTAAGCTTTCGGTTAATATAAGGCAGGTGATATAATAAACAAAAATATCTTTCACATTGTAAGTGTGGTAAGAACTGATTGTATTTGTTTGTGCATTGACATCTACAACCAAGTTTCAGAAAATCTGAACCTTAGTGTTGCCCTTAACAAGATTTCTTGTTTTGACGATAATTTCGTGTTTTGCCTTGAATTTCTCCAGAGGGGAAGTACAACCTACTTTTTGAAAATTTTTAACTATTGTTTTCTTTCTGAATTAAGAATTCTCAAAGCCCCGCATGTGAAATTCGGTCGCTGTTTCCGTTGTTTGAATCCGAGGAACACTAAACTAGCTGAAATCTACCGTCAAATTTCTGACGCTTATGGAGATAATATAATGAGCGGTTCAAAGGTACGGAGATGGGTGCGACTTTTTTGATAAATAAATCGAAAATGTGCATAATGATGAACGGTTCGGGCGACCGTCTTTAGTGACGGAAGATTTGGTGCGTGCAGTGAAGAAAATATTAGAGAGGAAAGACGATTCACTATGACGGCACTCTCCCTGCAAATTTAACAAATTTCACCTTCATTTCTTACGGAATTGTGTTCCAGAACCTGAACTATTGGAAATTATGAACACACTGGGCGCCGAAAGTGCGCACAGAACAACCTAAAATGAAACAAAGACAAAATTCAAGAAGTCGTTTTCACTCCCTATTGTTCGAATCTCGTACCAAGCAATTTTCATCTGTTCCGGTATCCAAAATTCTTGGTGGCTGGCAATTTTAAGACAACAACGAGGTCAAACAAGCTATTAACACGTGGTTTGCATTACAGGTGGCATCTTTCTACAATGAAGGGACACAATACCTGGTGCCACCCTATGATGTGTCTCAACAATGGCGGCGGAAGCTATGTAGAAGAATAGTGTAAGGTGTGTACTTCAAATATCAATAAAACTGTCTTGTAGGTGTGTCTATTCTTGTTCTTTTTTAATAGGTCATTGGAATATACTTTCTGAATATACTTGGTACTGTTTAAAGAAGTTGCGATGCTACGTAATCTAAAATCTGTATGTCAGTAGTGGTTGTAATTAAATTAAGTTTACGGAGCAAGACCCAGATTGTTTAAACGAACAGGCTAATATCCTAAAATAAAAGGAAGAAGAAACAACAATATTGTAACGTAGTGCTTATCACCAAAAGTAATGTTAAAGGTTAGTAAAAATAAGTTAGATTTAGAAGAATTGCTGATAATTTTTAAGGGCCAACGGGATGGTCTATATAACCAGCTAGGTACGCCACGTGGGAGATTGCTGCGGAAGATTTTATATTGAAAGTCTAGTTCAACTAACATAACACATATTACCCGAACTTTTGATTTGGTTTTACAAAGCATTTCGAGTTAAAATGAAAGTTAGAGATAAGTTACGAGTACATACAAACATCGAAGTTAATAAAATGAAACAAAGGGTTTGATCCAAACTATTAGCAAGTTTTACATTTAATTTAAATACAGAAAAATAGTCTTACATACAAATCGTAGGAAACATCACTAGTACGAAGGACTTGACGTCTTAAGGACATGATTGTTCTTCGAGGACCACACCAACCATGGTGAGCTCTGTCAAAGCAATTACTTATACAAGAGTCAGCTCCCACCTTCCGGGCTGATACTACGTGCATTCACCTTGAGCCATGAACGTGCTAATCTATGCAGTATCATGTTTCATATTCACAAAAATGCCATCTCGGCGTTTGTGCATCTGTGAGATATCGTCTTTCGGCAAGTGCATGACCGTGAATCTCGCCAGTGTAATGACCCTGACTAACACGTCATATCAATGCGCGTGGTAGGGCATTCTATGATGCATATTGGAAGATCGCTTTATCACAATATCACTAATTTCTTTAAAACAAACGAAAAAGCTTCTAAAATGCTTTATAATTTTTTAGAAACATATTACATCGAGAATTACAGTTTATAATGCATTAGCTGCCAGGGTTTGCGCAATACTTAGAGTTTATACCGAAAAATTGACCCAAAAGGCTACATTTCAGACGCTTTTTACGTTTTATAAACTTAGGTGTGTAATATACCGTAACACTTACACTTAAATATTCATAAACATTTTCTAAAACTAATATTCCTATACATAACTATCTAATTAGCTGCTTCCTAAATGAAATGCAAATCCTTAATATGAAGTTCAACATAGTTTTGAAATCTTGCCTAGAGCGCATGTTGTAATGAAAAATACTGTTTAGAATATAAGTTACTTTTCCGACAAACGTTTAGGAATGTTACTTTCCCATACTCATGCAGGTACGTCCTGCGTTCGTTTCGGAATCGCTAACTTCCCGCACTTGTTATTATATGAAAATAACTATTTGACTGTGTCTAGATAATCAGCGTTTAGGAATATTTGGTTAGTTATGCATTTTGGGTATGTTTGTTGTCTTAAATAATATATCGGAAATATAAATGTTGCATTGTGCCTGCTTTTGTCTCAATTACTTACTTATGTGGAAATTGTTGGTCTAAATTTGTAAGTCTGCAAATAACCAATTAAATGAGTTATCACATCATGCTGAAGGCTGACAATAGGGAAGATAAAAAAGATTATGAAGCAACCTAGAAAATCTTAGTAAATTATTTTTAGAGAAACAACACTCAGGAGTCATAAAGGAGGAAGAAGAAAGGAAGAAGGACAGAAGAAATCTGCGCTATTTTAAATTAAAAATGCATTTTGACAAGTTAATTTAGTTGTTTGTTGATGGGGTGAGATGTAGGATGTAGGGTTACTGGTGCAAGGGATTTGAACCGGCGTAGACTGCTATGGCTATTTACCACTACCCTACCAGAATTCTTCCACACTATAGCTATTTTAGCTCTTAGTAGGGTTATTTAGCGTTCCTAAATTTTATCTTATATCCGAAAGAGGACAAAGATTCAGAATTTTTCGCATTAAAAGCCAGTTCAAAAAAGACATCATAAAACAAAAATAAGTAGCAAGATTATTTAAAATAATTGTTTAAATCTGAGTTTTTACGTAACTTTTGCGACTTAAAATCGTTTCATCGGACAGTCACTCTTAAACAGCTAATGAAATAAAAATTATAAGCGTGCAAAAACTACTGTCTAAAATTTCGTGCTGTAATTGGAGCTAATATGAGTTATTACGTTGTCAAAAAAAACCTACACGCATGGTTTGAAATTCACAATGTTAAATTAAACCGTCACAAAAAGACTATTGAATATTTAAATTAAGTAGATCTAAAAATACCTAAAAAGCTCGCCACTATGTATTTACAACAATAGCTCTTCTGAAGCTTTACTTAACTTAGGACAAATTAAAAATTCTAATTTTACAAGTTCCCGATTTAAACAAAAATTTAAATTTAAACCCTCTCAAGAATCTTCACCTTTTGCCAAATTAAAACCTGTCAAAAGCACAAGCCTTGTTAAAACAAACTTTTTTTACGATTGTTACATTTTAGTGCACTTTTTATCTACATTGAAATACATTCAACGTGTAATTTCGAACACGAAACTTCCTGTTTGTTCTCATTTTAAACGATTCTTAGTTAAACAACAATTATAGGCAATTTTGCTTCCCAAAACTGCCAAAATGCAAGAAGGTAACGAGCGGCGAAGCGTTAATAATTACTAGGACTATACCCACCCTAAGGCAAATCGAATGCCTCCATAATTATCACCTTTCGTCAACCCATCCTAACAATACGGCAGCCAATTTTGGGTTGGTTATATGCCCCCTGGTGATCGGGATATTTCTTTTATAATAATGTTATGCACTCGTGATATAAGCATTTAAAACTTCTGGAAGGGATAACAAATGACTTACGAAATTAAAATGCATTTAAATGGGCATTCCTTTCAGAGGGTATCTGATGCAAACAGTTAATATTAAGCAAAAACTATAAAAACATTTAAATCCTACACATGTAGTACTTAAATTATATTCACGAGGCATATTACACGAAAATTTCCCAGGATTAATAACATTCTACATTAATAAATCATCAGGTCAATGACAGTGATTGAAAACGCGAATCAGTAACAAACAAAATAACTGTTAATAACGTTGCTGATAATGGATATTTCCCATTTCACACGATTGAAAAGCATTTATCCGTTAATTATTGAAATTGCTGTATGGTCAGATATTTCATTATTACATAACTTACGCCATGAATTTGGTTAATTTAAAATATAATATTCGAATTACTCATTTTTAATTGAATTTTTAAACCACAAGGGTCACCTGCATCATGACTCAAATGTACTTAATTATCAAGTTTTAGGGAAGGTAAACCGTATTACAAAATAAGTGGAATTAATTAAAAATTTTAATAATGTTCTTGCTTTGAGCTAACTTCTAAACCTTTTAAATAAGAAAATAAACTTGTCATTTAGTCCAACGAATGGAGCTTCTGGTGTCGTTCAATAACAAACGTTCAATACCGCCTAAAACCACTAAAATAGCAATAACTATTATAAAGAAATACGTACCTATTTCGGCAACTAAGTTGCCATCCTCAGTGAAAACTTTCTTGACAAAGTTGGTTGGAATTCTTCTCCAAATATAGAATAGAAATAGAATAGAAAAAGTAACCTAACCCTTAAGGAAGGAAAAGAAATTCAACGTTATTTCATTCCACCCCGGAGAGATGAGGTGGCGGGCAGCTTTTAGGAGGGCAGTACTCGTTTTCAGCCACGGGGAGAACGGATATGTAAGGATAGGTTAAACTAGGATGTGGATAAACTAGGATAAAGAACTTATAGGTGGAAAATTACCTGCCACGGTATTTACCTCAGAGATGGTTAACTCTTAACTCTGTTAATCGGGAAAACCACCCAAAAACCCGATTTAAGGCAGTCGACAGTGGGGTTCGAACACGCTACCTCCCGAATGCTAAGGATAGGAATGCACTTGACCACGCAGCTCGGTCCTAACCCTACAAATCTACGTGCTTACATACAATCCGAGCCTAGGTGGGCGTGTCGAAGTACGGTCATGTGTCACATTCAACAAAGCATAATAATTCGGAATTTGCCGTCGATCCAAAGTCTTTATTAAAAATGTTGTTTTTATTCCTAGATATGAAAATACTCTCAAAAGAATTTATGACGTCTTTACAATTTTTAAATCGGCGTTTTGCAGACTGTGCCCTCTTTAACAAATATGTTGGGCTATACTCGATTTTCTACTATATTATATCTGAAATCAGCCATGTGCTCTTTGAATCCAATGCTAAAATTGCGTTTTGTTTGCCCAAATATGTTTTAAATTAAATAAATAAAGTGATTTCTCTATAGCCTTAAGTTCGCCTTTTTTGGGTTTCTTAAGTTATAGAATGACTCAGTTTGCAGTTTGAGCTAACTTTAACATTAATGAATTAGGAAACAGTTCTGGAACATACGTTGGACTTGAATACTACGAAAGAAGAATTGTTCCTATAAAGGCTGATAAAGGGAATAAGACCGTCATTTTGTATAAAGAATATTACTTTAACAATAAACCTTATAGATTACTGAACACAAATTCCTTTAGGAGTGATAGTCCAACACAGGAGATAATAAAATTCTGTCCGACTCAACTTGCCCAACCCCAAAATTCCCAAAATATATTGTCTCCTAAAAATATATAAACATAGGGCCGGTTGCACAAAGCTATTGTTAAGTTAACGAATGATCAAAGTTGACAAAAAAGCATTATTTTTTATTTACTAATGTGTTATCTGCCATATGCATTCGAATTTTGATTAGGTTTTGTTCACTTTGACGAATGATTAATTTAACCAAGCTGTTAAATCATAGTTGTGCAACCCGCCCTAAATAAATCAGTAAGACCAACTGTTTCAGGTATTAACTCGCTGACCTATCACTGTTCACAATTGTTAACGAATGAATTTAAAAACCTAACTACACCTCAAAAATCTATCCACTGAACCTTCAGCAATTCATATGATAATAACATGTAGATGTAGAGGCTTATCCCAGTTAAGACTGTGCATTTTTGATACAGAATTTACAGAACTTAGGCTACTTTACATGAACTTTATTTACTGAGTCTAGAGATTCAAGTCTCTTTAATCTAAACTACTCAAAAATGAATAGGGATATTGTTATTACACACATTTGTAGGTCTTATGAAAATGTTTCGAGTTGTATTAATATTGATCAAACACGGTTAATACAGCCCTATTCATTTTTGAGTAGTTTACTTGTGTCGTTTGTATTGTCTCGTAAGTTCACTGTCAGGCTGTTTGAATGGATGCGAAGTCTCTTACGGTATTTTACACTGCTCGTTGTGATTTCTTCATTCTTACATACCATGGGGCGTTTACGATGGTTCAAAATACTTTGGACTGCAAACGTTGGAGAATTTTTATATTGATGTTCTGTAAATGGGCCAATACGTTTATCTAAACTTCTATCCAAGTTGCTTTCTTTTTATCCAGAAATGTTATTTCCAGGTAAGACGACGGTGAAGATGTGTTGCGAGATACTTTACCTCTTCTGTTTGTAGTACTCGCTGATTTTTCCACGTGACTGCTAGGCATGTTTCTCTGCGCACTGTAACGTTACGTAACTAGATTTGGTTTCGTTAGCCTTAATGCGCCAACTGGTTAGCCAACTTTGGCTCTTATTAAGATGTATTTGTAAATTATGTGATACCAATCATTTCAGTACGGCCGTGTCGTCAGCGAATGTAGCCACCGTTCTTAGCAAATCCGCTATGTGCAGGAGGTACAATATCGATACCAATACCCTACCCTGTGGAACTCCCGAGTTAATTGAGAATAGCGGTAGGTACATGTCCTTCCTCGGATAGGTCTGATTAAGCACTTGATAGTACCCATGAGGGAGGCTCTTCTTTTGTAAAGCAGGCCTTCGTGCCATACTGCGAAATGTCAAGAAATGTTGCTGAGCAATACCTTTTGCCTTCAAGGTCTCTATTGATTTTATCTATTAACTCTGTGTATTTCCTGTATCGTTGCGTGTTGTTGCCGGAAATCGAACCGGTGATTTGGAGATTTGAGTTATTTTCCCGTAGTAGGGGTCGCGTTCCTTTGAGGAATAGTTTCTCGAAAACTTTCGACAGTATTGTCAGAAGACTAATTGGCCCATATAATGTTATTTCCTGTGGAGACTTTCCCGGTTTTGGGATAACTATAACCTGTACTACTTTCAATTGGTCAGGAAGGTGGCTCAGTCTAAGTATGGCATTAAATAATAAAGTGATAAATTTCATACCTTTATCTTTTGAGTTGTTTCAGTATTCGTAATGTGATTAGGTCGTACCCAGGAGCGTTTTTGAGGCTTAGCTCAGACTGGATCGTTTCTATCAGTTTGTTCACACTGAGATTTATTGGTAGCCTCATCTGGAAAAGTGCTCCAAGTACCTCGTATGTGGCACTTTCTTCTTCAGGTGCAATCACAGGTAGAAATGGGTATATCTGCCAGCTGGTTTGAGAATTTCACCGCTTTTTATTTGTCGTTTTTTGCTCATCATCCTTCTGTTGTTCCGATAGGTGGATTAGTTTGTTGGAGTTGTTTTAACCTTTTGGTTACTTTTCATAGCAAGTAATCAGATGCTTTCAAGTTGTTTAAGAGTTTCTTCAGCTGCCTGGTTACTCCATTTAGCCTTTGTTTGTCTTCTGGAGCTCTGGTACTTTGCGATGTCCTTCTAAGCGTCGTGCGCTTGTCAGCAATCTTAATTTTGACTATTGTTATTATATTAAGTTCACATATGAAATAGAAGACAACTGCCATTTTTAGGTACATTAGATGATTAGTTATGGTATATAAGCGTTTACAAGCGTTTTAGGCCCATTGCTTTGTGAAAATCTTCCACTTCTTGCTGTTTTTTGCAAACTACCTCCAGCTTCTGGTACCTTTTTGCTGCAGGTCTTCCCAAACCGCTTGTCTCTGCGTCTTCCTCGGTCTACCCTTCTTCCTTTTTTCTTCCGGTATTTTCCAGCTAATATTTTTAACAGTTCTATTATTCTCCATTCTCTCCATGTGTACAAGCCACTGCAGTCTTCGGGCTTTTATCACTTGAGTTATGGAGGCTTCGTTATACACAGCTCAAACACTTCTGCATTTGTGCGTCTTACCCATATATCATCCACTTTTCTTCCTCTATAGATCTTTCGAAGAATCTTTCTCTACCATCTTTCTAGCTTTTGTTGAATTTTTGTTGTCATTATCCACGCCTCGCAGTCGTAGATACTCTCCTTATATTTGCTGAAGAATATTTCTTTAGGAGTTGTGTTTCAACCAACTTTACCTTTGTAATGTGGGGAAAAGAATATCTTCATAGACCGACTGTATGTACCATGGTAAATTTCAAGACATGTACCCGCCAGTTCGTTTTCGAAATACGGGTGATAAAGCTTAAAACAAAAAGAAACATGAATTTAGTAAATTTCAAAAACCCAATATTAATTTCAAATTGAGTGTGCACAATAAATTGTAACGGCAGGAGCTATTTTTTGTGTGCACAGTTCGCCATTGACGTGTGCGTGTAAATCGCCATTGTACCTGTAAATAGGAAAAATGACTTTTGTTCTGTTTTTGATAAGTGTTTTGAATTACTTCAGTGAAATTCTACGAGCAGTATAATTTATTTTCTTCGTTTTACTTTCTTTCCTGGAAGACCAGTAGTCTCACGGAAATAATGCAAGAGATAAAATATTTCTAGATAAATCATACAAAATTGTGCTACATAAAAAAGTTATAATCACAAATTAAACCGGCGTTGTAATTTCGTCACCCTATAAGAATATGGGCGGACGAACAAAGTATTCTTATGCAGCCTTCCTGTTAGTAGCAAACGCCCACTGATACTCAATTTTCTATTTTTGTTCAAATTTTAGATAAAAATTAAAAACACAATTTTACTCCATTTTGAGGAGGATAACTGTTCACTGTTTAGGGAGGCCGTTTATAAATAAGGAAGGTTCTTACCACACCGCCCCGTACGTATAGCAACTGAGGTATGAACGGCTTAGGAAGCCTTAAACCTCCAGTTTACATACCATGCTTTCTCGAGGTGCGTCAGTGCCTATACCTTTACTTACAGAACACCTTCTATAATTAAGCTAGAATTACCTACCGATTTGGAAACTTAAGGCCTGAATTGTAAAATAAAAAAAAGTTATGATGTTAAAGTTAAAAGAAACAAAGAATTTCCTATAATCATTCCTTTCGATACAGTTAAATTTAAAATCAAAATTTGATTCTTAACAATCTTAGTTTCGAAGCTCAATAAAAACTAAACAGTCCTAATAGCCTAATACCTTCCTCTGCATATTTCTATCAGGAGGGACAGTTCAATACAGACTACGATAAATCCGCTTTGAATTAACACAAATACTTGGTTCCCTTTTTAGATAGATCTTTTTACATTTAAATTCAAAAATTTTGTTTTTATACTATCGCTTGTTTTTCAGTGTCCATCTATCTGTACCACATATTTAATTCAAATAAAACAAATTCTTTTGAAAAAGTATGGTTTGAATGTTTGCCTGGCAGAATACGGTCAACTTCCAACGTTTAACATACGTTCTCTTTCCTTTATTTATCTATGCTATACAGTTATCCTTTACTGTTTGTAATTTACTGCGTTTTGTAATTATTTACAAACAGGTGGAAGCTACGCTAAATTTATTACACCTGCATTTACGCAGTTGCACAGAACTTTACAGTTTAAAGAAATTTACAAGCACAATTATTACAATTCTATGCAATCTGTGTATCCTGCTGTTTAATTAAGTAGCAATATATTATGTTTTATTTAAATCGCAATTATTACTGGGGGCATAATTTTTAAAGCGTGAGTATTTATTTTAGTTAGAGTGAAAATATGTAACTCTTGAGGTGAGGAAGGTTTCAATTTGTATTTTGTATTTAGAATTGTTACTAACGCATAACCATAAATCTATAACCTTTTACTATTAGTAAGTGTAATTAAATTATTAAATAATCAAGAAATACTCTATAAACATCAGGGAATAGATTAGGTTCGGTTTTTATTTTTATCTATAATATTTTAAAAATAGCAGTTTTGTAAAACCAAATTTAAGAGAGGTAAATTAATTTTACTGGAGCCAATTTTTTTAATACAAGAATGAAAACTGAAGGCTTGGAGAATCGTGTTTAATATGATACCAGATGGATAAAGGTTAAGAATTTACAGATTATTAAAGTCGATACACTAAAAATAAGACACAAATATACCGATTTCATCGAAAAGGAAACTCTCGGAATTATTTCATATTCTTCAATCTGAAAGTTTAAAAGCCCTGACTTCGATATTTGAAAAACCCAGCTAGATATTTGCTTTGTAGTTGTCGTTTAACCTCGTTTTGTAACTCTATACATGCTCGTTTTATTTTTATTGCAATCAAGTACACATTTAACCTATAGCGGGAAAAATGCAAACAGTTTAAAAACTACTTGTGGGGATTCACTCCTTCTTGATAAATTATGAAAATAATGAATATAGAAAAATATACAGCGTGTCCCCGGATAGGGTTTGCGATAGGTATAATGAACCAAAAATTTTTGAAAAAGGTTTGCATCTTTTGTAGTCTAGGTCTGCTTGGTTTATAATGAATTTTTATCTAATTACACTTGAAATAATAACCAGATGGCGTAGTTAGCACAAGAAGAATATAAAGCATTCCGTAGAATTAAGTTAAGAGCCCCTATCTCTGTTCTTCTGGAACTACTTATTTCTGTACCTAAATATCAGTATTCTTCACAAGCTTTTTTTACTTACTTGTCCATCGTTTAGTATCAAGTCTTCAGCTAGTCCGCCCACGCACATCTACCTGGTCTTATTCGTATTAAAGCTCAGACGCCATTTTCTATACTCTTCTATTAATTTAGTACTCATATACTCTAAGTCATCCTTGTCTTGTGCGATGCCCACCTGATCATCCGCAAAATGTAATGTGTAAAGATAGGTTTCATCTATTAATGGAATTCTCCTTGTCTCCCATTTATCGATGCTCCCCCAAGCGATCTTGACACGGTGATCACATCTCTCCTTGCAGCCAAAGAACAATGTAAATCCCTCCATCTTAAATCTTGTGTCGTTACCTTTGACCAGCCTTTGTACTGGAAGGCTCGTGATATGGTCATGAATAATCAAGTTCCAGAGTTGAACAATGTGATTGTAAGGCTGGGTGGGTTTCATTTATTAATGTCTTTTATGGGGGCAGTTGAAGCTATAATGGCAGGGAGCGGACTTAAAGACCTTTTTTGCGTTATTTATGCTCAAAATAGTGTAAAAAAATGTTATTTGGGCACGCATATTCAAGGGACATTTGAAGGCACATCCTAGCTCATGCTGCTTTGAGTAGTTTAGTCTTTGAACAACTGGAACTCACAGAAGAAGAAAGGTGTGAGGTGGAAAAAAATATTGCTGATAATGACAAGTCTGCCATTCTGAGGGCACATGAACATCCCAAATTCTATTCTGTCAGAATGAAACTCAGGAATATGCTTTGCACAATTGAAAGTAATGGACCCACTTCTAAATTGTGGATTCAGTACTTAAGAATAATTACCCTACTAAAGAACTTCATTCAGGCTGAAAGGATGGGTGACTGCAATCTGCACCATGCAAGGAACACACATCTCTATTATCAAGATATGGTGAACTTAGAAGACAAAATCGATCCCGAAGATTTTCACAAATTCACCACCAAGGAATATTTCACCATCCGACGCTCGGGCAAATTTTAATCTGGTATCTGGTCCTATATGACTATCGAGCAGATCCTAATGAGATCAATGAAGTGCTCAGGCGGAGGGATGACTCATAGTCGTGGCATTTGTAATTTCTAACTTTGTATGCACACATCTACCATATGGCTACAAAGTGTTACTCATTTTGTCTTTCAATTGAACCAATAAACCGTTAAGATGATGGACACTGTGTTTTTTGTGGTAGTTTACCCTAACTTTTGTAAACATTTTATGATTTGAAGTTTTGCATTTCGGTAACTAAGAGATTTAGAAAAACATGTTATTGGAGTAAATTGTAGAAAATTTTGTGCTCTACAAAAAAGGCAAGAATAATTCTTTCTGTATGACGCACTAGTAAAGAAAAAAGCGACACAAAAGTGGTTGTACTGACTCGCGCGTGGGCGCGCCAAATTAGAAAACCTGGATTTTTAGCCTAGGTAAATACAACATATCCAAAATCCAAAACTACATGACCTTTTGTCAAGTAAAATGTACTTGGCCACTGGGCTAATAATAATTAACGCAAATAAATTCACCCAACCACAATAGTCAATATAGAAATTTTATATTAAATCTACCGATGGCTAGGTGTACTGAAATATGTTTTTGACTTGCAAAAGCTTAACATTTGAATTAAGTTTAGCCAAATGTTACACAAAGTGACGACTAGAATACAGTCCCTGTAGTTTTAAAATTATTAAAAACTACAGATCAACGTTATTTACAAAGATTTATGTTGGTTATAGTTTGTAGTGATAATGGTAGCCCTCCTAGTGTTGTAAGGTAGCTTTAAGGTAGTTTCAAAAATAGTACTTAAAGCAAGAGAAAAATGCGAGGAGAACCCAGAAGTGATGGATAATAAAGACAAGGAAGAAGTGACTCTAATAACATGTGGGTTGATAGCCTGGGGAGCGTTGTAAAAAATAATTAAACCAAATGTATTAGTGAAGTCGCCCGCTAAGAAAAGTGAGTAACATCAATACCATTCACAAAGACAAAAGAAATCAAACATCAAAGACAAAGGAAAGGCACTTCTACCATGTCATAGATAACATTGCATTTTTTAGTAAGAAATGATAATTTAGTCTTAGTATCAAGAAGAAGATAGTTTAAAAAATTGACTTACTAACAAAACGCTTAAGAAAACGGACTATGGTATACCTAAAAGCCATAGAATGGTACATAGACAATACACCAGCAAGAAACCGAGAGAATACATAAACGAGTAATTTACCATCAATCTGTATTGCTACAAAAATACATGAAAAAGGCTACAAACAAGAAAGAGGAGACAATAAACGAACAAATACGTACCATAATAGGTTAATCTTGTACCATACATATTGAAAGAAAAAGCTATAATAAGTTCAGTTACCATTTACATGTCTTATCCTCTAAGCAAATTGACGATAGGTTCCTGGAGTCGATAACTAAGGGAAAGGATAACAATGCCAGCACACAAAATAAAAAGAGGTACCTAAAGCCAAAAATCGGATCCTGCTAAGGAGCATATGTTACCAATGGGCTTAGTGGTCGATACTGAAAGTCTAATTTAAAATAAAAAAGTCAAGATGAAAGCCTGAGCCAAACTGTATACCTACACCCCTGACTTGAAAGTTAATCAACTTTTTATTGCTTTCGGTACTTTTATGCTGTATAACTCGGTACAGTCTTACTTTATTTTGCTCCACCAAGACGTCGATTTTTGCGGGGCCTTCTCGTACCAATACGGAAGGTTTGGAAGCAGATACAGCCGAAAAGAACTTTTAGGGCTACATGACTGTCCAATGTTAAATCTATGGGATTATTGTAGACCTCTCCGCGTTGTAGTACCAGGATTTTTCTTCAGAAAGAAGCGAAGTTCATCATTTTATTCCAGGCCATAGAGAGCAAATCCAATACCTGTTTTGGTATTACAACCATCTGAATACCAGATTAAACCTCCAGGGAGATATCTTTACGAGTACTTGCCTTAAAGAGTGTTCGTGTGATACCTCAAATACTAAACGTTCGGTTAGTTCTAATTTTAAGTAGGGACAGAGTTGTTAAAAAAGCACTTCTTAAATTTAGTTTAGTCGAAATTGGATTCAACCATTTAAAAACGTCAAAATTGGTTAAACATAATAAGATAGTAAATAATAAAGTGGTTATTCAACTTAAATTCTTATTTGATTGATCCATATTGTTCCTATGCAAGCAGACCGTAGTATCTTTGTTAACTTAAGTTTGGTGATTTCCTATTTGATTGACACCGTATACACCAAAACGCAGTTGTTAAAGCTGGCCCCTTGTGTAGGAACATATACGAAGTGTCCGAATGCGAGTAGGTACATTTTCCTTTTGACTACTAACTAGCCTACAAGTGAAATAATTGTCAATTTTATGTTATCTAATATTTTATTTAGGCTTGACAGTTATGTGTAGAACACTACGAGTTTTTATACTTTTATTTCATACTGTCTGGTAAATTCAGTTTCCCGGCGCCATTTTGTGTCCGGAAAATGAGCTATTACGGTATCAGAGCCGGAAAATGTTGCTTGGCAACATTTTCCGGACAGTTATTTTATGCACCCAATCAGAGCCCGTAAAAGTCTAACCAAGCCACACCTACCGGCTTTGACACAGTAATGTCACATGTTGACGTTTTGAAAAAGCGTCACATGTAAAAATTAAAAATCAAATTGTTGACAGTATGAAATAAAATACATAACGACATTCGTCCGTGAACTCTTTTTACAGTACTCGTTTCGAGTTTCAAGACTCGGCTCCTTGCGTCGCCTCGTCTTTAAACATCTTACTCGTACTGTAAAATATGAGTTCCCGGACTTGTGACGTTAATTACTATTGAATCATCATCATCATTTCAATTATTGCCTTTACTAGTCACACAAATGCCCCCCCTTTGGACCACATTTTGTATGGCATTGTCACATGTTTCAACTTGAATAGCTGCGATGTTCCTTCTAATGTTGGTTTTAAGATACTCAGTACTCTGTAGTTTTTTGGTATTCACCCAATAATCTAACAATCTTGAAGGTCATTCAGTATTGCCAAACTTCGAAATTAATATTCCCGTAAACATCCTATTCAAAATTTATTCTGTGTCGCTTCGAGTGTGCAACGTAGCACCGTCTTGTTTAAAAAAACAAATAACACAGTTATGAACCGAGAAAGTTGTTAATCACATCCCGATAACATTCACCAGCGACCGTAACCATATTGCCTTACGGATTCTCAAAAAATTATGAGTCAGTCACATCCCTAGCCCACATAGCGCACTTCAGTATTACTCCTCGAAGATATAAAAAAGCCTTTCGTGTATCTCACCTCCCCAAATATGGCTATTTTGTTTTTTACGAATCCACAGAAATGGATGTGGCCTAATTAATTATTCATGATTATTTTCGTCCAAAATTCAGGATCATCTTCAGAGGTTTCTAACATCCATTTGCTGTAATTACAACGCCGGTCGTGGTATGACGAATGAAGAGCTTGCGTCAGCTGGATTATATACGGGTATAGGTGTAGATCTTTACGGAAAATGTTTGTAGAGATGGATGAGATAGTCCCAATTCTTCTGAACGGTGTTTAATGGAGGTGCCTGGCACTTCAGATAGGCTTTCACGCACAGCAGCAATGTTTTTCGAACGAGCGCTTCGCTCCGAGATGACGGAAACAATGGGTGATTCGCCTTCAAACCTCTTTATTCAAATACCAGCGATAAGCGTTGATATATGCTTACTTACTTATTTACACGTAATGAATGTCGAATCAACACATTTGAATACTGACCTTGATAATAAATTCTAACTATTGGAACACATTGTATATAAATGTACTTCTCCAGGATGAGTTTACCATGTCTCTATTTGACATCTGTCAAATATAGTGGCAAAAGCAAAATATACAGAAATGGCGGGCAATTCAAATCGGACCATGTACCATGCTGCTTGATTTTAAACTCCAAGCTTTGCCATATGTTCATCTAACCAGTGAAAGGTTTGCTGACATTTTTCCTTCTAGTCAAGGTAAAGAAGTTTATAATTGTTTAATTTTCGCTGCGAAAAAGAGACTCGGTAGCCTTCTGAGAACTCATTTTTGAGTCTTCTTCTATGGTCCACTTAGCTCACCCCACTGAGCATACAAGCAAATAATGTGAATATATGAAGTAGAAGATATAAAATTTGTAAGAAAGAGAACATATTACTGGGACGCTCATGAAGATATAACTAGAGATGGGAAACGATCAGAAAAAAAGATGACCTGTAGCAACCAACAATGCAATGGTTAAAAAGTTGTGTCTCAACATCGGTGAAGAGAGTATAGGGTAAATATCAGGAAAAAGCAGAGCAGGACCGCTGCCTACGAACGGCCTTAGCATTTGTTCCATCGGATTGAAAGTTTCTTGATTCCTTTATCAAAGAAAGATGGGGAGATGCCTTAAGCCACGAACTCTTCGACCTCCATATCGTCTTGCAATCGCTGCCTTCCTACTGCTTCTTTCAGTGGGCCAAAGATGTGGTCGACACAGGGCGACCAATCTGGGCTGTAGGGAACGCGTTCTATTGTTGTTCAATAAATTTCTTCAAGTTTTTCTCTTGTCGAAGCAGCTGTATAGAGCCGTGTGTTATCATGAAGCAAAAGAATGTTCCGAATCGAAGGTCATATCTTTCTCGTCGATAAGCACGTTTAACATCAACCAAGAGTTAGCAATAAGAAGTTGCATTAATTGTTATTCGCTCATGGAGAAAATCAATAAAAGATGCCCCTCGAGAATCACAGTAAACAGTGGCGAGTACTTTGCCGCGTTTTTGCTTTGACAGGTGCAGACTCTCTTCCATTTCTACATTCTCCATACTCGCTTCTTTTGGCGCAGGCGTATAATGATGAACCCAAGTTTCATCACATGTAACTTATTCCTACTGTGGAAACAATTTCCGCAAACGTCAAACGCCAATCACCGTCGATAAGGTCGCGTACGACTCGAACGTTCTCGTGCGTTTTACTGGTCCGTGGACGATATTTATGGCTTCTATTCTCCACCACTCCCGTTCTTCGGAAAACTCTTTGTGCCAATTGTAAACCTGGGACATTGACAAATTGTGCTTCGAAATGTTGCCTTCTTTCACAAGAAATTTTATAATAATTCGTTCCTCACTGGACGAGGGTATCTCCGGTACAGACAGAGTCAGTCACTCAGCGAGGAAAATTGGGATGGTAATCCACTTGATACATCTCCACCAATAACATTTACTGGCTACAGAACCAAGCATTCTCCCAAAAGTAGACAGGAAAGAAATTTCTGTTAATATTTGATCCAGACTCGTACTTAGCTATGACTGACTGGTTAAGCATTTGTTATGTGATTTTGCTTGTGCTGAGATAATATAAGTAGTAAGGATTACCTAACTTATTGTGTTTGCACAAATAATCGAAGAAATAAAGTCATCAAATCATCTGAAAAGATGCTATCTGAATACTCACGCTTAAATTTCAAACAAAAATTAAACCTTTGAAACTGTTTATATTGAAACTGGTTGCCATGTATCTATATTATAACCTTGTTACTCTACCTCTTAGGCCTATATTCGGAGGAGTGCGCCGTTAATTTGATGCCCAATGACAAGAGACGAAGGACTCGATACCAACCTACAGACTGCAGGAAAACGGGATATTCGAACCGGGGACTAACGTAACGCTAGCCTGGCGCTCTTACCACTGCGCTACCCTGATTTAGCTAACTGGTTGCCATAAAATAAATCAAATCTATCTTACAACACTGATTTTAAATCAAAACCATTATGACTTAATAGTTGCAAATAAAATTAATGCGAAATATTACATAACATTTGAAGCACAAAATTCGATTTTTAATAAATTTTAAGCAGTCGTAGATGAAACTTTTGTATATCACACAAGGGAAAAAGGCATTATAATACTGGTGTGATTACACGACTCGGTCTTCGACTTTGTCATCCAATGTTCACTTTTTTGATAAAATGATACATAATAACATAAATAATTAATTATACTACCAATTAAGTTACTTTTATTAACTATTTGTTCTAATTTGACAAACTGTGTCGAATGTAATTTAAATCAGTTCCTAACATCATACATTAAAACTTGTGCCTTAGTTTACGACGTCATTAACAGTAATGAGATTTAAAAAGTAATGAAAAAGCTGTCCATTTAATAGATTTTAAAGACCTTAATAAAATCGGTGTTTTCCATCGAAACCGACGAAAATGTGGGATTTATTTCGCAGCTTCGGTGATTTCGAAGCGTAATTTCGAACATTTCGTACTACTTGACTGTTAAAATTAAATTCTAAATGTGCATTCATTCGTTCGTATGACAAGCAATGTTTCGAACCTGGAAGTAACCAGCAGGAAGCAATTCGTAAATGTAAATCTATGTCATAAATAATTGCGTCACGTTTGTGATGCACGGTATATCATGTTATGTGTCGTCTCAAAGTTATGTTTACAAATAAAATAAGGGGAAAACTTTCTCAGATTTCGCTAAGATTGTGATGTCACTTGCTTTTTATATTTGCTGAATTCAAAGACCACCCGAGAGACGTTACTTGTCTGAAAGTTCTTACTTTACGAAAACGTAAATTTTTATCTCTCCGAGTTTGTGCTTTATAACTCTTTCCAACTGACATAAAAATAATTGCGTTACGGAAATGTATTTTTACTTGTAGTTATAAAAATACTAGAGCGGCCTTGAAACATATTATGTTTGTCTGGAATATTTAAATACTTTGCACTCTAGTTTAAAAGTCAAATTTAAATTTTATTACACCACATAAAACTGATCTCGGCATCCAATATTGTCAAATTTTATTAATTTTATTCATCCGCTGTGAACTGGAAACAGATAATATTATCGAGTTAGTACTCTTCGTTTTCTACGCCTTGAAGGACTACAAAGAATTCGTACTTAATGCAAATTTTATTGACTAAGACTTGGTTACCTTCCAATTTTTTTCTGTTAAAATACGAATAATAAAAGCGGCCGAGTTTTGTTTAGAAACAACTTCCCCCAAGTTATAATCAATTAAACTCGTAACATTAAATAGACACGAAGTAACGGAAAATCTTCAGGCCACAGTAAAGGCAGATATTTTAGAGATAACTTTTGTATCTACTCTCTGTGCTCTCGTGTACACGTATTTGTTAACAGGCAAACGGTTAATTACGTTCGAAACTTTGCCGAAGTTGTGTGCAGCACATGTTACAACCACTTTTAAATTAATTTGTATCATGAACTGCACAACCCCCGTTAACTCAAATAAATAGTAACTCACAAGTCGTGGTTTTGTAACTAAGTGCTCCCCGTTTTCGGGTCCTTTCTATGGATGGTGCCAGTTCAAAGGCATAATTTGTTACGAAGTTTAATGCACTGTGAACTTCCACGTATAAATTTCTAATAAATATAAGTTTAATAAATGAGGGTGCCGTATGTATATTAATAGTAACACTTTATTAATTTCGGTTAAATTTGTTCGAGCGAAATAAATTACAAAAGTTGTATTTTATTTATATTATTATTAATGAAAAAAACGGGTTTATTTCTAAAGAAGGTAGATAATATTTTGATTCGTCCGTTTTATTGTTTACTGACTGATTATTTTTTAAGCTTCAAAATAAGGGTAGTTTTAAGAACACTTTTTAAGAACATTCTGTTCAGGAAAACACATATTTAATAAAGATTGTAATGAGCTTACAGAACTAAAAATATTGTTAAATAATGAAGGCACGAACAGTATTTCAGTAACGCTACTTCATGAAAATCTATAACTCATAATGCACAACGCTGAACTATATTTGAACTAAAAGATTGATAATTCTGTAAACCTGCTCTCATTTATTATGAAATAATATTATGTAGCAATTATTTTCGTTGGACAATGAATTGCCAGATTTCTTTATAATGAATACCGTGCATCCACGAGACTACGCACCATGGCACAGTGTAAATATTCATGGCGATTTTAGTATAAATTCAAATAGGACTTGATTTGTTTCAAACCATCCGTCAAGTTGAATGCCCCTTAATCGTTTATTGCCATAGAAAAATAAATATAATAGGGTTTGTTGTTAAGCTGTTTTCGTAAAAGCAAGAGCTGATCTTTGGGATAAATTAACGTTGCTCTGATTCCATGGTGCGAAACCCTGTGGACACGGGGTATATGATTTTACATCTTTCTTTATATCGTGTTTAAACATAATAGTTAAATATAACACACCAACTGAGCAATAGCAATAATCTCCGTTATGATTAAGTTAAGTCTATATTTTGCAAAGAGTTTCAGGGTACTACATTTTTCTACACGACATTGGGAAAGCTTGTCAAATTACACACAATCAAGAAGAACGCAAGTGTGCTTCCACCAGCATAATAAATAAGTAAACTAAACAAATAACTTTAAATTGTCCGTCACAATATTGTAAAAAATAACATCTAAATAAATACTTTGATGTTTAAGTGACGTAGCAATTGCGATCTGCAGTAAGAACTGCGTTTCTTAAATAATGGTAAAGTGAAAAGAACATTACATTGTGGCACGTAAGGTAGCATCAGCCCACAAGATAATTTCAAATGAGGAAGAATATTCAGAACTTCTGTAAATGTTTACCGAGAATCTTACTGGCTCAAAATGCACATTTCGTTGACGCATAAAATTCAGAGATTTTTAAGTGTTATTCCATTGGTAGCGAAATATCCTTAACAAAGAAAACTAAAATTTGGAAATGAATATGTGGAAAAGTCAAATATTAAAGCTCTGTTATATCATCTGACGAAATAGTAATTAACGTCACAAGTCCGGGAACTCATATTTTACAGTACGAGTGAGATGTTTAAAAACGAGGCGACGAAGGAGCCGAGTCTTGAAACTCGAAACGAGCACTGCAAAAAGCGTTCACGGACGAATGTCGTTATGTATTTTATTTCATACTGTAAACCAGGAGTCGGCAACCTGCGGCCCGCCAAGTCTTTTGATGCGGCCCGCCAAGTAAAATCTAAATATACAGGCTGATCCAAATTAACGCTCGAGTAAAAGTGGGTCCAAAGGGGGGAGTATAAGAGGCCCCATAGGCGGGACTATATGGAAATAAAAAATCCCATATAAAATGCGGGTAAAATTTTGTATACTTAAAAAGATTTTAAAATCGAAACAAATTTAACTAATTTCAATTATATTAACAAGAACGGTATGAATCATCAAAACTTTCAAGAATTCTTGGACGAAATTAATGCAGAACATGAAGATATTCTGTATTTTTCTGAGGTACGATGGCCGGATGGCTCAGTCGAGGAAAAGTTTTGAAAAGATTTTTTGATTTGAAAGATGACGGACAAAGAAAAAAACATATCAGAATTATCAGATTTTAAATGGATATGCGAAATGGTTTTTCTTGTTGACATTACAGCTTACTTAAATAAATTAAATGTAACTCTACTAGGAAAAGGAAAGCTAATCCATGTGTACCGAAATTAAAAGTTTTCAGCTAAAAATGAAATTATTTATATCTCAAATTGAAAAGAATAATTATTGCCATTTTCCTACTTTGCAATCGTTATTAACAAACAATGAGAGACAATGTCTTCCAAACGATGTTTATATTGATTTATTGAAGTTGAAGTTGTTGGATGAAAATTTTCGGAATCGCTTTCAAGACTTTTATGCGAAAAAAACTGACTTACAAATATTTGAGAATCCCAGTAAATTTGATATATCGAAGGCACCAGAATATTTACAGTTGGAACTAATTGACTTGCAAGCAAACAATAATTACAAAAATAATTTTGATGAAAATCGTACAACACTGATTAACGACCAATAGAAACGGAATATTGAGCATAGTTACCACGGCAACGTTCAAATTTCTCGGAAATTTTTTGTTGATCGCTAGACCAACCTAGCTGAAATTAAAAAGTGGAAATTTTTATGTCAAATGTGACAGCTGACGTACAAGTTGCTGTGGTTACGTTTTTAAAATTTAAATATGTACTGAATTATTATTGCTTTTAGTGTTACGATTTTCTTACCCATTCTACACTCGAGCATTAATTCATGTCCGGGAAAATTTCCGGAAAGAATTAATGCTCTTGTGAGATTAGAAGTGAAAATAATTTGATATTATTTTATTCAAGTCTACCCGAAAATAAATTTCCTCAAATGGAAACATTCATTTGCAAAATCAATGATTGGCGTTTTTGTAAGCACATATTTATGTGAACAAACCTTTTCACGAATGAATATTATCAAATCAAAATAGAGAAAACGGTTAACAGATCAAAATTTGCATAATATTCTGAGGATCTCAGTATCACAAACATAGCTAAACTACCAAAAATTATTCAAGAACAAAAATCTCATTACAATTTAGTATTGGTATTATTTTTATTATAATAACATTAATAATTATTATTTTTATTATTATACTTTCAATGTTAACAATTATTACTCTTAAGACCAAACATTTTTGTAATCATTATTTCTATAATAGGTATTATATTTTGTTATTTTATGATACTATAAAATTTTTAAACAAATACTCGTATAAATGAAAATTGTTTTGTTAGTTGCTGCTTTTTTTAGTTTTTTGTTTTTGCCTCTTAAGTATAGTCACTTTTATGTTTCAATAAAAATTTATTAAAACTATTATATTACCCTATAATATTGGTATGTGCGGCCCGCTTGAAAATATTATTGTCTAATTTGGCCCGCTACCTAGAAAAGGTTGCCGACCCCTGCTGTAAACAATTTGATTTTTTATTTTTACATGTGACACTTTTTCAATAACGTCAATATGTGACATTACTGTATCAAAGCCGGTAGATGTGGTGGCTAAAGCCGGTAGGTGTAGCTTGGTTACACACTCTGATAGGGTGCATAAAATAACAGTCCGAAAAGTGTTGCTTGGTAACACTTTCCGGCTCTGATACCGTAATAGCTCACTTTCCGGACTCAAAATGGCGCCGGGAAACTGAATTTACCAGACAGTATGAAATAAAAGTCTTTGAGTCTTGCAAAAATGGTTAAGTTAATTATTTATAGAATCCAAAAACTAGAATGTTTAAAAAACCATATATAAATGACTGTAACCTGGACGTTTTCCTATTCATATTTCGGGTTAGAATTTGCTAGAGAACAACGATCTACAAGACTGATATATGGAAAATATTATACTAGAAACGTTTCAACACCTTCATTGAATAAATCGCCTTTTCACTAGGACAACTTTCCTGTTCATACTTTAAGCGAATTAAAACTTTTTCATATTAACGTATATAGTTTCTTAAGTTAGCATGTTTAGCAAGTGGGGTAGACCCCTACCCCTACCCAGCGCAAACATCATGATAACCCTAAAATAGATCTGTGCTATTCCACACTGTATGTTAAAGTTAATTTTAAAATATCAAGAGTAATATGCCAAAAACAAAAACAATGAAGACAAAATAGCAATAATATTATTTCATGACCCTCTCGTTACTTACCTTGATTAAATAGTTTGTGTGTGGGGAATAATACAGCAAAAATTATACAGAGATTATTTACTCTTGCATCATGGAGCTTTACATGGTATAAACTTTACCTACTGTGAATGGTTTTTCTAACACGAATTTTTACCAGTTCTGGTAGTTTTTAAGTTGCAAAAAGTTAACATTTTTCGAATAGACAGCAAAAGGCTAAATAGTTTTAGCTCAGTCGAAGTCATTGTGCCGTTAACATGCTGTAACAAATGACGGTAATAGTATATTATAGACCAAGGTAGAGAAGACATTTTTCTCAGCCGAGCAGTATTATTTCCCGACATGCGAAGCATGGAGGGAAATAAGTTGTGAGGCTGAGAAAAGTCTTCTCTACCGTGGTTTATATACTATTTTTTTCACTACTAGCACCTTTATTCCTTTTAATTAATCATTTTTACAAAAATAAAAAATAAAATGACAGATGCGTATATTTCTTTCTAAATATCCACAAAAATCAAATAGCCTTGCTTGAAAACAAGGGGAGAGGTTAATTTCAATTGACATTTGGGTAAAACATATTTAAAATAGGCACCTGAGCGTAGAGCAATTGTTTCTATTATTAACCAGTAGTCAATAATAAAAAATTATTGACCACTAGGAGAGAAAATCATCTTCTGGGCTCGAAAATAAGGTCAATAATGACATCTTCTAATACTAGTAGTGAAAAAAATAAATTACAATTCTATTAAACTGAAAAATACAAACAACTATGTCCTATTAACAAAGCTTTTGCGAGTAGAAAATATTATTTATTTAATAAAACATTTATTTAGCTATTTTGTTATTACTTTCGAAAATGAACTAAAGTAATTTATGTAAGTAGCTATTTTCTATTTAAATAAACTTACTTCAGTTGAATGACGATGAAACATACAAATTATAGTTAATTTGAACAACAGTTTCTTGATGTAGCAGCCACTTTGTTGGCTTAATAAACATCCTTAAAGTATAATTCATTTTACAATAATTAACCACGCATTCATTAAATAACTTCGGGTCTAGCGGTTCAGTTGTGTTTTTATTAAGAGTTCTCTTGTTCTTAGCCAAATGTATTAATCTGCTTTTGTTTCTAATAATAATAATAATAATAATAATGAGAAGGTGCATTACAACAGTTGGTTTTACGTGTGGCCTGAATGGTAGTGGCTTGGGTTATAGACAAAGAGATGCCTGAGTTTAGTTTCTAAGTTTTCATTAGTACATGACGAATATTAGTAATGTACTAAAATTATTAATCCCAACCCATTATAGACAATTGTCAACGGAGAAATAAACTTTATGGGTAGCTAAAGATTTTTATTTTTTATCCAAGAATAAACACATTAAGAAGATTGACGGCTTTAGAAGTCTTAAAACATGAACATTCACTTTGCAGATTACAGATTATGCGATCGACACCTTAGCTTCAATTATTAAATTTTCTGTAGATTTAAACTGTCAAGATCTTTCTTTACTTACTGTATAAAATACAATTTAAACCTGAGAACATTAAGCACGACATCCGTTTCAGTGGTGCTAATGTTGTTTATAATTTCAAGTATAGTTTAAGACTCCGTCAACAACTTAAGAACTAAAAGATTTCTTAAAAATAATCCAGAGTTATTGATTATAAATTTTTATGAAGATGTTTGTAACAATAATTAGAAAAAGTTCTCAATTTATTAGAAGATAGTTTGGTTTACAAGATTGTAGATAAAACTCTCACTGGGAATTTAGAGAAGTAATCGAATTCTCTAACTAAATCTTCAGAAAAAGCTAACCTAATTAGTAGTGAAGCAACTAAAAAGTTAATCACTTACAATTCTGTATCTACGTAAAATCCATACACAGGACCCACATATAACATATCTAAACAAAACCATTATTATTCCATTTACAAAACAAAGAAGCTAAACCTGGAAGTTCTCGTTTTAAATGGAATCCAACTAGAATTTTCCAGTGTAACAAAATATTTGAGCGTTATTCTCGAACTAAAACTAACCTGGAACGATCAATTATCGAAGGTTATTAAAGACAAAAATGAGCTATTGGTCGTACAAAGTGGTTTTAAAACCTATTGTCACATACGCCTCCTTGGTATCGTGGACAAAAACTGAACAATGTAGCCATTGGTAAGCTACAGAAGCTCCAGAGACTTGTCAGTTTAGGGACTACAGGAGCTATTCGCTCGTGCTCCACAGCAGCAACGGAGATGCTGTTAGACCTCCTATTCTTTCACTTGTGAGTCAGGAAAGAGGCTAGTATGAGTTTATTCCGGCTGTAGCAGACAAAACTTTTAAACCGGGAGATCTGGTTGGACATTTAAAGTCCGTGGCTAAACCTTTAGATTTCGACTGTTCTTATCAAGTGGCTATTAAAAGCGGCGAAGAAATAGAATTAGGACGAATAAAGCTAGATCCTGGAGCAAGTGTGTAGTACATCTATAGCTCCAAAATGGACGAAGGGGTTAGTATAGGTATATCAGGACGTAGGACATAGAAATCCTTAGGAAATACCCCAACTACTTTCCAAACGGAAATCCATACAATGCTGAAGAGTGTATTAAAAAAGGCTTGCGAGGAAATAAGACTTATATTATTTCGCACTGTCAAGCTGCTTTAAAAGCTCTGAAGTCTTATATTTTTGAGTCTAAAATAGCCTGGGACTGCAAAAAGGCCCTTAAACAACTAACTGCAAACAATACATTAATAATTTAAATGTGGGGGCTGGCGCTTGAAGGATTTGAAAGGAATGACATTGCTGACGCCCTTACAAAGCAAGGAGCAGAGCAATAATTTTTTGGAACGGAACCGTTTTGTGATATAATCAAAAGCCACGTGGCTGTGGGAAAACGAACTAAAAGAGTCCTACTGGAGGAATACCCCTGGCCAAAATCAAGAGGAGAAATTTATTTATTACTCACCAAAGAGGGCCGACCAACTCCTTCAGCTTGACAAGGCAAATATAAGACTAATAACAAGTCTTCTTACTGGTCATTGACCCCTAAGGTGTCACCTGAAAAAGATGGGCAAGGCCGATACTAAAAAGTGCACACTCTGTGTAGCTGCAAATGAAACTACGGAACGCATATTATGCAAATGTATCACGGCATCTAGCCGAAGGCTTAAATTCTCCGAAAAGGCTACGCTTACACCTGCCGAAGTAAGAGGAATGGACCTTCAAAACAATTATAAACTTAGTTACGAGTTTAAACATATTGGGAACAGAAATTGTAGGGTTCGTCCGCACAGATTTTCTTAAGTCGAAGTGATGTAAGGCTGCTGATAGCCAAACGAGTCTCTCACAATCTGCAATCTTCACTCCACAAATTTATTTTAAAAATTTTAAATAATTTACCTACTCATACAATATAAAGAATTTCTTTTAATTTGTGAAGCATATCCAGACTCTCCAGTTATCAGATTGAAATAACCATATTTTAGTCTCTTTGAAAGTCACTTATTTGTTTACATGTCCAAGGATTTGGTTTTTGATGTTGTAAAGAAATTTCGGTTACATATTAAATTTAATCTCATACTACTTTTTCTAAAGAAAGATTTTAGAAATAATTACCTTCATTTTTGGTTCAAACTTCTTCAGTTTTAATAATACTTTCTACAGTCGGACCTGTGGTACAGCTACGCATAATCCAATCTCAACTATTTTACTTAATATGTTGCATTTAAATTATTTTTTGTTTTGTTTTGTTTTATGAATAGTATTATTGCTTCTATTCCACAGAAATGTAATAATTTATCCATTTAGCAGGTGTAATGCAAACTTTCAATTTACTTTTAAAGTAACACAATTGCATCTTACCATTTTTAGATGTCCAAAGGTCCAAAGATTATTATCAGAGGATGAGAATGCATCTTCGCATCAAAAACCTAATAAGTAGTTCAAAAAGAAGTATTAATTTTAAATTTGTTCGCCCTTTTTCACAAAAGATGGCTATTATTAAATCTCTAATATTTAGTGGCCAAACTTTTATTCAAAAAAACGATGAGTATATTAAAACAATTGCATTGTTGAATAATTGCCCCAAAAGGTTGATAAATTCTATTAATTATTATTAATGACAAACAATGTTTTTAAATTCCAATGATTAGAGGATTAACAAAAATAGATATTAAACAACGAGTTTACAAAAATAATTTTGTATTTAGCTAAGTCCCTTTCTAAATGGTAGGTACAATAATGTGCAGATATGTTAGATAACTCAAACTTCATTTTTATCGCCTGTTTTAATTATTGTAAAAAATTATATATTGGATAAAATAACTATTTTGTAAGAGTATTAAACAACACAAGAGGGACTGATTAAGGTCTAAAACAAATAAAAGGAGAAACAGCATTAGCTACTCATCATTTTGAAATTTTTCACAACTTTGATAATGGAAATACGAGCATTATGGGATTTGAAAAGCGACTTACCTACTTGGAACCCTTATTCACTAAGAAGTGTAAAAATAATGTATATTTTAAAACGGACATATAAAATCAATCCAATTTTATAACTTTATTTTAAGAAGACTTTTTGCCCGTGATACAGATATATGTCTACCTAGTATCTACACACGGGTTCTGATCTTCCTGTCAACTTACTTGATGCAAACTTATTGAAACATTGAAAATCATCTGTAATGGGTTGGAATAAATAATTTTAATAAGTTAGTAATATTCTTCATCTACTTAATAATGTAAGTCACTTATTGAATGTATTGTTAATTATTGTACATGTTTCGGATGTTTATTGAGTCAATAATGTTGTTGCTATTTTAATAAATTGTTAAAATTAATCGTATTTTGTACATTGAATCGTCATTTAATGTAAGTTTTAAATAATTAATTTTTTGTCCGATATAAATTTTTGAAGAAGAAAAAAGAAAATAATAATGCATGGAGTCGAAGAAACACTAGAAGAAAGTGATCTACAGCGAAAAGAGAAAGTGAGGTTAATCTTAAAGGACATGGATGTGCCAATAGTAATGGAGGAAGAGGTGATTGAGATAAGAAGAATTGGTAAACAACAAATAGGAGTAAAAACAAGGCCAATTTCGATTGAACTAAGGAATTGGGCGAAGAAATTGGAAGTTCTGAAAGCGACTAGAAAATTGAAAGGTACTAAAATATACATAGAGGAAGATTACTCAAAACAAACCCAAGAGAAGAGAAGGGAACTAATAGAACGTATGAAAATAATAAGAAAAGGAGGACATCATGCAATTATTAGAAATACAAATCTGATTATAAATGGAGAAGAATATACTCTGGAACAATTGAGAGCAATAGAAATAAAGAACGTTGACACAAGTACAACAGAGCGAAATCAAATACCCATAACAAAAATACAACAGCAAGACTCACAAATAGACATGCAAAAACAGGCAAAGAAAGGGAGAACAACTAGCCAAAGATCGCCTGGGGAAAATGAAGAAAACAAGCTGAGAGAGAAACAATTAAAAATAACAAATACAACTATGACAAAAAACTAACGATACAAAGTACAGGACTGAACATGATAACAACATTGGCGAGAACTAGGAAAAAAATGGACATAAATATAAGAAATAAAATAAACACAGTAAGAGAAATACAGAAAAGATTATCTAAAAAGACAAATACGAAGAACCATGAGATTAAGGAGCGGGAGAATAAAGATATAACTGCACAAATGAATATAGGAATATGGAATATTACATCACTGGTTGGAAAAGAAATAGAACTTACAGAGGAAATGAATGAATTTGATATACAAATAATGGGGATAAGTGAAACAAAAAAAGAAGGTAGCGGCATAATATGGCTGACTAATGAATATATCTTATACTATTCGGGAGTGGAATCAGGAAAAAGGAGAAAAGAAGGAGTAGGAATAATAATGACAAAAGAAATACATAAGAAAATAACTAATTTTAATCCTATTTCATCAAGAATAATACATATAAAAATGGAAAATGACGGAAACATAGTAGACATAATACAATTATATGCACCAGTAGAGGGAACAACAGATGAACAAATGGATTTTTTCTATGAGGAATTACAAAAAGTGGTGGACAATATCAAGGAAGACAATGAACATATAATATTGATGGGAGATTGGAATGCCAGAGTGGGAAAAGATCATAATAAAGGAGGAGGGTGCATGGGGAAATATGGTGAGAATATATTAAATAGAAATGGCAGCAGAATGATAGAGTTCTGCCAAATAAATGATTTACTAATTGGAAACACACTATGGTTTCAAAACATAAACGAGAAATTTACATTTGTAGCAGATGAAAGAGGAGCAAAAAGCCTGATAGACTATATAGTTTTTACCCGAGAAATGAACTACATGATGAGTAATATATACACGGTAAATGAGGCGGAGTTAAGCACCCAACATCGACTAGTCAAAGCGAAACTTGTTATAAACAGACCTCAGGGGGAAGACACAGAAGATTACACTAGAATAAGAATACATAAAATGAAAAATTTGGAAACTAGAAAAAAATACCAGGAGGAAACAGATGCAGAATTTGAGGAAAAAATGAAATCAGATAGAAACTGGAATCTGGAGGAATTATGGAAAGTATTTAAGGAAGTAACCTATAGCAAAGCAAGGGAAATATGCGGAATAAATAAAGGCAAAAATAAAAATCTAAAAAGAACAATATGGTGGAGTGAGGAGATTAGAAGCATAGTAAAATCGAAGAAAATAGCATGGAGAAAATACATATCAACGGGTAAGGAGGAAGATAAAGAGGAGTATCACAATAAAAGAAGAATAGCCAAAACCGAAATAAGAAACGCTAAAAAGAAAAGCTGGGAGGATTTCGGCGAAGAATTGAACAAGGACTATAGCTCAAACAATAAGGTGTTTTGGAATAAAGTTAAAAGTCTAAGAGGAAAGAGGAAGAAAATAACAAAAGGAATAAGGGATAATCAGGGTGAGATAAAAACAAAAAATGATGAAGTAGTAAATATATGGAAAGATTACTTTAAAAAACAATTTGAAATCGACAAGAACAGACAGGAAGTTTTGGAAGATAACTTGGATGCTTACACAGAAGAACATATCATAAAAATAGAAGAACTGGAAGAAGCAATAGCCAAACTAAAAACAGGCAAAGCTTGTGGACATGATAAGATTGATCCGGAAAAGATAAAATATCTGGGAGAAGAAGGTAAAAAGTGGCTACTAAAGATAATACAAGAAGCATGGAGAACCGAAGCCATCCCAATGGACTGGGAAAAGAATATTCTACTCCCGATACACAAAAAAGGCGATGACACTAGATGCAGTAATTATAGGGCAATCTGCCTAGCAACTACAACGTTCAAGGTTTATACCAGAATACTAGAATCAAGATTGAGAACATGGGTGGAGTCAAGACTGGAAGACGAGCAAGCTGCTTTTAGAAAAGGAAGACAAACTACAGATAACATATACATCATAAAGAATATAATAGAGGGAAAGATGGAAACAGGACGGGAATTATGGATTAGTTTTATAGACCTGAGAGCAGCGTTTGACTCCATAGACAGAAGTAAAATTTGGAAATGCCTTAGAGAACTGGAAGTACCAAACCAACTAACCAAAAGAATCATGAGCGTATATAACAAAGTAACAGCATATATACAATTAAACGGAGCTACATCGGACGAATTCGAAATGCAGAAAGGGATTAAGCAGGGGGATGGCCTCAGCCCCATGCTGTTTAACATAGTTATGGACAGGATAATAAAAAACACAAAGAAAACGACAACGAAGATGCAAACACTAATTGGATATAAGAACTTAACTCCCATAAAAATAGATAACCTGCTGTATGCGGATGATATCATACTAATAGCCGAAACGCCTGAAAAGATGAATAAATTGATTGAGGTGTGGGAAACTGAAATAGAAGAAAATAGTATGAATATTAATACCGAAAAGACCAAAATTATGGTAATAAATAAAAAACAAAGAAAGGATAATCAGAATATAATATATTGCAAGGGGAATCGGCTAGAAGAGATATCGAGTTTTGACTATCTGGGGACACGGATAACTAATGACGGAAAAATTGATGAGGAGGTAGCTAATAGAACGAAGAAATCCAATAGGATATATTACTCTATAACGAAAACCATATTTGGGAAAAAGGAAATTAGCGGAAAAATAAAATTACATGTATATAAAGCAATAATCATACCCACCATAACGTATGCAAGCGAAACTTGGACAAGATTAATAAAACACAACAACATGATCACAACAGCGGAAATGAAAATATTGAGGAAAATTGCGGGTAAGACTAAACTGGACAAAATTAGAAATGTAAATATAAGAGAATCACTACAAATAGAGAAACTAGTAAATACAATTGAGAGGAAACAACTAAACTGGTTTGGGCACGTTATGAGAATGGGAGATGAGAGATTACCAAAGAAAGTCATGGAAGCAAGAAGAATAGGAAAAAAGAAAAAAGGGAGACCGAGAAAGGCATGGTTACAACAAATAGCAGATATAGGAAGAACTAAGGGAAATACGCTAAACGAGATGAAGCACATGACGCAGGACCGGAAGAAATGGAAAAGATGGAGTAACAGCTAAGAAAAGGGGTCCACTCCGACGCTCTTATAGGGCAGAAGGAAGCAGCTGAAGAAGAAGAAGAAGAAGAAGACAAAAACTTAATTTTTCCGAAACATCGACTTTCAGTAAATATATGTTTCGTTTACTACTTGGATGAATAAGATCACCAATTTAAACATTTTAAAACATCTGTATATGCTAGAAAAGTTTCTATTTCTTATTCTTATCAATTTCTGACTGAGTTTAAACACTGACCCTGAGAATTTATGACTCGTTATACGTACTCGTACATGTATTTAAAACAATACTGAATGCGGAGTTCATACATATAAACGATACCAAGATGAACTTCTCAAAGTTTAACTCAGTCGAACTTAATTTACATAGATTGATCTTACAAGAACTACCTACAACTTTAGATACAACCACTTAGTAAAGAAAAATCCAATTTCGTCTTGTTAACCTAGTTGTATAATATGTAACAAAACATGTTCATTAGTAAGAGTTATAACTTAATTTAACTTTTCTGATTAAATATAATTAATAGAAAAGTTAACCGTTAACTTTAAAGTAGGTTTTGAAGAACTTTGTTATAAAGTTTCTTAATAAATAAAGTAACAATTTATGTTCAAGGAATTATTTTATTTACTTTTGGGTTCAACTAGCTACAATGGGAAATTCTAATGAAATCTGGGAAACAATAAACGATTATCTTCAAGCTACTTTAAATCACTAAAATTTAGACAACTCATTAAGTTAAGTACTCTGAGTTACAACCTTTTGCTACAAATATTTTCAAAATTTAATCTTCGTACCTACTTATCACCCAAATTTTGCAAAATATATCTAATTATTTTAGAAGTTAATTTTTTAAGGATTCACTCCTTATAATTACTTATACTTGAGTATTCCCATAATAACTACAAAATGTAATAAGGAACTGAAACTACAACGGAAGTACCAACTGCACGTTGTTAGTTGACTACGTGTTCTAACAACCAATGTCTTATTCGAATTAAACTATTCATTTAGGTTGTTAAAGTAAAACCACTTACATTGCAGCGACGTCCTGGGAATGCTTTCTAACGAAGCAAGGACTTGTCTGTAACAAAAAGAAAACGCCACTATAACAGGATAATATATTATTTGCTTGTTTTCCTTATTTAATGAATATCTACATATATAACGTTGTTTAAAAACAGAAATGCTTTTGCAACGCACCTTTGACTTCTAAAAATGGAACTTAAAGTAGAAAAAGTTCATTCTTTATTACACCTTAAGGAATAAAAGGAAACTTGTAGTGTAACTAGCAAAAGTATAGTAAAATCTTATTGTTATAAGTTATAAGCCACATAAGTATAAGATTTCTGAAAGATCGAATGTTGGTCTTTGTGGTTTACATTTAAATCATTTTCGTAGTTTTCTTTAATGCCGAAGGGTGGTTATCCGCAGGCAGAGTTTTTAAATTTTAGACAATTTTCAATAAAAGAAGTTAATCTACCTTTTATTTTTTCTCTTCCTGAATCTGACAGCATAATATCTACTGAAACCCCGTTATATCAAAGCTGATACACAATTTTTACCCTCCGGAAAAAAAATTATAGAATAAATATGCAATTCAAATAATAAGGATTTAATCGTAAGTATTTTCAAAAATACGAATATCTTGAGGAAATAAAACGTCTTAAAAATTTAAAAATTACTAATTACAATCTTGTTATTAAGGTTAATATCATATACTAAGGGTCAAAAAGAAAATTCATATTTAATATTTTTCTGCAACCTCCTTTAATAAATCTTAGCAAAAAATTATTAATAAGACGGGCCATATTTTTTCTCTAAACACTATTCACTTTCACTTGGTTATTCAGTTACCTTAATCCTCCCCTTCATTGAAACTGGCAGGGCAAAATCCCTTAGGGGTATAGGAACCAAAACGCTCTTATGCCACACAAGAAAAAAGTAACCATGAAAATAGGATTTTTAGGGCTGAGTCGTTAATCAGTTGTGACATATACCTGTTAATATTTGTAATATTTTTATAACTTATTACATATAAGGAATGTTTTCTTACATAGTATAAAGGTCTGGAATAAGTTTATCCATAAGAGCTTAATACTTTTTAAAATTATGTAAACGGAAAGAAACGTGTTTTATATTAATAACGAGAAGCCTAAGGAGTAATTGTAAATATAAAAAGCGGAAGCTGAAGCTAAGGTGAATGATTATTAAACGAATACACTCCTTCCATTTCGAATTTTTTTAATGGAAGTTATTTAATAAATTCGTGATTAATGACTGCAAAATGAATTGTATACTTCCAGGTTGTTTGTTGTGCCTCTAACGTTGCTATTTTAAAACATTGTTATTAAAATTATTCATAATTTATACATTTCTTCGCCATTCAATTATTTAAACATTGTAAATTTTCAACACCTTGCAGGTCCTGAAAAAGATAAAATATTTTATCTAAAAGTCGACTTTTAATGAATGTTTTATTTAATCATTGATCTGATAAGGTTACCATTTTGCAGCTAAGAAAATTTGAACGCTATAACCAAAGAGTACTAGTTAAATTAGTACTCTTTGCTATAACTTGAAAAACATGCCCTCTAGATGTTTTTTTGCGGTGGCTCCCATAAAAAATTAAAAAGGTTTTAAGATACCTTTGAGTTGTTTTATGTTCGATATTTAGTCTTCTGTATTTGTAATAAATTGAGAATTACGGTATCTTTCTGTAAAAATGAACGTGATGCTGAAAAGGCGGGGGTTAATAATTATTTTTTCTTTACTAATGTCTTAGTTGTTGTGAAGTACCTACGACATCTAAGATCACTAATCATTTCCAAAATATTAATAAATAGCTACTGTTTGCGCGAATTTGATCAAAAATTTAAATTTGGGTTAAACTAAATATATTCCTTTTTTTTGCTTAAAGAAATGGGAGTAAGTACGGATATAGAGAACGTATTTAAATCGGCAAAACAATAACCAAAACCATTAGTAATGAAATTCAGGAGTTTTTATGAAAAAATTGACCTAACCCTCAACGAACAAAAAATACAATAAGCTGTAATTAGGGAAGTAGCAAGAATGGGAAGTAAAGGCAAGAGAGCTCGAATAGGATATCAAAAGGCAGAGATAGAAGATGTAAAATATGAATGGTTTGATGAAGATGGGGGCAGCCTGAAAGTATCTGAAAGCTTGGATTTAAAAACTAAATAGATAATGAATGTATAAGAGATAGAAATAGGAAATGGAGAAAGTAAAAGTTCAAATATTGGCGATAACAGAGATTTAAAACAAAGGCCAAAGAAGTATAATTGTAGAAAAATGTATTGAGCTATAGTTGAGTAGAAGAAACAAGGAATGCACAAGCTAGAGTAGGTATAATAGTATCAAATATAAGGAAAATTGAAACTAAAGAAACTAAATGCATATCAGAAAGCAAAAAGTGACGCTGGTGGTTGTATATGAACCAAGCGAGAACGAAAACAAAAAAACAAAGACAAACTCTGGGAGGAATTGCAACCATTAATAGATGAGATTAATGGAAAACTAATTATACTAGGTGACTTCAATAGCGGAATATGGAATAAGAAAAGAGTGTATGAAAGTATAATAGGTCAATATGAAGAAAATGAAATAAATACCAATGGAAGAAGATTATTAGATTTCTGCTTACTAAATATTATGGTGATTGCGAATACAAAATGTAAGCATAAAGACACCCACAAGTACACGAGCGTGTAGTGGGTACCACAAGAAAACTTAAGAAGAATAAAATATGCTAGGATCAGAAGAGAGCCAGAATAGGGAGTGACCATTTTATGTTGACTATAGAACTACAGGAGGGACAGAAGAGAGAGGAATTCTTGAAGGAAGGAAGAAAGAAAGGAAAACTTAAATCGTACAAGTTAAAAGAAGAACATCTGAAGGAAAAGTTTCAGGAAGAAATAAGTATATAAGTAGTGTAAAAGATAAATAAAAAAAGGCAACAGGTTTGGGAAGGCTTTGAAAGACTATAAAAACGACAGCAAAGATCGCCTGTGGGATTATAATTAACAAATAACGACATAAAAATAGACAAAATGGTGTAACCAAAATGTAAAAAATGAAGTGGTATAACAGGTAAAAGCGAAACAAAGAAAAATAATCACCTACCTGTATACTTACAAAAAACTCAAAAGAATTCGCCGACTAACTTAGTTGTTTGCGAGGGCCGTAGATCGCCGAGGATTGCCTTATCAAAGTTAAAACTCAGAAAGTGAATACTAATAAAAAAATGAAAAAATTGGGCGCCAGAAAACTTTTCAGTTTTCAAAAAAATATAGAAATACAGATAAGTAAGTTTAATAAATTCAAAGTATTTAACAATAGACAAAATAAAAGCCAAAAATATTCAATCAAACATACAAAACAATTCGCTTAGGTTAATTTCAAAAGAACCAAAAAAAACTAAATATCAACGTTAGTTGAATTAAAGAAAGATATACATGAATGGTAAAAAAAACGATCAAGGTGGATAAATAATAAATAAATAAGCGCTTACCTTTATTACCTGAGTGAAAACAAGTCTAATAAAAAAATGAACGATCAAAAAATATATATATAGCAATAGCCTTGTTTAAACTCAAGCTTATTACCTTGAAAAAAAAACACGCAAATTCGTTATGCTAATAAAATAAAATGGAAAAACCAACCTAAAGCGTTACAGAATATTACAACAAAAATATAAATTTATTTCGTGAAGCGAAAAAGATGAATATGAAATAATTAATATTAATGCAAATTAAATTAGCTGAAGGCGTTAAAATTCAATTGTACAAATATTTAAGTAAAGCAAAGTTAAAAATTAAGAAATTTAATAAATGGAATAAAATCAGGTAAATTCGACGACACTTAACAATTCAATAAACACCGACCTTGAATCCTCCAAGCGATCGAGTGGCGAATAACCAGCAATGATAAATAATTTTTCAATAATACCGCATCCTTCAACTCCATAAATAATGCAGCCGCAAAAAGGCAAAAACCAAAAGAGCCGGAGTACGGTAAATTAATGGAAAATAAAACCAAAAGAAAAGAAAGAAAAGAAGCTGTAATAAAGTCGCCATTAACACGTGCGTTCAATGATAAGACAAAAATCTCCACTTACCACCACAATCTTGGTGCTTCTAAAAAATAATTTCACAAAGTGAAACAAAACCGAAAATCTCGGAAGTTATAATTACGAAAATTCCATCAGAATTAAATAAGTAACTTCGGGATAAATTTTACCAAACTCAACTGCTTCGCAGACAACCCAAACGGAAAAAGCCAAGATTTCTCGAACCAACGCCTATCACCCAACGCGCATGACCCTCTCTAATCAAATCAGAAAACCTACTCAAAACCAAAAAGTTACTAACAACGTAATCTTTTACCAGTGAATATATAATAAATAGAGGTTCAATAAATGCATTCACCGTAAATAAGCAATTGAAAGGAGCAAAATAATATAACGGAAAATGAACCGTTACACTCCCCCCAACCAAGACGACGAAAGTAGAAACCATCGATCAGAGGAGAAAACTCACCAGAGATAGAACTGGAGAAAAATAAGGTCCGGAGAAAATGAGGAACATGAAAGGAGAACAAAGGACTAAAAAAATAAAATAAAGGAGAGAAAAAAAAACACAGTACTGACCCAACCATTGCTCATCTAAAAAATGACAAAACAAATGCCAGTTGACCCCTCGCTGCATGGATGAAAACTGCTGCGCCGGTGGGCCAACCGACCACCCTAACACAACTAGTGTTAGCTCCACTAATGAACAAAAAAATAGATGAGTAACAGCATGGCAGCACCGAGAAAAAACAATAAAAAAATGGGATAAAACGGCACAAAACAACCACAGAAGAAGGAGAGGGTAGGAGGGTTGGTTTCGTGTGGCTGACTAAAAAGACAACAGAAAATTTCAAAATGGAATGAAGCCGAAAAACAAATGAAACTACTACCACCTTGAGCCACCCGGCACTGGTTCCCGAAAGAATGCATCAGTGAACGTAGGTAACTTTCAGTGAGTAGCAGTAAAAATCTTAAACCCACCACCACACTAGGCCAAGGTAAAGCGAACTAGTCCAGGACCGACTAGCCCACTGAAACTACCGCCACCGTGACCAACGGTAGGAAAACGAAATCAAAAATTGCAAAAAACATATAAAATACACGAACACAATAACACAAGGGCAACCTGAAGGTAAAACCCTAGAGAGCGCCTTTTGTATGGGGAAATGGAAAAAACACCCCCATGGCCTGCCGGCATCCCCTACCAACCACCCAAAAATGCTAGCGAAGGAAAAGGAAAGGATGGAGGACAAAAGACTAAAAATAAAGGTACAAGGAAGACGATTCTGTTAACCAAAACATGGATAAAAGGTCTTCAGGGAGAAGTAAATGACACAACCACACGCAGGAAAAAATATTCAATCAAAGACACGAAAGTGCCTGACCACTCTAACAACGGATGAGTTCGTTGAATTTACAGAAAATCCGCCACTCAAATAAACTTCCCAAAATAAATCCATAATCAGTGGAAGTAGCACCAACAAATCGGTAAATAAGAATAGGTTCGCATTAAAAATAAGGAATGTGTTAATGCACCCTAAACAAAAATAAACCAAAATGGTTATAAATAAAGGAGTAAAATAAATGCTTTTCGACCCCTAACACTAAAAATAACCTAATCAAGGTCAATATCAAAATATAGATAGTTAGAGCGAACAAACACCATAAAGAAATCCTTAGGGTCAATGACCGAACATATCTACCAGCTCAACCAACAACAATCACACTGCATTCACCCACATTCACACTAAATTTATTCTTCAAATTCTTCTTCCCCAAAGCAGGGTTTGAGGTCCTTAATATGCCAAACACCTACACGTTTATTATCAGGGACCGTCGCAAGTTGATAAGTTAAAGGTCCTATTACTTTAATGACTTTACATTTGACATACTTAGGAGCTAACTTTTGGTTAAAATGACGTGAAGCATCTGACAAAACGTAGTTACGTTTCCAAACTAAATCATTAAGATGAAATCTTAAAGGTCGTTTACGAAGGTTATAGGATTTAGAATTTCTTTGGTAGGCGTTGTTAAGGCGTCTACGAACGTCTTGATACAATTCGGACAACTGATTAACATCAGCGACTAAGTCTTCGCGGGTGTCAAGAGTCAGTTCTTCCTCTTTAAAATTCTTTAGACGACCATAATAATCTCCCGAAATCGGAACGGTTCGACCAAAGTTAAGAAAAGAAGGAGTATAACCTATAACTTCGTGAATAGCATTACGTAAAGCATGAGCTACTTTATAAAGATTAACATCCCAAGTGCGATGATTGTCATTTACATATGAACGGAGAGCAGTACCAATTACTCTATTGACTCTTTCCACAAAATTAACCTGTGGATGGTAAGAAGCATTATACCAAACCTGTTGAACTTGGTAACTATTCATAAGTTTTTTAAAGTCAGAACTAATGAATTGTGGACCGTTATCGACCATACACACTTGAGGAACCCCAAAAATAAGAAAAACTTCGTTCTCAATGAAGTTAACAACCGATTTAGCGGTAGCTTGACGCACTGCTTTCACTAAAACAAACTTAGTGAGCCAATCACACACAACGATGATGCTAGTATGACCATTTTTAGAACGAGGAAAAGGACCCATAATGTCTATGGACAAACATTGGAAAGGATATAGAATTTTCTTTTCTTTTCCCATAAAACCAGGTCTAGCAAGCTGAGAAGCTTTACTAGCCGCACAAATATCGCAATGACGGACATAACGAACAACATCGGCATGCATTTTGGGCCAATAATATTGCTCACAAAGTTTATGAAACGTTTTATAAACACCCAAATGAGCGGAGGTAGGCTCATCATGAAAAATTTTGAAAAGTTCTCTACGTCTTGATTTAGGGACTACCTGCTTCCATTCAATCAAATTACTGGTAATATTATGTCGATTAGGAGTATATTTATACAAGCTATGGCCTTCAATTCTCCAGCCGGGATAACTATCAGGATTATTCTGGACATTGTCAATCATCTTCAGGTACCAAGGATCTAAATCAACTTCAGCAAGTTCTAAAGCGGATACTATGACAGGAGCTCGTGATAAAGCGTCGGGAACAACGTTGTGTTTGCCCGGTCGATGTTTAATATCAAAAGAGTATTGTGAAAGTCTAACACTCCACCTAGCAAGACGACCAGTGGGTTCACGCATATTAGTTAACCACAATAAAGAATAGTGGTCGGTAAAAACTGTAAAATGAGTTCCCTCAATATATGCTCTAAATTTTTCTACACCGAAGATAACTGCCAAACACTCTCTTTCAGTCACAGAGTAATTACGTTCAGAAGAATTTAAAGTACGTGAAGCGTATGCAATGACCTTTTCATCATCTCCTTCACCTTGCGTAAGAATACAACCTAACCCGTAACTCGAAGCGTCACACTGAATATTAAAGGGTTTAGTGAAGTCAGGGCTACAAAGAATAGGAGCTGAAGTTAATCGTAATTTGATTTCACGGAACGAAGTTTCAGCCTCCTCCGTCCAGGTAATCTTTTGTTTTTTAACACGTCCTTTAATAAGGTCTGAAATGGGAGCAGAAAGAGTAGCGAAATTGGGTACGAAACGCCTATACCAAGAAGCTAAGCCAAGGAAACGTTTAACCTCGGTTACAGTAGAAGGTCTGGGATAATTCGAAATAGCTTGGACCTTCTTAGGGTCTGTATGCAATCCATGTTTGTCAACGATGAAACCTAAGTAAGTCAAACTAGGTCTGCAAAATTCACACTTATCAATGTTAACAGTTAAATTGGCATTCTTCAACCGGTCGTAAACTTCTTTTAACATGCTTAAATGTTCCTGAAAAGTACTCGAAACAATGATAATGTCGTCTAAATAAACAAAGATGTTATCACCAAGCAAGGGACCGAAAATAGAATCCATCAAACGCTGCTGCGTAGCGGGAGCGTTGGCAACACCAAAAGGCATAACATTATACTCGAACAAACCCCTACGAGGAACAACGAAAGCAGTCTTTTCGCGTGAATCAGGATGGAGAGGAATCTGATAAAAAGCTTGCTTCAAATCAATTGACGTAAGAAATCGCGCATCTCTTAATTTATCTAAAATACTTGATAAGAAAGGAATAGGATAAGCATCTTTCTTTGTCACAGAATTCAGTTTCCTTCCATCAAAACACAGGCGAAAAGATTCACCATCTTTCTTTTTAACCAGAACCATGGGCGAACTCCAAGGAGATTTAGAAGGACGTATAATACCATTCTCTAACATCTTATCTAATTCGGCATTAGCATGTACTTGCATAGCAGGAGAAAGTGGATAATAACGTTGTTTAATGGGATCTGCATCACCAGTATCAATAATATGACAAACTCTATCAGTTCGACCTAACTCGGGACCTGAAATTGCAGTGAAATTTTGAATGATTTCATCCAATAATAATTTCTGTTGCGGACTCAAATCGTCAGTACTACAAATAGCTTGTAATGCGGAAACCTCAGACACCGAAAATTGGTTAGAAACAAAGTCGGTTTTAACTCCAAAAGAGTAGCAAAAATCCATCCCTAAAATAAGAGTAGACGGAATAGTACCACAAACAACGGCGTCAAGAGTTTTAGAAACCCCGTCAACAGAAATAGGAAGTGATACAGTACCCAACATAGTCTGCGAATTACCATCAGCAGTGGTTAAGGAAAGAGGTAAATTACTTTTATTAATTTTAAGATCGTGTTTTCGAATTAGGTAAAAACCATTCTTACCAATCAAAGTCTGGTTGGCTCCAGAATCGAAGAGAGCTTGAACAGGTTCGCCGTTAATAAAAACCGAAACATAGGGCCTGTTATCGTCTGAACGTTTAGCAAAAATAGCTGAAGTCTCAGGAGAGGAAAGACAAAAATTACGTACCACGTTCAACCAAGATGGCCATAATTCGAGTTCAGCCTTCAATAATTCTACAGAAGGGATGGATCGGCTGCAACATCCAATCCCTAAGCCTCGTTTTTTGGATGACACCTTAAACATTTGGCAAAATAAACCCCAGGGTTACCACAGACGTAACAAAAGATAGTCTTGGATTGAGAGCAGGTATGAAAAGTATGCCCCGTACCCTGACAGTTCCAACATTTAGTATTAGGCCTGGCTCGATTTGCTACTTTCTTAAAAACTTTAGTAGTAGAAGCAGGTTTAGAAGTGAAAACTTCGGCACTAACAACATTTGGATGCTTCTTCTTGGGTTGGTAAGCTAAATCAGGTTCGAGGGGTAAAGAAGAATCAAGGTTAGGATTTCTATACCTAGCATTTTGAAGTTTAACTTCCTCTAACCGTTTACACAAAACAAGAAGTTGATCAACGTCTCTAATTTCAGTTAACGAAAGTTGAGTAGCATAAAAAGGTTGTAAATTACGTAAAATATGTTTAAGTTTTAACGACTCAGAAGGCTTCTCTACTAAACGGTCGAAAAGGTTTAAAAGTACGGCTACAAACAAACTTGGTTTTTCGTCGGAACCTTGCTTACGTCGTTTAATCTCTTCCCACAATGCTTCGTCGAAATCATTAGGCAAAAAGTCAAAACGTAACTTGTCAATTAATTCGGACCATGAAGTAACACGATTCCTAACAGCTCGGAACCAAACGAGACCTTGACCAGAGAATAGATCTACCGCACTGGCAAACAATTGATCAAAAGAAACATTGCGAGCGACTCTAAGTTCTTCGACTCGTTGTAAAAAAGCGTTGACTCCAATAACACTAGCGTCACCGGTAAAAGTTAAACCCCACTTACAAACAGGAACTGACTTAGTAAAAGAAGGTAAACTAGCAGTCGTGGTAAAATTCGAAGTAGCTCTAGAGAGTTGTAAACGATCAAGTTGACGACGTAATTCATCAATTGGATCTTCAATTGGACCACCACCCGAAGATACAGGAGCTCTTGGACGAGATAAATCAACTACCTGAACGTCAGAAAAAGAGACCCGCGGGCGCTGACTCGTGGAGTTAGCTAACGGTAAAACTTCTTCAATATTGGATTCGGGTTGTTCAACCTCGGATTCATCTTCAGGGATTTCATCGTCGTCAACGATTTTCCTAACTAAGTCCAGTAAGTCCAAACAAAGACTAACCTTATCGGCGTGCAGGGATTCTAAGTCACTTTCGGGTTTCAAACGATTCAGCCTAGCAAATAAATGGGACAACCGAGCGTCAAGTCTCACACATTCAGAAGAAGTAGGTTTTTTAATAAAAACATTATTGATCTGGGAGGACAGCTCACTCAATTTCGTTCCACAAACATCCAACTCACCAGGAACATCGTACTGAATAGGAAGGTAACTGTTTATTAAGGAGGTATCTAATTTCTCCAGGGCTAACTTAGCACGTAAAGCCTTGCGCTTTTGGTCAACGGACATGAATTCGGGATCTATCCCTCGGAAGATTAGTTCATAAGAGAGTTCATCGCCCCTCAAAGCATTAACGTTGAAACTCATGGTGGCGAATTAATAAAATGACAAAGTGTCCGAACAAAGGTGTCGAAAAAAAATGATAAAATGATAAGGGGAGAAAACCAGTAGCAATCTCGAAAGCCCCACGTTGGGCGCCAATTTAGTATAACAGGTAAAAGCGAAACAAAGAAAAATAATCACCTACCTGTATACTTACAAAAAACTCAAAAGAATTCGCCGACTAACTTAGTTGTTTGCGAGGGCCGTAGATCGCCGAGGATTGCCTTATCAAAGTTAAAACTCAGAAAGTGAATACTAATAAAAAAATGAAAAAATTGGGCGCCAGAAAACTTTTCAGTTTTCAAAAAAATATAGAAATACAGATAAGTAAGTTTAATAAATTCAAAGTATTTAACAATAGACAAAATAAAAGCCAAAAATATTCAATCAAACATACAAAACAATTCGCTTAGGTTAATTTCAAAAGAACCAAAAAAAACTAAATATCAACGTTAGTTGAATTAAAGAAAGATATACATGAATGGTAAAAAAAACGATCAAGGTGGATAAATAATAAATAAATAAGCGCTTACCTTTATTACCTGAGTGAAAACAAGTCTAATAAAAAAATGAACGATCAAAAAATATATATATAGCAATAGCCTTGTTTAAACTCAAGCTTATTACCTTGAAAAAAAAAACACGCAAATTCGTTATGCTAATAAAATAAAATGGAAAAACCAACCTAAAGCGTTACAGAATATTACAACAAAAATATAAATTTATTTCGTGAAGCGAAAAAGATGAATATGAAATAATTAATATTAATGCAAATTAAATTAGCTGAAGGCGTTAAAATTCAATTGTACAAATATTTAAGTAAAGCAAAGTTAAAAATTAAGAAATTTAATAAATGGAATAAAATCAGGTAAATTCGACGACACTTAACAATTCAATAAACACCGACCTTGAATCCTCCAAGCGATCGAGTGGCGAATAACCAGCAATGATAAATAATTTTTCAATAATACCGCATCCTTCAACTCCATAAATAATGCAGCCGCAAAAAGGCAAAAACCAAAAGAGCCGGAGTACGGTAAATTAATGGAAAATAAAACCAAAAGAAAAGAAAGAAAAGAAGCTGTAATAAAGTCGCCATTAACACGTGCGTTCAATGATAAGACAAAAATCTCCACTTACCACCACAATCTTGGTGCTTCTAAAAAATAATTTCACAAAGTGAAACAAAACCGAAAATCTCGGAAGTTATAATTACGAAAATTCCATCAGAATTAAATAAGTAACTTCGGGATAAATTTTACCAAACTCAACTGCTTCGCAGACAACCCAAACGGAAAAAGCCAAGATTTCTCGAACCAACGCCTATCACCCAACGCGCATGACCCTCTCTAATCAAATCAGAAAACCTACTCAAAACCAAAAAGTTACTAACAACGTAATCTTTTACCAGTGAATATATAATAAATAGAGGTTCAATAAATGCATTCACCGTAAATAAGCAATTGAAAGGAGCAAAATAATATAACGGAAAATGAACCGTTACAGTGGGTAAAAAGAAAAGGTTATAAAAGAGATACTTGTATATACAAAAAAGGAAATATTGTAACGTGCCACCTAAAATTAGCGCCTTTTGTATAAACTATAAATCCACCTACCTGTAACTGTACCGCCAAAGTCACATAATACCCAGTAATTACCAGGACGAGACTATCACAACCCCGACTGCACGCAAGATTTAATATTTAACATTTTTCACTTTTGTTTATTTCAATAGCACGCCGGCCAGTGAACGCAATTTTTTAGCACTCAGCAATCAGCTTCAGCCCTCCAGTTTGAGGCGCAACCAGATGGCGCCGTAACGCGCGCGCAGAGCAGCAAGAGGCAGGAGGATACAATCACCCCCCTTTCCGGAGGAACGCTCAACTTAATATTTTCTATTTTATTGGTGTTACATATTTTATTTTATCATTGGAATTACATTATTATTTATTATACGGATTTACAAATATCTCTGTGATATACATTCGAGCTGCGACAACACCCTGGCCCCAACCGAGCTACCCCAAGGTACTACAGTAACGTAGGGCGTTACAATATACCAATATCAAACCAAATTATTAAGATTTGTTCAACTTAAACTTCCCCCACGGTCAATTGATATGAGCGCAATTGAAAATTTTGTCATGAATTATTAGAAAAGAGGATTAGGATTTCTCATAGAAAGCAGTTAGAGGAAAGCTTTGTAAGACGAGCAACTAACAATTTTGCCCGCTTATACGTAGAAACTTGTAAAATCTGCTTATGTCAACATAATTAAAAACTGTTGAAGATATCGAGAGATTTTCTACAAAATATTAAATTAATTATATGGTTTTGTTCCAATGTTGTCGTTCATTTTTAGTCGGGTGCGTTATTGTTATCAACAATAAGATGCAATTTAAACATTTTAATGCAAGGTTTCCATTTGTCTTCTTTAGTTAATTCAGAAATATGTCGATTGAGAAAAAACTACATTCATAATAACTTAATCTTAAAAATATTCATACCTTTTGCATTTATACGAAATAATAAATAGCCCTTTGGCTAATGATTATCTTTGAACATTTGTTCATGGGTGAAACATTAATAATAAAGTACACCGTTTGTTTTGTAAGCGACTATGAATCTGTAAACAACAAGGTTATGATAATTTCAAGATGTTGTTAACGTTATTTACCTATGTATTTAAATAACGACAAATGAATTCAGAAAATGTCCGTAGTGTAACACATGAATAAAGCTTTCTATAAAATTACTTTCTTTAGTTATTCACAATTGCAGAATTAATTCTAAATATAATTTATCGTCGGAATGGTCAAGCGGTTAAGCCATTCGACTACAATGCAAACGGTCCTGGGTTCAAACCCGAGTCGAATGCTCCACGGGTGGCCTACCCAGTCGCGTTAGTGGTTGTCCATGGCGCGGTGTTTACCATATCACCCCGGATACATTGTATGCGAGATAACCGTGTACAAAAGCTATTAGTTAGGAGGCCTTAACCCTCCATGTTGCAGTCCATACTCCCCCGCGAAGTGTAAATGCCGACACCTTCACCTTCTTTTAAACATAGTTTATAAATGCTCCTTAAACGGTTTGATAATTTTACACTTTAATAAATATACTGTAATTATGACAAAATTTCAATAAAATATTGAAATTTATTTAATAAGCAAGAGCATCGAATGTTAATACAGAAGATACCGGCAAAATTATTTATTTACTCTATAAGTAGCTTGGTCATGTGATGCACACGTTCTATAGAGAACGTAAATAATAATGACCATTTTTTGAACATTTTCATAAACTTCTTTACCTGCTACGTTGTGCGAATATTGCTTTAAGCTTTTTCTTTACACAAGTACCTACATTGTTATGCTAAATAAAATTTAAATTATAAAACTAACGAAATACAATTATTTATTACAAGTACAGAATTTAGGTTACTTAATACCAATTTTAATTTTAATTTAATTTAAATACATCCATAGGCTATACATAGCATCGGAATTGTCAAGGTTAATAAAAATAACAAGGATACAATACAAAAACTTACTACTTCTACAACATACAGCTATACATCGTTGCATTCATAGAACTCTAGCAAGGAGTAAAAACATTTGTTTATTAAAACTTTCTTTATGGCCCTTTTGAAAGTACTGAGGTTTTTAATAACTTTCAATCTCTCTGGCAAATGATTGTACATTTTAGTGGCTGTTGCTACAGGTCCTCTGTGGGGGACTAATTAAATAATGGATAATAAATTTTCGTTTATTTACGGTTACAGTTAATTTAGTAATTATCTATCAATTAAAGCAATGGTATGTTATTTATCAACACCTGCAATATTTCCAAAAAATTAAGTTAAAGATTAATACTTTGATATGGGACGATTAAGTTCTACGACACTGTAATCTTTTTCTCACGGATCCTATTTTGTAAAATGTCCTGTAACATTATTCCAGAATTTAAATTTCAGAATAAACCTTGGAAATTACCACCTTCGTTGAAAATAATACCTACAAAAATTGGAACTTATTAATGGCTTTTCAAGCGAACTTCCAATAATTTAAATATAAGTACATTAAAAATAATTTATGGAGGTCTGATCACACCTAATGATGAATAAACACACCTAGGAGGTACCATATAATTATGTTCAAGAAGCCTGGCCACTATTAATTCAAAACGTGATTGAATATTACAGCAGCACCTCCAAGACCACAGAAATCAATTACATTAGGAAAGGTACATTAAATTCCTATTACTCAGACCTTAAGTATGTTAGTTTGAATCTGTTACAACGATGTTTATATTGACATTAAGGTAATTGTTATAAAACGTGCAAGCATTCTGTTTACAAATAATTTTTTTTATAAAGGAACTATTCAACCCAAGATGCCTATCTAATAAATTTAATAAAAAGAGGTTCGCAACTAATAATTATATTTAAGCCATCTAAAAACAATTAACAAAGAGTAATAAAGCTAAGAACAAAACTATAATTAAATGAAAATATAAGAAGAAATAATTCATCAGGAAAAGAAACCTGGCTTTATAGCTATAGTTTAACAACGTACGTTTCCACTTACGGAACACGAATTAAAAGAGAACTACTGCTTAACATCCATTAAACTCTCAAATAACCCAACTTGAGGTTTCTCATGTTTGATAATTACTTTTGAAGTACTCCAGTTACAAAACTAATTATATCGATATAACCGCTTTATGTGCTTAAACCAGGATTCAACTTTAACCAACCCCAAGTTATACATTTTTCATATCTCCTCCATAAATGTGAAAAAATATAAAATCATAAAAAATATATACATTTCGCATACGAAATGAAGCTGGAGGAAGATGTCGCTTTGCTAAATAAAAACCGGAAGTGCTTTTAAAATAAATGTCAGTATAGTAAACAGGCAGTAGACGGAACTGCGTAGGGGCGCCAGCGGCCAAGATGTCTACGATAAACCACGAAATGTGACGTGATGGAATCATTACGAACTAGGGCCTGGTGGACCCATTCTCTTAAACAAGGTTGAAATTCCACTGTCCAAATTGCATTATAACGCTTTTTATGTAATACCTTGCGGGAACAAACTAGGAAGGAACACGAACTGGCCGACACTTGTTTCACATCCGTTTCATGTCAAATAAACTTCAAAATTTAACCCCTTTTTAACTTTAAAAAGGGTTCAGAAAGTAAATAATACATACTAAGCGTTGTGTGTAGAATTTTGCATTAAAATTTCAAGTCATATTAAAGAATGGGCCAAAAATAACACTTGGCGTTTGTAAGATTGCAATTTCGTCTCAATTTAGTGCTCGTTAGTTAAAAGCAATCATATGTATGCCTTGCTTACGATGTAAGATAACACTATTAGCAAATGTAGCACTCATATATTATTTTTTTTAATTTTCTAAAGAAAACAGAAAAATAGGTTTTTTGAAATTTTGCAAGGGGAAGTTCTATTTTGTAACTATCAGAATTTGGGTGCAACTTTATTTATATCTGAATTTAAGGCCAGTATTTCAGTACAGGGTTAAGTAAAAACATGTATTATGACTTAACACAACGAACACCACACCTAAACCGTACTGTAATTCGGCTTAAGCAGTACTTTACGCCACAGCCACTGAAATGCAAACCATTACTACATTTATAATTATGAAGTTACTACAAGTTAGGTTAGATTTGGTTTGAATCAGATTGGGTGAAGTTAGCATGATAATTCCGAAAGAAATGCACAAAATGAGAACCCATCAAAAGATCAAGGTTCAGGAGCAGTATCAGGGCGGGAAATGATGATCGAGGTGAAAAATCAAAAAAGCATAGACTATTGCGTGATATTGTATGATAGCAAATGATGTGCTCAATGAATTTAATTGCACAACTACTCCAAAAGAAACAATACTTTTTGGCTATGGATTGCAACAGCTTGAAACACATATCTACTGGTGAACTCAGTTATTGGCATGCGGACAGAAATGACGTAGTCGACGGTGATAGTATTACCAAAGGAATACTGAAAGAGTCTTGCTTTGATTTACCCATTCTAATTACAATAAGTATTACTTATTAAGTAAAAAAATTCTTAAGTAACAAATATACCAACTGGGATAACTTCCGATAATTCTTAGATAATAGATCAGAACTGAAAATACCGTTAAAAAATAATGCTGATACTGATAATGCCGTTCAACATCTTCAGTCTGTACAGGAAGCAGTCTGGCGGTCAACACCTGAAAAAAAAAACGAAAACACACCAAGAACTACATAACCTGATCAAATAAGAAATATTAGAAAAATAAATATTGCGAAAAACATGGCAAATCATTCATGCACCTCAAGATAAAACAGATTAAGCCAAGCGGTAAAATGAAAGGTGTCGGCACTAACGCCTTGAGAGCGAATATCGCCGGCGACATGGAGGGTTAAGGACTCCTATACTAAAGTCGCTTTTCATACCTCGCACGCTAGACGTACGGGATGGTATGGTGAGCACTGTGTTTCAGTTCCCAGTTATTTTCAGTGACTGAGTAGGCCACCCGCAGAGCATCCCACTCGGGTTTAACCTCGAGACCGTCCGCGCTGTAGTTAAATACCTTAACCATAACCAATCGGCCACTACGGCGTAAAAGTCGAGCGGTAGGACAACTAAAAATTCTACTAAACAATCACACCCACACAGAATCAATGCTTGATGCAGGCTTGCACGTACCTCGATTTTACCTTGCTACACTTGCATTGATTTGGCAAACCATTATTCAGTTTGCTGCAAAGTTGCATTTGCAAGCTTTTTCGTGCAACTTTACTGCAACAATTTGCCTCGAGTGTAGGGACACCTTGACTTTCATTTTGCGTAAGTCATGGTTAGGGTTGGGCAGATATGCTGTAAAGATACAGCATATATGCTTCAAAATATGCTACAAAAAGTACCTTATTATATGCTGTAATATACAGGGTGACATTGAAAAAACTGCCATGCATAGTACCACGCGATAGAGGACCATAAAATAATAAAAAAAGTTCTTATACGCTAATGTCCGATCGCCTTTTGTTTTCAAGATACAGGATGTTAAAAGTTTGTTAGAAAATTTAATTTTTTTTTAAAAAACTACAATGCATAGTACCACGCGATAGAGGACCATAAAATAATAAAAAAAGTTGTTATACGCTAATGTCCGATCGCCTTTTGTTTTCAAGATACAGGATGTTAAAAGTTTGTTAGAAAAGTTAATTTTTTTTTTAAAACTACAATGCATAGTACCATGCGATAGAGGACCATAAAATAATAAAAAAAGTTCTTATACGCTAATGTCCGATCGCCTTTTGTTTTCAAGATACAGGATGTTAAAAGTTTGTTAGAAAATTTAAACTTTTAACATCTTGTATCTTGAAAACAAAAGGCGATCGGACATTAGCGTATAAGAACTTTTTTTATTATTTTATGGTCCTCTATCGCGTGGTACTATGCATTGTAGTTATTAAAAAAAAATTAAATTTTCTAACAAACTTTTAACATCCTGCCTGTATCTTGAAAACAAGAGGCGATCGGACATTAGCGTATAAGAACTTTTTTTATTATTTTATGGTCCTCTATCGCGTGGTACTATGCATTGTAGTTATTAAAAAAAAAATAAATTTTCTAACAAACTTTTAACATCCTGTATCTTGAAAACAAAAGGCGATCGGACATTAGCGTATAAGAACTTTTTTTATTATTTTATGGTCCTCTATCGCGTGGTACTATGCATGGCAGTTTTTTCAATGTCACCCTGTATATGGTCTAAAAGTTTTTATGCACGATCGCATTATAATGTGTCAATTATGTCTGCATTTGTTTGACATAAACGTCTCTTTATAGCCCATGGGTATATTTATAGCCCGCCGGTCTATAATGAAACGTCAAAAATTGATAAACAGTTTAACAGCCTTATAAAGAATTTTTTTAAATTAAAATCCATTGTATGCTCTTTATTAGAACTCTATTTAGGGTATTTTGTATTAACAACACAGTTAACACAATTATTTATGTGAATATTTCTAGGCGTAAATGCTTCAACCATTTGACAGTAGACAGTAAAAAATTAAAATAATTGAGCAACTACTCGATGTGGGTAGAAAATTAATTTATTCCTTTTATTTCAGTTTTAAAATCTTTGATCGTGCATAAAATTATGTATGTACCACTGGCGTAACTTGCTTTTATGGCCTTCGACGTGTCTTTAGCCCTCGACTAGCGTCTCGGGCTTAAAATCACGTCTCAGACCATAAAAGCATCTTTACGCCCTTGGTACATAAATAACTATTTCGCATATCTTTAAAAGATGTCCCAATGTTGAATTTTATTTTTTTTTAATTTGTAATAAAAACAACAGTTCTTGCAAATGTACTCAATAATAAAGAAGAAAACACAAATACAATAGTTTAAACAAGTTTTTAACCTAAACAACAGTAAACATTTAATGTACCAGCTACTTATTGCAATAAATAATCATGTAGGTACTCTTCTATGTTTTCGACTAAAAATCTTTGACGATTATCTTATAATATAATTTTGTACATAGAAAATTTTCTTTCTACATCGCAAGAAGTTGTAGGGCAATATTTAAACAAATGTGATTTTTCAATGGCAACGTTTTCCTCATTCGGGCTAGAATTAGAAAATTCGCCATTTAAAATGTTCTTGGTGGTTTTTAGTATTAACAATCCAGAATTTTTCTGGAACAAATCGCTAAATTTCTTAGAAATTGTTTTACATATTTGACAATTTTATTTTTATTTATAGTTTCCGGAAAATTTTCAACTAAATCTAGAGATTCTGTTAGAAGTAAATTTTGCGTTTCCAATTTTTTAATTATAGTGGGAATATCGTAAATATGCAATTTTATGTATGATAGCTGAGAAATTAATTCAGGATTTTTTAAAACATTTTGACAGTCAGCTACAGATTGTGCACAACTTGGATCGAAACTGTCTACAATATTTTTGAACTCTCTGTGGTGTTCACAATAAAATAGAGCAGCTTCGATCCAGGTACCCCATCTGGTTAAGACTGGTTGCGGAGGTAAAGATACATCTTTAAGTTGTTCGTGGTGAACCTCTATCCTAGACGGGGCTTTCAAAAAAACTTTTTTACCATTATTAATTAATGAATTTAACAGAGGAAATTCCACTCTAACAGCTTCAGCAATACGGTTTAGTGCACGATCTAAGCAAGTAACGTGAAATAGATTTGGTTAAAAAAATTTCAAATTTTTGCCTGCTTTATGCACATATGCGGCACCATCAGTCACCATATACTAAACTTTATCTGATGGAACTTGGTTTGGTATATAAGCCAAAGAAAGTGTATTATTAACGAATCTACAAATAGTTAAATGGTTGGTTTTAATTGTTTAATAGCATCCAAATAACTTTTGGAAGTCTTACCATTTAAAATGCCAAGAACAAGATTCGCTAGGTATGTACCTTCCTTTAACATCGGTAGTTTCATTGACGCTAAACCAAATATAGTGATTCGAAACTACACCTCTTATTTCTTCAAGATTTTCTTCGTATAATTTAGGAACATATGTCCTGGAAGCTGTACGGCGGGAGATGGCTGTTTCTTTTGTATACTGTTTTAGGAACATGGTGAATTCCGAAACATCCAAATTATTCAAGGGAATGTTACAGGACACCATCATTTTGCATAAATCGTTATTACATTTATGAGTGTTAGGATTGAAGGATCCTTCATTTTTATTTATACAGTTAAGTAGTAATTGTTGTATAATGTATAAGCTCATTCTCGGTACTTGTTTTGCGTTGATGTGGGCCCGTGCGGACGTGTTGATCCAGTTGGAAATTTTTAGTAACAACGATCTAGTAATTTAAATATAAAATTAAGAATTTGTTTCACCTACTGAGATTAAGAAGAACGTTTTGTGATTGACTTAAACAATGTAACTAGTAATAATTTATTGTTGTATGTCCAGAATATTAACTATTAAGTTTTATTTCAAATAAAAACTTAAATTACTACGTATTAGATGCATACCTGTTTTTCACATACACAACAAAACACTACACTTCTATCATATTTAAAACATTTATACGCCGATTGAGAACTTCCAACTTTTGGAATTTTTTATGATTTAAAAACAACTGATAAATGAATACTAAAAATTTTGTTGGTTTTTATAATGAGGTGTGGGACAACATTACGGATTAACCCAAGTTTCTAGTTAAGTACAACAACAATGCTTTTTCAAGAATCTTTGTGTAAAGATAGAAATTAGAATTCCAAAGAAATCTGGCAGCTGGAAAAACCGATTTTGTTGTACAAACCAGCTTATATAAAAATGTTTCTTAAAAACATGCCGTTTTATATCCTAAACGTTTAATATAATATGCAGTAACATATTCCATATGCTGTATACTGTCGATATTGTACATATATGCAATTATGCACCATAAAATGCAGTTTATTTTAAAGTAACATCAAAATACGAAAAATTGGCTGATTATGCTCTATAGGAAAAAACATGCTAATATGCATTTGCCCAACCCTAGTCATGGCACTCTAGATTAATTTCTGCAAAAATTTACTTTGTCATCAAAATGTTTCGAACTTGATACTACCATACGTAAAATTGAATGGAGATTCCAAAAATGTATAAATATATGGGGTGTTCCATTTAAAATAACAAAGTTGATGTCAATTCCGGCAAAACAGGAAGTGACAAAAACTTGTTTACTATGTCAACAAATGCCATTTAAGGAGTGTATTACATATGCCAAATTTCATTCTAATACCTTAAAAAATAAAAAAATTATGGGGGTGTCCCAGGTTTCATTGACACCCGGTATATTGGATAAGATTAACACATTTACTTCTACTTGACGAACACGAATAATGACTGAATTAGAGAGAAAGAAAAAAAAATAGAATGTCTGACGAATATTCTTTAAATAATACAACTGCAACATTTGCAGAAGGTAAAAATATGAAAATATGCGGAAGAGCTGAAGTTGACATTACTGAAAAAAATAAAAATAATAATGAACTTTAAAAATACATACAGGCCAAGCTGACATTGAATACATTACAGCTTTTTAGAAAAGAGGACATTAATTAGAGAGTAAGAAAGAAACTAGTAGGTCAGACGAGTAATACGGGACATATAATGCAACTGCAACATTTGTAAACGGTAAAAGCATGAAAAAGACGTATAGAGACCCAAAGGAACTAATACTCGGTCTCTTGCAGCACTGTAAAACCTTTATTACAACACAATTATCTGAGAGGAAGTGCCTTCAAGAGACAAAGAGCTATTATGCCGTGCATAATATGATTCTGCCATTATTAAGGATAAAACACTTGACGTCCTGAAGAATAATGCCCAACCCACCTTCTAAATGGTGGTTTAGGCAATTGAGAAGGAAGAGAAGCATAAAAGGAGGGACAGTAATTCTTAATGAAGGATGAAAAATTAAAGTCATTAACCAGAAATAGAGGAAAAAAGAATGAAAAGTAATAATTCAATCCGATACTTGAAAGTCAGTACTTGATAAAAACTATTCCATGAAGGAATATACAGGGTGTCCCAACCATCTGGGATTTTTCGATAGCGTCTTTATTATTATAATTATGTCAAAATATTATTAAGGAAAGTTGTAGGATTGTACATATTCTGAAATTATTTTCATATATACAGGGTGTTTGGTAAACATGTGACGATACAAAGTTGTGTTTTTTTTTAATGGATCATCCCATATTTTTTTATATATTTGGATTCTCCCTTTAATGGCGATCGCAACAATATAGAATTATATGGGTCTATTGTTAATAGTTCCGTAGTTATTCATTTGTTTGTGATAAAAATAACCTCACTTTGAACGAATATAACACCGTAATTACACCGAAATGTAAACTACTTTTCAGGGTACAATTTTTCGAATCTATTTTCAATAAAACTGCGAGCACTATCGTAATCTACAAATCCGTGGAGAATAACAAGTACTGCACAGCCGCGTTCTTTCATTAGAAGTGAGTCAGGCCTTTGACAAAGTCTGGCATGGCGGACTACCAGTCAAGATCACAAGAAATTTCCCTGGCCAGTACTTTAGTTTGCTGAAGCTGAGCAAACGCGAACTCCTAACAAACAGACGTCAATGGAGAAACTTCCAATTGTTTCCCTATCCACTCTGGAGTACCGCAGGGAAGTATACTTGGCCCTCCCTTGTATATGTTAAGGGCCAAGTGATTAATAGGTCATTATTCATAATGACTGGTCAATGTGATAAATCCGGTCAGTATTAATAATGACCGGTCAATATGCATAATGCCCGGTCATTATGAATAATGACCGGTCAATGTGATTAATGAACGTTTATTTAAAAAAAAACTGTTCTTCCTCTACCTCTAACCTCCAATAAATTCCTCTGCCAAAACAGTAGAGGTGTTTATTGGAGGTTAGAGTTAGAGGAAGAACAGTTTTTTTTTTTAAATAAAAGTACATTATTCACATTGACCGGTCGTTATTAATACTGACCAGATTGATCACATTGACCAGTCATTATGAATAATGCCCTATTAATCACTTTGTCCATAACATATATATTATACAAACTTCCCGAGATGTAACCACTGGTACCTTCGCTGTTGATACAGTCTTAATATCAACACATTCAAACCCTAATACCGCATCACACAATCCTCAAGAACATCTAAGAGTAATTGGGCTTGATGGAAAAGTGGAAGATAAAAGTCAATGTATCCAAATGACCTCATATCACCTGTACTCCTAGAAAAGACCATTTTCCCTCAGTTGACTTTAGGTAGAAGCTGTCAAAAATCTTGGTGTCCACATAGATAGTAAGCTTAATTGGAAAGAACACATAAAGAAGAAGAGGAAACAAATATAATTAAAAGTTAAAGAAATAAACTGGTTGATTGATAACAAACTGCTCATCTATAAAACTGTCAATAAACCTAAATAAACCTATCTGGGCCTACGGAGTAGAAATCTGGGGCTGTCCCACATTGCGATTATGCAGAGAGCCCAATCGAAAATTCTCCGTGCCATAACAAGTGCCCCCTGGTACAGGGTGTCCCAACCATCTGGGATTTTTCGATAGCGTCTTTATTATTATAATTATGTCAAAATATTATTGAGAAAAGTTGTAGGGTTCGATGTTCTACATATTCTAAAATTATTTTCATATGTACAGGGTGTTTCGTAAACATGTGACGATATGAAGTTGTGTTTTTTTAAATGGAACACCCCATATTTTCTTAGATATTTGGATTCTCCCTTCAATGGCGATTGCAACGATATAGCATTATATGGGTCTATTGTTAATAGTTCCGTAGTTATTCAATTGTTTGTGATAAAAATAACCTCACTTTGAACGAATATAACACCGTAATTACACCGAAATATTAACTGCTTTTCAGGGTATAATTTTTCGGATCTATTTTCAATAGAACTGCGAAAACTAAGAGGCTCTATGTATTTTCAATATACAGGATGATCGAAATACGCGAACCTCAAGATTTCTTGAAAATTTTAAATAGAACGCCCCATATGCGTTTATGTCATTGAATAACCGCTTTTCTAAGCTTTCAGAAAATACCATATTTGTTGGGTCCATGTTTAATCGTTACGAAGTTATGTTAGTTCCTTTGTCATATTAGGGATTCCTACGCGAACTCTGCTGTCAATTTAATGAGCGATTGCACCAACTGCTGATTGTTTTTATCGTTGGTTGTTTTGAGCAAAATCGCATCGAATATTGTTTATAAATACTTTTGCTGCCGTAAACACGTCAAGTTTGATGCGATTTTATTTGAACAACCAACAGTTGAATATCATCGACGAGTGGTGCATTCAGCCATAGGAATGCTTAGAAAACAGTTGCATTTAACAAATATAAAACAATTGCTAGAATATTTGTCAACAAAAACAACGGTTTCTGCGCTTCTGTCACAGTTTTTGTAGGGTTTGAGAGAAAAGCTTAGAAATAATAAATTTCTCGAAAGAAGAGTCAATAAATATGATTTATATTTTGGGTGAATGCAATCGAAATAGTTTATTAGCCAATCGCGTATATGTAGCACGGTGAATAGTAAATACTGAAGTTATTGGTCCATACTTTTTTAATGAATCATTGACCGGGCAGAGATACTTGAATTTTTTACAAGGCGGGTTTCCTGAGTTATTAGAAGATGTTGGCCTTCGAACTCGCCATTTAATGTGGTTCCAGCATGATGCGGCTGCACCCCATAATTATTAGAGGGTACGAGAATTTTTAAACAACTGGAGAGCGCAAAGGCGGCTCGATTGAAATGGTCCCCTACCATGGCCCGCGCGTTCTCCCGATTTAAGTCCAATAGTTCTTCTTGTGGGTCCATATAAATGACCAAGTTTACCAGGAGCCACCAACTACAATAAAACATATGAAAAATCGGATAGCAAGAGCATTTGCTGGTATGCATATCCAAACCCTACGCCATGTTCAGTTGACATTACTAAGACGTTTACGTCTATGTATTGAAACAGAAAGGAGAGTTTTTGAACAACTGCTGTAATGATAATTATTTTTGTAATAATGGCTTTTTTTGCAAAACTTGTTGTTGCAGTCTGTCTTCCTGTTTTTTTTTTTTTTAATCTTTTGTAGTTAATGTTCGTTAGTTTCTTAGTAAATTGTTTTCTATTTTATAAATACTAGTTTCATAGCGCATTAAGATTTTAGTTATTTACTAATATTACTAATTCATTATTTCTAGGCTTTTCTATCAAACTCAAAACTGTAACATAAGCGCAGAAGTCGTTGTTTTTGTTGACAAATATTCTAGCAATTGTTTTCGTAGTTGTTAAATGCAATTGTTTTCCAAGCACTCCTATGGCTGAATGCACTAATCGCCGATAATATCCAATCGTTGGTTGTTTAAACAAAATCGCATGAAACGTGACCTATTTACGGCAACAATAGTATTTGTAAACAAAATTCGATGCGATTTTGTTAAAAACAACCAACGACAAAAACAATCAGCAGTTGGTGCAATCGCTTATTAAATTGACAGCAGAGTTCGCGTAGGAATCCCTAATATGACAAAGGAACTAACATAACTTCGTAACGATTAAACATGGACCCAACAAATATGGTATTTTCTGAAAGCTTAGAAAAGCGGCTATTTAATGACATAAACGCATATGGAGCGTTCTATTTAAAATTTTCAAGAAATCTTGAGGTTCGCGTATTTCGATCACCCTATATATTGAAAATACCTAGAGCCTCTTAGTCTTCGCAGTTCTATTGAAAATAGATCCGAAAAATTGTACCCTGAAAAATAGGTAACATTTCGTTGGAATTACGGTGTTATATTCGTTCAAAGTAAGGTTATTTTTATCACAAACAATTGAATAACTACGGAACTATTAACAATAGACCCATATAATGCTATATCGTTGCAATCGCCATTGAAGGGAGAATCCAAATATCTAAGAAAATATGGGGTGTTCCATTTAAAAAAACACAACTTCATATCGTCACATGTTTACGAAACACCCTGTACATATGAAAATAATTTTAGAATATGTAGAACATCGAACCCTACAACTTTTCTTAATAATATTTTGACATAATTATAATAATAAAGACGCTATCGAACAATCCCAGATGGTTGGGACACCCTGTATGTATCTAATCATACGCTCCATACAGATTTGAACACCTCCTACATAGGAAATGTCATCCTGGATAGAATTCGCAAGCATCACATGAACCTCGAAAACCATCCATACCCTCTACTAGTCTACTGGAACCGTTATTACACCCGATGCACAACCAACCGAAGACGCAAGAGATGTTGGCAAATAGACTTAAATGGTAACTAAGGCGGCGTCGATGTACCTTCACCTCTCCACATCCTCAGTGCAGGTACTTATTAAACATTGCACCAGTTAGCACATTAGCTTAGAGACTGTATTGCATCTGATTGCTAACAAATGTTTCAATTAAGAAAAAAGATGAAATGAATTATCACGATGTATTGTTGGACGTTCAAGTCACCGCTAAACATGAAACCTGATATAAAACTAATTCTGACGGATCAACAGCATTCTTCAGAAACCAAGTAACATTTTGCTTCGTTGAGGTTGCTGGCAGCTGCAAGCCTAGATTCCGTCCAGTAAATATACGTGAGCATAATATTTTTATTCGCCGACCTGGATGGGTATTACTATGATTATTGTCTTATAAACCATGCATAGATCTCACATTCAATTTCGATATTTTTAATGCAGAAAAATATTTCTTTCGGATACAAAGTAAAGCAGTAGGTCCCGTGCTAATATGATGTTTGGCACTATAAAGATCCCTTCCAGGGGTGGAAATCTCTTGCGTTAGACAAAATTCTAGTCGGGTAGTGCCAATGGCCATAGAAGTCGACACGCGTTGAGAACCCTGGCATTAGCAAGCCTAGATTTTGCCCAATAAATAAATAAACAAGAGAACAATACTTTTACTCAGAAACTTACTGGATATTTAACTTCAGTTGTAAAAATGCCACAACACCGTCGAAAATCATAGTAAAAGTAAGGAGATGTAATTTTGAACAAATGAGGAAATTAGTTGTACGCTTGATGTGTTAACCAAAATCAGAAATTGTTGAGTATCCTGCCACTTATTATTTAAAGTGATATTCCGTGTATCGCAAATATTACCCAACTAGGTTTTAGCAAAGAGTATAAATTTATAGTTTTAGTACGTTCCCTAGAATACTAATTCTGTAACAGAGGTAAGGTTTACTAAAGTCAGGAAGATATAAGAGCTTGATCCTAATTAGGAAATGATAGGAATAATTTCAATAATACTTGAATATGAATAAGTTAAATGTGTTTCCCGGATATATGTAGAAACGTACAAGCATAAAATTATGAAATTATCAGAGAATGCTTTATCGCCACAGCTTTGTCCAACTTTCTTATTTTCATTGAATCTTTCAATGGTTTTACTAAAACAAATAAAGGTCCTAAAACACATTTTTAGAAAAATGTAAAAGCCTCTTCGCTTTATAATGGCGCTTTAAAGTACTTAACTAATTTATGGAAATGCAAAAGTTCTTTGAAGGTTAAAAGAGACGTAAAGAGACGTTCAAAAGTAATGAAAAACTTTCCTTTCTCGGCATTTAATTTGAATTAGTTAGTTAGCTTGTTGTGAGCATAACACTTTATAAACTAGCAGGAAATGTTATATTCATATATCCTTTTAGAGTGCTCACATTTGTATTCTGAAATCTTAATTAAAGCATAACCTATTTTTCAGAACATCTGAAAATTGTTGTCTTAGCTTTTGCCATATCATACTTTTAGAATAGTTTTGTATTTTTAAACAGTAAAATTCTTCCTCTAAATGTCGTAAAAGTACATGCATGAAGGATAATTAATAGTTTGCTAGCCTATTTTGTAAAATACAGGTCTATGTGACACATAAGGCAATTTATTAGGTTTCCACAGTCGTACGGAGGTATTTAACGTTTTTAACCCATCCACCATTCAACTATTTTTATTTATTGTAAGTTGTCGCTTTCATGCAAATTATACCCTGGTTTAAAGTAATAAAAATCTAAATAAAAACATAACTAACGAAGCATAGGAATAAAAATACGAAAACATCTAAAAACGAGGATCATCGCGTTTCCGTTTTACGACGTTGTCAGACCGAGAATGAATATAAGGGCGCATTAAGTGTTACGCATTTTTTATTTGTGAGGGCGGTTTCTTTATAAGAGAAGGCGAGAAGATCAAATTTCAAATAAACAAGTACCAAAGATGCGAAGGGTGTAAATTCAACGGGATATTTATAGGGAAAGTTAAATTTCTCGAAAACCAAAGGTGCTGACGCTGGATAAACTGTCAAAAAGTTTGCAAATTTCGTTATTACGATAATAATCGCGTTCCGTTTTAATAAAGGCCTAAAAGTTATTGAACGTCGTCAAAGCCGAATCTCTAAGTTTATGAATTTTTTCGACGTGACATTTTTAATAAATTATTTAGACTTTAGATGTGAAACGCATTTCCTACTTTTTTAAACGCAATATCAAAATCTGAGGTTTGCATTCGTTGATTATTTGATCGAATCTGAACATTCCGCATATACTTTGATCAGAATAAAAGATTCTAATGGAAAATTGGTTTGCAAAATTTTTCTTAAGATTTCGGAACTAAAAAATTAAGAAAAAATCTTTTATGAATAAATTTTGTTCCAAATAGGAGTTTTAGAAAATGTTTCATCTTTATAGAATCATAAAATTAAATACAAATCTTATCAAAAATTTGCAAAAATCGTTAAAACATGCAATATAGTAACAATATAGTAACATAGTAAGGGAGTATAATATTTTTCTTTCAGTTAAAATAATGGGAATTCTGCGATTATCTCCAACGATGGAGAGGATAACTGAAACAAAAATTTACCCCTCGATTTAGCATTCCTACGATCCATGAATATATTTTCAGGTAAAGTTGACAGATACGCCATAGAGAAGTAAACGGTGTAGAAGAAATTGTTTTTTACCCTTAGACGTTGGAATTGTGTACACATAGTACAATCTAAATATTACAGCGATCCCTTTTTGAATAAGATTCCCGGAAAATTCGATATTCCATTGTTTGAAGGACCAATTTCAAAGTCTTGTGTTTTTGTTTTGCTGAATTTTGAATTTAGATATTGATAATTATGGACGTTACATGAAAGTAAGGAGCTTTGCATTTTTTAGTTATTCAAGTTATTTAAGACAGTTCTTAATATTTCAAATATTTTAAATAACAGAACTATATCAGTTATAAAGCATTTTCTATTTCTTTTAAAAACGGAAATAAATTCGTCTCCAAAACGTTACTCTGTCAAATAGCGTAGTTTACATACCTATTTAATTTTTAGTATCTGGTGGTGAAATACTCACAGAAACTATAAAACCTTAAACTCGCCAAAATAAAATTCATGAAATATTTTAGATTTAACTAACAGCTTAAATTATGCTGTGATGGAATGCTGAGTTTCAGCGATATTTTCTTTGAAGTATTAAAGCATTTAATTACTTCTATCGGCTACTTCCTGATTTGCTTTATTCTAAAAAATTTTGTTATTTCAAACAAGGACACAATAGTCCCCTCCTTTACTACTGCGAAATGTCAAAGATTTTTACCTTTCCCTATTTCTTCACATACATCTAAAGCGTATAATTTCAGTTTACCTTTTCTCTCTTTAACTTTAAGTTTGCTCCTAAAATTCTACAGTTATTTTACGAAAAGGTTCCACTAATGAAATTGTGAAAGTGCTTCTTCTTCTTCTTTGGCGGTAGCAGCACTCATTAGGTCCTAGGCCCATGGGGCATCCGCCGCAAATTAAAGGGTGCCTTTATATAGATTGGCTCCTAGCCCAAAAGCTAGGATCTTGTCCATAGAGGCGCTCCGTGTATCCTCGGGCTCTAAAAGACCGGCTCCAAGTAGTCGATGTCTCAGAAGAAGCAGTCTGGGGCATCGTAAAAGGAGATGAAGGCAAGTTTCATCTGCTTCGTTGCAGAACCTGTAACTTGGTTCCTCAGAGAGGCACATTAGATGTAGGTGCCTTTTATAGAGGCCATGACGCCTAAGGAGGCTTGTGACTATCCTGATATGCTTCCTACTAACTCAATAAGCTGTTCGGCCCTGATTTTTGAGAGTTTGTGGATGAGTAGCTTCGCTTGTCTCAGCCCAGTACAAGAAGCCCAGTATGAGATGAACCGAGATTGACTCCAATCTCTAATTGGTCGCTGAATACTTGCTTTAGGTAGAACGAGGACCGGTTCAGGGCCTAAAACGGGTTCCGCGGAGCCCTGCTTAGATAGGCGGTCGGCCTCCTCGTTGCCAAGAATGTTACTGTGACCGGGCACCCAGATTACCCCAACCCATTTGATTGAGTCGAGCCTTTCCAGGGTCACTCGACATTCCTTGGCCAGTTTTGATTTGTGTTTTTACAAAATTCGAAGGGTTGAGTGCTGCTTGACTGTCGGAGCATATGTAGATATGCCTGGTCTGCTATCCTCTGGTGAGGTTTTCGTGGGCACAGACTAAGGTTGCCAAGACCTTAGTCTGGAAAACAGTAGGAAACTTGTCTAGTGCGAGAGTCTCATTCAAGGTTGGTCGCCGTAAATGCCAGCACCCAGCACCCATCTGTTTTCAATCGTTCTGTAAACCACAGTAAATCAGAAGATCTGATGCGATCTCTGAGCAGTGATGAGAATTCATCCCGTACAGTGATAGTTATCTCGTGATTTTTGGTGAAGTAGTAGCAGAGAAACACTACATCGCCGCGAGCACTAAGCAGCGGGATGGACTCTATCAAACGAGACAGAATCCCAACGTGTCGTTTCAGCCTCACATCACCCTTCCAAAGGCCGCTCGTTGACAGGCCGACTTTCGTGCTTACGTCTCAATCACAATGTAAAAGGGCGTTAGGTTGAGAAGGGCTTTCAGAGCCGCCGAGGGCGTGTGAAAGTGCTTGATATCAGTATTTTTTCTAACCCTAATCGTAATCGAATATGATTACTTCAACGTGAAATCAGCTATCACAGTGTGTTTACTAGCATATATTATTAAATTTATTAACTTTTGAAAAGACAACGCATTCGGTCTCACTGCTGCCAGAACACTAATATTTTTAAAAGATTCGACGGTTCAGTTGGTTACTCAACCCCTCTACTGCCCTGACTCTATTATATTATATTATTTTCTGGCAGAAGTATGACACTCCTTTCTAGCCACTTAAATTTGTATTATGTAGATATTGAGGCAGGCTAGCGAAACTTACAAATTTTACTCTAAGACATTGAAAGAGGTACGGATTCTTGAAATTAGTTCAAAATGGACAACCTAGCAAAGTATTCCTTTCTTAGATTTTAGTTATATTATTTATTTAAAGTGCACATATAAATAAGGCGAGTTATACGCTTATTTCGCATGGAGTTGATTAATTTTGATGCGAAGGTTAACGGGCAAAGATTTAACTATATTATTATCTTGGTATTTTTATCAAACTCAATTTTTTCTTTCTCTAAACCTCTAAACAGTCTACTAGTTTTAGGGATAACGGATATTAAATTTTGCAAAAAAAGAAAGGGAAAAGCATAAATTAAATATAAAACAAAACAGAAGCTCCAGATTGGATTCCTACAAGACTGAGCTTTGATGTGCAATATTTACAGAGAAACCGTTTAACTGTTTAAGATTTTGGTACATAATAACGTTAAATGCTGCATCGTAATAATTATGTATAATCCAAACAATGGTACGATTTTATTCGAGGTCTCACAACAACCTAATATTTTGGAGTTACTGAAAACGACGAATTAAAATAATATTGTACAATGATGATTGAATCTCTTAATTTAAACAAATTAAGTATCGTCCGTTATAATTTATAACATTGTTCCATGGAATAATTATAAATGTCTCTTTTCGATCAGTAACATTTGTTATTAACACGCAATTCTGGCGCCTCACTATGCTGCTGTAATTAACGAAAGGTAAATTCCATACCTTAAAACAGATTTTGCCATAGAAAGATATCAACTTTTTTATTCGGGAAGGAAGAACCATACGAAAGTAACATAACCTACTTGTCACCGCACCCAATTTCTCTGCTAAAACATGAATATATTATGTGAGTTCATTTCATATCGCAATCCAACGTTAAGCCTAAATATTTAACGACATTGACATATGATAAATGTTCACAATCACAATTAAGAAGATTTAGGAAGACATCTACTGTCGTGAATTTGAATATCTTTTAGCGGAAAACTTAGTAGGGGGACGTGGGGTAAATAGAACTCGGGGTAATAGGAACAAGATCAATGTTATGTACTTCTTAGCCAAATTCAGTAGAAATAATAATGAAGGAGTGGCCACCTGTTAATAAGGCAACACGCGATACGAATGCGCAAGCATCGGAACGCGCACATGACTCTACATAACCTACAATGTGAGGCCGTGAGTTACAACGTGTTTGTGTAATTGGGAGTGCTGTGTAGTATTGAATGTGTTTTAAGTTTCGTTTTACAAATAATACTTTGCAGCTGTGTTTTTTATTCGTATTAAAGGTAAGTTGTTTTAATTCCGTTACACTGTTACATAAATATTCAATACACAAATACTTAGCAGGCCTGTTCTAATTACCCCCCAGTTTTTACTGAATTGGGCAATTAGAACACAAGAGTTGGGGTTATTGGAACATATAAGGGGAAAATAGAACATCACCATCTGCGGCTTCAAAAATTGTTTAAAATGCCACGAAATCGAACAAAAACCTCAAATCGCTGCAATTATAGTATTGATTCAATGCAGAATGCGATTGAGGCGGTAAAGACCGGTCGAATGAGCCAAAGTGTAGCAGCAAACCATTTTGGAGTACCAAGAGGAACGTTAGCAAAGAAACTGACAGGGCACTCTTCAGCCACATCTCATGGTGCCGGCCGGCCCACGGAATTGTCATTGGAAACTGAGCAGAAATTGGTAATATATTTAAAAGCATGCGCAAACGCCGGAAGTGGCTTAACAAAAGTTGATCTATTGGATTTGGTCCACGAGTATTGCGAAAAAGAAAGTATTGAGACAAGATGGAATAACAACCGTCCTGGAAACGATTGGTTTGCGTTATTCTTGAAAAGACATTCTGATCTATCAGTACGCAAAGGAGAAGCATTGTCTCTGAAACGGCTAAAGAGTGCCGACCCATTCATTGTCCATAAATTCTTTGATGACCTCCAAGATATATATGCAAAAGAAAGCATTGATGATCCCAATTTGATATATAATTGCGACGAAACGTCTTTCCACCACGATCCCCGTGATGTCAAAGTTGTAGCTCAAAAGGGAAAAAAGAAGATTTCACAAAATATAGTGGGGTCAGGCAAGGAGACCACTACAGTACTGGCATGCGGAAATGCAAGTGGTGGCCTTCTGCCTCCATTCATAGTATTTAAAGGTGCGTACATGATGAAAGACTGGTTTTCAGAGCATGAAGAAGTATATCCTGGTACTGCGATAGCTGTAAGTGCAAATGGATGGATGGACACTACAGTATTCACCAAATGGTTTACACAAGTATTTCTAAGAAATGTTCCATCAAAAGAAACACGAAATGGGAAGAAAATCATTCTCTACTTTGACGGTTACCGTTCACACGTGAATTACGATATCGCAAAAGCTGCTCTCGAAAATGATGTAATCCTCATAAAATTTCCACCCAATCTAACACACCTGCTTCAGCCTTTGGACAGGACTTGTTTCAGACCACTAAAGCAAGCCTGGAACGTGGTACTCGCAACGCACCAGAAAAACCACTCAGAGCGCTTGCATAAGCATATGTTCATGCGATTACTAGGACGTGTATGGTCAAAGTCTTTTAAAAAAGATCACCTTGAATCAGGATTCAAGACAACCGGTTTGTTTCCACTTAACAGAAAAATGTTCCCTGAAGAGGAGTTTGATCCTAATAGTTTAAATAGATATAAACACAGGCAAAATGGAGGTGTGCCTGATGCTCAAGAACAAGCTACAACTATAACTGCTGGATCTAGCAAAGCAACTGACGAAAACGATAGTATCACTTCTACAGTTCTACCAGAGTATGATGCACCAGTTGCTGAAGAAACTGCTGGGTGTAGTATCGAAAATTCATTTGAAAATTTTATAAAGGAAAAGATTTACACATCACTCAAACAGAAGAAAAACAATGCCACGCAGCCAAAAACGAAAAATTCACGCGTTGCTGAGTATGGCGAGATTTTAACTCATGCAGACGTATTAAAAAAGTTAGAAATACAAGAACAAATTAAAAACAAAAAGCAAAAACAGCAAAAGAAGAGGAAGAACAACTCTAAAAAGAGGAAAAGAGAACCTACACCAGAAACAAGCACAGATAATGAAACTGAACCTGAATATATAGATTCCAGTGATGATTTGAACGTTTTAGAAGAAGAAAATGAATTGGATAACCAAATCATAGAAGTAGACAATGTACATCAAGAGAAATGTGTAGAAAACCGTTTTCAACTACCAGCTTCCTCACTGCATTTAAACAAATATTATTCAGTGTTTTATGATGACAAATGGTATCTTGGTCAGATAACTAGTTTTGCAGATGAACAAAACACTATGGCATATATGAAATTTTTAAAAGAATTTCAACCAGGTGTATTTAAGTGGCCAAAACGTGCTGATGAAAGTATTGTTGCTAGAGAATACATTTTTTATGGGCCAGTTGAACTTGCCGGGGAAGGACCTTTTACTACAGATCAAATGCAGTTAATATCCATTAAGTATCGCACAATGAAGAAGTATATTACATAAGTATAGTCCCTATTTTCTTACTTATTTAAAGACACAAAGATTTTTGTTGTTTGTTTTGAAAAAGTTATTTATTTAACATACGTTACTACTATTTTTTTATATTTTTTATACCTACGTATTAGGTACTTTGAATCATTTGCTATTTTCTATTTACGCACATTTACCTTTTAGTTTAGCTACCTAATCCATTACTACTTTTAGCTACCTATTTATAAGTTGTTTTTCTATGTATTTCTTGTAAGTTTGATATTGCATTAAAAAAATTTTAATCTATACCAATTGTGCTTCCTATACCTAGTATATTTCACTTAACCGCAAACATAATCAATTCAAATTTTGCAGTATATTTAGAACATATATGGAGATTGTTCTAATTGCCCTGAGCAGCAACTGCAACGACTTGGTGGAGAATTACACTGCCTGTTCTAATAACCCCCTATGGGGTTATTAGAACATAAACGCCGCACCAAAGATTTTAGTAACAAACATGTACTAAATTTAGTTGCTGCGTATTGTTTAAACAATATGATGTTAAGTAAACCTTAATCTACAGAATAGAATAAACGCTATTATGGTAAGTGAACGTCTATAAAAATTATGGCCCACAGAAGTGAATTGACCTTTATCTAGTTCTAATTACCCCGGTCCCCCCTACTACATTGCGAGAACTTTTAAGAATAATAACTGTTTTATAAGACTGGTGGAATTACTATGAAACCAGGTGCACTTATACGTTATTAATATCCTTTTGTAAATTGCCAATAGCTCAATCTATACTTCTATTAATACTTATTATCGCTGTATCATCAGCATACTGCTGTACTTAAACGGGTTATTAGTTATTATTAACACTAATTTCTTTTATTGTGGTAGCGGGTAATCACCTATCTACTTCAGGAAAACGACCTTGCCCACGCGATCATTGGTTCTCTTTACTTCCCAATCCTGGAAAGGAACCCTGTCACACGCCTAAATCCTATCCATAACCTAAAATCTAGCCTTCTCTACTCTATGTTCCCCTACCAACCCGCAATAGCCAGCGTGGTAGATAAATGGCTAAATACCAGTCATGAAACAAAATATGGTAAATAGGCCCCAAGTTCCCGGCTGTCTGCAAATCCCCGACCCAGGCAGAGCAGCGGTTGGAAAAGGAAGCAGACATGGAATGCTAAGAATCCCCGGGTAATATTAGGCTGGCAAAAGAAAACTACGATGGTATTTGGAACATTGTTGGAAGAAGATCTTTGATATGCATTTTATGAAGAACTAAATAAAATAAAATGGGACATTATTGGCCTATCTGAGATAGGACGCAAATGAGAAGAATGTATATCATTATTGATGTCAGGCAACATATTGTGTTGTAGAGGTTCAGATAACGAAAGCAAGAATGGTGTAGGCTTCATAATTAACAGGAAACTAACATCATATATTATAAAATTTGATAGTAAATCAGAAAGAGTGGCTGCAATACTCATTCAACTACATGAAATTTATAAAATAAAAATGATTCAATGTTATGCATCAACGTCGAATCACACAGGCGATCTAATAGAAACCCTTTGCAACGGGATAGGCGATAACACCAATAAAGATTATAACACACATTCCATCATTATGGGAAATTTGAAGAAACAGCAGGAAGAAAACGAGGAATATGTAGGAAAACTTAGTTATGATAAAAGAAATAAAAGAGGCTGTAGGTTTTCTAAAACGAGACAAAAGAAAATTGACGTTGATTAGCCTCGAGTGGAAAACAAAAAACGAAATAGACTATATCCTTCTTAAGTAGTAAACAGATAATGTAGTAGCTGGAGGTGCACCCAACACTCATAACTTCCCAACATCCCCGAGTGTTTTCTACTAGATGCAATGTGGGATTCTATAACTGATTTCTATACCCTTTTACTACCTTATTTTAATGCTTTGTCAAATCATTTTTAAAACGTACTGTCATTTTAGACAGATATACTGCATGCAAGTGATCAGTGTAGTATAATTTTCCTTCAAATTAATCTTTATGACCGCAAATTAAATAAACACTTTGCTTGAAATAGATGTGTGGGTTTTTAAGTTGCTCCTTCCTCTTAGCCGTGACAGGGTATCAATGAGACACCAATTAATTTGTCAGAATTACTTAAATTAATTAATATTTTAATATTGTAATTTTAACGAATTATAATGCACAAAAAGGAAAGAAAGAAATTTATAGACCTACAATATGAAATTACAGTAAACATACCAGGAGCAATGGAAATGGTAAAATTTGAATTGATTTTGCAAGAAGAAGCAATATGTAGATAAAGAGTACATATTTTGAACATACAGACATTTACAAAGGAGCATGGATCTCACCAGACCAAAGTTACACAAACCAAAGAGACCATGTGCTAATCGAAAATAAGGAAGAAAGATGCATCACGAATGTAAGAAGTTACACAGGACCGGATGCAGATTCAGATCACGTTATGGTTGGAGTAAAAGTAAAACAAATAATACCAATAAATACCAGTGCTAAGCAGAAAAAACTGAAAAGAATCAGAATTAATGGACTGTATTCAGAAATGGAACAGGAGAGGTATGCTGAAAGAATTCAAATGCAAATATCGAAAAATTAAGGAAAACAAAGTGTGGAAGAGCAGTGGGAACTAATAAATCTTCGAAGTAGCAAAAGACATAAGTAAAACAAGCAAAAATGAAACTAGCAAATGGTATGATGAAAAGAGAGGAAAGAACGAAAGCAAGAATAAATATGCTGAAAAAAAAACAGAAGAAAGTATACAGGATTACAATGACCTCAGAAAGAAAAGTAAAAGACTGTGCAGAGAAAAGAAAAGAAAACAAAAGCTGAAAATGATAGATGAAATAGAAAATGATTTTAAAAATAAGGCAATTATAAAAATAAGGCAATTAGAAACTTTTGCCAGGAAATGAGGAAAATAAAGAGAGAATGGCAAGCAAAACCAGCACTTTGTAAAGACAAGGATGGAACTGTAACAGGAGGCCAAGGAGCAATAACAGAGAGATGGGTAGAATAATTTGAAGAATTGTGGGACAAAAACGAGCAATTTAATCAAAAACAAGTGCAGGATAATGAAGACGAGCTAAATCTGACAAACGGTCCAGAGCAGGAAGATTCACCAGAATTAGGCGACATAATACTTAGCAATAATAAAAGGACTCAAAAATAATAAAAGCTCAGGAAATAAATATACGAGCCCCAACAACTATATGTTCGGACGCCCGCCAATTTTTCAGAAGCAGTTCGTGGTTGTCATGTTGCGTTTTCAAAAATGATTGTTGTTACACATTTCTAAACATATGTATATAAGCAAATCCTTTTTTGCAAAAGGTCTTAAAACATATGTATAACGTTAAGAAGTGTGTAACATTTGCGAAACTCCTTTAAAAAACACATTTTTTGCTTTTTGGCAAAAAAAGTGTACTTTTTTTATTAAAAAATCGTAAAGAAAGCAACACTTTTTTTAACTATTTAATTTTACATTTTGCATTAAGTAAGTGTGCTTTAAATAAAATATTGTAAATTGTCAGTTTGACAACTGTAAATTCTCAAATCCTTTTTATCCTGTTTTGAGGGATTTAAGATGTCAAAATGCAAAAAAACATTGTGTACAACTCGTATGAAAGCATCTTTTTTTCACTCGTTTGATTGATGCATTCCGGCTTCGCCGTCGTGCATCAAACTTCAAACTCATGAAAAAAAATATTGCTTTCATTACTAGTTGTACAAATAACTATTTATTAGCTATTTATGAAAAAACGACCCCCGTCCGAACATATAGTTGTTGGGGCTCATTTACAGGCAGAACTGATTAAATGCGGGGGTGGGGGCTTCAGGAATTTATGTATAAGCTGATAGTGCAAATACAGGAGGCAAACATGGACGGAAGCATTTATATTTCCTATACATAAGAAAGGGGCGAAAACGGATTGCGATGACTACAGAGGGATAGCACTACTCAGTGTGGGATATAAAATCCTATCAACGTAAAGAATAGGTTAATATCGGAAATTAAAGAGAATATCGGAAAATATCAATGTGGTTTTCGGAAAGCTATGCGCACAAATTGAATACACGCGCAATATTTCTAGATTTCAAACAAGTATACGACAGTATTAAAAGGGAAAAACTATGGAAAGCAATGAAAGAATTAGGAATACAACGAAAGTTAATTAAGCTAGTGAAAATGACATTGACAGATACGGAAAATAGAGTAGAAGTGGAAGGAAATTTATCAAGAGGTTTTAAATAAAAACAGGTCCAAGACAAGGAGATCCTTTTTCAACATTTTTGTTTAACATAGCCTTAGAAAAAAATCATAAGATAATGTAGAATAAATAGGACACGGCTTATATATCACAAGCGTCATCATCATCAGTGTTTGACATTCGCGGATGACATGACTATTGTAGCAAGAAAGAACCACAGGATGTCATGGTTAGACTTGAAAGAGCAGTACATACAAAACAATGGGATTAACAATAAATGAGAAAAAAACGAAGTATATTGTTTGGAGTGATGAGGAATACGAAACAGGAAAAAGTCTAAAGTTAAAGATAAGTGAGCAAAAAGAATACAAATTTGAGGAAGCGGAAAGCTTCAACTAATTTAGGAACAGCGTTTACAAGAAATCCAGAAATAACGGTAGAAATAGAAGCAAGTTTAATAGCGGGCAATATGTAAGTGCCTTTTCATCAGCTGATGGGTCACTTGATGAGGATGACAGAAGGACGCCTGCCAAAGAAAATAGTAGTGAGGGAGCTGGTTGGAAAGAGAACGAAGGACCTAAACCGTATGGGTGCCACAAGATGGAGGAAAAAGGCGCTTAATAGAAAAGAGTGGGGAGAAGTAGTCAACAAATCCATGGGCTTGCAAGGCCTGTAGGGCTTATATATTGTTATGATATTACAATTTAATTGCCAAAATCCCTACGTTGCATCGACAAAATTATTGTGATATCACAATAGATATTTTAATAGAAACCCTTAAGGGTCGTTACTGAGGTCCTTACTTTTATTTTTCTTCTATTCAAGATCTAATCTTCATTTTCATTATATTTTAAAATAAATCTTCGTTAATAGGGATTTATTACAAATCAATGATTCTTTTTCTAATTTCCCTATTAACTTATCTATACTAATCCTACACTCACAGTTACGTTGAAAATTCAATTTATGTTTTTTATTGACAACGATTCCCAGCATATAAATATTTCCAATTTGTAACAGATCACCAATAACCAATCCTTAGCATCGAACCATTTTCAATTCCAGTTTATTATTTCTTCAAGTTATATTAGTATCCAATTCACATGTAGTATCAAAACTTATGTTCAATCCAATTTTATCCAGTTTCAATTCTTCCCCAATTATTATTATGGAACACTAATAGAATTATCCAACTTCAAATATTATTAAAATTATAATTTATTTTCGTCTGAAAGATTCTTACTTCCTCTGCGTAAAATTATTTTTTTACTGTATGTTTATTTTGAATCTTGTTTTTCGGTCTCCCTGGTTTTGTTCAAAAATTCTTATGCAATTGGAAAATTGCTTTTTTATTCAGGATAACCGTAACTATTTAACTTTTCTATTGAACCCCTATTTAGCTATTCATATTTTACACCAATAATAATATTTACATTTTCAACACTTAATAATTAACCTAGCTAATTAAAATTTTCATGTTACATTTTTTTTATATAACTAAATCCGCATTAAATAATTAACTTTGGTTTCATCATTTTTTAATAATTAATTCCAATTTTTAAAAATGTAATTTCTAAGTTACAAATTTTTAGTAGGTATGTTAAATCTTGGTTAAATTTGGTTCTTAGGTGTTTACTAAAAAAGATTCTTAATGAAATTTAAGAGATTTGTGGAGTATTTAGTCGAAGTTCGTTAACATTTCGCGCTTAAAAAGTAAAATTGGGACAAAGTAAAAGATAATTCGCAACAACGAATTAATGAAATATAATTACTTTGTTGATTTTATTATCACTTTATTTTAGAGAACATAAAACTCAATTACTCATTTTCATCAATCTCCTTCACGTATCGCTTAAGTGCCGTCGAGTTTCTGCAAATTTTCTTAACTTACAATGTGACATTGACCGATCACCAAACTAAAACACAAGTGTTCTTTGCTGCATTTAGCTGATCGAAAATATAAGTTGATATATTATATTGAAATATTAAAGTCAAGATTTTGGTGTGATATGAAAATCTATATTGTAGAAAAGTTTTGTCGTGGACCAATATCACGAAAGAAACCACAAACTGTCCATATGGGTTCAGTAATTTAGCTTAGTTCATAGGAAATTCGGTCAGCAATTCTCATTTTCCCTTGTTGAAGTTTTACCGCATTGGGAATGCGAATTTTGTTGGGCCTAATGCTCTGTGAAAACGTTCTCTTTGTTTTTGAGTAATAGTACGTAATTTAAGAAGCGCGTTGCGTTAAAATTGGTTTTTTCCTCATCTCATATCTGCCATACTGCCACAACGAAGCTCATTCTTTGCCTTCCTTTAACTCTACCAAAAAAATCTCGGCGACGTTATTTAATAACAAATGATCGGACTATGAGTTTCGTCTGAAAATAAATCATCGTATTTTATATTCTGTTTGTGTCCAAGGGGTACAAACCTTTAAAATAATTTAATGCCACATTAATAAAGGGCATGAATTGATACTGGTGACTATTACAAAGCATTTTTGTCGCGTTAAATAGAAAAAAGGCAATCACGAAAATATCCCCGGGTAATCGATCAAAGAATTAATGACGTTTGAAAAAAAAAGGATTTGAAAAGGGAACAAACAGAAAATTTCGTAGTTTAATCAGCAGAGGTGAACGATTTGAGTTTGAGCCTACATTTTTGCCTTAAATTAATCCTTTTTGAACTTCACTTGCAATTTGGGTTTCAATTTTTATCTGTTTGTTTATTTTCAAGGTTTACATACATAGGTTTGATGTAAAATAAAATCATCAAATTCAGCTTTTTCAATTTTTATGATATTTGTTCAATTTTTGGCTATCTATTGGCGAAATACAATAGACTCGGCATAACAAAGGTTCAGAAAATACTCGCTCAGCTTTGTTGCATGTCCGCAGAAACATCAAATTCATGCCATTATACATTTATTATTTAAAATGTTTGCAGTAAAAAGGCACGTAAATCACTTCTTATCGCAGTTAGGTAAAAATTTACATTTTTTTCTATTTGTATTACATGGTATCTCGTAAAATTTTATGCATTTCGTAATATATTTCTTTTAATTACCGTCCTGGATCAGCGTTAAACTGCAGAGAACCTTTTATTTTATAAAAGACATATTTTTGGAAATATTATTAAACACAGATTTTACACAAAATAAATAGAAACACGAAATTGTAGAAAACTCTAAATTTACAGGTAACGAAGGTATAATTCATTCATGGTGCTTTAGCATCCATGCGGGCATGGTAGTTATCTTTCTGAAGTTATAAAGATGACTTTCTAATTTTTTTAATTGGTTGTACGTCTGGTTTGCTTCTCTCAAACTGAAATGTTGTGAGGTATACTCTGTTCGGTTCTTACTGAGACAATATTGTGGAATTTTAGATTATGCAGAGATGTGCTCTGTGGTTCGATGTTGCTTTAATTTATGACAACTTGACACTCTGTTTTAATTTTCTGAGAACCAGATATTCGCATAATAACTAAATCAACTTTTGGTAAAAATTCCCTGAAATTTTTGTCATTTCCTGTTGCATTTTGCAAATGTCATTAAAAAAAATTCAGTTTTTGAGAAACCCATTTTTAAAGGAATTTACGAAATTTTCCAAATTTTAGTTCCATTTCGTTAATTATGCAGCTTTTCTGAAACCTCAGTTTTAAAATTTACTAAAATTTATCGCAATTATGGTAGCTCTTTAAAACCATTTAGATTAAAAATTGGCAGAACAGTTTAAGTTACTTTTATAATAGTTTCTTAAATTTTCTTCTGCTGTTTTTAATAGTAGATGCTAACAGCCAAATTATAGTTTTTGTAAACTGTTTTAGCAAAACCTATTTGGGTGTTAATTGCAGCAATATTTTTAGTTTTTCTGAAAACAATTTTCAAAGAAATCTTTGAAGTTTGCCAACACATCTACAGCTGTTTAAAATGTTAAAGTTTGGAATTTAAAAGTTGCGAGAACTTTTGAAATTAGAGTTTCCCGAAATTTCATTGAGTGTCCTTAAATTTAAATTCTAACTCTCTTCCTGTCTTTTTCTTAATAACTGTCCTAAATCAGCCTTACATGATTTGTTTACAAGATAACAATAAATCGAAGTACAAAATTGTCGTAGATAATGCAGAGAAACTTATCGCATCACATGTAAACGAATTGTTTATTTATAATATTTTACACTGGATGTGGACACGGTTTTAGCTTTCTAAAGTTACAAGAATGGTTTCTTGTTTTAAATGTTTGTAGACGTGGTTTATTCCTCTCCAGATGAAGCTGTCAATGTACATACCGTTCACTCATTGTTTTAACACCAGTTGGCCATGACTTCAACTTATCTTATTAAATTTGTACTAATATTAGACACTCTACAACTCTGAAATTTGTCCAATGTTAGATTAGGTAGAGAAGTGCTTTCATAAGAATCTAACGTTTTCATCAAAACTAAAGTGACCATGTGACTATTGCCACCATAGCAATTTCTCTACATAACCCAAAATATTTGTAACTCTGCTTCGTTCCTTTTATCCTACTTTTCTTTTTAACAGGCTTTAGATTAGAATATTTGAAAATTTTCACTAAATTTGTATGGGTATTTGCCAATTTTACATGTTAAAAGCCGAATTTTATGTTTTTGTGAAATCTCTCATCGAATTTTCTGAAACCCAATAAAACGTTTTAGATTCAAAATTGACTTTTTTCTTGTGTAGTCTTTAGCCGGAAGGTTTTAATTTCAAAATTTGCGAAGTAAATTATTTGTAAAATCTGTCAACATTTATTAATTATAAATGTTTAACAACAACAACATTTTCTTTAACAATAAAAATTCCGGGTTTACGAAATTTCCTTTTACGACTTTCCAAAATTCAGCAAAAATTTTTGAAACTATTTTCCCTTTGTGAAATTTATTTTCCCCATAATCTGTTTGAATATTCGTTAATTTTATATTTCAACAACACCTTTTTAGAAAATTCTCATTTTGAAGTGGCTTTTAGTTTTAATAATCAAATATAAAGTTTAAATTTTCCACAATTTCCAGCAGCTTTTTAAAATTCCTTTGGAGAAAATTTGAGAAAATTGTTTGAGTTTTGTTAACTGCAGATGTTGCCAACAGATTTTCCACTGAAACATTTTAAATTCAAAACTCGATTTTTTAAGTTAGTTCTACCGGGTGGCTAGAAAAAAATGAATCCTGTTTAAGTCCTCTCATCTCCGGAACACTTTGAGATAGCAGTTTCAGTTTTTGCTTTCTAAGAAACAATGGATTGAAAATTATTACTGCCAAATTACAAACAACTATTTTAAAAGGCAAAGGAATGGCGAATTTTTTAATATCAACTAGAAAAAATCAATTACACATTAACAATGTTCTTAAAAATTTTATCAATAAACATCTTGTATGGTGTATTCTACTTATAAACATATTGTATAGGACCTCCATTTTGTAAATTCACAATTCTTAGTCTATGTTTAAACTGAAAAATTGCTCTTCTGATTAAATTTATAGACACTTCTGGCAACAGATCTTCTAACCGTCGGCGCAGATCTTCCAAGTTTGCAAATGGTTCCCGTCTTTCAGCATACACTTTTGGTTGCAATGCATTCCACACTGAGTAGTCTAAGTCTAAAGGATTACAGTCTGGAGACTGGTTTGCTCTAATAAAAGATGGCGTGTTTTCTTCTAAGAACTGTTGTGTCCTTGCTGCTGTGTGGAATGGAGCATAATCGTTATTCGGGTACAATCGATGCATTTCCGGTAGTAAATTTTCACGTAAATGCCGTATGTAGCTATTTGCGTTTGTTTTGGTTAGCTGACGATCAGTGAAAAATAGCCGACTCTTGCCATTCCAGGATATTACGCATAACACCATGAGCGATTATGTTTTTATCCAGGACAGCGCTCCATCCCACATAGCAGCAAGGATACAACAGTTCTTAGAAGAAAACTCGCCATCTTTCATTCGAGCAAACCAGTGGCCGTCTAATCCTCCAGACTGTAATCCTTTAGACTACTCAGTGTGAAATGCATTGCAAGAAAAAGTGTATGCTGAAAGACGGGAACCATTTGCAAACTTGGAAGATCTGCGTCGACGGTTAGAAGATATGTGGCCAGAAGTGTCTATTAATTTAATCAGAAGAGCAATTTTACAGTTTTATAGACTAAGAATTGTGAATTTACAAAATGGAGGTGTCATACAACATGTTTATAAGTAGAATACACCATACAAGATGTTTATCGGTAGAATTTTTAAGAATATCGTCAACGTGTAATTGATTTTTTCTAGTTGATATTAAAAAATTCGCCATTCCTTTGTTTTTTAAAATAATTGTTTGTAATTTGGCAGGAATAATTTTCAATCCATTGTCTCTTAGAATGTAAAAACTGAAATCGCTATCTTAAAGCGTTCCGGAGATGTGAGGACCTAAACAGGAATCGTTTTTTTCTAGCCACCCGGTATAACAATTTCGCAGTCTTAGTTTCTAAATTTCATTTTATAAAACATTATATTCTTTAATCATTCACAATTCCCAATATTTTTCTGACTTTTTGTGCCATTTTTTAAGGTTTTACTTAATTTCGAGTTTTTTAAGATTTATGAAATTGCATTTTAGAAAATTTGCGAAAAATTTCTGGGTTTTGTTCATTGCAAATTGCAACAAAAAATTTTTGAATAGAACATCATAACATTTTTAAAGTTTCTATATTTCCTTTTTCTTTGGGTTTTGTTAATTGCACATCTTAACATAAATTTTTCATTAAAACATTTTAGGTTTGAAACTGGATTTTTCAAATTACTTTTAAATATAAGAATTTTCCATTTTTAAGCTGTTTTTAAACTTTAACAATAAAACATAAATTCCACAATATTGTTGTAACTTTTTGTGTTCTTTCTTGGGAGTTTTGATTTCATAATTTACAAGATGTATTAAATTACTTTTTAGAAAATTTGTTAAAATTCCTAGAGTTTCGTTAATTAACTTCTACCAACAAAGCCACTCTTCTGTATAACCTAAAATTCTCTGAAATATTTCGTTCTATTTAGATTTTACATTGCTTAAATTTAAGGCTTTGCCGAAAATTTCCCAAAATTTGCCTGAATATGTGCCCATTTTACATTTTAACAACCGAATTGTTTTGTAAAATATCGCCTTTCAAAATTTCCGCAGCTCATTAAAACATTCTGGATTTAAAACTGGATTTTAAGATTTTTTACAAAACTTTCCCATTACCGAAGCTATCTTTAATTTTTATTTTTTTTTTCTAATTTTCCGGAAATCTCCAACATCTTTGTAAATTTTTCGCATCCCTTTTTAAAGCTTTAATTTAAAATTTTCCAAGGTTTAAAAAATTACTTTCCGAAAATTTGGGAAAATTTCTTGAGGTTGTTATTTGGAAATGTTAGCAACATTTTTTTTACATTTGTAGTCGAAAACTGGATTTTTATTACCCTATTAAAATTTCCCATTTTTATGCTGTTGTTTATTTCAATTTTCAACAAGAAAATATAAGCTTTTTAAATTATTTATAATAACAACTCGCGAAAATTCCTTGGCTTGTTAACTGTAAATGTTAACAACAATGTTTCCAATAAAACATTTTAGATTCAAAATTAAAATTTTAGGTTACCTTTAAAAAAATAATTTTTTAGTTTCTATTATATTTTTCACAATTCTCTTTTTGTCATTTTTTAAGGTTTCCATTAGATTTTGAAGCTGTTTGGAACTTTTTCATTCTTTCTTAAGACTTAAGTTTAAAATTATTAAACACCAACCAACACCAACATTTTTTACACTTTTTGTGTCTTTTTTAAGGTTTTAATTTAAAATTTCCTAAGACTTTTCCTAATTACTTTGTGAAAATTCTTTTGTGTTTGTTAATTGCAAATGTTAACAACAAGTTTTCCATTAAAACGTTTTATACCTAAACCTGAACTTATAATTTCAAATTATATATTTCTAAATATTCCACATGTTTGCAACTTCTTTAGTTTTTAATTTCTAAGATTTCTTAAATTAATTTTTAAAAAACCTTTGTTTTGTTAAGTGTGGATGTCAACAGCAAATTTTGCAGTTTCTGTTAAATTATGTACTTTTTAAAAAATTCATGAAATTTGCCAGCACTTCCGTAGCCGTCTGTGTTCAAAGGTTCAAGGGGTGCAAACTTTTAAACCAATTTAATGCCATATTAATAAAGGACATCAACTGATACTTCTGACTATTACAAAGCATTTTTCTCGTATCCAATAAAAAAAGACAAACCACAAAGGTAGCCCCGGATAATCGGTCAAAGAATTAATGATATTTGATAAAAGGGATTTGTAAAGGAACAAACACAAAGTTTTGTAGTAGAGAAGCGTTAATAGATGAACAAAAAAGGATTATTCCAGCGAACGCTCAAAATAATACCTACATTATTAAAAGCCAAATATGGGACCCAGTTAAAGGTTCGGTTAACAGGCTGTAATTAAAAGTACGTTGAACCAAACGCCCTTATTTAATTAATTCTGTCATCACCAAGAACACATCGCATGGTTATAGATTCCTTTATTATAAACGAGTATTAAAAGATCAGCTTTGTGTAAGGAAGTTGTGTTCTAATTAATGTAATCCTTAATTAAGGTGGCAATGTTACTTAAATTAAACACGAGGCGCTGGGGAGGCTTGACAAACATTCCTTTAATGTATTTCTACTTTGAATACGGAAGAAGATGCGTTTAATAAACTAAACAACTAAACATAAAAATATTATGGTGTTTCAACAAAACTATTAACGGTGCACCCCGGGAATTTCTAAAATGAATTGAGAAGTTACTGCTTTAACTACATACAAGAATTCAGGCGCTTCTATAGAAATGTTGTAAATGTCTGGTGTGCTTTTTATGAATCTAACTTATAGTTTTAGAAAGCTGGATTTAGACTTAATCTTCTCGTAAAGTAAATAAAATTTTACGCTTTATCCTTTTAAAGGGCATATAAAACAAATAATATTAGCCTTGCAAATTCTAAGTAAATATTTGCACAGCGATTTAACATCTTTAGTTTTCATAAATTTAATTCAGCAAGCTTTTTAACACTATCTACATGCGGCTGTATAATTAACTTATTCGGTTCGTGTAGCGTATTAGAATATAAATACAAATTTAAATTCTATATTTATGCATCCTTACTATGAAATACAACTGTAACCAACAATTTAATCTCACTTATTTTGATTAATAGTAAAGTATAATCAAGTACTCTACACCTTCTTATTAGTTGATGTCAAATATACCCAACCTATCTCTTATAATATTAATGACGTTTCACTCTAAACGATTAAAACTGGCTTGTTAAAATTCGTGAGAAAGAAGGTGCCGTGTTAATATGGTAATTATAATTAGCTCAAGGCTTTTGCTACAGAAACCTGTTCGTTATTCGGGTTGTTTTACCACTTGATCCAAAATGAGATAACTGAGGCCAATTCACATTGGTCGTAATTACTTAAAATGGCGTTGTTTTCTACAAATCGTAATTCGTATATTCTTTAGGTTTTGTTCGTTTAACTTTTGTTTGAATACATTAAAATTTGGTAAACCGAAAGTGAACGTTCCAACAAAGTTCAAGGTCCTACGAAAGGACAAAAATAATATTAAAAACATAATCCAAATGAGATTAGCTTGAAGGGATCGCAGCGATGGAAGAAATATAAATTGTATTATAAAATAACCGAGTTGTACTCCTATTCAAAAGGTTCTGCGAATGTTGCCTTGTAAACAACTTACGATTGAAGAATGGGTTTTCTTTTTTTTACGGGAACTAAATTGAATTTGGCTTGTTTTAATTTAAGGTAAACATTTAGAGATTAAAAGAAAAGAGGTAAATGTTCTTGACTTGGAGATTTCATACTAATGGATTTGGTTTTCATTAGAGCAACAAATTTAAATTAAGGTTCGTAAACATATCTACCTAAGAGAAAAAAGTTGTTTATTTTTATTTATTTCACAGTCCATAGTGTTTTGAAGTTTATTCGAGCTTTCCACAGTAAAAGTGCTACCTCCACAGTCAGCGTTCTGAAAATTGGATTTACTCAGCGCTGAGAGCGACACTAACTTGTCATGTTACGGTTCTTGCAGGTTATAAAAAATATTTCCGATAATCATGGCTTGAATACAACTGTCAGCACGTTTGTAGCTCATTTAATAAATTATAAGTTTCAGAAACGTCCTTTACATAGTTGATTTATTTAGTAAATTATAGAAATTTGTACGGGAGTTTCAGGCTTAATTTAACCTTATTTTAAAGATGTATCTTTCAGCTGGCGTAAGAATTCTGTTGGTTCAAATTCTTAATTGCAACTGCATTTTTACAGAACAATCAAATCAATCAAAACACCTACAAGCTTGGATCTGATTTAACTTACTACCGCCCGATTTAATAATTTCAGTCCAATAATTACCTTAGAATGTTATTTTTCAGAGTACAATCTTGGAACTGGATTCAATCGAACGAAAAGAAAAGGCGAACTTTGCTATTTTCTTTCCGCAGAAAAAATTGGATCACGTGAAAGAAAACAAAGTGAGTTCCTTATTTTTCGTGTAGAATATGGATCGGGTTTCAAATCAAGAATGGGGTGAATAACCAGGTTTAAAATACAGAATTCTTTCGAATGACCTAAGCCCATTTCTTTTGGAATAAACGTTTAATAAAGGTTTTTTTTTAAATTACAATATACAATATCATTATGCTATGCATATTGATAAGCATACCTTAAGGATGAGAATATTAAATACGTTAGGTGTTTTGTTAATTTTCTTTTAGCTATTTTCAAAGTCTTAAATCAAATTAACAACTTTAATAACCGAATCAAAGGACTTTGAAGATTTTCAAGACAATTATTGTTAAGTAAATCCTCTTGCAGAAAGCATGGATAGGAACAGCCACCCTGTCTGTTAAGGAACAACAGCGGTACGGTAATTACTTGCCTTTAGCGTTCTGTACAGTGTGGCCAAATTAAATGTTTTTCTATTTAAATTGATAAAGCACCTGAAGTGTTATTATATTATAAAACCTTTCAGGAATTCGAATATTGTTCCCAGTCTCGGTTAGAACCCGCCACTAAGCCAATCAACATTAAAAACATGTTGTATTATTCATATAATGTTTTGTAAGATTATCCAGCATATTTTGATTAATCACCTTCCAAAAGGTGTAGTATAAGCTTCAACAACTATATTTCTATTTTTTGTCTGCCTCAAATAACCAAAACTTTGTGTAAATAAAATTATTGGAAAAATCAACGAAGTTTTGTTAAACAATTTATAGTAACTATTTTGTTATTAAATAAAATAATGAAAGAAGATATTTGGCTTAAAGTAAATTTTTCAAGCAAGCTGAGGTAAGTTGTCCATTTTAGAACTCAGGGTAGCCTAAAGCACAGCACCTTGAAAGATTTCGAAAATTCAATTGTGATACGTTTAAACAGTTTTGAAATTCAATTATAGATATTTAAGTACTAACAAAACCAAGACTTCGCGACTTGAGATTCAAATACACTCTAATGAACGTGGATTTTATGCATTTTTGCAAAATGGTGATGCAAGTATACATATACAGTGGGTCTGTGAAATCTTCAGAACTGATTCTAAACTTAAAAATAAAAAAAAAACTTTAAATAAACACTTCTCCGGAAATGCTCTGCTTATGCACTATTAAAGATTCATAATAATGAAGACTGTATTTTTCCCAAACTTTAAAAAAAATCGGAATGAGTTCCCTTAGATTTAGTCCTCTTTGTACTAATGTGGAACACGTTTGAAAATCTTCGAGTTAACACGTATTTCGGAACAACCTTCTTCAATATACTGTAACAAAGACAAATATTAAAATATTAACCAAACCTTGAATTGCATTCAAGTTGTTAAATTAACTTATACACGAGTGTTGATGTGACGTCATTCAGTTACTAAGGTCGTTAACTGAATAGAAGCACACGTGCGGCGTATCGAGTTACAGCGTTTAAGAATGCCAGGAAAATCACGTAGTAATGAAACCCGATACCCGGTACGTGCTTTAATGCAGTTTTTACAATAGCCACGCGTAAGATAAGGTACTAAATATTGTAAGAGGGGTTCGATTTACTGTATAAAAGCGTAACTGAAATGCATCAGAGCATGGTCTTTATCCTGCCATCATCCAAGCAGCACCGACAGTAACTCGACACCCTTCAAGATGTGACTACACGTAAGATTATTTTATATTAACTTAAATTACTATTCTGGACTTGTAAAATATTTGTGTTAAATTAGTTAAACTCATTCAATGGACTTAGAATATTTGTGTAATTTGTTTAAATTCATTTCATGTACTTAGTCGTTTTAAATGTGATTGAGACTTAACGTAGTTTTGTATAACTTTTTAATATAATCAGAACTTAGAATTATTTATGTGTGTGCATTTTGCATTTTGCATCCGGACTTATAAGAATTTATATCGATGTACTTTGAACTTGGACTTTGAAATATTTAGATTGTGTTGTAAAAACTAAAAGAACCAATGTTAAATACATGACTTGTTAGTTGAATTTGACTTTGAATTAGAACCTCTTGCAAAGCTAAGCAAACCCCCCGTAACGAATGTGAGTCAAGTCTCTACCATCAGCATTGAATTAATTTAATTTAGTTAGCTTATTATATTATACAGCCCCAACACACTACGTTACAATATCGACGAATTTCAAGATTAGGCGTACTCTAAACAAAGAATTTCAATTGACCAACAGATAAAAACTAGAGAATTGAGTTCAGGTGAACGAGCCAGCCAAGCACTTGAACTGAATTTGAACTTGAGAAATAGTTCTCCGTATGTAACACACTTGTTGAGGAATGTTTGGTATAGGTATTTAGAACCAAACGAAAATGGAAGGGCAAAAGATAAACACAATTTCTATAAGCTCCAGGAACAATTGGATGAAATGAAGGGACAAGTGACCATAATATGAGATCTGAATGAAAGGGCGGGGAATAAAAGCGCAGGAACAAATAACTGTAGTGTAGAGGATAATTTGATGAAATAATACTGCATAATAATGAGAAAAGAACATAGAGACATACCCAGATAACATGTAGGTGGTTCGCAGAAAGTTATTTTCAAACGGTTTAATTGAAACCAATTAAAAATGATTTGAGAATCATTTAATTAATATGCTTATTTTAAACTTCACATAAGTTTTCAAATGTATACATAAATTACGACATATTTATCAATCGTTTATCTTATTTTGTGTTACAAACCATTTAAGTCATAACATGTAAAATTTTCAACAAAAACCTTTTTTATAAATGCTCAAAACTGTTCGTTCTCTAAATATTTCGGGGAGGTATCCAGAGAAGCGAATTTTGCGAACACGTTTAGAAGACGTTTGCAGTTTGGATCCTCTAAACTGTTTGGTCTGATACCATTAATAAACTATATAAAATAAATTAATGTAAAAGAAACCCAAACGTTTCTCTAAAACGTTTAACAAAGCTTTCTATGTTATGACAAAAAGTTTGGTTAACATGAATAAATGGTTTTCTGCAGTTATTCGTTTGCTAACTAACGGGTGTTCATAAACAGTCGTCATCCCAGTAGGTTGTGATTTCATAAACATATTTCGTAATTTGATTCAGAACACAAAACTAAATGTCAAGATTTGTAAAATGTCATTGTCTATGATTTAATCTAAGACTTGTAATTTGTTTTTCAAAGCAACCGAGATGACGACTGTTTGTGAACACACGTTATAATATGTATAGTAATTGAAGAAAGTTTTTGAGAAACCATGAAAAAAGGTGCCTAAAAGGTTTAACCGTTTACGTTTAACGTATTATAAACGCTTATCTAATGTATGTATATTTACCTAGAACGTTTATTTATAAACGTCTTAGAAACCTATCTCAAAACGTTTCTGAATGGGTTTGAAGTTTTCTTCTAGTATTTTATTAACGTTTATTAAACTTTTCTATACGTTTGTGTGTTAGCTGGGTACATAGGTTTACAAAAGAGGAAAAAGGCAGAGGGGAAAGGTCCATATATTACTAGACTACTTCTTTCTAAGTAAAACCATATGGAAAACAATAACAGACACAATTGTGAAAAGGGGATCAGAAATTGGTAGTGGCCACTACTTAGTAACGCTAACAAGAAGAATAAAGACACAACCAGCCTAAGAAACAGGTCGGAAAGAAATCAAGCAGATTACAAGCATTCGACTTACGACAAGCATATGAGATGAAAATGCTGAAAATGAAAGCGGACAAAGATATAGAAGAAAATTGGGCACTTTAAAAAAGTTGCAATGAGATGAAAGTGAGAAGTACTTTAAAGAAACGAACTACATGGTGGATAGAAGATGCGTGCAAATCGAAGAGGGAAAAAAGAAACATGGATAAATATCTACAAACTGTATCTCAGGAAGACTATGTGAAATACAAAAAGAGCAGTTAGAGAAGCAAAGCAGGAAACCTGGGAGAAGTTTGCTAATATAATTTAGAAACAGTTATAAAGCAAACCAGAAACTCTTCCACATAGGTAGTACTTAAAGGGACGAGAATGGCGAAAGGTACCATTTTATTTATAAAAACTTATAAAAGACTAAATAGGAAAGTTATTGACAGAAGAGGGCGAATAATTGAAAGATGGAGAAAATATTTCAAGGAATTATCTGTAAAGAACGTAACGCAGCCCAAAAACAAAGATCTAAATCTACATGTAAGGACTGATGCAAGATATTTAAAAGATGAAGACCCCGAGATCACAATTCTGAAGTTAGAAAAGACCATAAACAAAATGAAAATAGAGAAACAGCAGGTAAAGACGCAATTACACCAGAAAAGGTTAAATACATGGGAACGGAATGGGAAAAACATCTCTTAAACTGATTAACCAAACCCTAAAAAAATTTAAGAACACACCGGAAGATTGGAGAACATCGGAAGTCATTTCAATATACAGAAATGGGGCCCACAACAATGCCAAAATTACAAAGCTATTTTACTACTAAGCGGAAAGATATACACAAGCATCCTAGAAGCTGCTGCTACAAGAACTGAAGAGCACAACGGAAGAATATCAATACAGCTTTAGGGTAGGACGCAGCATACAGGACCTAATTTTCAACATCAGGCAGACAAGTAGAAAGGCATTGAAATACAATAAAACGTGTATGTGTGTTCATAGGTTTGGAAAGAAGGCATTCGACAGGGTTAATGGAGAAGAAGTCTCTAAAATATTAAGGAACAGTTGGGACCAGAGAAGAGTAGATACTACCAAATCGCTCTACATAACTAATGCAGCAGACATCAGGACAAATCATATAAAATTAACAGGAATTGAAACAATAGTAGAGCTGCGATAAGGCTGTATCTTGAGCCCCTTATTTTTTTACATTTGTATTTGATCACTACTTATAGGAAACTGGAAATTGCAACAGATTAAATGCTGCGAATTAATGTATGTAGAAGCTATTATGTGAGCGACAGAAAAAGAATTACAGCATAATCTGGACATTTTCAGAAAAAAAAAACATGAAAATATATACATGTATACAAAAACTATGTTAGCAAGTAAGGACAACGCAACACATAATATATACATACATAGATGAGGAAAAGCTACAACAAGTCAACTGCTTCAAATACTTAGGTGCGTCCATAAGCGAAAATGGGAAGGAAGGCCATGACATAAAAGAGAAGGTAGCACCAGCAAGTATGCTATTAATGATCCTTGGTAATACATTTTTCAGTAGTACCCAAAGAAACAAAAATGGCAGTATACAGGACGGTGTTTGCGCCCACATTGACCTATTCATGTGAATCCTGGACGTTAACTGATGAACACAAAAACATGAAAAATAGGAAAGACAAGGTGAAACTTGAACCAAACCCGCAGAAACAACCTGAATGTCAAACAACTAGAAGAGTATATTCATGAAGAAAGATTAAGTTGGCTGGGACATTTACAAAGGATGCAAGAAAATAGAACAACAAAAATAACATATGAAGCTCGCACAATAAGAATAAGATCTAAAGGACGGCCAATAATATGAAAAAATAGTAGAATATAAAACAATTCTGGCAAAAGCCAATCAAGAGGGAATAAACAAACTAACCTCGAAACCACAAGGTACATACACGAGGACTTGATTAAATAAAGTAAGTACCTAAAGTATAGTTAATGCATTTGTGGAGAAATCTTTGATGCAGGTATTTTGTAATTTTGTTATCATTGTGACAATCGCCGTCTTAGAACTAACGGAATGACATCAAATACTACCTTAATAAATCGGCGAACCTTACTGATTTACACTAAATTGAAGATAATGCTTGGCTGAAACAGTTGGTTAAGGATTTTTATGAGCGATTTCTGTAAATCATTAAAACTCTTTATTCCGTTTTTTGTAAATACAGCTTTATTTGTAAGTGATGTTGTTAAAAAGCGATGCTCCTCGGAGAATTTTTGAAGAAACTGCTGGTAAAATCAAGCCATGCTGGGAAATCCGTCCCACGAAAATCACTTACTCCTGGCTTAGTATCTGCGTATAATGCATTTCTGTGAAGAAATCTCAAATTGTTTCATAGATAACACCGTCACACTGGAACGTTGAAGAATCTGAAAATTGTAACAAGTTACATAATCAAAATAATGCATATTTCGGCCAACCTCAATAAAAATAACTTTACTGGCAAAGCTGGCTGGGGTTAGTCTTTGAAGATATTCTCTTCACCAAATAATAACAATGTTAAAATTGGTTTAAACAGAACTCTGTAAAATAAGCGCTTTGCCAAGCTGTTAGAGGAAAAAACTTCATTAAGAGTTCCGTATCGGCCGACTTTACTGTCAAAATTTATTGAAGCGACCAACTAACTTTGTCAAGTTCTTCGGCGAAGATGGCTTTCAAAGGTCTTTAGCGTTGGTTCCAAACATCAAATTTCAATTTGATGTTAGGCATCTTCGATCGCTACAATTTGACGTGTTCTGTTTGACCTGTTCACCACTTCATGAAGTAACAATCTCTTTTCAAGATTAATACTTTATACAACTTCTCTTAGCCTATTTTTATTTGCATAATTTTGTCTAAACATGTAATTATATAAGATTTCAGTATAGTTTTGGATTTGTATCTTTTTCCGTTTGTAAAACAGAAAGGGCATGTCTACTATTTTAACTGCAGTTGTACCAGTCTCACGTATCTTTGAAAAGTACGGCCAAAAACTCGATGAGAGGGTTGTTGTCTATTTGGATATCTGCGACGATATTCTCTGGATGCACGACGAGCGTTATCATTACCGTAACCATATACGAAAACAATATCGGCATATTCCGCTGCACTGAAACTTGGCATTTCTTCAACAAACGGCAATAAATTGTTAATTGGTAAATTTATTCTTTTACATCAAACAACTCACTGTAAAATATTAACTTTGTGAACAAACAAGTGATTGCCAATTAATAATTGACAGTATTTTGCCTTTTCAATGGTAACTAGATGAATGGATTTACTACTACACTTTTTAAACTTTAATCCCTTATAAATAGCTCTGTAACGAAGTGAAATAGGGCCTAGGTTCATATGACAGTTTTCACTTAAAATGACCTTCCCAATAAAATGCAAAAGTTTGTTGCACTGTTTATGAATCACCCTGTATTTCAAATATCTGCAGTTTTCTGGGAAGTTGTGCGATAAATAAAGACATTACATAAGTCAAAAGCTATACTACATTAGAAAAGATAATAATAAATAAATCAATCAATCAATGCCATTAAATTGTATTTAAGAACGGATTTCTGAAGCAGTTTAAAAAATATATAAGCCGATTTTTACGAAGGAACCATATTATTGCAAACAGAGATAATCGTAAATCTGGACAAAAAAGGAATTGTCAGTGTAAAACTTTATTACGTAGTTTTACAGATTGGATATTCTTATAATATTCATAAAGCAATTTCGAAAAGCAAAGACTATCACGGCAACATAAATACCCTTTGATATACAATACTCCTAATAATTAGGCCCAAATTTAACTTAACCGTTGTACTGCTTTCATCGAGTGCCGACCGAAAGTTATGCAACCCTAATTACATATGACTTTTTGTTAATGTAAATCAAGTTTCTTGTTTCTTTCCTGTAATAGTCTCAAACTAAATTATGTACTGTCAAATGCAACATAAAATATGTTTTTTTGGGCTAATTTTATTATAAGCTTGCATTAGCAATTTAATTACTAATGACATTTGCTGTATGGGTTGCAGAATTTACCGTCAGAACTCGGAGTATCAAGTATCGAAGCACAGATCATTATAACAACGGCAAATATTATCACGCTACATAGAAAGGATATTTGGTTTTGTACCGAAATTTTAAGAGAAAACGACCATGAAGTGCTGCAGTTTTTCACTTTAGTTACAATTTGTACACAGCTAAACTATACTAAATTCAACTTCGAGCTGCTGAATCAAAGCAAATGTATGCTTAGGTCACGTGGAAATCCGACAGGGCCGCTCTATTACGCGTATGCATGCATATGCTCTGAAAACGTTAATAATTGCAGTGTTAAATTTAAAAAAAATAATTAATATTCCAATTAACTTGTAAGTATTACTCGCACTGCAGGTCGGCGTTGAATTTAGTATAATTTTATTCTAATATGACAAAATTGTACCTAGGAATATTTGAAAAGCTCATCCTATATCTTTGAGAAAACTCGTAACAAGTTTTAAAACACAAATCGTTTAAATGTATTGCTAACTAAAAACGCCCAACAATGTTTATTAACTAAGTAGGTAATCGGTTTATTCATAAGAGATTACCTGAATGGTTCTAATTTTTCTGATATCCTAGGACTAGGATCATTTGGTCCGATAATTTCTGATTACGTTTAAGGTAACTCCTGAAGGACTTTCAGAATATCGTTTAAACTAGCTTTTAAAACAAAGATGTCAACAATTTTTTTAAGAAATAAATTATTTTACTCCTGAAAAGTGACCGAATTTGTCTGTTTTTCAAGCAACCTAAAAATATGTAACCCGAAAAAGCACAGATTTTGTTGTTAAAACTCCTGAGAAGCTTGGAAAACTTCTGAAATTATATCAACTGATTTTTAAATAAAAATATAAATAATTTTCTTAGTCAGGACGTTAATCGCTACATCTTTTAGGTAATATTTTGGCCTGAAAAGCCTTCCCCTATCTTTAAAATTTATTTTGCCAATTAGAGGATGTGCAAAATGAGAAATACACGATTTTTAAATTGACAAAAAAATGAAAACTTTGAAGCTTCTTTTGCACCTGAAAACCCCATTTTGGGAAAGTTACTCCGATTTTGAGGCAATTTAAATTTGTTGTGATGATTTTAAGCAGCTTGTGGGGGTCCATAAAATATTGTAACTTACACAGTAAATAAAACAAAACGCCCTCGAAAAAAATTCCATCTGAAGCTTTATTCCAGAAGTTTAAAAAAATATTTAGTTTTCTTCTGAAAAGCTGAATCTGAAAGCAACAAGCAATCTTTCAGTTAACAAGCTGCAGGCTTTAGAAGGTTAACATATTTTATTTTTGAGATAATTATAATTATGTTAAACAGATAGATTCCAAGATAAATTCCAAGAATACTGAAGCCTGAAAATTACCTAACCCACTCCCCCCCGGGTTTGCACCAAAGTTTGGTTTACTACCCTACTTCCAATTTTTCTAGACGAAACTTTTATATAAACAGGTTGATATTGTAACGAAGTAATGTTATTAAATGACGACTACGTTACAACGATATGGTCACCGTGTATTTGTCATTGAGAAATAATGCGTATGAAATTAAATTTTCTAACTAACAAGTAAAAGCAGGAAGGCAACAGCCTTATTTGTAAATTACATTTCAGTTTCGTTCCTTTCACACTAGAAATTCAATTTTCAGCATTTTCCATGCTAACATTGTATTATAACAAGAACATTTTACTAATCCTATAAAAACCCTCTAATTTTACGATTTCTTGGTTTTGAGTAGTAATTTTAATTTTAATTTTAAGTTTGGCAATATCAAAACAGCAATATTCCAGAAACATTCCAACGCATTTTAATTATGATGACCATTTAAAGTTCACCTTCAAAATTTGGCCGAACAATGCCTGGTTATAGAATGTTCAATGTTATCTCATCAATAGCAAACACAAAAATAACTTGAAATATCTGAAACATGCAGATTTTCAAGATACAATAGACTATCTAAAAGCTTGCACAATAAAAACATCAGCACTTCTAAATCTAAACATATATATACAAATGCTAGCCTTGTTTCTTTAAAATTCGTATTTTGAAGTGAAAACATTTTCGTGTATGCACTGTTCAAATGCTTCCTTTTAGGTATAAGGTGCAGCCATAGCCTGCAGTTTGCATCTGCACGTACACACCTAAATCAGCATAAAAATACTGATGGTTTTCCTAGGATTCTGTTACAAAAGCGTTGCTGTAGGTAGGTACTTGTGTGGTTTACTGCACTATTCTTTAGAAAATACAATTCCCGATTTCTACCAGGAATTTATTTTTAGTTTATGATTTACAGAAGAAGTTACTGCAGGTGGGGTGAATTATCGAGTTTTGCCTATTGAAACCACAGTATTTTGGTTTCTTTAGAGTAGGAAGTTAAATAATTGTTTGGCGTATACTATATTGACCTGGTATGTTTACAGAGGTTGTTACAACGCCATACCCGTTTCAATCAGTTCCAATTAGTAGCGTGACACGAACAAATTAGTAATTTGTTCTTCAGTGAAAAACAACATCCCGAACAAAATAACTTTGGCCCCAGTTTGACTAAAAATAGAAAATGTTCGATTAATGACTGTTTTCATTTTGTATAAATTTAAAACTTTATTATAAATATGGTTTTGGGGGACTTTTTTTGTATTTTTTGGAAATTTCAACAGATTTTTAACAAAAAAAAAAATTGCCTAAAGCAGAAATACAAGATAACCTTTGGTGTGGGTGCAAATAAATACTGCGTAACACCAATTAACGTATGTGATTACACCTGGGACAATTTTCAGTTCATCCTAGTGAATTACAATCGGATCATAGTGAATTGTTCTAACATGGAATAAATATTCATTAGGCTGATTACATAGACCGGATTTACTACAAGCATTACCCCGGATCGGTGAGAATCGAGCCTTCAGAGGCAACCAGGGTACGTTCCATGGAAGCAACAAAACTTTCGTATACTCTCGGAAGGCATCGCAGGAAGCTGCAGAAATGAACACAACCCCCATGTTCGATTTACTGCAGCATGAACGCGGCGTCGTAGCTTGTACCAGTATCTAATCGTCCGTCTTACATAACACCCGGAGCCGTTGGTGTTTAGAACCGCGTGACGAATTTTACCGAACTCTCAGTAATTCATTAAATTTCGAAAAATTTTGAGTTGGTTTTAACATGATTTTAGTGCTAAATACTGAAAACTTTCACGCACAGAGTGTAACTGTATTAATGTTATGTGGACTATTATTATTAAATGGTTTTGTTAAATCAGACGATGAAACTGGTAAGAAAATTTATAATGTTTTTTGTTTTGCTTTAATTATTTCTTAAATACCCAACAAGACTTTTCAAGAAGTCTCCCGAAATGCATTCATTTTCATTGAATTTTTTCCCCGAATTTACTTTGGATGCTTTAAATAATATATTCTTACAATAATTTATAGCTAAATCTTTCTTACTCTATAAATAATTGTCAGATAATTCAATAAACAAAAATATTTTTAGGTTCGTGTTACTGGTTTTGTTTGGTTTATTTATTGGTTGAAATTCGTATTATTATGTTCTGGTATGCAAGAACAACGTTTCAGAGCGTGCCCAAATTAATTAATCCGAATCACTAATTACAACGTTTTTATAAGAGTAAATTAAAACTGAAAAATAGATTCAGCCTTCAGTATAATAACCCATTAATTTAGGGAAGAATCTTTAATATAAAAAGAAACCGTTTTAAATTTCTAGCAATGCAAGGAAAAAATAATTTTTCGTGGTGAAAATTTTGCGATGCTTTAAGATTTAAAGAAACGGAAATGTAATTCAGTTGGGTCAGGTGTAACACAGTTCTTACATCTTGTAAAAGATGTCCCTTGGGAAGTGAGTTTCTGAAATCTGCTGTTTCAGTACACATTACAGAATAAAGACAGCATCCCCGCCGGAATCCTGCAACTGAATGCTATGGTTATTACTTTCTCAAGAAAATTCTACAGCCGCTGTAACTCTCGCTTGTATTAATTTAAGAAATTGCGTTTTTTGTGGTTCCTATTAAAACCTGAACTGTAATTTTTAATTTTACCCTGTTGGTCCGTTTAAAATATTTATGAAAGCTGTGCGAATCCACCCTACGCAAACGAATTACTGATTTATAAGTTTCTTTAAAATTTAAAACATTAAAGTTAGGTTTTTTATTTTGAAATCCCCAACTGGGAGATAATTAAATCCTAATAAACACTAACTCTATTGGACCGTTAAAATTTATTCATTTATATCAGATGTAAAAACTGAAAGAAGTAGATAATTGGCTTTTAAGGAACTAAGCAAATTATTCCATCGACTTGTTCGCATAAATCACGACTACCCCTCAGACGTCATAAAAGGCGACACTACGGAAACGAGAAATTAAAATACTACAAGAATTCTAAATGTAATTCCCCTTTTTAACGACGTCCCGATCTTCAAGTGACTCCCGTGGGCACCCCTTGCACAGAATTGCCGAAGTTCCACTTCTTGTCCATTAAAAAACAAACCACGTTCGGTGAATCTCCGAGCCTTTTGCAACACGCACTCAAGCGGACGTGGTCACGCAGTTTTCAATTGATTCTTCAGAGATAATGGTTCTCACCAAGGGAAAGATTTGCTGAAGCTGTCAGTTTTGAGGTATCCAAGAATTGTCCCAGAAACGGAAACAATGTCTCATCCGGAAGGGCCGAAATTTAAATACGAACCGAGGGATATCCCAAACACGCACACACCCAGAGAACCATCATTACCATTATCTTTTTGTGGTTTGTTTGGAGCTTTCGCCCTTAATAAAAGTATTTTTTTACACGTTCGTATTCGGCATTTGTAAGGATTAAATAAAATGAAGATAGCTATGATTAATGATTTCTTTAAAGAAACCATTTATGCCAACATTGAATTGCTTATATTCTACAAATTTACAAGAAATGCTAACGATTTTTGCTTATCATTGCCATTGCTGCTGTATTCGCGTAATCAATCAAAATGTCCTTTTATTAGTAATTACAAAAGAACCGCCTTTGTAAATAATCTCCGGAGAAAATAATAGGCCGATTCTTATTTATAGGGAAATACTATCTCTTTGTTATTTTTCTAAGAAAGTTTTAGTGTTGGTTATCGTTTAAAAGTAACCCCTTTCGCGACTAACGAGTTCCGGAATAATTTATAAATGCCTTCATCATAGCCCTGAATAACCTATAAAGCATCTTTTGATGTGAACACCAAAAACGTTAGAGTTGAAGGGTTGGAAATTCTTAAAGTTCAAATTTTGTTTACAATACCTCTTTAATTTATAAAGTTTTCTCCTTTGATGTAGGCATTAAACGAATCCCACTGAGTTATTTATTTATTCAATCACATCAGCAGGCGTCGAAATGCATTTTGAAAGATGGCGTGGCTTAGTCTGATTTATATCTGATTTTTTTAGAGGGATTTCAATGAAGTATAGGTTATCTCATGTAAATTATGGGCCGTTGTTTAGAGTAGGGCTGCTTTTGTCCGTAAAATAATCGAATGTGCTTCTTCTAAAGGCTCACGTCAAAATGTAACAGACGTAGGTGCGCCTAATTTGAAATAAAAGAAACGCAAACTTGTGATAAGGGAACCATTAGTTTTGCTCAGCATGAATAGGAGGAAAATTCTGTGCTTGTGTAGAAGAACAAGGGGCTTAAGAAAAACTGACAAGTTGTGATAGACAGGAAGATGAAAGTGTATATAAGCATCTCAACGGTGCTGCTGATAAGTCGACGTTACCATCACCCCAATTTGTATACAGCACACGTTATTCCTTTAGACAAATAGCAATTCACATACAACATTTTCAACTTCGAGCTTATTTAGTTTCACCGTTTGTTTTAGTTGTCATATTCGTACGCACAAGATAATTGCAGTTTATATTTCATATCCCGCAAACAAAGATTCGACGATCTGATAGGTTCCAAGTTCAAATATTTGGATGTGCACGCGCGTGGTTTTTCGTTGTTAGAAGTCAGCCTAGCGACAATGACAGGTAGCGTAAAAATTAGATTGATGCGCCGCTAAAGCTGAGGAAGAAAATACAGATACGCAAATGACACGCAAAATAATCCTTTTTAGAAAGCAGGTCACCTGTGTTTAGGATTTAATTTAAAATACTTTTAGACTGCTGATTTCTCGTCAGCTTTTTAACTGGATTAAACTTGCATCTAATTAAGTTAAACTAACTAGATTGAATTATTTTTGAAACATAAACGAATTAAATCGAAATTTCATCTGGCAACTCAGGATAATGTCATAACTTTTATATTTTGCCTGATACTTGTTTTGCAAAATCGACGCCCAACTGCCGTACCACCAGTTCTCCGGGTGGTCGTTTTGGGTTTGGTTTTTGTATCATTGCCCCCTTCGCAATATGCTTTTTCACGTTCTATCGACCATAATCCAATCGACAATTTTTTCTCGTAACCCTTTACTGGTTAGGATTAAGCAACACATATCACAGCAGCAGTTGAGGAGTTGCCTCTTCGAAACGGGTAAGGGGTTTAAATTTGGCATCCGGTATAATTATTTAAAATTGTATTAGTTATTGTCGAAATTGATCTTCAGAATTGATGAATTTCAACCAAGTTAAGTTTGGTTCTTGCGACGATAAACGAAGCGATACTTTTTTCTCGTAACCCCTTACTGGCTTGGATTCAGGCAACACACATTATACACCGCGGGTAAACCTTACGGAAGCAGTATGAGGGGTTGTCTAATCTGAACGAGTAAGGTGTTTCGAACTAAAATTGGTGTATTCTGTGACAAATGCAATGTTTTGTTAAAATTTTACATGCAACACGTATGTAAGATCATAAAATTTAACTTAATTTTTCAAATATACAAATAAGATGAAAAGCGATAGATAAATAACACGTATTAATTATATAAAAAAATTATTCAAAGGATTTAATATAATTGGAGGTTATTTATTAGACGATATACCACTTACAGGCCTACCAGCAGAACGACATTGAAAATAAAGATCTTTATTTAACCAATTACAAAGAATAACAAAATTAAATTTTTGTGGCTTTGATTTCAAAAAATTCTGTTATAATATCCTCCATATTCATATAACTAAACTCTAGAATTTCTTCTAGGTTTTGACATTTTAAGAGATATTGACTCTTAAATGCAATGTAAGATTAAAAAGTCTCGGTGTCTGCTCATAAGAACAAAAAAACTTGTTTTCGATTCCTGTTGAATTTCAATGAACGTTGGAAAATTTGGATATATAACTGTTTAATTATAGTTCCGTAATTCTACCAATAATTTTCTCAAATGCTTCATCGAATAATCTATTGGGCAGCAACTAAGTAATTGCGGCTTTTTTAAAGAAAATAAAAGACAATATTATCATCGAATGAAATAACTTTATTCGGTAATGTATTGTTCATTTTCAGCAATGACCTTTTGCCATCTTTCAAATAGCATCACAATTCCACGTTCATAAAACTAATGGTTTTTATCGGCAAAAACAGAACAAAGTGCGATTTGATATCATTATTATTATTATTATTGAAATTTTTACCATTTAAGAAGTATTGCAAAGAATGAAATAAATGGTAATCTGATGGTGCAAGGTCAGAACTATATGGTGGATGTGGCAATACATCCCAAGCGAGCTCTAATAATTTTTGCCGAGTGACCAAATATGTATGTGGCCTTGTATTGTCATGGTGGAACACAATACTGGTCGCTTTTCTTGAATTGCATTGTTCAATTCGGTTAGTTGTTGAGTGTACACACCTGACTTGATCGTTGGGTTGCGTAGTAAAAGTACAAAGTAGACAACTCTCCTGTAATCCCACCAAACTGATAACGTAACCTTCTTTTGATGAATATCAGCTTTTGATGTTGTTTGAGGTGGTTCACATTGGATCACCCACGATCTTTTTCGATTTACATTGTTGTAAACCCATTCTTCATCAATTACGAGGGCAGGCTGATAAGTCATGTGAATTGGTATAAAGAAAACAAGTAGAAACCAAATTAACAGTTTTATTTTTCAATGTAATCCCCTTCAACTTCAATACATTTATTACATCTTTTCAATAATAAGTATAAACCCTTGTAAAAAAATTCTTTTTCTTGCTCTACAAAATAAACCTCTGTAGCCATCTTGAGCATTTCATCGTCCATAAACTTTGTTCCCCGTAGGTGCTTTTTCAATTTTGGGAAGAGGTAATAATCAGAGGGGGCCATGTCCGGACTATAGGGGGGATGGTCAATTTCCTCGAATCCAGAGTCTCGAATGGCTAGCTTGGCAAGTTTGCTGGTGTGGGCAGGTGCATTATCGTGCAACAGCAACACACCATTTCGAAGTTTACCACGCCGCTTCTCTTTAATAGCATTCCTTAATTTTGCCATCAAGTTGGCATAATATTGGCCTGTCATTGTAGTTTTCGGTGGTAAATAGTCGATTAGTAAAATGCCTTCACAGTCCCAAAAGATCGTTGCCATTATTTTACCTGCTGATGCTTGCGTCTTGAACTTCCTTGGTGCAGTTTCACCTGAATAAATCCACTGCATCGATTCCCTTTTAGATTCCGGATCATAGTAACGAATCCAGGTTTCATCACCAGTTACTACACGGTTAATAATTTGTTCCTCATTTCCTTTACACATCTCCAAAAACTCACTGGAAGTTTGTACACGACGTTGCTTGTCGAATGCTGATAACATTTTGGGTACCCACCTTGCGCTCACCTTAGACATACCCAAAACGTCATGAACGATGTTTCCCACTCTTTCTTTGCTAATCCCCATTTCAGTCGCTATTTGCCACAGTTTAATTCGGCGATCTCGAAGAATTAGATCTTCCACTTTTTTAACATTTTGATCAGTAGTGCACGATACAGGCCTTCCAGGGCGAGGATCATCTTCAATAGACTCCCGACCTCTTTTGAACTGAGATGACCAAAAAGCAATAACTCGATAGGATGGGGCGGACTCTCCTAAAACTTCTTGCATATCATTTTTAATCTCGGTGGCATTTAAACCTTTTTTTACGAGGTATTTAATTACAGCACGTTGCTCGATTTTCGTAGAATTTTCAAATTCACCCGACATGATGTACTTCGATTGACAGTTCCACCATTAATAAAAACAATTGAGTGATAAAATTTTGCAAACATACTGTTTAAGGATGACTTGATGTATATGCTATATAATTATTTTTATAAAATTTGTGCAAAGTAGTGATTCACATGACTTATCAGCCTGCCCTCGTATTTAAAAAATGGATCATTTTTTATGTATCCGAGTTGCTTTAAACGCTTTTCAAGGCATCGAGCTTCTCTGTAAGCTCATGTGTTGTGCTTTGACTATCCGAATTGATTATTGCTTTGATTCAGTCGTTATCAACTTCAACTGGACGACCAGAGCGTTGTTCATCTTTGAGTGAAAAATCTCCAGAACGAAATTTAGCAAACCAAGTTTGACACTGCCGTTCTTTTAACGAATCGACGCCATAATTAGCATATAACTCTTTGTGGTCTTGCGATAGGTTTTTTTCTTTTATGGAAGTAAATTTTTTTTACTAAATAACAATTGAAGTACCAACTATCAAACAATAATATGGGTTTGACATTTCAAATACGTAAACACGTAAAAATTCAACTGAAACCATCTATCAGAGAAATCCGCAATTACTTAGTTGCCGGCCCAATAAATGTACATTTATGTTTATGGCATAAAATGAAAATTAATTTGCATTGTTCTAATTTTTGTTGTTGATCGAAACGTCTTCTGCCATTTCGACGCAGCAAAACGTCTCTGAAAACGGACTCGGTTAAGCAAATTTAACTTTAGTCCATGCAAAAATATTCGGAAAATTTCAAAAAAATTATTGTTTTTCTATAGAAAGCCCGAAACAAATCAGACGACTTAATTTGTTTGCTCTTATTTTTATATTCTATTCCATATCCATAAAAAAATTGTAACATTTATCACCATCATTATAAATAAATATTAATAATTTTATTCAGATTTTTCAAGTATTAGTATTATTACAGCTTTGGTGTACTTTTCACTGACTAACGAACCGTTTATCAAAGTACAGCTAAATTCAAATATAAATAGATTTTTTTTAATAATAATTTCTTTAATAATAGTGTGTGCAAAATTAAGAAGATAGCAAGAAACATTTTTTTTGTTACGCATAGCGAATACCCAGTATAATGGAATTCACCTAATCAAATTCAATTAGCTCCTTTTAGTATTTAGATGAGAACATACACCTACCTCAATTTCTTTTTTATTAAATCAACTAATATAAAAATGTCCGACGTGGTGCAGACCTTTAGCACTCATTGTACCGTGAGTTCAAAAAGTCTTTGTATAAGGGTTAGCCATGAGACAAAAATAATGTCAATTGCAAGATTTAGAATTTATTAACTGTCATCACTGTATTGCTGGCATAATACTGTTGCGCAAATTTCAATAAAATTGTAAAAACAAAGGTTCTAAATCCTGCAGTAGACATTACTTTTGTGTCTCATGGCCAACCCTTATGTACAAATTTTTTGAACTCACGGTACATTTATTGCATTTTTACTGTTAGTCATGTATATTTTAGGATTTAATGGAAACAATAGTTAATAGTTTTTTCTTGACTAACATTAATAACAATAGTTTCATTTTAAAGATTTCACTATGATATAAAATTCAATTAATTATTATACCAGGAAGAATTTTATTTTTAATGCACCATTAGCATTTACTCGTTTATGTATCTAAACAAAATGTTTCTAATAACTATTGATAAAATCACCGGCTTAAAAAGCGTCCACCAATATTCGGGTTGAGTACAATAAATTACTCAACATAAACAACATACGCAACGTTCCTGTTCTCTCTATTTGATATTTTTGTTCTTTAGATTTATTATGCTATACATTTCTGTGGAAATACTATTTAGACAGTCTAATAGGCGAATTTTCGTCATTTAAATATAGGACAGGCGGTCCCCCTTTTGCTTGGCCGCCCGCGTGGTTTGCACGCTTTACACGAACGCCTAGCATGGCCCTATCTGTTTTTAATACTAACAAGCGTAATACCATTTAGTTGGATTTGTTGAACCTGGTTAATGATAAGGCACTAAAGTATTTGCTTGAACCAAGAACGGCATTGTTTGGATTGGATTCAAGTTTATCCGATTGACCTATTGAAAAGAAATAGTCACTTACGAGTACAATACCACAAGTGGTCAAAGTTATGTTGATTATTTTTTTGCTGTAACATCACATAACAAATGTTCCTTGTGCTGGCATATGAATATCACGAGTGCGCAGCACGAGTGGTATTCGCAATCACAAGGAACATGAGTGATATTACAGCAAAGATAATCTACTTAACTTTGACCAAAAGTGGTATTTGAGGGACTATTCAACGACAAAAAATCATTTCTATCAAATTATTTTTCGTAAATTAGTCGGCAGTGAATCCACATTCAAGTTTGTTTACATGAACATTGTTTTCTGTGGAATACCACTAGCAATAAACAGTTTTCAAAAAATTGTCGCTTCATATCACTAGTAAAAATTGTCATAAATAATACCACAAGTTGATTAGAATATTACCGGTAATTTTTGCTGTCATGATCACGACTGCTTGTTGCGATGAAGATCGTCACTCTCGTTACGATTTTCTAAAGCAACAAGCAAGATCATGGCGGCAAAAATTACCTATAAAATTCTAGTCACGAATGGTATTCGGCATGACAATTCCTCGAATTATAATATTTGAAATTACTGAAATACTTGTCACTCAAAAAATGTTGACAGACGTTGTATCTAAGCAACGCCGCTGGTCGTGAAATTGTCGCGGTACTAGTGGAAATTGACAGTGTAATTCGAATGTGATTGGTTAAATTCATCAAAATACTGTGATTTAATTGGATGGCAGATTATAAGTGGAATTATCAAAAATATTAAATAAGCAACCATATAATAATTTTTATTCTATCCTCACTGTTAAAATTGTATTTTATGTACTCTTTGCTTCATGTTAAAATGAAATTTTATCGTCTAGAAGGCAAAAATTTCATATTCACTTTTTTCTTTATAAATCAAAGCTACAAACCATTTGACGTTTGACTTTGAGGTTTATAATTGTCAATCAAAATAATTAACTAATTCAATATTTGTAAATAATGGTGAGGATAGAATAAAATTTTGTATAATAAGTACACGACGATAAAATTGTTAATTATCTTCTCGAGCGTATTAGCATCTCGGCTGACGCCTCAATGCTAAACTCGCTCTCGAAGATAAAATAAAATTTTATCGTCCTGTATTATAAATAACTATTATCTACGCCCGGGAGATATATCTACGTCCATTAACGCACTCATTTTGCGTGCGACATGGACTTCATTACGATACTGTTTTTAAACTGTGGTCGTCACGGATTCGTCCATTTTTACAGCTACTATTAGAATTAATTTTCGACTTGTCAAAAAGATTATGTAAAACGTCAGATTATTTGTAAACGTTTTTTAGATTATGCGAGGGCGTAGATAAAATATTGTACAATGTACGTGTGATAATGCATTATTAAGATACGCGTTTGAAATTTGCACAACGAGGTACGAGGTGGGGGGCGAGTTGTGTAATCAAACAATGCTCATATCCCACTTGAATCGTAAATATCTATAACTATTTTTGACGGTATCGCTTTGCTGTAGTTTAGTGATGCTGAATTGTTGAAACATCTAACAGGGATGTCGGTTGAATTCAGAATTACAACCTTTCTACCCTATCAAAAGCTAGAATTTATTTAAAAATAGCAATTAAGTTTTGAAATCTGCACGTGGTGGCTTCGAACTTCGAATTTCCCAAATTTTAAATTTTGAATTCAAATCCGAATTTTGAAAAGTTAAATCTCGAAAATCTGGATCGAGTTACGATTCTTTGTGCTTAAAGAAAGCATCGAGCTTGCCTTTTCCGTATACAATCCCTCTCTAAAGTTTACTATTGCCAATTTATTGATGTTTTATTGTTTCGTGTATATTTGCTAAAAATTAAAGGTACAACAGCCATATCTATTTAGTAAAACCGTTTTTTAGGAGCTAAAATACTTTATGAAACTTCATTTAGGACACTTTTGTCAAAAATTATCAAAACCTGTAGTAGGGGAAGGTGGGGCAAAACCGCACACCTAAAGTTTAATTTTTTTTACCGACCAGATTTGTGCCCAACAAATGCGGGAAAAAATACTAGAGTCTAAACTAACGACTATATATTAAAAATAAAATTTATCTTCATACATAACATGTTACAAACCGCGAAAAAAAATTTTTACAATATGCAACTGGCGATTTTGCCCCACACCTTGGGGTAATATCGGCCGCCTTACGGTTGGAGCAAACCCGTTTAACTTAAAATGAGCATTCTTTGTAACAGAACTAACAAAAACTATTTAAATAAACACATGTTGCTCACAAACACATCTAGTTGATCTTCTGGTAGTCCTGTGCACCATCATGGTACCATTTTTTGCAACTTCGGCATTGGACCCAACCTTCATTTTCCTTTGATTTTGAATAGAATCTGTGACAAACATCACAGTGTGGATTGTCGTCATTATCACCTTCCTAACTATCACTGTCTGCATATTGGGTTCGGTTCCCGAGACCGCCGATACCCCCGCCGGAATTCTAGAGGTCGTACGCTTCACCGTGCTTCGGAGGGCACGTTAAGCCGGGGGCGGTTCTGATTATCATACTAACACCTTTGATAACCGTTAACTTCGCAACACTGCGGTTCGACCTTATTCACCTTTTTCGACGGGTAAAGGCCTCCTGTTCCGCATATGTGCGAAGAGGTCTATAGAACTCATATTTAGGAGTTAATAACAGGCCATTGGTCTAGGCTGCGCCCATAAGACGAAAAAAGAATTAATGCAGTTTTTATTATCTCTGTTGGCCTATAAATCAATACATTAAAGGAGTGTAATGTATAATTCAGAGTATCTGTGTCTGTATCTGCAACCTATTTTACCTTTCGATATCGAGGCTGGTTCGTTAGTGTATGTGGTGTGCACAACTCGTCTCTCTGCGAGTTACGTGGTTGGTGTACCGTTTTACCTAAATTCTGCACAATATGGATAGTGTAAGTGTCAGGACCTAGTTATTCTACCTCTTAGACCTGTAAAATCCAGAGTAATATATTTGAAATTAGCTTAAAATCACATAAACTTTTTTCCTAGTACTTATTCGAATTAATACATAAAATTTGAGCAGTTTCCCGTAATCTAAATTTAAATGTTACATTAATCTAATTCTACAATCAGCCATTATTAACTCGATTAAAACAAATATAAATATTGTTATTTCAAGCCAGATAAACAGGTTTAATTATGCTAAAATATACAACACTACATTGTCAACAAGTGGGGAAGTTTTATCAAACACAGAGAATACAATTCGAAATTCGAAATTTTTGATGGGACATATGAGGAATTTAGAATTTGAATCTTGAATATCGATTCAACGTTCATAATTTTAAATTGGGAGGCTGAATTTGGGGATTCAAATCCTTAAAATTCGATTATATTCAGACTAAAGCTACAAAGCTATTAGAAAGAACAATTTGTGAGGTTTTATATTTTGGATACCGAAATTTTTAATGAATTTTTAAGTCGTGTCTATTTAGGTTTAAACCTCATTTATTAAATTAATACATCGACTAATAAATTCCGCCGTGTTGGTACGCTTCTTAGTTATTTTCAGCATAAGGTTTTAAACTTTCAACATATCAATTTCTACTGCATTTTTTATATTCGATTATTTGAAGTTCAAATTAAAGTATTGAAAATCGGACTAAAATACCAAAAATTTCCGGTAATAGTTAAATATTATTCAGTTCAGTTGAATGTTTCACTAGGCTAATTTTGCAACGAGTTAATTAACTCGAATCGAAACAATGTTGTTATGTATATTGAAATTTGTAATCAGATAAACACGTTTTAATATGCTAACATATACAAAATTGATTGTGAATAAGTAGAGTTGGAAGTTTTATAAAACATATATAAAGGACACACAGGATTTGACATTTTTGACAACGTTATGAGCAATTTAAAGTCTAAATTTAGAATTTGGTGGTTGAATCTTACATTCAGACTTAGGTTTCAATTCTTGAAAAGAAAAGTTTTTAGATTATACACCAAAATTTCTAGTAAATGTTAGGCATCGTATTTATTTGGGTAAAAGCCGATTCATGAAATGACTATATCGATTAATTGTCATCCTGGTTATTTTCAATATAATGCTGGTGCCCTGTGTTAAGAATTTTTAAACGTTCAAAATATGTCAGAATAACAACTTATTCTGTATTCTTTTCACATTCATTTAGTTTAAACATAACCATGCACTCATAATCCAGATTGAAATATTTGAAATCTGTTAAATTTAATTCAGTTGAATGTTTCACTAGCCAAATTTTTCAACAAGCAGACCTTCATTAGCCCAATTAATACAAATATTATAATTTCAAATAAGATGAACACGTTTTGGTACTTGGCTAAAATATATATTTTTTAATATTAACAAAGAAAGTTGGAAATTTCTACGAGGTCTGATCAAAAAATATCCTGAATAGTTTTATAACTTTGTAGTGACTGGACACAAGGGACTGTGGTTTTGCATCTGCTTTGCTCAATCGGTTGTTTCACAGTAATGATTTCTGTAGTCACCTGCGTAGTTGTTCGTCGCATTTATCGTGTGTGAAAAAAATGATCAACGAATTTACAGGAGATTTTGCCAGAAACTTGACGAAACTTATAAAGATACGTATTTGAAGTTACAAAAAGTCTACTGCGAGAATTGTCTGAGTCGTGCGCAAGTTTATGAGTGGCATAAACGCTTTGAAAGCGGTCGTGAAGGTGTTGAGAGCGATCCGCGTTCTGGAAGACCTATAAACGTAAAAAATGCACACAAAAGTATGGGAAAATCGCCCAATTGCTATTCGTGAGCTAGAGATCTAAACATTAGTTATGGCTCAATTCAATCCATTCTCACGCAGGATTTGGGTATGAGACCCATCTCACCTAAATTTGTACCAAAACTTCTCACAACTGAACAAAACATGCCTGTGTTTTAGTTGCTAATGACTTGCTGGAATGCGTTAAAGATGACGAAAACAAGCCAATAAGCCAATAAGCTTATTTATAACCAAAGCAATATTTTGGATACTAAAACCCGCAATCTTCAAGAATAACATGTAAATTACTAAGAAAAAAAGTATATTTTTATTCTTAAAAAAAGTTTTGATTTATTATTTAACTGCAAGTTCTGATACGTTCAAGTTTCAACTATTAAGAATTCTATCCTAATTTCGAATTGAAATAATTCTTTTTTACCTGGAAGGAGTTCTATGTTCTTTTCAATAAAGGAGATACCCTTATACCTAAGCTTTTTTAAGGTATTTTACTCAATTCTTATTACTTAGATTATATTTTATTTAATTATTATTAATTAGTTCCTTAAAATAGGTTGAATGTATTCTTCAAAGTAGTAAATCCTTACAATCTTAAGTTTTAAAACGTTTAAAATAGGTCAAAGTTGGCAAAAATTAAATATAAAATATCAACAAAAATTTATTCTGTAATGTTTGCTTTCAATTTTCTACTGCACAAAGCGTTACCAACAATAAACACCAATTTATAAATTAAACCGTGATTCAGCACATTTAAAAAGTTCGAAAATTAATAATAAAGAGAAACTGTAAAGCTGTAAACGAATAAGTTGTTTTAAGTAAGTGTAATTGTTCCCAGAAAGCAAAAGGGAATACGAAATACTTTTCATGATACTAAATCTACTAAATGGTAGCAAAAGAATTCTGTTCATTATAAAGTAAATTCCTAAACTTCCAAAGTTCGTCCGAGAAATTCCTTCCTAAACTTGGCTCAATACACATACATATTTGTATTTTAAACTTTCAACAATTATAATACTAAATGTCCTAATTTTGTATTACGTTTTCTTCTGCCTTCTTATTATTGTCAGCACGTTTTTTTAGGAAAAAAACAGCACACAAACGGTTGTTACAACAAATTGTCTAAAAAAATCTAGTAATGTAATAAAGCATAGTACTGAAAAACTGTTACAGCACACCAAATAAAGGAATCTAATAAAATTCAGAAACAAGGGCTCGGAAAAAGGGGGATCTTTGTAAAAACTGTTCTAAAACGTGCTTTATTTACTTATCCTAGAAAGGACTAAAGAGGACATTATTACCAACAAAAAGTTTGTTTAAGAAACGTGACATTTGTGTGAAAGTGATACGTTTTTCTACTGAACTTTTGTTTTCGAAATTACTTTAAAAGACTCGTAGGTTTTTTACATGAGTTGCTTCAACTGTAACGTTGAAATTCTTTCGTAAACAGTAGCTTTTCCCTGAATATACTCGTACAGAATTGTATGAATAATTAAAGTTAAAATTACTTAAGCAACCAATACGCTATTTCTGTTTGAGGTTTTAATACGAACAACGCTTTCATTAACAATATTTTTGTCTTAATGAATGATTTTGTATATCTCCTGCACGAAATCTTCGAAAATAAGTTAATTAGCATTATCACACCCATAATTAACAGTAAACTGGGTGTACTTACAATCATACCGAAACCTTATAATTCAAGGAATGTTGTTTTTATCTCATTAAACGAGAAATCAGGAGTTAATTACATCTAAATTTATTTATGCCTAAAGCTTGACGCTGTATATGTACAAAACAGAAGGTCTTTATTTAATATAACCAATTTAATGTTTTTTTGGATCTAAAGTGGAATCAACTTTCACGCTTTAAAGCCAAGAATTTGAATAAATCTTCACTTTGGTTGTCTCCATCAGATGGAACCATAAATCAGGCAGATTTTGTCTGATTTATGGTTACTTCACCAAAATATCGAATTTCTTATCTTATATCACGTATTATCAATTAAATTTATGTAATATATTACGCTCTTTTAAAACAAAAAATATATAAATCTTTGCTTTTTTGTATTTTTTTGTATTATCTGCCCCTTTATATTATATCTTCTTTCAGGTTGTAGGTACAGAATTTCTTGTAGATTGTTCTGTTTTGCTAGAAAATTATGACAGGAATTATAGTAATTTATAAAAAGTTTTACCTGCATTTTTTCAGTAAAAGCTGTCAGGGGGTTAAACGTAAAATAATTAATGGTTTTATGTTAAGAAAAAAATAATAGCAAGCTCGTTAGGTACAAAAACTATTACTTATGTATTTTAGATATTCTTCACGAGTTTTAATTAAAGAAAATTTGCAGTATCAGAAAGTACTTCCTAGAGGTGTAACAGAAATTCAAGTCGAAGTTTTTAATGTAAAGGGAGGTATCTATGGAAACCGAAATGAAATTACTCAAGGAAAACCTTTCTGGTTCACTGTTTACTTTCGTGGATTAAGAGTAATTTATTATATAGGGGCACGTAGGGAGCACTGTAATTTTGAATGAGAAGGCGAAACCATTTAAGAAGCAAGCTGAAGCAATTATCCTTTATAGGTTTTAATACAATGTGTTTTTATTTGGTGCAGTACTAAAAAAATAGATAATCTTTTAATGGGGAATTACAGAGTTTCCTATATTAATTTTAATTAATTCTGTCTCGAGTAGTTAGGTTGAAGTTGAAATGAGTTTCGAGTTGAAGCTGATAACTTGTTACTTTAAAAGTCGGTTAATCATTAATATGGAAAATTAGTCCAAGCGTAGAGTGTTTTACAAAAAGAGGAAATGTTGTCACTTTAATACATGAAGGTAACTGCAGATCGTGCTCTTCCATACCAACTACACCAGCTTCCAATTAAAAGGTTGGCGTGATTAATCGTCATCCCTGATGTCAGTATGAACTGTGGCTAGATGATTCAGGCTACTAATTATAAGGCCATTGCCGTCCACACCGCAAGACCTCAACTTGATTACACGGATTCAATCAAAAGGCTAAAATATTTAAACTTCATTCTAACGTCAAATCTTTTATCGTTCCTTGTTAATTTCTTATCTATTCGTAGCCCTTTAGCACATTTATCAATCGTAGCGAGAAGAATAGCAATAAGAGAGCAGATAAAGGTTCTTTCAAGTTTGCATATCACGTTTTGGACGCGCCTTGAATCACGAAAACCAAGAAGTAGCAACCGCGACGCCGCGACTAAACCGAATATTTAGACGATATATGGAGACCTTAACGTCTAAAGTATTACGTCAAATTCCCTACGCCTCTTTTAATCAACCATCGTCCTTCTTCATTCTGTTATCGTGATTTTAACCATGTGTGGTTTCATTTTCAGTGAAGGCAGTTTATTCGGTGGAAGCTGTAGTCGGAGGATTAGCGAATCTTCCCTGCGATATAACGCCACCGGAAACCGGAGATAAAATGCACATCCTTATCTGGTATAAGAACAGGCTTCCAGTTTATACGTAAGTTATTAGACAATCATACTATTTTTTTAATAGCGTTTAATTTGGTTTTGGATTAGAAATTCGCTCAATAAAAGGTGAGAAAGGTTTTTTAATTGTTAGAAGTATGTTGAAAAGCGTTTAACAGGAGCATGTAACTTAATATGGTAATTATTTGCTTTAAATTCTGAAGTATATACAGGGCGTTCCGGAATAAACCAAACAGCATCATAACTCAATTATTATGCTAGCTATAAGAAACTTTGCTACATAATCCTATGCCATTTTATATCAGTTTAACTACCATTTTTGTCTTCAGTTCACTTCGTTTTTCTCCAAATAACCTATATCTTATTTATATCTTACATCACCTGTGTCCTCATCGAACACTTGCCCAGTTCTACTTTAAGGAAGCAACTTTCATTACTGTAATTTCGAACTTTGTTCTCTGATCCAGACAGTTGTTTTACGTTCTTTAACACCTAGCATTTTCTTGGGTTCTTTGATGTAACCTATTTTTCTGGTAAATACGTATGCTTTTACTCCATATATAATGGCCGGAAGAACTGTTTAATTATTTACTTCTTCTCGGGTTGAACTGATTCGTTTCTTTTCTTTATTTGTATTGATTTTGTTCTTGTTTTAGTTAAGATTCCTATATTATATCAGTATTTAATTGTTGTATTTTCATATTCATTATATAACTTTCCCACTAGAGCGTTCTTCTGCTTACTTCTAATTCTTGGTTTCCTTTATTCATTGTCAATAACGTATGGGGAAAAAATTGCACACGATTTTCTTGAATTTACTTTGATCACAATATCCACCTGTCACGTGGCATTGAAATTGATTGCGACTCAGTAAGTAAATACTGAGTAGAATTTAAGGAACTAGAAGATAAAGTGTCAATGAAAATGAGACCGGGTTCAAGAAAAAATCCACTTTAAGCAACTCGAATGAAAAAATCTAAAATAGTCAAAAATCATTTACTGCGAATGGGTATTCTGACAGATTTGCGATACACAAAATCAACGGTCAGTGAGCAGTAAGCTAAGGTACAAGAAATGCGATTGAAAACCTTGGTTACCAATGTGTCCAACAAAGACAATAACGCCATCTGCATAATGGACGACGAGTCTTATTTTGCCTTAGATGAGAATAATTAACAATGACATTACTATTATGATAATCCCTCACATGAAACAAGTGATTCTGTTAAGTACATCGAATATACGAGTAGGTACAAAATTTCCAAAGATCGTTTTAATATGGTTAGTAATGAAAACGGAATTTCAGAACCCGGATTTTTTGAATCAAGGTTAGTAATTTCAGCCGGAAAAATATGCTTATAATGAATTCGAAGACTTCCACGGTCAGTGTTAGTGTTAACAGAACGACTTCCGGGTTGAAACCGTGTCATGTTTGAAACAAAAGAGCTTAACGTTTCGCCCACTTTTTTAAGGGGCTTCTTCAGGAGGAAAAGGGGGGCACTAAATCTGCTTGCCTGAAGTAGCAACATTTGTTGCTGACAATCATCGAAACAAAACTGTAATTTTTTACTCAGACTGGATTCATCAATACTTTGTCAACACATTTCTTAAAGAGATGTAATGCCTCCAAATTCGCAAAGTAAGATGAAGAAATCCGCCCAACATTCAGGAACAGGAAGGTATTTATATGGATATGGTAATAATCTTAAACCCAAAACTACATCAAACTTAATCGTGAAATAAAAAATAAGCCCAAACTTCTGCCAGCTACAGCTCACGTGACAGGTACACAGATAGTCCCTTTAAATTGCTGCGTAGAAGTGAGGTCAATCTTTTGTGCATTAATTGTAACAGTCCTCTCTATCCTATAAGAATTTTTACAACAGCGACATTTTATTTGTGAAAATTATATTCCCCATATCCCCACATATTACTTGTCCAAGTTACGAATAGCCAACGCCAAGAACACTGTAGACGTCTCTGGACTCTGGATGTCTCCAACCTTTTCGAGAATAAAGCAGCCGCCGCATACATAAAGATGTGTCCCGGCAGGAGTGCCACCAAACAAGTATGTTTGATATAGTACTCTGTCCCAATTTTGAATTTTTACACCTCTATGTACATTTGTCATATATTTACTTTTAGAGGAGTTTATCACCGAACCGATGTTTGTTGGAGCTTCTGCTAAGTTGTTCATCATTTCTTTGAGGTCTTCTCGGCTCTGTGATATTATGACGATGTCTTCACCAAACCTCAAGTTGTTTAAGTTGTCTTCTAGAATTCGAACACCCTTGTTATCCCGGTACAGTTTAAAACATTTTCGAGCACTCGTGTAAACAGCTTTGGCAACAGTATGCTTTCCCTTATTTGTTTGTTCAACGTTTTCATGCATTTATAATTGAAATATCACTTTTTCAGATATTTCTTGAATCGACTCGGAATATTTGTTATTTATAATGATTGAAGTATTTCCTGGTGTATCTTAAGGCGTTTTAAAATTTATTAATACTAGCAATGTAGGAATGTTGCACCTGGTTTGCCAAGTAAGAATTCTCATATTTTGCAGATGGTAAACTAGCTGGTAAACTAGATGGTAAATCTAGTTTTTGAGTTAATCGGTTTGCTATAACTCGTGAAACTAACGCTAAAAGGCTTATCCCCTATCATCAAGTCTTGTCACCCTTTTTTATAAATCAATATCATAATAACACCTTCCCACCGTTCTTTGATATCCTCCTTTACAAGTAATTTATTAAACAACTTCCACGAGCTCTTCTAAAGCTTCGTCCCTCATTTTCCCATTTCTGCTAAAATTTCGTCTTCCCCTCTTCTTTCGTTATTTTTCATTTGTCCTACTACTTCTTCCACTTTCATCATTTTCCATTGAGATGTATCTTCGGATTTCAAACTTTTCACTTCCGACTTACTCTGCTTCTTTAGTCGTTCTATTTTACTTTTGTCATGTAGAGATAGAAAGCTTTTCTTTTGTTTTTTAATTTCCGTTCTGGTATTTATAATTAGTTTGATAACTAAATTATAATACTATTTTACAACAGAACACTTAAAATCCATTTGACTATTTTCAAAAACAGGAAAGCTTACTTTGTGGGACAAGGAAGCTCAAGTTATATTTTCTTATTCAAACAACAAGTTGACACTGCTTTTTGTTTTTACAGAAAATGTAACTCACATAATAGCTCAGTTATGATGCTGTCTCTTTCTTTATGGAACATCCTGTAGAGTTTGCAGAACTAAAAGCCGAAATTTGAACAGCAACTATAGTGGGTATGTTATTAGGAAAGAAGAAAAGGCCATTTAAGTCTGTACATACCTAAATGTTGAGCTACAACTAGAAAAACAAAAATAAGTTATTTTGAGAAAAATAAAAACGAAATATTAGCAATTGAAATTTAAACCTTATTTGTTTAACAAAATATGTGAAAAACTCTTCAACTTCCAATTTCTTTCTTTAATCTTTAAGTTTCAAATACAATTTGTTGTCATTATTGCAGTTTTAGAAAAATTATGTGAAGCGCTGAACCATCTAAAGGATTTTCAGTTGTTTATTTAGAAATGAGAGATAATTATTATTCTGAAGTGTAAACATAAATTTTGAACATTAGTGTTGTTCTTTCAGTTTCAATTTACCTTATTTAATTTAAGTTCTTTATTTATTTTCGGTTTGCTAGGCGAAAGCCATACCGAGTACATAGGGCTGTAACTTATAATATTTTTTTTGCACAGTCGCCTCTAAAGTTGACGTTTTACAAATTCTAAACAGTTGCAAAAGTCGATGTTTACAAAACGACTGCCGTAACTAACACTTAAAGATGGTATCGAACGCATAATGAACTTTCATGATGTGCATCTTCAGTCGCGGCCAATCCGATGTCACGTACTGGCAAATGTTTTTTCTTTTATTCTTTACTTGTCACATTAAATACCTACGTACGAATGTTGTACGAAATAATAAAATAAGTATAAAAACTGTTTTCAGTTTATTGAAATGAATTACTACAATATGGAAAACGAAATTAATAATTCCGAAAAAGATGAAATGAATTATTACAATATGGAAAACGAAATTAATAAATTCTCGAATAAAAAATTTTTAAATTTGGGTATAATCTACTATTTGAATTTATACTGCGTCTGTGCAAAAAATTCGTTCGGATTTTTTCGTGATTCGACTTCGTCTCATCACGAAACTCCCGAACTCATGCCATAAAATTTAATTTTACACACTTGTTACATAAATAACTATTACTTTTTAATTCATATTATTCATTATCAGGAAGTGGAAAAACCTTCTCTAAAAAATTTAATATTTTCTATAACCGAAATAAAATGACAAAACTTTGCGCAATGTTACTGTTGCAGTCCTTCCTTTCTAAAGAAAATAAAAAAGAGAAAATATTAATTTTGGGTATTAGACTTTTAGTTTTAGCTTTATTGATCGAAAATTACATTTAAATTAAACAATTCTGTTATCTTACCTGGACGCCTTCGGGTACTATGAGGTTATTGATAATGTATGTATGTATGTATGTAATTCTGTTATCTTTGACCAATAATTTAGTTTATACAACCATCTTTATTGTAAAATGGTTTATAAAACAAAGAAGGCAGGATTCGAAATTGGAAAATCTTATGAGGATTTTAAAATAACTAGAAACTTAAAGTTTAGAATTTGAATCTTAAGTATTGATTCAACCTTCATAATTTTAAAACGCAACGATAAGCACGAGTACTGAATGCCAAATCGAATATCTCAAGCATGGAGCAAACCGTAAGATTCTGTTATATTCTAACTTAAACTAAAAGCCTTAAAAAGTTTTAAGTGGTATTTAATTATCATAATTTCTGGCGCTTCAGATTTGAGATACTGAAAAGTCTGATTAATTTTAATGATTTATGACTTTTTATTCTTGAATACTTATGTATTCGAAATATTCGAAGAGTACCTCAGATATGAACATAAATAGTAAAAAATTATACAAAATTGGAAAAATTTTTCTACAATCAAAAGAAAATAATTTAAATCATTTTTCAAAGCATTCAATTATGTTGTTATTACAGCAGTGGTTTTTCCTTTTGTTAATAAAAAAGCATAAATATAATTTCTGAACATAAAAATTGTTTTCTTCAGTTTGAAAGACATTTACTACTGTTGTTTTGGGCTTATTAGCCAAAAATTATAATTTAAATTAAATAATGTTGCACCAACAGTCGAGTTAATGTACTATGTTCAGCCTCCCATTAAGAAGGAAATTTGAACAACTAATTGCCTAAATTTAATTTTAAGAACTGGAAAATACCTTTGAGCTTTCTGAAATACCTGATTTTATCTGCCGACATATCTACCGACAATTCGATTTTGTTTATAAATCCATACAGTTCATTCTATTCCTCACAAAAATTTTAAAGCGCAGCTTCAGAATAGAACTGAATTTAAAAGCATTTTAAAAATGCAATAAGTAAAGCCAGAAGTACTCAGAATAGAACTTGGTAATTCAAGGAATTTCCTTCTTTTATACTCTTTTATTATACTTGTATAAGAAATATATTTAGTAAATACACAACCGTTTAATAAATTGTCATTAAAAAACCAGTATGTAGGAAATGAGAACATCACAACAAATTCACGTCCAAGAGGTCTTCTAATGTTATATTATACGAAGAAAAAGACACAATAAAAACATAAAAATAACTCAGCTGCGTTAACTTCACAACCAGTTTATCGTAAATTAATTAGTTTCTTAACCAATGGTCGGTTCATCGTACAACTGGAAACGGATTTGAATGTCCTGAAGCATTTAAATGAGCCTTGTAAAACGCAATATGTATGCAATACGTCAATGCAATCGTTTCAATCAATTATTCTACGGTCAGTTGTTATATAGACTTCGTATAAACTAGGCACTAGGCAGGAAAGTTGATATACAAAATGATAAAACTGAAGCTTAACTTATTTTAAGCAAAACGTGCTGTAGCACTAATCACAAGTTTGTAATGATTGTCTAGAAAAGTATAAACAAAGGGGTGAAGTTCTTGGAGTTGCTTGCTTTTTCGGTGTTTGTCCTTTTGTGGGTAGATGGGTAAATTTATACAACGGCAGGTATTAATAAGCTTTTTAATTTTTAATATAAATGCAAATTTTACTGTTTATATAACTTGCTTATTAATCTTGAATTATTTGTATACCTTGAACGGTTAATGAAGTCATCTAGGACGATTTGTTTAATTTATTAGAATACGATAAAGCTGTCATGTTAACTTCTCAAATATTCAATTTTACGGAAATGTTTTGCCATTGGTGGAATATTCATTAAATTAAACATTTAAAGTGCGTTAATTGACTTATACCAGAATATGTGTAACTAAATTCAGAATTGAGAATGTTACCCTTCTAATTTTAATTGGATGGTAGGATATGGAAAAGTTAACGAGTATATTACTATTAAATGGTTTGACTTACGTAAAATTTAATTATAACTATGGCTTGTTTGGCAGTACTTTACATTAATATTGTAAAATTGTAATTTTGTGCTTGACATACCAAAGGTAACATGAAATGGCAAACCATCTAAACACGATTGACGATTCTAGTTAACCTTTAAATAAAACCAAACCTGGAAATTTTTAAATGTCACTATTTATTCCACAATAGTAAGCGTAATAGACACCTAAATATTTTTCAAAATATCTAAAATAAACCGTAAAATTCTACTGATTGAACAATCCTAGTTTACACCGTTAAAAACCTATTAAAGAATACCGAAAATATTATGTTATCACAAAGTTCTAACTCATTTAGAATTATAGCTGTAATTATTATAGACATATAGAAAGAGAAAGCTATTTACTTAATTGGTCAAATTAATTGGAGAGATATAAAACTGCCACTAAGTTTTATAGGACGTTTGGAGAATCTCCAGATTAGCTTTAATTTGTCGTAATGCTTTAAAAGTATCATCGGCACTATTGTTATTAATTAAAAGTTTAAGCAACAGAATTAGAAAATATATAAAAGCAAGGCCAATATAGAAAATTTACCTTGATTTGAAGCATAAACAAAGGCTTAAAAATCATTTTAGATTATTGGTAGGGAAGGAAAAAACAATTATTTTGAAGCTTCAATTGTCGAATAATATTTACTGAATTGTTTTAGTTCTTCTAACTGAAAATACTAAAAAAATTTCATGATTAATGTAATGTAAGTCATAACATGGCCGCAATTTTCTTACTCTCTACTAACTTAACCTAATAATTATGGCGGTAAATTTGAAATTTAAACGTAAAACCATAAACAAAAAATTATAAACTAATTCTTTAAGGGGCGGTTTAAGTTAAAGCTTAGCTTAAAACGGCTTAGATTGAGGCTTAAGACACACTATTTCTGACTCTCTACTAAGCTAACTTAATAATTTTGGCACCAAATTAAACATTTTAAAGGCCAAATTCTTAAGAGGGTCGACTCCACTCGAAATTCCCTATAAAACAGCTTTACCTCAAATCGGTGTTATTACTAATTGCAAAAAGATTTTCGAACCGAAAAAAATTGAGCTCATTCTAGAAATATTGCTTTAAGTCGGTATTTGGCAAATTTTTGTATAAAATTTACCAATCGGCAAAAAAAAATTAGTAGCAAAACTATAAAAATTGTAAATTTTGAATCGGTTATTAATTAATTTGGAAACTGTAAATTATTGAATAAAAAATCGTAGCCAAAAGATGTATTTCTACTCTATAAACGTATATTGCAACATTTTATAAATACCTATGTCTCGATTTTGCAAAAAAAAAAATTCGAAGTAACCCTATTTTTTCAAAAATTTAGATAGTTTGTAATTTTTTTTTGCCGATTGGTTAATTTTATACAAAAATTTGCCAAGTACCGACCTAAAACAAGCTTTCTAGAATGCGCTCAATTTATTTCGGTTCGAAAATAGTTTTACAATTAGTAATAACACCGATTTGAAGTAAAGCTGTTTTATAGGGTATTTCGAGTGGAGTCGACCCTCTTAAACTAAAAAATCTAAGCCTGTTCGTAGAAATCTAAATTAAGTTTAATATTTTAAAAAATAAAAATCCTAAGTTTCTGATACCTGGTATGCCAGTGAGAGTTTAAACCAAAATTTAACTTAAGAAGGCTTTTATTAGGAACAAAGACTCGTTATGTGTAAGTCTGAATTAGCCTAACCTTATAATTTTGGTGCAAAATTTAAGTTTCAAAAGTAAAAATGCCAAAGAAAAATGCAAACCAGTTCGTACGTCAGGGAGAGTTTCAGCTAAGCCTTAGCTTAAGACGTATTGACATATTTCTAACTCTCTGCTAACCTAACTTAATAATTTTAACGCTAAATTTCAAATTTTGTAGGCAAAAATGTAATAATGTGGGAATATAGAAAACGACCGATGTTCAGGTGGGGGTTCGGCGTGCATCGGGTGAATCAGTAGTAAATCGGGTAAAGTACGACATGTAATTTAGAATCGCTCATTTCAAAAACAACGTAAGTAATTGAAAGTAAATTTTACAGGGGGCAGAAGAAAATAAATAAGAAGAAAATTATCATAGATAATCCAATAGTTTTTAATTTATTGTAATACTGCAACATTAGCCATAGTTTAATATAAAAATGGCGTAATTTAATTACAAGGTTGTTGTTAAATAATTTTTTTTTCGTCTCTGGCTTACGTTGTTTCTGCACAGATTAGCTTACATTGAAAATGTTGGGTTTGAAAGGACCATTAGAATTGAAATACTTCACAAAAAATATGCTTATTGAATATATTAAACAATACAAGACACTATTTAAATGTCAAAAGGTAATATTTAGGGCACATAGTCAAATTCGGCATCATGCTCCACGTTATCTTCAACTTCGCCATCATCAGTTGTTGCTGGCCAGTTGCAGATTGCATCGTAAAATGGTTTATGCTCCTCCAGAACACTTCCTAGTATCTGTTGTATATTTGCAACTTTTTAGATGGTAGAGAAATAATAGCTGTAGAGTATTTTATAAGGTTGAATGTATGTTTGCTCAGCTCGTCAATAAAGTCTTGTATTACTACACCTTTTTTGTTTACATCATAGTGAGATGACATGAATGCGGAAGGTACAAATGTTTTTTTAAGTGTTTGGGTACTGTTCTTCCAAAGCTTTCATCTGACAAAGAATTTCGTTTGTAATGCATCGGCCACCATTTATTAAAGTCCAAAATTTGGTTGGACTGCACCATAAATACGGAAAATTTGTGGCTTGCATCCGACGTAATGCTATAGTATTCCTCTGGAGCCCAAAATCCTGATCATTTGCCAAGAACGAATGCCCTCTCACAGGAAAATAATGTGTGATTTTGGAAAATCTCTTGGTATCCGTTAGCGATAATAAAAACCTTATAAGGGTATGGTTCTTGTTCTGCCCGGGAAAGTTGCCAGAGGATAAGAACAACTCTTTGATATTGTGATCTAAAAAATTCTCAAAATAGTGATGGAGCATAGAGCATATGTCATTAGCTCCTTTGTTTGCTATTCCCTCATAAAAAACATAAAACACTGACTTATTAGTTTTGAGATTTTTAATACCAAAACAGTTGCCCCACAAGTTGTCGCAGATAAAATATTTCTTGGATTGGAATGTTGGGCAGAGTCAAGTTTTGCATAAAATTGAATGTGATGACCGCAATATCGTCTCGTGATTCACAAAGTGTTTTTACTGAAGCTATTTTATTATGAAATTTTTTTGCCCTTCGTTTGTGAACTGCATACTCTGCTTCTGCTGCATGCTTTGCAGGAGGCCCTAAGCTTGGGCTTTTGATTTTCACGTGTAGTTCTTCACATGTTATGCAGGTATCGAACTGTGGTCTTCCAAATCGAAGGGGAAAAGTTTCTTTAAAATACTTTGCGTAAAACTGATATTTGACTTTTAAATCAGGGTATTTAGCCTTAAATAAGTTAAACATACGTTTTACATCTAAACGTGGATCTAGATATTCTAAATCTTTTCTCGAATAATGGGTCTGCTTTCTAGGAACCGAAAGAACGTGACTATGAATTTTCTCGAGCACCTCTGGAGGTGTTGTATTAGCTTTTGGGTTCTTACCACGTCTGTCGCGGGGAATAATTAACTGCACTAATAATATGCAAAGCCGTCTCAATCCTCTGTTATGCCATATATTGATATGAATGCTTTTTTGCAAACTTGTTGCTTTGTGTTCGCAGTGATAACGAAATAAGAAAATGAATACTGCCGTGGTGTAGCATCCTTTTGACCAGGTCTGTGACATTTTACAGATTTTTTCAATTATATATTATATTATATCTTGCTCATTTTTGTTCAAAAAAGCATCCATTTTGTTAATGCAATAGCTGGAGTCATCTTCGGAGAAGTGATCAAAACAGCATTTTTTACAACTGAAATTTTATTATACTGTCAAAAGGATCCAGTTACAATGAATAAAACAATTCTGACCTGTTGTACATGCTGCAATGAGATTTCCACTATATGTATAGTTTCTGTGTTCGAGACCTTTTACCTTTACAGATTTGATAATATTTCTTTTGTATTTCTCTGACCGAGAGATCCTTTTCTTTCTAGGATCTCTTGTTGTTTCTACAATGGCAGTATAATATCAAAAGCTGTATTTCGCCAATGGTTGAGCTGACTTGCGTGATTTCTTCACACAACGTGTAACTACCCTCGAAAAATCGATTCCCAGTAAAAAGTCAATTACGCCAGAATGGTGACTTATGTGGTTTTTGCCACGAACGATTCAATTAAAATAAAGAAGTTGTGCAAAGGGTTTGTTTAGTTTTCCTCGAATCCCACAATAATATAAAAATTAAACCTATTCCAAAGGGGCGGTATTTGAGTAAAGGTTTAAACTAATGTCAGCTTAATACGGCGTAGTTTAAAGACTCGTTATTTCTAACTTTTTAATAACCTAACCTAATATGACTGTAAATTTAAATTTCAAAAATAAAACTTTTAATTATAACATTATAAATCAGTTCTCTAAGGGACACCCGTATTTCAATGCAGATTTAAGCTAAAATTCAGCTTAAGATGGCTTAAAGTTGGGCTTAAGAGTAAATCTCTACTAACTCAACCTAATAATTTTGGCACTAACTTGAAATTTAAAAAACCCTCCAATCAACATAAAATTGTAAACCGGTTTTCTAAAAGTTGTCATTTCAATGCGGATGTAAGCTAAAGCTTAGCTTATTAAGACTTCTAACTACTTACTAACTTAACGTAATAATTTTCCCGATATATTTAAATTTGAAACGTAAAAAGTAACATGAAACCACAAACAAGTTCTCCAGGGACCTACACTTCAATGCCGGTTTGACTTAGCTTAAGACGACTTAAATTAGGGCTTAAAACTCATTGTTTCTTAGTCTACTAACTTAACCTAATAACTTTGATGCAAAATTTAAAACCTTGGAAGTAAAGGTCTTAAACCTAAAAAACGTAAGTCAGTTCTCTAAAGGGTCCATATTTTAGTGCAGATTCAAGTTAAAAATTTAGCTTAAATTATATTAGATTAACGTTTAAGACTCATGTCTAACTCCCTATTAACCTAACTTATCAATTATGATGCTATATTGTAGTTTTAAAAGGAAAGACCCCAAACATAAAGCTGTAAGGTAGTTCTCTAACGGACAATATTTCAACGCCGATTTCAGCTAAAACGTAACTTGAGAAGATTTAGAATAGGCTATTTCTAACTCTTTCCTAACCTAACTTAATTTTAGCTCTTAAAGAAGACTATAAACCAGTGCAGCTTTAAGGTAAAACTTAGTTCAAAACGGCTTATATTAGGGCCTAAGACTCGTTATTTCTAACTCTACTAACTTAATCTAATAACTTCGGTGCTAATTTTCAAATTTTAAAAGTAAAAATCTTAAACATAAAAATATAAACCTGTTCACTAAAGGCCGGTATTTCGGTGTGAATTTAAGCTAAAACTTAGCTTAAGCTTAGGTATGAGCTTAGGATTCTTTGTTTCGGTTTAACTTATACAGAAGCTAAGCTTAAGCTGGCTTAAACTTAACTGAGCTGTCTCAAGTGTTACAACGTATGGATTAAAGTCATGGTTTAAGCTGACATAAGTTGAGTGTCTGTTTAAATCCGTATTTTAAAACTGGCCCTTATTAGTGTAACAAGGTTTTACCCTATGTTCTAGTTTAATCCGATCTAAGTAAACTTTTAGCTTAAACTTGTTTGGAGATACCATGAGATTCCGTTTGGATTAAAAAGTTTAATCTATATAAACATTATGTTTAAAGAAGGTACACATGTATTACATAAAAGTGCATTTAGCTAACCAACATGTTGTTCTTAAAGCAATATCTAAAATTAAATTGGTTAAACCCGATGATGTCTAAATACCGAAAACAAATGGTTTCTCTAAGACCCAAATACGTGCCTTTTAGAAAATACTGCAACAAAATTAAGTCATCAATTCATGCTAGTTTAAAACGAACTTTATTATCCGATAACGTAAAATATGGGGGCAAAATTGTTGGCCTCAAAAATGCGGAAGGAATATTAAGGGCTTACACAGATATAATTCATATAATCTTTGAAAATAGATAGAGGCGTGTGCATTCGACTTTATCCCTTTTCACTAGTCACCGGGAGGACAGAATATAAAGGGATATTCAGTCAACATGTAATGATCCGACTCAGATTCCAGGCACGTTTTCAATTGGTCACAAGTAGTTGATGTTATGAGAGTTCAACCCTTGGTTTCAACCCATATCAAGCAATCGAAACCTGCCTAAGGGAGATTTATCACAGTAATTATCGGTTACGACTTTTGCCTTTACTAAGAACTATGCCGATCGTTCAAGATTAACAAAGAGGAATTACAGAAACCCACATATTAATTAATGTTGTTAGTTTAAGAGAAACTTGGGATTAAAGTAAACACTTATTTTCCGTGCGAATTTCGAAGTTTTTTATATTGATTACACTTCGTTATTTTATCCAGTTTCGACTCCCGGGATAAGAAGTTAGAACAAGGAAAGCACTGGTCAGAAGACGCAGTCCTTGGAGGCCGGGCTCACTTCCGGTATCAAGACGAACCAGCTAAACTTACGCTAGACAGCGTGAAAGAGAGCGATGGAGGAATTTATCATTGTAGGGTCGACTTCAGACGAAGCCCCACTAGAAACGTTGTAGTAAACTTAACAGTAATTAGTAAGTTGGCTCTTAAGTTCTAAGCAAACAATTCTGCAAACTACTTGCAGAATTCGAAATTCGAAACAACAGGAACTATTACTTTGCTGTTATCTCCATTATATACGGTTTGTATGTATAATTTAATATTATTTAGAGACGTTTCGTTTATAGTTCCTCCTGAAAAATTAAGCGTTCTTAATGAACGCGGTGCTCACATTCCCCATTACATTTTGGGCCCTTATAACGAAGGAGCTTCCATTAACATCACCTGTGTTGCTACGGGAGGTAAGGATAAATACTTGAGATCCCTACTCGGCCGTATTCTATATAATAATTCATCTGTAGGACGCCCATCTCCAAAAGTAACGTGGTGGCAGGAAAACGCTCTTCTGGATGATTCTTACGAGTATTTGTCGGAACGAAGGGTACGAAACGTACTTCATCTTGATAGATTAGAGAGGAAACACTTACATTCCGTCTTCACTTGTCAAGCGTCGAATAATAATTTAGTGACTCCGATATCTAGCTCCGTCACACTTGATATGAACTGTAAGTATTTTTAATGGTATTTGGAATTTAAATTGAGACGCAAAGTGTCGGTTAGAATTATGGGTTACGACACACAATGAGTAGGTAAGCGTGTGGTTGAGCCATCACCGTGAGCACATTCACATGCAAATAATGTGCGACATTTGTTATCTATGTTCGCTACCAGCTAACAGTTTCATTGTCTTGATGATCACAAAGGGTGTTGTCTTTACCTTACAGGGTAAATAGTTTGTACTGCGTATAAATTTAGCTTCTAATTATATGGTTTACGGAATTAATTAACGTAACTTGTATAATTTTATCTTCAACACTACACCATCACATCAACTCCCCCACATAGTTAATTCTCAAAACTTGTATTTACTCCTACTACACACATCCTTTAACTTTAGACAAAGAAATGCGAACATTATCAGCAACGTTTCCTCCCAAAATATTGTGATAAGACGAGCTTTTGTTAACGAAATATATTTGTGGAAAGGATGGTCCTTAATAAAATAAATCTTCAACGAACAAAGCAAGAGTGGATGTGGGTATTGTTATCTCTAAAACAACGAAATTGTTGGACGGGATGATACTTTTAATCACCTGCACATCTTAGATCATCGCTTGCAGTGTTAATTAACGTGAGCTTGAATAAACAAATTTCGAATTCTGTTCCCTCTTTTAATTTGTAGCTGTTTCTGACCTTTATTTATTTGTTAGAAACTTTAAGTCTGTGCGGAAACGTTATAATTGTTTTGCTTGTTGAGTTCACGACAGTTTGCCTCGGGATATTTAATTAAGACTTCAGTTAAGGGCACCCATCTCCTTTAGGTATTTCGTATTCTACAATGATTAATAGATTAAACTTCTCTATTTAATAGGATTCATAGTTGTAAATTGCAATAAAGTCTGTTTTAAAGTAGCATTAAAAATAAACGTCAGCCCCTACATAAACTAGCAGATAATATTTGTTAGAAGTTTCTCAAGCGTTCAAACTGTTTGGGAAGTTTCCTAGTTCCATAAATGTTACGGTCAGTTTCCAAAGTAAGAAAGCCGAAGAAGTAGGGAGTGTGTTTTATGACGTAGGAGACGGCCAACTTCCAAACTTTTCATATTTTCTTGTAAAAAATATCTGCCGGTTTTGGTTATGATTTGTGTTGGTTTCAATTGTAAAAGAGTAAGTGCCTATAAAGATGAAAAAACGTATAAACGTTTTCTCGACATTTTGTAATTCCGAAATGGATTCGTGTAGGCCTCGTACTTTAGAAACTTTAAATGTTTTATATAGAGAGCCTGTAAATTAAAGACCTTTTTTCCTGTTGTACTGCAGTACGACCTCTGTGGGTAAAACTTTTGGGAACAAATAAACCCCTATCCGCGGAAAACACATACGAATTAAGCTGTGAAGTCGTCGGATCCAGACCAGCCCCCACGATCACATGGTGGAAAGGGAGCGTACAGATGACAGATACGAGGGAAACGGTAAGTTACGCTTTGTGTTTGGTTAGTTATCTCCCTGTAGTATTTAAACACAATAACGTATGTGAAATGGTGGTTGAGTTAATGTATGCAAGAAATACCAGGATGTTTAATTATTTTCTGACTAACATTATAATACTAACATAAAATGAACTAATTTAAAATAATTACTGGAAGGGAAAGAATTCAGGATTAGGAAATTACTTTCACGATAACATTTAACCGTAGCTAATTCCTTAATTTCGTGTCATCGTACCCGTGAGTCACTTTGTATTCTCCGCGTTTGCTGAGTTAAATACCTTTGTTCGCCCACATTTTAAGTAATAAGTCCTGTCAACTTTGCAAATCAAATAAGGGTGCCGATCTGATAACGTACTCGTTTTACTTTAAAAGATATTCTATTGTAAGCCGTTCTAGATTCTCCCACTTTCTTTCCGAAATCGTCAAAAATTAAATGCGCACTTTAAAATATTGTTATAGAAGAGGCAGTTTAAAAGAGCACTGGCTCTGAATGAGGCTAATTTCAGATTACTGTAAAGCTTTTACTCCCTGGATAATTTATCTAGCAGAGTCGTGAATGAGCACGTCTATCACTCAACCCCGAGATCGAAATCCCACAGTGGCGAACTTCTACCGTTCCAATTTCTATACATTTGCTCTCAGATGATGTAACCAATACGATCTCGTTGGGAATTCCTCACAGTTTTTCACTTATTATCGTATTTAGGGGACGGGAATATTGAATGTTTGATATCATTAATGTATTTTATTTTATTATCGATATACATATAGGTATCGATGTCAAAATATCGATACAGCTAAATTTAAAAATACTGCTTAAAATGATTTTATTATTTAACATCAAAAAGACTTTTCGGTATAAATTTGACGATATCTCTCTTTCCAACATACCAATATTGAAGTATTTATATTAATATATCGCATGTAATTCAACAGTGTTGCCAATTGGATTACAAACCTTTTCGCTCCCATAATACCAATTCTTCACTTTTTAGGACATCAAAATCCTTGCCAAATTCTCGTAGTATATAACGTCTCATCAATGTTGTTTTATTATACAGGGTGACATTGAAAAAACTACAATGCATAGTACCACGCGATAGAGGACCATAAAATAATAAAAAAAGTTCTTATACGCTAATGTCCGATCGCCTTTTCTTTTCAAGATACAGGATGTTAAAGGTTTGTTAGAAAATTCAAATTTTTCTAAATTTTGTCAGATTGTGAAGACATAATTGAACCAAAATTAGTGCACACTATATGCCCTTGCAGGTGGCTATTTTGTGTAGGTATTTTAGTTTCGAGCATTATTAGAATATTATCATAACATAACCTAACCTAACAAACTTTTAACATCCAATCTTGAAAAAAAAAGGAGATCGGACATTAGCGTATAAGAACTTTTTTTATTATTTTATGGTCCTCTATCGCGTGGTACTATGCATTGTAGTTTTTTCAATGTCGCCCTGTATATGAATTATAGGGTTAGAACAAGTATTGCAGATAAGTAAATGGTAATAAATGTAATAACCAAATTAGACCGTAAAAACGTAAGATTTGCCAAGAATAGATTTTAATAAACTGGCATGAGGTACCTACTTTCCTGTTAATGTAGAAAAAAGTTATTTTTTTCCCTAGCATTACATTAGTCGCATCAGTTGAAATACCAGAATAATTTCTAATTTAACGACCTTCTGTCCAAGACAATTTGAAATGCCTTAAGAGGAGGCCTTGCTTTCCAATCTTTTGGACCGATATGCTTAAGAACTTAAGAAAATGTCATAATCACCAATTATCTGCAGCTCACTTTACATATGTATGTTATTCAATAATCCTGCACCATTTTTGTTTTGATTTTAAAACAAGAACTTGCTGTCTATGTCATCTGAACATATACATTGTTGTGATATTTACACACGTTTAACATTTATACAACATTTATTCACACACTTATACAAATTTACATACAAAACTGGCATTCCGATTATACAATATTAATTTATGGTTCTACGAAATATAATATTTCTATCAATTTTATTATAAACTAGATCAAAAGTAATTGTAATAAACAATTTTTAATATTTAAAACGCTGTAAAGTTGTTGGATCCATGATATGAGTGAAAATTTGAATCGGAGAGTTGTCATCGGAAAGGCGTAGGTTGGATATGCCGATATCTTCTTTATTTTGATTTGTTGAGTAATAAGATGAGATATGTTGTTTCCTTGGCTGTTATTTATTTCAATTTCCAGGCTAGAATATCAAAGTGAGTTATAAATTATGTATTAAGATGTAAATGAAATTTGGGTAACTTGGAAGTTATGTCATAAAAAATTATTTATTAAATTTGCGAATATTAAAGAAATATGACTGGAGTAGGAGTATAATTAAAACTTGATCAAGTTTATAAACTATAAAGTTGTTGAGAATTTGAAGGCAAACAATCAGAAAAAATAATTAATTGGTAATACAAAGTTTTAAAAGTAATTTTAAGATAAATCTAGACAAATTTCAGTTAAAAGTTAGTTAGGTCCAATATATGTTATAAAATAAGGAACATTTCCTGATAGTTTAAATTGTAAATTAATAATAATTTTGTAAATGAGTAATTTTTAATATTCCAGAATCATATGAGTAGGTAGGTACTGATAAAGTTGATGAAATTTAAATGATCGCAAATAATTATGAAATAGATATTAGTTCGAAGGAAATTTTATATAATTTGTAAATATGTGAATAGAATTAGATTTAGTTAGATTTTAGATATAATGTATTTAAAAATGAATTTTAAATTGATTCGATTTGAAAAATCCAAGCCTGAGGATTGGTTGAGCTTTTGTTTATTTAGAAGAATTGAGTAACAAAATAGAATTTCTCAAATGCAGACGTGTTTTATCGTTCCCGTAATAAAACTAAGAAATCAATAAAGTAAAAAGAGAGTGAAATTGTTCCAGAACAAACAAAATTTGAATTTAGTTGAAAACAAAAAAATGAGGTTATAATTTTAACAGATTTTAAAACAAGTTTTTCATTGTTGAAGGACAGAAAAATAGTAAGGCATATGTGATTTGATAATTGGAGTTAAATTTAAAAAAAATTAATTATTTAAAGTAAATAAAAAATTAAATCAAAATTTGATAAGTCTGATTTTCAAGTTGTTGAGCATTTCAGTATTTTATTTATCGTTTTGTTCTATTTTTTTTTATAATTTCAAAATTTTAAACTCGTGAGAATCCACATATTAATCTAGTTACTTTAAATTTTACAGTAGTGTAGTTTAGACTTTATTTGTGTGATTCAATTTTACAGGAGGTTTGTGATTTTAGTTTTCATTGTGTTAATTATATTTCGTGTAACCACATACACACACACATATGCACGTACTCTGAGATTCATTACAAACTTCACACAACAACAAAATTTATTCAACTTAGTTATTTCAAATTAAGTTCAAAATAAAATTTAATTTTTGTGTAGTTAAATAACAATACAATTAATTGGCGCCCAACGTGGGGCTAATAATCAAAAAGAAATTAAATTACACAATACAATATTTACAAAGAAGTTTTAACTTCCCTTTTCCCTCTCAATCATCAAAATTCCCCGAAAAAATTTCATTGTCACCTGCAACACTGTATATTAAATCTTTGGCATAGCGATATTCAGTGCTTTTCAGTATCGTCACTACGATAATAAAGAATATCGTTACCTATCGATATATCAAAATATTTTTCACCCCTAAAAGAAAAGTATATCGATATGTTAGTGATATTTCGATATGTATTAAAAGGGAAATGTCAATATTGATTTGTGTCGTTGAAGCAGTACGTAGCATTGTTGCGATACTTTGGTAAGAGTCATCATATCGATGTAAAATGTTACAGAGAGGCAGGAACTCGATAAAATGCATCCATCAGTCCTGCCTTGGATTTTTTAAAATTTGCAACGTGTTTGGGTACTTCAGAGTTGGTTTTTAAAGTCCCCATGCGTTTTGTCCATGTTAGTGAGATGCCGGAAAATCGGTCTATAATGAAGCATCGCCCATAGCCACGTATCGATTCGTTTTGGTTTGATATAAATTGATTTCCATCAATAGGCAATAAATATCGATTCGTATGGGTTAACTGATATTTTGCTTGGTTTCAAACGTATAAATAGGCAATAGATATCGATAACTATATATCATATTTACATTGGACAGTTAATAATCGATATCAAACGTATTAATAGCCAATAAATATCGATTCGTATCTGTTAGTCCCTTGGTATTAAACGTATCAATGTATCTATCGATTTGTATCGTTTAATTGATATTCCATACGCATTAATAGGCAATAACTATCGTTTCGTGTCGGTTACTTGATTGATATCTGATGTGGCAATAGACAAAATATAGCGATTCGTATTGATTATGGATATATCGAATTTTCACTTGTTATAAAACGTGTCAGTAGACAATAAATATCGACACATAACAACATATCAATTTTGTAACCCAACCATAATCGTATTAATAAAACGATTAAAACTAGAAATGATTTATTTCAGACAAGCCCAGACAGTAACACGACAACCAGTGTATTAACATTTACCCCATCCGCCAATGACGCGGGTAAATATCTTTCCTGTCGGGGCCAGCAATCTCTGATTTCAAATAGCGCGATAGAAGATGGGTGGAAACTTGATATTTATCGTAAGTTTAAACGTTGTCAGTTGGAACAACGAAACAATGAAACTCCTATTCAATGTATTTCAAACCATCGAAAACAGATTTCTACTCGGCTGAAGTTAAAACAAACTTAATTTATTGCAGACGTTCCTTTGGTCACTTTAGAACTGGGGAGTAACCTTAATGCCCGAACTATTAGAGAAGGAATAGACGTGTACTTCGAGTGCAATATAAAATCCAACCCGTGGGTGTATAAAGTTAGCTGGAAGCATAACGTAAGTTTAACTGGAAAAATTTGAAAGAAAAAGGATGAAAATTAATCGATTTGCTCTAGGGGAAAATGCTATACAACAATGGAGCGACAGGGACAATTGTAAGTAATCAAAGTTTAGTTCTTCAGAGCGTGAGTAGAGCGAGAGCCGGCACTTATACTTGTATAGGAAGCAATCACGAGGGCGATGGTGAAAGCAATGCTGTTCAACTAGACGTTAAATGTGAGTAAGTAATTCTTTCGTCAATTACGATATTAGCAGTTACACCCTTTTTTATTTCCGCAAACCACACTAAAATTTGTATATTCTTCCGCATAGTTATTCCAGTATGTAGGCCAGGTCAGCAAAAAGTTTACAATGTGGCTCGTCAAGAAACCGTCATAGTACATTGTGAAGTGGAAGCGAATCCCACCAACGTACAATTTTTCTGGAAATTTAACAATAGTGATAACAGCGCTCTAATGTTAGATATGCCGCAAAATCTTGTAACAACGGACAAAATGAAAAGTACACTTTTATATACTCCCATGACGGAACATGATTATGGTACTTTACTATGCAAAGGTACAAATAAAATAGGTCAACAACGAGAACCTTGCGTGTTTTATATAAATCCTGCCGGTAAGTACGGTGGAATCGTCATCAAATTGAACAAAATAAGTCTTCCGAATGCTCATTACAGGTAAGCCCGACCCCTTATCAAACTGCACCGTTTTAAATCAGACCATTGATTCAATACAAGTCGAGTGTGAAGAGGGATTCGACGGGGGTTTACCTCAAACGTTTGTGTTGGAACTTTACGACGAGGTATTGCACAAATTAATCGGGAATATCACATCTAAAAGTCCATATTTCTTTATTGGTGGATTAAATCCTGACATCGCATTCGATGTTGTGATTTATGCATCTAATAAAAAAGGCAAAAGTGAATCCAGAAAACTTCAAACGTTCACTTTAAAATCCCTAGAAAGACGTTCAAGTAAGTGTTAAGTAAATGTCTTTTGTTAAGGTTGAATTTGTTGAACTTAAAGTTTTAGTTGCTGCTTCGTCCTTTCTTCAATTAACCCCAATTTTGGGAGCAGTGGTCGGGATAGCCGTTACACTTATTTTAATAGCAACCATTATAGTGTTGGTAATTCGATTTCGTGGGTCTGAAGAAAACGATAAAAGTTACGACGGGAACAGCCTTTCAGCGTCTGGTAGCGCTTATGGTGTTGATAGTAAAAACACCAGCACGGAGCCATTGAGAACAGATCTAAATGGTAGCGTGAATAGTTTAGAAGAAAAAAACCCCGACATTATTCCTCATAATAATAGCGAGGACGATTACCAAGACGAAGAACGTGCTTTTGAACGCCTAAATAATGCACAACCTAGGTCATATATTAGACTACCAACGCCAAATCAAATGGATATGGATAACAGTGTTAAATACGATGGTTTAGAATCCAGCAGAATTGTAAGTAGCTGAATTTTAATAGCGTCTTTCAGTATCTGATGTGTTTATTCAAAGCAGCAAGCCCCCCATTTATTCTACAGTCAACAACCAGCATCGTGCTTGCAGCCTTTTAGTCCGCCCCATCCTTCTACTTTACAAAGAATGCATCATCCTCACTTGCTACCTGCATACATTTCTCGAAATACAAGGGAGAAACAACACATGTACGACAGTTCTACTACTGCAACGACGCCACTTATTTCACGGGAAAATAATGTAGGTAGTTATTTTAATATTAAGTGGCAGGATTAATTTTTTTCTTTGTTTGTTCACGCAGGTACTTCAACCGATTTTAATTCCAAACGCCAATCGAACACCACCGATAAACACAACGCAAACCCATATTGTTACCCGATTTTGACTAAATTAATAAGACTGTTGAAGCAGACTGTCCAACTAGGCTGGAAGTTTTCGTTTTATGTTTAGATTAGTTTCGGTGTAAGATTTATTAGGGAGATAATAAAATAATTGTCTGTGATATCACATTTTGGGGTTACATTTTCTTATTGATTACGTAGATATAAGTTTTCTAAAGGTAAAAGTTTGGAATGTATACAAACAAATACGTACCGTAAAGTTTCGTCAAATTGAAAACTGATGTTCAAATTATGTACATATTTTTAGTCATTACTTTGAAAAGACTGACAATAAGTTTTATTTTAAGAATAAATGTATTAATAGTTTCCATATAATATTAGAATAATAAAGTGACCTTGTACGTAGGTTAAGTAATCGATTTATGTATTAAAATTATAATCGGTCTATCTGTATTTCGTACGAAAGATATGTTTAAATATGTAATGTATATTTTATATTCCAAATACAGCATGAATCATATTTTTGTTGTTATATTTCCTTCCAATATTGCCTAAACTCGAAAACAGGTAAATGCAGAGGAAATCTGTGGTTAATTACTATATCCAACCAAACTAATAGACCATAATACCTATTAATTATTAGTTTCACCTTAAATCGACAGGGCGTAACGACATTAATTAAACGACGTACATCTTGCGACAGTCTTAGATCAGACAGTGCCTATAAACCGTTATCGATCAGAATAACAACAAAGATTAATTATGAGGAAAATAATAAGAAGGCCATCGTATAGTGGACAATGCATAAATTTTAAGTTTATAGCTACGTAAGTTGTTTATCGTTGGCAGATTTATTTGAAAATTTTTTGAGTGCCCTGGTTATTCACATTAAAGCAGCAACACGGTCGTTGTTACCATTCTTAATTAAAAACTGGTTCTGATATGTTTTTATTTTGCGGTGTTTTGCTGATACACAAGAAAATGACAGGTATTTTCAAAAGTTTTAATTAATCCAAACGTTCAGGTAATCCGAAAAAGTAAGCGACTTAATAAGTGTAACTTCTGCTTGTCCATATTTAGTAACCCGTTTGTAACCGCAATTTCGCACTTGCATTCACATAGCACGCCGTGATCTGCAAATTAAATTGTTATGATCATAAATGGCTAATAAAATTGATTGAGGTGTTCTAACTCTAATTATGTTTGTAAAGGCGCCTGTATACCTTTCAAGCATGATTTTAATTCATGAATATTGGTAATCATGTTGTTATACTTAATTTGTAGCATTCATGTTCTACGACTATCAATTGAAGTAAAAAATCGATTCATTTGATAATCTAATATACCTGGTTTTCCAATTAAGGCAGCAAAATATACACCAACTTGTATAAATTATAGTTTCCGCTTCATTTACGCAGAAACCGAATGAGTTTGTTTTTATTAATTAAGAAATCGGCCTCCTTACGTAAAAACATTGACTTTTTTGTGTATCCTAATGTTAATAAATTCATACAAAAAAAGTCGGGATCAGATGGATTTAAAACCACAAGTTCTTGCTTTTGTTATGCATGCTAACAATAAGAGACCACACACCACTTACAATATAATCTAAAAATATCAGTGCTTATATGAAAGGCGTACTTTTATAAAAACGCTTGTCTACCTGTAGACTTTTATTGAATATCATGGGGGATGCTTTTGTAACAAACTAGTAGGTAACCTTTTGTACTTCTTTCCGAGACAGCACTAAATTAGTTTTAAACCTGACTGCCAGATTGGGGTGTGTGGTAAAATATGATTTGTTTGTGGCAAAAACTGTAATAAATCTTTGGAATACTGATAAGTGGTTAAAACGGGATTTACTGAAAAATTATTAATTATTCCCTTCAGTATAGCCAAACAAAATTTACGTAAAACGCCTACTGTAATAAAATTCCAAGCTACGAAATAGTTTCGATGGCCTACAAGGGAATATCTTATATACTGACGTTTTATATCTTTTTAAGTCATTTAATCGAGCCCTCTTAAAAATAATAAAAATCTTGGATATTTTATTTGATTCCCGACCAAAGTACAAGAAGGAAAAGATGAGCAATCGACCGTCATTCTTCCAGTGACAGCTCTAGGAGTCCCGCAGGGTCTAAAATCATAAAGGGTCCGCACAAAGAGAATGCCGCTCTTGAGACCTATCCTATTATATCACTTCGATAAGTATCTATTCTCACTTGAGTTATCGTATTCCCATGAAAAGGCGACAAAAGTTACAGAAATTTAGGAAGCAAGGGAAACATATTACTTCCTATTCTTTAACATTACACGTTCAACATTTTATTTGAATCCATTATTTATGAAAGGTGGGCAAAAAAACCTGTATAATTTCGGAGATTTATTGCGTTATTGTTTTCTACGAGTGCTGGAAATTCAGTTTTGTATTTATATGACATAATACAAACACGGAAGGTAAAAGCTGCTTTACGAGACATGAACCAGTCCACTAAGAGGAACTGAGTTAATGTATAAAACAGACTAATAGAACTAAATTTCCTGTTTCCACAATTTACGGAATATTCAGATCTAAATGGTGACGAGAAATTGAATTTTAGACATTAATGGATACGAACTGTTGTTAGGCATCATGTTTGGCTACTTAAGATTCTCAAGTGAGCGGTTTATGAAGAAGCATCAAAAATTTGTTCAAGTACAAAGAATATATAAATTAAGTTAATAAAAACATACCACATAAAATTAACTGTAATTGCACTCGAGTGAGTCAGTAAAAAGCATAAGAAGTACAACTCATAAAGTGGGCTTATATTAGATCTAATTTTAATAAACCTAAGATATATTAAGCATTAATTTGAAAAGTTAACTGCAGAAATAACCGCAAAGTTATAATTGCGTCCGCCCACAGGGTTGCAAGATTTTTTGTGCCAAATATAGAATTATTTAAACGCCAACATCTCCAACTTTATATAAATATATATTAACAGGCTAAGAATAACTAAATGGAAAATTTCTAAACTAAAATATTTCATTTTAGTTACAACTATGTAAATTTAAAATCATTTCGAGTGTCCTACTAAAACCTGAATAACTTTTCTGTCGTTTTTTATACTCACTATTTATTCCTGTTTCAGAAACCGCCAAATAAATTTCTATAACTTAAAATATTGCTAAAATGGGAGTTGTCGTCAGTCTGACAAGAAATATCGTCAATTTGGCAACCCTGCTCGTCCGCTTATAGTTAACCAAATTCGTATGTAGTATGCTATTTAAGAAGTTCTAGAAATTAATATGTTACAAATCAACACATCCACTATTGTTGCCATAAAATTATTTTAAAAATATCCCGGTTAATTTGTAAAATATGAAATGTTAGGTTAAGTAAGAAATATTTGGTTGCAAACAGATTAGTATTACTTGGCTAACAGGACAGATTTTTGCAATTGAGAATGTTGGGTTGTGAACCTTAAGGTTAGTTTTACTAATAAGATAAGGTTATATCACGGCTTTTGGTAGCAATGTAAAATGCACTTTATGACACTGAAAGTTTAAATGATTACGAATTTATGGACACAAAATAACGGCTCACAATTCAAGCATCACCTTTAGAGTTTAGCCTTTCTCTGCATTTTCAGTAATAAAACCGTTATTTTAGAGTTATCTTATCACTTGTCATGCACGTACTAACTGGCTGTCTGACCGATTAATTAGAATTAACATATCTGGATAGCAAGTTGTGTCAATCGCAAAAAAATACCCACCGTTTTATTGCCAATTGAAACAGTATTCTTGATCAAGCTGTAGATAGTATTAGGGGAACTTTATCTTTCATTGCTCTTGTCAAACAGACAGCAATAACAGCTCAAGTGATACACTTAACACGGTTATCTAATATCTTAGCCGATATCGAAAACATTAAACCATTCCTTCTCAAGAACAGGGGGAAGCGATTGTATGTTGTAGTAATTAATGCTTAAAAATTCTTAACATTTAAATGTATTTGCTTCGTTTTGTCATATAATGTTATGTGAATATTTGTACAAACTTAAAAAGAATAGAATTTCTAAAAAGAAATTAATAAACTTTACCTAATGAAATTTTGCTTGAAACATAAACGAGCGTGCATTAAGGCCTGTGAACGAAAAAATCCGGAAACATAGAGGGCCCTATTTTTTTAAAGTTGCTAATTCAAGTTTAGCTGTTTTTTATTTTGTTTTATTTTGATATTCGTCAGTCTTCAAACCAGACCAAAGTTATTCATTCTAGTCAAAATGAATGCAAAAAAGGCTCGAAATTTCAAACTCGATCCTGTATGATTTTTAAAACGTTTTAAAGAATCATTAAGTATTGATCGGTCATCCGAAATCCACAAATTAATGCAAGGGATTAATAACAGCGTATGAAAATTTTGGACCGAATTTTTTTTAAAATTATTAGAAAAGTAGATCAGGCTTCAAAAGACTAAGTACATACCCCAAGGGCGGATACAGCAACTAATAGGACTTCGAAGAAAGAATCAAACCGTAAACAACAAGAAAGAGACAACAGGAGAATATTACGGAACAACAAGAAAAGAAGGACAAGAAAATAGACAAAATCCTATTAAAATGGCAACCTGAAACGTAAATTGTTAAACGAATGAAGAAGAAGAAATAACACACGAATTGTTAAAACAAAGAAGACTATGTAGGTATAACAGAATTAAAGAACAAAAGATGAGATACGTGAAAAAGGAAAACTTTGTTAGTCGAGTTAGTGAAAGAATAGGAGAAACAGGAAAAGACGAATATATGGTAGTAAAAGTATGCAGCCCTAATAAACGCACCATAAAAGAAGGGAAAGAAAGACTTTAAGTAAAATGCAGCAACAACTAGACAACTACAACAAAACAACTATTGTCATGGAAGACACGAACGGGAGAGTTGGGAAACAAGAATGATGGATTTGAATGGTACTTATTAAAACATGGAGAAAAGACCCAAAGCACTAAAAGAAAGGTAAGAGAGAAGATGAATACACCATAAAGTAGTGAGAAGCGTACAGGGCCGCCTTTATCAAAACCCAAAAAACCTTATAAGAACACGACACGAATAATCGACAAGTTCGAAACAACTAAGGGGCGAAGCAAGGGTGAATACTAAGCCGGTTACTGTTTTCATTAGTTTTGACTGAAGCAATGAAAAAGACAAAAAGAGAGGCAAAATTCTATCGATAATTCGAAAATGGAAAATATAAAAATATTATAAATATGTTATGTCGACGACATGGTATTAATAGGGAAGAATAAAAGAACATTAAGCAAGACTCTAGGGAGACGACAAAAATATTTGGGAAAAATAAACATGAAAATTAGAGCAAAAATGAAACATACAATAAGAAGAATAAAAGTTGGAACAAGTAAAGAGATTCAAATATGTAGGCTCGGAAATCACACAAGATGGAAAAATAGACGAGGAAATAAAAACAATGGGTTCTATAGGAAAACCTTTTAGCAGCTTCAAAAATAACTACGAAATAAAGAAATCCCAACAGAAGCAAAGGTACAAATCTACAAAAAGTAGCGATACCATAAGATATGGATCAGAATTATGGACAACAATGAAAAACCAGTGAAACAAGATAAACAATACAGAAATGATACTCCTAAGGAAAATAGAAAGCAAAACGATCATGGACAGAGTTAGAAATACATACAACCTACAGAAAAGACGAAGGTTAAAGCCCATAGAAACAATTACAGCAGAAGGACAAATAAGATGGTTCGGTTATGTAATACGGATGAGCTAAGAAACAATAAGACGAGTATACGACGCAGGAACAAAGAAAGAGAAAGGTAAAGGTAGACCTAGAAAAACTTGGAATGAAGAGCTGAGAAATGCAGTAGAAAAGAGGACTAAAGTGGGAAGAACCACAATCAATGACACAAGATACGAAGAAATGAAGAGAACCCCGGACAAGGTCGGCAAAGTAGTAATACAACCCACCAGCTTCACACTCAAAAGGGTAGAGTGGCATTAGGATTCAAGATTAAACAAAGTAGATAATTATTATTTGGAAATTAATTTAAATAAATAAAAAAGAAATAAAGAATGTTTTAGGATTTTGTTGTGCTTAGTTCTTTAAAAAAGTATTTAATATGGCTTAAAATTTGTTATCGTTACAAATGTAGTAGTTACTCCAGATATTGTGAAAACCTTCAAAATAATATAATCTATATCAAGATTCATATACATACTTTTTTAAAGAACTAAGCACAACAAAATCCTAAAACATTCTTTATTTCTTTTTTATTTATTTAAATTAATTTCCAAATAATATAATCTATATCAAGATTCATATACATAAAACATGATTGAAGACAATTTTAGCCTAGTTAAATGTATTTTCTAAATACTATTTGTTATGTGACTTTTTCCAGAATATACCTCTTAAAATTTTAAAATTTGTAAGAGATCCCAAAGTACTGTTCTAATTTGTTAATTATTAGTTCAATGAGCTTGCAGATGCCAAGGATCTCAACGCGCGTCGACTACTTTGGGCGTTTAATGATCTGCGAAAATTCTAGTACGAGTACTATCAACTGAGTTTTATAAACAGTCAGTAACATTTTAATAACTACGGTAAATACAGAAAAGCATGGTCGTTTTTGTGTTAAAACAAATAGTAGGTCATGTCTTACAGGCCACAGAGACTGACAGGCCAGACATTAATTACCTTCCTTCTAACTTTCTATAAAGTGTGGTCCAAGTCTAATAACTAGAATGACTTCATTTTTTATGGTACTTATTAAAATAGAAAAAGATGTGTGGACTATAATTGAATAAACCGATGTTAAACGTTGTTTCCGTTGTTGTATTATCCTGATCACTACCACGCAACCCACAATATTATAATACCTTAGATTGAAAGAGTTTTCTGTAGTACATTCAAATATAAAAGTTAACTTATTACTTTTCTTCCTAACAAGCCATATAAACTAATAACGTACAGGTCAAAACAATAAAAACGTCCCTGGTATAGATATCACATTGCTAAAGGTCGCAACAGTTTTAAAGAAAATAGAAAATCCGTAGAGTAATATGAGTAATAAAATGGGAAAATACGGTAGTCCAATACTAACATAGTTAGAGCATTTCAAAACATGTCATCCATAATGAATGGGGAGCAAATATGGTTGACCAGATGTTTGAGAAGAAGCATGAGAATTATTGTATAGGAAATAGGATAGCATAGCCCCGCCTAAATCGCGAAACACAATAGGTACCTATTTCGAACTAATAAATCAACTGTTTGCGCCCTATGTATCATCAGCCGGTTACTAGAAAATTTAATGGAATGACCAAAGCCAACTTATTTATGTTCCATTGACTTACTAAATGCATTTCACCAAATTCACCTAAACATATGGTGGCGATCCTACCAGAAAGCAACTTTTCAGAAATGATGCGGGACATAAACACTGGCAATAGAGCCAGAATAGAGGTTCCAAACAACCCCTGCGAAACAGTATCTGTTATCAGAAGAGTGAGATAGGGCGACTACTTGTTACTCAATATCATGAGTAATATGGGTTAAATTGTAGAGGATGTAAGACCAATGAGTGAATTAATAATGGGAACAGATCCTTATAGCTGAGTATGAAGACAATATAGAAATACTTCTGCACAAATTCAAACAAAACTGCAAACAATACAACATGGCAATATAAACTGAAATTGGATGAAAATTAGCAGAAAAATACTGAGATGCAAACTACAGATTGAGGTTGAAGGCATATCATAGAGCACTTCAAATACTTGGGAGTTTGCAAGCCAACTGTAAAAATTAAAAAAAAAGACAGAGGTACAAACCCAGATCAGAAAAATCTCGATAGCGTCTATGTATCGATGCAATATCACATGGTGCAGAGAAACAATGAAACCTGAAAATTAAGTTAAGATATACAGGTTAGAAAAAGTTAAATTAAAATTTTACTGAAATGTCAAATTTCATCTTTCAAAGTTCCAGATCAATATCTCTAACCGTTATAACAGAAAGGTTTTGATTCCACCCCTCGTAAAAATTTAATTTGGCTTAGGCTTCATGCATGTATTGACCTATGGAATAGAAATCAATACAGATACAAAAGTTGCAAAATGCTTGACCAACACTGCTGAAATGTCCACCTTAAGACAGATGGTAATAGTAAAGTAGTACAAGAGTAGAGCAACCACGGTGAAAGAAGAGAAGGTCGCTACCTGGTAAAAAGAGCAAAAATAACCGAACCTGACCTACACTAACTTAACCTAGCCCTTTTTTCTTGCAAAAGCAGGGAAAAAACTTCGAAAGACACCCGGATAGTCCGGGGAGTGTCGGATTCACCAGGGAATGGGGCGCAGGCGCCTACCAACAAAAACCCTTCCTTTATTCCTGTATTCCAGCATTCTTCCATATATACTGAGATGATATCGTTTTGATGGAATTTTAATAGAGTGGGTTGTAAACACCTTTTAAAAGAATGTCAATTTAATGTAAATAAAATGTAAATAGTTATAAGTTAGAAATTTATGGCCGGTTTCACCAACCACACTTAACGTTTAAGGATTCCCTAAAAATTTAAACTAGCCCTATTTTGTTTCACCAGTCAAATATCTCCACTTAAATTCTCCTAAGGAGCACTTACCCTAAACCTTCAATATCGGCCGCTTAACATTCACTTAGTAAAGTTGTGTATTTTTGACGTTTCGTGTATAACTTTCAAAATGATTAATTATTATTTAGACGATGATGTTGATGATATAAATGATATAGATGAAAACGATATTATGAATTATATACCCAGAATGATTTATGAAAGGGAAGATCATTTCCACAATTTCTCGGAGAATAAATTTTTCGAAAGATTTCGTTTAAAAAAAATACAGTTTTGCAAGTGCTGCAATTAATAGAAAACAGATTGGAGTATCCACACAATAAGTATGTATATACAAAATATATAAAATTAAAATGATAAATAAATAATAACTGTCAATGTATATTGAAGAAACAATAGTGTATCACCAATAAACCAGCTGCTTGTGGCATTACGAGTATATGCTACAGGAGGTCATTTTCTGGCATTAGCAGATTTTGGAGGCATGTCAAAGGCTAGTGTATCTAGAATTGTCGTCCGAGTCTCAGAAGCCATAGCAGCATTAAGGCCTATTTATATTAAATTTCCTCAAACAAACGGAAGAAGAAATTAGAAAAACGCAACAAGACTTTTACGATCTTTACTCATTTCCACGAGTAATAGGAGCCATTGATGGGACTCACATACGTATTCAATCGCCTGGTAAAATATTGTTTATCGCACTCTGTACTATGAGTGTCAGTACAAAGAATAAGTACTAATTTTATATATTTACAACAGGAAATAATGATGGTGAAGTTTATCGAAGTCACTAGTTCACATGTCTGCACTAAAATTAAACCAAATATTACTAGAAATATGTCTTCTTCATATTCTTTCGTTTTTAGATCTACATTTTAGAACAAGTACGTGTAAGTTAAGTTGCTCTTAACTAAGGACTTGTATATTTTTGTTGGTGGAACAAAATATAAATTTAAGTATCACTTAGTATTAAGTGTAGTTTAGTTAAGTTTCATTTTAAGCTACCGTGGTGAAACTGGGCATTGTATTGTAAATAAATAGGGTAGAATATCTAGTTACTTAAGTTGTAAATATGTCATATAAAATAGTCATAGTGTGTTAAATTTAGAAACTAAGGTAATGAAATGTTAATAAAAACAGTTGGATATTATTTGGCAAACGGAAAGTTGAGTTTTTTCTAAAACTCTGAAAAAACGCAATTAATTACCAGAAATAATATTCTAAAGGCAAATTGTAATTTAATAAATTGAAATATTGTGAAAAAGGAGTAATATTGAATGAAGATAATTTGGAATTTAATTTAATAAAAGTTTTATGAAAGAAAAGTTATTTTTGGAAAAATTTATATAAATTTGGATTTTGGTCAAGTATTAATAAAGTTAAAAGAAGGAAAGTGTGTTGTTGATTGGAGGATAAGACAGGTTTTGGTGGAGTTGGAGTCAGGGGGGAAGGTGTTTTGTTGCGAAGAGGTTGGTTCAGCATTTGGTATATTGGAAGTCAAGCCAGGAAGTGTTGTTTTGTTCGAGTTGTTTTCAAACGGTAGTTTATAAATTTTAATTTTTAGAAAATTGTTTATTTGATTATTAGAATTTATTGTTGTTTGTAAAGTTTATCATAATTTTGAAAGGTGTTTTAAAATTCAACTTGGTGAATTTTTATTAAATATTGAAATTCGTCAAGGCGATCCCTTCTACGACCCTGAGTTAGGAGATTCTCTAAAAATTAATTGAATTTTATTATATGGAGCTAGCTGAAAATGTCAAAATTATCATTTTAAAAATTGAACAATATTACAAATTTTGAAAGGTGGATTATAACAATAAATGGCGCCCAACGTGGTTGCTTGTTACGTCAATTATTATAGCAATACTGGCAATACATATACGTTCTCGTGTTTATTATTCCATCTATTTTGTTTTGTCCATTCACCTGTTTGTTTCCGATTATTGCTAAACCTATCTTCTCATTTTCCGCACTTTATTTTGTAATCATGATGCTTTTAATCGTTTTCTGCCACAGTCACGGCTACATTCCAGAACTATGTGCCTCGCCATCGAGTTCTCCACACTACGTGCACTCGTCGGTGGCATTTCAGTTCATCCTCTTCAGGTATGCCTGGAAGCATCCATGACCTGTTAGAAACTGCATCAGGTGCTACCCCACTTTGTCGAATTTTCTATTAATCCAAGGAGCGAGTTCAGGTATTAGTTCGCTGGTCTATGCGCCAGTTTTCCCTTGTTGTCCCCACTCCTCTTGTTGAGTGGTGACCGCCGTGTTGAACGGACGTGTTTCAATAATACTACGAGTGTTCCACTAAAAAAGTAAAAAGTGTCATGTTAGACTGGTGAGAAAAAAAAATCACCTTGCCATTATGGTTTCGGTATGCGGAAACTGTCGGTTAGACTTAAAAAGAACCGATAAATTAATAATATGCGTAGGATGGTGTGAACGATCTTTTCATCAGAAGTGTGCAGATTTAACCGATAATGTGTATGAGTTTATTACTAAATCAAAAAATGTGTTCTGGTGTTGTAATAACTGCAGTGTCATGAAAAATGTAAGCATGAGGAATAATTTGGAAGTAATGAAAAAGGCAATGGAGGATTGTTCTGAAGAAATAAAAATTTTAAGTAAGGAATTAAATGCTCAGCAGAAGGCTGTTGTCACGTTAACAGACTTAATAAAAGATAATAACGAGGAAGTTGGAAACAGCCTTAGAAAAGTAGCAGAGAAACAAGATCTGGTACAGGTAACGTATGCAGAAAAAACAAAGATGAAGAAACACGAACCGGTTGTTGTAATCAAACCAAAGAATGGAAATCAAAAAAGTTTAGAAACTATAGAGGAAATTAAGAAAACCATTGATCCCACTACTATAGAAATATCAGGGGTTAAAACTGCAAGTAGAGGTGGAATAATTATCGAATGTAAAAATAAGAATGCGGTAGCAAAACTACATGAGGAAGCTGAAAACAAGTTAGGGGATAAATATGATATTAATATTCCAAGACAGAGAATGCCGCGTGTAAAAATAGTAGGAATGTCTGAAAAATATGAACCCGAATTGATTGAAAGTAAACTCAAGATACAAAATCAATTCTTGGAAAAGGCTAAAATTAAAGTTGTGTATGTCGCTGAAATGAAAAACTTAAGATTCCATAAACACTTTGCGTATGCAGAAATAGATGCCGAATCATACAGAAATATGTTGCAGGAAGAAAAAGTCAATATTGGGTGGGACAGATGCAGAGTATATGATGCTGTGAAAGTCACTAGATGTTATAACTGCAACGGTTACAATCACAAAGCACGGGAATGCAGAAGGGAAATAACCTGCCCAAGATGTGCTAGTTCACATAGTTTAAAGGAATGTAAAGCAGAGGAGTCCGAAGTTCAGTGTGTTAATTGTAAATATGCAGTAGAAAAGTTAAAATTAAAAATTGATATTCATCACGGAGCTTGGGATACTACTTGCCCGGTCTATAAAAGGAAATTAGAAATGGAAACTAGCAAAATTGATTTTTTAGATTAAACACCAAGAATAAAGAAGTAGGACAACACCAACTATTTTATTTTAATACGCAGAGTATGTTGGCACATATTGAACAACTGGAAATGTTAATTGAAGAGTATAATCCACCCTTAATTTTGTTAAGTGAAACGTGTGTAACCAGTGAGATAAATCTGTGCGAAACAACTTTAAAAAACTACACCACACTTCGTTGTGATTCACATAGTAGGCAGACAGGGGGTGTTTCAATTATTATAAAAAACGGAATTAAGTTTTCGGAAATTTCAAACATGGTGTACGAAAAAAACACCTGGATTTTGGCTATCAAAATTACAGGGGGTTTACCACCAGGCATATATGTCGTTCTTTACCATTCACCCAATACTAGTGATCATGATTTTATAAATTTTTTCGAATCTTGGTGTGAGAATTCAATACCGGAACACGAAATGTGTGTTATTACAGGTGACTTCAATATAGATTTGCAAAAAGAGTACACGTATTCCAAAAAACTCAAAAATGTTATAAATGCTTTAGGTATGAAACAAATTGTGAATAGTTTTACTAGAATTACTGCATCATCAAAAACGTTGATTGACCTCGTTATAACAAATTCAAATGCCGAAGTAGATATTGCTGACTTTCGAATTACCGATCATGAAATATTACAAATTAATTTCAAAGCAACGCAATTGTTAGCAAACAACCAGTATCAGCACAAACTTATTCGCGATATAAGTGCTTATGACAAAGAAATGCTGATTACTAACCTTTCTCAATATAACTGGAATGAAATGGAAATATTAGAAGTAAATGAAAAGTCATCAGTTTTTGTAAATCGACTTCAAAACTCTGTAAACAAATTTATTAAGAATAGAAGTGTGAAAATAAATTTAAAGAATCCGTGGTTTACAAATGAAATACGAAGCCTTAAAAACGAGCGCGATTTATTATACAAGAAAGCTAAATTTACGGAAAAACAGGGAGATTGGGAAAACTATAGGGCATTTAAAAATCAATATAATAAAATTATAAAATTACGAAAAAATCAATATGTAGAAAATGAAATTGAACAATGCAGGAGCGATCCTAAGAAAATGTGGACAAAACTCAAAGGTCTAATTAAAAATGAAGGACAAATGTATCCTGACCATATTAAATTTGAAAATGAGGTTTTCACGGAACCTGTAGATATAGCTGAGGCATTTAACAATTACTTTATCGACAGCATAATTGAAATACACGATAGCATAGATAATGTTAATTTAAAATTGAATTTAGGCGCATTAAGTGGAAACCGTGTAAATATGTTTTCTTTTCAAGAAATTGATATGTCGGTCCTTGGAAAAGCTATCTCGAAAATGAAAAATAAGTCTAGTAACGATAATATAACATTAAACGTTGTTAAAGATGCGATGCCAATAGTAGGAGACGTGCTATTACAAATAATAAACCAATCTTTCAGAACAGGAATCTTCCCAAAGATATGGAAAATTTCAACAGTAACGCCGATTCAAAAAGTCTCTGGTACTAAGAAATGCTGTGAATTTAGACCTATCAACATGTTACCCACACTCGAAAAAATCATCGAACATATAGCTAAAGACCAATTACAAAATTATATAGAAAAAGAAAATCTATTACTACAAGCTCAATCTGGTTTTAGAAAAAATCATTCTTGCGAGACAGCTTTAAATAGGGTTGTATCAAACTGGAAACAAGAAATGGAAAAAGGGAACAAGATTATTGCTGTGTTTTTAGATTTAAAACGAGCATTTGAAACCATAGATAAAGAAATTCTCGTAGCGAAATTGGAAAAGTACGGAGTTACGGGTTCTGCAAAAATGTGGTTTAAGGACTACTTGCATCAACGGCAACAAATTACCATCTATAATGGAGCAAAATCAAAAACGAAAGAGAATAATCTTGGAATACCCCAAGGATCAATTTTAGGACCATTTCTTTTTATTTTGTATATAAACGACATTAATAGTGCCCTGAAGAATTGCAAATTAAGCCTTTTTGCAGACGATACCTTAATTACAGTGAGTGATCATAACTTGAATGTAGCCGTTTCTAAAATAAATGAAGACTTAAAAACTATATCGGTCTGGTTAAAACTAAATAAACTAAAATTAAATACCAACAAAACGAAAGCAATGATTATAAACAATAGATCTAATCAAGCAATAGACAGTGTTGTGATCGATGAAATTGCCATTGAATATGTGCCTGAAATAAAATACTTAGGTGTAATATTAGATGATAAACTAAAATTTAATAAGCATATAGATTGTGTAGTTAAGAAAACGGCAAAGAAAATAGGTTTTTTCGGAAGAATTAGTAATAAATTAAGTATGCGGTCTAGATTAACAGTGTATATGTCAATTATTGCACCACATTTCGAGTATTGTCCTACTATTTTGTTTTTGGCCACTGAAGGAGAAATGCAGCGAATGCAAAAGTTGCAAAATAAAGCAATGCGAATAATTTTACGATGTCACAAACGTACCAGAATTGCTGATATGCTAGAAATACTTCAGTGGTTAAACATTAAGCAACGTATTTATCTTCAGGTGTTAGTTTTTATACATAAGTTAATTAATAACAAATTACCAAATTATCTATGTAAATATGTAACTTATAATAGAGACATACACGAATACGAAACCAGGACGGTAAATAATTTTAGACTACCGTTAACCTCCAAAAGTTTCACACAGAATAGTTTTTTCTATAAAGGTTTTAAAATTTATAATGATCTCCCACTTGAGACAAAGCAAGTAACTAATATCAATAATTTTAGGAAACTTTGCATGCCGTATATTAAAAATATGTAATTATAGGTACTGTAGTTTACGTATTAAGTCAATTAGTTTAACACTTGTATTTATAAGACTGTAAAAATATCTGTAAATCAAACACCTTATGGTGAATAAAGATCTACTACTACTACTACTCTTTCCAGCTGGACATTGTTACTTCTCTGGATCCTTTTTTTCTTAACCTAGTATTATTGTCTTCAGTATAGGCACGTTCCACGGGTCTGATTGATACAGTGTGATAGGCGCTGCGCTGGCTCTTCTTTCGCTGGACGCTTTCCACTTTTTTCTATACGTCTCCAGGTGTAAAACTTTAACTCCTGAATGGGATCCAAACATCGCATTGCCACAATGCCTACTGTTTTGTTCAATTTCTTCAACGTTAAAAATCTTATCAACCTTAGTCAAGATTGAGCCTGAGACCTTCAGATTAGAAAACAAGTATAGAGAGTTTGAAACCTGGCGTAAAGTAAGATATAATTGAATAAAACTGTAACAATTTTTTAGAAAATATCTGAGACAATTTATTAAAAAGAACACTTATAAAGTTTTTGAGTTTTTAGAAAGGATATGGAGTAATTAAATATGTTTTTAAACTATATTTTTTATTACCTGATGAAATAGACCTTGTAAACATGGGGGTTAGATTCATAAGAAAAATTTTGAAAGAAAATACTAACGTTGAAGAATTGTCTTAGGTTAACTGCTGTTTAAGCGATTTTTAAAAAAGTAGGTATAATTTTTATTCCTGAAAATAGACTTGAATTAAACAAGAATCAGTTAAAATTATTTAAAGTCAACCTTAGATCAATAATTGCTAGAATGTTATTTGAAAAAAAATGTAGAAATGTGTTTAGTATTAATCAACATTTCTACATTCTACTTAAAGAAAATCCAATATAGTATTATTGAAGTAGAAGTAAGGAGAAAATCAAAAGAAATTCCACAATGTAAAAAATGTCAACTGTACGGCCATACACGGAATTATTGCCAAATGGAGCCTCGATGCGTCAAGTGCACAAATAATCATGAGTATAATAAATGTCCAAAAAAACCTACTGATCCCCCTCAATGTGTGAACTGCAAAGAACTTCACCCCGCGAACTTCAGAGGATGTAACTATTACCAGAAAGTTAGTCGTAAATACAACCCTCCAAATTTAAGTCAAACTAGAACACGAGCGTGGATTTCACCAGACACAACAAAAGTATCTGATAGACAAAATAATCAACAATGGAATCCCCAAGAACAACAAGACTACAACAGATCATTTCCTGAACTACCAACCAAACCAAACAGAAATCATGAAACTAAACATGAAGAACAGGACTTACTAACCAGTATTGTCTCAAAAGTAATTGAACTATTAATACCACACCTTGATAAAATTATGCCCTATATTACAACACTAATGGCCGGTTTCACCAACCACACTTAACGTTTAAGGATTCCCTAAAAATTTAAACTAGCCCTATTTTGTTTCACCAGTCAAATATCTCCACTTAAATTCTCCTAAGGAGCACTTACTCTAAACCTTCAATATCGGCCGCTTAACAGTCACTTAGTAAAGTTGTGTATTTTTGACGTTTCGTGTATAACTTTCAAAATGGTTAATTATTATTTAGACGATGATGTTGATGATATAAATGATATAGATGAAAACGATATTATGAATTATATACCCAGAATGATTTATGAAAGGGAAGATCATTTCCACAATTTCTCGGAGAATAAATTTTTCGAAAGATTTCGTTTAAAAAAAATACAGTTTTGCAAGTGCTGCAATTAATAGAAAACAGATTGGAGTATCCACACAACAAGTATGTATATACAAAATATATAAAATTAAAATGATAAATAAATAATAACTGTCAATGTATATTGAAGAAACAATAGTGTATCTGAACTAACTCAAATTTTGCTTTCGCTAATTCAACATAATGGTTTTCGGCATATTTTTTAACACCTGGTCGTCGACGTTTAGTCCAGGAAGTCACGGAATCATCATTACAATCAGTATTTTTCTTTGATCTCTTTAAACTCGAAGTTACAGGTGTTTGTAATGATGAAGCACTCCACTTTTTCCAGGCTACAGTATCTGTGTTTACCTAAACCAAAATAATATAATATAAAACACAATATGCGACATTTACCCATAATAAATAGTTCATGGTTTTGTGGTAAACTCTCGTTGATTTGTTCTTGCTCCGAAATTACATTGACTGGCTGCAGTTCTCCCGGACCTTCTAGCAACATATATTCCTCTTCTATATCATCTATTGTCTATACCTATAGCATCATCGTCATATTTGTTGTCTAAACCGGTAACAGTTTTCGGGTTCATCAACGATATGGCAAGACTATGTGCTTCATCTGGTATTTTGTATTCTTTTCCTCCCCCTGTTTGTATATGTGACATTCTTTCATTTGCTACTTCCTGTCTGGTTTTTTTCTTTATATTTTCGTAACATTTCTTTAGAGATTCGGTAGTGTGGAATGTTTTATTAGGCGCCCTTACATTAAACTGGTCTGTAATTTTTAGCCAGCATTCTTCTTTAGCTTTATTATTAACAGCGTCTGTCTTTTTATTTTCTATTATGTGTTTTATATCTTGTACTAGATTCAACAACAAAAATTTTTCATCTCCCGTATAGTTTGAACTTCTTGTCCGTTTTTTATTTTCCATTGTCTATTTACAACATTATGGTTTAGTCAATAATTTTATACTACAATAATACTCCAAAAACTTACCTTTTATTCAGTAATAACTTAATATTTATAACGTAATACTACCAAATAACAATTCTTGAAATGACAAATTATTATAAAAAAAACGACTATTTGACAGCTAAAGTCACTAGTTCACATGTCTGCACTAAAATTAAACCAAATATTACTAGAAGTATGTCTTCTTCATATTCTTTCGTTTTTAGATCTACATTTTAGAACAAGTACGTGTAAGTTAAGTTACTCTTAACTAAGGACTTGTATATTTTTGTTGGTGGAACAAAATATAAATTTAAGTATCACTTAGTATTAAGTGTAGTTTAGTTAAGTTTCATTTTAAGCTACCGTGGTGAAACTGGGCATAATACCATTACTTTCCTCATATGGATCCAAATAAAAAACTCACAATTAGTAATATAACAGTCCTAAATTGGAATGCTGATGGCATAAAAAGACAGCGCAGTATATTTATCGAGTTCTTGTTTAGACATAACGTTGACGTGGCATGTATCACCGAGACATATCTTGTAAATACAGAAACCTTCAAGTTACCAGGGTATACTCTATATAGGAAAGATAGAGAATCGCAGACAGCATCTGGAGGAGTGGCAATCGCAATTAAACAAAAATTAGCTCACTATATGTTACCTGATCTAAACCTTGAAATCCTAGAAACTGTAGCTATTAACCTGGAATTAGAAAATAAAACTGAAATCTTACTTTACGCAGCTTATAAACAACCCAATAAACGGATTTTAGAAGAAGATATCTCCAAAATTTTTTGCACAAACAAGTCAATCTTGCTAATTGGAGACCTAAATTGCAAACAGAAATTCTGGGGTTGTAGAGCTGATAACCCGAATGGTGCCAGACTAAACCAAATACTGACGAATCACAACATACAAATGTCAGCCCCTATAGAGTATACCTACTACCCCCATAGACCAGACTACAAACCAGATATCTTGGATGTCGTTTTACTTAAAAACTTTCAAAAACCTATCCATCAAACTGTTTTGAATGAACTTGACTCGGATCACCTACCGGTAACACTCTCCTTCTTCAGCGAACCACTGCAAACACCTGTATTACCAAAATTAATTGAAGGCAAAATGGACTGGAATATATTTCAACGAGAGCTTGACAAAAATATCAAAAACTTCGGACCAATTCATTCCACTAGTGATATTGATGAGGCAATCAACCAGTATACTCAAGCAGTAAAAACAAGTGTTCAACCAGCTCTAACACCATGGAAGCTAAAAAACGCAACTGTAATCATACTCCAATTGAAATAGTGAATTTAATCAAACTAAAGAACAGAACCAGACGTGAATGGCAACGAACTAGACGACCACACCTTAAAACACTACATAATCAGCTCACCCACCAAGTCAGGATGAAATTGGATAACTACAGGTATAATTTATACAACAAATACATTGAAGAACTCCAGCCAAGAGACGCAACTATGTGGCAGGCTACCAAAAAATTATTAAGGCAGCCTAATAGCATTCCCCTACTAGCAGCCAATGGCAACACATATGCAACTGATGAAGACAAAGCTAATCTTCTAGCATCGCACCTCGAAAAAGTATTTACACCCAATGACGCAAACACCATACAAAACCTGCAACAGGAAGTAATCGAAATAAACAATAGCTTCAATAGCCAGCACCCCATAGAAATGGAATCAACTTCACCGGCAGAAATTAAGAACTTTATTTCAAAACTACCCAACAAAAAATCTCCTGGTCCAGATCTAATAACAAATAGTATATTAAAACAGCTCACCAAAAAGTCATTGGCTATCCTAACAACTATACTAAACGCCTGCCTAAGATTAGGATACTTTCCCAGTGAATGGAAATACTCCCACATTCTACCCTTCCACAAAAGTGGTAAAGAAAAACACAGTCCGGAAAGCTACAGGCCCATTAGTTTACTATCAACACTTTCTAAACTATTGGAAAAAGTTATACATGAGAGGATCCAAAAGATAGTGAATGAACGTAATATCATTCCGCATCATCAAATGGGATTTAAAAAAAAGCATTCAACAACACACCAGTTAATGAGAATTACCGAACTAATAGAAACAGGCTTTGAGAATAAGAATTATACTGTAGCAGCATTTATCGATTTACAAAATGCCTTCGATAAAGTTTGGCACTTAGGACTAAGGTACAAAATAATAAAACTGGGACTCCCAGACTACCTGATCAACATAATTACATCTTTCTTAAAAGACAGGACATTCTCGGTGAGAGTGAATACTACAATATCCAATAAAAGACCAATATTGGCGGGAGTACCGCAAGGTAGTATATTGGGACCACTCCTGTTCAATATTTACATGCATGACCTGCAGACAGTTGACAATACTACCTTAGCTATGTTCGCGGATGATACTGCTGTCTTAACACAAAGCGAAAACCTCCAAGTAGCAGTGAACCATCTACAAAGTGCCCTAGACGAAATGTACAACTGGTATAACAACTGGAAAATTAAAATCAACGTAACAAAGACTCAAATAAAAGTCTTTACATTAAAACAAATTAAGAACTTACCAATTATAAAATTAAATCAAAATAAGGTTGAGTGGAACAACAAGGATTCAGCAATCAAATATCTGGGCGTCTACCTAGACACCAGATTAGGATGGGGCATCCATGTGAACAAAAAACTAACTGAGTGCTATGCCAGGTTGGGTATGCTATACCCGTTGATAAATAAAAAATCGCATTTGCGGGTTGAGTACATTATGCTAATATATAAATCAATACTAAGACCTATCTTGACATATGCGTGCCCTGTATGGAGAAATGCATCTAACACACACCACAGAAAATTGCAAGTTCTGCAAAACAAAGTTGCTCGAATCTCAGTGAACGCGCCGTGGTTTGTGCGGAATGACCAAATACACAAAGAACTTAATTTACCGCTACTACTCGATCACATAAATAAACAGTGCAACAAATTCTTTGACAATATAAACGAATGCAACAGTGCAGTGACATATAACCTTGGTCAAAAAGGTAAACATCAAAGACTAAAAAGAAGACTCCCACAAGACTTATTACAATAAATACATAACCTTTACTAACAAGCATAATTATATGTACTAAATCGAATAAATGTACAATGTTATATATGAGGAATCTAACCCTCACAATGTTAGTATAAGTTAATAATTAAGACTACCAACCGAATCATGTATAGCAAAACCAATGCTGAGCTGATTAAATCATATTAAAAAAAAAAAATCAACATTTTACATTTTAGCTGTTTTCATTGTTTTTCGCGCTAAAGTTATGAAATTACCTAAAAAATAATTACTAAGATAATGGCATGGAATTTAGTTAAAATTGAAGCATGGTATAACACAGCACAATGTCATGGCCATATCATGATAACTGATAACCAAGTAAATTTTAATTTTCAAACTAAGCTAAAAACCTCAAACATAGGTGGTGCAAAAGGCCGGGAGCTTAATGTATTACAATAAACTGCAATTTCATATTTTTAAGTCAAGGACGAGTGTGACTTGCATCATATTGCACACAACTGGATACTTCAATTTGATGGATAAACTTTAAAATGTTCTGGACACAGATGTTTCTGTTCTATATCTTGTTTTATTCATTTTGAAGATCATACTGTATATCCATAAAAATGAAGGTGAAGAAATAATTAACCCAGAAATACAGATATTTTTCAAAAATTATTTATTTCAGCATGAATAATAAATTTCCGTATTAATTCATTGGAAAAATGTTACTTTGATATTCAGAAAATTACTACCGATTCTCTTCAAAGCAGATTATTGTTCAAAAACTTGTATACATACTTAAATAAAATATTAAAATATCCTTCTCATAATGCTCGTATTAATAAAAAGTTGAATAAAACTGCACTATTAACTATAATGTTAGCTTGAAAATAAACTAACAGAGTGGTCGTTTAAATTAAAAGAAATACGGAAGGAAATATAACACTGTTCTTTAGGATTTCACGAAATTAAAAGGATCAGTTACCCTACCTATATAGTATTACACGTACACCTGCTAAGTAGCACGAAGTTTAAGATTTCAAAAGTGGCAATTACGCGGAAGCTGAACTTTGAAAGAAACCTTATACTCCCCATTTAAACGATCTAACCACACTTTGTACTTTGTGTTGGTAGCTAAAAAAGGAAATTCCTAATTACACAAAAACCTCGCCTAAATGTAAAATAGTTCTTCAAGCTTCAAGTTTTATGTGTGTGGCACAAATGGTGCTCATGGAAGAAGTTCAGAAACTTAACGTAGGTAACTACGTGTTATCTAGCAGATCGCATCACGTATAAAGTTGCTCTCTCTTATCTGAAACTAATCAAGAGACTACTTAACTAAAGATATATTTAGATGTTATCGGAATAAACTTAGTTTTAGAGATATTGCCGGGCTTTGGTTTCCCTTGCAAAATTTTATTGCTGAAGGACTATCGATTTCTCAATAAAACCCTACTGATTAACTGCCTCTTCTTATAACGGGTGGTGGTATTAGGGTTATTAAAACGGTAAAGGTCTACATCGGAAATCTTTATAATTTATTTAGCTAAGATTTCGGTTTCTTAACCGCATCAAAAATTAAGAAGCTGACATTAATCAACCGCAACCGTGGTTACGTTTTTGTTCTGACCTTTTTAAGGTATTTTTACCTGATCTATAATTGGAATTCTTGTTGAGGGAAGTTAGTAAATAAGAAATTATTAGCACTTAAATTAGTTTTAAAAAAATTGGTTTCCTAGGGGAAAGTTGCGTAATTTTACGCCTACTCAGAAGACCTGATAATTTAGTTCGTGTCCTAAAGCTGAAATTCTTTCATAACATAAACAATTTTTAAATTTTAATTGTTAAGTTTAGCTTGCTGTATTATTTTCATATTTATGTTAACATTTTAGTTTTTAAAGGTTTTGAAAAACAGATATGTCTTGGTAATCAAACTTAACATAGGACTCATAGGAGTCATAATTACATAAAAGTTTACCTAACAGTTTTTTATAATTTCTGTTATATAAATAAAATAATAAATAAATAATGGAAAGAATTAAACTATTTTCGGAAAAGACATAAATTTAACATATTTTTATAAAATGAATCATTCGCAAATCACAAAATACCTAAACCTGCTTCTAAAGCAAAACTACAATAACTTAATAGTAATCAAACATTATGTGATTTAAACTAAGTTCAAACGATAATTTCAGTATAAACAGCTTTACGAAATTTAGGTGAATATTTTCATAGATAATTTCATTTTAAAGTTCGCTTTCGAAAAACGTTACTCAAAGAATTTGGCGAAAATTCAAACAGCGACGCGAAATAATAAATGACTTGAAAATGTTCTGAGAAAACAAAATATTCAACAGGCTTTAAAAATTTAAAAATCTGAAAAACTCCTCAAGCTAAAAATTGAATCTTTCTTTGTAACGTGTCACGAAGAATTTAGAGCTTTGAAATATGGTTTCGAAAAATGTAAATGTGTGACAACTACGAGCATTTACTTATGTAAAGGTATTGGTAGGTACATATAAAAAACCAAAATCGATTGACTGAGTTTTCAAATCCTGTAATGTACATACTGAGAGAATAAGAAAGCTAATCTGCTAAAAATCTGGTTTTAAAATAAAATCGAAATAACGTCTTGGCAAGAAAGAAACATTCTGTTAAGTAGGAAAGTTATAAAAGAACTTATAAGAATTATTACATAACAGTTTGCAAATTTTTCATGTTGTTTTTTGCTTTTTTGGATCACGTATTTTTCAACCATGGGTGGCGCATACTTCTTGATTATATTATTGCCGAAAACCAATAAATTATTGTATAATATTCGTATTTATTTGAATAATGCTACTCATAATTGGATTTGGTTTAAATTCAGATTACAAAAGCTAATGCTTCGACTATAACGCATTCACCAATTCTTTAAACAGTAGTAAGCCATATCAGGGAAACAGTTTTATTAGGCTATACAGAAGTTCCTTGGTACCTCTCTTTCCACCTCAAATTAATTTAACTAATTTAAAGGTTAAGATTTATCAAAAACTCAACGTTGCTAGTAGACCACTCTTCGATATCCATATATTTATTATTAAAGCTTGATTTCCAACGTTATGAGTCTTTCGTTCCAGCTGCTGGTACATCTTTGGCATTTTTGATGCACCACGATTGACATCCCACTTTCGCTATCTTTGATTTATCTACACCACTATCCAGATGTATAATAATTTCCTTTAGTTTCACTGCCTTTGCCATTTTTCATGTCACCATTAATACTTCTACATCTATCTGTATTTCTTCTAATTCTCTAAAAACTCCGAATAAAGAAGTGACAAAGACCCGAAATACACGTATAGGAAAATAAATATAAAGAAATAGAAAGATTTTGGGGAAGTACAAGGTCAACCAAAGTATGGGATATATTTAAGAACAAACTATACAATCAATAAAACTAGAAACATGGAAACGGTACTCCGAAGCATGGTTAAACGAAGATAGAGACTACTATGAAAAAATTGACTATAATCTCTTAGAGTTAATAGATGAGAATAACATGGACATTAACATCAAAGAGATCAAGGAGGCGCTAAAGCGTATGAAAAATAGAAGATCGGCATGGCGCCAGAGGCTGGTCCAGAGAACTGGTTAAGAACGCCTCAAATGTTGTTTTAGAGTATTTACAAAATATATTTAATAAATACCTACACCAGCAACAAATTCCAAAGAAATGGAAACTAGCTAATATGGCATCAATGTATAAAAAGGGAATAAATAAGACTGCAGCAACTACAGGCGAATTATTGTTACTTGCTCAATTGGACTATTGTATGGGCGGATAATAAAATAAAGAATAGAAAACGAAATAAAAGAATAATACCTTGGAGTTGCGATAACGAAGGATGGAATCAAAAATAAAGAAGTACAAAGAAAAATTGGGCAGGGAAGAAAGACGAAACAGATGTGAAGTCCAACCAGAAATAAACTCAAATACTAATTGTAGTAATTAATTCTCCCCCCCCCCCAATACATAAAGAAATAACAAAGGCATATAAGTAAGATAAAGAATTAAAGAAATAGGTAGCATTTAAATTACTGAAATTATTCAGTTAATATTAACAAACATTATTAATTAATCTATCGCACAAAAGATCTAAATAGCGCGCCGCTAGATTAACTAATCTTCCACAAATACAACTAGTGTTTTTAAACTACTCAAAATTGTCAATCACAAACTAATCAAAAACTACAGTAATTCAATACTAAGAAAGAAAGTAGAAATTGAAATGAAAAATTAGGATTGGGGTATAGAAAACATCTACAAAACAATCACAGAAGAAGGATCAAAAGGATAGTGATTGAAAAAAGGTTAATAGGTAAACCCAGGATCGGTTTAACTATGAAAATGTTTTCAAATGACAAAAACATAAAGATAATACGCAAAAATAAGCAAAATATCGCGGTAATCAAGACTAACACAATAATATGAGGGAAATTACCCTTTAACATAAAGGAAACATAGGGCTAAATAAACTATCACTAATGATAGTTATAACAAAATATGTTGAAAATAAATGAATTAAATAACAATTCGCAAAAAATTGCTACACGTTGATTTGCCTAGCTGGGCCGAAGGCGTGGTCCAGATGATCGTATTTGGGAGCTAAATCTTTGATAGGTATTATCTTCCAGCTGCAGTTGCATTTCTTCTTGGTTTTCCTACACATACGTTGCGATTTCCCTTCTTAAGTCCAGAGCATCTTTCATGAGTTCTTCTTTGTTTTTTCTAACTTCTGTTAATTGATCTGTTATTGCTGCAAATAGTCAGTTTCCGTCACCTGCTATTTTCCTTACTTGGGTTTGGTAGATTATTTCTCGTTCCATTCTGTTGTTGATGTTTCCTTTCTTGCTGTCTTTCTGCTTCTGGTATAATTTACGCTAATTTCCTGTATTAATGCTTACTTGCTAACTATGAACCCTACTTTTGATCTATGCATATGTACAATTCGCATGCGCCTATTGCCTATTACATAGTCTTTGTAATATTAGGTGTTATTATTATTTGATTTTTGTTTTGTATTTATGTACCTACTACATATACATATATTTTAAGTATTCTAATCCCCCGTTGTCCCTGCATGGAACGGTCGTTTGTGCCGGTTCTATGAATAGAGTTTTGGCACTTGGGCCTGTACGGTTCGCCTTCAACTACTTACCTCCCGTCCGGTCTCCTGCCGGTTGTGACGTCAGCGGCGTCAGTTCTTGTTAAGTGACGCGCACCTTAGTGGGACGCCGCGTACCCTTTGATTGCATTTACTGTTGTGGTTATGATTATGTACTGCTAATTTGGATGTACTACTAAGATATACAATTGTTATTATTCGGTCTATACTAGGCTAAGCTACCGATCTGCATAATGCGTAAATGCTACTATTACTGTTAGTAATGTTATTGTAATGTAATGTTATTATAATGTTACTGTTATGGCACTTGGCTACGCGCAGGTTCATATAATGCTCCATCTGGTGCCATTGAGGATCTCGCGTCAGCCCCCACGTGTGTGGTGTATGATTGTCTGCTTTCGCCGCATTGTTTACCCACGTCAGCAACCCTTCCCATTTATCGCACTTGCACTAACGCACATAGTTTATTTATTTATTTACTTATTCTCTGTTTTGTTATTATTACGATTATTATTATAATTACCAGAGCCTTGTTATTGCCACGGTAGTTCTACGATTAATTTTTCCAATAAAAATGAAGTTCTGAAGCGTTGGGAGCTGTCATGAAAACACGTGTGCTTTTTCCGACAGCCTCCACTCGAGTCCTCATTTGGTTTGGCTTACTTACTCGAATAAGAAATCCCATGGCGTTAATTTTACCTCCAAAATCTCCAGCAGCACCCTTTCAATTCAGAGATATTTTTAGTCTTGGTCCCTTTATTAGCGCCCCAAATGCTTTCTTCATAAACTTTATACTTTTGGAGATACCAAGTATCCTCAAAATTTAGAGCAAACTTTATTTGGCCGTTTCTCCGAAGAGAACTTTTTCTCAGTAAAATTTATAGAGACCCTGTGTTTTTTATTTAGAAGGGTACTCCAAATTTAAGCATAGCAGATTGAAAACTTTTTGTTTCGTTGCTTACCCACAATCATATTTTTCACTTAAACTAAATTGCCATTAATGGCTGACGAAGCAGTGTTGCCAACCTTACATTTCCCTAATTTAGAGAATTTTTTATGCACTACGGGAATTTTTTGCATTCTATGAATTTTTAGACATTTATGCTAAAATGAAGAAAAAACAGTTTCATTAAGCTGAAAAAAATATTGGCAGATTATTTTCTGTATACAAGATAGAAACCATCCATCTTTCCTTGGGCCACTGCCTATGTAACTTAGCATATTTACTTTTCTGTTAAAGTTACATAAATGTGTGTTTATTTATCCACATCTCTGAAATTAAATACTGAGATATTTAATTTTTTAATGAAAACTTTTGTGACTAAACTAATTCTTCTTCGTCATTTTATATTGCGTAATTAAAATTCAGGTTCTCTTCAAATTGGTGTTAAATGCTACTATTTAAACTACTAATATTGCTAATATTAAACATAGTTTTGTGTAAAAGATTGTTAGTTTGAGCATGACGATTATTACAGCCTGAAATTCATACATCAATTGCAAAAATTTAGCTGGTACTATGTTACATTTTCAACATTAAAAGTGTAATTTTGCAGGTTACTCCATTTGTTGCTTTTCTTAAATGAGTTTATTTTTACTTTGAACTCTCCAATTATTGAACTTTCTGTAGCATTTAAGAAAAGTTCCAAAATATTGTGTTTCGTTAAAAACTAGTTCGGAGATGAAAATTTAAAAAACTAAATTAATAATTTCCAGACGTTTAAAATAAATTGCGTAGTTAAAATTATTTGTAGGAATAACCTAAATTGCAAATCGACGCTGAATCTAATATACAATTTTTAAATTTCCTGGCAGATAATTTTGGATTTTTAAATATTTAAAACGTACCTATGTGTGATGAATAAAATAAAAACTAAGCAACCTTGCGAAATATTTAATCAAACTGTGACATTAAAAAGAATACAATCTGAGCACAAACTTCTATTTTAAGCAGTAAGGCATTGGTAATACAAATTTCATTAAAATCAAATTTAAAATGTAACGATTTTTAAAAAGCAAGATTAAAAATTGATTGTGTACAGCTTATAGCAATTTTCTATCAGGGAGTTGATTGAAACGGCTGTTACTATTTTTTTATTTGACAGGTACATTTTTAGCTATGTTATTTGCACCAAACATGTTCCTGGATTTTTAGACCAAATTTTGTCTTCGATTTAATAATTAATTACAGTATTAATGTCTATAGTTTGCAGTAACCTTAAGCGTATTTTTTTGTGTGTGCAATAATGTTAAGGTTATGAAAAAAATTAGAGAAACATAATATTTACGACTATTGGTAGAAACCTATTTTTTAGCAAAAATAATTTCAATTAGGAATAAGGTAAAGATGCAACATAGTTACTATGCTATTCCTTAATATTCCAGTTCTTATTTATAAAACTTCAGAAAAAAAAGGTTGAAAACGTGCCGCATTTAATAACAGCGTAACACACCACCAAGCTACATCTGACAAAATACAAAGCTGTTCTATTTTTAAGTATTTGAATATTAACATAACCGCATTGAAAGCATGGCATACTATGATTTAAAATTACTTTGAATAGGTTCAATTACAAGGCAAAGGCAATTTTAAATGTGCCACGTATATTTTAAAGCAATTTGGAGCACCTAAGTAAATTAGACCACTCTACTTAACCGAATTTCTTTTAATTTATTTATTCTGAACACATGCAATGTTAATTTCGTCGATTTTTAAATGTGGCCAAGTTGAAGATAATTATAAAAGGTAATTATATGCGGTCGGCCTTTCTTTGAACTTTACAAATATACTTTTTCGTAGTGTTAAGTAGGTTATTAAAACATTTCCAATGAATTAAGGGTTTTTTTACTTTGAGTTATGTACAGAAAGTTTAGTATGCCTATATACCTGTCTAGGTAAATAAAAGTTTTAAAAATGTAGACATCGATTTTACAAATATTTAAAATGGATTGCAAGTCAAATAGCAGCAAATTTGAGTACAATTTTTAGAATAAATAGTACTAAATATTATCATTTTTAATTAATTAATTTAAGAATTTTAGTTTTTAAAATATTATAAGTTAGATCTACAATGACGAATAAAATAAAGACAGGCGACAGAGCGAAATCTTTTTATTAAACTGTAAATATTAAAAGATTTCGAACTGGACAAGTATTCTATTTTAAGTACCTAGACCAAAACGGAAGTTTGTAACGCAACGAAATTTCAAAACCAAAATTTAAAATGCCTTGTGTACTGATTTTAGTAATGCTTAACTAAGAAATTGATTAAAGCTTTTTTATTTTCGCGGATGTACTTTTGGTTATATGACATTATACGTATCAAACATGTCTTCCCTAGATTGTTAAGCCAAATGTGATGTATTTAATTAAATTCTGACTATAAGAAAAATGCAAAATGTGTAAAAACTTTTATTCGCAACCATTATAGTAATAGGTACAATGTGATTTTTTAAAAATTCAATTGCAGCAGGTCGTATTCTGTCTTAATAACCTTAGAACTGTCTGTATTGAGTCAGAATACGGCCTGCTGCAATTGAGTTTTTAAAAAATCACATTGTATGTCGATTCATAGCCTTTTAGAGGTTGGGAAATACGTCATTCCTAACTGTAATGGCTATCCCTTGGGTGGGAAATAACAGAAAACACTTCCCACGCACGGACGGAAAATGTTTATGTACGGTTGTCTAGCGACACTGGCATGTTAAAGTAGGCTAAAATAAATTATAATAGAGCTGTCAAAAAATATTAATAAAATTAATTTAAAATTCAGATTAATAATTGTGAATAAAATAGTATACATACCTCGGTGGGAGTTTTATCACAGCCACGCGCTATGTGTGACCACGAAGCTTCGCCTCTCGTTTATACATAATCCCTCTGCTGTAATCAAACATTTCCCACCTGGGATGCAACTATTATTTTAAGCAGCTCGACATTGGTAATGCAAATTTCAGATTTTATTAAGTTAAAAATTTAAAGTGTAGCTATACTGATTTTTAAAAATTATTGTATACAATTTAGACCAAAGTTTTATTCAGAGGGTCGGTTAAACCAGCCGTTTTAATTTTTTTTTATTTGTGGGTGGATTTTTAGCTCTACTGTGTTATTTGTACCAAACATATGTCTTTCCTGGATTTTTGGATCAAATTTTGTCTTTCATTCAATAATTATAGTATTAATGGCTATAATTTACAGTTTTTTTCTTGTATAATATCCCAAAGCTTTCCGGAGGTTTGTGGGTTATAATCCACAAAAAAATTCAGGCACGTTTGACTTCATTAAACAAATTTAAAGATTAATTAAAAATTATTCAAAAACTACTAATCAATGGATTAATCCGATATCTTTGATTGTTAAAAATCCCAGGACTCCGTTATTGTATTGCAGGGTTATTTAACTGAACACAAAATACAAAACGTAGAGATTTTCTATTAGACCGGTTATTTCTCAACTACATCTCATCTACAGCCAATTTAGCTAAATTGTTTAACGAGTTATTTTATATTATTGAAGATTTTAAAACAGACTCCAATATCGAAAACACCTATGAATTGGCAAATAAAAATTTAGATATCCCAAATGATGCTACTTTGCTATGCTTTCATGTGGTGAACTTTTTCCCAATATTCCACCAAATGGTCAAAATTCTAATTAAGAAAATTTCGAATAGGATGGACAATATGGAGGACGAAGGCATTTAGGATTTATGTAATTTATAAAATATTCGTTTTAATCAAATTTTTTCCAATTTGATGTGTATTAATTTCTATAAACAAAAGGAAAAACTATGTATGGAAAATGGCCTTAATTTTACTGCGTCAAATATTCATGGATAATTTGTAACCTATATTTTTAAAACACAATAATCTCTTCAGGAAGTGTTGGATGATGAGATCTGTGTGTTTCATGGAAATTAAGAAGGATTTCAAGAATTTTTAAATTAAATAAACAGTTCGCACCATAACGTCAAATTTACCTTGCAAAAGGCGTTCAATAATTTTATACCATTTTGTAGGTTTGAAAGTGAAGAATAATAAATTAAATTTTCAAATTTTTAAGAAACTGACATACAGGGATAACAGATTGCAAACATTTGTAATAATCTAGAAAAACACAGAATTGTAACTTTCGATTATTATATTAATATTATTATTGATTCAAGTAAATTAATTAAATTCTAATAATGAATTGAACATTATAAAATATTTGGCTTAAAATATTTGGCTTACAGGAATGATTATAATGTAAAATTGATAAACAATACAATTTCGTCAATCAGCTACTACTCTGGTGCTAATTATGATATTAATAATTTAATCTAATTTGTTAATATTACTTGCAAAAAAACATACTTCCTTGAGGTTGAGTTGAGATTTTGTAGAAGATATTGTTATGTAGTTTCAGCCAATTAAAAGCAGTAAATTTTCAAATTATGAGAAACAAAATAAACAAATAGGATTAGATTTGCAGAATTTGGTCATTGTAAAATTCAAGTAAATAATCCGAAATTTCTCGAATTGCATGAAGTAAGGCCACCATCATGTTGGAGCATCAATACTGTTACTCATCATTCATTAATAATTTTCCAAAAATAAAGCTATTCATGCAGGCAGAGCCGGTTTAAGGTAAGTTTCTGCTAAATGCAGCACCTAACTATTCTTACAACTTTTCACAAGTTTTACGTTTATGCGCTAGAAACGATAGCTTAATTGTTTAATACGGTCCTGCATATAGATATACGGGGTAATCCTAAAATAGTTCGTCAAATTCGGGGATTGGAAACGTATTCCGTCGGAGTTATAAGTACAATCGAAACTTCTATTTTTCAGAACTGATAATTAAACAATCCCTTTTACTATGTACCTAAGTGAATTTTTTCAGATAACATTCGATTGAAATTTTAGTATTCACTCTATTTGCTTGTTTTTATATACTGACGTATGACGCTTTTCCGATACGCATTCGTGCCTTGTGGAAGTGAAGATTTGTTATTATTGTTAATGAGTCATAAGCAGATAAGGTAGAAATAGAAGAAATTAATGTCTGAAATAAATAATGAAGGTGTTCAAAAAAATGCCAAAACTACAGAGGAACTATGTAGAAACAGCCATAAGAAAATCAAAAATGGAGAAGCCATAATAACACCAGAAATGATAAACAATTTGTGCAATACAAGGATAAATACTTCTGGAGCTAATGAATAAAATAGAAAGGACGAACGAGTTACCAAAGGACCGGGAAGTACCTCTAATATTGCGGATACCTAAAAAAGGAAATCTAAAACATTGTGAAAATTATAGAGGTATTGCACTATTAAGTGTATCTGAGAAAGTATAGGAATAGTTATATTAACAGAGCGTTTAAAAGCAGATATAGAACATGGTGGGACCATGCGTAGAATGGATTTAAGCCAGGAAGAGTAACTATGAATGCGCTACATACTTGTAATACTTAAAATAATTAATCGAAAGAACGTTAGAAGAGAAGAAAACAATATACCGGGTGGGGAGTTTCAAAACGAAACATATCAAAATTGCATTCGAAACTACGTTAGTGTATACTGTCGCTTGCCATTTCAATTATGGATAGAGAAAAATAGTGCTCATAAGATACAGCTAAAGTTAACTTAAGTATATACGAATATATTAATTTTTAATTAAAATAAATTATTGTAAAAATTACAGTTTTGAAAAATAGGTATAGTCATGGCTTCTTGGGGAATCCAGGCAAGTAAAGTAAAGATCTTAAGAAGAATAACTGGCTTGAAACTGTTCGACAAAATATGAAACGAAGAAATAAGAGACTGGGGGTAAAGTCAGTAGAGCAAACAATAAAAGAAAATACAATGAGGTGGTTTGGACATATGGTGAGAATACCTACATGAAGATTAGCAAAAAGAAAGCAAAAGGTAGACCAAGACGTAAATAGGGCGATATATGAAGGAGATGGATATAGAGCGGAGTAAAGCGGAAGAAGAAACAGGAAGGTGTGGAGAAATAGGATTATAAGAAATTGAAAATAAGAAAACCTTTCCACACTGGCAATAGCCAGTAAGCGAGGACCAGATTAAAATAAATAAGTATCAAGTATTAATAATTCACAAATTCAATATTGTAGTGGTTATTTGGTTTCGGTAATAAACGCTTTTAAGTGACGAGCGGGTGTCGTGTTAGTAAGGACGTTAGATAATCTTTATTTACAAATCTGCAAGACTTTAAAGAGATGCTCTTTACAATAGAGAGTTATCGTAAGTACAACGCTAAATTTAGCGTACGTTATTTTCGTACAATCGGACGAATGCGCATGCGCCTACTTTTAGCGTACGTTAAATAAATAACCGCGGTCCGCTATTTTCACAAAATAGCGGAGGGTTTTTGCGTACGTTATTTTGAGAGGTGAGGTTATGTTGCCATATTTATAAACAAGTTATTTTATGTGTTGAGGTTAGGTTCGGAAACTTTAGCGTACGGTAAAATAGCGGCGTGCGATAACTCAAAATTGTCATTTACCATAAAAATAAAATAGCGTATAACATCACGTGATTTTAGCGTTAACGGAAATTTAACGTAGTAGTTGCGATAACTCCCTAATAAGTGGTATTAATTGGTACTATAAACAGAAAATTATTCAAATTACTTGAAAGGGATTTGCCACCAGCTTGTAGCTGCATTATATTTATCAAAATAATGTACAGAATGCATGTGTAGGTTTAGGTTTTGGCTCAGTTAGTTCAGCGTGCGTCTGACCACTGATATTGCCCAGGTTCGATTCCCAGGGCCACACCAACATCTAAAACATCGAAAACGCCCGATTGCTTCCCCCGGAAGGCAATGGCAAACCACCGAGGTGCATTCTGACTAGTAGGTCTTCTCTGAAGTAGAAGTGCAAACACTTCCGTGGTTCAGAGGCGACGTAAATCTGTAGCTCCCTTATGTCTGTAGGCTACTTAACACGCACACCACAGGTATATGGAGAGAGGATCGGCAACGCCCTGTAAAGGGCATGCCACTACAAGAAGAAGAAGAAGAAGTAGGTCTAATATTATTGGAAAATACTGTAGTAAAAGTCGTCTTCCTGAGACTATTCACTTGCTGGTTTAAACACTCTCTTGCAGTTTCAACAATTACTTCATATTGGAAGGTTGACTATGCACCACCTTGTTTACATCAAAATGTTTGTGATGGTTACGAGCAAATTAAAAAAAAGTGCAATTTCCGGAACTTTAAGATGAAACTTGTAACGGTTCATTTTCCGTTATATTATTTTGCTCCTTTCAATTGCTTATTTACGGTGAATGCATTTATTGAACCTCTATTTATTATATATTCACTGGTAAAAGATAACGTAGTTAGTGACTTTTTGGTTTTGAGTAGGTTTTCTGATTTGGGAGAGAGGGTCATGCGCGTTGGGTGATAGGCGTTGGTTCTAAAAATCTTGGTTTTTTCCGTTTGGGATGTCTGCCGAAGCAGTTGAGTTTGAATTTATCCCGAAGTTACTCATTTAATTCTGATGGAATTTTCGTAATTATAACTTCCGAGATTTTCGGTTTTGTTTCACGTTGTGAAATTATTTTTTAGAAGCACCAAGATACTGGTGGTAAGTGGAGATTTTTGCCTTATCATTGAACGCACGTGTTAATGGCGACTTTGTTACAGCTTCTTTCTTTTCTTTTGGTTTTATTTTCCATTACTTTACCGTACTCCGGCTCTTTTGGTTATTGCCTTTTTGCGGCTGCATTATTTATGGAGTTGAAGGATGCGGTATTATTGAAAAATTATTTATCATTGCTGGTTATTCGCCACTCGATCGCTTGGAGGATTCAAGGTCGGTGTTTATTGAATTGTTAAGTGTCGTCGAATTTACCTGGTTTTAGTCCATTTATTAAATTTCTTAATTTTTAACTTTGCTTTACTTAAATATTTGTACAATTGAATTTTGAATTTTAACGCCTTCGGCGAATTTAATTTGCATTAATTTAATTATCTCATATTAATTCTTTTTCGCTTCACGAAATAAATTTATATTTTTGTTGTAATATTCTGTAACGCTTTAGGTTGGTTTTTCCATTTTATTTTATTAGCATAACGAATTTGCGTGTTTTTTTTCAAGGTAATAAGCTTGAGTTTAAACAAGGCTATTGCTATATATTTTTGATCGTTCATTTTTATTAGACTTGTTTTCACTCAGGTAATAAAGGTAAGCGCTTATTTATTTTATTATTTATCCACCTTGATCGTTTTTTTTACCATTCAGGTATATCTTTCTTTAATTCAACTAACGTTGATATTTAGTTTTTTTTGTGGTTCTTTTGAAATTAACCTAAGCGAATTGTTTTGTATGTTTGATTGAATATTTTTGGCTTTTACTTTTTTCATTTAATTTGTCTATTGTTAAATACTTTGAATTTATTAAACTTACTTATTTGTATTTCTATATTTTTTTGAAAACTGAAAAGTTTTCTGGCGCCCAATTTTTTTCATTTTTTATTAGTATTCACTTTCTGAGTTTTAACTTTGATAAGGCAATCCTCGGCGATCTACGGCCCTCGCAAACAACTAAGTTAGTCGGCGAATTCTTTTGATTTATTTTATAAGTATACAGGTAGGTGATTATTTTTCTTTGTTTCGCTTTTACCTGGTATACTAAATTGACGCAGCAACGTGGGGCTTTCGAGATTGCTACTGGTTTTCTACCGTTATCATTTTATCATTTTTTTTCGACACCTTTGTTTGGACACTTTGTCATTTTATTAATTCGCCACCATGAGTTTCAACGTTAATGCTTTGAGGGGCGATGAACTCTCTTATGAACTAATCTTCCGAGGGATAGATCCCGAATTCATGTCCGTTGACCAAAAGCGCAAGGCTTTACGTGCTAAGTTAGCCCTGGAGAAATTAGATACCTATTTAATAAACAGTTACCCTCCTATTCAGTACGATGTTCCTGGTGAGTTGGATGTTTGTGGAACGAAATTGAGTGAGCTGTCCTCCCAGATCAATAATGTTTTTCTTAAAAAACCTACTTCTTCTGAATGTGTGAGACTTGACGCTCGGTTGTCCCATTTATTTGCTAGGTTGAATCGTTTGAAACCCGAAAGTGACTTAGAATCCCTTCACGCTGAGAAGGTTAGTCTTTGTTTGGACTTACTGGACTTGGTTAGGAAAACTGTTGACGACGATGAAATCCCTGAAGATGAATCCGAGGTTGAACAACCCGAATCCAATATTGAAGAAGTTTTACCGTTAGCTAACTCCACGAGTCAGCGCCCGCGGGTCTCTTTTTCTGACGTTCAGGTAGTTGATTTATCTCGTCCAAGAGCTCCTGTATCTTCAGGTGGTGATCCAATTGATGAATTACGTCGTCAACTTGATCGTTTACAACTCTCTAGAGCTACTTCGAATTTTACCACGACTGCTAGTTTACCTTCTTTTACTAAGTCAGTTCCTGTTTGTAAGTGGGGTTTAACTTTTACCGGTGACGCCAGTGTTATTGGAGTCAACGCTTTTTTACAACGAGTCGAAGAACTTAGAGTCGCTCGCAATGTTTCTTTTGATCAATTGTTTGCCAGTGCAGTAGATCTATTCTCTGGTCAAGGTCTCGTTTGGTTCCGAGCTGTTAGGAATCGTGTTACTTCATGGTCCGAATTAATTGACAAGTTACGTTTTGACTTTTTGCCAAATGATTTCGACGAAGCATTGTGGGAAGAGATTAAAAGACGTAAGCAAGGTTCCGACGAAAAACCAAGTTTGTTTGTAGCCGTACTTTTAAACCTTTTCGACCGTTTAGTAGAGAAGCCTTCTGAGTCATTAAAACTTAAACATATTTTACGTAACTTACAACCTTTTTATGCTACTCAACTTTCGTTAACTGAAATTAGAGACGTTGATCAACTTCTTGTTTTGTGTAAACGGTTAGAGGAAGTTAAACTTCAAAATGCTAGGTATAGAAATCCTAACCTTGATTCTTCTTTACCTCTCGAACCTGATTTAGCTTACCAACCCAAGAAGAAGCCTCCAAATGTTGTTAGTGCCGAAGTTTTCACTTCTAAACCTGCTTCTACTTCTAAAGTTTTTAAGAAAGTAGCGAATCGAGCCAGGTCTAATACTAAATGTTGGAACTGTCAGGGTACGGGGCATACTTTTCACACCTGCTCTCAATCCAAGACTATCTTTTGTTACGTCTGTGGTAACCCTGGGGTTTATTTTGCCAAATGTTTAAGGTGTCATCCAAAAAACGAGGCTTAGGGATTGGATGTTGCAGCCGATCCATCCCTTCTGTAGAATTATTGAAGGCTGAACTCGAATTATGGCCATCTTGGTTGAACGTGGTACGTAATTTTTGTCTTTCCTCTCCTGAGACTTCAGCTATTTTTGCTAAACGTCCAGACGATAACAGGCCCTATGTTTCGGTTTTTATTAACGGCGAACCTGTTCAAGCTCTCTTCGATTCTGGAGCCAACCAGACTTTGATTGGTAAGAATGGTTTTTACCTAATTCGAAAACACGATCTTAAAATTAATAAAAGTAATTTACCTCTTTCCTTAACCACTGCTGATGGTAATTCGCAGACTATGTTGGGTACTGTATCACTTCCTATTTCTGTTGACGGGGTTTCTAAAACTCTTAACGCCGTTGTTTGTGGTACTATTCCGTCTACTCTTATTTTAGGGATGGATTTTTGCTACTCTTTTGGAGTTAAAACCGACTTTGTTTCTAACCAATTTTCGGTGTCTGAGGTTTCCGCATTACAAGCTATTTGTAGTACTGATGATTTGAGTCCACAACAGAAATTATTATTGGATGAAATCATTCAAAATTTCACTGAAATTTCAGGTCCCGAGTTAGGTCGAACTGATAGAGTTTGTCATATTATTGATACTGGTGATGCAGATCCCATTAAACAACGTTATTATCCACTTTCTCCTGCTATGCAAGTACATGCTAATGCCGAATTAGATAAGATGTTAGAGAATGGTATTATACGTCCTTCTAAATCTCCTTGGAGTTCGCCCATGGTTCTGGTTAAAAAGAAAGATGGTGAATCTTTTCGCCTGTGTTTTGATGGAAGGAAACTGAATTCTGTGACAAAGAAAGATGCTTATCCTATTCCTTTCTTATCAAGTATTTTAGATAAATTAAGAGATGCGCGATTTCTTACGTCAATTGATTTGAGGCAAGCTTTTTATCAGATTCCTCTCCATCCTGATTCACGCGAAAAGACTGCTTTCGTTGTTCCTCATAGGGGTTTGTTCGAGTATAATGTTATGCCTTTTGGTGTTGCCAACGCTCCCGCTACGCAGCAGCGTTTGATGGATTCTATTTTCGGTCCCTTGCTTGGTGATAACATCTTTGTTTATTTAGACGACATTATCATTGTTTCGAGTACTTTTCAGGAACATTTAAGCATGTTAAAAGAAGTTTACGACCGGTTGAAGAATGCCAATTTAACTGTTAACATTGATAAGTGTGAATTTTGCAGACCTAGTTTGACTTACTTAGGTTTCATCGTTGACAAACATGGATTGCATACAGACCCTAAGAAGGTCCAAGCTATTTCGAATTATCCCAGACCTTCTACTGTAACCGAGGTTAAACGTTTCCTTGGCTTAGCTTCTTGGTATAGGCGTTTCGTACCCAATTTCGCTACTCTTTCTGCTCCTATTTCAGACCTTATTAAAGGACGTGTTAAAAAACAAAAGATTACCTGGACGGAGGAGGCTGAAACTTCTTTCCGTGAAATCAAATTACGATTAACTTCAGCTCCTATTCTTTGTAGCCCTGACTTCACTAAACCCTTTAATATTCAGTGTGACGCTTCGAGTTACGGGTTAGGTTGTATTCTTACGCAAGGTGAAGGAGATGATGAAAAGGTCATTGCATACGCTTCACGTACTTTAAATTCTTCTGAACGTAATTACTCTGTGACTGAAAGAGAGTGTTTGGCAGTTATCTTCGGTGTAGAAAAATTTAGAGCATATATTGAGGGAACTCATTTTACAGTTTTTACCGACCACTATTCTTTATTGTGGTTAACTAATATGCGTGAGCACACTGGTCGTCTTGCTAGGTGGAGTGTTAGACTTTCACAATACTCTTTTGATATTAAACATCGACCGGGCAAACACAACGTTGTTCCCGACGCTTTATCACGAGCTCCTGTCATAGTATCCGCTTTAGAACTTGCTGAAGTTGACTTAGATCCTTGGTACCTGAAGATGATTGACAATGTCCAGAATAATCCTGATAGTTATCCCGGCTGGAGAATTGAAGGCCATAGCTTGTATAAATATACTCCTAATCGACATAATATTACCAGTAATTTGATTGAATGGAAGCAGGTAGTCCCTAAATCAAGACGTAGAGAACTTTTCAAAATTTTTCATGATGAGCCTACCTCCGCTCATTTGGGCGTTTATAAAACATTTCATAAACTTTGCGAGCAATATTATTGGCCCAAAATGCATGCCGATGTTATTCGTTATGTCCGTCATTGCGATATTTGTGCGGCTAGTAAAGCTTCTCAGCTTGCTAGACCTGGTTTTATGGGAAAAGAAAAGAAAATTCTATATCCTTTCCAATGTTTGTCCATAGACATTATGGGTCCTTTTCCTCGTTCTAAAAACGGTCATACTAGTATCATCGTTGTGTGTGATTGGCTCACTAAGTTTGTTTTAGTGAAAGCAGTGCGTCAAGCTACCGCTAAATCGGTTGTCAACTTCATTGAGAACGAAGTTTTTCTTATTTTTGGGGTTCCTCAAGTGTGTATGGTCGATAACGGTCCACAATTCATTAGTTCTGACTTTAAAAAACTTATGAATAATTACAAAGTTCAACAGGTTTGGTATAATGCTTCTTACCATCCACAGGTTAATTTTGTGGAAAGAGTCAATAGAGTAATTGGTACTGCTCTCCGTTCATATGTAAATGACAATCATCGCACTTGGGATGTTAATCTTTATAAAGTAGCTCATGCTTTACGTAACGCTATTCACGAAGTTATTGGTTTTACTCCTTCTTTTCTTAACTTTGGTCGAACCGTTCCGATTTCGGGAGATTATTATGGTCGTCTAAAGAATTTTAAAGAGGAAGAACTGACTCTTGACACCCGCGAAGACTTAGTCGCTGATGTTAATCAGTTATCCGAATTGTATCAAGACGTTCGTAGACGCCTTAACAACGCCTACCAAAGAAATTCTAAATCCTATAACCTTCGTAAACGACCTTTAAGATTTCATCTTAATGATTTAGTTTGGAAACGTAACTACGTTTTGTCAGATGCTTCACGTCATTTTAACCAAAAGTTAGCTCCTAAGTATGTCAAATGTAAAGTTATTAAAGTAATAGGACCTTTAACTTATCAACTCGCGACGGTCCCTGATAATAAACGTGTAGGTGTTTGGCATATTAAGGACCTCAAACCCTGCTTTGGGGAAGAAGAATTTGAAGAATAAATTTAGTGTGAATGTGGGTGAATGCAGTGTGATTGTTGTTGGTTGAGCTGGTAGATATGTTCGGTCATTGACCCTAAGGATTTCTTTATGGTGTTTGTTCGCTCTAACTATCTATATTTTGATATTGACCTTGATTAGGTTATTTTTAGTGTTAGGGGTCGAAAAGCATTTATTTTACTCCTTTATTTATAACCATTTTGGTTTATTTTTGTTTAGGGTGCATTAACACATTCCTTATTTTTAATGCGAACCTATTCTTATTTACCGATTTGTTGGTGCTACTTCCACTGATTATGGATTTATTTTGGGAAGTTTATTTGAGTGGCGGATTTTCTGTAAATTCAACGAACTCATCCGTTGTTAGAGTGGTCAGGCACTTTCGTGTCTTTGATTGAATATTTTTCCTGCGTGTGTTTGTGTCATTTACTTCTCCCTGAAGACCTTTTATCCATGTTTTGGTTAACAGAATCGTCTTCCTTGTACCTTTATTTTTAGTCTTTTGTCCTCCATCCTTTCCTTTTCCTTCGCTAGCATTTTTGAGTGGTAGGTAGAGGATGCTGGCAGGCCACGGGGGTGTCTTTTCCATTTCCCCATACAAAAGGCGCTCTCTAGGGTTTTACCTTCAGGTTGCCCTTGTGTTATTGTGTTCGTATATTTTATATGTTTTTTTGCAATTTTTGATTTCGTTTTCCTACCGTTGGTCACGGTGGCGGTAGTTTCAGTGGGCTAGTCGGTCCTGGACTAGTTTGCTTTACCTTGGCCTAGTGTGGTGGTGGGTTTAAGATTTTTACTGCTACTCACTGAAAGTTACCTACGTTCACTGATGTATTCTTTCGGGAACCACTGCCGGGTGGCTCAAGGTGGTAGTAGTTTCATTTGTTTTTCGGCTTGATTCCATTTTGAAATTTTCTGTTGTCTTTTTAGTCAGCCACACGAAACCAACCCTCCTACCCTCTCCTTCTTCTGTGGTTGTTTTGTGCCGTTTTATCCCATTTTTTTATTGTTTTTTCTCGGTGCTGCCATGCTGTTACTCATCTATTTTTTTTGTTCATTAGTGGAGCTAACACTAGTTGTGTTAGGGTGGTCGGTTGGCCCACCGGCGCAGCAGTTTTCATCCATGCAGCGAGGGGTCAACTGGCATTTGTTTTGTCATTTTTTAGATGAGCAATGGTTGGGTCAGTACTGTGTTTTTTTTCTCTTCTTTATTTTATTTTTTTAGTCCTTTATTCTCCTTTCATGTTCCTTATTTTCTCCGGACCTTATTTTTCTCCAGTTCCATCTTTGGTGAGTTCTCTCCTCTGATCGATGGTTTCTACTTTCGTCGTCTTGGTTGGGGGGAGTGTAACGGTTCATTTTCCGTTATATTATTTTGCTCCTTTCAATTGCTTATTTACGGTGAATGCATTTATTGAACCTCTATTTATTATATATTCACTGGTAAAAGATAACGTAGTTAGTGACTTTTTGGTTTTGAGTAGGTTTTCTGATTTGGGAGAGAGGGTCATGCGCGTTGGGTGATAGGCGTTGGTTCTAAAAATCTTGGTTTTTTCCGTTTGGGATGTCTGCCGAAGCAGTTGAGTTTGAATTTATCCCGAAGTTACTCATTTAATTCTGATGGAATTTTCGTAATTATAACTTCCGAGATTTTCGGTTTTGTTTCACGTTGTGAAATTATTTTTTAGAAGCACCAAGATACTGGTGGTAAGTGGAGATTTTTGCCTTATCATTGAACGCACGTGTTAATGGCGACTTTGTTACAGCTTCTTTCTTTTCTTTTGGTTTTATTTTCCATTACTTTACCGTACTCCGGCTCTTTTGGTTATTGCCTTTTTGCGGCTGCATTATTTATGGAGTTGAAGGATGCGGTATTATTGAAAAATTATTTATCATTGCTGGTTATTCGCCACTCGATCGCTTGGAGGATTCAAGGTCGGTGTTTATTGAATTGTTAAGTGTCGTCGAATTTACCTGGTTTTAGTCCATTTATTAAATTTCTTAATTTTTAACTTTGCTTTACTTAAATATTTGTACAATTGAATTTTGAATTTTAACGCCTTCGGCGAATTTAATTTGCATTAATTTAATTATCTCATATTAATTCTTTTTCGCTTCACGAAATAAATTTATATTTTTGTTGTAATATTCTGTAACGCTTTAGGTTGGTTTTTCCATTTTATTTTATTAGCATAACGAATTTGCGTGTTTTTTTTCAAGGTAATAAGCTTGAGTTTAAACAAGGCTATTGCTATATATTTTTGATCGTTCATTTTTATTAGACTTGTTTTCACTCAGGTAATAAAGGTAAGCGCTTATTTATTTTATTATTTATCCACCTTGATCGTTTTTTTTACCATTCAGGTATATCTTTCTTTAATTCAACTAACGTTGATATTTAGTTTTTTTTGTGGTTCTTTTGAAATTAACCTAAGCGAATTGTTTTGTATGTTTGATTGAATATTTTTGGCTTTTACTTTTTTCATTTAATTTGTCTATTGTTAAATACTTTGAATTTATTAAACTTACTTATTTGTATTTCTATATTTTTTTGAAAACTGAAAAGTTTTCTGGCGCCCAATTTTTTTCATTTTTTATTAGTATTCACTTTCTGAGTTTTAACTTTGATAAGGCAATCCTCGGCGATCTACGGCCCTCGCAAACAACTAAGTTAGTCGGCGAATTCTTTTGATTTATTTTATAAGTATACAGGTAGGTGATTATTTTTCTTTGTTTCGCTTTTACCTGGTATAAACTCACCAATACAAACTTTTCTCTGTTTCGGCATTATAACGACATCATTCTAGCACGCATTTTGATGCTTTAATGAGCTTCATTTATAAACGATTTTTGGTGATATTTTGTTTTCAGAATTGGTGATACTGTATCAAATAATAAACAAAACACCCAGGCAACGATTCAGTTGCTAGGCAACCAGTCAGTTGCTAGTCAACAAAAACGTCAAATGTCAAACTTCTGTCAACTGTCAAGCAGAAATCACTGTTACCAAGCTAACTATTTAACCAAATTTCCCCAAACTGCAATTGTCAAGTATTTTTATAAAAGGAAATAATGTAAATGGAAGCCGAAACAGAGAAAATATTTTAAAAAATTCGTTACAGATGACAATTCGAGCACTCGTCCGTTCGGCCACTCGCCGCAACGCCGCTCGTGTCCAAATTTCAGACTCGTGCGCGAAAACGATGCCTTCTGTAACTTGTGTTTTAATATACTATTCTTGAAACCTATTTTGAAAACAAGATTATAATAAATCTTAAAAATCTTCTTATTTTGCATAAACATAATTTTGAAGAGGAGATTTCAAAATGCAACAGCTGTCAATAGAATAATCAACTGTAAATAGTTATGTGAACTAACCTGAGGCACTGATTGTGTTGTTTAGAACAAAACCTGATGAAAAATTTTACTAAATCGCCCGATGATATAATAATATACTTTATTACTCACCGAATATTTGGGCGGTTCTCCTTTCAGAAGCTACCTGAAACAGGATCCATAATTTCAGAAAAAAAGACGTATAAAAACATTTTAGAGAATTATTAACACAAGCTCCTTGCAATCGTGTATTTATAATCTGTGAAGACTGGCCTCGTTAACCAAAAGTAGGCCTTCCAAAGGGAGAAATTAAATCTTTTATTTAAAATATGTTATTTCTCAACAACTGTCTTATTCAAATTTCCTTTGATGTTTTTAACAAACTGGTTTCCTGAGATCTCTATACAAGTAAATAAAGACCACAGTTCAGATTACTTAGCACGGAATGCAAGATGAAGAAAATAAAATTTTAATATCCTTGGTTGTTCAGCGTATCATCTTTTTAAAATTCATTTATATTTCTTATATTTATTTAAAGAGGATGTTTATTACCCTTGTGCACTTGCAGTTTAGTTAAAGTTGGCGCCTTTCTGAACATTTAAGGATGTAATCATTACCTGTCGTTATAGTTGCTGCTAATAACTTAGAAAATTTGTCTTATATGTAAATCAGGGTTATAATTCAAATTAATTTCATGGTACAAGCGAATCATGCTGTTTTTTAAATTTGATTAATGGTTTTTACTACGGAATGCTTGTTATAAGAAGTTAGATTTTATATTTATTTCGTTCGTTTCCGTCGTTTTTAACTACTTTTCAGAAGTTTACACAGTCTTAAAATATTGAAAGTAATTAACATTTTGATTTAATTAATTTTTGCCATAAAATTCAAGCATCCTTTTATAAATATTAATTTGGAAGTTTTTCAAAGTTTAATGGCTTTCTAAGACTGGACAAACATTTTTTTGCGAATTACGCTTTGAAGTGATTTAATAAAGCTTTCGTTTTAATTTCCCTTAACGTCAACTTATATCGACCTGTTGATGGTAATGAAACTGCCCATACATTCATATCAAGAAAGTGCGTGATACAAACGTTAAGGTGGAAAAGATCATCTTTCGGTGGCTCTCGGTGTGCACCGACAACCAGTTGTTTGGTCTTTGCTCGAGTATAACCGCGTGCTTCTGTCTGGTTTTGCAGTAGGAAAACCTCGTGCAACACTAGGTCTACTATTTTATATTTAGTGCTAGAATTTTATTCGTTCGTCCAAAACTTAAAAACAATTTACGATGCTAAAAGTGCACAGTGCGACCGGTTTCCTTTTGTTGTTTAATTGTGCTTTAAATAACTTGGGCGCTGTTTTAAATTACCAAAACAAATTAGGTATGTTGCTATTAATTCCATTCAATGTATGTTTAATTGTACAGAACTTTTGTTAATGCACAGTTTCCTTTTGATGTCAGTAAAAGTTAACGAAGCAATTATTTAATTTGTGACATTCACTTTATACCTTAATATTTTTTAGAAGAACTTAAAAGCTTTTAAATTCCTTAAAAATGAAGCAATTATCCTATCGGAAACATGAAAGTCCCTTCGAATCTCTCTCTGTTAAACGTCTCTGCCTGTTTTTGAGTTCCTAACTACCAATTAAAGTCACTTCAATCAAATCGTCTCCGGTTCGTTCATTCTATTCAAGGGATAAGGGAAACATCGATTCGTATTGTAAGTTTAACTATGTAGATTAATGTGGGCAGGATCTTGATTTGTAAGTTGTACCGACAGTGATTAGGAGGTAAATTATTGTGGGTCAGTTAACGTTTTTATGTAACCGAAAATCGTGTGAATTTAACGTTGCACGTTTAGGCCGAAGTAATCCCCTTGTTTACATACCGATTTAAGATAAGTTTATTCTTTACTTATCAACAAAGGCAAACACGGATTTTTATACGAAAACACGAGCTTATAACGACGGATGTACTTCTATTTAAAAAATCAACAAGATACTAATGATTTCAATATATTTACCTTCTTATCTGTAATCACGTTTGTAGTTCAGCGCCGATTGATTTTAAAGGAAATGCCACTCAAATATTGTTTGGGTGATTTTATGTCGTACACTGACCTTTCGTTCAGTTTTAGTGCTTATTAAGTGTAAATGATGTGTAAAATGGAATCTGCTCCGCATGGCGTTAACAATGCAGAAGTTAATAACGTTTTTATTTTAGGAATGCGTTTACTTTAAATTGCTTGAAACTAAGAGCTGAAAATTTAGAACACCAGTAGGATACTCGGTTTACAAACACATTTTTTATTGAATTTTGAATTTTTACTAATGCAAAACCTTCCCAAGTAGCACACTTAAGTTGGGCCAATATTGGCTTGCTTACATTGGTGTTATCTTAGAAATGTTAACGCTTTTTTATAATGGCAAAATATTGGAAACCAAGATTTATCCAATATAAGAAGTGCTAGGTATGAAATACATTGGAAAAGTAGATTGGTTACACATCTGTTCAGTATTTTGGTTAATTATTGGCTGCCAAGGTATTCCCAATATAAGACTGCATTATTGGTTAAATATTTGTAGGTAACAACGTTTCATTCTTGGCCGCATATATTGGTTATTTATTGGTAACTATACATATCTCCAATGTTTGTAGGTAACAACAATCCATTCTTGGCCGAATGTATCGGTTATTTATTGGTAACTAGACATATCCCCAATGTAGAATTGAATTGTTGGCCACTTATTTTCACACAATATTCATCATTTACGAGAAAACAAACACATTTGTGAATAATTTTTAATATCATATACTTTTATTTTTAGACAATGAAGTTTATATATTCTATCATGATATTCCTAGACAAATTACTTTCTAAATAAGTAAATATTCCTAAAACACAAACTACTGTTGAGAAGCACACTTACAATTTATTAGAAAATATTCAAATTCTAAAGTAACACGTTATACTTAATTATGATTACATTGAACTTACAATTATTACATTTAAATTTTTTGTTTTATATTATAATTATAATAATTCAGTGCGGGAATCGTTTAGTTTCCGCTTTTTCCTTCCACCGTCGCGATCCTTGGCAGTAGGAAACCTCTTTCGAATGGCTTCTATAAATAAAAAATGACACGTTATATTTAAATAATTAGGTACATTCAGCCTAAAAGATTAGTGTTCTTCATAAATCTAAGTAGAGAGCCAACAATAAGGAAGATTTTAATATTTCAGGAAGTGTTACCTTTTCTTTAAATGCTACCTTTTATTTTCTTATCAAACATACCAAAATGTGTAAAACTAAAAATGTTCATGAAGAATATCAGAAAATACAGTTTTCTAAATAGTTTCGAGAATAAAAGCAGCGATATTCTAAAATCTAAGTTACTCTATTAAAGAAAATCAAATCCAAGTATGACTAGTACCTATAGTATGCGAATTTTTCTGAACACTATCCCACTATGGCTATACATTTTTTTAATATGACCATCTTTTTGTATAATTTTGACAAAGCAAAGGAATGTAAAACAAAAAAATAGACAATTTTTGCAATTCAATACCTTTTAACGCAGAACTTATCTTCAAATCGGAAAATTAGTCCTTTTTCTGTCCCCCTCTTTGTTTTCCGTGCCCTGAGTACAGCAGAGCGACGCCCGATGACCTGATAAAAGCAACTTTTTTAAAGCTGCGTAAATTGCTGTTTTATATGTATCGCCTCCCACTAAATACGAGATATCCACCTGTAAAGTGTTAAAATAAATTACTTAACAAATAATTTACAACAAAAATGTGGGTAAATTTATCAATAAATTAAACGAATCTTGCGATGCCATCATAGCTGCTACAGCTTGAATTCTTCTTTCGTTTTAGAAGGAAAGTTTTGATCATTCAAGCTTTGGGTTATAAAGTTGTTGTACATTTTATTTAGTTTCCTGTGCTTTTGAACTCGAAGACCAGACATTTTTTTCTATAAATTAAATTATTGTAACTAGTAACTAATAATAATAATGCATACGTACCTTTGGAATACTTACGAATATATGCTCGTAAAACACAGTCAACTACAGTGATAAGTTCCGCACTACCTACAGGTTTACTAAACAGCACCGAATGACTGAAGCCATAAACCGGAGGCCTGCAGATACATTTTTACCTGAAATTTGTAAAAGACGAACCTTTTCTGTAAAATTCCGAGAATTAACCAAAGTACTGCTCAGGTGCTTGTTTACCTCGCTTTACTGCGGCGTTTACTGTTTAAATTGCTATTTAATAATTTCACGTGGTAAAAAAATAAATTCTACAAATAATTTGTATACATTTTTTATAATGTCGAAACAATTAAATGTTCCCTTATGATTTTATGAATAAGCTACCCGATGTTGAATAGCCTTAGTAGCTTAGTACAACCTGTATTGTATATTTTTCTTAGAAATATGACAAACTTTCAGCTTTGTAAAGTTTTCGCAGGCTTTTACAGTTTTAGTTTAATTTCTAAATATGAAAGATAATGAGGTAGTATAAGTACCTTTGATATTTATTTACTTTTTTTAATACTAAAAAGTAGTAAACTGTTATAGTTTAATCGTAGCTTTAATAAAGTACAGGTTATGCTGGAATTGAAAATTCATTGTAAATTTAAAAATTTGTTAAATGTGATTATGTGATTAACAGTTAATTTAGAATATGTGGTGTTTTTTTTTATCAAAGGAATCAGTTAATAATTTGCCTGATGATGACGGTGATATAAATACGTCGAAACATATGTAGCGATTGATAAACTTATAATAAATTGTCAGTGGGAAAGACAGTGCTTTTCATTAATACATTTATAATAATAATAATAATAATTTTATTGTATATTTTTAAAGTTACGATCTTTTTGAAGACGTAGCTGTAAAAGCAATTGTTTGGTCCAGGATATGACAAAGTTTTATAAAAATAAATTAACAGAAAAACATCTTGTGAACAATTTCATGTTAAAAATAAAAAACTAGATTCAACAATTATTTCTTATAACGAACTTAAAATTACCAATGTATTAATGTAATTTGGTCATAATCCTGCACCCTGCTTAATGTCTCTATGTTATAGTACACATATTGCACTTATCTTGGCAAAATACTGATAAAAATGATAAGCCAATGAAAGAATAACATAGGACAGCGATTATTGGATATATGTTGTCTTTAAGAGTGTAATCTTATATTGGACTTTCTATATAAAACCGAAGTATATCCAATCTATGAAGATATATATTGTAGGGCCAACATTGGCGCTATATAAAATATTAGGGAACAGGACAATAAAGGTTTAACATTGGATAATCTTTATTGGCTAAATGTTGTCTTTAACAATGTAATCCAATATTGGACTTTCTATATAAAGCCAAGACATATCCAATATACGAAACTATATATTGTATAACCAACATTTACACTATATAAAATATTTAAGGGCAGGACAAGGAAGGTATAACATGGGTTAGCCTTTATTGGGTAAATATTGGCTTTACTAGTATAATCTTTTATTGGAATTTCTACATAAATCCAAGGTATTCCCAATATTCGAAGATATATATTGTACAGCCAACATTGGCCCAACATAAAATATTTAAGGGCAGGACGATAAAATGTTTAGCCAATATATCATATATATAATGTATTGGCCCAATATTGGGCCAACATTCTGTGCTACTTGGGTTGTCTATCTTTTTCTTTTAATTATTAGATTTGGAATTCTCGCATAATTTGCTCCACGTAACAAAATATTTTTGTGCATTGAATCTCTAACATTAAAATTTAATTTTTAAAAATAAACAGCAAAATATGAACTTACCAATTGCAATATGTAGCCTACTTTAAAAACCGCTATTATTTGCCGACAAAAATGACGCGGTGCAGAGTTATCTATCCTAAAACAAATCTAAATATCTTTTGCATTTATTCTTCGCGGTGTTACTTGACATATTACAAAAAAAAAGATAGAAATACCATCTGGAAGCAATTTTGTAAACTCTAATAAGTAATGTAATATAAATGTTTGAAACACGTTTCGTCTGTCGCTTCCATCATCAGCATCACCCTTTTTATTTCTTATGTGCCCCATCTTGGATAGCTTAGTTAAATATAGTTTCCTTTTCTGATTTCGGATACTGTCGTGTTAAGAGCCTGCTAAACTGTTATGTAGGGGCGGATGGGCTACTGTAAATCAGCTCGGGAGTGACCAAGAACCATCGACCTTCTATCATAATAATGTTGGCTAAGTGATTACAATTTTAAACGTTTACTCATACTGTGTCTTTTATTTGGAATTAAAAAATTAATACAAAGGCTTAACAAAACAATAATAAGTAGCTACATAGAAGTATTACTTACATTGCTTGTCCGAAACATTCTAGAAAATTGCCGAAAGTGGCAAATGAATCGGATAATAACTCAAACTGAAACTTTTTTGTAGTAAATATTAAGTTCGGTCAACGAAATTCGGAATTTACCTTCTGTAGCTAACGAAGAAATCCATTAGAAAAGGATGGCATATAAGAGTACCTCTCACTTTGCATTTTCGATGGATACCAACTTTTTTTTGTCTTAAATATTGACCTATGTAAACCAAACGTCATACCTGAGGCCCATATCTATTGAAATTCATTGAAAAAAGCAGGGTGGATAAAAATCACGATTTTTTTAAAAAAATCAAAAAAATCGATTTTTTTGATTTAAATCGGATTTTTTTGATTTAAATCAAACTCATATGTTACATTATATTCCAGAATGCAAATTTGAATTTTGTTTACGCCAAAATAAATTTTATTTTCTAACAGTTATCTATTCACGTATCTGCCTAATTACTATGAATAATAATGTTCAATATTCTTCTAATGAGGAGAGGGTATTTATTGTCAAAACAATATTATAATAATATAAATTTCATTTAGAGCAGTTAACTCTTTAAATAAAGCTTTTGTTCAATTAGGAAGTGTTTGTCTTTTTACCACTGAAGATCAGTACTTTTGTGTAATTTGTTTTTGTTTGTTAATTTGTCAAAATCTAAAACTGCGATTTAAATCAATGATTTTTTTAAATAAATCGCTTGATTTAAATCATGATTTTAATCGTGATTTAAATCAAATGATTTAAATCATCTCAACCCTGGAAAAAAGTATCAAAGACAGGCACTTCCCTCTTGTCATTTTTTAATTAGTACTTGGTAATTGGTTTCAATGTCAACGTAAGACAACCAAAGTGCGTATACAGATTGTCCGAAATCCAATCTACACATACAAAAATTAATGACTGCAACAAGGAAGACATAAGCAATATGGGTAGCACAACAAAGATAGAATGAAATCATGGCTAGGTAATTTTTTAAACTAAAATCTCTCGCCAATAACAAGCAATATCTATGACTGCTGTTTTTGCTTGCTTGCTTGTTATTGGAGAGAGATCTTTAGTTTAAAAATTTACCTAGCCATGATTTAATTCTATCTTTGTTGTGCTACCCATATTGTTTATGTCTTCCTTGTTGCACTCATTAATTTTTGTATGTTTAGATTGGATTTCGGACAATCTGTATAAGGTGTATGTCAAGTCCTTTTTCTTTTTTTGTGCCTGTTGCATAGTTTGGATAAAAATGGAGAACTTTAGTGTTGGTATGAAAACAGTTAAATGTTACATATGAGATTAAAACGCGTGTATTAATCGCATATAGCTTATTAATCGCTGGTAGGTATAATACGCAGTGGATATTCCTTTTATTTACTAGAAATTTTTAGAAAATAAATGACACTTTGAAGGCAGAGAATCCTTAAATTTCTTTTTCGGACGAACTTCTTTTTCATTCGATTATAGGATATTTAAAACAACTCACTTACTTGAACACCTAGTTCAAAATAGTAAATTGTTAATTGTTCTTGTATAAGATAAGATACAAAAAATAACTATAAGTAGTATAAGTATATCAGATATTGTACGGGTCCGGCAGGACCGTTGCAAAACGCTTACCGAACGGGTTAATTTTACTAATTTGTATACCCAATTTTTTCGGTTGAGGTTTCCAAAATAACCGGTATATAGTTTAAATACAAACCAGAAACTTTAGATGACGTGTGGAGGAACACAGAAGATGAAATTAGCTATATCCACCAAGAGACAGATATTTCACACCTTGTTTGCAAATTTCATCTCCAATTTAGAGAAGTGTATTGCTGAGAATGGGTGACATACTGTTGTTAGATATTTCATTTCATAATTGTTAGGTTCACGATTATGTACACATAATTCATCTCAATTAAATAAATTAAAAGTTATTACATATTAAAGACGTTCAGTACGTTTTCAGGACCCTGTAAAAATAGGTTATAGTCCTTTGTATCTACAAACGTCCGTATCATTGTTTGAACTACTACACGGTCGTTAAAACAAACTTGTACTTACTTAAAGAAAATAAGGGACATTTTCCAAATTAGTGATAATAATATTATTTTAAAATAAGTCATACTAATATCTTGTTTGGAATCACCTCAAATTTAAATTAGCTATAAAATAGAAATTTTGCTTATTCTCTAAAATAAGGTCCAATTTTGTGATTTTACTGCTTAACACATAATTTGGTACAAGTGATTTGCAAATATTTTAATAAATGGTCGTGGTTATGAGAACCATTATGTTACATAAATAACACCAAATACTACAATCTATTTCCTACATCGACTAATATTTATTAACTATGTTCAGTGGTCACGCCCGTATCGACCTGAAGGTGTAATTCTTGTTAGATTTCATTTTGAGTATGCATGAAAAAAGAATCTGTACTTTCGCCTTGTAGCCATATCTTTTCATGGTTATCAATTTGTTGGTAAATATGTTTCCACCCACTCTTTCATACCTCCAATAAATCCACTAAGGATAAAGTAAATGTTAAATAAACCAATAAATAGTAAAATATAATATATTATTTTTTCAAGCTGTGTATTAATCACTGTTCCAGGATTCCGTTTTCAAATTTTAAAGCTTGGAACTTTGGGGATGATATTGAAAAACAGATTTAGTTAGCCCTTTTCCGGGAAATTAATTCACTCCAGTTTCATTTATATCCACACTTTTATTACTTGGGACAGGATTTTATTAATACCTACTACTTTCAGGTAATTTATTATATTAATTAATTATATTTATTATTCTTTTTACAAATTCAAACTTTTGGGATATTTTTGCCCCATTTCCAAAACTATTGATAAGTAGGTACAACTAATGTAAATGTCTATTAATAAATATTTAAACCTTCGTTGGAATAGAATGGTTCACTCTCAACATGTAATATGAGTTTATTCAAAGCAATAAAACTAATTATATTCCACGGTGTTTGTTATTTTTACATAGAAAAAAATCTTATCGGGTTGCTTTGTATATCAATGATTATGTTTACAAAATAGGTGTCTTAAAAAAAGATTTTGCAATTCAATTATTCGGCCCTAAATAGGATCGGCCGTTCGGGAAATTTCCCGTCTGCCCTTCCGTCCCATCCGGCCCTTCTGTTATGTATCCCAAAGTCTCTCTAAAATCGTTTCATATACATACATTTGAGAAATCCAAACCCTTCTGTTCAAGGGAGTTCAAAAAATTGGAATGTCGCTTAAATGAAAACCTGTAAAGTTTAGGATGTTCCAAATCACATTGATTTACAAAATTTGGCTGCAAAAACCATATCATGCTAAATGTACACAGAAGTTTATTATCTATGATGGATGACGAAACTCATGTTTTAGCAGATTTAAAACTTTCTTTACAGCGTGAAGGTTGTTTTTGTAAATTTAGAAACAAGAAATGTAAAAATTTAAAACAAAAATTTGGTCTGATAATTGATCTGCAAAAAGAAAAAAATAAAATTGTTTTTGCCGACATCACAAACCAAGAAGTTTTTTTGAAAGAGCGTTGTCTGAGATGTCAGATTTCTGTTGTGTTTTTGGCCTGATTTTTCTCAAGCTATACAAAATTAACAGAATCCAAGCCGTTTCAAAAACATACAATCCCAACTACCTAGAATTATACCTCGTAGAGACTTACCCAGTAAGTTAAAAAAATCTAGATTTCAGAAAAAAAGAATTTCTGCGGCAAAATAAATTTCACAAAATACCGTACCAAAGTTAATGGACAAAAATTAATCTGGGATTTCATTATTAAATTACTATTTTAGCAACTGGTGGCGAAATACTCAATTGTTTAGTCGAAATCATAATTAAAATTAATAGGTAAAGGTATCGGTACTTACACTCAGCAAGGGAGTATGGCCGGCAATATGGAGGGTTAGGCCTCCTAAGTTGCTTTTATATCCGATTGTCTCGCACGCTATGCCTACAGGACGAAGTGATAAGCACCACGCCTTCGACAACCGTCTACCTTCCCTACTCCACCAGTGTGTTTCGGTTCCCAATTGTTTGTAGTGACTGGGTAGTCTTGGGTTTGACCCCGAGACCGTCCGCGCTGTGGTCCAATGCCAGTCGGCCACTCCGACTATAATTAAAATTACTACTTGTCTTAAATTATAAAGGGTGTTCAAGCAGAAACGCATTTAGAGCAGGTTTTGGCTTGTAATGTCATAGGTATTACCTTCAATTTTATTTTGACATACATTTGTTAATTATGAAAGTCAAATTACTAGTTATATTTGACATATTTTAACTGGTACTTAAATGAGATATATTATTACAAACCTTCTTCTTCTTCTTCTCGTGTCTTTCTTGAATTTCAAGCGTTGACGATCACCACACCAACTATTTGTTTATATCTTTCCTTATCTTATGCTGTATGAAGCAGCTGTTCTACTGTAAGGACAGTCCATTGCCGAAGGTTTCTGAGCCATGGCACTTTCTGCCTCCCTACCCATTTATTGCCTTCAATTTTTCCGTTTAAACTTATTCTTAGTAAATTATTCGGAGGCTTGATATTATTCAAAAGTTCCCTTTCTTTCTTAATTATAGCCAAAACTCTCTCATTTGTTATCCGTCTGGTCCATGAGATCTTTAAAATCATTCGGTAACACTAAAGTTCAAACGCTTCAATTTGATTCATGGCCTTAACTTTTATCGTCCACGCTTCGCAGCCGTACGTAAATACAGGCCAAACATAACATTTCACGAATGTAATTCTTAAAGATAAATCAAGATTGTTGTTGCTTAGTAATGTAGAAAACTTTATAAAGGTGCTTCTTGCTAATTGTATTCGGCATAGTATCTCTTTATCTGGATCTAGATCTTTGTTTAGCCAACTGCATAAATATTTATAGTGTTCTACTCGTTCGATGTTCATGGCGTTCAAACTCATCAACACCATTATCTTACTCTCTTCATGTACTGTATCTAGTAGGTGTCGAAGATGTTTGTTAACAATTCTTCCTCCCATTTGGACACCTGTGTCCCCGTGCAGTGCTTTCTCAAATATTATTTCTGAACATATATATTGGAAAGACAAGGTGGCAAGACACATCCCCGTCTTACACCTCGTTGAATGGGAATTTTTCTGATTGTTGTTACCTATCTACTCTTACCGATGCGGATTGATGCCAATATAAATTTTTCATTAGTATAATATCTCTGTTATCTAAATCTATTTGCTGTAGCGTTTCGATTAGCTGCAGATGTTGCACACGATCAAGCGATATTTCAAACTCTATGAAACAGCTGGAAACAGGTTATAATATGGTCAGTATGCAGAATAAGGCTTCCCTGGTTCCCAAACCTTTCGTAAATGCTATTTGTTCGCCGCTTATTGCTTCCTCGCATCGCTTATACTCGTATGTTCTGTTTTGGTTTATTCTGAGCAATAATTTTAGCGTGTAGCTTATGACTTATTAACCGAAAATCATTACAGAGCTTTGGGTCACTTTTCTTTGGTATGGGTATAAATATCGATCTTAGCCATTTTTGGGGAATTTGTCCTCTTTCATATATCTATATGATTAAAAAGACATAACCAATTTTTGATATTGGTTATCTAAGCGTTTCATCCATTCCATGGGAATTTCGTCTGGAGCTGGGGTTTTGCCAGCTTGCTGTATAACTTTCTCATTATGTGTAACCCTGTTTTGTCTGTTATATTGATTTCTTTCCTATTGTCCTTAAAAAGCTCTGAGACGTATCTTTCCCATTCTTCTTCCTATTGCAAACCTACTGCAAACGATTTTTCATTTGATATATATATATATAATCTATCCCTCTTCTACTTTTAAGTGTAGAGGAAAATAAAACGTAAATAAATGCATAAATGGAAAGATACATAAATATATGAAAACTTAGAAAAATAATTAATATCCTATAGCAAAGTTTTGTTTAAATAATCACTTAATTATAATTTCACTGGTCACTTCCCGTTTTATAATTAACTAAATACTTCTTTAACGTTTCACTACACTTCACTTGTAACTTCACTTGTGCCATCTCCTTCTTTTCTACTCAATTTCGTCACTGCTCTCCATTTACTCCTATCCCTCGCTATGATTTCTGCCTGGTTCCAAGTTAACCCTCTGTTATTCAGCACTTCTTCTATTTCTTTGTCCCATATCTTACTTGGTCTTCCCTTCTTTCTTGTGCCAGTGGCCTTTGCTTCCCATACTTTCCTAACTTGTCTTTCTTTAGGTAATCTTTTCATGTGTCCCCACCACCGTAATTGAGCCTTCTCTATGTACTTTCTAGCACTCTCTATTTTCAATCTTTCTCTTATGTCTTCATTCCTTATTTTGTCCATTATCGTTACTTTTGCTACCTTCCTCAGATACTTCATTTCTAATACCTGTATCTTCTTATGTAACTTCTCAGTTAGTACCCACGTTTCACTTCCATATAGTAAAGTTGGTAGATATATGGTTTTGTAAATTGTCATTTTTGTTTTGTTACTAATTTCGTTTTTATTAATAAATCCTCTGTTAATCCCGTGGAACAGTTTTGTCGTTGTCGTAATTCTGTTATTAATTTCTTCTTCCATTTTGCCGGCTCTGTCTATGGTTATTCCTAGATACTTTATGTTTTCGACTTGGTCCACTGTCTGGTTGTTGATTTTTATGCTGACTCGCCTTTCCTTGTTGTTTATTATCGCTATTACTTTTGTCTTGTTGATGTTTATTTTCATTTCTTTTCTTTCTAGCTCCTCCACCCATAGGTTAACATTAATTTGTAAGCTTTTTTCTGTATTAGCCATTATTGCGACGTCATCTGCAAATACACAATCTCCTACTTCCACCGGTTTTAGTGTGTGGTATCCCACCACCATCTTCTTACTTTTACTGCTGACATTTCTTATAATTTCGTCCATGAAGGTGATAAAGAGCAGTGGGCTAAGATTGCCTCCTTGTCTGACTCCTTGCATTGTCCTAAATTTCTTTGTCTCTAAATTGTCTTTTCTTACTACGTTTTCCGTTTTTTGGTATAGTGATTTGATAGCGCCTATCAATTTATTATTAATCTTGTTTCTTTCTAGTGTCTCCCATAGTTTTTGCCTTGCCACCTTGTCGAAGGCCTTTTCTAGATCAACAAGGCATATATATACTTCTTTATTGTAGGGTAGCGTTTTCTCTATCACATTCTTGATTGTGAATATGTGATCTTGAGTGCAGTGCCCTGGTCTAAATCCACTTTGCGCCCCATGAAGTTTGTCTTCTACCACCTTTCTTAGTCTATTCTCCAGAATCATCTCATAAATCTTACTGGCTGTGCAGATTAATGAGATCCCGCGATAATTTGCGCAGTCCCTTTGGTTTCCCTTTTTGAATATTGGTATTATTACTGATGTTTGCCAATCTTTGGGTACTGTTACTGTTGTCCATGCTTCTTTCATAATTCTGTGTAGGATCGTCACTCCATCTTCTCCCATGTATTTAATTAATTCTGCTTTCATCCCGTCTACTCCTGGTGCTTTCCCGTTCTTCAATTTTCCTATCGCTTTCTTTACTTCATCCAGTTGTATGTCGTCTCTTTCTTCTACTTGCTGTATATTATCATTCCCTTTTCCTATATTTGTTGCGTTACTTTCTTCTGTTTCTGTCTCATCTTCTATAACATCTACTCCCTCTAACATTTCCTGGTAATATTGCTTCCACCTGTCCATTATTTTGTTGTCCTCGGTAATTATCGTTCCCTCTTTGTCCATGATCTGCCCCATCCCAAGTTTTTTCCCTTTGTTTCTCATATTCTTGAGTATTCTATAAAATAATTTCTGGTTTGTACTACTATCTTTTTCCATTTTGGTGCCAAATTCTTCCCATTCTTTGGCTTTGGCTATTTTGATCTTCTCTTTTGCTACGCGTCTCGCTATTTTGTACCTTTCATAGGATTCTTCGCTTCTTTGTTGCAAGTATGCCCTCCACATAATCTTTTTTGTTTTAACGATGTTTTTAATTTCCTCGCTCCACCAACTTGTTCTCTTCTTGGATCCTCCTGCTACCATTATTCCACATGCTTTAATTCCCGCCTTGTAGATAATTTCCTTGAATTTTCCCCATTTTCCCTCTATAGTCATTTCCTGTAGTTCTTCCGTTGCTTCTTGTATTCCCTTAGTGATCCATTCTTCATATTCCTGTCGTATCTTTTGGTCTTGTAGTTTATAAATCTTAATGGTCTTTATTTCTTTTTTGTATGTTTCTCCAACTACCCTCTCTTTCTCTTTGTTCTCATTAATTTTTAGTCTCGCACCTAGTAGGTAATGATCTGTCGATAGTTCGGCACCTCTATAGACTCTGACATCATGTATAGCTCTTCTGTTTATTTTCTCTGTTATGACGTAGTCTATAATTGATTTTTCGTTTCTTCCTGGTTCCTCCCTAGTGTATTTGTGGCAATCCTTGTGCTGGTAGAATGTTAACTAATTTGTTAAAATTGTAAGCTTTTAGTTTACCTAATATTTAACGTGGTTTATTTCTATTTGCAACGTGCAAAACGGTTTTAACTATCAAGATTGCCCTGGTATTCCTTTTTATTAAAAAAGATTATTTTAAGGCAAGACTATTTTAGCTTTTTTTTTGTAATTTTAACTGCAACCGAAACACTAGGGGTCTTTCAACAAATGAAGAAAATTGCCAGAAATATCTTAAGAAAGTACACATTTATATATTTTATCTTTTAAATAACGACATGAAAAATAGAAAACACAGTAGAATTCTTAATTTTTTGCGATAATAAGTAGAAGTTACGTGAAGTTTACATTTTTTGGTATTAAATAATGTTTAAAGTAAATTAAAGTGTGCCACATTTACACATCCCATTCTCTATTCTCTATTGCGATGGCATCTTCAAACTAACATTTGTTAATAAAAAACATAGGACTATTGCATTATCAATATTTAAAACAAGGAGTTTTCTGCTTTATACAAGAGATGTTACCGAAGTAGGTACATACAAAAAATGGTTATTTCTGCGTAAAAATTAAGGGCAACTTTTAATATAAACCTATATCCTAAAATACCTCCCTGAAGAGTTTGGTGTTTAATTTTTATCTCAAATTTGGACAAAGATAAAGAAACTAAAAGCAGTTGACGTTTTCTACTAACAGGAAGGCTCCTTAGGAATAGTCTCTTCATCCACCCGTAGTCTTACTCGCGATGAAATTTACAACTCCTGCTGAATTCTTTTTACAACTTTTCAATACACCGGAATTTATGGATTTAAAGATATGCGTTAATATACCCGATTAAATTAAAAATATTTGTGTGTCCTGTGTTTTTCCGCAATATTAATAGGTTTCGAGTAAAAAAACAAAATAAAATGTAATGCACCTAGAGTCTCAATGAAGGAATTAAAAATTAAAAAACCCATCAATACTGAACAAAAGTAGAGCAGCGTATCATTTTCTACATTCAACGGTACAAGGGCGATTTACACGTACGTCATTTGGTAAACTGTGGACATAAAAAATAGTCCAAGGCGTTGCATTTGTGCATACCAAATTTGAAATAAATTTTTTAATTTAGTAAATCTGCGATTTTTTCTCTAAAGTTCTTGACGCTATATTTCGAAACAAAGGACTTGCAGGACGGACACATCTTGATAAAAATTTTTTATCTTAAAGTATGCCACGGAATATGCCAGTGAATCTTCTTCATGTACTTAGGGAACATCCTGTATACTATGATTTTTAAGGCTTCTACGGTAAGTGTCTTGTGTTAGCAGGTCTACAGGGTTGGGACCGTGTCACAGTTGAGAAAGAAGGAAAATGTTTTTTCTTTGGGAAAAAGGGACACCAAAAGACTTGAGTTAGTTGAGTTTAGTTGAGTTACCGTGCCCTTCTTCTTTTTGCTAAAAGTTGCATTACCGTGCTCCTTTAGTGCCCCTTTTCCTTCTGATGAGGTCGTTCAGAAATCGGGCGAAACGTTGAGTTCTCCTTTCTCAACAATAACACGATCCCAACTCGGAAGACGTACTTTTAACACCTTGTATACTGCTCGTACTACTATAGTGCTAGAATACAAACTTGAATTATTATTACAAAATAAATGGCAATTTAGTCTGAAGAGTTTGAGTATATAAAAGAATTACATGTTCCAGCATTAAACAAAAATTATTTAATTTCGGAAGTTAAAACACACAAAAATTTTAAATCCTATGAATAAAGGTACGAGTAACTTAAGCTGAGAATTAATTAAATATAATAAAATACACATCAAGAGAGGTTTTCATGTTTGTTTAATTAATATGAGAAATGGGTCAGCGAAAGGTTCTGGTTTGTTACCTTTGATTATTGATAATAAAAGTAAGAGAATTTTGTTCGTAGTATACTTTTAAGTGTGCATATTTTACGATGCTTTGGGTAATAACAAAAATAAATCAGGTATCTATCAACTTAGTTGTGATACTTGTATAATACTTTACATACAGGTATGAGTTGGCTGTCGAACGAAGAGCTAAAGAACAATAAATTTTTATTGAACACATTCTTAACAGAGGTCATCATTTTGATTATAACTCCAACGTTGAAGTTTCGTATGATCTTGGAGAAGATTTTAACAGATTAACAGTTTACAAACAATGCGAAACTTATAAATATGCTAATATTATAAAGGAAGTGAATCATATTAACAAACAGATATTTGATGGTCCTTCGTTGTGGAGTGATATCTAAGCGTGTACGGCGGGCAGTCAGTGGTATCATCAGTTAAGTTTGTTTGCTTGGTATTTTCGAATTAGACTGGTCAGAATCAAAGCTGTTCCTCGGTTGTTGGACGCCCAGATGCAAATATCGCCGTCCTTATTTAATTATTAATTAAGAATTTGATATTCAGTATTTACTATGGGAAAAAGGTTATTATTGGAGTCACACCACTGTAAACCCCGCACGGATAGGTTACCCCATGCATTTTGAGGGCCCATTTTTGTAAAGCAAAAAAACTCTAAGAAGCGACATATTCAAAGTATTTCAACATAAACCTACAAATCGAGGAACAAGTTATGATTTTTGAGTATTAGACAATCAAATTTCACATTAAAGGTTTTAGATTTTGTTACTAGCCCAATATTTTAACATGAGTTAATGTTTTCGTCATGGTTAATTGATAGGCTTAGACATTTACAGCTGAAACACGATTTGGTCTACGTTGCTTCTGCAGTTTTTGTATGTAATTATAAACGTATTTTATCTTAATGACGTTTCTATTAGACCTTCTGGGAAACTTTAAAATTATCCTGAGCTTTATTATTTTCCGCTCCAGTTACAGTTCTTAGGATAAACCGGTAGTGATCGATCTTTCCGATTTTTTCTACAATTGATAGGAGCATATCTAAAAAAATAGATTTTATCTAGGACGCTTGCTGTTGTACCTAAAGCCGTATAAAAGTCTTGATGCTAGAATGTTTATAGAAGATTATTTTTTCGATTATAAGAATCAAATTTTACCGATAACCATGAGTAACATTCGTGAAATGTTATGTAAAAGATTAGATGGAAAAGATGGTTTTTAGTTTATTAGTTGCTTTACTCCTCTTTATTTTATAAAGAAATAAATTGTCACGATACCTAATTGAAAATTGAGCTTGAGTGCTCCAGAATAAAATATTCGTGAAGCTGTTAGTTATCAACCATTGCAACAATGAGAGTCCTAGCGAAAACCTGTTTTTTAGGTTTAGTGCTTATAGTTCTGGAAAAAAGAGAAAGCTCTTCCATTGTCATCCAAATAGATACGTCTTACTCCAATCAAGCCATTTAAAAGAAAGAGATTGAGTATTTGTAAATTAATAAAAAAATATTCAAGAAAAATTGTTGTTTTTAATTTTTTTAAACAAATGCCTGAAAGTATGCACACGTGCCTAAATTACTTTTTAAAATAGGTTCTTTTGATATCTTATATCATGTAACCCCACTTTCTACGACTTCACAGCGATTTTTTTTTATTTTGCCGCCATACCAGTGGTCACCTGACATACATCACATTCGATTATTCGGTTATCAGACATGCAGAATGGATCCCCCAGAAAAGTTTTTTCGATACTCTAACAATAAAAATTGTTTCTATATGTTTTTTGCCGGACACTATACTTATAAATTCATATTCTTACAATTATCGAAAGAAATATTTTTTAATTTTTATTTTTATAAAATCAAACAAAAGTTTTGATTATTATTCTTATTAAGTTTACATATAATAAATATTAAGCTGCGTCGGCAAACGAATCGAGAAGAAGGCATTTATAAAGATCAAAAGAGAAAACACATGTGTAGAAAGACTAAGCGGGCCTATTTCGAAAATAAAGTGTTAAAATTAGAGGAACATTACAATGGAAAGGAAGAAAAAAACTTTTATCAGAAATAAAAAATACTGGACATGCAAATCATCAAAGAGTGATATTTTGTAAAGACGAAACTGATAAATTAATAGGATAGGACAGTGAAGCAATAAGAGTGTGAAGAAAATACTTTGACGGCATTATCAGTTCCAGAAATAATAGTGAGCTACGTAGGGAGGGCACTAAATACTTAATCGATACATCCGTACCTACAGAGATGGAAATAACAGCTATAATAATCTCTGAAATAAAGAACCAAAAAAGTGCAGGAGAAATGGAATTACCGCCGAGCTGATTAAAAATGGGAGAGAAAAAGTAATAAAAGACATTCATGCACTAATAGAGGAAACCTGGAGGCAGCAACGAATTCCAGAGGTATGGAAAGCGGCCCTTATAATACCACTACAAAAAAAGGGGTCAAAACCGAATGTAAAAACTATAGATGAATTGCCCTGCTAGATGTCGCCTATAAAATGCTGGCAGTGCTAGTCGTAATAGATTACAAAACTATGTGGACGGACTAATAGGTGAGTACCAAGCAGGTTTCAGGAAGAATCATTCGGTTACTGATCAAATGTTTACTTTAAAGGAAACTCGGACAATATGTTATGAATACAACATTAAAATGCGTGCCATGTTTATTGATTCAGTAATAAGAGATCAACTGTACCAGACAATGACAGATGGAAATGCCAAATAAGATAATAAGACTAATAATTATAATGACAATAGAAGAGTCAAGAAAGGTAAAAGTAAACAATATGGTTTCTGAACCCTTTACAGTGAGCATCCGTTTGAGGCAGGGAGACCCGCTGTCGACTACGCTATTTAATATTATCTTGCAAAAAGTAATCAGAGCTAGTAGAATAAACAGAACATGCCTTATAATAAGCAAGAATCATCAGTGTTTAGCGTATGCCGACAACATTGCAATTTTAGCAGTCACAAAAGGAGAATTACAGCAAGTGGTGAAGGTATTAGAGTTCGAGGCAAGCAAGGTAGGATTGCAAATCAAGGAAGGAAAAACAAAGTACATGCAGCTTAATACTGAAGATTTACAAAACGAAATAGAAATAGAATTAGAAGGAAACAGAAGATTGAAGATAGAAAACGCGCCAACTTCACGCACCTGGAAGTGTGAACAACAGATGATGGAAACAATACCTCAGAAATAAGTGCCAGAATTGTGAAGGGAGATAAGTGTGCAGGAGCATTATGTAAACCTTTAAAGTCAAACGCTATCTCACATAAAGCTAAATTACGAATGTATAAGACTAACTGCTACCTGCAGTTGCGAAACTTGGGTTCTGAATAAGTTAGATACAGAGAACATGGAAACGAAAATTTTTTGAACGAAGAGGAGATGTATGGGTAAGAAGAAACAATGAAGCAGTAAGACAACTATACGGTGAAGCAACAATTACTTAGTGTCTAAGAGCACAACGAGCAATACTACTAACATAGGGCATATAGAGAGAATGGACGCTATACGTGTTGTGAAGAAGGTTGTCACGTGCTAATTGCGCACTACGACAACTTAAAGGCGACGTCGATGTCCTTAGGCTCGCGGCTAACAAGCACTCGACGAAGGGGTGGTTCGAAACGCTAAATTCTTCAAACAGGGGAGGTCGTAATCGGGAGGAAAATGGCGCCACTGCGGAAATCACCCAAGTTGATGAGGAGAAACGTACCGCAGATTGTTCCTACTGGGCCCGAAGGAGTTGGCGGTGGCAGCACCCTACTGTTGGAGGTACTTACCTTTGCTTACTGAAATAAAACTGGAACTGGTGGGCAGGCTCACAAGGCTATACACAAATATTAAAACAAAACACAAAGACACAAATAAAAAGGCAAGAATATATGAACAAAGAAATTTAATGACTGTAAGAATATTCAAAATATGACACAAAGGGGTTCATAAATTCTATATTAGGTTATATGAAAAAGGCAATTAAGGGATGCCACATTTATTCAAATCATGGCGAATATAGTTAACAGCTAGGCTCCCTTAATCGCAATTAAATGAATGGTGATATCGATATGGTGATGACAAAACTTAAGCTAAAAATTCAATTACAAAAGATTTTACGCATGCAACACAAAATAAGCTATCGTCACGATAGTTCGCATTGTTTCTGAATTATGAACACTAAAGCAAAAGTAGTAGGCACTGGTTGAAGACTTAAACACTTGTTGGACAGATTAAACAAAAGAAAGGATGATTGAAGTACTTGATTTACATACAATAATTATTGGTTCCTGTCCACGAGTGAATCACAAAATACGGTACTGAATTAAGGCTTGAATTGGTACACTCATAACCGGCAAAGCAGCCTAAAAATCATGTTGCACATACAGGTGTACGAGTGGTACAAGCGCTTCAAGGAAGGACGTGAATCAATGGATGATAATCCCCATCCTGGCAGACCTGCTACAGCGAGAAATGCTCAAATGATCAATCGAGTATGGGAAGAGATCAGACGAGACCGCCGGGAAACGATAGACGACCTAGTTAACGACTTGAAAATGCATCGTGTTTGTCAGCACATGCTTCCGAGGATGTTAACGGACGTTCAACGGGAAAATCGGGCCGTAGTTAGTGGTGAGTTGATTGGCAGGGTAGAAGCTGACCAAGATCTGTTGAAAAGAGTGATTACTGGCAACGAAACTTGGTGTTTTTTTACGACCCACAAACAAAACGCCAATCTTCAACATGGAAATCACCCTTTTCACCACGACAACAAAAGTTTCGTGCAGACAGATCAAAGGGGAAGGTAATGTTGGAGGTTCTTTTTGATATCCAGGGTATAGTGCACTTCGAATTCATTTCCGAAGGTCGGACTGTTAATAAGGAAAGTTATGTAGACATACTCAGCCGCCTTCGTGAATCTGTAAGGCGCAAACGCCCTCACCTGTGGCCAGCAACGAATTGGATTCAGCATCACGATAATTCCCCCGTCCATCAGTCGCTCCTAGTCACTAAATATCAAACAAAGCATAAGATACAGAAAGTTTCAAATTGTAGAAAAATGATACCAGCGCGGGGAATCGAACCACCGACATAAGGTTAAACGCACCAATGCTCTCACCATTGAGCTACGGAGGCAGGTCCCCGAGAAATGTCAAACTTCTACACATGAAACTGTAAATTGAAATCTATTCTAAAAGTCGCATATAAAGTCAAAGAGTCGCTAAATTCGAAGCGCATTCACAAGCATAAGATAGTACATGTACTCCTTCAGGCTCCTTATTCTCCGGATCTCGCTCCTGCAAACTTTTATGTATTTCCGAAATTGAAAAATTTGAAAAAGCGTCGCCGGTTTAATTCATCAGCAGAGGCAAAGAGCTTTGTTACAGATGCACTTAAGGAGATAACTAAGAATGGTTTACAGGGCTGTTTATAAGTGGTACGGATGCTGGCAAAAGAGTGTCGCCTCTCAAGGTGCTTACTTTGAAGGTGGTGTAATGTAAAAGCTTGTATAATCAAGTTAATAAAAGTTATGTTAAAAGTTCGGTTTATTTTTGACTCTACCTCGTATTTCAATAAGTTAGTGTTGGTCAATTAATTTGCATAATTAATGGTTGTAAGTAGCCTACCAGTCATAAAAAATTGTGTAAGTTAATATTATTAAACTATTTCCTTCATTTTTATTCATCTTTAATTAATAACTTTATCTAAACCTTTATATTCACTTGCAAGTTTATTCTGACCAACACTTCGTTGAGCCATGGTATAATTTTCAAGTACTTTGGGTCCTTTCAATTTCTTCTGCGTTTTGCGTCTTAAATATTTATTTTTCAGTTCTATATTGAACTGTTTTTCCTTTGTGCTAGTCATTAATAGTAAGTACACGCCCCTATAGTCTTTCTATGTAGAATATCTAATCGCTTTCCATGTTTCTTGAAAAAAGACTATTTTACATTTTCTCTAAATATTTATTCTTCTCCTTCTTATTTTAAACGTAGATTGACACGTAAAATTAGGGTTTCTTTGGAAACTAAACGAAACTTTAAAAAACAGAATATTTTGAAAACCTAACCAAACACTACGAAGAAGTTCAAAGTGGAATTAAAAATGCAATCTGAACGAAGTTGCTACTTGAGGAACAAAGGTGCGCAAAATCTCCAATTACCACAGATTATGGAGTACTTAAGCCTATAGAGGCCTACTTGCTAGACTCAGGTCTCCCCACAATTACTACTACTACTTATGGAGTACTCAATCTTTAGTTTTGTCAGATATAAGATAAGCTTTCACTACAATTAATAGTAAATTATGTACATTGCAATTACATAAAACAATTAACGGATATTTTACTTTTTGAGCAACTAAATTTTAAATTTATTTAAATTTGCAATAAATATTAAAAATAAAAAATAAAAATTGCACGAATAATGTTTGTTGTATAGTTATTTAGACTCACCCGTAAAAGTCAGATAGATTTAAAGACAATTAAACGGGGCACTTCAGGCCTTATAAACTACCTAATATTAGCAAGGACTTTCAAATATGAATATTATCTAAAACGATATTGGCCCGTATTCTGATCTCATATTTAAATTTAACGTCATGTTTAACTACCATGGCAACATCGTGTATCTCTGTTATACACATATAAAATTATATAAAGCTATATCGTTTTATGTTTACGCTAAACACGACTTTAGTTAGAGACAACTTTAAACATGAGGTGAGAATACGGCCCATTGTTTTTATATGGTGTTTATTGTGCCTTGTTCTTGTCAATTATAATTGAGATAAATCAAATCTCATTTTGTGGCTTAACTCATGGCTCGTCGTTAAACGTAGGAAAAAAAGTAAAATAACCGTTAATTGTTTTGAGCAGTGTATTCACCTCTAAACATCCGGAAAAATAAAAAAATTCCTGCCTCACTTTCCATAACTTTGATGTTGCACACAAAGAAGGCCTTGGGGTTACTGTAAATTATACCTATTTCTACTGCGATTATTAAATTAAAGATATATTTTAAACTAAAAATTCAGGAAAAGCATATATGTTAGGCATAAAAAACATAATAGAGCTAAAAATATACTCATCAAATAAAAAAAATGTTTTAACCAACGCAACGCCCTGATTGAAAATTGCTATAAGCTGCATACAATGAATTTTTGATTTTGCTTTTTAAAAAATCGTTACATTTTACATTTAATTTTAATGAAATTTGTATTATCAATGTCGAAGTGCTTAGATTAGAATTTTTTACCTAGTTTGTATTCTATTATAATTTAACAATAAAAGAAAAACATATAATTGTTACCAATACGCTAAAATATATCCAGAAAAATAAAAAGGCTGTTTTAACCAATTCGTTTGTTGAAAATTGCTAAAAGCACTACACAATGAATTTGTAATTTTGCTTTACTAAAGATCGTCACGTTTTAAACTTAGTTTAATGAAAAGTTATTGTCAGTTTTGGATTGCTTAAAATAGAATTTTGTGCCCAGCTCTAAATTTTTAATATTTACACTTTAATGAAATATTTCGCGCTTTCGCCTAGTTTTTGTATTATTCATCATTGAACGAGAGTGTTTTGAAAAGCCTTGCTTCCTTCGCGTTAACTTTAGATCAGATGTAGGTACAAATAAGCTATACAGGGTGTTTTAAAACAACGTTTAAAGATCTTGGGGGCATGTGGTATGGTCGAAAATAAGGCAAAAACACCAATACACATAGGTCCGCAAATCAACCGTTTACGAGATAACAGCGATTGTTCCCAGTAGATACATTAAATACTCAACGGTAACACATGCCAGTAAACATGTGCTTATCAATTCTTTACTTGAACTTTTGGAAGATTTACCTTTAAATCGGAGACTTAACCTCTGGTTTATGCAAGATGGAACTCCACCGCATTTTACTCTTGCCGTTAGGGAACATCTGAACAATGCATTTCCTGGGAGATGGCCATGACCTCCAAGGTCTATCGATTTGACTCCTTTGGACTTTTGTATCTGGGCTTATTTAAAAAGTTTAGTGTACGCAACACCGGTAAACGATCTTCCAGATTTGCGCCAACGGATAGGACACTGTTGCCAGATAATTCGAGCAAAACCCGGGTTTTTTTGAAAGAGTGCGAGCTTCCTTTGCACGAAGATGTAGATCCTGTGTCGATATGGAAGGACGGCATTTTGAACATCTTATTGAGTTGTAATCTTTTTTGTTGTAAAATACAATAACACCTTAAAAACTACGAAAGCAAATTTATTCTGCTATTGTAATAAAATCGCTATTATCTCATAAACGGTTGACTTGCGGAGCTAGGTGTATTGGGGCTTTTGCCTTATTTTCAACCGTACTGCATGCCCTTGGGATCTTTAAACGTTTTTTTAAAACACCCTTATATTTCCTAGAAGCTTGGATGTGCTCTACCAAGGGGTGTCAATACTTTTCTACGAAATCACCATCTCTGTCTACATAGGCACTTCAGCGCTGAATAAGTTTCTTCGTTCCGGTGGAGAAGCACAGTAAGTTGCTTGCACCTCTTCATCATACCTACCATACCGGCCACACACAGACCGTTACCTCCATGCCAAGTCACACCATCATCCTCAACAGAAGCGATCCTTGATCAAAACCTTGATGCACAGAGCAAACAAGATCCCGGACGAATCAAGCAAATCAGAAGAACGGAAGCATGTCGAACTAGCTCTTATGAAAAACGGTTACACTAGAAAGGAAATACGAAATGCCTGCCACACGAAACCCAAAGAAGAAAAGGAACAACAACAAATTGCTACTTATGCCCGTTTGCCTTTTATCGCTGGAGTAACCGATAGATTGAAGAAAACGTTAGCAAAGAAAAATATTGATGTGAGGTATAATACCATAAAGAAGATCCAACAAATGTTACCTCCAAACAAAGACCGTCTACCTAAGCTGTCAAGGAGTATACCCCAGAATAATTAGAGAATCTCTCGAGATAATGAAAAACGACAATAACTTTAATAGAGAAGATGGCTACCGCTTAAGCAATATTATTAACCCTTCATGAAAGAAAAACCATCCATAACAAACGTCCTAGTATCCCCCATGCACAGGACCTGCAACACCAACGGAGCATAACACACACGAAAAACCAACCAAGCGTCACGGATGCACTCGGCCAACCAAACGTCACGGTATATAACGAGGAGCGTAGGACAACAACATCAGTCTTTAGAATAACTTCTGAAGAAGCTGACAGTATGAGCAGCGAAACATCAAGTGAAATTGAACGACCACGGCAACACCCGGAAAATGTTAGTGTGCCGTTGCCAAATAAAGTGAATGCACTATGGTCGAGAGTATTAGATTTTATAATCTGAATTGAAACCAAATCTAACGACAAGCAGCACAAACAATTTTTCAAATAAACATTATATACAATTTCTTAGTCAGCAGCAACAATATAATCAAGAATTAAGCATCATAATGCTTTACAAAATATGCAAAAATGATCAAAACTACGTAAAACCGAAGCACAGAAAAATGAAAATCTGCAAATTGTTAACCTAAAGTTCCTTCTCTTGCCAAGGTATTATCTCGTTGTTATTTTAAAACAAGTCTGAATATTTTTAGCAGATTAGCTTTTATATCCGCTCAGTTTATACATTACGGGAGTGTAAAGAACTTCGTATATGATTTTATTTTTTTATATCTACCAATACCTTCACGTAAATGCTCGTAGTTCTCACACATTTACATTTTTCGAAACCATGTTTTAAAGCTTTAAACTATAACAGGTAAAAGCGAAACAAAGAAAAATAATCACCTACCTGTATACTTACAAAAAAACTCAAAAGAATTCGCCGACTAACTTAGTTGTTTGCGAGGGCCGTAGATCGCCGAGGATTGCCTTATCAAAGTTAAAACTCATAAAGTGAATACTGATAAAAAAATGAAAAAATTGGGCGCCAGAAAACTTTTCAGTTTTCAAAAAAAATATAGAAATAAAGATAAGTAAGTTTAATAAATTCAAAGTATTTAACAACAGACAAATTAAATGAAAAAAGTAAAAGCCAAAAATATTCAATCAAACATACAAAACAATTCGCTTAGGTTAATTTCAAAAGAACCAAAAAAAAAAACTAAATATCAACGTTAGTTGAATTAAAGAAAGATATACATGAATGATAAAAAAAACGATCAAGGTGGATAAATAAAAAAAATAAATAAGCGCTTACCTTTATTACCTGAGTGAAAACAAGTCTAATAAAAATGAACGATCAAAAATATATAGCAATAGCCTTGTTTAAACTCAAGCTTATTACCTTGAAAAAAACACGCAAATTCGTTATGCTAATAAAATAAAATGGAAAAACCAACCTAAAGCGTTACATTATATTACAATCAAAAATATAAATTTATTTCGTGAAGCGAAAAAAAAGAATTAATATGAAATAATTAGTACCTATTAATGCAAGTTAAATTCGCTGAAGGCGTTAAAATTCAATTGTATATATATTTTAATAAAGCAAAATTAACAATCACCTCGAAGGTAACACACAAGTTTAATGATAAGAAATTTAATAAATGGACTAAAACCAGGTAAATTCGACGACACTTTACAATTCAATAAACACCGACCTTGAATCCTCTAAGCGATCGAGTGGCGAATAACCAGCAATGATAAATAATTTTTCAATACTACCGCATCCTTCAACTCCATAAATAATGCAGCCGCAAAAAGGCAATAACCAAAAGAGCCGGAGTACGGTAAAGTAATGGAAAATAAAACCAAACGAAAAGAAAGAAGCTGTAACAAAGTCGCCATTAACACGTGCGTTCAATGATAAGACAAAAATCTCCACTTACCACCACAATCTTGGTGCTTCTAAAAAATAATTTCACAAAGTGAAACAAAACCGAAAATCTCGGAAGTTATAATTACGAAAATTCCATCAGAATTAAATGAGTAACTTCGGGATAAATTCAAACTCAACTGCTTCGGCAGACAACCCAAACGGAAAAAGCAAGATTTCTCGAACGCAACGCCTATCACCAAACGCGCATGACACTCTCTAACCAAATCAGAAAACCTACTCAAAACCAAAAAGTCACTAAAAACGTAATCTTTTACCAGTGAATATATAATAAATAGAGGTTCAATAAATGCATTCACCGTAAATAAGCAATTGAAAGGAGCAAAATAATATAACGGAAAATGAACCGTTACAAAACGCTTCGTGACACGTTGTGAAGAAAGATTCAATTTTGAGCTTCGGGAAGTTTTTCAGATTTTAAATTTTTAAAGCCTGCTGAATATTTTGTTGTATCAGAACATTTTCAAATCATTTATTATTTCGTGTCGCTATTTTAGAATTATGAACTTTCGGCAGATTCTTTGGATAACGGATGTCGAAAGCAAATCTTAGCTTAGATTTTATCTTCAAATTACAGGAAATACCTTTGAACATTTTTTGTTTACATTTTTTTAATCATTATTTAAATTTAATTTATTTTTTAAACTTAATTAGATGACTTCTTTCCTCTGTGGCCATTACGATATGATACTACTTACTGTAGAAGCACTGAAAGTGGCTTTGTAATCAAGTTATATATGAAAAAAATGCAGGAAAATATGTTATGTTTATTTTCTATTGATTTATGTCTTTTCTATTTTTTTTAAATTAAGGTATTCTTTAGTTTGCATTACGAACATTACCAAAACAAACTAGTTCGACATAATTTGTACGGTACCCTCGTTGATGTATTACATATGTTACTACTAAGACAAATACCTGTCTTTTAAAATTATTGAAAATGCCTAGAAAGTATTGATTCAGTTTCATAACATTTTTGACTTGAGCTTTTTTTCCAAATTCTAAACTTTAAAGCCTGCTGAATGCTTTTTAGTTTTTAATACTTTGTGTGGCAATATTAGGAGTTCTTAGATTATTTATAATGAGAACACTAAGAAGTAAGTTAAGGTTAAGAAAGAAATATGGAAGGAATACCTTAGTAATAGAAATGAAGGAATATACAATAGATACAAAGAACAAAGGACAAGAACTTAAAACCAAGTATTAGAAGAAAGGCTAGTTACGCTGAAAGAATTCGGAGAAAGATAGGCAACCCGACATTTTTTTATAAGACACTAAAGGCACCACGAAATTGCAAATCAACATACAATAGTAAGATAAGAAATAAGCGAGGAGAAGCAGAAGAAGACCTAGAAATTATGGAAAGATGGAAGGAATATTTTGAAAAGTTCGCAATCCAGTATAGGGAGAAACGAAAGAAAGAGAAAAAATAAAAACAGAGACCATACAATATTTGGGAGAAGATGGCGAAGAGCTACTAGGTATTAAATATCTATAATGAAGCACGGAAGGAAAAGACCATACCGGGAGGGTGGGGAATACGAATAATTCTACCAATTCACAAAAATTATATTGTGAAGTGCACATGAAGATATATGAACGAATAACAGCGAAGAGACTACGAAGAAAAATAGAGAAGACACTATCAGAATTACAAAGTGGATTAAGGAAAGCAGCTAGCGTAAATGATCATATATTTATAATAAATAACAATAAATAAAACAGTTAAGTGCAACAAAAAAGCGTTCTTTGCATATATCGACTTAAATAAAGCTTTTGATCGAGTCAATAGAAAGATGGCGTGGAAAAGCTTGATCAGAAGAGGGACCAATGGGAGATTGCTAGCAACTATCAAAAGTCTGTATAGCCCCGTATTGTGCATAGTAAGTATTCATGGGCGATATTTTAAAAGAATGCAATAGAAGAGTGAAAAAACTAAGCCTCGGATATCGAAATCTACAACGTGCCGAAATAGCAGAATGTGTGGATACGGATGACGTGGTAGTAATGGCAGCAAATGAAGGTGGTTACAATCAAACTTAATAATATGGAATGAAATTAAATACAGACAAGACAAAGGTGATGGGAGTATCAAAGAAACTGTATACAATACATATGCAAATATGGTCCAATTTTCGAGCCAGGTAATGCACGTCATCAATAAATTTTATGACATCATAACTTGGTTCGCCTACATGAAGTTTCAAACGATTTACAAATTTTATGACCTAAATTTCCTGTTGACGTTTTCCTATTCTATCGCAATGACAATCAATGACAATGACATACAATACGATCTGTCAAAAATTTGTAAGTGAAATAATATAAATATGCCAAAAATAATACTAACTTTATTTACAAAAAGTAAGTATGAGCTAAATTAGAAAATAAAAACTCGATTTTTTTCTTATTTTCAGAAATTTATAGACCTTATGATTAACACGTTGACTGCCGTGAGCATCACCGGTATTTCTCACTAATAGTTCACCTTGGTGCCGTGAGCATCACCAGTGTCGCACAGTAGGTACTCTCTTCAATGGCTTGCAATGAACGCGGCCTCTTACTAATGGTTGCAAAAGTATATATGGCCCATCGACCTTATACTTACCAGCAGTAGGTGCAAAGTGAAGCTAAGAATATTTTCTCGTGAGTCCCTTTTGCGTCTACTACACATACGCGAAAAATTCGGCGCTAGAATGACGATTTTGAATTTAAACTGGGTGCTGTATATCTTGATAGAGTATATTCTACTTTTGCTGTAGTTGTTTTAGAAATTTAATTAAATCAATTTTAATATATTTTTTCAATGAAACGCGATGAATAAAACAACTTTATTTATACTTTAAAACGTCAAGCACTATAACCGCCATTGATGTTGAAATGATAGGCAGCGTAGGTACATACCTATTCAACATCAACAAATGGTTTGCGTTTCACTCAACGTCAATGAGAGTAAAAGAAATAGAGCATACAAGTTTACGCCAAATTGTACCGCACCATCGACGATCGCTGCATTGCCACACAATTTTACTTGCGCATGACTGTTTCACAACGCGGATGTTGATAAGGACGACGATATATTATTTCTCTTACATTCTTGGCTTCAGTTTCAGCATGGAAGGCTCTGTCCAGTAGTATAAGGTCGATGATATGGCCTGTAGGGAATAAAATAGTGTTCAATTTGCTGCATAATTGAACGCGCTAGCGATATCTGTTAGGGAGTATTCCAAGTTTGAATATAGAAGTTCATTATTTATTTATTTCTATCCCGGCACACGGGGAATGCCACTTTTCTCTTATGGCGGCAGTCAACGTGTTAAACACGGCTGCCCAATCTTATAAAACTACAAAAATTATTTATATTTAGCAATTACATTTTGTATTTTTTTCTCGCGCATTATTGGTAACGCCGACCAAATAGCTTCGACTCACCTTGAAAATGTTTCCAAGTTTGGCCAAACGCTATTCTTCCAAATAATTGTATTTTTTCTTCTAATGTTCTGGCCTCTTCTAATGTTGAACTCACTAAAGTATATTAATTTTTCTAATGTTTTTGTTTCCAATCAATAGTAATATGGTTTCCAAGAAACCAACGCTTTTCGAAACAATGCGATATAAAAATAAAATAAATATTCAATGCTGAAGGGAATTTAAACGCGTATACTGCCTAGATTTTATTTTCTAAAAAAGAAACAATTTAAACTAAAATTAATAACAACTATTATTAAAAAACGGAACAGAGCAAGTGAGCCACTTTTAGAATATTTAGCAGTCACCATAGAAGCGACACGGCGACAAGAACTAGACCCAGTACATATACACAGGGTGTCAATGAAAGCTGGAGCAACTCTATACTTTTATTATTTTTAAGATATCAAAATTAAATTTGATATACGTAATACACTGTTAAAACTGCATTATTTGCTTAAAATACAAGTCTCTATCACTTCCGATATCGCCAGAATTGTTGTTATTTTAAATAGCATTTTATTGATATGATATTGAAAAATCGTATAGGTATCGTTTTGATTTATTTTATAAACCAAATTATATTTTAATTATTAAATATCAGTTGAATATCATACTCAATAGGCTACAGAACTGAATTTTATAAATTAAGCGAAATCGTTTTTACATGTAGTTGAGGGGTCACTTATAAGCTACATAATATTTAAAATAATAAAAAAAAATTTATCCGCAAAAAAAATAGAAAATTATACCAGCAATTTTGAATTACCGCCGGAAATTCGAAAACGGCATGTGACGTACCGCGCCGCACGGATCGGCGTTGCCTGGTAATGTGCATAAAATAGACTCTGCAATGTCAAAGTGACTGGAAAAAATTTAAGGTTAGTATCATGTACCTATTCATTAGGTATAGATAGAAATATTTTACCTGGTGTAGAAGTAGTAGTATTTGTTAATTTTCACAGGCGAAGGAGGTAAATAAACACGTTAAACACGTCGCGCTACAACGTTTGCGTATGTTCTGCTGACAGCTGACTATTATTGGTTATCTATGCAGCTGACGCGTTCGGCTACATACGTCACAGCAATATGGCGCGTATACGTGCTCGTTTTGGTGGGAAAATTTTTCATTTGAAATCCCGACTCTTTTACGCTTTCTTAATTATTAAAAACATTTTTTTTGTCTTGGGTCTTTTTAATACGGCATAAACATTAAAAAACATTAATTTTAAAAAAAATAATTCTGTTGCCTATTATAATATACCTCGGTTAGCTCAGTTGGTTGGTCGTTAAGGAGGTTCTTTTAATCTTATCAATTAATACAAATGCTTTTTTGTTATTTAACGACAATTACAACAACGGAATTTATAGGCAGATTTATTAAAATTTTTATTAATAATATTTATATGAACCCTACCTATTTATTTACTATGAACCTTAATTAATAACAATTTTAACTTAGTTCACATAACACAAATATCCAGGTAAATTCCAAGTCACAGTTCCGAATTCCAAATTATCGTTTGCAAATCTTCAATTCAAACTTCAATGTCCAGAAAATATTAATCTTATAATTATTGCAGACACTCAAAGTAACTTTAATTCTTGCCAGTGTCCAAAAATTAACAGGATTTTCCCTATTCTTTCACAAGGATAATAACCAGTTTATTTATTTTGATATTTCTATTATTTTGTATTTGGAATTAATGCCACTTTACTTTTCACAAAGAAAATTACACTTATTAACTTTTATTTTTTCTTATAAAAGAACAACACGTTCGCTCTTCTGAGAAAACGATTTCAATCTCCTTTTATTTACTTCCGTCCCTTGTTTTTCTGTCGTCTTGGTTCCCTTATAATTTTCCTCTAATGAAAATACTCTTTGCTTCTTCTTGGCGATAATTATTACATATTAGGTGTCTAGCTAACTTAGTAGGTATTTACAATATAACATCATTAACAATTAATTTACTTTATCCTAACTATCTAGATACTTAACAAAACGTCTTCCGGATTGGGATTCTAGCAAGAGGCGAAACCCTTCTGAAGAGAAACCGGATGCAGCAGGTATAAAGTCGCTACCTCTTCTGTTTCTTTTCAGAAGGGTTTCGCCTCTGGCTTGGTTGTCAAGTTGAGTTACCGTTACCCTCCTGCCTCTTGCTAGAAGAGTTTCGCCTCTGGCGTGGTTGACACGTTGAGTTACCGTGCTCCTTTAGTGCTCCCTTCCTCCTGAAGAAGCCCCTTAAAAAAGTGGGCGAAACGTTGAGCCATTTTGTCTCAAAATGACACGGCCCCAATCCGGAAGACGTTTTGTTAATACTGACACTGACCGTGGAAGTCTTCGAATTCATTACATCTAGATTCTTGTTTTATTACATTTTTTTTATTGATCTTATTAAATCTGCACAAAATAACTTGCAATTAATTATAAATTAAAATTCATTAATAATTATATTCAACTCATAATCTCCAATACCCACAAATATCATATCAATATGTAGGTATTTATATAGTTTTACAATCCCCATTTAATTTTACGTATGCTAATATTAAATTTGGAATTGCAAAATTTTTGCAGAAAATTTTATTTATTAATCTAAAGTGCTATGACCTGCGTATAATGAAACTCTGGATTTTCCAACATTCATGACAAATTGTTTTAGAACTTCAACTGATCTCGTTGACATGTATTAGAATGACCTAAAGTTGGTAAAGATGTTTTTTCGAGAATAGTTCTGTTTTTTTTTCAAATGGCACTATGGTGTTCCGTTTAAAACAACAAAGTTGTAGTTAATTCCCGCGAAATCTAAAGTAATAGAAATTTATGTTCTGCGTCGAATAATGCAGTTTTAAGAGTGTATCACATATACCAAATTTCATTTGATATCTTAAAATATAATTTAAAAAATTATGGTGTCCCAAATTTCATTGACACCCGGTATATAAATTTCCATCTTTTTGTTTGTAAAATTTACCGCCAAGTAAGAACTAACGGTCAATATACAGGCGACCCTTGAGTAATGGGAATAGTTTCGTGATGTCAAAATACTAGTATTTACTTAGGATACCCTTAGTCCAAAAGTTAATATTAAAAGAACATTTTTTATTATTCCGTAATTTCAAAAGTCTTCGAAATATTTATAGGAAAATTAGAGAAACTTTTTTTGGGATGGGAAACGATAATCATTCCTCGAACTTAATGTAGCTCCCAAAAGAACGTTCCTTTAGCTATACCTAATGTCCTAAAAAAACCTTAAACTTGGTTATACTAAGAAGTATAGCAGATTTATTTGTAAAAAGGATTACCTTATTGTTTTTATGCAACAAAAGGTTTGCCTCCTATATATCGGTAAAGCGTTTTGTAAGTTATTTGTTATTGAAGTCAGTGATGCAACATTTTATTAGTTATTCGAGAAATGATTAACACAAGTAAACTTGAATTACTTAGCGACCATCCTGTATATGCTAGAAAGTTTCTTGAAATGTCCTAAATGTAATTTATTTAAATTACCTTCCTGGAACATATTTGTTAAGATCTGTTTAGATTCGTGAATAGAGACAATTAGAAATAAATTAATGAAATCAAAGCTAGCTAAAAACTTTTGGGTAGCTACTTTGTTACTAGTTAATTCTTTATAACATTTTATATCAAATACTATAATTAAAACTCTTAGAAATCATGGCATTGTTGCAGGTAAAGTAACTTACGAAATAAGAAGTTTAAAAATATTGTTTTACTCGTAGATTTATGTATCTGTTTAGGAGTAATAAACAAGAGGGTTGATAATTAGCAACCGTCTTGTACTTAAGTAAATGTAGTGCGAAGGTACTTTTAAATTATTTTCCTTTTTGTTTTGTTTAACTTGTTTTGATATAAACTTGTTGAAATAGATACTTAGTTTCTAAATAATTTTATCTGTTTTTACCACAACGAATTTCTTGATTTTATATTTATCTTTCTGTATTCTAAATACTTTTTTCTCACTAAAATTACTTTCAGTTCTACCAATGTCTAAGGAACATTTTTAATAACTTAATTAAAACTATAAAATAAAGTTATCTTTATTTAAAACTTAAATATGTGAAAGTTATTAATAAATAATTTAAGTAGTTATGATTCTATTTCTGAGAGAAAATTATTTCTCTTTGTACTAGCTTTAAGCTTAAGCAGTAGCATTTAAACATATTGATTAGATTTTGTGGTTTTAAATATCGTAGTGTAACTCTATATTCTGGTATTTTTTACTTTGCAGGTAACCATTTCGATCTCATGTGGTAAAAATTCCTATCAGAATCACAGCAATTTTACTTGCAATAAATAGATTTAATTCTTGCCAAATTAACAGCAAAGAGATAAATTAATTTTGGCTAACAATTAGCCTGAAATTCGGGTTATTTCGTTCGTTGTCTTCCACAAAATGAATTCGCTTATCAGTTGCAGTAAATTTAGAAAAACTAGTCAAACCCGCATTTAAAACAAATTAAATTAACCGTGCGCTTGAAATTATTTCAACTGGATAATTTACAACCGTTCCAAATATTGGTCCATAATTATAGCATACCACATTTTATTATCTAGTATGGTTTATTAAATTTTATTAATTAACAGTGGGTTATAATTAGGCTCAAATAAAACGCTTTTGATTTACAGGGGCGATTACACTCGCCACGCCTTTTATATTTAATTAAAATTTATTTATAATTCCATGCGTTTTATTGCAAAAGTTTAACATTTAATTAGTATTTTTTTAAATTAATTCATTCATGAAATATTTAGGAATCTTCCATAAATTTCTTAAATAAACTCGTTCACAGATTAGGAGTAAATTAAAGTAGGAGTATAATTGGGAAATTTCTGATTTGTAAAATTATGGAACAAAGACTTAGTCAGTTTTTAATAACTAAGATTCCCATGAAGGGGAGTTCCCTAATTACAAACGTTCGTGTCTAAGACATATTACAGAAAGGACTATAAATAGAAGTTTCACTGATGTTTGGCCGTCCCGAAAATCATTAATGATTAATTCATTTTAGGAAAAAGCACATTAAAAAGCTGATTTTATGAAGTGTCTGAAAACTAAAGCTTTAGAAGATAGACGAACCGTAAAACGCTTTTACGTCAACATTTTGCTTTACAAACATGTAAAGCCAAAGAAATTATCTTTTATTAATTTTATAATCTGTTAGTCTAACAAAAAAAATTTAATTTCGCACAGCCTTAATGACACAGCTACGAATTTCAGAAACTTTAATTACTTTGGAATAAAAACTATAAAAGGACCTTCATAACTTTTCCTTATAATACCAAGAAATAACTTTTCGCAAACGTTTTCTCTAAAGTTTTCAACGATTTATTTCAAACGTAATGCATTTCAAACTTTGAAATAAACTACAGAAGTCATAAACTAAATGGTTGTAAGTACTTATCTGGAGTTTTCATAACGGTGGATATAGAAAAGAATCTGGTAAATTGAACTAGGTTCCAGAAAAATTAATTCAATACATACCAAGGCTAAAGAACGTAAATCATAGAAGAATTTATCCGGATTTGTGAAACGTTTGAATGCGACATTGCAAGACGAGAATTACGAGGAGCATTTGAATTTGTAAAAAGGGATTTTTGTTGATATTTTATTTCTGTTTGAAAATTACTTTTAGAAATCCTTTCAGGTTCATAAATAAACTGATGTTTTATTGATGGTAAATATTTATTGAAAAATAAACACCGTATTTTTTGTTGTTGGAAATAAAAATTAACGGAACAGAAATCGCTGTTTAATTCATCACATGAAATGTAAAAAATGGGGCAAAATAAACAGAACAAAGGGGCTAAAATCCCCTATTATGATCTATATGACGTCATTAGCAGCGTTAGTGCTAATACCTAGCTTGGTCAGCTTTACATATTCAATAAGGATCCTTTATATATGATTTACTGACCTATTTAAGTTTGGACTATCTACATGGATACACAAATAAAACGCTGTGTAGTTCCAAGATGCTTCTGCAGTGTATTTAAAGCGACAAGTACTTGAATGTTTTTGCAACTAAGATGAATAATAGCTCAAGGACTACTTGATTTAGTGGGAGTGCCACTGAGTTTCCCTTTTAATAATGCAATATAAAGTTACAGTTACATAGGTTGCGCACAAAATTGTCAGAGTAATGCAAAAGAGAGGTTATTTTGAACTCGTTCTTTGCATTACCCCTTAACGTTAGACTGGAATTTTCTTTCTTCTACATAATGGTGCATAAGTTGCTGTTTGATATAAGTAAGTCAAGCTGCGTCTTAAAGTTGTTAGAACTGTACGAGGGAGGTAAGTTGCTCAATCCAAAGCCCGTCAGCTTAGGATGGAATTTTCTTATAAAGGAGAGTTCTTTTATACGATGCTTATAGAAAACCGGAAAACTTTGACTATTTTACTATTCCTTTAATTGGTATGACCTTTTTTCCTAATATCACTTTTGTTGCTTTTACTTATAGGTACAGACTGTTAGAGTTCTGATGCCTTAACCCGATCTTGTTCCTACAACTCTGATAATTACCTACAAAAATAAACCTTTTTATGGTCCTTTTGCTATATTGCAAATTTTATACGCTTGAAAACTGTGTAAAAAATTGTGTATGCTATAATTAAGAATGAAGTATTGTCAGTCACCATAATCTTGGTTTAGTTAACTTGTGGTATCATGACTTGAAAAGAGTTAAAAATAATAATTTTTGAATCAATTTCAAATACATATTAAAACTAAATGATTAAAACTGTAAGAAATTTTTGGAAAAATATGCATAGATTACCTACAAGCGTTTCCTCACCCTATATAATTTGTAATTTGTTAAAATACATTAAATGATCTTTCCTTTTACAATTTTGGTTGCCTTCAGAATCGTAATACAAATACAGTCGCACTAAATACACATTTACCTAGTTCAATAACGCACCAATGGGATGATTTATTACTTTATCTCAGTATGCAGGTTAGTACAACTTGCTTAAACATCAACATATTTTGAGTAGATGCCAGCAAATGCGTGGAATTCATTGTGTTGTATTGTAGTAATGCGCTTCTAAAGAAAAGAAGCAGTTGTGTCATTGATTAAATATCATCGCAGAGGGAGTTAAATGCTGCTTTAAAAGAATTTCTGGATCAGCTGTAGTTTGAAAGAAATGAATGCCGGATTTCGTAATGTAGTATGTTAATTATAGCTAGATCAAGATATTAATGCTTTAGTTTAGACATTATCGATTCAGTTTCGTTTCTACGCAACTGGACGAACTTAAACACGAAGAACGAAAACGATGATTACCTAGCTTAATACCTGAAATGCATGTTCACCTCCTGAAAACCAATATGATTCAGACATTTTTAATTTATTGGATGATGATAGCCTTGCAGTGTCCAGTGAAGGTTCTTTGGAACCAAAATTAAAGAAGTTGAATATATGTATTTACGAATAACCATTGAACATCGGGATCCAAATTTATTAGGGATAAGTTGGCAGAAAAGCTGGAAGAAAGACTACTGAGTTGGTTTGGAGTTGGTAAGAGTGGTCCAAAGTAGACTATTCAGGAAAATAATCGACACATGCAGAATAGGAAACGGAAGAAGAAGGATAGACTGTTGAGAATTGATGTAGTCAAAGAAAGAAGAAAAAGATAGAACAACATAAGGAAAATTGGTCCGAGAATCGCCAGCACTCCAAATCGGACCTCTTAGTAAAACGGGCCTGAAAGAAAGAAAGTACTAAAGAAAAACTTCGTTAAGTATATGCATATTGCTTTTTTGATGACGAAGTGGTAGATACAATTGTTGCGTACTTACTTAAAAATTTTCATGGCAATAATTGCGAAGAGTTTCGATTTATCTTCTGAAGTTTTTAGGAATGATGATTTTCTCAAACTTTGCTGCACATAATAATATAAGGGTTAGCTGATAAAGACAACGGTGTGAACACAGTGAAGAAATGTTTGCGCCGCAATATATGTTTAAGGACCTTAAAAGGGATGTTAACTTGTCCGATTTGGTTAAAACTGTGATGCCTTTGTTTATTAATTAGATATTTATTATGTTCGACGGAAAATGAAAAATACTGTAACAAAGGCGAATGTAAGAATACCAAAACTATAACATCTGAACGCACGCGTGGTTGATATGACGTCAGTTATTAAGATTAATACACTAACAAGGCACGTGTACGCTCATCTTGCTGAATGTTATAAGAATGCAGATTAAGGTGAATGCCATTACACTTGAAATAAAATATTCCGCAGGTGTGCGAAATGCTGACAGCAGCATTCTTGTAAGATAAGAAGCACGGTTAATTGAGAGAAGGGGGTCAATTTTCTGTATACATACTGCAAACAAAATACGCTAAAGGTATGGTTTATATCCGGCCATCAAAGAAGCAGTATCTACGACAGAACTTAATCTTAATTCGAGACTTGTAAAATATTTAAATTCTCTTTATGGACTTAGCCGTTTTAAATGTAGTTGGAACTTAGAATAATTTATATCACTACACTTTCAACTGGAACTTTGTATTATTTTATAAAACTAACGTACGGATATGAAATACACGATGTTAGTTGAATTTTACTTTGAATAAAAACCTCTCGTAAAAGCCAAGCAAAATATTCATGTGGCGACGTTGGTCAAAGTCCCTACCTAAATACTAAAGTAACTCATTTATATTAATGTCTAATAATAAAGCAACCAGCGGCTTCGCCACAATTGATCTTATTTCGGGAATAAATAATTTTCTTTCCCATCAAATATATTTTGAAAACCTTTTATAAGTTCTTTATATGTCAAAACAAAAAAAAAGTAAAGTATATGCAAAAGGGGAACAAACGATCAATGGTTGAAAATTTTATTAAAGTCTAGCTTGTTCGTTTTAACGACAATTCTGTAGTTACAGCTCGCAGTAATACATTTAACGTTCATCCAATAAAAGAAGCAAAAAGATACAGTAGGAAAGACTAGAAGTGTACGTGTATACTACACATACCTTGACCTATTTTCATTTCATAGTTTAGTAAGTTTATGGGAGGTGTAGATCTTCAGATATAGCTGATTAATAAATCATGAACGACATGAACATGAACATAAACGAATTCATACGAATAAATGATATCACAGAAGAACAATGGACAGAACACTTCACAAAACTATACGGAACAGAAGAAGATAACAGAGTAACAAACAACGAGGAAAACAGAGAAAGAGTGCAAGTATCAGAAGAAGAAATAAACATACGAATAAAACAACTGAAGAACAGAAAGGCGCCAGGTCCAGACTCGATGCAATCGTTGTTAATCGTAGTCATCCACGAGCGGTTCATGTCTCTCCTGATGACTTATTTATTAAATTGCAAAAAATTGATGCTCGTAAGGGGCCAGGGCCTGATGGCATCCCTGCCCTTTTCTTACGTAACTGTGCAGCTGGATTAGCATTACCCTTATCTATAATTTTTAATTTATCATTAGATGAATGTCACTTTCCAGCTATTTGGAAAAAAGCGTCGGTTGTACCTATTTATAAATCGGGAGACAAGCAGCAAATAGAAAATTATAGACCTATTTCTATTCTTTCTGCTATACCTAAATTATTTGAAATTGTATTATTCGAAAAGATCTTCACTATAGTTAAACCTAAAATCTGTCCTGAGCAACACGGTTTTTTACCTAGAAGGTCTACAGAGTCGAATCTCATTTCTTATACAAATTTTATCTTGCAAGCGCTAGACAGTAGGAACCAAGTTGATTCAATATACACGGATTACAGTAAAGCCTTTGATAAAATAGATCACAATATCTTAATCAGAAAGTTAAATGAGATTGGTCTCCCTTCCGATTTGCTCAGATGGGTCAAGTCTTATATTTCGCACAGATTGCAAGCAGTTAGAATAAATGGATTCATGTCGAAATATGTGTCTGTAACATCAGGCGTTGCACAGGGCTCACACCTAGGTCCTTTGTTTTTTATCATTTATGTAAACGACATAATACAATGCTTTAAACACTCTAGAGTGCTTTTATAAATATGCTGATGATATGAAAATATATCGCACAATACAGTCGTTAGATGATTGTGTTTTGCTGCAAGAGGATCTCTTAAGGCTTGATGAGTATTGTACAAAAAATAAATTACATCTTAATTACAATAAATGTAACCACATTACTTTTACCCGAAACCGTAATATATTTCATTTTAATTATACATTAGGTCCACATCAACTAAAATCAGTTAAGGACCTAGGTGTGATTCTGGATTGTAAATTAATTTTTGATGAACATGTGCACTACGTATTAAAAAAGGCATCCCGAAACTTAGGGTTTGTTATTCGAATTTCTAGAGATTTTATAAACTTTAAAACAATTATGGCGTTATACTATGCATATGTATACAGGGAATTTTTCTTTTTAGTATACATATCCCCTATGTATACTTTTATAATAAACGCAAATAGGCAACCCACTATACACTATAAAACGTCACGTCACGTGGTGCGTAAAGGTTATGTTTCATGTTTGTAAATAAAAAATAAATCAAAATTAGTGGAATATCAACATAATTTTACTTCACCGATTATTCTAAAACATAAAATATCAACAATACAAAACAGAAAAGAAAATAAAAACAGCAACAGTTAAAGACTAATTTTTTGACATTAACTTAATTTGATGATTTTTGCCACAGCATGCTAATTTCTTAACGTTTATAGTGTATAGTGGGTTGCCTATTTGCGTTTATTATAAAAGTATACATAGGGTATATGTATACTAAAAAGAAAATTTCCCTGTATAGTACTATTAATTATGCAAGTGTTGTTTGGAATCCGCAATATTTGGTATACATAAATAAAGTGGAATCCATACAAAAAAGATTTGTACGTTTTATTAATTTTAAGTTCAACAGACCGTACATTAATTATGAATCCTCTTGCAGAGAACTGAGTTTAAAAACGCTGCTTGCGCGTCGTCAGATATCTGATTGTATTTTTTTATATAAAATAATATCTAATTTAGTAGACTGTTCCGAAATTCTTGCCTCGCTGAACTTTAATGTCTCGAAATATGCGACCAGGCGTAACGTACTTTTCGCTGTACCTTTTGCCCATACTAACGCTTATATCAATGCTCCGGTTGTAAGAATGATGAACACATACAATAACAACTACAATCACATCGACATATTTGCCCTTTCCTTTAAATCCTTTAAAATCCAGGTAAAGAGCTCCTCTTAATGATCATCATTGTTAATATAGTTATGCATACTAAATTGTGTTAATTCTTTTACATTTGTACTACTCAAATTTTTCAAACTGTTTAATTTTGTATTTTGTGGGTGTTTTGTTGGAAATAATTTTCTGTTAGCACCCCATATATGTAAATAAATAAATAAATAAATAAATAAAAAACGGACTCATAAAATATGGAGGGACAATACTAGGAATATGGATCCAAAAACTATTCAATAGCATAATAAACACTCGGAAGGTGCCAGAAGAATGGAAGGAAAGTCTCCTAATACCAATACTAAAGAAAGGAGACAGGAAAAAGCCAGAAAATTACTGGGGCATCAGCTTAATGAATAGTACTCTCAAACTATTAACGGCAATAATAAAGGATAAGATAGAAGGAAAAATAGATATGGCGGAAGAACAACAAGGTTTTAGAAAGAACCGCAGCACTATTCACGCTACTTTTATTATCCGACAAATAGTTGAAAAGTCCATCGAATACAACAAGCCCGCATATATGTGCTCCGTGGACCTAAAAGGCGCCGTCAATAGGGTAAGACGGGATGATATTATGAACCTACTAGAAATACAGCAAATAGAACAGCAGATAATATAATTAATTAAAGAAATAAACGTGCATAATAGAGCAAAAGTCAGAATGCCAAGAGGGGAAACACAATACATAGACCTAAAGGGAGGAATAAGACAAGGGGACTCACTTAGCCCGCTGTTATTCAACATGATATTGGATCAAATAATTCACAAAGTAAAAAAACGAGAAGAATACAGAATGGGAGCTCATAAAATCACTACAGTATGCAACGCTGATGACGCGGTACTGATAGCTGACAATGAAGACGACCTACAAAGACAACTCCATACCTTCAATGTGACAGCAGGGACATATAACATGGAAATTTCAGCGGAAAAGACTAAATGTATGGTAATAAGTGAAGAACCACGTAGATGCAAACTGGGAATAGAGGGAAAAAGCATAGAACAGGTCATGACGTTTAACTACCTAGGAATTGAAATCACCAGCGAAAGAAACCTGACAGCTGAGGTAACGAGGCAAGCAATCAAAGCGACGAGAGTTAGTAGCTGCATAAGAGAAACCATATGTAGGAATAAATATATGACTACAGAAAGCAAGATGAGGGTATAAGACTATGAGACCAATCCTAACTTACGCAGCGGAGACAAGGGCAGACACGAATAAAACAAAACAGAAGATTAATAATGTAGAAATGAAAGTATTAAGAACGATAAAATGCATTACCTTGAGAGATAGACAAAGAAACAGTGCCATACGAGGGCAATGTTCCATCCAAAACATTAACAAGTGGATAAAAACGAGAAACAAGGAATGAAATGAACATGTAGGCAGGATGGGACCGGACCGAATAGCAATAATATGTAAGAACAACAAACCCTATAGTAGAAGACCAGTAGGAAGACCACCAAAAAGGTGGAAAGATAATATACAATCAACCACAACAGAAACAGATTAAGAGGCAAACAAACAGGAGCAATCCTAGTCATGTGAAGAAGAAGAAGAAGAAGAAGAAGAAGAAGAAGAATAAATCAGTTTTAGAAAAAGAAATGGTGGTGGTTAATACTTTTCAACACTTTTGAAAGTATCTCTGTTAATCTAGATGATCTACTAAATGGTTAGAAGAATGGAATCAAGAAACACTAAAACACAACCGTGTTGACTAACTACTGAGGGTTGATAACTATGGACATTCTGACGCTCATATGCATCTAAAATCCTTAAGAGATTTAAAATGTGTCAAATTCACACCACATATACAGGGTGACATTGAAAAAACTGCCATGCATAGTACCACGCGATAGAGGACCATAAAATAATAAAAAAAGTTCTTATACGCTAATGTCCGATCGCCTTTTGTTTTCAAGATACAGGATGTTAAAAGTTTGTTAGAAAATTTAATTTTTTTTTTTAAACTACAATGCATAGTACCACGCGATAGAGGACCATAAAATAATAAAAAAAGTTCTTATACGCTAATGTCCGATCGCCTTTTGTTTTCAAGATACAGGATGTTAAAAGTTTGTTAGAAAATTTAAACTTTTAACTATAAACCGTTAACCAAAATTATTACAAACAGCATAATGCAAAAATTGGACCCATATCAACCAGCCGTACAGGTAGCTTTCCGTTAAGACTTTAGCACTTGTGATCATCTATTGGCAGTGAAAATATTGTTAGAGGAACTAACAGAGTACAACCTTGATAGTCTTCGTTGATTATGAAAAGGCGTTTGAATCTATAGAACACTGGGATATAGTGAAAGAACTTAATGCAATATAAACAAGTGACGTCAGCGGTAGAAGTACACGAAAATGCACGACCTTTTCTGATCCAAAGAGGTATAAGGCAGGGTGATACAATATCCCCGAATTTATTTACGTTGGCTTTGGAAGGTGTCTTTAAGGAACCAAATTGGATAAATGAGGGGGCCAACGTTAATGTTGGGCGTCTAAACCATTTTAGGATTGCTGACCACATTGTTATATTTGCTGACCCCTTCAAAAAGACTTAAACACACTTTTAACAGAACTTGAAGCAACCTAGACAAAACAGAAGGAACAGAAATAACAATAAAAGTAACTTACATAGATAGAGAATGTTACAACATATACATAGCTCGGACGAATTATAATAATGGGTAAAGAAAATAAAGAGCGAAGGAGTTTGGGCAGAGTACACGAAATTAAAGCAAATATTAAACTGGCTAACCGGTAGAAGAGGATCACGACTAAGTAAGTAAGTAAAGAACAAGAAGATGCCACAACATTCGAGATCAATGGTATTTGATATGTGTATCCTCCCTGTTATGACATTTGACGCACAAACATAGACAATCACAAAACAAATAACAACAAGAGTACAAGTCACATAACGGGCCATGGAGAGATCAATGTTGGGGATCACAATAACTAAGTGATGAAAAGAGAAATGAACGGATCCATAATAAAACAAAAATAACAGATGTAGTAAAAAGAGTGCCACAATTGACACGGGACTAGGCCGGTCATGTTGCAAGAGCAACAGATAACAGATGAAATACCACAATATTACAGTGGAGACCGTGGTTGGGAAGAAGAAATAGAAGAAGACCAAGATGGATTGCCGACATTAATAAAATCGCTGATCTGCCGTGGTTAAAAGTAGCACAGGATAGAGATAGGCTGAAGAGGCAAAAGGAGGCCTGTGACTATACTGGACTGGACGCAATAGGGCTAGAGAAGAAGAAGAAGAATTAAAATAACAATTATTTACTAATTTATGAACACATTTTAGTCGAAGTTATTTGCAATGAATGTTTATTTTTATCAGAAGTAATATCACAAGACCTCCTAATTTTATCGATAAATTTTTATTTTGCACGAATTTTGTGTAGCAGCAAACACAAAAGCAAATTGCATGGTAAATCCCGACTCCGACCTAATGTCAGTTTGCTTGAGTGATTTTGCTTAGAAGCAAAAAAAAAATAAGTGCTTAAAAATAAAAGTTTATCAGAGAAAATCAGAGAGAGCGTGTGGTATTTGGTGAGATAAATTCCAAAGGCAACGCAAAATGAAACTATTTAATTATTATTACTTTATTTAACGATTTTAGAAAATATTTTAATTATATGTAAATGTACAATTATTAAAAACACAGTTTTTAACTGTCACACTGACAGTTATAAACAATAACAACCGTTTATTTACTTGGTAGCGGAAATTTATCGAGGTAACGGAATTTTATCAGTATAATAGATACTGTTCCCATTGATTGAATTTTCAAGTGTTTTGCATCATTATTGGTTAAAAACTAGTCGTTGGAATTTATCGCTGATATTTATTTTAAATGTGCCTGGCGTAATAATAACTTGTTCTCGTGACTTCGTAGACTTGAGTATGTTATTCTTATTGAGACGCGGCCGTCACTTTATTCTCGCGTATGCTGGAGACTTCCAAAGACTTCCTGATCGTTCTCGGCGTTTGATGATATGTTTCGCTACAATATCATATCAAATGGGCAGAATAACTTAATATTTTATATCAATGATTCGTTCTCGCACCATACTATCGAACTTTTAATTATCAAAATGAGTTGTAACCTAAGATTACGTATAAGCATCAAAATGTATATAAATTGATAATAAAATCTGTCTAAAAAAATTAGGCCGTTGATGAATTATACGAGTGGTGTGTTTATAAGTTGGAAAGTGCTAAAGGTGAGTACATCATCTTATAAAACGTAAAAAAATTAGTGATTTGAACTCAAAGCTAACATGGGTTTTATAAGAGTTAATAAAGGACAATTTTTATTTTCTTGGTATAGACGGTGCAAAAGCAAATCTCGGCTTTTATAAAAAATTTAGTAGCAAATATGACCTCCAAGTTGCAAAACTTTGGCTTATTAAATAGAATAATCTCTTTTTTAGAGCAAAGTTGTTTAATTTTCGCAAGTAAGAAAATTCCAAGTGGCTGTCGTTTATTAAACTATGCTATTATAAATATGTCTCCGGGTTAACAGAGCAACAATTACAACTTATAGAAAACCGTTATAAAGGAATGAAATTCTATCAATTTTGATTTTTAAACACAATCTGATTTATTATCCCTTGTGGAAATTAAACAAATACTTAATAAACCGGCAATAAAGCTGATTCCGTTTGAATAAATTACTAATGTGAACATTCCTTAGTGTTCTCCAGATAGTAAAAAGGCAATGTCCAAGGGACGCTTTGTAATAATAAAAGGCCTAATGCGTTGTGGCAGAAATGACGCACTGCGGATAACTTGGAAGCGAATGAGTGATATTTCGTCCTATAAAGACCGAACATTAAATAATCATATCAAATGGAGTTAGCATTTAGGTTTTTTCACAAACTACTTATTTAAAGTTTGTAAAAGTCGACCATCGCTTGAACCAGGTTTACGTGCCATTTACAAACTCTTTTCTTAATGTTTATTAATATACTCGGTTGGCTCTTAATATATAAATAGCGACAACCCGCGTGTTTTGCAAAGAAAACCTTTCAGATGGCTAGATTCGTTAAGATTGAACGGCTTCATTAGAAACTTCCAAAATTGTTTTAAAATTTAATCTGAAAGTGATTTTGGAATATTATTTTAGAGAAGCCGCATTCACATGGTCTGCAATAAGAAATAATGAGGTAGCTGTCATCGCGCTACCTTAAGCATTCATTTAATCTTCTCGGTCTTTTGCCTTTTAGTAATATTCTGGATCCACAGCCATCAATCAGTTAGTAATGGAAGCTATATATTTTCGCGAAGCAGATAAACGTCCAAAAAACCTACAGCCGAGTGCTGTCCCAGCAAAATTGATTTCGCTTAAAGTTGCATTGATATTTTCGACACAAATCATGTAATTTTGAAACCCGTACAGTGTCAGTTTAGAAACGTGAGTTAACAGACGGGCTAGTTGGGTACGTATTATATTCGAGTGCAATAGAAATTTCTGTAAAACCAACAAGATGTAGTTTAGGAGGTCTTGTTCCGGCCCTGGAAATGAGCAATAACTTGGAGAGTAGTTGCGTCTCTCTGGTTTGGTCTTAGCAAGGGGTTTTCCTCGACATCAAACGCGCCTTTACAGCCTGCAAGTGTCTGTAGTAGGATACACACTTCATCAAAGTAACCCTTGGGCGTCTTATTGCTATTTCAATGTGACGCTATAAAACGAAATAGCTGTTCAACTTATCTCTAAAATTAGAAGCGAAATTAGTATCTCGGATATTAATGCGCATATTAAATGTTTGATTGATCAACAGACTGGAATTTTATGTCGTTGTTGTCTACAAATGAAAACATTTTTGTAATTTTGTTGCTTCCTAAAAGTTTGTAAGATTGCCGAGACAGTTTTCCTAGAAACTGCCAAAAACAACGATAAAGTGTTGCAACTTCGTGTTAAGCCGTCGTTGGTAACTGCATTTGCCATCTACGAAAAAAGCACGGAAAATAAAACTGCGGTTCGTTGGATTGTAAGTGATGTTGTAGCGCTGTTGGCTGACCGATTTACAAATTCTGAAACTTTTAAATAAGCCGTAAATTACTTAACAAATCCAGATTTGTTGCATAAATCGACCTTTTTTAAAAATCACGGATTTTATTTACTTATTCGGGGTATCCAAGGAACCGATTTAAACCCTCAAAAGGAATATCGAATTACGAGCGAAGGAAATAAGAAAGAATTTAATATTCGTTTCTTGTTGTGTCCTTATACGGGATTATGTTATTCCTAAACTTTTACCTTCAGGAAGTTTGATATTGAAATTGAAATTGCTACCGACAATTTTCCTCTTATGTTTTGCATTATGCCTGCCTGCGCTTCTGAAAAGCGGTAAGATACCTAACAACGAATCTTTATAAAGTTTCGCCTTTACCTTTTATTTAATTATGAATACGTGTCTGCTGCTTCAGCTAATTACCTTCGGCATCAAAATAACTTTTTAATATAATGTAACTTTGTATTTTACTTTCCTTACGTTAAACGAAAGCATTTCCTAATTTAGTATTTTATTAAAATTAGGGCTGCAGGAATTATACTTTAGAAAGTGCCAAATAAAACTTTTAAAATTAGACTTCTCTTTTGAAAAGGCCAAAAGCGAATTCATTAAATCTAACATATTAACTTCTTTGATATATAATTTCCTTCAAAAGGAGAAATGCTTTAATTAAATATATTTTGTAAAATTTAACGTCCTTTAAATTGTGCCTTTTTGCTCCTGAAAAACATCCAAGAAATAAAAATGCAGTTATAACAAGCGCCCTTCTAAGCTTAAATATGAATTTTAAGAGGTAAAGTTCGCGTTTTATAACCCACATATTTAAAAATTAAAGTCAAGTAAGTTCGATCGCAAAATTAATTCGTATAAAAAGGGCGACTGAGACAACTCGCTAGACAGAAGCTTAGTCTATAACTTTATACTTTCCATATGGATTATTAACAAGGAAACTTCCATAAAAGTTTATAAATACCACAAAAATGTAGTATTCGCCTGTCATGACACGCATTATGTACAAAATATCTTTTCCAATAAATATCTTGTAGAAGCACCAAACATTATAAGAAGGATAAACGTACGCAAAAATGGAACCAAGAAGAATTCTGAAACTCGCGACAATGACGTCGTTTAGTAATATTTTCAACTTAATAATTGTGTGAGTTTATTAAGGGATATTTAAGTAGGTTGATTAACTGCACAGTTAGTAAAGTTCATAAACACTAATACGTGTCTTTCACATTCGGTGCAAAACGGCAAAATAACTACGTGGATGTAAAATAATAAATACAAAATTCAAGGTAACAGAGACTGCAGTATGGAGGGAACATTTAAACAATAAAACAGAACAGAATAGGTAAATGTACACAAGCATAAGAAATACAGCAAAAGAGGTAGTAAAAGGAATGAAAAAGCAAGCATGGGAAGATTTAGGAAATAAAATGTAAACCACTTATGAAGATTATAGAACATACCTTCTAAGTGTTTGTTAGGGCGAGTTTTTTAAAATATTTTTTCATGGCTATTTCCTTTACTTTTAGTTTTTAGCTATTGGCAAAATGAAAAAGTAAAAATTTCGTTCGATATACCGCTATGAAATTAAAACTAACATCGTAAGAAACAACAGCATAATAAGAAGGATTCTGCTTTCCCATACCAGTTGAAAAATTCGAATATTTGGGGACAAAGTATAAAAAATCTACAAAAAAAATCTACAATCTACTTACCAAAACCTTTAAGTAACTGAAAGAGGAGCAATCAACACGTAGCAGAAAAATACATATATCTCATATTGATATAAGAATGGTGATAAAGAACAGTTCACAAGAGTAAGGGTACATATTAAATCGACATAGACTACAAGGCCAATACAGGAAGACAAAATTAATCAAAGTGCTTACGGAAAAGAGCGACTAGTAGGAAAAATAAAAGTATTTATTACCACTTTCTAGAGTAGAAAATAGGAAAGGAATACGAAAACGCAAGAGGAAGATGGGAAGAGAGAAAAACTACAAACAGGTAAAAGGTAATCACAATAAGTATGCGTTGTCTAATAGAAATGGATAAAATGCTAGTGAAGTTTGTGACTAGATGCAACCTACAAATAAGAAGCACGTGCTTCGCCCAGAAAAAATCCGCTAAGGAGCTTGGAGAGCCCCAGACGAGGAAGCTACTAACCGGTTGGCTATGTAATAGTGAATAAACAACAAGCGGCTTAAATCACATATGTAAATAATTACAAAGGCGTTGAAGCAGATTTCGACCACTAACTAATGAGGATACGTATTAAGTGGGAATTGGCACCAACAGAAATAAAGGAAAGAGTTTATATAACTTCAAAATAACAAAAGGAAGAAAATAGGGTAGAGAGTAGGTACACTTAGGAAATAAAAAAAAGAGATTTGAAGAAAAGCGAACCTTAGAAGAACGATGGAAAAAATCAGTGAGGGTTGTTTGAAGATTGTGGCAAAAAAAATTAATTGCATCTTTTCAAAAAATAGCATGAGTACTTATCCAGCTTATTAATGGAGACATAATTACTGTGGTGAAGAAACTACTTGGTTATAGAATGAGCAATGACCAAATATATGTTACGCAGATGATCCGGTACTAATAGCTAGCTCGGAAGACAATCCGCATGGCATATTACACCACTTCAACAGACTAGCTTAAAATATAACATGGCGATCACAACGGAAAAAACAAAATAACCCTATCAGGTGTCAGTTAGAGGTGAATGAAAAATTAACAGAGCAAGTTCTACCTAATTACCTGGGCGTTAAAAGATCAAGCAACGGTAATACCGTAAAAGCAGTGCGACGGCCAGTACTACAAGAGTTAAGAAAATGTTAAAAACTACCGAGATGAACATACTCAGAGCGATAGCTGGTAAGACACGCTCGAACAAAATAAAAAAAGTCATAGGGGAAAAATACGATTTACGAGGCGCAGAGGTGCAGACAGGGCATAGTTAAATTTATGAAAAGGAGAACAACAGAAGGGAACAATCGTATCACAAGAGCCGGAGCAGACAGACTGATTAAATAGCCAGAGACTTGATTTCGTAAGGGAGAAAGGCACTCAGTAGACCTATGAGGAAATGGACTGATAGCTGGCTAACCTCATCAGCTGATAGTCTGTATAACGAAAGAATGTGCGAAGAGAAACAGGCATAGTGACTAAACTAAAAGAAGCGGTTGGAAAACAAATGTCATATTTGATTCTCAACTTAGCCTCTATCAAGGGCTATACACTCGGTCCAGTGAGGTTCAAACTTTTTCATTTCATTGGAGAAATAAGTTTTCTCAAACTCTCCAAAGTTGTAGTTGACGGAGCTGATAAGATTCTCATTTATCGAAAATTTCGTTCCTATGTTTCAATGTCAGAAACAGTTAGAAGTTTCAAGGGGCGGATGATGAATTAATTTATTGGAGGCATAAATACATCCAATACGCAATTCTGCCATTGCGGCAGTTGATTTATGGAAAGCCGTTGTCTTTTTGTGCCCCAATATCGGACGAATTTTCTTCAATTCATCTTCCTTCGGCCCAACAATGCAGCATAATAGGTTATTGTTGTTTTTGTACACTTTTCCAGGTAATCGTGAACTCATTTGAGATGCCAGTAGTTCACGTACCTTCTTTGGCCGGTCTTTCATTACGATACCTACCATGGATTTTTTCAAGGATATCCTTCATGGCCACCTTAATTGGGGGTGCGGAGCATTTATCCAGAAATAAATATCCTGTAATATTCTGCAAAGCTGGCATGAACTATATCCAACTCGACTTCTGTAGATAAAAATGCATTATCACTGTACAGAAATCGTTTTCCCCTTTTTTGTGGCAAATGCGAGAGTAGTTGATTAAAATGACCATCAAACATGCAGTACGCGTCATAGATAGCTAGCTTTATCAGCGGTCGATTCAAAAATCAGATTTGTCAACAGTATATTGTCACTTAACGAGTTCTATACCATCACCTAGTAATTTACCACGCTTTTCAAACCAGCCGCGTAATACAAGGAGTATCAGAGGGCGTTTTAAGGGAAAATGCAAAGAGTCAATTTAGATTGACAAATATTGTTAAAAAACACACTATCTATAAGACTCGAAGTAAAGGAAATAGTCACTATATCACACGTAAAACTACAGAATGTCAAGATTATTGATGAACAAAGTGAGTGCTGGAAACGAAGGCACAACAGCAGACCTGATTAAATAAGGGTGCGAAGCATGCAGTTTAAACAAGGGCGAGTTAAAGTTAATTCTTCTTCTTCTTCTTCTCAAATCGTCTATGCCCAATATGAGCGTCGAATGTTTAGCCTTTTCTTAACTGTTAATCCATTTCTTCCATTTTATTCGGTCCCTGGCCAGCTCGTTCAATTCTACTAATGTTTTCCCCTTTTTTCTCCCTATTTCTGCTATTCTGTCTTCCCACTTTTTTCTGGGCCTTCCCCTCCTTCTCCTATCTGTATTTCTTGCTTCATATACTTTTTTGACTATTGCGTTCGAATTCATTCTAACTATGTGAGCATACCAATTCAACTGTTTTTTCTCCATTTTGGCAGTTATCATTTCTTAATTTATTTCTCGTCTTATTTCTTCATTTCGTATTCTGTCCCATTTTGTTTGCCTCGCTATCTTCTGTAGGAATTTCATTTCCACTGCTATGAACTGTCCTTCCTGTTTCTGTGGAAGTGTCCATAATACACTTGCGTATGTTATTATTGGTAACGCCACCGAGTTATATACCTTTAGCTTAAGTAATATTATTATCAATTTCCTTTTTCCTGAAAATGGTTTTATTTAAAGCATAATATACATTATTTGTTTTCGTTATTCTGTTATTTATGTCTGTCTATTCTTCCATCTTCTGCTATCATGCTTCCTAAATAGGTACTCATAATTTGATACTTTCTCTAATCTTTGTTCTTTAATGTATATTTCTGTCATGCTGTCATGAAGTTAATTCAAATGTGGCAATATAAAATGAATTGAGAAGGTAACCTGGGTACTGAGAATTAGTACCGAAGACATGTTAAACAGAATCAGCACAACAAGCAATTAATAAACACAATGAAGGCCATCTGATGAGTCATGATAAGCACGAGTTGTTACACATCACGTTACTAGGCAAAAGTGCATCCAAAAAAGCATAGGAGCAAAAGGAAACCCTGGTTGAGGAACTACAAAGGAAAGGTAAAACAAAATGCAATCATCTTGCCCCATACAACTTGAAATAGAAAAGAAGTATATTGATCCGTGATCCCCTGCCCCAATGGAGATGGCACACAGAAGGAGGAACTATATCTATGGTCAATTAGAGCATACCTTATAGCTTGCTTGACTGATAATTCTTCAGCACTTTTAAAAATCGTACATACCGGAGAAGGGGTGAAGACAGACTGCTAAGTTAACGTAGTACAGAAAGACAAAGAAGTACATGAGGAAAGTACGCAGAAGGAGTTGTTGCAGAGAGAGAAATGAGAGACTATGCTACAAATGACTACCCTAACCAAAGATAGATATGACTATCCGATACCCCTGGAGGTTGAAGGACGGAAGTAGAAGTCTTTAGTTTCATTCTTATGTCAATTTTAAAAGTGATTAGTGATTATGCTAACAGCTGTGAAGGTTAATGGAATGCTATAATCTAACAAAAGTGAAAAAAAGCGGATGCCTTTGTATTGGCGCCACTGTAATTTAATCAAAGAAGAATCTTAACTTCCTGTAATCAAAATTTAAGAATATTAAGAGCTTGTTTATTGCAGCATAAAATTTCTAGAAATATATAAAATGATTGCTTGATTACCTTATTCATTAAGAAGTCAACATTAATGTGTTTTTTAATATCTCATCATTTCTTAAGTGGTAAACACCTGTTTTATTTTATTTTTTTACTTGTTAGCATTTTTAATTAAAATTCTATACCAGCTGAACCTAAAATTCTAAATAGAAGAAATTGCGTTAACATTAAATGGATGTCTTTGTGAAGTTAATTCATAAAATGCAATTTACATAAACACAAATTGGTATCGATAGAATGATATTTATTTATTCGAATGCCGGCATGAAACAACAAAATTGGCCGCGTAACTCTCAGTAATGCGTAATAACAATGCAAATCGTGAGATTTAAGGAGAGGACCGTGCAAGATCAAGGGAATTTAGGTATTTTTAGCATAAACCCCTATGCATATCGATTCCTCCTTATTTTATACGAGCGTCTATACGTACAGGTAAATGGTCGATTTTGCACGATTTTCCTTATCGTAAAAAGCAGGCTAATGATTCCGCTTAATAACTTTTTTGCCACTAACGTGAAAATTCGGTAACGTACATGTGTTACTTTGTAATAGCGCTTATTTAGCTAGCTGTTGGCGTTACAAGGGCACTATGACTCTCAATATCCCAATCAAGACGTAATTAGAGCAGTTGGAGAATCGAAGTGTAATATCAATATAATTGAAGGGAGCTAATGAATCTGAGTGGGTGCAAGTGGTCTATGGATGGGGCAGATGTTGCCAATTAATTGCACGGTTCCGAACTCTATGGCACCCGCCGGAAAGCCGAACGGATATTCAATAATTGCACCAAAAATAATATTCAGCGCTGAAATAAAATTGCAACGCCGGGATATTTTGATCACAGTGATATTTTTGTTTATTTTTTAATATGTGTGATATTTGTAATTAGGTTTTAGTTTAATTAATACATCAATACAAATTCTGTTCAAATATAAATACAACAAAGTAAACCCGAACTGTTTAATTTGCTAATATTAACGTAAAATGGATAAAAATAAATTGCTAATTTTGAAATGTATATGTTAAATGTAAATAGAATTAACTGGACATGCGGACTATAAATGGTTGTCGAATTTAAATTAAAACGACTCTCACTAACTCAGCTATAATTAATATAGGTTATTGAATAGAAAAGTTCAATTGAGATTTGGTTAGAAGGCGGAGAAAGAATGAATGGTCTGGCTCGTTGTTCCTTCGGCAAAATTGTTAAAAATCAGTTGTTTTTATCCCTAAAGAAAAATTGTTCCTTGCTGCTGCAATGACCTTGCACTTTGGACTTTGTTTTTAGTTAAAATGACTTTCAAGGTGGTAGTAAACTTTGTGGTGTATTGGGTTTGTACAGCACAAAACTGTATTAAAGAATTTTAAGCTGAATCTTCAAATTCAATGTAAATGAACTTTGGGCAGAGGATAAATCTGTTGTATGAAAGTCTCAGTATTTTACGAAAACCAGGTAGTGGAAATACTACCAAACACCAAATATACTGTTCGACAATTACATCAGTTTTATTGAAACAATTCTAGCAAAGGATCGAAAAAAATTATGGAAATTAACAACAATTCGACAACATTGGAAGATGCGATTGGAATTTCCAAAATCAATCAATTTGATTTGAGCATTGTCTCCATTTGAGTTTTCTAATTACGCAGTTTCAGAGCCAGTTTAACTGCCATGGAAATATTGTGTGTCTCTTTTATAAACATTAAAAAAGGGTATAAGGCTATATCGTTTTATGTTTACGTTAAACATTAATTTAATTATTGTAAATTATAATAAATAAATAAAAATTGTACAAACTACTTTCCCAAGGATTTGAATCACTGACCTTTTGTTCTACAAATTCGGCTAAAAGGGCATTCCTAATTTTCTAATTTAATTTAAAACGATTGCTAATTGTCATTTTAATACAAGAAAATTTTTACACAAGAGTACGAATGTCACACATCACTCTAACGATGTGGGCTGATAAAAAAAGGTAAGGATTTAAATGTGTCATTGATTTATCAACAACAAACTCTTTAGTAACGTACATTCATTTTGTACACAGCAGGTATATTAAGAAGCCGTCCAAATTTACATTTTCACAATGCTTTCCGCTTTACTTTTCCTAAATTAAATAATAGAAAAGATTTTTATGTTTTTCCTCTACCGTTAAATATTTACATTTCCATGTTTCATGTTATATTAAATAAAGGTTTTGAAAATGGTTCGGACGGACAACTACAGTACATAAAAACACCCACACAGTGTAAGCTTGAATTTAAAAATTCCAATTTTGGACATGCAAAGGGGTACTCTAAACCTAAAACATTTCGTGTTAATAACTAATGTTCCCGTTGAAAATATCTTCCTAAAATGAACTTGGGTTAAAAGTAAATTCTTACTTTTTAATTTCGATTTCGATTTTAATTTACTTTATAAATATCTGCGTTTGGAGGTATTCTGTCTGATTTCGAAAGGTCGAAGAATACTGAAAATTTACTAAACTTTGATTTAATGCTAAATGGCAAACCGTTTATTCAATTCAAGCAATAAAATGATAAAGCAGCAGATTAACTATAATTAATAGTTTAGTTTAAATTATTTGCAACCTTTTATAAATTAAATTAGAGGTAATGAATGTTAAAAATTATTTACTTTTTTAAAATCAGTTACCATGTCTTATTCATTAATATTTGAAGGATTGATTTATTTATTTATTGGTTTTTACGAGAGTACGAAGTAAGTGTGAATTTACTTGCTTAGAGAAGGAGCAACCGTTTATAAATTAAATTAGTGACACTGACTGTCAAAAATTATTTACATTTTTGAGATTAGTATATTGATCACTAAAAAATGTTGTACATAAAATACGTACCGATGGTGGTAGGCCTTCCCAATATTTAGGCTACAATCTTCCATTCCAAGAGTAGAGTAAACCTCACTTACTTCCTTTGTTACGTAAATAACTATGTATTTGGTTTTTTTTTCAAAGAAATCTCGATCATTCTGAAAAAAATCGTTCAATCCTGGCTACATTTGAAAATTTGGCCTAATTACTCTATAAATGTCTGCCTTTGAAGGCAAGTAGTATTCGTTCTGATTTTAAAAGGCGGGAGAATACTGGAAACTTACCAAATTTTACTTCAATACATGATAGCTTGATAGCAAACCGTTTATTTAACTGAAGTAATAAAGCGATAAAACAGCAAATTAGCGATTAGCGATAATCAGAACGGTAAAGTCGGGTATTATACAAAAAGTGTTCTCAGATTCGGTACAAGCTTCATAAGCCCATCCACTATACATGATACATTGGATCCATAATTCTGTACTTTTATTCATGGAAAGCTTTTCTTGACAAAAAATCCATTCTGCTTCCGCATTGGTAGATTTTTTGGATAAATAATGACTCAAGCGAAAATCACCAGCAGATAAATCAGAAATTATTAACTCAAAAAGTGATTCTGAAAATGAAGGTGGGAAGGTGGCGACAAACGCTGTCATTTTGACTTCTTTTTTTTTTGTTTCCACTGTACTAGAATCTGCCGCGTCGGTCAGCTTCCTGGTGATATTTTTCCGTACAAAATTGACTGCTTCAATTCTTCTTTCCTTTGAGTCGATGTTACTATCTTTGACCGTGTAGATTTTCTACTACGAGTTCCAATCTGAATTTTTAACTTATGGTACTTCAGAATGAATAATTTCGGGAACTTCATTGACTTCTGGGGCGATACCTTTATCTTTATTTTTAAATGCTGTTATTGTATCGCGAGTCATCTGTGATTGTGCCTCTTCAGGTTGGATAAATTCTAGTTGCACTCAATTCTTTAGCTGACCTTTCTCCACTCTGAACTTTTAAATATGCTTTGCCAAATAATGAATTACGACACCATTTTCTGTCTTCATAAAAATTCTGACCTCTTCACTGTAAAAGGTTCTTAGTGGACTCATCACAGTCTTGTCAACAGGTTGAAGTTTATGAATTGTATGAGGAGGTAAGCAAATAATTGTTATAAAGTTGTCTTTGACCTTGACAACCACATCTGGGTTCCTTGTGTGTACGTGCGATCCCCATCCAATATGAGAAATATTTGATTAGTCTGCGTTGATTTTAGGTTTTAGAGGAAATGGGCAAACCATTTCGTACTGATGGGTGATAGGCAAATTAAAATCCTGGTGGCTCTCCTTTTTTCAGCTTTTCGGTTAAGTTTTTGGGCAGGAAAATGATAGGTGACACAAGCTGCGGTTTTCCTACGTAGCATAACTGTAAATAAAGATCTCCTTTCAGCTGAAGTAATTTCACCAATTTGCCTTCAGCCTCTCTTCGAAAATACTGCAGGACGTGCAGATTTCACTATCCACAACCCTGTTTCATCCACATCATGTATGCCAGGGTTTCTCAAACTTTTCTAATTGGAGACCCCCTTTTACCCGAGCAAATATTTTCGCGACAGGTATAGAGGTATATAAACTAGGAATACACATTTGCTGATAATAAATAATATAGAAAATTTATTCGATAACCATTCGTTGGTATACATACGAATATAATTTTACCATGTGTAAAAGACAAGCCAAATATTCATAGTAATGAGCTGAGTGTGCTTATTTACCTTTACATAAAGATTTAAATTTTGGATAAATATTTGATACTGCAGGACGTAGAGCTTCTTCAACGTTTTGCAGAGTTGATCGATATTTTGATTTTATAAACGTTAATGCTGAAAATGCCGCTTCGCATAAATACCTAGTACAAAATGTTGAATGTATGTTTAGGGTCATTTCAGAAAGTGTTGAAAATTCTGTCCTAGTCCCCGTCCAAAATTCATTTAACTATTTTTTTTGGCGACTCAAATTTTAAACCTGTGTCTTTCGATAACTCGACAAATTCTTCTTGAGAGTTTAATGGTAAATGACTAACGTTAATCATTTCAATTGAGTATGGTTTATGAACCCAATTTTCCTTTTCACCATCAAAATTTGAAGGAAACTAGTTTTGAAATTGTGCCCCCAAACACTTCAAATGGTCAATTATAACTTTTAGAATTAAATCTTTGAAAAGGTTATTTTCAATTATAAAAGCCTCTATAGCTGTAAACATTTCTAAAGATGCATTTTCCACTCTACTTTTCTTTACACGTAAATGTGTTACAATTGAGGAGATTCTGGTAAAAACAACCATTGTCCAAAAACGTCATTTCTGAGTTATGTATTGGGATATATGGTTTCAGGGTTACCGAATTCAATACTGCAATCGGTTTCGGCAAAAATCGCCTTAGTCACAATTTAAAAGTTTCCAAAGTTTGCCAAGTTCTACAATAACAACCATAGCCCTTGGCCAGTTTTACAAAAATAGCCATAGTACACGACATTTTTGCTAGAAATTTGCCAGACAAAACAAACGGCTACAACTATGTTTGAATCTACGTGACGAAACAATTGATAAACAGGGACAAAATGATGTTACATTAGTATTATTAAATTACCTAAATCTACACGGATGAAACATAGTCGCTTGCGTATTATTTAATGATGGCTGTCCCGCTAGTTACGTATTCAAAACTGCTTGTCTTAGCATAGATAAGATTGTACGTTATCTGTAGTAGACATTATGATTCACTTTATGCTGACACATTGGTGTCTTTGTTATTAGTAGAATAATGCTTTACGTTTAGTTTCCTGTTGACATCTGTTGGAGTTCAGACTGAATTGGAAGCTCCGCTTAATTTGTATTTTGAATAAAGTTTCTTTTTTTAAAAACCATTTTAAGTGTTAATAAATGTTAATTGGCGCAGTCGGTAGGATTTCGTGAAAGGTTTTTGAGTAGTTTTTCGACAATTAAAAGCTCCAAAATCCTTGATTTTCAAATCTTAATTCGCGGAACCTGCAACATCACCCCAGGACCTAAGATACCCTTACCGGAGAACAAGCATCGTCGAAGGAAGGTGAATTCGAAGGCCTAACAACAAAAACTCCTGGAAACCAAACGATACTCCACCAAGAACAAACATTGTCGACGTGGACATCGCTGGTTGCCGAAAGCTTCGTCTATTGCAGACACATGGTTATTTGAACCACCTGGTTATTGGAACCACCTGACTATTGTAGTCGAAAATATGAAAATCTCATCAATGTGAGTACATTTAATTTTGCAAGTGAAAAAAAGTGAAAATCACCAATATTAATTAAAAGCTTATAATTATACTAATATTTTGAATTTTAAGTTGCTCTCGAAGTTATGCGAGAACAATAAATAATAATTTAGATTTAAGAGCAAGTAACTAGCTTAATAAATCGATGTAATTTCCTACTTCGATAGACGAATAGGTAGCACGATTATTAACTATTTACAAATTGCTAACGTAAAAACAAGTGAATTATAAAAATAACTAAACCCGTAACCGATTGTATGTTAAAAGGTTGCCTAAAAGGGTGTAAATATACCTTTTGATGACATTCGTTACAATAATTTAATTAATTTTAAGAATAGTAAGGAGCGATACTTAGATAAAATCGTTACTTTAATTAAAGATTAACCTTAGAATCTTTAATTTGCCATATTTTCCAAATTATTGAATTACCCATTAACCTTAATTGTAAATGATAAATTCACAGCTATCTGACGTAGAAAGTGAAATATCCACAGAAAGTGAAAGCGACGATATTCAACCAACCCAAACAATAAGACAAATTAGCTTGAGACCCTCTCGTTTAAATATCAATATGGTCCAACCATTTGTAGGATACCCGCTAGGTTTTCATACCAGCTTATTAAATGAAATTCCCCACTATGATGGCAAACCATCAGAACTTTCGGAGTACATCAGAGCCGTCGAAGACATTTTCAATCAATTTTTCCAACCAAATGACCCCGGTGCATATATCAATAAATTGTTACTATCATCCGCACGTAACCGATTAAAAGGTGCAGCTTTAGAAGTTGTCACTGGTCAAATTTACAATTCATGGGACGAATTAAAAGAAACCCTAATTGGTAATTTTGGAGACCAAAGATCCGAATTAAATATTCGTATTGACCTTACCCGTATGAGACAGTTATCCCGAGAATCACCTGTCGAATTTTATAATAGAATCAGATCCCTATTAGCCATACTTAATTCCAAAATTTCGTTAGGACCTGAAATCCAAGAAATAAAGAATTATAAAATTCAAGATTCTAAATCACTAGCCCTTAAAACGTTTATCGGAGGACTTATGGAGCCTCTAGGCAGTTTTCTTCGCAGTAGAGCACCCCAAAATCTCGAAACAGCTTTAACCTATGTAAAAGAAGAATTAGATATTCGTTATTTTCAAAAATCCCAAATTAGTAACCAACAACGATTTGACACAGTAAATTCATTTAGTCAAAATAAAATAAGTCAACCTGTTCAAATAAAAGCTAGTAAACCACCGACATATTATCATCCACCACAACAACATCCACCTCAGTTTAAACAGAATTTTAACCCAGTTTATCAATTACCAAATCAATCACCACAACGATTCCCCGGAATTCAACCTAAATTTGGTAAACCTAATCAAAATGTTTTCGCACCCAATCGAAATTTTAGACCACAAAACCGTCCAGAACCTATGGAAACGAGTACCATCCAAAAAAGACCTGCTTCTTATCAAGCTCAACGAATAAATCCACCCCAGAGACCTTCAACCTCGCAAAATTCCAGAAATCCCAATTATAATAATTATATTCGTCAAAGTTCTCAACCACGTAATTTTTATTCTGAAGAACTACATTCCACAAACCTTTATGAAGCTAATGAACAATTTCACCCTGAATCTGAAGAATTATATTCCGAATTTGAAGAACATTACTCTGAAAATTCTGAAATAAATTTCGAATCATCTGAAACTGATTTGTATGAATTTAATAATGACGTAAATTTTCAAATACCAGCCTCGGAGAACAAATAGAAACTTTTCCAATAAATCCTCAACCATCTTTACCTTTTATTATTATCCCACAAACAAACGAAAAACTCTTAATCGACACTGGTAGTTCTAAAACAATTCTTTCACCTGAATTTGTTTACAAACACTTTCCTGAATCCATTTATGAACATCATTTTGAAATTTCAACCCCTCATGGTAAAACCGTTCATGACCAAGTAGCCGAAATTCCTTTACCTAGTTTATTTAAGGAAGAAGGTACACATTTAGTTTATCTATTTAATTTTCACACAGAATATATTGGACTTATAGGTTCAGATTTATTATCAAATTTACCTGCAAGTATTGATTATCGCTGGAATCACATTCAAACCGAAAAAACAACTATACCTTTTTACTATAATGAATCACAAACAAAACAACAAATACAAAAACGTAATCAATGTAATTTTTCCAAAATGAATACAAATGCTAATTACTGCTGTAGCATTACCGTACCCCCAAGAACAGAACGATTCATTAAATTACCCGCTGTTGGTTCAAATGGAATTAAAATTGCACCAAAAATTAATTTTTCAGAACATTTAACTATGCCATCTGCACTAGTTAAACTTCATAATAATTGGCTTAATACTACAATTATTAACACATCAGATAAAATACAAAGATTAATAATAAATAACCCCCTTTATTTAGAAGACTATAATATCGAAATCGAATGTGACAATAATATCAAAATTAATAATCACAACATTACGCAAACTAATCAAAATTTGCCTAGGTACCACCACTATCAAAATTATAATTATCACACGAATACAAACCCTAGTAAGAAACAATTATTAACCGAAAATTTAAATAATAATTTACGAACAGAACATTTAAATCCCGAAGAAAGAACTTTATTAACTAATTTGTGTCACGAATTCAAGGAAATCTTTCATCATCCAGATATTCCCCTAACCTCCACTAATTTGACAAAACATCATATTAGAACAAAAAACGAAATTCCCATTTTTACAAAAACTTACAGATACCCCCAAGTACATCGGGAAGAAGTCAAAACCCAAATAAACAAAATGTTACACGAAGGCATAATTGAACCTTCCGAAAGCCCTTATAATTTCCCCATTTGGATTGTTCCAAAAAAACTTGACGCTTCAAATAAACAAAAATGGCGGATAGTAATAGACTATCGCAAGTTAAACGAAAACACAATTGAAGATAAATTCCCTTTACCTAATATCGAAACAGTGTTAGATAATTTAGGCCGTGCTAATTATTTTTCTACCCTTGACTTAGCCTCTGGTTTTCATCAGATAGAAATTGAACCCAAAGATAAAGAAAAAACAGCATTTTCAACAGAAGAAGGACATTTTCAGTTTAGACGTATGCCTTTTGGTCTTAAAAATGCCCCAGCCGCATTTCAAAGAATGATTAACATCGCACTTAAAGGTTTAACCCCCATACAGTGCTTAGTTTATTTAGATGATGTAATTGTTTATTCAAATTCACTACAAGAACATATTTCCCGATTAAAAGAAGTATTTAAAAGATGTCGAGATACAAATTTAAAAATTCAGTTAGATAAATCCGAATTTTTACATAAATCTGTAAAATATTTAGGTCACATTATAACACCTGAAGGAATCAAACCAGACCCTTCGAAAATTCAAGCAATAAAAAATTTCTCTATACCCAAAACAAAAACAGAAATTAAAAGCTATTTAGGACTTTTAGGTTATTACCGCAAATTTATTAAAGACTTTGCTAAAATTACTAAACCATTAACCCACTGTTTGAAAAATAACAATCACGTTCAGCATACACCAGAATTTATAAATTCTTTTAACCACACAAAGACTCTACTTACAAATGAACCCATATTACAATACCCTGATTTTAATAAAACTTTTGAATTAACCACGGACGCCTCCAAATTTGCTTTAGGAGCCGTTTTATCACAAAATCAAAAACCAATTTGTTACGCCTCCAGAACTCTTAATGAAACTGAACAAAAATACTCCACAATTGAACGCGAATTATTAGCAATCGTATGGGCAACTAAACAATTTAGACCTTATTTATTTGGAACCAAATTTACATTATATACAGATCACAGACCTTTAGTCTGGCTTAGAAATTTAAAGGAACCAAACTCTAAATTAACTAGATGGTCATTAAAACTAGAAGAATTTGATTTTGAAGTTAAATATTTACCCGGAAAAGCAAATAAAGTAGCAGATGCTCTTTCTCGTGTAGAAATACATCCATTAACCGTACCAAATAACAATTCAGACAATATTCCACAAAATTTAGATAAAGTTAATACCCCCGAACATATGCCTGATAATTATAGCATGATTCCTGATAGACCAGATACACCAAACCTTACTGACTTTTTCGATATTCCCACTCTTATTGAAAATACAACCACCAATCAAACATTATTATCAAAACGGAACACTCCTGTTCCTCAAGACAACACAGAATCAGAAAGTAATACAGTACATACGCAAGCAGAATCAACACCCGCAATACCTTTATCCGAAAAACCCCTTCAACATTTTTCGAATCAAATTGAATTTATAGAAACACCCTTATCAAAACAAATTAAATCAACAAATATTGATGGAAGTCGATCAATAAAACTGTATGTTAATCAGTCTAATAAAAACGAAAAATTTCACGAATTACTAATCGAATATTGTTTGCCAAAAACCAACTACTATTGTTTCTTTCCCACTGATTCCCTATATATTGACTTTTCTAATTTCATCATTGACATATCGAACGATAATACCCCTAAATTTCATAGATGTACAACACAAGTTACCTATGTTTTAGATAAAGACGAAAGATTAACTCAAATCCAAAATCATCATGAAAGTAAAAATAATCATAGAGGAATCCCTGAAACGACCGAAAGATTAAAAAGAAATTATTATTGGAAAGGAATCTCCAATGATGTTAAAAAATATATTGACAATTGCCAAATTTGCAAAAGGCAAAAATATAATAGGCACCCCATTAAACAACCTTTGAATTTAACCCCTACTCAAAACCGACCGTTTCATACATTACACATGGACATATTTCAAATAGGAGGACAGAAATACCTCACAATTATAGATGCTTTTTCAAAATTTGCTCAAGCTTATCATTTAAAATCAAGCAATCTGATAGATGTAACAGATAGTCTATTTAATTTCATAACAACCTTTACCGCACCTGACACTTTAGTTGTCGATGGAGAATTTAACAAACAACCCTTGAAAAGTTTTGTAGAATTACACAAAATTAAATTACAGGTAACAACCCCCTATAATCACCAATCAAATTCAATGGTTGAACGATTACATTCCACTATCCTTGAACATTATCGTTTACTTGAAAATATTCCTGAAACGAAAAAAATCCAATATTGTATTGCAGCCTATAATCATTCTATTCACTCAAATTTAAATTACACCCCGTATGAAATTTTATTTGGTCATACCGAAAGCCGAAATCCTTTTGACCTCGAGTATAACAAAAACTTTTACGAAAATTATGTCACTGACCGTAAAGAAAAAATGAAACATTTTTATAACGGTCTTCAAAACAAACAACAGCAAACCAAAGAAAAACGCAATAAAAAGATTAATGAATCTCGCAGACCTCATTCATTTAAATTAGGAGACAAAGTTTATGTTAAAACCAATGTTCGAAATAAGAAAGAACCCCGTTTTATAGGACCCTATGTCGTTGACAAAATTCACGAACACGACACATACGATTTGAGAAATATACCAACAAATCTAGTAATAAAAAGACATATCAATGACTTAATGCCTTTTTCAAAACAGGCATCTTCATTAGCTTCACTTGGAGATTAATTAAAATCTTAAATTACTCTCCCCTATTGCAAAACTATATTAATCAATTTATTTCATGCTATCGCTTTATAGAATAATAAAAAACTCCTTGCTTCCTTATAGCACGCAAGATATAATTATGATAATCAGTTACCATTAATACAACAATACTTAGATAGGGCTAAACACTAAATATGACGAATTAAATTACAATTTAAATAAAGTTATTTATTCTCGATACCAGAATAATAATTAACGAAACTTTAGGAACTATCTCCACTTTTGCAAGAATTACAATCAATCTGCAAGAAAATCCTAGATTTACCTTATCCTATTAATCATGCCAACCTACACTTATATGAATCTCTAATTCGAATAAAAGCTTACCAAAAGAACACCACTTTTGTTTTCATATACGAAATTCCTTTGATAAAGTCTTTCGTAGAATATCAATACATACAATTAATTCCATTTCCCGCTTTTAATACTGATCATTTTCAAATGATAATACCGACATATAATTCAATCTTATTTAATACAGAATTTAGCATCCCTATAACAGATGACCATTGCATGCAAGTTACCACTACACATTATTTTTGTTTCCAAAACAACCATTTTTCAGTACCCAATTCCAAGTTGTGTGAAACACAGTTATTAACCTTTCAAAATAATCAAACCTGTGAACCATTTATATTTCATTTACATTCTCTTAAAACAATAAAAATAAACCCAGCTACATGGATTATCAGCTCTCCTAATAAAACAATTATTGATATAAAATGTACCAATTCCCTAAAAAGGCAAGCCATCCTTGGATCAGTATTGCTTCATATCACTAATGATTGTTCTGCTTTAATCAATCAAAATGAACTTCTAACCACTTTCGAATCTTCTACTGTAGAGGAAAAACAAATTGAGATAGCTTCCATTGGAAAATTATATATAAATCCCGTAGTTAAACCTAATATTACCAAAATCGATCTATCACCGATTAATGTCCGAAACCTTATCAAAAATCAGGCGAAATTGACGAAAGAAATAATGACCCTTGAAAGTATTGACCCCGTCGAATATAAGAACGACTATCTAAGTGTTACTGCTTTAGTTATTATCACTATTGTAATAATTATATTGATATTTGTTACTATTTATGTTTATTGTAACCGCATGTTAATTATAAATAAACTATCTAAATTTATAACTCCGAAACAACAAACTGATGTTACTGACATCGAGAATTTTGATCCAAAATGTTTATTGCAATGTAACTAAGTTAAATTTAAGTTTATCTTGTAAACATAACATCTCCAGAATATTTCATGTCTAATTCGGACAATCATTATAATTTTAATTCATAATTGGTTTGAATATAGAATTTTTTCGAAATTATATATTCAAAACTTAATGGTGGAGGAGTTACGTATTCAAAACTGCTTGTCTTAGCATAGATAAGATTGTACGTTATCTGTAGTAGACATTATGATTCACTTTATGCTGACACATTGGTGTCTTTGTTATTAGTAGAATAATGCTTTACGTTTAGTTTCCTGTTGACATCTGTTGGAGTTCAGACTGAATTGGAAGCTCCGCTTAATTTGTATTTTGAATAAAGTTTCTTTTTTTAAAAACCATTTTAAGTGTTAATAAATGTTAATTCGCTCAAGACAAAAATTACGTGATGGTGAGGTTCGTTTACTTTCTGGTACATGCTTTGAGGCTTTTTAAGGAGATCATTTACTACTTTCCAGTTATAGGTCATTCTCGCCTTCCTAATGATCAGGATTTTAGCCTGATTGAGGCCAAAAAATGCAAGCACAATTCTGAAATTTAGTCCGACCAGGATAAGCTTATCTTATCAGCTTGGAAAAAAACCGTCTTGTTTTCAGTTAGTAAAAATACAGAAAACGAATTTCTTCAATTTAGCAGATTTTCTAAAACCACTTTACCACAATAAACCCCCAATGAAAATTAAAGTCACTTGTTTGAAAATTTCATCAAATTACGATTATATAAAAGTCAGGCATTACTACTGTGGACTTTGTGAATCCATATACGTTCGCAATAGGAAGAAATTACGAACTTAATTCAACTTACAACCGCTGTATCAACAAAAACTAGCGGTAAAACCAAACAAATTATCATTCCTGAAAAAATTAGCAAAGCTTGTACGAAAATCAACAATATTATCTAAATCTGCTGGCAAAAGCAGTTCCAGAAGGAATTACATACACAGATGCTGATGACGAAGACGACAGCTGAAAACATTTAAAATTTAATGTAATATTACATATTTGTCCCAATAAAGGTTTATTTTTCATTTTTGTTTTCAATTTTTCTGCAAAAACCCCCACTGGCCTGCAAAATTAGTTAATCAATGGTTAATTACGAATTACTTCTTACACGTCGTATTTGTCATAAACAGCAACAAAAAATTAGATAAAACCTCAATGTAAACTTCTGTCTAAGTGAAATTACAATAAATTTGATAATACAGAATTGGGGAAGTTCTTTTTAATATCTCGAAACATAAAACAGGGACTATGGTTGTTTTTGCCAGAAAGCTCCTCAATTTTTTCCTTGAAGTGTTTAGTCATTCAATTTTTCAAAAATATCTGACAAATAATACAATATTAAAAGCCATAATTAATTGTTAAAAAAATCAACAAAATCGGATTTCTGCCCAGTTAAAAATATAACGTCATCTTTCAATTGTAATAATCTGTGTAAACTTCGTACTCTTGAGAGTCACTGTACTTCTGCATGTAGCAAAAAGGTTTGGTAATCGGAATTCATATCTTTGCAAAGGTTTGAAAATAGACTGTTAAACGCTCGGCTTTTTATAAAATTAATGATTTTGTTAGCATTGCAAAGCACAACATTTAGATCTGGTGATGTCTTTTTGGTTGCGAGTACTTTCTGATGGATCATGGAGTGGTTAAAAATGATATGTTCTTTGCCGCAGCTTTAACTTTTGCTACAAACTGTTGCCAAACTGGTTTTGAATTAATTTTCGGTCGTTGCGCGCTCTGAAATTTTTTAGACTTACTAAAATTTCTGCGACCCTAAATTTAGTTACGCGACCCCATATGGGGTCGCGACCCACACTTTGGGAGGCCCTCATGTATTCAATTAGGGAGAAAATCTTTTTCTTTCATTGTAGTCTCAATCAGATCAAAGCATTCATTTACATTTTTTCCTTAAAGCCAATAGCTCTGACTATGGAAGTTCCTGTTGGTTTTACTCAAATTTAAATCAGTTTTGCTCCTTTTCATAAAGACATAATAAAACCAGTCTTTACTACATCTAGCTGATTAAAATTCCATAGATCGAACATCTTTCAACATAAGGCCAAAGTATTTCTTCTTTATTATCAGCAAATATTGGACTAATTCTCTTTCCAAATCCGTGGAAACGTTTAGAGACTTTTAGTGGTAAGGCCTTATATGCAATATTAATTCAGCGGGCCTTGATTGCAATAAACATACCTTGCAAGATAGACACCCTATTGCAAACGGTACTCTCACAAAACCTCAATAACCTCAGCAATGATCTGACACCATTTGACAAGTTCACATACCTTGACTGAAATTTTTATTTAAATATTTAATAAGAAATATCGGTAATTCAATATTACCGGACTTTATTCTAGTGAAAAAATCTTTGTCGATTTTCAAGCACCACTACAACAGAAGAAAAAGCTCAGCGATTTAAGAGGAGTTTCAGTGCATGATTTTTCAAAAATGTTTGTAAAAATGCAATGCAGGACAAAAATTAGATCAAATAATTCCAAATTTATCACTTTGATCCATATGGGCGACGAGTTTTGTACAATTTTTCCTATAAGGTACCACATAATTTTATAGGAAATACCTTTGGGTGCATAAAGCCCAAGGTCAGTGGTTCAAATCCCTTCGATATAGAATTTTCATAATTTATTAGAATAGATAATTTCCACTGACTATAATATACTATACATCAACCGTAAACATCCCTAACATTTAATTGCCTCAAACAATGAATTTATTTTAATGAATTATGAAAATTCCATATTGTATACAAAATATCACCTCCGCAGGGATTTGAACCACTAATTTTCGGCTTTCGCGTATCTAATATATGGAATTTTCCCAAAGAAGTAAGTGAATCTTTAAAAGTTTAATTTCTAAAATACGTAATTTCCTTTAACAAGTTAAATAACATATAAGCTTGTTACAGTAAAATATAATATTTTTAAATCCCTCCATAAAAAATTGAATTTAATATATTTTTAATTCGCCTAATTATGTCATTTTCATTATGTTCACATATCCTGCGAGGTATTTAATGAATGTTTTCGCTCAGGTATTTAGAACCCCAAAATATGCGTTGAGAGTTCATTATAAAATTAGAACAGGCACATTGAAAAATTAATTTCGAACAATTACTTGGTACAATGTAAACGTTTAACAAAATTAAATACAGAAGTGAGTTGGCCGAGAACTGCTTAACAGCTCAAAAGCGGCTCGACATGATGATTGCTGATAACGACACGCATTATAACGTTAGTAGTATAATAACCATACGCATAAAGTGATATAAACCGTTTAAGTACAGCCCTAAAATTTGTTAACACTTCTAATTCGAATTGCTCTTTTCAAAAGCAATTGTTGCGCGCTTGTTAACCTGTTGTGTTTTTTTTAATATGGCCTTACACTTTAAATGCGTTGTATTTTAACCTTCGGGTCGTTTTATTAGCACCGTTTTAAATACGTTTCGCTCTTCAAGCCTGGTGTACGTCTGGCAATGTCTGGGCTACCCTCATATACACATAAATGAATAGCATAGTTCGGACAAAGAAAATCACTTTTAATAGAAATGTTCCGCGGAATTCAATATGTTGGTCCTCGACATTACAAAGCCCTTTGTGTTATATTTAAGACAACCAGGCTTTAACGCACTGTCAGGGTCCTTCTGATTAACCACACGTGCTCTGAAATTTTGTTGTGCGTTTTTTACTGTCTAATCCGTCGGGGCAAAGATTACGTAGTTTTTGTTCCAATTCCCATTTGTGCTACCTCTAGCTACGCTATTATTTAATGATATGATAATCCACCTATGAACATGAAAATTTAATAAGCTCGTAAGGAAGTTTGGTATTCGAGGAAGCTTCGGTGTATTGATAAACCCGTTTTACTAGGAACTGGTCACTATAAACTGCAAATTGTACCGTAATTACGTTGTTGACTGGTATTGGCAGCATCGATTACGGTTTACCGAGGAAGTAAATTACCACTCCTGAAATTACAAAGTTATTTCCCAAAAGTAAACCGAGAAATTCCCTAAGTCAGCTTAGAAAGAATTTAAGATCCGATCCCCGAACTCGCCACATATTGACGGGCTCATTTTCGGTCCCTAATAAACCCAAGAGCCAAAGGAACGATCTTAAGCTCTGTATTCCTTGCGCTAACAAGGAGGAAGATTGAGGCGCGTATCTCTCAGCTGCAGCCCTCATTCTAACGTTATAGCGGGATGCGCCACCAAGTGTAAACCAGTTTTACGCACAATTCTCTCGGAATTGGTATCAGAGATACTCTTAGCGTGTTAATTTCATTTGCATGCCACAAGTGAACGCGGGCACGCACAAATTTATATAACACGCATACTCAGAATACGATAATAGTTACCCGCATGGTTGCTGCAATTATTTAGAACGCACCCTTCGTGTCGAGGTTTGCGGTTTTAACACCACTTAGTTCAAATAAAATGCTCTGCACCCTTTTAAAAGCCATTCGCAGTTGTGGGCTTTCATTCCCTGCTGCAACGCATGGAAACTAACTTGAAAAATAATATTGTCTACCGATGGGTATTGTTCGAGCTAAAGAATGCGCGAATCAATCTACTAATGTATAACATAAGAAAGCAGAATTCTATTCAGTAAAAACTGTCTAGCCTCTGAGAAGAAATGAAAACTTTGTCATCGCTCTGTGAAGGCTTCCAACTCGGTATTTTCCAAAATAGAGAAAACATATTAAAGTCAGAAAGCAATAAATGCACCAAAGAAACTTTATTATATTTACTTTAGAAAGCGTTTCCAGGGCAATATTTGTTCGGAGAGAATGGATAGCATCAACACTATTCTCTACTTGTATATATGCTGTCCACTTTTCGTTCTTTACTTAAATCCTGTGTCGGTACTTTACAAGTTTTAGAACCAGTACAGAAGTTTGGTAGGTTATACTTAGGCACTAACCGTAAAAACAATTGGATTCAGCATTGCACAGAGGAAATTAACTCGGTTAATTTGATGTTTAAATTAAATGTTCCATTACGGAAGGTCTAAAGAAAATACAAGAGAGATCAAATCGTTGTTATAGGAATTTCAAGTCGGAGAAGAAAAATATACTTTTCAAATGCATACGTTGCAGAATAAACGAACAAATCGTTATTTCCATGATTATTAGGGAGTTACTTCTAGTAATAAACACAATCAATCACTTTCAGTGAGATGAAATGGTAATTTAGTCGATAGAAATATACATAAATTACAAAATACAAAACTTTGGTGCCTTAAAAGAAATGAATTTATCTAACTTTAAAACAGCAGGTTTTATTATGCGTTAACAGCTAAAGTGACCAATAAATTAAAAGCAATTCAAAACAGAAATCTCTGGATTATCCGAACAATCGGAGAACAAGACATGTGAGGATATTTCGAGAACACTAATTACATATGTAATAGTGAAGTTGATCTTATGTAGATACTTGAACTAATATCTAAAACAGCTACATAAAAAATGTGAAAGCAACATAACAAGAAAAAATTCCCACTGTTGTTCTTACCTGTTAATATTTGAAGGAAGTAGTAATTTTACTATTTATTTATTGACTGTTATGACAGTAAGAAGTAACTGTGAATATACCTTCCTAGGGAAGTAACAAATTAATGCTTTGCAATCCTTTATAAATTAAATTGGTAATAATGAATGAAAATTATTTACATTTTTAAGATCGTTTCATATCAACTCATTAAAAATTATACATAATATTGGTTTGGTGGTTGAACTGCAATCTTTCATGCACAGTAGAGTAAGTCTCACTTATCTTCCTTGTTATGTAACGAACTGCATATTGCTATTACGTTCAAAATTAAGATGAAAGCATAAATTCTATTATGTTTCCAGCTAGCTCAATTTTGTTAAATAATGTGAATTAATTTCCAAAGATCTCCTAAATCAAGGTCGCTAAAGGGACCGCTTTGATGAATTTCAAAATTTTAATATAATTCACCAAGTTGAATTTCAAACACCTTTCAAAATCATCCAAACTTTTACAAACAATAATAATTTCTAATAATTAAATAACACTTTCTAAAATTAAAATTTACAAATTACCTTTTCAAAAACAATTCATATAATTTCACTTCTTGTCTCGATTTTCAATTCACTAAACACTGTTCCAATTTATATCCAACAATACACCTTTCTATCCAACTCCAACTTCACCAAAAATCTCCCTTATCTTCCAACTAACAATACACTTTCCTTCCCTATCAAATTAACATTCCACCAATATCCAAATTTATAACAACCTTTTCAAAATAAAATCCAAATTATTTTTTTATATAATAACAATCTTCTTGATACAATATTTCAATTGATTATCTTTTAGTTTAGTTTTAGAATATTATTTATGGGTTTTTATTAAGTTTTTTAAGAAATTTTAAAAAACCCAACTGTATTTTACCAAATTACTATTCAACTATTTTTATTTATTTTTATATCACCCTAGTTATTTTAAATTTAACACCCTATAAATATTTTATATGACATATTTACAAATTAACTAACTAGATATTCTACCCTATTTATTTATAATACTAAATCTCTAACTTACAACTATTTACATTTTATTAACATTAAATTTACATTCTTTTAAAAGGTATTTATAACTCATTTTATTAAAATATCATCAAAACGTATCATCTCAATATGTATTTGAGAGGGTCAGGCGTTTGGTTTGCTTTCAAAGGAATCTCAATCATTCTGAAAAAAGTTTTCACCCATGGCCGAAATTGAAAATTTGTCCAGATTACAAGCATTTAACTTTCTGAAATTATTTTAAATAATGTTTAAATATTTCATAGACACTTCCTGAAGAAGGTTCCATGAAAGTCTATGCTTTCGAGGCGTATAATATTGCTTAAATAATAATACACCAAACATCTTTACGAAAATATTCCAGATATACATGGTTTAGTTATATTTAATAAATTAAACAATAGGATAATCAAAGTTATAGTTGATAATGTGGAGTATAATCGAAAGTATCATTTCACACCTCTAATGGGAATAATTGAAATTGTAAACGGGCGCAGATAAACCCCCACGTGAATAAGCCATACCTGGATAGCTAGAGTCCTATAATTTAATTACCAATATTTGTACCTGTGCTGTATAAAACCAGATGCTTTTGATTTTAAACTTTATTATCACGACAATGCATTTGTGATATAAATTTTTACACCTCAGTAAGGTATGTTTCATTCAAGGAGCAGAGCACATTTACTTTTGTTAATGGCCTAGCCTGAATACATTTTTGCAGGCAGCGTGTGACAGTATTTTCGGAGACAGATCAATGTATTTAAAGCTATGTAGTTCTGGAAAGTATAATAATAAACCTAAGGGGTACAGTTATATGAATTCCTTAGAAATTTATGAAATTCTAGTGGAATTCCCTGAAAGTCAATGTATACCAAAGGAATGCCCAACGTAATTTTCTATCCTTTTAAGGCTAGACTTAGTAATAATAATTCGTAGGGAAATCGCAGCTGTATTAAGGACATTCAGGCAGTACTAAAGTAACACAATCTTTCAGTTGGCTTAAATAAGTTCTTCCTGGTTTCAACGTAAAAATATCAATTATTTGTTGGCCAAACTAGAGGATTTGTTTAATTATTACAAGTTTGGATAACTGTAACAAGTTGGTCTGACGACCGAGTATCCAGCTATCAATTTTGCCCAAATCAGCATATATGGAAGCATTAAAAAAATATTCACATAAGGAATAAAAACATTGACGTTTATAAGTCGTCCGAATAATTTCTGTAACATTAGCTATCGCGCCCCAAAAGGTTTCCATTTATACTGATAATACAAAGTATTTAAAAATCGTTATTGACATAACAAGAGACGTAAGTGTCTAAGCTAAGTGATATTTACTCTGATTATTTTTTAAACAGTCCTGTCAGCCAATCATAATGAGAAAAAATTTCAAAACGACCAATAGCATCAAAATTACACTGACAATTTGCTAGTAGCTGATTACAGCGACAATTTTCTCACATTGTTTCATTGGATCACAGAGCAATACCTGCTCTGTGATTGAACCTTTGTTTAAATAAATGCATAAAAAGTTAGCTTTGACTTTGACAAAGATTAAGACTGTCATCATTGTGTAATAGTTTAAAAAATAATCACGCCGAATTACATTCGTGGTAATAATTTTTTTTTTGATAATTTTAACTAGATTAGCACTCATCTTTATTGCTATTAGGAAATTCCATAGCAATAAAAATTCGTGAATCTAGTTAAAATTATCAAAAAATTATCACCACTTATGTAATTACTGTTGATAATTACGGAGTAATGCGAATGCCTCTATCAGGCGAGGCAGGTACGGGGAATATTTATTATTCATTTATTTCAATAAATTTTGACATAATTGACATTAAATTATCACAAGCTAAATAAGAATGCTCTAAGATTGGACTGGGAAGTAGTTGTTACTACCCTAGACAAATAAATTTACTTTCCTACTGCCACGAAACAAATAGTAAAAGCAAGTTACCAAATTGGCAGTAAATAAACCACAATTTATTTAACAGTTTTTTAATCTGTTAAAATTCCATGCGACAAAAATATTTTGTTCTAACAAATCGGTTTATTAAGTCAAAATACTGCAAATCTGCAGTTGTTGATATTCCATTCGTTCTTATTTTGAATGGAAATTTATGTAGGTTTAATTATTGCTATAGAATATTAATTGAATACGTAATAATATCTAATATTAGCTATTTAAGTCCAGAATAATTGCTGAGATAATTTATTTTAAAATTTTCCATTAATTTTATGAGTAAATAAATTTCCAGAACTCAGGTTATATTAAAATAGTTGTATCAATTTTAGAACTATACTTAATTTACGTAACTTAAGTTTAGGAAATTCCCTGTAATGCCCGACTTTTTAACAAAGTAAAAGAATTTATCAAAAACGTTGTTTAAAACACGAAGAAATAAACAAACATAACAAAACTAAACCACACATTTGATAAAATAAATTACGAATTAAGTAAAAATTGCACTTTTTAGAATCAAACCGTCAAATGTTAGAATTAAAGAACCTTAAAAAAGTAATTAAAAATTATGAAATCCAAAAATCAGGAATTTCAGAACAGACCGCGGAAACAATAATCTTAATCTTCTTAAACAAAGATTAATTATTATTGCATTTCATTTTACTCCGGAGATTTAGAAAAAGTTTGGTGACAGGTTCTTAAAGATTAAAGTTAATATTATACATACTTACATAGAAATAATAGTTACTCATTGACTATTATTTCATGTCACCTGAGTGAAACACAAAAAAGGAAAAAATTGCATTTGGTGCTTTATTTTTGGCAATATTTAAACTTCAATAGACTTTTCACCTAATAAAATTGTACGAATTATATTATTGGCAGCTATAGTTTATCTTAATGTTTTCTACTGCTATTCTTTTTCTACAATATTGCAAAATGCATTACAACGAACAAGCGCAAGAGATCTTTTTTTAATTTGTTAGACTTTTTCCTAAAGGAAAGTGAAAACTAGTAATTATAATATAAACATCGGCATTGACAGTGATGATTCTTTTTTAGATGATCATGTTGTTGAAGAAAAATTATTGCAGATCATCACATTTATTATAACAACTAACAACGTTGAAATTTTGGAAAATTGTGTGTCAATATATTTTATTTATATTTATGTACCCAGTTAGGCGTTTTACTACCTACATATTTTTTATTTCTGAGTCATAAAATATGAAATACAGTTCCAATACAATCTAAAATTGTATTATTTTAAAAGAAGCAATACTAACCAATAAACCCATGTTTAATATCACTATTATTGTCTTTTTGGATCAAACAAATAATATATATTATACTTTTGTAACTAAGAATCTTTCATTTTCAATGTTTCGATGGATGTCATTCTAACGACGTTTATAATTATTTTGATTGACCTATTTAATTATTCCAGTTGCAAAGCTTTACTTCGTTTGAAAAACCAGGTAATGATATGACCTACCATACTACCATACTACTTTATTACATTTTACTCATTATTTCTTAGTGTAAATTATTTTAATGATGGAAAACACCAATACGTATCTAAATTTATTACGATCTTAGATTATCTCCATACTTTCAAAGAACAGAAAGGAAGGTGACTGCATGAGTGCCCTTAAAACATCCTTAAAGAAGTATACAGAATTTTTGTTGAGGTACACAAATAGATAAACAAGAATAAGAAAAAAGAATGAAAAGTTGTCTATGTAATACATCGATTTTAAAATTTGTAAGAATTCTCTCTTTGAAAACGCCGATGTTGACAAACGAAAAACGCTTTGAAATTGTCCCGTTCAAAAAAAATATTCAAACAAGATTTAAATACCTCTGAGAGACAGAATTATTGACAAACATTTAAATCCTACCTTTAATTATATCCAGACAGAAAAGTCTACAAAGCTGCCAGTGAATAGTTCAATATTACAATTACAACACAATTTATTATAAACAATGCAATACGTCTACTAAAAAGCTCAAAACAGCGCTAGTTTAATAAACCTCAATTCTATAAGGCGACTTCGCGATAACTGAATATCAAAATTAAGAAATACCCTAATTTCCACTAATATCGTGTCGAAAAATAACGCAGGTGGGGAACCAAATGTTTATCAATCTGAATACATGCACGTTATCGTTACAGACAAGCTTAAGTAAAATTTGTATGCACATCTTAGCGAAGCAGGTGGGAGAAAATAAAATAAGTAAATTAGAATTTTCTACATAAATACCGCTCTATTCAAATTAAAAACAGAAATTATAAAAATCCTGTACGGACAGGCATTGAAAGCATTTTTCAAGACAATTCTGAATAGTTAGAGGGAATGCATTTATTTTACAATTTAATATACATAGTCGTACGAAAGGATTTTTTTTAGATATATGTTTCAACAAAAAAGATGAATTCTTGCTGATTTATAAATTAAACAAGAATCGTATCTTCAGCTCGACACGATTACAGGTACATATGTTTAATAATAAGTCAAATTAGACATGATTTATATTACAATTACCATTTAACTAAAAACCGGTATTCATTATAAAAAAACAATTATTGTTTTATTTGTTTAATTGGATACGAAAATTTTAAATCAGTACACCAAACTGTAACTGTTGTGAAAACAATTAGCAGTCATCGTAAAAGTGATGCCGTCATGTTATTTGAGAACTGAATGCATTTTTATATTTAAAATCAGGCTTTTAACTGTGGAGACAACAAATATGTATTTAATGTTTTAAAAAACTACCTTTATGAGGTTTACATTTAACTAGCGATGGGCCTAAGATTTATGACTTTTGGAATACGAATACAATGAGCATAACAGCTTTAATCTTATAATTATACGCGTTATTGTTAGTAAGCCAAATTTTAAAATGTTACCCAATGGGTGCGTTTAGTATTTTCCCTAAGGATTATCTACTAATCACCGGTTTAGTTCGTTCCACTAATCCCTACTGTCTCATACTAAATTGAACTATCACGATTTTAGCGAAATTGCCATTATCATTACCTATTTACCCACTCTTAACTACTTTTTGGAATAATTCGTTTAGTGAACACTGCGTAATACTGAAATGAAATATCACGAATTTCAGAAAATTATCATTATCTATAGTCGGATTCGATTTAATTTGGCATGTGGGTTTTCGCAGTACAGTTACTTGTATAGTTATACTGCTCTCTTTCTAGCTTGTTAGTGCGTATAGGCTATTAGAGGGAGCGCAAGTATTGCAGATGGCCGCTCTTAAAAATTTATGAAATGACTTGTGAAACGAAAAGAGATAGCATTTACTGTGTTCAGAACGGTTCAGTACATGTCAAATTAGATCGAATTCAACTATAGTTCTTTGTAGGTAATTTTTTATATTATGTATTATTTTATAGTACAGATGTGGCCATATTATTAGAAACTGAAATTAAAACTTGAACAAACAAAATGTAAAGTTTCCTACAAAAGTGATGGTCTGGACTGCCATTTCTACAAAAGGGCTTAGTGGGATGGTATAATAAATTTAAATAGTTACAAAGTACTTTAGACCGTCTCCTTATACCGAAAATGAAATAATGGTTTATAAAGGATGGAGTGTCCATGCAAGATGGTGCATCATGGAGATGGAACCAAAAAGTTAATGATAAGAAATTACTTCAGCATGCTCTTAATGTCATCAACAGGATACCAAGGAGAATTCCCACTCTAAAGTCTTCGAATAATACTTTACAAAATATTAATGGTATTTTTAATGTTAAAAATTAAATAAAGGTCTTACGAAACGTTCTATTTGAGATTTCTTCTAATTATAATTCAGTTTCTATTAATAACTATACCCACATCTGTTTAAGATTAATACCTAGTCTTTTATTCATCTATTTAACCGATTTTAGCAAAAGATGTTAAGAGCGTGAGATGCTTCCTTCCCTTCTTTTTTGTTTAGAAAATTTGTAGTAGTTGAAATCGTAATACAAGAATGTGATCAACGTTAAACTTCGGTATTTTCATGTTCCCACCAATCGCACCAACTAGAGTTTTATGGATTAACTGCAAAATAAATATATTATATATTATATCTCGGTGTCTTTTTTCTTTGCAAATTTATGTACACAAAGAAAAAGACTTTTCACACGATCAATACATTGTTAAGTTGCCATTAATCCCTCAAAATAAACCTAACCGAAAAATGTCAAGAGATAGAACCCTCATATGCAATGTCATTTTTCAATTAATTGCAATACCAACTTGAAATTTCTAAACCAAATGTTAAAGACAATAATTTGTATAGATTGAAGGATGTATAGCAAGAAGAACCCCTAAATGTTGGCCTCTTCTAATATAAACTTATACGAACCTCAAATATGAAGTATAGATAACCTAACTCAAAAAATATGTGTTGGTCGAAAAATGAAAAGAGAAATACCCTTATACCCTATCTTTTTCTAATCAATTTCGATGACAAACAATCGGGATGTATTGACTTCAGATATAAAGTATAGCTTACTTATCTCAGTATTTAGGTATATAGGTCTATAGTATGCTTTGTTATCGGTCTCAGACTACATATTTAAAGTTTCGTCCGCTTAGGTTCCCATACAGCCAAAAGTTACACAAAAGTTAACTAAAGATAATCCGTAAAAGTTGTACTGTATAACCAATAGTTAACCAAAAACTAACATATTTCTCAACTATGTCCCGAATATTTCGTCTATATGATGTCTATAGGTAACCAACAAGTTATCTTTAAGTTAACCACTTGAGGTTTCCATAAAGTTAACTTTTATAGTTTATGATAAACCAACCATATTAACAGTCTATAGGATGAGGTAGCAGAATATACAAAAGATGTCTACGTAGTTATCGTAGGATTAACTATACAGCTGTCGAAAGGTCGAGATAGTGGAATTAACAAAATATATCTAAAATGGTTGCTTTATGGATAACCAAAGATAACGCACGATAGTTACTTTTAGTACCTCAAAAATAGATATCCTATTTGGTTATCTAAAAGTCATTAATTTATACTAACTATAAGACAGCTACTAAAAATGAGAGTAAGTTTAGATTCACAATGAATGTAAACATAACTAAAAGTAAAAATCCCTCTAAATATGATGACATATAAATTTCTACGTTTATGTTATGTTTACATTCATTGTGAATCCAGACTAATTATAAATTTTATTATTATGCATTTTATACAGGGTGGTCCAGGTTTTTGTGCATTAATTTTGAGAGATGATAGAGAATCGCAAAATAAGTGTACTTTTCTTAATAAACATGCCTCCAAAAATGCACCATAAGTTTATACAGGGTGTTAAAGTTGGATTAAAAAAAAATTTATAATTAAATATCTCAGGAAAGACAAAAGTGATCCTTTTCAAATTTGGCACACTACCTTTCTATGTAAACACGCATCTACAGTACAAGTCAAAAATAGTTACAGGAATCCATAGGCGCCGATACAGGGGTTACATGTCCCTTTTTTAGAAAAGTTATGGTGCATTTTTGGAGGCATGTTTATTAAGAAAAGTACACTTATTTTGCGATTCTCTATCATCTCTCAAAATTAATGCACAAAAACCTGGACCACCCTATATAATAAAGGGTGTTCAAATGAAAAATCATTTGGAGTACGCCTAGTAGAGAAATATTATGTCATTACGTCACCTTTAATTTAATTTTCAATTCAAATACATATGTCATCGTGACCACAGAGATAAGAGAAGAATAATTGCGAATTGTCAGATTATTGCACAGCATACTACTAAATTATTAAAGGTGATATGCTATTTCTTTCCTAGGCCTACTCCAAATGATTTGTCAATTGAACACTCTTTAGTTATATCACTGCAATTACTTTATAGTATGACTATAGAAACAACATCTATACTTTAAATCCCTTATTTATTTTCAAAATTTACAAAATACTAAATATCTGTGTTGTGTAGGTACAGATCAATTTTTATTTTTATTTCTAATCCGCTCTGTAGATTTACGAATTCATACTTTGGTCGCAGCTAAAACTTCCGCAGTTGTGGCGTTGGGGATGGCCTTTTTTACGGCAGCTGAAAAATAAATAATAAAATACTTAATAAAATATTATAAAAGTGTCGAATTATTAGATTGTTTGAGGAACGTAATTTTTCGTTATAGGTATTTATTTATAATGAGTTTACATTAAAAATATAGCATAATTGGAAAATTTTAAAACGCAGTTGTGCATAAGTTTTGTTAATTACCTTGCGTTATTTATGATTTACTTATAATTTGGTTGGCTTTGATAGAATGACAGTTAAAAAATAGACTGAATGTGAAGTTTAACGCCAAATTATTTAACTGGTTAAGTTTTTTTTAAATAGTGTAAGAGATCACCAATTACGGTAAGCTTATACTTCAACGTTATAGTTATAAGTATGAGGGGAGTTTTTGTAAGCGAAAAATTGTTTGGCGCAAACAGTCTATTATTTTAGATAAAAGATTAAAACCTTTTCTACAGGGTGTTAACGTGATTATGTTGCAACATTCTAAGGTTTATAGGAGGGTCATATGTGACCTTTCTTGCGAATAAACTCATATCCAAAAATGCGCCTCCCTGGTGCTACAGACCGAACAAACTGATATACTTCAATGACTTACATGAAATTTGTTGCAATAATAAACGAACTATAAACAGCATTATCCTATCATGTCGTGCCGTTTCACTAGGTACTTCTATCTATTGTGGGAGTCGCCACATTGAGCAGCTCCTATAGCGTTTGTTGTTATTTGATAACAATTTAATAACAAAATTTATAAAAAAAGTATCATTTCAGTGTATGTAGCGACGAAGGAGCGCATTTTCTACTATGGGTTTATTGGCAAAAACGATCACATACGACCTCCCCTACATATCATAGAACGTTATAAAATAATTAAATTACATTAACACCGTGCACCATTTTGCTTTTTAATACAACAGAATTGTAAAGACATAAGTTAATATACTTCAACATTTCTACATATCGCTTTTCTTCGGTTTTATTTATTAGAAAAAAGTCATTAAAATTGATGCCTTACCTACTACAATGTTGTTCATATGCATATTTGCCATTTTGAATTTATTATTAGCTCTTATCCAACTCAGCTGCTGACCTACTTCATCTACCAATATTCCAACCCAAATGTGCCGTGTAGCATCTTGGGAACTATGGCCACCAATTGATGATAAATGTTTGATCTAGTAAAATATATCAGGAATTATTTATTGTTTATATTAAATTTAATAGCTATAAACTTCACCATGGCACTTGTAGTACTTTTATAAATTCTTCCAGTACCAAAAATTCATCCAGCGTTTTGGTTGGCATATCTGGTAACTGAACATCAGGATTTTCAGTTTCTTTTGTTCTTAGATACCGCTTAATTTCTGTCATGTCCATTTCTAAGCGGGATACAGCTTCTGCTAGGTTAATAATATATTTGGGAAGCAGCATTTTTTATAAGTCTATTCTTATGTCGTTTGGAAATGTTTGTAAACATCTAAAATATATGTAAATATTTTGTCGAATAATACATAAAAACGTATATCAGCTTACCTTGCAAATAGCGAGTCCAGGAAATACAAACAGCAAAACACTAAGACAGGAATTTAGGCCATTCCGAACTCCTACTCCACTTGCTGAATGCACTAACAGAAATGGTCACCACAAAACAATTAACAATATGGTCACTTTCGGCACAGCAGCCAGCGTTGCCAACTTGACAAATTTATTTATCGCACTCTAACTAAAAATAAGTCCTAAAATCGCATTGTATCATCTATATGTATAATCTAGGCGGAGACGTTTACTGAAGTAGGGACAAAATTCAAAATACTTTGGAGTTGGAGATGTACATAAAATACAATTTCGTAAACACATAAACTTGTAAAGATATTGATTCTTTATAATTTATCATTTAAATATATCTTTGGGAGTGTGAAAACATTACCACTTTATAGTGAAGCGAAGATTTGAGATCAGTTATCATTTGGGAAATTATCACAATTTCAGTAGTCTACACTGATCGTAAGTAATTGAAGCTAAGTATGAAAAGAAGTATCCTCATTTGTGACAAATCGTGGTATCTGGCAACTCTGTCAGCTGCAGACAATTCTGTCTTTGTATACACTGTCGAAAAGCCCTGTGACGTCAGTAAAGCCTTTCAATGGGAATTTACTTAAAACCTAACAAGCATTTCTAAATGCAGATATTTTAAGAATAATCCTTTGTGTCAATCATTTTGTGATTTTTGGAACCAGCAATTAGAATAGAAATCTGTGGAGTCACCACACTAGATATTTCGATACATATAGTAAATAGGAAATGATTATATAATATAAAACATATCCATACATATTTTGTATTCTAATATTCTAAATAAGCATAACGCACATTAGGATTTTTATATGCATTGGTATTTTAAATCTCCAGATTAAATGTCCTTTCAATTGAGTAAACACTGTAGCCAAATAACTTTTTTATGTTAAACTATCTTAAGAATTACGTAGAACTGCCATTTTTAAATCATTTTGATTGACAGGTACCATTTACCTCTAACTCTAACAAAGAATTAAGGACCTATAGAAAGAGCATAAATATACAGTGTTTCCTTTTAAACTTTCTAAGAAAACATAATACTTACCTAGACTAGAAAAAAGTACTTTGATTGCTGCTAATCCAGTAATTCATAAATACAACGAGAAAGCGCATGCAATTGAATTTCTAAAAATTCGAAATATAAAATAATAGGTATGCAGATAGCGTTGCCACATCTCCAGTTCTTGGCCGAACATTAATTAAAAATTATTTTTAAAAAAGGCAGTTATTTAATTAGTGTAGACTAAATTATAGCCTGTGTTACATTATACTTTCTTCGTCTAGAAATTTTCATACTGGACGCACTTGTAAGAACTTGGACAATGTAAATCAGAAAAAGATCAGTTAAGTTTTCATACTAGAAACGTCTAGAAATTCATTTCAAACTAGATTTAATAATATGTCGTAACAACAAACAACAATTTCATAAATCTCGCTCTTTATCTTCATATTTAGAATAATGCACTAGATATTTTGGTTATTTCTGGAAAACATTGTTAAAAGATATGTAGCAGTGTATCATTTTTAAGAGTTGACAAAATTATGCAGATAAAAATATCTAAATTTTTAAAATACAGTACTTAATTATAACCAGCCACATATTTCTGCTCGAAATGGTTGTGGATAAATTCAATTAAGAAGGTATAGGATTTTAAAACTAACAAACTGTAATTTCAAATGTTAACTAATTATTAACGCTTATAGTTATTTTAGAGTAATGCAGATTAGTTAACTTTTAATCGACGTATCGAAATAGTCTTTGAACAGCTATCAAGGGTGTTCGAAACATAACCGTAAATTTTAACTAAAGATTAACGCTTGTGGTTATTTTAAAGCAATACAAATTGGTTAACCTTTTATCGACTTGTTAGAACAATCTTTGAACAGCTGTCCAAAAGTCAACCCTTGTGGATGGCTTTTAAGGCTCATGTACAAACTGTACCCCTAAATGTTAACTCTTATGGTCATTTTTAAGTAATACATAGCGGTTAACTTTTGATGGACTTCTCGGGATTGTTTTTGTAAACGCGTCCAAAAGTCGACCACTGTGGACGGCTTTTAAAACGTACAAACTGTAGTCTTAAAAGTTGAATAAAACTTAATCTCTGCGGTTATAAAAGAGCAATCTTTTAACTACAGCTTTTATTATTAATTATAAATTAAAGATACAATAATGACTTTTTAAAACAACTTGGAAAATAGTAATTTACATAAAATTCAAGAAAGTATTTGAACCACGAAGTTGGGTATTTCAGACATTACAAGTAGATGCTTTTAAACTTGCTTTGCCAAATAATGACCGACTGCAAAAGATAATCTTAAACCGTGTTTGTAAAAGACCATTGTGACAACCTTTCAAGATTACTTTTGTTCACTAGTAGTAAGCGTAACTGGCAATGTTACTTTTAAGACGCCCATCTGTATTATGTATCAAAAAGTTAGGTACAGGTTAATATTTCTGGTTGTTAAAATGGCAGATATTTGAGATAACTTTTTTGATATAATAAGTTAAACTAGGAGCACACTTGGATTTAGGTAGGCTTTACGGTCGAACAAAGTACATCTGTGGGATAACCTAGAAAAGTAATCTCAATCGGTTAAGAAGTGGCCACCTTCTAGACAGTGCTGGTTAACTTTGGCTGTATGGGTTAATATTCAGTACAAGAAAATTGGTCTCAAGATGCGTGACAGACAGAGAGATACCTTTCTAGAAATTATTCAATTCGTAATCTACACCGTACGATGATTGGTACTATTTTCGGCAATTTTGTCGAAAATTTCCGACAAACAATACGAAATTATCTTAGTGCAATGCCTTTCTTTAGATGTTCCTAGCAACTAATTATTATTTGTGATATAAAGGGCGGATTGCACAAAGGATTGATTAAATTACCGAACAATCGAAATTGACAAAAGAACATCAACTTCTATTTATTAATAATAATAATTGTCATATGAATTAGAATTTTGATTCGATTTAGTTTATTCTGAGGAAGCTGTTAAATCATGTTTCTGCAACCCAGCGTAAGAGTATGTTTTCCAATAAGAGAACACAGGGTTCCAATCTCGTTGATGCAGTAAATATTTTTCACAAGTCGGTGAAATACGAAGTATGGAGTTAGGTTTAGGTTAACTAAATTGATGTAATACTTCACATAGAACCAGTAAGTTTATCCTCTTAACTTTGCAAAACACAGTTGCTTGCAAATTTCTTTATTTTTACTTTGAGTAGCAACAAACTAGGTGTGGTAAGTTTCAAAACTCAAATTCTTGCATCATTTTAACTTACAATATAAGTCATAAGAAGTCGTCAGTGGTATTGTACGTTGTTTTGTCCTCTATATTAAGTAAAATATTCTGTAGAAAAAGTTATTGCAATCTACCAAACCGTTAATGGTTTATGGAAAATAATTACCGCCACATTTGAGTTATCGTTTTGAAAGTACCACTCTGATTAAATTTAATTTTTATTAAAATCCTTTTTGATCCCCCAAATGCAATTAATCAGCACGTTATCGAAGCTACCCCCTCTAAACTTATAATATTTTCTCGCTTAGTGAACCAAAGCAATCATAAAGGGCATAGATGGATACAAATTAACAAATTGTACCACTTTATGGTCCGTCTACGGGCTCTTAATCTCACTTATAGGGCACTTAAGGTTTTATTATTTTATATGGTAATTATAGCAGTTAGTGCAAACGAGTTCCTTTAGTTTTAATTAGTCCTGTAGTAAAATATATTGTAACGGATTGTGTTTAATATATGTAAAAAGGAAAACTGTTTAGTAACGCAAGAGAAATGTTTCTAAATAAATGACAGTTAGTTCTAACGTAAAACTGATTAAAAATTCAGTGTACGTAACTGTATTATAGAATAATTTTATGCAAAGGAACGCATTTCCGTTTTGTAGTTAAAAGCGGAATATAAACCAGTACGTTTAACTAAATTGGGAAAGGCAAGAATTTAAATTATTTGACCACTAATTTCAGTTCGTAATTGGTTACGACTTAGGAGGTAATTAATATTTTAATAGTAAAAACGTTCCATGGTGAGCATACGCTGTAGCAAACAAAATAATTACGAGGCAGCGAAAGCACTTTGTTCAAATTTCCACATGAAACTGTTATCAGAGAGAGGTCCTAAAATTATAATAAACTGTTTAAATAAACGAGAAAATGTTGGGAGGAAATTTAGCTCGGAAATTTACGACACATATAGCTTTTCACATTTATACGTACAACAGCACTTCTGGGAAAGAAGGATAGAAGCAGCGTGATATACGTAGACTATGCAAGCTGAAAGTACTTGATTAAAATGACTCCGCGAACGGAAGCGCAAAGTAGAATTAATACATATAAATTTATATTATGTCAGTTGAAAAGCAACTTTTATATATATATAAAACGAGAACAAAAACGACGGGAGCACGAACCAAAAATTAAATATGTATATATACCTGGCCAAACGAATAATACCCGAATAATAATTTTAAATGTGTTTCCTAAAAGATGTTGCCACCTGTAGATTTTAAGAAAACCAGAAGTTGTTTAGCATAAATTTTGCAAATAAAATATCAAGCTGTGATATTTTTTATAGGCCGCAAAAATTCTACTCCACTGAATACATTAACACAAATTAGGAGATATATTATAATTTGGACAACACGGAGTCAAGCCAGGTTAAAACCATATAATAAGACAGGGTCAACAATTGAAGCAGATAATCTTAAAGTTAATTAGAAATCTGTGTCTATATTGACACTAACGTCAGTCAACGTTAGTCAAACAAACTTAATAGGTTTAATTTATAAAAGGATTTAGATAGCTTATTCAAGCATAATACTATTTTATATTCATTCGACCGACACATCAGATATAACGATTTGGCGATGAATATAATGCCAAACGTTAGTGTTTTACGTATGCGGCTCATAATTTCCCCAGAAAGGCTTTTAACCGTCCGTGTGATCGTTCGCAATGGTTTAGCTATACATACAGATCCATAACGGTTTAGCTATATAGAATGGCATATTCACAATAAATATTAGAATAAATTATAAAACTCAACCCAACTTTTTGTGTTTTATTTATGTGTAAACCTAGGTGACTTGAAGAAATCAACACTTTCACGGAAGTTTAGTGGTAATTTATAGGAATCTGAGGCGTTTACTAGAACATCAAAAATCTTAATAAGGAACTAACAAATAATTTCAGAGGCCTTTATATAGGCTGTTGAAAGGTATTGGTTGCTTACAGATACCTGATTCTCAGCAAACACTGTGAAATCTATTGACCTACGGAAGTATTGCCAAAGGTAGCTTTTTTGTTTAAGTAGCTCGACATTGGTTTACTTTCCGAACATTTTATATTTCTAGGTACAGTAAATTAAATAAAATTAATAAGCCTGAAACATCTTAAAAATCAAGAAATTTAGTTTCATTTTATAGCTTAACATCGCTTATAATAACACTTGTATTGTCAGTTACTGCATTATAAATAATGTTATGAAGCTTATACTATAAGCTAAGTAATAAAAACAGGTAAGAAGTGTAATAAATAATGCTTTAAAACCGAGTAGTTTTCTTTAATCGTTGCTATTACTTTTTAATTAAAGAATTATGTTTATATTTGCTGAACGATTTATCTTTAACGTTCCACTTACTAAAATTTATGACTTATGGAGTTACGTATATTCATAAATTTTAGTAAATAACAATTGTTAATTATTGTGAGTCAGTTATTACTTATAGTTATATATGTACTATATGTATGTATATCCCCAGCATTTCTTGTACCACTTTTCTCCATTTAATCGTATCATGTGCTTTCTCTTCCCATCCTTCCATTTTAGTAATTCTAGGTCTTGAAGCACCTTCTTCCACTCTGACCCTGATCTACCCCTTCTTCTCCTTCCTCCAACTTCTGTTTTCCATACACGCTACGATATTCTGGTTCTTCCCATTCTAATTAGGTGTCCTATCCATTTAATTTGCGTTGCTTTAACTACCCCTATTTTTACCCCCTCTTCGTACAGTACTACTTTTATTTCTTAATTCCTCCTTCTTTCGCATCTTCCGTTCATAAGTTTGCCCCCGTGTAATCCTCTCAGGACTTTTCTTTCCCATATACTCAATGACTTTGGTCTTGTTTAGTCATTGTCCATACTTCACAAACATATGTCACTATTGGCCTTGATATAGATTTGCCATTATGCTTTTTAGTGCGAATAAACACCTATTCCCTGCCGCTATCCGTGCCTTTACCTTCTCACTACTATTCGATCTTCTTTTTATAACTGCACCCAGGTTAGGTTAGATTTTCGGAAACCGTATTCGGTGTTTTGATTTCGTCGTTCTCTCAACTATCGCATTTCTCGCTCCTAATTATCCCATATTATGTATTTTGTTTTGACTTCGTTGATCTTTAATCCCATTTTTTCTCCTGCGGTTATGATATTTCCTGCGACTGTTAGTAACTCCATTTGGGTTATTATTGTTAACATTACATCATATGCAAAGGCAAGACACTGGAAGGAATTATAATACATTGATCCCTGTCTATTGACTTTTTCGTCCCTGATAACTTCCTCAAGTATGTATTAGATTAAATAGCAACGGGGAAAATGGATCACCTTTCCCGTTCTAACTCTTTAGTTGTTTCAAGTTCTTGTAAGCGTTCCATTGACTCTCACTCTGTTTTTCGTTCTTCTTAGCATCATCATAATAAGTCTCACTAGCTTACCAGGTATGTTGAACTCCGCTAAAGTTTGGTATAGCTGCTCTCTGTCTATCGTACCATACGTAATTTAAATTCGTGGCTCATCCCTAAGATATCTTTTAGGATGTATATCTGACCTATTACCAACCTGGCTGGTCTAAAGTCACCCTAATACTCACGTATTCATGCTTCACTGTACGTTACCATTATATTCCCAATACATATAGTCAATATTTTGTATAAGGTATTTAGTCGCGTAATCCCTCTGTAGTTACCACATATCAACTTATCTCCTTTTTATTCTTTTCTCCATACATCTTTGTCCTTGTTGTATCAATTTATTTAGTTTGTCCCCACCCCACTTTTATTCGGTCTTCCCCGGGGCTCTTGTTGATTTTTATTTTATTAATAATGTCTAATATTTTTGAACTTTCTGGTTCTTTCACTTCTTCTTCATCCATTTCTCTTACATTAACTCTTGATAGTGCTTCGTCTTTGCTCTCTTCTCCATTAAACAATTCCTCAAAGTATTCTGCCTATTTATCCGGCGATTCTTCTTCTCCTCCAACCAAATTTCCTCCCTTACCTTTACAAAACGTAGTTTTTGTAGTATAACACTTTCTAATTCCTTCAATTTCTGTGCCGAATTTTCTTACTTCTTTATTCTCTATATCCGTTGGCCTTTCCTTAGTGTACCTATCTTCTTTTCATTTCTCGTAAAATTCTTTTGAACGCTTTCCTTTGGCCTTCATAAATTATTATGCCTGTTACTGATCTCATTTGTATCATGTTTTTTCTTGTTCTATTTCTTTTCTCAATTTCTTTCCTATACTCATTGTCAAACCATCCTTGTCTATTCCTTTCGGCATTTTTGCTATGTTCTTCTACTGCTCTGTTATGTTGCATTCTTTTCTTCTATACTTTGTTCAGAAATGTCTCCACCTATCGTGTTTTGTATTGTGTTTGTGTATTTTTCTTGTATTTCTTTGTTTCCGAAGTAAACGTTTATATACTTTTATTTGTTGTATGTTTTGTTATATTATTAATTGAAATGATCTGTTTTAACTTAGCAGCTACCACAAAATGATCAGAGTCTGCGTCTAGTCCTCTATAGCTTCACCATTTATTCAGATCTTCTATGGGAATGTGATCAATTTTATTGGTATTTTTCTCATCTGATTGATTGATATGATTGAAAAAGGTACCACAAATCCTCGTATTTTTGTGCTGTGGAAATTGTATTAATAATCTTCCATTCTCGTTGGACCCTCATGTAAATTATATTTTCCGACAAACGTTTAGGAATGTTACTTTCCCACACTCATTTTGCGTGCGGGAAAGTGACAACAATTTCTGAAAAATCGCATAACAACCATCCTTACTAGATTATTACTTTAAAAGGAAATGTCAAATTTGACAACTTGAAAACTTACAAAATGATAGTTTTGAACGATTCCTAAACGTTTGTAGGAAAAACGTTGTTCATGCAGGTACAGAAACTCGCTGCGCTCGTTTCTGTAACGTCCTGCATTCGTTTCGGAATCGTTAACTTCCCGCACTTGTTATGAAAATAACTATTTCCAACTGGTCGGTACACAGCAGCCTCTTTTCCTATCTGTGCATTACAATCTCCTAAAACCATCGTCATATCATATTTTGGGATTTTTCCACTTCCCTTTCCATTGTAGCATAACCTTTTTCTTTTATCTCGATATTTGTCTCTTCTGACGGGACGATCAAAATAGTAATTTTCTGATACCTGCCTCTTAACCTTAACTTACACAAAATGGAACATTCTATCCGATATGAATCAGTTTATAATAAAGGAAATTAAACTAAAATCATCCACGTTAATTATATCGAAATAATTTTTCTATTTTTTAAATATTTTGTTATCAATAAAACGAAACAACACATTTTTCTAGCAATTACAAGTTTATCCATGAAATGTTTTGATACTTGCGTTAAACTGGAAAAAAGATTTTTTTCTAAAGTAATGTTCTTAACACGGCCTTTAAGCTCCTTACGGTTAATAGTTTGAGAGCTGTTTCATGCTTTCAGAAGGGATTATTTCTGCGAAAATATTTGGCTGAAAATTGCAAGTTCTTAATTTGCTACAAAAACTAAGAAATTCAGCCTTTTAGAAAGTACTGAATTCGGTGTGTCTTCATACAATATTAGAAAATTTCATAAAACATAGTTTCAAGAGGATTTTTAATAATATAATTTCTAATTTAAAGGTCGAAATTCCCAATATAAATAATATTTTTACAAAGCAAATCGTTTTAAATTCCTAACCAATGCACTATCTTCAAATCTAAAATATTTTAAAATATGGCAACGTTTTTAAATGAAAACAAATAAAAATAAAACATCCAGAAACGTCAGGAAAATTGGTTTCGATTCTTGGAGTTGTTTAAAAAGCACCTTAAATAAGCATGCTTTTTCCTTTACATAATTATTATAAATTCTCTGTTAGGATCTTTCCTTAACAAGTGAATTAAATAAAGTTCAGCTTTTTTGCTGATATTTTGTTTTCTTAACATTTCCGCAAATTTAATCCTGTTTTTTGAACCTTCAAAAATATCCTATCAAGTAACCTGCAAAATCAATAAAACAAATAACTCGAATACTTTACGTGTTTAATCCAATTTATTGAAGCTTTGAAAATGCTAGAATGTCGGCTGAATGATTTGAAATGCCTGATTTTTAATAATTTTTATGTAAATGTTGTTTGGGTTGGAATTGCCATGAACTTTTGTTGTTTACCAGTCACGCTTTCGCTTACTACATTGCACTTCCAGTGCACTTTCTGCAAAGTAAAGAAAGAGTTATTTCCAAGATACCAAGCTAAGAATTGCAATGAATATTGTTGAAGTACTTTTTTTTATCGATATTTCGCCTTCAGTTTCTGAGAATTAATGTTTGATATTTAGTCCAATCGAGCAAACCAAGCTGGGATGCCTATTTGTATGTTTAAAATGCATATTTGATTTTTTACTCCATATTTCGAAATTATAATATTGTTAATTTTCTGTAATTCTATTATTAAAGGGTTTCACCTTGAATTTAATCAATCATTAGAGTTTGCGGCTGGATTTATAATTTCTGGCCAAAATCCAAATTTACAGTTTCAGTTTGTGGTGTTCATTAAGTAAAATTGGAAGTTACAATGTAATTCATTCTCAATAGCAGACAACAGAAACTTTGTTTGGTTGCTAAAACTCTAATTCTTACTCAAAACTTCAACTTTAATTTTGTAAAATTTGAAACTTCAGTGCAAGTTTTAGTTATAAAGATCTAGAATTTGAATTCGGATGGGACTGATTCATTAACACTCAGATTTAAAAACCCATTTGTTTGGATAATTATCTTTAATAAATTTTAACGAATTAAAAAAATTCTGTATATAAGAAATATCACCGAAAGTCAGTAGCCTAAATCTGTACGAAAGTAATATTTTCCTGTACACAAAATTTTTCATAATTCGTTACTACATTATTTGAATTCAGGTTAACTACAATTTGCACAAATCCGATCAAAAGTAACAGGAACAGGTATGTGATTTTATTGGAACAAAAAACGAAATAGGTTGTTAAATGGCAGGTTTACTTGTTTATAAATTCAGTTAATTACAAAAAAAGTAGTTAAGCTAGACATCAAACTCAGAAAACATCCCAATAAGTTACTAGAAAAAGGACAGATCTTTATATTTATTTTTTTATTTAAATTGTATTGATTTATTTAAGTGTTTTTAAAAAGGTATTCAGTAGTATCTTAAACGGCTCAGAAAACAGAATCTCAATTACGCTTAGAAACGCACAAAAATGCTAAAACGTAGCTGAGGCAAAGCGGAAACTGAAAAAAAAAACGATTAAAAACTAAGCTAAGCAGCAATTAACTTGTTAAGGAAGGATTTTAAAAATTAAACTAGAATCGAAGAGGTTTATAATTATATGAAGGAAAAATGTTGTTTATTTAACGTGGTTTTTAAGAACTTTCAAAAATCTAACTTTATTTTCATGACGGGCATTTCCGGACTTTTTATGTTTTTTTGTTATCATTTAAAATTGTAGTTTTAAAAATTCCAAAATAATGTTTAGCGTTCGAAATTTAAAAGAATTTGATTTGTGAATTTATTATAAACCATTAAGTTATATTTAATGTTTAAATTGTTTAAATAACGATACTGAGGTAAGAATGATATCCGTCTCTTTAGAATTCCCGAATTCCGATTCAATTTAATTCCACAGATAAAATAATAACTTGGGTGTTTTTGATTTCAAAATTAAAATATGATTGGTTTTCTGTAATTTGAAACTTGAATTTTTTTTATAATTTTATCAAAAATTTCTGGTCACGTTTATAATTTCGGTTTCCGGTATTAATTTAACAAAATTCGAAATTCTAGTTGCATTTTTCAAAAACAAAAAATTTAGTTTTGTTGTAGTTTTAAAATTCGAACTCTAAATCAAAATTTTTAATTCGAATTTTGTAAAAATACAGATTTTAGTTATTGTATAAGCGTTCGATATAAATTTTTGATTTGAATGAAATTTCTTAACATTAGCATTCAGATTTTGGAAAATAACGTTTTGCAAGGATTCACTTCTTTCGGGAACTAGTTACTTGTAAACTATTTTAAAGAATAATAAAAAGTAGGCATTATAGGAAATTAAAAACACAGCAAAACTTTAAAATACTTTAAAAATTAAAATTAATGCTTTACGTTCAGAATGTAAAAGATTTGTGAAACTATAGGTAGATTATTAAAACTTAAATTCTTAAATTCACACTTCATGCTCCAACTGTTCAAACCACCAAACTAAGTTGGGATAGTATGTTTAGAATTCGGATTTGATTTTTAGTTTCAAGATAAATTCCGAACGTTCGACTTAAAAAGATATTTTTAATTTTCTGTAGTTCTATTAGTAGTTAAGACTTGAAATACAAGGTTTGCGCTTCATTTACAATTAATTAATAGAAATGTTTGAATTTAAAATTACAATTTCGGTTTGTGATAGAATATTAATTAAGTAATAATGTTAGTACAATTTCTCCAAAGTAAGCCTTGTTCAGGTACAAAATTTCAATTCAGGTTTTGTTGAAAACTACAGATTTTAGTTATAAGGATGCTAATTTGTATTATATTTTAAAGAATTATAAATGTTCTGCATTATTGGAAACTACCAACGTATTCAAATTTTAAGATATTTTTAAAATTCGAAAATAATGCATTGCGTTTTCAATTTCACCTCTTAAATTCACGCTTATTATTCAAACTTTTTAAACAACCAAACCAAATTAAAATAGCTATTTGCATTATTTAGAATTCTTGAATTCAGATTCAATTGTTAATTCCACAGATAAATCACGAATTTTCGACTTGTAAATTAAAATATTCTCAAGTTTTTTTTTGTAATTCTATTAGTAAAAACTTGAAAAGAGACGTTTTCAGACTTGAATTAGATTTATAAAAATTCGGGAATTATTAAAGTTTAGCGACAGAAAATTTGGGGTTCGGTTTATAGTCTGTAGTTTCGGATTATGGTATTAATTAAGTACAATTTAAATGTAACTTCTCGTTATCAAAGTCTGATTCTAAAATTCTATTTCTATTCTAAAATTTTAATTTTTAATCTACTGATTTTATTTATAAGGATTCGGCTTAAAAATCTTGGATCGGACGAGACTGATCTATTAATATTAATACTAATATTCGAATTTTAGAAAATTATTTTTTTGTCAAAATTCACTTCTTTGAGAAAAAGTTCTGCATGCTGCAAGAAACACCACCAAAAGGTAATGATTTTTATGATTTATTAAAAAACATTATTAGAATTCAAAATAACTATAATTTACATATATTCGATAATGATTAAAACAGCAAGAGGAACGGGAACTGTGATTTTATTGGCACTAAAACAATTGTGTCTATCTATATAAATGTATGTAAGTCACCGCAAAAAATATTTAGTCAACATATCAATCTCAGAAAACGTCCGAATAATTGGAAAAACGGCGGATCACATTGAAGCAGCTTTTTTAGAATTTTAAATTATTTGTTATATTGATTTATTTAGGTGTTTAGGGGTTTACATCTACATTTATTTTTGAAAATATATTCAGCTCATTTAAAGACTTCAAAATAGAATTAATGCTACGTCAATAAACGCTCAAAATGCTAACAAACTGAAATAAACTATTAAACGAACTCGACTAAACAGCAACCTAGAATCGGAGCACTTTATAATTATGTAAAGGAAAAATGATTGTTATATAACCAGTTTTTTAAAACAACCACAACTAGTTATTTATTATACAAGACAATAAAATTGTATTTTATCTTCGAGAGCGTTTTTTTAGCGTCGAGACGTCAGTCGAGACGCTAATTACTCTCGAGAAGAAAATTAAATTTTATCGTCGTGTATAATATTCTATTTTTTCTATAGCATTTATTTTAAAGAAAAAAAAATATAAATAAATATAACATTTGACATTGACGTTTAAAATTATTACTAATTGAGTCACGTTTTAAAATCTCATTAGTATGGGCGTTGCTAGGATTACAAACAATGGTTATTCTACTTTATCTACCATTGCTGTTAAAGTATTACTTTATCAACCCTTGCGGTTAAAATGCTATTTGACTTTTTGATTTGAGTAGAACAAAGCACACTTTAACATTTGCTATAGAAAAAAATATACTTTTTCTGCGACAGACACATATAAAATGATTTGTTTTATAAAATTATTATCTACAACAACTGATGATGATTTCCTGCTGTCTTTCCATCGTTTATGTAGTATGTTAGGTTGTCTTTTGCCTATTGGTTTCTATTTTTTTCGTATCTTCGGTATTCGTTAATCTATCATTCTTTCAACGTGTGCTTCCTATTCTTTCCGCCTTATTTTAACAAATTGAACTACCTATATCTTGTATGTTCCACTTGGTTCGTATTTCTTCGTTTGGGCACTCTATCTCGTAATGTATGTCCCGTAATGGGTCTAAGTGTTCTCAACTCAGTTGTGCGGACTATGTAGTTGTTTTGTCATGCTGGTTTCTTCTCTTGTTTCAGCTGCATAAGTTATAACTTATAACAGGACTAACAACAATCTTACATATTCAGACTTTATTAATTTGTTTAAACAACCAGACCAAGATACGATATGGGTATTTTTAGAGCTCTTGAATTCAAATTCGATTTAATTCCACAGATTTCGTTTTCGAAATTAAAATATTGTAAATTTCAATTTAATTTACAAACATTATCCTAACATTAAATAAAATAAAATTCGACGTTTTAATGTAGTTTCTTCTCAAAGACAAAGAATTGGGCGTTGTTGTGGTTCCAAAATTCTAAACACATTTTCTATTTCTATTTATCCATTTTATTGATAAAGATTCGGGTTAAAAATTTTAATCAGTATACAAACATCAGAAAATTAGTTTGTACGGGCTCATTTCTTTGGGGAACTACTCTTAGTACGCAGTAACCGGCAGAAAGTTCGCAACATATGGTAAACATTTTGTTAATTAGAGTATCGAAAAAACTTTTCGGGGGGATCGGTTCTGCATGTCCGAACCTAAAAATCGAATTTGGGGTATGCCACGTGACCACTGGTATGGCGGAAAATTTAAAAAAATTACCGTGAAGTCGCAAAAAGTTGTATTAGATGACAAGATATCGAAAACAATTATTTGGAAAAGTTGCTTGTAATTTAATTCTAGGTCCACATGGGATGTTTCAAGAATTTATCAAGTAGGCAGACAAAAAAATTAGGTTCGCTTTACAATTGCAACAACCGTTTCTAATCAGAATTGAGAGGTTTTTAGTTTCGGTTTGTAATATTATCCCAAGCTTTAATGTAATTTTTCAAAAGCAAGAAGAAATCGAGTTTTTCTAAATTAAAATTTCAATTACAATTTTGTAAAAATATAGATATTATTTAGAAGGATTTGATGTACATTTTTGATTCGAATGAGTCTCATTTATTAATATTACTATTCATACTTCAGAAAATTAATTTGTAACTTTGTGGAACTACTCTTAATATATTTTAACAAATTGTGAAAATTCTGCATATTAGAAATATCAGAAAAGCGCAATGATCCTTACAATTCAGATTCGATTTAATTCCACGGATAAAACAGGAATTTCCGATTTTGAAAATATTCTTAGTTCTGTAATTATAAAATTACTTAATTTACAAAAAATAATCGATTATTAAAGCTTGCAGACAGAACATTTCTGATTGGATTCTTAATTTCATGTTTGACCAGAATTCAATTTCGGTGTGTGGTATTACCTACATAGAATTTTAATATAATTTTTCATCTGTAAAAGGTCTTGGTTCCAAAATTTGAGCCTAAATCCAAAATTTTAATTCAAATTTTGTAACATAATTCTCATTTTATTTCTAAGAATTCGGTCGAAAGGTTAAATTGGGGCGATACTGATTTATTAAATCAGCATTCAGATTTTAAAATATAAATTTTGGTTGCACTTCTTTCGAAAATTACTGTTAATAAATTTTGACGAGTGTTCTACGTACAAGGAATAAGGTCGGTGGTAAAGCCTCTACTAAGGTAATACTTCTCTGCACGTAAAATTTTATAATTCGTTATAAGCAAGTGTGAATGAGGCTCGACACTGCATTGCGGTAGAAGAGGAAATGGATTATGTGTGTATGTATGTATAATGCATTATTAGAGTTCAGAATAACAACACAAGTTGATAAAAAGTAACATGAACAGGTATATGGAACACCAAAATAACAGTTTTTTCCCATCTTTATATATTTCATCACATTGCAAAAAATAACTAAGCTACTTATCAAAGTCAGACAACGTCCAAATAAATTATAGCATAGTTGAGGCAAAAAGGAAACTGAAACAATGATAAAAAATTAAGATAAGCAGCAATTAACTTATTAGTAAGGCATTTCAAAAACTAAACTAGAATCGGAGCAGTTTATAATTATGTAAAGGAAAAAGGATGTTCATTTAACGCGGTTTTTAAACAACTCGATCAAATTTCATTTTAGTGTCTGATATATTCGGACTTTTTATTTTTATTTGTTTTTATTTAAGAAAGTAGTGAAATATCAAAATATTTTAAAGACTCGAAAATAATGCTTCCGAGGTTGGAATTTAAAATGATTTGGTTTGTGAAAATATTGTTTGTGTATTTTTGTTAAATTCAAGTGTATTTATAAAGAAATACATAACTGCAATGTAACAGTAACAACTGGTTCTAGGTTTAGTTTCAATAAAATCACAGTTCCACTTACCTATTCCTGTTAATTTTGTATAGATTATAGTTACCTGTATTTTAAAAAATCATAAAAATATACAGAAAAACATCAGCAGAGATCTGAACCATTGAGTTTCAGTGATATATCTTATAACATGCGGAATTTTCATCATTCGTTAAAGTATATTAAGAGTGGCTCCCCAAAGGAGCGAATCATCCCAAAATTCTGAATGCTAATTTTAATAACTTTTTAAAATATTTTCAAGATTCGAAAGTAATGCTTTGCTTGTTTTATAAAATTGTGCTTTATATGTGAAATGTTAACTCTTTAACAAATTGCTACTTGCTATTCAAATTGCTTAAATAAGCAAACTAAGTTAGCATATTTATATTTTTAGAATTCTATAATTTAGATTTGATTTGTTATTCCACATTTAAAAATTAAAACGTTTCGGCGATCTTATTAGTTGCAACTTACAAAAGTGTTAGGTTTTTAAACTGGAATTTAGTTTACACTGCACAATTAAAGTTTGCAGTTTCGGTTTGTGGTTTAAATTAATATCTGAAAAACAAGAAATTAACTATTCCCCAGGTTCCAAAATTCTAATTCTAATCTAAAATTTCAGTTACATTTTATTTACAAGAATTCCCTTTAAAAATTTTAATTGAAATGAGACTGATTTATTAAAATAGGCATTCAGATTTGCAAAAGTAAATTTGTAAAGATTCATTAATTTGGGAAAGGAACTACATTCTTAATGTATTTTAACGAATTATAAATATTCTGCATGCCATAACAAATATCACCGAAAGCCAGCAGTTCAAATCCTTGCGAAGATGATATTTTCTTGTTATATACTTTCACGATTTGTAAAAATGTATTATAAGATAAAATTCAAAATAACTAATTTGCACAAATTAGATAAAGAGTAACAGGAATAGGTTTGTGGAACTTTGTTTTTATTGGAACTAAAACTAGAACAAGTTGTTACTATTCCATCAAAGTAGCAGTTGTGACGAAATTCAGTTCGTTGAAAAAATGTCTAAGCTTCATACCGAAATCAGAAAACGTCCCAATAAGTCACTGAAAAAAGGGCAGATTATATTGAAGCACCTTTTTCGGAATTTTAATTATTTGTTTTATTAATTTATTTAAGGATTTAATCTGCATTCTTTGTGAAAATATATTCATCAGTATCTTTAAAGGCTTAAAAAATAGGATTAAGGTTACACAAATAAACACTCAAAAATGCTAACTACCTACATAGCTGAGGTGGAAATCAAATTAAAAATCGAATTACAAGTTTTAATGTAATTTCTCAAAAGCAAAAAATTACACCTTGTTCGATATCTAAAGTTTTAATTTCAATTCAAAATTTAAATTCCAATTTTGTAACTATACCTACTTTTAAAGGATTCCAATTTAAAAACTAAAAATTTGGGTTAAAATCAGTTTGTTTTATTAGCATTAGCAATGTATTTTGGAAAATTCTAAATATAACAAATATGACCAAAGGTCAGTGGTACAAACCCCTCCTGAGGTGATATCTTTCCATCCATAAAATTATTACAATTCGTTAAAATGCATTATTGGAATTTAGAATAATTTACACAAATTCGATAAAGGATAACAGGAACAGGTATGTATATTGAACTCGAACTTTTTATTGGAACTAAAACCGAAACAAGTTGTTATTGTCACTCCAAAATAACAGTTGGCCCCCTCTTTGCAAATGCAGTCAATTGTCAAAAAATATCTAAACTACGTACTCATCCAAATCAGAAAACGTCAAAATAAGTTACAGCATAGCTCAAGCAAAAAAAAAATTAAAGAACGATAAGTTAAGCTAAGCAGCAATCAACTTATTAAAAGAGGATTTTAAAAACTAAACTTTTTGGATCGGAGCAGTTTAAAATTATATGGTATAGGGGAAAAAGGATGTTTATTTAACGTAGTTTTGAAACAACTAGAAAGATCCAATTTCTTTTTATTCTTTTTTGTATTTTTTTAAAGAAATTAAATCAAAATATTTTAAAGATTGGAAAATAAAGCTTTGAGGTTGGAACTGAAAAGGATTTGACTTGTGATAGTATTATTTACGTATATTTGGAATTCCAACCCTTAAATTCAAACTTAATATTCGGATTGTTTAAAGATATTTGTATCTTTAAATGCATCGAATTCATAATTCCTAATTTCATTTTAGATTTTGAGTTTCACAGATAAACATGAATATATACATTGATGAATTTAATATCTTAATAATAATCTGGATCTATTAACTTTACTCAGAATTTTTGGTCAAGATCCAGGTTTACAGTTATATTTGTGGTATTAATTAAGTAAATTCCAAGTTTTAAAAAACTGGCGGACTTAAAACTGAACATTTGAAAATCAAATTATTTTTCAGGTTGGAAAATTCTAATCCTAATTTCAATATTCCTAATTTGACTTCTAACTTTGTAAACGCACACATAGGACACGATTGAATTTGATCCGGATAAAATTAATCCACAATTAATATTAGGTTTTAAAAATACCTATCGCCCAAACCATTAGAATTAAAATATTCAAATCAAAATATGTTTCAATAAGATCCAAATCCCGCTACAGAAAAATCTTAATTTAACAAATGCCAAGTAAACTTAACGGTAATAAAGTTCCATAGGACAAGAAACAGGTTGTCACCCTTACATTTCTTAAGTAACTTAAGTTAAATATCAAATACAGAAAACGTCCAAATATGTTTGTGGAAAAATATCAGATCATGTTGACGCACTTTTTTGGTTTAGATCTTTGAATTACATATCACAAAGTAACGATCAAATTCGTAACTGAAAGCACCGATTATATTTTCCTAACAAAAAAGCTTTTATCGTTTTAATTCCTGTCGGTTATGTTAACCAAAAGAAATACGCAACTCTCGAGATTAAAACGTAGTAAAAAGGTTTATTTTTGAATAAGCGAAGATGTTTTTAAGATATGAGTCAGGAAACAACTTCTAACGCTTTGCAAAAGTCCAAACGAAATAAAAGCAAAGCGATTATTGTTCCTTTCAAATATCAACACAGAGGAAGTACGGAATAAAAAGTACTTTTCACTGCGTTTCCTTTAAAGGATAGCATAATATTTCATGAACGCTTTGTATGCACATGTAGTGGCATATATCACACTTGAAACCCATTACTTTACAGTGACTGCTTCTTTTAAAGCGGCGACATAAAGTTTAACACACTTCTGAAATACTTTTTAAAACGTTCCAAGATTTATTTTGTTTGGATTTACAACAAACAGGTAGCTGGCTTTAAACGGGATGAGGTGTTTTTCTTATCGTTCTTGTTCGATCTTACCATGTCATCGAGTGTGAATAAATAATTTAGGTCATACAAGGCTTCCTGTTAAAACTATGAATTGCACTTTGATGATAGCGCCTACCAATTAGCAGTCCAACTAATTAATTGTCATCGGTGCTGTCACGATCACGATAGATCGTGATTAAATGATTTAAACTACTGAGGCGGACTAATTGCAGACTGTTCGTGTCTGGGCCATGTGGCCACTTAAAACACAGTAATTACCAAGGTTACATTTTCACCATTATACATACAGCGCCTTTAATGCTGAAGAATTTTTGCATTACGCTATCATACGGATACGTTAAGCTAATGCACTTGATGAAAAACCCTACTTAACGTGTGATGCGGCGAGAAGTAAAAGGACTACCAACATACTTGCATTTAATTGACAAAAACAGGATTTAGTTGCTCGTGGCGTTTATTTAAATTCCGAAACAAAAACTGCAAATTTTGGACTAGATTAACTTCCCCGAAGTTACCGCCTACGTAATTTTGTATCAGAATACCGAAAGGCAGCTACGAGGTCGCTAAACTCACGTGAGTTTAATAGAGATTAAAGGCCTACGTTTGATAAACACGTCGATCCTCTAAATGCAAATAAGCCAAAGAGCAAGTTATGAATTTTAGCAAAGTATTTTCGACGGATAATCCGTTTCACACGTCTCTAAAGACGAACAGTCATTCTGAAATTAAATTTCTAGATAACATTTTCATATTTTATGGCTCTTTTTTGCCACAATGCTATTCGCTTTTCAGATTAATTTATTCGAATTCCAAACGTAGGTATTTTTAACTTCCCGAAAAGATAGATTTTAGCGATATAAACGGAAACTCATTTATTTTATAAAAAAAAAAAAATACACGAAATATTTTAACTATCTTGTGCGAACTCTGTTTATTAATAAACAGAAAAATGTCGTAGCTCTCTCGAAACTATTCTTATTTCTTCATTAGTCCGCTTTTGTGTTTTGGCGAAGTATTCGAGTAATGTTTGAACAGATTCGCAAAATTTTGGTTCACGAAATGTGAACATTCCGTTCCCATACCATAAACCCTTTAAAGTAGTACCAGATTAAGGGAAAGCTATAGCCCTTTACTTGTTTCTAAGGGTGAAAGACCTTATGCTTAATCCTATAAAATTCTATTTTTAGAAATCGATATAATTGATATCGCCTAGATTGAAAGCTTTCCATCAAGTTCTAATTAATATTATTTTTTATACAATAACTTCGTATTAATAACAACATATTTAGAGTATACTGCTTCAGGCTTATTTTTGGTTTGTGCTTTCAGTTTAAAAATAGCAAAATAATTGGTGCTTCTATACAAATATATTATTTGCGAATTCGAAAGGCTTCTTTTGTTATAAAAAACTGAATTTTGGAATTTTTCTAACAACCAACTTAATTATGATTTGAATAAGCATACTAATTAAATAGCTGCTGTTGGTAAAAGTAGTAAAAGATTTTCATAAGTAATGAAATGTGTTTCATAATATTGAAAATAACTTTTAATATTCGACAGCTGTGCGAGCATAACGAAAACTGAGTTGTTATAAAACGAAGAAAAGAAAAAGATTTACCTAATGAATATGTTACCGGAGGGCCTAAGTTTATTAACTGGACTATTTATGCAACAAACTGTTTGTCACCAGGGCGTGCGAGAACTAAGAAAGGAAACCAACCAGGTCTTTAATATTTAGTATTGATATGACAAGCAATGCTATTCTACTTTTGCAGAAGCTAACAAAATTATGAAGTTTATTAATTTGGAATAGTTCGAAACAAATAAACTGTTTGCAGAAGAGACCACCCAATCGACAGTGGTAATAATAATTATTAAGCAAGAATAGTAGATGTTTTCTCAAAATACAACAGTGACTTATTTCCATTCAGAATTACAAATGTCGAGTAGGTATACTTTTATAGAAAAACAATTTTAAGAGTAGTACAGCTACCTACCTTCTGCTTGAAAAACAAATATGTAGTTAAATCCAAAGCCAGGCAGTTTTCATTTTTGAAGTCCATTTATCAATTAGTTAATTTTAAATCCAGAAACAGCTTGTTCTGTTTTATTTTCTCGGTGAAAACCTTTGAAAGTCTGGATAATTTAATTAATTTCAAATTCAAAAAACAGGCAGTTTTTCTGTGAAAAAATCTCAAGGTGCCACTTATTTAGTTAATTTTATTTTAAATCCAATTACAGCCATCTTTGGGAAAAAACTCTTAGAGTTTCGATTATTTAATTAATTTTAAATGCTAAAACAGCAATTTTACGTCTGTTTTTGGTGAAGAACCATAAGGATTTCGATTATTCAATTAATCTGAAATCCAAAAACATCAGTTTTTGTGAAAAGCCTCCAAAATGTGTATTGCTTAGTTAATTCCCACCTTCGTCAAACTACCATGTCTACTAACTGTTGTCTAGGTAATTAACAGGATATCTAGTAATAAACATATGTATCTGCAATGAGTAAGTTAACTTGAAAAACTATCGTCGTAGCAATAAAGTAAATAAGTTAGTACGGGGTTTTGGGCAACGTTGAACAAAAGGAAAATACATAGAACTAAAATAAAGCAATTTAAAAATTAGTACAAAAAACAATACAGAGAAGTAATTATTAGCCTGTTGGTGTATCACAAAATAGCTTACGGTCGATTAAAAAATAAAGCTAGCAAAACATTTAAAATATATGGACTGTAGATCTACAAAGAACATTCATAGTTAAAAAATCCAACAATCATACAACAAGGACAATAAGAATTCTGGATGGGGATACTGGTTAAGAAAGTCCAATGACAAAAAATCTAATAAAACAGCATATAAATCTAAATTAATTTCACATCTATCTGCACAAAATTTTCAATCAATTTCTTTTAAAATTTCTGAAGAGTTGTAGTGTAGCAACCTTTTATTTTTCTAAAAAAAGGTAACTAAACGAATGTTTATGGAAGGGCTGCACCAAAGATAAGGCTCCTCAGCGGTTTCAAAGATGATGGTTTTTAAGCACGGCACGATTTGGCTTTGACAAAAAATAATTTAGGCTATTACAAACACACGACATGACTATGTAAGTATTTAGCTTAAACAAAATGTGCTCCACTTTATTTTAATTTCGTTACTTTCAAATTCGCATGCATATATCCAATCATTTTTTTGGATATTTCATTATTACCTACCTGGCTTTTGCAAAAACAAAAGCGTGCAGGTATTTTAGCTGCCTGGTAAACATGTGGACACAAGTTCGAATCTTCTGAAGTTAGTAAGTTTAATACCAAACGATTACAACACGTATAAAACTCAAAAGCATGTGAAATATATAAACCGAAGCTGTTACAATACAACAATATCCACACTAAACTTGCACTTTCAAATCTGATTTTCGTCAGTTATGCAATGCATGATCTCAAGCGTCGTGCTAACGTTCCCTTCAAAAACAAACAAAACGTTTAGAAACAATAGTCAAATGTCAGTTTCGCTCCGTTTGAGCCGCGACTTTTATTTAGATGGATACTTATATCTACATTTCAAGTCAGACGGTAGCTAAACGAACAAAACGATAACGTGTTACAAGAAGATCACAGAAAATTTCCCGTTTTTTAAATTATCAAAATAGTTCGAGCATTTTTTTTTTTAACAAAAGGTTTTCCGCGTTAAGGGTGTTTCAAAGAAAAATCTCCTAAATTGAAAATAGTTTAGGGATGCCAAGAAAAAATTCTGGTTTTCAGAGTTATTCAGCGTTAGAAAACCTGAAAGTTGTAAAAAGTACATTCACCTTGAAAATTAATTTGTTCGTAATAGCAAAATTTAAACCAAATTTTTATATGATTTTCTTAGAATTAAATTAAAGAAGACGATGGAAATTCATAGGAAGACGCCAAGGTTAATAGAATATTCCTGAAACCATGGTTGGTTTTCAAGGTTCAACAACATTACGTTCCCTGGAACCGCAACAAGTTACTGCAACAGCAGCCTTTCAGTGGATCACACCACAGTCTCCAATCAGCTTAAACGATGATTAGAATAAAACGTTCTAATTCTGCTTAGAAATTTCGGTTTAGAAGTTTGTCACATTGTATTTACTCCCACGAATTTGGAAATCTTAAATTTTGAATTTCAGCTTAAAATCGATATTTTCAGCACTCTGAGTCCATATCGTAGCACTTAAAGTAGTTTTTAAAGTTTTAAACTCTTAATGTAATTGAAAATAGTTATTTGTACAACTAGTAATGAAAGCAATACTTTTTTTCATGAGTTTGAAGTTTGATGCACGACGGCGAAGCCGGAGTGCATCAATCAAACGAGTGAAAAAAAGATGCTTTCATACGAGTTGTACACAATATTTTTTTGCATTTTTACATTTTAAATCCCTCAAAACAGGATAAAAAGGATTTGAGAATTGACAGTTGTTAAACTGACAATTTACAATATTTTATTTAAAGCATACTTACTTAATGCAAAATGTAAATAAAAAAAGTGTTGCTTTCTTTATGATTTTTTGATAAAAAAAGTCCACTTTTTTTGTCATAATGCAAAAAACAATTAAACTGAATTGAGAAAAAGCAAATATTAAAGATTAAAAATTAAACTTGAAATTATCACCTGCATCCTTAACTTGTTCAGGTTTTCAGGCGTTTTGAATAAGTAACAAATAAAGCTCTTCAATAGCACTTCTCAAAATAAGAATTGCAGAATTTACAACATTCAACTTTTACACGAAATGATCTAATTAAGACAATTTTTAAGGTTTTTGAAACCAAAAACTATTCTTGCAAGGCTGCTAACTTCTGTCCATTTGGCATTTTTACATTATTTTCGAAGGATTTTCAACATAATACCCCAAAAATTCCACAATCAAATCAAAGGCACTTTCATAACTTACTGTTATTTGTGATATTCTGCTAAGAAACGGGTTTAATACTTTTAACATCAAATTTTAAACAAAATCTTGGACTATTCGGGAAAATTGTGAGGTTTTTGAAGACTGAAAATAAGAAGGCTAAACAATCAAAATCTGAACTTTTTTAAATTTTCAGGCATTCTGAAAAAGAAACATTTCTTTTCAATAATATTTTAGAGATTTTTCAAATTTATAATTAACCACTCTTTTCCTTTCTTTACATTTATCTTCCCAAACTTAAATACAATTAGAATAAAACAGTAAGTAAATCAAAGTTGTATAATTTTGCAATTTTTCTATTAATTTCTGAATTTTGGGCTTGCAAACAAAACTTCAAAAACACATTAAAAAAAATAAATTAGAATTTTGATACGTCTAACGGTTAAATACAGGTTTTATTCGTCTTCGGAGCATCATAGACTAAAATTTCATATTTTAAAGGTATAATTTTTGCGTTTTGAGTTTACAGCTTTCACAAGCTTTTGTTTATTAAACAGTCGGAACTTTTAAAACGAACTAAACTGTAAACTTAAATACCTATTCATAAATGGTAATGTAATTCAAAATAAACGTAAACAGTTTACTATTTCAGAAAAAATTTCGAGATTCAGCCTTTATATTTATTATTCACCTAACTTTAGTTCGTGTTGAACCAGTCAACTTCTAATTATTCAAAAATTTACCACATCCACTTCAGTTTGAAGAAAATTACTAAAAATCGGGTTGGCTTAAATGTAGAAAATGTTTGGGAATTTTGGAAAATTCATACTCCAAAATCTAACCCAATAATTCGTATTAAATCGGATCGAAATTTTTCTTATAATTTTGGAAAATTCAAGCCCAAAAACTTAGTCAACTAACTTTAGTCTGAAAGAAACCTTAAAAAAATTCATTAATTTCGTTCATACACTTCAGTTTGATTAATAAATTAAGAACCAAATCTGAATGTGTTGAACAATTCAAAGCAAAAAAGTCAACCCCAAAAGCTTTATTTCGAAAAATAATACTAAAAAGGTCAGGTTGGCTCAAAACGTGCACAGATTTTGATAAGTTTGGAAAATTCCTGCTCAAAAACTTAGCCCAAAAACTAAACTCCAGTCTAAAGGAAAATATCTGACCTAAATATATACTTTAACAACCAAAACTGAATTTTTTTTATAGTGTTGCGAAATTAGAACTCAAAAATTTATCCTCACAAGTTCAGTCTGTGTGTAATAATGCTAAGAACTAAGTTGGATTGCACCTATAGATTTTTGGTTATTTTTGCGAGTTCAAAGCTGAAACATTTAAGCCAAAAACCAGTTTGATGAAAAATGTGTAAAATAAGGTGAACTTAAATTAATGTGGAAAATATTTAATTCAAAAAAATTTAAAACATACACTTCAGTCTTTAAGTAATAAATAAAAACCAAGTTGCATTAATTCTGATAATATTGTGAAATTTAAAACTCAAATTCGCAGAAAAATTCTAAAAATCTGGTTGACTTAAATGTGGATATTGTTTGGTAATTTTGAAAAGTTTATACTCAAACGCTTAGCCCAAATCAAACTTGCCTCTGAGGAAAAACATAAAAAAATCAAATTGGTTTACGTGTGAAAAAAATATTTAGAGTTTGGAAAATTCCGGGAAATTCAAACTGAAAAATTTGTCTTCAAAAGTTCGGCAAAAAAAGTTGGAAATCTGATATTACTGAGAAATACTACAAAATAGAGGAAAGACAATAAGCAATAAATAGAAAAAAAAAAACTATAAATTTGAGAGAAAAACAAACACCCCCAAAAAGCTAAATTAGAAAAAGGTAAAAGAGGGCGAGGAACTGTTGATTGCGGTGGACGTCTTGGTGTTCCACCTTCCACCCATCGCGTCTCCGTTTCTTTCTTAGTTAGTTTTTCTCTTTGGAAGCTTTTTAATAATTTCATACTGGATTACTTAAAAATGGCTTTGTCAAAATTAAACTTTTCCAAGTTTTTCCAATCCTGTAGAAAATAATATGTAACATAAAGCGGGTCGACTGCTCCATTCCAAAAATGCAAATTATCAAACCTTTTAAAATTCAAGTAAAACGTTATCTAGATGATCCGGTTCATGGAAATATTTAAATTTTCCAAACAATTTCTTTCCAAAATCAAGGCCATATTTATAAACGGATATTTCCCCAAAAAGCAACCTCAATAAATTTCTTCGCAGCCCAAATCCTAATGCAAGACACTCTGCACTGAAATATATCGCACAAAACCAACAATGCTTAAGTTATCATCAGCAAACTACTTAAAAGAAAACTAAATAAGATGAGAATTGTAAATTGTAACATATTATAAAGTTTATTAACAATTTCTAATGTAGAAGTTTTCAGAATTGATACTTTTAGATTATTAACTGAGAACACATGGCCACGGCTACGATAACTTAATAAAAAATTTAGAATTTACCTCCAGCAATCTGGCCATTGAGGGTAAAAAAGACCACATCCCATCAAAAGATAAATCGGTCATAATCATCAATTTCTTCAACGACTTCAACCATCATTAATCTACGGTGCACAGACTTTGGCATTAACAAAAAGTGAATAGAAACAACACAGTACTTATAAAATACTTAGAAAAATTTGAAAAATTAGACTAAGTGATAAATTGAAAATATCACATATTAAATCTAAATTTACAACAATAAATGTAATGTCACAGTGCAAAAAACTAAAGTGAAAATGGGCTAGCCATGTATCCATACCAAACAACAGATGGCCTAAACTAATCACAACATGAACACCTACAATAGAAATTAGGAAGGGAGGAAGACCCAAAAAGACGCAGGCAGGATGAGATAAAACAAATAGCTGGAGAAAATTGGCCTTTGCATTTACAGGGATCTAAGAGGCTATTATTATGAATATAAATGAAAATTGAGACTCAACTTCTGGTATGATACCAAACATATTTTTAATAAATACGATCTTATAATGAACTTTTTACTACTTCTACTATACTTTTTCTAAAGCCATTAAACAAAGGACAATTTCCACAAAAGTGGAAAGAAACATACTATAAACACCAATATTTTAAAAGAGATGAGAAGAGAACGCGACAACATAAATAATGATACACTAGACAAAATATCCCACAAAGCCTACATTTGTTTAAATTTATTTTTATGAAAAATACTATTTATTCGGACTACCGAAAGGCTTCAGGATACATTGGGTTGTGTAAAATTACCAAAAAACCTAAATATTTTTAAGCCCCAAAAAATTGTAAAACATTTTTTGGATTTAAGCAAGCTATCCCTGAAACATTTCTAATGTAAAAGGTGTTCATCTAACTACCGAAATTGCGTTCGATATGCCTTTTTCAAATTCAGTATCCTGTATACTTTTACATATCTGGATTCTACGACTAAATCTAGGAAACTTTTGTAGGAATCCTTTTTAGAGCTTTTATTTTTATTTATTTATTTATTTTTTGTTACAATTATTTAAAATTAATCTAAACTCCTAAATCTTATTTCTTCGCATATAAAGTATTTAATTTGGCCAATTAGTTGCAAACTAGCATACAAATAAGAAAACTAATCAGTTATTTAGGAATTAACAAATTGTCTTTAATATTAATCTGTGACGATTCTGTCAAGGGCACAGAACAAATTTTGAATAATTGCTTGTAACTTGAAAACAAAAGGTTTTCTACAAAGCCCGTAACTGTACGAACCCCAGGTGTGTCACCCTTTACAGTTTTTCGCTGTGATCGTCTAGTTTTTCACTAAGATTTCCTTCACCCTCAACCCTTATTGGTTAAGTGAAAATCTTACCCTTTACTTAAATAACTGACTATGTAGTCAGAGGACCCTTAATGTTGTTGTGGTTCGTTGATCTAGAGTCGCTCACCGTATAAAACAAGAAATAAATACTCCACCAAGTTTAATACATATATTATAAAGTCAGATTTATGTACAGGTATTTACAAATACAGTAAATAATTAAGCATAGTGTATGAACACCAGACTAGGCAAGTTAATTAAGGGCAGTGACGTGAATAATTATCATACTTTTGTTTTATGACTTTGATGTACTTAAGGTGGCCTGAGTGCGTGGTTGATCACAAGAAATTATGCTGGAAGTCAGTGTCAGTCATATGTGCGATTCAAGATCGACCTTTTATGTGATTGATATTAAAACCAATCTTAAGCGGCCGGAGCCAAATGTGGTTTACAACCAATCTTTTGACGAGGGTGCAATTGCCCTCTAACAGAGTACGTGCGCTATGCAAGACTCTTAATTAGTACATGAGAAGCGTTACCTCTCATGTACGAGAATATACGAGATACTAGGTATCCTCGTACATTGTAAGGGATGTTTCACTCTATCGTTGATTGAGAATATGCCCAAGACATATCTCAGTAGTCAGAATTGTCGTTTGTTGTAATTAATTGTGATCAGCACTTACATCAGGGCAACCTTACAGTAAATTTTGATAAAGTTTAATCTTGAGTACGTGAAATATATTAAAACTGTTAACTTTTCGGTTAATTTGGATTACTCAGGGAGACCCCTTATGATAGATTTCTACTAGTTAATGCGAAGCAACAGAGTGCAGCCCTATTAACTGTATACTTTACAGTAAGTAGATACACTCGATCAGCGTACTAATCGAGATCCCAGACCACTATACAGCGTAATTGAATAATGAAGACGTGTCCTTTAATAAGATTTTCTTGTATATTTATACTAAAAATTCTCATGTAGCGGGGAGTGGGAATGGATTGGTATCTAAATGTTCCCATGCGTAACCCTTGCTCTCTAATATCATAAATTCCATGGTTGAGTTAAAATCCCAATGTTCTGGTATATTTTAAATTGCTCTGAAATTTGATACTTTTAGCAGACCACGTGTGGGTCCCCTTGTTTACATATACACGGCGAACTAATTTGCCAAAAGGAACGTGATTTTACGCCAAAGATTTATGATATTTCTGTTATTAGTTTACACATGAAATCGATACGTTCTGCCACATTCTTGCCCCCAAGAAACAACCCTAGCGATATGCTTTAAATAAAAGCAATTACATTAAAATATAATCCCTGAAAAATAGAAAATTAAAAAATACGCAGCTGGCTATTACAGGCCCATTCCTACGAACGCTGCTTGGAATTAACTGCAGAATCCAAGAATATAAAAATATACCGGATGTTTCATTTGAGAAAGCATGTTGAATGCAATTTCGATAATAAAATCATGACACGTCGCTGGCTTAGAACCTACAAACTTTTGATTGAAAAACTTTTGTAATTCCTTAGGCGTTTCAGTAATTTTGGATAACGCAAAATAAATACACATTAGGGTGGCCCTTAATTATGATTGCAAATAATTTTGACCGGCCCACCCCCAAATCTATTCTAAAAAAATAAAAAGTAATTTTGAGCTTTACCAGCCCTTTTAATTCCAATATTAAGGGGTGTCCCAGGCAGTCTGCTTTTTCCATTTAATAACATAGGTTTTCAGCACACTTCTGGTTTTCATTGTTTTTCAAAAGTACGCGTGCCTAGAAAAATCCAACGAGTGCTGCGATTCATTGCTCACTGATGCCCCTTGCACGGAAAAAAAATTATGGGGGGCCAGATGTCATATCTTATGCAAATAAGGGGGGGGGGGTGAAATAGGGTAATTTTAAAATATTGGAATTTTTCTCGGTTTAAACGGCTCCGTGCATGTTTCACATGATTTTTTCCGTGAAAGGGGCATCAGTGAGAAATGAATCGCAGCACTCGCTTGATTTTTCCAGCCACGCATACTTTTGTAAAACAATAAAAACACCAGAAGTGTGCTGAAAACCTATATTATTAAATTGGAAAAAGTAAGATCTTTGGGGCACCCCTTAATGTGGGAATTAAGAGGGCTGGTAAAGCGCAAAATTACTTTTTATTTTTTTAGAATCGATTTGGTGAGTGACCCGTGCAATTTTTTTTTCAACCATAATTAGTGGCCACCCTAATACACATATTCAAAATTGGTTGTTATGGAAATTTTGTAAGATCGATATCAACTTATTTAATTAACATAACACCAACGACTCGAGTTGCAATTAAATTATCCCTACCAAAACAGTGTTTAATAGTTATTCTTGGTTCAAATTTCCCTTCAATTCTTCTCGCGAATCTTGAAATGGACCATGTAGAAATATTCAAAAATGATCATATCTTACATTTGCATACAATTTAAAATTATATGAAAAGATTAAAATACTAGACGACCAGCTATTTATTCAAGAAAACATATGGAAATTAACCAGGCAATATTAAGTTAAGAAACTCTATTTAAATATTAAAATATAGATATACATATATGCAAAAACATTTCTTTTAGTAGAACAGAACAGGTCTCGCTGCAACTTAAAAGATATCAAACTCAAAAATGAATTATATTAGAGATCTAGGAGTAACACATAAACGAAGCGAGAAATCAACTCACACTATGAAAAAGTAAAACTTGGATGTACTTTAAGATAAATCAACGATTTCTGAAATTCAGATGCAACTAAATTATCATACTACAGTCTAATGCCATCTGCTATCTTCAGCTTGAGATCCCCTTTATCTCATCTACACCAGCGAATTGGAAAAGTACAGACGAAAATCATTAGATTGGGAGTCCTAGACAAAAATAGTTAAATTAAGTGCTTAATGTGCGATATTGTCATTAGATAGTTGATATGTGTTAAATTATCATCATTTATATTATAATTTGATTGTAATTTATTTAAGTAATATATTTGCTGTCCAAAATTCCTAATTAGTGCCTTATTAAAAAAAAGACTGGTAGAATTCCATAAATAAAGCGATGCATCTAATTTTGTCTTAAATGACTTAAACGACGTTTTTCACATGGATGAATAATATAGATTTTTTGGCAACTGAGTTAAAATTTTCGAATTGTAATTCTTTTAGTACTAAGCAGACTAAATTCATAGCTGTAAAGCTAAACATTTTGATTGACTCTTCATTCTTAACTAAATAATTTTTTTAAGTATAGTTTTAATGAAAATCTGTATGTAAAAATAAATAATTCAGTGATACTAAACATTTTTTGAAATGTAATTTTCGTTCATTTTGGGTTAAATTCAATCTACGATTTAAGACACAAAGCAGTTCTAAATAATTCATGTAAACTTTGAAGAAACTAAATAATAAAGTTTATTCACTCCATTAATTGTTTATTGCTTCTACCGTATACGCTTCAGGTATATACCTATCTGCAATTTTCCTTTTTTGAATAGTGGCATAATTTTAGGTTACTTCATGGCCTACGAAATATTAATAAAGGGAATTTAAGCATCTACAGATACTTAAGGAAATTCTGCTTTATTTTCAAAATGTTCTCTAATAGATGATTCCATATTTCATACGTCACTTTAGAATCTCTTTATCATAATAATTGTACTTTTGAACAGAGTTTATAAATAATTCAAAGTACAGAAAGGAATGAAAGACTGTGAAATCTAAAATTCTTCACGTCTGTACAACTACACACATACAAAAGTGTAATCACAACAGTAACTGCTAAAGCTTTCGACTGATTTTCCTGAAAAATACAAGCATTATTGCTTCTCTTGCGATGGTTTTGCATTGTTCCATAGTGTTAGTCTTGGACCATTGCCAAGAGTGGGCTTTAGTCCCACTAAAAGTTGCAAGCTTTTGCAGCTCGGAAGGCTCATTTTTAGCATCGATCAGCAACATTGAGGCGCAAAAATAGGTCAAGGATTGCGTTCGAGTAAATTCTCATCAAACTTACCGATTTCACGTGAAATCATACATTAAAGTGTTTCAGGAAAAAAATTAAGATGCAAATAATTGCTTTTGGTTTTTGGGTTGAATTTTTTCTAATGTTCGAACAGTAGATTTATAAATTGAATATCAAAATATATTGATTGTTTAAAAATTTTATTGAGATATTTAAAAATATTTGTAACTGATTTAGTAAGATTTAGACTTCGTATTAGCAAAACAGCGACACTCTTAGATTGGAGGTTTTTTCCAGTATTTGCAAACCCATAATATTACAAGTTCCTCTTTACTCTAAGTTAATATCCAAAGTAACATAGGGTTTTGTAGACTGATTCATGTGTTCAAGAAAATACTTTGATTTAACGGGCAACATACCATGTTTAAGTGTCTCATCGAGTGTTGTTACGTTGCTATTGTGGATTCTTAGAAATAAATAATCGTACCGTTAAGTCAAATCATGGTTACACAGCTTAAAACTCAACTAATTTTTGATATATATTCATAACTTACCGAAGATCAGCTTGAAGATATAAATTAAATTATCAGTCCTACCTCAAAAACATCACCTGATGAACATTTATGGAATATAATCAAAAACGTGGTAGCAACAATGATTTGCGAAAATTTTCAAGAGTTTACTTTAAAGAAAATTGCGATTTAAAAGCTTTTGAACCTGCAAAATCTAACAAACAATACATGAAAACAAAAGTTTTGGATTTACTGAATTTCTTTAGTTTGGTGTGAGTCAGTTAAGTATTGTACAAAATAATGCCCAACAAATTATTAATGACTTTATCTTATTAAACAATTGTATTTTAACTTACAGTATTGGTATTGTTGCTATTACAGAAATATTATCGGCATTGATCCTGTACATTTTCAAAATTGCTTAACAACCAGGATGAGTTCTATTTTTATTTTTTTTATGTTCGCAACATTAATGACAAAATTTGCTCTGTTAAAAACCTTGTAACGGTTTTTATCATTGCGGTGCGAGTGACCGCGCTCTTTTCTTAGCTCCTATTTAACAAAAATTTAAATTTATTGACTTTTTTTGATATATTATTATACTTTCGAATATATTTAACAGCTCTACCAAAAAACTTAAAAGATAGATACAAATATTTTTCTAATATAAATTTCGTGATTATTGTCTACAGAAATACACATATTTCAGTCGCACGAATTGTCTGATTATCCTGGGCGCAAATGCATAGTAACACGACCGCAGCGAAACTTTAAAATTCAATAAACACGTCAGTGTCAAACAACGAAACAAACCACTCCGTACACATGCTGTATTAGAATTAACTTGAAGGTAAAAAAATACTGGACGTCTTTAAAAGAAAGGGGTTGGGAGGAAACCGAGATTAAAAATGCGGCTGGGCCTCATTGACCGCACAACGGCGGTTAAAACAATAAAATATTGGAGTGTTAATAATAATAGCGAACATAACAACATTCCCTCATTCCTTAGTGAATTTTTATAGATTAGTTATAGCGTATGATAACCTCGATCAAGATATTTTAAGATTACATAAAAACGTTAAGCCAAATATCACAACCAAGTGTTTGACTATAAATCATGATATCGCTATGGATCACTTAAAAAGAACAAATCTTAATGCGGTAGGAAATGATGGAATAAATATATTAATGATTAATGGGTTTGTTCCTTTTCCATACGGCTTCAGAACACATATTTTCTCAGACAAACGTCAAATCGCAAAGGTGCTTCCACTTGCAAAAATTAATCGTTTTAAGCAGGCCAACGATCTCCAACCAATTACTGTTCTTGCTATGCTATCTAAAGCTTTGGAAAAATTCATGAACATTTAGCAACGAACATTTTTAATTAGTCATATATCAACCCGGGTTTTTGCGAAAATTATATTTGTAATACTGCATTATTAAACATATGGATGATGCCCTTTGACACCATGAACCATACTATTTTAAAATTATTTTGATCTTGACGTTTGCGAAGTGTTTCTTATACAAAGCGATTTGATGGAACTAAAATGGTATATTATACTTGTAGTCCACATATTCATAATATAATGCAGGGGGTTCCACAAGGCTCCATTTTGGGCCCTTTTTTATATAGAGTGCATTCATCAGGTTTATGTAAATATCTAAATTGTTGTATACGCCATAAACCCGCAGAAGCTGTTGTGTCATTCAAAGTAGAATGCCATAACAAATTAAATACTAGTTTAAATAATCTATTTCTCCACTTCAAATTAATTCTTTTAATTCTACCGTAATATTATGTGGTAGCACAGTCCAGCGTAACACATTGACAGATAACCTTCAGATTAAAGTTAGTGATAACGAGTAAATTCAGCTCAACTGACTAAAATTTTGTGAACATATGAGTGCTTGTGTTTGAAATGAATACGTAAATCTTAAGCTGTTGTGCACTAACAGGCATGTACGCCATGTACGGGGGTTGTTCAGTAAGTTTTGCCTTCTGAGCTATAACTCAACCATTGGTAGATGAAAGTGAAAGATCTTACACTCAGAAGAAAGTCTGAAATGTCTCTTTTGCGAGGAGTACATCATTTTTCGATGTACTTCTCACCGATGTTGTTGTACGCCATCGGTGAGCTAGTTTTTGCATGCCATTAGAGAAGAAGCCTGTTGACGACACCAAAAACGCCGCCAGGTCCGGACGTAAGTACTCCATGGATTGGCGTTTAGTCTCTGGGTCGTCGTGATGAGCTCATTTCTCATCGCCAGTGACGATGCGATGGAGAAAGGCATCTCACTCCAACTCGTAACATGCAGTCGGGCTTGTTTCGTGTCGGCTGTTAACTGACGAGGCACCCCCCTGGAACACACTTTTTTGGCGAGTTGCAGTCCGGGAGGCAGAACGTTTTGAACAATCCTCGTATTATACAATATTAATACTTTCACAAGGTTCTTATGACGTCTTTGGATAATACTTCACTTAGGAAGCACTATAAAAATTGTATTTGAGGTGTGTACATGGTATTAGTACGAACAACGACGCTCATTACAAACTTCTGTCTTTTTTCACAGAATAATAACTAAAGCAGTTCCTCTTTACCCTGATGACCAAATAAACTACCGTACAGGCGTGCATAATTTAAACTTGCGACATAGAGGATTAATTGTTCTTCCTCAACATAGTGCTAAAGTATTTGAACATTGGCTTACTTTTGATACAAACAGGTTATACAATTGTATGCCTTAAAACCACATAGACGACGTCAATGTAAATACCTCGTATCTACAAAATTAACCAAAATGGGATTATTGCAGTGTGGAGTTAAGATGACATACGTGTTGTTATGAATAGGAATGCATAATACGCTCCGTTAGCACAGAAAAATTATGTGATTAAATTGTGCAACACCTCCTATCTGTGAATATGGAAAGCGGTATCCTTTTTTTCACGTTCGTCTTTGTTAATTATATGTGTTTTTAGCGAAAACTGTGAAGATATTCAATTGACGGTAAGGACACGTTAAATTTTGCTTTATGTAGAAAATCTCTAGTACAGAAACAGATGTTATATAATAACATTACATAGCCATCTAGAACTGGATAATAGTTATAAAAACCTTCTTGAAAATATAGAAATTATATTTAAAGACCTGGAAACTGAAGCTGTAGAAGCATCATTTGACACACATTCTTATGCATTCAATGTAGAAGATGGGGAAGAAAAAATTGAAGGAAACCATGAAGATGGAGATGATCATTCAGATGGTAGTGATGAAGAAAGTTATAGTAATGAAGTTGAAGGTACGTAAAATAAGAGAGGATTAAAACGTAAAAAAACAAACGACCGGAAAGAAGCACCTGGGGTTTGGGAAACCAAGAAAGAATTGAAAGAAAGGAAAGATGTACTTAAGTCAAAGTCATGCCAGAAGAATGTGCAAAGAAATTGATGAAACTGTTAGAAATCAAAGCTTCTCCAAATTTTCAAGGAAACTGAAAGCAAAGAACATTTTGATATATGTACAGAAGTGTACACAATGCCAAACTAGTTTGATGAGAAGAAACATCAAGACGTTCATCTTCGCCCTTTTACGGTTTAAATATGGAAGAAAAGGCTGAACGTGCGAAATTTGGCACAAAAGTCTCGATATGGAATTTCTGATTTTTATAAAAATAGCCGACGGTCTTCTAAACGGCAAAGTTTTACAGAAAATGATGAATACATAAAAGAAGTTCTGGAGCAATTAACTAAATTATCGAGCCACTTCTGTCGTAGCGAAAAAAAGTTTTCTGGAACAATACAGTGTTTCATAAGAGCTTACATGAGACATAATTATGTTGAGTACTTAAAAGAAAATATTTACCAGAAACACATTTGTGAAGTGGCTTAAGAAATTACATATTCGAGAAAAGATCGCTGTGATATATGCCTGGAATTTGAGGCAGGGAACCTAAGCAAAGACACATGGGAAATCTGTATAAAAAGTAAGGCCAGGGTTAAAAAGACAAACAGAAAGAAGAAACAGAAAATTATCATGTTATTACTATGAATCGGAAGCCAGTAGAAAGTTTTCATTTCTTACAAGCGAGCTCACTTTACTCTAAAATATTATGTAGAATTACTATGTCAGAATTTCCAATACTTTAACCTTATTACAATCCACGGGACAGACGCCTCTTTGCAAGTTCCAATATTCGCATGGATGGTTGTTAGTTTTCTAGTAACTCACTACATTCCCTTAATAAAAATATTAAAACGGTAGTGTTGTATTGGGATGGATGCACTTATCAAAATTGAAAGTAGCTGTTGCTTTATTGCAAACAAAAATCTTTGATGGATGAATATGTCCAAATAATGTGCGACAGTACCCACGTAACAACTAAAAAAAGATCAGAATCGCCCTACAGAAATTCCTAATAATTATTTTGAAGTAACAAAGAACTCACTATTATTTACCATAACCAAAATTTAAAGATGTTGATTGTATGTTTGTAAATTACCAAGATTAATTTATTTTGTGTTTTCTCATATCTTATTTAAAAAAATGTGTTTCTTGAAAAATATTAGTTTTATACTGCGCTGACGTGAAATATCGATAAATAAAGGTAAATATATTGGCACTAACAACCCACAAGGAAGCATGGCCGGCAACATAGAGGGTTAAGGCCTCCCAAGTTGCTTTTATCTCGCACGCTATACATACGGGGTGGTGTCACGCCTGTGACAACTGCCTACCTTCCCTACTCTACCACTGTGTTTCGATTCCCAATTACTTTCAGTGAGTGGGTAAGCTACTTGCCCAGCATACAACTCGGGTTTGACCCCGAGACCGTCCGCGCTGTAGTCGAATGCCTTAACCACTAGGCCACTCCGGCGGCAGGTCGATATAATATATACCACCTTAAAAAAAAGATTTGAGCATTGTTTAATTAAGAGATTTTGTAGTGTATTAAGTTCGCTTGGAAATGAAATTAAATAACATTAGCTACTTCGCATGCGAGTTGTCGTGTTATACTTTCTTAGCAAAGCGAATTAATCCATAGATTTTGATATTTTGACGTTCGCTGTATTAGATGGATAGCCAGTAAGGACTTTAGCGTAACATCAATAAAATCTTTAAAGGTGCGACTTTAAGATACAAACAATAAAAATAGCGTTAAATCGGTCCTAAACCGGGATTTAATAAAATAATTCTTGTTAGTAGACGTGTTTTTAACGAAATGGTCGTCGTAAAACGTTATTTCTAGGAGCGGCACGCACAATCCATATATCCTCAATTAGCACGTTTTATTGCTTAACAACACCGATTTTATTTAGTGCCGTTTGCTACTACATAAAGTTAACTTTCGAATTCATTTTTCAGTGGAATCAGTTCGTTCTGTTGAAGCTGTAGAGGGAGGCCTGGCCAAGTTGCCTTGCGACATAACACCGTCGTTTCCAGGCGACAAAGTGCACATTGTTATCTGGTATAAAGAAGATCAAAACGGGAAATTTTCTCCAATATATACGTAAGTTATTCAAATTACTTCGTTTTTGATTGTAAAAGACAATTTTATTTGATTATATTTTGCGTTCGTGTGAACTACAGCAGATGTCGGAGACGCGGGCTTAAAATAAAGGCTCGCAACGTCTGAATTCTCAAATTCTCGCCCTGAGGGTTATGAAACTTACTGGCTCCGCGCTATTTATTCAGCAATACAGTGTATTTGCTCTGTTATATCATGAATATACAACTAAGAAGCGAATACGTATTTTCTGATAACATTTATAAACAACACTTGCAACATATTTTTAAATCGCTTAATCTCGTTTATTCCCAATTTATGTATGCAACCCCTTTCGTTGTCAAATAATGATTACGCGTTTCGTCAGCTTGCAGTTTTTAAATTAAAGGAAAGTTAATATTTACACAAACTTTAACCATAAATTTTAAATGTCGCCATAATTTTCATTTCCGCTGTTTCCCAACAATTGACTATTTACTCAACAATGCGCAGTATTTGCTTTTGTGTTCATCGATATGAGTTGAAAACATGACTAAATTTATCCATTGTTTACATTGAATATGTCAGGATAATTTATATTTATACCTGTAGTTAGCAATGGGCGAAAATTAAGCAAGGACCTTAAGCTTACTTATAGTCTAACTATTTATTGTAGATATAGACTAGATTGTAGTTTGAAATCATTTGTTCAGTGTATGGAAGATGCAAGTTGTGCATCTGTTAGAATATAATTTAAAAATATTAATAAAAATAGGTAGAACTTCACGGATATTGGTTTAAAAAACCAACCACATAAAAAAAATTTACTTTCCAGCGAAAATGCTACAAAATGTACAAATTACATTCTGTAGGATTCAACAAAATGCTTTTAAAAAGTTGTAGAGTATAATTCTTTCATAATCAAATGAAACAAGAACACCACAAATAACAAACACAATAAAGAAATATAAAAGTGCATACGTAACACATTAAAAACTAGAGAGAGAAAACGGCTATTTACATTCTGCATGGCGAACGATCTTCTCATTCAGTCAAATACATCATAATCAACCTGCTTTTCTTTGGATGTATCTAGTTTTGATTCAGTATATGATTCAGGATCAGACCATCCAAGAGAAATTATAATTGGAGGAATGTCATTGACACTACAGTTTCACATGTATTTTAATCAGTCATCCCTAATAATCTTTTTACAAGAATTTAAATTGTTCTGCCATTTTACCGATTAAAGTTAGAAAGATATTCTTGCCATAAATCCATAACCCTGTGCTTACACAAGGGTCGTGAATTAATTCACCAAACAAAACCCAAATGCCTTTATGGGATGATACAGGCAATGCTATGGGGGTAATCTACGACTATAATGCCCACATGTGTTTAGTAAGGTATCTATAACATACTTCCTTGAATAATATTGAATGGCCAAAACTGACTTTATGATATCCCAAATGAATTTTCTTGTGTTCCTTTTATCGAAATCAACCTCATTTTTTATATTATTATTCCCCCATTTCAGAATTGCAAGAACTAGAGGTGGGTGGCTTATCAATAAGCATGGAATGACGTAGAGAGCACTGTGTATTGCCACTACATATTTGTTATCCACTATATGTAGAGTAGGAAGAAGTTCCACTCATTTCTTACAAATTTCACCCTTTATATTTTGATGATAATTCTTATATTCAATTCAAATTACATCCATTTAAAAATCCCGCAGTGCACACACCATATGAAACAGTAAACCTTTGGCCTTCATTCTTCATTTGGGTTTCCTTCTGATTCCATATCCTGAACTCACATGTGTACCTATCAATCACTTCCGTAGATCCATGTTTCATCAAGAAATATAAAATTAATGGTTAATTGTAATTATTTTGACTTTAGAAATGCAATTTTCGTTATTTATAAGCGTTTCTCTCCATTGGTATGTGTCTATTGTATTTAAAATCCATGCTTCTAATAATTTTCCGCGGTGTTGATTTTGACACTTCAAATTCAAATTCCTGTTTTGAAATTTCCAACAATTTTTCTAAATTAAAGTATTCGGCATTCGTTTGTATACCCAAATTTTTCTACTTAAATGCTTTTTACAACAATAATTGTCATAGTATTTGGACGGTTTTCTTCCTCCCGATTTAGTATCTTTTGCTTTGATTAGGGCAATACTTCCTTCACAATTCTTAAGTAATTTAAATGCTGAGACCTATATGAGATACATAACTCGCGTAATTTGCAAAGCTTGCTAACGCTCGTTTTGGCAAACTTACGACTCGTCAAGCATTATCGCTCTTTTCATAATGGATTACGTAATAGTTATTTAAGCTACGTAAGGACGTATTAACATTTGAGGTAGGCGAATACGAGCCGAGGCGAAGCCAAGACTCGTCGCCTTCCGAAGATGTTAATAGTCCATACATTCCGCGTTGCTTATTATATTTTTTTCGCTTAGCAAGTAGTTTAAAAGAACAAGAAAATATTATTTGCAAAGTATGAATTATTTTGTGACAGTTTTTGTGGTAACTATGTGTCCTATAATACTTGGCAACATAAAAAAAATTAATACAATAACAGTAGTAACACTGACAACGGTAAACGTACAGTTCTGTTATCTGTTCATTATTTTCCTAGGAACGTAAGTGACACTATTAAGTTCCGTCGTCAAGGGTAACTAGAGCCACTGTTGCCATTGAATGGTTACGATATGAAATTAGAAAAAAATATAGGATAAGGAATAGAGTAAATCAGGATCATTGGTCGGTACTTATGGAGTTAAATTATGATCTACATATGTACAGCTAGAAATTTTGAGGAAACAAGATGTTTAACAATTATTGTAAGTACATAAATAAATAATTTAAATGTAAAATTTAAACGTTGTAATGATAACAGACACTTAATACATTCATTTGAAAGTAGGTAATTTAACTAAAGTTAATTTGGAAGAAAAACATGTAGAGCTTTTAGGAAATAACTTAAAGTCAGATTTTAATTATAATGATAAGCAAATCACAAATTTTGCGCTGGAGATCGGCGATCAATAAATTCAGTAAATCTATTCCTTCGAATAAACATTCAAGTTGGTTTCAAAATTAATCCAATTAAAAATAGTATCAAGAGAGGAAAGTTTTAGTTTTAAAATGACAAGTAAATATTTTAAGTAGTTTAAAAGGAATAAAAATGATTTTTTTCCAGCCATATTTAATTTTAGTAAAAGCATATAAAGGTTTTAGTATTTTAATACCACAAATGAGGTGAAAATATGACCTAGTTAGAGAGGCGGGGTTCTGTTGGATGAGAAGAGCTCAAAATCGTGAAATATTGTAAAAGTTGGGAGAGGCTTATGCCTATAGATGGACAACATAAAAGCTTAAAAGAAGAAAGAAGTAATTTAACAGCGAATAAAGATGATCATGTCACCAAAGTGAGCAATTTTAGCATCCAAGAACATTATACAATTTAGAAAATTCTTCCTTTAAATTGGTTTTAGACTAAAGTTTAAGAATGCAGAATTCACTCTACCATTGATGGGGAACAAAACACACAAACATAACCGACAGCATAAGAAGTCCTTTACTTGAGATGAGGGCAGACTATATAACTCCAAGGTATCTAATGGACCCTATCTTCAAGATAAAGATACAAAATCATGGAGAGCATAACGAATACAAGCAAATAATTTCTGATGGAAGCCTGCTCTGGTACATCAACGGCTTCAAGCTGACTTAGGTGCTGGATTAGGAATTCATGACAAGAGACCCAGCGAAACGCTTAGCTTCCTCTGGGCAAACCCGTCACAGCTCTTCAGACAGAAATATACATGATACTTCAATGTACGAAAATAAAATAAGACCTTTAGTAATAAGCGAATCTTCATCTCGTCCAAGAGCCAGCCGGCGCTGAAAGCCTATACTAGCGCAAAGATTTCACCCAGACTGGTTTGGGAATGTGCTAAAGAGCTCAATGGCCAGACAGAACGTAAGACTGTTAAATTGTTATGGGTTCCAGGCCATAACGGCATAGACGGTAATGGGAGAACCGATGATCTGGCAAGCCAGGAAGCAACTGGGGCGTATGTTGGTCAGAACCTGACTTTGGAATTCCAAAAAATACAATCCGTGACTATATTAAGAACTGGATTCGTACTCAACATATTTTCTACTGGATTAACTCTCCAGGACAAGGCTATAGACAACTTAGGCTATTATCCACACAGTGTGTGAGTGTCCCGCGCACTACTCAGGGACTGCTTCAAATTTCTGATCTACTGTGGTTTAAAGTTGGATCGAAAACAGATGCAGGCTCCGGTGCAGGCATTTATGGCGACCAACCTAGAATGAGATTGTCTCTCAGGTTGCAACGGACCTTAAAGCATTATTATTCTTTAAATACGACTAGTCAAGCATCAACGCCCGTCTCATTTAGCGTACGTTGGAGCGTACGTAGAATACTTGATGAACGTATCAAGCTAGACGCACGTTGAGACTTTAATTATCTGCGTGCGTTGCAGCGTTCTATTTGTACGTATTCCATGTACCACACGTGTGCCTTTTTAACGTCCGTTAGTGTTATTACGCTGAATTATTGTGTTGATTGTAGTGCATATTTCGACAAAAATTATTTACTAGTAGAAAGAAAAAAAAATTATCAGCCCTAAGACAAGCATATAAAGCGTAAAAATGGTCACAATTTTAGGATGCACCCACCACTTTCTCTTTTGCTGCTTTATTTTATTTTTTAAATATTGCACCAGTAAATAAGAAAAGGCAACAACTTCGCTGCTATCCATTGCATAAAGACTAATTAAACGCGGGTTTCTCAAAAATCGTTGACGTTCGTGTGTTCAGTGAGGCGACGTACGTTATAAATGACGTGCGTCGCAACGCACGTTAAATTTACGCTCGGGTGACCCTAGCCTTTTCAATCGTATTCTGCGACCATGAAAACCCCACCAGAGGCTACCAGAATAGGCATATCTATACATATATGCTGAGACAGTCAAGCAGCACTCAAAGCTTTAAGCTCTGTGAAAACCAAATCACTACTCGGAATATCGAGAGGCCCTTGAAAGGCTCGGCTCAACCAACTGGGTTCGACTAATCTGGATGCCCGGTCACAGTAGCATTCCATGCAATAAGAAGTCCGACCGTCTGGCCAAGGAGGGCTCCTTGCAACACTTTTCAGACTGTGAACCGGTCCTCGACCTACCTAAAGCAGGCATTCAGCAAGCAATTAGCGACTGGACTCGCTCTCAGTTCATCTCATATAGAACTTCAAAAGCTAGGTCCGAACAGCTTCTCAGGTTCAGTAGGAAGCATCTCAGGATGGTCACAGGTTTCCTTAAGGGCCATGGTCTCTTTAAAGGACATCTGTATCTGATGTGCCTCTCTTACGACCCAAGTTGCACATTCTGCAACGAAACAGATGAAACCTCTCTTCATCTCCTTTTGCAATGCCCCAGATCATTTCATCTAAGGCCTCGCCTATTTGATGCCGGTCTTCTAGAGTCAGATGATACACGGAACGCCTCTATTGACAAGATCTTGACCATTGGGCTAAGTGCCGATTTGTATGAAGACGTCCCTTAATTTGCGGTGGATGCATAATAAGCCTAGTCCCTAGGCCCTAAGTGCTGCTATTTCACACCGCCGAAAGAAGAAGCATGTCCGGCACTGGGAACAAAAGGATAGCACCTATTCGGCTATCCAGTTATGGAAACGAAGGATTTCTCATCTCAGTCACTGATAAGCCTTTTAGGTTGGAGTGTAAAAACCGAAAAATTTGGTAGGCGGGCTTTAAACAAAAGATGAGTTAAAGAAAAGTTGAAGCAACCCCTAAATAATGTAAGAAAATTTTCGCAAAATACATACCCAAAGCAAATTAAAAAATTTTGAATGATTTCCCTTAAGATTAGTGATATTTTTTGGAATTAGTTTGATTTTCAAACCTAAATTTCTTATTAAAAACACAAAATTATTTCTGAGTATGACTGCCCAAGAATGTAAAAATATTCTAGTTTATTTATTTAAACTGAATACTTTAGATCCTACCCACCAGAAATGTTTTGAAAAATTCTTTAACATATGTTTAGAACAATTTCCTTTCAAATTTGACAATAAAATATAACAACAAGAAGGATTGGCAATGGAGAGCAGCTTATCTACTCTTTAATCTTTATGGTTTTTAGGAACACACACAAATAATGTTATACCAAACCATTTTATGCAAATCAGCAACAATAGATGTCTCTCTAATGAGGTTGTTAGATGTTTCAATAAACGTAAATAATTTTAATAAAGAACATGATATCGTCAAACAAATAGTCATTTCTATCAAATTTCCGATAGAATTCTAAATAAAATTTTAAGCGGAAAGATTTAGAAAAAAATATTTTTCTCACTACCACCTTGGTAAATTGACATTTCATTGTCAAAAAGTCGACAATAATGGAAACTAAAACATTTAGTTGAACAAAAACAGACTGTATCTAAGGGCAAAAAAGACGATTTACCGCGCCAGGTCATTTTCCGCGCATGGTACCCCATAACGCTACACCATAACGGATATAAAAAAAATAAATAGTTATAATGGAGAATACGTGCTTATTTATTAATATTAAAACTAATTTTACAATTGGAACAACGTTGAATGTTAAATGAAGGTGTATTTACAAAATGTTTGATTTCATTCTTTTCGTTACTGAAAACAGAAATTGCGTTTATGTGTTTGTTTGTACCATAGCAACAGCGCCGTTAAACTGTCATAAATATAAACGTCACAATTTTTGTTAAATTATTAATGAATTTTATTTTGTGGTAGTGAGAAAAACGTAATGCGCAACGCATAGGTAAGTTTCTTTTTTATCCTCGGTGGCTTTATGGACCTCAGCTGCGCTTCGGTCCACAAATTACCACCTCGGATAAAAAAGTTCACTTACCATAACTTGGAGCGCAAATAACTATTTCTCACTACCACCTTGGTAAATTGACATTTCATTGTCAAAAAGTCGACAATAATGGAAACTAAAACATTTACTTGAACAAAAACAGACTGTATCTAAGGGCAAAAAAGACGATTTACCGCGCCAGGTCATTTTCCGCGCATGGTACCCCATAACGCTACACCATAACGGATATAAAAAAAATAAATAGTTATAATGGAGAATACGTGCTTATTTATTAATATTAAAACTAATTTTACAATTGGAACAACGTTGAATGTTAAATGAAGGTGTATTTACAAAATGTTTGATTTCATTCTTTTCGTTACTGAAAACAGAAATTGCGTTTATGTGTTTGTTTGTACCATAGCAACAGCGCCGTTAAACTGTCATAAATATAAACGTCACAATTTTTGTTAAATTATTAATGAATTTTATTTTGAGGTAGTGAGAAAAACGTAATGCGCAACGCGTAGGTAAGTTTCTTTTTTATCCTCGGTGGCTTTATGGACCTCAGCTGCGCTTCGGTCCACAAATTACCACCTCGGATAAAAAAGTTCACTTACCATAACTTGGAGCGCAAATAACTATTTCTCACTACCACCTTGGTAAATTGACATTTCATTGTCAAAAAGTCGACAATAATGGAAACTAAAACATTTAGTTGAACAAAAACAGACTGTATCTAAGGGCAAAAAAGACGATTTACCGCGCCAGGTCATTTTCCGCGCATGGTACCCCATAACGCTACACCATAACGGATATAAAAAAAATAAATAGTTATAATGGAGAATACGTGCTTATTTATTAATATTAAAACTAATTTTACAATTGGAACAACGTTGAATGTTAAATGAAGGTGTATTTACAAAATGTTTGATTTCATTCTTTTCGTTACTGAAAACAGAAATTGCGTTTATGTGTTTGTTTGTACCATAGCAACAGCGCCGTTAAACTGTCATAAATATAAACGTCACAATTTTTGTTAAATTATTAATGAATTTTATTTTGTGGTAGTGAGAAAAACGTAATGCGCAACGCGTAGGTAAGTTTCTTTTTTATCCTCGGTGGCTTTATGGACCTCAGCTGCGCTTCGGTCCACAAATTACCACCTCGGATAAAAAAGTTCACTTACCATAACTTGGAGCGCAAATAACTATTTCTCACTACCACCTTGGTAAATTGACATTTCATTGTCAAAAAGTCGACAATAATGGAAACTAAAACATTTACTTGAACAAAAACAGACTGTATCTAAGGGCAAAAAAGACGATTTACCGCGCCAGGTCATTTTCCGCGCATGGTACCCCATAACGCTACACCATAACGGATATAAAAAAAATAAATAGTTATAATGGAGAATACGTGCTTATTTATTAATATTAAAACTAATTTTACAATTGGAACAACGTTGAATGTTAAATGAAGGTGTATTTACAAAATGTTTGATTTCATTCTTTTCGTTACTGAAAACAGAAATTGCGTTTATGTGTTTGTTTGTACCATAGCAACAGCGCCGTTAAACTGTCATAAATATAAACGTCACAATTTTTGTTAAATTATTAATGAATTTTATTTTGTGGTAGTGAGAAAAACGTAATGCGCAACGCGTAGGTAAGTTTCTTTTTTATCCTCGGTGGCTTTATGGACCTCAGCTGCGCTTCGGTCCACAAATTACCACCTCGGATAAAAAAGTTCACTTACCATAACTTGGAGCGCAAATAACTATTTCTCACTACCACCTTGGTAAATTGACATTTCATTGTCAAAAAGTCGACAATAATGGAAACTAAAACATTTAGTTGAACAAAAACAGACTGTATCTAAGGGCAAAAAAGACGATTTACCGCGCCAGGTCATTTTCCGCGCATGGTACCCCATAACGCTACACCATAACGGATATAAAAAAAATAAATAGTTATAATGGAGAATACGTGCTTATTTATTAATATTAAAACTAATTTTACAATTGGAACAACGTTGAATGTTAAATGAAGGTGTATTTACAAAATGTTTGATTTCATTCTTTTCGTTACTGAAAACAGAAATTGCGTTTATGTGTTTGTTTGTACCATAGCAACAGCGCCGTTAAACTGTCATAAATATAAACGTCACAATTTTTGTTAAATTATTAATGAATTTTATTTTGTGGTAGTGAGAAAAACGTAATGCGCAACGCGTAGGTAAGTTTCTTTTTTATCCTCGGTGGCTTTATGGACCTCAGCTGCGCTTCGGTCCACAAATTACCACCTCGGATAAAAAAGTTCACTTACCATAACTTGGAGCGCAAATCACTATTAAAAGACAGGTTTATTACCAATTACAGAAGATACATTTTATACTTCGGTTTCCTATGTTAAGCATTTTGGAGAATACATCAAAATTTAAAAATAAAATTAATATTACGCGCAATTTAGTGTTAAGAGCGTTCACTACCCTGACAAACAGAAACACCTGCGGGGCAACGGTAAAGAGTGAGGTAAATTTTAGCAACTTGGGAGGCGGGGTTAATTTGTTCCCACTACTATCATTATCGCAAATACTCGTTTTAGTTATGTTGCCATCCCTAATAAGTTTAGGCGTGTGAGGCGCTCAAAGACACACAATCAAAATACAAGCGATTTCTGGCGGGTTCGCCGTTCGAGATTTTTTGCTATAAATTTCATAATAGGCAGTTTTGTGTTAAATAAAAAAAAAACGACAAAATTTACTGTTACTCCTGACGATTTCTTTAGACGATTACCCGCTGAAGTTTACAAGTTTTATTCACGCCTAGTTATTAATACAACAAAACAAATAATAATAATAAAAGCTGTAAGTGCAATATTTCGTCAATTTTGGACACCCTGTGTAAAACTAGTACTTATTTATTAATAATTATAAGTGCATTACATATATGTATTTGTCACTACAAATACGAGAAAAATATTGAATACAAATAATTAGAGTGCGGATTTATAAGCACAAAAAAATTAGAAAAAAGCGCTTAAAAAAGCCTAAAAACCCGAAGAAATAATCCTAAAAATAGTACAAAAACCTTACTATAAGCACAAAAAGGCCAATTAAAAATATGCCTTTATTTAAAAAAGTTAAGCATAATTTTTTAAACAAAACATTTAGATGTACATAATACTGAGCATAATAAGTACCTATTATTTACCGAGTATTTATTATAAACAAAAAAACTACTAATTATCTATGTAACTAAGCTGTTAATTATTCTGAATTAGGTATAATTAAATGTTTTTCTAAATTGTCAACCGTAAAATTTCTTCTTTTATCAGTTAAAATATTTTTGAAGAAAGAAAAGCTTCTTCAATCTAAATGCCTTATCTAAATTAACATAAAGAAACCCAGGGAAAACCTAATAATTTATTATAAAATAAGCAGAAAAAGGGCATTTATAGCTATTAAGACAACAAGTGTTTTATAGAAGGTTTAAAAATCAAGGTCGTAGTTCAAATCCGAGCGAACGAAGTGAGCCGAGGATTTGATAGACCGAGATTTTTAAACTATAAAACACGAGTTATCTTCAAGATTTTTTCTAACACTAATATCAGACATTTTCTTTCACTGATATATTATTAGAAATTTTAATAAATTATTATTTCAGACGTGTTATAATACACAAAATGCGAAGATTGCTAGGCAACGACGTATTTAAAGGCCTATAAAATACGTTGTCATTGACGGCGTATTTTATAGAGAAAGCGTATTTTAAAGGAAACATAACAAGTGAGCTCTTATGTACCATAGAAACAGTATAAGATATTAGTGTTAGAAAAAATTACTTATAAGCGTAAAATCTTGAAATAAGCAAAAAAAGCATGAAAAAGTTTGCAAAATATCGTTGCTTTTACTATGATTTGTGCTCATATGAAGGTATTTTCACGTTGCTACCGTTTCTGACAAAAAGCATTATTGCTAGAAATCCGCACCTTACAAATAATAACTAAAAAGAAAATAAAGTCTTGTAACTCAACTATTCTCTTGGAGGGTTTCTGATCTCCATTCCTCTCGACTGCCTGGAATCAATTATTTCAGGGAGAAGGCATTTATAGAAAAAGGTTGTCAATTTGTTTTCCATTTTTTCTTTCCAAAACAGGGTATCTCTTTTAATCTGAAAAATTGTACATTAAATATGAACTTTTTTCTCGTGACTGTATATGAAAGGGTGCGTGGTATATTTATTGAAACACAATTTTTCGAAAAAGCAATTTATGGAAGCCACAATTTACCGAATCACATATTTGATTGAACGAACATGTGGTGTCTTCAGAGTAAAGTTTTCATTCAAAATTTAATATCCGAAAAATTTTCAGTACATTCGAATACAGTTTCATAAATTGTGGGTTATATAAATTACTTTTTGGTTTAATTATTGTGTTTCGATCAGTTGTGTTCGATCAACTGTGTTTCGATAAATTTACCTAGACCCATGTATAAGTGCCCACCTCTTCAACTAATATTCCCAATGGTGTCCAGATGACAAAGAAGCACATATTCGTCTTAGTTACTTGCAGCTGACCTTGCACTTGAAAATAGTATTCATGGTTTCGCTTCAACCTTAGTGTATTATTTTCCATCGCAGCAAATTTAATAATCTTTTGCTGAATGGCATCTTCTGGTTTGAGTTTTTCAGCATTTGCTGGACATTTTATTTCCACTAAAGCATTTATACCATCAGGGCCGATTACTATTCCGTCAGGACTAGCTCCTAACATGAAATTCTCTGGATCAATAAAAAAGCCACAGGGTTTTATCTCTAGCTGATATCGATTTTCGAATGCATGAACTGCTCTTAACTCATTTCGTTTACCATATCTTGTACTGGCATTTCCCGTGAATTTGTTATAGAGTAATTTTTTTACTGTATTGACACACGACGTTTTCTTTTGCAAGCTGCAAATGGCTTTGAAATTGGATGCTGTTATCCTATTAGCCCTTTCATGAAACCATAGGGGATTACCTGCCTGTCCTCTAGTCGCTTCTTCTATTTTTTTAATTTCTGCTGTAGTTTTTCTTAAGTTATTACAAAAAACTTCTTCCATCCTGGCATATTCTTCCGGCGTCAAATCTGCAACAAACTCAGTTGAGGTTGCACCATAATGTTCATCCGGTGGTGCTGGTTGGTTTTTTACTTTGTAAAGTTGTTTTTTGCAAGACTTCATTTTTTTAGAGTAAGCCTCCCGATTTTTCAATTTGTTTATATATCTTTTCAATGACCCATGAGGGCTTTTATGTACCATTGCTTTGTGAAGTATATGGTAATAGTTACTTCTACTATTATAGGATATGCCTGATGCCTCTGCTCTAGTCCCGAACTGCCTTCGTAGGGAATAATTTATTCTTTTCCCGCCCACAAATTTGGCAACTATTGAATTATAGTGCTCTGCAGCATTATTTGACATGTTCAATATCAAACTGTATGCATTGTTTATTAATCTTTTGAAACATGTCAAAACATCGTCATATAGGCCGCATTCCTTCATAACCGGGATGTAGTTAATTTCGCCCTCTTCTGTGGTACAGTTGAAGTAACCAATTTCCCCACATTTCTCATGTTCTCCAAAAACATGAGACGGAGCATTTTGTAAATCCTGAATGAGAAGAGAGATCTGTTCTTCTAAGGCAACACTTTGATTTCGTCTAAATTGAACTGCTTTTTTAATTGCAGCAACAAGACGATAAGATCTCGAGGATACTACTTTCCGAAGTTGTGGGGAAACCGGAAGATTTTTTGCGTTACTTCTTTTTCTTCTCTCTATTTCCCGGAGATTCTTAGAAAAATTTCGTATCAAGTGATTTGTACATTCCACCTTTTCCACAATGCATGGGCCGTATGGACGAGTTTCGATTAGTCTTTTGTGGACGCTGCTATCGCCATCTCCTACGAGTCGGGTAAATTTTACACCATACGTCTCCCAAACAAATTTGAACCCATCAACTATTAATGCAGCTTCCATAGCTGTAGAAGGCCCTTCAAAATTTTTGTAACATACATGTACTGGAGAAGATGAACCTTTATTTTCAGCACGTGCGCATATGCAGCAGTATTTATTTTTTATGCCGAGGTATAAAACTTTTCCCGTTCTCTGTCCGATTATGCATGCCTATGAAGAAATAAAAATTCGTGTATAGGTATCAATTTATGTGTTTATGAAATACGTGCATAAAATTCCGAAAAAAATTTCTACGAAGATTTCAACTTTTTGTAAATCAAATATACCTACATCACAAAAAAAAATGAATTTGATAGTAACTTTTTCTTTATTTTCCGTTTCAAATATTAAATTACTGAATACTTACTACTCCTGACAACGCGTTGTAATTTACGTTATATGAACGTTTTGACCACGCTCCATCTGCGATAACCGTAATGGTTGGCGTTCCATTGGAATCAACCTCTCCATGCAATCGAGCCAGGCGCGCTTCTTCATTTACGTTTTCTTCAATTTGCTTCCACAGTGTTTCATGAATTCTGTCGGCTATGTTGTTATGGCATTTATTAAAAGTTCCAGGGTTCATGAATGGAACATTTAAAACCGACATTACTTCACATGCCGTTGAATAGCCGATACCAGAGGAGATGATACCCAAAGTTGCAGCATCATTTACTCTCAACTCTGCCCTGTCTTGATAATCTGTTTGTACATCCATTCTAATATTACACATTTTACATTGCAACGTGATGATGCTAGAAAGGCCCATGACATTCTCTTTTAAAATAAACATATCAGTTATATTGCAATCAAAAGGTTCATGCCTTTTTGATGAAAAAATTTGTTCAAAAAAATAATCCAAGGCGATCAACCTTCTTCCTTCAAGATGAAATGTACTTTGTTTTTTGTCATCATCTTGTTGCCCAATCAAAAGTGGATTGCAAGAAAGGTTTCGATTCAAAGAAACCTCATCGCTAGTACTGGCAGCAAGGCAGTTTTCTTGTAAAGTCACGTTAGGAGAGGACGAAGATATATTATGTTGAGAAGCACTATTATCCTCTATGTGATGTCCTGGCATCTCGATATTTGACATGTCGTTTTGAGAATTATTGTCCATTGATGATTTCTGATTTTTAAATCTAAATGTAAACCAAGAAATAGCTATTTCATTCTTACTCGCGTGCGAGAAATAATTATGTCAATTTGTCAATTTCTACAATTGTATAGAAAATACAAAAAATATCGAAATATAAAAATTCCTAATGCTTCACTGGGTGCGGGAAGTGGGTAGGTACTTACCGTCGCTTTTGAGCTAATCGATGATTAAGACGTCTTGAATAATACGTTGTTTTTGAACGAGGACCATGTGGATGTTCCATAACGATAACGCTCACAATACAGGCACTCGCTTTAAAATCACTGTCGCAAAAAACAAAACAAGCACACACCGACAATTTATTATTAAAACACCACCTGTTCATCATTTCGTCTCGGAGCGGCGGAGTTCGGACAAAGGGCGGAGCAAACTAGTTGATAAAGACTTCACCACTGACGGCGCCACCAACCAATCCGTTTTTATAAAAAATGTTTTTTGTTATTTTATTTAAAAATTAAAGGTTAAAAAATTTTCAAAAGAATCTCTAAATTTATAAAAAAGTATATTCTGTCGCGGAAAGTGAATAATTTTGTATAAATTGCGATTACGCCAAACAGAATAACTTTTATTTAAAAAAAAAAAAAATTCAATAACTTTGCGCGCTAAATGTAATCTTTTGCTATTTTTTTTGTCTAAACAAGTTTTTAGTTCGTTGCACAACAACTGGGAAATATGAGGATAAAAAATCGGCAAGATGTAATGGCCTCTTAAAGTTGATAGTAAAGCATATTTAACCAAAAATTATATTCAATTTCTAGGATAAAAAAAAATCAGGAATTTATTTGTTAAATTTTGGAAATACCAATTGTGGGATGAAATATATTGGAATGACAACTAATAGTATCTGAACTAAAGTTAATGAACACTATAGATTAATTAAAAATAATTAAAAACATTGAAATTTTTCTAATTTTTAACATATATTAAATTCAAATCACCCATTATTTGATCTGAGTAACTGTTACAGCTTCATGTAGCCCCGGTGTAAGGAAGTGATAGATATTTATGAAGAGTATTATTATTTCTAATCACAGGTATATTTGTCCATTTACATTATCCTTACAATTCGACTTTAACACTCTTTTAGTGTTGCCGCGAGACGAGACGAGATAAAATGGCTCTCTCGTCTCGACGAGAGGACGCTTCTCTCGCTCGAGAGCACCTTTCTCTCGTCTCGTCTCGCTTCTCTCGTGATTTAAACCAAATATCAAATATGAAGAAGGCAAAAACACGACGATCTATAGTAATGAAGAAATATTTTACGAATGTGCACAGGATTATGGAATTTTTGATAAATTGCAAGGAATCATAGTTGACAACGCGGCAGCCAATACAACTTTTTTAAAAGAACTGGACAATTTAATTAAAAAAGATTGTCCAAATCACTCATTCAATACAGAAGATTCTCACTATAGATCTTTTGCACATATTTTAAACTTGGGTGTGCAAGATACGTTAAAATTATTAAAACTGGAAAATGAATCCATTGAAGAGAGCGACGATGATGATTTGGCCGAAATTAACCAGGAGATAGAATTGGCGCCCTTGGCGAAAGTAAGACTTCTGTTTAAAAAAAATAAAAAATCTGAACAAATCCAGAATCTGTTAAAAACGCTATATGATGCTGCTAACATAAAATATGTGTCAGTAAATATAGATGTGTCTACAAGATGGAATTCTACTTGCGACATGTTAAATGTAGCGATTCGTTTAAAAATGGTCCTAAACAGTTTAGTTCAAGGTAACGAAGATTTTAGTCACTTACTTTTAACTGAAGTGCAATGGAAATTAATTGGCATAGTATGTCAATTTTAAAATATTTTAAATTACTGAGTACTACACTATGTGGAGAAACCTACTCAACATTACCCTTAGTTATAGTTGGTTTTAATATTATATTACTAGACAAATTGGAATCTTTTTTAATTTCTCTGAATAATATAGAAGCCACAGATCATCATGTGGAAAGCACCCTAATAGAAGCATTTCAAGCAGGGAGAGAGAAAATTCTGAAGCATTATTATAAAACGAACTGGGTTTATTGTGCGGCATTAGTATTAGAACCGAGACACAAAATAGAGACATTTAATTTGACATCGTGGGGAAGAGAAATTAAAGAAGGATATTTGAAAAAATTTGACGAAATCTTCTACTCATTCTACGTAAAACCTACTGCCACTGAGACGGAAGCAGAACAAGAGAAAGATTCATCATCAACAAGTAGTGATGAATTTATGGCTGGCTTATATAAAAAAAAAACGATCATCAACAATATAGAGGTAGCAAGAGCCGAATATCAAAGGTATATAGGCGGAGAAAGAGCTAATCGAGATACCAATATTTTAAAATGGTGGGGTGACCATGAGGAGACATTTTCAAATCTTGCTGGAATGGCTAGGGATATACTGGCAATACCTGTCACCAATGTTCCTGCTGAAAGACTATTCTCAAAGGCAGGACTCGTAATAAGAAAAAGCATAGGAACCGTCTTAATGCAGAGTCAGCGAGAATATTTCAGAATAAAAATTAATGTTTAAAATTGACGTTTTATTATTATTTTTTATAGAAAGATAAGGCAATGGTAAGATTGCATTTTTCACCATACTCTGATTTCGCATTTATATCATTTTTTTTAAATGTATTGATTTTTTATATTTTTAAAATCCCTTTAAATTGCCATAAAGACATATGTACGCTGTACGCGTCTTATCGTTTTTTTTTTTTCATTTGATATAGTTCAGGTATTAATGAAAATCTAAAAAGTTTCTGAAAAATATAAGAGAAACATATTTCATCTATGTAAAACCACCCTATAGGTATAACCTCTATTAATTTAAAATGGTGTATCGTATTACACTACAATTTTATAAATTTCTGGTTATATGCTAATTTTACTCTTCCCGCAAATACTTGGAGTTTACAATAAAAGTACTTATTTTCAAAGAAAATACATATTACAATTTTTGCATATTTTTAATTGAAAAAAAAACACAAAAAACATGAATAACGGCTTAACTGTTTAATATGTCAATGCAAACACTCACAATAAATCATAAACATTATAAAACCAACATTTTTTGCTCGAGAGAGATCGAGAGAGACGAGAATTTCTCGACGAGAGAGGGCCTTTCTCTCGTCTCGTCTCGACCTTTCATTCGAGAGAAAATATCTCTCTCGTCTCGTCGAGAGAGGGCGAGACGAGACGAGAGACGAGAATCTCTCGTCTCAACGGCAACACTACACTCTTTAAAAATTGGAATATTGTAATTTTGAAAACTTTATAACGAAATTTAAATTTAAATATAAACTAAAATCGGTGGTAAAATATACGTCAATAGTTACGAAGTAGCTAACATTTTCTACTTTATATTACATAAATTTAATTTTCTCTTCTAAAGTAAATTTACCAAACATAATTATAATAGTTAGCAAAACAACTGAATTTTATCCTGAAACGGTCGTTTTATTTAATAAATATTTAGGACTAATTAGTTTTGGTTATTTTAATTTAAATACATATTGAAAATACAGTAAATAAGTGTATAAAAGCTCTTGGTTTTATAATAAGAACTCAATAATGTAACTGCGTTAACATTGCTTCTTAATTATTTGGTAAGGTGGTTGGTGGTATTTGTTTAGGATTCAGGTATTGCTCTACTCAGAAGCCACATGAATAGTATAAAATAGACTTTTATGTAATCTTTTACATATAAAGATTATCATTCTTACCACAATATACGAAAGGAATTTGGCATCAAAAAACTTTCACAAAAGAGAGCTCTGTTAAGTATGATCTTCATATATCGGGTGATCAAATGAATTTCAGATTAGGGTAGGCGCTGTAAGTACAGAGAGTACTGCAGCGCACTATAATTCATATTGGTTTGTTGTTTGGGCAGTTTATAAAACAAAATATTTAAAATTAAACTAAGACATGCATAAAAAATAAATAGCCTGATAGATGTAAAGTTCATTTGATCACTCATTGGAAGCTTTTAAACAGCATGATAGACTAGCCAGGTCCCAAAACGAAAGTCGTGCATATATCAGTCGTTGCTTGACTCGAATCAGAAGATTATGCTTACTGTTAATTACTTTGATAATATGTGCAATTAAAAATAAATTTCGCATTGGGGAACTGTAATTGAAAAATCTTTTAGGAGTCTTGCTTTATGTATTTGCGTTTAGACTGCCCAAATCTATTATTTTGAATTATTGTTATTATTCTTAGTTCTTTGCTTTGCATCATTTGTTATTATTTTTATTTATAAAACATATTTACCAGTGTATATCTGTTGCGAATAAATGTTAAATATCTTATAGCCGAAGAGCCAATGTAGCTAAGCTATTAGCCTGTATTGCTCTTTGAAATAAATACATTTTACTCTTAATACTCTTCAATTCGGCATTATAAAAATCTTTCAGGAGGAACTCGTATGATGTCTCAATCTGAGAAGCCGAATTTAATTTGTATTTTTGACTTTAGTTACCTATTGTTCCACTAGTGCCACACTACAGCTAAACTGTTAAGATAATTTCAAACTACAATCTGCTCTGTTTTTACAAGAAAAAATCAGACTATATACGCACTTATTTACGTTCAACTTGTTATTTTTATTCGTTCGTAGTTTCGATTCCCGGGATAACATACCATTAGATCAAGGGAAACATTGGTCAGATGAGTTAGTCCTGGGAGAACGGGCGCACTTCCGCTTTCAGGAGGAACCAGCGAAACTTAGTATAGACAGCGTGTTACACAACGATGCTGGAGTTTATCAGTGTAGGGTTGACTTCAAACAATCCCCTACGCGAAACTCCAAAGTGAATTTAACAGTCATAAGTGAGTACAAAACCGAAAGTGGCTTGCCTTCCTGCAAGGATTGCGCTATTATCCATTATTAAACCAGATAACATAGAGGCGCCCCTTGAAGTATATTCTATTTGTAGTTCCTCCTGGGAAGTTAAGTATTTTAGACGAAAAAGGAATTCGCTTTAATAATTACATTCTGGGGCCTTACAACGAAGGATCTTTAATTAACCTTACATGCATTGCCACAGGAGGTAAGAAAGCTTTTATTACTTGTTTTAATTTATCGTACGTATTTTAGCGTGTTATAAATTTCCGCGTCGTATTTCAAATTTCAGGATTTCCAGTGCCTAAAGTGACTTGGTGGCAAGAAAATGCTCTCTTGGATGATTCCTGCGAGGATTTATCCGAAAACAAAGTGCAGAATATTCTTCATATGGAACGGCTACAAAGAAAGCATCTTCATACGGTATTAACTTGTCAAGCTTCCAACAACGATTTGATTGCTCCCATTTCTACTTCGGTGCGTCTCGATTTGAACTGTAAGTGCTTTCGCCGTTTAATTTTGTAAATGTTACTTTCATGTTTGTTGCTACAAACCACAAGGAACGTTTCTCTCTTTTTTTTCATTCCGTTGAATATAAAGTATAAATTTTCCTTTCCATTTCCCTTAAATTTCGCGGAATGTTGAGCTATTGTCCCACATCCCCCCGATATATAAAGAGCTTAAACACTCTTCCGTATTTAAATACTTCCTGGGCAACGGTCGGATTATTCCTTTTCTTTTTACGTTATTACGAAACGAACCCTTAACTTGAAACGAAAAAGAATATCCGTTCAACTATTTAATTTTTAAGTTTTGTTAATAAATTTCTGCCTTTCAGGCGAAAGAATGTAATAGAGTAACTGGATGAAGCGCAAGCTTCTATACGAACCGAGTTCTACGTTCACATTTTTGGAAAATAGATTGCTTTACCACATATCTCGCGGCCCCACTCTTGTTTACCCTTTCACATCGTTTGTATTTTTTGAGGGGCTAAAAATTTGAGGTAATTTATCTAGCTATACAACGCGTTTTGTATCTTCGCATTATCGCATTCGTAGTAACCTGAATAAAGGGAATCGTTCCCTTTCGACACTTTTATAAACTTACATTTTAAGTGAGTCGTGAGTGTAGCTGTTACATAAAAAAACAGAAGTAATCTTGAATGCTTGGAACTATTAAATTCACAATTGATTGTCTGACGAGGTTTTTTGGTTTAGATCTAGCAATAAAGGTTAAATGAAACATAAAGGAAATTTGGTATCTTTATTAATCTAACCTATGTCATATCCTACAAGCAAAACTTACAAGCTGCAGTGTTAAAGTTAATTTACACGAAGGTAGTTGATATTTTAATATTCCGAATAACAGCTCAAACAGCATGGAACAAAACAATACCTTTGCTACCTATTAATTTTTAATGCCTGTTCCTCAGCGTAAAGGGCCCTCCCTTGATAATGTCTGAAGGGAATTTAGTCCCTTTTGGTCTTAACTGGCTTTCTCTTGTATTTTGACTAAGACTTGTGAAACATAAAGCCCACATCTTATATAAGTAGTAGGTACCTATACTAAATCTACCAGCATTATAATTTTACAGCTTTTCCATCCGTCTTAATAATTAATCTCTTTTATTAATTGAATCTGTTCAGAAACTTCGAATTTATATTTGTGTAATATCAAAACCTTTAATAATTAAAAGACATACTGCGTAGCCTAAAATATTTTGCGGTTAGAGATAGTTTCCTTGTTTATAATATTATAATTATACTAAAAATTAATAAATGTTTTTCCAAATGCAATTTTATAAACAAGAATCGTTTATGATATTCTTTACAAAAAGCAATAAAATTAGGGCATTTTGATTTTATTATTTTAAATTTGAAAGGGCTTTAGTAATCTGAATAATTAGTAATAAATCTTTTTTGTAAATTTGTGTAGGTATAAAACGATACCTTTAAATCAAACACATAAAATCACTGTTGGTTATCAAACAATAGTTTTCTTGTAATACTTGATTTTAGTTTTTTTATCGATCGTAAATGCAATTGCATGTAATTTTCTTAGGATTTTGGGTCTCATACCCTGGAACAATATCCATAATATAAAAACAATTTCATTGTCATTTCTCTTTTACTTACTAATATAATACTGATAATATAAATATATTAAATCACATCTGTACCAAATGGCATAAGATAATTAATATTTAAACTAAGCGAACAAATGCATACACCTACGTCAACAATTAACATAAATCAAACAACAATATATTTAAAATTTTATTTATCGTTCCTAACGAACTGTAGCTACAATCAATGCTAATAGGCAACATTTAAAATATTTTTCAGAAACCCACACCTTGCAAATATACTTATTAATTAATTCAAATCAAAATAGATTTAAATTGAAACCAAAATGAACTAGAATTTATCGCGACAAACCCTGTATATCTTAAAATTAATTTGAAAAAGTAGGTAATGACAATTAACAAATTAAAACATACGAAAACTATTATATCTTTTCGGAAGAAATATGGCCAAATCCAAATCCTCCTAGGCATGAAGAGTTCAAAAGAATGCTGTCTTCTAATTCGTGATATATTAGTATACAGGGTGATTAAAAGTATTGTCATTAAATTAAATGGGTATATGCTGACCTCAATAGAAGCACATTACAGCAAAAATTTAAAGCTTATTGCGATTTTTGTTTATTTTAAAGTTTGTTGCAGACTTGTGAGAACCGCTGGCTAATATGCCCTTTAAAAGCCTGCGATAGAAATTTGACTCTGCAAAAATAAATGAAACATTACACATCTTTCAGGCTTGAGAATCACAGTAAACAATTATTGGTATGTTTAAAAAGTGATATTAGAGAACATTGTTGTTAATAAAGAGAGCAGGACTTACAGAAGATGTGCAAAGGTTCTTCCATTAATTCCTACACAAATACAAACTGTCTATCTTTAAGAGCTGCAGCATTCTGAGGAGCTTCCCAGTAAATTCAAATAACGTCAGTTAATTCGTTTGTTAAAAGCTTAGGCTGACCTTCTGTTAAAACGTTCGAAGAGTGACTGACAAACTGATCTACGTAATATACATGAACTATCTTATCAGTAAGGCGTTTGATAAATTTAGATTCCAGTGACCCCAAACCAATTTTGGTATTGATATTTTTAATCTTTTTCTCAGCTCGCCGTTTACTTGCGACACATGGTTTATTCAGAAAAGTTGTTCCATTTGATATGCTCCTTAAAATTAATGACAATACTTTTGAAGCACCCTGTATAATTAGTGACGGTGACTTAAAATTCATTAAAGAATATTAATAGTATAAAACAATTATTACAACAACTAACTGTCGTATAAAACTAATCGTCAACTTGTTATTAAAAAAAAAACAATTTGAAACTGTTAACAATTAAGTTCGATACTAATAGAAAGGTATCAATTTTTATTTTAGATATTTATGGAAAATATGAAAATTTTATAAGGAATAAAAAATATGCTTGAAATAAATTTGTTTTTAAATTAAAAGTATTCTTTTCAAAATATTACAATTACAAATAATCCGTCTGAATTTGTAGTCAAGCTTTCTTTGCAATTATTCAACTCATGCCGTAGATTAAGTCGTATGGTTATGGTTAGATACTTCACCTCACATTTTTAATATTTTGAAAATTACCATTATCATATTAGCACAAAATTTAATTTTTTTAATTTAATTTATTGGCAAATAAGAATAATAACGTTGAATTATCAATAATTTGTACATTACTTGATGAGGTTAAGTGGTCGGCTTTTGGCTAAATGCACAACATGATTTTAAGAATTTCAAAGCAAGCGAACACCCGTTATAACTTTCAATGTTGCACCAGAACTTAAACTTCTACGATCAGTACCAATCTAAAATGCAAATTGAACGGTGATTTTGGAGTAAATATGTTTTTATCTAATTTCGTTTGTGAGATTTTATTTGATTAATAGCACCGAATGCTTGGCTATTTGGCCAACCTAAATCTATCTCAGCCTAAACCTAACAACTAGGATTCATATTTTGGCGGTTCGTGGAAATTTGCGAAAGAAAAATCGAAGTGAAATTACGGTGTACTGAGTGAATGACATTCCATGGAATTCTTTAATAGAGAAGAATTATAGAATTTCTTATTATTTTTCCCTGAAACGTGTGAAACTAAAAGCAAATGCGTGGAAATTTCCTAGCAAATGGCGTATAGTTAGAGCGCTTTATCCTTTAGGCAAGCCTAGGCCCCAAAAGGTGTGGGGGTCCTTAGGAGACTGAAACTTGACTGAGAAAGGTTCTCAATGTTTTCGTAAAAGAAGAAAACTTGTATGATCTTAATTAATACGAATTAAATAGGAAAAATCCATAGAAGGGATCATGATTATAATTAAATAAAATATGAATAGCCTAGAACCCACCGTAGTGAAAATTCGTCTCCATCCTGAAAGGGTAGTCAAATGGAATTCCCGAAAATTAATTTTTTTAATTTTTATGGAATTTAATGGTAGTTTCCGCTGTCAAAATTTGACTAGCGATTTAGCCCTTGGAAATTTCTTATACCACCAACGAGATTCGAACCCTATGTCAGTTGGTCACGAAGCGGACCCTCAATCCGCTACGTCACGAGCTTCCGTTGTGAGATTTTTTTGTTAAAGGAGAATTAAAGTATGTAATAACTAAGCTGATCTAAGTGATCTAAGCAGTTTCGCCCTGGAGATTATCAAAATCATGTTATGTAATGGGTTTTCCAAAAATGTTGTGCTGACATTTACATTTTACAAAAGTTAAATTAAACCAAGTGTCCCAAATGTGTTAAAAATTCCATTACTTATAAATAAAATTACTTACTTATAATAAATTATCATGGCTAAGGTCTCACATCAAGGCTTTTTGAATGGTTAATGAGCATGCAGACGGGTTGCTAAAAAGCATGGAAATGAAGCTCTACTATGTGTGTATTGTGTATATCGTTCAAGATAAAATTTTAGAAGTCTAGCTTGTTTAAAATTGTTGAACGATTGCAGTAAATATATTTCACATCATAGATTTATAAATGGCGTTTTTCACCTTTTAAGAGAAATAAAATTAAAAACTTTAATTTAATTAGCAGTTTTAGTATTTCAGCAATAATTTTAAAAAAAGGAGAACCAAGAAACCTGCCATTATAGTTCCCCTTATAAAAATAGCCGTAGTTTAGTTTTTGACTTTAATGTATTAGCCTAATATTGCAGTATATTTAAAAAAAAATCCTTTTTTTCCACCGCGATTTATAAAAGCAAATAATAGCGAACAAGTGTATTTTCAACAATTTCATTTGTTCGTTGCGAAGTCCAACTTTTATTATTTAATACTTCCCAACTTTTCCAATTTGATTTGTTTTTAACGAACTCTCACAATAACTTGAAACAATCTTCATCGAACATCTTTATTCTAGTTATATCAACCTTCTAAATTCAAAAGTTTTGATTTTTTAAGCGTACCTTAAACTTTTGCGTTTTATGCTGTTGTAATTTCTGAAACATTTTACATGAAACTTTTGAATTTGTTATATTTGACAAAATGTACTTTTTTTCTCTAAGAGAGTATCTATTTCAATGTTTAATGCAATTCAACAAAAGGAAAGCTACCGAGTGCTATTAGCTCGCCTATTAACAAAATTTTACGTTTTATGTTTTCTGAATAAATATAACACGTACTGTTTAAACAGGTAGTGTTAATGAACGATACCCAACGAATATAAATGAGGCAGCGATATACAAGTGGTGGCGATCTATTTCTGGTCGAACGTCTGCCCAACACGCGACAGAGGTATAGTCTTCAAAGCCTCCGGCAATTTCTCACGGTCGATACATGTTATTTTGCAGCACTATGTTCGTTGGATGGGTTTTCTTACCTTTTTTTTCCGAAATTTCAATTCTGATACTAAGAAGACGTTAAGTCTAATTAAGATAGCTAATATGTTTTGATTTTACTTAAAAGTTCAAAGTAACAGATTATTTTTTAATTTTGCAATTTTAATCATGTTTTTATTTTCGTTTAATGAATTGGGGGGTTTTACCGACATATTATTTTTGGCATTTATGAGGAATACTTTATATACACAGTATTTTGTTTATTGGCCGTTTTCGAAATCAGTGACATTTTTTTAAACGTCTTCGAGTGCAAGTTTCCCCAGAGTTTTTGGACTGTATAAACCGAAATCCAACCGAATTTATGCGTCGATTTGTAACTAAAGACGAGACCTGGGTTCATTACTACAACCCAAAGACGAAACTCCACTCGAAGCAATGCAACAATGCACAGAATCCGGTTCCTCAGCTGCAAAGCAACCAATAGCCGATTTTGCTGGCAAGTTTTATGGTATACCAAAGGGATTCTGATGATAAAATATCTTCCAAAAGATCAAACTATAAATAGTGAATATTATTACGATAACCTTCTGGAACGATTGCACCGAAAAAAGGCCAGGTTTAATACGAACAAAAATCACCTTTCATCAAGAAAATTCACGCCCCCACACTAACGTTACTGCAATGGCTAAAATTAATAAACTAAAGTAGGCTTTGCTTCCGCATCCAGCATATTCGCCAGTTTTGGCTCCATGTGATTTCCATTTATTTCCTAAGCTTAAATTTTTTTGGGAGACAGAGATTTTCAACTGACGATGAAGTCAAGTCCGCTGTAGACGCCTATTTTGCTGACCTCGAGGAAAACACCTTTCGTAATGGGATCAGAGCAGTAGAACATCGTTATACACAAAATGCATTGCACTGTCATCAGACTACGTTGAAAGATATCATTGTAAAAACATACAACTAGTTTCCCATTATTGGGCTAACCACTTATCACCCCAATCGCCGAAGTACCCGAGCGTTGCCGGCCATGTTCCCTAGTGGGGCATTCACAATACCTTTGCCTTTACTTATCATCCCGCCCTCGTATTATTGTCGTGTAAAATTTTACCAAAGAGCTTGAAAAAGCGCATCTGTACAAATTTAATAAGGAAAACCAAAATTAGAACAAAGTACCCAAGTAACGTTGAAAATTACAGGCAGGGAAATTCCAGCAGGAATGAATAACTGCTCACGATTTTAAAAACTGAAAGCAGACGTAAATAATAAATTAACTAAAAAGCGCACGTACTTAAAAACGTCCTTAAGATGAATAAGATTGTGAAAGGCATTTACAATTGCCGTGTGTACCTAATAAATACCCTTAAGTATCATAGAGGTTGGGTTTTATTTTCCTCAAGGGAACCTCTGAAGTTTTCTGGTATTCACACTGAAGAGCGATACGTCCCCAAGATATTTTCTTAATATTATACATCATTCTCAATTTAACATATTATGTTATATTTTGGCAAAACGTTTCGGAAACTTATATATCGGTCTAATGGCATTATTTAAGCTGTTTTCGTGTTTAGAGGTTTTGTTATTTAGGATTACCCCCTGAAGTGTTTAAAATGATACGTTGTTTGCTTTAATTTTTACTTAATTCATATCACCAACTGCAATTGTCATAAAGTCAACCTAATTTGCCAGAATTCATGGTCTTCAGTGATCAGTGGTTCCTGGACACACTTTTTAAATCACAAAAATTTTTGATAGGTAGTAACTATTTGAACATTTGCAAGAAGCGTTTATCACAAAATGGTTCAGAAAGCAATAACACAACTTAAACTTTTCCACTATGATAACCACATAAGAAATACTAAAAGACATTGCATAAATGACAAATCCTACCTTTTGCTGAAAACTGCAGGTCACCACCTTTTCCGTAACTTCCATAATGGCCATCATAATTACACAACGTACACGTATATCTGCAAAGCCTTTTATCAAACACATTGTTTATGAACTGTTCGTTTATACAATAAGGCCGCTTTAAACACCGTATTGCATTTGTAATTCACTATTTACCTACACGACAGATTGCAAACTGACGTGGGGTGTGCAACTAGAGCGATGTAAATGGATTATGTGTTATCTGCATATGTGAAAACCAGCTGGAATTGTTTCGTATGATAAACTTAAGGCCTAGTCTTTTGCACGTGTGAAATGTTTATCAGGTATGAATAAAATACCAACTTAATTTTTATTACCACTATTAAGCAGCGTTGAAATTATTCTATTTGCTACTTTACGTCGGAACTTTTTAGTAGACTTAATTTTGTTTTTACAGTAGACGTTATAAACCTTAAAATGCTACTAAAATTTGTTTAAAAACTAAACCTTTTATTATCAAATTAAGCATTGTAACTGTCGTATATTATTTTTGCTAAATAATTTAACCATCATACTAACCGTAATTAAAGTTGGAGAAACTCCAGAATCAAAGTGCTTTTTTTTAGTTTAATTAGTTAGAAATGAAATGTTTTGAAAACAAAATTTAATTTGATTTACTTCCTTTATTTTTATACTTTTCCGAGTTATGATTTACGTAGATAATAAAAACTTCGAGCTTGAGTTTGGTGTAAACTTATTTTAATAGTAATAAAATGGGTATAGTTTTTGGAGGTTTAACCTTGTTTTTTATCGTAAAAAGAATTCTATTTTTAAGTACAGTATTTTTCATCTAGCATTTGGGTTGACGTCAACTTGCCCCGTCCAAGAAATGTCTGTTTAGGCACGCATTCGTGCGCAGTAGGTAATGAAAACCTAGTTTAGAAAGAGATGAAGTATAGAGTATAGTTGGATTGTGAATTTATCAACCCAAATCCTAGGTGAAAAGTACTGTATATTCTGCGGGGAGCTTCAGATGTTTAAAGCATTTGAAAATTTTTGATTATTAGTACTGTATTGCCGAAAGTACACTGTGCAAACTTTCAAATAAGGGCCCCACTGGAATAAAAAAATTGTCACGTATAGTGTTATGCGTACAGGGTGTATCGAAATTCAACTGATTAACCCTAGAGTGGAATTTAAAAAAAAATAAGAACAATTCTATTTATATAAGTTGCACCAAAGAAAAAATAACTCTAAAATTGCACTATTTTATAGAATCCTTTAGACTTTAGACAATTTATTTCTCAAGTTTTTCTGTACATATTGGGCAGATAGGTGAAGAATGTTCCATACAAATAAACTTTTTGCACATTTTGCAGTTAAATCGGGTTTTCCGATCTTTACAAAAGGCGCATCTGCTTCTTTTATTGTCCACCTGACCACCTGATTAGTGGGCTCTGTATACTGTGTACCTACTCTGTACCACTTATCCTCGCTGCAAGCTGTAGCATTTCTCTAGGCAAGTACTTACATGTTAATCTTGCTTTCATGTAGTCCGTTACCAAACTTCGTCCAAGGTCTTTCAAGACCGTTCTTCTACATTTGCTCTCTTCATCGTTGGAAAAATTACTGCGATGAATAACGAAGGCATTGGTGGCTGTAACATTGAGGAGCCCATAAAATATAACCATCGGCCATCTTCTAGTATTCCGTGCTACATTATACTTTGAACAAAGCTGATCGACTGAATCCTCCTTTCGTAAAATTGTCAAAAGTTATTATTTCTGGTTTGTTGTTTTCGCCAGTACTTTTATCAATCGCATCGTCATGGTGCATAGACGAAAGAAGCAAAACAGTTCTATTTTTTTTTTTTTTTTTGGTATGTAGGGAACCATAGTCATATTATTATCAAATCGAAACATACTAGATTTTGGTGGTCTGACGGATTTCTAAAACTCAGGTGGAATTTGTCTCTTATTCTTACGCAGCGTCCCCACGACAGTTTACGATTAGTCAGTAAATTATTCACTAGGTCCACTGTCGTAAACCAATTACCCATTGTTACGTTTATATTTGTTTGAGGTATTGGCTGGCAGATTCTTTCGACTACATCAATTGCTGCGTTGCTAACGGCAAATTGGCCTTCTGGCTGTTGTCCAAGATACACTTCCAAGTTCAAGGTATAAAAAGTACGAGAGTCAACTAATGAAAATACCTTCAATCCATACTTAGCTGGCTTATTGGGATTGTACATCCAAAAGCCACAGCGTCCCCTGAAGGCTAAAAGCATTTCGTCCACTGTGGCAAGTTCACCAATGGAATAATGTTTTCTAAATTTACCCACTATGGTTTCAAATACGTCCCTAATCGCTGCGAGTTTATCTAAGCCTTTTCTGTCATTTCTGGTGTGGATGCTATCAAAACGTAAACATCTGAGAAGAAAACGAAATCTTCGCAAAGCCATTGTTGCTGGAAACATTTCAATTCCTGTCCATCAGTTCCCCAGAATTCATAAATTGATGTTCCACCTCCGTGAAGCACACCAGCAAGCCATAAGCCATAAACCGCCTTTAGTACACAAGCATCTGTAAGTCTCACGTCAGAATTTCTTTTGTAATGTTGTGCTATACTTTGACTGTATATGTTTGTAGATTCGACTATAACCTTCATTATATATTCGTCAAAAAATAATTCCCAGCAAGCTCTTGAACTTATAGCATTCTTTGCATTACCAATAACTCCCGGAAGTTTAGTTATACCTAATTATTATAATATTGCATTTCCGAGTACGAACAGCCTTTGAATGACACAGCTTTTGTAATATCGTAATATTTTGGCCTCAGGAATCTACTGCTGGTCTGTGAACCATTACTTATGGACCACCCTGTATAAGATCAGCAACAGGGGGCTTCTTGGGATTTAGTAGTTTTATTTCGGTTTTTATTTCCTTTGGGGTAAAGAGTTTGACATTTCGATGCGGCTCAAGAGGTATGGATAGATCCCGCTCTATTTCTTGATCTGGTTCCTTTTGTCAAAGGGTTGAAAAACCGAGGACAGGTGTTCGGCAAATAGTCTGACCTTTTCCCCATCGCTTTTTGCCCAAGGTTCGGTATTGCTTTTTCTAATTGATGGTACTTTTAATTTAGGTTTTCTAGCTTGTTTGACAGGTTTCCAGACAGAATCATCAGTTCTAGTTAATTGGGATACATATTTATTGTTAAAATTTTTCATTTCGTATTTCTTTGAATTTAGTTTTTACCTTATTACTCAAGTGATTATAAGCATTTTTGGCAGCAGGTGTATGATTTCGTTGCCAGTTAGATTTCCTTTGTAGAATGGTTGATGTCGCTTGTTGCGCAGCTTGCTGGAGTTTTATTATTAGTTCTTCTGTAGCTGTTTCAATTTCTTCGCACTCTTTGAGTCGAATGTTTAAGTTTATGTTTTCACTTAAAGTATTATGATATGTATCCCAGTCCGTTCTAGAATTATATAACCTGGGTGTGGGCTTTCTTTTTGTGTATGATAGATGCACCAACTGTTAGTATAATAGGAGAGTGATCAGAAGTTAGGTCATAACTAGGTATATGCCTGGTTGATTCCATTTACAACAAAGAAGTCCAATAGTTCCGGTATCTTGTTTGGATCAGTGGGCCAGTAGGTTGGTGTTCCTGCTGAGATAACTAGATATTTTTTTATCTTCTATTGTCTTAAGGAGCTCTCTACCTTTCGTTGTTGTTAGACGTGATCCCCATCTAGTATGCTTACTATTATAATCCCCTCCAGCTAGGAATTTATGGCCTAGTGTTTGAAAGAATTTGTCAAAATCAACCTTTTTTATATTATGCTGAGGTGGGCTATAAATTGCTGCAAGTGTCAATTCATACGGCAATGTTTTTACTTTTATTGTGGTAGCCTGTAGGCAGTCTTCCTGATGCTTTACTTCTTCGTGATGCTGAATAGTTTGCTTAACTAGAATTGCTGTACCTCCATCAGAAATGTCAAAGTTAGTAACCCAGGGAGGATCATTGATTCTGTCCGTTACTTATTTCTTTATTTATGTATTAGGCTAGACTTAAAATGAAGTATTTTTAAGCTATTTGCAAAGTACTGACAAGATTTACAAAAAAAGAATTGTTTATGCGGACAAAATCCTTTCCGCAACATGGCGTACGTGGTGTAAAACGAAATTGAATGAATTATACGTGCAATAATAATATATTCCAAACAGATTATTAAAAATATTATACTAGAATATAATTTATTGGTTGTGCTATTGCTGAAGATCGAAGTTCAACAAAAAAAAGTAGATTTTCTAGTTCCCGTTAAAGTTAATTCTTGATTTATTGTTTTAAACACCGCTTCAATTAACCAAAGTAGAACTGTGTCGGAACTCTTAAAATTTCTAGATATATCTGTATTTAATAAAGTTTAAGAATTGCGTAGATATTTGCAAACTTAATAAATGTGATTATCTACACAGCGAAGTTAGTAATAAATTGTTTTAAAGAAGAAAAGTAAATTAAGGGCATTGGAAGGCAATTTGCAAAGCTTGCGTGAATTTCAGCGCTGGAGATAACGTGCAATCGATAAGCAGAATGAAAAATCCAACCTATTATAAGGGTTTTATAATAGACAGCATTTTTCAACTTCCTATTACTTTCTGTCTTGTTATTTTTGGCTTACATGAAGTCGAAATTAATAGGGCTTCAGATAAGATGGCCTTTGCAATTTTTTCTACCGATGTGTGGACAGACAGGCAATTACGGTTATTTGTATTTCGAACTGTGATATTTATACAAATGCAAGGTCGTTAAAGTGGCCTTAAAAAATACAGGCTAATTATTTTTTCCCGTTTCTCGATAACCAGCGATAATGAAAAAGGGGCATACTTGGTTCGACTAATTATAACTTGCTATGCAGTTTTCACTTCATGTGGGTCAGGTTTTTAACTGGCAAAGCCTCATTATCCGTAATTTGCACGCAATCCGCGGCCAGAAAATGATAACGCCGTCTTTTATTTATGTAGTGTTACCCGGCCTAGAGAAAATTTATGACGTTTAAGTAACAAATAGCTAAAGTCGGGGCATCTGCCACCATACTGAATTATATGCTTAATTTATTACTCAGCTTTGGCAAAACTATGCTGCGCTTGTATACTATAAACTTGTTATAAGGTACCTATTAAATTTTCCCCATTTACACCTCGGGTTTATTTAACTAAAACACCGCCAACAAACTTAAGCTAATAAAACTTGTGTACAGATGCTTTAATACTATTGTTCCAAATGAAGCTTTTAAACTAGTAATTTTAATTTCAATGCCACGAGAAATTCGTGCGGGTATTCAAATTAATTCGTACTCTTTTATAGTACGCCCACTTACTGTAAAACTCGTTGGAGAAAATAAACCTCTTTCGGCTGGAAAATTATATCAGCTAAGGTGCGAGATTAAAGGATCAAGACCAGCCCCGAAAGTTTCTTGGTGGAAAGGGAATACACTATTAACAAACGTTCAAGAAAATGTAAGATAAATATTAATCGGGTCGGAATTTTTATCGATATATCTTGTATATTTACAAATTTAATTTTAGATCAGTGAGGATGGTAATACAACAACGAGCATTTTATCTTTCGTTCCATCTTTAGAGGACGATGGAAAATACATTACGTGCAACGCAAAGCAACCCTTAATTTCTGATAACACGCTCGAAAGTAGTTGGAAACTAAATATAAAGCGTAAGTTTTTTACCCTTGATTTGTGTTGGTTAAAATTCTCATAAAGTAAATATTATGACTAACACTAAAATGTCGATGGCGCCAGAAAAACCGCACCATCTTTTTGCTTGAATTTATGTGCGTCATAAATAACCATCAATTAATTGTTTCTTTTTCCTTCCGAGAAGCTTTTTATCTTCTGTAAAGTAGTTTGACGCGAATTACGTACGTATCAGTGAATGTAATAAACGTTGCAGATGTCCCTGTGGTCAGTTTGGAATTGGGTAGCAGAGTAAGTAACAAAATTAAAGAGGGCAACGACGTTTACTTTGACTGCAACATTAAGTCGAACCCATGGGTTTATAAAATTAGTTGGAAGCATAATGTAAGCTGAGATACATAATAACTACAAGAACTGTAGGTTAGTTTTCAGGGTAAAATGCTATTTAGCAACGTAACCGAGGGGATAATTATAAGCAACCAAAGTTTAGTTCTCCAAGAGGTTGGTAGAAATAAGGGTGGCTTTTATACATGTATAGGAAGTAACCAAGAAGGTGATGGAGGGAGCAATTCAATACAGTTGGAAATTCTGTGTAAGCAATATCTTATTTTAATTTCCTGCTTCTAACACTAACTAAGTTCTGTCAACTACAGTTTCGCCAGTTTGTCGTTCCAAACAATCACTAACCTACGAAGTGTCTTTACATGAAACAGTTCGCATCAGTTGCGACTTAGAAGCCAATCCAATAAGTACCGAATACATTTGGATGTTCAACGGTACTAATGGATTAAGTAATTTTATGCCTATTCACCAAATAACACGAACAATTTTATACACGCCGAAAACTAAAAAGGAGTACGGTACGATATTCTGCAAAGGAATAAATGCGGTAGGAGAACAGGAAGAATCCTGTATTTTTAACATCATTATTGCTGGTAAGTTTAATTTTCAGAGTTGAAGGGATTTACTTAATAATGTTTATATTGCCGTTAGATAAACCGGAAACATTATCAAACTGCTCCCTGCTAAATCAAACACGTTATTCGTTAATTGCTGTATGTGCTCAAAATTTGGATGGCGGTTTGAACCAAACATTTGTTGCGGAAGTTTACGACCTACAAACAAATAGGTTGTTGAAAAATCTCACATCTGAAAAACCAGAGTTTACAATCGACGGATTAAATCAAGATTGGCGATTAGAAATTAATTTATACGTGGTCAGTAAGAAGGGCAGAAGCGAAACAACCCGTCTCAGTACTGTTAATCCCAGTTGGGAAAACCCTGCAGGTAAGGTGCAGCCCACCATGTTCAAAATGAACCCTTATTTCTTGTTTATTATTCAAAGAGGTGCTACTTCCGCCCGAAAATTGCTCCGTAACCTCCCAAACTCGTTTCCATCTACGTATAAAATGTCAAGCTCCTAAGAACCAGAGTCGTAAATCTTTAACATATCTATTACAAGTATACGACGCCAATTCCCGTATACTTGTGGCCACCTCTACTTCTCAGTCTCCCGAGGCTATTACCGTTACAGCACTACCGAGAGATTACCAAGATTTACTTCTCTTTGTTAGAGGTGTTGATGAAAACTTAGTAACTAGCAATGCAACAATCCTTTACGCTCCCGCCATTGCTAAAACCGCCAGTTTAATTCATCGTGGTAAGACTTTAATGGTGGTTAAAACCCTTACTTTGTATTTTATTTGGTGGTGGGCAGCTTAGACGAAGTTACAACATTTTTCGTTTTGTTTTCATTCGTCATTTTTCTAAACGTAAGAATTTCAGCTCCAGCTCCCGCTCCGATAGTATTTCGTGTTACACCAACACTGGCAATAACAATTAGCGTGGTGGTAATCTTAGTTCTGATTTCCATCATATTATTGGCTGCAAATCGATTGTGTAAATATAGAAGACACAACGACAAAGACGACGGTGGGCTTTCAGCAACACGTACTTGTACAGTTATGAATAAAAGTGAACAAGCTTCGGATACAGAAGATGATACAAATCCCGATATCATACCGGCAGATGAAAAATTCATACCAGATCATTTAAATCCTGCATCCTCAAAGACATATGTTAGAATACAAGACCCCGATGACATCAGTACGAGTTATTTGGTAAGTTTGATTTTATATTCTTGTTTGCTGAAGCAAATACCCGATTTTACACCCAACTTTAGGTACTTTCTAAAATGTTCTTGATAAAGTAAAACACATAGGCATGTGGTTTTTGGTATCAGAATAAAGTAAGCTTCGCTTCGTAATACAGGGCACCCAAGTTCAAAACCTGAGCGTGATTAGAATTTTATTCAATTCTAAAAATGTGCTGAAATAAAAGAAACAACAATTAACAAAGGTAGGTATAATGGTCATAGTAATTATAACCAAAGATAAATTAAGGAGAATGCAATAAAAAATTCAATTTTTCTTCAGCATTGTAATCAGTTGTGTTTGTAAATACAGGGTGTATCAGAAATAAGTACCTACATTAAATTTTTTCAGTGGTGGAACTCGTCAGGAACTACATTTCTTATTAATTTTTTTTAAATCTTACATTTATTTTACATTTTTACCCCCTCCCCCCCTCCTTAAAATAACGAGTTGTTTACGTATTTTCAAAATAATTATGTAAATACTGCTAAGCTTAATTTTTAACTAAGTTGATTTACTATAGTAACCAACATTCGAAATTTGTGATAACTCTTTAACTGATTTTATCAGAAAATCTAAAAAGCATACAAAAGAAAGTTCCTAAGAAATGTTGTAGTTCTTGACGAGTTCTATTACCGAGGGAATTTAATGTACTTATTTCTGATACACGCTGTATATGTACAATATATTATTTTAACAAAGGTTATATGATAATCTGCAATCCTTATAATACTTTATTTATATATATAATACATCAATCCATAGCCAAACTTCAATTTTTTATAATGAGGCAATAATGCTTTCTTATGTTTCATAAAATAAATAAATAAGTAAAAATTTATATTTTACATAATAATTAATTAGGTTTAATGATATATTGACATTATTCCAACTTGAGATTTTTATATGAATGTATGGCAAACCAAAATGAAGCTTTCAGGTTCCTAATAACCTAATAAGGCTCAAAAACGTATTTGTCATATTTAAATAAATTATTCGGAAAGCAAAGCAATAATTTCGTTTAGGTTAGTGGTTTTTCGTACGTTTAAAGATGGTTTCTGAAAAAAAGACACCTTTAAAAATAAACAAAGGAAATATCCCCACAAAATTTGAAGGGCAGGATAATAAGAAATTACATTAATTACATATTAATAAATAAAAAACGATATAATATTTTTTCCCTGAAGGTTTATGCAAGGGCTGATGTTCAATTAAACCATGTCAAACAATAGGCAACCATGTCAAACAATAGCCAAAACAAACAAAACTAAAATAGCCAATTCAAAAGCAAATGATCGACAAATTGAAAGTTAAAGATTCAAAAGCCTACAACCTTTACATAAATATGAAAATCAGTGAAATTAGTGAACAAATAACAAACGCAGAACAAAAATGAAGAAATAGGTACCTACCATTATAGAATTATTTATATAAAAAATAAAGATAAATTATCGAAATCTTGCTTTTCACAGCAGAGTGGCAAACATGCCAAACACAAAATAAAAATAAGCATAATGGAGAAGAAAATTCGAGAAGGAACAAGTCTAAGATATTATATTCAGAAATGTAAGTATATAGAAGAACTTCAAAGCATGATATCTATAATTTACATGAAAAAATAATAATAACGGAAGCTATACATGTAAAGAATATACCATAGAGGTGCTGTTTCAAGATACCTGTAGAAATGTAAACATCAGTATAATGGATAAAACTGACCCAGAAATAACAAAGCAGGAAGTAAAGAACGTAAAAATAGTAGATTGGTTAAAATACCAATTGAGTTCCTTAGTAGAAGAGGGCCAGATAAACATACTGGATTTATTCGATACTCTACATAGATAAGGAATAATCAATCTCAAAGAACTTGTTGATATCTGCCTTTATAACGATACCGAAGAAATCAAACGCCAGAATATAAAACGATTCGTTTTGCTTAAAAATTATCTATAAAAGAATACACCTAAACAACAGGAAAACCTTACTACCACTCAATTTGGAATTTGTAGTGACCTTGGAACTAGAGATGCATTATTCGTCTTTACTGTCTTGTCAACCAAATTAAAAGCAGCAATAAAAATGCAACAAGTACCTAGTGGTTAACGTTAAAGGGGCTTACATAATAGGTGAAGAAGGTTGTTTAATTAAAGTGAAAACTGAAAGTGACAAAGAGATAACTTGAAGAACAAACCGAAGCTGGAAAACATGGCTCCAAAGAAGTTTTATAAATAATGGCGTAACGAAAACATAAAAAAACAAATTTAAAAAAAGCAGCGGAAAAATTATGCTAAAAATTTTGAAATTGAATATAGTGTGGAAATTAAATAAAACATAGAAAAATTAGAACAGCATACAGAAGCTAACCTTAAAGTATATTAACTGATTTATGAAAACAAACAAGGCTATGGAAAACGATGGCAAAAGTAAAACAGAATTAATGACATCCGTAATAACTAAGATCAATTAAAAGTAATCTACAAAAGAAAAGAATGGGTACAGATAGAAATATAGAATGTCGGAAGAACAAACGAACAGATAACGCTGAACTAATTAATAACGAAAATTAAAAATTTAGTTACAATGCATTAGCAAAGAGAAGATATGATTGCAGGAATTGATGAGTATATACATTTTAACAGCTAACAAGAAAATAAAGTATTAGGAACAGGATTCATTATAAACAAGCAACTTGAAGCAACATATCGGAGAAGTTATGCTGCATAATACTAAGAGGGCAGTTTCAAAAATGTACCATAGTGAACGTAGGTATATGCACCAGGAGAACTTTTTTCTTTCAAAATGAAATACGATCTTAAAATGGTTATATGAGATGCAAATGACAAGATTGGACGAGAAGAAATTTGGAGATCTCCCAAAGACAAATACTGTGAACATGGAGATACAATGAGGATGAACGATCTTAAGAGAATGCAGTAGAGGAAGATATTATAATAAACAACACCTAATACTTCCACCAAAAAAATATGCAAAGGTATGTGGAGATCACCAGATGAATCTTGTAAGTCAGATTAATCAAGTCCTCATTGAAAAAGAAAAGAAAGATGCATAATGAAGAAATCTAGGAGCGAACTCTGATCACCTTTTGGAACGTATAACAATGAAACAAGAAATTCCATACGAAAGATTTCCAAAGAATGAAAAAGTGGCCACAACAGAGGTACTAGAATGATAGAATAACAGGAAACAATTCAATACACAGAGAGGTTAGCCAATAACTTAAAATCAATATATGATGTTAATAACAGCAGAAACATGCAGAGACAGGAAAAATATTCGAAGAAACAAAAAGTGTTTTGATAGGAAATGTGAAGCAAAACTACAAAAGTGAAAGATAACACGAGTATAAATTCAGTGTCAAAGGCCCTGTAAAACCATAAAAATATAAAAACAAATACGCATTTCGGTAACTAAGTAAGATACCATCCCTAATGCTAAGCATTGGTTGGAGTTATTGAAGATATTATCTTCACCAAATTAGCCGGAGAAAGTGACTCTGACGATCTGGTGAAGTTTTGATGAAGTTCTGTCATGACGAGAATATCATCAACTCCAACCAACCAACAGTACCACTGAAGCTTAACAATGAGGATGGCAATTTAGTTATCGAAGTACGTACTTGCTTTAATTAATATTTTTGTAGAACTTCTAACGTTTAATTGAGTTAGACCACCGGTGTTTTCCATTGGATTTAATACAAATGCTAAGCAAAAGGTACGAAAGAAGAAAATAGTGCATATGAGGACCAAAGGAAGAAATTCAAGAAAGTATTAGCTGAAAAAGAGCTAACACTAAGAAGGATTAATTTTTGAAGTAGAAGAAAATTAAAAGACATAGAAATAAGAAACCTTAATTAAAGACTAAGGAGAAAAGGAAAAGGGTACCAATGTAAGCTAATATTTTGCAAAGGTCCAAGAACTAAATATCCTGGAATTTTAGGAAAAGAATAATCCATAGTCAAAACATGACAAGAAAACTCAAACTAGTGATCTATGAACTACAATATTATTCGCACGGAACAGAAAATGAATGAAAAGGATGGTCCGAAGAAAATGCTATTAAAACATTATGGTGGTAAAAGACTGCAGGATGAATGGAAAATGAAAACTAACGAAGTACTGCAAGAACTGTGCAATGAACCCGATATGGCAGGAATTGCGAAACACCAAGGGCTACGGTAGATGGGACATATTATTAGAATGAATAAAAATGAAATACCAAAAAGGCTATTAGAATATTAGAAAGCAGAATAGGAAAAAGGAAGAAAGACGTGGACGACTTAAAGCAAGATGGAAGGAATATGTAATAACAGACACAGAACAACTGCAACATCAATATTTGGAAAGAAGGGCAAGATAGTTAACCAAGCCTTAGGTCTTCTAGGCTTACAGTGCTAAATTAAAATAGTATTTTAACCCAGAGATGTCTGGATATGATCCATGGCTATAAAAAGGTATCGATCAGATGCCATATGAACCTTACCTAAGCGATGTGCATATGACACATTCTACTGGGACTAATCAGCAGTTGTCAAACTTCGCAACGGGTTAATAGGCAAAATAAGAAATCAATGAGGTATGATAAGGCTATATATTGGCAGCAATGTTATGTAATTTATACTTCAACTAGGACTGGAAGAAGGAAGATTTAGAATTATATTGAGTGGACAGCCAATCAATAATAGCAGATACTTGAACGACACGGTGATAATATCAATGTACGCGTGACAAATAATAATTTTTTCTCAATATGAATGTTTGATAAATCAGATTGCCTCGACTCACCTTGATTGAAATTGAAACAGCTCGTGCAGGGGGATGGTTTTGCACCAATACCAATGGCCATGGGTTAATGTAATATCTTGCGTTTAGGTTTATATTTTTGCACACACCCGAGCTAGCGTTTTATTTTAAAGCGTTTATTAAATGATTAAATTGGCGGTTTTAATGCGAATTTCACTGATTTTGATATGCGTTTTTTTAAATTGACGTGTAATGTAATTTTTTCAATTAATAATAATTTTTACCCCGGAAACCCAAACAAACTCCAAAATAAAAAATTGGCAGTTCAAGGCAACCCTTGGAAGGAAAATAATAAAAGTAAACGTTGTTGGTCCAACGAGCGAATTAATTATTAAGATCATAATATTCATAATAATAAAAGTAAACAACAAACACAAAAAAACTAACTATTAATAATCCAACAATCAGATACTTTAGATGATAGAGAATGGTAGAAAATGCTTCCAGCTTGGCCTAAAGGTGAACTTAAATGTTTGAGCATAACAAAAATACAAACGGATACCGACGTACAAAGGCAATAGCTGCATTGAGAAGATTATGAAACTCAAATACTTGAGTACCTATACAACAAACAACGGAAATAAGAAACAAAATGCAATATAGAAACGGCTAGGAGTGCGTTCCTCAGAAACGGTAGGTCCTTCTTTGATCAAAATTTTAAAATAGGCTCGGTGTAAGAATATTGGGATGCTATGTGCTTTCCGTTTTACTATACGGGATAAAGGCATGTCACTAAAACAACAGGACGTATTCGAAATGTAAACATATAGAGGAAGGCCAAAAGTGTCGTAGACAGATGGAATAACATACCTTGAAATAAATATTAAATAGGATTAATAAAGTGTTTGAAGTTATTCAATCCATCTAAATAAGAAAGGTTGTTGAATAGTTGGGGCGTGTGATGATAGGAGAAAATTATAGAGTAAAGATCCTTGGAAGCCGCAACAATTGAAATGCACAGAATATCGTGATATCACTGTACTTCTACTAATGTGTTTCGAGATACAGTATTTAAAATCCTCAATTAAATCTTGCAAATGCGTGAACTAACCAAAACCAAAACAGCCCATTATTAAACAAAAATAAATAAAAATTTAAAATACTAACAAACAGCTTAACTTTTCTATTTATTCGCACGTAAAAATCAAAATTCTTTTACCTTGACTGCCCGATGATAGTCATCTTAACATTTTTTTGTATAATTTCTTACATTGTACCAAGTTTTTTGCAAAAAAACACTTTCTTGAAGTTTTCGGGCTGCAATTAATTTCCTTCTAAAGCGAATTCTTTTATACCACAGATAAATCCCGAGCATTCTAATTCCAATTTACGAGGGTGTTCAAGATATAATCATACGAGTTCACCCGAATCATGTTTACCTAGATCCGAAATGGTATCACAGCATAATTCAAGATTTTGTCCCCTGCGACCTGAACATTTTCCAGTTTACAAACCAGAAAAGTTTAAATACATCAGAAAAACCTTGCCAAGAGAAGTTTGTGTGAAATCTGATGGAACTAGTAACGTACGTATTATTGAAATTTGATGTAGTTTAGATAGAGAGGTTATTAATAAGCACGTTTAGATAACACCAGGTGTTTGTAGGTTCTTGAACCACTTTTGATGGATCGTGGCAGAATACCTATGATGCTGTTACCTCAACAACAGTTGACCGCTACCCAATTATAAATTCACTTTTTATCTAAGTTGTGATCGAAGTGCATTTATTAGGTTTAATGATAGATCGTAAATTTATTAACTGCCAATTTTGTACGTAGTTAGGTGCCACATTAGATAATTATAGACCAGACTAAGGCGTTAGATTTTGCTGCATAAACGTAAATACTGTGATACTAAACCTAGGTTTTCCTTTATTTTGTAACTGTTAAGCTAAGAATTAGGTAAGTAATAATTTCATAAATTTTTGTATGACATATTTATTTTATTAATAAAATGTAATGTTCAGTAATTTAAGAAAATATACATGATAAACTACGTTTTAGTTTTTGCAGTTTTAAATTCCTCTCTGAATAAATTTGCATAATTACAGCATGGCCCAAGGATATAACGACAGAATTATCAGTCTGACTGTACAAGTGTACAAGTTTTCTGTCTGTAATGTATACCCTCTAAAACCTTCGTCTGGGTTTCTTTTTATTTTCAGTAAATTTTGAGCTTGTTGTTCTTTTTCAAGATTTATGCCTGGGGAACTTCATTAGCTGTATTGAACGCCGCAATAAATTTCCCAACTTCTACTGCACAATAACTTAGGTTACGTGGTCAATGAGATTAAATAAAATGCATTAGCTAAACCGGAAATGGAAAAGTTTAATTCTCCCAATTTGTCTTCCTAGGTCGTTTTCAAGAATGGAAACATTTTTGTGATATATTAACTGCAATATACAATCCTTGTATTTCTGCCATTGAAAATATTTTCCGGGTAGTAACTGCGGGTATTTTTTTTTCCTAAGTGAAAATTTTATTATTTTGTCAGAGATCTTTTTCCTATTTTAACGTAAACTGCGAATTCTCGTAGATCTCGTGTTAAGCCTCATGTACAGTCGTAATTTCTCCGGGGAGTTTTGTTCTGGACCCAGACCGTACTTCATTGCTTTAGGATCCCCCATGTCTGTTGTAGTAGGTACTCGAATGTCCATTCGTTGTAGTTTTAATTGCTTAGACACAGTTCGTTAATTCAGTTAAAGAGGCACATTTATCCGAATTGAAATGTGGCTTATTTAATGGCGAATATGAAAACTAAAAAGAAAAATTGTTGAACCTTTTCGTTTTTCGATAGTTCAAGTAGAAAGGTACTTGTATGTGATAGGTCTCGAGAGCATCGTTCCCTCTTTGAGCGGACCCTTTTTACGATGTCAGTTCCTAAGGGGACAGCGGACACGTCACAGGTAGCATTGCTGTTTTTATCTGAAAAATCCCTTCGCAGATAAAGCGCTGACTAGGGAGTTTTTCTCATCTATTGTAAAAAGATTAAAAGAGAAATTGAAACATCTACGATATTCGACGACCAGATTAAGAAGTTCTGGCAAGTTTTACGATAAGATCTTAATTTACCAATAGGCAGTTAAGGATAGTTCTAACGGAGCGAATATCTTAACGCATAAATTCGTTTGATGTTGAGACGAACCCCTTTAGGGCCGCAGCACAAATACGGAAGTGCTTTGACAAGTCAATGCTCATTTCTCCGTAAAGTGTAAGTAAATACTAAGTAACCCCTTGAGCAAAAGCTGAAGTAGAACTACAACGTAATGAATTTTGTAATAAAATTCTGGAATGCAAATTTTGATGTTTCACGAATATTATAAGGTAAGTTAATGTATGCTGGTTAGATGTAGTATTTAGTAACTATGAACTTGTTGCATTACAACAAAGTTATTTAGGAAACGGGGATTGCAAACGGTTTAGCACCGCGCATGAAATCAACGTTCTTCAATGGAACGAATCGACAACTACAGACAATCCGATAAGAGTAATGAGATGGAAAACGAATTCTTTGAATACCGGACGGGGTTCATTAGTACGACAAGTTAAAAACAGGCAGGCAAAGACGACGGTAACTAAGGCTGGTTGCTACTCTAACTTCCGCAATTCTAGATAAATTGGGGTCTCGGAACTGTCCCTTGTTATCAGCGGTAAGATATGTAAATCATAAACCGGTGTTATCAGCCATGACGAACAGAAAATCTTCCTCATTTAAAAACTTTTTTGAAAACAATTAAGTGTTGAGAAAACCCTCGACTCTCTAACATCTTTAATTAAATTATCTGCTAGATCAATATCAAAACCAATTTGGCTTTTCTAATAGAAGATTTAATAGAACCTAAAGTTTCTCGCTTCAAACTTTCTTAGCAGACGTCTTCCGCAGACGATTGCTTTTTATGAGGTTCATTAAAAATTATTGGCGTAACTAGAAGCAATTTTAATTTTTAATTTATCCAAAGACGCTTAGAAATTTGAAAAATTCGTTACGAATTACTTTTGCAAGATAACATCAGGTGTTATCTAAGGGAAATGAAATGTTTTCACGGTTACATGGAAGATAAGTAAACGGAGAGGTCGTATTATTAGACGCAATTGAATTTGTAACTGGGGTAGATTTTTCATGCATACAGAACGAACTGAGCATAAATTGAAAACCAGATATGAAAACTTCCTCTATCACATTGAGTTTGACACTACAAATCTTAAACTCTGATCGGAGTGTCGCCGGCAGTCGTACAAATGCAAAATTTCTGCAGATAAGAAATGGAAATTAAAGTAGGAACGAGACCAAAATACAGTTCTCATTCTCAGTTCTAAAAGTTTAAAGCAAAAAATGAAAAACTCCTTCTAGGATATCTTAAATTTCCAACAGTGTGTGATTTTAGTAAGAGATTCCGTCCCCCGAGAATTCTCGGTAAGTATAGCATGATTCGATTTGGGGTTTCGCGGAATATGAAAAACTTCTGGTCAAAAGTTCCAATGGTAACGATACTAGATGTGTGATAAAAAGTCGCTTATGTTGACTGATCACGTTTTCCGCTTTTCATGCTGCAAAAGTTAAGTATGTTGACAGACAGGATAAACCGGCAGTCTTTCTTCCGGGGAGAAACGTGCTCGTTCCGGATCTTATAGCACTACGTCATCCAGCATCACGGTCAATATCTAACGACTGTATATCGAACCTATTTCTACAACAAATACTGCAAGATGTCCAGTTGCGCATCACGAACTCGAAATTAAATTACGTTGACTAAATCCTCGCCGGAAAAGCTTTAAGATGTTTTTGTTGTTCTTTTGAAAATTCAAAGAGGTTCCTTAAGAATAATTTTATTGCTTCATTTTCTGATGGGTTGCATAATTTTAGAGAATAATAAATAATTTGCTTAGCCTAGATATTCTGATTTTTAAGTAGATAATATAAAATTCTGAACCCGCCATTTACATTTTAGAGTGATTTATTTATATTCACTTGATTCTAAGATAAGACGTATCTGGGATTCATTGCATATATAAACTCGAGACTCAAACATTCCATTGGAGGGTAGACAGTAATATTCCATTATCCTCTTACCGAATTTACCGAATCTATTCTATTATTCTCGTATTTTATTTTTGGAGCCAAATCTGTTCGCTCTAAGTATATACCGTGCGTCTATGGGAAGCTGTAGAAACTATTTCAAAAACCTTATTAAAGGCGGCGACAACGGTAAGTAATTTTTAAATTACTGGGGGTTATTCATTTATCATGGCCGGTCAGACAGAATTATTTCAACTGCAACTAAGAAATTCAAAACAATAAATCAACAATGGGGTAGGGCGAGACCACCAAATAGGAGCACCTCCTATTGTAACCTTTTTTTGAATTATTGTTTCTCTTGAAGATTAATTTTTCGAGTCGGTAGCTTGTCTTTTATTAATTTGACCAATAAAACATGTTACATGTTCGAGCCGATTAATTTCAATATTTGATTTTAAGTCCGAAACCGCTTTCTGTAAAAACCCTGAATGAATTTTAATCAAAGAACGGCTTTGGAATAAATTAATGATATACATCAGAATTCATTAACAACTCCTCCAATTTTTTGTTGTAATTCTCATAATTACAGTTGGTTTCTAGGTTTTTAGTTAATAATTAGACTTGTTAGTTCTCAATTTAAAACTTGTTATTGATATCGATAAACGATAATGAATAAAAAATTCTCGCCAACTTGTATTATCTGATTTTTCGATTAATTGGTCTAACTAAATAGGTTTGGCAAAGAAATTAGTAAGGTAAATTACATCAGTTAAAAGAAGAGGGACAAATAAAAAGTTAGCGGATGAAAAAGCCGAAAACGCGCCATGCTTATTAAATAAAAGTAAGATAAACTAATAAATTAAGAATTTAATTAGCGAGAAGTCACAAAATTATAGCCTCCATGTCAACTGAATTCTAAGAATGTTTTTATTTTGATCAATCATCCGAAATTTATGAAGCAATTTAAAAATGTGTAAATGTTTAGTTATGTTAATAAGGCTATAAATATCATTTTTAGCAGTAGTACGTTAAGTAACAAACTGTAGTTTATTATTAAATGTCGAATAAGGCTTAATTTACGCTGTAGTAAAATTGTTTTTGATTTCAATTTGAATATTGTCAATAATAAACTAGCGGAAATTGGTTAGGTAAAAATCAGTTCACTCCTTTATTTTGTTACAATATAAAATTTACGATATGTTGTTATAAAAATATAATTTTAATAAACTATAGCGAGCACGAATATAAAGTCTAAGGTTTCAATAAACGGAGCAGAACAAGAAAAAAGTAGTTGGCACACGGTTCTTTGAAGTAAACCTCTTATTTAAAATGAAACTTTGAACATAGTATCAGACCTATTTAAATTATTGCTGCAGATTTAAAATGGTTTTCATATAAACCCCAATTTACAATGGATTAATAATTTGTAGACTACTTTCTTTTAATTAAATAAAATTAAATTAGTTAAAGTGAAGTGTTTGGAGTTCTTTGATTAAATGATATTTATTTTAAGGCTTTTCATTTTCAAATTTCTGTGTCATTCAACCGAGTTGTAAATAATATTATTAAGGATTTAGGAGAAAATAAACAGTAGAGTACTGTTTTCTTAGATGTTTCAAAGGCAGCTGGTAAATTAACATTGGGTAAAGACGACAGTGGTTGGCGCAATTCTGATAGTTCACAATTCAGTTACATATGGTAAGATGGTAGTGATTATGCAGCCAAAACTTTTTATAGTAATTAACAGCTTGAACATTATTCGTTACATTTAGATCACAACATAATATATTAGCTGTCCCTGTTTTATATGGAAAATTTTTAGGAATGAGGGAGATGTCATGATTTATAGTGGCTGGTACTGTTGGCGCAATCCTTCACACCATGAATATACAGTTGTTAGCAGTAGAATACTCTCATGAAGAATAAGAAAAAGCATTTAATAAACCGCAAAATTTCGAAAATCAAAATTAATGTTTTAATGTCACTGTAGGACGGTGGCGGACGGGGAGCCGGTTGGTTGCGGTTCCCATCTTACTCTAATTATTCTTATAATGGCGTATTCATATTTACTAAAGCACATTCGAACAACTTAACAAGAAATAACGTTAACTCCACCAAGGTTAGATTAATGCGTAGCCTCGACCAGGTCTCGTGAACACCCAAAGCTTGATACACACATAAGTGCTCACATCACCCAGGCAATCATATAACACAGATAGCAGCGATACATGAAAGCAAAACATGCACACATTACTACATTTAGCAGTATAGGTTCGATTAGTGTTACTTACAGGATGGAGGGATTCCCCCTGTGGAATCCCAGGTTGCATGTAGTAGAATAACCCTCTGGGATGTTGAGAAGTGAGGATGATGACGATGGGTACCTTCAACTACTTATGAACCTGAAACCGAAACTACGCGTGGGCGTCAACCATGGCTGAACATAGTCAACAATGGGAAATCCATCCATGTCACTGCTCCACCCAACCTAGGTGACCTCAAGCCCTAGGCAGCCGGAGGAACAGGGCAATTGTGGAGACGGGCCTACCTTGCCACCCCGCGGCACACATGCGGGCGTCACTGGCTGCGCGATTACAGCCAGGTCAAGGGCCTTATGCACAACTTAAGCCTAGTTGTGGAAAGCCCAGGAACATAACTAGTTATCTCAGGTCCAGGAGCCTCAGGCTCCAATAAACAATAACGAGCCTCATGCTGGTAGAAGTTGGCTTCGTCCACTTCATATACATTCCTTGCCCCTCGCACGGTAACTACTTTTTTATTCTTTGGGCACAACATGAAGTTTGTTTCAACCCCATTGAAAATTCGATTTTCATCAAGTAATATATATGCATGTCCGACATCATTAAGTTGATTTTCAATTGTTCCAAACCATTTATTAATATTTGAAGCAGCAATGCAAGCAGCTGCTTCGGTTACTGCTTCAGAGTTTCTAAGGCAGACTTCAGGCTGTCTCCTGGAAAAGGCAAAGTACCGGCCATTTCCAGGCATACAATTTGGAAATGGGGTTTTTCTATTAGTTTCTGTAACACAATTTTGTACACTAATTTTAATGCCGTCTATTCATTTCGGAAAGCCTCTTTTTTGACAAATGATAATCTGTCTAAATTAATTGGTAATATTACTAAAAAATAAATTTACAGTAACCAATACCTAGCCAGGTACTTTACTAAGATATTCTCTTCTTCTTCAGAAAGATGCGTAGCAAGGCCATATCCGGCTTTCTTAAATTTAGTACCCATACGGAACTGCAGGGTAGACCGTGCTATACAAAATTGTTTAGATACTGCTTTCTTCGAAATTCCTCCCTCTTCAATTTCTTTTATTGCAGCCTTAATATTTCTCTCATTTTCTTCCATTGTGTGTCTAACGCGAAATTATCATTTAAGCAGTAAGTATAATTATTTAGAGGTTCTAAATAACTGTTTCGTCTAATCCTTAAATTTTGAAGAAGCGTGAGGTGTTAAAAAGAATAGGTGCCAATAAATGTAACCAGCCAAAATTTATACGGACTTAGTGGTTGGCAGTAGAGTGCCAATCACTGTTTTGAATCAATTTTTGGTAGATAATCATTGGCATCGTCAAATTTTGAGTTATACACGATATTTTGAAAAAAAAATTACAAAGTATTTGTTATTTATTTACGTAGCATAAATAAAACTAAGGTCGAACAAGATTTACACCAAGAAAATGAACAATACTTACTTACCGCTGAAGGTTGCAGTTAAACCAGAGTACAAATTTTTGACTTAACCAGAAGTTAGGTTACAATTAACGCGCCTGTATTAATAACTGCCAACTTTAAGTGGCCAAAATCACTTCTAATACGTAGCTAAATGTGTAAACTTAATAAGTAACAATGTACAAGGGAAGTTGGTAGAAGTGCAACTGTGAATTTTTAATTAGAAGGTGAGTGTTTCAGCCAGGGCCGTATTGCGGTTGTCATATGCCCTAGGCACCAGAACTCCTACACCCTCCTACCCAGCGTCGCTGTTCATTAAAACTTAATCACAAAATATGTATTCTTGAATTTCACAAGCACAGAATAGAAAGATGTCGCGACGATTACCATATATGTGATATTTACATAATCTAACAAATGTGATAGCTTCCTTTGCGGTTTATGTTTTAAATAAGAATTATAGTTATTTTACTGTTTCCATTTATATTTTTAAAGATTATGGGCCATATTCATAAACAGTATTTAAAGTTAGTAGGGGTTTAGTAGCTACTAAACCAATATAATTAATATATGTTGCTATAGCAATTAGTAACATCTAACTTTAAACACTGTTTATGAATATGGCTCTATATTTTTTGTATGAAATATATATTTTTTCCGTCCTTATTCCAATATTTTTTCGTAGGCTTCAAAAATTCTCGTCGACCCTAAAAATTCTCGTAGGTCCTAGGCCCTGTGCCTAAAGTGTCTAATGGATAAGACGGCCCTGGTTGCAGTTACTATCACACATCACAGTGCCTAATTGCTTCCAACCAAGCTGTATATATTTATACACAACTGACATATTAGAGACAGCTTATAGGCTAATTGTTACCTTCGTTGATGATATCACTGTTTTGTCTGTTCAAGATACAATCGTAACCAGCGAAAATCTTAAACGGTTAAAGTCTACATAAATGACCTTTGCTATAAAATCTCCAAGGGTTTATATCGTTGCTATTTTCATACCTCTCACAACTGGAACAAAATACTTAAGACTTCTAACGGTACAATGTCAGATTGGTAAAACATAAGAAAGTGTTGGATTGGCTGCGGTCTAGCAGTTCAGTGGCTACCAAGCTCACCTGTAAACGAAATGCCAATGAGAATCCAATACAAATTATTAGCACGTATTGAAAATGTAGCAAAAATGTTCTTTAAAAAATGTTTGAGAAGTCTATGTACCTCAACCATTCACAGCTCTATGCGCCAAGATCCTACCAATAGAGCCACAAATGCAAATCATTGAGGATATGATGTTCATCTATACGGAGAATTTCAAAATTCAAAATTAATGCAAATACATTAAAATATTTCCCAAAGGGAGTGAATTCTTAAACATTTAATATCTAAAATGGTAAGTAATAAACTTGAAATGCTATGTGCAAGAGTTAATTCTGGTGTGCTGCTAGAAGCCCTTCTAAATGTTTACTATACTGTTTCGATATTAGTTTACTGACGAACGTTCGAAAGAAGAGTCATTTATAGTAGGCTCTGATTTGTAAGGGTATATTTCCTTTAAGCTTGGGATCAATTATGTCAAATATAACCAATAACTTGACTTTAACATGTATGTAAAAATACAAAAAAGAGGAAATGCCCTTACAAACCTACCTGCAGATGAGTTTTCTTTTTGACACAACATATTTGTAAATAGCTGTGGGTTATTAAGGAGTCGAAGAAAGGTTTAATTAAGTTCAGATAACATTCTATGGTTAGCAGGATTTTCTATTTCAAGGGTAAATTGTCTGAAAAAATCGGGACACGTTGTATATGTATATTAAGCGACTTATGTATGCGTTATACAGGGTGTCCCAGGAGGAAAGGTAAATATTGAGGGAAGTCATAGTATACGTTATTTTAAATAAAAAAGGTTATATGAACACATGTCCTATTACGAACGATTGACGAGATAAGGTTATTTTACGGTATCAGTAGTTTGAATTTGGTGCGCACTGTTAATTGTCTTTCCCACACAACTGCAATAGTGGACTTGTACTGCAACATTTCAATACTACTTTCCCAAATAGGTGAATCGGTCGTGGCAGTAACATTCACTGGCCACCAAGATCTCCAGATCTAACCCCATTGGATTTCTGTTTGTGGGATTGGATGAAGTTCGAAGCCTACAAAAGAAAAGTGAATACACGGGATGAGCTACTAGATCGTACAAGAAATGCTTCTGATCGCATAAAGAACCGTCGAGATTCCATCAGAAGAACAACACACCATGTTCTCATGCGAAGTACAAAGTGCTCTGATGTTGACGGTGGAATTTTCGAAAATGTATTGTAAACTGTAAAAAATTGTCACTTGAATACTAAATAACATTAGAAACACTTCCTACTTTCTCTTTCTTATGAATGATTTTGCAACTGTACATGGAAATAGCTCTATCTCGTAAATTGTTCTAAATAGGACATAATGTTCATATAACCTTTCTTATTTAGAATGACATATACCATGGCTTCCCTCAATATTGACCTTTCCTCCTGGGATACCCTGTATAAATGGATATTAATTTCTTAAAATGCCTTTGTATTGTTTTTAGAAAGTTCATAACAAACATTGGTACTTATACAAAATCAAGTCCATTTATTAAGTTTGTCTAGAATTACGTAAAACAAAGTTGCTAACAGTAATAATCGTAAATAAAATAAGCTATTTACGATTACTACTGTATAAGTTTGTGGAAGTAAAACTGAAAGTATAATAACGAAGATAATAAGGGTTCAGATTCAATTCAAGTCAAAGCTATATTTTTGCCCTATTTCATCAAAAGATCCTTTATGCACGAGCGTACAATTACATATGCTCAGATATTATATTATTTACTATTATTGTACTTCAGTATGGTGCCGAGGTGACGTTCAGTGGCCTTTTCTAACCATTGTTAATCTAAACTACTTACGTACTACAGTGAAGGTGTTGTTCCCGTAACATAATATTCAAGATGAATTAATTTAACAGGCCGATATGGCACTGTGTGATCAGATTACTGAAATAAAACAGTTCCGTTAGTATTTCAGGCAGAGTATGTACCTACTAAATCAATAAATATCGTTGAAAAATGTTGTCAATCACACATTTTTGTGTTGAGTACGTTAATTATTTTATTGCAGTTATTCTACTCTTACTTTGAATAGCAAAATTTATCTTACTCTGTGATACTATGTTATATCATAATTTTTTTTTGCATTCTTACATATTTAAAGTATGATTACTTACAATAAATACTCAATTACTTTGTTTTCACTATCTAATAAAAATTAAAGTTTCAAAAATGTCCCAAAATCTAGTGAATGAACAAGAAAATCTGGCAAATGAACAAAAGAAAACCAGTAAATGAACAATTTTAATTTTTTTATTTTAATTTGTAATTTATAAAGAAATGTATCAAAACGATTACAAAAATATAAATGGCAATAGACATATCTACAGTTCAACGTTGTAAAAACCCCTAGCGTTTAGAGGTTCCGGTTCAGCAATTTGTTTTACTATTTGATTTCTTGTGTACCAGATTTGGTCGGTAATCTTTGGCCACTTCCATTTTCCATTGGAGCTTTTTTCCATAACACTTACTTCATATTGCTCTCGCTCAACTGTTTTAATTAATCCTGGATAAAGCTTATCATCATAATTTACAATCACGTAGTCTCCTACTCCCAAAATATGGTTTGGAGTTTTTGCTGTATTCTTAATAGGAGTTTCTTTTGTACACTTGCTCCTAGTACTCTTTTCCATTTTCTCTTCTACTGCTGTTATATAATATTCAGAACTACTTAAGCTATCTTCTTCTTTCATCTCTATCATCTTTTTAGTCAATTTCTTGGATTTGTTGTTAGCACTGTTTCTTTGTATCACTTCTACTTCTATCTGATCAATTTTGAAACTTTTACAGCTATCCGCGCCTTCTTCTCTATCTCGTTTGGCTCTTACTCTTTCATCTTCATCTTTTTTCTCTCGCTTTCTTTTGAGTATCTTTTTTTCTCAGCTTGAGAAGTACTCGCTTTCTGTTCTTTTTTTAGTTTTCTGATCCTTATTGCTTCTTCCTTTTCTTTTTTCACCTTGTCTTGTTGTTCATAACATTCTAACCATTTTAACGATGTAATTGCAAAAGGCATTTTTGTAGCAGTCTTGCCTTTACGGACTTTTTCATCTTGATGTGGCCAATGTAAATGTTTTGTCCAGATTCCACTGTCATCAGTCTTTTCTTTTATAACAACGTTTGAAAGAATTTGTATTTTCTTATCAGTCTTATCACGTTTAATATTTTCGATTACTCCCTGTGGGGAATTTTCCGTATAAATTACAGATGGGTGGGATATTTGCTTCTTGTCAAAAGTGTCAAATACTCTGTCTAGAATAGAGTCAATGATAACTTCATACATTGATACATACTCTTCTGAAGACTGTAAATCCGCCAACTCCGTGGTTGTAGGGATTTCACTTAAAGCATCAACAAATTCTGTTAATTTCGAGGTTGATTCGTTAGTTTCGTTGACACTGTCGGCAGGTTCGACTAGATCTTCAATATTTTTGTTCATATCACAGTCAGGAAAGATGATTTGGTTTACATCTAGCTGAGTATCTAGGTCATCCAACCTCTCGTTCTCAATATTGAAATTGGCATTGTTGTTCAGTGCTCCATATATAACTCCATCGATTTCAAACGGCAAATCATTTAAGAATGTTTCAGCAATCAAAGTATTGTCAAAAATAGGTTTCGGTTCAGTTTCTGTAGAAGGCAATATTTCAGTTGTATTTTTAAACTCTGTACAAAACTTCCATAGTGCATAAGTACTATCTTCACTTGTAGATTGTTCTTCTACTTTCTCGTATCCAGCAAGTTTTGCGGAACCAAAAAAGTGATTCATTACTTTTAAACACGACTCGTAGTCTTGAGAAGTCAACTCATTGTCTACTAGTTTGGATTTTGGAAATAACTCATCCCGTCTGTTCGATATGCATTTCGAATAATCTACTTTATCTGGATTTAATGGATAAAGACCGCACCTTTCAAAGCCATGTATTATAGTACTGGGCTGCCCTGGCTTTTCAAAAGCTTCTGCAAACAGAGGGCAGAAGTTGTATCTAGTTATAGATGTACTAGTTCTTTGTTTATGGGCTTGGCAAGCTTTTTTCCATTCACTTTTCAAAGGCTTAAAAATCGTAACATCGCACGGTTGCAGAATATACGTAGAATTCGGATAAAGACAATATAAAATAATATTTTTGTCAATACAAAATTCGTATAATTCGATGCTGTAGTGGCTCTTGTGCCCGTCAATGAATAATATGACCGGAAATGTGATTTGATTTGCGACAAGCCAATTGTAAAACACATTGGCAACATATTCAAAAAACGTTGCTCCGGTCATCCAGCCAGAGTCCGACCGTCCAGTTCCCCAACTTCCTGGAACTGACATAGCCAACTCCTTGGGAATCCTTTTATAAGGAAAAATTACCATCGGCGGGGATGCAATACCAGATGCGCTGTAGGTACATAAGACAGTAATGGATTCCTTTTCATTGCCAGATGAGATCTCATACAAGTTTTTGAAATTTTTTGAGACAGGTCCCAACACCAGTCCTGATTTTACACACGTCCTCACTCCAGTTTCGTCCGCATTATAAATTCGCGATGGATTTTCCATCATGTCCAAAAGGTCATGTTCTATTAAATACTCTTTCAAGTCATGAAACCATTCTCTAATAGCAGTTTCAGTTACGGCAGCACGCGACTTGGAAATTATTTCAGTGTTACGTTTGCCAATGATTGGACGCCTTTGCAAAAATAGTTTGAGCCACTTTTCTCCAGGCCTATTATTGTTAAATGGATTTGGCCGACTAGTTTCCGTCAAAATCTTCTGTACAGCATTTTTAAGTTCCGACGGATGCATCGGAAATCCCAATTTTGCTTTAGCCAGAATCCAGTGTTCCAATCGATGTTCCTCAAGCTCGTTTAACACTGGCTGAGGGCCCATTTTTCTAATGTTAGGTGTCTTGTTAGTCAGTTTATTGTGAAGAGTTGACTTGGGAATGTCATATTTTTTTGAAGCCGAATTCAAAGTTTCAGTGCCGTCTTGTATGTCTTGGAGGGCTTTAGCAAGTACTGCTTCTTCGTACCGAAATCGACAGTATTTTCTGATTGGTTTTTGAGCTGATTTTCGGGCAAGTTTCTGTTCACTCATCTGAAATTTAAAAACTTTAGTTAATGAACACAACCTGTACAGTGATTGAACAAAATCTAAACGGTGTTCATTTACTGGTTCACTGTAATTTGTGTTCAAACTGAATTTATTAAACGATGACCCTATAAGCAGAACAACTTATGGCCGAATTTCGCTTGTTTTCATACAAAGCTCAAAAACCCAGTAAATGAACACGGTGTTCATTTACTAGATATTGCACATTTTTCGGAGCCAGTTATGGAACATGCCATAATATTGTGAATTTACATGAAAAATCTTACTGTTACTGCAGATATTGTTCCCATACTCAATTAACCGTTCTTTAGTTGCTTGAAGTTTTATTATTTTCTTCTAATTTAGCGTTCAAATATGGTATTCAAGATGAGTGCATGTGACTTACCTTAAACAAAATGGCTTCGATGTTACCTTCAACACGCTCACAGTACTTTTGACAATTTCCCATAATGGTGGTTTGAATGTTAAAATTTATCCAATGAATTAACAAAATAATGCTCATGCGCATCTTTCACTAAAATCATTCGCGGGTTATTTAAACGCAACCGATTCCCTCTTTTAACCGAAAAACCAGGCATTCGTTCATTTACTGGTCAGTGTTCATTCTCTGGGCGATTCACCCTATTATTAGCCTGTACAAATCTCTATATAGGGCAAAGCTCTCCCTCTTTTCTCTCACTCCTTGCAACTGTTCAAAACTACTCATTTATTTATTAGTGAGGTCTACTCTCGCATAGTGAGCGGGCCACACATTCTAGTACTGACCGGAGACGACGAAGCTTAACTTTCCTGATCGTACTAGACTGGGGGGTAACTTTTATTGCAGTTACTACACATAAATTATCAGAAACTGGAATTACTATGCAGTCTGTCCCACGAGTACTGAGCCAAGCTTATAACCTGTTTATTATTCCAACTACAAAAAACATCTTTAACAGAAATTGAATGATAGGGCTCTATAGGAATTAACTTATTTCAAAATTATCGAGATAAATTTAGAAATCAACTAATAAATTAAAGGTGTTTTTTAAAATGTAAATACTACATTTTACATTAAAATACAGTAACATTTAAATAAATTTGTACGGTTTTAATACACTTGAAACTATTGTACCGCACTATAAAAACAAATATTTTTGATTAGAGATTCAGTCATGAAGAAAAACAAAACAAGGAAAAATTCTTAAAAGTTAATTAAACCTAAACAAATAAAAATTATAATATATTATATGATTTGTTAAGTTTGTGATGTTATAACGTTTATTATACATATGTATAAGGAGTTTTGATTAGTTTATAAACAAAAAACAGAAGCTTAACTTACTTTTGCACACATTTTAATCCAACGTTTAAATGTTAAGAAATATTTACAGAAAATATACAAAAATTAGGATGACTTCAGCATTTTGCCAGTTTGTTGGTATTTTTCCTTCTCGCAGGCATTTATTTAGTAGAATTTTCACAGCCTCTAATAATGTTTCACCTCCCATCTTTAGCATTTCGCAGGTAATCTGATCTTCCCGTGGGGCTTTCCGATTTTTCATTTGTTGTAGGGCTTTTCCTATTTTTGTGATGTCTATTTCGGGTATTTCTTCTGATCCTATGTTTAAAACGACGCTTTTTTGATTTTCTGGTCCTTGAATATTTGAGGTATATAGATCCTTGTAGAATGTTTCAATGAAAGTAACGATCTCTCTTTTGTTTGTTATTGTAAAAAAAGGGGATAAGGCAAACATAGAAAACTATCGACCGATAAGTTTGCTATCCCATCTATATCAAATATTAACTAAAATAATAACAAATCGCTTAACAAGCAAGTTCGATTTCTATCAACCTGTAGAACAAGCAGGCTTCCGAAAAGGCTTTAGTACGATAGATCATCTACAATCACTCCGAACACTCATAGAAAAATGCACCGAATATAACATCCCCCTTCACCTAGCATTTGTCGACTACCACAAAGCATTTGACTCGATCGAAACATGGGCGATCTTACAAGCAATGAGTTGGGCTGCTTTTGGAAAATTGGGACACATTATTAAAAACCCATATATTCCAATTAATCTAAAACGAAAAGTATCAGGTTGATGCATAAGTTCGTAGCATTTTTTGTTTCCAAGGTAAGAGTGGTTTGGAAACAAATTTGTTTGAGAAATATCAATGTCATTTTAATGCCATAGTATTGTTTTATTGAATACTTCTTGAATTTTTCAGTTTGTAGAAAGTTAAAGGTAATTGTTGGCTAAAGAAAATGGAGTGTCAAGTACAAAAGTATGAACATTTCCGACATATCCTTTTGTTTGAGTTTAACCGAGGAGTTAAGGCATCGGAGGCCGCTAGAAGCTAGAACCATTTGTATCTACCGTTTACGGAGGGAACGCCATCGTGGAAAGTACTGCAGGAAAATGGTTTTCTCGTTTCAAAAAGGGGCATTTCGATATGAATGATTTCTCACGTTCAGGGAGACCATCCGGCCTTTCTGAAGACACCGATTAAATGCTTCAATATGACCCGTCACCACATATGGCCTAGAAACAAAAACTCTCACAGTTAAAAGCGCAAATAAGTTAAGAACAACCCAAAGATCAATGGAACGGGTTATGCTTGGTATCACGTTAAGAAACAACGAAATACGCGGAAAAACAAAAGTCCCTGATATTATGCAACGAGCAGCACAATTAAAATGGAACTGGGTGGGACACGTCGCACTACAAGATCCAACAAAGTGGTCACACAAAATCGTACACTGGCGCCCGAGAATATCCAAAAGAAACCAAGGAAGACCACAAAAAAGATGGCTGGATGATATAAAGAAGACAGCAGGTAAAGACTGGTTCCGAAAAGCAATGGACAGAGAGACATGGAAGAAAATGAGAGAGGCCTACATCCAGGAGTGAATGAATACAGCTGATGATGATAATGATGATATAAAAAGTAACAAATGTTTTAAATTTTTAATATAAGTTATAGTTGCGCTATGAAGAAGAAAAAAAAGGAAGGAGAAATTCCTTAACGTTAACTAAGCGTAAAGATGACGTTCTGAAGTGAACGATTTATCCTAAAATTATTTCTTAAATTTCTGATGTTACGTTTACTGTAGATACCTATAAGAATTTTTGATTAATTTTTAAACAAAACCCTAAATTTAACCTACTCTTGTACACATTTTGAACCAACAAAAATATTTAAAAAGTTCAGATCACCGTTGATATTTACAAGATGTAAAAAAGAAGTAACAAATGTTTCTAATTCTTCGATTTCTGAATTGAGCGATTTATCCTAAAATTAAAATGTTTTGCTTGTTGAATTTGTAAAGTCATAACCTTTTCTCTGTACGGATTTATGTTAAATTTATTTAAGAAGTTAAAAAAAAAACAACAAATTTAATTTACTTTTGCATAAAATATTAACTAGCAAATTTATTAAAAAAATTAACAAAATCGTGAATACTCAGAGCAAGTCAACCAATTTTTGAACAAAGGTTTTTTAATAATGCTTTATGCAGGAGAAGAGAAACAAGAAAGTGTTCCCCAAAGGATGAGTTATAAACAGATAAATTATACGTTTTAAAGGTAAAATTTATAATTCTTATGTAAAAGATGTTAAAATGAACTATTTTCCCTAGCATTACAACATTTTATTAAATCTGAGATGATAATAATAGTTTAGTTCATTGTATAAGCATTTTCCAAATCAATTTATAAAGGAAATTTATTTAATTTTACTTTATACATATTTTGAATCAACAAATAATATTCAAACGCCGTTGCTAATATTTAGAGGAACTAAAAAATTGTTTAAGCGGTGTACCACAAATATTGAAAAAACGAAAAAAACTGTTGGGCTATTGAACTATCGAATGCTACGATTTAGTTAAAGCTTTAAAGATTTTTGTAAAACTATAAAATGCTATTTTTTATAAAAATCAAGTTTGTGGAATATTTTTTAACAGTTATTAGTCCGAAATCTTTTTCCTTCATAAAAGTAGCGTTCTGATTTAAATTCCTTGAGAAATGTTGAAAAGTTTTTTTGAATAAATGAAAATATCAAAAGAAAGCCATTATTGACTGTAGAACACCGAAGAAAGGAAGAAAGTATTGAGAATTTTTTGGGTAAAGTATTATCAATACAATTAATTTTGGGTAAAATTTAACGTAATAGATTTTTAGGTTATTTAATTAGAACCAAAAGTAACTTCTACATATAAAACTAAGACATTTTAAATTAAATGACTTATGACAAAAAGGTGTCTTTACGGAAAAGCAATTTGAAGTTGGTCTTATTATCACTTTTCCGTTCTAATCCATTTATAAGTATATCTGCTTCTTTCCTAGTACTGGTTTTAGGTACTTCATGTTTTCATTCTTTTTGACCACTGTAGTAATCATTTCTTTGTCCTTCCGCATTCTATGTTGTTTGATATTTTTTCCTATTCATTTATAAATTTCCACGTATTCGGTGGTTCGCTTTTTGTGCTTTCTATTTAGTTCTCTCCGTTTTTCTATTAATTATAACGTCTTTTGGTATAATTTAAGTTTATTTATTAATGCAATTAGTCCTTGTCCCTGTCAACTGGCCATTTATCTATATCTATCGATGTGAGTTCTTTGTCTAATATTTCATGAATGCCACTACTTACGGCTCATAATTTTTTTTATGTTATTGTTTGTATATTTTTATGAAAAAGTTTATGACTAGGGTAAGTCCGGGAGAGATGCCTAGATGGTAGAGATGCCTACTTTTTCTTAAGTCGCAAAATATACTAGAGAGGGCTTTCAGCAACAGAGTATACAAATATGTCGGTGAATGTAATACGTAAGTGTAGTAAACAAAGTCAATTGTGAGTTTTTTGTAGTTTTGTGGCTTACGAAAAGGTACGTATAATTGCAGATCCATATAAAAGCTTTTTTGATGTCGCGTAATAATTTTACCTTTTTTTAAATTCGATATATTAAAGTAAACGGGATACATATTTTCGTAGACTGCATATTCTGCCATGTCGTGGTTGGAGATAGAATTGTTGCCTATAAACTTTAAATTTACATTTGGGATTAGGCATCTGTCCCTGACAAGTGGGAGAGATGCCTACATACTTTCAGGGATAGACGCCTAGTGGATTTTTTTTTATAAAAGAAGATTAATTCATCCTATTTGTCCTTTTAGATGCCTACAGAATACACGAGGAAGGTGACTGGGGAAGGTCGTGCAAAGTGGACTGAGGATGACTTAATTTCTGCCTGTGAAGCCGTAAATAGTAACCGCATAAACTATTATCAGGCGAGCAAAGAATTTAATATTCCGTATCGGACTCTTCGCAGACGATGCCAACGAAATAAAATGACAAAACGTTCTCTCGGACCCGACTCAGTACTAGGCACAGACAATGAAAAGAGGTTGGTTTCTCATATACTGAAATTATAGAGCAGAGGTTTGCACCAACTATAAACGATTTACGAATAATGGCTTATCAATTTGCAGAAAAGTTAAATATAGCACATAAATTTAGCAAAGAGCGGGAGAAAGCTGGTTATGATTGGGTGCGTTCTTCCTTGCGAAGAAGTCAAGAACTAACGATTAGAAAATCAGAAGGAGTTTCAGTCAACAGAGCGCAGGGAATGAATAGAGACGAAGTGTTTAAATTTTTTAAAATGCTAGAAGGAGTTTTGGATGAACATAGTTTGAGAGACAAACCAGGTCACATATTTAATATGGACGAGTCTGGTTTACAGCTTAATAATAAAGCTACGCACGTAATTGCTGGCAAAGGCTCTAAAGCTGTGCCACACGTCGGCAGAAAAAGGCGAAACCATTACTGTCGTAGCTTGTTGCAGTGCAGAGGGTTTCTTCTTGCCTCCAGTTTCTATATTTAAGGGCAAAAACAAAAAGGATGAATTCTCTGATGGAATGCCTCCAGGCCCCGAAGTTTACATGGGAGGAAAATCGGCTTACATTAATACTCAGCTGTTCTTTACGTGGATTAAAACTCACTTCTTTCCCCGCAAACCCCATGGTAAAGTAATATTCTAGATGGTCACTCCACTCATGGAAACTCAGTGGAAATGTTAGAATTTTGTGAAAAGAACGACATAATTCTAGTGTGCTTGCCCAGTCACACTACTCACTATTTACAACCCCTAGATCGATCGTTTTTTAAATCTTTAAAAACCCACTTTTACAATGAGTGCCATTTGTGGATTCGAAATAATCCGTCACGAAAATTAACTCTACTGACATTTGGATCTCTGCTAGGAAGAGCTTGGGGTTCAAGTGCGACGACTTCCAATGCAGTTTCGGGTTTCAAAGCCTGCGGAATTATGCCGTATGATCCCAAAGCCGTTCCGGACTACGCATTTACTATGTCTTCGTCGCCAGATGATCCTAATACGTCAATTGCAGCACCGACAGTTGATTTAGATACATTAAATCAACCATCATGCAGTAAAACTTTGCAAACGCTACCTTCTGCAACTCCTACTAAAACAATCACAACCCCAACTAAACAACGTAAGAAAGTTACGCCGTCAAAATATCTTATGGAAATTAGTCCTCTTCCAGAAGTACCAGCACCTTCCCAGAAGAGAGGAAAACGCTCAGCTGAAATTTTAACGTCCACTGAAAATATTGATAAAGTTCGGAAAAGATTGACAAAGAAAGGAAAAAACATCGAAAAAACAACTGTCAAAAAAAGAGTTAACAAAAAATCAGTCCCAGTAAATGCTTCTGATAGCTCCACTGAGGATGATACCTATTCTGTCCAGGATTCATCGGATAACCTAGAAAACGATTTGGATGAAAATAGCTGTGCTGAGTGTGACGAAAACTATTTTAAGACCAAAAATCCAGCAGACTGGATACGATGCTCCACTTGCGGCCGTTGGATACATGAGACCTGCACAATGTATGGAGGCATGTGTAACGAATGTGGAAAATTAAGAAAGCGCGAATTTATTAAGAAACAGCCGTAAACTGTACACTGGGCATCTCACCCACGTATGAGGGAGAGATGCCCAAATAACATGGATTTTTATATTATATTTTGTTAATAGAATTTAGTAGTTTAGTTTGTTCTAATGCATTTTATGGAAAGAATAAAGTATTTTTGCATCTTTCACACGTTTGTTTGAACTAAAAGTGACAAATATAAAAACTGAAAATACTTTTGAAAACTATAGGCATCTATCCCGGACTTACCCTATCTAATTTTTTGTCGATAACAAGATGTGCCCATATCATTTTGTGGTCACCAGCCATATCGAGACTGTTTAATACTAATACATCGTTAATTTCGTGATCAGTTAATATAAAGTCTATTTCAATATTTGTTTTTCGATCTGGACTGATCCACGTCCATTTGCGATTTGATCTGCGTCCTATTAAAGAACGTGTTTATTATAAATAGGTTATTATGTTCAGTGACAAAATTAAATAATATGTCTCTTCTATCGTTGCGCTTACCTATCCCAAAGTTTTCAATAGGATTTTGGCCTTAAAATCTCTCATTACTATTTTGAACCTAGTTTTTCGATTGCTGCTTTTATTTTTTCATAGAAAATTTCTGTTTCGTCACCTGGGTAGTTCGATGTTTTTTAACAGTATTTTGTTTATTATAATGTATGCGATTCTGCCCGACATTGCTTCATAAGTTCTGACCAAATACGATATTTTTTTTTTAGTTACTGTAAACGCTACTCTTCTGTAAGCCCTGCTCTAATATAAAATGATTGTCGGATTTCAAGGTAATCCGTCCCTTTCCTGTTATTTGTATCTCACTTAAACGAATCACGTCATATTTTATCTTTTCCAATTCATTTTCTAGTTCGATTAATTTATCATCATCACTTATAGTTTCGACGTTGTATGTCCCAATTCCGATCCTAGTCGTTTTCTGGTAGCCTGATTTCTTCGGTGGATGTACCGGTGCTGCCGTAGTCGGGAATTTACAGAAATTACAGAAGCGTTAGGGGGCTTTTCGTTTCATGTGATCATTCCATGAAGGTTTTAGACCTTATTTTGTCACGCTGGTCCAGTGCGGGTTGGGAACAGGAAGACTTGAGATGTTGTTAGGAATAAGTAAGTGTAGTTAGGAATAAGGTTGTGATATGATTTCCCTAGTATTGGGGAATGGGAAAATCATAAACTAGCGTAGACAGGGTCGCTAAATCCTTGAAGCAGACCTATCCTTTACTAGGTTCGTAGAGAGTGCCAACCCGCTACCTAAAGGGAACAGATATGGTAGATGGTAGTGTATTTGGGAGTGGAAATATAGGAAGCAAGGGAGATCAAATCGACGAGATACGTGTCTTTAAAGTGCAGCTGCAGCTCTAAACAAAGTAATACTGAAAAATATCTCCAGCGCAGTGAAAGTGCAAGTGTACAGACTCTTATAATATCAACAGTGACCTTCGAAAGTAAAACTTTGTGTTTACGACAGAATGATATCAATCAATGGTACATTTTTACAGCGAGCTCTACGCCAATGGATATGAGAATTGTAATAATGGGAAGACAGCCGTGAGGGGGCAGTTTAAACGAATTAATAAAATAATTGGAAAGAGCGAGTATGTTTAGAGAAGGGCCACATTACGGAAGGTTAACAGAGACGCTACACAGCTAAAGAAGATCATTAGGACGATCAAGAGTAGGGGATGTAACATATCTAATACCCGAAGAAAGACAAAGAGGAAAGACAAGAAGGCAAATTAAACAAATAAGTGAATGCAGTGATGAATTTCACAAAAACAACAGAATTTCCATTAGCTCACCGACTGGATTCTTTATAATAAAGTCAGATCTTGTAATACTTGAACAATAAAATACGAAGCGGTTTAAATTCGTAAGATAAATATATTTCAGTACTTGGAGATAAAACCACCTACCTCAAATTTATCTTTAATGAAATGAAAATTCCTGGAACAACAGCCATGGAAAGTGAATTAGAACAAGCACCGGTAAATTAAAATAGTTGAAGCGAAAAGAATGAAGGTTCAGGATATGCAGCAGAGACGACACGCAGTACCGGTCTCGGAAGTCCTTAAAACCTCTAAACCTTGTACAGAGCTTCCCATTTGAACCCATTGCCATAAAACAAAAATATAGCGAATAAAGGCATATAACATGGCAGATAAATGTTTCAAACCGAACAGCTTATTATGCTTTTTATACGTGTTTTGTGTCTATATGCCGGATAAATTATCGATTTAGGTGTAACATTTACTTAAAGGGCTGAAATTTGTTTGTCTTTCAGTTAGCGTGCAAACATTAAATCACCTGCATTAGTTGCCATTTCATTTTTGTTCAGAATTCCCGTGTTTGTTAGTCTACGACGCGATTTAATATAAAATAAAGTTTAGCGGCAAAAAGCACGGGCCGAGTATAAAATGAGGGACACAAACACTGGCCAGTGAAATTCCTCCAAGTCTATATGGTAGGTTTATAGCTTTCTAGAGGAAATGGGAGGAACTTCGTTACACTTAACAACTGAGTTTTAAATGACAAAGGGAAATAATAAAAACGTATATTATGAAATTCCAGACCTCGAATGCATTAAAACTCTTTTATTATACCGTGAGTCTTTATTAGTTGGGTTTTTATGTCCTGCAGCTTACAATGTTGCACAAAATTAGACGGATTTTAATAACTTCTACTTCTTTGTCATTGTTGTAGTTTTCTTACTCGTTAGTTGACTGCTGTATCAGAACAAAGGGTCTAAATTAACGTAAATAAACATTTATCACCGAGCGATGGCGTAGCTTCTAAAAATCTTGAGCCTTCTTTTTAAAATGTTTTTAAAGTGGCTGTTAGAAAGTACCTAAAAGGCAATCTCCCAAGTGCGTCTTTTTCACAGCTTACATCAGGGCTGTCACTTGTGAATTTTCCTTGTCATGAACGTAATATCAATGAAGTAGAAGATTAAATTACATTTTTATAGAAAATATCTTTAAATATTTAATACCTTTTTTATTGTGAAAAGTGTTAAAAAATTCAGGACCAATCTGAAATCATATGGTTGCATGCTAATGTTTCATGCAGAGCTGCGTGGCTGCCACCTTCATCTGTACACAAAACACGCTATTCCCTTAAACAAATAGCAATATTCTCCGTGCATTTTCAGGAGTTGGTAGTTGTGCTCCTCGGGCTTTATTGTTATTAAGAATAAAAGAAGGAAAACGTGACACTGAAAAAGGTTTGATAAGGCAAAAGCCCCTGCGTTCCTAAACTTTATAATATCAGTTTAACCTTTTTTTGCGTGTTTAAAATAAACAAGATGCGTTCTATTCTCATCATAAATAATTTTATTTTGGTCTTTAAACAGTTTTCAGTTGTGAAAGCTTCGTATGGTTTATGTTTATGTAGTTTCTGAAAAATGATATTAAATTTAAGACACGAGCATCTTAAAATAATAACTTCTCGGGAAAAGTGTAAGGGTAAATATAAAAAATTGGTAGACCTATAGAACTTACAAGACACATAATCGATATGTAATCTTCTAGCTCCTGCTACTATATCATCGTATTTGACAACAGGGGTCAGGCGTAAGTACGTGTCTGTAGCTGAAAGCTACGTCACCTAGTTAAGCAGAAATTTGTAGTGAAATAAAGTAGTACCTTGCTGTAGTACGCGATGTATTTTAAGCTATTCATATCTTTACGTACAGACTTATTGATTTTGTATTACCATTATTAATGAGGAATAATTCCTTATAATGCGTTTACTTTAGGTGAAGGAAAATGGTTTCCGCTAAAATTCCCAACTCTCAGATCCATCGTAAACAGGTACCTCCTCGAATATGAGATTCAGAAACAACAAACTTTCTTTCATTTAGTATTCGCACACTTTGATCTTATAATTATTATTGTTGAACATACATCGTTCGCTTTATTTATTAATTTGACTGACATTTTGATAATTACGTAGCAATTCATAATTTATTCATGTTAGCGTGCGATATTTAGTAATCGAAGTGCAAAGCCTAACATTTACATTTATGTAAGATAAAATACATTATATGAACGTTTGATAAAATAACTGATGCTCAAAGTAATAAAGAGTTCGTTTCATATTAAATACAAGAGAAACTCACAACAAAATGTTTTTATAACAATAGTTTTCCTTTAGAAAACGGCAATTGTTATTAAATTTTGTTTTTATTGACTTTGAAATTATCATCATTTAAGGCAAACACCTTCGATCGAATGTGTTATAACATCCCAGGCAAAGTAAAAGTAGGTTATACACTGACGGAAATTTTCATAATACAGACAGATCAATAAAAAAACCAATTAGGGTAGCCTGTGAAATTGAATTATTTTGAATTGGTACTTTAGCCACATCCACAGAATGACATTTTATAACGTTTGTAATTTGACATTTTTATTGTAAACAAAGTTTATAACCTTAAATTCATGTCAGAAATGTCATTCTGTGGATGTGGCTAAAGTACGAATTCAATTTCACAGCCTACCCTAATTGGTTTTTTTATTGATCTGTCTGTATAAAGGTCTACATCTAGGGGATCCCATATCCCCTCCCTTGTTTAAAATATATGCAAATTTTCAGCTCAAATATTTCGGTGTTCAAACATCTCTACAGCAAAACCCTGAGATACGTCCACTCTATCTGCAAGCAGACTGATGATAATCAGCATATGTGATGGTTCATTTTATAAAAGAAAGTATGAATTGTTATTAAGAAAGTTAAAACTTCATAGTTTTATTACCAACCAAGACAAATGGAGTGAAACTGTGGAAATACTCTTAAACTAAACACTTCAAATCCTGAATATTCAAATGGGCACTAATCGAAAACGAAGCAACCAAATTTAAAGAATTATTAGGTGGAAAAATGTGAATAATGAAGGGCCTTATTTATAGATCAACTTGATTCCCCTTCTCATATAACATTAATGGTGAGGTCACTCTTGAGTTCGCTGTTGGAAGTAGGGGGTTGAAACAAATGAATTACTTTTCATGTAGAGATGTGCCCCCCTCAACAATCTTGTTTCAGGGTCATAGAGTTTTCCTTAGAGATGTTCGAACGTAGAAATATTGGGATGGGTCGAGCAATGAGTTATCAGCAGGTGATAATACTCTACATACAATAATATTCGCAGACTACCAACTTCGCTCTGTAGGTGACAGATATGACTCAGTTTATATAATCAGAAAAAAATAGGCGAGCACGAGCATGGGAAAATAAATTTGAAAAAGACAAGGTGTTTAGGGAATCTACTCTGATCTACTCTGTGATGGGCGTGATCAAATTTATTTGGGCAACGACCAATGAAAGAGCTCAGCTTCTTACTGAGCAAATATTCCCCAGCTGTTTTCAAGAAAAGATATTACAAACTACGTGAGAGAATAATTTATATAAGCCCCCAACTTAGGAAAACATTTTGTTCGATAGTCAGATGATTGCAAAAGCTCTTTCGAATATAAATAATTTATCCAAACCGGTATGGTTTTCAAAACTTAATAACCTCGAAGACCATAACAACGTAGCAGATCATTATAGTATATTTAGCCAAAAAAGTGTAAGACAGAGGTCGATCGAGGCTTATCTTATTTCGAAACTTGACCTGGGCTCAAACATTCAACATAAAAATTACAGGTAAAATAGACCACTACATAACCATAGCAAGATGTTCACAGAAAAGCTGTCCAAGTAGAAGACTATAAAGCTACAGCAAAACACAACGAACACTCTAGCAGGGTCTGAACCCGTGAATTATTTTTAAAGGAAAATTGGAAAATATGACTAGCGCACAGTTTTGTAGTTCAAAAAGTTTGAACAGTGATGCATATTGCGTGCCTTTGTAATTGCAGCGTCTATTCTGGTGCTAAGTTTTGGAGTCCAAGACATTCTCTGTTAAACTTGTGAAAGACCTGTACCTTCTGCTACCGAATAGTAAGTTCCCTCAAAGGGTTGAATAATATAATTAGAATAAGATACCAATTATTATACAAGGTGGGGCACGGGAACCAAGTGTTTTTGGAAAGGCTAGTACTCGGCCATTAGGAGGGAGAGGGTCGTGCGGCAGGTGGCATTCCATTCCTTGGCTCATACCATTTCACTTTCAGTTGCCATCATGTAGCCGTGGACGCTAGAACACTGCATGCAGCGGTTTTTCATACAGTTGTCGCGAATTTTCAGCAGCCCAATACCAACAATTTTGTTTGTTGACGGTCCCATTAAGGTGGAAATGGGCTTCATCACGCATTGCCACCATTATGTTTTCATTCTGCTCATAAAGTGCAAGCATTTCCTGTGCAAAATTCAATCGTTGGGGGTAATCCCTTACATTCAATTTCTGCACAGTCGCTAACTTGTATGGGTGAAAACGTAATTCTCCACGCAAAATCCGTCTGATACAGTACGATTGCTGATTCGAAGTGCAGCTGAATGTCTCTGCGGCGAAACTCACGCTGAACCGCGGTCACCGACTCGCCACTCCTAACAAAACAATCATATGCGAACGTGCGGTGTTCTAGTGTTCATGGCTCCATGATGGCAACCAAGGAGAATAAATGGCAACTGAAAGTGAAATGCTATGAGCCAAGGAATGGAATGGCACCTGCCGCACGACCCTCCCTCTCCTAATAGCCGAGTACTAGCCTTTCCAAAAACACTTGGTTCCCGTGCCCCACCCTGTATAAGCTTCTAGTGATGTAAATGATGAATCAAGGCAAAACGGAAACCAGACTTCTTCACAATAAGCATTTGGAAGGCGATGGAGTTTAGTTGGAAAAATTTTCACAAATCGACTATTAATATTTTAGATATAAACGCCCCCTATGAGTAAAATTTCATCGTTAAAATAATAATTATTATTATCCATACGTGTCGTAGTAACACTAACAACGCCGGAAAAAAGTTAGAATACAGGCTATGCGTTAGCATTGAGCATACTAAATTAAGATTGACGTAATACTTCGTGTGCGCAAGTTTACAGTGTAAAATCAATGCTGCCAACTAAATACAATTAGCATTACATGTTTTATTCAGGTGTTATATTAACATTAATATACCTAATACATATTAACAGGTTTTTCAGTGTTATTGGAACAGACAATTATACCTCGATATTACTTGGAATATTAATTAAGGATGTCGGTTCCAATACAAGTAGTCAGTAATCACCAGGTAAATAAGACCTATGACAGAGTGAATTAATGCTAAATATTACTATAATTACTAGTTTCATTTCCTGTGTTCAATTCATTAATACGTAATCCTGTTTATTGGAAACGTTTCATTTCTAAAATCAAGGTTGCTTCTATTGATAGCCAAAGGCGATCCTACTGTTTACCTTGTTAATGTTCTTGTTAATTAATTTTGTGTGTTTAAGGAACTTTAATTACTTCTATAAATAATTCGGAAAAAGTAGGAAATAGTTAACAGGGGCGTCTGTTTAAGCAAACACAATGTTCAATTAAATCATTGCGGTAACATATGTGATCTATTAAAAAACTGTTTTGAAAGAAAACAAGTCCATTGTGTTTCATTTGTGGTTGGAAAAACAATTTTAGAAGCATAGCAAAATCGAGTTTTAAACAAACTCGATACAATACTGAGTTTCATAAGTAAATTTTGTTATTGTCTCAATACAGTAACATATATTCATTACATCATGTACTAATTTATTCGAAGTTATTGTTATGCACTGGAAATGGTTTCGGTTCTTTTAAAATTCAAATTCCCGTTGTTTACAATAACTTCATACAGCAAATATGCTTGAATAAAACCCGAATACAAAGTAAATTGAAAACCGGCGGTTTTCCATTCAATTTAATTTCATTCGATGTTCATCTGATTAAGTCAACCACACGAATCTCGGTTATAATGCACTCGTGTACTAAATTATCCCAAGTGTGTGAATTGTTTCATCCCTGCTACCGCTCTACTGCACTGCAGGGAATTATTTCATTTCACCGTAAGCATCTCAGACGCGAATCTATGCAGGAGTAGGTAGGTAGTTGTATTATATACACTACTACCGTATCTACAATTTACATTTGATTTGGTTGTAATTACAGGAGCTATGCTACACACAAAGTTACCGCAATATTTCGAAGGGAATTAGAATTCGGTTAAGCACTATAAAGCAGACTTTGTTGAGGGCTCTAAATGCAATATTATGTATTTACTAAATCTCTTCCTTATATGAATTACGGCTTATAAGTATTCACCAACAACTTCTCTCAAACTGTTTATTTTTTGAAAATTAGCGTGACTAAATTTGAATTTGTATAAGATTTATGGTGATAATTTTGCCATCATCCAAACAATACATTTTAATGTAATTCGTAATGTTAATTTGAAGTATATTATGTAGCTTGTGTTTTTGCACATTTGAAAAATCTTTTACCTCTTTAGATATCACTCCCACCAGTGAAGGTTTGTTGTAATATCTGCATACATCTGTTTGTTCCATGTTATGTTAAAGAGAGTATGCCTTCTAAAGATCCCCGTCTAACCTTGCGTTTTTAAGCTACGGCATTTTTTCCTGCTTTAGTTCTTCCCGTCATTATTTTTCGTAATAAGTTGTATTTATTGCCCCTCAGTGAATTAATACTTGTCCAAGGTATTGTAATAAAGGCAAATGTAAAAATATTAAAACAAAGTTTAAAATGAATTTAATTTCACGTGTAGTTGACATGACGGCATTCGATGAGGGCATTGACTAAAAAAGTCGCACACGCGATCGTCAAGGTTGCATCATTTAATGTTCGTATATGAAATGACAATGAACGATGAACCTGACACCACGTACATACTTTTGGTAAATTGCACAAGTGACGGGAAATACTGACTAAGCATTCTTAAGTAAGATGACTAGTCAATGTTCCCACGATTATTTTAATAGAGGGGATCAATTTTCTGAATAAATACGTCAGAATTTAACCTACAGGCATGGTTAAATTTGATCCGTCAATGAAGCAACACTAAGCTGTATCCCCAGAAAACTAATATCCACCAAGGTGATGTTGATCCAAATATTCATGTAAGACTATTCTATTTGTTAAAATTAAACTAGTGACTTTTTGTGTGGACCGTGTAAGTTCTTTTAAGGACTTAGCCGTTTCAAATATTATTGAAAACTTGTGAAATATTCAAGTAAATTAATTAAATCCGTTTTACTTAATCGTTTAAATGTAACCGGAATTTAGCTCTTAAATGTTAAAGACTTTATTCTGAAACGGAACTTAGAGTAAATTTGGTATAACATTGAGTTGGGACTTATCATATAAATGTAATATTTAGTAACGCCACAGCACGTAGATAAGATATGCGAATGTTAGTTGAAAGAGACTTTTTATTTAACACCTCTCGCAATTAGTCAAGTAATCCCCAAGTAGCGCATTCGGTCAAGACTCTACCTAAACTATTATAGTTGATTATTTGTATTAATTATTAACAAAGAAGCCCCCAAAACCGTTACGCCACAATATTCAGTCTTTCTTCTTTTCACTACGTTTCGAAGTTCTCTTCTTCTTTGTATATTGTTCGTTGACTTTCTTTATAGGTAGGTACACCGTTCTGCCTAAAAAATTTTTAGCGTCCTCCGAAAGATCCCCATTTTGAAAACCTATTCATGTTGTACTTTTCTTTAGACTCATGTTTCTGACCATAAAGTAACATAGGCCGTATGTATTTATTAACTACTCTGGGTTATAGTCTATTACTCAGTTTTTTATTGTACCGTAATATATTTCTTTCATTTTCCTAAATTGTCTGATTATTTCTAGTCTTGTTTAAATGTTCATGTCATTCTTCGTTTACCTGTGTACCTAAGTCCTTACATTTCTGAACTTGGTCATCATCAGCTACGCAGCTGAACCCCTTCTGTTGCTCAGTTCCATCAATTTCGTCCCTTGAATATTCATACTAAGCCCTACTCTTTGATTTTCTTCGTTAAGTCTATCTAGCGAGATTCGAGTATCTTCTGGGCTGAGTACTGAATGTTGTTGATCACTTCACAATTTACTTTAATCCTCTTTTTTATTTATCGTGTAGCACCTTTTTTGTTATTTTCTGAGTACACGTTAAACAGGGTTGGTAATAAAACACATTCTTGTCTCACTCCTGATTTTATTTCATCTGAGCCCTCATTTTATATTCTAACCGCTGCCGTTTAGTTTAAACCCATTCTTCACTATTGCATTTGACTAAGTTGTTCATGCCTTACTTTACACACGTCTCTTCGTAGCCGTTCACACTTATGATTTCTTACTTTTGTATCTTCCTACATGATGTAATGTATTAAAATTTGTAACACAAATAAGGCCCCCTTTGTGCCTACGCCCAAGCTGAATCCAAATTGGTTATTACTTAAGTATTAAAGTGTCGTCACGTTTTTTCTTTTTTCTTATTTGTCCATAAATTATATTGAAGAAAAGATTTTGTATTTCGCTGATCAGACCTTATTGTCTGAATTCACTTTTATAAATGTACATTCTTTGACATCTACATTCTAAAGCTTTTATATCAGGACACAATTTCTACGACTATGAGAAGGCACAATAAAGATCAAACAACATTAACAAACACACTCTATCAAAACTGCTTCTCAGACGAATAAACGAAAACTCGTTACAAGGTGAATGGTTACATATTCACCAATTTGGTTTTTTCATTCCACTATTCAGTATTGCCTTCACGATTTTATACAAGCCTCTCCTTTTAAAAAAATAAATGATTTTGTTCTGCTGTGATGTTAGATGTCAGACAAGCATGGGTTGGCCAGAGGGCCACTATATAAAATAAATAAAACTTTACCCCACGAGTTTTACCTCATATTGAAGCTCGTTGGCGCAGTGGTAGGGTTCGAGTCTCACGCAGTGTTAAGAACTTTTACAAAGAATTCCCCACTGTTCAAGGTCGGTACTTATGAATGAAGGCATTTAATCGTTTGGTTACAATTAAGATTCTGTCAGCGGAGTGGTACATTTCAGATAGCAACAAGACACATACACTATACACTTAATACGGTCACAAACTCTGTAGAAGGCAATGAAAAACCACTGTAGAGACCACATTTCCATAGTATAAGGGGGACGTAACAAAGTTCACGATGCCAAGTCGTTTAATAATGTGGCTTTGATCCCCCTCGTCGAAGTTCTGGATCAGGACATACGAAATACATTACCAATCAAAGCTTTCAAATAAAAATTGGCGATGATGTATCCCAGACTGAATCAATAAATGCAGGTAGGTATATCTCAAGGTAGAGTCCTTGGGTCAATGTTATGTGTACTCTTCAGCTCTGACCTGCTGTTCTCCAATGATACAAATGATAAGTATATTCGCCAATGACACAGCAATTCTTGCTTCTAACAATGATACTAACACAGCATCTGTCATGTTTCAAGCTTACCTAACCGAAATTGAACAGTGCCTACAAATGTGGAAAAAGGTTAACGAGGGAAAATCAGCACACATGACATTTATATTAGGTACATCAAGATAAAAGATGCACTGGCTAGTCAGAAGGACATCAACTTTAACGCTAAAGAATATAAAATTACTATACAAGAGTATAATCCGTTAAATATGGACATATGGATGCCCGCTGTTGGGATGTGCCAGAAATTCCAACCCTAGACATCATCTACAGTCGAAAACCGTTCGAAAATGTCAAATGCTCCACGGTATGTATCAAATTGCAGCCTACACGCAGACTACACATCTCATATATGACAAATTTCATGAAACACTATTCTTTTAACCCTTATGCACTGTTCTGGGTCTATATGACCCAAAGCGCGTTTCAAGCTAATGTAGTTCTGTAATTATGCTGTGTAAGACTCTGGCATGTTGTGACTTTTATTTTTTTATTGTATTTTACAACGTCCACATGTTTGAAAAAATATTAAATTTATAATTTTCTTGTAGTAAATATAATTACACTTATTCTGTTCTGGGTCAAATAGACCCTTATATAAAAATACGGGTAGTTAGCAGAGTTTTTTGTTGTTTTACAGTTGGTAGTGTATTAGTAACTTTCGTAAGACGCAGTGTGTGTCATTCGGCACAGTGTGCTAGTTTATATAGCAGTTATATACATATTATTCTGCAGTGGTACTCTGTCGCTTTGTCATTTTCGCAACATTTACGTGTTTCTATCAGTTGTTTGCAGTGCTCATTCAACCCTAATTTGCAATAACTGTGCATAATTCCTTAACTTTGAATTGTATTTTAAGTTTTATTTAGATCAGTAAACGATAATTTTCTGTAAAATCCTAATTTTTCACCACCAACAGCGTCCCGTAATGAGAAAAAAACTGTGGGTCAATATGACCCAGAACATATCAAGTGTAGGTAAAATCTGAACAGAACACAAGGGTTAAGCTCAATTCCGCCCTGGAAAGTCACCCATATGAAATCCTGGAACCACCAATAGCAGATTCACAACCTAGGAGATTCAGGTGAAGTGGCCAAAGGATCTGATGAACTAAGCATGGAAAGACCTCACTGGAAACCCTCCCCATTAAAGTCCTAAGACCAACTACAATACTTACAGATTGTTAGCTCATAGAATATATTATGTTCTGATTGATAATAAAATAAACAGAAAAAAACAAACACGTTATTGTTACAAGTGAGAAAAGTTTACATTTCTCGCGAGTGCGAGAGCAACATTTTAAATAGTTGTTGATATATCAAAAGTATAAACAATTTGGCCTGCGGTACTAAAGTCCAGAAGCAGCGACTTACGTCTGAGGCGCACAAAAATTTCTTGAACGAAGGAAAAGCTTATTTTGTTTTATATTAAACTTGCAATTTTTCTAAATAAATGGCATCGGCAAATAAATGATGGTAAGGCTAACATTTAATTATTTAAAAATGCACCGTGACGAGGTGATGACTGTAAACAAACATAACCATTGTATCAAAATCTTCAACATATATAAAGTGCTTAAAGCAGCAAATACGGAATTTTACACCCGAGAGAGCATAAACGATAGTAAACGACATGTGCATGGCTAGATTGAACATCTGAGATACGAAAAGTAATTAAGTAATTAACTAAATACAGGTAAATAATAGAAATTATGAATTAACAAGTGGAAGCTCAAATAACTTTTAAAAAATATTGAATTTTCTGGCGTTATTAAAAAAAAAAAACAGGAAAAAGTAGACAAAAATCGAAGGTATAAGAGAGACAAAAGAAAAGTCCATAAAAATGAAGAAATAAAACTATTGGTGGACTAAATGCAATATGGTTCACAAAAAAAATCTGAGAAGGTGAAACTATATAAAGTCTCGGTCTCTCATGTAGACATCCTTTAAGTTCTCCTCAAAATTATATAGTATGGTCCACACGGCGAGTTAGGTAATGCGCCGCATCAATCACATGATCAACGGTTGGCGTTTATAAATTATTTTTGTAGTTTTCCAAGATTAGGCAGCCGTGTTTAATCACAAGGTCTACAAATTTTTGAACATAAGAAAGAAATCGGGTTTTTATTTTCTAATTTAGCTCATGTTTTTTTTTTTTTGTAAAGTTGATATTATTCTTGACGTGTTTATAGTTGTCTGTCAAAAGTTTTGGCAGATCGTATTGTGTGGTATTTACCTTAAGGTAATCAGAATCCTCTGTATTTAACAACTATTATCTACTCCTATCTCTTTATTTTAATTTATAATGTCGCTAAAATTGCGATGGAATAGGAAAATGTCAACCTCTTTCATCAGAAAATTTTGGTTATAAAAATTGTAAATCGGCTGAAACTTCATGTAGACCTACTAAGTTATGATGTTATTAGGTGGAAGAACAGCCTTTGGCTGAACCTCGCCTTTGTCCATATTGGCAATAAAGATTATTATTATTATTATTATGATCTCGTACAATTTATTTATGACATGCGTTACTTGATTCGCCAATTAGCCCTTTCATGCACGGATAAAAATACAGAAAACATAACCAACCACCTTCAAATTGGCGCTATTTTTACATGTGACAACTTTAAAATCTGTAATCTGAAGTGAAATCCACTAGATGGCACCGTATGTACCGTTTAGACAGTTCAGAACTGTGCTTTCACAGTAAAACCACTTTGCAGATAAAACAAAATACCAAATGGGGTGGTTTCGGAGTGTAACCACTTCGTCGGAAAGGGTTAGACTATAGGCATTAATTTTTTGGAGCCTTACCAGGGAGGTTTTAATTATCAAACTAATACCTTCACTGGGTCTCTCGATGGTGTAGTGATTGGCTATGTACTTCAACAATCGATAGGTCCTGGATTAGGATCCAACCATGGCCAGACTTTGGTCTGAAGTTGGTTGGCTTTGAACTCGCGTAGGATACGGTTGGGTAAGATAGGTGGTACTGGTTTATACCAGTAAGGAATAAAATATCTTCAGCATAATTGATCTCTTAATAAAACTGTAGACCTTCACTTCCTTCTTTAGGTAAAGTTACCATCTTGCACGGCATACACCTAGTGAAAAGTCGTAAAACTTTTAATAAAAAGCAGTTGGTCACAAATATTCTGTTGATGTCATACAAATTATCACGAATAGGAAGCACTGAATAAGCGGATAAAACCATGAATTGGTATAATAGTATATTATACACGACGCTATAATGAATGCTATTATTACTGAGGATAATGTTTGCAACACGAGCGAGCGAGCGAGCGAGTTTCGTAATTATCCGAGGTAATATTAGCCATTGTAGCGAGTAGTATACTATACTTTATCCACGAACACAAATACGAAGAATTTTTAAGTAAAATTTAAATAACAACGCTACTAAAACCATGTGGTAGGACTATGTTAAACAAAGTGGTAGGATTAGAAACATAACCTATTTCTTTCATTATACACCATAGACAATGATGTTACCATGACACCGTGAATAATGATTATTCACTGCTGGCAGTGTATAATGGATAGCACTATGTTTGACCAAACACATGAATAATTGATAGATTATTGACTAATCGTGGACAAGATAAATTATTACTGTACAGAATGTGAGAAGAAAAAAACAATGATGGAAGTATAAGTTAAAAGAAGTAACAGGCTAGATCAGATATAAAGGGAACCCAAAACTACTTATAGAAACATCAAATGGAAAGTGGTAAGCGGGGAAAGTGACCTAATACAATGGAATCTAGAGGGATCGAAGTTACTATCAATATCAAATAATTGTAAATGCTAACTAGAATAGATTTTTTATATTAAAATTTATTAATTTTGAAATTGGTGTTTTGTGTAAGAAATTTAGTGTTTGTCATAGGTTCTGTATCGCTGGAATGGCCGAGTGGTTAAAGGCAATCGATTACAGCGCGGACCGTTTTGAGGTCAAACCCGAGTCGGATGCTCGGCGAGTAGTCCATCAAGTCACTGAAAATAATTGGAAACCGAAACACAGTAGTGCAATAGGGAAGGTAGGTAGTTGTCTAAGACATGCTGATTACCACATCACTCCGTACGCATAGCGTTCGAGACAACCGGGCATACTATGAAAGCCTATGAAGGCCTTAACCTTCCATGTGGCCGGCCATACTCCATTGTGGAGTGCCGATACCTTTACCTTTACCACGGCTTCTGTAATCCGCGTATAAAACCTTATTCTAAAACAAATGAACTCCATTTATCTGTACATCTTTCGTTCTTCTAGGATGAATTGCCAAATCAGGAATTGGAATTTCGAATTTCGAATTTTCCTGAAAATATTTTAGTTTTTAAGGGCCGAACAATTTCTAAGTTCGAACTACAGTGATTAAAATTTCAATACTTAAAATTATAAATTATAACCAAAATAAAAATTATTTGCACTGAAAAATTGAAATTGGGCTTTTGTTGATTCAAAAATTTTAGTTTGTGTATTTCCTACGCATGTAGGCAATGCGAGTAGACGTGAAAATCGTGATGACTCCATTGGTTGTGTGATTCAGCTACGTCTTTAAATCTGACACCTTTCTAAGGTGACGCACTAAATTACTGTTGACTAATTTTGAATTTGTTTCAAATGGACATTGCCTAGAAAATTATAAAAAGAAGACAATAGTATGGAGTTAAGAATATGTCTCGGAATATGTGCTATATTGTAAAGATTCGTTTCTAGAGATTTGTTTTCTTAAATGTCAATTTAAAATTGAACACATGCAATGCTCTAAAAACGGAAATAAATAAACAGAACGTCCAATCCATAATATTAGTGCGAATCGCACATTAGCCGTCGACTCAAATTTTTGTCTACACTTGCAAGCGCGAGTCATTACCTTGAGGAGGGTGGAAATTTCGAGAGAAATAGCAGGCTGTATAAAAATGGAGGGTACCGCTAGGAACCGTCAGTTCAGTTATGGTCATATTTGACCCATAAAAAAGTTTTTTAAATGAATTAGTTTTAAAATCGTCGTTCAGCATCAGTTAATTTAAAATTAGTCAAAAATGTTCGTCTTAAACCGAAATAACGATTTAATTGTTTAGACTAAACAAATCGTATTCGATATTAATGATAAGTTTACGTAAAATGACACGAAAAATATATTATAAAATAAAGTAGAAAGTTCTTCGTGGAAAAGATAATTATTTATAAAGTGTGTATGTGAAAAAGTATCTATCTGTATACTATAATTAAATAGAGCAGAATATCTCAAATCCCTGCCAAGTGCCAATTTCATTTCGACAATTCAGAATTATATACAAAGGCATTGATCTTTAGTGATTTATTTATGAACAACTCGCCTTCGGATTTTCTAAACAGTTTAAGGGGATTACTGCCCGACCCATCTTAAAAAAAAACGAAGGTTCAAGGGAGCATTTCTGCATTAATTGAAGAATATTAATTTTGGAAATTCTGTATATAGAAAAGTATCTCTAAGGTAGAGAATTAAAGTCAAATAAAGATATTAAAAAGTTAATCATAAATGAAGTATATTAGCCTTGCAAAATCTACAATTTCAAACGGTCAGTTCTTCAAGAAATAAATTTTATAAATTATCTTTGTCAATATGTGAAGTAAAATCCCCTTATTAAATTACATAGATTATAACGAATTGCTTCAAAAATTCAAAGCGTAACAAATAACATGTCAGATGTAGATTTTTATAAAGTACGAAAGAGTTGACGTAAAGGATCATCGCTTTCCAACCTATACACAGTTAGGGTGCGAGGCTTCCTCCTCATTTATTAAAACATAATTTGATTCCCTCATCATAAATGACAGCTTTAATTTGATATTTTGTTTTTAGGTGTATTAATCCATTAAAGCGTTACTCAGGCATAAAGTGTACCTTGTAAAATTTAAAAGTTAAATAAAGAAGGAAAAAATCGATAAATTTTTGTTTTGTTGGTTCAATGTGATTAGCTGAACTTTAAAAAACTTTCCTTGAATTTGGTAGGAAGTGAGTTTGTACAGCCGGTAGTTCTAGAGGCATTGTTTTGGCATCATTCCAAGCACTGCGCGAAAAGGAGACTTATTACATCCCCCAAAGCGAACAGAAAAACGAACTTTTAATTAAGATCAAGTAGAATCCTTGTCGAGGGTTTCTTTTAAATCAATTTTTTGTTTTCGTTTCACATTTTTAATCCTGTTCCAAAATTTTGTTTTTTTGCGAATTAACAGCTCAGTGATTATTTATAATAAATAAACAAACAAATAAGGATGTGTGTTTGAAATATTTAGGGTGCTTAGTGAAAAACCGTTTAATAAACCGTTAGTAAATAATATTTTAAAACGGTGTTACGACAGACCTAATTCCAGCAAGTTCGCTAGAAACGTAATTAATTTATAAGCCTGGAAATATCCGGATTTGCTTGCATTCTACTGCAGGTACATTTTGAGCTTATGGAATGTCCGGTGCTTTCAGCTTTAATAAATCCACCGTTAATTTCTGTCAGCGTTGGAATTTATATAAATTCAATTAAAACGTAGAAGGGTGAATTTAAAGGGAAGTACAACACCTGTATTTTCCATGCGCAGTATAATTATTAATAAATACAGAAAAATCTGGACCCTTAATATAAAGAATTTTAAGAATCCTGTTAAGGGAATGAACAATTACATTTTAATGTTCATGAAACAGAAATATTTGAGCGAAGCTTCATTCCCTTTGACTCAATTACAAATGATCAAATTATAATAAAATGAAATTAGCAAAACGTAATAACTGTGCAAGGAATGTATTATAGCAGTTCAGGAATTTATGAAGGAATTAGCGACGTAATTATTGTTGTAGTCCAAGATCTAAATAGGTCCACCATATATTTGAATTACAAAGGATAACTTAATCAAATTCAAAGGTAGCTAAATAAATTTTTATTGGACCCAATAAAGCCTGTTCAAAGGCATAATGAAGTTATAGTAACATGCCATCTGTTTTAATATCGTGCTTTCTTAATTTATGTCTGGTTTTATGGTCAGTAAACATTTCCGGCATTTTATCATTAAAGATAAAATCACAGATATTATATAGAGCTGTCAATATAACAAAATTCGATGAAGTTCTAATGAGAACCAAGACTGAAAGGGAATCTGCTTTAGGTCTTCAAGTTACAGAAAACATTTAAATTTCCTTTATTCTTAATTTGAATTAATCTCAAAAAATTCTGAGTCGTTCGATTTTCTAAGAATGTAGATATAGAGTGACCGGCAACATATGGGAAAAAAATTTATTATTAGGGTATCAGAAAATGATTAAACATAAAATTTATTAGAAATTAAAATGCAATGTATCAATAGGTGAATTATAAAAAATAATTCATCATCAAAAATATAATGTATAGATGTAACGTATTATTCAAATCAAAGGAGAAAAAAGCGCTCTCAGGTAAAAGAAAGAAAACTAGAAAAGACGAGTTATGAAAATGAAAAACAAAAATTGAAAGGGCCTTATTTACACAGACGAACCGTTCTCTAATACGTATGTCCCACTGTGGTCATAAAGACCGTGAATACATTATAGATTTTAACGCAATCTTCCGAATGTAATCCCAAGATATCCTTTATTTGTTGCATACGTTACCCCCCCCCCTCACGTTTCATCACATGTGTGGTATTTATGTGTCATGTTTTCTATACCAAGGCCTCCATCGATTAATAGTGTTGTTGTACCCACCATCTTGTAATCATTATATAGGCCATATAGGCCACTCCGTATGTTGCATACCATAGGGAAGTTATATGAACAGTCATAAATCAGAGGCTGTTGGAAGAAATTGCTAGAACAGCTGCACTTGCTAACACAGGTTTTCGGGAAGGCCGATGCACAATAGATGCCATAACAGCCAGCGAAAGAAGCCAGCAAATCACTTGGAAATCAATTCGCCGTGTTAGTTACATTTGACGTCAAAAATGCCCCTAACACCGTCCCGTGGAACGGCATGGTACAAGAACTAAGAAAGAGAGATGTGGCTCACTTGCTCACTATACGAGTACTTTTAACTAATCTGATATGATCTGCACAATAGGCGAATAAAAGTAAGAGGAAACAAATGGCTTAAAGTAACCACTGGTATTCCACAGGGTTCGGTCCTAGGGCCAACTCAGTGAGACATTTATTACGATGATGTGCTGGGTATTGAAATGCCCAATGGCGTAACAACAATAGCCTACGCGGATAACTTAGCGCTGGTAGCCTGTGGAAACAATAAAACAGAACTGCAAGACAACATAGAATGGGCAATAATGGCGATAGAAAGATGGATGACGGTCAAAGCATTATGCCTTACGCCACAGAAGACGGAAATGGTTATCCCGACTGGACGTAACACTCTGAAAACTATCACTATCACCATCGGTAACCACGTGATAAACAATCAGAACAGCATTAAATACTTAGGCATTAATATCGGTAGAAACCTTAATATGGGTAAACAAATTGGCATGATAGCACAAAAAGCTGAGAAAACTGCAGATGCCCTATCACGCCCAAGTCCCAGACGCACACTCTGTGATACTGTATGGATCCCCGATATCGAAGCACTACATGAACAACAAGATACTTAAAAAACGCCTTGAGTGAGCACAACGGAAAACAGCAATAAGGATCGCCAGTGCATGTAGAACTGTGTCGACGGAGGCGATACAGGTTGTTGCAGCCGTAATTCCCATCCATCTATTGGCCCTAGAGAGAACCTGCGGAAACGACGTTAACCGTATAGAAATATAGCGCACCAGCACGGAAAAAAACCCTACAAAAATAGCAGGCGAAATGAGAGCAGGAGGTATCTAAAGCCAGATGGACCAAGAGAAAGATAACTGAAGTAAATCCTTGGGTGACGAGGAAGCATGGAGAGGTGGGTTACTTCTGACCCAATTTTTGACGGAGCATGGCTGTTATAATGCTTACCTACACAGAACGGGACTTGCAGATCTACGTGTACTGTGGCGCAGTGGATACACCTAAGCATGCCATAATAGAATGTGTAAGATGGGAACGACTAAGGAACGAAGCAACAGTGCAGCTAGGGAAAGAAATGCTGGAGACAGAAGAGAAATGGAACATAATAAACGGAGCGATGGTGAAAATAATGAGAAATAAGGAACAGGAAGAGAGAACCAGCCAGGGACGATAGAAAGTCGGGTTTTGCGTAACGAAATAACGTTGGGAAACGATGCCATTGTGCAGAGCGAGGAAGAAGAAGGGGTTTTAGTTGGTAGGCGACTGAGACCTCTCCACAGTCGAATCCGACACTCTTCAGAGTAGCTGGGGGGTCTATTGAAGATTTTCCTCTCCTTCCCAAAAACAAGGTAGGTAGGTGGTACTGATCGGTGTTTTAGTATGTGGCTCAGTTTTCCAAATGACGCTCAGTCCATTCTAACTAACATCTTTACTTCCGTTGTCTGGTTTTGTTTAGAACCTTGTATTTGCTGCCCTAGGTATATCTAACTACTGACTTCTTCTATTACTTCATCTCCTAATCATATTTCTCTTCGTTCTTCTGTATTTATTCATTTTTAACCAAATCATTTGTGCCTTGTCGTCTAGTTCTTTTAATACTGTCTAAAGGTCTTGAAAGTTATCTTGTATCAACAGTATATCGCCGGCGTATCGCAAGTTGTTCAGGCATGTACCATTCACGTTTACTCCTTTCTCATTCTAGTCCAATTTTTTGAAAATGCCTTCCAATACTAATGTCAACAGTTTGGGAGAGATTCTATTCATTTGTCGTAGTCCCTCTTTGGTGGGGACAGGATTAGCTGTTTTCCCAACGAATACTGGATGTCATACTCTTATAGATGTTTCGTAGTAGTTCGGTGTACCAATTCGACAATTTTGAAGTGCGCTTTCGACAGCCCAAAGTTCTACACTGTCGAAGGCCTTTTTGAAAACCACAAATCCTAGTTATAATGGGATATTATTCTCCCCCAGGAGTGGATATAACATTGTTTCCGGCTCAGGGCTCTATTGGGGGTCGATAGAAAAATATAAGATCATTGTACGGGTAATATTTAATTCGGTTAACTTAGATTATCTCCATCCTGAATGACCACGTAATCATGGGTACAGTGACATGAATAGGACCTGTGAGATGGAGCAAGGTCATGAAAATAGTTACGGATGCCAATTAAGTAGGCCAAAATCACGTATTTAGATACCAATAAACTGGTATCGGTTGCAACACGTTCACGGTTGCTTATTTACTTATACTTACACATATTCGATCCCAGTCTCATTTTTGCGTATCGACATGTAAGCGAGCTAAACTTTCTTTGACGTTAAGCCAATATACAACAAACACTGCAACTATAAAATAAACAATCTAAAAATTCACATAAGCGCCTGTTTTGCTTGTCCTATTATAATTACGCAATAGTAAAATAGTGGGGGTTGATAAAAAGTCAAGAAACCCTTGAAGGGGTCGACGGTCGAAGAAGTTTGGCTACCCCTGGTCCAGTTGGTTAAATAAACACCCAAATTTTAGTACAACTTGAAATTACTTACATGTGTGTCAACTGGCAGACTCGTTACAGTGCTTTTCTAAAATCTTTAAATTAAATAGCTTTCGATATAAAATCATACATATTTCGTATGACGTTCTAATAAAAAGACTAAGATTGGAAGAAAAATTGCTTTAGGTCCTTAAGTTCTGGAAAAAACATTTAATTTTGCTTTAGTTTTAAACCGAATTAATCTCAAAAATTCTTGGCACATAATTGTCTGACACAGTAGTTTCTTCAGTAATTTATTTAAAAAATGAAAGTTTTTAGCATACAAATGCAAATTTTGCAATTATGCAAGTTTGTTCTTAAGAAAAAATAACAGATTGTATCCTCATTGCAATGCAAAAGTAAAAGATGGATCAGAATCGATAAATTAACAGTAGCTCCGTAAGATCGGACAGTCATTTAAAAAGGAGAAGCTAATCTCTTTACCTAAAATGGAAAAACACGAACCGATCGCTGGTTTTTAAATAAACGACCTATAAATTTCGCAGGGATAAGGGTTATAAATCCTTTCAATTTGCACTACATATGTACAGGGTTTTTCAACGAAAAGTAGCCACCCTCAGTATCTTCCAAAACCATTTTTTGCTTGAAAATCGCCAAGACATGTCAACAAAGACAGCAAGGGGGACATCTTTTTACATAAAATCCGGACATCTGTCATCAAGCCCTTAGCCGTCACAGCCACCCCCTCTAAAATTTTAAATGGCACCATACCATGCGTGGCACATCGTTGGAAAGGTAATTTCATAAGGAATTCATTCTACTATTTATTTTTTTTATTTGCTTCAAATTGAGACATAAAAAAATTAAAAAGTATATTTTGTTCATTCCGGTTAAGCTACTGAATATAGCAGTAGATACCTAGATCCTCTTTTTTATCTTTTGTTTTTTCATCTGTCAGTCAGCATTCAGTTTATTTTGAATATTATAAAAGTGTCAACATGGTTTACACCACTGCCGAAAGATTGTGCGTTTTTATTATTATTTCGGCAGTGGTGTAAACCATGTTGACACTTTTATAATATTCAAAATAAACTGAATGCTGACTGATAGATGAAAAAACAAAAGATAAAAAAGAGGATCTAGGTATCTACTGCTATATTCAACAGCTTAATCGGAATAAACAAAATATAGTTTTTAATTTTTTTGTGGCTCAATTTGAAGCGAATAAAAAAAATAAATAGTAGAATGAATTCCTTATGAAATTACCTTTCCAACGATGTGCCACACATGGTATGGTACCATTTGAAATTTTAGAGGGGGTAGCTGTGACGGCTAAGGGGTTGATGACAGACGTCCGGATTTTACGTAAAAAGATGTCCCCCTTGCTGTCTTTGTTGACATGTCTTGGCGATTTTCAAGAAAAAAATAGTTTTATAAGATACTGAGGGTGGCTACTTTTCGTTGAAAAACCCTGTATACAAGTGACTGGTGTTGACTAAATCTGATAACAAATCTTGAACGTGTGAAAAGGTATGTTTTAAGAAAAAGAAACATCACACCATAAATGCATTAACCGGTTGTTGATTTGCTGAGGAACTTTTCTTGTTATACAACATGCACGGTAGTCGAAGCAAATGCGAAGAATTTCATGTTAGCTGCAGTCCCCTAGGGTGTGAAGAAATATAAATATCATTATATCCCGTGAAACTGATTTTTATTGGATGACTCTAAAATAAAATCGGTCTTGATATCGTTGACTTTTCCCCTTGACATAAAAATAACATGGAAATCGCCAATGGCTGGAAATGTGTTAGAAAAGCATTTCGGGTTTTATTTTTCTTTTAGAGCTTTTTATATTGACAACTATTATTTTAAATAAATCTGTTTCTAAGCTCCTTTGAAAAATACTATCTGAGAATTTTTTGAATATATGAACAATGAACAGTGTGTTTCACTTTACATGAAGACACTTAAATAACTGTGTCATTAATAACGCAATTAGTATAAAACTTCTACCAGTGATAAAGGCCATTAAGATGAATCTTTATGTAGGAATGAAATTTTTTAGAGTCCAAATCTAGCCAACTACGATTACAATAAAAACTAGCGTTTCAAGTAAAGTAAAGTAAAATTTTGCAGGCAAACTTCATATTTGGGGTATTTTTGCAATTAGCAACAACTTTTTTAAATACGTTTTGCTCTATCTTAATTGCTACTATGACGTTACTTGAAACACTAGTTTTTATTTTAATCATAGCTGGCTAGATTTGGTCTCTAAATTTTTTTTATTCCTATAAAAAGATTCATCTTAATGTCCTCTATCACTGGTAAAAGTTTTATACTAATTGAGTTTAAATGACACAGTTATTTAAGTGTCTTCATGTAAAGTGAAACACACTGAATAAAAACAACTCTACCATTTAGCTTTCTTCGCGATTTAAGAGAACATTTGGGTGATAGAAGTTAACAAAAGAAAAAATTCCGAGCGCCTCGCAACATCACACAGAGAACATTTAACAAAAACGTTTATTTACGTATTTATTTAGGTTAAATTAAATTAAAACCAGGATTTACCTCGAAAATCTTACCCGAAGTTGGAATTTAAAGATTTTACAAAGGCACTGTACCAAGCCTTCCGGTTGGTAGAAACGTAAATAATTTCAAGCACTAAAATTTGGGTATTTATTTAACCAACTAGACTAAATTAACTAAATATTTGTACTAAACACTAGCACAACATTTGAAGTCTATACTGACTGTTGCTTGGTCATTGTACTAAAGAGTGAGCCTACATACGTCAGTTTTAAAGAAAGAACCCAGCATCGTTCGAGTATCATTTATTTTTTAGTGTTTTTACCTTAGTCAGATAAAAAAAATTAATATTCACAAGAAATAAAATATATTTTTTTATCGCAAACGAAAAATTTCCTTAAAATCTAGCATTCACCCACGATATTTTAGGCTACAATGGCCCAAACTTTTCTGGTATGTAGTGTGTTCAACAATGACTGACATAGTGCACGAACTCAGTTATTATACGAGATACAAGAAACAAATAAATAAAAGAAGCGAAAGGGAACTGACTGAAGGAAAAATGCGAAGAGCTTCAATATCTAAACAAGCGCCACGACTGGTTCAGCCTACACAAGAAAATAAAAGCAACGTTGGAACATACAGGAGAATATCACCGATCATAATCAAAAACAACAGTAATGTGATTATTCTTGAAATAGCAGATAAATTAAAGGAGTGCTAGAAACATACTGAAACATTGTTTCATGATGAAAGACAGGAATACGAAGTACAAGTTTAGGATAACAATCACGTGGGGCGCTGCGTTTTAAAACGGGAAATACAATATGCATTGAAGCAAATGAAGATAGGAAAATCACCAGGACCTGACTGTCAGTGGAAGTTTAAAAGTTAATAAACCACGAAAATATAAACATTTTAGTAGAATTATTAATTATTTAATAAGATCTACGAATCGGGAAACATTCCGCAAAATTGGTTGGTTTCAACCAAAAACAGTCAACGCAAGAATATATAACGACGATAGATTAATTAGCTTGTTGAGTCATTGCCTGAAACTAATATTGAAGGCAATGCAAATGTCCAGAAAATGCGAAGAAGTTTTAACCAATTCGCGGTTTGCTTTCAGGAATGGTATGGGAACACTTGAAAATCCCTTCTGCATACAGGTATTAATTGATGCACAAACGTTGAGACCAACAAAAGAATGTGTATCTATATTTTATCGACTATGAAAAAGCAATTTATAAAGTAAGACACATTCAATTTATTGAATGCATGGAAAAAAACAGACTGGACGAAAGACACATCAGCTAATTAAAAACCTATATCGGAATCAACTTGCCAAAGAAAAAATAGATGACACAGAGTCGGAAGCAATAGATATTAAAAGGAGAGTAAGATAAGAATGCATAATTGCATACTCTCTCAAATATTATTTAACTTATATTCTGAAGTAATCTTTCAAACAACCTTAGACGAATGTACACTTAGAATAAAAATAAATGGAAATTATTAAATAACCTTCGATTTGCATACGACATTATATTGTTAGCCCATAGTACAAGGAAACTGCAGCAGTTAATAAATAAAGTGTGTAATGTCGGCACAAAGATGGGTTTAAACCTAAAAAATTGGCGAAGAATCTTCGCTGGACCTTCCATACTTACACAATTGAAAAATGCATAACAAATATATCATAAGCGTGAGGATAAGCAAGGTCTCTGTCACCCATGAACGATTTCAGAGTTCCACATCAAAACTATTAAAACGTAGCATTAAATTATGTTTGTATTTTAATGACAAAAAAAAATAAACCAGTCTGTGCTAGAGGGCTTACTTTATTTTAGGTGTTTATGCCTAAAGTCAAGTAAATACATAATTAAAGACTTTACAACGAAAAAGTCCCGACAAGTTATTTAATAATAATCCTATATAATATGTAATAATGCTTTTATAATAAATAATTTGTATTTTCAATATAAATGAGCAGAGTAAGATAATATTTTTTTGAAAAAGTGAGTAATATAAACAAAAAAATATATATTGTAGTCACGCAGATTCGAACCTCCAACCTTTCAAGCGTATGCGGGTGGAAGCTTGGTCTCTTACCGGTGGACCAACACCGACTTTCGTTAAAACGGTGACTCCTGCCCTGATATTTATCTCCTGTCTTTGGAATGTGCCGTTTTCGAGAAATTTTTTTTTGAAATTTTGAAAATTTTTTTCAGCTAATTATAATCAGTAGAGGTAGGGGTACAATTTGGCGTTAGGTTTATACCAAGATGTTGATGTGTTTTTGCGAAAAAAAATGTTAAAGTCCAAAACTTCAAATGGTCATAAAAGGCGTTAGGGAAAAATTTTGGGGATGCGATCAACGCTATTTGAAAGGCATCTTGATTTACTATCGACCCAGAACATTTAAAAAAAATCGTGTGTGTCGTTTCCGAGAAAAGTTTTTTTGAAAATTTGAAAATTTCCAAAACTGTCCGGACTTTTTATTTTTGAAATTTTGAATTTTTTTTTCAGCTAGTTCTAATCAGCCGAGCCAGAGGTACAATTTGGCCTTAGATTTATAAAAATATGTTGATGCGTTTTTGGGAAAACCGTCCTTAAAGTTGCGCTTTTCAAAAATTCGCCGCGGGCGCAATTTTTGACATAGAAACTTCGGGAAAAAATTATTCCATTTCTTTTCAAATTCTGTATTGATTTCCTAAGTAAAATTTTGAAATTTTTTTCAAGGAAAAATCTGCGCCCAAAAAAACATGGCTAACTTCCGTTTCCGGTTCCGGATTTTTTTGAAAAGCTTATTTTATAGATGTACTGTAATTATAGGCCCGCATACCAAATTTGATGAAAATCGGCCCAGTAGTTTTCGAGATATTACGATAACGCACGCACGCACGCACCCACCCACAGACATTTAAAAAAAAACACATATTTAGGATGATTGGACCCCTAAAACGTGTTTTTTTCGAATTTTTATGATTTTGAATTTTTGCACGATTCCAATACTTTCCTATACATGCGTTGCAAGTATGGAAAGTAAAAAGTAAATCAAAAATAATGTGCGTAAGCATGGATCAAAGAAGACCCATTTTTATAGTAAATGACGAATGATTGATTGACTTCAGATCTAAATTCATACACCGAAGGCAAAACAGCAATAAATTAGAAGCAAGGTTGAAATGGTAAGGCAAGGATTTATGCGAATGAAAACAGTTTTAGCCGACAATAATCTCAACGCAAAAACTATTAGGTGGAGAAAGAAGACAAAAGGATACGCATGTTCGGTATTATTATATCGAATGGAAACTTAGACGTTAAATAAGGAAGACCTAGTTCCATGGGTGACAAGAATCACAAATGAAGAAGTGTTGCAACATAAATGTCTGAACATAAATCGTGAACTAAACAGCATATGTGTGTAAGCCGTCTGATAAAGAATGAAAAATACCAGGTTCTCCAAGTAGTTATGCAAGGAAAAATTGAAGGAAGGTAAACGAGGAAGGGGCAGAAGACAGCGGACTGGAATGAATGCCCAAGAAATCTTTCGAACAGCTGAAGATAGAAATGTGTTAGCCAATGTAATCGCCAACCTCTAAATGAAGAGGAGGCACGAAAAGAAGAAGATCGCGTAATGTAATCTTCGCAGCTAGATATTCCTTGCAGCTGGCCGGTTCTTCCCGGGACATATATTTATGCATGCGGCTGCTGTTTATTCTAGAATACGCTAGAAGCCTCCAGGGTGATGTGGACATTTGCTGTTCGTAACACCTTTCACGATGATGTTCCACACTACAATACCTTTAATGTGTCCAGCAACATGTAAGCCAGTATACATAATTGTTCAATTATTAATATTACGTTTACAAGTTATAAAAAATATTTTAAACAAAAGTTAACAGTAATACTCGCCCATAATTTTGAAAAATAAGTCTTAGCCTTATTAAGCAAACTGTGTTCTTTTTTGTAAAATCCTCAATTTTTCTGAATGTAAGCTATGGATGATTTGGTATAGCTGAAAAAGGAAAAAATCACCTTATAGGCTAAGATTATGAAAAAAAAGACTAACTTAGGTCGCTGCTACATTTACCGGAAGTGACATGACTTTAAGAGACTGGCAGATTTCCTAATTTTTAAGACATTTTTACCTCCTAGCGTGTATAGTAATTAAGTTAATTGTGCGTGCTACCTGGTATGTTCTGGGACACATAATACACGTTTAATTGTTTTACTACTCAGTTCATTTAGTTTTTTGCTAATATTCGCCAATATTTAACAGGGGAAATTTTGGTAGCATAGATTGGTCACAGCGATTTGTCTTTGATATTTGAGGGAAATTTTACGTTTGACGTTTTTTTGTCGAGCATTGAATAACAAAGCAATGGTTGCCTAGGCCTAGGATATTTAGGTTTCGACTTAACATACGCAGAAGATAAAGACCTACATATTAAACTAAATAAATTTAGATACATGTGTGGAGCTATTACGCGGCTCTTGAAAGAAATAAGTAAAGAAACGAAATTAAAATTCTACAAAGTAATAGCGGTCCCTGCCCTATTGTATGGCTCAGAGAATTGGACACTAACCCAGGAAGAAAATAAGTTAATCGAATCTACAGAAATGGGATTTCTCAGAAGAGTAGCGGGCTACACATTGCTTGACCATAAAAGAAGTGAGATACGACAGGAACTAAACATATATAAAATATTAGAAAAAATTGGAAAATACAGGAACAACTGGATGGACCATGTAAATAGAATGGACGATAACCGTATCCACCAACAAATCCTGCACTATAGACCACCTGGGAAAATGAGAATAGGGCGCCCCAAAAAACGATGGATTGACCAATTCGCATGAGATCGGAACAAACCTTATAGGTTTAAACCTGGATGATGATGATGATGGTTGCCTAGGTACTTTGTGCATTATTTATTGCAGCTTACCAATTTCTGGAAACAAAAAATCGCCAATCTTTTAGAAGCTCATTTTAGCATCAAAAAAAGCATGCTACAATAATATCATTCTAATGCCGAAACAAAGAAACCCTATTATAATATGTACTGTCCGAAGCAATTGAAAGTAAACGACTCAAGCTATGACATTAATTTTTTTTGCCATTTTTTGGCTGTATGAATGAGATTTTTAAACGAAATATGAGAATAAATGTAGTATTATTTACAGATTTGGTGGGAATCCCTTAGGTTCGGCAAAGTACGAGTCGGATGGTGCTAATGACCATAATAATCGACGTTCGTTAAAATTCATAGCATCCCGAAAGCCCAATGAATGAATAAATAAATAACTTTGAATAAATGCAACTGACAATTTGATAGTATGAACGCTGCCCAACAGTTTTGAAAGGCTTTTCCGCTTAAGTTAGAAACTGTAACTTATATTTACCAACAATAGGCTTTTAGGTGTGACTAATTTTATACTAAGAGTAATTTATAACAGTACCTACAATTCTGGAATACCAAATCTCTTGTTTCTGCAAATAACTACTTTGAGCGAAGGAAGGAAGAAAGAAGACGAGAACTGCAAAATCAGTTGGCGTCTGTCTGATATACGGATGGCTCAAAAACGTTAAAGAGCTACCGGATGCCTTAAAATGAAATACATCTAGTATGCTTTGAATTTCCCATGTAAAATAAAATGTGCCGCTCTATTAACTGCCCCAATCGAAAATATGATTTAATAATAAAAATGTTTTCTTACACGGTGTACATTTTGAGTTGTATTAATCAATTTAATTAAAACCATTTGAAGTTAATTAGTCTACTTTTTAATTTTATAATTAACCAATGGTAGCTCAAGATAATGCAATACCAATAACAATGTAGTGGCACATAAAAGTTTACATGCAAACAAATTTCAAAGGTAACTAGATGTAATTCTTTTTAAGATATCCGGTAAAATTTATGAATCAAATACTGAAGAATGGTTAAGTATCCACCTGAGCAGATTTGCTACAATATTCCAAGAGGAAGCAATTGCTATTACTACCTGTGCAAACATTACACAGATTATGCTACAAAAGGCTATAAGAATCGGCAAATATACACATTGTCGGACAGGTAACCTGCATTATCAAATTGTGGAAACAGTTGAGATCAAATTTAAAGTAGTTCTTGAATGCCTTGAAACACTAACTGAACATAACAGCATAATGGGCGTCAAGACACCAAAATCTAGAAGGGAGTGAAAAAGCAGACTAGCTAGAAAAACCGAGAATGGAAAGTGTCCTAATCGGACCTGAATCGACATGGGAACTGGCATATCCGTCTACAAAGGAGTTGGTAAAAAAACGACTAAGAGAAGAGCACTGCAGACATTGAAGGGAGGGACAGGTGCTAAGGCAATCGCCGATACATCTGATAAATGCTTCCAAAGTCAGAGTAGGAGAACTGATTTTAAGTAAGGAAAAACTGTACGTTTCTTCCCACTTTCTTTTGAGTTTACAATATACACCACTTCTGCTAATATCCACATCATTGACTACCTTTTGTAAGAAGACTCCATTTTCGAAAGGTTACTGCTTGCATTTATTGGCCTTACGCCAAATATGACATTTTATACAACTAAATTTTTTGACAGTTTCGGTAGTTGCTTAGCCGCCGATGCCTGCCCCAAGCCAGAATGGAAAAGGAGGAAGGGGAGCAGTAAAAACTTCGTTAAGAAACCTTCTGTTGGCCCGGCTGACAGCACCCAGTAAGGGCCCCTATCTAGGGATACAGATGCAAATGGTCAACTGTCCAGAGGACAGATGAAGATAAAATATTTACAATGGTTAATGGAGCGGGAGAACCAAAAGGGAAGGTAGAGGTATTTAGTTGGGGACAACAGCCTACCTAGGAGAAGAATACCCCGAAATTAAATTACCCGTTCCTCAAGGTTGGGGGCTGAGGCGTTAGGTCAGCACCTTAGTACTCGTAAAAAAGTATTGCCTAAAAAGCTCAATAATTTGCAAAATATTGGACACCGGAATACTCAGATAAGGGTTAATAAGCCGGATTATTAAATAAAAATCCTGCTACACTAATAAAAATCTTTCATTTACAAAAGAACATTTTTCAGTTAGAAATTCGATCCCGTTATTCAAAAGTCAGTAGTAACAAATCATAATTTGCAGCGGGATACCTTATGTATCGGCAACATTTAACAAAATAATATGCTGTTGAAGGTTGGAATAATCTAATACCAACACTTAAATTAAAATCATGGCAAACTGGTTTAAAGCCATCGTAAATGGCTTGTAAATTAATATAGCTATTAATATAACAAGAATATTATGCGATTTATAATAGTCGAGGACGTTGCTAGGTGACGAAGCGCAAGCCGAGTTAACTACGCAACGTCCGAGTCGGTTTAAATCGCAAATATTCGAGTTATATTTCAAGCTTTATCGTATCATTGACTACAGCGTTGTTAAAACAAAATCAACAAATTTTTGTTAAAACGAAATTAACAAATTTTTTGCGGAAAAAGTGACGTTAAAGTTTTGTCTGATCTTTCCGCTAATAATTCAATCATGGAAGAAGATTTGGATCTTCCAGACAATATTCTAGAAGAGGCTAATAGTGTAAGGTTGGATTTATTGCCGGAAAAATAAAAAATCCAATACGAAAAGGAATATAGCTTGTTTTGTCAGTGGCGGAACAAAGAAAGGGCCCCAGGTGCCGGAGAAAATGTATATTTCGTCAAACTTTCAGGCGAGTATTCTCCTTCTTCGCTTTTTCCAAAATACTCTATGCTTAGAGCTTGTTTCGAGTTAAAAGAAAAAGTTGAAATCAACAAATATGGGACTCTGATAAGGTTTATTAAAAAGAAGAACGTAGGATATCGGGTAAAAAAATCCAAAATATTTACGAGGATGAAAGTGGTTTTTTTAATCAGAGTTGGTGGAGGTTGTCGGACCACTGGCAAAAATGAGTACCGAGGATATTGAAATTTTGGAAAGTAAGATCATTGTTAGTATCCCGGATTCAAAGACTCATAAGAAGCGATTTTTTGCTGTAGTGTCAGAAGGTAATGTTAATTCTGTGACTTTAGTTAAAAAATATTTGGCATTGCGACCAAGTCATGTTACACATAGCAGACTGTTCTTGTCGTATAGAAATGGAAAATGTACTGTCTAACCCTATGGGATTCATTTTTTTTTTAATTTCAAGTTGCCATCTTCCTCAACTTGAAAATTCAGCGATGTATACTGGTCATTGCATTAGAAGATCTGCGACAACGTTTCTTGTCAATGACGGTGGAGATATATTAGAATTACAAGAACTTGGTGGGTGGGAATCCACCAAAGTTGCAAGAGGTTATTTGGAAGAAAATCAAGCATTGCTCAAAAGATTCAGGTTGGAAACGTTCCGATTCATCCATCAAATTCCTCAATACTAGGAAACTTGTCGAGCAAATGTGGAGGCTGAAAACAACGTCTGTGATCTATCATCTGGTAATCAAATTGTTGGAAAAATTATGGACAACATGCCCATTACAATAGACGGAAACGAGGCGACCTTTAATTTCAAGGATTGCCCAAATATCCAAATTCATGTACACAAATAGTGTTTGTTTATATTATGTAAATTTACTAACGAATTATGAAGTTGCTAGGTTATTATGTTATGTATAATTATTAATAAAAGTTTAATAGAAAGTTGTCTTTATAATCAATTATACGATAATAGCTATTTGTGATACAAGTTCGAAAAGTGAGTCTTTAAGACACGCATGTGAAAGAGTTCTGCAATTCACATAAGTGCCTTAAAGACACTTTTCGAACGTGTATCATACAAGATTTTTTAGCTACGAACGTTCAAATAGCTCTAAGTAAATAAGTAAAATCAAGGGATAAAGACAATCAAACTATCTGAGTAGGAATATTTATCTGTATCCATAGTAATAGATAAGTAATTTTACTTTTCGCACTGGTAATTTTACTTTTCGCACTAGTGAATTAAAGTGGTACTTTTCACACGGAAATCAGTGTGAAAAGAGTCATTTTTCATATGTGAGTGCTAAAATAGCTATTTATGCAACGAGTTGCAAAATGATGGACTTTTTATCACCAGGCGTGAAATTGTTCGTCGAGGCGAAGCCGAGATGAACAACACGCCATGTGATAAAAAGGCATGTTTTGCAACGTGTTTCATACAAGATTTTATCCAATTCAGATAACAAAATGTAAATGCCACATCTTCTTAAAAAAGGAGTTGGGTCATCGTGATAAAATGGGAGTGATAAAATGGGAGCATATTTTGTAACTAGTTACAAAATGAAACACTTTTCGCAACTCAAATCATCTTTTTGTAACTAGTTACAAAATGGGAGCATATTTTATAACTAGTTACAAAATGAACCACTTTTCACAACTAAAATCAATGTCGAAATGTTGACATTTCGTAACTGAATTGGATAAAGTATTTTACATCAGCCTATAACGTTATCATGCTAATAACTCCTTAACAACAAGTTATGTTAAGATACCCTTAACACCACTAGTGCTGTAAAGCTTAAAAATAGCACAATATGACAGATTTACGTTACACTTTATGAATTGTCATTGAACTGACATTGAAAATATATATTTATTTTTTGAAAAAAATTATTATAGGATGGTATAAATCGTGTTACGGCACATGTAACGTTATTTTCTGGTTACATTACTCGAGAATTAAAAGAACTCGCTCCTTCGTTGCTCGTTCTTTCAAACTTTTCTCTCGTAATGTAAAATGCTTCCTAACGTTACTAGTATCGTAAATTACTATTAGACAATACATATACATATACATAGGTACCTGTCATATTTTTACCTGATTGTAAAATCTTCTCTCATGCCTTACTGTCTCCCAACATAAAATTTGTCATGAGTCACAAAGTACTTTGGATATTTCATAGTTTCTATTATAACAAAATGTATTATGTTGCTTTTATCAATTTGAATGCGTTTTATTTAGACTTTAACATGGAAATTCTCATTGTTTACGTAATGTTTACCATTTACCAATTTTATTGGTATTTTTGTTGTTGACCTTTTTACTACAATACCCTAATGTAACCGTAAGCAGCCGATTTTTATATTCTATACCATTCTAAATTACCTGTTCTCTTTATTCCAGGCAGACTTTAGTATAGCTGACTTTTAACAGTGTGCAACAAGCAACAAGATATTCAGCTATAAAAAGTTGTGTCAAATATATGGCACAGGCAGCTTGTTTCTTGTCATGTAATTTTAAATCAATATTTATGCGAAACATTGGAATAAATTTTAATTTTGTTTCTACTAAATTGTTTATATACACTGTTAGAATAAAGGCATTTCAAAGCCTGTCTAGAATCACAAGTAGAGTGAATGGATATTACCGGTTGCATGAAAACTTGCTTGTCGAACTGGTTGACCTAATTACCTATTATTTACTGGTTATTAATTATAGATCATAGCTCGACGAAGAAAGAATTATCATTGACGTAGATTTATTCAGTTACGCTACAAATTAAAACTAGCAAGGGAGATTCAAAAGTAAATTTTATAAACGATTAATTCAGTTTTCTAGTTAAAGCGTAACCATGTATTTAATTTTACACGTCTTCTGAACTTTCATAACAATTTCAAATACTTTAACATCGTGTCGTTCTTATCTCTATTCAACACGGTGTTACTTCACGAGGAAATTGAAAAGTTAAATAGATGAAGCTAAGTGGAAAATGGCTGTTACGGTTTCTTGTTTCTCCAAAACAATCTCGGGGAATTCCTAGAATGTACAATATTGCGCATTGGGATTATTTCCCAAGAATAATTTTGCATTCATAATTGAGTGCACACTTAATAAAGTTCCCACTTTATGAATTTCGTTTATTAAATGAATTATTAATTAAGATTTCCTCTATATTAGGACGTTATATCAATTTTTGGCATTTGCATTTTCTTATGATGGCGCTGTAAAATTATTTACTTCTTCAAATGAAATATTGATATTGTTAAAAGGCCCATGAATATTATACAGGGTAGATAATTTATTTACAAGCAATATTTGTTCATTTCAGAGAATAATAAGCAAAGCTCAAGTATATTTACAAAAAACAGAATAATAAACTGATTCTTTATTTGGTTTAAGGCTACTTTACGCTAAGCTTAGTCTAAGTAAAGATAAATTACTTAAATACTTAAATATTGCAGAACAGTAAACTAGCTTAATTATTCTGGTAAATATAGTATTTGTATTTATCACAGATATTTGTTTAAATTGGCAACATTTTCTTGTGCATTGAACGAAATTGTGAGAACATTAGTTTGTTTAAAGTCTTAAATTAACACTTTAATTATAGAGCTTTTGTTACGTAATAATATCAGGACTCTCGGTGTCAAAACTATCATAGCTTGTATTGGAATCTGTCTTCCTATTAAATTTATCGCTTCCCATGGGCATATAACGACCACCCGAGCCATTACTCTCAGAAGCATCGCAGGAGTCTGGATCACCGCGGCAACGAATTACCACAACTATCATTACTGCAAGTAAAATAAGAGCACCAACTATTCCAACTAAAGCGTACAGTAGTGTAGTAATCGACAGCAATCCAGTAGAATCATCTGAAACCGCATACAACTTAATATTCGTAACTTTAATTGTCTCGGTTATATTAAAGTATAAAGTTGATGTTAATTTTAGAAATTCTATTCTGTTATTGCAGGCAGTTAGTTAAAATGGATAAGGGAAGTGTTGCAAACAGCAGTGTTGATTGGATTGGGGAAGTACTCACCACCAGAATTTTCATAAGTAAGGGTAAAAGTCGGCAGGCGAGTGACAAGGCTTTTTCCTTCTTTATTAGCGACGTATAAGTCAACATCAAATCCAATACCGGATTCCAATCCCCTAACGGTGAATGTAGGATCTGTAGACGTGACATTGCGGACTAATTTGCCTGTCTGTGCGTCGTACACTTCCATAATAAATTCCCCGCGAATACCTCTATTGAATTCATCAATACATTCCACGTGCAGGGAACTCTCGGTCTGTTTTGTTACTTTGCAATTTGACGGCGCTTCCGGCGAATCTGAATAAAACTTCTGTTAACAATTGCAAACTGATGAAACACATTCTTAATGGTAATTTTACAACAGAACCTTACCGAGGGGTAAAAGATGGAATATACAAGGCTCATCTATTTCGCCCACGTCATTTTTTCCACTACAAATTAAAGTTGGGAAATCATCGTCCGATGTGGGCGTATAATGTACGATGCTGTTTGTATCTTCCGCTGTGACAAAATACTCAGGGAGTTCCACAATGTTACCGTCACTATATTTGAATTTCCAGGTAAACTCTACGTCTTTTGGATTTGCTTCTAATTCGCAACGAATTTCTATTCGGTTGTGAACGGCCACACGGTAAATTTTGGTTTGCTCAGAACGACACACTGGGGGATCTGAATTTTAAAGTCGTAATTAAATATTCATTTCTGGCGTAGTTAAAAGACAGTCGCTGGAAAAAGAAATGGCAAAGGAAGATCTAAAAATACCGTCTTTACTCTGTTGTTGTGTATTTTTCAATGTTTTCTAAAAAAATTAAGTTGTTCACTACGCGAAAGAACAGAACAGAGAAGTTTTCCAACGTGCCCCTATACTCACGCAAATGTAAATATTGATATTTGGTTGAATTTGTCAACTAGTTTCCCTTTATTTATATGAGTTAGTGGTAGCATGCGTAACCGCAATTTCCCTTATATCCAATGGCATTATTTGAGCACACACAAACCGCTTCTGAATGTATATAATATTTGTTGATTTATTACCCTATTTCGTGTTCTCGCTTGAGTAATAAAATGTATTCTTTCAGAAAAGCTGTTGATTATATCGCGCTGACAAAAAGTCTTTTAATTATTTTCGAAACCTAAACAACGATTCACAGTATCAAGACCGAACTCATATGTTTTAGTTAATTCGAAACATTAATCATATTTTTAAAAGGTTTTCCTCAAACTATCCATGCAAAAACGACAATATGGACGATTTTCAACTAAAGGTAAGCTTAACATTCCTAGTTGGGCTTCGCTAAAAGTTGTAATGTTACATACATCTTACTGTAAGTTGGATGATGTTGCTTTCACCAGGTCCTTCCAAGTTACTTCCAATACAAGTATAATTTCCGTTTCTGGATCTATCTACGTTTTCTATAATCAAAGTTTGGTTGGTTATTATTATACCATCCGAAGGACTGTTGTAAATGGGCTCTCCCTAGGCGTAAATTACACAGTAAAGACAAGAAATTACAATTTGCATTATTTACGTACATTATACTGCCAACTAATTGCAAATATCCAGGGATTTGACCTAATTTCGCAGTGCAAAACGACATCCATACCTTCCCTTATGTCGTTTTCGTCAAGATTCGAATCAAACATTAAATTATTCAATGGAATTGCTGGAATTATACATTAAAAAATTCACTGAAGGGCTGCTGATTTTAATTTTAATTCTTACAATGCACATTTAAAGTCCAGCCGTCTTCCACTTCGCAGTCTGAAATAAATGGGTGCGTCCCTTTGCACGAAATGTGTTTCCTGTGATCGTTAATGGAAGGTATGAAAGTTAAAAAACTTGTGGTGGAGTTGTTGGCTCCGTTCGTCTACAAAATGAAACCTTTCCGGTTTAATACAAAATCGGGAGTAGATTAAACATAACCGCACGAAAACATAACGACATCCGAAAATAACTTCAAAGATCCATATTTCGAATTAACATACATGAGAAAGCAAAGGCGAGGAATGTTGACATTACGGTAAGATATATATCGGTGTGGTTACGGTATCAACGTTCAACAAACCAAGCTCAGAATCGCATTTGCTGAAAATACCCTATACGTGCTTCTGCCGAATTCTACTTTGAACACGTATTACCACAAAAACAACAAACCCCAAAATACGCTTCCGTGAAAAAAGCATATTTTTAAACAATTATACAGAGAACACTCACCACGTCTTTGGTGCTGGCAAGTTGAACACCTCCTAACCACCAGGTAATTAAAGGGCGTGGACGAGATCCGACAACTTCACAGCTTAATTCGTAAGAAGTTCCTGCGGATAGGACTCGTTGTTTTCCCCACAGTTTTGCCCATAAAGGTCGAACTGTAGAGGCATAAAACAAATTTAACTAACATTTTAAAAATTGTACGTTCCTTTTCTTGGTGTTAGGATGCGAGAGAAAAAGTTTGGAAATTTCTTCCAGATGCGGGGATTTAACGGCAGTTTTTGCCTTTTAGAAAAAAAGAAAAGAAATTAGGATATAGCGTAATATAGAAACAGTTTTCTTAGAAAAGCGCAAATACAAGCGCATCGTAAAAGCGGCTGTGAAAATTCGATATCCTTAACGTATTTCTAAACCACTCGTGTACCGTTTCAGCAGTTCATCCGAACTCTCTCGGTTATCGGCTGGATCTGGAATCTTTTTCCTCTTATTGCTTATTCTGTCGGTTATTACAAATTCCAACCCTTCCAAGATCGGATTTATTGCAATAACGTTGTTCGCCTCGTAAAATCGTTCTGATTTGTTTCGTCTTGTCTACTGGCAGCTGCGAAACTGATTTTATGTACCCTTATTTCCTCATTTTATATTCATAGCTCGAGATCGAGTCATACAATATGCAAAATGCTTTGGTTAATGTTTCAAAAGCTAACGTACGCCTAGTTGAAATGCTACGCAGATATTCCTGAAATAGTCGTAAAGTTATACCGCAACCTTATTTTCTAAACAAACTCCCTTAAGCAAACAATAAAAAATTTTGTTCATAAAAGTTTTTTATCAAAAGAAAACAGAAGGCCGCTGATTTCGACATTGTTTTGTGATCAGATTGATGCCGAAGCTAATTATAAAGTTATATTTGCAGAACATATTTTAAAAGAAGTCCCGGAATCGCCTCGAGTAATATGAAATTAAAAGGATCCTGTTTCACAAACTTTTACTATTACAAAAAAGAATTAAGAAAATTCCGCATTGTGAAGGTTTCGTTACCCATTTCTTGTGTGTTGCCTAGCTATATTTAGCCACCAAAGAGTACATTATTATTCTTTGCAATTTAAGTGAACCATAAAGCCCGAGAGGCAATTTGCATCATCAAAACTTTTAACGTTCTGCTTCGAAAATATATTTTTTGTTTTTATTAAGGGTCGATTTTCAGCAACATTTACCTTAAACTAAGTTAATTGGAAATATATTGTGATCCGCCGTTTCGTTTTGCTACCAATTCGTACGGTATACATTTTTAAAGCACTTTTCGTCACAATAATAAGATATAAAGAAGGCTGGCTACCCCTCTGTTATACGAGCACGAGATAAAATGCACTGGACTGAAAGAGTATGTAAAATCTCCATGCAACTAATCCCGGAAAATTCCGCTACAATGGTTTATTTAACCATTTTCCTGTATCCGTACCGGTAGAAAATTAGAGCTCGGTGTTACTCTGAATAGCCCCCTTAATCCGTTGATGGTTTACTAAAAATGAGGATGGGGAAATTGGAAAATGCAAATTTTACTATTACGTACGGTAAAGTGACACCCGAGATGTTGGAGTTAATTTTAATAAAAATAAATCACCTTGTAAAACCGAACACAACTAACTTAATTAAAATATTGTATTGTTAAACCTCCGGCTAATTTAATACGGAAAGCTAAACTTACAGGCAATTGCACTAATCGTGTTATAAAAGGACAATTAACTTAACCTTTATTTACTACCTGTATTTTATTTAATCTTAAATTGCTTGTTTAAGCTGTTTAAGCTGAATCTTGCGAATGGGAAAAGTAGTGTTTATTTACACGTACAGATTAATTTTTTTAAATATTTAATTCGGAAATGTCGCAGCATCGAGTGGAGGAATACTACTGAGGAGGAGGTGGTTAAATTGGTCGGTCTGTCAACTTGGGCGACACGGACTACTACGCGCCAACGCTTAATTAGAACGCCGAAGGAATTGCATCAAACCGAGATATCTCTCATGCCGTTGCGTGTAACCAGCTCTGTAGTTTTCGTACACCTCAATTCCCAAAACGGATCCACATTTATTGATTATTTCTTCTTTACAAATCGGATAAGCCCTAACTAACAAACCCAAAGTTAAATTTAAACTCATGTGAAAACCACAAAAGGGTTAATCCGTATAGAACGGATTACGTAACCGGAATTAGTCGACAAATGGTATTATAAACAATTAAATGCGTAAAATTTGCCTTTAGGAACTTACGATTCATATCGAGAGTTACGGAAGTTGATACGGGGAGTGCTTGGTTGTTATTGCTCGCTTGACAAGTGAAGACGGTGTGAAGATCCTTTCTCTGTAAACGAGACAGTTCCAACGTATTTTTTATCCTTCTCTTGGAAAAGAATTCCGAATGATTATCCAGAAGGGTGTTTTCTTTCCACCATGTTACATTAGGTTGTGGACGTCCTCCGATGGCAATACAAGTAACGTTAACCAAGTCCCCTTCGTTGTAGGGTCCAATTACATAATGATCGATGTGAGTTCCCATTTCGTCAAGTATAAGTAGCCTTTCGGGTGGAACTTGCGTTTACAAGTTAATACAAACAAAAACCGTTAGCTAAATCAATTAAGGTTCTTTTAAACAACTACGTACTTATAACTTTTAAGTTAACTTTGTAATTTTGAGTTGGAGTTCTTTTAAAGTCGACTCTACACTGATAAATTCCGGCGTCGCTTTCTTTTATATCTGCGAGCACCAACTTTGGAGGTTCGTCTTGGTAACGGAAGGATGCTCTTGTTCCTAAAAGCATATTATCCCACCAGTGTTCTCCATCCTCCAACGATTTATCACGAACATCGAACCTGATCAAAATATAATAAAAGGAAGGAGCTGATTGGATGAAGCAAAGTTTACTACTTACGTATATATCGGTGTCGGACTTCGTACTACGTCTTCTTTATTCCAAATGACGGTCTGTACTTTATCACGTAAAGTATGCAGTGATATATTACAGGGTATGTTTGCTACACCCCCTTTCACAACCTCGAGTGTAAAGGAAACGTGCACTGTAACAAAAAGCTTCCAGTAACTGCTTTTAGAAGGTTATATTTTAACCTAGGTAAATGTTCCAATTGACAGCTTAAGCAATAAATAAAATTCATATAAGTATTTATGTTTCCCAGTACAATGAACTATCACTAACCCTAACTTTTATTTTTAAATCTCTAACACTTGAAAACCATTAATTCGTACATAAAATGAACTTAAAATTGGAATATTAAAAGTACTTGCTCTTTCAACGAAAACAGTCCAGGCTTAGAAAACTATGTCTTTATACTTCCAAAGAAGGAATTAATGAAAGATAAAATATTTGGAAAGAGGACCTAAGACGTTAAAACACTGAAGGAGCAAAATTTTGCCTTCTTGTACCTTAATAAGTCGAATTCTGTAGTAAAGCATACCAGAGTTATACGATTATGCAGCACCCAAGGCGTTCAGTGGGCAATTGAATGGGTGTTTGCGTTATAATTTAAAGGACGCAAGTTCGAAGTTAAATTGTAGGTGAACTTTAATTGAAATTAAAGAGCATATCACACCAACTAGATTGAAAATTAAAACCGACTTAATGACAAAATGAACCAGAACAACTCATCCGTAACCATTTTTCCACTGTTGATTTGGTAAATGATAGTAACCATGTGATTCTGATTGTTTTTGAAGGATGTAGGTAGAGTTTACCATTTATTTATTGGTTATCATGACAAAAATAAGAAGGTAAGTAGGAATTTACCTCCCTGGACAGGTAAGTCATCAATTAATTTAGAAAAAATCCCCGCCAAAGTATGATTTCGAAAATTATTTAAAATTTTGTTGCAGTTTATATCGAAAGTGAAAACCTTTTACATGCATCATGGGAGGTAAGTGATTACTGATCGTTGTGGCACATGAAAGATTGTAGGTTGCTGCAACCATACGAACCTATCTACTTTTCTATGTAATTAATAAAAGCGCAACCTGTAAGCTGGTTTAGATTGAAAGTTACTACTTATTAAGTAACAAAACACTGATGTTAAGAAAAGCCCACATTTATTTATTAGTAAAACGCTGTGGGTTTGTAGGTATTCTAAATTTATTTTTTATTAGATATTAATTCGCTAAATTCTGATGTATCTGAATAATTTATTTATTAGCCGAGATCAGGGCTTTCGGATGCAACGTATCTCAACGCACCGCGTCAACTGCTGTAGTTATTTAGCACTACCCGGCTAGAATTTTACAAAATGCAAGATACATACTTCTACCCCTTAAAAAGGTATTTATTTTGTTCATCAAAAAAAGTTTGATATTTTCTTCAAATGAAAGGTCTTACCGACCTCGGTCGAGGTCGAACTCGAAACTTTTAATTTACAAGGTAGACATATCAAGCCTATGCATTAGCCACCTAGTAGCTAAAGTTCATAAACTATTTTTATAAAAACTGCAAAAAAATTTCAAAAAAAAATTTTTTGTCGTAGGTTTTTGAACAAGTATTCCACGTAACAATGGAAATAAACTCATCATTTTAGTAACGTCGCTATACCGCGTGTCTTAAAAAGAATTACACCTAGTTTACCTTTGAAATTTGTTTGCATGCGGCACATTTTATTTTACACGGGAAAGTTAAGCATACTAGATGTATTTTATTTTAAGACACTCTGTAGAACCAACGTAGCATATGAATTCGTAAGATAATGATTAAAATAATCCCTCTAAAAAATTACCTGCTGTTCTATAGCAAAGAATGTGAAGAATGGCGAAATACTTTTGGAATAAATCGAAAAACTAGTGGAGCAATCTATGATTTTAGGCATGAAACGTATGCCACTGTCATATCACATGTAACTGCAATGTGCTGTGGTGCTGTGGTGCTTCGCGAAATCTTTTTCGCAAATATCTAAGTCTTACTGATTTTAAAAACTATTACAATCCTTTATTTCAGTTGTGCTATATATAAATGTTTGCTTATGGTCTATGTAATTAGTTATTCATGCCAATTTGCACGATTTTTGGACACGTAGATAATGAAACGGCTCTAACCTGAAAATGCGTAATGTTGCTAATATGGAACATCTAAATGAACATAATATGCAATAGTATTCCATAGTTATTAGGAAGATTCTATTATATGCTGGCTGAGAATGTTACTTGAGTAAGTAGGATTTTAATAGCCTTCTTATTCGTTTAAGAAGACATTGAGAAAACCAAGAAAAAAGGGAAAGAGTGGAATAGTGAAGCTATGAGACAAGCTATGGTTGCAGTGAGAGTGAACGAGATGGGCTATTTACAAGAATCTAACACTTAGAACGCGAACTCGTAGATTATCTTCTTGAACTTGATAATCGTTTCTTTGGGTTAACTAGGAGAGATGCTTGTAGAATGGCCTATCAATTGGCTGTTGCGAATAACATTGAAAACAACTTTTCTAAGCAACTACAGCAAGCTGGAGGAAGGTGGCTAGAACATTTTCTTAAGAGACATTCCAATCTAACTGTTAGAAAACCCACTGGAACCTTTTACGCCACAGCGATTGGTTTACAAAGAAGAATACTGATGATTCTTTTTATCTGCTTGAAGCAGAACTGGAAAAATGTAACTATTCACCCGATAGAGTATTCAATGTCGATGAGACCGGTCTCACTGTGGTACAATCAAGACGTAGTGAAGTCATCTTAATTAGAGTGAGGGTGGTAGATTTGTACCACCAATGATGATCTTTCCACGAAAGAATTGGAATATTCAGTTGGATTCTTTAAATGCCGTACATCTGGATGGCTTCAAACACTTCTTTTCACAGACTGGTTCAAACGTTTTTATCAAAAGTTAAACCTAGTGAACAAGACCCCGTACTCTTCATATTAGATTGCCACAACGCCCATACTAGTAATTTAGAATTTTTAGAGTTTGCCAAATAGAATTATGTCACTATAATGAGCTTACCTCCTCACACGACTCATAACCTCCAACCCTTAGATAAGTCAATCATCGGGCCCTTAAAGGCTCATTACAGTGAGGAAATCCGTGTGTTTATCAGAGCCAATAACAGAGCAATCACTCAGTTTGATATTGCACATCTATTTGGTAGAGCCTACTTGAAAGTTCAGTCAGTCTCTAATGCGGTAAAAGGATTTCAAACTACTCCTGCCAATAGACATGTTTTCAATGAAGCGCAACAAGAAGAAGACACTGATAGTCTAAGAAACCGTGACAAAATGGAAGATGTAAGAGATGTACGTCCTAGTACCCCAATTTAGAAAATGTAAGATTTCGTGTTTCTCCTGCGGATATTACTCCATTACCTGTATTCAAGAAAATTAAAGGAACATGAGGTAGAAAGCCAGCCAAATCTAAAGTAATATAGCTTAAGAGTGCTGTATTAAACATTTAAAATAAAAACTTTAATTTGATATTTCTACTGTTTCACTCTATTCCATTTTATGTGAAATGTGTATTCCATAAAAGATACACTTTTTAGCAAGTGCAAAAAATAGACATTAATTCAATTTCTTTTTTCCTAATTTAATGTCGTTCCAAATTTTGTCTGGTCTATGTGAAACTGTTGGGCAACAAAATGGACCGCATACAGGGTGTATAAAAACTCGCGTACAAGCTCTCCGCAAATTTATTTCGTGGACAAAAATAAGAAAAAAATCTTATTAGAAAAATGTCCGTAGATGCTGAGTTAATCCCGAGAATAACAGTTTAAGAAATTTAAATTTGACAACCTTGCATTTACAAACACAACCATCAGCCAAACGTATTTTTGATACAAGCAAACACATTTGGAAGAATTCTGCGAATTTAAATTATGGAAACTAGTATTTTTGTTGGTACTTTTAAATGATAAACGATACTAAATTGTTGCCGTTATTACTTAGTCTATGCATAAAGTAACAAAATTTTGCAAAAACGGCTTCCTTTTCGCGTTGCTAATTTTGAACTTTGAAGGCTTCGCACGAGTTGAGGAAGCATCTGGTGGCATTTTCGCAATAAGAATTTCGCCTTATTATTGTCCAAGGAATAAAGTTACGGAGAGACTGCATGCGAGTTTTTTCACACCCTGTATACATAAATACATATATTATTGGAGATTTGAAAAATTTTGAGAAATTTTGAATTTATTGGTAATAATGAAAATGGTATTGCATATTACGCCACTTTCCTCTACTGATAAACCCAGACGTTCTAAGATAATTTTAATTGATACAAGCCATACAGGCATCTTGTATCTAAAAGTGAAAAATTAGCGCAAGTGAATCGAATAATGGTAAATGATTTAAAAGCAGCTACAGAAATTATTGCAATTAGTATACCGCCTATTGCTATACTACTATTAACGTTTATTATGATTATGACTACTTATTGAATAAAGAGTAGAAAAGGAAGGTTCACGTTTCGGACTGAAACTGAATAGACAAAAAAAGTTAATGGCCATCGATCGAGCTAGCAAGATAGATAATCCGTCGAAGATCCATGATGTTGAAAATGTTACTGACATATCAACCGAGAAGGTAACTCGACTATTGAGAGCAAAAGAAGAATATTACTTGCTAAGGCGGCCATGACCAACCTCAGTAAGATGTGGATGAACAAACACATCGCAGAAACAACGAAATTAAAGATCGTAGATATAATTGTTCTTCCGATTGCATTATATGGTACTGAAACGAGGACGATAAAAGGTGTAGACCTTTCAAAGATTGATGTGTTCAAGATATGAATTTGGAGAAAGCTCTTGAAGATTCTTTGGACAGCAGAGGAACTCAACATTTGAGACAAACTGTTAACAAAAATAACTCCGCGTATTCTGAAATACTTTAAACATGTCACCCGAAGAACAGACGACAACCTAGAAAAACTCGTCATCCAGGAAGAAGTCGAAGGAATCCGACCTCGTGGACGCTCCCCAAAAGCGATGGATCGAACAAGCAAAAGAGTTCACCAGCGTCATTAAAGAAAGGTCTGCTTCATATAGAATATAGAAAAAAATGAGAAACACCACGGATACTGTTATATGATAACATGGGATCACGACACTTCTGTAATGAAGTCTACGATAGTTAGAGATATTTCCTTTCTTCTTCTTAGAGTGGCTACCCTTTACAGGGCGTTGCCCATCCTCTCTCCATATGCCTGTGGTGTGCGTGTCAAGTAGCCTACAGGCATAGGGGACCTACAGTTTAACGTGGGCTCCGAACCACGGAAGTGCTTGCACTTCTACTCCAGAGAGGACTTTACTAGGCAGAATACGCCTCGGTGGTTTGCCATTGCCTTCCGAGGGGAGCGGCCGGGTATTTTCGATGTATATGTGACTCTGGGAATCGAACCCTAGCCATCTCAGTGGTCAGACGCACGCTGAATTATTCAAATAGATTTACTTGTTTAACTCTACTCGCTAGAGGAACAATAATTTGTGTATTTCCACTTGTTTGGTTGCCTTGATTTTAAAAATATACTCTTTCTCCCCGTTTCCGCAACCTCTGGTTTCTCCTAAAGTGCTTCTTCTTTTTTCTAAACATTTAACTGCCAATGCTCGTACCGAACACATTTACGTTTATGATTATTGTGGCGAGTTTGACATTTTATATTTCTTAGTTATGATTTCTACCACCAATTGCTAAAACAGAATCAAGGCCCGCTGAATTAATATTGCATATAAGGCCTGCCCACTTCAATTAGCCAAGACGCAATTAGCAAGGCCGCAGGCGCCATTTGCGGTGAACTATAAATTTTTTAAGGGACAAATATATAGTTCACCTCAAATGGCGCCTGAATCCTTGCTAATTGCGTCTTGGCTAAATGAAGTGGACAGGCCTTATATGCAATATTAATTCAGCGGGCCTTGACAGTATTATATTAGTTAACTAATAACTCACCTAACATTTCGGAGACAAGTCTATCTCCATTTATTAGTTATACAATTAAAAATCTAAGAATATTGATTATTACACGCGCACCAACGATAAAAAAGATTTGAAAAGAAAAGGTTTTTCAAAGAGATTGGGGAAAGATTATTACAAGATTTTCAAAACAAAGGTGAAAATTTGGGGGTGATAAATGAAATAAGTTTTGTTGCAAATATACTGGAAAAAATAAACCTCTCGAAGGGTTGTCAAAAGAAAAACTAAGATTTGAGGAGTATATTGAGCATCGCTGGCAAGTTATTTAATAAAGTAATATTAAACAGAGTAATAGAATTAAACCAAATAACAGATAATGCGGCCTTATCTAATCGAACGTTAGTGAACACTGTAAAAAAAGTATTCCTAGAGTAATGAAGTAAGATTTGTGCCAAAGGTTTCATGATAAATACATTGTATCGATCAGATTAATACACCAAGGATGATAAAGATCTATCGATGTGAAATCAGTTATAGTTGTATGTGTATACAGTCTGTAGATTATGAAAACACCTTTGATTTTTTAAAGATGAATGTAATATGTACTGCTTCTAAGAAGAGAGACTCTCCTACGAAAATAATATATCTCATTAAAAAATGTTATAACAACTACATCTGCGGATAAATTCATGAAGGTAAATTAGCTGATAGCAGACTATTTCAAACCAAAACAGGTATTATGCAAGGACAAATTAATATATTTATTCAATTATAGATCTTTGGAAAACGTGGTATCAGAAAATGGAAGGAGAGAGAGAGGAAATGAAAGAAATAGAGTCGATGTAAGACGTAACAATTTCTATAAATAAAGTTGAAGATGTATTCAGCAGATTTATTAACATTTGATGCGATAACAAAGTTAATTTAAATACTAAAATATCCTTATAGAGGGTGATTCAAAAGTATTGTCATTAAATTAAATGGGTATATGCTGACATTAATAGAAGTATATTACAGCAAAAATTTAAAGCTTATCGCGATTTCCGTTTATTTTAAATTTGGTTACAAGGTTTTGAGAACCGCTGGCTAATATGCATTTAAAAAGCCTGCGATAGAAATGTGACAATGGAAAAATAAATGAAACATTACACAATTCTGTAATTTACAGGTTTCACTTTCCTCTCACATTTTTTCAGGCTTGAGACTGGCAGTAAACAACTAGCGGCATGTTTAAAAAGTGATATTAATAAAAAAAAGAGAAAATCTTCAAACCCCTCCACGCAAAAAACACAAAACTGTCTTTCAGAACTGTTGCAGCATTTTGAAGAGCTTTCCCATAAATTAAAATAATTAACCGAATACCGGTTATAAGGTTATAAGGTTAGAATGACTTTCCATTAAAGCGTTTGAACAGTGTACTTTGAAAGCGAACAATGAGCTGAGTACACATACGTGGACTTTTATCAGCACGGACAAGAAAGACGATTGATAAATTTAAATTTTGAATGTAAACAGAACATGTTTCAGTGACCCCAAAACAATTTTTGTATTGATATTTTAATTTTTGTTTTGAGTTTACCGTTTACTTGCGACAGATAGTTTATTGAGAAAAGTTGTTCTATTTGATATGCTCCATCTACCCTTAAAATTAATGACAATACTTTGGAATCACCTTGTATATGGGTGTAAAACATACTTTGTTACAAGAACAAATTTCTGAACTGATGTTCGAGGTGTATAACAAAGGCATGGTAGCCACAGAAATTGCCAATGGTAAGCTTTAAAAAAATAAAATTAAATTAATTAAAAATTAAATATCGGAAAGCGTTGGTTGTTCGGCCATAAAACATAATTTCGAAGTCACTTGATTGAAAGCCACATGCAATGGGAAGTAGGTTGTCCAAGAATAACAAGGGGGAAAATTGTGGAAAATAAAACCGGAAAATTCTTCATACGATTGGCTTTGATTGCCCGGAATTTACAAGTCGAGAATATACAAAGAGTTGTAATTAGTTTTCGTTTTCTTGTTGTAACCACATTAGAAGTATTTCTCCAAAGGGGCGAATTCTCACAAGTTTAATTTCTAAAATGATTCTACCTACGCTGCTATTCTGAAAAATAAACAATAAGCAATTTATGATTTATAAGATCTCAGCTTAATTAAAGGTGTTAACACCCCAAGTTCTACATTGTAATGTAAACACAAACAAATCAACCTTTATAGTCGCTTTTGAAACAAATGGTGCATACATTCATAGCGATCTAACCTAAACTGCTAATTCTATTGTAGAATGAATTTCCTTCCCAAACCATAATACATAGCCTGTCCAAGATATTTATGCAGGTCAATAGCTGCATCCAACTAGCAAATGTTCCACACAAGTTTAGATAAACCACAAAACAGGAAGATATGCAACTATGTTGTTAACAGTTGCCCCATAATATACGTTTATCCGCATTTGCTCCAGGTTTACAAATCAAATTAGCTCGCTTCAAGTATTTCTCGAGCCAATTTCTGGAGAATTGTGCGTAAAACTAGTTTATGAACTGCGACTAAACTTCAAAACGACATTGGACGAGGTAATTTCTTGGCTTCTGTATCTAATATAAAATTTCGCGACGAATAGGCAGCATATGGCATAAAAAATTTGCAACGTAGAATTCATATCAGTGTTTCGACGTTTTAGGTTCATGTTACGCCTGTTAAGTTTTGGATTAAACATGAAGGAAAAAAAGGTTAGTCGCGAAATAAATTCCCCAAGGGAATTTCGCAGTTATACGCTGCACGTGAACGTCACCTTTGAGCCTTTTGTTTAGAGTTTGGACAAATTTACAGGCGCGTGGGCCTTTATAAATCAAGCTCATAAAAGAATAATATCTTCTTTGATAACCACGACATTCACAATTTCCAGTTCTCTCTACAGTTCCAAACGTAATATTTACCTAGAGTGAATTGCTGCCACGTCGACTCCCTAAGATCAGTTTCATAAAACTGAAAACTGTAATAACCACAATTGCAAGTTGTTTATGTTAGCGCGTAATAGGAACACTTAAAGTGTAGCAATTAACTTGAGAAATTGCGTTTAATTAACTTTGATAATTGAGTTGTACGATACCAGTTCGTGGAGGGATAAATCGAGGCAGTGTTTTGTAACTGTGCCAGGATTTAAATTGAAGAGTTTATGTTTGTGAGGTAAAACCCTCAACATAATTACGGTACCAACACCTGACACGACTCAACATAAAATAGTAAAATTCCACCGTCTGAAGGTGTAATAAGTAACTTGCTGTTAACGCTGTGCAGTTACAGTAAAATCAATTTGAAATGTTCATTTAAAACTTTTATAGCAAAGCATTTACTAAAACAGGCGAAAGCGAATTTCATTTGCTCAGATTAGAAAAAAAGGCAATCCTGAATCCTAGTGCTACCAAAAGCGGGTTACTGTTAAAGAAATAGTTTTTGCTGATAAATAGGTTTACATGACATTATATAATATACCTCATTATTGATTATAAATAGTGCTCACATATATGTATAGAATGCATCGTATTGGTAAACTTAAGAATGGAAGTAGTAGACTCATTGTTATTAAATTCCTATCGCCAAAACACATTGTAACCAAAAAATTTTTGCAATTTACTGGAATTACGATTAGGGAAACTTTAACAGTAAAAAGAAAAAACTTCTAAAAATGGCCCGAGAAGTAGTTCCGTTTTAAAAAGGTTTTAACAAAAGACGGAAAATAACCAAACAACCAAATAAAAATGATAAATTTTTCAAAGATGTGAAATAAGAAATAAGATTTTCAAAACTTATAAGTATACCTGTTATTGCCTTATTCAGAATGGTATAGGAGAAAGTAAATTACATTTTTAAAAAGAACATTTTTGAAAAGCTTTTGGTAATTCAAATCTTTCGTACACTGAAATTTATTTTCTTTATTATTTTTGTAACAATTCTGTGTTATGCGTCAATATACCAGGGATTGTTTGTTATTATGAAGCAAAAACAACAGAAATTCATGATATAGACGATTAATTTAATTTAATTCAAACAAATTCCAAACATGATGCAAACTTTTCTATCTTTCATATTAACATATGCAGTTTCAATAACACATGAATTAAATGTTGGTGGTTTTACTTACAATAGAGTACAACCTTTACTGTATTTTTTTACAGAAATCTGTAGAACTGTATATTAAAAATTATTTTGTTTACTAGGTTTCAATCTAACATACACTGAAGGTAACATCAGTCACAATGGTGGAGTGGTGATTTATGTCAAAGACCCATATAACTGTAATAACTAATAAAATTCTAAATATAGGCCAAGTAAAGGAAGTTAAAAAATATCATACAGTTTCAGATTAAAAATAAAATATGACATCCGAATTTACATGCATACTTGCCAAGGAGTTCTTCTGAAGATGGAGATGAAGAACAAGTAAGGTATTAATGTAACAAGATCTCTAGAAAAATACCGTATGTTACGGACGATTTCAATGCGAAAATCGAAAAATGAAAACACGGAGACACTGAAATTATAGGAAAATTCGCTTAAGTTGAAGGAAATACTACAGGAGAAATGCCGTTAGACTTTTGTAAAGACGCGTCAGTATTGAGTAGATTCCAAACAGGAAGTGGTCATTGTATGGTAAGAGGATGCTTTCTAATTAAAAAAGAACGAGCTAAATTGATTGATGCACCTATATTTCCTACTAGTAGAGAATTACAAATAGAAAAGAAGAAAAGAAGAGAAAAACTTCTTGAACATCGGGCAATTGGGTGATGTATATCTATATGTTGAAAGACCACCAAAACAAAAACATCTAGACTAAGGCTTGAATTTTCGGATCTTCTACGTTTTTAATACCTTCACTTGTCTTCTTTAACCTTGCCTTCATAATAGGCCAATAACGTTCAATCGGTCGCAGTTCTGGGACATTGGGTGAATTGAGTTCCTACTCCATGTAGGTAACCTGATTCCTTAGATACCATTCTACGGTTTCTTTGACATAGTAGGTTGGTGCAAAATCTGACCAAAATAATGTATTTTTGTCATGCTACTTAAGAAACTTAAGTAACCGATTTTGTAGGCACTTTTTAATGTAGGATTCAGTATTTATTGTACCAATTGTAAAAAATCGAGTGCTGTTTTTAGCACATTCGCAAGTGGCTTGGCAAACAAGGGCTTGTTTTAAAAATTACTCAAAACACACTTCAGATTCCTCTGCAGGTACCTTCTCTCCTGGCAATACATTGTAAAAGTGATGACCGGGCAAGGTATTTTCTAAAGGATTATTGTGGCGAGTTTTGCATTTTATATTCCTTTATTGGGTGTAAAGCTTTTTCTTTCTAACATCTTTCGCTTGCGGAAAGATAGCAAGGCAAATTAGAGTATAGTCAGCTTTCCACCTTAATGGTCTTATAATTATCATTCCGGCTTTGGTAGTAAAACCCCGTGTTCGTTGGATTCTCATTACAGTTAGTTTTGAAAAACTATTTTACGACATATTGTTGAATTATCCTAGAGAGTGTCGTCTATTTCGTACAAGGAAATATAGGTTCTGTATTGGAAGTCCCATTTAAGTTTGACGTTTGGTGCAGTTACCGTTCCTCATAGTTTTCGTTTTTAGATTAAATCATCTAACAGCTAAGGACATCTTGTTGTCTTCACATCTGCTTCCGGAAGAAGGATTTCATCCCTTTTCTTTTCTCTCTCCCTGGGAGGCTAACCATCGCCTTTATTGAGCTACCCTCAACAAGCCCTTTCCCCAGGTAAATACTTTAGGCTGCCCTTTATTTCCAGTTGTGAGTGTACCAATTCAAGCCTTAATTCAGTACCGCATTTTGTGATTCACTCGTGGACAGGCACTAATAAATATTATATGAAAATCAAGTACTCTAAGCATCCTTACTTTTGTTTAATCAGTTTACCGAAGTGTTTAATTCTTCAACTAGTGTGAATTACATTTTATTTTAATGTTGATAATTTAGAAACATTGCAAATTGCCCTGACGCGTACGTACTTTATGTTGCATGTGCAAAATGATTTGTAATTGAATTTTTAGCTTAAGTTTGGTTTTCACCATTCTTTTGATTGCGATTTAGGGAGCCTAACTTTTAACTATATTTGCCGTAATTCTAAATAATTGTGGCATCCCTTAATACCCGCTCACTTAAATTAAGATAGAACTTATAAATTCATTTCGTGCCATATTTTGAATATTACTTGCATTCATTAAATTTTAGTGTCAATTAATTATTGTCTTTTATTTGTGTAATAACTGTGTATAGTTATGAGCCTGGGCACCAGTTGCAGTCTTTTATTTCAGTGAATAAGGGTAAGTACATCCAGCAATAGGTGCAGCCACCCCCAATCCCTTTCGAGCCCGAAGGACCTGCGGTACGTTCCTCGAGACCGTCTTGGCTGATTTCCGCAGTAGCGACCATTTTCCTCCCCAATTACGACCACCCCTATTTGGGAGGGGTTAAGCGTTTCGAACCCCCCTTTTCCATTCCTTGCTAGTCGGGAGCCACAGACTTCGACGTCCCCTACAAGTTGTCGTAGTACGAAATTAGCACGTGACAAACCTACAGAAAACCAACGGAAGAATATAGACATCTAAATAATATTTTAAAAAAGGAAACCAGAAAAGGCTTAAGAGCATACAACGCGGAATCCACATAAAATAATGTATGCATGAGAGTCTTCAAATCAAAGTCATCTAAAAGAAGAATACAAATTACCAGGTTGAAAATACTCAAGAAATAGGGAGGTAAGTGGACACTGTCCAAATAATCTAAATGTTCTAAAGACAGTTATATTCATCAAATATAATAGAGCTAAGCCGACATTCAAGAAAAATCGGAATGTATATGGAATCAGAGAAGGCACCTGAAGTAACAGCTTCTGAAATAGACGAAACCTTGGAAAAGATGAAAAAATATCAAATAACAACATAGATGCTCAAAATATTTGGGGATAAGTACCATACGATTAAACTTACTTATAAACAAACAAATGTTTAGTAGAAGGTAAAATACCAAATGCTTGGAACAACGCAGATGTGGTGCTGATAGTTAAGAAAATCGAAAATAGAAAAGTACCGACTCATTAGTTTGTTGGTCAATCTCTATACACTTTTTACGAAAATTCTAAGAAACCGACTAATAAAAAAAAGGCTCGTTTTGAACCAACCAGTAAAGCAAGCCGGCTTTTACAAAGGATTCGGCACCATCCACCTATCTACACGCCTTAAGATCTATGGTGGGAAAAAGCAAATGAAAAAACATGCCTATTCATTTTGCATCGATAGATTTCCAAAGAGCCTTTGACAGCCTTAAGACATGAGCCATACTTAACTCACTGCAAGGTGCAAGAATGGAATTCATATACAGTGGGATCACTGAAAATATCTATCAAAATGCCACTCTACAAGTAAGAATCCAAATTAAAAAAGGGCGACTGTACAGGGTGATACGATTTCACCAAAACTCTTTACCCTCGCCCTAGAAGATGTCTTTAAGAGCCTCCCATGGGAACAAAAAGGCATAAAGTAGATGAAACATATTTCAATCATTCGCGTTTCGCAGACGATATAGCCCCAATGATCTCTAATACTCGTACGAATTACAACAGATGAAATTAGTCAAGCATCCAGAAAGATCGGACTTAGGATGAATTTTAATAAAAGAAAAATCATGCGTAACGGCAATACCCAGATTAGGCTAGTACAGCTGAAAACAGCATAGAAAACGTTAATGACCTAGGTCATAACATAATTAACTAACTCTAGAAATATCTCGTAAAATTGTCTTGTCGTGGGCTTCGCTTGAAAAATTAAGGCACACACTAAGAAATAGCGACATCCCTATAAACTATTTAACACCTGTGTTATACCAGTAGCTATTTAAGGGACTTGAAACAATAATTTTAACAAAAAAGAGAGCAAAGTGGATACCAATAATGCAAAGAGCTATGGAGAGCATAATGTTGGGAATTTTTCTAACAGATAAAATTAGAAATGATGAGATAAAGCAAAGAACAGGAACGTGTCGCAAAATTAAAAATGGAGCTTAGCTGGTCACATTGCATGAGACGCTAACAACTATTGGATATCTAAGTTGCCCATTGGAGACCCAGAGAAACTAAAATAGAAAGAGGAAGACCAGCGATAAGATGGGTTGATGACATGCAGAAAGTAGATGGAAAATGCTGGTACCAACAAGCCCAGGACCGATACAAGTGGTAAAGTTTAGGGGAGGGGTTTATGTGCAGGAGTGGACGAAATGCTAATCAAGAAGAAGAAGGAGATTAAAGAAATTACAAATATTCACACATTTAAAAATAAAGCAAAATAGAAAAAATACTATTACATTAAATAATTACTACAATGTTTGCAACTAAGGACTTCTGTGAGTTAATCGTTTATTCTGAATGTTTCTGCTTTGGAATTACGTTATTAAGTATAAATAATAACTAAAACTTTTGTCAAACATATTTGGCATCAGTGTTTTATTTTTATTTCATTGTATAGGTACATTATGTTTCGAAATAAATATTATTATTATTTTGTGAATGTAAAAAATGTAAATTTTAGTAGCTATACAATAACGAACATATTATTTCTAAATGAAAATGAAAAGCCTCAAAAAGTTGGGTCAGTTCTGACCCGGTTTCGGTATTTTACTTCCTGCCAGTATTTTGGTAATATAAAGGTTAAATTTTATAGCAATAAACTTGTTAGTACATAAAGAACTATGCCCCTGTTAAAATTCCTGGTGGTTGTTCAGTTTCTTGAACTCCCCCGACGTGGACCATTATCGTCGAAAAATCAATTGGAAGCAGCGTGACCACACGTTCATTCGTGTGCGTGTTCCTGGGGTCACAAGATTCGCTAAACGTGGGTCGTTTCTAAGTGGATAAAAAAGTAGCGGTTCTACAACTAAGCATTACATTTCGATGAAAGTGGACCTCGAGGATTAACAAAAAGTCATGTAAAAAATTACAGTTGGAAGGTGTAATTAAATCCAGAACCACTGCCAGATTCCTTATCGGAAAGGACACCGAATACGTCCAAGACAGTAAATAATAAAATGAAAATGTGTTTCACAGAAGATATGTAAATCTCACCAAGTGAAGTTCAAGTTACATTAACAACGAGGATCAAAGGATACGTAAGCGTGATGACATGCCTGTCAATATTTGAGGGCGCTTCGTTGAAATATGTCATGTTATATTCTCCAATTTGGTAAATCGTGCACGATTTGTGTGCAAATAACGTAGTTTATATTTGGATTCCAGGAATAAACTAAATTTTGTAATGTTTCCTATCTTATTTGACGTGACGGTTTAATAAAAATAAAATACAGAACCGTTTGTCTCGGACAATACAATTTTAAGTGCCTTCCTGGTGGTTAATATGAAGAAGCAAACTTAATCTTTAAAGTTAAAAGCAGAAATTTCAAATTTTCAGAGCAAAGATAAACATTTCGGTCTTAACAAAGCAAATGTGACTAAGACATAAACAACATCCGTCAACAAATTGACTGTAATGAAAGGGACAATTAGGAAATTGCGTCATATGACAAAAGCTGTTCGTGTTTCGTGACTTTTTAAAATCATTTCCATTCTATTTGTGTTCCCTTTTTCTTCAGACTTCGCTTTAACGGTCGCATTATTTTTAGCATATCAAATTCCTTTTCTTATATAACATTCCGCCCGGTTTTAGGGGCACATACATATCATACCGATTGAGGTTGTTCTTGTTAATCTTAAGATTATACGATATATAACCGACATTAAATGTTCATGACGTATACTGTGATGTATAGTGAAACTTTCATGCACCTTCGTAATCTCGGTTCTTGTATGTACTCTAAATCTGCAAATACAGTACAGGAAGTCTCTATTGTACTTATGTGTAAACAAACAAGTAAGTTAAATTCTGCGAAATTTACTACCAACATTATTGAGGAAAATTGTGTTTAACTAAAACCCTCTTAACAACCCAAGACAATATCATTTGTGAAATCGCTTTAAACCGACTGCATTAATCTAAAGTCTTTGCATCTGGTTAACTATAAAGCATTTCTAAAGGAGAAACAAAAATCGAACAGCAGATTTACAAAGTCAGTTTAAAATAAATATATTTAAACTGAAGGTTACTTAGGCAAACAAAAATGATTACAAAAACATAACCAGTAGAAAATTAAATAAGGCAGGCAATTATAATGGCACGATCAAAGCGAGTGAAAGCAAATTAGATGTAGGAATTAAGTTATAATATCGTAAATTAATAAACTAATAGTGCTAATAGTACTCTTCACACACATTGTTACATGATTTAATCATTTATAGCTCTTAGGAAGCACGGTTTATTTGATTAGTTACTAATTCAACAGACACGCGTTATGCTAAAGATCAATTTCACGCTTGTTGACGATGTGTGACTGAAGTAATTATATTTTTCACCTTACAAGCACGACAAATAGGCGTGTTCATCCGGAGGTTAATCATTTTACATCTTGTAGGGTACTCTCCAGTCTACCATTTTACAACTCGAACACAAAATATAACGCATGATTAAAACTACAACACGAAGCTGCATTTATACCATTTTATAAGTAGAAACCTTAGGTTTTTTTAATTCACACAAATTTTGATAATGAACGAATATTGATTTTTAAGATATGACTAATGAATTTTCGCTTGGTTTACTGGATATCAAGGTACCTCAACACGCTACGAGCATTTAACATTACACAACTAGAATTCTGTCGATACCGATTTCTACCAAGAATCTTTAAAGTGTCAAGTTTTAACTTTAAAACTCTGACAGTCTGTTATGCAGCAGTTCAAGTCGCACATTTTAAGACAAACTTTGGCTCGTAACTTTAGAATTTAAGTTAATACAGCTTTAAAAGTCTGTGTATATTTATAGATTCTTTAGATCTGAGTTTTGAAGCTGTGCTTTAAGAATAGACTTTGTTATTAAATTTGGAAACAATAGCATTTTTCCGAACATTATGAACATTTTTGGTAGCGATATACGTACACATTAACAAATAAAAAAAATGTCAATAAATTTATTACAGAGAATATTTTAGGTCTGTCTCACTCCAAATTATAGTTCCACTCAAACCAAACTAACAATAATAAACAGCACATTACAAAGTAAGTTTACAAATCATCCAAATGGTACCACACACTGTGCATCAGAAGCAGTTATTAGTTCTTCAATATTATGAGCTATATAACCTTCACCAACCAATAAAATTCTAACCAGGTGATCCAAGTAAATAAATTTCCTTTTTGCCCTTTAACCATACCAAAAATTTACTATTGCGAATATACTCCATTAGTACTCTGGACTGTACGAGTATAGCATTATTTACTAGCAAACGATAGAACAACAAAATATTCAACCTGAGTAATTCGATTAATAAACCTGAAAGAATTTAATGTATTGCGTGTTATTCGAAATTGAAATCTGAAACAGGAGAACCATAATATTAACTTAATAATTTTATGATTCCTATATCGATTGGACTGTTTGGCAATCAAGGAAACAGCTGACTTTTCCTTCAATGAAGTTAAAATCCGGAATTTATAAAAAATTGTCTTTCATTCATATCATCAGTGTATAAGTAGTCCAAACGCAGAAATTAAGAGTTATTGAATTATCTACGAGTATTAGACTAGTAGGCTACCGCAGCAACATTACAATTACAATAAAAGAGCCTTAAAATTATAATGAAAGAACACAACAGCTAACCCAATTTATAAAAATCCTATCGTCAGAATGATATTAATAATGTATACCTTACCGCATTACCTAAGTAAAACAAATTCATCTATGGGAGGGTAGGACATAAAGTACTTGAAATAGGGAAGCAATATGAAAAAAGCAAGCAATGAAACTTTCAATTATTATTGAATTACTCAACTATAGTAATCCTAACAAATGAATATCTGATGGAACACGAAATCGATCTGATGTTCATAAAGCTAAAGTTTTCGTGGCATTTCATAAATGTTTTTTCATCACTATAGTAAAGTGGACACACCAACAAGGAAGAAATAGAAACCTTGATACCTTCATCATCCACTTTCAGAGCATTTAGCACGCCAAACCATTTTTATCTTCTGACAGAAGTAATAAGTTATGGAAATAATCAAATTTTCTATTACATTATAATTTGGTACAGTTTTCGTAAAATACCAATAGCAACATTAGTATGGCCTTCCAAAATCTATAACACTACGCCAAGACTAGGTATGTTAATGGTCAACACTCGAAACTGCTTACCATTATTTAATTTGGTAAGTCTACTGCGAATATTGTTAAAATTGGATAGGCCGAAAAAAAGGATGCACCAATAAATCAATGGTTGGTTGCCAAAAGACCTGGAACAGATCTCTTCGAAGCTGATACCAGAATGTTGATGATGGTGGTAGAAACTAGTAATCTTTAGAATAGGTGCCAGAATACTAAAACATACTTGATAAGGAAATTGCAGGCCAATTATTAGTAAAACTGGGAGCAAGGAAAGCCATAATTGGTTCAGAGTGAACTTGTGGAGTGTTACCATACTGTAAAGCAAAAATTGCTACATATCTACATACAAACAAACACGAAGAGGGCCCCATAGACTAAGGCACTCTATGATGTTCACTTCAGATGCCTCCATACATCGGACAGAAAATCCTACAACTAGATAGAAGCCAAATCAAAGGCACAGTGGGGATATTAATATGACTCAACCATTCCCAATAGGCACTGGGCACTATAGTCCGATTTGCAGATTCTGCGGAGAGGAGGATAACACATTTTTTACAAATCCTTGCAGAAGGGGGGCGACCTGTGTAGTGTATATAAAACCAACAAGCAAAATAAGCCAGTAAAGCTTTAGCGGACAGGGTGGTTCTCAAGTCCCGGAAGGCAACGTACTGGGTCCTCTTTTATACGTGATAGTTCCAGAGGATTACTATAAATTTAATATTTGCCAGTGATTAACTACTATCAGCATCTCCAACGAAAATGGTTTAACAAACTGAGAATTATAGTTAAAACGATAAATCTGCTCAAGTTGCATTTACAAACGCACACATTGCATAATATGCATAAGTAATAATCAACAATACCAACATATCAGCACTGACTGAAGTAAAATGTATGGAAACACATAATCGTAAGAGGATTATTTGAACATTGCACAAGAACCAAATAGAAACTTTGCCTAACAAGAAAACGACCATAATTCTCACTTTTATGCAAATAACTTTTCTAGAAAGCTGTACTGAAACGGATTTGGGCTTCTGGAATACGAATTTTGGGCTGCACAAAACTAGTAAACAAAAGAAAATCTTTAGTAACCTATAAAAAATCCCTTTCTTAATAGCTATAGCTAGCACCATACTATATTCTCGTTGTAGCTCAGGAACCCCTCAAGATATTCTCTCGCAGTTTGAACCATTTAATTATGACTGCTTAAAGCTTTTGTTATTCGTTGTTTTTATTTAGCTTACATTTCTTAGAAATCTCCTGAGATATTTGTTGGTGTCTTGTTAACACCCTTCTGGGAGTGCTATTTTTCGCATATGTTCTTCGTTAACATTGTCTGTTTTTCGAATTGTCTTTATGCAAAACAGTTTACCATGAGGTCAAGTCTTTCTTTATTTGACGATTGCACGATTGGTTACCAATCAGTATGCGCCTGCGCTCGTATGGAGGTTGTTCTGAACAGTTTCTAGATTTTTTCAGTTAGACTTGCAAACGTTTGCATTCAGCTTGAAATCAGCGGTGGGCAAATTGCCGTTTTGAATAGGGTAACCTTGATTTTGTGTAATTATAGCAGAAGACAGCTAGTGTGCTTCGTGCTTTCACCACTGCGATTTCAATGGGCTTACTAAACATCTGTGGTACTATTAAGCATCTTACTGTGGTGCTATGTAGGGTTTTAATGGTACTAACTTCGATCCTCGTTCGACAGGGGTGCGCGGTGTTTTTCTTCATGTAGAGCACTGGTATCTTCGTGTCATCGGTATTAGGTGTTAATCATTGGTAGTTTAAATTGAGAATTGTATGTTTATTTACTTGTACAAGCACTGTGACACCTATCTAAGCATCCATATAGATCTGAGGATTCCAATGAAATGCAAAGGCTAGTGACTGTTTACCAATTGCAACATGTATACCATGAAAACGTGTGGAAGATAAATAAGCAATGAGTCAACAGTCCCATGATTAAAAAAGCAACAAACTGAAGTGCCAATCTTTAGGACGTAATAACCTCGATTTAACCATGATAATAGCTTTGAATTTTTAATCCTTAACCACCGACGTCAGATATTTGTTACATTGTCGCCGTCTCTTTTTTGTTCTTGTTAATTCACAAAATTCCCGACCGATCATTTTTGTATTATGTGGCCTAACTGAACTCTACTAAGTTGGAAAAAATAAAAATCAAAAAAGTGCATAAAAAAAATATTTAAACAAATTTATTTCCGAACTTGCAAATAGGTACCTCCTTAAACCAGCGCCATCTTCTTTCAAATTAATAAAAGTTCCGGTACTGCTTAATTTACGACTACACCACTGGTTATTCAAGATTAAATTAAATTGCAACTGAGCTACTATTAATATAATAATGATGCAATTAATAAAGATACTACAAAAATATAAAATAATTAGTCATTTATGTGACTACTTCAATTTTTATTACAATACAACATATAAAAAAAAAATACATTTTCTATTTTATTTATTAATGCCATTATTAATTCTTCTGATTCACTATCTTCATTCATTTTGTTTCTCAATACAAAACAAAACAAACAATAACTTACGATTCCTGATCGTTTAATAAATTAAACTTTAAAGTTACCTACTTATTTTTAAACTTCAAAAAATACGCGCCAATAGTAATATTTTTATTGCAACAACTCGATCGACGCTGTGTGAAGGTTACTAATTCAAAAACGGTCGACAAAGCAGATGGTCGCTTATGGTTGATAATGGTCGGTCCTGGACGATCGGTTCTGTCTGAGTTCTACCTAAAGGGACCAAAATGGCGTCTAAAGAATTAGAGCTGAAAAAGCAGATATATAATATTAATCATGGAAAATAATTCACCATGGAAGCTAATGTACCTAAAAGAACTTTCTACAACATTCTCCGGCATTTTGAGAATTACATTACTGCAGAACAAAAAAGAGGTTCTGGAAGAAAAGCTATGAAACTAAGTAACACTTTGAAACAGCATTTTTTAAAACTGTAAATGAATAATAACAAACCACTGCTGTGAAAATCAAGTGTGGCCTTTATTGAAAATCTTCTAAGCAAACATTTGTGTTAAATAATAAATCCTGTTTTACCTTGACTAATTCGAAATCTTTTGTAACAATTATAATATTCAAATCGTCCAAGTACAGTGCCAAACGACAAAGAGCTTTCATCGGTCTTCCTCCCTTCATCCTTTCCTGTCTTCTTGATTCCCATACTTTCTTGGCAGGTCTGTTGTGGTCCATTCGTACCAAGTGTGTAGGTTTCTATAGGTTCTATTTCTAGTTCTTCTCTAGTTATAAACATTATTTTCGTCTTTTTGTTACTTCCTTCTTCTTAATGAACGAATTTATCAGTACTTATATGATATATCTTGGATGCATTTTCTAGTCTTGCTGCAATATCTGCTTCTTGGCTATCATTTTTGTTTATTTGTACCCATAAATATTTGGAGGTATTTACCTTTTCCAGTCTTATTCCATTTATTTCAATATTAGTGTGTGTCAGGTTTTCGTTTATTACCACAATTTTAGTCTTGGCTACATTTATTTATAAGTTTCTCTTGTCGAACGTTTTATTCCATAACTCCAGGTTTGATCTCAGTTCAAGAGCTTACTGGTTTCTATGTACTTTTGATTCTTTTATAACATCATCTATAATTACATTGAATAGGACTGGGCTTAAGCACCCCTCCTTGTCGCAATCCCTCCTCCTCCACAAATTCTTCTGATTGACAGTTATTAGTTCTTACATAATTTCGGATTTTATTGTATAGACTCATTATGCCCCTTATAAGTTTTTCATTCATATCTCTTTTTTATAAACTTTCCTTTAATTTTTTCCAAGCCACCCTATCGAACGCCTTCTCAAGGTCTATAAACCTCTTATTGCTCTTTCTATTAGTTGTTTGATGGTGAAAATATGATCTTGAATGGTTCTTCCTCTTCTGAATCCGCTCTGTTCTTCTTCTGGCATGGTTCCGATCTCTTTCTTCAGTCTCCTTTATAGTATTTCTCTTTTTTACCTCCTTTCTTATATACTGGTAGTATTATTCTTACTTCCCAGTCCTTCAGTACTTTCCCTAGATTCCATGCTTTATTACAAATTTCGGTAAGTAGCTTTAAGCTTTCCGTCTTCAAATTTATCAGCATCTCCGTGGTTATCTGGTCATGCCCTTCTGCTTTTCCTCTACTTAGCATCTTTATAGCATCTACTACTCCTTGTTCTTGTATTTTGTCTTCATATTCTGTATTTGTAAGAATTTGTTCACCTTGGTGTTTATAATTTACGTTGTTTCCATCAGGGCATAGAAGCCTTTTAAAATATTGTTTCCAATTCTCCATAATTTTTCCTTCTTCTGATATTATTACTCCTTTTTTAACTTTCATTTGTGTAACTTTTTGTCTTTCACTCCCTTTCCTTAAACTTTTCAAAATCCTAGAAAATAATTTTTGGTTTGTGTGGTACTCTTTCTCCATTTTTTTGTCAAAGTTTTCCCACCCTTTTTCTTTTACTGCTTTTACTATTTCCTTGACTGTGTCCTCTGTTCTTTATATTGTTCGTATCTTTCATTCGTTCTCTCTATCAGGTAACGTTTCCATTTATGTTTCTTTATTTTAATCTCTTTTTTAATATCTTCATTCCACCACGCAACTTCTTTTCTATTTTTATTTATCTTCTTGACACCGCATGTTTATTTTGCTGCTTCTATAATTATTGCTTTAAAATAGTTCCACTTCTGTTCCAAGTTCATTCCCTCTGTGTTTCTTCCGTTAATTGTTTTCTCAACTTTTTGGGTGTATTCTTCTATTATTTTTTCATCCCTCAACTTATATATGTTGTTATTGTCTCTTTAGTGATCTTGGTTAGTTGCTCTTTTCTGGTGTCTTTTTCCTTTACTCCTGAGTGTTCTTCCCTATATTTGTTTCTGTTAATAGTAGGTAATGGTCGCTGTTTAGTTGCGCCCCTCCCCTAACTCCCACATCTCAAATGTCCTCCCTGTTTTCTCTGTTAATTAATATATGTAGAATGTATTATGGACTTTTCATTTCTGCTTTCGACTACTGTATCAAAAAGTTTAATCATAAACTTGTACAACGTTTAGCAACAAGCACTACACGTCGAATTGTGGCATTCGTCACCACGAATTTATCAAGCCTAAATAATTTTTTTTTTTAATTTTTGGTTCGGTGAAAGTTAATAAAATTAATGTTTAATTAATTAGTAAATTTCAATTTACGTCCAATTTTTAGTGGACCTACCCTAACATTGATCAGTTGCATATTTAAAGAAATCAAAGCATTTAAAACAGTATATGACATGTTAATAGATTACACCATTTACTTTTTAGCAATAATTATTTATGTATTTAGAACGATATTATACATATGAGTATCATTTTCCTGTGTAGGTTTTAAATAAAATCACAAATTAATTACGATTCAAAGCAAGAATTTCAAGAATTTACTGGTACTAACTCTTCTGCATTTGCTAATAACTAGTTTATTTAATTATATTTTATTTATTTACATTTCGATGTTAAAATGTTGGTAGAACATAACGGAATCTAATAAATAAAATTAAATTTCGTAGCTTGAATAATTTTAATATTGTGAACGATTATTTAAAAAAATATGAACCTATAGGTACGGAATACTGATTTTGTTTCAATGAAAATATCAACGGGTGTTCCTTTGTTACAGATAACAATGAACGAAACAAAATAGATCATTATGATGACGACTGGACAAAATGTAGCTCTTTTAACTAAACAACGCTGTAATAATTGTAGTAAACGGAATAACTAGTTAGTGTGATTACCTTTGATCTTGAAATGAAATGAAATTTCTATTGGATACCCTTTGTTATCATTTCATTCCATTTCGTTCTGTTTATTCTCTCATTAAACGTACGTATGTATTCCAAGTCTGCATACAACAGTGCATCGATTATACAAACAACAGAATTAATTGTAAGTGCAGGTGAATTTTATTAATGTTACCAAGGTAAATATGAGCTCGGATTTTATTATGTTGCATTAAATACGAAATGTAATGTTACTGGCTCTGTTTCAGATACAAATGAGCAAAGTAAATTTCGATTATACTTAATGGGAACAGGATTTATGGACAAACGAAATGTAGGACTTTCCTTTGTAGAGGTTTTAGAATGAAGGGGTGAATTTTTAAAACCTGTATGGTCGTTGGCCGAGTGAAAACCAGAAATTCCAAATTACGAACAATTACTTTTACCCTTATGCTATAAACAGAACATCTGTTGTGGAGCCACGGCTGAGTGGTTAATAGCTTTAAATTAGTTTCCTAGTTTATGAGTGTCAGGAAATACAACGTCGGTTTTATAATTGTCGTAAACAACGGAGCCTCCAATATATTGCACACATAATAAAAGTAAAACCGAAACTTAATGAATGTGAGAATTATGCGAATGCAACGTGCCGACGGTGACAAAAACCACAACGGTCATGCATGAGAAAATTCATTGGCTTTCTGGCATAGTTTAACGTAATATTTAAAAGTTATTAAAATTCTGTCAATATATTGAAATTTGTTGTGCAGTTGCATTAATTCCCAATCCCGTGCAAAACAGGATTACGAATGAGTTAATTGATCGTAAATATTCCGCGTCACGTCGAGATTTGTTCATAATCCTACACTGTATAAGCTAACGCACTGTTCCCAAATAAATCAAAATCATGCTTTTGCGAGATAAGGTCCACAGAACTGACTTGAATAATAAATAAATGCTTGAAGAACTTATTTAAACTGATTCGGGCAAGTTCTAACTTTGAACTGCAAGTTGCTCTTCAATATTATATTTTCCTATTTCCGGATAAACCGACCGTGCAAAAAACATCTGTATTTTTTTCATAAACTTGACCAACATAACTTTGTCCAAACTCTTATCGTAATTTTGTGTTTTGGAGCTCCCCCTGACATTGACTACAATAATTACGTACTTAAATATAAGCTTTATTGTCGTATTATCTCATTAAAATTCGTTTAAGTTTAGTATGAATTAAACGAGCAAAAAAACTAGCGTTGTTTACCAAGAATTAATGGAATAATAGGGCCGGAATTAATGCCCACAAAACTACAAAAATTTTAAACGTCAGATTTTTCAACTTGTCACACTGCAAGGAAGTTTGAGTAAATTGAAATGTTTCGCTCAAGTTCAAACTCTGACAAACTTTTAAAGTAAGACTTGCTCACGAAGTTTATATAAAAATGCAAAAAAATTTGATACACTCTGTTAGTTACCCACTTTGGACTTTTTTTAACTTTATAATTATCTAATTATGGAAGTTTTCTGTTAATTTTATACTGTCGTTCATATAAATTCATGAATGGGCCTACGTTGTTTGGAAATAGTACGCAGGATTCCTTACAAATTGTTTATTTTTAACTTTCAACTTCCACCAAAAATTCTCTAATGGAATACCGAAACACATTGGCTCATATTTTACATGTCAACTTTACGGAAATATGCAAACTTCAATACTAGCTGATTGATGGAACAGGATCAAGGAGAGACAAAAGAAAGGAATATAAGGATGGATGAATACTAAAGTAACGTACTGACAGCTTCTTATTACAATTCAGCTGGCTTCCTCTGAAAAATAAGAGCGAGACTCTTTTTTGAAATCAAAAATAAGAAGAAAAGCCGTTCACCTCGGTAAGAAGATGTAAATGATTATAGTTACTCCGTATAAAATGCATAACATTAAAGTTCAAGAACCTTGCCTCGCAATTTTTAAACGGCCGTGAACACTTAGTTCTGGAAAATCTTTAATAAAAATTGCTTACCCGGTTCTTCTTTGGAATCAGATGAAATCGTTGCGGTTAGGCATAACAGAAATAAACACAAATACCGCACAATTGCTCCAATTAAGCAGTGTGACCCCATTTTCAATTACCACTGAAAGAAACCTCTATTTAATCAAGGATATACTTGACCGAACTATCATTCTGTTTATGATACTAACGTCAGTTATGTAATGGATTCACTCCACTATCATCATACAAAAGTTAATTGTAGTCGCATGTAGTAAATTCATAAGAGGGATAAACTGTTTAAGAGACTGCGAAAAAAACCGAGTTAACCCGAGCTTTCTGAAACGAAAGTACTTTTTATGATTTAATTGCAAACATTAAAACGCCTCAGTATGTCAGTTTGTGTTTGAAAACTACACTTAAATTCTGAAGATTTTATGCTAAAACCAACTCTAATTGAAGAACATGAATGACTAAATTTTGGGTTTCTTCAGCCTACATTTAATATAAACTCACCTGATACCTTCGAACTTATTTAAATGATCGAAATTCCAAGCATTCTTTTATTTAAGGTAACTTAGATCGGAAATTCTAATAATAAAAGCAAATTAACCCTTGTTAACTTTGTATTAAAATCAGCTCAACTTCAAAGTTCAGCAATTAATTTATGTGTTTTCTCTTGATATAAAATTAAATTCAAGAGCGTCGGGTGAAATTTAGAAAACGCCGGACACGTTTTTGGAATTTATTATTATTAATTTATAACTGTCTGTCCTTTAACGTTTATTAACAAAAAATGGGAGCAACAGACCTTCTAATTAAACCTATAACCATCCCTTTAATGACGAAGATTATTTATTGGGTTTCGAATTTCATTTCTGATTATTTATCAATGAAATTTTATATTTTCATGTAATTTTATGAATATCTTCGGAAGCGTCCATATGAATCTGAAAGAATGCGAATGGCCGGAGTCTCAAAATATGGAAAATAGGCCCAGAAAGGTGAATGCTTCGAACCATTGAAAATATGTTCGTTTCTTAGGATTGTGGGTTTTTAATTTTGAGGTTTATAAACATATTAAACAGGTAATCAATCTTGGCTATGCAAATCTAAATTTACCCTTATTAAAAGCGCTATACATAAACAAATTAGCTTAAATTTTGATTTTATTTTTCTCTAAATCTCATTCATTTATATTCATTTAGTGTGCGTATGGATTAGCGCGGGTTGTTTGCTTTTCTGCTATAACTAAGTAAAATTTGTTTGTAGTTCTATATCGTACTGCGCAATTTAAACCCTTACAGAAAACTAACTTATTTTGAGTGACAGTTTATTATCTGATGAGAAAATTAATTACACTCTTGTCCAAAAATGATAAAGGTTATAGTTCAAAGCACTTACTCTATTTGGGTATTTCGAACATAAATATTTGAATCAGTTGTAGTTCACTGGGTTCACTTAATTTCTGCTTTCAACATAATACCTTTGTAATGTAAAAAAGAAATAAAACTTTGACAGGATAGCCACCAAAATTTCGCAACTGTGGTAACTAAATATCCCAATTAAAATTCAACGATATTTTGTTCATCATAAAATCTACTTGTTATTAGAATATACGAAGTCAAAATCACATTTGAAAAATTCGAACAATGAACTTGGATTCGAAATTTGAAATTTCAACCAGTTAGCTTAACGAAGACCTCAGCATTTTTCGAACATTATTTCATTTAGTGAACAGAATAACCTTTACAATTATTGTAAATAAGAATTAAATCGAATTTGGTATTAATTTCAATTTCCAATAAACCTATATACTAATAAACGAAATCTTTAAGTAGTAATTTATAGGAAGACGCCTTCATCTTCGTTATCCAATGCTTTTTCGTGAAATTATTCCGTATTACGGATGCAAGGTCATGCGAGATTACACGACAATTTCAAAGCGACAACTTCGATAAGATTCTATCTAAAGTTATTGCCTCTGCAGTAGGCAGTCTCTTGATTAACCCGAGATAAGCTGGAAGTTTACATTTGAATTGGAGGAATAATTTTATTTTATTACCACAAAGCGCCCTGCTGTAACTGCTTCTATACGCGCACCAACGTTTAAAAATATATAAAAGACTGACGTGACAAATTAATTTGTGTTGAGGAAGGGCATACTAAAACTTTATTGATCAGCTTAGAACAGAGGACCAACTCCTTGGGGAATACTTTAATTGTGGTTTATGGTAGTTGTCGTTTGACATCTGACAAGATAAGGTTTAAGAAAAAAAAACTGATATTTATTAAACTGTAAATTTGTTAAGGCGTGACAAACGGAAAATTTAATATAACACAAACGATTTCGATGCTTTGTTGTACAACTAAGGACGGTATTTTACTTTATAACGAACAAATTGGATTCTGCCTGATAATTTCGCAAGCACGATCGTAGCAAAATCGATATTACACGACTGAATATTATTAACTTGAAGAATAATAGGCAAAATTCAAGACATAAGCTGGTTTGAATGGAATACGAAAAAATACAAAGAAAACCTCTTAATGGATTAGATTAAACATTTGAAAGTAGCATATGAGGCAAATTAAATAACGGAGGTTATTAACTTTAAAAATGCCTCTTGCATGAGGTTCTGGTTGTTATAATTTATTTTTAGCTGAAGTTCAAAACCGATTTTTCATGGTATTATGGTATATCCGGAATTACGAAAAATTTGGTGTTGTGGAAGCTCGTTCAAACGAACACTGATGCCAAACCAGCAAGGTAAACGAATTAGAAAATAAAAACTTAGTGGAGCTTAGAGATGGCACATGGAATATAACATCAATGAAGGAATTATAATTAGCAGATAAAGCGACAAACTGTAATTTGAAGAAACTGGGAGACGAAGAAGAAATAGAAGAAAAGAGCTAGATAAAGTTAACTGTTGAACTGAACACTCGTAATTAGAGATTATGGTTAAAATACAAATGTTGGCTAAAGAAGTGACGTATAGAAAGACATGAAAAAATTGGGACCGAAAACAAATGGATTCAAAACTGCTACAAAAAAGAAAAATTAAGTAGGTATTCCTGCAAAAGTAGATCTAAATGAAAAATGAAAATTATTAAAACTTATTACACTTGAGTTAGCAAGTTCAAAAAACAAGATGATGAAGCGAAGTAGTGAAGTAAAATACAAGGAAAAAGAAGATAGTTTCCTTGATCTGTTTCAAAGGACAGAACTACGGATTGTGGATTATTAGAAGGAATGAAGGAAAATTCTACAAATCTACTAACAAAACTGAAGCAATGGGAGCAATTTCGCAATGAAATACAAAGGCAATAACTTATAGAAAATTATGGATATCTTAGGCACATTGTGAAGTAATTCGAAGATCGTAAGCTGCGATACATATCGAATACAATAGGTCAAGAAAATAATTTAGTTACTGATAACAAGAAGATACTGGAAGCTTGGATGAAATATTATGAAGAGAATTTTGGGGTAGTAGCAAATGGGAAAGTTCCGAAACAAAATAGAGGAAGAGCTGGGGTGGCAATTTTCATAAGGAAAAAGTTAAAAAAAACACAAAACACTGGGAAGAAATAGATGAAAGTATAATGAAGTTAGAATTAGAAATTTGAGGACACAACATAGTGGTAATTGCAGCATATGGACCCACAGAAGATACAAATATTACAATAAAGGACGATTTTGAAAGTAAACTGGCCTCACTCCTTGACAATATAGGATGCCGAAAAGAAATACTCCTATTGGGAGACTTAAATACAAGACGGGAACGAAACAAGATGATAATGTGATAGGGAAGTTCGGAGAAAATATAGTAAATGAAAATGACCTAAGACTAATCGAAATATGTCACAGATTTGAATTAAAAGTTATGAATGGGCACTTCCAACATCGAGATATTCATAAATATACATGGATAAAACCGAAACTCAAATTTAAATCTATAATTGACTACATAATACAAAAACAAAAATCAAAATTAGAAATAACGGATGTCCGAGCAATGAGAGGTGCCGAATGTGGCACGGATCACATACTAGTAAGAGGGAAAGTGTACTTAAAGTTTAAAAATCGAAATGGAAAAGAAAACAACGACTACTCGGAAAATCTAAAGAATAAAAACTATAAACTGGAATTACTACAACAAGACTCCATCCAATTCCTATATAAAATGAGAATAATTGCAAAACTTACAGAAGAAATATGTGGAAATGCAGAGAACAGGTGCAACCAAATGAAGACAGTGATACATGAAGCCGCCAACGAAGCATTAGGGGAGCAAGAGGGTGAGGAAAAGACGAAGTACTGGTGGAATAAGAATACAGAAAACTTAATAAAGGAAAAAAGAAAACTATATCAGATATGGCACACGACATAAGACACAGAAGACAGGAAACGGTACGCCAGAACCAATAAAAAGTAAAGAGGGTGGTAGTCAAAGCGAAGAACGACGTTTGGAATAAAAAATGTAGCGATGTAGAGAGCTATATAGGTAGCACTAGACCGCAAGAGGCATGGAAAACAATAAAAAACATGAAGCAAAATTGCCAAAATTGTACTAATATACAATTAATATGAATGGAAGACCGGAAGAATTACTACGAAAAAATGTTAAATGAAGACAGAATTCTTGACGACCTTCCAAAAAAAGAGTTTTCAGCGTGTTTCGAGAAGTGGTTTCAAAGAATGAAGAAGTGTATTATGTCTAAGGGGGAATACTTTGAAAAACAATAAAATTATTTTCTTTACAAATTCCGTAGTTTTCTTCTAACTAACAATTTACAGAACAGCCCTCGTATAAAGGCAAATGAATAAAAGTGAACACCAATCCAACATTATTAATATAATATAAATGTCATGCAGGCCCGCTGGGAGCGGGCGTGCAGGGCGTGCACCGCACGCGGGCGCCATCTTCAAGGGGGCGGCAAACACAGGAATCTCCTCATCGAGCTCATTCACATAATTTGCATCTGTTTTTTTATTATTTCATAACAACAACATCTATTGATCTATATCGAAAATAAATGCAAACGTCTGCAGGTTCGAACCACTTAAGGTACTCTTGAAGGGGATTCCTCGATATGAAATTTTAAAGAAATGACAATTGAACATTTGAACAATTCGGCGCGGGTGGGAATTCCCCGCTGCCTCATATTAGGCGATAGTTTTACGTACAGGGGAATCCCCGTGCCGTTGCCTGTTGTCAGCCATACCTACCCCTACCTATATCTACAATAAATTATTATTTTAGACATTATTCAAAATACTAAAAAGTCTTCTAAGAGTGTGTCTATTGCGTGTGTGTTTGCTACTCTTCCACCTACCTAACCAAACTCTATATGTTAATGGTCTTGCTATTTTATTTCCCAGTATCAATAATGTCACAATGTACGCAGACGATACTACAATTGTTGTTTCTGATAAACACGACAACACTCTAGAATCTGGATGCAACAATCTTCTTAGTATCCTTAGTCAATGGTTCTGTAGTAAGTATATATACTTCAACGTTCAAAAAACCTTTTATATGAGATTTCATAACCGTCAAAAAGACAGTACTAACTTAAACTTGACAATAAATCAAATTCCTATATCAAAATCGAACTGCCTAAAATTCCTAGGTCTGTATATAGATGAGTGCCTGACGTGGAAACAGCATTGTGATTACCTAATATCCAAGCTGAATTCCCTACTTTTTCTGTTTAGAAACCTACGTAGATTCTTATCTAAAAATAATATAATTATGTTATATTTTGCGTATGCAGAATGTAGATTACGCTATGCGATCTGCTTCTGGGGTGGCTCTCCTGCAGCACACTCGGTATTCTTGGTTCAAAAAAGGATTGTCAGGTGTATAGAAGGTGTGTCACAGCGTGAAAGCTGTAAAAACTTATTTAAAAACTTAGGCATTTTAACTTTACCATCTTTGTTTGTCTTCGAATTACTAGTTTTCACGTTTTTAAACAAAAGTGATTTCAAATCACATAAAGATAATTCATCTTCACGATACACGCAACAAAGAAAAATTATTAATTCCACAAAGTAGCTGTAAGATCTCCTACAATGCACCCAGCAGTTTAGGCCCAAAATTATATAACCATTTATCGGATGACATTAAAAATTGTAAAACATTGCATAATTTTAAAAGCAAACTTAAATCTGTACTTGTTAATAAGTGTCTTTATTGTGTTAATGAATGTATTTGTAACTTGTATTTTTATGTTTCCTGTTAACTCATGTATAGATCTTGTACATTTTTATTTATATGATTTATACACATTTATACACTTTGTATATACTTCTACGACGATTCCCATACACTTGTTGTCCTTATGGAAAATAATTTAAAAAAAAAAAAATTCCTTTCTAGAAGCCTAGTCAGGGAAAACAAGATAGAGAGGGGGGGGGGGCATTGTCAGGTTTGCACGCGGGCGCTGAAGCGGCCAGCGGCGGGCCTGAAGTCATGGCTAAACAAGAACAAAAGAAGTGTTTTTCCATTTTTCTTAAGATAAGTATATTATCAACTTAAACATCACAGCTTTTTCATAAAGCTCTAAGCTAACATTGACAGTTATAGAAACTTGTAGAAAATACTTTTGTGATCCCATTATTTAAATTATGAATTTAGAAACACCTAAAAAATTAACTTTTAAAATTTTTTATAATTAAAATAATATTGCAATCAGACCAAGTTTAAATTTGAACCTAAATCAGAACCCAACCTCTACAACTAACTACAGAAATTAAAAAAATTTCATGTATTATACGAGTAATTAAAAAATTTGTCAATGTATTTAATCTAAAATTCAAGCTTTAACTATGTAATATTTAGATTTAAAACTTAAGTATAAATTTGTATGGATTTGTGTCTTTGGCACAGTTTGGCATATTCAAAATTCTTATCGTAACTTAAAAAGTCAGAATTAAGATTGTCTATTGTCTTCGGTGATTTATGCATTTAAGTTTAGGAAAGGCCTGAGTTTGTTTGTGTTTCAAATACACAAACTAAAGTGTTGAATATATTCAAAATGCATACTATTTCTTAATACTAAGCTCATAAGCATGTAGGTTCGGCAAGCTAAGAGTTATCGGTTTTCTAAATAGGATTAATAAGATCTATCATTACGATATTCAAATGCCCCCTTCTTTAATTACATATCCAGCTTCTGAATTTAAACCGAATACAAAACGTTTCTCACAGGCATTACGTAATTATTAATAAAAATTATCAACTAACAAGGGCATAAGTAGTGTTATATCAGATAACACCGAAAGTATCGCCTTTCTTTCTGACGTAAACCATACTCAGTTATTTAAATGGAGCTTGTTGTAGACAACTCTAATTTTCAAAATTACGGGTTTTACACCTACTGAGGATATATTTACATAAATTGTTAGTTAAAGCAGCCCCGCATTATTAATCATGCAAAACACCTTTTCTGAAAACACATGGTTAAAGGATATTTCTTTAAAGTAATCAGCTTTCTGCACTTGCAAACCAAACAATAATTTACATAATATAATGCTAAGTAGTGTGTGATGGTGATGAAATTTACTTTAGCAGTCTTGAAATGAGATAATAACTATATAGACAAGACAGACAGAATATAGCCCAATTATTGTTGTTTTTAGAAAACCTTGACTTTAAGGTTGCATCAATACAAACTTTATATTTTATAATGGATATTAGGAGATTTATTGGTGTTTAGTTAAAAATGAGTATCCAAATCACAAAATCCTCGTAGTTGTGTGAATTCTATACATCTACATTCAGCTTTACAATCTATAAATCAGATAAAATACGAGGATATGGTCGGAACTTTTCATAGATAATGTATGCCGCTAAGTGAGTGGCTGCATTCCTGAATTTAGTTATCGCTGCATTATGCATACCCCTTGATTTCGATCCGAGTATCCACATGCACGGGGCCCACTTATTAATTCGATTAGCTCCAGTTTCACGCTTAAATATTGGTTGTCGTTAGAGATAAAGCTGATAAATTCTGTAGTGGGCGGTTGCAGTCGGGCTGGTGCCTTCTAAATACGTATATTTTTACCCAGATCTGCCGGACGAAATAATTATAGCAACGACAAAAGGCCGTGGCGACAAAAGCTTTAATTAAATGGAACGCTTAGCTGACGCTCTTTAGGTTTCAAAATCAGCGAACGAACGCACTCTCTCGTTCAGTCTGAGCTCTGAATTGTTTTTCTTCGATCTATATTGGATTTATTGAAAGAACGTGTGTGTCTGACAGTTGCTTTATTAGTTTTTATTTTTGTTTTAATTGTTTTTTGTTTCAAAAGGTGGAAATTTCGTCCTCCAACATAAAACTATAACTTTTATTTTAGTATCGTAATGCTTTCGGGAAAAATCCCTGAAAGCCCGAAACGTTGCAATAAACCTTGGGGGATCAGCAATGATTTTAAAAGTTTTATCTGAAGTAAAAGTATTCTCGAGCAGGAGGTAACCTTCAAAAAGCATTCATAAAAAATTGATGCCCTTAAAATACGTGCAGTTGGAGCTTTTACCTTAATTTAGGTTGCACCAATCGATCAATGTCAAATGGGTGCTTCGATAGGTTGGATGTTTCGCAGAAAGTCTCACTTTCGTGATACTGGATACAAATTTAATTTCTGAGCGGAAAGGGATTTCTTGTCTTCCACTATAAAAACCTTTTTGACTGAATACAAAAGACAGTCGAAATATAAAAAAATAAAACCGTGCGTGAGTTTTTTTTTTAGTTTTGATTAGCTGTAAAAACTAACAATGTGAACACTAAAAGGCGTTTGTTAAAAATGTAATCCACGGTTTTAAGAGTTATACACGCTTCGTTTCAAAATCAAAGGTGCCGAAATCCAGAGGATTAGTCACGCGAATAAACATGTTCATAAAACAACTTTTATTTAACTCTTGAAATGTCGTCCTTTGACTAAATTGTATCTTTGGCCACACTCGCAAGGATTGCGGTTAATCTTTGGATCTTTGCCTACCACGGAGTGCCAAATAAAAAGTTTAAAATGTAACTGACTAATATGCCTTACAGACTAAATTTCACTTCCAAATTATTAACGCTAAAAAAGAAAATTCTATGCTGAATTCTTAGATATAATATTTGTAAATATTTGCGTTACTCGGATTTCTTTTCTGCTTGGGTGTGTATAAGAAGTTGTGTTTTTGTAATTGGTTTAAGTTAAAGCTTTTATCCATTACAGTTAAATTAAAACGAAAATGTTTTAAACCGGAATACGCGTAATAACTGGAACTAAATTTTATCATTGATTTAATGCACACGACAAGCCTACACGCAAAATATCTTATCTGAACATGCAGAGATGAAGTTTCGATTTTCAGTAATTTGCACAAAATTAAAAATTGGCCGATGTTTTTCAGCTGGTATCGTATTTAATTTTTTTTTGTAATTTGATCTCATTTTCCCATTTTAATTAAAGAATGTAAAAACATAAAAACGCAATAGGAGTCTTGCCATGACAGGTGGTAAAATGTGCTTTAAGGTTAAAGGAAATACGAATCTCTTATCGGTCTTCTAATTATTTTCGTAAATATGAAGAAGAATTTTTGTGAATATTTTTATATGAAGGCGATCCTTCGTCAAAGATTTGAAGGTCTTCGTGAGAAAACAATTACCTACGTTGCATTTGTAATTCGTCGACTTACAAGCAAATACTTGGCAAAACATGACAAAGACAAAATCATAAAGCCTTTCACTACAAAAAGTAATTCAATTCAATTTATATTTTAATTTTTGTTAACTTTAATGAAGCCATAACATAGCAAGACAGGAATTAAAAAAAATCAAAAATTATTGTAGACCCATTTAAATATATTACATGTGTTTACTAAAACGTAGTAACTAGAAAAGGGGGGGGGGCAGCAAATCTATAATCTATTATGGCAAAATTAAAATTGACTAGATTGTTTCATATAAAAAAAATTTGAAGCTCTTTGATATTACAGAGGGAGTAGGGAGTAGTATCAGAGGAATTAGATAGAAAAGTAAGCAATTTCGAAACAATAAATTCAAGAATTAGACCTACATGGAAAAATCAATATAGTACAAATATATACGGGCAGAAGAACAAGAAACATTAAATTTCAACACAGGACTGCAAATATTAATAGATAAAATTAGAGAACAAAATGATCAAATAGTAATAATGAGAGACTGGAACGCACAAATTGGAAAAGACGAAAATAAGGGTATGGGCTGCATGGAAAAATATGGAGACACTACATTAAACAATAAATAGAAATGGCAAGAAACTGATAGAGTTTTGGCAATTAAATGACCTGAGAATAGGAAATAGTTACTGGCATCAACACTTAGAAGACAGATACACGTTCATAGCAGACGAGAGAAAGGCCAGAAGCATACTAGATTACGTAGAATACACACAAAAAATGGGAGATATAGTACAACAGATTAGAACAATACCAGAGGCAGAAATGGTACTCAACATAGTGTAATAATAGCAAAAATTAAAGATATTGATATTACTAAGAAATGAAGAAACTAGAATAGAATTTCAAGAAAATGTTGATAACGAATTAATACAACAGGTACAACTAGAGGAAAACTGGACATTAAAAAAAAAGATGGAGACCTTTAGGGAAACAATATATTGAGATGATATTTGTTGGTAATAAAGATAGTTGAGTTGAATATAATTATTAATGAAGTTAAAGTTATAGTTGGTAACAAATATTATTGTTAAATAAATTTTATGCGGATTTAATTTATGTCCATTCATAATGTAATATAAAATAAGAATCTAGATACATAGGGTAGAATAGTATTGTTGCATTGTAATTTATTGTAAATTTAATTTATCTAGAAACCTAGATATGCGTTAAAAGAATGTTTGTATTTAATAACCGTTATCAAGGAAAAGGAAAGAGCATTCTTATTGGAAGAAAATATAAAAAGCACCAAGACAACGGAAGACAAGAGAAAAATAAATAAGTGCAATATTATTTTCTAAAAAGTGAAGTGGCGTTTTTTCCTAAAAAGAGAGAGGAAAACTAATTACGTAAATAAGTTATTATTACTTTTCTGAAATGTTTTCTCTTTTAAAAGAGGTTAATAGAAATAAAGTGGGTGTTTTTCCTGTGAGAGAAAAGGGGTAATCCTGCTCATTTTGGATATTGGAAATATTGGTGATATGTGATATTGGATATTGAAGATAATTAGAGATAATTGAAGTTGACTGGAATAAAATCAAAAAATTGGATTCCTGTTGTCTAGAGATTGAAGTTGGATTGTGGATACCAATCACTGGTTACGTGAGCCTACTTAAACTGTTGTAAATTAATATTTATAGTGAGTAAATAGTTAGGGAAGCTAGGATTTAAACAAGTATCTTAATAAATCTGCATAAAAAATTTATGTTGTTGTAATTCAATTATTATTATCTAACATAAAAAGGATTTATTATTCAGTTAATTAAAGTAAAGGAACCTTGACGACGACCCAAAGACAGAGCCAACCAAGGTAAATAATTGTAAATGACCCTTAATTAACATTAGTAATCAAAATTAAATTTTAGAATAAAAATAATTTTGGATATATCGATTCATTGCATTTTACGTCAATATCACAAGTAGGGCATCATAAGAATATACAATAGCAAAAGAGACTTGGAAAACAAAAAAGTATAATAAAAACCAAAGAAAGAAAACAACATGGTGGAGTGAAGAAGTGCGACAAGCTGTCAAAAACAAACAAATTGCATTGAGAAGGTTCAGAGAGACAACTGAAGAATATGACAGACAAGAATATATCATTAAGAGAAACATAGTGAAGAAAGAAATAAGAGAAACCAAGAGAAAAAGCTGGGAGAAATTTGGGAAGGAGCTTGAACAAAATTATGAATATTCTGGAATGCCATAAGAGTGATGAAAGAGAACAAAAATAAAATAATAAAAGGAAAAAGAAACAAGAATAAGAAACAAGAATAATGAAGTTATGTCAGACATACAAGGCATACTAGAAGTATGGACAGAATACTTCTCAAAGAAATTCGAAATAAAAGAAAGAGAAAACGATAGGGGAAGTACAATAAATAATATTGAAGATGGGAAAATATGTGAGGAAGAAGAAACCCTAGAAGAGATACATAGAGAAGAATCAGAGGAAGCAATGAAAGACATCAAATTAGGAAAGGCTATTGGACAAGATAAAATTGAACCAGAGATGATAAAGCATTTAGGAGAGAGAGGAAGAGAATGGCTACTAAAAATACTTAGAAAAATATGGCAGATAGAAGAAATACCAGAAGAGTGGCAAGAAAACAGAATAATCCCATTATATAAGAAAGGAGAATATTATACAAATTGCGAGAACTACAGGGCTATATGTCTATCCTCCACCAGCTTTAAACTATACAGGAAATTAATAGAAACGAGATTAAGAACATTTATTGGCAACAAACTAGAAGATAAACAGGCAGCGTTTAGGACAGGAAGACCAACAAATGACAATACACATATATTAAGAAACCTAATAGACAAAAAAAGAAGAAAAAGGAGAAGAACCCTTTGCTACCTTCATTCACCTAAGAACTGCCTTTGATTCAATACAGAGGAAAATAATATGGAAATGCCTAGAACAACTAGATGTACCAAAGAAATTACTAAAGGTTAAAAACAAGTATATACAATCTAGTAAATGGAGTAATTAAAATAAATGGGGAAGAATCAGAGAAATTTAGTATGGACTTAGCCCGTTGCTGTTTATATGCCAGACTAAAAACCTGTCAATATTAAACAATGATTGGATATAATAGATTAGTACCAATAACAATAGACTGCCTCCTATATGCCGATGATATTGAACTAATATCCGATAACCATAGAAAAATCAAACTAGTGAAAATATGGATTGAAGAAATAGAAAAACTAGGAATGGAGGTAACATAAATAATTTAAATTTACAATGATCATCATTTAAAATGATAATAAACAACAAAGCAAAAGAGGAAATTAGAAAAATAGACATTAAAGGAGAAAAATTGAAAAAAGTAGCAGCATGTGAATATTTAGGGAGCGTAATTTCAGAAGATGCGAAGATAAACTTAGATATAAACAATGGAATAACAAAAGTGTAAAGATTTACTACGCGCTAAATAAAACAATTTTTGGAAAACGGGAGATAGACAGGAAAACTAAAATAAGGGTATATAATACAGTGGTGGTGCCAGTGTTGACATACACGAGTGAATCATGGGCGCTACAAGATAAACACGAAGGTAAAATTAGTGCCGCATAGATGAAATTTCTTAGAAAGATCACAGGAAACACAAAGATGTATAGGGAACGTAATGAACAAATAAGACAAATGGCTCAACAAGAAGCAATCACAGTTAAGATAGAGAAGAAACAACTGAAATGGTATTGCCATATTGTAATGAAGTGAGTTTGGGCTGTATTATAACAATAGTTACATAAGATAAGTTAATTAAATAATGATGGTAGAGACTTTGACCCAACTCCGTTACGTGGGGTTTACTTAGCTGTGCGAGAGGTTTTAATTCAAAGCCAAATTCATCTAACAAATCATGTCTTTTATATTGATACTTTTAGTCTTACAAGACAATATAAATGTTTCCCAAGTCACAGTTCAATATAAATTACTCTAAGTACTGATTACATTTTAAAGTTATACAAAATTACGGTAACTCCCAATCACATTTAAAACGACTAAGTCCATGAAATGAATTTAAACAATTTACACAAATATTTTCTAAGTACAGAATTACATTCAAACGGCTAAGTCCATAGAGTGAACTTAAACAATTTACACAAATTAAAGTTAATTTAAAATTAAAACATCTTATATGAATTCACATCTTGAAGAGTGTCGATTTGCTATAGGTACTGCTTGCTTGATGGCGGAGTATAAACCACATCGTTCCTATGGTTCAGGTTTTATACAGTAAATCGACTCCCCTCTTATAATATTGAGTACGATGCACTAAATACGTGACTAACTTGCATTCTTTAGGAGATGCAACTTTGCCAAGTGCTTTGGTCAGGGGAATGACCCGACTGAATGACGTCATATCACCACTCGTGTACTAGTGAACTGAACAACTTGAATGCAATTCAAGCTTTGGTTAATATTTTAATATTCGTCTTTGTTACAATATACTACGACTGATCCACAGCAGATTAGTGAAAAAGATAATGGAGGCAGGCAGAATAGGAAAACGAAGGATAGGAATAAACAGGAAGAGCTGGATGCAGAGAATGGAGAAATTGGGCAAACAGAGAGGAGAAACGAGCGAAGAGATGAAATACTTGCAATGGACCGGACGGAAAAATTGGGTTAATACGACACAAGAAATATAATTCGGCACCCTTAAGGGTATAAAGATACTGGAAGAAGAAGATATTACAAAGGTACCTAGTTGGTAGGTTCAGTTCTTGATTTGGCATAAAAATTTTCAAAAGAAGTTCAAATTGCATCGTTATTTTTTTGTTTCATACGGCCAACAAAACCCCAAATGACTATTCTATATTTAAAAAGTAATAATTTCTTTTTAAATGGCAATAATTATATGCATTTAAGTTGAACAAACAGTGCCCAATGCGATTGTAGTATTTGGGAATTCAATAACTGGATAACACACTTCAATGCGTATAGCACCAATTTATAAGTTTTTCTTTTCTCAACCCAAGGTAAAAGGTTGGGTTGGTTGACAAAAAATAGACGTAAGAGCAATTTTAACGCCAGCCTCAAATACGAAAATCCTTTGTAAGCTTTAGTTAAGTCCAGATTAAGTGGTAAATCCGCACTATTTTGAAACATTATGTATTTAAAAACACGTGGTAAACTCAAATTAAGAATTGTTTAAGTTTTTAGTTAAAACACCTTAAGTATTCCTTTTTCAGCTCGTACTGCAGTGTTGCCAGGTTAACGGTTACCAACGATGCTAGTATGGTTACTGGAACCGCCGGCTTAACCTGCCCCCCCCCCCCCCCCCCCAACACGGGGAAGCCAACGATCTCTAAAATTTCGGCAGGGGTTATCGCCGGTCTCGGGAATCGGACCTGTGATGCATACGTGAGAGACTGAGGCCTTTTACGTGTGACTATCAGCTCCTCAATTAAAGTAATAAACATAAAAACACAGTAAAACACTGGCGATCACAGAATACAGTGAGATGTCTAAAAATCCGCAAATAATACGAATAAGAATGTTTGTGTATATTTTCATATGAAAGCGATCCTTTGTTACAGATTTGAAGAATTCCGTGACAGCTGGGTAAGGAAGCCACCTCTGATTGCATAGATTTAATTGAAGATAAATGTAGATCAACGTTATTTCTCAATTTGTAAGCTGGGTTGCCTATTCAAATTGTTATGGGGTGCCTCTTATGTGAAATACCCAGTATACTACGTAGTTTATTATTCTGCACGGACAAATATTCAAGAATGAAATTAATTATTATAATCTATTAAACATCTGTTTACACAATTTGTTCGACTTGGAAGCAAATTCTTGAAGAAATATGACAAAGAATAACTTATAATACCGTTCACTGTAAAAGTAGGATATACTTACGAATGTATATGATTCTTTTGGTTTCGTTTAATGAAAATATAACAATAAAAGACGGAAATCCAATAAATCAATTTGTACAAAAAAGAAAGCCTTTTAACGCTCATTTCTATATCACACACTCTAACAACGAAGTCTTAATTAAAAAAGGGCGGGGAGAAGTTCCATTACTTATAGTAAAATTAAAATTAAAAAAAAAATGATGTGTAGAGAATATAAGAGACTTCACAATACTTGGCTTACCTTTTTGACTGGAAATAGAAAATTTCAAAATAGGTTCCAACTACATTATTTTTCAGCAATTGAAAAGGCCAAACCTGTTTTGTTTAGCAACCAGATAATTGAATATCGCTGTGGTGCAGTCGTGCAGCAAATCAAAATTATTTTTCTGCCTGAACCGTGCAGCGAAAAAAAGCGACTTACAAGACCTTAACCTTAGAAACAGGTATTCGCCAAATCACCAAAAAAATAATAAGACGAGCAAAAATATATCAAAAACCACCTTTGTTAAATACAGACTCCCATCCCGAATTTAACCCCCTTCAAAAGTAACCTTTTGTTATTTAAAAATATAAAAAAGGTTTCCCTCGACACTGTAAAGGTATAAGAGGGTAAAAGAGAAGGAAAGAAAGAAAAAAAAGGGCTAAGAACGATGACGTTCGATAGCACCTTAATGAAACACTTTTAGATAAAGGTAAATTTGGTTAAATTGTCCTATAAAAGAAATCCGGAAGAGAGTTGTTGGGGAAGGCTACAAAAAGTATAGATACTGAAAGTGGCCAGCTTTTAAACGCCGGTTGAAACTTAACTAACAACTAAACTAGACAAGAAGCGTAGACAAAATATTACTTACTTATAACAGAATGTCGAAATACGTACAACAAGGCTTCAGAAACAAATACTATCTACCATCAAAGAAGAAATAATAAACTCTCTTAAACAACTATATCAGGACAAGTGCAGAGAACAACCAGGATACATAAAAAAGAAGGGAAAGAAACGGATAAGAGCATGTACATTGTACATATACAACTAAAAGAAAAAATCAAGCAAATTCTAAATAAATCTAATGTTCGATTGTAAAAAACTAGTTAAACATAACATTAGAAGAGATAAGCGATCTTATATTAAAAGCAAATGTACCAGTTACTATAGAAATTCTATGGAATCAAGACAAATGTTCAGCAACAATAGTTTTCCCTACAAGTGATAAAAAGAACAAGAGTTTAATTACTAAATGGGCACAGAAAAACGCAAGGCAAAAGAACGTGAATAATGCATTAAATAATCCTCTATCAATATTCAAAGCAGCTGAATATACAGGGTGGGGCAATAGTGCGTCCGACTTCGATAGCTCGAGTTCTATGATAGCTAGAAATTTGATTAAAAAACATAAATAAACTAGAGAAAAAAGTCTATAACCGGAAATTATTTTCGAATATAAAGGGTGACCCAAGACTATTGTACAGGGTCAAGTGACTTTTTTTTAAATGGAATGTTGTGTATAAAAGAAGATTTTTTGAAGCCTCTTCCTAGACTCTTTTCACTCCCATATTATTATTGACTATCTCCTAACCACTTGGATGTAGTGATTTTTTTTGTTCAAATAATGGCATCTGCAGATGCATATTAAAAAAATCACTACAGTCACAATTACGGGTTTTAAGAAAAAATTATGTAAGTACCAGTTAGGAAACATCTGTGCGATGTCTTTGAATCATTTTCACTTCCTAAAAATTATACAGGGTGGCAAAACATGATTTTTCAATTTAGAACTTTTTGAATTGAATTTTTTCAATTTTTTCAAATAGAACACCCTGTATATTTTTCAACCATATGATGTAGAAACTAAAAACGAACATTTTTTTTATGTACATCCCTATGGCTATTTGTAACCATTTTCGATTTATTGAGCAATAAGTACAAAATTCAAGGATAATCTTAAAATATTAAGATCGTTTTTCAAATAACTCAACAGATAAAATTATAATAAGTGCTCCACATGTTGCCCATTTTGATTGACACACATCTCTATGCGCCTTTGAAATGAGAGTTCTACTTTTCTTAAAATTGCCGGTGTGATACTTCTAAAAGCAGTTATTATTCTTTCCTTCGGATTTTGGATTGTTGTTGGTGTTTTTTTTTCATGGGCAACATGTGGATCACTTGTTATAATTTTATCTGTTGAGTTATTTGAAAAACGATCTAATATTTTAAATTATCCTTGAATTTTGTACTTATTGCTCAATAAATCGAAAATGGTTACAAATAGCCATAGGGATGTACATAAAAAAAATGTTCGTTTTTAGTTTCTACATCATATGGTTGAAAAATATACAGGGTGTTCTATTTGAAAAAATTGAGAAAATTCAATTCAAAGAGTTCTAAATTGAAAAATCATGTTTTGCCACCCTGTATAATTTTTAGGAAGTGAAAATGATTCAAAGACATCGCACAGATGTTTCCTAACTGGTACTTACATAATTTTTTCTTAAAACCCGTAATTGTGACTGTAGTGATTTTTTTAATATGCATCTGCAGATGCCATTATTTGAACAAAAAAAATCACTATATCCAAGTGGTTTGGAGATAGTCAATAATAATATGGGAGTGAAAAGAGTCTAGGAAGGGGCTTCAAAAAATCTTCTTTTATACACAACATTCCATTTAAAAAAAAGTCACTTGACCCTGTACAATCGTCTTGGGTCACCCTTTATATTCGAAAATAATTTCCGGTTATAGACTTTTTTCTCTAGTTTATTTATGTTTTTTAATCAAATTTCTAGCTATCATAGAACTCGAGCTATCGAAGTCGGACGCACTATTGCCCCACCCTGTATATCTAAAGAGTGGACCATAATTATAAAATTATTAACTAAAGAAATAAATCTCAGGCAAAAAATTAAAAAAAGAAAATAGAGAATTCCCCAAATTCTAGCTGATAGAGTAGAATTTCACGTAAATACGACTAAAGCTTCTTGTTGTAAAAATATAACAAAACTACCAAAGGTTGGAAGCAGGAACTTATAACAAAAGTAAAAGTGAGTTACCTGCACGTTGATTAACAATAAAAATTATTAAAAAAAAAATTTACGACATTTCAAACCTGAAATTCTGGTAGATGTGTTAAAACACAAATACGACTGTAAATATATTATACCGTTTCCTATTTAAAAATATGAGAAGATTGTAACAAATACTCATAACTCATAATAAAAGTGTTGAGAAGAAAAAACGAAATAAAGAGTATTGTACAAATTGGAGAGGCATTACATCATCAACCTTCCGTTTTTGGTAAAATACTGCCTTTAATTATTTCGAATGAAATTATAGAACCTTTATCTGCGACATCAAGCAAAGAACAAACTGAATTTCAAAAAGAGAAGTCGTGCACGGATCACATTAATTCGTAGAGGCTAATCATCAAGTAATCAATTGAATTCATCGTTATATTTAGTTTTAACGATTTTGAGGAAGCTTTTGATTGGTTGAATAGCAATTTCTTGTAGAAAGTATTTACTAGTAAAGCACCCCACAAAAAATTAATTGATTTAATAACAAAACTTTACAACAATGGCAAAAGAAGAGTGATGTATAAATAACCCTTATCAAATGATTTTCGGCTCAGTTTTGGGGTTAAAATTATTATGTTAAGAATAAAGTAAACCAAAAATTGACGAGAATTCAATAGGGATTTCAAAATATTCTGATTAGGCCTATGATGTAGGCATGTCTTTTATCATAATAATTAAAAGCACTGTCAGGGTAAAGGAAACATTAAAAAGGAAAGTGTGAAAAATAATAACAAGAAAACTTATCCAACATGTATCAGCACTAACAAAAACATAATGAAGAAAGATGAAGAAATAGTCAAATAGACCAGGTGAAAAGCGTATATTTAACTAGTTTGATAAATAGAAGTCGAGACTCAGATGATGAGTGTGCAGATTAATTGCAGAATAATTAAACCTTACCTTCATAATGTGGAGTCTTATAAGTAACAAAATTAAGTTAGGGATTTTCTATAAAAATGTGAAATCGATATGAATGAAAAACTTGGAAAATAACAAATAAAGTGTTATAGGTAAATTTTAAAGATCAACCTGTATAAGCATTTTGCCAATGAGGAAGTATGTTAAGAGTAAGAAACATGGACGACATAAAGAACAAATGGTTTCAAATTGGACATACCCTTTGTAAACCATCTGGGGATGTAATACGTGACTGGAATTTACAAGGATAAAGTGGAAGAAGGGTAAAGGATGAAGCAAGAAGAACGAATGAATGAAGATGAAAGCAGAACGATGAAGGAAGAAGGACGAAGAAAGAAGGATGAAGAGAAGATATAAAAGAAAATATATTGAAATAAAGCATAGCTGATAAAAAAATTGAGTGTCTAAACGCATACCAAAGACAGGTATCAACCGAAAATAAAACAAACGTCAATGTTTGTAGACGCCCTCTGCTCCAGTAGAAGTTGAACGAATGAATACATCGAGATATATTTTTTATGTAAATATGAGAAAAATCCGCTTCAATAACCTTCAATATCGCCTTTTAATAAAGATCAAGGACAATCTCTTGAAACTTTGAGCATTTAGCTCTAAAATATTATCCTGCCGATACACCGAAATTAGGCCATGAACTACCGATTTCCTTGCAAACAACTTTTATGTAAAGTAATGGTGAAAATAGCTCGAAGGTGCTTGTCAATATGCATCAATTTTCGATACAAAGTGGCTAAGACAGCACTCCGGTTTATGAATATCGAAAGTGTAAGGAAAGGAACGAAACAAATATTAAATTCATATTTTGGGCTTTATTTTAATATTCGTCATAGTAATTCTAATCATATTGATAAAAAATATTGTAGAAATGAGAATGTAATCAAGAGGATGCTGGATTGAGAAACCTCATTGTAGCCTAATTTTTACAAAATCTGCTACCTAATTTAGTATAATCCCAGCAGTTCGTGATGTAAGCCAAATCATAAAATGCAGTTAAATAAAATAATAATAAATGCTTTACTTAGAAATCGCAGTTTTCAAAACTATAAAAATCGTTACTTATTATTTAATTTGGCTTTGCTTTTACAATAAAATAACTTCAGAATCTTAGTTTATAGATGCACAGAAACAATACAAACTATGTTAAACTAAATGGTTTTTTAGTGGTGTTTCCATCGGCATTGGCTGATTATCTCCAGAATAGCTGGAAGGACATAACTTACATTATAGCAATAACCTTTTTGTTTTGTATTTACTTGCTCTCTAAAAAAATTAGTTTAAAAATAATAAAACATTCATCACAGTCACACCTATTAAATCATAAAAATTGTAAAAAAATTACAGATAGTTCATTAATTAAAATTAAGCAGTAACAAAAGAAACATTAAAACCTAACTTTACTAGCACAGTCTGCAAGTTACTTTTTCTCAATAAATTTCTTCTAGCACCCGAAATGTTCAAATATATGGATGACATAGAGAGAGAAGTACTAAAGAACTTACTAAATGAAATTATCAAAGTCAGAAAAACACCAAAAAAATGGGATAGTGGAATTATCATACCAATACATAAACAGGGAGATACAAGAAACTGTGCCAACTATAGGGGCATAACGTTAACCAGCATACCAGCAAAAATCCTAGCGAGGGTAATTAAATAAAGACTAAGAGAAAAACTAAGAAAATACTTTGGAAGTAACATAATTTTGAATTCAGGAGGGGAAGGAGGACTAGGACCGAATATTCATACCTAAACAAGCAATACAGAAAAATGTAAACAAAAATAAAGAAATTCATATATGTTATATTTATAGACTATCAAAAAGCTTTCGACAGAGTAAAAAGGAAAGATGTATGGAACTGTCCAGAAAGAAGAGCTATAGACAAAGGAACAATAGAAGTATTGAAAGCAATGTATGAAAAAACAACGAATATAGCACGAACACAAAACAAGGAATCAAATGAGTTTGAAACAAAAGAAGGTTTACAACAAGGATGACATGCGTGCTCAGTCCATTACTGTTCTCAGTTGTAGTGGATGAAGCTATCAAAAGGGCAAAACAAAAGATGAAACGAATGCATCTATGATACTGGATTATGAAAACAGCAAACTTAACAGAACTCCTATTCGCTGACGATATGGCGGTAGCAGCGGACTATAATAAGCTTGCAAGACAACCTCAATATTTTAAATGAAGAATTGCAGAAGATAAACATGAAGATAAATATAAATAAAACAAAAACTATGATTATAACAACTCAGGACAAAACCCTAAAAGGTCAAAGGGTTGAACAAGTGGATAAATAAGGCATTGTATGTTGATCTGCGTCATGTTAGTGTATCCTATTGTTGTTTTAGGTGTCTTTTCTTTGAAATTTTTTATTATTTCATTCATAAAACTATATTACAAACAGTAGCAGACTCAGAAAATCGCCGTGTTTTACCCCCATCAGAATGCCAAACTTTTCTGATTTCTCTCCATTAATTTGATACCTTGTACTCTACTGTATATGCTTTTTATTGCGTTTTTAAATGTTGTATTTACCTGAAGGTCACTTAGGTAGTCCCAGAGTGTCTCCCAGAGTGTCTCTCGTTCGACGTTATCAAATGCTGCTGTAAGCTCCAAGAACGCTAGGTACAGTTCTGAGTTACTCTCGGTAGGCCATTCTAGTTATTAGTTTTCGGGTGACGGTTTTATAGTCTGCTGTTTGCCTATATTTTCTAGGCCTGCGGCTTTTCCTAGTTTCAGATTTCTAATAATTTCTGAAATCTCTATGTTACTGAATTCTTCTTGTTCATGAGCTATTTTATTCCATTCGAGGTTTTCTTGTGTTATTATCTTATTATGTATTGCTCTTTTAGGTTATTTCTAAATTTTTCCTCGTAGTACTTTTCCAGGTTTCTACTATTTTTTTATTGTTTCTATCTACAGAATTCTATTCTTGTCTCTGATGCTTCTTATATTTTTCTTAGTGCTTTTAATATTTTCCAGAACCCTTTTATGTCTTCTTCTTTTAGTTTTTCTATGTCTTTTCCAAATTCTATCCAGCTTTCATTTTTTGCTTTTTGTATTTTTTTCTGCGTTGTTTCTTTTTCTCACATAATCTTCTTGTTTTACCCCTTTTAGGTACCCTTTCCAGGTTATTTTCTTTGCCTTTATTTTCAGTTTAACTTCTTAGTAGCTCTTGTATGCTTCCTTGCAGTCTTCCTTACTCCACAAACTTCCATGGCTACTAGTTGTAGTGTGTTTTTGAGTTTTTTGCATATTTCACTTATGTACAGGTTTTTATGTTGATTTTCCCAATTATCTAGTGTAATTTCAATTTTCTTTTGGTATTAATTTTTTCTCTTTTAGTTTTTCTACTCGTATTTTCTTGTATATTTTCGCCTCTTCTGTTTCTTGCACTTCTATGATTGTGTTCGCTATTACCAGTTTTTGGTAAGTGCTTAGTTCTGCGCTCTTGTCTATTCTAATCTTGTGTATTATATCTTGTGTTTCTTTAGTATACACTACGTAGTCTGTTAATGGTCGTATACTTCTTCCCGGTGCTTCGATTGTGTAATAGATTTCCTTGATCAAAGTATGTGTTTCCAATTTTTAAATCATTAGCTATACAGAAGTCTATCATTTGAATGCCGTTACTATTTCTTTCTTTTTCGCCATAGCTTCCCATACTATCTACTGCTAGATCCTCATCGTTTCCTACCCTAGCATTCCAGACCCCGAAAATTAAAATAAATTCTATGTTTTCTCGATGTTTATCTAATTTGTATTGTAGATTGTAGTTGGATGTAAAATTTCTTTCGTTGTTGCCCCTTGTATGGGGGCATATATTTGTATTATTACTAGCATTATTCCTAAATCGATTTCAACATCTATTATTTTTGGTGGTACCCGGTTGCATCTTGTTAACTTTTTGTTTATTTCTTCCTTTATAATAAAACCAACTCCTTATTTTTTCTTTTCTGAATTTCCGTCTTTCATTTGTTTTTCTCCATTTCCTAATTTTTTGTCTCGCTAATGCCTATTAATTGTATGTCTTTGTTTATTATTTCATTTATCAATTCTTCTTTTTTATCGTTTATTGATTTAAAATTGCATGTTGCTATTGATAATTTATGTCTTTTATTGTTTATTCCCCTACCAAAGTTTTTCGCCATTGTTCATTGCATCCTGCGTCATCAGTTTTCCTCGGGCCTTTTATAATTGCTATTTATTATTTGTTTGTCTATTTTCTGTGTTTTCTTTTGTTTCTCCCAATATTGGTGCTAGCAGTTGTTGAACTAAGTTAGCCTGTTTTTGTTGGTTGGTCTCTCTCCTGCTAATTGTTGTTGATACTTTCACTGGTTTGTTTTGGTTGTCCTCTATTTCGTCGGATCCTAGCTTGTTTCTTCCCCTTTTTCTTCATTTACTGGATAAATTGATCTTTTATTATTTTTTAAACTGTGTTTTTAATAGCAAGTACAAAAGAAAAAAAATGTGTTTTAGTAATTTAAGTTATCTCCTTCTAGTTATTCTGAAGATCATCAGTCAATGCTGATGGAACCGTCAGTAAAAGATTTCATATAATTAATGTAGTTTGCATTAAAAGGGCCTAAAAACCAACATTCCGAAATTATTTTACTAAAAGTATCACAGAACAAATCAATCGGTTTAAAATGATCTTTCAATAGCGTCATAGTAAAAATAAATCATGAATTTGAACGATAAAAACGTGGTCAAGTGGTTAAGTCATTCGATTACAGCGCGGACGGTCGCGGGGTCAAACTCGAGTCGGATGCTCGACGGTTGGCCTATCCCGTCACTGAAAATACTTGGGAACAAAAACGCAGGGGTGGAGTAGGGAAGTCAGGCGGTTGTCGAAGACGTGGTGCTTACCACAGCACCTCAAACGCATAGGGTGCCAGACAACCGAGGTATGAAAGCGGCTTAGGAGGCCTTCATTCTCCATGTTGCCGGCCATACTCCCTCGCGGAATGTAAGTGCTGTTACCTTTTACTATCATAATAGTTATTTGAGTTGCAAAGGTAGTTAAAAGAATTGTTATTATTAGGTACACAAACACTGCACGACGTAGTCGAAGGTAATCATACGAGAGTACTGTCACAATACCTTAGTCCCACCTGTAACGCACAAAAGTTTATCTTTGAATTTTGTGCTTGAAATGGTATTTGACATGTCGTAATAATTTTGTTTGCAAATATCAAGTCAGAATACTTTCAATTTAAAATCAGAGGTAAGAGATAGATTTGATTTGTTCAGTACCATGGCGACCAGACAGCTTTTTTCTATGTACAAAGCTGTAGTTTTTATTAAAAGCATCCGTGAAAAACATATTTCAGAGTATCCCTTCAAATATTTTAATAATTTTGTTTCTCCGTTATTTGTCTAAACAGCATGAATTAAGTTGTGAACGTCAGTCGCAGATGAAAAATATTTGATATGCTTATCTAACTTTAAACAGGTTATACTTTAAATAAACCTGTTAAATCGATTGTACAATTATTCCTCGTTTAATTACGAGTTCCTAATTTGTTCTTTTTGTACTTTTTGAATTAAACTTTGATGTAAATTGTGCTACAATTTCGCAGCAAAACAATTGAGAGTTCAGTTGCTGTTCGAAGCACTCGTTACACATTAAACACGAGAATTGAAATCGCCTGGGGTACAAAAGGTAATGAGTTTTAACGTAATGTTTTCGGTAAGCTCAGAAATAAGTATGAAGCAAATAAAACGCAATTTAGATATTAACATGTGTTTAAATTTAACGAAATAATTATTTTATGCGAGATTTTATGTCACTCTTTTAAACAAGCTTTGAATTTGTTAGTGTAGAATTCAGAAATCGATTGCGTACCTTTATGTTATCTACCTAGCCATAAAAAAGAGACACATATCACATGAACAATTATTTATTTTTCTACGTAACTCATTCAACTCTTATACACTTATTCCATCGTTTCTGCAATTGTCCCATACTCAGGATAAAATTCCTTCGGCAACTCTGCAAAATATTGTTCAACAGCTCCTTTGAGTGATTCATCAGACGCAAAACGCTTTCCCCTGATATGATTTTTTATGTTTTGAATAGAAAGGAGTCTGACGGAGCTGGGTTAAGGCTATAAGGTGGATGTCTTAACACTATGAACTCACAGTCATCGATTATCTACTGAACTTTGTTTGCCATATGAACCCGACAATTGTCGTGCAGCAATAAGATTTTTTGCGAATAAGAATGTAGGTGTTGTTCCTTCCTTTAAAATTTTGATTTGTTTCAATAGGCCTCTACATTCCTTCAGCATCCCAGAAAACTGTTACGCATTGAAATAGTTTAGACCAAAATTTAACTTGAAAATAAGATGGTGCATCTTACCCATACACAGCAACCATTCTTTCATGAATAATTTTTGGTCCATTGCCTTCTTTTTTCGGGAAGTTTATAACATTGCGATGTTTTACCTTAATTTCACTCATTTTATCAAGAAGTAAACCTTCCCAAATCTCTATAAACCTCAGAAATTAAACGCAACTTAGCACATGTACAGGGCGGCCCATTTTCGATGCTTTTAAATGGGAAGTATCCTTAATATCGGAGATAGACAAAAACTGATGTCGGAATCCAGGGCTCTTTTTTGATGCAGGTTCAAGTTCCGAAACCAAAATTCCGCTATCTTTTGTTATTTTTGAGTTGGCCGAAGCCTAGGCCGATGGCCTGTTATAAACTCGTAAGAACGAGTTCTGTGAGCCCTCTTAGCACGTATGCTGGGCATAAGGCTAACCTAACCCATATAGAGAGATGAAGAAGACCGGCCCGCAGTGTTGCGAGGTTAACGGTTATCAAAGGTGTTAGTATGATAACCGGGACCGCCGGCTAAACGTGCCCTCCAAAGCACGGAGAAGCGTACGACCTTCTAAATGCCGGCGAGGATATCGCCGGTCTCGGGAATCGAACCCAAGATGCCTACGTGAGAGACCGAGGCCTTTTACACGCGGCTATCCGCTCCTCCGAAGACATCAAAAAACGGCAAAAACATTCTACAGGCACTTTTTCAAGTAGAATACGACAGTCAATTCAGATATCTTCTAATTTTCATGTTTTAAGAATTATGACATAAAGTTGGTATTTTTTAAATATACGTCGTAGTTGGCCATCATACCATTAAATTGCATATTTTTTCTGCTTTCCGAAAATATATAGTTTATAGGGGTTAAATGCAGTAACAATACCTTTTTTAAACAAAATCAGATCATATGATATTGTTAACAATTACTAGGCCATGGTTCATGATAGCAATAAACAAACGCTAATAGAGCTGATGCATGTGACGTCACCAGGCACACAATACTGCGCCCGACTGAAAACGAACGACAGTTTTGAAATTTAACAAAACTAAATAATTAATTTAATGTTTTGTAGAAAATCTCGCGTTATTTATCTTTAACAGCTTTTGATTATCTTGATCCTCTCAGCGCCATCTATCTGAAGGCTAACCACTTGTCATCCCACTGTCGTACATTTTAATGGTAAACTACTTCTACTGAAGTACTTAATCTATTGTCTCAATTTCAAAATTTTATTTTAGACGGGTATTTTTCATATTAAAAAAATTAAAAGAAAAAACTATTTAAACGCATGTTTATAGGAACTTAAAAGAGGTGTGCTATGAACTACTAAAGTCGTGTAACAGAAAACTGACTCACCCTGTATAGCTGAATCCTTACTTTGATTCAGAATTTAATAAAATTTCCAACACGCATTATCTTAAATTGTATGATTTTCATTTAAAGCACACGCAATTAATTATATAATTATTAGAATTTTTGGAACTGAATTTTTTCGTACATAATTACGCAAAATTTCAATGATTAGGAATCTAAGACATAAATAATAAATCGTCCAACTTAGCTTGTTTAAACTATTTAAACTTCTCGTCTATTTTGCTCGCTGGGAATGTGACACGGCCGCTGGAATACGTGATATGAAACTTCAATGGTGTCTCTTCCACGTTATAAAATAAACAAATCAGCCAAGTTAAACCCGTTAAAATTCCTGTAATCTCGTTGAATCGCTGCTGCGAAAGTCTTAAATCCTTCTGTAGGTATTTTTAATAATTTTGTTAAACACCGAGAGGTACGTAATCCTTTTTAATGGTACTACTTTTTGAGGATACTTCTTTTCTAATTGTACTTTTTACTTAATTACATTGAGAGTTTTTTTTAAGGTTATTACTTACAAAACCATAATGAAAAGGATAAACGCTATTTTTACCTCTACGCCACAGGTAATTTTCAATGTTTTCTTTTAAGTAGCTTTTTTCACATTATTTTATATGTACGCAATGTATGTCCGATAATAGTTAAGGAAAAGATTACAGAGAAACCAAAATTACGTAAACAATGGTAAATAACTCGATCGGCAGAAGACAAAAGAAAGTTTAACAAGGGAATACAAGATCTGGAGTTACTGCTGGATATCAAAGAGCAATCTATGCAGGAGTATTTCAGCAACCTAACTGCGATAAAAGCTATACACTTCTCACTGTGGAAAGCCATCCAGAAAATGAAACCACTGCCGCAGAGAAATACCACCCATGAAAGATGAAAAGTGGAAGATACGCAAGAAACGACAAAGAAAAAGTCGTTTTTGCTAAACATCTAGAGATCGTATTTAAGCCTTTCCCTTCAGAACTGAGGCCAGATGAAGAAGGCCAAATCTATAAAAAAAATTCACACTGCTGGAAATCGAACGGGCCATTTTAACTGAAATTAATCAAAACAAAAACACCAGGTTGGGATCTAATTAGGTGTATGCCTATTTTCCAGTGTATTGCTTAAACACACATTTACCCCCTAGATTTTTTTCAGTTTGATTGCGTTTTAGATATGAAATATGCACGTGAAGTTTTCAATTTCAATTTACGCGCCGAAATGTCCGGCGGAGCGCGCGGCGGGTCGCTGACGTCATCTGTTTGTTGGTTACTGCTGTCCAGTGCGGTCGACATCTGAATTACGCCAGTTCGCCTAATAGACTTCGACGTAAATGACAGTGGGCTGAAGCACAGAGCACCAAACAGTTGACGTCATCCAGTACCGTTCCGCTTTCCTCAATAATCAAACTTAGAAGTTAAATAATTTAGTAATTTCCAAGTGTTTTGTAGGCATTGCTTCGGACATCAATTGTAAATGTACAATTACTGTATTACGTGTAAAAATAAAATGAATGCATACACCCAATTATTGATAAAGTACTGCAAGAAATTATACACAAATCTCTAAAAGCTATAACGTTTATTTTCTATGTCATAGTTTATTACTCAGACTGAAATACTTTCTTATCCCATAGAAAGTGGCTGAAATTATTATTCCAGGAAGAAATCTAAACAGCGTCGACTCGTATAGACCCATAAGTCTATAGCCGGTGCTATCCAAGCTGTTTAAAGAACGACTCACTCTAATACTAATACTGGAAGAAAGAGAGCTCATTCCCAATCATTAGTTCGGGTTTAAAAGTCACACAGTACGCCGGAAAAGGTACATAGAATTGTTAATAAAATAAACAACTATCTGAAATACAAAAGGTATTATATACTTTTCTTCCATTTCTTTCTATTATGGGCCAGTACTTGCCAATGTGCTATCCCATAATTACGCAAATTCTCCTCCACCATTCCCTAACAAGTTTTCCGTGCTCTTCCTCTTCTGTTTCGGCTTCCCAACTGCAATATTTACATTATTTTTGTTGGCTGGTCGTTCGGTAACCTTTTTATATGGCCTAGCCACCTTAATCTGTTTTGTTCTACAATTTTTATTCCTATGTCTCTGCATAGTTCTGCTAGTTCAGTGTTCGTTCTTCTTGTTCACCCTTCTTCCTCTTTTAACACCTTTAAAAATCATTCGGAGTCTTTTCCTCTCCCTGACCGCTAGCTTGTTTTTACACTCTTGCGTTAACACCCAAACATCGCTCGTGTAAGTAACCACTGGTCTTATAATGGTTTTGTAGATTTTCAATTTTGCTGCATGCCTTAAGTTCTTTTCCCTACACAGTTTCCTGTATTTACTCACACATCATGATCCCGCTGCGATTCTTCTATCTATTACGCTATGGTTATTCCCGTCACTATTAATTTCGGCACCTAAGTACACCACACTATTTACCCATTCAAATATATATTTTTTTAATCCACAAAAGGTAGTGGTCCGCTGTATAAAGGCCTACGACATTAACTAATAAAAGCATTAGCGCATCATTTTTATGAAATTCTGAAATCCTACCTGGAAGGCAGATGGTTCCTGGTGAAACACAGAGGAGAACTATCAGATCTGCACTGCATAGCTTCTGGAGTCGCCCATCTCAGTGTAATTGGCCCAGTTTTATATACATTATACACAGCCGACATATGGAAAGTGTGGTAAGATGGTGACGTTAAGAATTAAACCTTTGTAGAAAATATATTTATTGTCAAAACACAACGCATATTTATTAGCCTATACTTAGACATATTTTAAAAATAATGAATGATACAAGTTTAACAAGTAAATTAAATTAATGTTATTCTTAGTATAAAACTAAAAAAGAATCAATGTCATTGTCCCCATCTTTAACCATGGGTCGGGAAAAATGGGGTTTTGCGTGGGGTAAAATGGGGAAATGCAAAAATTATTCAGAAAATGAGCATACGTGCACCGAGTCTACGTTACTATCACCTCCAGCTCAAGAACAGTGTGCCCACTTGCCACATCGTACACAAAATACCCAACCTTCTGATGTTAAAAAGAGAAAAACAAATTTGTTTAGAATGAGGTAAGACAGAACGTCACCATCTTGCCTTGTTCAAATGTGCCCGTCTTACCTTATCTGCACTTTTAAGGTTAAGAGGCTGATATTCTTAGAACCTACATAATTAATAACAATATGTGTACATCATTATGTGCCCTAAACTATGGCTTAAAATGTAATATAAATTTAATAACAGTTATAAATTACTTTACTACATTTACCGAATCAAATTTTTAAATCCCCAAAAATTACATCCAAACTGTCACTCACGAGATTTTCAGCTTCAGTGAGTATATAAATGAACCACCACCACTTTACTAATGTTCAAGGCCCGCTGAATTAAATATTACATATTAAGGCCTTACCACTTAATTTAGCCAAGACGAAATTAGAAACAACGGTGGCGCCATTTGGGGTGAACTATACACTTTTTAATGGAGAAATGTATAGTTCACCTCAATTGGCGCCACCGTTGTTTCTAAATTGCATCTTGGCTAAATGAAGTGGTAAGGCCTTAATATGTAATATTTAATTCAGCGGGCCTTGCTAATGTTTAATGTTAATGTTTAATTTAACATATGGCAGCACATACTTGATATTTAACCATGGTTCCACATCTTACCTCCTGGCCCCATCTTATTACACATTCCCTTCTTTTATCTTCTTGAAACCAGATCAGCAAGCTAGATGCTATACATGGTTTTGTTGTCTGAGGATAGTTGTCGCTGGGTAGTTAGAAGGAGGGCATCTCAGTGGGAGATTCCTCGGTGGCTTGCAAGCTATTCGTTGTCGGATTCACTAGAGGATGTCCAGACGTCTTGAGGAAGTTGGCGTTTTAATCTTGTGTGTAAGTGTCTTGCACCAAGGGAGTAGTTGACTGCACTCGCGCACTTATTAATGTTTGTGAAGAATCTTTTTGTTGTTTTACGTATATATTCCGCGATTGTGGGCATATTTAAGTCTTTGTGGATTTGGGTGTTACGAAGAAACCAGAATGAGTTCACTGCGATTCGCAGAACCTTATTCTGTAGCACTTTTAGTTTATTAATATTTGTTTTGCTTGTAGCACTCCACACACAGGGCACTCGTATCCAATTATTGGTCTTAGTATTGATTCATTGATTAAAATCGCGCACTTGATTTTAAGCGTGGAATTGCGGTTTATTAGCGGGTAAAGCATACCTAGTCGCGCGTAGCATTCATTCAATTTTTTATTAATGTGTAAGCTCCATGTTAGCCTTTTGTCCAGGTGTACGCCAAGATACTTAACGGCCGAGTCTGGTGGATTCCATTCAACTGAGTTATTGCTGATTGTTAGTCGAGGTGGATTAGCTGGTCTTCTGGTCTTAGCCATATTTAGAAACGATGATATTTAGAAAAGACGTTGAAAAAGTAGCACAAACAGAGGATCTCATAATGAGTATATTAAAACAAAAATAATGGCCAACATAGATGACGCAGCACCTCTTAGGATACAAGAGACAATTTAATAGAAATAGGAATGTGTATAATTAGTAACTTTACGAACATACACCCAAAAGGCGCAAGTGGAGAGAAGAATTAGCCAAATGAACGGCTTACGGAAGATCGGGAAATGTGTTTAATTCAAAAAGGTACATTCAAAGCCTCAAAACTAAGATGTACAACTAGTGTGTCCTCCCAGTGCTCACCTCTTACTTCTTACGAAGACTGTTATAAAGAAGATGAAGGTAACGCAAAGGGCAGTGGAGGTCGATGTTGGCAATACGGATACTGGATAGAAAATCTATCGATTGGATTAGAAATAAAACTAGAGAAGATGTATCCATTCGTATCGCAACTTTAAAGTGGCAATGAACAGGACACCTAATGAGCAGAAATGATGCAGATGAAGTAAAATGTGGAGTTCAAAAAGAGAAGAAGAGATTGCGGTCGCCCGAGACCCACGTGGAGAGATGATATTGCTAAAACAGCCAGAACACAGTGGATGAGAGTAGCAATTGATCGTATAGAGTGGAGAAAGGTTGGGAAGGCATACATCCAGAAATAGAATAATTAACGCTGTTGTTGATGATGATGATGATGATGACGATAGGTTTGAGCTCGAGGACCCTTGTGCGTCACACATAACTATCCTCCGCATAGCTACGCTACTGATAGAAACAATGTCTTAAGCGTGAAAAATCTTCAAAGAATACCACTTAAATATGAATTCGCAAAGAACAATTCAACTGGTGAACACCAGAACTCTGATCATTGTACGAAAACAATTCCACAATTTAAGAAATTTAAGATTGTATAAAATACATAAATAGTATGTAAGTATGAAAAAGCGTTTAAACCATTTTTATTAAGGAAATTATCTATACAGGGAGTACATTTAATTAATCCCTCATTAATTCTTGAATAAGTAGGTAACCAACCATGCTGCACCAACCTGTAATACAGATTGCATATTTAGAGCCAGTAAGGCGTTACGAAATAAAATTGATGCACTGTACATAAAATATTAAATATTAAATTTCAGTCCATTCATGTGAAAAATGACAACATGAAAGCACCAGGAACAAAAACTACAAACTGGCGTATTTTGAACTAATAATATAATAGCAACTCAAAGCCGCCTATACTTTGCGAAAAATAAACTTAGTGAATATTTCTCGTCCTCACTGTATTAATAAAAGTTACCAAGCGAAATCAAGACTGGCCCTTAACGAAAACAACTATTTTGTATTTATTCATAAATAATTCATATCATTAATACGGTTAAAAGTGATTTTCAGCATTCTTCAAATGTATACTTGGATTATTAAAATTTCATGTATAATAAAGCGAGTTAAAAGATTTGTAAAAATAAAATCCAGTAAAATGAAATTATAATAGCCTGCCTACACAGCCCGCGGGATTTAATTGGTTTAAAAATAGAAGTCCGAGGGCGTTTTATTGTTTATCAATTTTAAAGCACTTTGTTAGAATATTTTATATCTGTGCTTTCAAGGTCTTTCCTGGCGGAAGAAGTTAACATTAAATTTATGAACGTACTTAAATAAGTTTTTCGATTAAATGTTAAATAATATGTACGTTAACTTAACAGTTTATATGGAATTACTTTCTTTAAGCTTAAAGCCTTACTTCCCAGTAAATTTCAAACTTTTTTAGTGGTATCACCCATGCCCGTTTTTGAGAAAATTATACCAAATAATTTAAAATAAAAAATGTTATTATTGTTTAGTAAACCCTTCAGTGCATATCCCTATAAAATAAACAATTAAATTGTCAATTTAAAATAATTTACTCACTGAGATAGTGGTTCGACACCTTAAGAATTAATTTCTGCAAAGTTTTTCACTTTTAGCCTGAATACTTCACTTTACCTGCATAATAAAGTCTCCTCATACGCGATTGCACCTGTATAATGATATTGCAAATAAGGCTGATTTTACAACGAGTAGTTATACAAGTATGATTTCGTGGTGGAATGTTTTTGATATTTAGCATTTCGTGAAGTAATCTCGTTTTGAGTTTTGTATTTTCGAAACCAAAATTATGTAAATTTCCTAGACTGTAGCAAAACTGTGTTAGTTTTATGATTTTTGATGAATGATTTATATTCCTTTATTATTGTGTTTTTTTTTTAATCTTGTTTCGCCCGACTTACATATTATGCCCCATTACGAGGGGGTATTGATATCTAGTTAGCCTGGAAAGTTAATGTATTGTAATAATTAATAAAAGTATCTAAACTTGTTTTTGACGCAGTTTTAGAATTACATAGATATGTATAACATTATGTTATCTACATAACGTTAAAAAAATAGTCTTCTAATTTAATCATTGTAATTGTGTTTCTTCTAAATCTTTTATGGGACTAAGTTCGTTATTACTACAGCTGATGAAGGTGACCCAATTGCTGTACCGCAAATATGAGAATATAAGTACTGTATATTTACATTGAAAAAGGTTGAATTTAACACAAATATTATAGCATTTAGGAATTCTTAAAAAAAAATCACTTATTTTGTTCCAATTTTCTTCAATAATTTTCAAAGCCAAAATTGGAATATTAGTGAATAATGAAATAACATCTAAAGAGACTAGAATGTGGTTTTACAGATATTTGGATGATGTTTATATAATTTTTAAAATCCCCTGGGCTTTTTAATTGAATATTCCTCATTGCAAACGACAAATATTGCAAGCTTGTGCATTGGAGCATTTACAAGGGCAGTCTGACAAATTCTCGACTTCGACCATAGACGGTGTTGATATTCCAAAGATGTTTTGTTTATAAATTGGTACATCTGTATTAAGGACGCGTGTGACGGAGTTGAATATACAATGTGTTTTTTAAAAACTCAATTGCAGCAGGCCGTATTCTGTCTTAATAACCTTAGAACTGTCTGTATTAAGTCAGAATACGGCCTGCTGCAATTGAGTTTTTAAAAAATTACACTGTACATGACCGAGATGGTTAAACGTGTTTTTTCATCTTATACTAATGGTATTTCTAGTATTACCGCTAATTTCAGTATTTAAATTTAAAAAGTAAAAATGGTTTAAATGGAAAAGAAAATATATAAAGTTAACTCATTTTATATCAGTTTGAAGTCAGTAGCAAAATAAATTAAGAAACTGTCAAATTGAAAAATAACAAATATTTACTTATTATTCCCAAAGATCATTCGAGAAGATAACATGTGAACCCGCTATTTGTTTAATAAAACATTTTTTAATGATCGTATTTGTATTTTGGCGTCAGTTACAAAGTCCATTAATTTCAAAAATAACAGTTACCATAGCCTGCTAATTTGAAAACGATTTAAAATGACGCTATTTTCCGTTTTTACTTTTTACATTAAAACTGATAAATAATAAGGCAGCCTAAAAGTTTAATAAAGTTAACAATATTATTTTAAAATTTGCACTAGAAATACTATTAACAGAAGGTTGTTATGGGAATCTCTATGATCTAATGATAAAGAAACTCATTGCGTTTTAATACTTACGTCATATGTATAATGATAGCCATGCAACTCTGGTTCTGTATGGTTCTGTATTTAATTAATTATTAAAATTGAAACAAATATTATAGCATATTATTAGGTTTGGACAATTTGCTGCTGCTATAATTTAAAATTTCTTGACAATTCCATCTCAAAAAGCAAATAAAAATTTCAAATATTATTTCTGAAACGAGACAGGTTAAGGTGTCAACTAAACCTATTTCAACCTTAGGTTATAAATTTAAATTTAAATTTAGGCATGTATATGTATACAATCTAATATTGATTTAGTATCTTTTTATGCAAAAGCTTGTTATGTTTGCCGTTTTATTGGTTTCAGTATGCGGTAAAGTTATTCAAACCCCTCAAACTTTAGAACTCCGTGCCCATGCTTTTGACTGCTTAATTTTATTGTTGGTGGCAAAGCTGCCAACAGGCATTTGTCAGTTTTCGTGTTCGAAACACCTGCAAAAGTCGAAGGAACAAAAGCAGGTGTGGGTAGTTAATTAGCATAAGATTATAAAAATTTATTTAATGTTATAAATTAACGCAACAACGTGGAACGTTACATTTTAAGCTCGGTATATTTATTTCGCTCGGTATATTTATTATCATTTTTATGAGTTTAGAATTTATTAAACTTTGATGGATCTTAATAAAACTTGAGGATGTTAAAATCTATTAAATTAGATATATAAATCAAGGACAATCTTTTATCCTACGATTTTCCGTAATATTTTCAAGGTTTGTAATGGAATCTATAAACGTGCCTGCTTTTAAAAATTGAAAAGTTCATTATAAACAGCTGACAATTAGTCTTGTTTGTATTCAACAAGTGTTTGTTTTAACGAAGTAGTTGAAATACAACAGATCCAACATCACAGCAAAGCGTTGGCTTTATCTAACATTTTCAAGTGGAAAACTTGACAAAGAACAGATGTATCTCAAGTTATGTAATTTATTTACAAAAGGCACCGGAGAAGTTCTTATAAAAACACCTATTAAAGAGGATTAGGTGTAATTATGTGATCTAAAGTTGTATTTACTTTCACACGGAATAAATAATGAAAATATTTATTTACCACGGAGGCGTGCACTAACTTTTTCTGCAATAAATCCCGATTAAATAAATTCTCTTCGATCTTACAGGAACTAACAAAGTAAAGGAAGTGAGCTACAAAGAGTGGCATATTAACGAGGAACGTTGCATGCGAAATTTAATAATTCAGTTCAAACTTCTACTGATACTTTTAATTTAATTTTATGCTCTTAATGGGAACTTCCAATATTCATTTACGTTCAAATTAAGGCCAATAAATTAGGGCCTGGACTTTAAGAGCATTCTCTAGATCAATTTGTACTTTAATTGCTTTTGGTTCTATATTATCTATCATGTACTACTGAGAACTAAACAAAACTGATTTAAACGTATCGCAGGAGGAATTCATCCGCCTAGTAAAACAACCTATGCTACACAATCAGTACAATGTGTGTTTATGATAAGATGTGTACACGAAAATATAAATCTTTTCGTATGATAGATGGGAAAAGTTACCCACGTTTCGCTTTGCATAAGTTATATTGGCTCTGAGTTTTTATTTCTGTCAGCATGATAAGCTTTCTATATTTATAGATGTGACCCACTTCGTAAATATAGACATTTTCCTGTGCCTTTAACTTCTACATTTCTTGCATATTCGGTTTTTGTGTTGACATTTCCAAGTGTAGAAAAATAACGCGACAAATCTTTACGCATTCGTTTGTGTCACAACAGAGGGATTAGGATCTAATACCGGAGAAATACTACAAAGAACTGCGTGTTTATTCTTTCAGCAAGATTGTTAAAATTTAGGTCAATCCCTAACAGTTGTACATGAAAACGCATGCTTAGAGGCTGTAATAATTTCTAACTATTTTTGAAATGGATACACCGAGGCACAATAGAGAGAGAAACATTGAAAAATTTTATACTCAAGTTTCTACATAGCTCAAACGATTTTAAATCAAATATCTTCTTTACTATCAATAGGCCAATCAGTGACAATCATTTATCACCCTGATCTTCCAAATGTACGTTAAAATAAAATGTTACTTTGACATAACGGAAGGATTAAAGTCTGCAAAATGCGTTATGCAAAACCTACGTTTCGTTTTAGTTAAAATCGAAAGAGGTTGTGTTGTTAAAAAGAATAAGCAATTTACATGCAAATTGTACCTTAAATAGCTTTCGTTGTTCTCTGCAACTGTTTTCTTATGTGCTTTAGGCACAGGTTCTGCGTGGTTGTAGTTTTTGTCGTTAAAACTTGATCAAAAATAAGCTGTTCGTTCGGCATATGAGCAGTATTTGATAATACTACACCCAAGAATAATTATTTTGCAAAGCAAAACATTTATTTCTCGCTTTATGCCTATTTATTACAATACGGAATTAGATAAATATTAAAACATAGAGTTTCGGTCTGAGTCAATGGAACACCGGAACCAAAATGAAATATTAGAACTACATATGTATTTTAGCTATGAATGTTGTATCGTTAATGGAACTTCACATTCCAATTTCCTAGTGCTTTGATTTGCTAAAGAAAATATTTTTAGAAATTAAATGTAGCCAACTCCGTACAAAATATCTTCAACTAAGGATTGTAAATTGGCTGCTAAAATACGTTGTTCTTGAAGACTAACTGAACAGTTTGCATACAGCTAAATACTTACATAAATCGGGTTGTAAAAGACTAATACTAATAAATTACTTTTACATTTAACAGCGGGTCACATACTTCTCATAATAATAGTAATTGCCATAACTAAGCTAACTCCTGTTTTTACTGTTTTGCTTCTTTTGACTTTGCATATATAAAATGCAATTTAAAGATTAAAATTTTCAAAAAACAAAAGTAAAAATCGGAAAAACAAAAATGAAAAATCAACAAGTAATTTCAGTAAAACCATCTGCCAATTCGGAACTTGTTTTCCTTATTATTTCAGGTAGAAGTACAGCACTTACGACGCTTTGTCTATATTTTTCTGCAATGGTATAATTTGGGTGCTGAGAACAAATTGATGAGAACCATTGTGAAACTCAGTGCGTTGGAAGACTTTTAATTTTCGTCATCGTTTGATCAGAAAGTCCTAACACCTACATAAAAAGATGTGCTAAACGGAATTATGTCTTTCCTAAGCATTACCCTCGAATTTTCAAAAAGAAATAAGTTAAAGTAGCTTTCCCAAAACAAATGTAAGTATTATCACCACGATGCGTTTAGAAGAGAAAAATGTATTGTACGCCAAAGAAAAATGTTAAGGAAACATAGTGGTAACAATTGTTAACCATAATAATTTGTAAAAATTACTAAATATTAAGAAAAGTTCGGAGCTCATTAGCAGAAAACAAAACCAAACATTTCGTGGGAATTCGCAAAAGTAAAGATAAAATTTTACGACGACAAGTCAATGAATAAACTTGTGGAAGTGGACTTCTGAAATGAAATCTGGGATTTTAATCAAGAAAGCTTTGAGTAAAAGCAAAACACTCAAAGAATTAACAACCATATATGTACATATTTCGGTAACTTGCAATCCTTAGGAAAATTGTTACTCTGGAGTTACAACAGTAAAAGTGGCCAATGTAAAACTATAATAGATGACTTGTCATCAAGTTATCAGAGTTTACACGGAGGATACCACCCCAGTTACTGGGATACATATTGTTTATTTCTTTAGGTGATTGTAAACATTATCCAATGTTCCATACCTGTGTAATTACCGGAGTTGACCAAGAAGTTTGCTGAGGAACTAAAAATTTAGTGAATACTGAAACTATCCATAACTATTTCTTAAATTGTCATAAAAAGGAAGAAGCTGCCAATTTCATATAAATAAATCCTGTTCGGTAAAAATAAAATCACAACATTATTTGCTTATTCCTTCTTATATTACAGTAATGGAGTAATGGCTTTAGAAAATTTAATAGTGCTGATAGTGAAGATTTTACACAAGATACTGTAACGTGGTTGTCGCCAACAGTAATTTTAATGATCAATAAAATTAAAAATATAAGTTAATTAAATTTTTTTGAATTTCTAATAATCCTTAAGTAGCAATGTGGTGATGTATTTAACCAGATAGGTAACGTGGGGGTTTTCTGCGAGACCTTTTATATTAAAATTCTGATTGAACTAACATACAGCGTGTCCCAGGATAGATGTTACAATAGGTGTGATGGACAAAAAATTTTTGAATTTTATTTTAAGATTGTGGAATTATGCCCAGCTTGGTTTGAAGAGAATTTTAAGAAATTTTCAGTTTTTGAAAAACAAGTCGGCCTTGACATTGAAGCGAAAACTATTTTCTTTTCAGGTAAAGTACCCTTTTTGTTCATGATACGGCAAGATTTTACTAAGAAAAGTTGTTCGTAATAAGAAATTATGGCCCTATGCAAAATTTCAGGAAGATCTACCTACTTTGATTAAACCGTCACATTTTAGATTAAACAAAGTAAATTGTATTTATTCAAAATTTTCTTTGTAGAACATTGAACGAAACAAATAATATTTACAAGAAATTTAACTTACGAAACATAATAATAACACTGATCTACAATAAATTATTTATTCCACATAACTGCCAGGAGGCCATGAAAAAACTATCGTTGACTAATCTTCCTGAAATTTTGCATAGAGCCATAATTTCTTATTATGAACAACTTTTCTTAGTAAAATTTTGCCGTATCATGAACAAAAAGGGTACTTTACCTGAAAAGAAAATAGTTTTCGCTGCAATGTAGGGCCTACTTGTTTTTCAAAAACTGAAAATATTCTTAAAATTCTCTTCAAATCAAGCAGGGCTTAATTCCACGATCTTAAAATAAAATTCAAAAATTTTTTGTCCATCACACCTATTGTAACATCTATCCTGGGACACACTGTATATTGTTCAACTTTGATTAAGTTTCACAAAATATAAACACTTAAACAACATTAAACGTTAGGTATAGGTTCCAAGTACGTACAAATATCAAAGTTAATAAAATGAAACACAGGGTTCAATCAGAACTATTAGCAAGTCTTACTATGAATTCAATTAAATTAAGTTAAATACAGAAAAATAATCTTACATCAAAATCGCAGGAAACATCACTAATACGAAGAATATGACTTCTTAAGGACATGGTTCTTCGACGACCACACCAACCATGATAAGATCTACCGAGCAATTCCTTATATAAGAAGTCAGTATCCAGGCACACGTGTCTTGGAACAAATGCATGCACTTTGCCGTGTTGGTGCATTCACGCTGCCGTGATCGTGCCGAGCTGCGTTTTCCGGGTCTGCAGTGCATTTTAAAGAATGCTGTCCCGGCGTTCCCAAGGACTCCACAGCTGGCACGAGTGACATCTTTCTGGTTTACGGCGGTCATCCACGTGCATCTCGTATACTGGAATGCCTTCATTCCAGTTCCGTGTAATGACCCTGGATAATTCGTCTTATACCGCGCGTGGCTATTTTCCACGATGTATTTTGTAATATCGCTTCATTACAATATTATGTAAAACTTAAGTTTATTAGTAGAAGAACTTATTGTAATCCCACTACTAATTGGGAGGATCGACAATAATGCAGATTTAAAGCTTCATTCACTACCAGTTATCACAGGTTCACATTCCGACAACGGCAAGGGTAATTTCTAGCATTATCTGCAGAAAATTAGCATTTCGTTGAACATTCTTGGAGTGATCACACCTGTTAGCTGAAAAAGCAAGTTCACTAATGAATCGATAGGGCTGTAATTTGCTTTGTTTGTAAATATTCTTCTGTAGTAAACGCGATAACTCGCTATAGGAATCTTAGTAAATCTGTTCATTCGTTCGAATCGCGGTTGCAACTACGTACAACTGAACTTCTTTGGGCAAATCTCCGTGACGCATTTAGGGATTTCCAACATCCGATGGTCACTTTGACTCCAGAAGCTCGCCTATCGATGACGTGCTTTGTTACACCATTCATAACAATATAAACACTCGTCTGCTGGAACTTCCATACCAACCCCCTATAACGGAAAACAGCCGTGATTAAACGTCTCTTTAAAAAAGGGGACCGCTCAGTATGTACTACCGAGGAATAAGTCTCTTAAATAGCAGTACTTCATATAAAATATATGTAAAACTTTTTACCGAAAACTTCAGATGATAATAGATAGAGTCATACTACAAGAACAGACAGGGTTTAGGAAGGGAAGCTCATATACTACCAATATATTTATTGCAAAACAAAGAATAGAAAAACACCGTCAATTTAACAGACAAACTCACATGATGCTGTTCGTGGAATATATTAAAGCTTTCAACACAATATTCTGCAATAAATTATGGAAAATAACGAAACATAATTATGCATCTAATTCAGATTATCAGAAATATTTACACTAATAATACAAAAATAAGTATATATGACGTCGATTATTTATTGTCGGCGGGGTTTCCGCTAGATTACTAGCATAATAAATGCACTTCGAGTCTATGGCCTTTTGTGCACCCTCTAACCTATCTCAGTCAAGGGAGCTCCATGCCCTCAACGAGTTTTAGGTTCCACAGGAAATTTCTCCGAAGAGTTGCTCTTTCCTACGGTAAAGCGCAAGGCAGTCAAAGATTATGTGCGAAGTTGTTTTATCCTCTTCTTCACATAGCCCACAGAGTGTGTCCCCTCTGTATAGACGTATTTTTTGTAGATGTCTTCTTAAATGGCACTGACCTGTAACAAGCCCCACTAGCCATCTAATCTGGGTACGTCCTAAATGGCGTACATCAGTCACTAATCTGTGTGAAGGCATTCCAATTATTTCTATTCCCAGTCTTTGTCCCTGTGTTGCATCCCAACGAGAGGAATGTTGGGCTTTAGTCCACGACTCTATCGCTGTTCGGATGCTTCGTTTGGGAATTCCGAATACAGGTTCTGGTCCTATAAATGGGGTGGATGCACGAGCTTTAGCGAGAGTATCTGCTTTTTTTTCAATGCCCTCTATATCTGTGTGCCCTGGTACCCAAATGAGTTCAATCTAGTTCCTTTCGGTTGCCAGGTGAGACAGGCATTCTCCCGTTAATTTAGAAGTAATTCAAGGTGACTCAAACGTTCTTAAGCCTGCTTGACTGTCAGGCAGAATGCTAATGTGTTGTCGAGTATACCCACCTTTTATATTTTCTTGTATACATTGCATTCTAGCAAAGAGTTCAGCTTGGAAGACTGTAGCGTTGGTACCTTATGTTCTCTTTTGGTCTTACGCCGTGCCGTGTACACCTGCTCCTGTGCCCTGTGCCGTGCCGGATCAGTCTGTAAATCAGACTAGCCTATTCTTCAACTAGGGTGGGGTACCTTGAACCCAATCATTGCAATCATATCTCACAGTGAATGGTTTGTCAAAAGAGTATTCCGGTTCAGTGTAGTAAGTTCCCATTCTACTGATGGGTTCATCTTTAACCATATCCTGTATTCGTTCGTGTCCACACCGTTCATTGTGAATGTGCCAATTGCTGGTGGATTCTATTCTATGTGCTCCGATCCAGGTTTCTCCTTTCAAATAAATATCCCGAGGGACTAATTCTAGAAGAGCTTCCATAGACGCTGTTGGAGTGCTTCTCATGACTCCAGTATGTGTAACGACATAAACAATCTGGAAAGCACTAACTGAGATAGGGATGTAGCATGCCCCCAATTTGCTTTAATCTTTATATTATACACCACGTTGTGAGACGGTGGTATACTGATACAGATATATACACACAGAATCCAAACAAGGAAAAATATGTAGCGACTCTCATATCTGCAGATGATCAGCTTATATTGGCAGACTCGGAGGATTGGCAACAAAGAGCTGCTTTTACATTACAACAGATAATGGAAGACTAAAACCTATAAATATCCATTAATAGTACAAAAAAGTAATTGTTTTTTTTGCAACGAACCCATCTGCTCGAAGATTATACTAAGTAAGAACACAATAGAACAAGTAAACAGTTTTAAATAGGTGGTTCAATACTGTATATGGGAGAACTAGATATACGCCAAAAAACACAATTATTATTATAATGAAAAGAGGACATTTAAAAATAAAGTACGACCAGAAACAATGAGTGTTGGATCACTACTAAAAGTATGAACCTAGAATTATAACATCAAAAATGACGCTTCCACCATCAGTTGCTAGATATAATAGAAGAGATATGAAGAGACACCAAGATATAAGAGAAAAGCTCCACATATTCAGTATTATGGACAAAATCAAAGAGTATAGATAACAATGGAAAGAACACCTAGAACGAATAGCGAACATAAGGCTACCTGGGAACCTGAGGTATACTATCCGTACACAACGAAAGGAAGACGAAATGTAGGAAGACTAAGACAAAGATGGAAAGAAGACGAATAGAAATCGTAGTGACACAACGGAACAAATCCAAAGCATGGCGTAGAAGAAGAAGATACTTTTACATCACTGTAAATTTTTATCACTTAAAAGGAGGAAAGTTTTATTTTCAGAACGTCTATCGCTATTTGAAGATATCCCGCTAAATGTCAGCTTTTATTATTTTTCTTTACTAGACATATGGTATCAAAACAAAAAACAATGCTTCGGAAGCCTAGTTGCCTAGAATAAACATTTAAAAATTAAGACTTCTGGTTACCGGAGCCATCACTTATTTTTTGTTTTATTATCACCCTGTTTGTTACATTTAACTAAAAAAATAAAATAAGTGCCCCCAAATGCGCTGGCTGATGATGTGATGATGATCCAAGAATAAGTAAAACACTTTAAATTAATATGGATTGTCTAACACTTGGTTATCGAAGAACAGGGTGTTAAATATTTTTTAAATAGAAATCGGTTTGCAAATATTTCTAGGAAGGCCTCTATCTTCAATTTTAATCCAATTGACCAACTTATGTACTGATAAAATAAAGCACCTTTTTATATTCGTCGTAAATCGCATTGTCTTAATAAATAAAAAGAACTAAAAAGGTAGTGCATCCAGTAGTCCAGATTTTTTTTTGTAGTTTTTTTTATTAAGGACCAGTCTTTTCATCTATGCATAAGTTTCCAAATATTCTCCTTGGTTACCTTTGCTAAATTTTTGTGGTAAGGTTATGGACAAATAAATAGGAGCTTTGAGGCTAGTCATTCCAGGATGCGTTTTTAGTATAGATCAACATTTGTGTGAGAGTGTTTTGTATTCTTATTTTTATTTATTAACAGAGTTGGGTATTTGTCGAAACTAACACCCTGTGTATAGCGGAGTGACGTACCACTAACACTTACATTAGTCTATAGAACCAATAGCTTCAAATCAGATAGGAATGTACAGCCATTATTATTATTACCATTATAACACCCCGTATTTCGAAACCGAAATGTTTGAAGGCTTATGTTTATATCGGGCGTTTTACTTATTTATGAATATTGTGTCGCCGGGTGCATTTTGCTATACTTATTTTAGGAGACTCTGTATATATTTTATGTATATAGTCTGCTAAATCTCCAAAGCTGTGGAAAAATACCCGGAATGACGCGTAAATGTTATCTTGAATCGCTATGTAATATGTAGAGTACATTGCATTGTAATGTTAAATCCACCAAAGTTGAGTTGGAATCCCGTTTAGTGACAATTTATAATGAAATACCATTAAAAATCATTAGTGCTTAACACGGATGAACCGAATACGTGTTACACCAAACTGGGCAAGTAAACGCGAAATGAAAATTCGCTAGGGTGATGGTATTTTAATTTCGAGTATTTTCAGTGCTACTTTCAGGGTGTTTTGATTTTTGTTATAAATAAGAGTTAAGGCGTAAAATATCCATATTATCTTGGACGAATAAATATTTGCTAGGGTATGGGTTAATGCTTCGCTTTACAATAATTTTACATCTAAACATGATTGCTTTCTCGTGTAATAAGGTATAATGCTGCTAAATCGTATACAGGTAGGATTGTCGCTTTCCACCTTAAACCTTTCTAAACGTTAAGTGAACGGGGAGAACACTTCGGAGCGTTATAAATACGTAGTAACGTTGTTGTCGCCATGACGGTGGTTACTATGAGCGGTAACGCTGAAAATTTGATGTAAATTCGGGCTCTAATTAAAATTACTAGTCTTCACCTTATTAAGTTATTTCTTCTCACTAAAGCTTTCACATAAAGGAGAACAGGTGGAAAGCCTAACGTCATTTACGAACCGCAGCTAAGAGCTAATCAAGTATGTGGGGCGAATTGATGGTGTCGTATATTACCTCCTGGCGCACGTTGCTCTGTTACCTGAGCGTACCAGCTCATTACATTCACGGGCTCCGGGGCTCCGGAACAGCTCCGGTTTTAACCCGCAATGCGCACAGGTTGCTTCATACACCGACCTATTATACTGCGGAATACGTAGAAAGAGCAGTGTTACTACAGACGGAGTTTATAGCGCCGCTTATAAGAATTTCGTATGTGCAGGTACTTTTCATGATGGGAAAAACCGCAAAATGTTCACGTCACGTACGAAATAAGAAAAGAATTACACCAGCTATATTTGCTACTCCCTTATATATATGTAGTATATAACTTCGAGTAGTAATAAATAACCAGCTTAATCCGTAAACACAAAAGAAACAGCACGTAGACTTAGATATAGATATGTATTTTATTAAGTACTTTCCTGCTTCTCAAAGAACGTGCTACCATTAAATCAAAATTATTATCTCTTTTAATCAAAAGATTTTTTATATTATATTATGTTAAGTACCCTATCTACAATTAATTAGGTAAGAAGTTATTTCTTAATATACTCTAAAGGCCCCCTGTCATTATAAAACACTAAAAAATAAACAACCTGACACTAACTAAAGCGTAATACTTAGCAGTAATGCAACGTGGGCTCGTTTTAAACATTCAGAACTATTAATTATAGACCGACGTGTCCGACTGGTTAAGGCATTTGACTACAACGCGGACGGTCTCGAGGACAAACCCGAGTCGGATGCTCGGCGGGTGGCCAACTCAGTAACTGAAAATAATTGGGCACCAAAACGCAGTAGTGGAGTAGGGAAGGTAGGCGGTTGTCAAAGGCGTGGCACTTAGCACATCACCCCGTGCGCCTAAGCATGTGAGACAACCGGGTATGAAAGCGACTTAGGAGGTCTTAACTCTCCATGTTGCCGGCCATACTCTCTCGCGGAGTGTAAGTGCCGCTACACTTACCTCTTTGGCTTATAATTATTAATTAATATAACCAATAAGTTACACTTACCGTACCATACCTATTTGGCGTGAATAACTTAATTTTAACATTTAGTTATTGTTTCCAAGGATAATAAATAATAACGAATGAAACGTAAATTTACCTACCTAGGGACGTAACTACTTCGAAATCTCAATTCTTGTATTTTTAATAAATTTATTTAGTGACAAGTAATATCAAATTATTATGTAGGTAAAATGTTCTTTAAATTTTTGATGGATTTTGCATCCACCTTGGAGAAGAAATTGTGCATATCATGAGCAGTCAGCAATTATGTATGTCTAAAAGAAAGATTCAGAAATAAATGCGCGGCATAATTTACAAATTTTAACACACCAAATTTTTTACCAGCTTCGAGGTATAATTAATGTCAAATTATTATGTAAATTTCAGCGATTCTGTATATCTTTCATGCCGAATCGAGTAAAAGTAACGTCCTTCCGTTGCTATATTATTAACTATTTCCTCAGAAACGGTTGCTAAGGAATCAATTCGAAATTGGAGAGAGGCATAATCTAGAAATATACGTAAACGTATAACATTTTAGTAGTTTCGAGGGAAAATCGACCACAAGTAATATGAAGTAGCTATTTATGCACCAAAGGACCTAAGATCGAGCCGATAATAATTTTTGTGATTAACGAATTCAGTAACAGTTGTTAATATTAAATTATTAGGTATAAAATTATTTAAATAATTGATGGTAGTTTATATCCATGTTTGAAAAGAACTTCTAAATATGATGGAAATATAGCGCTTCTGTGTCTTTCACGCTGAATAGGGTAAAAGTCACGTACCTCCCTTACTATATAATTAACTATTTTTTGAGAAAAGTTTGCTAAAAGAAAAATTGAGAAATGTTAACATACCAAAATTTTTCAGTAGCTTCGAGAGAAATAATAATAAAAAATTTAGCAGCTGATGATTGAATTTTCCGTAAATTAATTTAGTGATAAAGTCAAATTAATTTGTAATAAATTATTTAAATTTTTATTGTACGCCATATCCATGCTGGATGACAAATTGTATATATTAGGAGTTTGAGGGTCCTGAATGTGTTCCGTTCAAGCATTAATTAGCAGCTTCGACAACAATAAATCGATCTCGGATAATCTGAAATATTTTATGCGTCAAGGGAGGTAAGTAGCACTTTCCAGCTGATGACGAGTTTTTGATAAATTGGAAAATAGGAATTCCGCGAAGTTGTATGTCATTTATGCCGAATACAGTAAATCTTTATTTCCTCGCCTATATATAACTATCTAACACTATATAATTAACAATTTTGTGAGAAACAACTGCTAAAAGAAGAATCCAAAGATAGTAGAGTGACATAATCTAGAAATGTTAGTATACCAATTGTTTTAGAAGTTTCGAGGAAAAATAATAAGAAATAGATAGTTATTAAAGCGTTAAGAAAGATAAATAGCATTTATTAACTTTCGAGTTCGAGCTTAGGAAGAAATCGTTCAAACGTATTTACTTCCTGGATTGTATTTTTTCTTACCAAAATAAAATGGTGTTAAAACTTTATTTTATTTTATTTTAGTTATTATACGAGTATAAGTTTTTAAATATAATTATTTGATACTTGTCACCTACTTCCTTATGGAGGTAAACTCACACTTCCTTCTCCGCAGTCATCATCATTATCTGTGGTTTTCAGCCCTCTGGCTGGTTTGTGATAGCCAACACCAAATATTAAAACCGATTTAGCTTCCTCAAGTACAGTATGGTAAGCGCTATTTACCAAATTGACAGTCGAAGTTATCTTCTTCTTCTTCTTTCTATGCCTTATCCTCTCTAAGGACGTTGGAAAGGGGGTCAAAACCACATTTTTAAACTTTGTTATATTCCCCTTATACTAGGGTAATGTGTTCTCTGCAGTGGTTTCCCATTGCATTCTGCAACTTAAGTTATAAGAGAGGTAAGTAACACTTACCAGTCGGGGACGAATTTGTTCGAGTAATAGGGAGGGCTGGTAAGTAAGCATTTTTAAAAAATTGAGTGAAAACGTATTATGAAAAGAATTGAACCTTGTCCGTGATAACTTAAACAAGGAGGTAAACAAACCTACGTGATAGGCAGGGTTCACGGATATATTGGTTACAGGTAAGGAAAAGCTTAAGTTGTCTGTACCTCTTTTCTACAGAAATAATATCTTACTAAATGGATAACTGTTTAATTGTTAAAGAAAAAGATAAATAACAGTTCTCAAATAACAAATAATATATAAATCTGTACTTAAAGAGGTAAAGGTAAATATCCAGAGTGATGTCGACACTTTTGGAGACCAGTGCAGTTTTACCAAAAATAGGTACCGGGAAAGTAAGCGCCTCTCACATTTGATTACTCATTGTTAAAAGTGAGCGTTTCGGAAGTGGACGAGTAGCAAGAATTAACTGTTATTGCCGCCAAAATCCAAAAAACAGTAGGAATTGTTGAAAAAATTATTCAAATCGTGGTGACAAACTTAGAACAACACTACCCGAAACCCCACTCCTGACATACGTATATTTTAAAGAAATCTACAATAATAGGATCTTATTCAAGCTTGTGGTGTGAATATTCCATGTAAAATTCACAATTCTCATAAACGAATACACTGATATGTCCAAATACATTAAATTAATAGCTTCTTTGAAAAGAAAGAACCACACCTACCAGCCAAAAAGTTCAACATTTTCAGGAAGGAACAAATGAACGAGTTCCTGTAAGAGGTTCCAGGTAACACATATTTACTGACAACGCTACTTGATAACCATTGGAAATTAAACTGGCAAAGAAGAAAGTGCTGCTATTGTTGTTCAAATCGCCGATTCAAAAAACGGAATATCACTTGTGCCCATAATTACTTCACATAAAGAAAATAATGCTTCTTATTAATTTGTAAATCGTAAAAAAGTTCATTAATGTCAGATCTAAGATTACTATTGAAAATTCGCGTCTCTTTTTAAAATATCAATCAGAAAATTGTTATACCCAACCTATCAACTAAAATACTGTAATGGGCGTTAACTTGACATGTTATCTAGGGTTACTATACTAGACTAAAGATTTCTGGAATGAAAGCATCCAAGTATACGAAATGCACGTGGGTGACCATCGTGAGCCTGGAAAAGATGACGTTCGGACGAGCAAATATTAACGGCTAAGCTGAATTACGTAGCTCGGCACGTCAAAGTATTTACGGCAGGGTCAAAATACGTAGTACGGCACGGTAGATTAAATGCCTTTATTCTGGAACACGTAAGCTTGGGAGCTGACTTCTTATATAAAAGGAATCGGTCAGTAAGCACTGATCATGGTTGGTATTATCGTCGAAGAGTCATATTGTCAAGAAGTCAGGTCCTTCATGTTATTGGTGATGTTCCCTAGGATTAATGTAAGATAACGCTTTTGTTTATGTTTGAGCCTTACTAATGATTTCAATGTATATTACTTTCATTTTAATGCTTTATTTGTTTGAATTATTTTAGATATTTGTTTGACTTTGCTTGTTTTTTGTAAACAGTCTTACAAACTTTACCAAAGTGTGCTAATATATGTTACGTTAGTTGAATTAAAGTTTTTGGCATAACACCGCTCACAGCAAACGCTTATGTGGCGTAGCTGGTTAAATACACCAACACATTTATATTTAATTATTATCAAATTTGCTCATAACTTGATTTTATTAATTACTACGTTACAATTGGTGATAACCACTTCGTTACAATGCTTCTATTGAAATTCCTTATAAAATAGCAAGATATATGAAAATTGATAACAGTGGATGAAGCTGTAAGTACACAACATGCAATAATTTGTCTTTTACACAAAAGAAGTTTTGATAATACTATTAATAACGTTAACTATGGTGATAATTTTAATTTCACTGTAACGTAGTGGTTATCACCAAAGGTAATGTTAAATGTTAGCGAAAATAAGTTAGTTAAATTTCGTAGAATTACTGATCATTTGTGAGTACCAAGGTGGTGGTGAATTTAACCAACTGCGCCATGTGGGGGTTGGTTTGCTGCGAGTGGTTTTATATAAAATTTCTGGATCAACTAACATAACATAGACTGTCCCAACTTTGATAGAGTTTTACAAAATATTATTTAGAATTAAAGTTAAAGGTAAACAGGCAATTTTAGGTATAAGGTGCAAGTTCACACACACATCAAAGTTAATAAAATAAAACAAAGGGTTTGATCAGAACTATTAGCAAGTCTTATTACGTATTAAATACAGAATAATAGTCTTACATAAAAATCGTAAGAAACATCACTAGCACGAAGGACCTGAATTCTTGGGGACATGATTGTTCAACGTCTACACTAACCATAAAGAGCGCTTGCTGAGCAATTCCTTATATAAGATGTCAGCTCCCACGAGTCCCACGCACTTCTCGTGCTGATGCTACGTGCATTCACAAAATGCTATCTCAGAATTTATGCAGTGGTGCAGTATCGTTTCTCACGGCGGTCATTCGCGTGCCTGTTTGGACGGCCTTGTTCCTCTCGTGTAATGACCCTAACTAACACGTCATATCAATACGCGTGGCGTGATAATAATTTACAAACTCTATAAATCCCTTAGGGACTCATTGTTAATAGCAACAGATAAGTGTACAGTAAAATCAAGAATAAATTCCTTCAAATTAATAAACAAACAAATAACGGGAGAGCCTACTTACAATATCAGGAATGGAAAAAATCATTTATTTAACAATAAATCAAACTCAGGTTATACTTGAAACTTTCTTCTGTACGAGGGAAGATAAATGGTATTTATCAACTGAGGATAAGTTTGCAGCTCGAGCTCAGAGAGCATTTATCTCCAAATTAAATATTTTTCAACTGTTATAATAAACAGTGACACAAATTTTAAATAGTTTTCAATGTAATAAACATCGACTGTCACTAAAAATCGCCTCGCTTGCTACCCTAGAAATCGCTTGCTACCCTAGAAAGGTAAATTAATGCTTATCTACTTCCTAGCTGTTGTAATAACCAACAAATAAATGATATATGACATGGTAAGTGTGGCAACAAATAATAATAAAACAATATCTTGGGAATTATGCCAAAATCGCCATTTCAGTGACAACGTCAGTAGTTAATAAATGGTAAATAATAAAACCGATCATAAATAATTACCTCTCGAGTTGCTTTTCACTCCCGACGTCAAGATAAAGTAAGCTTTAAGTTTTCAAGTTTAACTAATTTATTCTTGAAATTTGAAATATTTAAAACTTGTATTTTTCGGAAATATCAACCAATAATTTTCATGGAGAAAACACTGATATATCCAAATATCTCAAGACAATAAATTTTTTAAAGGGAAATGCGGCGACTATAGCCTAAAAAAATTCAGTAACTTCAGCAGGGATTAAATGAATCAGTTCCTAGGAGAAGTTCCAGATGATATATTTGTTTATAAAGGTATTAGATAATTAAACTTTGACGATATAAAAAACTACAATTTTTAAATTCCAGCAGAAGGTGATAATCGGTGTTGTAGGAGCATTTTGTGGTACTGAATTGTTGAAAATAAAGAACAGAAAGTTGCTATTATTATTACTATTTGAGATAACAACAAACAACGTCGTAACAGCCTACTTTCGACATTTGTAATGAAAAAATTATTTATTTAATAATAAGTCGAACTCGGATTACTTGAAACAGCTATTTATGCACGAGAGAAGGTAAACAGTACCTACTTACCACCAGAGGGAAAGTTTGCAGCTCGAGCTCCGCAAGGGCTGAAGATTGTATAAAAGTATTTATTTTCATTTTAGATTTTTCAACTGTCTTTAGAAACTTATACAAATAATTTCGATATAATAATCTGAATTTCATTGTTACTAAAGTAATCGCCCCTTTTACTTCCCTTGGGAGGTAAATGACCCCACTGGCATGGCGATCAATAAATAAATAATAAACGTAACTTAACTGCTGCAAATCTTATCAAATCGAGATCCGAAAAACAGTATTTGGTAGATAAAAAAAGTTAAACGTCTTGTGAGTTGTTTATATTCAAAAACCACGGTTTCAGTTTATAATGAGCAGTAAAAGTCAGTAGTTAATAAACGCACGTTAATTCATTGGAGAAGCTATCAACAATTTGTCTCTGTAATAACAATGGCATCATTAATAAATAGCAACGTGAATAATAAAGAAACAGCTGGAAATTTTAGATTTCTGAACACCTCTAATCGTTACCATGATGGTTTTGTGTTTCGTAGGTTCAAATATCGATATTTAGGCGAAGTAGATTTTACTCACAAACAAGGCCGAGTTTGTGGCGAAGGTCTTTGAAATAAAAACTACACTGTTATACAAACTTGAAGTATTATCTTCAAATCATAGTCTTTGTATATAAACGAAATAATTTAATCTAAAAAAGGTTATAGAGTAAAGTGTACTTGACGGTCTCGGAGATGATTATTGGCAAAGATTGAAATCGAACGGGATTCAATCAAATAAAATTTACATTAAGGATTATTCCGTGTATTTTTCTTTATGTGAAGTTCAAGAACAGTGATCTAATACCCTTTTCTGTTTCCAGTTCACAGCGGATAGATATAAAATTATGGAAAATTGAACGATATTGCATGTTTAAAGCTTTCTGTAGATTACATAGCACGAATTCCGAATCTGCTTCAACTTGCGTTTTCGACTTAAATAAAAGCCAGGCACTTGTGACGTCGATCTTATTCAATTTGTACGTCGGATACGACTTTTCAGGACCATCTCATTATTTTCAATTAACATTTTCTTGTCGTATGCGTGCCCTTAAATCTGTCTCTAAATCGAAAACCGAATTATTGTGCTGTCAGTTAAACTGCCTGATTTTGCGATGAGAATCAGATTTACGATCCTTCAGCGACAAAACGAGAAATCCAAGGGGGTTTTGTTGAACGTTTATACAGCACCTGGTTTTTACTTTCGTTTCGTTATTTAACATTCTTTGTCCAGGAATTTTTTAATTAGTTTTTGTTTTGTTTCATATAAACCGGTGATTTATAATTTAGCTGTCATTCTAACAATAAAATAAATTAAATCTCAGCTACTTTCAAGCACCTTAATAATGCCACCCGCTAATTTTTCCGTCTATCGTTCGATTGTAAAAGATTAATAAAGTGAGATAAGGCCCAGCTTGCGGTGCAACGTGAGTTTCTCTAGGATCATAGTAGCCCTCGTTAGCAATATTAATAATTTTTCCGTAGTCAGTTCATTAATTTTATGGTACGACGAAATCTTTAAGCTTCCGTTGGTTGCAGTAAACGCGAGCCGTTAAAAAAATGCGGTCTAGTAACTAAGCTATACTTTACAAAAAAAAAAAAAAACCGAGGGATATTTTTGTCAGTCGTTGAATGGGTTACAAAAACAAGATTGGAATATTAGTCGGCAATAGAGTAAAAAGGCATTCTTGGAAAATAACTTTTACAATAACAGTGACAAATAATTTATCATTAGTAGAAGAGACACAAGAAGCGAAGCAAGCTAAAATATAGCGCAAAAAATTTGCTACTTTAGAAATGTCACCACTTACGACGAGGAAGAAATATTAGTCAGTTTTTGCCTCACAAACAACACATACACCAGGGTCGTAAGTCATCGCTTCTATTCCTACATTTATATAATATTTGTGCAGACAGTGTGCTATAGAATATAAGAGTTCTTTACGAGTTTATCTCGCAGGAAGCAAAAGCTTTATGAGCTTTAGGGAAAATACGCTTTATATATTATAATATGAACAAATGAATATGCTTTACAATAAAGCTACTTACACTTCGACCTTGACCTCCTCAGTCTTGAACAACTCTAATTTGAGTTTTCCCAGTTGAGAGACTTCGACAAGCCCGACGTTCCTAAGTTACAGACAAAAGCATTCGTTTTTGTATCGAAATATTTTGACTTCCCTTGAAATTTAATTACCAAAGTTCCAAACTTGTAAACTTAGTCACGCACAGTCCGTATCTCCTGGCTTTTCCTCGGGTTAATAAAAAGTCGGAATTTTAAATAGGTAACCTAAAGTTCTTTAACGCTTATTAAAAAAAACCGTTTTATTGATATTGTTGTTGTAAATATGACCGGCATGTTAACGAAGATATAGGCCAAGTTGGAAAGTACTCTTGAGATGTAGTAGGTGGATAATTAAGGATTAATTCACGGAAGCCTAACTAGAAGGACCTAATTACCATAACCAACATTACAACCAGGAAGTTTGGACTGCCCTACGGTCAAATATTGGTATTAAATGACAAACTAAAACTTTACTATGAATTTAGGGGCACATTAGCATAATTTCTCAATACGCACAGGCAGCATAATTACCTACTTTGCCTTTAGTTATCTATACCAAGCAAAATTTTGTTATTAAAATAGCTTTCATATAAGCCTATTGTAGACATTCCAAACAGTTACCTAAAAAATAATATGGCAGCAAAACATGATTCAGTTTTATTAAAATTTCCAATCAAGCTTTATTCCAAAAAATTATACGTTTTTAGAAAAGAAGAAACTAAGTACTGACGATGCACATTTTTTGATAACATTAATAATACCTTATCAATATAAAATTCAAAGCACGTAAATTTATATAAACTAAAGGAAGTTTAATCATTTTGGCAGAGAATTATTCAAACTTTGTATTTAATACATACTTGTTATGGTAAATATTTAGCTTGTCAAACAATTGTTGAGTTACCAGTGTTTTTATTGTTTTCATTGTTTTCAAAGCCACCTTATTTACTGCTTGCCTTATAATAAACAAAATTGTATTTTCTTATTTCCTCTTAGCTGTAATTTTGATTGTATTTATCCCAGATTTTTATAAGGCACATGAATAAATTTCTTATTAGTACTAGCAAGTAAACTTCCAACCAAAATTGAGGATATACATATGTACACACCAAAATACTGCTAAGCTTCAGGTCTTGCTTATAAAATCAAACTTATAATTTTATAAATATTAAATATATTACAAAGAACTTGTAGTAACATTAAACAGCGCAGCGTTCGCAATCCTTACCTATCAGATAAATTCCTTCGTATCAGGATTGATTCAAGGGAATCTGCTCCATGTCAATTGATGATGATTATTGTATGGAGAATACAATTCTTAAGAAAATCAGCCAATCACAAAGCTTGAAAATGTTGTACCAATAAGTGAAAATAATTTATTGCCGCGATAATATTTTGTTATTTCCAATAGCAACGGTAGTAACGTAGTAACAGGTAAATATGACGTACGAACAAAAAATTATTTGACAAAACTGTAGCACCGATTAGTGAAAAATGTAATCATTGTATTCTCTCCCTAAATATAACTCGTGATTCGCTTAAAAATCGATAATATTTAGAAAATGCCACTCATGTTAATCCCAATCTTTGGAAAATGCAACTCCTGCTTCGCAGTCGTTGCATTTTCGTCGTTGGGATTAACATTCGTGACATTTTGAAAATATTATCGACAATAAGCTCACCACTTGTTATATTACCCTTGATAATATCAATATTCTTTCAATATCGATAAATTTAAGCCCATTCATAAATGATAGATAAGTTTAGTAGAAGTCATACTTTTTGAGCAATTTACAGAAATGTGTTTGTTATTTACAAGATATGCTAAATAAATACGAGACTTGCTTGAAGTATTTTGTAAAATGCTCGAAAACTCTGTAGCATCGGCACTGGTTCTGTTAATCACGAAAACGTTTTTAACTATAACAATTGCAGCTCACACCTAAAGCTTAAGAATGGCTTTCTAAGTAAAGAAAAAATGATCCATTAAGAGGGTTTTCTTTGACCAAAGTAAAGTTGTCTTTCTAACTAGGAGAATGTTTTGATATATCTCGTTAATCTAACTATTTAGTGTTTGAAAAAATCACTAAAATTGCGAAATGTTTGAAATACAAACTGAGAAACTGGTGAAGAGAATAATGCATTAAAAGCTGCAGGAATATTCTCGAAGAAATAAACATTCGTATATCTGGTACAAAAGCAACAAAAGACGATTGTTTACAAACCCATGAAACTGAATCTTTATCTTAAACCTGTTATTTCCATAACCTTGTTTCCGTCCTTTCAGATAAACGTCAGTCAGAGCGATTGAAGAATTAAATATAAATACGAGAGATTAATTAGCCAGTCAAAATTTTCAATAGAAATACAACTTACTAAATGTCATGCAGGTCAAAAATTAGGTGTTTATCAATTTTAGTTTAATTTTAAAACGGCTCCGGCGACCTAAAGCCCTAGATTACAGTTATGTTCACGCGGAGATTTCGCTTTTATTAAATAATTAATAAAAGGGAGGTCCTCACTAGATATATTAGCTGGCTCAATATAAAGGGATGGATTACCCCTAAAGGGTCGTAAACAAGCTCTACGCCCTTTAACATTCGTCTACTTCGAAATATATTACTCTAAAACACCAAACCTTAGAACTTTACCACTACAACACCATGCTTTTGAAACACAAACGTAAAGGCAAAACGCAATGGACAGCTAAATACCAATAAAAGTTTTCTTGAAATTCTATAATATAAATATTCTAAAACTTGTGGAAATCTTCTGTGAGAACTATGCAACAAACGATTCCACCTTACAATAACGATAGGCAAAGAAATCTGTTTACATAAACAAAATGTTCTTCTAATTTAATTTTAGATTTTTCCGAGCTGATAACATTTTGAATTGTGAAATTGAAGAAGGAAAGAAGGAAAAGAAGGAAAGAACTTAAAGCCTTGAAATTAGTTATTAGTTTGTACAAATCAATCTGAATATGTATAATAGTAGAATCGTTGGCTTCTATTAATAATGTCTTAGATTAAGATTCAAGGAGAACTTCGTTTAAGAATTTAATATTGCGCCCGTTCAAGCGTTATGTTGGAGCCAGCTTTGTAATTTGTCGTTTATTGGCTGCTAACTTCACGACACTATTACGTCTAATTTCCTATGAAACCGCAAGGATAGATGGGGCAACTTGTCATGGTTTCTGATTATCAGGATATGGAACGCGCTCACTGATTACATTCTTTATACGATTATACTAGATTATTAAAGTTATGTATTCCTGGGCAAAACATGGTTATTAATGAGTTAATGACATTTTCTCTTAGGAATTTATATGTATATTTACTATGACATCAGTATGAGATTTTATAATTTTTGGCTTTCAACATTTATAATAATTGTTTGAAAGCTGGAACAAATGCTTAAACCTAAAAAAATACTTTCGTTTTAATACTATGATGACACTTTCAAAACTTTAGTTCGGGAAAACTTTTACTTTAGCTTTTATTTGTTGAGAATATGGCACTCACAAAAAGCATTGTGTGTAAAGTTTTAGAAAGGTTTCATTTTCTGTATATAGCTATGTTTACAACGAGAATGTACAAAAAAGCCGTCTCAGATTGTTTCTTTATTTTCACTTTTTTGTTTTGATGTTTGTCCTTAGTTCTTTTATTAAACTTTTATTAGTATTTTTTTCCGCATTTCGTATTTGCCCTTCATGGTTTTAAAAAAGTTAGCCTTATGAATCAATTTTACTGTCCTATTTTGGGCATTTTTATATTTATTGGTAATAAGAATAATTTTTATTTCTTTTTTATTTATTCGGAAAAATGTGTAACGGTTCATTTTCCGTTATATTATTTTGCTCCTTTCAATTGCTTATTTACGGTGAATGCATTTATTGAACCTCTATTTATTATATATTCACTGGTAAAAGATTACGTTTTTAGTGACTTTTTGGTTTTGAGTAGGTTTTCTGATTTGGTTAGAGAGTGTCATGCGCGTTTGATGATAGGCGTTGCGTTCGAGAAATCTTGGCTTTTTCCGTTTGGGATGTCTGCCGAAGCAGTTGAGTTTGAATTTATCCCGAAGTTATTTATTTAATTCTGATGGGATTATTGTAATTATTACTCGGTTAAATAACTTCCGAGATTTTCGGTTTTGTTTCACGTTGTGAACTTATTTTTTTAGAAGCACCAAGATACTGGTGGTAAGTGGAGATTTTTGCCTTATCATTGAACGCACGTGTTAATGGCGACTTTGTTACAGCTTCTTTCTTTTCTTTTGGTTTTATTTTCCATTAATTTACCGTACTCCGGCTCTTTTGGTTATTGCCTTTTTGCGGCTGCATTATTTATGGAGTTGAAGGATGCGGTAGTATTGAAAAATTATTTATCATTGCTGGTTATTCGCCACTCGATCGCTTGGAGGATTCAAGGTCGGTGTTTATTGAATTGTAAAGTGTCGTCGAATTTACCTGGTTTTAGTCCATTTATTAAATTTCTTATCATTAAACTTGTGTGTTACCTTCGAGGTGATTGTTAATTTTGCTTTATTAAAATATATATACAATTGAATTTTAACGCCTTCAGCGAATTTAACTTGCATTAATAGGTACTAATTATTTCATATTAATTCTTTTTTTTTGCTTCACGAAATAAATTTATATTTTTGATTGTAATATAATGTAACGCTTTAGGTTGGTTTTTCCATTTTATTTTATTAACATAACGAATTTGCGTGTTTTTTTCAAGGTAATAAGCTTGAGTTTAAACAAGGCTATTGCTATATATTTTTGATCGTTCATTTTTATTAGACTTGTTTTCACTCAGGTAATAAAGGTAAGCGCTTATTTATTTTTTATTTATCCACCTTGATCGTTTTTTTTACCATTCATGTATATTTTTCTTTAATTCAACTAACGTTGATATTTAGTTTTTGGTTCAGTTTATTCATTTTGAAAGTAACCTAAGCGATTTGTTTTTGTACGTTTGTTTGCATATTTTTGGCTTTTACGTTTTCCATTTAATTTGTCTATTGTTAAATATTTTGAATTTATTAAAATTACTTATCTGTATTTCTATATTTTTTTTGAAAACTGAAAAGTTTTCTGGCGCCCAATTTTTTTCATTTTTTATCAGTATTCACTTTATGAGTTTTAACTTTGATAAGGCAATCCTCGGCGATCTACGGCCCTCGCAAACAACTAAGTTAGTCGGCGAATTCGTTTGAGTTTTTTTATAAGTATACAGGTAGGTGATTATTTTACTTTGTTTCGCTTTTACCTGTTATACTAAATTGACGCAGCAACGTGGGGCTTTCGAGATTGCTACTGGTTTTCTCCCCTTCTCATTTTATCATTTTTTTTCGACACCTTTGTTCGGACACTTTGTCATTTTATTAATTTGCCACCATGAGTTTCAACGTTAATGCTTTGAGGGGCGATGAACTCTCTTATGAACTAATCTTCCGAGGGATAGATCCCGAATTCATGTCCGTTGACCAAAAGCGCAAGGCTTTACGTGCTAAGTTAGCCCTAGAGAAATTAGATACCTCTTTAATAAACAGTTACCCTCCTATTCAGTACGATATTCCTGGTGAGTTGGATGTTTGTGGAACGAAATTGAGTGAGCTGTCCTCCCAGATCAATAATGTTTTTCTTAAAAAACCTACTTCTTCTGAATGTGTGAGACTTGACGCTCGGTTGTCCCATTTATTTGCTAGGTTGAATCGTTTAAAACCCGAAAGTGACTTAGAATCCCTTCACGCCGATAAGGTTAGTCTTTGTTTGGGCTTAATGGATTTAGTTAGGAAAACCGTTGACGACGATGAAATCCCTGAAGATGAATCCGAGGTTGAACAACCCGAATCCAATATTGAAGAAGTTTTACCGTTAGCTAACTCCACGAGTCAGTGCCCGCGGGTCTCTTTTTCTGACGTTCAGGTAGTTGATTTATCTCGTCCAAGAGCTCCTGTATCTTCGGGTGGTGGTCCAATTGAAGATCCAATTGATGAATTACGTCGTCAACTTGATCGTTTACAACTCTCTAGAGCTACTTCGGATTCTATCACGACTGCTAGTTTACCTTCTTTTACTAAGTCAGTTCCTGTTTGTAAGTGGGGTTTAACTTTTACCGGTGACGCCAGTGTTATTGGAGTCAACGCTTTTTTACAACGAGTCGAAGAACTTAGAGTCGCTCGCAATGTTTCTTTTGATCAATTGTTTGCCAGTGCGGTAGATCTATTCTCTGGTCAAGGTCTCGTTTGGTTCCGAGCTGTTAGGAATCGTGTTACTTCATGGTCCGAATTAATTGACAAGTTACGTTTTGACTTTTTGCCAAATGATTTCGACGAAGCATTGTGGGAAGAGATTAAACGACGTAAGCAAGGTTCCGACGAAAAACCAAGTTTGTTTGTAGCCGTACTTTTAAACCTTTTCGACCGTTTAGTAGAGAAGCCTTCTGAGTCATTAAAACTTAAACATATTTTACGTAATTTACAACCTTTTTATGCTACTCAACTTTCGTTAACTGAAATTAGAGACGTTGATCAACTTCTTGTTTTGTGTAAACGGTTAGAGGAAGTTAAACTTCAAAATGCTAGGTATAGAAATCCTAACCTTGATTTTTCTTTACCTCTCGAACCTGATTTAGCTTACCAACCCAAGACGAAGCCTCCAAATGTTGTTAGTGCCGAAGTTTTCACTTCTAAACCTGCTTCTACTTCTAAAGTTTTTAAGAAAGTAGCGAATCGAGCCAGGTCTAATACTAAATGTTGGAACTGTCAGGGTACGGGGCATACTTTTCACACCTGCTCTCAATCCAAGACTATCTTTTGTTACGTCTGTGGTAACCCTGGGGTTTATTTTGCCAAATGTTTAAGGTGTCATCCAAAAAACGAGGCTTAGGGATTGGATGTTGCAGCCGATCCATCCCTTCTGTAGAATTATTGAAGGCTGAACTCGAATTATGGCCATCTTGGTTGAACGTGGTACGTAATTTTTGTGTTTCCTCTCCTGAGACTTCAGCTATTTTTGCTAAACGTTCAGACGATAACAGGCCCTATGTTTCGGTTTTTATTAACGGCGAACCTGTTCAAGCTCTCTTCGATTCTGGAGCCAACCAGACTTTGATTGGTAAGAATGGTTTTTACCTAATTCGAAAACACGATCTTAAAATTAATAAAAGTAATTTACCTCTTTCCTTAACCACTGCTGATGGTAATTCGCAGACTATGTTGGGTACTGTATCACTTCCTATTTCTGTTGACGGGGTTTCTAAAACTCTTAACGCCGTTGTTTGTGGTACTATTCCGTCTACTCTTATTTTAGGGATAGATTTTTGCTACTCTTTTGGAGTTAAAACCGACTTTGTTTCTAACCAATTTTCGGTGTCTGAGGTTTCCGCATTACAAGCTATTTGTAGTACTGACGATTTGAGTTCCCAACAGAAATTATTATTGGATGAAATCATTCAAAATTTCACTGAAATTTCAGGTCCCGAGTTAGGTCGAACTGATAGAGTTTGTCATATTATTGATACTGGTGATGCGGATCCCATTAAACAACGTTATTATCCACTTTCTCCTGCTATGCAAGTACATGCTAATGCCGAATTAGATAAGATGTTAGAGAATGGTATTATACGTCCTTCTAAATCTCCTTGGAGTTCGCCCATGGTTCTGGTTAAAAAGAAAGATGGTGAATCTTTTCGCCTGTGTTTTGATGGAAGGAAACTGAATTCTGTGACAAAGAAAGATGCTTATCCTATTCCTTTCTTATCAAGTATTTTAGATAAATTAAGAGATGCGAGATTTCTTACGTCAATTGATTTGAAGCAAGCTTTTTATCAGATTCCTCTCCATCCTGATTCACGCGAAAAGACTGCTTTCGTTGTTCCTCGTAGGGGTTTGTTCGAGTATAATGTTATGCCTTTTGGTGTTGCCAACGCTCCCGCTACGCAGCAGCGTTTGATGGATTCTATTTTCGGTCCCTTGCTTGGTGATAACATCTTTGTTTATTTAGACGACATTATCATTGTTTCGAGTACTTTTCAGGAACATTTAAGCATGTTAAAAGAAGTTTACGACCGGTTGAAGAATGCCAATTTAACTGTTAACATTGATAAGTGTGAATTTTGCCGATCTAGTTTGACTTACTTAGGTTTCATCGTTGACAAACATGGATTGCATACAGACCCTAAGAAGGTCCAAGCTATTTCGAATTATCCCAGACCTTCTACTGTAACCGAGGTTAAACGTTTCCTTGGCTTAGCTTCTTGGTATAGGCGTTTCGTACTCAATTTCGCTACTCTTTCTGCTCCCATTTCAGACCTTATTAAAGGACGTGTTAAAAAACAAAAGATTACCTGGACGGAGGAGGCTGAAACTTCTTTCCGTGAAATCAAATTACGATTAACTTCAGCTCCTATTCTTTGTAGCCCTGACTTCACTAAACCCTTTAATATTCAGTGTGACGCTTCGAGTTACGGGTTAGGTTGTATTCTTACGCAAGGTGAAGGAGATGATGAAAAGGTCATTGCATACGCTTCACGTACTTTAAATTCTTCTGAACGTAATTACTCTGTGACTGAAAGAGAGTGTTTGGCAGTTATCTTCGGTGTAGAAAAATTTAGAGCCTATATTGAGGGAACTCATTTTACAGTTTTTACCGACCACTATTCTTTATTGTGGTTAACTAATATGCGTGAGCCCACTGGTCGTCTTGCTAGGTGGAGTGTTAGACTTTCACAATACTCTTTTGATATTAAACATCGACCGGGCAAACACAACGTTGTTCCCGACGCTTTATCACGAGCTCCTGTCATAGTATCCGCTTTAGAACTTGCTGAAGTTGACTTAGATCCTTGGTATCTGAAGATGATTGACAATGTCCAGAATAATCCTGATAGTTATCCCGGCTGGAGAATTGAAGGCCATAGCTTGTATAAATATACTCCTAATCGACATAATATTACCAGTAATTTGATTGAATGGAAGCAGGTAGTCCCTAAATCAAGACGTAGAGAACTTTTCAAAATTTTTCATGATGAGCCTACCTCCGCTCATTTGGGTGTTTATAAAACCTTTCATAAACTTTGCGAGCAATATTATTGGCCCAAAATGCATGCCGATGTTGTTCGTTATGTCCGTCATTGCGATATTTGTGCGGCTAGTAAAGCTTCTCAGCTTGCTAGACCTGGTTTTATGGGAAAAGAAAAGAAAATTTTATATCCTTTCCAATGTTTGTCCATAGACATTATGGGTCCTTTTCCTCGTTCCAAAAACGGTCATACTAGTATCATCGTTGTGTGTGATTGGCTCACTAAGTTTGTTTTAGTGAAAGCAGTGCGTCAAGCTACCGCTAAATCGGTTGTTAACTTCATTGAGAACGAAGTTTTTCTTATTTTTGGAGTTCCTCAAGTGTGTATGGTCGATAACGGTCCACAATTCATTAGTTCTGACTTTAAAAAACTTATGAATAATTACAAAGTTCAACAGGTTTGGTATAATGCTTCTTACCATCCACAGGTTAATTTTGTGGAAAGAGTCAATAGAGTAATTGGTACTGCTCTCCGTTCATACGTAAATGACAATCATCGCACTTGGGATGTTAATCTTTATAAAGTAGCTCATGCTTTACGTAATGCTATTCACGAAGTTATAGGTTTTACTCCTTCTTTTCTTAACTTTGGTCGAACCGTTCCGGTTTCGGGAGATTATTATGGTCGTCTAAAGAATTTTAAAGAGGAAGAACTGACTCTTGACACCCGCGAAGACTTAGTCGCTGATGTTAATCAGTTGTCCGAATTGTATCAAGACGTTCGTAGACGCCTTAACAACGCCTACCAAAGAAATTCTAAATCCTATAACCTTCGTAAACGACCTTTAAGATTTCATCTTAATGATTTAGTTTGGAAACGTAACTACGTTTTGTCAGATGCTTCACGTCATTTTAACCAAAAGTTAGCTCCTAAGTATGTCAAATGTAAAGTTATTAAAGTAATAGGACCTTTAACTTATCAACTCGCGACGGTCCCTGATAATAAACGTGTAGGTGTTTGGCATATTAAGGACCTCAAACCCTGCTTTGGGGAAGAAGAATTTGAAGAATAAATTTAGTGTGAATGTGGGTGAATGCAGTGTGATTGTTGTTGGTTGAGCTGGTAGATATGTTCGGTCATTGACCCTAAGGATTTCTTTATGGTGTTTGTTCGCTCTAACTATCTATATTTTGATATTGACCTTGATTAGGTTATTTTTAGTGTTAGGGGTCGAAAAGCATTTATTTTACTCCTGTATTTATAACCATTTTGGTTTATTTTTGTTTAGGGTGCATTAACACATTCCTTATTTTTAATGCGAACCTATTCTTATTTACCGATTTGTTGGTGCTACTTCCACTGATTATGGATTTATTTTGGGAAGTTTATTTGAGTGGCGGATTTTCTGTAAATTCAACGAACTCATCCGTTGTTAGAGTGGTCAGGCACTTTCGTGTCTTTGATTGAATATTTTTCCTGCGTGTGTTTGTGTCATTTACTTCTCCCTGAAGACCTTTTATCCATGTTTTGGTTAACAGAATCGTCTTCCTTGTACCTTTATTTTTAGTCTTTTGTCCTCCATCCTTTCCTTTTCCTTCGCTAGCATTTTTGGGTGGTAGGTAGGGGATGCCGGCAGGCCACGGGGGTGTCTTTTCCATTCCCCATACAAAAGGCACTCTCTAGGGTTTTACCTTCAGGTTGCCCTTGTGTTATTGTGTTCGTGTATTTTATATGTTTTTTGCAATTTTTGATTTCGTTTTCCTACCGTTGGTCACGGTGGCGGTTGTTTCAGTGGGCTAGTCGGTCCTGGACTAGTTTGCTTTACCTTGGCCTAGTGTGGTGGTGGGTTTAAGATTTTTACTGCTACTCGCTGAAAGTTACCTACGTTCACTGATGTATTCTTTCGGGAACCAGTGCCGGGTGGCTCAAGGTGGTAGTAGTTTCATTTGTTTTTCGGCTTGATTCCATTTTGAAATTTTCTGTTGTCTTTTTAGTCAGCCACACGAAACCAACCCTCCTACCCTCTCCTTCTTCTGTGGTTGTTTTGTGCCGTTTTATCCCATTTTTTTATTGTTTTCTCTCGGTGCTGCCATGCTGTTGCTCATTTATTTTTTTGTTCATTAGTGGAGCTAACACTAGTTGTGTTAGGGTGGTCGGTTGGCCCACCGGCGCAGCAGTTTTCATCCATGCAGCGAGGGGTCAACTGGCATTTGTATTGTCATTTTTAGATGAGCAATGGTTGGGTCAGTACTGTGTTTTTTTTTCTCTCCTTTATTTTATTTTTTTAGTCCTTTGTTTTCCTTTCATGTTCCTTATTTTCTCCGGACCTTATCTTTTTCCAATTCCATCTCTGGTGAGTTCTCTCCTCTGATCGATGGTTTCTACTTTCGTCGTCTTGGTTGGGGGGAGTGTAACGGTTCATTTTCCGTTATATTATTTTGCTCCTTTCAATTGCTTATTTACGGTGAATGCATTTATTGAACCTCTATTTATTATATATTCACTGGTAAAAGATTACGTTTTTAGTGACTTTTTGGTTTTGAGTAGGTTTTCTGATTTGGTTAGAGAGTGTCATGCGCGTTTGATGATAGGCGTTGCGTTCGAGAAATCTTGGCTTTTTCCGTTTGGGATGTCTGCCGAAGCAGTTGAGTTTGAATTTATCCCGAAGTTATTTATTTAATTCTGATGGGATTATTGTAATTATTACTCGGTTAAATAACTTCCGAGATTTTCGGTTTTGTTTCACGTTGTGAACTTATTTTTTTAGAAGCACCAAGATACTGGTGGTAAGTGGAGATTTTTGCCTTATCATTGAACGCACGTGTTAATGGCGACTTTGTTACAGCTTCTTTCTTTTCTTTTGGTTTTATTTTCCATTAATTTACCGTACTCCGGCTCTTTTGGTTATTGCCTTTTTGCGGCTGCATTATTTATGGAGTTGAAGGATGCGGTAGTATTGAAAAATTATTTATCATTGCTGGTTATTCGCCACTCGATCGCTTGGAGGATTCAAGGTCGGTGTTTATTGAATTGTAAAGTGTCGTCGAATTTACCTGGTTTTAGTCCATTTATTAAATTTCTTATCATTAAACTTGTGTGTTACCTTCGAGGTGATTGTTAATTTTGCTTTATTAAAATATATATACAATTGAATTTTAACGCCTTCAGCGAATTTAACTTGCATTAATAGGTACTAATTATTTCATATTAATTCTTTTTTTTTGCTTCACGAAATAAATTTATATTTTTGATTGTAATATAATGTAACGCTTTAGGTTGGTTTTTCCATTTTATTTTATTAACATAACGAATTTGCGTGTTTTTTTCAAGGTAATAAGCTTGAGTTTAAACAAGGCTATTGCTATATATTTTTGATCGTTCATTTTTATTAGACTTGTTTTCACTCAGGTAATAAAGGTAAGCGCTTATTTATTTTTTATTTATCCACCTTGATCGTTTTTTTTACCATTCATGTATATTTTTCTTTAATTCAACTAACGTTGATATTTAGTTTTTGGTTCAGTTTATTCATTTTGAAAGTAACCTAAGCGATTTGTTTTTGTACGTTTGTTTGCATATTTTTGGCTTTTACGTTTTCCATTTAATTTGTCTATTGTTAAATATTTTGAATTTATTAAAATTACTTATCTGTATTTCTATATTTTTTTTGAAAACTGAAAAGTTTTCTGGCGCCCAATTTTTTTCATTTTTTATCAGTATTCACTTTATGAGTTTTAACTTTGATAAGGCAATCCTCGGCGATCTACGGCCCTCGCAAACAACTAAGTTAGTCGGCGAATTCTTTTGAGTTTTTTTATAAGTATACAGGTAGGTGATTATTTTACTTTGTTTCGCTTTTACCTGTTATAAATGTAGGGTTAGAGAAGTCTTCTTTCTACTCAACATGGTACTAGCACGGGGCCATTGGTTTTACGTCATATACGAAAGAGAGCAAAATGTCAGATTTTGCCGGTCCTAAAAATCTCACCTGGACTTAGCCAGAATCGAACCCGAGACCTTTAGTTTACAAGGCCACCTTGTATTCTGTACCACCGAGGCCGGTAGTAAAATATATAAAATTATAACACCCATTAAACTGCGATCTTAAATCTATGATATTATACCCTAGTTTATGTAGTTTCCTACCTACTTTTTTTTTAATCCTAAGTAGCCGATTTACGAGTATCATATCAAATTTGTGCGTGTTACGGAAGTTATATTGGACTTAATGTTAAATTGATATTTATATTGTATATAGTGTAACCATTTTATCCTGAAACATCTTATTTCTTTTGAATAAGCGACCACGCCTATCGTGGCCATAAGTATACCAGTAAAATATAACATCCTAATTATTCAGTCAGTAAGGGGTTGTAAGATAAAATGGGGATGCTGTATATACTGACATCTACAGATTATACCGAAGGTAAGTCTATAACAATTAATTAAGGTAATGTAATAAGACTTAAATTCGAAAGTTAAGAAGATGTCTATACCATAAGATATGTTTATTTTGATGACGTACTTTTGTAATGTAATACAAATTGGTGACGGTTCGTAGACCTACATTTGACAGGCCTGCAACCAATAGCTTAATTTAACTTTCCCACAGGCAAGTATACATCATGAGGAGCTTGTATCGTTCATGAGTTATATTCTTGAATAGTTTAGCAAGAAGCAAGCGCATTTGTAGAGGAAAACTTCATGGATGATGAAGTAATGAAGTGCATTGACTGAAGGAACCCACGGTGATATTTCAACATGAATGAAACGGTCCAAGCAAATTAGTTAATAAGAAAATATTACGCCACTATCAATGACATTTTTGAATCGACTGTTTTTAATACATATTTCCAACTGTGCAACGCGTGTTGTCTATACTGCGGCAAGAAATTGGGCCACCTAATTTGAATATCTATTTGCCTTCACTGGATTTCATTGTACATATTTTTGATAAAACTATTTATTGGCCCGATATTAAACAGTAATCTGATTAATCAGTTCTGACCTGTAAAAGCATCTTTACTACCCTTTAAAAATGCCTCGTAAGAAAGATGGAAAAGAATAAGAAGTAATTAATGAATATTTACTAGAGTTGGGAGTTCACGTCTTCCTCCACTTGAAAAACAGCAATCGAGTCAATGTTTTAGTCATTATTTTATTTGTCAAATATCGAACACAAATCTATCCTCAGTTCAATTGACAAATCGATTACATTCTGTGCTGGAATTACTACGACGACATCATTTGTGTAACTACACTACAAATAGAGAGCTATGACTAGGTCGTTTACGATATCAAGAAAATGACAGGTCCAAGCACAGATCTTTGAGGGCCTGAGGTAAACTAATGATCACATCGTAACTGGAGGAAGGGCTTTTACAAATATTCAAGTTTCGACACACAATTTAGGGTTATTTAAAATGTCTCCAAAACCTTACGCAATCGGAACTTAGTACAAAAATGTTGGTAAATCTATCTACGATGAAATGTTACACCGGTATTGCCTATGTACGTACACTGTCATTTCATGTTTGCAGTTAGTTAGTGAGACAAAAGGTTTACTAAAAGCAATAAAAAGAGAGGTCTTAGCACATGTTCTTGAGGTACAACAATGGTTGCATAATAACTGAAGGAAATAATCTTTGCAATTGTAACATTAGTTAAATGTGTTTCCAAAAGCCTAAGTACAGAACCTCTAAAATTGACAGGAGACAGTTTTCTAACGTAAGCATGAGTTCTAAACGCTATCTGGATCGATGAAAAGAGAAGCTACCTCTTCTTTTTTGTTAAGGCATATTCAGTAAAACTAGTGAGGAATTAACTTAATGATGTTTCTTGAGGGAATACATTATCAGTTCAAATAGATGTGGAATCGCTTAAATTCAATACATAGTCTATTTCTTTATTATTTGCATCAAGTTTTGCATTTCCAATACGATTCACTGTAAATACAATTAATGTATCCTTTAAAGTAGTTTGATGTACAACTTGCTTTGATAGAGTGAAAGAATCAAATCAAAACGTAATGCATTGCAATCAATGAATATACGAGTAGGTACCTTCTGGAATATTGGTCAACATTTCCTTTTTTTTTTCAACTATTTTTATTCCATGATAGAAGTCTTTCATAGAATTTTCATTTCGTGCGGTTTTGTGCCTATCTATTCTACTACGATAGATCAGCAGTTGTCTCAATGTTGGTTACTCATCTGTTGGGCCGTCTGTATCTACTGTAATGGTGCGCATGTTATAAACATTTTAAAAAGAACGCTAAGGAACTATTGATTTTTCTTTTATTTTATGTAAACATGTAAATGTTTGTAAATAATATTAAGGCCGGTTTTGTAAACAGTTTTAAGTGTTTAGATTTAAATAGACTTAAGGGCGCATGACCATTAAAACGAAACGTTTCGTTGGTATTGTAAGTTATGTTTCCTTGCAGGCAGTTTAATTACTTTTTCAGGCTAGTTCTTTGAAGGGACGGTGTACTAAAAGGGCCTTTCTTTGTCCTAGCTAAGTTATCCGTGCTTAGCCAGATGCACCCAGATGAGCTAGCGTAGCGGATCGCTAAATGTTAAAGAGATCAGGTTACGTTGCAACACTGCAACGGAATCATAAATCTCGGCAGATATATTAAAGCATTTCTAAGAAAATTATAGTTTCTTATGAAGGATTTTGTACCAAAACAGTCAGCCAATCACGGCTAAACTTCAACAAGAAGTTCGAGTTGATTTGATGAAATGAACCCCTTCAATTTGGGGTAGGTAGTGAAAAATTATTGTATAAATACAATTGATCAGAAGATCAGAGAATTGCATTCCCTTACTTACCGGACGAGAGCTACTCTGAGATTTCACAAATCTTGTTAGGCTCCTGCGCTCCTTAACCTTTTGTAACTACATTCATCAATCTTTTCTACCATACTAGAGCTAATTTGGGATCTCACAAATCTCATTAGGCTCCTACAACACTCCTGCACCCTCTTACCGTACGAGAGCTACTCTGTGACATCACAAGTTATACTAGGCTCCTACAGCCTTACATTCCTACGCCCTTTTTTATTTTTCAGGAACACAATCGTAAATACTATAAAACAAAACCCTTCGGACACCTACCACCCTTCTATAAACAGCCACGCATCCGCACCGACCGGTCCGTTGAGTTGCGACTACCCCGTCAGCACGACCGTCCACCATTGGGGGTCACACTGGAACCGGCATAACTAACTTAATTGAATTAATGTACAAATATGTTTGATATCTGCGTTTCTTTGACTTTTCTTTTCTACCCTTTATGAAAGACTGGGTTACAAATAAGCAACAAAAACAAACGAGGGTCCAAAGCTTCGGGGTGTTTCGCTGTTTAAAGGAAATTGTGAACATTCCATATCTCTCATCGTTACACTACCTCGTCTAAATGTCCCCGGTTTCCCTATAGCATGCTCGTTAACCATCCATTTTTATTTTCTCCCGCTGTACCCAACTCCATTTAAGGGTTGCAGCTTTTGCCTGCACGTGTATGACTTCTATTTGTTGCCCAATCCATTTATTTGTCCTTCTGTACATCAATGAATATCCGAAGATTGCTCTTTCCATAGTTCTTTACCTAATTGTTAAGCTTTTATGTTTTGGTGAAGGTCCAGTATTCGGCTACGTAGGTCATAAGTCATAACTCATAACAAGCAGGATAAACTGATTAAACAATTTTGCTTTTCGATGTTGTGCAATGTTTTTTGATCTGAATATCAAGCTCAGCCTTCTAAATGCTGCCCATACCAACTTTGAACGTCTCTTTATTTCAACTTGCTGACTATCCCGATCCAAATGAATGGCCTGCCCTAAATACACTTGACAATTTTTTTATCACCTACATTACATATGTCCTGTTCTGTATCGGACATCATAGTATTAGTCTTGTTTATGTTCCTCTTAAGGCCAGTTATTTAAGCTTGTTCCTTCATGCTGTTTACCATGCATTCTATTTCAATTTTGTCATCTGTTAACAGCACGACGTCGCGGTCGTGGCTCAGTTGACTCAGCGTGCGTCTGATCACTGAGATTAAGACTGCCTGGGTTCGATTCTCAGGGCCACACATACACCTAAAATATCCTACCGCTTCACTCGAAAGGCAATGGGCAATGGCAACCACCCCACGTAAAGATGTAGGTTCCGCTATATCTGTAGTCCACTTTACAGGCATACACACACAGACATATGGAGGAAAACCGGCAACGCCCTGTAAAGAGCACGCCACTTAAAGAAGACGAAGATCAGCACGGCATGGTCCGCATATCCTAGGTGGCTCAACCTTTTATCATTCACGTTAATCCTGACGTGTTACCAATGTAAATTTTTAAACAAGTCTTCCAATGCTATATTAAATAATTTCGGCGATAGACAGTCCCCCTGCCTTACTTCTCTTCTTAGTGGTATAAGTTTTGTGTCTTCTTATAAGGTAGTATGATTATCGCTTGTTTATATTTCCTATAACGTTTTATGGTCTATTCTGGAGTTTTTCAACGCATTCGGTATTATCTATAGTTCGACCGTGTCGAATGCCTTCTTGAAGTCGACAAATTTATTTGACCCTTGATTGGTTAATTTTCGTGAGAAGCTTGTAAAATAAGATAAAAGGTTGATGGGCACATAATTTTCGAGTTTGTTGTGGTCGCCTTTTTTATGTAGTAAAATTGCAACATAGTCATTCCAATGATCTGGGATTTCTGTATTGTGTAAACACATGTTCATTAAGGAAGTGATGAACTTTAATGGTTTATAGCCATTTTGTAACATTTCCAGGTGCTTTATTAATTTTTGCTTGATTCTGTTTCATTTGCTTGTATGTTTTTTTATTCATTCAGATCTTTGTAAAACTGCTCGGCGATTCTTTAGGATTGCTTGTCTATCATAGGTTAACCCATGATGGACAAGATTTGTCCACATACTTTGTGATTATTTAGAGCTTTACCTAGAATAATGTTAATTTCACGTATTTAAAAATTATACCCTATGAAATCAATAGGTTATCAATGGTCAACCATAGACCAAATAAAGATGAAAAGGGCTATAACTTTGGGGACAAATAAAAAGCACGTATGTTAGCCACAATATTTCAGTCCGAAAACATAATTATTTTAACTTTATGTTAGGTTTAGGCCATGTTTTGGTAGTTTTTAGAGTAGGCAAGCACCGAGTTACAATAAATATATTTAGCTGCAATAGTAAGTTTTTATTATTTAATTTAAATGTTCGGTTTTGGCTTGTATTAATGGTCAAAAATGATTTGGCTTTTGCATACAAGCGAACAACGGAAGTATCGGTCCGGTTATTCACATCTGAATTATCGAACCAATAGAGCGATTGTGTGCTATTTTCGTTTCCCCGCAGATCTGTCCAGATCTGGGGAAATACAAAAAGTCTCATTTACACATTTCAATGAATAATATCGCACTGTAATTTTACTACTGCAGACTTACCGTGAAGTTTGTACTGTGCAAATAGAACTGTTTTTATTTACGTCGCATATGTGCAGTATGGGTAAGCATTCATAAGTAGTACATAATCGCTAGATTGATTTGGTGATCCGGGTGTACGTTTATTTTTAAATAATTAGATTGGAATGGACAATTCATAGCTAAAATCAAACAAATAGAACTTCATTGTATTAATACAAATCATAATTGCATTGCTTCTCGTATGTGAGGGTATTTTAAACCCAGGAATTAACTAGGAGATCATCCAATTCGATTGTACAATAGTTACATGACCAATTATTTCAGTGCGATTAATTTTGCTTGCATATGGCTGATTGTTATTATTAACTAGAATTAGTTCACAAGAAACTTAAGCTTCAGACCTTTCTTAATAAAGTTTTCCTCAAAATAATTGTTAATATTTAGATGTCCATGTCCATGTTCTACAGGATGTTATAGTTAAATTTAGCTAAGAAAAAAAAATATGCTAGTCTTTTTAGCACTAAACTAACATTTATTAATGGTGAAATAAGAATAAATTAAAAATAAATAAGCTTAAAGTAAAGGTTAATCAAGTTACGCAATCCATGAAAAGTTAAAATAATGATGATAAGATAACAAAGTTACCTAAATAAATTTATCTTCCTATAATTTGTAACTGTAAAGTTTTAGAACACATGGCGAAGTTTAAATTAAACTTACAAATGGAAAGTACCAACATTCTGGTGCGCCTGAAATTTATTAGAGACAATTAAAAGTGATATTTACGAAGAGAGTATCATTCAGATGTAGATGTAGCAGTGTATCAGGGAATTATCCGTTACATCAAACATAAATTTTGAATTTTAGATGATAAACTATAGGGGCGGTTAAAAGGTTTTCACTGTTTTACTAACCACGGCACGGTGGTGTTTATGGTTGGCATTCAAAATCGAGAAAATCGTAACATTTCTGCTGAATAGCCGGCATTTAAAATATACTTAACCGCTTGTTTTATAATTTACAGCATTGTAAACTGTTGCCCAACGACCGTAAAATTACTAATGATCGAACAATTTTTCATAGTTTCTACACAACTGCTGCCCTTTTCACGTTTAATGAACTATATTTAACGCTGTAAATCACTTGGAAGCAAGATAATGTTACTGAACAAAGCATTTCGTGCAACATTTTCGTTACAAAAAGTTTCTTTTATTGTCCTATCAAGGACACGACTAAAAATATCCTGTTTAAATTCTAATTTCTTTGTTTTGTAAAGAATACGGGCTATTATCTGATCAAAGTTTTAACCGTGTTTTTTCCGTTAACGGAGCTCATAACCTAAATTCAATCTTTCTGTGAGCTCTATTAATTAACTTTTATGACATTTATAGCCACTGTTGATGTTTGTTGAACAAAACTACCCTACTAATTGCACTACAAAATTTCGCATTTTTGTATGAAAAATAAATTTCGGCGGGTAATTAAAATTTCACAACGGGGTAGTGAAGACTTACCCCTCCATTACAATAATTAAATAAGCTCTTAACTACGGCGATAAATCAAATATCGTTACAACATAACGTAAATCAGAAATCCAATAATGAAATGTAGAGGCCATGAAAACAGAAAGCTAAATATTAATAAAAATAAATGAGGCCATTAATAATAAATTTTACTCTTATCTGATTTTTCGTTTTTGATGAAAATCGTATTGCAATCAGAAACAGGTTACGCTCGTTTCATATGTGCAGTAGAGTGTTTATTTTTCATACTCAACATTCTGTATTTATTAGTATCGAAAATAAACAAATAAATTTTCGTTTGAATTGAATAGTATCCGATTATCGTACGAATTAATAACGAAATTCGGGACTTCATTATGTTACATTAAAATGGGTTTAATTAAAACTGCATTAATAAATATTTTATTATATTAGTCAGGAACAAAGGAATACTTTTCATGTTTATCATTTATAACATCAAATTAATTTGCTTTTAATTCAGTACACGCGATATGTTAAGCGCCTTCCAAACTGTTCACTATTAGTAAAAGCCCCTTTATATTAATATCTTTTTAGCGTAGTATTTACTTTTGTTTCCGTTTTATTGAAAGTGCTGATAAGTGATAACTCAAATATACTCGAATATATACGTTTGAAAATAAAATAAGACTTTCGTTTAAGGAATAATTATGAAAATTTAAACGATTTAAAAAAATCATAGTGTAACCAAGAAGTTTAACCATTTTGAATTTTTTTTTTTTATAGAAAATTTAGACGTAAACTCTGGGAAATACTTGAAAATCTTTCAAAAAGAATTACACAATTAAGGCTGATGTTATATATAAAATTCTTATAAAATTTCTATAAATAAAGAAGCGGCCGTATATTCCTTAACCTTTGTGTTTTTTCTTTTTATTGAAAACTGTTGTTCCTTTATATTATTCAGCCTTGTTTCGGTCTTAGTGAAGACGCTCATAACTCAGATATTTAAATTTAAATAGTTATTTGTATGCTAAGGCCGCGAAATTCTATTTTAGCGTACCGAGAGAAAAATTGTCGCCGAGGCCGCTTGCGGCCGAGGCAAGACAATCTCGAGGGCGCTAAAGAATTTCGCGGCCGAAGTATACACAACATTTTTTGTGCAGCCGTAAAAAATACATAATAAAACTGACATTTTCATATGTCAACTCTCATGTGTCAAATAAGTGACGTTTAGTTTAACGGCCGTTACTAAGGGTAACGGCCGTTAAAATATTTCGCGGCCGTTACTAAGGGTAAGGCCGCGAAATCGGATTTCGCGTCCTGTATTGCGTACGCGAAATGACCACTTCGCGTCCGGCTGCACAAAAAATAAATTAAGGGCGCATAGAAAGCAATTAACAAAAATCAAAGGGTAACCAAGAAGTTTATGGAATACAAATAAATTAAAGGCCTGCGTCTTTAACGGAATTTTTTTGTTTTATTCTTGGCTATCCAATGAAACCTGAGAAATATCTGAAAATACTTCTAAAAGAATAGCAGAACCAAAGCAGGTGTTTTGCAGAAAACTCGCAATAAATATAGAAACGATGGAAGATTCTAAATAAAACTTAATTTTTTCTTTTTATTGAAACGTTGGTCATTTATATTAATGTCCTTTTACGGTAGTGTTTACTTTCGTTTCCGTCTCACTACTGACCTCGGTAACTCAAATATTTACGTTTGAATATAAATTAAGACACTGCTCAAAACTGATAAAAAAAAGCAAAGGTAACCACGAAGAGGGGAAATAAATTAAAGATGTATTGGAAAAACACACATACTATTGAAGATACTGGACAACACGATTCAAGAAATGTCACAATATCGTTTGTCGCCGGCAGAATTTTAGGTGAACGAAGCAGAGCAGGAGAACCAATTATACTATTCGTCACACACGCAGCCCTTATAAAATAGTTAAAAGACAGCAAAGCACCCCATCACCTAATAAACAGGATAATCAAAGCAGCACCAGAAGGAAATATTGCGATCCAGTAAGTAGTTTGGACAAAGAATAAAACCATATCAGAAACACAGAGGAATAAAGTAAGGATGTCCACTCTTGCCTCGCCCTATTACCAGTGCACTTCATAAAGCATTCCAAATAACAAAATCGAGCTCCGCCGGAGAGGAATACATATAAAAAAATTATTTCTACCCAGAGAACTAAGCCTAACTCTTAAATGTTGACATGTTATGTATTCCCCGTCCTCCTCTATTATGCGGAAACTTGGATGATAAATAAAAAAATAACTGACAGAGTGAACGCCTTCGAGATGCGGATGTACAGATTGACACTTAGGATTGCGTACACAGAACACATAACGAATGAGGAAGTGCTGAGGCGATTACAAAAACAAAAATAAATCATGCTCACAATCAAAACACGCAAGCTTCAGTACCTTGGACACGTCATGAGAAACAGCAAATACTGTCTGTTACAGCTGGTCCTGCAGGGAAAAGAGAGGTCAAGGAAGAAGACACCATTCCTGGCTAAAGAATTTCAGAGACTGATTCGGGTTTACATCAACAGAACTGTTTCGTCTGGCTGCAAATAAAGTGAGAATTGCCATGATTCTAATGTCCGGAACGGATAGGACACTCGACGAAGACCAGAAATGATCAGAATTTTAGCAAAGTTATGCAGACGATTTACTGATTCTAGCGGAAGAAAAGGCCTATGTGGAGCAACTACCACAAAAAAAATCACATAAAATCTGAACGACGCGGTGCTAGAAATAAACATCACTAAATGCGAAGCCATGATAAGACAACCAAGACTACACAACCGAGATGCAATAGAGGAAAACATAAAATTCGGACATTTTAAAATAAAACGAGTTAAAAAAATGAAATACTTAGAAGCTCATATACCTACTGATAATCACATAGGTTCACCAAGCTACTCACGGTGCTCACGTTAGACTACCAACACGACATCAGTATAAACTGCCTTTGAGATTGAAGAAGAGGATCTACACAATAATAATTTGCCCAACAGATTGGCCCAACATTCCCAACAGCCCTATACGAACTAAAAACCAGTCCAATTAAAAAGGGAAGTAGAGTGGCACTGCGAAAATATCTAAATATTTTCAGAATAAGGTCGAACGAAGACGAATGGACAACCCCATATGAACCACTAGAGGGCAAAACAATAACTAAAAAATTAACAGCAGCACGGGTAAAATATTGGGCATACATATTAAAGAGAGAAGACCACATATTTAAGAAGGCATATAACTGATCTAACAACAGACATTAATGAAGGTGACAAGGCCATGTTACACGAGGAAAGCAGCACCGGAACAAAATATAGAGCCATCGGGTGTACCACACAAAATTTGTAAGAATGGGCAAAAAAACATAATTGCGATGAAGAGGAAAATATACCGCATATACGACTCAAGAGAAAAATCAGATATCGAGGAAATAGAAGTAGAAGAAGAATATATAAATATCTAAGGATAATGCAGAACAGCTAACAAACAACTAATAATAAAAATAAGGAAACAAGGACTATAGATGTGAAGCACAATGAAAATAATAAATAATGATAGTAATAACGATTAGACTAAATTAGCATAAGGTAACATGGCAGGTATGTTTGTGTTTAGGCGTTTCATATCCTAGACCTACGAAATTAGTAATAGTTATTAGAAGTACTGTTAACATAAGATGATAATACATGTTTAACCCTCTCAGACATATTATATTCAAGAAAGCTGGCAAGATACCTAAAAATCCTTCTGAAAAACATAAAAACTGAATGGACTACTCCAATGCCACTCGGTTCAGATATTGTTATGTCTCAAAAATGAACCTACGTAACTGTCAGTACCAAAAAGAAATAAAAATGGTTGGAACGTATAATATGCAAGAGGTGGTTTCATCCAAATTGTCTTTCTTTTAGAAATACAAAGACGCGATAAAAACATGCCCAAAAAGGAAAAGCACTTACCTTATTTTTAAGTTTCTTATTTTCGCGCCTTTGTTTAGTTAATTTTTTATTTGTACTTTGTGGCCATCTCTCCTGTATTACGGTGATTGCTTGATTGTCGGTGGGGTTTCCACTAGGTTGCTAGCCCAGTATATGCACTTTGACTCTATGGTCTTTTGTACAACCCATATCCTATCTCTGTCAAGGTAGTTCCGTGTCTTCAACGAGTTTCGGGATGTTACATACGAGGTTTTCGTGAGTATGAGCTAATCCACGGGAAATTTACCCGAAGAGTTACTGCCTCTTACAGTACAGCGCAGGACAGTCAAAGATTATGCGCGTAGCTGTTTTCTCCTTTTTTTCACATAGTCTTCAGAGTATATCATTGCTGTATACACCTGTCTTCCCAGATGGAAGTGGCCTGTAACAAGTCCCGCCGGCGTCTGATCTCGGTACGTCCTAAATGGAGTAGCTCAGTCGTTAATCTGCGAGAAGACATTCCAATTATTTCCCTCCCCAGTCTTTATACCTATGATGCATCCCGGCGAGAGGCATTTTGTGCCCTGGTCCACGCGTCTATCGTTTCATTTGGATATTCCGAATACAGGCTGTGGTCTTATAAACGGGATCGATGCGCCAGTTTTTGCTTTTTCATTGGCCTCCACACCTGTGTGTCCTGGTGCCTTTATGAGTCGAACACTGTTCTTCTCGGATAGCATTGCTAGTTGAGACAGGCATTCTCTCGTTAATTAATTCATGGTGATTCACGCGCTTTTAAGGTTGCTTGACTATCAGTCAGAATACTTATGTGTTGTCGAGTATACCCACATTTTACATTCTCTTGTACACATTGCATTATAGCAAAGATTTCAGCCTGGAAACTGTGGCTTTGGTTCCAAGAAATACACTTTGTTCTTTTTTGATCTTACACCGTGTATACCTGCCCATGTATCCTGTGATGGGTGGAATCTATCTGCAAACCAGGCTAACCCTTTCTACAGATAGGGTGGGATTCCTTTGAACCAAATCGTTGCGATCGTATTTCAGAGTGAATGGTTTGTCAAAAGAGTACACTGCTTCAGTGCAGTGAGTGCCAATTCTAGTGGTGGGTTCACCTATGACCACTTCTTGTATTCATTTGTGTCCACACCGTTTATTGTGAATGTGCCAATTGTCGGTGAATGTCATTCTACGGCCCGTATTACGTTGGCCAACTCGCCCAACTAAGGGGATAGATGGCCAATTGCAACTATTTTATAATTATTAAGAAAATAAAATGAATTTTTGCCGTAGTTTTACACTTACCTGTTAGCACGATAATTTTTGCAGAAACAAAACAAATAATACGTCTACGCCTTACCAAAACTGTACAAGAAGGTAGTACGTGGTTTCCAAAATACTGGTCATCTCACTCAACTTTACCCTAAATTAATTATGCCAAATGAATTTGAGATGTTTAGAAGAATTACTTGTAAAGTCCCCAAATTTTTGATATTCGTCAACGTTCCCAAGAAAATTGGAAAATATTTAAAAATTCCTATAAAGAATTCCATAAAAAGGGCAGATATTTTATAAAATCGCAATAAACGCCCGGAGATTCGAAAAAAAATCAGATTTATTTCTTTTTATTGATACTTGTTACTCATTTATCTTAATAATATTTTTAACCTAGTCCTGGATTCTGAATTGTAAGAGGAGGATGAAGTAGTCCACGGGCACTTAGGTCTCAATTTTAGTCCGCGGTACCACTTCCATTTCAGCATAATCCTCTGGAGTCTCACTCAGGCCATCCAACTCTTTCGACGAACTTGGGGATATCTGCCAAAGTAGTGCTGCGAACTCCAACTATGTTAGGCCAGAAGTCCCGCAACATGGATCCTCTGATTTGAGCCATTTAACTTAGTATTTACTTCCGTTTCCATTTTAATAAAGACGCTCATGAGGCTCAGATATTTATATTTGAAAATAATTTAAGAAACTTGTTAAAATCGATATTATGAAAAAGTTGCTGAGTATGTACAGTGAAATTAAAGATTGAAAGTTGTTTATTATTCGACAATTTTTCAAAGAAAGCTGGCAAATACCACTAAAAATCCTTCTAAAAGAATTATGATTTGTTACAGTAGAAATCACTCGCTTGCACTGGTTGTATATTATTTTCTTTAGACTTTCCCAATTCCGTTAGGATTGCATGGTTGCATACAATAATGCATACGTCACGCTTCTCTTACTATAAATTTAGTCACTAATGGGTTTAGAATCTTTAGGGAATTCGTAAATCTTTATGTTGGTTTTCTTTAGGAAATTATCAAGTCAATTGACTTTGGAGGTCTATTCTTCAGGAGGTCCGACTGAAGACGTTTACGTTATAAGGATCTGGCGCCCAAGAAACATCGTTTGTTTAGGTATTTAGTGAGCACTACTATTTTCTTTTAGGAACCTCACGCCCACGCAACAGAGCAGCGGGTTTATTTAGTGTTATCACCTCAGGATAACAATTGATATCTAAGCCTAGTGCTGGTGTAGCAACCTATAAACAAGACATAAGCAAGATATTTTATTTATACATTTAAAGCTTTTACAAAATGGTATTAAATAAACGACCCAAGATTCCAAACAAACTTAATTTCATCTTGTAGTATTGACTCTTGTTTCCGTGTTGTTGAAGACGTTGATAACTCAAATATTTACATTTGAAAATAAATCGAGAAACCTTTCGAAATCAATTAAAAAAAATTAAAGGCTAATCTTGAAAAAGTTACGGACTACAAATGAATTAGAGACGTACGTTTAGCGAATTTTTAACGGAAAATATTTCCAATGAAATCTGGAAAATACCTGGAAATTCTTCTAAAAGAATTATATAAACAAAACAAGTATTTTACATAAAACTCTTACAAAATCACAATAACAAAGAAACGACCGACCGAAGATTCCAAATGCAAAACTTATTTTTTTTTTTTGGTTGAAAATTGGTGGTATTTTATATTAATATTCTTTTTAGGGTAGTATTTACTTTTGTTTCCGTCTAATTGATGACGTTGATAACTCAAATAATTACATTTGAAAATAAATTTAAAAACTACTCAAAATTGATAAAAAACAAGAGCAGCCAGAGAATTTTACTGAATAGAAATAAAGACGTATGTTTAAAGACTTTTCCCAAATACCTGAAAAGCTTTCTAAAAGTATTACACAAACAAGGCAAATGTTTTACATAAAACGCTTAGAAAATTGCCAAAATTAAAAAATCACTGATTTTCTTTTTATTGAGAATTGTTGCGCCGATTTGCACTTTTTAATTTTAAAAATAGCAAAAGATTTTGCAATTTTTCCAGCAAAAAGTGTCCTTAAATATAACAAACGTTAAATCATGGAATCATGGAAACATCACTCTGTTCAGAAGTAATATCAGTTACATATCTAACTGTAACCCCATAATTTCAAACGGTTAAGATTCAACTACAAACTTCGGAGTTCAAGGGCACTATGAGCACCACTGTCCGTCCGTTGGGTACTGTAACCAAATTAGCAGACCCTGATAACTTCCTACTTATACGATTTGTGACGAAAGGATAAGATCTCTGAAACTCTCAGAATGTATGAAGCAAGGATAGTTGAGGAAACCACCAACAAGCAAGCATTAGTAGTTTGTTGATATTTGAATTAGTTCACACCGATTTAGCTTCTCTAAGAAACAGAAGAGAATTGTTATTTTTTTGTAAACACCATTTTCAGGTTCCGAGTACCTACTTATAAGAAAGTTATATACAAAGTTTGCTTTTAATTTAGTATTTTTTGCTCAAACTTTAAGCGTAGCTTTCTGACTTAACAGTTGCGTTGGTTAGAACTAACCAAATTGTTTCCTTTTATTATTTTTTGAAACTGAGTATTTAACTGGCCATTCACATAACAAGCAAACATTTCCTTGGGAATGTTTACAAATCCTATTATTCAACGCAAAGTTCTTTACTATTTACGTATTTACTCAAACGCGCTATTTATTGATTGATCATTTCTACGCAGTCAATACCTGGAAGAGAATAATGGAACACTAACTTTATAACGTAAACAGAGCTCACTTTTAAAGAACTACAGCCAACAGGAAGAGAAATTTCCAACGTGACTTTTCTAACGTATTTCCAAATAATACTCTTCATTTATCATTGAAATGGGAGGGAATTAATGGTATCTAAAAGAATCTAAAGAAACAAATATTAAAACAACATGTAATCAGTAACAAATTTAACTTTTCCAAATATTGGTATTGTAGTGAGCTATGCATCTGTAATAAATGAAGGTTCTGGGTACATGTTTTAAGAAACCGAAGAGGAAGGGGTGCGTAAGTGTTCTAAAAAATTTACAAGAGGGTAGATAAGCGCTGCCCGACCAGACGGGGCAACCTACAGGGCATGAAATAAACCGAAAATTAGACGTTATTGCTGTAAATAAATTATTTACCAGCGAAATATAAATTAAACCGAGTCGGTGTTCGTTTTTGTAATTTTAGTGTAGTTAAATTAGTTCAAACACTGTAAATATTTCGTTAAATAAATAATTTACACGGAAAGTACGTGCGGGTTTATAGCAATCTTGTTACAATATTAAAAGACCAATCGTAGAGAGGAGGTATAATAAAGAAAAGATTAAGTAAATACTGTATAAGTCAGCTCTAAACAAAAATAAAATTCCAGGTTGCTTAAGATCAACGTCCTTGCGAATAACTTTTCTGATTTTGTTTTAGTAAAAGTTCCCGAAATCGTACAGAACAACAAAGTATACAGAATCACAATCTTATATAAAACAAATCGAAGGACTATTATTCGTTCCTAAATTAGTTTTTCAAAATTAATTATGAACTGATACCCTGCAGAGAATCATCTTATCTCTTCCTTCTTAATTAAGATTGCGGATTATCGAAATCAGTTTTTCCCCACCTCCGTTCGTTCCACACTTCTTTCAATACCTTACAATAAAATTCAATCACAAAAGTTTCAGTTTAATCGGAAACTTTTTCATTCCGGCGAAAGTCCTTTTTATAAGACGATTTATGATGGAAATTTTTTAATACAAGTTTTTCCAACTGACGCAATACCTCATTAAAAAGGCGGTAATTTATAAATAAAATTAATATCAAGAATGACTTACCTTTGTTTGACGTTGAATCGCTGATCGTTGCCCGACTTCAGACTCAGGAAAACACTTCCTTCATGTTCGCACCATTAAATTCCAATTACCAAGTACGGGAGGGGGCGCGTTTTTGTTTTATCTTAATTGTACAAAATAAAAAGAAAACAAATTAAAATCAACGTTTTAGTTAGTAAGTTGGATCATAATTAGAGGGAGAGGAAAGGTTGTCGACGTATAACGTGAAAATCGTTTTAATATAAAATTTATATTTCCAGTTACAAAACCTTATAAAACGTTAACAACTTGGGAATTTGTATCGACATTTACATTCAGCTTTATTGTCAACAAATATGATTAAATATTTAAATAAAACTCAATACAGTAAACATTACCATCCGTGTCTTTAAAAAACGTCTCCGTGCCTTTTTCACATTAACATTCTTAGTGCAGTATATCACATAACCGGGCTTAAGTTTCGTCTTCCATTCGTCGCACCATCCACACTTCTAAATCACTGTAACACATTTTCATATTTTATCAAGAGCGATTCGCTCGTTTACTGCGAAGTGCATCTAGCAAGGGTCAAGCTGGAAGGAATAATCTTGTAACATTTGCATAGGGTATATAAATTTTGACGATCTTACATTTTTCCGCGTGTTTGCTGATGTGATTTCCTCGGTTTCATTACCGTTATTCCCAAGTTGCTCATTCCTAACTGGACAAGACATATGGGGATGATGAGTTTGACGTTGTTTCCTCTGTAAAGTAGACATATATGGAGGGCTAAGGGGTTGCAGACAAGGGAGCATTTGATTTGTCCCTTCCATTCCGGGATACAATAAAGGATCTTGTCTATACAACACAGTAGTTGGTGTCGACTTGTTATAAATTACATAAGGCACCTCGTGATGTGGTATAGAAAGCTGGGTGAATTGTTCGTCATTCTAAAAGGTCGCGTTATGATTAAGTTGTAAAAAAAGTGCATAAAAGAACTTACCTGTCCAGGTATTCTAAACTCGTCGTAGTGGCTGTTTTGTCCTACAATAACGACGGGAGTCTGCAGTCTTGAATAGTTCCTCAAGGGAGCGTTATTTAGCATTACAAATGTACGTTTGTCATCTTGGTAGCATTCGTCCCCATTACCGTGAGGAATAATATCGGGATTTTTCTCTTCTAAGCTTTCAACGCTACCGTTCAGGTCCGCGTTTGCTTCTGTGTTAACTTTATCGGCCCCGTTTGCCGTACATTGCGTGACTGATAATGACAGCCCTTCGTCATCGTAAGTTTTCAACTCGTGCTCTCCTCCACAATTTCGGAAGCGAATTACGATCACGATTATAATTGCTACCAGCATGAGTGCTGCTACTACTCCTATCAAAGCTCCCATCATCGGGCTAATGTGAAGGGGTATGGAAGTTGTAGTTGCTGAAGTATACGAATAAACTGCTATTACACATCAAATAGCCTCGGGAAATGAACTCGTGTTAATACTAACAAAAACTTACCGGTGTGCTTTTCAGCAGACTTAAGTGTATACGCTTGTAAGCGAACGATATTACTTTTTCCTTTTTTGTTTGATGCGTAGAGCTCGACATCAAACCCAAGGCCTGATTCCAACCCTCCAACTATAAACACAGGATTTTTAGATGAGACGCTGCTCACCAACTTATGAGTTTGCATGTCGTAGATTTCCATAACAAATTCTTGTTGCAAACCGCCGTCAAATCCCTCAACACATTCGACGTATAAAGATTCGGTAGTTTGATTTTGAATGGTGCAGTTTGTAAGTGCATCCGGTTTCCCTGTTAAAAAAATATTAAAAGAACGTCTTTCGAAAAACGTGATCGATTTGTATACCAGCAGGATTGATATAAAACACGCAGGGGTCCTTTTGTTCCCCGATTTCATTTTTTCCGCTGCATAGCAACGTTCCGTAGTCGTATTCCGCTACGGGTTTATAGGATATTGTACTGCGCGAGCGATCTGTTGTGATTAAATTTTGAGGAAGTTCAACTGTTAGAGCGCTGTTATCACTATTGTTGAATCTCCAGGTAAACTGAATATCTGTCGGATTCCCTTCCAATTCGCATCGAACTTCTACTACTTCATGCTTAGCGATTCCATAAGCTCTCGTTTGACCAGGTTTGCACAAAGGAGCAACTACGTAAAAACCTTTTAGCTTCAATATAACCTAGTGGTAAAAAAACACCTTACATTTAACATCTAACTGAACGGGATTGCTTTCCCCGTCGCCTTCTTGATTACTTCCAACGCATGTATAAAGGCCAGCGCGACCTTTAGTTACGCTTTGTAAAACTAAACTTTGATTACTGACGATTGTTCCCGATGAAGGGTTGTTATGCAAGACTTTTCCCTACAAATTTCAGAATTTAAACTAACTTAGTGTATTTGTATGTCACGTAGCTTACATTGTGCCTCCAGCTAACTCTGTATACCCATGGATTTGATTTAATGTTACATTCAAAGTAAACGTCGACGCCCTCCCTAATCGTGCTTCCGTTCAAGTTACTTCCTAATTCTAGCGTTACTAAAGGGACATCTGCAACATTGACAAGTTTACCAAGTAAAAAATTCCTATCAGTCTATTTCACATCGGGTGCCTCATTTATTTGCTATTAATTCCCATTTGGCACCACAGTCACATCCTCTGACTACGCCTCTTAGGGTACATTATGTTGTAGATATGGCGGAAACAGAATAGAATAACAATAAACTTGGCGCCCGAGTTTACAACGTCATTTGCGATGCTTGTATAGACATATTACCCGTATATAAAACCAGAAACTACCCTTAAATTTTGTAATGCAAGATTTATGCGTAAAATCAGGATATAAAAGGAAAATGATCTGTGAGTGCTTCTAACAGCAGAGTATTATCGGGGCAGTTTCGAGTTTCGAGCACGATTTTTAAAGCTTACGGTAAATATCTAATCTCCATCCATCCTCGATACCACTATCAGTAATCAGTTGCTGTTGTCCCCTACACGACAGATATTTTCCAGCGTCCTCGATGGACGGAACAAACGTTAAAACGCTCGTTGTTGTATTGCCATCAGGACTTGTCTGAAATACAATAGACTGGTTGATGTAAACCGAGCTATTAAACACGCTGTTTCAATTCTTTTATGCAGTATGTAAATTAAAAAAAAAAAAAAAAACTGTCCAAACCGGTGCGAGGAGAATAACAAATACAGTGTGAATGCAAGCGTTTGTTTCTTAAGGGCCAATTTTGCGTTGCTGAACCCGTAATGGTTACTTTTTAATTAAATGAGAAGCTTACCGTCTCTTGAGTATTTATCATCTGCACGCTTCCTTTCCACCATGTTATGGTAGGAGCAGGTCGAGAACCGATGACTTCACATCTTAATTGGTACGTACTTTCAGCTGAAAGGGGTCGATTTTCACCTAAAAGCTTTACCCATAGCGGACGCACTGAAACAATATAAACAAGAATTTTAGTGGTTTCATGTAACATTATGCATCTTTATTTAAAATTTATATCCTTTACGTAACCTATTGCATTACTAATTATTGATTATGTTAACAAAACGTCTTTAAATTTTAAATAAGAAGATCTAATATTCTAACATTTGAATCAAGCATTTTAGAAAAAAAGTAGGTATTTTAGTTGTGCATGATTGAAAATAGAAGATTTTAGTTTTGGAAGACATGAAGATATAAGAAAAATGGTGAAGCACGCATCGATAGTAAAGAAGGTAGAAATAATACAATTAAATGGTTTGTGGATGTAGGAAGAATGAGGGAAACAAGACTAACGAGACTAGTAAGTGAACTACAAAAACAAAGGGCAGAAAGAGACTAGGAAAACCCAGGAAAACAGGAAAGGGAATGGCAAAACTAGAGAAGAGATGAAGCGAATGGCAACAGATAGAGGAGAATGGAGAAAGTAAATAGATGGAGGAAAGGACGCATATGTATTTTAAATCCAACGCCAAAAGGCAGAAGGACTGTTAATGAAAGAATGCATGTATGGAAGGTCTTGTAACTCATTTGTGTAGGCAACATATAAAAAAAAAAATTATTAAAGGTTTAGAAAAGGTTTCGATATTCTTAATTTTAGATCCATACAAAGGAACCTTGACTGTTTATTAGAAATTAATGGATTAATTAACAGTTTCATTAACATCACTTTATTGATTACTTAATGAGCCAATTAATGAAATAAACGGTCGTTCTATAATTGTTGATTATTAGGTTAACTAATTATCTTATCGTTCAAGTAATCAATGAATGACTATTTCTTATTTCATATTTCAGCATAGGTTTATGTTGAACCTTAGCATAGGTGAATTGAAATTAGGGTAGAGATCAAACCTTCTAATTAGTTTAGGTCCCAAGGAGATAGGGGGAGGGCTGTAGGGGCTCTAACTCTTCCCACAAATCCATGCAGTACATATTTTAAACTGATGTGATTGTTATTTAATTGTTTATAAAAAATTATAAGTAAACATATCGAAAGCTATATCATTGAAAAGAAGATAAAATAAGATTTTCGGCGATGTAAAAATAAAATGTTGTTTCCATTTAAAAAAATATAAGTTTGTGTTGTAACTGAAAAATCAGGAGACATCCAGATGAGTAAGCAATCTTATTTCAATCTTATTTCATACAAAAATCGAAGTTGTTCGCAGTAATGTCATTGACATGTTTGGGCAAATGAAACCAAAACGAATACAGTTAAAAAACTTATTCAATTTTGATGCCAATTTAATAGCAAAAGTTACAGTGAGAATGAAGAAGTTAATAAGACGTCAAAACGAGTATGTAGATAGAAGACGTTTGAGAGAACCCAAAATACATGATACAGTTCAACAAACAATAACAAAAGAGATAAACGACATGAATTTACAAATAGACGAAGTCAATATTGACGGAAAATGGAACAAGATACAAGAAGTATTGTCGTCTGTAATCAAAGGACAACTAATAAGTAAGAGAGTAAAGAAGAAGACTTGGATGACGCAGGACATTCTAAACCTCATGAACCTGAGAAGAAAGAATAAAGCAAATGCAGAAAAATATAAAGAAATACATAAGATAATACAAAGCAAAATTAAAATAGCAAAAGAAAAATATCTTTCTGAACAATGTGAAGAAATAGAACTATTAGAAACTAAACATGACAACTTTCACATGTACAAAAAGATTAAAGAAGTAACAGGATACAAGAATAAAAGAAACGTCAGTAATGCCATCAAAGATGCTGATGGACATATACGAACTGATATAAAAGACCAATTAGAGAGATGGAAGACTTACATCCAAGCACATTTCAATGACGAAAGGCCACAAAACACTATCTTAGACGCAAATGCGGACAATTTTAAAATTTTAAAATCAGAACTAATTTATGCTCTGAAAAATATGAAAACAGGCAAAGCTGTTGGCCCTGATGAGATACCAATAGAACTTATTAAACTTTGTGACGATGAGGTATTAGATGTTCTTTTAGACTTCTTTAACACCATTTATGACACCGGTTTAATTCCCAAACAATGGTTGTTATCTACCTTTGTTTTAATCCCCAAGAAAGTTAACGCAACAGAATCGAACCATTGCACTCATGGAACATACTTTAAAATTATTCTTAAAAGTTATTCATAAGAGAATTTATAAAAAAAAACTGGAAGAAGATATAAGCAATACCCAGTTTGGTTTCCGACCAATCCTTGGAACGCGGGAAGCTCTCTTTGGGGTCAATGTGCTTTACCAGCGGTGTTTGGATATGAACCAGGATGTGTACACCTGTTTCATCGATTTCGAAAAGGCTTTCGACAAAGTGAAATATGGTAAACTACAAGAATTTCTCCTTCTGAAGGGTATAGATAGGAGAGATGTGAGTATAATTAGTAATCTATATTGGGGACAGAGTGCTAGTATAAAAGTAGCAAACAAAATAACCGACGAAATAACCGATGAAATTAAGATAAGTCGTGGAGTGAGACAGGGCTGTACCTTATCTCCGCTTCTCTTTAACGTTTACAGCGAAGCCATCTTCAAAGAAGCCTTGGAGGAAAAAACTACGGAAATTAATATAAATAGTGAAATAGTCAATAACGTGAGATACGCAGATGACGCGATCCTGTTAGCAAGCAACCTTACTGATATACAACATCTGCTTGAAAAAGTAAATGGTCGTTGTAACGATTACGGCTTAAATAAAAATAAACTTCAATAATACCAAATGAATGGTAGTTACAAAGTCTCCACAGATTCAAATGAATTTAAGAGTTGCAAATATCTTAATAGAACTGGTACAGACATACAAATACCTTGAAACTTGGCTGGAACAAACAGCTGATCAAACAACGGAGATAAGAGCTCGAATAGAAATAGCTAGATCCCGCTTTGTAAAATTAAAGAAACTGCGCAGTAGTCGGAACATCAGCATTGGGCTCAGGATGCGAATGCTTCGTTGTTATGTGTTTACCGTCTTGCTTTACGGGGTAGAAGCGTGGAGCCTTAAGAAGAATCACTTGGATAAGTTGCAAGCTTTTTAAATGTGGTGCTACCGCAGAATAGCCTAGATCGAAAGAATAACTAATGTAGAGGTTCTGCGAAGGATGATTAAGGAATGTGAAATTATATGTGCAATAAAAAAGAGAAAGCTTGAGTACTTGGGCCATATAATGAGAAGTCCCAAATATGCACTGCTCCAACTCATTATGCAGGGGAAGATAAAGGGCAAAAGAAATATTAACAGGCGTAAAACATCTTGGCTGAAAATCCTCCAAGAGTGGTTTAATTGCAGCAGCATTGAACTATTTCGATCGGCTGTCGACAAAATACGTATAGTAATTTGGGAGAAGGAACATAACAAGAAGAAGAAGAAGAAGAAGAAGAAGCAAAACTATAACCCAATGCGTGTAAGAATGTTGTATTCGATACCTAATATAATGTATGTCTGTAAACTGTCGACATCTCAGTTGCTTTGAAAAACAAATTACAAGTCTTAGATTAAATCATAGACAATGACATTTTGCAAATCTTGACATTAGGTTTTGTGTTCTGAATCTAATTACGAAATATGTTTCTGAAATCATAACGTACTGGGATGTTGACAGTTTAGAAACACCCGTTATAATACAAAGGTGTAAACCTAACTTAGCTAGAATGAAATTGATAACATACGTAAAATCAGTTTTCTTAGCAAACTAAATTGGGCCAGATCAAAATTTAATATAATAACTAATTTTATTTGTTCGCAAAACTTGGTAATATAACCTCTATATTATAAATGACAGTTTATCCCAAAAATCAAACTAACGATATAAACGTAATTTATGTTGTGAAACTGTCGCCACGGGCGTTATAAACCATCCTCGACGTGGCAGCTTAACGATCTTGTTAGTTTATTGTTGTTTCATGAAAAATCGGAGTTTTCCCATAAAAATATGAACAGCTTCGAAGTAAACCTAAATATGGGAAAATTACTTAGGTAAATGAATTTTAAACAAACAAAATAACGCGCTATAATGTAATGTGACTGCATGTGTGCTAAGTAAAGCTTTTTGTTGTAACTACAGTTTCAAAATTAATTTCAGGAAGTTAGGACTTGTCGCTAGTCGCAGGGGAAACCTTATGATCCACACCGGCTTTTACGGGTCTATTGCTATTACATTACACTAACTCAGGCTGCTTCCTGCTATTTTCTCCTCTGATTTATGCATAAACTTTGGTGAACTAATTTAGAACTCCCGCTACAAAGATCATCTAAGCTAGATGTCAATAATCTAAAAACAGGTTAATTATCTATCGAATAAATGCATGTAACGCTCGGTACGTTTTTGTTGCTTTATTAGAAAATAACAAAAGCGAAGGCTTCGTTCTTATGAACGTAGTATCAGAAAGGGCACCCTTGAGAAGTAAAATTCAATTATTAGTAAAGAAAATACAAGCGAGCGAATCGAGCCTGCCAGTTCCGAGTTCCTTCTGTTTGATTTGTAGAATGCTGGACAGTTTTTATTTGTTCTTATTGAAGAATCTTTCGCTTCCTCCTTTGTTAACCAACCTCGATGGCTTCATATTTATTTAGATTCCATTTCTACACGTTCCTCGTCTTTCTCTTTCGGCTTTTCTTTCCAGGGGCTTATTTAGGAGCGTAGAATTCCAGAGTGAAGTGTCATTATCCCCATCACAGTGAAAGTTCATTCTGCATCATCCGCAATATGCTTTTACCTTGACAAGGGATCAAGCCTCGGCTACGTTGAGTACACTTTGGAGCGAAATGCTAAATTTGTCGGTACACTAATTTTATCTATTCTGCTCTTGTGTAATTTCCGCGAATAAATAAACACAACGTGCAATTGTAGCGGCAAACTTTTGTTGTTAAATAGGTTATGAATTAATTCATTTGGAGATTCATTCATTTGAATTAGCGATAATTATCAATATTTATGCAAACCATAATATTATGAATTATAGCAGATTATATCTGATTTAATTATACAGTATTCTCTTGCAGAAACAATAAAACAAACCCACTCGGTAAATGCATACACATAACATACAAATAAGTTTATCTATGTTAAATTAGTTTTAGTTTCCTGCGTCAGTAAGCAAATAATCTTAAACCGAGTGGAATTGGATTCTATATTCTTATCTGACTAATCTTTAGCAACTCCATACTATGTGATTACGAAATTCCAGTAGTTATTCCTATTTAGAATGTTAAATTACTTTGCAGATTCGAAGTGTTTTTGATAAGCTTTTTCCCGACAGTACCCAATCGATTTTCATTTAAATTTAGACTTGTTTTTTCAGTGATTTTACTTAAGCCCCCGCTTATTTCACAAAGGCAGTTAAATCCGTTGTTGTTTGTTTTTAAAAAGCGTTCAAGGTACGATATACAAAGATTTCGGTTCCGCATCCCGATGTTTTATAGGAAGATTGAACGAGTTTGGCACTTTACGTTATGGTTGAGTCGAGGTTAATGTTACTCTTAGCCGATAACGACGGGGTCTGCCCAGGACATTTAGTATCTAATGACTTTACTTGCCGAAATTACCTCATTTTTTCTGAATGTTTCAGATAAAACCGTTTTTTTGTATAACCATAACAATTATCAAGGTAATTCAAGCAGCATTTAAAGGTAAGTGGATGTAAGAAATATTTAGGACTTACTGAAAGTCACTCGGGTGGTAATCGGTTAGTTTAAGTTTGAATTCGATTAATCATTTTGGGCAGTGAATTATATGAAAGACGCTGAAATCCGAGTAGTAATGGCCTTTCTACTTTAAAGCTGGGTAAATAAGGAAGTGAGAAAATAAAGATGGAGCATAACAAGAGAGGCAGAATGTGTTGACAATAAAGTTGTAAAGTAAGACAGAGTTTCATTAAAAAGTTAATTACACAAGCTTCGAGTCCCGTTAACACCATCAAAGCGAATTTATTAAATAGACGCGACTGCATTACCTTCCTAATGTATTCAGGTTGCTAAAACGTACAAAATAATAAAACGAATTTAAAATAAGTTTTGGTAAAAACTTGCTTCTCGCATCGATAGGATTACAGGCTTTCAAAGATTGTTATTTGCAGGATTTAATTAAATTAATTACCGATTCTAAGGAATACACTTACCGTTATGATAAGCATAATCGTAGATTAAACTACAAATTCAAGTTTCATGTAATAGTATGCAAAGCCATAATATTCAAATGGCAGACAGTTTGCAGTTTGAAACTAATTTGAAGTTATTATTGCAATTAGTAATTGGAAGTCCTAACCAAAGCACTGCTGCCCCCGGGAAAATTTTGGCTTTCAAGTTATAATATTATAGGAATCGGTAGTTACAGATTCAAATCGTCTAATTTTGAACAGGTTCGCGTTCACGTTGTTAATTTTTAAAATTCTATGTTTTCAACGACCACCCTATTAATTTTAAGATAACATAGGATGAAGGGGTGGCCTGTGTTTTATTGATTGGCATCGTAGTGTTTGCCGTCACATTGTAGAGTATAATGTGTACTCACTTCATATGCAAATTGGACGCGGGGCGGGTGGCAAAATCCGTAATTAGTGTGATACGCCATGAGAAGCAGCGATAACAACCAGTAATTAGTAAATCAAGAGGTTAGTTGCACAAACATAATGCAAATTAGATGGTCGATAACCCACGATTCCCTTCCGTTACTTAACAAAATTAAATTAATATTAATTTAACGAAGGCCAAGGCATTTCTTTTATTTCCGGGATAATTACGGGAGCAAAGTCTTAATTTTAGTGCTAGTTTTTTATATATGTATAAGTAACCCTGACTAGAATTTTTGAAAGCTTTAAAAAACGTCGATGCATAATTGATTTAAAATTTAACATCTGTGTTTGGGGATGCAGGGAAACAAGACAGGAAGATAAATGAAACGAAGAAAGGTAAATAACGGCTCCACTCGCAACCGGAATCAGTCTGCATGACAAAAGTTAAACCACCAGATCGTCTATCTGAGATCGATTCTGGCTACAGGAAAATGAAGAAAAATGGTCCGAGCCACAGCAATTCGGTAACAGCAGTTATATCCGGTTTATTTAAATTCAGGTCGAGCGATTTATTTCCGATTCGATGATTCAGTTAAACGCTTTACCTGTTTTTTACCCTCTGTTCATCTGCGAAACGAATAATTGCATTTTGCAGGCGTTAATTCTCATTTAGACTCGTACAAACTATACAAAATTTTAAATGCAAATTTATATTGAACTGAAATACAAATGACCTATGAAATAAAAGTTGAGGAATACGGATGATATATTGATGGACACGTTTATCGTATCGCCTTGTATAATCGCGTCCACACCTTTTCAATAATTTAGTTAATATGAATAGAGTTAAAATTTAGGTGGCGTCGAGCTGTTGTCAGATTATTAATTACATCATTTTAGCAGCAACCTTCGTAATGTTTTTCATTGTTTATTGTACTATTGTGTCGTCTTTCTTCATATGATGATTTATTTATTTATTTATGTAATGGGTCAAATCTAGGCTTGCGGGCGACAGGCACTTCAAGGCGCATCAACTACTATGGTTATTAGCACTACCAAACTAGAATTTCGCAGAACCCAAGGGATTTTCACCTACGGATGGGAGTTTTATCGTGCCAAACATCATATTGGCACGGGACCTACGGTTTTACGTCGTATCCGAAGATATTTCAGATATTTTTCCGCATTAAAAATCTCACCGACCTGGACCGGGAATCGAAACCGGGATCTTTGGTTTACAAGGCAAGTATGCGCTATTGGGCCGGCATATACCCTGTGTTTCACCGAAGACGCAACATAGGGAAACCAATGTATTTTTTCAGAAAGGATCCGCGGTATATGTATGGATTCAGTGCTCAACGTATGTTGTTGAATTTAGTTAACGCTAGAAAGAGATAGAAATACTGAAGGCGTCTGTCATTGGGACAGGCTATTATTTCATTGTTTGGTTCTTAAATTTGTCAATTTTGACAGCACCTACAACTTTCATTTACAAAGAAAATACGCAAAATGCGTAATTTTTTAAATCGCTGTTTCTGCATTCTGCATATTTTAAATTGAATTCGCCCTATTACAACAGCACACGCGTAAGTAAATTCTATGAAAATGTGATATTGTGTATTTCAGATTACCAGGAAATTAAGTATGTTCGTAATTGTCGAGTTTATATCACTAAAAACATGGAATAGTATTGAATCCTGCCAAAAGAAAGCAAGTGATCATCAGTCAAGTACCGAATGAACTTAAAATGTAATGAAAATAAGAATTCGTTTAGTCAGTTGTACTAAAATTTATGTCAGATGTTATTAATGCAACTTACAAATCTTAATGGTGCTTGTGGATAGGCGTGAAATTGGGTACATAGAGAAAAATGTAGAATTTGGTGAAGTACAGGATTGTTGTGCAAGAAAAACGTAACAATTATACGTTTACGTAAATAGTGATTTTAGTAAATTAATATGTAAAGTATTATGACATTATAAATAAATTTTTTAAATTATATTGTTTTAATATAAAAATAATAATGAATCTATAATTGTGCTTCATCGCATTGTAGATGTAGATTCTTTAGTAACTGACAAGTTTAACAATTTGACGTTTTGTCACTGTTAAAATTGACAATTTAAAAACCAAACAATGAAATAATTGCGTGCCGCGATAGCAGATGCTGGCGCTATTTCTGTCGCATTCTAGCATCAAATAACCTCAATTACGTAGGTTCAGTTCTAAGTTCGTACATATACCGCAGGTAACCTGGATCTGTTCTAAAAAAATACATTGGTGTTTCCCTATGTTGCGTCTTCGGTGAAACACACGGTATATGATGATTTAAAAAGTAAACTAATTTGACATTTATAACGTGTGTTCATAAACAGTCGTCATCTCGGTTGCTTTGAAAAACAAATTACAAGTCTTAGATTAAATCATAGACAATGACATTTTACAAATCTTGACATTTGGTTTTGTGTTCTGAATCAAATTACGAAATATGTTTCTGAAATCACAACCTACTAGGATGTTGACAGTTTATGGACACCCGTTAGATTGTAGCAAAAGTAAGTTTAAGTACAATAATTACCTTCAGTTTGAGTTCGAATGCTTATACAAAGAAAACAACACATGTAACCAGCCAAATGGGAATAGACACAACAGAAGATGAAGAAAACATAGCAAAAATAACACAAGAAGATATAAAAATGGCAATATTAAAAGATAGAAAAGCGCCCGTGCATGAAATTAAGAACGAATTATTGAATTATGGGGAAAGTGACTTGATATCAGAACTTACATACGTCGATCAATTTATATTGGTTCTAGGGAAAATACCAACCGCATGGAAGACCAGTATCTTCAGGTCGTTGCCGTCTTCTCTCCATATGCCTGTGGTGTGCGTGTCAAGTGGCCTACATACATAGCGGAACTACAGCTTTAGGTGGGCTGCTAAGACTTACTAAGAAGAAATACCTCGGTAGTTTGCCATTACCTTCCGAGGGAAGTGTTGAGTGTTTTCGATGTATGTGTGGCCCTGGGAATCGAACCCGGGCCATCTCAGTGAACAGACGCACGCTGAACTGAGCCACGACCGTAACAAAAAAAGTATACCAATTCCTTTATTCAAAAAACACGATAAGAAAAATTCAGAAGATTATTGGGGTATCACATTATTGAACTCGACCCAAAAACCGTTAATCTCTATAAAACTTGACCATTTATAGAAATCAGTGGAACAGCAAGGTTTTTGTAAAAGACGATCAACAGACTCTATTTTCATAGTTCGACAAGTAGTAGAGAAAGCGATCGAATTCAGCAAACCAGCTTTTATGTGTTGTGTTGACCTTACGACAGCTTTTGATCGAATACAACCATTATTATTATTATTATTAGTATTAGAAATAGCTAAAGATAAACAGGTACCATCTAATCTATTATAGGCCAGTCATATTGTACACAAAAAGGGACCCAACATTGCAATAATTAGGGTAAACTTAATTTTTTTATATGTTGTTAGGATCCACCCGGGTAGTATAAATCCAGATTTGCAACCCCGAAAAACTTGTGCCAACTGAGATATAGCCGAAAGAAATTCCTCATATTTGCAGGGTTGTATCTCAGCAACTACTGCAGCTACCGATCTCATGTACAGCTTTGTTTGTAGAAAATTTTATCTCCTACTTAAAAAAAGATAACAGTGACTTTTTTCGTCAGAAGGTTTCTTTAGTGATTTTTTTGCAAAAAACTGAAAAAAATGAAAAAATTTCGCGGTTTTTCGGCTATATCTCAGCTGGCACAAGTTTTTCGGGGTTGCAAATCTGGATTTATAATACCTGGGTAGAGCCTAACAACATATAAAAAAATTAAGTTTACCCTAATTATTGCAATGTTGGATGTACAATATGACTGGCCTATTAATATCTATACGAGATCTAAACACAAACACAAAAACAAAAATAAAAGTGGAAGACGAGCTAACCGAAGATTTAGAAATTAAATAAGGCGAGTCACTGAACCCTATATTATTTAACGAAATTATGGATAAAATACTTAAAACAGGAAGTCAAGTTACTAACGCGCTACTATGGAAAAAAGAACATGGTGTGCTACGCCGATGACGCGGTGTTAATCGCGGTTATAACCTACAACATGATATGCTCAACAGGAAAAATTAAATGCATAAGATCATCAAAGGAATCTATAAGATGTAACTATGAAGAAATATTATCAACCAAGTTATGTCTTTTAAATATCTGAGAGTTCTCACTACAAAAGCGATTAAAATGTAAAACAAGATGTGAAACAACATGTCATGCAGAGTTCAAGAATATCCGTCTGTCTACGAGATGTCACATGGAAAAACAAACATTATACTGTGTTCATCGATTTTCAAAGGGCCCACGATTCTGTAAAGAGAGACAACTACTCGTATATCAAGCAATAGCAGAAATGAGAATATCAAATAAAATAGTTAGATTAGTTAGCATGACAATAGCCGATTAATAGAGTAAAAGTTAATAACATGATTTCTGAACCATTTGAAGTAAGGATAGGATTGGGACAGAGAGACCCTTTGTCGGAAATAAATGCCAGAATTGTGAAGGGGGATCGATGCGCAGGAGCAAGAAGTAGGATTCTAAAGTCAAAAGATATTTCACGTAAAACAAAACTGACGCTAAAAAAATTGGAAAACGAGTAGGCGAGTTATGGGTAAGAAGAAGAAGTAAAGAAGTAAGGCAACTTCATGGAGAAGTGACAATAAATTAGTATATAAAATCACAACATTTAGAGAGAATAGAAACCAGTCGAACTGGGAAGAAAGTACTGAACTTAAACCAGAAGATAGAGTCATCCAACAACTAGGTGGCTGCAGGCAGTGTTGTAAAATTTAAATGAGAAAGGAGTGCAAAATTGGAGAATACAAGCAAGAAATAAATGGCGAAATATTACTGCAATAGGCCTAAGTAGGCCTGTTAAGCAGTATACGAGCCCCTTCCCATTTCAGTTGGCCCACCTACTGAAATCCTAGTTTTTTGGGCATCATCAAAAAATAATAAATATTATATGCTCTTTTTGGCCGTAAATTAATTAACAAGGCATATTTAATAATATGCAATATTTTATTGTTTCCTTTTAGAATTTTTAGCAAAAAATCAAAAATGCTCCAAATAAAGCTTGTTTTTTTAATACATCAATCCACTTTTATTTTGTTACAATCGAATTGGGTTTGGAACAATCAAACGAAGACAATTACTAATAACCGTCAGAATACGTTTTATATATTTTGAAGCTAGTTGTGGTAGTTAAAATGGGCAGAGGAAAGATTGTCGATAAAAAAAATTCGTTAAATTATTAGATTTTCCAACCCAGCAAACTCAAACTCGAAAATTGCAAATTTATCAGAGTTATCGCGATACCGATTCAGTCGTCACAAATCCCTGTTATGTGAGAAAAAGCAAGATTACAGATGGAGATAGAAGAGCATGAAGAAGAATTATCGAGAAAAAACAGCATTCCCAAATTACTTTGAGTTAAGTGTTCTGTGGAGTGCTGCTGTTGAAACACGAATTCTGAGATCCACGTCACAGGGAGGCTCATAAAATGGGATTTAGTACTTACAATGTAAGTTGTTTGTTAAAAGAAAATAAAATGGAAATAGAAAAATATTTTTTTTCCAAAACTGACAATTGTGGTTTAGGCCAAAGAAAACCCACTTTTAACGCCAACGCAGAAGGATAGAGTAAGATGGGCAAAAGAACGTATAAGGATTGAGCATCTCAGTAATGGCATGCAATACAAGGGAGCGATGAAGCCCGATTCAACGTGTATGTTGAAGACAAAATAAGTCGAGTTATACGAGACGTTTCATCCTGGCTGTCCCAAAAGAAAGGTAAAATTTCGTGCATCGCCATGGTTGGGAGCAGCATGTCATCTAAAGGGGTAGGAAACATTCATTTTATTGAAGGAACTGTCGATACAAACAAATATTTGAATACTTTAGAAGAATCGCTTTTACCGGTCTTGGAAGAATATCTGATATCAGAGTAAGATTTTGTGTTTCAGAGGGCAGCGCAGGATACCACACCTCAAAAAAAAGCCTTAAAATGGATGGAAGACTACGGTATACGACTTTTAGAATGGGTTCTAGTAGTCTCGATTTGTCTCCAATCAAAAATGTGTTAAGGAAACATCCTGTTAAAACAATCCCTAAACTGAAACAAATGCTTCAGAAAAATATGGGATTCAATTACACCGGAATTATTCCAAAGCTTGGTTAATACCATGCCCCAAAAAATCATAGATGTTATAAAAAGTAAAGGCTATGTTACCCAGTAGTAAACCTTAAAATTGCTTTTTATTAAATTTAGGTATTTATTCACATTTTTTCTATTTATTCTCATTTTGTGTTAGTTATCGTTATTGGTCACTTAATAGGGATTTCTTGTAGTTAAGAGATATTAAAAATGTTGTTAAATGAATAAAATAATTTGAAGTTCATGTAGTACTTTTGCCCCCTAAAGACGAATTTTTGAAAAATTCCAGGGTGGGCCAACTGAAATGGGAAGGGGCTCGTATATATTAGAAGGAGATATTTTCCTAACAGACTAGTGTCTTCTTCAGGTAATCAATCTGTCTTTGAGGCTATTGCCAATATATTCGGCATTTAAGATGTATCAATAAACCTCATTAATTAGCTAATAACGTATGTAACTAAAGTTTTGGGAAAATTTTTCGTATGATTGTTTTCATATTAAAAATAAAGCAATCACGTTACCATTGGATGTGCAGAATCTGTCAAGTTTCCCTTACAGTAGTATTATAATTATCGTTAAACCTTCACTGAATAGTTTTCTGTAGTATAAATAATTTAAGTAACACAATTATAGTTTGTATTATTAGATTTGAAAATTTTTCCCAAAACCTCGCGTATTTTGCTCCCCCACTGTCCGCGTATCACCGAAGAGAGGGAGATCTTAGTGTTCTCTATTAGTAAGGTGCGCCTTGCCGTTTTACTTGCCATCGGTGTTGCCAACCCTACAGAAATTTCGGTTAATCTAGCGATTTTGAATTCAATCTACCGATCTACAGATTTTGAATCCATTTCTACCGATTTTTTTAAATTTAAATAACCTTCAAAAAATTCTGTATTACTCATCTTGACGTCACAAAATGCACCTCACTCGGAACAAAATTTTGTTTAGCCTGGAGATTGATTTAAGATTCAACTAAATTACGCAGTATGTGCCGATTACACAAACACTTTTTAGTAATGATATCGGATGTTTATGATGTCTATCTTTCAGCGTTGGCAAGTTTAAGAAGTCAACAAATTAAAATTTTATCTTTCTACTGAAATCCTATTCAGTAACTATACAGCGATACAACCCTTGAGAGAGCAGTTACAAAAATGTGTATCGAAAAAATGGTTGCTATTTGGGACGCTATAATTTATAACTACAACTAAATGAAAAAAAAACTGCATGATACACGCTTTCATTTAACGAAATAAAATTCTAAAGACGATCTACGAGATGTGATTTAAAATTTAAGATAGATTTCAGAAAGGTATTTTCAGCGAAAGATATACAATCACATATTAGAATTAAGATATAGGAGATGCATGATCCAATGACACGAAAATTGCAACTGCGAAGAAATCATTCATCTGAAGATGATATTCATGTTTGGCACGTTGAAGATACCTTTCGGGGTTGGAAGTTCCTTTGATTTGACTAAATTCGACTCTGGATAGTGCGGATGACCACAACCAGTGATGCGCGTTAAGATCGCTATCCCCTTCCCCACTCCTCCAAAAATCTGTTTATTCGTTATCCTTTTATGGCGGATTTCTTCCGGTACCGTTTCGCAAATCTTAGATCATAAATTCAAACTGCAGTTAGGTAATTCATCATAACATCTACGCGTAGTATAGACATGGCCAATAAAAAAAACCGCAACGTAACCAACCCCATATTACCAGTCAATATCTTTTATTTCATTTATTTCGACTTTAATGACATTACACATGACTAAACTTTTCCTTTTACTTTTGATCAAAGGAACGTAAGGAAGGAGATTTATTACAGATTTCAGTTCGTTCGAATTTAACTTGGATTCGATTTCGTTTTACTTTAAATTTAATTCCGGTTTTAGTGTACCTTATTACAAGTTTTTCCATTTATTCACTGAAGCTGTTTACTACCTACTAAAGCTAAATCCGAAGAAATCGATTAAGAATTTATATGTTTAAATTACGTTCTGATATTACCTACTAATAAAAGCTTTCATTAGGATGAAACTTGGTTATTTATGTGAAGTTAACAAATTTATAGTAAGTAATCAAGCTTTTTATTATTTCCGAATAAAATATTACAACTAGACTTCGTGAAGATGCAATTACGTAACCGAAAAATTGAAATGGAATTCTGGATTAACTGAGGAAGTATTGGGCCGAAAACAAAATCGAGAACGATTTAATAAAAATGTATTATATGAATTAGAATAAGATTACCTTTTGGAACATTTAGAAGTTGAATGAATTGTAAAATTAAGAAGCATAAAAATGCATGAAATACTGAAAATAATTTACAAATTGTTTTGTTTGGTTGTTTACTGAGTGAGATTGCGGCTGCCAAGCATCTCAATGCATTTCGAATGTCATGGTCATTTAGCTCAACCAGACTAGAATGTTGTCCAATTCAGGGTACTACCACCCCTGGTAGGTAACTTCAACGTGTCAAATATTGCTTTAATACCCGAAATCACTCGACTGCGACTTTTTATGAAAGTTGAAGAAATGGTTTCTGGCGTGTATTTTAATAAATCATAACCGTTTATAGATTTCGATAAAACAAATTGGTTAACAGTGATCGTTATAATTACAAGAAAAACACTTAGTTTGTCCAAAGACCCGCTTATAGGTTGCTGGCCTTCGTATCAGGTCAAAAGAGTTTTGAACAAAACTCGTGTTCTTCTTTTTTTACTTCTACAGAATGTGCTACCAAGGACTAAACGATAATAACATTAAATTTACAAACAAAAGTAGGCTGATGGTCCTTCCTGTGGCACCATCTGTTATACACTTTAACAAGTTGACAACTAACGTTCTCGAATTTTGATTATCAAATAGGCTTGGATAGTAGTCCTCCAGGTTGGGCGTTGGGCGCAGGGTTAATCCCCCTGTCTCGTAAAAATGCTAAGGTTACAAAACCTAGAAACTTGCCTCGGATAAGACTGGATAAACGACGACGAACATGACAACAAGACAAGGCAAACGAAATTAGCATTGGCACCTGGAACGTCAGGACTATATGTATAGCCTTGCTAGAATTAAAAGATGCAGAAGTACAACATAGACACGTTGATCATACAAGGAACAAGATGGCCAAACACAGAAATACTCGAACAACGTGATGTAATCCTCTACCACAGTGCATCAAAAATTTTACTTCGCGGTACAACTTTCCTAGTGTCGAAGACTATGAAAGAAAACATTTATCGACTTCAAAGTGACCAATGAAAGAATAAGTGTATTAAAATATAAAACACGGTACAGAAATGTAACCCTGATCAACGTGCAGGCCCCTACCGGGGAAAACCAGACGAATAAACATATGTTTTTTATAGCCTACTTAAAGAAGAATATGACAGGTTCCCCAGTTACGATATGAAAGTCATTCTGGGAGAATATAACGCCAAGGTGTTTAAACCAACAGTAGGCCCTCACAACAGGCATGATGCTTTTAGTGACAGTGGAATACGCAAGCTAAACTGCGCACCAGCAAAAAATATGATAGTGAGTAGCACTAACTTCCCGCATAAAACATCCATAAGTCAACATGGAGATCACCAACAGAGCAGATTGAAAATCAAATTGATTACGTATTAGTGGTGGCACGCCACGTATCTAGTGTTTTAAATGTAAGGAGTTACAAAGGAGTCCAAATCGACGCGGATCATTATCTAGTTAAAATTCCCATCAGACAAAAGATACTTCTAAATTAGCCAAACTCAACAGCAATAAAAGGCAGAGAAAAATTGGTCGAGGAAGAAACAAAAGAAACTCTGAGGCTGAATATACCAGAAAGACTAGAAATAGAAACACCAGATGTAGATAGTATAAGAAAATACAGTTTGAAAATACGTAATACAAAACATCATCAAGGAAACTACGAAAAAGACAGCAGGAATAAAGAAAAACAAATAGAACAAAAGCTGGTATGGTGAAGAGCGTAGGACAGCCACACAAGAAAAAGAAAAGCCAAAGAAAAATGATTCAAGGAAATGAAAGAGCACATAGAGATGAATATATACATAAACTTAATCAACCCAATAGAGTACTGAGAAGGAACAAGATAAGCCTTGCCGAAGAAGCAACAAAGAAAAACCAAACCAATAAGCTATACCAAGAAGTTAACATCATAAGAATAGGATGAAAACCAAGACTTACAACGGCAAGAGGAGAGGAGGGAGTAGTAATTAGTAACAAACAGGGAGTACTACAAAAATGGAAACAACATTTTGAAAAGCCCCTAAATAAAAGAGATAGAAATACAGAAGTAAATGTAGCTTTAGATAATGCTTATATCGGCAGACCCACGGTATAGCACGAAATTCCACTACCCACTTTAGAAGAAGTAGAACAAGCGATTCAAATGTTAAACAATAACAAAGCTTCAGGATCGGATTGTATATGTATACGCGCAAATATTAAAAATACTCGGACATGAGATGACCAAAAGGATGCATAAGCAAATCGTAAATGTTTGGGAAACTGAAGTACCTCCTCCAAAATAGAATGAGACAATTATACACCCCATTCTAGAAAAAAAGTAGATGCACTGAACTGCAATAACTATAGGAGAATATCCCTTCTTAATGTAGCATGTAAAGTATTAGCCAACGTGATCTACCTAAAACGCAAACCTATAGGCGATAAAATAGTAGGAGATTACTAGTGTGGATTTAAACCAGGAAAACCAACGATCCACAACATCTTCTACGTTAAACGAACACTAGAAAAGTGCTGGGAATATAACATCCCAGTTTACTGTATATTTATTGATTTCAAACCAGCATAATATGACACTGATAATAGAGAAAAGTTATGGCAAGCGATGGAGGAGCTAGATTTTCCGCATAAGCAACCTAGCAAAAGCAACAACCATTAAAAATAATGTAAAAAGGTTCGCATCCAAAGAAACGACTCCATGCCTTTCACGATAAACATAGGCTTCAAACAAGGCGACTTTCTTGCTCCACTCCTTTTCAGCGTGTTTCTAGAACAAACAAGCGTAGAACAAGAATTAATACAACCGGAACTCTGTTTATCAAAAGTACCGTAATCCAGACCTACGCGGATGATATTATAGTAATGTGTGTATTCATACCAGCACTAACTAAACAGTCATATCCCTAGAAACTACGGCAAAAGAGATGGAATTAATAATAAGTGAAAAGAAAACCAAAGTAATGAAAGTAGCAAAAGAAAGAGGACTGCTAGGACAAGCACTAACAATCAATGGCCACATTTACGAAGTAGTAAGCGACTTTGTTCACCTAGGAGTCTACATGCAATGAAGAATCCAATAAAGAAAGGAGAAGAATAATATTATGAAATAAATGTTACTATGGGTTGCAAAACCTCCTTAAATCTCGTATCATATCTATACAAGAGGCTTCTAGGTCAGTGGTCACATACGGTGCTGAAACTTGGACGAAAAACACGAATGTTCAAAGCTTCTGAGCTCAAAGTACTTAGACGAATTTATAGACTAATAGGAGACGAACAAGGAGAATGGCAATAGAAGATGAACTTTCAAATAGCTAATATATGAAGAACCTAATAACTATAGCAAAAATAATACAAATCAGTAATGGTGGTATGGACATCTGCTATGAATGGGGTACAATAGACTGGTTAACAAGGTTTTTAAGTGCATAATGGAGGGTAGCAGCCCGAGAGGGCGGCCTAGAACAAGGTGGAAAGACGCAGTACAAACAGAGCTACAGAGAATTGGAGTTAGAGAATGGAGAACACTGGTTATAGACAGGAACGAGTGAAAGCATTTATTCATGGAGGATAGGAAAGCCGATGAAGAAGTAGTTACACATCCACCCGGGGAGGGAGCTGATTGGAGGACCTGTCAAAAATTGTATAATGTCGAATTGGGACAACCATAGTCAAGCGAAGCATAGATTTAATACTAATTGGCCAATGCTGTGGTTTACTGCAAACCATCTACCTAACTAATTCAGTCTAAGGTGCTGGCAAGGAAGAATACTTGGCGATTTTTACAGGTTATGGCAAACGTAACATTTTTTTGGCCATTGTTCTTACTGAGATAGGGCATCCTTCTGTCCTATAATTTTTGGTTGCTAAGCTATAAAACTTTTAACTACCGGTTTACTATGCCTAATCTAGCTGTTCATAGACGGCGATAGCTAAGTAGAAAATCAGTTCACAAGAATAAAACAACCGCACTTAATTGTTGGGTTCTGACACGGTTAATATACTACGGTGCAAGACCTGTTTTACGTATTCTAACGTTTTTAAAACGGTTATTTAAAACTTCGGTTCGTGGTGTGAATTATTTATTAAGAAATTTAAGCAATGTAACGATTAACACAAAATAACAACTTAAACACTAGGAACACAACACTAATATTAAATCGAAACACTAACTAATTTATTTATACAATTTATAGTTTATTTATATTTACGAGCGTTTACTACGCGTTACGTATTCGCACTTAATTTGCACACCTTTATATTAACCGAGCGTTTATCACGCGTCATGTACTTGGTAGAGTTGTTGGCTAGTGAACTAGCCGTGTTCGTTGGATCGCGTCTTTTATATATGCAAGCCTCCACTCTAGCAATTTCTACGTTCTTCTAGTGATATCGACCATGCTCGAAAAGCCTGGAAACTTCCATCGGTGGCCCACGCATACGATCCCGCATGTGTTCTTCGCGACTGCTGACGCATCTGGCTACAGTATTAATAATAAATTGTGGAGTTTTATCAGCTTCGCTTGGGATCGAACCCGGAAACTTATGCTTATAAGGCAAATATGCTGTTTTCTATACCATAAAGCCAAGCAACTAAGGTTATTAAAATGTGTTGGATGAAGTTATGTCAAAGAATATGCATAAACCAAGAAGTTTTAAAATTTTCAATTATTTGACTATTCTCCATTTAACTCTTTCTTAAAGGTCAACTTCCGCAAAACCTTTACTTATTTTCCTGATTATGGTTTATATTCGCAGTTGGATTTTAATATTGTTTGTATTGCAAATACTTAAATATAAAAGGCAAAGCAGTAATAACTTTAGGAAAAATTACTAACCGAAAATTAGATGTTAGTTTGCATGAATGTGAAAAGTGATTTTCCAGGCTAATATGGCAGTAACACTAACTAAGCTATTACAGCTTATAAGTACATACAGAATTACATACTATTATGCTTCAGCTCTCCATCACGCTTGTTGCATATATTTTAACGGAATTAGGCTGGAAATAGCATGCCAATGTTTCATTATGTTGTAAGCTTAGTTTCCTATTGGACGCCGATTGTACTTTTAATATTACCAATAGTTTTCCTACTTTCTCAATTAAAATAATAAATACCTCCATTAAATAAAAAAATAATGCCAAAAGAATTACTCTGCCTAGAATATTTTTGTGTCAAATTAATAATATTTGATGTCTGAAGATTACATCAATTTTATTATTAAAACCAAAATGCATTATCATAATTCGAGAGTGGATTCTTAGACAAACTTTTAGCTCACTTTTCAGGTAAAACGATATAATGGGTGTTTATAAACTGTCAACATCCCAATCTGTAATGTCCTTTAAAAGCAATAAAAGTTAAATATAAATGGCTCAGAAAGTATCCATTCAGATATGTTATTAGTTTTATTTTTACAGCTATTTGTATAAATATAAATAGTTAGGCAACACAAATTAACAATATAATAACGTCTTATCGAGGCAATCGCAAATAAAAATATTCTAAACTTCGGTTATCGTTAATTAAATCATCATACTTGTGTAGATACGTATACATTAAGATAACCATGAGATTGAATTTTGCGCAACATGCCAGTAATTGCTAGCCAAAAAGGAAAATAAGACATTACTGAAATTAAGGCAATGATCGTTACAGCAGCGTTAAATCTACGGATTAAACGAAAACATCACTTACAATTCATATCAATGGTAATGGAACTGGAAATGGGGGCCACTAAGTTATTATTTGAAGCTTGACATGTGAAAACGGAGTGCAAATGTCTTCTCTGAAGTCGTTCCAGATGCAAAATGTTTCTCACACGTTTTTCGGATAGATATTCACATGAATCATCCAGCAAGGCGTTTTCTTGCCACCAGGTTACTTTCGGAGGTGGTCGACCTTAAAATACAAAAATAATTGTTTTAAGATTGCCGACAAATTGCAGAATTTGAGTTTAGAAGCACGGAATAAACTAGCGTTATAAATGAAAGCTTTTGAAAGTAATCTGGGGTACTTACCTCCGGTGGCAACGCAAGTAATATTGACGGAAGTTCCTTCATTGTAAGGTCCGAGAATATAACGAGAAATATGAGCTCCTCTTTCGTCCAGAATTCTTAGTTTCTCAGGGGGGACTGAAAATGTAGTAATCGATGTAGTTAATCGAATGGAAGGCTACTAGTTATCGAATACTGGATTTGGAGAAGCATTATAAATCTTTATACGCGTGTATAAATTCATAAACAGATTATTAAAAAATCGGTGGGATGAAGCAGTTTTTGGCACTGAATCGATTTGGATGTGCAATCATTTAATTTTATTTTATTAAATTGTTTAATCATGTGGAAGGTTCCTTCAGGGAACCTAACTGAGAAATGAAATAAATAAAATTATACACTTGTCTTAAAGAGTACTTCTCTTTCTTGAAGAGAATCAAGGCAGTTGTAACTCCGACAAATAGATGGATTCAAATGAGAAATGCCTCGGAAGTAGAGGAATTTCAGGCCTAAATCAGAATTAATGACAAAATAAATTTCCTTCGTGCTTTAAGTCATTTACGAGCACTCAAAAATAATGCCCTCTGAGTAGCAGTGGCGTTGTGCGCACAAATTTTGCAGAATAATGAAGTTATTAATGCTTCCTTAAATTAGTAAAATTTCTTCCAAAAGATTTTAATACTTACTGATAATCGTGAGGTTAACCTTTATATATCTAGTAGGCGTCCGTAGAAAATCGACCCTGCATTGATAAATTCCAACATCGCTTTCTTTAACAATATCTATTGTGAGTTTGGACGGATGATCGTTGTGTCTGAAAAAAGCTCGACCTCCCAGGACCGATTCGTCGGCCCAATGCTTTCCCTGATCTAATGGTTTATCTCGAGAATCAAACCTGTTGGTGCAATGAAAAAATATTCTAAACTTTTACTGCGGAGTTATTGTAATACTCCTCGGGTCGCACATAAAAAGAACAACAAGGTAGGTGGGTAGAGCGTGACGGTTTACAGTAAAAATTAACATAAAAATTGGCTTACGTATAGATAGGTGATTGTTTGCGTTTCGTCCCTTCTTTGTACCATATCACAATCTGCATTTTGTCATCTTGAACGGCGGGTGTTATGTCGCAAGGTAATTTCGCAACTCCACCTTTCACGGCTTCTACCGAGTACGATGTTTTCACTGTAACAAAATAGAAAATATTTAAAATACGGACACCAACCTATTCTACAATTAATATTCTCCCTTCAGCAAATATTTTTATCAACAGTAATTACATAAGTGGTGATAAGTTTTTGATAATTTTATATAGCAATAAAGATGAGTGCTAATCTAGTTAAAATTATCAAAAAAAATTATTACCACGGATGTAATTCCGCGTGATTATTTTTTAAATTATTACACAATGATGACAGTCTTAACGTTTGTCAAAGTCAAAGCTAACTTTTTATGCATTTATTTAAACAAAGATCCAATCACAGAGCAGGTATTTCTCTGTGATCCAATGAAACAACGTGAAAAAATTATCGCTGTAATCAGCTACTAGCAAATTATCGGTGTAATTTTGATGCTATTGGTCGATTTGAATTTTTTTCTCATTATGATTGGCTGACAGGACTGTTTAAAAAATAATCTCTATAATTTTTAAACGAAATAATAATTTTTTGAAGCTATAATTTAAGATGGAGTTAACAAATGAACTGTAAAGGTAAAGCATAATATTTATGATGATAACCTTTTCAGCTTTCACAGTATAAAACAACGCAGAGACAATGCTTTCACTAGCTTATTTAAATAATTTGACCAATTAATATCCAAAGAACAATTTTGTATACTTTTCCCATTAGATCTAACTAAAACACTATAAGCCGATAACAGAAACAAACATAGCTTTAATGTTAAAGATTATTGATTTTCAATCACAACATTTTAGGCATAGATTAGAGTAAAATCCAGTCGTAATCAATCGTTACATAAATGTACGATCTGCAATAATTAGTGTTATCGAGTCGGTGTTTGGTTGACTAACAATCTCATTTATACCGTTGTAAATGATATAAGAATCAGCACAGACAAAAACAGCAAGCGAAGCGATAGGAAAGAAGAAAAAATACGAAATAAAAGAGGCCCGAGAATATGGAATGAAGAGCTAAAGATGGCCATATATGTAGAACAGAAGGCATACCTAAAGCTCCTACAGAAAAATACATAAGAAGCAAAAGATCGCCATACTCAAAAGGGAAACTATGCCAAACGATTGATCCGACAAACTCACCAAGGTTCCTGAGACAAATTTAGTGTTGACATTAGAACGCGATATACATGGAAGACAAACAATGGCTGGTATTTAAACCAAACAAAGAAAGATGTAGCAAAATTAAATATAAAATAAGACGATCAATGGATAAAAAGTATTATAAAGAGTTGTCACAAAAAAAAGAAGAAATTAGAAGTGACAATATAGAAAGTATAGACGACATCGAAACCCTGAAAGAATTGCAAAAAGCTTTATAAGATATGAAAAATAAAGAGGGCTGTAGTGAGAGATGGAATAAATAGGGGACCAATCAAATATGCAGGCACCCTCACTAACCTACGGCTGATACATCTTATAAACTAGTGTTGGCAAAAATGTAAAATTCTAAACCCACAGAGAATGAATGAAAAAGACTATAGGAGTATTAGCCTGCTAAATGACTTCGTAACAACAGATTTAGAAACATTAGTGAAACACTGATGCAAGAAGAGCTAAATTGATTTAAACAAGGCGTTCATGCAGCGAAACGGCTTCAATCTTAAGACTCATATGGCTTTTATTGATTTTGAAAAAGCTTTGGCCGAGTTGACCGAAAGAAGCTCTGGATGATAATGACCGAAAATGGCTACGCACGACATCTAATAAAGGCAGTTAGAAGCTTGTACCACCAGACAAAACTAATAATAAATACTGGTAAAGGAACAATAGAGGAAATCGTGATTAACCAGAGGGCGAGACAAGGCTGCAGCTTATTCCCTACATTTTTTAACATATACATCAACAGCATCCCTAGAATCAGGAAATCTGCTATTTATAAAAATTCAAAAAAATTAAGACAAGCTTCAGTGGGTACAAAATATAATCTTAAATTATTCTTGCAAAACACGAAAGTTATGGCCTTTAAGGTAAATATCACGTTCGAACAAAGATAGTCGCCGATAATAGACCAACATAACAAGAAGTATCGCATTTTAAGTATTTAGACCAGTGGCGGCTCGTGGCTTGAAATTATGGGGGTGCTGCAGCTTTCGAAATATACTTACATACCAGTAACGATCCTTGATATTTTTAAGGCGCCTTTTATTTTATTTAAGGTGCCTTAAATAAAACAAAACAAATCGAAATTTTACTCAATTTATAAAAAAAATAAGCTTACTGGAAAATGAAATAAAAAGAATTTTTATTTAAATATAAAATCCATTCTGCGATTTTTAACTTCACAAAATTTTTCGATCACCTGTTAACACTGGAGCAGCCTTGACCGTATTCGCAGTGATGTTGCAATCAAGTTGGAAATACGAACTATTTATTATTTAATATTCCTGTTTATATTACACATACCGTCGCCCAAGACGTCCTTGCACAATGATGACATCACCTAGTTTTTTCGTGGTATTCAGACGTATTATTGTTTTTGTTGGATCGGATGTCCAAGAGCTCAACGGCATGATGCATTAATGCTGAGATGCTGCCCAGATAAGCAGCGTTCGGACTACTTTTACCATGTATTATTAAAACAAACAAATCGCGGCGGAATGTGCACCGAATGTACTACGTTTCTGACACTGCTACATTTCTCAGCGCTCTGAATGGAATCTACAGCTTCGGTTTAAATAATTCCTTTTAAAAGCGGTTTAATTAATTAAATTTATGTAATAATTATGCAAAATATTGAATGATTGTTATATTATTGATATTTTCAAGTACAAATTTAATAGGTAATTAATTTCCGTACTTTGTTCTGGGGGTGCTGCAGTGTCGCAGCGCTTATGGACCAGCCGCCACTGATTTAGACTGCGATGTACATTGCGACTATAACAATAACATAAATGACATGATACATAAATATCAGGTTATTTTTGGCACAATAAACAGAACACTGAATAACAAAACCCGAAAAGATACAAAAATAAAATTCTATAAAACCATGGCTACCTATGTATGGAGCGAAAGCTGGGTAAATACCAAAAGAGATTATAGTAACTAGAGACGACTGAAGTAACATATCTCAGAAGAGCGAGAGGCTGCACAAGATGAAAGCTAATAAGAAATGTAGGTACCTAATAAGCTACAAATATATGCTACAAATGAAAGGATAGCTGAATACAAGGAGAAATAGACTGGAAAATGAAAGAAACTCCAAGAAGATCTTCAATCAAAGATCCAAGAGAGATGTAGGCCGGCCGAGGAAACGATGTTTATAAAACTTCGTAAAAAATGGAACGAGGAATATCGAGACCAATGTGGTACCATGTAGAACTCTTTTTTTTTAATTTTGACAATATTTGAGTGATATTGCACCCTATCAGCTACCTTAGGAACGATTCTCTGTTTAAACTATCATGATACGATAAACAACCTTAAATTGAGAGCTTCTCAAGTAAAATATTATGTGGCCCGACCCTTTTGCGATGTCCCAGATTACTTCCCCTGAGGTATCGCCTATTTGGTGCCGATCTTCGAGAGTTCAATGATATGCAGAGCGCCTCTATGGACAAGCTCTTGGTCTTTGGGCTAGGCGTCGATCTGTATGAAAACATCTTAATTTGCGCAACAGGACTATGTCCTGAGAAGAAGAAGGACCATATCAAATGCTCGTGTAAAATCGAAATAAGTACCTACTACTTTCAATTTACGATCCAAATTTCCCTTTATTTAATTTGTCAATCAAAGCAGCATGGTGTGCACATAAATTAGCCCGAAAACTATATTGTTGGGACAACAAAATTGTGTGTTTTATTGAGCGCAGGAAACTTTAATTTTAAAATTTTTCAGTTCACTTTTCCCAAAAGAGTAATTTATTAACTCAATAATTATTGTATGAGCTACATGATCTATAGGATGTTTATATAATGAATAAGGTATACCAATTTACGAACTTGAATTTTTTTTTCAGCTTCATCGATCTTTCGAAGTCATCTGATACCATTTAGCATATAATATTGTCGAATAAACTGCAATGGTATGGTTTAAGTGGAAACTGTACTTGCAATGGGTTACCAAAATAATGTAGCAGTATAACATCAGTGCTCTTACACATTCATACCAGCGTCAGGGATGTCCCCGAGGTACTATCCTAGGACCCCTTCATGCCAATGATTTTTAAATATATCGAAGAATTAAAACGGTAAGTGAATGTCAGTTCTTCAGAATGTTATGGGCAATGTTATAAAGTTTATATGTAAGTTTTGACAGAACTAAAAGTAAAACGGTGTGGAATTATCGAATCAATAATACTAGTATTTCGAGTGTCCCTCCAATGTTAAAGAATTTCGGGATGTGTTTTAAAGATCACATTAACCCTGTAATTAAATCTTTTACAAATATTTCATTTGTTTTAAGATATTCTATCAGTTTTATAAATCTAAATGTATTATTAATTTTGTATTGTTCATTAGTAAGGCGTACTTGAAAAAATTTCTATTCATTCATTAATGAAATTGAAGAGGTCCAACAGGGATTTTAGTTTAAATGTAATGACATTTGATTCTAAAAGAAAATTTGTATGTTCAGGTTCTGTACACAATATTGTAATGTATTTATAGGATTATTGATAACAATTTGCTACATTTTATCAATTTCCAAGGTTATGCTTGTCAATCGCAATTCTAATTATTGTTAATAGAATGCTGGGCATTGCGAATGATATTTTAATAGTTTAGGATTCTTATACATCCCTTAAAACTATACACCAGAATTTTTTTAAGAAAATCACTCAAGTTCTATTATTTTATAGTTTTGGAGTTTGTTTTATCTTATTATATTAAATTAAAATCCGAACCTCCTATTCTAAAAATATTATGATAAAACTTATTCAAATACAGTAAAAGATTCTTATACGAGCATAATCCATGTTTATAGCGGTTTCCCCATAACAGAATTACAAGCCTAATTCCAAGAGAAACATTTTGCTTATTTTAGAAATGTTAAATATCCCATTCTCCGGAGTTTTTCCTAGGTTGCCAAAACAAATAAACATACATTTGTTTTATATTTCTTTAGATAATATTTAATCAAATTATTTTATTTCCTTAAAGAAAACAAAACTTATTTGAAATTTGACACTAGCAGCAAATTATATTTTGATCAAAAAGTTTTTGAATAGCAGTTGCGGTGGAATTTAAAATCCATCTCCAAAATTATTTACTTCTTAGAAACAGAAAAATTAAAATTGCAATATTTTTAATTACAATCTACTAACTTTTGAAGGTTGTAAATTAACTGTCAATGACATCAAAATAATAAAAGCAGATAATTTCGCAGATGACTGTTATAATAATACCACAGTAACCGCTATCCAAAGGTTTTTTGACCATAGCTTGCATATTTACGGTATATTTACAAATGTGTAACTTGTAAGTTATTATCTGAAGGGTGCTCAAATTATTTCAAAAGAATCTAGGGCTATAGTAAACGCACTTTACAAAGCAAAATTTGCCTTTTCGCGTAATTCGTGTTGGTAAAATTCGATATTTGTCAAGCATTGGCCATCAGAACATTCCCAGATAATACCAGAAACATGAATTCGGAGAAGAAAATCCTATTAGTCAATATGAGACGGATAAACAAATTGATATACGATTTAAAAAAATAACCAGAAAAATATATTGGGTGCATACTGCATAAGCTTAAGGAGACACACAAAATTCAAAGAAAGCAAATTTCCAAAAAATTACATGAAAATGATTTAGCCGGCAGTCGGGCAGATTTTATCGATATTTTGAACGAGGCATATGTAGCACAAATCGAAAAACAATGATGTGCTGCTTGCGTAAGTGAGAAAAGATGCTTCAAAATTTTGTAGTTAAAAAACGTTAAAGCGTATAACAAATTTATAGTTGTTGGAGCAATGATTGAATAAGGAATCTCTGCTTTAATAAGACTTCCAAATAAATAAAGTCAGAATCAACTCAAATGTTTATATTATGTAATTAGTTTAAAACCATTATTGGGACAAGATATACGGAATTTGTTCGCCGATAATACTAAAAGTTGTCTTTGGCCATGTTCCAGCTTCCTCACACGAATCTAAAAGAACCGTAAACTACTTTAAAACAACAAAAGAAAATCTTGGCATCACAGTTGTTACCAAAGAATAGACACCTACAAAGGGGCTGATACAAGCCTGCTCGACGTTTTTTTAAACAACACTACGCGGAATTAATTTGGGTATAGGAACCCTTGACTATTTCTTCATCTACCCTGCTGCCTTTTGTTCTTCTATATTAATCGTAATAATCTATTTTACCAAAAAGCAAGTTTTACTGTGTGTACTGCAGTTATTGTTATATATCACAGCTGCCTGGGATGATTGTGTACCACTTGACTGCCTTGGAAATAAAATATATTGGATTAGTTTTTGAAAAAACAAGAAATTTTTAACCAAGCTGTACAAGGGGGTTTAGCTTGGGTTTGATGGTAATAACAGTAAATAATGAAACTACACAAGCAATACGATCATGCGACTACCACAGTTTTTGCAAATTTGTATTTAGCGAGTTGTGGAAAAAACTTTTCTGTTGGTAACTGCCAAAAAATTAGGAAAATAAGACTTAGATTAGTAAAAAACACTTAATGAAGAACAATTTGAAAATACCTACTATATATCGAGATGATATTGGTAGGTATTGATTTTAATGTTGAGTTAAACACATTCTTCTTTAATTATTAATATAAATCTTTATAAAATATAATTGTTCATTGTAGGATATGTTAATGCAGATTTAACATTATAATTAAAAAAATATGTAAATAATATATTGTTAAGGAAGATGCATGTAGCTAGATGTAGGGTTGTGCAATTGGGAAAAAATCAGTGTTTACAGTTGTCTGGTAACAGGAAGGAATTTTCTGATTTCAAGAGAATTATTGAAAAACCAGGGTGACAAGAAACTATGGGGTGTATGAATAATAAATAAATAAGTTGGAAGATAAAAAATAATAAGGGGGTTTCTTTGAAGAAAAATGCGGAATAAATAGAAATTCCCATAATTTATCAGTGTTAATATAATAATATAATTGTTAAATAAGTTCGTTTATTTGAAGAAGACGAATATAACACACTAATAATTCTGAGAATTCTTTCAAATAAGAAGCTAGAATTCTTGATACGAGTTTTGCTGTAGAAGAAGGATAATATAGCTATTTATTGTACGTGTTTTGGATAGAGTTACATGGTGGAGAATATAAAATATTGAAATTTGATGTAAGATGGATATTGAAATTGGATGGTGATTCGTTGGATTGAGATGGATTGTTTTGACGGTAGTGTGGGAGGTGTAACTGTGAGTTAAAATTAGATTTATAGATACGCATGTGAATTTATATTGTATTAGTGGATAGTTATTAATTCAAATTTAAAGGATTTATATTAATTTAGAATAAATATAATTTAAGGAACCTTCATGATGACCCTGATTTATATTAATAATATTATTTAAAATATTAATCATAAAATTTTGCTGTGATTAGATAGCATATCATCATTTACATATAGAAATAGTGAGTCAAACAATGATTGACAAAAATCAATTAGAAAAAAATAATGGAGTAATAATTTATTATATCAATAGTTAAAGATTAGACTGAATGTTGAGAACATTCTTCTAAATTCTAGAAAATGTTCTCCAGTAAATGGTTGAAGAGCAACCTTTTAAAAGTCATTTATAGTAACACAGCTGTTGTTTTGTTAAGCCGTACTTAGTTTGTTGAGTAGTTGACGTTCTTCATTTATATAAAATTTGGGTTTATTACGATACACGTACCTACACAATTTAAAAGTAAAAAGACAGAGCAAGCATAAAATTTTAAATTGGGGAATATTATGTAGGGTTTGCTTGCTTTCGGAGAAATGCTTATAAGGCACATTCGATCTCATATTGTCACACGTCCTCTCTAAAAGTATTGATTAATTCTTGCTTAGATAGTGTACAAAATTAAACTTGTTAATAACATTTTGACAATGCCCACGTCATCTACAATAAATCAAAAACAATTTATAATCAAAGGATCATTAGCTAGTAAAGTTAATTACTTAAATCTATAGAATAATAACTATAAGCACTATAAGCAGTAATCATTAATAATATTAAAGAGGCGTAGGTGTATCCATGAAAGTTAAAGTTTGATGAATAGATTGTTTTAGGGGCAAGTAGTAATCATTTGACCTCGACTATGACCATAAATTTGGAAAAGCAATAACGGAACCACTTCTGAAACCGTCTCGGCATTTAGCCAGACAACAGAAATGATGCTATATATTCGGGTTTTCCATTTTACATGGGGAAATCTGTTTTAACTTCACAAAAGTATCGGTTATCGACCGCATATAGTAGCTCTAAAAAAATAAACACGGAAGTGTTTGGTAAAATACCGGCGGACATTTAGGAACAATGGAAATTTCACTGTTCATTAGAAATATTGCCTGAACGTTATTGTCGTTTATATCTGTGTAAGTTTCTCCAATTTACATTGAAGCAGCTCTTTAAGAGCTCTATAAATGAAGAAGAGACACTTAATTCCCCCTGTTTTGTCTAAGCGATTAACATAAAATTAATGCGATATACTTTCTGGGCTTAGCAAACAAGAAAACAGCAATTTTCAGTCGCTAATGGTCTCAAATTGTCTAACTCCCCCGTTATAAGTGTCTGTGTATGTATTAGTAATATTTGCCTGAGTTTGCTGAATTAACTCGATTTTGTATGATGACAGCTTATTACGAGGCGGGTATACAAACATAGCTGGAAACGAACAAATACAATTCATTCGGTTTCTTTATTTATGTTGAATTTCGGGATCGATTTGTAACCTAAATCTTAATAGATTACTCAGTTCTTTAACTTAATCTAGCGCGACACGCTGACACAATGATGAGCGCGAACCGCAGTGTTACTCAACGTAATCGGTAAATTGGTTTCATTCCAAAAGTGCGGGACAAACAACCGATGCGAGGAGGTTCTTTATGACCTTCATTAATCACTGTCGCTCTTCATTTTATATCATTCCTTTAGCTATCAGTAGAATAATCGCGGAATTTGTAACATGGTCCTTAGCAATGACAACTTCAAGAGTCTAAATATCCGAGAAATTAAGAGAAAACTGTTCGGATATAAAAAATAAAAAACGATATTCCCATTTCCGAATAAAAAGTAAAACACCAAAGTACGTCCCTAATCTGTCTGAAAACTTGGGAAAGCCCTTACAGCGTAGAACAAAGCAACATATCTTGAATTAAATCACGATATATAGAACACGTGTCCTAAAGTGGGGAGCTCAGCGACCAAATCCCCAGGGAACTTTGCTCCGTGGACACGTTGATACTAGATAAATCTTATTTATTAAGGGGTTATCGACCACCATCATTTTACCTATCTTTGCTTATCTCGTACAATCGATCTACTTCCTTTGTGTTGCTACCATCGCAGGCATAACTTTCCGCAGAAAACGAAAATGTAATTTTCTACAGAAGAAGGCTGTTTTGAGCTTTACCATATTTTTTAGGGAAGGTTATAAAACATTTCAACAATATTGTGAACAAGAATCGCAACTGCAGGTTGATACAATGATGGCCACGCCTAATAGAGAGTAGCCTGCCCAATCGCTTCAAGCAATCTAAGTTTGTACCTGTATCTTATAAACCATACAGACATTTTACCAATAATTCAAATAATCTGCGTCCAGGCAAATGTACATACTTCCAGTACAAACAAAGCAGAATAGTAATTCCCAGACGAGATCATGTTGACTTCATATTGGCCTTTAAGTAAAATACCGTGAGATCAAATAAAGACCAGTCAGAGTTAGCTTTGAAATTTCAAAAGTTAAGTCTTAGACAACTTCATCTGACTTGATTAAGGAAGAACTGTCACTTTTTGACTGGACATCGTTTTTATTCCAGATTTATTTCCATTTTAAATCATGCATTTCAAACTGTAAGGACAAGGACAACCTTGTAAACATTTGTTATAGTTGTTTAATAAAGGTAATAATGTTTGAAGTTTGTTTTATAAATTGACAAATCTAAAAGTTTTTCACCACATGAATCCCAAGATTTCATTGCCAACTCTGGCTCGTTTCTGTTTAATCACAATCCACAATCATTTATTAGAATGTTTCTAAATTAACGGCATACAATTATGTGTTAAGCATTAAAATCATAAAACAAAGCCCTATTTTAAGCCCAACCAAGTTACTAATTTAATTCCATTATATAATGCACAAATACTTATTTCCTTTGAAGCAGAGGTGCTTCTATTAAAAATCTCTTAAATAAACAGTAAATACAATTAAACTCGAGATGAAATTTTTAATATACCTTTAGCAAATAGACAAAATTCCTATCCTATAACTAATTTAGTTGGGGTAATTAGCAAACAAGAATGTTATATGACGTTAATTTTGAAAATTTTGAATTAATACAGCAGAAACAAATATTTAACATTGGCATTTACTATGCGTTATTTATTTTCAGCTGACTTGCTGGTCGTTAACTATAGCAATTTTATTGTATTCCGATAGTTTTACCGGCACTTAGAGTAGCTTAAACAACAGTAGGAGCATTTCTGGGTACAAAATACACTATTTTCCGACACAATATCTCATACAGTTATAATTATTCAGCAGTGTCTACCTATTTTCTGCTATTTTGGGAAGCATTTAGTTACATATTTTACACATGCTCCAAACAATTAATGGAACTATTTTGAACTAGGCGTTCCACTAGGTACTCGGTGCAGTGTTTTGAAATTTCTAAAATTTCTAAATAACATTAACTTTTGCTCAGAAAATTGACTTTAAAGCTAAATACTAAAGCTTAAATATGACAAGAGAAAAGTACCTCTCCCCGTTGACTTTTTTTAATAAATTTCAACAACAACCAAAGGGGGTTCACACAGACCGTAGTTATGAGGTTTGGATTAGGTAGAATAATATTTAAGGATAAAACCTCTTCTTATCGAAAAATGTGAAGAGAAAAGTACCCTCAAATGTTGGCTACAAAACGTCAATTTTGAATTCATTGACTTAGCATAATATTTGCTACGAAAAAGTAGGCCTCAAAAGTATAACAGACGGGCAGACAGAGAGACACGCGCTCGTATAAGCTTCGAGCATAGATAAAATAACCAGGATCTCTGACCTGTGGTTACGTTTTTACACTACGTTCAGGAGTTCGTTCTAAGATGTCGCTTCAGTAGGACGGCCAGTGCACTCAGCTTAGCCAAGGCGCAATTTAGAACGGGCGATGGCGCCATTTGAGGTGAACTATACTTAACTAAAGGGAAAAATGTATAGTTTACCTAAAATGGCGTTATCGTCCTTAAAATCAAAAAAAAATGAAAATCTCTTTATTTTAGAAAACGAATTGAAAAATGTATACGTGCTAATGGTGATTTAGTTGAAAATACTGTTATTTAAGTAATTAAGCATCGTTTTTTGTTATTGTCTTGAATTAAAAATATAAAATAATAAAATACAAAAACCATGGAAAACTTGTGAGATTATTATTCGAATTTTCAGGATTTTCAAAATTTTTTATTTTTAATAAAATTTCGGATTTAGCTTATTCAAACGATTCTGGACAACTTTTATTAATACGATTATTTGATAAAAAATCCCTAATACGACTTCTTCAATTTTGCTGTATATTTTAAATCGTAGTAGACTAACATTTTATCGTGAAAGCAAAGTAACATACCCTAAAAGTACAATTTAGTGAGGGTTATAATCAGAAAAAAGAAATTTTTTAAATCGATAATATGTAAAAAAAAATACTGGGGTGGTGCCGTCTAAAGTGAGACACACTGTATGTAATGACGTTATTACTAACTGTTTTGTAAGTTGGAAAATTGGCCTTTACTGACTGTTACTTTCTGCCCGGGTTGAAAGTTGTGACTTTCCACCCGGGTGGAAAATGATCAGCTGATTACTTTCCGCCCGGCCACGCCCACTGTCATTAAATGTCAGCTTGTAATTAATTATTATTATATGTGATTCATATTAATTTATATGTTTGGTTGAAAATAAAATAGTATACAAACCTTGGTGAAAAGTTTCATTACTGAGATATAATAAACCTCGTCGCTTCGCGTCTCGGTGAACTATAATTCTCTCACGGCAGCAATGAACTACTTTCCACCTCGGTATGCAATATACTATTATTACCTGTGTGTGTTGCGGTTGGGAATTGTTTCGATATATTTTCGAATACTAAGATTTTATGAAATATAGGTATGTATATTTAAAAGTAATTTAGCTTACACTTTTACAAATACAATATGTTTAAGAATCTTATTGACCTAATCTGTGTCTGTTAGAGCTGTGAAGCTTTTCGATATATTCTAATAATATATTAAAGAATAACTCAAAACATTGCCATAAGAGAATGTATTAAATAAGATGAAGTTTGGGTGTGGCTGATATACCAAGTTGAGCAATCCTTACAATGTAGCAATGATGAAATGTGTTTACTAACTAAGGATGCACCTGCAGATGGATCTGCGTCATTTGAACATCTGGTCATGTTGCGAAAGCATTTCAATGTACTACAATGTTGCAGAGTAGTCAATATTTACTAAAGACCACTTGCAACAAGTGACGTAATCCATTTGTGGAAAACCATGTCTCATGTTCATACAAAGTAAGAATTAATGGGAAATCATGTAATACGAAACAGTTGGCTTTGGCAGCTATTGAAAATGTAAGAAAGAAGGGGAAAATCTTGGAGTATAAGTATAGCCGGATTTCATACAGATTTCAGTTCCTTGAGGTAGTCCACCCCGAAATCTAGGAGTAGGCAGATTGAGGCCTAGATAACGGACTCCAATGGGACCAACCCTTCAAGTAACCCAAGGGTTGGGTTAAAAGTTAGTTACGACGTTATTGCCAAGATGAGTGCCTTTCTAAAGATGTTCATGTAAGACTACTGTTTAATATTATTTGTAGAATAAGTTGGTGCTATTGTTTTGTACGCAGCATTGGGTTGTTCATACCTGAATCATGTAATGTATTTGGATCCCGTTTGTCGAACAGTTGAATTGTACTTGTAAATATTGTTTTACCAATATATGTGATGTTAGTCGACTCCGTATTTTAATATAACCTTTCGCAACCGCCAACGTCTCTACCATCGTATTAATATAAAAACATAGACGGCCTTAATCCACTAGGTTGCAAGAAGCCACTTCGTTACAATATTGATATTAGATATCTCGATGTATCGAGATATCTAATATCGATATGAAATTCTAAAAGTATCGATATTTCATTGAAATATTGACAATTAAATATATTCACCTCTCGATTTAATCATAATAATTTGCCATTTATCAAATAACTCCATAAAATATATCTGAAGCATTTGATTGATTTATTAGATATGGGGATTAATTCGATACATCGATTTATTGGATATGGCGATTTAATTGATACATCCAAGTATCCACATTTCTCCAATACCAATATTTTCAATATCGCGCAAGCCTAGTATATTATATGTAGCTTCAGAGAAGAAATCACTCTCAGAACACACAATATTATCAAAACTGATTTAAGGGCTATCATGGTCAAAAAAGACTCAATAATCTTATTATTTCTATCGAGAGTGATATATTAGATGATATAAATATTCAGAATATAATAAAAGTTGTTGTTGTAATTTTTGACTATAAATACTTTCAGTTTTGTTCAATCTGGTTATTCTATTGAATAAATAATCTCCAATTATGTTATTCTGATTCTTTTCTTAAACAACACGTTTCATTTATCAAACGTTTCCCGCTCTTGTTAACTATACGTGAAATCAATTGATGAAAAATGTAACTGAATTTTATGATCTTGCATTTTTCACTTATGCACCACCGCATTTCAGTTAACACGGTACCGTTTAAACAGAAAATTGCATCATTAAATTACAGGGACAGCGCACGCGAGCGTCGACCACTATGAGCGACCCTGTTTGGGCATTCCCACACGTTTATTATTAAAAAAAGCAATTGAAACGCTAGGATTACTAAAAAAAATCGCAGCATCTCACATATAGGTCTAAGAAGGGCACCTAAGTTAGTTTACCAATATTTAATTATACAAAACGAAGGAGAGAAAGAAGAAAATAACATAGAAATCTAGAAAGAACCGTGGTATTACGAAAGCTTACCACCAATCTACAGTAAAAGAGCTGAGATTTTAGGAAAGGTTTTTATTGGTATTATTCGTAATACGGTATTCAATCAGTGTCGAAAATATCAAGACAAACTTCATGGCTCAGTAGGGCCTCTTTGCTGGCGAATTTCTCCATCACACAAATTTCATTACGTTGACCGTATACTTTATTACGTTAGTATGAGCGCTCTTGGAGAAAAAAAAACGGGCTTTTATTTGATACAACTTCGCAGTGAACAACAGTCATAGAATGGACGAAATGTCCCCGGACGAACAGAATTTTCCATTAAGATTTAGGAAAAAGAACCGAGCTTTTTTTCATATATGTATATTTAACTTAGGAAATGCCTTCCGAGAAATACTGTAACACAACGAATATTTTCCTCCACTTCAAGCAAACACGTCGACAGTAAAGAAATTAAATATTCAACGTTTAAAGCTTTTAAGAACGGACAGAAATAAAACACCTAAAAATTCTAGACTGAAAGAAAAATTATGAAAAGCACTTCTCGCGAATTTTTTACCCCTCACTATTTTACAACGAGGTTCTCCCTATTGTACAAATTGAAGAGCCATTCGATCACAACAGGTCACTGGCTTCCAAAGGATTATTGCTATAGAAGAATCAATTGAAAACCCTAAGAGCATGATACAAGAGCTTAGAACCAGAGAAATGAATGGGAAGTTCTAGCGTGGCACACCAATTAAAACAGAAATCGTATGCATTCGCTACCTATATATTCCGAATCTTAAAACTACGCCAAATAATAGCACAAAGAGAAAGGTAACAGCGTTACAGCTACCATACGAAAGGTAAATTTAAATACGCCAGCAACGGGAAGATAAATAAATTTAAAGCACGGCGACATATATTTAAAGGTAACAAGACAAAAAATAATGATATGAAAACAATAATACGCTTAAATACAACTTGTTAGGAGATTTATTGGGCCAGAAAAAAAATTAGAATTAAATCTTTAACTGAAATAGAACTGGTTTCGCCAGTTTTCTCTAGCTACGTCGATGCAAACTTAGAACGTCCACATACATATTTATTAATTTTTTCTTAATTGAAAAGGCCAAATTTATTAATATCGACCAAAATTAAGTAAATTACAATAACCTGCAGCTGCTTTGGTAACTACGTTAAATTTGTATGTTTTCGATGTTAATAAATTCCTTTATAAAATATTTTAATATAAGTACAACCAACAAAACTCATAAGCAGGGAACAAATCTTCTACATACATTTTTAATATTAAATTCCCTCCCACAGCAAGCTATTTTTAATTCGAATACTGGATACTTTTTACTTTAATAATTTTTACAGAAATTTCAATGAAAACATACTGCAATTTTAGTTTTAAAATCCGTTGATTTCAGAAAACAAATTGTGACGTAACAATGAAAATAGTTACGTAAACATAAAGGCTTCCTAAGTAGTATGAAGATTCTTTGTGCATTTTCCATTGTTGAGAGACGTAGTAAACTAAATCCTCTAATACAAACATTTTTAAAAGAAAAATTGAAATTTCTACAACACAAAAAGGTCTCGTAAAATTTATATACATACAACCGCTTTTATAGCCGCTGAAGAGCTTTTTTGTAGAGGATTTTCCAGAAAATTCGTTTCCGGGATTTAAATTCACCTTAATACACAAAACATTACAACAGACTTCGGACTTTTATGTATTCTTTCGAATAATGGCGTTATTTTAAACAAGGGTTGCCTGAGGCTTCATTGGGTACCTATTTATTTGAGTTAATTCCCTCGCCAAACGCTGTTGCTGAAGTACCTAAAGCTGTTCTGAACTTAATTTTGAAATAAGTTCGAAAGCGCATCTTTTAAGTTTTACATCTTCTTTTGCCCTTAAAAAGTACCTTTTTATCTGTCCTCAAATCCCGTTTTGGGTAAAGCATCAAAACGTCGAAAGTAAAATTCACCTGAGACACTGAAAAGGTTTTAGAAGTGTACGTTCTCCAACAAGCTTTGCCTGTAGCGTTAGATCCTTTTTCTTTCCTTTGATCCTAAGTATGTATGTTGTTGCATCGTATTTGGCGACAGTCCATTTACAGACCTTGCAACTGCAGCATAGCTTGCCTTCAGGTAGATTTTGAAATGGTTTTCTAGTTTATGTACTTCCATTTGCTTTGTGCTTTTGATAGTGTTCACGTGAAGGCACAGCAGATCATTTTAGCTATTTTATTTACATGTTAAAAATTCTTGGCACCTTTTTGATAACATTTAAAAACGTTCTTAACATGAAAAGAATTTCAAGGTTTGTTTATTTAATATGTATGACAGATACGTACGGAACACACAAGTTGTATAAACGAGAAAATTCCTGGCTCCTCTCTTCCCTCTTTTCCTATCTAAAAATGTAAAACACGATAGTATTTCTAAACAAATTGTAATTGCAAATTGAAAGGTCCAAATTTTGTATTTGACCGCCTTTTATAATTTGTTAAAACTAATATAATTACACATTTTACTGAATTCAACAGTATGTCAATTTGAATGTGTTTCTGTAAACAACACCAATTCACCGTGTTCATACAGGTACCAACATAAAAATGACTGCTGGTTACGCCTAAGGCACTCAATATATTTTAAAATACGAGGCATGAGAGAAGGTTCAATAATGATAGTGGAAAGTATGAATAATGGCGAATACACCTCCCCTGAATAAAAAGGTTTATGACCGTCGATTTATGTCACGATAAGGTACTTAGTAAGTTGCTTCATATAGAAGGATGATATCGATAGATTCCAGCCGGTAACATCCATTCATAAATGGTAGTATATTGCGCTTGCCTACATCGTGTTACGATATAATCTCTGTAAACACGTACTATATTTCATCTAATAATAGCATAACAACGAGGTTAATTTAAAACTCATCAATAACTAGGCCTGATTTTAAATTATCGATCGCTTAAAAACGAGGGTTGAAAAAGGAAAAAAATTCAAAGAATTAAAAATGAAAACAAAACAACACCGCGATGAAAACCAATTCCGGCTAATTTTACTTTTACTTTTCGAATGAATGTATTGCTCCAGCAAGCGACGAAAACGAGCTTCTGCTGCCAGAAAAACAAATGTTAGACTGCGGCTAATTCCTCTGAATCCACATATGAATATCAAATTTCAGTCAACTTGAAAAATGTTAGATATCTCCTTAAAAAACTTTGGATTTCGTAAAAATCATTTAGTTCCTGATTAAAATATTTTAAACTACAAAAATTATATTGTTTTCTTCCTAGAGAAGCCGCCGTAAATTTTCGATTTTTTCAGGTAATCTAAAGTTTTCAACCGAAAGAGATTAGCGCCACTTTGAAAATCTCCTCAAAAGAGGCGAACTTTGCGATAATTGTTTAAACACTTTTTTTAAGGAAATTGTCAATTTTCGGCAACTAAGAACTAAATCGTTTTACTCCTCACAAATCGCCTGAGTTTCCCTATTTTCCAGGAAGTCTAAGAACTTTTAGCCTGAAACAATTCATGTTCTTGTACGAGGAAACTCCTGAAATTGCCGAAACTTCTTTTAACTCGCGTTCCAAATAAATCAAAATATTAAAGATTGGTCTTAACCAAGAAATTAATTGTTTTGCTTCTGAAAAATGATTTAAATTGTCATATTTTTTCAGGTAACCTTGGAGCATGCGATCTGAAAAATTATACGTATATGCTTGAGGACGCTCATAAAGAGTTTTGAAACTTCTAAAAACTGTTTAAAGGCCTTACTAAATAAAACTAACTTTTATTAACTAGGTAGGTAATCGGTTTACTTCTAAACTGCACCTGAAAATTCTTAGTTTTTCTGATGATTTAAGAAGATTAAGCCTGAAGATTTTATATTAGGTGTAAGAGAATTCCTGGAGTTTTGAAATTTCAGATAATTGTTTGCAAGTTAATTACTTAACTCCTGATAAATCGATCGAATTTTCTTACTTTTAACTGTCCGAAACCTAAACTCATCGTTCTTTGACCCTGCAGGTGGAGGATACTCTAGCCTCTACCACCACCTATTTTGCTTCTTTTTTTCAGATAATACAAGAATATTCAACTTGGCAAAACTCAAATTTTGTTGAGAAAACTCATGTGAAATTTAAAAATTCGTTTAAACTGCTTTTTAAATAAAATATATATATATCGATAATTTTGGTTTGGAAAGGCGGTTTGGTATCTGAAAGCATTCAATTGAATTTTCCAAAGTTTTTGGTAATATTTTGACCTGAAGAATATTTGAAAGATTCCGAAACTAAAAGGTTAATATCTACAAACTTAGTGTCTAATTGACAAATGGAAAAAGAAAACTTCGAAAAAGTCACGTTTTCTTCCTGAAAACTTCAGTTCGGCGATTTTCTCCCATTTTTGGTTAGTGTAATTTTTTTGTGACGATTTTAAAGCTGCAGCTCCTACCAATCCTTAAAATTGCAACTTCCACAGTAAATAAAACAAAAAAATTCTAGAAAAAAGCAAGGCCCCTTTCCTAAAGATTCCTGAAAAAGAATAGCTCGTTTTCCAGCAGTACTAACATTTTTTCGGAATATTTTTACGTTAATTTTCAGCCGATGATTATAATTAAATTTTTGACAATTTTAGAATTCTGCAACTTCATTTCGCAAGATTAAAAAAGTGATTTAGTTTTCATCTGAAACTTTTCACCTGAAAACGGCGAGCAATCTTTCAGTCAAGCTTTCGGGCTTCATAAGGTGTATTGCTTTTAATTTTTGTTTTTGAGATAGTTATATGTCAAACAGATAGATGTCGAAATCCCCTCCCCTCTGCGCTGAAAGAATTGTATCAGTTCAACTTCTTTCAATATGCCGAAACCTCATTTATGAGCAACATCTTAGTTAGTCAAAACGAAAGGCAAAATACTGTTATAAAACCATTAAATTGGTTTTTCAGCAGATGCAATACTTTTCAGGAAGGCAATTGCATTAAGTGAGGTTTCTTCAGTTGAAACTTCAGACCATGAAGAGAATATAATCCTCAAAACTGTTATGTTTTTATTATCTTTAAATGCTGCATACCTTTGCAAAAACGTAAAACTAAATGATGTAAAATAAAAAAGGATGAACAAGGGATTATATTAGGAAAGTTTCATCGCGGTGTCAATTTTGCGATTGGGATAGGTACAGAAATGTTTCATGTGTCAGGGGTTTTAGCGAGGTACACCTAGTTGCTCTGCAGCCCAATCGGACACTGTTGGATTCAGATTGAGTAAGGCAAATCTACAGATAGCTAATATTCATTATTTTCAAAATTTATTTCAGGAGAAGCCAAGCAATTTTGTCTAGTTATAGATTTAAGATAATCTATGAATTGAATATATTCGTCAATATAAATCAATCAATAACAATAACAATAGGTAGTAAGTCAAAGGGTGTTCGGTGACGCAGTGAATTGAAAGTCTACTTTGCGATCAGCATACCTACGTTTCAGCTTTCGTCGATGTTTGTGAAATTTTTATAAGTTGCCAATATTTGAACTCCATCATGACCATAGCTATCGACATCATTAATTGAAGGAGTTGGTTAATTATAATTAAAAAGTTAATTAAAAGAAGAGCATTTCAAATATTTAGTCAAAGAAAACTTTGAAGAAAGTATTTGAAGCGACTAAGGTAAAAAATTATTAACGGAATTATTTACGGTTGCGTATAAAAAAGTATCTGAAAACTTTAAGAGGTGCATAGGAGAGTGTAGAAATAGACAAGTTGGTTAAACTGAAATATCTGAGACGGCTCTCGTAATTCGAATTCGTGAACGTAAACTGAAGTGAGGACGACCACGCCAATAAAGTAGGCACTCAGCAGGCTGGAAATCTCATAGAGTTACATTCAAACCGAAGGACTATCGTCGGATCGCTTGTTGACCCTTCCGGTTGAGTTTCGTCATTGGCAGACTGATCTTCGATGCCTCATCACTCGGAAGCTCGGCGAGTTTCCTTAGCGACTATTGATGCATAAAGATGCGGTCAGCAGTTGCTCTTGGGGGCCCAGTTTCTTTATAATAAACAGAGAGCGACCACTTTCTTGAATACATTAAGTTTAACAAGGTTAACTCAGATATTAGTTTAAACCGAGCAGCGAACCAAATTGAAATTTATTAAATCGAAGTGCCGTATTGAAATTGCTCGGTAAATTGAGATAACTTAATATAATCATCCCTACCCTTCTTCTTAAAAGCATTCTGTAGCGTCTGGAGGATGATCGCTTCACCGTATTGTATTATAAAAGTAATTAAATGCCGTGTTAAATTTGTAAGATGAACATTTTAAGAACGAAAATACGTTTTTACTCCCTTGGAGCTGTATTAAAAGAGGTATCTACGAGTATTACATTGCAACGGAAAAATAACAATTTCTCGGAACAGAATAAAATCAAAGAAAATTTTAATTTCGTTAAAAGTATAATAAAATGCATTTGAGAAGAACACTACGACACAATTGTAACAAGAAGCTCTTTGTGCGAGTGCTACATTTATTTCACACTCTAGCGCCATTCAAACCAAGCAAAATACCGGCTTTGATGTAAACTGCAGGACCCCACGCTCATTCACGATCCGAACAGAAAAGCGTACTATTGCGAAGCCATTCTCCGAAATTCTTTTATTATACGCAGATGGTACGCACTGGCGGAAATCTTGGGTCTTTGTTACTATTTTCCAAAACGAAATTCAGATATCTAATTAAATGTGGGCGAAACTAACTTAGGAAATTACAGTTGCATGAAAAAGTTTTTGCCACACGTTTTTTAAATAGTGGCATACTAAAGAATCCTCAATATAAATAAATAACTGATGGTAAAAATACTGAAATGAAATTTTATTGTATTGTACTCTATGTATAAATGTATATTTAATCAAATTAACGATTCATATTGACGCAATTTAGACGCTAGTGCTTGGAAAAACAAGAAAGAACATTCAAGATCATCTGATAATTTAAGGATTATTTTGCAAACATGAATAGGTCGTGCAGCCATTAACATAGCATTGTTAAAAATGCTGCGTAAAATGTGGAACCAACCGAAAAAGAAAATAGATACCTTAAGTAGTTGGGGCTTAGATTATCAAGAAATCGAATTATACAACATGAAGATCTACAAGTCGTAGTAATAATAAGAACACAGGCTACAATAAATTACACAAAATAATAATAATTGAATTAGATATGTATAAAGAAGCATAACAAAAAGGAATATGGTAGTGTATGCTAGCAACAAAACTCAATAGTACTATTGCTCCAAACAGTCTATGACTCATCAATCTTATCTATAAGCTACTGGAAATACCTAAAAAGGATCGCAAACCAGACAGAAGCAGGGGCTCTATAAAAAGGAGGTCCTCGGAAGGAGTCAACAATTCAAACGCAAGACTCACGGCAGTCTCAAAATGAAATAAATATATGAAATAAATTTGGGACAAAATACCCAAAAAAGAAGAGTTTAATTTCGAGTCCGCAAAATATTAATCAAAAATCTATATTTAAGAAGACTTTGTTAGTTGATTTAATTCTGAATCTGACTAACTAATTACATAAATAACAAAAGAATTTTGTTCCATCTATGTATGTAAAGCATTGTCAGTATTACGAAAAGCTCTATAATATTATCTTCTTTCGTTTGTAGTCTCTTCTTCGTAGTCCCTCTCTGCTGACGCTTTTGCATTCAGCCGTTTCCTGTATGATCGTTTTAATGTTTCCTTAGTTGTGCTATGCTTTTCTGTGGAGTCCAAGTTCCATAGGTATCAACTTCTGTACAACCATTCTTTTTCGTCTCTGCAATGCCCACTTTCTTTTTGTACTGTTTTTTCAAAGTGACATTGTCAATGCTACCATCATTTGAGTTTCTTTTTTCTTTTAGAACTTTGACTTGTCGATACTCGGTTTGTTCATAACTAGTTTAGTAAAACAGTTTTCCCAGTTGTTTCCCTTTCTCTACCCTTAACACATTTACTTCTGTCAATTTGAGATTATTCCCGTCTTCATTTTTAATATAATTACTCCAGCCTAGATCAGCTAAAGACTTCAAATTAAAAATGTCGTCATGGCAAATTTCTGTTACTTTATAAATATCACCGGTCCTTTTTGCACATCTTATTAGTGAAATATATTGTTCAGGACTATAAATAGGTCCTGACTTGTTAGACCTACTAATTTGCCTCTCCATAACAGAATGAGCGTTGTCCTCCTCATTCTGACTATGGCCAGTTATGAGAAACTTGTGTGTTATGCTTCTAATCAAGTTATAATGTGATACTACATAGATATACATTGCAATAAAAAAAGTTTTATTTTATTGTCCTGGGCAGTTATCTGAAAAAAATATTACGTTTATTTCTTTAATTTTATCATTAATCTAAGTGTTGCCATTTCCTTTCATAAGATCAAGCTAAATATCTCACTGTACATGAACCAATCTCATTTTACCCTCTTTGCGCCTCACCTTCGTGCCGTACGATGCATTACACGCGCTTTGTTTTTAAATCGAATACTGTAAGATTAAAAATGTAATAAAAACTTGACACTTGACCATGAACTTGGGTATGGAAGTCCAGCTTGTAGGTCGAATACAACCACGGTTGAGTTTTCTGAAGTTTTGTCTAGCTCTTTTTCTTTTCTTGCTAACTAGATGAACCTGATACCTAATTTCCAGTTAACACGTTCCTTTTGCCGTTCCTGTGGATTGGCGGCTCGCTTCTTTCCTTCCTTTTTTATCAGACAGTGGTACTTAACCTTTCTACGTTCGTTATTCCCACTTTCAGCTATTTGATTGTCATTGTCACTAGAGCTTGCATCAACTTGAGCGTAACTAGGGTTTCCTATACTGCCATTTGAATCTTCGTGAACTAGATGAACTAGAAGAGCTAGACGAACTAGAACAGCTTGTCGTTTTCTTTTCTCTCGATAACATATTTGTTATCTGTAGGTAAAATAATATCGTGCCCAACAACACCTGGACTGTTTTTAATACTGATTGCATTATGGTCAATAGTTGTTGTTAAAGGTACAGTGCTTTCTAAGTGTAAGTCAGGTGAATGTGCAGATGTTCTTATTGTATCTGCAGTGTTAAGAAAAATGTATACAAATGAAATAAAACACGAGCTTCAGAAAGTTACCTTCTATTAATGTAGTTGTTGAATCCAAACTATCTCTTTTACCACTATTTGGGCTGTTAATAATACTATTCTTATTCAAAGCAGCATCTGCATTATCAAAGTTAATCAGTAGTAGGTAATCAGAAATAGCACAAAATGCATTTCACTTAATTCACCGGTTAGTTTTATTAATGCATGAATGTAAAAAACTCCGATTTTCATTTTTCTCTTTCTTTTGGTCTCTAATAATTTGCCTGGCCACTTATAGCATGAACACCACTCTACCTAACATGATCTCTAAAATAAAATAGTAAAAGGACATTTTCGTAAATCTGACATAATTTTCCTTTGTCATAGTAGGTTTTTCAATTAGTTTCAATATTGTGTTATATTAACTTTTAGCCATTACATAATAATCATAAGGGAAAATTATGTACTTATCAGATTTACGAAAATTTTAAAAAGAACACCGACGCAGTACAAACTAGAACAATGAAAAATAAATTATAGACTGAATTTGGCAACATTTTATCATGAAAAGTGACACAAGTTTACTACTACCTACTATAAAATGTTACTTATATTAATACAAAAACTGCCACAACACCAAATGTGATACTTTCCTTGTAAAAACAATGGACCAAATACACCATAGACAACGCCACTTTTTAAGTTAAGCAGCTTTTCTTGTTGAAAAAGTATATTCACTGTGTAACATAAATGCACAAGTGCGCCCTTTGAGGAAAATAAGAGTAATTCAAGTTAAGTCGGTTTTCAAGCGAAAAGTATGATATATTAGGGAACGTTTCATGTATTTCACTCAAAAGTCACGTTTTCTGCGGAGTGACGCTATGTTCATAGGCTGCTAGCCCAAACAATGGTTTGGGAAAGAATTTTCAGATAGTCATGTAAAAACCTAATTTTGACCATAACTCTTAAAAAAATAGTCAACAGTTATTTGGTAATGTTTATTTTGGTCTTCTTTTGACCTCCTGAGTTCGCACCTCAGAGATGGATGTCCTTTCGTTACGATAATTTGCACTTTCATAGATAACATGGTTATATAAACCTAAAAAGGTGCCTTTGGTAAAATTTAATGGAAACATCTCAAGAATTCTAAATACATATCCACTATAATACTCAATAACCAAATAACTTCTTTTTTTAATAAAACACTGGCGCTTTCCTCTAGTAAAGCTCTTTGGACTTGATTTCTGAAAATATTCTCTTAAATTACTAAGTCAAGTTGGGGAAGAAGCGATTCTTAAGGGAGTGTTTCTTCGGCAAATAATGTGAGGAAATATTAGTACATTGGCGAGTAAGAGGATACGTACCCAGAATAATTTCAGTTAACCTTATCAAGTGTAGCGATGAAGATCTAAATTCATATATTTCATCTATTCATCACTCGACTACCTTTCTTCTTGGTATTAATTATCTAACAAATAAAGGAATTATTTTTTATCAATGAATTTCCATGACAATTCCACTCATAATTTGTCATTCAATGAAATCACAGTATTTTGGTGAATTGAAAGAATCACAATTTTACGACTAGCAGCGTTGCTTAGAGACAACGTCTGTCAAAATTTTTTGAGTGACAAGTATTTCAGTAATTTCATTATAATTCCAGGAATTGTCATTCCGAATAGCATTCGTGACTAGAATTTTACGGGCAATTTTTGCCGCCACGATCACTCTTGCTTGTTGCTTTAGAAAATCGTCACTCATGCTGTCGCACTCGTGACAATTTTCGTCGCAACAAGCAGTCGTGTTCATGATGGCAAAAAAATTGCCGGTAAAATTCTAGTCACTTGTGGAATTACTTCTGAACATTAAAATAGCTATTTATGCAACGAGTTGCAAAATGATGGACTTTTTATCACCAGGCGTGAAATTGTTCGTCGAGGCGAAGCCGAGATGAACAACACGCCATGTGATAAAAAGACATGTTTTGCAACGTGTTTCATACAAGATTTTATCCAATTCAGATAACAAAATGTAAATTCCACATCTTCTTAAAAAAGGAGTTGGGTCATCGTGATAAAATGGGAGCATATTTTGTAACTAGTTACAAAATGAACCACTTTTCGCAACTCAAATCATGTTTTTGCAACTAGTTACAAAATGGGAGCATATTTTGTAACTAGTTACAAAATGAACCACTTTTCACAACTAAAATCAATGTCGAAATGTTGACATTTCGTAACTGAATTGGATAAATAAATAAATTGCAGCTTAATTTTTGTGATAGATCCATCAAGTGTCAAATGTCAGAGTGCCATGAAACTTGATGGTTCCACTCTGTTCTTGCCGTTAATAAAAAAAATTGTAAAACTTTTTGTAAGGGAACCTCAGCAACGCTCTAGTTCAGCTCACACATCTTCTTTGTTATGGGACCTAGAATTGTTTAGTCCAATACATCTTCAGCACGATTTAAATCTGAACTACGAGCGAACCAAGGGAGGATATAAATATCGTTATTTTATGTATATTATGTTATTATTCAAGTATCATATGGGAAATTCTTCTGTTGAAAAATGAAACTTAGATCATAAAGGTGTAGAATTGTTGGTGGCATAATATTTCTCAATACGTCACACTAGAGGTCTTGTAAAAGGCGACCTTTCAGTAGATTCTAAATCGTAGCCCCACACATAAATCGCGCAATGTAAGAAAAATCACTTGCATATTCTTCATAAAATTTCCTATTTATCAAAATACACGTTTTTATGCAATTGAAAGCCCCTTCCTTCAAGCAATATAACAGAGTTAAAATAGTTTTTCCCTAACATGTTCTTCTGAAATTATCTCACTGCTTATATTACATTCAGACAGATATTTAACAGCAGAAAAACATTTAATATTTGCTTTTGATCATTAGGAACTAGAAAAAATTACTTCTTGGGCAAAATTTACAATAGTTTTGATGGATTATTTCTGAAACATTCAACTAAACTGCTAACTCTTTTCACAATTGAAACTTTCTAAAGGGTTATTTCTATTTTTCATGTATTTAACAGCATGATATCTGATTTTAAATAATTAAAGTCTTAATAACAACATATAACAGACTTCGAACACACATTTCTAGCAGGAAATACATACACAGACACCAGGCATGAAGCAAATCTAAGTAAAAATCTTATTACATAAAACTACGCGTTTTCCAATATTGTGTAGTTGCAATATATCTTTTTAGAGTTGTATGAAACTTATTACAGTAAGCAGAACAGACAAGATTTCATTTCTTAGTCGTATGAACATAGGTATATGGTTTATTGCATTCCTTTTTTAAGTTAGTCCCTTACTTATGACTATACTCGTATATACTACATATAAGACGATTGCAAATGTAAATAGAATTCAATATCTTTCAAATAATAAGATGTAGTTAGTATATACCCAAAGTATACTTCACGTGTTTATATAATAGCATATTGGTATACGACAGTTTTATGATGGTAATTATTCAATAAGGGCAAGGTGAGCAATAGTCAGCACATGCTAATGTAATAAATACTTTTTATATGACCATTTACTGATTCTTATGAGTAAAGCAATCGCGGTGGAAAGATATTAATGAAACTGCGAAATAAAGGATGTGCAACTTCGCGATTGGCAGAAAAGTCGTGAGTAATAAAATTTGCAGTTCTACAATTGGGCACAGCCTTTAACTTACAAAAGTTATAATTCAACCCCAAATCCAAAGAAAAACTGAAATCATAGAATGCGTAGTAAAAACAACAAAAGATTTCGTCCATTAAAACGAACACAAATTTTTATTTAGTCTTCATCACATGTCATGTAATAAGCATAAACATAATTTCTTCAGCAGAATAATAATAATAAGCCAAAGCGAATAATACACCTTTTACATAAATTACGGTCGACAAAATACACCAATTAAACATAAAGCTTGAGTGTTATTTGGTTGGATTATTTCGCTAATGTGACATATGCATGTAAATTTGTTATAATTACTGCACGTATTTCAACCGATTAAAACGCTAAATGGCTGATAAAACGTGGTAGGTGTTTTATCAGGTTGAAAAGTCGGGTAATTGGTGTGGAACATGAAAATTCAAGTTTATGATTTACAAAAACGTCAAGAACGGACACGATTTTAGATTAGCAAAGGAATTTCTCTTGTAAAGTACCTTAAAGGGTTTATTATACTTAAGTTACAGTTTATTAAGTAGTTCTACAGGTAATTATGCTAGTCAAGCACGCCAGATAATTAAAGCTATGTAATTATATGTTGTAACATGATTGCACTAAATTGGTATAAATTTTACTGCAGAAATTTTCTTCGCATGTGCTGTTTACGGTTTGAAAATTCTTGGTGGCGCTTTTTCTTATTTATGTTTAGGGCAATTTAATTTACTGAAATAGCTTTCATAACATATTATACCAACTGTCTTAAAATGAAATACATCTACATAGTATGCTTTGAGTTTCCCATGTAAAATAAAATGTGCCGCTCTTGCGATTCTGGAATGCAATATCAATAACAATGTAGTGGGACATAAAAGTTTACTTTCAAATAAATTTCAAAGGTTACCAGATGAAATTCCTTTTAAGACACCCAGTACAATGGGCGTGTTATGATAGCCATTACAAGAGACTAGTGGGACCTTCAGTTTTGTGAAAAGACACAGCCTGTGAGTTATACGTGATAGCTCAACAGTATGAATTATGGAGACCATTATTTAACAGTAAACGTGCATGTAATGGACGTATTATTAATTTTCGTAGAAAAATATTATTAATCATTATGACAACACACTGGAAATTAAAACTGAGAACAAACTGAAGCATTTCAAGGATCACCAACTTTCAAATGCAGAAAGATAGCCTAAAGTAAAGTTAAAGTTAATTTTTAAACATAAACTATCAAAGTTGCAAAATTAAGCCATTACAGCCATAATTTATTGCAGGGCAAAGTAATCAGAATCTCCTAAGCACTGATTTAAAAAGACTCCCACCATTATAACTCTAACTAATAAAGTAATTCCCAAAGGGATTCCCTTACTATCATGTTTGCTTCTTTAAATTGCTTTGCGTGCCAAAATGTAGTTTATCTTTTAATACGACCAGTCCAAATTTACCCAATTATCTCGTACACGTTCTAAGAATTCTTCAATGCGCTTGTTTCTACTTATTTTATTGTAGTTGGTGTGTTCAGAATACCAAATCCGATATTTTTGAATAAAAGGAAAAATCAATCAATCATTATCATACAATGGAATTTTAGGTGGAGAAAGGTCTTGTCACGGAGAATTCGAACGTGATGTAATTTATGAACATCATCAAGAATCTTGACATACACGGACACGGCGTACACCTGTCCGTACAAAAAAATTCTTCAGTTTTAGTTTTCACAACGAACCTTAATTTATTTTGAGAATCTGTAGAAGACCCTTGATAAAATTAATAATTACATTTTGCACAGATTAATAAGCTTTTGTTTTTAGAACTTCGTTAAGATATCTTAATTCTTTGTATAAACAAAGATATCTTGTCAGAATTGCAAGTAAATAACTTTCAGGAAAGCATTGATTAAATGGGTTATTTTGTTTAAAAAAAGTAAAGAATGTTAAACGCCTAGTTTTGTTCCCTAAAAAATGAAAATAAATTCGTGCTTGAATTAATTAGAAATAAATTAATTAAGCCAAGCAATTAACGTCAATACAGATAAAATATTATACAGCAACCTCCTTACAATTTCTTCTTAATATCCCATTAGGGCAAATATAATCTTGATCAATCTAATAGCCGTACTAACTTCAAATACAAACCACTGCTCATTAATAATATTAAATTAATAATTGTTAATAACAGACTTGAACAGGCTAATATATTTCCCGTGCTAAAAAATGATGAATTATAGCTACGTAATAAATACTTAACATGTGAAAATAAACGATTAATTATGTAAGCTGTAATTGAAATTTTAATTCCGTATCTCTTTATGCCGTACTTATCTCGTTTGATTGTCATTATTATTAAAATTTTATAATCTCGAAGGTATGCGCTGTCATTTAATGAAGCTCTTACATAATTAATGTACATAAGCATAAAATGAACTGGAGTGATTATTAAACCCTATTCTTTGGGCTTCAAGGTTGAAAGGGAATTACTGACATTACAAGCTTATAAGGAGGGCGGGCGCAGTGAAATGTGCGGAGAAATTACCAAAATATGCGTTTTATACGCACTTAAATATACTGTTAAATATAAAACTTGATTATAATACATATAAGACTATAAGCATATTATTGTAATAAACAAAAATTAAATAAACAATATAAATATAATTGAGTCGTTTAAAATCATATCTTGAAGTAATAAACGGAAATACTAAATAAACAAAAACTTCTTAAACCTTAAAGTATCCAGATACATACATGTTGTCAGTAGAGGTTAAATATACAAGAACACATAGATTGAATAGTACAGTTATGCAGGTACGCTAAAATATATGTAAATGTATATTTTTTTGCGTTCTGTTAGTAAGGAAAGGGCATCAAATAGTGCTTATTAGTGTTATTATTATTATTACTATATGGTAGGACGTGTAGATCCACGGCTTGTTTGATTATAGTTTTCCTTAACGCTTAATCCTTCGCCACTTCTTCCAATTTTGCATTCCATTATGCTGGGGCCTTCTTCCACATAATCTGTCCATATTTCTTTTGATTTAGTTCTTATGTGGAACCCATCCTTCATCCACTCCGATTGAATGTTACGATCACTTTATAACAATATTTATATCATTTGACACTAAAACTGTTTGGTTGGTGATAATTTGAATTTCCAAATTTCTTCTTCGAGCGACTCCTCTCTTACCTTTGTTTCCAAAATATTCTTCGTAATATTATCGGCTTTCATATTTTAATTTTTTTTGATCTTTAGTCAATATTCACACCTTAGTTGCAAATATCTTTAGTTATGGCTTGAAGATGTTTTCAAGAGTATGGACTGGGAGAAGGGCATTAACATCAATGACTCATATATTAGTTAGTTGAGGTTCGCTAATAGCTACAAATACCAATAACCTCAGAGAAATGTTACAAGAAATAAATCGGGCCTCAAACTTAATAGGACTCAAAATGAAATGAATTACAAACATCTAAAAATATCTCTAGAAAGTCATCAAATTGTAAACGTCAATGAGTATATCTACCTAGGCCATACCATCAAATTGGGCAAAGAGAACCAAGGTGCAAAAATCAATAGACGGATTCTTCTTTCATGGGCAGACTTCAGGAAGCTATAGCACATTCTTAAGAATTAAGAGATACCGATCAATCTTAAAAAGAACGTGTACAATACATGTGTTCTGCCAGTTACTACCTACGGTCTGGAAACCATGACGTTGACAAAAACATGGTACAGTATTTTTCATCTAGCATTTGGGTTGACGTCAACTTTCCCCGTCCAAAAACTGTCTGTTTAGCCACGCATTCGTGCGCATTAGGTAATGAAAACCTAGTTTAGAAAGAGATGAAGTATAGGGTATAGTTGGATTGTGAATTTATCAACGCAGTGTTGATAAATTCACAATCCAACTGACGACACAACCCAAATCCTAGGTGAAAAATACTGTAAACAAACTCAAAAAAATTACAAAGGGAAATGGAAACATAATTAAAACAAAAGGTTCGAAGCGAAGCAATCGGGGAACAGACAAGAATAAGGGATATCCCAGAGGAATTTGCAGCGATGAAATAGGGATGGCCAGTACATATAGCCAGACAACAATATGAGAGGTGGTCATATAGAATTACAGAATCGCCGAGAGAAACAAAGCGAAGTGTAGGACGACTCCATAAAAGATGGGCGGATGATACAAACCACGGCAGGAATAAATTGGGTAACAACAGCTCAAGATAAGGAACAATGGAGAAAATTGGGAGAGCCTTCATCCTGGAATGGATGGACTATAGTCATAGTATAAAAATAAAGTATCTACGGCTTAAATTACTTATATGCAAAATGCATATTTGGCTAAAATAATATTGTTTGATTTTACACACATCTCAGTAATTGGAGGTAATTAATTTACACATTCAAATAAATCTGATCTGAGTATTTTTAATACTTGGGGATACTCTTGTCTATTTAGCAGATTGATCTGCGAATTTTAAAATTAACATTTGTAGCTATACGAGTATGTATATTTCATAGTTTCATTACATATCGCCCAAACATTTTCACAATTCTGTTGGGCGTTCTTTCCTTGAAAACGGTTTTTGTTTAAAGGCAAACTATTTTCAAAGTGTAGCTAATACAGACAGATCAATAAAAAAACCAATTAGGGTAGGCTGTGAAATTGAATTATTTTGAATTGGTACTTTAGCCACATCCACAGAATGACATTTTATAACGTTTGTAATTTGACATTTTTCTCGTAAACAAAGTTTATAACCTTAAATTCATGTCAGAAATGTCATTCTGTGGATGTGGTTAAAGTACCAATTCAAAATAATTCAATTTCACAGCCTACCCTAATTGGTTTTTTTATTGATCTGTCTGTATAACTAATATAAAGTGTGCGTACCAGAAATCAAAGAAATCCATTTATACGCTGTATTGTTGGTATAGGTATCATTTGGCATAAACCATCAGGAAAGAGATCTGAAGAGATGGAAATAATCGTTGGAATAAAGGAGCTATAAGCCTAAAAACAAAAGTAGAAGAGGAAGAAGAACATTTATCATAATTACTGTATACCTCAGTATAAAGGTGGAGAAGGGCCCTCGAAGCTCAAATCGAGCTTCAAGCGAAGCTGAGCCTTATATGTATTTGTTGATGCGCTACCTAACTGACAATATTTTGTTATTATTAAATGCTTTGATTTTGATGCAGACGCGAGAGTGGAGAAAGCTTGAAAGTTTAACAAAAGCTCGAAGCTCCACAAAACTATTATCGTTCAGGAAAACACAGAGTTTGGTAAAAGCTGGGAACACGGATAAGCGGTAAAATCTTAGAAGTTGGATGTAGGTTTAAAGCTAGGAATAGAGTGGAAGCTCAGTAAAAAATTGAAGATGATTAAAACTCGATGGACCGAGAAAAGTAAGGATTCCTGTAAAAGTTGGAAGCTCGATAAAGCTTTAACGCTTAAAGCAATAGAGTCTTCGGAGTTGGATGTAGGTCCGATGCTGGTAAAATAGTCGAAAAAAATTGATTATTTCAGAAAAGTTAATAGTTCAGTAAAGGCTGGAAGCTAGATACACCTTGAAAGATGTAGGTTATATAATCTTTTGAATTAGACTTAGATTCAGTGCCGGAAAAGTAAAATCGAAGCTCAACAAAAATTCGATGGTTCGAGACAAAAGCCAGGACTACAGTAAAAGCTGGAAGCTCGATAAATCTTTGAAGTTTCAAACGGCACAATCTTTGAAGTTGAATGTAGGTTCGAAGTTGGGCAAAGACTCGAAATTCACTCGATTTTCACGGCTTGGTAAAGGTTCGAAAATGCTGGAAGCTACGTAGAAACCCTTAAGTTTGACGATCACACATTTTCAAGCTGTTATGATTTATGAATTTGTAAATGGAAAGTTTAAGGAGAGAAGCAAGGATATTTCACTAATTTTCGCTAAATTGACCGCAAGCTTATTACTTTATAAAGTAAAAACTACGACTACTGAAACACAGAGGAAAATGCAAAAGGACCTTTAAACGACAATTAAAATATTAACTTTTTTGAAGTTTAAAAAGGGTCTGCAATATTAAAAAGAAGAAAGATGCATGATGAATACAAGTAATTCAAGGATGATGCATACAAGTAATTCAGTTTTTTCGTTTAAAGCTTTAAAAAAACAAAATTGAGTATAAATATAACAATTTTTGCTAGGGACAATCCTTAAATTCGAGCAAATAGTTTTGATGTTGAGCTGGTGCGTTAACGTAACTATGTACAACTTTTTAAAATACGATTCTCATCATCTTGATTGCCTACCTAAGTGTATACTAATAGGGACCTTGCTGCCTTCTACTTTCTTGTAAGATCAAAGTTGTGTAAAATATCCATACATTTATTGATGAGAAATAAAATAACGTTGGTGGTAATTATGTAAATTGAAAATGTTATAATGTCCAATGCTCTAAAGAGTAAATGGTAAAGGGAAAGAAGAAGAAGTTTATATTTATCGAGCGAATTAAACACGAACTAACATTAAACACCATATTTGACCGACTGATAATATTATTTTATTATTGCTATGGTTTGCAGCTCGATAAAGTTTCAACTACCAGTATAAGTTTAATTGGGGTCTCAGTCGAAAAGTGGTATAAGTGACATTTTTGTAAAAAATGAGATAAGTACGGAATCGTGTACCTAAAAACCTATTTTATTTGAGGAAAAAGTGGGATAAGTGAGAAGTGCATACTGGTCTGCCATCTGCCGACACAAAGTTTAATGTCTTATAGAATTGTAATTTTCTCTCTTGTAAAAGTGGTACATGTGTGCTTGTACCATTTTGGGCTTGATTTATAAAAGCAGTAAAGTGGTATAATAGACGAAACTGTGGTGTGTTCCGTCTGCTTTGTAAAAGTGTTTTTTGCACTGTATAGCCTTATTATAAATGTATGAAAATGGTAATTATTATCAACATATTTATTAAGATATTATTAAGCTGAAACTACTTTTTAGAGTATGGAATTTTAATGTGATACACTGTAAAACTGTTTACCTAACCTCACTTTTTTCCTAGATGATCACGATTTTTCTGAATTCGACGATTCAGATGCCGACAAGAATTTTAAACCAAGCGATGAGGGTTCTACTGATGAAGATAGTGAAGATGAAAACGTGTTATAGGATAATAAAGAATCAGAAAATACGCAGGAAGTTCGAAAAGGTAAGAAAAGGGTTAGAAATCCTAATAACCACAAGCGACAAGTAAGGACAAAACTGAAGAAATACTGGAAAGGCTTATATGGGGCACAAAAACAAACCAACGAACGAAAAACGGTTGTTGCCGTACGAACACGCCTGTAGATACCAGTGCAGCAAGATCGCATATGAAGAAAGACAGCAAATTTTCACGAAATTTTGGAACTTGGCCGATTGGAATCTGCAAACAGCTTTTATATCTTCCTGCGTTACAGTTAATGTTCCCAAATGTAAGGTTACTGATGCGAAGAAACATAAGATAAAAAGCGTAATAGTGAAATTGAAAAATCAGAGGGTATGTAAAAATTTCTTCCTTAAAACTTTGGATATAAGCAATGGACGTTATTCAAGGGTAATAAACAGAAAATCTGAGTTGGGATTTATTAGTCCTGATAAAAGAGGTAAGGCCCCAAATCCTAGACAAATTTCCGAGGAAGATCGAAAATTTGTTAGGTGTCAAATCGATATGTTTCCGAAGTACAAAAGTCATTACTCAAGAAAAGGCAATCCTCATCTTACTATAAGTCAATTGTATAAGTGTTATATTGAATATTGCACAGAAAATCATTGCACTCCTGTTAAGGAATGGTTGTATCGCGAAATATTCAACACAGAATTCAATTTAAGCTTCCACCAACCTTATACTGATACCTGTGACAAATGTGATCAATTTGCTATTGGTTTGAAGGCAACTGAAGACAGAACCAAAATATTAGAACTGGAAGTTCTCAGAGAATTACATCACAGGAGGGCAGAAAAAGGAGTAGAGGAAAAACGAAAGGCAAAAATGGAAGCCAAAGAGTCTAACAATCAAATAGTGTCAATTTGTTTCGACTTACAAGAAACTTTACCTACACCTGTTCTAACAACTAATAAAGTTTTCTACATGAGGGTTCTATGGACCTACAACTTTGGAGTTCACAATCTGGGAGATAATAAAGCTGATATGTTTTTGTGGAATGAGTCAATTGCATCAAGAGGGTCGCAAGAAATTGCTTTATGTTTGCTTAAGTACATCAATGCACTCCCCAAAACTACTAAACATACAATAGCATTCAGCGATTCCTGCGGGGGACAAAATAGAAATAAGACAATTGCTAAATTTTGGATGTATGTAGTAAAACATACCCATCTTGAGACTGTGGATCATAAATTTCTAGAACCGGGACATATGTACGTACATGGATGCGACGAGGATTTTGGTTTGATAGAAAAACATAAACGACACGTACCATACGTTTTTACACCTGATCAGTGGAAGACTGCGGTTCAGGAAAGCTCTAAACGGTTTCATTGCCATGAAATGAAACAAGAAGATTTCTTTTGTTTCGAGGAGTTTATTAAGGATATAAAGAAAGACAGTGAAAAGTACAGCATAGGTTGGATGAATCTCAAATGGTTAAGGGCTGAAAAAAGGAGCCTTTCATGTTGAAATACAAAAAACCCTTGACCATAACATAGAATTTTATAAGGTCGACTGTTCAAAAGAAAACATCGGGTAGACCATCGGCACACCAACGTTTACCTTCGTACAGCAGTCCATTGAAAATAAAATACGAAAAATGGAATAACCTCATAAGTTTGTTGGAATATGTACCACCTGTGTATCACGAGTTTTACAATAACTTGCTGCATACTACTGCCCCACCAAAAAATAAAAAAGAATCTAAGAAGAAACAAGAAATTAGTAATACAGATAATACAGCTGAAATACTGGGCGAAGAATATGAAGATGATAGAATTCTACTAGTTTCCGACGACGAAGATTAATATTCTCTTATTTTCTCTTTTTTTTGTTTTACTATGTTACTTGCAATTCGTTTTCTTAATAAAGCTAATATTTATGCTACTTGTACCATTTATTCACATACGACTTTGATACACAAAATGGTACAGGTGACAAAGTTCACAGCATATCTCTTAAAATTGAAAAAAAAAATTAAATTTTCTTCGACAAAAAGAAAGAAGTGCCTTAAAAGAAACAAATTCACACGAAAGTGGAAATTTACAGAATTCTGGGGATTTATAAAATGTTATGCAACTTTAACCTCGAATATCTCAAAATGTTGTAAATGTGCCTTAAACCACCTTTCTACTGAGCCCCTCAATTTTAGGAGCTTAATAAAGGCTTGAAAATTTACCAAAATTCAGTGACCTGAAGTTGGACAACTTAATAAAACCACAGACATTCTTTAAGCTTGACAGCTCGAAGGTTCAAAGCTCAATTTAGACGTGCTAACGTAAGCTTGTCATTCTCCAAGTATTATGAGACGAGCCAAGCCGAACTCATTCAAAACCTTTTTCAAGTAAAACAGAGGAAAAAATAAAGATGCTCGCCTATAGGCTATATTGATATATCGAATATATACAAGTTCGTAAACCATATAAAATTGCTCTCATTCCTCATTGAAGGAAATTTCTACTTATGCGTTGGTATATTTCCAGTAATTCTAAGACGTATTTTTCTGGTCAGGTTTGTTAGACATTTATAATAATTTGGACACATCCACTCATATGGAAGAGAAGCTCGTTGGCACAGTGGTTAGCCAGGAGTATTGGGTTAGAATCTCACGCAGTGGTAAGGATTTTTACAAAGAATTCCCACTGTTTGAGGGCGATACTTGAGCGAGGGAAGCCATTTAATCATTTGGTTACAATTAACTATACTATACACTTAATACATGGACACAAACTCTGCAGGAGGCAACGGGATCCATATGGAAGAATAAACCCAAGTTTAATGTGTGTACAGAAGACTCTAGAAAATGTATGTTACCAACGTTTTCTGAAACCCATCATCATCATCATCTCAACTGTTCAGTAAAAACGATTAAGCGCCCAAAATCTGTTATGTATATCTAGAAGTATTGCTGGAGGGCTATATTTGAGCGAAGACATTATCAAGGTGAAAAAATATACAACTATTCGTAGGGAAAAGTCTGAACGATCCTTAGCAACTTAATATTTATTTTGCCGTCCATTGCGATGTGCCGATCTGTCCAGGACGACTTCATCTTCCACTAGGATGGTGCTCTTTGTCAAAAGGCCCGAACGGTGACAACCTGATTGGAAGAAATGAAATTCCCTTATTAGCCTGGATATCAAGTAGCTTGCATTTATCGCCAATTGGATCTGTTTGGTACAGAATGAAGAACGAAGTATGCAGAAATACAGTCAGTGCGCATGGCAACGAAACTAAAAATAAAATTACAAGAAATATGGGATAATATTCAATTAAAATAATGTGTCCAACTTGTTGACACAATATCAGATGGGTTTAAATCTGTAAAGTAGCCAACTTATAAATATTGTCAAATTAATTAAACTACTTTAAAGTTTGCAAGTCCGCAATTTCAAGAAAAATAAAATATTTAGATCGGTTTTATCGCTGTCTTGAGCTGCACTGAGATGTTCGAACTTGATTACCAAATTAAGAATATACGTATAAAACCGAGGTCCAAACATATATGTATAATATTAACCTCAGTGCCTTCGTTGCCGCTTGTAACCAAATCACAATTTCGCTTATATCTCCCTTTTTTCTAGAAATCATAGTAATGTGGCCGATATGCTATGAAACTGTTATAATCTATTTGTTCCTGATTTGTTTATTTGCGTTTTCGGGTCACGTTTTCTAAAATTCGGAAAAAAATACCAATAGTGGTTCCCTCATTTTAATCCACTTTAGTGTATTGTCACCATTTTCCATACCTGCTTATTTCTCATTTGAGTATCATTGCGGGTATTTCTCACAGTTTCTTTGGTAGGTAGATTTCTATTTTCCAATAGTTCAGATGACAGTTAAAAGAAATGAGAATAACTACAAATTTTTATTTATGTAGATAGGAATCAATTTGTCGGTACGTTTTATATCGCCCTAACAGTTTCGAATAATGTGAAAATTATGAATGTACATCTATTCAGCTTTCCATAAAACATGAGAACATCATATTAGATTTTCTTTGAAACAACTATGCGATTCTGAGAAAACTGTCTCACAGGACAAAGCTTACGTTTTCGTTTTTTAGTATTTCCTGAAGGTTCCCGTGACGAGGGATATGGAATATGTTGTAAAGGGAAAATTTCCTGTGCAGTGGACCCCAAAAAGTTACGCACACGCTTCGTTTCGTGTGCACTGAATACAAGATACATAAATCTTGTGGAAATCAAGCTACAATGGAAGCTCTTCACGCTTTTTTCTCTTTTACGGCTCTATAATAAGCATTTGTAAACCCTCAGGAGGTGATCTTCCCGCATTTCATGATTGCGGTTGTTCAGAAAAGTCATTTGGATACACGATTAGAATTAAACGCTATGCGGTTTGAATTCAAAATACATACAGGTAATTGAACGGCCACGCTGTCACGAGTGTGAAACACGTCTATCACGCGTTGGGTGAAAATGGTTCCATTCGCTGCACGTATTTGAAATTCCAAACCGTAACTTTGCGCGTTACGCCTGTCCGCATTCAGTTCACTGAAAACAGGATCTGAAGGAACATATTCAATAAGTAATGTAAAGGAGTGTATTAATAAAGCAGCTCAACTACGGAGCTTTAGAATTATCAAAATTATTTTTACCGATTTTGGCAGGCGGAAGACTGTGCCTTGCTATGCTATTATTCAAATGCATTTAAATTGGAATGAATCGCATCAGTGGGCGGTATGCCAGTCGTTCACAGAGCACATGTCATGCACGGGTTCAATTTCACGCCCTTTGGCAATCTATACGCCCTTATTGTTCGCTGTCTGATCCGTTTAATTGCGCCTTTTATCCCTTATACCGGACGATCGGGTGCGACCAGTAAAACACTCCTAATACCCAACCCGGTTAAAATATTCACCCTCTTAAATTGCTATAAAAACTGCAAAGCTAATAAAAGGAATTAAAAGTCTATCGATGCCAATGTCGCAGTATTTTAAATTCCGTACCGTTGATAAATGTTTTAGTTTTCAGTACATTTGGTGCAACGGGAAGTCGTAAACTAGCTGAATTTTAAATGCTCCACCACTTTAAACTACACGTTATATTTCACTGCATAGCGGCACTAGATACGTATATATGAATGTGAAAACCGCAACATTACGAATTCTGCGCACCCTAAGCTAGGAATGTCGTTAATTCAGTAATATATACACCGGTTGTGAAATTTCAGACTTCAGGAACAACGATCCCTCGAGACCTCTGACTACTAAGCTCTAAGATTTCTGTTGTACTTCAGCCGAACCTTCCATTTCTGTTTGTTTTGCTGCAACAACCCAGGCGTGTAGTAGCCTAGGAAAAGGTGAAATAAACGGAAAGGATCATTGTCTTTAATTTGAACCGGAATCGGAACGTTTTCTATTCTGCTTTAAATACCAAATCGAGCGTTCGGTGTAGGAAGCAAAAAACAAGAGCTTATGGCAGGCATTTGATATGTTGGAGGTATTACCTTCTATTTGCAATGTAGATTAAAATCCCTCCGCATCTTCCTAACCTTATTTTCAAAGCCACCTGTATCATTCCCCTTCCTTTGTGGCGCGGATTAGGGTCCCGCAGCAGATATTAGGACTGGGGTGGATCAACGCGGATACGGGCGAAAATATGTGGATCTGAGATGATAAGATCAAAGATTTCGTTTGTATAAAAGTTTGTAAAGCACCTAACTTTTCGGAGATGTAGAACTTCCAACTTCGATTATGTGGTGTCGTTTGATCAGAAATTATAGGTTTTCTTCCTTAAAACTTGATAGGTAATCTCCTTAAATTGCAATTTCTTTTTGTTTTTGCCCCATTTATTCTTCAAATAATACGAAATGTAACAGTGTATTTAACAACATAAGTCGCATTGTATTAACTACAAACAAACCAGCGTTCAGATTTAACTTAGCTAAGCCCGGATTAAATTAAAGTAAACTTGTAATTACCTATTGAATGAAATTCAAATCTGCATTTATCAGTGTGTTTACCTGGTGTACGAGGGGGATTAAAGTTTATTTTTAATTTTCTTCTAAATATTAGAAGCGAATGTAAAGGCTGGGGCTCTGCATATTTTTTTAAAAACATTCTCCGACATTTACCTGAAATTTGTACGGCTTTTGTTTATGATGTATGTTTTTGAAAAAGGTCGCCGGGAGCTCCATTGATGTTTTATGCAACAGAAGTAAATCGTCTTTATAAGTTCACTTGGAAGTAGTGGATGTCCAATCACTGTCTACTTTAGGAGACGATTTAGGTTTTATGTACATAAATTTTATACTTCTATTAAATATGAGCCTATAAAGTTTCTATAATTAGGAAATACTTTGCAATCATTCTTATTTTTGGTATAATGTCATCTGAATTTATACCGTGTGTCCGTCAAGTAACGCATAAATTCAATTAAACTGTAACATTTTTTATCATTCTACAATTTATATAACAACATATTTTTTAAAGTGATCGATTTTTTTGTAGTTTTTTCTGGAAAAGATAGGACGTTATTGATTTTTCTTTCTAACGGCAGCCCATATTTTTTATTGCCTGATTAAACATACCTTCCCTTTTCTGTACGACCTATAAAAATTAGAGTAGGGTTAGTAAGGACAATTTTGAGAAAAACGTTGTTGATAAAGTAGAGGTCAGGATGAGTAAACTTCTTGTTAAATTCCTTATTTTAAATCTTCGGTTTTAATGGTGTATTCTTGTAAACCTCATTCTTTAAGTAACCATAAACAAAAAAATAATCAAATATTGACCATTACTTGGGTCCTATTCTGTCAATCCATCGATTTGGAAACACTTTATTAAATGTTCTTTGAGTTCGACGAGGTTTACGTAGACTATTAATTGAAAATTGGAAGAACAAATTCGGCACGAAGTTCCTTCACATCCCCTCAAATTTATTTAAAATGTTCAAAAAGAATTTATTTATAATTTAAGACATTGCCAGGGAGCGAATTGCTATCAATTTAAACACGATTTAATTTTCGTTTGTGTAGTTAATAGCTTTCTATTCATTTATTAGACAATTTTGATATATTTTCTTAGGTTTTTCTTATGGAACAAACGACATCTGCAATGTACGAAGGCCTTAATGAAATATAACAGACCTTCGACGCCCATCTTCGTTGATTTTCACAAAGCCTTCGACACAGTTGAACTACTTGCTATCTTAGAGACAATGGAAGAGTGCCGAATTGATCACAGATACACAAATATCCGGAAAGGGACAGTAAGGCGCGCATCTTTAGGCGCGCATCGTTAGGCGCGAGTTTTTAGGCGCTGCAATATTAGGCGTGGACATCTTTGGCCGCTGGGACGTTTAGGCGCGAATACTTTAGGCGTGGGACTTTTAGGCGCTGGAAACTTTTATATTGCTATATACTATCTAGCGTTAACTGAAGTCTTATGAGGGAGAGACTATATAATAATTTCGGTAATTAGACAACAGAAATAAAAATTGAAAAACTTCACAAAGTTAGGTACTTATTTTATAAAGTTTATATTTTAATAATGGAAAAAATAACAACTAAATAACTAGAATTTATATAAACACTCTTATTTATTAATATTGTTAACTGTTGTTTTACAGTCTTGCCATTTTGCAGTGTTACAGTGTTTTTCAAAAAGCGTTCAATACGAAAAACAGGTTTTAATTTGCAAACAACTTGATTGATAAAAAGTTTGTGTATCCTTTGAAATGTAAAAAATTCGTGAAATTTAAATTGATAAGAGTAAACTATCGTTATCTTTCAAAACTAAAAAATATTGTAGTACAAGTTTAATCTATTTAGAATAAAAACTCAAAAATAAAGTTGTATTAATTTTAAATTTTAATAATAATTATCGTAATTCGAATAATAATTTACCTAATTTTTTTATACTTAATTTTTTTATTGTCACTTAATGCTCAATTAAGTTGTATAGTTATAACATGTTTGTAGTTAAATCCTCCTTAAAGCAGGTACAGATTAAAACGCAACGTATATTTTTTAATGCCTGGCGTCTAACCGTCCCCGCGCCTAAAAACGCCGGCGTCTAAACGTCCCTGCGCCTAAAGGTTCCTGCGTCCAAAATGCCGGCGGCTAATAGCTCGCGCCGTATGGTGCGCGCCTAAAGATGCGCGCCTAAATGTCCTAGACCGACAAATATCATTCAAACCATATATGAAAACGCAACAATAACAGTGAAAATAAAGGACTCAACAAAGAAAATGCGAACTAAGAGGGGTTTCAGACAGGGTGATACTCTCTGCCTGAAGTTTTTCACAGCAGTTCTAGAACAAGCTTTCAAAATGAGCAAATGGGAAGAAAAAGGCATGGGGATCGATGGAGGACTACCCTGCCACCTCCGTTTCTCAGATTGTTCTTGTAGCAGATAATTTAAGAAACACCAGAGATATGTTATATGACCAAAAATGAAAATAAGGACCAACCTCGTACCTATGGTCAGCTAATAGAACTTGATGGAATTCAAATCGATCTGGTTGAGGAATACACGTATCTTGGCCACGAACTAAAAATAGATAGGAACAACCAAACAGCTGAATTAACAAGAAGAATAACATTAAGCTGGTCAGCATACGGTAAGCACCGTTACATACTCAAGACCAACATACCCGTCGCCGTGAAAAGAAGATATTTCAACCAGTGTGACTTACGAATGGCGCAGAAACCCTAAACCTCACCAGAACATAAATAAAAAATGGAAAGATCAATGCTGGGACTAAGCTTAAATGATAGGGTTAGGAATGGAGAAATTCGTAGAAGAACGATCGGGGAGAAATAAAACATATTGCCAGAGCATGTACCAAGACAAGATGAGACCTCCAACATGGCGAACTAACGATATCAAAAGAATCTGAACGAACTGGATGGCAACTGCTCGGGATAGGGAAAACTAGAAGCGTCTGGAGGAGGCCTATATCCAACAGAGAACAATAAAATGCTGAATGATGATGATGATGATAAAACACAGCCCAATTTTTACTTACAGGGCGTAGTGGTGAGGTCTATTCAATCAGGTAATAAAAATCATAAATTAGCATTAAAAAAAATCGATGATGTCACATCACTTCTAAAAATAAACTCTAACAAAATAGATCACGTTCGAAAATACGTTTTTTATTTAATACATCGTTTGAGGTGTTTCAATTGTCACCCGCATTCAGATTAAAGACTTGGCGAGAAACTTCAAATTATTGCTAACTTTGGGGAATATTAATACTTCTAAAGCTTCGTTATTTCTTATCGTTATCCTTTTTCCTTATATACAGTATGAATCCTAAATGCTGAATAACGTTGGCACCGCGCTTCTTGCATTAAAAACTGGGTAAAATATGAGTAACTAAATCATGCATAGCTTCGAAAGGATCATCTACGACAGTGCTTTTTAACCACCTTTTATTTGTGCCCCCTCTTTTAGTATCAACTTTTGTTGCTCCCCTGCTGATTCATTTACCTATCTTTAAAGTTTCATAAAGAATTTTATGTTTTTGTTGTTTCAATAAACAGCAGGAGCCGCTTCTCCATTAGGCATTATAGACTAAAGCCTAAGAGGCTCTTCGTGCACTGGAATTTCTAATCCTTCCGTGCACTTAAAAATTTGATCATAAATATTTATACTGTTTTTCTTTCTAACCAACTACAGCTCAGGTGCCAATCTAATATGTTTTAAGGTGTTTGGCCTTTTTGAGGCATTTATTAATCTTTTTCTTTATTGGCGCTACAACCGTAGGGGTTATGGCCGTCCTTTATGGGGCTCTGGTCATTTATTAATAGTATTTGTTTTACTAAGGCATGGTGAATGAAATATGTTCAAAGATAGTAGGCTGTTTGTACTGTATTGTGCAAACATTTATTATTGTTTTACCATTTGCAAAATTCGCTGCAGTTGGGTTAATTATTCCAAGCATCAATCCTGGGAATTGTAATACCAAAAAACCATAATTATGCCTTTACATAAACAGCAATATCGCGGAATTATATGTGAACCTTCTACGTAGAATTTCATTGGCCTTCAGACGAAAACAACTTATTTACCCACATTATGAAAGACTCTGACTAAGAAAAAGATTAATAAGTAGAAAACCAGATATTAAATTTCAGAAAAAAACTCCATTTAATTCGTATTATGAAAGATCCAGTATAAGAAAAATATTAATAGAAAAAATGTTTGTAGTCTGCTATATAAAAATTAACAGTACGAACTTCCACAAGTAACGAAAGGTAAAGTTGTAAAATCATACATTAAATTGGACGACAAGTTTAATTTTGACAAAATACTATTGAAAAGTATTTAAAAAACCTGGATACAATACTTTGAACATGAAAAACTAAACTGCACGTTTGTGAAAGCCATGAAGTAACTTAGATAAATAGCAGAATGCGTGAACTCTTGGCAATAACTTGTTATGCAAAAATTGCTGTTGTCGTATACGACGAGACCTATTTTACCATGGATGGTAAGTACAAGTTGCTGCGATCATCCTAACACTTTCATAGACAATAACGTTAAATACACAAAAACAAAGTTTTCACACAACATTGTGTTGTGGTTGGTTCTTGGCGAGCGTGGAATATCGGAACCAATTTGTTTTTCGATAGGTTTTGGTGTTATTATAGAGGTAAGTAGGTATATAAAAACAACTGCTTACGAAAAGTTGCTACATTTATATGTAGGCTGCACAGGAATAAGAACTGATATTTTGGCCAGATCTGACTTCCAGTTATTATGTCAAAACGAGCATTTCCGAAATATATAGCTCAGGCACACCGTTCATTCTATAACAATAAAACCCTCCAAATGTGCCACAAGTAAGACCCATCGAAAATTTTTGGGCAAATCTCAATAGAAGGGTTTATACCAATTACATACCAAAATTGTCGATCGTCTGGGGAAAAATTCCATTGGAGCTGATATATGCTTCCAGCTTCCAGCTCGTAGTAAGGCACATCGAAATGGTCTGAATCCTATCCTATGTTCGTTTATATCGTGAGTTCAAAAAGTCTTTATTTTTTTCTGAACATAATTAAAGATATACTGCAAAGCGGTTTTATATTCATCGAAGTAGGCATGTTAGCTGACGCCATAAATAACTGCAACTTGATTGTGTCAATACTGTCAGTTGTATTAACAATTGTCGTGCAACAATGTGTCAAATTCTGTTGCACAGCGTGTAATTATTAAATTTCTTTTCAATGAAGGTGTAAAAGCGACTGATATTCATCAGAGACTCCATAAACAGTTTGAAGAAGAGTTTTTATCACTCAGAACAGTCTTTGAGTGGTGTAAATCCTTCTAGGGTGGTCGTGTACGCGTGTCGAACTTGCCGCATGTTGCCCGTCCAGCGTCTGCTGTGAATCTTGGGAGCAATTTACGTCGATTTTGTCGAAGAAAGAAAAACGATTAATTCAGTTTATTACAGTGAGCTTCTTGGAAAGGTTAAGCTGGCCATAAGAACAAAAAGACGCGGTCTCTTAAGCAAGGGCGTTATTCTCCTACACGATAACGCTCGCCCACATATAGACCATCTAACGAACAATACATTGGCTAAATTGGGCTGGGAAGTACTGCCTCACCCTCCATATAGCCGGACTTGGCCCCAAGTGGCTATCATCTCTTTGGGCCACTCAAAAAGTTCTTGGGAGGCAAGCGATTTGCCTCTAATGAGGAAGAAGAGGATGCGGTGTAAAATTGGCTACGTCGTCAACCAAAAGATTTTTTTTTCGACGGGAATACAGAAGCTACCGGAGCGATGGGACAAGTGTATTTTAAAGCGGGGTTGTTGCTTAGAAAAATGATGTATATAAAAATATATAGGCTCTGATTTGTAATGGTGTATCTCGTTTAAGCTCAAATATGTCAAATATAACAAAAAATAATTTAGTTTTGACAATAACAAATGGCATGTATCTAAAAATAAAATTAAAGGTGATATGAAATTACAAACCACATCAAATGTGTTTGAACACCTCATCATCATCATCATCAATTGGCATGCAGCAGATCCTCGTGGATCAATCCTGGATTACGCCAGGCCCACCCCATACCAACAGGGAACACTGTATGACGTTAACATGCCTGTGACGCTAGCCGCTAGACACCGGTTCTACAGTGCAAGGCAGTTAGTAGATCACATATTCAATGGGAGTCGAATATATGACGGAGATGGTTAATCAAGTTTTTTTCATTTTATACTGACACTATTTCTAGTATTACCGCTAGTTTTCTAGGTCTATGGTATGAAACGCCTTTTACTAAAACCCTAAAAAATAACTTTTCAGTATACCTCTCTGAAAACAGTTGTTTTTCTGTTGTTGTTGTTGTTTTCGCCCCTCGGTCATACATAGGCCCTCAGCTGTAATGAAACATTTCCCACCTCGGATGTACTTAATGTACTATTCCCGTCCTCGCATGACTTTCCGTGTCATGCTCGCCCGGGTAAAGCCTTGTTTCTCGCCTGCTAATGAAATATACCATTCTACAATATTACAACTGATACTTTTAGGTAAATGCTTGCAGATATTACTTGTTTGTCAGCAATCTAGATTTTATCAATATTTCTAGAAGTTTTGCTCTTTACCTAAGTTACAACATGGGAAAAATCGTTGTTAGAGTTCAGGTGAAGAATTGGTTTCAAAGTTACCTTACATCGCGCTTCCAGACAACTTTATATGGAAATAAAGAATCCTTACAAATTCAGAATAATTTGGGTGTACCACAAGGATTGGTTTTAGGCCCATTGCTGTTTTTAATTTATATTAATGATTTAGAATTTAATCTTAGTTGCTGCAACATTAATTTATTTGCTGATGATACGTTAGTGTCAATTACCGATGAAAATATCGATCTTGCTATCACCAAATTAAATCTAGAATTAAAAACCATTTCTCAATGGTTACAAGTTAACAAATTGAAATTGAATGTCTCGAAAACTAAATTTATGATTATTTCAAATAAAAATGTTCAGTCAGCTAAAATAAATATAGAAAATATGGACTTGGAAAAGGTTGACCAAATTAAATATTTAGGAGTAATTATAGATGATAAATTAAATTTTAAGAAGCACGTAGATTATGTTATCAAGAAAGTAGCACGTAAAATTAGTTTACTGGGCAGGATATCTAACAAACTTACTATTCAAGCAAGAATAAATGTTTATAAAACAACTATTGCTCCACATTTTGATTACTGTGCAAGCATTTTGTTTCTCTGTCAGGAATCAGAATTAAATAGACTGCAAAAGCAGCAAAACAAAGCTATGCGTATTATACTGCAGTGTTCAAAATTTACTAAGATTATTTTAATGTTAGATATCTTGCAGTGGTTGAGCATAAAACAGCGTATTTACTTTAAAACTCTAGTATTAGTCTACAAAACAATAAATTATTTACTTCCAGAATACATGTCCCAGTCATTGATGTACAATTTAGACATACATGATTATAATACCAGAACTCGCTCCGACTTTAGATTACCAAAATTTTCCAAATCGAGATCTCAAAATTCTTTTTTCTACAAAGGATTAAAAACCATCTTCCACAGGAAATAAAACAGGCGCCAAATATTTATAATTTTAAGAAACAATTAAGTTTGTACTGTAAGAATAGTTTTTAAGAAAATATTGGACATTATAAAGCCTTGTACGATTAATGTAAAATTAGTAATATTACTAAATAAAGTACATATTATTATTATATTATTGCAACAATGGTCAGTTAGAAAAGGGTTAGAGAAAATGACTACAGCTTTTTATTTTAACATACAGTTTTTTGTACGCTCATGTTACCCGTGGTCCAATAAACTACATGGCTAGGTTATAAACTAAAAACTAGGTTATCCAAATTAAATGTCAGTCTTGGTAGATCTACAAAATAGATATTAAAAAAAAATTACATTTAATGCTGAAACAGACGTGGAAGGCTTCTGACGTATGTCCAAAAATCATTGAATCGACCCCTGCCTTTATTTTACGGAGCTTTATTCATAAATACTTGAACCTTTGGGATATTCTTTGTAAAGTAAAATGACTGACTAATATAAAGGAAAGTTCTTAAGACTTGATGTAAATAGCAGCCAAGCTTGTAACCAGAAATAGCCGCCCAAGAGTCTAACACATTGATTAAATATTATTTTAGGAAGGACATACTTTTGATGTTAAACAGCTGTCCAAGGTTTACAGGACATTCGGAACACTCGCCATATATTACTTCAAAAAATTAAATTTCTTATGGTTGTCCTTGTATGTTCGTTAAATATGTTCTTATCATCTAGCCCCAAGTACTTAACGTATTTCTTTGGGGTCACGATGTTTCCGCTTATTTCGAATTGTATCTCGTATCTTTTCCTGGGACCTTTTAGTATCATGGTCCCTATCTTGGTAGGTACCAATTTTAGTTGGTTCACAGTCATTCAGTTTTCTATGTACTCTATAGATACGCGTTTGTATTTTTAGGAATGTGTCAGTCAACACGTTTTACAGGGTTGGGCACAACACCGATCCCTGCGGTACCCCCTGTGTCATCTGAATTTTCTGCGAGCCAACTTGTATCTCTCTATCGCTCAGGTATCTGTCTATTACGTTTATTAAGTATTTACTAATTTCTATTTTTCCCAGCTTATTATTAAGCTCTAAACTGTCGTGTTGAACACGTTTTGGATGTCCAATATTATTGCAATTCCCCATGTCAGACCGCCATTTGTGGTTTGTTCTAGCACCCACTTTACCGCGTCTACTGTGGATCTCTCCTTCCTAAATCCGAACTGTGTACGTGTCAACGCGTTTTTCTCTTCTATTTCTTATTCCAATCTATTCTCAATTAGATGTTCATAGAGCTTACCGATACTGTCTAGTAGGCATATCGCTCTGTATGCCTGGTTTGTACTTTCTTCTGCCTTTTTCCATTTGTTCGGAAAAATCTGTTTCTTATTCAGGTTATTTATTATTTCCAGAATTTTTTTCTGGAATGATCTTTATAGCTTCTTTTACCGATTCTGTGGCAATTTTATCTGGACCTGGTGCCTGCTTAATTTTAAGCTTTCGTCCGGCTTCTTTAAGTTAATCCATCGTGAAGGGAGGACCATGTTCTCTTTGTATCTTTTATCTATCTTCTTGGGCAATAGTTTCCTAGTTGGAATGGCCGCAACCTTCCCAATGAACTCTCAATAATTAACTAACGTTATTAGTTTCATGATTCTGCGTTATGAAATTTGCATACGGGAACAAGGGTGTCAGTTACAACAATTAATTTATTGTTTACTGAATTTTAAACGTGTTGACTTAATGTTACTTTTGGAACTTTGTAAGTTTTACGAAATAAAAGGGCTGATCGATAACTTGTAGCTTGTAATCAATGACAATCGAACATAAGTTCATTAACAGTTTTGATAGACAAAGACATAATTAACAAACCCTTAAATGTATGACTATATATTATGGTACAGCTTGTATATTATAGTAAAATTTAAGTTCAGTTGTGGTTTCTTCACATTTGAAGACATTCAGAAACATTTGGCCATAATAATAAGTTAAATTGTTGATATACATTGCAATAATCAGCAAAATTTTGTCCTTTTTTAGATACTTGAGAACCTAAAAAAACCAATGCTTTATATTAAGCTTCTAAAATGCATTATACAAATATTTAAAGATGTTTTTCCAATCTAGAAACTCGTCTAAAAAATGCTAAGCTTAATAACCAAAGCAATTAACTGTACATCGTGGATTTATTTGGCATTTGCAAACCTAAGTTTTAGCTCTAGTTTTTACATAACAAGTTAACAAAAAAAAGAGCTCATAAGAGTCGGTTAGACAGTTTCCTGATAACTGTAAAAGGCAGACATGGTCTTTAGTAACCCGTTCGATAGTTGTTTTCTAGTAAATACCTAAAAATTAAATTTAAGAGTTTTTAAAACCGGCCAGTGGCAATTCATTTTTATAAACTGACTTGTATTTTTCTCATTCCTTGTACGAAGCCCTAAAATATTTGCTCGAAGGTCGCGTACCACAGGTTGAAAATCACCTGATTTACGATATAATGAAACCATTACAACACAGTTGCTTTAATTTTAGCTTAGATATTTTATAATATTCTATTAGGTTATGATTATGACATTCTATTTTTTCTTAGGAAAGAATTAATAAAAAGATTATGATCATTTTGAATTCTTTAACTTTCTAAAAAGGGCAAACAGTAATTACACTAGATGCCAAATACTGGATGCCATCCTTCATTAAGAGTCACCCTGTGTATAACCAACCCAAGTAAATTGCTGATAATATTCTCATTTGCATTTTACAAGAAATTTTTGAGGGTTCACAGTAAATTTAATTCTTTTCATCGGACTACATTTGTAAGGCGAGCTAGGAAGGCCAAACTCCTCCCGCATAGTGAATCCTGTAGGTTCATCCTCAAGCCCCTTCTTCAGTTCCCTACTTAACCTTTCATGAGGGGTGACATCCAATGAAATTTTATTCTAGCAAACAAACCCTCTTAAAAAGTAGTATGGTGCCTACTGCAATTAATTAAAGAATTTTTGTAATTTTTAAGACAAATATGAGTTCTTAAATTAGATGGCCACGATTGAAATTTGAGCCACCTAAAAGCTGTTCATCAAAATACTACGTGTAACAACAACAAAGCAAAAATGTACTTTTAGAATTTTTCAGTTATGATGATGACGAATTTATTAGTTTGTTTATTAAACCTTTTTTCCCCTTAAAACCTCGACAGAATCACTTTAGAATTTAATAAATTGACTTATGGAAGTTGCTGGCTGTACAAAAAAGGTCAAATATTCCCCATTTAATATAGTAGTTTGCGCCTTCGAAAAACACTGCATTTTTTTCTCAATAACTCTAATAAATTTGTAGAATTTTTAATTAAAGTGTATTACTATTTATTAATATCGCATGCAGCAGAAGGGTTTTACACAAAGAATTCCGGTCCCTACAAATAATGCTTGTAGAAATAAGCCCCATAAGCCTTTATGAATAATTATATGCCCCTTTCCTCTTCAGTTAGATTGTATTATTATTCAGCACTTACAGCAGTCGCCCTTCATTCAAGCATTCCGCTTTCAGTATTTGCTAATTATATCGTTGACTCGTCGAAGCGATACAGACATTATCGATAAAACTATGAAATGTAATTTTCAATACGTTCTACGGGAAAATACGAAACATATAATTGCACTTCGAATTTAAATATTAATACAGACTAAAAATAAAAATGCGCCTGCATATTTATTTAGTAATCCCTGTAATATTTTTTTTTTTCAGAAAATAATAGAATAGAACGGAGTTACTAAACGTGTTGGAAACTGTGATGGAATGTATTAGACTTCACCTTTCTTTTTAATTTTTTTTTTAATTACTGGATAAATAATTGCCCTTAATGTTGCTTCATGGCCACATACTTACATTTTAACACAAACAAAATCTTCAAAGTTTTCCCACAAAAAAGGAACTCAAACGTTTGAAAACAATTTTCTAAACTTATGTGATTCTCCTTCCCTAATGCAAAATTTCACCCAAGTTTACCCGTCTTTTATTTCAATTAAGCTAATGTACGTCGTAGGAATTAATTTTTTTTTACTAAAGCAGTAGGTGTACAGTACAGCAATAACCATTTATGATGATAATAGTTCTGTTTTTAACGTTTTTGCAGATAAAGGAACTCATTTAATAAACCGTGTAGCGCTTTGTGTCTCTCAGTTAAATTTTACCTTTAAACATCAGCTCGTTTACGGTTAATTACATCGGAGGTATTATAATTTTACAAACGAACGCTTTTACTTGCTTTAGGAATTAAACTCTTTAATTCATTGTAAGCACAATAACTCGTTTCTGTTCATTGAAAACTTGAATACATCGTTAGTGATGCTTAAATTCCTTGAATGCTTACAGACTATTTTTCATTTTTATAGGACACAATAATTAAGGAAAATAGGTTAATTATTTAATAAAATTGCTTAAGTGTAAAAAGAAGAAATAGCAACTCACGCGAACTTGATAGAATAATTATTTACATAACAAGGGAGGTAAGTGTAAATTACTTGCTTGAAGGGTAATCACTTAAGTAGGAATAAAAACTTTAATAATTGATGATCATAATTAAATTAGTTACTTTACTTCTATCCCTCGCGAGGTAAATCAGCAGTGGTAACCAATAAATGAAAACCTCAAGGTCAACATCATACAATAAATGCAACTCACTGAATCGATAGTGGAAGAAAACTAATCATAACTTATTTAGAAGTTCTGCAATTTTTGCCGTTATGGTATCTCGGTACAGTATAAAACCAATCTGTTTAAATTTTCTTTCAAATTATGTTTTGATAATAACTAACAACGTAACTTACAAAAATTAAAACAAGCCTAGTAAAGTAGCTTCAGGGTCTTTTTGTTATAAAAAGGGTCACTTTTTCCACAATAAGTAAATATTACGAATGGTACAAATTCTTCATACCCACTCGACATCGTTTCAGGGAAACTAATATATGTATAACAGGGATTGAAACAGAAGTTAAGTTTTCCGTTTAGATCTCTTCTCGAATTTCTAACATACACGAACCTTATACTCAGACTTTCACTTGTTTGCATTCGGAACTTTTTCAGAGGCTTTGGCTTCCTTTATATTCATTGAAACTGATATTGTTGTAATATTTAGTATTATGGTCTTCGAAGATTCTGAAATTTCTTATAATAGAAAAACCGTTACAGCAGTTTTCTTTTAAAATTTAGCTTTTGTTTGATAATTCAGGGTAGCCTTTGTATTTATACTTTTATTATTATCGGAAATATCGATAAAAAAAAGAAATGAAAAAGCTTTTCATTTTCTAAAAGCAGATATCTACAACCTTTTAACCAGCAATAATTTAACGTTGAATTCAAAACAATAACATTTTTAAGGCATATTCCAAATCAAAAAGCAGCTCATGTTTTTGACTCTGCAAATTATGTCGCAGTAAAACCATAATTTCACATACTTTTTTGAGAAGAATTTCAACAATTCTTAGAAAAATGCAGGGAACATACATAACAACAAACCTCCAAAAATAAACACGAGATAATTATTAAATCCAAGAGTACATTTACCTTTTTTTCTGTCAAGTGAGGTATTTCTCTGGAGAGAAAGCCTAAAAAACAATGGCACTTCTGAATTTTATTACAAAATGCCAACTACCTTCGAACAAACTGTTCCTACAAATAGATGTCTGAAAGTATATACCTATAATATCTAAAACTGAGCTCGTTTACTGAAATGCTAATTTTGATTCATAATGAAATTTAATGTAGAACAATAAAATCATCCTTTTACATATTATCTGTTATGGGTTTGATTTCATTATTGTAACACACCAACTCCTATCTCTATCATTTCATATTTTACAGTAAATTAATTTTAAATTGCGGCATTGTTTCTGGTGCAACGGGCTAATTTTGAATATTTAATTAGTTACCTATTTATACTTACATAGTGTTCGTCTTTTGTGGTTAAACATAGGGGATGACGTTTATTTGAGATGTAAAAATTATCAAAATTTAACCGATTTATGTATTTAAACGCTTATTACTCCCTATAAATAAATTTTTTGCGGTTTGATTTTTCTTTTTGAGGAAAACGAAGTTTACTCCTTAACAATTCAGGGAAAGAAGTTTCCGTCAACGAGCGTTGAACTTAAATTGATAAAGGTCCGAAGGAGAAAAAAAATCAATTTTCAGTTGTTTTTTCAGCCAAAAACTAGAGTAAAGATAAATTTCAATTAATAACACTTAAATACACCACCTTGCTGTGATATATTCTTTTCGTATGTATAGGTACTTTAAAATCAGCAAAATCTCCAAGTCGACACTCGACAAACGGCCACCCTGTATATTCCTTTTATAGTTATTATTACGTAAGATTTGATAATTTATTTAATTTTTTTTGAGACTTTTGAGATTTCAAATTTTTTATTTTTTCGTTAAATTTCGGTTTGAAGCTTAGAACTCTTTCAAAAATCCTTAGAAACTCTGAAAATTTTAAAGATGTTCAGGAAGCTTCAGGAGGTAAATAAACAGTAAGACGACACTCTTTTATAATACAACGTAAAATAAAGCATAATTTACTTTAGTTATTCGAATATTCATCAGTCATGGCTGACGACCTTAGGATTCTTGAATGGAACTCTAACGGATTTTTGCAACTTCAGCAAGAGTTACCAGTAATAATGGAAACTCAAAATATTGCTTAATTTCGGAGTCAAACTTCAAGGCGAAACATATATCAAACTGAGAGGCTATCAAACATATGAGACAGAGGCAATACAAGCTGCAGTATATGTATTAAAATACAAAAGTATTTGATTACTGTAGCAGCAGCATGCTTTTCACCCCGACATAACCTTGAAAAAAGATTATTGAAGCTTCTTTCAAAGATTTATCATAGGAGTGGACTTCAATGCAAAAAACACGCACTGAGGTGGGGGGGGGGGAGATTAACGATAGCTAATGGTAAAAGCCTTTATCGTGCAATCATGGAACTTAACAACAATTGACAGGTTAACCCATCTATTGGTCGACGGATATCGAAAAAATCCCAGATTTCATGAAAAGTACCGACAAATTTTATATAGATACAAGATTTTGAGGACCTAAAGCCTGATCATTCATCTATCTTACTGCGATTAAAGGAAAACATAATGACCAAAACATCTAGCGATATTAACTAATAGATTTACAGATTGGGAGGGTTTCAAGCAGCGCCCAGCGAAAAGATCATGTTAAATCTACCTATCTAAACAAAAGAGCAGTTAGAATATGAAGCAGAGAATTTTATGTTGGATATTCAGCATGCAGCATGGAACAATACACCACAAATAAAAAGAAAGATGACAAGGAATAATTACCCTAAAGAAATCACAGATTTAATAAAAGAGGAAACGAAAGCTAGAAAGACGTGGCAGCGATACAAAACAAGAGAAAACGAAAATAAATTGAATGCCATCACATCACAACTCAGAAGGGAAACACTTAATACCTATCTTACAGAAATATATGAAAATCAAAGCATTGGCCACTCGTTTTGGAAGACCACTACGACAATTAACATACCAATAAAACATATTCCACCAATACGCAAAGAAGATGGATCTTGGACAAGGACCAACAAACAAAAAGCTGATACCTTCGCAGCTTATTTAGATTTAGAAGATACATTACAATCGCATGTAGAACAAATAGAAATACAAGCTCAAACAGAAACCATAGCAGAAATGGTACATATAACACTAACTACTCTCAAGGAAGTACCTAGAGAAATACAAGAAAATATCAACCCACGAAATGCTCCAAGATTTGACCTAATCAGTGGGAACATATTAAGATATTAAAACAGAAAGGTATTGTGAAACTTACATATTTGATTGTAAGTACATGTACCGGTCTTGTGGAAAACAAGCTGAAGTCATCATGGTACTTAAACCGGGAAAACCTATTAACGTTGTAGCCCAATATCAAAGTTGTTTGAAATACTACTATTAAAAAGAATGCAGAAAATAATAGAAGGAAAACAACCTATCCCTCCATATCAATTTGGGTTTCGTAGTAAACACTTTAGAGTAGATCAAGTACACCGAATTATAGATGTGATCAAAAAATCCCAGGAGGTAGTGGATGGCATGGTCTCGATGGGGGGGTACTAATATCGAATAAGTACTCCTACCAAATATCAGGAAACGCCTCTGTACCTATCTTGGCATCCCTGCCAGCAAACCCCAGAATCACGTTCACGGCGTGCCTTCTGACTGTAGTCGTAATAGACTGTAGCTAAGCGAAGGACGACTCTCCGGCGCGGCACCTTAAAACTGGAACTTTTCGACTAAGGAAGATATTTCCAGCAGAAAAATTTAGTCCTTCAAGTTGGGGGTTGGAGCGTTGAAGTTAACAACCCAATCTCTATAAAAACATAAGTGTGCTCGAAAGACAGGAACCAATCCTAGGAAATGGTATGGAACTAAATGGAGATGACGTGTCGCATGCAAAAGGATTATGAAATTAGAGACGTGGAATGTACAAAGCTTTACAAACAAAACGTATGAGGTAACGCATACATTACACGAACTCAACACCGATATTGCCCTGCTGTCTGGAACAAAAAAGAAACAAAAAAGTAGTAAAATGACAGGAGAATGTGACTAAATTGGTCTGGAGTAGATAAATCAGAGCGTGCCAAAGTCGGTGTTTCCCTTATAAAAAAGTGAGATAAACAGTATATAAAGGATTTTGAGTGCATCTCGGAGAGAACTGTAAAAGTGACGATACGGTTTTGAAACGATTATAATGGGAATATATGCACCTACAGATGATTACAACAACGCCTTAAAATTTTTATTTATAGTGAACTGACAAAGCCACTAAATTAAATAAAGAATCATCAAGAGTTAATAATTGCAGGTTATTTTAATGCACGAGTAGGTTCAGGAACAAACGATGACGTAGTAAGGAAGCATGAAGAGCAAGTTATAAATGATTCAGGGGAAAGACTAATTTAAATATGTAAACAAAATCAACTAAGAATAATAAATGCATATATTGCTCACAAAGACATACGTAAATATAGGTAGGAGGGCCGCAAATCAAATAAAAGTCGATAATAAACTATTTTATCCTCAGACAACGAACAAGTACAGAAGCCTATGATTGCAGAGTAAAAATAAGCGCTAACTGTTGTTCGGACCATCATCCACTGATATTGAAAATTATGTATCCATTTGTAAACCAAAGAACAACGAATGAAAATAAAATAATAAACCAACAAGGATCTTTGGTGAACGAGAAAAGACACAAAATGGATCTCTCACGACACTATAGCATAAAAGACTTACATGAAAGAAGATTAAAGGAACAATTACAAAACGGAAGATGTAGACCAGGAATATAGAATTATTAAATCATCTATACTGTTATGATTGCCTACTTTCAAATTAACAACCATTCGTTTTTCGACAATTATAGATATGACTTATTTTTGTTGAGATGCTCTTTAGTCTCTGGGTAGTTCCGAGGATACTCCAATTTTTTATTAAAAAAAATTGAATTTCAAAAGAGGCCAGCGCCAAATTTTGATATAAATCGAAATTGTCTATAGTAGCACATGATTTTAAATTCGGAATTCGAAAAGACAAATAAAAATTACTCGCAAAATTTAAAAAATAATACAATTTTATTACAAAACAATATTTCTATTGCTCCCTGTCTTATTCTATCTTAAAATTATTTTAATTTTAAAACAACACTCACACTTTTTCTCAAATTTAGAATTATGTACAATTTTCGTCATTCCGGTTTTTCTTCCACTCTGTGTCTATTTTAAATCCAATTCACTTCAAATTCAGTTCTCGTTATTAAAAAACTTCAATTCCAAATCCAATTTTAGTGCATTTCCAGTTTAATATTTTGTTATTTATTCTTCTTCTGATTTATTGTTTTAGTTAATAATATTATACATAAATGGTTTTGATATTTTAAATTAAATATCAATTTATTTCGATGAGCAATTATTTTTAAATCATTCCACGTTTTGAATTCAAAACCATCTGTTTATTTATCAATTTGTTTTTTTCTATTCCCTCGTTTCCATGGTGTTTTTGTATTCCATTTTTTTAAAATAAAAATTCATATATTATATTCACCACATTCATACATTACTAATTAAATATAATCCAATAATATACAACAATTAACAATTTATACAACTAACACTTAAAATCTAATATAGCTATTGTAACAAATTCTTTATTTTTTTTTTAAATTGCATCTTTCAATTTTAGTAATCTTTATTTATAATTCCAAGTGAAGTTCTAGGTGAATGTGAGAAACTACAAAAACGAAAACAACATGTAGAAATAAATAACAGCAGAAATTCAAGAATTAATAGACGAAAAAAAGTCATACATGCAGTGGCTAACTAAAAAAGATAACGAAGGCAGAGAAGAATATAAAAATAGGAATAGGGAAGTGCGAAGAAAAATTAAACAAAATAATAATAAATATTGGGAGGAGAGATGTCTGCTAACTGTCTTACAAGAGGCTCACAATCAATGGAAGTTTGGAAGACAATTAAAACACTAAAATCGAACAGTAGAAATTGTTTTAACAATTTTATTGTTATAGATGAGTGGGAAAAACATTATATAGATTTACTAGTGCAAAGGGGATTACAATATCAAAGAAGTACACAGGATTGGTATACGGAACCAATTGCAATAACTTCAGATGAAGTAAAAAAAGAACATAGGTCTTATAAAAAACAGACCATCGCCGGTACCAATGGGAATCCCCATAGAGCTGATAAAATGCGGAGGAACAGAATTATTGGACCGACTGACTCACCTAATAAAAAATTGCCTTAAGTTCAACAAACTTCCAGGAGAGTGGAAAGAAGCACATATAATGTCAATATTTAAAAAGGAGAGAGGAAAGGAAAGATCCTAAGTGTAACCTGTAGTGTTTGGAAAGATTCTGCAGAATAAATTAAGAGCAGAAATCCAAGAAAAAATAGGAGGAGACCAGGATGGGTTTACGCTGGGAAGATCGTGAGTCAACAATTTTTTTGTCCTTCAGCAAGTTTTTTACAGATTTAAAAAAGGCGTATGCGTCGATGCCGAGAAATAAATAATGGGAAGCACTAAATATCCCGGATGGAACTTGTTCTAAATACCTACAGAAATAAGAAAATTATGAACAGCTACGAATCGGTCGTAGAACGAATAGAAAAGAGAAAGCTGACATGATTTGGGCATCTAATGTGGATGGTCAATAAGAGTTTTTGAATGGAGCCCCCCTGGAAGAAAGAAAATGGGAAGACCAAGAAAATCTTGGAATGACAGAATACGAAGGGCAATGGCAGAAAGGAATTTAGACGAAGACCTTGTTATGGGATAGAGTAGCCTAGAGAACTGGGATCGGGTAAACAACACCATGTTGTAGTATGTATACGTAACTAGTTTAATTAGTAAATGTAAGATTTGATGTACATGTTTAACCCGAAATAGGTACCTATATATCTAATCCAAAAATCTGCCGACGAAAAGAAATCTTTTTAGATATCATCAAAGCATTTGACAAAGTTTGGCACGAGACTCAAAATTAAAAATATACTTGCCAACCCAATATGTTCAGCTCTTGGACATATAGTTAACATACCGAACCTTCAAAAATAATCAAGAAAGTGAGTATTTCCAACTTAAATTAATAAAAACAGGTGATCACCAAAGACGTGTACTTGGGCCAGCACTATAGCCGTTGTAAACATGTGACTTTCCAAGGAAAAAACGTCATATTAGCTACATGTGCGACTGACACCGCAGAACTAGCCGTGCGAAATAGGAGTAATATAGAAGAAACAACGTCCAGCCTCCAAGGCGCAATTAATAAAACAAACGCATGGATAAAACAGTGGTACATAAATCTACATCTATTCATGTTACTTTCACGAATAGAAAAATAAACTCCTTGGTACGTGCGAGATAATTATGGATCTGCGTCGGAAATTCCAATTGGAGATGGCCAAGGACGTGGTCAGAAAGTTTGCCGAGAGTCATGAGGCACTGGATCCATAGACAACCAAATTCAGAAGTTCTACAATTTCTGACCCATCAAGATCGTGTCCGCAGACTTAAAAGAACGAAACCTTTCGAGTTTGTGTAGTGTAGAGTGTAATGTAGTAGTGAAAAGTAGAGTATAGTGCAAGTGCAGCCAGGACAGGATTTGTGTGCAAGAAACTAGGATGGATCGGTGGCAACATCCGGACTAAGAAATATTCTTTAGTAATTTAGGACATACCTACACAAAATGTTAGTTAATCTTAAAGAATAGGTGCATTCTTAATTGTTAAATAAAAAAAAAATCGAATTCCTCTGCGTATTAAAATTATTACTTAAATCTTACTATTTTATACAAATTTTAATGAGAATTAAGTTTTAATTTAGCTCATTGACTTGCGTTAAGACGAAAATTAAATGATGGAAATTACTAAAATGTTATTTTCAAGAAGTATAAGTTTAAATGTAAGCGATAAACTGAGGTTCAAAACGAAAAAATAAATACAAAAAACAGGAAAGCGTAAGTAAAGGAAAACTAATAAAAATAATTTTTATTTCCCGAGTGTTTACCCTTGAATTTAAAGATTAATTCGAAATAACATTCAAACGCCAATTCATCAAGCGCAAAAGGAAATTATTTATGAATCGTTGGAAATTAAATATTCTACCAAAAAAACGATTGCTTTGATAAGCATACGTAATCAGCTTAGAAATTTTAATAACTTCCTCTTACATGTCATGTAGGTACGAATTTTTTCAAGTGGAAGTTACTATAAATCATGCAGTCACCAAAACCACTTCAAATTACCGTACTTTCTCCATCTAAAAATCCATTACATCCAAAACGATAATTAAATTGATAAAATATATCAGATCGTGTTATTAATTCACCTTACAAGAATACCTAAATAATGCCGACAAATGATTGATTGATCACCTAAGCCTCCCTAAATACCTGTAGCGACTTACGAAACTTTCTCCAAGCTTACCGGGATCTTATTTTATGAAAACTTACGAAAAAGGATAAATAAACAATGGAAAAAGCGCTGGGATTTTATTCTTTCAGAAGTAAACGAGGTAAAAAAAATGAACAGCACAATTCCCACAGCCAGTTTAAAGTCGAAGTCTGGCAAGGGACACTTCTAAAAATTGCAACTCCCAACGGTATCTACCACCGATACAACATCTGAAGGGATTACATAGGTCCGAGATAACGCACTAACACACCTGAACCCTTAGAAAGATTATTGATGTAATATTCTGCAATCACATTACGAATTCCATTTCGTGGCTTCGATATTAGGTATATTATATTGGGGAATATCGGATATTATTTGTTTCTTCGGAGAGTTTCCTATCCTGTTTATGTTTACGTAATTCTAGGCAACCGAAATTAATTATCAAATTTCGGTGAGCATCTGCAAAAGCATTAATCTCAGTTTTAATCCTCATATTTATGATGGGTAAATAAGTACATCTAATCCCACAAGCACTTTCCTGTCAGTGGTCACTCTAAGTACATAACTCCATTCTAATTAAAGCGCACCGAATGAATACCAAATGAAGGAAGGGATCGATGACGAAGCTTTGCCGTGTCATGCTGATAAATCGTTAACGAAATTAATATATTAATAAACCAACAAAAGGTCTAAATATAATTTTCGTATAACGTTTTCTTTACTTAGAGAAAAAGAGAACAAAGCACAAAAAAAGAAGTCCCACGAATAGCGGACTTAAAAGCACAAAAAGCGGAGGCAAAATGAGCAAGTAAGACGAATTACAGTAAAATTGGAAGCTAAGTGTATCGTCTGTTTAAATTACAAGCAGTAGCTAAATGAAGTAACCCAACCACCCTGTAATCGGATGAAAGACGTTTAGAAAGAGGACCTTTCTTAATTCCTATCGCGAAAGGCCTATCCCTACTCGGCTTTAAAGGTTTACGTTTGATTATTAGTCGCTGGGAAACTTCACAAAAGAAATTAGGATCCTACGGATTCTGGTTGTATAAATAGAACCGATTTTAACGATTCGGATAAAGGTACGGAAAAATCTTAACCTGCATAGTGCGGAATATTTACATATTTCAACCATTAAACATAGTAATTTTGCTAAAATTGCAATTTAAATTATGCAGTGAAACAATTCAAATATTTAAAGCAATAAAAATATTCGCTTTGTTAATTACTAATAAATATCATCGGCAGAATTGCCAATTTTACGTTAAAAATTATTAAATTATGTTTATGTGTTTTTATATTGATTGCCGATAAAGTATTTACTCTGAAATTGACTTTTACATTAGGCCAATGTGTCTAAAGACGCATTCATAACCGAACCTCGCGATGTCAGATGTGTGCTATGCGGGGGAAACCACCCTGCTAACTATAAAGGGTGTACCATATATGTATAAAGAATTGCAAAAGAAAAAATTCCCTTCCATTAGGCCTAAACTTTATACCTCTCCAGAACGGTTCAGTCGCTTTCAACAGACCCAACCTGGAATATCTTACTCCCAAGTAACTAACGGACAAAATCAACCCTCTTATAATCCTGTCCAAACATCAACTTCTCTACAACCACAACAATCAAATAATGATATCCAAGAATTAAAGAACATGATGAAAGGGCTCTTTGAGCAAATTGGCAGCATGTTAAATCTCTTAACAACAGTCCTCTCTAAAATTAAATAATAGATAAACTCTTTCGTCTCGCTAACGGCCTATCACAAAATATTGAGGAACTTAAAATGTTTATTAACAATTACAACATAGATATATTTTTGATTTTCGAAACGCACTGCACTGAAAGAAGCTACATAAGAATCCCCAACTTCTCTGTTTATACTACGAACCACCCAGCTGGAACTGCACGAGGTGGAGCAGCCATCATAATTAAAAATTCTATTAAACACTACCAAATCACCGAATACAGTAAAGACTTCCTCCAGGCGGCTAGCTTGTCGATAGAAGACGTAACAGGTCCAGTAACGATATCTGCTGTAGATTTGCCACCAAGGCACAACGTGAAACAGAAACACTATGAAAACTTCTTTAACTCCTTGGGACGCCGGTTCATAACGGGTGGCGACTATAACGCCAAACACATAATATGGGAATCCAGACTCGTCACACCTAAAGGGCGTCAATCATACAATACCCTGGAAACAAATAATCTGATATTCTTTTCGACCGGTGAACCCACGTACTGGCCAACAGACAGAAACAAACAGTCCGATCTTGTTGACTACTGCATTACCAAAGGAATTCCTCAAGATTCCGTAACAGTGAAATCATGTTTTGAACTGTCAACTGATCACTCGCCAGTCTTAGTCACGCTAAATACAACTATGACAAAAAAAATTAAAGAACCAAATTTAAGCAATAAACACATGAACTGGGTAGCCTTTAAACGTTACATAAATGAAAACTTAACGCTCCAAGTTCCGCTTGAAACTGAGCACGACCTCGAAGACGCTGTCAAATATTTTAATGACAGCATCCAACAGGCTGGCTGGCCTTCCACACCTGAATCAAGTACACAATTAATAAGCTGGGATTGTCCTATATTAATCAAAAGAAAAATAGAGGAAAAATGTAGACTCCGAAGGCAATGGCAAAAATACAGAACTCCAGAAAACAAACGATAGCTCAACGCCGCTTCAAGAGAGCTAACCGATCTACTTAACGAGAACAAAAACGCATGCATCGAAACTTTTCTCAAAGGCCTCGCCCCCACTGAAGCTACAGATTACTCCCTCTGGAAAATAACAAAGAAGATTAAACAATGTAAAAAAGCCTCCCCCACCTATCAGGACCCTACAAGGCACCTGGCCAAGAAGTAATACCGACAAATTCCGCTCATTCGCTGATCATCTAATAAATGTGTTCCAGCCTCATCCCTCAGATAATGAACCAGAGGATGAACATAAAATCCTTCAGTCGTTAGAGGCACCCTATCAACTCGAACCACCAATCGAATGCCTCAAGATCTAGGAAATTCAAGAAGTCATAGCCTCACTAAATCCCAAAAATACTCCAGGTCGCGATTTGATCACTGCTAAAATACTAAAACAATTGCCCAACACTGGAATGAGGCACCTCACTCAACAGTTTAACTCAATATTACGCACAGGATATTTTCCACTGCAATGGAAAGTGGCACAGATCATTCTAATCCTAAAACCAGGAAAATCTCCTGCTGAATTAAAATCTTATAGACCTATAAGTCTTCTACCAATTTTATCAGAAGTGCTTGAAAAACTTATCCTTAAGAGATTACCTCCAATCCTCGAGAATAACGAGGCAATTCCCAGTCACCAGTTTGAATTTCGCCAAATGCATTCGACGATAGAACAAATTCATAGAGTGGTGGAAAGAATCAACGTAACGTTTGAATCCAAACAATATTGCTCAGCAGCATTTCTAGACATCACCCAGGCCTTCGATAAGGTCTGATTCACTGGTCTACCGTACAAGTTACGAAATCTCCTTCCACTAAACTACTTCCTAATCCTAAAATCTTACCTCCACCAAAGACACTTCCAGGTCAAAGTCGATTCCGAATATACTGAGCTCTTTCCAATCGAAGCGGGAGTACCCCAAGGTAATGTGCTTGGCCCACTATTGTACCTGATATATACTGCCGATCTGCCCACCTCGCCGGAAGTCTTAACAGCTACCTTCGCGGACGACACCGCAGTTCTGGCTTCGGATAATGATCCTGCCATTGCGTCACAGAAACTGCAGATCAACCTAACATCTATTGAAAACTGGCTAAAGAAATGGAGGATAAAAGCTAAAGAAGCTAAGTCTGTCCACATAAAATTCACCACCCGCAGAGAAAATTGCCCCCAGGTTCATCTAAACAATAGTCCATTACCTCAACAAGAAGAAGTACAGTACCTCGGGATGTACATTGATAGAAGGCCTACTTGGCGTAAGCACATTTTCACTAAGCGAAAACACCTTGGAATGGCACTCACGAAGATGTACTGGTTGCTAGGACGGAAATTCAATGAAGGTAGGAAAGAAAAGTCACAAGTCAGAGTACAACTTTAAGCTTTATTAACATAGACAATGGTATTCCGGAACAGCAATTTTTAACAACAAGTGGTAGTCGTAAGGCGGGTGGCCGTACCCGAGTAGGTGTCTTGGCGGCGAATCTCCTGAAAAAGAACGATATAAAACAAAGGGCGTAGGCAACCAATGGAACCCTCTCGTAGTATTGAAAGGGTTGCCGAATTTTGCAGGTGATTATCGAGATTGGTAAGATCCCAGACTAGCACTCATACAATAGAAAGGGTTAAGGGTTATTGCAAGAGCCTCACGAGATTTGTGAGATCCCGAATTAGCTCTCGTACAATTAAAAGGGTTAATGAATTGCAGGTGCCTATCGAAATCGGTAAGATTCCAGATTAGTACTCGTACAAATGAAAAGGGTTAAGGAATTGCAGGTGCCTATTGAAATCGGTAAGATTCCAGAGTAGCACTCGATACAATTAGAAAGGAATCCCCTTTGCTCCTGTGATTATATATATTTATACCATAATTTTGGACAACCCACAAATAGAAAGGGTTCCTTTTATCAAATCAGATTGAACTCCAAACTGAAGTTTAGCCGTGATTGGCTGACCGGTTTTTGTATCAAATCCGGCATAATACTAAGTTTCATAATTATGCCGTGATTTACAGCTACATATTTTGTGGAACTGAGATTCCCAATATCTGGGACTTCGCTGCGCTAACACGCTTGAGTGCATATGGTTAAGCACCAATAACTTAGCATCCTTTTCGGACACCGGCTCTACAAAGAAGTGGCCTGAAAAATTATTAAAACGACTGCAAAGGAAACAAAAATTAGCCGGCTAACGGAACGTTTCGAATTACGGAATATATATTTTCTAACTAATCTACATAATTCCTGTACTACATATTACAAGTGTTTGCACATATGGTATCTTAATGTAAAAAAAATATATAGCAATTAGTCTCTTTGTCTTTATTATCGGAAATTTAGTTTTTCCGACCTTGCGCTCCTTTACACTATGTATACGATAATGTATTTGTTATTGGAAGGTTTTTGCAAAACGTGTTACAAAATAAATGTCCTTGCTAAGTTAGAGGTTCCTTTCATTTAGTGCAACCAAAGAAAATGCTTTATTAAGCAACATGTAGTCATTACCTACAGCATAAATTATGAAAGATGGCCAGCATGTTTTTAAGTGAATTCACAATTGAACTGTCGTTTTTCACTTTTGTTTACAATTGAACATTACCTTGGGAAGAGTGTCGGCAGAACGTAAGGTTTAAATAGAATATGTTTGCCAACAGCTTTATTTTCATCTGTTATGATAACTCCACAAATAATACCGTAAACTTCACAAGGTGCACTACTAATATTTTGACGTCAATTCTTTTGTAACCGTTTAGGTTAACACTAAGTTGTGCTCTATCTCTACAGTCAAGTTAAGTACTTGGTTTTTGATTCTTTGTTTTCCAAAACATTACCTTTCAAACCCTTCATAACAACGTAAAAACAGTTACAACGGTATACACATTTGGCCCGTCTTTAAAAACTTAGCATTTGTTGTTATTTTATTACTAACATACGATTAACAAAAACGGTAACGTCACAGTAAGGAAAACAGAGACGCAAGTATTTGATTCGAATGTCTTGGAATACTCCCTAATTTTCGATTTTTGTAACTTTAAATTGTCAAGCAGCTAGAATAACGCCGATCGGGAATAAAAAATGTGAAAACTTGCAACAAACGTTACATTCCCGAAAAAATTTAAGGAGAACAAAATTAAATCGTTTGTACCCAATTGCAACGGAGGTAGTTATGTCCAAACTTCGGCAATAATAATGAACTTGGAATAGAACAAAATACTTTATTACAGATAGTGGGAGATGCATAAAGAATTGAAAAGCTTGAGCGGTCATCTAAAGCTAATCAAATATTTGCAGAAGAATATTCCAAGAAACCTTGTGGTGTAGCTTGTCCTGGCTTAATGTAATAAAATAACTGTTACTGCTTGTGTTAGCTAAGCAACGACGTCGAACGTGCCGAAACAAAAAAGAAAACTGTCTTAGTAAATGAAGTATTCAAAAGAAAATACATGGTCTAGTTTAAAGCAAAGATAATTCCAGCTAGAAATAAGATGTAGGTACAAAGCCAGATGAGCTAAATTAAAGTTATTTGAAAAATGGAATGAGCTGAAAGTGGAAATGCAAAAGAGAATACACTATTTGGAAGTACTAAAACAGTAACAGAATATCGTAAAATATTAATGAATAATAAATACGATTGTGTTGTACATGGATTTATGTACCTAGTTAATAACAATTTTATTTGGAAATTACCTACTACGTATTTTTCCGGAGTAGCCGAGTGGTATACGACTACGGTACGGATGGTTTTGCGGTCAAACCCGAGTCGAGTGCTCGGCGGGTGGCCTACCCAGTCACTAAATATAATTGGGAATCGAAACACGGTGGTGGAGTAGGGAAGATAGGCGATTATCGAAGGTATTGGTTAGAGACGATACCTTTACCTTCACTTTTCCAAAACTATGAAGATTTGTGGAAATAATAAGAAGTTTAGTACTTATAGAAATGTACATATCTCAAATGCCGTTAAAAATACTCTTAAAACATTTGGTTCCTGTATGTTACTGCTTGTTCTTAGTTAATTGGGAAAGTCGGTGTTGTAGTATAACTACCAATTAAACCGGAAGTTGCATGAACATTAGAAATTTTAACATTTTTAATATTCTGCCAAAGCACTTAATTATGAGCTCATAAATATATGGTTTTCTGAAATTATTGTCATTTTAAATTATGATAATAACTAAAATTGGTAGATTCTTGAGACTTTAGTAACCTGGAAAAACAAGAAAACGTAATGATAGACAACCATTTTACTTGCAAAATTACATGTTATAGTGTTTATGCAATAGTTTGAACTTTTCCGGGTTATTAAAGCCTTGGCGACTTATCAATTTTCGTTGATATCTCAATAAAAAGCAGAATAATTGTACAAAAATCTTTTTGTTTAACTTGCTGTTATGTTCTATCCGCTTATTAGAAAATATACAGGGCGTTCCATTTCAAATTTTTAATTTACATTCATATAAGCATCTAAAAATCCCCAGCAGCTTAACAAAGAGAGTTCTTTGCTTGTTTGTTCTCGAGTATTCGGACAATCTGTTATGTTAATTTCTTATTTTCTCAACTTCTCCGCCTTTTTCCTTATTCAATAGCCCCCTTTAAATTTAGACTGCCAAAATTATTTGGAGGATGATTTTCTTGTTAATCATGAAATTCAGTCTTGATAGGATAAATAATATGGTTAAGTATATTTAATTTAAAAATACCATAATAGAATTTCAACCTATAACAACTGTTTCTTATTTTTCAAGGTTGAAGTACATATGAATGGCAACCAACATTCATTACTATATGTATATGTATCATTGATTTTCACTACAAACACCTATCATTACCGCAAACCTTTCCTCAAAATATGCCACATAGAAACTGCGTGAATTCGATTATCGAATTGATGTCATATCCAGAAATTAGATTTTACATTGATTATCGCTGTTTCACTCAGGATAATATTAGTTTAAATTAACGTTATACGTCAACGTTATGCTTTAACATTATTCGTTAATATTATAAATATGTTAACATTATACATACAAACGTTAATATTATACATTAGTGTTAGTGTTACACGTGAATTTTGTTATACATTACCGTTATACATCAAAGTTAACGTTGTTTAATCGTTCCAGAAAAATTCTAATTTTTATAATAAAAATGATATCAATCAGCCATAGTGCTTAATGTTTTGCAAAAGTTTTAACGTTAAACCAGAGTTAAATTGCGATATTATAGCTTGTAGCAGATCATCATTGGCATTGATTTTTCAGTAAACTCAAAGCTTATATTCATAATGTTGTATAAAAAAATAAACTAAAGAGAAATGCCGATATGTAACACAACCTTGTACTTAAGATTTACAACTGGCAGGTAAAGCTTTGATCTGCAACCCTAGAAAGAACACAGGGTATTCAGGTATCCCACAGGGAATTACAATTGATAATATTCTCATCATCTTGCGGTTGGCTAAACTGCAGTTCTAGCTATGCTTATATGAGGTTATGTTCGAGTTAGTACAGCAGGTGTTTTATAATTTTCGGTTTGTAGCGCTATCAAATAGGTATGTTGTATTCATGTACGATTATCATATTTTTATATAACTCTTTTTTATTCAAGAAAATTTCGCAAAAGAAATCAGTAAAATACACGAGAACAATGCAGTGTTGGCTAGATGAGATTGAAATTGATAATAAAGGTAATGTTAATGCATGTGAAGATACGGTAGAAGTTTTGTCGGAACATGAAAGCATAATATGTTCAAACGAAGTGGTGATATAATAAGTGGCAAGAACGGTTTTTAGAAACACCTTCTAGAAATATTGTACTTGAGATTCCAAGAATAAAGGGCACCTAATGCAAAAAATATTGCCAGTGAGAAAGATGCATGGAAAACCTTTTTTTGTCATATTATGATTGACTGTATTGTACAATACACTAATTTAAAAATAGACCTACCAAAAGATAAATACAAGGATGGTAGGTACGTTCATCACACTGATAATGTAGAAATTCTAGCCCTCGTAGGACTTTTATGCATATCAGGACCTCTCAATTGATGAAATGTTTCCCAAGCAAAGTGCTAAAATCTATCGGTGTATTATGAGCCAATCTCGTTTCAAATATTAAGTAAATTGCAATCGATTTGACGACAAGACTCAGATAAATCATGAAGATAAATTTTTACCAATTAGAGAGCTTCGGGAGTCCTTTATTTAAAAATGTAGTAAGAGTTATGCCCCTCACGAATACTGCAGTATCGATGAACAATTTCTTTGGTATAGAGGGCATTATCCGTTCAGAGTATATACTCGTATATCATCTAAATTCGACAAGTATAGGCTTAAAATCGTCACCGTGTGTGATATCCGGACATTATACATGGTCAATGCCATTCCATACATTGGAAAAGAAGAGAGATCCCATTTCGAACCTTCAGCTTCCCAGTTAGTCAAAACACTCGCAACTTCAAATCATGGAACTTTCCTAAATTACGATGGATAATTGGTTTACCTCCATCAAAATGGCAGATAACCTGTTAATAGTAAATTATACACGACGCTATAATGAATGCTATTATTACCGAGGATAATGTTTGCAACACGAGCGAGCGTGGAGCGAGTTTTGCAATTATCCGAGGTAATAGTAGCCATTATAGCGAGTCGTATACTATACTTTTTCCACGAACACAAATATGAAGAATTTTTAATTTAAATTTAAATAACAACGCTACTAAAACCATGTGGTAGGACTATGTTACACGAAGTGGTAGGATTAGAAACATAACCTATTTCCTTCATTATACACCATAGACAATGATGTTACCATGACACCGTGAATAATGATTATTCACTGCTGGCAATGTATAATGGATAGCATTATGTTTGACCAAACACATGAATAATTGACAGATTATTGACTAGTCGTGGACAAAAAAAATTATAATGTAATTATTGTTGGTACTGTCCGGCACAACAAAGCAGAAATTCCGACTTTCTTTCTACCAAACAGATAGAAAGACGTTGCGTTTTCGCAGTCTGCTTAACTCCAAAAAAATGAAAATCTGTGATTCTGGTTTCTACTATGCATTCGAGAAATACAGGAAGCGCAGAAACAAAAAAGCCAGAAATCATCTAATTTTATAATTCAACTAAGGGCGGAGTGGATACTTTCGACCAGATGACACTTTTTATACAGTTGCCCTTACGTTTCTTTTATGGAATATTGGACCAAGCTGGTATCAACTCCATAATTAATAGGTACTCTTTAGACTTGCTACGAAGCAAGATAAAATCATTCGAAGAAAACATCTGTGTGAACTTAGTTTTCAATTAGCTTCATCTCACATGGAGAGAAGAATTCAAAAAAATTTACCACGAAAACTTCATTCGAGATATTCGAGACATACCATGAGATCGTAAAAAAATGATTCTGAGCAGGCCTTGACTAGTACAACACGATTGGTTACACTGGTTCTAGAATGTCTATGAATTATAATGTGACAGTGACATTTCAAATGCAATCTTGTTTCCAGAATTATTTAAGTTTATCACATTTTGAACACCTACTCTAACATGTATTCATCTTAGTTTTCAGTTTGTTCCCTAAATAAATACTGTTTTGTGTTTTAATTTATTTGACATTTCCCGTTTTGAATCAAATAGATAACCTCTAACCTACTGCCGCATTTTGAAATCAGTCTTGCCAATCGTGTTGTACTAGTCAAGGCCTGCTCAGAATCATTTTTTTGCGATCTCATGGTACTATCCATTGATACGCATACTGAGGATCATAATACGTCAGAATCACCAAAGAATGTTATCTGTGTCCAAGATCACGCGACAGGAAATCGACAATATCATGCGTTAAGTGTCTTACAACCATATGCGGCTACCATCCAGTAGATATTTGTAAAGCATGCCAGAATTAAAAAATGTTAAGTAGCATTAATATTTTTTTAAATTTGAAATAAAGATTTACACGTTACTGTAATTCTATTTATGTTTGCTAAATGGGGTATTGCCAAATCCCATGCATCCAGTAATGTGTGTGTACTCCATGTATCCGTTTCAAGGGTTAATAAGCAAATGTAAGAGAACATACAACCCCTTTAACATTTCTCATAAACTATGCAAATTTTTGCATAAGTTTAGGCAGAAGTATTAGAGTATAATCACACATTTAATTAAAAGTTAGAAACCTTCAAAAAGTATGAAAATTGTCGACATTTCAATATTATTGTTTACCTTTTTCACCTTCAAAAATTACAGTAAATATTTGAATGGTGTACATGTTTCGCGTGTGGTGTTAATATTCCAATCAATATCAGAAATTCTAGTCAATAATGGAAATTACAAAGTTACAATACAAACAATTTCACTGTCAATAAATATTATATTACAAATAATGGAACGGTGAAAAGTACACGCAGGTGATATTCGGGACAATAAAAACCTGAATATAAAAACATATTCATTTAGTGTGTAAGTTATTAAAGTAAATTTGGGGCCTGGACAACTTTACATTTTGTAAATTGTTTCGGTAATGCAAAGAAGTAAGTAATCTGTTAAAATTAAATATTAAATGGTTTTTGGTAGCAATACAAAAAACTTTAATTATTTTTAACCTTTTCATAGAACGTATCATATTCAAAGCTTAAGAAAAATCGTGTGAATTAATAATTTAAAAAGTTGTTTTTTACTTTTGGCTGGCTTGCAAATCAACTAAAAAACTACACAGAAAGTAAGGCGTTAAAATTAAAACTTATATTGCTTGTTCTTCAAGCTCGCTGGAAAATTTTCAGATTTATTTAAATCTGCTTTTTCTTGATTCCCTTGCGAATTTTGTTATGGTTTCTCATTTGTGATTTCTGGAAATTTCTTAAAACTTCGAGGTAATTTTTTTAAAGAAAATCCGTTTTTGTGTAACTTAACGATTTTGTCTGTTTGTGCTTTCGTGTTTTACATACCAAAGCAACATTTTGTCGTCTTGAAATTGTAAAGATGCACAGAGTTTGAAAGGCTTATATGCTCATTTCTGAAATCATTTACTTTGATGAATTTTATTTCTGGTGATTAATTAATTTCTGTTTTATATTAAATTCAACCTTTGACCGAGCAATCTTCGATATTATATTCTCTCATCTAAATATACTACCAAATTAATTTTACGGAAATAGCCGCATTTCTAAATTGGTTTCTTTTATAATTAAACAATCTTTTTCGGGTTGTATGTAATTAAATACCCTGAACGTTTGATTTTGGGAATTTCTTGATTTTTTAATGAGTATTAAACGACAAAGCCAAGCTACTGCAAACAACGAAATCTTAATTTTTTATCTATAAAAACAAGCTGCTCGTACATTTATGAGAATAACAATTTTCTGTTCATTGTTTCAGTAACAAAACAAATAAGAAAAATAAATAAACGAACAAAAATTAATGGAGGGAAGGAAAAAGGGAGAATTCCAGAATTAAGGAACTTAAATTAAATTTTTCCAAATATAGAAGCTTCGAGATTTATTTCTGAAATCTATTAGGAATCAAATCCACAGACGGAAATGGCCTCTCAGAACCAGTAAGAAACAAGTACACGGATATGAAGAAACCATACAAGCGAATAATAATTATCGTTCTTTTCAGAGAAAATTGCGATTTCGTCTGAATCAGTCAACGAACCCAACTAAACTGAAATGTTGCGTATCAAGTTGTAGTACTGGGAGTTCTACAACTACAAAACTTTGATGAGTATGATTTTTAAAAAATTGTATTTATCTTAATACCTGAGGTATAAAAAGTTAATTATAATCGATAAGTCTGGTGTATCTGCAAATGATTTACTATAAAAATAACTTTTTAGCAGAATTTCCTTTGGATATTTTTGGGACAAACATAAACTTAAAAATAGTAACTTCAAATAAATGTTAGAAGCATATTTACTGAACATAGAAGGAAACATATGTTTAGGCAGTTAAAAATAGACCTGAATGAGGATGGCTCAAATCAATAGCCAAAAAATTTTACATAATTTTGGATAAAATAAAATTTTCACGAATCGTTTTCGAAGTGTAAAGCTCAATGATTTATACTTCCTTAGGTCGTCAGTGTAAACTAGCCAAAGAATATTAGTGGCCAATCTTAGGATTGTTATTATTTCAAGGAAAACAAACCAATTTACAAATTCCTCATTTAAAACATACGAGATTAAATAAACGGCGCAATTTTTCTCGTCTTGGGGCGCTAATCTGTAATTATCCAGCGCTCAAGTACTCCAGCATTATGAGACTTCCATTAAAGATGGTGCTATATTTTCCCTTTGTCATCGCCCCTGACGCTGATCACAGTATAATATGTCGAGGGTCGTGAGCCGTGGATTTTAATCAAAAACATCACCCTTTTCAAAACGCACTTGATCCCTGACAACACCCTTATATGAGCGTATTGTGGCGTTGTGTACCGAAAGAAATTTTTGTGTAATATGCGGATAAGAGCGTTGCTAACTACAATGTGAATATTAAAATAGATCATGACGGGTGCAGCGGTTTAGAATTTTTAATATTGTTCGGAAGGTATGCCATAAAGTAATCACACGTGGTGTGGTGACAGATTTTAATTTCGGGACGTGAACATAAATAAATATTAATATCTACAATAAATGACTAATTTGTTATACCAATTCGTCCACGCTTATTTACAGTTAAATTTATAAAACCGATATACAGAATTTTAACAAGAATTTACTCTTAACTAACTTAAACAGAAACAGAGAAACAAAAAGGGTTTTAATTGCGTGTGCATTTACTGTCAATTTTGTAACATAACTAGTTAAATTAATCCAACCTGTTGTTAGGTTTCTGCTTCAGTTTGGGTAATTTTAACATGAACTGTTGCTGATTGAAACAATGGCCAGTAAATTTAGTAGTGAAATATAGCTGATTATACCATGACATTCGCTTAATTTTGCATTAGATCAGAGTTAGTTTCACATGCATTTGAAGGATAAATTAAAGCTTAAAGTAGTGCTCCATTACAACTGAAGTTTGATTCTTTGATAGTTAAAGTACTCATTTCCCAAAATTAAATTTTGAAATTACACTGAACTGGCCCTAATAGTTGATTCTGTCCTGTGAAAAAGGTTTTGAGCTGCATTACATATTGAGAATATTTTTTATCTTTTTAAGCCAGTAACGGTACAAGTAAACGCTCTTACTAGGTGATAACAAACATAATTGCTGTATGTAAATACTAATGAATGCTAAATTGAAAAGTTGAACAACTTAATTTTAACTTATCAAATTAATTTTATTACTTTTAATAAAGTTCAGAAATCGGCAGTACGGTAGAGTGCGAGTGCACGTAATACTGAAACATACAAAGTTAAGCAAGAGCCTGCTTGGCCAAAACTTGGATGTGTGACCGCTCTGCGGCTCGGTGTGTCCGCCCCCCCTCGACACTGTAAAGGTATAAGAGGGAAAAAGAAAGAAATAAATAAATAAAGTTCAGAGAAATTGGTATTTTTTTCGATGATCGTCGATCTAAAACATGCAACAACAAGGGTTGCTGATGTCAAAGGTAACTTGATGAACTTTTTACTTCAACACTCGTTATATAGACAATGAAAAATATTAATTTTGTTGGTTGGTTAAATATTCACAGCATAAACACGCGGTCGTAGCTCAGTTGTTTCAGCGTGCGTCTGACCACTGAAATTGAAACTGTTCCGGGTTCGATTCCCAGGGCCACACAAACACCGAAAACACCCGAGCGCTTTCCTCGGAAGACAATATCAAACCACCGAGGTACTCTGTCTAGTAAAATCTTCTCTGGAATAGAAGTGCAAGCACTTCCGTGGTTCGGAGCGCACGTAAAGCTGTAAGTCCTCTATATCTGTAGGCTACTTGACACGCACACCATAAATATATAAAAAGAAGAGCAGCAAATACCCTGTAAAGGGTACGCCACTTTTTCTTAGCTCGGATTTGAGTTGTTTAGATTTTTTCTAGAAGGAAATTGTAAAAGCATTTACATATTTACGAAGAAGAGATTGATACTCTCCAGCAACTTGTGCAACGAATAAACGAGACAGTTACTAACAGTAATATCTTATACTGTTTCTATGGGGCATAAGAGCTCATTTGTTATGTTTCCTTTAAAATACGCTTTTCTCTATAAAATACATCGTCAATGACAACGTATTTTATAGGATATACAAAATAAGCTGCCGCATATTATTCAAGTAACATTTTATTCATCGAACGTTAAGTACAATTATTGGAAAAAATACAATTAATGAATTGGAAACTTACACCAGTAATTGAGCTAGAATTGCCACATTCCTCCAAATTACCTAGCAATCTTCGCATTTTGTATATTGCGACGCGTCTCAAATAATAATTTATTAAAGTTTCTAATAATATATTAGTGAAAGAAAATTTCTGATAAGATGTTAGTGTTTAGACAAAGTCTTGAAGACAACTCGTGTTTTATAGTTTAAAAATCTCGGCCTATCAAACCCTCGGCTGACTTCGTTCGCTCGGATTTGAACTACGAGCTTGTTTTTTAAACCTTTTATAAAACACTTCGGGCCATATTTATAGACAGTATTTAAAGTTAGTAGGGGTTTAGTAAATATTAAACCAATATAATTAATATATGTATGTTGCTATAGTAATTAGTAACATCTAACTTTAATCACTATCTATGAATATGGCCCTTGTTGTTTTAATAGCTATTTTCTAACACTAATATCTTATACTGTTTCTATGGTGCATAAGAGCTCACTTGTTATGTTTGCTTTAAAATACGCTTTCTCTATAAAATACGCCGTCAATGGCAACGTATTTTATAGGCCTTTAAATACGTCGTTGCCTAGCAATCTTCGCATTTTGTGTATTATGACACGTCTCAAATAATAATTTATTAAAATTTCTAATAATATATTAGTGAAAGAGAATGTCTGATATTAGTGTTAGAAAAAATCTTGAAGATAACTCCTGTTTTATAGTTTAAAAATCCCGGTCTATCAAATCCTCGGCTCACTTCGTTCGCTCGGATTTGAACTACGACCTTGATTTTTAAACCTTCTATAAAACACTTGTTGTCTTAATAGCTATTAGAATACCATGAAACAGGTCTCATGTGCCTGTATATATTCTCTGTATGGTCCTAGATGACATAATATGACTGATCTCACGGTGTTGCTAAGTTTACGAAAACTTCAATTAACAATTCCTCAAACACTGCACGTGTCGTGTTTGCCTAAAACAGTTATATCGTAAATAGAATTATTAAAAATTAAAGAAGGAAAACGTCGTAGATAACGGAATTTAATGGGAAAATATAAAGCATCTAGATTGGAAATTATGACTAAGAATCAGCAGAAGCAATATACCTATTCCGAATAATTAAAATAATATGGTTATGATTTAATGTGGAATGTTGTAAAAGGTGCGCAAAATCTATTAACTTTGCCGCCCTTATGCAGTTGAATACTAAAGACATACTTGAAATAGGAGAAAGAGTAGATAGAGTACAGAGTTTCACAAATTATTTCCAAATTGTTCTTAGTGGTTCGGAACAACAGTTATTTACTCGTAAAAAGGTAAATACTGTCAGATTACTAAATAATAAAATGTGTTATATATTAAAACAAGATAGACGTACTGATAAGAATGTGATGAAGCTTCAAATCATATTTCACTACCTTGGGGGTTCCCCAGGGATCTAGCTTGGAATCATTACTTTGTTAAATATTCATTAAGAACATTCAGAACATTTAATACAACAATAAACATTCTAGTTAGTTAATTTAATCCTACACCAAAGCATAGAAGGCAACCTGACTATGTATTATTTAATTTATTTATATTTTCAAAGAGATACAGACATAGGCAGACAGCACTTGTACGGAAAGATTTAAGTGCAACGTGCCATTGGTCATTTGAAAATAAAGTTATTTACTTCACCTACACCTACAACCGTTAAGTACATCTTCAAATAAAAAATGAAACCAAAGATCTCGACATGTTATTCAATTCACGCTTGACATTTAATAGACGTTTAATTGTGCTAGAAAATCCATGTCACCATTCATAAAATATTAGGTTCCGTATTTAGAATAATGAAAGATTTTCATAACACAAATGTCTTAATAAAATAACTTAACTCGTTAATCAGAAGTACAAGAAAATAATATATTATAACTGCCCTCATGACCGTGAGTTTCTTTTTTAAATCTGTTATTAGTAATTAAATAATTACGATTCCTGAAGGATGCTTTTGGATCAACGTTTATAGGAACTTCTTTCAACATTTTGGCCAACCCAATCTAATCTAATTTAATCATAATTATAGTTCATTCCATGACCGCTCTATACATAATTACACCGTGTGCTAGATATTGCGAAAATTAAAATAAATTTTTTTAAAATATTACAACTTCAAATCTCTCCCGATGGGCAGGATTTTCCTGCAGTCTGGAGATCGGTATCGACTCCCGGTGACCACTCGTCGTTGGGCATCAAATTAACGACGGTTTCCTCCGAATGCTGGCATAAGAGGTAGCGTAACAAGGTCCTACACGTATACACATAATACACTATACACATGGTGCAGTATGTAGGTACTAAACATGTAACCCAAGGGTCGGGCCGGATTGTGTATTGCACCCGTAAACGCCACATACGCTAATGCACCAGATTTGACGCCGAAAGGTAAAATGGGTTACGGATACAGAGAGAGAGAGAGAGAGAGGTAATCTTAAATCTGTAGGTGAGCATCAAAGCTTATTATTGGGATTATTTACTATGACAACCGTAGAAAAAAGATGATTTATTGAACAATAGTACATTATGAAATTAGTTTATAATGTACAGTATTATGGCATGAATGAAATTAGCGCATGAACGCAGTGAATGCGATAATTTCATGAATGCCATAATACTACATTATAAACGAATTTCATATACTATTTTATCCTCGACTAGCATTACAATTATTTATGTATAAGAAATTTAATTTAGTTTTTTTTGTTAAAATAATAATTATATATATAAAATTATGACGTTTTTGTCACAAAATGGTATTTGTTACTATGACGACTGATGTGGTTCTTAAGTAACGTTTGTTTATTCCGTTGTTATAACAATTTTATGGCACATTGCCATAATAGTTATTTATGTACCAAGGGCGTAAAGATGCTTTTATGACTTGAGACGTGATTTTGAGCCCGAGACGCTAGTCGAGGGCTAAAGACACGTCGAAGGCCATAAAAGCAAGTTACGCCAGTGGTACATACATAATTTTATGCACGATCGAAGATTTCAAAACTGAAATAAAAGGAACAAATTAATTTTCTACCCACATCGAGTAGTTAGTTGCTCAATTATTTTAATTTTTTACTGACAACTGTCAAATGGTTGAAGCATTTACGCCCAGGAATATTCACATAAATAATTGTGTTAAATGTGTTGTTAATACAAATTACCCTAAATAGAGTTCTAATAAAGAGCATACATTCGATTTTAATTTAAAAAAATTCTTTATAAGACTGTTAAACTGTTTATCAATTTTTGACGTTTCATTATAGACCGGCGGCCTATAAAGACACCCACGGGCTATAAATAGACGTTTATGTCAAACAAATTCAGACATAATTGACACATTATAATGCGATCGTGCATAAAGTATAATATTTCTATAATAATGACAGCATTATGATGCTGGTCGACGATAAAATTATTTTCATACAAAATTTAAAAAACGTAATATTAAAAATCATAAATTATTAAAAAAATTAATTTTAATTTATCAGTGATAAATTTAAGAACATCTTTAACAGCTACATTTAAATGTACAAAAACTAGCTTCATGTCAAATTTTCCTCCAGTAAGAATCTGCAATTGCCTTAACAATCTGAAACCAGAGGTAAATATTTTGGGTATATGGCTTTCCAATAATTTAATATACTGACTGACAAATTAATACTAACTACATTTGAATACAGGATCGACTGTGTTCGCAGGAATTATATTTAATTTAGTGATTGTCAATTAACTGGATTTTAACAAGCTTTATACATATATATTTTGACTGTGTAATAGGATTAAGACTTGTTGAGTGAATTACTTTTTTCATTACAAACAATTGAATCCTGAGAAATTCTATTTCTAAAATAACAAACGTTATTAACAGAAACTTATTAAAACATTTTTATTAATTCCATTACACAATAAAATATTTAATTAATTATATTGATAGAGCAAAGGCAGTTTATTAATTGCGTAGTGTTATTTGATTAGCGGATAGGTTCTTTCGCGGGTGATAAAGAAAAGTCAAGAGATTATCCACGTTCATTTCCAATTTCTACCTAAATATGGTAGTACAAAATACCATTCACTTTTGTATTCCAAGTGTTTTATATGTTCGTTTTAACTATCAGTGCTCCAGAACTTGCAAATAATCTTAGATTCCTTCACACAAATTTCATTTTGGAAAATTGAACAAAAAAATAACCAATGAGCTTTCAACCTGAAACGTCAACAAACGGAATTAATTTAATGGACCTAAACAAAATAAATATGTGTTTGAACGCAAAATTGATTAATTTCCTGAGTTGAAACTGCAACATACAGTGTCAAAATTAGGGCTGTTAAAAAGAAGTCTTATCCAGATACAAAGTTCTAATGCCTAACTGTCCGAAATATCAGAAATTCAAACAATCGGCTAATATTGAATTCGGATAACCTACAATATCCAGACTTCAACGTCAGAAATTTAGCAAATACCTCAATCAATGAAGAGTTTATTTCCAAACTCATCAAGTCGATATTTATAAAAATTGTGATATTGACAGTGCTTTCTTATTTTATTGTTACTACAGCAAACTTAAGTTAATTCCCCTTGTAGGGCTTAGCTAAAAACGGGATTAAGTCCATTATATTAGAATACAAAAGTAGGCTAAATGCCCATGCATGTATATTCTTCAACGAAGATATGGAATGTGAATGATAGAAAAAATGAACATAGAGGCAGATGGAGAAAGAGCAGAAATTCTTTGGAACTTAACAGCGATTTTTCAGCATCTATCCGTTATTATGCAGTTTACTTACTTTTCTAACCTAATCTAAATTCATGGACCTTGTTCTTCCTCTTTCGCATTGTCGCCGAAGCCTAGGCCAATGGCCTATCATTAACTCATAAGTATGAGTTTTGTGGGCCCTCTTTACACGTACGCAGGAGGCTAACTTTAACCGACGAGAGAGTTGAAGAAGATCGACCCACGTCGTTGTAAGGTTAACGGTTATCAAAGCTGTTACTATAATAACCAGGACCGCCGGCTTAACGTGCCCCCCGAAGCACGGAGAAGCGCACGGCCTTTAAAATTCCGGCGGAAATATCGCTGGTCTCGGGAATCGAACTCGAACCCGATGCCTACGTGAGAGACCGAGGCCTTTTGCACGTGGTTATCCGCTCCTCATAGACTCGTTGATTTTGCAGAAAATAAACGATTTTTATTAATTAAATAAGATCATATTAATAAAATTAACTTTGTTATTAGGGAATAATATGCACATCACAAGGCGGATTAAAATGGTATAAGACATTCATCTTAATTTTTGAGAAACCAGGTTTATTAAAAAAGTACAATTGAAGACCTTAGAATGAAAAGTGGATATAAACCAATTGAGGTAAATGATTTTTATCCACTTTTAATTCTCATACCTTAAATTATCTCACTTTGTTGATTTGGAACTTAGTCAGTTTTGAAAATAAACTCTCCAAATGCTTACTATGCACAGGATTGTCGATGAGTAAACAATAGGTTCGCAACCCGAAAAACTGAAGTAAAAATGTAAATATTACTGGACCAACTCAGTCGGGATAGTTGTTAGTGTTTGTCTTATTTTTAGTTTGAATTTAATATTAATTGGCTTCAAAGTGGAAAATCTTAAAAAATATGTATTAGTTAAATTTACTGCTGTTTTAGAAACGTATTGTGCAAAATCTTTAAAATATTTTTTTTAATTCCAAAAAGAAATAAAAAGGGGCACTCTTTTCTACAGGTTCCTTTATAGTGCACAACACTAGGGCTTGTATTATATATATTGTATACACCCTCAAAATTTTTACCGGTAAATTAAAATTTTTTACCGGTAATTCGGTAAAAAATATTTATTATATATTATCTGTATTAATCTTTGTATGCTTTCATTTTAATATTGGCGTTTTTTTATATTTTTCATTAATATTTTTATAAATTGGTTATTAAATAAATAAATTAAATTTATTATTGACTATTCAACTCATATGTCATCTGTCAAAAATCGACCAATCAAAATGCAAGATTTGACGTTTTTGAGCCAATCAAAACGAATTGTATCGACAATTTCCACTAGAAACAATTGTCGATAACATTTCACTAGTGACACGAAGCGACAATTTTTTGAAAACAGTTTATTGCTAGTTATATCCCACAGAGAACAATTTTCATGTAAATAAACTTGAATGCGGACTAATTTATGAAAAATGATTCGATGGAAATGATTTTTTTTTCGTTGAATAGTCCCTCAAATACACTCGTGGTCAAAGAATTGTAGATTATTTTTGCTGTAAAATCACTCATGTTCCTTGTGCTGCGCACTCGTGGTATTCATATGCCAGCACAAGGAACATTCGTGATGTTACAGCAAAAAAATAATCGACAATTCTTTGACCACTCGTGGTATTGTAAGTAATATTTCGTCGATATATTAATTACTATCCACTGAATAGTATTCATATCCAGTATTTTGTCTTTGAAATAAATGCGAAGCACAAACCAAAAATTCTTGTATGTATTGAGATGATATCAATTGGTACTAACATATTATATTAAATAGAGGTTACTTTTATTTTCAACGAATTAAGATTGATGATTATTTTTATGCACTTTTAATGTAAAATAAGAATGTAAATATGATTAGATAATGTTGTTGTATTATAAATTTAATTTAAGATATCTAAAAACGTAGAAACGTGTATTTGAAAGGACAGTATGATTATTTAAGTGTTATCAAGGAAAAGGAACAAATATTTTAATTGGGGGAAAGTATGGGAAAACCAGGACAACGGGAGTGAAGGTAAATAAACAAGTAGAACTTTTCTTCTGAAAAACCAAGTTGTGTATTTTTTCCAAACGGTTATTGCATTCTTGGATAGAAGATGTTAAATAAATGGTTTCTTCTAAATTGAAGAAGGAAGAATAACGTGATATAAAAAAATAAATTGGTTTTCTGATCAGCTGAAGATTGAAATCGGATTCCTGTGCAGCTAAATAGTGAAAGTCAATTACTGAGTATCTCCTGATTTGGATTAATAAAATTGTATCAACTGATTTGGATTTGAAAATTGTATCAACTGGTTTGGAGTAAGGAAAGTGAATAATTGATTTGTATTGAAAACGCAAAAACATAAGCGTATTTAAAAACTATTATAAGTGGTAGATAGGTTTAGGGAAGATAGGATTTTTAAATTTGTTAATAAAACATACAATGTGATTTTTTAAAAACTCGATTGCAGCAGGCCGTATTCTGACTTAATACAGACAGTTCTAAAAGGTTATTAAGACAGAATACGGCCTGCTGCAATTGAGTTTTTAAAAAATCACATTGTATTTTTATTATTCTTATTGAACTTAAAAGGCACCTGATCAAAGATCCGAAGCTGAGCTAGTCGTAATAAAAATATTGCAATAAAGTAAAGGTATTTAGTACCTACTACCTACAGTACCTACCTTTTATGTTATTTTTCGGAAAAAAATTTACCGGTAAATTACCGGTAAACCGGTATTCAAATTTGCATTTACCGAATTACCGGTAAATGAAAAAGTCGGTAAATTTACAAACCCTACACAACACCATCGCTTTAAAAAATTTTTACAAAAGGAGCGTAATTGTTTTCGGTTTGAAAGTTTTCTTACTTACTAATAACTAATAACGCCGATTTTAACCAAAGCGTAAACAATCTAGACGGAGTCGATACTCTTTTTAAGTGTTTTAAGTTGCAATAAAATGAAATACCTATGTAAATTCCATAAAAGCTGAAACGTCGGCATCGCATAAAGTATGATAACAGCAAAAGGTACCTACTTGAAACGCTTCGTTAAAACAAATAAATTAACGTATTACAATTTCTTTTTTATATCTTAATGTTGTATAACAAGGGTTAAAATTAGGGTGGAACGAAAAGTTAAGAATTTTAATTTTTTTTTATTGGTATTTTCTAATAGCCATAAAAAGTTGCTTTTAGATGTGGTTATTGACCATACAAAATTTCGGTTATTTATGAAAATATTTTGAGGTGCCTCAGTTCATATAAAAAAATGAAAAAAATTTAATTTTTCAAGAAATGAATGTAATAATAACAAAAAATCGTTCTATTTTCATATAGGTGCTTATCAAGCATTAAAAAGTCCAGTTCTGTACAAAAAGTTTTTGAGGTGCCGCAATTGCTTTGAATTTCTGTACATGAAAAGCTAAATATAACGAGTGTTAGAAAACTCGTCTTATCAGGGTCACCTATGAAAAAAACAAATAAAGTGTCTTAGATTAATTCTTAAATATCCACTATTCATTAGAACTACTGACAGCTGCTGCCATTTAACTAATTGTGATTAAGTCTACTTGGAAATTAACTTAGGTACTAATACAGGACCAATACAGGACATACGTTTTAGTAAGCACAGATGACTCTGATAAGACGAGTTTTCTAACACTCGTTACATACAAATAAAGCGGACAATTTTTTTAGTTATTTAAAATAATTTATATTCAAGGTTTCTTTTTGCCTGCAACAAAGTAAATATAATGACCCCTGCGGTTTTTGAGAATATCAAAATTGAATAATATATGTATGAAAAAGAGGTTGTTACTCCGCAGACATTGGATGATGTGTGGGCAATGGAACTGCCAAAATGTTTCAATAGCCGCTGGAACATGACAATCACCGTCGTTATCAGTCAAATTTCCGAAATCTTGATCTTCTAAAGGCATCGTAACAGGAGGTTCTGACAGCTTACAATCCAACCAGTTTATACTTAATATCAAAATATTCTTTAGCCTCAAAGGTACTTAATTGCAGGAATATATAATTTTCGAATTCCTGCTGTATTTAGTGCTCTGGCCTTAAAAATTTGAAGAAATCCTAATTTGCATAAGGATATATTTTCTTTTATCACTTATCATGCTTAAAATGACATTTTCTGGAGAGGCAAAATGACCGTTTCGTTGAATCACTGTGTCCACCACTTGTTTCAAATCAGCAGAAACATAACGAGAAAAGTTTACGAGCCTGCATAAATGTATTGGACCATCTTTCAGGAACAGGTTTAATTTAATGTAAAACCAAACGGGAGCATAAACATTCATAATAAATACTGCTAATATGTAAAGGTTTTGTGAAGGATGTTCTGTTGAGACAGGTGATAAAATAAATGGCATAATGGCTGTTCGTTTCCATGAAACAAAAAAATCATCCATTGCAATGATTTTTCATGATTACCTTCTAACAATCTTACAGCATCTCCTTGAGATTCAGTATTGGTAGCTGTACCATCACACCCAGCAACAACAAGACTTTGAATATTGACATCGTTATCTGTTAAGTACTTTATTACACTTTTCATTATTTCAACAGCAGTGCCAGGCTTTGGTGTAACATGACCCAAGAATTTTGATCCTGGTTGCTGTAACAAAATAATATGTTCCTCTATTATTGTTCCCCTATAAAATTTGTTCCCTTTCTTTTCTTGCATTATAGTCTTAACCTTGCGACCATCGAAATATAATCCTTTGAATTCCAAATTACCTTCCAAATTTCGCCAGTTTTTCACGATTCTTCGAACTTTCTCTTCTAATTTTCATTCTATCTACTACTTCAGTATTATCTTCATCTGCAACGACTCCCACGTTTTTTAGTACAGCGCTTGTTATCTTGGCTATAACTCGGTCTGAAACGCCTGTGCTGTCACAGGCCAAAGCCAAAGATGGCAAATGCAATTGCATTTGTGGAATTGCTGGTGTAGATTCGTTTGAAGTTGATGGGATGGGCGACGCTGGGGCGGGTATGTTTAATTCTAACTCTTCATAACAATAAATTCGGCTACTGTCATCGTCATTGTTTCCTTCAAAACTATGTTCTGATTGTGAAGTAGTTGTCCGCTATTTCGTAATCCTCATTGTACCATTCTGCATCCTCTGCTCTTTTTCATTCAATCTTTTAGACATTAAAACATCGGTGGAACTTATTGCCATCCTGAAGAAACTCGTACTCAATTTTTAGTATTTTAGACGATTTATTACAGCTGCATAAAGAAAAATCGCGGCACTTACAGTTTGCAATATCAAAGAGTTTTTTAGATTGGTTTTAAATAGATTTAGGTTCCGTTCGAATGTTTCTGTTGCTCTTCTAGCTTTTATAGACTTAAGACAGTTCCTATATTCAGCATGATATATGTAGTAATTTTCTGAATTACACGCGTATGAGAAAGAATAGGTATTAAAGCTTTTCGCCACACATTTTCTACTTTTACAGCTAATATATCTGTAATTTCTCCTACTATGGGTTCCTTAGAAGTTTTTTCGGGCTTCACATCATTTTGTGCATTTGATAGGCACTCAAAATGGCAAGTCTTGCGGAACCTCAAAGACTGAAATTAAAAACCCCAGAGTCTATAGAATTGATAAATAGACCCAATCGTAACTTTCCGCCTGTATTAGAAATCACATATTTAAATTTGATTTTTTGGAAAATTTTGAAATTTTCAAATTGTTTGCGGCACCTCAAAGACTAAAGCTAGAAACCTCTGATTTTGAAGAATTTATGAATAGACCAAATGGCAACTTTTCACCACTATTAATAATCGCATGCCCAAAATTGATTTTTTCGTTCCACCCTAGTTAACATGCAACTACTTTCTCTCCATTTGTTTTGATGTTGCACATCTTCTGTCATGTAATCTTTTATGATGAGTAGATTTTTCTAGGTTTAGTACTAATAAATAGCTTTTTTAATTTCAACAGCACAAAACTAGGAAATGATTATTTTATACTTATTTTCTAGGTATGTCACCGCCGATTGTTATAATAAAAATTTAATTAGTAAACCATTAACACACTGAATGTAACGTTTCAGAGACGACTAATTTAGCTGTTATTTAAGGAATTGGTGGTGAAAATCTAAAAAAGAACTCTAAAATATAAAACTTTCAGATAACAAGAAATGGTTACTTAAATAGGAATTGAGACTTTATTTTTAACATTTCATTTATGCAAATACAAGAAAAGTGTAGCATAAAACATAATCATCATAATAATGTAGTACCTGGAAGCAATAAAAATACTTAAGAAATTTGCTGCATATTTTCAAAATGCATGCCTTTTCTTCCTTAATTTATATACAAATATTAGTGATGCAATATGTGATAGAAAAAACTACTTTTTTAAGTTGTCCGCAAAGCAGCCAAAGGACGGAAAGAGTACGTTCTTTTTTTAAATGTCAAAATTGCTAAAATAATGATTCTGCTGGAAACTTAAAATTATCTAAATAATCTTTTATTCGACATTTTTGCTAAAACAGGCATTTGACCAAAATAAACTACTACGTTTTTCTTATGTTATTTATCAATGTCACTTGTTATTCCAAAAGCGAATTTACTTCGAAAAGTGCCACTTTATTTTAAACTTGCAAACTCAATAAATAAAATGACTTTCCGGTTATACTAGGGAGGCCCTATTTTTCGACTTTTAAAATTACTTAAGCCGAACCCCTAATGTACTTCCAATACATACAAAATACTTTGTGCAAAATTTCAGTCCTATTGGACTATACTAAGGTGGTTCCCAAAGGCCCTAAATTTTCGCGTTTTACCGTTAATAATTGGCATTTCCTATATAAAACGTTTTTATTTCATTTCCCAGAGTAGTTTGGAAGGAAAACAATCTATAAACATTATAGGCAGAAAATTTTATATACATATTAAATTTAGTTCATGCCATTATTTACGTGAAATAAAAATTAGCCAATATAAGTATAGTCAAATTTAAAACAAAAGGAAAATCTATAGTTTTCAATATAACTGAATAAATGACAATAATAATAAATTGTCAAATACACAATTTATTGGTTACCATTGCTTTGTTAGGTCAGTTTTGGTAGTATTTGGGTACATTTTTCTATGCTCACTGACTTGTTCAATTTCGTCTTTGGTTAGAATGTTGTGATATTATTGTATTAATTTCACTCCTCTCTTAGCCACGTCGTTAACCACCACTATGCTGGTAAACAGTTAACCACCACTAGCTGGCAAACAATATCCCAAAAACCACTTAAGCTTAATAATTAATACAATGAGAAATAATAACAGTAGACATTCACTAAATGAAACAGCAAAATAAGCTGAAGTGAACTTAGTAAACTGCCTTACTCGATCTAAACTGAATGAGGGAAGGGGGTGTTTTTAGACCAAAAATTAATCTAACAAGCAGATTTCTTTAAAAAAGAAGTGTAAGTTCTAACTTTGCATTCGTAATAAATTTAAAATCTTAAGAGATAATGCAGTGCTTGTTTGCAACACTAAATTGCAAGGTTTAAATATCAAATTTTTCAAATTGCGAGGTTGGCAAGGCAAATTATTCTGTTAAGAAAATACGTGGAATGAATCTTTCTATATTATTTAGTCGCAACAAGCATTTTTTGTGTTTGAAAAAATAACAGATTTTGAGTTAATTGTAATGAAGTAATAGAGTATCAGAAGTTGTAATATACTGTTGCAATTGTAATAACAGGATCATCCCTGATGAGGGATGTAAGGGATGCCGCTTATACAATAGGCAGCAGAACCTTCAGAATATAGAAGCTTACGCTTACGCACTTGTTATAATTTTAAATTTTAGGACCTTTGGGGGCAATCTTAATATTTTCTGATTGAATATAAATTTTAAACAAAGCATTTCTATGAGGATTAGAGCAACTTTGAAGGTTGGGAGATGAAAAATATTTCATTTTGAAAAATATCATACAACTAAGCCCCCCCTAGTGCATACCCTATTTCTGAAATGAACAATCTATTGTAAAGCATAATAATAATAATAATAATAATAATAATAATAATAATAACAGCCGCGAGCACTTTATCTGCAACAGTTGAATTTGCTGAAGGTGTTTTAATTGACCATGATCAATGAAGCACTAAAGAGCAACACAACGCAAATGTATCAAAAGGACCAAAAAAATGAATTAGAATGTGATACGTTGCTATACAGGTTGCTTCAAAAGTATTGTTATTAAATTAAATGGGTATATGCTGACCCTAATAGAAGTACATTACAGTAAAAATTCAAAGCTTATCGCGATTTTTTTTTATTCAAAATTTTGTTATACACTTTTGAGAACCTCTGGCTAATATGCATTTAAAAACCCTGCAATAGAAATTTGACCTTGCAAAAATAAATGAATCATCACACAATTATGTAATTTACAGGTTTCACTTTCTTCTCGGATTTTTCAAGCTTGGGACTGGCAGTAAACAATAATTATTGGCATGTTTAAAAAGTGATATAGAAAAAATTGTTGTACTTAAATAAGGAGAAACATGACTTACAGAAAATGTCCAAATGTTCCTCCATTAACTCCTACACAAACAAAAATTCACACACAACATAAACAAAAGACAATTAAGTATAATAACATTAATTAATTCAGTTGTTAAAAGGTCGACCTTCTGCAAGCCAAGAATGAACTGATATTAACTTAATTACGTACACCGCTGGCCTGTATCAGTACCAACAACAAGGACGTTTGATAAATTTAAATTCCAGTGACCACCAAACAATTTTTGCATTAATCTTTTTAATTTTTTTCTTAGTTTACCGTTTATTTGCGACACATGGTTTATTGAGAAAAGTTCTTCTATTTCATAAGCTCTACCTATCCTTAAAATTAATAACAATACTTTTGAATCAGCCTATATAAGAAGGACAAATGTCGATACATAGAAGAATAATGTTAAGAAAATACCAGCCCGTTCTACTATTGAAACCGTCACAAGTTGAGAAAATCAAAACATAATAATAGTAATTGCTGAAATACTGATTATTCGTATTAAAAAACGACAAATCACAAACATTTGGTTTATTATCATGTTGGTAAAGGAACGCATATAACATTTTTGCCTTAGTTTTTGTTGCGATTTGAGAAATAATTTAATAAACAGAAGTTAATAACTTCCAAACATATGCAATAGCCTAACAGCATTGCAGGATATCAACAATTTATGCTTGAAAGAATCACAAATTACAAATCTCGAATTTAAATTCTAATTTAAATTCGCAAACAGAATAACACAAACAATAGAGAAAACATTCTACAATGCTGGAGTTAATTATGCTTTAATTTGTAATCATTTACTCTACCCGGCTAATTGTTACATCAAAATAATTTATTTGATACCCAGATAATTGATTTCATTCGGCTTATTTTTATGATTTGAATATGTATAGCAACTATTTATTTGGAAGTCTACGTAAAAGTAATTCGAATATCAATTTTATTCGGTTCAGATCAACAGCCTTCTTTTTGTTTCCTGTCATCTTTGATGGTTAAATATGTAGTTTGACCATTTAAAAGGAGAGAACTAGTGGCATGAATTGCATCAATTAACAGTAATAATTTACTGGAAAAGCAACACAGCTTGAAGTTATTCTGACATCAAAGATCAAAAGGTGAGTTAATTTAAACTGTAGCTCAATTATTTTAATAATTTTGTCAACTTAGTACAGGTTAAATAAAACATTTTACTGTGTAACTTCACGAATTGTAGAAAACGTTTGCTATTTGTTAATATAAAGGCATCGAAGGATATCAACCGAAGTTAGAAAGAAGCTTCAAGGATTGCGAATCGTGAAAAAGAAAAAAGTGTAATCCGGAAAATAATTAACGTGAAAGTTTAAAACTGTTAACTGAACTTCTGATTAAAAGTCGACATGAAAGCTTGGTTGATTAAGTACCTTCAAGGCGAACTCATTATTTATCTATTATTTTACCTATAGTCAGCCCTCGTAATCGATGATGGATTACTCGATTTCCTAGTGCAAGATGATACCATCGACAACTTTTAATTACTGCACTTCACGCGCACGCCGGGTACATTATTTTGGGTATGCGGAAAATTTCATGCAGAATATTAAGAATTGTTATGAAACTTTTAGCATGAAGGTGGTAAGTTAATACAAGACAGGGTTATTTGTCCGCAGTGCGCCAGTGCGCTGTTTTCACGACACATTACACCCTTTATTATTACGCTACGTTCCAACTTCCTGCGTGAGGGTTGTCCCATGATTCTTATGTATTTTAACCCCGTTTCAAATATAATATATGACGTTCTGCTTACTGCTGTTAATTATTTCCTTCGTGAGGATAAAGTACTTTGGGCGAAAAGAAAATCGCTGGAATATAATATAAACGTCAAAATGAAAGGTTGAAAAGAAAAAAACGAGCTGGGAAATTGTTTGTAAAAGGAAAAGCTTCGTTTTGTAGATAAAAGAGGAAATTAAATTTCAGGCAAAATATTTGATGTTAAGAGACTGTAAATTCAATAAACATTTTGTGTCACACCCCGAATCACCTGCTGAATCATTTATATTATATAGCTGGCTCGACGTTAAAACAGTACCCGTGTTAAATAATAAAGTCGTAACTAACTCGGAACTCTTTAATTAAGTTATGACACGAGCCATTCTCCTACCTACTGAGTGTCGCCTCCACTATAACAAAATAAACGGATCCACTGTAGGATTCCCATTCAGAACTTTGGGAACCAACTTTGCGCAATTACCGGCAATAATAAAGCGATGACATTCGTAACAAACTTCAACTATTCTAGCTTTACATCAAGATTCTTCGTTTAAACAAAACAACAAATTAACCTACCAGCTTCGTTCGTTTCGATATTTGCAAGGACCTCGCGTATCCTAAGAGCACAGAGTAAAAGTACAAGGTAATAAAACACGTAGTTTATATTATAGTAAGAAACATCCACATTCCTATAACCAAAAGTCATTTTGAAAAAAACTAAAACAATCACTTTTTATAGTAGTAAACGTTACACATATTTTTATAGTAGTGAAACGACCACACCGAAGGATTGTCTCATGTCCGTATAAAGGACCGAACAGTGAATAAACTTGTAAAATTATTCAATGTTCGAAAAAATAGATACGTATTTGTAACCAGGCATGTGAACGTGCTGTTAAGGGCGAAAGAGACACAACGCGAGCAACTACGCACTGCTACAACGACGAATCTAAAGCTCAAGCTCAAGCTCAGCCCAGCCCAGGCAAAACCTCCCTCTCGGTGGAGTACGAACAACCCCGAATGTTTACCCCGTTTTTGTAATAGTTTTTCTGATTGATCATTTAAGCTATAGGTTACACCAATTATTTTTCATAATTTTATTATTAATTCTAATTCCGCCTAACCTAGCATACGTATAAACATGGTTTATGGGGTGCTTTGTCTAAAATTAGCTTAAACATATGGTAGGTCGATACTCATAAAAAATATTGGTAATAAAATTTTGGCCCACCGAAGAATGCTGATTATTTTATATGAATTTGGAAAATTTTATTTATGGAGCATAAAAAATTGTTGAAATAATTTTGACGTAGAAAATGTTTATGGTTATATTTCGAGATTCAGCAAAACGTAATAAACAACATTACTGCTGGCGATATAAAAACACATCTTCCTCGTTGGAAAAAAAATTGCTACATAAAACATAAGCGACGAATAAATGTCAGTAGCATAGAACTCTGATACACTTGACATCAAAAATGTAGAGGCTTTGATGTTTCGTTTCCCGAAGCCACTTTTTGTATTAAAAAAATGCATTAAAGCGCCTTATCAAAAGGGTTCCATACCGCACTGTTTAATTGGAATCAGGAACCCGCACGTAACGAAAGATGATGGAATAAACCGAGAAACTAGGACAAAACCAGTGAAAGCCCAAGTGCGACATAGAGATGATTCACAGACAATTTAATGGGACGCTAATTTCAAGGCTGTCCCACTCATAGCCCGTTTGCTGATTATTGATGAATGTGCGGTGGGTACGAACAGTTTGCGTCCTTGTAATTATAAGGTGTCACTATGTGCTTTATTAGAAATGTCAGCGGTTAGTTATTAAACCTACAATTTCTATTTCTTCGCCTCTTAAACAACCCAAGATTAATTTAGCTTTTCTTTTTAAATTTTCAATTTTTAAAAGCTCGTTTTTAGTTAAATTTCGAATAAACACGCACCATTAAGGTAATTTACGAGTAAATTTTTCTGTAATAATTTGATTCTTCTGAAGATAAGTTAAATATATGTAACAAATTCGGAAACAACGTCTCGTTAGTTGAAATTAAGGTTGTTTACAAAGAACATAAATTATTACCAACACCACGCATACTAAAGTTTACTTAATGAAATGCTTTTTCCTCTGGGCTGTTAAACTACTAATTTAAACATCAATATTAAGCTGGTTATTGTTTAATGCTACGGCAGTCATTTTAATGTACATAAAGTAACATTAATAATTAAAGCCAGTGTTCTAGATAAGTTAGTAAAAAATTAATTACGAATACAGAAAGTAAACAGAGGTAATTCAACTTACCTTTTTGAGTCTCAAGATCTATGTCGCTGCCAAATCGTCCAACGACCACCACCACTGTAAATGAGTTTCATTAGTAAAGTAAATTACGGATCTATCTACATAATAAGAGAATACCAAAAAGCTAAAGAGATTTTCTGATGTTGTTAATAACTAGATAATTGCTTTCAGCAAGGCTTCTACTTTTTCAGTTAACTAAATAGCGTTAAAGCTCTACAAACTGAACCATTTTCTACTAAATATCAGGCTAATTTATTTGGACGTTAAGAACCCTAAAATGTCAAGAATAAACTTTGAGAAAAAAACTTATAAGTTGGTAATCGGTAATCAAGTAATTTTCGCCACAGTTTATTAGATTTTCAAATACAATCTTAGTTCATGACGTTCAAAACAGACTAAAAACATTAACCTCATTTATATTTGCCACCAGGGTGGGATAAAAGAATTATTAAACGAACTCTTGTCTTTTGGTTTGTCTGAAAGAAGCGATGGAGCTTAGCCCTTTTTAATAACTCACAGTCTCGTTGCTTGCGGCTGAAATGGATTTAGGGGTGACTTGGGAACTCTTGTTTACGCTGCGTGCAGGGAAAGGATGGAGGCCCAAATGAAATGAAATTGCCACAAAAGTGTTAACTTTGTAATCCCGACAGAGATGCAAATAAATGTGAGCAGCTGAATTATTATTTAAAAAAAGCTTTTCGCGCGATAAACCACATGTGGCCACCCACCATATTCTACGAAATACAATGTATCGAAGGTTTTTGTTTGTTTTTATGGTTAAAAAAATATTTCACGAGGTGTTGCATTTTCTGAAGTTTCCTATACGTTGTTTTGTTTCGATGTGGTATATATTTGTTTAGTATTTTCGGTTGTTTAGCTTTACGTCCTCCTTGCTATCTTGTATTATTAAAATATAAACAGAATAAAATCAACAAGATTATACACGAAAAATGCTGCTTCGAGCTGTTGTAACATTGGCCAACTCATAAATAATGTAGAATTAGTATAATTTTACAGGGTATTTCATTAAATTTAAATCATCACCGAGCTTGCTTATTTAAATGGACAGGTTAAACTGTCTTTGGTTTACACAAAATTAGATTTTCCAGTTGCGTTGGGCTAAAAAACCTTTGGTTACAAGAAGTAGACAAATCAAACTGTTTTCTAAATATAAAATGTTCGTCACTGCCTATTTACCTTTCCCTTTAATGATACGCATATTCATTTCAGAGTCTACCTCTAAATTTAAAAAAATATACCAAATAATACCCAACATGTAAATGAGACAGCTGTACAAACTTATTTACGCTACAGTAGGAATCTTTGGTAAATACGTAGAATATTAAAATATTCACCACCATCGTCTGCTTCATTATTTCGTGTCTCGTTGTGGTTTTTATGACTTATTTAATTATTAGCAAGGAACTTTTTCACATTACGTAGTTTGTACTTTTCAGTCGTTCGTGAAAAGGAACGACTGTTCTCTGTAAGACATTTTACTCCTCGTTTTTCATGCCTTTGTTCTTAAATTCGAGCTGTAAAAGTAACTCGAGCCTCTATTCTTAATCGAATAAATTGGCCTTGTTTCGCTCGATCGACCAATTTACATTCGAAACTTGATAGTACTAATGTCACGCGTCTGCATGGTGGTAAATTCGTTAGGGTTCTCTAAAAAGAAATTCATTGCTTCATCAGGAAAATAAGAAAGCTTCATTCGCGGGCTGTTTTTGCTAGGTGTTATTTAATAATCCTTCATAAAGGTATGTTATCAGCAGAGAAAAGATAATTTGGATAATGCGGTTAAATTGAACTTTCAAATTTTAAAAAATAGATTTGGGATACTTAACTTTTGAATATCAAGATTTTTATCGATTGGTGGTGCTGTAGCACTGCTGAGTCCTTTTTAATATCGTCGATTTTTGCTTAGTTCTTATACTGTGCAGGACACATGAAAAAACACAAATAGGACGACACATAAAAAAAGGATACTAAAGGGCGAAGAGATTTTACGAAAGAATGAAAAAAGAAGATCAAAATTCTTTTTGTCCTTGTTAGGCTATAAATTAAATTTTACCTCTGAAAAAAACGAAAATCAATTAAATGTCGAATACACAAGATTAAACAATATTTATAAACTTACAAATTGTGATGTAAGAAGTGTTTTAAAGATCAATTACATTTCCTAATTCTTCGAAAGACAAGGGGGTTTGTCCCTTTTTGAAATTATTGGTTAACGTGGTACTGCTGCACGGTGTGCAAACAGAGTTGCATGTTTGGCAAACAGATCTCTTTCAAACTTCTCCTTTATCCTTCTCCTTTATTCTTCTTCTTCTTCTTCTTCCAGTGGTGCCATAGTTCATCATTGGGCATTGACCTCCCTCAATCGACGCCTCCATTCCTTTCTGTTTACTTTCCAGTTTCTGACATCCATAAGTTATTCAGCATCTACTTGTTACCTTGTTAATGTACCTCTTAGGTTGTATTCGGAGGAAACGCCGTGAATTTGGTGCCCAAGTACGAATGGTCACCAAGACTTGATACCGACCTCCACACTGCAGGGAAATTCTGCACATCGGGAGATTCGAAACAAGGACTAACCTAGCGCTCTACCACCACTCTGGCCGAAGGAAGAATATATCAAAAAAATTAATTATTCTTAAAGGTTTATTGGAGTTATCTGCAAGACCCTAATTTCAACTTCGTTATTTAATTAAATGCAAATTACCAATTATATCTGCGTCAAAATTGTTTTATAGGTAAAAATAGTTTCAGAAAAACATTCTAGCTTTCCAAATGTTAAGCCTAACTACGTATAGAATAGAATATCAGGCAAAACTTTTCAAATTTCATCATACAATTGCGTAACGTTCAGGACTAACAGGAAAATTGTAATAACCATGTTGGTAGTGTTTGACAGTTCATTTATGAATTATAAATGTCATAAAAGCTGCACTGTGAAAATTCATCTTCATCTTTAGGATAAGAATTTAATTCTCATTACATTATATTATTGTGTGCGTATTATTCATTATTTCCGCTTGAAATATATTACGTTTTAAGAAAAATAATTATTTATAAATAGCAAAATGTAAGAAAGTTATATAACATAACAAATCTGATGTAGATAGTCGGATAAAAAATTAAGAATATTTTGACGGCCTCGGGGACATACACGAGCCAGATGCTCAGCGGGTGGCCTACCCAATGAAATGAAAATAATTGGTAACCGAAACACAGTGGCGGAGTAGGGAAGGTAGGCGGTGGTTGAAAGCGTGATGCTTACCGCACCACCTCGTACGTATAGCATGAGAAACAACCGAGGTATTAAAAGCGGTTTAGAAGGCCTTAACCCTCCATGTTGCCAGCCATGCTCCCTTGGGGGGCGTTAGTGCCGATACCTTTTTTTATTTCATTATACAGGTTGTCCTCTAAGTACAGAGAACAGTTATTGGCATATTTCTTGGCTTATTTTAATAAAAAAAAGCTTTTATCAACGTGTCCGCAAGTCCTACCGTCAATTTATTAAGTTTCAAAAACCTATTGGAATATTAATTTCAAATAAGCATAAAGGCTATGACAAAAGCTATTTTTTGTGTTCACAGATCACCAGTGGCGTGGGTGGAAATCGCCTGTGTCTACCGAATATGAAATATGATACGCTGCTGTATTTTTCTTCAGTTTTGATAGTTTTTTTCCCTAAAAAACGAGGTTGGAATTTCAATTTATTTTCTTTTTTTTACTTAGAAACTATTAACCTCACGGAAAAAATACAAGAGATAAAATATTCCTAAATAAATCCAATCTTAAAACGTGAAGGTACCTTTTAAATCTATAAACTCCAGTGCACAAAAAGGTTATAACAAAACATTGAACAGGGGTTGTAAATTTCATTCTGTTACAAGAATCTGTGTAGATGAAGAAAATATTCAAGGAGTCATTTTTCTATACCTATTTGTTCAAATTTTTTTTTACTTCATTTTTGAAGAGACGTATCTCTTCACGATATAAGTTTACATGAAAGAGTACCCTTAATGTTTTCCAGTAATCACTTCCTGCATTTTCCCCACGTACTTAGGAGAGACCCTGCATAATACTATTTCATTAGTAATTAAAACTTTAACGATTCCAGTATAACATTTCATAGATACATTTCGTGCTTTTAAAACCAAGAATGCATTTAGAAATTTTCTGGAACTAAATAAATTTGTTGCTTTGCACGCTTTAGATCAAAAGCGACTACAAGGCAAATGAATTATTATATACCGGGTGTAACAAGATCATGGTACACCCTCCTTTTTTCCTTTAGTTTTCAAGAAAAATGGTTGAAATTTGGAACAACCTATATACTTAATAAACGTCACTTTTTGACATATTAAATGATTTTTTTACATTTCCGGTTTCGCCGGAAGTAACACTAACTTTTGATTTTCAAATGGAACACCCTATATATTAATGCATTTCTGAACTCTGCATAATTTTCCGAATCCAGTGATATCACACAAGTGACATTTCAGTCTTCAATATTTATTTTAATTTAATTTTTAGTTTTCATTTAAGTGTGCCATGACTGTACCGATTTATTCTAATTGAGCCGTGTAATGCTAGAAAAATCGAAATCCCGTCGAAAATTATAAATTATGTGATTTATGAGCAAATAAAGTTCATCCAAATGGTTTTTGGGACAAAACACATTATTTTGAAATGGAACCATATTGGTACCGTGGTACCATTTATTGCTGGTATTAATAAGGAATTTATTCATGTGCCTTATTAAAATCTTCGATTAATACAATCAAAATTACAGCTAAGAGGAAATAAGAAAATACAATTTTGTTCCAATTATAAGGTATGAGGTAAATAAGGTGGCTTTGAAAACACACTGGTGCGTTTGAAAATGTATAGCCTTTGTTTTATTGAGTAAAAATCTAGTGCCACTTTTCCGCATATACTCAGGAAGCACCCTGTGCATGTAATGGTAAAAAATATGCTAAAGAAATGGTATCAAACAGCTAAACAAAGGTAGACGTAAGATATAACGGTAATAATACTGCTTTTGGTAAATATACTTTTATGTCGGGGTTGTGGCTCAGTTGGTTCAGCGTGTGGCTGACCACTGAAATGGCCCGGGTTCGATTCCCAGGGTCACATATACACCGAAAATACTCGACCGCTTCCCGCGGAAGGCAATGGCAAACCACTGGGGTATTTCTGCCTAGTAAGTCCTCTCTGGAGTAGAAGTGGTTTAGAGTCAACGTTAAGCTGTAGGCCCCCTATGTCTGTAGGCTACTTGACACGCACACCACGGACATATGGAGAGAAGATCGGCAACGCCCTGTAAAGGGTACGCCACTTCTAGAAGAAGAGATATACTATGGTTCATCAAAGAACTGCACATAAAAATGAAAGCACCATAATATCAACAAAAATTTAAATGAAATTTGCGATGTTTGATTTCTAACTTTTATTATAATTTTTTTGTTTGGTTGATATATTTTTGATTCAAAAAGTATTTATAATAGACGAAGCTGTAGTACCCTAACCGAGTAGTTAGTTTGTCTGTTTGTTATCGTTAACCTCTTATATCTTTCGGCGTCGAGGCCGGTGTGTTAACGTATGAGGTTTTACGCTTCCAATGCATAACCGTTTAATCCTACATCACCATCTGTATAGTGTGCCTCTGCCTTTTAGAGAGGAGAGGAGAGAGTCGTTAATAAGGTTCCCAGCGACGAGTGGTCGCTAGGGTTCGAAGCTCGAAACCGATCTCCAGACTGCAACAAAATCTTGCCGATTAGGAGATTCGAACCAAAACCTAGCGCAATGTTAGGTGACGCTCTACCACTGCGCCAACCTGGCATCCTGAGTGGTTAGTTTTAAGGAAAAAAGTTGTTGTAATCCGATACAAATAGTTTATGCATCAACTCTAAATTATGTAGAAAAATATGAAAATCATTGAAAACACAAGGGTGAGAATTCCAATTTCTAACGAAATTCCACTTCTACCATAAGGTTGGTGACCATCAAAAAGCCTGTCCAAATTACATTGGCACATATTTATAATTTATAATAACAGATTATTCAGAACGATAATTAAATAGGTTCGCATATTTAACCCACTTTTCATGGCATAATGTACACTGCGAAACAAGAAAACTGCACCACCTTCGAGCGTTTATAAATAATGATTTATTTGAATTTTCTAAATGTATTGGCAATATTAGATTAACTAAAATTCACTTTAGAAGTGTGCATTATATGTATAAATAGTTTGCATATTTGGTTAGGCAATAGAGATTTACAGTTATTTATTAAGCGGTTTAGTTTTTATTTGATCCATGATGTATAATAAATTTAGAGATAAGATAGTTTTAAACCGCTTTCAAATGTAATTTGTAATTTGTTATAATGTAATTAAAGAGAAACGTGAAATTTCTGGAATTTTCACCAATATGAATGTTTATTTATTGTTATTTACTTTACTTATTATTGGATCAGCGTGCATCTGTCCACTGACATTAAGAATGGCCAGGGTTCGATTCCCAAGACCCCACATACACCGAAAACACCCGACCCCTTCCCTCGGAAGGCAATGACAAACCATCGAGATATTTCTGCCTAGAAATTCTTCTCTTCTCTGGAGCAGAATTTCCGTAATTCTAAGCCCACGTAAGGCTGCTAGTCCCCAAATGTATGTGAATGTGGAAATAATATTACAACGCCCTGTAAGGGTATGCAACCTCAAGGAGATAATCAAATTGTCAATTTTTTTTGTAAATAATAACAAATTGTAAGGCAGGTACTTACACTATCACGGCCAAAAACATGAAGCGTTAAGGCTTCCTAAGGCCCTTTCATTCCGGGTTGTCTAGGGTAGGGGATGATGTGGTAAGCACCGCTCATTTAACAACCACTGTGTTTCGGTTCATAATTATTTTCAGTGACTGGGTACGCCATCCGACTCAGGTTTGTCTCCGCTGTAGCCGAATGTCTTAACTACTCGGCCACTTCGGCGACATAGATATAAACGAATTCTTACTATTATAGTTATTGTTTACTAAAATTCAAATACTTTTAATTTTAATAACACTTTCGAGTAAATCTGGCGAGTTAATCACACTGATTCTTCATTAAATTAAATACCCCAATGGGCATGGGTCTGAACTGTGACCTAGTTTTAGTGACCCGGTGGGCCACACGATTCAGGTTTGCCCCTGTAGTCGAACTCTTTAACTACTTGGCCACTTTGGCAACACAATAATAAATTAACTTTTACTATTTGTTAGTATTTATTAAAACTCAAGTACTTTGAATTTTAATAACACTTTCGAGTATATCTGGCGAGTTAATCACTAATCACACTGATTCTTCATTAAATTAAATATCCCAACGGGTGGTATGGATCTGAACTGTGGCCCAGTTATTTTTTGTACCAGAAAAGCCTGTTTTTTTGCTTTTGACATGAGTTGGTCACTCTAGTTTTACGTCATTTATGTTCAATAAAAGTAATAGGGCTATACAGCTAAACGGAGTTCTAGCTCTCATGAATTTGCCATTATTTTACAAATATTCATCGGTAAACTTGCTACACATGTTTGCTGTGGTATCTTGATTTACAAATAAAAGCTAAAAAGTTTAAACTGTTATTCAAACAATTTTCTGCTATAATTTCGAAAAATTTGGGCAAATCAACCCGACTTATTATTGTGTTTATTCGACTATATGTAGTAAACTTTTTTATTTTTTGGATACTAAAAATAGAAACAGCCCTGTCTAAATTGTTACGTTTGGTTGCCAATCCTATCCCTTGTGACATCAAACAGAAAATTTAAATGTTTATATAATTTTCAACAACAAATGTTCACGTGATTTTACATCAACTAAGTAAGTTTTATATACAGGGTGTATCTAAAATCTGTGGTCATAGATTAATCACAGATTCCTGGGCGCAAAATAAAATGATTTAACTCAACTTACCTATATCCAAATTCGTTTTGTTAACCCAGTATTCTGCTTCAAATTCCTTTGAAAAAAATTGTTTCTTATAACAAAACGCTTGGATCGTTTTGGATGATATTTGGTATGACACACCATACGGGCATAAGACATCCTTTGAGATGATAATGTTTATTACCAATGCACCGCTAGTGGATGAAACATGGGTGTCACAGCCCATATCAGACAGTAACTTTTTAATGGCAAGACCGATAATTAAAATAATTTTTTCTCAGAAAGCGACTTTCAATAGTTTTGTCTCTTTCTAATGTGTGATGTTTTTGTTACGGTTTAAATACAAAAATTTTAAATCTGAGTTACCCCTTTAACATTCCATTATTGGTCGAATAAAATATGAAAAAGGCCAGCTTAATAATTAGTACGACATTTTAGTTTTAAAAATAGAGACATTATTCAAAAAGCGAAATATTGCATTCCATGTCATATAGGACACACAATTTGTAAACCGTAAAAAAATTGGTTAATAGATTACACTGTCACGCCACATTATACACTTATCAATTTAATTGACCACTACGTGTATAATTCATCGTTGACAGAGTAAAGTATGTATGTGTAAATTATTCTCTGTGAAAACATTAAATCATGCGAATGATTCATCCATAACAAAGTGATAAGCATCAGTTAATATTGTATTCAAGTTCGAGAAGCATAAAAATCTCACGCTAAATAAATAATTAAAACTTATTAATTCTTTTAAAGATCGCATTTTAAAGGTATTTTAATTATGAAAATTCTGCATGTAGGACGCGGATTTAAACTCTGATTTTCATTTATAAAAAAATACTTTCATAATTCATTAAAATATACTTATTATAAATATTTTGTTAATTGAAATGTAAAAAAAACGAAAAGCAACAACTTTTTATGAACTCTGAATGTGTAGTTTCTATTTTTCTACTCCAAAATTTTTTTCCTATAGCTTCTAAAAATAATATTTTTAGCAAGGTATGCGAAATAAAAAATATTTCCTTCAGTGTAACATGAAAGGGCAGACCTGCCGTAGTTTTATGTATTATTGGAATATCACTTTTTCTAAAAGTATGATGTGCGTGGGCTTTTGTTTTAATATCTTCGTTTCGAAGAAATTATAACTAAAGCGGATTTCGTCTACCAAATCTCGGAATGGTTATTTTTGCCATTTTCTCATTTACAGTTTCCGCGTTTGTTTTTTTTTTTAACTTATATTTTAACTAAAAGCTAAGTTTCGACTCACAATAATGTTGTCTGTCCTCAGGCATGTAATTCGTAATTTTTTTCATTGAAAACAAGCTTATTCTGTAAAAGTAAAAAATAAATAAACACATTTTAATTTACGCTTATATTTTTAGAATATTAATACTCGCAATCCTTTAAAATCTTTTCATATGGAAAATAAGAGAAGGTTCACGAAAGACTCACAGCCTTCGTTAAGGATTAAAGTCAACAGGTTTATTATTTATTGTTATTTAATTTTTAACAACAATAATTACGATTTCATTTCTTTGTGTAGGTATTCGGAATTGGTTAAAATTCGTCGTGACTTTCGAAAAGGCAGATTTCCTAAGCATAAAAATAAACACAGAAAACTTTGAAATGTCTTAACCCAAAGGATAAAATTCACCAACTTTTCGTTCAAGTAAATTTATTCTGAACTAATTCTCTTCCCTTTTTTGTACTCACATTATATATTTCTATTAAATGTTTACCGATATTTATTGGTTTCGAAATGGAAAATTTTTAAAGATGAATTAACTATACATATAAACATATAATTTGTAACACATCAAACACTAATTTACTTATGTTTTTTGAGTTAGAATAGGTAACAATTTGTTAAAAAGATTAGGTATGCTGTGTTTTGTGGAAAACTACTGCACAGTGGTCGTCAAGTTAAGGTGATTTGGCAGTTACAACACCTTCAAAAAACCTACCAGGTGTAGGATATGCAAATTCCCAGCCTTTCAAGGACTTAAAAGTTCAAAAATTAAATTGATGTTCTGAAACTTTAATACAGTTTTTGCTATTTAAAGACAGGGTGATTTTAAAATTATGGTCGATTTTAATCAAACTGTAGGTTAATTATATTTTTCCACGAGTCATATGAACCATAACGATAAGAAAGAATTGCTGTAGTTTGTGTACTGTTCAAAGGTTTAAACTATGCCATGGGTTTGGCTGAAGAGTTAACAGACATCGTCCAACAAGAACGAATATTAGGATTCTGATAAAGAAATTTTGTACAACAGGGTTGGTAAACGGCCACAACAACAGGATTAGGGTTGATGGACAGCAACATGGGACCTTTGAGTGGAAGAAATGTTCACCTATGGTAAACCAAAATACATGAGGCATCCATGTTTGCTGAATCCACAATCACAGATGCAACGCATCGGGATATCCTGGAGTTTTTAGAGCCACCGTTGATTGCAGATTATATTATCAACACCACCTGACTTCCTTAACACTGTATGCGATTAACTGAATGTTGCATTTCTTGGTAGCTGGATTGGAAACGGTTCACTTACCGTACGTACTCATCATTCACCTGACCTAACACTTCCGAACTACTTTAGTTGGGGTTACAACAAGCCACAAGTGATTAAGATGAAAATTAATACGAACTAAGATATTACATTACAGCTGCAGTAGACAGCATTACATCTGACTTTTTTGAGCGAGCTTTTTAGATAAATTGTAGAGCGATGGAAATTGTGCCAAATATCCCGCATTGATTGGCTTGTACTGCTTAATAATTTAACTATAATACAAACCAGGAATACAACTAGTTAGTCTTAAATTAGCGCTAAATATTTATTTACAAAATTTACATTCAACTTAATAATTTACTTGACGCAATATAGGATGTCAAATTATTAGAGGGACACAACTACCAATGAACCACAGATTACCGGTGGCAGAATTAAGCTAGAAGAACTAAAGAAACTAAGGAAATTGGGAGAATCCGATTTAAAAACGGCAGAACAGATGCGTGGTATCAGAGAGACTAATTATAAACATAAAATAACAATTTGATGGATTGGTATAATAACGCAGAAGGCGAAATAAAAGAAAAAGACATGATTGATATATAAATAGAGCAAAATGCAAGAAGATTAGGAAAAGTAGTAGCAGCAAAGGGATTAAGTAAAAAAAAGGATAAAAAGGTAATAACAAACTCATGAGAGGATAGAAATCATTTTAAAAAATTGTAAACAAACAGAAGGGCAGACAGAGGAAATACAAATAATAAAGACGTAAAGTTATACTCGAACATCAAAGAAAACATCGAAACAGGTTTATGAAGCGAAATTTAAGGCAGAGGAAGGATTAGATAAACGAATACCGAACGAAAACAAATTGTGAAAATTACTGGAAATATGCCTGTATCAGTAAACTGTGGAAAAGTGGAAAAAAAGCTATAAGAAGGTATTTCGAATCAGAGAGTCAACTCAAAACCACACACTTTCTTTGAGAACGCAAACCAAGTGTTTGCAATCAACTTTCGTTGATTCGCAGCTTTCCCAATGTATAGTTAAGTACATATAAAAAGAAGCAATAGAAACGTAATTTAAGTTACAAAAATAAATAAGGAAATAAAAGGCAGAGCACGGCTAACTGAAGAAAAAGCTCAGAATCGTATACAACGGAACAAGGTTTAAAACAAGAAGAAAGCTCTAGTCTCTTCTTCCTTTTAGTGTTCACGACCAGATATTAAAGAAAATCAACACACTTAAGACCGCACACGATGGCATATTGTAATGTAACCGTTTTAACTGTAGATCCCATATATGCAGATGCTTCTGTACTCTTTACTTTGGTTGCCGCTGAAATGAAGTAAAATAATAAATGAAATTAAAATACCTATTGAAGGTGGAAGATCCACCTAAAAAAACTAGTACAAATAAACATGGGAAAGTAACTTCATCCTAATAACAAGGACAGGTAAGACAAGTAGTAGTTGATCACAAACAAATAAATGGCACAGCTAAAGCAGAAGCCAACAGCTATCAGTATTCGGAAACTATATTTAGAGACAATGCAGAATAGATAGAAAAGTGAAAACACAATTCAAAAACTAGGAAATATCTACCATATATTTAATAATACTATAGTTAATATGAACAAAAGAATTTCGAAACAACACAAAAATGCTAGATAAACTCAAATCTAATATTACAGAAAAAGAAAGAGTCTGGAACAAGATTACACATGATAAGTGAAGAGGACGAAGAAATTAAAAAACGGCGTTATCAAATGTCAAAAAATTTGATAAAAATATCAAAATAAAGTATAGTTCACTTTATTTTACCTCCGTGTCTAAAGAATTCAATTTTGTAATTTTATAAAAGACATTGAAAACCCCCATTCAAAAAAAGAGAAAGAAGAAATCACGCTTGAGAAGTGGTTGGAAATTGTTACTACAATAAGTCCAGAGGTTCACGAAATCCGCAAGGGACAAACAACGTTTACAGAGAAGATAACTAACCTAATTAGTGGAAATGACGAACTCACAATAGAAAACATGACCATAAAATTAAATGACCGACTTGAACTACTTGGAAAAAGAAAAGGAAGAAAAATTTCGTTGTTACAGGAATTAACACAGATACAAAAATCAATGTCTTCAGCGAGAAGATACATATCTTTATCAAAGAGCATGTGGAAATAGACACCCCATTTGCCAGAAGTAGTGAAATTAGGCCCAAAAACGTGCAAAGTAGTAACAGAGAGCGTCAGTGCAAAAAACAAATAATATCCAATAAAAGCAAATTAAGAAACTTAACAGAAGGAAAGATCTTTATAAATGATGACCTTACTAAGGAAGAAAGAAAGGTGTACGCCGGTAGTCGTATGTTAGGAGAAGATTATTAGTAGAAAAAAGCAAGCGGAAAAGGGTTCAAGTTGGATACCAAAAGATAATTATTGAAGATAAAGAATGGATATGGGACTAACAAAGTCACAATTTGATTCAGAAATACTATCTGGCAAGGGATATCGGAAATAAAGGTTGAGAACAGGACAAGAAGAAGGATGAGATATCAAAAAACCAACAAGAAAGCCAAACGGAAACGAAAGTTGACGACACTGGTGATGAAGACGGATATATACATGGATAAATATAAAACTAGACGAATTAAAGTAAAAGCAAAATGTTAAATGGTTAACCATGGGAACATGGAATGTTCAACGAATTAATGAAGAAGGAACAGTTCTAAGCCTCCACTTTACAAGGAAAGATATTTATAAAGGCACCTGGACTTCCCCAAATCGAAAAACTACGAATCAAATAGATCATGTGTCGATAAACAGAGAAAATTAGAAAGTGATTACGAATGTGAAGTCATGTGGAGGGGCACATAGCAATTCAGACCACTTCCAAGTAGAGGTAAATTTAAGAATAAGAAAATCAACAGAAAATAAAAGGTGGACAAGGGACAAGAAGACTAGAAATTGAAGAAATACAGATACAAAAAACAAATTTGGAAAAGAAGTAAAGAAAAAGGGTGTAATAAACGATTTAGTATTGAAGAGGAATACAAAATTTTAAGAACGGAAAAAGTTCTGGTAAAAATAGAATCGTGGTGAAACATATAAAATATGGAGGTAAAACGTAGAGAGCAACAGTATACGAACTGATATTAAATATATGGAGGCTATGGAGGAAGCTGTAATAATACCAATCTACAAGAAAGGCGACGCGGCAAATTGTAATAATAGGCAACAGAATTATTTTTTTTAATTAATGTTTTTTAATGTTGATGCCGTATTAAAAAGACCCAAGACAAAAAAAATTTTTTTTTTTGCTACCAGTACCTGTGTTTCATTTAAGTAAGTAAGAGTAAGTGCAGCCAGCAGTAGAGTGCAGCCACCCCAATGCCTTTCGAGCCCAAGGGAACACTCTGCGGTACGTTCATCGAGACCATCTTGGGTGATTTCCGTAGTGGCACACAGTTTCCTCCCGATTATGACCTCCCCTATTTCAAATGTTTAGCGTTTCAAACTGTTTGTTAGGCGTGAGCCTAAGAACATCGACGTCTCCTATAAGTTGTCGTAGTGCAGAATTAGCACGTAACAAGCTAGAAATAGAAAAGAGTTATTAGGGATGACAAGAAGCATATCAGTATATGCACATACAATCAGACTAGAAATTATTGAAAGTGAAAGCACTTTTATGACAATAGGAGCAGAAATCGGAGGATAAGAAGAAATAAAGGCAGAAACACAATTCAAAATTATGAAATCTGAGGAACTTAAATAATTCGTATATCTTGGATCTCTGATAACAAATAAGTGTGAATAAGATAAAGAAATGGATGTTAGAATTATGAAAGAAAATCGAACTGCTGCGAGCACTAAATAAGATACTGAGGTCTAAACATACGTCGTGGGGTACGAAGATCAGACTATATAAAACAGTCAACCGTTCTATAATACGGATGCGAGACCTGGACCATGAATAAAGTTATACAAAAGAAACTACTATGGCATAGAAAAATTATAAGAAGTGCAACAAGTGAAAAGTAGAAAATATACAGTATATACCGACAAAAGATGATAGTAGATGTAGTAAAGGCAAGAAGGGTGCAATATCTTGGACACTTGCAAAGGATAGTAAATAATACAACGGTCAAACAAATAGCGTGCAAAAGGCCGGATTATAAAAGGAAGAGAGGGAGGCCAAAAAAGAGATGGGAAGAAGCAGTGCTAGAAGATTTACGAGAGAAGAAGATAAAGGACTGGGAAGAGAAAGCAAAGAACAAATCTATGGAGACACATAATTAAGCTATGGGCCTAAAGGCCGGTGAACAGCTCTAAATATAAACTTAAAAAGACGATGCATTTTAGGTCAGCTTCCAATGAAACAATTTTGTAAATTAAAGAATTTAATGATGTTTGCATATAAACTTATTGACTGCTTAGACTGATAGCGATAGTTAATAAGAAAACTGATATAACAAACAATAACAACAAATTTTAACGATTATCCCTGTAAATGTGAAGCAAATTACTATAGCGCAATTTACGTTTTTAGTTCCCCTTGTCCGCCCTATTTAATCAGGCAGAGAAGAAACAGCTGGTACAGGAATTTAAAGAGAACGAGAGAAGAGAAGTACTGAAAAAATAACAGCTATTAGGATATTATTCAAAACAAATAAAGGCAGACCTGTCGTACTAGCTTGGCAAGACTATATTATAATCGATTTAGTGCATAAATCAAGAAAAATAATTAAGAAAACAACAAACAGAATTTGAAAAGGTCTTTGAGAACTCCAGTTCAAATAATAAAGACTAAAATTAATTTTGCTGGAACAATGTCGTATGTTGAACGTGCACTGGCCGCTGCCAGCAATGCCCATCCTTTTCGTACATCTCTTTGTTCGTTGCATTCTTCGAGATGTACACGAACGTTCCTATTTACGATTTGTGGATGTTATAAACAATATGATTTAAAGAAATCCATTAAGGTAATTTTTATTTTGTAGTTTTGAAAAGCAAATACAGTCAGTTCCCTTAGATTGCATAACTGTTCTAGAATTATAAGGATTTTTATTCGAAGGTTTCAAGAGATTACTTTACAAATTTAAGTTTTCAGTTTTGTTAAAGTTTTTACTTTTTTAATGCCTAGTTTGTGTAAATATTATAGCAACTTTGATAATGTTAAGTTTAAAAAGGTAAAGCATAGGGAATAAGGAATGCCAAGTAGTTGATACTTTTACTTTTGGTTACTCTGTGATTTTACACAGACTTTACAGTTTACGGCTGTGATTTTTCTACCTACAATTAACTAAATTTGAGAGTTTAACTGGGCAGTGAACCAAGGGCTGCTTCGCAACCAGCTTACACAAAGTTCAAATCTTATCAGTGGCATGAAAATTGTTTATATGATCTCATTAGTTATGTTTGTGTTAATTAGGCCATGTGACGTCCACAATTAAAAAATAACTGAATTGAGTTAAATGGAAAACCACAGGCAAATGGGCTATTTAAATTTGGAAACTTCACTAAGTTTCAAGCCTGCATGAATAAGTAATAAAGGCAACAAACTGATAAATTATAATAGGTTCAAAATTATGTAAATTAATGACAATCTTGGTAGCTATCTTCAAAAATATTTTAAACGAACTTCGTAAACGTTAGGTATTATCAAACAACTACTAATCCTCTTAAAACTGCAGTGTAGTTGTTTTTCAAAATTTATTATCTCTTGAAGCAATCTTACTGGAAATAAACTAGCACCGAACTATCGATCCACAAAAGTATATGAAAGCTGTAGAATTATAATAAACCTCTTATGTAAAGCTTTCAATTAAAATGCTATTTTTGTAATGACGGCGTTTTCCTTATAAGCTAAATTTGAACCGTAAGAAGTAATCTGTGTCGTAAGCGTAAGCGCTCCTATAGGTGATTTATTTGTACTGAAGAATATAAGAATTTAGTTCGAAATTGTGACGTAGATATTTCAGGGGCTCTACTTTCATGATCAATTTAAATGAAATGTGGCTAAGTGCTGTCAGCCTGCCTTGATAATAGCATCATCGCTCCACTGTAATTCACTTATCCGCGGCACCTTTCATCTGCTGAGCTGCGTAATATGCTTTTGAGTTATAAAATTTGAAAGCTTTGAAATTCGGAATGGAGAACAATGAAAATCGAAACAGTGCTTTTAAATTGTTCAGATTTCGTGAAAAATTCACCGGTTTGTTTCACACCGAAGGAAATTTATTAAAGGATATTAAAAATTATATTTTTTGTGTATTTCTCGGGGCGCTACTGATAAATACGTGGGCGCGGATAAATCTCCAATAAAGAACACAAAAATATAAAGGATAGGCCAACATTAGCTGATTTCTTATATCTTATATGTTTATGTTATTATTTTACGCCTAAAATTCGGCGCCAAATCACGTCTAGCTTTTTCATCTAACGCTTTCGCCATATTCCTTAAGTATGTGACGGTTGCGATGTGTCGAAAAAAGGGCATTTATTCTAATATATTGTGTAGTTTTTGGTCTGAAACTGCAAAATTCTCTTTCATCCAACACAAAAAGAAGCAGTCAACTTCGAGAACGCTTTACTTTCTCTATTTGCTGTCGAAACATCTCCTATCAGCAGTTCGAGATTGGCTGCTCTAGCTATCACTACGGTTTTTATGAAGTGGTTATCAGAGTTCAGAAGTTTCTTTACATGACCGTCGTACAAATCACGAGTGCGGATTTCCCCGTCAACTCCATTAGGATTAAACTCTTGAGTTGTCGGTGGAAAAACGCCGCTTGTTGTCTGAAGTACAAAAAAATCCCATAAATTATAGATATGACTTGTCGTATCTTCCTATTGCTTGACATTAATATTTTACAACAGTTTTGTCTTTTACAAGATCACATAAATAAAATATGGAACTATCTGTTTCACATAAAGTGGCCGCGAAACTTGCCAAGAATAGACAACAACGTGATGCATGTGCTTTCTTTTAAAACAAGATATCGTAGCTAAACTTTCTATTCGTCGAATGTTGCACACCTAGCAAAAAAACACCATTCAGATTGTTCTAACAGAACAGAAAGGTCTAAGTTACAAAGATAAAATGGGACATTTTTCGGTATGCACAGACATACAAAAGCCGATAACGGCGTATCGCCCCCCATTTTCAATAGATGTTCGTGTAGGCAAATAGAGAGGCAGTTAAAGTGGATTACGACCATGTCATGACTGCAAATGATAAATGCGTTTATTTACGCATTGTTAGTACTAAATTTTACAGATTTTACCCAGGAATATAAATGTGAAAATATTATATCTGCAAACAGTACAGCGAGAGCAGCAGTTTAAAAGACCTTGAATATAAAATTTACTGCTAATTTAAATACTCGGGCAATTAATTTTTCTTTAATGAAATATTACCAAAAATATTACTTACTGTAGTTTTTATTCTTGCAATTACCGCTCTTAAAATACGAAACGTGTTCATTTTCATAAATATGAGTAATGTTCTAATTCAAAAGTTGAAGATCTCGAATTCATGCTAATTAAAATTTTATTAAAACTCCATGTTCCAGTTTATTACAAAGCTGTTTTAATTTTAGGTTCTTATAACAAATATTTTTGTAAAGGTCAAAAGCGAGCCACCTTTTTATTACTCGAAAATTAAGAACGCACGTTTAATTAAAATTTTGAATTTATGTTAAAATAATTGGATCAAAAATCCATTTTTTAAACTATGACTAAATTAAATAAGCTTTCTAAGTAATTTTTCAAGCTATTCAAAATTAGGTTTCTGAATTACCGATTCGCTTTTAAAAAGGCTACTTTGGAGGAAGCTAAAAATCTGGATTTCGATCCTAGTGGAAGTCCGTGAGATCTTCCACGTGAAAAAATTGAACATTCGAATACGATATCAAACAGTAGGTAGAGGGTAGAGGGTATATTGATGAGTCCATTGTTGGCGAGGTTAATATTTGCCGGCAGCAAACCGTTTTTTTTTCTTTCTTATAGAATCATATTATAATCAACATCAGCCTCAATAGTGTTAAGGCGGGAAATTGTCTGTAAGTATGCCCTCTTTTAGACAGGAGGTAAAAATGTAGGATCTTTGGCAAATTTCCAGACTAACAGTGGCAGTCGACGCGCGTTGAAATCCGCAGCACCAGCAAGCCTGTATTTCGCCCAATAAATAAACAATCAAATTTTAATCGATAAGTTACCAGTTGCATATAGGGTTTCAAGGACAACTTTTGGTTAATTTTTTAGTTGGTTTCGACATTAGAGAGTTACTTATAACGGGCGATCAAATAAATTTTACATTTAGTAGGCGATTTATTTTTTAGGCATGTCTGAGTTTAATCTTAAATATTTTGTTTTATGAACTGTCAAGTTCAAATTATAGTGCGCTGCAGTACTCTAAGACATGCTCTGCACTTACAGCGCCTACCCTAATCTGAAATTCATTTGATCACCCGATAGTTTGTTAAGCTGTTGTTTATCAGCCCTTCTTTGAAAAATTTAGGATTCATTGGTCTCAATATTTGGAATTAATAAGCTAACACGTTGATTTTATTTGCAATTAGATGAATTGTTAATTTACTTAACGTAAAAGTAAAATCACCAATGTTAGTATCGACTTTTCTGATTACAATTTGACCCTGAATTCCTTTATAAAAACAGACTTTCTAAGTTGACAAAGCGTGCTGCCACCCTCAAAAAGTTTCCCTCTCATACACAAAAGTAGCGTCTTTGTTCCTCCCAGACGTTTTTCACTACGCTTTTTCAAAAGTTTGTTATTGTTTTTCCGAGAACCTTTTGTTAATGTTTTAATTAACAACTTTCACTTAGTTTTAGGAAAATGAGCTTCCTCTTAAAGAATTGAAACCGTTGTTTGTTTTCGTCAAAACGTTGGTTGAACTTTTCCTTTTCTTTAGCATTGAAGGCTAACATTTTAACTTATTTTACAAGTCTCATATTATTGTCTTTTGCGTATGTAGTAAGGATAATATCTAAACGTAGACTTTCTTGTTTTTTATGATTTTTTAACAGTGTCGTCTACCGGTGTTATTGGACGTTGTCACGTGTTTTTGTGATTCGGCGTTATTTTGTAATTTTTAAGTTATTTTAAATTATTGTTAAGATTTTTCAGTACGGTCCTGTCCCCAAGTTTAATTCCGTTTCGATTATTTTATTTTGTTACAGTTTAAATCCATTTAGTCTAGAAGACATGGAAAGTTAAGCATAAATTGGCAAGTCCATTGCTTATAGTTCTACGAAATTTACAAAGTAATTTCAGTATATTGCCTAGTTGTCAAGTTTCCTTTGTTAGAAATCTCGAGGTGGCCCAATTTACATATATTCCGTCGATGCACGATGTCATCTTATTCATTGAATTCAGTTTCTCGTGATATGTTTCGGGGAATTTCCCTTTACGCCAGGCCACGTCAGCGTTCTGTGGCGGCGGCGGTACGGGGCAAGCTTTTCATCATGTTGGACGTTTTGGCTTAATTATTACGGGCGTGCAAGTTTTGCTGCATCCAGTTGGGTCCTTATACCACCGAGAAGGGTTTTCGATTCTTTGATAGCTTCGCTACGCTATGTTACAGTAGAATCCGGATAATCCCAAAAAAATCATATAATTTTGGAATGAGATAATCGTGTGTAAGTGTTGTGTTTGTGGAAGTTAAAAGTATCGTCTTCACACATATTCAATATTTATATTGGATCAAGTAAACCCATATCAAAAGGATTATTCTTCGGCCGTTGTCTTGCACACGTCTTCTGGAGGAAGGACATCATCCCCTTCGTTGCTGTCAGCCCTTTCCAACATCCACCACGTACGCCCCGGCGATTCTAAGCACATCTCGCCAGGTAAATCTTTCAACACCTTTTGGCTACACCTGCTTTTGCGTTTTTAACGTAAATATTGCCTCTTGCTCGCAAGCATCTTTTAGTGTTATTCAATGTACGTTTTAAAGTTAATAAGTACCGCCTCTTGTATTTAGTATTTTTGTGTGCAACGTGTAAATTTTGAAGTAATCAATGGTTGCCCCATCTGTTTGATCCGGCGGCATGTTAGAAGGCTGTGTGGATTGCCTTTGGCAGATTTACTTCTGCAGGAGTAAAGTTTGAAGGCTACCGGCTTTCAGTTGACCAGTTTGCTGTAGTAATTTTAGTGTTTGTAAAGTAACGATTTCATTTGTGTTAAAGTAACATTCATTTGGTTCAGATTGTAGTTTCAAGTTTTTAGTCAAGATTAAGATATTATTTGGTGTTTTGTTGCATCTTTAAATTTATTGGTGATTATTAATATTATTGTTAATTTGTGTAATGTATTATTTGTGCTTTCTATCTTTGTTTGGAATTAAGGGACTAAGCTTGAGAATATTTTTGCAGAAAGTAACGTAAATATAGTACCCCCAATTCTCCTTCCCGTAAAGTGAGTCTCGTATTTATAATTTGTTTTAACGTAGTATTTTTGATTGTCTTTTGTGTAATTTCTTGTATTCATTTTTGTGCCTTTTTTCCGGGTAAATATCCTGCTTATGTGACATCATACCGCCCTATAAGCTTGCTATCGGTGATTTCCAAACTCCTTGAGAGACTAATGTTACGAATCCTTGACCCAGAGTTTACAGAAACAAACTGGATCCCTGACTACTAATTTGGTTTTCGCAGATCTCACTCAACAATCCAACAGTGCCATAGGATCACTCAAACAATAAATACTGCTCTAGAGGAAAAAGCCCACTGCACAGCCATTCTACTCGATGTTAACCAGGCCTTCGATAGGGTCTAGCACAATGGATTCATACACAAAATCAAACAAATATTACCAGCTTAATTCCACAAACTATTTGAATCCTACTTAACTAATCGGCAATTTAGAACGCGAGTACAAGACGAAGTCTCAGAACTATGTCCAATAAATTCAGGAGTACCCCAGGGAAGTGTCTTGGGACCTTTCCTATATGTACTATATACTTCTGACCTACCAACCACACCTATCACAACCATAGGTACCTTTGCCGACGACACAATCATACTCGCGAGTCATGACGTAAACATCGCATTGCAACATGTCCAAAACCACCTTAAGACTAGCTTAAGTTATGGAAAACTAAAGTAAATGAATCAAAATCAAGTCATGTGGCATTCACCTTACGAAAACAGAAGTGCCCCTCAATCTACCTAAACAACATTAAGATACCTCAATCCACCACTATGAGGTACTTGGATATACATCTAGACAGTAAACTCGCCTGTCGGGAACACATCAACAAGAAAGAGAAACACATAAAACTAAGTTTTAAAAATCTCTATTGGCTACTTGGACGAACATCACCTCTACCACTGGACAACAAACTATTGAGCTACAAAACCATCATCATGCCCATTTGGACTTATGGAGTGGAATTATGGGGCTGCGCTAGCAAGTCCAACCTTGCCATCATTCAGAGAGGTCAATCAAAAATATTAAGAACAATAGCCAAGGCGCCATGGTAAATAACTAATTAAATGCTACATAAAGATCTCAGTATCCCGCTAATAACAAAAGTTATATATGATACGTATGTAGCAGAGACAATGACAATGACTGAAAAAGATGAATAAAAACTCTAAATACTAGAAAGGAAAATCATAAGTGCAATAACAGGACCAAAGAAAATAAGTGAAAATGAGCAGAGGCAGTTTATGAATCATGAAATTGTTGAGATACTGGGTAAGGAAAACATAGTAAGAGTGATAAAGGAGATGAGAATCAGATGGTACGGCCATGTATACAGGAGTGAGAAGAAAACAGCTTTCAGAATCATCACAGATTGGAGTCCAACGTACAACAGACCCTAAGGAAGACCAAAGTGTATGTGGAAAGAACAAGTAGAGAACGACATTGCAAGATTAAATGTGAGACAGTGGAGAAATCTAATAACAAATAGAAAAGAATGGAGAAAAATAGTCCATCGGGCAAAAACAAACCATTCACTATGAGACAAAAAGCAGGAAACAAGGGCTAATCCCCCTTAAGAATAGGATAACTTAAGTTCTTGTACAAGAACAGCTACTATTTCATATGAAATGTATTAGCTTATTATTATTATTATTATTGTTTGCCTGTTAGAACTCCTAAATTTTTAAGATTTACGTTACAGTGTGTTAGTGATTTATTAGTTTAATTTATACCCTATTATTTAAGAAGTATAAAATATTAAATACGCCACAACAAGCATTCAGAAAAATCTTTATTATTTAAATTTAAAAACTACGGCATTTATGGCAAGCATTAAAAAAAAGAATAAGTGTTTAAATTTTAAAAGAACGAGGTTTTCAATAAGCTTCTATTTAGTTTAATTTTAAACACGAAAAGAAGTAATTTTTGATAAACAGACCTACAAATTGACAATGAATGTAGCGTTTACTTTGAAAAATTTGACAAATAACAATTTTAAAAATTCATACACGCCGCACCCCGTTAAAGCAAAGTGTTTGACATGAAATACCATTAAAAGAGAGAGAAAAAGTTATCAGTGAGACAAAGATCTTTGAAGCACTCGGAAAAAATGGATGTCAGATTGTCGTCTACTTAAAGAAAAAGTCTGTAATTGTGTCACTATTTACTTTATAAATAATTATAAGAAATCAATGACATGAAATACTTTTAATCGCTCTTTAAATAACATAAATCAAGGAAATTTTTAAACTAATCGATATTAGTAACAGAATAGAACATTAAAGACATTCAGGTATATGTTAGATCAATATTTAATAGTAGGTATAGAAAAAGCGGCTATTGATGGTCTCTCTTTCAACGGAATTGGAACGCCACTTCTATTATCTAGTTTCATTATCGGTTGTTATTTAGATTAGAATCTTTCATCGACTGTCGAAGGATTTATTATTGTCGAATGAAATTATTAATGCGATAACAGCAGATTATATCTCTATACGGTTTTTCTGACTGCTGCAATAATGTTGGGCTTTATGAATATTAACGCACGAAACTCGTTTTCCTACCAATTTTATTAATAAACAAAAGTTTGAGCTTCATTATGGCCGGTACTATTCAAATTACGGAGTGAAAAGGGAAAAAACAAAACAATACAAGGAAAAATCTAATTGTGGCAATTCCACTTTCTGAATTTTCTACATTGTTTTCGATGTTTTGGTGTTCGAGAAAGGGGCGGAAACTCAGGGCCTCATTTCCTCTAGAAGTTAACATTGTTTGAGTTCAGGTAAAAGAATTTTGTTGCGTAATGAAACCCCGAGTGTATATAAGTTTTCGTTTCGGATCTTTCAAATAACTCGAAAGAAAAAGAATTCGCTTCTTGCTAACAATGTCTAATTATTTTTACTTCACAGTATAAATTTCTTTCTTTACAATGAAACTACTTTGTTATTTCTTTAATTGGTCTTAAGGATTTTTAACGTTTTAAGAAGAATGAAATTTGGTAAATATAAAACCTGAAGGAAAGAGGGATGCCTTGGAATTCAATAAAGCTAACGGTGCAGAGGAGCTATAAATCTTAAAAATTTCTGTAATTCATATAAAATACAAAACAACCTAAGAATGCCTCCGGAAACGTATACATCTTATTCAGTTTTGCATAATGCTTAGATTATGCGGGTTCCTATGGTAAAAATTCGGGAAAACAAATCAGGCTTTATGTAGTACAACCCTAAAATAAATTGGACTAATATGTTAACTGAACCGAATATTTACCTAATTTCTGTGGCTATTTTTCTTATTCCTTTGCATAAGGTCAGAAGTGATTTTAATATGAGGTTCATGAAATAAGTAAAATTTCGGGGGTGTTTATAATGTAAAACTACCATAATCACCCTTTAAAAGGTCTGCGTCTAAACTTCAAAAGGGTGGTATAATCAAGAATTAAATACTGAGAATTAATGCCGTGGCAAACAAGGCGTTACTTTAGTACGTTGTAATAATACCTTTCAAGACCCTTAAATATGCATGACTACGTCCGTAGAAGTTACGCATATTTTCACATAATCGAGATGCTTTTAATTACTAATTAAGAAGACAAACGCTTGCGAACAACCAAAAGTTTTAAATATTAAAATTCTAAATGTAATCCGTATAAATTTAACGTAAAAGGTTTTAATAAGAATTTTAACAAAATTACTTTTACATTAAATTGGATGCAACTTCCACATAAAAGCGGTAACAACGTTTTCGCCATTTCGGGTTATGTTGCGTTTAAACTAACTGTAACATAAATTCAATCTTAATTGGGTTAAGTTTGTGTTTGTTTAATCACGAACTACCTACGAGAAGATCCCCGGGTACTCGATTAAATAGGTACACAGACCTTTTCAGAATGGCCTCTACCAAAGGTTTAATCAGCAGGCAGGTTAATGGTACACCTATTATCTATTTAGTATTTGTTGCACACAATTAGACACTTAAAAGTCCCATCAAGCTTTATGGGTAACATATTAGGGGACGTTTACTTATCGGTACCATTTTCTAAATGATTAGATTTAAACGGTTAATTAGCCACCCGAAATTTAATTAAACGAGAAAAAATAATCACGGGTTTTTTCCGTCTAGACTAAATTAATTTTCTAAACGTTTGGCATATAAAATGGCCAAATGAAAACTTTATAAATTAAACTTTTCTTAATTAATATTATTTACGTACAGGTAAATACCTATTAAAACGGTTTTAAATAATTGTGGCTTAGAATCCTGTTTATGATCAAATTTCCGCTTTATCCTGTATTTTTACACCCTCCAATTTAATTTCTAAATATTACACATTTCGCTGTTTATTTCATTCGTTTCGCTTATTATTTTCACAAAATCAAATAGAAAGAACGCGCAGTTAATTAGTGGCACTAGATTTTTTGCTTACCAAAGCAAAAATCATATATATTTTCAAAGGCACCACCTTGTTAAAATTCCGAATTCACAAAAAGTTACAAACTAACAGAAATGTTTAATTTTCATTTTGTTTTATTTCACTCCTTTATGAAAAACTATCGTGTTGAAAACACAAAAAAGTTTTAGAATGCTATCTAAACTGCCTTGGGTTCTATCACAATTTTTTTGTTGGCCGTGAGCTGGTTTATTAGTTCCACATTTACATGAACGTGTGTTCATTCATGTAATACGTTTGCCCTGCAGTCACAAATTTAGATCCAGAAAATTTCTAAATTGTATTCTTTGTTACAAAACCACAAAACGTGCTTATGAAATTTGTATCATTATAAGGCTTTAACAAATAACTAATAAAAGTACTCGATCGTTCATTTTCTAAATTGTAATACGACGTAAATGTTTTAAATATCACAAGGTATCGATAGAAAATTCTTGTGGACATTAACCACAAATAAACAAACAGGAAAAACCTAGCGATCATTTTTGTATAGGATAGATTTTCCCTGTCTTATTACGTTTGGCTCAGAATTTGAGTTATTGAACTCAAGAAGCCACAAACATACCCAAGTTTCCATCTTCAGTACGAAGCTTCCTCGAAGAAGCTTTCTGGAGCTGATCGCTATTCTCTTCAACAAGTCACAAGACGAAACCCAGGAGGGGGTATCGTTTCGTAATCGGGCGTTATGCCTAGCAAAGCGTACAACTCGAACCTTGCTATCGGTCCGCGATCTTTCTTCTTATAAACGATAATAATTTGAACGGATTAAACTATTTTGATGTACTCGTTTGCAATTTCTAAATCTCTATTTTTTACATCACGTACAAATATGCGGCGGTCGTGGTTCAGTTGGTTCAGCGTGCAGCTGACCACTGAGATGGGCCCAGGGCCACACATACACCGAAAACACCCGACCGCTTCTCTAAAAAGGCAGTGGCAAATCACCGAGGTATTTCTGCCCAGCGTAATGACAAATTATTAATGCGTGAAATAAGAGTTCGAAATGTGATATTAGAGAGAGTAAGTAGGAGTAAGTAAAATGGTATAACCACGACAAGAGATAAAATGTGGGAAAGAAAATCAAGCAGCTGAGATTAAAAGAAGGATAAAAATGCGATGGTCAGCATTTGGAAGACTACATATTTAAACAAAAAATACCTTTACTACTAAAAACAAAAGTCATCTATCAGTGCATATTACCGGCGGAGACTTGGAATAAGAGAAATCACAAACAAAATGAAAGTCACCCAGAGGTCTTTGGAGGGAAAAATGTCAGGGACCTCCCTAAAAGATTGGCAGACCAGTATTTAGATCAAAAAAAGAACGAAAGTGGAAGACGTCGCTAAGGGATTAGGAAAAGTGAAATGGGAATGGGCAAGACATGTGGTCCGAATAGAAGTGAGATGGTGTAAAAAAGTATTAGATTAGAGACCTAGGTGATGGAGGAGGAGTATAGGAAGACCACAAACCAGGTGGATTGATGACACAAGAAAAGTAACAGGAACGAGATGGCAAGATAAAGCGAAAGATGGGACAAAATGGAAAAACGATAAGGAGGCCCATGTATGTATATCCGAATAATATATGGATAAATCAAGGCTAGAAGCAGAAGAAGAAGAAGAAGCCTTCTTTAGAGTAGAAATGTTCGGAGCCCACATATGTAAAGCTGTAGATCCCCTATGTGTGTAGGCTACTTGAAACGCACACCAAAGATGAGAAGATGGCAATACCCTGTGACAGGCACGCCACTACAAGGAGAAGAAGATAAATATGTTGGGTCACTCTTGATTTTTGAATTCCATTTCTATGCCTAATTATTTTGCATTATAGGTAGTAAGAAAGGAAATATTTATCTTTAGCGAAAACAAACCCAGTCAAGACGATTAATAAGTGTAGGGTAGAGAAAATACTGTTAATGGTTAAAACGTCTTCAAAATCTCCTTAATCTTTCGATTTTCGTAGTGTTAAAATAACGTCAATCAGAAGAATACTATTTAAAAGATAAAATTTAAGGAAAACAGCATTAAATCGTTCGCAACCAACTGCAACGGAGATAGTTAAGCCCAAACTTAGGCAATAGTAATAAGCTTGGAATGGAATAAAAACTATGAAATATGCTTCATTACAGATAGTAGGCGAAGAACAAGTATTGAAAAACTTGGGCGATCGTCGAAAGCGAGTCAAATATTTACAGAAAGATATTCCAAAGAACCTTCTGGTGCAACTTTGCTACACCAGCACTAGGTGTAGTATATCAGCAGTTATCCGGAGGTGATAACTCTAATTAAACCCGCTATTCTGTTGCGAGGGCGTGAGGTTCCTAAAAAAAATAGTGCTAACTAAATAACCTAATTATGCTTTTTGGACTCCAGTTCCTAAATAAAGTAAACTGTCTTCAGTCGGATCTCCTGAAGAATGAACCTCCAAAGTTAACTCACTCGAAAATTAAAACGCAAGGCTTTGTAATTAACGAAATAGGATATATACACATGTAAGCAGAATGATACGTAACATGAACGCAATTAAATTAATTAAGTTATCTTCAAAGAAAAAGAAAGTAGTTATTCTACACCAACAATAAATCTTACTACTAAGAATCTTAAATTGCAAAATAACTAAGTTTGAAACTAAACGTGAATCTAAATGGAATGTTCAAAATAACAAGATCGTAATTAAAGGTAAACATAAATCGAATGTAAAAAAATTACAAGATCGTAATTAAACGTAAGTCTAAACTCTGAGGATTCGCAAGGATTAACCTTAAATTAGATTATTAAATACGCATCCGGGGGAAATGAGCTCACTTCGTCGCATTGCGGTTTGCTTACATAAGTAACATTAACAATAATAATAATAAGTCCTGCGAAACCGGTGCGGTACCAATGATTCAGTTACGATTGAATATTTTATAAATATTTGACGAAGCTTAAATATTCCTTACAAAGAAAAAAATTCATAAAAGTACGTAGCCGTGAATGGAGACACTATTCTCTTTACTCCTACTGAAATCTAATTTACTAAAACGACATTGAAGGTTTGAAAACAGAACCCCTTAAATGACGGTGTATGTACAATAATTACGGTAGGTAAGTATTTCTAATTAAAAGTTTCTAATCAAGCTATTAAAATACGTTTGAATGTTTTTAAATTAACGATACAACAAGATAACCTCAAACACAAATTGTTCTGACCTTAAAATTAGGTTTTAAACTCATAGGATAGCGAAGTCGAAATCAGGGAAATTCCAGGGCTAATCTTCTTCTAAGGCACGGGGTGGGACGATCTTTTCGGATCAACGAATTCCCCAAAAACGTGATGTCGAACCAAAACGTGGGCAGCAGATGTCTGTATCAGCGAACAACATGTGGTTGTACGAACACGTCGTACACGTAAAACAGGGCTAAGATTTGACGAATGCCATAAGGAATCTTCAAAGAAAACTAAAAGATTTTAAATGCGCTTCGGAATTTCTTCAAGAAAATGGTGGTGCACAGATAAAAATCCCAATAAGTGGATTGAAAATGGTAATGAAATCCAAACTCACTAACGTTATAATTTACTAAAAGGCTAACTAATACCATTTTCTACTTTCGTACTTCAGGATGACCTACGATATTTTTGAAAAACCCAAACTAAATCCAAAGTAACGTCTGTTCACCACGACCATCAATTCAAGAAGAAAGTTCACACGAAATGATTTTACTACAAATTTTTACCAACAGGAACTTTCTGAATAAACGAACCTAAAGATACTAAATACACCAAGTGAAAGTTCCAAATAATAATAAGAGACGCCCAGTAACGTATGCAACCATGCAATGCTGGGATGTGATTGGGAAAGCCTAAAGAAGAATGTATATATTCAATACAACCAGACTAAAATGTAATCCAATAATTTAACGTAAATATAGCTAAGAGCGAGTTCTACTGGAAGAACTTGACCTCCTTTAATAAATAATAAAACGACTATTACTGCCTATGTTAGTTAAGCAATGACTGCGAAAACAGTTTTTTTTTTTTTTTAGGTTTTAACAGACGATCGTACTTGTGTAAAATAGTCTCTTAGCGTCAGTTATCACATTGTTCTATTTTCTTTCCAACCGTCGTTCTGAAAAGGTTTTGTTTATAAAGGTATAGGTCCTGTCAATCCATGGACTCAACGCTTATGCTTATGTCTATCCAACAAAAAATATGTATCCAAATGTAAAAAAAAACGATTCGCTAGACGTTCTGACAACGCGTTTAATTATTTTTTCCTATAAAACGCGATTGAAGGTAAATAACAAAAAGTATTTCGATTATTTTTAATCGAAATAGGTTTATGGATTAAAAGCTTTTGCAATTTAATTAAACCCTGTGTCGTGACATGAAATTATTGTTAAAATAATTCCTTAGCTTACAATATTTAGATATAACCAAAAGGTTAGTTAAAATTAAAATTAAATAATATATGTATATTGCATATAATGTACGAGGGCCAAGCTGAATTTATTGAGAATAAGAAAATCTAGTAGGCCTTGAAAAACAAAACATACAGTGTTATTTAGAACAACTCTTTATCTGTCATTTGAAGTTTAGTTGTTGAAGTTACGTTCGTGATAACTCAAGTTACTAATTTTTTAAAGTGACATTACAAGTAAAAAAATGGAATTAACCAGAGAACATTTTCGAATCATGATTTATTATGACTTTAAAAAATGTTTAAGCGCTTATGAGTGCAAAGAGAGTTTAGATTCAGCTTTTAGTGAACAAGCACCTTCCTTGGCTACAATTTACCGATGGTATAAGGAATTTGAACGCGAAAGAAATTCTGTTCAGCATCAAAAAGGAGCAGGGCGTCCTCCTACGGCTGTTACCGACAAAAACATTGCTGCTGTTAAAAAAATAATTGAAGTGGACAATAAAGCCACTTATGCGGTAATAGAGCATCAACTCAAGATTGGATCCTCAGCTGTTAAAACAATCATACACGATCACCTGCATTTAAAAAAAGTGGTCAGTCGTTTTGTGCCGCATCACCTTTCTGACTTCCAAAAAGCAGAGCGTGTAAAAATTTGCCATGAAACTTTAAATTTCTTAAATAATGGCGGACACCAAATTTTTTCCAAAATAGTGACAGGTGACGAAACTTATATTCCCTTTTTCGACGTACCTACCCGCCAAGAGAGTCGTATATGGATTCACGAAGATGAGGGAACTCCAACAATGACCAAGAAGCAGCGAGCTATGAAAAAAGTTATGTATGCGGTATTCTTCAGAAGTACGGGCCTAGTAAATGCAATTAAGCTAGATGGACAAAAGACAGTTACAGCTAAATGGTACACTGAAAAATGTTTGCCTGAAGTGTTCAGTAGAGTTCCAGACAAGGGAATTATGCTCCACCATGATAATGCATCATCCCATACGGCAGCTTTAACTCTCCAGTTTTTAGCTGAAAAAAATATAAAAGTAATAGAACATCCGCCGTACTCACTTGATTTAGCAATGTGCGACTTTTGGCTATTTTTTGTGCTTAAAAGGAATTTGCGGGGTAGAAGGTTTTCGTCTGAAGAAGAGATTGATACCGCAGTTCACGCTTATTTTGAAGGTATTCCGAAAGAAGATTGGTTGGGAGCTTTTAAACAGTGGAAAGAAAGAATGGTCAAGTGTATCATTGCTGAAGGGAATTACTTTGAGCATATTTAAAATAAAATCCTAGAAAATATTAACCGTGTTTATTATTCTCAATAAATTCAGCTTGACCCTCGTATATTGCATATAATGTATATTGCAATAAGAGCCAAAAAAACTGTCTCGACATAAACCTAGGCAATTTAATAACCAAATTAAGTTTGTTTGTATTTAAATTGTTTTGAAAATATAATTCACGAAATACAGAATTTATATGTACATGAATTTTAAAAACCAAAGTGGTTACCGTTTTTATTGTCCAAGTAAATCTCTTCAAGTACTAAAAACATGAATAATTATCAACTGAAGAATATCTTTATGAAGTTTTGATAGATGGACCTACATTACAAGAGTTGGAAGAAATTTTAAACAACAATAATGAAATTAGTAAATTGTGAAGATGATACGTTACAGGAATGTATTTTTTACCAATACACAAAATATGGAAAGAAGAAAAGATACCTGCCGATTTTGAAATAGGCCAAATAATAACTATACATAAGAAAGCACCAACAGGAATGTAGAAGTTACCGACGGATCACTATACTAAACCCTGCATATAAGATACTCTCTGAAAAAATCGGAAGATACAGCAAGAAATATGGTTTCATAAAGGGAAAGTCAATAATCGACGATATATGTATGTATTGAAACAAATAATAGAAAAGACACAAAAGTATAAATAAAAGAAGACTTTGAACAAGCTTTTGGCCCTTTTAATAGAGGAAAACTCGGGGTCTAAAAGAGTAGTGAAGCGCAACACCTGACTTTGCTATGCATGCGACACATAACCGCTCCTGTACCCAATACCGACTCTCTCCTCCAACTTGGCGGACCTCGGGAACCTTATAGGGCTGACCAGGATGGTAGACTCATAACTTGTGAGTATGGGAAATAGCGGCCCCAGGTTACCATAGCTGTGTGTGTTTCCTTCCTTTTATCAGTAACCAATCGCCCTTACTCAATCTATTTCGGACTTCTGTGTAAATAAATTTATTACCTTGTCGGCTTTCTGAAGAAACCGTTACCCCAATCCTACTTTTGTATAACTTCTCTGAACCCCGTAAAATTTAGGTATATTTCTGTGTAAAATTAAAATTTTTATTATGTTCTTATTTATTTTTAGTTTACCTGTGTATGTAAATTGTCATTTTTAGTCAGTCTTGTACGCACCATCTGAAGATGCCAACGTTTGGCGAAACAATTGTCATGGGACAGCAATAAAATTTTGTGAAAATCAACTTTGTATTTCTTTAAGTATACTTAAAAGCGTTGAGTCCTGTTTCTGAATCTACTTTAAATTTATTAACTTTACATTGGAACATTAAAAAAAAGCTTAGATTGTAAATAAATGTATAATAAAATATTAATAAAACGATACAGTTTATTGAGATTTGCAAATTAGCTTAAATAGATTAAACATAAAATTCTGGAGTTTAATGTGTTGAATAAGCGCCTATTTCGCTCTTAACTGAGTTACATACAAATTAGTTTATAAATAGTTTACTAAAACTTACATAACAATATTAATTTCCCTCTACATACCTTCATCTTAACATTAAGTTTAAAATTAGCAATAGTTGCTTATCAAAATATTCCAAGCAAGTTTATGTATGACACTTAAAACAGTATTACTTAAGGTTTTGTCAAAGTTTTGTAAACTCGAACAAACATTTCGTAAACATTTATACAAATGTAATGCAAATGTTCTGTTGTGTATGCATTACAAAGACGACTTGCAACTTGCATATGCAAAATCCTTGTAGTAGCAACACCATCTTAATAAGATCTTACTGCTGTACTAACTGAAGGTGACAAAAAGGAATTCAATTGCGAATATTTTAGCAGGATTTAATCTATTCGTTTCTGCTTTCTATTTTAATACTTTAGCTTAGGTAAATGATTATATTTTAAGGGATTTGGTGCATTTTAACGAATTATGGAAATTGCATATTAAGAAAAATATCACCTCCCCTGGGATTTGAATCATTGGCCAAAGTGAATCCTTATAGATTTAATTCCTGAAATGACTCTGAAATTCTTTGATGCAGCCATTCAGTTATGTAAATAAAGTAGGAACTGTTGAATATTCGGAGTTAATTACATTAAATCTTCACTACCACTACCACACTACCATCTTTGGGAAATAAAAAAATAAATATTCTACATGTGTGCGGGTAATTTCAAATTTCGAATAAACCTTCCTGTAACATACTGCAATGCCGAAACACCAAATACGGTTTACCTAAGGTTGTTTTAAATAACCCATTACTGTACACATCTTCTGCATACAAATCACACTTTAATGAAATCGCTCTTTCCTTATATAGCCAGTGTAGGAATACTATGTCAATATTACAGCCTACCTGTAAATTATAACATATTTTTTATGCATGTGAAATATTCGGGTGCGTTTTATTTTCCACCTACGATATGAGTGCTATATTTAAGAAGATCTCGTAATGGAAAAGGCTTTAATCGTAGCAAGATAAGTGTTATGATATTATAAAATACATTTTTATTTTGATGACGCAGTCTGATTTGCTTTATTCTAATTTTAATTCACATAAATTGCCAAAATCTAGAAGGGCCTACGTTAAAATTCGTAGATTGCCTAAATACTATTTCCCCGAAGACTAGGTGTAAGGAGAAACTATTACGATAAGAAGTACCTGCAGTTCAAAGAATTTTTTCATAAAATTAATTAACAGATAAAAACAATAATTAAGAACTGATAATACCTACACACAGCACTTTGTTATAGAAATAAGTTCATTTGGTGGGACATTTTCTCAGGCAAGTTTACGTTTTAATTAAATTCGATTGATATTAAGATATGGACAGACTATGAATTCCTAGTTTTTATAAATACTAATAAACTTTAAGTAACCGGCGGCAACCATAAATAAGATTTCTATCTGATATCACCGAATATAAAAGTCAAGAATAAAAGCACTAATATTATTAATTAACTAATTTTTCAAAATTAGTAAGTATTTCACAGTGAGTTTAGAAGGTTGTTTGAGGCCATTGCTTGGCGATTTTTCTTAGAAAAAAATTAAGCACAAGGATATAACAAAATGTTACATTTAAGTTTGAAGTATAACACCGAATTTACTTGATATCGTTTAAATAAAAATTGAAATTTAAAAAATAAGACAGATATTGAATAAGCAACATTATTAAAATTGGAAAAACTGTTACAACTGCTATTTTACATAGCTGAACTTAAAAAAATCAATTCCTAACACATTATTACCTCAAAAACATCCAGGAATCAGCTCAAAACGTTTGCGTTTGCAAAAATTAAAAATTTAATTTAACCAAATCGTGGTGGCTTTATTTACAGTAACATTTTCAGCAAAATCCGTTTTGGATTTTAATTCTCTTGTCTCAATTTGGTATAATTATTCATACAAACGTAAATATACGATGTCAATTAAAATAATGGAAAATGCGGCAATGAAAACTGTTTACAAGGCTTTAAACAAACATCAAGCTTTTTAATTCACCGTTAATTGCAAAATATCCATTTGTGTTTAGAGTTACAATACCTACTCTCTACCGCGTTTGTATTTATGCAGAAATGTCGTCAATCTTTTTAATTATTTGGGCCTTAGTTTGTGTATTCTGGTGATGTTGACTAATTAACAATTCAACAGAGTTTTAACTGATATGAATTAATTATATTTTCAGAAATTTTACGACAGACAAATCTTGTTATACAAATACTTGTGATTTTTTACACTTTAATATAATTTGCTGAAATTCACATAAATACTTACTACGAAAATTAAAAATTTTATATGTTGCTAATTTATTTAAAAAAAATTGGAAATTTAGATTTAGTAGCATAGTTAATTTTAGTATATTTGAAACGGAACGCCTAAAGCCCTAGAAACGTTTCAGTTAAAAACCTTTTTTATTAGCACAGAAGAAGTTCTTTCTTTGATGTTCAACGCTGCCTTGTGCCTGATTTGATGGACACAATGCAAGTTTTTAAAGGATGGTTGGAGATTTTCATTCAATTTAATTTTATACGGAAATTTCAAGGGTTTTATTGTGTCTCAGTTCGGTATCCTTTTTGGACTCTGCAATTATGTAAATTAAATTAAATTGTGTTAGGACATATATTGTTACGAACTTTTTAGACTATTGCATCAGTCGCAATAACAGGCGGTTTACTAATTGATTTATTTATTCGATTCAGCCGTTAAAATAGAAAAAGCTATTAATAAATAAATCTTCATTGACTTGTATCTAAAATAAATTTCGTGAACTACAAAAATAAAATACAAACTCAAACTGTACTTTTACAATTTTTCTTTAGAGTTAAAAGCTCAGTTATCCGGATCGTGATTAATCGCAACTTTGTGCAATCCACAACAAACTTAATAATTAAATTCGCGGTTTTATGGAAACAACTCCTTTCAAACAAGTGGATTGTCTGAAATATATCACCTATTACTTTTTGATATTTTATACTTCTATCAAATATAATAACGACAATAATAACAATTTGTTAGGCTTGAAAGGAATATAAATGAGGAATGTACCTTTACTATAATAGAACATTAACGCGCTTTTCAATTTTAAGTGCTTGCTCTATTAAGTAAACCAAAAGGTAATCAATAGTGTTACGTATGATAAACCTGAAATTAACTACATAAATGCATATTTACAACAGAAACCTAAGAAAGGAAATGTTGGAATATCAAAGGTACTGGTGGATAGAAGAACTAAAAATAGAGACTTAGGAAAAGAAACTAAAATATGAGCAATACTAAGGTAAAAGAAGAGACGATTAATATAAACTAGCAAGCGGGCAAGTAAAAAATAGTAAATAAAGAGGTTGTAGTTATAAATGCAGACAAAGGGAAACAAAGGCTATTCTTTTGAAGAGCAATAAATATAAAACGGAAGAAACGAAATGCATACAATATCGAGTAAAGTGAAAGAAGAGCGAGTGGTTTAAGGAACTACAAGACAACTAAGGCTAATACTTTTTAAGACACCACTGCGATGGAAAAGAAGAAATCACAATAAATGGACTGCAAGCAAAGCAGAATAAACTAAATTGGGTAAGTCGAGAACAATGGTGCTTAACCTACTACTAATAACGACCCTTTAAACGTCTTAAAATATTGTTCGTCCTCTTAGTTCGTACAATTGTTAAAATTGATCTACAAACATGGTTTTTATTATACTGATTGTACCTTCTATACATTTTTCGAGGAGTTCCGGGACTCCCTAGAGGGGCGCCGTCCTCCAATTAGGAATCACTGCACCAGGACACGATCAAATAGCGAACACAATGAGAAAATAACTGACAAAAATGCCGTAAATATACCAAAAACACACAAACATAAAATACCTCAAAGATATCTATTGTGGCGCATAACTTCATCGTTAGCCGAGATACTATCAGAAATCGTTTCCACGAAGCCAATCTCCATTCTCGACGACCACTCAGATGTCCACCTCTCTCTAGAGCCAATCGCGGAGCAAGATTAGACTGGTGTCGAAATGTTCAGAACTGGGATAAAAATGATTGGGCTACAGTTTTGTTCACTGATGAGTCCAGATTTGGATTTCATCCAGATTCTCGTCGGACAACAGTGTGGAGACGATCCGGAAATGTGGAACGTTTGAGATACGTCCAAGAAGTACACAGTTACAGAGGTGGTACTGTAATGGTATGGGGCGGAATAATTATTGGCGGTAGAACCAAGCTCATTTTTCCAAATGGTTTCCAGAGAACTCGGCAATATTTGGATAATATTCTTCAACTCCTTGTGCTTCCACTTGCTGGTGCCGTTGGTAACAACTTCCGTCTCATGCATGATAATGTTCGTCCACATGTCGCGCGTATTGTAACGAACTGGTTGACCAACGAGGGAATTGAAGTGTTGCCAAGGCTAGCACAATCCCCGGATCTTAATCCAATACAGCATGTGTGGAACATGCTTCAAAGAAGAATTACTCCACACAAGGGCAACATTCACAATGAATTTAGATTCAGGGAGTTTCTGACGGTAGAATGGGCACGTTTACCACAAAGAAGATATTGACAACGTTATTTTGTCTATGAACAATAGGTGTAGAGCTATGATTAACCAACGTGGAAGTCATTCTCTGTACTAAAATTTGTTTTTTTTTAATTTCTCGCGAATTGTCCGTATAGCTAAAAAAAGCTTATTTTGTTAATTTCGTTTTTTTACAAATACAGTTTCTTTTTACAAAAAATGTTTAGCTACCTTATTTTATTACATATTAAACAATTAGTAATACTATATATAAATATTTTTGGAAAGCTACGTTGTTAATTGAAATACCTATACCTTTCAAAGAATATCCTTAGACTTTTCCGATGTGTGTATTTGTCTGCATGTATCCGAATCTCTTTTGCCTGGTGCGTTAGCATATGTGGCTTTTACCGGTAGAAAGCTCATATCTGTGAGTTACGTTGTTGGTGCGCTATTTAATACCTATACTTACTGCACCATCTATGTATACTATACAGGGTGTTTCTTAATCACATGCTAATATTTAAGGAGGTTATTCTTGGGTCCATTTTGAGAAAAAAACTTCATATGAACATATGTCCTAAAGGTCTTAATTTTTGAGCTAGAGGGTGCTAAAGTTTTAAGAAAAAAAATTTTCTTTATGATAACTTTGGTAGGACCCTAGATATTTTTGTGAAACGTAGTACGCATCTTCTATGCATCAAAAGGCATTTTCTGCTGTACAACATAATTTTTTATTCTTGTCAGTGGCGTTCGTGCGGGATTTGCACTGAATCGTATTAAAGAGAAAAGTGATACGCCACTGCTTTTTCTTAAAGTAAAAATTATTTTTGAAATCCTCGTCCCTTTCTGAGCAAATCCGGTCTCTTGATTTTTTTCGTTTGACGTGCGGTTTTCGCGTAAAAACATAAAATTCATTCATTTGCGTCTCGCTAGACCACTTACGGGAAAATAGCTATTTATGCAACGAGTTGCAAAATGATGGACTTTTTATCACCAGGCGTGAAATTGTTCGTCGAGGCGAAGCCGAGATGAACAACACGCCATGTGATAAAAAGACATGTTTTGCAACGTGTTTCATACAAGATTTTATCCAATTCAGATAACAAAATGTAAATGCCACATCTTCTTAAAAAAGGAGTTGGGTCATCGTAATAAAATAGGAGTGATAAAATGGGAGCATATTTTGTAACTAGTTACAAAATGAACCACTTTTCGCAACTCAAATCATCTTTTTGTAACTAGTTACAAAATGGGAGCATATTTTGTAACTAGTTACAAAATGAACCACTTTTCACAACTAAAATCAATGTCGAAATGTTGACATTTCGTAACTGAATTGGATAAAACAATTTATGTAACTTTAAACCAAAATTTATTTAAGAGAATACTTTTTAAATGGTAACATTATAAAATTATGTTGTACAGCAGAAAATGCCTTTTGATGCATAGAAGATGCGTACTACGTTTCACAAAAATATCTAGGGTCATACCAAAGTTATCATAAAAAAAAGATTTTTTTCTTAAAACTTTAGCACCCTGTAGTTCAAAAGTTAAGACCTTTAGGACATATATTCATATGTAGTTTTTTTCTCAAAATGGACCCAAGAATAACCTCCTTAAATATTAGCATGTTATTAAGAAACACCCTGTATGTGAATAGTGTAAGTGTACGTGTCGGTCCTTGCTACTCTAGCTCTTAGGCTAATTTGGTGCCCAACGCCGAATGGTTACCAAAGGGATTCGAAACCAGAACTAACATCATACTAGCGTGACGCTCTAAGACTACGCCATGTTGGGACTCAACATAATTTGTACTTTACAAAAAAAACACGATAATGTACGATATATGATAGTATGGTGAGCTTTGCATTAATTAAAGTATAAAAGAAAAGATATGAATCCTTGTTAGTATGATGTAGCAGGAAATAAAATTTGGAAGTGTGAAAATTCCGCCCTTAAACACTAGTATGGGGTTAAGGCAAGGAGATTCTGTCTCACTGGTATTCAATTTAATGCTAGTTGGACAGTGCAAAATTTAGGGCAAAGGTGGGAAAATGGTTTCTTATAAAGGACTACCATTAATTTTTTTACAAATGGTTGCGGTACGCAATGCTATGGAAAGTACAATTTTTGATGTACCTTTTTATAATTATTATAACATGCTTCCTGCTGTCTACTTTAAGGGCACCCTCTAGAGAAAGCGATGGGCTGTTTGCCCAGCCCAAATCTAGAGCGCTCAAAAAGCACAGCCAAATTCTAGAATATGCCGATGATTTAGCCCTGATAAGTACCGAAGAAAAAGGTGCAAGTGAAACCTATGAAAAATTAAAAGGAATCACAATTAAAGTAGGAGCTGCAGTAAATATCGAGAAAGGAAAAAAGAATCATAAGCATTTCATAGTAAAATACAAAAAGTTGCCACTTTCTGATTAACAATCACAGATTAAAGAACAGAACATGAGGCTTTATGAAATTATACGTCCTATACTAGTCTATAACTGTAATGCACTTACAGTACAAATATTTACAAGAAACATACTCTTGGGCCCGTGGACGGCGGGGAGAATAAAGAGACAAATGCAATAAAGATCCTGGCACATACCTACACAAACTCTATGTATTTAATAATCGACCAATTGCCACAAGGCCAAAGGGAAGACCTCGCACAAAATGATAAGAATCTAGAATAAAGCGGGAGAAGACTGGTTGGGCCCCAAATAGGTACGTCAGTAGTAAGAAGACAAACATGAGATTTTTACGAAAACAGAAAGAAAATCAATTACAGACTGAATAAGAAATCACATGACTGAACCAAAATTAAATACAAAAGCCATAGAGCACATAAAAAATTCACCAGAGATGATTCGGTCACATTAAAGGATGGAAAAAATAAAGTTATCCCAAAGATAAAAAAAAAAATAAAAAGTTGTAGAGCAATCCGAAGGAAAATTTAGAAGGAAAAAACACAAAAACAGTAGAGAAGAGAGGAATGAAACTGCAGAACCACGGGCACAAAAAGAAGAAGGTTGATTAACTGAATAAATAGTTAACAACCAAATTCCCATTTCGGCAACTAAGTTCTTGGCAGTGCTGTTTGAAATCAATCTCTGAAGGCATTCTCTTCGGAAAATTACCAAAGTAAAGTTGGTAACTAAGAAAGGGCATCTGAAAATATGGTGATGAACATATCTTCAGAAAGAAACTCCAAACCAACATTGTTCAACAAAACTTTCCACTGGGGATGGCAAATTAGTTTGCAAAATATTTATTTGATTATGGATACTACCTTGTTTTTTCAAGCATCACAGGCCCCGCGTTTTGGTTTAATTAAAATATGATTTCCGACAATTGAAAATCATTAGGAAACTATTAAATTAAACGACCGAACCACAGCACAGTACCCCGAGGATCCCCAGAATATAGCATGTAATTATTAGAATGTAATTCAATAGTACAAACTCAGTATTTCTGATCAGATAGATAAATAAATTTAAGAAAGTAAAAAGTGCCACCTATTTAGACGAGCTCAATCAACAATAATAAATGATTGACGATTCCAAAGACTGGCTAAATCAGTATTGAAGATTATTGCGTATAGCTTCAGAAATATACTTAGACGCTTAACTGATTCAACTTTTACCTGGGATGGACTAAATCAAATTGCATTGTGTTAATAGAGCTTTTCTTACTGGCAGTGGAAAAACTGTTTAAACTGATGCTGCCAGTTATTACTAAATATGAATTTAAAATTTTTAATAGCAACGCCGTCAACGGCTCAATAATCACACTCTTTCACGATTGTTTTCTTCTATTCTAACTTGCAAGCGTCACTACTTATTAAGGATAAGCTGCATTTGATTTTTGTAAGGATAAAGTTTCTTTAAATACATATTTTCTGTATAGGTATCCTGCTTGTAACATTAATAAAATCAAATAACGATGAATAGAAAGCGCTTCCTTTTACTCAGAAATCAGAACACAAAAAGATTTGCTTTAATATTTTGTATATTACATTAATACATAGATATTAATAGCTGCAGCTGCAGTTTTATATTTTATAACCTAGGTAATTGAAAGCAAAGGAAAAGTTGGCTGCAGGCCCATCCTATAAGTATGTAGAAAGTAGACTAAGCTACTTTCCTGACCTTATTGAATTTATAATTTAATAAAAGATCATGAGAACTTTTCCAACTGCTACGATTAATCAGAACCGATTATAACCTATTCTAATATTCTTGTCCGATCGTGTATTAAATCGCCGTTGGAGTTATTATACACGAAACTGCAATTAGAAGAAAGTACACATGGAAAGGTCTTAATTACAAATGCACTGCAAACGGATTTTGAGTTATTAGAACATGAATTCGTTTAAGGTACAGTACTGCCTCAATAATCCGGATTATTTAAAACAATGCCAATGCGTAGTACTACAACATCCTCATTACCGAATCTTCAGGAAAAAGCACAGAAGAAGAAAAATATTTTAAGAATCTCTGATTAATTGTAATTTACAAGCCTGCTATCAAAACAATAATCAAGAATTGTTAGGTGAAAGAAGAGTAAATAGTCTGTTTTTCAATTATTTTTGCGTTTTGTAGATTTATTATTATTAAAAAATGGCGTTAAGAAAGTTGTATGTATACGCAGAAACAGTGTTAAAAAATTATAGTATAAACATTTAGATTGCCACACTGATAATATAAAGCACTCTATAAAATTATACAAGCCACTTGTTTTAGTACGCAGCACATGCAACAATAATTCAAACTTGAAACGTTACGTGTGGATTTAAACGCATTTTGTGCCACCTTCGCTACGTAGAGGGTGCGATAATAGCGCGTAGCACAAAACTAATCATGCTAACAAGTCTTTACATCAGACGGTGGTTTATTTCAATGAGGCATAATGTTAAAGCACAAAGGTGGTAGTAGCAAATGGTGTTTTGTTAGGCGAGAAGCTAAGGGTTCAGCTTCAAGGACGAGAAAGATGTTACGGTGAGGTGTTAATATCAAGCGTAGGTTACGTTTGTGCTCATTTCTGAAGCACCGTTAATAATTAAATTACCTAACAAGTGTCCAAAAGGTATTTCAGTAGTAGGTGGTTGTTGGGGATTAAATTTAGCAAGTGTCCTAAAAGTCTTAGAATTTTGTGGGGCGTTTTTGATTGAAAAGTTGTGGTCTTTATCAGAATCATGTACTGAAATACATGAATCTAAATAGTTTATATTAAAATGAGGGCCCAAAATTTAAAAAAATATGCATCTGGTGATAAATTATCATATCAAATTGTTTCCAAAGCTTTTTCAACACGTTTTATATCTCAATTCTAATTAAATGTAAGTAACTTTTTGACGCAATATAAAGTTAATTTAAAGTAATACATTTTCATTACTCACATTCTATGTATTTTTATAAAGCTTTTGTTGTAAAATATATACGAGAACAAAAAAATCTCTATTACAAAATTTTGTTTTCCGTCGGTCAAACAAATACACAAAAAATAGACAAACTGAAATTATTTCATCAATTTGGTATGCAAACAATAATTCCGACAAAACTAGCCCACTATAATTTTAGATAAAAATAATTTTTCCTGTGAAGTTTTGATGACAGTAATATGTTTTTCAAAACAAATTACACGCCAAGGGCAGTTTCCCCCATCAGAAAACTGAATATATTGTGTAAATTACAACGAACTAACAAAGAGATCTTGACAACTACGACTACATCAAATAATACATTTAATCACACTTTTCTATTAGAAAATCTTTAAATGCGCCCTTGTAATCCACGAATTATTTATTATACCGGATTGTCTACGGCGAGTCGCATATTACCAATAGTTTCAGATACGCTTTAACAATCATTTAGTTTTAAAACATTTCTTTTACTAACAAAATATAGTATATTAACTGTATATGGATTTTAAAAACATACCATAAGTGCGGCACTAAAACGCCAAGAAAACGTTGAACGTTCTATAAAAATGGTAGTATGGATAACTAGCTATACATATATTTCAAAGAAAAAATATGAACTTATCTCTTTGGATGCAATCTCAACAGAGAAAGTTATCGCAATAATATTCCGGGGCTGTTTATAGACCAAACCTTTGATAATAAAGATCTAGATTGGTAACTTTCAACAATATTTTGATGAATTATATATTGTGCAAGCTATTCTGCAATATCAATGAAAAAACTTTTCCCCAAAATTAAGCTGCTTCCAATGCCGATTTGGTAAGCTGTACCTATCACACCTTATTATTTATTATTATTAAGTAGAAGTAGATTAACCCTTAATCATGTTAATTTATAAGAAAATTACGAGAACAAATGCGCTTCTCTAAGAACGTAATTTTTATCTTTAAGAAATTATTAAAATTTCTAAAATTAACAAAATATCACCTCCGCAATCGTTTGAACCACTGACATTAAAAATATTTCCCCGAGAAATGAATTTTTATATATTTAATCTCTGAAATAACTTCGCAACTCAAGCTACATACACAGAAAACATGATATTTATGTTAAAACTAGAAGACGAAAAGCACGTTTTATCATAGTTTTAGAAAGTTCACAGGCCAGGTTCACTTACGCCCCTAAGGTAGTCGTAAGCTTCTGTGGCCGGATAATAATGTTAAAGGTTAAAATGAAATCATAATTTGAATAGATGAAATTGTACAAATAGAAACATCACTGACAGATTAAATCGGGATTGCATAATTGAAATTGTATGAACAGATGAGAAGAATGAGTAAAGACGGTGTAAGTAAGAGTTTCAAAATAGAAGTCTTCAAAAAAGAGGAAACAAGAAAACTAGAAGTTAGCATATTGGTGTAAAATAAGCTGCGCAGGAGGAAGAAGTGGAAGAAGATAAACAACGAAGCTTGAATATTAAGTAGCTAGCGAGAGAAGGCCAGGGAGGCTGTGGAAACTACTTCGCTATAAGGGATGTTCTAGAAGAAGTCAAACAGTATATTATAACTAGGTCAATTATTATACAATCTGTAAAATAATATTTAAAAGTATTAAAAGGTGGATACTTTTGTAACAACAATAATTAGGTGTTGTTGAAAAACCAAGTCAAACGCTTTGTTATTAAAAAAATGGGGATGCTGCTAGTTTTTATCGAAATTGATATCAAATTAATTTTTAATATCCCTCATCCAGAAAGTATACAACATTGCATATATCTTACGAAATATACACTGTACTGAAAAATATTTCAAGTGAAAGTTTATTTTTAACTTCCATAAAATCACAGTATCTAGCTATATCTTTCTTCAAAAATACAAACGCAATGCATAACATCTTAATTTTTTTAATGCCAAGCTCCTCCGATATTTGGCCCATTTGCTAGAGTATGATGTTTCCTCTCTTCAACAATGATATAAAATTGTAATACACTTACGTAAGTACAGAGGGTGAGTTAAAAGTTCGGGCGGATTTTGAGTGATACTTTCTGTTAGTTGAATTTAATGCAGTATTTTGCTTCTTTTTGATATTTTAAAGTGATTTTTTCTTACGCTGTCAATATCTATCAATACTTTTGTATTTCATAAAGTGTTTAATATAATTATTAGTTATTTAACTATAGACGAAAAATTTATTGGCAGAATCCTTTAATGTAATTATTGGAAGAAAGGATTTCCTACACCTTGCAGCTTTCAAAATCTGTGCAGTGGAAAGAGAGGGGTACAGTGCAAAAACGGTTTTCTCGATTCAACAATGGGAAAATCAGCCTGCAAGATGAACCTTATTCTGAGAGACCTCCTACTGTGGATTCTAAATCTGTGCGTCAGTCAAGCTGTTGAAGCCGCTCCGTTGAATTTATGATGTGATATCCAGTGTAGTTCGAAAATTGCACAAGCTAGGAATGGTTTACAGAAGCTGCCGAATGGTACCTCACGAGCTAACACTTGCCCAAGCACAGCAACGATTGAATGTTTGTCAAGCGTTGGTAAGACATTCAATGAATAACCGTTTCATCAAGCTGATCGTTACATGTGATGAAAAGTGGATATTTTCCCGTAATTCCTGATTTTTGTGGAATCAAGGGTTGAATTCTGGTCCTGTGGCTGAACTAACAAGCAAAATATCCGATAGTGGTCCTAAGAATATCCTCTATGGAACCTTAGAAGGACGCACACAACACTAACAGAAGGCATTGTTTGGGCTCGAACTTTTTTTAAATTCCTTAAGATTAGAAATAGATGCTCGTTGGCGCAGTGGGAAGAGTGCTGAGCTCCTGGCTAAGAGTCTTGGACTCGAATCTCAAGCAATGGCAAGGACTTTTACAAAAGGTTCCCCACTCAAGCGAGTGAAGGTATTTAATTGTTTGATTACAATTAACGATTCTGTCTGCGGAGTGGTCGACTTCAGATAGTAACAAGACACATACACTAGACACTTAATACGGTCACAAACTCTGCACAAGACAACGCGAAACCACTGCCACATTACCTTAGTACAAGATTGCAAACCAGTCGCAAGACTGATATAAAAGAGAGAGAGAAACAAAATTCGCTAATAGCCCTTGCCTTGTTTTGTTTCCTAACGAAGAAGATCCATATATAACGTCATGACTGAATATGGTTGAAAGAAGACGTTTGGACGTGTTTGGGATTAAAGTTCGTTAATATCTAAATCGATGGATAAGCAAAAGAGGTCCAGTACACTGCTCAGCTCATTCGTCAGATTAAGTCCTCTAGATTTTTTGTCCAGGGTGGTCTTAAAAATAAAGTATATGTACAGGGTGGACCATTTTCAAAGGAATTGCAGGCTATCTCCTTAACTATTGCACTATATCTAATGGTGTCAACCGAAATTTAATACCATCTTTTATTTTCGAGCTACAACCGAAAATAGAATTTTTCGAAAATCTTCTCCCGGATGATAACTCGTTTTTTGGTAGAAGTTAATGTCAAAAATTTTATAAATTTCTTATTTAAATTTGCTCCACAGAGTAAATAGAACTCACCTGCTGTCTGCTTAATTGTTGGGACATGCAGCTTCAGCATTTCGTTCTTTCTGGTAATTTACTTTTCATAAATAAACACATAATTAAAACATTAGTTTTATTCAAACTCATAAAACATAAGTTATGCCGCCTTAAATGTCGTTTTCTTTGTGTTTAGATTATATTAAGTTGGCAAAAAACTGAAAGAGATTTAGTGCAATTTTACATTCACATACGGAGTGGTCCAGAAAGTTTAGGATAAATGGTTAAACTAATGTATATACCTATTACTGATTTTTCAGAAAAGAATTATCTTTAATAAAACTGCACTCTTCAAAATTGCAATTGTATCTAAATTTAAAACATCGCTACGCGCCGTTTTGCGGGAAATATAAATTTTTGAACGAAGAGTCTGAAATAAACTTATTTTGTATAATTTTAAGACTTAAGTTAATAAAATGCGCCAGGAATTAGAAGGTTTGCCCAAATATGAAGTCTGAGTTACGAGCATTTTGGATTTTTAAATTTTCGCCTAAATTTAAGGTTGCTCGATTTTTAAACTTATCTTAATAGGAATTTAACTGCGCATAAATTGTAACATGTTGTGAAATAATATGCTATTAAATTTCGTTAATAAAGAATTAATCATTGGCACAACTAATTTCGTATATTCATCCCACAAAACTTTGTTTTTTAATTTCGTATGTGTAAATACATAAAGTGTGTCAATTATAAAACCTACAATGGGCTGTATCTCGTGAACGAAAAGAGATATCAAAAAAATTTCAAAACCGTTTCTAGGGTAGAGAGGGGGAACTAAAATGACATAAGAGATAACGCACCCCCCTCAACCCCCTATGCCCCACCTACCCCACATACAAAAATTTAAATGACAACCCCCAACTTGTGATACGTCGTTGGAAAGCCCGTAGAAAATGCTTTCCAACGGTATAAGTCATAATTATACAGGGTGTAACAATAAAGCAGAAAAATTTGCCATTTAAATTTTTGTATGTGGGGTAGGTGGGGCATAGGGGGGTTGAGGGGGGTGCGTTCTCTCTTATGTCAGTTTAGTTCCCCCTCTCTACCCTAGAAACGGTTTTGAAATTTTTTTGATCTCTTTTCGTCACGAGATACAGCCCATTGTAAGTTTTAAAATTGACACACTGTATATTGTAATGATATTTGATCACTCATAAAAAAAAGAATTAAAATTACTTAAATGGCACACGTTGGTGGGTCAAATAAATGTTGTGTAATTTAGCTCCACGTTGGGGTAGCCAAAATAAATCTCTTTACTTATTAAAATTAATATAATATTTGAAATGACTGTTGAACTTATTTAATAAGTTGAATTAATGCTGCAATTGTGGGGTGTTGTTTACATGTATCTCAAGGTATGCATAAGGTGTTTAGTTATACGAATTATAATTGACAGAAAACAATTACATAACATGAAACTCCTGCAAAACAACGGTACACAATACAGATAAAATACCGAATCGAGTAAAACACAACATCAATTAAATACGTGAGTTCTCTTGAGTTTAAAATTTGAATTACAAGAAAAATGATAAAAAGAAATTAATTGATACAAATTAGAAAAGCTTAATACTTCAAAATCAGTTCTCCTCATAAATTTAACAAAATTATCTTTTGACGTTAATTACACAAATAACATGAAATATTGCTGCCTTGAAAAATCCAACAATAAAATATAAATAAATAAATAAACACTTAGCTAGGAAATACTCGGAAGCGTGTCTGGTTCCTTTCTTCGAAATCGCACGTGTAGTTCGTACTAACCTTGGCTCAGCTGTGTAGGGTAGAAGTTCTGTTGAAATGAACGGTTCGTTCAAATTGCTTAGAAATTTATAGCAATAGAATCTTCTCATCGAATTGGTAGGTATCATTTATAACTTAATCACTATAGTCTTTAAGCTTTTACGTTGTAGCTAATATTTCTTTAAAAAGCTATTAAAAATAATTTACTGTTTGTTTATTTTCAGAATATTCTTCTTTATTTAGTAGATAAATCAAACATTCAGCTTTAATATTTAGAATTATCAACGAAGAATTGATTTCTCTTGGAATCAGGATCTCGAACTTAACATGTATTATTTACAGGTATTTATAATCACTTTTATAAATTCATATTAAATATGATTATAATACCTAATCACTTTTAAAGATTTATTAATTTTAATTAAATTTATTGTTAAAGAATTATTTAATTCCTTTATTTTACCAATTCATAACATGACCACGAAAATTTATTAGGTTAGATTTCCCTTTTTGAAAACTTTTGTTTTTTTTTTATCGCGTCATCAGATTATTCTAGAAGGATCGTCCTTCATCATTTTTACATATCGATTTTTATTTTTAAATGGACGAGCACTAAAAATTACGTATGCCTTCGGCCGCGATTGAATTTTGATTGCTTTCACATAAATAAACAAAAGCCTTAACCAATTATCGAGCTTGGATTTTAACTTTTAAGTTAACTTAAAAACTAATTTTAACTTAATTAATTCTAATATCTAATTAAATCTAATTATATTTACATATTTACACAGCTAAAAACAAATCTTAAATTTTGGTATATAAATTAAAATTATAGGTTAAAGTTTATATTTTTATTCAAACGTCTTTTGACTTAAGTGAATAAAATTTATCTAATTATTAATTTTTCTTGATCATAATTTGAATTAGCAGGAATTGTTCGCTATTTTTAAATTTACAAATTATCTCTAGAACTTTTACCTCAATTCTGTTTAGTTTTGTCATAAAACAAGCTTTTTATACAGGGTGAGTCATAATTAGGTGTAAATTTTTTTACCAAAGCTTATTTAAGCCAAACAAAGCAATTAATCTAATACAACTTAGTACCAAAATGCTCCCTTAAAAAGATACAGGGTGTTAATGAAAATATTTTATTTCTATTTGTGACTATAACTTGGAAGGTAATTATCCGATTAATTTGAAATTACATTATAATAAACACAAAATTAACAAAATAATGATTTAAAAATAAAAAACTATAGCAAATGTTCAAAATGCTCCCCTCCAGCCTCAATACAAGCATGGCACCGTCGTACTAGCGATTCATACACTTGCTGAATATTATAGTTTTCACGAATTTCATTAGCAGCCTCGAAAATTCTTTGCTGCAACTGTTCCCTCGTATTAATAACCTACTTGATTTTAAAAATTCAAACGGTTTCCAAATATAGAAATAAAAATGTTTTCATTAACAACCTGTATCTTTTTAAGGGAGCATTTTGGTACTAAGGTGTATTACGTTAACTGCTTTGTTTTGGCCTAAACAAGCTTTGGTAAAAATTTTTACACCTAATTATGACTCACCCTGTATTAATAACTTTCAAACTACAATTTCATCTGACATAACCTATCAGCTTATTTACAGTTAATTTAAATTTATCACATAATTTATGATTTCTCTGATTTTCTAGCTTGGAATTGTAATTAACCACTAACAAGGAATCAACTTATTCAATTCAATAACTCAGAAAACTGGAATAATGAAATTACAGATATATCCAATCTACGTCTTTCGATGGACAAACCTCGGATTCATATTTTTATCTATATCATATAAACAATAATTGTACAGTGCTTTATTTAACAATGAATGTTTATAAAAGTTACTTTTAAACTAAATTATATTGAAAATTTGATTAAAAATTCTTATATTTTGTATAACTGTAAATCGTAAAGCGTAATCGTAGTATGTGTTAAGCATGGTCCACACGCAACGATTTATCGTTCGATTTGCATGTGCAAGTAAATCGTTGCAGATAAATCGTTGTAAACTCAGTGCGTCCACATTATAACGACTACTCGTATCGTAATTCGAAACGTCACTTGTCAATTTTTCCCCGCTGTGTTATAATCATGGAGGAAGTGTTATTATGGAGTATTTTGGCGGTTTGTTTAAATGTTAAAAGAAAAAGAGAAATCAGAAAACGTCTAAATATAACTCGACGTTCTAGATAGTCTAGATCATGGTTATTAAAACGACATTTATATTCTCATGTACATTTACTTAAAGAGTTGCGAGGTGAGCCCGAAGACTGGCCAAATTATTTAAGAATGGATACCGAAACATACAATTATTTATTGGAATGTGTTTAGTTAAAACAGTACCTGTTAGCAACAATTCTTCAGGATAAAGAAGAAATAAAATGTTCGGAAATGTTAAATTTAATTTATAAAAAAAATTTAAGTGAACTTTTCCCTAACCTCATTGCTATTTTGAAAATTTAGGTGACATTGCCAATCACAAGTTGTGAAGCACAAAGATCTTTTTCAAAATTAGCATTCATAAAAAATAAGTATGTATAGAACTACGATAAAAGAAGAACGATTGAATTATTTATCAATTCTGTCAATGGAAAATGATTTGACAAGGTCAATATCTTATGACGATGCAATTAAAGATTTTGCGAGTGTTAAGTGCAGAAAAAAATTGTAGTTTATCTTGTTTAATAAATAGTCATAAAAATACTTTTTCGTTTTTTTACTTATTACTTATTTGTCTTGAAAATTTAGGGCCCCCAAAACTGTTTGAGCCTCAGCCCCCCCCCCCAATGTCTAGATCCGCCCCTGTGTTAAATTATGAATTAAATGCAATCTTGTTAAAACATTAATGGTTGGTTATTTAAAACCCTTGATCCGCTAAACAACAAAAATTGAAATCAAATCAGTTAATTTTATTTATTTAATTCCCGGGCTAGACGAGTCGGTAGGTAATTATACTGTTTATGAGGCAGCTAAAAACTGAACAAATCTCGATCGAGCGTCCACACGATACGACTTGCATGCGCAAATCTCCAAAATCTATGCTATTTTGCTCAAACTTTCAACTCCGACTTTCGACTTTGCGCAGTTCTAAAATTTGTTCAAATGTGCTGTCCACACGTAACGATTCATCTGCAACGATTTACTTGCACATGCAAATCGAACGATAAATCGTTGCGTGTGGACCATGCTTTATGTGTAAATTTGAATATGTGTGTGAATAAATGTTATATAAATGTTTAAATGTGTGAAATAACATAACAATATATTTGTTAAATAAAATTAGCAAACTGGTAGAATTTTAATGGAGAACAGTGAGATTTCTTCTACAGTTAAAGGTAAACGTTTTAGACTTTATTTCATATACTAGCTTATCTTTTAACTTCTGGCGCATTTTCTTAAATATACTTTTTACAATTTTTTGAAGAACAGCGAAATGCGTGTTTGATCGACTATATAGCAGACACTCGAAACTTATCAGAAAAAATACAGTAAACAAAAACAAGAAAAGAAGCAGAAGTAGGATCTTATCATAGGCTAGTTGTGGCAAAATGTCCTATTAGAACTAAAAATAAATGGAAGAAAACAAAGAATATAGCAGATTGGTAATCTATAATTATAAAACAAAGAAAGTTTGGGAAAATATCAAGAAAGGACAAACGATAAATTACAAAGGAAACGAACAACTGGAATGGAGTCTGGAGGAAAGGTGGACAGTCTTTAAAGAAGCATTACATAATAAAGCGTAGAAAATATGCGGATGGAGCAAATTCATTAATCACATTAAAAGAACGAAATAGGGGAATAACGGAATTAAAGCACTAGCGAAGGAAAAGCTGTCCGGAAAAAATATATCCAAACTAAAACATAGAACGACAGAGAAGAAGATGCAGTCAAAACAGCGAAAAGAAAAAACTAGAAGGAATTTGGCAAATAAATAAATGAAACACATAAAATAAATAATAGAAAATTTTGGACAAGAATAAAAAGCCGAAGAGAGGACAAAAGGACAGAAATAACAGCGATAAAATACAAATACAATCAACTGAAAATTGAAAAAGAAAATAGCGTACAGCGCGGCTACGGTTAGAACTTCCGATGTTGTTTCGTGTTGTACATATTCAAACAATTTCAAAATCAACTTGATGTGATATCACTGCATTAGTGAATACGGCGCCGCCTCTCAATACCCCACCCGTGTACGATGTTTACAACGCAATCTTGAATTTGACTGAATATTCTGAATAAGCTGCGGGACCTGTAGGCAACCTTTCAGTTGCTAGGCAACAAAAAAGTTAAATGTCAAACTTATGTCCACTGCCAAGCAAAAATCGCTATTACCAACCTACTGTTTTACCAAAATTTCCCCAACTGGAAATTGTCAAATATTTTTATAAAAATAAACATAAATAAATAATGTAAATGGAAGCCGAAGCAGAGAAAATAGTATAAAATACTCATTACAAAAGGCATTTGAGCACTCGTCCGTTCGGCCACTCGCCGCTACGCGGCTCGTGTCAAAATTTCGTACTCGTTCGCGAAAAGGTTGCCTTCTGTAACTTGTGTTGTGACATACTATTCTGAGTTTATTCTAGGCCCTAGTTTAGAAAGTTAATTTTTTCACAAAAGGACACCTATCAACGCAGTTGTTTTAAGTGTAATTTACATTTTCAGTAATCTAACAACTTTTATCAACAATAATATATTTTGAAAAGTTAATAAAGAAAAAAATTTCTGATCATTATTTTCAGAAGAGTATGCTATAAAACTGTGAAGTGATGGCTTCATATTTTGTTTCACTCTTTGCTGTTATTGTAGGGTAGTGGCTTTATTCATAAATAATATAAAACATCGCCATAAGAAATGAATTAACTAAGTTGGCATTTAGGTGTGACTGATATAACAAAGTTTCGCAATCATTTCAAAGTAAGAGATAATCAAATCTGTTTACTAACTAAAGATGCACTTGCATAAATATGAGTCATACGGACAGCTGGTTGTATTGCGAAATCATAACAAGGTAATACAATGTTGCATTAGTTTATACTAACTGACCTATATTCATACAATGTAAGAATGAATGGAATCCTTGTACTAACATAGGCAGATGTTTAAAATGTAAGAGAGAAAGAACACATCTTGGAAGTATAAATATAGGAAACCTGCCATAGAGAATTCAGTCTTCCCTGGTGGAGTCTCACATACGAAGTTAAGGAGGAGGAAGTTAAAGACTTTAACGAGATACTCTAACAGGACCAACTGTGGTAGTAAACCAGGAGTTGGATTTAAAACGTCATCTTCAAACGTTGTTACCAAGATGTGTGCTTCTCTAAAGATGTTCACGTAAGAGTAGGGTATTGTTATAAATTAGTGCTAATGTTTTGTACGACGTATTAATTCAATCAAACCTAAGACTTATTAAGTGTTGGGATTCCCTTTGTTGAACAGTTAAATAATGTTTATAACTAAGTTATACCAATATATCTGATGTTAGTTAATTCGGTATTTTAATATAACCTCTTGCAAAAGCCAAGCCTAAACATTCGTAATGAAGTTGGCTATAAGTCTCTACCATCATAATAAATATAATAACATAAGAGGCCTTAACCATCAATAATGCAAAAGCCGCTTCGATACATTATATTGTACATGACCTTTAAACTTCACGGTTAATTCTTAGAAAGCTAGTTTGTACGCGCGCCTTAGTTTTTAGATAGAGCGAGAGAGCGAGTATACCTAAATTGTATTCATTTATAGTTTTCTAAAACAAATGTATTTAAAAAAGTGAAACATTTTCTTGTTGGCAGAAACAGCAAATTTTAGAGTCTACTCTTTGATTCACAATTTATACAAAATTAGCAACAAACGAAATAAAACAGCAACTCAGTCATTAAAGGAAATAGTAAACACAGCAATTAGAAAAAAAACACATAATTCGCCTGTACAGTTTTGATCAACATTAAATATTAACAAACTTTTAATCCGAAAAACTGTAAAGCTTCCGCCAAAGTGTTCAAAAAAGTTATTTCAAAACCTAATTTCGCAATGAAATTTAATTTGGGATTTGGTATAACACAGCCGTCGTAAAGCAAGGAAAAATTTATGAACTAAGAAAATAATATTTTCCTAAACTCATAAGGCAACTTCTAACTTCTTTCGCCTATCACGCCAATTTTTCGCTGAATTTAAAATTAGACGCAGAACATTTTTTTCCGTGTTAATACCAATATTTGCTTTAATTACAGTTAATTAACTCAGCTGTGCAACACAAAAGCATGTAAAATATTAATAAATTCGTATTTCACTTTATTCTGTTAAGGTTGACGTTATAGTTTAAAAACGCTATAATTTCGGAATGCACGATGAAATTTATTTTATTTCACTAAAACACATTAAAAAAAATGATACAGCTTTCTAGTTACGAAAATTGAACCTCACATATTACTTAAGGAAAATTTCTATTATGTTTGTTTCATACCCTTGGCAAGGATTTTACACCCCTTAAATGTTATACATAAAAAAAGAATAAAATCGGTGGAGTATAAAGAAAATAGGGATTTATTTATTGTGTGCCAGCAAACACACCCCTAAAGCGTTATAAAATAAAACTGAAAATTTATTATTTTTACGATGCTCTTGGAATTTTAACACTCTGAATGAAACAATATAAAGCCTTAAAGTTTTAACAAACTATGCTTTTCTTATCGTCACATATTTAATTGCGACCCCTATTGCCGAGCTTGAAATTTTAAATTTAGTTGACTAAAAAGAGCTGTTACAAACTGAAATAAGGCTTTTTATTACTTAAAAAATAAATAACGCATGAAGAAGCTCAGACGCAATTATTAAGAGACCTAAAAGCTGCTATTTTGAAATCATAAAGGAAAAGTAGTGTCGCCTTCTGGCAAAAACTTCTACCTTTTAAAGTATTAAAGTATATTAAATAACGACGACTGTAAGATCTAGATTTTTCGTTTGATGAATGTTATTATATTTTGTTTTTTCGGTTCATTAAGTCGACTTCAACTTTTATTTTTTCTACATTATGTTTTACATATTTTTACCGATTTTTCCTTTGATTCAACAACCATTTCAGCATTTAGTAAACAAGAGTTGTTTTGTATAATGTATGAGAGAATAAAATCTGGTTATCTATAGCTCATCTCAACCTTACAAAGGAATAAAACCTCTCATGGAGCATGTTTGCTTTCATCTAACATGAGAATTATATCATCATTTTAACAAAACAGCGTTGCCAGTTTCATTACGTCCACAACGTGGCAACACCGTTCCACACCAACCCAGTGCCGCTTTCTAAGGTTAAGGTGGACTATAGTATTCCGATTTTATTTAGCTTGTTATGATTCTATTAAACTTTTGCTTGGCATACTTTGCATTTTGCATACATCTTGTACTGTTTTGATAATAGTAAAGGATGTCATGTTTGAAGTTTGCTTTATAAATTTACACATCAACAGTTTATCTAAAATACGATTCTAGAAATTTCTTAGGAGACACTGGCCTGTTTATACAATGGAATTCCAGCAAGAGCCTGCAGATCTGCACCCATATCAACTATAGTTAACCGCATGGTACTTATATACAATTCCTTTCTTTCACTGACATAAAAATAAATTGTCATTAATAATTTTAACGATAATTTGACATTAATCTTTACTAAATCAACTTATTTATTAGAAACCAACAGTCATATGTGATTGATTAGAAAGTATTCTGGTGAAGGGATAGAGTGAAGAATGATAAAATAAGGAACATAATGGGTGTAACACACACATGGGCGTGGATGATATAAAAACAAAGCAACTGATGCAGTATGTCCATGTTCGGAGAATACCAGAGGAACTAATACCTAAACAAGTATTAACGTGGACGCATCACAATGAAAGAAAAAGAGAGGAAGATCTAGAAGAAACTGGAGGGAAGGAATAGAGAAAGAAGCAAGAGAAAGAGATGGATGAGCAGAGATCAATGGCGATTACGGATTGGAAAACGTCGTAGATACAAAATATTTGATGCGCCTCTTCTTCTTCTTTGTAGAGTGGCATGTGGTATACCCTTACAGGGCGTTGCCGTCTTTTCTACATATTCCTGTGGTGCGCGTGTGAAGTGTCCACAGGCACATACATGGGACCTACAGCTTTCCTTGAGCTCCGAACCACGGAAGTGCTTGCACTTCTACTTCAGAAAAGACTTACTAATAGGCAGAAAGAATTTGGTAGTTTGCCATTGCCTTCCGAGGCATGCGGTCAGACATTTTCGGGGTATGTGTGGCCCTGGCAATCGAACTTGGGCATCTCAATCTTCTGCTTAGTGCCATATATTTTTCAGGACGATGGCGAAGAAGATTAAAGTCACATTTTGAAAAATCACGGCAACGTGAAGTTTGTCATATTTTGTCTTGAAATCGGCAGTGGAAAATAAATATAATATTAGCGTGTTGTTAGCAATTTTTAAATGTAGATTCTAAAATATAGACTTTTGTGTATCAAAAAAGATAAATGACAAACATGATGTACTAGTAAAAAAGAAGGAATAATGAACCGGGAAAAAATGTGATGAACCAAGAAATAGATTTAATGGAAGAAGAATTCCAAAAGATCATAGACAAGCTAAAGGTAAATAGGAAAACAGGCAAAAAGAGATTACTGACTTGATAAATGAAATAAGATTATTGGGAATAGCTTCACAAGACTGGAAATCTTGAATAATTGTGTCATTATTCAAGAACGGGGACAGAAAGGAATGCAAAAAGTATTGTTTACTGCACTAGATAAAATGTATACCTACTAGGATTTTAGATACCAGGAAAAGGAACTTAAAAGACACAGTAGAAGATACGGAGGTATTTATAATAAGGCAATTACGTGCAAAACTTGTTAGAGTAGGGGGTGGAGGGAAGGGAGGCAAATACATCTGTTTTGAAGATCTACAGATGGCTTTTGCTAAGTAGAATTGAAAGAGAACAGGTGTGAATAACATTGGAAAAAAAGAGTAATTGATGAGGACACAGCAGTTAAAGTTGTATATAAAGATAGCGCCAACATAGTTCAAGCAACGAAGAATCATAACGTTCAGAACTGTTATACGCAGACGATATGATAATCTTTGGTGGAACAGAAGAAGAAATACAGCACAACGTAGACGTACACAATAATGCGAAGTTAAAGAAAAATAGTATAAAGATCAACAGGAATGCCAAGATAATAAATACAGAGGAGACGCGTACTATCATCGTAGAAAGAAAGAAATTAAAGTAAGTGAACTTCTTTAAATATCTGGGAGTCTGGATAAGCAGCAATGGTAAATTAGACAACCATAATATATATCAAGGGGTATGGGAAAACCACAGGCTGTTTAATGCAATCAAAATTACATTCTTAGGAAAAAGTAAAGTCCATAAAGAAGCAAAGCTAGAGGAGCTTAGGAATGTGGTGGTTTCGGTGCTTACATATTGTAACGTTTTTAAAACGTTTGTTTAAAACTTGAGTCCGCGGTGTGAATTATTTATTAACAAATTTAAACAACGGAGTAATTAACACGAAACAAAAACTTAAAACACTAATATTGACCTGAAACACTAACTAATTTATTTTTACAGTTTATTTATATTCACACACTTGGTCGCAACGGTAGACTTTGGTAGAGCGGTCGCTTGCTAATGAAACGTGCCTTTATATACCAACTGCGAAGATAACTCCAGGACACACCAGAAACGATGACGCAATCGAACAATCTGAAACACTCTCGTTCCTGACGGCAGATGATACACACGGGCCAATTCAGACGTGTTCCCACCAACCGCTGATGCATTTTGTTACAATATGCTAGTAAATTGTGGACAATAATGAAATTAATAATTTCTAATGAAGATAGACATGTGCAAACAAAATAGGAAACAAAGCATTTAGAAAGTCTTTAGAATCTAAACCAGTGGAGTTGATAGTGCAAGAAAGGGTTGGCTGAGATGGATGCGTAGAATGGAGCTAAAAAAAGGCAGGCCAAGAAGAAACTAGACGGAGATGAAAAAAGGCTGTAGGGTAAAAATGGGCTGAAGTGACAAGAATAGCCCAAGTTAGAAGAAAATGAAAGAAAATGTGTAGGAAACCACCAATCAAAGCGGACAAGTCAAATCAATAGCTTTACACCAGAAGGTACAAAAGCATTGGATTACGTATGTAAGTAAGGTAAGTGTTTCACAAGTGTTTTTGAGGAATTTTCCTAAAGTCTAAAGCATATAGAAAAAATTTGACATTTAGCGAAAAACCGAAAAATAAATGTTTGTCTTCATAAATGCGGCATTTCAAGAAGGTCAATCAAAATATAGTAACCTCTGGTGTCGATCAACTAAACAGTTTTTTAATTAAAGACTGGCGTAATGTTTTCATATATCCGTTACATATCATTTTCAATTGATGTTTGAAAACTTCTACCTTTCCATCACGATGGAAAATAGCTAGAGTGTTTCCAATACTTAAAAGCGGCGACTCAACGAATGTAAGAAACTATACGCCTATAGGTATACTATTTAACTTCTCCAAATTGTTGAAAATGATATTACGTAATCGAATATAATCAGCAAATTAGAAAATTTATTTCACCTCATCAACATGGTTTTGTTGAGAAGCGTTCCACTGTTACTAATTTGTGTTGTTTCACCCAATTTGTTTCCGAAGTTGTTGATAATCAAAGTCAAGTAGACGTCGTTTCACGGGCTTTTCCAATGTCTTCGATCGAATAGATCATGGAATATTATTGCAAAAAACTAAAACGGTATGGCCTCAGTGATTCGCTAATCCTAATAGGGGAAGGACGGGTAAAGTGGCCATGGCGGGTAAAGTGGCCATGGCGGGTAAAGTGGCCATCTGCGATTGCTCTGCTGTAGAGTGCTGCAACCACGCAGGAATCGGGTGAAACACTCACATTAGATGTTGTCAGTGTTGTCTGTGACTAACAAGCGTGCGGCATCACAACTTTCGATTTGAGGCGGATCTGTCTGTTTTTCGACTGCCTGATTTTAGGTAAGTGGTTTAAATCATTAGTTATAGCTAAATAACGAGTAGTGTCATAGTTATTTGCTCTAGTGCTGCTGGTTCAGCGTAAAATAATCTTTTAAATGATGTGTGTTTGAAACTCGTAGGTCATGAATGTTCGATGCTAGACCACAGTTTTTTTAATGATGTCATTTCGGGCAAAGTGGCCACTAAAGAAGATGAAGCCTATTCCAAGTCCAAAGAAAACGAAAGGTGGATTAGGTGCTCGATTTGTTTACCCACGAAGAATGCGCCGGATGCGAGGAAGAGGACGATGACTTCCAGTGCGAGTTTCGCAAAAAATGACTGCCACATTCTTAACATTTCATTAAAATGAGTGTGAATTCTTCAAAAAAAGACTTAATATTTTCTTATAACGCTCTTTTTCTAATAATATGTTGTATTTTTTGTGTTAACCAATTAAATATTCAATATAGAGCAATATGTAGGTAGTGTGTATTTACCTATGCGGGTAAACTGGCCAGGCCCTGGCCACTTTACCCGACCTAGTCGGGTAAAGTGACCACTTAGCACTTTTTTGAAAAAAAAATCAATAAAAAATTTATAAGTTAAAAAACTAAAAATAAGTGATTAGCAATCTGTACTAAAGTGTTTGGGGTAGGTATTGCCACACTGTTCGATAATTTTTTCTATTACTAAGATGCCTTAAAAATTCACCAAACCTTAGAGTGACCACTTTACCCTTCCTTCCCCTACTTATGTCTTACTTAAAAAATAGATCTCAGTATGTTGTTTATAATGGTTTTACTTCTATCAGCTTTTCTCCTAAATATGATGTTCTTGCCTCAAGATCCCAACCTGGGTCCTCTTTTATTTTTATTATTTATCAATGATTTTCCGATGACGTGAAACTTTACACTTCAGTTAAATCTCCTAATGATTGTATTAAACTAGAGTCAGATTTGGATAACATCTCTGAATGGTGTAACTCACATAAATTTAATCTGAATGTTGCTAAATGCAAAGTAATGATGTATTCGAGACAAATGAATCCAATATTACATAATTATACTATTAACTATCAGTCCTTAGTTCGTAATAATGAAACGAATGATCTTGGTATAACTTTTAATAAGGATCTAACCTTTAACAAATACATATTAAACATAACTTCTTCTGCAAAATACTGGGTTTTATAATACGCAACTGTAGTAAATTTTCTAATATAGATACATTAACCTTTCCGTACCTGTACGGGGTATATTACATACATACCGCAGTGCAGTTTTTTTACTATAACTTTTTAATAACCTTGTTAATCGAATTGAGCCTTTATGTATTCCTCGGTATATAAATGTTTATCTGAATGGTAAAGTGTCAGTCAAAATAAAATATGATATGTTAGCAAAAAATAAGAAAATAATCTTCAAATTCTAGGTATTCCCCGAGATATAAAATATCTTTATAATTCTAAAATTTGATTTAAAAAAAAGTAATTGTTAGCGTGTTAAAACAATTACTTTTTGTCTGTATAATAATTAGTTTTTGAAATATTTTACCCGTTTATGACAAAACCCGGATGAAACTGGTTCGTGCAGCTGCGCACAAGTTGAGTCATGTAAAAGCGTACAATTACCTCAATTACCTCATTAATTTTAAATTTAATTTGCATTTTCAATAAACTTTTGTGTTGCAAAAACTAAATTGTATTAATTTTATGATAAAAAGCAATAAAAAGCCAAAATAAGTAATAGGAACGAAAAAACACTGGGGTATCTGAAATACCCCGCATGGGATCTAAAGGAAGATTAGGACCACGACAGGTACGGGAAGGTTAAAAATGTTATATTTTACTCTAGTCAGGAGTCGACTTGAATGTTGTTCTCTAATTTGGTCACCTTACTATGACTGTTATAAAAATGAGATGGAAAGCATCCAAAGAAAATTCTTAAAGTATCATATATCTGGTTCAAAGCTCACGCTGTATATTCCATACGAGGTACCCACTTTTAATGAATTATTATCTAAATCTTTTCAAATACAATCCCTCGATCATAGACGTAGAATAATTGGGTTGACCATATTATTCAAATTAATTCATAATTGATTGCTCGTACATACTTGCTAAATTAAACTTTTGCACAGTCCACGGATTGGCACCAGAAATAACTACAGCTTTTCGGAAAGGGACAGTAAGGCGCGCATCTTTAGGCGCGCATTGTTAGGCGCGAGTTTTTAGACGCTGCAATATTAGGCGCGGGCGTCTTTGGCCGCAGGGACGTTTAGGCGCGAACACTTTAGGCACGGGACCTTTAGGCGCTGGAAACTTTTATATTGCTATTTATTATCTAGCCTTCAGTGAAGTCTTATGAGGGAAAGTTGGTAGGGTGTTTAAAATAAAATATTTAAGGAAATAATGCACCACTGTTTTTGTTTTCAATTTAAATAATAATGGAAAGTATTCAGTGATAAATAGGTTTAAAAAAATAAGTTTGAAATATAGCTCTACATTAAAAAGCATTTCTTTATGATACTTAAAATAAATTTTGTCGGTATCTATAATACAGGGTGTTTCTTAAGTAGAGGTCAAAAATCCAGGGGCGTATTGTGAGGCCAAAAATAAGGTTTTTTTGTTATATAAACATGGAGTCTTAGGGTTAGCGGTTAGGAATACGAAAAAAAGTAAAGAGACAAAAATTGAAGCTAATAAAATAGCGCATTAGTTGACCTATTTTATTTGCAAAATTATACAGGGTGGTATGCTTTTTCTTGATAACCCATGACCAATGATACCCTCACCTCCGTCACTGGTGAGTTTCTAAAGCTGATAATTTTTTGATTTATACCCATCGACATCGACATACTGAATATGTACACCGGATCTGGTAAAATTTCCTCAAGCGATATAAAAATTAAAAATAAAAAACCGTTATTTTTTTAAATTTTTGACACTCTGTAGCTCGACAACGGCTGCCCTAAGACCCCATGTTTATATGACAAAAAAATCTTATTTTTGGCCTCACAATACGCCCCTGGATTTTTGACCTCTACTTAAGAAACACCCTGTATATAGGTATTCCCATGTCTTTCGAAACAACACCACGTTTGCTTAAAATCTTCTGGTTTTCCATTATTTTACAGAGCGCAAAAACACAGTTAACCTCCAACACCACACGAAGAAAAATAAATGTTTGTAGTTGCCTAAGATCGTCTAAGTATTGGAGGGTCAAGAAGACTGCACCCCCCAATATCGAAATATATTTTTATTGCCGTATTCAAAAAAGACGAATTTCTGTCTTCTAAAAAATAAATTAAGGTCATAGGGAATACTTCAGGTCCTTTAGCCGTTTATAGCTTTCATTCACAAAAGGATGTCCATTCTTAGTAGAAATAATAATGCCAGTGAAAATAGAGAAAGGATGGTCGAAATTCAATAAATTTGTCAAAATATATTTGTCCATTTAACCCTCTTGTGGGTCTAAAAAGCTCTCCTAGAATGACGTTTGGACGCGCATTATTTGAAAGCCGTAAATATGTCGAAATAAAGTTACACATCTGTTTTTAATTTTTCTTTTCTATTACGTTTTATAAATATACGTTTAAAGGAATTTTTATCACCATTAAAAAATAAAGCTATAAAATACATATAATTTCAGTAATTAGACAACAGAAGGGAAAGTAAGAAAACTTCTCAAAGTTGCCTATTTTTATAAAATTTAACATAACTATAAGAATTTATGTGAACACTGATGTATACTGACATTGCTAATTGTTGTTTCATTTTCAAACTTGATTGATAAAAATGTTGTATATTCTTTGAAATGTAAAAAATTCGAAAAATTTAAATTGATTAGAGTAAACTATCTTTATCTTTCAAAACTAAAAAATATGTTAGTACAAGTTTGACCTATTTTAGAATATAAACTCAAAAACCAAGTTATATATTAATTTTTAATTTTAATAATAATTGTCGTAATTCAAATAATAATTTACTTAACTTTTTTTGTACATAAATTTTGGTATTGTCACTTAATGCTGGATGTAACATGCTTGGTTGTATGTAACATATTTGTAGTTAACTTTTCTTTAAATCTGTTTTTATACCTTTATAATTAGGAAGATAATCTTTTATTATAAAGGAATTTAGTTTCAAGTACGATTCTAAGGTACAGAACGTACAGATTAAAATATATTGTATATTTTTTAATGCTTGGCGTCTAACCGTCCCCGCGCCAAAAAACACTGGCGTCTAAACGTCCCCAGGCCTAAAGGTTCCCGCGCCTTAATAGCTCGCGCCCTATGGTGCGCGCCTAAAGATGCGCGCCTAAACGTCCTAGACCGACAGCTTTTACATACAATTCTCAAGAACAAATTCATTGATAACATCACCTGTGGTGACCATGTGCTCCCGTTTCAATGAAAACTACGATATTTTTAATCATAGTTTGTCATCTCTATTGCATGCTGTAGATTAGAGATAGTAGGTGTTTTATAAGATTTATTTAATGCAATTATTATTTTATCTGCCTCTTAGTTTAAGATAATGCATCATTGAGTATTGTTTGGCCCATATTTATAACGTTTTTTCTTTCTTTTTGTCCTGTAATTGGTGTTTGCTGTTGGACAATACATTATTATTATTATTATTAAAATATTGAATACTGCATTTTTAAAGTTTCATAGAAACTTTTGAGGGTAAACGAAAAGCATTTATTTTGCTTTTTAGAAGAATTTGAGAGGATATTTAGACACCTACTTTTAATAACCAACGAAAAGCACGAGAAAATTCCGTAAAAGTTTTCAGTTCAAAGATTCACGAAATTATATTAAAATATTAAAATTGAAAAACAAATCACTTTTCAGAATTTTCAAGAAAACCATGGACGCTAAAGAAAAAATTACAAAAATTTAGAAAAATCCTAACAACTGAACCGCTTTAGCAAAAAACTTTATTCCTAAATCTTAGATTTCAAGAGATTAAGACGCAAAAAACTCAAAATTAAAAAACAGCCAATATTTTATGAGTTTCAAAGAAATTCATGGATAAAGAAAAAATCCAAAATTGCTTGAATATTTTTTTAATTCAAATCGCTGAAAAGCATAACAAGAAAATTTAGCAAAAATAGACAAACCGAAAACTAGGCAAAGAAAAAATCTATATGATTGTAAAATTGCGAAAATCTTAATAATTTTGAGTTGCTGACAAATTTAAATTTTTGGTTTATAACATTTTTAACAAAATTAAGGAAAACTCCGATTTTCAGTAATATAAATTAAAATAGGTAAACTTTAAAAATGTAAAGAAATATAAAACTATTTCCACTACGTTAAACCTTATGTTAAAGGATTTCCGTTGAAATCAGGATAGAATTATGTTTACATTTGAAAAGGACATTTATAGACCTCACTTAATAAATGAGCACCTCCAGTATTTCAGAAAACAGGGCTTCGAACAATTTTCAGAAGGCTTTAGAAGAGCCAACAATTTCGAGTTTCAAACTAATCCAGTTTTTGGTTTAAAAACTTCCTGTTAAATGAGGATTAAATTCTATTCTTAATTAATCGAGAAATTGGCTAATCAATCCTAATAAAACAAGGTAATAACTAGGTCGGAATAAAATGTTTTTTGCTTAATAATAAAATTTCAGTAGTTTTGGATTTTCCCACAATTTTCTAATTATAAAAGCCTCTTAATAACCTGACGCTGATATTACCTAAATAAGTAATCGTTACTGTTTCGTGTTTATCCTCTCTTTTTTCGACATCAAAATTAATGCCCCTACCATGTTCCGACACCAAAACTACGAAAATTTTCCACATATTACCACAAAAGTTTGTACTGTGGAATTACTCCCACATCATTGGTAAAAACTGTTGACTCTTTGTTATTTATTACATTTTTGTCTCCTTTTATTCCTAAAATAATTTTGGCAAAACTGAAGCCTCGTCAGGTTTGCTCTTTAATAAATTAATTTGAAGTTGCTGCTTTGTTATGAACGGTTGACAAAAGTAAAACTATAGTTTTGTTATTAAAATAAACAAATTTTATAAAAAGTTCGTTAGCTTGTTTGTTAACATTTAGCTTTAAACTGAATAAAATGGTCAAATAGGTAGGCTCACGTTTCTTCCCTAAAACGAACTTACTTTGTAATGAAGGACAATTTAATTCTCTCTTGGTGAAAGATAAAAATGCATTAACGTTCTGTAGTTTCCTTGATGAATGCCGAAGGTTTTATGAAAGGTGGCACTAATAGCTACACGAAGTTTTAGGAAACTACCATTAATCCTAAAGTTACATATATTATAGCACATAAACAAAAGATTTGTATTTATTTTACCGTATCTCCGTGGAAATGAATGACTTGGGTAGACTTTCTCTTTCCTGTTTTATAACACATTTTTGACTGCTTGTTTTTTTGTCAGATATTTGATTCTGGGTTAGGTAATACAATGTTGCCAAATAGTGTTGTTAAAATTATTCTTACATATAAATTTAGAATCTTGTATATCAATATGTTATATAAAATTACAATCTTTCCTGGTTTTTATAGCTTTTTGATTTGTTTGGGGTAGATTTGTCTCCGAAACGTTAGGTTCAGTGAGTTTATATAACTAATTTAATTCTATTCTAGGAACTGGTGGCCAAAAACCTAATTAAGAAATATGAGATGGTAATTAAGATAGAAGATAAAACACTACACTCACTACTAGATGATCAAGTAATTCTTGCCGAATACGAAGAGGGCATGGGAAAAGTGAGAGAGAAAGAATAATAGGGATGGCTAGTTATATAACAAAATCCCTCCATAGAATGATGATAGCAGGATTTAAACTAAGAATGTAAGGGCGTTTCGTAAAATAATGTTCGTAACAATAAAAAAAACGTTTAATGAAATAAAAATAATAAAGAAAACAACTAACAACAAAGTACAAGAATTACAATTTAGGTACACGTCCGCACTCGTGGAAGGTTAAAGGCCCAAGAGGCTGCATTCTTGGTCCGGCGTACCCTCCTAAACGAAGGGGTCGTGAAAGCCAGGGGGGTGGTGAAACCAAAAGGTCTGTTGACGTGGCGTTCTCCTACTAGAAGAATATATTTCAAAGCATGGTAGAGAGTATTGTGGCATGCGGAAGATAAATCTGACCTTGACACATATAATTCCAGACAACGAGGCTCGATTATATGAGCCGTTGTTTACGGCTTACCCGAAAAGATAAAATAAAAACAGAAGTAATATGACAAAAAATGGGGGTAACAAAGTCTATTACAATCAAACTAAAAAATAAAACCTTATGATGGTATGGACACGTGCAACGTATACGTAGATGAGAAGAGGTGGCCAAGAAAAGAAAAGTTCTAGATTAGTCACCACGAGGGGCAAAAGAAAAAGAGGTCGCCATTATTTAAATGGCAAACATATATAAACAAAGCAATTGACGTAAAAGAGTGAATGGAGATTGGGAAGATCATATTCTAGGTCTTTAAAAATTTCTATCTTCCAAAAGCAGCACAGCCTAGCATAGTTTACTTAATTTTATACTTCTGACTTATTTTTTCAGTTTTATAAGGTTGGTGTACTTAATAAATATATTCATCTAACGTTTCACCATTATTATGTTCTACTGGATTAACAATAACAAAGAAAATTAAAAAAAATACATTGAAGTTATTGACGAAAAATTCAACAAATCAACAAAAGGGGAAGACATACATAGGGAATGGGAGATCTTAAGGAACATAATTACAAAAAGTGCAGAAATATTGCAGAAAAAAACGGAGGAAAGAAACGATTGGTATGATAAAGAATGCGAAGAAGCAGTGGAAAATAGAAGACAGGCAAGATTCAGATTACTTCAATACTACTCAGAGAAAAGACAAGAGGATTACAAAAAAACTAGGAACAAAGCACACGATAGATGCAGAGATCAGCAAAAAAAGAAATCAGATATCAAAAAGAATATAAATTTTTTTTATAAGGATTCCACTTCAGGAGAGAAATAAATTAGGGAACTTAATGTATAGAAGGAAAAGAAATCCTAGAAGCTCGGGTAGAACATTTTGAGGAAAGCATGCTGGAGCAACCTTTAAACAACTTCGCTCAAAAAAAGGAAGTATACAAAGAGGAAGAAAGAACAGCAGATGTTACAAAAGACGAAATTCAACAGGTAATTAAAGACATGAAGAATAATAAGAGCTAAGCTTTAGACGAGATAGAATGAACTCATTAAGACTGCAAGAAAGGAACTAATTACAAGAACATGTGATCTGATTAAAGAAGTATGGGGAAAAGAGAGCTATAGAGTCGTGCGGTTATTTGCCCAATTCACGAAAAACGTGACAAGCAACAAATGGGGAATTACAGACCTATTGCTCTCTTAAATATAAATTATAAAATTATGGGTTATATTATTAAAAGAAGATCATAGGAGGAAGCTGAAGGGAAAATAGACCAAAACCAGAGAAGCTTTAAAAATGGGAGATCAACAGTGGCAATATTTTCATCATGCAATGAGAAAGATGTAAAACAAAGAATGTTACAGTGTGCGCACTAGTAGTAGATGTTAAACAGGCTTATGACAAGATCCCATAGATCAAGATTATGGAAGCACTACCAGAATTTGAATTTAAACAAGAGACAATAGACTTAGTGGGAATGACGCTGGTTAGGGCATCGAACCAAATAAGATGGAATGACAAATTATCACGGAAATTCAACATCAGCTTAGGCTTGAAACAAGGAGATCCCTTGTCACCAATCCTAGTTAATATTGTCCTGGAATGTGTAATAAGGAGAACTTGCTTAAACACCAATTACAATATTTTAAGACATTCGTACCAAATGTTGTATTATGCTGATGATTTTAATGGCAAAAACCCCAGAAGAATTGAAAGATTTGCTAAGGAAAGTAGACGATAAAACAAAAGAAGTTGGACCAATCATAAATGAAGAAAAATCACACTATATTATTTTAGGAGATGCAGGGCCAAACTCGAAATAAAATCTAGGTAAAAACATAAACAGAGGTGTAAAATATAAGTTTAAGTATAAATATAATCTTGTGTACTTAGGTGTAGGGATAAGGGGATGCCAGCTAGCTCAGTTGTAAGAGGGATAGGCTTGGTGCAGATTTTTTCTCAGGCCTCTGGGATTGGTACTAGGCCTGGTGAGTCCATTCACAGTTGGGCTTAATTAACTGTGCTCTACTCGGAAGACTGGTCTTAGATAGAGTAACAAGACCACTACTCACGTAGTAACACACACATAGCACAGCCGCCTGACTTGAAGTAATGCCTAAAGGCGGTTCCAAGCAGATTGGTTATACACGCATACAAGACCCACACAAAAAGGAAGAGGTGTCGGGATAAATAGTGAAGGATAGTGTAGTGAGAGAAATTGAAAGACGCCTGGCAGCAGCATTTAGATCTGTGGGAGCTTTTGAAAAACATACTGAATAATAAAAATATATTAAGGTCACTAAAAATAAAAATGTACAAGACAATAGTTCGGACAATAGTAGTGTACGGTAAGGAAGCGTGGGTGCTAACAATAGGAAACTATGAGACCGATATGGGCAAAAAAGGTACGAAAAGAATTTTTGGTGGAGACCAAGTTCAAGGTGTACGGAGAAGAAGAACCAACGCAGAATTAGCTGAGATATGTAAAGAACCAGGAATATGAACTATTATACAGCAAAATACGCTTCGATGGTTGGGGCACATAACCAGAATGGACAAACAGTATCTTACTAAGGCAATATATAGAATAGAAATGGGAGGGCGGAACCAGAGAGGTCGACCCAATAAGAGATGGTGGGAAAACATTTGCGAGGACTTACAGGAAGCAAAGATCTAACTTGCAGCGAACAGGGATAAATGGAGGAAGAAGATATTAGCCATGGGCCTGCAGGCCTAATAGTGCTGTTTTATATATACTGGATTAACATACTTTCAAGTTGACGCTATTTTCACAATCCAACAAATAATTATAAAATGCCGAGAGCATAACCTAAAAACGCACATAGTTTTATAAATTACATAAAAGCCTTTGATAGGGATACAAGACACAGGCTATGGGATGAAATAAAAGAAAGGGATTTTCGTACACATTTAATTGAAAGGAGGATACAGAACAGATCGACGTAAACTAAAGAATAAACCAAGTTTACTGTCTGTCGCCACTTCTTTTCAACTTGTATATAGACGACCTTATAAAAGAGCAGCAAATACAATCTCCTAAAGGTGCCCAACTCAGACGATCAAAGACGTTAACTCTTTCCGTATGACCAAGCAATAATCGCTACTTCAGAAAATGATCTTCAAAGAGCTTTGTATCCTCTTAAAATCATACCAAAGAAATATAATTGCAAGATATCGAAATCTAAAACAGCAGTTTTATTTGTAAAAAGCTAATAATTAGATCTAAAGTCTCAAGTCAGTATTCAAATATCTAGGATGTGATGTAACCTACGAATACGACAGGGAAATTGGCAAGGTAGCACATTTTCAAAAATATGTGGAACAATAATAAGAACCGTAGGAATACATTACAGAAAGGAGACACAGCTGAAGTTTTATAAAAATATTACTATACCTGCTTTTACTAGACGGTAGCGAAATATGTGTAATTCGTAAGAAAGATAGAAGTACAACTCAGGCGGAGGAGATGAAGTTATTGCAAGGGTTATATTAGGAAAGAATTCAATATAAAAACTCTCGACAAAGCAAAATTGGGGAGTACCGTAACAGTTAGTACCAGCAATTGATTGAGATGGGAGAAGACCGGCTGCCCAAACAAGCAACACAATACCGCCCAAAGGGAGACGCAGCAAAGGACGTCCCAGAAAAAAATGAGGCGTTGGGTCGGTACAGGCCAGAAGGCCTACAGAGTGAGGTATACAACGGTGACATAAAAATGGCCCAGCTAGAGAGGACATTTCCTACTGAATAACCAGAAAAATTGCCAGAACTGATCTCATCATATTTGCTTTAAGCTCTATGAAAAAGTCTGTAGACAAGCAGAGCAAGTCTTCAAAATAGATCAGGCAATTTCCTAACTTAACATGGATTGAAAATTGGAAATTTAATTAATTTTATATGATTATAATGAATGAATTATTAGATACCGATTTATTTTTAAAAGATTGCAAATATTAAGTCGACTGAGCTAGCATTCCAAAAATTAATTGAGATAAGTATTCTGCCTTTCAATTATTCGGAATTTTTATCTAAAAGGTATAATCTTGAGCTTTTATTAGAATCGAAGAAACTGAAAATAACATCATACTCGTAACATACCAGCAATAACAAGCAATAAAGGGATCACGGAGAACAAACAATAAAAAATATGACGAAGCATTAGGGTGTGAAAAAACGATAAAAAGTTTTCAATGGCGCAAACAAATGCAGCCATCAGCGCCGTTCGGTCTGGCCGAGTCTTATAAACGCATCTAGGACTATCAGGGCCGCGATAAGTTTAACGGCTTTGAAACCCTAAACCAATTTTCGAACTTGATGGCTTACTTCCTGTTAGTTTTCTTAATGGCAGCCAACGAAATCGAAAGATCATAGACCTTCCAATTACAGTTTCTGTAGAATTTAGACAGTTTTACGCCTTTTAGAAGCTTCACAGAACGTGAGGGATGCCACTATAATAAAAATAAACCTGCGAATTGGGTTTTGGGGTAGTTTTGGAATTATGTGAAAAACAATATAAGCGAATGTATCCAAATTAAAAATTGGTCTTTTCGAAAGAAGCAATAATCCCTTTCTTGTTCAACTTGCAAAAATAACCCCGGTTTAACGTCAGCTTAAAGACGCAACCTTGATGACGCTTTTAAAATACTCCAGAAAAAGCAGCAGCACAATGGAGAAATATTTAAACTGATGGATAAAGCGATGGCACGACACTCTGTTTAAACCTAATTTGTAGACGGACGAGAAAACGCTAGAATGTAAGGAAGTGTAAAAGAATATGAGAGGATTTTATCCGGCTAAAGACTAACGCGATAGTTTTATTGTTCCAGTCTTGGTTCGTATCTGAAATGCGGAATAATTCGCATTACGTCGTATTCTTCTGCTGCAACTCACCTTAATATAAGTGATTATTGACGTGTAGCACCTAGCTGAAGACATTTCGGAAATGTTTCTCCCGTCGATTCTTTGTTATAAGACGATCCTATTGCCTTTCCCGATTTTTCTCTGAGCCGGAAGCCGCGCGAATCCAACCGGATATAACTAATGACGGCAAAACGTCGCAGTACAAAGCAACAGAAGACAAAGTTAGTTTATTTTATACGCTTTTAGTGTTGTATCTGCACGAAATATCCATTTATTATCCCACAATAAATTAGGAGCCGTGCACTTTTCATTATTTAATACACTTAGTCCAAATTTATGGAGTGTAACGGACCAGAGCTTTAACAAATTAGTCTGTACATTTTTATTACGGAAATAATTACCTAAAAAACTTAGCGAATTACGTTTCAGGTCTCATTTACGTACTCACTTTTGTGCGATTTACTTTTTAGTATTCTCGCTGCGAAAATGTTATACGACCTCTTCCTTGCAACCCTTGACGACAACCACGTTGTCCCGTGGATGACAAATGATGGCACTAAATCACGTTATGGCCCCGGATCTGTTCCCATGTTCATACAATCGTCTTCCTGGACTCAGACATAAGTGCCAAGCGTATGGATTGCGCCCTTACATATCCATGCCCGAGCCTTTTCCATATATCATAAAATCTATTTGTTCGATAATAACGCCCCATTTCTGTGATTAAATAAATCTTTCGTTTTAACTACCTAAGATTTAAACTTCGTTCAGTTTAAATAGCTTCGTTCGAAGAAATGTGCAACGTTTAATATGTTTCTAATTTTATATTGAACGGATGGTACCGTTTTGGCTTCATTCCAACTTGTGTGAGAAAAATGTAACTTAGTGTACTGTCCAGCAATCCGGAGCAAGGCTCCATCGGAGTTTTAATTATGCATTTTTTCGTTAGTCGTATTTCATGTTTTAGTACCTACATAAAAATAAACTAGTTTTTCCCAAACCGAAAATATAACTAAATTCAGCGTGCATAACTTAAAGGTATACTTGAAGAATGAGAAAAACACCAAAATACTATTTTATGGTAATCAGAAGAGTAACAACGTCACGTCTTTACACCATATATTTCGCGGTTTAACGTTTTTACATTTCTTGTTATAATATGCTTCCGTCTTATATATCATTCTGATGTCAAAAGTTGCATTTTTTATGGGTAGACGATATACATATAAAGTTATTCGTTCCAACTTGTATACATTTTGCATTTACACAGAGTGCAACAGAAAGATAGGTCTTAGATTTAACTGTAATTTTTAGGGGCGAAAAGTAGAATGCATCACAAAGGAAAATATAAAAAACTGTTTTGGGATTGTTTCATAAAACGTTTATACAAGATATTTGAAGAGCAATACAGGGTGTTTACGATCTTCTGATTTTTTTTTAATATGCGTTACAAGTCAAGAGAAGGCGGAAAACGTTAAAACACCTTAATAAAAGTTTTATAATAAAAGAGATACAGTGTGTTTGACTTTACATGAATCCACTTAAATAACTGTGTTATTAATAACGCAATTAGTATAAAACTTTTACCAGTGGTAGAGGCCATTAAGATGAATCTTTTTGTAGGAATAAAATTTCCAAACCTAGCCAACTATGATTAAAATAAAAACTGGCGTTACAAGTAAAGTCAATTAAAAATGAAAATTTTTCAGCAAAACTTCATATTTGGGGTATTTTTGTGATTACCAACAACTTTTTTAAATACTTTTTTGCTCTATCTTAATCGCTGCTATGACTTTACTTGAAACGCCGGTTTTTATTTTAACCATGGTTGGATAGATTTGGACTCTAAAAAAAATTCATTCCTGCAAAAAAGATTCATCTGAATAGCCTCTATCACTGGTAAAAGTTTTATACTAATTGCGTTATTAATAACACAGTTATTTAAGTGGATTCATGTAAAGTGAAACACACTGTATCTCTTTTATTATAAAACTTTTATTAAGGTGTTTTAACGTTTTTCGCCTTCTCTTGACTTGTAGTATCACGCATTAAAAAAAATCAGAAGACCGTAAACACCCTGTATTTTAAGAAAAAGTCAATGAAAAAAAAATTGCCCTTTTAAGGCTTTGTTGGAAGGGAGTTGGCCCTTTAACCACGCCTGTTATATTTTAGCCTTCCAAATTTTTCTCAGCCGACTGCCTCCGCATTTGTCCTCTATTTTTTGTCTCTTGGTAATTTTTTGGTAACATCGTTTTTATAAAACATGCTGCCACTTTTCCACATGCTCACATAATGGTTAGGCAAAAAATTAAAAAACAACATTTGCACCCTTTCGCCTGATACCTGTTCAGGAAATATTTTCAACAGATCGTTCTAGCCCAATGGGGTTTTGTGATTAATTTTTTGTGGGAAATGGGCGTAATATCAGTTTTGTTTATAGGTGAGGCTACTTTTTCCAGAAACCACGTTACCATGATAGTCACTTCTTAACTGACGAAAAGGTCAGAAATGTGTCTTGCCATCAAGTCAATTTTAAAGTAAATGTCTGAGCTGCACTTGTCGTCAATTATTTAGTATGGCCAGTTTTTCTACTTAATAATTTGCTATTTTTACAAAATGAACTACCAGTCCATTTAGAAGAGGAACAATTTTGGAATTAGGCAAAGAATAGTTATGGTTTTTCTAAGATAGTGCCCCAGTCCCTCGCAGTGGCCGAATAAGAGAATTTTTATTTGAGAATAATCTGCGTGTTAGATTGCAAGAGGTTTGATGTATGTATGTACTTGTTAGTTATCCGATGCGCTTCCCGAATCTTAATCAGACATATTTCTGCTGTTGTGATTTTATGAAAGAAACAGTTTATTCTGTAGAAATAAGTGGTGAAGAGCATTTAAGGGACAGGATTATTGAGACAATTGACAGATTTAAGCAAAAATCTTTAACAGTCCAATTTTCTTACTAAAGCGATGCATACCGCATGTAATGACCATCACTAAATTGAATTGAATTTGTTGCTATTATTGTAACGTAAATGATATAAAACTTAATACATGATTATTAGGGTCCCAATCCGGAAAACGTTTTGTTAATACGCCTATTTTGTTTAAAAATCATCTGGACAACCTCATTCTTCTAAGGTGATATCTTTAGGAAGTATTTCCTGAATAGATGTCAGGTCATGTGAGGCAGGTGACATTCGTAAAATGACTATATATTTTAAACAAACGATGTTACTAAATATTGTTGAGAGAAAAAAAGGCTCAAAGTGTGCGTAAAAAATTGGAGTGGTTAAAGCGCTCACGCCCCTCCAAAAAAAACGTAAAGGAGCACATTTTTTATAATATATTTTTTTCTTGAAGTACCTATTTCCCCTAAAATGCTGAATTTTTATTTTTCATTAAAAAATATCAATCTTTTAATTAAAGCACTATTTTTAATTTTTAACTTTGGAGGCCGAAATTTTTTGAAATACATATTGTTATGTAATCTAATCATGTAACAATTTCAAACAACATTAATTTATTACAATCTAACACATATACAATTTGCACTGTAATATGACATTTACGTAACATTATTTTTACACTTGCAAATTACAGAAATGAAAGATTAAGATGAATTTTATTTAAAATCAATATAAAAGTTTTATTATAAATTAGTAAATTCAATAAAAATATTGTAAAGTTAACATACAGAACGAAAATGTTATAAAAATTATTTGAAAGTTTGACGTTTCAAGATTTTGATTTCCGATGTAAGCAATCTTCTTTATTTCATGCTACGATCTTGATGTTCTGGGATATTTTGATTCCTGGTAACATAGTTTCTTATTTGCAATGCTGAAGAACAAATAAAATTAAATTGTTACTTAATAATTGATAAAATATGTTTTGATAGTAAGAACGAAAATTAGAAAAGTTTACATTAAAGTTTTGACTATAAAAAAATTCAGTCACGAGTAAAAATGTTATAAAAAGTTAAGATAAGATACAAAGGCAAGGTTTTGTAGGATTTTGAAAGCAGAAAATGAATTATATAAGAATAATCAAAAATATAAGATTTATCAAATGTCAGATTTTAAAAGGTAAATTAAAGCCTTATAAGACAAATTCGTAAGATTTAGCAAGAATAAAAATATTATTTAAATTTTGTATATAGTATGTAAAGTTAGTTTTTAGTTGAATATAAAATAATTTATTTATTATAAATAATTTCTGACAGTCTAAATAAAACCTACATTCATAAAATCCCTATCCGGGGCGACTTTAAACTGTTGCCCAAAATATTTTGACATTTTATAAAGGAATTCTTCTATTTTAAGGCAGCTGTAAAATTTTTCTAATCTGGCCTAGTACAGATACAGATGACTTAGGATAGTTGTATTTAAACCTCATAATTCACCACTAAGCTGGAAAATGCCTTCAGCAATTTTACACGGACCTCCGAACCGACTATTAGGTACATTAAAGATAAACTTCAATAGTAGTTAAATAGAGTTTGTCTTGAATGGTTCCTTTTTCATTAGGGTGCCTGAAGAAGCAACCGGAAGAAGCATTCTTCTTAAAAAGTGTGCAACAACAAAAACTATTTGAAAATTATTTATCAAACCCATGTGTTCAGTGTAGTTTGCAATAAGCGAGTAAGTTTAATAAATTTTATTCTTTTTTAAGCAGTAGAAGCTACACTAAAATTTAGTATGCACTTTTGCTTTTCATTAAATTAAAAATGTTCGTTAACAGTAGATGTCAAAAATATCTTTGGACTAAAAACACTTACTGAATTATTTTAATTTTACGAATTTACCTTGTTTGGAAATATACAATAACAATAATAATAAAGAAGGTGTGTGGAAAAAACAATTAATAATACAAAGATAAATAAACAAATAAGAATTTTTATTTCGCATGTAGTGCATAATAAATAATGTTCGTTTGTTTGTTTATTTAATGGGCGAAGTCATTGATTAATGAGAATTTATCATTTTACATATAATTGTGCATATTTTAATAATTTTCAGTGCATATTTGCATACATATTTTCTGATTTTTTGGTGCATTATTTCAGTCTCCGATTATCACAATGACTAAATATAGAGCATTGCTAGTTAATAGTTAATAAAATATAATTCTCAGAATTAAATAAAATTTCCATTCTCCAACAGGATACAAAGGAATTACCTCTATTTAGGGTAGTACATTCTGCAAACCATTTAACTTCGATCATTTTTACTTAATCTATAATGCTCTTTAATACTTGTGCTAATGTATAAGAATATTATTTTTTTGCTACGTCGCTTTTAAAGGGTGCCAGTGAAAATAATTCTTAATCGATTCATCTAAGTTTTGCGACGAAGATGATCAAAAATATACATTTAACAGTGAGTTTCATACGAAAAGGGGGTGATATCGTGCTGTAGTGATAGCCTTTTAATCTTTTCCAATTAAAGATTCCACCTTCCAGAAATGTTATTTAAAATTTGGAAAATTCAGTAAAAAATCAGGAAAGTGATTAGCATTCATAGTCGTCTTTCTAACCGTTTTCGAATGAAAATGCCGAAACTTTTATTTGGAAAGCACAACCGCCATAATAAATATTGTTGTGGTTAATCAGTTGCGAAGCATAAAAATATAAAACTGAGGCCATAATATCTACCTTTGTTATATGGGGTGTCCCGAAAGTAAACCGCCATACGTCAACCAATGATAGAAAATGTCAATATGAGAAGAAAAGGTTTAATAAATTAGTGTCCTATTTACTGTGGTTTAGAAGATAAAAAATAAAATGTAAGACAACGTAACATAACAAGAACAAATAATAAATATTTAATTATGGTAAGTAAAGACTACTGAAGATAACATGAAATAATAATATTTAATTATAATCGTTGATAAAAATTGTCTCCATTGGATTGAATGCAAGCTTCTGAATGCCGAATGATCATTGTATGTTTCCTATAGATTTTGGCGTATGGTAATTGCTGCTGTATTAATTCTTTCTATCAATTCATCTCGCGTATTAATTTCATGTTGGTAAACCAATTGTTTCATATAGCCCCAGACATAGAACTCTAAACATGATAAATCTGGTGACCTAGGAGGTTAAAGTTAAATTCATTACATACTTTGCTGACCTATATCTTCTAAACCACAGCAAATAGAACACGAGTTCATTAAACCTTTTTTACTCAACATTGAATTTTCTATTGGTGGTTGACGTATGGCGGTTTACTTTCGGGACACCTTGTATATCATCCTATATAAAATTTTGAAACATTACTTAAATTTATAGAATAATACTATTAGCAATTAGATAGATTTGAAAGCTTTTGCTTCAACTCAAGGTTTTGCTATTATTTTGAAGAGCTAACCTCAATTATATTCCATTTTTTTTGTCGTGTACATATCGAGGACTCCATGCAAGAAAGGGGCATTAATTTCTTTTATATTATATGCTCAGATTAGGTGCCGAGTTGCAGTAGATAGGTACCCCCAGTCCAGTACGATACGGAAAGTTAAGCACGGTTGTGTCCGGTCAGTGCTGGAATGAGTGCGTTATCGCGATCCCTCCCACCCACGAGGGCCGGCCACTATCGAGTAGACCAAAACCCTCACTACAAAAAGTAAGAAACTGTGAAAAAGTGCAAAAAATAAGGGAAAGAGGAAGGCCTTTGTCCTATTTAGGGGTAAACAAGCTAATAATAATAATACTTAGATTAACACAATGCATTATATATAAACATTTTCATGATATAAAATTCTGTTAAGGTTTTCCACGAATGCAAAAATGTTAGAAATTATCAAAGAAACTTTCCAAACCAACTCTTTTAGGTTAATTTTAGACCTATACAAATACGACATATTTCTTCAATAAATTACAACATAAAATATTTGAAAGGATGCGAAGATACAGATTCTGTTTTCCTAAAGTTTTCTTACAGTTTTTGTTTAATATAAAATTTAATTCACTGCAGATGAAATCATAAGTACCTCCTGATGTATGTATATAACTTGCGCATTGCAGTGAAAAGTTCTTTTCCTGAACGTGTGCATAGAAGTCCATCGAGTATTATAATATACTCTAGACATGAAGACATGTTCGAATAATGTTATGACTTTCTAAAGACGAACTCCAAGAATTTCAGAGCAAATGCAAAAGATTCCAGCAATATGCACCGAGACGGGAACGTAAAATCTCTCTCTACATTTCCACAAATCAACATGTATAAATAACACCGGCATGATAAATTATTGAAGAATTTCGCCGACTACGTTTATACGACAAGCCACTTTAAATTTGATAAAACATTCCTATTGACACAAATTAGGACGTCGAAAAAATTTCCCGGAATTTCAATGAGATATTTTAACAAGATACAGAAACAACGTTTTGAGTTTATTGCTTTGTATTTAGTTAAAGAAGGCAGGTTGCTTCTCAACAACTTTATTTCACGTGATTGAATTATCTTACCCCTATCTTTGTTGTCGACATATAACCAGGTATCCGACCTATCGAACGCAAGCGGTTTGTTAAGAAAACAATTCTCCAAGTTTTATATTTTTCAGGGAAAAAGAATAGCAAGATAAAAAAGTTAAAGATAATAACTCTGAACTCTGTCTTCGGCGCTTTTAACTTACAGTAAGTTTTAGTTTTATAATGTCCATTCGTTACTGCAAATGACACGTTTATATTAAAAAAAAAAACGCGATATATTTCAACGATGACATAAAATTTTTATACATTTTGGTGAAATCCGACACACTCATTGTTACAGCGTATTTAAAATAATAAATGATGGCGGCTTCATTTTTAAGTTTATTTTTTTTTAACCAGATGCCAGTTCATTAGCTAAAATTTAATTAAAAAGTATCCCGTTTTAATAATACTGGCGTATATCTATGCACGAATTACGAATATGACGAATTTTAACAAAAAGCTAGTACGACGTATTTTATAGCACTGCGAGAATTATTTTACATTTTTCAGAGAGCGCAATTTGAAATTAGCTTCGTTATTTTTCTGTAGTTTTTTTTGCCAAACAATTATTTTTTACTACTGAGAATCGACTTCAGAAATTGGAGTGGTTTATTAAAAATAAGGTAAAAATTCTCTTTTTGTAATTCTGAAAGGCTTAGCTCCTTTAATAGGTGATTATGTGATTATCAATTTTCAGTTCATTAAATAATTAAGTAAAAACCGAAATAAAAACATAAAGGATACTCGAAGCTGAAATACTAAAATCAATAAATAAAAAGGCTCTTGATTATTATTTCTAACAACAAGCTAATATTAAATACTTAAAGAGAATAAATCGAATTCTTTGCAGTACAGCACAAAGAACATTTGCTTATTAAAGCCACATACGAGATCATGATGTTACAATGAGATACAGAAAGAACACTTACGGTTTCCTTTTTTAAAATGGGCGAGCTTTATTTTTTGCCATCATATTTCGGCACGTGTCAAAATCACGGTTTAAGAAGCATGCTCAGTATTCAGGACTTGCATTCACTATTGCCAACTAAAAACACCGCAGACTACAGAATTCATGGCGGATTTTGCTTAATATTCCTTATCATGAGCTGTGATCAAGAAAAAAAGGAAAAGGATGAATGTGAAAGCACCTTCAACCCATACCTAACAACGTCAGCGTTTTGGACGTATTCTTAGCTCTTTTAAGTGGTTATCACATTTTATTCAGACAGCGGATTTTTGGATTTCTTGCCTGATTTTTCTATTTTAAATAAATTCTTTAGGTACAAAATTGTGTTTTATGAATTTGAATTAGCCTTGTAACTACACACGTTTTGAAAAATTATTAAAAATTCGTTTCCCCAAAGTAGTAAATTCCTAAAGATGGAATTGTTTGATATAATAATCCTTAAAGAAAATAAACGTGTTAAATATAGTTATTTCTTTACAGATAAGCGAATATACGAAACTTTTAGATAAATAAATAGGCTTCGAAGTTCTCGGGACTTTCTTATTAAAGGAACAAACTGAAAACTGTAGGATTGAGTTAAAAAAACTATTCGCATTTCGGCAGTACCAAAATTAGATTTCCTACTCAAACACGCAAGGAATTTAATATTTTACTTGCTAGTATCTCCGAAGTTCTTTTCTGAAATTTTTAGATTTTTTATTGATTTTATTGGCGATATAAAAATGTATTTACGATCCTGCTAAACCACAGTAAACCATTTTGGATGATGTTGGAAAAAAATTTATAGAAATATTTTTAAGATTCACAATTCAAAAGAGAAGTTGCGTTATAATTCCTTAATATTACAATTTAATTTTTTTCTTCTTCCGGTGTCTATCCCTTCCGGATGTTGGCGATCATGGTGGCTCCTTACTTTATCTGCAGCAGCTCTAAATAATCCTTTTGTTGTTGATGCAAATCACGTCCTAAGATTCTTCAGCCTTCTTCCCACTCCTCTCTTGCCGTGTATCTTGCCTAGTAGGACGAGCTGTAGTAGTCCATATCTCTCCCTGTGTCTCATGATATGTCCCAAATATTCAAGTTTCCTGATCTTGATTGTTTCCATTAAGTCAAGATTTTTATTCATTCTATCTAAAACGCTCTTGTTGGTAACATGTTCTACCCATGAAATCCTCAGTATTCGCCGATATACCCACATCTCGAAGGTTTGTATCTTTTTGCTAGATGCCTCCGTTAGCGTCCACGACTCCATTCCGTAAAGAAGCACAGAGAACACATAACATCTTACCAAACGCATCGTCATTTATATATTAACACGTTGACTGTCGCCATAAGAGAAAAGTGGCATTCCCCGTGTGCCGGGATAGAAATAAATAAATAATGAACTTCTATATTCAAACTTGGAATACTCCCTAACAGATATCGCTAGCGCGTTCAGTTATGCAGCAAATTGAACACTATTTTATTCCCTACAGGCCATATATACTTTTGCAACCATTAGTAAGAGGCCGCGTTCATTGCAAGCCATTGAAGAGAGTACCTACTGTGCAACACTGGTGATGCTCACGGCACCAAGGTGAACTATTAGTGAGAATCACCGGTGATGCTCACGGCAGTCAACGTGTTAAGATGATGTTCCTTTAATATTGATCCTATTTTGTTGAACGCTGCTCTAGTTTTCTCGATACGGCATTTGATTTCCACTGAGTGATCCCACTGTTCATTAATTGTACTACCCAGGTATGTGTATTTTTGTACTTGTTCTATTCTGCTATTTTCTATTATCAGGTTTACTGGCGCTGTGTTGTTCTTACTGATCACCATGCATTTTGTCTTTTTCTTGTTTAGTTTAAGACCGTATCGGTCGCTCACTCTATTCATTATTTATTGTAGATCTTCAGGGCTGTCTGTAAGTATCACAGTATCATCTGCATAACGGATGTTACTTATGCGTTCCCCTTTAATCAATATTCCTTCATTACCTCCTTCTATGGCTTCATTAAAGATCTCTTCCGAGATTAAGTTAAAAAGGATTGGCGATAGAACGCAACCCTGACGTACTCCTCTTTGGATTAAAATTGTTTCCGACTTTGCTTCCTCTACCGCTATGTCGGCGTATTGGTTCCAATATAAGTTTCTTATAATACCGATGTCCTTATCATCTAGTCCGATTCGTTTTAGAATTTCGATAATCTTTTCATGTTTTATTGTATCGAATGCCTTTTGATAGTCTATGAAACATACGAATACTTCCTGATTGACGTCTAGGCATCTTTGTATCAATACTTGTATGCAGAATAGTGCTTCTCTGGTACCTACTGCATTTCTGAAGCCGAATTGTGTGTTCGACATTATTTGTTCTTTGCATGGTCCGTAGATTCTTCTCTGAATCATTTTCAAGAACACCTTAAGTAAGTGGCTCATCAGGCTTATGGTTCTGTAATCGTCGCATTTGTTGGCATTGCTTTTCTTGGGTATAGGAATGAATGTTGATCGTAGCCATTTTTTACTTTATGTATTTAAATTTATTAAACGCTACTTTAAAAAATTAAATTAGACCTCGTGGTAAGAGTGCCTGCCTCCTAGCTAGGAATCTTGGGTTCGAATCTCATGCAGTGGTAAGGATTCCTCACTGCTTGAGGTCGGTGCTTGAGCGAGTGAAGCCATTTAATCGTTTGGTTACAATTAACGATTCTGTCTGCGCATGGGTCGGCTGCAGATAGTAACAAGACCCACGTACTATACATTTAATGCACGTTTACAAACTTTGCAGAAGGTAACGGGAAACCACTGCAGAGAACACATTTCCCTAGTATAAGCAGCTTTAAGGATGCAACCAACCAGCTCTATGAGCTGATGACCACACACATAATATTGGAAAGACTTCACAAAAGAAATGTAGCACGACTTATATGGAGGCTAAACAAGATATGGAACATGTTACGTAATAAGAAAAGACCAGTTAACAAATACATACAAATTAATACACTTCTTAGTTCCTAACGATACGTGAGTTACGCATTTTAAACAATTATAAATGAAACCGATACACATGAATCAAACGAAGACTACGGAAACGCAATACAGGATAAGAAACAAATACCGTAAAACATTTCCCAAACAGACATAACTGCAATGGCTAAACTTAAAAACAGAAAATCTCCAGTTATAAATTTAATAAACAATAAATTGATTAAATATGGAGGCGAAAGATTAATTCGGGAAATTTTCAAAAATTATTATGGCAGGAATTAAACCTAAACAATGGAAGACATCTATAGCTAAACAAAACCCAAAAACTACAGAGGAATCTGTCTGCTGAGTGCTGTATCGAAATTAACAAGCCAGATCGGAGTTAGCGAAGAACAACAGAGCTTCCGATCTAACAGATCCACTATAGACTCCATATTTATATTGCAACAGGTAATAGAAAAATCTACTGAATTTAATAAGCCACTACTTTTATGCTTTATTGATTAAACCCAGAGGTTTGGCAGACTACGATTAGTCGATGTTTTAAATCTTCTGAACGAAAACAATATCGATCCTAAAGTTATAAAAGTAAAAAAATACCTAAACACCAGCAACACTACTCATATATGAACAGATAATGGAATGACTGAAGAGGTAGCCATATCAGTAGAATAAAGGTTAGACGGAGGCATTGGAGAGACCATGTCGATAGGATAGGTGAAGAACGACTGGCAAAATGGGCAAAAATAAGGAGAGCCAACTCAGAACGACCTATAGGAAGACCAGCTAAAAGATGGCAAAAATGTTGGACATCTACATTTCAAGAAAAGTAAACAAAGAGCTCATAGGAAGACCACGTCCTAGAATAAGAAGAAGAAAAAGAGGAACTTTTAGTGGACATTTTTAGCATTTGATGTGATTCAAATTAAAGCAACAATAAGTTTAGAATGCAACAAACGGATTAGATATACAGGGAATTTTTCTTTTTAGTATACATATCCCCTATGTATACTTTTATAATAAACGCAAATAGGCAACCCACTATACACTATAAACGTCACGTCACGTGGTGCGAAAAGGTTATGTGTCATGTTTGTAAATAAAGAATAAATCAAAATTAGTGGAATATCAACACAATTTTAATTCAACGATTATTCTAAAACATAAAATATCAACAATACAAAACAGAAAGGAAAATAAAAACAGCAACAGTTAAAGACTAATTTTTTGACATTAACTTAATTTGATGATTTTTGCCACAGCATGCTAACTTTTTAACGTTTATAGTGTATAGTGGGTTGCCTATTTGCGTTTATTATAAAGGTATACATAGGGTATATGTATACTAAAAAGAAAATTTCCCTGTATGGAACCCTGTAGAAAGAATTAGAAATCAGATCAAGTATATTTTAGATGAACTCCGAATGACGATCCTAATAATTAAAACCAATATCCTCCACGAAATCTGTTGTTCAAACCAAAAATAATTGTATATTACATTAATCGAATAACAAAAATTGAAATTTCCACATTAATGAACTTCTCGATAACTATTCGATTGATATTCTTTTTCGCTATTCGATTACTGCTAGTTCAATCGATTATAAATAATTTTGCTAGCAATAGTTTCTAAGGCTCATAATAATTATTAGTAGCAACACTACTCATGAGCCTTAGAACCTATTTCTAGCAAAATTATTCACAATGGATTAAACTAGCTGTAATCGAATAGCGAAAAAGATTGTTAATCGAATAGTTATCAAGAAGTTCATTAATAGAGAAATTTCAATTTTCGTTATTCGATTAATACCCAGATAATATGCCTATTGTCCTTAAAAAAGGACACCTGCTATGGTAACGCAGTTTTCTAGATAACGCGTGTTTCTGCGAATTTCCAATAGATGCAGTAACGCATCTTAGCTCTTGATACACGTGGCAGTGTTGTTTCACAGTTTCACCATTGTTCGTTTTTGTACCACAAGTTGAAAGAGTTTTTAAGTGCTTTAAAAAGTGTTGTTACAAAAAGTGGCATACCATGTGGACCTCAATTTGAAGGGGTGAGTATTTTTCTGCAGCGCAATCAACGACATATTAGCAGGAGCGCTGTCTTCCAAAAAAAGCACACCCCTGGCAAGTTTTTCGCGGCATTTACAATTTTTTACGTAATTGAGTTAGCAACTCAGTATAATGTGTTTTCCGTGATACTTATACCCTGTTCCAAATAATCTATCAGAATTATTATACCATCTTTGCCGCAGAAAACTGAGCTAAGAATCTTGCCAGCCGATTTTTGAACACGGAATGTTTTGGGTCGTGGAGAATCAGAATGCTTGCACTCTTTGGATTGCTCTTTAGTTTTTGGGTCATAGTGATGGACCCACGTTTCGTCCATAGTAACAAGCCGATCCAAAAAGTTGGAGGAATCTTCTTCAAAACGGCGGCAGATTTCCTTCGCCATAGTCAATCGAACGCGCTTCTGATTAGCATTCAAGCATCTGAGAATACATTTGGCCAAAACCTTCCTCATACCCAAGTAGTGATGAACGATGTGAACCACACGTTCATAGGAACTGTGCAATGCTATACGCTTGAACCCAATTCGTCGATCTTCTAAAATCATATCATGGACAGAATCAATGTTTTTCAGAGTGGTCACGGAAATTGGTCTTCCAGAGCGGTGCTCATCTTTGACATCTGACCTTTCTCTTTTAAATTCCCCAACCCAGTTTTTAATATGGCGTATGAAGGACACTGATCCCCTAAGGTTTATATTATATCAGCAAAAATTTCTTTGCTCGATAACCCTTTCCAAAAAAAATACTTAATAACTGACCGAAACTCGATTTTTTTAAACTGTAGCTTTTCCTCAAACATGCCGTTTTCAAAAATGCACAGTTTTATCACCGTTCAACTTATGGATGTCAGACTTTGACAACTTATTTATAAAACATCATAGTTGTAACCATAGCAACCATATTCAATTTTGTCTACTAGAGACTTTCCAGGCTAACTAGATATTAATGCCCCCTCGTATTTCAACTGTTTGTTTTTTGATCAAATATTTTTAAAGAAAATAACAGTATTATTTTAAAGCTTGGGGGATGTTAAGTAAAAACCTGAAATTTCAAAAAATAAAAACGATTGTTTTATTGAAATAAAGTCACATCCATCAATCATAATAAAGACTACTGAGAATAAAACAAGACGACAGTAAACTTTTCGCACGTAATATATTTCTAGAAGTCTTCATCCACACTTTTCGCACATTCTTTATGCCCCCTTTTTAATAAATCACCAATATGTATATCTGTCCCCCAAAACTTCGCCCCGAGGGTATCGGATTCACTATGGGGTGTGATTACCGATAGAGGTCGTCTTTTATCATCTTTGACAGGAGGTTTATATAGGCTGAAAATACATTAATGTAAAGAATTCGTAGTGGCGACAAAAAACTCGGACACGCATATTCTCCCTTGATAACAAATAAGTTAACGAGTATACGGGGTTTTATCTAGTTTTTCATGCACGGTTTGGACAAGCAAAAGTAATTGACGGAACAAAATTTTCTGTTTTATCTTCAGGGCTTTGATGCAGTTTACCGTTTTTATGCGAACCACTTAAACTCGACGCTTTAGCCACATCTTCACGCTATCTAAATTCGTTTTTGCACCGGCTTGTTTCATATTTTCGTCGTAATTTCACCGCGACGCGTCGAAAACCTACAGTACCTGCTAAAAGCCTGACAATTTTATTTTCCCACAGATTGAATAAAGGAGGCCCGATAATGCGAAAGCTTCGAGCCTGTTTCCACCTCTACCTCTACAGCTAGAAACATTTGTCTTAAGTCTAACGCGCAGACATTCGTCAATCTAAAAGTGCCTAACAAAAAATGCATAATCTTTGCGAATGGAAAGCGAGAGAGACTGTATCGGGTGTGAGGACTGGGAATTGCCTGATTTCCACGGTTATTGAAACTACAACTGGATTTACAGCAACCTCTGAAATAAAGAAGTTGAAGAAAAATACGAGTTTTGATTACTTACTGAAACCTCAAAGCACTTCTACTTCAAAAGTTTTTAAATCAAACGCGTGCTATAAAAAGCCGGATTCAATTGTTGATATATGAATTATTTATTCTCGACCGAGCGATCATCGAACAAACAACAGATGGAATTTAAGCTTTCACAAACGGTGTTTATTTTTAAACAAGAAGCTTATTTGGACAATGAAAACCCGTTTGTACATCACTTTTAAATTTCTTAGACAAACATACAAACATTCATTTGGGATGTTACAAAAACACATAAATCTTGCAAATTTGTTTAAAAAAAGAAAAATTTTATAAATTCACTCCGGAAGTTCTATAACAAGAAGCAATAATCGTTGTAGTAAATACCTATATAAAGGAAACTTATATCAGAACAAGGAACCATAAATTTATTCTTTTTATCTTGTAATAGGGCGGTAACTCGTAAAAATACAGGCCAGCTATACTGGTGGAAAATGCTGTTAGGTTATCGCGATTGTAGGCAACTGCAACGTCAACAAATTAAAGAAAATATTCCCCGTTCTAATATATTCTGATTTACAATCTAAATCTAAGCGTAATAACAGTTTTAGTTGGTGCAGTTATAAAAATTTATGAGAATATGATAAGTAATAATTTTCAAACATTTCGTATAAGGAACAATCTTCCATGCACCTAACTAGGTTTTGATAAAAGTTAATTTATGACGTACGATTACGTTTTATATGAACACGCGAAGGAATTTATACAAGTTTTTTTTCCACATCGTACGAACGAGCTCGAGGAAATTAATTAATTTAGAATCTTACATGTAAAACGTCGTTTACTTCGTGAATTATTTCTTTTTTCAGTGCCTTTAAAAACACCTAAAAAATTCGACATAAAAGGATTTTCTCATATTGAAAATATTAGAAATGAAAAGTTTCGAAGCTGAGTTCGTACTACGCAATAAAATTCGTCTCCACCCTTTTATCGTGTTTGTTAGTTTCGAAACTGACCGTAACATTCAGGGAACTCCGAAACTTCCCAAAGAGTTTGAACGTTTGTGCAATTTGAACCAAATATTATTTGATACGAGGTATAAAGTCCGACGTTTATGCTTTGTATTTATGTCCAAGTATAAACTCCGGCGTTCAAACTAATAATTTATTTTATAGAATGTTGATAACACAACAATCCTCGCAACAGATGGGAATTTTAGTTGAATAGCAAATCGATTTCAGTATTGCAGTTGGACAATGATGAAGTGAAAGCTGTAAATGTTATAATGTTGGTCTTGCAAACTCCTGAAATTAATTAGGTTCTATTGAAGCAATTAGGGAAGTTGAGTGTGTTCGTCCGTTATTCAGACAGCCTTACTGGACACGACAGTTAAACTCTGGTCAATGGATAATAGTAGAATGCTTTATCAAACTTGCCATTAGCAATGTTATGGCCCTTACAATTCCGAGGAGCATCATCCAGTACCACCTACATATTTAACCGCGGAGAAGTTTAAAGAATTCCCAACAGTCTAAAAATGTAATATATGGATTAACTACACACCTACACAGTGCGGTGTATTTCTACGGTCTATTTGTTCTTCCTCAACAATAACAAACTGAGCTTCTGGGAAATTATTTATTTTTAAGAAGAATACAATACTTATTCTGACTTTGTTAAAGTTTTCTCAAAACAAACTACGTATTTACTAAAGGATAATGAGTATGATGTAGACATGAGGTAAGAATGCAAGAGAGATGCTTCAGCTTTAAATAGAATAATAAAATTGCTTACTTAGGGTTTTACATAAATCCCAATCATAAAGAAAACTCAAAATTCGGTTTTAGTTACCACGTAGGCCTCAATGATCCCAATGACCTAAAATATTTTTGACTGCTTATTTTTTATTGGGAAATTGCACCAATAAATAACCTACTAAATTCTTGACGTTTCAGAGATATTTTTCAAAATATTTTAAACAGCTACTTTAAGTAAATGTATTATTAATAGTTAATTAACATTACAATATTAATACCTATGTAATCAGTGGCCTAAAGCACACTCTCGCAAACGCCGCACGGCGGGGGTCCCATGCCTTATGGGAGCCCATTTTCGTAAAAAATAAAACTTCGTAAAAGGAAATATTGAGTTAAGCAAGGAAAGATAGACAGCTTTCTTGATGTACCTGAACCTTTAAGTACATACAGGGTCTGAAGAAAATATTACAGAATGTGGATAAAGTTAGCGATGGTGAAAAAATAAAACTGTCGATTATGCACTTGCTCAGCACAAAACACAAGAAGTGATTAAATGAAGAGAAACTACAAAAAGGGTTGCAGATGTCACAACTATATAGGCTATGTGTAATTTCCCTCTAAAAGGCTACCGTGAAACTTCAAAATCCGATTTGCAACAGAACGGCAATTTCGTCACCTGAGGATTATAGTGTTCTATCTGCATTTAAAAAAAAATGGGTTAAGTCTTGATTTGAGTGCTCCAGATGCATATTGTTCTATCTGAATATAATTTGGGTATATATTGTATAGTAAGGTAATATAGGTCGTGTTAAAATGTTCTAACTACATATCCCTTCATCTTTTGAGTATTATAATGTTCTATGTGACCGACCAATAGATTTACAGCATTTTTGTTGATAGAACAATTTAACACCAAAATAAGTCAGACTTGATATTAATTTGTTGTTGTGAACGTTGACGTTGTTTGCGTTTCTACTGTGCAAAATAGTGTTCTTTTGGTGATTTTTAATAATAAGCAATGGACGAAATGGCAAGGTAAGTTATCTACCATTATCTATTGTTGATTGTAGCTTGCCCAAATTATTGTTAATGTTGCGATTTTGAGATCAATTTCAAACAATGAATTTATTAACCTCACTTTTGCATGTTTTAAATTTTTAGTACTGACGGTGATGGATTTATATTATATGATGGAGACGACAGTGACAAGGATCCTACATACAAACCAGCAGAAAATGAATATGAAACTGCGTATTTTGATTTGTATCTTGACAATCTGCTAAGCAATAATGAACTGGAAAATGGGAACATCGAAAACACTGAGAACGAAAAAGGTGCCACTAAAGAAACTACTACAGTATCAGTTTCTTTAGTGGCACCAGTAACTGGTGATGCGCCTATACATTGTAAAGCAATAAATGAAAAGTAAATAGTAATTTTAGTTGTGGTACTTACTGCATTTTGTGTTTTTGTTTACATTTAAGAAAGCGTACTAAAAATCAGACAAGGAATGAAGCCGAATGGAAACGAAATGTGAACTAAAAACTTTGTGAGCATGGGCAACCTTATAAAGACGTAAAAGGTAAAATCCGCAGAGAAAGAGAAATAAAAAATAAGAAAAATTGCGAAACGAGCTGTAAATTCAAATGCACAAATAAAATAAATCAAGATACTAGAATTATATTACACAGAAGTTTTTGGCAATTATCTGACGAGGGTAAACTGAATTTTTATAACAAAAATACACAATGTTCGTTAAAAAAACGATCGACTGTTAAAAATAGTGCCTCTAAGAGGCAACGTGAGTTTTTTTACAAAATTTTTTTTGTAAATATTGAGCAGATACGAGTTTGTAAGCAATTTTTCTTGGACACAATTGATATTAGTCAACGCCGTGTATCATATTTTCATGAAAATAAAAGAACGCAGGTGAGCGGAGTTCCTAAACCAAGTAATCGTGGAAAACACGCAAAAAAAAACTATACCCACTGAGTAGCGAGATAGTGTAATGTTCCATATATTATAAACAGCATTGCAAAAGTCGAATCTCACTATTGTCGCAGAAGCACTACAAAAGAATATTTTGATGTAAATTTAAATTTATCAAGATTGTTCAGTCTCTATGTGGAATGGTGTACGGATAAAAATATTTTACCTGTTAAGGAAAGCAATTACAGATACATATTTAATTATAAATTTAATATAGAATTTCTGAAACCAAAAAAGGATAGGTGTGATGTATGTGAATTAATCCGGATCAAAGAAGAAACTAACAGTTTATTAGAAGAAGAGAGTGTCCGGTTTAATAAACACACATCATCGAAGGTAGTTACAAAAGCAGAGCGTGATAAGGACCGCCAAAATAATGAACCAGAAACTGCAGTCATATGCTTCGATTTAGAAAACGTCTTTGCCTTACCAAGGTCCAATACATCTGCCTTTTTTTAGAGTAGGAAGCCTAATACCTATAATTTGACTAGTCACTGCAATAAAAATAAACGCGCATACTGTGCAGTATGGTCTGAGGAGTTTAAAGGGAGGTCAGGTCAGGATATTGCTGCAGCTTTATGTACAAATTTGAAAAACATTTTAGCTGATATACCTAATTTGAAGAAACTTATCCTTTGGTCGGATTCATGCGTTCCACAAAATCGAAATAGTATTATGACCATTGCATTAAAAACATTTATGGAAGAGACCACTGTGGAAGAAATCGTACAAAAATATTGTGAGCCCGGTGGTCATAGTAGCATTCAAGAAATAGATAACATACACAGCCAAACGGAGAAATATCTTAAAGGACAAGAAATATTCAGCCCTTTGGGTTTGGTTAGAGTACTCCCAGAAGTAAAAAAAAAAAAAAATTAAAGTTTATCACTTAAAACAAACTGATTTTAAGGAATTCAAGGGTGCTACTGTAGGTTACAATTTTAAAAGCATCCCGTATGCTTCATTAAAACAAACTAAGTATTTACGAGCAGAACCAATGAAAATTTACTACAAATTAGATCATGCAGACGAATTCTTGATGGAAGATATGACCACTGTTTCAACACGGAAAGCCCTTATTTTACAAAAATTGCCAACGTTAAAAACATGCCCTCCTGCAAAGGAATGCTTGCTGCCTTTGGCAAAAGTTGCTGATTTATATAAACTTTTTAAATTTTTGCCTTCAGTTGATGCATTATTTATACAAACGTTATTTAAGCAGTACAACGACCCCAAATTTTAGAAAATTTGATAAAAAGCAAAATTAAGACAACGCCAGGAAGACATAGACAGTCCAAAAAGTCCAAATATGTTGAATATGAATTTAATAGCCCTTCAACTTTAAAAACTACATCAAATTATACCCCAAGAACACAACGGAAGAATGCTAAACAGGGCCCTTCCTTAAGCAAGAAAAGGACCAAAACTAAATAGAAGATACTGCGTTACGTAATAATATTTAAATTTAAAATATTTAACATGCTGTTTTCTCAAAATGAGTATTGTTTTCAGTTTTATTATAATCAATGTTAAGCAGACAAAACAAAAAAAATATGTTTCGTTTTTTTGTGTATCGTTATTCTAATAAACTTTAATAAAATAACAACGTTTATTAAACCCTTTATGTATATATAGATATACACAGTAAAACTTTAATTAAATAACCAATATCTCTTGCAACTATTTGCTCATGAATGCCTAAAGTTCGCGATTCCCACATATTGTAATAATTGCAGATAGAACACTATAATCGTCAGGTGACGATTTGTTTAAATACTTATAATAGAAGTATTAACAAAATACGTCGCCATAATGACGATTCACTTGCAAAAAAATTGACAAATATTAAAGTTCCATTTTTTCTTGATTATCATGCATACGACTCAAAATATGTCTCAGATTAACCAATTGAGACTGATTATTTGATACATAACCACAATAAATTAATGACTGTGATGGCGAAGATAACTTAAAAATCAATGAATCCTTTTCTTGGACATTGAGAGATTTTGATAGAAAAAAGTATCAGAAATTGGAATCGATATAAATAAGTGCAGGGCCCGTAGTATATTCTAGCGGGGGGGGGGGGGGGGGGCTGGAGTGTTCTGCTACGCCACTGCCTATGTTATATACAATGACTGGCAAAAAGTTCGCAACATACTTATGGGAATATTTTTTATTATTAGAGTATCAAAAAAAATTTTCTGTGGTATCGATTCTGCATGTCCGATAACTTAACAATCGAATTTGATGTGTGTCATGTGACCACTGATATGGCGGTAAATTTAAAAAGTAACTGTGAAGCGGCAAAAAGTGGGACTAGATGACAAGATAAAAGGTTTTTTGAAGTCCCAAACCGTTCCAATTCTGTCAGATTGCATGTTCAATGTGCGTTTTTGTTAATGTGTTGAAGATCTCGGTGTTTGATCTGCGGCGCACCTGATATTCCACCACTAAATGAAGCGACAATGTTTCCATTGAGGCTATGGGCGTGGAAGAGATCGCCCCCGTTATTCCTACGCAGGAAAGCCTTCGTAGTTTACTACTATTAAAACAAATATATTTCCAAAATTGTGGCAAACAGCTCGTGTTTGTCCTGTCCTTAAAAAAGGTGATCCCGCAAACATTACCAATTATCGGCCAATATCTATTTTGTCCAACTTTTCGAAAGTCTTCGAAGTAATTATTTACAATTAACTTTACAATTCGGTGAAGTCTCATTTATCTCAATTTCAACATGGGTTTGTCGAAAAGCGTTCTACTGTTTCGAATTTACTATCTTTTACACAATATGTTTCGGAAACATTAGATTCTCAGAGTCAAGTTGATGTCATTTACACAGATGTACAGAAAGCATTTGATCAAATTGATCATTATCTTATTCTTGCGAAGTTGAACCAACTGGGAGCAAGCTCTGCATGTTTGAAGTTATTTAAAAGTTATTTAGTTGGAAGAAAACAATACGTAGAATATAATAATTATAAATCTGATGTCTTCTATGCTGTATCTGGGGTTCCACAAGGGTCAAACCTTGGACCTTTATTGTTTTTAATTTTTATCAACGATTTACCCTCTCATCTAAAATGTCACAAATTGCTATACGCTGACGACTTAAAGATATTTACAACTATTAATTCTCTCAATGATTACAATTTTCTTCAAAACGGGTTGAATATTGTTAACGAATGGTTTACTCACAACTCCTTAAGCCTAAACATAAACAAATGCCGAGTCATGAGTTATTGCAGGAGAAAATTTCCAATTATAATGGCATACAGTATTGGTAGCGCCGAACTTATCAGATGTGATGACATCAAGGACTTGGGTGTTTACTTTGACAGTCAGCTTACTTTCTCTAACCATGTCAATACTACTGTCAAATCATCTACTGCCACGCTTGGTTTTGTAATTCGGAACAGTCGCGGTTTTATAAATGAGTTAAGTATAAAGACGCTCTACTTTGCCTATGTCAGAAGTAAACTTGAATACGCAGTGTTGGTGTGGTACCCTTTTTATGAAAAATACATTAATATTCTTGAATCTGTTCAACGGAGGTTTCTTAAATTTTTAGCATTTAAAACTGACGGTGTTTATCCTCAGCAAGGCTCAGATCAAAATGTTTTGCTTCAGCGATTTGATACTGATTCTTTAAATAAAAGACGCAAATCTATATCTATTGCATTTCTGTACAACCTACTTCATAATAAAGTTGATTGTTTAGACTTATTAGGGAAAATTAATTTTAGAATACCACGTCCCTCGTCACGTTTACAAAATGTTTTTTATTGTTGTAAAAGTAATACAAATGTCTTGGTTAAATCACCTGTACATATTATGTGTAATAACTTCAATGCTATCTCACATTTATGTGATGTTAACAATGATTGTTTAAATTATATCTTGTCCTTTTTAGAAGACAAATAATACGCGTGCAATAAATATTATTAAATATTATTAGGTAATTCCCTTTTGTGTTTTTCTAAATATATATATTATACAGTTTGGTATGTGTAATTAATGTAATTAATGTAAAATGTTCTTTATTATATACAAGTAAATAGATTAGTAAGTTATATTCATTAGTGCATGCAAAGTTTATATAATATTATGTGTGTCCTGTTTTGGTGTAATACTGTTGGGCCTTTAATATATATTATTATTATTATTATTATTATTAATTTATTAATTGTCACTCTGTTTCTGTGCCACCAAATGATAGAGGCATAAGTGACTGTTAGTATTACCACTCTCGTATATGTCCACAAAACCATTTTAGGTTGCGGACCCCAAGTTTTGCTTACTGTTACTGTTACTGTATAAGCTGTCCGCAGATTTTCATTGCCTTCAAATACTGGAGGTTTCTATTACGAGTAAATGAATGATCGTAGTCTTCTTCGAAGTAACCGATAGTCCTTCTTTTGGGCACCACTACGCCACGGTATTCAGGGCTTGTTAAATCAGATTTGACACAATTACTCCGAACTTCTCGCTAACGAGTATGGTAGTATCATCTGCATATTCTTGCGCATACCGGGTGTTTGACTTAAGGGGCGAACATAGGGAAATAGCATGGGAAATCGTATATATACAGATTCCTGCTCCCCGTTTGAGTTGATAGGATGGATAGTGGCATCAATCGAAAGACAAAAAATACGCTTAATTTGATTCTACTTTACTTCGCCTCGCGAATTAAACTTTTCCATTCGTGGATAAAATTTCTCTTTATTCACTTGTACCATAAATAGATATTTTCATTTTTACAGTTGTTAATAAGCTGCATGCCTTCACCAACTCAATCCAAAACTACACTGAATCACATCTCCCAATTCCTGACCGTATCCAACCTACCTGCCCCAATGAAATCAAAGCAATTATTAACATATTACCCAGAAGGAAATCTCCGGGATGTGATCTTATCACTAATGAAATTCTGAAGCGATTCACAAAGAAGGTACTTGCATTCCTGACGACACTGTTTAATGCTTGCCTCAGAAAGGGATACTTTCCAATAGCATGGAAATATGCCATAGTTGTTATCTTTCCCAAGCCAGGAAAAGATAACAAAAACCCTAATAACTATCGACCAATAAGTCTCCTAAACATTCTCTCAAAAATATTCGAACGAATAATCTACTCCAGACTAAATGATCAACTACAAGAAGCAAATATTCTCCCACCATTTCAATTTGGATTCAAAAGCGGACACTCGACCTGCCACCAGCTTCAACGGATAGTAGAAATAATCGAGACAGGATACGAAAATAAACAGTATACTGCAGCTGTATTTTTGGATATCGCGAAAGCTTTTGACAAAGTTTGGACGGAAGGCCTTAAATATAAATTGCTCCATCTGCCAATACCAAGCTACCTTAAAGCGATAACCCACTCATTTTTAGATGACAGGACCTTCGCTGTGCGAATCTACTCAACTGTCTCTGATAGCAAACCTATCAAAACCGGGGTGCCCCAAGGGAGTGTTTTGGGACCGATGTTATTTAACATATTTGTTAGAGATGTTCCGCTTACACGCGAAAACCTTGCCATGTATGCAGACGACACCGTGATCATATCGCAAAACTGGAACCTGAATGAATCAATATCTCAATTGCAATCAGCTGCCAACGAAGTGAACAACTGGCTAACTAAATGGTATATAGCACGCTCAACTTGTGCTACGCCAGACTAGCAAAATTGTATCCAATAATAAATCGACAATCGTCACTTAAAACCGACTGTTCACTACTCCTTTATAAATCGCTAATTCGACCGTTAGCAACATATGCTTGTGTTATTTGGAGCAATGCCTTTAAATCAAACACCAACAAAATACAAACACTGCAGAATAAAGTTCTGAGGATGTCAGTTGATGCCCCTTGGTATGTACGAAATGCACAACTACATCACGAGTTAAAAATCGCAACTATTGAAGAATACCTGGGGAAGACTACCAAAAAATTCCTACTTCATATTAACAACTGTGAAGGTGCTGCCCATTACAGGCTAGGACATAAAACTATACACAGAAGATTGCAACGCAAACTTCCACAAGATTTATATGACAACAGCGAATATGAAGATAATTAATCTGCTAACACCCAAGAATATGTACTTCATTCCAGAGGACTACCTGATGCGTTAATTGTGTATCTTATGATATGTTCTGTAATACATGTAAACTTTATAACAATGCCGTGAATAACAATGTACCTTGTTGAACTGGCAAAAATTTAATAAAAAAAAGGATTTTATTTATTTATTTGATGGTATTACGCCGATGTATTATCAAAATGGGTAACTGGCAGTACGTTATAACATTTTAAGCAGTTAAAATTTGTTTAAAGGCATTTAATTATAAATTATTACTAAAACTAGAAACATTACAAATTTATAAAAAGAAAAATTTGCAGATAATTTAATTTTTGTGCAATCGGACGCGAAGTGGTTATTTCGCGTACGCAATACAGGACGCGAAATCCGATTTCGCGGGCCTAGCCCGCTAGATACAAAACGCGTTTTATTTATGTTATTTCCATAGACACATTGTGACATAAAAGCCGACTTTCTATTTATTTACAATGAATTAAACTGCTTGTTTTTCAAAAGTAATAAAATTTGTAATTATGTATTTTTTACAGCTGCACAAAAAATGTTGTGTATACTTCGTCCGCGAAATTCTTTAGCGCCCTCGAGATTGTCCTGCCTCGGGTGCAAGCGGCCTCGGCGACAATTTTTCTCTCGGTACGCTAAAAAGGAATTTCGTGGCCTTAGTATACAAATAACTGTTATTGATTTATTAATAACGCGTATTGCCTCGTCTTGCCCTTATTACAGCTTCCATTCTTCGGTGCATACTTTGAATAATGGCCTGAATGTCGGTTTGAGGAATATTTCTCCACTCCTCCTCAAGAGCAACGCGAAGATCATTTACATTCTCCGGGACAGCTGCACGACCTCTGACACGTTTCTTAAGCACGTTCCAAACATGTTCAATGGGGTTTAGAACTGGGCTACGCGCTCGCCAACTCATTCGATGAATTTGCACTTGTTACAAATATTCTGCAACGATACGTGCTGCGTGCGGTCGGGTATTATCGTCCATTAACACAAACCCATCACCAATAAACGGGGCGTAGGACACAACATGTTCTGAAACAATTTCTTCTATGTATCTATGAGCCATCAAAGATCCATTTTCAACGAAAACGAGCTCCGTACGGGCTTGGTAAGAAATGCCAGCCCATACCATTGCAGAGTCTTTGTGGAACGGTGTCCTTGGAGCAAAATACCGTTCCCTTGGTCTTCTCCATACTTTCCCTCTACCATCTGGAGACCGCACGGCAACTCTGGACTCATCTGAGAATAGAACATTGCCCCATTGCTGCTCTGTCCAATCTAAGTGTTGCCTTGCGAACCGTAAGCGAGCAACTCGATGTTGTGCGAGCAATTCTGGGCCTGTCGCTGGTTTGAAAAACCTGAACCCAGCCTCTTTGAAGCGTCTTCTTACCGTTCTCTCGCTTACATTATTCCCCCGTACCTCTGCCAATCGATTTCGTGCCATTTACTTTTGGTCTACCTGATTCAGGTCTCCTCGTGTAAGTATGAGTTTCTTGAAATCTAGGGATGGTTCGATGAACAGTTGCGCAGCCTGCACGAACAGCCCTTGCAGGATATTGAATACTACGCCCGTCTACCACTAGAGCTATAGCCATAGCGACATCTTGACTGTTAACGGCGTTATTCGATGCAAACTTAGTAAAACAGTCTAATCAAAAATCAACACCAGCAATTGCGATACTGATAAACAACAATTGAAAACAATCAATAAAAAAACGTAGCTTGAACGACAAGCATTAATAATGCAATAATAATGAGACGGATGACAAGCACCTGAAGCTTTTGTTTTTTGCAATGGTCGGCTAACACTCTCTAGTATCACTAGTGACTTGGTCTTTACATCATATAGCCAGTTTCTAACAAAAAGATCACTAAATTGTAAGTGATCCGTTTTTTTTTTTCGGTGTGTGTACAAATTCGCATATTATAAAACATCTATCAGATTCTAAATAAAGTTTTAGCACACCTTCCAGAGTTTCTTAACTTTCTGGTCCTAAACATAAGAGGAGGAACCCTAATTGAAGCAAAGGAATTTTTTAAAACTATAAATTTGTGTTTTTTTTTTTTAAGAAATTGGCTTTCTTGACTTACTAACCTAAATTTTCCAAATACCTTTTCTGTCATCAAAACATTATAGAATTTTTCTAGAAATATCTGAATTGAATTCTTTGTTTCTAAGCCAGCACAAGAATACACATTTTTTACCACTATGGAAAAATACCACTGATTTACAAACATTAATTTATATTAATACAAAGTGGTTGAATATAATCTTTTTAAAATATCTCTACTTGCAGAGTTATGCTTAGAACATTTAATTCTGATCTTTTTGTTTAATTAATTATTAATTATTTAATTATCCTTTAATCAATTTCCCTTCAGCCTGCAAGGTAAAAGGTTCAAGTTTCCACAACATTTCCATTTCTTGAATTTATAATTTACTATATGCATTATAGGTTCAGCTCACTACGGCTCGGTGTGCTCTCCTCGACAAGCTATGGGCCTTAATGGCCTGTTAAAAGCTGAATGATGATTATAGGTTTACTCAGAATTTTAGATCCCGTTTTAAAATAGTTCGAAAATTTTTAGCTTTCTCAGTGTTCTTTAATGTCACAATACCTTTCAGACCTACCCGATTTCCTTTTTGACGTTCTTGTTCCTCGAAATTTTTGGAAACTTTTCCGATTTATGGAGTTTTTCAATTGTTATTTATTTAACTACTCTACTTTTTCGCGATTTCCTATATAAGATAACAAGGATAATTAGCAGGTTGGTTTAAAGACATACCATATGCAGGGTTTTTCGTTTATTTGTGGCGGGAATCATTTCGCAAAATTCAATAAAAAAATTGTTTACAGTTATTTTCGTTAAAATTGAAATTGCGTATCTTTGCTTCAATTTAATTCTATTAAACTATTTTTACTAGTTAAAAAAACAAAAAGCATGAAATACTTTTATGAAAATTAAAATTTTCTGAAAATTACCAAGGATAAATCAGTTGAATTAGCTAAATAAAAGGCCAGAATTAAAACATTAAAATTCAGAAGTTAGAATGAGTTAAGTTTCACATGGGATCGTGTATTTCTCAGTATTTTTGTGAATGTAAGAATTTTTATCAATGCGGGAAAAAGCATTTTATAATAAACAGTAATTAGAAGAAAAGTGCCCGCTATTTTTCAATCTGCAACTGTTCGAAAAATAAAATTCTATTGCCAAAATAACGCTACATTATCCATCGTTTCCAGTAAATAATAATTACTCAGTTGTTTTTACGATAATTACTCGTAAAATACCATAGAATACAGAATACACACAAGAAATTAAGCGTGGGTTATTCTATTGTACAAAATCCAATACCCATATTTATTTGTGCCCAAATACAAATATTAGGCAATAAATGCTCGAGTTGATTAAAAGGGTAAACGACCCAATACTCGCCCCGTGGACTTACAATACGGTTCGAATTTCCTTTTTAGGCCGGAATTTCAATAAAACCACCCGCACCAATGATCCGAAGTGTACAAAATGTCGAATAAGTTTAGGGGTAATAAAAAAGACTTGAGTCGCTATACAGCAATGTCGCCAATCCCCAGTGCACCGTAAAGAAGAGGGATCTCTTAATGTTTTCTTATATTTGTGTACAGTGGGAAATAAACACTTGATAATAGCTTGTCCGCAATAAAACTGAAAAGTAGCTTTAACTGTAAATAAAGCCCTACAGCTTCGTCGTTGTTGTTTCCTATGTTTTGGGGTTAAATGCAGTTTTTCTAACATATTACCGCCATTTACATTGTCATAGATTTTGTTTAAGAAGCGCTCGGATTATCATCACAGTTTTCTTATATTGTCCCCTTTAATCAGCGGCAAGCTCACTTTTATATGATACTTAGATTATTAGGTGCTGTCGTTAAACGCATCCTCAGTGAAGGCGAATTAGGTAATTCAACCATTATCGATTCACATAAAAATAACTATAACAAGGACCCTATTATTTCGCTTAAATGATGAGGCGTTAGAGCAAGCTTTCACAATTTTTGATATAATTAGAAATTCGGTACGAAATCTGCTTATGAAAAAGCAGATACGTAAGATGTTTTTGTTAAAAATCCTTAATAAGAATTACATGCCTCACGTGATAGCAGAACATTGTGTAGTTTTAATATAAAACGAAATGAATGACAGCAGAGTAAGGAAGGTAATGAAATATGTGTACGAGTTGAGAATTGAAAAATTTCATTTTTCGGATTATTATTATTCTTTACGAATATTAAAATTACAATAATACGTATTTATTAAAATTAATTGGAATTTTCGTGTAATTTTATTAAATATTAGTTCCAGAAATATTTGTTACAAGTTAATCTCTCCACGTTTTTGAAGCGTACTTAAGAAAATAAGAAAGCTAAAAGGTAAAAATGCGTCCCTTCTCTTGTTTGGATATTAATAATTTGTATTTGTTTCACACATTTTAAGACTATAATTTATTTAAAAACAAAACAGGAAATTTTTCTAAAAGCTTATACAATGGGTTTCAGTTAAATTAACAATTTTAAATAAAATTTTAGTATGTTGTTAGTACACCAATTTCGAGAGATTTATTTATTTTTTTGATCAGAAACATACGAGAAAGAGCCTTAATTGGGATAAAGGAATTTCTTAAAACTCAGAATTTGAGGTTTTCCTAATAAATTGACGTTCGTAGCTTACTAAAGTTAAAATACTTTTTACGTTATTAAAGCATTACAGAATTTTTGTAAAAATATTAATTTGAATTGAACTTTCATTTCCAAGTTAACATAAGAATGCATATTATTCTTCTGTTACTTAAAAGAAACATTGATTTATGAACTTTACGGTTTTAATTTCGGAAAATACATTATTAAGCAAATCTTCTGAAAATAACGTTATTTATGTTCTGCCCTAGGACGCTTCTAATCCTTTTATTTAATTGTCCCCTTTTTAATCAATTTACCTTCAGTCTGCAAGGCTCCCTTAGTGATTCAGGTTTCTCTGATATTTCCCAAAATAATCGAACTTAAATAAGTGGAATCTTACAGAAAGTAATACGTGAAGAAAAAAATCTAGATGAATGGAGAAATAGTGTTTAAAAAAGGTGAAAAAAGAGAACCAAAAGATTATAGGGGAAAAACACCATTGAGCGCCGTACTTAAAATCTCCACAAAAATGTTAGCCCAAAGAATATGTGACGAACAACAGGGTTTCCATCAAAACAATAAGACAGTTAACAGAAAAAGGAATTCAATTTAACAAACATCTGTTCTTCTGCATGGTAGACCAAATACGACTACCTGATGTCAGCAATATTTTGCGTAGTCACGGGGTTAATATTAAATATATTAGAAATATGAAAGAACACTAGTAAATAATAAGTTGAAATTCAACAAGGAGAAAACCTAAGCCCAACATTATTCTTCCAAGGCATTCTTAGTTCATGGTTATTGTTTATCATCATTAATTTCAGTTTTTGCAAGTTCTGAGAAAATTAACGGAAACAGATATTAAACCTATACATTTTTGAAATCAGCAAAAAATAATCTCTTTAATGAATTAATAGCCTGCTATGGTTGCCATTTAAAAAAACGTAAGTTTGGCTTATAGCTCAAAAATCGAGGGTGCTATGACTTTGTAGATATTTTTTTATAATTCTACGTAAAAATATCTACAAAAAACATATTTCACTTTGGCTTTAGAATAGGTGGTTATGGAATTATAAAACATTTAAAAAATTTAGTTTTTTCGAAATATTTGAAAAAGTTGAAAGTGTATTTCAAATGTCAAACTGGCATCTAATTTGTCTTAAAATTCTGCCCAACTTTGCTAATTTAGCCGACTCTCTAACTTCTATAATAACAAAGTTACCCATACAACACAGGTAGATTATTGTCACCCTGTATACTGCATGCACCATGCACTCAATCTTTTATGTTCGAGTAAACTATAGAATATTATTTGCATCTTTTCTACTCACCTGCATATTTCCAACAGCATGCTAGGTATGTCAACTTGTTAACCCCACAAAAAAACTTTTAATGTCCAAAGCACGCAGTTATAACAATAGTCACTTTACGTTGCATTAGTTTTAAGTAACATTCATAGTTAAAACACGATCGAATATGCGAACTACATATCTCAAACTGCAGATAATTCGATGGTATTAAGAAATATGTAGAGGGGACCGGCACGCCAGAAATGAGGGATAAATGTGTCTGCCTGCAGATAAAAGCATTTGGCAGGTAATAAATAACTTTTATCACATGTCAGCAGTTTATGTGATTGAAATATTTTTATTAAACACGTTTCTGATTTCTTAAGCTGTTTCGATAACAAGCGATGTTGTATAACTAATATGTTTTAATGTAAGCTGTTAAAAATGATAAACAATGCCACTCTTGCAAGTTTAAATTAATATCAACCGTTAGAAAATGTTCTTATAAGTTACTTTTTTATCTAGTTAACTTAAACCGAAGTTTACGAAGTTACGAAAGTTTGTTTTATGATTTTATCCAGGGCTTCGAACTGGAACCGAACCGAAAACCGAAAACCGAAAAAACCGTTATTTTTGTCGGAACGAAAACCGGAGCTGAACCGAAAAAAAATATCGGTTTATTTCGGTTCGGTACATGTTCGAACACGTGCGTTAACATAATCTTACTCTCCAACTCTCCACTTCAGCTGTCGTTGTTGTCTTGTTGTTTCTTCATTTACCGGGTTTCGTAGCGTAGTCGCAACTCGTCTTACGCGAAAGAAAATTTGGTTTGATTTTTGTGTTGATATAATACAAGGCTTGGAACCGGAACTGAATCGAAAACCGGAAAAAACCGTTATTTTTGCCGAAACTAAAACCGGAACTGAACTGATATATATTTTTTTATTTGAACCGAAATGAAGACCGAAACGAAAAAAATATCGTTTCGAAGACCTGCTTTTATCATATTTAGACTACAATTATAAAGACATGTAACTATAGGGGGACCTAAGGTGGGCCAAGGTCTATTCTTACTTGTGATGTGGAAATTTGCATGTGGTGCATTTCTAATCAAAGGATTAGCTTAGATGAAAGATCATTATAAAGATGTACTGGCTGGTAGAGGAGCTGCTTATGGTTGTATCTGTGTGGTCCCAGTCAGACTTTGCGATAGGGTGTATGAGAGTCGTCCGGACAGACTCACAATTAGGATGTTGCTGAGAGTGTGCATGAGCCCCTATTCATTATTTGGCATTGGGAAGAAGAGGAGGGAGCTTTGAGATAGCTCCTGAAGACCCAGGTGGTTGATGAACAAGGGCTAGCCCGTCTAGAAGATGGTGGAAACCCAAAGAAGTAGTAGTAGGTGCAAATAATAAACAAGCAAGTAAATTATAAATGGTTAATTAGTCCAACACCAATAACTGTAAAAATTTAGATTATAATACAAACACAATTCTTTATTTATAACCTTTTCACCAGAAAAAGACAAAATGAGATAAATATTTAATTTGCCACAAAGGCAAAAGACTCTCCCGCTTAAATTTATTTCTAGCTAATTTCAAATGAAATCCTGGCCGGTTTATTAATGGTTTAATTTTATTTAAACAATCGTTTGATTAAATTATCTGTTTACATATTTTAATAATTCATTTAAAGGCATACTATGCATTAGCACAATTCACGGAAGCATTGTCAGTTAGGTAATTTATTTCAGGATGAATTAATTTTACAGGACAATTCCTTGAACTTATGTACGTTATTTATAACTGCGGAGCGTTCATGCGAAACCAGACATGTCCATTTTTAACCTAAATCGTTTTTTTTGCGGAGTGTACTCTCTGGTATGGTTTCTAGGGTTGGCCTTACTCAGATTCTCGCAAAACCAGTCAGATCCCTTACTATTTGCCATTTAAAGGTACCGAGTTCGACAAAACAAGACATATCCAAATGAAATCTAAAACTAAACAAATTAAGACAAATCCCAATACATGTGTTGCTTGAGTTTACAGTTTCATTTCAAAACAAGCCATATCCCCACATAATTTTAATCAGCTTATGTTTCCTGTTTTGCCGACTAGACTGCGCTATTAATCAGCTGTTCTGTCGTTGAATAAGTCACAAACTAAACAGGTGTTTTTGTCTGTATTTTAGTTGTTTTGTGTGCCATAATTATTATTACTAGCAATAATGGAAACTACAGTAAGTGTTGGTACTATCAACGTAGGCAGTAGAAACAAAAATCCGAAATCTTTAAGACGAGAACAGGGGAAAAGGCAAAGGTAAGAGTTTGTTTAGAGGTTATGTGTGTATTATGCTTCTTAAAAGAAATATTGTAGGTATTCCAATGCTGATCCAAATCTACGGCGTTTTGTATGGCCTTGCAACCACAACACGAAGACTTACATGTGTAGTTTAACAAAGGCTACCGACATAAAAAAATCCAGAGACAATTTCTACCAGAGGCCCTCAAAAATAGACCAAGATCGAAGGTTGTGTCATTTGATATCAGTTTTGGAGCCAAAAAGTCGTCGACCTAAGGAAGGGATATTACCAGAAAAAAGAAAACCCAAATCAGTTCGCGTTGTGTACTTTCTGCGCGTATGCAGGGGAAATAAAACTAAAACTCTGACAGTATGCAGAAACTTTTTTTTTGGCTGTGATTAATATTACAAAAACTCGTTTAACTGGTATCCACAAGATTATAAGAGAAGGCAATATACCAAAAGAAAATCGCTGTGGTAATCGTTATGGCGATAAAAACATTGAAAGAAAGCAAAAAATTCGGGAGTTTTTACAGAAAATTCCAGCCTCTGAGAGCCATTACAACAGAAACAAATCTTGTCGTATATATGTGTCGTGTGACCTCAATATTAACAAACTTTTCCATCTGTATAACGCAAAAAATCCGAATTTTAAAACATCAAAATCCATGTTTAAAAGACTGTTTTACGGAGAGTTTAACATAGGATTTTCTTCGCCAACTTCAGATGTATGCGGGACGTGTCTGAATTTAAAAAATGCTATAAAAGAGGGTGGCGAGAATAGAGCCACTCTAATAACAGAATTAAAAATTCACAAACTTCGAGCAAACACTTACTATAAATTGCTAAAAGAAGAGGCTGCAAATAGCATTTCTTTCTGCTTCGACATGCAGCAAGTGCATCCGTTACAAAAACGCCCATCCAGGATGCCTTTTATTTAAGGCAAATCAGTTTTTACACCCTTTGTTGCGTTGATGTTGATTCAAAAGAACCTGTATTTTATACTTGGTCCGAAGACCAAGGTAGCCGCGGTGCAACAGAAGTTGGGTCAGCTTTAATAGCTCATCTTAGGTCCCTTGATCTAACTACGGATATAAAATTGCTCAGACTTTTTTGTGATGGCTGTGGGGGCCATAACAAAAATTCCCACATTATGCATATTTTGGCATATTGGTTAAAAAATGAAGCCCCACAAAACGTTGAAGAAATCATAATCCATTTCCCAGTTAGAGGGCACTCGTACCTTCCAGCTGATCGTGTTTTTGGCCGTGCTGAAAAACTACTTAAAAAGCACGTCGTAATTCAGAATCCTAAGGAATATAATAGTTTTTATTCCAAAGTTGGGACAGCTCGAGAGTTGGGCAAAGACTGGAATCTTTACAATGTCAAAGAGCTTTCAGAAACCTACAATAAAGTCACAGGAATCAAAGAACTGAAGAGAATTTTCATAAAAAAATTCGTGTCCAGGAAAGGTACCACAATCAAATACAAGGGTTGTCAATATTTTCGCTTCGAAAACGTTATCGATGAAAAATACTTAGCTTTCTTAAAAAGAGGGCGCAAAGAAAATAACCAATTAGAGGAGCTGCCATTAGGAAACCAAATTTCGCCAGAAAAAAAGGAAAATGTTATGACACTCTTGGAAAAACAATTTAACAACAAAGATATTCAATGGCAAAATCTTCCATCATTGGAGTTTTTTAAACATATTTTGGAAGAAGCTACCGGGACTTTGCAGGAGCGAGAAGAAAGGGAAGAAGAGGAGACCCACGATGAGACCTGTGATTGCCTCGAGGAAGACAAGAAATTACACATTTAAATAATATATTTCACAAATCAAATTTAATATAATGTTAAATTAATATTATTTTATTCTACTTTATACAGACAAATCCGGACATCTCCACCATGTGTTCAAACAAAACAAGACATATCCGTTGTGTTCAAGCAAAAGCAGACATATCCATTTGTTTTTGTTAAATATCTCCTAGAAACAATGTTTTTTTTTTGTAAATATTTTTCTTAAATATATTGGTGGAATCTTTTTATACCGATCTATTGAAAGCGTTTTTTTCTAAATCAAGCGACTTTTGACAAAACAGTTTTTGCTGTTTTTCTCGACTTTATAATAAATGGACATGTCTGGTTTTGCATGAACGCTCCTGAATTACTGTGTATAATACTTATCTTAAACTGAATCTGTCGGTGTGGGTTTGTATTGTTGCATCAGTGCCGTTATATTCTAAATATTAAAGGCTTCGGGTTCGATTCTGAACCAAACCATAAGACCTTTTGTATAGCTGTCTTATGAAGGTAAGAGAGAGAAAGAGAGAGTGAGAGATGTATGCTTACGATTTGCTTATTTAAAATTAATTTACTCATTGATTCGAGAATTCTTATTTAACCTTTCAGTGGTGACGTGATGCCATGGGACACGAGTGGTAACTTCGGTCTCCAACACCCAACAGACCCAAACCCATATATTAATTTTTTTTGTAGAAACTATAAAAATCAAACAAAATACATAACTGCAAGAACAAAAATAAATGGTAAAGATAAGTTCTGATTGTTAACCATTTAATAATTCAATTTTATAGTACTTAAAAGTTTGAAAATGGGAGCAGATTTTGACTCCCGAAATGTTACGTTAATTATATAATTACTACTTTTTATTAATTTTAGATTGTGGTAAAATACCTAACAATACAAGATATGATTATTTTTGTGTCATACTATGCACTTAACGGAACACGACTGAAAGATACATAGAGGGAGTTGTAAATATTCCCACACATTTAGTAGTTATGGTGGGTGTTGCAACGTATCGGTGCAAGAGACCGTACGTCACCACTGAAGGGTTAAGAGTTAAGTACTAAGAGAAAGAAGGAAAGGAAAAAGAAGAAGAAGAAGAAAACAGATTATTTTACATACCTACTTAACCTAGTATCTCTATACAGTTGAATTTCATCAGCAAAATACCTGAAACAGTTAAGATTATTATAAGTTTAACTACCTAAAAACGTTTATTTAAAATACTGTTTCACACAAGAACTCTTCTTGTGTATAAGTAACTAGCTAAGTAAGTGTTACGCTATATTATTTTTATACAATCACTTACAATAACTCCACCTTTAGATTTTCCATAATACCATTATTGTCGCAATTTTGAGTGTATACATAACAACCATGATGAATTATAATTTTTGTTCAGAACAGTTATCAATTAAGTATGTAAGCAAATTACTTTATGATTTTCTGATTAGCCATGCTTTCCTTAGAATTTTGCAATACAATATTCGAGATGTAACCAAAAAGAAAATAAAACACCATGTAAAATTAACAATCTATTCAACAAAAGTTTCTTTTAAAACCTAAATTCTGTTTAATTTAAACAAATGCATTGAATACCTTACTTAGTTTGAAAAATCTACATTACATCATTTGTTATTCTACTTTTATCCCGTTAAACATGCAAGATACACTCCAAAGATGCTCGCCTGCGATTATTCAACTCTCAGAAAGCACTTACGTATACATTGCTGACACGTCTAAAGAACTTTTAGAAAAATATTAAAATCGGAAATTAGTATCTTCCAAACACTGCATGCAAGCGCGGGTGTTGTTTTACATAATATGCTGAAGCAGATGTTTACAATCAACAGGGAAATTATTATTGAATTATTCCAATTTATATTGTTTCATGCATTTTCAAAAGGGTTAAAACTGTACGGTTGCTTACCATCTTAAATGTAGAGTTTTTTGATTCCATGTCAGATATTTCAGAGAGTTACTTTAGAACTTCAGAACAATAAAACGAAAGAACCTAATTTGGAGTTTATACAAGCAGTATACCAAAGGCATGGCATTTAAGCAAACAATTTTTGGCAATAATTGTCATCTTCATGATTGTTGGTTGCCTCGATTAAGAAGGCCTCTTCGCCCGAAGTAATGTTCTCCTTGTAGACAAGCAATATTTTCGAAAATACTCGAAAAAAGTTTCATATTTATTTGGCTTTCTGCGTAAATAATACTAGAAACCCCTAAAATTCTCAGTACTAATAAAGCTTCTTTTAAAATTATACAAGAAGATTAAATCAAGTCGCCTGCCGAAAACGTTAAGAAGAGAACTGGCCGTCGAAGTATTTTAGATAGTAGAATCTCCTTCTTTCTTTTTTTTGTATGTCTTTTATACGTGTATAGCCAATCTGCTCGGAACCGCCTTTAGGCATTACTTCAAGTCAGACGGCTGTGTCATGTGTGTGTTTCTACGTGTGTAGTCTTGTTACTCTATCTCATAGACCAGGCTTCCGAGTAAAGTACAGTTAATTAAGCCCAACTGTGGATGGTCTCACCAGGCCTAGTACCGATCCCTGATTTATTTATTATATTTACAAACAATTTGTAATTAAATATTTTTCTAAGTTTTCGGGCAGAAAATTTTGACGTCTGTCGGATAGTAGATTTTTGTAAAAGGAAAAACTTCTTTCTACATCTACAGATATTATGGGTGCATATTGTAAAGCGGCTAATATGGACAAATCTAAATTTACAGCAAGATCGTTGGAATTTTCATCAAGTTTCAGCATTTTATTAACTTTAATTAACAGCTGATATCCACTGTTTTTTTTGTAATATTTCATTTAATTTAGTTGAAATGCTTTTGCTAATATTTCCTGAAACAGTAGAAATTAGCTGTTGAAATTTATTAATTATTTGTAAAGGTCTAATGACAATGCTTCCGTCTCTAATTTAGAAATGGTTGTACTTACAAAATAATAATTTGCTTTTAGAAATGCCAGCTCATCGCACAATATTGTTTGTGGAGCTCGGATATATTTTTTATCCATACTTGAACTAAATTATTTTTAACTTTCGGCATCTTGAAGTTCACTTAACTCTGCCCTACTACTCAGTTACGTCTTCCCGCAAAGAATGTTTAAAATTTTGCAGAACAAAATATTTTGTCCGTTACTCTGAAATGTCTTTCAAGAAGGATTAAATAACTAAATAGTTACGTTGGGGAAGAAAAATTTGAAACTCGCGATCGAAACAATTAGACACTGAACTACGTACATCTGGCAATGGAAAATTTAAAAAATGCTAAATATATGTTAATTTATGCATAAAAATGTAAAATATGCATAAAATTCCAATATATGCAGTATTTGGCGAAATATGCAAAATATGCAAAAATTAATTAACGACAAATGATTGCATTTAGTGCAATTTAATTTTTTTCAGGTAAGATATTATTAATGTATTCAAAAACTGTACAAAGTCAGTACTTAGCTTGTTATTTTCTAAATACCTACATATTATTTCTGGAATAAAAAGTTTAACTCGAGGTGTTAACAAAATGCAATCAAATATGACATGCTTTAAGGCTTATTTTTACCACAGAGAACGCTCTTAGTGTTCTTTATAAAAATTATAAAGGTAGTGTACGTTTTAGACAGGTTTATGTTTAGACCTTTTTAATCCTTTTAATCCTGTCTAAAATACGAAGATCATGAGCAATACAAGGGACCAGCGAGAACTCTCTGTAAATCGAACCAAAATAGAACAGGTTGACGAGTGTACATAATATATGCTTGGGACAGGCAATCAGAACTAACAAAGCAAACAAAAGAAACAGCTGAAATACTTAAGAGGAAGGGTTCGCATGGGATGGATAGCGTTTGGTAAACTATCGTACGTCTTAAACAACCAAAAAATTTCACTCTACCTGAGAACAAAAGTCTTTAACATATGTACAATTTCAGTTATAACCTATGGAGCCCAGACATAGACTTTCACAGAAGCCAATTTAGATGAAATAAGAAAAGCTGAAAGGCAAATGTTGGGTATATCTCTTAAAGATCATAAAATAATTGAGTTGATGAGGAACAAAACTACAGTCGAAGATGCAGTGACAGAGGCGGCAAAATCTAAATGGATGTGGGCCGATCACAATGTACGACACCAAGACCAGATATAGGAAACTGGCGACCATATTTGGGACAAAGATATAGAGACAGGCCGCAAATGATGGCTTCGACACTCCTTCCCAAAGAAGTTAAGAGGGAACCACATACCCCTGGTTTAGGATAGAAGAAAATTCAAGACTGCAAGTTGTTTAAAAATGTGGTCTTAGCCCCCGTCGGCTACGTTCGCAAGGGATATGGCAGATGAAGATAAGGATTATTTTCCAAAGAAATCAGTGTTAGATAACATCATTTCGGTTGTCATCAATTAAATTAAATAAATTAGGCTTATTCATAAAGTAAGTCTAAATTTACAAGCCTTGAAGATATGCTGCAATTATTCAATAGCGTTAACTAATAAATTTAACTCAGGTATGAAAACTTGGCGCAGAAATGCTAGAAAGTAATAAATAAAGATGAAATAAGTAAAATAAACTAAGCACTTGAAATTTCACTTGAACAAAGCTGTCTACCTGAAAACAATTGACGTAAGTAGTGTGCAGGTTTAAACTTTTATTTCTGAAGTAAAAATGTCTTTTTAAAAGCATTATTGGGGAACATTAGCAAAATTTCTCGTTTGAGCATTCCAGTAAAAGAATTTTACCTTTTAAAGGTTGTAAGATTATTAAAAAACTTCTACAACATGTAAACAAAGTCAACAAGGAGTTGGAAAACTATTCGTCGTGGAATTTCGTTTAGTGAACTTGAAAACACCTTACAAAAGAAGACCGTTCGATAACGTTATATAAACTTTCAAAGTATTCAATAACTACCACCAATCTTGCCTAAAATATGTGTTTTATTATAATATAAATTTACGCCACCTGCGGTTTTGACTTGAAAGCCTAAATTGATATATTAGCTCGGCAAAAGTTCAGAATTCAAGGTACTCGACTAATAAGAGGGTGAAGTTTTCGAAGGTAGCGTTAATATTATACTTTAATGAGTGTTGTTTATGTTATCTTAATGTAGCATCTTTAATTTAAGGAAATTGTTAAAGCGTTATTTATAAGAAGAAGCGCGTTTTTTCTCTTACCTCACAGTATTGTAAAGAACGGACAGAAAAGTAAATCACAACATTTCATCAAGCATTCAAAATCACAGTAATTTCCTACGGAACAAGACCTCAGATTAAAAAATTATATCTGCAGCGCCTATAAATCAGTAAAGAGCTAGGTTAATAATATTGCGATATTCAAATCGTGTAATAAAACAGAAGTGTTTGTTTCGAAGCAACAAAGCAACAATGACTATTGCTGAAGATGATTACCACTCGTGATGTAGCTGAACTAAAGATTTTCTTTATTCTTGCAGACACTTTCATAGTTGTTAGGGAATGCTTAAGTATATATTATTTACTAGAATAACAATTCATCTGCCATGTAATTTTCCTGTAAAACAAGTAGAACGACGAAATTACTCCACGAAGGCCAGTGCAATTGCCTTCGGAGATGCAAATATAATAAAAGCGTAGTAGGATGTGGTTTGGTTACTGAAGGACGGCAATACTGTAATAAGTGCACTTGAATCTATCGCTTCCAGCAATGCAGAAGTGCAGCAACCAACACTTTACATTCACTTACCTCTTCAAAAACTGTCATAAATAGCATCTGAAATTTACAACCTCTGAATACAAAAGTCTACACGAAATACTCCCTGTGTTTGAAGTATCAGATGGGGTTTCCTGATCCTTGTTTGCATAAGAAATTAATAAACACGTTGCTAATGCATTTTAAATAACTTGCACTTTCGTTGCAGTCACAAAGCTGAGAATTTCTCTCTGAATATTTTATGATGTGAGTTTGTGCCAACGTAATTAACATTTCACGCATGGTTTATTATATAGCCCTATTAATAATGCACAATGCACAACAGTGTGCCCCAGTGCATCTTAGCATTATAATTTATATTGCAGGGATACAATGCCAGACGTGAATACACCCAAGATCTAGAGAATACTAAATTCAAACAAACATATAAATTATCATGCTGGTTAACGATTAAATTGATCGTAGCAAATTATTATTAGATAATAGTTTCACTTCCTCTTCCTGTTTATATTTTAACAATTGAAAGGAGATTATTGATTTTAACTGGAACAATATTAATGTTGTAATTTACTGATTTAAAATATGTACAGATGCATAGTGAGCATTTTTATTTTTAAAAACCAATATGATAAGCGACCCAAATAGATCAGCCTGGTAAGTGGCTACCAGCTAGATGGTTGACACGAGTTCAGTTCCAGAGGTCCACGATTAATCGTGAAGCCACTCTGAGCTGATACCTAAAAATTACATTAAGGACGGTTCCAGCATGATACATGTCCAAACCGACCTATCACTTTCATTACAACCCAAGTCGTTCAAATGGGGTCTGGATACCTTCAACCAAAAAACGAGAGGAATGCACATGCATGTAATAATAAGCAGAATAGCATCTAATAAATAAATACAAAATTAAGGCCACAAAAGGAAGGCTGAGGAAAGGTTACATGCAATGAACAAATTCGTTTAATATGACGATTTATTTTGCTTGCCCCTTTAAATAAATAAAATGAAATAAATGGGATGGTCCAAAATATTGTAAAATAGCAAGTTGGGAATTTCAACTTCTCGTAAGAAATTATATATCTTTAGACGATTATTTGAAAGAGTCTCCACCACCCATGAAACCTAAAAATATTACCTTATTTTTCTATAATGCATTTAGCTTTCTGCGTTACAACAATTCAGTTAAGTTTGGGGAAATTATGCAAGCACGAAAATCTCGGCTTAAAATAGTATAAAATTGTTGTTAACTAAAGACCTCGAACACTACCATAAAAATGCATGAAAATAATCACATGTATAATGTGGCATTTTTATCTTAAAAATCTTTATTGATTAAGAATAGACAATACGCATTAAACGCTACAGATAAAGTCTATGGAAGCAGTATGTGTGATCGTCTATTGAGAATATTTGGTATATCTTTAAATCTAGAATCCTTATGGAAAAAAGAGCTAAGCTTTAGCTTAAATCTATACTGAAATATTCGACCCTGATGATCGGGTACTATAATCCTTAGTGTCAAATGAGGATGCTAACCATTAAATATATTTACTCTTTTTTCTTTAACAGCATATGTTACAAGATAAAAAAAAATTCTTGCCCCAAATAAGAGCCATGGTCTCCGAAGAAAGGTGTTGCCAAATAATTAAATATCTAAGATCAAGAACCTCCGGCAACAAGAAGCCAGGTAGAAGTGTTTCTCAACAAGCTCGACAATAAACAAGGGACTGATCTAGACAACAGGAGAAAAGGGGGTTCATATTCATTATTTTTGCGGACGGAGTCTAGAAAACGTATGAAACTGAATAGACGAATAACCCAAAAGATCTAGAAGGTAGTGACGATTACAACCTCCCGTTGGTGTAGTCTTACAGAAAGATTGGCAGAAGTCATTTAGTTAAAACAGATTCTCCCATCATCTGCAGGAGGATAGAAAACAAGAGGCAAATCTAATTTTAAACGTAAAAAGATGCAATGAGACCGTTGATAGAAGTTTGAGAAAAAGCGTTGATTTTGGAAGCTAAAGACGACTAACGCATAAAAGCCTATGTATAGTGTGTCCTAAATTCAAGGTGGATGTATGTAAACATGTAAAGCTATGCAAAACCGATTGCATGTTGTAGTCCTTTTTAAGACTAATTCAACTTGGAAACAAAAATAGTCTTATTTTGTAATTGAAAATTGAATTCTACTAAGTCTTATAACTCCATTATTTATAGAAACATCTGAATATGGTATAGAGATTACCGATAGACATTTTAACGTAGATGGTACTACCCATACATCCACCTCGAATTTAGGACACACTCTACTAATAGTTAGTCAAGAAAGGAGACAGGGATGAATGTAGGTTAATAAAAATATCGCTTTGGGAAATTATTCCAGCAAAATTCTTCTATACATCATTTACAAAAGATTGGAAACTTGCTTTTACCATAAATTTTTGTACATTCTGGGCAGTATCATGTGACCCAAATGCTGATAAATGAAAGTTCATAAAAACCTCAAAATGATGATGCATCTTTGGAGATTCAATTCAATACATCCTATGATGAAATGATGAATTCTGAATTGCTTGAGCATCTGAAAAAACCTGGAGTATGGATTCAGTGTTAACCAATACAATTCCTACTTAGTGGTAGTGGAAAAGTAGGACAATAACAGATTTTGGAAATCAGATCAAACGAAAAAATAAAATCACAAAAATGACAACGTTAGTCATGATATATGTAGAGGCCGGTATTCATAAAAAGGCAAAGGGAAGGTGTTAGCTATGTTATCCTATTGCAATTAAAGTCATACCAGACGATAAACGCCATATATTTATAGAAAATGGAAATAGTCCAAATGGTTGGTAGTTATAGAACAACGCTGAAAATTCTCTGAACTGTATACTAAAACGAACACCTCGATGCCTATGGTACATAAATTCAAATAACGAATGTTTTGTGCCATCCATTCTTTGGACGTATTGTGAGAATAAAGAGTATGGAAAAGCACTTTCTACAGGGGACAAATAAACTACTTTGAAAATAGATCAGTAAATTTTAAATGTTGAGAACTTTCGTTTTATTAATTCAAATTAATGACCTAAATAAACAATCATTTACAGAAAAACCACATTAGAACCATATGGGGTATATGAGTGGATTCTACATATAGAGTCAGAGAATCAGTAAAACATGGAACAACACAAAAAATCATCAAAACTCCTAAATATGTCTCACATTGACAGATACAAGAAGGAATTACTTTCACAGTTTTTAGGCAAAATTTCAAAACACTATGGTCGGTATTCTGATCTCATGGGCCGTATTCTCACCTCATGTTTAAATTTGTCTCTAACTAAAGTCGTGTTTAGCGTAAACATAAAACGATATAGCTTTATATAATTTTATATGTGTATAACAGAGATACACGATGTTGCCATGGTAGTTAAACATGACGTTAAATTTAAATATGAGATCAGAATACGGGTCAATAGGTTTAATTAGCACAAAAATAGAACTGTTGATGGACTACACAATTTTGGATCATTAGATGTTTCAAATGCTATAAAATTGACAGTTATATTGTGTTATCTTGTCTTGCGGTGCCAGAGATTGGCGATTGACACTCTCCGACTAAAATTTGGAAAATCTAATGGACGCCTACACGTATGGTCCTCCGAAAGAGGGCATAGTTTCAGAACTTTCCGCATTCAAAATCTCAACATACGTGCACTATTGCCAGAACAAAAACGGATCGCTTAATAGCAACGTAAATCCTAATTGCCTAATTAAACCTGTGGCTTGGTTCTAAAAGGGTGAATGTCCATTTTTTGTCATTTGGGCCTATTTACATTTTAGAATTGCATTTGAAGTCTCTCTTTAATAACAAAAAAATAACAGAACTGCTTAGGGCCAATTTTCAAATGTAATAAAGATTTATTTTTATAGATAAAACGTCCAATGTGGACATAGGCTTGCGTATATTTTTATTATTTAATTCCTAAAAAGGCCAAAGTCGACATTGGCCCTTCTTATAAACAGAACATTGGCCCATTTAGCGTCCTTTTCTTTTAGACGTATTACTATGAACGTAGTTACGTTGAAGTTAGAATTTGTGCTTAGCTGTAACCATAAATATTGATCAAGGTAAGTAGCAGAAGCTAAGAGGAAATAAGAAGGAAAGTAGGAGCAAATATAACAGAATTTCTTATTGGTTTAAAAATTTAGAAAAAATTTAAGTTTGTCATATCATGCTTTTATCAACACAGAATTTGACTATAAAGAAATTTTGGATAATAGTTGAAAAGAAGTGCAATTCAAACTTAAATATTTGACCAAATGATGGTAGAGGAAAATATACAAATCACCCTAAGATAAAAGAAGAAGAAAGAGACATAATCAGACGCCACATTCAGATGTTTCTCTCATTTGAAAGACATTATTTCAGAGAACAAACTACAAAAAAATATCTGTTATCTTCCGATCTGTCGATATGTAAAATGTATAACCTTTATATTGCGTATTACCAACAAAACAATATAGTACCGAGAAATGAATCAATGTACAGAAAATGTTTTGTAGAAGAATTTAATATATCTTTCAAACAACGTACAATGATATGTGTGCCAACGTGCGATTATACATAATCTTCTTCTGGAGCCAATCAAAGACGCAAACGAAAGAACAAGTATCGAAATGGAAAAGAATGAGCATATGATTTTATCAGATTCCGCATAAAGAAAAAGAGAAAGATAAGCTTGCATGCAAAACCAACCCTAAACTGTTGGTTATCAATTTCGGCCTGCAAAAATGCTTAGTCGCGACCTATTTAAAAAGCAGCATGATATCATTCTACAAACGTAAATTAAGAATTTTTAATCCTACTATCTTTGAAACACAAGAAAATTCAAACTCTGTCAAGTGCTATCTATGGAATGAAACAATAGCTCAACGCGGTGGGCAAGCAATTGCTTCATGTTTGTGTACATAAAGTTAAAGGTATCGGCATTAACGCCCCGTGAGGAAGCATGACCGGAAACATGGAGGGTTAATGCCTCCTAAGTCGTTTCCATACCCGATTGTCTCGCACGCTATGCGCACGGAGGGATGTGGTAAGCATCACTCCTTCGACAACCGGCTACCTCCCCTACTCCACCAACACACATACCTTACTAATATTTCAGATCAACATTTAACAGAGCAAGAAAGAAGACAGATAAACATTTATCAAAAATTTCTCGTGCTAGAACGCACGCATATGGAGGTAGACAAGGTCCACGTAGCGATTGAGGAAACGACTGGGCAAACTTGATCCACCTGCTTATGTGTTCATGAAATGCGGCAAGAACAATTATTCCTTAATTTTAAGTCACTTCTACCCTGGAAACTTTCAACGCACTACAATAAATACTCTAGGTGAGCCAGTAGTCCTAGATAAAGCTTATTTAATATTCTAGTGAAAATCTTGGTCTGCTAAAATATAATTGCAGACAAATCCCTAGGTATGTTACCATACGTTGACAAGAACAGCTACCCATATTATTGAAGTTTGTTGGAGTTTCTCAAAATCATAACAGCATCACCATCAACAGCCAACAGCTACCGATGATCTCAGTAGAAGTGAAGATAATCTTAAAGATCTTGACGAAGTTTAGTTTTCTAACATACATACCAACATATATGTTTTGTACTATTTGTCCTAAATATATATTTTTTTAATTAGTAGAAATAATAACAGTTAATTTAATTAGGGATAAAGTCCTGTTTACAATGTTTTTTGTGGATCCTAGAAGCGCCAATGTCTTACTTTTTTTTTTAAAGAATGTGTTTAGAAAATTCTAATGGATTTAACAAATAGAAGTTGACTAACAATGCCATTTTACAAGAGAAAATAATTTAAAAAAGACTTAAATGATACAAATATGCGTTACTATTTCAAATGATTTGTTGTTGAAAGTATCCAGCCTTTATGGGGAAACATTCTTATCAGTGTTCTAGCACCATAACCTTTCCCTTTGCACAAAGCTTTTATTACTGTTTTATTTTGAAAACTCAGCTCAGCATCGTTAAAATGGACCAAATGGTGCACAATTTAATAATTCCATATAACTATATCCGCAATATTGCAAATAAATTTAAAAAACTCAAGAACATGATTTTTTATAAACCTTCAAAGGTGGCCCAATTTGTGTTTTCTGCTATGTAAATAAAATGTCGTAATAATTCATTGTTATACTATGGACAGCTAAAAAGGAACCTCAAAACGTAATTTTCAAACATGTCAATCAATTTGTTAGTAATTTAATTACATATTAATAACACAAGTATGTATTGTTTTCTAATAAGGCATTTAATGAGGTAACTAACACCATCTCCACATTAAAGCTGACCTGTTCCTATTAGCTGATTAACTTGTAAACGCTTTGATGGGTATCAAATAGCCTCCCCCTAATTCCTGAGTAGCAGCTTTAGATATTGTCGAAATACCAAAGCGTTTATGAATATGAGATGAAATTTATCTCGGATAACATTAATACATCAAACGGTAATTATTATGCGTTTCGATGATATCAATTTACTATTGAACATGCCGAATACGTTTATTACATACTGTTAAATTGTTATTAATACATATTTTCAAATATTCGTTAAACATAGGTATTGTTTTAATTATGTGAAAGAGCGATAAAAAGTTTATGTGCTGCGATAGCTCAAATTTATTTGTAGTGGGGATTTTAGTAATTTAAACTACAAACTGAATCATAAATACGATTTATTTAAACGACGATAAAACCAATATGCAATTAAATAAATAAACACTCCAACATCGAGTTATTTTTACAACAGCACTAAATTTTTATCCTGTCACTAGCACCGAGCCAATGTAATTGTGCAGTGCTGATATGGACCTGTTAACAACTTTATATAATTTAGAAATTATAGAATTGTAAATTAATATTGTTCTGTATTTTAATAACAGTCGGGAAACAATAAAATACCATAAATTTTTTTCATGTATTACCGTAAATTATTATAACATAAAACTGCTTTATATTAAACTAGTTTTGATCATAAAAATTCTAACAATTTAGAAAAAACGTTGAAAGATCCAGTTGTCTCCAAATAGATAAAGGCTAAACGATCGATGCTTAACCTGACCTTGCCCAACAGGAATAATATATATTTATCTTTGTATTATCTGTAATTTCTTACATGCAGAAGTTTATATATCACATCTTTGGTAGGTTGTGGAAAATCCTTGAGAATAGTTCTAAAATACGCTATAAAAATGTAAGGACCATGCATTTAAAAACTGACTCTTCATAATGTAGTATTTTTAGTAAAATTAAACACGAATCAATCAAATAATACAATCCGAAGACTGTTAGAAACTTTATTCGCGTATCCAACAAAATTGAATCATCGACTTTCTCGCACATTTACCCGAAAGTTTTTTCCATCTACTGTGAGAGTTATCATCAGAGTCTCTACCCCACTTAAACTGCTTGCTCCACAATTGTCCTTTATAAGATCATGGTGAAAACTCACCATAAACTACAATAATGTGTTCGTAGATCTCCTTCGACTTGTTCCTTTCCTTTGTGAGGGATTTCATCACTGAATGCTGCTCCAAATCCAAGCCATTCCTTGCTAGATTCGCACAAGGACTCAGTATTTTGACATGATGTGTCCTGAAATGTCATAATCTTATTTAGCTAAGACTATACACGAGTTACTTTAAGACATATCGCAACAAAGTATAATAAAAATTGTTGAGGTTTTTCTAAGCTTTAAAATAAAAATATACTATCTTTTGCACAACCAAGTACAGACATTTCTAAAAATAGTTTTAAACTGAAAGTAAAAGGAGCAGAGCAATAGCAAATAATAATTTTGTTCAATAAATACGCATCCTTGTTTATCCACTAGAACAATATCAAAATTGTGAAAAACCTCCAAATCAGCTGTTGCCGACGTGTTTAAAAGATATCGTGAGCTGCTAACTATCAAAGGAATACCAGCAAATGGAACTAATCGCAGGTATATGTATCCAAAGACTGAAAAGAAAATGTTAGTAATTTTTGAGAAGAATCCTAACATTTCAGTATGCACTATCGCAAAGAGGGTGAACATGTCAGCTTTGCACATACACACAATGAAAGAACGAGCTGAGTTGAAGGTTTTTAAAGTTCAGGCAGCCCCTATCCGCAACGACAAACAAAATGTTACTGCAGGTGTGGCAGAAGAAGCTTCAAATTCTTTTCTCCAGGTACCGTCATTCGGAAATTTATCTTGATGAATGCCTCCACGAATGCTTGATGCTGTTCTTGAAGAACCTCCAAACTTTTGGGCCGGATCTTGTATCGTGCCACTATTTTAAGTTGGTTGTAGAAGGGTACAATAACAGTGGAATAATAGTTGTCGTACGAGATAGCAATTCGGCCAATTGTCCTGAGCTGCGCACAATGGTAAAACAAAAACTCAAGAAAACTAGAACGGAAGCGGAAAACAACAAATAAAAGGTAATAACGGACTTTACACGGAGCGCATTGAAGACACTCCTGACAATGTAAATATAAATCGAAAGTCAGATTTGCAGATAAAATTTTCGTATGGTGTGCAATTTCCGGTTGGTGACTCGATACCTTATATCGGCCGGGTGAGAGGTGCAGTGGTAGTTGCTGATTTATATTCACAACGATAACTACTAAAGTTACTAAATTTTATCCAAGAATACGTTGATAATATTGTAACAAAGACGAATGTAGGAATACTAAAACTATAAGATCGGAAAGCATGCGCTGTAAATATGACGTCATTCGATGAGGCCATTCAATGGCAAGCTACACGCGCCATGTCAAGGTTGCATCTTTTACATGCATGTATATGGAAGTGCAATGAACGGTGAAACCTGACACCTCATACGTGCTTCTATGCAATTCTGTAATACCCACGCGCACGAGATAAGGTACTAAATATTGGAACAATGGGATCAATTTTCTGTATATATACTGCGACCAAAATACAGTAAAGGTATGGTTTATATTCAGCCATCAAACAAGCAGTACCTACGGTAAATCGACGCCCTTCAAGATGATGTTCCAGTAATTACATGAATGATTGTTTTTATATTTTAACTTTAATTCAGGACCTATGGAATTATTTAAATTCATTATATGGACCTAGTCGCATTAAATATAATCAGGACTCAGAACAATAATTTATATTAGTTTACTTTGAATTGAAACTTAGATTAATTTGTATAACTTTACTTTGAAGCTGGACTTTCTTCTGAAATTCCTCCAGTTAGTACTAATTTTGTTGGCCTATCTTTCGGCATCCTTGTGACGCGTGCCAACCAACGCTATCTCTGTGCCCTTATGGCATTCGTTATTAGTGATTGTTTATAGTTGTATTGACTCCACTTATTCACACTTTCCCTCCTTTTCTATTTAACTTCTACAACTCACTCCCATAAATAACCGTTGCTCTTATAGTTTAATTTTCGTATTTCTTGAGATACGTTTTGATTTAAATACATTTCTCAAACCTCCTAAGCACTTGGAACATTTAGTTATTCCCACGTATATTTTGGATCTTCCCTTATTCTTGCTAGTAGCCGTGCTAAGCTAAAAAGCAGAATCTCCAATTTTAGTCATTTTGAGTTACGTTGCTTGTTGTATACTATGGACCATTTTTCATCATTGTACCAACCTAGAAAGCAGTATCTGCAGTCGTTTACGACATATTTTACTTGGAACAATGTAGGTATCTCCATAACGTCACTATTTCAGAAAGCTAAAGAGCAGTAAGCGACATATAGTTACTACACTAAACAGCAGCATACATATGCCATTACAATTGGATATATTGCTGTTTAGTGTTGTGCAGCTATATTATTTGTGCAGTATGTGTTTGAGTCTTTGAGTTGACGGAAGTTACTGCCTTTTAATGTTGTGGATCTCTACAAATATAAATATTATATTCACGGCAGACAGGATATGGTATCAATAATCAATAAAGCAAAGTAAAAAATATTGCCATTTGTTCTTTATTTAGAGAAATTTGAAAGTGTTGTAGTCATATGCAATAGTGTTGTCAATATTATAGAACTAAAGATACAATACTAAAAAGCAGTTACCACCATTTTAATGTTATTTGATAAAAATTTTAAATATTTATTTCTCATCATATTTATTACCTAAATGTACATAACATTATAAAATTTTAATCCCATATGTTAACGTTAAGATGGTGGCCAAAGAAGGAAGAGGTTTTTTGGGTTTTTCTCAAAACTATCAAAATGAAGATACTGCTCTCTACCTTAGCACGGCGAAGTTATTGTAACAACTAATTAATTAAACGTTTCCACTTTTTTCAAGCTATACCTGAGGCACATTTTCTGTCACCATTTCCATATTTTTATTTTGTGCTGCATCTTTGCCCTCGTTTAAGGCCACGTATTTTATATTCCCTTCATTTCTACTTTCCTTGCTTTATTTTCAATTCTTCTTATTACCTACATCTATTAAATGGTTCTTAGTTCTTGCCAGTATAACAATAACTGAACTGGACTCACTCTCAGTTCATGTCATATTGGGCTTCGCGCCCTGGGCTGAGAGAAACGAAGCAACTCATCCACAGACTTTCAAAAGATACGTCCGAACAGTTTCTTAGGTTTAGTAGGAAGCACCTCCGGATAGCTATAGGCCTCCTTACGGGCCATGGCATCTTTAAAAGACATCTGCATCTGATAGGCCTCTTTGAGGACCCAAGTTCCAGATTCTGCAATGAAGCAGATAAACTCCCTTCATCTCCTTTTGTGATGTCCAAGACAACTTCTTCAGAGGCATCGCCTATTTGGTGCAGGTCTTCTAGAGCCCGATGATACATGGAGCGCCTCTATGTATAAGATCTTGGCCTTTGGGTTAGCTGCCGATCTGTATGAAGGCATCCCATAGTTTGCGGCCGACGCACAATGGTCCTAGGGCCAGCTGCTACTTCGTACAGCCGAAGGAAGAAGAATTTTCTTATTGCGTCTAGTAAATGTTTCTTAGTTCTTGCCAGGATAACAATGTCATCTGGATATCCCATAAGCTAAATTAGTTGGTTATATAAATATTGTATGTGTTGTTTTTATGTTACCTTTTGTAATAGCTTCATCCAAAACTATGTTGAACAGGGTTGCCAACAATGGGTCCCCTTGACTTAATGCTGTTAGAGATACCCATGTATTTCATAGCTGTGTACAATTGCTCCCTTTTTTATATCCTCTTCTGAAATCAATATAGGTCATGTGCAGTGGTAATTTTTGATTTATTCTGTTGTCTAAGATTTGTTTTAATATAAACATCTATTGTTGGCCTGTTCTTCCGGAATCCTCATTGGCACTGTCCTACTTTCCGTACTGCCTCATTTAATTTGTTTTTTATTGCTACTGCTAAAATTCTATAGGTAATATCCATATCTGCAATTTTTCCAGTTTGTTGTGTCACCATTTTTGTGTAGTGAGCAAACTAACGCCTCCATTCATTTTGATGGCATAATATGTGCACTTCTTCGTAGTTTTTCCCCTCCTAACTTTTAGCATATCTGCCGTTATCTCATTTTCACCTTGTGCCATGTTACTTCTAAAAACTTTAATTATGTCCTTTATTTCTTCCATACTTGGTGATTCGCATACGTCATTTACGCCATCTTCTTCCATTTCTTCCCCTTCATCACTTTCGTTTTCTGCTTTAAAAATATCTGTAAAATATTTTTCCTTTCTATTAATTTCTTATTAATTCCACTTACTATCTGCCCCTGCCTATGTTTGTAAAATATCAATTTCCTTTTGAAACTTCCACTTTGATAAAATTCTTTTGCCTGTTTTCTAACATAATTATTTTCTATTCTGTTCCATTTGTTTTTTTAATATATTCTTTTCTGATTCTTATTTCTGCATATTTTCTTTGCTTCTTTCCTGCATTGTTCATGATATTTCTTGGCCTCTACGGTATTCTGTTTTAAAATTTTCCTCCTTGTTTTTCTCTTTTTATTACTGCTTCTTGGCATTTACTATCATGTCTTTCTTTCCCGTTTTGTTATTATTTCTAAACTATTTTCCGAACGTTACTTCTCAAGAAAGAAGCTTCCCACATAAAATAATTTTCCACGCTGCACACGCGCATAGGCACATTAAAAACGCTATTTGGCACATTGGTCACGAATGCGCACATGTTTAAAAAGCAGTGAGCTATTAAGTATTTAATTTATTGTTTAATCCAAGGGCGTGGTGCTACAAAAAGTATAGTATGTAACACGTACAGCAAAGCTTTAATTCACGCTTGTGTGAATGTATGTACTTAGGACGAAACGAATTCGAATTTTAAAATATAGGTTTTTCTGCAGAAATCTGACTTTTCTGCTATTTTACACAAAAAGCTGTAACAAAGCACATTTTGTAATTTAATGAACTGTCCCTAAAATGTGTGAAAGTAAAAGGAATACACTGTATGTGATTGGATTGGTTTTCCAAACGTGAATAAATTCATTTCTACTTTCCGCAAATTCAATAACATTAGTTATTAGAGAAATCCCATAATCCACAAACGGGCTTACTGTCATCTATCTTCATCCATATTTGGCCATGACAAGTCCATCAGTTTAATGATAGGTTTCACATGAATGCTAGGGTGTGATTCATATGTTATTTCGCTAGGCCCCCCTGCTAGCACAAACGATAAAAGAAAAACTCGCGGAAATTTGAGAAGAAATTGCGTGTGTACTGATTACAAGAGCATTTGATGAATGAATTTTGTTTAGTTATTACAAAAATATGAGACGCTGTCAGCCGTTTTAACGCCGTGTGCTATATTCTCTACATTATTCATAATTCTTTCACACGCTGTTTCATTTTCTTTGCCCTTTCATGAGAGATGAATAGGAAATTGCTATGTTTACAAACAATTTAGGAGACTTATAGAATAATTTTATTTTAAGAAATTTTCCTCGAAAGAAAGGCAAGCAGAGAAGAGATTTTTGGCATATAAAATGCAAAGTTCTTTGAACTCCGCTTTAAGCTTTTGTTAAGGATATGTAATTATAAATTCCGCTCCCTTTAGCAGAAGAATCGGGGATCGAGCATGGATTCAATTGGCTGCAAAGAGCTGAAGGGGTTAGGTGTATCTAGTAATTCCTGTTAATGCAATAAACGCGTTAATTCGATTAAAGGGATAAAATATATTAGGTAGCGAAGCAATTTATGTACGGACGATACATATCTAATCTAGCTAACGCTGTAAATAAGTGCGGCTAAAACCTCAAACCGCAAAGGGTGAGCTGGTTCTGCATAATTTACCTACAACACTACAGATAGCATGTTATCAGCGGACATGTACACGTATTCGCGTTTACAAATCAAATTAACATGCTACATAGAACTGAGCCTCAAATTATTTTCTCGTCCCAATCGTCTAATGAATTATACCACTTTGGATTATAAATTTCTGGCGAGAAAAGCTTATTTTCGGGTGCGAAAACGTGAGCAATAAATTTAAAGCGAAATTACAATGGGGCGTTGCCTGTAAAATTAATAATAACATAAAATTTTTTATTGGTTTTAAAATAACCTGTATTTAAGTTGTTTCATGTAGCGAATGCAGTTTTGGGGCGCTCTTCGGTATCTGTTCCAAATTCGGCACAAGTAAAGTTAAAGATTAAAAGCGCAGTTCAATGGATCAGACATCGAACAACACTGGAAACAGAACTGGAACGATGTAATTGAACTTTGGCATCACTAGATTTCCCAGCGGTGTCTGATGGGCCAGCGGTACGGATTTTATTGAATTTGAATAATAAACCGTTAGGGGTGCATTTAGCAACGTTCATCCCCGCGTAGGGAATGTTAAAACCCCTGTCTTGTTCATTAGACCAAGTAATGCACCTTAAACCACTACTAGCAAGGGAGGTGAAGATATTGGCTTAAGTTGGCCTTCGTAACTTCATAAACCAATTTGGATCCCCTCATTATTTACATTCTCTCTTTCGCGCCTTCGGATTGAAGTAGTTCAAATTCTAAAAGTTGGAGACGAAAATTGCTCAAGTTTCTGAATATAATAACAGATTTTACTATCACTGGAATTCCAATAACAGTAGAAGGTTCGTCCAATTTATTTCCTCGAAAATAATTCATCGATCTCGGATTCAAGCAAACTAAATATCCGTGCGAATGGAAACCGCGCGTCGCAGTAATTTTTTCCTACTCTAATTAAATGAATGTTAAACTTCCACAGCTCGAATCAGACTGCCCTATATAAACCGGAGAAAAACGAGGAGACCATAAATATTCCACATTAAATTACATTTTTGCATTTTAAAATATTTAATCAACCAGTTCACTCCATATTCACTTATTAATGAGGATAACTCAGTAGAAGCAGACAAAGATTCCATTTAATTATGGCAGGACGCATTTTCCTAAACGTGAAAAATTGCTCCTATTTTTAATTAAAATGTTCACCGGGCGTGTAGCTTGAGCCACGCTTCATTTCACCGAAAACACTGAGGTGGGTGGTATTCCATAAAAAACCGTATTACATCGTATTGTTTTGTTAAAATACGGTTCTTTTATATTTTTTAATTGGTAGGTCCAGTAACGTTGCTCGCTACATTTTTCGACCATTAATTGAAATTAAATTCTATGTAGTTTCAAAAACACCTTGTTAATCTTTTGCTCATAAAAGGAAATCTAAATAATGCCAATCAAAATTTTCCAGGCAAGTTGATTGTCCTTGAGTATAAACTGGAAAATACGAAAAGCCACATTGACTGGCTGTCATCAACAGTGACGAACAAACAGTACGTGCCCTGCATCAAATTTAAAAGCTTCTGCCGCTGTGTAGTCTGTATACAATACACTTAATTTGCTCCATTACTGATTCCTAATCGATTATGTTTTGACAGAAATCTCTTGTGTTTGTGCATTTTTCTGCAAAGGATAATTATTCACACGCTCTTTGTTTAAAAGAAAGATACTTTAATCCTTTTCGACTGTAGTTAAATATAAAAATCTGGATAGATAAAACTAACTTTTTAAACAAATCTTTAGCAAAATTAATTTATTAAGCGCGTTGGAGAAACTTCATATTTTTCATTTTAAAGCACTTCTACCGGAAAATAAAAAAAAATTAACGTTCATTTTAGGTTTTTTGAAGCTCTATACGCCATGCTAATAATAAACTTTCCCAGCTGTGAAACAATTAAACTTTCCTTAATATTAAATCTTAAATGAAGGAAAACTCTCTCTTTCCGTTTTACAAATACTTTAAATGCAGAATTAAAAGTAAATTCTTTCCAGTCATTTTCAGAAAAGAGAAAATCACAAGACCCTTATAAAACGATGAAAATCTTTTTATTATTTGTTTGGTTGAAGATATATGTTATGATCCGTATGTGGAGGACTTGTTTTTAAGTTTTAACCTAATAAAATAAAGAAGGTTATGAAGCCAAGTCCTTTACTTTGTGTCATTTTTAAGAATAACCTTATTTTCCACTTCTTTCAGAACAATGTGTTACGAAACGTCGAAAGAAATTATTTCGAAATAAAGCCTGTACTGAAAAGTTTTGTGACAAAAACAAATGGCAGAAATCGGGCTACCCATGAATTACACACGAAAACTATTGATGTGCCACATGCCTTATGATATTATGTGTCAAGTAAATAATTCCAGTTTACCTGTCACTGTAATTGTAAGTAATGGCTACAGAAAGATAAAAGTTAAGGAAAAATATTTTGCGTATTTGGAGTGAAAATAAGTGTTTGTCTTAATGCAAATATTGCGAGAATTGTTAAATCGAGTAGAAATACGGTAATAAATGTAATTAAAAGATTCATACAAGACTAAACAATTACTAACAAGCCAAGGAGTGGACGAACAAGCGGACCTTTTGATAAAAGACTAAAAAGAAAGCTTGTTAAGCATTGGTAAAAAATCCAACAATTTCTGTGCGTGATTTGGCAAAACGGAATGGTACTACAGCTTCACTGGTACAAAGAATGAAGATAAGAAGTTCCTTTAAGACCTATAAAAAGACTAAGACTGCAAAGAAGTTGCGAGAACCTGACCTTGCTAGTGCCTATTACGCAAAAGGTACCATGAAATGGTTTCAACAGAAAAACATCAGTTTTGTTTCAAAGGAAGAGAATCCATCCAAGTGCCCAGAACTTCGCCGAATAGAAAATTATTGGGCAATAATCAAACAGAGATTACGAAAAGAAGCAGAAACAGTTGCAAATGTGGAAGACTTCCAACGAAAATATAATAAATATAGTAAAACGGTATCTAAGGAAGTTGTGCAAAATTTAATGGGAGGGACTAAAATAAAAGTTTGAGAGTTCAGCCGACAGGAGTTAAAAATTTGAATTTGATTTACTTGTATACTACAAATGTCTTTAAAAGTTCTAATAAATGTTTCTAATATTAAATCTGTCATTATTTTCATATCAAGCTGTAAATGTTTACGTCACAAAACTTTTCGGTACAGGCTTTAAATGTCTTTGACTTCAAATTTATATGTAAATTCAGCTCGCAACCCCTTAATCATTCTGAATAGTCAACCACCCATACTTCTACCATTTACATGTGACATGTTTAACGTGTTGCCCATCCAGAGCCAGTAACGGGTCACAACTTAAAATTAAAATGTAATTTAATATTTTATAGAATGATTTAAAAGAGTAAAGAGTAGGATATCTTCAGCAAAGATTACTTCCGTAAAATTCCCAAGGTGATATAAATAAAATTTAATTGCCATCACTGAACTTAACCCCCTCCGTTTAAAGCCCAGTGGAAATTTAAAATTTACCCTGTCACCAACAGTTTTTGTTTGGATACATACTACAACAAACTAGTCTGAAATCGCTCAAAATTTTGTTAGATTTATTGTAAATAGAGGTGTTACTAACCTAAATTTCAAATAATGTAAACAAATTCAGTAGCTAAAACTGTTTACAAAATTTGTGTTTAATTTAAACGAATTTCCTGTGTAGAAACCGTATACCTTGTTTAAATTTACTAATGATGTAATTAACTCAATTACAGTAACAGACATGTACAAACTGAAATCTAATACGAAATTAAATATATTTTTCTTGGAAAATTTTATTTTTCGTTTTTTATGTAGGGTATTACATTAACTGTAAAATTATTCATCTATTTATTTGCCCATCGGGGTTGTTTTATGTTGTTTGATGGAGTATAAACGTTAAATTTGCTGTTTCTTTAAAAAATAAAACGATTTTATTGAAGAAAAACATGTTATAAGGGGTCGAAGCTATAAAATATTGACGATATTGGTATAATGTGAGACGTGGCAGCTGTCAAAACCTCCTTCAGGATTCGCGACCGGTAAGCCTTTGATCAAGAAAATCAATTTGTTACATTTATGGATGGCGTGTATGGGTATATTCCACTTCCGACATCATAACCCTTACTTTAAGGCATATATAACTCGTTTTATTAGCCATTATGTAATACTAACATTTTAATTAAATTTAGGATTAAAAAAATTTCCCCGATTTTCATCATGCCGAAAATTCAATTAACGTAAATCGAATTTATTCTGTTCAAGAATCACAAAGGGGTAAATATACAACACCCTTACTAGAAAGCATATCAACCAAAGAGGGGGGGAGGTGGGTTTAAATATCCCTTGAGAAATTAGCCTACTTGTATTTGCAAGTTTGCTTCTGATACTTCAAACTTAAAATGTAATATATTTGAATTTAAATTCATCAAAAGAGGTTATTGGTTTTCAAGTTATAATTTAATTAGCAGAGTTTGTTACAACTCATCCTCTTACTACACTTCATGCTGGTGCCAGACAGACTGGCTGATTAGACTAACATACTTGTAATACGAGTAGTTCCACTGACTAACAGAAATTTACAAATTCTGTTTCTGAGTCAAGAAGTCAAAGTTAAATAGAGACCACTAGAACTAAACCAGGTCACATTGAGCAATTTGTTTGATTTTCAAAAGATCGCTGAGGTTTTTTGAATCTGCCCTGATTACTGGCTTTATTCCTATTTAGCAAGATTTATGTTGCATTTATAGTGAGCTATAAAAAAAAGCTATTGCAAATATTCTGATTTTAAGATGGAAATTATTCTATGCACGAAAAATGAATAATAAAAGCTAATTGCCGCGGTATTTACATTGACAGAAGCACATTTTGTCGTTTTTTCAATGCCTTTAGCCTTTTTGTTATTAGCCTATAAATCCCAATTTTAGGCAAAGCCCCCCCCCCTCCATTTTCTTTCACTTTTTTCTTCTGAGTCTGAATTTCCCAATCCTGCCTGGCACCATTTTGTAGTTCATCTTCTCATCTGGTAGGTGGTCTTTGCTACCTTTGACCACTCTTTGGATTCCAACTAGTGGCCCGCCCAATTACATTTTGGTTTCCTACTAAATGATACAACATCGTTTTCACAAGCTTTTCTTATGTCTTTCATTCTAATCCAGTCTCGTAATATAATACTTAGGATATATCTTTCCATTTTTGTCTAGTGTATTTAAAGACCATGTCTGTGGCCCATGAGTAATATAAGGTAAAATAAAAACTCTCCTATATAGTGTTGGTGACTTTCCCTTAAATACATATAGGATGTAGGAAGTAATACGCAATTTATTGATAAAAGACATTTATTTATAATTTATAATAATATTACCCCCACAGGCAATGCATTTTTGCATCCGTGAAAAAATAACTCAATCGTTCGAGCAGCCGTGTGTGGCCGAGCATTATCCAACGGAAGCAAAGCCTTCAAACCTTCAAATGTTTTTGTAAAATGGAGTTAATTGCTTTCACACCAATCTTTAGAGTTACTTGAATACTCCTTACAGTAACATGCCGGTCTTCTTCAATCATGTTCCGAACAAGACCAGTATTCTTTTTGGTAACGGCTGTTTTTGGCTTAGAAGCTCGAAAACTGTCACTTATGGAAAGTCGACAACATTGAAATTCGTTGAACCACCGCTTTATGGTAGCTAAAGGACACTCCACTGATTTTCTCAAAACATTGTTTGCGGCTTAAGCCACCTTTGAAATTGTAAAAAGTAACAGCTCGATAATGTTCTCTATTTAATTCCATAATTTCATGCGAAAAGGATTACTTTAAGCTTATGGATTTTAAAATGTTTAAGTTTAGTTATCTACCGTCACTGTCATTAAACTTGTAAACAACTAGCTTCCACTGTCAAACAAAATTTGTTGCAAATTTGAATGGCCCTAATAGATGAGCTCATCGGAAAGAGAACAGCCCTCGTATGTGTTATAATGACCAGAATGCTTTCCATCTATTCCTTAGTCTTCTATCTATTTTTTTCCATAGTATTCATGAAAGAGATGCTCTGACCCAAACATATTACTTCTTCTGAATATTTTATTATGTTCTCATCTAGTTTGAAAGTTTTATTCTCCCTATTGGTGATAATTACGGTTTTCTCAACTTGCTTCTAAACCTAAGGTTTTTTTTTGTGTTGTTCAGGCCACTTAACATGTTTTCTAGATCATGACTTGTTTCTGCCAAGATTACAACATCGTCTTCAAACCCGCGATAATTAAGTTGCTGCTTTCTATTTGTACTCGATATTTTGTCGCATTCACATTTTTTAGTGTAAATAAATAAATAAAAGTAAATAAATTTTGGAACAGCTGGTCACCCTGATCTACACCTCTTTCGATATTGAACCTTTCAACCTAAGTTTTTATTTTATTCTTACATTTTTTTTTAAATTTGTTGCATTAATTGCACTTCTCTATAAGCTGATCTATTGCCTGAAGCTGATCTATTGCCTGAAGCTGATCTGCAGCGGAGAAATGTTTACGAAAGTCAGCTTGTTGATTTAGTTGATATCTGTTCAGCTGTCATAAGTCACCAATATCCTGTGTATCTCCTTTTTTATTTTTATGCGAATCAAAATAATAATTCATAATTTCCAGGGGTCTGGGATATTTTCCGTCTCCATGATTTTGTTAGATAATGACAACATTGCATTTTTAATAGGACAGAGTGTTTATTTTAACTGTTCCCCTGATTCAATTTTAACTGGGCATTTCTTCTTATGCTTTTCAGTACCATCTCTAACTTATCTTCTTGATCTTCTAGTGACACATTTAGATGTGAATCTTCATTTTTTTTTGAAGCTATAAAAGATTCCATAATAATCTGTCGCTGCTTTCAAAATTTTTTCTCCTGGCCTCTTGATTTTGTTTGACGAGTCTCGTAGCTTTGTTATCTAAGAAGTCTCACCCTCCACTTAGTGCTTTTGGTATCTTTGTACCTTGGCCGAGCACGATTTTTCCAAAAAATATTAGTAATGATCTGTTCTTTATATTTCCGCAAATACTTTCTGATCTCCCCCTTTTATTAATTTATTCAATTCGTTGTGCTCCTTGCGTCTAGTTCTGTCCGTAATTGCTCTCTTTTACCTAGAGGTGCCTTGGTATTTTCTGAAAATTTCTTTTTTAAGATTTTTCATACCTTTTTTGAGAGTTTGTAAAGTAGGTATCCCTTTGCAAATATGTTCATTTAGTTGGTTAACACTGTAGTTTCTGTAATAAACTGAGATCCCAAAGATCACTGTGTTGTTCTTTGTAATGTTTGTAGAGATCGTTTCCTTTTAACCAAAAAGTGGGCATGACGGTGAGATCTTCTAATATTCTGTAATCTTTCGTTTCTTCTGTTTATACGCATTTTCAATCATATCATTCGATTGTTAAGGCTTAACATAAATTTGCTCACTACAGCTACATCTGTTATTCTGGAATTCAAATATGAAATAGATCACTTTCAAAGAGTGGGGAAGTACGAGGATGATGATACCAGGCCTGCTGTATTGTTTTTAAAAATTGGATACGAAACTGAAAACTCAGAAGAATGTAAAAAAACTCCTAGGTGTGGATTAGTGAGGATTTTGCGGATCATAGAGTAAAATAGATTTAGATAGACATAGAATTAGATCATATGAAACAGGCGCAAGATGTCTTAAAACTTACATAAGATGCAATAAATTGATTTTTAATGAATAAACTTATACAGTAAATGATATAGAAGGTGATGCTTAAGTATGTAGTGAAGTAACTAAATTAGATATGGAGGAGGGCTTAGAAGGTAAAAATAAGAGACCCTATAGTGAATGCACCCATAATAATACAGATGTAGATAGACAAATCAAACGAGCAAATATTAATACCTTCCGGAAAGAACAAAATTCTCTTTCAAACCTGTAAGCCCCTGTCGCGGAGGTTAACAACCTACCTAATAGCAAAGCAATAACAATAAACCAGCAGTAAATGAGACAGGAAACTCCAAAAAATGATCAAGGAAAACCTCAAGTGGGAACTCCCTTGCAGAAGTGATGAAAGGAAACTCCAAGCAGGCAAATGTATAGGATAACGAAATTAGATTAGCATTACAGTAATTAATGACTTTAGGATTATACATTAATTTTAAAACACTTCCTAGGAAACTGGCCATTAGGGAAGTGGAAGACCGCAACCTCCCATAACTACTAGCACCATTTCCACACTTTTTCCCTGTGAAAATGCAATAGGATAAAGTAACGAACATTTCACGCTAAGATTATGCACAATGAATGTTAAAACATTACTTTCAGCTGAAACACTTTTCAAAATGCAACATGTTACAAGAGGTATTAAATCGGACATAATTTGAATGTCTGAGGTCCGCAGATCTGCTGAAAGTATTATTGAAACAATAATAGGTGATATATTCTACAATAATGGGAAAGAAAGTGGACGTTCTACAATTAAAAAATATTGGAAGAATAAAATTATTGAACAACAAGTTGCTGCCAATTTGATATAAGCAAACCCTGTTCGGTAAAAATAAAATCACATTGTTTGCTAATTCCTTCTCATGTTACAGCAATGGTTTTAGAAAATTTAAGCATGCAAGATGCACTTGGATGACCGCTGTGAACCAGAAAGATGACACACTTTTGAAGGCAAAAGCTAAAAAGGTACAGCCTGAGAGATCAGCCACCCCGGATATCAGTTTATCAAGAGGATTTTGAAGGTCATGTTGGATAATCAACGCCTCAAACAAATACTCGAGTAACAGAGTCCCAAATCGACAACAAATCCATGAATGAAAATGAATCTCCCTCGGTGACAAGTATGGATGGTTGCCCAACTTTCAATTCATCTACCATCTTGGTCGTTGAACGACCGACTTCCTGCCGAACTTGAAAATATTTTAGTAGGGCAAAAAATGAAAGGGCCAACTTAATCATTTAATTAGAAAATGCAGCTTAGAATACATATTTCTGTTCAAGAGTGAAGTTTGAATATATTTTTACAGTTTTACTTAATAGCTTAATAGCATATTTCGAAACTTATTTTAAATTGAATTGAGTGGTATGATTTGATTAATTTGTCTATTAATTAGCAACTTTATCAATTTTTTTACTTTGTGGCCTATAAAATTAATGCAAGTTATCATAATCAACGTTTTAAATTCTGCTTCCACCCCCTTTAATTCAAAGTGAAAAGAAGATCATCGTAATGAGTGTAATCGTATTAAAGCGAGTATAATTAGCACTTTGATTATGACGAATATGTAAACCACATTTGATTTAATATATAATTATTCTCTTGGATAAGTACAGATTTTGTTTCGCCGTCTCTAGAAGCATTTCTAACGTAGGTAATACTTTACATTATAATTATAACCTTTATTAAATGTGTCTAGACTAGCAAAAAGTTCTGTTCTTGGGAGAGCAAAGGTAAATAATAAAATATGTTTTAGAGAATTTTAAAATGGTTCTGGGTATGCTTCTTTGTAATACGAGGTCTAAAACCTGTAATTATTGGTACAAAACATTAGCCGTCGATGTTTTTCAGTTCATTTAGCTGAAAGCAAAAGCAAATTTAGTTAAAGATGAGTTAGTACCTAAATAAAACAATTTTCATGAAAGTCTGTGCATGCAGCTCGTGACATTATAATTAAATAAAATAATTGCAGTGAAAACTGGTACCGGTACGTGAATGGACAATATTATGGTAATTAGCATATTTACTTATATTTCTCATATTTTAGTTATCAAATTGACGAAAGCAGTTATTTTTTAATTAAAAAATTATAACTTTACAAATGACGACGCTTCCTAATCTGCTATGGTTTTAAAGGTCAAAAGACGGATTTCGGATTAAGCAATGTACCTTTCTCGTACAATTCTGACGCTTTCAAAACACATCTTGGTCAAAACTAAAAATAAGGAATCTTCTGACTTAGCCAAAGCGGAAAGACGAACCAAAATAAATCCAACTAATTTAAAAGTTGGTATAAATGCGTTTAAATCTGTCTGAAAATATAAATGAAAAATGCGGGAAAATTTAGAAGCAACAGTTGTGGGACGAAGAAACCCACAATTAATAATTATTTATAATGTATCAGATCAAGTCGATATAGACAATGCAGAAGAAACAATTACGTTACAGAATGCAGATCTAAATTTAGAGACAGGCGACTGCAAGAGCACTCTCACGTGCACACTATGTTCAGAATACCAGTTAAGAGAATGCAAAGCTAACAGAGATCATTACAAATGAAATTATTATCTTAGGAAGGAATTCAAAACTACTTTTACATAAGAATTGTACATAGCCACTTTATAAAATTTACGATATGCTTTTGGTTCAAAAAAATGAGTAGAAAATAATATTTCCGAATTTCTAGCTGAAAATTTGCAAACCGACGTAAAATGCCATTCTGAACAACTTTTACAAATAGAATCTTTCGAAAAAATAATAAATAGAGCCACTTCTGAAGATTTCTTTCAAGAAGTGTCAAATTTAACAGGTACAGGATGTCATTTGACCAAATCTGTGTGCACCTTTGTTAATTCTTAGACAAGCACAAACCAACGCCATATTGATTTTTTTAATAAATACTTTAATAAAAGAAACTCCCATATGATCCGGACTTTTTGACAAACCCTGTATCTAACACTACGTCATATAACCAAGCAATATGATAATTTCATTATAAATAGCGATAACTTAACTCCGACTTGTGCATACAAATACTTGGGATATATTTCTGCAACACAAATTAAGTTAGAAAAGATAATATCCATTTCGTTGAAATATAGCAGTCCTCAGAGTTTAATATTTAAAAAAGTATTACGAGTACAATTACAGAATTTTACGTCGAGCGTATTTTAAAACCTTGTGTGAAATTTGCAGAAGAGAAGAGCAGCACAATTAACGGGGTACACCTACATGACCCGACAGCAGGCAAAGCTTAATTACAGCCAATCGGAAATTATGCGTGGGAATTAGTGACCCTTTGTGCTTTACTGTGGTCAAACCATACTACTTGTCTCATATAACCAAACTAAACCAGTGCAAACCGCTCATGTGTACCGTAAACTAAGCTTAGTGGTTTTGAAAACCAATATGTAACACGTGGAAATGTTAGAACACTTATGTATGTACGCTTATATCACCTTTTACTCATTTTATACTTAAGAAGACACTCACTAAATCAACGCTTTCAAATGATTACATTACTCAGAATATAAATAGTTTCTAAGCATATTATGACTTTCTTAAGTATTATATTAAAATGGCTCATCAATATTAGTTGTTTTAAGTATGATGTTTGTTTCAATAAGTGTATCTTTAAATATTCCCTAGTTAGTTCTGGTGTTGGAAACTTTGGCTTTAGTGACTGTGTTGGCGTACGAAAAATCGAAATTTTGATTCAGCTGTGCAACGTTGGATATTTTTCTTTTTGTGATAAAAAAGTGAAATAAGTAATTTTCTTTCATTTGAAGGCCAGTATGTAGATTCTCCTGTCGAAACACCACATAGGTTGTTTTCCTGATCTTGGTGGTTTTTAACCTTGAAAGGTTTGCCAGTTTCATGTTATCACCTTGAATATTCGAACCTAAAAGAATACAAACTGGGAAGTGACAATGTAAACAGATGAAGTAGATTTACATCGATTCGCAATAACAGCCGAGCAATTCAGTATGCCCATTTAAACAAACAAAACAAAACGTATGGAAGTATCCAAAGAGCCTATCTTACGCTGCGAATTAGAGGTAAAAGAAAAGTAATAGAACAATTAAGTACTTTGATGCCGACATACGAAGCGATACAGATTTACTTTTTCTTCTTCTTGTCTTTATCTCCTTTTGCCCTTTTAGGGCGTTGGAGTTTATTTTTTTCTTAACTATTCACCCAGTTCTTCCATGCCTTCCGGTCCTTTGCCATTTCCTTCTTTTCCCTCATCGTCCTTCCCTTCGCTCTGCCTATCTCCTCTAGTTGTTTCAGCCACGTCTTCCTATGCCTTCCTTTCTTCTCCTACCTCCTCGTTTTGTTTCCATTGTCTTTTTTACTAATCTGTTCTGTTCCATTCTGACTACATGTCCAAACCAGTTAAGCCCCCTTGTTTACTTTATGTATTATGGGTCCCTGTTTCAAAAATTCCCCAATCTCTTCATTTCGTACTCTGTCCCATCGTGTTTTACCATGCTCTCGTGTTTCTTTTGTGTTACCCATGACTCACATGCATATGTTATCGCTGGTATGGCTATAGTGTTGTATACCTGAAGTTTCACTCTATTCTCTATTTCTTTCTTTCCGTAGATTGTTTTGTATAGCGCGTAATATATTTTTGTTGCTTTTTTTGTTCTATTTGTTATTTGTAGATCTATTTTTCCATCTTGCGTGAACATGGTGCCAAGGTATTCTAAGGCAGTTACTTGCTCCATTAATTCTCTTTTGCAAGTTATGTTATTGCATTTTTTCCTTCTCTTGGTTTTTGGTTTACTATCATATATTTGCATTTGTTTGAGTTCACTTTCATTTCCATTTTTTCAATTTCTTCCGTCCATATGTCTATTAGTTCCTGTAATTTTTTATAAGAGTCTGCAACTAGCACTATATCGTCTGCATATAGGAGTGCATTTATTTTTAAAGGTGTTAGATTTCTATACCCTATTGTTGTCTGTAGATGTCCTGTCCGGTATTTTGTATTTTTTATTATTTTGTCCATAATCAATATCAATAAAAGTGGGATTAGGCCGTCTCCCTTTTTTATCCCTTTAGCCATTTCGAAACTTTCGGATCGTTCGCCATTTAGTTACACCCTTCCTCTCATCTTCCCGTACACACTTTTAACTACTTTGATTGTTTTATCCTTTATTTGTAGTTCCTCCATAATCTCCCATATTTTACTTCGGTTTACTGTATCGAAGGCTGATCTGAGGTCAATTAAAGTGATATATAATTCTTCTCCTCTTTCATTTTTCCTTTCAATTAAATTCCTTAATATGAATATATTATCGGATGTTTGTCTTCCGTTTCTATATGCTGCCTGTTCGTCTTCTAATTTGTTTTCTAGCATTCTTCTTATCCTTCCTTTAATTATGCTCGTATAGACTTTGAAAACCACTGAAGCTAAGCAGATCGCTCTGTAATTTTCACACTCGGTTTCCTCCCCTTTTTTACGTATCGGGATAATTAAATTGTCTTCCCAGTCCTTTGGTATTTTGTTTGTTCTCCACGCCTCTCCGTACATTTCCAATATCCACTCTTTCCATCTTCTCCAATCCATTTTATCAATTCCGGGTTTATGTCATTGCTGCCACATGCTTTCCTTAATCTAATTCTTCTCAGGGCTTCTTCTAGTTCATTTATTGTTATCTCTTCCTCTGTTTCCCTTTCTTCCTTATCTTCTACATTTCCTTCTTCCGGGTTCAACTCATCTCTTAAAAAATTTGTCTTCATAATGTTCCTTCCAAGTTTGTAATATTTCGCTTGTTGTTGTTTTCAGTTGATTGGTTACGTTTTTCATCCCCCTTATCTCTTTCTTTTTCTGTCCTCTCATTGCTTTGATTCTATTTCAGAAACTTCTGTTTTTCTTGTCAAAAGTTCGATTCATTTCTATTCCGAATTCTTCCCAACTTTTCTGTTTTGCTTTTCTTATTTTCTTTTTAACTCTGTCTCGTGCTGTGTTATATTCTATTCTATCTTAACCCGATTTTGATTGAATAAACTTCTTCTATGCTTCCTTCTTTTTTCTCACCTCACTTCTTATCACCTCATTCCACCAGCTTGTTCTTTTCTGAGATTTCTTTATTCTAGTTCTCCCACATATTTCGTCTGCCTTCTCAGTTATCACTAATTTAAGATAAGTCCATTGTTCTCCCAAGCTCCAGTTCTGTACTGTCTTGCTTGCTTCTCTAAAGACTTGGTCTGTTTCTTGTTGATATTTTTCTGTTAATTCTGGTTTTTCTAGTTTCTGGATATGTATTTTGATGATCTTGTCTATCTTTATTTTAGTGTTTACTAGTCTGTGTGCTGTCCATATTTCTGCTTCTGGTATAGTTCTGATTTCTTTGAATATGCTTTTTAATACTTGTGTGTAGACAAAGAAGTCTATGATACTTTTTGCCTCCCTTCCCTCTGAGACATATGTGTACTTTTCTTGTAAAGTTTGCTGCCAGTAGGAGTTTCCAATTATTAAGTCGTTTGTTTGGCAGAATCCCAGCATCCATCCATTTCTATTAATATCTTTCTCTCCATATTTCCCCATGCATCCTAGCCCTCGATTTATATCGTTCCCTATTCTTGCATTCCAGTCCCCCATTATTATTATGTTTTCATTCCTTTCCCTTATTTGATCCAATACCTCTTGTAGTTGTGTATAAATAGAAATCATTGACTTTATCGTCTTTTGTTCCTTCTACTGGGGCGTAGATCTGTATTATACTCGTATTTATATTCTCTCCTAGTTCCATTTATTGTTAAAATGCTTGGTGATATTGCATTGAATTTTGTGAGTCTAATTCTTTTGTTATTACTATTCATACTCCTTCAACTGCTCTTTGGTCAGCTTTTACTCCTGAATAGTATAGTACGTGTTTGTCTGCTATTCTCATCCTCCCCAATCCAATTTTTTTGGGTTCGCTTATGCCCAGGATTTGTACTCTTTGATCCTCCATTTCCTATACTAATTCGTATTCCTCTTCATTCAGAGTGGTTATACCGCCACTTGGGAATCAACACCTGATCAAAATGAAACGCATATCAAAGAAGCAGTGCCTATAGATGTAAAGCATTTAATCTCCAAAAAAAGGAAAATTAGAGCAAGATGGCAATTAACACATTCACCTGATGACAAACGAAAACTAAATAAAATTACTAAAGGACTAAGCCAGGTTCTCAAGAAGATTAAGAATGACTCTATTCAAGAATACTTAAATAAACTAGATCCAACACAGGCCACGGACCACTCGCTCTGGAAGGCGACAAAAAAATTGAAAAGGCCGCAAGCACTGATAATACCTGTGAAACCCACAGATGATACCTGGCTAAGAAATAATACGCAGAAGGCTGATGCGTTCGCTGACCATCTCTCGAAGGTATTCCAACCGTTCAATACTGAAACCACTCTCGAAGACGAAAATGAAATTCAATTAATGCTTGATGCACCATTTCAAATGTGCCCACCAATAAAACGTATAACAACTGCCGACGTTCAAGCAGTTATCTATAAAGAACTAAATCCAAAAAAGGCTCCAGGGTTCGACCTTATTACAGGGAAAGTTTTACAGGAAGTCTCTGAAAAATGTTTAAAAGCCATTACCTATATATTTAATGCAGCATTAAGAGAAGAATACTTTCCTAATCAATGGAAAGTGACACAGATTGTAATGATTCCTAAACCTGGAAAAGATCCGATGCATATAGAATCATATAGACCTATAAGTCTACTACCTCTTTTATCCAAAGTTTTTGGGAAACTTCTGTTGAAACGATTGAAGCCAGTACTAGAAGAAAACAGTTTAATTCTTAAACATGAATTCGGATTTCGAACAATGCACAGAACAACTGAACAAGTGCACCGAATCATTAAACAAATAAATCAAGATTTGGAGACCAAGCGATATTGCTCTGCGGCGTTTCTGGATATACGGCAAGCTTTTAACAAAGTCTGGCATAAAGGACTATACTATAAAATGAAATCCAAACTACCACATCAGTTTTACAGAATACTGAAGTCGTTCCTTACCGATAGACAGTACTGTGTAAAATATCAGGACGCATATTCTAACTTATTCACAATATCATCTGGTGTCCCGCAAGACAGCGTGCTAGGACCAACACTTTATTTACTCTACACGGCAGATTTACCAGTATCTGAAACAACTACTACTGCCACATTTGCGGACGATACTGCTGTCTTAGCATCGCACAACAATTCTATCACTGCCTCACAGAATTTAAACGATATTGAAACTTGGCTCCAAAAATGGAAAATTAAAGTGAACGCAGACAAATCAGCTCATGTTACATTCACATTAAGAAGAACCAACTGCCCTCAGGTAACACTTAACGGCTTACAACTACCTCAAGTGGATGAGGTTAAATACCTTAGTCTTCACCTAGATAAGAGAATGACATGGAAAAAACATATGTTCAGTAAACGCAAGCAATTAGGAATTAAATTTCGACCAATGTATTGGATGGTAGGAAGAGAATCGCGAATGACATTAGAAAATAAATTGCTTCTATATAAAACTATGTTGAAACCGATTTGGACATACGGGATAGAGCTATGGGGCACAGCCAGAAATTCCAACTTGGAGATCCTCCAAAGGTTTCAAAAGAAAGTGCTTCGTATTATTATAGTCAATGCCCCATGGTACGCGCCTAATGCAGTAATTCACAGTGACCTAAAAGTTCCATTTGTGTATGATGAAATTAAAAAATTTAGTGTAACTCACAGTGCTAAACTCCAATGACCGGGCAATCACACTGTTAAACGACGAAGGTGAAGTCAGACGACTAAAAAGATTCAAACCATCGGATCTTTCAACCCGTTTTGATTAAAGGACTAATGTCAGAAACGTTTATTATTGTTATAGGTATAGATCAATCATTATGATATAAGTTAAACTAATTTTAATTTGTACTATACATAAGTAACTATTAGTTAATAAGTTCTTATAGAGAATCTTCTTTGGAAGACTCGCTGCATGTCATGATTACTTCATTGCACATAATTAATCATAACAAATACTTATTATCCTGATCCCTAGATTATTAAAACACACACATTGGTTATTTATAAAAAACGTTTTGTCATTCAGGTAATTATGATTTAGGAGTAGGATGTAAGTAAAAGAATTTATTTTTTCCTTCATTTTACGAGCACTTTGTAACAAGCATATAAATCCTTGTGTTTAGTAAAATGTGCTTTTTTGTAAGTCGGACTCAGCATTATTCACCAGAAAAAAATATCGAATTCAGAAGCATTAAGTAACAGCAAAAAGCCTCAGTTTGCTCATCAGCCTCAACAAATAAGTGAGCAAAATGTGATCTAGCAGAAAACAGTGAAAGATCATTTCCTTCATTTCGCATGCAAAAGTAATGCTCATTTCAATGCTCAATGCGGGAATAAGAGCTACGAAGCGAGAAGAACGAAATTGTTCTCAGACCTCATTTGTAGACAGATGAGTTGACTCTAGGTCTCTCTAGGATATAAAGAGCGAAGTGCCAATCCAATCCGTTAATGCCAAATAAAGTTATGCATTTTTCATGTGATCTTTTTATACTTGTCAATCCTTTTAAGATATTTGAACCTTAAGTTCTTCATAAAATCGGAAGGTGGAAAATTGAGAACTTAATACTACGATTTCTGTGCTAACCACAAGTTTTTCTTTTTCCAAAGCAACAGTTTCTAGGAAATTTGTTTTACTGCATTTAATTAATTAATTGGTTTCTATCATTCGTATATGAATTCTTGGCATAAAAATATAATTCCGTGCTAATTAAAAGACTTCTATATCTAAAATCTTGTCCTTAAAATGGAGCGACAGATTAATCCAAAACCTTTAACCTTTCGGTCCATTAGTAGACTTCGAATCCGTCAGTTAAATTAATTGATGATAATGAAACTTTGTAGGTGTAATGAAACAGTTTTGTCGAGTGAACGAACTGCGCATTGAAAACTAGAAATTTTAGTTCGTCTTAGACAAAATGCTGTTTTTAACTCATTTCCTATTTTATTTTTACATTGAGAATACGTTTAAGAAATTCTTAGGTTTAGAAAATCATCAGCATTACATTAAATAGAAAATACAAATTGCACAAATTGATTGTGCCTGGCCTACATGATTAAATTTCTCAAATAAATAATTATGAAATAGACGTCTCTCTACCCGGGTTCAAGTATTGCAATTTTATACGACTGAATAACTTAGTCGCCCACACCATAACTAACTTTGTACTATTGCACAGCAATTAATTTTCGCTGACATTGCTGGAGTTGACGTATCATTGAATAGTTACCATATCTCTGTACGAATTATTAAAATTAATTATAATAAAATTTAAATAACTTCAGTAGCTAGCTATGCGTAAAGTTTGCTTTAATGATTATGATCTTCTTACTTGTAAAACACGGGGCAGAACAATTTTATGAAATTACGAATAAAATTGGAAGTGTTTAGTAGCTGGTTAATAACAGACTTAACTTTATGGAAATTATGAAGATTTAAGGGATGTTAAAGGTTCGTAAACTGAACTCATTAAGAACGCGTCAATCATATGCACGTTAGGATGCTAAATTGTCAACTGACAATGAGATTAAGAACTACTATAAGTGTAAAGTCCTTAATAATGAGGACGTTATGTGGGCTAATAAACGGCAAGTTAGATACTATGAAATATTTCATACAATCATGAAAATAAATCAATTAAATTAAGATATTTCTATAATTGAATAAATAAAAAAAAATACAATTATATAGCTATGGACCTAACTGGAACAGACATTTAATTTCAAAATACATGCAGGGCCCAAGAAAAAAATACTAATGTCGCAAAAAAGACCTTATTTAAAGACTATATCAAATTATGTGTAACGAAGTATCAGGATGAATATAAAATAGGCTAAAGAACTAGGAAAAAGATGAACCTGAGGATATTTAGATTCAAGAAGGAAAAGCAGACAGATCTTCAAATTAAACCAATGATCAAGAAGAACCACAATCGCTGATGAAATCTTACAATGAATTCAATAATTAAGGTTAAGGTAATTTGTTAAATACGGTGGTAGAAAAGATAAGCATATGAAGTACAAGTGGCAGCTTCGCCTCGTCCGGAAACAGCAACGATTCGTCCCAAAAAACTTGATTTTAAGTACTTGTTACAAAAATAACTATTTTAATCGATCATTGGAAGAGCGTCCACAATAAGGTTCCTTTTATGTATACCACGAATCCTAGCTTGATTATTGAGAGGTTCAACAACTGGACCATTAATGACCACTTCTCCTTTTGCACTTGCTAAGACCGCAAATTCATCTACTGGTAGAATGCATATTTATTGTGAATTACGCAGCAAGCCACAATATACTCAGCCATTAGGTGAACTGTTTTCATAGGTAAACGATCTAGTAAACTACGCAGTCTACCTTTCAACTACTACCGTTCTAGCTGAAGATAACCTGTAATTGTGGTTTTTCTGTCCTGCTGTCAAATGTCCATTATCTTTAAAAGGGACTAATAAGCGTGAATGTATTTCATATGCAGCATCGCCTATAAAGTGACTATCTAAAGGAAATTTTTCATACTTATTTAAAAATTCGGCCACTTCCGATCGTTTCAATACACGCTGATCATGGACTGAACCTGGATGTCCTGCGTAGCAGTGCCTTATTAAAGCTCGATGGTCACACACAACCTAAAACATAAGAAGAACTTACATGACATTTTAGTTTTGCCAAAATTGTTTTTTTTATCTACCTATAATTGAATGGAATGATAACCTTTCCTATTTTCATAGTCATTAGCATTCTCTTTTGGGGCAACAATGTTAATATGGGTGCCATCTATCGCTTCTATTACTTTCGGAACTGCGCTCTCTTCTTCAAAACCTGGCATGACAATTACAGCATCATCTCCTGTAGGCCACCGAATAATTTCCGGTGCTAATTGAAATAAAGCATTTGCGACTCTTCTTACAGCTCTAAGGGCGGTTGCTTTACCTACATTGAATCTTGTACAGATTGTTCTAAACATATGAAACATTATAATATATTACTTTCCAGCAAGAAATTTACTGCTACCTGTAAGAATCTGGAGTGGCCATTTTCCATAGTGCTATCATTAACTGTTCCTTTGCAGGCATTGTTTTGCACCCTTTCACTTTTCTAATAAAATCGGCATGTATGAGACCCAGAAGGTGATCAAACGTTGCTCGGGAAATTCTGTAACCAAAATGAACTTTCAGTTATTTTCTGTATATGTATATAAATGTCATAATTTATCTATACAAGGACACCTTACCTGAAATGGTTTTTGAACTGATACACAATCTGGCCCGACACCGCGGGTTACGTGATTGGTGCGTCGCGTCGTTTGAGCCTACATACTGCACCACGTGTATAGTGTAAATGTGTGCGAAAGTAGAACCCTGCTACCCTGCCTCTTAGATCTCTATTCGGAAGATAGCTCCATTAATTAGATGCCCAACGACGAATAGTCACCAGGGCACAATACCGACCTCCAGACTGCAGGAAAATTCTGCCCATCGGGACATTCGAACCAAGGACTAGCATTACGCTAGCTTGACGCTCTACCACTGCGTCACCCTGGCTATAAGAGATTAAAGTACGACTCAATAATCAGCAAAGGTAGCCATCATACTTCTGTTGGTAGTCGGTAAGTGTGAAGTATATAATATACATTTATAATTTGGGTCGTAAAATATTGCACACTATAAGCTGTTTGGATATAAAGATGTGCTGGCATGGCCATGTTCAACTTGGAGATATCTATTCGTTTTTGTAGTAGTCCATTCAAAGATACCACAGAGCACTATATTTTATGAAATAGTATGCTAGTATGTGTTAAAAACTTTTATAAATAACTTCAAAAATCAAATAGTATGAACGTATTACTGACGAGGAAGTTAGTAAATGGTCGAAATAAAAAGATACATGGAAAGCTAAAGGGAATGCAACATGCAACAGTTTTGGATTGAAATCCACAAAAACAAAAAAAGGAGTAAAGGTGAAGAAGCTACACAGTATGGAACAAATGGACTCAAATAAAAACTCTGGTCAAAAAATAAACCAAGGCAACATGTTTGCAGATGCTCCGTGCTTCACTGGGAGTTGAAGCATCGACATATGAAACTAAGTAAAGCATTAGAAATAAACTACACAAAAAAAAATTACATTAACCAGATTGCATGTGCTATGGCCCTAATAACCATTAATCATAAAATGTGTGAATTTTAAAACTACAATAAAAGTAGAAAATTACAACGAACAATGATATTAACTAAAACATAAATTCTACCATGCAAACAAACAGTCATAACAGTAGAACTACCTCATATAAAAAGTTATAGTTCTGTTTTGAAATATAACATTGAAAATAATCCTTATATATGAAATATCTATAAAGCAACCGTTAACGATCACAAATACTTTCTCCTATTATAAAATAAAAAGTAAGGGTAATAAAGATACCAGAACTGCCCGAATATAACTAAAACATTTTACATTAACAAACTACCGAAAAAACTGGCCTGAATCTTCGACCTCGAAGTTTGTTTATATAAAACGAAGCTATTAAGAAAGAATTTCTGTAGTAGTCCACCGTTTCGCTTCTAAATTATTTCTCCAATATTTCATTTAACTGTGTACATTGTTGACACATTTTGTGCGCTTTGGAGCGCAGAAAGTATTTCTCCTTAATGTGTTTTTAAAGAAATCGCTTTATGGAAGTTCCTTCTAAAAGATGAAGGTATTCGTTTAAGCATTTAAACCGTCTAAAGGAAAAAACTTAGTTATGTTTCGTACGAGACAAATCGTACAAGTCCCTGGACGACTCGAGGAGCTACCTAGCTCAATTAATAAGGCAAACGAGCACGAGTGATGAGAGGTTCTCCCTAAAAGCTGAGCAACCCTCATGATAATAGAGGTCGGTTAAAAGCTCGTAGGTAAACCAGTTCCCTTCAATATCGCTCTATGCCAAGCTTAACATTGCAAATAAGTTAGTATTTACCTTAGCTGTTACCATAAATTGACGAACTGTAATGCATATTAAGGACTCCGCCTTGGATGGCTTTAGTAATTCCGTTATTACAAATGCAAATTCCAAATGTAATCCTTCTCAACTAAAATCTTGCTTTATAATTCCGAGAAAGAAAAACGGCTTATGAAAATTTTCAGCTACAACTTATTAAGAAGTTAAAATCCTCAGGAGTGCCTTAATATTATTCCGTTTTAATTGATCAACTTTATACAGTTTTAATCGCGTATTTTTATTTAGATTTAGTTAAACAGCCTGAAATTTGATTAACGTGCAAGATTCGATTCGATGGTTTTTGCGGTAGTCGACACACATTGTAGAAATCATCTAGTTTTCATCTAATGAGTATAATTCAATCAAGGCGCCTCGTTAGCAAGCATGTATGCTGCCTCGTGAATATTCATCGCGTTATCGTTAACTCTAACCAACTGCTGAGGTTGCAATATTAGATAAAGAACGTTTTTGTGTAAAGTAGCGGAAGGCTTTCAAACGAAAATTTAATACGAGCTTAACGCAAAAAACGCTTCATACAAAACTAAACGCAGTCGCGGAGTGCATTTGAAAAAACTTGCAGGTAGACAGCATAAATCGGAATTATATTATTTTAGCTTGAAGTACACAGATTATATGGACTCAGTTGCATGTCTAGAAATTCCCGTTGTCCAACCTATTTTCGTGTCTCACTTAAGCTAGGGTAGAGACACATAATCTCTAGTTAGTACGATATGACATGAAAGCACGATATCAGGCAAAAGTTAATGAATTAACTGCGCAGTTTATAGGGTTTAAGGCTTAAACTAATTATATTCAGTATGAAATTTCGGAAGTCAATTTTTTGCCCGATACAACTGCGTTCGTAGATTAATAAAAACAAATAACCGTTGCTCTAACATGTACTGCAAGTGTAGTTTCGGTTTCTCAAAAGAAGGAAACGTCGAGGGAAACTAAGTAAAACAATTCCCTTGGTTGCAATAACGCCAGCGGCACAAACGGAGCAATTCCTACGTTCATATAACTGGGATAATTTAGTACATGAATGCATAATTTAATTGAGATTTGTATGGCTAATTTAATCTGTGAACATCTAGGAGAATTACTTTGAGGGTTATAAAATATTCAGCTTGCATACAAGTTAAAAACCATTATTAAAGCAAGCAATCTCGCCAAATTAGAAGCTAATTTATTGAAGAATATTCGTTTGGAAAAATAATGTATGATTTATGCTTCGCGTATGAGAAACGATGTACTTTACTAAAATATCTAAAGGAAATTGGTCATGGTTAAGCACTAATGCACTCCAAAATAAATGATCTACCAGGATCGGAACTTCGCTTCGAATTTTTCTCTGTCTTGTCGTCAAGTCATAAGTTTTCAAACAGTGACCGTAATATTGGTATGAAATATAGCAAAGCGGGGTCAGTTTTTAGAAACCCATAAATATCTATCGAGAATGTAAGGAAAACATAACTTTCTCTTCCAGAAATGTATTAACTTCCAAAGTGCCCCAAAAAAGTCGCTGCAAAAAGGTAAATAAACCAAAGGGTAAATTACGCTCTCGGTAGCAAACGGAAATTAACCCGCACAAAAACTAGCAAACGTTAAATCGTTAGGTCAATTAAACTTTAGCAAAAGGAAGGAGAGGCATTTAGACAAAGATAAAGTAAAATCAACCATTCAGCAATTAAGCTAATTGAACCCAATTTGTTTAAATTCTGAACGGCGTTTTGTTTCCAATTCGTTCGTTCGGTGAAAATCTTTTACACACTTTGTAAAATATATTTTGTTCCTTTAATTGGGGAATTTGCATTTTCTATTCCGTCAAAAACGTTACATGGTCCGTATAAACGGTCGATTACAGGTAACGAATACGCGACCACAGACGAAAACGAATTTAATTACCCGTGAATTTAGAAAATAAAACCAAAAATTCCGGCGAGAATTTGACTAAAAGCTCGACATTAATCAGTAATCACCGTTAGTATCCGAAAGCGAAACAAAAGTGCAGCGAACCGAATGACCGTTTGAAATCTCCCTATACTGCTAATCCCGGCAAATTCTGGAATAATGGGTTTATTTTATCGTATCCTACGTCCACACCGGTCGGGAATTAGGACCCGCCATTATACGGTACGTCCAGCTTAATCTACTGAATCATTTACTGAAAATGACATCGCGGAAAAAGTATAATTGCGAAATGTACTCGATTTTACGACACTCATAAATTCCTATTATAGTTTTCATCGAATTTCGGCGGCGATTTTTGCGTAAACATTACACGCCATGAAAATTAGCAGAAATCCAATTCTTGTGTATACGGTTAACAACCTTCCAACCGGTCGAGGGGTAATTCATCGACATAAAAAAAACTTTTTTACGTTCAGTTACAAAACAACCGCCGCATCAAGACGAAAGTGTATACACAATTTATTTCCGGTCCGAAAAGAACGGCCTACATATAAAGGGGATCAAGAATCCACGGCAATTTCGAACAAGCGGTGGATTATTCGACCCAGCGAACAATTTGTGCGAACCTTGTAATAATTTAGGAGTTGTCATAAGATAGCCGTTCGCAAAGATTAAGTGCCGAGTCAGGAACAGATGTAATCTCTGCCGGAAATCCGCATTCAGCGACCGAAATTAGTTAAGGTAACGAGTTAACAGGTCAAATTCACACTTCTTGCATTCATTCAGCCACTTTGACCGAATGCCCCGTTTGAATTGAATTAATGTTGCAATAAATTACGTGGAAAAGTTAAAGTGGTAAAACTGCAGAATTTCCCTTTTACAGAAACTTAAATCTCGAAATTTCATCTGTTGATACCAACTCCTATTAAACGTGCGAAATACTTCGCAATCAATCATGTTTTCACTAAAATAAACTCCTAAAAATGCAATTTATAGCAGTACAATCGTGTTGAATAATTTTTACGTAAAAAACATACAGGGTGATCCAGATTTACGCAACCCGAAATGTATTAAGTAATTACCTTGTTAAAAGTGAACAGAAGTACGTCCGCCGATAAGCCCTACATAGCTTTGCAGCCATACTCGTGATTGGCAGTGTTTTGTTTGGCATTTTAATCGTCATTATTTTGCAGTTAATTGTTGACTTTGATGAATTAACAATGTGATGCAAAACTGTCCAAATGTTTCTGTTTGTCCGCTTGGCGCAGAATGTTAAGAATAGCCTGGACCAAAAGGAGAACTAACCGCTCAATATTACAACTTAAAATGAAGAAAAGACTACTCACACTGATAGTCGAAAATTTTGCTAAATTTTGCGGACACATAATAGGAAGAAATTGACTGCAATAGCTAACAATAGAGGGCACAGTAGACGTGGAGGATCCCCTACAAGGTATATGAACCTCATAAGAAATGTTACAAGCAAAAACATCACACAATCTACTAGAAAGGCTGAGAATTGAGAAGAATGGAAAGTCACAACAGAATCACACTCATGAAATTACACTACTCGAAATTGAGCCACTGCCTAAAAAGAAGAAGAATACTACCAGCAAGTTTGAAACGTTTTGGTGATCAAAGTCAAGGTACCTCAACAGCTCAACGCTCAAAACAAATTCATCTACTTTAGTTGGTGAATTAGAATGACTTAAAGTTGGTAAAAATTACTTTTCGAGAATAATTATTTTTTCAAAGGGCACTAAGGTGGGACACAACGATATTAAAAACGAACATTTTACAAGAATTTAAATGACACCAATAACGTAAGATAAATCTGAAAATTGGCTTTTTAAATTTAAGCTTTTTAATTTCGATGTATTCTGGGGACTCTCTTACGAAATGGACTGAATCTGTTTCTATGATATCGACTGACAGAATATTATCCACAACAGAAATCTATAAACATTAGGTACTTAGGTGGTTAAATTCTTTAAAGATGAAGAGATTTTACATGAAAAAAATTATGATTGTTAAAAAATACGTTCAAAGAGAACCTACCCGTAACACTAAGGGCGGGTTGCACAAACATGATTTAACAGCTTCGTCAAATTAATAATTCGTCAGAGTGAACAAAATCGAATCAAAATTTGAATACATACGGCAAATAACACATTGGTAAAAAAATGACGTTCTTTTGTCAATTTTGACAATTCGTTAATTTAACAAAATGCATGATTTCAGTTATCACATATGAGGCACAAACATCAAATTACTACATACATAAAAGTGATAATGCTGATATTCACAAAAAAAGTGTAATGTGCGAAAATGGAAGTGGGTAAGTCACAATAAGGGACCCTAAGGCAATAAGTGGATGAAAATAAAATTGGAATCTAAAAGGTGGACCCAGAAGGAGAGGACATCCACTTATTCTAAGATGGTCAGGTGAAATTAAATAAAAGTTAGGAAAAACTGGTAGAAAAATGCCACACAACAGTCAGAAATGGAACGATACGAAGGAAGCCTTTGCTCTGGAAGTAGAATATATCATATTCCAAATAGATACCATAAACTCTACTAAATATACATATAGGAGGGCTGTTCTCTTTCCGCTGAGCCTATCTATTAGAGTCATTAAAGTTTGCAACAAATTTTGTTTGACAGTGAAAGCTAGTTGTTTACAAGTTTAATGACAGTGACGCTTGACAAAATACTTGAATATTTTAAAATACATAAGCTTAAAGTAATTCTTTTCGCAAGAAATAATGGAATTAAACAGTGAACATTATCGAGCTATGATTTTTTACAATTTCAAACGTAGCTTAAGCCGTAAACAATGTTTTGAGAGGAAATCAATGGAGTATTTGGTGACAAATAATGTTGACAATGAATCGTCTAATCTGGAGTACAACATCATTACAGGTGATGAAACTTAGGTATACTGCTATGATCCTGAAGAAAATGCAGTTTGGGCCTTTGAGAATGAGTCGGCTCTAACAAAGGTTGTTCGTGAAAGAAACAGAAACAAAAAGATGGTCGCCACATTTTTTGGAATTACTGGACATGTTTCCACTGTAGTACTAGAGGATCGCCATACTGTTAATGCCGAATGGTACACTGCAGTTTGTTTGCCTCAAGTTCTCCAAAATGTTGGCGAAAGGCGTCCAAGAGATCATCTTGCATCAAGATAATGCTCGGGCACACACGGCTGCTCGAACGATTGAGTATTTGAATGTCCAAAACATTTAAATAATGGCTCATTCGCCGTATAGTTCCGACCTGGCACCTAATGATTTCTTTTTATTTCCACGTGTAGGTTTCCAAGGATAGGTTACGGGGTTTATGTTTTTCATCGGCCGAAGAAGCGGTTGACGCATTTATAAATAAAATAAAGAACCTAACGCGGGAAGATTGGATAAAATGTTTTGAAGAATGGTTTTCATGGTTGCAAAAATTCATTGACTGTGGAGGGGAATACGTTGAAAAATTTTAATAATTTTTTTTATCAGTAAATTGCGTATTACTTTACTAAGCTCAGCGCTGTATTCTTATGCCTTCGATAATTTAGAACGTGTTATGTATAATATGTAGATGCTGGTTGTACTATACTCATACATAATTCAATTAATTTTAATTGGAAATATACCTGCTATATGTGATGGGAGAACAGCTATGTATTTTAATCCTGAAGCTTTTACAGCATCAAACTCTCGTTGATGATCAGCGTTAAGTTCTTTAAACATAGGAGGCACCTTGTCAGGTTCATAAAATAATAGACACACAGAAACAATTTCACCGTTTAAATCCTTCATTGCTTTTATAATATTTGTCAATCCTTCACTCAACATGGTAGTTGGGCTTAAATCGTTGAGAGTACATAGGACCACAACAACTGCTGTTACATTTTCTTTTGAACGATCCGTCAATTTGACATGTTTACTGATTTAAATTATGACAATAGTAAGTTATGGTTATTGCATGGATCATACAAAAATTGTAATAAGCATCACGGGCCTAGGTGCTACCGGTCTCGGGTAAAAAATGGAGACCTCCGCTACGCGTCGGTCTCCACACATTTACCCTCGACCGGTAAAACGCACCTACCGCCCTTGGTACTTAAATAACTACTATCTAGCGTTATGAACGTCTGTATAACTTAAAACATCTAATTTAACAACTTCTGCACTACCTATTTCGAAGATGGTCTGGCAGTTTTGAAGGATCACGTACAAATGCTCTAACATTCAAAGTAATAAACAGTGATATTTTTCTACGAGCAAATAATTATCCTTTTGAACGGCTGCTACACTGGACATACCTGTAGATGCAAATACAGGGTGAACAAAAGGAACTTCAAACCACGTGACCCCGCCGTATTATAGGCAACACATTTTACACAGTTGGCAATACATTCAAATTTGTGTGCAAAAATAAAATCCAAGGAGATTATTATCATTGATGTTACATCTGTGGGAGAATAGGAATTAGAATACAATTACTTTGAAATAGAATTTAATGAATGTAATCATCTAATTAGTTATTAAAAACATATATAGCACCATATAAAATCATAATAATTGTCCAAAATGTGCACCATTAGTTTCTAAACACAATTGCACTCTCTTTTTCAAGTTGTTTAAAACTTTTATTAGGATTTCAGGCATTATGTTGTTTATTTCATATCGAATAGCCTCTTGCAAGTTGTAGGTCCAGGACCCATCTTCATTTTGTGTACCACTTGGAAAGTGGGCCATCAAAATAAAGGCATCCTGTTCTGGAGTAAACATAATGTAACCTTTTAACCTATAAGATTTCTTTAATTTATTTTTATAAGCATATCTCAGTTACAATCTATGAATGAAAATTTAGCTCTTAAAAGAATTGATTTTTAAATAATTAAACAAAACCACAAAGAACAAAGAAAACACAATAAACACCAAGAAACACCGCTGATATGTCATATATAAGGTCATATGTAGTAACTCAGAGCTACCAATACGCAATATATATTCCCAAAACCTAGAAATAGCTGGTCACATGGTTTGAAATTTCATTTCCTCACTCTGTACAACAATTCTTTCCATCTCTTGACTGAACAGTATTCACTTCTTTCTTTCAAAAGCAGCAATAATGCTTGCACTTCATGTTATCGATGACTCACGTAGACAATTAACAGGAAACTGGTGTTAAGTTGCTTTATCATGAATTAAATCGATAATCTTTTGAACAATGATATTCTATGTAATTAAATAATATGGGCGCATTCAGGGACGGCCAGCGGCTGATGCGCTAAGTTTGCAAAGTCCCTGAACAGACACCCTATGAAGAAGCTTGCAGTATATAATTTGTTAGCTGACTTTGTCAGAGATGTAAAACAAAGGAGCGGGAAAGTGTAATTTAACCACAACGTAACTAATCTCAAATTAAATTCATACTATAGCGCTCGCATGTAAAGTGTAAGATGTGTATTCTAGTTACACAAACTTTATAATTTAAATAAAAACGTATTAATTAACACCTAACCTTACAAAACAAATAACAAACTGTCAAAACAGCTTACTATCAGACGTTTCATTCAGGGAAATACCGTTTGCTGTCATTTGGCATAAACTGACTAAATTACCGCTTAGCTAAGCAGCTGAGCCCCCCTGAATGTGTCCAATAACTGTCAAAATTGAAAATGATTTAAATGTCGGTATCAAGTATTGTAGGCAATATTTATAAGGCAGCTACCATGGTCGCATGACACTAACAAATTATTTGGTATTGTTGCGGTGTAAAATATTGGACGAGTCATAGTAATATATAAAACAAAATTTTGCTTAAAAGTTATCTTGCCATGTTATCTGACATCCAAAGCTAACTTTGTAAGCGTCCAAGAAAAATTTTAAGAGAGGTTTCCTAATTTTCAAATTCCAAATAAGTCGACCATATCACGTTTACTTGCTAAATTCAGAAACAGGATATGTACGTGATATAAAAAAAACGCACGGGGCGATCGTTACAATAAAATGATGAATTACTGCAGTCACCCAAGAAACCCTCAGAAAACTTGCTCTGCAAATCATCGGAAGAGTCTTCTACCTCTTTTATTATTTCAACCTCCCACCTCCACATTTGGCTACATTTTTTCTTCTTTTTTTGTTCATATCTCTTTATTTGGTCGTACTATAACATCCTGTCCAGAAATCTAAAACATAAAGCAATGGCCAGAATTAAGTAACGCAATGAACAATGCAGAAAAGTTGATTCTAGAAGAAAATATAGAAGCGAAGAAAACAGCCTGGACGGACGAAAACTATTGGAAAGCAGTAGAAGAGGAAGAGAAGAATGCTATATCAACATACAGAACCAGCACAGGAAGGGTACAAGAGAAAAAGGAGAGCAGCAAAACACTTGTGAAGAAATAATAGAAGGCACCACTATGTAAAGAAAATACAGACAATAGAAGAGAACTGCCAAAATAAAATGATAAGACAGTTTTATCAGGAAACAAATAAATTAAAGATAAACGCTTATCATGTAACAATGCATTGCAGAGATAAGATGGGAAATCTGATATGCGATCCAAACCAGATATTAAAATAGCAGGCGAATTATTTGGAAATATTAAATACCAATAAGACACCAACGGAAGACTTAACTATACCAAGAAATAAACTTACCTAGATAACACGAAACAGACGAACCCCCTAAAGCAGATGAAATCAGAAGGATTATACAACTACTGCAAAAAATCGCAAGATACCTGGCGTAGATAAAATTCGAGCGGAATTAAACAAATATGGTCCAAGTAATCTGGCAAAAAGGAAAAGATCCCAGCCACAGCTGAAGCAATTATTATTACACCAGTATATGTATAAAAAAGGGGACAAAACAACGTGTGAAGGTTACAGGGTGATCGCATTATTGGACGTGAGATATATAAAGTACTGGCAAGCCTGATTAAGAAAACAATAGAAGCCTATTCAAGTAGTAAAATTGGAGAATATCAAAGTGGACTCTGCAAAAAGAGATCCGCAATCGACCAGATTTTTAATCTAATATGTATAAAACAGACCTGCACGTTCTATTCATGGATTTTAGCAGGCGTATGATTCTTTTGAACAATATCAATTATTGAAGGATATATATGTATTATAAATCCCTTATAAACTAATGCGTCTGTTAGGAATGACGCTGTCAAACACATCAAACAAGGTATAAATACGCGGGAGTTATCAATAAGTTTCCAGTTAATAATGGTCTAAGACAAGGAGACCCATTAATCACCTTATTATTAAATTTAGCCTTAGAAAAGGTAATGATATCAAGTAATCTGGATACTTATTAAAGGAATAATTTTGAACAAAGAACTACAGTGCCTAGCTTACGCCGATGATTTGACTATGGTTGCGAGGTCTAAGAAGAGCTACATGAGAGATTTAGAAGGCTAGAGAAATCTGTAGGAGAAATGGGACTTCATATAAATGCCACCAAGACCAAATAAATGCATATGGGAGGGACTTCTGCTACAGCACAATGTCACTTAACAATGAAGACTTCTGAAAATAAAGTTTTTAGGGTCTACAGTTACAAATACCAGTGATAATTCAGTAGAGATTGCAGCAAGAATAGCACGTGGTAATAAAAGTGCGTGCTCCTGAAATAAAGAACCGAAGAATGTGCCTAATGCAATAATAGTAGATTATTCTACAAGTAAAGAAAAGTGGTAGTTTTCTAGCGAGTGGAAAATGTTTGCTTCACGAGCGTTAGCGAGTGAATTAAAATTTCCACGAGCTATAAAACCACTTTTCTTAAGCGTTGAATACGCTATTTTTCTGTGTAAGTACTAAAAGTTCGAATGAAACTAATTTTCTAGACAAATTTGTTAAATTTATCAAGGTTATGTTTGTACAGAAACGAGTAAAGTGTTGCTAACGAGTAAAGTGTTGCTAACGTGTAAAATGCAACATTACTTTACTATTTTCTACATAGTAAAATGACCGTTTACCATTGAGTACACAAAAAAATTATAAATCAGTTATCAGACCAACAGTGACTTACGGTGGCGAGATGTGGATATTAAATACAAGTTATCAAAACAAGCTGTGCAGATGGAAAGGAAAAGTAATTAGGGGAATTATGGGCGGAATACAGGAGGAAGGACTATGGAGGGGAAGATCAAACCGGGAGGTTCTCGAATGTCTTGGTAACGTAGAGATAATGGGAATTCTCAAGTCGCAGAGGATCAGGTGGCTAGGGCACGTGTTCAGGATGCTAGAACAAAGGGTACCAACGAAACTACTGCGGAATAGACTGGTTATCATAAGAAGGAGGGGAAAGCCAAAATGCAGATAGTATAACCAGCTGCAAGAGGACTTGGGAGTGCTAGGCATTCAAAACTGGTGGGGTCAGACTGTTGACAGGAAAAGATGGAAATTGTTAAATCAGCTACAGGCCTTAATGACAATAGTGCTTTTATATACACTGTGCATAAATGAAAATGCAACACCTATAAGTAGTAATCCTATTTTTCTCAAATTTGGTAGATATGACTGGTGCACCGAAAGACGAAATTAGGATAATGACTGGCGTCGGGTAGTGTTTAGCGACGAATCTCGGTTATCTTTAGATTGGCATGACGGCCGAATACAGGTCAGACGGTTTAGAAATGAACGACACAATCCGGACTGCATCAAAAACCGGGGACGGCTGCTACTCGAGGGGTTATGATTTGGGGCGCTATTAGTTATCATGGTCGATCACCTTTGGTGATTATAAGAGGCACTTTGACTGGTCAGCAGCGCTATGTTGATGTCATTTTAGGACCAGTGTTCTTACCATTTATAAGAGACATTCCAGATTCCATATACCAGTAGGATAACGCACGACCGCATGTTTGTGATGTGACTATGGCCTTTTTACGTCAGTCTGATATTCCCGTTCTTTCCTGGCCGCCTAGATCTCCGAATTTGTCACCGATTGAACATGTGTGGGATATTATTGGTCGCCAAATAAAGAATTACGATGCGAATCCTGCGACGGTTGATGAATTGGAAGAGAGGACCGCAGGAGATAGCTTCACATTTGTTTATCTCTATGATTCGCCGAGTGGGGGGAATGCATTAGAGCTCGTGGGGGTCACGCTCATTATTAAAGCTTTTTGGAATAACTATACATATAGCTACTCAACGTAGAAGTTTAAAAATTTAATCGTTTGTTATCCTTGTGAATATCTAGCTTACAGCCAAATTTCATTCCAATATAATTATGCACTATAATAGGTGTTGCATTTTCATTTACACGCAGTGTGTAACGTTATGTGCATGCCCATTTTAAGAGTTTACATTGTTTAATTCTAGGATATTTACAACGAATCGTTCCATTTTCCGCTATAGTCAATCTTTTTCTTCAAGTTTTGTTTGTGGTGCATGTCTGCGATCTACATGTTATTGTTGGAATTACTATGCTGTTAAATTTTTTAATTTTTAGACTGATAATGTATGTATATGTATCACCAACCTCTTTTGGATTTCAATGTCGAGGCTGGTGCATTAACTTTTTAAGAATATATTTTGGTGACTAAAACCTTCCCATTCTAATTTTATTGTAGCAGCCGCTCCGCTCCATTTTTGGCGTTACTTTCCGAAGTTATTAACTAACATAAGTAGAATTCTTCCTTGGTGAATTTAATCTTTCCCCCATTCACGTTAAGGATTTCTGCTCTTCTGTACGTTTTTTCGCAGTTCGTTTTTAGGCCTGCTTTCTTAGCCCCGCTACACACGTCTATGTCAGAACATGTCATTTGCAAATCGTATATTTAATTTGTTATTTTACATTAATTCTCCGTTTTGCCACTTTAAATGCTTAAATGCTAGTAAAAAGATTTTTTGACAATGGATCTCCTTGCCTGACTCCTTTTTGGAGATAAAAAGAATCATCGGCCTTTGTTATTAGGGTTATGTATTTTTGATAGACATTTTGATTGCCTAAAATTTTAAATATTGATTCTTTTAACAGCACTACAATAATATAACGTTTCCTCCTTAAAAAATTCAATTCAATATTAAGTTCCTTTTTTCATATTAAATCCTTTCAAATGCATTTTTGAAATCATACTTCAGTTGCTGGTTCAAATAGAAAAATTACATATTTTATATAATTACAAAATAATTACGCTAGGTATTGTTTCCGATACGCATGTATATTATTCTAAACTTATATTTTTGACTTCAGTTAAACACGTAGAACAAACAGAATAAAAGATTCCAGAATTGCTAAATATTTAAAACTACATAAAGTATCTCACACTAGAACAAGAGAAAACTAAATAAACTCCCACGTTCGAAATAATATAAGAGCAGGATTAAGCGTAGAATTTATGTTAAAAATAGAAAACCAAGAATACAACAAAATAGAAAAATGGAAATTACCTAATACCGCGAATCTACTGCTGAAAGCTAAACGTTTAAAACATTATATGCAGGAAAACAGCATCAAATGGAACGCATCTACAGTTAATTAAAGCGAAGAAATTATACAGTTCTACTACTTGGAAAATTTAAGGTTAATTTTGTTCAAACCACGTACTTACCTTTACATTATAAGGCGACACTAACACATCTCTCATATTTATTTAAATTTCCACAGAAATTACTTTCATGTAAGGTATTTAGTTATTAACAGAACGTCCTCCGAGTTGGGATCGTGTCATTGTTGAGACAGAAGAACTCAGCGTTTTGTCCACTTTCTTAAGGGGCTTCAACAGGAGTTAAGGGGAGCACTAAAAGAGCACGGCAACTCAACGTGTCAACCAAGCCAGAGGCGAAACCTTCCTCTTCTCTTGCCCTTCTCTTCTTTTCTCTAAAAAGTGGGCGAAACATTGAGTCCTTCTGTCTCAACAATGCAATTCGGTAAAAATTTGACAGCGTGACAAAGATTACTTAACAAAATGCCTGTTTCCAATTGTGGTGCTCAATATGTTGTTACTAAAAATGTATAACAGAAAGTATACGCTGTTAGAGGTCCATAGTAGGTATATAAATTCAAACCTTTAAATATTAAACAGGTACAAAAACAAAAAGAACAAGAGAAAAGTAAAGATACTCCCACAGTAGCTATGAAATAAATGAAAGAAAACGAAACAGAAATACACATTAACAAATAAAACAATATTATTATAGTCCTTCCTACAAAGAATCAACGATTGTTGTAAAAATAAGTAAACAAATTGTAAAAGAAAAATACCACCAAGAAGGAAATGTAATCGAAACGGACAAACAGAAAGGTCCTAATGTAACTACCTGGTACCAAATTTTTAAATTTAATTGAAATCATTGTGTAAATAAAATACCTGTTATAAACGCTTGTAGAAATTTTTATATTCGTATAGTGAATTTAGTAGAATCGTAGATTTTGTCCAATTATTACAGGACCACCCTAACACACAGTTTAGGGTCAACTGAAATGAAAATCGAGAATAACTATACTCTTGAAAAATCATCTCATTCGTAAAAGAAAATAAGAATAATGGATGAAAATCTTCCAGTTATGATAATATAATAATGGAAATACTCCAACAATGTGCAAGGTGGAAGAGATCACAAACTCACATGAAACATAAAGTTATAATTGAAAATTGTTTTAAAATATATACTTCCAAAAGAGGATTTAAATGGAACAGAATACCTTTGATGAAGTGCTAGACGGAAATCGATAAAAATCGGTTGGGAAAGGACTGAAAGGCTTGAATTAACTACTAAAAACGGATGTATGTACTTCAAAGAGTATATTGGGGTTCTTGTTTTTATTGTACATGGCTCCTTTTTAATTCTAAAAAAAGGAAAACAACAATGTCAAGATTAAACGGATGAATTTCAACCGATATTAAATATTTGTTTGTTACGGAAGCTCAAGGCTTGCGGGTGCCAAGTATCTTAATTCTTATCGTTTGCTCTGATCAGTTATACATAATGTTTCCCTTATATCCAAAAGCATTCGAATTTTTTTTAGCAGTAACAATTTCACCTGATCCGGAGACCTTTAGTTTATACAGTAAGATCGAATATTTAAAGGTAATTTAGAAAATAAAATCAAGGCTGAAAAATTTACAGTATAGTCGTTTTCGTACCTACGAATATAAGGAAATAAGGAAATTATTGGGCATGCTAACCTTACCAAATACTTCTATTTTAGTTTACACAGTTATGTACCTAGTTGCTACAATAACTTTACTAACTCAAATATTTAAAAATAAATATTACTTTTACCGTTACAGAGCTTAACGTGGGCTCCGAACCATGCAACTGCTTGCTCTTGAGAAGACTTGCCTTCCAAGGGAAGCGGTCGAATAAGAACACTTTATAATATTCTAGAGCGCGGATTGCTAGCGAATATGTCATAAGTAAAAGTTAATAGCAGAGAGAAGACTAGCAGATTATGTAGGTAAACATGACAATATAGTCAACCAAGAGACGCGTTTGTGTACAGATGTGTTAATACAGAAAGGCCAAGTGAATTTGTGTACGGCGAGTAGAATGTGAGTTACGTGGTGCATTGGTGTAACATGCATTTTGGATGATTATTCACATAAAGATAAAAACAATGTGATTTTTTAAAAACTCAATTGCAGCAGGCCGTATTCTCTCTTAATAACCTTAGAACTGTCTGTATTAAGTCAGAATACGGCCTGCTGTATTTGAGTTTTTAAAAAATCACGTTGTAGCTAGTTGATGTTGAATTGAATAGATGTGATTGTATGTCCGATGAGATACGATCGGTCGCTGTGAAAAGTAACGTAGTTGCTGTTATTGTTGATATTATTATTGTTACTGTTACTGCTGCTGTTATTGATATTATTGTTGTTGATACTGGCAAGCATTGAGGCTCGTTGTTGTTTATTAGAGAATGAGGCTTTGGACCCATTTAGCTGACTATGTTTCCGGCTATGTTTCCTGATTCCAAATTACGCAGTACAGTGACTTCCGGGGTAGTAAGGTAGGCCCGCCCGTATCTTTGTTCCGTTGGATTCCTAAACCGTGTGGGTAGATTTCCCATTGGTTGACTATTTTCTGTCATAGTTGGGTTACGGCACATCTCTGCGTATTTACAGGTTTATAAGTAGTTGAAGGTGCACCCATCATCATCACTCATCACTCCCATAGATCCTGGGATTCCTCCCCTCTGTAAGTAACACTATCCGGACCTACAGTGCTAAATGTAGTAACGTGTGCCTGTTTTGCTTTCATGTTTCGCTACTAAAGTTCTTAAATTCTAAGCTTACTACGGAACTACTCATTTTCGACGAAACCCTGCGATCAGGCAAAACCAATAGTGATAAAGTGATAAACTACCATTAGTATAATGCGAAAGAACAGAATAGAAGACATTCCGGTGGAACTATTGGTTTTACCTGATCGCAGGGTTTCGTAGTAAGCTTAGAATTTAAAAACTATATCTGCGTTATACATATTTTTGCTTGGGTGATATGAGGCTCAACGTTTGCATCTAGTTTTGGGTGTTTACGAGATCGGGTCGGGGTTACACGTTAATCTAACTTGGATGGAATGAACGTTATTCCTTTTTTACCAAGGAATAACGTTCATTCCACCCAAATAAGTTGATCAAATGTGCTTTTGAAAATATAAATATGCCAGTTTAAAAATAATAACAGTAAAATCGTAATCGCAACCTCCCACCTTGTCATAGAATAGCAAAAAAAAATATTTCAACAAATAGGACACCCCAAATAGTTCGTTATTTCCTTTTATAAAAAATTAAGAAATAAAGCAGCTATTCGAATTTTGTTAAGTGATTTCTGTTATACTCCAAATTGTACATAATTAACAAACAATATTGACCGTATCTCCGCAGAAACACTTTTTTGGGAGGTAAATTAGGTCAAAAGTTTATCTGAAGAATCCGTTATAGAAGTTCGTCGGTATAATTTAGAAACATCCATTTGAAAATAATTTAGTTTAGACTTTTCCACATACAGTTGCAGGTTTAAGAATCTTTGAAACCGAAGTTGATGCTTCAAGAAACAGACAAAACGAAATTCTGTGCTTAAGTATAAATGTTTGTTTTAAGATTCATTTGGTCTAGTTATTCTCTAGCGAATTGTCTATTAAATAACATTTAGGTACCTACTTATGTTATTTTAACTCCGACTAATATTTTTTTAAATAACTTTTATTCATCTATTATTTTCCTTATATTTCCATATTAATAAATAGTTAATGAAAAGCAAAGATGAATGTAATTGATCTTGCTGTGTATCTCTGTGATTTCTTTGTATATTATCATTATACAGTATACAGGGTGATTCAAAAGTATTGTCTTTAATTTTAAGGGTAGGTAGAGCGTATCAAATAGAACAACTGTTCTCAGTAAACCATGTGTCGCAAGTAAACGGTAAGCTCAGAAAAAAATGAAATAGATCAATACAAGAATTGGTTGGGGGTCACTGGAATAGGTACGTTCTGTTTACATTCAAAATCTAAATATATCAAACTTCTTCTTGTTCATACTGATAAGAGAGTCCAGGTATGTGAAAGCTGTAAATTACATAAGTATGTAATGTTTCATTTGCAGGGTCAAATTTCTATCGCAGTCCTTTTAAATGCATATTAGCCAGCGGTCCTCAAAAGTGTGTAACAAAATTTAAAATGAACAAAAATCACGATAAGCTTTAAAATTTTGCTGTAATGTACGTCTATTAAGGTTAGCATATTCCCATTTAATTTAATCACAATAGCTTTTAATCGCCCTAATTAGAATATAAAGGCAGTACAAATAGTCTCGTACGCGAGCGACAAACACCTAATGGCGGCTCTGCTAAAGGAGTCTATTGAGCTATTCCAGATTATTACTATTTGTTGACAAAACAAAAATTAATTTTGTACATACCGGCACTAGAAATCCAGTAATAGCAGCTATTCGAGGTATTTTAATTGTTTTGTCTACTAAGTATGACATGTGCGAAGCATTAATTTTTTAAATATAGGTACTAAAAATTAATGAACGTCTGAAGAGTATATTGGAAATATCACAGCCTTAAATTTGAAAACAATAAATTATTTTGCAGGGCATGACTGAAAACCAAGATTTTATTAATTGTAAATTTATATTTCGGAATACGTGTTTTTGCAAGTTAATTACGAATATATACAATATTATGCAACATACCAAATCTCGGCTCATTAAGAAAATTCAAGAAAAACTAAATATCAAAATGTAAAGCAACAAATGTTAAGTGTATGATTAATACGATCCTGTCTCATTTAAGAAAGTGTTGTTTTTATAATACGTTCTAAATAATAAAATCATAATTTTATAGTGCTTTAAATGCACCTATATGCTGTATATTATAGTAATCCAAGCAAGGTCTGCGGTTATGAAAGAAGGGGCACTGTTTCAATTATAAAACTTTCAAATCTTATGAAGTCCACTATTCGGAAGTATCTTGAAATGACTGTATTAATGACAAACCATTAATGAGTACAACCGTCGTAAAGTAAAGGAAGTTTACACGGGCCTTTTTCTCGAATTGAACACGAACCACGTATACTACAAATCCAAGCCACCACCAAGTTTAATGATTCGAGGTCCTAAACCAATTTTGGACTTGATGGCTTGTTTCTTGTTTGTGTTCTTGCAGCAGCTTGCGTGACCACTACAGACATTAGAAGCCCGCGGTTGCGCGGATAATGTTGTTACAGGGCACTCTACGTATCCTTCCCTTAATTAAGACGGCAATAAATAGTGTAGGATAGATCTTTAATAGAAAACCAATAAAGTACTCTGAATTTTCTCGTGGCATTTGAGTGGAAAGTCTTTATCTGTCTGAAATCTAATATTTTTTAGGTTAATAAAGGTTTTAATTTTATTGAAATATACATCAGTAAGAACGAGGAATTCAAGGTTGGCCACTCTAATTCGGCAAATTCACTTGTGTAAATGTCTAAAAAATTTGAAACATTTTTAACGGCATGAAACAATTTTCCCAGTAACAAGCATTTATTATTTTCCTTAGCCGTTTCAGTGTCAGTCCTAAAACATACAATTACTCAGTAATTAACAATAAAATAAATTAATTACCGACCTGCATGTTTTGCCAACCTGACAGCCTACAAAGATCAAGATATTCTTGATGACAAAAGGGCCGTAAATTATCTGTAACTTTAAAGTCGCAGAAGTCCACCAAAGAATTTTTACCTACTGTTGGGCGTAACCATAAAAGTCGAAGGAATTACCCCTTGTCATTTATATTTAACAGCATACATTTTAAACACAATTAATTTCTTAATTATTCCCAGACGATATAATCGTAACTATACATCTCATTTGTGGTCTATCCGTATCTCTGGATTATAATTTGTTTTTAATGTTCCCTGCTGGCAAGATATCAACGGTCTTATTTATATTTAAGTCAGTCCGAAATGTTAGTATTTGAAATAAAGCAACGTCATAATTAAACTATGGCTGTTATTTTAAAATAGCTCGCAGTTAAATTTCTCTATAATAAATTTTATAGTTTTTGAAATGGCCCTTTAAGAAAGTCGGAAAGCTCTAAACCTTGATTTTGATATTAAGGGTTTTTGGAAAATGTTTCAACGTGTACGTTTTACAAAAACTTTAACGTTATTTAGTAAGAAATTATCAACATGCACATTTTTATCCAAAAGGCATATTGGTTTACTGGAAATTGAAAATAAAATTCTGTGCCCAAGCGTTACTCTAATTCATAGTCAAGTTCTTGGATAATATAAAAGTGTTTAGAATGCAAACTGGACTTATGTATATGTATCACCATTCTGCACAACATTTTTCAAAACATTTAAAAGTAGGTTTAGTTATTACAAAAACAGTTTGGACTTTTAATAGAAAATTAAATAACGTCATTCAGTCCTACTATGTATCCCAAATGTTAAGATAACATACATGTTACCAAACTCTGTTATGTTATGAAGCAGATTTCTTACTATGTATCCCATGTTATGTTTACTAGCTAACGTAGTATGTTATGATGTTGCTTTTATATGTAACATAACATACAAAATATTTTTTTTTTTTTTTTTTTTTTTTTTTTTTTTTTTTTTTTTTTTAGTTTATTGATAACTTTACAATCTGTCACATGGTGACATTCAGTAACTAGTTTAACTTAAAATTAAAATTAAAATTAAAACTATTGACATGTTGAAAATATTCCAATGAACATTTTCTTATAGAAATTTAAACAATTTTGATTTAGCATAGGGACAAGAATATTAATATACTAACACTGTTACTACATTTAGATTTATATGAAGCGGGTTGGCAAATCCGAAGGTTTTAATCTTTTGAGCCTAGGCTCTTCGTCATCACTGTCCATAAGGCACTCCACAAGTATGTTTGGGTGAGCACTGAGCCGGTCGCGGTATCGAACACTACACTTTTGAATCTCTTCATTTATTGTTGTAATACCTAGGTCCTGGCGTATTCTTTCATTCGGAACAAACCAGGGAGCGTTGACTATAGATCTCAATACCTTTGACTGGAAACGCCTTAATATCTCAACGTTTGATTTACTAGCTGTTCCCCATAGCTGGATGCCATATGTCCATATTGGCTTGATGATCGTTTTGTAAAGCAGTATTTTATTTTCTAGTGAAAGCTGCGAACTTCGCCCCAAGAGCCAATACATTTTCTGAAATTTTAAACCCATCTGCTTCCTTTTCGTGAAAATGTGTTTTTTCCACGTCAGTCTCCTATCCAAATGCATCCCCAGATACTTGACATTATCTTCTTGTGGTATTTGTTTGCTATTTATCACTACGGGAGGGCAGGTGCCTCTTCTTGTCGTGAATGTTACATGAACCGATTTAGTTTCATTAATATGTATGCGCCACTTATTAAACCATAATTCTAATGCGTTTAGATGAGCCTGTAGATAATTTGATGCAATAGTGGGATCGGTATGTGACGATAATATCGCTGTATCATCAGCAAATGTGGCGACTGTAGTACTGGGTGTAGTGGGTAAGTCCGCAGTAAATATAAGGTATAAAAACGGCCCCAGTACACTTCCCTGGGGAACGCCTGCATTAATAGGAAACAAGGGTGTTTGTGAGTCTCCATATTTAACGAGGAAGTGCCTACTAGTGAGATATGATTTTAAAATTTCATATAGGTCAGAGGGCAGGGCATGTTTTATTTTAAATAATAATCCATCATGCCAAACTTTATCAAAAGCTTGCACAATATCTACAAACACAGCTGAACAATACTTCTTCTCTTGAAAGTCTTTTATAATTTTATCCGTTACTCTATGAACTTGCTCAACAGTAGCATGATGTTTGCGAAAACCAAACTGATGATTAGGTATGATATTTTTGTCTGCAAGTATTGGTGTTATTTTTTGTAACAGCAATTTTTCAAGTACTTTGGATAATATCGGTAGAAGGCTAATTGGCCTAAAGGATGTTAGTTCAACTTCTGGTTTGCCAGGTTTAGGAATCATTATAATTGTGGCAACCTTCCATTGCTCTGGAAAGTATCTTAATCTTAAAATTGCGTTATACAGGGTTGCTCATTAGTGCGTCAAAGTCCAATATAGGCTTTATTAAATAAAACTGGAGGAATTTATTTTATAAAAAGTGGTACAGTAACAAAAAACGCACATTTAAAAAATAATTTGAATTATACAGGGTGTCGCCCTAAAGCGGGGCACATTCGAGAATTTTTTTTTTTAATGAAACACCCTGTATATTTTTTGTTTTTTCTAATCTGCTTTAAATTGTCTTTTCAACGATCCCTTGGTTTTTGTTTTTGGATGACGCATTGTTGAGTTATTAACGAAAATTTAAAAAAAATGGTCGCGACAAGGTTTACCATACTAATTCGATGCGACAGTATTACGATTAGCTAAGACAAAATTATTTGGTAAGTATGCAGCCAAGGGATGTGTTGAACCTACAAAATAATCAAACATTAATTTTATTATACAGGGTATTTGTTACGTTGCAGTCAATTTGGCGATTGTCAAAGAGCGTTTACTGAATTTTTTCAAATGGAACACACTGTATATTATTAAATTTTTGGAATGACGCGTTAATTGCGCTTAATTTTTGTTAATAATGTCCTATACCCAAACCCAATAATTTCAGAGATATTTTTACTTTTTCATTACAAACCGCTAAATTATTTGTTTTCGATTCGATCTAGTGTACTGGGCAAACGCTTTGACAAACAAAAACAAATAAAGACAAAAAGTATCAAACTGTAATTTCGTTAGAGGTAATATTTACAATAAATTCTCAAAGTGACCTAAATTTTGATTAGAACACATTTGCAGCCTTGACAGAAAGGACCTATTTACGTCTTGTAACATCTCAATGGAAACTGTGTCAAAAGCATGTATTATACGTTGCCTCATATCGTCTGCTATAGTTGGAGGTGTCTGGTACACAATATTTTTTATGTGCCCCCATAGAAAAAAATCAAGTTTCGTCAAATCTGGCGATCTAGGTGACCACCGCGGCCGATCCATCGACTCTCGAATTCTTGATTCAAATATCGTCGGACATCTAGTGCAAAATGTGCAGGAGCACCGTCGTGCTGGAGCCACATATTTTCCCTTAGAACTGGAGGAACGTTTTGCAGAAGCTGAGCCAAGTCATATTGCAAGAAATTCAAATATTGTGCACCATTTAGATGTCCATGAAAGAAATGTGGTCCAATTATAAAGTTGACCATCATACCACCCCTAACATTTACAGTCCATTGTCTCTACTTATCAACCGCTCTTGCTATTCTTGGGTTTTCTGTTGCATAATTATGAAGATTATGACGGTTTGGGCTACCACTCTGAGTAAAGGTCGATTCGTCAGTAAATAATACTTTTTGGAAGAAGTTAGGTGTTATCCTTTCAATTTCTAATCCCCATTCGCAAAATGTCCTTCTAGTCTCTAAATCAGACCCCAACAGTTCTTGATGAAAGGATATACTGTAGTCATGATATTTATTATTTTTTAAAATCTTGCTAACAGTAGATCGTGATACATTAGTTTCTGTTGATATTTTGGTCGAACTAGTAGAGGGCTCCTCAATTACTGATAACAAGACTTTCAATTTATCTTCGTCACTTGTCCTCTTTCTCCGTTCACACTTTTCATAACTCACATTTTCTGTTCTAATGATCTTTCGTTAAGTCTTTCCAAACTTGTAACTGAAGGTTGTCTTGTGTCAGGATATCTTTGCGCATAAATTCGCTGAGTTAATACACAATTTTGTTCAGATCCCATAATGAAAATCATGTCAACGAGTTCGTTTCTTTCAAATTGCATATTGACTTAACTAAAAACCGTAATAATAATATGTGACAAACAACGAATGTGCTAGAAAACTACGTACCCACTAATCCAATCAATAAATAATACAATGACAATATTAAAGGCAGAAACTTAAGAAATCATTAATACAACACCTAATTAGCAACAATAATTAAGATTTTAACATTTGACACTTTTTGTCTTTATTTGTTTTAGTTTGTAAAAGCGTTTGCCCAGTACACTAGATCGAATCGAAAACAAATAATTTAGCGGTTTGTAATGAAAAAGTAAAAATATCTTTGAAATTATTGGGTTTGGATATAGGACATTATTAACAAAAATTAAGCGCAATTAACGCGTCATTCCAAAAATTTAATAATATACAGGGTGTTCCATTTGAAAAAATTCAGTAAACGCTCTTTGACAATCGCAAAATTAACTGCATCGTAACAAATACCCTGTATAATAAAATTAATGTTTGATTATTTTGTAGGTTCAACAGATCCCTTGGGTGCATACCTACCAAATAATTTTGTCTTAGCTAATCGTAATACTGTCGCACGGAATTAGTATGGTAAACCTTGTCGCGACCATTTTTTTTTAATTTTCGTTAATAACTCAACAATGCGTCATCCAAAAACAAAAACCAAGGGATCGTTGAAAAGACAATTTAAAGCAGATTAGAAAAAACAAAAAATATACAGGGTGTTTCATTTAAAAAAAAGATTCTCGAATGTGCCCCGCTTTAGGGCGACACCCTGTATAATTCAAATTATTTTTTAAATGTGCGTTTTTTGTTACTGTGCCACTTTTTATAAAATAAATTCCTCCAGTTTTATTTAATAAAGCCTATATTGGACTTTGACGCACTAATGAGCAACCCTGTATAAGTAGGTAATATATATAAAGCCTTTCTCGGGTAGTTCTTTAAGGACTTGACCCGTGATTAAATCATAACCAGGCGTTTTGCGTGGATTCAGATCCTTCATAATTTATTATTGTCTTGATGTGATTTACTTTGAATTGTTTAGTTGGTAAACACATTTGGAAAGGTGCTTCGAGATACTGATGAATTGTATCTTCTTCAGTTTGTGTGATTTTGGAATCAAATGGGTTAAATACTTTCGTTAAATGCCTTGCAAAAGCAAGAGCCTTTTCTTGGTCATTTCTAGCCCAGGTATTGTTATCAAGATGAAGAGGCGATACGTGTTGTTGTGGTCGCTTTAATTTTTTGGTTGCCCTCCAAAGTGAATATTCGGTGGCTTCCGTGGGTGACAAGCGCGTTAAATAGTTTTGTACAGACTGGTTTCTGATATTAGAAAGCAAACGTTTAAGTTCTGCTGTGAGTTGATTAAGCTTCCTTTTGTCTTCAGGGTGTCTAGTTGCTTGCCATTTTCTTCGCTGTCTGCGCTTCTCTGCTATTTTCTTTTTAAGATCAATAGGCAAATGATCATTTATGTTAGTTTGCCTTTTTTTTGGTGTTGCCTGCCAAGCTGCCTGTTGTATTACTTGATTGAAGTTTTCTAGTGCCTGAACTAAATCATCGTTGGACTTTAGCGATACTTCGAGTGATAGTGATTCATCAATTAATTCTCTAAAGAGATCCCAATTTGTGAGTTTGTTACAAAGGCTAGGAGGTTTCTCCTTAAACATCACTTGCGTGCTAATTGTTACTAATATTGGCGAATGGTCCGTTGAAAGATCTAGACAACTTTCTGCTTTAAGATAGTTTGGATTTATGCCTTTTATTACACAGAAATCTAGCAAATCAGGTGTTTTTGTTATATCTGAAGGCCAGTAGGTCGGTTCGCCTGTGGACAAGTAATGCATTCCGTTGTTGTATAATGCTTTTAACAGCTCTCTGCCCTTGGGGGTAGTTAGTCTTGATCCCCATTGTATGTGTTTTGCGTTGAAGTCACCGCCAGAAATAAACCTGTTTCCCAGCGTTTTGAAATAATCTTCGAATTGCTGCTGTTTATTATTATGCCTTGGTGGGCAATAAACTGCTGATATGTTTAATGCACCCTGCCAATCCGTAATAGTGATAGTAGTAGATTGGAGATGTTGCGGATTATACTTGGGAAGCTCGTGGTGTCTGATTGTATTTTTTACTATGATTGCTGTACCAGCATGTGCCGTGCCATCGGGATGTTGTGTAGCATAAATGGTATAGTTCGGGATTTTTAGATAACTTCGGTCCGTGTAGTGGGATTCAGAAATTAGCATTATATCAATGCAATGATTTATGAGAAAATTTATCAGTTCGTATTTGTGGTTGGTTAAGCCATTGGCGTTCCACACGGCTAGGTTAAGGTACTGAGCCATTACTTTTGTCTGAGACGAGTGCAGTTAAAAGGTTTAGCATCGTTCCCATTTGCTGCATTAATGTTTTTAACATATTCTTTAGTTCGGTTATGTCATTTGATTCATTAGATTTCATTTGTGGCTGTGATGGGCTGGTACTATTTTGAGTGTAGATACCACTTACTACTTGAGCGTGAGAGTGATTTTGTTGATTGCGTTGTACTGAATACTGGGGAGTATTTATAATTTGTTTGTTTCTCAGTGGAGGAAACATTTTTTGCTGTAGCGCTTTATAAACCTGACAACCTTTGTAATTGGCAGGATGATTGCCATTACAGTTAACACATTTGACATCATTCGTTTTTTCCTTACGTTGGCACTGGGATGTTGAGTGATTGCCGGTACATTTCACACATCTAGGGCTCCTGTTACAAAAGTTTTTTGTGTGGCCGTGTCGCTGGCATCTAGCGCATTGTGGTATTTCGCGTTTCGCGTTTGGTTGTTCAAATTTAACTATTGAGTGGGCTAATTTAGTTATCTTATAAACATCTTTGTTATTGTCGGCGGTCTTCAGTTCAACAAAAAACAGGGGCAATGATATTTTTGTAATTCTTTGTCGGATATTTGAAATGTTGGTAACTGTATGGCCATGCCTTTTAAGTTCTACTTTTAGTTCATTTAAATCTGCTGATGGATGTAAGTTTCTGAGAACTACTCTGAAGCTTCTGTCCTCTTTTTTCTTATATGTATGAAATTCTGTGGACCTTTCTTGCAGAGCTTTCGTTATAACAGTGTACTTTTCAGAATTTTTTGGGAGAATTTTGACCTCATCGTTGTTTAATATTTTGATTTCATAATTATCCTTTGCTATCGATTCCAAAAGTTTAATTAGTGGCTCAATGGTTTTAACTCCCGATAAAAATACCGGCGGTGGTTTGGGTTCCCTTTTTTCAACATTTTGACTGTGGTCATCATCATCATCGGCTTCTTTGTCAGTTAGAGGATCGTAACGATTTGAGGGATTTAACCAGTAGCTTGCATTTTTAATTTGTTTGGCTTGACTTTGTAAATTATCATTACGTCCTCGTTTTTTGTTTTCAACCAAACGCCATTCTGGTTCTTGAGGTAACTGAATTGTTTGTGGTTGATGAAGCGCTGGATTGTTTTGATAACATGAGCTGGTGTGTGGTGTTTGTAAAATATCATTTACAGTGAAATTTGAATATAAATTATTTATTGGCACTTGTTGCGGATACTGATAATTTTGATGCTGTGTATATTGCAATTGATAATTTTGATCAGTTTGCATAGGAGCAAATTGTTGTGTATTCAGTGTAGGTGTAACTTGGTTATGATAATAAGCCATAATGGCTTACTGATTTTAACACTTACTTGATGATTAGTTGGATAAAAGTTTTAGATCTGGATACTGCACCTTGACCGAGACGCCCACTCATATAACGCTCTTTGTCTTGCATTTGTTATACGTATAATGCTATTTCATGATATACGAAATATCACGAATGATTTCTGTTACTGAAATTATTTAACATACATTTTAACAGTGAATGTTATTAAGGGATACACGGTAGCGTATTTAAAACACTATGTTAAGATGTATGTTATTTAAGCATGTTATTATAACATAACGGGTATATGTTAAAAATAACGTACGGGATACGTAGTAGGACTGATTATCACATAATTTACGGCGAACTAGTGTATAAACTTTTTGCGTAAGCAGATGTTATATTACATCAGGTATTAATGCAGTAAGATTGATTTTCTAGTCCAAAAAGTTCGACAGAATGGTTCCAAAGGATATTAGAAGTGTATGAAAAATAAACAAATTTCATCTTGCATTTTAAATTATCCGACTTTTTTCTAATAACAGACTAAATACGACTATTCCTATCTTAAGGATGCCCCACGGTAGGTATAGAAAGTTTTTATTGAAAATATATCATAAAATTCCTAAAGCCTTTAGACGACAATCTTGTAGCTTCAGATGAGCTTGCCAAGTCAGTTAATGCATAAGGTGTTGCACTGTTAACAAGCACATCACCATGTTCTGATATACTTGTATTTACGCCTACTATAAGTAGAAAATCGAGTAAGTCGGTCTGAATCAACAAACTTCCACAAGTAAAGAGACCTACTAGTCATTTTTAAAATATAAAAAAGCAGAATATAAGGTAACTTTTTAGACATTAAACCATATGGCAAAGTATTAGCAGATGATCAATTCATAATATTGCAAAAATAATTTTAAGTAATTCATCTTTAAAACTGTAATAGCTTTTTTAGATAAAGTTTGTCATCAAAACTACAGATTGATGGCCAAATGCCCATAAAGAACAAAAACAATGTCCAAAGAGTCTTCACAAATAACATTGGTAAAATATTATTTAAGATGCCTTCGAGGTTTATGAAATCTAGGGTAATATTAAACTGAAATATTATTAAAAATAAAAAGATAGTGGTTTTGAAATGTATATGAGCAAATGTATTACTAATGGTTCAGACTGACAGAATAGGACCCTTCATTGGCTGCTAGGCGAAGCTTGGATTTAAATTGTTGAAGGAGATTTTTTTACAAGTTCACATCAAATTTCTTTCGAAATTCTGCTACAATTTTTCTTAAATTGACTGATATCAGAAATCACAAGCTTTCTTTTATCATTCGACGCTTGCACATTGTCCAGAAATGATTAATTTGTTCAGCGGAACTGTAGTGGAATTGTTCATCTTGCTTGACATTTTTCAAAAAGGGCGTTTGTTGCGTGGGCATATGGGCAAATACTTCATCGGGTTCAAAATGATCTTATCCAAGGTAATTTGCTACACACATTGATTTCTATAAGTAAGTAAATAAGACCTTAAAATCTTATGCCATTGTCTGCCAGACCATTACTTTGGCAGGAGATTTTAACTCTGGAATGGTTTTAGATAGTGTGTGATCTGGAGTATTGTTGGAAAAACGATCGATTTTCTTGTAGAGACTTCTGTATTTAAATTTTGCCTTTTCAACATCATCCTGGCACATCCTGATAACTCTCATTCTCTTGCGGTATCGAACTCCAATCTCTTTTTTGTTTCTGATTCCATGTTTAACAAAAAGCTGGCTTGTCTTCTTGACCATCCTCTTGCTTCTGGACTTACGCACAGAACTTTTTATGATATAGCGGATATCACCACTCGCTACATACCTTTTTATTTCTCGGTTGATTCGTTTGACAGGTATATCGTATTTTCCTGCTGGACATACTTACATAAACTTTAATAAAAATGGTACAAAGGTAAGAAATAATTGCAACAACTCAACAACCAGAGTGGACTTAACTTCAAATAAATATGCAAACCATCTAAGAAGATGGCCGCGATAAATTTTTTTCTTTCTTTATTATATTATCATATCTCTATGTAGGACAAGAGCCTCCTTTACCTTTTAATGAAGGGTTTTTGGTCTACTCTTCGATAGCGATCGATCCTCATGAGAGAGAGGTGCCACGTTAACAGGGCAATCGGGCTACGCATTCCAGTGAGGGGAAAATATAGTTACGAGCAATGTCGTACAGTAGCTGCTGCACTACTACAAGCACAATCTGAACTGGCGTATCAAGGAATCATTAGAATCTAACATAATTTCATGGGACAAGTTTAAGGAGAGGGCGGAGTGGTGATTTTATCGTATAAAAAAGGATAAAGAAACTAAGGACTATTATTGCCAGTAGGGTTACAAGTGATTACTGTCCTTTTAAGTGCCTGGAAAAACGCTAGTGGATTCATATAAGTTGTATGCATCCTAACACTATTACAAATGAGTAATCACAATCACGATGAACCTACATCCATCTACCGCTCGATGTTGTCCTTACCCAATTTGTTCGCACGCGTCATCCTGTACTCCTACATATCTTTACATCTTGTCTCTTCACTTGGCATTGGGACGTCATACGCTTCTCTTAGTTTCTTAAGGTTGCCACTCCGTGGTTCGTTTCGTTCACCTGTCGTCATGTACTTGAGCTGCGTGACTAGCCGATTACAGTTTCAAATGTGCAATCCTCACCAATATATCTTACACTTTAGTTTTCTCTCTTATCCAGGTGTTTTTTTTTAACTTAATCCCAACATTTTCTCGGCTCTTGGGCTCTCTGTGTTCTTACCAAGTTTCTCGCACCACCTTTAGTCAGAGTAAAGGTCTCGGCTCCATATGGTTTAAGGGAGTTCTAAATGTGTAACTTGAGAATATTGTAACAAAGGTGAATGTAAGAATACTAAAACTATAAAATCTGAACGCAGAAGCAAGCAGGATGACGTCAGATTATAAGGTCATTATTCTAGCGAGCTACACGTGCGACGTATCGAAGTTACATCTTTAAAAAATGCCAGATAAGCACGTACATGGAAGTGCAATGTACGGTGAAATTCGATACTTCGCATGCCCTCCGATGTAACTCTGCACTTCCCACACGCATAAGATAAGATACTGAATATTGAGAGAAGAAACTCAATTTTCTGTATAAATCCTGAGCTGAACTACACCAAAGGCATGGTTTATCTACGGCCATCAAAGAAGCAGTATCTACGATAAAGTGATACCCTCTAAGACGATGTCCCTGTAATATGCATGTAAGATTGTTTTATTTTAACTTAACTTTAATTCGAGACTAGTAAACTATTTCTCTGAATTAATTAAATTCTTTTTATGGACTCAGCCGTTTTAAATGTATTTGGGACTAATTTGTATAACTTTACTTTGAATCAAGACTTAGAATAATTTGTTTTCGTTTACTTTGAATTGGAACTTAGAATAATTTATATCACTTTACTTTGAACCATTTTGTAAAGCTAAAGCAGATATTTATATGAAATACCTGATGTTAGTTGAATTTATTTGACTTTGAATAAAAGCTTCTCGTAAAAGCCAAGCAAAGGATCAAGTGGCGACGTTGGTCAAAGACTCTACCTACATATTAAAGTAACTTATTTATATTAACTTCTAACAATAAACCAACCAACGGCTATGCCACAATATGATCCAGTCTACAAAAGGCTGTCCATACCAACCTAATTTTTCTAGTTTACATGCTTTGTAGTTCCTGAAGGTTACGACTAAATAAGATTATGTCGTTAGCAAACCTTAGGTGAATTAAATAAGTTTCATCTATATTTATACCTTTTACAAACTAATCTATGTTGTAAAAGACGTCCTCCAATAGTGTGATACATGATTTTGGAGATATAGTATCTCTTTGGCAGAGTCCCCTTTTTATAGGTATAATTTTTGTGTAGGTATTTATGTATATTTGTGCGGTTTCATAGATATCTACAACAGATAATATTATGGCTATATGAATAGGTATACCCATTGCAGAAATAGCTGATTATCTTAGACGTTGTTTGTACATCTGTGCAAGCGAAAAACGGAAATAGTATTAAGAAATATACAGCTTTCAGATTGAAGTTAAGGAGTCGAATCAATCTAATGCCAAACGGCACAGCTGTTCAAGATTTTTTTTGCACCTTTAGGGGTACCGAGCAATTAGGGTTTTCAACAGACAAGGACTGCATCGATATAGAGAGACTGAAGTGCCGAAAAGTGACATCACAATCGAGTAATGCGTGGAGCTTCCAGTCAAATGTTGCTTTCGGTAAGGTGAACATCAGAACCTTTAAATACAATTCTCAGTTTTTATAAATTGTGTCATATAAACATTACAAATACTAAAACGGCCGATTTGTTTGTACCTTTATGTTCAATGCGTTTCCCACAAGTTGTATGCTTGTATAACTATTTGGTTAGTGAAAGTGGACTAATCAAGTTAAATGCTTATCAATTGCCTGTAAGCTGCTGTCGTTAAATCAAATGATGTGGAAATGTAGCAGAATGGCATTCCGTGTAAGTTATGAATATAGAATGTTCATAAACTGATTTCGAGTTTACCTGTACCCAAGTTGTTCCCAATTACAATAAGTGTTTTGCATTTATAGGTCACCAAGTGTAGATGATTGAATTTTTAATAAAATTTACAACTGATTGTTGCAAAATTAAATAATCATAGTAACAAAGTTGTATTCTGTGGGGATTTTGATATTAAATGTGATAAAATGTATTTAGATGGACATAATAGGGACGTAGCAAACATTATGCGAACGCAGATTGATTTATCGGGCCACTTATTCATACAGATTGTTTTTATTCTGTGGGTTTTGTTAAATCTATTTCTTGCAAAATGAATTTATGGTTAAAAGACATTTTTAAAAACCAAATTTCGTTGATGTTTTTGACTGATTCTCATTGGTGAATCGTGGGCGGATATTTACTTAAGTCATAACAGTGAGGAGAGATCTCAAAGACTGTAATTTAAACTTAATAATAGTGTGATTTACTGATGAACAAATAATATAAGGACAGCTTTTTAAAAGAATATCTCCCAGAAATATAGTGTATTTTTTTCATGTTTGGTGTTGTTTGTTTCAATTGGTAATTCATATAACAATAACATGTGATCATAAATAATTATCGGAAGATATTGAATCCTTTTACCAATAAGTTTCGGTAACTTTAAATGACCGGTTTACCTAACTACTGATAGCTATTGGAATCTAAGTGGGAATGAAAACCTGTGGTGCAACATAAATTTCTATAAAGGTGTGTCATGAAAAAGAAAACCCTTCGTTAAACTTAGCTGTTTGTAATCTTTTACAATTCATACCTGACAGAAACAACTCTGATTCTGTTGTGAACTATAATCTTTAAAATTAAATTAGTAATACTTTTGCTGCTCCATAACATGGCCTACTATGGTCTTAAAACGACGTGATTATATCATAATTGTAAATTATTTGCATTAAACTAAAATAGTCAGTAACTTAGAAGCAATATTTTAATATAAAACATTACTCTGCGAACCGTGTTACAAAACCTCGGAAATCAAACGGACATTTTATAAGCACTTGAAGTTCAAATACTATCGAAAATAAGTCAGAATTACGTTTTAACATGGGACTTTAAAGAGAGGTAAGATACAATTTAATGTCATTATGGTCTGCAGACATCGGCTAATGGCGACCGACATCACAGAGTGACATAGTTGATGTTAAAGTTGAACTTTGATGCAGTTCAGTCGGTTGAAAATCTCGTAAAATGTAGCAGACCCGACCAGTACTACAAAATTGCTTCCACTAAGAGCGCACATCAAAGTTTTGGTAAGTTTGTTATAAAGGGGCTAAATTATTTACCTAGTATTTGAATTTAAGCACTTTATTCCAGGAATTAAATGATCTTGTTTACGACCGGTGTACAAACAAAAAAATGATTAACTTATTATGTTTTAGACTGAAAATTAGACATAAAATATGTAAATTCAATCGGCAGTTTTAAAGAAAAGATTTAATTATTTGCTTTTTTGATTCACGGAACAATTGATAGCTGTTTCCGTCGAATAAATTACTCGTAAACAAGAGTTTAATCGGATGAATTACAAATAAAATTACACTGTTTTCCATTTAAGCAATAATTAATTTAACGGCAACTAATGCATAAGATTTACAGCCTTTTTTCAAACGCTTTATTGAGTTACTTAATGCAATTTGTAACAGTTTTCTCTCTATATGGAGCAAAATTTAGAAAACTAAGAGAAAAGTAAGAAGAACTAGTTTTTCCCTAGCTTTAGTTCTACTAGCATAAATAGCATAAGCAATAAGCATACTAGCATAAATTTAAACGAACCCTATATTCAACTTTTTATTTGACACAAGAGAATAAAATAAATTTTCATGATTAGTAGGATTTCTGATTATTGCAACCAAACACGCTATAATTATTTATTAACAGTAAAATCCACCCCTTTTTGTAATTCATGTATATTTGATAAAGGTCTTAAAGACTAGGTCTTAGCTTTAATCCCCCTGTTTGGGCACCGATGTTTGTTATACAGCATGTCATTGAAAGTGTGATTTTAATTTCACAGGTAGATGCTTTATACAAGAATAAAACGAGCTTAAATAAAATTTGTACAATGCACAGAATTTTACTTGCCGAATAACTAAAAACGTCACGCCACTAGAACAAATTGTATTACTAAGGCTAGCGTTTCTGAATATATTCGTTTCGGAAGAACAAGTATAAATTGAATTATGTTTGAAAGTTAGATATTCAGATTTTTAACATATTTTTCTTGAAATATAATATCTGTCAGTTGTTAGTACAATCCATTCACGACCTTTACAAACTAAAATAGGCCATGTTAGGAGGACGCTTCATTGGTGGGCTTTAACTGGTAGAAACTGCTCAATTCCTAAAGGTGGAGATAATAAGATCTAAAGAAAGAATGTGGAACCAGCTATGCAAAGATGTTGAAACTGACGTAAGGGGGTAGGGTATAAAGTAGTCACCCAAAGGCAGAAACTCAGACAAACACGTGTACCCAACCAGTTAGAAGCGAAAGTAATAAGAACACTGTTCCTCAAACACCCAAAAGTCAACTGGATACAATATCGAGATGAAGACTTAGAAGTAGAAAGCTCTTTTACGGAAGAAGAATTGAGGGAAGCCATTGTGAATATTAAACCTAAAAAAGCCCCGGCAGAAGATGGAATTCTGTCTGAAATTATAAAGTTAACCGCTAAAACGAAATCGGTGGAAATACTCAGGGTTATGAATAAACCGTTAAAGGACGCGTGTTTTTCAGAGACTTAGAAAAGAGCTTGCTTAGTGTTAATTAGAAAACCCAATAAACCAGAAGGGGAACCATCGAGTTACATGCCTTTGTGCATGCTGAACGGTTTGGACAAAGTGTTGGAACAAATGATATCTACAAGGCTTAAAACCGAACTAGAACAAAAGGATGACCTGTCAAAAAACCAATTTGGATTTATACAAGGAAGGTTAACACTACAAGCAGTCATCAAAGTAAGAAAAGTTGCGGAAGGGGAGATGGCCAAAACGTTTAAGACAAGAAAGCTATGTATAATGGTGACATTAGATATTAAAAATGCGTTTGGTTCCTTACCATGGAGATAGTGAGAGAATTGAGGAGAAGAAATATATCAAAATACTTAGTCAACATTATACAGAGATATCTAGAAGATAAGATTATTGTCACTCAAAATGGCGAAGAATATGAAATGAGCGTGGGTGTTCCTCAGGGTTCTGTGGTACTTATTATACGACGGTGTTCTAAAGTTAGACATACCGGAATAAGTTGAAACAGTAGCCTATGCTGATGACTTGGTCATGATAGCCACGGCCAAAACGGACGTACAAGTACAGGAAGTGGTGAACGACGGACTGGCAAGAGTTAGCACCTGGCTACAGAGGAGAGGGCTGCAACTTGCCCTAGAAGAAAACGGAAGCTATAATGCTTAGTGGAAGAAAAACACACAATCAAATAATTGTCAATCTGTTGGAAACGGGAGAGGAAACGAAAAACCTGGGGTTTGTGCTGGACAAACATCTGAAATTCGGTAGGCATGTGGAGCACGTATCTTTAAAAGCAAGCAGAGCTGTGGAGGCCTTAATCAAAATAATGCCTAGGATAGGAGGGGCCGGAGAAGATAAAAGAAGAGTGCTAGCGACGGTGGCCGACTCAGTTTTCTTGTACGGGGCCCCAGTTAGAATCAAAACGCTGAACTATCAAAAATACCGAGAGAGAGAGAGAGAGTGCACTCCGTTCAATGGAAAATGGCAGTATACATTTGCAGGGCGTATGGAAGTGTCTCGATTGAAACAGCGTTTATTCTCGCCAACACGATACCGCGGGAGCTACTCGCGAAAGAAAGATGCCAAACACTAGGCCGACCGGATACGGAAAAGAATGGGGAAAGAGAGACAACATTAGGTAAATGGCAGAGACGATGGGAGGAATGTAGTAAGAGTGTATGGACGCACAGAATACTACCAAATATCATAAACTGGGTTCAACAAAAGCATGGGCAGGTCGATTATCACCTCACGCAGGTGTTATCAGGGCACGAGTATTTGCTAAGAATCAAAAAGTACACCATATTCCAATGTCCAAAATGGATTAACCTAAGGCACGAAATGAAACATAAAATTGGACATATAGTGACACCGGAAAATATGGTCTAAACCATGGTGGAGAACGAAGAAAAATGGAGTACTATAGCAGAATACATACAAGCAGTGCTGACAGATACGGAGATAGGGGTAAAGATAATGAAAACTAAAAGAAAGAGTGCTATAGCAGGAAATGGTACAAGGAAGTAGAGAGATAGAAACGAGCCGGTGACACTCTAACCTGAGGAAATGCTAATTGCGGTTCTGGATTAGGGATGTGAAGAAAAGGAGGTGTTTTAGCTAGTATACAGTGTCTAGAAACACTGGAGTCCAGCACTCCCGGACGGGGGAAGAACCGTACGTCCGGGGAAAGTCCATAATTAATTTCACCACCTGACAAAAAAAATTAGGTATTCTGTATTTCACATTTTATTGCTTTGGTAAATATTATTATACCAATTCAGGGATCTTCAATCTCATCTAGGTACTATTCTTTCATAAGTGATATTTTTTTAAATAAATTAATTTAAAATTGGGCAGCTGAATTTTATTATACGTACACAATTTAACAATTTAAAAAATATACTGAAAATACTTAAACCCGTAACGAACGCTTCTGACACGCATTATCAGGAAAGGAGGGAGATTTGCTTTGGATAAGTGACAATGCCTGGCAATCCGTTGCCGTAACGAGTTTTACGTACTCTGTGTTATTACGCATATAAAGTATTTAATTTCATAGCCTTCTGAGGATGATTCTAAACTTGTTACTACTAACATTGGTATTAAATCGATCCACTAACAAAAAACGGACCAGATAACAGAGATTATGGAAAAATACTAAACAGAATTATATTCTTCTGTTATACGCTCACACCAACAAAGATGAAAAAATTCTGAATGTGGGAACTACCTGAAATTACCAAAGGAGAAATTGAAAAGACTCTAACTCATATGAAGAACGGAAGAGCTCCTGGAGATGACAGCATTACCAAAGAAACGATATCAATCGGAGGAAGCAACTAAAATCCTCAAAAAAATGCGTGTAGACTCATAGCGAAATGCGAGGGTAATTTTTATTCATAAAAAAAGAGATAAATGTAACTTAGATAAATACCATCCGAAGTTTTCTACCCCATCCTTATCAACTATTGACAAAAATAATCTGCAACCCACTATCAAATAGATTCGACAACTAGCAACCAGTCGAACAGGCGGGGTTTCGCAATTGTTTACAACACTATCTACAAACAGTACGTATACTCATAGAGAAATGTAACGAATACAACGAACCCCTTCAGTTGGTTTTTGTGGACTACAATAAAGGATTAGATTCCATAGAATTGTGGGCAATCTTCCAAGGATCGAATAACGCAGGAATAGAGTCAAGATATAAGGAAGTCCTAAAATAAATATTGTGTAACAAAGCAACCATACAAATAAATATAGCAGAAGACATAATATCACGGTGGATAAAAGTTGAGAGATGAGTCAGGCAGGGAGGTACGAAAAATTATTCAACAATTATCAAACTGCTTGAAATTTTGAGAGAAAAGGAAACGGAGTCAGGGAAGTGGGTTTGAAGATAAATCTGAATACAACCAAAGTGATGACAGAGGAATATACTAGAGGGGAAGTGGATAAAATCGAGAAAGTAAATGAATACACATAGCTAGGACATACAATTACCCTTGGCAAGTAAAACCAAACTGCAGAAATTACTAGAAGAATACGCATGACCTGGGCTGCGGTGAGTAGACTCATTCTAAGAAATATAGAAACATCCATTAGCCTAAAGAGAATAGTGTTGAAAATTTGTATTCTTTCTGTTATGACTTCTGGCATGAAGACAATGAGAGTTACAATACAATCAGCCAACTAATTAGGAACGGCACAATGGGCTATTTAAAGAGCTATGTTGACAGTGTCTTTGAAAGAACACATTTGAAACGGAGATATAAGAAAAAGAACGAAGGTGGAAGATGTAATCAGTAGCATCGCGAAGCTGAAGTGGAGTTGGGTGGACATATGGCCCGACGGAAAAGTGAAAAGTTGACTAACTGGTAATAACATCCAATGGAAACCAAGAGAGATCAAACGAAGTGCGGGAAGGCCACCAGAAAGCTGACTGCAAAATAGTAGGATGAAAGTGACACCAGCTAGCCCAAAACAGACAGAAATGGAAAACTCAAGGGGAGACCGACGTCCAGCAGTGGATACAAAGGGGTTGTTAAAGCAGAACTTAAAGACTGGCAAAAAAAATTATAAGTCGCCCAAAAAATAACAACAAAAAAACAACCACAACAAAAATAACTTCGGTATTCATAGATATTAATTTTGCAGAACGCTCAAGATGCAAAATGTGTAATAATTTCGTTGCAAGTACAAAAATGCCGTTAGAAATAACGACCAAATTTCAAAATAAGCCTATGCATTAGGTATCTGTGTAACAATGTTAAACATTTGCTTTGAAAAATAAAACTCAAATGAAGCCCAAAATGTAAACAGGATTCCATGATATTAATTTATTTGCCACAGTTTATGTTGACTTAAGTACCATATTTTAAATGATCTTTTATAGATATTTGGTAAACCTTTTTGAAATTATCCACCTCATAGAACTCCTATAGCACGCAGCGGAAACTTTGACCGTTTAAGCACCCAACCAGTAGAAAAGGGTTACATTTATATTTACATGTATCGAGTAAATTTCAAATAATTCCATCCTGGAAATGGTTTGCGTATTTGATGGAATTCTGTTTTGACTAACCATAAATTCAATATTCATTTGAGTTAGCTCACATCATACTTTGATGACACCGAAAATGAATACCCTGAGGATATTATAGATAAATCAATACAAATCCTGTTTCACTGAAATCAAATTAGTATTATATTCACTAATACAAACATGAAGCTGTTTGAATTGGAGAATAATGAGAAAATCATATATATTTCTATATTAAAAATTCTACATCAAAGAGCTTCCAGGTTTCCAGTATTGCATTGGAAATATTTTGGTTATTGCAGACAAAGACCGAATGTTATTTAGATAGTATTGTACAATAGTTGTGGTTATTTAGATAAGCCAAATGTCAGACATATTTGGTATGACCAAATACATTTTAGGACAATAATTTTAGAGTCAAACTGAACCCAAATTTGAGAAAGAACAGATGTAACCAGAAAACCTTCAGTCAGTATTTTATAAAATTCTAAATCCTTCTAACAACAAATTATTTATCTTTAAAAACTCACCTACTCTGGCATTAAAGTAATAACACACATAACGAATAAAAGTTCGTTATTCCTTGCTGATGTTTTAAATTATTTATTTGAAACAGCCTTTTCGCAGGTTAATGCTGTTTACTTGTTGTAAGTTATCCCCTCATTTATTTATTCAATTAAATATATTTGGTTTATCTTTTTGCTTGTTTAAGTTGGGATGTTTACCGCTAATGGAGTATATTTTATTTTAATTAAGCGAGGGTTTTAAAATAAGTAAGTCAGTCAATAAAAGTGTAGATCGATATTAATTGAAAAAAGAAAAGTTTTATATCTAACGGTGACAGCTATTTGAGGATGTGTTAGTTAAACTACCCTTAATAATTTAAAAAATAATCTATCGGATAACGCAATCGGATATAATGCATTTAGGAACATTTTAGGCCAAAGGGGTTATGTTAGGGGACGCGTTAATTGGTGTGAACAAGGCTTTTCGTGTAATTAACCTGTCTTGTCAGTAAAAATCTAATTGAATTAATTTCTAACCAGGGGTGTCATTTGCTAAATGTTATTTTTGTTATTTTGAGTGTACTTAAATATGAATTCAGCACATATTTCATTTTTATTTTTTTTATAATGTAGGTACAATGATTAAAAGTGTTCAGGTACAACAAAATCTGAAATTTTCAAAAAAGCGTTTAGACTAGCACTACCGGTCCTTAAAAGCTTGGAGAACTACATTTTGCCATTCCCCACTGTTTGATGCTTTTATTACATCCTGTGACTCTTAATTGTCTCAAATCCTCTTCACCTTCATCTGCGCATTTTGATCTCGGTTCTTAGTTTCTTTCTTTTCCCTAAACTTTCTTATTAATATTCCTCATTTCCACCTTCCTAGTCCCTTTTGGTTTGTTTTTCTCAATGTTCACGCCTCTTCCGTGTATATCACTACTGGTCGTATTATGGTTTTATAAATGCGGTGGTACGGCCCGTGATGCCGATTTTCTCCTAAGAACTTAACACGTATACACGCACTTACTAGTCTTGACTAGCTATATATTAAGGTTAACAGGTTTATAAAATCCGCAGCTGCGTAATCTTTCTCCATTTCCTTCTATTAGTTGCTACCACTTTCCAGTTGCTTATTTCTCCTTTAAATCTTCTAACACTACTTGAAACCATTTTTCACACACTACAACTACCTTACGCCCTAGTTGCTTTTCCTTTTCCACAGTTGGTTCGAGTAACCCTGTAGACATGGTTCTCAAATAATCAAAACGTGTTACTTCTTCAAATTTATACACCTTTTTCCTATTCACTTTTACTTCTAACCATTTATCCGCTTGAAATTCCTCTTCGCTTCACCTTATGTATTTCGTCTGGGGTTCATTTATTACCAATTCAATTTTTTTGTTCCTTTCTCAACCCGTCCTACCATTTTTTTTTAGTTTTCTCTTAATAGCCAAAATCGAGTTGTACCACCATTTTGATAATCTTCACAATTTCAATAAAGGAAAAAACCCTAACTACAAGTTAGTCAAATCGTCAGCAAAATCACTGCGCTGTAAAAAAAAGGCCTTCAAAGAATTAGGAAACTCATTCTTCAACCAAATAAAATATTAGGATATTCCAAAGGACATTCGTAAATTAGTGAACTCAAAAATTATCCTTCCAGACTGTTCGAAAGAATCACCAAAAAGCCTCGAATATTTCAATTCTGCGCATCGTAAACGAAAAAGTTTGCCAAGTTCATGAATTGCAAGATATAGAAACATTGCATTTTTAAGAACTAAACTTTAAATAAATCCAACCAGAAATAAAACCAACTAAAAATCAAGTTGATTAACTACTACCCCCCCCCCCCCCCCCCCCAATACATAAAATCAGTAACAAAGGGAATTTAAGTAAGATACAGAATTAAAGAAATAGGCAGTATTTGAAGTGTTTTTTAAACTACACAAAATTGGCATCACAACTAATTCAAAACTACAGTAATTCAACACTAAGAAAGAAAGTGGAAATCGAAGTAGAAAATCAGGATTGGGATATAGAAAAAACATCTACAAAACAAGGATTAAAGGATACTGGTTGAATCAAAGGATAATAGGTAAACCCAGGATCGGTTTATAAAAAATACGTGTATATGGAGTCCTTGTATAAAAAGATTCCGTTAGTAAGAGCTCTTTATGGTAAGATCATCAAAATAACAATATTCGTAAGAATTCAGGTCCTTCATATTAGTGATATTCTTTACAGTTATTAATATAAGGCAAGATTTTATATTGAAGGTAATTTACTTATGTTTGAGCCTTGTTAACGATTTTGATGTATATTTCTCCCATTTTCATTAATTTTAGCATTTATGTGTATACTTCTTCGAAGGCCAGTCTTGATTATTTTGAGATAGATTTGTTCAACTGTTTTATTTTCTAAAGATATTCTATGAAATGTAATCTAAGCGAATTAATGTTAGTTGAATCTAAGGTTTCATCATACAAGTTTATAATGTGCTTACCATTCATGTTGCTTTTTCTGAAAAAACTATTTAATAGGATTTGCAACAATAATGTAAGGAATTATCCCCAAAATATAGTTCCTGAAATACAAAATACGTACCCCAATAAAAAGGAAAAATCATATAAACAATAGCTTGGTATGACATGTACTACTAGAGTTCTTTCACTTCATAAAGCAACCAAAATTAATGTTTTGGAAGCTCAATCATCGGCTATCAAGGTAGCAGTGTGAAAGATATAAATAATTCTCCATACAATTGGAAACTACAAAAACCGATCATAATAAAGTTACACAAACGGGTAGGAGTTTCTTTTAGAATACCGAAGTGAAAATTGTTATTCACTAGGCGTAAATCCAGTTCATACAAAAATCAGACGTAAACTGCTTTTGTAGAACAGATTAAGAGCGTCATCTGAAGAAGATTCAAATTTAGTTATAATGAGATTGGCGTTTTTGGTAACTACACAAAATGATCAAAGCAAGTATCTTGTGTTTAATAGTTTGGTTGTTAATCAGCCTGAACAAGCATAAACACCTTTCACAGCGTATACGTTAAGAGCAAACAACAGTCTTTCCTAACGTAATACGCGAAAAATAAAAAGGTGTAAAATTTTTTAAAGTGTGGAAATAAATTTGTCGAAGGTAGAACTTTTGTGTTTATTTGGTAGTCGACGCTTGCTGCGATGAAATATCGTCCTAACGTCGGTTACTCGCTAACTTAATATGAACGGGTCTCGTCCGCTATACGCACCCGGAATACGTTATTTGCATCGGTAAAGCTTTGTGTAAACACCACAAAAAGGCATTTTTGTGTTTAACATGACCTACAGTTTTTTCCCTAAATTTTATTACTCAATGAGGAAAGACACGGAAATAAAAAGCACAATTGAAAATACCTCATGATTCCGGTGCACACAGTTCCATCGCTAGTCCACACCCACGCTTTGTTTCGGGGTGATTTATACTACAACCCCTGTTAACAAACGTGGCACCGTAATAAACTTGGCTTTGGTGTTATATTTTGGAACTTCAACTTAGCTACACGGCAAAAAGTAATTAGGTGATAAAGAGACTTTCACTTTTTAACCGTTGTTTACTGCTTTTTAATTACACAAGTATTACGTGTAGCTACCCATGAAGCAACTACAAGGGATTTTATTTTACATAAATCCATAAAATTCAAGAAAGAAATATATATTAAAGTTTCATTTAAAAAACACATGCTTGTCCAGGTACAAACACATACTAATTCTTACAGTAATACAGAAACCACAAAGGTATACAGGTGTTTTTATTATTAATACACAGAAACAAATGAAAAGATCTATTCATTCGTGCTTCAACCGACGTAAAAGAAATAACTTAAAAATAAACATATGGGTATATCTATTTAAAATATTATTTCAGATATAACCCACAACCCATAGAAGCCCCTCCTCACCCCCTAATCGCCCCTAATATTAAGGTCCTGAAAGTGGAATATAACCCCTTCTGCCAAAGCTTATTTTAAAATTTTGATGTTTAACGTGTTCTAAGTTAAAAATAAAACGAACAATTAGGCTTGTAAAGATAGTGACAATGACTTTACTCATAATTTAATGTTAGATTATGCCTAATTTTATTATTCATAGTTTGGTTATATTTATAACTATTTTATCTTAACACGATTAGCCAATAATTTTAGTTGCATAAGTTTATTCGCTAGGAGGGCCAATAACTAGTGTCTTTTTATTTTATATATTTGGTTGCCTTGGTCTTCAACTCCTACCCTTACTTCCCTCACCCCCATTGATAGATAGTTCGTGATCGAGAGTACTTGTACAACGCGCAATTTCGCTTAAGCACTTTCGTTTAAACCCATGTGTTTTCCTGCAATCATCACCAAATATTAAGGTAAGTCGAGGCAACGAATTACAATTTATTTTAATCGATCTATTCATAAATTTTGACCTAAAATATTATTCGCACAATTAAATTTAAATTAACTATTACGTACACACACTTAAGCTAAACAATAAGATACATCAGTGAAACTACAGCCGCGAAAATTGTCGTTTTGATAAACGATCCTAGATATTTCCGTTATGCCCCAAGACCTGCCCCGTTACGTCATTTGGTTGTTTTAGGATTGTGGCATAGGTATCGGAAAACTGGAAATTTACATAGAAGAATTAGCCAGGATTTTAAAACTAAAAATGAAAATCGGCCAAACCGTGTTATTACTAGTAGTGCTTTATAAAGGTGCGTCTACACTTGATTCATTTTTGATTTAGCAAATAATATTGAAAAAGATCCTAGCGAGAGATCAATTGCAAATTTCTGATCAGGCCATTGCGGGTGTATGGTTTTATGTCCAGCGAATGTGCCAGGATTACGTGCAGTTTTGGCCTGTGCGATTCCGGCTCATGACGTCAGTCGCGTAGTTCTAACCTAGCGGTGGTAAGTAAACATAATTCGTTGTACTTTCCGGTCAAGCCTTAAACATTAAAAAAATTAAATTTTATATTTACAAGGACCTTTAGTCCAATCGCAGATGTTTAGAATGTAAATTCCTTCGAAATTTGAGCAGAAAGTACACCTAATTATCTTTATCTGCCATGAGTAGGCTGAAACATCACGAATGACGTCATGAGCCGAAACTGCACGAGCCAAAACTATACGACACCTCTGTTCGCACACCTTGCTTAACTAACGACCATAACAGAAATCACTTAACATTCGTCTTTGACCACGATAATCGAATCATCAAATGGTAGTACTTTATTCTGAATAACTGAGGTTTCGGTTAATTCATGTGATGCTTAGATTAGGATGTGAGCTCATACAAGGGAGCGTTATTTTCAACCGATTGTTCTGGGGACCAACAGATATGGAGATGGTCCTGCAATGCTTTGGGAAGGATTAATTCTAAACCTCATCGCAAACCAACAGGGTTAAGTGCTGAGAGGTACATAAACGAGATGTTTGTAGCTCTTGTGATACCTACCTGAAACTAGGGCACTATAGATTGTCCTGCTCTTGGTCCTGAACTCAACTCAGCTGAAGATTCCTGGCATGACCTACGTTGGAGAGTCAGGGTTAGAAATTGATGAAGGGTTAATGGTACGCATCTAATTTTAAGTATGCAGAGAAGACCTTAGGCAGTGACCTTATTACGTGGAGGATATTTTACATGTTTCCTGTCTCCTAAAGGACATAAATAAGTACCTTCACATTTCTACTATGGTGGCTTTTTTTTCTGTAATTTAACTTTTTTTTCATTGGAATGGCCATTTATTGACTCATTAATTTTTTGTTATTATTTTCTTAAAATACTGTGGTATTACACAGATAGATTCTAGAGTTCCAGCCTACGCTGATCTGCGATCTAGGCCTCTACGATCCATATGACCTCTCCTCTACTCGTGGTCTTTTTAATCGCTTCGCTATTTTGATGAAGTTCAGGATCTTAGCCCATTCCAACTTCTTTCTCTTCAAGGGCCATATTTGAATAATTTCGTATTCCTCACACTGCGTCAGAGAGTGTCTCGTAGTTTGCTCCTCTGATTCGGAATTTTTACAAAATTCATTTAATAAATATGTAGATTTAAGTAGAAACACAGAAAGTATAATTCAGTTTTTTTTTTGCTTGAATGCTCCCACATGGATTTTTTAACTTTAATAGATATTATTTTCCGGTTTATTTCATTGATAGATTTAATATTAATTTACTGTAATTATATTTAGAGTGTTACGGCATAATATATCAAAAGTGCCTAAAATTATGATGAATATATTTTGAATGATTTAAGAAACCATATCTAACAATACAGAAGTTTTATAATCATTATGGAGGTGTTAGCTGTTAATTCAGACGGAATATTTCGTATCAGGAACGTTTGGAGGCACCTTGATAATCAAATCATTTAAACAAAATATTTCGAGTTTAAATGCGATACTTATTTAGCTCTTTGCATTTACTTCATAAAAGATGTCGATGAACTCTATCACGATAGCGGCGATGGCATGAATAGGGCAAAGGATTATCTTCCCCCTTTTCTGCTTCTTTTATTGCCCTAGTTCTCTTTGGTTAGATTTTAAGCTAATCATTTGTAATGTCAATTTGTAGGTGCTCATGCGTCCTCATTCCATGCTACGCAGGAGACGAGAAAGGAAGGTCTAGATAATCGGCGAAATTTCTCAAAGGATAGGATTTCTTCATGGTAACTCAGTCAAACAGCAGCATGAGTGTATATTGAATATAATTAATATGGCAGTCTTGAAAAAAAAATGGCACAACAATATTTCTTACTATACGACAAACATTCAGCAGACATCGCTGAACCATACCTACTCTTAAATCAAGTGTTCCAGGGGAATAAATAATAAATTAATCAATAATTCATTACATAAATATCGGTAAATTGATGCCTGGTTAATATGAGCAAAAGCAAACTGTAGAATATTTTACAACGAGTATTTTTAGCAAATAAACAGCAAATCGAGTAAACTAGGTTATTACATTTCGTATGGTAAACAAAATTTAATATTGCATTGTTTGGTTTAAATATTTAAATGAGAGGTTGTTTATAATTGTAAACTAATTAACATTAGTAGTAGAAATACGAGTAGATTAGCATGGCAGATATAAAACTTCCCTTTAATGGCTAATGATAGAAACAAATACTGATTTTTAACTGTAATTCGACTTATTTTTCCCATTTATCCACTAATATTAATAGTAATATACAGGGTGTCAATTAAACCTGGGGCACCCCTATATTTTGTTTATTTCGTAAGATATCAAAATGAAATTTGGTATATGGAACACACACTTTAAATGGCATTTTTTTACATAAAATACAAGTTTATCTCACTTCTGGTTTCGCCGAAATTAACATTAACTTTGTTATTTTAAATGGAACACGCTGTATCTTCATATATTTTAGGAATCTCCAGATCTTTTGAAGTGTAGTAAGATATGTTTAACAATTTTGCACTGCCTTCTCTGACACTTTTCAAACACTGCCTTGTTATGAGGTTATGCACGGCGGTCTCTAGTTCCAGGCGAGAATATAGCCCCCACTCCAACGTCGGACTGGTGACGTCAGGAGGCTTATATGACACTGACACATACCCATTGTCATTAGAAGTACTTGCTGAAGCATAATTGCTTTTGCAATTGGAAATGCAACACTTACTTGACATTTTATTGTTATTTAGGTAAACGTTTAATACAAGTTCTGCACTCTGTACCAAAAAGAAATTGATGTCAGTATTAATCAACATATTATTTCGAAACAATCGATGTTAATTGGAGCCGATGTATAGTCAAAACAGATATTATTGCAATAAACTGCAGACTGCAGCATTGCGCGCGTAGGACTCCTGACGTCACGCCTCCCACCGCCACCTTCCCGCCTGGTACTAGAGACCGCCGTGGGTTATGACTTCTTGAAAATTGAAACATTTATTAAATACCTACATAAATATTGAAGATTTTTATAGCATTTTAAAATTTAATTATTAATTTAACAATACGGCGTTAAGAAAATCTTCCGAAAGTTTATCAAAATATTGGGCATCAATAAACCACTTTCAGGTTTAAAATCATGCTGCTGAATTACTGTTGCCATAGAGTTTAGTTACACTGCTTTCATAGTACATTTCCAAAATGGACTGTTTATCTTGAACCTGATATTATTACTGAAACAGAATAACATTTCTAGAGTAACCTATAAATTATCCTAAGGGTAGTAAAAGGTCTTGTAAACATATGTTTACAAGAACTTCAGAGAGAATTCAATGGAAACCTAGAAATACGTTACCCGGGAGAAAATATAAAAATGTGCTTGTTGTGCATCTTTAACAGACAGACATAACACTGTATTTATTAACGAACACAAGTGCTGAAACTTGCTTTAGAAAATACAATAAAGATGACATATCGGTAAATAAAATTGAATATTCTTTATTTTCATATTTTACTAGAAATTTATTATAAAAAACCTAGCTTTCTAGCTTCAATTTTAAATTTAAATTCAGGAAAAAATGGCATAATTCAGTCAAACTGAGGGCCCTTAGCTCGATTTTAGTTTCATTTACGTAGCAAAAACTCTAACTTCATAATTTATAAAAATTATTTCTTAAGGAAAGCTTCAAAATAACAGATTGGTAGGTTCATTATTATAACATTGTAAGTAGCATAATATGGCAAGCTAAGTAAAAATTCTTAGTTTATTATAACACAGGACTTCAAAGTATTATTTCTGCCTCATCTCATTCAATGATAATTTCTTTATTTAGTTAAAGTTTGCTGTAAAATATAAAAAATTAAAACTTAAAGTTGTACGTCTTCATTCAGTAATTATCGTGTGTTACATACAGCATACAGCTGGGTTAATTTATAGGTATATTTTTTCAAGTTTACTAGAAAATTAATCAATTTTTACACAATGAATTTCAATAGTAAAGGATAATAACAATTTATAAGTTCTTATAATTTTAGGTTAATAACCGTTAATATCTTCAAATCCTTAAAAATGGGGTGTTACATTCGTGAAATACAGGGTGTCTCTAAAATGTGTAGACATAGCTTAACCACAGATTCCTTGTCACGTGCTTATTCTGCGCTACGACATTTAAATAGCGATGTCAAAATCGGTGGCACGCGGCTAGACTAGCAGTGAAGAAGGGGCGGTTCGAAACACTTAAAACCCTTCGAAAGGGATGATCGTAAACGGTGGAAAGGGCACCACTCTGATATTAGTCATCCTAAGGTCTAAAAGAAGGAAACCCATCACAGAAGATTCCCATAGGGCTTGGACAAAGGAGGTCGTAGCTGTATCCTGCCGCAAGATGTAACTTACCTTGCTTACTAAAAATAAAACCTACTTACTAAAATTCTTAAGACTTGTAGGCAGGCTCACACTGTATATAGGTATGTAAATCTTAAACAAAACACAATTAAAACTGTCGTAAGAACAGATTCAGAAGCGCGTCAAAGAAAAATCAAAATTACGTATTGTAGGTGGATCCCAGGTCATAGCCAAATCCCTGGAAATAAAAAGGCTGATCTTGCTGCTAAATAAATGCACACAGCAGGAAATAAACCAAAAGGAACTGCTTACGAAGACATCAAGATGTTATACAAGAGTGCAATCAGAACAAAAATGCAACAGACTATGGAATAACACCCCGCAAAGAAATAAACTACGGATGATAAAACCAACCTTCGAACCATGGTCAACAGGCAACCAAAACACTCGAAGGAATGAAATAATACTTGCCAAACTCAGAATTGGCCATACCAACCTGACACATGAGCATCTCCTTTCGAAACAATCCCCACCATTCTACGATGTCTGCGAAGCGGTAATAAGTGTACATCACCTACTTGCTAGCTGTGACAAATACTCCCATCACCGACAACGCCCTGGTATTGCAAGTACTACTAAGAACATCCTTGCTGATAACCGCAGTGAAGTTGAAAATCTATTTAAATTTTTAAAACTATCTAAACTTTATAACAAATTGTAACCTGTAATACCATACCCACTGTTATTACATACTACACTGTAATCATACTATGAAGAGCGTTATGACCTTGAAGTTAAGACGTTCTCAAAACAATCCTTTTATATAAGAAGTCAGCTCCGACGCATACATGTTCTAAAACAAAGTCATTTAATCTGCCGTGTTGTGCTACGTATTTTGACCTTGACATGAATGCCTTAACGTGCCGAGTTTTCGGGGTCACGGTGGCCAGGCAGGTGTATCTCTTGTATGCCTCTAGTCCAGGAATTTTGACCCTAAATAACACGTCATATTAACGCACCGTTATTTTGCAGAATATATTTCATAATATTACTTCATTACAATATTCCATTGATAAAGTAAACTCAAAAAGAGTTTTCTAATTCAGGAAACGATAAAAAGCGAAGCCCATCCTCCGCAGTACCAGATATTAGATTGGATGAAACAGCCCACTGGCGGGAATGGTTTGAAAAAAGAGGAAGATGTAAATTTCCTTTATGTTAACGATGTAGCTATGTTTTTAGTTCGAAATGTAAAGTTAACCTCTGTTTTAATAAAAGTTATAGCTGTTTGGTTATCTTACGTGCCAAACAAAGTGCGCTAAAAATCATGATGCCGATTTAATATTTGTTAACAGTATAGCATGTATGTCACACACCAAGTTTTGGATTTCCTTTTCTAGAAAAATTTAAGTATATTAAATATTTTTCTTAATAAGAAATAAAATATATGTATTTAAGTGTTAAGGTTAAGGAGTAAACTACATGTATGTACATCAAAAGATTGGAGAAGAAATGATAATGAATTAAGAAGTGAGACTCCGTAATCAATTAGACGGAGGTAGTAAAAAATATTAAATAAACTTTTGAATAACTGCAGTATTCAGAAAAAACGAATATCAGCGCTTTGTAAATATTCATATTTTTATTCTTATTTTGATTTTTCTTTCTTTTATTTTTGACAATTTAATTCATGTATAAAAATCCCATAAGCCGATGTGTTTTTGTCACTTTGACAGCGGATAAAAGTTTGCCATAACTTTTATCCGGCTAAAACACTACCTTAACTTTAGTTGCTATGCAACTTTGCCTTGTACGTTTAATAATTGTAGCTTCAATACCAAATAAAAAAATAAATTTGTATTGCTCATTCATTAAATTGTCTCGCCGAATTACACTCGAGGTTTTATTTAGTCAGGATAAATATTTATTTGCCAAACTCAAATTAATATTGCTTTACAGCAATTAGACTCGAGAAATTGACAGCAGATAAAATCAACTCCGGCCTTCGGCCGTCGTGATTTTATCTGCTGTCAATTTTTCTCGTCTAATTGCTAAGCAATACGTTTTCGTTGCAAACAAATATTTATCCGACTAAATAAAACCTCTTGTGTAATTATATTCGATAATTACTGAGTATCTGTTATAGTTATGGGTCTCTGAGCTTTTTAATATCAATAAAAAAATAAAAACTAATTTTTTGAATTACTTAATTGTTAAATAAATTTCATATAACGAGTTCATCACATTATCACAACAAAGAATTCAAACTGTAGTTTACGATTTTAAATAAATTATTAACGAAATATCCCTCAAAGGAAAATACATCAACAGAATAAGCACCGAAAAATTAGATTTTATGGAACTCGAAGAACTTAGTGAATTGGAAGCATATGTCTTACGTCTAGTATAAAACCGAAAACCAATAAGAAGCTTACGGTATATCCGCAACTTCTCCAAAGGAAACTTGGCTGTTATCTACCCTGGTTCACAATTTTTTTCAGAATTCACGCGGATCCTTACCGAAATCCTGATATATTTCGTGTGATTCTAATACATACTGATAAGATAAGATTGTTATTTATATCAGAGCACATAATTAGATGTCAGATTCCGTTTCCTTTTATACGTGACGAAATGAGTTTTTTAGAATACGACAGTGATGTATTTACAGATTTGAACACCTAAATAAAAATGTTTCCAGAAAGATTTTATGCCCCTAAAATAAAGAGTAATAGAGCAAATTGCTGGGCTTTAAAACTAGTTCAGGAAAATTGAAGTGGTACTTCGTATAATGTTTTAAATGTTGCAATAACAAAGAGTCGTAAACGTTCCTGCAGCCAGTATATCCGCAAGGAATATGTTATTATTTTCAATAACGAAGGTATCACGGCAATTTCGAGAAAATTTCATAGTATATTTTCGAGCTCTTCTCGTTCCTAGTTGAAACAGCGACAGATAAAATATTCCCGCATTTAATTTCACGTAACGCCGTTCTCATATTTCCAATTTCTCAACTTCAAAACCAAATTACTTCACGAAGCACGTAAAACCACGGTAAAGGCGTCTTAAAATTAAAATACCACATGTAATTTCCTTTTGTTACGACGTGGCGTGTTTTAATTACTCCCCCGAGCTCTCGACCCCCATCATCAGCATGCAAAACGAGATTGTCGAATCGCTATTTTTAAACATTTAAAGGCAACTACGTCTAAGACCTCTAGAAAGCCACATTAAATAAGGTTTTAAGAAATTTCTCGACGCTTTTTAAAATTGTTGGTTTGAAAATAGTGAGCTTTCGTGAATTGGAGTGGTTAATGGAAGAGTAAGTACTCTCTAAATTTTTCTTATGCAAGATGAATAAGCAGGAAGCGAATCAGAAAGTTATAAATTCCTATAATATATTTCTTTCCCTTTAAAGGAACATAACATTTCAGAAATTAAATTCTTGAAATATTACCCGCCGCACTATTAAACCGAGCTCTGTTAGGAGGGGAAAAGATGATTTATATAAGTAATATTTCCACTTTATTTCAATTAAGATAATTAATTTGTAATTATGTAAAATGAAAATAGATGCCTTAATAAAAATTAATACGGATGTAGTAAAATTTCTCTTTTTGGGCAATAACGGTTGTTTTATTCACACTTCAGCTGGTAAATCAAGCGAAGAAAAAGCTACCGTGGCATTCCTTAAAACGTGAACCTGGCGGTTCAAAATGGGGTCCTTAAAGAAGTAATCAGTTGTAAACGTATTTTCCGAGGTGAAGAAACGTGCCGTTGCAAGAATAAAACCTACAGGTGTTTCTCAGTCACAGATTGCGCATAATTCTAGTATGTTCAAGGGAATTGTTATTGCACAGTTTCTGGAACCCGCGAACTAAACTGCTGCCGTACTGCTGGACTTGACACGTGAAATATTTATAGGAGCTCTAACTCTTTCTTACTAGACTTCATTCCAAGTTGGCGAATAAGCTTAATCCACAAAAGTACTGGGTGATGAAGAGCCCTATATATTAGTTGTTATACGACCGACCAACACTTCGCATGCTTTATAAATGGGACTCATCATACAATTGTTTTCTTGCGCCTCCGGATGGAACGTGGGACGCCTTTATTTTCCTTTTCTGTCCCTCTTAATGGACGATAACAGTCCTATGCATAGTTTGTGAGTACAAACGTGAGATTATGGGCGTAAAAGATTGCATAAGTTTGAATTTTTGAAATGGCGGTGGCTCAATCTTAAGCGACTATCATTCCTCCAACCATAATTTACAGGTGTCTCGGAAGTAACTTGGATTCCCCAGTGGCACACCAGGATGTGCCCTATTTGAACCCGTCTCCATAAAATAAAAATATGGCGAATAAAAATACACAACGTGACATGAAGTCGATATAAATGTAGATAAAAGTTTCAGAACGAATACTTTATGTTTTTTATACGTGCTCTGTTACTGTGCATTTAAATTTCAAGTGGGATATCGCAAAAATTCACGATTTAAGTTTTCTTACGTTACTAAAATCTAACAAAGCTTCATGCTTCTCAGCCTTATATTATTGGGTGGTACGTGAAATGTGAACAAAATTTATTTTACCAATTTCATGTAAGTGCAAGGTGGAAATCCTGTAAAACTTATGTTGCATATATTAATACTAAATTCTGCACGAGTAACAATTTACTAAATTTCTTTATGGATTTTCAAATTTTATACTGCATGTAATAACCTTCTTGGCATTTATTTGAATTGGATCTGAATTACTTATTATAGATGTGCAATATTTTAAAACTAAAACAAACTACACCTTACCTAACTATAAATTGGTTTCAGATGATCAATTGCATGTTGTTAGAATTTTCTAAATGCAGAGTGCACATACAAAAATGTGATCTACGCAGACAACCAAAGACCTTAGGCCAATTAAACTAAATACATAAAAAGGAGTTCCTGAAATAAATTAATACTCAAAACTTTAATCCATAGTAAAATAAATTTTAGTTTCTGAATAAAAATGAAATTACCTATAAACAAACTTAGGAAACGTGACAGTAATTTTTGATTAGCTCGACAAACATTTTCTTGTAGTTTAAAATTAAAGCCAGATACCTGCAACCTTTTCTAATAAACAAATTAATAAAAAACAAAGGATAGAACTTTATCGCATTTATTCAAAACACCTAGAATTTTTGAAACTTTGACAGTAACATTATCAGGTTATCAAAAAATCGAATGATGGGGAGGAATTCAAATAGAATAAAGAGGAAAAGGGGGTGCAATAAGAGGTGAAAAATTAAAATGAAATGTAATGAAAATCTGAAGAGATACTAATACGGCGAAGACTTACGCAAAGGATAAGGATATGTTTAGAAAACCCAGAATTAATCTTAAGTTAACTAACCAACAGATACAAAATAAAATACGCATAGGGATTTGGAATGTCAGGAGATTAAATGAACAGGATTAATAGTACAAGAAGCTAAACTAAAAGAAAACGAAATAACCGACACAGAAGAGTACATTCTTTTTAAAAGTGAAGGACAAGATAGAATACTGGGAACAGTTTTTTTTTAAGTAAAAGTTTAAAACAATCAGTGATAATTCTAACGTTTAAACCTGTAAGCGAGAGAACATGTTATAAACGAATTATTAGAGGAAATTACAGGAAATTAAGCATCTCAAACATACATACTCCATCTCAGGGAAGAAGAATGGTTGTGAAAAGAATGAATCTTCCGAACGAATGTACAATTTTTATAATGATATACCTACCAAGAAATAACTCGAAAATAGTGTTGAGAAATTTCAGTGCGAAAGTAGGGAGGGAAAGAGTTTACATCCCGAAGATAGGACCTTACAGTAAACACAAACAAAGTGATGGTAATGGGAAGAGACTTGGGTTTTGCAGCAGATACAAACCTGGTGATAACAAGTTAGTATACGGTTCGAAAAAAAAAGATACCTAAAGGGAGCGAGCACAGCACTGAGGTGACTCTGCAGCTAGATCTCGTGGACAGCGAACGTGCCGTGATCTCATCCCATCAGAATTCCTTAACTAACGAGCTCAGTCCAGGGCTCTGTGCCAGGTTGGTTGCTCGTTAGCATAACACTAGTTGTTTTCACAACCAGTTAACCAGATCATTCTCTTCAAAACAGGGTTTATCGAGCCAAGCAATTCCTTAGTATGATCGAACGGACCTTTTCAAGCCCTAGGGTATGTAATGGATCAATTGGAAGCAATGCCTCCACTCCGAGGCACTATGTGATCTCCCACGCGCACAAGATGGCTATCATTCCCGCGTCAGAAGTCACGCCCAACCCGGAACTGTCAGAAGAGGTAGAAGCCATGGACCCGGAGAAATCTTCGCACCTGCAACCTCCGAAGAAATACCCGCAACCGCCGAAGATGACGAATTTCAGTCGCCGAAGAACAATTGAAAATGAAAACGGGAGAAGCCAGTTCAAGAAGAACTTCTCATGCCAGAGAGTAAAGGTAACGACACTTAACTCCGCGAGGGAGTATGGCCGACAACATGGAGGATTAAGGCCTCCTAAGTCGCTTTCAAACCCGGTCGTCTCGCACGCTTAGGCGCATGGGGTGATGTTGTAAGTACCACGTCTTCAACAACCGCTTACATTTCCTACTCCACTACTGTGTTTCGATTCCCAATTCTTTTCAGGGACTGGGTAGGTCACCCGCCGCCACCACTGGGCCACGCCGGAGATCATGCAAGAGAGTGCCACTTCAAATAGGTTCTTTCCTCTCCCTCCCAAAGTCGACCTCGATAATCGATCCTCTGAAGCCACCAGCATTCCTCCCGTTATCCTTCTAACGATAATTGGGTAGTGATTTCTGCGGATCTCAGGAAGCAACGCCTTAATTACCAAGACAAGGATCGTCGTTGATGGAATTACTCTCCTCAGCCAACATCGAAGATTACCGCTGTACCACAGTCCTAGTGGAGGAAAAACCATTGAAGATACTGCTCCGAGGTACCCCGGAGCCAATCGATGCCTCTGTTGTGAAAAAATCCTAGAGTACAAGGAATTCTCCGTAAAATCGGTGGCCAAGATGCGCCCGGTCGGGAGAGAATCCCCATGCCGCTTGTATTAGTCAACTTGACTAACACTCGAAAGCCCAAGGAGATCTTCCGAACCAAAACCGTCTTGTTTCTCCGGATAACGGTAGAATTGCCGAGAAGAAAGACTCAGGTAGGGCAGTGCTATCGCTGCCAGATGTGTAAATATGTAGCTGACCATCACACTGGGGAGTGCAAGAAGTCGAGAAAAGTTTCCACCAAGTGTGCGAAGTGTAACGGCGCCCACCCCGCCAACTGCAAGGGCTACAGCTCCTGTTCCAAGGCTACGATCGCTTCCCCTACTAGGAGTTACGGTGCCGCCGTCGTTAAGATGTATTCCTTAAGCGTCGTTTCCTCAACTCCCCTTTTCCAACAACAAGCCTCCACGTCAGAGACCACCTCTCCCGCCTCTCAAGAAGAGCCTATGGTGACCTCGACCGAGCCAACCTCAGCCGCGGCTGCCCCAGGCTTCAATTGGAGCTCTATCTTGGAACTTTGCTCCAGGAAAGGTTTCACCCGTCGGGCCGCCCAGCCCTACCCAAAAATAACCTTTCCGCCCTAGGGGATGCAAAAGAACCCAAGGACATTTTTTCCGCCCTCCTGGGCTACGCTCAGTACCTCCAAAACCTGTTCCTACCCTATTATAGATAAATTATTTAAGACTTGTGTTTATTTTCAGGCTAACTGGAACTCCAGGACCCTCGGAGACCACGACGAAGAATATCGCCACCGTCGAAAGGGAATACTTCTACTCGCTCTGTGAGCGTGAGGGGATTTTCGTAAGAACTCCGGTTTAGATCATCCCAACATTTTTGCTAAACGCCAAGTGGAAGATCCATAAATGATTGAGGTGTAGAACTGAGTTCTGGTACTCAATAGGCTTAGAAGTTCATCGTTTGTGACCTAAAAGAGGATGGGCCCTCCACATGGTGTAACGGTACGTGTTAACTGGGAAACGACATTCACAGTATATAACGAAAACAAAGGGCTTATCATGGTGCTAACGTAGATTCGGACCATTATCTTGTTGGAGTCACACTAACACAGGATATAAACAAGGTCTAACAAGACCTATTTTAACAAAATTAAAAATTTGAAGTGAACAAATTACAGGAAGGATTCAAGCAATTCAAATACAGACGGGAAATATTTAGAAATGCAATTAACGAAAAATGCCAAGACCACGAATGTGGCAGAGAATAGGAAACAGTTAAAAAAAGTGATAAAGGGACCGGCATTTACAATAGTCCCACCAAGAAAAAAAAACTACAGAAAGAAATTGGTATGTTAAAGAGTGTATTAAAATATTGCAGAAGAAAGAAAATATTGATTAGAAGCTCGGACGAAAATAGGGAAAGGTATACAGAACAGAGATGTAAAGCAAATTTACAGACGTAAAGGAAGGGTATATTATGAAAATAACCAAAGAGGAAATCTGAAAGGAAGAAATCAAGAATTGGCTAACTAGCACTACATTCTGTAAAGATAAGCAACGGAATTTAATCGGTGGGGAGAACGATTCAATAGATAGATGGAAGAAATTCGAGAATGTATAGAATAAAAACGTTTGTGAAGCGGATTCAGAAGTAATGAGAACAAGGGTTACATATGAACAGAGGAATGAAGAGGTACTAGAACTGCCGGCCATAAAAGATAAAGTTACAGAAAAAATGAAAAATCATAAGAGTGTAGGTGAGAAAGGTATTATCGCAGAATTGATAAGATATGTTGGCGAAAAGGAATTTATCTTAACAATATGGGAAGAAGAAAAGGAACCAGAATCATGGTCAGGAGCAATGCCACACCCCATCCACCAAAAATTATCAAGGTACTGCTTTGCTTTAGTATATAAAATAATGGCTAATGTAATAAAAGAGAGACCTAATATTTATGCAAATGACATTATCGGTGACTGCAAATGCAGATAGCTAATAAAGATTACTCTACTCTCATTAGAAAAACTGATAAAATTCGGATAAACACGAGTGATATTATATACAATTCCGAACGTCAGTGCACAGCTTATGCCAATGATCTCGCAATAATTGCCACAACACAGGTCGTATTAAAAAAGTGATTAAAATGGGACTGAAGATTAGTGAGAACAAATCTAGATTTTTGGAGGTGTACAACAAGGAGCAGGGTGGAGAAGGAGAACTAACGAGGTGGTGGAGATGTAGGTATGGAAAACCAGGGATAGTCAAATTCCAAAGACTACGATGGTTAAGCTGCATACAAAGGCTTCCTCCCGAAAGAACAACAGAAATCATGTTGCTTACTTTGTCATCAAATTGTTTCGAATTCGATACTAGCATACGTAAAATTAAATGGATATTCGAAAAATGTATAAATATACATTTAAAATAATAAAGTTGATGTTAATTCCGGCCAAGCCGGAAGTGACAGAAACTTCTATTGTATGTAAATAAATGCCATTTAAAGAGTATATTACACTAAGCAAATTTCATTTTGATATCTTAAAAAATAAAAAGTATATAGAGGTGCCCCGGGTTTGACACCCTGTATATCATTCGACAAAAACAATTCTATCTGCAGAAAAAATGTAAGCACGAAATATATTTAATTTTAGCTTCATAATTAATAAAAATTGTGTTATTGTATAGGAAGAATTCCGTAAGCCTGCCAAAGTGCTGAAAGTTAAAATATTTACATGTTTTAATAATAACAACAGACTCATACAAAATTATTGAGTTTCATCATGTACATTTTTTTTATTTTCATAAAATACTTGAAAAACATAAATCTATCTCAATGCTTGTTTGCTAGTAACATATGATAATACCTGAGTATTTTTGATGATATACGACCTGTAACTCTTGATGTTCTATGTTTTACGTCAAGCTTTAACCACAGACAATACTGTCCGTGCTTTAACTAAATAAATAAATAACTATTGAATCGAATGAACCACAACGAATAATTCCAAATCTTATATACCGAGAATCTTCACTTGATTTGCTACATATTGATTACAACTTTATTAATGAATACAGATAAACCAACCAACCTATTAATCTAAAGCTTTGTTTATGAAATAATCTTCCTACGCTTGCTAAATTTATGAATTTTTACTACGGAAATTACATTAAAATCGTATTAAACGAGCCTAGGTTGGCTAAATTATGCTGCTTTCCACTAATTTATCACCGATTTAAAATTGAAGTCAGGCAACTATTACTTTGGAATAAATAGATTAAATTCCGAATAAAATATGAAAGCTAGAATTCGGATAAATATTTAGCTGCATTTGCTAGTATTTTATTTTCTAAAGCAAGTTGCAGCACAATATTTTTGTTCGTTAATGGAATATGCAAAACTAAAGTGGATATGGTAGTCGCTTTAAATCATAAACTCGGTGTTATGTCTGCCTGCTAAAGATGTACAGCAAACACATTTAATACTTGCTGCCGTTGGTAACGTATTTCTAGCTTTCCATTGAACCCCAGTAGCACACAATATTGTACTAATGTATTAAAAATATTGAGACAATATTTGAATATTTTGAATCTTGAATCTTGAATCATAATATTAGGAAAATATTTTCTCAATATTCATGACCAATCTTCTTTTTAAATATTGCAGGAATATCCTAGGAATATTTTAAAATAATATTTGAAATTAAGTATTCAAGGAATATTCAGCCAATATAAGAACCGTATGTAACAGCAATATTATAAAACAATGTAGGGAAAATATTATTTTGAGAATTGCAGAGTAATATTCAACATCCAGTTTCCAATAATATTTGTTAAACATTATTACGTAATATTTGAACAATATTAGAAATAAAGCACGCTTAACACTTTGAATGCCGAGGACGCATACGTTGCGTCCTTACAGGTTTCAATTACTGCGCCAAGGGCGACACGTATGCGTCCTGCACTTTAGCTTAGTTAATGCAATGCCATTTTGCTGGCGTGCTATTTGAGCACTGTATCTTTTACTGGCGTATTCTATGAACCTTTTTAGAGTGTAGTACAATTCCGGTTTAGGTTTTTTCGCGGCGTTGCGTGCGTGGTATCGATATTCTGCATGTGATGACGCGGGGCTCTAGGCCCTAGGGTGGCCCTAGAGATGCATATACAAAATAATTGCCGGCATTGAACGTGTTAAACATTTTATTCTGTTTTCTGTGAAATATTTCTCTTCAAAGATTGTTGTGATATTCTGTGGATATTTGCAGATGATGTTGTAGCAATAAATTCAAATATATATTGTTTTCGAAAGTCTTTAAAGACATATGCAATTAAAAAACAACTATCTTGAAACGTGCGCCCTATTCTATTTACCTGCCTTCTAGGTGATGTAACTTTATTAGGTAATTGTATTTGTTTATTTTAATGATATCGGTTTAAATGTATAGAATATTACCTATGACGTCAATATTCTTATAGTTTTGTAGTTTGGGCATTCCTAGGAAGGTTACGGAAATTTCCGTTTTCTCGGTAAATTATTTAACCAGTGAATGATGGTTTTTGTAGCATTACTTACTTGGAAAATTGTGTTTAGTTCCTCCCGGAAGTGCAATTCCTAAATACTTAACTTCTTTTTGTATTTTATTTGTATATGTATATTAAATATAACTTTTATTTTTGTATTTAGTTGTATGACTCAATTATTGTAAAATATCTATTCGTAGAGTGTAGTTCTTTTTATTAGAAAACCTTGAAATGCAAACAAAAGAAAATAAGCTACAATGATAAGAATCCTTTTCTTATTTCTATGTTGTTCTCTGTTCTCTTTCTGGGAACTGTTTAGTTACTTTTAAAAGCTTAGGCTTAGAAATTTTTACAAGACATTCTAGAAAGATTAAAACGGCAGTACCTACTAACAAAAATATCGGTATTTGCATTTTCGAGTTTTAGTTGAAGACAGCTGTCGTAAAGTAAATTTTGCTTTTACGTGTCTCCAGGATTTTTGTGCTTGTGTGCTGTTCAATTTAGGTAAGTAACTTAATTTTTAATTATTTAGTTTTTTTTAATTAATTAATTTCCTTTGCTTGCAGGTTCAAATATTCTTTTTAACTGGGGAATACAACACTTACAAAAGTGTATTTTTGCAAAAGGTGAAATTAATTGCAAATGCTGTGGCCGTGAATTATTCCGGCATGGGAAGAAGGGAAAACTCCCTTTTTGTGAACTAAAAATGTACAAGGCCGTTGTTGGTAAGTACTGTATATCTGATAAAATAAAATTATTAACAGTAAATATTATTTACAGCGGGCACACAATGACCGATATAAGGAGGCGATGGAAACAGACAAACAGACATAAAAAGGGCTGTAAGTGAATTTCAAGCAAATATTAAAGGTCGGCTTCCTAAGGAAAACTAAAATGTTATTTATATTGTGTTTATTATTTATTTTATGTATGTATGTATATTGTATTATATTGTATTATACTGTATCGAATTACATTATACGTATTATATCACAGGAATAAAGTAGAATTCTAATATTTTTTATTTATTAACAATCACTGGTTGCTAATATAAACGATAAATATTCAGAATTTATTAAATAATGTTGATGAAATACCAATGTATTCTAAATATTTGTCGAAAATATTACAGTAACCTTACCAAGCAATATTAGACGGAATGTTGTGACTAACATACCTAATAATAATACAAGATAATATTTATACAACATGAACTCGAAATATTACCCAAATATCCTAATATAATATTTGTAGAATAAATTTCACGAATGTTGCTTAAACATTTATGGATAATATTCATATAATATTATTTTCAAATATTTTGCTAATATCATAATATAATATCTATAGAACAAAATCCACAAATGTTGCTTGAATATTTGTAAAAAATATTCATATAATATTTATTTCAGACATTGAGTAAATATTTTAAAATAATATTTGATAAATATTTGAAAAAAATATTTAGGGAATATTCAAAAATGTTACATTTAATGTTACCACAATATTGTTTTAAAATATTGTACAAACATTTTGTGCTACTGGGGAATTCTCTCTCAAGTTCTTGTAAACATATGTTTACAAGACCTTTTGCTGCCCGTAGGATAGTTTACAGGTTGCTTTAGAATTGTTATTCTGTTTCACCAACAATATCAGCTTCAAGATAAAAAGTCCATCTTGGAAATTAATATACTATGATCGTAATGTAATTAAACCCTATGGTAACAGGAAGTTAGCAATATGAATTAATTCTGAAATTGGATTTTTGTTAATATTTTATTAAGCTTTTAGACGGATTTCGCTTAGGATTACGTTTTATTAAATTAATAATTAAATTGTGAAGTATCACATAAAATATTGGAAAATTTGTAGCTTTGAAGCATAACAAATATTTTAACAATTTCAAAGTGGTTGAAAAATGTCTAATTTAATTAATTGACAGCAATTTGTACCTATGAGCGCTACGTACTTCAACTAGAATTTTGTCAGAAGGCTTCCTACACTGATAGGGGACCTTTGCCACAATATTGACACCTACTGCATGGGGTGAACGTTATATATTTATTTAAAGCTGTTTTCCTTATAAAAAAGGTTTTATTAAAATAAGATAGATTTTAAAGCTATCACCGATGATGATTTATATTTTTGATTTAATGGTAGTAAGAATTGCAAATAATAGGACATATTGAGTAGTGTTAATGACTATGCCATTAGATGCGCGTTAAGATCCTTGGCACCAATAATCGTAGATCTCGGTCTATAAATAAACGATCAAACCAAAAACAACAACAAAAATTCGTTCAACCGCCATTTAAAACTTACTTAGACTATATAGGCCACACAGCCACCTGCTGCAATGTATCTGTATCGAGTTCCTGTCCTTGTCTTCGTAATTTAAGTAAATTTAAGTTTGTTTCAACCATATATCCCTTGATACTGCAATTATTTAACAACTGTCTTATTTTATTTTCTTGGCTATTGATCTTTTCGAGTTGTCTGCGCAGATTTTTAAGTAAGTATGTAGAACAAACCTTCCAAAAGTTTTCGCAAACACTCAGTAAAGACGACACTTACATAGTCTCCTTCAAATCTGCAGTTAAGTTTTTTCAATGCAAGTCTTGGATTTTCCTTTGTATATTGAATAATGAAGTCACAATGTTCTTCCATAATTTTAGTCTTCCTCTTTCCACTACTTTGTCTTTGCATCTCGTCTTGTTTGTTTACCCATCGATAAGGTAGTAATACCTTTTTATATTCGCCAATCCTATAATCTGTACTATTACAGAAGACGGCACAAATTAATTTTTTAAATCAAAATTGTTGTTGATTAAGTTTTTCGATAGTAATAATAACGCATGGTCCTAAAGTTTTCGGAAAATTTTTAGATTGTTTGTAGTTGTACCAAATGGCGCTTAATCAGGTTGTTGCTGAAAGTGTAATGCCACAATTCACATGTTTTAAGTCGGTATATGTGCGAGTTTAACTTAACATTAACGTAACTCAAACGTCTTGTTATTTTTAATAAATCTGATAGATTTTGGTGCTTATTAAAAACAAATACTTCAAATTACAATGAACAATTAGTTAAAATAGAGGCGCTGGGCTAAAAATTTCATGGGGTCCGCTTGGACCCCACTTTGAGCATCCGTGTAACCAAAAATAGCTTGGCCATCCGAAGGTTAATTATGTCAGTTTAGTTTTTGCGATCTGGTTCAGCAAAATGTCTTGTAAGCTAGATATTCGTAAAGGAATTTACAATTTGGTTGAACGAATGCCCAAGTGTGATGTTGTTGCCATTTATCGAGAACAATTCCCCATCAACAATTTATCAGACCATAAAGGAATGCGAAGAGGGTATACGATATACCATGCGTTAATTTTCCCAAAAGTGGTCTACCACGCATTTTAAGCCGCGTGAGGGAACACAGAATGTTTGAGGCCGTTTAAGACAGAGTTGGAGTTTCACAGCGAAAATTAGCTCGAAGATTCGGTGTTTTAAAGACCACTGTTTTTCGAACAATTTCCCGAAATAACGCGGTGTTTCGAAAAAGACGAAACGAACCAAAATATAGCGCTGCTCAATTAGAAAGAATTCCTAGATGTTGTCGTGCATTAAGGCGCATCCATTTTGTCAATAAACTGATTGTAATGGATGATGAGAAATATTTCACTTTGTCCCATGCAGAGATGAGGGGAAATGACGGTTTTTATACCGACGACATAGAAAACACACCAGACAATGTCAAGTTCAAAGGTAAATCCAAATTTGAGGACAAAATTTTAGTGTGGTGTGCCATTTCTGAAGCCGGATTTATCTCGCAGCCGTACATTGGTCGTGTTCGAGGAGAAGCCTTAACTGCCTTAACTTCATAAATATTCAAAGATGCCTCTCTAAACTGCTTCAGTTTTTAAATACACATCATGGTAATGATGAGATCATGTTTTGGCCTGGTCACTGGTCACACTTCATGCCATTATGCTAGAGTAACTAGAGACTGGTACATCGCACACAACATAAATTTTGTTCCTAAATTAGACAATATCCTCCCAATGTACCTCAGGCTCGGCCAATAGAGGAATTTTGGTCAATATTGACCAGAAAAGTGTACGACAATGGATGAGAAGCTACAACTGAAGAAAAATTACGACGTCGCATTTTTCGAAAAATTCGAGAAATCGATCCTGCTGTTGTCCAGAGGATGATGTAACACGTCAGAAGAAAACTAAGGGCCATTGAAGATAATGGTCCAACATCAATAAATTTACTATACAATTTGAATATTAAGTATTATTGTTAATTGCTGTAACATTTAGTTTATAAAGTAAAACAGTTTTGAAATAGTTAACAGCATCCAAAAATTTTCCGAAAGCTTTAGGACCACACGTTATTCTTCTACTTCATCGGCGGTGTAAAGTAGCACCACTCAGGCTCTAGGCCCATTGTGTATCCGCCGCAAATTAAGGGATGCCTTCATACAGACCGGCTAGCTAAAAGGCTAGGATCTTGTCCATAGAGGCGCTGCGTACTCATATTTTTGGGCTCAAAAAAACACCGGCTCCAAGTAGTTGATGTCTCAGAAAAAGTAATCTTGGGCATCATAGAAGGAGATGAAGGGGAAGATTCATCTGCTTCGTTAAAGAATCCGCACGGAGAAACCCATCAGATGCAGTTGTTAATATTCACAAATTTCAATTCGCAGAAGTTATTTCCCAATTTTAATATGTTTATTTTATAATAAAATTGAGCGTTTGTTCACTATTAGGTGTTCCATTCTAATTTATTATAAATTCTGCATTTATATTTTTTATTGAATTAGCAAAGGCCAAATTTGAGGTTTTTCATGGATTCTTTTTAATCCTAAATGTGTATTAGCTCTACGAATAAGAAGAAACAGGAAGGACACTAAGGTATCATGGTGCATAACGGAAATACGTCACACACGCCATATTGAAACACCAACCGACACAAATTTTATTGGTAGACTAACTGTTTGTTTACGTTTTTGACTTTGACAGTTGACGTATTTAGTGTTCTCAGCCAATGAGCTTCTAAAATCCGCCATATTGATACACCATCTAAATTGCATACTGTTGGTGTTATGCTACTTCCTTTCTTTTTTTATTCATAGGTATTAGCTACACACTTTTAATTAAATTTTATTTAACTGCATTCAATATTGAAGAATATTAAAAACTTTTCAACACCTTTTGAATTTGAAATTGAGTTTAATTATTTTCAAATTGAGAACGAAAACATTCAAATTGAGATAAAACAATTTTGAATGGATTACACACATTCAAGTTGAAAATAAACATATAAATCTGAATATGTTTATTTTCAACTTGAATGTGTGTAATCCATTAATAGTTATTTATTATACATGCGGATTAAATTAATGTTTAATGAGAGGTACGTTTAACCGCGCGAGCGGCGGTAGCCGCAACCGCGAGTTAATACATTAATTTAATCCGCAAGTGTAATACAACTGTTTATTCAATTTTGACATTTATTTGACATTTTTAAAGCGATTTGACATTTTTAAAGCGCTAGCGGAATAAAAATTTTAAATCGCTAGCGGAATAAAAATTTTAAACGATTGTTTATAAAACATCAACTTTTGTGGGCAGGCCAGAAACAAACAAACGTCAGTTTATACGGCAAAATTGAATAAAATTGTTTTATCCCAATTTGAATGTTTTCGTTCTCAATTTGAAAATAATTAAACTCAATTTCAAATTCAAAATGTGTAGAAAAGTTTTTAACATTCTTCAATATTGAATGCAGTTAAATAAATTTAAACAAGAGTGTGTAGCTAATACACATTTAGAATTAAAAAGAATCCAAGAAAAACAATAAGAAATATAAATACAGAATTTATAATAAATTAAAATGGAACACTTAATGGTGAACAAGGGTTCAAGTCCAAAAATAGCCTAATTAGGTTTTGGGCACTGATCGTTTATGTTAGTCCATATGGCCTCATTTGCGATAGCGTTATACCTGGTTTTCATTCAGCCCACTTCCCTGGCAGTGAGCAGGGAAGTGAACATGAAAGTGGGCAGCGCGAGTATGTAAACACGTCACTCACGCTGACCATGCTCCTGCCATTGCCGCTGCCCGGCGCTCCCTTCATGGGCGGTATTTTGTGCGGAAGTCAAAGGACCGACAGCGCGAGTGCGCGCGAGTGTTTACATACTGCTCTCACTCAGTTGCCGCCGAGCGCGCGAAAGAAATTTCAACAATTCTTTAGGTTAGGAAAGATTTTAAAAATTTAAATTTTCCAAATTTTTATCGATGTTTATTTGGGTGAAACTGTCTCAGACAAAAATAAAATCTTAAATAAAAGCAAACAAGGGGCACAAAACTGCCTCACTGCAAAACGGGCAAGTGGATTTCACAAAATAACATTGTTATTTTTAATGATTAATGCTATTTTAAGGTTATGTATCATTCTCCCAGCACCGCAGAGAACTACGCAAAAACGGTTGTTTTATTTACCAACGGAAAAACTCAGCAAAACTCACTCACTTGCTGAGCTGAGCTGATCTGAGTCGGCAGTAAAAAAAAAACACCTATAGTTACATAAACTCAGGAAGCAGAGTGCTGAAGCTGCGCCTAATTCTACGTCCTTCACTGCCCAAGATCGAATGCGAAGTATGAAGCGGCAATGTAAACAGTCGCTGCCTTCGACGCTGCCACAGAAGTATTTTGGGGAATAAATACAGCAGCGCGAGGAGCAGTGGCAATGGCTGAATGTAAATAAGGCATTTAGACCTAAGTTGAATCTGTGTATGTATATGCTGAACATATGAACAAACATAGCGACATGGTCCTAAGGCCTGGACTTGTATTACAGCTTATAATGACGTTTAGACTTGTGACCGCTTGGTTTTAAAGGTTCTTATACGGTTCATGGTCATTGTGCAAATGCATTAATTGTTAATCTTGGCGATCAATGTGTACGAGATTTTTAGCAAAAAACATTGAAGCGAAAGCAACTGAAAAGCAAATTTACCGAAAAAAAAATTTAAAAAAAGGGCAAAATATACGTTTCTTGAATGGGCAAGAAAGTAGAAACTAGCAAAATCATAATAGATAAGCCTTACCTATAAATATTTAAGAATTTGCTCTTTAGATGCAGGAGGAAGCGTTTTCTTCATCAGAAGAGAACTACCTATCAAATGTATTTCAATAAATTAATAGGGCAACAAAGCTAGAAAATTTATTTAATGACTTTTTGCTGTTATTAAGACCCAAATTTTTAAACGATCCAGGTGTACACTGAGTGGCAAGATATTATTTTTGCACAATTTGCTCTAGAAGAAACACAACGCCAAAATTTTTGGATTGTAAAGCACGCTATCATAAAATGAATACAAAGAACTTCAAGCTAACTAAAGATAAATATTTCTAAGCATAAAGTATTCAAATTCCCTAATAACCACAATCATGAAATCAAAGTATCTGATTGTATACGTGTATGTATATCAAGGGCTCTATCTAATAAATTTAGACTGCTACAGCAGAACATCAAGGTTGTGGCATTGCATCTGAAAAATTATATTAAGAGCAATTGAAACTGAAGACTTGAAACTCTTCAAGCTACGGAGCTTGTTAAGATTTCCAGTTGAAAGCAAAACGGCTTACTTTGGCCATCTACAAGCTGCTCGAACTGTTGCAATAGGACAATGTGAATTATATTTAAAAGTATTTACTTAGGAAATTATTTGATTAATAAAATATAGTTTTCTTCATCTAACAGATGCTTACATTATACGCTTTAGAAAAAAATATAAATCAAATTTCCATAAATTTGTTCAAATACAAGGTTCAACAAAAAGCACTGAACATTTTACTAAATGGACACCTTTAATCTTATGATAAACCCTTTAGTATTAGGCACTGACGACTTCAGTCAAGTGAAAACTTTCAGTTCTTACTTTTGTTTACAACAGTTGTCAAATATTTGCAGCAATGAAGCGAATTAATGTCGAAACTAGAAAACTAATTGTGCAAAAGTGGTGTTCAGAAAAGTTATCCTTGCGAAAAACTACGGTGTTCAAAACCGGTGGTTTTTCAAATTATCAAAAGATTTGGGAAGCATCACACGCTTGAAGATTTACCTAAATAGCAACGCAGAGAATGCCCAGTAAATGTAAAAGCTGAGAAGAACATTCTGAAGCTGTTAAAGTCAGAAAAAGGTATGTCTGTACGTGAAATAGCTAAAAAGGAAGGTGTTAGCATAGGTACTGTACAAAATGTAAAAAGGAGAAATAACATACGGACTTACAAAAAGCAAAAGATGTCAAAGAGTGAGAAGCAACAACTGCAATCGAATTCTTATGGACAACGCAACCTACGTCAAATTGGAAAGCAGTGCGTTACCAGAGAAGTAATTTTACAATTCAGTTGTGGGGGAAGATGTACCTGATAATGTAAAAGCAATTAAAATAGATAAATTCGAGAAGAAGATTCTTGTATGGCAGGCCAGATGCAGTAGTGGCCTTAACAGTTCAATATTTTTTACAATTGGTACGATTGGAGGAGAAGTCTATAGGAAAGAATGCATACAAAAACGTTTACTACCCCTATATCGTAAACACAATATTTCCCCATGATTTTGGTCAGATGCACACTATTCTGCTAAGACGCTGGAACTGTCGAATTGTAAAAGTGTTGATTTTGTGCAGAAACAGGACAATCCACCAAACTGTCCTGAGCTTCGCCCCATTGAGCGCGACTGGGCTATTACAAAGAGAAATGACCGAGAACCTAAAACAATTGAAGAATTTAAAAAAATGCGGGATGCAGCTAGCCGAAAATCTTCAATGAAGAATATGCAAAGGCTCATAGCTGGTATTCGAGAGAAGGTTCAAAATTTCTAAAATTCTTGATTATATATTTAGTTTTTATATTAAGTAATAAACTTTTATTAAAATTGTTTTATAATTTCAAAATAAAATAAAGTTAAATTTGATACAAAATTTAATATTTGTAGCAATAGTAAAATGAACACTCTCAGCAATGCACTTTTCTAAACGGCAGATGAAATTTGCAAAGGAAGCTACTGTGATCCTCCTCAAATCTTCTTACATTTCTGGTTTATATTTATATTCCCGGTACTTTAGAAACTTCAGTAGAATAAATCGGTCACGGAAATATCAGCAGATGCTGATATCATACTCCAGACATGCTGGGGTATGATTCAGTAAAATTAAAACGTTTGGAAAACATCCTCGTAAAAATTTCTACGCTTGTTCTCGCACGTTGATAGCTGAACATGTCTACCAATAATATTATCAGGCCTCTTCTTTTATTTAAAAATGATGCTGTGCCGCCTTTGTAATTTGATTGGTTTAATTTTTTATTTGTTGTTAGTGCTTGTATGAACAATTTAAGCTTCATTAAACAATACATATCCAAAAATCAGTTACATCCATATTAATTTTTTATTTGCCTATTTTTAAATTTCCTTTCTTACGAGTTAGGTCTTTATCCAAGCTTGTCCCAGGCCCTAATAAATAATAAATACAAGGTGGTGAATTGGTTAAAATCGACAACCATGGAGCTAAACATACAAATCAAAGACTGTGTGCCAAAGAGTCATAGGCCCTCTGCTACCCATCATAATTAAAAGTTAAATTGCGGGAAGGAATCCACGATGCAGATCTCGTTAAAACTTATTAGAACTTATTAAAAAATATGTGAAATCTAGCATATATCACGAAATGAAGGAAAATAATGAGTTAAGAATGGAACAAGCCAATTTCGGATCTTAAACAAATAAGAACTGTAAATTTTTAATGTAAGTAAATTCTTAATGTAAGTATATCTTAGAATGACTCTTTAGCGTTTCATCCACAAGGTGATGATCGTCCAAAGATGGTTAACAGATACATCAGTATACCACAGCATTTAATCACAAACCATGTATTTTCAACAAAATGCTTATATTTATTATTCCGCTTTCGGAAATTTCAATAAGGCACTCGAAAATCCTGGGCAACATGACTATTATTATTATTATTATTATTGTTATTGAACATATCCATTAGGTATGTTTACTGGGGTTTTGTAACGAGAGGCTGACCTCCATAACATTCTCTAATTCGAAAATGGAAATGTTCAATATCTAACATCGTTTCTCTTGTCTGGCAGAGTGCCGAGACACAAGTGGTCTCATTATGGCTTTCTCGAATTTATGATCTCAGCCAGGGTCAAACGATGCATTTCCCATCCCGGGTTACCCATGAACGGTTCGCCGCTCTTACCGCCTCATTAACTTGCGGCCAGCACCGGAATCAAACAAATACGGGTATTCTTTTTACGCACCTATACACTATCTACGCGAGTTCGGATAGAATTCGAAAAATTATAATTAACCCTTAATTATAGATGATAGTTTATTATAAAGTACAGCAGGAAGCCATTCATTCAACGGTCTAATATTAATGGGTTTATGTAGTAAAGCTTTACAAATATTTGTATTAGAATTAATTTTACATCAAATATTCAGCTTTAAAGCAAACTAAAGCAAGTAAATGTACCACTCAATGTATGAAGGACTCTGGCGAGTGGGCCTTTATATTTTAGTGGTTTTGTTTTTGTCAATTTGCATATTATAATGAAATTTTGCAGAGAAATAACAAGCTTTGTGTACATCACCGACGGGTACTTTGCTATAATCGGTTTTATTAGCAAAAAGAACGGAATTTCTATATGAAAATACATATAAATACGCTTTGTATAATTGTGAACTTTGACTTTATAGGCCGTACACAAAGGCCGATGTTTTGTTCGTCCGACGAAAGAAAAAATTACAGGATCTTCGATTTAAGTGAGTGGCCGGTTCCGTGTTAAGGAAACTCCCCATAAACTTTGTAATATAGAAGTCAATAATAGAAAACATTGAAAGATATCGGTCGATACGTTACTTGCCTTCCAGAACGAAATTTTATTAGAAATACAGTGAAACATAAACCTCAAAGAGCGCTTCGCGTTCGCAATTTTTATGAAATACGTGCTTTTAGCGTATATCGCGCGACCTCATACCCAACAACGGCCTGTTTACCCTTTCTGATCGTTTATATTTTTTGACAGCGGAGGAATTTGAGGCAATTTATCAGATTTCCCCAAGCCCTTTGTAACTTTTCATCTGCGATCACTTCAATAGATTAATTTCCATTATTTAGGTGTTATTTATTATCGGGTTGTTACATCCATACATTTGCTAATTTTTTTAAATTTCATTTTCACGCACGATAAGATTTGAGAGGAGATTCTGGCATTTTATTCAAAAATTATTCAATCTCGTATTTTCCAACCCTCGTATTGTTGCAAAGCGTTGATTAATTTAAAGTGTAGTTAATAGCATTTTTAATGTCAGCCAATTAGGACAAAACAGAATTATGGGTCTCGTGAGTTATGAATTACGTTATATTTACACGATTTCGTTACCATTTTTTGAGAATATCATAGAGCTATAAAGTTACCTAAATTTTGGAGAAGATCATAACTACAAAGTAGTAAAAAAGAAACATACGATAGGAACGGTCATTAGTAATATTCTGCCTTCATAACAAGAGTGACCTAAAGTAATTGAATAGAAATGTTTGTTCAAGAAACACTTTTCAAGTTTTATTGATGTTTAAGCAAGTAGTTAAACGCACTAGATACGGTGTAGTGAGTGTTATTAATAGAACGTTAATAGAAAACATGATTTTGGAAAGGAATCTCACCTCAGAAAAGAAAACACGATACACGTAATGTGAAATTCCCAACTCTAAAATAATTTTAAAAAAGCAGCCCGCACAAGGCAACAGAATATCCTATGTTGGAAGTGACGCTGTGCTATATGCTCAACAATTCGGGATGTAGAGAATAAACTGACTAAACACCAACAGAAATTATCTACTGGTAGATTGATTTGGTATGCACACAGCTCTAAGTCTAACGTCAAGGAAATGAAAAAATTTTCCCTTGGTACATCTGTTTCCATTATTGAAACATATTTAATATAATCGCGGGGTTTACAAAGGCGACCACACCTTACGTCGAACTACCAGGTGACTCTGGAGGGTCTTGGCAATACAAGGGTACCTATGTACTATACAAATTAGTCTTGTAGAAGGCTACTAAAAAACCAAACTAGGACTAAACGCAACAAAAAGTTTTTATAAGAACCCTAGCAAAAAAAGCACCCAACTCAAATGTGACACAACTCCAATTTACCGCAGGTATCATAATGGGAAACAAGGTATCAACTACGCCAGATTCGAAACTTTTCTGCAGAAAAACCTGTTGCTGGTCAACCCTAATGGAAGAAGGATTAATCGGCTCGGAAGTAAACATATGAAATGGCAAAATATACGCAATTTACTAAAAGAAAAAAGAATAAAAATGTACCAACTACCACAACTAAGTAGTGAATGATTTATAACATCAGAAAGAACAAAGTAAGCAACGACCAAAGTATTTCTGAAACCTAAAACAATTATTATTAGACTGAATTCTAACCTATATAAGCAAATAAGGAATAGTCAAGAACATTTTAAAACAATGAGTTCACATAAAAAAATAACACCCTGGAGGGAACATATCTAAGGGCAAAGAACGCAATCTGATCAGTTATAAATAGGAATATATGGAACTATAAAACTGCCGCTTCTAGATTCAGAAGAAAATAACGTTAAACTATACTTATACCAAGAACATACTCGGAAGAAGCAGGCATAGGAAAAGCATGATCTGCCAGTAGAAGAATCTAAACGAGAAGTAACACATTATTTAAAAAAACTGTAGCTCTTCGTACAAAATGATAAGAGATCGGACTATGAAGGAAAGAATTAGAAAAATATGGAAAGACGAAATATGGCCAAGGAGTTGGGACCCAGCGTTAATCCAACCTTTCCAAATGAGATAAAAGCTTATTTCAAAACTTTGGTGACTGTCGAATTTGAGAAGCAAAATCGTAATCACAGCAATTGCGCAGAAATGACGGCTAATCATGGAGAAATAAGTGAGTAAGCATGAAGACGGATTCAGAAAGGGACGGTCAACCCTCAAATAAATTTATTACCTTCCGACAAATACTGGAAATGACATCTTTTGCTATACCTTTATGGGTGTTCTGTAAAGCTTATGATATGGTGTTCAGGCAATATGTTTAGAATATTAGAAAAGTTAAATGTACCAAACAAACTAATTAGGCTGATAAGGAGGTGTTCTAACCTACAATGAAGGTACAGCAACAGCTGATAACCTCCGAATTAACGAAAGGTTAAGACAGGGCAACTCCTTATCAATAATGTTATTTAATAAGGTATCAGAAGAGATATGTAATGTAAAAATATGGACATTTGGCGCAGAATACAACAGATATAGGACTCACAGCTAGCGTAAGAAAATTAAAATATATGATCATATCAAGAAGTATAATCATCGTTAAATAATTCTTTGAGGCCAATCAAAGCATATTTGAATAAGTAAAAGCGATAGTTGCCGAAACAAACGGAATCTTAGACGATATGGCTGCAAGAATAACAGAGTATATACTACCATATGCTCTGTAGAACGTAACCAAATTTAACGATGTTTTCATAAATTCAAAGCTAATTATACAGGGTGTTCCCTACAGGTACATAGTAAATTTTGAAACATGTTCAGGCACTTGAATTAAATGGACTTACAGGCTGACTTTTACATACCAAACATTTTGCTTTGTCAACAATGCAGCCTAATTTAAGCTTATAAATGGATTGTAGTTTATTAGGAGTCACATTTAAAGTAGATGGAAATGACCGTCCTGCATTTTAATGATACAAATATACTTCTATCCAATAGACAACCATCCATCATCACTTGCCATCAGCAAGTTGCATGCATATTCTCCAATGGTGCAGCGTATTTGGGTAGGTAAGTGCACAGTGATCAAAGCACATCCTTTGCGGTGACATACAAATGACAATTGTTTAATATTAATTAATAAATGACGCTTTTACTGACAAACAAACTGCCTTTTATTTTTATAACAAAAGTTTTATGTCTGTACGAGTTCTTAAACATATTCCAAATTTACGATATAACTTTAAGAGACATCCGTTTTAAGGCATATGGAACAGAACTGTTGCCATTAAACAAAAAACAAATAAATTTGTTGAGTACTTACAAAGCATTTTCGGTCCTGTAAATAAAAATAATAATGGAAAAGGAGGTAATACTATGAATTGAGGGAAAGGTATGGTATACACAGTGTATTGAGTAAAGTTAAGGGTAACAAGGTGAAATGGTTGTGCTATAAAGGATGGAAGAGAAGAGAAGTGCTAACAAGTCCTTAAAAAACTTTGAACGAAATAGACCAATAAGAAGATGATTCTAAGCTACTGTTCAAAGAGATTTGAAACTATCGGAGGACTATTGCAACTGGGGGACGTTAGCAGCAAAAAGAAACGACTAAAAAGCTAGTAGAGAAACAATAAAGACAATGCGACGCCAGACACAGGTTTAAGTAACTTACACCTAAAAGTTGGGAAGCTTGAAGAAAAAGCCATAGCTACAAATGAGCTACTAAACACCCATGAGACGCCAACTAAGTAAGTAACTCGCACAGACTGTGTTTAATCAGAATGCCCTGCACTCGCTCCAATCAGATGATCTATGCTAGGGGACTTCTGGCCTAGTATTACCAGTATCAGCAGCATCCTTCTGGCAAGTATCTTCAGGTTCATTCAAAGGTTAGGATGGCTTGAGGCCTAAGCGCACGTGGCTAAGTCACCCTTCACCTCAATCCAGAATCCAGAAAAAAAATCAGAATCCTGAATTTTGGATCCAGTAACTCCTAACTGAAACAAATAAATTACAGTAAAGGCATATAAAGGTTGCAGAACACAACAAGGAATTTGCATGAATAACAAAAGTATGCCAGGTTTTAAACAAATCTACCGCGGCTATAGCAAATCAAATTGAGAAAAGTGTCAAAAGAATTAAAAGGCTAAACTACCCGTGGAAGAAGAACACAGAAGAATGTAGAAGAACTAATAACATCAGCCCAAATGGTCTCAATAGTGCAAGAGACTTCCTACAAAAAGATTTTTCCAAGGAATATTTGAGTAACAGGTAGGAGAAAAGATTAAATCAGGTACAAATAGTTTTCTTGACATAAAGCAAGTAAAACTGGAGTAACCAGAGTACTGCAGGAAATATAATGGATGCACCACGCTATTAGGATGAATACCAGGGATAACAACATCATACGAGTTAGACAGTCATTAATAAATAGAATGCCAGTGATATGATGGAAGATAAACTGTAACCGTGTTCCCCAAGGAGCAGTGAACATCTAATAAGTTGAAAAGTAAAATCAATCAAATTACATATGCGGCACCATTTGTACGCAGAATTTGGTATGCTTGTTTAGCTATTAAAGTGCAAGGAACAGGTGTGGAAACTTTGCAAGAACGTTTTCCGAACGGATTAATTTTACTAAACGATCCTCAGCATGGCAATTACAATTCTGCAATCATCGTCAGTCGTTAAAAAAACATTGACAGTTATCAAAACAAGCCTACTATTCAATTACTCATGAAATTCTCGCCGCAGTAGAGGTTTCTATATGATTGGCATCCACGCTGGGGGTGCTAATAACTGATTCTTACTGCAGTAGCATTATGTACCGCCTCTTTCATTTTTCTTCTTGTCTTTATGGTTGATAATGCTCGCTTGATCCCATATGATTCGATGGTTTTCATTGTAAACGTGCTCTGCTACCTTTGATTTAGAAGACAATATACGTAAGATGGAGGAAGCCTAAGAAAAAAGTACGAATCCACCAAGAAGTATTGCGCGCTACATTTGCAAATATCATCTCCCATTTGGGAGAGCGCGTTGCCGAGAACATTTAAGATATCCTGTTTTTAGACATTCAGTTTCACAATTGCTAGATCTACATAAACATAATCCTTTTCAAATAAATAATAATGGAAGAGTTATTGTACATTAAAACAAAATAAAAATAAAGAGAAAGAAATGGAAGAAGTACCCTACACAGGCAAGGATTTATAAAGCCTGTAGTGTTCGCTATTAATTATTGGAGTTTATTGTGATTTTTTTAAAATTACAATCTATATTCTTATTACCTAATTAATTAAACCTCACCACACCTAATATGACCTGTAAAATTGGGATAGCGTTCATAAGGAAAATTTTGAGAAAGCTATATCAGAGTAGATGATAAAATGAATTAAAACTTTCAAATTGCTCACCGTTCACCACCAGGCAATGTCCCCAACCGAAAATAAACTTGTGAACGCTTTGGTAAAATTGGGGGAGGGGCCAATGGAATGAACTTCTTGCCAAATTGGTTCTTCCAAATCTTCAGTTTTGATGGTGTATTTACGAAAACCTTTGATTTGAGTAATCCTAGAAGAATATCTCCTTCAAAAATAAATTAACCAAAGCATTGATTCCTTTAGCAACTGTACTTTTAATAAATCGTTTGACGTATTTCAGTTTTTTCCCAAAATAAATTTATTATCCTTTTGTTGAATCGATGCCTAATGTTTCCAGAAATGTAAAAAAATAATGAATCAAATGGGTTGTTCGCATCGTATCATGAAAACTTGGACTTCTAGTTTACGTGTTTTTACTGAATATCCAAAAGTAATTTAAAACCACCTTACGTTATTATATTATTTATTAATAAATTCCACATCTGTTGAACAGCACACGACGACTTCTAGTGACTCAGCCTTTATTCTATACTATACTGTTAACATTACATGCAGAATATGTAAACACTGTTTAGTAAAGGAGATTAAACATTTCAAACACGGTAATGTTCTTGTATGTGTTTTTACATTACAAAAACAAGACTCGCATCTTAAGGGTGAAGCCAAACTCCTTTCTCTTTAACAAATTCCTAAATGTATGGTGAATGAAAACGAGATTGTTCTGCATGCTCGAGCACAGAAGTCTACCGTAATTAGGTCTTGGCAAAATACTACCGATCAAACCGGTCGTACTCATTCAACATGTAGAGTTTGTAAAAAGAGCAGCTTTTTACGATCCTGAATGCCGTCGCATGGTTGAAAGGTACCAACTAACGAAACCTGTCCACTTCCTCAGAATTTCGTGACTAGGTTGCGTGAGAGATCCAACTTACCGAATTAATTAAACACTTAAGTTGATTTAAATAACACACTTCGTTCTTATAACGCGTAGCAGTTAATGACGAGATACATTTAGGGCCTCACAATTGTTATGTTTTTATTTTCAGGTTTTAACTTCTAATCAGGAATGCCGCTAGATCAAAGTAATAACAGTGAAAATTATTCACGACCACAGCAGAAGGGTGTATTTTATATTTACTAATTTTCCTGCTGTCATTTTGGTAAGTGGATTAAGTTGGCCACGGCAGGATGATAGCGGCTCCCAATTCTCTAATTCCCGCTTTATATGGAGCATAAATAATCATCAACTGTCCTGGAATTTTAGTAGATTAGCATTCACAATACGAACACACATCTAGTTCCCTGTAGAACAATTTATTCAAATAATGCTCGTAACTTTAGCTCTAAATTTGAGTAAAACTGCTTTATATATAGAATAAAATAAATTGCCTAACCGTTAGTGATTCAAGGCGGGTATTTTTGTAAGAAACTACCAAATACCTAGTAAGAAGAAGGGCATTTTCTTAAGCCTTGGTAATTTTATTTCCCATCGACAAAACGTCTGTATTCAATACAAGAAAAATTTCCGCTGAGAGAACGAGGAAGGTTAATGAAATCACATCTGCCCTTAAGAGCGGGAACGTTCTTAAGAACAGGCCTAATAAACGGAAATAACAAAAGAAATTTACGCCTATTCTCGGCACAAATGAGGGTTTTCTGTTGTAATAGAAATTGTGCGGAAATCGTTAGTCTTGAAGTTTTTTTTTTGCTTTGAATTAGATTAGCCGCTAAAAATACAAGTCAAAATTGATTTCTAAGAAATAAATTTTACGTCTACTTAATGGCTCAAACTTTTTATCTTAAATTTAGTTTTTAGTACAGCTACGTGTTCTTCTGCTTATAACCCCTTGAAAGACGGTTCACTTGTTGGCTTATTACGTTTAAGCTTCTTTTCTAGCCCCATATCGTTTCAAAGGAAATTGAATTATTTTAATAAGCAATACCACTGACCATACTATTTAATTTTTTAACAAGTTTAAAAACAAATACTAATTTAAAATTCAAACTCAAGTATTTAACTTTACATTGATAACAAAAAGCACAATTTCAAACAGTTAATTTTATATAAAATATTACTGTATATTACGATATAATTTATAGTTGTATTAAAATATATAGTTAATAAAACAGTAAATCCACTATTTAAATAAATTTGTAAGTAGCATCTGGGTCCCTCGTTCGTTACTCAACTAAACTAGTTAAGAGCAACCTATAAATTTCAACACCAACAAGCTCCTAATATTTTATTTAGTTTAACCCTTGAAAATGCAAATTTTTATAGCCTTAGTTGCTCTCCTAGATAAAACTTAAGAAATAAAAATTCTAGCATTATTAGTGTCATTCTTGAACACTTTACGTTGTCTCATCTAAATTGAATCATAAACAAAAATGCCAACATGGCATGTACTCTAATATTACAAGAAGCATATTTAAATAAACCAAAAAGCAGTTCCTTAAATAACAAAGTACTTTCAGAAACGTTTAATTTAGTTCTCAGCTTACATCCACCGTCACAGTATTCGTACATCCAGCTAGTATTCCGTTTTATTAAACCCAATTTGTCGTCACCCATCAAAGGAAATTAAATAAAGCTTATTAAATTGCTACAGTAAGGGCTATTGACACAAACTAATTTTGACGTTTCTAATTTAAAACGTTTGTTAAATGGTCTAAATTCATAACGTATTAAAATGCTAATTTTAAAACTGTGCATGCAGACAACTCTTTGTATTTTTAAATGATATGAATTTCCATATGGATGCATAAAAAGATTACATTTTACAATATATTCCTAACCTATTAAAGGCCCTTAAATATTGACTATTTTAAACTGTACAACTTATTCTTAAGGGGTTTTAAAGAGGTTTAAAGAAACTACCTACTGTTCTTCAACTTAAGGCTTTTGCAGTTACAATATTGTACATTGCAGTGTTCAACAAAGTACCTAACTTATGTTTAGTTATTTTTCCTCTCTTATAGAGATATTAAAGCATTAAAGAAGAAAGAAATATATAATGACTAAAACAATAGCATTATTGAGGGTTGAAGCAAGAATATCAGCTAAGGTTGCCGAAGTGCGAAAAATAAAGGTAGCTGTCATTGCAAAAGTGAAAAAGAGAAGAAAAGATGCAAGTCTAAATTAAAGTGCCCCATAATCATTCATGCCAATTGCCAATCTAAAAAAGAAAAATACATGCGAATATACGAAATATTGCAAGAGTAGGAAAAGAAGAGGTAAAGGAACGTGGTAAAATAAGGCAATTGCATAATTGTTATAAATAAAGAACATTGGGATCAGTATTTTAGTACAAAAATGATTACAAAGTTCCAAGAGCAAAAACTAGAGCAGAAAACGGAACAACGACGACTTTGTCGAGACACAGGATATGTGCCGTGGGTGCACATCCATTTCATTTCTTAATTAAAGGAACATGAATAAAAGAGCAAAGGTCGTGGTTGTGGTTCAGTTTGTTCAGTGTGCGTCTGACCACTGAGAGTAAAACCTGCCGGGGTTCGACTCCGAGCGCCACACAAACACCGAAAACACCCGATCTCTTCCCTCGGAAGGCAATGGCAAACTACCGAAGTCTTCTCTGGAATAGAAGTGCAAACAGTTCCGTAGTTCGGAGTCCCTTATGTCTGTAGGCTAGTTGACATGCACACCACAGACATAATATGGAGAGAAGACCAGCAACGCCCTGTAAAGGGCACGCTACTTCTAGAACAACAAATTCCAGAGTTATGGGGTCAAGCACTCTACTTCATCCGCTACACGTGAAAGTACAATAATTGGAAAACTGAACAACAAGAATCTAAGTAGACATTGGCGGGCACAGATTATATGAGTATCACAAATATTATTTCATAAATAAGAGAATTAGAATAGCAAAAAGAAAATCTGTTAACATACATGATAAAATGGGAAATAGATGGGATTCGACACGTGGATATAAAAGGAGTTTATGAGAAGATGAATGTAAACTACTTAGTTACGGAAGCAACAAATGCCAGTGCGGCTATTCCTGCACTACAAGAAACAAATATCCAATACAATAGTAGGAATAACAACATTTTACTAGGTCGAACAATGTTCATCAAAAACAAATTAAAATCGAGATTACACGGGTACCAGAAACAATATTTAAGCTAACAATCAGAGGTAAAATAAGCATTATAAATGTACATGTATTAACGGAAGTAGCAAGCCTAGACACAAAAAAAACAATTTTACGCATCAAATTAGAGAGGTTGCATGAGACGATTTCATAGAAAAAGGTTATCTGGAGACACAAACGTACAATTAGGAACAGAAACCATATAGTTAGAGACCTACCCCAGCAAACAATAGCAAACACGCAGTTTCCAATGGAAATGGAAAATTCCCAGGTAGAATGAAACGTTTTTGGAACATCCGGGACGTCCACATGATGTTACATTTTTGGTATTACTTGGAACGTTCCTTAGAAACGTTTTTAAAACCTTACCACGCCGTATTTTAAAATGTTAAAGAAAACGTAAATGTTCTTTGTTAACAAAGAAGTTTCCAGAACGTTCGGTGGAACTTATAGTGGCTTAACTGCCTTATTGTTAGGCGCACGATTTTTACCTAAAAATTCTTGGAAAATGTACTTTGTGAACAACTATGCAACATAACTCGAAAAATGACTAATGAGTCACCGAGCCCATCAGGTCTTATTGCCAATGCCAATGCAAAATGCATTTGCGTTTTTACAGTGGTTGTAGCGTGTTGTTACGTAAACGTTAAGTTTGAAGTAGTATTTTGTGCTATATATTTTAAAGATTATTTATTAAGTTTAGTGAGAATGCCTTCCAGTGTTGAAAATACAAATAAGGTAGGTTTAATATTATTAATTTTTACTTTTGCTTTTTGTAAGGCTCTCACGAAATAAACACTATCGAAAGCTTCACTCTGTGTAAATTTAAAAATTATCAGTGTATTTAGTAAGCGTCGCGTCGGTGTGAACCACGTGCTAACATTCCCATATAGCATATAATCAGTTGTTTCTGTGGGGGTTTGTAAGTAGTTATGCGTTGATTATCAATTATATCTAATAAATCGTACTTGTTTTAATATTTACAAACATGAATTTTAGATCATCTTAATGAAATGTATCCCTTTTCTACAATATTTACACAAACCATTATTGTGACCTTATAATTTGCGACTTCTTTTCATATTAAAATATTGTCTAGATGGCTTGCGTTGTTGAACCTTCGATAGTTTCCGCAATTGTAAATTTTCAATTGGGGTCATTTAAATAAGTTTTTTTTAAATAGATTATTTTAGGGAAAAGCATTTAAAAGTCACGTTTATTTCATATCGCCTTCTTAAATAATTTGAAATTCCCGCCTTGTTTGTTAACATAAAAGTCACTAAAGGTGTTTGTTATCTTTTAAACTATAATCTGTTTCATTCTTTCGTAATTCGGGGTGACCTTTCAATTAATATTTTTTTAACATTTTTTGGACGTGTTGTTATTAATTATTATATGAGAAGGGAATTAAATTAGAATTGTTTCTAAACTTTGTCTTTAAAGGAATAAGCACAGAGCAAATGACATTTGTGAAGCCAAAATACTTAACATGTTTTTGCTCACCTTGCCTTAAAATTGATTGTACTAATACTATTAATTTTATTCTAGTTTTTAAAAAGTAAGCAGTATTGAATCGCATTTAGCAAAATTTGAAAACCTCCCTGAAAAAATACAACGCCTAGAAGATGACCAAAAATTAATACTGGAAGAATTAGCACGAATTAATGTTTCTATTCAGAACAATGTAAGAAAACCGACAGAAGCTAATTCGGTCTATACTATTGATGGCAATACTACCTTAGACTGCCTTCCATTAACATCAATAGAAGAAATGATTTTGAAAAAGAGCTAGAGTCTGAGGACATGGTCAAAAAATATGTAAGTATGCTAAAATCTGTTTCAATCCACAAAGACACTCAAATTTTTAAAATTAAGTGCTGTATACGTATTGTTGTGTATTTTGAGCATAAAACATTTTAAATAACACTAATACATCCATACAATAAACACAAACAAGTTTATACACTTTATGAACATTTTATTAACACAATTTTACATACATCAAGTATATAAAATTGAATACCAAATTGATTTTTGATGTAAAATCATTTTATTGATTGTTTACGATTTATTAATACAAATTAATTACAAAAAAAGCAAATATTAACAACAATTAAGTTATAAAAACGATATTTAAAGTTGACAATGAAGGATAGAAATTCAAATATCCAGATATTTATTTCAATTTACAGTACAAAGCTGATTTTTCTTGATGAAGTAGTCTTTTGGAACACTTAGATCAGTTTATTGTGCTAGAAATAATGATTAAAGTTAAAATCATTACGTATTTATGTAAAAAGATAAATTTCAAGGACAAATGTATGTGAAAAATAGAAAGTTACAAATTTCTTATTTTAAAAGGTTGAGACAAGGTATAAAACATAACTAAAATGTTTTAGAGCATATAAGATTTAATTTTGTCAAGAATTTAAATGTTAAAAGCAAGAATTATTGAAATTATCAATAAAAATGTAAATTTAAGTAAACGTCAGATTTCAAATGCAATTATCAGCCAAACTGATAATTTTAGAGAAAATTGATAAGAGACAAAATCTCATTATTTTGTCATAATTAATATAATTACATAGTTTTTAGTTTAGTTATTAATAATTTTGAAAAATAGGTAAATCAAGTAGAGTTTTAAACCAAGAACGAAGTAAAGAAACTTTTTCTTTAAAGTTAAGTTTAAATAGGTTTAGTTTAAATAAAAATTTAAATTAAAAGTTAAGTTTAGTTAGTATAAATAATTTTCATTTAGTTAATAATAAATTTTGATTAATAATTAAGCGTAAATAAGTAATTAAAGTTAAAGATGGTTTGAAAATTGGCTAGATTTATTTATTTTACTTGGTTTTAACAAAAGAAAATACGGCAGTTGCTCGTAAAAATCCATTGGGGATGCACGTATCTAAAACGCTCCCAAAGTTTGTTATTATGACGTAGTAGAGTTCTTTTGTTTTTATTCTAGAACAATAAGACAGATGAATATCGGGTAGCAACTGAAATGTGGTGAAACAGATATCACGTGATCTAAGAATGATTTAAATTAAAAGTGTAAAATGAAGTGAATTAAAATAAACAAAACCAATTAAAATAAATAATAAGAAAGTACTAGTAAAATTTACTAATAATAAATAGTCGTAAAGAAAATTTGAGTGTAATAATAACAATAATATTTACATTTATGTAAACGTTGATAATTAAACCAAGTGGGTTATTAAATAAATGTAATGTGAATTTTCTTCGTTGAAAATAAAATTAGTTAAATTGTTATTTGAATAAAACATCGTTTTATTTACCTACGTATTTGAAGGGTAATCCTTAATCTAAAACAAGGAACCTGGAAATTTAAACAGTGATTAATTAGTGAAATTTAAACAGTGATAAAAATTATAAAGACAAGTAAAAATACAAAGACTTACCATTGAGAGTGTTGGGATTGAAATTCATGGGAATCAACGCAGAACAGCTGATTATCAATGCAGCTGTGCCAAACTTCGACCTTCACCAAGATTTACCCGGATTTTAAGAAGTCACCAGATAAGTCAATTAAATAATTTTTTTTTGTGTTTTTATAAAATTAATTTGAATTTTGATTGTTGTAATTGTTAATAAGGTAATTTTTATAAAGTCAGATTAAATATTGAAAATTTTATGAAGTAATTGTTAATTCGAAACTTGATGAATTTTTATTGTGAACGTATGATTTTAAATTTATTCACTATTCAGTTATCAAAAGTTTATTTGTCAACATTAAATTATTGCAATCTTTTGAATCCTAACTACAGCTAGAACCCATGTAAAAAACTTAAATTGAGCTTGTTATGAATTTTCGTTCATGTATTTTGGAATGTGATGAATTTGTTGTTGGTGTTTGTTTTTTTGCAGGTGGTTTAGATACGGAATATTTATTTGGTATTTGGTTTTATGTATTCACACACACATCTGCACACAACACATAATAAGTTCAATTAAAATGTATGTTTTCAATCAGAGAACATAACATAGTTTTGGAGCCCAGTAATGTGGGGCATTTCAGAGGTAATTAATTATTTTGGCTGTCCCAACGTGTGGCGAGTTCGAGACAAGTTCAATAAAATTGTTCTGTGGTCACCTTGATTACACAACATAAATTTGGCGCCCAAAGTCGTGTGGCTGTGTTATTCTGAGGGTTGCATATTCATATTTAATTTGATTTAATTACTATTGTAAAGTTATATGAAGAAATTTTTGCTTCATACGGACAAGAAATTTTTAAAGCATAAGAAATTCAAAAGTGCAGGAAAAATTTGATATTAAATTTGAAAAGATGGCGAATAGATTTTCGTGTTGGAGAGAAGAGAAAATAAGCGATTTAGAGTGGTCAAAACTAATGGAAGAGTATGAAACTCTGCCAGAGTCATTTAAGTTAGAATTAAGTGGAATGTTAACGCAAATAAATGATTTAATAAAGGAAAAGGAAGAATTAGGTTCAGAAGTAAATGATAGAAGTGATAGAATAAGAAATGAATGTATAGAAGCAAGAAAAAGGAATATACAAGTGAAAATTGAATGTTTTAATAAAGAAAGGAATAGGAGAATAAATAGGGAAAACAAGAATGTTAATACAAAATTAGACAGGAGGGTAATAGAAATGGCAGATAAAAATAAAGCAGGTTTTTCGGTAGAAAAAGGTGAAATGGGAGAGTCAGATTTATCAAAGGTAATTGCGATGTTAATGGGTATGAATACAAGATTTGATAAGTTAGAAAAAGATAATGAGAATTTAAGAACAGAGTTAAAAACTGATATTAAAAACGTAAATTTTAAATTAGATAAAAATAGTAAGGATCTAAATAGTGTAAAAGCAGAAAATAAGGATCATTTTAATAATTTAAAAACAAATTTTAATTTTAAATTAGATAATCAAAATAAAAATTTAAGTACAAAATTTGATAATCAGAATGAAAATTTAAATGCTAAATTAGATCATTTAGTTGAGGAAAATGAAGATTTTAAGATAGATTTAAGTATGAGATTAGATAGTCAAAATGAAGATATGTATAGAAATTTTAATAATTTTACAACAAAATTGAATTCAAAATTTGATAGCCAAAACGAGAATTTTAATGCAAAATTTGATAGCCAAAATGAGAATTTTAATGCAAAATTTGATACTCAAAAAGAAGATTTGAATGCAAAATTTGATATTCAGAATAAAAAATTAGATCAAAATAATAAAAAATTAGAAGATTTTAAAACAGATATTAACACAAAATTTGATAGTATGAAGGATGAGAATAAAAATAATTTTGAGAAGTTAGAAACAGAATTGAATAATGTTAATACAGAGTTGAATTTAAAATTAGATAGTCAAAAAGAAGAGTTAGATACCAGTTTTAATAAATTGAAAACAGAAATTAATTTTAAATTAGAAGAAAACAGGGATGAAATTAATTATAAATTAAATAAACAAAATGCAAGATTAGACAATCAAAATGCAAATTTAAATTTAAAATTAGAAAATTTTAAAACCGAGTTAAATACAAAATTAGACAATTTAGTTAAAGAAAATCATGATTTTAAAATAAATGTAAATTCAAAATTAGACAAAAATAATGATGACATCAATAATTCAAGAGGGGAAGTTAAAGTAGAATTATGGGATGTTAAAACTGAGTTAGTAAATAAAATTGAAAATCAAGAAAGAAATTTTAATGATAAACTTGAAATATGTAGACGAGAAATTAAAAATGAATTTAATAATAATTTTATAAATATTAAGGAACAGGGAGTAGGAGTGAATATTATTAAAACACAGTTAGATAATATGATTACAGAATTAAAGGATAGTAGAAAAGAATTAAAAGGGGAAATTAAAAATAATTTTGAAGATGAAAATATGAATAATGTAAGAGGGGAGAATATTTATGATAATTTAGATACAAAGTTAATTAATGAAAGTAATCAAATAGAAGCTGTTGAAATAAAAATAAATAACGAGATTAATAACAATGATTGGAATTTGAAAGAAGTAGATAGTATAAATAAAGAATTAGGAGGTAATTTTGAAAGGAAAAGTAAAAACAATAAAAGGTCCAAACATAAGGGAAAACATAAGAATTGTAATGAGAGCAAAAATAATAAGAATAAAGGCAAATATGATTTTAAAAATAGGTATTTTGTTAAATACAAAATAAGGTATAAGAATAAATGGAGAAATAAAAATTACAAGAATAATGCAAGGAATAGGAAGGACACGAGTAGGTCCAAGAAGGATAAAAATAAATCCAAAAATAAGTCGAAAAGTAAGAGTAATAAGAGCAAGAGTAATTGTGATAATAAAAATAAGTTTAGATTTAATAATCAGTATTCTTCTAAAGATAATGATAGGTATAGTAATTTTAAAAGAAAGTTTCATAATAGATTTAGGAATAATTATGTTAAGTTTCAACACAGAAATTTTATTTATCAATATGATAGCCAACGAAGGTTAAAAAATAGTTTGTTGGTAGGATTCGCCTATGATAGGGAATCAACCCCTAAAAAGAAAAAGAAATTAATTTAAAGTTAACGGAGATTTAATGTTGACGACTGCAATGAAAAAGTATATTCTAAAGTATTAAAATTATGTACAGTAAAAGTAGTTATATAAAGTTAAAATAATTATTTAAAGTTAAAAATAATGATGTAAATAAGAATAGATTAAATGATAGCTTATGATGATAATTTGAAAAATAAAAAACTCTTTATTTACCTAGTTTGCCAAGAATGAAAATTTTGAAAATAAATAATGAAAATAAAGGATTGAAAATTTTAAAGATTTTAAACAGTAATATTTTAAATAAAAAGAATTGAATTTAATGACAGGGATGACAGTAAAGTGATATAATAATTGGAATAATAGGAAATTTTAGATTAATTGATACGGATAAAAGAACGGTTGATTATGAATTTTGATATAAAGTAGGAGAAATATAATTTTAATAATGATTTTGATTGATTGAAATAGGAAGTGAAGGTATAAGAAAGGGGGGTAAAATGAATAAATCTACGATGATATAAAATAATAATGAAAAATGAATAAATCTACGATGATATAAAATAATAATGAAATATAAATAAATCTACGATGATATAAAATAATAATGAAATATAAATAAATCTACGATGATATAAAATAATAATGAAATATAAATAAATCTACGATGATATAAGGTATAATAATGATGTATAAATAAATAAATCTACGATGAAATAAATATGAATATAATAGGTATGAAGTTAGATATTGGGGGGAAAGATATTTTAAGAAAGGTATTAGAAATCATTATTAAAAAAAAAGATTAAAAAGGTATTGAATAATAAATCATTGATTATAAAAGATTATATTTTTGAGTTAAAGGTAGTAAAGAAGGTTCTTTTAGAAGTAAAATATCCAATTCAACGTGTGTATTAAAATAAAATGAATAAGAAAAGGTTAAAGCTTGTTAGAAAGTAATTTGAGAAAGTCATCAATTAATTATGGTAAATCCTGTTGATTAAGTAAAGAAAAGAAAAGTTAATGTTATTAAAAATTTAAAAATTTTGAAAAGGCAAAGTAGTTGATTAAAGTCAAAATATTAAAATTTTGAAAATAGGTAAATAAATGAGATAAGAAAAGGCAGATAAATATTCAAAAGGTAAATAAAAGATATTGTCAGTTAAGAGGGGGGTGTAAATATTATTTATGAATAAGGTAGGATTTAATTAGAAAAGTTGATAGGAATTAAGATTTGTAAATATTTTATTAATAAGCAAATATTTGAAAAATGGAACATTTATTATAAATCAAAGATTTGGTAGTTCTTATGAATTAAAATTTGTAGATTCAGATAGAATAAGAGGTAGATTTAACATTCAAATGTTACAACCTTATGTTGAAGAATAAATATAAGTCTGTAATTATTCAGAATAATTTTGAAAAATTTACTTACCAGTTAATATTTTTGAAAATTCTTAAGAGGGGTAAATGTTGTGTATTTTGAGCATAAAACATTTTAAATAACACTAATACATCCATACAATAAACACAAACAAGTTTATACACTTTATGAACATTTTATTAACACAATTTTACATACATCAAGTATATAAAATTGAATACCAAATTGATTTTTGATGTAAAATCATTTTATTGATTGTTTACGATTTATTAATACAAATTAATTACAAAAAAAGCAAATATTAACAACAATTAAGTTATAAAAACGATATTTAAAGTTGACAATGAAGGATAGAAATTCAAATATCCAGATATTTATTTCAATTTACAGTACAAAGCTGATTTTTCTTGATGAAGTAGTCTTTTGGAACACTTAGATCAGTTTATTGTGCTAGAAATAATGATTAAAGTTAAAATCATTACGTATTTATGTAAAAAGATAAATTTCAAGGACAAATGTATGTGAAAAATAGAAAGTTACAAATTTCTTATTTTAAAAGGTTGAGACAAGGTATAAAACATAACTAAAATGTTTTAGAGCATATAAGATTTAATTTTGTCAAGAATTTAAATGTTAAAAGCAAGAATTATTGAAATTATCAATAAAAATGTAAATTTAAGTAAACGTCAGATTTCAAATGCAATTATCAGCCAAACTGATAATTTTAGAGAAAATTGATAAGAGACAAAATCTCATTATTTTGTCATAATTAATATAATTACATAGTTTTTAGTTTAGTTATTAATAATTTTGAAAAATAGGTAAATCAAGTAGAGTTTTAAACCAAGAACGAAGTAAAGAAACTTTTTCTTTAAAGTTAAGTTTAAATAGGTTTAGTTTAAATAAAAATTTAAATTAAAAGTTAAGTTTAGTTAGTATAAATAATTTTCATTTAGTTAATAATAAATTTTGATTAATAATTAAGCGTAAATAAGTAATTAAAGTTAAAGATGGTTTGAAAATTGGCTAGATTTATTTATTTTACTTGGTTTTAACAAAAGAAAATACGGCAGTTGCTCGTAAAAATCCATTGGGGATGCACGTATCTAAAACGCTCCCAAAGTTTGTTATTATGACGTAGTAGAGTTCTTTTGTTTTTATTCTAGAACAATAAGACAGATGAATATCGGGTAGCAACTGAAATGTGGTGAAACAGATATCACGTGATCTAAGAATGATTTAAATTAAAAGTGTAAAATGAAGTGAATTAAAATAAACAAAACCAATTAAAATAAATAATAAGAAAGTACTAGTAAAATTTACTAATAATAAATAGTCGTAAAGAAAATTTGAGTGTAATAATAACAATAATATTTACATTTATGTAAACGTTGATAATTAAACCAAGTGGGTTATTAAATAAATGTAATGTGAATTTTCTTCGTTGAAAATAAAATTAGTTAAATTGTTATTTGAATAAAACATCGTTTTATTTACCTACGTATTTGAAGGGTAATCCTTAATCTAAAACAAGGAACCTGGAAATTTAAACAGTGATTAATTAGTGAAATTTAAACAGTGATAAAAATTATAAAGACAAGTAAAAATACAAAGACTTACCATTGAGAGTGTTGGGATTGAAATTCATGGGAATCAACGCAGAACAGCTGATTATCAATGCAGCTGTGCCAAACTTCGACCTTCACCAAGATTTACCCGGATTTTAAGAAGTCACCAGATAAGTCAATTAAATAATTTTTTTTTGTGTTTTTATAAAATTAATTTGAATTTTGATTGTTGTAATTGTTAATAAGGTAATTTTTATAAAGTCAGATTAAATATTGAAAATTTTATGAAGTAATTGTTAATTCGAAACTTGATGAATTTTTATTGTGAACGTATGATTTTAAATTTATTCACTATTCAGTTATCAAAAGTTTATTTGTCAACATTAAATTATTGCAATCTTTTGAATCCTAACTACAGCTAGAACCCATGTAAAAAACTTAAATTGAGCTTGTTATGAATTTTCGTTCATGTATTTTGGAATGTGATGAATTTGTTGTTGGTGTTTGTTTTTTTGCAGGTGGTTTAGATACGGAATATTTATTTGGTATTTGGTTTTATGTATTCACACACACATCTGCACACAACACATAATAAGTTCAATTAAAATGTATGTTTTCAATCAGAGAACATAACATAGTTTTGGAGCCCAGTAATGTGGGGCATTTCAGAGGTAATTAATTATTTTGGCTGTCCCAACGTGTGGCGAGTTCGAGACAAGTTCAATAAAATTGTTCTGTGGTCACCTTGATTACACAACAGTATATTTTATAGAAACAAGATTAAATGTATCAATGTTTATATTTTCTTTGCAGATACTTCATCTACAAATATATAATGCCAATAAAGCTGATGTGGCAATACGTAAATGCTTATTAAAGCTGTATAGTCCCGAATTAGCTGTGACCTGTGCCTGGACTGGAGCTAAAGGAAACTTTAGCGTCAAAGATTTCAGGCAAATAGCCTTAATTGAAGGTACATTTATTTAAAAGAGTATGCTTAATACTTAATACTAATTTTCTTTTTTTGTGTAGGAGTGGAAACATCATTTATCCTTAACAAAGGAGGAATTTAAGGGCCAAGTTGCTAACTGGTTGCGACGTGCAGGAACAAGATTGAATCGCAATAAAAATCCAGGACGAAGAAAATCCAAAATAATATATGTAAATACTCCATTGCCTTCTATTTTGTTCTTGTGTTTATTATTCATTCTTAGCCTATATTACTGTAATCATATTTGTAAATAAATTTATTTAGATTTAATATTAATACATTTTATTCTGGTACTTGTATTTGTTTATATCTTGATGTTTCGTATATTATTTAGGTAACTAATACCATTCAAATGCAACCACTACAATTTTATTTTGTTATTACTGTTTGTCTTACTTCTTTTTTAACACTGTAGTACTGACATGACAGCTCATTTTAAAATTAAGTGGTATATCGAGCTATTAACTGTAAATTATTATTTTCCGAAAACACGGAGAATGGAAATTAAATTAAATGGTGCTATTAATATATGATATTTGCCGTAGCAACAGTTCATTATTTTTACTATTCACAAGTAGGTACCTATCTAATTCATTTTCCTATCTTATTAAAGACAATACAATTTTTAGTACCTACTGTGTAACTTTTATTTGCAGATAATTAATTTATAGTAAACCTATTTTCCATCCACTGTTATTTTCATTGTGTTCCTAGTAAAGAAAGGCCATAGGTAGGTACATATGTGTAGCATCTACTTCATACAACAGGCTTCATATGAACAAAAATTGTTAGTTCTAAAGCAGTTTTTACAGTGCTTATAAAAGTAATGTCGATGTTCCAAACATGGTTTTAGAATCGTTTGTAGTAAGTTACAGAAACGCCCCAAAAACGGTTTCTAATTGTCTTAATAACGTTTACGATAGGTTACTAGAAACGTTCCAAAAACGTAACTTAAGGAACGTTTCATGGGAACGTTTTCAAAGCTAGGACATTTCACGTTTTAAAGTACATCTTTGGAACGCTTTTGGGATGTTACATGCTATGTCCCAAGTTCCAATGGAACAATATTAAGGCTGTTTCAGGAACGTTACTTTTCTACCTGGGTTACTAATTTATTTTTCAAGAAGGAAGAATATTATAAAAAGGTGCACATAAAGGAACTTGGATATCGTCAAATGGAAGAAGGTATGTCAACAAGGTAGACCATGTTTTTTGTTTTAATAGAAAAGAAATTTGGAAAGTGCATCACAGATGTTAGATATTGCCTGATGGATAGCTTTAAAGGTTAAAATATACAATTTCACGGAGATACGCTGATGCAGATGATTACGTAGTGGAATGGTAGAAATAGAGCTAAAATATGAAATAATACCTGTAAGGCCCAAGACTCGAAACAAATATTGGAAAAGATACGACACAGAAAAATTAAGTCAAAAGACAAAATAATATCCTGATGAGGTAGGAAAGTAAATAGGTTCAGCCAACAACCTAACCATAGAGAATACTACAATTACAACTGCAAGTATTAAAAATAAACGAGATGACCAAAAAGGAAAAAAAATTAGGTTTGATCAACATTGCCAGGAAGTAACTATCCAAAGTCCAACAAAAGAAAGTACCAACTACTACAAATATGTGCCGAAAAATGTAAAAAGAAACTCAAGGAAAAGAAAAAAGAATAAATGCAGAAAAGGTCATTGAGAGCATTGAGGCACAAATAAATTAATAATTTTTATGAAGGAGTGAAAAGACAAAGGAAGGACAGACACTAAGTGCAAGCGAAATTCTAGAAAAACATCGATGGAAATTTAATAGGGGGAAAAAAGGACTAAAAAGGTGGTCTGAACATTTTCGTGATTTACTAAATATGGAAAGGAATCACGAGAATTAAAATTACTAGAGGACAGAAACTCCAGAAGTTGATAAAAAAAAAACGACATGATTCCGCAATGTGATTACATTAGAGCAATAATAAAAGCTGTGAACAATAATAAAAGGCCTGTTGATGATGGAATCATGGCTAACGGCAGAAATCATCAAATATGCAGGAGAAGAGCTGTGGAAGCCAATTCATCTATTAATTGAGGAAATATTGACAAAAGAACCAGTGGCACACCTACGGAGTAAGTATTACTTCATCTATTAAGTGTAACATATAAAATATTGGCGACGTCTATATAAAACCCAATATAACATATACATTTAAGAAAGTGGAGATTCTTGGCTAGTTGAAAACAAAAATCAGAAAATCACCAGGAAGCTTAGAATAAATAGCCGCAAGATTCATGAAAGGTCAGCAATGTATATTGATGTGTTCTTTAGTCATATTTTCACATTTATACAACACTTATTCAATACATATGACACAACTTAACTTTTAATTCAAAGATAATACGAAAAGTAATATTTTGCTTATTTATACAAGATACCGAGTTAAAAGTAATTTTTCTAATAAATTTTAAATGATTGAAGTCCAGTAGAATTGAATGATCCATGAAGAATGTAGAAAATTGAATCGTAGATCTTTCATCGTTAAGGCGCAGTTTTGAAATGCCGACATCTTCTTTAATTTGGTTTATAAAGTTGAAATTTTGAGATAGGTTGGTTTCTTGTTGTATAATTTTTCAATATCCAGGCTAGATCAACAGATTAAGTTATAAAATTTTGTATTTTAAGGTAATTGAATTTATGTATTTAAAAATTGAGGTTAGAAGTTTCTATTCAATAAAATAGTGAATTATAAAAGACATTTGACCGGATAAAAGTGTTATTAAAAGTTGACAGAGCTTATAAACTACAAAAGTACCAAGAATTTGAAGTGTAAAAGACTATATTATGAAAATAATCATTAAAAATAAGTTTTGAAAGATCAATTTTAAATAAAGCTTTTAAGTTGTTTTTAAGACAGAATTGCACATTTTTGAATTAAAGATCATTAAGAAAAAGTGTTAATTGTAAAATCAGGAATATTTCCTGATGATTTATATTTGATTGCAGAATAATTTTGTAAGTAGTGAATTTCGAACTTTTGAAGTCAATTAAGTTATGTTTAATATTATGGAAGTTTAATTAGTTATAAATAATTATATGTTAGGTACAGTTTTGAAGGTAATTTTGTGTAGTTTGTAAATACGTAATTAGTTATAGAATAAGGTAAAATTTTGATTTATTGTGTTCAAAAACGATCTTTTAATTGAGTTACTTTTCCAAAACCAAGGCTTCTAATTGGCCCATTAATTTGAAAAACACGAGAAGGCAGTAACCAAACAGATTTGTTCAAAGGCGGACGTGTTTTTAGATTGCCCCGTGATTTTAATTTCAAATAAAACAAAAAAGTGTATAAGTTGAAAAGTGAGGTTATAAAAATAATTGATTATGAAAAAAGTTGAATTGGAAGTAAAGTAATGGTTGGATACGTGAATTTATAAATAATCTTTTAAAAGTATTAAATTAAATAATTGTAAATAAATAATTTTTAATTAAATAATTAATAAAAATTAATTAAAAGATCGAAGTGAAAATTAAACGAATAAATACCTGTTATGACGTAGTTTGATTTATGTTGAAGATTTATTAAATTGTAATTTTATCTTCCCAACGACATCAAGAACAGTAATTATTAATAAAATTAAACCGATGTTAAGATTGAAACCATTGTATTATTTACGCCAATGACATCCAAGGTTATAAACCTAAAAAGAAAACATACAAATAATTAATAAAAGTTCTAAGTATACAAAGACAACAACCAAGCAATTAATAATAACAGTGCTAAGTTATAAACATTTTCTACTTACAAACAAGATTTAACAATATTTGGATCAAGATATCCAAGCACGTGAATCCACCTTTTAACATTGGCCAACTGTCAACTGCCAAATAATTTGGAAGGTGAAAGTTTCACCGCGGATGATTTAAAGATAGGCTTAAATTTAATTCTAATCATTAGAAGTTTAAGAAGTCATTAAATTTTGATATTAATTAAAAATAATTGTTGTTAAACTTTATAATGAAATCTGATTGTCAAGTTTTTATTATCTTTCAATTTTTGTGTAGTTTTTCAGAGCATCAACTCAAAGAATCCATCTATTTCTTATTTTTATCTTTAATTTTCATGAAGTAGTGTAATTCAAATTTGGACATTTAATTGTGTCGTTTAATTCTGCAGGAGATGCGTATTTTAGTGTGTAATTATTGATTATATTTCGTATTTCCCCACACACATCATTTTATTTTACCCTGAGATTTAACACACTAACATAACACAATATTTATTTTGTTTATTTTCCGACGAGTGCAAAGTTGTTTCAAACGACACTACAGTTGGCTATCCCAACGTAGTGCTCTTAATACCACAGGGAAGTACATAACAGTATTTGACGTTTCAACGTAGGGCTTGTAATCAAACGAATTACACACCAATATATTCGTAAACATCTTATTTAAATAAAGCAAGTTGAAGAGCAGTGAAAATACGTATTTACAAAACCGTGCTAAGTACTGTACCTACTCGTATCAACTGTCGATCTCAAAAAGAAACTGGGAAACTGACTCATAGCGTATGGAACAGGAAGATTTTAAGGAAAATAATAAAATGATGGCAAATGGAAGAGAAGAATTAATAACGGGCTGAAAGCTCTATAAGAGACACTGATACGATTGCGGTGATCAAGGCTCATATGTTAGGATGGTTAGGATGTATTATTATTATTATTATTATTTCTGAACAGATAGTTCCTAGAAGAAACGAGGCAAAGAAGAGGACGGTCAAGAAAGTTAGATATTGAAAGACCTATGAAAAACACGAGTTGAGGATTGGTAAGGAAGAACAAAGAACTGCAAGGAATGGCAACAGACAGTCAACCAAGCCATGGGTTTACTGGGATTATAATGTTACTATATGCAGGGAATTTTTATTTCCAGTATACAGTGGGTGCTCAGTGAATTAGGAATTTTGTTCAAGGCATTGTGCGCAAAGAACAAAATCTGTATGTGATAAAAGATAAACGAATACCTCAAATGAAAGAGTGGTTTCATAATAATGATGGTATTTTCTTACAAAATTGGGCCCCTTGCCACACTGCTAAGGTTGTGATTAAATATCTTGCTGAACAAAATATTCAGCTTCTCGATTGGACAGGCAATAGCCCAGATATGAATCCAATCGAGAATATTTGGAAGAAACTGAAAATTTTTATCAGTTATAAGCTTATAAGCATGTTACTAACTACCAAGGAAGCCCTTATGGAACAAATAAATAAAGTATGGAAATTTAGCAGCGAAATTAAGGAATTAATAGACGTATCGCCTCAGTTATTGCCTTTAAAGGCAATTGGACAGTACTAAAATGTTCAGATTATACCTAAATGTTAAAATCACTATTTAATACCATAGACAGTTCTGCGTTATTTAATTTGGTGTTAAAATATATTTCCTGTTATAAATTAAAAAATTCCTAATTCAGTGACCACCCACTGTACATACATATCGCCTATGTATACTTTGAAAAAGAACGCATCAACGCATTGTTTTACCCTATATGTAGGGCAACTACACACTAAACTTTGGATTTTAAATTTGTAAGAAAAAATGGCATGCTGTGGTAAAGATAATGTATTTAATGTAATGTCAAAAAATTAGTATTTATTTAAACCGTTTTATTGCGTTTTTGGATACAACCATGTACAGTAAACACAAAAAAGTTGAAATTGTAATGTGGTATTAGAATGGTAACAGCTTAAGGATTGCGAAAGATTTATTTTCAACAAGGCATATTCCTTGCATTAGAACCATACGAAACGTTATTACAAAATTTAAATCGGAAGGTTGCATAATAAATTGCCATAAGATAAGCATTAAAATTAATCACGCATTAACTGAAGAAATGAAATGAAATATTTTATGCTACGTGGAAAAAACCCATAGCATCACTACGAGAAATGGCTTCACATTTTAATGTTTCTAAAACCTCGGTATTTAAAACACTAAAAGATTTTAGATATACATAAATCGTACAAATTTTCTAATCACCAGCAACTATTTAGATGAAGCCAAAGATAAAGGAACAACTTTTTGTGAAACTTTGTTTAATTTGGTCAGTGACCATGAAGACATTTTAAATAAGATAATTTTTAGTGATGAAGCAGCTTTGAAAATAAATTGAAAGTCAATTCACAAAATTTCCGGTATATATTCTATTCCTCATTTATCCATGTTATCTTGCTAACCTATTCCTCCCTATTTCTTAGATATTGGTCCCGCACTAACGACCGTTCACAAAACTTAACTCACACTCAGTACACTGGGAAAGTTAATGTGTGGCTAAGAATAGTTGAAAAGAGGCTTATCGGTTTATATTTTATTGACGGGGATCTCACTACAGGTAAATTTTTGGAGCTGTTAATGAACATCATTCCAGCAATGGAAAACTTAAACATCGATAACCCGTGGTTTCAGATGGACGGAGCCCTTCCGCATTCCACAAATGCTATTATAAACTTTTTAAACGACATGTTTCCACGACGCTGGATAGGGAGATTCGGCCCGGTACGGTGGCCACCGCGGTCTGCAGGTTTATAACCCAACTACTACTTTGTTTGAGGTCCACCTAAAGTCAAAAATTTACACAAATGCTCCAATACTTTTCTTTTCATTTCTTTATTGCCTAAGGATTCATGATGCGTTTGTTTATTAACTGGATACTTAACTAATGGAGACAGAGTGCCTTTTTCACATTTTTTTATATTTAGTAGTGTTTGTTACTGACCTAATTGTGTTTTAAAACAAGTAAATGTAGAAGAAAGCCCTCTGTATGAAGTATGAAGATTTTTTACAAGAATATGTGTTTCAAAACTTAATGTATCCTTAGGTATTATGAAAGTATTTATTAGGTGATATCTAGGCTTGCGGGTACCAAAGGTCTTAACGTACATCGACTACTGTGTACCATCATTCTCCATTACTCTAGTCGAATTTGAGTAAACCCTTTTATAGCTATCTTTTACCTCGTAAATATTCAAAAAGGATGTGCATGCTTTTAGAATCTCTGGCAAGCCCAACTGTACTAAGAGCAACTGATAAAGTGGTTTTAAAATTTTCCAAAATTTAAGGATATTATCCTAATGTCACACAAAGTCTAAATTTTCAGTTAGATTGCATGTTTTAACAGGGGTTTATCTATCTAGAGACATTTTATTATTTCCCAATTTTTCATATTCTTTTACATGGCCATTTGTTCGTATACCAGTAGGAAGTAGTATTTACACCACCCAGTAAATTGATCATTGATCATCCAGCTATTTTCCTTCGTAGCATTTGTTAATACAATAAATTAGTTTCACAGGAAATGTTTTTCAAACAGCTTATGAAAAATTCTATCAGGTGTTGAAAAGAGCGGCCCTTAATACATGTAATAGGTTTTGAGTGAGGCATTTTTGAAGTTGAAACCTCTCATTTGTTTCTCAAAATAGTTCTTTATAAATGAGCGTCGTATGAAGACCTACTGTAAATCCACAAAAGCGTCAAAAATGCAAAATGATACCAGTGGGACTAGGGGTAATAACAAAACTTTAAAATCAAATCCACTTACCAAAAAACGTTTCTAATATAATACATACCCGATCGTTTGATGGGAACATTGTATAGAAATGCGCGTGGTCTGCCCGTTAAAATGAACAACAAACCAAAATACATAATATGTAACACCGAAACCAGAAGGCAGGATGCGACTGACGCAGGTCTTGAATCTTTTTACTTCTCCATACAAATTAATTTCCAAGCTTGACGTATGCAAACATACGAAAATGATGCAGTATTCCTGGGTAAACGGATCTGCTTCAGTTAAACACTAACTTGTGGTCTGCAGTATGTATTGCGGAGCGGCATAAACTGAAGGGGCTTGCTGTACGATGTTCTGTGCGCCGGGCATACGATAAAATACATAAATTAGAATTCTTTTCTATATCAATTAAATTAAAGAAAATGAAAAAATTTAAATAATTTCGGATTTTTAATAAAAAAAAACATTAAACCGAAAAATTGGCCTTGGATTTTTTTACGCTATTGGCAATGGAACCCGAGAACTTTAGTTTACAAGGAAAGTCCAATCGTGACATCATTCGGGCCGCCCTTTTCGCAACCAACGCAAAAATACAAATAAATAAATAACTGTGCAGTAGTAATTAGTATAAACACTTCGAAAACTATATAAAAATGTAATAAAGCAATAACAAAGAATTTCAACTGAATATCTTAGCGTTAAGTTTTAATTAATAATATTTTTTTCTCATAAAACATAGATAAAGCTTAACACTATTCAAAGTTTTAGTAATTTGAATAATATAAGTTCAAACATTTCATTTTTAGGAAAATAAATAGTCAAAACTTTTTTTCTTTATGTCACGTTAATACTAGACAGTAACCCTTTTCCTCTGATAGCCCTGTGCTCTCGATTCCTCCTTATTTGACTCTCACTCTTCAGCTTTGTTGATTTAATTCACTTCTTGTTAACCGCGTGCATCCCTTCTTTCACTTCCTCGATTTGAAATATCCCTTCTGCTGCGCACTCCTTCACTTTACTTGTAAATACTCACTACTCCCTCCAAATTACTTTACTTCATTAAAAAATGTGGTCAATTTCTTTTACGTACTTTGACTTCAAGCTTTATTTTAATGCAGTTAAAATAATTAAAATTTTTATTAATTTTTATTATAGAAATATTCGTCAAATCACCGGACGCAGGAATTAAGCTGTTACGTTTACTCGAGGCCTGGAATGTTTGCCGAAAGCTTATATCGATTCCACAAATACTTCCAACCCTTTTCCGAAGTGTCAAACGTCAACAAAATCTCGTCTGCCGATTTCTCCATTAAATATATGAGTCAGATCGATCATGTTTTCGTCTGGTTTATTTGTTTGTTTCCTCCTCGGCCTTATATACGACACGAAATGAACATTCATTCGAACTGAACATTCAGATTTAATTAATTTAAGCTCGATGTCGTTCTTCATTACGTTTGAAAGAGCATTTCTTTTAAACTACAATTTTCTCCAGCAATTCGATTGCAGAATTACTCCCTAATAAAACAAGTTTCATTCTTTCAAAGACAACATTCTATTATTCACTTCACAATATAAAATTGCGGAACTTTTTATGCATTTCCCTTCTTAGAAACAGGAGCGTTATTAAAATATTGAATGACTGGAGACTGTAGGAATAATTCAGTACCTTGAAAACTGCGAACAGTTTTCTTTTTAGTTATTTTTGTGTAAGATTTTAAAAAGAACATAAGTTTATGACATAAATATTCGAACCACAGTTTTACCTTAAATAATAAAACATTTTGTCATTTTGGAGTATATTCGGATGATAATAGGAACTTTCTTTAATATGAGAAATTTAATGATAACATTAACGATAGTAATAGTGATATGGGTTTACGTCAAAGCTGTTTGATAAATCACTACTTTTTATGTAGTTATTCTAGCAAAATATGGCCCCAACGTTCACGACCACGTGTACATTTAAGAGTTTTAACAAAATCTTACGTCACTGTCACATTTAGGTTCACAACTGTTTGTATTGTGTTCCAAACCATGGAAAATAAATTATGCTTTTTGTATAAACGAAGATGTAAAACGGAACATATCAAAAATTAATTTTATAAATTATTTAATTATTCATGTAAATTTTAACACCTTGTAGGCCCTAATGAAGATAGAAAAATATTACTGAAACCATTTTATATCTAGGATACATAATTTGGCAAGTGGACGCTGTAATTTCATAAACATAGTTCTTGTATGTTTGGAAATCAAAACCATAAGATACACATACAGAAAATTTAGGGTTGACGTTTTTCTGGCGAAGAACAAAATAGATTAGAAGTAGGTTGAAGAAATCGGAATGGGAGGCAAGAAAAGTAGGATTAGTGATAAACACAAAAAAAAACTAAAGTGATGAAGTTAAGTGGTAAAGGTGAAAGTGCTGGCAAAGGGGAAGTGATTTTAAAAACAGTGGGTGGGCAGGATTTGAGAATAGAACGAGTTAAGGAGTTTATTTTTCTAGGAACATTAATCTCTGAAAACACACACAAGAAATTAAAACAAGGTTAATAAAAGCATCGAGATGTGCGGGCGCGTTAAATAGTATAATGTCCTCAAAACAGATGTCGCGAAATGCAAAGTTGCGACTGTATAAGACTGTGATACGACCGACAGCTACGTATGCATGTGAAAATGGACGATGAAGGTGGCAGATCAAGATATGATAAGTAGGTGAGAGAGAAAAATGCTACGAAAAATATTTGGAGGAGCTCGGACGGAGGATGGTTGGAGAAGACTTAGAAACGAAGAAGTACAAGAGAAGTATAGGGGGCCAAGTATAGTAGACTTTATTAAAGCTCAAAGGTTAAGATGGTTTGCGCATATATGGAGAATGCTAGATGGGAGAGCTACTAAGATAGTATTGGAAGGTAGAGCGCAAGAAACTGGAAGAAGAGGACGAACAAGGAATAGGTGGAGGGAGGCAGTAATGGAAGACATAGCAAGTAAAGGAATAGAAGACTGGAGAAACAAAATCATGGATAAGGAACAATGGAAGCAGATTGTTAAGCAATGGGCCTAAAGTGGTCTGTAAAAGCTTTATTTATTATTATTATTATTATGTCTCGTTTTTCTAAATTTCCACCATTAAAATACATAAAATCATAATTTTAATAAAGTAATTTAAAAGGGCAGCCCGAAGCTAAGCAAGTCATATTTTTAAGAGAACAATTCTACGTTTTATCTAAATAGCTTTTTGATGTCTCCGAACGTGACCAGTTAAACCGCGCTGTTAATTCCGGTATGGTGCATGCAAAATAATGCGGAACAATTATAATTCAATAGCATTAAAATAGATCCGCTTCGAGTAATCGAATTTCCTGTTCCGTTTCGTTGTTTAGCTCTGAGAAAAGTGTGCGTGGCTTTCTGTAATTAACGCGAGACACGCAGTTGGTGTGCAACAAGTTCGTGTTATCATTTATTAGCTGTTTGTAGCCTCAGGAACTTACTGACGTTATCGGCGTTATAAAGTGCTAGCTTGTCATGTTCCTCCAAAATAATTAGGCGTTACACCAAAAAAATGCCCTTGTTAATTTTTCAGTCTGCGGTGTATGGCAGGAATGTTCTTGAAATTCACTAAGGGGACAGCGAACTTTAGTTATCTGATCAGAAGTTAAGCAAAAATTCTTTTTGCGGTGCTAAAATGACTTAGCCTCCCACGTCCATTGATAAATTTATTTCTTATCTATTCAGGCTGGCAAGGACTGTAAAATATTTGGTTTGATGAATAATCTCCCCTTGTTACGGTTTTTGACATGTTTTTTACTTAGGGGTCAGTTTTTCACATATTTCCTGCAGTGCCACAAAACTTCTTTCAGAATTCTTTTCCTCCGTTCTTTGTGTGACTTTTTACGTCACTGAATAATAATAGTTTTGACAGTTAAAAATAGCGTCAGTAAATCATTAAAGCTTACGATCGCTTTATTGACCTACGAAGCTACTAATCATCCCCTATCGACTCGGATAACGTTTACCATAGAATAGTTACTAAATTTCCCTAACTAAGGAAATACTTGTAAGCTAATCTCGTCCATGTAGAAACCTAAACACAAGAACTTGTTAACGAAGTCTATGCTGATGTCGGAAACCATCAAGTCCGAGTTGAGCTCCCTGTTTACAGTCAATGCAATTAACAGGTCCCTTTCAGCCATGTATCTGTATTAGAAACGCGTTTGGCGCTGAAGTGTGATTTCCTTCCGGGTTTCTGGAAATGGATTGGCGTCCTACCCTTTTCACGCCCATATTTCTCTTGCTTGGCTGTATTAGTAATAATTTTCCGCCTTCCCGTTTGCCACCTTAATGGTCAACGGAGACCGGAGGAAAACACCTTTTGTAGCTGTTTGTAATTTCCCGACAAACATTACTAACATAGTTAAACACAACGGCTATCGCAATGCTTAATTTTATTAAACGTACAATAAATTCAGAAAATATTGTTTATTTGTTGCTCACGAATGAAGGGAGTTCAAAAAACACGTTTCATAATAAAACTAAACGAGATACTCCTGTAAATCGTGATAACAGTAAAACTAAACAGCAAATACTCTTATTTTTTTCAATAACATACTTTTAATAACTAAAGTAAACTTATATTACATTAAAACCTAATTAAAGAAAAATAAAAATGTTATTAATTAGGTACTTCCTCTCTATAGAACGTTTCATGTTTAATTAAAGATAGCATCTAAAACAAGACCTGGTAAACGAACAAACATTTCTATACTGCTTTTGTCCGTTTCGTTATATTTTAAGCAAATATAAAACATAAAGCTTTACGAAATACATTGTTTCTTCAATATACCCAAAAATACAAGCAAAATTAACCCGAAATGTTTATCTTTTGAGGAACTGTATTTTATTTTTGCATCGTAATGAAGTTAGAGTACGTTTTATAGATATATTCGCAAATAAGCTTATAGACTTTTACAAAAACTCCTCTTAACCATTTTCAAAATCACCAAATCATAATAAAATATTTGAAATCCATTAGCTTTCTTGTTCATGCTTGACTTTTTCTAAATAAAATTCACACATAACTAACAATAAATATAATCTAGGCTAATATGATTACTTAGCAAAGTTCTAGTCGATCGAGTTGGCATTTCGTCAGCCATGGATCTTGTTATTTCTGGAACGACAATGTTGTTGATGTAAGAAATAAAATGTTCAAGATATTTAGATCTTTCAAGTTGTATAAATTAAAACCCGATTTTTACAATGTTTCAAATAATCTTTGTAAGTTACGAATTTTTTTATAGCTGGATCTTATGTCTTCTGGTTTGCATAGGTTAATTAATACTAAGATGATTAGTTAACAGAAATATTGAGATTTTCATGACTTGAAGTATTAAACTCAGACCAATTTATTTTTTGGAAATTTTATAGCCTGTCACTTCATATACCTGAGATTATCTTCTCGATTAGGAGCCATCCAACCTTGTTTTGTAGTTATTTTTACTAACTCTGTCTTTCCTTAAACTAATGAAAAAAGTTATACTTAATTCTTCTAATACTTAAACAAGCAAAAGGCTCAATAGGTTTTTATAAATTTAATCGTATTTATTAATAAAATAGGTTTCAGTTTCTACCCCCACTATATTGTCTCAAATAATTATTCTAATTATTTAGTTAGTAAGTAATCTGTAGGCTACTTGACACGCACACCACAGGCATATGGGGAGAGGATCGGCAACGCCTTGTAAAGGGCATGCCACTCTAAGAAGAAGAAGAAGAAGTAAGTAATTTATGTTTTAGAAACTGGTAGTGAAATATTCAGAAAAAAAAAATAAAATGCCACAACAAACCTTTAGCAAATATTCAAAAATATTCGTTTCAGAACTTAACAATTATCGCTTATCAGTAAAATGAAATAATTAAAACAAGAATTCAAAGATCTTTTAGGCTTTCAAAACTTCAAAATATTATCCATAACAATATAAAAAAATAGATTCTATGCTTTACCATTTTCTAAAAATTTAGCTCAAAATATAGGAACAATTTTAAATCCATAAAATATTAATATTGAAAAAGTTCAAGTTTAATTAAAGATACCTTTTCTAAAATTCAAACCTACTACACCTAATGAAAAAACGAATTAACACTTTTCCTCATATTTTTTACTTCCGTGCATTTTTGTTATTTGGCTATATTACAGGACATTCTGCTCGAAAATTCTTTATTCTTACACACATTAGAACTGACCAACTTTTCGGTAAAGTTCTTCTTTCCTTTCTCAGGGTTACAAAACGCACAAATATGCATTATGCATATAATGAAAACTGCAAATAGTATTGTTTTATAACAAGAATTCGTAATATACCCCATCTAAAGGCTCCAAAGTCTTGGGTAATTACAGATATTCAATTATTAATGGTAATTGTAGGCTAAAATAAGAATAAAAGAAAAGAAAAATACTGTTTATGATATAAATTATACCTAAATAAATAATTTAATAGAACTATATCTACAGGAAAAAGTTTCTTATTATTGATTTTTCTGATTTTTTACCTAACTTATAGAAGTTAGCACCATCGCACTGGTTGATGTTATCGCAGAATTTTCTTGTAATTATCCTGATATCTGATATACTGTTCAATCGTTGGGATGCCGATTTACTGTGCAGCTGTGAGTTTCTGACGAACCATTCTGAGTTGGTTATCATTCTCAGGACTTTATTTTGTAGTTTTTTTAGGTTGGTCTTAGATGTTGCGCTCCACACGCTACAACCGTGGGTAAATATAGGTCTTATTCAAGACATGTAGATTAAAAGGTCCCACATCTAATTTTGAAGGGCGACTATTTGTTGATTATTGGATAGAGCGAACTCAGTCTTGCATATGACCAAGTTTTTTGTTAATGTGTAAGTTCCAATTTAGTTTCTTATCAAAGTATAAACCAAGATATCGCACTGCAATGTCTACTGGATCCCAATGGATCGTAGTGTTGTTGATAATTAAGGTTAGGGGATCTGGGGACCGGCGGAGCTTAAAGATTTTTGCTTCACATCTGTTTGCGTTTACTGTAATCTTCCATTTGCTAAGCCATAAGTTAAGTAGGTTTAGGTCTTCTTGGATATTGGAGGCTGCGCTAGTAATATCATAGTCTTTGGTGATGATAGCTGTGTCATCAGAGTACATAGCTAGATTTGATCCAGATGGAGAGGGAATATCAGATATAAATATATTAAACAGTATGTGGCCCAAGATTTATCCTTGTGGAATCCCAACGTTAATTTGACGGATCGAGGAGGTGAAGGAATTAACTCTTACTTGAAAGGTCCTAGCGGATAGGAATGAGGTTATTACCTTCAGTAAGTATGCTGGAATATTCGCCGTTATTATTTTGTGAATGAGCCCGTTAGTCCAAATCCGATCAAAGGTCTGTGCCACTTCTATGAATGCAACGAGTGTGTGCATTTTATTTTCAAATCCTTCTTCTATTAGCTCTGTGAGTCTAAGAATCTGGTGTGTTGTTGCATGAGAACTACGAAATCCAAACTAAAATTCTGGAATAACGTTGTGTGTCTCCAAGTATTTGCTTAACCGTGCGTGTATGGTTCATTCCAAAAGTTTTGAAAGTGTGGATAGCAGGCTAATTGGGCGATAGTTCGCAGGATTGTGGTGCTGTTTTCCGGGTTATGGAATCATCAGAATTATTGCTCTTCTCCTACCGGTAGGGAAGTATCCGCTTCTCAAGCATGCATTGAATATCGCTGTTAGGTAACAAATGGCTTTACCTGGTAGATTTTTTAGTACTTCATTGGGTATAAGATCTATTCCTGGAGCTTTCTTGAATTTCAGTTTCTTAATATACGTCTTTAATTCTGATGCAATGCAATCTGCGTGCTGCATGTTTATCATTTATTAATAAATTGTTGTATGTATGTGGGCGGTGTTAGATCTATACGATGTGTTCGAGTTGAAAATATGTATTTAAAAAATGACAAAAGCATGGCTATGTAAGAGATAGTAAGGAAGAAAATTATTAAAAAACTAGTTTATAAGGTACCTAGTCATTTTATTAATATTTTACATACATACACATAATAAATTTCTACAAGTCTTACAGTCATAAAAATCGAACGTATTAAGCAATGTTTCAATTGATTTTTCTAAGAATATAACCTTGCATTTTTCAATGGATTTACAATGCTCAGGGTCTGAACTAAAAATTACGCCTTTACTACCGTTAAAGTTATCCGATAGAGGTGTAGCAGCATTTAGCAAAGTTCCCCATCTCGTTAACACTAGTTCTGGAGGTAACAAACTATTTGGAAGCTTGTCTTTATAAGGTAGAATTGAACACGTAAAGGCTCCTTTACAAAAACTTTTTTTACGTTACATATTAACTTGTTTACTAATGGAAACTGTAACCGCGCCGCTTCTCCCAACCTGTTAAGACCATGTGCTAAACAAGAACAATGAAACAAATTTGGAAAAAAAAGATTCTGTCCTGCTTTCATCATATGTGGTGCCGCATCACTCAAAAACAGTAAAATCTTAGGTAACAGATTCATTATTTGTTCTTTCCAGCTGTTTCACAGCAACCAATGAGGGTATTTTCTAAAATATTCTAAATCGTTAATGACCCTTGGAAATATTTAATATCCTATATCCAGCAAATAGTCAGTAGCTCATTATAATCAGATTAAGAATTTGTAATCCTCCAACCTTTACCCAGCCTATTCACCTTATCGTTAGCATTCATGAGTCATCGTTAAAATTTAATTTTGAGGGATATTTGTTGAAATATGTATTTCACATATAAAAAAATGTTATTATATTATGTAAGTAAATATGTGTTTATTTGTACTTATATTTTTATCCCAAAACAGTTGGTATATGTAGCTACATATATGTAATACATATATATTTTACATATTTAAAGTCTCAGTCTTCTTACTCATTATCAAACTTTTTATCAAGATCTTCTTGTGTGCAGTAAACATTCTAATCCTTAATCAAAAAAGTTTTCAGTTCAGTGTTATGGTATGGATGATGTTTCTTCGAGGTCTGCAATTGAAAAATTCAATGAAATTGCCTAGAAGTAAAGTTAACAGGGTTACACTGCTAAAAATAGTTCAACGCTTTGGAACCACAGGTAGTACAGTATCAAGTAAAATAACTACAAAGCAGTCGAATGAGGAAGATGCTGTTTATATTACAGCTTTAGAATCAGTAAGAGTAAGAGAGGACCTCTTCGAAAACGAAAAGCGGAACTAGGCTTAAGTAGATCATTTCTAGGAAGTGTTAATAAACAAACTAAAATTAAAGTATACAATGCGAGGTTTAGATATACATTAGAACTAACAATATGAGAAGTTCTCTGGATGCGAAACAGAATTACTCATAATAGAACATTTTATAAGACATGTAAAACATATTACTTATTCAGACGAAAGCACATTTTCTACTAACGGAACATTATTCTCTCGAAATATTGGATACTGCATTACTTTTGTAGTTTTGTTATCCTTTAAACTATCATGCTAACCAAGATAAAATTTTGTCTTTTTTTAATTTTTGCTCAAAATGACTTTAATAACAAACCAAACCTTTTTTCCAACTGATATTCTATTGTATCTAACATTTTTTTATTACTTACACTTCTTCATCGCTTACTCGTAGACCTAACATTAATAATAATAATAATAATAAAGTAGAATACAAGTAATAATTATAATAAACAGATGGATTATGCACATATAATTAGTTATAGATTATATGTTAGATATAGCCAATGGGGCGAAGTTTAGACGCCCAGCTAAGAAACTGAGAGCCTGCTTTCCCACTTAACCCCTAAGTATTTACTAAATATACGTAGAACTAAAGCTCGCTTAACAAACTAAAATTATTGTAAAGAAGATTAGAAGATAGAGAGTACTTTATGTAAATGAACAACTTGTAGGATGCTATTTTGATTGTCAAGTAATACATATTTCTTATAGACTTAATTTAAATTTTTTGTAACTATATTGCTATTACGTGGTTTCTATTAGCTTTATAATTTAATTCCAATTTTAAAATTTGCTTACCCTGACAAAATCTTTATTACTTTTAAATTTATTTAAGCTCCGGCTAACTGAATATCTCTTAGGCGTTGATGAGGTTCTAAATTTGGTGTTTATTTAAATTCTTACTGCATTCAGCTACTTTGTATTATTAATGTTGAGTCAAAACGTGTTATACAGATTTATTAACAAAAATATTGCTTGAAATTAAACAATATAAATTTCCTATATTTCCTAGCTAAACAAGATCTAAAATTAATTATGAATAAAGTCGCTCACATTTGTTGATTTCTCAAGATATGATTTCTTCTTTAATGTTCCCACTTTCCAAATTTAAAACAATCCTTCAAACTCCTTGCAGTCCAATTAAATATACGTCACACACCAAATTCTTCAATTGAGCTTCCAATATTCCTGTATAAGCTCCAATGTCCAAATATTTCAGTTATTTCTTTTTATTATGATACTTACTTTTATATTTAAACTATTAACAGGCTGTTGCATGCTGTATATGATCTTCATATAGATAATTAATATCGTTTACTAATCTTGCTTTCAATTAGGTACTTTATTTTCAGAACTTTTCTTTCGCAAAATTAGCATAGTTTTTCAGAATTTTCATCTGTTATTATTATTTTAAAATTCTCGTTGTCTTGGTTAATTTTATCTACATTCGTTTACTTGATTTTCAACATGAACTTATGTAAATATGTTCAAATACAATTATTATTATTAAAGCAGATTCTTCTAGCTAACTTAATATTACATTTATTAACATGTTATAATATTAATGTAATAATTCAATTTAAATATTCCTAGCTATCTAACTTATTATTTATTTACATTTCTTTTTAATTGAATTTTAAATCTGTATAAAACTTAATTATTTTACAACTCATAACATTTTAAAATGCCATCCTAGTTAAAATAAATTTATGAAATATGTAACATTACAATACATTTGTAGAGAAATCGGCGAAGAATTATATAGGTATTTGCAATATTATAAGAAAAAGATCGTTTATATAGCAACGTTCGATGCAGTGGTATATTCAATGTGTTATAAGATACGCGTATATGATTTTTAATGGTGATATTTAAAATAAATGAAAACTTTTTTAAACTGCTTTAGAACAAGTTATATATCTAAATATTATAAATCAAATAAGTTTAAAGCAAAAGATGACGTTTATAAAGGGCTCTAGTCCTAAGCTAAATAGTTTCAGTAAAGTTTTAAAGATGGATAATACATAGTTTACAAACATATCCCAACTTTACACGCCACTTTCCAGACTAGACGCACAAACTTAGTACAGGAATTAAGTCTGCTTTATTAGGCAGAGTACTAATTTTCATGACAGAACCGAGGGCAGAACATGCTCTAGGTAATTCGCCAATTTTCTTGTATACCTCTACGCAGCAATAAGCCGACGTTTACATCCTCTGCAAAGCCATCTAAGACACTGGGCAAAATCACCGCCGGTTATAATGGCTTATATGGTACATCCGAGTAACAACATTTGGTCTCGGAAAGGCCACTATTTCCCGCACATAATCCTGATTGGCTGCAATTACGCCATGGCTGTGGTTGGTCTCAAAGGTATATCTATATAATTAAGCACCGGCAGACATCTAAGTATTTCGTGTAATTAAACAAACAACACTACACGCCAATCAAAGGCACGGCTTTTAAAATCATAATACTAATCTTAGTCGAGATAACTATCACGTTTGTATCCTTTCGTGGTTTTACGAGCTTGGATAACATTAAAAATATAATTAATCATGGGATACCCGTACGATGACATACGACCGCATTAATTATTAAAATGAGATAGTTAATCGACAATAACAGACCGATTAGGAGATAGTTGAATTATGGTGACAATTATTTATATCGTGTTTATAGTTAGGCGCAGGAGATCTCACGCTATTAAGATTGTTTTACATCAGAAGTTCAATAAGGGGATTTTAATCAATATGACGATGATTTATTTCGTGAAGAAAAAGAGTCGGTTTTATCGTGTTAAGACAAATTAGGGATAAAAGAAATTAACTCCAGGATTTTTTTTAATGAAAATTGAAGAGATTTAAAATAAAATTATAAAATAAACATATTCATGCAAATGTTTTATAAACGAAGCGCCGAATTTGAGAAATTTTCTGAAATGTTTCGGTTATTTGCAAATGTTATTTTTACTGTTTAGAAAAATAAAAATATTTTAGGCAGTAAGTAGGCGTATAAAGTGGAACCTTTATGATTTACTATGTAAAAAAAAAATTAAAACAAAATGTAACAAAGAGATGTAACCATTACTACAACTTGATTAAATGCAAAAGAAGAGAGTGGGAAGGAGAGTGGAAAGGGGGACGAAGGGTGGATTAGCACAGATTATTACCTATAGAAGATACACTTCAGTTGTAAACAAGAAGATAATATTTTGGAAGTTTTCGTTAAATGGTATTTTTTCTTTGTATATTTATTGGGCGAGATGTAGGTTTGCGGCTACCATGGATCTCAACGCGCCTGAACCGCTAAGGGGTGGGCTAAAAATAATTGGAATTTTTAGAAAATCAAGTTACTTGACAATTTATCGTTTTGTTATCTGTTTGAAGTATCATTTAGAGTGTTAATTCAATGATTGACTTATAAAAAGTTTCGATTATTTGTGAAAATGGAGAAACAATAATATATACGGCGAGGCATTTATGATTTGTTGGACGGGAAGACCCAAAAATAGTAACTAAGCACTTTAAGACGGAAAATATTCCGACTTCCACTATTTATGTCATTAAATGTTATAAGAATGGTATTTCATTTGAGGAAAATCTAAAATCAGGCAGATCCTCAAGGAATCAGCGAGAATCTACTGCAGTAACTGTAAATCGAAATCTGTATCTGCAATATTGCTTACCTGTTGTGATTGATTTTATAAAACAGCATCATCAAGACGATAATTATGTATTTTTGCCAGATCTAGCAAGTAGCCATTATGCAAAGAAACCCCAAGAATAGCTAACTAATCACAATATAAGATTTGTACCTAAATCAGGCTCGACCTATCGAAAACTTTTGGTCAATTCTTAGTCGAATCGTATACAGCGAAGGGTATGAAGCAAAATCTGTAAAACAGCTAAACTTGGGAATCATCAGAAAGATCCAAGAAGTAGATGTATCTGTTGTCCACGATGTGATGTGGAAGGTAAAATGCAAGTTGCGCAAGATCGAAGATGGCAACCCGTATTCGGTTTTATAAATACTTTCTTTAACTGCTAACATGCTTATGTTTCATTTAATAAACACATTTCCCTCACTTATTGAACTAAATATGTATTAGTATCACCTTTAAAAACTTTTTTCAATTACTTTTAGCCCACACCTTATGATCACTTAGCACAGCCTCACTAGAATTATGTGTAAATATTACAGTTTTTAATGGGAAATAACGGCTCTTGGAAAGTAAATAGTCGTTGTTTCAATGATTATGTTACCTTTTGACATTGTGGATATGTTCCAGGCTCCATTCCTGATTGTTTCTCCTTGTTTTACATTTGGCTCCCTTTACTAATTTTGTATGTGCCATTATTATTTATATACCACAATTCCTGTATCCTTCAGTATGTCATTCTCTTAGACTTTAATTAGTTTTTAATATTCTTCTTGGGCTTCTTGTATTTCAATTTCTTTTTCTATTAAATCGCTTTCTATCGATGATTACCTATACCTACTCCTAAATTTACTTAATATAAACTGTTGTACCTTTTCTTTTTATTAACAATTATCACTTTTCAGTTTTTTTTTCTGAAGTTGTTGCTTTTCTTTTTTACTTCTCCATTTCTTTTTATTGCTCTTCTGGTTCCTTAAAAAGCACTTTGCTTTCTTTAAATTTCTTCATCGCCTCTTTTTATTTGTGTTGTACACACAATTAAATATTTACTGAAATTAGTTTGATATTATTATCAAGCATTGGTTTATCGAGCCATATACAAACAGTTAAACGTTTTACTGTACCAAAAATAATTTGGTACCATCAAACAGAACATTGGTCCTTATATGAGTATTCTGTCCAGTTTCTCTGTCCTTAATAAGCCACCAAAGGTAATGTTAAAAGTTAGTAAAAATAAGTTAGTTAAATTTAGTAGAATTTCTGATAATTCTTAAGTGCCAACGGGGTGATGTATTTAACCAGTTACAACACGTGGGGTTTGCTGCGAAATGTTTGACATAAAGATTCAGAACTAACATAACATACTATATTGTCCGATTGTGATTAAGTAATATTATAATATTATGTGAGATTCTCTAACCCTACACCAGCTAACGACTTCTCTATGACATTACTATTTGTGGCCGTGTTGGTATTATTATTATTTTGAAGGGATAAGATTTAGTCTGAAAGATCCATTGTTTTATTCAAAGACTGTTCAATATAGCCTTGGGCCATCTCTGAAGACTTCCAGCTCCCATGTTGCTTTCGGATTAGCAAATCTGCCCTGCTTCGACTAATGCAGAAGCAGATGATCGCCTAAAGTTTTGCCCCTTGGATTCTTCTGGATTAGATAGCTTTGAATATTTTGCAATTCCACAAGGAACTCTTCCAAATTTGTTTATACCTATAACTTGGCGGGTACATCGGTACATTTTCCTCCTTAATAGTTAATGAAAAATATCCTTTCTAGATAATTCTGAGGGCGAAGGGCCACATAGTTTTTGTATAATTCCAAATATTCGGTTACAGTAAATTTTCTTGTAATTTTGGTTTTTGTATCGGGGACAGACACTACAAGAATGGTTCCCAAATCTTCAATATCGTTTATTTTACGTTTATAAGGATCTTCTCTTCTAAGAGCACCGGCTATTCCGAATAAGCTAAACTTTAAAAAATAAATGTTATGTAATATTTGCATATGATATTGACATACTTTGGTTAACAAAGATCTTCAGGTGCCTCCTGTATAAACTTCAAACTTTGTTGTTTTTCCAAAATGCGTGATTTTTTGGAACCTCATTCCTTCATTCTTCCTTTTTAAGTAAGCATGCAGTTTTGGATACTCACCAATGCTTATATTATGCTTAATGTTGATGGTTGTCTTAAGCATGGAGTTAGTGACTTCAGAGTGTTGATGATTTAAAATTCTTGGCCAGTTCTGATAAGTATCTTAATAATACATTTTTTGAAAAGCAATCAATGTGGTTTCTAATAAGTGTTTTCATAGATTTCCAGGGATTTTTGGGGCAATAACGATGTGCTTGCCGTATTTGCCGCAGCTGTAATCTCCGGCGGAGTACACGGTGCTTTTGTATCTAAATCTACATCCATAATTAATAATTTCAATAAACTAATGCACGATTACAAATTAGCGAATGTTCACTTCACTTGATAGTTTTCGCAAAACAAACAATTCGTTGTTCAAACAAAAAACAAGCACAGCAATATATTAAAACTTTTACCCGTTCCAAAAAGTGTATAGGCTCTTATGGCAGAAAAGTGTAAAATAAACTCCATAAGAAATGCATTGCTAACATCGCTATAAGAAATAAGACTTAAGGTAACGCGATGGTCAGTAAGTGGAACTATTACTTCATACATGGAATATAAATGTTATTTAGAATTAAAGTTAAACACTTAGACAATTTTAGAGATAAGTTTCATACAAACATCAAAGTTAATAAAATGAAACAAAGGGTTAGATCTAAACTATTAGCAAGTCTTATTATGAATTGAATTACATTAAGTTAAGTACCGAAAAATAGTCTTCGAATTCATTAAAAATAGTCTTACATAAAAATCGCAAGAAACATCACTAATGCGAAAGACGTGACCTCTAAAAGATATGATTCTCCGACGAGCGCACCAATCACCTATTCTGAACAATTCCTTATATAATAAGTCAGCTCCCACGCACAACGTGTCTTATTAAAGCCGCCGCCACAAATGCGGTAATCGCCGAATCCCGAATGTTTGCTATTTGGATAACTACTTGCCGAACTACTCGTCACATACCGAGCACACTGCTCCACACATGTAACTACATATTTGGCGAACATCAGTTCGGAACGGTAAATTGACGAATATTCGGTAACGCAATGCAATAATATTATTTTATTATTAAAAGGTTAAAATCTTGTTAAGAGATGGATAATGTGATCCGTAATCCTCACGGATACGCTTAAATCTTCTTGTATTTTTTTCCAGGCATCATGTACCTTATTCCTGTGCCGAATTCTAAATAACTAGCTCTTTTTCGTATACCTACATCCAGGAATTCTATTATTCGTTCATTAGACCACCCCATTCTAAATAATGTAAAATTGCAAACTCGAAATCGCTAGTTGCATTAAAAATTCACCAAACACTTTACGAACATTTGGACGAATGTGTGGATGGAAACTACGTTCGGAGAAACGCAAACATTGGTCACCTTTGACTCGTGCTAGTTTACCGACATTCAACGAGAAATATTTTGTATTCGGCGAGTACCGAATATTTTCCTAAAATCTCCCATTCACACTAGTAGGTGTTTGCCAAGTACCGAATGAGCGTTACTCGGTACTCGGCGGATACCGCATGTGTGGCGCCGGCTTTTAGAATAGAGGCATACGTGCCACGAATCTTGCTGAGCTGTATATTTTACAGAATACAGAAAGTTTCAAATTGTAGAAAAATGATATATTTATGTATTTAAACATTCTTGATGGGGATTTTTCCATCTAAAAGGAAGTCTGTGTTGTCGTAATAGGCTACTTGCATGCAAAAAGAATTTTGCTAATTACCGTAAAATATGAAACATACGTTTAAAGTAAGTCTAAAGAATTTTTTTATATCAAAAAAGGTCACATACACCGCGAATAATTAAAATCAAAATGCCTATAAATTTAAATATTTAATGGGCAGGAAAAACACATCCGATGCGCAACATGCTGACGTCATCTTATAGTGGGTGGGACTTAGGGCCGCGAAGTTGACATTTACTTCGTGCATATTTTTCAGTTCGAACAACACCAACAACTGACAAAATGGAACAGCTGGTGCAGGTAAATGAGTAATAAATGCAGACGACGGAACTTCTCGGCCCCACCCACTATAAGATGACGTCAACAAGCCGCGCTTGCGTGAATGTGTTTTAAGCGGTCTAATTCTGATTTAAATTTCTTTTGTTTATAACTAAGTTAATAACAATTAATTGGCAGATATACTTAGAACCATAATAAAATAATATTTTTTAAAGAGATTACAACCAAATCTAAAAATTATGCAAGTAGCCTATTAGTCATTGTGAATGCGCTTCGAATTTAGCGGCTCTTTGACTTTATATGCGACTTTTAGAATAGATTTCAATTTACAGTTTCATGTGTAGAAGTTTGACGCTTTCTCGGGGACCTGCCTCCGTAGCTCAATGGTGGAGCATTGGTGCGTTTAACCTTATGTCGGTGGTTCGATTCCCCGCGGTGGTATCATTTTTCTACAATTTGAAACTTTCTGTATCTAATTTTCTTGGGAGGGTAATCTTCCTAATAGTTTCTAATATTTATATATTTATGTATTTCACAGAATGCCATTTCAGCATTTACACAACTGTACAGTATCGTCTTTCAAGTTCACAGCGATCATTCGCGTGCACGCTTGGGTGCCTTTATCTTGACTAACACTTCACATTAACGTGCGTGGTAATGCGTTACATAATATCTGTTCATTACAATATTGAAAAGTATCTTCGCCTTCTTGTTCGTATATCTGTCTCTTTTTCTAGTTTTTCATTATTAGTCCTATAATTGTTAACTCTTGAATGTGTGTTTACTTTTATTTCTGTATTTACACGTTATTCAAGAATAGGCTTTTGTCGAAAATTATTATATTCTCTTTTTGTTTATATACTGATAAGATGGTATTTTGAATGATCTTTTAATGAAGTGTTATAAACACCTTTTAAATTACTTATGTAAATTTAATGTTAAAAAAATGTAAATAGTTGTTAAGTTAAAGATTTAATATTTTATATAAGTATATGAATATATAATTTTGATAAATGAAAGTTGGTTTTTGAAAATTCTCAAAAACTTAATTAAATACCATAAATTAATATACTTTAAAGCAAATTAAAATATATTTAATTGAAATATTGTGTGAAAAGGGTTATTATTATATGAGAATATAATTTTGATAGTGAATAAATAAAATTTTATGAAATAAAAGTTATTTTTGGAGAAGTTTTTATAAATTTGGATATTAGTGAAGTATTAATTTAATAAAGAAGGAAAGTGTGTTGTTGGTTGGAGGTTAAGGCAGATTTTGGTGGAGTTGGAATCAAGGGGGAAGGTGTATTGTTGGAAAGAGGTTGGAGTGTTTTTTTACGTGTTTTTCAAAAGGTAGTTGTAAATATTTAATTTTAGAAAGTGTTATTTAATTATTAGAATTTATTGTTTTTGGTTGTTAAGATTTATATAATTTTGAAGGTGTTTGAAATGTAACTGAATGCGATTCCTTTGGCGACCTTGAGTTAAGAGATCTTTGAAAATTTATTAGAAATTATTTAACGAACTGAGCTACCTAAATTAAAAAAAATTAAAAAATTGTATGAACTTATCTTAATTAGTAAGAGCATAGCAATACATATACCAGGTATCTCAAACTTCTATAACGCTTTTTCAGACAAAATTAGAGTATTTTGACCTGATTTACCTGTATCCTAAACTGAAGCCTAAGGCAAGGGGCAACAACGTTTTTTTATTAAAATTTTACATAATTGAATTTAGATTATTCTTACACACAAACAATTTCCTAGGTGGTTTTGTTTACCCCAAACTCACAGAAACGCCCTTTCAGTATTTTGCTAAAATAACCCTTTTGATAAATTACTGAAGTGTCTCAAATGCTTTCTTCGTAATGTTTATATTTTTAGAGATAATATTTTTTTGAATTTTTAGGACAAACTTTAATTGGCCGTAGCGCCGTAGAAGTTCCCTGAAGTTTGTCGGTATAACTTAAAGCTACCTTGTATATTAAGTAATATCACATTTGTTTTACACGCGTTTGCTTTTTCTATTCTTAACAATAAGTCCATTATTATAATTATAATATTATTAGTAAATAAATTACTTACTTTAAATAACAATAGTGCCAATATCTTCAAAGATAAATTATGGGATCAATTTAAAATGATAACTAGCTCTGCTGACATACATAATTTGGATTTCTTAATCAAAATTAATATTTTTTTTATTTGACAAGGCCTTAGTTAGAAAGAAGAATATAAATAATATCTCCTAACTACTGATGAAATTATTAGAAATTTATTTAGATTTAGGCATGAAATAGATTACTTGAATCAAATTTCACTTCTTAGCGTTTCAGTAAAAATTGCTTGGAAAAAAACAATTATTTAACAATCATATTTGAAAGTCGTATTTAGAACACTCATTTTTATTTATGTTTAGTTAATTCCTCTGTATCTGATGATCCAATTTCAATTAGTACGGGTTCTTTATTTATTAGTTAGTTATTAAAAATTGTTTTCGTCGCATTTTCAGTATCAATAGAGCTTAACGGAATCAGAATCCAAGATTGCGTTTTTACAAACACGAATATTTATTTGCTGAAGCAGGGCTCAAATTTCAAATAAGGGTTTGAGTTTAAAAGTGAATAAAAATTTCGTAAAGCAGCTTCCAATTCTAACATTATTGCAGTGGCCCAAATTTTAAATATAATCGGGAATTTGGTCCTTATTTGAAATCTGAATTAATATTCGAACATATATTTAAATCATAATCTTAACTGTTATTCCGGAAATAAATAAGTAAGCTTCTATTTTGTTAAAGTATGAAAGAATATATGATGTATATCTACTACTTCTGTACTTGGCAAAAGAATCGAATTCAAAGAGGATTTGAAATTTGAATTGGAAAAATACAAATAGGGAGATTTGAATCTTAGGTAATTCTGAAAATACCGATCTCAATTCTGGTTTCGAAGTTTTTTTCCTGAAAATCTGGCACCCAACCATTTAAGCATGACAAATAACTATATTACATATGTACTTTAGATAAATATCAAGGAAAAGCATTTGAAAATCTTTGATTTATTGTGCTTATTTCAAACCTTCAGTGGTAATAATATCCTTACTGTTGGTGGTATTTACAGCTATTCTTTCTCTGTACATTTCCCTGTTCATTATATTTTACATAATTTTGGTCGTTATCGTGTAGTACTAAAGGTATTTCTATGAAAGAAGTAACTTAAAACCCTCACGGTGGTTTCTTAATAAACAAACATTATTTCGCAACAAGTAACATTTAAAACTAATTAAGAGTCCCATTTACGGTTCAAATAATAGCTTCTGAAGTAAAATAGCAGGCTTGTAAATAAACATGAAATAAATTGAAACGGCAATACTGACTTCAATAAAACAAACAACTAAGATGACAACGTCGTACGTTATGTTGAAATTCTATAAAATAAATTGAAAAGCAAATTACAAGGTAAATCAAGATTCACCAATTACATTTTTATTAGCTTAAAAAAATAAGGTCTCCAATCTTTAACCATGAAATTTTATTAAAATATCATTGTGCTTGAACCTACCTTTAACTTTTAAATATGATTGTTTACACATTTTACATTATTTGAACTTCTTATCTTCTATTTTAATACTTTGATATTCGATGGATCAAATCACACAGCCGATATTTAGAACACTTTAGCACCAATTATATCCCGGTTTGATAAAGTAGAATCGCTCAATTTTCATGTTCTAATTTCAATTCTGTACGTAACAAGCAAATTGGTTAATTCAGTTCTCTGCTAAGCATCTTTTGTGTTCGGCGATCTGGTTTGTTAGGAACTAATTTTGTAGTTAAATCGTCGCTGAAACTACTTTAAAGAGTTGTAATTACTGTATCGAAAGTTCCTAACAAACTGCATCAGCGTCGTTACTAAATGCTTTGCTAATTCTTTAATTATGTAATACAAGTTGTTGAAATCGATTAAGATTTTATTTTACTTATTTGTTAGTAAACTTCTACTGATTTTATTTAGGCAAATGCGGGGGCTTTATGTGTCAACGGTTTCCTGGTTTCAATATATTATTTTTATAGTATATATTTAAAAGCCTATATTATTTAGAATATTTAAAACTTAAGTTAGTAGTTAAAGCAATATTAAGGCCCTAAAATTCGGCAGAGTATTAACCTTTAATAATGGATATATTTTTGAAAGAATATTTCTAAGAAAAATGTAGCAATCTAATCAGTTCAATATAAAATGAAACAACTTCAACGGTAAAGCAAATGATATCTGTGGCAACCTTAGATTTTATTGCTAGCTGATTTGAGCGATCGTAAATCAGGAAAGTTTGAAACTTACAAGTTTCTATTTGTAGAGCATTTCAGGTGGAAAGTTATATCAGTAATCCCAGAGGTCTCGATATAACTAAGGTTAGGAAGTTAAGAGAGAATGAAGATTTATAGGTAATTTCAGGTTTACGAGAAAATATAACGGGATTTAATTATTTTCTCAAAATTACATGTACGGATTACTTGGTGTCACTTTATTAGTTCTTTCAAAAGTCATAACTGACATGCGTGCAGCGTCAGGTGGAAAATAATACTAAATTAAATAAAAACCTCTAGACTATATCTATCCCAAAAATAAGTAAGATTTATTGTGTCGAGGGAAAAAAGTGGCGATTACTTTAGCAAGAGAGCTCTACAAAATTAACTTTCGTACTTCTAGCAAACTGTGCGGCGAGGGAAATGTGTGGATAGCTTTTTGTAACAGCTTAAGAGATTACACAGAGCTTTTGAACTTTTGTAGCGTTCGGTTAAGAGTATTTGTAATGTTTTTCTACGTGATGGGCAGTTCTTGTTCGAACCGCTCAAATTGTACGAACAAAGCATACAGACGAAAATGAGCAATTAATATTTACCCTACGTTATGCAAAAAGAAAATACACTCATCTTAATCGAAAACATGCCCCAGCTTTTATAAATCTTGTTTTATTGCGGCTTCAAATGTAAGGTGAAATAGTTTAAGGGTCGAAATTAGCGGTTATGAGAACTTTTGCAATAGCAATCTATCAAGCTTTTGTAATTCAAGATACTATTGTTCATGGAGAATTCTGGTATTCCTAGCACACGGTCTGTCCGAACGTTATTAATGCTGAGATTAACGTATCATAAATTACTGCTTTATTAGTCCACTTGACAGATAAAGCACAGTTGGCGAAAGATACAGTGATATGTGATTATTGTTTTTAATTTATCTTTTTAAATATATAATTTCAAAGAAGTGTAAAATATCTTAGGCAAGGAGTTGTTTAGGTTCGGTTTATGGTGGCGGTTTCAAGACGAACCCTCTCTTGGGGACGTTCCTGTACCCTATTTTCATTGACAAGGTCGTGAAAAACAAAGTTAAATAACAACTATAGATTACATCTCTTATTTTACTTATAATAGTGAGATCGATGTTGCCTGGAATACGTAGAATAAGTCAGACAGGAGTCCACATGGATTTCTAATTGTTTCCCACTACCTATTGCACTTATAAACGAAGCAAGATTTAATACCCAAAAACAGAGTTAGTTTGGATATAACAGAGTCTTAAAAGTAGAAACGAAACCTACATATCAACAGAATCAGAAAGAAAGAAGAAATATTAAATAGGCAAGAAGTTGTTGGAGACAAGAACTCGAAAGAAGGAAACTGAGAAACCAAATAGTTGCTATAAGAAAAACACATGTCTGTATTACAGAAAAGGAACTTAACAAGGAAAGAGATGCTACAATCGGACCTAGAAGGAGATACAGAATAGGTTACTAAGCACAGAAAAGGAAAACAGAGAATATATTGACGAGAAGCAGAGTAGAACTCAAAGAGAAAGAAGAAAATAATAAGAATAAAAAAGAGATAAATTTCCAAATACACCAGCAAATTAAACTTACTTACTTACTTCTTCGTCTTAATAGGTCGTTGACCTGTTTTACTTCGATATTCAAGCCTGTTCTTGTGATGCAGAGGTCCAGCTTTCTTTCCACCTTTTTGGGGGTCTTCCTCTTGGTCTATTTCCATGTGGTATGGTGGTCATACATATTTTTGCGATTCTATCTTCCTCTATTCGCTGAACATGTTCCCTCCTTTGTTTTCTTCTTCTTCTTCCCCATATCACTACGTCCTCTACTTCACACTCTTGTCTAATATCTTTGTTCCTTATTCTGTCTATTAATCTCTTTTCACTTATACTCCTTAATATTTTCATTTCATTTGTTCTTAACAGCTGTTTTGTTTTTGGTGTGTCCATTCTAGTTTCAATGCTGTGGGTTAATATCGGCCTAATGCATGCTTTATATACACTTTTGGACAAAATTAACGGACCACCAAATATACTTGAAATAACTTTTCCAATTTACAAGTTGTTTTCAATAGACTTTTCACATATCATAAATTGACGTTTATTAAACAAATTAATAGTGTGCCATGTAACAATTAACAATAGCAAGACAATCTCTGCTAAGAAACGAAAAGTCAATAAAAAGGTCTAATTGTTGACACACCTTTTTAAGTTAGTTAATTAATAAAGCGTGCTTTTCGAAAATTAGTGAATTTGTTTGCATTAAATTAATTAAATCTGCCTAGACGCCATTGTAGACAGGAAGAAGTATCCCAAATGAGTATTCTTCTTCGTGAAGGATATTCACAAAGAGAAGTTGCTGAAATTCTAAATACCAACAAATCTGTGGTACAGAGGGTCGCAGCACGGTTTAGAAGGACTGGTAGTTTCAAAAGAACACGCGGACAAGGTGAAGATCGCTTTATTGAACTTCAGGGTTTAATAAAGCGGTTTGTAACATCTCGTGAATTGAAAAATGATCTTCGATTAGCCACTGGAACAAAAATTTCAACCAAAACAGTAAGAAGAAGACTGAAGGAAGTCAATTTGTCTGCTAGAAAACCAGCAATCGGTCCAATTCTCACAGCTACGCACAAAAGAAATCGCTTAAACTTTTGTCAATCAAGGTTGGGACGAGGAGCAGTGGAACTCCGATTTGTTTTTGGACGAGTCCAAATTCCTCCTAAACAGGAATGATTGCTGTGTTCTTGTCTTACGAAGACCTGGTGAGCGATTTGCACCATAAACCATTCGAGAATTTGACAAATATGGTGGGGGGTCTGTAATGGTTTGGGGTGGGATACAATTTAATGGTCGTACAGAATTGGTTGTGATACGAAATGGGTCGCTAACAGCAAGAAGATATAGAGACGAGATTATTGTACCCCCTGTTCAACCATTTGCCGAAAATTTCGGCAATGGATTCATTCTTATGCAAGACAGTGCAAACCTCATACAGCTAGCATTGTTACAACTGGGTTGAGAGATGCAAATATCCAATGTTTGGAGTGACCTGCCAAAAGCCCTGGTCTCAATCCTATTGAGCATCTCTCGGATCAATTGGGTCAAAAAATTAAAAACGCACCGAGACCGCCAGACCGCCAGTAACTCTTGATGAGCTATCTAACATGCTTGTTCAAGAATGGGAACAGATACCCCAAGAAAGGATACGAAACTTAATCTCAAGCATGCCAAGAAGAGTAGAAACGTGTAGTGCCGCAAGAGGAGGACATACACACTATTAATAATGTTACTTTTTATTACAAATTAGGAGTTAAGTTCATGAGAAGACCATTGGTATTTTAGGTTAATTTTTAGCTTTTTTTCTTCAAGTCCATAAAAGTAAAGTTTGTTAATTTTAATAGCTCTTAAATCAACTAAACTGTAAGGAAACACTTGGATTTATACAGTGCGGTCATTTAGTCTGGAAACCTGGGAATAAAAAGGTGTCCGTTCATTTATGGAAAAACTCCTCGGACAGATCAATTTTTATTTTTTATTGCACATATTTTGACATATCGTTAAAATAATTTCCGCTATAGGTATTTGAAAAAGTTATGACGTCATCCTTTTTTTAAATGGCGAACCCCAATTTTTTTGGCAGATTTGGATAGTTCGTGAAATTCTATAAATAAAAATGTATTTCAAATCAATAATCACGGTAATTCTGGTAAACAATGAAACAATACTTAATCGGTAAAATAAACTATGTGCAAATGAAATAATAATAATAATTCTAGACAACAATAACTTATTGTAGTTTGTGTATTCCTGTTACCGGCTTCGCTGCATTTGCGCATGTCCGTCTTAGCCCGACAGTGGTGGGACGATCCCTGCGAATGCTCAATGACACAATGCCGGCGGCGAAAGCGCGTGCTATTTAGTAAACAAACGTAAAACTGACAAAGTGAAGCACCTACTTTTAGTATCCTGGTTTGAAGTGGTTCCCGTAGGGAAATCGGTTTCGTATGACGGTGTCTTTACGGGCAACGGCGGTCGCGTCTACGACTTTTGTCACCTGGAGCGGTCGGTACTAGTGAACGGCGGTGTACGATAAGCGGCAGTCACGTCTTCGACGAGCGGGGGACCTCGGTTACGGTCGGACCTGGTGGACGGCGGTTTATGGTAAACGTGCGGGCACGACCACGACGTGCGGGACCGGGAGCCGTCGGTTCGGGTAGGAAGGGGGTTTTACGTCTTTCTGTGAGGGGCCGACGGTTTACGAACGAGGTTATACGTCTTCCTCTGAGGTGCCGACGGTTTTAGGAACGGCGTCGGTGAAGGTTCTAGACCCGGACCGGGCTCGGTAGATTCCATCCGGAATCGAATTCAATTTCTTCGGTTGGGGCTCTGCTTTTATACGTTCTCTAGTAACTGTTCAAGTACGAGGGAAAGATTATGTTCTCACGTAGTCCCACAAGTCGGACTTTATAGCCTATAACGCTGTGACGGCGCCGTACTGGCGCGACAACATACGGGATGGAAAAATTCCGTCGAACGTGTACCTGTTTACGACTTATTGATCTGTAATTTTACTTACAGCTTAAATAGAAGGCTTTAAAAACAGGTGGCACGTTACAGTTGTCGCAGTGGTAAGAGCGCTGGACTCCTACCTAGCATTGTTGGGTTCAAATCTCACACAGTAGTAAGAATTTTTAAAAAGAATTTCCCCCCTTGGAGGTCGGTAATTGGGCGAGGGAAGCCATATAATTGTCTGGCTACAATTAACGATTCTGTCTGCGGAATGGTTGACTGCAGATAAGAACAACAGGAACTATACATATACTTAATTCAAGCTCACAAACTTTGCAGAAGGCAACGGGGAACCACTGCAGAGAACAAATTGTCCTAGTATAAGGGGGTATAACAAAGTTCAGGGTGCCAAGTCGTTTAAAAATGTGGCTTTTACCCCCTGGTCAACGTCCTTAAGAGGACATGACACAGAAGAAGCAGACTGTAATTAAACTTAAGGTGCAAGTATAAACAAAAATTCTCCGAACGTTGAATTCACTCGAATTTCTAGAAAGCATCTTTTCCTGCGTTTTAAAAAATATAAAGAAACCAACAACGTCCTAATAAATCACTCAAAGCTTTTATTTTAAACCTTAGAGCCTCCTTGTGCAATTTTCCTAAATACAAGTAAGTCAGCACTCATTTGAACTATTTGTTTTATAGTTTGGAGACACTCTATATCATTATTTTACAAAGAACCTTTCCTTGCAGCCACTGATAAACTTATATGCCAGGTATTTCTTGGTAACCTTTGTTAATACAGTTTATATAACAACCTAACGGTTATGTTTATCAGAAGTCAAAGGACTACTTCTAAGAGTACCATTAATACAAAATAAAGCGTGTAAGTCCAAAATACAAACACACAAAAACATTAGCTGTAGAGTAAACTAACTGAAAATGTAAATTCAACTTTAAAAATTTAAAGCAAAAGCCTGCACTGTTGATGAACAGAAAGTAAAAAGATCTTAATTAGTGTAACATTTGTGGAGCGAAATGCTTTAAATTAACTTGAAAATTTACGAGATTTTTTCCAGATTATGATGCAACTTATTGTAGTGAAGCTCTCCTTATCAAACGTGTATGCAGAGCAGTAACATGTTAAACATGCGGACGCATTTTGAATATAATTTCCTCGTTGTCAGTGAAGAACGCGAAAAACATCCACTGCATTTCATTAAAACAAAAAAGGCAGACGTGAAATGGCGCCAGAATTCATGACGTGAAATATATAAGAATAGCTAATGCCAGCCGTCCATCTTATGAATCTAGATTCGTTTTGCGCTTTCATCTATATTCATGCGAATGTTGACAGCGCACGTAACATATGCATATACCTTCCATGTGTTTTAGCTGGATATCCCTTTTTTTACCCAGAAAACGAACTTTGACGTAAGTACGGTGCATAACGATGACAAAGGATTATTACCGTGAAATTTGCTTTAGGCGGGTACAGAAATTACTTAAACCAAAGTGGCTAGTTAAAAACTGGGAATATTATTTAGGATGATCTCCCCAGTTTTCTGTTGGGAGTGTTTCCTGTTTCATCTCAAAGTTCGTTATTTTTGTGCGGATAAGAAGGTGCCGGAAAAGCGAATAACTAAATTAGAAGCGACATGCTGCCTGGCGGTGCCATTACCAGCATTGTAGAGAAAGTAACGGCACTTAACCATATTTAATTTAAAAGGTTATAGAGAGTGAAGATTTTCGTAACTAAATTGTTCCCCTTACTTAAAGTGATTACTCCAATATTAAGTGCATTATTTTACAAAATGGTATTGATTTACAAGAATAGGGGAGTTTCGTGTCAACCGATTCTATCACCCTTAAACTCAGACTTTTTTCTAGAAATTGCTGCTTTCTACATTATATTAATAATGACAATGAATTAAATATTAACTATTGTTCGAAAATACTTACAATGTAAACCATTCCAAATATTTTTGGATAAGGGGAGGCCATGCTTTTCTTAACTTAAGTTGCAGATCCCACATTTGCATTGTTTGAAAATCAACACATCTAGTTAAGCTCGAAAGAAAACGTGTGGTTGTTATGGATAATGCTCAATAATTAACAGAAATCTTATCTTAAAATATAGGACAATCATAGTTATTCAAACAACGCAATTTACAAAATATTCACTTACAATACCACGAGTGGTCACAGAATTGTCGATTATTTTTTTGCTGTAACATCACGAATGTTCCTTGTGCTTGCATATGAATACCACGAGTGCGCAGCACGAGTGGTATTCGCAATCACAAGGAATATGAGTGATTTTACAGCAAAAATAATCTACAATTCTTTGACCACTAATGGTATTTGAGGGAATATTCAACGAAAAAAAATTATTTCCATCGAATCATTTTTCATAAATTAGTCCACATTCAAGTTTGTTTACATGAAAATTGTTCTCTGTTGAATATAACTAGCAATAAACTGTTTTCAAAAAATTGTCGCTTCGTATCACTAGTGAAATTTTATCGACAATTTTTTCTAGTGAAAATTGTCGATACAATTCGTTTTGATTGGCTCAAAAACGTCAAATCTTGCATTTTGATTGGCCGATTTTTGACAGATGACATATGAGTTGAATAGTCAGTGCCATTTGCATTACTTAAACAGTTATTCTTCCATGGTCAATCCTTATCCAAGAGCATTTAGAGTTGCACCCATTTATACATATGTATAATACATAATTTACTTAATATTAACTAAATCAAACTGTTTATATTAAGAATGCACCTTTGTGTGCTTGATTTAAAGGAAAAACTAACATCAAAGTGCAATTTTTGTATTTAATTATTTTCCTACACAATTATTTAGTCAAAGGTTAGTAATATCTAAATTTTAATACAGATCTATACATCAAAGCCGTTTAAATCTTTTGAGAAAGCATAACCAGAACATTTAGAAGTTTAATAAGAGATAAGCCCTATTATTTTGGTAATTCCTATATTTTCAGAAGAAGTTCTGCCGCCTACGCATACAAGTGTTCAAAGTAAATGTTTAAAGTTACCTTAAGCATTTAAATGTGACCTTTTCTTGGATGTATTTGTTTTAAGATAAAGTTGGCTTCTGTTCTTTTAAACTTTCTACTAATTAATTGTATTTTCTAAATTAAATATTTAAGGAGGTTATATTCGTCTATAAATAGAATTTGCATATACAGTATGGCTATTAACTTATAGTACTGAAAATTTCAAACTCTTTTCACTTAAAATAATATGTAATAAGAAATTAGCTTTACGAATAACATGTTCCAAGTGCCCTCCATTACGTTGGATGCAAAATTCGTATCATTCTTGCATATTTATGGCCATATTTAGAGGTTTAAGCAAAAGTAGGCCTAACGTTTCAGTACTGTAAATTAATAGCCACACTGTACTATTATAATACTCATAAGCAACACAATACAGTCTGTTAACCATTAATAACCTTTTTAGTGACATATTTAAATCTAATTAGTCGTTAATTTCCAAAATTTTTATTTCTAATTTTAGATAAAAGTCGTAATTATTAAATGGAAATTAACCTTCAGCAGAAACTGTTTATTAGATTAATCAAGCTTCATCTTAGATAATGAAAATGAAAGAATGTACAAAGCTCATTTTCTCCAATGTGATGTGAGGAAAACGCTCTCCGGGATATTTTTGAAACAGTTAATTAATACGGTTCCAAGAAAAAGGATTGTTAGGTTAAAAGTTAGTAAATAAATAAAAACAATGTTAAAAATTACATACATGATTTTACCATCATTCTGTCAAAGCACATAAAATCCTACCAAAACTCAGATTTATATTACCATTAACACACCAGCTAACAAAAATTGATCCTTTGATTGCTGATTAAATTAACAAAATGTTGTGCAACTCACCCTAACGATGCCAAAGTGTCAAGAGCAGCAACCGTTCTTAATGAACTGCCTACAAGGTGCCTAAGATATAGACACCAGAAGCATCAAAAGAAATTCCTTTTTAAATGGAACATTAATAGTTTGGGGCGGCTACAATACACATGTGACAATATCTGACAATTGATAACTGGTTCATTTTTTTAAAATTCAACAATCATAAAAGAAAATGATTCTCATACGTAAAAAACCACCATCATCACGTTGACATTTTGTATAGTGGAATAATTTGTTTGGACGTTTTCAAACGAACTTCCGACAGTCTGCTTTCGAGCCGGCGCGGCGTTTATTAAAACACGTTTTTTCACGTAATACTACCCTAAGGTTTGTCAATAGAATTCAGATACACCTTGTATATGAGGATTTACTATGTAGCATACATACTCTTTTCTTCTTCATAATCTTTGTCTATCCTGTTCACTTTAGTTCTCGTAGCATCTCGTACTTCCTCATTGTAGGATTTCCCAGGTCCTCCTTTTCTTCCAACATATCCAAGAGTGTAGGTTCTACACTTTTCACACTAGTTCCTCTACCCGGGGATGTTTCTGGCGTTAGCAAAAATAGGTCGTACCCTTCTTCTTATTCTCCTTCTTTCAAGGGTTTGAATTAGCAGCACTTAGGCCCTAGACCCATTAGGTATTCTCGCGATGCCATCATAGCCCTGGACTTGTCTATAGAGGCCCTCCGTATACCCTTGTACTCTAGAATAGGCGATACCTTAGAAAAAGTAATCTAGGACATCGCAAAAGGAGATAAAACAATCTTTTCTATTTCGTTGCAGAATTTGCAGCTCGATTACAGTTCATTAGATGCAAACATCCCTTGAAGTTGGCCGTGCCATGTAAAGATGCCTGTAACTACCCTGAGATACCTCCTAAACCTAAGGCGCTGTTGGAATCTAGCGTTTCAATGTCTGTGGGTGGGTTGCTTGCTGTAGCTCAGGACGCGACGTCCAGTCTGATTGTTTGCCAAACGCTGGCTTTAGGTACGCCATGCCCTGCAAAAATTAACTATGTCCCTTTTGACTTTTTCTGAAATGCAGTTCAAGTGTTCAAGTCCAATAATGATTATCTGTGAACTGTAATACATACTTTAAATTGAACGAGCTTTTATCAGCAAGAGTTAAATATAAAAATTACCCTTTTAGACTGCCTCCACTTTCAGTTAGGCGATTTTGTGTGTCTGTGTAAGTATACATCCACCGTATGTATAGGTATAATCAATTTGGTCGGTATTCACTTAAAGTTTGGAGATCTTGCATTCCTCAAGATCTGAATAGCGTCTGCTATCTTCATTACTGTAATGGTTAATCCATGCTGAAATTGTGTCGATTTCTTCATTGTACTACACTCATAGTTTTGTCAGTAGTAACTTATATTGTTTACTGCAATTTTTCATAGTAATGGTTGAGGTTAGTTGGTTGCAACTATTATTGGGCCTTATATTGTCGAGATGAGCCACCAGTTAAGCTCTTTATCAAGACACTTACATTCCCGTGACTCGTATTTTTGTACCCTTGCAGCTTTTTTCATTTTAACTGTGTATATTTTTTAAATTTATAGCTCTTATGTGTTTGGTGAGGTAACCAGTTGTCATGTGTTTTTTTTTTCTCCAAAAGATTTACTTAGAGTCAGAGTTATTGGCATATTTTCGGTTTATAGATTTTTCTATTCTAGAGCTATTTGAAGTTAGTAGGCTACTGTCCTGTCCTCATTTTGTGGACCGTTCACACAGGTAGCTTATATTCAAAAAATTTTACTGCCATTTCATCTCCATTTATGAAGGATAAATCAAAATGTCTACTATTCTTCTTTGGATAGGGAACTATTTAGTGCTATGCAGTTGCTACTGACAAATAATAGACATCTACCCTTTTAACTCTTTGATTCACGTTGATGCTTGAAAAAATCTGTGATAGATTGATAAGCCTTATCCATGTGACCTATAAATTCCCTTAAATTGAAATAAAGTGTTACACACTTTTAGAAAAAAGATAATCTCGATCAGTGCTATGTAGAAACCATGAGCAATATTCAAAAATTTTTTTGTTGTTGACGAAACCACTGATGTTTGTGGTAGATACATAGCAAAATTAATGGTAGGTGTCTTAGATGAAAATAGTTCCAACAAATCATATTGCAAACAACTAGATAAAACGAACAATGTAACAATTTCAAGATTTGCTCTAGAAAGGTTAGGTAACCTATTTTTACCGGAAGCTGTTCCATCTGATAAAATAATTCTTATGCTTTCCAACGCAGTCCCTTATGTACGGCAAAAACGGCTCAAAGTCTACGCATTTTTTTATATTAATTTAATTCATAATCTATGTTTGGCACATGGACTAAATAGAGTTGCGGAGGAAATTAGGAATCAGTTTCCTTTAGTAAAGGACTTTATAAATAATGTAAAAAAATATTTATAAAAGCGCCTTTAAGAGTACAATTATACAGAGAAATATTACCTGATATTCCTCTTCCACCAAAACCTGAATTGACTAGATGGGGTACATGGCTGGAAGCGGCTATATTTTATTCCGAGCAATTTAAGGGTATAAAAAGGGTAGAGTTATCCGATGGCTCATCTGTTGCAATTACAGAATCAAATTGATTACTCGCTAATTCTCAACATTTGGAGTATATTAAAAGTCATTTTAGTGTTATTCCGAAACTATCTTTAGAACTGGAAAAACAAGAAATTTCGCTAGTCGACTCGGTAAAATTAATAGAGAGTTTTGAAAAAGATATAAATGATTGAAACGGAAAAATTGGAAAATATATCGCAAAAAATTGAACGTTTTATGTAGAAACGAAGACTTCCAAATTTTAAAAACGTTTTTAAGGAATTGAACGGTAAATTTATTGAAGATTTGAAAATAGCTCCGGATATTATATCAGCCCTTTCAAATGCACCCATTTCATCTGTTGATGTAGAAGCTTCTCAACTTATAAATTAATTTTAATCGACAGGAGACAATCTTTTCTTACCGATAATATAGAAAAACATCTTATCATTAGTTTCTATCAGACTGTTACCAACTGTAATTAAATAAAATATATATTATTGTAAGAATACTGTATGAAAATTTTACAACCTACTAATTACATGTATCTAAATATTTAATTAATTAATTTAATATATGTATACATTTTATGTAATAAAAACCCTTCTTTTCTATTGTGTCATTAATTCCTTATTAGACTTTTTTGCATATAACCGAAAACCCTTTGCATATTTTATCAATATTTAGTGCATATATATCCGCATATTTTTCTGTTTTTCCTTGCATATAATTCACAGATCCTAATAATAATAATAGAACTTCACACATATTTTTTTGAAAAGCTTTAAGAAGTCATGCAGATAACAAAATATATTTTCTATTAAAACAAAATGTTATAAAAAAAAGAAATTTTGCTTTGAAGAATTTAAAATTATACTCGATAATGTTGCTGCATTAAAAACTGTAGGGTAGAATTAACATATTTCGTGAACTAAGAACATTACGAATACCAAACCCAATAAAGAAATATATAATTAGATAGACAACTTAGTAAAGACTATTAAAAGGCTATATTTACGCTTTGCATGCCCAATGATCTTTACAAACCTTTCTGATTCGGTCAAATATGTCGTAATCAACCAACATTTCCTCGGATGAACCTAATTTTGAATCAGTTTCTGATTCAGAATGAGATTTTCCAAAAGAAAATTGGAGGACTGTCATTCACACTACAAATTCCCATGTATTTTAGTTAGTTAATAGCTATCCATTTATAATCCTTTCACAATAATTTATACCGTCCTGCCACATTTCCCCATTAAACTTAGAAAGCTCTTCTTATTGAAAGACAGGGAGTATGAATTAATGTAATGCCAATTATAGTAATTATAAAAGCTCCATACAATTTCGATAGGGTTATACTGGGAATGATATGGGGGTAATCTAAGAACATCATTCCAATATGTATTTATTGTGTATCTACAATTGATTGGCCAAAACTAATTTTATGATATCCTAAAGGGGGTTTTTAGTATTCGCTTTATCTTTATAGAAATCAACTTTATTTCGTTTTCACCAATCCTTTCGCATTTGCGAGAATTAGAGATGGTGGATTATCAGCAAGCGTGAAATGCTATGGAATATTGGCCATTACCACTACATCCTTGCCATTCATTGCATTTAGGCCAAGAAGAAGCAGTTGGTCCTCTACCCACTTTTAAACAATTTTGAGATACACATTTTGTTGATAATCATTATTTTCTAACCTTGTCTTCCAAAATTAAATTACATCCATCTAAAACTTTTGCAGCGCACCGAACATGTAATACAGTAAACCTTTTGACCTCATTTTTAACTTTTCTTGGGTTTTCTTTTAATTTATCATGAATTCATAAGCGCGTCTTCGAATCATTTCTGTAGATTCATGCTTCGTCAAGAAATACAAAGTTCATTTTTAGATTCCAAATATTGTAAATATGCTTCTGATAATTTAGCGCAATGTTGATTTTGACTTTTTTCTGCCAAAAAAAGGGACAAAATCTTGTAGTAAAACATGCAGCGAAAGTACATGTTTTTGGGTATTTTGCTCGTAGCAGTTTTGGCAAGATGGGAATACTCAACAGCCAAAGAATGATAGAACTCTATAAGAAAAGGTGTATTAGAGTCTGCTAAAATGTTGTTTGAGGAAGATTCTATGGACTGGTTGCTATTAGAGGACAATGACCCAACGCATTGCAGTAAAGTTTGTAAGCAGTGGAAGAGTGCAATGTGATTAACCGGATGGACTGGTCGCCACAGAGCCCTGATGCAAATCCCATTTAAAATATCTGACCCTGTAAGCAGCAGCAATTAGCATGAAAAGTAAATTAAATTAAATTAAATCATTGAAACAGTTAACATCAACTACAAAACGTATCTGAAGAACTGGTTCATAGTTGGGCTAGAAGATGTCATACCATTATTAACAACAAAGAAATCAAAGATCCTCGTAACTTTAAAGATGTATTTTCATATTTGTATAAACTTTTGTAAATTAAATAAATGTTTACCTAAAAATCATCAACACATTCTTGTTGAACAAACTTTATCTATTGTGTGAGATTTGCGGGTAAGGCCGGGATCGAACCCGAGATCTTTGGTTTATAGGGTAATTTTATACCTACTCCCCGGTGCGCAGGCACGATACATTAAATATATAAAGATATACCTAATAATTACTGGGTTAATTAAATGGTACAAAATGTTTTTAAAAAGTTCAAGAAGAAAATTGATAAATTGTCTGTAACAACAATACTTAATTTATATCCAACTAAGTAGCAGTAAATTTCATTTTTCTTGTAGTTGTCGAGAATACAAGCTCAATTTGTTTAACGTGATTGGTTTCTACAAATAATTCTATTCCTGTCTTATTTTCTCCTTGAAATAAATAGAACACCCTATGAAACCGAGACAAAGGAATTAATTACAGGAAATATTTACACTGGTGTATTTTGAGGAAACCGTTAATTAAACGATATTTTTATTGTAACAACTTGAATAGATAGTTAGTCATTACATGCAAGTAATACACGAAGTTCATCAGTTTGTAACAGGAGCTAGCAGAACAACTCTCGAAGATTATAGAAAATTAGACCCTACTCTAGCCATCCATGCATTCAAAACACGTAAAGTTGCTCCCCTATCTAAGACTAATCAAGAGCTTGCTTACCGGAGGGGTAAATTTAGATATTATCTCGTCAAAGCTGCTGTCGGAGTCGTCGATGAAAATCCCGTGTTCTCGCTTCAGTCATTTGTAATCGGCAGATAAAAGTAAAGGCTCAAAGATTCAGCCGATGCGATGGTTTGGTCTGAGGAACGTTTCGTGAAAGCAAAACGAATATTGAACGTCTGTTCACGTTTGAAATATATATACATTTCTTTAAAAAATTGTCACATATAAACGGTACAAATTATTCGGACGTTTTAGAACACTTAGCTCCATTCTCTTGGAGAATTTTAGCATTTTACAACAGTTTTGTAAATGTTTTTAATCTCCAAAGCGAAATTCAAACGAGTCCCGTGTCTCAGCTGTTACTTTTGAGGTCTCAAATTCAAAACACGTAGAATACGTGACGCGGATGAGAAAAGCAAATGCTTCTGCAACTATCTGCTCGCTTATTGTTATTCCTCCTGCTACGATTAGTAAATGTGCAAAGGACGCTACAAATAGATAAGCGTAGACACAACAACAAATTCAGATATACGTCATCTTCACGTAAAGTCTACAAATACACAAATGGTCCCCGTGCATTCCACCGAAAAGGAAATTTACGGTGTTAAGGATCACTTGAGGTTTGTATTTACACGTTTTATCTGCCATTACAAGAACACAGAAGCTATAATGTCCGCTGTTATCGGTGGTTTTGCTGTCAAGTTGCTTTTATGCTGTTTTGTTAGACCTTTTGTGATTCTTCAAGCAGAGCAATAAGATCGGGGAAAGTGGTCCGGTTTAGCAACGGTTATATGAAATAAAATATTTTAGTCGTATGTTGCTTTCGACGATAAAAGAGAACCCTTAAGAAGAAAAGCAAACACCATTAACCGTAAAATTTCGCGCTTTAAAACGTTCAGCTGTTTTCTTATTTAAGTTGTAATTTCATTTATAAACGAAGGATATAATAATGCAAATTTGCTGTATTATTGCAAAGCACAGCATAAGCCAAGTTTTGTTTGAACTGATAACAAAGTCCGGTTCAGTTAATCCGTTTGCTTTTAATCTGCATCTACAAGTCAAGAGCCTAGTAAATATTGCTATGTTAATGGAGTATCTCCAGACAGAGTAGTAGCACAAATGCACACTCCTTTACATTCGTCGACAAAGCTTTTTAACCGCAGCGTTGAAAGCCCTTACCACGTACTTTACTGTTTGCTAAAGCACGAGCAACAAACTGAATTTAAATCTTACCAGGTTTTCATAACTGCATTATATTATACGAAAATTAATATTATATAATCACTTCCGTCTTTTCACACAATACCAGGCACTAATGGAATCTGCAAAACTAGAAATAGGAGTAATAAAGGCCGCGATGAAAAGCGTTATAAAGGACGCAATTGATCACAATCAATCACTGGCGTCTGCAGCCACTTTTAATTTGAAATAGAACGTAATGCCAACTAAAGCTCCATGAAAAAGGCTTTGTTTAAAGCGAGGGTGCAAACGACACAGAATGAAACATAGACACAATTAAATGTCATCGCGTTCTGCAAAAATTAATGCCGCGCATGAAATTTCACTATAGTGATAAATTTTAGTGTAAAAATCAAAGGAAGACTTCAAAGCAACCGATTTTATAATTAAAGTCATTTACTTGTATACAAAATTCCCCAGAAATTGATATCCCTTTGTGTTTCGTCCAATCATGCATGATGACTAAATTTTCAGAATCAAAATACATGACTTATTGAATATAAGCCGAAAACTGAAATTGTTTTCATAGAGTTCCATTTATAGCGTTTCATATACCTGTGAAAATAAATTGGTGGACCAAAGTTCTGGTCTAAAGTTAAAAATCCCTAAAGCTTCTGTCGATATTAAACTGTACTAAAATTCAATGAAATTCGAAAACGCTTTGATTTATATTTAAAGGAGTTTTAATGCTCTAACGGTATTCGTAGGCACAGAAGGAAAAACTTCAACTGACTGAAATCACAAGTACGACAAGAAGATGGGTAGAAACGTATACAGGGTGTCTCAGACATGCCTCCCCAGGCCTATAACTTTGTTATTTTAAAAAATAACTATAATAAACTATATTATATATTCGTAAATGGGAGCAAATTCTCTATAAGATGCTGAAAGAAAATGTTAGAAAATCTGTACTCATATTATGGCAGCGATATTCAACTTTTTTTTTCAAATTGCACACTATGCTTTTTTTCGCTCATTCTGATAGTACTTTTTATTCTCTTTATAACCATATAAACCAATATGGGTCTTACATAAGAAAATTCTCGAAAAAATACGATTGAAAGTTGAAGTCTAAGTTTGCCATGGAAACAACTGATTGTTGTAATTTGTACTCGTCGGCGATGAAAACAATAGCGTATAGCTGTAAAACAATTGCAATTTACGTTGTAAAGAATGACAAGTGCTCTTTCTGTATTTGTATGTTCTTGTTTAAAATCATAGGAGTATTAGAAATGAATTACACTAATTCTGAAGAGCTTGATATGATCCTTATTTATGGTTCATGCGAGAGGAATGCAAGAAGAGCAGCAAGGTTGTATGCAGAAAGGTATCCGCTATTGTTTTTATCGCCGACGAGTACAAATTACAACAATCAGTTGTTTCCATGGCAAACCCAGACTTCAACTTTCAATCGTATTTTTTTCGAGAATTTTCTTATGTAAGACCAATATTGGTTTAGATGGTTATAAAGAGAATAAAAAGTACTATCAGAATGAGCGAAAAAAAGCATAGTGTGCAATTTGAAAAAAAAAGTTGAATATCGCTGCCATAATATGAGTACAGATTTTCTAACATTTTCTTTCCCCATCTTATAGAGAATTTGCTCCCATTTACGAATATATATAGTTTATTATAGTTATTTTTAAAAATAACAAAGTTATAGGCCTGGGGAGTCATGTCTGAGATACCCTGTATATAGCTAACGTAACCTTCAGAATTTCTTGAATATATTCCTGCATAATTTGTATATCCTTAGCTTTAACCATTAATAAAATAATAGCTATTTATGGTAAAACTGAATAAAAAGAAATTTTATCCACGAAAGGAAAAGTTTAGCTCACGAGGCGCAGCCAAGTGAGCTAATTTTCTTGAAAATATTCGACTTTGTTTAAACACCCTGTACAAATCAGAATCCATAAATAAAGAGAAATACGGGGTACATCAGAGGATTCCCAAAACCCCTTTGGAACAATATAACAGAAGCTGTAGCCACCGCTGTTAGTAGTTATCTTTTTAAACCTGTTTTTTGTGGTAACCTGTTAGTTATCCCACCTAGAGATACGCCTGACGGGCTCATCGTGGAAAGACAATGGTGCCACAAATCGCCCATATTTTCCAAGGAGGTTGTCACGTGGTTTTGAATTTTTCGTAAATTCTTTAGTACGGTCCTGTCCTTCCTAATTTTAATTTCGTGCTTTGATATGTTATTTTTGCTACAGTTAATTCCGTTTTATTCTGTAGGGCATCCAAGGTTACACCAACTCAGGCCGTTTTGCTTGAAGTTCTACGAAATCTTCAAAGTCACCCCCAATATTTTGTCGTTGTAGAAATGTTCCTTTGTTAAAAATCGCAAGGTGACCCAATTCACGCGTATTTCATCGAGACATAATGTCATATTATTCCAGTTGATACAGCTTCACGTGATACGGTTCGGGGAATCCCCTGAACGCGAGGCTATGTCAGGTGACATGGCTTAACGTCGTCCGAATGTTTCACACCCCTCCTCAGTACAGTGGCAACTTCTAGATCATATCGGACGTCTTTGGCTGCTGAGGTTTAAGACAGGTTTGCAAGTTCTTTGTTTTCCGCTTGGGTATTTATTCCCACCGAGAAGAGCCCTATTATCGTAGTTTTCAGGGAAAACTAAAATTTACGACTTGGTCGGATTCACCAAGAGGGTGTCATATAACCTCGGAGTAACATAGTGTTGTGTGAAAATGGAAATTGACAGTATAACACAAATTCAGTATGCTGGATTAAGAAAACCCCTAAGGAATATTCTTCATTTGTCTTGCACCTGCCTTCCCAGGAACGGGACAACATCTCCTTTGCCGATCACCATCAACGTCCGCCACGTTACTCCCCACGTTACTGCCGAGCAAGTACCAACATCTCGCCAGGTAATCTACTTCCTTTTTGATGATCCTGCTTTGTAGTTTGTGTTTTCAACATTAGTTTCAATTTCTACGATTGCCGCTTGCTGGCAGGCCTTTTAAATACTGTTCAGCTTAGAATTTAATAAGTACCGCCTTTTGTTATATCTTTGTGTTGTGTTTGAAACCTGTATTTTTGAAGTAGTCGATTGCTGGTCTATCCGTTTTATTCGGCGGCATTGTAAGCAGGCTTTGTGTATCGCCTTTCGGCGGATTTTATATTCACATAGTAAAGATTGAGGGCCGCTGGCAAACCAGTTGACTAGTTGTGTTATTGGTTTTGTGTTCAGATTATAGTTCAAGGTTTAAGTCAGCTTAAGATATCATTTTGTGGTTGGTTGAATGTGTAAAATTTAACGGTGCTTATTAAATTGTTAATTTAAGATTTGTTGTTCAGCGTGTTTTGCCTGGGAATTGAGGGGCTAAGGTTGTAAACGTTTTGCAGTACTTAAACGTAAATGTTCTATCGTCCCGTAAAGTAAATGTCATATTTATAATTTGTGATAACGTAATATTCTTGATTGTCGCCCTCTCTTGTGTAATTTCTTTGTATTCATTTTCGTGTCTTTTGATTCATTAAATATCTAATTGTCAATTTAGCTGCCCTTGTTATTGTGTTCAGTCCTCTCCGATAATATTTTGTATTGGTGTTTTGCTAAAGATTTACGTGTAATGTGTTAGCCTGCCTACAACTTTAAGTATTTCAGTAAGGAAGAAATTTTCAGTCAAGCAACGTAAGTTACATCTTGCGGCAGGATGCAGCTACAACCGCCTTTGTCCAAGCCCTATGAAAATCTTCTGTAGTGGGTTTCCTTCTTTTAGATGTTTGGGCGACTTTAATATCACAGTGGCGCTCAACATTTTTATCCCTACTAGACAACCCCTATCGAAGGGTTTTAGTGTTTCGAACCGCCCTTTTGACGATGGGTGAGACAACGAAGACGTGAGTGGAACCAGCACGTAACCAGAATCGCAGACACTAGAATAGCAAAAATAGCTCGCAACGGCATACCACATGGCAGACGACCTCCAGGGAGACCACCAAAAAGATGGCGCGACAGCTGGCAGTCAACATCACAAGACCAACCTCAACAGCCAGCGTGAGGTTTTCAGAAGAAAAATAGGCGACTCGCCTTTTATAAGCAGAAGAAGAAGAAGAACCGCCCTTTTCCACCGTTTAGCTAGCCGCGCGCCTAAATGACTTTACCATCCCCCTATAATGTCGTAGTGCAGAATAAGCACGTGACAAGGTCACACCGTTAGTCATTACCTCTTATCCTCGGAAGCTGCGGCTGATCTACTACTCTATTCACAATTTCCTAATCTGTAGTGTGGTAATTCTTTTTCTGTAAGTGATGTTGGTGGAGAGCAATTAAGCCGTGAATGACCTGAGCATTGACCACTGCATGTTTTATTTGCTGTCGTCGAGCTTAAGGAGTCTACCAGAAGTGTAAAAACCGTGGTTCCTGTTCAACTTCCCATTCCGTCTACTATAAACTGTCAACAATGGTGATGCATAGTCCTATGGCAGAAATGGATAAGGTATGTGGCTAATTCAATGTTCATTCATGTAGCACTTTTGGCCAATGCCACTGACAGTCCTTGGCGGTTGCAACTTTTGATAAACTAAGCCTTTTGGTGATCTTCCCCACTCGCAGGGAAGAAGAAAATGTCCCAATTCTTGGCAAAAGTTAAATAATAGTGTAGTTAGGGCGCCTAATGAAGGCACGATCGACTCGCATGACGTGCCTGGTCAGCACCTGAGTCTACACAGAACTAAACCGTGATACAGTATGGAAATAATAAAAACCCTTCCAACACTTTAAGGCACACTAACATGACGACGTGTAAGAAGAGGACGTGCATTTCAGCTTGGGGGCTGAGGACTGTGGAACCCTGATGTTCTCACTTTTCTGAGCGGAAATTGGATCCCACAGAAATTGAAGCTCGGGTTGTGATGTGGAGGCTGACTCTGAATGAAATAATATTTCTATAGCCAATGATCACCACTAAAGAATTCTCTAACTTACCAAGATTGTTACGAACAAGCCTAAGACGTTTTGGGGCAGTTCTTTTACAGACTGTCATGTATGTATTTAGGTTTCCGACCTAGATTTGGTTTACAAAAGTTAATCCACCTTGTGCCCTGCGTCATTCTTAAAAGTTTGTCGATTGAAATCAGATACACTCTGAACATCAACCTGACATGCATATGCTCCTTTAGTTCTACATTTTCTAGACAAATTAATTTGTTTAGAAAACGACGAGATACTTACCTCTCCCCCTTCTCCTATTCATGAAATGTAAATTAATATTTATAGCTGCAACAAAATCTCGTATTCGCAATATCATATTGGATCAACAAAATCACCATACTCAAAAACTGGAAAACAGAGCTGTATCACGTGTGATGTGATATTTCTAAATAAATTAGACGTGCTTTATAATCTCTGTATTTGATTTCTAACTAATTATAGAAATTGAAGAACATATGAAACCAATGAAAAGTTCTTTCGGATTATCAATACCCCCATTCGATGAGTGTTTTTCAGCACAGAAGATTTTTATGCAGCTTCGTTGGTGTGACGTATCTTCTTAACGAAAGACATATCTCTACTTTTTTGAGTTTTGTCTGAAAAAAATGTCTTCTATTTGCTATTAAAGTCTAATTTGTTATCTTTGTATATAATTGGTTCGTATTTTCACTTCCTTAAGGTCAAATTTAAATTAACATAAAACGATACATCTTTAATCAGCGTGTCCCACGACTTTAAGGGTGTGTTGCTCAAAAATCATTTATTTTGTAACGAACATACAAACATTTATAATAATTTTAAAAATTTGTAGGTGGTGCTTGTAATTTCAAGAAAATAGAATCATATTGGCTATGAATACCAGCGTCATCTGACATCAATCCTTTGATTACTTCATTTGGGGATACCTAAAGAACGTGCTTATGCCAAAACATCTCAAACTAAGTAAAAACTTGCTGCTGAGATCATGGATGCTGCAGCAACTAATCGTACTGACATTGAGAGTCTTCGAAGAGTCACTTCTTCAACTATAAGGATAGCTTAAATGTATAAAACGAATGAGGTGGACAGTTTTGACTGGCTTCGAAATTTAAAATTCAATAGAAAAAATATTAGCTATTGTCTTATTACTAGATTTTGTATTTAAACTTAAAATTACCGGAGCTTCATTAGGAGTGGATTTGGAGCATATGTTCATTAGACTTTCAACAAGCTTTAAAGCTAAGGCCGTTAAGCCGCGGGACACCCTGTATATATTGCCTTTGTAATTAAATATAGCTTTAAATTTCAAAATAATTCAAATAATCTATTTTAACAATCAGACCTTGTTTTCATATTTTACTTTAACATCCTTGCTAATTTACAGGGTAAAAGTCGAGCTAGGTATTATTACTTCTAATCCATTCCCAAATTCCAATTATTGGTATCCCCTTTGAAACGTTCTGTACTATTTTCACTTAAATCATCACCTATCAAATGGAATTTAAAAGGGAACTAACTACTACAAGTTGGTCTTTACAAAAAAATTCTCTGTGCACTACAAATGTAAACGTATATGACGGTGACGTTCAAAAGGAGTTCTATTTTTATTTTCGCTTTATACGTGTGCTTTCAGAAATACTGCATTTCAGACTCTTTAAATTTTTTAATTATTTACCCTGTGATGGCCAGTACTAGTTTTATTGCAAAAAAAGTTTACGAATTAAATTGTTTTTCATTCTAAAGGCAAAAACAGTAAAAGCAGAGAGGAGTGGAGAAAACATCGTTTGTGGAAGTTTCTATGATAATAGTAGCGAATCAAGATGAGCGTGAATGTACATCGATTTGTATTAATAGTATATTGTAACGTAGTGGTTACAGCCAAATGTACCGTAGTAATTAATAAATTAAAAAGTAAAGTTAGTTAAAATTATTCGAAAATCTGATAATAATTGAGTATAAATGTATTGGTCTATTTATTTTATAACAAATTCATGGTGGGTGTGGTTGTCCAAGAATCACGTTAATTCAACTAACATTACATAATATTAACACACTTTGGTGAATTTTATAAGAGTGTTTACCAAAAACAAGCAAAGTTAACAAACAAATACCTTTAAAATAATTCAAATTAGTCTTGGAACAAAGAAAATATTAAAATAAAAGTAATATAAATTGAAATCATCAGCAAGGCTCAAATATAATCAAACTAAACAGAATACAAAAGAGTTATCTTACATTAATCGTAGGGAACATCGCTAATAACATGAAAAACAAGATTATTCCACACACCAACCATGATCACCGCTTGCTGACCGATGCCTTTTATATAAGAAGCCAGCTCCCACGCACACGTGATTCTAAAAAAAGGCTATGTATTTTCACCCTGCCATGAATATGTTGACATGCCTAGCTGCGTAATTCAGCATCGCCGTGAATGTTTAAGAATGTCATTTCGGCCTATATTAGGAGGAGAGCGTCGTTAATTTAGTGACCAACGACCAATGGTCACCTAGACTCTATACCGACCTCCAGACTGCAGGAAAATCCTGCCCATCAGCACCGCTCGCCTGACACTCTTACCACTACTCCACATTGGCTTCATTTACCGATTTACCACTTGTTTATTGGTTCTCATAATAACAAAGAAACAAGTGTAAATTTACCTCCCTAGGGACGTAAGAACTATAAAACCATTTTTTGTAACTACCGTTTAAGTGTCTGGGTAAACTAATTTGATGATAATTAATATAAAACTACGTGCTATGTCAAAAATTTAAATATTTTAACATTCCTTTATGTAAAGCTAAAAATATTCTAAGAGAGAATTGGAAAGTAAAGACCGGAAACTCCAAGTGATCAATAAATTGCTTAAATCGCGTGAAAACTGTCGATTCTTGTTTTTGTGTTGCTTTTTATGAAAAAAATGAATGTAAGGAGATATGTATTTCTTTCAACAATTTATACGTTGTTTTTGCAAAAGATGAATAACAAAATACATTTTTAAAGTCGTCGGTTAAAATGCAGTCTGCATTGTTTTTTGTTTGCTTTTGATACCCGAAGTTAACTTCAAATTAGTGGAGTAAATTTGAATTTAGAGAAGAGCATTAGATCGATGTTGTGAGCAAGGTGACAACTGACAACCCTCATTCGTTAGCTGTTCCCTTTGCGGCAGTGCTGCCACAACAACACATTACAATTTTTATTACCATAGAGTGCTGTGTGTATTTTGCTCTGTCCTGTGTTTCACCCCCGCTTCTAACAATGTTTATAATGGCAACAAACCAACGAGGGCAGATAAAGATACGTATTTATTTTGTAGTGTTGGGCACAAAATAATTCCGTACCCAGCGAATTTACTGCAGATCACAATAAAGCCTGATTTATAAAATTTATAATTTGCAACGCCCCCTGATCCTACCGCCTTTTTTAATAAACAAAATGCTTTGTTCCACAGTTGAAATATATAAAGCAAAAAAGTGGTGAGCGTTTTTACAAAAAAGAGCCTGCAATAATATATTCCGAATGCCTATGGACGCAACTGACAACTGAATGGATTTAACCAGGAAATTCTAATTAATTGAAGCGGGTTTACACCGCAGATGTCAAGTTTTTGACAATGCCGTGGACACAATGCAACGCTCAGCTTTTTTTTTCATTAACAAGAGCACTGCATGCATTTTAAAAGAATCGCCTGTAATTTTAGTTATGCGGCTAAGACTTAAGACGTTGTATTAATAACATTCTTCATAATTCGGAATACTATTGCAATATCAGGTGTCTGGCGGATACATGCATTATGAAAATTGAAATGTTTTACGAAAGCTGGCAATGCACCACTGTTTGGCAGAATGCCTAGACAATTTCAGAAATGTTTTCCATTATGATCTTTTAGGAAAATATGTTGTCTTAGCAGGATAAATTTCTACATTTTATATTACAGGTCGCCGCCGCAGCGAATTCATTTTTTTCAAGAATAATTCATTTCGTGTAATTTCTCCTTTTATTGTATTTTTTCCTGTTAATGTTGGCATAAACTGTATTTTATTATAAAAAGGGTACTCTTTTAGTATTTTTTTTAATTTAACAAAAATCCAGTTCATTAAGAAAAGATTGCATTTTTTATTTGGTTATTTAGAAATTAGAGCTGGCAATTCTGAAATTCTATAAAAACTTTTACGATTCTCTATAAAAATGTTATGCAAGTTTCGGAGTGTTAATAACATAACTAAATTTGCTGTTATAAAATAAGCAATAATTAAATACTTGAATAAAACTGGAGTAAGGGTATTGTTAGATTACAAATGGGCGCTTAAAACTATCGATAATCAGCGTTTGGTAAATAAATTGGAAAAATACCGAGTTCCATATAGAAAATAAATGGCTTCAATAGTACCTGCCAGGTATCAATGACAAACGACTTCATTTGGGGATACTGCTTACAATATAAATTATTCAGGTGTTCCCCAAGGATTGGTTTTAGGTCAATTATTATTTCTACGGTATATTAGTAATAATAACCTCGAACTGAACCTTAAATAATAGTTCCAATACATTTATTTGTCGATGATACGTTAATCTTTGTAAATGCTGAAAACCTTGTTGACTAACTATTGTCTCATCAGTAACGATGGAATAATATTTTGCAGTTTTATGTAATTAATAGGTATAGGATTTCTATGCATTTACAAATGCTGAAATATGCAAGCACTTATGCACTATAAAAACGTGAAATATGCACTTAAATATGCGCTTAAAAATCATGAAATATGCGTCTATTAGAAATATTTAATAAAAATATGCACTTTTGATGTCGAATCGTGTTGAGGTGTTGTGGTACTTGAAAGCGTTTTGTTGCATTTACTTTATCGTCGCACACTGTACAATACAACATCTTATCTGAACCTTTCTGAACTATCTTATTTGAAAGATTAGTAAACAAAAGTACAGGTAAATTTTTCTATGAACACTAAGTTGTCAAAGGGTCTTTGGAATTTCCTAATACCTATTTATCATAATACCGCAGGATGTAAGTATTTAAATTTGAGTTGAAACTTTTTCTTTCTTAGAAAATATAAACAAGTACACAGATGGTTAAAGCAGTAAAATATTTTAAAGCCTAGTATTTAACAACAGGCTTAGATTATGGGTTTCTCATAGACTCAACTAAACCGCCCTTGGTTGGTTGTCTAAAATATTAAAATTATTTAAAAAATATTAGAAATTTCATAATTAAAGCATGTAAACTGCTCAAAAAATGGTAAAATATGCATGCATTTATAAAAAAAACACCTAAATATGCATTTATATGCACTTTCAAATTGACATATGTGGTTCATATGTGGCTTAAACATGTAGAAATATAACTCTGCATATGTTTGCTAGAAGCAGAAAAAACATGCAAATGCGTAGAAATCCTATACCTAGTAATTAATAAGCTTTTCAATTTCCTGCGCCATATTATAGAGTAATATCTCATGTTGAATGTCACGGGAAATCAATTGATATTTAAGTCTTTTCAACCATGACTCAAAACTTGAGCTGTCAATTACGTAAATGACACAACTGCACAAAATTCTTCATGTCCTTGGATTGTGAAACTTTGAACAACTAAACGCCTATGATTATAAATATATAATTTTTAAAAGTCACAATCAAGCAACCGTTATTTCTTGTTCTTCTTGTTTCGACTAATTAGCAAATACATTTACGGTATTGTCTGTGGTATTGCAAGCTCTAACTACAAAACTATGCGCTACACTTTCTTCGTAAACCTTGAACCTCTCCAAAACTGACTTCCAGTTGTTCAATCCTTCTTTGAGAAAGTAAGTTACAGTAAATTTGTCTCCTACAGACGTTTCTGGCAAAGTGACATACAAAGGTAATGCATTTTCACATACACTATAAAGTATTTTACCTCTCGCTTTATCAGAAGTAATATCACAAGTGACTAGAATTTTACCGACAATTTTTTTGCAGTCATGAACAGGACTGCTTGTTGCGACGAAAATCTAACAAGCAAGAGTGATCGTGACGGCAAAAATTGCCTGTAAAATTCTAGTCACGAATGGTATTCGGAATGACAATTCCTCGAATTAGAATGAAATTACTGAAATACTTGTCACTCAAAAAAATTTGACAGACGTTGTCTCTAAGCAACGCTGGTAGTCGTAAAATTTCCGCGGAAATTTCACTAGTAGTGAAATTTCTAGTATAATTCGATTGTGATTGGTTAAATTCACCACAATACTGTGATTTCATTGGATGGCAGATTATGACTGGAATTGTCAAGTTAAGACCATTTACATGTAATGTACCGTTTAATTTTGATTTGCCTTTTAATAGTATAGTTCGAATTAGAAACTATTTTTTTGTTATTCTCGTTCTCTATACATATGGGAGCACATATTGGTATCGGTATTGTACTAATAGAAATATCAGGTTCATTAGTAACATTCTGCATTTTAAAATTTATTTGGGACTTTGGTACGGAAGTTACGAATTTATCCATTCCAACTTTTAAATTACATAATAATTAAGTAAAAGTTGCTAATCCACCTTGCTTTGGTGTTGTCTAAAACTGATTACCAGTAGTAGCAATAAAAAAGAATAAATCCAGACAAAATATATACATTTGGCTTTGTACATCTTGAAGGTCGATAACTTCATTCGTATGGAATTGTAAAACCACTGTAGACGAAACAAGCGCCGCGAACAAATTAAACGTGTAGGGGTTACGAGGTAGTTGGGCTCGAACCATGTAGAAACTGAAAGATGATGTTTTAAAACGGGACGGGTGTATAAGAAAAATAAAAAATCTTTCTCGAGAAATACAATATGTACAAGTAAAGATGTAAATGGAAATATTTGGTCATAATACGTACTTTTTAATCATAATTCTTATGGGAGTACTGCCCCTCATAAATTTCTTATTATTAGGCCCCGGTACCCCAGCGAATCGGTACCTACGAAGACAGTAGTTCCCGTGTTAAAAGGAACAAATAACCTCAAAATAACCCTTGGCCTGAAATACGGACTGTCTGCGACTTTAAAAAAGTCTGTGTGCTCAGAAGTCGTTAGTAGACGTAAATCAGTTTATTATTTTATTTTTCGATTGAAATTTCCGACTACCTATCACTAAAACTGCAACAGAAATACAATCTGCACAATTTATTTTATTTTCTGCAAAGGTGGGGGTTACCTTACCCCACCTGTATTAGTAGAGCAGTGAGGCTAACAATCTACTAGGGACGATAATAATTGACTTGCTCACACTTCCAGAAGTTAATAGAAAAGCATAGGACAAACGTAATAGTTATTTGTACAACTAGTAATGAAAGCAATACTTTTTTTCATGAGTTTGAAGTTTGATGCACGACGGCGAAGCCGGAGTGCATCAATCAAACGAGTGAAAAAAAGATGCTTTCATACGAGTTGTACACAATATTTTTTTGCATTTTTACATTTTAAATCCCTCAAAACAGGATAAAAAGGATTTGAGAATTGACAGTTGTCAAACTGACAATCTACAATATTTTATTTAAAGCATACTTACTTAATGCAAAATGCAAAATGTTATGATTTTTTGATAAAAAAAGTCCACTTTTTTTGTCATAATGCAAAAAAATTTGTATAAGAACAATTCTTAATAAATTGTAAAATAAACATAGCAAACAACCAGGTAAAAATGTAAAAACATAAATGAGTTACTAAATATTATCAAAAATTAATTAAACCAATGTGGAAGGTACCCAGTCAAAACATATCAAAATAACTTTCCTGGTTGAGACTGGACTAACTCCTTCTTAGACGGGCACCGTAGTTTCTCAAAAAGGTTTGCTTAAAATATGAAAAGTACTCGGGCGGCAATATACGATGAAACCATTCAGTAAATTTTATTAAAAATCTGAGCGAAGAAATTAAGGACCTCTTGGTACCAATACCTAGATATTTAGAATTTTGATGAATGAAATTTCCCAGTAAATATAAAGTTCGTGTCAAAAAAGTCTGCAAGTGCTGTTGGCGAACCCTTTCCACCATACGTCGTCTATTGAGCTAGCTACATGTGTACATCATGGGCGGGAAATAGTCCTAAAGGATGCTGATACACTACCAAAAAGAATTGGAAGATAATAGTTACAGAAAGCAACCTTTTCAAAGGGCCAAACGGTACGAGTGCTCTAATTGCCTTCTGCAATGAGTGTCGTTTGATAATTAAGATAAATTTCTATGATATAGCGCCACTACCTGCATGGTGACGTCACAGCTGGTAAGTGTGGTCTTTCAAAGAAAATTATATCAAATTTGAAACCAAAGCTATGCATTGCTTTTGTTCTACAGAAGTTTGAAGTGTGTAGAGGTTAACATAAAAAATTGAAAACGGTGAATTCCCTGCAGTTATAAAACTTTTTTTAAAAGTGGACGACTGCTCAGATTAAGGTGGATTTAAATAAAGTTTGTGGAGACTCTGCACTGTCGCTGAAGCCAGTTTATTTCTGGATAGAATAAATTTCAACTTGGCCGAACGAGCAATGAAAATGAAGCCCACTCTGGACGCCCACTTGTCACTAGGACGGATATCATTGAAAAAATCCACAATATCGTTAAGGAAGACCACCGAATAAAAGTACGCAATATTGTTGGGATTGTAAGCATCTCATCTGAACGGGTGCATAATACTGCACGAAAAATTGTATATGAAAAAACTTTATGCGGGATGGATGCCGGGTTTGTTGACTAACGACCAGAAGCGTACACGAAAGGAAATTTTATCGCAATGTTTGCACTATTTACCCGCAATCCAAATACGAAACATGGATACACCACTACACACTTGAGACAAAACACTGAATAGCGAGCAGGGAAACTGTGCCGAGGATGGCGAACACCATTTTGTCGGCTGGGCAGGTGATTGCCACTGTTTTTTTAGTATTCACAATGAATAAACTATTATACAACTTTATTGGACCGTTTTAAAGAACAGCTGAAACCAAAACGCCCAAGATTGGTGCCCAAAAAATGCTGCCCCACCAAGACAATGCGCCATCGCACAAGTAGACAATTGCATTGGTAAAATTAGATTATTTAGGCTTTGAATTAGTTCCTCGCCGACGCCATTCTCTGGATTTATCCCAGAGTAATTTTTTCCTCTTCCCAAACTTAAAAATTTGGCTCGGTGTGAAGAAATTCACGTCAAATGAAGCTGTCCTTCGCTATCAAGTGGGTAGCCCTCAATTGACATTATGTTGAAAAGTGAAATAGATTTAAAAAAAAAATATGTTTTTCCGACAAACGTTTAAAAATGTTACTTTCCCGCACTCATTTTGCGTGCGGGAAAGTCCACTTTCCCGCACTAGTGCGAGAAAGTAAAAACTCAGAAAATCGCATAGCAACCATCCTTACTAGATTATTACTTTAAAAGGAAATGTCAAATTTTACAACTTGAAAACTTACAAAATGATTGTTTAGGACGATTCCTAAGGCTGGCCGCTGACATGCAATTTTCAATTGCGCAACAGTTTGGTTGCGAGAGTGACTACCAAGGGTTTACATGGCAATGCGCTCACATGCAACTGATATGCAACTATTCAGTTGCTCAACTAAAAAGTTTGTGTCCTGACACAAACTATTTGATTGCGCAATTCCGTGCAATTGTTTTGTATCGTACAGATTCAAATACGTTAAAGCTGACTTGCAACCAAACAGTTGCATTGATTGTTCTTCTTCTGGCCTTTCAATGCTTATGATTCTTATGAATTATAGCCTCTTCTTATATATGAAGACTTCAAACCATTTTTAAGGTGGATTAATCCTTTCTGCTCTCTATTTTCTACAATTGTTTATGTAATTTGGTTTTTTGTATCACACTTTTCCATATCTTCCTATTTTGCACTGCCACCCTCCATTCCTTCATCCCTATAACTTCCAGGTCCTGTGTTACTTCATCTCGCCACCTTTTTCTTGCTCTACCCCTTTCTCTCTTTTTGTATGGCATCCATTCAGTAATCTTCAACATTTCTTGTGGTTTCCTCCTCATTACATATCCAAACCGTCTTATTCTTTGCGATTTGATGAATCGTACTATATCTTCCTCGTTAATTTCTTTCTCTATTTCAAAGTTCATTCTGCTTCTAATTTCTTCTTCAGTTCTTATTGGACCCAGTATTACTCTTGGAATTTTCCTTTCAAATCTCCTTAATTCCTCTTGTTCTTTCTTTGTTAATGTTCCTGTGTTTAGTGCATATGTCACAGTAAGCCTCATCAACGTTTTATGTATTTTATTTTTTGTTAGTTTTTTTAATTTTTTAACATTGTAATCGTTGTTCCAAGATAATTAAATTTCTCTATTGCTTGAAAAGTATAGCCTCCCACCAATAAAACATCTTCCTTATTGACTGACTCTGTTTCACACTTCATGTAGGTACATAGTTTTCTTTTCATTTATTGTTAATCCATATTTCCTAGCTTCAATGTCTATGTTTGCAACTTTTTTTGCAGTGTTTTTTTTTATTTAGCTATTCCTGCCAAATCATCGGCATATGCTACTACTTGGGCTTCTTGCTGTATTATTGTAGTGTTTGGTTTAGCCCCTAATTATTTACTCCAATACCAGGTTAAAGATAGTTGCAGATAGTGCGTCTACCTGTTTTACACCTTTATTAATTTTAAACTTCATGATGAAACTAAACAGTTTAGTTGCATGTGTGCTTTCATTAGTGTGATCGACGATTTAGTTGCGTATGTGAGCGCGATTGGTCAGTTCGCGGATCAAACTGTTGCACAACTATTGCAAAACTAAAAATTGCATGTCAGCGACCAGCCTAAACGTTTATAGGAAAAAGTTGTTCCTAACACGTGCGGGAAGAGCGATTCCGAAACTCATGCAGGTACAGAAACGGAATCGCTAACTTCCCGCACTTGTTATGAAAATAACTATTTCGCATTTCATACACTAATGTATTCCATTAGTACACTCAAAATCCTGAAGTAATGGGCACTTTACAGTATAGCAACGTCAGGTTTCATTAAAATGCAATTTGGCAGCTTCTAGGGCAGCATTTAAAATATCTTCTGAATGGTTTTTCAAGTTATTTTCATCACTCAAGTCCATTTCGGAATTAGATTTCCAAAAAAATGTATTTATTTGTTTGAACTGAATTCTGTTATGTCAAAAGCAGTTCCTGTCAGATTACTATGTTATCGAGAATCCGCCTGCCTTTTCCAGTGTTTTTATTAATTTTATTCAGAATGTATCTCAATAAATTTAGATAACTTTTTATGTGAGAATATAAAATGCGAAAAAATAGTATACGCGCCGCGTCAGAAAAGTGATTTAACTAGACTCATATGGCATTTAAGTACTCGCTATCGCTCGTACTCAAACCTACCATACTCGTCTGGTAAAAATCCACTTTTCTGCACTTGGTACGTAATCTACTATTAATTTGATTTTTACCATAATTGTCAAACGACCTTCTTATATTACTATTTTCTCTGATTCTGCTTTCATTTACACTATTTATTTATGGTTCGTTTTATAAAAATACTTGGCAATTTCCATTTGAGGAAATGTTGGTAAAATAGTTAGGTTGATAACAACGATTTATTTTTTGGCAGTTGACAGAAATTTGACATTTGCCTAGTTGTTTGCCTATTATTCAGTGTCGTATACCAATTTGTGAAAACAAAATACTTATTAACAAAAATCGTTTAAGAGTGAAGCTCATCCTTGCTTTAAAATGCGTGCTAGAATAATGTCATTCTAATGTCATTCTAATGCCAAAATAGCGAAAGCATACTAATATGTAACAATCGTTCATCCAATTTAACTGTATATTAATCAGACTATGACAAACCAAGTTTAATCTGTCTGCCCTCTAAGTACGTACTTAACTCAACCTCTGAATGTGGTATTGTTTCGACTATTGAAAATTACGGGAAGAAAAGTGCTAGCCGATTTGAAAGATACCGAAGAAGGCATGCGTACTACTAGGATTCAAAACAAGCACTTTTCACCGCTACAGAGAAACATGTGGAAAATTCTTACAGCAAGTGTGGTCTTCTTTCTCTTATGGCCTGAGCCCAGTTAGATGGTTTGTTATTAACTTATAAGTATGAATTTTGTGAGCCTCCTTTGTACATATGCTGGGCAGGAGGCTAACCCATCGAAAGAGGTGAAGGAGATCAATCAGCAGTGTTGCGAGGTTAGCGGTTATCAAAGGTTATAAATTCCGGTATCGCTGGTCTCAGGAATCGAACCCGTAATGCGTAAGGGACCGACGCCTTTTATACGTAGCTATCCGCTTCTCTACCAAATTAATGTGGTGGATAATTTAAAGTCTGGTTTCCACAACTACAGCATAGTTCCACTCAAAGTGGATCAACTTCCGAACTGCTTCTTAAATTTCCTTTATTATAAACCTTTGAAAATTTATAAGTAACTTCCTTACATCATGTCAAAACAAGCAAATATGCATAATATTATGAAACACATTATAAATTTTGCAAGGAATCATTATTAATGACGATAATCTGAATCCTAACTTTTTGAAAATGTAAATTAGTTAACACTTAACAAAGATTTATTATTATAGGAACTCTTCTGATTATAATTTAACGCCCCACTCGCAACACCTAAACTTTCTTTTATCACAGATTTCATTTTGTAATCGCAACGTTACGATAGAAATTAGGTTACTTCGCCTTTAATAGTAATTTTGAAGCTTACGACTACCATCAACAACGTCGTGGAATATAAAGATACACCCACAAAAGGTTTTATGAACCTAAATGGAAACATGTTAAAATTTATTAGGATTTCTCGATTAATTTTATGGCCATAGGACTTCATTACCATTATGAGCCCTTGAGCCGAATAATAAAGGTTATTTATTAATTTAATAAGCAATCTAAACGAATGGTTATTGTGGAAAAACATATAATGTTTTCGTGTTTAATTTCATACAAAGTAACTGGTTAACAACTAAATCAGTTATGCTTCCTTAAAGAATAAGTTTGAATGTAAGTAATTCCTGGATGAGTAAGTTAAGAATTTGCACAATTTATCCCCAAAGTAAACAGTAATTTCCATTTACATGTCAACTGCGAATTAATTAATAAAGTTAACAGAATAAGTGCATTCTGGTGTAAGTTGGATAACTTCTCAGACGGAGATCCAAATCTTAGTTGTCACTTGAGATGGGATTCAGATTGAAGAAAAGCGTCGTTGGATTTAAATAAATGAGCTTTCCTGCCTCCATCTTTTATTCTTAAATGGGCCTTATTAAGTATTTTGATAACTTTCGAATTATGTTATTACGTAAATTTTAAAACAACCCTTAATTAATTAATAAACACGAGAGCATTTACTTATTCTTTAGTAACCACACAAAAAAAGTAATAGGTAAACTCAAAGTCTACTTTAATCTAAGTCTTTAAATAGTAATAAAATATTAATTTGTAAAAGATTAGTGTGTATTGTGACACGTAAAGCGAGAAAGTAAAATTCGTTTGTGAATGTATGCGTTTTTCACACGATTACTTGTTAATGAATGTAATAAAAATACATAGGAAACTTTATTTTTGATGTTGCTTTAGGATAATTTACTTTAAACACGCAACCTTACATGCGTTTATAAATTACACCGTAATAATCTAACTCCATTATCAAATGCTTAAATAAATAGCTTCGTCACTAACAGGCTGATATTTTGTTCATATTTCATAGTTTCTGTATTAAATGTCATTTTAATTTATTCGCCTTTAAAATAGTGCTTATACAATATAAAATATGTGTTCCTGTCGTAGGTCTAAGCCCACTACTAGTGATAAATAGTACCATAAAAATCAATACAGAATTATCACGAAAGAAGTTTAAAATGTATTTTGTCCACTACCGATCTGGCAAAATTCGATTCATCATGTGACATTTGATCATATTTAAATACAAAGAATCTGTTAATGTATTTCCCTAAAGGGCGGACTGAACCCTTAAAAATTTAATTGCTAACATAAAGAATATAATTTAACATATCAACTTCTCTGATAAAGGGTAGGTTGACCTTAAATTTACTTCCCTAGAGAAGTAATAATAACTTGAAAACCCAAACATAAAAAATCATTGCCTATATGACAATGTCAAATTATAATGTTAGAACTCCAATATTTTTGGGTGTTCTGCATTGAGAAGAAGTAATGGTAATAATACACAGGGGAAAAAATGCGATTACAATGAGAGCCAATCCTTAAATATAATGTTCCTCGAATATATGTTGAGATGATATCAATTGGTATCCACATATTGTGTTAAGAAAAAGTTACTCTTATTGTTGATTAATTAAAATTAATTATTATTTAATGCAGATTTAATTATATAAAAAAATGTCATATAAAAATGTAGATAGCTAGGTTATTTGTTAAGTGTTGAAAATGTAAATACTGTATTATTGTTGTAAAAAATATGAAAATCTAGGTAGGGCTATAATAGAAAAGTTTAGTAATTACTGTTTCCCTGGATAAAAAGCAATTTTCTAATTAGATAAAGATTTTTCGAAAAACCTGGGCGACGAAAACAAAATAAACAATAATATTTTGCGAGTAGGAAGCAAAAAGTCTGGCTAGTGAAAATAATTATTATTAATTAAAAGTTTTAATAATAATTGAAGCTTGAATACTTGAATAGTTATAAGACGAGGATTAATATTGTTGGTAATGAATTCGAATTAGATATAATTGTATGCTGAGGATTACTTGTTACGAAGAACAAATTAGGTAAGTGTCATACCGTTTGGAGTAAAATAAAAAGTTTTTCTATTTTGCGTTTAGAATAACTCCATTCTAGCACCCAAATGACGTCATTTGAGTGTTAGAATAAGTGTGGACTTATTCTAAACGCAAAATAGAAAAAATTTTTATTTTTTAATTTATAAAATGGCATATGGTATAAAGCGGCAAAATAGAAAAAAAGGAATAAATCTATTTACACAGTCGGCTGCTGACATGACGGGGGAAGAACAACATATAATTAATTAATATTATATTGAAAATATGCATAGTTAAAGTTAAAATAAATAAATCGCGAATAGAAGTAAATATGTAGTAATAATTGTAAAGCTAATAATTTTAGAATAAAAAAAACATGCGCATCCGACTTTTATACGTGTATATGTATAAGTTAAGAAGCCAGAATTATAGTTATTCGCCGGAATTAAAGTTGAAGTTCAACATCATGCCTGAACAACACGATTCAAGAAATGTTACCCTACCAAGTGAGGTTTCTCAGGGGAAGAACAGTGGAGCATCATCAATCTGCTTGTCACCAGGACAATTTTAGGTAACGATGGTCTGATGGAGAGCAGTAGAACGAACTACATTACTAACCCAGGACCTCGTTAAAGCAGTCGACACAGTCTCATACGCAGCCCTTATAGAAATCACAGGAAATGTGAACAACGTGGGATTAGAAATAAACATCAACAAATGCGAAGCATGATACAACAACCAAGACTACACAATCGAGATGCAATGTATGAAAATATGAAAATAAACAAGTGAGAAGAATGAAGTACCTAGGAGCACACATACCCAACATTTGAAAGAACAACGATAGAAAGAAAATCTAGAAGAACAGGGAAGAAACAAATATCATAATAATAATAATAATACCTCTACACCGTAAGGTAGAAGAGGACCGATTTTTTTTTTTTTATAATAATAATAACAATAGAAATGGAATACTGTAATAATAATAATATGTCTTTTATTTAGCCATTGCTATTACATTAATATCATAATATATAATTATAACTGGTATGTCACCATTAGTTTACAATTCATTGCACAAACATAATTTTTTTAACTTGTTTTTAAAATTATTTATATTTTCTGTATTCTTTAGCTCGTTATTTAGGGTGTTATATTTTATAATTCCCTTTACAAATACTGAATTAAAAGCGCAGTTCCTAGTTTTTGTTTCTACATAAAACTTCTCTCTATTTCTTGTATAATAATCATGTATATCCCTATTCTTTCTTAAAATATTATTAAAATATTGTGGCATACCTCCCAATTTAATTTTATGAATAAAAATAAGACTACAATACTCACAATACTGTCGTACTCTTAACCACCCTAATATTTTTAACATATCTGATATTCTGCTGTATCTGTTGCATTTCAGAATTATTCTCATACTCTTATTCTGTAGTACTTGGAGTATATCTAAAGCCCTCTCATTAAATAAGTATAACACTGTTCCACAAAAATTATAATATGGCAAAACAATTGCATTATATAATATAACCTTCCTAGTATTTAATGAAAGGTATTTACCTACTCTACTAAGTACTCCTAACTTCCTGGAAATCTTTCTGCAGACATAATCTGCTTGTTCTTTAAACTTAAGTTGTCGATCTACAATTATCCCTAGGTATTTTATTTTATCTACTATTTCTATCTCTTTATTATCAACCAACACTTTCATTCTATTATTTACAAACATCTGCATTTCTTTCTTCTTAGCTATCAGCATTCCCTTAGTTTTATTAACATTAACTTTTAACTTGTTTGTTGCAAACCAATCACTGATCAGCACTAGGTCTGTATTAACTGTTCCCACTAATTCATTTAAATTCTGTCTTGCTAAATAAATAACCGTGTCATCTGCGAATAGATGAAAACGACAATATTGTATTACATTACTAATGTCATTTATGTACAACACAAACAGTATGGGTCCCAAAATACTTCCTTGCGGTACTCCAATGTTGCTTGGTATTTCAGAAGACACACTGTTTCCACATTTTGTCCTTTGTAGTCTCTTTTGTAAGTAGCCAGTTAACCAGTCCAAGACTATTCCACCAAAGCCTAATGCCTTTAATTTATTTATTAATTTAGTCCGATCAATCGTCTCAAAGGCCCTTTTTAAATCTAGAAACACAATTAAAACACTCTGGTCCTTCTCTATAGCTTCTTTCCAGTCATGCAATACACTTTGGAATGCTGTTTCACAACTAAACTTTTTTCGAAATCCTGACTGATATTCTGTTAGTAATTTATTTTGTTCTACAAATTGTATTATTTGTAGATAGACTACTTTTTCCAATATCTTTTCCAATGCAGGAAGCATATTTATAGGCCAGAATTCTTCACAGTTCAATGTTTTTTGCACCTTACGAATAGGCACACCAGTTGTAATTTTTAATATATCAGGGACCACTCCATTTAGTAACGATTCATTAACTAGGTGTATTATAAACATTGATAGCTCATCGTAGAATTCCTTAATAAAACCAATACTGATATCATCTGGGCTACTTTTGTTAGTTAAACTAAAAATAATTTCTCTTAATTCATTTTCATCCATTAATCTAAAGTTTTCAATCTTTTGTCTACTATTTAATGTATCAAAATCATCAATTATGTTTGGGATACTATCGGCAATTTCAGTAATGCTTTCAACAAAGTATTTATTAAAAGCATTTGCTATCAACAATTCATCGGTTAGTGTCTCATCTTTAAAAATTATGTTTTCATATGTTTCACTCTCTCTATTTTTTATAAATCCTTTAAGTGTACTCCGCATCTTTTTACTATCGCCCTTACTTTCCAATATTTTTGAGTTGTAATAAGCTCTTTTTTCATTCTCAATTATTTTCACAGCATCATTTCTCTCAGTTTGGTATTTTTCCCAATCTTCTTGCCTATTCGTAAAATGGAATTTTCTATATGCTCTATCACGCTTCTTTGTAGCAGATAACACTCTTTCATTAAACCATGGATTCTTTTTCTCGTACACTGTAACTTGTTTCGTCGGCATCTCCTCCTCTATTATTCGAGTAATATCCAGTACAAATAACTCAGTTTTTAAGTTTAAGTTTCTTTCTCGGTAGTCCCATGTCATTGCTTTTAGTTTATTAGCACACTCTTGCTTGCTACGTATCTTACCCCTCACATTACGCTTAAACGATTTTACTTTCAATAAGTGTGCTTGTATAATAAATTACAGCTTTGTGACTTGATATTCCAGTAATATCGATCACTACTGCTGTTACTGTCTTTTCATTGGTTATGACGAGATCAATTATCGTTCTACTATTATTTGTAACATGTGTGACATGTTGCACTATTTGCTTTAGCCCACTATCATTCACACATCTTTTTAATCTTTTTGGATAAATATTATCACTTTTATAGTCAATATTAAAGTCTCCTACTATCAATATTTTTGTATCACATTGTGAAACGTAATCTTCACACCATTTTTCGAAGAAATCCAGAAAACCAGCTTGTGACCCTCCTGGAGATCGGTAAATACATGCAATTACAACTGGTTGATTTCCAATTTTTACTTTTATAATTAACATCCAATAATTTTTATGCACAATGAAGGTTTGTACTACCTGAAATATAATTCCTTTCTTTATATAAATACATACACCCCCTGTATGCCTACTTTCCGAATCAAGTCTTATTAGGTTATATCCCCTAATATTCACCTCATAATCATCAATATTTTTAGTTAAGTGAGTTTCTGTTAAGCATAAAACAATCGGTTTATTTTTTCTTACAAAATCCTTCACTTCATCTATATGTGCAACACTACTCTGTACATTTAGCATAATAATTATAGTCCCATTCCTTTCCTGTGGTTGCTACCAATGATACAATATCTTTTCTTTTTTCTTTTCAATATATCTTTTATATACTGGACAGTTTCGATCAAAAGCAGCATGAGTACTGTTTAAATTTAAACCCAGCTTTCTATTTGTTGACTCGCAGTTTATACATTTAAGCACTGTATTAGTGCATTCCTTTTCCCTGTGTTCCTCCGAACTACACTTAATACAACATGATTCATTCGTACAGTTATCTGCTCTATGGTTAAAACCAAAACATTTAAAACAATGAAGTACATCAACATGCTCGAATACATTGCAAACCTTCCAACCAATTTTTACTTTACCAGTTTCTACAGTCTTCCTGAATGTCTCCTGATCCATCTCTACAATTGCCATGTATTTAGTCCTCATTTTCTTTACTACTTTTACCTCTACCTCAGCCCTCAATGTATCTACAAATGTGTTTTGATTAATTATGCGTTCTTTAATTTCATCGCTGTCCAAATTTTCATCTATACCAATTATTTTTATCCTAGGCTTCACTTTTCTTATTTCCTGTACTTTAAATTCTGCACCCAATTGGCTTTCGACTTCACTTTTTAGCTTATCTCGTTCATTTTTAGTATGACAAGATATAACAACTCCTCCATTTCCAATGTTTTTAACACTAGTAATTCCAAGTTCTAATTGTACTGGATTTATCTTCGTTTTGACAGCTTCTTTAGTTTTATTTGCATCGGTTATTTTCCCATCTTTTGGTACGATTATTAACTGTTCCGGTTTTACTTGTTTTATTTTATCAGAATAGCTCATTTGATTTTGAGGCTTGATCTGTTCCAATTGCCTATTTACTTCTGCCGTAATCTTTAGTAATTCGTTTCCATGTTTATGGATTACTTCATACATCTTTATTTTAAATTCCTCTTCGATTATTTTCTATATTTCTAGTCTAAACCTTTCTAGTTGTTCTTGCATAAGTTTATCTAGTCTTTGCTCTATTGTTTCAGCCTAGTTTTGTTCTATCTCTTTTGATTCTGATCTACTCTTAACCTCACATTTAGCACATGTCCACCGTATACCTTCCTTTTTAATTTGTGTTGCCAATTTATTAAATTCATCACTATCTAAACCACTACACTTTTTATGATACCACTTATTGCACTTTCCACACTCTATTGAATAACTATTTTCTGCAATTTTATCTGCACATTTCCCACATTTGCACCCACCCGCCATTTTGGCACATCCCACATACTAATAATGGCAATACTAATGATTAGACTAAATTAGCAGAATGGAATATGTAACATGATAGGCGTGTCTGAGCTAAGGTGTTTAATATCATAAGCTTAGAAAATTAGCTGTAATACTAGAAATTCTGTTAGTGTATAACATGATAAAACATGGTTAACCATCTCAGTCATATATCCAACTCCCATTGAATATGTGACTTACTAACTACCTTGCACTGCAGAAGCGGTGTCTAGCGGCTAGCGTCACAGGCATGTTAACGTTATGCAGTGCTCCCGATCCCCACCTATCATAACAAATCCCTTCACACCTTGTTGGCATGGGGTGGGCCTGGCGTAATCTAGGATTGATCCACGAGGATCTGCTCCATGTCAATTGATGATGATGATGATGATGATGATAAAGCTGCAAAATAGAAAAAATAGTATAAAACACTCGTTGCAGGTCCTTCAAGCACCCATTTGTTCCTCAACTCGGCTCGGCTCGTTTCGGAATTTCAAATTCGTGCTTGAATAGATGCCTTCTGCAACTTGTATTTTAATATACTATTAAAGGAATATATAACTGTGAGTGTAAAATTATTACAAATAAGTTTAGTAGAGAAGATACGGAAAACAATATTAAATTGTAGTAAATCTGCCTCCATGAATTTGAGTAAATTTATTTTAAAACTAAATTAAATATCGAATATAATAATTATTTTAGTACCTAACTTGAAGCAAACCTTTAGCATTTTTTTTTTCATCTTCATAAGAAACAGTTACTTCTACATACATAATTTCATAACACATACATAATCTGCAGCTAAATCCTTTACTTAATTTCATTCAAACGACATCAACGTATGACCTTTTGCATTTATTATCATCATGGCTATTTAACCAATTAAATTATGGGAAACTGGGTTAGCTCGTAATTATTAAGTGACAAAAATAATCACATTTTTTTACAAAGTTTACAGAGCTTTTTATATTGATTTTGAGGCGAAAAATTCTGATTGATAGCTCATTTACAAAAGGGAAGCGTAATCGACGTTTTGATCTTTATATGAATTTATTTTAATAATTTACAGGAACACATGCTTAGTTCCTATTTAAGACCAAGTAGCGAAAAATGCCAAGTAGGTTTGCATGGTATGGCTTTAATTCTTCTAAATTTTTCATGCTAATTATTATTTCATTAAAGAAGACTCCACATAGGTCTGACATAAAATATTTTACTCCGATTTATATAAAGTCCAAAAATGCTTTTCCCATTAAAAATCTCATCTAGTCTCGGCCAGAAGCGAACCTGAGACTCTTGGTTTATAATGAATTCTTGTTACTGCTCTATACCGCTGACAAACGAGGTCGGCCAAAAAGAATTACCCCACTTCATATTCATTTTTCAATAAAACACATTCACATACAATTAGACGACAGAACCTAAATGTGAATCTTTATAAACTTTTAGTTTAATACCTCAGACGAAATACCTAAAAAGGCGTGGCACATACAGGCACAAAAGGACACATGGATCGAAATATTATTCATAATCTAGATACTTGGATTTCCGCTCATATGCCATTTTTTCAGCTTAACAGGATGAAGCTGTAGCAGTCTCGTATTACATAAATACGTATTAAGTTTCCCTAGTATTTGTGTTTTATCTTCTATAAAGCATTTTCTTTGAATTAATCTGGCTTCTTGGAAGATTCATAAACAACTTGCTGCATCAAGTATAAACAAGGTGATAAACTTTAAAGAAAATAATACAACAGAATCTATAAAGATTAGTATACGTTTTAGGGTATTTTACGAAGGGAAACCTGATGAAAACGTTACTAGTGTTATTGCAAAAGAAAATCTGAAAATCTAGCAAAAGTAATACATATCTTCAGAACAGCTCAATACAGAAAAGTATTAAACATTACATCGTACCCTAATAAAGGTAGCGCGAAAATTATCTTCTTTATTTATTGATAAAATAATAATAGCGTTCTAAAGATAAGTAGAAGTGAAAACAAAAAGTATTCGAAATTCCAAGTGGAAGGTCTTTTAATTCTAACTTTGACAATTTCAGAATGGTTTCATCTTAAGGTCGAACACGTAGAAAAACTTAATTAAAGAAGTTAAGTCACGCAAAGTAAGTTAAATTAAAAAAGATAAAATACAAAAAAGATTTAAAACAGCAGGTCAAAGGAAATAATACGCTTGATTTAAAAAAGAGATAATTATAATTCATTAGAACTTAATAAAGTCTTTGAAATACAGCGACAAAAGGTTATGGCGATGACACTTAGTTTTTGTTCGGCGTTATTAAACCGCTATTTTGTTTTATAGCAGCAAAAAGGTGACTAAATAATAATAAATAGCAGTCTGCGGAAGTCCTTTTCTTAAGTCCCGAAACCAACGAGCGGTTCTTGCTGCTTTGATCAGGGAAGCAATCGCCCACTCTAATTACGAAATATTTACGCAGTTGCACGCAACAAGTCCTCCTTGAATACTAACTACTGTATTTAATGAGATTTATAATCTTCCCCCTTCGGGTTTTGATTTCTTTGTTAGAATTTCCGACCCAGTTTTAGAGAGTTTTAAGCATGGGTTCGCAAATTAACGATTCGTTGCCCCTTTGTAGGTTTTGTAAGCGACTGTTAAATTGCTATAAGGTTTCGGAAAGAATTTTAATCCGCGACTAAATAGTTTGGAAACCCGCTTCGTTGTTGGTCGCAGACAATGCTTTAAACCAACAAGGTCTTCCAGGAGGGTTGTTCTGTCGTCTGCATTGGCTACGATAACTGCTCTAAGAAAACAAGGAGGAAACAAGTCATCAAGTCTGAGAATTGGTTTAGGGTTTGGTGGAAGTTGTTAAACTTAGCAGGAGTTTGAATTGGCGAGATGTGTTTATAGTTCGACTAGTCCGACACAGGCGTTGATGGCTAAAACTGTTGGCGCCATTGGAAAACTTTCATCGTTTTTACACGTTAATGCACCATTGGAGTTTGTCTTATTGTTTTGTTTTCCAAATTTTGTTTGCATAAAACGGGATATTTTGAGCACTATCGCATTTACATAAGCCGTCTGATATCTCATCCATTCCGAACCTTTTAGTTTTTACTGCCCACCAGGAACGAAATTCCTGCGGTAAAAAGTTACTCGCACGTATAATCGAACAGCTCCCTGAGTAGATTTTATAAATTTCTATAATATAAACGCAACGAAAAACCTCATATAATCGTACTTTCTGGAAGCCCATTAAAAACGTCAACTTTTTCATAATTTCGGGCACAAATTTAAATTTAAATGTGCGTTGAAATGAGTATATCTGCTGTAAAATCTACAATCAGCTATAATTTCTCCGGGGAATTCCGACTCGGACCCTATTTCACTGCCTTTTGTAGTGGCTCGTTTTGCGCTATAATTGCCTGGATCTAATCGTTCCTTTTTAATTGCAGTATCAGTTAAACAGAATCGTTATTTATTTTCTGTTACATTTAAATAAGTCCAATAGGATCTCGCTACACACTACACGGAGAACCTTCGAAATATTTATGTTTGCGAAATTGGTAGCGGCAATAAATCTCAGAAATTTTTTTATCATATTGACAGATATAAAAATTCAGGGCCAATACAGTTCAAACGTGGTGAGATACGACTAAACTTTCTCATCTATCATAGAAAAGAATCCGCTGTTTCGCATACAAACATCCTTCTGATACTTTATTATATTGTACAGAAAAAATTTCCATATTTTGTTATGCATGCATAAAATTTATCAATGCCACTGGCGTAATACACTCGGCATAAATAACCGATTCATTATTTTGAGTAGCTTGTAGTGTTCCATCAAATCGTCAGTACAAACTTTCGTTCTAGGTGGATTTTACCGAAAAGAATAGGCAATGATGAATGATATTATTGATATCCATCAGATGCTACTATAATTTGTTTCTTTACGTTCGCAGTTGAACCCTCTGAAAGTCATGCACAATAGCATGGAAAAAAGGGAACACCAAATAACCCTGAAATTCGATTTTACTTTGATTGTGGTACAGGATGCCGGAGGGAATCTTGTAGATATGCAAAGAAGGATGCTATATTCGAATTAAATTATTTACAGAAGCTACGGTGAAGTAAAGGTAAAAGCTTTATGAAGGTAGAAGAGAATTTGGGGCCTTGTTTACGTTTGTGGAAAATTATATTATGTATATATACGACAAGACAAATCGGATATCCTTTAAACGTTTCCTTCAGCTAAAGCTTTACAAATTAAACTTAAAACGTAAGCACCGTGGTTACAGTTTCATCAACATGAATTACACGTCAGTAATTATGACATAATAAAGACAGATAAAGAAGATTTGTTTCTGTTTCGCTTAATCTGAATCAAAGCCCCTGATATATTTTGACCTTTGAGAGGAGTAATTTTTAACACAAGTATTATAATAAAGTTTACAACTTTGTTAAACATGATCCAAAAATATTTCCCTAACCAAGTCATTTTCTCAAGGCCGGAAAACCAACAGGGTAAACGTTAATTTAAAATTACTTTTAGTAGAAGTCGTTTCAACTGTCGTGGTAGGCTCTTGAATGCGCAGTATTACTGTTTAGGTGTAGTTTAATGTTATATAGCTCGTAAGATATGACGGCAAGGCACTAATTCAGGCACGAAATTAGTGCCCAAAGGATCTGAAATTAGTTCTGGTACTTCATATACTAAATATAAGGTAATTTACCTTAAAATATAACAATAGTTGTAATTAACGTATACTGGGCCAGCGAATCTGATTTATATGTTAAAATTGCTATCTCTCCAGAGATTTTTAATGAAAATATATAACCAGATAAGGAGCAATGAAAAATACAAAACAATTTTGCGATATTTTTGCTACATGAAAGAATAAATGTTTACAGATTTTATCGTATCATTGATTATTAAGTCAACTTTATATTACACTTTTATTAGTAATTATACTGTAACGAATCGCATCAGCAGCTGCGGAAAGCAGGTGCGAGATTAAATGCGTCATGCGCCGCTAGAATTATCCACCGAAAAGCTTCCAGAGCGTTCGGCGGATACTTACTCTCGCGCAACTACGGGAATGTTGTGGAATGAAATTCTGGAAGGACGGAGCTGGGATATATAAGGCGCGACCAAACGAACCCGAGTTAGTCTAATCCAGTCAACAGTCGCGGTCGCGAAGTTAATATAAATATCCGTGAATAGTCTTGAACTAATAATCGCGGCGTGTTTGTGAATACGTAGAAATAAATTGTTAAATAAATAAACTGTTATAAATAAATTACTTTAATGTTCGGTTTTAATATTAGTGTTCCATTTTAGTTTTACGTTAGTGTTTAATTGTTGTTCTTTATAATTATTTCGTACTTTAAGTTTGTTTAATAAATTAATTTACACCACGAACCGAGTTTATTTAAGATAAACGTCGTAAAAACGTTACAATGGCGTCAGATGTGGGGTATTCGGTGTGAATTAAATAAGACAGTTGAACTGCTTAAAAATTTAGTGCTTTAAAACAAGTGAAATGGCTGGGAAATCGCTTCAAGAGTTGAAAGTGGCCGACTTGAGAAGAGAATTGGAAGAAAGGGAGTTGGATACGGCAGGTACAAAAAAGGAATTGCAAGCACGACTGAAAGAATCGTTATTACAAGAGGGCCAAGATCCAGAAACTTTTAGTTTTGAAATGCCAGGCACCGGAGTTGATTTTAAAGTACTGCTAAACAAAATCGATGAAAATTCCAAATCCTTAGAAGTAAAAGTACTTGAAAATTCGAAATCCTTAGAGAACAAAGTACTAGAAAATTCCGAAATTTTGAAGCAAGAATTGCTTGAAAATTCTAGATCCTTCGAAGTAAAAGTACCTGAAAATTGTAAATCCCTAGAAGAAAAAGTCATGGAAAGTTCTGGAATATTAAGGCAAGAAATGCTAGAAAATTGTGGAATGCTGAAACAAGAATTATTAGAAAGAGTTCTAGAAAATTCTAGTATGTTAAAGCAGGAAATGCTGGAAAATTCCAGAACTTTAGAGGATAAAATTGTAAAAATGATGGAAGAAAGAATGGGTCGAATGGAACTAGCAACGACTGCCGAAGAAGATGATACTACAGGACTATTACAAGAAAGGATGAATCAAATATTATCACCCGTAGCAACCACAGAGCATGTCGAAATCAGACCGGAGATTAAAGAAGGGTCTGCCGCCGGCATGAGAATCAAACCACCAACGTTTGATGGAAAGACACCATGGTCCACCTATCACAAACAATTTGAAGCAGCTGCCAGGGCCAATGGTTGGGCTGACCATGAAAAGGCTGTGTCATTGATCGTTGCTTTACGCGGAGATGCCTTGAACGTCCTCCAGGCGATTCCAACAAGCCAACAGAATGACTACCGCTTGTTAGTTTCCCGATTGGAAATGAGATATGGGGACGCACATCTGCAACAAGTGTATCACACGCAAGTGAAGAATCGGATCCAGAAGAGTGGTGAGAATCTTCAAGAATACGAAGCTGATATTGCACGATTGGTTCGACTAGCCTACCCTACGGCTCCTGAGTCCTTCTTAGAACAGATAGCAGTACAAACGTTCGTAGATGGTTTAAGGGATCGAGAAACGCAACAGTCATTGAGGTTAGCGCGGCCAAGAACAATAGACGATGCACTCGCCCACGCTTTAGAATTTGAAGCGGCGAAACAAGCATCACAAGGACACGGGCGTGTCCGCATGATGGCCGATGAACCTGAAGGCTCCCAAGACCGGTTAGAATAGTTGATACTGAAGATTATTCGGAAGAAAAGGCGCCGAAAGAAGAATGTACATGGAAAACTAAAAGATGTTGACCAGAAGGTGCGAACATTGACCTCGAAAGGAAATGCCCCGAAGATCACCATCCACGCCGTATCGTCAAAGAACCGAAGTGCCAGTCTGTTTGTTGATGGGAACATTGCCGGCCAAACTGTTCCGCTACTCATTGATACTGGGGCAACAAAATCCATCATACGCCCAGATGTTTTGCAAGAATCCGTGAAGCTGTCACCCACGAATACCCAGCTTCGGACTGCGACAGGTGATGTGATAACGACGCATGGTATAGCGAAGATGACCATCGGTATTGGAAGCGAGAAGCTTGTACATGAAGTATTAGTGGCTAACATCACTGACGAATTCATCCTGGGAATGGACCTTTTGAGAAAATTCGGGTTTTCGCTGGATTTGAAGGAAGGAGTTCTAAGAATCGGCAACAAAGAACTTCCTCTACATCCAATGGACGATCCGGTAGTACGAGTCCTGTTAACTGAAGACGTGACGGTGCCTGCTGGAAGTGAACGGATTGTCAAGGCAGGTCTGGATGGAGATCTTCGGGCAGGATGTGTACGAATGATGGAACCTATTTGTGACAAGAAAGTCCACAGTGGTATACTGGTAGGGAAAGCGCTGGTCAAGGTTGGAGAAACAGTACCGGTGAGGATTATGAACGTCAATATGGGGCCGGTGACGTTGAAGAGAAACACCCTTGTGGGGCAGTGTGTACCAGTATCCCAAATAGCCCAATGCATGAATGAATCCCAAAGACCAGCTACCAAACAACATGCTGGTGAACGTGTTGACATGATAACCAATTCATGTGAAGACCTTAATGAAACAGAATTGAAGAGTGTGCGAACTTTGATTTGCCAATACCAAGACGTCTTTGCCCTTGATGAAGATCAAAAGGGACGAACAAAAGTGGTACGACATAAGATTAACACCGGGGATTCTAGACCTATACGACAGCGTCCGAGACGACTTCCATGGGCAAAGCGTGACGAAGCGGAGAATATTATTACCGACATGAAGAAACAAGGGGTCATTGAACCATCAAGCAGTCCATGGGCATCACCAGTGGTTCTAGTTGGCAAGAAGGATGGATCAACGCGTTTCTGTGTGGACTACCGGCAGCTCAATGAGGTCACAAAGAAGGACAGCTATCCCTTACCGCGAATTGATGACACGTTGGACACGTTATCAGGTTCACGGTGGTTTTCAACGCTAGACTTGAAGAGTGGTTATTGGCAAGTTGAGATGGAACCTGAAGACCGAGAGAAGACCGCGTTCACTATCGGTTCGGGATTATGGCAGTTCACAGTTATGCCCTTTGGCCTATGCAACGCTCCGGCCACCTTCGAGCGCTTGATGGAGACCATTTTGAGGGGATTGTCCTGGAAAACTTGCCTGGTGTATCTTGACGACGTAATCGTAGTTGGCAGGTCATTTGAAGAACACTTGGCAAACCTAAAAGAAGTGTTCCAAAGACTTCGTGGAGCCAACTTGAAACTAAGTCCGAAGAAGTGCCACATCTTTAGAAAAGAAGTCAACTATCTTGGACATGTTGTCTCACGAAATGGAGTAGCAGCCGACCCCAATAAAATCCGAGCGGTGCAAGAATGGCCAACACCAAGGGATAAACACCAAGTGCGAAGTTTCCTTGGATTATGCACTTACTACAGGCGTTTTGTTCCGGGATTTGCCAATATAGCAAAACCGCTGACAAGGCTAACGGAAGATGGTCACGATTACATTTGGAGCGAAGACTGTGAGACTGCTTTCCAACAACTGAAACGTGCTCTGGTGACAGCACCGATATTAAACTACCCACGGATGGATGGAAAGTTTATACTCGATACGGACGCGAGTAACCTGGCCATTGGAAGTGTTCTTTCCCAAATACAAGATGGACATGAAAAGGTTATCGGCTATTTTAGCAAGGTCTTATCGAAAGCCGAGAGAAATTATTGCGTAACCAGAAAGGAGTTGTTGGCTGTCGTCAAGTCCGTAGAACACTTCTACAAGTACCTGTACGGGCGGAAGTTTTTGTTGAGGACGGACCATGCCGCATTAAAATGGCTTCTGCAGTTCCGTAATCCGGAAGGACAAGTCGCAAGATGGATTGAACGGCTGCAAGGGTACGACTTTGACACGGAACATCGTGCGGGCACTACTCATCGGAATGCCGATGCCCTTTCAAGAAGGCCATGTCCAGCAGACTGTCCTCACTGCTCTCGACTAGAAGGGAAGATTTGCCGTACCACAATCGTCAACGACCATTGATTGCCTGAAGAGTTGCAACGAGAGCAAGGAGAAGATCCCGAATTGAAAATGGTGCTCGAGTGGAAACGAAAGGGTGAAAGACCAACCTGGGAGAGAATCAGCTCTTCTAACAGAACCCTGAAGGCGTACTGGGCCCAGTGGGACTCTTTGAAGATAGAAAGCGGACTTCTGAAGCGGCAACTGGAAAACGAAGATGGAACTACCGTCAGGCTTCAGTTAGTAGTGCCGAGAAGCCGAATGTCAGAAGTGCTTAGAAATCTTCACGATGGCACCTCAGGAGGACATTATGGTGTGAAAAAGACTCTCGAGAAGGTTAGAGAAAGATTCTATTGGGTCAACTGCAAAGAAGACGTTAAGGAATGGTGTCGCAAGTGCGACCTGTGTGCCGCAAGGAATGGGCCGCTAGGAAAAAGAAGGGCACCCATGAGACAATACAACGTGGGGAATCCCTTAGAGAGAGTGGCCATAGACATTGCTGGACCGTTTCCCGAGACTGATACGGGAAATAAGTATATTCTGGTGGCAATGGATTATTTCACCAAATGGACGGAAGCGTATGCACTACCAAATCAGGAAGCCGTGACGGTCGCCGAAGTGCTAGTTAAGGAGTTCTTCAGCCGCTTTGGTGTACCCTTGGAACTACATTCGGACCAAGGCCGCAATTTTGAATCTGCACTCTTCGGAAATGTTTGCCGATTATTGGGTATTCGTAAGACCCGAACTACCCCGTTACATCCGCAATCCGATGGAATGGTGGAGCGAATGAACCGGACCATGGGCAAATATTTGGCCAAAGTTGTATCTGACCATCAACGAGACTGGGATCAATACTTGCATCTGTTCTTGATGGCCAATCGCGCAGCAGTTCACGAAACCACTGGCCAAACACCGGCCTGCATGATGTTTGGACGCGAACTGCGACTACCCTGTGACCTCGAATTTGGAAGTCCGCCTGCGGCACAAGAGGTAGCAGGAGATGATTACGTCACGAAATTGAAATTGAAGTTGAATGACATCCACGATCGGGCCCGCGGAAATACCCAGATCGCTAGCGACCGGATGAAGAATTCCTACGACGTAAGGACCCAAGAAGGCGGATTTCAGCCTGGAGATTTGGTTTGGCTCTACAACCCGCAGAGGCGTCGTGGTTTCTCACCGAAGCTACAACGGAATTGGGAAGGTCCGTATCAAGTGAAGAAGCGAATAAATGACGTAATCTATCGCATTCAGAAACAACCCCGAGGAAAACCAAAGGTGGTACATTCCAATCGTTTGGCACCATACGAAGGAAGTAATAACAGAGCCCTGGGTGCTGAAGACGAGGGCAGAGAACTTATCAACAGAGTAGAGCCTGTCGAAAACCGACCGACTTTTGAAGAGTTCATGGCGGCGTTTTCCGGAACCGGAACAGTGACGACTGAAGTACAGCAAGATCTCTTCAAGGTTCCTACTGATTGTTCGATAGCTCACTGCGTATCCAAGGACCTTCGTTTAGGAAGAGGAATTGCGGTCGTATTTAAGAAGAAATTTGGGCGACTAGACGCACTCGAAAGACAGAACCCCACGGTCGGCAAAGCTTTATATCTCCCAGATCAACAACGATTTATTTACTATTTGGTTACGAAACAGTTCCATTACCAGAAGCCGGATTATGGAGACCTCTGGAATGCTCTATGGGATTTGAAGAAAGACCTGTTTGCTAGGGGCATTAAGAAGTTGGCAGTTCCCAAACTCGGCTGTGGGCTGGATCGGCTAGATTGGAGGACCGTACGAAACATGTTGGAGGTAGTCTTCAAGGACTCCGGTGTTACTATCCTGGTCTGCAGTTTTGATGCAAAGCCTGCATTAACACCAAAGAAGAGTGTAGACTGTTACTTCTACCGCAGTGGGACATGCAGAAGAGGAGAACAATGCCGATACCGTCATGACCCGTTCTTCAGGAATCAAGGGTCGAAACCTGTTCTGGGACAGAACAGACTTGAAGAGGGGGGCAGTGTAACGAATCGCATCAGCAGCTGCGGAAAGCAGGTGCGAGATTAAATGCGTCATGCGCCGCTAGAATTATCCACCGAAAAGCTTCCAGAGCGTTCGGCGGATACTTACTCTCGCGCAACTACGGGAATGTTGTGGAATGAAATTCTGGAAGGACGGAGCTGGGATATATAAGGCGCGACCAAACGAACCCGAGTTAGTCTAATCCAGTCAACAGTCGCGGTCGCGAAGTTAATATAAATATCCGTGAATAGTCTTGAACTAATAATCGCGGCGTGTTTGTGAATACGTAGAAATAAATTGTTAAATAAATAAACTGTTATAAATAAATTACTTTAATGTTCGGTTTTAATATTAGTGTTCCATTTTAGTTTTACGTTAGTGTTTAATTGTTGTTCTTTATAATTATTTCGTACTTTAAGTTTGTTTAATAAATTAATTTACACCACGAACCGAGTTTATTTAAGATAAACGTCGTAAAAACGTTACAATACATAACATAATAGCATAGCAACTCCAACTTCATAATTCGTTAGTTACATACTATTTGTGTACTGTTGCCAATGATACGATAAAGCTTGAAATATAACTCGAATATACCGACTCGGACGTTGTGTGGTTGACTCGGCTAGCGCCTCGTCACCTAGCAACGTCCTCGTCTATTATAAATCGCATAATATTCTTGTTATATTAATAGCTATAAAAGATCACAGAAAACTATAATAAATATCAAACTTACAACATCGGAATGTTATAAAAAGACTTGCTTGGAAAAATTTAAATAATATTTTTGACAATAGAAAACTAATCTTTAAGCATTGTGTATCAAGTGCATCAAAATTTAACCAACACATTTTTAAAAGTGGGAGAAACTCTCAACAGGACAACTTTTTGAGACAGGAAATACATGTTAACAAAGTTTACGGATGTCAAAATGCGTAGTATAAGAATCCAGGAGCAGACAACCAAGTTAGATTCAGCTTGAAGTACACAGTGGACTAAAAAGGTACATACATATTTTTTAGAGATACATACATACATAACATGTAAACGTTATTTTTCATAATGAAAGAACTATACTCTTCACAAAAGTAACATACGGAAAACAAACTCCACGAAACCAAAAGTCTTCAAATGAACCCTACAATTAATAAATGTAAATACTTACAACAAACCAACAATGAAAAACAACTTAAGAAATTTATAATCGCCTGGAAAGAAATCGAGAATGTTTGGAAGAAACTGAAAGATTTGATCAGTTCTACACGTGTTACCACCAAGGAAGCCCTTATGGAACAAATAAATGAAAGGTGGATTGGACTAAATACACAAGTGATTAGATTATCATCTAAATGTTAAACTTACTATTTAATCACCATATACCAGCTATGTGTTATTTACTTTGATCTTACAATACATTTACTATTATAAATTAAAAAATTCCTAATTCATTGACCACCTTCTTCTTTAAGTGGCGTGCCCTTTACAGGACGTTGCCAGTCTTCTCTCCGTATGTCTGTAGTGTGCGTGTGAAGTATAGTTTACAGGCATAGGCCACCTATTATACATCAAGTATATTATATCAAAAAAATATAAGATACAATACAGACAATACAGTGTCTTCAGACAATTACATTTAGGGTTCATGTATTTCCAGAGAGCTTTAGATACACTGGAACTATGGGGCCGTGTTCAATGCACTAACTCACGCTAGAAGCGATTCAAGTTATACAACACTGTTGGAAAATATGTACCAAAATACAATAATGCACGTTAAAACAGAAGATCACACCTATATTGGAAACACATCCATCCTCACGCGAACGGCAAGATTGTACCATTCACCCTAGAGTTTGAGGGTATTCTGTTTCGACATACTTTTGATGCTAGAATGAGCTTCATTCTTAAACAGTTTTTGATGATGCCTGCATACCTATGCCACCTTCGAACTCGTGCGAAGAAGGATTGCCTTCTGTAACTTATGTTATATACTATTAAAGAATCAGAAAAGGAACATTGATAGAAAATTCTTAAATCATCTTTGTTTTGCCGAGACATACTTGTAATATGCACAGATGCTAACGATCCGGAACAAAACGTTCTTCTCCTTAAGTTGGCATACCCATTACAACGCGTTGCCATTTTCTCTCCAAGTGCCTGTAGTGTGCGTGTTAAGTAGCCTACATATATTATGTATAGATGACCTAGAGTTTTAGGTGGGCTCCAAACTACCTACTTCAGAGAAGACTTAATAGTCACAATTTCCTTCCAAAGCAAGCAGGTGGGTGTTTCCGATACACGAACAGACATTGGAACCACTCAACACAGCTGCAGAAGTGGGTCTTAAAACGAACCAGAGTAAAAGGAAGATAATGTAGAACGACAAAGACAAACAGTTTACATTACAACAATAACCAATTGACAGAGTGAAAATATATATATACCCAGGACAAAATAAGACTACATCGACATGCTTAAACAGAGAAGTGCTGTTACCACCGCTTACCTATAATATAGAAATAAAGACGGTCACAAAGGAAAATGCAGAAAATCGTAGAGAAAGCCGTGTTGGGGATTAGTCTGAAAGAAACCAAATGAAATACCGAAATAAGAAAACGCACGAAAGAAATCAATGTAAATGAGGGGTCAGCAAAATTGAACTGGAGAAAGTAACCTTTGCAAGAAAACCTCCAGATGAAAGGCTTAACAGAAGCATACAGTGGCGTCCATGACTAACAAAGTGTATCATTGGCAGACCCCAAAGTATGTATATAGTTAGAGTTAGATGATGTACAGACAATAGCAGCAAAGTTTGGTATCATAAAGCACGGACTAGGATACCATCAAAGGCATTTGGACAGACCCATGTTCAACAATGGATAGGAAATGGTTGAAAAGAAGAAGAAATTTTAACTATGTATTTAAGTGAATATTTTAATTGCCTTTTGGTGTTTAGAAATTTTTAATCTCACCCCATAAGTTAACAAATAAACAAACATTCTGCATTCTTCTTTTGCATAACATTTGAAGTGAAAACCATACTTTTAAAAATGTGGATTTGATCACCTCAACTGAGAGCCAAACCGTCACTAGGTAAACTCCTGGCTACAAATGCCATACACTAAAAAGTAATAAAAAAAATAAAAAATAATGTGTCGGTTAATATACAGGGTGTCCCACAATGTACCAGAAATATTTTGGCAATCGATTAGGTAACTCATTTGGAGTCAAAATGTCTGTAATAGCATACATCATAAACTCAACCGTTAATGAGCTAAGTATTCTTGATTTTATAATTTTTTGAGGAATGTCACCTAGGCCATGTATGCTATTTGTTTGCAAAACAATTGTATATTATTATTGACATATTGTTTTCAACGGGCGCATTCAGGGACGCTCAGCGGCTGATGCTCTAAGTTAGCAAAGTCCCTGGACAGACACAGCAGCGAAGAAGCTTGCAGTAAGCGCTGGTACACATAGTCCATAATTTGAAGATCATTAGCCATAATTTCTTTAATTTTTGATTTATTGCATAATAGTGAAAGCAACACCTAACCTTACAAAACAATTAACAAACTGTCAAAACAGCTTACTATTAGACGTTTCATTCAGGGCAATACCGTTTGCTGTCGTTTAGCATAAGCTGACTAACGAGATTATTTTCGACCGCAGAATACGCCGCTCTTATGTATGTGTATGGTTTGAATGACGGCAACGCTTTCGCGGCACGAGAAGAAGGTACCTTAATAAAAGATTACCCAATCGTGAAACAGCAGTTAAGAGAATACAGGGCATTCCGTCCAGGGTATGCAGCTGGGCAAGGTACTGCTTGTATACCCGATGAGGAGCAAGTTCTTAATTTATTAGGAAGAAGATCCCATATTAAGTGTTTGGAGAATTTCTATACCCAGAGCGCAGGTTTCTTGTGTCTAAATAAGTACACCATTATTTTAGTAATAACCCTGTATTTTGTCACTCATTAGGTTTGGAGAACAATATGAACAAAGCGTTTCAATCCGTACCACTATGAGAAACTTCAAGCTCTGGAAAATGACGCAAAAGTTCGTTTAAGATTTAGTAATTGGATCCAAATCCAGAATATGTTGCATAATATTTTGTTGACTGACGAGGCTTGCTTTACGAGAGATGGGATTAGCAAATTTCATAATTTTCATGAATGGGCAAGAGAAAATTCTTATTTAAGGCAACTCCCTCGTTTCCAATACAGATTTAGTGTGAATGTGGTAGCTGGTATGCTACATGATCGCTTAATTGAACCATTTGAATTACCACAACGTTTGAACGCTGAAAATTACGAGGATTTTTCTAAAAAACCTCCCGCTAAATATTGGGCGTGAAATGTGGCACCAGCACGATGGGGTGCCCGCTCGTGCAAGTCTACGATGAAGAAATTGGCTTAACGCACATTTCCTAGGGAGATGAACTGGAATAGGTAGTCCAGTGGCTTAGCCACCGCATTCATCAGACCTCTCTTCCATGGACTTCTATCTCTGGGGGTCACATGAAACAGTTAGTTTATGCTACCAAAGTGCAAACTATGGATGATTTACGTCTTAAGATACAACGGGCTGCAGATAATATTCGAAATTTTAATAAGAACCCAACAATTTTTCGACCCACAGCCTTGTGGTGTTAATAATTGAATAAAGGTACAACATTATAATATTAAGAAGTTTATGTTCATAAACTTACCTTTTTGAATATGTTAATCACGAATTATAAAATAAAGAATAACTCCTTAACCGTTATGTTTAGGACATATTTATGTTTATTTAGACTTTTTTAATTAAAACGAATTACTCAATTTATTCCGGAAGTATTTCTAGTAGGTTTTGGGACACCCTGTATAGTTATGTAACAAAATTTTGAGTATGCTCCAATTTTTTTTTTCACCAGAATTTCATATTATATTTCAGACAATACGAATGTTTCAAATAAATTGTTTTAAATTTTGTTCCGGATAATACGACGTTTCGGTTAATCGAGATCCGAAGAAACAAGCGTACAGCAATTGTTTTATTAGAAACAGAAATATAATCCTTTATCCTTTTGTGTTGAGTTTGCGAGGTTTAAGGAACAAGCGTTTAACAAGTCCGTTTATTATAAATGGAACTATTTTTATGATATCATATTCTTTGAGATCTATTTTTATATTCATAAGTTCATCAAGAAATGAGGATAAATAATACATTAATTTTTGATATTTTTTCCAATTAATTATTAATTTTTAATTTATTAGTTGACCGTTTCGAGACTTTGTCCAATACTTTTGGATGTTATTCAGTTCTTGTGTTGTATGGTAAGTAATCCAATTTTGATAGTGGATTTACCTAAATCAGTCGTATTAATCCAAATAACTTAGTTATCTCCTAAATTAAAAAAATGTTGGAGATTCTGAAATGAAAACTACAGTCAATGATATGCGTCAATTTGTCTTATTTCATATAGGTGATTACTATTAGTTATTAGTAGAAGGCCCAAACATTTATTTCTAATGATCGAGGCTTTTCTTCTAAAATGTGTTTTAGAATTTAAACTTCGCTTTACAACCGATTTCAGAGAACCTCAGGTATACGTATATTTATTTTACGACCCTGCCTACTTCGTCAAAAGATTTTTATTATACGCTTTTAGCAAATTTAAATTATTAATCAACCCCTTTCCCTCTGCTTTATACTTCCTGGATAAATTCAAATTTAATGGCAGAGAATGGAATTAATACAGGAAAGTCATGTATGCCAATTTCTTTTAAAATCGTTCCGGTAATGAAGGATAAAAACTGTCATTTTTTAACACAAATGATGTATTGTTTTCAGAATTAATTAGAATCTCCCATGGTTGGCTGCTGATTTTCTTACCGGAATTACATCGCAGTTTTGTTGACAACGGCGTAGGAAGCAAAAAAACAATGCGGAATATACAGTGAAACTTCTCCCCACGAACCCTGACGAGACCTTGTTAGTGAAGGCCCATACTGATGTTGAAAATTGTCAAGCTCGAGTCGAGTGGTGTTTACACAGAGCGCAATTAACAGGCTCCAGGGAGCCATGTATCAGTATTAGAGACGCGTCTGGCATTTCAGCGCTGCTACAACTTGCTGAAAACGCCGACTTTTTACGCACCCTTACGTATATCACGGGGTTAATGCTTTTACTTCAAAATGGAGTGACGCAAATATTTCAAACTTACGGAAAAAAATATGCCGACTGTTTTGTGTTGTTTACTAAACAGCTACGGCATCGCTTTAATAATGCGATACAATACATGGCGCTCTGCTACGTTCTTCTCCTTGGAATGACCCGAAATATCTTTAAAGACATGGGCGTATTTTAGGTTTTTCTAACCGTTTGCATTCCTGTTCGGCACTTTGTAAAATACGGTTTCCTCTTTGTTGCAGTTTGGGAAGAATATTATCAGGCAGGTCTGTAAAACTTGCTTTAAGTTAGTAAAATTATTAAAGCAATTATTTAACTTAATAAAACGCAATGTAAACAATATATTCTACCTTTTGTGTGTAATGTAAGGTTCTAAAATGCTTCAGTTATTAATTTCTGCTAATAATTTTGGTACTTTATATAAACAAACTACAAGCTACCAAGAATAAACGAATAGAGATTTTAAAGCTTGTGTTGAAGTTTCAGCTTTTAAAGTTATAAAATTACTTGTAATATTTGAGCTGCAACCACATATTCTTCTTGAATTGTAAAAAACCAAAACGTTCCATAGATTCATTCTGTTTATTAACGTGTTATTTTGTAAATGTTTTAGTTACTGTTTTTTTTACAAATTTTTGATATTTACATAGTGAAAAGTAATGATAACAGGCGTCTCACGACTCGAATTTAGTTTAATCAACTTTATGTTACAAATAATATGAATTAATGTATATAAACAAAAGGGCCAAAAAATGCAGATAATTCTGGTGTCAGGCTAGTTGTGTTTTACTTAAGGAAGAGTTTATGCAAAATTCAGTAAACTGAATCGTAACCACTAAAAACGTTAGTTTTGAGATAAGAGTTTGACTTTGCGGAGAAACTAATTAAGAGCATTGGCAAATGTGTTAAGAGAATTGACATTAGAAAATGCAGAAGGTATATCGTTTAATGTTGTACCCAGTACGAGCAAAGAAATAAATAAATGAAGGATAGAACAAATGAAATAACGAATAATCAAAAGAACGGACGAGTAGACGAGTGAATCGAAAACATATAAGTGAAGAAAGGATTAATTGAATTGATAAACTAAAAAATTAAAGAAGGACTGAACGTAATAATAGACAATCGGGAACCGAAACGAAACGAATGAATATATTGTGTTATTTACACAATTTTAACATTTATACAACACTTATTCACACACATGATACAAAATAACATACAAAATGACATTCCGTTTATACATTTTTAATTTATGGTTAATACGAGATATAATATTTGCTTCAATTTTTAATAAGAAACTAGATTAAAAGTAATTCTTATAAACAATTTTAAATATTTGAAACCCTGTAAAGTTAAATGATACATGTGGAAGGTAGAAAATACAATCGTATAAATTTCTTCGTTGAGGCGCAGTTTTGATATGCCGATATCTTCTTTAGGCCTGGGATACACATGCTACTTAGCACCACGAAAGCACGCTACTTTCGAGCAAATGCTACCTAGCAGCCAGTTATTAGCACATGTATACGAAAACAGCAAGATTGTAAAATAGCACGCTACTTAATCGCACGACGGTCTATTTTTCTGTGCTAGTTAGCATGCGGTATGTGGTAGAGGCAGAGGAAATTGTGATATTGTGAATTTTCCAACTCTACATAATGCTTCCAGAGGCATACGAATCACCGGAGGTCAAACATTTTAAAGTAATTTCCAATTTACTTATGGCTAGAATCGCATCTCCCAGATGAGTTTATGTTACACAAAATCGCCAACGTCTTCTTACCGCATTTCCCAAAGCAAACCTTTGCTTGCTCCTGGATCTTGTCTTCTACTACGCCAATTACGCACCAAGCTTTTTCTGTTTCATCTCACAGCTTTTTTAAAAGAAGTTCTTTTTTATCAAATGCACTGAAAGAAGTAATATAATATTATTTAATTCGATTCGTAAAACGTATACATCCATTTTGGCTGCCAGTACTATTCTAGCATGTGCATCTCGGGCTTCCTACAAGCACTATGATGCGCATACAAGTACCTCAGGTTGTGCTCGGTCACTGGCAAATGTATACACACGGAATCAGAGACAGGAGAGTATCAGTATAGGTTCAAGAAAAATACAGCAGTAATAGACCAAGTTTTCATATTAAAGCAGATGATAGATATTATAGTTCAGTGAACGGAGCCGAAAAAGGGGGGTTATCCTACAAAAGGTCGGGTAGTTCTGAATTTTTCATATGTTGTATAGGATGGTTGGTTAGTGAAAAATCCAAATTTCCACAATTCCCTCTCCTCTGCTCCCTTCGCCATCTTGTGGAAACCACCGAAAATCGGAACTTCTTTCAGTTTTTTGCCTATAACTTCTTTCTGGTGAATTTTAGCGCAAAAACGTAATTTTTCGACTTGTAGAGGACAAAATTTTCTGAAAATTTGTTATTTAAAGTTTTTTTGTACGACTAATATCAACGGAGCTATGAAGCTTACAAGAAAGGATAAAATTGAGTACTTAGCAAAATTTTGAGTTTGTTTTCACTTTACATCGCAATAACTCCGTAACACTTAATTTTAGCGTAAAAGCCCTTATAATCAATCTTGTAGAGAATTTAATTACCTACAAAACCCGTGTATCAATTTTCGATGGCGGAGGGAGAGGAGGAGGGGGAATTGTGGAGATTTGGATTTTGCACTAACCAACCATGCCATACAACATATCAAAAATTCAGAACTACCTGACCTTTTGTAGGGCAAAATTCCTTAATTCACTGGACTAATAATAGCTTAGCTAAGAACCTGCCGGTGTATATAGTTTTTGTAGACACTAAAGAGGCCTACGATACTATAAAACGGGAAATGGTATATCGCTTGATGAGGGAACTAGGAATAAAGAAGAAGCTTATACGTCTAGCCAAGATGACACCTTACGAACAGAGTATAACGTACGGGTGAATGTACAGTTTTCAGAAAAAAAATGCTTAAGACACGGGGAACAATTATGTACTACTTTATTTAATATCGTCTTAAGACAGCGGTAAAATCGAGTGGGATAAAAAGAAATGGGACAATACACTGGCAGATAGTGCAAGTTATAGCCTATGCAGATGGCAATAACAAAGAATAATTTGGTAGAAGCGATGAAAAAGACAGAAAAAGAGGCTAAAAGTAAAGGACTAAAAATAAATGTAAAGAAAACTAAATATCTGGAAGAAAGGCAAAATTTAAATCAAGGAAGGAAGAAGACAGAGTGGAAGCATTCAATTATCTTGGAGTGACGGCAACAAGTACAAGTGAAAAGAAAACAGAATAAAGGAGAGAATACCTAAAAGTAACAAATGTTTAGAATCAATGAGGATATGTGGATATGCTTAAATCAAAAAATGTGTCAAGAAACGCAGGGATAACAATTTTCCATACAGTTATACGACCGGTAGTTATATACGGAGGTGAGCTAGGGAAGTTAAATGAAAGAGAGAAACATACACTGGAAATATGGGAAAAACAATGGACAAGTGGGACCAACGAATAATTAAGAGAATTACAACGAATATAGTGATGGTACAGAAAATGCATTGGTTGGACATGCAACAAGGGCGACAGATAATATACCTACAAAGGGGGAATTACAAGAAGGAGGAAAAGAGAAAGGCCGCAAATTAAATGAATTGCAGCAATAGAAAAGAAGAAAGAATGCAACCAAGTAGTGGGCCTGATTTATAAAAATTAGGCGAAATCTGGGATTGCAGATAGGTATCAGGAATTTCAGATACCGAATTCGAGGGATTTCCACTTCTGGAAGGAATGTTTATCGTGCCAAACATCCTACGGTTTTAATTCATATCTGAAAGAAGGCATAAATTCATGTATTTTGCCGCATTAAAAATCTCACCGACCTGGACCTGGAATTGAACCCGAGACCTCTAGTTTATAAGGCAAGTCTGCTAACTTTAATCTTAATCCACTAAATTCGTATTATGAGAAGGCCTTTGTTGGCTGCCATACGCGAGTACTATTGGCCCATCTCAGGGCGAAATATCGCCAAAAAGACAGTCCATGACTGTATTAAATGTTTTCGTGTTAATCCTGGATATTACCATCCTATTATGGGCGATTTACCTGCAAAACGTCTACAGGTTGGAACTCCTGTATTTTCTAACGTCGGTGTTGATTACGCTGGTCCAATTTTAATCAAGAACAGGAAGCTTCGGGGTTCCAAACTTATCAAGTCCTACATTTGTTTGTTCTTATGTTTAGTAACAAGGGCTATACACTTAGAATTAACAACCTCCTTATCTACGGAATCCTTTATAGCAGTTTTCAGGCGGTTTATTAGCCGTAGAGGAAGGCCAATAATTACGATTTCTTCAGATAATGCTACTAACTTCAAAGGTGCGGCTAATGAGTTAAAAGAACTACGAATAATTGTTTTTCTGATTTTATGGCAAATGAGCAAATAAAGTGGGAGTTTATTATACCCAAAACACCTCATCAAGGTGGTATGTGGGAAAGCGGTGTGAAATCTGTCAAAAGGCATTTAAAACGTGTCTTAGGAAATACTTCCTTAAATTATGAAGATTTCCATACTTTATTAACCCAAATAGAGGCAATATTGAATTCGCGGCCCCTGTTCCCATTATCCTCAGATGCTTCAGATTTAATTCCTTTGAGACCCGCACATTTTTTATTTTTCAAATCATTTCATTCGCTACCTGAAGTAAACTTAGATCAGGTTAGTGGAAATAGACTGACGTTGTAGCAAGGAATTGAACGCCTAGTCCAATCCTTCTGGCGTCGCTGGAGTCTGGAAGTAGTCCCCCAATTGCAGCGAAAAACAAAATGGTTTCAACAGCTTCCTAATCTGATAATAAAGGATTCTTTAGCCTTGATTAAAGAAGACAATCTGCCACCTTTACAATGGGCATTGGGGCGTGTAACAGAAGTTCACATGGGCAATGACGGTGTTGTGCGGTCTGTTACATTAAGAATTTCAAATGGTCATACCATTAAAAGATCTGTCCACAAACTATGTGTACTCCCAAATTCATAAACTCATTTATGTGGCAGAAAAGTGAACATTTACGAACAATTTATTTTCAGTTTATTGACTTTTTCTATTTGTTACGAATATTTGGCAGCCCTGGCAACGCCGCATCCCTTAAGTAAACTGACTTAAATTCAAGCAGTACGGTTGCAACCCCCGATAAGATTCCACGTTTAAAGATTCATTTACCAATTAGTTTCTTGTTATTTGTATTTTTTGTGTTTGTGCTTACATTTATTCAATTCCGATATTGTTAATGTTTTGTTCATGCATTTAAATCTAATAAAGATTAAAATCAAATTTTTATTGTGTATAAACACAAGTTCTGAGAGAAATGAAAATCCAGCGTAAATTCAACATGGTCCTTCGAAGCCATATGTAAAACAAACACAACCAACGCGTAGCTGAATCAAACGTGAGTAAACGTGAATCAATTTAATATAAAAACGCGTAATCCAAACGAAGCCAAGCCGGTTATTTTCCATTGGTGACGAATCAAACAACGCAGCAACCAAGCCTACAGTGGACCAGCTAAATCGTCGTAAGCGCCCACTATAGCAAGAAAAGGCATCTACAATCCTTGACTGGCGTGCTGCAACACCCTCGCTCAAACCCAAGCCTGGAAACTTTCCAGTGGAAACCAGCTACAAGTTCACCGTAACGGTTTTGCCTACCGTGAACACCCCCGCACTTGGATCGCAAGCTACCCGACGCCAACCTTGGGGTCCGTACTCAACAAAACAAACAAGTGAGTCATTCCTTTCCCTTTTGTAACGTCCCTTTTCATTATTGTTTACGATTTGCACGAACACAATGACTGAATTATTAGAAAGTTTAAAGCGTAAACGCTCTTCATTAAAATCGAAATCAACTATTTTCAAAAATTACTTAAGCGGCGTTAACGAACCTTTAGACGATGCTGTTGTAATTGAAGTACGGGAAAGAACTTTGAAATTTCAATCACTAATTGAAGAATACGACGAAATTCAAACCGAAATTGACGGTTTAGTCGAAAACCCTGAATCAGAATTTGCGCAACGCGCGGAATTTGATAAGACCTATTATGCCATTTTAGCTGCCGCTAAAAAATTGCTAGCGGACGCGTCAAAAACCGCTGATCAGCTTTCCTCCACTTCATTTACAAATGCTGAACCCAAATTGAATGGCATAAAATTGCCTGTAATCGAATTACCAAAATTTGACGCTAGCTATGATTTCTGGCTTGAATATCGAGATAGTTTCCAAAGTTTGATTCACGAAAATGAAAGCATAAGAGACATACAGAAATTTCACTATTTACGGTCATCATTAACCGGCAGCGCTAGACAGGTAATTCAATCCTTGGAATTCACTTCCGCAAATTATGGCGTAGCTTGGGACATTTTATGCAAAAGATTCAATAATTTCAGACTTCTCGTGCACAATCACGTAAAGGCTCTTTATAACTTAGAAATTATCACAAAGGAAGGGTCCACAAAAATTCGTAAGTTAATAGATTCGGTACTCAAACATTTGCGTGCCCTCAAATTATTGAAACAGCCTACGCAGCATTGGGATACGCTAATTATTTTTCTGATAACAATAAAGCTAGATAAAATTACCGTGAGAGAATGGGAAGCCCATAAAGCTGACGAGGAAGTCCCTACGTTAGAAACTTTACTGCAATTTTTAAGAGCGCGTGCCGACATGCTAGAAACATTAGAAACCAGTCATTCGGAAAAGTCAACTGAAAGTAAACCGAAACAAATTGCGCGCACTTTGATCGCAGTTAAGGAAACTTGTGGTATATGCGAAGGTGAACACGCTGTTCGCGATTGTAATGAATTCGCGAGGCTTAACCTTAACGACCGTGCAGCGCGGGCTCATCTAGCAAAATTATGTCTAAACTGTTTGCGAAAGGGTCACTCCAGCCGATTTTGTAGGGCCAGTTCGTGTAGAAAATGCCGCGGAAGACACCACACGCTCATACACCGTGAAAGGCCCGCAGGCTCCGCGGACGCTGCCACAGAATCAGCACATATCCCTTCACAATCCAATGCGCAGAACGCCAGCGTAGCTCTTTCTATCCATTCTTCAATTGGACAAGTTCTTTTGTCAACGGCAAGCTTACTAGTATACGATATCCATGGCCAACCTCACAAAATTAGAGCAATTTTGGATTGCGGCTCCCAATCGAGTTTTATTACTTTACGAGCTTGGCGCATTCTAAAGCTAAAATTAGAAAGGGCAAATCTCGCGGTCTCTGGCGTAACAAACTTAGCGTCCCACAGCGAAAGCAAGTGCTTATTAAAGATATTTTGTAACCGAGGCTCATTTATATCAAGTTTATCATGCTTTTTGTTACCACAAATCACGGGAAATCTTCCCAACGCAAAAATCGACGCGACGGATCTGGAAATACCCAAAGGCATTACTCTAGCGGACCCTGAGTTTAATATACCAGGGCCCATTGATCTTTTAATCGGTGCAGATCTGTTCTGGAACTTAATTAGCGTCGGACGAATCACGCTTGGTCAAAACCAGCCCATATTACAAAAAACAAAGCTGGGTTGGGTTGTTTCTGGTCCCGTAGGTTTAAATCGATCTCAGCACGCAGTATGCAATTTAACCACAAACCTCGAGATCCTGGTATCAAAGTTCTGGGAGTTGGAGGAATTACCGGACAAAAAGGCCTATTCAAACGAAGAGCTCGCCTGTCAAAGCAATTTTAGTGAAACTCACAAACGAAATGGGGACGGCCGGTTCGTGGTCACAATTCCTTTCAAGCGACCCATTTCCACATTAGGTGACTCTTTGCAACAGGCGAAGCGACGGTTTCGGTCCCTTGAAAAGCGATTAACGGCGGATCAAAATCTCAAGCGCGAATATACTAATTTCATGAGTGAATATCAATCGTTAGGGCACATGACCAAAGTTTCGGAAAATACTATGACGTCGTCACCCGATTTTTATATGCCTCATCACGGCGTCATACGCGCAAGTAGCGCAACCACAAAGCTGCGGGTCGTTTTCGATGGATCTGCTCAAAGCAGCAGCGGCCTTTCTATAAACGATTTACAGATGGTAGGGCCCGTCATACAAAACGATCTTTTATCAATAATTCTAAGATTTCGAAAACACTCATACGTTGCTTCATCGGATATAGAAAAAATGTACCGTCAAGTGCTAATCGAGCCCTCTCAGCGACAATTTCAACGAATTGTTTGGAGGTCAGACCCTCAAAATCCATTGGAAATCTTTGAACTCAACACAGTCACTTACGGGACGGCTTGCGCTTCCTTCCTAGCAATTCGCTGCCTATCTCAGCTAGCCGATGAGTGCGAGGATTCCTTTCCTAACGTAGCGCGAATAATCAAAAACGATTTTTACGTAGACGACTTGATAACGGGCGCAGAAACTGTCGAGGAACTTTCAAAATCATGCAAACAAGTCGCGGATGTATTGCAAGGCGGATGTTTCACTTTGCGAAAGTGGGTGTCCAACGATCCCCGAGTTTTAAAACTAGTAAGTAATTCACACAATCACGCCACGGTGCGCGAGCTCGGTTCGCTGGACAACAACAAAACGTTAGGGATTTTCTGGTGTCCTGCGGAAGACGTTTTGTCTTATCACATAAACATGCCCTTCAGCAACGCAGTAACTAAAAGAACCATCCTTTCAGCCGTAGCTCAGATATTTGATCCACTCGGTATGCTCGGTCCATGTATAATAACTGCTAAAATTATGCTACAACAATTATGGACGGAAAAGCTTTCATGGGACCAATCAGTTCCCCCTCACGTGCACAGCAAGTGGCTGAAATTTAAAGACGAACTTTCAATACTAAATGAATTAAGAATCCCTCGACATGTCATTTGTAAGGAACCCGCACGCGTAGAAATTCACGGTTTTTCGGATGCTTCCATGGAAGCATTTTGTGCTTGCGTATACCTACGTTCGATCGACGCCGAAGGTAACACCTTCGTGAAGCTATTGTGTGCTAAGTCGAAAGTAGCCCCGCTGAAGAAAATTACCATACCGCGACTGGAACTATGCGGCAGTTTAATTCTGGCTAGATTATTAAACAAGGTATTAACTTCGATCAACATCAACTTGAGTTTAATTGCGCTGTGGTGCGACTCCACAATCGTCCTCGGATGGTTGAGAACTTCCCCGAATTTATTGAAAACTTTCGTCGCGAATCGCGTCGCCGAAATCCAATCCCTCACTAAAGCACGAGATTGGAGACACGTCCCGACCAAAGACAATCCTGCGGACATCTTATCGCGCGGAGTAAGCCCCCGAGAATTACATCACTTAACCCTCTGGTGGCACGGTCCTAGTTGGCTTTCTTCTAGCGAGTCCGATTGGCCCAAGTTTGATTTATCTAACGGCGAGTTACCGGAACTACGCCAAACCTCTCAATCTCTAATCAGCACTCACTCGGCGATACTTGACCTAAACGCTTTCTCAAACCTTACACGTTTAGAGCGCGTAGTAGCATATTGCTTAAGATTTTTAAATAACAGCCGGTTACCTTCTGAACAACGCGAAATCGGTCCAATAACAGTCCCCGAATTACGGCGCTCACTCATGCAATTAATCAAAACAGCGCAGACAGGCTCATTCCCGAATGAAATTCTTAACTTAAAGCGCGGTGTTGGTATTGGTCCGAAAAGCAAGTTGTCGAGCCTAAATCCTTTTCTTGATGAGAATGGTATCTTGAGAGTAGGCGGACGCTTGCACAACTCTCACTTTGAATATGAAAAGAGGCATCCCGTTATTTTAGACGGGCGTTCTCACCTTATGAAACTGATATTCAAGCGCGAGCACCTTAGATTGTTGCATCCCGGGCCTCAACTTCTGATGGCCTCCATTCGGGACAAGTTTTGGCCTATTGCTGGTAGGAGCGTTGCGAAGAAGATTGTGCACGAATGCGTTCGATGTTTCAGAGCGAACCCCAAATTCACATATCCACAGATGGGGGACCTACCTGGCGCGCGTATTACCGCAACCTTTCCCTTTACAGTCGTAGGTGTAGATTACGCAGGCCCATTTTTAATTAAGAACAAAATGGGACGCGGATGTAAAACTTCCAAAGCCTATTTAAGCCTTTTCGTTTGCTTTAGCACTAAAGCCGTGCACCTAGAATTAGTCAATGATTTAACAAAAGATGCTTTCATTCTCGCTCTAAGAAGATTCGTATCTCGACGTGGAAAGCCCTCAAAATTGTATTCAGATAACGGGACAAATTTTGTCGGCGCGAAAAATGAATTAAAGACGTTAGGAGATTTTTTAAAGGCTAACAATAGCAGTTTAACTGAGCAATTGCACCATGAAGGTCTAGAATGGAGCTTCATTCCAGCCTATTCCCCTCATTTTGGAGGTTTGTGGGAGGCAGGAGTAAAGTCCGCCAAGCATCATTTAAAGAGAATCGTTGGTAACGCTTTGCTTACATTCGATCAACTCTATACAGTTTTCGTGCAAATCGAAGCAATTATGAATTCTCGACCTCTTTCTCCTTTGAGCTCCGATCCTAACGATCCTCTCCCAATTACCCCGGCTCACTTTTTGGTCGGACGACCATTGACGTCTTTACCAGACCCTGACATACGCCATTTACGGGTCAATACTTTAAATCACTTTCAAAGACTTCAGCAAATAGTGCAAAACTTTTGGGGGAGATGGGCAAAGGAATACGTGTCCGAACTGCAACAACGTCGAAAGTGGAAGTCGACAACACCAAACATCCAGGAAGGAGATTTGGTAATAATCAAGGAGCAGGATTTGCTTCCCATGAAGTGGCTCCTCGGCAGAGTGGTTCAAGTGCACCCCGGTCATGACGGTACTGTTCGCGTAGTGAGCATTAAAACTCAAAATGGCTTTTTAAAACGTGCAGTGTCTAAGGTGTGTGTGTTACCTGTAAGCAATGACAATTAAGTACTTTCATGAGACAATAAGTTTAGTTCTAGTGCATTAAATCATTCGTTTATTCATTGTTTTTTCAACCATTAGCTGTAAGGTCTCATATGATGTTTAACTTGAAAGACATACTTTCAACGCGGGGAGTATGTTACGAATATTTGGCAGCCCTGGCAACGCCGCATCCCTTAAGTAAACTGACTTAAATTCAAGCAGTACGGTTGCAACCCCCGATAAGATTCCACGTTTAAAGATTCATTTACCAATTAGTTTCTTGTTATTTGTATTTTTTGTGTTTGTGCTTACATTTATTCAATTCCGATATTGTTAATGTTTTGTTCATGCATTTAAATCTAATAAAGATTAAAATCAAATTTTTATTGTGTATAAACACAAGTTCTGAGAGAAATGAAAATCCAGCGTAAATTCAACATGTGTTGAATTTACGCTGGATTTTCATTTCTCTCAGAACTTGTGTTTATACACAATAAAACTTTGATTTTAATCTTTATTAGATTTAAATGCATGAACAAAACATTAACAATATCGGAATTGAATAAATGTAAGCACAAACACAAAGAAAACAAATAAAACATACAAATAACAAGAAACTAATTGGTAAATGAATCTTTAAACCTGGAATCTTATCGGGGGTTGCAACCGTACTGCTTGAATTTAAGTCAGTTTACTTAAGGGATGCGGCGTTGCCAGGGCTGCCAAATATTCGTAACACTATTTGTTATTGTTATTATATTTACTACTTGTATAACTTGTATTTCTAGATTTAAGTTCCTTTTTACCGTATTCTTCTTTTTGTTATTATTGTAATTAATTACTTTGTTCCTTGAAATCATTGTGATTTCAACGCGGCCGGCATGTTAAGAAGTCATGAATTTATCTAGTAACATCATTTCATTTCGTTTGCCTGGAAATCATTGTTTTGGTTGCTTAAATATCACCTAGGCAAAAAGCATTCTGTAAACAAATAATTAACGTAAGTCAAGTTCCGAATTGGACGTATTTTCAATTTTCTGTAATTTCTTGATTTCAATTCTATAAATAATTGTATAAAGTTGAATATACTTTGTACATATCAATTACCTTGCATTTATCAATGTGTTGTCAACGCCGGTCCTGCAGAGAATAATTCCCAAGAATCAGCGATTACAATTTCACTTCCTTTACAACAGCCCTTTTTATACGCAAGTCTTACAAAACTGATCATTGCAACAAAAACTATTAAGCATTGTTATTCTAAACTGAACGAAACCATTCTTAATTGAATTATTAATGAAAACGTAGTTTTCCATTTTGCTTTTAGGCAGGTTGCAGAAACAAATGTGTTAATTTTTCTTATAATCAAAGACTTTGTCAAACTTTCTGAGTTTGTTGTGGCACGTTTGAGGTTTTCTACTGGAGATACCCATAATACTATAAAATTTTGTAAATTTGATTGCAAAAAGAGTAGATGTGTTGATATAACAAATTATTTGTTAATATAGCACCAAATTTTGTACAAAACGAATAAGTATAAATAATCATAAAATTATAAATAAGTTCAGGTTAATTTGGACGTAGCACGGCATTGGTTAATATTTTCGTAAACAGTATTTGATAGATGAGGATCTTTAGTATATTTCATTTCGCAAAAACAAATCCGGATGTTAGCCGCGGCCAATTTGCGATATAGTTTTCTCGGAGCCAAGTAAACAATGCATTCAGGAATTCGGGATAAGTGCATCATTTATAACGGACAGTGATGTGTAGCTAACATTTGGAGCGCTAACGTGCTAGTTTTTGCTAAATCTTGACGAATGTAATACATTTTCAGAAATCTATAACCGTACCCCGAAAAGAACCGTCTACACGAACGGGCGAAATATTTAAAGCTGTGCAATTGTCAGTTACAAAATGTTTTATCTAAGTAGTATTTATGAAAGACGTAGACGTGAAAGGAAAGAAAACTATTAAGAACGGAAAGGGAGTTACATAAATGTAACAAATTTATTTTTCGCTTCAAAGAGTGGTGTCCGTGAATGCTGACTCCGGTTTTGACAGCTGTCACTTTTCCCACGCGTTCCAAGATTATATTTTGCAGTAAGTAATCGCGCACTTATATCCGTATTTCTTTTCAGAAAGAAACACAGCCGTCGATTTTTATTACACCAAATATATACCTTCATAAGTTTGGCCTAACTCCGGGTTTTTAATAAAAGATAATCTTACTGTATAAGAGTTTTCAGCAAACGCAGGTGAACTTGGATATTTCCAGAGTAAAAGCTCAGATTTTTGAGAGCGTTCCCAAGTATACGCATTAACTTAATCCTCGAGCAAGGGAAACGTTTCAAATTAGAAATTTTCAAGCCAAATATAAAATGCTTTGCAGCAACGAGCTTTAAAGGTTCGTTTATTTTCAGCATTGTTCCATTTTGTCCCCAAGTTATTATTGTATGCCTAGTGGACGAGGATAATATCGGATGTCTAGTTTATTCCGAATAAAAACTCGGTTTTCATATTGCACAGCTTCGTAATCAAAAACAGTATGTAAAGTGCAAATAACGGACGGTAGAGTTTACAGGAAGGAATTACTCGAATTTACATATAAATTGTGTGTAATACATCCATAATTAAAGATGAAAGGTATCGTTGGCTAAATATAATCTCGCACTCACTAAAGTTAAGCGTTGATTACGTACTCACATAATTTCATGAAAATGTAAATAAAAAATCTCTTTGCAAAAACAAGAAGCGGTCTAGTAATCATCGAGGAACTATTTAGTTACGTTAATTCAAAGCTAAAAAGCTAAAAGAATTCCTGCAACTAATTCCAACCATAGCCGACTAATATTAAATGTAAACATTAAGGCCTTCTCAGAGAGTTATCTCTGTGGTACCAATTATCGAAAAAAACTTTAAACTTCTGCGTCTACTTTTTTGTTCAATCAAACACATTTTCACAAAAGAAAACATATAATAAATTTTTTTAGTGGTATTTCTGCTTACATTAACAAGGTACATACAGGGTTTGCCAAAAAGTCCGGATCATATGGGTTTTGTTTTATTAAAGTATTTATTAAAAAAATCAATGGTTGGTTTGTGCTTGTCTAAGGACTAAAAAAAGTGCACATAAATTTGGTCAAATGACATTCTGCACCTGTCAAATTTGACACTTTTTGAAAAAAATCTTCAGAAGTCTCTTCTTTCGAAAGATTTCATTTGGAAAAGTTGTTCAGAATAGCATTTCACGTCGGTTTGCAAATTTTCAGCTAAAAATTCGGACTTACTATTTTTTACTCATTTTTTTGATTTTTTCAAGTAGTACTACAAAATTCTTATTTTTTTTTCATTGAAATGAAACGTTTGGAATCAACTTATTTCGATAAATAATTGTCCACCTGGACTCTCCTGAAAAAATACTGTTTGCAAAAAACTATTTTCCTTTTGAAAATTCGCGGCATCGTTGATCCAAGGTTGTTTTTATTCGAAATTGAATCATATTTTCGGTATTTTAAAAAACATTAAAAGTATAATAACAAGCGAGTTTCATCAGATTTCAATGAAAAAAATTCCGCGAGAATTGTGCAGTATACTTAGGGCCGGTTCTACAATACGCATTTAACTAGAGAATAAATCTATCCTTGGAATAAACACAAAATTTTGGTTCTACCAGTTTATTTAACCAGGGAATAGAGAACACGATGGTGTAACTAGCAGGTTAACTTATCCCGCCGCGCGCGACCGGATAAAAACATATTCCTCGGATAACTCGTAAAGGGGGGTTATGCAGTTGCATTTGTTTACTTGTTAGGGAGGTGTAATCCGTGTAACCCCAGCAGATTTTAATTTTCGTGGCGGTAATAATGGCTGTAAACTATAATGTGTTGGTGTATGAGTCCGATGATGAAATTAACAGCTCAATGTCATTGAATGCAAAATTGCTGCATCGATCTCTCTTCTCAGCCATAAATAACAACAAATCAATAATTATTAATTATTATCGATTGTTATAGGATGAAGATTTTTTCATACAGTAAATATTTATTTAATCTTTTATGAAGCGTAAATCCAACATTTAATAAATGTGTACCTCATTACATTTAGAACTAAACTCAAATAATAACAACAAAAGTGTAATAGTAGAAGCCACAAAATGAATGAATCATTAATTTGTCTTTGTCATCCGATTATCAGAATAGTAAGCCTATGTAGTAGGTATACATCATGTGCAAGATCGATTGGCAGCTAAAATTCTTACTACTAATTTATAAGTACTAAATTAGTCGATTACTGAAATGTCCCGATTATTAATAATAATCGATTACTGAAATATCTCGATTACCGTCATGTGGTCAAAAGTAAGGTTAATGTTAACGTCGTCGCTGTTAAAATATTTTCATTAGATCAAAAATTTTAGAATGTATAACAATTTTAACATTGCGGTGCAGCCAATGGTACAATACCAGAGCCTAAACCTGGAATAACTAACCTCGGAATAAAATGAATTGGCAGAACGGCAAACATTTTATTCCGAGTTTAAATCTTTAGGATAAATATATTCCTCTCTCTCTTCTCATTGTTTGCCAGTTCAGCAAATTATATGCTATTCATGGCAGTGTTCATACATATAGGTAGCACGGAAATCACTATCTGCTGAGACACCTTAATCACTAGTTTTTAGAATTCACTGTTTTGATTTTTAATTGTTTCGTAAGACAGACACTATTTAGTTGTACGTATTAATTGTGGATGTTACTATTACTACATATTAACCGTTGTCATCATTTATAAGATGCCCACAGTCGAGGAGTTTATTCACAAGAACATAAAGAACTTTTATAATAACATAGATAAGTGCAGTGGCGCAGTATATTATAACATAGGAAAAAAAAAACCTTCACAATAGACTAAAAAGACAATTACCAATAGATCTTATAAAATATATTCCTAGAATAGCTATACCGTGAGTTATACCTGCTTTGTAGAACCGGCCCTTATACTTGGAAAATTCAAAAAAATGAGTAAAAAATAATAAGCCCGAATTTTTAGCTAAAAATTTGCAAACCGACGTAAAATGCCATTCTGAACAACTTTTCCAAATGAAATCTTTCTAAAAAATCATAAATAGGCTCACTTCTGAAAATTTCTTTCAAAAAGTGTCAAATTTAACAGGTACAGAATGTCATTTGACTAAATCTGTGTGCAGTTTTTTTAGTCCTTAGATAAGGACAAACCAACGCCGTATTGATTTTTTTAATAAATACTTTAATTTAAAAAAAATCCCATATGATCCGTACTTTTTGACAAACCCTGTATATGACTCTGTTATCATTTACAAATATCTCTGAAATATCCCATAAAAATAGATAAGGAAACTAATAAGTTATTAAACAATACCTATTAAAAAGACGAATATACGAATATTTAGGGATATTTTTCAAGTTGTAACATTTAAAAATAACATTGAAATAATGCTCTTCAAAGGAATTAGAACAGCAAGCCATCATCATCATCATCATGCCATATCCTTTTAAGGACGTAGGCGAGGGGGATCAAAGCCACATTTTTAAACGACTTGGCGTCGTGAACTTTGTCTACGCTTCTTAAAAATTTATTTCAAAAATTTTTTGAAGACGTTATCCTATTTCGCAGATTTCTTAGCTTTCTAGTTTAATTTTAAAAAAATTTGTAAATAGCAACTGCGGTTCAAGTTTTCAAAACTTGGGTGTCCTAAAAATTTTAAAGATTTTTCTGAGATCTTTAAACTATTTAAAATTGCCCTGGTGTCTCCAAGGCTTCTTGAAAACATTTAGATTTTAAAATGTTTAAAATGTTGAAATCGGTTTTAACAAGGCTAAAAATCTGTAACGCCCAATACCAGAGTTTCACGTAAATTCCTGCAGATTTTGAACATTCAAGGTCCATAACAGCCTACAATATTAAAAATGGATTGGGGAAGTCCTTAAGATGCGAAGCACTGACAATAGAAAAATTAGGTATAATCTCTTGAAACTAAATTTTGAAATCTTGAAAGAAGAATTCTGAGAAACCTTTCAAATATCTAATAAAAATAGTGACGGCGAAGTAATAAGCTGTTAAACCATTTCACTGAATAATATTGAATTTAAAAAATCATCTACGAACATTTAAAATCTTTTTCAGATGGTAATATTTAAGACAAGCCTTGAACATATTTTTCTTTTTCATTTCTTAAATATTCAATATTTTCTTAAAAATGTTACCTATCAACCTTCCTCTTCGGATTCTTTAATTTTAGTTTTTCTGGTTTCTAAATGCCAAACGCTACTTTCTTCGGTTTTAATTTTCAAAACTATTCTGGGTTGCTTTAAATTTTGTTTCCTTGGGACGACCTTGCTGTTTCCGAGGGCTCTCCAAGAAAGGAAAAATTTACATGAAACGCAAAATTTTCAAAATTTTAAAATTTGAAAAGAAATTTCAAAAATGCTTGAGAATAAAAAAGAACTAACAGAGACATTCAATAAAAATCCACAATAATTTATGCAAGCAGAGCTTCAGGTAAATTTCTAAATATTCTAAAATCAGAACAGCCTAAAATAATTAAGAACGTTTCATTGATTTTTAATGATCCTGAGATAGTAAAATACAAAAGAAATAGCGTGAAACTTGAAAGATGAATTTTTTGAAGAACCTTTGAAATATCTAACATAAATATATGGAGAAACTAAATTGTTAAATTTTTCTACTGAATAGTACCTACTGAATTAAAAATAAAACTAGTCTACAAATATTTAAGATATTTACAACTAGAATCAAGGTAATATTTTTGAAAAAAATGAAAACAATGATCTATAAAATAATTTTCTTGGATTTTTAAATTTCAACGACATTATTGAAGGTGGTCAACCAAGTTCAGATTCTTTAGTTTTCTAGTTTCTCTTTAATTTGCTAAATTCCAACTCTTTCACTTTTAACTCACAAAAACTATTCTGGCTGCCTCAAAATTGTAACGTAATAGTAATAGTAGTAATAGTAATAGTTTATTGGCCACGTTGATATATGCAGTACATGTGGGTAGTCAAAAATAAACCAATTAAAATATTAACAATAGACGCTTATAAATTGAGTTCTAAATAATCTCTTACATTATTGAAAGCATTAGTTACTAGAAACTGCCTTACTTTACATTTAAACATCTTATAAATAGGAATTTGTTCAATTTCCTTTGGAATTTTGTTGTACGAGTATATAATGAGATGATACTTAATTGGATGTATATAATTAAGGTTAAGTTGTTTGTTTAATTCATAAAAGAAAAATGTTATTTGCCAAATATAAGTAATGCAGATTTTAAATTATTAAAAATTGTAATATAATTTTAAGATAGCTAGATTAGATTTAAGTTATGTGAAAATGTAAATAAGTTATTGTTATAATGTTTGTTAGTAATAATTAGCTAAATTGGTAGTTATAGAAATGTAAAATAAGTTACTATTAGAAACCTTGTAAATAGTTGTTATAGTGAAAAACAATTTAGATAAAAATATCTTGGATACAGAAGAAAACAATTAAATAAATAAGTGATATTTTTGCATTAAAAGGAGCAACAACCAAATAGGTTTGCTCAATTGCACGTTCCAAAATAATAAATATCAACCGATTATTTAACTTTAAATAGAGTTAATAATCATAAGAATCATTTATTGAATCGAAAGGAAGCGAAATAGAAGCAGAAGCAATTGAAAATTTGAATTTCAAGTAGAAGCAATTGAAAGTCGAAATTGGAGCAGAGGAAATTGAGCATTAAATTTGAAACAGAGGCAATTTGGATTTTTGGGAGTGAAATAGAAATTTCAAACAAAACCCAGGAACCGGTGTAAATAGTGAGTGTAAATACCGTAATTATAAGATAGGTTTAAGGCAGGGTTGATAGGAAAAAACGATAATAAAAAAAAATCTGCATTATAAGTATTTGAGTAATTTTATTTTTATTTGGGTAAAAATATACTTAGAAAGATAACAAACAAGGAACCTAATTAACGACCTGAGATAAGAGCAATGCAAACAATTAAGTAAAATTAAAGAGCAAAGCAAGGGATAATTGTAAATATTGAATGTGGGCTTAATAATAAATAAATTAAATTTAAATAAAATCTTTTAAAAGAGCAAGACCATTTCAATAATAATAAAGCAGTAACGAGGTGAACATTCAAACAAAGAGGAAGTGTGTGCAGGGATAACTAACTGATTATTATTTCTAACTAGATGTGTATGCAGATCACCTAATTTAATAAATTGAGACAAATACTTTTTAACAAAAGTAACACACTTCAATATGTAAATACCTGGCACCGTCAAAATATCATGTTCTTTAAAAGTATCTCTGCAACCATCTAAAGGTCTTAGTTTCTGACAAATTAATATTCCATTGATTTTTCTACTCTTACCAAATGTAACTATGTTAAAGGACATATGTGAATACTAAATAGTAGTAAACACTAATTGGAGATGATACATTTAAGCAAGATTTTAGTTTCATTATGGTAAAATGTACACTGTTTAATTTAGATCAAACAAAATCTATTCGACTTGACCAGGATAAATATTGTCATTAAGCATTGTACCTACAAACTTCACTTTATTGTGCATTTCACCAAAATTCGACTTTAATGATTGCATCCATCTTTTCTTGCGACGTTAATATTGTCCAAAGTTGTCTGGAAATTAGAGCAAACGGAAAACTTATATAAAAGTAAAGATTTCCATAGTTTAATGCCTTGAAAATTAAAAAAAAATCAAAAGATTGAATGTTTGGGATATTTTTCATGCGGTAGTATTGAAACTAGCATCAAAATAAAGTTAATTAAATTAGCAAGCCATAGAACTATTCTTCTCTTTAAATTCTTAAATTTCAAATATTTTTTTGAAACCTTCCTTTATATTCATTTATAGTATTGTCCTTTTATGTACTTTGGGGGCCTTTAAATTGTCTGAAGTTATCTTGGTGTTTCTGAGGTTTCTTGAAAGCACAAAAATTAGAAGAAAATGGTGAAAACTTACGTAAAGTACAGGTTTACAAAGTTTAAAACCTTGATAAGGAATTTTAAAAAGGCTTGAAAATAAAAACAATTAAATCCGAAACACCCAATAAAGGTCCACATTGATTTTTTCAGATCCAACTTTCAGATAAATCCCTGAAGATTTCGAATATTCAGTGATCATAGCAAAATATTAAAGAGCATTGGAGGGAATTTTCAAAGTGCTTGAATAATTACAGAAATTACCTACGTGCAGCTTATTGAGAAATATCATGAAAATGAATTTGTAGCTAAATTTTGAAATATCTAATGAAAATAGACGGAGAAACTATGTATGTATATTGTTAAACTGTTGTTGTGAATAATATTAAATTAACAAAAACTAATGGTAGTAGTTAACGATATTTACCAAACATAGCATCAAAATAGTACTTAAACAGCAAGCCGCAAAATCTTCTACGAAAATCCTTAAATTTCAGTGATTTTCTTGGAGATGTTATCGACCTTCCTCGGATTTGTTAATTTTTTTTTAATTTTTCTTAAACCGGTAGTATGGCAGAGTGGTAGTGCACGTAATACTAACATATAGAAAGTTAAGCAAAAACCTGCTTGGTCTGAACAAGAATGGGTGACCACTCTGCGGCTCGTTGTATCCGGCCCCATCGACACTGTAAAGGTATAAAAGGGTAGATAAAAGAGAAAGAAAGACAGAAAGTAGCTTTTCTTAAAATTTACTAAATATCAACTTGTTTACTTTTTCACTGTTAGCTTTCTAAAAGTATTCAAGGTGTTTTGTCTTCAACACTTTCAAGATTGTTTTAATGCGTTAGGAATCTTTAACTTATCGGAAGCTGTATTGACATTTCTGAGGATGCTTGAAAGCACACACATTTTAAAATCTGAAGATTGGAGCAATGGAACAATTTATAGTAAAGTAAAGATTTGTACAATCTAAAATTTTGAATTTTTTAAAGAGATTTGTGCAGACCAAAGTTTGGGGTAAATTCCTGAAGACTTTGAGAATTGAAGCTTCATGACAGCCTAAAATACGTAGTAGTGAAGTATAGAAAGAATTCAAAAATTTGGTTGTAATACTGGAAAATATAGAAAAGAATGTGCCTAATTACTTAAAGCAGTTGTGCAAAACTCAGGAAAACAAATTTGAAACTAAATTCAGAAATTTTGGAAGATGAATTTTGATTAACATTCAAAAATTGAAAGAAGCAGACGGCAATTAGATACATTTGGAACTTCCGGAGAATATTTGAATATCTAATACAAATTAAAGAACCACGAAAATGTATTCTTTTTAGGATGCTTAAGATAATTTTAAAGAAGAGTGAACAAACATTAATAAGTTGATTAACTTCACTATTATGGAATTAAGAAGACTAATGTAAGAATGTTACCTTTCAAAAGTAAAATCAAATTTATTCTTTAGGATAATTAAAACAGCAACCAACTTTTTCTACTCTTTAACGTTTCTTAAATTTGCTAAATTCAAACTTTTAACATTAAAGAACTATTCTGGGCAACCTCAAACTTTTAAAAATTGTTAAAGGTTCTGTCCACGTTTTTATAGTTTGTAGGGGTCTCTAAATTATCCCAACTTGTCTTGGGGCTTCTAAGATCTTCCAAAAACAAATAATTTTAAAATCTAAAGCTTAGACCAATCGCAATCGGGCAATTTAAGTAAAAGTTTTTCAAAGCTTGAATAAAATCTGGAACAGAAATTTTCCAAAGCCAGAAAATAAAACAATAATAATCTGAAGCACCTAATAAAAATCTTATGTGGACCAAAGCTTCGGGTAAATCCTTCAAGACCATAACAGCCAACAATATCAAAGAACGCGCATTTTTTCGGAAGCCTGAAAGTATAAAGAAATATGTTGTTAATCTTTTGTACTGAATAATATCTACTGAATTAAAAAGACTTGTCTAGGAATATTTACGATATTTTCCAATTCGTTTTTTAATTTTTGAATTTTCTTAAAACTTTTTTTTGCGATCTTTAAATTATCTAAGATTGCCTTGGTGTTCCTAGGGTTTTCTGAGAACATAAAATTTAAAAATCATAAGATTAAAGCAAAGATTGTCAGTGATTAAAATATTAAAGAGGATATTAAAAAATGTTAAAAATTAAAAAAGGACAAATCAAAACACCCAGTAAATATCAAAATTAAGTTTAGCAGAGCTTGAGATAAATCCCTGAAGATTTCGAAAATTCAAGGACCATAACAGCCTAAAATAGGGAGAGTGGGGCGAATGTGGACACGGGGTACATGTGGACACTGACTGTTTTTCCGATTCTACTAACTTGAAATGATCTAGCTACTCACCAAAAGATTGGCCTACCTATTTCTATGTATCATGCAAAATTGCATATGGCTAAGATACAAGCTGTCAGTTTTATTTAGTGAATTGTGTTTTCGAAACGAACAAGTAAGTTTTTGAGTTTTCTTATTATAATGTTTCTTTTTGCTATTAATGCTTTTAAATAAATTTAATACGGCACTTATTCATGCATATATATCATAATATTTTTACATAATAATAAAATAATATTAAGTTTACGTTTTCTTTGAAACAAATATTGCAAACTACTTTGCCAGGTTATGGGTCACATATGGACACATGGACAGTCCACTTCTACCCCATGCAAAAATGGGGCACATATGGACATTTTTGCATGTGGTAGAAGTGGACTGTCCATATTTAACGTTTCCTGTAGATTTGACTCAATACAATGTGCATTAATGTGTACTTATTTAATTATTTAATATCTGTGCCCGATGTTAATTTTTCTGTCTATTATGAACGTTTATTTGTCTTCTGTTTTTTAATAAGTTTGTAATTTGTTTAATTTTGTGCAATATATAGGTTTTCATAATAAAATTATTGCTTATTTATTTATATATTCATCAAAAACCTAAATTAAGTATTTTGTCCAAATGTGCCCCAGCATATGTCCATATGTACCCCAGTATCGGGGTACATGTGGACAAATGCACTTTTTTAAAAAAAGCTAATTATACGAGTGTAACGTGCCGCTAAAAGACAATAATTATTACAAAATAGATAAATGGAATTTTCCTAGTAATAAAGAATTTTAGGGACACGTTTAGCGAAGACGTTAATCGCGCTGATAAAATGCCCAGCCGGAGCACGACGTGGTTGTCGTGCCTTCTTCAATCAGCGAGGCGAGAGCGAGAACACCAGATTAGAAACGGGTATAAAAGCAGCGAGCATCGAGTGCTGGAGGGGACGAGTCAAGACATCCAGTCCAGGAAGAGCTCATCATAAACCGCCCGTAGAACCGAGTAAAAATAAGAATCCTCCCTTAAACCCGATCTGGTGAACGTTCGGCACCTCGCTGTCGAACCCGCCGAATAACGTATTAAACCCACCACCCGGAAAGTAGTCGGCACCACGTTGTTGACGAAATCCTTTCCGAAGACCTGGTGAAAGTAGTCGGCACCTAGTTGTTGATGAAATCATTCCCTGAGACCTGCAGAAAGTAGTCGGCACCACGTTGTTGACAAAATCGTTCCCCAAGACTTGCTAGAATTGGCCCCAAGGGGTCAACGAAAGTATCCCTATTCAAATAATCCCCGTCGCAGCTCGGCACCCAAGGGGCCGCAGAATCTCCAGCTCTCGCCGAGCTAACCAAACAAAGCTCGTACCGAACCGGCATCGCCGGAAGGCACCGGCATCGTTAATATTAACAAGGATTGCCCGGAAAGCCCGTCGAATTAAATAGGTAACACCAAACCGACACTTAAGAAAATAAAACACTTACCCGTAACAGGGGAGCTTTAATAAAGTGTAATCCGTTGTTCACAAACACCGATTGCACGTGTAACCGCCATTGTAGTTTACTTTGTTTTAGAGAACACAAAACAGCCATCCGCAAACAAGGGCCGAAGCCAGACTGCAATTGCAACGCACGTGACCCCGCCCCAAAGCCAGGACCTGCGTGCACCGCCAAGGCTTAGCTGCCTAAAGCCCGGTCCAGACTGAGGCCATCCTGAATTACTTTTATGTTTGTTTAATTTTCGAATTCTGTTTCTTTATTTATTTATATACGATACCTTAGTTCAAATTATATTTTATTCATTTTTGTACAGAGAGGTTATTATTTGTTTCAAATACATTTTTATGTTTAATTGTGTTGTCGTTATTACTGGTGTGCAGGAAATAAATAACCCTGGCCATCTGAGCTACCGAGGGGGTTACACGAGTTTAAGTGTTGTAATATTAAAAATAAACTGAACCAAATTAATGAGGAATGACTAAAGTTTCCAAGTAAATTTACAAAACATTTTTAAATGTTAAAGTTGAAAAAGTTACAAGAGGTTAAAAAAACAAGTCCACATGTGCCCCACTCTCCCCTACTATTTGGTTCAGGTACTGAAGATATGAACAAAATGCTAAAATCTTGAATGGTGAATTTTGAAGAGCTTCAGAGATATCTAATAAAGTTTGATATACATGGAGCAACTAATAGGTTGCTAAACGTTTCGACTATATAATACTGCGGGACTCTAGGAAAGATAAGCCGAGCCTTTGCACAACTTCTTTATTTCAATTAAATTACATTTCATACTTTAGTATTTTACTGTCTAGCACGTCTACCACACCATTGTCGTACTTTTCGCACACCCGACTTACTACCCTCATTCACCCGATACACGCCGGGCCCTTTTGAACATCGGTCGTCTGCTATAATCCCCTCAATATACTGAAATGAAAAGACTAATCTACGAATATTTCAAAGCGCTAATATTTAAAACTAGCATCAAAGTTATGTTCTTTAGAATAATTAAAACAGCAAATTGTGAATCTATTTTTTTCTCCAAATTCTTAAATCTTTTGAAGCTGTTATCGATAATTAGTTTTCTAGTTTTAATATTTTCTAAACATTTGCCAATTGCCAATTAATTTCTTTGCCTCTAATTTTCAAAATTATTCTGGGTGGCTTGAAAATTTTAACAACTGTTAAAAGATTGTATACACGTTTTTATGTTTTTTGGCAATATTTTAACTGTCTGAAGTCTTGATTTATTCAACGAGAAACCAAACCAGAAATGTGCATAAAAGTAAAGATTTTCCGAGGTTAAAATCTTGAAAAGGAATTTTATAAGCTTAAAGATAAATAAGGCAAACTGAAACATCCAATAAACATCCACATTAATTTATGCAGACGAGAGCTTTAGGTAAATCCCTGAAGATTTTGAAAATTTAAGGGCCATAACCACCTAAAACATTAAAGAACGTTTGAGGAAATTTTGAGAGAGCCTGAAAGTATAAAGAAATTGCGTGTAACCTTGAAAATATGAAAGTGTAAGAAAAGGATTTCGAAATCAATTCGAAAATTTTGAAGATTAATTTTGATGAACCTTCGAAAATGTAGAAAAACAGACAGATGGGTAAAAAGTCCACAAAGTTCGAAAACCTTCAGGCATCGATACGCATCGCAAGTTTCGAGTAAATCTTTGAAAACCTGAAAAAATCTAAAATCAATGACCCCTAAAAGAATATTTCAAGGTCCGTGAAATAATTTCAAAGAAAAGATGACAAATTTGAAGAGTTGTGGACAGTTAAAATAGATGATTGTTCAGGAAAACGAATTGAAGCCAAATACTAAAATCTTGGGATATAAATTTTGAGGATCCTTTTAAAATCCAAAATTAGATTGAACAGCAATAGGCCCACAAAGGTTTAAAACTTTTGGGCATTTATACACATTCCAGTAGTTCCCAGTAAATCTGAAATACCTAAAACTTTCAGGAATCGAAAAAACCTTAAAAAGAAACTCTACTAAATATTTCAAGGTGCGTAAAGTAATTTCAGAGAAAAGATAACCAATAAGTTACGAACATTTAAAATTGTAAAAAGTTGGGGAAAGTGAAATTACAGAAAAATAGGTTTAAAAGCATGGATTAATTTTAAAAGGGCTTGGAAAGTAACAACAGCAGGCTAAAAATAAAAAAAATCTACGAAGTTCTAAAGACCTTTTCAAAGGTTTCTTGGTGTTTTTAACGTCATTTTGGCGTTTTTGAGGTTATTTTGGTTCCTGGAGTGTGTTGTTGTTTGAGTTTTATGCCATTTTATTTACTTTCCTTTCTTGGAGTAAAAATGGGATGTAGATACTGTGAGCTAAAAAGATCATGTGAACCTTACACATGTAATTATAGAAGGGGAAAGCCCTTTAAGAAGAACATAATATTTACATTTAGTATTAGTCGTTATGTTTCAAATAAAACTTTTTAAGAAGAAACCCCTTAGGAAGCAAATATCAACAGAATTTCAGTAAACTTAATGAAATAAAGTAACATGTCATTTTGTATAAGAAGTTATCCCACACTTCTCCAAGTTTATTTTCATAATTCTAACTGCATATGCAAGCGCCAAGTTTATTTAATTTTCCGTACAACTTTAATTACCTCCCCTTGGTTAGATGTGCAGAGCCGCGATACCTTTTGTCACTTAATATAAATAACCGGCAACTCCACCGCAGGTTTTCATCGCTCTTTTTAAATATTTAAACATCAAGGGCAACCATTAAAGAAAACCAAGTGACAGGTATTGAAATTTTCACAGGAAATGAGCTTTAATAATTTACGCTGTCAATCCGCCAACTTTTTATTTAACAAGGAAACGGAAAACCTAATGTTTTTCTGAAAAGCAAATTACTGAATTGGCGGAGTGATATTTAATATTCTGGGAAAGATTTATAGTTTTGTTAAAGCTTAATGGTTTAAATAAAACTAACAACAAGCGTTCTGCAACTTTCTTTATCTTATTTACAAGGCGTCGTTTAAGGGTGGATTTAGTTCTAAAGCTACTTCTAACAATTAGTTTAGTGTTCTCAAGCGTTCAATTTTACTTCTCAGTTTCTTTCTTGATATAAAATAGTTAACTGTGGGGATAGATGCAGTCACTATAGTTTGCTTGTTTAGTTTTTTCTGTTTTGTAACGCAAACAGCACAAAGCTTATCAGAATCTGTACCTGAGTTATAAATAAGACGTAGGTTGTTAGAATCGTATCAGTTCGAAACTGTGGTCAAAACAATGGAGGAGAAAAGTAGGGAGCCGAATGGGAAATTGAAAGCAAAAATACTGCAATAAGATAAAGAGCTGATGAATCGAATTGCTGCCTACGCTATGAAAATCGAATATATTCCCCAAAAGAGAAGGCCATTGAAGATATCATGGGCATTAAAGGAAAGCTACGCGATGTCACGAGTCAGTCTGGTTTATCAGAACGAAAGTGCTTCTAACATCTTGCTCTATGTGCTTTTATGTAGGATTGATTTTGGTTAACGGGAAAACAATTTTGTTGCAAAATGTTTACTCTCTTTGAATTGGGGTACTAAAATTATAAACCCTATTTATAAAAAACGATATTTTTAAACTATAAACTAACTAATTGTCATCGATCAGGTTTCAATAAAAAACACTCAAATAATTCGCAACCGCCAAATTTATAGAAGAAAGTTAAGAAGGAAATAAAATACCCCTTTTACGAAACTGGATATTAAAACGACTGCAAAGCATCTGGTTGTTCTGAATTTTAACTACCGAACAATTACATCAGTTAAGAGCAGCTAACAATGTAGATTGTTACCGATAACTGCACCAAGTACGAAATTATTACACTTCAACAACAGCGGCTGTAAACCTATAACAAATGTTGTAATTTGTATTATAACTTCAATATAACTGTCAGCTACTGCAAGTACATAAGTGAAATTTGGGGTAAATTTCTTACATGTTCACGTCGCATATGCGAATAATTGCATTTATGTTCTATAATAGCTTATTACTGATATTCCTGAAGCTTGAGCATTAATTATTTAACCCTTACCCTTTTAGAGAAGTAAACTTTTCTTTAAATACAGTAAGATTATAGTTATTTGCGAGATATTACTAGTGAGGAGAGGCATTATTAATTATAAGTGTGAAAATCGATTAAATTTGTGTACTCACGAATTCTATAACGCCTTCATCCCATGTGACACCACATTTATCTACAACCGCTTAAATTTTTTTTAAAAGCCGGATGTTGTAATGAAATGCTATTTGACATTTCTCATTAATTTTAACCTTTAATTCACAATATTCTCATTTAAAAGGTACAACATAGCCAGTAGTATTATAAACAGTTTCAAACAAAGCTTTTAGTGTTAGAAAATCTATAATACTCTTTTTTTTTTAATACGGATTGTGCCAGATCAGCATACATTTGCTATTACATGGCAGAGTTAAAAGATATTTAACGACAATATCACTATTATAAATTGTTCATTATTGTGAATATTGATGATTTGATTTCTTTATTCGCTATCACTCTTTAGAATATCAATGGGTAACTTCCTTTTCAGCCTAGTATGTAAATAATAATATAATAATAATAATAAATTTTATTTGCTTTCATTTGTACAAAATGTACAATTAAGCACGTCATATAAAATGAATAAGTATAACACAGCATATAAATTATTACTAACAAACAAAATTAATAAACTAAATACTAGAATTTAGATGCATAGAATTCGTCTATAGAGTAGAACGCATGTCGAATTAGGTAGCATTTAATTTTACTTTTATATTTCAGAAAATTTAATTCTTTTATATGTTCAGGTAACGAGTTATACAACTTTAGTCCAATGAAATTGGGACCATTTTGTGATTTAGTTAGCCTGCAATATGGCGCACAAATATTACTCGTAAACCTGGTATTGTATGAGTGCACGTCGCTATGTTTGTTAAATTCTTTCAGGTTGCCTTTTACGTATAGGAGGCACTCTAATATATATAAACTTGGCAGAGTTAGAATTTGTAGTTGCATAAACGCTACCTTACATTCATCTCTATAACCAGCCCCAAATATGAGTCTTACAATTCTGCGCTGCAATGCAAATAATCGGCTAGCGTGCGAAGAGTGACCCCACAACAAGATAGCATATGATAAAAGCGACTGTATATGAGCATGATATACAGTTCTAAGTATTGATTGGGATAAATTATTTTTAAGCGATCTTATTAAGTATGCCCATTTCGACAACTTATTGGCAATATATGTTACATGAGATTCCCAATTTAATTTTGGATCAATGTATACGCCTAAGAACTTAACTGGCTCAACTGAGTTACAATCGGTATTACGTAAACTAAATATAACTGTTTTTGTTTTATCCAAATTCAGCTTCAGGTGATTAAAAATTTAAATTAAAATTTCAATTTGTAGAAAATGATACTACCGCGGGGAATCGAACCACCGACCAAGGATAAACGCTCCCACGCTCTAACCATTGAGCTACGGCAGCCGTTCCCCGGGATAGCGTCAATTCTCTACACTAACAATTGAAATAGTTGCTTTGAAATCTATTGCACGGTCGCATTTTTAAATTAAAGAGCCGCATAGCGGATTCACAATAACTATTCGCGACAAACATAGACTTCTTCTCGATGATGAAAATCAAACATCAGAAAATATTCATAACAGTACACTCACACTCTCGGAAGTTGAACTTGCCAACGAAAATTTAAATTAAAATTTCAATTTGTAGAAAATGATACTACCGCGGGGAATCGAACCACCGACCAAGGATAAACGCTCCCACGCTCTAACCATTGAGCTACGGCAGCCGTTCCCCGGGATAGCGTCAATTCTCTACACTAACAATTGAAATAGTTGCTTTGAAATCTATTGCACGGTCGCATTTTTAAATTAAAGAGCCGCATAGCGGATTCACAATAACTATTCGCGACAAACATAGACTTCTTCTCGATGATGAAAATCAAACATCAGAAAATATTCATAACAGTACCGGGGAACGGCTGCCGTAGCTCAATGGTTAGAGCGTGGGAGCGTTTATCCTTGGTCGGTGGTTCGATTCCCCGCGGTAGTATCATTTTCTACAAATTGAAATTTTAATTTAAATTTTCGTTGGCAAGTTCATCTTCCGAGAGTGTGAGTGTACTGTTATGAATATTTTCTGATGTTTGATTTTCATCATCGAGAAGAAGTCTATGTTTGTCGCGAATAGTTATTGTGAATCCGCTATGCGGCTCTTTAATTTAAAAATGCGACCGTGCAATAGATTTCAAAGCAACGATTTCAATTGTTAGTGTAGAGAATTGACGCTATCCCGGGGAACGGCTGCCGTAGCTCAATGGTTAGAGCGTGGGAGCGTTTATCCTTGGTCGGTGGTTCGATTCCCCGCGGTAGTATCATTTTCTACAAATTGAAATTTTAATTTAAATTTTCGTTGGCAAGTTCAGCTTCCGAGAGTGTGAGTGTACTGTTATGAATTCAGGTGATTAGTTACAAACCATTCGGTAACATCCGACTGTGTAGTGACACACATTCGTCTAACTAGATCAAGATCTTTATTAACTGTTGTTATTGTAGTGTCATCCGCAAATAAAACTGTACTGCAATTCGGTAAGTTTATAGCCAAATCGTTAATATATATTAAGAATAGGACGGGACCCAGGATTGAGCCTTGGGGCACGCCGTACTTCACACTTTGAATTTTGGAGAATTTGCAGTCGACACTAACAATCTGTTTTCTGTCAAATAAATATGAATTGATTAATTCTAAGAATTGCTGGTGTAAACCATAAAATTTCAGTTTCTCAAGAAGAATGTCGTGTCGCACACAGTCGAACGCCTTTGTCAGGTCGCAGAAAAGGGATGCAGAATACATTCCCTCTTCAAAAGATTTGAGTATATTGGTCACAAATTCTGTAATCGCCAGTACAGTCGACTTATTTTGGCGAAAGCCATATTGGTAGGGTGAAAATAATAGATTTCGTTCAAAATATTCAGTGATTCTCTTTTTTAGAGCACTTTCATAGATTTTACTTATTACAGGTAATAACGAAATTGGTCTATGATTAGACGGATCATTGGGATCGCCTTTTTTATGAAGAGGTATGACTTTCGCCAATTTTAGAGACGTTGGAAATTTGCAACACGTGATACTTAAGTTTATCATCTTTGTAAGCGGAACAATCAAAACATCTTTCATAGCCATAAGTATAGGAACAATAAGACCATAAATATCTTTAGTTTTAGAGTTTTTTAGCTTATTTATTATATCGCGTATTTCAATGAAGGAAACCGACGTTAAATTTAGGACGCAGTCCTTAGGAATTTTAATTCGATTTAGGTAATCTGAAACTGTATGATTATTTGGGCGATTTGGAATAAGGCCTTCAACTACATTAATAAAAAAGTTATTGAAGTCGTCGGGTGTTAGGTGTGATTTAACTTCTGGTACTCTCTGTTTTATTTTTACGTTTACCATATTCCACATCGTCCTTACAGGATTGTTTGATTCCATTATAAACCGGTCATTCGCATAAATCTTTGCGTTTCGTATTGCTTTCCTGTATGAAGCCCTAAAATTAGTGACTGTAACTTTTAAAGCCGGGTTCGGATTATTTTTGTACATATCAAGAAGAAAATTATCTACTGCCAATGTTGTAGTGAACTGCACCACTGCATTGATGGATGTTATCATACAATTTTAGAGCTGTTTTCTTTATGTACTCTTCAGCTGTGTGAATTTCTGTTTCTCTGTGTAGCTGCAAATTCCGAACATACCACTGAGCACTAAAATAATATTCTTAAATAATACTAAAAATTAAACGCAGCCATTTTGATAATATTGTTAGCTAACTAACTGCAGTACGCTAGCGGTTACGTACTGAATAAAATTGAGAACAGATTATTGTTTCCCGTCCCAAAAAACGTAGTTTCGCCAATTTTTATAGAAATATTGAGAAAACTTTAGAAATTACAGAAGAAAATTGAAGAAACTAAATTTCGACTTTAACACGCTGTATCTCCCTAAATATTAACTTCTGGACTAATGTAATTTTAGACAAATCGTAATATTTTGGCTTCCCGAATCTACTGTTGGTCTGTGTCCCATTACTTATGGACCACCCTGATAATTACCTAACGTAAATGAACGATATAATACGACCTCTTCCAAGCAGTCGTAAATTTGTAATTATTTGAACATTGCATTATTTTGTTACGCATTCGTATCAGCACAAGACAGATCTCGAACTGGCCACTTGAAGCATGTCTGTCAAGTTGTCAAGGTGTTTGAGGTTAAGTCTGTAAGTTTATGCTTTACTCCATCAACAACTCTCAATTGAATCTCGCCCGATCGAAGCCCTATTAAATTGCTATGGGAATTGCTTAAAAGAGAAATAGCTAAGATAAATTTTACAAACTAATAGAAAAAGTTGATTGGCACTGGAATTACAACCAACGTATGAAAGAAGTAGCTTTCATGTGTATTAATAGTATGTTACCGATGTTGCAGACTTTACTAAAAAATAAGGTGGGCAGATCAAATTAATATTGACTTACGATTTGTTGACCACTACTGTATGTTCAAAAAAATGTTGCACATATCGTTTTTGCTTTTTATGTCTTTACGGTGCCCGATTTAACCCCAACGAGAAATACAAAAAATTAAATGCTGGGCTAATAATTTGATCAGGGACTGTAACTGATGTTGTATGTACTTTTTGGTGGCGATGACATAAGCGTTGAATTTCTTGAAACAAAGGCCGCTTTTCCTTAAACGACCCTTTTCGATGCATACCCCAATCAGGGTTTTTAAAATAGGGCAATTCGTTAAGCTCCAATCTAGGTCAGAATCTGAGGGAGAGTCGGTCAAGGGACGCGTTGGCGTACAGATGTGTGAATTAATGAAAAAAAGCAAGTTGTTGTTGTAGTTATTTTTCTTGTCGTTGGCAAGCGGTGAGGCTTGTTGGACACATTTTTCCCTTTAGTTAAGTTAGTATAGTTCACATCAAATGGCTCCATCATCCGTTCTAAATTGCATCTTGGCTAAGCGGAGTGGAATGACCGTATATATATACGGAGTATACAGATGCAGTTGGTCATGGTTTTTATGATATCTGGTGTCATCTATGAGCAGAACACGTGAAGTACACAGGAAAAGTAAGTAATAAGCTTATTCAAAAATATGTACGTTATTTGTGCTAATCATAAATATGTTTTGCACTAAAAAAATTCCATTTGATTGCTTTCAACATTTAACAAAAATACGTTGTTCCTTATCCGGAACATTCGTCCGTGTTGCAAATATATTTTATTCCAAATTAGGAACACTAGGCGCATATGTTCATAAAGTAATTTTTTAATTTAGCAGGAATCACAGTGAGATAAGGGAAGCACGTATTATTGCATATCCTCCCAGATTTTTTTCCACAGCATATTTGTTAGTTTCGAAAACAATGTGACTTGAAAAATAGTACTTAATACGGTCTGCCTATTTCAGGTTCATCTTCCTGTGTTTCAGTTGTGCAATCTGAAATTTGTAATGGTAAAGACTCAGAAGACACATTGGTTCATGTATAGTTTATCTTTCTATTTGTGCTGCTTTTTAGTGCTTTTTATTGTGTAGGAGGCTCATCTTCTGATGAAGAGTTTTTTGGTAGGTTTGTAATCAGGATCTTTGTCGCTGTCGTTAAAATTTTCATATTCACTGTCATTAAACAATCCTCTTCACCTACATGAAGAAGAATTAGAAATATTCTTAGGCAGTGTGATCTACTTATATGTCAATTTACGGGATACCACGTAGTAGAATGTTTTGGTCAAAAGAAACAAGAATATCACAGGTAGCTGACTGAATATCTCGTGATAGATGGGAAAACATAAAAGGAAACCTTCACTTCAACAATAAGAAGGAGGATGTGATATCCCAGATAGAGATAAACTATTCAAAATCAGGCCACTTTTTACTGATCTATATAATACATTTAAAGAATAGAGTCCCATACCTCAAATGATGTAAATTGATTAACAAATATTGCCTTTCCGTAGTCACTCACCTTTGAAACAATACAACCCCAAAAAACCTAATAAACGGGGATATAAGATATTTATATTGTGTGACGTAAAAGGATGCACATATAATTTCGAAATTTATACTGGGAAAATGTTACCTGTTCCTCGAAAGCATGAACTTGATGCAATTAGCAACATTATATTGAAATTGAGTGAAACCATTCCTGCTAATAGAAATCAATTATTGTACTCCGATAATTGGTTTTCTTTTTTACCTCTGATGGCACTACTACACAAGTGGAGTATGATCTTTAGGCACTATACGAGCTAATAGAATTCCTGGCATACAACTACTGAATGATAATGATATGAAGAAAAATGGTAGAGAAAGCTATGAGGAATGCAGTAGTCAAGTAAACAGCATGGAAATGAGAATTGTGAAATGGTTTGACAATAAAGCGGTGACCAGCACTTTATGTGGAATGCAACCCACTGATTTTGTAACAAAGCGTAATATTGTGCAATTTAATTCTGTAAAGGTCGTGCGTCAACATGATAATACAATTTAAGGTCAATGTATTTTAGAGACAGTCATAGAATAACGACCAGAAGAATATGCATATTCAGGTTTCTGCGATGCATCTGCAGAGCAATGTGATGTAAATCAATAGTTAAATTATAATTACTTATCGTTTATGCTTACTAACCCACATTGCTCAGCACATCTGAATCATATGTGTGCGTAACTGGGTCGTTATTACCAGATCACACACATTTGACTTGATATAAAAGACTCTGGTTTGGAGGGGATCTTTCTGGTAAGTGACTGCGTTGAAGTCTGAGCTATAGTCTGAGTATCTCATCAGATCCCACGAAGTGCAACGCTCCCTAAGGTCTTATTGTAAGACATTTTTTGGGTATTTAATCGTTTCGAGACCTCTTAATTGCTTCAAGCAATTGCTTTGTTCTTTCTGAAAGTTATTTTTCTCTCAACTTATATGAAGATCAATGTGGACACCGTACAGAGTCTTTGTAACGTTTACTATTCAATCTTATGTTAGTTAAACTTCTGGTATTTATTTAAAAACAATCAAAACCCCTAGTGGCGTAGCTGAACGATAAAACCCACTACGTTACAATATAGTGAAACGTTTAAAAAAAAAAAGTAATGCTCAAGTTGATGCTTGTCGCCCCAAGATTGTGAAACAATATAATGCATTCATGGGGAGATGGGGAGCGTTGATTTAGATGGTCCTATATCCTACCATAGGATCTATATCCGATCAAAAAGTGATATCTTCGTATATTTTTTCGTTTTATAGACGTGTGTTTGGTAAATTTCTTCAGATACTGAGAAGGCTTAATTGTACAAGTAATGGGGAAAAAATATATTCCTGATCTTCTGGAATTCCGCAGTCAAGTAGCAGCAACTCTATGCATGATGCACACATCTGCAGTCCGAAGGCAAGACAATACTGGACATTCACCTATTGAAGACAAAGATCGTCAAAGGTGCAAAAAGCCAAACTGTGGCCTTAAAAGATTTTTTGAGTGCATCAAGTACAATACATACATGTATATTATAAAGAGGCGAAATTATTTTACTGAATTCCACATATTAATAACAATTACTCCATTATTTAGTTACTTTCCCGTATATGTATTTAATTCCCTATTGGGTCAAAGCAGGAACATACTTATATATTTTTATTAATGTACTTTTCCGTAAAAATAAATATCCTAGACTTTTTTGGTATCTCAATTAATTCGTTTTCATGCAAAGAAATTTTTTTTCGCTTAAAATAAATTTTAGGCAGAAAGAGGTCTCCAGAAAGAATTCGACAGTGTACCCAGAGACAAGATTTGGAAAGTATTACTTAAAAGGGGAGTTAATCTTTGGCTAATTTTGGCAACAAAATCTTTCTACAGGAGCTGTAGAAATTATGCGAATACGGAAAATACAACATCTAAAGGATTCTCGACAAGTAAAGCTGTAAGACAGAGTGGAATTCTGAGTCCCTTGGTATTTATAATATTGACGAACCAGTTAGCATGGCAAGTGAGAAATAAATTGAAGGGAGCTCGGGTCAGTGTTCGAAAGTTGGGGACAGTTACAATAAGAGAAATGTTATATGCAGATTGCCTGCTGTTGTTGGCCGAAAATGAAGATATGTTGAGGAAATTACTATATGGGTGGAATGAAGCATTCAATAAACTCAGATTAAATACAAATGTAGAAAAACAGAAGCCATGGTAGTTTCAAGGACAAAAAGAAAAGTAAATATTAAGATTGGTGACACAAAGGTACAGCAGGTGAATGTTTTTAAATTACATCGCTACTTCATGAAGAGTTGAAACTGAAAAACAGGCGTCAAAATCCTCATTTATTGTTATCTTTGATAGTTCAGTGCGCAGTTTGACTATTTAATACTCCTACAAAATTAGGGGAAAAAAGTGGCACCAAGTAAAAATATCAAAGCTGCAGGCCATTTTGGCATCCAGAAATTCCCTTTCAAAATAATTATTGTTGGCAACATACTATTGTTAACATTTTACTTTTCACAAGCGCTAGAACATATTGTCAACTTTGCAATGCTTTTTAACTCGTTCACATTACGGATCGGAAAGAAATTACTCGAAAAAGAAGCCGGTTTAGCCGTAACTCAATTACTGACTTTAATAATTAATAAAGTATGTGTAACTTTTTTTTTAAATTTGGATGAGTACCATTCAAAACATTAAAACCTAAATTATTGATATTAAACAGAAAAATAGTCCATTGTGTTTTGTGTTGATATCTCAGTCCTAATTTAGTTGCAATTTAAAATCTGTTCTTTTTTACAGCGCTCAACTAGGACTGCTGCACTATTAAAATACCGGCAACTAAAACAGAACTACATAAAATTAAGATGTTCATTAAGTTTTTTAATTAACTGCAAATTAATTAAATGTGAAAGTGGTTACTCGAAATGGCATGGAAGTAATTAAAATCAAATGGTAATTTATATAAAATTAATTTAGTTTGCATTTTTAGAAGATAAATTATTACATGAAAGAGCTGTTTGTAAATTATATTAATTAACTATACAATAAAACTTGATTTTTAAATTATGGCATCAAGATCAATATTTCTGTTATTGTATTTGTCGGTTGTTAGAGTACAATAGAAATTTTTGAAATATTGGGAAAAAGTTAGATTCCGTTTCTAAATTGCATGTCAGCCTGAAACTGGACTCACAATTACTTTAGACAGTTTAGAATAGAAATACGTTTCTTCGGTTAAGTAAAAATTGCGATAACTACACTGGCGGTTTTATCTAAAGAGTTATTAAAAGGCTTTGGTTCCCAATTTGTTCCAATTCCGTATAACAGATAGCTACTTCAGAAGTTAAAGTTTTAAAGATTCACTTCTTTGAGAAAATACGCTTTATGCACTTTAACCAATTATGAAAATTCTATATACCGCGTGAGAAGTTTCAAAACGGAACATAGCAAAATTGCTTTCAATGCTACGTTAGCGTACACTGTTGCTCGCCATTTAAACATACTAAAACGGTACTGGTATCAGCTGATCGACAAAAATAGTACCCATAAGATGCAGCTAAAATTAACTTGAAAAACAGTAGGTCATTGAAGGTAATTATGTTCCAGATATACTAAGAAAAACAAAAAAAAACGTTTTTCGGCCTCCATCTAGAAACACCAATTTTCATGGGTATAAATCGTCTAGAAAATGCTGCTTTCAAGCCTAGGCATGGAAGTAAAATCAGGATTTTTTTAAATGCGGTTGGTAGCGCTTAACCCAACTGTCTCAGCCCTCTCATGTCACGCAATAGTATATTATACACGACGCTATAATGTATGCTATTATTACCGAGGATAATGTTTGCAACACGAGCGAGCGTGCGAGCGAGTTTTGCAATTATCCGAGTGTTTTATTTACATAAACGACATCAAGGTTAAACCTAAAAGCAAACATACACGGTGGGCCAAATTTATTTTGAACCCTTTTTGGACTTGAATAACTTTTTTGGTTTTGATCCGATTTTGATGAAATTTGAAACCCATATTAATAGAGCATATTTAAGTTAAAATGTAAAAGACTAACGGAAAAACTTAAGGGGGATCTAAGTAAGGGGCATTTTTATAAAGCCTTGCTTTCAAGGTCGTTGCAAAAGTTACCCTGTTAATATTTAAATTCAAAAAATAGTAAAACATATTAATAAGTATTCGGAAAGACTAGCCTTAAAATCGTATTAAAAAACTTTAAGCGTTCGGAGCAAAATGAAAGGTATTCTGAAAGGTCATAAGTATTATTTTTATTAAATTTATTTTGACATCTGCTATCCCAACCCCTATTGCCCAATAAACAAACAAATCCTCTTCTTCTTCGACTTCCACTTAGGTCCTAGGCCTGTTCCTTTGGTATCATTGTCATTTGTATTCTTGGGATATCGACTGCCAGCTATCTCAACGTTTTGGTACATACAACCTCTTTTTTTATTTTTTTTATTTTAGCTAACTGGATCAACACAACATATATGTTATACACAGTTGGGTTATGGAATTTGGAAATAAAGTTTTAATTAATAATAATATTTTATGAGGCACCTGTTTCCTCGAAAGTTGCACATTTCACTCGCTATCGTCAGAATTTGCACTGTCTGAACTGTGTAGATCTTGAGGCAATACTCGCTTGAGGCAGGCGCAGATATTTTTCTTACCAAGTTGATGAACAATGCTGTTGTTGGTATTAGCTAGGTTATGAATGTGTGCCGTAGTCTGTTTTTTAATAAACTGTTCTATGGTGAGAATCCCCAGTTCGTTGTGCATTTGTTCATTGTGAACGTACCAGGGTGCATTTGTTGATATGCGGAGAATTTTGTTTTGGAACACCTGCAATTTATTGTAGTTTGATTTAGAAGTGGTGCAGTAAATGCGGCATGCATATGTGATAATAGGTCGGAGGAGAGATTTATACAACAGTATTGTACATTCTGTTCGAAGTGGAGTATTTCTATTGATAAGTGGATATAACAGCTTTAGTCGACTGTAAACTGGGTTGAGCTTCGCAATGATGTGATATTTCCAGGTGAGCTTAGTATCAAAATGCACTCCTAAGTATTTGATGGTTTCGCTTTTGGGATTCCAGGGGATTGTCGAGTACTGGATGGAGATAGTACGATGTTCTGGTATTCCTCTTAGAGTAAATATTTTGGTGACGCACCTGGTGGGGTTTAAAGTTATGCACCACTTGTTGAACCATTTTTCAAGCGGATTGAGGGCAGTTTGTAAACGTTCAATGGCAGTGTGAAGATGTTCGTCTTGTGTAAAAAGAGCGGTGTCGTCAACAAATAGAGCCATATTATTGAGTACTATTTTGAGAATGTCATTAATGAATATATTAAATAATGTGGGGACGAGAACGCTTCCCTGCGAGACTCCAGCGTAGATGTGTTTAGCATTTTATATTGTATTGTTTATTCTAACTGCGAACGATCTGATGATAGATATTATATATTTCGGTAGAGGTAGGTGAAGAAGTTTGTATTTTATTCTATCCACACTTTGTCGAACGCCTTAGTAATGTCTAGGAAGGCAGCTGCTGTATAATGTTTGTTCTCAAATCCGCGCTCAATAATTTCGACAATCCTGTGGAGTTGTTGAACTGCTGAGTAACCCTTACGAAATCCAAATTGGAAGATGTCCAAGAATTACTCTTTCGATAAGTTGAAACATTATAACCTCATTTAATTATTGCAAAAGGAAGTATTTTGTTTTCGTAGGTACACATTAGTCAACACTTTCGTAATAATTTTAAAAGTTTAGATTTGCAAGCATATTTTACGTTTGACTTCTAGTTATTAGCGTATTGTTGAAATTTAACAAAGGCTTTAAAAGTACTTTAAACGGATAAAACGCTTTCCCAAATGTAAATTAATTTAGTTTGTAGAAGTTAATTGCATTATTTTGAAATTAACTCGAAATTTAATTGTTATTTTATATTAAGTAGCAAATCGTATATCTAGTTATAGAAGGCGAAAGTTCACAAAAGAAGTACAAGGCTTGGGAGTAGCTCTTTCAGAAAATCGAAATAGCGCCTTCAGGCAATTATTTACATTTTGGTTATTTTTAATACTTCTTTGGAATAACAAAAGTAAAACCCCGAGGATACGTAAACTTTTTATAACAAGCTTGCTACTCCACTTTCTGTTCGTTTGTTTTATGAAGACGTTCTGTGTGCTTTTCTTATTTCTGCTTTATACCGTTTTAAACAGATTAACAAACAATTACTCTTTTATGTCTTCAATAAAAATTATGCAGCAATTGCTACTTTAGATGTTTTAAAACATTGTAGTTAAAAGAGATTTTATTCTTTAGAGCTTATCGCTTATTTCAAGAAATTTTAGCAACCTCGTTGGTGTTTCGTAGAAGTTATTATTTATGAATTAAACCCGAAGGTGCTTTGATTATAATTTTTTTATAAGTGCATTACGAATATAATAACCCAATTAGCTGTGTAGAATTCATTCTATGTTGTAATTGTTGGTTATGAAACAAAGGATGCCGATCGAGTTGAGTTAGAGGGCAGAAATAATTAAACCAGAACCCCTGAGGTCCTTCGCCAAGCTAATATCACAAGGTACAACTTGTCGTTAATTTCAAATACATACCCATCGGTAATCTCTGCAGTTTCAATTAAAATTAGCTGAGTTTTATTACGAGTCCAATAATAAGCTTAACGTTGTTGTAAACCTGCATCTCTGTGCCTTTTTTGCATTCTTTATCCGACTAGATTCACCTCGCAGTGCTGTTAGATTATTTCCGATTTACGCCGGCAATGACAGCGGAATTTGTTTCCAGTGGGGTTAAATCCGTAATTACAACAATGCATAGGAATGTCACTAATGCAGGGACAGACGTATAGGGGTTAACGCGAGGTATTTGTTGCACGGTATGCAAGTGCGCGTTAGTGAATACATAAATTAAGCTCGTCCCGCAACTTACTGCCAGAGTTATTAATATCCGACCTACATACACATACAACACGAAAATTATTTATACCATGTTATAATCCACAAACGCGAAAACCAAGTTATAAAGGATACTTTTTGCCCATTTTCTATAACTACAAAAAATTATTTTATATAAAATTCAGTAGTTGCATTTCCGTCATAGTCAACTACAAACATTTTTGTGGTTGCAGAGTATCAACTCGATATTTATCTTGGAAAACATGATATATTGCATTCACATAGACAGAGCTGACGCGTTATATTTCAAAGGGAATCGTTCAAACATTTCAAAACTTATCGATATATACCATTTCCAATGACAAATATATATTTATCAAAAATTTGAAGGCAAACTTGCTCTCTCTCGCCGATATATTTCATAAGAAACGTTTTCTCCATTAGATAGTAGAAAAGTTTTAACGGAACTCGTAAGCAACTAACTGCCGAGATAGCGATGGCCAGCCTACGAAAATTCCCGTCCTTTATTTCAAATTTTTAACAGAAATGTATTGGCCGACATAAACTGAAATGCGTATTGCACCTTAGGGATAAGGTTTACGGATATGTAACCTTTATTTAAACATTCTACTGCGATTTAATTTCCTGGCCATATCAATATCCACGATTAAGACTTACTTAATCCAAATTTAATGGAGATTGTACAAAAATAACCTATATACCTACCCATAATAGTATAATATTTTTTTAATATCTTCACAGGTAAGTATAAATTATTAAATTAAATTATTGGGAAAAGTTTAGGCTCTGAGGCTCTTTTATTTGTCCTAAACCATTTGATAATATACCAGGTTAAGATGCTTACCTGCTGCACTCACAGATAAAACATAAAGTTAAATTAAACATTTTATTTAAATTAGTTGCCTTGTATTGTCAGAAAGTGTTAGGTAAAATTATTATATAAATAAATACTTCAGAGGCACAACTTTCTATTTTGTATTTAATGTATAATAAATATTTACAGTACACCAAGAAAAACTACGTTTACAAAATTTCGAGAAATATTTAGGAATGCCCAAAGTATCCCTAAAAGATAAATTAAAATGATGTTTGAAAGGTAATCTTATGAAAGAGGTATGAAGACGTTTTATTTGTTAAGATTTAATGATAAAGGCATCTACGTTGGTTTCTCCTTCAGTAGAATTTTTACCCACTTAATCAGGTAATGCCAGAGAATAATGTTCATTAAGTATAATTATTCGATTTCATGTTTTGATGAGACCTTAACGTCATGATTGTGTTACCAGTTTACCGTTCTCTTCCTTTCCAAGACGTTTTGACATAATTCGAATAATCTCTAAATAAAACATCGTCTTCTGTTTTGAAAAATCTTATTGTTATTATATTACAAAATCGGTAATTTATTTTGGGTGTTACTAATGTTTGTTATAGTAAATAACAAGAAGCTTTTTTATGTCAATTTTTTGTTTTAAACGCAAGAATACTGCGTGAGAGAGAGCTTAAAAGATGAGTAAGATGTTACATGATGTATTTCAATAGTAAATATTTTGGAAATGGTTTTGCATAAGAAAGTTAAGGCAATGTTTTTTTTTCAACTAAATCTGCTATAAAGCGGCCTTCACACGATCAGTATTACTGACAGTATATCGAAATACTGTCAATATTACTGATCATGTGAGGGCAGATATTGATGGACTATCAGTATACTGTTGATGCTGTCGCGATCCGGAAATACACAGTAAATCGTAAGTACTTCGTGTGCAGCCATGGAGGTAACGTCGCCCGCGTCTTCGCCAATAGCTTCACCTGAACCTGAAGTCGAACAAGATGAACAAGAACAAATAAGAAAATCGATATAAAACAAATTTATCGAAGCTTGTAAGTCCATGTCAGAGTTGTGGAATGTTAGTTTCAAAGAGTATTTGGACCGAGACAAAAGAAGAAAGGGATATGAAACTTTACTTCAAATTTTTGTGCGCTTAAAGCCACTATTGCAGATGTAAAAAAGCAAATAAACACGTTAAGAAGTAATTATAGGAAGGAGATAAAAAAAATAAAAAACTCTAAACTCACTGGTAGTGCTGCTGATAGTGTATGCTAATCCAGTGCATTGTCACCTGACGGCTTGAAGGGGTCAAGACTCTGTGGGATGGAGCATAAACGTTATTCGGGTACAATCGATGCATTTCCGGTAGTAAATTGTTACGTAAATGTATGTGGGCTATCTGCGTTTGTTTTGGTTAACTGACGATCAGTATAAAAAATAGCCGACTCTTTCCATTCCAGGATATTACGCATGACACCATGAGCGATTATGTTTTTATCCAGGACAGCGCTCCATCCCACAGAACAGCAAGGACACAAAAGTTCTTAGAAGAAAACACGCCATCTTTTATTCGAGCCAATCAGTGGCCGCCTGATCCTCCAGACTGCTATTGGAATATGACTAGACTGGGCGACACCAAGCAATTAAGCATATCCGCCCCCCTGACGTCTGAAGGACGTCAGGGACGTCTTTAGGGGAATAAAGCGAGTTTGGCCGCTGCACCGATCTCTCCCACCCGGACGATGTCCGGGCGTCAGCCTAGCACACTGACTTCCTGAATTACGGCTCAGGCATTAGTTACCGGGAAGGCCCCAGGATCACCGGATCCACTTGACCCGATGGACCCTGGGGTCCACCTCACCGCACGGTTCGTTACCACCGCCCCCTCGAAACCCAACCTCAAATCGGATACACGCGCGTTCCCGAGCGGGGGGCTCGGCACCCGAGTCCGAGGTAACCGATAAGCACGACTATCGCTGCCAGATGCATGTGCAATGCTCCATCTGGCGAGGGACGTACCTTCTTACCTTCTTCTTACCTTCTTACCTTACTTATTCCTCCTCTCGGCGCTGCTCCTCCCGGTTCTTCAGAACTCTCTCGGCAAACTCCCTAAGGCGGTCGTATATGTCTTCTGCCACTAGGTCCTGTGGGCGTGGTGGCCATCTGACTCCACGTTGTTCCACGAAGCCCTGTAACAGACCCCTCTCCCTTTCTAACTCTTGTGTCGCGCAGTCTGTTAGGAGGTGCGCGCTCGTGTCTTCCGCTCCACACTCGCATTCGCCCCTGGCCGTCAAGCTGAAGGATCGCAGCTTCGCCCTGAAGTCGCCGTGCCCCGTCAGGAGCTGGGTGATCCAGTACGAGGGCTCGACCCATGACATTTGCAGCCTCTCTGCCACTCTGGGGAAGAATCCGTGCGTGACCCTTCCGTCTCCCGACCTGTTCCACGAGGTTTCCCACTTCCTCAGGATGTGTTCTCGGACTTCGACGAGAGCCTGTTCGATCGTCTCCTCCCTGCCATCAAACATAAACTCACCTATCTCTATCGGGATCCTTCTTCGTATCTTCCTCCGGTACCATCTTTCTTCTGCCCTGAGTGCCAACGGCGTCCGTTTCGCCAGAACTCCCAGCGCGTCCGTGGACACCGTTCTGTACACCTTCGTTGACGCTAGAAACATCGGGCGTTGAGTGGTGCCCAGCCCGTCCTTGAGCCTACCGTTCAGCTTGTCGAACCAGACCTCCGCTCCGTAAAGAGCGACGGGTTCGAGAACTCCCGTGTGGTGGATCTCTACGGTCTTGTGGTTTAGTCCCCATCTGGCTTTTAGGACTGGTTTGAGGCTCATCCCTAGCTCCCGTCCCCTTTCTTTCACTTCCCTCATGTGAGGGATGACCGTCATTCCTTCCCCCCAGTGTATCCCTAGGTGTCTTACCTCGTCCACCATTCGTAGTCGGTGATTCCCCATTCTTACCCTCGGTCGCCTCCCTCGGTGAAATTTACCTTTAAGCATAAGGCCCACCGATTTCTCTTCGGAGAGGTGCAGTTTATGAAGGTTGCACCACTCCAATGTTCTTCCTAGGACTTCACTGGCTCGGTCTTCTAGTTGGGCTCTGGAGTTGCCTTCTACGATGATCACTTCCTCGTCCGCATACGCCACTTTCTTGCACCACGGTTCGTCTTCTTCGAGGTTTTCGTCGAATACCAGGTTCCAGAAGAATGGTCCCAGTATTGACCCCTGGGGGCAGCCCCTTTGGCAGACCCTCACGACATTGTCCTCTCCTTCCCTGAGTTTGACTTTCCTGTTGGTTAGATAATCGTTAATTACCTGATACAGATTCTTCGGGCACCTCCTCGCCCTGAGTACCCGGAGGACATCCGGCCACCAGAGGGTGTCGAAGGCGCCTTTGACATCCAGGAATATCCCCAGCACGTATTTCTCTTGCGACGTCTTCACGATTCTTCTGCATTCCTCCAGCGCATCTATGGTGGATCGCCCTCTCCTGAAGCCGTGGTTCGGGTTGCTCGCCCCTTCCAGGCTGTCTTCTAGTCTCCTGTAAAGAAGTTTTTCTAAAATCTTACCCAGCACCGATAGCAGACTGATCGGCCTGTACGACGAGGGACTTGACCTGTCCCTTTCGCCCCCTTTTAGGAGGAGCACCAGGTTACCGAGCTTCCAGTCGTCCGGAAATGCTCCTAGCCGGAGGTACTCGTTCCAGATTCGAAGCATCGCCTCCCCTATAACCGGCGATTTTCCTTTGGGCAGGCCCCGCAGGACACTTTCTGCCTCCGCCATTTCGAATTCGGCCGCATCCTCGACGTCGGGGATTTCCCTTACCTCCGCCCTCACTCTTCGGTGTTCTTCCATGTCCTCGTCGACGGAGTCGGTTTTGATCAGCTCGTCTAGGAGGATGTTCATGAATCCTTCCCAATCCACCGCGCGCGTTCTCTCGCTGACCATCGCCATGTAGCCCTCCCTCTTCCTGAACTTACCACATGTTAGCTTGTAGACTATGCCAAACGGTTCCTCGTTGCTGGTTCGGCCTACGAATTCCCGCCAGCTGTCTTGCTTCGCCTTCTTGATCTTGTTCCTTCGCCTCAGGTACGTGTGTCTGAGTTCGGCCCGATGTTCGTCGCGTTCCTCCCTCTGGTACGCCCTACGTGCCGCGTTTACTGCCTTCTTCTCCCTGGTTAGCTCCGCCGTCCACCAGGGGGTCCTTCTAGCCATCCTCTTGATCTTCGGAATTGCTTCTTCGGATGCCCTGCTGAAAGCGCCTGTAAGATTCCTTACCTGGTCTTCCAACTCTTCTCTGTCCGCTGCCTGCCTCTCTATCGGTTGACCGAGTTGGTCTTGTAGAACCCTCCTAAAACTCACCCAATCCGCCCTTCGTATGGACGGTCTCTCCCGAGGCCGCCCTCCTTCGTCCTGTCGCTGCTCCGAGCGGATTTCATAGCGGGTGACTCTGTGGTCGCTTTGAACACGCCCGTCTTCGACTCCCCACCCTGTCACCTGGAGCCCTCCTAGGCCCCTTGCCAGTGTCAGGTCGATCCACGATTCGGCCCTCCCGTTGGAGAACGTGCTCATTTGTCCTCCGTCGTTCAGCAACCAGAGTCCGTTTGCCTCTATGAACTCTTCCATTAACTCACCTCTATCGTTGGTCAGCCTATCTCCCCAAGTCCGACTTCTCGCGTTGAAACCCACCGCAATCAGCACGGATTTCCCTGCCAGTGCCGTTGTCGCTCGCTGGACCGCCTCGAGGTGCATCTCGATGTCGTCCCTGTACTGGAAGTACGCCGAGACCACGTAGAGATCGAGGTCCCTGATCCAGACCACTATGCAGTGGGATGTGCATAACCACCCGATTTGTACCACGTTGAGGAGCGGGTTTATTACGACGATTCCCGTTCCTGGATGGGCTTCCTTCTCCTGAAAAATTCTAAGATCTACCCCAAATCCCCATATCCTACCCAGTCCTTAGTACGGCTCTTGAATGGCGAGCACGTCCACTTTCTCCCTCACCGCCAGCTCTCTGACCTCCGCGGTTGCGACCTGTCCCTTACCCACATTTACCTGCAGGAACTTGAACACGCGTTCCTCGTTGTCACCAACTTGTTGTTGTTGTCTAGGTCGTCTATCCACCATAGTCCGTTCGTTCGATCACGCGTCTCAGCATCCTCCAGACGATCGGGCACTCTTCCCCGCTCATCTTGTGGTCGCTCGGCTTGCCGGCGACTCTGCACTGGGCACAGGACATCCTTCCCCGGCAGTCCTTCGCCTAGTGGTTCTCCTCGCCGCACCTGTAACATTGGATTTTCTTCACCTTACAATCCCTGGCGAAGTGCCCGAAGCACCCGCAGCCGAAACACCTGGGCAGCAGAACGTAGTCCCGGATCCTGCTGACTCCCCAGGTCAGGTTCATCCTTCCCGTCTGGAGCAGGCTGCGGTAGAGCCGCGGCTCGACCTCTACCACCCAGTCGCGCCGTCTGCTCTTCCTGTCTCCGACGATCCTCACTGGCTTGAAGGCCTCGGCGAACTGCTCCTGGGTGCGGCCTTCTCTGCACACCCTGTTGACATCGTAGACGGCCCTGGCGAGCTGCTCTGCGGTGTCCGCCTCGGCGCCATACACCACCAGGAAGGGGTGCCGTCTTCTCTCCATCTGGGCCCTCAGGCCCACGGTCTTCCATTGGGCGGAATCTTCTAGCTTCTTTGCTTCCTCGAGGTTCTGCACCTCAACTGCAACACCAGACCTCATCAGTCTTACCTCTCTCACCTGTACACCCTCCTTCCGGATGTCGACGTTCTTCACGACGTCGTTCCTCATCTGCTCGCTGGTAGCCGTCTCTCCGGCTCCCTCCTCCTGTCGCAGGATGACGACCGGGCGCTCTAGGCTATTTGCCTGGAGCCTCTTCACGGCTTCCCTGTAAGATACCTGTCTTACCGGCGTTACCTTCTGTTGCTTCTGCTGCTGCTGCTGCTGCTGCCGCTGTTGCCTCCTCTCCTCCTGCTGTGCTGCCAGGAAGCCCTCGAGGTTCTGGTTCCGCAGCTCCGTGTCGACCACCAGGTCGACCATGGCGTCAATGGTCTGTAACAGAAGCATGGCCGCTTCCGGCGTTACCTTTACCGCCCTGCTCTCGAACAGCTGGCTCATGCTGTCCCGGATCTTCCTCGCCTTTCGAACTGCCGGGTTGACCTCCGTTCCCTACGTCCTCTCCGTCTTCCTCTCCTTCTGGGGCTGGGGCTGGGCTTCCTCACTGGCCTGGCTACGGTCTCCGACCTCCTCGCCAGGGGCAGCGTCGGTTCCTTGGCTGCCACCACCACCTCTTCGATCCTGCGCACCGCGAGCTCCACCGCCTTGGTTGCTCCTTCTGGGGACAGAATCACCACCTTCCCTGGCTTACCCTTCTTCGCCGCTCCTCGCTGCTGGGTTCCTCCACCCTGGCTGCTCCCTCTGGGGTCCTCGATTCGGCTGGCTTCTCGTCGTATCCCTCCAGCACCACCTTGATCTGCTGATCCTCCAGACTGTAATCCTTTAGACTACTCAGTGTGAAATGCATTGCAAGAAAAAGTGTATGCCGAAAGACCATTTGTAAACTTGGAAGATCTGCGCCGGCGGTTAGAAGAGATGTGGCCAGAAATGTCTATAAATTTAAACAGAAGAGCAATTTTACGGTTTAAACATAGACTAAGAGTTGTGAATATACAAAATGGAGGTCCAATACAACATCTTTATGAGTAAAATACACTATACAAGATGTTTATTGGTAGAATTTTTAAGAAAGTTGTCAACGTGTCGTGTAATTGATTTTTTCTAGTTGATATTAAAAAATTCGCCATTCCTTTATTTTTTAAAATAATTATTTGTAATTTGGCAGGAATAATTTTCAATTCATTGTCTCTTAGAAAGCAAAAACTGAAATCGCTATCTTAAAGCGTTCCGGAGATGTTAGGTCTTAAACAGGATTCGTTTTTTTCTAGCCACCCGGTATTTACTATAATTTTTGTTAAGGATATATTTTAATACTTACAAACAATCTTTTTGCTGAACAATATATAATTTTTATATTAGGATAGGTACATACCATACGGAGGGCGTTCCAGTGAATGCTTACTTTGAATATTTACGTAGTAAATGCTTACTTTGAATATTTACGTGTTATGTTAGGAATAATCATAGGATGATTACAGGTGTTAAAAAATAATATGCTAGGAATCTTCGAACGTGTTGAATAGTCAACGGTTAGACGGATGGCTGCGAATGTTTAAGTTAAGGGTAGACATTTTTAATAGTTTCTGTAAATAGAAATAAACCTATTTCTTTTGATTGCTTTCCATTTTGTGAATTAGTATTATCTTATAATCAAATAAGTTGTAACTCCTAAAGGATACTGTTTTAGATCACCATTTAAAGCACTTTTTTCATCTTTATGATGAGCCAATCCAACCCTAATTTTATGAATTTTTACGAAAGTTATTGCTTAGGTATCACTAATAATTGTTCACTCCATTTTTTAAAGCTCAAGCTACCAGAACCACTGGCTGATTTAAGTATAATTCTTAAAAATGTCAGTCCTGTTTATGCAGGATCTGGCATTTCCTTCAAGTTGTGGTTAGAACGTTCTAGGGCTTTCGTTCTAAATCTTCACCCTCCTTTCCGGTCTACTTTGGGCATCTTGCTGACAGCTGAGACTGCACACATAATCAGTGGGACTTTCCAACGGTTTTGTAAATGTCTTTACATTGTTGAAAACTTAAGAATAGTCTGAAGGACATTCCATGTTTTAGATTACCGACTAACATCCGAAGACTTTTCTGCTGTACTATTTTACTACACAAAAAAAGCAAAAATTCCAACGACTCCTGACTATATTATTCGTTTTTAATAAAGTTTAAAGTTTATACTTAATTTTTTGTTTTTTATTGATAACTCGATAACAAAAGACAAACGCAGAATTTTTCACTCTTCATTTTCGATTTATTTTAGCCCCCTGAATCAAATCCCAGAAGCACGGGCGTCAATTTTGAGACACCCTGTGTTAAGAAGTCATGAATTTTATCTAGTAACATCATTTCATTTCCGTTGCCTGGAAATCATTGTTTTGGTTTTTCAAAATCACCTAGGCAAAAAAAACATTCTGTAAAAAATAATTAACGTAAGTCAAGTTACGAATTGTACGTATTTTCAATTTTCTGTTATTTCTTGATTTCAATTCTGTATATAATTGTATAAAGTTGAATATACTTTGTACTTGTCAATTACCTTGCATATATTAATGTGTTATCGACGCCGGTCCTGCAGAAAATAATTCCGAAGAATCAGCGATTCCAATTTCATTTCCTTTACAAAACACCCTGTATAAGTGTATAATCACACGAGGGTCGTACAAAATTTTATTCATGGCTGTTGGAATTTGTAAAAATCGAATTTTGTGCTTGAAATGGTATTTGATATTTCTCGTTAAACTTTTTACAAATATTAACATTTTTTATTTAAATTGAAGGTACAAGACAGATTTAGTTTTGTCCCCTACTATCGTAATCAATTAATTTTGTTATAAACAGTTACAACCATAACTTTTAGTAGGTTTGCTACCAACTTTACAAAATTCACACTATTTTTGAAAAACATTGAAAATTAACTACGAACGATTCAAAGGCCCCTTCAGACATGTTAGACTTTTTGATAACCTTATTTTTTCAGTTATTTGTATAAATAAAATGAGTTAGGTTATAGATTCATTACCTACGCAAATAAATGACATAATAGTTCCTTGTCCAAGGAGCCGAAAATAAAGTTACTTGAGTTTCTGACCTGGGAAAGGGAGTAGGAGACTAGTGGATGAAGAGAAAATCAAAATACAATTAATATACAAAACTCCTGGACCTTCTTAACGAACCATATAACTAACTGTACGAAGGAAACTTTCTATAAAACAACCTCGCAAATATACTCCCTACTCATATTTATATATATTCTTTTTCCATGGGAAATATAAGCAACATAACGAAAAATAGAAAATAACTTAACTAACTTTTACCATAAGTAAATGTTGATATGTGTTACCTATGACGTTGTAGTAACAACCGACAATGTTCAAGTTTTAAAGTAAAATTCTCTGCATTACTTCAGTAAGAGCAAGTACCGTTTCACTTACCTACTTTAGTGTAACCCTTAGAAGACGCTTGTATGAACACAGCAGATGGATCCAAGGACTAGCGTGATTTAAGAGAGTCGTGTATCATCCTCAGGACAGCAAAACCACCAAGGGTATCACATAAAGGTGAATTCACAAATATAAGGATAGGCTCCTTCTGAAATGTCGGTCCTCATCTGTATCACAAATATCTTTCATCACTTCAAACGACTGGCATCGGCGTCGAATGTTTTTTAAAGCTGTTCCGTCGACAAAGTGTTGTAGTTTTTTGTCCAATTACCTTCGTTTTGTATTCTTGCGTGCTTCCTCTATAAATACCTATTCCCGGGGCATAGAAAACACCGGGGATGAACCGATATATCCCTAACCGTCCGGACCATATACAACATAACTACAATGATCGGGGCGGTCGGATTGAGATGTTCACCGACGTTGTTTATTACTCTACCTTTCTAAATGAAATATGATCCAAATTATATCGTGCCCTAAGCCATAAAAAACAAAGCTATCGATGCCTCAAAGCCGTAAAACTGTACGAAAATAGCCCGCCGTTGTTACCTCTTAATTAAATTTAATTGTCTACATTACTCCCACTTTGTTTCCAGATATTTATATCTACGCCCAAAAAATATTTAGCTTAGTGCTTCTTGTGAAAGATTTAACTTTTTCTTTTGTTACTAAGTTTCCGTGATACCTGAAGTTTATATTGACTCAAACTAACAGTATTTGGCTTGCGAAGGGACGATTAATTCTCTTACATAATCCTCATTGGCTTAATTAAGTCTTTCCGGTAGACGATTTCAGAGGTGCCACCAAGGATCTTATAGGTGCCTGCTAGTTAAACAAGAACACCGTTATGGTAACGAGCCTAGGTTTATCTTTGATGAAGGGTGATACACTAATTGTTACAACACTGTTCGGTGAGAAATATTAACGTTACAGGTTTTATTAATTTAAAAAATTAAGAAGGCGATGCTGATACAAAGGAAAACAAGGCAAAAGGTAAAACGTGCAAAGGCTTTTTTAAGCCGGAATTATTTCATGCTTTTTGCCTTTTCCCTTCGACGGTAGCTTAGGAACGTATATTTTGATAACATCGTTTGTACGGGGAATCCGTCATTAAAGAATGTAGAAAAGAGCTCTTGTTTACAGGGTTCTTTAAATCCCTGTATTTAAATTTCCATTATAATGTTATTTATTCGAGAAAAGACGGTCGGCAGAGGCTAAGATTAGTGCCCCTAGCTTTCGGTAATAAATAAATTAACACTCTTGGAAAGGTAAAAGACACGACACGGATATTATTTTAATATCAATGCTAACAGAAATTACATGTTTGAAGCTTGTAGCAAATCTAATTAAGTAGATAGCTAAAAAGATTTATAAAACGTTATATTGGAAAATAGGTACCTGAAAATTAGCAGTAAAATATTTATTATAATGAAATTACATAAGTTAAAACGATGTCCAGATGTTAGACTAAGCCTTTTAAAAAATTAAACTTTAAATTATAAGTTGTGAAAGGAATATAACGATCTTTAAAAAGGACAAGTAAAAATAAAAAGTGAAAGTAGTGATTTTACAAATGTTAGCTAAACTGTAAGACAAGGGTACTCTTTATGGCTACATATAAACTCATCGTCAATAAACCTTCATCCACAGGTGCTACGAGTGGTCCTCAGGGCCCAATAAACGCTTTGTAAACTCCTAGTTTTAATACACACAAACTTATCCTTATCAGGATTTAGTTCAAGTTGAGCCACTTACATATTTTACAGTTGTTACATAAACTAAGGTATTCACGACCTTTGTAGAACAAAGTAGGCCATGTCAGGGAAACAGTTTCGTTGGTGTGAATAAAACGTTTTCTGGTATAAATGTGTGTTGTCAGTAAAAGTTACAGTGAGTAAATTTTAAGGTTTTAGTTCACAATAAAACCGAAATTGCCAATTAAGCTTACTTAAATAGGCATTCAGGAAATATTTAATTTTTTATTATTACAAAAATAAAAGTACCCATGAATAAAACAAAAGATCTGAATCTATAGAAAAGTAAATTGTCCAATATAAACGTATATGTTATTATATACATGAAGTAATTTTATCATAATTAAATATTAAAAATGTAGATATAAACCATTTATTTATTCCAGGAATAAAGTTTAAATAACAATTTTAAAAACTGGTGTAAAATTTAACCATATTTAATCATATTTAACATTACTAAGGAGTACCTACCACGAAACAAAAAATTAAAAAGAAGCGGTAATCTGGAAATTTCTTAGTGTCACTTAAGTAAACAATTCAAAAATATCAGCAAGTCATGCCTTCTTTAAAGTTTTTGCAATATTTTTTAATTTAATTTCAGTAGAGATTTGCCGAGGCACTTGAATTCCTAAAGTTAATTATAGTTTCTGTAGGTACTTTTTGTTACTACAAATGAATTATTTTATTTACTTCACTAAAATTGGAATCATTGACCCAGCATACGTATGCACATATTATACTGGCGCTTTGTTTACGTATAACCAAATGAGAACCTAGTTCGTTCTTCTTCACCTACGCCCCTGGATGGATTTGTCAAAAGTTGCTATAACTAAATAATAAGCATTGGTTTCAAAAGTACGTGTAACAAATTTGATTAAAGTCTTACAACCGGTCTAAAAGTTATAAAAAAAAAAATTTTTCAATATCGGACTTTGAAGGGCTGTATATCCCTTAGGTAACGTTTTTGAAAAAAAATCAACAGGGGCATTTCAACTTATTTTTTGATGGACTATCCACTGGTAAAGTCCTGACAAAAAAAAACTGGACCACCCTGTATAACTAAAATAATCATTGGATGTCAACGACCTAAGTAATAAGGGCCTAAGGGAGAATTTTTTTTTTAGAGGAATTAATTTATATAAACTTCATTATACAATATGATAAAAACATGAAAGAACAAACAAATATAAAACATTATCAGATGAAGTGTGTACTATTTCTTTTTAGAGCAAGTGAATTAATTTGTAACATTGCTTTATCGTAGTCTTAATAAAAAGCTCCATTTTATGAAGCTGTTAAATTGTTTCCACTTAAAAAGAAAGCCAGCGGGTTGATAAAAGGATAAACATAATTTAATATATTTTTTAAATGCCTCACTTCCACTTCCTAACACGTACGTATTTGTCATGAATTTTTATAACCCAGTATTATAATAATGCATATGTTTCAATGTAAAACGTAAGAATATTAAAATACAAAATCTTGACACTCTTTCTAACAGCTGACATTAATAGGATTACTTTGACAGTCACGTACGATTTAAATCTTTATCCATTCGTGCAGTAAACAAACATGATAAACCACTTTCAGCAACGATTCGATAACAACGACGCTTGCTTGCAGGTAACTTAAATTACCGAATAAAATATTTCCAAGCTTATTAATTAAATTTAAACAAAATGAGATATTACTACCACGAGTTTATATTAAAGGCATTGTCAACTTATGAAAAGTCGATTTTTTTATATTTTGTAATTTGATTGAGTAAACTGAGTATTGCACCTTTGCAGAATTTTACGGCCAAATTTTAATTCGTTACCGTGTTATGGAAGCTAAAAGTTTAAGCTATGACGTCAACTACGTCGGTCGCCGGTAAGAGCTCTAGCATAGCTACAAGTACAACGCTAAATTTAGGTTATGTTGTCGATACCAGTGACGTCACGTGTGTAGGATCTGAATTTTATTTTGGGTTTATTGTGGTTATTATCAAAGATATTGAAATTCTACCAATGCGGGTACTTTTACGAGTATTTTAACTAACGTATTTTGATATTTACTAAATATGTTGCATAAGCTGACAATGCCTTTAAGATCTAGATATAATAGTATATTATACACGACGCTATAATGAATGGTATTATTACCGAGGATAATGTTTGCAACACGAGCGAGCGAGCGAGCGAGTTTTGCAAGTATCCGAGGTAATAGTAGCTATTATAGCGAGTCGTATACTATACTGTGTCCACGAATACAAATACGAAGCATTTTTAATTAAAATTGAAATAACAACGCTACTAAAACCATGTCGTAGAACTATGTTAAACGAAGTGGTAGGATTAGAAACATAACCTATTTCCTTCATTATACACCATAGACACTGATGTTACCATGACACCGTGAATAATGATTATCCACTGCTGGCAGTGTATAATGGATAGCATTATGTTTGACCAAACACATGAATAATTGACAGATTATTTGCTAGTCGTGGACAAAATTTGATTAAAAACCCCTGCAACTTTGATCTTTAACCTTCGATTGGACATTATTACAAAAAAAAGAAAACCCTTATAAGAACGCTAACTTGTACTTGATATTTGACATTCACAGACTTCAATTATTTTATTAACCTTAGGCATTATGTTGAGCTTGGCATAAATTTGAAACAATGTTTTGTAAAGTTTGGCCTTTTTTATTTAATGCTGTACTTAAACGGTATTACTTCCATGAAAAAACATCAAAGACTTATTAAATATCTTCTTTAGTTTTCTTTTCAACACTTTTGTGGTAATTTTCTAAAACTTATGTAATGCGAAATATTTGCTCTAGGTGTAATTTTTGAATTTATTCCAAAATTACGTTCTGTATATTTTCTATAAATCATGTTAGTAGAAATTTCTAATTATAATGATAAACTTCTCAGAAAGTTAATTCATAAGTTCTGCTTAAAACTGCATGAAAATAGTTTAATTTACATAGTAAGGGAGGTAAGTGAGAGCCTGGAACCATGCTCAACAAAATAAATCGCTTACAATACTTACAGTCCTTGCCAATAAAACGTGCACAACCTTTATGTTTCATTTTAGCGGTTTTTAGATATTAAACATTGTTTGTGAATTACTTCATGTTTTACAGAATAACAGAATGATCCTGGCGTAACTCAAAAGAGTTTGGTTTCTATACGAAATAGAAGACTACGATATTTCTGCCAGAGGCGGAAGCCTGCTTGGTTCGGTACAACTAAGTACAATAGTGTTATAAACATAATAGAAGAATCCACTTCAATGAAGAAGTTAAACAAGAAATTAAGCGCAGAAAGTCCATGGTTAATAGAAATAAAGACACACCAAGAATTCTTGACAAGTATAATAGAAAAGAGCTAGTAGAAGAAGCGCCCAAATGTTATACAAATTTGTATAAAAGCGAAAGAGAAAGAACATTGTTAAAAGCAGATGGTGAGAGCCAAGATACACATAAACCTATAATAGGTATCGAACAAATACAATACTACTCCAGAGAAGACTTACTAGGCAGAATACCTCGGTAGTTAGCCGTTGTCTTCCGAGGGAAGCAGTCGGCTATTTTCGGGGTATCCGTTGCCCTGGGAATTGAACCCGTGCCATATCAGTGGTCAGACGCGAGCAAAAGGAACTGATCTACGACCGCGACTATTATAGATATAGACAGCAAGAATCTTGAATAAGTGCAAGGGACAGTATATATTTAAGTCAAATTTCATTTTATGAAGGAAAAATTGAGAAAGAAATCCAAAAAGGGGTTAGGCATGGATGAAACTTTGTTTTTAAAGAAGATCCAACAAACAAAGTGAATATAAAAATATAAAGGAAAGTATTCAACGTGAGCCTGCTACCAACACTACGCTAGGGAGCCGAAATTTAGCCAGATAACTTTAATAGAAATTAGAAACAACCTAAACCAGAACGGGGGGATCAATGTTAGGAATACAACTAATGGATAAAGTTAGACTGGAAGAAATAAAGCTGAAGATGCAGTGAAGAGATGCTGAAGACTAAAATGGAATTGGGCAGGCCATATTGCATATTAGTAGGCATACAAGACCAAAATATGGACATCATCTTCAGAGGAAGAGATCGGCCGAGCACACGCTGGGTGGATAAACTACAAAGGTTCGTGGAGAAAAACTGGAAGTACGAGGCCAGAGACAGGATAACATGAACAAATGGGAGATGCGGGAATGCTTTGCCCTGATGAGGAATGAAAAGGATAGCAAGTAACAAGTAAGTAAATAAGTGTTAGATTGCCAAAACAGTCGACGTATATTGAAATACTTGGAACCGGGAATCTAGATCTCCATCAAGAAATAAGCAAGCGTAGCAACTGCTTAAAAAGCAGACCTAATTGTTTTAGCTGCTTAGGTAGCCATGAGTTGCAACGGGTGCAGCCTGCACTGATAAATCAAGGTGACATGAAATAACATGCGTATGTTTTTTGCTGTCGATTATATAGGCCACATTTAAAACATCGGTACTATCAAATAACGTCTGATTAAAACTGAAACTGCAAATAAACGATCTAATACTTGTGTAGAGGTTTTAACTATTGCGAGTACGAAACGCGCAGTTGTCAGAAGCTGTCTGGTTTCAACACAATGGAGCTCCACTCTACTTTGCATGTTTCTCCATGAATTAATTTGGCTGGAAAACCTGCTTGATCATTTGATCATCGCCCATTCTATCATCCATCCAAATATTCAAACAAGGGGTATTTTATTTAAAATCTAACTAAAAGCCGCACACCTCATTAATATTTAGTTAAATGTCTGCACAGAATTGTATGTTACTAAGAAATTTAAACAAATGAGAACAGTTTTAAATATTTTGCATGTCAATATAGCTAGATATTTCTAATATTAGTACAAAAAGGTAAAGGTTTAGACACTTACACTTCGCGAGGCAGCATGGTCGGCAACATGGAGGGTTGAGGCCTACTAAGCAGTTTTAATTTATACGTAAATGATAATTAAATAAGTACAATAAATTGGTAGATGTAATTTTTTAATTCATAAAGATTTCATATTAAATCACAGTTTTTAAGAGTAAGTCTAGAATTAATTACACGCATACAAACTACATATTGATATGGTCGCCGTCTTTAGTATTTTAAAAGAACAATGCTCCACACAATATCTCAGACTAAATAATTATTAATTTTAAAAAAATCCAACATTAACAATAAAAAGTTTAACATCTCAGGTCCGTTGAAGGATTCGTTTATAATTTTGATAAAAATATTATTTAATTTTGAAAAATTAATAAAATACAATTTCAACCAACTTTTATAAATGCAAGCTTTATTACAAAACAATACACAAACAACCATGCCTTCAAAGTAATGTTCTAATCCAATTACTGCTCCAATCCAACTCAGTATTAATAATTACTATTTGTTTAACCTATTCTCCAATAATATTTTTCTTGATAAGTCCAATTTGATTTATCTATAATTTATCTTCAATACACAATTATACTGTATTGATAATTATTCAATATCTTATTGAAATTACTCAATTATTATATGTATGAGTTTTATAGGACATCCATAAAACATGTCCGTTTACTTTTTTCAAATTTCAATAACTGTTGTTTATTCCCTTTCAACTTTTTTCATCTTTCCTAGTTATCCCCAAAATCTCCCATTCCTTGGGTTTGTTTTAACACAAGCATCCTTCCTCATACATACACATAAAAGATTTCTATGACTACTATTTACAACAAATACAATAATATAATACATGGTCTTAAAGCAGATAGCAATAAATATTTAAAATACTTAACCTTAACTTATTTACATAATTGAATATTTAAATCTTGCATCCTAAAAGTGTTTTATTCCAAATTTATATCACTTCAATATATTATTATGTACTATTAGAAAGGTAGAGCTCTGGACTTGTTATAACACATGTACTGTTTAAGTATGGTAACATACTATTTTAAAAACACCAAAAGTTTCTTCATAATTCTAATTTTAATTAATTTATTTAACTTAAGTTTACTATAGTTTCCAAATCAAAAATCTCGCCGATCTTGCAATATAAATAAACCAGTTCCTTTATTATATTTCTTTTTTACTTAAATTTTTTTTAAGAAAGAGGATAAACCAAACATTCGGGAAATTTGAAACTATTTCACTTTTTATTATTTCCTCAGGCCGCATCCGCTGAAGTATTTTCATATTACGTATATTCGTTTTTGTGGCAGAACTTTTTGTTAATATTTTTTATGTTTTTCCTATAACATTAGCTAGGAAGACGTTTTACTAAAATAAATAATTTCTTTCTCTACATAAAAGAAGTGCCTTACAACTTTTATCAATTTTCTAATTACTTATTGGGAGTAACTTAAGCCTTTCACTAGGTATTCAAGAACTAGGAGGAAAGTAAACTAACCGACCGTGTAAATCAGTTTTAGCTTTTTATGTAGGTATTTCCTTAGAAAAGACAGTAGTAGACTTGGAGAATCTCATTAACAGGCCCTTAGTATGTAGTACTATTCACCACAAGAATGTTAAATAAAATGATGCACTATTAAATGTATGCGCCAGATTTAAAGTAAAACACTTGGAAGGTGAAGTATTTTTCACGCAATTTTATTTGTCTGAAATTTGCCGTAATGATACCCACAAACCTGTTTCCCTTTCGAAAAGGTGTTCACTCAGTTAAATACCCTTGTCAGAATCAAGTCAAATTAACGCTTTAAATATTATAAATGCTTTTACCCACAAAAAGAAAAAACGATAAGGTGAGAAAGTTACAGGTCTTTGTACAATTTAGTAACATTTCTGAATAGAGGTGGAACGAATATTCGGTTAACTATTCGGCCATTTTACCGAATATTCGGCATAACCGAATATTTCGCCGACTTTATTTAAATGTATCATTCATGACTACTAAAGACTGTGCATTACTTAAATTTTCAATATCATCATTTATTATAGTCACCAACGAAAAAAGGTGGCCTCTTTATTTATAAACATTGCTATATATATTTACATAAATAAAACAAAAAAGCAGACATTTATTAAAAATTAAAAACTAATTTGAAATACGATTGTTTTGTCTACTCTTTTAGCAGGGCAATTTGATAATTAAACAATAAATTAGTTCGCTGGTAGGTAGGGTACACGCCTATTTAATAAAATTTGGCGCAAAAAAGTATTCGGCAAGGCCGAATATTCGGCCGAATACTAGCAGCCGAATATCCGTATTCGGTTACCGCCAGAAATCAATATTCGTTTCACCTCTACTTCCGAATGAAAGAATTTGCTAGCAATATATTACTCCTAGTTATTTATCTATATTTGAGTGAATGATTTATTAAATGAAATAATGTGTGATTGTTTTCTTTTTGGATAAAAGTTGGCCGTGATCAAGATGCTGTATGTCGCAACTTGCTTCGTTTACAGACCTAACCTAAGTTACTATAAGAACGTCGAACATCTTACGTATAAAGTATCCAGGACCTTTGTAGGCTAAAGTCGGCCATGTTTTCAATTTATTGTGCCAGGATTAAATTTTATTGAAATATGGACAGCCTATGTTTTTCAGTTGATTCAGAAAGTGAAATTTATAAAATTTCTAGAGATATTCTTATCCCTATTTTTGCTTTATGCGGTTATTCATCAGCTGGAATTTTTAGGTGTGGAAAATCATCAAAATAGTTAGGTTATATAGGTGCTAAAAAGAGTGCAGAATAGGTATAAAACATTTTAAATTAGGTAAAAACAGTGAAGCGTACAAAGTTTGAAAAATGACTAAAAAGAAAAACAAATTTAAAACACTTTATTTCAGCATACCAGAATGTTAAAATTAAAACTTATTCTTACTATTACTGCAACATATCAAAATTTTTGCAATATTTTCTGGATTTAGGGAATGTCTCTTATCTGTTAATATATTCTTATATAAAGAGAACGACCGCTCTACATTTATTTAATTATTTATTTATTAAGAAACAGACAAAACGGGTGGAAACCCCAATTACATTGTCTGCCTTCTCACAAGTTACAATATAACATATACCTACATGTATTTTACAATATTTTAAATTCTAATAATAGAGAAATACAAAAAAAAAGAAACCTAAAGCTAAAATAAGTGATAGGAAAACCAGACACCAATAAAAATGTAATTTTAATCAGAATTAAAAATTATAAACATTCAAACTTTACTATGTAAATAACATTTTAATTGTTTTTTAAAATTCGAAACAGAGGAACTGAAGACATCCACATCAATCACAGAAGTGAAACAATTCAACCGTATTATCATTCTCACCATAGGCGAATTTATTCTTAAGTTGGTACGATAAGGAGGCACATAAAGCAGGTTCCGAGGTCTAGATCAATAAGCTGGCACATATTAACAAATAGCAGGCAACAAATTAGGGCAATCAATTCTGTTGTTAATGAGTTTGTATATAAACAAAATGTCATTCATTTCACATCGAAACTGTAACTTTATAAGACGAAAGTCACTTCTGATATCTTTATACGAACCGTATTCAGGATAGAAACCGTATTTTTTAAAATGTAAGCATTTTAGAAATTTATTTGATATTGTCTCAATTTTATTTTGATTAATTAGTAGATATGAATCCCAAACTCTGCTTGCATACTCTAATTTAGGTCTAACTAGAGCATTATAAAGAATAGTAATTACTTTAATAGAAGAAAAGTTCGTTGTATTTCTTATTAAAAAACCTAGGTTTCTTAATGCATTATCGGTTATATCCTCAACATGTCGTTCCCACTTTAGGTTAGAAACAAAGGTAACACCAAGCTCTTTTGTTATATCAACTCGGGATAAAAACTGACCATTCATTTTATAAAGACCATCGATATGAACGACATTCAAAGTATAAGTCATGGTTTTACATTTTTCAATATTAAATATAATTTATTTTTTTCACTCCACTCAACAACAGAATTAATATCTTCCTGTAGTAACTTTATATCCGATTCATTGTATATATCTTTATAAATTTTAAGATCATCAGCAAATAATAAACAATTAGAATATTTAATGTAAGAAGGTAAATCATTGATAAATACAATAAATAGCAAAGGCCCCAAATTCCTACCCTGTGGCACTCCTGATCGCACCAAATACTGATGAGAGTTGAAATTGCTCAGATTAACAAATTGAGACCTGCACTGTAAATAGGATTTAAAGAAATATAGTAACTCTTTCGAAAACCCTAAATTACACAATTTTTTTAGCAAAATGTCATGATTAACTTTATCAAAAGCTTTTGCTAAATCTGTATATATTGTATCTACTTGATAACCTTTGTCTAAGGTTTTACTCACAAAGTCAGTGAAAATTATTAGATTAGTTTCAACAGATCTGTTAACAAAAAACCCATGTTGTTCAACAGCAATGATATTTCTAACATGACGAAATATTCTTTTATAAATAATTTTTTCAAAAACTTTAGCGGGTACTGATAGAATTGATATGGGTCGCACGATGTAACCGGTATGAACTTGAATATATTACAATCCTGTGTTGTAATTCCATTGGTTAAAGGTATATTTTCCCCTGTATAAATTTTATTTAAATCATTCATTATACTGTAACCAGGGTTTCTTTTAATAACGTCAGCAACTTTTGTTTTTACAAGAGTTCCTACTCTCCCATGACACAGCTGCAGTTGAGATTTGACATTATTATATATTTCCATGGATGCAGTAAGGGGTATTCCAACTGTTTCTAATTTTGTTATACTGTCAGCAACAATTTTAAAATTTGTAGAGATAAACAGGGTAGGCAATAAGTAATGAGTCATAGACCAACTACACCTAATACCTTAAAAATACTTCAACTATTTTGTACTTACAGTTAGGGCAGATCTAATTGAAAAAAGCAATAACCTCATCTTTTTACTCGACAGAATATCTTGTTACCATCTATACGGAAATCATTTCCTTTATATTTTATCCACTCTTTGACAAGGACTGCTGTTTGAACTTTTTGCTTTAGGCATCTTTTTAACATTAAAGACGAATCAACCTCTTACCTCTGGCTAGACTACCACAGAACCACACAGAACACTCCCTAGTCCCTGGCTACCGAAGGCCACTGCCGAAGGAATGCAAACGTCGATGACGAACGCGAATACCGGGATGCATTTGGCAGTGGGTCACAGAGGCTCACATAGCTTAAAAATGTGAATCGCCAATGTATATTTTACATCTAAGCAAATTTTACTAAAAAATTCATAAATTTTATTCTAAAAAAATAGGCTCTAAAAATTATAAAAAGGATTTGGAAAACAGACAATAGGTTGTTAAACTTAAATAACTAGTTTTTTTCATAAGAAGGGCCAAATAGGTAAAATAGGTTCTAACAAGTTAAGTTCATATGAAAGCAAATTTTATGAAACAAATTTTGCAATAATCAAAAATAAACCATTTCGAATCTCTGTAAAAATGTATTTAACTAAAATCCCAGCTTTATCTCATCACAACTGAATAAATTTTAAATTACATATTTGCCTATCACTATTTAGCCTGCAAATACTTTTTCTAATTTAGGCTTCAATATTTTTTTAAATTAAATTTATTAGCAGTCTGAACATACTTATATATATTCACATTTCGTTGTACGATTTAATTTGTTGGCTATACAGATGACATGAGTAGAATAGTATCCAGAAATGTCACTTCAGTTACTATACTGTATGTATAGGATCATTCAAAAGTATTGTCATTACATTAAATGGGTATATGCTGATCTTAATAGAAGTACATTATAGCAAAAATTTTAAGCTTATCGCGATTTTTGTTTATTTTAAATTTTGCTACTCACTTTTGAGAACCGCGGGCTAATATGCATTTAGAAAGCCTTTTTTTCAGGCTTGAGACCAGCAAGAAATAATTACTGGCATGTTTAAAAAGCGACATTAGAAAAAATTGTTGTTAATAAAGAGGAACAAAACTTACATAAGATGTTCAAATGTTCCTCCATTAACTTCTACACAAACACAACAGAAACACTAACACAATACAAACACAAACAGAAACTGTCTTTAAGAAATTAAAATAATGTCAAATTCGGCTGACCTTCCACTAAAACGTTCGAAGAGTGACTGGCCTACATAATATACGTGGACTCTTTTATCGGTTAGGCGTTTGATAAATTTAGACTCCAGTGGCCCCAAACCAATTTTTGTATTGATCTTGTTAATTTTTTTCTCAGCTTACCGTTTACTTGCGATACATGGTTTATTGAGAAAAGTTGTTCTATTTGATATGCTCTAACCACCTTTAAAATTAATGGCAATACTTTTGAATCGCCCTGCATAGTATATAGGGCGTTCGTTTTTAAACTCTGAGCCTGAAATTCTGTAAATATGCAACACACAATGCAACGCACACTTCAGATTCTATTAATAAACTAACAAACACATAATATTTTAAAACTATAGTCGCCTTACACTTGCGCTGTGTGTTGCCTATTTAAAGAATTTCAGGCTCGGAGTTCTAAAATGGACACCCCATATAGTAGATTATTAGCTTATTACAGTTCATTTGTTAAAGTATAAGTACAATATTATAACCTAGAGGGTTTGTCCAATAATGTTAAAGGTTAATAAAAATAAGTGAATTAAATTTACCTAGAATTATTCAACCAACTACGCCACGTGAGGGTTTGCTTTGCTTTGCGAGAGGTTTTATATTGAAAGGCTAATTCAACTAACATAATATATATTGTCCGAACTTTGTTTTAGTTTTACACATATTATTTAAAGTTAAAGTTACAAGTAAACACTTAGACAATTTTAAAAACGAGTTACAAAAAGTTCCAAACTATTAGCAAGTAATAATCGTAAGAAACACTATGTACGAAGGAAGGGACCTGACTTCAACGACATGGCTGTTTGACGTTTGCACTGACCATCCTTCGCTTCTGTTAAAGTGGTTCCTTATACTGAATCAGATATCCCCACCTTGAACCACGAACGTGTTAATCTGTATATTTTAAAAAATGTTGATTCATCAATTTATGCAACTGCACACATCGTATTTCTTATCATGCAGGTGACTTAGACCAAAGACCTTGGTCCATAAATAACCATGCACAGCTGCACAAGTATCGTGTTTCATCATGTTTACGTAATGCGTCATGTCAACCGCGCGTACGAGCTTGAAGGTCACTTTATCACATGAAGTGTATAACATAGTGCATTTAGGATGTCACTTCATTACAATATCACTATCACAAGATCATTTTCCTTTTTACCTTCTGAAATATGTTTGATGAAGCAAGGGTTAGCTTTCCACATTGGGAAGAATTTCTAGCTTTTGCAAGTGATTGGTTTTAATATTAAACTTGCTGATTACACTTTTGACAGACGATACCTTATGCAAAGTGTATTTAGTCCGTGGAGTTAGCGACAAAAACCACCAAAATATTTCACTGCCGGCTACTAGTATGAAATTTTGCACAGTGCTTATACAAATATCAAAGAACAAAAAACCGCCGGGAGACACTTGATTTGACCTTTGGGTCCCCTGTGGCGACGTCATCAAAATGGTCGCCGTGACGAGTGACATAGGTTTGTTTAAATGCTCATATCTCTGTTAATAGTCATCTCATTGAGCTTTTAATTACACCATTTGAAGGGTCTTGAAATAAGCTACAAAAAATATCCGTAACATTTTTTTGTAGATAGAACGGTTTAGGAATTATAGCGGCGACAACGTAAAAAGGCTGTGCAAAACAAGGATACCCGTAAATTTTTTGCTGTTGGCGTAATATTTCTATCTTTCTGTGATATCTGTGTTATTACAAACCTCGTTAATTCAACTAGATTGTATTGATGCATGTTTATGAAATTCCTTTTATAAGTACCCGTATTTTGCATGTAAATCAAATTACCACAAAAGGGCGAACATGAAAAAAAAAGAGATATACTGGTAACTACCATTCTGAGGCGTTTATTTCTTAAACAGTCTTGTTAGCTACGAGTACTTGCTGCAACAGTTTGTCACAAATGTAGAAAAAAATATGTATACATCATTGCAGTTTGAAGGTCACCACCATTTGAAACAAAGCAAACATTAAAAAAACAAAAACTTTAAGATTAAACTTAATTTACGAATTGAACCGTTTTAATCCTTGCACTGGCCCTCACAGCTACAAAGTAAAGTACAACTTAAGCCCGATTTTACGCATCGACAACGCGCACACATCTGTTTGCACTTGCATGCTATCAGTTCTTGTAGCTTCTCCATGGTGATGGCAGGGTTTGTCGACCAGAGGGGCTCATAGTCATCTCCGGCCTTCTTCCATCCCCACTTACAAGGATCCTGGCGTTGAATGTTTCGTTGAAGATAGTTTGTCCACAAAGAACATTGCAGGATGGCCCTCTTCAGGTGATTCAGCAGAACGTCGCTGGTTGGTGGAATATTTTCAATGGGTCTGTTCTGCTGAGTAAAGAGAATCCGCCTGGCCTCATTCACAGTCTCCGCTGTACTTGATGAATGGTAAGTTAGGACTACAAAGCGTTGAATGAGCAAGAAAGACTCGTCATCTTCAGAGATATTGTCTGGAACTTGCGAATATGCCGAAAAAGCTTTGTCTACGTCTCGGAATGCCATCCACGTTTTCCATGCAGTAGTTTTACCAATACCTGCAAAACTGGACACCGTGTCAGCCCCTGCAAAGGCGTGGAAGAAAGGCAAGAGGTCTGGAACTTCTCGTGAAACTTTGCTGTGCAGCTCATGGATAGGAAGGTATTGGAGATGCTTTCCACATCCCTGCTCCACCCACAGTTCTTCTAGTTTTGGTAGTCTAGAGAAAGCATACATAGCAATCACTACAACATCACTGTCAACAGTTTTCAATGTGACCATTGAATAAGCCGAGTGTTCACTGACATGCCACACATGAAGTAGTAGACGGGCATCGGCTTCTTCGTGGGATGCTGGGGAGATGGCTTCAAAGTCCGCCTCCCTTTGCGATCCAATTACCGTATCTCTGTAGGTGCAAATGACTTGTTTCCCGGCGGGCAGATCCATCTTGACGAGGTTTTCGGCTAAAAACCCAAAGAGTTCTTCTTTGTTTTTGCTGTGCGCCAGGAACTTGCTGAAAGATTTTGGGATGACAACATTAGATTTCACATTTACTCGAGGCCCAGATCCTCTCGACTGTCTGGCGTCATTTTTCAAGCTTGCTTCTAGATAGCGGTCAAAAACCAAATCGACTCATTCCACAGTTTTTAATCTCATCAAAATGTATGGTCTAATAATCTGGTCGCAGTACTCTTTGAACGTTCGGCTGGATTTAGGGATAAGGGGGGGGGGGGGTTGTAACATAGGTATCACAGAAAGATAGAAATATTACGCCAACAGAAAAAAGTTTACAGGGACCCTTGTTTTTCACCCCCTTTTACGTTGTCGCCGCTATAATCCCTAAACCGTTCGACCTATAAAAAAATATTACAGATATTTTTTGTAGCTTATTTCAAGACCTTTCAGATGGTATAATTAAAAGCTTAATGAGATGACTGGTAACAGAGATATGAGCATTTAAACACTCGTCAAGGCGGCCATTTTGATGACCTCACCACGGGGGACCCAAAGGTCAAATCAAGTGTCTCCCGGCGGTTTTTTGTTCTTTGATATGTTTATAAGCACTGTGCAAAATTTTATACTAGTAGCCGGCAGTGAAATATTGTTACGCTAACTCCACGGACTAATTCACATACATGCTGCATCAACGAGCACGCGTAGGATTTATTACCCACATTGTCGCATGACACAAATATTTATCGAGCAAACAATACATTCTTATTGTTTTGGTTCTTTGCTTTTTTTACTGTGAGTTATCAAGGTAAGTTTATTATCTAAATGCATTTCCAGGTAACGAGTTTCCGTATTTGTTGGTATTGGAGTGTTGCGATCTATTACTGGTGCAACGTGGAAGGCTAAATGTTACATGTGCAGACTTATTTTTATTTATTTGTATCTGCCATTTATCTATCCAATTACAAATAGCGTATGTGCATTCCTGTACGCAATGGGCTGCAATGGTTTACTAAGGACAAGATATGCTTGGGACACTCCAGAATTAATCTCATTATATGTAGAAACAGTGGCAAATTTGACTCAAAAGTAAGTTTCAAAAAATATGACTTTGTCAAATGCTTTACGAACATCCAAAAATATAGCGCAGCGAGACCGCGACACCTTTTACATGCTTCTTTTTTGGCAAACTTCAACCTGATGATTAGCTCGCAAAATCGCGTTGTATTCTACTGAACAGCAATCTTTCCATAAATATGCATACAACACGAAAAAAAACTAATTGACCAATATGAACCTAGTTCAGTTAAGGTTTTTCAGGTTTCGATATTATTGTAATTTCTGCAAACCTAGGTTGTATTGGTCATCAGGTAAGGCGCAAGATCTATTATTGTTAGAAGAGCTCCAGCTTCACGTGATAACTTTTTTAATACTTAGTAGTAATGAGGTCGTAACCGGATGCTTTATGGTTCTTCTTCTTCTTGAAGTGAAGTGCCCTTTATAGGCAGTGGCCGGTCTTCTCTCTACATGTCTGTAATGTGCGGGTCAAGTAGCCCACAGATATAGGGAACTCCGAACCACGGATGTGCTTGGCACTTCTACTCGAGAGAATATTTATTAGGCAAAATATGTCAGTGGTTTGCCATTACCTTCCGATGGAAGCGCTTGGGTGTTTTCGGTGTATATGTGGCCCTGGGAATTGAACCCGAGCCAGTCTTAATCTCAGTGGTCAAACGCACGCTGAACCAACTAAGCCACGACCGCGACTATGGTTCTTAAGGCAACTTAATTTACTTCCCGCATACACAAATCCTTCGATTTCTTTGTCTGGGTCATCAGAATGGGATTTGATTACTACAGCCAGGTGTTGGGTAATTCTTCTTCTTTCAAAGTGAGTTGTTATATAGAAATAGATTACCAAAACCGTGCTGAAATGGTTAGTTTCGAGCTTCTTTTAGGTTACACTTAAGTTTTCTAATAAGACGATGACATTGCTTTCTGTCATTAACATTATGTGTTCCAGTTAGCCCGTAAATATTATTTGCATTAACTTTTTCTATTTGTAACGGCATATTGAGAGAGTAACCTGGAAGAGGTGTCATTGTGCTTGAATTGTTGTAGTTTGCCTGTTACTTTGATTGTCAGATTTTGTTCAACGTATAATCTGAATAACTCCCAATTTTTCAAGTATATAGTATTGCTGGTATTTCCTTAATAATTATGGTTGCGACAAGTGTTAATATTACGGGTGAGTGATAGATCATACCTTGATTCGACATTAATGTAATTCTTGAATATGTTATTAGAGATAAAGGAATCAAGTAGATTGGGGATTTTATCTGAATCTGTTGGTCAGTACGTACAACAAACGAGTATAGGTTTCTGCAATAACGGTTATATAGAGTATCCTTCCTTTTGTTGTAGTTCTAATGCGTATGCTTGGTAGTATAACCGCCTCCAACGAAAAAGCGTTGATCGAGGAAAGTAAAATAGTTGAACTTATTAATTTTCCTTAGTAAGTTTATAACATGGGGGACAAAAGACGGTAGTTATAGTAAATAAGATTGGCAATTTGTTAACTTAAAATGTTGTGGCTTAAAGGTATTCTTGCTTATACCTTTGAGTAACTCATAGTGTGAGATGGTGTTATTGACTATTACTGTTCCACCATGTGGTGCACCATCTGGGTGATGCGCATAATACACATAGATTTCATATCGTGGATTTTTTAAATACGTTCTTAGGGTGAAATGGGCTTCGGACGCAGGTACTATTTTATTTATCCGAAAGAAAGTTGTATATTATTTTTTTGCGTTGTTGGATGCCATTGGTAGTCCATAACGCTATCTTAATGAAAGTAGCCATTGTGAAGTTATTTTACTAATCACTGTTGATAATACAAAATTAAGGAGGACACTGTTCTGTTGTAGAAACTGGTTGAACATTCTTGTACATTCTTTAAGAAACTTGAGGTTGTCGAGGTTCTGACTAGAGCTGTTGAAATTTAAAGTTTTTATACGGTTATCCGGTTATGAGACAAAAAATAAAATTTTATTTATTAAAAAACAACAGACACCCTTAGGTACAAAAAATATATAAAATCTTAAAACTATGAACACCTTAAAATTAGAGAAATAGAAAATGAAACTGAAAGATTTTGATTTTTTAAATTTAAATTTACAAAAATTAGTTTCTTCAGCATTAATAGAATCAATAGAATGCAGAGTTGCAGACAGCAAAATCTAAGTTGGTTAGTGGTTTTGTTGTTTAATAATGTCATGAAAATATGTAGAATAAAAAATTATACGCTGATAGTTGTTTATCCGGTGGATATATAATATCCGCTTATCAGCGGATAAATGTTTATCCGACGGATAAATTGATATCCGTTTATCTTACGGATAATATAATATCCGTTTATCCGCGGATAAAATATTATCCGGCTAACCGCTTTCGGATTATTCTAAAAAGAAAATATCCGGATAAATCTTGAAAAAATATCCGGTTAATCGGATTATCCGTTCGAATCAACAGCGTTAGTTCTGACCGATTATGATTTGATTTCACTGTTGTATCGTAAGTAAAATTTTGATAAAATTTGGGTTGTTAGCTGGTCTATTCGTCTATTCCTCTTCTGGAGCTTCTGATAGACCTTACATCCTATATAATCCGCTGGATGGGTTTCATGATGTAGGATGCAAAGTAGCGGGAGTATTTGTACTCGTGATAGAGCCATAGTCTCCACCACATTTCTCGCAGTCAATTGGACGGTAATAATATGTAAGTTTTAATATGGTTATACGAAGTGTGGCTATTAAATAACGAGACTTATGGCAACTGCAGTTTGTTAGGTTGTGCTGAATTGTACATTATGTTGTTTGTTTTCTTTTGTGTATACAGGGTGATTCAAATTCGCGTGTATGCATGGGGATCTTGGAAACGGTAAGAGATAGAGAGTCGGTTAAATGGGGGCAAAGTTGCGTAATCAAAGGACCAACAATGTCCATTTAAAAAATCAGGGCTAACTTATTCAGTTTTTTAAATATTTGAAAAAAACTAAAATTTTGGAGAATCGTTTTTATTTAATTTTGACCTTATTTGAGGAGATATTGAAAAACGGAAAACACTTTCTCATGACCACTTTTTGTCCTCTATCGAATAGCTTAAATGGAACAAAAATTCCAGGTCCGTATTTAAGAAAATGAACTTGATGATGGCCCTGAAATACCGAAACGTTGCATCAAAAATGTATTTAAGCTATTCGATAGAGCACAAAAAGTGGCCACGAGAAAGTGTTTACCGTTTTCCAATACCTCCTCAAATAAAATCAAAATTAAATAAAAACGATTCTCCAAAATTTTAGTTTTTTTCAAATATTTAAAAATCTGAATAAGTTAGCCTTGATTTTTTAAATGGACATTGTCGGTCCTTTGATTACGCAACTTTGCCCCCATTTAACCGACTCTCTATCTCTTACCGTTTCCAAGATCCCCATGCATACACGCGAATTTGGATCACCCTGTATATGCTGCCACGAGTTATCGCTGAATAATTATTCATCAATACCAGTTAGAAAGGAGTTAGTTACCGTGTGAGATCTTTAATTTTGACTTGTTGCAAGTTACTGTTTGTTAGGAGGATAGTTGGATGATGTCGACAGGTTGGTAGCCGTGGCTGAAACCGAAATAGGTGTAATATACATATCCAGCAGATAATTATTGTCAAAATATTGTATAATATTATACTCTTCAAAAGCATTAAGTTCACAGTAGAACATACATGCGGTCAGCTAGAATGTTTGCATGCGGCTGACCCTAAATAACATTAAAAAGTAAATTCAAAAATTGCAGAGGGTAATGCAAAAAGAAAGCAGTCTGGTTTACTGTACAATTTCATGTATCATTAAAGGGTGCCCTTTTACACTTACACACCTAATAACCAGACACTGTTGCAAAGAATTACCATATTAGATTCTTCTACATGTCTCCAATGACGTTTATTAAAATTAAGAGCAAAATTACAAAAGACCTGAAATTATGGCTTATTACTAACAAAATATAAAAAGTTAACGTAATAATATTTAAACCGAGAAAAGTGCAAGTCTAAGTTTTCAAATAATTTAGCAGCTTGAACCTTAGAATAAAAATATTACAAGATGTTTTGAAATCTTCCCAAATATACTTCAAAGTGTGAGTAATAAACCTTTCCAAGAAACTTTTTTAATCTAGCATCTCTAAAGGGAGCTGAGAGATCGATCCACAGAAACGGGACAAACAAAAACATCAAAATGTAAGGAAATGGAAACGAACTAGTAAATTATTTTGAAATTATTCTGTCTAACGAGACTTTTGATGATTTTCTAACAGACTTTTCCTCATGTAAAGTTAGTACATATATGGGTTTGATAAATGATAGTTGCTAATGTAGACTGGAAAGAATACAACATTTAACATTTACAACTCAGAGTTCGTTAACGGCAGTTTAGTACAAGTTTTCATGTAGAATTTTTCTTTTAGTATCACAGAGCATCAGGTTACAAGTGGCCAATCATAAATCCGAGAAGTTTGAAACAACAATTTTCAGTTTGTAGAGCTTTCCCATGTGTAAAGTTATGCAGGCTATCTTTGCAAAGCTTCTGTATCGAGGTTAGGAAGCGAAGGCGAATGGAGATTTATAGCTAGCTTTACCTTTACGGGAGTTTATTTTATAACTTAATTATTTTACCCGACTCATTCATTTAAAGAGAGTGAGAGCCTCATAAAGTTTTATTTGGTTCTGTTATTTTATAACTTAATTATTTCACCCTCACTCGTTCCTTTAAAAAGATTCGAAAACTCGTAAAGTTTTATTTGATTTTGTAATGGAGTGTTCCGCACTTCAGTTCTGTTTTTGAAGTTACCTGCAAGTACTGCGAAGGTTTCTGTATTGTTTCGTTTCTTGTTTCCCGTTATAAACCTGATAATATTCGTAATATTGACGTTCGTTTAACCCAAATCAACAAATTCGATTCTGTAATGTAAAAAGCTCGCCAGTGTTTTCGCTACTTTCCATTTTCTTTGAATTCCCTTTCAATCTAAGTGGAGTATTAGCTTAGAGTATTGACTATAAAAGAAGCTTTTGAAAGCTTTATTAGGATAAAATGCCAGTTTAGGCACTTTAGTAAAATATTTTCTTTCTTCCGAACGCGCCCTATCCGTTTTAAAATATTTAGTTCCTTTCTGGATGTAAAAAAATTTAAAACAATCGGCTTTGATTCGAGGCATACTAATTCGAATATGTTACACTATTTTATAATTTTTTCCAAAGAATAATAAACGATGCCGTTAACAAGAAGTTAATGACCGTTCAGACTTTTATCTTTTATCTACGATTAAAAATAAAGAAACCATTTCGAATTGCTAATGTAATTTTAAAACGATTTAAATTATCATTCATTTCCATCGGTTTCGACCATTTTCACTCAAGCTGAAAAGCTAAGGATATTCAATTACTTTCGTCCGTTATTTTCTAAAAGTACAACAGAGCAGAAGGAAGGACCCCTACCACATTTAAGATGCAGATTTTATTGGCATTAATTAAATTAAATATCATGTTTATTAATAAGTGCCTTAAAAAACAACCCTAAATGTTTGTAACAATTATCTACAAGAATGATGTACTAATTAAGTTCAAATTTAAATTATTTGTTCGAAGTAAAACGTAATTAAATTTGGGGTCCCAAGAATAAAGAATTTTAGAAAAAATAAAATGTTTCGTGTAATCACTAGTTTACTCTCAACGAATGTTTAGATTTCAACATGCTCCACACGTATATTTACGAATCTGAGAGCTGATAAGACATACCCTTTTTCATAAATTTCGCTTTATTCGTTGTCAAAATCACGCGGCATTTTTAAGTTGTATAAACTTCCCGAACAAGATTTTCTGCAGTTAAAAAAGTACACCAAGTTTTAGATTATTTTCACAAACATTTTTTATTAATGGTAAATCATCGAATTCATTTCAGCTTCAAAGTATATCAAATTATTCCAATAGCATATGTGAGTATTAATACTTATAAATTGCAAAAAAGAATATTCAACATGTTACAAAATAACGTTTATATAGCGATCCTAAAAATGTTTAAAAGTCGTTTGTTGGAAATAAATAAATGCTCGAGTTCCTCGTTTACATACTCTGCTTAATCTCTGCAGGCCGCTTAAGGGAGTGTACGTTAATTATTTTTAAAACTTTATTAAACTTCGTAGCCGACATAAGTTGTATTTATAAAGGCCGTTTTGAATGAAAATATAAACTTAAACTCTTCACTGGCGGAGTCAACTTGGTTATTTCTTTAAGTACTCCTCAAGAAATTCTAGATGCATTTTAACTTATGTACAAGTTTAAATAGGTTCGAACTGAAAATCTTCAGAATGTGATTTTCGAGGTTTGTATACAGAGGAATTGTTTTGGTCTATTATGGAAGATGGTACGCGAAATAGAGCAACGAATGTACTTATATAAAAGTCACCAGAGAGTAGTCTATGTTGGTGACATAGCTTTGATATCACAGAGGTTGAAAAAGAATTACAGATGTAGTACAGAACACAAGTTTACAAATAAACCAAAGCAAGAGTAAATATTTATATACGAATAGCAGTAGAAATCGAAGAGGTAGTAAGAGATCAACGAAACATGGAGTCGGAAATATAAAGCAATTTCTGTACTTGGAACTGTTAATAAGAATGCATGAAGATAATCTGTTTATCTACTTTACTGTATTTCTTTACAGGAAATAAATTCATTAGATCGTTAAACAAGATCTTTAAGTCAAAACAAATGATACGGGGTGGATCACAAAACGTATTTCAATTCAACCTATATTTCAAATATCATTTAAATTCGTCGTCACATATTAGGTGTTATAGATGCATATGCTTCTACTCTGCCCTTCACCTAGTTAGTTCAGTTTCAGTTCAGAATTGATAGTTTGTTTCTTTAAATGGACTTCAAAATAATAAACCTATCGAAGTAATGCGCTGAGTCCGTGAAGAAAACACATAAGTGGTATCTCTTCGAATCTACACGTATCTGAACTCCTAATGTCCTGTTTAATTTGGTTTTGTGTTATTTGTATCTTGTTCCCCTTTAGTTTCGTATCCTTTGGGTGACGTCGTAATATATTCGGGTTTTTGTTTACTTAGTAAGCTGGTGTAGTATTGCTTCCATTAATTTGTTTTTCTTATGGGTATAAGTATATGTTTTCTGTGAAAGATTCGATTTCATGTTTCTTCTTAGTTCCCAAGCCACTTTAGATTTAGTTTCTCCTAAGTAGGTATCTAGTTCTTGACATTTATTTTCCCAAGATTGATTTTTTCGTGATCTACTTCGTTCGTTCGTGTTTGTAATTTATTTTGTCTTCAACAGAGTTTGTATGTCTCCATTTGCCATAAATATGCTTTCTGCTTTACTTGTTTCTGTTCTTCTGAAGTTTCGTTTCACCAAAAATTTCGGTTATCTTTTTCTTTATTTTTTTCCCAAGTGCTTCATATGCTGTCGTGTGTATTAACTGGGGACACTGGGGTATATGTTCTAAGATGTTCTATAGTCTCTGTTGATTATTTACGTATACTATATTCCTTTAAGCTATCGATGTTATACTTTATCATATCTGTTCATTGAATTGTTTCTTCTGTATATTCTATTTTTGGAGGGGAGTTGTATACGAAGGAAAGTTTAATTTTTGACTTTGCCGCCATGCAAATTTGTATATGTCTTTGTGATTGAAGAAACCATTACATATTTTAAATGAATGTTTTTTTGCATACGTTTATTAACCTCTGTCCATTTTCGTTTACAACAGCTTCTCCATATCTTCCTACTATAGGGTCTCCAATTCTTTTACCTGTTCTGGCGTTTAAATCATCTATTATTAATATTTCTCTTTGATTTCCTGTTTTGGCTATTAAGTTCTGTAGACTACGTTCAAACTGGTCTTATTGTAAGTTTGTGTCCTATGTGGTTTCAGCAAACTGTAACTATTCCTTCGTTTATAACTTCCCAGTTAGTGATTGTATGTTTATATTTCTTGTGTACTAATATCGATACTCCTCTCTTTGCTCGTCGCTCTATGGGAACTCCACTATACAGGGTGATTCATTAGCCTATTTACAAACTTTGACAATGAAAACTAGATATAATTTCATGAAGAAATGTCCATATGAATGTAGGTTCTGTCTTTCTTTTCCAATTTCCAATACACTCGATGCCATGGCCTGTTTTCTTTGTCTCGGTAAGTGATACAATATCAAGTTTCATTTTCTCCATTCCCTGTAGTACATCTTCAATTTTTCCTCTGATTTCTTGAACGTTCCATGCACCGATTCATGTTCCTATATCGTCGCCGTTGTCCTCTATTTAATTTTCCGGCCATGTTCCGAGGAGGATTACTAGAATTTTTTACACGCTTAATATGCTGTAAACCTTTCGCCCAACCCCCAACCTGAAGAACCCGATACTTTGATTTTGGGGTGTATGTCCCCTAGATTAACTGTTTTACACAACTGTTGAGGCTAATCTTCCCTGTTTGTTGGTTCATCCGTCTATTCCACCGTTGTGGTATAATCATCATTCGCTTTCAGAGCTGTTAACAGGTTTTCCCCATATGTAACCCTAGGCAGGGGCTCTTACAGGGTACTATCAGCCGAACCAGCTGAACCACGGTTTTCTAACGAGGTTGTTACTCCTCCCGCTCCTCCTTTCTCATACTGGCTTGGGACAGGCGATGGTGGAGTTAGTATTCAATTTATTACAAATAAACCCCTGGGTGGAAATATAAAATAACCACGTTAGGGCTACCGAAAAACGCCGTTCAAAAATTACGTAAAGAGAGTAATTAAGTAAATTATTCTAAAGAACCAAATCAAACATCAGCTTATCAATTCACCAATAATTTGTTTGCTTATCTAATGGGGAAATTTAGGCTTGTGTGTGCCAAGGATTTCAATGCACTTCAACGACTAAACTACTATGGTCATTTAGACCCTACTAGAATTTTACCTGATCCAAGAAGAGATCTTTATCGTGTCAAACATCGTATTGATGAAACGTGTCCAAAAGGCGAAAAATTGTCAAATACTAATGACACAAAGAATGTGCTCCTAAAAATACGAGAAATTGCACGGAAAGTTAAACCAATGACATGGAAATTAGAAGATCGAGGTGGAAAAGTTATTAGATACTTAGATATAGATAGAAGAAGTATGGAAACAGTATTGTGAAGACCTCTGTAGAGCTGAAGAACAAGAACAGAAATATAAGACTCTCCTTCTATATTGCAAACGAACATATCTCTGGTACTGTTAACTTGGGTTTTAGCCAAAGACTAATCTGCAAACATTTCTCATTCTGGTTCTATCAACCCCAAAAAGTGTTTCTGTCTGATTTAACTGCATACTATGTTTATTTAACATAACCTTTCGAATTATTCTATAATTTACTGATACACGAAATGAGAAAGAAGAATGCTAAAAACGATGGTATTGAAAATCAGGTTGTATATACAATTTTGTCACTATGAGCAAATAATATTAAATAATTCTAGTTTTTAAGTAGGTGTAATATTGGATTCAAACCAAAGGCTCCGGAGTATGATTACAACCTAAAAAATATTTTCATGAAGAGAGCCTTTGAACAAGTTAAATTTATAACAACTGTTAAATTTCATAAACTTATTGAGTATTACTTTAAATCTAACAGAATAAATTTGCTGTCTTGGTTTTTAAGGTGTTATTGTACTTTACAATAAAAAAGATTATAACTAAATAAGCTGTTCAAAATGCCGTCCTTCCATATCGACACAGGCTCTACATCTTCGTTCAAAGAAAGCCCGCACTCTTTCAAAAAACCCGGGCTTTGCTCTAATTATCTGGCAACAGTGTTCTATTCGTTGGCGCAAACCTGGAAGATCGTTTACCGGTGTTGCGTAGATTAAACTTTTTAAATAACCCCAGATACAAAAGTCAGCTCTGCTCAGCAAACAAAATTGATAAGCACATGTTTAGTGGCAGGTGTTATCGTTGAGTATTTGATATATCTACTGGGAATAATCGCTGTTATCTTGTAAACGGTTGATTTGCGGACCTATGTGTATTGGGGATTTTTACCTAATTTTCGACCGTACCACATGCCCCCAAAATATTTAAACATTGTTTTAAAACACCCTGTATATACAGTTAAGTCTGACTTAAGCCAAACTAAGATGCTCAGCGGTCTAAAAAATATTATGTGTTCATGTGTTCTAGTTGAGGTGTAGTTTCCCCAATGTCCCAACTAATTCAGAATTTCTCACTTGAAAAATATGTTTACTTAGATGTTGTAGATTATTTTGTGTCACCAGTGTAGACCAAATAATCTAAGTTTTTTTATTATTTGATAAATATGTATACTATAACTTTATAACCTACCATTTATTAACGTTATAAAGAAATAAATATAAACTTCCTATTAATTGTTCGTGTTGCAAGTTATTACTCAATTTAGTCTCAGATTTTCTCGCCTAACTTTGATGTCGAACGTCAAAAACTCTGTAAAACCACGAAAAATAATTAATGCAAAACTTTTATAGTTTTTTGAATTTTTTGAAGCGTTACATGAATCATAACTAGGTTCATTAATTCAACTCTATAGTAGCAACTACTGTCGAAAAAATCAACTAAGAAATATAGAATGTCAAACTTTTAGAAAATATTTAACAAAGACTTCTATAATCTTTCTTCTGCAACGAATTTGGCAGGCTAATTTTGTTGCCATTTATCTATATGATTGTCATAAAATTAGTTCCCTTTGAATAATTATTTAGAGAATTAGTAGATATTAAGTACAGGTTAAGCTGTAAATTAATAGCAGCTATATTACTATACAATTAAACAAATCTGTTTTACACGACTTCCAACGATCTAGTTACCAGTTCAACTAATTTAATGTAAATGTTTAACATGAATAACCCATAATAAAGTAATAATTGGTATCAACTCAACAATGAAAATTAACTTGCCACCTTGCTGTCTGTAATTTCTAATAATTCAAAATACAAAATCATGTGACCGTTGCAACTGGTGCCTTAAATTAAATAAAAAGTATGTTTACATTAATGCATTTCCTGAAATGTTTTGGAATATCTTTTTGTTGTTAATTTTGTTATACATAATTATGCAATTAACCGTGGTTAATTAAAATTATAAGACATAAGTTTGGGTGTAGTTAGTCTATTCTCAAATGTTGCTGTAGAAAAAACATTCTTAGATTATGTTTATAACCTAAAACTGACTCGAAAATGAGAATATACTTCAAAACAGAACAACACTTTCGGTAAACACAATTATTATGGAAACTATTTCCATCAAAACAGCTTATTTCCAATTCAACTCAATCCAGTCTATTGCCAACAAGATTTCGGGATGGCCATGGGTTCACCTTTGTCTCCAATTATAAGTAATATTTTTATGGACTTTAAACCACAATATGTACAGTGTGTTCTAAATTCGACCCAGATGTATTGTCTGGGTAACTTTGTTATTTGTAAAACCACGACAAAACCGATTGCATGTTATTTTTTATTTTGCCAACTTTTTGGGACTAATTCAGTGGTGGAGGCAGAAATGTCTCTTATTATTTTCTCTACTAATTTCCCAGAGTTCTATTTTAAATTGTGGATTTAAGTATTTTCAATTTTTTACTGCTTCTCTTTTTTCATTCAATCTTTATATTAGTCGTCAATTTATCTGCTGGCTATTTGCTGCTATCTTTTTCATTCTTTCGTGGAATTTTCAATAGTTTCTTCAAGTAATGTACATAATTCTTGTGTATGAAATTCGATATAATCTTGTTAGAATCAAATCTTTTTCTTTCTAGTTTCTTTGCTAGTCTTTTAAGTTACCCATTTCTTTTTTTCTACTGCAAACGAGTTTATGGTACCTCTGTTTACTTTTATTTATTCTTTATTATGGTTAGTGTTTATTTCAAAATTATTTATAATTTCAGTGCTTTCACTTTTTATCACTTATTCATTTTTGTGTATTAAGTTTAAGAATATTGTAACGTAGTGTAGTGACAAAAGTAATGTTAAAAGTTAGCAAACATAAGTTAGTAAAATTTAAACAAAAAAAGGAAATTCAACGTTATTTCATTCCACCCGGAGAGATGAGGGGGCGGGCCGCTTTTAGGAGGCCAGAACTCCTCTTCAGCCACGGAGAACGGATATGTAAGGATAGGTTATACTAGGATGTGGATAAACTAGAATAAAGAGCCTATAGGTGGAAATTTACCTGCCCCGGTATTTACCTCAGAGATGGTTAACTCTGTTGAATTGGGAAAACCACCCAAAAACCCGATTCAAGGCAGTCGGCAGTGGGGTTCGAACCCGCTACCTCCCGAATGCTACGCATGTGCATGGACAGGAATGCACTTGGGCTCGCAGCTCGGTGAGTTATTTAAACAGCTACGCCACGTGGGGTTTGCTCTGTTGCGAGAGGTTTTATATTAAAAGTCTTCTTCAACTACCATAACATGTATTGTCCGAACTTCAATTTGGTTTTACAAAGTATTATTTAAAGTTAAAGTTACAAGTAAACACTTAGACAGTTTCAAAGGTAAATTTCAATTACATACAATCAACAATGTTAATGAAAAGAGTTGAAGTATTTTGTCCAACAATTAGCAAGTTATTTTATCTTTCAAGTTTTTGTTTACAACTTAAGAAGCTAATTATTGCATATGAACAAAGAAAATTTTATATTTATTAAACTAGTTACATTAATAGTAATATCTCTGGCGAAATATGCCCTCATTAGGGTAAATGAAATGGAGTAGACATAAGCAAGTGAGGTTGGCACCGCATACAACGGAAGCCGTATTGCCGGTTGCAAGAAGAAAGCTAAGAGATTTAATTATGCTCAATCAACATACAGCCATATACAGGGTGGTGACTCGAACACCCGAACATAGGGATTTAACATGTAAAATCATATTTCCATAATTTCCTGCTCCCCTAATTATTTTAGGTAAAAAAGCTTCAAATAAAAGTTTTAGAGCATAAAATTTTGCATCTGAATCAATAAACAAAATTAATTTTGCGTGCCTTGTAACCTCAGAAATTAGGTATGAAAATGACGTAAATCACCCCAGAAATAGCGATAGCCATGGAATTCAAACAAAAATTAACAAATGTTAACGGTTTATCTGTCAAGTTACGCTGCGTTAGTTTATTTTTATTATTACTTGTAATTACTGCTAAAGTGAAAATATGTCCAACAATTATACAATAAGTGAAAAAAATCAATTTTTAAAGTTATTTTACAGTGGTAATAGTATAAGACAAGTGCGAGATCTATTTGCGAATTTATATCGTCATATACCAATTCCGTCGACATCAACAATCCATACCATCCTCAATAATCAAACAAAATATGGGTCAGTGTTCGTCCCTTGCAAGAGTTATACTAAAAAACAAATAAATATTGCACCAGAAGAAGACATTGAAGCTGAAGATCATAACGCTAACGAAATCAATGTATTAGCTGCGGTATCAAATAATCCAAATGTGAGCCTTAGAGAAATTGGATCTGGATTAGGTTTGCACCACACCACGGCCCTAAAAATATTAAAAAAACACAAATTTAAATCTTTTAAATTTTCCGCCCACCATGAAATTTGACAGATAAACCGTTAACATTTGTTAATTTTTGTTTGAATTCCATGGCTATCGCTATTTTTGGGGTGATTTACGTCATTTTCATACCTAATTTCTGAGGTTACAAGGCACGCAAAATTAATTTTGTTTATTGATTCAGATGCAGGATTTTATGCTCTACAACTTTTATTTGAAGCTTTTTTACCTAAAATAATTAGGGGAGCAGGAAATTACGAAAATATGATTTTACATGTTAAATCCCTATGTTCGGGTGTTCGAGTCACCACCCTGTATGTACACTATATGCAATGAAGCGAATTGGAAAGAGAGAAAATGATGGATGCTCATACTGCCAACGACCCATTGCAGCTGAGCATACGATCTGAATGCCATAAATGGAAAGTGAAAAGAGAGCTATGGACGAACAACTGGTAGTGTATATAACACCAGCAAATGTAACAGAACAAACGATGTAAACAAAAGACCCATGACAAGCAATTAAAAAAAGGATGCAGAAAATTATGAAGATTACATAAGAAGACGAAAGAAACCTCGCTAATGTAAGAGACTAGGCTAGGCGTTTTACAAGTATAGTTATGTTCAGTTGAATGTATTGAGAGTAACTTTACAAAGTTATTGTATGAATTTATATTAGCAAACTACAAAACAAAAATGAAAGCAGCGAGTGAGAAAGACAATCCGGACTCAAAGTAATGTTAATTGCGGTTCCGGGTCAAGGAGGTTACCAGTGTCATTTGTATGGGTAACGCCAGATCGTCGGCAAACTTTTGAGACGGAAGAGCCAATCCTACCTTTCACAACAATTTAAAAATTATCCAAGAGCCGTCAATTGTACATTTCGCCATTAGCAACGTTACCTTGCCTGGTAGAGGGTTCCCTCGCTCACTTATTAGTCACTTTCTTTGGCTACCCTGCTTACCATCACCTCCACTCTCATCCTCCCTTTACGCTTATGAAGCGATATTCACATTCTTCCAAACGGCTCCCGTTAAGCAGGACCTGCTAAATTGCAATGTGTGTAACTAGCCTATCAATTTTACTTCAGAGCCACACGTACGTACCGAAACAGCCGCATAAGGCTCGCAAGCCGCAGATTGCCGACCTCTGGCGTTAACCATACCACACCATGTTCACTATACCCTTAAAAAAGGTCGACCGAAACAGGGAAGGATTTTCCTGCTTCCTGTAAAGTGACAACGGATGCTTTTGGATGATTTCATGCAAAATCCAAAAAGTTAAACTCTTCAATCCACAGGAGCAGATTGCTTGCCTCACCAAAGGCGTATGGTCATATTTTTTAATTTATAAATTTCTCTCCGCATCCTGTACAATATTTCCTTTTACTACAGTATAAAAACGAGGTCCAGGCAGGATAGAAATAACAATTCTTATGTAACTTTCGTGGGCCATCATCATACAACCATCTGAGTTCTTCAAGAAATCCTTATATCGTATAATTTTCTAGCAGGTGTATTCGCACATATTAATTGGACTACATTCTTTTTCTTTTTTTTTAGTAAAAAAAAAACACTCTGCACTGACATGTGGCACACCTCTGCTTTTTGTGGCTACATTATGAATTAACTTTTTTTGCTAGCAACATTAAAAAATCTTTTTTTGCTCTTTTGTCAACTGTACCCTTTTTCCGATCTGGTTTAGGTCATTTAAATTGTATTGTGTTCTCTAAACTTTATATTGCTTTTTTCTGAACCATCTACTATTAATTTTCTAGTTTTGTAACTAATTCACAGCATGATGCTCGATCCACGGCACTGACAAAACTAAAAACGATTGTTATGACAACTACGGCAGCGATGACGTAAGCATTACATTTCTTGAAACAGAAGCCGCTTGTTTATTAAACCCGAACCAGAACTTTGAGAATGATTATAAGCTCCGACCGAGGTCGCGTTGGCGTACTGATGAGGTAATTGCTTGAGTAAAATCAAGTCGACTACCAGAACAGGCACTGGTTTAGATGAGGTCTACAAACCTAACTGGTTTGCTTTTGACAAAATGATTAGTTTTTTGAGAGACAGAGACCAGCCAAGGAACACCTTAAATTTTCAGGTAAACCGTTCTTATTTATTGACGTATTTCAAAGTAAATAGCCCTTTCCAATATCCATACACACAACCAACTGTATACCAGACTACACTTTTTCCTATTCCATCTCAAACATCCTCCTCATCTTAGTTTCCAAATGTGTATTCATCCTCGCAGCCATCTTCAAACTTTCATCAACTTTCACATTCACCTACTTTATCTCAAGCATCGTCCTCATCTTACCGTTCAAATGCAAATTCATCCTCACAGCCGCCTTCTAACTTTCAGAAATTTGTACCTTTACCTACTTTATCCTAAACATCCTCTTCATCTTGCCATGTAAATGCACATTCGTACTCTGAGCCACCTTCACCTCATGTTTTCACCCCTGCAGTCATTGCCGATCGTGACGCTTACAGACAAGATTAAGATCAAACAAATTCAATGAGTGTTCTTATACAACTTTAATGTAAAATTAGGTTTCATTAATATTAAACAATATACTATGTAATAAATATACCTGCATTGTTTATTTTTGTATATTTATTTGACTATTAATAACACTCTTCGTACTTACTTTAACTAAATCTTTCAATACTTTTATCAGAGCTGCTCAAACTTCAGGAATGATTTTAGAAATAAATTGAGGTGAGATCTTGAATAAATAATGAAGGCTTTTATAACTGTCGCCCATTGCTAAAAATCTCAGAGTCAATGCTAAATGTTCTTTTGGAGAAACAGCTTTGTGTCCTGTTTTGTAATGAAGGGTGCTACTTTATTAAGCACATATTCAAAATCTTCCAGAGACATTCTGCAAAAATTTTCAAAAAAACCAGAAGGTTCATTCAGCAAATTGGCCATAAGGTGTGTACCACCGTATCTGAAACATACTTAGTTAGTTTATTTAAATCGCAATGAAAGGTTTATTTTCTTATTCATTATTATTTACCTTTGCCTGTTTCGATTGAGTGTCACCATCCACCATCTTCTTCTCCTAGGTTTTCTTTTCTTATTTAGGAGGATGTATGCACTACCCATAATAATAAAGGTACTTGCCGCGATTTTCACATCATCCATCTTAACAAGATATTAACCTTTTAATAATAAAATAATATTATTGCATTGCCCTGACGAGTATTCGTCGATTTCCCGTTCCAAACTAATGCTCGCCAAATAGACGGATGTGTGGAGCAGTGTGCTCGGTATGTGACGAGTAGTTCGGCAAGTAGTTCGCCAAATAGCAAACATTCGGGATTCGGCGAGTACCGCATGTGTGGCGCCGCCGTTTTTTATATTAAATCTCAGGTTCTGTTGCATACTTCGATTGCTTTAATTTGTTTTTTGATTCAAGAAATGCAACTTTAACTGTGCGCGTTTCTGGTTTCATGGAATTATTTGATTTTGATTTATTAAATTTACAATAGGTATTTAGTGCCGAGAGGATGTGATTGATGTATTTCCCGAACAAAGAGCTTTCCTCATCTTCATCGATGTGAATTTGTGTTTATTGACAGATATACCGCTATACCAGTCCCAAGCCTGGGCCTTATCGTACAAGGTAAGGAAGGAGGAGGGATCGAGGAGTAACACCTCGCCAAAAACCCGGGTTCAGCTGGCTCCGGCTGATAGCACCCTGTAAGGGCCCCTATCCAGGGTTACGGATGAAGACCACAACGGCGATAGAGGCGGAGAAGACAAACTTCAGTACGGCGAAATCGGCGGAAGTGGCTACCCTGATTTTAGGGGAAGTATAAAATCAGCAGCGTCTGTTCCCAGATAGGGCGGCTGCAAACAGCGTCGGTACTCCTATTAGGAGCGGCTGAATGTAAACCTGGTAGTAGGTATAAAATATATCTTCCAACCCGTCTGGCCAGCGTGGAAGATTACGGCCAAAACCCCCTTATGAAATATGCCATTACAATTACAAACACGGCCCCTAGTTCCCAGCGACTTGTTATTCACCAACCGAGGCAGCGGTAGGACAAGGAAACAAGTAAGGGGTGCTAATAATCACTGGGTTACAACAGGCTGCCAATTGAGACTATACATGGCTACTTACAATGCAAGATCATTAAAATCCGAAGGACGAATGGAAGAGCTGGAACACGAGTTAAAGTCAATTAAATGGGACGTCTTGGGAATATCTGAAACTAGACTACAAGGACAAAAATGCACAATATTAAAATCTGGCCATACGCTGTATGAAAACAACAGCGACAACGCTAAAAGCGGTGGCATCGCAATAATGATCTCAAGAACGTACCGAAATCAAATATTAGAAATGACAGCCATTTCTGAAAGGGTAATATACGTAATAATAAGCCTCTCAAAAAGATACAATATAAAATTTATTCAAGTTATGCACCCACAACATCACACAGGAAGAAGTTGAAATATTCTACGATGATATCCAAACGGCATTAGAACAATCAAAAACGCATTTTACCATACTTATGGGAGACTTTAATGCGAAAGTAGGCCAAAAAGACGAATCCGACGAAGAATATATAGGTGACTTCGGATTGGGAAATCGGAACAACAGAGGGGAAGTACTTGTAGATTATATTCATCAAAATAAACTATACCTAATGAATACCTTTTTTAAGAAAAAGAAAGAAAATAAATGGATGTGGAGAAGTCCGGATAGAGTAACAAAAAATGAAATAGATTACCTAATAACAGATAAACGACATATAGTGAAAGATGTATCGGTACTCAATAACTTAAGTACAAGCAGCGATCACCGATTTGTTAGAGCTAAACTATCGATAAACATCAAACAAGAGAGAACTAAACTCATACAAAAGAAGAACGTGAAAAATATGTCGGAAATTCTAGAAACTCATCAAGACAAATACCACAAGTTCCTGGACGAGAAAATGGCATCTATAGAGCAAAATAACACTTTAAGGCTAAACGAATTAACAGAAAACATAACAAATGGCATCTTGACCTGCGCCAAGAAAGCTTGCATGGGAGAAAAATTAATTAAACAACAGAAACTAAGTGCTGCAACTCAAGACCTGATGCAGGAAAGACGCACAATAGACAAGAACTCACCCGAATATAGAGAAATAAGTAAAGAAATAAGTAAAAGGATAAGAAAAGACATTAGAACATACAACACTCAGAAAATAAAACAAACAATAGAAGACAACATGAATATGAGGGTGTTAAGAAGAGAAAGAAGTAAAGGTAAAAATATGATTACAAAACTAAATGATAAAGAGGGAAGAGAAATTACAAATAGAGAAAGCTTAAAACAGACTCTCGAATTATTCTACAAAAACTTATATAGTAGCAGGGATATAAATAAAAGAAGAGACATTCTACTTCAAAGACCTACAGTAAGGAATGTAAACTCAGAGGATGTTCCTGAAATAACCAAGGAGGAAATCACCAAAGCTTTAATGGAAATGAAAAATAGACGTTCGGCTGGTCAAGACGGTATTACAGTCGAGATGATGAAGATAGGAGGAGACTCGTTATTACGTATGGTCCAAAAAGTGCTAAACATGTATATAGAGGATGGTAAAATACCAAAGTTGTGGAACAACGCCGAAGTGATTCTACTGTATAAAAAGGGGGATCGTGCTAACATACAAAATTATAGACCTATTTACCTGCTGTCACACTTGTATAAGTTAATATTAATCAAAATAATAACTAACCGTCTGAATAATAAATTGGAATTTTACCAGCCCCCAGAGCAGGCGGGATTCAGAAAAGGATTCGGCACGACAGACCACCTACAAACAATCAGAAATTTAATCGAAGAAACCACGGAATATAATATACCCCTTCATCTGGCCTTCGTGGACTATGAAAAGGCCTTCGATTCGATCGAGACCTGGATGGTACTAAAAGCACTAGACAATGCTAGAGTGGACTCTAGATATACCGACTTAATCAAAAATATCTATGACCACGCCACAATGACAATTAGAATAGATGAAGATACGGTAACTGACGAAATTAGTATACAAAGAGGTGTCAGACAGGGAGACACAATATCCCCTAAACTGTTTACCGCAGCACTTGAGGACATCTTTAAACAACTGAAATGGAACGAAATGGGGATAAACGTAGATGGAAAATACATAAATCATCTCCGATTCGCAGATGATATAGTCATTATCAGCGACAACCAAACTAATCTAGAACGTATGTTATCAGAATTAAATAGCAGATCACTAGAAGCGGGATTAAAGATGAACTACCACAAAACCAAAATCATGTCACCAGAACCAACTCATATTGCCACCGATAATATTCAAATAGAAAATGTGACAGAATATAATATATATCTAGGACATATCATTAAACTGGGCAAAGCTAACCAAACGGCTGAAATAACTAGAAGATTACGACAAGGATGGACAGCGTTTGGCAAATTGTCGTATATTCTGAAAAGCGAAATACCAAATAACCTAAAAAAGCAAGTACCTATATGACAAATGCATTTTACCGGTAATAACTTATGGCATGGAGACAATGGCTTTAACGGAAAAATCCATGAAACGGTTAAGAACAGCTCAGCATGCCATGGAAAGAAATATGCTTGGCTTGAGGCTTAGAGACAGAATTAGAAACGTCGAAATCCGCCGTCGAACAAAACTTATAGACGTCAGTAGAAGAGTAGCGGAACTTAAATGGAACTGGGTGGGGCATATAGGCAGACAACCTGACGAACGTTGGACAAACAGAACCACAATATGGAGACCAAGGAGTTCAAGAAGAAGTATTGGCCGGCCACAAAAACGTTGGCTGGACGACATAAAAGAAGAGGCCACAACAAACTGGCTACAAACAGCAAAGAACCGTGAAGAATGGAAAAGATTAAGGGAGACCTACGTCCAGAAGTGGACAGAGAAGGGTTGACGAAGAGAGAGAAGAGAAAGATTTTTTAATATTAGTAACAAGTGTTGCTATTACTGTATTCTTTCGTTTTGTCTGAAAGTTAGATTAATAAAATTACTTCAAAGAGCGCTAGAGAAAATTTGTTTGCTGTTATTGCAATTGCTGTTCTTTTTCTTCCCTTTTTTACGAACTTCCAAGCTTATTTAAGCTGTAAAGTATTTCCACCTTCCTGCTTTTTTTTTTTGGTTCAATTAACCTACTAGAATCATGTCTTGTCCTGTAACTCTCAACATTTATTGTGGTCCTAATTATGTAAGTAAACAGAAAGGAAGAAAGGACGTTTAAAACACGTTTCTTTTTCTACAACTTCTGAGATTCCACAAAAGTAACCCTCAGAAGTTTACAATTTCAACTTTTTTTCGAGTTCAAAACTTTATTGATTGCGCGAGCCTTGCTTTAAAAATACGAAGGTCTAAACTTTAAACTGAATGAATATTACAATTCAAATGAAGCCTCGTAGTTCGCAACAATATTTGTAATAGAACATTTCATTTCGCGTTTTACAGGAATTATTCCCAACGCTAATTAGCACCGTTTCGGTAATATTAAAAACGAATATGAAAGCTAACTTCATTTATTTGATACAAACAGAAAATGATCGCAGGCTTGTAATTACAATTTATCCAATTTTCAAAAAATATGTTAGTGGTTTCTAACATAAGTGCTGAACCAAATAGAAAAGAGTGTTTTTAAATGAAACGTGGTGTAGCTTGTAAGTATCCAAGAATCCATAGAAAAATAAACTCATTCATGAGGTTAAAAAAATGAGGAGTTAACTGAAATTAAGTTTGACGACACAATTCACTGAAACGCTTGATATTTTCGGTGTCGAGTATCTTTTGTCCGGGGATGCATTACATACATAACCATAAACTTTTTTAATAATGACACGTACATTAATAAACGCTGTGGCCGAATGAAAATAATTCTGACGTGGCAATGTCCCTCAGTTTTGCCAGAAATAGTTTAATTATGTCCGTAATCAACTGGCGGAAGTAGAACGACGGGTCAGGGGACCCACTAGTATGAAAGTTCTCTTCATTACCCTTCCGAAACATTGACCAATTTTAACTTAAATTTAGGTAAATTATAATATTGCCTAGAAAAACATACTAAATTACACGTGTAATTTATAAACGTCTTTATATTAAAACATCTGGTAAGTCAGGAACGGTTTCCATCTTTTTATATCGCAATAACAAACCATTTTCAGAACCCCAAACATCAGATAAAAAATAATACTCTTGTGCACACAAAAAAACGTTATTTGTCTCAAGTTGCAATTATGACTACATTCTAAGGTTACCCATTTTTAGAAGGTACACTAACGATTCGGGCGTATTTCACGTTAAACGAAACCCCTCTAAAGTATTTTGTGCTGTAAAGTAAAACTGAAACCGTAAAACCGATTGTCTTTGACGGTTTCCAAGAAAGAAATTGAAAATAAAATCCGCATGCTTGCCTCTCATTCCAATCTAATACAAATCTGAAGAATTCTGCATATCTTAAAAAGCTGTACTTTTATTATGACAAAATTCCTACATTTCAACCCCAAACTTTGAATATTAAATAAATACTGACTAACATAAAATCCGACCTAAACCCTTTAATATTTGCGTTTTTTGTTATGTTCTGACTTAAATTCATCTAAAGACAGGTTCTTTTAACCAAAAGCCTGTTTCAAAAATAGTAAATAATATTTTTTACCTTAGTGTAGTGAAACAGTTACCTTTTAACGAATACCTTATAAATAAAGATGTTGTTTGAGTTATGATTCGAAGTTAGACAACAGAAAATTAAATTATTATTTCGTAACAAATACAGATACAGTTATGAACAGTTAAGAAAATTGAAAAGCAATATTAAAATAGCAAAAATAGTTTTTAAAGAGGTTTCCAAGAATTTTTAAATGCCAGTTACGTTGTTTAGATTGTTATATTTCTTGTCGAGAACAAAACATTAATTTAAAAGTAAAATTTTGAGTTTGCATTCCAATTTCTGCAGATGGTATATTTCGATTTGCAATATAAAAATATCTGCGCGTGTCAGCATTTACAAAAATATTGTTTTCCTGTTGCAGGTACGATACGCATATATGAAATATCTAAGTTTCAGGCTTTATCCATAAAGGTTTCGAGTAAGGTTGCCAAGAGCAATGCGTCTAAATAACTCAGAACACGGTTTCCATTCAAATTATGCATAAAAAGAAAAAAATATATAAGAATTTCCTTCTTCTAGCAACTGCCGGCTTGAAACTGTTTTCAAGAGTTTACTACTACAAAGTTAATATGGATTATTAATTTTTTGGATAAGTTAATTAAATTTTATTTATTTTCTGAAGTTTAAACTTCTTGTTTTTAAATTTAGAAATGCAAAAGTTTCCATCAAAAAATACTAAAATAACTGTGACCTACACTAAAATTCCTTTTTTAAGTTGGGGTCTCCTGAATTTTATTAAATTTTCTTTATCATCAACTTCCTGTTTTTAAACTCAAAAATGTAAACGATAAATCACAGAGAACTTATTAAAATAAATTCAGGGATTTGAAATTTACATAAAAATTCTTTCTTTCAATAAACAACTGAAACACAAAATTAAACTTACATCAGAAATTTTTTGATGATAAATTAACCTAGAAAAATACAAATACCTATTAATAATACTTATCAATAATTTTCTGAAACATGTTTTGTTTAGATGTAGGTATGCAAGCAAATCGAGTCATTGTTGAGACAGAATAACTCAACGTTTCGCCCACTTTTTAAGGGGCTTCTTCAGGAGGAAAGGGAGCACTAAAAGAGCATGGTAACTCAACGTGTCAACCACGCCAGAGGCGAAACTCTTTTACCAATAGGCAGAAGGGTAACGGTAACTCAACTTGTCAACCAAGCCAGAGGCGAAACCCTTCTGAAAAGAAACAGAGAAGGCAGCGACTTTATACCGGTTGAATCCGGCCAAGCGCATCGGACTGTGACGACGATTGATCATGGGTGGAGAGAGCGGTACCAGTAATGATAGCGGACTTCCATATATCGGATAGATTATAACCAGTGTCACGATTCAAGTTATTAGGGGTCTTGATGATTTTAATGGCCTCACGGATTTGCCTGTTCAAAAAATTAGGGGCATTGGCTATGATCGAAGATTTTTCAAACAATATTTGGGCCAGTGTCGTGATGATATTCAGCAACAGCTGAATGTGAAAGAAGACCTGATTTCAAGCAACGTTTGTGTTCACAGATACGTGTGCGCACTGAGCGACCAGTTTCTCCAATGTACACTAAACCACAAGAACAGGGGATCCTATAGATGCCTCTTGATGACAAGAGTTGAGGCTTATCTTTCACTAAAGGAAGTATCTGTGACACTTTTGGAGGGGTTTTGAAGATAGTTTTAATGTTATGTTTTTTGAGAATCCTACCTATGCAATCCGCAACTTGGCGAATGGGTAAGAAAGCAGTAGCCTGGGGTGTACTGGTATTTTGAGGATTTTTAGGGTTTACATAATTGATTTTGGATGACTTTTCTAACATCACTTTTGTTATACCCATTATTGACGAGATTTTCTTGGATATGGGCTAACCCGACATGAAGACTGTCGGGTTGGGACACTGTGATAGCACGATGAACGAGGGAATTGATCACGGAAAGATTTTGTGCCGGATGATGATGTGAGTTGGCGTGAAGATACCTATCCGTGTGTGTGGGTTTGCGATAAACAGAGTGTGCAAAATGACCACTTGGTTTACGGGTACCAAGGGCGGTTTCATAGGGGGGTAATGGGGATAATTACCCCCCCCCCCCCAAGCATCCATCATGTGCTACAAAATAACAATCGTCAAAACTTCCATCCATCATTTTAAAATATTTTAAGTAATTTTTGAGGTAATTTTTCGTGTATAAAGAATTTTGACAGTTGCGAAAATTTGTACCCCCGCCCCAAAAATATGTTCTAAAACCCGCCCTGGACGGGTACCCAGGACGCCGAGAAAAGGGAGAGAACCATTCGATTCTATTTCCATTGTGAACTTGATACATATCAGGTTGCTGACTATTAAGATGTTCTAGGAAGGAAGCAAGGTTATGTCTTCCGTGGGGCCAAATAATAAAAGTGTCATCCACATAACGGAACCAGACCTTGGGTTTTAAGTCAAACGTTTGCAGTGCTATTGTTACAAAAGGTTCCATACAGATGTTTGCAACCGCCGGAGAAAGGGGAGAACCCATAGCAGCGCCTATTACTTGCGTATAGAATCGGTGTTAAACAGAAAATATGTGGAGGAAAGGCGTTTTTCAACGAGAATGGCTAAACTTGCAGGTTTGCCGTCTTGAACTAGTAACTGTTCGATGATGGCTACTGAATCAGGAATGGCGACTTTGGTGAAGAGAGACGTAACGTCAAAATTGACAAGCAGGTTATTAGGGTCTACGGTGAGATTATCCATAAGGTTTACAAAATGGGAAGAATATAAATCCTTATGTAATAAAGCATGATAGGTGAAATCGGATGACTCATTTTGAAATGTTTATTCTCTGAAACTAGTGAACATATTTAACTTAAACTTAACTTAGACAAAGAAAAGATCAAATAAATTACTTCGTAATTTTTAGAGGACCGTACACTCCATCTCTACCAATCCGAGGAAGCGTCTTTCCGATATTCTTCAATAATTTCTTACCACTCTCTTGAGCCACTTCTTTACTAATTCTTTTGATTATTCTTTTAAATGAATTGATATTTTTCGCCGACATTGATTTAGCAGAGTATCTGCTTTCAATGAGTGCCCAGAATTTCTCAATAGGCCTAGCTTGAGGAAACTTAGGGGCATTATTTTCCTTTTCTATAAAATCAGTGTTTTGTGCTTTCAAAATTTCAATGTTTTATCTTGCATAATGACACCTTGCTAGATCGGACCAGAAAACAACGTCCCGTTTAGCAATGAAAGGAAGCAGTCTCTTCTTAATGCACACTTAAGTATATGTCCTTATTCATAGTTCCTTCACAAATGAAAGAATACGACACATTTCCGATTCATCCATCTATCCATTGCTTGCCCTAACAAGAACTTTTAGAAAAATTTCTTCTTAGGTTTGATCTTCATTCACTGTTTCCTGTTCGTTCATGTCTTGCTAATATGTTATATAATGATTTTTTGTTACGACCCTCTGCAGGGAAGCGATGCACAGTTTGATACTTGTTCTTATTAGAGACGTTTTCGTAGTAGTGGCTAACTCGTTTTACAAACTCTTTCCTTCGTTTGCGTTCCACTTTTACACCAAGTAACACAATCAATATCACGCACCTTCCTACCTATTTGATAACTACTAAATAAGATGACAATCAAGTCAGTCAGTATGACTACCAGTTTTTCAGAAAACGCATATCATACGATTCATCCTATTTAACCAATCCCGCTTTAATTAGTTTACTGAGAGTACCTTTTTAGATTTATTTAAATTAGATCCTCGGGCATACGATACAGGTTCCATATATGCGAAGATGTTTTGGAAATAACCACAAATAAAAACAAAATTGTTACTAAACCTTATTTATTTATTAGTAATATTAGCCAGTTTTTTTTAAGGGAAAATGTTAAAAAGGGCACGTACGCACGTATAAGGCAAATTACAATATCATGAAATTATTTTGATTAAAATGTATGTGGAGCGTAAAAGATCTCTACATCGTATACAACATAAAGGTGCAACAAGAATGATCTTAAGCCTGGAATCTGCCTCGATTTTATCAGAATAAAAGTACCTCAATAGGTGATAGTGGAGAATACATGTTGGGTTTATTGAGATGAAACGCTGTGCTGCACAATCGATCAGGTATGGTATTTATTCTAAAAGCTTACAATATTTTGTTAGCTAAAGTAGCTCGATTTTTATCTGCACTTGGTATTTTGTTGCCAACGCTTGTACAACTTATTAAAAATATCGAGGACTCGTAAAATAAAATTACTGTAATATTGTTATATGTTAACGCTTAGCTTTAAAAAAAAATAGTAAAATAAACGTTTACCTTAAATTAAGGGCCTGTAATTTTATCTAAATCTGAATGGGCAAATTTTAAATTGGAAAATTAATCCTAACCTGTGGAAACCGCAGAAATCGAACCGAAATCCTTATCATCCCATTTTTCAAAAATCATTAAAGCTGTGCAACACAATGCAAATAAGCAGATTACATCAACTTAAGCCATACTAAGAAAATTAATTTGTTATTCAATTGTGTCTTAAGACAAACAATTCTAATGAATAACTTGTTAAATAAGCAACTATAAAGAGCGTTTTGATTTAACTTTGTTCTTGATGATATTTAAGAATGGGAGGTGTCTGAATGAAGACATACGTACGTGGGATACTCTGGTAATTTACTCAACCATTTCACGTTACTTGTTACCCTCAACGTTTTATTTTCTTGGCAACTGCCTGGAATGAAAATGTTTCACAGTTGTTGCTTCTGAGTTACCTTAGCTTGTTAAAACTAAGCACCTATGTAATAACAATTAGACCTACTCGTAATTGTAAGTCTTACTTATTACTTACTATTATTGTTTGCATTTCTTATTTTTATTAATAAAATATCTGCAGTGTGCTCTATAAGGAGCGTTAAGTAAACGGGCTGACGTAAATGAAGCATCTTTAAAAAATTACACGCCAGTGATACCCCTTCAGCAGTTCTTTTACGTTAGACTATTAACAGATTCACAAATGCTGTTACGTGCTAATTCCGCACTACGACAACCTATAGTAGCGACGTCAAAGTCGTGTAGCTCGCGGCTAACAGGCAGTCGAAGAAGGGCGGTTCGAAATGCTAAACCCTTCAGATGGGGGGTCGTATTCGGGAGGAAGAATGGGCGCCACTGCGGAAATCACCCAAGATGGTCTCGAGGAACGTACCCCAGCTGGTTCCTTTGGGCTCAAAAGGGGGTTGGGGTTGCTGCACCCTACTTCTGGCTGTTACTTACCCTTACCTACTAAAAGAAAACAGTAGTAGGTACTGGAACACAGGCTCACAAGGCTATACATACACAATTATTACAAAATAAACACAAAACACAAATAAAAGGTCATAATGAATTAACAATGAAATTTAATGAACGTAAGAGATATTTAAAATATGACACAAAATGAATCTATAAGTTCTATCTTAGGTTAAATGAAAAGGGTAATTAAGAGATGCCACATTTACTCAAGTTACGGCAAATATAGTTAACAGCTAGTCTCCCTTAACCGCAATAAAATGTATGGCAGTGACAAAATCTAAACATCTTATTACAAATGATTTCACACATGCAACATAGAATGGGTAATCATCGCGACAGTTCGCATTGTTTCTGAATTGTTAACACTAAATCAAGAAGTAAGTAATATGCGCTGGTTGAAGAAGTGAACACTTTGCCCGAATAGACCAAACAAAAGGGGCGCTTGATGTACTTAAATTACAAACAATAATTAACTTGTGCCTGTCCACGAGTGAACCTCAATATACGGTACTGAATTAGGGTTGAACTGGTAGAGTCGCAACTAAAAGGGGCAGCCCTAAATATTGTTACCTGGGAAAAGGGTTTGGTTGGGGGTGGTCCAGATGGAAGCGGTGGTAACTTCGAGTCCCAGGAAGAAGTAGCGGCAATCGGCAAAGAAAGGGGCGTGATGTACGTAAAAGGGGGTTTCTAGGGCTGTAGGCTTTCTTGATCCAAAACGAAACCGTGTGAAAACGATACTTCACATAACACTAACTTTCACACAGAACTATATTTTTCCGTAACTGTAAAGCACTCACTGTGATAATTCGACAGATAGGTCGTAAGATAGTTTTCCAAAACTTAACGAGAACGAGAGGCCGTTTCGGCAATTCACTGCCCAAGCCGGAACGAAAACTTGCACAACCGATTGACTTAAGAGCTAGCTAAACCCTGATCTGTCTTCTTACTTTTCGTAAAGTGAATGGATGTTAGAAGAAGATGCACAAACGCGGCTTTGTATGCATGGGGGGGGGGGGGTATTGAAACCTTGAGTTGCGTCACTTGGCGTATTACGCAATCGGTGGTTCCCCGGATTAACAAAGAAAATATGCTGAACAAAATATTGCATCATCATATTTGGTCTTGTATTTGGGATTTCTCCGAAATATTCCGCAGCAACAAGAATATGCCGATTTAGTATTAGTTTTGCAAATTCTGCCACTTCAGGCGAGCTTAAACTTCGAACAACAGGGCCGCATTATACTTAATTCACACAAAATCTCAGTCAATAAGGAAGGTTAAGGCTTCCCAAGCCGCCTTCATATCAAGTTATCTCACATGTCATACGTAAGCAGTGGCGTGGTAGGTATCGCGCTCTCAATAACCGCCATCCTTCCTTTCCGCCATTGTGTTTCGGGTCCCAATTATTGTCAGTGACTGGGTTGGCCACCCACCCTACATCAGATTGAATTTGACCCCGTGACCGTCTGCATTGTAGTAGAATGCCCTAACCACACGGCCACTTCCGTGATATACTTAATTAAATTAAACATTGAAATATTATTCGACTAAATCTTTATGTCCCTGGAATTTGCCTTAATAAGTTCGAGTAGTGCCAGTTCAGCAGGTCAGGAACAATACTAAAAAATGGTGACTGGTGCATAATCTTTTCAGATGATTTCGTAATCCTAAAATTGGGACAAAAGTTAACGTAGAGAAGTCGAAATATAAGATGATAGGAGCAAACAAAACAATAATTAGTCAAGAAAACTTAAAAATATCTAGTAGTGAAAAAAGAAAATTATGGTTTTGGAAAGAGTGGAAAAAGTCGAGAAAATGAAAAGAGGCTGATACTCGGAACGAGAAGAGCAGCTTCATTAATAAAGGTGTTGAAAAATGAAAATATATCATACAGTACTAAAATTCGAGTATATTCAACAATAGTAACACCAGTAGTCGCATCTGCGTACGAAACTTGGGCCTTAAAAGAAAAGGAAGTCATAAAAATAGAAGTGTGGAAGCGAATAGGTTAAGGATGATTTATGGGGAAATTAAACAAAATGGAGTATGGAGACGAAGAACTAACCAGAACCAAACGACTAGGTTATGTTATAAGAATGCAAAACGCCATACGCCAGAACACCAAAAAGTGTTTAATAGAAGAGGAAATAATCGCAGAAGAAGACCAAAAAGAAACTGGCAAAAATGTGTGGTGGAAGACTTACAGGAACCCGGTATTGCAGATTTGGAGAGGAGAACAAAGCAGAAAAACCAGTGGAAGATAGTGATTCAAAATGCCATAAGGCATAAGGCTATCAGAGTTGATCAATAATAATTTGGAGCAAATCTATTGATTTCGTCTACAATGAATGGAATGCCAAGATTTTTATGTATGGTGTAGCTGGTGATATACCACAACTCATTTTTTAAACCAGAAGAGTGTTTGGTTGAGTAATATTTATCTTTGTCTACATAATAGTATAATAGTATCATAGCAAAAATTTATTTAATTTATCGAACAACTCAATAAATCAAACTGTATCAAACTAAGATAGCAGCTTCTTCGATGCTTCATGATTTACTATCCTATCAATTTATTATTCCATGGGAGGACTCTATAAAACTCGACTCGTTAATGTAGCACAACTCAAAGCAAATAAAATATGCAGCAATGACAACACGAAAAAAATTCTGAAATTGCCCCCAGTACTACGTTACGAGTCACAACAGAACGACGGAATACATATATTACAAAAGCTGCTGTAAGTTGACTATAGCAAAACACTAAGAAACAACACAATTAAACCAATGTACGCACATTTAACACACAAAGAAAAATTATTAAGCTCGCCCAAATGCAAGTATCCGGTCTCTAATAGATAATACTCACCAAAGACGTCTGCAAAGGAAATGGCCCAAATATTTAGTAGTTTCGACTTGTAATTCATACATCAATATTGTATCTGTCATATGAATATTTTCTTATTATTTAAGGTAACACCGCTGGGTGTCATCCTTAGCATGTCATGTCATACTCACCACAGATTAGCTCATGGAATTGTATATATATACATACGTATGTATTGTATTCCGATTGCTAATAAACTACAAAAAAAAACTTCCCAGAAATGATTATATTGACTTTTGAACATATTTGTATTAATGTGACACCAAGTTTTGATAATCCGAAGGTCTAGATATTCATCATTGGAAGAACAGTTAAGAATTATAGCATTAGTATTTAAAATAGTTGAATAAGGATATACCGTTTGGGAGTGATACCTGAGATTGCAATATTTGCTGACTACCAAATGATATATCTGATGTTACTGATATTGAGTTAGTAGTTGATTGCTGGTTATGTTAGTTACGTATCCGTATGTAGCAGTTAAACTGTTTCCTTGTGTTGAGTAACATGTATTCCATTACATGATTCAGATTAGTTTATACTTAAAATAAACTTACATTTTAACTGATAAAGCGGAAGTAGGCATATAAAACTTTATGCAGTTGACCCTAGGTCAGCTCGTGCTCGTGCTACTTGATACCTCGGTGAATCATCCCCTCCGCACGTCTTTATTCTTCGAAAGCCAAGCGTGAACTTAAGGACAAATACAAATTGTTATTTTTGGTGTTAAAATTTAACCATAAGTTACTTTTAACGTGTACAATCTGGCCTTTTGAATTTCAAATACAAATTGTTTGTGCTTTGGGAAACATTTTATTGACTAAAGCCTTCCCTTGAGGATAATAGTGCGATGCAGAAGTAAAATAAAGGCAGGAGAGAATCTTTTCGCAGGAAACATCGTAGACTAATAGGCTGTTGTTTCTGTTTAATAATATGTTCGTTCTGTAAAGGGAAACGATTATTTATGTTCGCTTTTGGAGGAAGATTACCTATAAAAATAAAAGATGGTCCTGACAACATTTACGATAAATTAAATTTTCACTGCACTCCAAATTCATATTTTGCTTGTTGGTAGAAAACAACTGTGCGTTTGTAAAAATTCTACGTATTTCAAATTAAAATCAAAATTAGTGATCATCCAAGCGTAATTTTAATATGATATTAAATAAACATATTAAATAAACACCTCCTACCAACAATGATAACTCAAACAACGTAAAATGAACTGTAGTAAATGTGCAAAAAGCAGAAATTTATTTTCATTTAATAATACCGAAATAACATTGCATATAAATTATAAATTTCATTGCCGTTTAATTCGTGTTTTAATTTACACTGTTTGATTAATCTACTCAGTCAATGATAAATTAATTCCCTTTAATATGCAATTTCAAACTAATAATCCAAAATCATGCATTGCAGTGGAAGTTAACTTTGTATCAAAAACAATATTTAATTATGGCTAATAAAAACACCACAGCCTTCCTTGATTTTATTCAGCTAAACCACAGGAAAGTTTTGCTTTTGACATATAGTAGCTCCATGTCTTTGGATTAGTAAGAATTACTATTGGCCAATATCAAATTATTAACAGAATTTTGGGTTTCCCTAACCAAACAAAAGCTTCCTCTAACTTCAGATTTTGGCAATTTTAGGAAGTTTTATATTTATAATAAATTTGAGAAACTTTCTTGAAGTTGTTGATCCCATATTAAGATACGATATACAGCTAACAAATATAAAAAGTTGGTCACAAACAGAAAGTTTGCAGATAACATTGTCTTTTCATACAAAATATTACTAAACAAATGAAAGTTCACCGCAAATTCACATAAATTGGCCGTGCCTAATTTCATACTATTTTGGTTGTGATTCCGAATACTTTCCATAAATTTTAACTCGGTAAACCGAGCGATTTCTATCAATGTCCTAAATTGCAAAGATATCTTAAACTAAACCGGTAAAGTTATCTTAAACTAAACTATTTACGACCGAAATATTATTTGATATACTACGCCAAGAATTTTACAGTCAGTTCGCAAAAATCAGCCAGAGTTTCTTCCGATATCTACTCGAATAATGTATAGAAGTATAGAAGAAAAGCTGGTGCATACGCTGAAATTGTCAATAAAAGTATAGCACAATTTATGGTAGGATATATATCAGGATTTATTACCAAACTGTGCTTTATGTACATTTTCACATCTTTCGTATTTGAACAATATTTTCCAAAGCTTAAATATACTTACATTTTTATGTAAATATTTAAATTTAACGCGATAAATAATGGCTATTCAGAATTAAGTTATTGCTGAACCTGAACCTCACTCTAAGACGGTTTAGTGAAATGTGAAATAAATATGAAAACTAAAACAAATCATACGGATGTGTATAAGGCATTCGCAACCTTTGCAAATCAAAATAGCCCAAGATTTCAGTTTATACAGTTGGCATTAAATTTGATTAAAATTTGAAGAGTATTTTTTGTTAATTCTAGATTATGTAAAGAACACTATGTTGCCAAACTGTTCTTGTTAGAAGAATTCCTACGTGAAAACAGAATCAAACTTTCGGGGTTTTAATTGAAATTTAAGAATGGCTCGGCAAATTTCTGATAAAACTAAGGTCGAAATTAAAAAGTGTTTCGAAAACTTTAAAAAGTGTAACATTCCATATGACGAATCATACTTTGAGATAACTTACATGACGAAATCAATGTAATTTTTAGTATTTACTTTGTCATCAAAATGTTTCAAACTTAATATAGCATACGTAGAATGAAATGGAAATTCCAAAAATGTATAAATATACAGGGTGTTATATTTAAAATAACAAAGTTGATCTCACTTCCGGCGAAACGGTAAGTGACAGAAACGTGTGTTTTATGTCAAAAAATGCCATTCACATATACCAAATTTCATTTTGATATCTTAAAATATAATTTAAAAAATAGGGGTGCCCCAGGTTTCATTGTCACCCGGTATATACATTAGCACTTCAGGCCGTATAGGACTCTGGCTTCCTGTTGGTCTTCCAGGCTACGATTTCTATACTTTTCACTATCTTTTACCAAACTTTTCTATCTTGAGCTCTTCGCTTCCACCTCCAGCCTTCCTAAAATCCATTTATACAGCTTCCAACAATTTCTTCTTTAGTCATTCTTCCTTTTTCTTTTCCCCTTCAGCTTGCAGCGCCTATTTTCGAATTTTGTTCGGTTGCATTCTTTCCACGTGCCCCAGCCACATGATTCTTTGAGCCCTGATTATTTGAATTATTAATGGTTTTTTATTTGTTGGTTCGTCGTTTGCAGTTTCCTTCGTTAACCTTCATTCCTCCGTAAATACTTCTCAACACCTTCCCCTCCCAAGTTTCCAGTTTGTTTTCCTCTTGCTTGTTCAGTACCTATAGTTCGGAACAATATAGCACCGCAGGACATATAACAGTTCTAATTCTAAAGAGTTCCGTTATATACTCCCTGACTTTCTTCATTTCTATTTAGGATTTTCACTCCTAAAAAATCAAAACAGCAATAGATCTTACCGTCCTCAGTATTTACTTGTAAGCCATATTCTTCTCTTACTTCATGGCCTCCTATCATTATCATATACTTTAGTTTAGCTTCATTTATCTGCAACTCATATTTACTTCTTTCACTTTCTAAACCTAAACTGTTAAATATTCTCTTCAGTTCCTTTTCTGATCTGGTGGTCAGTGCTACATCGTCTACATAGGCGATAGGTTTTTGCTTAATGGGTTCCAAAACAAAGTTGAAGAAAGTTGTTGAGAGTGGGCCTCCTTGTCTTAGGCCTACATCCACAGCAAACCCTCTAGAAAAGTTTCCTTCTACAGCTAGGTACACTACTTTTCGTGCTATCCAAGGTCATACAAACTAATTTAATTGTTTTTTCGGGTACTCCAAACCTCTTATCTATGTATCTGGTTTGGCTTCTTGATACAAATTTTTAATCTCCTTGTTTCATCATTGGGCTAACGATATATGTATAATATGTATATTAATTACCTACTTATTCTTAAAATAATAAATTAAGAAGTGTAACTTTAAAATATTTTGGTACAATGTTTATTATAAATGCAGGGTGCTCTTCTAATCTCCTAACCTCTTACTTATTCTAAACAGGCAACTGCTGTTTTCATAAACGTTTAATCTGTGACGCGTAATGTGTATTGCCTGTTGAGGATCAGTAAGCGGTTACGAAATAAAATGGGAACACTGAATATTGTTTTAATCTTAATCATAAACAAGCATCTTCAAAGTATTTAAGATTTATATAAACTGATGAAAATTTCCACGAGCAACAAAAAATTAAGAAATGAAATTCCGAAAATGGAAAATGTTCTTTTATTAATATTTATTTATAGACGAAATCAAAGACTTTAGGCCCTTACTTAAGCTATGTAACATGTTTTGGTCAACGAACAGCAAAAAGCTTTAATGTAAAGCAAGTTATTTAAAGCTGTAGCTCATTCATCGAAAGCGGACATTCACGGGTTTTAATCAATATGAGAAACTCAAACACTACTCTGCACGCATATTAAAAAGTGCATTATTTTAGGTTCTCGTTTTGTATTAATGCTGTTGCATTTAAATCACGGGTGACAATAACGCAGGCGTTAATCTAGCTCTGAACGTTTATCCTCCTTTTTGCAAATAATATGCTTTTATGTATATGATTCCTTTTTGTTTTGCAAATAAAAACCTGGTTTAGAGATACGTAAATCTTGTTGCTACCATCGACTTTTGGAATTTAGTCGAGTTTATCTATCCGAAGTTATCTCAAACGGGCTGTTATTTAAAAAAAATCCAATGCACTTTTTCTAGTTTTAGAAACTGGGTGAAATTCGAAACTGGAAACTGTTTTCATTTACATAAGAGTTTAAATTGCTGTTGCAGCGGAATTCAACAATACTTGGCAGTTTTAAATGGAAATAACCCATTTTTCCCACGGAATAGCATTTGGGCGACACTTTTATTTCAAATTCAAAACTATAAACCGTATAGAGTGTATATCGTGCTCTAAAAATTATACCCCAGAAACAACAATAAATACGTTTTATCAGACATTCGGACATTATTTATTACAATATTTGAAACAAACAATTCAATTTATTGAACATTTTCAATCGTATCTGCAAAGAAACCGAGCAATGGGGGTGAATAACCCCTACTTATCTCACTTTTGCTCTGATGCACGTAATAAAATTGATGTATGTTCTACATCAAAGTATAATGGACCAACATCAATAAGAAATATTACTTTTATCTGAATTAACTTTTTGTACGAATAAAAAGTATCACACTCGCACTCATTCTCACAGTCAACATTGTTTGCCTTGGAAGGATAAACGAGATTCAGGATGTTGGAATTTTCTTTCAGAATGCCATAGAAATATGTAGATAAGTTAGAAAAATTTTGCATTTTTTCCTACAAACTTATTTCGGTTTTTATTAGATTTTCGATATAAGTTTTTACTTGAAACTAAAATATTGGTCCTCATATAAAAATTTTCCTTGAAATTTACAAACCTCTATGTCTTTACAACTAAGGCCTTTGCATGGGAAACCAGCGAAAATTTGAGTCAAAAATACTCGGCTGAACAATAAAGCGCGTTTGATCCTTAAACATATCTATGAATTATATATGAAAATATTACATTTAATTTTTAATCCGAAAAGTACAGTAAAATTTTAGTTATTTAAAAGGTAAATAAAATTTTGCATTGTTTGTTTACTTATCGGATCAGGTTTGGGCTTGCGAATGCCAAGGATTTCAAGGCACATTTTAAAAGCAGAAACGATCATTTTATTTGTTTAATATTAATCAAAGTACTTTATCAAGCTAATTATTGTTACATATTCATATACATAAATACCTTAGCAAACAAATTGCTGTGTTAAACTTACATTGTCTTAATGAAAAAACCTACTAAACATCTGTAATGTTCCGAAAAGCCGATACACAAAAAAATTATTAAGAGACAAAGGAACAATAAAATGGACGTATAAAACCAGAAGCGGCCCATTGAGAAAAAAAATTTTGAAGGGCAAAAAATTGGAACGACCAAAGTAATCACCCCCTAATAAAAAAAAATTAAAGGGGGTAGATTTTCTACAACATTTATGAAAAAAAATCCCAAACCGAAAAAAACTATTTGTGCTTTTTCACTTTAGAAGGTTGTAACTTTTTTGGGATACATTTTTATATTAAGTAAGTAGCCTTAAGTTGACTTATTTTCATCCTCAGAAACCATGGTTCAATTTATGACCTATTTCTTTGTTACACCCTGTGTATACATCGTTATAGGTATAGAATCTCGAAGCAGGTTTAACAAAATATGAAGACTCGAAATTTATCAGAAGAGAGTATATTGTCAATTTTCAATGATTGTGGTGTATCGGTATCATCAAAAATTGTTATTAATAATTACAAAGCTTCATAATAGGAAATTTTGCATGGCTCAGGCTAACTTATTGGCCAATTACTGCTGAAGTAATCGAATTAAAATTAAGCCTATATTTATCTAAAATTCCAACTTCTAAACAAAAAATGAAAGTCGTATTCAATTAACATGGTAATATTATGTATCCCCGTTTTTCTCATTTAAAACTTGATAAAGGTGTACTGGTTTATGTTTAAACATAACTTTAGTTAGAGACAACTAAATACAGGCCGCCGATTTTTAATTAAATATGCTGTCCCTAGTTTCAACAAATGGAATGCGCTTTCACAATATTCGAAATTCATATAAAAATGGCTATATTGCAATTCAATATTGTATTCCTTGGATTTAAGTGACACAATTAAACAAAAAATAAAAATTATAAACTACAAAATGAAGAAGGAAACGACAGAGAGGATCAAAATTTTTGTTAAAATTATATCTTTAAAAATTGTATTTCTACGCGTATATCAAAAAATTATGAGTAATTTCCCTTGTTTTCTTCTTCCTTTAGATGTCCACTGCACAATCCTTTGGACATGTTCAAACCATCCATACTAGTTGTTTTTCTTTAATATCATCTATTATTGTACGTCTTATATTTATAATCTTTCTAATTCTGTCGTTTGTTACGCTTTCCATTTTTGATCTTCCTGTCGCTCTCTTCCATTTCGGTAGTCTTTGACATTTTCTCAGTTTTATCTTTAATTGGCTATATCTGATTATATTTTTTACAATTGTATGATATATTTATATATTTGTGTTATATTTTCTTTGGGTTTGTCCCATAAGATGCCATTTAGCATGCTATTTACTTTCTTCGCCGCTCTCTAATTGCTTCTTCCATTCTATGAGAGTTGAATTCCCAGATTTATATGTTTTCCGTATACGTCTTGCTGTTGTCCACCAACGCACATATATTCAATCTTATTTAGGTTCACCTCTAATTCCAATTTTGCATACTCCTCAATAAATTTGCGTATCATGTAGTTAATATCATCGTAATCTTGTGCGATTAATATCTGGTCGTCTGCAACATTACAATTTTACAAATTATAGTGTTTACAGATACCAATTATTACACTCTAAATGTCTGCCAACAGCTTACCTACATGCCATTCTTTATTTCTAGGTTTGACATTAAATTTAGGTCTTAAAGATATTAAATGTTTTACCTTTTCAGGAAAATCAACACCGTCACAGATACAGAACTTTTTTTGGTGGCTAAGAAGCAATTTTTTTAGTTGAATACATTCTCTTTAAATTAAATTAAATTTGTTGGTATTGTTATACTTATTTACCTAACTTTATGAAAAGCAAAGCTACGTTTTAACTTTCTGTGGACAATTGCGATAATATCTATTACACAATCAAATCAACGACAATTTTTCAATTGCTTTTGGACCGCGATACCCTGAAATTTTAAACTTTTGTTATTCAACCCTATATTGGGCAAGATACGTTTACCTTACTTTGCAACCTTAAAATATTGTTAGTGTTGAATAGTTAAATATTTTTAATGTTTTCAGTAAATACTTTACGAGGGTCGTTTGATAATTAAGGCAAATTTCTATGAGATGACGTCGTGACGTCACAGCTGGCACGTGCGATTCTTCAAACAAAATCGTGTCAAATTTGAAACAAAAACCATGCATTGTTCTTGTTCTACAGACGTTTGAAGTGTATAGTATATAGCTGTTAACATAAAAATGGAAAAAAGTGAATGAATTTCGTGCAAACATAAAACATTTTTACTTAAAAAAGCGGACGGCTGCTCAGATTAACGCTGGGTTAAATGAAGGTCATGAGGACACTGCACCGTCGCTAAATATAAAGAAATAAACGTGGCCGAACGAACACTGAAGATGAAGCCCACTCTGGACGCCCAGTTGAAGCCACTACGACGGATCTCATTTAAAAATCCACAATACCGTTATGGAAGACCGCCGAATAAAAGTGCGCGATATTGTTGAGATGTTAGGCATCTCATCTGAATGGGTGCATAATACCCTGCAAGAAAAATTGTATATGAAAGAACGGTGTGAGTGATGGCCGCCGCGATTGTTGACTAGCGACCAAAAATGCACACGAAAGGAAATTTAAACGCAGTGTTTGGCAATGTCTACCCGCAATCTGAAGGATTTCTTGCGGCAATTCGGTACCGTAGTTGAATCGTGGATTCACCCCTACACACTTGAGACAAAGCAGCAGTCAAAACAGTGGATAGCCGACGGTGAAAGTACGCCGAAGAAGGCGAAGACCGTTTCGTCGACTAAGAAGGTGATGGCCCCTGCTTTATGGGATTCGTAAGGAGTCATCCTGGTTGACTACTTAGAGAAGGAAAATGCAATAACAGGAGCCTATTATGTTTTGTTTAACTGTTTTAAAGAACAACTGAAACAAAAACGCCCAAGATTGACGCGCAAAAATATGTTGTTCCACCAAGACAATGCGCCTTCGCACAAGTTGCATTGTCAAATTGCATTATTTAGGGTTTGCATTAATTCTCCGGACTTAGCCACGAGTGATTTTTTCCTCTCCCCAAATTTGAAAATTTTGCTCGATGGGTAGAAATTCACGTCTAATGAAGCTACCATCGCCACTGTCAATAAATATTTTGCAGCCCTTGAAAAAACTGATTTTTCTAACGAGTTAAAAAAAAGTGTAGTCTCGTGGTGTAGCCCTTAAAGGAGTTTTTTCAAAAAAATGTGTTTAACTTCCTTTTTTATCTTAATTATCAAACGACTCTTGTATAAGGAAGATTCCTCAAGGCTGTCGATTTCCTAATTCATTATGATGACACAGTGGATGATTTTGTCAGAAAAATTTAATATGTATTTTAGTCTGATATTAAAAATGGGGCATTCTATGCTACTTATACAATGGATAATTTACATAAGATGCGTCCCTTAACAATTAGGATATGCAACCCAACTTACAAATTCGTAAATAACGTTGATTATTGTTAAACAAATTTATATAATCAAAAATGGGTTACTTCAGAATGATAATACATAATTAAACGTCATCAAAAGGTAATATTCTAAACTGAGAACATTCATGATCCAACTAGAATTAACAAAAGTAAATTTATATCAATTGTTAGAACACAAATACAAAAGGAACATTACAGAATGGAATACACACAGAAAATTAAAATTTCATATTGTACTTACATATCACTTTCATTAAAAATTATATTCAGTATTCAGAACTAGAAATTTCTAACTGTCAGTTTTGATGATTCAGTAAACGCTCCATAAGTATTTGTGAACATACGTATGTACTACATTAAATTTTGTGTTTTAATTTGCAGATGTTTCTGGTAGCTTTAAAACCATGCATGCTGGGTTGCACTCGAAGGTTTTAAGGAGCGCATTTTATGTGAATCACCCAATATATGGATTCTCATGACGAATAGAACATAGCATAGTTATAATAATAATACTAATTTAGTATACTTATTTACACACTATATTCCTGATGGCACTGTAAGACGATTTGACACACCATACCTTAGTACCAAAGTGCTTCTTTAAAGAGTTGCAAAGATTAAAATCGAAATGTTCTTGACATTTTACTGTAACCTGAAAGTCAGCGATATATTGAACAGAAATTGTGCTTACTCAGTTGGTTGCTAGGAATCGAATTCGTTCATTTATTTATTAATATTAACTTTTGTCGGTAATTTACATATACAGGATGCCCATTTCAAAACTCCGAGCCTAAAATTTTGTAAATAGGCAACACACCATGCACGCATATATGACTTCATGTTTTTTTAATCCTATCAGAGTTGTTTTACAGTATATAGGTTAATAATTACAAGAACAATAACCTTAGTCACTCAGACTTAACATTTAATAATAACAATTTTATAACAACTACAAAAATTACTGAAATGTTCAAATTGTCTTCCGTCTTCATTTTGACACAAGCACAATTTTTCTATTCTAGCTCGAGCTAACATTTCTGGTGTGATTGAGTGACAAGATGAGTTATTCTTTCACCCAGATATTCTTAATTTCGAATGGGTCCTTCATAGATGTAATTATTTTCAATTACAGCAACTTCGTGCGCCGACGTTTGGTTTTGAAAAAGCCCATTCCCTTTCAAGCTTTCGAGGAGCATTGTACACGTTTTATCTGTTGGAATTTGTTCACCTGGATGGCGTGCGCGTATAACTTCTGCTATTAAATTCGCATTTTAGTAACATTCGCCCGGAATTTGATGTGTATCCACTTCTTTAGCGTTGGAATACATTTTACACAATTTAAGCACAATGCAAATTAATTTGATTAGAAATTATAAATAATGAACTTATAAAATTATAAATGCTAAACCGAAAAGTGGTTACTCTGATATAAATTATAGGAATACCATACTTCAAAATTATAGCCACCTTGTACCTGCACTGTGTGTTGCCTATTTATAGAATTTCAGGTGCAGAGTTTTAAAACGGGCTCCCTGTATATTATAGGAAATATAAAAGATGAACTCTGCCTCATTACACGCTGAATTTAGTAACGACAAACACACGTGTACATTTGCTCACAAACCCCATGCACACAACAAGGATAGCATTACAATAAGCCTGTGTTATTATTAAAGTGCTAATTTGACTAGAGTAGTTTAAGTCACATGCGCGTGTCGTCACTAAGACGTCAAACTGTCAAATTGTTACTACTTTTACGTTATTTGATTTTATTAGTTATCTAAATTCCTATGTTCATTGGAATTCGTTTTTGTAGTACCTAGTTATGTTGTAAAGTTTAGATAAATGAACATTTAATTTGGCTCATTGCGTTGCAGAAGAAATACAGTTGTACATTTACTGGTTAGATTATTATATCATTTGAAATTTTGAATTGGTTTGGTAAATAATTTAAGTTACAACTAACCTTAGTCATCACAAAAGTAAATAAACGCAAATAACTAAAACAGTACCATAGAAAACGGATTTTTAAATTTCTTAATTAAAACGAAAATAATTTAATGCTAGATTTGTGTTTAAAGTACCTGACAACTGTTTGTTTTTCGGTTAAAGCGCCAATCCTAATTGCTTGAGAATACAAATGGTGCTAATATGACTAGCAAGTAAAATCTTATATCATACGGATAGCATTGATGAGGCAGGGTTCATCTTTCCTGGTTTCAATAATAGGTAGGTCGCATATGAGGCTTATAAGTTAATAATTTTCTGACTTGTAGTGTAGTTACCATCGTTTTTATTTGGCAGAGCCATAATGGCGTTGGTTGATTGTTTCAGATAGGAATTTCAGTGGTAAATGTTTAATATGTAAATACGCTTTTCTAATTATTTTAGGCGAAAAGTTCTTATAGAGGCAATCCATGGATGCTATTCCGCAATGTTTATATTTTCCCGTATAATTGAAGAACTGTGCAAATTAATTCGTGCACTTTGATCACTGATACGACGAAATTTTTGAAACAAAAAGGTGGTAGTTATGACAGGTTGAAATTCTTTTCTATTGAGCATCTGGTATTATTTGCTAAAAACGAATTGAGCAGTAAAATGATGAAAACAGACTTTTTCGCCAACCTTTGCATAAAATGAAAATCTACGTATTTATTTCCATGAAAAATGTCACTTTTTTTGCCTTGATACATAAATAACTATTATTTAATAAATTCAACAGCAAAAAAATTATTTTATTCAAAACATTCAACAAGAAGGAACATTCTTTGGTGAAACAAACTCAACGGGAAATAAAATTATTTTTTCCACTACCGTCGACGTAAGCACAACTTACGAACACGGATAATAGGATCGTAAGTTGTTTATAACATTTGTTTAATAGATTCTCTTTGGCAACGGGAAGTAATACTGCCAATTAAGTAAGTTCCTATGACAATAATGGAAGTAACACACTAGTTTTCAATTTTTATTTTAATTATTGCAAATTAACAATTTAAATTCAATAATTTGACATAGAAAATTTCTTGTACTAAATCCCACCGAAATTAAATACAACTTTACAATTAGAAAAAGATGAACTTGTCATGTTCTTTTTTCAGGGATCCACTTTGTGCAGATTCCTCATTAACATTTGAATCTTGATTTACATCGGGTCTGGGTGAATCGATTAATGCATTTCCTGTAAGCGTTGATAACAATCCGACTTCAGAAACGGATGAATATATATTTATTTCTTTTTCCTGTTCGCCCTTGGTAGTAACCTCAGCACTGTTCCCACTTCCAACATCCAGTTTATTATTAATTGACTCAGCTACATAACCTTCCGCAATTTCTGAGGACCTCCAGCGTCCGTGTCTTTTGAGTCCTAAAATATCTACCCCGGAATTTACAAGTAAAGTAGCAGATGTCCTCCGTAAACAATGCCCTGTATATAAATGTGGTTCCGGCAGCTTCAAAAACTTTACAATCTGTGATGGAATCTTCGCAAATGAATGTTTGCCAATTGGTTGATTACAGCACATTTCCTGTTGATGACGTAAAAACAAAGCGAGGATTGTTAGGTACCTTCTTTCGAATTTCAAAATATTTTCTGAACGCTTCCATGTAATTAATATCTTCGTCGGTATTCTCGACGATTGTGCAAGGACATTGAATGTCATTTTGTTTCAAGAATTTTTATAATAACTAACATAATTGTCTTTCATTATGAGTTATATCAGACAACTTCATTTTACAAAATTCATCTCTTCTGTAAGCCCCTGCAATACCAACAACCATTACTGTCTAAAAGAAATCAAATATTATATAAAAATTAACTTTAAAAATGCTTCCTTACTTTCATTAATAAGTAGATTTGATCCGCTGCTTCTTTGAAAAATTTTATATCTTCTCTATTCAATAACCTTTGTTTTTCTTCCTCAAGTAAGCAATTAGTTGGTGAAATTTCTATATAACTATCCACGTTTTCTTTATACTGAATTGTAGCTTTTAGCATGAAGCATGGAGTATTCACACCATAGAATTGCTGATGATTTTAATTTTTCTGACCGTTCAGCTATATAAGGCAGCGTCACACTTTCCGTTATATCGTTTACATTTTTCGAAGTTAACCATTTTTTAAATGAATCGTAAGCGTATTCGTACAGGAAAGTCGCCAAATATGGGGTACTTTTTTAAAGCTTCAAAAAACGTATAGAAATATTTGCTGTAATTAACTGTAAACGCGTCTACATATAGATCATTTAATATATTTTGCGTGAGATATCCGAAACTAACAATTTATTTGTATTTAACACCAAATACACTGTCTAATTATGTTATTTGTATTTAACACCAAATACATTGTCTAATCATGTTTACTGCAAATCCCATATTAGGCATACGGCTTTCCCAGTATGGGGTCGTGGTATAGCCCAATACATGTACATTTGTACATGTAAGCGTTGTAAATGAGTTATTGAAGCTGCAAGTTAATACATTTATTCAGAAAATGTGTTTTTTAATGCAAAGTTACAAAGAGGTAAGTTTTATTTGCAAAAATCACAAATGTAGTTTTTGTCAGAGTCTTCCGTACACCCAGCGTGAGCCCATTTCGTACACATAAGGTAACGAATCCATTCCTCACCGGAAGAATCTTCAGAAAAAAGAGTGTTGCAGACATGCACGCTGCATCATCTTCATCTTCAGTAAATGGTGACTTACCACCATCATCTAAAGTTATTTCAACTTCGGAGCCTGATGATGACGAAGAAAGTTTTGGTTGTCTAATTCTATTTTTTTTAACCTTTTCGGAGCTCCTCGTTGGCTTTTTTAATTTTTTCGGTTTACCGGTAGACAACATGTTTCTTGTTGTTCCAGATGTGGAAGGACTACTCTTTTAGTGAGGCTTGTTTCCAATTCTTCTTTGTATGGAAAGCTAGTGACAACAGCAGCTTTTCCTGTATTAGATCTTTTCTTTTTCGCTATATTCTCACCTAATTTTGGAATAGGTAGCAAGTCGAAAGGCAGCACCAGATTTGAAGAGGTTGAAGGACGAGCTACTTCTACTTTTGCTTCTTTCTCTGATAAGGAATTTTCATCGGGCTGTGGCTGTGGAATTGAAAGAACTTCTGATACCAAATCGTTTGCATTTAATGATTCCGCTACAAATTCTTCCTTTCTGAAAATGTCACGATTGGCAGGAAAAAGGCCTGTTTTCAAAAAGCCATTAACTGCCGTCTCCACAACTTCAGCTCTCATACATATAAGCCTTCCCAAAAAATTCTCCTATTTGATAAACTGTTACAACGCATCCTGGATGTTGTTTCAACCAGTTTTTAATTTCTTGCGCATAAAATGTTTTAAATGGCGACATGAACACAACATCCAACGGTTGCATCTTGTTGGTCGAATGCGGCGGTAAGCACAAAATATGAACATTATTTTCTCTTGCAACTGTAATGACCTCCAAATTCCTAGTGTGGGTGTAGTGGCCATCGAGGATGAGTACAGCTGGATCGTCTCGACTGGGTTTTATGTGGTTTATAAAATGTCTCAACCACTGGACAAAAATTTGTTATTGAATCCAGCCCGATGCGATGGGTGGGAAGCGTATGCGGAACCAGGAGGCATACCGTTCATCTACATCTACATACCTGACAAGGGGCATAGCCTACTCGGAACGAGATATGACGTAGTGTATATTATTAATTTATTTTCTGATAATGTATCTTACTTAACTTAAATACTGGCGGTAGTGAAAAAAATATAATAAGCGACGCGGAACGTAAGGACTTAACATTTTCAGAAGAATGTTATGTTACGTTCCTTGTAGCTTAAATAACTATTATGTAACAAGTTTAACTATTTGGCAATTCAGACTGTTTCAGTAATTCTAAGGCATCACTGACTTTTGTTAAAGTGCAAGAATTAATTTCCAACAGCTTTTCCGTTACGGGAAAATCTAAAAAAATTGCAAAATAGTATTAATGGATGCTATATTTTGTCTCTGCAAAAAACTTAATTGCACTTTTGGTCTAAACTAACTAGAAAACAAGACATTTACATACTAAAAATTTACCATTGGAATTCCTATGGTGCGTGACGCACCCTGTATGTTTATCTAACAGTATTTTTAGGTTTTTAGATATTCCATCTAATTTATTAGTTTCGGTATTATTCCATCTTCTACTAGTGCTTTATTATAATTGTTAAGGGTTTTCTTGTGATTCTAGACTTCCGAACTGCTCGTACATAACTTTTTATACAATTCTTTAGCTATATTTGTTATTTCTTTTATATCTAATGTTGGATAGCCAGGATCGCACAGTGGTAGAGCGTCAGGCTAGCGTTGCGCTAGTCTTTGGTTCAAATCCATCTGGTGACCTAATCAACGAAGCTCTTTTCCAAATACAGGCTTAGGTGGTAAAGTAACAAGATCTTAACATACACACACACATTACACTCTACACATGGTGCTAAAACGGCGCACCAAATTCGTAACCCCCAGACACGGGCCGGGTTGTGCATTGCACGCGTAGAGCCTCATACGTTAACGCAAAACGCACCAGCCTCGACACTAAAAGGTATAAGAGGTTACAGATAATACATACATACATGTATTGTTAAATTTCCTTCTTCATTTGTAGTTGATTTTTGTTTAACGTTTAATTGTTTTACGAACATTTAGGCCGATATGATACAAAATATCACTTATAATCGGTAAATCATATCATAGAAAAAACTAAGCCTATATGGCTCTTTTAGATTTTAATAAAGCATCCGACTAATTTGAACTGTGGGCAATATTCCATTCAATCAATAATTGCAGAATAGACTTTAAACAGATAAAATTAATAAAAAAGAAATATCTATTAGGAAGTATTTCGTCTATCTAAAGACTGTTACTGTGAATTTTAGATTTTATATGTATTACTGAATGCTCACAGTATTCTGAAAACCACTGATATTTAGTTCTTTCAGTAAATTAAAAATCATTTAATATTAGATACCCGTTAACTGATCGTGATCACCGTTGTATCTATGACAACTTTGATGGGTTTTTATTGGACTCATGTTATATTATAGTTGAAGGTTTCGATTTAAAAATAATTTCGTAAATCCTTAATACGATTTTAGGAATACAAAATTATTGATGTATTAAAATTCACCGAAAGGAGATAAATTCAGCGTTATGATCGCTAATTTCCGAAGGCAAATTGCATAGGGTACGACACCCTTATGAACTGTAAACGAGAAAACGAACCTGACATGGTTTGAATATTCATATTGAGATGACACGTGAACTGGATTTCGGTTTGGGCATGAAATATTCCCGATTACGGAGCGGTAGCGTTAAAGGGTGTGTAGAATTCATGCCATAAAGGCAGCCGACATTCGGGGGCATCCGGACGTCGTCGTTAAGAGCTTTTGGCCAAGCGCAAGCTTGAAAATCCTGCTGGTGTCGCAATCCCAGGCAGCAGCGCCAGTGTCTTCCGCGTCCGCAATGTTTGCGTAAATCTCACCGGAATATGCGTGCTTTTCGTATACGGAAGCCGCCAAAAACGCGATCGCGATGCCAGAATCGCAACACGCGTCCATAGTCGACCGCGAAACTTTAAAGAAGAGGGAGACGAAGAGACTTTTTGCTAAAAAATGTGTTCCACTTAACTTTGTGTAACTGTGCGCGTTTGTTATCAAAATGATGTTAGTGTCCCTGAAAACTTTCAGAAGTGCTCGAAAAGATTGCATAAGCAGGGTGGCGCACTTTCTTTTCTTGTGGTTCGGTGCGATTTGGTTTCAGGGTGTTCTCATCAAGACAGAAGATGATCCTGGTACTTATTATGTTGTCTTTTAGTGAATGCATCTTATGCCGAAGTTTTAATTAATTTTCAACGCGTCTTTGTATTCTTATTGACAAGAATCTTTATACAAAGTTTTCGCTTCGCAAACTCCGAATACTAAAGTTTAAGATCCATTCAATTCATTATTAGAATAGAATTCAATAGGTGGATTAATGATCTCCCGAATTATTTAATTAAAAAAGCGGCATGAATAGCAAATTTTATTTTATTGTATTAGCTCGATCCCTACGTTGATCAGAACTTACAAAAATATTCAATTTCAAATGCGTCCGATATTAGAACGACGCTCTATTTAGTACAAATTTTAATTTAGCAACTAATATTCACGTTGTTTAATTAAAGCACGCCTAACAATACTCCAACGGAATAGTTAACAATGCGGTATTATATTTAAAACTAATTAAAACACGAATCGAAATAAGATATCCCATTGAAATTCGGTTTAGTTTTTGATGCATTCCCCGGTGGCATTCTTGCTACCGGTTTTTTCACAACACGAGGTATTAATTAAATTTTATACGCGGCTTATACGTATACGTTTAAAGCAGTAAAGAATTTTTCGTGGCGCCTATCTGTCATTCGTTTGCCTAAGTCAGCTTTAATTAAACAAGATAAATTTATCAATTAGTTTAATTAATATGGCAGGCGTCGAATTAATTTTTAAAATTAAAGACGCTTTTAGTTTGAAGTTTATTATACTCAATGGCGAATCTGTCCCGTTGAATTTTCTAAAAAAAATTTAAGAGCAAGTCAAATAATTTTATATAAAAATGCACGTTTGAAATCGTAGCAGGCGGAGTAGGAGTAGCGTGGAATTTTCTTTTAAGAAATTAGTCGACTGCTTAATTATCAAAATTAATTAATTTTTTTTTAAACTTATTTAATCAAAGTATTTCGGGCGGTTTTACGTATAACATGTGGGAATTCAAAATATTAATTGACAAATAAGCGTATCAAAAATAGCTTGTTTGATTAAAATTATAATCCCTTTTTAGACGGTGATGCTAAAAGTGTGTTATTAAAACCCACTTGAAATTGTACGTTACAATTCTCCATGTCAGGCGGTTAATTGCCTGTCAGACAGTAACGTTACCACTGTAGGTGCATAACAGCTGAAAATTACACCGGAATTTTAATTTACTTATACCAACTTAGGCACTCATTAAAATCAGATTAAAGATCAGTCGTTTTGTTTGACGCGATTGCAGAATTATACTCTTTCGCGTGAAACTGCCAATTAGCGGGCAACACTTAATGTCGCTTTGATAGAACCTGTGTTGTGGTAACCTTATTTGATTATATAGCTCTTCACAAATTACGCCAACTACCTGCAACTGAAAAGAATCGAAAAGGGGCAGTATTTTTAAAGATATTTTTACTTAAATATGGTAGCCCATTTATCACGTTTATGGAGAATTCATTAAGAAGGTGAATATCGTTAAGGTCTTCTTTATCACGACCTTTTTTCGTAAGCAATTTTAACTTCTGGAAATTTTTAAGCCAATATTTTCGTATCCAGCAATTTATGCACGTTTTCTTACGAACGCTTTATAAATAACTTTATTAGTTTAGGAACCATTCATGCTGAATATTACACTCTTCAAAGCACTCACCAGTAAGAACTGATATAATTTTATTTTATTTTAACGTATCTCGAGCTGAATGCTTTGGATATTTCGTTTTTAAAAGCTTCTTTGGAAATAAATCCATAAAGTTAAAAATACGCTTCGAATTTCAAATATTCGAATATTTGAAGTTGGAGTTCGCTGGGCATAATTTTGAAATTTATTGTTAATAAACATCCATTTAAATATTTACAACAGATAGTTCATCGAGAATGTTCAATTACGCATGTAAAGTCGGTTTTCATAATCATGTCCGAAATTCAAAGCCAACTTATTCCACACAAAGGCGAAACGAACTATACTCAAGAAAATTTGCTTTACAAACCCATTTAATGCTATATTTATTGTTCATTATATTATAAACCTTAATTGAATTAAATCTGGATTAACCGGTGATACAAACGAAGATATTTTTTTAAGTAATTCTAGCAGTTATCTAAAATCTTAATTGAAAATTCAACCCAAATGTGGTATTTCCAGAATAAACTCAGATCGATAATGGATATGTAAATAACACCAGAAAGTTAGTTGGCTACGTAAAAGTTTAACAAGTTTATTTTGAACTAACAGATTAACAATTCGATATAATCCGTCCGCGCATAATTAACTGTCCAAACAAATAAAACTCGAAATATGAACAGGAAACTCGTGTGAGTATTTTTAGAGTTATATTAGTATAATTGAAACTGATGTGGCTTTTGTTATGTTGCAACCGTAATTATTTCGGAATTTATTTAATTAAAATGAAAAAATATAGTCGAAGTAGCGTTTGAATTTTCTTTTATTCGTAGAAATAGCGACTTTACTTCGGTATTATCTAACTTTTGTCCGCTATAGACACAGCTGAACAAGAAACTTTTAACAGATCAACTCTCGAACTGCATTCGTTTTTGTAGGGAACGTCGAAAACTCTAAACAAGAGATTTACTTTTTACGAGAGGAAATCTCAGTTTCTAATTTTCAGAACTTGATACTTGGAATGAAATTTCTTAATGTAGAATATGAAATATCAAAGTTTATTAGCAAATCTTTGCTCGTTGTAGACAGAGATTTCTTGTAAAAATTCCCCGTGGCAATTAAGAAAGCTTCCGTATTTTTCTTTCGAAACAAATCAGAAGCTTTCGGAAAGAGTCCGCGTAAGTTGCTTTACAATCGCTAATTACGGTTTGTATGCCCGTAGCAAAGGGAGATGTAACCGGAAAATTTTCCCCCTAATTCGACCTGGTTTCGAATTACCGGTAATTTTAATCAAGTGGAACCGCAGTTAAATTACACCGACCAATTATGAAAAAGATTACTCTTTCTGGACGTGATTTTATTAGCCGTCAGCGTTCTAAAGAATATTTGAAAAAGTTAACGGACACTGATCTTTAAAGGGTGCTATATGTTCAGCGTAAAGTCGTTCTGACCAGCTACACATTCAACATTAAATTTTGCCAACCCGTTGCAATATTAAATTTACTGCATTTCCTTGCCACGTGTGCTCTGGAAACTTTACTGAAAATGATCGAATGCTGCAACTTTACTTGGTTTACGATTGAATTATTGTAGATTTTACGACATCTTTATTGCCTTTAATAGCCCAAAAGACTGTTTAACAATGTTGTTAACTGCAACGCTTCATAGATATCAAATTTAATATTCTATACCTGATTGCGTAGAAATTTAAAAAAGGAACTTTTGTATTTTAGAAGTTGTTAAGTAATTCCAAGTGTTGTTAGAATTATTGCTCTGGTTTATGGGTCATAATATAAATTTTAGTTGTTTCTGATGGATACATCGAATTGGAGAGGCTATAAAATTACAATGGCAAGAACGCATGCTGATAATGATTCTAATTAAATTAAAGATGTCCGCTTATTAATTCTCTAAAAACATTATTTAAATTCAGAAAAACGGGATAGTATGTAAGTGTTTTCTAATAATAATAAATAACCTACAGATTTTACAGATTTTATCGAAACTCATATTAAAATCTAAAAACATTGAAGAACTATGAAAAGGCTAAAACTACCAAATCAAAATCTCTTTTATCCTTAAACGGAATCAACAGCAGTTTATACTTTTATTAAGAAAAAATTAGTTGATGTTGCAGTAGAGTTTTAAATCAGAAGGGTAACTCTAACGATAAAACCAAAAACGTTGATTTATTTTTAACATAAGATAAATATTAAAATTTTAATTTTGTTTGTGTAATTTTTGTACAAATAGCGCAGACATCAAAGTTCCGATATTTTTATATTATACAAGGTGATCATGATAGTTTTGACCATATTTTACCAGCATTAACTTTATAAAAAATGACGAAGAAGGGGCACATTAAAAAGCTACGGCCCTATAAAGTTGAACTAAAGCAATGTTAAATCGGATACTTACTTTTAATTCTTATAGGGTTAACTGGGACCTACCAAAGTGATAGTAATTTGATAGTAATAAATAAGAATGTTTTAACTTTAGAGTGGCTTAGATAAAGCGGATTAAGGGCATGTTTCTTAATAAAGAAAAATTATGAATGCCACTTTTTTTAAACACTCTGTGCCGTATTATGAAAGAAGAATTAATTTTATGTAAAAAGGTTTCTTGGCATTTCTAGCTCAAGCACAAGCTCAAGTATTTTTAGCTTAGTGTCTGAGATACAGTCAAAAATATTGCTATTTATACTGTGTATAAGAAATAACAATCGCTGCATAGGAAAGCACGGTCCTGTCCTGGCCTGAAAGATCCTTGGGTCTCAATCGTATTGATGTTTTTTTCTTTGGGGATACACATAAAAGGTACAGTTTCTTCAGAAGACAGTAGCTCTTGACAAGATATCTGGAAAAATATTGTTAATGCGTTTCAACCAGTAAAAAGTGACTTAGTCACATTCAAATTGACCAGCTAAAATTGATTGACTACTATTTTTTATGTAGCTAGTGCTGGTTAAATATGGCCTCAATTTTCACGACCAGCCTGTATACTTTTTGTGGGTATTTTGCCACCAGTTCGTAAAAATAAAAATTAATAAAATTGTTAAAACTGTAAGGTTTACCTAAAGTCTACTTCCGTTTGATACAAATTAAGGAAGAATTTTTGAAATGGGAATAGTTCAAACAAAATCACAAATACGTATTTTATGTTAGGTGGTTACAAAACAAACTTTCAGAAAATATATTTTCATATGTTGCTTTTATTGTCGTCTCTTGTCCAAAATAAATATTAAAAAAAAACACACAAGATAACATTATGCTTTACGTTCCTATTTATATCGTGGAAAATTTTCTTTGTGCATGGTGCTGGTACTAAAATTTTTCAGTGTTTGTTTTGCTGGCACGCGTTAAATGAAAGGTTGAGAACTGCTGGTATATAGTACTCCTAATAAATGTATGTAAAACGACACATTCTTGCCTGTCATTCAAATACAAACAATTGTTTACTAAAGTGTCTTTCAGAAATTTTACGTTTCAATCAAGTTTTATGTACTGTTTATGTGTACAATAAAGATGTATTTTAATTTTCTTAATCTTTTACCTCCGGTAAATGATATTTGAATGGGAAAACAACGAGTTTATTTATTGGAAGCGTTCGAAATCGCTCACGTTTTGACACGTCGCATCGAATTTGCATAGACTACCGCATGATTAATAAATTAATTATCAAAGACCGCTGTAAAATCAGAATGTTATAAATATTTTGAAATATTGTTGGTTAAACTGATGCCTGGTCAGTTTGTTTAGTATCTTTCTAGAATAATGTTTAAAAGGTTACATTCGACATTGAAGAATTTTATATTAATGACTGAACCTACATACTTTAATCAAATGTGCCTAGTTGAAGAATTACCACTCAATTGTTTTATGTGAAATTTCAAAGATGTTTACATATTGAATTTAAGATTGATATCCCACGGCTTATTTAGTTTAGCAAAAATGCTGGGTATATCGCTTCATACTTTAGGTAGATACTAAGAATTATTAAAGAGGTTCAAACATTTAAAATTTGATATAATAAAAGTCGATCTGGCCGTTCAAAACGTGCTTTGAACAAGAAAATTGAACCTAAAAAAAATTTTAAATTTATTAGGAAAGCATCTTTTTATTTTGACGCATAAAGCGATAATATTTTTCGATTAAATCCTTATTCCAGCTTCTATAGGGTACGAGTTAAAAAATTTTAAAACATTACCTTTTTCTTGTCTACAATTTCTATTATAGTAATCCGAACATCTTTAACTTTTTTAATACTTAACAGACATTAGATAGCCTACTTGTAAATTGGTTTTATTAACAGACATTATTAATGTGTCAAAGTCTTAATATTTTTGCACTCTTGCAGCCCTGAAGAAGGCACAAAACAGTGCTGAAATTAGCCGATTTTGTATAAGTTAACATAAAACTTTTTCCGGCAATATTACTTTCTTACAAGTATTTTTAGTATTTTTAAATTCAGTACGTAGATGAAATTAAGAGTACTTTCGGAAATTTGAAATTTGCTTCGCCCAATCGGATAACTGCCCATATCCATAAGCATAATTTTCTACGGTCATTGTTGATTTCTGCCCAACAATTCCACTCGTAAAATTTCATTACTTATAAGGCCCTGTGTAAAATAAAAAAATTATAATAACGGTAAAATCAAAAGCAGAAACAGAGGGACGAATTCGAATTCGGCGTCTTCTTCCGGCTCAAAACCCAGAGGGCGCCGTGATGTTACTTCATGACAAATGGGTTTGAAAAATGACATTATTGTAAAAAACTTTAACTGAGGAAAATTATAGACATTATTGTTTATCTTTGAGTTAGAATAATAAAATGGAAAAAATTTTAAAATATTATTATGGTAAACTAACCGGAGTAGCCAAATGTTTAAGGCATTCGACGACAGCCCGAATCGGTTGCTCGGTGGGTGGCCTACCAAGTCACTGATAATAACTAATTAGGAACGGAAACACAGCAGTGAAGTAGGTAAAGTAGCGGAAAGGCGTATTGCTTATCACATCACTCCACACGTATAGCGTGCGAGACAACCGAGGTATGAAAAGAGACTTATAGTCCGGTGCCGTTCGGCCAAAAAACGCGTTTCGCTTTTATATTGTGCTAAAAGCAAACAACCTTTATAATTGCTAAATAGATATCTTAGGCATTGCATTTTACCAGGTTTACATCTTCGGAAACGACCGATTAAAAAAATATGGAGAAAACAAAATGGCGACGCATAGCTCACTTACAAATTTAATTACGACGTTATTTTTTAACACATTTTCAAAAACTAATCGTTAAAATATTGTTGAAGGTTTGGACTACATAAATAATGCACATAAACTGTATATATTTAATTAATTTTAATTAAAATATATCAAAATTTGTTTTTTGAAATTCGTGCGTTTTCTTTCAGCGTCCACAGTTTAAATAAAAATGTTTATCCGAATTTTTCTCTCAAATAAAAGATGTAGATTATTTCATAACGATTCCAACGATACCAAATACTCCTGCATTTGATATCGTAATAAAATAGTTTTCGCTATGTAAATGTCCAGAAGCGCGTCTCAACTTGTCGCGTGTCTGCCTATATGTATCGCGAGGTGTGCGCGCTGCTATAGTAAAAACGATTGCTAGCTAGCCATTCCCAGGCATTCGTATACATGTGTTGGTGGTAATTATTATTAACTTATTTTACATGATATTTATTGTTTTAAGAAATAAAATATTTTACTTTAAGCATATTTCTAGATATCTTAATCTTAATCAATAAATATGGATGTTAAATATACGAGGACGTATTGAAAAATTCTTAGCCTACTATAGAAGCAAACAAAATTTGAAAGTCAAAATATTTTATTATTCGACATATTCTCCTCTTAATTTAATACATTTATTACACCGAACCTGCAACGCCTCTAGACCTTTAAAAAAAAAGTTTTATCTTGCTCTGCAAACCAAGCCTCCACAGCTTCTATAACCTCTTCGTTGGAAGAAAATTTACGACCTTTTAAACTTTTTTTCAGTTGAGGAAAGAGATAATAGTCGGACGGAGCCAGATCTGTGAATAAGGCGGGTGTTCCAGTAATTTGAACCCCAAATCACGAATTGTTTGCATGGCAATATGCGATTTGTGTGCAGAGGCATTGTCCTGCAAAAACAAAACACTTTTGGACAACTTTCCGCGTCTTTTCTCCTTAATTTTTTCTCGTAGAGTGGTCAGTAACGTCGAATAGTAATGAATAGTCATGAACTGCATCGATATTTTCGGGGACGGACACAGAAACTGGCCTACCCGATCGCTCTTCATCTTCAATGGAAAATTTACCTCTTTTGAAGCTTGCAATCCAATTTTTTACGGTCGCATACGAAGGACATTGATCGCCAAGGGTATTAAGCATATCTTCGTAAATCTGCTTACCTCTTAACCCCTTCAAATACAGGTATTTGATGATGGCTCGATACTCCAATTTTTCGATTTTCACATTTTCGGTCGACATCCTTTTTTTGAAATTTTATTGCGCAAAACTGGTTTGACTTTTTGACGTGAAACTTTACACTGACACTTCTAATAAGTTACTGTTCGTTGCTATGGTACCGCAATATTTTGTTTATCCATGGAAGCGGTCTAGGCTAACTAGATATCAATACATCCTCGTAATACCAGTCTGTGCATATATGCCAAACCCGCAATAAAAGTTCAGAAAAAATTAATAATGCTACTCTTTACTCTATCGACAAAATAAGTGAGGCAAAACGAGAGAATTTCTCTGGGCGACGAAAATCCTACGTTAAAATATGTTAAAAGTATCGTATCGTAATCGTTGACCCCTATACATTTCGATGTTGAGATATATTATCAAAATATTCTAAATCGCAATTGTTAACGAGAAGTGCGCGTTGTTTCACAAAAAATGCTATTGTGATATGACCAACAAAATTATGATTGAAAGATTAAAGAAAAGAGAAACTACATTAAGTGTTCCTTCTTCTTCTTCTTCAACTAAAGAAATTGCAAATAATATTCCTATAAGAATCAGCTCAAATTTAGATAATACGAGGTGCATTTTGTGCCAAGAAAATTCCAAAGAAAACGTGCATGACGTCACATCGGCTAACATGGGCAAAAAATTTAAAGATATTTTTAAAAACCAAAGATGACGTGATAAGGAACAGGCTTAGTGGATTATGTACTTGCATCTGATGATCCACTGATAGCAGTCGCACTTGAAGTCAAATACCACACCGCTTGTTTTAGAAAGTACGAAAGAACTAAAAAAATAACTGATTTAAATGGTGAAAGTACCAATAGATGCAGCATTAGTCAACACGGTGAAAAATGCATTCTCGGAAGAAAATAATAAAATTCTAAACATGAATGTAATCCAGAGTACTTATCTTAATATTTTAAAAGATTTTGGCATTAAAAGTATACCTAACCATAATTTCAAACCCTATTTAAAAAAAAAATTGTCTCAGCATATTGATAACATTAACGTATGTAACTAAAGTTTTGGGAAAAATGTTCAAATCTAATAATACAAACTATAATTGTTTTACTTAAATTTATACTACAGAAAACTAGTCAGTGAAGGTTTAACGATAATTATAATGTATCACATAGCAGCTAAAGGGCCATGGATTTCATATCCAATGGTAACGTGATTGCTTTATTTTTAATATGAAAACAATCATACGAAAAATTTTCCCAAAACTTTAGTTACATACGTTATTTTCAAAAAACCCTCTCAGCGAAATGAGCCTGAACAAGTACTATTAAATGAAACTTGACATCAGATGGCATCAATAGGCATAACTGCAAACAAGACTGAAAATATAAATAATCTGATTGAAGCTGCCAAGATTCTTCGCCGGAAAATTGAATATATGGCTAAATGGAAATTTACAGGTTCGTTCCAAGATTTTGGGACACCTGTGATGTTATATCAGTTATGTAAAGCATTAGATACTAATTGGGTCTAGACAAATCAGCAACGAAACACCCAATGAAGATGCCAATAAAGACGATGACGACAGTACACACGCACACATTTCTGCTGTTTGTCAACATGCCATACAAGCATTCAAAACTCGAAAACAAATAAGTACGCTAAACAGCAAATCATCCATTCACAATAAACAAGAAACGCCATTAGCTGTTGGATTGGCTTTAGACATTCACAAAAATTTGAGATCCAAACATATGATAAACAAATTCGAGAAACTTGGACTCTCCATTAGCTACAAAAAGGTATTGCAAATGGAAAATTATATGCAAAATGGTATCTACAATCGTCTGGAGAAATTAAATATGAGCGTTTGTTTTCCAAGCTGGTCAGTGAAAGAAGAATCTGTTTGGTTTTCAATCGATAATATAGATTTTCTTGAGTCTACACCTAGCGGTATGGACAGTCTACATGGAACGGCTATTGCGGTGTTCCAGAAAAAATCTGACGATAAGAAGGAAATATTGTCGCCATTAGAAATAGATTGTTCACTTAAATCTCCAAATGTTCAAAATGAATTCACTGGAGAATATTGTGTCAAGCCCAACCCACCTGCTTTAAAATTAGAGAATGTTTATGTTACGATTTAGATGATGCGAATAAGAAAGATTTGTGTTGGATTATTGCGACAATTTTGGGTTCATCTGAAAAAACGGCCGGGACATGGTCAGGATTTAATTCCCTCATTTCAAAGGAAGCACAGCAATGCAATGAAACATTATTGGCACCCTTGATTCGATCGCCTGCAACAAATTACAGCATACTTTTTGAAGCAATTAAGCAAGCACTGGCGGTTAACTTTTTGGCCGTGGATAGAAAAGCTATTACAGTTATAACATTTGACATTCAATTATATGATAAATGATATGGCAATAAGATTTTGGGTATCCGATCAGCGCATACAAGAGAATTTCTTTTTAGATCAGGTGAACTACATATTGTGTTTTGGTCATTAGCTGCATTAGGAAGCGGAATAGACCAAGCTTGGGTTGAAGCAGGAATGTACGGAGCAGCAACTGTATCCAAAATATTAGCTGGTGGTTGTGTGTGAAGAGATCGTAGAAAAATTAGACAAATTTGTTTGCTTATTGTACAAAACTAAATTAATTAGTAAAGTGTGCGCCCTGCGGTGGTACCTATTCTCGTTAATTATTCTCGCGTTAATTATACGTATTATTTAATTATTGTTGAATCCAATATGATGAAGGCGCCAATTTTTTTTTTTTTTTAGACCAGGGCGCTCAAATTTGTTAAGACGGCACTGGTTCTAAACCAAGCATAAATAGTACCTAAACACAAATAAAGAATATTAAATGCTTCGCGCGGCGCACCCCACCGTCCACGACATATCCTACTTGCGACGAAGAACTCGAACTCGGGTATATTTCTTACAATAACTTCTGTGTAGTGCTAGCTACTATACACTTATTTGGTACCATTGGAATCGTTATTAAATTTTACACATCTTTCATTCAAACAAAAATGTCATAAAATAACATTTTCATCGAAATATACGCATGTGAAAATAATTTTGAAAGTAAAAAAAATCTAATTTCGGAATATTCTGATAGTAAATATACATTACTGTGTTATTTTGTACTCTACTAATGAAGTTTAATCCTATACAAGCATTTCTACACCTTGTTTTTAAAAATGTGATAAAAAATAACGTCACAATTCAGATTTACAGTAAGCGATGCGACGCCATTTTGTTTTCGCCATATTTAATAAACGAGGCGTTTTCGAAAATGTAAACCTGGTAGAAGCTAATGTCTAAGACACCTACTTTTTGACTGTAAGGGTTTTTTGCTTTTAGCACACAAAAAAAGCGAAAATCCCAACGGCCCCTGACTATTAGGAGGCCTTAACCCTCCTTCGCAAGGCGTTAGTGCCGATAGCTTTACCATTTTTATTATGATGACCCGAAAGTTTTATGCTTAAAAAGCTTTCTAATTTCCACGATCAGAATTAATTAAAACTGATTAATTTTTTTTAAATTGCGCACGTCTGATTTTTCATCTTTTTATGACATAAATTGTATTTAGATTTGCATCTATATTCATAGCATCTGATGCTAGAAAACAATTACGTTCAGATTAAATTCCATCAGCTTATAGACCGTTGATCAATTAACTATTGAAAATAACTGAAAAATTATGAAAGTGTTTTTGTAAATTTACACAATTTTTAGATGAAAGAAGTATAAAAGTAAGTTATATTTAGAAGGCTAAAGAAACTATAAAAATTACCAAATGCACTGAAGTTTCGGAATACAATTAAACGGAGTTCCCTAGAATTTCCATGGGATATCATAGAATTATTCTCTGAAAGACGGTGTGCACTACATCATAAAATAGGCCAATGAAATGCTGTGGAACTCCTTGACGAATTTTCAGTTGATTATTGTGGAATTTCTGCAGAATTCCGTCGGATTCATGCAAATTTTTACTAGCGGTTTGCCTCTCGAAATAAGCCTTTTTTTTCATTTTTCGGTGGAAAGAATCGAATTTAACTGCTTTATATTTTTAAACCACACAAAAATTGAATCTGAATAACATAAACAAAAATCTGATTATTAATCTTACTAAAAATTGTTTTTTGGCGAGGACTGTAGCCGTGAGTTTGCATATATTTATGAATTTAATATTTGTAATAAAGTTTAATTTGCGTAATTATGGCCATGGGCCTGCAATGCCTGTAGGGCTAATATATAATTATGATAATAAAGATAACAAACTGCAACTGAAAATGTTATTGTGAATACTGCGGATACTACACGAAACATGCAACTAAGGTAATAATAACAGACATATCTACGCTTCCACTTTGTAATTATTCCACCCGAATGGCAAGAATTCTCATAATTTCTGATTTAGTGCAGTACAAATTAAAACAAAGAATATTTGAAATTACGTAGGGGTTGATCACTATTGAAAAGTATAAATAAAAGTTGTATTCAATTGAGGATAAATATCTTAATTTCTTTCCACCTCAGCAGTTTGGTGATTTAATTGTCAACAAATTTAGTGTTGAAGGCAATTACAATTACAGTTGTTATGGAACACTTGCAGAGAACAAGGATGAAGCAACCGTTTTAAACTTCCACTATACATACATAGGTAACTTAAGAAAGTACAATAAAATTAATTGTAATTATGACATACACTTTGTAGATTAAATTTTATTTAGAATTTAAAAGTAATTAACAATTTAAGTAATCTTATTCAACAAATCGAAATTTCAGTCAGAATTATTTAAAAAGGAAATTGGTTTTTGTCAGTTATTGACTGAACTATTAGAATAATGAGATCAATTCTATATTAAGCTGATGGGTTTCCGATTAAGCAACGTACCTATTTCAAACAGTTCTGACTTTAAAAACGTTCTAATCTTCTGATAAGTCAAAATATGTCACATTTTGAATTTTCCATTAAGTTTTATGAAAACTGCATTGGGCAAAATTCTTTAGTCAATCACCTTGTAGAGCATATTATTTTGGGCATGTTTGCCTGTATGTATTTTAATTCTAGCGAAGGTTATATTCAGTTTAAGTATTGCAGTTTGTCGTTTTTACATCTTTTTTTTATATTCAAGTTTTCCGGGCCAGCTTAAAAGCTATACACAGAATCGTTCACTGTTTTACACTGATATTTCTCTCGATATTGGCGTTGTCAGGGCATCTCCACCGGGGGTCCTCAGTCACTTAGTTGGTCGTCTGATGATAGTAGATCCTGCGGTAGTTTACACTTTATTCGTAACATAGAAAAGGAAATCAAAATCAACGGAAAAGTGATCAGTAATCTTCGTTATTATTACAATTATGCAGATGATGCACTTATAATAGCTGATAAACCGGAGGCATTACAAATGTTACTAGATAAACTTACATCTGCAGATGATCGAATGGGTTTAAAACTAAATATAAACAAAACCAAAATAATGGTTATTAGTAGGCAAACTAATTTGCAACCAATAATAAATATGTACGGAACACCTCTTGAGGTGGTTAAAAACTTCAAGTACCTGGGATTACATCCGAGCTTGATGCTAACGTTGATTCAATATGATTCCTTAAGCTAAATCTGAGATATCTCTTTGTACAACTTTACGTGTACATTCTGTATTATTACGAGTATATGCATGTGAATCATGGACTTTGAAGGTCCATATACTGAACAAACTGAGGGCTTTTGACTTATGGACATTTAGACGGATGCTCCGTATTTTATGGCCCGATCATGTTACCGATGAAGATGTTTCAAGACGTTGCAATAGGGAATGAGAGAAAAACCGCATACTTAGGCCACATCACCAACACATTCGAATTTTGCCCTATTAAAACTAATAATGGGAGGAAAAATAAAGGGAAAGCGTGATAGAGGAAGAAAAGTGCATTCCTGGCTGAAAAATATCCGAAACTGTACCAGGATGAATGCTCATGCTTTATTTAGAGTAGCAGAAGACCGTGCTAGATTCGCTGCGATTGTTGCCAATCTCCACTAAAAGGAGACGATTACAAACAGATTTCAAATTGATTATGGATCATTGGTTATTAAACCATTGATTTTTACAGCTTAAAAAAAATTGCGGTTAAACCCTACCATCATTCAGTCTTTTCTTTTTTTAATTTGCTACACATAAGTGCAAACATTTGTAGTATCAGCAGTATTGCGCAGTCTGCAAGTTGCAATGGGAGCTTTGCCCATCTCGTTGAGGTTTTACTGCAACAAACTAAAAAATTGTCGTAAGCTTTTAAATTGGTGTTGTTCTTGTGCTGAACAGTAGTTTATCAAGTCTATTACTGTGTGGTGTGAATAAATCAAAGTACGTTGCTTAATCCGAAATCCATCAGGTTAAGATGGAATTCGCTTTATTTAAATTTGTAATGATAATTATGACAGGACAATTCATAATTTTATTTAAGAATTCTTGCTTGCAAAACAATCAACAATCTCTGGCGCATTAAGTTCCAAAACCACTAAAAATATAAGTTTCGATTAAACGTAAAAAGCTTAATAGGTTTAATTTTAGAAATAATAACAAAAACGCCGTTATCCTCTTAAAGGATAACAGTTTTAGATCTTCTCCCTAAAATAACATGTCCTAAGTAATCGTACAACGAGGAGACAATGTAAACCTGTCTGAAGTATCGATTAGAAAATACTTTTTCGTCTTAATATAACATCACGGACGTTTAAACACTTCGACGAGGGTGGCCGACATTTTAGTTATGTAACGTTTTCATTGTTATTTTTCCTATAGTTTTATCGGTAACCTATTGTTATTTTAACGGAATTACACTATCCGGGCAGATTTTTGTCGCTTTGTAGTTTTATATTTGAATAGAATTTTATTGAATAGTACAAACCCACGCTCCGCTTCAGTAACTTCAAGGGTCCTACACACCCACGACGTTAGAACTCTAAAGTGGGAACTGAACAACGTTTTTGTTATTACTGTGCCCTCGAAACGAGGCTCCTTTTTACAGTTATCCTTAAAACATAACAGTTCAACTTTATTGTTGTTGCTAGACAATTACTGAAGTTGTTAAATTTCCTCCTACGTGTGCTAACAAAAAGAGGAAAATTAAGAAATTCAGTTTAACGGCGAATTCCACATTTTTACATTATTAATTTTTTTTCTACAAAACCTTGAAAAAATCGGGAATTTTATGGCCTTAAATAGCAGTGTGGGATGATGTTAATAATCACTTGTATAAATTTTACCCAGTTACACCAAATTCCAAAGAACTTTAGCTGTAATTTTAATAATGAAAGTAAGGAACGTGCCCTGAAAGGGAATCAAAAACAGTCCAAATAGATACTCTAAAAATTTAAATTAAAAGAGTTGTGATCCGTAGTCTTCAGTCAGAAAAATTTAACGCATTGATGACTTTAAATTCAAGCTAAAATGTTCAGTTATTTTCAACAGTTAACTGAAATTTCCAGAAACAACCCTTACATTTGAAAATCCTAACGTAGATTTTATTCGAAGTCTAACCTTTAAACCTGAATGCAAGAACTGAATTTTTTATCATTGAGAAATTCCTAGAGCTTATGATTACGCATGATTCAATATTGATAAGTTTAGTTCCTGGTTCGAAATTCGGAATGGCAATCTTCAACAAGGACTATAAATTTAACATTTGAAGATTGAATTCAAATTGAAACTGAAATCTGAAGTCCTAAATTCTACCACAACAGAAACAAGTTAAATAAATCGTTCGAAAAATGAAGGTAGCAAAAGCAGAAAACAAAAAGTATTCTTACATTAAGTACACTCAAGCTGCTCGGAATTCGTAAATTTTATCCAGTTACTCGGAGTTTAATTAAAAATTTTAATGCAATAACAACCCTCGCCTTGGTAAGACATATACAACAAAGAAAATTATTTAAAATTGTTCCTAAAACAAACACAGAAAAAGAATGAAACTAAAAGTTTGTTTATAGTTCATACAATTAGTTCAGCATAATTGTCGGAAACACATTAAAATTGTTGATTTTGAAAGATCCTTTTAATTCATAAAATTAATAATTATGTTTCTTGTTGGTAATTTTATGTTTATTTATTTAAACTTACTTTTATATTTTTACATAAGGACAATATTCTAATCAGAGCATTTGGCAACGTAGTATTTTCTATCTAACCTAGAATATCCAATAAAAAACGAAACAGGCTGTTCATATTTCAACCAAATTTAATGCTACCATAATAAACTGAAATCATAGCCTACAACAGTCCGTAAGGGTCATGAATGCTTCATCTGCTTACAGGAGCTAATTTATCAGTGTAAATGATTTTCAATTCATACACGTTAAGAATGGATCATTCTATATTGTTATACAAACAGAATATACTAAATGCTAATGAACGTGATTGTATTGGAATTCTGTTTAGATATAATAACATCAAAAACTAATTTGTAACAATAAACGGAAGTTCAAAGAATAAATCTCCGAATAAATAACAATTAATGACTTTTTATTTGAGCGAACCAATTGATTGGAAAAGTGCTATTGAAAGAATATTGACCTGTGTGTTTAAGCTTTGAATTAAACGTAGGGACACATATAACGAATACATTTTTAAAAATGCCAATAATAACCTTCTAATAAAATTCAAGCTGTTTTGATCGACAACAGCTATCGCATTTAAAAACGCAGAATTTTACTTGCTTTTTAACAAAATAAATACACCACCTGTTGCTTAATTTTTTTACATGTTTAAATCTTTTAATATCAAATATTATTTGTAGGTAATCGAACATTTTACAAAACGCGAATTATCGCAATTACAATATTTATTTTAATTAAAATAGTATTTTATAAAATCGATTCAAAGTTATTTCAATGTACTACTTATTCACTCATTTATAAAAAAGTTAGCCATAATTATTATGTTGGTAAGGCAAACTGAATACTCAATGCTAAAATAATCAATTCTAGAAAAACCTATTCAAATTGCTAGAAATACGAGTAGTAAAGCGTAGAATGCTTCTATAAAATAATTTTTAAATAGACTTGTTTAATTCGCTTAAGCAATCTCAATACATAGCAGAATACGTCAGAGGAATTCTATAGAACAGGCAACACTGATGATTCCCTACAGAATCATAACCTTAAAACTTAGTCAGACTTTTTATTAACTTAATAAAAAGGTAAAGATATAAATTTAAAGAAGTTAAAAACCTTATTAGAAAAAAAAGTAAAAAGGAAGAAGCAATCTGACGACAAAGGGTTGAAGATGAAAATCTTTTTGTCCGGATCCTTCAAATAAAACGGTCGTCAGAAGAATCAGTCCGTTAATTACGAAACAAATTCTTAGGTAAGAACCAGAAATAAAAAATTGGAATTCTTAGCAAATAGAAATGTACTTCAAACCCGGTTCTCAGTAATTTGATGTTGAATTAACAATAAAAGTTAACATCACAACGTCATAAGCAAATAACATGACAATTACCAGACCACTGAGAAATACCTACAGTACAATAGGGACCACCATATTCAATAATAAATCAAGACACTTAAATATGAGAACGAACAAAGGAGAAAGAAAGCGATGCTTAGTGGAAAATCAGAGATAATACAAGACCGAATGTATAAGAATACATCACGGCCATAGAACCGAAATAGATAAATATCCATAGCTAGATAATAATGGAAATTTTGAGGTTAAATTAAGTGAAATAATATCAAAAAGGTAGATTATGTAATGTAACAAAGACCACTCAACACAGTGAAAGTAAAAACAGTTACAAACAGATTCCCCACACTGAGCTTTGGACGCGAAATGTTGAATACAAAGTAAACGCAGAAAAAGAAATTAACAAACATGAACACGAAAATAAATCAACGAGAGGTAAAACCAAACTTAGAAAATAGTTACGAAGACGATTACAAAGCGGGTATTTGAAGTGTCCAACGGTAGGATATCCGAAGAGCAGCGGAAGATAGAAAATGCTCAGCAGTATATCTATACTATACTGTACCCCTTACTTTGGGTTCGACAAAATTTCGTACCTACTGTACTGAATTTACTTTGCTCTTTAATTTATTTGATTTCGGAGATCTCACCTCACGGGTCGTTAAGTAGGTTCGTTGTATTTTCAATTTTATATTTAATTAACAAAAATAAAATTTTACTCAAATTTTCAATGCAGATTCTTTTATTTTAATATGTTTTCACCCTATCAGCCCTACCTTAAAATTATCTTAAAATTACGGTTTGTACACTCACTATCTACAATTGAATTCCCCTTCTTTCCAAAATTTCTTTATTCCAACACCAAAATCCAATTTGCCACTGCTTGAATTGCCTCTGGTCCAAATTGCCTCTACTTGAATTGCCTCTGTTTGAATGTGCTTCTACTTGAAGTTCAATTTTCAATTGAATTTTCTTCTATTTCACCTCCTCGTGATTTAATACTGATTCTAATGATCGTTAACTTCATTTAAATTTAGATATTCGTTTGATATTTATTTATTTTACGACGAGCGAACATATCTGGTTGTTGTCCCTTTGAATGCAAAATATCAATTAATTTATAAAATTGTTTTTTTCTGTATCCAGGATATTTTACGTTCAATTTGTTTTTCACTATAATAACTATTTACAAGGTTTCTAAAGTAACTAATTTTATGTTTCTATGACTACTGAATTTAGCTAATTATTTTCTAACAATGATTATAACATTGACTTATTTACATTAATAACTTAAATTTAATCTAGCTACCTAAAATTTATGTTACAATTTTTTTTATAATTTAAAAATCTGCATTAACAATTCTTGCAAAAATAACTTTCGTTAACAAATCAACAAATAACATAATCTTTAATTATAAGCATCCAAATTAAATATCATCTCAATACATACAAAAAAGAATACAAGGCAGTTCGTTTAACTTCAATCAAGCTTCCACCGCAAAGTAAATAGTATTCGGTAAGTAAGTAAATAACTAACAGAATGTCTTTAGGCTTAAGTAAATGAGGAAAACTAAGGTTAACAAATTGTCAAAATGACCAATTAAAACTGCGATTAGTACATATGCTGCCTTTTTCAGAAGAACTAGAAGAACAATTCAAAATATTTGAAATCTGGCCTTAACATTATTTTATTAGGATGCTTTATGTAAACATTATTCTATTTGAATGCTTTATGTATAAAAAATTGTGTATTAGGCCAATTAACGTGTAAAATATGGGTTTACAGTTTACATTCTAATTTTTCATTCAAGTTTTGAATGAACATTTAAAAAAATATTCTTTAAATACTGTAACGTAGTGGTTATCACCCAAAGTAATGTTAAAAGTTAGCAAAAATAAGTTAGTTAAATTTAGTAGAATTTCTGATAATTCTTAAGTGCCAACGTGGTGGTATGTTTAATCAACTACGCCACGTGGGGGTTTGTTGTGAGAGGTTTTATATTAAAATTCTGGTTCAACTAACATAACATATATTGTTCGAACTTTGATTAGGTTTTACAAACCATTTTTTAGAATTAAAGTTAAAAATAAACACTCACACAGTTTTAGATGTAAGTTGCAAGTACAGTTGTGGACAGAAAAAAAAAACAAGTAAACTTTATTCTATAAAATTTAGTTACTTGATTTTGGCTTTATAATTATGATATTTGTCACATTGACTTGCAATCAAATTACAACACAGGGGCCATTTTAAACTAGAAAAAAAACACTGTCCTATTTTTTTCTGTCCACAACTGTACATACAATAATTAAAATTACTCAAATGAAACAAAGGGTTTGATATCAAACTACTAGCAAGTCTTACTATTAATTGAAGTACATTAAAATAAATACAGAAAAATAGTTTTACATAAAAATCGTAGGAAAGATCACTCGACGACCACACCTACCATAGAGAGTTCTTACTGGCCAATCCCTTATATAAGAAGTCAACCCCACTCACACGGGTTGAACAAAGGCATACGTGTCGTGAATCGTGCTGAGCTGTTTATTTTACAATATGCTAGTTCAGCATTTACACAGCTGTGCAGTATCGTCTTTCACAGCGGTCATTTGCGTGCATGCTTGAATCGTGTAATGACCCTGACTAACACGTCATATCAATGCACGCGGCGATGCATTCCTGAATATCGCTTCATTGCAATATTACAAAAAAAAACATCGACTGGAATTTAGGTAAATCAGCTTGCCTTCTGTCACATGACCTCTTGAGGACCAAAAGAACTTAAACACCTTATATGGATTAGTTAAGTCAGTTCCCAATTTGAAATTTTACTATGTTTTTATTACCATACTTTCATTAAAAACTACATAAAAATTAAAGTTAATAATTTTTGTAACATTCTACACTTGCGATATATCTAAGCTTGTATTCTTAAAATAAAAAATAACTAAACTCTAGGTTTATATTTCCACGCAGTCAACGAAATCTGTATAATCTAATGAATGAAATTGAAGCAAGGGGCAGATGAAGAGGATACGTAGGAACTGGAAGAAATGTTGTAGGTACCTAGAATACATAAAAACTAAGTATCTTTTTGGAATGTTGTTGAAAGTATACCAGAAATTCGCTTTTAACATGTTTAACAGCCTCAGTATGTATCAACAGCTCAATATGAAACCAGAAGTAGCTGGAAAGTGATGATGATTGGGATAAGAGGCGTTCGAATTTTTAATAATTACAAAAAACCTATCAGTTCCAACATAGTATTAAAATTCAATTCAGCATACTTATAATCAAATCGTCAACATTATTAACCGACAATTAAGTAACTCCAAAATTTTGAGTGCACCATTTTTTATATAAGGAACAAGCTGAACTTTCAACGAAATTCATTGAAACAACTTTACAGCAAATAATAAAGTTTCCTCAAAAATTTCTTTGAAGCTAAACTTGTTTTATAAAATGCTAGGAATCGTCAGCACATCCGACAAGCAGATACAAATTCTAAATAAATGGTAAAATTGCACAGAAAATCATAAAAACAGCTATAAATAGTTACTAAATATTAATAAAAGATACATATAAAAATTGCATGAAGGAGTATATCATTTTAACAAAGACCACAATTTAAATTTCAATAAAGGACGAAGTTTTAAAATATGAAATCAATTTTCCGAAGATCTCCGTTGGAATTGTTTTATGTTAATAAAGAAGAATGTCCAGTAAATTATTATAAATCAAACTAACGGAATTGTTGCATTTTAAATAATTTTTAGATTTGATATCTTATTGTTACAATATTACTTTTACATATTTTATTGGCATATATAGCATATGTACTGTGGTCATTTTAAAATTCCGATGCTGAAATTCTGTAAATACGCAACATACAGTGCAACGTAGGAGCACTTGAAATTTTGTATTGATCTTAATTATAGGAATACTATGTACTAAACAAACAAACAGACAAACGTTGTTTTAAAATTGTAGTCACAGTTCATGTCTTCCACGATTTGACGTACCTATACATATATGTATTGCGGTCTTGGTCTTCCTCTTGCTGTTTTCCCTTCCATTTTACTGTCAATTATATTACTTAATTAGAAATGCTTCTTTTTTTATTACATTGCCAATACAGCTGTTTCCTCTTCTTTATATTATGCTTCCACATTTTCCTTCCTTCTCCAACTCTTCTAAAAACTTCGCCATTTGTTATGTGGTCGATCCATTTGATCTTGAGTAATCTCCTGCAACACCATACTTATAGTTATCATCCTTTTTATACGACAGAACCATAATAGCTTGATGCAATCGTTCAGTCTAACATATAATGCTGAAGAATCGTACTATATGTTAAATTGTACCGATGAATGTGGTCAAATTTTTCCCTTTCTACTTAAAATGCATTTAGCACTTACATTTGTAATTAAAAATCAGAAACCTTTAATCGCCTCTGGGTGGTGTAGCGGACGAGTGAGTGCTTCACGATCGAGAGGTCCCGGGTTCGAATCTAACCTTGACTAGACCTCGGTCTGGAGCGTGATTGGCATCCGAACTCATGTAGATTAAGTAGCGTATTAAGTTTAGAATGCTAATGATCACTGAAATCGTTGCCGCTAAGCTCAATATAAAAAAAACCTTTAATTGTAAGAATACAGAAACATTAGGTAAGCAATAAAAGTTTGCTGTTATCATTAATTAATGAACTTATTGTACTCGTATTTTGGAGCCTTGAGTGAGACAAAAAAAAAATGCCGAAACGTTGGCCGATGTTCTGATGTGAAAAATAATAAAGAATTATCTCATAAACTCGTTACGTGCTTTACTTAGAAATATTTCTAATTTTACAGTTTAAAATTGTTTCCTTTATTTAGCTAATTTCAATTACTTTAAAAACCACTATTAATATAAACTGTACGTGAGATTTAATTCCTCCCATAAATGTTCATTCATACAAATGTAAGCTTTTAATATTCGATTGGCAGCCTTACACGGGGTAATTTCCGTTTAGTTGGTCTCTTTACAACTAGAAATAATAACTTAAAAGTTGAATAGCCATTTACATATCGCCAATCGGATTAATCGTACTAAATTACACAACAAATGCCGAACAGGTTTCTGTAACTTTATGTATCTGTTTCATGAAAGACGAATACAATCCTTCTTCAATATCTTATTTACAAAACATGCAAATAAACTTAAAAGAATAATCCATCTGCAGCATGTCGCATTTGTCTGTTTCCTATCAACACGATAGCATCTTACGTTACCAGTATTCTATCAAGTTGTTCCATTCTCATGTAAGAGGAATTTTCCAATATTCTATTACTGATACACGAAGAAAGGTGTCTTTTCCAATTATATGTCAGATGTCAAACTAGAAGGCATCGAGTGATGCTGTTATTAGATTCTTGTATGCAAGATAAGGGTCGATCAGAAAGAAGATCGATAACTTTTTTGTCCCTCAAGAGCAAATCGTCGATCAGATATAAGAAAATAACGACAACATAATGTAATCAAAGCAAAACTTCAGCGGTAATAAATTCTGATACTGAGAAGAGTATGAAACAAGTTAATGCTTAAAATTACTAAGTCTTTTAGTATATAAAGTACACACTTAAGAATTCATTAACGGAAGTAGATAATATTTTACTTGTAAAGTATTAAAAACCAGGGCAAAAGTTCGTCTCAACTCTTTAATTAAGGTTTTACTTGTAGGTAGTCCTAGTTGAGGGATTAATTTAGTTGGCATTTATCAAATCCAATCTTTCGGAATTAATTTAATAGATTATGTTAATAAATCCTATAATAGCTAGCGCTACTAGATGCACAGGCGCTAAAAGGATGAAAAAATCCTTTAATTTAGGAAGATAGAATTCATTGTTGAAATTTCCTTTGTACGTATTTAACAAGGCATCTATGATATGAAAAACCATTATTATTTTCTTTTATGGAATAAGATAAATATTATTATATAATACGCCTTTGTCTGAAGAGGCCATAGAGAAATGTTTAAGTATTCTTTTTTAAAATATATTTAAAGCTGAATAAAGTATTTGAGGCACAATACACTTCTATTTTAAATCTGTTAATACAAAAAGATTTTACCTGTGTTTTATAGCACAAAATACATAAATATGAAGTTCCTAAAATAATGACAAAATTCCAAATTATAAATTCAAGCATCACTTTAACAACCAAATATGAAAAAATAAAGTAAAATGAACTGACGAAAAAAAATCCGCAGCACACAACCTACATTCGCCCCAAAAAAAGGTATTTCCCAAACATATACAAAGCCTTCTGAAGAAAAAAAAATCCCAAGTGACACCTACGCAATGATAACATTAAAATTCACGAACAATCCAAAAAATACAAACGTAGATTGTGGCCGAGATCATCGCCTAAAGCTGCATCGCAGTGACGTGAAAAGTAACAGGAAACTACTAGATTATTTCTTTCAAGATACGGGTCCCCAGTTAAAAATAGGCTTTTAGAAACCAGAAATTGCTAAGAATCTGGAGAATATCAAAGAAAACGGAAATTAGATCCCGAAATTGGAATGTTAGATACGTACCGAGTTGAAAATATATATGGTTGGGCTGATTGTTAAGCATAAGTGAAACGATACGGTTAAACCCTAATCTTACTCTATACTCGTATTCAGTTTTATTTTAACAAAATGTAAAACAGATTTAAGGCTTACTTTTACATGTTTAAGAAGGCCTTTTAATGAAAATAAACCCATATAAAAGTCCCGAGAGAGGATTTGTGTGATATATAAAAATATAAAATCCACTATAAAAGTAGCGTTAAAGGTTACATCTCAATCCGAATTTAGGACGCAAATATTTTATTTTATATAAAACAAATTCGTCTTCTTGAAGTACGAATTTTGGTACTCCGAAGTGTCACCATGACAAAATAAAATAAAAATGCAATATATGTTACAAAACAAAAAATTAGAAAACGATATACTTATACAACAATTTAACCAGTTTTTTTAACTCGTTTTTATTGTTACTAATCTGGGGTTTGAATTTGAATCCTTGTTGATATACGAGAAGAACGCAATGTTTCATAAGGGTTGATGTGTACACGTACAGTCTTATTGCCATACATTCACAAGGCAGAGTTATTTGAAAACATAATATCAAACCTTCAAAACCTTTTTAAAGACTTAACAGATATTTCCTTTACCAAGGGATAAATCTAAACGTATATCGCCCAGCGGTGTTTACAGCATTTTCTTGTTCCTGTGCTTTAGTGGATATTGGGCAAACTTGCCGCTCTGTACGTATCTGTACGAGGATGTATTGATATCTAGTTAGCCTAGACCGCTTCCATGGATAAACAAAATATTGCCAGTTTTGCGCAATAAAATTTCAAAAAAAGGTCGACCGAAAATGTGAAAATCGAAAAATTGGAGTATCGAGCCATCATCAAATACCTGTATTTGAAGGGGTTAAGAGGTAAGCAGATTTACGAAGATATGCTTAATACCCTTGGCGATCAATGTCCTTCGTATGCGACCGTAAAAAAGTGGATTGCAAGCTTCAAAAGAGGTAAATTTTCCATTGAAGATGGAAAAGTTCTTGCTTCAGTTTTTTGGGATTGCCATGGAGTAATCATGATTGATTATCTGGATAAGGGTAGAACAATAACTGGGGATTACTATTCGACGTTACTGACCACTCTACGAGAAAAAATTAAGGAGAAAAGACGCGGAAAGTTGTCCAAAAGTGTTTTGTTTTTGCAGGACAATGCCTCTGCACACAAATCGCATCTGGCCATGCAAACAATTCATGATTTGGGGTTCAAATTACTGGAACACCCCCCTTATTCACCAGATCTGGCTCCGTCCGACTATTATCTCTTTCCTCAACTGAAAAAAGTTTAAAAGGTCGTAAATTTTCTTCCAACGAAGAGGTTATAGAAGTTGTGGAGGCTTGGTTTGCAGACCAAGATAAAACTTTTTTTTTAAAGGTCTAGAGGCGTTGCAGGTTCGGTGTAATAAATGTATTAAATTAAGAGGAGAATATGTCGAATAATAAAATATTTTGACTTTCAAATTTTGTTTGCTTCTATAGTAGGCTAAGAATTTTTCAATACGTCCTTGTATCTATGAGTACAAGCAGAGTTTGAAAGCAGGTTTTCTTTCACACTCTGACTTTGAAAAATCTCATCTTTTAACAAAAGAAAATACATAAGTTTATCGAAACTATCATCACCAAAATATCTCACAATTTTAACTGTGACCCCCAACATCCGTTTCCCTATTTACGGAAGATTATCTTCGCTATTTTATCTCCTTTTCTATAGTAATCAACCACGTGGTTTTTCTAATTTGTCTGCCGAAAGCTACCTAGATAAATATGCTATGCATTTCCCTTTTCTGCACTTTGATGATTTAGTTTTCTGCTGAAGAGTTGAGCCTCTGATATAGTTGATACGTTGAGCTGCCGTGTTTTTTAGTTCTTATTTAACTCCTAATAAATCTCCTTACTTTCGTTATTCGGGCAGTTCAGAGGAGAATTTTAAGCAATCCCAAAAATTCAAGGCTGAAACTGTTCGTAGTCTTTCGAGGTAGTTCGAAGCATTCTAAGAAAATTCGGGGACGTTCAAAGAAATGTTGGGCAGTTTATAACAATATCCTGTATTTCTAAGGCAGTTTGGCTGATATTTAGTTAATATCCTTATTAGAGATCAAAGTTGTTAAAATATTGGAAACAAGTATTGCCTAAACAATGGGAATATCGGATATTCTATCCGATCCTTTAAAAAGATGACAAGCTAAATTGCTACAAGCAAAGGGTATTTGTTTACTGAAAGACACATACAGGATGATTCAGAACAATTTGACAAAACACTACAGCTGATTTCTCTTGTTAAGATATAAAAAATAATGACAACAAATACATGGAAAAAATGATGTAACAACTTTTCTTAAATTATTTGATTAAAAATCCGTTTGCCTTGTAGTCAATCAACACCGAAAATGTTTGCAAACGTAAGAGAGTTCATTTTGTGGAGGACATTTTGGGCAAGTTCTTTAACTTTCGTTTGACTCTTTGTGCTGTTTTTGACCTTCTGGGCATTGGTCTCCCTGCGACCAATATTTGATTCCTTCCTCTTCTGTCTTTCAATATTTCTGGTGGAATGTTCTATTTAAGTAGGAAATGGTCAGTTACATATTTTCATCCTTTTCGTAGTCTACCCCTTTTGTGACTTTTTCTGATTTGTCAATGTATAATTTCCTTCAGTAAGAACCACATCTTAATTGTCTTTTTCTTTTTGTTCGTGGATGTCGTTCTTCACTTGCATCACATCCCTCATATACTCATTTCTTTGTCTTTCTCTTTTGAAATATCCGCCGTTCTTCTCTAATAATCCATTGCTATGTCAATCCGTCAGTTGCCACAGTTCTACGCAGTAAAGTACTATATTCTGCAAAATAAAATTATAGCTACGTTGTTTTTTCATCTCTGTATGCTTCTTGTCTGAGAGTATTTTCCATTTCATTGTAAATTGTTTAATTTTCAAACAAAGCAGCTCTGATCAATTCCAAATAATGTGAAGGTAAAGGTATCGGCACTAAACAATGTATGTAATTTATCTTTATTTTAGGAATAAGAATTTGCTATAGTGTTTTGCCAAAATGTTTTTGAATCAGCTTGTATAAACTAATCACGCAGACCATAACTTAACCACGCATATCAGACTATATATATAACTGACCAATATCAAACAGGTTCTAAATAGGAATGATCAACTATTGGTTAAAGTATTACACTCAGACAAATATTACTGGGCATTCAATATCGACAATACCCTGGTACGACTGCATCCATCACACTGAAATATAAAAAACACTACATTTGGAATTTCTATTAAAAAATTAACCATTCATAAAAATAATTGGAATCAAAAATAAACGTAAGATTTGAAATGATCTACCAAAGAGTTTCAAGTTGAAATAATGGGATGTTCAGTATCCTATATTGTTGAATTTAGTATTGAAGGTGATAATAAGAGATTGCGTGATATTCTCAAGAAGAAGCCGTAACCCAAACCATAATTTTTGCTATGTTGTGTATTTATCCTATGGAATAAACAAACCTATTACCTAACCGCGTGGGTCCATAATTAATTAGCACAAAATGAAGTTCATAATGAGGCAACATGGAATGCAATGATAATATCAAGGAGATGTGACAAGATACATGGGTTCAAATACCTTGGACCTGCAATCCTTGACAATAACAATGCAAATAATAATATTAATTTAAACATTGCTACTAATTTTATGATCTACAAGGCTTTATCAAAACAAGATGCGCACGGAAAATATAAAATACTACCACAATAATCCCTCATTAGAACAGTAGTGCTTTAAGGATGTGAACGCTGGACGCTACTCAAGAGAAATGAAAAACTTCTACACAAATTCGAAAGCAAGATCATGAACAAAAAGTCAAGAACTAGATGGTTAATTGTTAAAACGTGTGAAAAATACTGTAGCCGAGGACAACTGGGAAGATCGTTACTAACAACCAGAAGAACGTCATTTAAAAACCCGGCCATATGGTAGATGGAGAGCCAACGTAACCAATAACTTAAATCAACTACAAGCTAGAAATTGGCACACTCTTACAAGCGTTGTGGAAGAACCTAAGGTTGCACAAGGGCCATAGTACTGTGCATATGATTTCTCATAGAAAAGTTGACGCAGCACAAACGAAAAACTCCAAGGTCCCGAAGATCTTCGGCTTCTTGAGCACGTTGCCGTCTTCTTCCTATGTCTGTAGTGTGCACGTCAAGTAGCCTATAGAAATAAGCGACCTACAGCTTTACGTGGGCCTCGAACCACAGAAGTGCTTGCAGTTCTACTCCAGAGAAGATTTACTCGGTGGTTTGTCATTGCCTTCCGAGGGAAGCAGTAATGTATTTTCGATTATGAGCTGTCCTGATGATCGAACCTGGGCCATTCTTAATCTCAGTGATCAGGCGACGCGCGCTGAACTAACTAAGCCACGATCACAGCCCCTAAGATCTAACCGGAACCTAATTAGAACTTTCACAATGCTAACAATAATAATATTGAAAAGGGAAGTTAGCCACAAGATGCGTTAACACAGTAAATTTGAAATAATCGAGATTATATTTCGAGCAGTATTACAATTAAAGCTAAAATTACACCGGTAGCGATAAACAAGATTTAGTTAATTCCAAATAAGCCAGCCACATCAACGAGATTTAATCATGAGCATATTATTCATGCATCTAAACACCGTCCATAATAAAACTTGGTAAGGAAATCAACAGAGCTTGTAATAATTATATATAGTAAAGATGAAGTTAATAGAAAAATAGTTCTTTCTTACTGCTTTTGTTTTATTTTTTATATGAGTTTCCCTTTCTGTCTTCTAAAATTAGACCATTTGATCAAGAAACCGAATGAAACTCTTTAAAAAATATCTTCTTTTTCTATTTTATGTAATACATGAAAGAGATCACAATTTACTACTTAAGAGCGAAGCCTTCCGGGTTACATAGATTTTGTAAATATAAAAGGAAATTAGGTACATTTTCATAAGTCAGTTGTTAGGTGCTTCTGTTACTGAAATTGCGAAAGGTATTACTCAAGCATTCGCCTTTAAGCAGCAAACTAATGCCGTTTATCAAATGAGGAATAATTTCAAAATTATCTTCCTAAAATCGTGTTACGGAATGTATTATCAGCATATATTGCCAAAACGATGCTTAGCAATCTAAATTTATAACCGAGATAAGGCACTATGGGGATCATATAATGAATAAGATCCCAGCTCCTTAATGAGAAAGATTTGTAAACTACAGATGTTCCCCTTATTAGTTACAATATATAAATGGGATACGTTTTTATTTTTATTGCGGTTTGGGATATTCCGAAGACAGAAGGAATTTATAGGTACACGCTTCATAAACTTCATAAAAAGGCTTTTACCTTCGTATAGGAGGATAAAAAACAGTATTAAAAGCGAACAGAATAATTTATGGTATTTCCATGTTAGCAAATAAACACTTTGGGGTTACCATGTGGATAAACATATAAGACGCCCTTTTAAATGGCAGTTTCTTATTTACTCAAAGTATGCAACACTCATTACACCAATGAGCTATTTATTGAGCGTAATGTGTGTTTCCTAGTTTAGATAATTAAAGATATTGGTCTGGAATGTTTCCCGACTCTTCTACTCATAACTTCTATCGTAAAACTAAATAAATCAAAAGAAAAACCTAGTTTCCTAGGCTTTCTTATCTTAGAATCAAAATATTTATGATCTAATATTAAATACATAAACCAAGGTGATATAAATCAGTTAAGATAACGAAAAATAAACTATGACAGGTTTGATTACTTGTAATAATTGGAAACCAAATCATCAAAGTATGGTACAGCCAACTTTATGCAGACCAATATCAAACATCCCATTAAAATTAATATGATGAAGTAAGAACAAGAAGCAAAGTTAATACGTGGGTTAGAAAGGTTCTTGCTGGCTCCACATCGATCCCGTTATAGCACTGTAGATTTATGACTATAAATCTACAAAGGGCTTAATGGTAAAGTTAATATAATGTTCTCTATTGTTAGACGTTACCATAAATAACTAATGAAAATTGTAAGGTCTTACAGTTATGATACACTTTTCTTTTCAGGGGCTTTAACTTTTATGAACACGTTCTGCCCTATATAAAATAAATATGACAGGTGAAAGTGAGATTTTCGAAATCATTATGCAAGATAGCTTTTGAAACGTTAGTTGAATTTAGCTCGAATTAAGGTGGAATTAGTAAGAAAATTCAGTTTTCCTAATATTGGCTGAACTTGTACTATACATTCGAAGAGTTCCAGATGTATGATTTTTCCAAACTCCAAAAATAAAAAGGAAATTCTGTTAAAATAATTAAACTCGAAATATAATTTATTTAACCTTTAAGCCCTCAACTGTTTTGTTGGTAATTGTTTGTCCGTTTTAGACCTACATAGGTTGCTTTTGTTAACCTGATGAGAGTTAAGGACTATGCAACTACCTGTCCATTAATGTTGCTTAAGCTGAATCTAATCCTTTAATTTTCATTCAAATCTAAAGAAATCTATAAAACAAGAAGAAGAACCCTAGTTACTCACCCTAAGAATTTCTTTAGGTTAGAAAATAACTCTAAAACAACATAACAAAAATAATTGAATTATGTCAGGGTATAAATTTAAACGTACCAGTCATAAATTCGCTTGCATAATTTATCTAAACGAATTTATTATTAAGTAAACCAGGGGCGACAAGGGACAAGAAACGTCAAATCAAATTTGCGAAGTTGTTGCGAAAATGCTTACGTGTATTTCAAACTCAACCAAATTCTGAATTATTCCATTTCCTTTAAAAGCAAAACCCTTCACGCAAAGTTTGTCAACTCTTGTGAATTTTAACACAACTGCGGGTTATACTTCAGACAATATACTTTCTCAGATAAGTCTAAGAACGAAACGCTTTAATTTAAAGCGGATGGGTTAACCTACTTGAATATTTAAATAATAATTTATTACTGAGATGAAAATAATTTTATTATATTTCTTGTTGTAAGAATTGGAGTTGTGAAAATCTTGTTTTTGATTTAATAAATAGGTCATTAGCTTTTCTGCATGTGATGAATTTATGAATTGTTTTAGCGGTTTCAAATCTAGCACGGGCGTAAGGGGTTCAAATCCAATAATTTATTATTACCACCGCTGGTTCAGTAACGAACATAGAATATTAATGTTTTTTACTGTAAAGTTTTTTTGCGAAGAAGTTATTTACCATCACCAAAAAAACATCAAACCACTTAATTAAATAAAAAATTAACTAACCTTACCTGGGCGCTATGAACGTAGATCCGAGATATTCAACCAACAAACCCAACTCCAATTCTTTAAGCTGAAACTATGAAAATACTTTACTACATAACATAACCAGATCTCAAAAATGATACAAAACAGATTTTCAATAAAAGTAAGCTTCTTACGTACATATAATACTTATATTACCTCCATTTTTGAGATTTACGTCTAATGCGGTTACCCTAGAAACGCAAGAAGATGGGAAAAGCACTAAATATATCGTAGTCTGCAGTAATTTTAAAACATGAGTTTGAAAATTGAGAGGAAAACTAACGATGTGTATGGTCCATTCACTTTCCAGCGTCCAGATCCTTGAGTACCACAGTACTCTGAAGGAAGCTTAAAGGATAAACTTATTGGATTAGGAATGAAATTACCAGTGACAGACGTTGTACCAACAATTGGAGCTTGTTGTAGAGAGAGAATTCCAGGTGAAATAACCTTAGATTAAATTTGTGTGCTGACGAGTGAATAGACCATACACTAGCTTTTCACCAATGATACGTTGTGCATATAGCAATTATTATTCTAAAATTTCAGGCTAAATATTTAAATCAACCTTAGACGTTAAGGTCAAAAAACAAAACTGAGACATCATTTAACTACGTTTCACCGGGTGGTTTCTGCCTTCTTTTATTGTATCCTAATTATGTTTTTTCGACTTTAGCTAAAGACCAATAAAATAAAAGGTCGCAAGTTAAGCCAAACTAATTTAAAGAAAATTCGAAGGCCTTACCTTACAAAAATACCAGAACTGAACAAAAACGTTTCTTTGCTAGTCTATAACAGTTTCCAAATTGCTTAAAAAAAACATTTTTCGTATTTGAATTTACAGCCATTTTCGCTTGCAACACAAAAAATAAAGAACAATTTACGATGGGAAATGTTCAGACTGTTCGCCATTTAGGGGTTGACAATTCGCAGTGTAAGGAGGACGTTTATTAAGATAAAATAGCTATAGTGTTACAGTAAAAACGTGTGCCGTTATTTTTTTATATTTATTTTAACGCCTTTTAAACTCATTTTCATCACTTTTGTTTATATATCGCTCTGATAAATATGCAGTAACTACATAGTTTTTGGATTTAAAGTATAATACGCAAGAACTGTAAAATGTTTCTGATTGTTTCTCTACTTTCCTTATGAAAGAACCGAAACGTGCTTGAAGACAAAGTCCCTTTAAGAAAGTGTGGTATATAAGTATTGTATGCATTTGTATTTATCGAACAATGGAATTTGTTCATTAATCACATTTATTCGTTTTGGTTATCATGGTAATAAGTTTTGATCGCATAATAAGCAGACAGTTTTCTAACAACTGGCGACCTGGCCAGCGCGTTCCTCTGATATCAGTCCAGCAGATTTTTGGCTGTGGGGTTATTTAAAACAACGAGTTCTTTTAACTAATCCCACGACTATCGACGAACTAAAATATGCCATTTCGCAAGAAATTGAAAATATTCCACGAGATATAATAGAAAATGCTGCTCACAACATAGAAGAAAGATTGTTGCTTGTTGAAGAACAAAATGGCGGACATATTCAACATTTAAACTGAATCCAGTATACCCCACATCTTTATGAGTATAAATGTGTTTTTATTTTGTATATATGTTAATTCTTGCAAATGTTATATCTACTTCAAGATGTAACTTACTTTTGAATAACCTTATATATTAAATAATCACCTAATGACAAAAAATCACAAGAATCACAATGATTATTTTCTGCTTTAAAATGACGAGAAGACGAAACAAAATTTTAATTTTAAAATCCATATTAAAAACCATTGCAAGGCAACATACAGGGTGTCCATAAAAAGAATAGAATGAATTATATAAATTATGTGTAGGTAAAACAGGGCACCAACCACATAGCTCGCAGACTTACTTCGCTACTTACTTAATCCTGGAACCCATCAACTGTTTTTCTTTGGTGTCAAAATTTTCGATAAACTGATATTATAAAAGAAAATTAAAAACTTCAAAGCGGATACTGATTTCACTAATTCCTATATTTAATTTATTGAGAGAACTTTTGGCCCACATTAGGGGCTGTTAGTAAGGCAGTTCCGTTGGTGCAAATCAGACTTTTTGACTTGTATCGTTTTTTATCTGCAAAACTATGCTTTCCACGTTGATTGCCCAAAGACACATTTTTAGCACATAAATCATTCAAACTAAATTATTGCCAAGCTCATATTTTTAGCATTTTGAATTGTCAAAAGATTAACCGTTCCTAAAGAAATCAGAAAAGATGATAATAATTATTGGTCATTCTACGACTTTGTTAACCTTGGTTTTCTTTATCTACTGGGATATCTGAACATCTTCTAGCCTGAAGATGACCTGTGAGGTCGAAACATATGTAGCTGTTTACTGTTCAAGTAATCTTTGCCGGTTACTGTTCAAGTAATCTTTATCTTCTGTTTAATGTTTAAGTAATTTTTGGTTACTGTTCAAGTAATCTTTACCGTATTAAATTTTGTGGGATTAGACAAGTTTTTCATTTAATTCAAACACATTTAACCCACGAGAAATGGATTTCAACTTTATTCTTTTACTTGTTTATTTAATTTGAATTTGGATATGGGCTGGTTGAGTTGAATGAATTTCATAGTATTTTCTTTAATTTACAGCTCCACTTTTCTTATTTTGCACTATTCTTCGAATATCGTCCTCTACTCCTCTAATCTTCAATGTTCTTCGAACATTCTTCCTTCATCAGGTTACGTGTAGTTTTGACCCGTGCGATTACGGCTCATGACGACAATCGTGCTGTTGCAGTCCAGCGATTGTAGTTCCGCTCAGGTCACTGTTATCTCCTTATACTAACATCTGATGGAGATAATTCCCATTGGTAACAAAAATCTCCAGCTGTTGTACGAGTATTCTTACTACGTTCATATAAATATGGCCAAAGTTTTCCTGCGCGAATTTGATTTTTCCTAGTTGAAAGTCGAATTCTTTTGAAAGAATTTTTTTAATGAAAGAGAAGTATCGTTAAATAGATATTAGTATGAGTATATTAGTATGTTAATCACTTGGGTAGAAAGTACACCGAATTATCTTTGCCTGCCAGCGCAGCGGTGGGCTGAAGCAACGCGAATGACGTCATGAGCCGAAGTTGCATGGACCAAAACTGCACGACACCCTTCATGATGTTCATGGCTTCCGTTTCCTCCTTTTTCCTACTTTTCTCGATTCGTATACTTTGTTTGTTGATGTTTATTTTCACGTCCGCTATATACAGGGTGTTCCATATCGTTATGTTTAAATTTTGGGAGCATAAAATAGACTTAATTCTAGGATTAAAAAATCCAAAAGTGGTAGGTCGATCTTTATTCGTTCTGAGGTTACAGACCTTTGAAGTTATAAATCATAAATAACCTAGGTGGGCATGCAACAGCACCACCACCACCAATCCATCGTGGATAATTGTTGTTCATGAAATTCTGGACGGCAATTCTGAAATGTGCTGGTGCACCATCCATTTGCAACCACATGTCTCTTCTTATGATCAGTGGTTGTGGTAGTCACCTTGATTTTCAAAACCTATTCATTTCAATTATGATAAAACAAGCGTGAAATAAGAATTGTTACTTAATCTATCGGCATATGAGCATAAGCTTGTATTCAGCAAGAAGGAGGACATTTTAAAAATATCATTAATTAAAAATTTGCGAAATAAGATAAGTGTTTAGTTGGTTTACGAACTTAAATCTGAATATTTATGGTTTATAATTTCAAATGCCTGTAGCTTCAGAACGAATAAAGATCGACCTACCACTTTTGTGTTTTAGTCTTAGAATTAAGTCTATTTTATGCTCCCAAAATTTGAACATAACGATACGGAACACCCTGTATATGCCCCAATATATTGTAACTTAGTAGTTTCCACCAATAATGTTAAAAGTTAGTGAAAAGAAGTTAGTTAACTTTAGTGGAATTACTGATAATTCTCAAGTACCAACATTGTGGTGTATTTAACCAGCTACACCACGTGGGGGTTTGCAGCGAGAGGTTAATATTAAAATTCTGGTTCAACTATTGTCCGACTTTGATTAAGTTTTACAAAATATTATTTAGAATTCAAATTAAAGACAAAACACTTAAACAATTTTAGAGACAAGCTACAAGTACATACAAACATCAAAGTTAATAAAATGAAACAAGGGTTTGATCCAAACTATTAGCAGGTCTTACTATGAATTGAATTACATTAAATTAAATACAGAAAAAATTGTAGGAAACATCGCCAGCACGAACGACCTGACTAGTTAAGGACATGATTGTTCTTCAAGGACCAACCATAAAGAGCTCTTGCTGACCAATTCCTTATATAAGACGTCAGCTCCCACGCCGTACTGATACTACGTGCATTCACCTTAGCCATGGACATGCTGAGCCATGCATTTTACAAAATGCGCCACACAGCTGACTCGAGTCATATTACAGGCTCGCGGCGGTCATGCACGTGCTTGGATGCCTTTGTTCCTGTCAGTGTGGTGACCCTAGATAACTCGTCATTTCAATCGCGTAGCAATGCATATCATAACACCGTTTCATTACAATATCTTAGCTGCTGTTGTGAAATTAGGTCCTTTGGCAGTATAATCTGTAACTGTTCGCTAAAGGTCTCGTTTCTATGGTTGTTATTTTGTTTCTCTGTTATTTTTGTTTTATTTCACTTTTCGTACCCAAAATATCTTGGGTACTTCCTTTTTTTCTTGAGAAAATTTGGCCTTCATTGAATTAAGTTAATCTTACCGTTTTCGCTATTCTATCAGCTATCTCAACTGAAAAATATATATTTGGTCTATTTTTCGGTCTTCTAGTAGTATATTTTAGAATATTTCTGATTTTCCAATTTTGGCCGTTTTGTTCTCCTTGTCGATTTTTATAATAAAATTTCTTGACTGATTAGATGTGTTCAAATTGTGTTGTAGATCTTCTTCGGTGGCTTCTATAAGAGCCCTGTTGTCTGCGTAGCTTGACCATGCGGTGTTAACTTTTTGCTTTTTCTAGTACCCAACAACTTGTACGATTTTATTGGCTTCTCCCTCTAAAAATTAAAGAGCAGCAGGTTTAAATGTTTAATTTACTGTTCTTTCATACCATATTGCCTCCTAATACACTTGTTAAGAAATCTATAAGTGTGTTATCTATATACCTATCGTTTATCTAGACTGGACCACATGGGTCTACGTCTAAAACTAATGCGTCTCCCCTCCTCTTTTTACGGCTTTTGCTTTATCTCTCAAAGTGAATATTTAGCTTTGAATTCAATTCTTTAATGGAAGATCGCTTTTGATCCTTCTAAAAACTGTTTTATGTTCGTCTGTGGTTTTCCTTGTAGTACTCTGACATAGGTTTTTTTCCTACCGTATGTGTTAGCGTTTCTTACTGTTCATTTTTTGCTAGTAAAGTAACTAATTAAAATTGCTATCATCATGATATCCTCCTCCTTCATGAAGATGTTTTTCTTTATGTTGTTCTTTGAACGACTCATTGAATACACCAACTCAAAAAGGGTCATCTACACTGTCGACCATATGTACCTACAGAAAACAACCAAAGTTTCTTAATTTCTAGTTAAAAAATACTAACGTAATTATGTATACCATAGACCAACGTAATTACTTTATTTTAACCCAAAACCTCAAAATCTTTTAATTAATAGCAACAGTTGCATTTGCTAATGTATTACTATATACTGACCCATGATGTAGTATTTTTAGGCAAAGAACTGTAAAAATGGTTTAAATCCCAGTAACAGATTCAAGTTTTCTAAATTACCTAGCGTCATACAAGGTTAATTTGTACACCTTACATCAACACAAATAAACCTCACGAAAAGCACAACATACAACTAACAATGAGTTGCTGAATTTAGTAAAAAAATAACTCTTAACATTCACTTCTGTTTTAGTTTTTGTGCCTTATGAAGCTCGTTTCATCCTCTTCTGTGCCCTACATTTTCATAACACAACTTTAAGTGTTCACACCATTTCAGTTTTTTTCTTTGTATTTATTACAAAGAATTCTACACGAGTTATACATATATTCATTTATCCATGAACTATTCGTAAGAATGCTTTCAATGTTAAAATGTTTTCTTTGAAGGGCAGCATCGGCCGGCTTTTTCCTTAATCCTATTGTGTTTGTATGTTATTGCTACCTGAATTTATACAATTTTATCCCGAAATCGTAAGATGATTTGCGTTTTATTTAGTTACTAATCGGCTTAGGCAGCAAGCTGCCTAAATGAGAGACAGATTCCAAGTCGAAAAGAGGTAATCTTTCATTTACTTGTACCGGGAACGATTAAAAATAAATCCGTTTGTCAAAGGGAATGTATAACTACGGTCCGGGATTATCGAGCTTTGGAACAAGCGTCAAGTTTAGTTTCGGGGATTTTCTAAGGTAACTCAACGTGCAATGCAGCCTTCCGAAGAGCTTATGCAATGAAAAGCGTATCAGATTTTGAAAGCGAAACGCCGTCCGGCCGCAACGTATTATTTCCTTTTGCGGTTATGAAAGATAAATGAGCTGCATTAGGTCTAAGAACACCACTCACCGAAGGCTTTACTTTAGGCCTGGTCAAATCTTACAAGTTGCAACAAGGGCTGCCTTTTAGGAGCACGTACTACGAACTTTATAGAGGAAATCCGTTTTATAGTAACTCTAAAAATATGTAAGAAAATAGATAATGACGAAATGAGACCAGAAAGTAATCTGGTACGATATAATCGCCTTCTTGTAAGATGTGTATTTATTTTAATTAAAAGTTCTTTCGGTTTATGCGCGTCTTAATCGCCATCGCCAAAAGGGAAAGCAATAAGTATTCCAATGTTGTTGTAAGTATGAAAGGGAATTGAGTCTCGTAAATCAGAGCAGTACTTAGTAACAATGTAAATGAGGTTGCTTTACAATGCAGAATTGCAAATTTCAAGGTTTATATTCCTTTTACGGTAAATGAAAACTACTAAGAATGGGGTGCTTTCTCTTGGATGACTGCTTAACCTTGCAAATACGCAGTAGGTATTTGCAAGAAGCTGTTTATCTTCCGAAAGTAAAATTAACACATTTTATTTTCAGTATAAATTTTAGGCTTAATAACAACAGCTCATCAACGCAGGGAGAAACTGTATCAGTTACGAAATTCGATCAAAGTTTTAGTAACTTGTCAATGTACTGATAATTACCACTGGGGGTTTTCCTGTATTGTTCAACGTTATTGGTACCTATGTTATTAATGTTAGGGTACGTTGACCAGTATTGCATAAACCACCAATTAAACTGGCGCCATGTGCTTTGCAATAGCCTCATAGACTCGTGTTCGTTATGTTTCATACTGTGGTATATTGATACTTCAGTTTGTAATTAGTTCGGGCAAATTTTAATTATTATGCTTGAATGTACGAGTACTTAATATAGTGGCTTTACAGTAAATTATTGCAATTTTAATTTAATTCCCATAGTAAGACCTAAATATTTATTAGGTCAAATTTTAGTTCAAAACCTAAACAATTTGTGATCTGACAGCCCTGAAAAATTTAATTTTCTAAGCCTATTTTAAATTAAATATTTCGATCACTTCAACAGCTATTGGTGTTTAAACCACAATGGGATTAGTTAAATGCCAAGGATTGTTAAAAGTACCTACATGAATAGGGTGCGTATTTTAAGGGAAGTAAAAATAAACACTAAAACTTATCGTATCTGATTTAATTTAATTACCACCTTTATTTCAGAAAAATCATATCTGTTTAGAAAAGAACAATTTTTTGATAATATTAATTGTGTACAAGGGCGGGATGATAAGTGGTTAGCCTAATAAAGGTAAACTAGTTATGTGTATGTCTTTAAAATGATATTTTTTTTCAAGATAGCCCCCTGACAGGGTAATGCATTTTATCCAACGAAAGGTGTTTTCCTCGAGGTCAGCAAAATAGGAGCCTACGACGGAGTTCTCTTCCTCGTTAGTTGAAAATCCCTATTCTCCCAAGAAAATTTTAAGGTTAGGGAATAAATGGAAATCAGAGGGAGATAAGTCCAACGAATAAGCTGTTGCGTTCCAGAAGGTTAGCGCAGTATTCGGCATTTAAATTTCACTTCTTTGGGAGATATTGTATCATCTTAATCCCTTTAATTACCAAAGAAACTGCATGATTGTTTTGATTTATTTCAACAAGCAATAAAATTAAAATATTAAAATTGACTAAAATTTGTAATAATTTAATATTTACTAGCCCCTGCGAAAAAATAAATAATGGGGAAAATAAAAGAATGCAGTGCAGTTGTCACTCCTTATAAAAAGGAGATTGGCAGCATGAGATAGCAAAACAACTTCAAAATTGGTTGCTGGGGGAAAGAATAAGCAATGCCCGATTAGTCATTGAAATGCAAGCTGTATACGATCTAAAGGACTCAATAGCTGAAAATAATGCTATAATACTTAAAAATAATAGATGTCGTCGACTTACGATACTTAAAATTACTGCAGTTATTAATGAACACCGTACTGAGCCAGTTAGTGTTTCTACTGTTAAGAGGTGCCAATAAAAGGGGCTCATTTGGAAAAACTGCTCTTAGAAAGGCACTACTAAGCGTCACAACAAAAGGTTGAGGCTAGTGCGGTCCAAAGGACGTATTAATTGGACTGTACAAGTGTACAATAATGGAATAAGCCACTTTGGTCTGATGAATTAAAGTTCGAGGTATTTGGCGGTATAAGACAAATATTTGTTCACCGATGGCAAAGAGAGAGGGCTTTGGAACAATGTACGTATAATACCATCTGTAAAACACAGACGAGAATCTATAATGGTTTAAGGTTGTTTTGACAACAGAGAGGTACGAAATCTCCATTTTACTGAGAGAATAGTAACAAAAGAGGGATGTAGGAAGATCCCGCTAGTATAGATCATATATTATCTTCTGGACAACATTTAATTGGAAATTGCTTTGTTTTTCAATAAGGTAATAATAATATGATATTATTATATTATGATGATAATAACTACCAATCCCAATTCTGTAAAAATTATTTCAAAACAAAAAAGCGCACAAAATCTGCATCTAATTAATTGCCTCTCTCAATCACCCGAATACAATTGAGTTGTTATAGGAAGAACACTCCACAGGAAGGTTCAAAAATCAAAGGTATTGAAATATTAAAAACGAGATCATACAAGAGTTTTGAAATGATATCTCTTCAGAAAATCTTGATAAACCAATTGAAAGCGGTATATTAAGGAAAAACATTTTATTTTAAGAATCAAAAATTTAACTTTTAGATGGTTTTTGCAAACCTTTTGATGGCTTGGTTTTTGTTAATGTTTTGTCAATAAAAATATTGTCGTATGTATGGGAAATATTTGTATTAATTTACAGGAATCAACTGTTAGAATTTCTTTAAAGGCCCAAACTTTTGAGCGGTAGTGTACATATATTTTTATGGTACATATCCTTTTCCCAAATTTTAGCTTAAAAATTTTGGTCAAAAGTTATTTTGAAAATCAGACTATTGCATTTTCCTAACAGCTCGCACAGGTTCCTTTATTTACAACTGGTTAATCATTTTCTCTAATTTTAAAAGGCTGTAATAGTAGCTACTACGAATTTTAGGAACTAATAATAGGTACCAATAAGTTGCAAAACTGTTCGAAGCTAGTACAGATGTCTTAGTTGACACTACTTCATTTTGGTTGTTGTGAAATGTTACTTTATGTTGTATTAATCATTGTTATTCTCATTTGAATTAATAATCATAATTATTTTTCCAAATGTAGCTTGAAAACTGTTAAAAATAAATTGAAAATACTAGTAACTTGTAATTTCAAAATTATACTTAGATAAAATAGTTTAAAAAAAATAAATTTAAGAAATTTTGACAGTATCTATAAAATGTATTAATTTATTCATTGGACGAAATGAAGGTGTCAGGGATCTTAACATGCGTCAACTGCTATAGTTATTAGAATTTTGCCGAACCCAATGGACTTTCACTTAGAAAGGACCCTTATTGTGCCAAACATCGTACTGGCATGGGATCTACACCCTTTCCTCAAATTCGAAACAGGGTAAGCTTTCAAAAATTATCCGCATTAAAAATTTTGTGTCACCTGGGTTCGGATCGACTCGGAAAAAAATTCAAAATTAAGACCTAAAGAAAAATAGTGATATAATACAAAATGGTTGTATTCTACAAATAAAACATGGCCCTCCTACTAATTAACAGCAATTTATATAAGACAATTATAAAAATTAGACCTATATTTAATATAATTAATATATTTTTCGCCGAGAGCTAAATAAATACATATACAGGATATATGGTAAATATACTACCAAACTTTACAGGCTAATAATTGATAAAAAATTGAGTCTCTCATTATTTTTAGGTTTTATGTCCACCGTTTGAGAAATGCAGTTTGCTATAATAATATACATAAGTAATGGGTATCCCGATTAATTAGATATGATCTTGAAACTATAGTGCTAAAAACAATCAGTGCTTAAATAATATTAAATAAAACTACTGTTAATTCTGGGTTTGCATATTTACAACAAATGGTCAAAATGGCCGCCGCGATTTATCCAGTTTGCTTCTTAATAAGTTGTCATCCTGTTTAATAGTTTTAGTGAAGTCGAAGTTTTTGTTATGTATGTGGTACATTAGTGCTTTTAGATGTCCCCATAGGGAAAAATCCACTGGTGATAAATTGGGTGACCACGCCGGCCAATGTACAGGTCCATTTCGTCCAATCCACCTTTGGGAATATTCGGTATTTAAACAATTACAGCACTAACCTGAACGAGTCCGCCATCATATACAAGCCATATATGTCTTCGTATTTCTAAAAGTTCTGGCAAAACGTTTAAAAGAAAGTCACATATAAAGCACCATTTAAACGATTTGGTAATTCCTATGGACCAGTAAGGTAACATTCTACTCGTAAATAACCCGCTCAAACATTAATTGAAAATCGTTGTTGGAAATTTCCAGGACGTAAATTACCAAAATTTGATTAAAGAATTTTTTATCTCTAGGTTGTTCTATTAACTATTCACAAACTCACTATGTTTAAAATGATGGAAGCTGCGTACGTGGCAAGGACCAATAACTCTTTTCTTTTTCGATATATTGAATATAGAATTATAAAAATATCGATGTGTGGAAATATCGAATCGATGTTTGGAGTTAATTATTGGAAATATATCGATTTAATCGATGTTTTTGCGTAGCCGTAAACCTACATTTCATCACGTTTAATGATGTTGGCTTGTCCAGCAGTTTTGGCACACTTCAACTCACTGATCATTTTTCTCTTGTGTCATCAAGCGAGGAACCAATTTTGCGGTGACTCCGTGCATCACTAATTTTTCTGATAAAATTTTATGACATGGCCCAGTTCAAGTGCCACATTGCTCTGCTAATTCCCGCACGATTAACCGTCGATTTGAACGCACCAAAACATTGAGTTTTTTCAACATGAGATTCATCTGTTGATGTTGATGGCCTTCCGGAGCGAGGATCATTATCAAACGATTCACGACTCCACTTTTAAACCGGACAAACCACTCATAACGCTGCGTACGGCTTAAAGACTTATCATCATAAGCTTGTTTCAACATTTGGTAAGTTTGCGTGAACGTTTTGCTAAGTGTTACGCATTTCACATTGCAACGCTGCTCCCGTAAACCACTCATTACTAGAATCGGCAAATAACACAGATTACCTCTAACTCCTCAAAAAACAATAATACAAGAACTAAGCAATGAATCAACAAACCGAAAACCTCTCTGGGAAGCTCTGTTGCCGCGAAATTTAAAAAGGTAAAAGTTCGGTTATTTTTTGAACAGACCTTGTACTTTTGGTATTTGAAAAGACGAAGCAATTCTTGTTTTAAAAAAGTAAGAGCCCTTTCAACACGCAGTAAACGTCTTTGTAATCATAGCTCGTCATCCTGACCAGCTCTTGTTACCGACTGACAGTAAACAGTAACTTTACTAAATAAGAATAAAGAGCAACCTAATATAAGAAAAAATTGAAAAGTGCCTGTTTTATATCCCAGATCAAAATGCATACTTATGTCTTTAAGAATATACAATAGCTTTCCTGAGCAAAGTTAACGGTCCAATTCTGAATTCTAAATTACACACTTTACTGAACAACACGCCTGATTGGATACTCACGACAAATTCGCATGGGTATTCTTACTATAAATATTGGCAGAATTTTAGATTAGATGACTTCCTAACTTGGGAGTCCATACTTTATTTATTTATGTAAGTATTATTATAAGTTTTAGATCACATAAAACCCGTATAATCAACTATTTGCTATGTAATATCGATAGTTTATGGTGTTATTTTCAAACCACAGATTTTAGTTTTTAATATCATCTATAAATTAGTCGAGGAAATTTCCAGTGCCCTACTTAACGTTATAAGTGCCACTTATTAACTTTTAACTCTTAAAAGTTACTTCAATAGAACTGGCATACAAGAGCTAACAGCATATAAAGAAAAAAGATAACTAAAAATATATAAGTAGATAAATTCTAAAATGAGACTTTTAAATACATGCTTGGCAATTAAACGAGTGAAAAGTTTGACCTTGTTCGTTCCATTAAAAATGCTAAGCTTGCTTGAAATTATACAAGGCGACACTCTTAAATCTATGATCTTTCAAAATGTAATTTATAAATGTATTTGCTTGTGATATACTAAATAATATCGTGTCTGATTGAAGATATTCAGGTCTAACATTTTAAAATGGTCATCCTGTTAAAGCGTTATCACTTTAAAAATTCGAACTCTATTTTTTAAATTCGTATCAGTCAGTGTATGATATCTGATTTTCTTGCCCTCAGAGTTTTTCTTTTAATAAGTGGAAGGGAAAGAAAATATATTTTATCCACAACTTACATATTATAGAGGCATAATTACACTGATATCAGTTGTATTGTGTAGACCATAAACCCCTCGAGTTTTATAGCCATAAAACCCTAGGGTTTTATTTTATTTAAAACACTTAATTTAATTTAAAACACTTTTGCCTGCTTTTTGGCAAAATTTATTAAACATTAGTGTTTAATATTCACATTCACATTGATATTAAAAGAAAAAACCTTATTAACTTGATTAACTCAGCATCATTTGCAACAGCACTTGGAAGTCTAACTGGAGTGGAGCTGCCACAAAAATTCGGAGACGCTTCTTCTTAAATTCTTTTTGCAATTTCAATTTTGTTTACAACAGAATCTTCAATATATCCTTTCGCTACAGAGCTCGACTTCCAGCCACCATGACCCTTGATGATAGTAATATCGGCGCCTGCATTCGCCAATAAAGTTGCTGAAGATCATCGCATGCTGTGACCAGTATAAGATTCCGCATTTGATAATTCCAAAAACAAAGCAAATTTTAAAGGAATTTTTGATAACGTATTAGTACCAACTGCCTGTCCCTTGCATTTCCCATTTGCATGCCACAAAAAGAATCTATCAGTTGATATATTTCGAGGACGCAAAGTCATGTACTTTTTACACATGTTAATTATTGCAAATCCTTCGTCCATAACGGTGAAGCTGCGTGAAATATTTGTTTTCGTTTCTGTTATTGAGATAAACGGATAGGAGCTTTTATCTTCCACATCGTTTACGGTTAAAAATGTTAATTCGTTGTATCTGCAGGCACCAGCAACGCCAAGAATTAGTGCAACCTGAAAACGTTCGAAATTAACAATAAATTCTTGTTATGAAGAGAAATTAAATAATTACCTTCATCATTAGGTATTGTTTCTCATGTGCCTCTTTCAAAAATTGTTCAATCTTTGCCTTTTTCGGTACGTGAGCTTTCGAAGAACTTTTCAAATAAGCTGTAACCTTACCATATTTGAAAATATTAACGTTGTTATACACTTGGAAGGTGGCTTTCAGCATCGAATACTTTGTCCACATTGAAGAAGCGACATATTGTTTTTGATATTGAAGAAATGTGAAAGCAGCAAGTCTTTTATATTACCGTTACACCCCTTTTTCCTCTCCACATGTTGAAATCGGCAAATTGCTTGTCGTAGAGAGACTTAGATTTTACGGGCAACTAATCCAAACATGTTTCTTGGGCTTCTTCAGCGGTAAATGCTGAAATGTTCTGTTTTTCTCTCATTTTTGACACCCGAACTGTTTTTATTTTCACTAAAAACAACATAAACAAACAACCAGCCGCCGACCTGCCACATTTAATTCGATGTTTCAAAATTCCCATACTTATGCCTCTATAATATAGTAAGTTGTGGATAAAATGTTGTATTGCATTTGTGGATTATCAGCAAATAAAACTCTTGAAAATTGCGGCCTCGTGTCTATACAACATTTTTAGCGAATTTTATGTGCCTCCTAGTCCACTCATACAATAAATAACTATTATTTAAGCGTGGATTTTTCAGAATTTTACTGCTTTAAATTCCCTCTTCCTTTTATAAAGTTATGCAGTTTACCTAGTTTGGTTTCGTGTCCAGCATTTTTTCCTTTCATAATTTCTTCGTTTTAGTCTGTATTTCAATAACGCATTTGATAGTTTATTTTTGGATCGCGGTTGCTCTTGAATCATTCCTGAAATTCGCTAATTCTATTATTTTTACGTTACTGTATCTCTAAACATTGTAATGAAAGAAAAATCAACATTTTAATCACTAAATGGGATTCGGTTGGTCATAAAGATTTTATATTCTTTCTGGAACATCTTTAATTACAATTTACCCACGTTTGAAAGATGTCAAGCAAATGTCTTCTTAGTTTTCTTAGTGCCATATCATTTAACTGACGAGAGGGTCAAAGCCAGACTTTTAAACGACTTGGCACCGTGAACTTTGTTATATCCCCCTCATACTAGGAAAATGTGTTCCCTGCAGTAGTTTTCCGTTGCCTTCTGCAGAGATTGTGAGCGCGTATTAAGTGTATAGTGTATGTGTTTTGTTACTATTTGCAGTCGACCGTAGAAAGAATCGTTAATTGGTAACCAACGATTAAAGGGCTTCTTACCACTGTGTGAGAATCGAACCCAAGCCTGCTAGCTATGAGCCCAACGCTCTTACCACTGCGCCAACGAGCTTCTAAGTAAATATTAGTGACCTATAAATAATAGAAGTAATTTCAAAGATGAATTTTAAATTCTATAGCAGCTGTTATCCATAGACTGTTTGATCATACTATAGTATTACAAAGTTCCGTTACTTAGATAAATTCAACATCATTTCGCCTTAAAGATCGCTGGTATATTCTGGTCATAATAATTGTAACACCGCTTCCCTTCAGTCAGCCAAAAATCAAACTAGGCTCATAGGCTGAGTGTTATATTATTAGATTACTTATGATACGGTAAATTTCAGTTTACCTCTGACTGTTAAACCAAAACATTTTCTATTATGCATTAATTAATTTTTGGGTCAGTTCTGTTTTGGCAGTAGTTACAGAAAGCATTATTCGGTCATTTCCTTTATACAGTTTCTACGGACTTTCCGAAAAGATTTTAAAAAGCGAATTGAAAATTCTGGGCCAAAAGGAATTGACAAATTCTATTAAATTATTTTACAGATAAAAATACCGTTTCCTTCGTTCTGTCATCCTTTTCTACATTTTAGTGAAAATCGTCTTTCTAAAAACGTGTATGTTTCATCAAAATCTGATTTTCAATTTTGTTTTTGAAACATTCAGTGTACTACTCCATAAATAAAGCCTACTTCTGATAAGTTTTACAAAAGTATTCTGCGTATTTTTGAAGAACTACAATATAGTTGAGTTATTTGTTATAGAGTTGTGGTGAGGCTCCTCTATCTATGGTTCTTAATATTAGTAGTGCAAAAACAGTTTTTTAACAAAGTTTTTTAACACTGAAACTAAATTAAAAAATTGGGAACAAAAGGATTGTCCGAGCACTGCTAAATATTTACAGAAACGTCTCATGGCTTAATTCAACCCAAACAAAATGATTCTCCAAATTGAAGTTATTGAGAAAAATTTTCACAAAAGGTTTAAAGACTTTGTAAGATTGAAAATATTACCCATTGCTAATCTATATATAAAAATAAAAATACAAATAGAAAAGCAATTTTATCTCAAATCTCAACTATATTATAGAACTAATGTTTGGAAATGAACAAAAATCACACCGAAATTTGGGAATGCGCAAAAGTAAAATACTTAATTTTGACAAATGCAGCACAGAAGATATTATATTGGTTTGACAGTTTTAGCAGAATATGCATTTTTCGATATACACATTTTAACGTCAGAAATAAGTCTTTACGTGAATATCCAACCTAAACCTGGACACTGCCATGATCTTATTACATTACTTTTACTTATACCAACATTTATTGTTCTTCCACTTTTTTTTTTATTCATAATATACGAATATTATATTTCATTAAAGTTTTATATTTTTTCTGAATACTGGATCGCCCTCAAAAATGTAACTTACATGTACAAAAAGTTTGGGCAGCCCTGCTTTGTATGTTTTTTATAACTTGTATCAAATATTTAGACATTACGAGAGTATCGTCTTTCACTCATAATTTCCCAGATCGACTTGCAGTTCGCTCTTCATTAATGCCTAAAAACGCTAGATAGTTTCAGGATTGTGTTCTCTTCTTTTCTCAATATGTCGTTAAAACACCAAAAATGCAAGCATCATCGTCCTTTTCTAAAATTTTGATTGTAGTTCTAACAGAAGCATAATATTTCGGCCTATGTTTTGTATCCTGTGTTTAGTAGGTTATCATCTGTACCTATTTCAACATATTTGTTAAATAACGATATAACTTTTGACAGTTCCATAATTAGGGTATCTTCGTGCTTCCCAACACACATGCTAATTTTAACAGCAATTCTTCACATTTGAAATTTTATTAGTTTGGTGTTTATACGAAGGATTTCTATTACTGGTTCCTCTAAAAGCATAATCTAGTTCGGTTGTAAGTTGGTCTATATTTTTGTTCTAGTTTCGTGATTCATCTACTTCATTATTAAGATCTTTATTATACCATAACAAAAAATCCATTCTTGTATAGCCATTGTATTAATTCTATCGTATGATCAGAAAAGATGGAAGTCATGTGTGGTTCTGAAAACAAAACACTAAAATCCTTTTATTGAGGCTCGTGTATTCAGTATGTCAAAAACGCCAACGACTTGCATTGGAAATGTTTACTCAGTTTCAAAAAACATTCATTGTTGAATCATAGTTTTGAAATAGCACACAACGTGAAAATGGAGTCTTGAATTACTCTTTTGTAACATTCTATAATTTCAATGTAATTTTAGATTTAGATCTTTTTTGATCATACTTTAGTTGTTTTTCTATTCCCTTAGGACTGTGTCTTTTGCTGTGCCTCTTTTCTCTTTGTACCCTGAACAATTTTTTCCGTTTGTTGTTAGCGCTGACAGAACTACATCCTTTCTCATCTAGAGCTGTCTTTATCTTTTCATCCGCGACTTTCAAACCTCTTTATTTAATTTCTTTTGTACCCGTTCCTAGCGCTTGACTTGTGGATGTACTTACTATACGTATTAAGAATATTGTTAAGTTGAGTTTAGTACAACAAACTTAAAAATGTGACCTGGGCCATTTTTTACTAACGTCCTAACGTCCTTAGAGGACTTGAGACAGGTTATAAAACGTCGATTAATCAGTAATTAGTGTTCGCAATCTAAATTTACCTTTTTGTTTTCTGCCATATAAAATCTTCAAATACAGAATTCAGTTCCGTCTGTAGGTTATTCCCCCATATTTAATGTTATTTCGATAAGTTTATTCTAATTCCTTAATTATTTAGAGGAGGAAGAAGAAAACTAAAGTTTTTCTGAATCGAAAGAGTATCGACTTTTCTGAACGCAAGGACTTTTAATTTCGAAATCTGGACCAGAAATCTAAAACCCGTGTACAAAGAGGTTTTGTTTGAAGTTCGTCAAAATTTAAAAGGGTACAATGTTATCTGGTTTTGCTGAAAACACAATGTTTAACTTAAATACTCTCCAGAAAATACGACAAACAAGTAATAAAGGTTAATAAGCGAAAATAGCAGTACACAAATGTAAAACTCAGGCGAGGTCTCCAGAACACGGATTAGCGTATACTAAAAGAGAAACGTCATTAATAATAAAAACAAACATTATCCCTGCTCTGCGTTTCTAAAAAAAAAAATACAAAAGTTTAAATCTCTTCTGCACGGTATTAACTGCTTTATTATTTAAAAATATTACTAAGCTTGAACCACTAATTCACCTAATTCGAAACCCTTTTTAATAATCTGGAAAAATCTTTATTTAAATAAAACCTCAAAACGGAAGGGAAAATGCTGTTGGGAAATGGAACATTTATTTTGATCTCTGAACCGTTAATCTTCTCAATGTTGCACATAAATTTAATTTTAACTACGCTCAAATATGCATAAATTGTAGGCAGCCAAAATTTTGATTTACTCCTATTAAAGGGAAGTTGTGGCCTCTACTTGTACCCCATTCATCCTGCAGCAGGATTGGAATAGAAGTCAAGATGGCTAAAATTGTATGTGGAAGATGGAGATTAAACAAGTTCCACAGAAAATATCTAATATACGCATTATACCCATAAATTATGTTTTGGAAATAATATTTCCCTGCTACAAACTTCAGGCATATTGATTTATTGATCACGGAAATGTAAAATATCGAAACACTTACATACATATGAGTATAAATACACAGCGAATACTTTTTTGCTTTAATTTATATTTGACATGACAAACAACCACATAAATAACATGCCCTATATTAAACCAACTAGCATGATAAACAAAATGCTAGGAAATCGATTATGCCTTTCACATTAAGAATTTTAAGCTCCCGCAATAAATAAAATACTTCCTATTTTTATGCGATAAATTTACAAAATATAATCTCTGGCTAGTTTAACATATCTACAAAATTATTCCGTTTTGGAAAGCTCCCAGATTTTTTTTATATACAATTTTCAACCCTCTAAAAACTGTCCCCATTCGAAATAAAAGTTTAATTTCACATTGACTGTCAGTCTTTTACTTTTACATGTTCAACTAATGAATTACCATTGTTACCAATACAAATTTAATCTCAACCTTCATCAAAGTCAGTGGCTTCCTGAAACCGATTTTTTTTATTCCTTCTATTTCCATTTAATCGCTTCGTTAAATAATTAAATAAACCTGCCTGTTACCAGCATTTGTCACTTATCTGCGTTTATTTCTGTCACATTAAAGAATGCCTGCTGAGGGAACGAGGGATGTAAAAACCGTTGTTTTTGTCACTGCGGGTTTTCTATGCTACTGATTTTTTATGATCTTTTTCGATAGGATGTTTTATCAGTGACAGCGGAAATTAAAATTCTTTTCTTAAAGAAAAGTTTCGGTACAGTAAATGCGTATGCGGCGTAATTCGGTTTACTCAAAAGGTTTGAAAATTTCCGTAAATAAATAAATTTCATAATCACAGCACAAGTTTTAAATTCATTTTTAAACGTTATATTTTTGAAATTTGCCCTTTTAATGTTATTTGTATTAGCTTTTGTTAAATAATGCAAGGAATTAGATATTAAACACGCTTTACTTTGTTTAGATACGTATATTTCCCATTAATTATTTTTAAAGCTCATATTTTGTAAGGGAAAAGCTAATGGCTTTTTAAATACTTGTTTCCAAATTATACTTACCGGAAATGGCAAACATAAAAAACTAGTTTACTTTTCGTCAAATAAGAAGGGGAAATATTAGAAACTATTCATATTTAATTAGGATTATGTAAAAAGTCACATGCTGGAAAAATACAGGGATTGCAAAACAACTTTAGGAAAACCGTAATTTTTTTAAAAAGGCAGCACTCAGTTACGAGTTGACTTCGTTTAGATGTTATATTTACTCGACTTGTTCAAAACCTTTTTGCGCGATTACGAGGATGTACGTGAATAGCAAGAACTTGTAGTTAGTAGAATTTCACAGCGTTCCTCACTTTCAAATGCGTCTTGAACTTAAAAAGACTTAGTTCAACGCTTTTCTAATGTTTTTTAAAGGTTGCACTTCTATTTAAGGCAAAAGTTAGACAATTTAAGGAAACTTAAAACAGCATTTACCTAAGAAAAATATAATTTGCACAGAAATATCTACGACTTGCATATTTCACATAAAGTAATTATGCAAATAGTACATTTTTGAAGGATCATATAGGAAATTTTTAATCACCTTTCGACTTCAGAATCTTTTAAATTAATCCTTATGTGTTGGTTTTCAAATTTAAGATTCGGAGCCTGCAAAATTGGTCACACTGGCCCTTAGGTAGGACATACTTTCCTATATGTTATTCTGCCCTCAATATTCCCTTATCTTCTTCAAGAATGCCTTTGCAAAAATTTACGAAAGAATTATTACTCCCACGTACCCCTTAACCAAATATCTGGTTAGCATTCCTAAGGAATATACAGAGAAATCTTGTTCGCGTGTCCTAAATTCTTTTCACTTTGTGAATCTCATCGGCTATCTTACTATAGCTTTCAAAGGTACCCTTGTGAATTTTGATCTCACTTCCCTATTTACCAAGGTTTCAAAACCTGATTCAGTAGTTATCAAATAGTTACAGCTTCAAAATGGTAAACTGAAATCGATTTCCTTCCTTAACTAATTTTACAAATAGATCTTAGACGCTGGCATGGGTTCTCCTATTTCTTCGGTAGCCAATATTTTCATTAAATATTTCGGGATGATAGCTTTGGAATCTTTTGCATTAAAGCATAAGGTCTGGTTTAGTTTTTTAGACGACCATAATTTAACCTCATGGGAGGCACGCCATGTGGGTGTATCTTTTTTAGACCATCTCATCAATCAATATTCCGATACAGAAGTCCCTTTCCTGGGTCTTGGTAAGATTAGAGCCAGATGTTCGATGAAGATAATCAATCTATCCCAAAACCCACCCACATGGATTGGTCTCATCATGACTCAGTACATAAATTTTGTCATAAGCTTTTTCGTTCACTATGGAATCTCGGCCTTCCAACCTAAACAGTTTTTAAACCATACATTCAAGGAAAAATTTCCCGTTTTGAAGCATCCCGGTATTGCGCGCAGGTAGAGACCTTAGATTCCCACCATTTTGAGTATTATCTATTCTAAAAACACCCGATTCCTCTGCCGCACCTTGTACAATCTCCACAAAAAGAGCTCGAAACATCAGCCCAGTTTAAGCTATAAAATTCTGGCCTTACATTTACAAGGTCTCTAATCGCATTGATAGAGTTCTCTAAAAACACAACATCAAAATTATCTTCAAACCACTTCCAAAGGTTTCGCAGATCCTTCCTTCACCAAAGTACTAACATCAACTTCTATCATCAGGAGGTGTCTATAAGATTGATCGCTCGTGTGGTTTAATGTATATTGCGGAAACTGGCGGTTCTGCATGCACACACATCTGTTGCCGAACATCATCACGACACAGAGTACAATATTCTGTTTGAAAAATAATTTTTCAACTCCATATCTTCATCTATTTATAACAGGACAATGATGTACCATCAAAATAAGCAAAAGGCATTTACAGTTTGAAATGCGGCACTCCTTTGGACATGGAAATCTGTCTTCTGTATTTTAGTTCCGCATCTACTGCACACAGCTTCTTTACTCGATTTGGCTGTTCAACAACAACCGATATAAATATGCTGTTCGTTTCCCTTTTCTGCGTTTGATCTGGTACGGTTGCCACTTTCGGTTACTCCTCTTCTGAATTACTGACAAAGCTCCTTATGTAAGTGACATCGGGTCTTTCTACCTCTACAATGATGCGGGCCAAATTCATAAGCTGTTATTTACAACTTTGGCTATGGTTGTGGCTGTAATCAGTACTTCCAAAAGACGAAGGATTAACCACTGAGGCATAGTTTTGCTTCTTTCTGGAATGGTGTAGAGGTATTGTACAATACTCCTGAACATTTTGACATTGAGACAGTTCGAGGCATTTCGAAACTGTGAAGGCATTCTAAAGAAGTTTGTTTTTCGGAGGGTGGCGTGCCCTTTATAAAGCGTTACCGCCTTCTCTTCATATGTCCGTAGTGTACATGTAAAGTGGTCCAGAGGCATAGGGGACTATAGCTTTACGTGGGTCCCGAACCACGAAGGTGCTTGCACTTCTACTCCAGAGAAGAGTTACTAGGCAAAACTACCTAGGTGATTTGCCATTGCTTTCCGATGTATGTGCGTTGTGCGTCTCTGCGAATCGAACCTTCTAAGTTTCAGTGGTCAGGCGTACACTGAAGAAGCTAAATGAGAAATGCGTTTAAAAATATACGGATAGTTCATAGCAATTTTCTGTATTTTTTCAGGAAATCTGACCGATATTTAGTAGTAATTATCTATATTAGCTGATTGAGTTATTTACTGCTTTACACAATATATTGTAAATCCCTTGAATGAATAAGAAACCCATTATTAATAAGTCCCAAGGTCCCTACGAATTATCCTTCGCCAAAGTTTTTGTCCAAGAAATCATGGCTCATCTTCAAATCTTCCTATTTTTCAATAGAATATTCTACGACGCCAGCAAATTCCTCTGAATCTGATCACGCACACGGCTTATGATCTTTCTGCATATGGAAGTCTATTTTCACTATTATTAGCTTTGCCGCAAATCGCACCTAACCAATCTACTTCTTTATTCAATTGAATTAATCAGCAACAGACAGTATAAATATGCTGTATCTTTTCCATTTCTACAGAAGGGTTTCGCTTTTGACGTGGTTGACATGTTAAGTTATTGATTTAATTCTGTTCTAACCCCTCACAGTAACAATGTCGCGGTCCAAATCTCATAGGCGTTCAATTAACTATGACTCTGGCCATAAAACTCTTCCTAACTATTACCACCAATCGTTGTCCAAACTACGATAAAATGATGGGCAAATTGCAAATTCGTGAAGTTTTGTCTCAAATTTCCTTAAAATGTTTAGAATTGCCTTTGTCTCAAAATATGCCTTAGAATATCTTTAGATTATCGATCCTATTCAAATATGTAAGATTGCTTCAGTTGGGGTCTTATCGCTTAAACATGTGACAGACCAGACTCCCTATAAAAGTACCTAATTAAGTTGTTTGTGCAAATTAAACATGGACAGTTTTATGGCTTTGTTAAACAGGAAGCAGGGCACTGAAACTGAAATATCTTTAAATTTGGAGGGTTATTGAATTTTCTTCATATTTTGGAAAACTTTAAGATTGCCTCGGCCATCGTTAAGTAGATACATACATCGAACTGCTCAAAACATGAACATGTTAACAGATTAGTTCAGGTTACCCTGAAGCACCATAGAATAACTCGAAACATTTTAAAATGCCTCTAACTGCCTCGGAACACCCGGAGTTGCCTTAAAATTCCTCAAACTGACTCGGAATGTCCCAAATTGTCCCGAACTACCATAGTCTGAAAATGCCCCAGCACTATCTTAAAAATGTTTCTACGAATGCATCCGGGCTGCTTTATTAAGAAGTAAAATATTGCATAAATTATTTTAAATATGAAAATCGTAAAATCCACAATTGATACAAAACCCTTAATTTAACTTAATTGTCGATTTACTGGTTGATGTGGCTAATTTTATTCAGTGCCCTTTTAAGGTATGTTTATTAGCTAAAAATTGCTCATTCAACGTAAACCTTTACTTTTTCGTAAACGAAAACCTGGCACCATAAAAAACAAAGTTTATAAACAATTCAGCAAGTGAGGCTGTATGGCGTCCTCTAACAATTCACCTTATATTTTATGAAGGTTGTAACATGTCGAACATCATGTCTCAAGAAAGCAACAATATTCGCCCCTTCAAACCTAAATCAGCGCAGTACATTTACTAAATTAACAATACTTCCATTGCGGTTATGAATCGATTCATTTCAACAATCGTGGATATTCGATTTTTATAGTTTTGTGGGACACATTAAATTACAAAATTTTGCCGGTATATAAACCTTTTTTGAAAACAGGGGCAACATTACGTTCAGTGTGTTAGCAGTTCGTTAATTTAGTCTTGATTTTAGCGAAATACTCAAAACAAGGAGTATAAAATGTCAAACTTGCCACAACAAACTATTTCATATTTTAAATTTGTGTGTTTGGAAAAAAAAATACGAATCTACAACCAGATTTCGAAAACTCAATTATTACATTTTATTTTTCCTTGGATAATGGAATAACAGCATAATTAAAAATGCATGCTTAAATTCGCCTTCTTATAACGTACGGTTTATATTCATATATGCCTACATACATTATTAAGTAACTTCAGGGCCGACTTCAGATGGTAAAACTGGCGAAGCAGCAACCTCAGGGCGTAAGCTACTGAAATGCCGAGACCTGAATAAATATCAATCGGTGATGACCTGTTTGTGCCGAACGTGCACAGTTTGGATATTTCGTTTCTGAATAAGAAATTTAAAGCAAGGACAACGTTTTGTCCTGCTGGTTAAAAATGTATGTAGGACTTTCGTTGATGTGTTCGTTTCAAATGTTATGACTAGAACGGTGTGAAGATTTAAACATCAGAACGGAATGTTATTGCCCGTTTTCATAAGTAGTAATAATAAAGAGTTCCATGCACCCTGTACTTTAATTAAAATAATGGGATATTTTAAAATTAAAATGTTTTTATTCATAATACCATACTTCCTATAATTATAAAACGGACAGTTTATTTCCTGACAGCTCATAAACCGCATTTTAATTTCATCCTATTAACCGCATGGTTGTATATTAAGTACCTCGTTGGTTTAATAATACTAAAATTTATAACTACAACATGTTTCCGTTTAATTATTATGAAAGGTTTCAATCTTCAGTAACTGTAATTAATGACAACTACGTAACGAGTGTTTTAGTATATTTCGGAATAGATTTTAATTACTCGTTAGCGGCCAATTTAAATCGAAGGGTTCGAAATAAACGGGAGCGTGATCAAAGAATCCAGACGCCGTTGCAATTTGAGCCCGAATCTTTGGCCGCTGAACTCCCATTGTATTAAAAAGGCTTTCCCGAGCTAACTTTGTGGCGAAACGTGTGCAGCGGACAACATAAATCCATTACGAATTTTTCACTTGTGGACATTTTGGCTTAAACAAAAATTTTACTTACGCCGTTGCATAAATACAAAGCGACTAAGTGGTTTAGGAAAATAGGGTCGAACTGTCCTGTTTGTTTTATAAACCGTAACTTCCCTCCCCAACCAATTAATGCTTGCCCAGAGGACAAATCTGCACAAACAGCATCAAATGCCGAATTTATTTTGCATAAAAAATCGTGTTTTACATGATAGAATGAAAATGTTCTGGCCACCGAATATGGTGCCGGAATTGCCAAGTTTGGTTATTTTAAATTAGCATATAAATTGTGTGGTAGAATAATGGGACCTGAAAGATAAAACAATAAAAATGCCTCAAGTAACAAGAACCATAATTCGTTTTGACGTATCAATGCCTCTATTTATATTTCCCTGTTATTCCTTCGATAGTAATTATTTTTTTTAGAGTTATAACCTCCGGATGTTAATTGATGTGCGAGATCAAAGCTGTCGTTCTGAATTTAAAAGGTAAAACGATAGTTTTAAAGCTGATATTAGCGACGTAGACCACAAGTACAGAAAGGGTCCTGAATCGAGGGATTGCATGTAGTGTTAGGGAAGCCGTTCCTAGTGGCGTCCAGAGAGATAAAAGGTTCAATTAAACGGATCTCGTACGTAGAATCCAAAAGGGCGTCCGTTGGAAAAGGCGTGAAATGAAATTACGGCCTATAGCCTCTGTAATTGAACTTCGACCTGACATGTGCTTCCCAAGCGACTGGTAGACAGCCCACTGATGTAGGTTTTATTCCAATTTAAATGCATTTGAATAACGAGATGCTACAGGAATTTGAAAAACCGCGTTAAACTAATTGACGACATTTATAGCGCAATTGCTAAGGTCTGTCATTTGCACATTTTCCCCTTAATGAAGGAACGCTAAAGCTAAAGAAAATAAAACCGAAAAAAAATTAGATTAGACTAGACCCGTACCCAAGTTTTATTTCTTTGCGAAAAAACCAAACTCGTGATCGGCGTTCAGCTTCCGTTGGAATTTCTTTCTTAGTTATATAATTTTCGATCTAAATCAAGCTATATCCGTTCTAGTGGTCGGTTTTACATAAAAGCACAGTTTGTGTCATTGTTGTTCCGGGCGCATTCGATATTTCTCACGGATCATTAGCACTTTAATAATAAAATCTATCGGTAGCATGTGTTCGAAGTTACCTTTCCGGCCCATTTCGTTTCCAATTTGGTGCTATATATATAGCGAAAGAGTAACCGATTGTTCTAAAAGCTTTTCCTTTAACTGGGAACTTTTCCATTACCCAATCACTAATAATTTATGGAAACGCTTTTACTTTTGTGTGTGCCGATGCGTTCTTGCTCTTTTCACCGATACCATAGATCAGGCCGCTGCATTAGACCGGTGACAAATTCCGACCAAATTTTACTCGCAAACAAATTCTTTCAAGTTAAAATATAAATGTAAACGAACGACCGCGCGTAAACGACGAGGGGCAATTTTTTACATTAAGAAAAGTACGGCTCAGCTGATTCCCATGTGTAAAATAAAGAGTGCGGACAAAGAAATTGCTTTCATTGATTTGAAGCAAGGACTGTTTTGTGAAACTCAATAGGTATTGTGCTGCTTGAGCACTGACACTACAAAAACCTATTGTGTGTCATTGTAAAAATGGCAGTCAACGTTTAGTTGCCCATTCAGTAGCGACAGGTGGTGTAACGTAAGTCAAGCGTTGATTTCAAATCTTTACAGGTAAATATACGTAATAAAGAAAGCCTATAAAAAATTTATTACTGTCTTAGTATCAACATAGCAGATTATTTGTTAAATTTTTGCTTTTAAAAATATCATTGCCTTTTGAAACTTGACTTACGGTACATGGCTTAAATCGTTGAACGAATGAACAATAATAAAAATATATCAACGTAAATTTACGGTTTTATAGTTTCCACTACGCAGCAAAATTTGTAAATTAAATTTAGATGTCGATAAAAACAAATCAATCAAATTCATGCTTCTTACTTAAAATTGCAAATTTCAGTTTTGAATTTATAAATGTGGATAACATAAGTATTTTTCTTGCAACAAAGAGAATATTCTCCATTACTCGTATTAGCAACCATCTCCTTGTTTTCCTAATCTGAGATTTAGATATTAAAATGTTCATATTATTATAAGGGCATACTGCAAGTGTAGCTTGGTTCATTCGTCTTTCTGTTCATGATGAAATATACATTTATATTTTTAAAAAAGAAGAATTGCGCCATTTTGCTATGAGCTGTCCCTAGAGCTCTCTTAACAAATTTGAATAATTATATTTTTTCATTTAAAAATCCCTGTTGCTCGTAACTTAATTTAAAATGGACAGCTTTACCTACCAGGGGCTTCCAAAAAATTTCTTAAATCAGCTTGGGTTTTACTTTCTTATAAACGTGTAAAATCTTTATTAAATTCTTTCAAGTATATTTATTTACGCACTGCTTTAGTCCCAGGTACTGCTTTGGTTCTCTATAACTGTGTAACAAATATTTGATTAAATAAAAAAGTTTTGTATTATCTCAGGCTATAATCACAGATTAACAAAAACAGTAAGATGCAATGCGTTTTTCTGATTTTCTTACTGAAATTGAATCATACAAACGAAAATTGTGGACTGGATTTTCAACATTTTTAGTTGAGATATTTATTTGTCTAATAAAAATTATTTTTTCACGCAAAAACAATATCTTTTTAATATTAACAGGTGTAAGTATTGCCGAAGCGCTCACTTCAAGGATTCTTGAATTAATATCACCAATTTCGCGTTCCATAATAAAAAAATTAACAATATTCGTATATGATAACTACTTCTTCTACTGGTGCCTTATTCTCTAGGAACGTTGGCGATTAGCATGGATATTCTTATTACTTTATCAACTGCTTCTCTAAATAATTGCACAGATGATATCTCAAACCACTGGTTTAGGTTTTGCAGCCACGAGTTCCTTCTTCTTCTGGCCCCCTTCTGCCTTCAATTTTTCTCTGTATAATAAGTTGTTGTATTCTATATTTCGTGTTCCCCATAGCTTGTCCGAAGTACTTCCGTCGTTTTGCCTATTCTTCATAGTGCTTCTTCGTTAGTTACATGTTCTATCCATAAGATAAGCAGAATTCTTCGATAAAGCCACATTTCAAACGCCTCGAACTTTTTCATCATGGTTTCTGTCATGGTCCACGCCTCGACGCCGTAAAGAAGTACTGGCAGTGTATAGCATCTGACCATTCTTATTTTCAGTTGCAGGCTTAGATTTTACTGATGGAAAATGTTTTCATTTTATTGAATAAGTACCGCTCTTGCCTTCTCGATTCTGCATCGGATTTCTTGAAATATTTTTTTTGAGTAGATGTTAAATAAGGTCGGTGAGATGACGCACCCTTGGCGTACGCCTCTTTGGATCTCCACCTCTTCTGTTTTGTTGCCATCTATATTTCCATAAGCTGACTGATTCCAGTATAAGTTCGCGATGATTTCTATATCTTTGTTTTCTATACCTACTTCTTTCAATATTTCTATTAGCTTTGTATGTTTGACTCGGGCAAAAGGCTTCGTAAAATCTATGTAGCATGAGTATACACGTATACAGGGTGAATAAAAAGTAAGGAACCTCGATGCTGGAGCCTTTATTATTAGTTTTAGAAAAAAAAGTTTTAGACAAAAGTTTTATAACGAGTTATTTTCCACAAAGTGATGGCTTTAAATATTTTTTTCAAGGTCATACCTTTGCGCTATGACGTCATCGATACTTTTTTTAAATAGCAACCTATATTTTTTAGGTCGAAATTTTATAGCATTTTTTTTTCTCTTTATGACCATCCAAAAATATCATATGGTTGCATAAGCGAAATTTCTAGAAAAATCAAGTTGAATGTTATTCGTACCAGTATTTAACGTACGTACTTTTATCACAAAAATTAAACATATGACTATTAAAAACAAATACAGACAATGTTTAACATTACTTTATTACAGAAGATGTTCAAATTGTTCGCCATTAACTATCAAAGTTCCTTGGGTGGTTTTGTTTCTGGTATATATCATTTCCTTTATTTTTCTGTGTGTATGTAAGTGATCAAGCTTCTGTCTAGTTCCTCAATCTCGTTACATTTCTCTGTCAGCCATTTTTCCTTTGCGGCTTTGATTTTATTTTTTATTTTCGTATGTACTGTACAATATCCTTCTCTGTTTTTGTTCTTAAGTATTCTTCTCTGATCCATTAGGGTCAGAATCTCGTCTGTCATGCATTGTTTCTTTTGCTCGCGTAGCCTTTTTATATGTTTTCTACTGATACCTCTAATGACTTGACTGCTTCTGTTCCCTTTTTGTATGGGTTCTTCTGAGGTTGACGTTATTTCTTCTAGACCGGTTTGAAGTTCTTCTTTTACTTTTTGTTGTTCTGTTGTACTATGGCTGTTTGTTTGAGTTTTACTTCAAATTTACAAATCAGTGGATTGAGGTCGGATGCCACGTCTGTGCCTTGGTATGCTTTAACGGTTTTAATAGCATTACGGAATCTGTAGGAATCGTTATATAGTCAATTTGATTTCGTATAATGTGGTTTGCTGTATTGCCTGGTGCAGCCCACGTATAAAGTCTGCGTGGCTAAAGTTGATAAAAGGTGTTAGAAATTATCAATTGTTGTTCTTTACAGAATTGTAGTAGTTGATTTCCTCCATCCTTTCTGAAGCCTAGACCATATTCACCTATTATCTTATCTTCTTTCCCTTTACCAATTGTAGCGTTGAAATCGCCGATAATCATTGTGATCGCGTTTCAAGTTTAATTGTTCATAGAATTCTTCTATAATTTGTCCGTCTTTATCGGCAGTGGGGGCATAGATCTGTATAGTATTCCAGTTTATTGGACTTGCTTTTAGTTGTAAGGTATACAATTTTTAAGTGAAACGTTGACTTCTTTTGCGACTGCTATTACTACTCCGTTTCGGTGCGTGAGGTTTTCATTTCCAGAATAGTAAACTGTATTTGGCCAGTGTGTTTCGCTAATTCCCAGGATTTTAACATCTAATCATCATTTCTTTGACGACATTGTGAATTTTGCCACTAGAATACATGCTTTGCACATTCCATGAGCCGATTTTGAAACACCCGGAGATTCTTCGCACCCTCGGCCCATCAATACCGATATAATTTATCTTCAGCTCTATGGCGGTACTGTGGTTGCTGCTGCTCAACCGCAAACTAGTTTTGATTCACCCCCAGTATTTGATTTCCTCAGTACCTACCATATCTGGTTGGCTTTCCTCATAACCACCACCTGGGGAGGCGGCCGATGTGGAACTACTTCCTTGAAAATTGTATTAAAGCATTTGACAGGGACGATGGATTGCAATAAATTTCAAATTACTTCTCTAATGTAAATTTGTGCCCAATAACCGTTTATAGTAAATAACTTGATAGCTTGTATTAAGTTATTTATGACTAAATCGATGGATGAAAATGTGTTTAAACGAATTATTAGAACCCTACCAATTACACAGCAGCATGCTTATATAATTTTTATTTAGAATTTGTCTTTTAAAAAATCGGTCTTTGAGTTTGGATAATTAAAAAATAATCATTTTACTAATAATGCCTTAGTTATCTCTTAAAAACTGAAAGAGTCGAGCGCTTGAAAACATCGTGTAAGAACATCGAGGTAAGAGGTTGGAAGTATAAAGGTAAATCGTTTATGCAGAAGGAGAGAAAAAACTGTCTTACAACTTTGTACTATCCCGGTTTTTCCCATGCTTGCTAAAGTAATACGAAAAACAGACAATTTTTGAAATAAAAATAATTGCTTCTCTTTATTTAATATACACCTTAAGCTGATTTGTAACTATAATCCTAATGTTCTATTGATATAAAGCCCCAGAGTACCTATATTAAATAAATGTTGACCTGGATACAGTAAATTAGAAAAATTATTTTTGTACAATTACAAATAATACAGGGGGGGCGGTACGGTTGTAAGCATTGGTGTGACGCATCGCTCTACTACGTTAAGCATCGGTGCCAATGGCCAGAACTTGGACGGGCGACTCAAAGCAGGCTCAGCTTACTACGGCGCGGTGTGTCTTCCTCGACAAGCTATAGGTCTTGATGGCCTGTTAAAGCTGAATATATATCATACAAAAATAATACAGGCTGGTTAAAAAGAGTACATCTAGTTGGCTTCGAAATTTGTTTGCATGAGCCGCTATATTATTCTTGGATTAGTCAAAACTGTTACTAACTGAATCTAAATTCTGGACAAGCTTGCGCGGATGATATATTTCAATTGACATGGAAAATTTAAACCCAACTAGATGTATTGCTTGGTTAACCACCCTGTGTGTTTATATAATTAGGACTATTTAAGATTATTATTTAATTAAAGCTTATAATACCTATATTTACATGAAGATATATAAATGCATTTATTAAAGATAATGCAAGAATATTAAGCATTTACTTACTGCCTCCTCTACTAGTTCATTTTTTTTCAAGTTTTAAATATTAGAAGGGTTAAAACTACAAAGCTCTGTCAAACATTATTAAGCAGATTATCTTAAAGATAATTGGGTTGCATAAATTAGAACGTTTGATTCTGAAAATATGCAAAAACTTGACTCTACAAATTTGTCTCGTGTAAAGTATCTTTTGTAAGATTCTCATTCTATCCACTGTTCTAATAAAATTCGTTGTACAAACAGCGTTATGATCTTTTGTTTTATTTTCCGTATAAAAAGGTAAACGTAAAAACGAATTAAATTAAATATACAGTTACCTGAATTTCAAATAAGAAATGGGTCTTATTAAACAAATTCTAGTGCAATTACTTATAAAGTTATTTCCACATCGAGGATTGTTTCGAATTAATCTTTGAGCCTGTAATTTTTATTGAAGAAAGTTCCACTAACGCTAGCCAGATGACGAAGCTCTCCAGAGGAGTCTTAAAGCCAGAATTAAGGTTTAATTTATTTTGCTTAAATCATATAAAATATTTATAAAATTATTGATTCTGATGGGTACAACAATATTTATGGAGATCTTAGCAGAGTTTATTACGTAGATATGTAACCGTTGTTTGTCGGAATGAAACTTCATTTTATTCAACTAAAACTTTTAAAAAATATTTTAAAACAATGATCACAGAAACAGTGTTGTTTATGCAATAGAACTTCTAAAAGTTTAAACAGAGCTGGGTTATAGTTATACTTTATACGTTTTGTTTTAAGTTTTAATCACGAAAAACTAACAATAATCGGCTTGAATCTCTGTCCTCTAATAAAAAGTAAGCATTTCAAAACTTTCTGTATCTGTAGTTTATAGTTTCTGCACAATTCAGTGAGAATTTGATCGGAATAATGCTTACACACGCAGGGCTCCCTGACAATTAGAATATTTTCCCCGATTACGTATTTTAATACAGAATGAAAACTTTTATTATGCACTCACCACATCAACTGCACTAATACGATTCGTAACTCTAAAACTCCTAAAAATTTCTATAACAACCGTCGGGATTTGAACCATAGTGAGGGCTTATTGTAAAGAGAACTTCTTTGTCACTTCCCCTTATTATCAGTTTTGATTTTCTATTTTCCTTCGATTAAGTATCAGCAAAGAATACCTAATAATTTATGCTCTTTGCTGTAAGTAAACTCCTCATTAATAGAATGCATATAAGCCGAATTAGGATCATTTTAATCGCACGTGAATAGTAAGTACTTTGCTTAATTAACACAAACCTTATTGTGACGGTCTATAACTACATACTGACTTTAATACCTAACAAACTGTACTAAAATAAACTGTTTTTATTTTACAATTAGAGCCGTTTGCCTCTTTTATGATTAAATTTTAAGTAAACTCCGCTAGTTTCTGGTTACCATAGTGATGATAATGATATCCGAAAAAATTTATTGTTTAAGTAGGCTTTAGAGTTTAAGCCAAAGCTGTGCAAAGTATTCCAAAATATTTGATTTTTGCTTTTCGATTTTTTTTATTATTTATACATCATCCTTTCCATGACTGATTATCCCCCAAAGTAAATAGAATGTGTGCTTACTACAGATTTAATTCCCAGCATGATTTCTTAAACCTTCAGCTTTGTTTAAGTGCCTCTTATGATTATAATCGATCTATTAATAGAACGTTCACTGCTGCACTTGTAACACTTGCTGCACTTAATCTTAACTACAGATATTAGTAAAACCTGGCATGTTTTGCTTCCAGTGAAATAATTTTTGTATTCTAATGTATTCATAGGCGTCGACTTTCAGGGGACTGCCCCACTTGAAATTATTTCAACTTCACGTTAAAATTACCTATATTTCAAAAAAAAGGAAAATCTGTTTGTTAGTAATTAATAATTTAAGAAGCATTTTTTCTTACGTCAGAGTTTCTTAAATGTCACACAAGGTTTAATAAATTTCATTTGATGCTCGAAACGTTTAACATGTTTTAATACAATACAAGCAAACATACTTTACATTACTTTTTTTACGTTGCACATAAAGATTTACGACCAGTTTATCTAACAAAGTGGTGTATAAGGGTAGTAGAATCTACTGCATTAGAATTTTAATTTAATATTGTAAAGAAATGTGCAATACGTAAAAAAATTAAGAAAAGCGATTCGTTTTTTTAAAGCACTTACGTGAACTTCCAAACACTTCAGAAGTTGAGTTCTTATTTCTCAACAGTGACATGGTTCCAACCTAGAGAATGCTCTTTTAACGGTAATATTCGCAATAACTTTACATACATTTTCCATAGAAATAAAATTAGTATACATTAAATAAATGAGTCAGCTGTCGGGCCCAAATTACTCATGTGTTAGACTTTCAACAGCTGTTTACAGAATAAAGCTTTAAAGTAGAATCTCATTGTAAACATCTCTATTATACCTTTCAGCCTTTTTTAACTTTTTAGCTAAATAAGGAATGGAGCCTGTGCTCTCGTTCAATCGATCTTCAGAAGTTGTACCACACACAAAAATATTAATAAAAACGTACAGGTATTTTTGCAACTAAGTTGCCATCCTCAGTGTTGCGCTTTTTTGGCACTATTGGTTGTAGTTAGGAGTTAAGGAATTCTCTTCACGAAAGATGACCGAGACAGAACTCCTAAAAATATTCTCTTCACCAAATCTTCTCTAACGAGCTTAACACTGAGGATGGCAACCTAGCTGCCCAAATACGTATTTGTGTTTCTTAATTATAGGTCTTTCTAGCTAAATATTTTTTAATATAAATTTGTTAATACAAATTCTAACAAATACCTTTACAATTTAACTTAAAAAATATAGAATTGCTCAAGTAAAAAAAGTTAAAAACTAGGAATTAATTAAGAACTAACCTTACGTTGCATTGCAGAAAAAAGTGAAAGCGTCTAAGAATGGGAAATATTTTCGGGATATTTCGATATATCGAATATCGATTTGGAATTTTAAAAATACCCACGCAACGATTTAATTATAAAAGGGATGCATTTATAAAATAATCCCATAAGATCCATACATATCTGTAAGATTTTATTATAGTGTATATGGAGTACTTATCTGATGAATCAAGCCATCGAATTATTGTACCTACGTATTAAATTGCTGGATGTATCGATTTATTCCATATATCGATTCATTCGGTTCATCGATATTATTCAAAACATCGATTTATTTGGAATATGTGTTTTCGATATTGATATTTTTTAAATATCGCACAGGTCTACTCTTAAGTAACTTCACGACAAGTGCCGAGGATAAACGAATAACTTCAGCGAGTTCCATCGTAAAGCCTGCACAAATTCTAAATGGCCAATTTATAAAGATATTTACTAAAAAACGTTTAAATTACTCTGAAGCAGAATAAATTCTACATCAAACAAATAGTTAGTTTCTGCTTATTGCTCAAATTTTGATAAGTTTCAAGGGCTTGACTTGGCTCTTTCAAGTACAACCTAGAGCTAGGCTTAAGACAGTTAGACATATCCTAAGGCTGACGAAGTTCTAGGCATGTTGAGGGGTAGTTGGGGAATTCTATACTAATTTTAATTTTTTTAACAGCCTAGATAATTGACAGTAGCCCTAAATTCGCAAAAGAGTTCGAAAATAACGAGACAATCTGAAAGGTTCGTTCTTAAAATCGTCTAAGGCTCGACGGTTACTTCATAGCTGAACGTTTCAAACTTTCAAACCTTTTACTTTGGTCAACAACGAATTGAACATTTATTCTTCGAATAACACATTCATTATTAACTTTAATTCATTTTTAATCCGTGAACTGTTAACTTTCGCTGCTTCCAATACCTGTTTCCCAGGTTTTCATTTGGTAGAATCTCTCAAATGATACTTAAAAATAGAACGCCTGAAATCCCCAAATCGTCAGTTAAGCTATTGTTTGTCATTGTAAGGATTACTGGGAGTATTCTAGTAAACTGCTATTAAGTTAGACCATCTCTGTTACCGTAGCAACGGTAAACGTTGTTCGTAATCTCGTTTACTTGCTTTGTTTTTCCTCATTCCCTCATTAGTAAATACACCATGTTTCGTTAGCAAATGAATATGCGGCAGCCAAGCTAACCATGCTCATGAAGGTAATAAAATAATAAAAGTTATAAAATATACGCGGATATGAAATACTTATGCTACGTTATGAATTCCAATAAATATAAAACAATGCAGAATACAGTTAAGCTTTCTAGCATACGTAAAATTTCCTGTTTATATGAAATCCTGCTGAAAACATGGTTTCTATTTCTTCGTAGCGGAGTTAATAACCCTCGGGCTACCATAATAGTATTACAACTTATACTACCAAAATAGCATCAAAAATGACCCACACTATTTTCTTACTAAAAATATTAATTTTTGTTATATTACTATGAGAATAGATATAGATTTCAAATAAATTAATCAGAATAATTTGTTTAGGAACATTTCCTATTTATTTCTACACTATTAATAACATATACGTATATTATAATTATTAAAAGGAAACAAAGTCATTTTTTTGTCAAAAACATTTAGGTACGTTAAAATATTATAACTAGAGACCGAATCTAGTAAAAATTTAGTAAAATTATTTCAGTAGAGCGACATACTTAAGTAGCATTTTTAAAACAGTTGTTTACTATTGCCGCTCTCTAGAAATTATAGTAGTATTTCTTAAAAAGGGATGGCAAAGTTCACCAGTCATTATGGTGCAATATATTTACAATAGCCGTGGCCAAGCTTTCGTTGAGACACCAAACCAATAATTTGTTATTGAAGAAATATATCGGTGCAGGTGGAGGCAACCTTATTCACAAATATTTAGTACCAAAAAGCCGAACATTTCTTCAGAGTTAATATTTTGACATTCACATTGACGACGTGGTTCATGAATTCATTCCACATCTTAGCATCCTCATCGGCTTTTTTATTTGTATACAATACTGTTGTGTTCACAATGTCATCAGATATAAACAGCTTCAATGTGTCCAGTATAGATGATATGTGCTTACTTTTGTCTGTAAGGCTTTCTAAGTTTTGCTAAATGATATTGTAGACAGATTGGCAGATTGTGTTTCGGATATATATTTCCATGTACGGCCTGCTACTGTGTGATTTTGATCATTTACTTGAATGTTACACTCTTGATTTTCAACTTCATTATCCGTTGAAACATCAAATTTATCGTCACTTGCACCTAGGAATTCTTCTAGGTGGTCTTCATCTGCATCACCACAAATTTCATCTATATCAATATCATCATCACTCGCATAAAGCGCACTAAACAATTCACTTCCAGTAAGAAGCCTTTCTCGTTTTCTCTTACTCATCTCTTTCCTAGTACTCATGATTTAACAGAATAACACACCGGACGCACCCTATTTATACTGGGTCATAAGATGCACTGATAAATACTGCCAAATTGAACGCTGACAGATACTATTCAACTTGTCAGTACTCTATTGTGTAAGCGCACGCACTACCAGAACCGGGTCAAAAGTGACCCATTCACCATTTTGTTGAATACAAATTAACCTAACAGCATAAAAGCATTGAAAATAACGTAAATAGTACGATATAAGCATTTATGACCATATTTTGGTAGATCGAAGGATAAATATAGAAAGTACTGTATTTATTCATTGTAGTGGCATATAATAGGCGCCTAACGTAACTGAAAATTGATTGAAAAATATAACATGCTATATAAACTTGCAGTAGCACTAAACTTTACTTCCTAACAAGCCCCTTGAGGGTTTAGCGTTCAGATTATGTGCTTCGCATTGATCGTACAAGTACACTGTTTTATAACATATGAATACATTAAGTTATTCTATAAAATATTTCTTCGTGAAAGCTTAAACTGAACATTCTCTCTGTAGCAACTCAATAATATTTAACCACTTAAATTAGGATTAAATTTAGCAAATATTAGGCAACAAAAAGGAAATGCTACGCAGCCGTTAACTTGAAATTGCTTTATGGCCTCATTAGTGTAAATTATATCACTAACTGTGGTTTAATCTGTAGGGTTACCATTTATTATACTCCAATGAAGGGCTAACCTTCCAAAACATAATGATGAATACGGTTTTTGTATGCATATTATGTTGTTGCTACATTTAAAATTAAAATTAAAGTTTGAAAAAATTTTATTCTTCTTCTTTAAAGCGTTTGAAGTGCGACAGAAACGAGTAAAATATGGTTGGTGATTACTTCAGCCTGCTTTTGGCAGTATTTTATTTGGTGTGTTTGCAACTGCAGTTTACAATTTGGGTTTAATATTACTTTTCAAATCAGTAAAAAAAAACACTCCGGGTTTCTGTGTTAGATTATTTGCAACACATTCAGTGTATATGTAAAGAGAATCTTCCACACCTGTTCTTGATTAAAAAGCTAAAAATATTTAGAAATCATAGATTGTTCAAATATCCTCAGTTTTCTGCTGTATCCTAGATTTAGAACAGTAAAACCCTAGTATGCTTCTCAAAGCAATACGTTCCACAAGGCTTATCTACAGCAACTGCTAAGGTTCGAATTTATTTGATATAATTTATGTTAAGATTTAGTACGACCCCCAGAAGTCGTTTAATGATTTAAGACGTGGGGATCATGATGGACTAATACAGAGCTGTTACGACCAATTCTATGCCAATATGGATTAATACTCTTAAGTCAAAGGTTGTATGTAGTATTGCAATCAAAGTAATTCAGTTACGGCTCACAATTAAAATCGTTATTTAAATCAAGCGATTTATTTAAAAAAATCATTGATTTAAATCACGGTTTTAGATTTTGACAAATTAACAAACAAAAACAAATTACACAAAAGTACTGATCTTCAGTGGTAAAAAGACAAACTTCCTAATGGAATAAAAACTTTATTTAAAGAGTTAACTGCTCTAAACGAAATTTATATTATTATTAAATGTTTTGACAATAAATACCCTCTTCTCATTAGAAGAATATTCAACATTATTATTCATAGTAATTAGGTAGATACGTGAATAGATAACTGAAGAAAATAACATTTATTTTGAAATCAACAAAATTCAAATTTGCATTCTAGAACATGTAACATATGAGTTTGATTTAAATCAAAAAAATCCGATTTAAATAAAAAAAAATTGATTGAATCGTGATTTTTATCAACCCTGGAACTATGAAGGTATTAGAGTTTGTAAATAATTAAAAGATGGCCGATAGGGAAAGCAAAGACGAAAATAAAATATCCGAAGCATAGCTTCTACAATAATTTACATAAGAATTATTTGCAAAGATCATAATTAGTGCTGCAACTGAAATGTAGATTAGATTTAATTCTTACAGATTTAGCAAGGTTTGAAATCAATGTTTTCAGACTTTCGATCTTATTGTCGTTGAGGTAGATGAACCCGAAGTTTTGACCACTTTCGTAGAGAACATCAGGCACTAAAAGATTAAAACTTAAAGAGCATTGTGGTTCGATGTAATCAATCAGTTACCAGGAGTGAAACGTTTCGCCTTTAGTGTGGTTTGCATGTTGAGTTACCTTGGCCTTTTTGGCCTAACTTATAAAAGGTTTTTGACGTTCAGTGACTGTGGGATCTTTTAGTCCTCTTTTAACTCCTATTGAAGTCTTCTACAAAGCCAGACGAAACGTTGAGTTATTCTGTCTTTACAAAATTAAAACCTGTAAGATCTTCTTTCGATTCTGAATCTAATTGCAAAAGTTTTCTTACCATTTAAGGATAATATTGAAATGAACGATTTCAGCACACTTGTTGTTTGCTGATATTTTATTTATACTGTATTTGTATCGTTTCTAGTACCTCTGAAACACCTTCTCAATTATGCTTCAATTAGCATTAAAGTAACCTTTAAACATTAAAATTTGAAACTTAAATTAAGATGCAGAAAAGAAAAAAATGTCCTGATAGATCTTATGGTCAATGTTTAAAAGTAGAAAAGTGGGATTTGGGTTTGACGTTATTATTAAAACATATTGGTCGGTATGCTCATCTCGTTTTAATTTAATATAATGTTTAATCACCACAGCAATATCGTGTATCTCTGGTTTACCCATTGAAAGTTAGTAAAAACCATATCTTTCTATGTTTATTTTAAACATGACTTTACTTAAAGATGACTTTAAACGTGAGATCAGAATGTTATTTAAATAGATTAATTTTCGATATTTTCCCTTCTTCTGGAATTCTTCTAACACAAACATATGAGCTTTGTTAATTATGAATCTAAAATTCAAAATGCTTCGTATTCACATTTTTGATACAACTAAAATTGTTTTTGTCGAATGATCTTTGTAAATAAATTGAGGGTGAGGTTTAAAAAGCATAGTAGAATAAAACTATATCCAACATTCTAAATCATTGTTTACTAGGTTACACCTTTTTTTGTGGTAAAAATGAAGAAATAGCAGGGGTAAGCAATTGAAAAAATGTGCAAAGAAATATTTAGTATGGCTTCAGGCTAAACTTTAGAAAAACAATAACAAACATTGAATGAATATTAGGATTTTCCTTCCGAGGTTATGCTAATCCTGCTAAAATGCATTTTAAACAAGATTTTATTCTTTTAATTTACAAATTGTGACGCCAACGGTTTTCATTACGATTAATACCTAAGTTATAATATTTTATAATAATTATTAACCTGCAGCGTCAGTTTACTGTCTATAATTTTACACTTATATTTATAGTTATCAATATACACTTTGACCAGCTTCGATAATATTACAGTTGGAGATCAATAAACTATAGTGCTTAATATAGTATGGTCAGGAGTGACTACGAAATTTTGAAGGAATATGTTATCAAACACCGAAAAATAAAATATGCTATTGTATACTAACTGTTAAAGTGAAAAAGCATTTAGACCTTTTGTTTTATTTTTATCGTATTGGCACACTTAGGACTCCAAAATTTCGTAGGTAATCCTTATAAATTTGCTTTATATTCGTATTTATAAATATTTTATTCTAATTAGACATAATCTTCAAAGTATTTAAGTAATTATAATTCCACCCCCCCCCCTCAAAGAAATCATTTACAATTTACAACAAACTCAAACCCTACGAAATCAAACTCAGTTTAAAATAAGTACCTACCTGTTTGTTTTTGAGATACAACATACGGTTTATTTCGTAACCCCTTATACATACTGAATAGGCAACCACCTACACAGATTCTATAAGGTTTATCAGCTATGTGCAATATGTGTTGCCTTACGGTTACGAGATAAAATGGGCGCGCCGTATATTATTGTTGAACTTAATCCGGAAGCATTTAACGTGCCTTTAAAAGGGTAAACAGTTCTCGTAAGGATACAGCGGGATTGTTTGTTCAATAGTCGACCTATATTTGTTAATAACATACACAAACAAAGTTTGATGTGTTCAAGGTCACATGGATATTGCGCTATAAACTGCGCTCGTTACTATAACAAGGCTCTTCGGATAATTACTACTTCTAACGGGTCAATATGGAGATGTTTAACAACTATCCAACTTTGTAACAGTGTTCCTTTTTATTTATGATGAGGTTTCATCATTAAAATTTTGTAACAGTAGAAATTATTTAATGCTTTCATCCTTGTTCCATTTCAGAATTTTATTAGTACTTTATGGGTGAAAAGATAATTCGAATTTAGCACTATAAAATTCCGAATATATTTTTAAACTATTACTATGTTAAAGAAACTCACCACGATACATATTCAGAGAGTATTTAAGTTGGAGTGCCCTAGTCTTTCAAGTATCTGGTTAGCTGCTTGCAATTAAAGCTAGTTTGCAGCACTCAGTGCCTTTGCGTTAGTTTTTCCAGTAGTAGTTTGTTTCAATTGAGGATACATTTCTGAAATTGTTATTATATTTTCTAGACACAGTTTGAAATTTGAAAACTTAATTTTATGTCTAACGTAGCATTCTCGCTGCAACCAAAAAAATATATATTTCTTTAAATTTCGGGGTGTTTTGGATGATTTGTAATTTTTAACTATCTTTTCATTAGTTTTATTTTTAATCACAGTGATATGGCCCGTGGCACGAAGAAAAGAACAGTAATCAACAAATTAACATTACGATAGAATATTCAAATACAGCCTAAGTAACAAATTTGTTGAGATTTTATTATAAAACCAAAACATCCAAACCTCACATATTTAAAACATATTTCATTGTTAAAATCATATAGAAGTTGAAAATTAAAAATTTTTTATTTAAACAATTCAATAATAAAAATAGGACCATTTTAAAAAAATGTTTAAACTGTACAAATCATTTTTTAAGAATTTCGTTAATTAATGGCGAATTAAAATACCTCTCTAATGTTGTTGGTGCCGTCTTTTAATTTTTTTTTTCTAACGTCTTTTATGACGATTCAGAGTTTTTGGCCTTTAAAATGTGTCCATAATTTTTATCAGCTTTGTAGTTTTTAGGGTACTAAACCTATTTATAAATACTTTAAAACGTTTGAGAAATACAAAAATTTCAAAACTCAAATTTCATATTTCCAAAATATGCGATAACATGTGACCAGTTTAATTCAAATGACCTACCGATACACACATATTAGATTTTAATTTGTTTTAACCAAATTTTTTCGGCGTATTGTAATGAAGTTTGTTTCAACATTTCATTGAAGATTAAAGCAAAGGTATCGGCACTAATGCCCCGCGGAGGAACAAGACTAACAGAGATGGTTAGGGTCTTCGAAGTCGCTTTCATAATCCGGTTGTGTCGCATGCTAAATACACAGGGTAGTGTGGTAAGCACCACGCCTTCGACAACTAGCTACTTTCCCTACTAAACCGCTGTGTTTCGGTTTCCAATTATTTTCAGTGACTGGGTAGACCACCCCCCGAGCATGCGATTCGGCTTTGATCTCGAGACCTTCCCCACTGTAGTGAAGTACTAACTACCCGGCCACTCCGGAAATTCGTCCAAGATTATGAATGCAAATATCTTTGAAATATATAAAATTGTACCGCCATAATCAAGAACACTTTAGTAAAAGCTAATAGTTCACGAAGAAAGTATTTAAAGTTATCATCCCGCCTTACGCCTAAATAATTACAGCATTAGTATCGCATTTTAATACGCGTCATTATAATGGCCTGTTGAGTTTTAAAAAACACCATTATGACTACCGCCGCACGGCGTTCATAAGGCGGTCGGAGCCGTTTATACGAGCCTACACAAATCATAGTTTTTTGGGTTACTACCAATTTTTAATAAAGTTCTCGATATCTTGACATAATAATAATCATGTGTATTTTCATGGAATCCCAATAAAAATTGGAAATTATATCTAATTAAAAAAATAGGCTTTTTACCAGATATTTACGTTAATTTAAAAAATATTCTAAAACCGTTTTCAGGTCCCATTTCTTCGATAGTCTCCGCAGGGATTAATATAATTAAACATTATGTAGTTATGTTTAAACGGATGGAAATAATTGTTTTAATATGCAAAAAATCATTTAAATATATAAATTCAGCTGTAACTTTATTGGAATTCATTCAATGAGGTTCAGATTTTCGCAATCCCTAGATCAATACATTACAATTTTGTTTAATCAAATTGTAAGCTGTAATCTTCAGTATCTTACGAAAAAACAGGTAAAACAAATTGCTTATTTTATCACCGACTTTGAAAAGACAAGGAAATCCGAGATAAAGAAGGACAACAAACTCTGAAACTCAGGTAGGTACGTAGCCAAGCGCAACGACAGCAAATTGTTAGACAGGACCTTTGTATTCAATTTTCGGTTCGACCTTAAAATATTTGCAATTGCATATATTTTTCATAAAATACAAATATAAAGGGATTATCCCATTCATTGAAATGTGGCTTTAGCTGTTCTTAATTTAAAAATTTTAGCAAAAATATATGATTTACAAATTATTCTACAAGAGCTTTCCGATTTTTTGTTAAATTTCTGTAAAAGTTAAATATAAACAAATAATACTATGTTTAATTAAGTTTAATGTAGTGTCTGTCTTGTACAGTAAAAAGATAAGAAGGTAAGAAGTTTGAGCAAACAAAGAAAACTTTTAACGTACGCAAGATTTCCAAACTTCTAGGAAAATGAATAACCCCAAAATTATTACCTGCTCCTTTCTTATGCATAACATTTTAAAATATTGCTTGCAGTTTATGTTGCAACTGCATATAACGAGTCTGAAGTTTTGTTATAAAGTTGGTAACCTTAGATTCTTTCCGTATATGTATTTGCTATAAAATTTAAACAAAACAAGTTTCGGTTGTGGATCTAATAAGCGTTACTAAATAGTGTACCTACATATATATTTTAGAAATTCGTATTTTAAAATTAGTGCATGTTATTTAGCTTTTCTTTCCGTATACATATTTACTATAAAATTTAAACAAAACAAGTTTCGGTTGTGGGTCTAATAAGCGTTACTAAATAGTGCACCTACATATATATTTTAGAAATTCGTATTTTAAAATTAGTGCATGTTATTTAGCTTTTCTTTTCGTATACATATTTACTATAAAATTTAAACAAAACAAGTTTCGGTTGTGGATATAATAAGCGTTACCTACTAAATACTGTATATATTTTAGAAATTTGTATTTTAATATTAGTGCATGTTATTTAGCTTTTCTTTTCGTATACATATTTACTATAAAATTTAAACAAAGCAAGTTTCGGTTGTGGATATAATAAGCGTTACCTACTAAATACTGTATATATTTTAGAAATTCGTATTTTAATATTAGTGCATGTTATTTAGCTTTTCTTTTCGTATACATATTTACTATAAAATTTAAACAAAACAAGTTTCGGTTGTGGATATAATAAGCGTTACCTACTAAATACTGTATATATTTTAGAAATTCGTATTTTAATATTAGTGCATGTTATTTAGCTTTTCTTTTCGTATACATATTTACTATAAAATTTAAACAAAACAAGTTTCGGTTGTGGATATAATAAGCGTTACCTACTAAATACTGTATATATTTTAGAAATTCGTATTTTAATATTAGTGCATGTACTCGTATTTATCTTAGTTTGTATTTTCGTTGCATTGCCAATATGGCTAGATCGCACGGTAGAATAAAAAGGCGTGGAAAAGCGTCTAAAGCAAAAAAGTTACGTGATGTTCGTAATAAAAAATGTGCGTATCTGATCAATATGTGCCAGAAGATTCTCATGTACCGTATTTTAACAGGTACGTAATAGTATGCAGATAATCATTTTTTCAGTGGAAGAGAAACGTAAAATCAAATGTTGTGATTAAAATAAAATCAGCTTAGCAACTTTATAGAATTACTCCGGATTTCCACCATGCGGACAAATAAAACCAAAACATAAACTATCCGTTTGATACAAAAACAGTTGTTTTGATTACTCTTATTTACACCAAACCAACAAAAATCGGTTTCTGTTTTATATATGTTTTAGTTCGGTTTACACTAAACAGGCAGAGTAAACGTTTCGTATAGCGAATAAAAGTAAGAATGTTGTTTGTTTCTGTTTGTCCGCTTGGTGGAAACCCAACAATTTTACTTTTCGTTTATCCATTTCGAAAATGTTGCGTTTTAAAAAAGATGCTCTTCCCAGTACAAATATTCATATGTAAGCAACAATATAACATAATGTATGTTCTTTTAGTTTACCCGAAAATCATGATGACCTACCGTCGCTTGAAATCGAAACTGTCTTTGAAAATGTACAAAATATCTCTCCTGCTGGTGATTGCGTAGTGAACGCGGCTTATTTTATAGAACAAAATCAGTTATTAGCAAATCATAATTTAAAGTGCACAATGGGCAGAATGAAATTTCAAAAACAACATAGAACAGGAATAGTTTCTTGTTTTTATTACTATTGCAACACATGTGAAAAGACTATCAGTATGTTTTCACACCCTCCAGAAAAAACCGAAGACGTTAACAAAATGTTAGTCTGGGGAGCAAATTCTATAGGAATTGGTTTTTCACAGTCAGAGGAATTGCTCAGTTGCATGGAAATTCCAACAATGAGTAGTCGCTATTTCAGAAAGATGGAAAAGCTGGTACGTGATGACTGGGAACAGTTTTTACAATCCCAAATGTCACGGACGGGACCAGAAGAACGTCTTTTGGCTCTAGAAGCAGGAGAGATTGAACGCGGGCTCCCTTATATTACAGTTATTGTAGATGGCGGCTGGGCTAAGAGATCTTACGGCCATGGCTTTTCTTCACTGTCAGGAGTTGCCGTTATTATTGGTAAAAGGACAGGAAAACTTTTGTATATAGGTGTTAAAAATAAATTTTGTAGTGTATGTTGTTTAGCAAAAGACAAAAATAATGTAAAACTTCACGCGTGCTTTAAAAATTATAGTGGTGCGTCAACTGGAATGGAGCAAGACATTATAACTGAAGGGTTCAACAGAAGTATTGAAGATCATGGAGTACAGTATAAATATGTAGTAGGTGATGGCGACTCAAGCGTATATGCAAGAATTATCGAGAAGGTTTCGTATGGACGTTTTGTTACAAAACTAGAATGTGCCAATCACGTAACTAGATGTTATACATCCCAACTTCACAAAATTAGTCTTAAAACGTGTCACGATTTAGAAATGAGACGTATCGTAATGGGTCATATTCCCCGGCTAAGTATGGCAGTGCGCTCGGCAATAAGCAATAATAATAAAAACGGTACAACCATACAACAGCTTCAAGAAGACTTAAAAAACGGACCGTTTCACGTTTTTGGTGACCACTCGCGATGCCGGGAACAATACTGCAAACGAAAAGAATTGAATGAAGTTAACCATACCGTTTTACTGAAACAATGTGAAATATTTTCTGAAATACTGGTAGCTCTAGATTATGTTGTTTGTAGGGCTAATAGACTAATTAGTAACTCCACAACAAACTATGCAGAAAGATATATGTCGCTTGTTTCAAAATTTTCTGGAGGAAAAAGGATCAATTTCTGCAAGAGAGATTCTTACTTAAGGCGCTGCCTAGGAGCTGCTATTTCTTTTAATAATGGACCTTCATGGCATAGCACAATTACCACTTCGCGAAAAAGAACGTATTTGTCAGCATTTTGCGATAAAAAGCAAAAAGAAAATGAAAAAAAGAAGCTTCGGACGCGAAAATATGTAGTTACCAGAACGAACTGCAATAGCGACATGGAGTATGGGCCTAATGCTGCAAAAGCAGACATGAGAAACGAAGATTTAGAAAAGGAAAAGCAAAGAATTTTGGAAGATCAACGAAAAGATCTAGAGGAAAAAGATTTTATTGAGGAAAAAACTAGGGGGCAACACGAAAATCTACTTTGGAAAACCGCTAGACGTAATCGGTTAACAGCTTCGAATTTTGGAAGAATATGTAAGCGTTTGGAGAGCACTTCCTGTCACTGTACTGTAAAAGATTTACTGTACACAAGCAACAGGGAGCTTTATACAAAAGCTATTATTTATGGTCGACATAATGAAAGAAAGGCCATTGACTTATACGAACAAAAAACGTCAAATCAAGTAAAATCCTGTGGGTTATTTCTCTCAGAAGAATATTCCTTTTTGGGTGCTTCCCCTGATGGAATTCTTGAAGATGGAGGTAGCATAGAAGTCAAATGTTTGTATTCTTTTAGAGAAAATACTATAGAAGAAGCCGTAAGAAATGATATTAAAAAGACCCTGTGCGTACATTATGTAAATGGTAATTTAACATTAAAGAAACAGCACAATTATTTTTATCAGATACAGGGGCAGATGCACATCGCAAATACATCGTATTGTGATTTAATTCTTTATACTGACGTTGACCTAGGAGTAGTAAGAGTGGAAAAAGATACGGCGTTTTGGTTACAGTCTATGTTACCAAAATTAAAAGATTTTTATTACGATTGTATTCTGCCAGAATTAGCCGATCTACGCATTCCACGAGGGATGAAAATTAGAGATCCTCTTAGAATTATTAAAGCACAAGAAAAAAAAACGAAAGCAAAAAATACGCAAATATAAAGGAAAAAGGTACATGTTAAAACATATTACGATAAACATATTGGAAGAGATGATTATGGCGATGACAAGGTCATAGCCATGTGGGAGGAAGCCGTATAACAATGTACCTACTCCAGCAATATGGAAAAATTGTGTGTTCCACACCAAAGAAATTATTAAACGTTGGTATAAACATGAAGAACTTCTAGATATAACTGTAGAAGAAGTTGTAATAGATGCCGACATTTTAGGGGAATCTTCTAGTTCTAGCAGTGATAGTGAAAGTAATTAATTTTATCTTTTATTCTAATCATAATTAAACATAAATACGTAGTAAAATCACCGATAGAGGTCAACACTCCGACGGGTTGACTGGGTGATTAACCTTTTGCGCGGTGATCAAATAAACAAAGTTGAGTTCGCATTTTACCTGGAAAAATATTACAAATGTTTAATTAAGCTAAATGTTTTATATATATATTGTTGTGGATGTAAGTAAATGTAAGCCCTAGGTCTCCAAGACCTGTAGAGCATTTAAATAAATTAATAAAATTGCTAAGTTCCTTTAAATACATAATTTTGTTAGTCTTATTCTGTTATGTGTTTTATAAGAATCTGTTGTGCTAAAGTCATATTTTACCAATTTTAACACTTTTTAAATAAATTTATATATAAATTTTATCTTTTTTAATACCTACCTATCTAAAGAATTAACACAAAATATTGAATATGGGATATAGGTCAATTACACCCTATGAGTGAGTGCAGTTTGATGTGTATTTTATTGTTTTTTGGACAAATTTACTTATCTAATCTAAATTTCGACATAATGGCTAATAATTATTATAACAAATACTATTCCACACTAAATGAACTACATACGCGCCGGAATAACGAAAAAATAACGTGTGTTGTGTAGATTCTTACACTTAGTTTAGACGAATGTAGTGAAAAACAAGAAGATTTTCCAAAAGTGTTATACCCAGGCATTTGCAATTAATTGATTTGTAAAATTTAAACATAATTTAATACACGTATATGTGATATTTAGCAATAAAATTAACAAAACTTGTTTTCTGTATTACTATTAAATGTTTGTAATGATAATGTTTTTATAATAGGTAACAAATCATTCAAAGCAAGCAAGACACTTTTAAATGTTTTAGGAGTAATTAATAAATATAAACAAAAGACATTTTGTTTATTTTATATGTATTGTATCGTGCACTGTTGAGTTTTAATAAAAATTGCATGTAACCTGGGAAAAAGTTTTTTTTAAGAATATCATTTGAGAAGTCACATAAATCACTAAATTTTATAAATTTATATTTTAATAAAAAGTAGCTGTACTAATTATATTAATAGTAGCCCATTTACAGTTTAATTTAATATTTAATAAGTAATTCACAATTGGCGTAATAATTCAAATATTGCAGCGTGTAATAATCGTTTTGTGGGTAAATCAAATACTGTAACCTTGAGTTGTTTTCGACGTAAGCGTGTCAGGTAGAAAATACCGTTAATTCGGTACCTACCCTTAAACTCTAGTCCATGACAAAAATGCATCTACGTCCCTAGTCCGTACCTCGACGTCGGCGGTTATGTGTAATAAAATAAAGTTGAACTATGGCGTATATTGGGTTGCATAACATTTTGTTAGAAATTTTTGAGCGGCTCCATACACCTTCTGTCGGCGAAGTATCAAATTTAACACGAATATGTAAATATCAGTCCATTGAGGCATATTCAAAGGTAGTTATTATTGTATTCATTCAGATGTACTACTTCCATATATTAAGGGTGGGTTTTAGTTAAAATATTTTTCGTTTTTATGTATTTTGGGTTGCCTGACTTAAAAACAGCCAAGAAAGGGTAGGATCTTCTAGTATTACTTCCACCTAACAAAACTTCAAAATTCAGTATACGTATTTCCGAATACCGATTTTTAATCTCTTAAACCTCTTTGTAAACATTGACAGTGATGAACAGAGTCGGTGAATGTTGGGTTGCCCGTTGGGTTGCCTATCTTTAATAAGTTTTTAATTTTTTTTTTCTAAAGTCAAATAAAGATTACGCCAAAATTATACAAATTTGCAAAAGGGTCGATACATGCATAGGTAGATAATATTGAAACCCACCCCGCGACATGCAAAAATCAATACATTGTTGATGGATGTCTTGTGTAAGTCCTTTTTTGTAAGTTTTACATAATATGTCATATATTAAAATTGGTCGTTCTGGCCTTGTTGCGTATGAAGGAAAGGTCTAAAAATTTTAATTTATACGCGTCCCTCTTTTCAACTGTCATTATTTAACCGTACCGTTATTTTAAAATTACACAATTTTCAGCGCGTAAATATGCTACTAAAACCCACCCTTAAGAGAAACATATTAATTCGTATTACAAAGAATTTCATTTAAACTGCAATACTGAATGCAGATGTAGATTTTCAAGACATTTCATCCTTAAGACAGGTTCTGAAAAAATTAAAGAAATTCGTTAAACCGTTTCTAAAACCCGTTTTTGATTTAAAGTAACAATTAACAGCTGCTAGTAGTAACAGAAAATTAGTCATATCAGTAATTCATTTAATAATACAGCTTTAACAAACAACAAGATAACGGAAACAATATCGCAAAAATAACAATAAATATAAATTTGAAAATAAAAAAATAAATTCCGAGGGCGAGTTCGCGCCATGCAACACAGCTGAAACTGGTATTTGAACTGGCTGTATAAAGAGGTTTGTCGTCAAAATCGAGCAGCTCGTGGTAATAACATCTTAGAAAGACATTCGCGTTTCATGAAAAAAGGTACTTTGTTCAATTAAATATCAACTTTTAATTTTTATACAAAGAAATTTAAATTTTACTAAAAAAATTACATTTTTGCCCAACAAAACTGATGTTTGGTTAAAGTCTGTCTAATTTGTTTACTAAAATATTAATAATTTTATAATAATGTATTTGAGTAATCATAAAATAATTACTCCACAGTATAATTGTTAATTGCTTGCACATTAATATACTTTTATGCATGTATTCTCGTCCAAATTATTATGATGTTCATGAAGTATAGTATAATAAATTGTAGAAGAAATAACTTAAGAACAATGTCGTGGTCAGCTTAAATATGTATTAAGTATAAATTTATAATTGGCAAGTATGAAAAGTCCAGCAAAACTTCAAGCTTTTAAGTATTTTGCAATATGTAGCGCGGTGCCTCCACCAAAATTTTTAAATATATACCTGGACTAACTCCTTGGATCTAACGTAAGCCCTGAATTTTTACTTGCTATTCTATCATTGATTCTATCAAAAACTCTAATCCCTTGTAAACACAGCTATTTGAAACAAGATTTAATAGAAAAAATCTTTTAAATAGCTTGAATTCCTTAGTTTTATTACTGTTTGAACAATATAAATTAAGCGAAAATTGGCTTTATAAACATTAAAAGACGTGTTATGCTCCACTTTAAACATAAAACTGTAATTTCACGCCACTTATAATAGTTCCTTAAAATAGATTGATCGTGTTTGCACAGATTTCGTTCACTTGCTAAACATAGATTAGTTATAGGGTTGTAACAACAGGTAAAGCTCGTATATACTACACAACCCCTTTGTTAGTGCAACATTTATTTGAATGAGGTATCTAGAATTACATAGCTTCAGGAAATTTAGTCTACACTTTAGTAAGAAGTACTCATCTTACGATTTTCGTATCTACAAACTTTAAGTTTCCGCCTTCAGGACTTTCTGTTAACTAAACATACTTGTATTCGTTTTTTATTGTGATGTTACTACTACTATCTTTGACAAATACAAATTTTCGAACTCCGGATTAGGCCACGTTTACGTATTAATGAACAACAAGTGTTTTGTATGACGTAAACCTGATACTATTGGGCTTTGCAACGCTTTCTAAATTATTGTAATTTATAATTCAAAGGGTTCGGTAAGTTAACCCTCTTTCAACGATGTAAACAGCGTAAACAAAATAATGGGTTTAACGCACGGAAGGTTTATTTATAGACAAGTAAAAATAAGGCCCTGGCTGTAACAAAACAATTCAAGTCATTAGGGATATCAAAATCTGTTTTGGAGGGTCTGTGTCCCTGTGAAACTCAGAGGTAGCAAAAAGAGTGTTATTTTTGGTATTTTTTGATGTGCTTGTGCTATGCAATGTAAAAAATACAGTGGGTCTCTAATATCCTGGTAAACTTCTATAAGGCATTTTCTAGTCAAAATTACCTACATACTAAAATGCACCTCTGCGGAAATACACCCAATTAGAGTTTGCTATAAAATTTCAAGAATACGGAGACCAGTTTGAGCAATTATTGTAAAATTAAACGGTTTTGATGTATGAGTTTTTTTTTAAATAAACTGACTTTTTTGTATATTTTTCTACATCTATTTAATTATATTGCAATTATTAGCATTTTCTTCGCGAAAAATAGTACTTATAATCTACTGCAGTGAATTATGGATTCATAATTCACTGTTTTGGAATGGAATGGAATTCACTGTTTGGAATATTGGATGGAATTCCAAGTTATATCTTTAAAGGATGTAGTGAAAGCTTATCTTTCCCTTTGCTTATAATTTTTAATCTAGCTTTAAAACTGTCTGAATTTCCAGAAGCGTGGAAGAGATCGAAGATAGTCCCCATTTTTAAATCTGGTGATAAAAATGATATAAAAAATTATCGACCGATAGCAGTTTTACCTGTTCCCGCAAAGATTTTTGAATACGTAATATATGATAAAATTTATTCCCATGTAAGTAATGCGCTCTCCAATATTCAACACGGTTTCTTAAAAAAGAGATCGACTGTCACAAACTTAATGGTCTTTGTAGATGAAGTGAGCGCTGAATTGGATAGGGGTGGCCAGGTTGATGTAATTTATACAGATTTTCAGAAAGCCTTCGATAAAGTTGATCATGAGATATTAATAAGTAAACTTGAATTATTTGGCTTTTCCTTCAACTTGTTACAATTTATTAAATCTTACCTTACCGATCGTCAATTATTGGTGTTTTTTGATGGTGCTTATTCATCTGTCTTTTATGCAAAGTCTGGTGTGCCCCAGGGTTCAAATTTGGGACCACTCCTGTTCTTATTATTTATTAACGATCTACCAAACAGCATAAAGTATTCTAAATCTCTTCTCTATGCGGATGATCTAAAACTATATAAACCAATCTATAACTGACAACAAGCACTAGAGCTTCAGGAAGACCTTAGCGGCATCTTTCAATGGAGTCTTACAAATAAGTTAAAATTTAACTTCTCAAAATGCTATGTTATGAGTTACAATGTAAAAAAAAGCAATATAAACGTACGCTATACAATGAACAATAATCAGTTACAAAGGGTAACACAGTTTAAAGACCTGGGAGTTCATTTCACATCGGATCTTAATTTCAAAGTACATATTGATAAAATTGTTAATGCCTGCAGCAAAAACTTAGGTTTTATTATTAGAAATGCCTACACATTTCGTTATAATCAATCGGTTATCGTTCTATTTAATGCATTTGTCAGATCCCACTTAGAATATGCATGCACGATTTGGTCACCCCATACGCAGTATCTTCAGCATCACCTTGAGAAGGTACAGAATAAATTTATTAAATACTTACACTACAAGGAATTTGGCATTTGTCCTGAATTTGAATCTTATCAACCCATTAGGGATTACTTCAATATAAAAACTTTACAATACCGACGAACTTCACATGTTATTATCTTTTCTTTTAAAATCCTAAATTATCTTATAGACTGTCCTTATCTACTCTCCCAACTCGCCTTTAGAGTGCCTCCACACGGTATTCGACCTACCTTTTCTTTTCATGTCCCATTTGCAAGAACAAACGTACGTCTCTATTCACCTATTGTTAATCTGTGTTCAACTATGAACACACATTGTCGTAATTTAGATTTATTTGAATCTTCCTTAAATCAGTTAAAGATGCAACTAAAGGATCTAAAATTATAGTTCTCGCGCCCATGCATTGTGATGGTACCGCCATGTACAACATGATTAATTACAATTCCTTTCTGTTTCTTGTCTAGTTTTAGTTTAGCTTGTAATTAGAGATCAGAGCAATATCTATGTTTTATGTTTATAAGAAACATGTAATTAGGCTTTGCCTGTTTTTTTCTTCATAATAAATAAATAAATAAGTTTTGCGGCCAATCACAAATACAAATCCAGAAATCAATATTTCTCTAATCCGATGATATTTTAAATCGCCCGCAATCAACTCTTTCTGCGGCTGACAATCGACTTGCGTGACACGCCCAAGTGTGTTGTCATATTGTTTGTTTACGTTTTTCCATTAAAGTTATCAAATTTGAGTATAATCTATTTGTTTAATAGGTGTAGAAAAAGCATTGTATTACTTTCGTGATTATGGCCATTATTCGCTGAGATGATTTGAGCCACTCGCCTGCGGCTCGTGGACTCAAACGTCATCTTCGTGAATAATGGCTGGCATAATTGCTCATATAATAATATACTATAACAGTAAATTAAAACATGGCAACTTGATTAAACATTTTACTGGTGATTCACGACTCGCTTATTTGTATCCACCGTTGGACGTAAGGCTTCGCCATACCTTTCTATTTATTTCTTGCTTCGGCCATCCAATTTGTCCCAGCGGTCTTTCTGATGTCGTCCGTCCATCTAGTATTACGCCTGGCAACGCTTCTTACAGTATTTTTCACCTAGGATTTGGGTGATGACGTCAACGCGCTGTTGATAAATTCACAATCCAACTATACTTCGTCTCTTTCTAAACTAGGTTTTCATTACCTACTGCGTGTGAACGCGTGTCTACCCATATAGTTTTTGGGCGGGACAAGTTGACGTCACAACCCAAATGCTAGATGAAAAATACTGTACGTCCTATTCTAGGCCTCCATTCAAGTATTGTTTTACACCAGCGATCATCTATTCTTCTTGCAGTATGTCTTACCCAGCTTCGCCATTCTCTCTATGACATCGGCAACTTCGGTCTGTTTCCTAATATTTCGGTCTTTTAAAGAAATTCTTAATACTATGCGCTCATGTGCTCTCTGGGTTCGTGTACGTTCTTGTGCATATGTTTTTGTGAGGCACCACGTCTCCGATCCATAAGTTAATACTGGGAGAACACACTGGTTGAATAACTTACTTTTAACGTGTTAGGTGTTTCTGCTTTAGAAACACAACATAGTTTTCCGAATGCATGTTATACGCCTGGTGATCTCGTCTTTCGTACTGCTTTCTTTTAGTTGTGAGTTTTTGTCCTAAGTAGATGTAGGAGTTTATTTGTTCTAGTTGTTGTCCGTATAGTGATATGTTAGCTTGTCTTTCTGTATTAGACATTATCTTAGTTTTTGCAATGCTCATTGTTAGACCTTTTTTTTCATTCATGCATACTACCGTACTCCCCGGAACCGCTTTTCGCATTACTTCAGAGGGTACGGGCGTCCCTTACATACTACATACATGCAACTTATATACTAACTTATACTAAGTGAAACCGACCTACACGGGCCGCGAGTCGAACCCACAGCCCGAGCAGACCGATCCCACTGTGGCCTCGGCGGGTAAGCGGAGCGACCACTCGCCCACCGAGACCCCTGATTGTTAGACCTACAAATTGTGTAGTTTAGCTCATTGACCTTCTCTTCTAGTTCTAATGAATCCTTACTTATCAGAATAATACCTGTACACCTGAAGTGATTAAGGTATTCTTCATCCATATTTATTTCTTTATCAGACCAATTCATACTATTAAATGCATTTTCTAAAGCTATGATGAATAGCTTAGGTGATTATGGTATCGCCATGACCTACCCCGTCTTATAGATATGGAATTGGTGTTAGCATGTCGCACATGCTGTGCTGCTCTTGAGGAGTAGATAATTTTAATTAAGTTTATGTATCTGCTATCACTGCTAAATTGTCTTAATGCACTTACTACTGCCCATATCTCGATGGTGTCGAATGCTTTATGATAGTCAATGAACGCCATCTATAATTCTAGGTTACTACTTATCACTACCCTCTTTTAAAATTTCTGGTAAAGTTCCATCAGTCCCATGTGATTTATACCACTTTATGTCTTTAAATGCTCTTTCGATTTCAGCAATTGTTATATGTGGTATGTCTTCTGAACCGACAGTTTTCTTGTTTTCTTGTAAGTAGCTGTTGGATAGTTGGTTGTTTTTGACTGATGTACGAGTGTGAATAGTAGTTTCCGAAAGTAATCCCTACCTGTCAGTTATTACATTACTATTGATATCTTTTAATTTGGCGATCTGCCTTTTTGCTTGGTTTAGACATTTTTTTGAAAACCTTTGATCCTTCGTTTTGTTCGATTGTTTCTAATATCATTTGCAAGTTGTATTTCCTAGTGCCTTTTCTAAAGAGTTCATTAGGTAAGCTTTTTATCTTACCTAATTTCATTAGTATTCTTCTTCTTCCTAGCAATATTTTGGTAGCGGGGCTTATTTTGACATTATCTTTTTTCGCCTTTATTGTCTCTTCTGCGGCCATGTGGATTATCTTGGTTAAACTATCAGCCCATTTATTCCGCTGTATTCACTTTCATCTGTGCTGTTTTCCGAATACTGTCATTTAATTCGTTTCTATACTTTTCACTATGTTCTCTCAAATGTTTTGCATTCACTATTTTGCCTTTGAATTCATATGGTTTTGCCCTATCTGTATCTACATAGATTGATATAAACTTTAGCTCTTATCAATCTATCGTCGCTCGATGTTTAATCTATTTACTACTAACACATCTTCAACTAAATTGCACGGTTTTCAACTGGGCTTGTCCATTGCCATCTTCGTGTCAATCTCTTTTTGAAAAAGTATTCATTGCAAACATCCTATTTGCTTCTAGAAAGTTGAGTAGCATGTTGCTTTGGTCATTTCTTTGACCACTTCCATACTGTCCAACAGCTTTCTCTTTTATGTTTTAACTAATTCCTAATTTTGCGTTGACATTTCCTATTATTAAAGTATATTCAGCATCCTTTTGATTTACGACGTTTTGCAATTCGTCATAACATAGTTCTTCTTCTTCTTCAGGATCGATGGTTGAAAGATAAACTTGTACTTTAAGAAAAAGGCTTGTTTTGCAATCGCAACGTTATACCTATATGTATACGAGTATTATGCAATTCTGTCAGTAATACCTACAAATTGTGTATCTTTTTAGCTACACTTTTGTTGATCAGGAAACCAACACCGTTTGTCTTTATGTCCCATATGATGTACAGTGTGTGTCCATATTTCAGCTTAATTGTGGTTTCACCAAGTTTTCTCATTTCATGCAGTCCTACATAGTACCTATATCCTAATTTGTATTTGTGAATTTCGCTTCTAATTCTAGCAATTTGTGTTGAAATGAAATAGTTTAAACGTTATAAGTTCCTATAAACATTGCCCTTTTTCTTTGCCGTGTTGCTTTTGAATGGCAGCCGGGTCGTATCACTTGTTCTGTTCTTTGCCTAATTGCTGCCGTGATCGGAGACCAACGGACTGCTGAGGACTAGGTACCATTTGTTAGTGTCTGTCATCCATAAATATTAGTTAATTAATTTGGGAAGTGCCAAGCTTTAATACACCATGACGGCCATCGTTCTTAGTGTATCACAGTGCCAGAGACGACCTAGGCCCGGTGTTTACTAATGTGTTTTTGCCACATGCATTCGAATTTTAATTCGATTTTGTTCACTTTGATGAATGATTAATTTGACCAAGCTTTTAAGTCTTGTTTGTGCAAACCGCCCTTAGTTTCTACGTGACTGATTTTCTAGTATTAAGCTATACCGAAGCCCTTCATCTCCACCTTAATCTAGTACTGACATTGCTGCTGCCCGGTGCCAGTAAGTTTTGGTTTTGGGTATCTTATTTCTCTGGTACTCACTATATTTGGTGAGCCTTCCCCAACCCGCCACCTGGGGAGGCATCCGATGGGGAACTAGCAATCCCAGACGGGACTATCCTTTAGTTTTTGCATATTTTCTCAAACACCGTCAAATTTTACAAAAAATCGCAAGACATCATCTTCACAGATTTTAGGATACTGGTAAATCAGTCCAAAATGTTTTAATCTTGCCTCAAAAATGCCCTGTAGAAGTTGGTCTGTATAATTTAAATGCATCCTGTATATAAATATAAGATATTCACTATCTTTGTGAGCCAAAGCTGGCCGTGTTTTCAGTTTACTACGGTATTAAATTTGTTTGAAATTTGGACAGCCTGTTCGTTTGAGTAATATTAATTTTAATGAATCAACCTCATATTGTCAACAGAAATATAATTAACTTTGGAATTAAATACCCTCAGTAAAACCTTTGATACTAAAATCTAAATTAAAAAGTGTTCCGAAGATTTTATTATTAAAGGGTGTAGCATTCCACACAACGAAATCACCGTTCAAAGTGATATATTTGAGGTTAAGTGACTAAAAAATCAATTTCCAGCTTGACGTTTCTTAATTGCAGGTATCACGTATTTTCTGTCTATGTTATACAGGGCGTGAATAAAACCATTTTCGACTGTTAGGATAATCAATCGAAAAAGCAGGAATAACGTAAAACTTTCTACAAATCTGCAAATAGCAAAGTAAGGTGGCATTGTGTGTACTGCAGAACATTAATTTTACCTGTGTAAACTAGCACACTTAAGGAAAGAAATATCGTTACTACCAACTGCATAAAATGATATGAAACTGCTCTTAAAATAAATAACCCAACAGTTTGAAAGCAATCACTTCAATTTTATGTCGTGTACAGGCGAGACGTTTTAATGTTTTGCTGTACCAAGTATCCAAGTAGGCTATAATAATCTCACTTAAACTTTTAGAACGACTTAACATAAACTAAAAGATAACTACCGAAGTCCTTGGCTTTAGACAACTTATATGCGTTTTTATGTACGTTTTTTTAATTTTTTAGGTTCCTCATTATAATACAGCCTATCAAACTAACTCGAACAAGAGTTTAAATATTTAAACTCCTAATTCGTTTTATAAAGCAACGTATCTGTTCAAGGTCAGAATTTGTTTTAATTACAAAGATTGTTATTGCACGCAATATCTGTGATTTGTTCTAAACTTAAGGAGGTGCTTAGTGCAAATGTAAGGAATTATTTTACCCAAAAAGTAATCCATCAAAACGATTAGACGACCAATACTTCAAAGGTTATAACAAAGTATAAATATTTAAAAATTGTGAGGGTTACCTCAACTAACGTTTATTTGAAATGCAAATATAAACGAAATTACATTTATAAAACAACGAATACCCATGTTTCTCAATAAAAAAGACCTTATTGGAAAAATAAGCATCGAAACTTCCAAATTTAAACCTTGATTACGCTAGCGTATTGTGTATTTTGCACAGGTGGTGAATGTAACCATTATTATTGGAAACAGGATGGGTTGTAATACAAATACGACATTGGAATAATAAACATGAGGATGAATTTTGGATGCAACCGAAATCGATGCAAGAAAGTTAAACTTCGCTGTTTTGATAAACGAAGGAAAGTTTTAAAATTGAGATATTGTTTTCACTGGAATGTTTCTAAAGAAAAACGACTAAAATTCAAAGATGAAACTGAAGGTACCTTTAAATAACGCAGATAAAATGCTACTGCAATAAAAATATCTAAAATTGTAAAATACAAAGGTTTTCAATTTGCATATTGTCGGTTGATAAAGAACTTTAATTAGTTCTTAATTTTTATACTATTCTAAGTCTCTCCGTTGTCAACCAATTGACATAATATTTATTTATTCTTCTTATTCTTAGTGCAATTTCCTTATAAGGACGTTGGTGAGGGAATCAAAGCCAAACTTTTAAATGACTTGACGTTGTGAACTTTGTTATATCCCCCTTATACCAGGGAAATGTGTTCTCTGCAGCGGTTTCCCGTTGCCTCCTGCAAAGTTTGTGACCATTTATTAGGTGTATGTATAGCGTATGTGTCTTATTACTGTCTGAAGTCGACCACTCCGCAGACAGAATCATAAATTGTAACCAAACGATTAAATGGCTTCACTCGTTTAAGTACCGACTTCGAACAGTGGGAAATTCTTTGTAAAAATCCTTACCACTGCGTGAAATTCGAAGGTTCAATGGTTGGTTTTTCACGGTGAGTAGTAGCTAAGTTTGGCCAAAATAGCATAAAACGCTGATGTTTCTTCAGAAATAAGTAGAACCTCTTTTATAAACATTGACTTAAAAAAGTATCTGGGTTAATGCGGCCTTTTGCAAAAAAATGGTTGACTGCGAAGTCCACATTGACAAATTACTTGCTACACTAAAATTTTCTGGCCAAATTTCTTTACCTAAATTGTTCTTTCGGCCTCACTTATAAGTGCACCACGAGTAAGGGTGTAGAATAGTGGCTCAGGAAGACCAAAAAAATTCATCTTCACGTAGCTTTCGTCGTGCATATTAATACAACTTGTGCTGTCCTTCAGAACCTCATTAAACAATTTTCGAAATCGAAAAATTGCTTCTTGGGTTGGACAATAGTTGGTTTGGGATATTTGTGTTTTTTGAGCGTTTTCAAATTATTTCTTTGCCTAATTCGTTGCACAGTTGACCGAAAAACTACTACTTTTTTGGTAACATCTCGCATTGACATTGACCTGTCGTTTCGAGATCCTTTCAATACCTTGATATCCATTTTTTGCACAGGAGATCCCTTTTAGACGACCACTTCGACGTTTGTATTTCAAATCTTGATGAATGATTGTATTTCGTTTGAAGATACACCCAACTTTTTCCCTTCATTTTTTATTTTTAATTTTCATATTGCATAAATGTAATAAACAGAGAAGCTTGTTGGCGCAGTGGTAAGGGTTTTGGAACCAAAATAGGGGATTCATATCCGCCTACTGCCTCCCAATTACATTGTATTGGAAGATACTGGGCTTTTATACAACAAAAACTATGTAGAGGTAGAGAACAAGTAAAAACTGCCCAGGAAGTTAAATGTAAGTGGGCTAAGTAGACCAAGCAAGTGATCCAAGCGACAATAATATCGTTAATGTAGGATTTTCCTGAAGAAGGTTTGGAAAGAAAATACAGAGTGGTCCTTTATTTGATTTTATAAGATCAGCATTATATTACACTTTTTCAGTTGTAACCTAAGTATTTCTCTATTTTTATTTCTTCGTCTTTTCGCCCCTTATTCTCCCATTTTTGGCCAAAAACCTCACTGGAAGTGCTCCAACCATCCTTATCTCGATTTTTGTTCCTCCAATTTAAACCTGACGTCCTCGTAATGCCATCGACCCATCTGAGCTGTGGTTTTTGTCTAGAAGGTTTCGATGTACATGGTCTCAAGTTTAAATTTTCTTGTTCCATGTGTTTCCCTCATTATACGACCAGAGAATTTCCATTTAAGTGAGGCTAATGTTGCACAATATATAATACCTAAGTCCTCCGGCGGATCCAATCATTTCATATTTAGCATTTGATGTTCCATGCTTCTCTGTGCTTTGGCAATCCTGTCCATGTTTTCTTTCGTTAATGTGCATGTTAATGTTGGTCAAAAACTCTACTTCTCGATTTAAGTGGCATTTTTGGTTTCTTAAACTGAATGAGGCCTTTATAAAAGCAAAGATTTTTGTAGCGGTCGTGGATCAGTTGGTTCAGCGTGCATCTGACCACCGAGATTAAGATTGGCCAGGGTTAGATTCCCAGAGCCACACATTTCCTCGGAAGGCAATGGCAAACCACCGAATAACTCTTCGCTGTAGTAGAAGTGCTTCCGTGGTTTGGAGCCCACACAAAGCTTAACACACACACACACCAGACATATGTAGAGAAGACGATAACGCCCTGTAAAACGCATGACACTTCAAGCAGAAAATTAAACTTTTCCCGGATATAAATATAGAACTCTTTGGCCCATTAAATCGTGTTTGTCCATATTGGTCATTATTTTATGTTTATCACCAGACTTATCCTTCCTAATTCGCTTATGTGATCTATGTACATTTCTTTTATTCTTCTGTGTTGTCTGAAATTAAAACGAATCATCTGCGAATAGCAAGTCGTTCTCCGTTGATTAAGACTCCTTTCTGTTCTCAGCTCGTTGTTTTAAATATATCTTCCAATGTTGTTCTAAAGAATATTGGGCATCCTATGCTGTATCACTACGTTTTTTGGGGAAATGGTTTCGTTTCTTCATGTAATTCTACGGTGGCGGCCCTTCGTATATGTTGTGTGGGAGCTGTATACAGGGTGTCCCAAAATTAGACCGACAAAATTTGGTTGGTTATAAAGGACACCAATACAAGCAATTTTTGTTGGTAAGCCCATGCCTGCAAATGAACCGTTTTGGCGCTAGAGAATTAAAGACAGTTGACACGTACGATTTCAACTCCGAAACCGCTCATTTTGGGACACCCTGAATGTCTAGAATCGACACGACTATTTGCTAGACTTCTTTCAAACCCAGAGTTCTATTGGGTGGAACGCTTTCTCAATTCCAGCAGAAACTTAAAGCAACAATGTTTAAGTAACGCATTTAAAAAAATGACAAACTACATAACACAATGGTGTGGTATAACATAGACAGGATATACGTGATAACTGCAATTATCAAGAAAAATCAATCTGAAAATGGATTTCTTAATATCATTTATCTCGAATGTAGCTGTAACTCGAATTATGATTTTGTTGTGTGGATGTTACATTCCAGGACTCTAGGGTTTTCTAAACACTTTTTAATTTGGACTTTGGTTTTGTATAAGGTTCACTGAGGAATTTTAATTCTTAAAGTTAATATTTTCTGCTGGGAATTAGACTTTGTATTATTTAAATTAAAATTACTCAAACCCGAATCTGATGCTCGGCGAGTAGTCTACCATTCACTGAAAATAATTGGGAACCGAAACACAGTGGTGGAGTAAGGTTGTCGAAGGCATGGTGCTTACCATATCACGCATAGCGTGCGAGACAACCAAAGTATGAACAGGGAGTTACGGGGCCTTAGCCCTCCATGTTGCCGGCCATGCTCCCTCATAGGGTGTTAGAGCCGATACCTTTATATTTACCTTATCCTGAGCGTAACACTAACCAGGGCTATTGAAAAGGAAAACTTTTATCCCGATATAAACATTTATCCGAGTTATCTGAAATATTCGAATTCGGATAATCAAATAATTTTTACTCGTTTAACTTAAAATATTCGGATGACTTAAAATACGCTGATAATTTAAAATATCCGGATAATTTAAAATATCCGGATAATTTAAAATATTCGGATAATTATACGTATCTGGGTAACCATGTAGAAATTATTATCATTTCAGTTTAAATGTAAATCTAAATTGGCGGAAATATTCTCCCTCTTCATGTACCTTAAGGTATTCTGTTTCAGATAACTTATATGTATTTGATAAATATCTGGATATCTACCTAAAAATTGCCCGAATATCCTTTTTATCCCGTAAGGATCGACAGCCTTAACAATAACATTCAGCTACTTACGATTCTCTATAAAACTTAGAATTATACGTCTGATAATAAAAAGAACAGGCTGTTCTAACTAAGCGTAATCATTGCCTACCTTGGTCCTACAAAGGTCGTGAATACCCTAAATATTTTACATTAAAACAACTTTACAATCAAACTTGTTATTCTTGTCTACAAGCGATTTTAATATGTACAAATATTTAAAAACCTCTCTGTATAGCATAAAATATTCGGTTCGCAAAGCTAGTAGTACAAATATCCAAATTTAAATCGCCCCATTTTACAAGATTAAAGTGGGCTCAATAAATCTAACCTATATGGAAAGGAAAGTTGGGTGCAAAAAAACATATATTAAGCCCTAAAATCACGACCTTTTTTTATGCCACCGTGCTCGCCTTTAAATTTATTTGTCAATAACAGAAATAAATTTTGCTTCCAGGTGATTCCACTCTTTTGTAATTTGATTCGAGTGATTTAGAGTGCTTTTTGAAAAAATACTAAAATGTTTAAAAAAATGAAATAAATGTCCTATGCAGAACTTATTACTATATTAACCAAACCAAATTCTTTTGGAGCTTATTGAATATTTTTACTACCTATTTATTTACTCTAATTTTAATTAGATCTTTTAATTGGAAGTTAAAAATAATTTTTATACTTAAGATTCTTTCTAATTTCAGGTCGCAAAAAACATTAATACACACCATAATAAATTTTCAGAACTTGTTTGTTTCTTCAGTTAACTGCAGGAATCACCTTCCTTTGATCTTTTTCTTTCTATTACTACTCTTCAGCGCCGCACAAAACTCAGCATGTAAGTTAACAGTAAAAACATTTATTAACCTCTAAATTTCTCTTATCCGTCACTTTTGCTGTTTTCGTTACCACCACTTTTTTGTTGGTTTTATAGGGTCCGTTTTATTTCTTTTTCAGACAGGTGGGTTCGTTTTATAGTCGCGTGACCAAACAATGTATTAGTAGGTATTTTTCAGTTTCTATTTTCCTACTATTTATATGGTTTTGTGTTACCAAACATCGGTGCAAACCCTTATTGTTATTTCTTTATTTAAGTTTCCTTTTTTATTTTTTCTGAAGATGTACCTACACCCTTTTGTGGGAAATTCTTAAGAATCTATAATTCAACTTGATAGATTTGTTGTTAAAGATTTTAATAGCTTCTCGGGAAGGAATTTTTGAGAAAGTCAAGATAATCTAGAGACTTGGGGTGAGGCATATAAAATATTTAATAAGGTTAATGTATATAAATGTTGCCGGAATGGCCGCGTAGTTAAGGTATTCGAATGCAGCTCGGGCAACCTGAGGTTCAAATCTTAGTCCCGCGCTCGGCTGGTGCCCAGTCACTGAAAATATTTTGGAAAAGAAACATAGTGGTGGAGTAGGGAAGGTAGGCGGTAGTCAAAGGTGTGGTGTTTACCACATAATCCCGTACACGTAGCGTGCAGGACAACCTGGTATAGAAAGCAACTTGGTAGGAGGCTGTTGCCAAGAAGCGTAACTGTCCTGATACCTTTACCTTTTAATGTACATAAGTAACAAAACCTTCTTTATTTTTCTATTTTTCATTATAATATTAAATTGTGGGATTGTAATACTAGTTGTCAAGGGTCGCATGGCCTTGGTCTGGTGACCCAAGGTGAAGCAGGAGACCACTAGCCTAAGACTCAACAAAATTCAGAGACAATGAGAACCAAGCCCACCGCTGCAATGGATGCTCTTCTAGATCTCGCTTCCTTCACATAGTAATGCTGACGGAGGCGAGACTAGGAGTATACAGAATGCAGAATTCACTGTGGCCTGTGAGTCGCGAGTTGGACATGCCTATTTTAGGAAATTCGGGTCAGTACAGGAAAAAGTCAGGTAGGGTTTGGTCTTGATCGTGGCCAACTGTTATTTTATTTTTTAATGGGACATTCTAAATGAATTCTTAGAAAGAGTTTGGGCTAACTCAAAATACTCCAAATATCAGAACTGATGCAGTCTGAAGCAATTAAAGGGTTAAAGAATTCACAAATTTCAAGAAAACTGAGGGTGATGAAGAGGGAGGAGACAAACTTACCGACATTTTAAAAACAGGCACGCCTTTGTCCCAACTAGTTCGTATCAATTCTCTAGCTTTTGATTTAAGAACGATCACACCAGTTCTGGAATCTTGGACGACTGTTAATGATTACAAATACCTTGAATCTCCGAAATTACAACATCGGTTATTACGACAACTTGATTATAATGTTGTAAGTGTCCTATGTGGTAAATAATAATGACTTGAGTTTTATATTAATTTTATTTATGCTATTGGAACGTATAGATCAGTGGTTGCCAAAGTCTGTTCCGTGGAATCCTGGGGTATTTTTTACATACATACATACATACATACATAATCGGTCCTCTTCTACCTTACGGTGTAGAGGTGTGTAGGTGTAGTACATTTCTCCACCTGCTTCTGTCCCTCGCTAATGTTTCCCCTTCTCTCCAGTTTAGGTCCTTTTTCTGTAGAATTTTGGCCATTTCCTCGTTCCATGTTCTCCTGGGTCTCCCCCTTTTTCTTCTTTTGTCCACGCCCATTTTCCATATTTTCTTCACTGCCCTGTTTTCATCCATTCTGGTGAGATGTCCCCACCACCTTAGTTGCCCCTTTTCAATTTTTTTCTCCAACGATATCACTTTAAACCATCCGCGAATTGTATTGTTATTAATTTTGTCTCTTCTAGTAACACCTGCTGCTGCGCGTAAATATTTCATTTCACTGGCCTGTAACCTACTCTTAGCTCTGTCATCCAACACCCACGTTTCACTGCCATAAGTTAAAACAGGCGTAAATACACTATTAAATATTTTAGCTTTAGTTTCCATACTGATTTCCTTTTTTCTAATAAACGTTTTACAGAGAGCGTAGTAAAGTCCATTTGCTGCTTTTATTCTTGCATTAATTTCAGGTTCTAAGTAGCCTTGTGCATTAATTACCGATCCCAAATATTTAAAATTATCAATTTGCTGTACTGTTCTATTATTAATAGTAATAGTTATTTTTTGATTCGGTTTACTTACAGTCATAACTTCAGTTTTATCTATATTTATCTGCATACCATAGTCTTTTATTGCATTATTCCAGACTGTAACATTCCTTTGTAACTCCTTTTCCGTGTTGGCTAGTATCACTAAATCATCGGCATAAATCATTTCTTTAATCACTACTGGTCGCAATTGTCTTACTCCTACTCTAGCTCCACTTATTTCACGATCACATTTTTTTGAAATTTCATCCATCAGTGTAATAAACAACAAAGGACTCAACACTCCTCCCTGTCGTACACCTTTATTAGTTGTGAACTCCTTTGATACCCAATTATTTGTTCTTATTACATTTCTTGTAACTTCGTAGATACTCTTAATGGCTCTTAATAACGATAAATTAACATTTCTTTTTTCCAGGACCTCCCATATTTTCTCCCTTGGAGCACTATCGAAGGCCTGTTGCAGATCCACAAAGCATATAAGTAAATTATTATTATGTGCAAGTGTCTTTTCGGTTAATTGTCTCAAACTGAATATTAGATCTGAAGTTCCTCTCCCTGGTCTAAACCCAGCCTGGTTGTCATCAAGTGTCGGCTCTATTATTGGTCTTAGTTTTTTCTCCAGTATTACTTCATATACTTTACTTACTACCCCAAGTATGGAGATTCCTCTGTAGTTAGTACAGTTTCTGGGATCCCCTTTTTTATAAATTGGCAATATAGCTGCCACCGTCCAGTCCCTAGGAATTTTTCCTGTAACCCATGCTATATTTAATATTTTATGTAAAAGTTCTTTCCCACTTCTTCCCATACATTTAATCATTTCAGCCCTAATGTTGTCCTGCCCAGCCGCTTTCCCATTTTTTAATTTCCCTACTGCTTCATCGACTTCCTTTGCTGTTAAATATTCTGGTATGTCAATATCTCCAGTGTTTAAGAAATTGTGACTATGTACTTCCCCATCCCCGGAGAGTGTATCCATGAAATAATCGCGCCATCTATCTATAATTTGTTTGTCCGTGGTTAAAACCTTACCTTCCTTATCTTCTATCCATTTCAAACCATTACCTTTGTCCTTTCTTAGATTTTTTAACGTTCTATTCAATAGTTTTGCATTTCCCCTGCTGTTTTCCTCCATTTTATTTCCAAATTCCTCCCAGGTATCTCTCTTTGCTTGCAGTACTAATTCTTTAACCCTTTTTCTCTGTTCCTTGTACCTTCGGTATTTCTGTTCTGTTTTATTATTGAGATATTCTTTCCAAATGTGTTTCTTTTTCTGTATTTCTTCTTTTATTTCTTTGTTCCACCATGCAGTGCATTTTTTCTTTCTACCATAATTTACGCCACACACTTCTTCAGCCACTTTGCAGGTGTTTGTTTTAAACAAATTCCACAGTTCTTCAAGATCTTCGACATTTTCCCATTTTGTCCTACTAAGCTCGTATTCCAATTTTTTACTGTACCTATTTTTAATGTTTCCATCTTGTAGCTTGTGGGCTTTTATGCTTGGTTGAATAAATGTGCAATTTTCTTGGACTGTCTCTTTGTTTAACTTTGAGTTGTTTTTTATTCTCACCTCGACCATGTAATGGTCACTACCAATTTCCCGACCTCGTTTTACTCTTATGTCATTAATTTCTCCTCTATGCTTGTTTTGTACTAATACTAAATCTATAATCGATTTTTCATTCCTACTTTCCATTATTCTGGTATACTTATGTATATCTTTATGCTTATAATGTGTATTACCTACTATCATATCATTATCTATACAAAACTCTATGACACGCTTACCATTACTATTTACGTGGTCCTCTCCGAACATTCCCACTGGATATCCTACTTCATTATTTCTACCAACCCTTCCATTAAAGTCTCCAATAACCATAATTTTGTGTTGTATATTATCAACTTCCTCCTGGAGTTCTTCCCAAAATTTATTTTTTATAATTTGAATTTTGTATAATAGTATTGGAAAGTATACATACTATGGAAGCGACAAACTGGAAATGGAAAGCACTAGATAGACAAATTTGAAAAAAGTGGTGAAATCAGCGAAGATCCACCAAAAACTTTTACGAGCTAAAGAAGGATGAGAAGTGATCCACCTCGGGAAATGGATCGAAAAGCTCAAAAGACCGGCATCAATATTCCGTTGGAATGGGCCGATAATAATCATAATAGTTATTTATTGCATCTCTTGTGCATCATACGTATCTGGTGGAGTAAATTATTTGTAGGTAATTTTTTTTAAATGCCCAGTTAAGATATGGCGAGGGTTCCACTGTATGTGAAATATAGGATAAGGGTTCCACGGAAAAATAAGTTTGGGAACCACCGATGTAGATGATGCGCTCTGAACAAGAGTGGAAGAGGAAGTGTGTAGTTTTTAAAAATAAAGTAAAAGATAGTAGGGTATGCAAAGTATTGATTAAGAAAGGTTTTTGCAGGAGGGCACCGTTGGTGCATTATCTTAACAAAGACGTTACATTGCACTGCGGATGCTGGAAATTCCGAAAGTATTAGTTATCCATATAGAAGGGTAGACAAGTACAAAGATTCTAAGGAATTTAGTAAAGTATATGGTTAAAACGCATAGAAATAGAACAACGGATAAATTTATAATGAATTATTTACAATACTATTTACAAAACATTAAATCAGGGTTGATGTGGGACACAGTAGTCCCCACAATGTTATATTTTGACACATCCCTCTAGGATTTCAGAAGACTCAATAGAAATTTCGCTTGATTATTATGTCAATATTTATAGTGACAACTCGGTTATAAAAGCACAATTTTAAACCGATTCTAGTCGTCCAACTCGTCTATAACGACAATATTATGTTTACAATTTCAATTCCGGCTTTGAACAGTAAATACGTATTGTTTTAGATGTTTTTAACAATAAATATCGATTAGATTCTACATGTTCTACACATTCCATTATAACGACAACTTGGTTAAAACGACAACATTTTGGTAGCCCCCTCAATGTCGTAAGTTTAATTCTACCTAAATAATTTTGAAGGTATAAACAGGTATACCGAAAATTACAATATTTATCAATAAAACACCTTCGAATAAATTATCATAGCAAAAATTGAAGATTGCACATATTACAAGTAAAAAATGCCTAAATTGCATAATGTCAGTAGTTTCAGTAATAAGAATAATTCATAAAAAATTACATTCATAAGTAGTTAATTAGGCTAACAGAGTATTTTCGAAATTTACAGGAAATTCTAAAAATTGCTGCATAATAAACGTTTCAAAATTTGCAAATCGATTAAAGATTTCAAAATATATAAATTATTTTTCAAGCAAAATTTCAATTATTATCTTGGTTGGCAGTACAAGTTTTGGAAACAAATCGGACAACGCTTTCGGAAATTCTGCCTTTTTCGACCTACAAACTTCAGCATTTCAAAACAAAAACCCGGAAGTTGAAGTCGATATGTTTGTCCCACTAGGAATATGAATAAAACAGAAATACGTGCACAGAATAACAGAAAACGTTTGGAAGACAATCTAAGTTTTCCTTATAATTCCCTTATAATTTTTCATTTGACCACATTAATTCACTTTCAATTTTATTACTGTATTCTTACTTCTACGACATGATAAGCATATGCGAGCTATAAAAAAAGGTAAACGTTCAACGATAAGGAAACGATCCTGGAAATTATTCACAGTTTTGAATGGAAACCGATTTATTTATTTTTTATCGTTTTCGCAATAATTCTTGAAATCGCCTTTAGGATTTTTTAGGATCGGTAACCATAGAAACACTTGGTGACGTAAGGTCGTCCAGAAAAAAAGAGGCTAATATGTAAATATTAGTCGAGGCTTTCTGAATGGAAAAGTAAATATACCTAACATTTTAAGGAAATCTGAAAACAGTTGAGGTTTTAAAACAGCATGTTATGCGAAAGCTCTTAAAACATGAAATACAAAGTTTCGTTCTTACACTTTAATTTTAAATTCGATATGTTCGATATGTTTTTAAGGCATTTTAATTAATTTTTAAAATTCTGCACATTAAAAGCAATGGATTGAACCGCTGACCTTCGAATCCACGTTAATGATATATTTCATAAGTCATAACAATTTTCAAAGTTGGATTTAGCTGGACTCAGCGGCTTTAACTTGCCACATTTTTGAATAGGCCGAGTTTTATAGAAGGTGAATATTTTCCTGAATTTTCGCTACTGAAAAAACCAAATATTTTCTGAACATTTATTATGGCGAGTTGGATGTTTAATTCTTTTTCGTGGGTATTTCCATACAGTTTCTGAATATTTTAATTTTTAGTTTTCAGAAACAAAACAAAAAGTATAAACTCGCATAACTATTAGTACAGCCAAACTGGATCGAGTACCAGCACTAGGCAAACTACAAAAGCTAAAGAATGGAACGGCAAAAAGTGGGCGCCCTTAGGAATATTCTAACTCAAGAACGTTGTACTCCTGTACATTTTTATTATTGTTTACGAAAGGGTGTTTTCAGTTTGATGTCGACGTTTTCTTTATTTTTAGATTTATCTGATAAATTGGAAGTAATAACGAAGTCACTTAGGCACACAGTGTAACAAGAATGGACATATAATCGATGGCATGCTTTAGCCGTAGGGAATTTTTCGTTTGGTTTAAACGATAAACCAGTCGTTCCTAATGAGTATTTTTGAACTAATTTGTTGGATGTTGTTCAACATTTAACCAAACAAGAAATACTTGTATACAGTAATTACATTAGAATATAAACGCTGTAAACGTTACAGTACACATGACTAAACTTGGCAACAATTCTAATAGTTTTAAGTTTGGAATTATTGCTTTATTTCAGAATTTTCAGTCGGTTTATTAAGAAAGCTCATTTAATAACTTAAAAAGTCGATATTGTTGAATGTAGACAATGTATATGAGCTTGTTTTATTTCTGCTACGATGATGAATTCTATTAACTAACATCATAAGGTTAGAGCACTAACAGACAGAGGTACTGTTTGTAGTTTGAATGGTATTATTTTACTTTTCTGAAGTCTAATTTATAACCCATAACTTTCCTCAGGTTAAATTTACACAACTATGCAGTCACTAAGATTTCTCGGCTCTGTTTGCCAAGTAACTTTTGAAAATCTATGTCATCTTATCAAAAATCTTATCAATCACCAAAGTTCTTCTGGTTAAATTGTATTTTCAAAACCTTCTATTTACTTTAGCAAGTCGATCAGTGACATTTTTTCGGTGCAAAAAATTGTTTCGAAAATACACTAAAATGATTTTTAATGCAAGCTAAATTTTGGCTCAACTAGCAATCGATTTGATTCTGTAATTATACAGATGAATCATCTGTTAATTCTGGCACTTATTTACTATTTTTCAATGTAATCCCCTCTGTTATTTATACATGAATCCCAACGCTTTATTCAATTTTCGTAGCATTCTATGAACCTTTCTTTGACAGTTCTTCGGAAATACAGATAAATATCACTTGCTAATGCAAAACGTGATGAAAAGCTGATTCCTCGGAGTGAATCCTTAATACTTAAAAACAGCTAAAAATCACTAGGCGCAAGATCTGGTGAATACGGTAGGTGACTGAAATGAGGGTTTCGATTCCATTTTCTACAATAATGAAATCGGTAAAAATTCGGGCTTTGCGCGGCCGTGAGCTGTTCCAAGGCAAAATTTCCACCAGTTAGGTGTAGAAATGAGGTTCCTCGGAAAAATAAAACAAGAAAACATAGAATTGGAAATCAAGTATACAGAGAACATCTACAAATTATAGATACAACAAACACAATACAGCAAGGACAGCTTAAATGGATGGGACATATCCAAAGAATGAGCGAGGACAGACTAACAAGAGCCTAATAAGAGAATATATGAAGCAAGAGGGCTAGGGAAAAAAAGCCAAGGATGGCATAGAATGATGAGGTAAGAAGAGCAGCTGAATGCAGTAGTGAAAAATGGCAAAAAAATCCGGAGAATCGCAGAAGACAGAAACCCAACTCTATATAACCTTACATCGAAAGGTATAAAGGTTTAAGGATTAAGTAAGTAGGTAACTCAAAAGATCAGGATGTAAACAAAGAGATGCCATTAAGGGTTTTATTGTTTCATGGGCACTTCAACTCCCACAGAAAATTCTTCGAGCTTCTCCAAGTAGCTCTACGAATAAAGGTAATATATGTATATTTAAAAACATATTACCATGGTTCTTAACGTGATACCTACATACTTGATATGGGAAAAATATGAGGGGTAGCTTCTTGAATCCTCTAGGTGGGGAGAACCTGAATGTTTCCATTGTTGGGATTGGCGCTTGGTTTCAGGATTAAAATACGGTATCCAGGTTACGTTCATGCTTATCATATTGTCAAAAATGTACCTCGGCTTACCCAACTTCTTGTTAACAAGGTTTGACAATTGTCGACGCGAGCTTGCGTTTCCTTGTCAGAAAGCATGTGGGGAACCCAACGTGCACTATCCTTGCTAACCTTCAAATGGCCACTTAAAATTTGCCGAATTGTGCCGTGAGAAAAGCCTGTCAATTCTTCAATAGTCTCCCACCTTTCAAATCATCGATTCTGTCAATGTTTTCAAGCGATATTGGAGAAATTGGCCTTCTAGAATGTAACTCATCTTTGATAGACTCTCAGCCTGCTTTAAATTTCTTTAGCCACTTGTGAATAGTGCAGTCAGCAAGAGCAGCGCCCCCACAAACATCTTTGACCTGCTGATAAATCTCGCTCACTTTTTTGCCATTTACTGCAGATCAAAGCTTTATCAACGCTCTTTGCTCCTCTACACCAAAATCCTTCTTTTAAAGCACGCACAACAATAACAGATCAAGTTGAGTAGGTACCCTGTAATTTTCATAATCTTATATACAGTGTGGAAATTAAGTAGCGGATAAATTCGGTAACTCTGTTAATCTTTGTGACGGAGACGAAATTTAAAAAACGTGTATCGATTAAAATTACAGCGCATCCGAAAAAGTTATTTTCAGATTTAACTTTCATTTGTTTTAAAAGTTATAACGTTATCAATATTTTTTTTAATGAAATCCTATGTTTTTTATTTTTTATTTCGATAGAGTATTTGAATCTGTTTTCAATGGTATACAATTTTGTATAGGTATAGGAGCAAAACTCACCACTTTACCTACTTACTGGGGGTCCCTGACCCCCTCGTTTCTCACTGGATACAGGTTTGCACTTCTGTGGGCTTCCATCATCTTCTTTACGGGCTAGTCCTCGTTCACATCTTGCGAAGCTCCCTCAGAGCTTCTCCTCTTCTTCTTACTCCCGAAGTCACACAGCATCGGGTGTAATTAATGCCAAAGAATCAATAGGGGCCTCATTCACACTCTCAACGATATCTTAATTGCTTACTAAAGTCTGTTCGGACAACTCTCATACCCCTATCCCAAAGTGAGGCTGGGACCACACAGGTACCCTGGGACCACACGGGTACCAGGAGTAGCTTCACGGGAGCTTACTGCTCGCCAGTACCACTTTGTAGATGATCTTTCCTGTAAGCTAATCCTTTGATTAGCAACAATCACTATGTCAGAGGTACCACTTTATTATCACACTTTAATTATTGTCATATCACTGCAAAACGTAATTTTACTGTCGGGTGTGCCTCCACCACTGATACTTTACCAATCGTCAACCCTTCCCGATTATCGGAGCACACACACCGCTCCAATGTAGCTTAAGTGTGCATATGTTTTTTATGCTTGTCCCAACCCTTGGGATAATTTATGGGTTTTGTGTGGGGAATAGTAAACTAGGGCATTGGTAACAAATCTTAGTTTTATGAAGTGCTAATACAATATAAATTAATATTAAATAATTCAGTCTCTAACACTTAATCCAATAAAATCAAAGTACTACCAGAACACAGAATAAAAATTAAAATTGGAAATCACAGCGCAAAAAAGTGACCGGTAGTAATGTTTGAATACAAAACCAGTTGGTATGAATTAAAAAAAAAATTAAAATAAATGCTTACTGGTTTTCCACAAGGTCTATATTTCTATACAATATCATATACCATCATACTCGTTAACGTGAGTTCTGAATAAGATTTTGTCCAAGACATAATCTTTGACATTTTAAAAGCACTGGATGCTGATTCACTACAATGTTTATAGTTTACTGCGATACCATTTGACAAATAAGCATCCAAAATTTAAAATAAATTTGTTTCCTCCCCACCAACACACTGGTACTTTCAGGATTTCCGTAAATAAATACTGGTGGTTGATATTTTAATTCTTGTTTGTTAAACTATCTTAAGAATTACCTACAACTATTTTAATCCTCATGGTTGACAGGTATTGTTTAGCATTAAATAATTGCAAAACTGTGAGAAAGTCAAGGTATTTCATTTAATAAGAAAACTTAATCCTTAACTAGTTAAATGTGCAAGGAAAGCCAATATATGGAAGACATGTAAAACTAAATGGGCTTAGTCAAAGTAAAATATACCAATTCGTTCATATTCAAAAACTCAGTTGCATAAATTAAATAAAATAACTGATGTGCGGTTGCATCGATTCACAACCTTACTTATCAAATTTTAGAAATCCTTTAAGAGAACTTCAGGAAAGTTTAATATTAATTACTGAATAGAACTAATCCAAACTGAATAAAGCACTGCGGAAGCAGTTGCAGCTACAACTATATTTGCGATTTTCCTGTTGAGAACATAGAACACAAACGTGTCCAGTTAAAATAAACCATTGGTCTGTACACGCTACGTGTTTATATAGTGCTCCATAAGTTATAACACGAGAGTAGACTTTGCGACCGAGCACGTTTCTCAAAAGGCTTACGACTTAAGCTAGGAATTATGACAAAGATCATTACAGGTACCTGACCCACTAAAGTTAGACCAGCTTCCTAAGGACTTGACAGGAACAATACACACAAAAACTGTTAATACACGTCCCTTCGTTATCTTAAGGATTACACCCTACAAAATTTGATTATCCTACAAACTCCGGCACTAATAGTAGTTTCACTGTAATTAACAACATTATTAAAGTTGGTTGGAATGGTCGACTAAATCGTTAACAAGTACAAGAAAGGGGAGAAAAAACGTTATTCGGTATAAAATTTCCCTTTGACCGTTCTATAGTAGAAACGTTTCCCGAATTATTGTCAACCTTAACAAGAAAATGGAATTTGAAAAGTGTCGTAACAAAGAGGCAAGTAGTTAGGGTTGTTTTGTCGGACACGCTCCACGTCGATAGCCTCTTACTGGAGACGTGCTCAGACGTCGACGGTCGTCGTAATCAGAGAGCTGGATCCGGTATCAAGTTCCTGGCCGCGTATCTGAAAAGCCCAACAACTAACCCCCTGTAAATGACGCAATTCCACTTATCCTATGTCAGTCGAGATAGAGAAAAACATCATAACTACAGTTTCGCTCGGATTTTACTAAAGAAATTCATTTTCTGCTGCATTACGTCGTAAGCAGATCTAAATGAGGAATTCGAAGCTGCACAAAAAACTAGTAATCGATTGCAATAAACCAATGTCTAACTTCGACGTCTAGCGCTTTAATCTTGAAAGATAATTAAGTTCATGTCACTAAGAACTACTCAATAAGTAACTCGACTCTATATCCACCGCTGACGAGCTGGAATCAATCTGATCCAAGATTAAGTCTGGAAGTTAATTCGACAGTCCGGCCTTAAGTATTAGGATTCGATTGCTCGACTAAATAGAAAGAAATACAATACTGTTATCACGAAAAAATCCAAAGCCATTTATATTGTCTTAATAACTAGCGAATTTTGACACTCTACAAAATTAATAAACGTCGAAGAACCTTCACTGGAACTCCACGCTTGCTAATTGTAAATTTGTAAAATAACTCACTTAAAGATTTCTTTAAAAAATTAACTTTCTACGCATCGTTTATTATTAGAGACCTTCTAATTGAAGCAACTCGCGTAGACTGTAATGAGTCAGGTCATAAACCACTGCATTTTCCGACAACAGTCACTGTAACAAAGTCCAAGAATCGTATTTATAAAGAAAATAGGTTTTTTCTCTTTAATGAATATCTATTTAGTTTTCTTTTAACAGAAATTTAGAAACAACAATATTGTCAATCTAAGTATGCAAATCTATTAAATTTTAAAAATATCAGAACTTAAATTGCAAAAAAAGGAATAGCACTTATACATTAAAAAATCGAAGAGGAGAGGAACGAAAAAACAAAATTTACTGAACAAACTTACAATCGTGGGTTTCATTCATCCCATTTTAAAACACAAATATTGAAATTGTAATATTTTTAATCACTTTTTCATCTAGATATTCTCTTCAATACATCTGATCCAGCTTCCAACTAGGCAAAGCAAAGTACTGTTAAAAATATTAAATAAGGAACAAGCGAAATGCTTATCTACAGTGTAATCACGATATACTGTTTCAGTTAGCAATTAACAGAAAATACGAAAAATTGGTAACAATCACTTCCTGTTATTGACACACTTAGAACGGTACCTTTATTTGCAGTAGCCAAATCTTATTATTCGTCACATAACCTGATAAATGGCGTTCTATTAAATTAATTGGCACATCAGGTTAGCAAGTAACGCCAATCAATCTGCAAAAACATTACCATTATTTTGTTTGTTTGGTTGTTTGCTTAATAGGCGAGATTCAGGCTTGTGACTGCCAAGGATCTCAACGCGCATTGACTGCAACGATCATTTGTACCAACCAACTAGAATTTTACGGAGCCCCCAAGTCCTTGTCGTGCCAAACAATGCATTGCAGATTGTGAAGTATTAGATTTTTTAAGCATTAGTTTAACCTAAACCCGAAACCCTTAAGGTACGAACGTAGAATTTTATTTCATTTTACGTCAAGTTCTAAACTGCTTAATATTTTACAGTATTGCTGTTTCTTACATCCGAAGCTTTTAAAGAATATATTTAAAACAGAAATTGTTTCTACAAACAAGTTACAGTAGCTATTTTTGATATTTTGTACTTTTTTTTGGTATTTCGTACCAGTTGCTAAGATAATAATTACATTAGCAAACCGTTAAGATTTCCAGGGTTAGTGGTACGCAAAACTGTTTTAGCAAGAGGAAAAAGGACATGGTAGCTCAACTTGTTAACCACGCCAGAGGCAAAAAAATCTTCTGAAAGGTGTCTTGCTGCCCCAAGTTTTCCCATTTCCTCCTGATGAAGACCCTTAAGAAAGCGAGCGAAACTTTGAATTCTTCTTTCTCAACAATTACACGGTCCCAACTCGGAAGACATTCTTTTATAAAAACACTGAACTTTCTGGATAACAATAACGCTGTTTAATTGTATTGTATTATCTGTAACCCCTTATACCTTACCTACGGGCGTAATACAGACATAAAACAAAGATTTGCATAAAACGCCATATTCTAATAATTCTAAAAAAAAAGCAATTAAATATTGTTGCCCAGATTTAATATACTCAAATTTAATTTCTTGCTATGATTATGATTTTTGTGGAATGGCTTATTATAAGTTTATAACGAAGAAAAAACATCAAAAATATAACGCGACATCCTAAACGCAACCACTTATACACCGTAAAAATAAAAAAAAGTTATAGTTGTAGATACAGAAAAATGCAATAATCACGCTAAAAGGGCATAAATTTAATGAATATTCTTTTAAACAAATAAACGATTGCACTTCTCTCATTTCTTTAGCTCTACAATCAAATCGCAGAATCGTTAGTGCAATATTAAAAAAAAAATAAAGTTTTAAGGATTCCCTCCGTTGAGGGAAATATTTTTATAATATAAAAGAATATCATATCTTCATTTATTTACCTCTGTCGCTTAATTGCTAGAGCATTTGCAAGTTAAGTATGTGGTTCAAATCCACGCGTAGATGATAGCTTTCTCCATATAGAATTTTCAATATTCGTAAAATATATCACAAAATTATCTAATGCTACTAGTAATTATTCACAGTTTTGAATAAAAACCGATTTATTTATTTTTTATTGTTTTCACAGTAATTCTTTAAGTGGTCTTTAGGATTTTTTTAAGATCGGGGTAGCTATAGAAACACTTGGTGATATAAGGTTGTCCAGAAAAAAGAGACTCAGAAATGTAAATATTAGTCGAGGCTTTCTGAATAAAAAAATAAATGTACCTAACATGTTGAATAAATCTAGAAACAGCTGAAGTTTTAAAATAGCATGCCATGCGATAGTTTATGGATACAAATACCGAAAAATATAAATTTTAAATCATAAATATTTTTTAAAGAGACAAACGACTGCATTTTTTTCATTGCTTTAAAGTACCAGGTCTCTAAAAACAAAGCTTATACAGACTAAGCCATCACGGAAATTTGTAGTGCTGCATTGGTATTTAGAAAATGCCTAAGAATAGTAAGACGCACTTGCCCTTGCTATTTAGATAGTAGGTAGTCACTTCACGTTACTGCAAAATTACAAATTAATGAAAAGAACTTCTGCTTGTATTTTTTTACATTTTACATTTGGCCTTAATTTATTTATTTACTTTTAGAATTATTTTCTTTAGAATATGAATAGGATCAGAAACCACGGCAATAGCCGCAGGCACTCATAAAAAAAAACGAATAGTTCTACTTCAATACAGATATCAGATAAACATTTGCAAATATAAGTTAAACTTAGTTTTTATGATGGGATTTGGATCTGTTGTTATTATTAACACATATTACAATTATTAACATATTTTAATCCTCGGCGTTTTGGCAATAATTGGTTTCTTCTGAAATTGTTCCTGCACCAACATACAATTTTTGTTAGTTATGAAGCTAAAATTAAACATGTCACTCACATTTTTGTTACAATGAAAACTTTTTGTTGGGTGATAAAGAGGTAGTATAAATAAATATAAAAATACGCGGACAACCTATCCACCAAAATAAACAGAAACTTAGAGAACCATAACATAAAAGTAGCGTATAAAAATAAAAAAATGTAAACCAAAACGGAAAGGAAACCACCCCGAAAGAACAACAAACGCACACCGTATACCTACTAAATTCCATGAAAAATGCGTTTATATAGGCCAACCAAAGTAAATGGTTGCATAATAGATTGACAGCACGCAAGAATAGCTTCAAAACAATATTGCAAAGAAATACACCACGAAACCTACAAAAGCAAAAAATTAAAAAGAGTAAACCAAAATTTTCAAAAAGCATTATTTACAAAGGTATCAGAAAACCTTTGAAATTACAAAATGGTATAAAATATACTATCGGATATTTCATAAAAATAATCAGGGTTTATAAAAATATCGTCGTAGGTTAAGATTCTTTAGTTTTCAATGACCGCAAAATTTTCAAAATGTAACTTGGATTTTGGTTTAAAAAATTAAAATTAGCATATTGGACCTCAGGAATTCGTTATTTAGAATTACGTGTGCAAAAACCATTTTTATAAAATATTGCCCGTCAGTTAGTCAGTAGAGCGGACTTGTGAAAAACTGTAGTATTTTGTTTTTTAAACCATATGCTAACCAAATGGATTTAAAGAGCCTTCCGCAAATCATTTATTGTTAAGGCACACACTAAACACACTTTTTTTAACACACTAAACTTCTGAAAACACACATAAAAGATAACCTGCATAAACTGACATGTTTTAATGCAACAAACAAAGATAATTTGGTTTTTAATACCATATTGTGGCCTTCAATGTTCTTCAACGTTTCATTACTTGAAAACTTCTTTCAAAATTAAGCCAAAAATCTTCCTTTGGCCGACATTTTCATTTCAGTAATTATTCTTGCATTGCTTTAGTTGTTGGATCTTCAGACTGCCCATTCAGAAAGTGTTACCATCGCTTTACAAAAAGAGAGATCTTCAATTTCTTGAATGCCACGTTGGAATTAAAAATCGGTAGTGCTGATTTTTTTTCTCTCTCTTCCTGAGGGTTTATATGTACTATTTAAGTTCTAAAATAGAAAATTAGAAAAAGTCGAATTGTTTTCTACAGCTTGCTTTCTGTATTCATTTTAAGAAAGAACGACCTGCAAATTCTGTCCTAGATTCCTCTAATATGGCCTTGTGTGCTTTTCCCTCTTGTAGCGTTTATTTTTTAACTGTTGGAGTATTTTTTTGCTGTTCATAATCTTCTCTTCTTTCTCTTTTCCACTGAGACTAGTAACTTAGGTAACGAAATAAATACTTTGCTTTCAATACCTTATTGTGGCCTTCAAAGTTTTTCAACGGTTCTTTGTTCGTCCGAAACTGGGCTAAAATCTTCCTCAAAGAGTGTTCCTCATTTCAGTGGTTATTTTTCCGTTGTTTCGTATTCTCCAAGCTTCACTTCATAAAGTTTTACCATCGTTTATGAAGCGAAATCTTTAATTTCTTGAATGCCAGGTTGGAGTTAAACATCTGTAGTGTTGATCTTTTCCCTTCTTCCTCTCCCTGAGAGTTTATATTTACTTATTTAAGTTCTAACATAAAAGATTGACAAATAGTCGACAGTTTTTCTTTGCATAGTTTGCTATTTATTTTCATTTTTCTAAGCATTGGCATGAAAATCTTGTTATGTACTACACGTTCTTATGATATCACCTTGTGTCACTTGTGTGTGTGCTTGTTCTTCCTTTGGTAACTTAGTTTCCGATTATTTCCTAATATTTCTGCCTTCTGTCGGCTGAATAGTTTTTTTGAATGTGTGGTCCTTAATCTTCTCTTCTTCCGGCGTTTGTTACTTTCTTTTATGGTTTAAAGCCAACCCTTAACAGCCCTAGTCAACATTGCAAGTCTTGGTCCTAGCTTGTTTGCTTTCAAATTTGAAATAATGCCAAAAATATTTTTTTTTCATTTTTTCCAAATTAGAGTTATCTTTGATCTTTTTTCAGTTACACAGGAAACCCTTAACTTGGCCTTCTTTTCCTCTTTCTACTCTTCAGTTTCTTGACTGATTTGTGTTGCAGTTTTCCAATGCTTCATCTCCACCTTTTCTTTTCATTTCCATGTAATTTTAGCAATCCATCTTCAATAATTTGTTTCGTATACTGCGGCCTTCCTTTAGCATTTTTTTCTTCTGTTTCTCGTTTCCATTATTATTCCGAAAGGATTCTTCTTAAAGGATTACTTATGAATGCATCTTCTCTTGTTCGTATTTGCTTCTATACTCTAGTATCTTCAACAGGTCTTTGTAACACCTCCTCATTTGTTAGTCTATCGATCCAACTGATCTTTAGCATGATTTGTAAAATCAAATTTCTTCCTCTGTATTCATATTTTAAAGAGTGTAATTTATACTTAAAATTCCATACACATTAAACACAAAATTTTGTTTACAAAGCCGATAAAGTTATCCGAATTATTTGGAAATAAAAACATGTACCTAATCGAAATAATGCGAATCATTTTAACACGAATTCATGTTCATTGTCATTACTAAAAAAAATTCTCTAATATGCGATTTTAGTATATTACCATCGATAAAAGGCTGTTATTAATAAATTTATAAATAACCACAATAAGACTAATAACTGTTTTAATAATTGGAATTTTTAGTTTAATTAATCCTGAAATGGAGCCTATGGTCATTGAATTCTGAAAACCATAACGGATCATTAAAAGCAAATGCGTATTTCAGCAACAAGTTATCATCAGTCAATTACTAAAAACCTCACCTTGAAACTGAACATCGTAATAGCTCTAACAAAATTATTGCTTGTCTATGAAAATGTACCATTTTCAAATTTATAAACAACTAAATGCTTGTTCACATAACAACCAGTAAGACCTATTCAACAGTTCTCAAATTTAATCAGTTAATTTTACATTTACAATGTTTCAAAAGTGATTCAGTTCTAAAATCATGCGGAATTTAACGATTATCGCCGAAACACTGTAGTAAAAGGCATTTTTATTTCACTTACCATTTCCTCAATTCGTGTATTAAATCGCAGCACATTCACCACACATATAACGAACGGTGAAAACATTAAACATTTATTAAAGCTCACAAAGTTTACATAAACCACGGGCACGGTTCCACTAACGCGATCACTTTTACGTACTGAATTTAAACAGCGTAAAGATGCAAAACATCAATCGTAGTGGTCTGTGTACCTACACCCTGAGGGTCTGCGTTAAGCGATAATGAACACGTGTTTGGGTGAATAAGATAACGTCTTCTTTAACGAAACGCACAGATGTTTTATCGCGTTTGATAAGCAATTTCACGCATTTAAATGTCCCAAATAGCTTTTTGATTTATTTGAAATAAATTAATGGTGTGCCTTTACAAGATTTAAAATAAAATTATTATTATTTTTAATTAAACAAATATACAGTATGTTCGAGATAAGCGAGATATGCAGGAGGATCTTGTAAACGAGAAGAGGCAGAGGTTTAGTTAAATTAGTGAAAATGTTCATCAGCTTAATTGCAACTATAATCCACAATCACACCTTGAAATTTAACTTATTTTTCGGTAGAAATCTGAAAAAATTTCAGTTTTGGTTTTTTGGTTTTGATTTCAAATCTTAAATTTCTTCTATAAGTCGCCAAATTTTGAAGATACCGCTTGCAAGCATATTCCTCTTATCTTGGCCACACGGTATTATCCTCGCAACTTTACTAAGATAGGATCAAACATGTAATCAAGATTAAATGCTTGAAACTTGAAATATCCAACTTTTAATCGAAACAAAAAAACAGTAAATTTCCAAGCCCTTCAAACTGCAAAACTGCAAAGAATCTCTCGAATCAAGTTTTTCAATACTAAAAGTTAATTTCGCTCACCTTTTAAAGTTTTAAAAGATTAGTGGAACAGAGGGAATGTATTTGAAAAATTCATATAGAAGATCAAACTTTTAGGTTTAATCAGAGATATAAAAAAACGTAGAGTTCCAATATTATATCCGAACAAATTCGAAAATCCACCAAGATGCCATTCGAACTTAGGATCCAGATTTAACCTTCGAATATCGAATGCCTACAAACACTTCGAATCCTTAATAGAAACTACAATATTTTTTTTCTTTTTGAATATTAAATATTAATTCTAAAAGCAGCACATAGAAATTAGAATCGAACTTTATTTAATTTAAATTTAAACTCCCAATTTGGGCTTCGAACCTGTTTATCGCATTCAAATAGATAGACATGAATCTATGACGTCAATTTATCTAAATATCGAATGCTTGTGATTATCTTTCCTTAATGTTTTGTAGTCAACAAGAATATAAAATTCAAATCTAAGTTCTATATTTAAATAAATCATTTTACATGCGTTTTTAAAACCCACAAAAATACTAAAATACAAATCCTAGCATTTATGTAATCTGAGCATTCGTTCTTAAATTAACTTTTCTGATAAAAATTTAAATTTGAAATTTGAGACGTGAACGTCGATTCTGAAGGCGCAAATTTGAATTTCGAGTTAGAAATTAATACGAACTTCAAGTTCGAAGTTTAAATCTCTTTCGCCATTCATTGTTAGGTTTTATATATGGTTTAGTTTACAATATTTGAGTCTGTGAATCCGAAATCTTGAAGCTGAATATCAAAAGTTGAATTCCAAGAACTTTGAAACTGGATGTGAAGTTATTTGTAGATTTAAATTTTGTGTATTTCAATCTTTCCAAATTGGATACTTGAATCCGTTTAATCGGTTTAGGTTTAGATGTTTTAGAACCTCGGCGCATATGATATTAGTCAGTGACGTGGCATGGCGTCCATGGAAGTAAATGATGCACTGCATTCCTTACTTAATTTAATTTTGTTACACTTATTTACAAAACTTAGTTAAGAATTATATCAATATCCCGTTTTACTCGTTCTATATAAACCAAATTAATAGTATATTGTATAACTAGTGCTGAAAGTTGAATATTTCACACGCGTGTGAAAGTTGAGCCACGAGCCTCTGGCGAGTGGCTTAATCACACGAGTGTGAAATATCCTTTCAATGAGCATATATAGGCATATATAATCTCAATTTTCGGGAAATGGGATGAAATAAATGCACTAACTACCGCGGAATTAATATAATTTCATCCGTCAGAAGGTTACATGGAAAAATAATAAAATAAATTAGAAGATGAAATACAGTATAAACTTGGAAAAAATCAAGCAGGATTTACTGCCGGAAAATCATGCATTGACCATATAACTACCTGAGTGATTTTAAAAGTAAGGTAAACGACGTAGAGATGGCAGCACTGTGATCAAAATAGCATGACCAACTGCATCTATATACTCTGTATATACGGCCAGTCCACTCCGCTTAAAAATAGGTTTTGAAACAGTAGACCGGATAGTGGTGTCGTCTATTAAATAAACTAGTAACCAATTTGGAAGATAACTGTAAATTGTCAAATGTCGGGCATTTTTGGCAAATACACTGCTGGACAAAAAAAAACGGACACTTATATTTTTGGCTTTAATACTTGAACCCATCCTATTTCATAGTGCCTCCACATATTATGCTGTAGTATAATAAAAGAGAGACGGATCGTGAACATTTTACTTCAAAGAATCCAATTATAACAAGAATAACAATAAAATTGCAACAAAACGAAAAACCAAAACTAATCAATGTCTAATAACAACCCTGATAATTTCTTTCGGAGACCACTAATATCTCGTATTTCCTCCGCGAACCCCGATGAGCTCTCTCATGCGTCGAAGCATACTTCGAATGAGGTCCGCAATCTCCTCTTGGTCGATCAATTCCCATTCTTCGTGCAGAGCTGCTTGGAGGTCCTGTAGTGTTTCTGGGAGCGCTGGCCGGCGTCGCAGCTCGCAGGCAACATTTTAAATTGTCCCAAACATGTTCGATGGGATTAAGATCTTGGATGCAAGCAGGCCAAACTAATGTCCTAATCCCTACGTCCTCCAAGTAGCGCCGCACGATATTAGCGACGTGCGGTGTCGCGTTATCTTGCATTAGCATGAACTGCTCTCCAATAAATGGGGCGTAGGGGACCACATGAGGAGCTAGACAGTCCTGTATATATCGGTGCGCATTTATTGTTCCGCGTTTCCGGACTACAAGGCCTGTACGGGCCCCCAAAGAAATATCTGCCCAGATTATTAGTGACCGGCCATGGAATGGTGTCCTTGGAGATATAAGACATTGTTCGTACCGCTCTCCAGGTCTTCGCCATACACGTTCACGCCTATCTGGTGAACGTAGGCTAACACGGGACTCGTCCGTAAACAGCAAAGAGCTCCAGTCATCAACAGTCCAATTTTCATGTTCAAGGGCAAAACGTAACCGTGCTGCACGATGAACTGGCAGAAGTACTGGTCCTGTTGCTGACCGCTTGGACCTCAATCCAGCTTCATTGAGTTTCCCAGACACGGTCCTTGAAGAGATCAGCCTTCCTCGGACCTAGGCCAAACGGCCAGCGATGATTGTTCTCGTTTGTCGCCTATCACGGAGCGCTGTGCTAACAATAAATCGATCATCCCTATGGTTTGTAGCACGGTGACGACCCGATCCGACTCTTCTTCTGTATTGCCCAGTTTCCCGGTATCGTTTTATAGCGTCATGCACTGTACTTCGGGCTGTATTCAAAGCAGCAGCGATATAGCGAACACTTCTTCCGTCTTCATGTAAAGCAATAGATTTTGCAATATCGTCGCGTCTCATGGTCAAGTTTCAACAAAAAAATTGTTTAATTGATAGGAACAAGCAAAAATAACAATAAACAAAAGAAATATCATTTATATAAGCAGGTCCCGGTTTACTTGATTTTCACATATTCGCTGTTTACCTACCATTGTGCAATTTTTATAACATTTGGACTTAACTAATTACTCGATAATGTATTGGAATTCATGGATACCGTTTAAGAAACTCAGATAACGCTTAAATATAAAAATATTTCAAAAAATATAAGTATCCGGTTTTTTTTGTCCAGCAGTGTATATACATGAAATTAATTAAATTATTTGATCTTATAAAATAATTAATTAAAGCTACTGTTCGAATCTGCCGTTAGTGTAAAAATAAAAAGTTACTACAACAAAAATTCAATATGACAGATGTATTGCACCATTAATTTTAACCACCTTACAAAGACCCTTATTACAACTAATTTCTCTGCAGGATCATGGCTATAGCGTGCCCAAAATAACTCTTTATGGAACTAACCCAGAAAATTACTAATCTTGTACGACAGGGCTTGCCGTATTTGAAGTATGTACCAAAAAACGTGTTATACAACTGTTGCAACCAAGTTTGATGAAAAACGCTTTGTTGGCTTACCGATATCATAAAACTGATTTACATATGTGCAATGATAATTATTATTATCGAAGCAAAACCGGAACTTTCAAATATTTGTTTTTTTAATAAATTGATTGACAAATAGTTGACACTGTTGACAGTTATAATAGTAACAACAACTTTATAAAGGGGGCATTAGTTTCTGGTTCTGTCATAGTAATTTGTAATACAAGTGTTGAAAGCTTGCGTTTGCCACACGAATGTGAAGTTTGCAGCACGAACGATAGTGAGTGCTGCAGTCACATGAGGGTGGCAAATACAAGCTTTTGACACATGTATTACACACTATTTTTTCTACAACCACATTTCCATAAAAAAATTTAAATATTTCTGCAAAATCAAATCTGACATTCGTCAAATGTCAGATTTGACATTTTGATTTCGGTGCGGCAAAATTATACTTTGCCGCACCGAGAATCATGCATGTGCGTGCGGAAAGTAAATTTTCCGCACGCTAATTTCACTTGTTCGGCAAACACTCATTTTCAATACTCGTATCTATGGAGACGAAGTTTGAAAATCCCACTTTCCATGGTGGGAGTAGAAAAAAAACTTTGTAAAACGCGAAGTTTAGCGGCCTTATAGGGACGAAGTCGCTATTGATACAGTAGGCCTTGCAAAATAGAAGTACGGTCGATAAGCTTGATTCTTCAAACAAGAGCTCGTCGAGTTTCAGCCCAGTGCATTGTGGGATTATTGTTTGGTCACGCGAAGACGAACGTGCAAGCATTTTCAAAAATGATGGACAAAAAGGAGATTCGTGGCGTGATAAAATTTTACATTTTGAAGGAGAAAACGGCGACCCAAGTAAAAAGTAATTTAGATCGTGTCCTTGGCGAGTCTTCCCTTTCATTTAAGACCGTACATTTGCAAATTGTTGACTTTAAGCATGGCCGAACGAACGCCGAAGATAAACCCAAGTGATGAATACCAAGACAGCAAGTGATGTGGTGAGTAATATCCAGAAAATAGTTTTGAGTGGCCAAAGATTGAAGATCAGGGAGATAGCAGATTTCACCCGAATGACTTCATAATAAAATTTGAACATTTGCATATGCAAAGCACTTGTGCGCGATGGGTGTCGCGTTTGGTGCTTTTAACTAGACCAAAAACGCGTAACCCTAATGACTTTTGGCGGCGGTTCGTGACCGTCGATGAAACGTGGATCCACCACTATACGCCGAAGTCGAAACAACAATCAAAATAATGGACTGTGAAGGGGAAACTGGAGGTTTTCTGCAAAATTTGAGCGAGGAAATCAAGAAAAAGCGGTCGCACCTTGGAAAAAATACCTCTTTCATCAGGACAATGCATCTGCTCACACGTGAACGGTTTCCTTGGCTAAAATTCATGAACTCAGGTTCGAAAGGAAAGCATATGACTCGGTACCCAAAAGCTAAACAATAAGTTTGAGGCAACTAAAGGTCTTCTGCAAGGTTGTTCAGAATGTTCACCATCGCCCACACTCGTTAAAATATGTCTAGAGCATACACTCAAAAAATTGAAATAAAAATGTGAAAGAATTGTGGTCCTAATACGTGATTATTACCTGTTTGCCCTAAGCTTTGCAGATATTCCAGTGGGTATCGCATAGGACGAAGAAGACCTTAGTTTTATAGTTAGGAAGCTCAAGGAGGAATACACCAGAGCGAGGTTAGAAGATAATTACGACAAAACAGAATGCTTAATAACGAGCGAAGAAAGATACGTGGTACCAGAAATAGATGAAACACATCACAAAAATTAGGAAACAGACAGATGCAAATATCTAGGGAGCATTATAACAAAACAAAGAATATCAGAAGAAGACATAAAATCCAGATTAGAACAAGCCAGAAGTTGTATTAAATTGTTAAAAGAATGAGTGTACAAAGCAAGGCAGTAGGTTGGATAGAAGAAATCACACTAAGTAAAGTGGTACAGACATACAGGAAGAAGCAGGGACCATAACTGTATACAAAAATAAGAGACAGGGAGCCCCACGGGGAAAATAAAGAGAGGTGAACCCAAGAGGTCCTGGTAAGATGACGTGAATGAGGCAATGAAAAAGAGAGGATTAGAAGGAGGAGATTAGAATGAAAAACAGAAATGGAGAATTTGGTTGAAAAAAGGAAAACAGTGCCAGCTGTAAAAATCTTTTTTATATACAGCATTACAAGGATTTGGTCGGCTGGATTTGTATATGTATAGCTGATTTTGTTATAATCATGGCGAACATTTATATTTCACCTTCTGTGATTTTAAAACGAAATTTAAAATTTAATAGTTTACTGTTTCGTTTAATTTTTTTAAGGATTACTTCACTTAGCGAATATGTGTTTTTCCCTAAATTCTTTTTTATTTAAAGCATTTGATTTTTAACCCTTAGATTCCCATGCATTCGTTATCAACGCAAATACCCGTGAGGGGTACCTCAGGGACCCCTAGTCATTATACACGTTTGAGCTCATATATAAAAATTTTATTCAAGAAAACATCGTGTTGCATTTAGTAAACATTTAATTCTCACAACCTAATACAAATTAACACATTTCCTGACATAGTAAATAACACAAAATGAAAATCTTTAAAAAATAAACTTAATCTACTTTTTCACTAAACAAAAAAAAATATTACACTTTTCCAGATCGAAATAACAAGTGGTTAAGGTACAGTAAACAATTTATACGTACTACGAAGATGCGCAATTATAACAGATCGTAGTTTGATGCGTTTTTCTATGGTTATCACATACAAACTTACTACAGTTATGACAAGCTGTTTTCACTTTTTTGTCTAATTTTCGCGGACATTGATAACAACGTCCACGCTTTCTAGTTTGGTTTTCTACTTCAGCCACATGATCTGTGATATCAGATAGAACAGGTATCCCACAGTCTCGCAAAGCAGATTTTATATAGGACTTATGATGTTTCGTGGCACGCTTCTCCATATTCTTGCGAGTGAGATCATCTCCTAATTGCAGCAGGAAACTACGCCGTCTTGCTGTTTTTTCTTTTTTCCAATCAGGATATTTTTCTATGTATAGAATAAAGGCATTTAATGCACATATGTCTATTATATTCATGAACAACCTATAAGGCCATCGGGCTGTTCTTCTGGAACATGAGTATTCCCTTATAAGCTTATCGGCAGTATCAACGCCGCCCTTGGTTTTGTTATAATCCAAAATCATTAGGGGTTTGTTATCATCTTCAGCAGACACAGTATCTTTATCGTGTTGAGTGGAAAGCAGATGCACCATTCTATTTTTTTTAGGTTTATACGAAACCATCGCAAGGTCTTTTGTAAATGCAAAGATCGATGAATGCGGGGGGCGAGATGTAATTGCCAATTGTGCTGGAGTATCTGGCTTATTCTTGCGAACTGTGCCAAGCAGAGTTAGTTTTTTTGTTAGTAGATATTGTGCTAATGGGACACTGGTGAAAAAATTATCCGTTGTTATTCCTCTCCAGCTATTGTGATACGGCTCTGCCAAGTCTGACACAACACGAAATCCTTGGTTTCTCTCTGCCACTCCACTAGGCGCTTTTCCAGTGTAGACCTGAAGATTGGATAAATATGAGGTCTTAGTATCGGCAGCTGCCCAAATTTTTATCCCATACCGACCAGGCTTTGATTTGATGTACTGTCTGAATGGACAATGTCCCCGAAAGCAGACTAGCTGTTCATCAATAGTGACGTTTTCGTAAGGTTCAAATGCCTTTTTGCAATTGCTAACAAATATTTCCCAGATATCTCTAATAGCTGCTAGTTTGTCCTGTTCTTTTCTTTGCGCTCTAGTGGATTTGTCATCAAATCGTAAGAATATTGAAATCTCTTCAAATCTGTTTCTACTGAGAGCTGCGGTAAAAAACGTCCTACGTATGGAAGCGTTAGTACTCCACATTTCCTTAGTAGATTCCCTTCTGCATCTCAATGCACCTGCTTTTACAAGTACTCCTAAGAAACAGTCTAATTCTTCTGCTTCGAGTAAAGTCCACCGTTTTCGTTTGTTAGGATTTATTTCATTCCATTCAGCGTAATATCTAAACGCCTCTTGGTTCGTATAATTGCATATAATATCCTTCATTTCTGCCGTTAAGAACAAGTTTAACATTTCTAAAATTGTGTCAGATGTTTTGCTGTATGCTGTAAGGCCCGGCTGTGCATTTACAATATTTCTTTGAAGTCTCCTTGTTGCAGGAAACGGTTGACTCTGCCATTCCATACCAGATTTTGAAATATATTTAGGACCTACACACTGCAGATTATGATCTTCGTGGTCTTGAAATTCTTCGTCTGAACTTTCCTCGCTTTGAATTTCTAGGTTATCTTCAGTTTCAGAAATGTTTTCATGTATAACATCATCGTAGTCGTTATCGGAATTATTGTCACTGTTATACTCGATTTCAGAATCAAAATTGAGGTTGTTTGCAATATCATCCAGTTCATGTTGTAGCAGTGGCCTTACTCTCTCAAAACGACTCATGCTTCGTGCTAAAACGAAAGCGACGTGCATAAATATTTTGTTAATTAAAAACCCATGCGGGGTTCCTACGGTACCCCACTTACCTTTTTTAGCTGCACAAACGAAACGCACGTTACAAAATCTCTGTACCAACTGAGACCACATGCAGTCACCATAGACTGACACATACCTGAAAGCAGCGTTGCCAGTTTTTTCAAATAAAAATTCTATTTAAGGAATTATGTCTCTGGGGTCCCTGAGGTACCCCGCATGGGAATCTAAGGGTTAATACTACATCCCCGTATCAAAAGTCACGCCGCGCCACTGACACTAATTTAGGATGTTCTCTCGTGAATTAAAATTTTAAATAGCTAAGGAATTTGTTTATCTGACAAGCATATCCTTACCATCGCACAACGTTTTCCTTGCAATAGAATGCCAAATAATTTGACTTGAGAATTACAGCTAAAAATTACCCCGAAATCCCTTTAAATATTACCGGAAATCTGCACATTCAGAAATAGCATTACATTTTTTACACATCGAGCCTCATCAAACCAAACTATATAACATCAGAAAAATTCATCTCATTTCCTAGAAAAATACGGGCATAGACCGAAACGAGGAATGATTTATGTTAGTTTGCGCTTGAAAACTTTTTCTCTGAATTGTTTCAGTTTCTAAGTTTCTTCTTCTGCAGTTATTACTTTCTAAAGTAAAAAAATTAAACACATTAATATCTGAACGTGGATTAAACATTTCAGAACGAACTTTTCTGAACTCGCCAATATATCGCTTTTAAAAATACTGCAATGAATTCATATGAATATATTACAAACATTTCAACAGTTTAAAGTGTTTGATATTCATCAAAAGCCTCATTTACATTCGGCTTTAATTTATTAATACATATTTACTCTGAATTCTGGTTTATTAAAAGCTCAATCAGTGAATTTTTGGAACTTTTTGAAGTGGCAAAATTAAAAACATTAATATATCGGTTGCTTATTCAATTCCAATTAATATTATCAATATAAAAACCTTACAATACAAATAGATAATTTTATTCATCAAACTATAACCGGTAAATATTAATTTAAATACGGGTAATATACGGTCAAGTTAAGTAAACAGCAGATTCAACAACGTATATCGTAGGGGTAAAATTAAACCTGATGAATTTCATCGTCATCTTTCAAAATGAGTTATAACTAAAACAAGGCACGGATACATATTTCGGTTATAAACAAACCACAAGCACAACACAAACAAAACTGCAGGGAAGCTTACTTATACAAATATGGACGTCGACTGTGTAACGAACTATATAAATATACAGAAATGAATTTGGGAGAAAATGAACCCCATTTTTACACAGCTTAAATTGTTGTTGTTTTCACGAGTACAGGAAATTGCATTATCCCATTACTTAATATTTTTGCCACAAGTTGACGAACACGTTTTCTTTCGAGGTAATTAGCATTAAACTGTAACCTGTGGTAATAGATGGAGGAGGAATGTTTTTAGTTTCTAGCATTAAATCATATTTTTCAATCTATTGTATTTTTAAAAAAGACCAGGAAAACCTACGCGATAGTTACATGTCTTGTAAATAAGTAGTAAAACAGCAGCAAAAATTAGATTACATTAAATTAAATCAATAATTATTAAGATATACAGGGTCTTTCATAAGCATATGGCGATAGAGGAGGTGATTCCTGGGTGAAAATGAAGGATATGTGTATCCTAAAATGCCTCCCTGAAGACTTACTACGCCTCTTCGAAAACTAACTAAAAATTTAGTTTTTAATTTTTATCTCAAATGTGGAGAAAGAGACAAATGAAAAGCAGTGGGCACTTTCTGCTAGCAGGATAGCTCTTTAGGAATATTTTCTTTAACCATCCATATTTTTATAATGGGAATGAAATTAGAACCCCTGTTCAATATCTATTAATAGTGTTCGAATAAAACATAAAATAAATTGTATTAAGTGAAGAGTAGGTATTTCAATGAAGAGATTCAAAACTTCTATTAATTGGAACAAAAATATTTCACAATTTGAGCAAAATAAAATATATAAAGGTACATAAATGTCGCCAATAGTTAGTATACTGACGACAGATATAAGGAAGTATCATGTAAAAACAGCACATGATGAACAAACCATTCAGCCAAAAAAGCTTAGTAAGTAAAACCCTAAGATACGACGTGTAAAAGGAGTGGGGACACACAAAAGGAATAATAACAGAAGCTACGCACCATTAACCAGGAATCTCCTGAGAATGTGCATCAAATAAGATTGGTTTGACGCCGATTACAGAGAAGCAGTTAAGGGTATACTCGATACTTGGGAGCTGCCGCAGTACGAATGTGGCAAGAAGGAAATGTTAGAAACAGCAAAAGAACTGTGTGGAAAGAAATTGCAAAACTCCTAGAAAACAAGGTACAAATGATAAAGCAGTATTGGGCGAACAAAGAAGAAAGGAATTTTTGATCAGGAAGCAAAACAAACAAACAAGCTGATGCGCAGCAACAACTTACTGTAGAAGGAAAGAAGGTCTCCTATTAAAGCATGGAATAATCAGGGCGATAGACTGAAAACTAAGGAACAGAAGAATTGGTAGAGCGAAGAAACTAAAGAATCGACAGAGAGAAAAGTAAAAGAGTAAATTCTAAGACTAAAAATACGGTAAGGGCGCAGAGGTGTAGCAAATCCAGGATTGTTTGTTTGATTGCCCAATAAGCAAGACCACAGCTTATGCGATCATGTTAAGAGCATATCGCTGATGGAGGTAGCCTAGAAAGGGTTGATATGAATAATACAAATACGGGAACAAAGATCCACGACAGATGAAAGTATTAGCCTAAACATAATGCAGTACAAGGGTTATGGATAAAATTTGGACTTCAGACAAGATTATGTCTTCAGGTGAAGAGACAGAAGTTATACGCAAGGAATACAAATTAATTAAGCTGATAAAAAGGTTTGGCTGTAGTTTAGCAAAGTGTAACTTTTGACATGGAGTCATAAGTTTATCTGCGGTCAATGGACAAAATATGAATGACCAGATGATCTGCAGGGCAATTTCGTATATCCTTATCCTTCCCTGAAACCTCCTTCGTGCTCTCCTGCTAATCGGTTACCAACATAGCAGTTTTTAAAATCCTTATTGGGGCACAGTTAAATAACATTATTTCTCTTATTAGACTGAAATTTCGTTAATCAAGTAAAACAGCTATTTAACTTTTGGATTGGCATCTTAATGTGCCAAACAGTTAACTTTAATTATGTAAAAGTCTCTGCTTCAGTTATCAGGTGTTACTATTTGGGGGTCATGGACCCCGGTACCTTTACGAAGTCGGCGCCTATGGTTAATGGAAGTACTAAGCCTTCCTTCTTCATGCTATTCGTGCTAGCACTTTATACGTTACCTGCAGATGCGATATGCTCCTAAAATTCTTGCAAACGCTGTCCTCTCCATTTTTGTGCATTAAGAAATATATTAAACATAATATGGTGGCGTAGAAGGAAGGCTTCCAGTAAAATATATGGGAAGGAGGAGTGTAAAACAAGGAAACCTCTTAGAGATGGTTTCAATTAACCTTCCATTAGAGACACTACTTAGGGAAGCGGAATAAGTATAAACAAAGAGGTCAATATATGGTTCAAAACGTTGGATTGTCTGCCAATAACTTGGCCCTTATATGTAATACGAACAAAATTTATTCCGCCATTTTACAAGTATAAACTTTCCTTTGCGATAATGTTCCTTTTCCATAACGGTTTGTAATACGTTTTGGTCCTCAAATCTTTATCTAGATAAAAACTGCTTAAATTGTCAAAATATGGAGAGAGGGATGCAGATCTGATGGGGCTGAATTCGAAGTCTGTAACCTGTAATACTTCCGCTTTTCCACCCAGGTTGTTATCTGATTGATTGTAGTGTGCAATCTAACCCCCATCGGATCTTTATTTTTTTTTTGTCATTTAAGTTGTTATGGACAAAAAGATTTGAGATGAGAACCTTCTTCTTCTTCCCCGTATGGCCGATGGCCTGTTAGAAACTCATACGACCGACTTCTGTGAGCCCTCTTTGCACGTATGCTGGGTAGGAGGCTAACCTAGCCCATCGAGAGAGGTGAACTTGCCCTCCGAAGCAAAAGGCTAGAAATTGTAAAACGATGAGTTAATTTCTAATTGCTAATGGCGACAGCGTGGAAAAAAGCGCTGTTTCTTGAATTTGTTAAAGATTTTTTTGTAAAAAGACGACGGGCCGCCTTCGTACATGAAAATGTGATAGAAAGTATGTCAAGGAACCAAAATATTGCAAATTTAGAACAAAAGAGAGGAATCGCACATTTGACAGTTAGTTAGGAAACTGCTACAAATAAAATAGAAGACAAAGAAAAACAACCAGCAAAGTAAAAGAGTAGATGGTAATTAAGAAAGATCTTAAGAGCAAATCAAATATCAAGAACAGTTAATGTTAGGTTTAGGAAACTGCTACAAATAAAATAGAAGACAAAGAAAAACAACCAGCAAAGTAAAAGAGTAGATGGTAATTAAGAAAGATCTTAAGAGCAAATCAAATATCAAGAACAGTCAATGTTAGGTTCTATACGGTCTAGGACGTTTAGGCGCGCATCTTTAGGCGCGCACCATACGGCGCGAGCTATTAACCGCCGGCATTTTAGGCGCAGGAACCTTTAGGCGCGGGGACGTTTAGACGCCGGCGTTTTTTGGCGCGGGGACGGTTAGACGCCAGGCATTAAAAGCTATACGATCTGTTTTAAATTGTACCGTCTGAACGTTGGAAGCGTATTTGAAACTAAATTGCTTTATAATAAGAGATTCTCTTCTTAATTATAAAGGTATAAAAACTGATTTAAATTTAACTAGTTACAAATATGTTCCATAGAACCAAACATGTCACATCGGGCAAAAAAATTAAGTATAAAAAAATTAAGTAAATTATTATTCGAATTACGATATTTATTATTAAAATTAAAAATTAATATAACCTGATTTTAGAGTCTATATTCTAAATAGATTAAACCAGTACTAGAATATTTTTCAGTTTTGAAAGATAAAGATAATTTACTCTTATTAATTTAAATTTTACGAATTTTTTAAATTTCAAAGGATACACAAACTTCTTATCAATCAAGCTGCTTGAAAATTAAATAAAAAATATATACATAGAAGTTACAGGTAAAGATGGTTTTAAGTATGATTTAATTATGCTTCTCTCTCTACTATTTTTTTTAAACCAAATGGTAAATATCAGTATAAAAGTTTCCAGCGCCTAAAGGTTCGGCGTCTAAAGTGTTCGCGTCTAAACGTCCCTGCGGCCAATGACGTCCGCGCCTTATGGTGCAGCGCCTAAACACTCGCGTCTAAAAATGCGCGCCTAAAGGTGCGCGCCTAACTGTCCCTTTCCGGGTTCTATAAGATGGCAATTCCATCAGCAGTACTATATGAGTGTGAGACTTGGACAGTGAGCAGAAAGCATGAGAGTGTTTGGTGGTCAGTGAAGAACAACAAAAGATAAGGAAGTAAAGGAGCTCTATGATCATTTCTACCATTAATTATTTATCTAATTATCTAAACCGTATTCTATTTAACTGATTATTCTTCAATCAGTTTTCGTACAAACTCAAAAGGTCCTGGTTTCAAGTATCTGATATTCCCTTTTCTGTACTTGCCTTACTATCTTCTTCCAACCCTCTCTTTCACCGTTTGTCTCAGGATTCTATTGTTTTTATCGATATCCAGATATTTAATTTTGGGTCGATTTCTTCTATGCTTTTTGCTAATTCCTTTTGGGGGTCGGTTTTCCGACATTCTCTCTACGTGATCCGCTCATCTAACACTATTTGTTCTATTACAACAAACTATGGTTCCCACTATTAAAGCAATTTTTCCGATATATCGAAGTTACGAAGGTCCCTGAACTGATTCGAACCACTTCACTGTTAAAGAAACAGTGTCCAAAACCAAGGCAAGGAAAAAATAAGGCAAAAGAAGTTAGTGGAGTACTAATAGTAGGACAAACGCAAAGTTTGCGGACAGCCAGAAATTAATAACAATATTATAATAGCGGCAGAAGGCATATTAGGAAAGTAAAATAACGAGAAATGGAATAATCAGGGATGTACGATTGAAATAAAAGTAAGAAAATATATAGAAATGTAGACACAAAACTATACGGGACTTTAAAATGAAACAGAGATTAACACAATATATGTATAGAGCAAAGAAGAGGGCACTACATAAACAAAACTGGAAAGTTAGAGGCACACGCAAGGAAACTAAATGTTTAGTTACTAAGAAGTTAGATAAAATATAAAATGATCTGACCCAACAACACTGATAAGGAATAAAGGAGAGTTACAGGCAGAATACCAGGAAAAACTATTGTCCGAACATTAAAAAAAATGTAATCCAGAATACAACCAGACACATTGCAAGAGGAAGAAGAATTAAACCGTAAGGTATAGGTTTCAATCCCATTGAGGGGGGGGGGGGTATTCCAGTTAAGCAAGCATACGAAAGAAAATACTTTTATCAGACACATTAAAATAGCTGCCTTAAAAGTCCCCAAAGTTATTGTTTCAAGATAATACCAAATATGGAAATAATCAATTATTTTCTTAGATCTTTTTTCTATACAAGAAATAAACGATGAAAAATATATCATTGAAATTACAGAATTTCTAATATATTAATAGTTTTTCGCTGTATAATGTGGTTTCTGACGCAAACCCTTAATCTGAGCTAATTCTTGGAACAAACGCCTGTAATTTAATTCCACGTGAGGGAACCGTGCGCAAGATATGGCATATCATTCACGTGCGATTGGTCAGAAATCCTCAAAATCTATTCTTGGCATAAATGTCCCCTACAATATTGAAAACGAACCCTCCGTGCTAAATCGTTCAATAGGAAATCCTATCAGTCTCAATTAATTCAGGAAGGGTGAGATGGCATATAAATTACTCATCAGTCATCACATGCTCCTTGTATGACTCATCTTGCTCAATTATCCTAAATTAACAAAGATTTCCAAGGAACGTGAAAGGAATTTTGATTATAATTTACAAATCAGCTTCAATCAAGCATATAAATTTAGCCGGAACTACATATTTAGAAAACTAGGTCAAATTTCGAACAACATAAACACAAAATTGAAGATAACTTTTTAGAATGTTAATTTTGGTTCCTAAGTAATTACACAACCTAAAGGAAGGGTTGGGAGGGCGACCAATAAAGTAAATTAATTGCACCTAGATGTATTTGTTTTCGAGATAACCTGGATTACGGAGTTGTCAGGAATTTGTGCGAGCGGCATTTATAATACGATGGAACGCGGGGAATGACTGTGACAGGTAACGTAAAATTTAAATTGAAGCGGATTGAGACAGCGGGACCCAAGGCTAATACGCAGATGATATGTAAAGAAAAGGATCTGCACCAAAATTGAGTTTTCTGGAATCTCGACGAAAATGTGGAAGTTTTACGACAGAATTTCCAGTAAAAGCACTGAAAAATTATCATTACGCAGGAAGTTCCCGAGTCGAGTTTTTAGACTCTTTCCCTTTACAATCAGCAACCACGATGCAATATCAGTTAAAGGAACGTACATATTTCTATATAAAAATCAAATGTTTCCCCTAATTCCCTTACGAGCTAAATCGATACTTTTGTTCGTGGAGAAACCAATTTCCTTTCATGTTCGTCAAGCCCTTTCACAATGTACCGGCACGTCTGTCTTGCTTACAATCAAAATAAAATTTGGTATTCAACGAAGGTGTCCCAGAGCAATCAATTCATTGTAGTTGCGGACCTTTATACCGATCCAGGTCCAAACGTGAAGTTGTTGTTGGTTAATTTTGTCGAGTGTAAACTCGAACGTACGTAAATTGCTGTGGTAAGATTAAAGCGCACAAAATTACTTCACTCGACTACACCAGACTGCACTACCTGTACTAATTAAACCACGCAGGTAATTAATATGGGTTACCCGGTAATTATTAAATGTGTTTTACATGTTGCCATTCGATGTGTGTTTACTTACCATTCCTATGCACGTGTAAGTGTTTTAAGTATACATGATTACAATTACACGTTTAGCTCAACACGATATCCCTTAAGGGAGTAATGCTACGTTTTCAATTAGTACCTAGTAATTTCGTACTTATTTTTCCAATTTTTTCCTTTATTATTTAACCACAATGGAAAATTTAAAGGGAATTTTATTGCTAAACGTTGAATACGGGTACCTAAACGGTTCTTAAAAATATTTACAATTAGACATAAAAGAATTGCACAGTAAGTAAATTTTAGAAATTTTGTAAAATATCCTGTTCATATTTTCCAAATGACTCCAAAACCTGAAACTATAGTAGTAAACAAATATTTAAAAAATGAATTGTGTCTAAAGACTGATTAGAGATAGCTACACAGCCCAATTTTAGAAAACATGTATAATAAAGAAATACATAGAGAATTCTAAGGTAACTAAAGTTCGCGAAACACTAAAGCTAGTATATAAACGAATAAAATAATACTGACACAAGCACTCATATCTGCAGAAAAGGAAATTATGAGAAATGAGCTATACAGACAAGTAAAAAAATCCTCTAAAAGAGATCAAAATCAACATAATATAATTAAAGTTTGCGAAGAACTGCAAGAACATGCTAACAACAACCAAACATATGAGCAAGGTAATTTAAACCACGAACACATGTAATCCGTAATACTAAAGGAAAACTGTCACTGATGTTAGGGAAATCGCTGAGGTGTGGAAAATCTACTGCTCTAAGCTCTATCAAAACGACACACATACCATATGAACAAAAATTATTTAGATAAGGGATGGTCATGGTGAACAAAATCACCGTCTTTGATAGGTTCAGCTTGTTGTTGGTTCTACATGTCAATTAAATGTCAGTTTCGATTTGAATTTTTATTCATCATGGTATTCTCGCAATTACATAAGCAAACATGAAAAGGCGTCTAAATTTATGTTTGCATGAGAATGGTGGCCATTCCCAACATCTAACGTAATAAATTGAAAATAAACTCGTAGTTTAATAACTAAGTTTTATTTGACAAGTGATTAGCTTACATAACCTATATAATTTCAACTACTGACGATGAATCAAACATGCAAGGTACGTTCAGAATTCCAACGCCACCCTTTATCTAAATAATTTTTGTTCATATGGTATAAACCATCCAGACCCGTAGATACTGGCAGAACAGAAAGAACTATTCTTAGATCTGAAGTAAAACATGCCATCAAGTGCAGAAAAGCAGCAGGTTCAGATGGTTGAAGTCGTTAAGGCGATGGGAGATACATGGGTCGATATTATCCAAAAAATATGTAGTGCATTGTAAGAAACTGGAATATGGCCAAACGAACAGTGTGAGACGATATTTATTCCACCCTTCAAGAAAGGCTCCCCTAGTAATTGCAGCAATTATAGAGCCGCGCGTTGGTTAACCACGCGAGTTCATAGTAAATAACATATTGAAAGCGTTTTTGCTTCCAGAAATCTCTGAGGAACAAACTGGGTTTATACCTGGAAAAGGCACTAGAGGGCAAATAATGAATATTAATTCAACATTCATACATATCTTTGCTTTGTAGACATTAGTAAAGCGTTTGATTGCGTATATTGGGATAAACTGTGGCTTAGAAAAACTTGGGGTACCTAAACACCTCATTCTTCTCATCTAAAACTTATACTTAGGTAGCAATGCAAGGGTGAAAACAAACAACGTCCTCGCAAATACATTCAAAAAGGGGTAAGGCAGGGTTGCATTCTGCCCCTACTCCTGTTTAACATCTACAACGAATATATAATGAGAGATGTGCTAGATGGCTAGGAAGGTGGTGTTTCTGTAGGAGGCCGAAAAATCACAAATTTAAGGTACGCTGACAACACCTTGATAGTCGCTGCAAGTGTGGCGGAACTACAAGAAATTTCCGGTAAACTGAAGGCTGCATGCCAAAACATGGGCATCTCTCTTAACGCCAGAAAAGCTAGGCATGATCATCGATCTATCTAACAATCTCAGAAATACTCAGGAAGTGACTGGTTTTACAGCCGTTAATGAATTTAACTAACTGCCAGAAGCTCAATGATGAAACTGACGAACATATGGCAAGACTCTGCAATCTTCCAAAACACAAAGCTAAAACTTGTCAGGATTCCTATTTCCCCAATCGCAACTTATGCTGCAGAGACATGGACGTAAATAACAGGAAAAAATTGATGCTTTTGAAATGTGGGTGTACATAGACACAGACACATACCATCGTTCAAATGCTAATGCATCTATCCTATACCAATTACACATTCACAATAGATCATCAACTACAGTTAACCAGTCCTTAAGATTTCTTGTTCAACTAGCCAGACGAACAAATGGCGTGGAAAAACTTGTAAAAGGTGAAGTTGACGGACGAAGACCTAGAGAAAGATCGTCAACCCATTGGGCCGATCAAGTGAAGTAACTGATTGACCATGAGTTACATGAAGCAGTTCATGCTGCACAAGATAGCGGTGACTGGAAAAATAACATCAAAGCTATACGAACATAAAATCACCACACCGCTTCGGGGGTTGACGGGCTGTAACAGAAATAAAGTTCGCGGATTTTGTAAACTCTCGTGTTCGTATTTTCCAAATTTGCTCTAAAACTCAAAACTATTGCAGCAAAACAAAACCTTCAAAAAAGGGATCTTTTATCCAAAGGTTGAATAGAGGTTCCCAACGAGTCCGATTTTTAAAAGCATTTATAATTAGGGAGATTTAAAAAAAATTAAGGTAAATCTTACAAATTTCGTAAAATATCGTGTTCATATTTTGCAAATGACGCCAAAACCTGAAATTATTGTAGTGAAGCAATATCAAAAAAGCAGTTGTTTCTACAGGTTCAACAGAGCTACATACAAAGCCCAATTTAAAAAAAATACCCAGATAAAAAATTGTAAACTAAGTAAATCTTACGAATTTTATAAAACATTACCTTTGTAGTTTCCAAACTACGCTTGAACCTAAAACTATTGCAGTAAAACAAAATCTTCTGTTTCTCAAGGTTGAGCTGTTATACTGACAAATCCCGATTTTTAAAAATGTTTGTAATTAGCGAGACTTAAAAAATTCTAAAATGAATCTCAAATATTTGGTAAAATATCGTGTTCATATTTTCCAATCCACCATGAAACCTGAAATTATAGTAGTAAAGCAAAATCTTCAAAAAAGGAGTTGTATCTAAAGGCAAAATAGAGCCAGATCTTTAAAACAGTTATAATTTGCAAACCACAAATCTGTAAAGCAAATTTTACAAATTTTGTGAAATATCATCTTTGTACATCCCAACTTACTCTGAAACCTAAAACTATTGTAGTAAAACGAAAAAAAGGAGTGACTTCTAAAAGCTGAATAGACGTACAAGTACTAACGAGCCGAATTTTTAAAATATTCAAAATCAGCAAGATAAAAAAATCTGAAGAAAGTAGATTTTACGAAATCTGAGAAATATCGTGTTCGAATTTTCCAAATTACTCTGAAATCTGAAACTACTATAGCAACATAAAATCTTCAAATAAAAGAGTTGCTTCTAAAGCTTAATTATAGATACTCAGAGGCCCCAATTTTACGAATATTTATAATTTACAAGATTAAAAATTGTAAAGTAAGGAAAGCCTGTGAATTTTGTAAAACATCGACCCCGTATTTTCTAAAGTATCCGAAACCTGAAACTATTATAGTAAAGCAAAATTTTCAGAAAAGAAGTTGTATATAAAGGTTGATTAGAGATATACACAGAGCGAGAGTTTTAAAAATGTTTATAATTAGCGAAATAAAAATTTGTAAACTAAATTTTACGGATTTTGTAAAATGTCATCTGAAATCTGAATATGTTGCAAATGATTCTGAAGCCAGGAATTATTGCAGTAAAACACAATCTTCAATAAAGTACCCATAGAGCCCGATCTCTAAAAGATTTATAATTGGCAACACAAAAATCTGTGAAGCAAATTTGACAAATTTTGTGAATTGTCATCTTCGTATAGTATTCCAAATGACTCTTCAACTTAAAACTATTGTGATGAAATGAAATCTTCAAAAAAAAGGAATGTTTTCTAAAGGTTGAATAGAGGTACTATAGTTACTTACGCAGCCCAATTTTTAAAATATTTAAAATCAGCGAGATGAAAAATTGTAAAACAAGTAAATTTTACAAACTTCCTAAAATATCATCTTCATATCTTCTAAATTACTCTGAAACCTAAAACTATTGTAGTAAAACGAAATTTTAAAAAAAGAATGTCGTTTCTGAAGGTCGAGTTGAAGTGCCTAGCAAATCCAATTTTTAAAAATATTTATAATTAGCCAGATAAAAATTTGTAAAATAAGGAAAATTTCGGAAGTTTCTAAAATATCGCGTTCGAATTTTCTAGACTACTCGGAAACCTGAAACTGCTGTAGTAATACAAAATCTTCAACGCAAAAACTGTTTCTAGAAGTGGAGTGGCGGTACTTACAGAGCCCAACGTCTATCGGGTTGGGACCTTATAATTGTTGAGACAGAACTCAACATTTCGCCAAACAAGCCAGAGGCTTACAAGTAGAGTTACCGTGCCTTTCTTCTTCTTGCTAAAACAGTTTCGCCTCTAGCGTGGTTGACACATTGAATTACCGTACTCTTTTAGTGCTCTCTTTTCCTCCTGAAGAAGCCCCTTAAAAAAGTGGGCGAAACGTTGAGTTCTTCTGTCTCAACAATGACACGGTTCCAACCCGGAAGACGTTTAGAGATGGTTGTAACTAGTGAGATGACAACTTGTAAAGTAACCAAATTTTAAGAATTTTGTAAAATATCACCTTCCTATTCTCTAATTCACTCTAAAACTTGAAACCCGCAATAAAACAGTCTTCAAAAAAGAAACAGGAGGAATAGAGGTTCCCACAGAGCTTAATTTTTAATAATATTTATAATTACTGACAAAAAAATTGTGTAAGTAAATTTTACAAATTTTGTAAAATGTCATGTTTGTATTCTCCAAATAACTTTAAAACTATTTCAGTAAAATAAACTCAAAACCGGAATTCTTTCTAATAAATAGTTGAGTAGAGATAGCTACAGAGCCCGATTTTTAAAATATTTATAATTAACAACACAAAAAACGAGGGAATCTTACGAATTTCTCAAAAATATGGTGTTCGTATTTTCCCAATAGCTTTGAAACCCGAAACTATTGTAGTAAACCATTTTTTTTAAAGGAATGTTTCTAAAGATTGAGTAGAGATACCTACAAAGCCTAATTTAAAAAACATTTATAGTTAACAAGATACAAAATTGCAAAGAGATTAAATTTTACGAATATTGTAAAATATCGTGTTCGTATTTTCCAAATTACTCTCAAACCTAAAACGAATTATGGATTTTACAACTCATTGTTGTAAAACAAAATTTAAAAAATTTGCTTCTAAAGGTATTTCCAGAGGCCGATTTTCAAATTATTTATAGTTAGCGAGATAAAAAAACTGTAAAGTTCCTATTTCGTTCGTTCGTACCTATTTTCCAAATTACTCTGAAACATGAAACTATTAATCTTTGAAAAAGAAACTATCTCTATTAAAGCCCGCCACAGATGCAGAGACTTGCCTCAAAGCTTGCGTTAAAACCGTGCATTCAAAACCGATGGTGTGTGGTAGAAACCTATAGACTTATTTAGGTTATTATTTTATTGGTGGTGTACTGACAATATACAGGGTATAACATGAAGTAATGTCATCCTTTTAGAGGTATATTCTACAGCCCAAAATAATAAAAAAAATCATATAATTTTTTTTTTTGAAAATGCTCCATAAGAAGGTTATTGACAAAGACAGTTTCAAAATGCTTTATTAGTTGAAATAATTTAACAATTTTTATTTTATTTTAAATTTTATACTTTAATACTTAAATAATAACTAACAATCATAATAGTTGCTCAAAATTGCCTCCGTTAACTCTAACACAAGCATCCGCGTTCGAATATTTCAGCAGTAGGTACCTCGAATAGTTGCGCAACTTTGTTCAATTAATTTGTTTTTTATCAGGGAGCATTTGTTAGTTATTATTTAAGCATTAAAGCATAAAATTTAAAATAAAATAAAAATTGTTAAATTATTTCAACTAGTAAATCATTTTGAAACTGTCTTTGTCAATAACTTTCTTATGGAGCATTTTCGACAAAAAATGTATATGAATTGTTTTCTTATTACTGTCACTAAACATGATTCATATTCTGATAACACGGCCGACATTTTGCAACAACTCTTTAGAACAAAACTACTGACAAGTCGCTACGTGTGTGTGAAAATACAGACTACATTCTTTTTGCACGGGTTTGAATCTACATTCAAAACCACACGCGCTAACCTCTGCATCTGTGGCGGGCTTAAAGGTTGATTAAAGATACCTACAGAGCCCAATTTTTAAGTGTTTATAATTAACGAGTAACGGCAAATTTTAAGTATTTTGTAAATATCATGTTCCAAATGGCTCTAAAACCTGACAAAATCTTCAAAAAAGGAATTGGTTCCAAAGATTGCGTAGAAATGCTTACACAGTCTAATTTTTAAAACATTTTTAATTATTCTTCTCCTTTGGTTGACTGAGTTGTCCTCTGTCGAGGATATTGTCTGCCTTGGCTTTCTCGACTGGATTTACATACTCAGGGAAAATTTCTGTAAAATAACGTGCTTATATTGAAACTATTACAGTGAAAAACATTTCAAAAAGAGGTTGTTTTCAAAAATTGAATAAAGGTACCCACTGAGCCTGATTTTTATATATTTTTGCAATTAGCGAGATAAAAAAGTGTAAAGTAGCAAATTTCAGGAATTTTCTAAAAGATCACGTTCGTATTTTCCAAATTACTCTGAGTAATGAAACTATTTATCTTTAAAAAAGAGCTATCTCTATTGATTAAAGGACCCTATAGAGCCCAATTTTTAAAAATGTTTATAGTTAACGAAACAAAAAAATCGAAAAGTAACTAAATTTTACATGCTATGAATATACTATTGTAGAAAAATCATATCCTCAAAAAAGGAGTTGTTTCCAAAAGTCGAATAGAAGTACTGCGAAAGCACCAATTTTAGAAATGTTTATAATTACCCAGATAGAATACTGCAAAATTTCAAAAATATAGTGTACGAATTTTTCAAGTCATTCTGATACCTGAAACTATTGTAGTAAAGCATAAGCTTCCAAAATATACCTGTTTCTAGTGGTTGATTGAAGGACCTAATTTTTGAAAATATTTATAATTAGCAAAATTAAAAATCCTGAAGGATGTGAATTTTGCGAAATTTGAAAAATATCGTGTTCGAATTTTCGAAGTTAGTCTGAAAGCTGAAGCTATTGCAATAAAACTAAATCTTCAAAGAAGAAGTTGGTCGATAAAGTACTTACAGAGCCGAATTTAAAAATATTTATAATTGACGAAATAAAAAATTATGAAGTAAGTAAATTTTAGGAATTTTGTAAAATATCGTGGTTGTATTTTACAAGTTATTCTGAAACCTGAAACTATTGCAGTAAAACAAAATAATTGTTTCTAAGGACTGACTGATGCTACATGCAGAGCCCTTTTTTCAAAATTTTGGTGAAGTTGGAGTCAAGGAGGAAGTTGTATTGAAGTTGAAGAGGTTGGTGCAGTGTTTGGGAAATTGGAAAACCAGGCAGGAAGTGTTTTTTTTGTTCGTGTTTTCAAAGGGTAGTTTATAATTTTTAATTTTAGAAATTGTTTATTTCGTTATTAGAATTTATTGTTGTTTGTAAAGATTTTCATGATTTGAAAGGTGTTTAATTTTGAATTTATTTTTATAAAAATTTTGAAATTCATCAAAGCGATCCCTTTGGCGACCTTGATATAAGAGATCTTTGGAAATTAATTCAAATTTATTTAACAAAATTGAGCTAGCTGGAAACATAATAAAATTGTATGCATTCAGTTTAATATTGAACGTCATAGCAATATTTATACATACCTATCTAAATATACATCAGCTTGTAGGGTTTGGAAAACTGCTTTCGTTCTGTTGAGAATAATTTCTGATATTAACATACATCTTCTATGATTAAAATGTTTTGATAAAAATAATTCAGATATGTTGTACCTTCCAAATCTGTACAACACGCACTATTAAAATGAATTTAGCTACTTTTTCTTAAAGATAAAGGGAGGAAAGCAAACGAAGTGACAATTTCAACAGATTGTTTATTTCTATTTCTGTATCAAAATGATTTTTATTTACCGAATTAATTGAAACAAACTGGTTTGTCAAATAAATCACGAATGCAATGCTAATTCAATCATGTTTATATTACAAATATTTTTCCTGTTTTTTAGGTATAAAATTAAATATTTGCTGCATATATTTTCTTAAATAAATTTAAAAAATAGTCAAATAAACATTAAATAACATGTAAAAGGTTAAGTTAAATTGTTTATAAATGTTTGATTTAATTCCTTAAATTTCTGATTGATACTTGATTATTAGTGTAGTCAACTAACTGCGGAAGTAAAGATTCCAGGGTTCATACTGCAAAACAACATTTATTTTCCGTTTTTATTCTTAGTTGACTTTTTCCTCGATAGTATTAATTATGATTAAGTTTTAATTTTCTTTTACTGTAACACTCCACTGGGAAATTAATGCTTTCTCCTTTAACCCTTTGATTGGGGAAAGTTTTGGGGCATTAGCTGGTCATTTTATATCAACAATGGTATTATTTTACCGAAGTTGTCCCCTGAAATCATATCGGATAGAAAACCTAATTTAAACTCATTATAACGCAATATACCACAAAATAAGTCCGAAAAATGCGAATTTAACAAAATGGGAGGATTTCAATAAGCAAGATTATGACAACGGCCTTCTTAAAAGAAAAGCTTTATGAGGTCAGTTTTAAAGCTATTACAAAGTATGGAGTTTCAGGAAAACGAAGATAAAATCTCCGCTTTCTTGCGGAGCTCGTTGAATTGGAAACGTTAGCATCCCATTTTTGCGGTAATAAAATGAAAATATTTTCCATTTTAAAATAATTAACCGAAAACAATATGTCGCAGTAGATAGAGCAAACATTTCGAAAAATATTTAATATACGGCGTAATGGAGAGGGAAACTTTAAATTTAATATGCCTGCTTTTGGTTTCCAAGTTACGCGTTCCTCTTTATAGTGTTAAGTGCTTATGACTTAAGAAAATGAAATTTTAGACTTCCAAACAGCCCACGCTTTACAAGACAAGAGATTCTTTGCATCGCATAAAGCTTTATTAGAAAAGTTTCTGCAGCACATAGCTAGTTCATTATTAGCATTACAACAAGACATGCACATCAAATATTCACATCTATAAAGACCAACATCACGGAATTCATTCACGTTCTCTAATGGCTTTAACGTTAGACCAAGTCGTTACTCTCGAGTAAGGATTTTATTTCTTTTGACAACGTTTGTTTAACGACCGTTAATATTACCATCGGATTTATAAGTAGAGTGATTTCTGTGCGGATTGTCTGCAAATACTTCGCGAAAAATGTATGTTATCGTATGACATAAATAAAACAGGACAGCGTCTTTCAATTTGTCGGCTGGCAATGCAAATTAACCAAGGAAGCGCCAGAAAAGTGATTAATCTCTGTCTGGGTTAATTCAGGCTACGCTGTCAAGAGTATTATTATTATTCAAGACTGTATTAATTTTTTACGTCTACCCTATTTCATGAAAATTGCTTAAAGACGCACCCTTTGAATATTTTAAGTTACGCGAGCAGTAAATATAAAGTGGAAGAGAACGGCGAACGGCCATTTATAATACGCCTGAAACTATTTTCATAACGCACACTTCACTAAATAATAAGTGGAAGGAAGGTGACCTACATTAATCTTTACCTTCGCGAAATTGGGTTACGGATCTCATGTTACTTGAGAAATTTTCAGATGTACCGAAAAACGGAAAACATAAATTTAAGGGAAGTAATCTAAAATTCTTGCAATTCTAACATTTCTTCATTAACCTTTTTAGACTTTTGTTTGTTGGTTTCAGAACTGAAATATTTCAACTTCTTTATTTTTATAATTTTTTAGACAAAAATCTTCACCATGTAGTTGGTTGGTGCAAATAAATGATCAGCGATTTATTGTTATCCCAAGCCAGCAAAGTAATTAACAATGGTCAAAACATTTTTAAGAGTTTCTTCTAATATGGGTATTCTGTGAACTAATTTTCAAAAGAAGTAAAATGTAAAATTATACAAGAAATATATCAGAACTACCTTTTATAATTTTCTGGAAAGCTATCAATGCTATTTGCGTATGCTTGGCTGTCAGGAGGTTAGCCTTAGCCTCAGATTAACAATTAATTTTTAGTTTTCTTCTCAGAAGATATTCCGGATATAACAAAAGACGAAGTAATGAATTCGAAGATTTCCACGGTCAGTGTCAGTATTAACAAAACGTCTTGTGGATTGGAACCGTGTCATTGTTAAGTCAGAAGAACTCAATGTTTCGCCCACTTTCTACAGGAGGAAAAGGGAACACTAAAAGAGCACGGTAACTCAACGTGTCAACCAAGCCCGAGGCGAAACCTCCTGAAGAAGCCCCTTAAAAAAAGTATGCGAAACGTTGAGTTCTTCTATCTCAACAATGACACGGTCCCAATCCGGAAGACATTTTGTTAACAAAGACGAAGTAAAACAAGTTCCGAGCCAAATGTCGAATTGAATAGCTCCTGAACTCAACGAAATTATTATTGAAATGGTTAAAGCAGGCAAATCGATAATATTAAAACATCTGGTTGTACTGTTTACCAAATGTCTGGAGGCAGGAGCAGTTCCTAAAGCGTACAAAGCCGCTAACGTCATCCATATTCATAATAAAGCAAACAGACAAGATCTAAAAAATTACCGGCACATCTTCCTAACGTCACATATTTGTAAACCCTATGAAACTATAGCAAACAGAATGGAAATACGATTGGATGAATTCCAAATACTGAACCAAGCAGGTTTCAGACGACAGTGCATGACAGTGTCATAGACCATAGATATATCCATACCGTCAAACATATAATGGAAAGGTCCCATTAATGTAACCAGCCCCTCTACATGATTTTCATAGATTTTGAGAAGACTTTTGATACAGTCTAGACTTGGGCCCTAACTAATTAGTTCCATAGATGCAGAATAGACTAAGACAGGTTAACCCTCTCTCCCTAAATTATTCACCAACTTATTAGAAGACGCATTTAAAAAACTACAATGGGCGGAGAAGGGTATAAATGTGAACGGTGACATCTGACAAACCTATAGAAGGTAAGTAATATTGATGACATAGAAACGGTGATCTACCATTTAAAAACAACAGGACAAGCAGTATGACTCAGGCTCTAAGTTTAAATTAATCATAAATCAGGAAAACCATAGACAAATACCGGGTGATCATCGGAATTTATAATTAGAGGAGGCTGTGATTGATGCTATTTTATGCTGTGTGGTTGGACACACTGAGAAATTATTGAAATTAATAATAACTTGACAATTGTTATATTTGAGGTTATGCTCGTGCTTTGTACGATCTTTGATGATATAGTAAACATTATTTTGCTGAAACGCAGAAATAAAATAAGTTTGAAGAAAAAATTTAAATTACTTTCAGTGAGAAGAATTTTATGTTGAATACCTATCAAACATTTTTTAAAATAAATGTCACAATTCTGACATTCTGACACTTAAAATTTTTAATTTCAAACTGCAAGCCTGTGTTGCCAACTTTATGGTAAATATCACAGCCTGCTCTAATTATAAATTCCGTTGATCACCCGGTACAAATATATGACGAGCAAATAAAAATGATAACCGAATATACATATCTTGGAAGGACTATGGTAGACCAAGAAATGTGTTCAAAGGCATCATCGCTATATTAACATATGCATCTGAAATATGAGTGTTCACAAAAACTAATATTGATAGAATAAATATAACACAACGAAAAATGTAAAGATCAATGTTAGGCTGACAGAAAAACGAATAAGAACAAAAGCCAAGGACGCTGCTGAACGAATATCCACCCAGAAATGGCGTTGAATAACACATATGTTCCGTAGGGAGGACGGCAGATGGGGCAAGAAAGTAACAATATGGAGGCCACTAACAGGAAGATGGGACAGAGGACGGCAAGGGCAAGGTAAAGAGACGATATTATAAAAATAGCCAGCCTACAGTGGATTTGGAAGGCGCAGGTACGAGGAGAATAGAAGAGCCTTGAGGAGGTATATGTCCGGTATTGGAATGGATAAATCATGCTGCGGAGGAATAATAAGACCTAACCTATATTCTGAAAAGAAGAAAACAACCAATATTACTACAGGGTGTTTATATGACAAAGAAGGCATAGGGCAGAAGAGCTTCAGCAAATTAATCATTCGGTATTCTGAATAAAATAGACTTCAAATTAAAATTCATATGGCAAGCATCACGTTTCTTCTTCTGTGTCATGTCCTCTTAAGGACTTAACGAGGGGGTCAAAACCACATTTTTAAACGACTTGGTGTCGTGAACTTTGTTGTATCCCCCTTATTCTAGGGAAATGTGTTCTCTGCAGTAGTTTCCCGTTGCCTTCTGCAGAGTTGGTGAGCGCGCATTAAATGTATAGTGTTTCCGCCTTGTTACTATCTGAAGTCGACCACTCCGCAGACAGAATCGTTAATTGTAACCACACGATAAAATGGCTTTACTCGCTCAAGCACCGACCTCGAACAGTGGGATATTCTTTGTAAAAATCCTTACCACTACCCAAACGGGCTTCAAACATCACATTAGTAAATAAAAAATTATGCTGTTCGATCATTCGCTTAAATGAAGTAAAATTAATAAAGGTTTGTGTAACTCACCCGCAATGTGTCATCCTAAGTACGAATGAGGGAACATTCGGCCTGCCATAATTTCATCGAAAAATTCGGTGATCCTCGGAATCGAACTCGCATTACCCGCCTGAGAAATATGGAATGGATTAAAAATAAAATTGCAAGGTTTTGTTTGAAAATCAATTTTGATAACGAATGGTTAAGTCAAAAAATATTATCATATGTAAACCAAATTTAAAAAAGAATCAATGTGAAGATATTTTAATCTCAAAGAAACAACTCTCTCCATAGTTTAAAAGTAGACTCCGGGTCCAAATTTTTACCTACATGATCGATGAATCAAATTCGCTTGATTTTGGAATCAGAAACTGATAGAAACTACATAATTATTAAAATTAGTTGATCTTCGTATTTGGTATTAGTTTGACGATACTTCCTAGAGGGCGCTTGCTACGTGCTTGGTGTTGAATTAATTCACAAGTATTTTTTTTACCCGTACAGTTAGTAGTATTTATACTTTAAACTGTAAAAGATCCAACATTTTTACGTAAAAAAGCGACTCTTGATCGATCTCGATATCTCAAGCCGTTCCCCAGATTTTCGCATTTGAAGATAAAAAGGCAGAAAAAAATCAAAATGAAAATTTTGAAAACCACAACTTATTGGCCATAGAGCAATTGGAGATAATAGGCAGAAAAATAGGTATTTTGAGCCAAATTTGCCTAACTAAAATGTTACAGGTTAAAGAGATACAGGGTGTTAATTAACTTTCACTTTTAACACCCTGTATCTCTTTAACCTGTAACATTTTACTTAGGCAAATTTGGCTCAAAATATCTATTTTTATGTCTATTTTCTCCAGCTGCTCTATGGCCCATAAGTTACCGAGAGCTAAGAACAAATGCACGTAGCCTGAGCAATTGTCGACTTACCTATAAGTGAATTCTACCTCAAACTGAGTTTACTCATAAATTTAAGGTTGCATTTGGTAAATCCATATGCACTCAAACGTAAGTTTGCATTCCTAACAATGGTTCACTCAAATAGGAGTGCAAAGATCCTTTTTTGATGTTTTTATCAGTGGCGGCTCGTGGGTCAAATAATAGGTGAAGTGCTATTGTGGTCAGGGGCGTCGTTAGCCCTTTTTTGCCCCCCCCCCCCATTGACGTTTGCGCCCCCCAATTGTAATGCAAGAATAAATACCTAATAATATAAGGTATAATACATTAAAAAGTTTTTAGACTTTCTGGAATTTTTACTTTTTCTTTCAAGTCTTGTAACAGTAAAGGGGAACGCAGTATATATATTTTTCTATCCTCGACCGAATGATTGTAGAGCTGGTAAAACGTTTTTCCGACAAAAACATGGAGATTTTTAAATCAGATTTCAGTCATTCTTAAATGTTTATAATATAAAGCAGCAAGACTTATAGTCTGAATTCCTTGTTTGTCAAAATTATATTCAAAAATTGACGCCTAAACCAAGTGATATATCCTCACTATTTTCACATTTAGATGAAACAATGTTTCCTAATCTAACGAATACAGAAAATTGCATATCAATTCCTGTAGTTGTGAAAGATCTTTTAGTGTACTAAGACGACTAAAAACGTATATTAGAGCAACAACGGGCCAGGATAGGTTATCAAATTTAGGTATAATTAATATTAATTTTCAGTTAGATGAAATTTCTGCGGAAACAATTAAATGTCGTTTTGCGCAAATTGGTAATAGACGAAATGAACTTTTACTACCAAAAAATTTAAATTAATAAAGTGAGTTCGAAAAATTTCGTTATCAAAAGGGCGATATTAGATCTTATTTTACTATTACTACTTTTTTGAGCCCACTTTATTATAAATGAATATTGTATCATTCTCAAAAATATAAATCTTATTGAATGAATAAGTAGCTACGATTAATTTCTTTTTCTTCTGCTATTTTTTAATTTAACAAACTAATTATTAGTTTATATAGTTATAAATAGATAGTGTAGTAGATAGTAGATTATTATTATCTCAGGAACAGTAGAAACAGTAATAATTTTTAATAAACATAAGTTAGTCTAGTTTTTCGTAATATAGGTACCTATGTTAATGTTTTAGTATAAATATTTGTGCAATAAAATTTGATATTATTTTTCTGTACGTCTCTTTTATCTATCAAATTTCATTAAAAAATACTTTTTATTTGGACTTACCTAATTTTTTTACACCAAGTCAATCCTTCTGTCTTTTAGGGTAGCAAATTTGTTGGTAATATCTTCGTAAAATGGCTGGTTTTTAATTAACCCTAGTAAGAGTTCTTTTTGAATTGAAATATTCGCCAAAGACGAGAGTCTATCGTGAGATATTGTATTCCTTAGGTATATAATTTCTATAGGACTTCTTGATAAAAATGTTGCTAAAAGTTCCACTACCCTTTAAGTCCTTTTTTGCAAAAATTGTTAAAGCCTTTGTTTCATGTTTAAAAACACACACTTATTGCAAAACAAACACATAAACAACAAACAGTACAAACACCAAAACAAGACATGAGTTTCAATTATTTGAAATCAGTGATAACCGACTATTCGATAATTAGGAACTTCAAATATTTAATAAAATCACAGATATTTTAATACGTCCTTTGTACGACATATACGCTTCGAGACTATATCTGGCCTTTAACTGACTAATACTAATAAATAAAAATAAGTAGGTTAGCGTCTCTCTCTTTATTGCCCAGACGTGAGGTTTGTATAAACAAGTAAACGAAAAGGTTCACGTATCGATTCACTTTTGTCTAGCAATGAATTTATAAAATAACCAACACCGATTACGTAAGATTGCTGCGCGATATACCAAACATACAACCATACGGTATCCACAGCGGCAGGCGACTGATGAAAAGATCCTGCACTCTTCACTTGTGGAAAACCTACGTCCCGCTTCATGCGAGTGACGTCAGTGTTACCATAGCAACCCAGTGAATAGTACAGAGTTCCAAGCATATTTACGTTTAGCTCTGCAGTTTGATACTGTGCTGCGAAATACATACCTATATCTATAAGAAATGTTTTGCGTATTGAACGGGGATAAAATTCATTTATAATTTAAACTATTTAGGAATTTAGATACCTAAATGGTAAGAATAAAATAATATAATATAAATAAAAACTAATTCGAGTGAAATATTAGGTGAAGAGGCACTTCACCTACTTCACCTGGCGAGCCGCCACTGGTTTTTATATTAATGGAAGAATCAAAGGATTTATTTTGAGTCTTTTTAATTAAAGTTTTGTTGTCTATTTACATGAATTTTATGTGTAGCTAGATCATTTAAATTCAGTTAACTAAGTTTGATATAAAACCAAACAAAGAACTTACCGCTTTTGGTATTTCTAAATATTCCAGCATCATCTAAAATTGTCTGAACAAGCTGATGGAAATTGAAGATAATTAAAATAACTAACAATTTAATGTCCTAAAATAGTAAAAGGGTTAAAGATTCCTTTCTTATTACTCGAAGTTTGAGGTTCTGTGGTTTGATTTAGTTGGGTTACCTGAACTTGTTACAGAATTACAAGAATTACCTATATGTTCTTGAAAAGCAAAAATCTAAATTGATAATGTAATATAATAGGTCAGATAATTTCTACTTATTATGATTGTGCGCTGGCTCCAGAGAACCACAAAAAGAAGTATAAATATGTCGACCACAGAAGAGGTGACTAGATGACCTTCAAATGATAGCAGGAAATTACTGGTTTTATAAAACCCAAGACAGACTAGTTGGGAAGCAAATGAGGGAGGTCTGCATCCAGGAGTGGAAGAACAAGGTTTAAAGTATGAGATGATTGTACCTCTCTGTAAATCAACTTTTCATTTAAGTAAGAATTAAAAAGTATTACACTTATTACGGCTTACATAATATGTACAAAGTACAAAAACGACTTAATGACGACAGTGGCATTGTATAAAAAGAATCGGGAATACTAAAGGTGTTGAGGCACGTTTATGCAAGGGATAGATATTGTACAAAGTCTCGCCATTGGCAGCAAACAAGGAAACAATATACATAGGTGAAATATGTGTTGAGCGATCTTAATGGAAGAACATACCGCTACGTTTAGGGTCATCAGAAGAGTATTGTTTATTCTGACGCAGTTGATATCACAGGCAATTATGAAAAAAGGTTCAAAGATTTAATGCGATCCAAATCTTAACTTTTAAAAACTATATTATTTTATACATTGTGGTTAGAGCAAACTCTTATGTGCAAATCAAACCTTTTTGATGTTATAAATTCGGCAGCACACTCAGTTTTTCATTGCATTTTTTTAGGGCTCTATATAAAAGAAAAACATTGTGGGTAAAGAAATCTATACCAAAATTAGAAATAAAACAACCCAACAAAGCAACGTATGATTATAATTGGTGCTGGAGAGAACAGACGAAAAGTAAGCAACGTGAATGACCGACAATATTAAAAAAAAAAGGTAAAAAATGAAACAGTTATAGAGTAGATATCTCAGCTTAGCTACAGCTGATAAAGAACAAAAGTATAAAATACAAAGAAAAAAATTAAATAAATTATGTAGCAAATCGAAGCTAAAGAAGATGCTGAAAACAAATGACAGAACAAACAGAAATAACCCGAAACTGTCTTATACGACACGAAAAGAAGGGGGGAGGAATAATTGTAACATCAGTAAAGAGCAAAAAAATTACTGAAGAAAGAAAAACTGCGAAAAAAGGGTAAGAATAGTTAAAAGGATTACTGGAAGAGAAAGTGTTAGGAAAGTATTTCCAAAGTCTGGCATAGAGCTCCTTGTTGTGATTACGGCACAATCACTTCATACAAGAATTAAAAAGAGTACTAAAAAATGTGGAATATGACAGCAATGAACGTGACGATGTGACGAAGACGTAGGAACTATCATAATACAAAGCAGAAAAGATAACAAATTCAAATAAAATTAATTAATCCCTGACAGTCAGATGTGAAAGATGTGTCGCTGGACGTACCTCATGGCCCTGTTTTATGTACACTTTTGTTTAAGCCATACTTTGTTGGTTAAATAGGTTTTACAAATCTTGAGGAGAGAACGACGTTTACGTATGATAGATACATCTATGTTCAATGTGTTCGAGGAGATTGTTCAAGGTAATTGTAAAAAAAATTGAGAAAAACTTAATGCATACTCTCTACAGAATAAGTCAATATTAAACAATAAAGCCTTTAAATTAATTTTGATAATCGCAAAGGTTATTATGATAATTTCTATGGTAAAGCTTTTACCTATCAATAAAAGTTCTTTCCTGTAACATTACTACAGAAAATCTAGAATAAAAAATGTTCGAACGTAAAATTACGCAAATACCGGATATTTACCGATAATTTAAAAATACAAACTTTCATTTTAAATTTGTAACTGGGGTTTCATTCATGTTTACTTAACGGGCGCAGATTGTAAATCCGAATGGGATTTCAACATTTTATTTTGAACTTCATGTTACACCTAACAAAGAAGATTTGTTTTGAAATAATTAAATTATTAAGGATTCTTATTTACTATTCAATTTTGAGACTAAAATTCGAAACCCATTTTGATTCAATTTAAATTTTGAATTTAAAATTAGTTTTAATTTGAACGTCCAAGGTCATCGTTAAAAACATGCATTAAATTCGGATTCGAAATTTCCTTTCGTATTCAAATCTGAATTAAAACCTGTAGCTTGGAGTATTGGATTCCACAGCTTGAGATTTTATAAGGTTCTCAGTTTCATCAAATTATTCAAATATCATCTCTAAACTTAATAAGTTTTGTATGTTCAACCAATTTAACATTATCCTCTAATGGCTATGGAATTAAAACTCATATCTTATCCAGATTCATCAAATTTCATGTTACCAAGGTTCAGAACAAACAACATATAACCTCAAAAGTTTCAGTTACTGCATCACTTAAAGTTTATAGGCTAAATCAAGTTCGATATTTTGAATTTCTTAAGCTTCTCTCAGCTTTAAAGATATTTATTTGGAATGCCTATCAAAACAAACTGATGTAATATTTCCTAAATCTAGATACGACATGACCTTTAATTTGATGGCCTTTTTAAGATGATTTTAAATTAGATCACTCGATACAAACAATATATTTTAACGAATTAGACAAATTAAGTTCATAGAGAAAATCACCTCTGTAGGGATTCGAACACAAACGAGCGCATCCATAAAAGTAAATCTTAATATTAAGTACCATCAAGAGCTCCAACAAACGTTGATTTTAATTTTGCAAAAGCCATTGTTTCTATTAAAGAAAAATACAATTATATTTATAAAATGTACATAAAATAAACACAACAAATTGGAGTTTTATTTAACAAATTAAATTGGTTGTAAATAGTATTGTCTTCCTCAAAAATCTTTTGTAAAGGCAATCTAACATTTACATATGGTTTTTTTTTTAAATTTAATATTTCAATAAATTCCTATTAAATCGCATTTTATATTAAATATCGCAATAGAATTTAGTTTAAACCCGTTTTGGAAAATGTAGAAACAAGCATTTAGAATGGGTTATTACATAAAGCTGCTTTCATTCCATACAGAATAATTTGTGTTTATATCTGCTATAATTAAAATGTTTTGATTAAAATAACTCGGATATGTTGTAGCTACAAAATCTGTACAACATCCATTATTAAATGTATTTGGTAAATTTTAACGTTTTTTACAAATTTTCCTTTGGAATAAAGGAAGAAAAACAAACGAAGTGGCAACTTGAACATGGTTTCGTTGACATTTCTGTATCAAAAATATGTCTATTTACTGAATTAATTGAAACAAACTTTACAAATAAATCACGACAGTGATGTTAGTTGAATCATGTTTATCTTTCAAATATTTTTCCCTGCTTTTTTGGTATAATTAAATGTTTACTTCATGTATTTTATTAAATAAATATGAAAGTGACCAAATAAACATTAAATTGCGCGTACAAAACGTAGTGTATTCATTCCTAAAATATTATCGAAGGATCCTTAACATAATTTAATATTTTCAAAGTAATCGAAATTTGGTTTTCAATAACTCTACATAATATACAGGGTGCTTCCTAAGTACGTGGAGAAAATTCGGCGGCATGTTTCTTATTTTAAAAATGAAAAGTTTCTAGCAAGTTCTTCGAAATACAGCATTATGAAGTTTATAGAAAAAAATCGTATTAATAAATGTCAAAAACTCGTTGAAATATTAATTTGAAATTTGCTACGGCCAGTCTTTGATTCATTAGGACCAAGATTTATGGTTAGTGGGAACTATAACACGAAGCATACCCGATGGGGTAGTAGACATAGAATTTAATTAAACTGACAATACTTACACATATTGGTCAATGGTTGCTTATTTAACTGCTGCCTCTTGCCTCTTGTACCATTTGACAGTGTCGAGGATTGTGGCTTAGCCGCCATAAATCTTCCCCAATTATTTCTGTCCAGTGCTAGTGTGGTTGCTTCCTTCCATTTTTTGTTATTTTTTTGTAGAATCTTGCTGATGCCTTGATTCCACGATTTCCGTGGCCTGTCCCTATCCTTTTTTGACCTCTATTTTCCACACCCTTTTTACTAATCTTTCTTCCGACATCCTTACCTGATGACCAAACCAATTTAATTTTCTCTTAACTATTAATAGCTCAAATACATCCACTTTCAACATTCTTCTTATCTTTTCATTTTTCTTTGTATCTCTTCTTGTCTCTCGGACAGGACCCAACTTTCGCACCCATACATAAGTGTTGGGATATACACTTGAACAATGGATACTAACAAAATCTGAGATTTGTTCGACTTCGACATTGCTAAAGGTATTTCAACTAACTATGTAGACACTACATTCAGTTATAATTTATCTTCCGACCACACATCTGTCAGTTATTATCAGTGCTTCAATAATTAAAAAGGAAGTAAAACCAACGTTATGTAACAGACGGACAGATTGGGATACTGGGGGCAATATGGTATGTTACATCGCAAATGGAAATGCAAAAATCCAACTAGCAGAATATTCTTAGGCAATAAAAATGACAAAACAAGGTACAACCAAATTGCTACTAGAATGAAACCAAAAACGAAATATTACAACAATATATAACTTCCCTTTTCAGAGACTACTTCAGTATATGGAAAACTAGACAAAGAGTTTCTAGAGACCGCAAATGTAGACACCACCAATTCGCCCGTGGGCCAGATCAGAACAAAAAAAGCCGACTTATTGCGTAACATCTGGTAAAAGGCCTAACTCCGAAGCAGCAGATATAGACATCCTTCTTGAAACCCTTTAAATTCGGTGAATTACGACAGGAAATAAAATTATTGCGTAACCGAGGCTATAACCTCATAACTGGTCCTATTCTTAAATAGCCGCCAAAGAGAAGGGAAAAACATTATTTAATGCAATTTTCCACTTAACATACTGACCCCTACAACTCACGATGGCGCAAAGCATCATAATATTGAAACCTGGTAACTACAACCTGGTCGCCCACTTAGTCTCATATCAACAGTATCTACACACCTAGAAAAGCAGCCAAATAAAGATACATCATTAGGTGATTGGATTCCAAAACATCAGTTAGCCACAACCAATTACGGCAGGGGTTCCCCAAGACAATCCGGAATTTGCTATTAACTGCTGATGTACCACGTAACACGTAACACGTCATATATTGAAATGGAAACATTCTCATACGATAATGCCGTCATAGAGTGCAACGAAGACCCACAAACTGGCATAAGATTGTTGCAAGAACAGATACATCTACTACAAGAATGGTTGGACAAGTGGGGAATTAAAGTGAACGAAACTAAGTCCGTACATATAACATTCCCCACGCTCTGAAAGGAAATATGACCGCCGGTTACCATAAACAACATTGCTGTACTACAGTCAGAAGAAGATTATTACGCTGAGGCAAAAGAGAGACTTGGAAAAATTACATACAGAAGAAGTACAAGGCAGATGGACCTGAAAGTCAAAAACTATATACCGGCTAATAAGTGGGAAATCAACGATATCAACAAGAAATAAGTTTCGTATATACAAATCCATCTTACGCCCTTTTTGGACATGTGGATGAGAACCATGGAGCTGCTCTAGCTTTTCTAATATAAACAAGATTCTAGTCCAAAACATTAAAAACTCTTATGGATGCTCCGTGGTACGTGACGAGCCACACCCTAAGTACAGACTCTAAAGGTAAGTACAGACCGGCCATGAAAATGTGGGCAACAAGTTGACGGATGTTGGCAACATGTTTTTTGGACACAGCAACTTGTATCTGGATACAATGTTGTGCGTCTAAACCAAATTCAGTTTTGAAGTAAAAATGGACCTACAGACTGTTGCTAGTGGTGTTAGTGCTGCTTTTGTGATAATAGCTACCCATTCCCATAAGCGAAAAAGAAGATGGTGGCAGAAGCACATTTTTCAAAATGGAAAAAGCCATGGCGACTACTTAACGTCTGAATTACTTTTGAACGATAGTAGTTTACTATTAATGAAACCTAGCTATTGTAAAATAATTTTGGTTCCACATGGTAGCTTTCAATTTGTTGACAACACCGTACAAACTAATAAGCGATGTTCTTCATTTGAAATGGAAAACACGGATACAAGCAACCGGCAAGAAATTTTTTTGATGTCATGCCGCACGACGTTGGCGACTTTCAATCAACGGTCTGTACTAACCTTAAAACCCCATAGTGCGTGAAGTACTTAATTACCAGCTGAGCGATCATACACTATGGTAGACTTAAAAGCTACCCAAACCGCATCGTAGAACCATTAACACAACAACAAAATTTTCGGCGATTAAAGTGGAAATGGCAATGGGACCTACAGAAGAAAATTCCCCAGAGTGAATCCAACATCCTCAAGCAAAAGGTGGAAGAAAAGGCAAGGCAAAGCCGTTGAATGCCAACCTCTTCGAGGCTTCATTAAACTAACTCATAAATCTTCTTCTTCCTTAGCAATTGGCTGCAAAAAATAAGTAAAATAAAAAACCAGCAGCTCATAGATATACTTTTGTCATTCTGATTTCTGATGTATTTTGTTTAAGAAAAGGTGAATACATATGCAAGGCCAAGTACTACTTTTTGTATTCACAGTTCATCAACAGCCTGCGTATAAATCGCGTTTGTAGTACTGAATATACAAATAATGATATACCGCTGTATTTTTGTTCAGTTCTGAATTAATTCATTCAAACTCTACGCACATTACAATTTTTTAATTTTTTCTTGTTGAAACCCATTAGCCCTGCCGAAAAACAGATAAAAATATGTCTAAACAAATCATGTTTTCCGACGTGTATTTTTAAATGCATTCAAAAGCTCTAATAACAAGTTGTAAATTTCCCTTATAAGAATACGGGTGGACAAAGAGTAACTTTGCCCAAATTTGAGATAAAAATTAATAAACAAATGTTTATGCCATTTCTGTAGAGGCGTTAACTTTTCAGGGAGGCATCTTAAGATGTCCTGTGTTTTCTCGATGTATTTACTTAGGAAACAAGCTGTATATTGAATTCTAACTGAACGTTTATTTTATTATTAATGTGGGAATTATAGCAGACGACCGATGTTCAGGCAGGGCTCCAACGTGCGTCGGGTGAGTGAGAGTAGTAAGTCGGGTGCGCAAGAAGTACGGTAGACGTGCGAGAAAGTTGAAAGAATACTAAAGTATAAGATGTAATTTAATTAAAATAAAGAAGTTGTGAAAATGTTCCGTTTAACTTTCCTCGAATCCCACATTAACGTCTTAAAACCTCAAATCTGAATGTAAGAATTGTAATTAAAGTATATTGAAGGATATTATGTTAACAAAATAATTACAAGGCTAAAGCGCTTTAAACCTCTATGTTGCAGACTGTACACCCTCGTGGAGTGTAACGCCGTAACCTTTAATACAAAATGACAGAGTTACATGTAACGGTTACCCAATTCTGAAACTGAATTTTCGGATTCGGTAATTATTGAAAGCTAATAAAAAATTTTAGTGTGCCAAAATGTAATATACAGAGAGGTAACGCTTCCTTAATACCGAAGGAACCTTACAGGCGTGTTAGATACGTAATAGAATTTTTGTAGGGCAATAAACTAAGAGCAATTAAACATAAAAGTAAGCCGTTGTTTATTGACCCTTGCCTAACCCCTACGACCTCTGCGTTATGAGTACAGAAGAGAATACTAAAAACCCGAATCTTCTCGAAAACAAAGATTTAGTTTTGAATGCATAATTTTATTGTTACGTTTTGTGAATCCAGTTAATTGTTTTAAATTACATTTCGGAAATTTTTTGAGTTTGGTTTGATTAAAACCTTTTGCATCTAAAAAATTTTCAGCTCTTTTTTCATTTTTGATTTAACCACAATTATTGGGATGCATTTCGCTAAGATATCCACCCGACTTAAGCCTAATTAATATAAAACACAAACAAAAGTAAAACCAAATAAAGCGTTATTTCACACTTTTAGATGAACAAGTAGGTAAAACCAAAGGTGCTGCGCAGCGAAATCCCAGTTTTGGTTAATAAATGGAACTCAAAACTTCCTTTAATTTCTAAAATGATTACGTTGCAGCACTTTAAATATTCTAAGTGCGACTGATTTAAGCAATGTTTAAAAAAAATGTAGCAATTGTCATGAACTCTTAAATTTAATTCGAATATACCCCAATCTACTTATTAAACCCTGCTTTATGTATCTTCTCAGAACATTTATTTTAACTTTAATAATTTAATTATCCTTCAGCCAACTGTTTCCAATTTAAGATAATGCTGTTTCATTTTATTAATCCTAATTGATATAATAAACTCTTAATGGTTAAATTGTCATCTTTTATTTACACCATGGACAATTTTGTTTAAATTTGTACCCTCCTTAGCACAGTTTAAACTTTTATGAAAACAATTAGGTTAATCCAAAAACTTGCGATTTTAGCAAAAAGGACCAAGTTAAAACAATATTAATACAGCAACAAACATAACACTGCAGACATTTTGTGGTTCATATATAAAACTTAGTATGAAACCCCAGTTTGCTCGTGTACTTTATAGTTCTGGCAAAGTTCCGTCATCATCAAGGCATGGTATAACATTAAATTCTAATTTAGAAATGTTATATTTAGACAAAAAATTCACATGGGTCATATTAGAATATTACGAAGGCCATGAAAAAATTAATGCGGACTTTTTAATGAACTTTTATGCGCACTAAGCCTTCGGAATTAAGTTATATAAAGTTATTGTTTAATTGATTTATTATTAACAAAGGAACTAATTAAAACTGACTTTCAGTTAAATAACAATTTGTCAAAAAATTATAATATTTGCGTAGGAAGAGTCCCAAATTAATTAAGATTTAGAACCTTAATAAAAAGAATAAATTAAAATGTAAAATTTAAATATTTTCAGCCAGCGTTGTAATTCTTTATATTACTTTACTTTTATTTATTTACTAAATAAACTTTAGAACCACAGAATAAATTACATGCTCCCAAGATACACGTATTTTGCCCTATCAACGCTTACGTGTTCAAAAAGCAAAAAGGGATAGTTCCTGGTGCCTGAAGTATTCTCGTGTAAATTTGCGATCTCTACGGAATCAAACGATGGATTTTATTTCGTGAGCTTTCCACCGATCATTTGTTGTCTTATGGTACCTTGTGGATAAGCTGAAACGTTTAAATTCTTCATTCGAAAGATTGAAAATGGATCCCTTTTAGTTTCGAAACTTTGTAACTTCTAATTAGTTTTAAGAGAGAAGTTAAGGTACTGCCTTAATAATTCAAAAGTGTTTATTTTGTTACAGTAAAAACAATACAGCCGGTGGAAGCCGTACAAGGAGGTGTAGCAAAGTTACCTTGCGACATAACGCCAGCTGTTACAGGTGATAAAATGCACATCGTCATTTGGTACAAAGAAGGCATTAAAAGCAAGCCCACGCCGATATACACGTAAGTTAACTCTACAGTTACGTATCACAGATTTGCTTCTTACAAAAAGTTCTCATGCTGACGAAAATATCCTGAAATTAAAGTATTATTTATTACGTCAGCAACAAAAACAGCTTCCCAAGTTATTTTTAATATCGTACGAAGCATTGTATTTTCAAGTTAATAACTGCAATGAAACTTTTGCAGAGGAAATTTCTACATTTTCATATATATATTTCATAGATCCTTATTGCAAAAATTCCAAACATTTCTGTCTTTTTGCGTTAGCCTTCCTAACTGAATTTCAGTTTAAAACTGTTATTTTTCAGGACGCTTATTAAATTTGCCTTTTCTTTTTCTTCTGTCTTTAGTTTCGATTCTCGAGATAAGCAGTTGAAACAAGGGAAACACTGGTCAGACGAGCACGTCGTAGGAGGCCGGGCGTACTTCCGGTATCAGGACGAGCCCGCTAAACTCACCCTGGACAGCGTGAAGGAGAGCGATGGGGGAATTTATCAGTGTAGGGTCGATTTCAGGCAAACCCCAACTAGAAACGTTCGAGTCAACCTAACAGTTATCAGTGAGTTGAAAACGATTTCTTTATTTTAAGGAATCCTTTTTTCTTGTCAAGTTCCGTTAAATTCTGTAATAGAAATGAAACCCAAGTTGAAATATCCAAAAGAGAAATAATTTACCCTTCTTTTATCTTTCGTCGTTTATTTATTTAGAATTTTTTTGCGGAGATGAAACACAAGTAATGAATTTCATTTTTTCAGTTCCTCCCGAGAAGCTAAGCATCTTGGATGAAAAAGGAGTTCATATTCCTCATTATATCCTCGGACCGTATAACGAAGGCGCTTCAGTCAACATCACGTGTGTTGCCACTGGAGGTAATTTATTATTCTTACCAGAAATTATAGCGTAGTGTTACAATCTTGAGTTCCATTACGAATTTTGTGATAAATGTAAAAAAACAATGCCCTTATTCTCATCTCGTGTTTAAAAGTGTCTCTAATTAAAGTGGTGTTTAAAATAAACATAAAACAATATAGCTTTATGTCACTTTAATGTGTATAAAAGAAACGCACAGTGTTAATTAGTGCTAATTAAACAAGACTTTAAATTTAACACGAGTCGAGAAATGAATATTTATTAACTTTATTGTTACGAAATTTTAATACTTTAGTGTTTCGTGTTTTATTTCTCAGGTCGTCCTTCGCCAAAAGTAACATGGTGGCAAGAAAACGCCCTTTTAGATGAAACTTTTGAATCGTTATCGGCAAGAAGAGTACGAAATATATTACATCTAGAACAACTGCAGAGACGCGACCTTCACAGAGTTTTTACATGCCAAGCTTCAAACAACAACCTCGTTGCACCGATATCCAGTTCCGTAACTCTGGATATGAACTGTAAGTGTTATTAGTTTTCTTTTCTTCTTGTTGCATGCCCCCCGATATCAGGTTAGCTAAGGCAAAGTGTCATTTTCTGGAACATTTGCTCATGAAACTTAACTTATATCATAAGAAGGAATAGGTGCTTTGATTTTGTAAGAGCATTCGGGAATGATAATGAAATAATAATCTCTGTAGTATGGGATCAAATGCATTTTTTTACTCAATCAGAGCAAAAGGTATCCTTACTTGTATCACACACAGCTAAACTCTCTCAAAAACGTAAATTCAAAACCTCAAATCTATTTTAATACCTTTTAAACAAATTTCATATACTAAAGTGAATATGTTACAACAATCAGATTTAGTCAAGAATCTAATGATATTATGACAAATATGATGTTTAAAAACAATATCTTGGGTACAAAGACGTACCTAGGTGCAGATATAGGTTCGATTCGAAATTTGGTAATAAATTGATTGGAAAAAGTCGAACCTTAATTAATGAATACCAATTTTAAATAACCTCAATTTAAATAAAACTACGCAAAGTCATAACAGCAGTAATAACAACAATATAAAGAACAAACATGATAACAACGATATCAAATGGATATCGAGCAATATTTCCTTTAACCGTGGAAACAGCTGAATTGAAACTACCCAAGCAAAGAACTACAACAGAAGCTGGATAGCAGAGGAAATATTACATCTTAGGGAACATAGAAGAATAGAAAAAAGTATAAATATAGACAATAGACATATATAAAGACCGAAAAGATTAAAAAGTTAAAAAATAATACAGGCTACGGAAAAATGGATAAAAATACGTAGAATTTCTAATAATTCTTAAGTACCAACGTGGTGGTGTGTTTAACTAATTACGCCACGTGGGAATTTGCCTTTGATTAAGTTTTACAAAATATTATTTAGAATTAAAGACAAAACACTTAAACAACGTTAGGTAAAAGTTCAAAGTACATACAAACATCAAAGTTAAAAAATGAAACTAAGGGTCAGATCCAAACTATTAGCTAGTCTTACTATGAATTGAATTACAATTAAATTAAATACCAAAAAATAGTCTTACATAATATAAAGAGCTCTTGCTGAGCAATTCCTTATATAAGTAGTCAACTGCGCCGTGAATCTTGCTGAGCTGTGTATTTTACAAAATGGTACTTCAGCTGTGCAGTATCGTCTTTCGCAGCGACCCTGACTTACATATCAACGTACGTGGCGATGCATTCCTGAATATCGCTTCATTCCAATATACAGTAATTATTCTGTGGCGATAATAAAAGCGACAAACATGCTTATATATGCACAATCAAAACAAGGACCTTATATTCTTAAAACGGAAAAATTTAGACGCCTAAACCTGAAATACTACATGAAAAGAATCTTACCTACTACAAAATAAATGATAAAGGCATAATACGAGCGGATTGGTTTATACCTTTGCTACTAAAAAGAAAAACATTAAATTAATGAGCCACGCTTTAAAAGATTTTCAGAAAATTAGGTATTTACAATCGCTTAAGAAACATAACTGAAAAATAAGACAGGTACGAGAGCAACAACCTTTGAACTAGTAATAACATCAGAGCGAAACATAGAACTACTGAAACAACTTTACGTATGTTATGGCCACCATAAAGAAGAATTTGACAAAATGAAACTTGATAAGCTAATAGATATACTAGAAATGAGTTTAACTGAAATATATTTTACAATAAAAGAAATCTATATCGGAAACGAGAAGCTGAGTAAGAGCAGATAATGAGAGAACAAACAACACATCAGAAGAGGAATGCGCGAAAGATGTGTGTTGTCTCCCGTTTTATTTAATATTTATACCAAATATGTAATAAATGAATTAATAAATTGGACCAAAATTAACAACATACGCTATGCGGATGATACTGTAATTCAGACAGAAAATAAGGAATAATTCGGTCATTTAATGGATATACACATATTAAACACAAAAAACTAAGACAATGGCGGTTAGTAGACGAGTAAACTCAGCAAACCAAAGCACAAATTTGAACGGAAGGCATATACAAAATATAACCAGTTATATATTCGTAGAAAGAGAGATTAACAACACACTAAAACACTCCAAAGAAAAAAGATGTATTGGAATTGTAAGAGCTGGCTTTATGCCCATGCGCAAGGTAACTTCAAATTCTCAAACAGAGTAGACGTAGAACAACGAAATATTATATTTGCGGACGCTAGCTATTACTATATGCTTCGGAGACATGGATCTTAAAGTAGAACGATATAAAAATATCACGAAGCTTTAGAATGTGGCAATACAGAAGAATGAAAAAGATAAGTTGGATGCAAAGAATAAGAAACAAAAAAATATTAAATACACTAGCAACGCAAGCACAACTATTAAACATAATAAAAATAAGAGAAATGTCACTTAATACGAGATAATAATACGAATTACAACAGATCATGCTGCAAGGAAACATTGAAGAGAGAAGAAACGTTGGAAGGAAAAGAAAATCATGATTAAGGAATATACGAGAATAGAGTGAAAATGCTTCATGCATACAGCAAATGATTGACCTCATAAGTTTTGATTGTATTTTGGGTACAGAAGAATATTTAAAAGAAATTTAGCGACCTTTCATAAATGAACTGCAGATGATGAACCGCAAAATGGTTGCTGCTAACAAGGAGGGTTCACAGGCCGTCCTTAGGGTCGTTAGGTTCTTCTCTACTCAAAAAGCATTTCCTCGACGATGTTTAGAGCATGTTCTTAGACTTTATGTCAGCAACTTGATTTTTTAAAACGTCCATAAATACCCTAGAAGGTTTGAACTAAATGATAAGAAGTAAATATTGTAACGTAGTCGGTTATCACCAAAAGTAATGTTAAAAGTTAGCAAAAATAAGTTAGTTAAATTTCTGATAATTCTAATGTCACCGGGGTAGTGTATTTAACCAACTACGCCACGTGGGAGTTTGCTGCAAGAGGTTTTATATTAAAATTCTGGTTTAACTAACATAACACTTAATATTGTCCGACTTTAATTAAGTTTTTCAAAATATTATTTAGAATTAAAGATAAAACACTTAAACAACGTTATGTAGAAGTTCCGAGTACATACAAGCGTCAAAGTTAATAAAATGAAACTAAGGGTTATATCCAAACTATTAGCAAGTCTTACTATGAATTGAATTACATTAAGTGAAACACAAAGAAATAGTCTTACATAAAAATCGTAGGAAACATCACTACTACGAAGGACCTGACTTCATAAGGACATGATACTCCGATTCCTTATATAGGAAGTCAACTCCTACGCCGTACTGATACTACGTGCATTCACCTTGAACCACGAACATGCCAAGCTGTGCATTTCTAAAAATGCCAATTCAGCATTTACACGGCTGTGCAGTATTCTGTTACACGATACTGTGTTTCAGTTTCTCGGTGGTCATTCGCGTGCATGCTTGGATGCCTTTATCTTGACTCGTGTAATGACCCTGACTGACACGTCATACTAACGCACGTGGCGATTCTTGAACATCGCTTTACTACAATATGAGCATTTGTTTGATAAATCCATGGTCAGTATAAAAAGGAGAAAACACCGCAGCATTGAGCAAGGCTATGGTAAAAATTGGTACAGGTCGTACCTCTACATATACAATTGCTTTTTAATTTTTGTTTATTAGATTTGAACACGTTCCTATATGATTCGTGACAACAACTTTTGACATTAGTGCAGTAGCTTAGGTTATGTCAGAATCAATAAACAAACCAAGCAGTTAATGACACAAAAAATCTTGATTATAACCAAAAATTCAAAAAAAAAAAAAAAAACATAAGTACAGCATTAAATAAATGAAATAAAAAATAAAATTAAATTGAAAAAAGAAATTCCAATATTTTAACTAAATTACAGGATTATTTCTAAATTAATTCATAAGGAACTAAGCGAATTGCCTTGCCTTAATGGCAATTCAGTCTTGAATATTCAGTAATTTGTCTGGCAAAATGAAACGGATTTAGAGGATTACAAAATAAAAGGCAAGTTTGAAGTATCGTATTACGACCGTGTTTTAATTTGTTTTGTTTTTTTTTTATAATGGCAACATTACTTAACTTCTGTTTATAAAAAGAGTTATCTGGAAATTATGTTCAGTAAATTTCGTTGAAAATAGATTTATATTAATGATAACTATAGGTATGCTTCTGTGTTACTTTAATATACGAGGTTTACTTAATTTTATTAGCCAATGATATTCAAATAATTTAAGGAAGTTAGGATTTATGAAACACTTAACAAACTTAAAATATATAACTACAGCACGTTTCGAATTTGGATCTTTATGCCCCGTTAGAGCATCGGATTTTGATGTTTTTATCCGGTAACAGTCAGTTTTTCAATGCTTTTCTATCTTATGTCTTTAATTTTTGGTATGCTTCCTTTCCCCTTTTTCTACTTATTGACCTACGGACCCCAACAAGATCCCAGATCTTTTAGACTTCAGTATTACCAAAGGCGCTGCATCAAATTATTTAAAAGCCGAATCCTGCCTGGATCTGTCGTCAGATCATACGCCAGTATTTATCAAATATAGCACTCAAGTACTAAAAGTCCAAAAACCACCAACATTTTCCACAAGGCACACGAACCGGAACCACTTTCGGGAACTGGTTACCGAAAAAATACAGTTAACTACATCACTAAAAACAAGAAAAGATTTATTTAACGCCATCGAACATCTTAACCATTCCATACAACAGTCAGCATGGGACTCTACGCCAAATTCTGAAATACAGCAAGTTACAGAATATTGCCAACAAAAAATAGCTGAAAAACGAAGATTAAGAAGAATATAGCAAACTACTAGAAATCCTAGAAACAAATCCAAATTCAATCAAGCCTCTCGAGAATTAAAAAATCTTCTAACCAATTTTAGAAATCAGGGAGTGCAAAAATACCTAACAAATTTAATCCCAAACGAAACCACGGATTTCTCACTATGGAAAGCAACCAGAAAGCTTAAAGGAACAAAATCATCAGTTCTACCAATTATAAAACCCAGCGGAACATGGGCATTGGGCAAAACAAATTTAGAAAAAGCAGACACTTTCCCAGAATACTTAAGCACAGTATTTTATCCACATGAAAGAACCTGCTCTGCAGAAGAAGAATCATTTATACGTATCAAGCCCTCGAATAAAAACAAGAAAATTAAAGCCAGTTCTTGAAGAGTGAAACGCCATTCCAAATCATCAGTTTGGCTTTAGGGAAGGCCATGACACAATAGAACAAGTACAGAGACTAACCACTAAAATTAATCACGACTTACATCTAAAAAGATACTGCTCGTCCGTTTTCCTTGACATAAGCCAAGCCTTCGACAAGGTGTGGCACACAGGATTATTATATAAGATCAAGAAGGCTTTACCAACAGAATACTACGAACTAATCAAGTTAAATTCAAAGATGCACAATCAAGTATCCATTCAATAGATGCAAGTGTACCCCAGGGTAGCATATTGGGACCTGTATTATATTTATTATATACAGCAGATTTACCAACAACACCACAAACAATGGTAGCTACATACGCAGATGATACTGGAATCTTAGCATCACATAGTGATCCAAACTCAGCATCGGCAATACTACAACAAAACCTGAATAAAATTGAGGACTGGCTAAAGCAATGGTGCATACATGTCAATGAAACAAAATCGACTCAAGTAATTTTTACTGTAAGAAAGCCAACCTGCCCACCAGTACAACTAAACAACACACCAATCCCACAAGACAGTGCAAAATAGGTACCTAGGGATCCACCTAGATTGGCGTCTAACCTGGCAGACCCATATAATCAAAAAGAGAATACAACTAGGATTAAAATTTCGCCAGATGTATTGGATAATAGGAAGGAAGTCCCGGTTATCACTGGGAAATAAAGTGCTACTGTACAAAGTTATCATGAAACCAATCTGGACTTATGGGATTCAGATTTGGGGAACTGGAAGCAACTCGAATATGGAAATATTACAGCGATTCCAAAATAAAATTATTATCGGTAATATGTTAAAAAACTTAAAAGACACCACCCGTTCAATTTAGTTAATATGTTTAACTAATAAGCCCGAATTTCTTTCAAAATAATAAGTTACTTGTTTGCCATTTCTTATCCATAGAATGAGCCTTTCTGATACTTCTATTTCTTTCAACCGTCAATGTTTTTTTTAATTATAATTATATAAAATCGAAATAAAACTTTGCAAAATTTCTGTATCGTTTTCGGAAAGACATTCGACCTTTTTTTGTATCTTTGGAGGTACAATTTAAAACAAATATATTGAAATGAACCTCACGTTACTCTGCCAATTATTGAAATGCACCCCTATTTAATAATACTTACGTTGGATACAACAATATTCAAAAATATACTTTGCTTTGCTCTTTAATTTAATTGCTTACAGAGATCTTACTTCAAGGTCGTTAGGTAGGTTCGTTGTTTGTTAAAGTTTAATTAACCAAAATAAAGTTTACAAAAATTTTATTAAGCAGATTCTTTTTATTTATTTTGTTTTCCCTATCAACCCTACTTAAAATTATTTTAATATTATTCTATACACTCACTATTTCCACTCTTGACTTCCCTTTCTTTTCCAAAATTCCAATTTTTCCCCAAAAACCAAAAATTCAAATCTTCCCCCACTCGACTCGTTCCCACTTGAAGCTGTCCCCTTTCAAATTGCTCCCTCTCGAACTCCTTCCGTTGAACTGCTTTTGCTGAATTGCTCTTGCTTGAACTGCTCCCGCTCAAACCCGCTTCTGCTTAAACTGCTTGAAGTTCAATCTTGACTTAATTTTTCTTCAAAATTCACTTTCTATTTACTGGATACTGGTTCTTTCCTTTATTAACTGTAGCCACAGTTGATTATTTATTCGATATTTACTCCTTTTGAGACGAGCAACTTAATTTTGTTGTTGCCTCTTCGATTGCAAAATATCAACTAAATTTTCAATTTGTTTTTTAATTCACTTCTGTTTTTCACTATAAAACTATTTACAATGTTTCTAAAGTAACTTATTTTACGTTTCTACGACTTCTGAATTTAGCTAATTGTTTACTAACAATGATCATAACAATAACTTATTTACATTAATAACTTAAATTTAATCTAGCTATCTTAAAATTATATTACAAGTTTTATATAATTTAAGAAAAATGTGCATTGCCAATCTTTGCAAAATAATATTTCCATCAATTAACCAAAAAAACAACATAACCTTTAATTATACGCATCCAAATTAAATATCATCTCAATATTAATTAACACCTTGTCATGCAAAGTTGATAACAATGTCAACAAATTTAAATAAAGAAAGCGAACTACTAACTGACTACCAACCAAATTTCCAGCTTTATTTATGCTGTTAAATTTTCGCTCCATTCGTCTACTAATACTTATGATTGTACTTGAATATTTCCTCTAATGGTTCCCCCTCTATCGTTATATTTATCTTGGATTCTGGTTTTCACCGATTTTCATTAGTTTATTCTTAAATATAGTCTATCAAATCAACTGTATTGACAAAAAAAAATAGAAAGGTTTGACAATTTAAGAATACAATACAAATACAACGTAATCCTCTTGGTTTCCGATGCATTTGCCCCAACGGTACAGAAGCTTGCTGGTGCCGTTCACGAAGAAGTTTTTTGGTTGCCGGGATAGCCACTCCTAATCAACCTACACCCTACTACTCTTCATTTACACCAAACGCTTTCTGCTTAAATACTTCTTTAGGAGGTCGAGATAGTAATAGTCCGAGTGTGCAAAGTCCGGACTACATGAACGACATAGTAGAAGGTCCCATTTCAGTTTCGAACGAACATACTGTTTCACTTATAGACAGCAATATTTTACATTGTATTCTCACCAACCCGCATCTTCCACATTAAATATTACGTCTTGTAGTCCAACTTCTCCTACAACTAATCTATCAGTTCCGCGGCAAACGTCATGGAGGAAGTACTTCTGTGTACATTGCAAAAAAAAAATCAAAATAAAGACATCAAGAGAAATCGCACATCAAAATAGCCCGGGGAATGGTTGTTAAAGCGACCTGAATTTTCTTATATTAGACTACTACGAGCATTACGTGATGAACTAGGAGACTGGCGTAATTACCTGAGGATGGATGCTGAAATGTACAACCATTTGTTAAATTTAGTAACGCATCACATCGAGAAAAATAATACGCGTTTGAGAAAAGCGATTTCACCTCATAAAAGACCGAGTGCCACATTAAGGTTCCTTGCAACTGCGAGAAGCTGTACGGACTTGAAGTTCACAACTATCATGTCCAGGCAAATTACCAAGTGGAATAAAAAATTAAAAATGTCGAAGTACCACAGTGTCGGTTTGTAGATATCGTTTTCCGCTGCGCCGGACTTAATTGATTTATTTATTTTAGATAACTCTTTCTTGTATACCGTTCGTAAGGAGTTATTTTTTTTGGTTACAGTCTCTTTATTGGCTGATGTATCTACCTCCTTATATTTTTCTATTAAAACTTCGTATGCCTGGCCCTTCTTATTCCGGTCACTATAGTCCTTATTTTTCACTTGCCACAAGTAAAGAAAACTGCGATATACCTCTATAAATTCGAAAAAAAATTCACGAAAACATTGACGAAGATCAGACATATTTCAATATGTATAAATTCGTGAAGTAAACAACAAATACTCCGAGCACTAATAAGGAGAACTGAACGAGATTGAACGATAAGACGGAAAGTCTGTTCACACGTTCCTTCTTGTCATATCAAGTCTCGGAAAATGATGTTCCCGCATTCAGTCTTTCGACTTGTCATCCAACCTCATTCAGTTCATGCAAGACGTACGTTTTACGGTCCACACTCGCCGTCTTATTTGTTCCGATTTGTCTGATTCGACAAGACGTACGATAAATGGTTGTATGTGGACGGCCCTTTATCTACAACTGAAACAACAAAAAACGAAAGAGTCGATTCTGAAAAAGGTATGAATTTCGCTTTTGGCAATAATGAACAAAATAATAAGCAAAACAAAAAAATAGAGGAGGAAGTTCTTAACAGTGGAAGAATTCGGGTAAAACTTAAACACAAACAAATGAATGAAATAAATGATATTACAAATAACAAAATGCACTAAAAAATAATTATTAGTAATTATTTAAGTGCACCTTTGCCAGTTTACTGTAATTGATAATTTGATGTCCTATATCAGCATCACATGAATATAATAAACATTATACGTATGTATAATGGTTGCGTATGTCTAATATCAATTTTTGTTTTATTATTTATTACTACAATGTGTTAAAAACGTCCTGAAAACAAAAAAAATTAAATTGTTGTAATAATCGGTAATTTTTTTCATATACAGTGTGTATGGCTGGTCAAGGGCCACTTTTCTTTCTTAATGCATTTTAAGAATTATCTCCCTGGAATTTATAAGTCGTAGATAGATCAAAAATAAAGCAAAAGGTTTATAAAGGGGTTCAAATCAAAACTCATTTATAGTAGGCGTTAGCATGTAATGTTATATCATTTTTAACTTTATTTATTAGCTTAAAGTAGATACAATACCATTATCAACCAAAGCATACTGCAAATGATTTTTCATTTGAACGCTAGTTAAAAATGATTCGATAAAAATGCTTCTCCTGCATATTATAAGACCTAAATGTATCGTATGATCAAAACGTATTTGGATAGCAGGTGCTGTGTAAATTACATGTTATCTCCGGAACTATTTATTTCTATTATTTTTACATTAGTGACCATTTTTTGGAACATTTTTAGTTACAATTTTTACTCTTTAGATTCAGAATTCATCGCTATTATACATTTTGAATGTATAGGCATGAAAAATCCATTTTAAACTATATGAAAGTTTTGCCGGCAAAAATTTAGCTGAATTAAGTTTAAGGTTATAATTGTATGGCTTTTTAACTTAAGATAACAGGGGTTTACAGCTAAAGTGACAACGTCGTTCTATTAGCCAAAACGGAGTAATTCTAGCAAGGTATATTAGAAAAAATTCCTTCTTTATTTAATTATTATTATTATTTTTATTATTATCAGCCTGCAACATCCCTATGTAGGGGAAAGACCTCCCTCTTTCCCTCATTCTTTTCACACTTCTTTCTTTTCTACGCACGTTTTGGTGAGGGGTTTTGGTCTTTATTTAATACATGATAAAATATAATAATAATTAGAATATACAATGTTATACCAACGTAATCAAGTGTATCAATCAATGCATTATAAAGTTCAATCATGACTTAAAGTATTGTTCAGTTTAAATTGCATTAGGACAATATCGATGGTTAAGAACAAATGCCTCTCAAGTCAAAAAGGTGCCTTTTCTAGGAGGATGAAAAAATTGTAGTCAAAATGACTTGAGACCTTTTTGTTCTTTAATTAAAATATAAAAAATTTGACGAGTTTGCAGACCTAGCAATCACTTACTTCTATTTTTATTTTTACCAATACGAATAAACTGACACTGCTTGTCTTTTAATCATTTAGGATCACCTTCGAAAGTCCCAAACCAATTTTTTAGCTTGAAAGTTCTGACACTTTTAGTAGCACGAACATTTCATTTTTTACAAACTACTCCCACTTGTAAAAACAAAACAGAAATCAGACACCAGACGTCTTGTCTTCTTTTTATAACTTTCTAATTATTTGTTTCGTTTATTAATAACCGTTTTTGCCACAGAAAAATACGTAATTAATCTCTAATTATCACAAGGAATTGTTTGGGATTCAGTTTATGCTTTTACAACAGTACCACAAAATTATGAACAAAATAACGAGAGATGTTTGGTACATTTGGTCTTATTGTTTACTGTTTATTAATTTGACGAAATCCAGGCTTTTAAAATAAATTATTTCCAGAGCGTGTAACACTACGTAATAGTTTCCAGATTTATGCTTAGTTGTGCGGCTGAAGCAAAAAACTTTCCTAATTGTATTCACTCAAACCCAGCAAAGTAAATTTGATATCTTCAAATTAAATATTTCAACAGGTTTTTCTTTAATAGAACGAATTCATAACTTACTTACAGCAGTTTTACTTTGTGATTTTATCGCATGTTTAATTTTTTGATAAGAAAAGTACCAATTAATACTTTTTAACATAAATAATAAATGTGGAGTTTTCGCTTACGTACATCTAACAAATAACTATGGTAACACAAAAACTGCTTGTAAATAAAGAAAATAAATGACTTCAGGTTTATGAAATTTGGTGTGCAGAAAATTTTAGTAGCCTTGTTCCGGAAATAACAAGAACAATATCTGAAAGTAGAAACGGAAATTAAACATTTTTCTTAGGGCGGAATGTATTTTTTTGTAAAGAAAACACGTAATTTAGAGATATCGTATCAATACAAAAAAGTAGAACGTTTTTGTCGGCGGTAGATACATTTCTGAATTCCTTAGAATTCCAATATTTATGTCATTATTAAAATAAATATTCCGATTTCAGAAAACATTAAGCCTAGATGAAACACCTTTGAAATTAACCGAGAGAAATTAATGATCATTTCTAAATTACTTCGTATTTGATTTTCTAAATTGCAATTTAACGTCGAGCATTAATTTCCTTTCACATTATCTTATGTCGCTTTAAGACAGTTTTGAAAGCCAATTGCTGACGTACGCAACTATTCACCAGGAGTACTCTGGTGGAAATTTAAGAAGAGAAAATGCCCGTTCCTTTAGCAACGGCTATCCGAGAACGGAAGAAGTTTTTGATAACGGTTAAGAGACGCTTTTAAATTAAATTCCAGCTCAGTTCAAACAGAAGTCAACTCAAAGCAAGTAAACTATCTTCGGGATGTCATCCTAAGCAAATATATTTAAGGAGCATCGCTTTTTTCATGACAGCGACTCTAAGATTACACTTGTCGGAAAAATATCGATCTGAAAAGAAACCGAAATGGTTGGTAACTTTTGCAGAACTCTCGGTTTTCTATTTTGCGAAATGGTATTACATCATCTACCTTGCCAAACTGCTTTCGAAAAGTCGATGTTTACGACGTCCGCTCGCGTTCTATCTCCAATAAATTTTTGCCGTTCGTGATAACCTGACAGCGCAAAACAAAACGTTCTGTTTGTAAGATGTGGAACCGTTTTTATAGGGAGAACATTGACTACAGCCGTATCGTGAGACACACGAGCTTTAAAGGCTGCATTTTACGAGCCGTTGCTTGCGAAATATACAGAAAAGAATAGAGCAAAAAGAAAAATTCATCTCCCCGAACCGACAACTTCCGAACCGAAATATAGAGTCCTTTAATTGGAGCTTTGGCTAAAATTAATTTACAGCATATTGATTAGCGGCAAAGCACATACAATGTGATAGTGTATTCACTTAATGTGCTAATTAACTCTGGGATGAGAGGAATAATCCATGAGCCGTGTGATACGTCATGAGGAGCACCGATAACAACCAGTAATTAGCGGGTAAATGGAATAGCCCTTACACAAACATAATGCAAATTGCTCCATCAATATGCTTAGGTGTATATCCCTAAAACTTTAAAGCTCAACAATCTGCTCGGTGTCCTACAAAAATAACTTTTGTAATTAAACAACAACACAGCTTTGTTTATTAATGAAAAATAAATATGCATTAAATTATTAAAAATTAAAATACTTTTAATCAACATTTGAAAGTTTAAGCAAAAAAAAACTTTCTACGTTACAATATCGATGATAGGTTACACATTATTTTAATGCAATGCAAATAGCTTATTTTATGGACTAAATTTTTGAAGAATCGCTCCTTTGGGAAAGATTTTTTAATTATTTTTTTTTAAATTCTACATACAAAAACATATCACCTACACAAGAATTTCAACCCCTGACTTTGGGTTTAAAATGAAGCTCAAAATGAATGATTAAATACTTTTATACCAAGTAACGTTAGAGTTGAGAAGAAACATAAATGTTCACCCTATAGAAAACATTTAATATTATTTTTACTGTAAACAATAATCAACTGGTGCGGCACAAGAAAAACCCCCTACTGGTATGCCACGAAAAAATGTTAAAAATAATTAGGAGTGTATAACAACCCCGCTTTGTTTATTAATGAAAATAAATATTAATAATAATTACATTATTAAAGGAAACTGTTAATTATAAACTTTTTGCAGAATGACTTTCTACGTTACAATTTCGCTATTAGGTAGCGGATTACTTTAATGCAATGCAGATAGCTTATGGACTAATTTTGAGGCATCGCTACTTTAGGAAATATTTCTATAGATTCATTTTATTAATTTTTAAAATTCTATACACAGAATAAGGTGACCGTTAACATTAACTGTTGCACATGAGAAGCTCGTTGGCGCCGTGATAAGAGCGCTGGGATCTTAGCTAAGGAATCTTCGGTTCGAATCTCACGCAGTGGCAAGAATTTTATAAAGAATTCCCACTGTTTGATGTCGGTACTCGAGCGAGTGAAACCATTTAATAATCCCCCATACACCAGCGTTTCATACACCAGCGGTTAACTTGACGAATTTGATATGGCACGAACCAATCCAGCAGATAAAACTGTATGTATATGTGACGAGCCAGGCCCCGACATAGTGTAACGAAGCGGCTTTTGCATTTATTGAGGGTTAGGGCCTCTTATGTTATTATATTTATTATGATGGTAGAGACTTCTAGCCAACTTCATTACGAGTGTTTAGGCTTGGCTTTTACGTGAGGTTATATTAAAATACAGAACCGACTAACATCAGATATATTGGTATAACTTTAGTTACAAACATTATTTAACTGTTCAACAAACGTGATCCAAACATTTAACAAGTCCTAAGTCTGATTGACTTAATACGGCGTACAAAACATTAATATCAAGTTATAATAATAAACACTAATCTTACATGAACATCTTTAAGAAGGCACACATATTGGTAACAATCATTGGAAAATGTATGTAAACCAACCCTTGGCTTATGGCCAGGGTGGGTCCTGTAAGGGCCTCTCGTCTAGATCTTAATCAGACATCGTAGTGAGACTCTATTAGGAGACTGACTTCCGTATGCAGGGCTAGCCTTCTTATACAAAAAGTTGTGTCCCTTCTACTCTAAAATTCTTAACATCTGCTAAAGCTGTTCATAATATTTGTCATTAATTCTTACGTTGTATAAACATGAGTCATGGTCTTTCGTGTTATTTAATGCAAGTGTTCATTAGTCATTGCGAACTTATTTACAAATATCGCAAGACATTGATATGATTTATACCATAACCAGATGTTCGCATGACACATATTTATGTAGGTGCATCTTTAGTTAGTAAACATTTTTAATTATTTCTTACTTTGTAATGATTGCGAAACTTGTTATATCAGACCTCACCTAATGCCAACTTATTTAAGTCATTTCTTATGGCGATAGTTTATATTATTCCTGAATAAATCCTGCTACCTTACAATAGTTTCGGATGAATATGTACTAATAAAATTCGCAGGTATTAACTTGCAGTTTGTATGCACGTTAGTGGAAAGCAACGACCATACCCGAGATTATTAAGATTCTTTAGTGCATAAATTGTGTAAATTGTTATTATTAATATTGATCTACATACTCTTCCAAAATTTAACTATGACTTCTGATACTCGGTATTTGCTAAAGGATTGTTTAACTGAACTCATAGATATTTAGAGAAGCTACCCCTGCCTTTGGTAGGTAAAAAGTAAAGAATACGCGAACAAAACATTAAAAAATAAGCCATACGAACAGCTAGTCGACGCTAATCGTGAATTTGTTGTGCGTTACTGGTATGTTGCAAATTTCAAATGTTCGTATGATCTTCTGATAGCTAAAAATTCGAGAGTAGCAATAAAACGTTCTTCTGGAGAAATTGAGTCTCGCATTCTCATATCTTGCTTCTTTAAATGTTCTCCCACCCGGCCTAGCAAATGTTTGAAAGTTGCATCATTCATCCTCAAATAATTTCGAAAATCATTTGGGTTGTTTTCCTTTAATTCTCTTAAAGTGACATATTATAACTTCTCTTGTGCCTTTCAGAAATCCACCTTTTTACTCATTTACTCAGACGTTTTATCTTCTTTAGTTATTTAAATTGATGGCAACGTATGCTCCGGCACAAGCAATAGCGCATTTCTTACGAGAATTATACATTTTCGTTGAACAAAAGTGCAAAAACAACACGGATCACGCCAAAACTTTTAGAACTGTTAAAAGACCACGAGCCGAGTCAAAACGGTTCGAAGATGACGAGTTTTCTACCACTAACATACGGTGTTTAACTCGCACAGTAAGTTGGAAGCTTTAGTATGCGAAACAGTATCGTTAGTGAGTAATCACAGTTTTACTGAGTATTTGACGAGCCCCACGAGCCTGAACCGTGGATGAAATCCTTGCGATCAAATCTGTCCGATTTAATCGCTAGTGCATCGGGGGCTAATCGTTTGGTTACAAGTAACGATTCTATCTGCGGAGTGGTTGACTTCAGATAGTAACAAGACACATACACTATATAGACTTAATACATGGTCACAAACTCTGCAGAAGGCAACCAGTAATCACTGCAAGAGAGCACATTTCCCTAGTATAAAGGGGCTATAACAAGGTTCATGACGTCAAGTCGTTTAAAAATGTGGCTTTGACCCCATTTCCAACGTTCTTAGAAAGGCTAAGGCACAGAAAAAATACACAGAAACATATCACCTACAGAAGGATTTGAACCACTGACCTTAAGTAACGTGAGTGTTGACAAGAAACGAAAATGTTAAGGCGTTATGTAAAAAAAATTATAAATAAATAATCTATTTCCATTAAAACAAGCTACAGTTGTAAAGGAATTGTCAACATATAAACAACAAATAAAAATACGAGATTACGTATGTAGACACATACTTACACGTATTCGTCAACCGAATAATAGCATCTATTAACTAGGAAAGAATTATCTTGTATTAAAAGTGTGTATAGATTTGTTCTGAATAAAACGTCCTTGATGTTTGAATGCGAATACGCATAATCTGTAAACAAATACAGATGAGAAGGATGCTGCTTATTTCGGCGATATGTCTTATATTTTTTTTGCGAAGTAAAAATCTGAGAGAATTGGGAAGACTATCCTCAAAAACGAATACCATAAAACTGATTCTTGAGATCACTATCACTATCAGCCTAATTTGGTCTACTGCGGGACTTAGGCCCTCCCCAATCTTTTTCAATCCCCTCGATTCTGGGCTACAGTCATCCATTTACTGCCCGCTATCTTTTTGACATCGTCCCTCCATCTCATCTTCGATCGACCGCTGCTTCTTTTTCCGATCCTTGACGTTCAATCTAATATTCTCTTAGTCCATCTATCGTCTGTAATTCTTACCACGTGACCAGCCCAGTTCCACTTTAATTGTGCGCTCTCTGTATCACGTCTTCGATCTTGGTTTGCTGTCTTATCCCTTCATTCGGTTTGTGGTGTCTGAAGGTTATATTTAGTATTTGCCTCTACATTGCGCGTTGGGTTACTCTAAGTTTTCTTGCGTTCTTTTTGGTTAGGTTCCATGTTTCTGAACCATAAGTTAAGATTGGAAGGATGCATTGGTTGGACATTTTCCTTTTAAGTGTGATTGGTATGGTGGATTTTAGTATGTACTTTGAGGCCGTCGTGGCTCAGTTGGTTCAGCGTGCATCTGACCACTGAGATGGCCCGGGTCCGATTCCCAGGGCCACATATACACCGAAAACACCCGGCTGCTTTCCTCGGAAGGCAATGGCAAACCACCGAGGTGTATTCTGCCTAGTCAGTCCTCTCTGGAGTAGAAGTGCAAGCACTTCCGTGGTTCGGAGCCCACGTAAAGCTGTAGGTCCCCTATGTCTGTAGGCTACTTGACACGCACACCACAGGCATATGGAGAGAGGATCGGCAACGCTCTGTAAAGGGCATGCCACTCCAAGAAGTATGTACTTTAGTCTGACAAATGCGCTCCAACCTAGCCTTGTTCTTCGGGTAATTTCTGGCCTTATGTTGTTCTTCACAGTTGTTATTAATTGCTCTAGATGTACGTAACTATCTACTATTTCTAACGGTTTGTTTTCCAATATGATGCATGTTAAGTTCGTCTATCATCTCCTGTAACTCTTCGGTACTATTACTTATCAAGACTATACCGTCGGAGAAATCTTAAATGGTTCTATTTCATCTTCAAGGCTTATAAAACTGAGCCTTAAGATACTGCCATATTAATATTAGTATAATCAGACCTACTTTTTTACCTTGTTATTAATGTTAGGGATACTGATAAATTTTCTACGATTGTTTAAAAAGAAGTTAATTCATTTCAAGGCTGCACCGTAAAATCCATAGATACGTGCGCAGCTTTGAAATAATAATCTTCATATCGCAATCCCAGCAGGGCAGTTATTTTCCTCCAAAAATTTAATTATTTTTTGACTTTATTGCACGGAAATCACGGTAACTAGGAGATAACATACAGTTAGTACCTATTAAAAAAAAGTGTTTAAATCTATCCAAATAACAATACTCATACATTTTTGAAAATATGAACGTTAAAGTTATATGCCTTTATTCTTGTAACTTTCCCGGTGTTTAACTGTTCGGGAAAAACTCCCTAGGAGAAAGAAAGATTAACTAACTAACACAATTGTTTAATAATAATATTTAATGCTCATTTGACAAATATCTCGTCAGGCTCACAAGTGCCCTTGCTTTTTAATTTGTTACTGATAATATTTCTAAAGTCATCTTCAGCAAAATGATATAGAGATAGCATATTAGTTTGAGCAACTTTGCTGTTGAGTAATAAAGCAGCATTACTGGAGATACCTACTAGATATCTGTTTAACAATATCTATTGGAGAATTCTTGAAAAACGTTTTAAACAAAGTAGCTATAACAACAGGATCCTCCTAACTTTATTCTGATTGTCGAAGCTGAATAGTTTATGTAGATGATACCATTTCTTCGCACAGTTAATGAAACTTGTCTCCTTTTAATGGCTCTTCGTTTACCCAGGCCTCATTTAAATGTTGATTTTTAACGTAACATTTTTGTACGGGAAAATGCATAGTGAAGTCGCACGAAAAGATTTCATAAAAATATTTAAAGGCAACATCTGCATCGATGAAACAATAATCCTCATTTAATAAAACTGTTGTCGAAGACATACCATTCATTGCGGTCAGTAGCTTTGTTCCTTCATTGCTTCATAATATGTCCTTCCCATTGCCATTTCAAAGTTATTATACGTTGAGAGGAGTTTTCAATCTTTGCTCTTTTTCTTATAGTTTCCTTAGGTTTTCTGTCCTGGAGTCTGATTTGCACGCTCCATATACAGGGTGTAAACGAAACCAGGAACACCCCCCTTTTTTTCCACAAGTTTTAAGTTAATGAAATGAAATTTTGAGATGTTGAATTATTGGTAAAAACGCATTATACGATGTATAAATCACTGAACTAGCGCTTCCGGTTTAACCGGAAGTGACATCAACTTCAGATTTTTAAATAGCACCCTGTATATTTTTTAACAGATTCTTGTACTATTCGAAATTCTCTTTTCAATGGTTTTTCTAAATTTAAAATTGGTAAATAAATGGCGTAGAAAATTGCAATTGTTTCTCTGCAGGGAGATGGCTATGAAATCAATGTTCAAGTTAGCAATATTTAACAAGTGGGCATTCAAAATTATTGTAAACATGTTTTAGTACAATTGTGGTAAAAAATCGAAAGTAGTTTAGACCAATAGTCCCAATATTTTTAAATTTTAATGAAAAATTCTAAAAAAAAAAACTTTCGTATGAAATAGCTGGCCATAACTCCATTTTTTTAAATGGGACCTACCAATATTTTTTGTTTTTTCTTAAAGAGTTTTTAATTGCTTTTCTAATGACATATGTAAATCATATTTTTACTCACAAAAATTCCAATGAAACGGAAAATAAAATATTAAGTGACTTTTTAGCTCTTAGTGATACCTACAAATTTAGTTATCCATGGAATTTTTGTGAGTAAAAATATGATTTACATATGTCATTAGAAAAGCAATTAAAAACTCTTTAAGAAAAAACAAAAAATATTGGTAGGTCCCATTTAAAAAAATGGAGTTATGGCCAGCTATTTCATACGAAAGTTTTTTTTTTTTAGAATTTTTCAATAAAATTTAAAAATAATGGGACTATTGGTCTAAACTACTTTCGATTTTTTACCACAATTGTACTAAAACATGTTTACAATAATTTTGAATGCCCACTTGTTAAATATTGCTAACTTGAACATTGATTTCATGGCCATCTCCCTGCAGAGAAACAATTGCAATTTTCTACGCCATTTATTTACCAATTTTAAATTTGAAAAAACCATTGAAAAGGGAATTTCGAATAGTACAAGAATCTGTTAAAAAATATACAGGGTGCTATTTAAAAATCTGAAGTTGATGTCACTTCCGGTTAAACCGGAAGCGCTAGTTCAGTGATTTATACATCGTATAATGCGTTTTTACCAATAGTTCAACATCCCAAAATTTCATTTCATTAACTTAAAACTTGTGGAAAAAAAGGGGGGTGTTCCTGGTTTCGTTTACACCCTGTATACTTTCTGCTTTTTTTAGTTGCTCTATGTCCGTTTCCTTTAGGAGACATGCTTCTGAGTCTTCAGTGTGTAAGTTGTTAAAACAATCGTTCTTCAGTCTGACGTATGCTGCCCAGACCATTCTTATCCTTCTAAATATTTACCTCTACTGATTGAGTGTATTCTTTCTATGTACATTATGTTTTATCCCAGGTATATATATATATTATCTCTATGATTTTGTCATTTACATTGGTTGGTGTTCCATCATCATAATGTTCGTCTTTGTAATGTCCATTTTGAGATTATATCCATTTTGTATTATGTATATCGCCATAAAGTTCTTCATGCGTGTTTGAAAATAGCACGATCTCGTCAGTAGTTGAAATTTATACCTTTCGATTCCACAGTTCTGAGGGCGTTTTCCAGCAAATTAATGAAGAGCTTGAGCGAAATCATGTTCTCTTTTCTGCTTGTACTGATCCTTGTTGGTGTAGGTTCTTCGAATACTTTCATGGTCAATTTAGCTTCTTCATGTAAACTCTTCATTAATCTTAAATATCGGTAATCTATTCTGTATCGTTTTAAAGCATTTATAAGGGCCCAGATATCTAGCCTCAAAGGCCTTTTTGTAACTAATGCTTTGAAGACCATGGAGAATGGTAGGTTATATTCATGGGCTTTCTTCATGATTTGTTTTTTCGTGCTGATAAGTCCTACCGTGCTATGCCCTTTTCTGAATACTGCTTACTCTTGTGATTGAAATTAATTTAATAGTTTGAACAAGCGAGATCAATCTCTAATTTTTAAGGTTTTTACTGATTTCCTTGTGATAGATCAGAAGAACGGACGCAGTTTTCCGTAATTCCGGGATATTATCTTCCCCTATGCATTTATTGGACGCTAGTTTTAAGTTGTTAAGTATTGTAATAGTATGCTGTCGCCCATTTTCACCATTTCGATTATAAATCCATTAGGTCCGAGTACTTTATTATTTAGTATTTGCTTTAAAGCTACTATTATTTAGGAATTCCGGGTATGTCTCCGGTGTGGTGATTAGTGAAGAAGTGCTCTTTTGTCTCTAGGGCTAGGGCTATGCAATTTTTCTTTTACTGTTAAATCATATAGCTCCTCTATGTTTTTGTCGTATACTAATATTCCGTTCTCTCCCTTCAATGACACAATTTCTTTTTTCCTTTGTTAGTCTTCCCTCCAATTACATTGGGTCTCCTATTCTCTTCGACTATTACTTTGATAATTTTTTTCGTTTAACTTTACTTTGTACATTTTTCTTTATGTCCTTGTTCAGTTGTATTAACTCATCTTTTGTGATGACTTTCCTTTTATTATGTCTTTTCTGGATTAGACGCAACGACTTGTCTTAACAGAAGAACTAGTAACTTTAGTAGGCCACCTTACCATACTAAAAAGATTAAAAGAAGTTCGTTTATTATTATAGTTTGTGGACTTGTATTAGTCAGTATTAAAGTCACTACAAAGTACAAATTTTACTTTGGGTTTAAACACGTAATTTAAAGTATACATTAGTTTGTTTAAAAAAAAATCATCTAAATTTCCCGAAGGAAATCGCTAACACATTAAAATCACAAGTATATACCTACTAAGTCTATATTTATTACAACGTATTGTTGTTATTAACTCTACTAGTTAGAGCAGAGAAATGTTGACTAAAACTAAAAGTCTATCTGTGAAGCTTTCCAATAACGTCAAACGAATTCTTCCGTTAAGCGAGTTAAAAATAGGTTAACGCAAATTGATGAGTTTTATTTAAATTCGTATCCTGCCTCTCCCTCACTTGTAAAGAACGAATAATTGAATGCCAAACAGTGAAATAAAGTTCACATATTTTTAAATTTCTTGTCGAACAAAATCTGTCAAATGTAAAGTGATACCCAGAAATAGGTTCAGAATGTCAAGATTGCTTTCTCTAGAAAAACAAAGGAGTTCAAATTATACTGAAATTTAAATTCACCTTTAATATTTACTGACTTTTAGAAAAACATTTCATTTTTTGTTAAAAAAGCAATCTATTTTTAACTTACGTTTTCCATTACAAATTCATTCAAAATTTTTCTTTCATATTTTAGTTTTGATATTAGAAAAAGGTTAACTTTCGGATACTTAGTTTTAATTACTTTTTCGCAGTTATTTGCTCCGGACGGATAGAACAATTGATACGGCGGTGTTTCTCCGGCAGACATCTGGGGTTCTAACCCCGAAACTAGCCAAATGAAGAGTTGAAACAATTATTTATTTTGATTACAGAGGACTTTTTTCTTTTTTATAATGTTAATTAAGTTAAATGTTATTTGCGATACGTAATAAGTCAAACTAGGGTTATTTTAATTGAGACAAATCCTAAGAAAAAACAGTCAAACACTAAAAGTGAATTCATAATGAACGTTAACGTGGAACGTAAAACGTTAACGTTAGTCTTTACCGGCACATTTATTACCACCTTAAGTTTCACGAAGTGCATAGAGCTATTGAAATCTCAAATTCTAAGTCTTTTACGTCGCATTTGTAGCACTATTTTAATATGTTACTGCAGTACGACTTCCCTATTTCCTTAGATATATTTTATGGTTCGACCTTCGAAATCAAAATAAATTCCCTATCGCACATATTCATAGAAACTATTTTTATTCCTAAGTCAAATATCCCGATTTCGCCTAATAATTTTCAAACCACCCTGTAGAAACGAATATTTAGAATTCATCGAATATTTTTCGTATAAATGTAGCTGCAATCGTATAAAATGTTTAAGCAATCAAAAACAAATTAACGTGAATACAGGTTGCTGTTTTGTAGCATGGGAATTGACACCCTTACCCTATTAGCGTTTTACCCCTGTCTCTGGGGAAGAAAAAGGTAACATTAAATTTAGGAATAACTTAATAAATTTTATTATCCTTAGAAAGGGTTCACCCCTTTTTATACAAAGTTGTACATTTTCTTAAGTGTTATATTGGAAAGGTAAATAAATAAATTTGTAGTTTGATTTGTTTAAACGTTTGATGTTAGTTGAAATTTAAAAACGCTAATATTTGAATAGTAAAATTATGAATCGTTTTTATTATTAATTGTAAGCTGTGTGCATGCTAACTGCTATAAATTATTGTATAATTTATTACGTACCGAGGGCTGTAAGTGGAATTGTTAAGGTTTGACAAAGTAGTTTGGAAAGCTAAAACGACAGTTTTATAAGTAGTTTCCAAATGCTCCTTTTTTTCCCCAAGCCCGTCTCTCTATTGATACCAGCGACACAGCAGTCTAACAGTCTTATTGTGCATATGTGCATACCCTAATTAGTAAATCATACCCATTCGGTGATCTTTGTTCCCTATATGAAAAGATATACAGATGTGGCCATATTATTAAAAACTGAATTAAAATTAGAAGAAATTTCTGACAGCACGTCTCGTAAGACCTTTATCTAGTTTTTAACATTAATATTTTGTGAAGTATCCCTTGGCAGACTTTAGAGCTGGAATTCTTCTTAGCATGCTGTTAATGACATTGGTAGCATGCTGAAGTAATCGATTATCATTGACTTTTTGAACCCATCTTCCTTATTTTTTTTTAAGAATTAACCAAATATTTTCAATTGAATACATATCCGGGCTATTTTCGGGAAATTCAAGTAGATCAATTTGTTTCTGTCTTAAATATTCAGTGCTCATTTTCGATTTGTGACATGGTGCACCATCTTGCACGTACACTCCACCTTTTATAACCCATTATTTCATTTTCGGTATAAGGAAATTGCGCAAAGTACTTCTGTACCTATTAGAATTTATTATAACAGCCACATTGTAAATATCACTAAGCCCTTTTGCACAAATGACAGCCCAGATCAACACCTTTGTAGCAAACTTTACATTTTGTTTGTCCAAGTTTTAATTACAGTTTCTAATAATGTGACCGCATCTGTAAATCCTTCACCGGTTCCATAGTAGGTTACACGAATATGGGCGGTCCTTTTAGTCTTCCAGGAGGAATATTCTGTTCGGAATCTTCCCACTCTTCACGATCCTGAATTACCAACCCGAATAGTGAACCTACAAGATATTTGGAAACCATATAGTCTAACCTCATGTCATATAGAAGACCCTCTATGCTACCAGCTTTACTCATGCGTTTTGTACCTAAAAGATAGTTGTACAGTTGCAATCTATGGATTCTCAACTTTACCTCCCCGTGTTTTGCTATATGGAGAGCAGTGGGCGTTGTTGCCTCTGTTATGCTAAGACAAGCAAGCCGCTGTATCTTTCTTAGTCTTAGTTTGGTAGATTTTTTCTTGACCTTGGGCCACCACATCAAAATGCCACACAGTGGACGCCACATAAACTAATTGAAGTTTCAAAAACGAACTTCCACAGATAGTTGATTAATTGCAAATTCATTTGTTTTGACTTGAAAAAACACAACCCAGAACATGGGTTTTTTAAGAAAATTTATCTGTGGCGAATGCGTGATGAAATTTTGTAGACGGGATTATGATAAAAATTCATCGACACAGTGAGTTTTTCGAAGAAATGCTTTCTTTGGAGGCATTTCTTCCAAGTAAAAAATTTGGAATTTTTCCTTCAATTTCTTCAGAAATCGATACAAAAACTTACAACAAATTGAACAGTTTTCTCCCAAAGTTTGCAATTTTAAAACTATACCTGTAGGTACAACCTACTTGAAGCGATTTTTTAAACATTTCAATTTTTATAAACGCGTAAACGTGCTAACTTAAATAAGGATACTAAAGTTTCACATCATCAAAAAAAGAAAGCACTTCTATTAACCGAGAACAATATTGAGTACCCTGTCATTTAAAGAAATTAATGAGCTATGCGTTGCGTTTTCTAAGTAGGTATGGAAAGTTCAGAGAAGATTCTTAGCTAACTGTTTCTTCTTCTTACCATTACTTATTTTTCTATCGAAGTCCGGAGATTTTTGTGATTGTGTATACTAGGGATGTTCAGGCTAATAATAATATATAATAATACAGAACTCAATATTTAACTGCAAAAATTTCAAAATCCATTAATTATTATCGTATTTTTATATTCATTTTGCTAACAGAGTTACCTAAAATATGTTTGCTAATGAATGAAAAACATTAATTAGTACATATAAGACTAGCATTAATAAAAGTTGCATTCTTAAAAAACCTAATTTACTTAATAATTTGTATATCTAAGCTAAATTACAAGTTTTTGATTATTTTTAATTTGCGGCACGCTTTGGTATTTTCAGAATATAAATTCAGTTTTGGTGCTTGAAGACTTTTGTTTTGCCACAAAAGCGTTTTGAAAATCTTTATTCTTAGCAAATTGCCCAGAAAAATTATATGGTGTTCATTACATTCTTGAAACCCTTGAGAATATTCGGCATTTATTGAATTAACAACAACATTTGTGAGATCTCCGAGGACTTGATGAGTATATGCGACATTTCCAAAATTGTTGTAAAATATGTGAAGAGCGCAAGTAGAAACTTTTAATACAGGTTCGCTAAGTTTTAAAAAATATTTTATACTATCATTTATACTTAACATTTCTGAAGTATCCACCAACACATTTGAACAGTTCTCGCAATTGTTCTTTTGAAAAATGTTATGTAACAAATAACCACAAAAATAAGTAATAGAACAAGATTCAACCGTAGCCTGTGCTGGACCGACTTTATAATGGAACAAATAGGACATTTATCATAATAAAGGCTATTGTTATCGCTGGATTAAATAGGTCCATATATTTTAATTTTATTAATACAAAACTTGCAGAAAGTTTGACATAAATAATAACTGTCATGATTTTATCAAACAAACAATGGTTAAAATCTTTTCCTTGGGTGTTAAGGCAATCATTATTGTTTTAAAGAATTTCTTCAAGCTTACTTGAAAATTACTATGTAAAATCCAATAGCATAAGCACATTACGCGAAAAAATAAGTTAACTACAGGATCTACAAAATATTAAACTTCCCTTTATCCGATTTGGGCTTAATCATTCTGTATTTATTTATACAATAATTACTGCTCCGAGAAAATATATTAATTACGTGGGATATGGTATATCAAACATAATATTGGACCCAGATATTTAAAAAAACATATCTGTAGTATTATCACATGCAAGTCTTTACTTAAATGTAAAATTTCAAAAACTTATAGACGTAACATATACAGGGTGGCCCATTTTCGAAAATGGGCCACCCTGTACTAACCAATAAGTGCTGTGCGACCACAATTTAAAACCCCCTCCTCACATCTTTAAAATCATGGGTTGGAATACGGGACAACTTTTTTTCACTATTTTTTCTAGTATTTATGCAATTGACATAATTATAAACATTTATTGTAACTCATGATGTTAATTGCAGAACAGAATACTCGAAATACTATACAATAATTTTAATTATACATTTTACAAATTCCCGCCAAATTGGTCCGTACCGGCAATAGTATATTGCGTCATAAGGGAAGATATAGGCATATTTCATCCCGAAGATTTCTGCAGCAAAAGCTAAGGGATGAAATATGCCGTTAGATTCCCGTGGGGCACAAGTTATTTTTCCGCATCCATGAGAAGTTCGTATTAAATAAAAATAGTTATAATATAATACGTACCTACGTTTTTGACATATAACCTCAAATTACACATGTCAAATTTGCGTATTAAAAATAACTTCTATAATGAATTTATGTAAAAAATAATCGTATTTGCTTGAATTTTAAAAAATAATTACACTTATCAATCACTCAAATGAAGATTTTTGTATAATCAAATAATAATTTTGATTCTAAATTCTATCGGTAGATGTCACGTCGATAGCATGCACGGTAAAAACCCGCAAATGTTCATATCATCCCGCTTTTTCATATTTCCCCGCCATCCGCCATTGTTAACCTCAAATGAGATAAATAATCTGTCAATTACATACCATGGATACGGAAAATTATATTAACTTTCAACTTTCAATATGTTATCAATTTTATGTTGCAAATCTGTATAATATCCCTCGACCTTGAAGGTCGCTATTGTTGGTCGTGTAAACAAAAATAAATAATTATTGAATATTATATTGCAAAATAGGAACAAGTCCAGACGGCGAAGTTTACAAAATCGCCGCAGGAATTAGGGGACAGCACCGAGCGTTAGCATTTTCGAACCTCCCCTTTACCCCGTCACCCGATGCCCATAGTTAACATTTGTCACGTTCAATGCTATATACGTGGGCCTTCTATATCTTCTTATTCAGTGGTAATAGCTGGTCTGGCCACTTTGGTGTATAGCCAATACACCATTCCTGGTTTGAGACCACAAGATTTATTGCACGTTCATCTAACGTAGTTTCCGATTTTCTGATAATTTTGCCAATGTGTTGGTTCCAGGTTAGTTTGAAGTCCGGTATGATACTTGGGTATCATACTAGATTCCAGTATAACACCCAGGTACTTTACTTCTCCCGACAATTCTCCTTAAGGCTAGCATTTTGGATTGCGGAATAGGATTAAGCAAAAGCTTATCTGAAGCAGGATTAAAATGGAACTTAAACAATACATGCTTCGACCAACGTTGTAGTTTAAGCAGAATTTAAATCAACATTCTGCTTAAACCCGAACAAAAATAGCAATTCTTACTAGTTTATAGGCGTGTAAATGGAACTACATGAGACTTTCTGAAACAAACAAAAAGGTCATTTTCTGTTATTAATTTTTGGCTTAATTGTCATGGTTTAAGCAGATATTTGAAACTGGTTATTTACGCAATCAGGGAGGTAAAGGCAATTTGCTCTGTTGTGAATTAAAAATATCAGTTAAGATAAAGTAAATAACTTAAGTCCCATGTTATATATACAATTTTCGGAGTTGATAAAACGCCATTCAAAATTTCAATAATTTCTAACATAGAATTTGGTCCAAATAGTTGTTAAATTAATCACTTAACTTACGGGCATAGGCAGTTAAATTGTAACGGTTCATTTTCCGTTATATTATTTTGCTCCTTTCAATTGCTTATTTACGGTGAATGCATTTATTGAACCTCTATTTATTATATATTCACTGGTAAAAGATTACGTTTTTAGTGACTTTTTGGTTTTGAGTAGGTTTTCTAATTTGAGAGTGTCATGCGCGTTTGATGATAGGCGTTGCGTTCTAAAAATCTTGGCTTTTTCCGTTGGGTCGTCTGCCGAAGCAGTTGAGTTTGAATTTATCCCGAAGTTACTCATTTAATTCTGATGGAATTTTCGTAATTAGAACTTCCGAGATTTTCGGTTTTGTTTCACTTGGTGAAATTATTTTTTAGAAGCACCAAGATTGTGGTGGTAAGTGGAGATTTTTGCCTTATCATTGAACGCACGTGTTAATGGCGACTTTGTTACAGCATCTTTCTTTTCTGTTGGTTTTATTTTCCGTTGCTTTACCGTACTCCGGCTCTTTTGGTTATTGCCTTTTTGCGGCTGCATTATTTATGGAGTCTTGGATACGTTACTTGCAAAATTGGTTGACGTTTATCAAGAAAAGTTATTTACGATTGCTGGTTATTCGCAACTCGATCGCTTGGAGGATTCAAGGTCGGTGTTTATTGAATTGTTAGTGTCGTCGAATTTACCTGGTTTTAGTCCATTTATTAAATTTCTTAATTTTTAACTTTGCTTTACTTAAATATTTGTACAATTGAATTTTAACGCCTTCAGCGAATTTAACTTGCATTAATTTAATTATTTCATATTAATCTTTTTTCGCTTCACGAAATAAATTTATATTTTTGGTTATTGTAATATAATGTAACGCTTTAGGTTGGTTTTTCCATTTTATTTTATTAGCATAACGAATTTGCGTGTTTTTTTCAAGGTAATAAGCTTGAGTTTAAACACGGCTATTGCTATATATTTTTGATCGTTCATTTTTATTAGACTTGTTTTCACTCAGGTAATAAAGGTAAGCGCTTATTTATTTTTTATTTATCAACCTTGATCGTTTTTTTTTTCATTCATGTATTATCCTTATTGAATTCAACTAACGTTGATATTTAGTTTTTGGTTCAGTTTATTTGCTTTGAAATTTTTACTTTGAAATTTTTACTTTGAAATTAACCTAAGCGATTTGTTTTTGTACGTTTGGTTGCATATTTTTGGCTTTTATTTTTTTTATTGTTAAATGTTTTGAATTTATTAAAATTACTTATCTGTATTTCTATATTTTTTTGAAAACTGAAAAGTTTTCTGGCGCCCAATTTTTCCATTTTTTATTAGTATTCACTTTCTGAGTTTTAACTTTGATAAGGCAATCCTCGGCGATCTACGGCCCTCGCAAACAACTAAGTTAGTCGGCGAATTCTTTTGAGTTTTTTTGTAAGTATACAGGTAGGTGATTATTTTTCTTTGTTTCGCTTTTACCTGTTATAAAATTCGCACTATTTTACCTGATGCCATGACAACCAATAACCAAGTGGTAACATTAACCTACATACCTTTTCTTTCTAAATATGATCACATGTTACTCGGTAAATGCAACTTCCCAAATCGTTAGTTGAACAAATATTTTTTTAAATCTATCTACTGATATACTCTTTGACCAACTAATTTAGAATAATTTCTATTTAGAATTGGTAAGCTAACGTCAGTATTAACCACTTTGATAATTCACACGTACAGCAATTTCTACTAAAAGCTTTTCTCCATCTACATCAGCAACAAATAATCACTTAAAAATCCACGTCCTTAATAATTTTAGTTAAAAGTAATAACAACGTCAGAAGCTCTGCCTTTCCTCAGAACAATATCATGCCCCTCTAAAATAGCCTTTTCCTATTTCTGGGATACAAAATACAACGAATGTATCAGATGCACAAGTCTCAAGGTCAAGTGGATTAGACGTCTGCTTGGTAAGCAAAACAACAGCGGTTTGAATCTCAGCCGTGTACAAATTTTTCAAGCTATTAACAAAAATTAGTAAGGGTATTGGAACTAACAAGGCGGGTAGAAGTAAACTAACCAAAATAACCAATGTCCTCAGAAATCGACGTATAAAGTTTGATAAAAACTAAGAGTTTCTGAAACAGTGGAGATCCTCACCTTCCATTTCAGTTATTACGTATAAAACGCAGGGTGTTAAAAAAGGGCAACAAATAATAATTTCCTATTTTTGTTATGCTGCTGAACGTACCTTACAACATTTTTAAATAATAAATGAAAGAAGAGGGAATGCATTCCAATTTAAAATAAAATAAACGGATTTTGCAATGTAATCCATCTTCATTCCACATAAAACTATAAACAAAAGACAGAAACCACAAAGGAGAAATAAAGTTGTCATATTACAAATGCAACCAGCAAGTTCTGCAGTATTCTAAAGACGCTTCTGATATTTGAAAACTGACATTTTGACAGGAAAACTGAAAGGATAATTGGACAAACAACAGAATATCAAAAAGCACCGACATCGCCCAGAATGCAGTAAATCAAATTCATATATCATCTTTCAGTTCGCAGCGATTCCATACATAATAGGGGGATGATTTTATTCCACACCTTCCTGTATTCGCATTAGTCACACTCTAAACTCGTTTTATATTCTGATACGGCTTATAAATTAATCTGTTTGCCTGAAAATGACATTTTCAAAAACAAATATTGATAGATCGGTCAAACGTTTTAATATATCTCTGGTTTACAGTACGTCCCCTTTGGGTTAAATTGCTGGGTGAAAACCGACCACTTTCGGCTGAAACTTCGTACGAATTAAGCTGCGAGGTAGTCGGGTCTCGCCCACCTCCTGCCATCACTTGGTGGAAAGGAAGCATACAAATGACTACGACCCGAGAAACGGTAAGTCCATTTTGGATATTATTATAACAACCAAATAATTCATACAGTGCATTATATTCGTTTTGGTTTTTTGATGACGTGTACAAAATGACAAATTTGTCCCGACACCAGCAAAAAAAGAAACGTACAGGCTTATTTGCGAAATGTTTGTAATTACTGAACTCGAGCGTAGTATAAAATTCCATTGTTACTAGCTGAAAGCCGTTACCAAACTGCTGTAAACAGCATATTAAAGAACTCTGTTTTAAGTAACAATTATCGACTAGTAAAACTTTCAAGCGGGGTGGAATTAAAGTTAGTTAACTTTTAGCAAACCGAGTTTGTTAATATATTACAAACATAACAAAGAGTACTTTAATTAAATTTAAAGTCGAGACCGAGAGTATAATGCTAGTTTCGTTAAAAAAACAAAAAAATGGCGAAAGAGTAAAACAAAACTACCTTAATTAACACATAGATGTGTGCGTCATATCTCTGTATAAAATTTAATTCCATTAATATTCTGTTGCATCCTCTGATTTCAAATTTACATTTGGAGACATAATAAAATTAATATGTTATTCGGTTCTATTGATAATGACATTATAAAGAATATAGGGTGTTATTGGCACTGTTCACAGAATTTTTATAGTGTACGAAAGATGAATTAATTGCACCTCCTACATTGCAAGAGAACGGTCTTCTGCAATTTTTAGAGTAATCATTTTCTAGTTACAACATTACATTAATTACAGTAATATTAATAAGTAAAGAAATGAAATTTATCTAAATAGCAAAAGTTATTATTATTGATAACGAAAAGTTTAACGCGTCCTTATTAGTCCTGTGTCTTTAATGTAGTCCAGGGTACCATTGACAGAGATGGTTCGAATTTCTTCGACTATTAATTCCGGGACTCCAAAGTGCTTAAACCTACCTAGTATTGGGCATTGGTAGAGGATATATACACATGTATACAATGTGGAGGTATTGCACAACCTACACATAGGACTATCACTTCCAGCTATTGTATGTTGGTGTTTGTTTAAACTGAAATGACCTGTAAATAGCCCTGTTATTATTCTCATTTGGCTCCTGTCGAAATACTAGTAAAGCTTTTGAACGATGCTTGAATACACACACAGTCACGACTGCCGCCCTTTAGGCACTGTATGTATGCCAGTATCTTCCATGTGCTTTGCTCAGTAGGTCTTCCAATAGTCCCTTCATTACGCCATAAGCTATGCCAAAGGAATGCTCTGGTCCTACTAAATTTTCCTCCACCCTTCTTTTAACAATTTATTACCTTGCATCGCCTTGCCTTTCTACATCCAATTCAAAGTTACTTTGTTATATCGCACTAATTCATACAAGACCTTTACACAGTCTTTTCTGTTGATATCTGTAGCTGATAAGGCTTTTAGTGTAGCTTGACTGTCGGATCTGATAGGTATAGATCCTTGTTGAACGTGTTGTCTCAACATCTCACTGCGAAACGGTGGCATACCTGCCTAGCTTTATGTTAATTTAATTCCCTGTGCTTATCTCGTAGGTTCCATCTCCAGTTTTTTTCTCCCGTTTTAGAACCGTCTAGATACCAGAATAAGGTTTATTGAAGTGGAATTAGGTTTTTAGTTTATCCGCCTGTATTTGAAGTAAGCGGTCTTGGTATAGTTGTTCGTGTGGAAACCTCGCTTACGTGGTATGACAAGAAGTGCTTCTCATTGAACCTGTTATAACTGGGATGCTAACTGTCGTAGCTTTCTCAGTTTATTAATTACTACTTTCCTGCTGTTGCTACAACATCAAGAAATCTAAGCATAGGTAACAGTTGGTATCACACTATACATCGCCATACCTAAAAAGCAAAGTGGCCTTTTTGTGACCTTTTGCACATGGCGAGTAAAGATATCTAAATTGACCCCCAGATACTTCACTTCATCATCTCCTCGCTACTTCTACGTCGATTTTTCCCTTAGTTATTGTTATCCATCCTCGATATACTGTTACTAAACTTAGGGAGGGGTGCATTAAACAGCTTTCTTCAAATTAATCATTCGTCAAAGTCAACAAAATCGAATCAAAATTCAAATGCATATAGCAAATAACAAATTAGAAAAAAAAATGGTGCTCTTTTGTAACGTTGATCATTCGTTAATTTAACAAAAGGTTTGTGCAACCAGCTCTTAACCTATCCTATTTGTATATTATTGTTTTGTCTTCTTCTGTTATTCCTAAGTCGTTAATTATCATGCCTTTTCTTTTATCTGTGGTAATTTCCATTTATATTTTCCATTTCTTGCGTCCATACATTTACCAGACTTTGGATTTATAGTTTAGGCTTAGCTATTAATATGATATCATCGGCATATTTCCTATTATTATCTTTGTAGTCCTCATTTATATTATATTTCGCTGCTTCATCCTGTTTTCTTCAGAAGGGTTGACTTACCGTGCCCTTCTTTATTTTGCTAAAAGAGTGTCGCCTATTGGTGTCCCCCTTTTCCCCCTTTTTCTTTCGGATGAAGCTCATTAAGAAAGAGTTCTTCTTTCTCAACAATTGGACCCGGAAAACGTTCTTTCAACACTGATGTTGACCGTGGAAGTCTACGAATTCAGCCTTAATTTAGTTTTCTACCAAACTCATCTCAACTTTTTTCCTGTCTTTCTACTCTCCTTATTTCGTTTCGTATATTCGTTTTTGTCTCACAGGTCTCTGGTTTCCTTCTACTTTTACTTCTTTTTGATTTTATCTTTTAGCATTCTTGTCATCAAATCAATTAAATTTCGATTTGGGTATATTTCTCTAGTTTCCATATTTCCTCGGCCTTATTATAAAATACATATATTGTTTGCTTTATAATTTTTCATCGTTCATCTATCGTCTACACTTGTTTCTTCTTTAGTGTGCTGTCTGTTTCCATCTCGCATTTTCTTCTGGTTTCTTTACTCGCTATAATACCTCTTCTTTGACTCTCATACCTCTCTGAACCCCTAATAGATAAATTCTCAAGGTTCTTACCGCTCATACTTCTATTTTTATTGCATTACATTTTTCTCCAGGTTTTTTTCCAACACTGCAGACCTTTCCGGTGTACTTTGTATCTATTTTATATTTAGGCTTCTCATTGTTTTACTTAATATTGTCTACAGTCTTTTTTGTTTTACTTTATCAATTATTTCCTTACCCGCCTATCTTCTGCTCCTATTTCTTTTCTACTCAGTAGAAGTCAACACGTAATGAGGTTTGTCCTTAAAAGTTGTGCCTTATCTTTTGGCGTTCTTGGCCATTGTAATATACCAGTAATATTTAAAGATTGATTAGAAATATAGTTTGATATATCAAATGTAATAGATGTATTTTCTACAATAATCATAACATGAATTTCCTACGATTTAGCCTGATGATCTTCTATTGTAATGTCCGTTGCAATTGCAATTTCACATATATTCAATAAGTCTAGGATGAGCTATAATATAAGTAACACAAAGCATTTTTAACAATCCTCTTCAAATTCTCATTTAACTCAAAAAATTAACTTAAGCGTGTTTATAATTAATACATCTTCAGATGCAGTTTTTGCATTGTTTTTAGATTCTTCTAAACTATTTTCAGTCAAATTTCCAGGTTTTTAATTCTTCTGTTTTATTGGATCTATAAATATTTTGGTACAATTATTGAAGGTTGACTTTCAAGTTTCTCTGCACTTTCTACAACTGGAATATGCTGATCCCAAATTAATGCTAAGAATGTAAGCCTGGCGTATGACAATCCTTCTTAATACTTAATATAGTTATTACTGCATCAACAATTTTTCTTTAATCTACTAGAACATCTCTAGTGGATTTTCGGTCCTCCATGTTTAAGTAATTTAAAAGCTGGCACGTAGGCAGGCAGGTTGTATTAATTACGACGAGTATTAGTTGGAAGTCTGAACAGAAAGGGATTGACTCATAATTACCATGGATAGTATAATCGTTCACAAAGAGTATTGAATATGGCGTTCTTCTTTTTTAAATAGATATATAGATCATTTGAGATATATTCGTAGAAGACTTCAGTCTTAATCCAACTATTTTTAGAAAATGCCAAGCCCCAACTTTCAGGAAAGGTTTCAGTGACTTTTGGCTGAGCTCTTATTCTAGAATAAATTATTAAAGGAAGAGTGACATAATCTCCTGCTGAAATTTTAAACATGACGGTAATACTGGCTTTGGGCTGCCCTTGTTCCACTTCTGGCAGTTCTGCATCCTTTCAATCTAATTTTTGGACTTTAAGTACGTCTAAACTGAGCTAAACCAATTTTTTTATGATATAAAGTTTGCACTGGTTGCAATAACAATCTTAGAGGCTATTAAACGTAAATTTGAATCCCATTTTTTCCTGGGTAACTATTAGTAAACGGATTTAGCCCTCCTGACTTATCAAAAAAAAAAACAAAACCTGAAGGCAGATACTACATCTCCTTTTCAGCGTGGAAAGCCTCATTTTTAGTAAATTTTCTGCTTAACGTAATAGCAACGTTGCTTGGATATATTGAATAATTTACTAGCTTTTAAAATCCGCAAAATTTTTAATTAGGTAAACAAAATTTACTAAAATTATAAAGTAAATATTGAAAGCTAATGCAACAAGTTTGAATCCAATGTGGAATCACGAAATCAGGCCCTTAATTATTAATCTATTAATCTATCACTTTAGTTAGTACTCCAGTTTTTATAATTTGCAAGTGATTAGACTTAAAATGGGGTTGCTTTCGTTTAAATCTCTCGTTTAGTTCGTTAGAATTTGTTTGCATCAAAACCGTTTTCATATGCCATCTATTTGAATTAACACCATAATCTTTAACTGTGATACATTTGCAGTAGTTTGGGTATACACTTCCATCAGTGCAAAGGCCTGGTCGTGTTATAGGCGCAGGTTTCCACTGCTTCGTCGAGTTTCCGTGATTTCTTCAGATTTTCTGACAGTATTTTTAGCTTACGGAACTTACTAGCTTTTTCTTGAAAACATATACACCAAATATTAAAACCATCTGATATGGAAATGGCGTGAGACCATAACCAATCGTTGAATAAATATTCCTAGATTTATAAACAGCTTTTTTCCTGAAGTATAAATTTTCTAAAAGTTTTATTTAAGCATGCAAATAACTGGTGTCTTTACCCTATTAAAAATAAAACAAGACTTAGTTCGTTACTGCTGCTACTGCCGCTGGCATTTTAATAACTTCATTTACATCATTACCCTGTACGAATTTTTATTATTTCAGACAAGCCCAGATAGCAATTCTACAATCAGTGTTTTAACATTTGTACCATCTATAGACGACGGTGGTAAATACTTATCCTGTAGGGGTCAACAGCAACTTATACCAGGAAGTGGAATCGAAGATGGATGGAAATTGGATATTCACCGTAAGCAACTTGTTCTTTCCGATATTCTAAAATTAACGTACGGAAGTTAAAAGATATTTGTAAAGTACTGTTAGTTTTGTTTTAGATGTTCCTCTGGTTTCTTTGGAACTGGGAAGTAATCTTAATGGGAGCGTAATTAAGGAAGGCGTAGACGTTTACTTTGAATGCAATATTAAATCAAACCCCTGGGTTTATAAAGTGAGCTGGAGACATAATGTACGTTAATGTATTACAAAAAGGGCGTCTTTTCATATTTTTATTCTGCGTATCTTTTAGGGAAAAATACTCTACAATAATGCAGCGGTGGGAACAATAGTCAGCAATCAAAGCTTGGTCTTGCAGAATGTTACGAGAGCCAGAAGCGGTTTGTACACGTGCGTCGGCAGTAATCAAGAAGGCGACGGAGAAAGTAACCCCGTACAACTAGATGTTAAATGTAAATGCGTTTAGAATCAATTTCGGTGAATTTGCAAGTAATTTTGGTGTTATTAATAGTTGCACCTGTGTGTCGTCCGGGACAGCCTAGGGTTTACGGTGTAGCTCGCCAAGAGATAGCAGAAATTCGATGCGAGTTAGAAGCAAATCCCACAGATATTCAATTCACGTGGAAATTCAATAACAGTGATAACAGCGCTTTAACTGTAGATCTTCCACAGAATCTAATTACCACAGATCGCGCACGAAGTACCGCATCTTATCAACCTATGACTGAACGTGACTATGGAACATTACTTTGTGGGGGTAGTAATGAAATCGGAGACCAAAGAGAACCCTGCGTATTTTACATTAATCCGGCCGGTAAGATTAACCACTAAATTGTCGGTAACGATAAAACTTTAAACGTAATTTAGGTAAACCTGACCCTCTCGCAAACTGTACAATCCTAAATCAAACGGTGGAATCTCTACATGTCGAATGCATAGAAGGCTTTGACGGCGGTCTGCATCAAGAATTCATTATGGAAGTGTACGACACGTTGACACGAAAATTGGTGAACAACGTCACGTCGAAAATTCCTACGTTTACCGTGAGCGGACTGGAATCTGGACTAGGATTTCAAATCGGTTTGTATGCTTCCAATAAAAAGGGAAAAAGCGAAACCACCTACTTACAAACGTTCACTTTAAAATCCGCTGAAAAGCATACGGGTAAGCTTACCCATTTCAAATAGAAATTAATTGGCTAATCCGTCCTTTTTTTAGCTCTCACCCCAGTTTTGCTCCACATCACTCCGATATTAGGTATACTAATCGGCGTTGTCGCGGCCCTTATTCTAGTGGCAATAATCATCATCGTCGTAATCCGGCTCCGTGGGGGTGGAGTTCACGACGACAATTATAAAGACGTCAGACTTTCGTCGACGGGTCGCGACAGCGGGGGCAATAGTGATAAAACCAGTATGCAACCCCTCAATAAAGACTTAAACAACAGTGCGGATAGTTTAGAGGAAAAGAACCCCGATATTGTTCCACAGAATAATGGAGACAGCGAATACCAAGAAGAGGAACGTGCTTTCGAACGCTTAAATAACGCTCCCCTAAGAAGTTACACAAGATTACAAACTGCAGACGACGGGCGAAGGCGATGCTCGTATGACGATTATGGGGTAGGTGATAACTTATAAAATACAAAAATCGTAATGTTACCTTTTTTTATTATCAGACTAGCGAAATAACTTACGCCGAGCTTTCACTTACGAAGCAACAAGTCTCACCAGTAATTTACAGTAACCAACAGTCCATTCCAATGTCTGTGATACGAACGCAAGAACCCACAGTTTACGCACAAATAGACGTATCAAAGTGTGTACCATCTTATTTACACCCCAGTGGAGCACCGTATCCCTGTGCCTCGCAGGGTATGCACCATCAACACATCCCCGAATATTTGCCGCGACATACAGGAGAAGAACACCTACAAGAATCATTCACAACCGCAGAAACACCGTTGATTACATCGAGAGACAGTAGTGTAAGAGCATTAAAATAAGCTTCATAAACACAATTTTAAATTAAATTCCAAGCTAAACGAAAATTTCTCTTATTTAGCAGGTTCTTCAACCGTTACTCGAAGGAACATGTAGCAGAATGCCTCGAATAACACAACCCCGAGTTACAGCGACTGCGACCCGTTTCTGACCATCTTAACTTTAAAGTTCAAAACATTAGTGAAGTGTTCTGTGTTAATGTGAATTTGAACATACGTTTCAATTTAAACTGTGTTTAAAACGAAGTGTAAAAATGACAAGTTTCTGGTGAGTTATTTTTTCTACAAAATCGTTCAGAAAATAGTAAAGGTCCCTCAGATTAAGACTGATCTCTCACACCTTTGTATAACGATTAGGAAATTTTAGTTACAAGTTTACAAATTACATTTATAAAAAAAGGGCGACTGATGATCGTACTGAAGGAAACTTAAATAGTTTCAATCCGAATTTCATGTATTTATCTGTATATAAAATTTTCCTAGCTGTGAATAATAAATCAATTATAAAAACTTGTATAATTAATCAAAATTATTTGAAGATACACATTTGATATTGCAGTTTAAACGTTTAAGAATGTTGCAATCATTCTATAAAGGTGTTCACTATATTAAGTAATTTAATAAAATGATTATTGTGATATTCTGTATCTGTGCTTACAACACGTTGTTCATTTACTCAAATTGTACGGTTGTCGGAGACGAAAAACCTTTAATAAATAGAACCGTGATGTAAACATAGCAAAATTTAAACTACGGCTTGCGTTATCAATATTTCTTGCAGGTTTCAGTTACTCGGCAACTTTTTGTTTCCAGTTTCCTGTTTGATAAAGGGAATATCTTTGACGTACAGGGTGGACCATTTTAAATAGCTTCATTGCAGATAAAGCTGATGTCTGACTGCAGAGTTCTTTTTTGCCACTGATTTAAATTTCGAAAATCAAATTTCACTATCTTTTCAAATTTTTAGTCATAAAGGGTTATTCAAACTACTTATAAGAATTGTAACAAATGTCTTAGATTTAAGCAAGCCATCATCAAAGCATACCTATTTTTAAAGGTTTTCGTTTTCGTTATCGTTATCGAAATTGTATTAAACTTGCCTTATTTCACATGAAACACCGTATAATCTTTATATTTTTGGATTATACGGTTCAATCTATAAGCTTCTGTAGGAGTTGTTTTTTTAGAAAATCCTTTATTTTTGAGTTACAAGCCCGGGCTCACAAGTATTACCAGAACTGATGCACATTAATATCAAATACAGCTCCAAATAAGCATCAGTCAGTGGGACTTACGAGTATGATGTTGCTGATTAGTCTTTATTGATAAATTTTAAATGCAAAATAAAGTTGATTTAATGTCACTACAACAAGAGTTAACAGTTTTATTAATTGATTAATTAGTTTCTTATTATTTGTTTGTCATTTTTATTAACTATTTGGTTAAAATAAACGCTTTGTATATGAGGAATATTCATAATTAGAAATTTAGACTTTGGATTTTGAATAAGTGCTTGTAACTCGAGAATAAAGGGTTTTCTAAAAACATTATTCCCCAAAATTAACCGAAGACTCCAAAAATGTGAAAATATACAGGGTACTTCATTCATCAAAAGGTAAAATGCATTCCTTTTCAATAATACAACGGATACCTTGTACGTAAAATATATGTTTTATAATAATAGCTTTCTTGAATCCTTTTTGGTTTAAAAACTTTTTGCAATTCTTTATGGTTTAAAAAAAGTTAAAATAAATCGTTTCTGAAGATATCCAAAAATGGTGAAAACATTCTAGTGGTACTTTTTCAAGTAGAATACGATGGCTAATTCATGTATCTCATAACTTTCATATTTTATAACACTGTAAGCCACAGTTGGCCGTAGTATCATTAAAGCGCATATATCTTATGTTTTTCAAACAAATATACAGTGTGTAAAGTGATGAGGTTTCCTATAGGGAAAAATTTTTAATATGAGTTTTAGGAGAAAAATTTATTCTTTATAAAAAATTGTGCTTGTATCGAAACCCCTTATAGTCAAAGACAAATCCAGTAATCACTTAAGATAAGATCAAAAACTTGAAATGATGACGAGTTGTTGATTTTAAATATGACTAAGTCCGAATGTTACATCTTTTTATACACTGTATAATACTTCGTAGAGGTTAAATGCATAGAGGTTAAATGCAGTAACAATAATTTTTTTTAAACAAAATAGGATTACGTATATGATGGCCTTAGCAATTAGCAGGCCACATTGCATTATTAGAAGAAGCCGAAAGGGATAAGAAAATTCAGTTAGTTGTTCTTAGCAAAAGCGATATGTAATTAGCTCAGAATATACAGAAAGCTTTTTATACAGGGTCGCTAAAAAGTGTGGAAGTGGAGATGCGCTGTGCAAACCGTTGAAACTTGTGTAATAGGAACATATTCAACGTATTTTAGACAAAAAATAGTTATTTTCAAAATAGTATTTGCGCAACGCCGCCATCTTGGATTTTTTAATACTAGGTAGGTCATGTGGTCATCTTTGGAAAGTTTCTTTTGTCTTGACAAAATACTAACGTTATGTAGACTACAATTAGAAATGAAGCAAGAACTTCAAAAAATTATTAAATTTTTGTTTATTCAATAACAAAGTGTTTTGTTTTTTTTTGTACAAATTAGAAGAAAATAAATAAATAGACAAGGTGTTCAAAGTGTCACATATTAACTTCCTGTTAATAACGTAGATTGTTATTGAAATTTCTCAAACAATTTGAAACGAATTCCCAAGGAATTTCTTCATTTTCTTGTCGAATTTGACTTTTCAACGCCTTTAAAGCTTTCGCGTCTATTAATTATTTATTATAGTCCCCATTTTATTATCTTTTCCAATAAATTTTTATCAACTAGGTACATCTGAAAAAAATATCTTCCTCTCCCATAGCAAAAAAATAGACTCTAAATAAGTTCCACACTCAGTTGTATCGCAAATTTATTGAATTTAAATTTCAGAGCCAATTTTCTAAAATATGATGGTTTTGGTTCTGTTACACAATCTGATATCCTGAACAGTTTGCACAGCAGAGCTCCCTTTCCCTGCTTTTTAACCTAAAGAAAGATGCATTGCAAGGTATGCAAACAACCTTATATAAAACAAACCAGTTTCAGTCGAAAAATGTCAAGATTCGACTATATAAATAAAGTTATTCTTATATAATAAAATACTTACATTTAAAAAAACAAATTATTTTTGTGCGATGTGAATGCCACCGTACATGTAAATTAACCTATTTTTAGTTTAAGTACTTAAAATGATTTCTCATAACTCCTAAGCCTTGGTTTAAGATATGCGCCCAATGAGTTACCCGATAGATTTTGATTGCTTAAGTTAAGTTAGTTTAGTTTTTAGATTTAAGGTTAGTCGTTATCCCGCAAGATCTAAAAAACCTACTACTTACATGAAGAGAGCTACTGAGCTATTCTTCTACATGTTTTGTATATTGTCGAATAATTTTCTAAATGTATACTTACAGATCGCAAATAAAGTGAGATACCATGAGATCGAAAAAAAGATGATTCTGAGCAGGCCTTGACTAGTACAACACGATTGGCAAGACTGATTTCAAAATGTGGCAGTAAGTTAGAGGTTAATAAATGTCAAATAAATTAAAACACAAAACAGTATTTATTTAGGGAACAAACTGAAAACTACATGAATACATGTTAGAGCAGGTGTTCAAAATGTGATCCTTCACTAGTATTACAACGATAAACTTAAATAATTCTGGAAACAAGATTGCAAAACTGACTTACATTTGAAATGTCACTGTCACATTATAATTCATAGCCATTCTAAAACCAGTGTAACCAATCGTGTTGTACTAGTCAAGGCCTGCTCAGAATCATCTTTTTTTCGATCTCATGGTATTTAAATTTAAAAAAATAATAATAATAATAATAGTAATAATAAGCGTTGAAAGCATTACCACGACAACTACATATATCATATAACATATTCTACTAACTTGTAAAATTTTTGCAGGTCAGCTGTCATTTTTACAAGTTAGTAGTTAGTAAAGATTAACTTTCAAAATCAATAGACAGCTTGAATAAATGACGTTTACAAATGAGTAACAAATAAAATTATAAACACAACATGAGAACTACATTGCCATAAATGACAATTGATTTATTTCAGCAAAGGTTGCTTGTATGCCCTGTTAGACAGTGACATGTATGTTTTTCCTTTTTAACAAGACCTAAGAATAATTACATTGTATGTTTAAAGATATAAAAATCTCTCTGTATATGACAACCAATTACTCTGATTATGAGATAGATATATGGTTCGATGAAAGCTTTTGTTCCATTTCATCAAAATAGCAGCTACTGAGCAATGCTAACAAATTTATACAGAAAAATCCCTTCCGGACAAAAGATTTATAATACCTTTATTAAAAATTAAACAAATGAATGCTACAGATTTGAATCCAATAAGCGTTTTAATTGAAAAGGATACTGAGTATGGCTGCTTTCAGACATTGAGACGTATATTTTTTTAATTATTTTAAAGAGAATGAATAAAATGCAGCAGTGTTACAGTGAAAGATGAGTCAACGGTTTCTTACAGATAAATCGAAGAAGAAGCTATTGACGTCTCCTGAACAAAGGCACTACGAGTTTTAGAGAACATAAATAGTTAAAAAGGCACGATGGTTTCAGTGATAATTATAAAAAAGGCGATTGAACTTTTGCAGCAGCAATTTAAGACATTAATTTATGGTGTTGTATTAAACCAGGGGGGCCCACAATTATCAAGAAACATTCAACTTTCTGTGGATATCCTCTAGAATCTAGATTATCTAAATGAATTTTTGGATAATCTTCCTTTAGAACAACGGAAACACACCAAAAGAAATTGTTTCAAATAGACACGATAACAGAATATTTGCCTCAGAATTTTGTTTCCACATTAGTTGGAGAGGAATTTTAGCACCGGTACAGAGGTTAACTAAAGATTGTCCACAAAAAAGTTCATCCGCTAAAGAAACAACAGATTTCATCCTTATATTTAATATCTTGTGTCTTGATATTGAATCACTCGAGAAAAAAAAAAGTAGTATCCAACTAGGCATATAGCTAAAACTTGTCCCTTCATTTCTTCCATTAAATTTTCTACAGTTAAATCAGTCACTTTACTAGTAGCATTTCTCTATTTCTTGAGAAAATCGGTAATGTTTGAAGGTTTTCCCAAACTTTTCTTTAATTTCTGTTTAAAAAAAAGCCCACTACTACCCAAACGGCCTAAACTGCGGATAGTTGAAGGGTTTGGCTTCTTTTTGGTACAACTTTATTCCTTTCGTACCAATTCTTCCCAGATTTACTATAACGGCTGGTGGCCAAATCGGGCCTAAAGAACACTGAATCTTAGTATGATCGAAGAGGAAGTTAAACCTTTTCTAAACATTCTTGGACAACTGTACCTGTTAATATAAAAAATTTGATTTTTTTACTACAAGTGCAAGAGCCGGGATGGCGTAGTGATAAGAGCGTCAGGCTAGCGTTACGTTAGTCCTCGGTTCGAATCTACCGACCTACAGTTCGGAGGTCGGTATCGAGTCCTGATGTCCATTCGTCGTTGGGTACCAAATTAACGACGCTCTTCTCCGAATACAGGCCTAAGAGGTAGAGTAACAAGGTCACACACAGTGCAAAGCTAGTTCGCATCCGTAGCAAAGCTAGGCTACACGTGCACCTTGTATAGCTAAAGAACTGGCACTACGTGACCTCCTGGCTACTAAATATTTCTGAGAAAATTTTGAAGTTTAACGCACCCTACACTTTTTGCCGCCCCTCCTCGAACTGTAGAAACATAATATTCCTGCCTTGGAGGTTGTCCGCTTTGGCATACATTTCATCGTCCAAAAGGACTCAATTGAATTTTGTCAAAAAATGGGTATAGGTACAGTTTTTTCACTCAGTTTTTGGTCTCTAAATAGGATCGGATTAACAATATACTTTTAAAACTTTATACGACTTGAATTTGGCTTGATTTTGTTATTTTCCAGATATCGCATCGACACAATTAATTCCTTACCGAAAAGTAAGGTTTCTTTTGAAAGTAGAAATCGCCTGTTTCGCTAAAGTCTACCTGAACCTGAGTTTGTTCTAGCATTAAAAGCCTTCTTAAAATTATTTAAAACTCTTTAAAAGCAGTAGCTTATGATATTCCAATATGATTGGCATGATGTTATATTGGGGTTTTCTTGAGCACAAGATCAGCTTTCTCGTTTGTAACTGTAGAAGCAACACTTTCTTAATTCTCTCTGAATGTCTTTGACAGATTACTCTTGACATTTATTTTTAAACCTGCTTGAATAAAACAGTTGAACTCGAAACTGCAAGAACTTTTTCGAGGACAATCTTTATATTGTCTGATTTAGATTTTTCTACCTAGGGCCTTTTATAACAAAAGCAGTGGAACTGTAGAACAATTGCAATATGCTTCGTAATACACTAACTCCCGCAAGACGTAGGTGTGAACTGTACTTTAATAAGAATAAATAGTTTTAAAATATCAATAAGTCTAATTTCCGATGTTAAATGTAAAATCCGTACTTTGCAAAACCTTAAGATAATTCGATTTTCTAAAAGGAATGTATTTAACTTCTACAAAGTATAGGTATATTTTGAAAAGCACAAGAAATAAAAAGAGAAGTAAAATGGCCAACTATGACTTATATATTTAAAACCTATTAACTTTACGCTGTAATTTTTAAAATATGAAGACCAGAATGTATAGGGATTGACTATCGTATTCTACTTGAAAATGTGGCGCTTTTGGATATCCTTAGAAACAATTTTTTCAAAATGTATTCATTTTTTGATTTTTAACGTATAACTAAAAACTAGCGAAAGGGTGGAACTCTAATCAGCATCAAAAAAGGGGCCTGGCCGTTATCTGCGCTAATAAAGGGACTTGCAATTTACAACAAGCCAAAATGATCCACCCTGTGCAACACCAAATTTGCACAACTTAGTTTTTATAGAAATATTGATAACGGATCACCCGTATACTTATTGTTTTCAAAATTTGTAATAAGTTACCGCTCAAATTTAATTTAGAAATTGTTTAAAATATAAAAGAGATTGTACTTAAAGTACGCATTTGGACGACCTATTTCTTTTAGTCATCTCAAAGGAATAGAACTTTTCAAGATTTTAAATAAGATGGTTACGATTGGGATTACTGATATACTGTTTATAAACTTGAAGAAGTCAAATGAAATTAATGAAAGAGTTTCCTCTCTTGTCAAAGTTCATAATAAATCAAATCTGTAAAAAAATACCGCAACGAGCAGCAAATCATAAATTTAATTTTTATGAAGTGACCTTGTAAGATAAGTAAATTATGTTCTTCGTATTATATTTATCATAATATATTATATAATTTTTCCAATACGATAAGTGATATATTCCATGTTATATGTGTGTAATAAACTCTGTTGATTTGGAATTCAACTCCATTATTCCTTCAAATAAATTTCTCTATTTCTTTTTTCCCATTGCTGTTTGTCTGTAAATAAAGCCTGGTAGTCACTCAGACTGGAAGCTTTTCAATTTGAAAAGATACGTTCCATTTATCTGTCTACAGGAAGATGTTCAAAATCGACAAGGAATAATTGACAGGATCATGGTTTAAGTGAATTCTTAACATGAGTGATACGTTTGTGATGTTATCTTTCTCAATACACTCCTGTTCACTCAACAGTTTCGAGAAATGCACCGACGCCATTAGCAGCAGACATTTTCGATCTCCTAACCCCTTCAAGGAATTTATTGACAAGTGCGCGAGACTCGACACTATCGATTGGAAGTTACTTAAAAATATAAAATTAAATTCGTTAAAGTACGAAATAGCTGACGGAATATAAAAATCGCTAGTCTACTAAGACTTTCACGTTAAATTTCCTCCGTAAAAGCTAATATAATTCTAAAGATACTGAAGTGCACATATATCTAGTTACGTAGGTACATAAAATAGATGCATTACCTATACTATATTATCCAGTTCTCGCGTCTTATATCGTAATAGGATTCGTATCGCAACCTAGTTTTTACAATATTATCTGTACTTACACGAAAATACACTTACGAATAATAAGCAGCCTCGCTTACATACCTGAAAGCTTAAAATATGGCACATTAATAAGTTTAACCAACACCTGAATACACACTGTTCGAAAAGGAAATGCAATTTTACACTCCATAATATCTATCGCTATAAAACATCCCTACAGTCATCTTAAAGTCGATATATTATACATATATGAACGTCTGAACGTTTTTCTAAAACCAGAGTATTGGGAAGCATTTATCAGTTGTAAAATAACCGAAAAAGTTGACAGCTATAACGTTTGCGTTTGTAAAACAGGCCATGTCCTTCGAAACATTTTCGAGCTTATCGTGTTGACAGAAGCGAAAATGTGGGCTAAGATAAAAATAAATTTTCGGTTATCTATCATTTCTAAGAAACTTTTAAGAAAACAATCAATAAATTTTAAGTGGTTTTTACAAATACTAGCCTGAAACAAACGCTTGGTGGAAAAGCTTACCACGTGGGCTTCGTTGAATTACGCAAGCTTGTTTATAAATAACAGAAATTTTCCACTCGATATTCAAAGCAAATCAGCGTAGGAGGATACGGTATTAAAGAAAATGTGTGGCCTTAAAGTATAAAAACAAACGGCTGCATTTCCGAAACATTCGATCAGATAATCCCCAATGAAACTGGGATAACTCGGTTATGTGCTACATCCCAAAAGAAGTGTTCACATAAAACGTAAGATAAACGGCTTCATTGATGATATCTTCAATTCTGAAACTTCTTGGTTGTTCATTGATGAACGGAGAACTACACAAAAAGTATTAAATACTTAACTAAACATACAGGATGTCTCTAAATTATACTGACAAGCTTCTACAGAGCTTTCTCAGACAAAATTAAAGCATTTTGACTTGATTAACTTATATCCAAAAATGTACCTCTGTGGAGATTAGAGCTTGTTCTAAAATTTAAAAACTATTATTATCTGCAAAAGTGTAAAGGTTGCGAAGAAGGCATTTGAGCACTTTGGTCATTTAATAAAAGGCTTGTTTTGAGGAAAAAATAAAAACACCCAACTGAAAGGGCATTCCTGAGGGTTGAGGCTAAGAACCAGACTGCGGTAGCTAACCTTTAGGTTATGTTAATTTGTTCTAAAAGTAAGTGAGATTATTATAGCCTACTTAATACAGTAAAACATTAAAACGCCTGTACACAACATAAACTGAAGTGAATGTTTTCAAGCCACTAAGTTGTTTATTTTAAGCGTAACTTCATATCATTTTGTGCAGTTGATAGTATCGATGTTTCTTTACTTCACTATGTTGGTTTACACAGATAGAATTAATTTTTTGAGGTACACATAACATTACGTTGTTTTAAGTTCAGGTTCTAATTAAACGTCCTTCTTTTGCTACTTGCAAATATGAAATTTTTGTTATTCCTGCTTTTTCTTAAGTTTACGATTTTTAATTTTAACAATCGAAATTGGCATTATTTACACGCTGTATAACGTAAACAGGAAGTATTTGATGTATGTACTACCTTCCTGCGCCCAAAAGCGGTGCTATATTTTTGAGGAGACTGATATACAGGGTGCCCTATTTCTTGAACGTAACAAGGTAAATTTTTTATTTGTAAAGAAAGAAAAACTGCTAAATAGGCAAGGTAGTGAGGTATGTAAAGAAATTTAACATACGACGTAGAGTTAAAATATTATTGGCGAAAACCGAAAAATTACCTTTTCTATTATTATCCCACCTAATTGATTTATTTTTAGAATTAGAAAAATATGTTTCAAATCCCTTTTGAACATCTTTTTACGTAGAATAATATAGCCTAAATAGTTTTTGATAACTGTTATCATTGTCGAGTAATTAACCAAAGTTTTAAACGGAAACCATAATTGGCTATGACCTAGTTGAAACATATTTTTATCTCTTTTCAACGATTCAGCGTAAGTTATATGTTTAATTTGAGAAGAAAAATTAGAAATAACGCTTTTTAGGATTTTCATTGCTAAATCAAGACAGCCATGGATAAATATGTAATAAAATCCTAAAGCAGTTAGCGGTAAGCAACATTTATTATAGTCCTAGTTCCTACCTTAGAAAGAAGTACAGGGCTTATGGAGAACAGCGTGCCGCGTGAAAAACTACGACCAGGAAAATACAACGCATTATTGTGTGTATAATAAAACTGACAATACTATTTTATTAAAAAAAGGCGGCATGATTGCGATAATCCTAAAATTGAACGAAGACAAACATATTGTAATAAAGCGATGTTATGGAATGCATCGCCCCGCGCGTTGATATGACAGTTATCTAAGGGTCATTACACGGGACAGAAATGAAGGCTTCCAAGTACGCGAGATGCACGTGGATGACCGCAGTGTACCAAAAAGGTGACACTCGGAACAGCTGTAGATTGCACAGCTCAACACGTTCACGGCAGGGTGAATGCACATAGCATCAGTACGGTAAAGTGCATGTCTTTGTTCCGAGGCACGTGTCCGTGGGAACTGACTTCTTATGTCAGGAATTGCTCAGTAAGAGATCTTTATGGTTGGTGTGCTTGTCAAAGAACCATGTCCTAAAGAAGTCAGTTCCTTCGTACTAGTGATGTTTCCTACGATTTTGATGTAAGATTATTTTTCTGTATTTAATTTAATTTAATTCAATTCATAGTAAGACTTGCTAATAGTTCTGATTGAACCCTTTTTCTTTTTATTAACTTTGATGTTTTGGAACTTATAGCTAATGTTTAAGTATGTTTATATTTAACTCTTAATAATATTTTGTAAAGTTGGACAATATATGTTATGTTAGTTGAATCAGAATTTTAATACAAAACCTCTCGCAGCAAACCCACGCGTAGCATAGCTGGTTAAATACGTTACTTATAAATTATCAGAAACTCTACTAAATTCATTTTTACTAATTTTTAACATTATTTTTGGTGCTAACCACTACTTTACAATATTCTTTAACAGCCTGTAATTCCTTCTAAAGTTAGAACGGACTATAAGATATTAGATAGGTATCTACAGCAGTTACCGGTAAAATATATTAGTAAGGTATAGTTACTCCACAAACGCCTTAGTATGGATCTATTTATGGCACAAGCATCTTAGCATTTAATGCAAGTGTCTTGACAGCGTCTGTCAGTCGAAAATTATTTTTTGTTGGTGTGTTTTTTGGTAAGTGGTAAGTATGTTCTACAAAAGTTTGAATATTTCTGTTGTGCAACCTGTGTATCTCTCTCTCTCTCTCTCAGCATGTCTGCAGTGGGCGTATCAGGTAGCCTACAGATACAAAGGACCTACAGTTTTATGTGCGCTCCAAACCACTTTTACTCCAGAGAAGACTTACTAGGCAAAATACCTCGGTGGTTTGTCATTGCCTTACCAGGCAGTGAAAACCAGAACACGTCGAGAAGAAGACCCTCTGTATGTTTACTCATTTTTATTTTCAGATTTGTTTCATGAATGAAGATGTTCTAAAACGAACAAATTTAATAATTCAACAAGCAAAACTTATCAATCTAACTGAGAATCACAATGCAAATGGCAGCTATTTTGATCGTGACAAGAAAAGGTATAAATACATCCACGAAAACTTTGATAGTGAAGAGATTCCACTAATCTTATACGAAGCAAAGTATCTCAAACCCCCAGTTTCTGTGAATATTATCAGCTCCATTACTAATACTATACCAATTACTTCAACGCAAAATAGCATTTTGATAAAAGAAAATCTCAAAAATACTGATGTTTATATTTATTAAACACAAGAGATAAGATCATAGAATTTCATAGAAATGGTGAGGGCTACCTTTGAGAAAATGAAAAATTTACTATGTAATAGAGACTTAAATATAGAAACTCGAACTCGATTTATGAGATGTTATGTCTTTTCAATACTCTTAGAAAACGAGATAGTAACAAAATCCAAGGCTTTTAATTGTGGGTATACCGACATATGTTAAAGGTACCGTGTATTGAGAGAAAACAAATTTAGAAGTCCTACGTCAGATGTATAAAGAAAGAAAATTAGTAAATACTATAAAAAAAAAACGAAAACTCCAATACCTTGGCTACAATATACGCGGTGAAAGATACGGCCTGCTGCAACTAATCATACAAGAAAAAATAATAGTAGAGAAAAGGAGCGTAGGAAGACGACGAACTTCCTGATTAAGAAACCTGCGGGAGTGGTATGGCTGTTCCTCCACAGAGTTGTTTAGAACAGCGTGTGAAAGATCAAAATTACCATTATGATAACCAACCTCTGTTAGGAGATGGTACTCGAAGATGAAAGAATATTTATCGATCAACCATAGATTTTCTTTTAACAACAACTTAGTGCTTCAGTTAAAGAAACACATTATGAGCATGCTTCCGACTAGTCTTTTTATACAGAATATTCTAACGCTTTACACGAGAGTAGTTAAATGCCCCATGGATGATAATAGCGTGGTTATTGGCTCAAGAATTTTTGGAGAAGGTCAACTAAACTTTGATAAAAGTAGGCAGAAATATTCAGAAGAAAATGTGACAGAATTTAGTCTTCTTCTTCTTATCTGTGAAGCCCCTGGGTCTGTTTTCTTAACATGATGCTTATGTGCGTTCTCTTGAGAACCAGCTGTCTCGACAACGTTTTAGTGGTCTTCCTGGCTGTCGCGATCCATGTGGTTGTCCTTGCCCTGCTATATTTGCCTGTCTATCCTCATCCATACGACCCCCATGTTGGTTCCATAATCTTCACCACTATCTGATCCATTTCACGACATCTTTGGTATCATACTCTCCTCTGATGTTTTTCGTTGCGTTGTATATCCCCCAAAGTTTTACCGCGTATCTAGCTCAGCGTTTTAATTTCCGTTCCGTTTGTTTTGTTATATTCTGCCCTTGCTTCGGCTGCGTATGTTAGCTTCTGGTTTGATGAATTACTTCTTCGTATTGATCTGCATAGCTTGTTAAGTGTATACCTAGATATTTAAATGATGTTACAAGATCTATTGATTTATTATTCACCACTAATTTGCATCGTATAGGTTCCTTGGTCGCCGTCATAGATTTAGCTTTTTCTGTAGATATAATCATATCGTACCGTGTGGGGGTATGGTTAAATATATGTAGCATGCGTCGTAGTTCGTGCTCGTTGTTAGACCGAAGCATGGCATTATCTGCATCACAGATCATTTTTATTTGCTGGTCATTCATACGGTATCCTTGGCCCACTGTTTTAGTCTTTTCAATTATTTTGTCCATTATTAAATTAAACAGCAGCAGATTTAGACTGCCGCCTTGTCTTCTACAGCTGACGTTATCTTCCAGCTCTGAATCATTTCCTCCTAGTATCTTTGCCATCCCATTCTCCTTTTAATCCCCCTTTTCCATTGCTTTAACCACTTCACAGAAATAGTCTACGGAGTCTTCCTCTCTTTCTTCTTCCTACTGGGCTCCGCTCTGTTATCTTCTTTATCCATTTATTTTCGTCAGCTCCTCTGACATCACCATAGCAAATAAACCTTTTTTCTTCCATGTAACTCAGTATATCTCTCTCGACTTCCATTATTTTTTTTGATTTCTGCATTTCCTAATCCTAGTGTTACTTTTAGCTCTTTTGTTAGCTCATTTTTAGCTCTGATATCATTTAATTGAATTCGGTGGAAGGTGTGGTCAGGTCAATAAGTGCAGGTAGACCGGAGTGGCCAGAATGTAAAGTTAGCGTCTATTTTTGACCTGTTCCCTCCAAATCCATGTATTGCACCCTCAACGGTATTTTGTCTTTGATGATCTTGGTGAATGCTTGTGAACAGTTTCAGGGTGGTATTTAGTAACGTTATCCGCCTGTACTTTTAACAGCGTTCCTTATATCATTTTTTTTTTAAATATAGGGATCGTGATACCTTTTCTTCAATCACTGGAAATGTTAGCGTACTCCAGTATTTTATTAAATAGTGTTGCGGTTAGTTGTTCCCCACTATATTTCAATGGTACATTGGGTATATTGCCTCCACCGGAAGTTTTGAAGATATTTTTAAGAATTTAGTGAATATAGTGATAATGATAATGCAGGAACGACTCAGAATATTAGCTTACAGATGATATGGTCAACGTTGAAACAATGTCCATCAAATCCAGCTTTGATGCTGTTGTCGAAGCAGTATAACTAAGACAGAAGCAGCGACGTTTGTGACGTTGAAATAATATACACAAAAAAGGTGTTTTAAGAAAAAGAAAAAAGTATATATATTCAGTAACGACAAGGGCGGAAAAAACTACCTGACAGAAAAAGCATAAAATGCTTGAAGGATGTGGCAAAAATGTAAAAAACGTTGCAACGGAAATATTACGCTTTGCCGAAGAATTGATATAAATCATCATTTTGGAGTATGAATAGACATGACCACAAATGTTGTCTTAGGATGAATGTGTAATTAAAGAAGAAAAGCTACCGGTGAAGGATCACGTAGGACGTCATAAGCTCATAAGTAGGTACTATTTCAAGATTGAACAACGGCAGTCTGTTTCTTAACAGTTCTGGGTTACAAAAAAGCAAACATTCTGGAAACCATGCTCTTCTCCCCTTGCTCTCCAAATTTTAGAGCAAACTTTGATTTGGTCGTATCTCCACAAGGTGCATTTAGGATATACTACGTAAATGAAGTAAAAATGCCCTATTTTTTTCTGAAAAGTGCATTATTTTCGCTTTAATTTAGAGGCAACTTTTATATTCTAGCAGAGCGAACATTCAATGTGCATTTCTTCAAATATTGTTTAGGTTATTCCACTCAACCCTACATAGTTTAAAATTCAACAATTTAAAACAACAAAGCTTTGCAATTGCAAAGATAACAAGTATTTGCACTAATGCCGGTTATTTCAAGCCTGAAAAATTTTAATTGGGAATTTTTCAATTCGGTTCATAGTATTTTTACTTTGTTTTTCGTATTCGAGTAATTCTAACAGAGCACCTCGATAAAAATATATTTAACCCCATGGTATTAAAGCGAAATAAAAGGGGAAATTTGTACGAGAAGTGCTCGATAACTAAATTCAAGTAGAATTTGTTCAATAATCTAAATGCAATTTGTCTTTTAAAGCCCACAAATGTTGGAAAACCACCGGCCCAGAGAATCCGATCAATGCTTAATGAAAGCTCATATCATGACTTGCTGTTTTCTGTTTTTAACTCTAAACAAAACGTTTTGTTGAACTAAAACAGACGTTATAATTTAAAAAGTTTACATTGTTCAATTTAGTCGGCTTAAACGTTTAAAGTATAATAATTAAACTGAAAAAAAAACAATTAATTTTGCAGAAACATTTATGATGAAATTTATTAACAGGAAATGAAGTGCTGATAATAATTTTAAAGTTTGTGTAAACAGATTTCTGTGTCGTTCCCAGAAGACAAACTAAACGAAGAATTAAATAAAAGTATTTATAATCCATATACGAGGAAATATCAAAATATAAGTTTTTGTACTTCTTTTCTAGATATTTCACTATGACAAACTTTCAAAAAATATATAACCTTTTCTCTGAGTGAGCAACGAAACCTTTGGGCTAGAAAAAGATCTTCTGGAATACCAGAGGAAACAATTAAAAAATAAAACTGATTATCTGTACATTTTGATACTCCCTCGTATAAGTTTTAAAGGTACATGAGGTAAAGTAATCATCTTTTAATAGTATTTTATTTTTACTTTCACTGAACTTAAGCTCTATATGTTAGTTCCGGAATTCTGTATTTAGTTTTTACATTTCCAGCAATAACAAATTAATATAATCCGACATTTTTTGTCGGATGATGGATTACCGTAATTATTAAAAGTACGTGTATATCGTCATTCTTCTAGCATTTTATTGGACTTTAAGATGCTGAAATTAATTATAATCTTAACCCTTTTTGATTAAACTAAAAACTAAGAGTAGGCTGCATAAAACGTTTGCTAAATTAACGGTAAAAAAGCATCAATTTTTTTATGCATGATTCATTTGACGAAGCGTGTGTGTGTGCAACCTGTCCTAAGTCTAAAAAGAAAGGATAAATGTTAACATGTGCTTATCCTAAATTTTATTTTCATCTGATAACACTTTTGATTAAACATTGCAGTGATTCAATGATAAGAATTATAATATTTCAGTTTTTAATAGTTATTTACTTAAAGTTTCATTTACCACTGAATAAATAACGTGTGGTCAAAAGGTATTTTAGTCTCAGGCGGCTGTGGATCATCGCATGTCTTTTCTTACTACACTCGAATTTATTTTCAAATAATCAAAACATTAAAACTGTTCAATTAAGGAATTTGTATGCTTTTTTTGTGAGTATTTCGTATTTCGAATATTTTAAGAAGTTTCGTTTTTTACTAAAAAATGTTACTATTACTAATACATTCATGCTAAAGTCCTGACAACTCAAATCCCCATCGTATTTGGAACCCCATGGTTATAGCGTGCCGAAGAAATATGCATAGTTTTTTGCTCTTAACCAAAATCGTTTAGGCCTAAGTAACCATCTTAAACTAGAAATTCTAGATAAACTGTAAAAGAACAATTCTGAACAAATTTGCTGCACGCGAATACCAGCGCTTCTGGTGTATATGGCCATCATAAATAAGGTCAAGGGGAGGGGAGTTGTATTTTGGTGAAACATCAACTGGCTTTGATTTTCAAATATTTGGGGCGCCATCTAGCATTGATATACGGGAGGTATTTCATAAATAATGCACACTATTTTTGTACTCACATGTATATTTTATTTTAGGCAATATCTCTTTACAATCCTTCTATATAGTCTCCCTGCTGCTCAATGACCACTTTCCAACGTTTAGGACGATTTGCTATTCCAGTGAGGTCAATACGTTTGTTTAGCTTTCGGATACGCCGGGTAACAGCTGCAAACAGCTCTTCCAGGGTGGAAAAACGCTGTCCACGCTCCTTTAATTTTAAGGACAAGTCGAAGTCTGGTGGACTCATATCTGGACTGTATGGTCGGTGAGGTAACACTTTCAACTCGTACTGATACAGCAACTCAGTCACAACTTTCCCCAAGTGCGGGCTTGCATTATCGTGCAAAATGAGTGGTTTACGAGTGTGTAAGTTAGATCGGCTTTCGTGCATTGTTCTGCGCAATTTCTGCACGAAAATATGCTACTGTCACACTTGTTTCAGCTTTAATTCTGCCCGTCATGCTAATTCCCTGGTGATCATAAGTGAAGATCATTATCTACTTGACCTTTGAAAACGCCCGACGAAATTTTTTGGGTCGTGGCGATGACGGACTTCTGCATTCGTTTGACTGATATTTCAACTCTGGTTCAAAGCCTCTAATCCATGTTTCATCAATAGCGACAATTCGAGACAGGAATGCTTATCCTGCAACAACAAACCTTTGTTTCAATATTGTTGCACTGTCCAGGCGTTTCTTTTTCTGTTCAGTTGTCAAGCCGTATGGGACCCTGCAGACGTCATTTCTAACACTGGTTTAATCAAAATGACGTGCACTACAGGAGAAACAAAAAGACATGCTCATTCCTCAAGTCTTAAACTACAACTAACCTCACTTTCCACTCCGATTGTAGCATTCGCTTCGCAGTGTAACCAATTTGTGCATCATTTATAAAATATCCTTCGTCGTACATTGTTACTTTAGGTAGACCGACAGTTCCATTAAATTTATTATCTAAGGATTTATTTATCTATGATAATAATACTATAAACGGCTTAATATTAATTATTTGGTTTTTGTCAATCGTTGTTTCTTCTATAATGCAGTGCCAATTTTCCAGCAACTTCCTTGTAGTAATCTTCATTCCTTACCTTATTTGCGCATTGTAGACCTCCATAAGTTAGTCTATCTCTATTAAAATTCCTGTTTTTTTACTTTGGTTAACCCCCTCTATTGAAGTCTATGCGTTTAATATGACCAAGTTATTGGGTTGTTCTTTTACTCACATCCAAAATACTTTTCCATTAATGACCTTAAACTGTTATGTCGTTCCCACACAGTTTTATTACTTCCCTTTGAATACCATAACGCGAAATTCTTTTTTCCTAATCCGTCACTGGCCTTCTTATCTCCTTCCTAATTAATGAAAAGTTGCTACATCAACTTTGTGCCCAGAAAGATTTTCTGCAGCTTCTTTCATTTTGCTTGCTGCTAGCATACGTTTTATATTTCATGTTACTATTTCATGCTTTACAGTTTACACATCCCGAAGCTCTTCGGAACTCGTTATCGTATTTAACGTTTTAAGTCTTCTTTATTCAAGTTTTCCTCTTCTAGACTTTGTATTGGTTTCTTAAACTGCCTTCTTGCTTTACCGTATGGTTATTTTCTGTTGAGAGAATTAATAAGAGGCTTTGGATTCAGCAGGTTCTTATGTAGGACTGACTTTTCAGCTTAGTCGCCACCATGCTTAGGGATTTTATTGTTTTGGATATTTAAGATTATTCAGATGATTTTTCGTCTATTGTTCTCTTTGAGCTTCCTTTTATTCTTCTAAATGGGTTTTCGCCTACTAACATAATTTTCTCCAGGTTTCTCTATAGAAAAGGTTTCCAGCTTTTTAGTTTTCTTTTTGAGCTATTATTTCAATTCTTATTCTTCTTCTGTCACTTCCACTTCTCCATTTTGTTCCCCACTAACTTTTTCTGTTTTCTTAGCTTTATATGTTCTGTATTATCTTTCATTTGTCAATCCAATTTTTTATCATTATCTTTTTTTGTTTGTTCCCTTTTAGTTTATTGTGGTTTGTATGCACTTCGTTTTAATCTTGGACAAGCAAACAACAATAATTAAGTCTCTTGTGTCCTGGGTATTAATTCCTTCAGATGTATAAATATGATTGAAGTAGTCAGTTTCCAGAGGTAGAAGTTTTTCTTTATAGAATAAATTGTTGAGGCGGCAGATTCGCTTCTTTCCTTAGCCCAGCAATTTGTGCATATTTTTTATCGATCCTGTATATTGGAAAATACAATGTGATTTTTTAAAAACTCAATTGCAGCAGGCCGTATGCTGTCTTAATAACCTTAGAACTGTCTGTATTAAGTCAGAATACAGCCTGCTGCAATTGAGTTTTTAAAGAATCACATTGTATGTCTTTTATTATAAGGTGCTCTGCTTTTCGCGATTTTAAATAGTATAGTACTTGGCCTTATCTCATCTCAACAATTTTTGCGATCTTCTTCGATTGTCATTAAGACATTTGTTACGGCTTTCTAAATTTTGCGTCAATTAGTATAATACGGCCTTGTTTTTCAAAGTTTGAGCCAGACGTGAAGCTTGCAAAATTCTCGCGAATAATATCAGTTCAACACATTCCTTTTTGATTGCAAAATAATTCGAAGAAATCCCAAACGCATGACCAAATATGGTGATGTAATATTTGTTCGCTTGAATTCGTCGTTAAGAATTCGGGGATGCACCCGCGGATCACGAGGCAACGCTAGTAGCGTCATTCAAGGTCCCCCCCCCCCAGCGTGGAGCAGGAGCGTTTGTGAATCTCTTTCTAACATCCTTCGTTTTACGAAAGAAAATAACAAGGCACTTCAGAGAATAGTCAGCTGCCCAACTTAACGGTCGTGCAATAATTATCGTTCCCGGACTTTTGGTAGAGAATTCCCGTTTTAGTTATTGGCCTTTCGCTTTCGTTTAGTATTTCGTGGTAAAACTCGTACGGCATATTTGTCGGATTATCCCAGAGAGTGTCGTTTATTTCGTACTGGGAAATATAAGTTCTGTGTTGGAAGTTCCGTTGGAGTTTTACGTTTGGTGACGTTCCGTTCCGCCCAGTTCTCTTTTTTGGATTAAATCATATACCAGCTAAGGACATCTTGTTGTCTTCACATCTGCTTCCGGTAGAAGGACTCCGTCCCTTTTTCTACTCCTAGTGCTGCTATTTCTCTCCCTGGGTTTCAAGTTACCATGGCTTTCTTCTGGGCCACCCTCACCGAAGCCCTTTTCCCAGATAAATACTTTAGGCTGCCCTTTACTGCCGCTTAGGGCAGTACCAATTTAAGCGAGTACCAATTTAGGCCTTAATTCAGTACCGTATTTTGTGATTCACTCATGAACAGGCACCAGTAAGTAGTATATGAAAATCAAGTACTTCAGGCATCCTTTCTTTTGTGTATTCTGTTCAACGAAGTGTTTAAGTCTTCAACTGGTGCATATTAGTTTTTGGTTTTAGCGTTAACCATTCAGAAACAGTGCGAACTATCGTAACGATTACTTATTTTATGTATTTATTTATTTATTTATTTGAACAAATACTGGTTCACCAACAGGCCGAGGCCCTATTATAGGTGCACCCTAGAATACAGTTACATCATTAACTAGGTACTACTATAAAATTAATGTAAAATTATTTGTTATCAGATTTTTAGCTTAAGTTTCTGTTATCACCATTCTTTTGATTGCGATTAAGGGAGTCTAGCAGTTATTATATTTGTCGTAATTTGAGTAAATGTGGCATCTCTTAATCACCCCTTTCACGTAATTTAAGATACAACTTATAAATTCATTTTGTGTCATATTTTGAATTTTACTCGCATTCATTAAATTTTATTGATAATTCATTCTCGCCTTTTATTTGTGTCTTTGTGTTTTGTTTTAATATTTGTGTATAACGTTGTGAGCCTATCTACCAGTGGTTTTACTTCAGTAAAGTAACGGTAAGTAGCATCCAGCAGTAGGGTTCAGCCACCTCCAACGCCCTTTCGAGCCCTGCAGTACGTTCTTTGAGATCATCTTGGGTGATTTCCGTAGTGGCGCCCATTATTCATTCCGATTATGACCTTCCCTAATTGAAGGATTTAGCGTTTCGAACCCCTCTTCTCCACTGCTTGCTAGCCGAGAGGCACAGGACTTCGACGTCCCCTATAAAGTGTCGTAGTGCGGAATTAGTACGTGACACATTTTCTATTTTCGCTAATAGTACCTATTTATATGTTGTTTAATTTGGTCCATTTTCTTCTGGTTCTAGGATTCTTGCGCAGTTTTTTTAACTTTTGCGCTAATTTTCTAAGTTTCTGTATGTTGTTACTTTTAGTGGGTTGGACAACGTCGCTTTCTCTTCTCGCTACAAGCTCCTAATCTTATTTATCAACAGTAATTCGTAAAATTGTTATTCGCTTATTTACTAGGTTGTTGATACCGGTAGCCTCTTCTTTGCAGCCTTTTTACCACTAATAGTTAGATCAATTGTTAAATTAATGAGTTTGTGATGATTTATTTGATAGGGAGTTTTTAGAGAACATGAAAATGCCAACTAATTTGTATCAGGTGACAACCTTTTCCACGAATTTTTGAAGTATTTTATTAATGTATACTAATTTTATTTTAATTAATCATAAATTCAAGTTTAAGTAACATTTTTGTTCTTCAGTTAAGTTAGGTGAACTACTAACAAGTGATATTAAGTATTCGATAATAAATGCTTTAGGATCCATTACCGCCCCAGATTCGCAAACTTTTTAATCACACGTTATTAATGTATAATATGATCAAAGGGTAAGTGGATCGCGGTTGCTATGAAATTTAAAAGTCATCTCTTAAATTATTATTTATTATTACTTCTATTATTTTCTATTTTCATGTCATTGATATCTGTCAAAATTGTAATAAAAATAAGGTTTCAAAAATAAATTTTATATAATAACCACGATTTCAGTTCCAATAGTATGCTTTGATAATAAACATCTTATGTTCCTTTTGAAACACTTTTAGTTACAAATTGTTCACCTTTAAAAGATGTGGAGTATACATACGTATGTTCATGACCAAAATTATAAAAGGAAATAATTTTGGTGTGTTCTGTACTGCAAAAGAAAATATTTCGTAGCTTTTGTTTAACAGCACCTTTCAAAAGTTCTATGATTTTATTAAATAAAAATTGTAATTGGCGTCAGTTTCAGATCAACATTCTCATCTTAAAGGGGCTTCCTTTCTAGTATACAGGTAAGTAAAAGTAATTGTAAGTTTATCCTGTAGAATGTTTGTATTAGGAGCAGAAGTCAATTATTAAATCCAACGCAGCAAACCAATTTGCATAATATTTACTTCAAAATATTGCATTCGTCCTTTTCACCCTTTCCTTAGCGTCCTCCCATATAATTTTTACCCAAAAACAAAGAAGTTGCTTCCGGGTTTTCAAACTCCATTCATTTCGGATGCATGAAATACCAGTCCAAGTTTCAAATCTAATTGCTTATGTAATCATGTGGTTTGTTTGCCGACTTTATAACTAACCTCGCTTACACCCTTTGTTTAGATCCGCCTTTGTTACAGGAACAGTTCGTACGTACATTATTTTTTTGTGTTTCACGAACGTACTAAATTAAAGCTTGTCCTTTAAACACGAAATATATATTTAAACACTAGTCGTTGACGGACAGAACAACTAATTGTAGTGCGAATATTGGGAACAGGAATGTACGGATTTGCGAGCCCTTTTCTCCCGCTAAATAATTTGGGTCACCAAATACGAATTCCAAGTTCAGATTACATCTGCTGGTTGCTGACCCAGCATTTAATCTTCTGGAATGGTTGTCTTATGACAACTCGTAAATTATTGCGCGAATGGCACAAATCGCCTACTGCCACGAATAATTTTCCGTTTATTAGAAATTATGACGGATTTTACTGGCCGCCTTGTTTTTGTTCTACAATCTATTTTACTACGCCATTTTTACAATCCGCTACCGCTGCTACTAATAAATAACATGTAAAAGGTTACTTTTTGACCGGACAATTTAAAAATCAGGGTCATAGAAGCCGCGACGTCATAAATTCGTGATTTTAAAACACCCCTTTGTTAGACCACACAACTTAAACCTCTCAGAATTAGAAGTTAAAAAAATTCGTAGAAATCATTAAATTTGTTTCTAGAAATGTTTAAAATAAGTTTCGCACAATGACACCCTGGTGAAACTTAATTGAAAGATTATTACACAGTTTTTATTAATTTTTCATTTCTAACCAAGCGAGTTGGGTCTTAAAAAGTCGCAATAAACAAAAATTAATCACAGAAGCTTAAGCAAATTCATAATCATGTAACATTTAGGAAAATCTTAAAGAAATACTAAATATCAATAAATTCCTGTGAGTGATTTCTTGGCCATCAAGTTCGGCTTTTGCCTTATTCTTTGTCAGATATAATACGAGTTAGAATTCCAATAAAATGCCATATTTAGACCACCATCAGAAATTCTGTGAATCACAAAAGGTTTCGTTAAAAATTCATTTTTAAAACAATATGTATTTTTAGATTTCCTTAGGTATTTTTCCAACGCTAAATAAATAACAAAACTGGCAATTTAATAACATTTTTTGTATTCACAGATGTTTAAATTTTGTTTAATTCTCAAGGATTTGCAGTATCCCAAGCTAAATAAATATTATATATTACATATTAGTAATACGCAAGCAAGAGTAAAATGTATTAAAATATTAGTAATTTAAAATTAGAAGTTTCGAGAAAATTTAATTCTCTAAACTGAAAACCCTACGAAATGCTTGAAGTTTCCTTAAAACCAAATCCGTTGTGTGCTGTGTATTCAATTTCACAAAGGACATGGAGGCCCTAATTATTATAAAAGACACTTGACCTACTTAAACGGATTCCTTACATCGCCCCCACATTCTTGGATCTATTTAAAAGAAGTGCGAGTTTACGAGAAGACAAAGAAAAATTCCATCCCGTCGTAGATGTAGCAGAGGTCCAAGAGGTTCATTTATCCTGGCGTGCATTAGCCCTTCTTAACTACGACCAATTTGTTGCGAATACAAGGAGCGATTTTTTAGAAAGTTGTCATAAATATTGTTTTATTTCGTGTTTCTAGAAGGATGTAAATTTTAAGGACGGTCTGTTTTGTTAAAGAAAGGCGTAATTTTATTTGCGTTTTTAAGTAGCCAGAAAGTTTTAGGTATTGAGAACCAAAACAAAGGAAAAAGTGTTGTTTGAAGTGTTTTCCAGAATTCGTTAAGTTAAATCAAGCACTTGCTTAATTAAAAAATTTAAGCTTTTGGAATAAAAGGGCGTTTGTCTTTAATGCTCATTACAGTGTAAGCTTAAGTTTTCATTTGAAGAGTTGATTGTTCCTTTCAGCTTTAGCATTTCCGTTATTTCAGCAGAATCTTTTATTCATTATTTTCTCTTTATAAAATTGCGCTCTTTATTGCCTTCTGTCTAATTTTCAGATAAAGTTTTAATAATACCCTACTTTATTACCACCTTTCACTTTTATTCTGCTGATATAAATACCCCGAATAAAGCGAAGTATTTTTAACTGAAGTAAACGCGTGTGTACTCTCAAAATTAATAGAGACTACCTACTAACAATGAACCACCAATCTTAGCAAAGTAAACTTGAATTTGGTTCAGTGAAGTTAGTATTTACCATTAATAACTCAATTAAGGGACCTTCTCAGACGCCAAGTTTAAACTATGATAACGGGTTAGTTAAACAAAAGGAACATTTGCAATGTTAATTTTAACGTAAGTGGATAAGGAAACGTACCAAAGTACCATAACGTAACAACACATTTTAACTATTTCGAGAGCGATGAGGGACCCTCTTAACAAAATAAGCAAGAAATTTGCGTTTTCCAGTCTACGGCCTTACGTATTTGATTAATATGGACGCGGAATTTCCCAGAAATAATTAACAAGCATCAAAACAAAGTCTTTTGTTAAAGTTGCTTGCAGGCACTAAAACTTATTACAGCTTTTGGAAGGTATTTTCATCATACATGTACAAAACATAAGCTTTATTTTGTTCTAGCCCAAAGCGACTTCATACTGTCGTAAAGGTATCGTATCGCGCGGATAGTTTTAATTACATATTATTTTAACCCTTAGTTAACCGAATAATTTGGCGCTACTGCTACCGATATAATAGACGCTGGTTTAATATTATATTCAGGGAAATAAAATTTGAAATACGAGCAGACAACGGCGATTAATCGATTTTTAACAGTATTCCCGGTGAAAAAGGAAATCTATTGATTGATATATTCATTCACTATTTCGCGACTTATCAAGGCCTACTTAACACTAATAATAATCTATTTTCCTGTCAACCCTGCACATTTTCGTCATTTATATCATTTATATAGAACGTATCCGACATTTTCTTGTTACGCTTGACCTATATAGCCCCATTTTGACATTATGATTAGACAGTCTCAAATGATGATGCATTGCAAATAATAGAGGTTCTTTGTCAACATCAGTTTTTGTGCTGCGTACACTGGCTTTTTGTTATCAGATTATAATAAATCTTTTAAAATAGTTCGCTCTTCCATGAATGTTAATAACGCCCATATTTTCTTGTCCGCAGTTCAGACATTCCACACGACATCGGTCTTTTCTTAGTTGATTTTAGATTTCATACTGTTGTTTGAGAATTTCGATTACGAACTGCACGGAAGCTGTTGCAGTTCCTCTGTAATTTTAGATAAGGACTCGAAATCCTTTATATATGAAATTGCGATATATCCAGCCAGCATTGCGAATAAGATTTATTATTACAGCCGGTTTTGTGCATTGTGTCTTTAATGCAGTAGGTCATTGTTTATTTAAGTACTTCCGCTCATTCCCATCTCTCAGTGGCGGATCCAGCGGGGGGCACAGGGGGCAATTGCCCCCCCCGAGAATTTATGTTTTAAATATGAATTATTTTTTCTCTTGTTTTTTTCAATTTAGTACTTAGTAGTTTCTTGTATTGTTTCTGCTCTTACGTGGTGAAACTTTGTATTCATTTTAAAGGGTTGAATAATTACTTGGTTTTTAGTTTCACAACTTGGTTTTATTGTCGATGACTATAGTTTCGCTATACAATAGCATCTTCAGATCTACAGTGACTTTAAACTAAACTAGGTGGTATATATACAGGGTGGTCCATCGGTCTGTATTTTTGTTACTCGATTATTTTAAATATGTATTACCGAAAATTGTTTCAGAAAAAGTTTATTTTAAATTAAAATGCCCACATAATTTCGAAAGTAACTCAATATTATTACTTCCGGTTTTAGAATAATTGATAGCAACTTTTAATTTTAAAATGGAACACCCTTATTATTTATATTTCCTCCTCTTCATCCCGCTCTCCACCCTTCCCAAATCATTCTGTTTCACAATTAAGGAGACGCGATGAAGAAGGCGAATGCGCGCTAGTTCTGAAGCAATTATAGGCATCATAGGTCGTAAGATTGTAGCTCAAGTGCGGTATTGATAGCGAACAGAATAAGCTCTGGATAAGGAGAAGGCACAGAAAGAAGGTTAGTATGATTATGATAGTCAGCTGGGACGAAACCAGAACTGTAATGTAGAGGGGGCGCAAATTTTTTTGGGAACAATGTTAAATAAAGAACATTGAAATAAAATGGAATTTAATTTTCAGCAGAAAGATAATATGAAATATGATTTTAAACATAATACATTTTAAAAATTATTATATATAAATAAAGTGTAAAATACGAAGCTACTTGTCAAAATAACTTTGGTTACTAGGTTACTGAACTTATAAGGGTCAATAGTGTCGACACAAGCTGTATGCAGTTATTATTCTATGAAAGTCTGCCAAAAATGTGTCAGCTAAGCGTTATCAAAGCAATCAAAGCTATTAGCCACCTCGAGACCGGAAACCCTAAATAAATCATTAAAATGAACCATGTTTGCAACAGTTTCAAGTTTCATAATAACTACCTACTAATATCTTCTACTTATTAATTTCAATTTTTATTGTCTGTATTTAGTACACTTAGAAGAGAGATATCAAAAATAAAATTAAATTTCCAAAAAGCATTAGTTTTTCCTTTAGAGGGGGCGCTAACTTCTACAGACGGGGCGCGCGCCCTCCCTGAAATGGTCTAATTTCGCCCCTGTAAAGTAGTGTTTACATTTTACGCAGTACCTATGTACTAGTATTATGTAATATTTATGTATTTCTAATTATCTGTTTTTATTGGTCTTTGTAGGATAAACAACGTTTTAAAAAAATTAAATATGAGCCAAAGAAAAAAATTCAAAACTTTGGATGCATATTTATGTTAAAATATTCTGTTTTTGAAAAATGTTTTTTTTTTTGCTTTCTTTCATAATAAAATTTAGTCTTTTTACTTTAATTCGTAATATCCCCCCCCCCCCACGGTAGAATTTGTCCCGCCTTATCAAAATTAAAATCTGGCCACCTTAAGTCCTAATGCCCCCCCCCGAGAAAATTGGCTGGATCCGCCACTGCCATCTCTGAAGTTAAAGTCTCGCTATATATCAGTTTTATTTATATAAAACCTTCATTTAAACATATGCACAAAACTTCGTTTAATTGAAAATGTTTCAATTTAATTTATTTACTTCCTTATTGAAAAATTCAAACTTGCAATACATTTTTAAGTCGCGTTGCTCGTAATACATTTTTCTCGGTCTCTGTTATATGTACAGAATACCAGAAATAAAATTCTGTACTTCTACTGCATTAAGGTTAAAGTTTAAGCCAACAGGATTATATAAAATGCATTAGCGAGACGGAAATAAAATGAAAACTAACACAATTTATTGTACTAACCTGTTTACGAGCAATGCTTAGTCTTTTTCGAAATTCTATGTAAGCTGAATGAAGAAGATGATAGTAGTATTCGCTTGGAAAAATTAAGAAAACGTCAAGCCTAATATTAATTAACAAAGTTGTAGATCATTTACGTGTACCAGAACGTCTTCCGCGACCATCTGTCAAGATTTTCCGGTTCAGATAAGAACAACTCATGAGAATTCTAGCATTCGTGGCATTTTGCCCGAGCAAATATTATAAATGTAAAAGCTTAGAACATTGACTTACGACCCTAATGTCTGTGTTACTTGCAAGACAAACCGACTAATATTTCACTTTACGTGTAAGTGCCGATGTTTTGCGTGTTTGGTGTTTGCAGTATTTTCACAAGGAAATATTGCTTCCGACAAAACAAATATCGTTTAATTTTAAACATAACATAGTTTCAATTTTAGGATTTTATGTTCAAACTACGGCATTTTAAGTATCGCTTTTAAGAAAATATCGATTCATTGTTTTTTAATTAAATTTAAAAAAAGTTAATTAAAATTTAGCAATTGTGTTTCTACAGTTGCCTCGGCGACCTGTTTTTGTAACAAAATCTTATGCAGCCCATTTTACATCTGCAGTTTACATTGATTTTACTGTGTCAGTATTTGAGGTAGACACACTTAATAGTGGGTAAAATATAACGCAAAAATACCAATATATCATGCACATACAATTGTTACTGAACTTTTATATTGTCTTCTTGCTTTTCTGTCGCCATTTAAAAAACAGAGATTCCAGTTTTATGATTAAATTACAAAGGAGTCTGTTAATGTTTTACATTAAACGTGATAAAAATACAGTGTTACGTGACAGTAACTAAAAACTATTTATATATCACCTTCAAAATAAATAAGTTAATTGTACATTTTATCTTTACTGCAAGAAGAATAAAGTTTTAATACTCGTATGGCACAAGAAATTGAAATTAATGGTCTAATTTAAAAAGAAGTACAGGAAATTTTTCTTTTTTGTAGATATACATATCGCCTATGTATACTTTTAAAAAGAACGCATCAACGCATTGTTTTAGCCTATATGTAGGCAACCAATTATACACTAAACTTTAAATTCTAAGAATTTCAATTTTTAAGAAAACAAATAACCAAATTAAATTAATGCCAAAAAATTAGTCTTTATTTAAAGTATTTTATTGCGTTTGATACAACCATGTACAGTGAAGACAAAAAACTTGAAATTGTATTGTTGTATCAGAATGGAAACAGCTTAAGGACTGCGATAGACTTATTTTTCACAAAATATCCAGAAAGACCTATTCCTTGCACTAGAACCATACAAAACAGTATTAGAAAATTTAAATCGGAAGCCTGCGTAATAAATTCACATAAAATAAGAATTAAAATTGATCATTTATTTATTCATTTATTTACAGCAACAAAAACAGTTTAGCAACTGATCTGCCTGACACATTCTCGATAACATAGCAACTTTACAAATTTAACAAAGAAGTAATAACAATGACAAAACAAAATAAAATAAATTGGTTTTATGGTGCCATAACACAAAAACAAAGTGATTCACTTAATACGGAAAAGTGAAAAAGCTATGTTAAGACATTAAGTAGATAACAAAGTTAGATTTTTTTATAAATATATGTAAATTTTTTTGATTGTTTCGTAGGTAACCTATTATATGTAATTGTATACTTCAGTATAATAAAGATAGAAAGAAGAGGTATAAAAATAAACACAAACAAGACCAAAGTTATGAAAATCGAGAAAAATGATACGAACGAAAACACAAGAATAACATGCAATGGGAAAGAACTAGAATGGGCCAATAACTACGAATATTTAGGAACGAATAAATAAAACGGGCACGCTAGAACAGGAGATTCTCAACAGAAGAGATAAAGCAAGTGAAGTATATTATGCGAGTAACAAATCAATAATAGCGAAAAAGGAAGTGAGCATGCAAACAAAGCTTAGAGTATACAAAAGCATATATACACCAGTATTAACGTATGGGGCGGAGAGCTGGATAATAAAAGACAAAACCAGAAGCAAAATTACTGCGAGCGAAATGAAATATCTAAGAAGACTAGTCGGTAGAACCAAAAGAGATCGCATACGAAATACAATAACCAGAGAAGAAGTAGGTCAGCAACCGCTAATACAAGAAGTAGAGAAGAGACAGTTACAGTGGTATGGGCACATAGTGAGAATGGCAAGAAATAGAGACCCCAGAAGAATACTAGAAGCAAGGCGAGAGGGAACAAGAAGCAGAGGAAGGCCACGAGAAACATGGGAACAGAGCTTAGAAAGGAGGGTAGAACAGAGAGGAAAACACCTGAGAGAAATAAAAAGAATGGCAGCCAACCGCGACAGCTTCCGGAAGTGGATAGAGGACCCGACGCTTTAAGGGCACAAGGGTGAAGGAAAAGAAGAAGAAGAAGTATAATAAAGTGTCTTGTGTCATTTTAGTTCTACGATAATCCTTTCTGATATTTGTCTTTGATCGTACATTATATTGGGGAACCTCTTCCAACTTTACCACACCACAGCCACACTTCATTTTTCCATATACAGCACTAGATGCCAAATCACCCCCCCCCCCCCCAACACACTTCACAGTTCTTATATTTAAAAGTACAGCATCTTTATATGTATAATTCAATAGATGGCGCAAAATGACTGAAATTATACAATGTTTTCACTGCCTTGTCTTGCGCTTATTGAAGACGATTTATATTTATATCCGCAGTATGTTCCCAGTAAAGTATTTGATACCCGATTACACTAATATCTATGTAGCTACGATAAAGCATTTTGTAAATTATTACGAAAGCTCCAGATATTTAAATATAAAATATTAGGATCTTCTTCATGCTCCATATTGAAGAGTAGTTACTAGCTGTACCTATTTAATTTTCTAGTTTTAATACTAACAAGCAAACATAGAAAAAAATTCAAAGAATAGAAACAAATTAAATTAAATCATTTATGTTTCTGATCCTAATTGGTGAATCACCAACTTTTTTGATTATACGGGTGTAAATTAATGACGTGCAGATATTTCAGCGGGTGATAGTACTCGGCAAAATAAGAAAAAAATGTTAATATACACATGATCAAAAACGCCCCATTTTCGATATACAGGGTGGCGCAGTTTCAATTTTTTTTTTATATTTTGCGTTTTGAGATAATTATTTGAAATTTAGTATAGCTAGTATCTTTTAGAATCTCTACAATAAAATATCAAAATCATCAGTTGCAGTATACAGAGTGCTACAAAAAAAAAAAAAAAATTATTTTGATTGCACTTGGTTTGTATTGATCGCTATTTTTTCAAATAACTCGAAAACGGTGACAGATACGGGAATAATGGGAAAAAACAAAAAGCTGGAGAAAAGAACAGGGAATTCAATTAATATATAAAAATTTATACAAGGCGCTCCAAAAAAAAGTTCCGGAAGGTAAAATGGTCGGTAACCCAAAGAAATGTAACACCCTGTATATTGCAACTGATGATTTGGACATTTTATTGTAGAGATTCTAAAAGATAGTAGCTGTACTAAATTTCAAATAATTATATCAAAACATACGGGAGAAAAACGCAAAATACGAAAAAAAAACTTGAAACTTCGCCGCCCTGTATATCGAAAATGGCGCGTTTTTGATCATGTGTATGTTAACATTTTTTTCTTATTTTGCCGAGTACTATCACCCCCTGAAATATCTGCACGTCATTAATTTACACCCTGTATAAATTCTTCCTGCAATGCAATAAGCCGCTTTGTACTTTCTTTCTTTCTTTATTACTCGTGTTCTTCTGAAGATGTCTTGATTATTTCTAGTTAAATCATCATTAAAATATATTCGTCAATTACCCTATAATTGACACTCGTTTTATTTGCTTGCTCTTATCTCTTTGACTCGTTTCAACAAATTAAGTTTGTTTTGCTTTTTATTAAATCTTACTAATATTGGACCATTATTTTTATTTCCCAATCTTCTACGTTCTTGAATGTCTTCCAATCTCTTGCAATTTTATAGCATAAGACCTATAAGACCTAAGAGGAAATTGAGAGATATGGTAATAACGACACTACAAAAACAAGGATTAGGATGGAATCAGGCGAAGGAAATGGCCCAGGATAGAAAGAAGTGGAAGAAGATAGTGAAAACAGAAGAATGAGAAGAACACACCTCTACACTGCATTATGCGGTAAAAGGAGAAAGCATTAAGTAAAGTAAGTAAAAAAAAAAATTGTATAGCATCCTCCACATCTGTATTTATATCAGAAACACCTGAGATTATGACATTGTTATTTTTTTCCTTCTGTTCTTCCATACTAAGCCTATCTTCTAACTCTTCAATCTTTCTTTTAAGTAAATTGTTCTCATTTTGTATTTTACTTACGGAGCTTAACAATTCTTCGTACTTTTCATTTTGCTCTTCGAAGCATTTCGACATAAATACCATCGATGTTTTCATTTCGCTTATTTCTTTATTGAATGTAATCTCCAGCTACTTATAATGAGCAGCCAACAAACTCTTCATAATAATCTTCAATTTTTTTTCGTCCAGTGTTAGACCAGTATTTCCTTTAATGGAATAAATTGGGCTAACCTCACTCTTAACAGCTGTTTCACAACAATTTACTTTTTCATCAGAATTTACTACACCTGCCTGTAATTCTATGAAAATGTGCACAACATATTACACAATCCACAGCAGCTATTGCCTTTTTCTTGCAATGTTTACATCGATTTTCAGACTTTTCTGACACCTTACTTTTATCGCCAGCCTTGTTGTTTTACAATTTTGAAATTAAATATGTTATGCTATGTTGAAGAAAACCCCATAGTAGCACTACGAGAACCTTCACATTTGAATGGTTGAATGTAGAACCTGGGTATTTAAAGTACTAAAAGAATTGAAATAAATACACATGTAAATATAAATCGTGCAATCACCAGCAACTATTTGACGAAGGCAAAGAAGCAAAATTTATGCAAAAGGATTTAATACCCAGCCTAAGTACAACCGCCCTGTAGTATTGCTTCTTTATCTAAATAGTGGTCTCAGCCTTTTTAAATCCACTATAAATATTACATCTTAATTCATTGACAATATCTTGATTGTAAAGTTGAATATTCATACAATTTTCACGTTTTTCAGTTTGTATTAAAATTTATCTATGAGAAAGAACTATTCGGAATGCACTGAATATTTTATTAACTGGTTTAATGAAAATATCTTCTTAATTTATGCTACATTCTCAAGCATAAGATGTAGATTCCATATATGTAAAAATACTTTGGGAACAACCCAGAAATTGTCAGTAAACCTAATTTCTTTATTAATAATAGTTAGTAAGAAAACCATTAAGAAGTACACAAATATAGCAAGTGACAATATCAAAAAATTGTTTTAATTTGTAATTTTTGAACGGGTCGTACGACCTTAAGAGTTTTTAAACTTAAAATGTTGTGTACCAACTACGCAAACTAAACTAATTTACTTCTAATATTCATGCAGAATTAGAATGCATAGGTGCAAATGTCGTTGCAGATTTAAGTTCTACAAGCTGATTAATTAAAATAGATAAAGCGCTGAGATCCAAAGGTTACAAGGGCTCTTAAGCAGATGCGGATTATTATTGAAGCGAGCAGAAGGTTAATTATAATAATGGGCCCATCTCTAACTTTTGTTTAACTCCAAATGTTTAGCATCGCATTAAAAGTAGATGTATGTATTTCTATTAAAATTTTAAGCGCTAAGCAGGTCTCAGTCTCCTAAATACCCCTGCACTTTTGGTTCCTAGGCTTTAGCTTTTCGAACAGCACAGCTTGTCTATATCTCGTAAGCTTTCAGTGAAAACTTGGTTACTTACTACAAGTTATTTACTTTTTACGATTTACTCTTAAAATCTGATATTAAACGGAGAAATTATTTCGAATGGTACATCACCAGTTCAATAATAATCAATTAAAAGGCAAAGAAAAGCTGTTCCATACTTCAACCCTAACCGAAACTAAACTGCGAACTTTACTTATATCTACATATTTTATACATAATTTTAGTCATTTTCACTGGCTTAACTACTTGATCCCTACTAGTCTAGACCTTGCCCAACAAACAAAAACACATATTGTGTTGACAAATAAAGACTTCGGGCCGGTTTTTCAGTATAAGTTTAAATTGAAGCATTTATTTTTATTTAAACCCAAGGGCAGGCTTTTCAATCATGATTTAAATTGATTTCAGAGTTTAAATCTAGTTCAGGTCAAATATGTTGGTTTTCAGTGCTCGTTCAGCACCTTAGTGTTTTATAACAAGAATTTAATTTTGTTTTTAATATTTTTAAAGATCGTAACATTGTAAAACTTATACGTTGTGTACATTACGGTATTTAAGTTGGAACTTAGTTTAAGTCAGCTTAAACTAAGGTTTAACTGCATCGAACCTTGGCTTAAGCTCTAAGTTAGTCAAACCTTCAAACCTCTGCACTCTGATTATGAATGGACCTTAGATATTGCAAATCTAAACTAATAAATACCACACGTTTATGATCAGTGTTAAACGCAAGAAAAATATGTATTTTAATGAGCTTTATGCTGCAAGGGGGATTTTACCGAATTTGCACATATAATGACTCGAGGCTAGGTACCATAACTTTTGAGGAAGTTGAACTGTGAAAGTAAAACGTTTACTGAATGTTTTGGACTATCATCCCAATAAAGGTATTTGTAGCAAGTTTATAAGTTTTATTTAAAGTGCTTTTCAATATTTCTATATTTGACAAATACTAATAAATGCCAGGTTGGACAAATAGTTTTCTTGGATCTATGACACCAAGCTTTTAGTTAATAAAGTTTTCGATTTGCCAGTAATATTAGGTTGTATCAAAAGTTTCCGCCACTTTTTGTTTATATCGCGTATCCTTGGTAAACACATGCTTTAAACAAATGATAGTGCCACCTGTTATGTATTATTTTAAAGAATGAAAAATATGCTATTCGTGCCTTAAGGGTGAGTTTTAGTTAATATATTTTTCTTTTTTAAGTATTTTGGGTTGCCGGACTTAAAACCAGGGAAGAATGGATTGGATCCTCTAGTATTGCTTCTACCTAACAAAACTTCAAAATTCAGTAATAAATATTTGCGAATACCGATTTTTAATCTCTTAAACCTCTTTGTAAACCGACAGTGACATTGACAGAGTCGGTGAATGTTGGGTTGCCTATCTTTAATCAGTTTTTAAAAATTTATACAAAAATTTCTAAAGTTAAATAAAGATCACCCCAAAATTATACAAATTTGCGAAAGGGTCGATACATGCATAGGAAGATAATATTGAAACCCCGCTACATGCGAAAATCAATACATTGTTGATGGATGTCTTGTGCAAGTCCCTTTTCGTAAGTTTTTCATAATAGGCCATAATTTAATTACTAGATATATACTGTTAATGCCGACCTGTACTGCCAACAACCGGATAGGATGTATGCCGTTTTATCTCAGAAATGCCCTTCATTGGTCAGCAGAAGGCGAGTACTAGTCCAACACGACAATGCCCCAGGGCATAGGTCATGTTTGACTCGGCAAAAAATTCAAGAGTTAGATGGGGCGGAAGTTTTACTATATCCAGCATATAGTCCAGATATCGCTCCACCCGATTATGGTTTATTCCGTTCAATGGAATATGATTTGCGTGGACAGAAATTTTTTAATGGTGAAGCGTTTGAATAGACATGCCGGACATTCTTTGTGTCCAAAACAAAAGAATGGTATTGTGATCAAATGCGAAAACTCGCTGAAAGATAGCGTATGGTCATCGAAGTGGTGAAGAATAAATCTATTCTTTATTTTGTAATTTATTGGTTTTCTGTAATAAATAATACACTTTCAAAAGTGGCGAAAACTTTTGATATAACCTAGTAATATCGGGCAAGTTTTTATTTTTAGATATTTGAAGGATGGCTCTTCTAAAAAAATACATATATTCTGAGGTTTACTTCAGCGAATTTAATAAACATTTTATCAAAAAATCCGATTAAAAGCATATTTTCAGGTTGGGTAATTTTTTACGGGAATGTTAGTAGTCTATTGGGTCCTCTTCTAACTACGAGCTCTGTCGAATTAACAGGATTATCTTTCTAAACATTAAATTTCCATAAATAATGCTTGACAAATGGAAATCGTTTGCTATGTTTTCTTTCCATTTTGAAATAAGTACAAAAGATGACCTTATATTGAAAACAGAACGCAAAAATAATATACTCTTAACGCCCTTCTCACTTGATTATTGAGCATTTCATTAGAAAGATGCATTGCTATCGTAGTTAGTGACATAAGAGCTAAATAAAACCTTTACCAGTGCAATAGTGTCTCAGAATATCATCGATCATATTTTAAAATATAAGTACCTACCTACTACTACTTACTTGCAGCTAAAACCTTGGTTCAGAACTGAATTCAGTGTTCAGCTTGAGAATTATTAAATGGAAATCTGAGAAAGCTATCTTGCTTTAGTTAATATTTAAAAATTAAAATTAATTGGATTCGATGCTTCGTCGCGCACGAGAATAGACGTGTTTAGTAGTGGTGCCGTCTTAATTCTAAAAATACTTGAGTTCTATAACGAAAAAAGAAGGAAAAATTTCAAAATGCCATTCACCAGGGAACAACGCGATGATATTACGACTATAATCACAAGTGTCACGGATAATATGTGTAGTGATATGAAGTTTATTAGTGCAATGGCAAAAGCTGTTGCAGAGAGTGTTATAGCTAATTTAAATGCCAAGCTCACTGTACATGACGACAAAATTAAATTGCTAGAAGATGAAGTGGGTTCGCTAAAAGAGCAAAATGTCATCTTAAAAAATGGCTATGTTAATTTAGAACAATACACGCGTAGAAATACTATTCGTATTTTTGGTGTCAAGGAAGAAAATTCAGAAAACTGCGAGACTACGATAACGGAGTTATTTAAAGACAAGTTGGGCGTTGATATTCAGGGTAATGCCATTAATCGGGTTCATAGAGTTGGGCCATCTGTTAACAACAAGCCACGTGCAATAATCGTTAGTTTTACTAGTTACAAATACCGTCATATGATTTATTCGAAGAAGAGGATGTTAAAAAGTACTGGTATCATTATTAGGGAGGATCTATGCAGAGCTCGTCTACAGCTGCTGCAGGAGGCACAGCAGAAAGTTGGAAAAAATAATGCATGGACCAGTGATGGTAAAGTCTGCGTTAAAGTGCGTAACTCAATTAAGCATATTATTAATAATAATGATCTTAATGAACTTCATAAACTTATAACATGAATGGTTCGTCTAATTATTGGCAAGTTGGTATAGACAATTGTTGTTTTTTTTTCTTTCTTTTATTTTTAATTTTGTATTATTAGTTTAATGAAACATTAATGTGTATTTCTTATACCTACTTTAGATTAGTTTGTCAATTGTATTTACTTTTTTCCTTTAAATGGGTTGCGGGAGTATTTATCGTATAACCATATACGTAGGGATCCCATTTTTTTTTTTTTTTTAAACAAAAAACCGGGACACAATAAATTTTGTAGAATTAAGAGTTAAAAGAAATAAATTTTATTCGTTAGCACTATGTAGGTATTTTAAAATAAAAAAATTAGATATTTTGTCCTGGGCAAACCGGGACATATGGGATCCCTACATATACGTATCTATTTATTATTTGAATGGGCTTTTAAAATAAAATTGTGTTCAGGTACAAATACATTTCTGAGTTTAGGTATATTCATTATCTAGTATAGCAATAAGGCACCACAAAAATAACGCGGTCAATCGTGCTTACGATGTGATTTTTTGGCAAATGTCGCAAATTTTAAAATGTTGTCACCTTAACGTACAATCTCTTTTAAACAACTTCCAAGGTTTTAAGAATCATGTTATATATAATGATTATGACATAGTTGCTTGCACCGAAACCTGGTTAACTAATGATATTACAGATAATTTTATTTATATTAATGGGTATACTGTTGTTCGTAAGGATAGGCCAACTCGGGGTGGTGGCGTGGCGTTTTATATTAAATCCTGTTTGCAGCATTCTATTCTACCGTCCAGTTACGATATAGAACAATTATGGGTGGCTGTCGCCTTAGATAGAGATAGTTATGCCTTTGGAGTGGTTTATAATCCTCATAAACGTTTTTACTTGGATTTTTTGAATTCTTTAGAAACTACAATTTCAGTAATACTTCCTAAATGTAAGGAAATTTTCTGTTTAGGTGATTTTAATGTTGACCTTTTAGATACCAAAAGTTCTGCTACTGAATATATGTTTGACTTTTTTGAGAGCCTTGGTTTAGAACAAATAGTGAATGATCCCACAAGGGTTACGCAATTTTCTTCTACACTTATAGATTATGTTATGGTGTCTAATAGAAACACGGTTTCACAGGTATCAGTAGTAACTGTACATGAAATATCAGATCATAATTTAGTATGTGTCTCACTTAAATTAACTTATAATAAACCTACACCCGTTATTCGGAAATATAGAGATTTTAGATATTTTAATTATAACCAATTTGATGCTGATCTGCGTTCGATCCCATGGGATAATGTATATGATGTTGAAGATATAAATGGTAAAGTTCAGTTTCTTGTTGATAATTTACTTATACTTTTTAATATACACGTACCATTTATAACCTCTAGGTTTACAAAAAAATATGCACCATGGTTAACCAATAACGTTAAAGATATGATTCATATACGTGACGTAGCACTAAGCCGATTTAAAAGAACTAATGAACCTCAGCACTGGGAGTACTACAAACAACTGAGAAATCAAACTACAGGTGCGATTAGACAAGAAAAAAAAACTTATTATAACACAATTCATGCAACTAACTGTAAGTTATTCTGGAGCGAAATGAAAAGTATCAACCTGACTAAAAGTAATTCTAAAGTCAATCTTCCACAAAATTTATCTGACTGTAATAAAATCAATAATTTTTTTATTAATAGTGTCCCAAAATTAAATACGGACATTGACACGTTACAATTTTATCTGAATAATGTTGCTGAATCTGTACAAACTACTTTCAGTTTCAGGCCTACAGACGATATGGAGGTACTGAAAATTTTGTCTTCAATCAAAACCACGGCTACCGGTGTTGATGATTTAAACTCAAAATTACTAAATCTTTGTATCCCGTTTTTACTTCCTGTGATTGTGCACTTGGTAAATAGCTGTATTACAAAATCCGTTTTTCCAGATGTATGGAAGCGGGCTCTTGTTACTCCTTTGCCAAAAACATCGCAACCAACAAACTTTAAAGATCTTCGACCCATTAGCATTTTGCCAGTTTTGTCCAAAGTCGTTGAGAGAGTATTGGAAAAACAATTGCGTGAACATATCCAACGATGTGGCCTTCTGCCAGATGTACAGTCGGGTTTTAGATGTGGTCATAGTTGTACTACGGCACTAACCAAAATTATAAATGATATAATCTTAGCCAAGGATGAGGGTAAAATTGTAATTTTAGTACTTCTTGACTACTCTAAGGCTTTCGATACGATAAATCACCTAATACTGTTAGCTTTACTTCATTATATTGGACTGAACCAAGATTCCGTTGATCTGTTATCTAATTACCTTTCAAATCGTTATCAAGCTGTTAAACTGAGTGGTCAAATATCTGAATACGTTAAGCTTGAGTCAGGTGTACCACAGGGATCAATTTTAGGTCCACTACTTTTTACTCTATATACGTCATTATTTTCATCGGTATTACAATCATGTCAATCTCATTTTTATGCAGATGATTCGCAAATTTACAAAGCATTTAAGCCTGATGATACGCTATTAGCCTGTGATGAAATAAATAAAGATCTTGAAGCACTAGCAAAAATATCTCAGCAACACGGCTTGGTATTAAATGCGAATAAGTCTGCGGTATTAGTATTTGGTAGGAAATGTGATAGACTTAAGATACTGGATGCTATAGATATCAAAATAAATTCAGAAACAATACCTATGGTGGACTCTGCAAAAAACTTAGGTTTGATTCTGGATAGCGATCTGCGGTTTAGAGCTCATGTATCAAAATGTCTGCAAAGTGCTTATTGCAATCTTAAGTTAATCTTTCAATCTCGCAAGATGTTAAGCCAAAAAATTAAAATCATGTTATGTAACAGTTTGGTGCTATCAAAATTTGACTATTGTGATACGGTGTATGGCCCATGTTTAGATGCACAAGACAAATACAGAATTCAAAAAATGCAAAACTCCTGCTTAAGGTTAATATTTGGCATCAGGAAATTTGAAAGAATTTCACACAAATTACAAGATGCAAATTGGATGAATATGCAAAGTCGACGCTATTTACATACTGCTTGTCTCTATCATAAGGTGATAACCACTCAATGTCCGCCATATCTTTATAATACCATAACCTATCGTACTGATGTTCACAATCTAAATCTGAGGTTTAGGGGCAAGTTAAGTGTGCCGCGGTTAAATACGGAGCAAGGTAAACATTGCTTTGCATACTGTGTTTCTAAGTTGTATAACTCTTTGCCTCTGGACCTCAAATCATTAACACTGGGCAGGTTTCGGTGCCGGCTTAAGTGTCTGCTTATAGAGAACAAACTGGATTTGCTATGTAGTTTATAAAAGTGGAATGTGGTAATGCGTAGGTGCTAAACTGTACGCTAGAATTGCGGAATTGTTGCGTGGCTATGTTTATTTTTTCTATGTTTATATTTTGTTTTTTTTATTATTTCTTTTTTTTTCCCTCTACTTTTTTCTTTTCCCACTTGCAGGGTTAAGTGGTAGAGCAGCCAGCATGTTTTGCTAGGCTGAACTTCGCCCTGCAATTTGTTTACATGTATATATAAAATTAAGTCTGTATTTCTAAAATAAAGGCAATTTATTATTATTATTATTATTATTATATTTATACAGCATGGAAATTATATAGCTGCTATAAAAAACCAAAAATCTTCTTCTAGAACTGGCATGCCCTTTACAGGCATGTCTGTGGCTTTTTTTTTTAGTTTAAATCATTTTATTTATCAACATGCTCCATTACATATAAGATGTAATGCTACTTAGCTTAATTAAATTTACAAAAGGTCTATCCATAATAAAGATTATACAACAAACATAACATAACCACTTATTTACTATAATTAACATTAACCATAGTGCAGTGTAACTCTAAACTCTAAATGAATAATATTCTAACTGTGAGTAATAAAAGTTTCTTTGTTACTAAAAATTTTCAGATTAATAATTAACACTTTCAAATAACTAGTAATATAATAATATTATTATTGCAGTGTATCAAAAGGAATGAACTTTATAAAATTTACAAACGATTTTAAACGTTTCTCTACTAAATCTTTTTTATCAATAGGCCAATTATTACCTTCGTTATTGTTTCTTAATACCCTTCTTTCATTATCTATTTTATTACAATGGTATAATAAATGATCTATTGGTCACCCGTATTACAAGGGTACGTAGCGCTATCAATTGTTTTAAATCGGTGTAAATCACTTTTGATTTTTCCATGGCTAGTTGTCATTAATGGAAATTCTGGATTCATAGCTATATTCAGTTCTTTTCTCTTCATCACAGATGAAAAAAACGATTTAGTTATAGCACCTTTGTTCATTTCGTCCCACTGTAACTGCCACACAAAACCCTTTTTCATCGGTTCACTTATCACTGCACTCTTTGATACCCGGTTGTATATTACTATCCCACCATTCTTTTGAGCGATTTCCTTGGCAAGGTTGTCTGCCATTTCATTGCCTGGAAACCCTGTATGTGCTTCGACCCATTTGAAGCAAATCTGTTGTTTCCTATTATTACATTTAACATTCTTCTTATGTGTTCCACAATGGCTTCGTGATTGGAAGAGCTTTTCCACGAGTTTAATGCAACTTGACTATCTGTATATATGGTCAATGTTCTATCTTGGATTGGGATATCTTCTGCTTCATCGACTTTTTCTGGAGCCTTCAAAGTTTTAGCTTATTTAATTACACATTTATCGTACAGCTTCCCTTTTCCTACATACTGCAGCACAACCGACACTATTTTCTTACCTACTAACATCTGAGAAATCTTCAAAATCCCTTTCCCCATTGTGAACGTTTTATTTTAGGTGCTTCTGCATTATTCGACAGGTACTGGTCAACTATAGTGCAAATTTTCGTGTTTCCAGTTTTTCATAATTTGATAAGTACTTGCCATTTCTGCTAATTTAATACATATAGGCGTCAATCCAGTAATGATGCACGACATTTCGTATGAAATAGGTCGATAGGTCTTTGCTATTTTTATATTTATTAGCCTTTCAACTCTTTTTATTAAATTCCGGTTAGCTTTCTTCCTTATCGCTTCTACACAAATTGGAATTCCGTAAGACAGTAACGGTAGTATTGCCCCTTTATACATGATTTTCATTACTTTATATTCCAGGCCCCATTTAGTTTTGGCAGTTCTTGATAACATATTTGTATTGACACCCTTTTATTGGACACTAATAACACCTTTGACTTCTTATCGTTAAAAGTGGTTTTATTATTCTTGGCCGATTCTATTACCTCATATAAATCAGCGTTCGCATAGTTCTCCCCTTCGATTGGAGATTTACCTCTTGTCATTATCAACAAGTCATCTGAAAATGCGATAAGTTTAGTTTGCTTCGTATATGATAGGTTTAACAGGGAATTATATAAAATTATCCAAAATCTTGAGCCACAACATGACCTTTGCGGGCATCCTTTAGTCACATTTTCTTCTATATGATTAAAATTTAGTTGAAAAGTTGCTCTTCTATCACGAAAGTCGTCTGTGTTCCAATTATATAAGTATAATTTCTTAATGTATCTAAAACGGACGACCACCATCCAGCATCGAATGCACGTTTCATGTCAAGGCTTATGACAATGACATCATTTTGTTCTTTAAGGTTTGCTTGTATAAATTCTTTTACAGCCATTACTGTATCAACGGTGCCGATTTGTGGCTTAAAACCAAACTGCTTTCTTTTTTCCACCTAATAGGAAAAATCCCTCTTTGTAGGCATGTATTATAGATTGAAGTCACAAATGACGGAATGATCTCAAAGAGTTTTAGTAGTACCTATTTTAATTCCTATTCCATCCTCTCCTGGTGTCTCGTTGCTATTAAAACTCCTCATCGCATTTAATACCTGCTCTTTTGTGAATTCAGCCTGTGTTTTGAAATCATTTTTAATCGTTTTCTTGTTTCTCTTTGAAAATCCTTGTCTGTATCAGGGTTGCCTTTTGGTATAAAATATGGTTCATAAATTTTATTGTGTCACATAAATCCATAGTATAAGACATAAGAGATGTCTCTGGTGTGCGTATCAATTAGCCTACAGACATAGGGTACCTACAGCTTGCACCTCTACTTCAAAAAGGACTTATTAGGCAGAAATACCCCGGTGGTTAACCATTGCCTTCCGAGGGAAACGGTCGGGTGTTTTCGGTGTATATGTGCCCCTGAGAATCGAACCCGAGCCATCTCAGTGGTCAGCCGTAAGCTGAGCCACGACTGTGACAATCTGTTCATTACAGAGCTATAAATTTGCAAAAGGAAGAGTCGTGATACTAAAGCTTCTGCTTAGAATCTAAACAATAGTAGAAAATATGTTAATATAATATTAGCTAATACTTTAAGAAGTACATTATTTTGTTATTTGCAGTAAATATGGTTTATACTTACGATACCACCGGTACACCTATATTGTAATGCATATTTAATAATTTCCTTTGTAAGTCTAACAGCAGATTATAATACTTGTACTTCGAGCTTGGGCATTGAAAATAACTATGTATTTATTAAGATCTTTTAAATTAACATCGTTTTGTCAAACAAACGTATAAAATTACTGTCTTTTGCCGCCATGATTTCTTAAATTAACAATTAAAGTAGTAAGAACAATTCTGAATACAAATATTTTTGCATCTTCAAATGAAACCAAACTGTTTTTAACTGTAATAGTTTTGTCAATCCACAGACTCATTACTAACAAATAATATATCATTAAAGGAAAATTTTAGATAAAATCAGAAATACTGGAAAAGGTTGCTTCCTTATTTTTCCCCAAAGTACAAATACGTCTTCGGTTACTAAAATATCTTATTATTATTCTTTATTGCTGTATTTGACCATTATCAGAAGAGTTATGAAAGAAAATGGTGATTATTCGAACTTCTGAATAATTCATTTCATTACGGCCTTTTAATACATTTCAGCTATGACCGTACTTCATTTATGTTTATCTTGTATTTTAGATTCGCCGGTTTCTACAAAACTTTGTTATTTGGCTTTAACTTTTATTCTTTAAAGTCATCAGTTCCGTATTATAAATATTATAAAAACTTCAACATAGATTTTATATTTTCCATATTTCATTACAGTAATTTATTTTCTTTCTGTCATAAATGAGGTTTATTGGAGATTACGTTTTAAAGTTCCCATTAAGGGATTGCCATACGGTGTTTCTCTAAGCGTTCAACAAGAGCATTACCCTTAACTGCAATGAAAACTTTAATAGAAAAGAGAACGGCTTTAAAAATGTTACGAGTATTTGATACCTTTTCCACATAGAATTGCAGCATCTGTGATAGTTATAAATGCGAATCGAAAAACGATAGCATGCTTTGAGGCATTTATATCTAATGCAGAATTCCATTTGAAGTAAAATTGGCATTTTAAATGGAACGTTACGAATATGTAAATCAAAGTGTTTTTAGTAAAAACATGTGAGTTTCAAAAGCACTCCCAGAAATAAACTAAGATACTTTGAAGTGCGAAAGCAATACCGATATAGTTTGAAAACAATAACAGTAAAGACTAAAACGGTTCAACTATCTATCGATTATAAACGTGCACCCTCATTACACCGAAGTATCAACGACTAAGTCTACGTGTAGCATACAAATAATTTCTCCAGGGACTTGTGGTGCAGATTCTATTTCATCATTTAACTGGCGTATCACAATGGGCAATTTTAGTTCCCGTTTTACACTATTTTTATTTTACCTTAAATTTGTTATATAACGCGAAAAGCGCACAGAGTTCGTGCAGTACATTTACAAAAGACTCGAAAAGAAGTGATGGTAACTGAGAATTTTAAAATAAAATAACAACAAGACAAAAATTTTATAACTCGTAATAGAGCTACTCTGTGCTGTATGTTACAAGCGTTATGGGGTTCCTTGTAAACTTATGGCTACAAAAAGAGGCAAACTTGAAGTTTCTACAGGTTACAGGAGATTGCATTGTCACACAACGCTTTTTATATTCGCCGTTAAAACTAGAACACACTCGGGGAGCGTTATTTGTTACGAAAGTATTAGTTTTGGAAATTTATGCAACCTGAGGGATTTCCTAAAGAAACTTATGTGACTATTCAGTGTTCTAGAATATCTGTTATGTAATTATAAGGATTGTACTTTTCGATTTATTGTTCAACCAGTCATACTTAACAATTCACCAAATGTAAATTAAGAGGGCGTTTTGAAAATTGTTTTTCAGTATACCTCTCCGAAAACAGTTGCTTTCCTGACGGTTTATGGGTTGCGAAAGGGCATATTTCCCGTGCACTGCACGGGAAAAATTTTTCCCGGCTTATTCCACCTCCATCTGTCAAATAAACACTCCCATATAGAACAATCTAAAAGTTTGCCACAAAGAAATTCAAAATTCAATTTTAAAAATTAATATTTTGGAAACTGCTTAGTATCGACTAGAAATTTTAAAAATTAAATCATAATGAAGGTTGCCTAGATTCAAAAATACCTAAGATTCGAATACTGAATCCGAGTCGAACCGAATCCTTAAGATTCGAATTTACTTGGAACTCTAAATTCAAATCTTCGAACTAATGTCTCAGATTCAAATTTTTACAGCGAATTCGAATTGGATTTATCAAGCCGTGTTCAAGATTCGAATCCAAAAGTCAGATTTAATCGTTGAATCTCCAGCTCGGATTCCAAAATTTCTATTTTTTATTTGAATTACAGATTTGTGTATATTATTTATTGCAATAATTCTGATATTTAATAGTATAGAATTTACTTAAAAGGTACTTCGATGAAGTGGCAAATTTAAGACCAGAAAGAAGTAATTTTTTACTTAGAAGAACGGTCATCAGATACCAAGTTTCTACATAAAATCTCGAAAACCAAATCTGAAACTGGAAGTTTGAATTTGTAATTGTGATTCAAACTGAAAATTCCTTTTTGCAATTTCAAATATTTGGAATATAAATTCATATTTGTGATTCGAAATTCCTATCCAGGTTCAAGATTCGAATTTTATCGTAGCAGATATTCGAATCTCAAACGCAGGTTGGTTACTATCCGTTCTCATTGTTAGCAGTCAGTTCTCATTGTTTGTCACAAAAAAATTAAAAAATCATTAATTTGAATATCGTAAATCTGTATTTTTGGGAATTCCTGGGCGGCTATTAGAAATTTTAAAACTTGGGTTACAATCCGTTCTCAGTATTTTCCAGAAATAAGTTCAAAAACTGTTTAATTTCAATATTAAAAACTTGTATTTGGGCAATTCTTTAGCTTTAATTAGTACATAACTTTAGAAATTCGTTTACAATCTGTTGTCATAGTTTGCCACAAAGAAATTCGAAAAATCCTTAATTTGGATGCTAAAAAATCTGTATTTTAGAGATTCCTTGGCGCCAACTAAAAATTTTAGAAACTGTGTCCAATCCAGGAGATGTAAACCAAATCAAAGGAAAGCAAAAATAACATAAACAAGAGATTAAAGAAGTAAAAGCAAAAAACCAAAAGGAAAAAAGAAAACGATGAACTAAAAGAGGAAATTAACGCAATACACGATAAATTAGATACTATGGAAACAGAAAAAAGAAAAATAACGTTGTAATCCAAGAACTAGAAATAGACAACTAGAAATTGAGGTAAACATACGCTCCAAAACTAGGTAGTGAAATGTGCAAACGTGAAAAGTAAAAATGATGGAAAATGAAAGCAAACAAGTAAGCTGAGACATGATTAAAATATACATCAATAACGACACATCTCAAAAAGAGAGAGATATATAGAAGGAATAATCAGAAAAGCGGCTCAAGAAGAAAAAAAAGGGAGAAATGTGAAAGTAGGCTTCCAAAAACTAATAATAGATGAACAGGAATGGATATAGAGCATTGACGAAGAACGATTTGAGATTTCTGAAAGTAGAAAACGCAAAGAAATAAAAGCCAACACTACAAGACACTAAATAAAGAGGGTGCAATGGAGGAAATATGGTAACGATATGGCGAAAAAACGGGCAGCGAAAGAGGGGAAATGGAAAAACGGAAGACAAAAACGAAAGCAAGAGGAAATTTGGAAATTAGGAATATCAAATATTAGAGGTATTCAAGGAAAAGAAAAAGAATAGAAGCTGAAACTCACAAACGGGAACAAAGCGGGCAGACAAACAAAAACAAGTGACGGCCGGAGTAGGTTGCAGAATATTCACCAAAAACTAGTTGGGTAAATAACTAGCTGGGAAGCATAGAATGAAAGAACATAAGAATAAAATCCAACGAACGATTGTAGCAATATACGGATCAAACGAAAATGAAGAAGCCGAAACGTAAAATATTTGTTTAACAACGGCAACAGAAGAAGCAAAATAATCTGCGTATATTGCAGGAGATTTCATTACCAGAATAGGTAAAAGAGTTGAAACGTAGTATAATACAGTAATAGGCAAACATGAAAAAAACCTACGGAACAACACCGGTAAAAGAATGATAGATTTTTGCATAATACACAATTTAATAGTAACTAATACGTTTTTCCAATACAAAGACATTTACAAATATACAAGAGAAGTAAGAAGCGGATGATAAAAATTAATAATTGATTATATATTAGTAGAAAAAGACAATAGAAGAACTGTAACAGGTAGTTACTAACATAAGAAGAGGAACCGAAATACATACTGACTATCTCCTTATAGCAAAAACACAAGAAGAAATTGGAAAGAAAATAAGAATAATGAAACAAGTAAAAGAAAAGTGGAACCTGAAACCATAAGAACATATAAACTAAGAAACTAAGAAACAGCAAGGAAATATGAGCATGTAGTAAAAAGAAAATTAGGAATACGAGCCCAAAATAACAGAGGATAAAAGCTCAGAACATATCTAAAGACACACTATTAGTAGCAGCTAGAAAATTATGTGGCATCTGTAAAGTAATCTATAAAATCTATAAAAATAAATGTATGGCGAAAATACTTGGCAAACAGGGCTGCAGAACGTTATAAAATATACAAGGAACAGAGAAAACGAGTAAAAGAAGTGATGTTATTAGAAATTTAGATAATTAAAAAAAAATTGGGGAAAATATAGAAACACATAGTGAGGGAAATTAAAAGATTCTAAAATCGTTTAAAAACAAAAATGGACAAATACTGAAAGAAGAAAAGGAAATCATAAACAGATGTACGGAATATTTTCAAGGACCATTGTGAGTAAGCAGAGGCGTAGAAGAACCAATTGAACAAGAAGAAATTGAAACCAAAGTCGATAATGCACAATTAGAAATAGATAACCTGAAAGAAATATTAAAAATACTTTAAGAAATGGCAAAGCACCAGGACATAATAAAATTACAGAAGGCAACCGGAGTATTTTTAGAAATATGTAATGTATAAGATAAGGAAAGAAGAAGATATTCCAAAACATTGGAAAATAGCGCTAATTTTACCCATACATGAAAAAGGAGACAAAAAATATTACAGAAGAAGAAACGCCCAAAGCCATATCTTTACGATCAAGCAAATAATACATAAAGTTCAAGAACAGCAAATTCGCGTTTATTAATTTAGAAAAGGCTTTTGATAGAATGTCACGGGAAACACTATGGAAATGTTTGCAAAGGAAAGGCGCCAGTAGGAACTAATGTTAGGGGAAATACCAGATCGATACCATTTACATCCAAAGACTGAATCAGACAAGGCGAAGGATTAAGCTCAGTTTTGTTCTTACTATTTATGGACGAAATAATAAGTAAATTCCCATTCGAAACTAAAAGGCTGAATATTGGATACAGAGCTTTAAGGGGTAAGCATATCAGATGGGACTTTTGCAGATCACATAGTAGTAATAGCAGGAAAGGTAATTACATAAAAATCTAGAGATAAGAAGAAAACGGAATGAAACTAAATGAAAGTACCTATAGCCAAAGTCATTCATACATTCCCTGTACCACTATTTTCGATCCAAGAATTACATTCTTCGCAAGCATTAATAGTTTCTCCGGTTTCCAAAGTCAAATCGTCCTCCGATACTTAAATACTTTGTTTTTTCTACCTTTAATGTCAACCCCCATTTAACTAATTCTTCCTTAATTGTCCTGGTCATGTATTCTATATCTTCTCTATTCTGGGCTATTATGGCCTGATCGTCGGCGAATTGTAATGTATACAGTGCACCCTCTGTCATTGAAATTCCCATACCTCTTCCAGTTGTTTAGAACTTCATCTATATAGATTTTAAACAGTGTAGCTCATTTAAAAAAGGGGATTCTACAATATACGAAAATTTACAGAGCAATCTGTTTAACACCAGTTGCACTAAAAAGATATACTAAGAAAAGAGAAAAACGACTGGCGTCAGAAATTGAAGATAAGATACTCGATGAACAAACAGCTTTCCGACCGGGAAGGCACACCCAAGATAATTTATGTAATAAGAGCAATAGTAGAGAAATCAATAAGTAAAGACAACGACCTATAATTAGCGTTTCTGGACCTAAAATTCACATTCGACTTAGTTCCTCGTGAACACATATGGGAGACCCTAAGAGAACTACAGGTGACCACAAAACTGATGAAGGTAATACAAAGCCTACACAAAAATATAAAAGGGAAGGTGCGACTAAATGGACTAAAATCAGATGACTTCAAAATATCTAAAGGGATCAAACAAGGAAATAGCCTAAGCCCTCTACTTTTCGTCATATACATGGACTATATTTACAAAAACTGCAAAAACGAATTAAGGAAAGAAGTTTTAGGTCACTTCAATGTAAATCCACTATTTACACAAGACCTACTGTACGCGGACGATATACTGATAATAGCAAAAAACCGCAACAACTTCAATCAAAAATAGACACATGGAAAAACCACCTGCACTAAAAATGAATGACCATAAATATAGGGAAAAGCAACGGCATTCACATATCAAGAATAGAAAAAAAAAGGTCAAGTAGATATACACATAGACGGAAACATGCTAGAGCATCTGGATACCTAGGAGCTTTAATTAGCAACGACGGACGAGTAGAGACGGAAATAACAGTATACTACCAGGTAAATAATACTTTAATGGGGAAAAAGAATTGAGCACGAAAACAAAAATGCACCTATGTATACATATAAGACAATATATGTATACTCCCACATTACTATACGGAGGAGAATCTTGGGCAATAACAGACAAACACAGATCTAAACTAACAGCTACCGAAATGAGATATCTAAAAAGAGTAGTGGAAAAGACTAGAAGAGATAGGGTCAGAAACAAAAGCATAAGAGAAGACCTGCAACAAAACCCCATAGTATAGGTCCTGGAAACAAAACAACTACAATGGTATGGCCACATGATCCGAATGGGGGACGACAGATACCCAAAGAAGATATTCGAAATGAGATGTGCGGGTTAAAGACCAAGATGAAGATTCCGAATAGGATGGGAGGAAAACATCAAAGACATCGCTAGAAGAAAGGTAAAGACCTGGCAAGTAAGAACCCTAGCTAGGGACAGAAGAGAATACAAAAGATGGCTCAATGCCCCAACACCGTGAGGTAACTAGGAGAAGACAAAGTAAAGTAAAGTAAAAGTTTCTTCTACTTCTAATGTCAACCCCCATTTAGCAATTCTTCCTTCATTTTCCTTGTCATATATTCTATATCTTCTCTATCCTGTGCTATTATGGCCTGACCGTCGGCGAATTGTAGTGTAGGTATACAGTGTACCCTCTGTCATTGGAATTCCCATACCTCTACATTTCCTCTTCCAGTTGTTTAGCACTTATGCAGCAACCCTGTCTTAATCCTTTGTTTACCCTAGAAGTAAAGGAGAGAAAAAATGCGGCAGGAAAATTATAGGAGAATTATGGGGTATTGTGGAACAAACATATATCCAGAAAAGCAAAAGCACAAAAATAACACAATGGTCCAAAGCACAATTTCATATGGTATAATAGATGGATTATTGAAGACGAGAGGCACGGCACGTATATCACGCAGAGAAAGAATCAGAAATATACGAATTAGAGAGTTAATGCAAGTAGACCATGACATAGTTGAAGAAGTAGGAAGAAGGTAGCTGATGTGGTATGGGCACGTACAGAGAATGGGAGACAACAGAATTCCGAAAAAGCAATGGAATGGTTGCCTCCGTAAAGAATAAAGCGGTCGTCCACGAAAAGAATGGTACCAGGACACACAAGAAGCAATACTTGCGCGACAAATCAAGGAGGGACAGAGCTCAGTAGAAAAAAATTTTGAACACCGGAAGTCCCGGAAAAGAGTTATGAAATCGTAAGAAGAAGAAGAATAAAATCCAGGTCGTGATGACAGGAGATGACCAAGGAAAAATAAACAGAAAGATACAGCATAAAACGGTGCATTTCAATATCTGGTAGTAGGAATAGAGATCAGTTAAAGACAAGAAATAGAAATCAATAGGATAGATAAAGTAGTAAAAATGTACTATAAACAACTTCATTAATAAAAGAGAAATAACACGAAAAACAAAAATAAATGTGTTCAAAACTATACATAGACCTACTCTAACATTCGGATGTAAAAGCTAGATATTAAAAAGAGGGCATAAAAGTAATATACAGCGGCAGAAATGAAGTAGACGTATCCCGATATCTCATGGCCCACGACATGCATGTCGAATTTGTGAAAGAGTAAGATGGAAGTCTAATAGTGAAACCTAAAAATATACGACACTTAAGGACAATTAAGTTGGTGGAGACATCTGCAAGGATGAACAATAAAAGACCAATCAAGCAAGTGTTGGAGACAAAGGTGTAGTTGAAGAGGAAAAGAGGAAGAGGAGGAGGAAAATTAAGAAAAAATTAAATTTGAATATTAACCATTTGTATTTTATAAATTCCTTATCGTCGATTAATGATTTTAGAAAGTAGGTTACAATTTACAATCATTTCTCCTCGTTTGCCTCAAAGAAATACCAAAAATCTTTAATTTGAATATTAAGAAATGTGAATTTTGGAGAGATTCCTTAACGCCGATTGGTAATTTTAGAAATTAATTTACAAACCATTGCCATTGTTTACCACAAAAAAATCATTAAGTTGAAGGTTAAAGATCTGTATTTTGGGAATTCCTCAGCGTCGATCAGTAATTTTAGAAATTAGGTTGCATCCGTTCCCATTTTTCGTAAATATTTAAATAGCTATGCAAATAACAGTTTCAAACCATCAAAACCAGAACATATTTAGCAAACAAGATATTAAGCAGTACTTGAAGCTTCCACATTCGACCTTGTATAAAGAGTTTAATTATTCATGAAAGGATCAAAGGAGCAGGAGAAGCCCAAAAATACGTTCCGTGTGAAAAGTCGTGTTTACCTTACACTGGTAAATAGTTTCAAACTTTATTTACCTTTCCAAAAAACATTTAGTATTAATTAACAATGAACAAGGAGGTCGCTTTGAATAATGTATAACTTGGGTATATCTTTACCTCGTAAAATTCGCATAAAACTAAAATAACGCCCTTTCAAGTAGAGTAATAAACTAAAGATACGATTTTAATTGAAATACGAGCCCAACGTCAATGAAATTCGTACACCTGTATTTTTCGTTACACCTATACCTTTAGAATGCTAAAAAACGACTCTTTACTACGATATTCCGAAAAAATTATTTTTAGCGTAGAAGTTTGATTTCTTCTTTAAAAATATGTGTACTCATTTTGCCGAATTTTAATAATTGATAGGAATGAAATTAAAATCAAACCTAGACATACAGTTCAATGAAATTCGTACACCTATTTTGCGAGTTCACTGAAATTCGTACACTTAGGGATCTTATTTCGTATTCATCTAATTGCTATGTTTTTAATTGTTATCGAGTTTATTTACAACATGTATGTATAAGCCCGAAGCCAATGAAATACATACACCTAAAATTTGTTACCTTAAACATGAGTAATTTGTTAATAAAGAGCTATGTAAACAAATTTAAAAAAAAAACATATGGACTGAATTTATTGACTTTTAATTACATGAAACTAAATATACTTATTGAGGCTTTTATTAAAAATTTGGTGGCCAAACAGAATATCAAATGTTTAATTATGGAGAGCAATAAATTAGACCAAAGAAATTCAAATGGTTGGGGCATGCTCTGAGGAAAGCCCATGTTGTATTGGAATGAAACCCACAAGGTCTTCCAGTGGACGCCTCCGCATTACATAGAAAAGGGCAGTACAAGAAGAATATGGAAAAACCATCAGACAGTTATGTGCAACTGCCCAAGACAAGGAAGAGTGGAAACAGTAGTAAAATGTTATATGTAGATATTTAAATAACCACACAGTAAAATACAATATTAACCTTTGTAAATAACCCTATGTCCCCAAAGGGGAGTAATGGGATTTGATGGTAATAATAATAAACATACTTAGATGCTACATAGTTAGGAAATCCCCATTATTTAAAATATCTATGTATGTACAACATACTTTGGTATTGAGTGGCATCGCCTTTATTTTTGATTACTGCTCTTAGACGCTTGTTTATGCTTCTTATTAGTTCTTGGCACTGCTGTGCAATGATAGAATTCCAAATTTTGGGTATTCTTTCTTTAAGAAGAGACCTAGAATCCTTTTGATAATTCCCGAAAAGTTTCCTGTGGGGTGCAAATCGTAACTAGATGACGGCCAGGTACAAAACATTAATGCTGTGATTTTATAGCCACTGCAACTTACCCCATCTTGTTGAAAAATAATGTCTTCATCAGTATATAGCTTTTTCATGGACGGTAGAACATGATTCTTAAGAATACTTTGATATTTTTCGGCATTAACAACACCGTCTAGAAAGTGAAGGTTTCCCACAACATTGGCACTCATGTAGCCCCATATCATTATTCTATCAGTGAATTTAACTGTTCACGGGGTGAAAGACTTCAAATTTATTGTGAATAACTCTACCGCGGGAAATACGTAGCAACTGGATGAATACTAGACCAAATTCCTAAGTGTACGAATTTGACTGAACTCAAAACGTAGGTGTACGAATTTCATTGAACCGTAGCTCTAAATTTAATTTAAATTTTATTGGTACCAGTTATCAAAATTCAGCAAAATAGAAATACCTATTTTTAAGATAAGAAATCGAAATTCTACGGTAAGTATTAATTTTTTTTAAATATAATTGTAAAAAACCGATTTTTAGCATTTTATAGGCATAGGTTTAGCGAAAAATACAGGTGTACGAATTTCATTGACGTTGGGCTCGTATGTACTGGTTTTCATTCATGAGTTTATGGATTTATTCTGTACATTTCTCATAAAAACTAGTTTAGTAGTACCTACATGTAACGAATAAATTAACGGGTTATTACTAATTGTAAATATCGGCATGCCCGTAATAATTTATTGCTTTCCAGTTTTTCTTTAAGATTGCGAACAGTGAAAGGTTACGGCCGTAAAAGCAAACAATTAAATAATACAAATGCAAGTCGACCTATACAGGACGTTAACAAATAATTAATTAATACGATACGTAAGTCAACAACGACGACAATAGATTTATATTCAATTCTACAGAATTAATATAACATTAATTTGATTAAAGTGCAAACGAGACAAAGCAATACCAGTACATATACGGAATATCATAAATTCCTAAAATTTAATACAGCTCTGTTGATTCTAATTACGGATTAATTTAATCTCCTGTTTGTAAAATCGGACATTAATAGCATAACAGAACTCTTTTATATTGAATGTGCACCACAGTTCAGTCAGTAGGCATAAAGCAACCTTTTAAATAAGCTCAAAATGTTATTTTTTGTCAATCACTAATCATCCATAAATTACATGCCGAATTTGTAAAACCCTATTATTTACTATTAGCCAATTTACATTTGCAAAACGTAACTGAATTCAGTTAAACCGCAATTGTTTACTTTCAGGACGCTTTCAGTTTATGACTAAGCTCGCGAGCTCAGTTGCATATTATTTATATGGGGCTTTCAGTACAGCCAACGACAGAGCTGTATTCGAAAGGCTTAATAAACGAATTGTAGGTGTAAATGCAAAAAACTGAATGTAATATTCGAACCACTGAATGCATGTAAAATAAATCAATCACAAGGGCTTAATTTTACGAGAACGTTTTTAGTTTTGAATTTATGTTATTCTGATAATATGTTTACCTAAGAAAATTATAATTAATCTTCTGATTTTAGAATCGATCAAATCACATTATTTAGTTATTTGCAAGCTTCCACTGTTGCTCACTTTGGATCAACGTTTTTAACCATTTGGGGAATCATTTCCCCAATTATTTTCATATCTAAATCGTCGTGAAACATGTGATCTACGCGTTCATATGAAATCATCAGAGTCTTATACATACACTCCCCAATTCGACGATCTGATAATATCGTGCGGTGGACTGCATGAATATTTTCGGGGATTGACACAGAAAAAGATCTTTCTAGTCTCTTTTAATATTCAATCGAAAATTAGCCGATTTTCACAGTTGCATGTAAAGGACATTGATCACAAAATATAGTAGACATATAGTCGTAAATCTTCGTACCTCTGAGCCCCTTTAAATATAGATTGCTTAGTATTGGAATTAATTTAATTTCTCAATTACAGTCGACATACTTCCTTTGAAATTTTATTTTACAGCAATGCTTCAATTGAATGAAATTTCTAATAAAGTCATTATTTATTACTACGGTAATAATTTTAATTCATACAAACAGGCCTAGGATAACTAGATATCAATATCCTCTCGTTTTGGGAATTTTAACTTAAATTGTAGGGAGCAGATATTTTATAGTTTACCTCAAGCAAATCGAAGATTGTACCTCAATATAATTCGCTGACAAATGGTTAAAAATGTTTTTAAAATTCCTTCACAACTCCGAACAAGGTAAGCATTTCAGATTGTGGTAAATAAATAAACCGTAGAGGCCAATCTACACCACCTAGGCTAGGGCCAACATAAACATTTCTGTATGCATAAATATCAAGACTAAAGCTCTTTTTAAAACCGTACCCGATGTATCATTTAGTTTGGTGGCATTATAAATTGATCATAGCATATGCAGGGTGTTTCTTTAATATTGCGAAAAATTTTAAGGAGAGATTCCTTGCCAAAAAATAAAGGCGGCATTCTATATAAACTTATTTCCAAAAACGTCTTCTATCGAAGTTATGCCCCTTTAAAGGGGTAGGTTAAAATTCAGTTTTTATTTTATTTCTCGAATTTGGAGAAACATAAAAGAATAGAATTTGGGATGTAACTTTAACTTATCAAAGGCTTTCCTTCACCAATATTTTTAATCATCTGCTACCCTCGAAAATGGTTGCAAATTTCAACCCTTGATACTTTTTTCATTGTATCTTTGTACGTAGTTGAAAATTTGCAATTCAAAGAATGTCATTTGAAAGCTTGGCTCACTTCAAAACTTTTCTATCTGTGCATTTTTTTCGTAAATTATATCGTTTATGAGTAAAAAAATAATGTTCAAATGTATCAAATGGCTTGAGAGATGCACAATGACCACTGATGACAACAATGTATTATTTTTGGACTCTTGATGAACTGAATTTAGGAAGAGAATAGATTCTGGTAAAAAACGACACTGAATTATGTATTTTTATAAGTCTAAAATAAAAACTAAATTGTACACTAGCTATTTTTAATAGTTTTTTTTTGTATTGCATGTTATGAACTTTATTGTTTTAGTCAAAAACGGTATAATTTACGAAGAAAAATGCAAGAGATAGAAAAGTTTTTAAGTAAGCCAAGATTTCAAATGGCATTCTTTAAATTGGAAATTTTCTATGTACAGAGATACAATGAAAAAACTATCAAGGGTTGAAATTTTCAACCCCTTTCGAGGGTAGCAGATGACTAAAAATATTGGTGTAGAAAAGCCTTTGATAAGGTAAAATTACATCCCAAATTTTATTCTTCTATATTCCTCCAAATTTGAGAAATAAAATAAAAACTGAATTGTAACCTACGCCTTTAAAGGGACGTGACTCCGATAGACGACGTTTTTGGAAATAAGTTTATATGGAAGACCCCCTTATTTTTTGGCAAGGAATCTCTCCTTAAAGTTTTTCGCAATATTAAAGAAACACCCTGTATATTAAAATACCTTAGATGCAAGGAAATCATCTTAAGAACGTGTATTCAGTAGGCCTATTCTGGGCCATCCACGTTCAAGAACAGATGGATTACATTCCCCTCTTGGCGTAACTAATCCAAAATTTTGAACTTTTACTTCAAATAAATAAGCTTTCTTAAATATTCCAGGAGGCGGTCGCGGCTCAGTTGATTCAGCGTGCGTCTGACTACTGAGATTGCCCGGGTTCGATTCCCTCGGAAGGCAATGGCAAACCACCGAGGTGTATTCTGCCTAGTAAGTCCTCTCTGGAGTAGAAGTGCAAGCACTTCCGTGGTTCGGAGCCTACGTAAAGCTGTAGGTCGTCCCCTATGTCTGTAGGTTACTTATCACGCACACCACAGGCATATGAAGAGAGCAACGGCAACGCCCTGTAAAGGGCATGCAACTCCAAGAAGAAGAAATATTCCAAATGTTTATTTCAGCAGTATGGATCGGATAAATTAAGTTTTCAATTTGTCGGAAAATAATCTGATTCAATTTTAGTTGAGTTAAATCGTTAGTACCACATACGAGTATTAAACATGCATTCAAGAAAATTCCAGTTATAAAGCTGTTCAGAATAGCAGTGCCGAGGTTTAAGTCTACAACATTCAAGCAATACGTTAATTTACGTTATACAGAGTGTTGAAGGAACGTTTTCGAGATAAGAACAATATATTCTGCCTGTACTTTTGAACAATGCGTTACACTTGATGTTAGGGAGCAGCTATACGAAACGTTATAAGGGAGATGGGTAGAGATAGGAGTCCCATTCCACGGTCTCTTAGGTTTCCCGAATTACGTCCTTTGGACCTTTGTATTTGCGGTTGAAGTTCATTTTGAAAACCTTTTTTATAATAATTTTTTGTGGCGCTAAATAACAAAAAACTAAACTAACTAATTTATTTAAGCTATTGAAAAAGAAAATAGCTCTTTTCTCGAAAACGATTGATTTGCGCTTATAAATCGTTCTTAAAAACGTCCTGGTTTTTTAATAGCTCAAAACATTTTAACTTTAATTTTAACATTATCAATTGAACACTTGATGTGTCAAATATATCTTCTCAATCTAACACGCATGACAAGCTGCGAATTGCAGCTATAATCGGACCTATGCAATCTAATTCAGAATGAAGGTTTAGTACGACAGGTTTTAAAAAATGTATGTCTCTATAGCAAACAACAGAGGAGGAACAAAGGAGACGACACAGGCCATGAAAAAGGAAAATGATAAAGTAAAAAATACAAAAATGGAGACGACCAACGCAATGAACAGGATTATTAAAACGAAAACTGTACAATATAATAATAAAGGAACTAAAAAGAAATTACATTGTAATGAATGGAGAATAGGAACTTGGAATGTCAGAGGAATAAATGGAAAAGAAATGGAATTACTTGAAATAATAGAAAATAATGATTACATATGCATAGCGGTGACAGAAACAAAGAAAAAAGGTAAAGGAACAACAGTACTAGGTGATGGTCATCTATTAATATATGAAGGAGTAGCAGAAACAGAAAATGCAAGTGGAGGAGTAGCATGTCTAGTAAAAAGGGATGTAGTAGATAAAATAAGAAGATGGGAATATATCAACCAAAGATTTTTATTAAAAGTAATAATACAAAAGGAACGAAATGAGATATTGACACTGGTGATTGTGTATGCTCCAAATGAAGATGCTAAAGCGGAAGAAAAGAATATATTTTGGATGGACCTACAAGAAACAATACAGGATTATGGAGGCAAATTAATCCTATTAGGTGACTTCAATGCTAGAATTGGCAATCAGCACGATAAGTGGCAAGGGGTGATAGGACAACATGGTGAACAAACGGTGAATAACAATGGAAAGCGTTTTCTAGAATTTTGTAATGACAACAACCTAATGATAATGAATACATTCTTTAAACATAAAGAAATTCACAAAATTACTAGAGAAGTACCGCAAAGAAAAGAAAAGTCAATAATAGATTATGTAGTAACTTCAAGAGAAAATAAGGATGTAAAAGATGTACGAGTAAAGAGAGATTATGAAATTGGCAGTGACCACTATTTCCTAGAAGCCAAATTTAGACAAAACGAAAACAAAGAAATTAACCAAATGCCTACAAATACTGAAACCAAGACTAAAATACGAAGCTACAAATTAAGAGATGAAGAACTACGAGAAAAATATTCAAAGGAAGTTGATAAAAACATTGAATACATTTATACGACGGGGAAAAATAATAACGTAAATGACATATGGCAAACGTTCAAACAAATAATCACAAAAGTAGCAACAAAAATATGCGGAGTAACCAAGAAAGGAGATAATAGGAAAAAGACGAAATGGTGGAATGAACACATTAAGGAAGAGGTGAAACAAAAGAAAAAACTATGGAAAATATATTTACAGAGCAAAAAACAGCAAGATTACGAGATGTACAAAGAGCAAAGAAGCAAAGTGAAAAACTTGGTAAAGGAAGCTAAACAGAAATCCTGGAAAGAATTTGGACAGAAATTAGAAGAGAACAGCAAAGAAAATCAAAAACTTTTTTATAAGGTACTTAAAAATCTGAGAAATAGACAAGAAGTAAAAGTGAGATCTATAAAGGATCGAAATGGACAACTGCTAACAAACGAAAAAGAAATCATGGATAGATGGGAAGAATATTTCTACGAACCACTCAATAATGAAAGACACGAACAAAAGAAGGACATAAGAAGCGAAGAAACAAGAAAATTAAGCCACACAGAAGAAATAAGTAAAATTATAACAGAAAAAGAATTACAGGAAGCGCTTGAAAAACTAAAAATAGGAAAGGCTGCCGGAGTAGATGAAATAGATCCCGAATTATTAAAATATATAGGGCCTACTGGAAAGGAAAAACTCTTAGAGATACTAAACCAAGCTTGGAAAACAAAGACTATACCGAATGATTGGAACACGGCTATTATACACCCTATACACAAAAGAGGTGATCCAAAAGATTGTAATAATTATCGAGGAATATCTCTACTATGCACTGCACTAAAGGTCTATGAAAGTATAATAGAAAAGAAAGTAAGGAATATAATAGAAGCCAAACTAGCAGACGAACAAAGTGGTTTTAGACCAGCTCATAGCGTGAATGACCACATATTCACAATACAGCAAATTATAGAAAAGGCGCTAGGAAAGGGTGAAAACATCTACCTAGGATTTATAGATATGCAGAAGGCATTTGATATGGTAAATAGGGATAAAATATGGAACACATTACAAAATAAAGGGGTAGATGCTGATTTACTGGAGGCAGTCAAAAGTTTATACGAGATAACAAATAATAAAGTCCGAACAAGTAACAGAACATCAGGAACCTTCGAAAATAAATACGGAGTACGACAAGGAGGAGTATTAAGTCCCTTACTATTTATCAGTCTTATCGATGAAGTTATAAAACAAAGCTGGAATCGAACAACAAAGTATACAATAGGATATTACAAGCTAAAACAGGTTAAAATACAATCATGTGTATTCGCAGATGACGTGGTGCTCGTGGCAAAGAGTAGAAAAGAACTCGAAGAAAATATTAATGTGTGGGCAGATATACTCAAAGAGTACAACTTAATAGTAAATAAGGAGAAAACTAAGGTAATGGCCATCTCTAATAAAGAAGAGAAAATAAGTGTTAGACTCGGAGCTGAAATATTAGAGCAAGTGAATGAATTCAAGTACCTGGGAATAATCATAAATAGTAAAGGAACACAGGAAGAAGAAATAGGAAACAGAATCAAAACAGCAACAAGGACATATAACGCTATATACAAGAATTTTATGAACAAGAAAGAGATATCCAAAGAAACAAAAATAACAGTGTACAATACAATCTATATACCGATATTAACATATGGAGCTGAGAACTGGGTAATAAACAAAAAACAAGAAAATAGACTACAGGCTGCAGAGATGAGATATTTAAGAAAAGTGGAAGGGATTAAAAGAGTAGACAAAATAAGGAATGAATACATTAGAGAAAAACTAAAAATGAAATCGCTGAAAAACAAAATAGAGCAAAAGAAACTAAAATGGGCAGGTCACCTAATTCGAATGGAAAACACAAGGCAAGTTAAGAAAGTATGGGAGGCCAGAAAAACAGGGAAAAACAGAAAAGGACGACCCAGAACAACCTGGAACAACAGCGTAGCGGAGATATTAAAATGTAAAGGAAAAACATGGGAAGAGGCAAGAATACTAGCAAGAGATCGTAAACAATGGCGAAACTTTATTGTGGAAATGTAATATAGAAAATTACCTCGACACCTTCGGGTAAAAGAGGAAGAAGATGATGATGATGATGATGATGATGTCTCTATACTATATTCACCGAGTTCTGAGGTTCTGACAGTAAAATTTTCAGTCCATGTACATTTGTACATAGTAGTAGTAATAGTAGTAGACGGATCGGACCTGCATTCTTTAGATTACAAACCTCTAGGGGAAAAAAGAACGCACAACTAAAACATGGAAGGGGAGTGAGTGTTAGTAGAGAGTGTGAAAAGAAGAGCATTTGAAGGAATGAAATGAAAACAACAAAAGAATCGAAACACTTGCCGAAAACTAGTGTCCCACGTTTCATGTTAAGCGAAATTGCAAATTAATACTAATGTGGGTGCGTTGCACTAGCAAGCTAACCACTCTTGAACTGCTACATGGAACGTCTCAGGACGCTCTATATTCCCTTATGAAAAAATTCGAACATAGCATATTTTACCAGTCACTTGAACGTGAATGCAACGCTTTAATAAAATTGGATCAAAGAACCAGAGTGTTCAATTTTATTTAACATTTATAGATTAAGTATTCTGTCAAATTTGAGAGTGCATAATTAACGAATTTTACATACAAATCTCAGTGTTGGCAAAATTACTTGACACTACTGTATGACAACGAAAAGCAACAAATCACCTTGATTAATATTTTATCAAAAATTATATCATGCATCTAGTTGCCTAAGGAATATTTTACTGTCAGAACTCAGTAAATACAGTGGAAGTATCCTCTTACATCATTAAATATATTCGTCATAGTTACATTCTAATATTATAAGTTTATACTACAAAATGTTCGTTAGTATTGTCCACGTTTCAGATTAAAGTTGGTTATTAAAACAAGCCTGCTATTTGGTGTCTCATTAGAACTGTTCTAATCAGTAAACTTCGATATAAAACGTAAACATAAACCAATGTCTATGAAAATTTGATAATACCCTCATAAAAATATAACTACAAGCGTCTTTAGAGATACAAAGGATTCACAATATCGTATTCTATTTCCAAAAGCATGGCCTACCAATATGACATTTTGTTGATCGCATAATGCTGCTCCACTATCCGTACGTTACAAAATATTTGGTATAAGTATAAAATTTGTTATAGAGTGTATTGTTAACTGCCATTTATTATTGTAACTCCAAACATGTTCACAGAACGTATTCCATAATGATGTTTTAGGTTACAATAAGAAGCTTTTACCAGACGTTTTAAGGTTTAAGCTTCACATTAACGTTATTTGATATAAAATACGTTGTTTACATCGAATTAGAGTAACATTTTTAATGAAGAGCATTATATTACATATTCTTCAAAAGCTCCCCAATATAACGTACCTTGTTACGGGTTCCTTAAACCACAACCTTCTTGATTTTATACGCTGACGTCTCCCTACGTCCTGATGCTCAATTTAAGTGTTGTCCGCATGATGCTGCAAACGTCTTTTGTTAAGTTATTAATGGCGTGAAATTTAAAGAAACAAGTATTTGGGCTGATTATTTATTTTTTAAATATAATAATAATAACGGCAACCTACAAATACGGTTTCATAGGGCGTCCGTTGTAGAATATAAAATCCGCGAATATTAATTTTGTTCGTTTTATATTGGTACCTCAGTTATTGCTATTAAGAGATGTTTCAACAAATACCGCTAAAACAAGAACCGATATATTTCCCACAGCAGCTCTTTCTTCTAAACCAAACGAGTAACCTCCACCAAAAGAAATGAAATGAAAAATTTTCTACGTACCAAAAAGTTCCTCCAGAAATCTTTAACATAATCAGTCAAAATTCTACATCATAAATATATGAATTCAGACAAAATAAAAGTGTTTTTTGAGTTTAAAAACCTTTCAAAATACATCCAACAGAACGGGAAGAGTGGGAAAAGGAAGAATAGTTCCTTAATAAAATTAATGGAGAAATCTGGTACACAGATGGATCCAAAACGACAGTGGTATAGGTCTAGGAATATATGAAACAGGACCAGGGAATGCTATAAGCATAAGCCTGGGACGGTATACAACAGTACTTCAGACCAAAATCATTGCAATTCTTCCTTGTGCTCAAGAGATTGTACAAAGATTACAGAGGTCAGACAGGCAGGAAGCATTAAAAGCATTGATGGCAAACCAGATCAACTCGAACATTGTACTGGAATGCCATAGAAAACTAACGGGTGTCCATAAACTGTCAACATCCCAGTAGGTTGTGATTTCAGAAACATATTTCGTAATTTGATTCAGAACACAAAACCAAATGTCAAGATTTGTAAAATGTCATTGTCTATGATTTAATCTAAGACTTGTAAGTTGTTTTTCAAAGCAACCGAGATGACGACTGTTTATGAACACACGTTAGTATAACTGGGAGAATACAACAAACTTTCCCTTATGTGGGTACCAGGGTACCAAGGCATAAAGGGCATCGAAAAAGCAGATAGATAAGTAAGCATGAAACGCTAGCGCTAAACAAATGATAGGACCAGAATCTGCATGCAGTTTAGCATACACCACTGCTAAAACTGAAAACAATAGATGTCTGAGAAAAAGCCATCAACGCATGTGGGAAGAATATCCCAAAGCAGGACACTCCAAGGCCTTCTTAGGAGATCCATCAGAGACTCACACCCAAAAACGTTGAAGTACCTATATAACAAGAATCTTGACTGGACACTCTTGCATGAATAAACACTTACATAGACTGAAGCACTCAGAAACACCACTGTGCAGGTTCGGTAAAGATGAGGATGAAACTACTATCCACTGTTTATGCATCCACTTTGCAAAAATCCCGAAAATCACTCAGACAATCTTCACGGATTTTCAGTAATTACCACTTATTGCAAAATCTTATGATAAGCAACGCTTTACATAATTAAAGTATTTCATTGCTTTTAAACAAAGACACTTTTCTTAAGGCACTATCGTCTAACAACAATTGTTATTCAGTGTACGTCTTTTATAATGCGTACACATATAGAAAAATAGGTTAAAGTAGTCATTAAAACAAACTAGTTATGTATTAGAAAAGCCAATTTATTGCAAATTTTTTATATCCACTCATAATCAAAAATTAAAGGAAAATCTATTACAAAAACCCAAAAGACCATTTCCTGGAAAAAATTACGAGGGATTTTATGAGCACGTTGAATTTAACCAAGAATATGACCATGTCCAAGACCAGCATGACCCCATCCACCTACAAGAGCTGGACCAGCTACTACCCCAACATGAGCTGGAGCAATAGCGAGACCAGCATGGGCAATGGGATGAACTGCGATACCGTTAGGGTAGGCATAGGCAATGGCCAACAAAGCGAAGAAAAGAACCTGCAAATTTACGCATTTAAAGGGTTGATTGCTAATTTTAAATGTACTTACAAGATATTTCATTTTGTTGGTAGTTGGTGGTTGTTGCAGTAGAACAGTTTAAGGTGTAGTATGATGTTTGGTACGACAGTGTTTGTTTATATACAATAAAATTGGCCTTCGAAGGATAAAAACTTCTTGTGTTTTTGTAGTTGCCAATGCGCATTTCTATTGTAAACAAACAGTAAACGGAAATGGAATTTAAGGAAACGTTATTCAGTTCTACGTGCGTTTTTTTTTTAAATTCAACGATAGGAAATTTTATTCGTTGTGTTAAAAGTTCAAAAATCGAAGAATTTTTTAAATATAAACAACAAAAGCTAAGGATAATACAATATTTGTTTACAATTGCATCAGCTGACTTGTAACTATTGAATAAGAATATTTTTATGAAAGAAAGTCTAGGCGTTAAAGCTATTTTTAAAAATCACCAAGGTAAAACTGGTCCGTGTACTGGTACTACCAAGACAACGACATCGTACATTCATAAAATAGTATTTTGTTGCGCCACCTTGTCTGCTTATGCATATTAAACGTATTTTATTTTCTTTCTACAGTAAACAATTAATATAACACAAATGCTACTTGCGTAGCGAGTTCTTTCAAGTAAACATGAATCAATCAATGATTAAATCTAAAAAGGCGTAGATAAAATGGCAAATTTAAAATACGAAGCCTTTTCTAGGAAACTTCGCCTCAATCATCAAGAGTTTCATTAAAGTTATAATTAAGGTTGGTGGTTGATGATATCAGTATTTGATGTTTGTTAAATAAATTTGATTTGGCAACAGAACGTTTATATGAATACCTAATTATCAAAGATGTGACCAACCCTGTATACCCTACAATTAGCCCTAATTTTAAATGTATTGAACCTTTCGGTAAAAGAGAAAATTCTGTGAACATTAATCGTGATTAATAAACCAAAAAGTGACAGGACCGTCATAGTAAGAACTTTTAAACAGCTAAACCGTCGCTGTATCATTTTCAAAGAATTGTTTTTTAAACCTATAAATTTGCAATCATTGAAGGTAAATAAATTAACACACTCGTACTTTTAAGTTTATCACTGAAAGAAATAACTTATTATATCAGAATGTAATAAAACCGAGACCGACTATGTTTTATGGACTTTAATGTACGACATAAAATATATTGAATTGATTAGGAACTTCAAAAGCATAGATAGTATTTGCTTTTTGTGGCATTCAAGTGCTTTATAAAATAATTATTGGTTTTACTAGGAATAAATAAATTGTATGTATTATTCCTTGTCGAACCAGTCAGTTAACTACCTGCAGTCCTACATGTCATAATAAATGTAGTCATTCTACTTACTGCAAAATTCGTTCAGTCTTAAGAGGGTTCTCGTTAATAAAAATAAACACTAAAGCATGTTCTGTTTGATTCAATTTTATTAACACTTGCAGTAATGTTTTTTGTCCCAAAAAAAAAATCGTAGCATTAAAAAACACCAACTAATTACTCACTAAATAAATTTAAGGTACACTAATTTTTTGTAAAATTAAAAAACTGAGAATTTTTTGAAAGAAAATTAATCTTACATCATGCATATCGTATACAGGGTGTCCCAACGTTACAGTCATTATTGTCAGAACTACGCCAAAACGTTCTTAACGGAAATTGTAGGTGATGTTTTGCATCTCTTAAAATTATTTTCCAGTATCCAATAAAAATTTGATGACATAAAGCTATATATTTTTCAATGGCACACTCCATATATTTTTAGATATTTCTATTCTGTACACAATGCTAATTGAAACAATAAAGATAATCACTTTGGACGAAATGTAAGTAAATCTCAACTATTTTTCAGGATATTATCTTGTAGATCTATTTTCAACAAAATTGCGAAGGTTTTCCATTATACAAGTTGATCGAAAAATGCGAACCGCAATTTTTCTTCAAATTTTTAAATGAAGCACCCCATACACCATTAAATGGCCCTTTTTCTAAGCCGTATTTGTTAGATCTGTGATTAATGGCTACGAAGTTATTACTTTAATTGTTTATATTTAAAACTTTTGTGCTAGATTTTCAGTTTCGTCAAGAACACATTTGCAATCAAGAATCAGTCAATATGGTTTATATCTTGGGCGAATGTAATCGGAATTGTTTATTGGCAAGTTGTTTGCATGCAGTATTCCAAATTCTAATGCCATCCACGAACTACAATATTTGAAAAGCTAAAGAGAAGATTTGAAGAAACTGGAAGAGTAGATTATACTGAAAGGGGGGTAAGCCAAGAAATATTAATAATATTAGTAATGACCTGTAAATACGAGGGATGTTCAAATCATAACCGAAATTTTTATTTTTCTTAAATTGTACTCCTAGTTGCTACAAAGCTTCTTCAACATCAAAATGTAATCCTTTTTTGGCCTACTTATTGTTGCAATCAGATTACCATTGATTACTAGGTTAATAAAATTGTTGAATTTCAAACATGAACGTTTCAAGTTCTGTTGAGCAAAGAATAATCATAAGGTTTTTAGTAGGGGAAGGGGTAAAACTCTCTGAAATTTTGGCAAAACTTTCTGCATAGTTCGGGGAAACACGTTTAACCAAGACCCAAGTTTACGACTGCTGCAAAATTTTCAAGAACGAAAGAAAAGGTGTAACTAACGCGTCACATACCTCCACCGTTGTGAATAAAATGAAGGAATTTTAATTAAGGGATTTTGGTTTTAAGCCCTCATTCGTTTTCTATAAAAAGGCACTAAGTGGTGAGGAATTTTTCTTTTCTTATTTTTTCTGCTTGGCAATAATTAATTTTGTACTGTGGTTGCGCCTTTTTTTTAGTCCAGTAATTTCCTGACGATTTGACTAACGCCTAGTTAGCATTCTTTTCCTTTATTGAGATAGTGAAGATTATCAAAATGGTGGCCCAACTCCATTTTGAGTAGCTAGCAGCCAGTTTAACTGTCTGGTGGAATTTTCCATAAATTATTTCTATCGACGGTCTGTTCTCCAACGCTTCTTAGCAAGTGGAAATTAGGATTTGCAATTTTTGACAGCTCATATTAATTCTTGCATATCGGATTTGTACATTAGTCAGTGTGAATAGTTAATAATAATTATATCTTTTTATGTACATATTTATAGTTTAATATTAATTTATTATTACCCTTAAGTAATAAAGATCGTGTTTGGTGTCATTAAGGTTTAGAGTTATTTAATTTACTTCGATCTTCTTTACTTTTGGTTTTTGAAATTTATTTTATTTGTGAATGCTCAACTTGTGTTTTTCTATATTTGGTAATTTTATTCAAGTTATTATATTGTTTGATGGTTTCATGAGTTGCTTTAAGATATGTGATTTTGGTCATAATAATACACACTTTAAATTGTTACCGTTGTTTTTTAGTTATACCATGAGATCGAAAAAAAGATGATTCTGAGCAGGCCTTGACTAGTACAACACGATTGGCAAGACTGATTTCAAAATGTGGCAGTAGGTTAGAGGTTAATAAATGTCAAATAAATTAAAACACAAAACAGTATTTATTTAGGGAACAAACTGAAAACTAAGATGAATACATGTCTGTAAATTGTGTTTTTTGGAAAAATTACACTAGTATTACAACGATAAACTTAAATAATTCTGGAAACAAGATTGCAAAACTGACTTACATTTGAAATGTCACTGTCACATTATAATTCATAGGCATTCTAGAACCAGTGTAACCAATCGTGTTGTACTAGTCAAGGCCTGCTCAGAATCATCTTTTTTTCGATCTCATGGTATTAGAACTCTGTGCCCTAGCTGGGCTACTAGGCCACCCGGCATTGGTTGTAACTATAATTTTTCGATTATCAATTTTTTTAATAAAGTTAAATAATAATGTTACATAATTTTCTCTGATTTTCTTGAAAACTGTAGAACTGTCAACGCTGAATATTACAGCAATTTTCTGCACAACAAAGTCAAGCCAGATTTTCGCTCAAAAATTCTGCAGTCCGTAGTAGTCGTTTGCTCTACGACAATGCTCACCCCCATAGGGCGACAGCAACAGTCCAAACTTTACAAAACCTTCACTGGGAAGTTTTGCCACATCCACCTTATAGCCTTGATTTATCACCGTGTGACTTTTACCTACTCCTTGAAAGAACCCATAAGCGACAAGAAATTTGAGTCCAGTTAATGCTCTTATCAAAGCTGTGCATTTGTGATTGCGATACCAACCAAAAACGTTCTATAAACAAGGGAATCAGAAAGGTAGTGGAGTGATGGCAAAAGTGTATCGCGAAAGAATGAAACTATGTCAAGAAATAAGAGTTAAATTTGTGACGTTATTGTTTTGTTTTTATTAATAAAATAAAAATTCCGGTTATGAGTTGAACGTCCCTCGTACTTCTTCATTTGCAACATGCCCCCCCCCCCCCCCCGTCCAATGGGTGTTGTACGTCGAATTAGTGCTGAAGTCGGTATCAATAAGGCATTATTTAGTACTTTCATTATCATCAACAGCTGCAGGGCAATGGGAGCTGAAAATCCCCCATGAAATTGTTGAAACAACTAACAAAACTATGGACCTGCCTACACAAAATAATAAGGGTTGCTACAGGATAAACAAGCATCGATTGTTTATACCATGAGTTCAAAAATAAATTACATAAGGCTTGGTCATGGAAAAATAAAATAATGTCTACTGCAAGCTTAGAATTTATTAACTGTCATCTCTGTTGTTGTTGTCATAAGTTTATATTGAGAATTCAATTAAGCTACAAGTATAATGGTTTTTACAATAGAACACAAAAAATTTATGATTGAATCATATTTTCGAAATGGTGTTCGAGAGAACGGCGAATGGATTTACAGTGCGGTGTCATGTTTAGAGGAATTTCGGCAACAATTTCCAGATATTGATTTCCTTGAAGGAGATTTTTACGGCGCACGTAGAAGATGTGTTGATTCATTCCGGGATACAGGAGGCATTACTCATAGAGATAGAACTGGAAGGCCAAGAGTTCGTACTCAAAATACAGTTGATGATGTTCGTCAACGTATGTACGAGCAACCCACTACATCACTACGTACACTTTCGCAAGAGACTGGTTTATCACTAGGAACTTGCCATACTATTGCCGAAAAAGATTTAAAGCTGTTCCCATATAAAATTCTTGCTTTACATGAGTTGCTGCCAGCAGACCGCAATAGGCGAATTGTGTATTGCCAGGGGTTTCAACAAAATTTAATTAATAATGATGAATTGTTAAATTTAACGTTTTTTTCTGACGAAGCCTGGTTCACCCTTTCGAGATATATAAATTCACAAAATATGATGTTATTGAGTGCTCAAAATCCTCATACTTTTCGCGAAACTCCCCTTCACCCGTTAAAAGTTGGTGTTTTAATTGCTGTGTCTCGCAGACGTATTATCGGACCAATATTTTTCCACGAAACTGTTACTGCTCAGAGATATCGGAATATTGTACGTGAACTTATTAATCAGCTTCATGAGGATGAGCTCCAGCAAGGCTATTTCCAACAGGATGGCGCGACCACCCACACCGCTCAAGGGACCATCAATTACCTTCGTGAATTTTTTGACTATCGAATAATTAGTTTACATTCAAATCCAGAATTTCCACCTAGATCGCCAGACTTGACTATTTTAGATTACTTTATATTCCCTTATCTGGAAAATAATATAAACAAGACCCCTATTAACAATATCGAGGAACTGCAAAACAGAATTACCGAACAGTGTGCCAATATAACTCCTCAAATTCTTATTAATGCTTTTAATAAAAGGTGTCCCAACAAGAGCGCCGGATTTAAATTTGCCGCCATTTTGTTAATACGAGTTGTACGGTGATTTTGTTTTGACAGTTGTCACGTACACACCACGCGATTTAAGAATATGGAGAAGTATTCAAACGAACAACGTTTAATTATTGTAAAAACACATTTCAAAAATGGTGAAAGTTTTGCGAAAACAGTTCGCCAATTACGTCAAGTTTTCGGTCGCAATAATGCGCCAAATGAATCGACAGTGAGGCGTTTAATTAAAAAATTTGAGACCAAATTTACGCTGATGGATCAGAAGACCATTGTTCGTCGTCGTCCTTGTCGGTCACTCGAAAATATAGCCACAGTAAGGGTATCTGTGGCCGAGAATCCAGGAACTTCCATTCGGCATCGTAGTCAGGAATTGAACATTTCCAGAAGCCGAATTGGATGTAATTGATGTGGAGGACATGTTTTTCCAACAAGACGGTGCGACCTGCCACACTGCACGTGAAACAATGGTGTTACTGCAGACCAAGTTTCCAGGCCTAGTCATTTCTCGATTTGGCGATAAACATTGGCCACCAAGATCGTGCGATCTAACGCCGATGGACTTTTTTCTTTGGGGCTATGTGAAGGAAAAGGTGTATGCAAATAAGCCTGAAACAGTTGAACATCTTAAAGAGGAAATACGGCGCGTTATTGGTGAAATACAGCCACATTTATGCGAAAACGTTATTCAAAATTTCAACAAAAGAATGACCCTGTGCCAGAGGTTTCGTGGTGGCCATTTGCCTGATGTTGTATTTCACGTTTAATCGGAACTATTTTTCTTTATGTTGAAATAAAAATGTTTGCTTAAATAAAAAAATAAATGTGTTTTTCTTTAAAATTAAATCCGGCGCTCTTGTTGGGACACCCTTTAGTATGAAAAGGCGAGTAAATTTGTGTCCGCAGGAAAACGGTGGTCATTTTGAACAGCTTCTTTAGTTTTTATGTTTATTTTTCTGTACCTGTAAAATCAAAAAATTGTTATGATTTGTTTAAAAGTGTAGTGATTTAGTTATTACTGTTGTCGTCTAAATTGAAATAAAAGAACTCATTTCTTCAAAAATTGGTTTATTTACAATGCAACTTAACCTAACATTAACACACTGCCGGTTAGGTACTGGCGCTTGCCCTAAGAAGACTGTGCCTAAACGTTACATAGTCAATTGGTGTATAAAGCTTGCAGTAGACATTATTTTATTTTTCCATGGCCAAGTCTTATGTAATTTCTTAAACTCATGGTATTTTAATGATAACCATAAATCTCCTGGTAGTACTTATTGTCATCGTTTAAAATGCTGAAAAAACATGAAAAATGCCTTTTAAATCCTATTAAAGCACTGTGTTAGAGAACGTTGGTCGTAACATTATTAAATAATAAAGTCACACTTAAATCTAATGTGATAATAAATAGACATAACATGCATTAAGTATTATGCAACCGAAAACACTCTCAGGATCGATATCACTAAATGTTTGAGATGGAATAATTAATACGGAAGGCATTAGTCTAGTGATCTGGGAATTTATGATGTTTTGCAAGAGGAGTTTCCAGAAATGTTGACCTTCGAACTCTTCAATTTAAGCGGTGTGAACCTGATGGTTCTGTACCTCAAAGTTATTGGAGGATACAAAAATTTTTAAGCAATTGGTGCCCATAAGATTAATTGACAAAAATTACCCTCTACCAGGACTTGCGCGTTCCCACTGGGTTAAGGTTAATAGATTTGTTTCTATGGGGAAATATAAAGGATCAAGTGTATCAGGAGCAACAATCAAATACATGAACGATCGCATAAAAGGAGTATCTGGTACCATACCTATGCAAGTCCCACGTCGTGTCCAATTGACATTGGTAAGAAGCTTGCGTGTATACATTGAAAGATAAGCAACAGTTTTTGATCATTTGATGTAATGAGGTCTTCTTCACTCTTCACTCTTCTTCTTTAAGAAAAAAAAATCAAAGGTAAAATATTTTAAAATGAAAATATAAATTTACATACAGAAATTACTCAAAATTCACCATCATGTAGTGCTCTAATTGTAAAATAGATCGCGGAATACTTACAATAAATTCATATTATTGAGTTTACGTTATATTTATCATTATTATTTTGATCAAATACAGTATAGGAGACATGAAACACATTCAGAATTTCTTTCTCAATATATTGCACTGAATAATTAAATTAAACTTTAGCTATTTTTAGGTACGATTTGTTTAAAACTACCTACAGATTTAATACACATAATTATTTACATTATAACCAATCGGTTGTCATGACTTCAATTTGAATTAGTGAAAGATTGTTCATTTAGATGCATGCTGCTGTATGTTCATATACCTACATTAATTCGTTTGTAATGCACAAATGAAATTTAAAATAAAGGTGCTAAACAGAAAGATTGAAACAATAAATGACCGAAGAACCGACGAATTAGAGAAAATAATACTGAAAACGCTATAAAGTAGTCCCACTACAAACATACGAGAAATGTCTACCCTTCTAACTCCCCAAACAGCGGTACGGAGGACTGTACACATTCTTCGTCTGTATCCCTTTCACGTTCAACGTGTCCAAGCTTTGCAACCTAATGATTACTTTCTAAACTCTAGAGGAATTTTGTCAGTGAATTTGCATAACCAAGATCTCTGTAACAAAATCTTGTTTACAGGCGAAGCTTGTTTCAACAGAGACGAAATAACAAATACACGAAATACCTAAGTATGGCCAGCTACAGGGAAAAGTTCTCATACGACTAAAGAGAACAAATCTCCAGAACCGCTTCTCAGATGTCAAACTATTTCAACTCAGAACGTTAATTGAGTTTGGTTACATGTTGTTGGATGTGACATACTCAATCGTTTTTACTAAAGAGTTGCTATATTTTTAAACGAAGAATTTCCATTAAGTGAACACACCTGATTTCACACTCTTAGATTAGCGTATTAAGTCTTAAAATCGCGTGTTTTCTGTTAAGACAACACCAGATATGAACTGATTGGTAGAACAATTAAAAATTTTAAATAAATAACTAAACTGGAGTTAAAAAGAATTTGGCAATAAGTAAACATGGAATACATTTACAAAAAAACTACTTTCTTCTTAGGTTTTACTCTAACTAAGAAAGGCCAACTGTCACCAATCTCTGCATATTTCTTCTTTTTCCTTGCTATATGGAAGAAGGTGCTCATTCTAATTTTGTTGATTTCTCTCCTATCTTCGATTTTCCCATCGTTAGCTTTTAAGAATACATCGTATCTACCGTGTTTCTGCATGTGTCCCAGATTATTCGATGTTTCTGCTTTACACTATGCTTTTTTCTTTAAGTATTCTACATAGAACTTCCTCCTTGGTACACGGACAAAGTGTCCAAGAAATTTTCAACATCCTCGAAAGATCCACATTTCAAATGCTTTTTTTCTAGAGCTCGTATTTTCGTTGGCCTCTTACACCCAAGTCGCTTCATTTTTTTATTGAATAATATTCATTTCATCTTTTCGGATCTTCTCTAGCTACTCCTAATCTTACCTTAATTTCCATATCGCTGTGATATTCTTCATTTAATCATTCACCTAAATACCTACTTAATCTTTACACTGGCTATTTTCAAAGTGATATTGTTTATTGTTCTACGTATAAGGTACCAATCTTGTTAGAACAGCTGCAGTTGTTTTGATTTGTTATTGCAAAGTATAGTTGGATATCATGGCAATCACACAACTTCTAACTATAATTTGGCAAGGAAAATTTGACGCCGCTATTCCATTTTCTCATAACTGGAGAAAAACTTAGCAAAATGAACGAATATACTGAGCTAAAGTTAAACCAACGAACTATTGCAGATTAATGTGGGACAATGTACTGTCTTCGTAATTTTGATAACTACTTGGGGAGACTATAAATAATGAAAGAAGAAAATGACAATCACATCGAAAATATGTGCAGAAGAGGGATAACAGTTTTATCCGAGTGATTGTGCCTCGAGATCGTTTGCAAACCAGCAATAAACTTAGGGATGTCATAAAGGACACGGAATATACCAACTAACCAACTATTAGAAGAAAGCTAAAGGAAAATAATATGGATGCCAGATGACTGCATAGAATGTTTTATCACCGGGAATCGAAAAGTAGCCAGATTAAGATTTGCAAGAGAACATGTAATAAACTTTATTGTCCAACAGCAACAGCCAATTATAGGACAAAATGTCAAGTGGACAGAGGACAAATGTTATTTTTACAGAAGAGTTCCATTTCGCTTTACAATTGCCAGATGGGCATCAAAGGTTATGAGGATTTAGATGAGAATATTACTTAAAATGTTGAAAGGTTTCACGACTCGCCTTGGTAGGAGTCTTCCCAATAGTATAGGGAGGCTTAATGGCACTTACCGCACTGTACATCATTGTCAGGTGAACTCTGACTGCTGAAAGGTACGTAGGCAACATTTTAGAACCGTATATGGTTCCCTACGGACCTTTTATTGCGGAAGAATTTATCCTTCCACAAGATAACGTTGTTGGCGTTGAAGAATATTTAACAAAAGTTAGAATTTATGTTTTGCCTATACCAGACGTTAATACTAGCGAACATATATAAAATATGCTAAAAAGATGTCTCCAGACTCTTGTACATCTTCCCACAACTATAAGAGAAATGGCTTTCCAAGAGGAATAGGAAAACATTCTCCAGGAAAACATTTCCACTGTGATCGGCCAATGCATAGAAGGCTTAACCAAATAGTAACAACGAAGCGAGGCATGACATACTATTCAAATCAGTTGCCTTTGTTTCTTCTCGTTTCAAATTGTTTGTTTATTATAGTCCATATTTTACGATATTTGTAAAGTTTTCCTCTTTCTCCACATTTATGCAATTCCACTGATCGTTCATCTATAATCCTGTTTACTATTGAGAAGCTCTAATACTCTTATTATAATAAACGATTAGTTCTAAAAACATTTTTCTATGCTGGGATAATTTTGTCCAGCAATTTATACATATAGGTACATATACAGGGTGTATACAAATTGGCGCAAAAGCTCCAGGTAGCGATATTCCTTGTAAAATTCTGACTCGAAAACCTTAATACTAGAATGATGTACCATGCTTCTCCTGTCTTCACGAAGTCCTCAAAGTCTGAATGTTTAGTTTTGAAATAAGCATTATTATTTAATGATCTGTTGAATAAAAGATTACAAATTGACATAAAAGAACGTTATAAAAATAATTTTTGCATATAATTGTCTTTCAACCCTGAAATTTTAATCTTAAAACATTTATTTATTTAGGTCTGTCCGTTAAAAAAAAACGCATGACAACACTGTACAGCTAACTCCCAAACGTCCTCGTATTGTCAAAGTTTGACGTTTACAAAACTGTTTCTAATTCGGCTTTGTAACTTCGGGTCATCTCTAAGTTTTGCTTTTTTTGTGTTTTATTCGTTATCCTGTTTACTGGTTTGTTCTAATTTTGCGTCATCCCTGTTTTTCGTATTGCTTTTTTGTTATCTTGTTTGGTTTACTTAAAGAATGGATTTCACTTTTAATGAGTATGCTGATATGTACATGGTATATGGGTTTTGTGAGGGAAACTGTAACATGTCAGAACGAGAATATCGCGCGCATTTTCCTAACCGGAGACATCCTACTTCAAACGTATTTCGAAGACTAAATGAGCGTGTTCGTGAAACTGGTTCATTTGTCCGAAGAACTAGGGACACCGGTCGACCAAGAGCAAGGCGTACGGTTCAACTGGAAGAGCAGATTTTAAATGCAGTAGAAGATGATCCCTATGTCAGTAGCCGACAAGTAGCTGCAACATTAAATGTTCCCAGTCAGATGACCGTTCATAAGGTACTACGAGAAAACCTACTACATCCATATCATGTTTCCAAAGTGCAGCCCCTCTATGAAAATGATAACATTGCTCGATCTGACTTTTGCAACACTATTTTAAATAGAATTCGTGACGTGCCTTTTTGAGACGTATTCTTTGGAGCGACGGGTGTATGTTTACTCGAGATGGCGTGTTAAATACACACAATACCCATTATTAGGCTGATGAAAACTCGCACCAGTTTCGTGAATTTGGTCACCAAAGAAGGTTTTATGTAAATGTTTGGCTAGGCATCATAAATCAGAGAGTTGTTGGACCAATTTACCGAACCGCCTTAATGCCAATGAATATCTTATTGTTTTGGAACAAGTGATTGATGAGATACCATTGAATATACGACCAAATATGTTATTTATAAATTATGGAGCTCCTGCTCATTTTGCTCTTAATGTAGGGGAGTGGTTGGATGACCACTACCCAGGAAGATGGATTGGTCGCAATGAACCCATTTTATGGCCGGCGAGATCCCCAGATTTCAATCCATTGGACTTCTTTATTTGGGGTTTCATTAAAGAAAAAGTTTATGCCACACCTCCACAAAATGTTGATGAGGTTAAAAACAGAATTGCCGCAGCAATATTAGAAATTGCACCTGATAAGCTGGAGCGGGTAATGCGAACAATACCAAAAAGATTACGACTATGTTTGGAAACAGATGGTTTTCAGTTCGAACAGTTAGTGTAAATTAGTATGTTAGGTTAGACAATAGTGATGTTGATCGACTACGCAAAAATGCCCAAAATTGAATCAAAAAATAAAATCCTAATTTAGAACTTTTGGAACATATTATGTTTAAAATAAATAATTTCTGAACTTAATTTTATCTCTCTAGTGGCACCTACAATTGAAGGTCTTAAGCCTATCCATCTGCTATTACCAACGAGTAAAATTTAGTTTTAACAACTCCAACGCTGTATCCTAAGTTACCATGCTTTAATTATGAATACCATGTGTGGGATGGATTCAATGTTGCCAAATGTACGTTTCTTTCAAATGGTTCGTAGGGGCACGGGAAGCATGGTACAACATTTTTGTATTAAGGTTTTCGACTCAGAATTGTACAAGGAATTTGCGCCAAATTGTATGCACCTTGTATAGACCATGTCAGAGGTGAAACCATTTTAGCAAGAGGGAGAAGGGTAACAGTAACTCAACTTGTCAACCAAGCCATAGGCGAAATCCTTCTGAAGAAAACAGAAGAAAGTAACTATTTTTGCAATGAGTGAAGGGAGCGAACTATTAACGTTAGCAAACTTCCATAGTCTGACAAATGATAGCCAGCGTTACGATTCAAGCTGCTAGGGATTTTGAGGAATCCAATAGCCTCACGGATTTTCCGGCTGAAAAAATTAGGAAAAGTGGTAATGATTTATGATTTTTCAAACAAGATCTTGTTGTCAGTATCGTGACGATGTTCAGCAACAGCTAAGTGTGAGAGAAGACCTGATTTCAAGCAACGTTTGTGTTCACAGATACATGTGTGCACAAAGCGATCCGTTTCTCCAATGTACACTAAACCACAAGGAGAAGGGATGTTGTCACGCATCTTAATGACGGGAATTGGGGCTTATCTTTTAGTGAAGGGAGCATTTGTGACACTTTTGGATCGGGTTTGAAGAGATGACTTTATGCAAGGTGAAATGTATGATATTTGTAGGACACACAGTGCAGACCAAAATAAGCCTAAAGGTCTTAATAAACAGGTGTCCTAAAATTAATCGTTTCAGAAATATGATTGATTACAATATTAGTCTCTGTTATTTAAATTTAAAAATATAATATAAAAACTAAAATCAACCATATCTCTGAAACGATTAATTTTAGGACACCTATTTATTAAAACTTTTAGGCTTATTTTGGTCTGTACTGTATGTCCTACAAATATCATATCATACATTTGTTTTTTAATACCCTGTATTACGTTTTTTGAGAATTTCATTTATGCGATCAGTAAGCTGGTGAATGTATGGTAAAAAGGCAGTAGCCTGGGGTGTGTAGGTGTTCTGAAGACTTCCAGGGTAAGTGAGAGGAGAGAATTGCTTTTCGGTGACCTTCCCAACGTCCCTTTTGTTGTAGCCATTCTTGGCGAGATTGTCTTGAATATAGGCAACTCAATATGAAGACCGTCGAATTGAGACATTTTGATAACACGATGAATTGGGAAATTGTTAACAGAACGACTTCCGGATTGAAACCGTGTCATGTTTGAGACAAAAGAACTCAACGTTTCGCTCACTTTTTTAAGGGGCTTCTGCAGGAGGAAAAGGGGGGGGGCACTAAAAGAGCGCGGTAACTTAACAGAAGAGAGATTAAGCAAGGCTAACAGATGTGCAGGGGCGATGAACCATCTAATAAGGACAAAGCAGTTATCCAAGAGTGCGAAAATAAGAATCTATAAGACGATACTGAGACCAACAGCATTGCATGGGTGGGAAATATGGGTATTAAATAAGAACACTCAGGAGGCACTAAGAAGATGGGGAAGGAAAATAATCAAAAAGATAGTAGGAGGAAAATAAAACGGAGAGTGGTTACATAAGAAGAACAAAATGTAAAATATAACATTCATGAAACACATACTACTTGATTAATTTAGATGAGTAACAAAAATTAAAAAGAGGGCGGATTTTCAGTTTACATACCTTACGGTCTTTCCTAGTCAAATTATAATAATTATGTTTAATATCATTGGCTCAACAGCTTCCTTGATCCAAAAGCTTTTAATTTCTGCAATAAAAGCAAGTTTCTGCTTCCAGATCTTTGTACACTGCCTGTAGTCGTTGGACCATGCAACAGTGAATACGAAGCTTGGTACTATAACCAAAGCACAGATTCTTGTGAAACCTTTAACCATGGAGGATGTTTCGGTAACAACAACCGTTTCGATGATAAATATTCCTGTTAACAACGCTGCAAGAAAACAATGAGGAAATTGATTACAGAGAGTTTTTGTTCCAGATGATGATGTAAATTGGCGCGAAGGTATGTATCCTTGTTTGTAGATTTATGATAAACTGACTGTCCAGATGACCACTCGGGTTGTGTGATATCAGGACACCGAGGAAAGGGAGAGACCCGTTTCCATACTTGATATCAGGGCGTTGATTGTTTGGTACAATACACTGTGGCATCTTACTTAAAAAGTTGCATAACTATGGATTTAGCAATTTACTTAAAGCACATCTGCAAGATAGACTTTATAATGTTATGTACAAAGAGTTCAGTTTGTATTACATTCCAAATTCGGGTGTTTCACAAGGATCGAATTTCGGCCCCGTACTTTGTTATTACTTACGAAAGATTTTATTCAACAAATAGCTTATTTTATCGTTCTCTAGAAAATTGATAAATAGGTATTTATTTTTGTTCTTGTTTACATGTATCCTTTGGCTAATTTCTTTCTGTACCATGTTATTATTTGTTATCATAAAATTGGTTATACTATTGAGCAATACAGATTTAGAGATTTATCATTTTATCATTAATTTGTAACAAATCATCCTTAATATTATAAAATGTTACGCGTTCAGTTAGTAAGCAGATGTAAGTTACAAAATTGTGGAATTAGAGAAGTAGGCCACTTTTGAGTAACTAGTTATAAATTCTAATAAGTATTAACTATGTACGACGTAGTTGATTCTTTCCTAATAACCAATGTTTGTGTTATTTCTTGCTATTTAATGTTTGTTATTAAGTTATTTCTTTAGGACGAAAAATAAGAAAATGGTCTTACATACTGAATATAAATATGTCTTTTCTTCGACAAAACGCAGAATGTTGTTTTGTATAAAGTATGTAAACAGGATAACACGGATAATAGAATTATGGTTTTTTTAAATCTTACTAAAAAAAAATACAAAACCTCGTAGCTTTTACCTTGTATCGATGATGTACTGCGAAAAGCAATTCCGCCCGTCTAATACAATTTTCCGAAATCTATGTAGTTTTTCTATTTTCATACATGTTCAACATTTAGCTTTTAAATTGAATTCCTTCTCCAATATGTACCCAAAGGCTGTATTTTGATATTTTTGCAAGCAATTTTTTTCTAACTTTACTTTTTTATACAGTAAGGATAAGTCATGTCGATCGTTTATCTCGTCAATATTCTTGTTATTAAAAGAATACTTGAATATTAAGTGAACCCTTGACATAATTTTGTCTTGTTACACAAAAACATTGCATGGATATGATTTAAGTTAAGACAATTTTTAATTGACTGTCATCTAGTATTCCAAAATCTTCGGGATACTAGTTATATACATATTTGGTTTCGAACAGCTGTATAGCATCATAATTTTAACTAAATAAACTTTCTTATACTTTATATTTTACCTTCCCATTTTATATATTACAATCTCCAGTTTAAAATCATCGATGAAGTTTATATTTCAACTTAGAATACCATTTAACAATACACAATCGTATATAAAATAGTTTAACATATGTTAATGGTATTGAACGTGTGTATATAGATTGTATAGTGCTAGCAGTATACGATAGATGCGACCCACGGGATTAGTTAACTGTCCACTCTGTTTAAAATATATTTAGCCATTTATTATTTAATAATTACGGCGCATCTCATAGTATTGAAAAGGGAATTCAATCCCTAACCAACCCTAATTTCTATACCCTGCCATACTACCGGTACTTTGGTTTTAGTTCAACCCTTTCGAGTTTAGGTCGACCTGTTTATTAATAAACAGCTAACCGCTGAACCTTAACTCCGAACATTTTTATTCGCCTCTTGAGTAAACTAAAGTATTTTTTTAGGTTATAACCAAAACTTGATATTTTAATCAACAATCAGTTTCAGTGCAATAACGTACAAATCATGAAGTACACGCCACCGGTACAGGACCTTCAAGTTTTAGGAACAGGTAATTTTATCCTATACATCCCAAATAGTTTCCTAATAAATTTATAGCATGATTACATAAAGTTTAAGATCCTGTTCAGAATTTATAGTGTACATTACTCAGTACTGAAGGGTTATCGTGGAATTTGCGCTTGATAAATAAAAAGTCTGCCGTTTGTACATTAAGCAGATTGAAAGGTGATCGTTTATTATTTAGAAATCAAATATGCATCCATTCACCCCATATCGAAACTTTAATGGAAAAGGATAATCTTTCTTTGAATTGGATTGCTGTTATGGTTTAGTGTTTGAGGTTTATCAACACAGCGTTGCATGATTTACTCAGATTGATTTTATAATTTAAAAAACACGTTCGTGATTGTAAAACTATTATTAAGCAATTGTTAAAAAAAATAGTAAGATTAGTAAGAACATAAAAGAATGTTGGCCACCAAAAATTAAAAATATGAAAATTGAGTTGAGGAAAACCAACAATTTTATGAACATGGTTTATCAATAGTTTTATACAGGGTGATTCAAAAGGTATGGTCCAACCTTCAGGGTGTGATTGGTGATGTTAAAATAAGTAAAAAATGCCAATAAACTCATGTCCGATTCACAATTGTTTTCTAATTATAACAAAATTTACGATAATTTATTATTAATAAAGAATGTATACAATTATAAGAAAAATTAAAAAGCATCACAGCAAACGTTCAAAATGTCCACTTTGTACTTGTATACAAAGTTGGCAACGCCGACGCAGAGAACCTCGAACATTCCTCTGTTAAGGATGTCTTCGAATATTTTCAACAGCTTCATTTATTATATTAACTAAATGGTCCCCGTTCTGAATTTACGTTGCATAAACTTTTTCTTTTAATGCACCCCACAAGGAAAAATCTGGTGGAGTAATGTCAGGCGAACGAGCCGGCCATATTACTGGACCGCCTCTTCCAAACCAGCGCTGTAGAAAGCGATTATTTAGCCGAACCCTTACCTGATGTGAATTGTGCAACGGTGCCTCGTCATGCTGATGCCACATGGATCTTCGCATATCAAAATGCAGATCTTCTAATAATTCCGGCAAGGCATTATCTAAGAAGTCTAAATACATGGCAGCATTAAACCGATGTGGTAATACATATGGTCCAATAACATGATCGCCTATAATACCGACCCAAAAGTTAACACTGAAGCGTTCTTGAAAAGCAGTAAAATCCCTGTAACTAGATAACTGTTGGAAATAAGACATGGGTTTATTGGCATTTTTTGCTTATTTTAACATCACCAATCACACCCTTAAGTTTGGACCATACCTTTTGAATCACCCTGTATAAATAATATTACAATAATAATTCCTTGTTTTAGGAATTTACAAAATGGGTGAAAAGTGATCCATTCCGAAAGACCTTGAAAAAAGGATGAATAAATTTGATGCTAGCTGATAGCTTGGACTTTTGACTATGAGAAGACATTTTTTTGTTTTCAAAGGCCCCCCAAATTAGTTATTCAAATATTAATTCAAAAGAATTAAAAACAGATGCGACATAGGTTAAATATTGACTACAAGATTTTCTAAGTTTAAAGTTAGTTAGCGCTAGTTTTCAAACATTGAGCTTCTGTAACGTAAGGACTAAACCGAAAAATATTGTCATTTATCAAAGTTGCTTTGTTGAAAAATTGCAATTCAATTGATTTAAGTGAATTGCCATTGAAAATAAGTTTGGTTTCTGGTGCAATATATCAGTTTTATCGTTATCGGTGATAAATAAAAGTTAAAGCTGAAAGTTGGGGATATTTTTAGAGATTATTCCACGAAAGCAGAAGGATATTAACAAGAATAGTGGATGCATCTAGCTACAAACATTAAAACAGGCCCACAACACCTTAGAAAACACGTATAAGATAATCGAGAGGAGGATGAAGTAAGAATGCCGGTGGTAAAGGAACTGAACATACAACAAGGTTAAACTGTTAAAAAATAATATATGCCCAGGATATAATCAGTTAGCATTCGAATTAATTGAATATGGGGCGAAATACGATAAAACAAAATATATGAGCTGATGTGTGACGTTTGGACTAGAGGACATGCCAAACGTCTGGACAACGGCAATAATTATATTACTAAGTACCTATATAAAAAGGGCGATAAAGCAGATTGTAACAATTACAGAATTACCTAAAATTGTAGCATTATTAATTAACGACAAGTAAACAGAGCATGCAGGAAGGATAACTGTAGAATACCAATGCTTAACTATTACGAATATACACAACAGATTTAGGTATACTAACAAAATTAATAAACTTAGAAGAATTGACTTTAGAAAGCTCGAACAATAAAGTAGGTACAATGGAGAAACATCAGACTCTTTTATGGTACATCAAGGCATTAGAAAAGGAGATCCTCTTTCTACAATGCTATTCAATCTAGCACTAAAAGAAATTATACAGGACTGTGAAACAAATAGAGATGAAACGCTATTTAGAAAAAGCCACTAGTATCTGGCATACGCCGATGATACTATATTGTTAACAAAAACAAAATCAGAGCTCAAGAAGTAAGTACATGGAAATGGGAAAAATCGCAAACGAGAGGAGACTGAATGAAGCCTGAAAATGTTTTTAACACATAGTCGTGAGTTAGTGTTTGAAAACATTAATAGTGTAGTGTTTTTCGGTATCACAGTAACAAACAATTGTGAAAACAGCAAAGAAATATGTACCAGAATAGCAAAAGGAGACAGATGTATAAGGTCTTTGAAATACGTTTTTAAATCAAAACAGGTGTCTCAAAGTGCTAAAGCAGGAATTTAAGTGATAAGGCCGACAGTTCTGTATGCCACTGAAACGTGGACTCTGTACAAAACAGATCAGGTAAGGGGTAAATGTATGGGAGCGAGAGTGCTTCGGAAAATCTACAGAGTTTTCCCTCTTTGTCTTACTGGTCTGTGTATTCCTTTCAAATACTTCAGTTTGGGCCTATCTCAACATTTTGTACCTCTAGACCTTATCCCAAGCACTTGTTTGGGTATTCTTTCTGCATTTATCCTCAGCATCTCCATATCAGCTTATTTTTCAATCTTCCGTTTAGCGTTATTTGTTCTAGTTAATTTTTAATTATGGTGTTTCTTCCTTTATCCCTTCTTGTATTGCTGACCATTTTTTACAAACATTTCATTTCTGCCCCTTTTATTCAGCTTGTGTGCTTCTTTTCCACTGTCCAGTTCTTTTGTAACTCCTTCTTCTACGTTTTCTTAGGTATTCCTCTTTTCTTTGGATGCTTTGGCGTCCATTCTAATATCTTCTTAGGTAGTCTTTCATTTCCCATTCGTTGCACATGACCGTACCAATCAATTGTTTTGCTTCTATCTCTTTATTTACTGTGTATTCTATTCCCATACGGTCCCGAAACTCTTCATTTCTTATGCCCTGCAGTCGTGATATTCGTAATGATCTTCTGAATACATCCATTTCCATTGCTTCCACCTTTGTCTTATATTCTTCCGTTATTCGCCATATTTCCGAACCGTATAGGAGACTCTTGACCATTGTATTGCAGATAATAAACTTTCCCTTTTTTCCGATCTCCGTACTGTAGAATATGTTATTCACACACCCCTTCCCCTATCCGTCTTCTAATTTGATGTTGGTTGGTTCTGCATTTATAGGTAGATATTTAACTTTTTCAGTGTTTAGTGTTAAGCCCAATTCTTTATATTCTAGTTGTAATTTACGGGCCACATATGACAGATCATCTTTGTCATTTGCTATTAACACCTGATAATCGGCAAATTGGAGAGTATACAAGAAGGTATCATCTAGCTCGATTCCCATTGGTCGACATTTCTTTTTCCAGTTTTTTAAAACCTATGCGACGTATATCTTAAAATGAGTTGGTGATATGCAACTTTTATTGACGTTAAATTTTCTAGAAAGTTTGTTTCGGATTTTTATTAATGACATTTTGCCGTCGTATAGGTTTCTTGCTGCTTTAATTAATGTATGGTTTACGTTTGTTTCCTCTAATATCCCCAAAAAATTTGCCACCGGTATGCTGTCATACGCCTTATATAGGTCTATGAACATTAAATGTATTTCTCTGTTCGTACTTATATGTTGTTCTGCTATAGTCCATCCGTTCGCTGCAAAAACTGAACCCAGATTGTTCTGCCTCCTCGTTAATTTTATATTCTTTTTCAATAAGATCTCTAAAAATTTTACGGTAGGACTAAGTGTAACAGTTACCTACTGATATCCTTCGATAATTTCCACTCGTCTGGTACTGGATGTCAGTTTCAGTACTTATCACATATAGTTGATGTCAACACATTAAAAAGTTTTTCAGTACCACATTTTAATAGCTCCGCTTATACCATCTGGGCCAGTAGATTTTCCATTTTTCAATTGCGCGACGTCTTTCCTCATTCTATTTACATCAATCTTTATTGCACTTTCTTCTACATCTATTTCTGACGGTGGGTCAATGCTATATTCAGGTCTTTTTTTGTCAATAGTTTTTTGTAATGGTTTACCCATTTCGCCATTGGGATTACCTCAATATGTGCATTTCCTGTATGAGTAGCTTTAAGTCTGTTGATGCACTTCCATGCCTCTGTTGATTTTCGACCTCCTAGATATGTATTAGTGTCCAAGCATTTCATATCCCACATAATTCTCTTTTCTGTGTTTATTGTTCTTCTAGTTTCTCTTTTTATTTCAAGTTAATCTTCTTTGTCTTGTTGTTTCTTTGACGACAGCCACTTGTGATATGCTTTCTTTTTTCTATCCACCATTTCTTAGAGTTCGGCATTCCACCATAATTTCGAACTCCTTCTACGCTTTTTCGCACCGAATGCTTTTTGTTCACTTTCGTCATTTGATTTATTATTGATATTAGCGCTTTGTGCTTTCATGTATCAAGCCATTTAGGTTGTATTTTATTAATTTTGTTTCTATTGTGTTCCTTGCATTGTTACCCTGATCGACTGATGGTGTTTTGTAAATGTATGCTATACATTATTATAAATCTGGAATGTCGTTAGGTTCTGTGTTTTCTTTTTCCTATACAGAATTATTCTACTATTCACTTGAGAGTACGTCTAAGTGGCTTTCTTTATTCCGTGGTTAATTACCGTGTGACTCTTCTTCTACAGGGCAAGATTGTATCTAAAGGTTCGTATTCTTCTGATACCTCAAGTTCTGCTTCCGTACAACGGATCCTTAATTCCTACTTTTTTTTTCTATATTGTAACGTAGGGGTGTCATCAGATGTAATGCAGTGGTTTATTTCCTAGCCACGTGGCAGTGTGCTGCGAGAGGTTTTATGATAAAAATTTTGATGCAACTAACATAACATATATTAACACCTTTTGATAAAATTTTACGTGCGACGTAGTTTTAAAAAATAAGTAAAGTAAGCAAATTAACACTTTTAAAGCAATTAAAAGTGATTTTCAAACAAGTATGATTGTTGAATAAAATGAAATAATAATTAATGAGAACTAGTAGCAAGTCTTGTTATAATTAAATTAAAGTAAACACAAAAAATTAAAATCGCGAGGAATATAACTTGACTTCTTGTTCATTTGATATGTTACTTCAATGACCGTACTAACCATAAAAAACACTTACCGACTGAAACTTTTTGGGTAGAAAGTTGTTATTCTATACATTATTTTGCACAAGGCTGTGCTTCATTATAGAACTGACGAGAAGGAGATAATGGGTTCTCCCCGGACCTGGACTTTTTAGGAACACGGATTTTCTACAAGATCGTGGATTTTTCAGATTTATTTTTGATTTTAATGGGGCGTTAGATAAACTGCTCGATGAAACATAAGGCTTCGGTGGCAATACCTATACAAAATTAGAGCACCTAACTTTTCCCCACGAAGATCAAGGTTTCTCTTCCCGGCTTTTGCCCTCCTTCATTACTAGATATTCATTGCTTCTTATAATTTTTGTTCAAAATCTTAAGAAAAACTGCATATACAAGTGCTCATAAGGAAAACGTTAATATTAATAAAAATACATTAACTTGTTCCTTGTTCAAAATCTAGATTTACAGTTGCTAAATATCTCAACCCGAACTGCCAGGGTGGCGCAGTGGTAAGGGCGTCAGCCTAGCGTTGCGCTAGTCCCCGGTTCGAATCTCACTGGGTGCAAGATTTCCCGGAGTTCGGTATCGAGCCCTGGTGACTATTCGTCGTTGGGCATCTAATTAACGACGCTCTCCTCCGAATACCGTCCTACGAGGTAGAGTAACAAGGTTCTATACGTACACACAAATACACTATACACATGGTGCTGAATGTAGGCAAAAAACGGCGCACTAATCACGTGAGGCGCATGCGGGCCGGATTGTGCATTTCACGCGTAAGACCACATACGCTAACGCACCAGCCTCAACACCGAAAGGTATAACAGGTAAACGATTACATACATACATACATACAAATATCTCAACCCACGTTGACTACTACGATCATTAACACTACCCGAGCAAAATTTTGCCAGACTCACCAAATTTGAACCGCTGAAAGTAATTTGTAGTGGTTTATAAATTATTTGATCAAAGGACTTAACAGTCTCGCATTCAAAATTGGACTTAATTTCAGGTCTTTTCAATGACAACAATCTACCAAAGATAAATGGTTAATTTGCGATCTTTAAGCGAGCTGCTAATTATTATTTTTGTTTCGTTATTGTATAAGATCTAGACTTGCTTCTGATTAAATATCCATTCCACAAAGGGTTTTGATATTACCTTAAATAAATCTCTTGTTGCAAAATACACATGACTTCAGCTTTAATTACTAACCGCGAAACATATTTACCTACATACGTACTAACGTTTCTAATAAGTTTGTTTAGATACCTATGCATATATGTGGCAAATATGAGCTTATGAATATGTTCTACAAACATATAGGTTCATGCCGTTGCAACAATTATGCGGTAACTTCATTAGTATTGCATTACCAATAATCAAATTTAACTATTCAATGCTATGTTGTATAACACATTTACATATTTATGATATTTGTGGCTCAAATCCGACGAGTAAGTGGAGAAGTATTTCGAAAAGCAATTGAATGATCTTTTTAACGTGTAAAAAGTACGACTAATAATTAAGTTAAAAATCCTAAGCTTTATTTACATATTTTCCTAAAAACAGTGTTTGTCTTAGAACTTAATAAAGTAGGACGAAGAACAAAGAAGTATTTGTGTCAAGCTTGAATATTAAATATAAAAAATCAATGATCTTTAACAGAACTAAAAGTAATTGTAAAGAAAACTACTTCGATCTAAAATTTAAAATAATAGAATTATAAATGCATTTTAATGAGTTTCTAAAATTCTGTACACAGAAAACTATTATATCCGCGGATATTAATTTGAACCACGAACCTTTGGCTCTAGGCGCCAATTTTATTCATTGCATAAAGCAGATTTTTTAAATAAAACAAGTCAAATAAAATATAAATAATCTAGATTCACACAAAAAAATGGGGCTTAAAAACTTAAATTAGCAGCTTATTTAATATGTTTGTAATTATTCTTCATGGTCTTACAGTTACCTTAAATATAATTATTCTGAAGATTATTATAAGTACTTAGTCTAAGTCTACGAGGTGAGCATAATTTATGCATTCTGTATTAATAGGTTTAATTATTCTAGCTTGTAACTGTATGTAGTAATAGATAATCACCTTCGTTAATGTCAAGATACATTAGAATTATATTACAGCACGTGGATACGGATTTAGATTTACACAACTGGCTTTCATTAGCGAATGTGAGATTTTTAAAAGTTTATACACAATTACGTTACGTTATTTTGCATTTGCATATCAAGTTTCTATAAATTAAAAGTATTTATTTGTTTTTTCGCATTTTTATATTTAGAAATAAAAACATTTCTTTTGCGATATACGAAAACAAGAGTTTTGATAATTCAGATAATTAAGGGAAAACAATTCGTTTTTTCTTTTTGAAATCTGTGGTATATAAAGCCTAATCCAGCGCAAAATCTGTATATACAGAAATTTCCGAAGCAATCGTCTAAAAGCAAGTAAAAATAGTTTCATTATCAAAATTTTATTTACAGTGTGTCCGACAAATACTGAAAGTTTATTAAGTAGGTACTTGTTTATAATTCGAAATAGTTGTTTTTTTGTAACAAAAAATTACTAAAATATCAGAAAACTTATCTTTCTGACCAAATCGAAGGTAGTATCAACTTTCGCTTTTAAATAGCAGTGCGGGAATATCTTGTAGAGTATTTTTCTCTCTTTCTGGTGATATCAAATAATCTGTATCTTGTTTGATAACTAAACAAATTATAAAAGCTCTCATATTTAGTAAAAACAGAGTCCTCGTATTAATCGTTTTGCTTGTTTATTTATTGTGCGAAATTTAGGCTTGTAGGTGCTATGGCCATTGGCACTACCCATTGTATTATCACGGAACCTACCGTACTACGTCGTGTCCGAAGGACGACGTACTTTCAGATATTTTTCCACAATAAAACTCTCACAGACAGGGACCGGGAACCGAACCCGAGATCTCTGGCTTAAGGCAAGCACCTTGACGCCATCCAGTCCGGTTTAGTTATTTTGAACTTAAATTAACAATGCGTCCCATTACTTGTTTTTGACAATAACCTGTCAAAATTTTGTTTTAAATTCAAACTTATTGCGTTAAATATTACCAACAATGAAAATGTTGCATCACTTGCGTCAATGGCAAATATCTTGGAAACGAATAATTTTAGCAATATGTAAACAGTATACCCTTTTTGTATAAAGAAAATGAAAGAATGGTTTGTTTTTTTTCATTACAAAGTTGAAGTTTTTTAATATATGAGGTGTAGTAAAACTAATACTCTTTTCATTAAAATCGACAACGGGTTATTGTTTCCTAGCCTAAAAAGGTTTCACTTATTTTATTATAAATATTTTAACAACTTTTGAAATTACGGAAGAAAATTAAAGTTTTGACTTTTAAAATTAACTTTTGGATGAGCGTAAGTCGTAATACTTTGACCTTACGCATCTCTGTGCCTCATTACTTAAGGACCACCATGTATAAAGTGAATTATCTATTAATTACCAACGGTATCGGAAACACAAACACGATGGTGGATGAAAATTTTGGCTTATGCAACGATCACTCTACGGTTAGTTTTATCAATTAATTATTGTGGACTGAAACTGTTGTATGGTTTTTCTCCGAGTTGGTTTGGTACATCCCCAAAGTTGCATTCCGTATGTTCAGATTGGTTTCGATATAACCTTGTAGAGCAAGATTTTGTTAGCCAAGGCCAATTTGGACCTTGTTCCTACTAGCCAGTACATCAACTTCAAGTTCAGTTGGTTGCGTTTAGTTCTAATATGCTTATCCCACTTAAGACGTTGGCATAGATAAATTGCATTGGTCTAGCTATATGTAGTCCCAGGTATTTGGTTTCGGTTTTAACGGGTATTGGATCGCTGTTAAGAGTAACTGGCGGGCACACGTTAGTTCACGTAGTAAACGTCACTTCTACCGACTTGGTTTGGTTGATTTTGATGCGGCATTTATTGAGTAACTCGTTAATTAGGTTTAAATAGTTTTGAAGGTTATTAGATGCCAATATAGGGGTTTCGTGCACAGATAGGATAGCCGTATCGTCAGCCAATGTGGCGATAACAGTGTTTTCAGCTTCTGGTAAGTCAGCAGTATAGATAAGGTAAAGTAAGGGGCCAAGGACACTACCTTCTAGGACACCAGATTTTATAGGATGATAGTCGGATAGTACATTGTTGTACTTGACTGTAAAGAATCTTTCTGTGAGGTAGGATTTACAGAGAAGGTAGTAATAACTTGGAAGTAGCCTTTTTAATTTATAAAGGGTGTTTCATTAATAATTGTACATACGCTAACTGGAGAATCCATGGCCCAAAATATGAAGATTTAACCTGTAACACTTAGATAAAATGTGCCTCCTTACTGAGATACAGGGTGTCTTATTTCAAATTTTTAAAGTAATTTTTGACGATTATTTTGATACTGTTTAATATTTCTTTGTCATATTTGGCAGAAAGTTTAGGTATTTTAGGAAACAGGTTAAATCTTCATATTTTGGGCCATGGATTCTCCAGTTAGCGTATGTACAATTATTAATGAAACACCCTGTGTAGTAATCCAGTGAACCAGACTTTATTGAACGCCTGGGTAGCGTCGAGGAATACAGCTGTACAGAATTTCTTTTCTTCAAGGCTCTTTGATATTTGGTTTACTATTCGATGTATTTGTTGTGTTGTTGAGTGGCCTTCTCGAAACGCAAGTTGGTGTAGGGGCAGATATGATGATATATCCGCCTGATCCAATATTCTTCTAATGAAGACTTTTCCTAATAGGGGGAGGAGACCAATCAGTCTGTAAGAGGTTACGTTCAGTGGTGCTTAGGAATCATTATTATATTCGCATATTTCTATAAGATGGGGTAATGCAACAAGCTTAACATGCGATTCTACATCGTTGTCAATAAAACGATGGCCTTTTTGGGGAGCATCTTCAACACTTGGCCTGATATCACATCATAACCTGGTGCTTTATGATCATTTAGTTTTTTTTATCTCGAAAGTATATCTCCGCTGGCGAGAAATGTTTTATAGGTAGCGACATTTGGTAGGGTATGTTAAGATACTTTTCGGTAGGATCATCTAGAATGCTGGGTTCAAAGGGTTGAAATACGTTCGCTAGGTGTTCCGCAAAGGTATCAGCTTTTCGCCTCTTAGATCTTACCCAGGCTCCAATAGTTTTTCGTATGGGTGGTATTATTGTGGCTTGCGGTCTTTCGAGCTTTTTTGGCGCCCTCCAAATTGTATAGTCTTCTTGCTTGAGATTTGTACGAACGCGCCCTGGTACGTCACAAGCCAAACATTACATGAACATCTCGACATTCCATTCGTTGATAAGGAAATACGAAGATTTGCCCAAAATTATTATGATAATCTGCAGAATCATAATAATGAACTTGTACACCAACTCTTCAACGATCACCCACCTTTAAAACGATTAAAGACGAATTGGCCGTGTGACCTGCGACTACCCTAAATCCGAAAGGACTGCCATAGGAGTATCACTAATGAGTGGTTCCTCCTAACAATGCCTATTTAAATTATCATATTTACTTAATACTCCGCGTAGAGTAGATTGTAAATTTACTACATAGTAAACTACAAAAAAAATAAAAATCAATTATTCTGAAACAAAAGCTCAACAGTTACATAACTGCATACTTAAAGCTAGGGTGAGTTTTGAGGAATAATTGGTATTACATATCTCTCTTTAAATGTTTCCTTAAAAAACGATGAAGATATCGGACGTGTTATTGAAACCTTAATCACCGTTATACAAAACGCATTCGCAGTAGAAACCCAACCAATGAAGTATAATCTTCCCAATGCAATCATGGAAATAATTACCAAAAATAGGAGATTACCCAAGGTATTGCAAACCAGACGTTACCCTGAAGAAAAATGAAGGACCAGTAACACTTGTAGGGAGTTAAAGCAAATGATCAACGAACATACATATGAAACCTTTACTCGTTCCCTAGAAGGTTTCACTGCTACCGACGCTACTGATTATTCTCTGTGGACTTCCCTACTCGGTGGAAGCTCGCTAAAATTACTTTAATCTTGAAACCAGGGAAACCACCCAATGACGTATCATCATATAGACCTACGAGCCAATCTTAAGTACTTACTCAAACGCCTAAAGCCTATCGTATATGAAGAAAGAAAGATACCGGACCAGCAATTCGGCTTTAGAAAAGGGCATTCGACAGTCGAATAAACGCAGCGTTTGTAGCAAAACAATACTGTCCTGCCATCTTCATCGACGTAAGCCAATCATTCGATAAACATAGGCATGAGGAACTTCCAGCTAAACTAAAACAATGTCTGGCTCATACCTTTTACTTAATATTAAAATCTTTTTTATAAACAAATTTTCTTAAAAAAAATGGAGCACACTAAAGTAAAAAATTAATAATTTGTAAAATTGAATGGACCATTTAAACCAGAATGTAATTTTAATTATATTTTTCCAGCAATTTAAAGTTACTTAATTAAATTTAAAATGGTGCTGGGGTTAATTAAGCAATTAAAACAACACGTGTTACGGTATTACAAAATCACTTTACACCCTAATATATATTTCCTGTCTAACTAAACGTAGCCTGGTGTGGTTCGCTTAATCAATTTTATTCTACGTATCGCGTCAACCTTTTAAGAGTAACACATTGTTCTCTGCTATCCGGAAAATTGTAGAAATTAATTTTAAAATCACAACGAATCTAAGCATTAATACTGGTGTAAAGCAATAAATGATACGTGTAGGCTCCCGCATAATAAATGTGAGCGAATTTGCAGATTTCCATATTCATGTTGTGTATACTTCAATATTTTTTTATGGAACGCTCTCAAATTTCCGATTGTAACGAGTGGTTATATAGGAGGAAGTTCCGGACACACATCAGAACAGTAACAATCTGTTTATGATTGAAAGCATCAGTGACCGACAATATGGCAATTGGGAAATGTCACATGTCAGTTTTGTCACGGGCAGGATTGCCTCGTGATAAATTAATAACAGACCTCCCTTGCCACACAAATCGGTTTAGTATCGTATCTGTAATTCGTTTGTGGTTTGGGACAGTTTATTGTGTTAGCGAAATTAGCGATTATCGTTTTAGAGAAAAGACATTTTCATGAAATGTCCTCAAAATAAACGGGCAGTCGGTCCCTTGTCAAAAACTGAATTATTAAATTTAACCGGAATGGTCTATTCCGGCTAATTCGATTAAATGCGCAAAACACCGCAGACATGAGAACCTCGGCTTGGTAATAATGTTAGAAGTTATGAAGCACATCTCAGCACATAATTACAATAAAACCGAAAAGTAAATCGTTCCATTAATGCAACTACCGTATGTAGAAATTACCTTCGAAATTAAATTTGAAGCTAAATATACCGACATTAAAGTCGTGTGTTCCATACCGATCATTAACTTGTTAATTAGATATAACTGGGAGCGCTACTTTTCAAAAATATGCATTTATTTAGATTCCAGATAAAGTAGAAATACCGCAGTCTACTGTTGAATGTAGAAAACACGGAGATATTTTTCGACCTTTAATATAACCCCACGTCTATACCATATTAGTGAGCAACCAATATCAGAGTCGTTGACATCACCACAAACAAACAATAATATAATTTTCCTATTTTCCTTATTTACTGTTTTATTTACATGCTGTATCCCATCCGAAGGTATAATTAACTACAGAAACTACTGAAAATTTGATAACGGTTCTGTGTCCGTAAAAAATATAACCTATAATTCAAATATGATAATTGATAATTACCAACTTACACTCACTAAAATTCATTTGTGTAGGATGGTGTATGCGAGAGGGCTGCGGTTTCCAGCTTACTCTACTTATTTTTATAATGGCGTATTCATATTTACTAAAGCACATTCGATCAACTTACCAAGAATAAGGTTAATTCCACCCAGGTTAGATTAATGCGTAGCCTCGACCAGATCTCGTAAACACCCAAAGGTTTATACATACATTAATGCTCACATCATCCAGATTATATAACACAGATAGCAGCGATACATGAAAGCAAAACATGCACACATTACTACATTTAGCAGTATAGGTTCGATTAGTGTTACTTACAGGGGGGAGGGATTCCCCCTGTGGATTCCCACGTTGCATCTAATAGAATAACCCTCGGGAATGTTAAGAAGCGATGTGTTGGGTACCTTCAGCTACTTATAGTACTTATGAACCTGAAATCGGAAGATACGCGAACGCGCGCCAACCATGGCTGAACATAGTCGACAATGGGAAAGTCCTCCCATGCCGAGGTTCTGTCCATCCTAGATGACCAGTAAGTCTAGGAAGTCCAACAAAACCAAGAATATGCGGAAGCGGGCCTACCTTGCCATCCTGGAGGGCACGTCCAGGCGTCACTACCATAGGCATTGCTACCATAGGCAGGTCGAGGGTATTTGTAACTACCCCTAGTTACAATACCCAAGCAAATAACTAGTTATGTGGCGACTACTGCGTTTAACATTAAATAGTGGTAGTCATGGTTTAGTTAGTTTTCAGTTTTTGTTTAGAAAAATAATAGATAAGTCATAAAAAATCAAACTGTAAATTAATCATCAGAATTAAATTGAAATAACCGAAAATAAGTTATTATTTACTAAGTGGAACACCCACAAATTGGTGACCCCGACGCGTTGTTAGAAACCGACGTAATTTTCGCAAACCGTAAGTTTTTTTTTACGAACATTTTTGATGATTGTACAGTGCTAAAAACAATTAACCCCGACTAGTGACTATCTTCGCGGTGAGTGCCCCGTTGTAGGTACTTTCTTTTCATAAATTTAGTGCTCGAATTCCCATTATGTCGCACGATAATATCGAAGTAGAGTATATACCCTCGGTGAATCGCATTGCCGTTAAAATACCACCGTTCATGCCTGCGGATCCAGAGTTGTGGTTCCTTCTGTTGGACAGCAGCTTCGAGGCTGCTGGAATTACGCAAGACAGCACAAAATTAGGCCACACCCTGGGAGCTCTAGAACAACGATACGCCGTGGAGGTTCGTGACGTCCTTCTAAAACCTAAAAGCGAAAGGTCATACGAGCTTCTCAAGTCCGAGCTCATTAAACGGATGGGAGCTTCTCAAGAGCAGAACACTCGACGTCTCTTAGAGAATGAGCCACTTGGTGACCGGAAGCCTAGTCAATTTCTCCGACATTTGCGTAACCTGGCAGGAGTTGGCTTCCCAGAAGAAGTTATGCAGACACTCTGGTTAGGTCGCTTACCGAAACACATACAAGCAATGCTAGCGGCACACAAAGATCTCACACTTGATAAAAGAGCAGAGATTGCAGACTCCGTAGCAGAAGTATATGGTCCACTAGGTAATAACGTGGAGGCAGCGTCATCCACTGGTGCACCATCTCACCAATCGTCCATGAATACGAGAATAGACAGCCTTGAGCACTCCCTGTCAAAAGTGCTCCAGAAATTGGAATTGCTGGAGGTAAACCAAGTTACACAACCGCAACACCGTCCGCGTTCAACCTCGCGTTCGCGTGCTAACTCGCGTCCGCGATCTCAAAGCCGTGCATCCAGGAAAAGCGATATCTGCTGGTACCATAGGAAGCACGGGAACCAAGCTAAAAAGTGTTACGCGCCGTGTAAATTCGCCGTTGACGCCTCGGGAAACGACGAGGGCAGTCGTTGATGGCGGCCAACGACTCCAGCCCGGTAACCTCACGCCGTTTGTTTGTAACCGATGCATACTCTGAGATAAAGTTCCTCGTTGACACAGGTGCCGATCTGTGCGTATACCCGTATCTGCAAGTGCCGAAACCGCGAGTTAAAACAAACTATGAACTTTTTGCGGCGAACGGCAGTGTCATTCCAACGTACGGGACGATCACGTTAACGCTCAACTTGGGGCTACGTCGACAATTCACCTGGAGATTCGTCGTCGCCGACGTCTCCAAGCCTATAATCGGTGCTAATTTCCTGGCGCACTATGGACTCCTTATAGATATAAAACATCATCGGCTTTTGGACCAACTTACTCAGTGCACTTCCCATGGAGAGGTGATCGAGTGTGAAGTACCGAACATTAAAACCATCTCGGGCTCATCTCTGTTTCACGATCTTCTTCAACGGTACCCGGAGGTGACTCGACCAGACGGTGCTCCAAAGTCCACCAGCCATTCTACTAAGCACCACATTGTCACGACACCCGGACCACCCATCGCGCAGAAACCGCGAAGACTAGCGCCGGACAAATTGAAGGCTGCTAAAAAGGAATTCGACGCGATGTTACAATTGGGCATAGCCCGACCATCACAGAGCTCGTGGTCTTCGCCATTACATATGGTACCCAAGAAAGGAGACGAATGGAGACCATGCGGTGATTACCGTGCCCTCAACGCGAGAACCTGCCCTGACAGGTATCCGGTGAGGCACATTCAAGACTTCGCCCAATCACTATGTGGCAAAACAGTCTTCTCCACGGTAGATCTTGTCCGTGCCTTTAATCAAATTCCTGTCGCCGAGGAAGACATTCCGAAGACAGCCATTACGACACCGTTTGGACTCTTCGAATTTACCTTTATGACCTTTGGACTGCGAAACGCAGCGCAAACATTTCAGCGTTTCATCGATGAGGTACTCCAGGGACTTGATTTCTGCTACGCCTACATCGACGATATTCTTATAGCTTCAACGTCGCTCGAGGAGCATTTACAACACCTTGAGATTCTGTTTCAACGCTTAAAAAGATACAGCGTCGTCATTAATACCTCGAAGTGCGTTTTCGGACAGCCCGAAGTTAAATTCCTCGGTTACCTGGTTTCAAGTGCTGGTACTCATCCCCTGCCAGTCAAGGTCAACGCCATCCGTGCTTATCCACGCCCAGTCACCATCAAAGGGCTACGTCAGTTTTTGGGTATGATTAACTTCTTCAGGAGGTTCTTACCTAAAGCTGCTAAGGTACAAGCGCCGCTGAACAACCTTCTCCAGGGTAACACAAAAGGGAAAACCCCCGTCAACTGGACTCCGGAGGCCATTCAAGCATTTGAGGCAACCAAGGAGAGCCTTGCCGAAGCGACGCTCCTGGTTCACCCAGAGCATAACGCGCCGCTGGCAGTATTCACAGACGCCTCAGATTTTGCCGTAGGAGGCTCACTTAAGCAATTGGTCGACAACAGCTGGCAACCATTGGACTTCTTTTCAAAAAAATTAAGCCCAGCTGAATCCAAGTACGGAGCCTACGATCGCGAATTACTCGCAATATACCTAGCGGTCAAACATTTTAGACACATGGTAGAAGGTCGATCTTTTATTATATACACCGACCATAAACCCATCACCTACGCATTTCAAAAGAAAGACCACCAGTGTTCGCCGCGTCAATTCCGCCACTTGGATTTCATAAGTCAATTCACCACTGACATCCGTCACATTTCAGGAGAGGATAACGTCGTTGCCGATGCTCTGTCGCGCATCGATGAGGTCAAAATTTCTCTCGATTTTGAGGCGCTGGCAACAGCCCAACATAGGAATGTTGAACTCCGAAAACACCTCGAAGAAGACTCTGTCCTGCAACTCAAGCTCGTGCACATTCCAGGTACCGAAGCTTCGATCTTCTGCGACATCTCCACAGGAACAGCTCGTCCCTTCATTACCCAAGAGTTCCGCAGAGCTGCGTTCAACACTGTCCATCGGCTTTCACATCCTGGATCTAACGCTACGATCAAACTCGTAACACAGCGTTACGTATGGCCGTCACTTAAAGCCGACTGCCGAAAATGGGCCCGCAGCTGTATTCAATGCCAACAGTCCAAAATCTCAAAACACGTTTCAACCCCAGTAGGTAACTTTGCACCGCCTTCCGCTCGTTTCGAGCACGTCCACCTGGACATCATCATCATGCCATCATCCGAAGGATTCAGGTATTGCCTTACGATGGTTGATAGATACACTCGTTGGCCGGAAGCAGTCCCTATGTACGATCAAGAAGCCGTAACCGTGGCACGGACGTATATGATACCTGGATCTCCCGTTTTGGAACACCACTAAGGATCACTACCGATCAAGGTAGGCAATTTGAGTCGCACCTATTTAAACAATTAAATCGTTTATTAGGAGCTACACATCTTCGAACAACAGCCTACCATCCTGCAGCTAATGGCATGGTGGAACGACTCCACCGTCAGTTAAAGGCAGCGTTAATGTGCCACCAGCACAACCGCTGGACAGAAGCCCTCTCCACCGTACTGTTAGGTATACGTGCAGCCTGGAAGGACGATCTCAAAGCCACAACGGCTGACATAGTTTATGGTCAATCGCTCCGTCTTCCTGGTGAATTTCTAGGCACACCGCAGTCTGAGAATGACGATGACAAAGCTGCGGACTTCGTGAAGGAGCTTCGAAACTGCCTGAGAAACCTGAAACCCTCTGAAGGTTCTCGCCATGGGAACAAGAAAACCTTTGTTTTCAGGGACTTATCCACCACGGACCATGTCTTCGTCCGTCGTGACAGCCCAAAGCAGCCGCTACAGCAGCCATATGATGGTCCCTATAAAGTGATTCGACGATCACAAAAGACATTCGTCATTCACATTAAGGGTCGCGATATTACGATTTCCATCGATCGCCTTAAGCCGGCTTACATTATGAATGAGGACTCAGCAACTATTCCAGATGCCACCCCATCCACTTCACAGAATACCAGCGAGGACCAGAATGTTCCAGGCGCCACGAAAGACTACCCTTCTACAAGCGTTCAAACACCGCACCACCATTCAACGAGGTCAGGCAGACACGTTCGCTTCCCGGACCGACTACAAGCTGGTTAACTTTTACACTAGCAGGGGGGTACTGTGGCGACTACTGCGTTTAACATTAAATAGTGGTAGTCATGGTTTAGTTAGTTTTCAGTTTTTGTTTAGAAAAATAATAGATAAGTCATAAAAAATCAAACTGTAAATTAATCATCAGAATTAAATTGAAATAACCGAAAATAAGTTATTATTTACTAAGTGGAACAACCACAGTTATATTCAGGTCCCTGAGCTCTCTCTCAATCAACAACGAGCGTGAATGCTCCAATCAACAATGTGCCCCAACAAGCCACAAGGGCTTGTCCAACACAAGAATAACAATGATATCAACAATATATCAACAACAACAACAGCAACACCAAGCTTCACTGTTTGTCCACATCAATAACCAATACAGCTGTTTATACTGTCCGTATTTCACCGGACATACAATCACATCCATTCAACAAACACAACTACTGGTCATTATCATTACATAATTACCGACCAGCTTCTCATCCTTGCGTTACTAATTATACAGAAATGCATCTTACAATCAATGCAACACTAGTTCACATCATACACAAAACTTCGTCACTTCAGAATCACATGTGTAACCTAACGGATCCCGCAACCGACTACCCCTCAGATTCTGACCGCAGTCGAAGCCCCTAATTCTTAACTAATTCCCATATTTTAAATGCTCTCGTTTGGGTTTTGTAAACATACGGTCGAGTTTTATGAAATTGGACGCTTACGTCGTCGCCACCAAAAATTACGTACAACATTTGTTACAAACAAACCATGGCTAACTGCATCATAATAATTGTTTCAATCATAATAACCTTCTTGATTTTAGGGTCCTGTTGAGCAATTGCAAACAAGTTAATAATTTTAATCTTGTAACTAGTAACGAAGTGTTACACAATGTAGTTTTCAATTTTTTCTATCTACAACTTCTATAATTTAAATTATTAGTGTATTTCTATGAAAATTACAAGAATCTATTGCAAAATAGTAACAATCTTAAGTAATTAATAGATTTGTTGTATTTCTATTGTCCAGACATTTAGAAATCAAGCTTCAGTTGTAACTTGTGCAAAATAATTAATAAGTAGTAAGTAGCAAGAAAACTTTTAGAAATCAATCTGTAGAGGCATATTACAGGATAGGGTAAACCGGGGTAAACTATACAGTTATTGGCCAGCGAGCAATTATTGGCCACTGCGAATTTAGCTGATTCTAATAACTAATAAGAAAGCGTTCAAATAATAAATTGAAATACTACCCTGTAGTTGAAATTCACTAACATTTCCTTATGCTTCACTGCAAATAAATCTAAACTTTATTGGTACCTACTACTGCAGAAATTTGGCGGGTTAAATGTTCCCAGAGACTATAGTGTGTGTACACGTGCACTACGTGCAGTTGTAATTTTTAAGAAAACAATAAGACAAGTTAATGTGAGGTAAGTCAATTATTGTATTTTAACGGTATATTAACTAGATATTGACGTTTACATTAACTAAACATATGTTTAGGATCTATTTTATGGATTAACCCTTTTGTCTAACCTTAAAATCAAAGAAATTAGTAGGGGGCCAAGCGCTACCTTCATGAAAAACAGTTATTTGCCTGGCAACGACACTAATGAAATTTTAGTTTTGTATACATATTTACTAATTTAACAATTCTGTTATGACATTTCTAGAGTAGTATGTATTTTAGAAGGTCCTAAACAGTTATTGGCCCCGGGCGTCCAATAACTATGGTGTCGTTTTTTATAGGTCCAAAATGCTTAAATGAAGTCACAAATATTCCAAAGAAAATTTAGAGAAGGTCTTAGATGCTATAAACAGAGGATTGCCTGACAGGGAAGTTTCTAGAAAATATACTCGTAATATACCTCGGGCTACTTTGCAGTTTAGAAAAAGCAAGAAATTTGTTAAAGCTAATAAATTGTGGCCCTAACCCAATTCTAACTATAGAGGAAGAGGAAACCCTGGTGAAATGCATTCGTGAAAATGCTGAAAAAGGATTTCCAAGACGAAAGCACGATATTCAGTTATCTGTTAAAGAATTTCTGGATAAAGGTCCAAGGCCAAATCCTTTCAAGAATAACTATGGTTATAAAGGTTGGTTCAAGGCATTTCTTCGTCGAAATCCTGTACTTACTAGTAGAACACCTAAGCGTGTAACGTTAGCCAGTGCTAATGTGTCTGAAAAGAATAATAGAAAGTAACTTGCGAATGTAACAGCTTATCTCATGTCCAAGGTTACGACAATATTTTGTCTAACCCTGCAAAGGGACTGAATAGAGATGAGACTTCTTTCAATTTATCTCCCAAAAATGCAAAATTTCTTGCCCTCCGTAGTAATAGAAATATATTTGAATGCTTCTTCAAAAATCACAATTACAGCCATGTTTACTTTTTCCGCTTCACGACTGCTGCTGCCTCCAGTGATAATAATATACCCTGGAAAGAGGGAAAAAACCGAGATGGTAGAATCAGTGCCAGGTGATTGGGGCATTGGTAGGTATGTCAGAATCTGGCTGAAAGCTGCAGTCTTCTATGAATATATTTTAGCGGTACTTCATCCTGCCCTTAAAAAGGAAAACACACAATTCCCCGTCACCCTCTTTTTAGATGGACACAGCACTCACCTGACGTATGAATTAAGTGAATTATGTAAGAAATTAGACATCATGTAGCTGTCTATTAAAAAACACAAACTAAATAAATCGAATGCTCTTATTTTTCACTGCTCGACAATCCTAAAAAAAACAACCCTATTTACTTTTTAAAGTCTATAAACTTTAATAAACCTTACTTAAACTTTTCCCAAAATTTTACTAATGCAACTTACTAAACTTTTTATGCTGTCAGAAGTACAAAAATCTGGCAACTCCAGAAATGTAAAAAAGTCATAAGTTTCCATTTAAAAAGGTAAAGTTGCATGCCCCTATACTTACACGTGATGACGTAAGACAAATTCAATGCCACAGAAATATGGAGTACTTACCATCTAACAACTTCTGTTAAAAATATTTTTTCTAAAAGTCGACAATAAAATAGTTATAGTGATATTGCGTTACTTTTTCCTCGCCCTGTATATTATCTGTTAAATATTATCTCTTAAAGCACTATAACCACATTCAGTTACAAACGGAGTGTGGGAAGGCTATCAAGACATGACGACTTTAAAGAGATAGCAGGCAGAAAAGGGCACCAGTTGGCATAAGACAGAGAATAGTGTAAAAGGCAAAAGGAGGCCTATATCTACTAGTGGATTGTAAGGGGATTGTTGAAGAAGAAGATATGTCTGATTAGATAATCAACATTTTCTACTGGTTCTTCTTTTTCTACAAGTGGATTGCCCTTAACAGGGTTTTGCCAATCTTCTCTCCATATGTCTGAGGTGTACGTGTCAAGTTATCAAGTAGCCTACAGACATAGGAGACCTACAGAAAAGGAACAGTAAGGCGAGCATCTTTAGGCGGGCATTGTTAGACGCGAGTTTTTAGGTGCTGCAATATTAGGCGCGGGCATCTTTGGCCGCAGGGACGTTTAGGTCCGAACACTTTAGACGCGGAAGCTTTAGGCGCTGGAGACTTTTATATTGCTATTTACTATCTAGCGTTAAGTAAAGTCTTATGACGGAAAAATATTGTAGTTTAATTAAGGTTAATCTATTTAGGATAAAAACTCAAAAACCAAGTGATTAGTTTTTAATTTTAATAATAATTATCGCAATTTGAATAATAATTTACTTAAATTTGTATTGGCACTTAATGGTGATGTAACTTGTATATAACATATTTGTAGTTAAATTATCCTTAAATCAGTTTTTAAAATTGCAATCTTTTATTATAAAGCAATTTAGTTTCAAGTACGGTTTTAGCGTACCTACATAAGGTAAAAATTAAAACGCATCGTATATTTTTTAATGCTTGGCGTCTAACCGTCCCCGCGCCAAAAAACGCCGGCGTCTAAACGTCCCCGCGCCTAAAGATTCCTGTGTCCAAAATGCCGGCGGTTAATAACTTTTTGGATAATTTTTATTTACTCTTTTTAATTTTAATATTAATGTTTTGATATGTTATTGAAGACCAACAATGTCATTTTAAGAAATAAAACTTACCGGAAGAGACTTATAATTGTTTTCGAGAGGTACTAATTCATGTAAATTTTCAGAATATAGCGAAATATTCTGTAAATTAAATAAGGTATTTAGGATAAAAAGCAGTCAATATTATGCTTACAAATTCAAAATGTATAGCTTTATTGCTTAAAACGATACATTTGCTTACATATATTATATATTTATCAAAATAATTTTGGACCATCGCATCCAATAGCATAAAGCAGAAATTGTGACCAAAGAACCAAATACTACCAAACAAAAGCTAAACGCAGTCATGCATATAGCAGTGGCAGTAGACCCCATAAGGCAAGCCAGTATAGAACCAAAGCTCATTTGAATAAAGCACTCCTGCGAAAATAAATGATTCGAAATCCACCTGCACACCAGAACATTGCGTACTATGCGTAATAGGCTACTGCGCAACCAAAAATTCAGAGAATGTAGCTTATATTGCTACAATACACTTTCAATACGTGTGATTGTACAATTTTAAATGTGACATAATTTTAACTTTTGCACAACTTCAATTTTTTTAATTTTTAATTGATTTTTAGAGAATCTCCCAAATCAGGGCAACCAAAGGGATCGCCTTGACGAATTTCAAAATTTTTATAAAATTCACCATGTTGAATTTTAAACACCTTTCAAATATTCTAATATAACTTCTTCGTCCTCATATTTAACATTCTTAAATATTTCTTTTATTTCTTTACATAATTCTTGTTTATTTTTCACCAATTCTTCCTGCAATTCTTCAAATTGTTTCTTATTTTCTTTTTTCAGCTCTTCGTGTCGCTTCTTTGATTCTTCTTTAATTTCATTTAATTTTTCATCTAACTTATCATCCAATCTACCTAACTGTTTCTTGGTATCTTCATCTCGTTTCTTGGTATCTTCATCTCGTTTCTTGGTATCTTCTTTCATTTCACCTAATTTTTCATCTAACTTCTTATTCAATTCACTTAACTGTTTCTTGGTATCTTCTTTCATTTCTGTTAATTGTTTACTATTTTGTTGTACAAAATTTTTAAAAATTTCAGCAAAATCTTCTATTCTCATACTTTGAGATGTTTGAGCTTGAACTTGATCTCCAACACTCTGAGATTCCTCTTCAAATTGTTCACCTCTATTTTCATTTTCCTCTTCAACTTCAACTACCTCCATTTCATTTTCCTCCTCTTGTTCCATTTCTTGTTCTTTATCTTTCCTAGAACTTCTTAAAGTTCTTCTGCCCTCACTCAATCAATTTCAAAACTTTGCTAAAATATCTGTATCTCGTTTTAAATTGAATTTTATTATTTGAATGTATCAGCAAAATTTCACACAAACAATAAACAATCAAGTTTGTCAATATTTATCAATCTGTCAAATTTAATAAACTTCAAATTGACATTTTCTATTAAACAATTCAAATATTTATGAAAATATCCCCTACAAATAAATATTTATTTTTTATTTTACAATTATTTCTTTCACAATTAAGTATTTAATATTGATTTAAATCCGTATTATTTCAATTATTCATTGATTTTTTTTATCTGCGGCCCTACCAAATTTTAATAACTTCTGTTCTCTGTTAAGATTTTATTCAACTAATAGTGACCCTACCTTGCCTTTACAGAACCTCTTCAAAATTGTTAACAAAACCTAATTAAAGCAACCACGTTGGGCGTCATTTATTGCTAACGTCCAACGTTGTTTTTGAATTATGTAATTTATTTACTAATGTCAAACTTGTAATGGTGACCCTACCTAATGAACAACCACTTATAAATCCCACATTACTAGTATCAAAAATTATTATAATGTTAAGCCCCACGTTGGACGCCATGTATTGCTACAACACACTTTCAATACGTGTGATTGTACAATTTTAAATGTGACATAATTTTGACTTTTTCACAAGGTCAATTTTTTTAATTTTTAATTACTTTTTAAGAGAATCTCCCAAATCAGGGCCACCAAAGGGATCGCCTTTACGAATTTCAAAATTTTTATAAAATTCACCAAGTTGAATTTTAAACACCTTTCAAAATCATGAAAATCTTTACAAACAACAATAAATTCTAATAATCAAATAAACAATTTTCTAAAATTAAAAATTATAAACTACCTTTTGAAAACACGAACAAAAAAAACTTCCTGTCTGGTTTTCCATTTTCAAAAACACTGCACCAATCTCTCCAATTTCAATACGCCTTCCCCCTTGACTCCAACTTCACCAAAAACCTATCTTATCCTCCAACCAACAACACACTTTCCTTCTTTTAGCTTTACTTATATTTGACCAATATCCAAATTTATATAAAGGATGCGTTTTTGGACCAACGTTTACAGGACCTTTTTTTATCTTATGACGATCCCATCCAATCCCTGATTTTGAACAACTATTGTAGGATCACCCTGTGTAAACCATTCTAAATTCATTTAGATAGAGGGACGCCATATTTTTATTTTCTTAAGATGTAGGTTCAACATTTATAGTATTTAAAAATTTTTACACCTGACCAAGCTTAAAAAAGACGTGTTTTTGTTAGTGATAATGCTCGAAAATTAACAGAAATCACTACCTTAAGGTATACGAAATGAAAGTCAGATTTAAAAAACCCAATTTGCTAAATATTCAACCCCATTTACAATACATAAACTGTCATTTTTCTATTGGCAAGCCTTATCCAAAAACATTGTGCCATTTACTAAAGGATTCAAATTTCTAATTATATTGCAGAAAATAGAATTATAATATACGTCATTAACAAGCTATAGTTTACCAACAATTAATTAAATCTATTAATTAATGCTTCCAACTGAAATTATAGTTGAATTACATACAGTGCAAATTTATGAAATGCGAACATAGGCAAATCAAGGACCAATCAAATTTATGAAATGCGAACATAGGCCAATTTACGTATACCCAAAAAGACGCCAAGGCCGACGTAATTTTTGTAAATTAATATCTGTCGACAAAAATTCGTTAACTTTCAACGTCAAATTTTGCGGCATTTGTAAATTGGTCATTTGTTCGCAGTAACAAAATTTGCACTGTTATATAATGAGAGGTTTGTGGGTACGATAAAAAGAATGCATTTAAAGATGCCTTTCCGATTATTAAAAATTCTTGGAAACAAACTCTGTATTATTACGATACGATACATATATTGTGCCTGTTACATTAATCCAACATTATCTCAGACAAACTATATGCGCCATTCTGTATGTTTATACAGTAAATCAGCATTATTTAAAGCGTTGCACTGTATATTAAAACCATTATGTATAGTAAATCAGATATAATATTACTCATAATACTTATTCTTTTAAAAATAAACATTAGTAGTTGTTAGATTTTAAAATGCAGAATTCAAAATATCAAACGGAAAAACAAATATAACCCGAATACGCAATCGAAATTGTCTTTTTAGTCTTTTTTCATAAAAAACTTTATGTAAACACAAAGTTAGATGTAAAAAATTTGAAATTCAAATCTATATTTACAATATATCATAAAATACTTCACTAGAAAAACAAAGAAGGGCCCTTTCATTCGATTTGCAATTCAACTTACGAATTTTTTCTTACAACTTTTTTCTGTCGTTTGAATTCATGAGCAAACAATAACATCCAAAATACTTATAAATACAACAACGATAAAAGTAATCATTTTGCAATGTTTAAAATGTTTAGAACATGTATAAGAAATTATAAAAATCTTACAACTGTTTGTACTGATCGTACTTAAAATTTCAGCATGGTTTAAACCATATGTACTATTTACAGGGTGTTGAAAGGCTAGTTAAACCATTGAATTTCTATGCTAAACTGCAGCTTAAATGGAACTTAAATTTTAATCATAAACTGTATAAACGGCCCAAAATGTCATGGCAACACAATGACGACTAAGGACATTTCAGATTAAGGGCAGTGTTTCCAAGTGTGAAGATTTTTCTCCAAAATTAATCATTTCTAACTTTTTGAAACGCAAAAGAAGAATTTGTTAATTGGAAGAATTTTAAACATAAACCACAAATCTTTATATGTTTATATTATTTTGTATATTATTCTAGATTCAAAATATGTTACCAATATACGAGGTCTGTCCAATAAATACGCGAACTGAGCTACTAGGATGGCATTGAGATGATGTTTGGCCATGCCGACTCGCTACTCTGTTGGCGGGGGACCCACTGGAGCTTCAGTAACCGCCACTGTCGAGGCGAGCCTACAGCTAGAGATAGGACTTTTTTGTGGCGCCTTATTTTTGCTCAACGATGGAGATTGATGAACAGATACAACAGTGACTCAACAGCAAATTTTTGGTGAAACTTGGGGAAAACTCTCAGGAAATTCATGAAATGTTGAGGACAGAACGACCTCCAACCTCCTGCGTTGATAAAAACATCGAACTTGTACTTTCCGATCGCCGAATCACGAAAAAATCTCGAAAAAGCCGATCAAAAATCAAGGTCATGCTGTTCGTTTTTTTTGACATTCATGGTGTTGTACACCATGAATTTCTTCCTGACGGACAAACAGTGAATGCTGCCTTCTACGTGGAGGTTCTCAAGTGCTTGAGGGATTGCTGCTGTATCACGACAATGCGCCTGCACATTTAGCAGTGATTGTCCGCGAGTTTTTGGCCAGAAATTCTATCACCCTCCCTACTCACAAGACTTAGCCCCCTGCGATTTCTTCTTGTTCCCGAAAATGGTCATGCAGGGGCGGCGCTGAGACGATGTGGGGACGATAAAACGTGAAACGACGAGGCTGATGAAGAGCCTGACTTCTGAGGACTTCCAGGGATGCTTTAAACAGTGGAAATGGAGATGGGACAAGTGTACTGCTACAAATGGGGAGTATTTTGAAGTGGATAAAATTGCGTTACCCTAAATTTTGTAAAATAAAGTTTTTATGACCTAAGTTTGCGTATTTATTGGACAGACCTCGTAGTTAATGTTGTGAGGTGTAATGCATGGTTGAACTTTGTTTGAACCATAATTGAAAAACCGAGCATATAAGCTTGATTGAACCAGAAATTTCCTTGATTGCCTCTTATGGTTTAAACCATGTCTATACGTCGACGCAGAGATGGCAGTTTGACAGAAAACAGATTCGTGCCGTGATAAAATTTTATTTTGTGAAGTGAAATTCAAGTCAGATTGTATCCGTGACGAGTGCTTCCCCTAATTTAAGACCATACATTTGGGGATTACTGACTTTAAACGTGGCCGAACGATTCCGGAAGATGAAGAAGTGCTGTAATAACTTCGGACATGGTGACTAAGATCCACAAAATAGTTTTGAGGGTCTTTTTGCGCCAGATCGTGACCGTCGGTGAAACGTGAGCCTACCACTGTACGCCGAAGTCGAAAGAACAATCAAAACAACAGACAGCCAAGGAGGAACCTGCTTCAATGAAGACGAAAACAATAGCGTCTGCCCGCAAGGTCACGGCATCGGTTTTCTGGAATTCACAGAATGCGATCTTTATTGGCTACCTGGGAAAAGTAACATATTGGAAAGTACTACACAGGTTTTCTGCAAAATTGGAGCAAAGAAACCAAGAATAGGCGACCGCACCTTACCAAAAAAATTCTCTTTCATCTGGACAATGCACTTGTTCACACGTCTGTTTCCATGGCTAAAATCCATAAACTCAGATTGGATTTGTTAGATCATGCGCCTTACTCCCTGACTTAGCCCCGCCTGACTTCCATTTGTTCCGGAACCTTAAAAGACGGCTCGGAGGACAACGATTTTCCGACAACACAAAGTGGTTCGTTCTGTGAACGGCTATTCTGCAGAAAGAAAAATCATTTTATAAAAACGGTATAATGGCTTTTGAAAATCGTTAAGCTCAATGCATCGATCTAAATGGAGATTATATTATAAAAAATACAAGTTGGTCAAATTTATTTGCTTTTTTCTATTTACCTTACTTTTCAAACAACTCACGTATTTTAAGAAGTTTAATTCAAACGACCCCCAAACTAGCCTTAAATCTTTAAAAATAGATGATGCAAGTAATAATCATTGTTTCATTAGGCTACTTAGACTAAGTATATTAATTAATATTGTTACTGTAATTACTACCATTATTGTAATTTGTATACTGTATACATTTTTGTTCTTGGGAGCATTATAGGAGATCTCTCCTCAGCTCTTATTTAATAAATAATAATAAAAAATAATAATAATACTTTATGAATGCAATTTAACCATTTAGTACATTGCTTACAATTCCTGAAAAATTAAATGGGAGTGCCTTTTTCAGTAGGCCGCGCGGTCTATTTACTGCTTTGTGTTTCTTAGACCTATTGGGTACCTTATTTTCGCGGTGTATTAAAAACTTCTATTTCTACAACCTGATTATTGAAATACATTAAAGATTAGAGTTTATTTAAAGTAAACGTTTAATTAATTGATAAATAATTTGAACAAATATTAAAATATAATAAATTAAATATTTGTAATGTCATAAAAACTGCCATAAAGCCTTCAAAAACAGACAAAGATAAAAGGCGGTATATGCTTAGTAAAGCTACTACAAACGTTACCGGTGAAACCTACTTAAAAGGAAATTTATTCGAGTTCAAACGACAGAGCGTAACAAAAACTACCAGCTCATAGCAATTTGTAGGAAATATAGAGTAGCGATAATAAAATTTAAGTAGATCCATCGAAAGCTTAATGGGCATAATCAAATAAAATTAAAATAAGTGTAACGGCGTAATTGTGTCCGTTGTCGCAGAAACAGTTTCATTTTCGCGGTAACCGGCTGTCGGAAAGGAAGACAAGCCAAACGGCTCACTGGCCCGAATGTGGTGCTCCTTTATTACTTTTCTTTTCTCTCTACTCTTTCCGAAACATTGACCAATTTCAGTTCGTGTCAAATTATAACTATTACGATCTGCAAGCCGTTTAACTGAAAAATCTACAAACGACGCAAAACGATTCCGTCAACTGTGGTTAACTCTGACTGTATTTCCACAGGAAAAAAAATAAGAATTCTTATTTCTTTGTACCTAGCTAAAATTAATTTCCCTAAGAAAACCATATTAAAATTTGTTTGACAATTAATAGGAAAAGCCAGACTAACCACGATTTAATTACAACTAATAAACGGTATAACAGCCTAAAGCCACATAAATAAAATAAACATGCAAACAATAATATCAAAATCCAGTAAACAAACAAAACTCCCTATAAATAAACACATCCGCTGTTAATTAAACTACACCCAAATTTGTTGCTCATAACACATTGCCCTCTACGTAATAAATTATTTAAGCATGAATACACAATATTTTAATTTCTTAGGGCCATAGCGTTTCTGATATGAGGCGTTTAGGAACTTTGTAGACCAAACTAGGCCATGTTTTGTTAGTGTGGACAAGACTCTTCTTGGTATAAACCTGTCTTGGCTGTAAAAGTTACAATGAATTAATTTTCAGGTTATAGTTCAAGACCGAGCCAGAGTTGCAGGATTTACTCAATTCGTTAACGTAAATATTTAATTTTTAATGTAGAATAAGTTAGTAAATAAACAAAAGTAAAATGTAAAAATATTGCTTTAGCAGCTTAACGAACAGGTATGTTTATTTTACCTGCGATAGCTTTAAGAAGAACCTAACAAAAGACCCGATCTGGATAAAGTTTTGATAGCAAAGCATCAGTGGGCGAAAATAACAGAAACACAGAACCGGTTTAAGAAAAGTTTAAAAACCGCAAACAGCTTAAGTGAAAATCAAAATGAATAATAGGAATGAATGATAACTTAACTCTTATAGTAGAAAATAAAGAGGCACATAAAACTGGCCCCAAGGTTTTTATGACAGACATAACCAATAACCAAGACGAAATTAACATATTAAGAAAGAAAACTGTTCTAAAACAAAATGAAAGCCGACAATTATTAACAGGCGGTTAGCTCAGTTATTTGGTCGTTAATGAGGTTCTTTTACTTTAATAAATGCATATTAATACGTTTATGTTATATAACACTAATCAGAACAACTTAATTTTTCGATGCAGATTTATTACATCTTTTACTAATTTCTATTTCCCTATCTTCGCTATCTATTTACTTACTATAGATCATAATTTATAACGGTATTAAGTTAGCTCACATGTTACTTATTCAGTATCCAAATCAACTTTAATCACAATTCCATATTCATGTCCAACATTTAATAATTATCAATTACCTGCAACATCCAATATAAACCGGACCAAACCTTTTTCTCTCAGAAGAATAACAACCAGTTATTTATTTTGACCTCTTTTATAAGAGATTACTATTTTTCTTTCCAGTAAAGTACCAATTAATTATTTAATTATTTTATTCTTTCCTTGTAGGAAAACACCATTCTCCTTTTCTTAATATAATATTTCACATTTATTTACTTTATTTTATCTTCATTCCTAAAAGAAATACGTGTTCCTTTTTTGCGAAGATAATTTCAATCTCGTTTAACTATTTATCTCTTGTATTCCGTCTCCCAGGTTCTCTGATATTTTTCCTCCGATGAAAATTATTTTTGCTTTTCCTTGGTAATTATTAATAGATGGTTTCTAGTTAACTTATTTTATAATTACAATACAAAATTCCTAACAATTAAATTATTCTACCCTAACTATCTAGATTCTTGTTTTTATTATATTTTTGAATGGACTTATGTTAAATCTGCATAAATTATCTTGCAATTAAACTACAACTTTATATTCAATAACAATTATATTCAAATCAGAATATTTAATACCAACAACAGCAGCAACCAGATTAGGACATGCGCAACGTTTAGCTTGCCTAACTATTACTGGTGCGATGTGTACCACCCTAACTGCGGCTATGGAGGCTCTCTTATGCATTCCTCCTTTTGATTTATTCATAGAGGAGGTAGCGCTAACGACAGCTGCCAGACTGCGTTCTAAAGACCTGCTGCGCCTAGAAGATGGTGTGGGCGGGAATCTGCGCATTCTTGAAGAGACCGTAACCAAGACACCTCTCCTGGGTGCTGAGACAGATTACCACACCACAAAGTGTGTTTTCGACAGACACTTTCGGGTGAATGTGGACTCCGTAAAGCGCAATCAACCTACATTATCTATCTTTACAGATGGTTCTAAGACTAAACATGGGACTGGTTCCGGAGTTTTCGCCGATAACCAAAATCTACATGTAGGCATACCACTAGACAAATCCACCACGGTCTTTCAGGCTGAGATGGTAGGGATATTGAAAGGTGCTAATATAGTTTGTGAAAGCGGCATTCAGGGCCAGCACATTACAATCTTTAGCGACAGCAAAGCTGCACTTTTGGCCCTCAACAGTTACACAATTAGTTCAAAGCTGGTGTATCAGTGTTACTGCACTCTTGAATTAATATCTCAAAACAATGTCGTTTCATTAGTATGGGTGAAGGGACATGATGGCAATCGTGGAAGTGAGGAGGCCGATAAGCTGGAAAAACAGGGTTCAGAGCAAGCATTTTGGGGTCCCGAACCTAGTGTTGGTCTCTCTTCCGTTATACTCAACACAATGATACGCCAGATAACCCAAGTAATACAAAGGGCCCATTTAGTGAAGAGTAAGTGCGTGTGGCTTAACAAGCTACCCTCCATTGGTAATCCAGAATCCAGTGTACCGACAAATATCATCTCAATATGTATAAACCCATACTGCACCAACAAGAAACGAAACATTGAGAAGATAAACCGTTTAGCAGAAGAAGGGGGGCTAAACGAAAGCAAGTGAAGAGAGACTACCAAAAACATAATTGATGGAAAAATATGGGTGTGTAATAAAGAAAACGAGAACCTGGATATCAAAAAACTGAGAGGAAGACCGACATGAAAATTAATGGCGAGTTATGCAAACGAAAAGATCATGCTAAAGTTATAGGAATGAAGGGATAATTCATGGTATATTCCTGGAATGTTAAGGGACTAGATGGTAAAGAATATGAGCTTACAAGAAATGGAAAAGTCAACTTATCTTGACGTAACTAAAAAAATGCAGGTTCTACAAGTTATGAACAGAAAATGTTTGGGAGCAAGTGGGAGTACCCTATCAAATTAATAAGAACTTTACACATTTGAAAAATTGGACAGTTATTTTGGAAAGAATAATTAGGGATTTAATAAAGATTCTAATATACTGTTATGAAATGTACCCTTTTGCAATCTTTGTTAGTTATTTAATAATCATAACGGAAACACATCATACACATTCATTTACTCCGGTTAAACTAGTCTATATTTTTATTGATATTCAAATTTAGAGACTCTTTAAAATCAAGGCGTTAAAAGGGATCGTGTTTATTTATTCCTTATTTTGAATAAATAAAGAATATTAACTAACAAACTTAAGAAAAAAATAATGCAAACCTTTTTACATTCAGTAATAACAATTTTAAAATTAATATCAAAATACTACTTTGTTCAAAATACCTGTTACTAACACATTCAGTACTACGCCATTTCTTTTCTTAACTTCCAACTGGATACCTATCTGCTCTACTTAGCTACTCCTGTGTCTTTTCTACTCAATCCCTAGTTTTGACTATCTGTTGCTGTACTACACCACTTGACCACTTCTTTTCTTCACTTCCAAATTGATATCTGTTCCACTTAGCTACTGCTGTGTCTTTTTCATGTAATATCAGTAATTAAATTCCAGATATTTAACTTGAACTTATTTATTTCCAACAACTCCAAATTATACAACTTCAATTGCAATTATTCAATGTTATTTATTTCATTAATAATTGTATTCTTTTACAAAGTTAATTGAACTTTTAAGCTGATATTTTTTAGAAAACTGAAAAACCTCGTTGTTTATCAACCTTCTTATTTTTTTATTTTTTTATTTTCTTTTTTATCTCCTAGGATATCTTAATTACAGCACCCTATTAAATTATTTAAATTAAATATCACAAATTATCATTAATCTAGTCATCAATATCTCTTTATAAACCACTTGTATTAACTATTTCAAACAAATTAATAAATTACACTAAACTATTTACATATTTACATCGTAAAGTTTACATTATTTCTTTATAAAAAGTGTTTATTAAATTACATATTACATTAACTACGTTTAAAAAAATCAAAATCTACCCTATTAAGGAAACATACAGAAAATGACACCTCAATACAAACAACAATTGTTAATTGCTAACTTTATTCTTTTACAGGAAACAACTAACTGTAAAATATTAACTTTGTCAACAAACAACTGATTCTCAATTATTAATGAACTTTATTTTGCTTTTTCGATGTATGGATTTACTACTACACTTTTAAAACTTTGATCTCTTATAGTTCTGTAACAAAGTGAAATATGACCTAGGTTCATATAACAGTTTTCACTTAAAATGACCTTCCCAATAAAATGCCTAAGTTTGTTACACTAATTATGAATCGCCCTGTATATTGTATTAAGTGTTATAGGTCAAATAAAAACGATAAAAGTGATGTGTAAGATACATTTTGGAATACTCAACAAATAGAGTATGAAAGTGGTGAAAGTGAAACTATTTTAATTGCTAATTTAAATACGAGAGCAGGAATAGACTTAAAGAAATAGGAAGGAAGGTTGGGAAAGCTTGTGGAAGAAAAAAAGTTGAAACACAAATGGAAGAGCATTGCTAGAATTATGTGTAGACAACCAAGCACTAAATATGGGCAACGAGATTATTTTAAGAAGTTGGACGAATAATTTGAAACAAAAATCCACTTTTAAAGAAACAGTTAAGAAAGCAGCCAGTGAGATATGTGGAGTACAGGGAATGAGATCCAGACAGCAACAAACTTCTTGGGGAAATAACAAGGTTAAAGAAGAGATTAAAATGAAAAAGAAACTAACAAAAAATGAGAAATTTTGCTAAGATGCTAGAGAAAAACAATAGTGAAAATATCAAGATATTTTATAAGACTATGAAAAATCTTAGACGGGCAAATATTAAGTACAAAAGATATGCGAACGTAAACAGGGAAATAAATGCATCATATATACAAGAACTGGATATGATGATCATACTAATTCAGAGTAATTACGAAATAAGCTCAAAAGCCTTCAAGTTAGGAAAGTCTCCTGGTTGCGACGAAATAACGCCAAAAATAATGAAATTTTTAAACGAAAGAGGAGTGTTAGAGCTAATTATTAGCAATCTATAACTTGGCATGGAAGATAAAGAAAGCACCACAAAATTGAGTTAATAATAATATTACCCCTACTTAAGAAAGGACACATTACATGGACCTACGGTGTCTATGACTATCAATAAAAATATACGAAGCAATTACAGAAAAAGGGGCGAGAAAAATAATAGACCCCAACCTTACCCTTGACGAAAGTGGATACAGCAAAGGCCACAACATCCAAGAGCAGATCTTTACAGTACAATAGGAATTCAAAAAATTAATAATCTAAAAACAAAAGCGTTTACTTGTCTTTCATTGATACGAAGAAAGCATTCGCCAGCTACAAAATAAGGGTGTAGAAACTGAAATTCTAGAGATATTTAAAAACCTATACCAAAAAAACAAAAATCAATTAAGAACTGCAAATTGATCATCTGAGGGGTTTAAAACTAAAAAAGAAGTTAGACAGGGTGCTGTTTATAATCGCCATAGATAAAATCATGAAGAGACAACACCGAGTCAGTGTGACTTAAAGTAAGTGTATTCTTTGATGACGATGTGTTATCTTTGGAGAATAAAGAAAACATACCAAAAAAGTTGGAAAAGTGGAACGACGAAGCTGCAAAATTCGGTTTAGAAATTAACATTGAAAACACTAACGCGCTAGTTGTTTCTAAAGAGGAAGAAGAGACAAATAGAAATAAATTTCAACTGGAAGTAAATACTACAGAGCAAACGGATAAAACTTCCGATATTTTACAAAATAATAAAGGAACTGTGTGTGATAAGTTTAATAATAGAACAACAGCAGCAGAAAAACTGGTTTCCATCCCTCAGAAAGTTATTTTTATAACATAAAGGAATGTCCAGAAAAACAAAAATGGCGGTGCATAAAACATTATACGGGGTATCAAAAAAGACTGGAATAATGGATGTATCTTTTTAAATATTATCTGGACAAAAAGTTGTTGTGTAGTTACATAAGGTTACATAACAATACTCTCCTTAAATTTAACATTAGTCGTTTAATGGAAAAATAATAAATTGCTACAAAAACTTACAAAATAAATCAATTTAATTAATCAAAAGCCCAAACTGAGCTACCATTACTATGCCGCGTAAGGAGGCACGTGGTTTTGAAACCCTCTGACAATGCTGTCTAATATTTTTGGAGCTATGCTTGCATTCTTACTCCTAATTCTTTCTCTAATTACAACTTATTGTCTGGTCTATCTCTGTAAACTTAACTTTTCAAGTGATCCCACCAAAATAAATCAAGTGGATTAAGACCTGGCAATCTAGCTGGCCATTCAATAACTCGCCTTCTACCAATCCACCTACGAGGGAAAGTTTCTTTCAAGTAGTCCCACCATAGTGAGCAGGTTCTCTAACCTGTTGAAACCACATAGTGTCATCAACTACATCATCAGACCTAGATATAGCACTGCTAAAGCAGAAATTGTTGAAGAAGTCCCAAATAAATATGAACAGCTAAATTTACCTCCATGAAAAATTACTGCTCAGTCATTTACTTTTTGTGGCGTTGGAGCATGATACTGTTCCATCCATCGTTGATTTTTTTCTGGACCAATAGCAACACTTCCTTTTTATTGAAAGCCTAAGTAAAGCCTGCCACATTAAAACGTCCAAAGGCCACTTAAGACATAACACCCGCTACCTCGAAAATATTCTGATATAACTCTAAGTAAATCTGGTGCTTCTATAAGCAATCTTAAAACTTTTTAACATATTGCCATTAAAAGAAAATGTTGTCGCCATACCAACGAACGTAACCGAGAAGAAATTTTGAAAGCCACCATAATAATATGCCTACGAAACTACTGAACAACTTTCATTAAGATAATTTTCTTATTCAGATAATATTTAAAAAGATGCCACCATTATTTGAAACTTTTGTGGTACATTTTATATGGGAACATTAATTCGTGGTTGTAGAAACTAAGTTCTGACGAAACGGCAGAAGAATAGAATACAGGCTATCGAAATGAACTACTAGCGGAACACCCTTGGAACAGAAGAACGGTCAGGATTAAAAATGAAGAAATCAGAAGACAAATACAAGCGACACCATTCTTAAAAATCATTTAAGAATTTAAATTAAGCCGGTGTGGTCAATACAAATAGAAGGTAGCAGACAAGCCAAAATAATATGGCAAGCGAAACCCAAAGGAAGAGATAGGAGAGGTAGACCATGAGCCACGTAGAACAAAAATGTACGCAAAATAATTGCAGATGTAGGAAAATTTTGGGAAGAAGTGGCAGAAATTTATATACCTCGGCACCTGTGGCTACGTAAAAGATTAATTGTATATAGTTATGTGTTCGGTTTCAAAACGTTCGTTGACGTTGTCCGATGCCTAGATTCCAATTTTTGCGATTTTCCCAATGTCCTTCATGGCGGTCCGGTCACTCATCGCTTTTCTAATTCTGTCGTTCCAGTTTTTCCTTTGACGCCCCGCCCCCTTTTCTATCGTTTCCGCGGTGTTCATTGCATTGCTTCCTTTAGTAGCCTCCCATCCACCATTCGTTGAACATGGTCGTACCATATCAACTGATGACATTCTATGTCCTTCATGATCGTGCCTTCTAGTCCCACCTGCTCTCGGATTTCGTCATTTCTTCTTCTTTCTCTTCAAGAGACTCCTGCGAGTCTTCTCGGAGCATCCATTTCTGTTGCCTCTAATCGCTGTCGGTTTCTTTCAGTAATTCATCATGTTTCGGATCCATAAAGTAAGCTGCTTTTTATCATTATCTAGTATATGTCATAGTTTCTCCTTCTCGTTATTTGTTTACTCCATAAGATTCCATTTACACATGCTATTACCTTTCGTCCTAGTGTTATTCTTGATCTAATATCTTTTTCATCTGTCCCACTTTTATCAAAGATTGTTCCTAGATATTTATATTTCATTTGATCCCTCTAATTTCAAATTGTCGACATCTGCTCCAACACATAAGTATTTTGCCTTTTGTATATTCATTTGAACGCCTCATTCTCCATATATCTTTCCGCCTCATGTACTCTAAGTCATCTTTATCTCCGGCTGGTCATCGGCGAATTCTAACGTGTATTGTTGCATTTTCTTATTGTATCCCCATTTCTGAACATTTTGTTTTCAGTTGTTCTAATGCTTTCTTATACCGTGCGTCCACGAGACTACGCACCATGGCGCTGGAGTGATGCTAGTTTATTTTAAAGATCTACTCTTCCGGTGGCAATTGATAGTCAAACGGTTGCTAAGCATTGACCATTAAAATTGAATTTGCAAGTAACAAATAATGCACAAAAATCAAAAACAACCAAAATAAATAATTTAATCAATTTCGCAGCCAAACAAACTACAACTGGAGTATTCAAATTAAATGTTCAAATAAGTTTGCATTTACTGCCATTCAGTATCCTAACGTATCATAAAAATTACGTCTAACATTATCTAACAATCGGGGACTAATATTGAAACACACTTCGGTAATTTTATCATTAAGAGAATCTAAATTAGGATGAACTCGGGAAGAGTAAACTTTAGATTTTAAGTAAGGCCATAAGAAAAAATCGTTCGGAGCCAAATCAGAGGACCGAGCGGGCCAACCAATTGCACCTCCACGTGCTATCCAGGTTTCATGAAAGGTATTGTTTAGGAATTCTTTAACTACTGCTGAATTGTGAGCGGGACAGCCATGGTGTTGGTACTATATCGGTCGCTCATCTCCAAACATTGTATGTTCAATTGCAGGACAAATAGTTTCAGTTAAAAGTTCTAAATAAGTCTCTCCGGTCAACGTTCCCTTAATAAAATAAGGTTCAATTACAACGTTATTTAATATTCCACGCCAAATATTAACCTTCTGTGGATACTGTGTGTGTGTGTTTTTACAATTAAATGAGGATTGTCGGTACTCCAATATCGAAAATTTTGATAATGTGGTTGATTATTTAAAGTAAATGTATATTCGTCAGTAAAGCACACTCTTTCTAGAAAATCAGGTTCGTTCATTGTTGCATTTATCCATCACAATTTGACAAAATACAGATCTGTTTCGGAATCTCCCTCCCGCAGTTCTCGATGAGGCTGAGATTTATACAATTTAAATTTATGTTTCTTTAATATTCTATGTACGTAACTTTTAACTAACCCATTTTCTGCACTTAATTGCCGCACTGATATGTTGGGATTAGCACGAACAGCTGCCATTATATCAATTTCACGATCATGAACCGCAGGATTAATGATATCAGATGCTACAAATCTTGAGCAAACATTACCAGTATTTTCAAATCTGCTTTATGATTCTTCCAACAGTAGTGTGTGCAGGACGAGGTCTCTTGAGATATGTCGTTGCAAATCGTCTACACGGTTCCCTGTAACTGTTTCCTGTGTAGACCCATTTCACTATTTGAACTCTTTCTTCCACAGTGTAAATATTCATGACTTAATCGTTTATTGCCATAGAAAAATAAATATAATAGGGTTTGTTGTTAAGCTGTTTTCGTAAAAGCAAGGGCTGATCTTTGGGATAAATTAACGTTACGATTCCATGGTGCGAAATATATATTTTGAAGAGGGTTGGGGAGATGCAGCAGCCTTGTCAAAATCCTTTGGCGACGGAAAAAAGTTTCGAAAGTTTTCCTATTTTTACTCTTCGTACAATAAGTGTATGATTTACTTGTGAATCATGTAGTATTTTCTATAACTTAGTTCTAGGTAAATTATCGTACGCCTTAGTGAAATCTACAAATAGTATGTGAGTTTTTTGGTTTGTAGCAGCGTTTTTCTCTATTATTTGTTTCATACAGAAAATATTGTCCGTGCAGGATCTGTCAGCTCTGAACCCATGTAGCATATTCCATCAGTGACTAATTCGCTCATGCAACTCTATACTAAAATTAGATCAAAGCACTAGACTAGATTGTTGTATTTTTGCGAATTTGACAGTAGGGAATTCTATATTGGTAAAATTACTTGACACTTAAAAAGGTAAACCTTCATTTATATTTTATAAAAAATCATATTAAGAATCTAGCCGTCGAAGTGGCCAGCCAAGTGGTTAAAAGGCGTTCGACTACACCGTAGACGGTGTCGGGGCCAATCCGAGTCTAATGATCGGCGGGTGGCTTACCCACTCATTGAAAATAATTGGGAACCCAAACACAGTGGTGGAGTAGGGAAGGTACGGTGCTTACCACACTACCTTGTACTTATAGTGTGCGAAACAACCGAGGTATGACAAGCGATTAGGAGATCTTAAGCCACCATGTTGCCGGATATGCTCCCTCACGGGGCGTTAGTGTAGATATCCATACCTACATATTAAATTATAGATATGAACAGAGGGTTTATTCCAACAGAAACATAAAGTCTCATGTTTTCATAACAAATTTTACAAAATGGCGTGAAATTAAACAAAAAAATAATTTTTTAATAATACATCAAATACACCAGTAAGTCGAACTATCACTTCATTGTGTGGAATGTTATATTTTTTACAGTTTTTGAAAATTTTTCATTTGGAAGTGGTAATTCGATACCTACTGATTTATTTAAATTACGAAGAAAACTTGATTCTACCTATATATTTCTTCTTAAAAGTAATTTCTAGAAAGCGTATTTGGCAATATAATATTCCCTACACAATCTTGAAGTAAACTTATGACAAGATACCAGGCTGTTCAAAATTCAACCAAAATTAATACAACATAATAAATTCTAATCATAGTCTACATCTCTACATAATTCACAAATCTAAAAGTTTACCTTTTAGGACAAAACCTTCAAATTGAATGATGTTTTATTAGAAAATGAATTATGAATCAGTCAAAATCGTTTTGAATTAAAACAAGTGTCCCATATATGCCAAAAAATCGTTCATTTTATGAACAGAATGCCTCAAAATCGCTTACTTTTTGATCGTTGACAAAACTAAACTTTATAGCAAATTTTGCAATAATTCATCATGGTAAGAGTTGTTTCCAAGACTTTTAGAATTAAAATTTTCATTTTCATTATACTTACTTAAAAATTTACATTCTCCCCACAAAACCGCCGAAAAAAGTTCTTTGTATTAGCGCAGCATGTAATGCCGGAGAAAAAAATGTATATAAATTATTAAATAAAAGCACACTCTTTCATAAAGGCCGTCATGTTTAGTAACCAAGAAGCAAATAAAAACGGATTGGACGCTGCCGGAGAGCAGTTTCTGTTGGCGGTTATATGAAAACAGCAAAACAAGGAAAAAGCTTGAATAAGCATCGACATCATTCTTTATATGAGATGAGTATTTTTCGTTGCTCTTTTTTATTAGACAAGATAGAAATATGGTTAAGTAGCCAACGACTATGAACGTCAGTTGCCTGAAAAATTCAAATATTTTCAAATTAACAAGAACTGAATTCTGAAAAATTCTTAGAGAAATATTTAGTCAAAATAAAAGGCTTTTCCTACTTCTATGGCATTATATGTACATTGAATGATTGTTTAGTTTACCTTTCTAAGCTCAACATTATGTTACCAAGAAATACATAGCTAACTTATTGAAATGCTAGAACTGATTTAGTTTGGAACATTTTCAAATGTAAAGCTTTGACTTTCTAAAATTTTAGTGTTTCCTTTCAAGTTTGTGTAATTACTTAACCACAACTCTATCTGTATAATTGGAAATATGAGATGAATGTCAAAATCCATGGAATTTAGAATATTTTCTAATTTAGGGATTTTTGTAAATTCAAAAAATAGTTTAGAAGATTTATTAAATTTTCTTAAATCATAATTTTGTGCCTTCTAATTAGTCTGCTTAAACACTATTTTATTTTTGTAATTAGAAACATGAAAGTAAGTAATGTACATTATAATTAGGTGTACTCGCTGAGGAATTCGCTACGTTTTGAAAACTTAGGATCGGTTTCGGCGTCACTTTAACTTTCAGAAATTTGCTAAATTAAACGGTTGTATTACCTTTTTAGCACTGCACAAAAATTAAATTTTCACTGAGAGGTATAGAAAAATTGCAGTAAAATTTTAAAGGTTTGCTCTAACTAAGCACTGCAGGAGAAGATCTTCAAGAGCACACAATAATGTTTATTTTAGTTATTTCCGTATATACTATACGTTGGAACTAAAAATTTACTAAACGACATTCCTTTGTGCAACTGGAAGAAATTTAGCGGATCGATCTCAATACGATGACGGCTTCTCTAAAGGCACACACTTGTTCGAGAACTCTTAAAGCACTGAAGGACGCATAATGGGCACATGAGTGGGCTATCGCAAAGGGACCCGAGACTCTAGAATCTAACCCGATTCTGCATTTTGAATTGCAATTCATTCATGTCATTATGGTCACCCTTTTTTATATTTATACCTATTTGATAATTGTTGTCCCATTTCTGGAAGTTTTAAGAAAACATGCTATTTTTTGGAATATTATATAAGAGTAAAATAACTAATAAAAAATGTCTATACTTGTCTGAGGGTCGCCCTTTCAGTGTAGTTTTAAGCAGAAGTTTGAATAAGTTTAGAAGTGCAACGTAGATGTACTAAAGCAGAACCTTTGCCTAAACTTTATAGTAAAATACCAGCCATATTTTAAACCTTTTTTAATTTTATTATTTGACTTCCGTAACTTATTTTTATACAGCAGAAAAGCTTTGGTTTTAGAAAATAAATGTTTTTATAAGTAACGTATTTATTTTAAGATTGGCATACTGATTTTTTGATAACATGGCCAGAATATGACGTAATATGGTAATATTTTATTAAATATTAACTCCACTAGCAACAAAAATAAGCTAGTGTTAAATATAAAATTGTGAGAAATAACAGTTACTACACGCAAGAAATTCACAAAATAGACGTTCAAAAGCCTGATGCATAAGTAGATAGACAAAGTTCAAAAAAGATTTCCACACAGTCTGGGGAGGAAATTATTTGCACAATTTTCGATGTAATTAGGGTCATCTGTAACTTCTTCTTGAATGAAGTGGCGTACCGTTTACAGGGCGTGACTGGTCTTCTCTCCATATGTCTGTGATCTGCATGTCAAGCCTACAGGCATAGGGAACCTACAGCTTTATGTGGGCTCCGAACCACGGAAGTGCTTGCACTTCTACTCCAGAGAAGACTTGGGAATCGAACTCGGGCTAACCTAAATCTCAGTGGTCAGATGCACGCTGAATCAAGTGAACCACGATCCCGACATGTATGTAACAGAAAAGCATTATTTGCAAATTCAGAGAGATATATTTTTTTCCGTATCCATGGTATGTAATTGACAGATTATTTATCTCATTTGAGGTTAACAATGGCGGGTGGCGGGTAAATATGAAAAAGCGGGACGATATGAAAATTTGCGGGTTTTTACCGTGCATGCTATCGACGTGACATCTACCGATAGAATTTAGCATCAAAATTATTATTTGATTATACAAAAATCTTCATTTAAGTGACTGATAAGTGTAATTATTTTTTAAAACTCAAGCAAATACGATTATTTTCTATATAAATTCATTATAGAAGTTATTATTAATACGAAAATTTGACATGTGTAATTTGAGGTTATATGTCAAAAACGTAGGTACGTATTATATTATAACTATTTTTATTTAATACGAACTTCTCATGGATGCGGAAAAATAACTTGTGCCCTACGGGAATCTAACGGCATATTTCATCCCTCGGCTATTGCTGCCCTCGCTCACTTCGTTCGCTCGTGCAGCAGAAATCTTCGGGATGAAATATGCCTATATCTTCCCTTATGACGCAATATACTATTACTTAATTCTTCGTTCTTCTTAATTCTTAATTCTTTTTTTTACCCCTCAGCCTTTTTTGTACATTTTCCGAAACGCGATAATCCAGAAGCTCTCGTTCAGAAGTGTCTGGGTAATGATGGGTGAATTCATGTTTTTTGCTGCCACAGGTATGTTATCACCGAATCATTGAATGGAGTAATGCGCTTGTAGATCAAGCTAAAATTTAAAGCCTGATTACTGTGATGTAAATAAATAAAACGTTTCAGTTTGGACGAACATTTTTGAATGCAACGTATTAACTCCGACTGTGAGTTACACACACACACCTTCCCGATATACGAGTCAGCACGAACGCTAGTGAGTGCTGCAGTCACATGAGTGTGGCAAATACAAGCTTTCAACACATGTATTACACACTATTTTTTCTACAACCACAAAAAATTTAAATATTTCTGCAAAATCAAATCTGACATTCATCAAATGTCATTTATGACATTTTGATTTGCGTGCGGAAAGTAAACAAATTAGCGTGTGGAAAGTTTACTTTCCGCACGCAAATCAAAATTTGAGTGTGGAAAGTTTACTTTCCGCACGCAAATCCAGATTAATCCAGATTTGCGTGCGGAAAGTAAACTTTCCGCACGCTAATTTTCACTTGTTCGGCAAACACTCATTTTCAATACTCGTATCTATGGAGACGAAGTCTGAAAATCTCACTTTCCATTGTGGTTGTAGAAAAATAACTATTCTTATATTTTGAACATTTAAAAACTGTCAAAGGTAAAGACAGGGTATTATTGTTATCTATCGTACGTTGTATTGTATATAGCAAATAAACAACCAGCCAACGTTTCGGCAATTAATTTTTCTTCAAAGCTTAATTTTGGATATGGTGAATCCTTTGAAAGCTATTCACAAAACAAATATTATACAAAAAATGTAGTTTATTCTTTTGAGATGTGACCAGTGTTAATTGTTAACTTTTGGTGTGATAATAATGATGATTAGACAATTACCCATCACACATAGAATTAAGCTCGAACGAGGGCAAAAAATAATCTCCAAAACGTTAGTAAAAAGTTTTATAATTGTGATGGTTTAATTAAAAAAAAGTACCAAACTGCGAATTTGCAACAATTCATTACAGAGAAAATAATTTAATATGTAAAGTTATATCATATACAACAGCCATACTCTAAAAGCTAAGAAACTTACACTGTGTTATTAGTTATCACAGATCTTCTCTAACCTATGTTGTTACATAAAAAAAAAAAAAACAGAAATATTGTGATCCTTTATTTTCAACCTTTCTTTTTGTTCCTGTAAGCAACCGTTTTCATTATAATTATTAGTATTAAAGTGCATTGTATACTAATATACTCAATTATAATAATAAATAATAAAAATATGCTACAAAATCATAACCGTTTAGAATAAAGTGAAAATATCTTCTAAATCTATAATTAATAGATTTAGATCTGGTGTCATAAGAAAACAACTGTAAGGTAGAGACTTTAAGTGCCAGTTTTAAAACTAGAACTTTTGGAAATAAGCGTTGGATTTGCTTTGAATTCCTCTACCGAACTTTAGATTAAAACTTTTTTGGAAAACCAAAATATACAGCGTGTCCCAGGATAGATGTTACAATAGGTGCGATGGTCAAAAAAATTTTTGAATTTTATTTTAAGATTGTGGAATTAAACCCTGCTTGGTTTGAAGAGAATTTTAAGAATATTTTCAGTTTTTGAAAAACAAGTCGGCCTTGACATTGAAGCGAAAACTATTTTCTTTGCAGGTAAAGTACCCTTTTTGTTCATGATACGGCAAAATTTTACTAAGAAAAGTTGTTCATAATAAGAAATTATGGCCCTATGCAAAATTTCAGGAAGATCTACCTACTTTGATTAAACCGTCACATTTTAGATTAAACAAAATAAATTGTATTTATTCAAAATTTTCTTTGTAGAACATTGAACGAAACAAATAGCATTTACAAGAAATTTAACTTACGAAACATAATAATAACACTGATCTACAATAAATTATTTATTCCACATAACTGCCAGGAGGCCATGAAAAAACTATCGTTGACTAATCTTCCTGAAATTTTGCATAGGGGCATGCCTAATTTCTTATTATGAACAACTTTTCTTAGTAAAATTTTGCCTTATCATGAACAAAAAGGGTACTTTACCTGAAAAGAAAATAGTTTTCGCTTCAATGTCAAGGCCGACTTGTTTTTCAAAAACTGAAAATATTCTTAAAATTCTCTTCAAACCAAGCAGGGCTTAATTCCACAATCTTAAAATAAAATTCAAAAAATTTTTGTCCATCACACCTATTGTAACATCTATCCTGGGACACACTGTATATGTATTTCTGTTTAGAATAACTTCTGGCAAAAGAACTTATTACATTATCTGCAGAGCCAAATACAGAAGGTAAAATGCCGTTTCAAACAGAGTCGTATTAGTAATGATTGTAATGAAGCAGAAGAAGCAATCGCATCTAGCGCTAAATTTTAGGGGAGACAAAATTTGGGTGTGAAACGACCAATCATCGCCACAGAAAAATTTACTTTATTTTATTTCAATTAGTGAAGGTCATAAAAGCGTTTGATTTATCACCATCATCTAAACTCGAATTAGGGCGGTGGTGTGAGGAATCAAAAGTAACAAAGTGCGGGAAGTGAAAGGCAAAGCGGGTCTACTGCCGCTGAACAGAAAGTTTGAGAGTAAGTTATTGAGTAGGATAAGATTGATATAATAAAGTGTGGAACTGAAAATAGTGAGGTTAAAAGATAAGAAAAGTAGTAAATAAATACAACCGAGAACTGAGTGGAAAGGGACAGGTGGGTAGGCAACCAGTCATACACACGAACATAAAGTGTTGCAGGTGGCCAAAGTTTAAGGCGTCGAAGATGGAGATGGCAAAAGTGGAAGAAATGTTTGAAAAAATACAAAAGAGCCAGGAACATATGAATAATAAAATAGATCTTGTGCTCCAAGAAATGGATAAAATTAAAACAGAAAATACTCTGCTGAAAAAACAAGTAATAGAGCAAGATAAAAGGTTGGAGGTATTAGAGAGGGAGGTAAGAAGGAGGAACCTTGTAATAAAAGGGGTGAAAGAGGAGGTGGATGAAAAAGAGGAGCAAACAATGGGAAAAGTTGAAATGATAATGCAAAAAATTGGAGTTGAAATAAATACTAAGGTAGAAGTGGAAGAGGTTATACGGATTGGAAAACTGAGGGATATGGGAACGAGACCAATCATTATTAAAGGTATAAGAGAGGGAACGAGAAGGAAGATATTCAAGAACACGAAACTACTGAGAGGAACGGACATATGGATTGAGGAGGACCTACCCAAAAAGGTGCAGGAAGAACGGAAACTATTGGTAGACAAAATGAAGGAGGCCAGACGGAAGGGAGAGAGGGCATATATCAGGTACAATAAACTTATCATAGAAAGGAGTGAGAAGAGGGGAGAAGCTAGCAGTGGGAAGCGTACAGTACAGGAGAGGTCGCCTGATGGGGAATCCTGTGAAGAGCAGGTATGTAAAGTAACCCGTACAAGCTGGAGAAAAAACTAACTAACAGATGGACAGGAGGGCATAAGAAAGACGAACACTGCAATGGAAATGGTAATGATTTAAGCATAAGAAATGGTGTAGAGAAGGAATGTAAATGGAAGATGGGCCTATGGAATGTACAAAGCATAAGTGGAAAGGAGGAGGAACTTGTTGAGGAGTTTGAAAAGGCAGATCTGATTATGATGGGTATAACTGAGACTAAGAAAAAAGGGAAGGGATGTATAACCGTAAAAAACGGGCACTACTTAATTTATGGGGGAGTAGAGGAGGCTGAGAGGGCTAAGGCAGGGGTGGCAGCACTAATACATAAAAATTGGATGCAGCAGGTTAAAGATTGGAAAACTATCTCTGAAAGATTGTTAAGAATTGATGTTGAGAAGGGACAAAATGAGATAAGGACAATATTAGTAGCGTATGGACCGTCAGAAAATGAGGCTAAAGATGTGAAAGATAGGTTTTGGGAGCAGATTCAGGATGAGATGGATAGTACAGCAGAAAATGTAATAATTGTTGGCGATTTGAATGGAAGGGTTGGAATAAGAAAAGAAAAAGATGAACAAATAGGACCATTTGGGGATGTAACAAGGAACGGGAACGGGCAGAGAGTAATAGATTTTTGTATTATGAATGATATGCGAGTAAGCAATACGTTCTTCCAACACAAGGCAATCCACCAGTACACAAGAGTGATGCAATCACGTAATGAGAAATCAATTATAGATTTGGTTTTAGTACATAATAAATGCAGGAATGAAATATTGGATGTCAGGGTGAAGAGAGGGTATGAAATTGGATCAGATCATTTTCTGGTGGTAATAAAAATAAAAAATTGGAAGCAAAGTGGTACAGGTAAAAACAAAAATTACGGTGAGAGCAGCTACAAAGAGGAGAGTATTAAAGTACACAAATTACAATCGTTAAATGTCAGGAAAGAATATTGTGAAAAATTAAATGATAAGATTGCAAAAACAAATTGGAGAGAGGAATACAGCATAGAAGTATTATGGAGAACTTTTAGGGAAATAGTATGGGAAACGGGAAAGGAAATATGTGGAGTAAGTAAGGGGAGAAAAATAAAAGCTACGGCATGGTGGAATGAAGGTATAAAGATGGAAATAGCAAAGAAAAAACAGTTATGGAGAAAATATTTAAACAACAAAACCAGCAGAAATTACGAAGAGTACAAAGTACAAAGAATAAGGACAAAAGAAAAAATTAGAGAAGCTAAAACACAGCAATGGGAGGAATTTGGGGAAAGAATGGAAAGAGACAGCATAGGAAATGCTAAATTACTCTATAGAACGCTGAAAAACTTAAGGCTGAGACGGAATGTGAAGACTAAAGGTATAAGAAATGCAAATGGGAATCTATTACTAAATAAGGAACAAATCATGGAGAGATGGCAAGAACATTTTATGGATGTCTTAGAGGGAGACACGATAGAAAGAGAAACAGTAAATGAAAGGATGGAGCCAAGGGAAGAGGTGGGGTATGATGATGAGATAACATTGGACGAAACCCGAAAAGCATTGCAAAAAATGAAAAATGGAAAAGCTGCAGGACATGATAACATCAAGGCGGAGCTGATTAAATATTTGGAGGGAGAAGGGTTATTAGTACTGCTTAAATTAATAAATCTATGCTGGGACAAGGGACGAATACCTAGAGACTGGACGGTGGCAACGATACTCCCAATATATAAGAAAGGGGATAGACAAGTTTGCACTAATTATAGAGGAATCTCGCTACTGCCTGTAGTCAGCAAATTATATGAAATAATTCTGGAGAGGAGACTGAGAGAAATTATAGAAAAAACGCTGGACGACAATCAGTGTGGTTTTAGACCGGGCCGGGGAACAACGGACTTAATATTTACATTGAGACAGATGATAGAAAAAACACTGCAATACAACAGCAAATTATTCTTATGTTTTGTAGACCTGGAAAAGGCGTTTGACACTGCACCCAGAGATAAAATATGGGAAGTGTTGGAACGGAGGAACATAGGTAATAAGCTATTACAAGCTATTAAAAGTATATATAGATGCACGCAAAATGTGGTAAGAACCCATAATGAAATATCAAATGAGTTTGTGACCAGAACGGGAGTGAGGCAGGGGGGAGTTCTGAGCCCATTGTTGTTTGTGACCCTAATGGATGAAATTGCTAGGAAATGCAAGGAAAGAGTAAGGAAAACCAGAGTGGGAGTATACAAGCTGCAGCAGGTCTTTATGACAGAGATGATATATGCGGACGATATTGTGATAGTGGCGAGAACAGAAAGGGATATGCAACTAAATGTAAATATCTGGTGTGAAAATTTTAAAGATTACGGTATGAAGGTGAATAGCGCGAAAACTGAGCTCCTAGTAATATCGAGGGAGCATGTGGTTGCAAATGTCAGCATGAATAGTGAGAAAATAAAACAAGTAACGGACTTTAAATATCTGGGGGTCAATTCTTGAAATGTGAGAAAATCCCATAGGTGATAAAATATATCACATGAGTGAGAAATGACATAATGAGATAGAAATTTGAATTCTTGAAAAATTTTATCATATCATATCATATCACTTCCGTCTCATCACGTCCAAATTTTTTCACTATCATATTAGGTGGTGAAATACCATTTTGAGTGTAAATTATTTGTTTTGTGTACGTAGATAACCACCTGTTTATATCTAGGTACGTATAATGTTTTGTTATTATTAAATTATTTTATTAATATTTTTTTAAAACGACAAGATGAAATGTTATAAAGGTATTTTATGATTATTATTTTGCTTATAGATAAAATATTGTGTATAGTATCTATTTCAACATGGTTGATGAATTAGAAGTTGCTGCAGATTTGCAAGTACTTATGGATGTGTAGATTGAAGCAAATATTAAGTTAGTTAATGAAAGAAGATATAATGTGAACGAAGATCCACCTTAAAAAGGCATGAAATAAATTATTATTATTATTATTATTATTTCAAGTGTCAGAACATGCTTTATACGTTTATTTAGATTAAATAAACAAATTATGCGTGCGTTAATTAATTCGTTAGAAGAATATTTAGTTCCTGCTGCAAGAAGTTCAGCAATTGCTATTTCTTCAAAAGTAAATATTGTTATTGTAAATTGCGTCAAATTAAAATTTTTAATAGGTATATTTAAGGTTCTTTCCGCATTACGCTTCGTGGCTAGTGGAAGTTATCAAAGTAGTATTGGAAATGATAGTTTGTTATACCTCAGTCAGTCTTCTGTTAGCTGATTCCTCGAAGAAGTTACTGTAGCGATTAACAATCATTTATTTAAGGATTAGGTCAAATTTTCGGCTAACATGGAAGAGTTACATAACACTCGTACACGGTATCTATGAGTTATTATTAATTTCCCAAATAACAATAAAAAATATCCATACCTACTGTAAAAGCACCTTATTTGAAAATTGATTTATATAAATAAATTCATTTTGTTTGTGCTTTTTCCCTTGACCTTGTTCATTTCCATAATAAAAATATATACTGATTATCAATTTCAAGATACATAAATAATAATGCAAACGTGTATTTACAACGTTGACAACTGTGGTTGACAATGTCAATAAAAAAAATTCATTTTTTTATAGTAATCTGTGACAATTTATCACTTGTATAACCACGGCTTAATAGATAGGTGATAAATATTTCATCAAAATTCAAGAATTAATATTTGCGATATATGTGAAATGAGATGAAAATTTTTCATCTCATTCTCATATCACTATCATTTTTTCAAGAATTGACCCCCTGGGATCAAAAATAAGTGCGGGAGGAGAACTGGAGGCGGAAATTGAAAGTAGAGTAACCAGTGCAACGAGATTATACTATGCCTTGAACAACGGCTTCATAAGGAAAAGAGAAGTGAGTCTCAAAACAAAAATTAGAATATTTAAAACAGTGTATGAGCCGGTGTTGTTGTATGGAGGGGAAACATGGGTATTAAGTGCGCGAAACAGAAGCAGAATACAAGCGTGTGAGATGAGATACTTACGTGCGGTAGTGGGAGTAACTAGGTGTGATCGCATCAGAAATGAAATAATACGTGAGCAATGTGACAGCAAACCGACATTGGAAAGGCTTGAGGGGATGCGGTTAAGGTGGTTTGGACACATGGCAAGGATGAACGACAGCAGGAAGGTGAAGAGTGTTTGGAAAATGGGAAGTGATGGAAAGAGGAGTAGAGGAAGGCCAACGAAGACGTGGAATGATGAAATAGGGGGAACCTTGGTAAAGAAAAATATGAAGTGGAAGCAAGCAGAAACGATGGCACAGGATCGTAACGAGTGGAAGCGGCTAGTGATGTCGCTCACCTCGACACCGTAAGGTAGAAGAGGAAGGATTATGTATGTATATGTATGTATGTATGTATTTATTTCAGAAGAGAAAGACAAAAAATTATACAAAATTAGTACAGCCAATTTTCCTACTTCCAGCCAGCGACAACTTCCCTTAATCCTGCGCTGGTTTCACAACTCAGTCTTCTAAGTTGATAGCCATGCAAAACTATTTATAAGGCTTTGACAAGCTAAATATAATGAGAATTTCAAATACTTAAACATTTTCTGATAAATTTCAAGTGGACTATGTTGCCAGATTAAACACTAAATCCCTTAGAATAGTAATATTTTACATTACCGGAAAAGTATAAAAATCCAACAAACGGTCATGCGAAAGTCTACAAATATTTGGAGGTTCATTATTATTAATAAAATAAAAAAGCGTACATACAATACGCCAGAAAAAAATTCACAGATTTCGCAATCCTTGCAACCATCGGATACATTGGAAATGATAATGCCATATGTAATACATAAAACATATAAACTTACCTCAGTTACGACTTCGACATTGTGGAACTATCACACCTCTGAGAGTAAATTAAAAAGTGGCCTTTTAATGTGTCAAATCTAGTTATCAAAGCAACATTTTACCGTGAAGGGTGGATAAAGTGTTGCTATAAACATTGTATCCATCCTATCATGGTGCTTTTACATTAGGTTGCTAGCTATTGTTTCATAAAGAGATTTTATCCGCTCAAGGACAGTAGCTCACTCGGCTGCGCCTCGTGAGCTAAACTTTTCCTTTCCTGGATAACATTTTTCTTTATTCACTCACGGAACGCCGGGTGAGCTATGTTCTTAAATAGTGGCGGTGTGGCCTCTTTAATTCCTGTAGAAAGAAATATTATACGTTTATGACCTACAATATCCTAAGGCGCCTTCAAGACATATTGCTCCCTCCGCCTCCCAAAGATAGGTACGCCACTGGTACCATAAATAGCGATTAAGCTAAATAAATAAAAGATAATACATATTCAATCAGTTTGTACCTGTTTGTAATACGAATACGACTATGCGTATTGCCTTACACTTGCAGCAGTTGTCTATTCTTCTTACGCTGTTTTATTCGTTTATTACGAATGTTTGGTGATCTCATACCAAACATTATTGTTGGTTCGGATGTCGAAGTGCTAAACGGCACGAAAAGAAGGACATTAATAATTTCATTGTTGAGCGCTCGAGTTCGAATGAGCTTTTATACTAAATCTTTTATACTAACGTTGCTTTGTTTTTGTGAATTAAAGACTTTGACACTGAAACGATCGAAGCAACTTTCCCACATGCAAACTTTTCGTGTCGTCTTCTATTGTTTACGTTGGAATATTTTCGTCCCACGAACGCGTCAAATCCTTTTTAAACGACACCAAAAATTCATCTAAAACACACAATAAACATACGGTATCTGCCTATGTTAATTACTCGTGAATGCCGTCATCAACGCGGTGCGTATGTAGACTCAACAAAACGTGTTTTTCTTATAAACTCAATTGTTACATATTTGGTTATTCAAAACACATTAAGACCGCTTAATGTTTGTTATTCTGAGGTCATCGGGTTGCTTGATGTGCCGATGTCGCAAAACGTACTAAAAAGCTTGTAACTTTGTTCAATAAGCGAGCGCATAAACATTTCCAATGTTAAAAACGTGGGAATTGACAATGCAACGTCTTTATTTATTTACTTATTTAACCTAAAAGTCCATTTTACCGTCAAGTGTTGAACTGGAAAGGTTTTTACATTTTGATTAATGGACTTTCAAGCTTTCTTAATTTACATGTATTCCTGTATTGCGCTAATCTTTTGATTTCATTCCTCGTTTTTTTTGCAGCTTGCCTCTCTTGTTCTTCTCTTCTCAAACTTGATCGCCGCTCTTTAATTTCCTTATTTCTATATTAATGCTTATTTTTACATGATTTTTACGGTTTCTCCATATATTCCGCTCTTATACTATGCTTAGAAGTTTTAGGCAGTCATCTTAATCACTGACTAAAACTTCTCTTTTTAACACAAGAAATATGAGTGATGCTTCATGATTTATATGAAACGTAACAATTTTTGACAAATCAATGTAATGGCCCTTTTACCAAAACTTCAATTCTTCGTAATTATACTTTTTGATGCCAGAATCATATTCTGTAAGCACCTTTATTGGCCCATAAATTTTAACAAATCAGGTTTACGTTAAAATGACGTATCGATAACTTTTTGCTTGATACGCGTACCTACATTTCCAATTTGGTGTACATTACAAAAAAAGGAACAGAGGTTAATGGGGTATATTGGGCAAAATTTATGAAAGGCATATCTGACATGCACTACAAGTTATTTTTGTCGTTCCGCACACGAAACTAAACAAGCTGAATCGACTGAACTGGATGGATGATGGCCATTTCATTCACCAATTCTAGCAGCAATTGTTCGAGCCCGTTTTGTAGCTCTGCCTCTCCGGGTCATTCAACAACGACGTGACCAAACGGGATTTCTATCGATGACCAAACACACTCGACGAATCTCCACACTAACAAAACCCGACAAGAACCGGAGCTTTTCCACTTTTTACGTTCGAAATTCGCGTCCAATTATTACGAAAACAAAGACTCGATTGCAAAATCGGAAAAACTGGGAGCTCCATTATCGGAATGCGGGAGTTATTGAATTTTTTCCGGGTCTCGCCGTTAAACCTAAATTAATTTATAACGGACAAATGTTGATAACGTCCGAGTTCACATGATACTTCTCGTTGTGTCCTATGGCGCGTTGTAGTTTCCGTGTTTATTTTTCGAGTACGGCCTACAGCCACACAATAAACAAGATGCTAGCAATAAACACATTAAGTAGCCGTTTATATTAGGGTCACAATAGTATTAAAGTACTTGGAAAGCCAGGGACAGTAGAAACGCGGAAAATTCGGGACCCCCGGCTGTAATAAAGACCTTAATGTGACGCATAACTGAAGAGCCTTGCCGCCATCAGCTACCATTTTACCACCCTATATTAAGTGAAAACAAAAAATATTGTTCTTCGTACAAAAATAAGAAATTCATACACGGGCATTACTGCACCGTAATTTCGAGGATATTTCAGAAGTTATTGAATAGTATCGCATGAAGTGCAAATGACGTGAGAATGACAGCACAAGTTAGAAAAACTGATCCGGCCCCAGATACTTCACTCGAGTTGAAATGAAGTCTCTTCTCGTCAGCAATGCACCTAACAAGTATCGATTGCTGATCCTTTTTATGTCCCTCCTGAATCCCTATCTCAGACTATAGTCTACATGTCATATAGTAAACTCATTGTTAGTTTCACGACCGTTTTCATCAGTTTTACAGCGATCGGAGAAGTTTGCGCCGGGATATATTGACGCATCAGCTTTCTTTCAACCTGCCATACGATGCCGTTGTTACTTCAATATTTGAAATGAAATTCGATCAAGCGCCAGATGCTTTATAGTTTTTGTAAAGCATTTACTCGTGCTTCGACAAATGTTTGTCAGGACTAAGCAAAAGCTGATGCCGGGTGTAAAAACCCAGGTGAGCAACATCACTACAACCCGAGGGGAATACTTTTTACCCGAATTGAGAAAGTAAATATAAAGTGTTAAACAGGGAGCAATGAAAAACAACCCGAATTTAAATTAACGTAAATATTTCGTCACGATACACGTTGACGTTGACGAAACATCAACGTATTATGTAGCCTAGTAAATGTTAGCCTTATTTTAAACTGAGGAAAAGATCGATGAAACAAAAATAATTACGAGATGTGGCTGCATAAAAAGCTTCTTTAAATTTTATAACCATCATAAAAGTTAAGTTTCGCTCGTTAAACACAAAATCTAGTAAACATATAACAGTGTTGTGAGGAACTCACAATTTATAAAAATTCCGAAAGTGTCTACAGATATTTGTAATTCCCTCTAGATTATTTGTTGACTTTCAACCTTTACAACGCAGGAAAATAAACCAATAAAAGAGATTTCTCTCGCTTATTTTCGTACTTTTTGTAAACAAAGATAAATATCCTATTATTAGAATTTAGCCATCTTTTATTACCTACTATATTATTGAAGATTTTAAATTTAACTGAAAGCATAATTTTTCTACGTTATATGAAACATGTTGAAGGAACGTTGAATAAAACAAATTAATTATCTCTAATCTGATAAATACTTAATTACTGTAAACTGTGAAGAAAGGGTTTTATAAAGCACTTAACTGTTTTTGCACGTAATAAAGTTAAACTAAACTTACATAAACTGAAACGTCGTGATAAGGCCAAGGAGCTTAGAATAACCAAGAAAATTTATCAAAATTTAACATTCTCGAAACCACTTTCTACTTAGAAAATAGTAAATAAGATAAACACTACGGTGAGAAAACATATACTACACGTATAAGTTTGATTTCCAGTTTTTCCCGAATTTAGAAGATAAAACTAGAAACTCTTAAATAAAAAATATAAAAGCTTTACTGTCTTGAATGTTAAAAATCTTGAAAGACGTTTTTGTGATAGATGATTTTACATATTAAAATATTATTATCTCCAAATGACAATACGTAATTGAATGTACCAGCAAAGTCTAAATGTTATCTCACCTCATCAGCACAGTTTTGTTGAGAAACGTTAGACCCTTCCTAATCTGTGTTGTTTCGCCTAATTTATTTCCGAAGTTGTTGATAACCAGAGCCAAATATAAGTCTTTTTCCGAGGTCTTTATGCGATGTAGGTCCTGGCATATGCAAAAACTAAAAACTTAGGGTCTCAAAGATTCATTACCCCTGCTACTTAAGTCTAAAGGCCCCCATTTACGTAGACTGAAATGTTTCCTTTCGAACCAGTGTTTGTAGCAATTCCAATAATATTGTCGGAATCTTTAAAGAAAAACTGTTAAGGAATCTATTGGAAATAGTAAAACAAAGAATTGGGAAACAGAATACTGTCATGAAAGAAGCATTAAGTGCGGAAGAAAAACTGATGTTGACTTTACGATACTTGGCCATCAGAAGATGCTCCACTCTTCAATGAAGCCACAACTTTTTTGAGTTCTCTTCGGAAAGCACAATGAAAGCTATGTATTTTTTGGTACCTAATCTCATACTTTTCATCCAGTTCTGCTGTTGCCGTTTCCCGAAGTGACCTATTTGAGTAGTGTTTCGACTTAGAATCCGGCAAACACGGATATACCTAACTTGTACATATTCAAAGACTCTTCCCAAAAATCTCGATCCGCAGACATGTTTTAATTAACTTTATTCGTGCGCTGCAATGAGACTGGCACATACTCGTTGAAACAAGTAGAAATTCGTATCAGTTGCACGCTCAAGGTATCGATGTTTCACGATAGTGCTACAGACGACGCGATGATAAGGATATATTAAAGTAAGAACAACACATCAGATGTTCGCCAGTGGCGCAACATAAAGACGTTTGTTGGGTCCACCGGTAACTAAGAATCGCACTGTACTAGCGGCCGCGACTGAATGATGCGTCTTCCCCAGAAACTTGGAAATGGAATAGTCCGACCGATGCGCCTATGCGCCGATCATGTGATATGTCGCTCTTATTTCATTTTAAGTCTACCAACTGATACTGATACATCGATGCCGAGACAGTCAAATACGCATTGAGATTTGTATCGCGATACTAATACTTGCAACATGTATCGATGCAGATCTCAACGTGATGGAGGCCTTTATTATACTTAAAGATCAATCTCAATACGTTGTTTATAATAGTTTTACATCTCCTAACTTTTCTCCTAAATTTGGGTGCACCTCAAGGCACTAACCTGGGTTCTATTTCTTCTTCTTCTCCTTCGCCTTCTTCTTTCATTTTAGGGGACTATGCCTGTTTTTCTTCACTCATTTTGTGGTTATGGTCTATTGGCTGATGAGGTTAACCACCTGTCAACCCATCGCTTCATAAGTCGTCTTCACCCTTGTGGAATCGAATCTCCAGCTATTTTTATAAACTGTTTGCTCTCTTGAGATATGATTATTCCATTTTATTTTTTACCTATTTATAAATTTAGCTATGCCCTTCACCTCACATTAATCTCTTATGTCTTGGTTTCTTAGTCTGTCCGAACTATCGCTGTATGTTAATCTCGGTAGTTCTTAACATTTGCTTAACTCATGTAATACTGGACCTTGCCTCTGCACCGTATATTAGTACTGATCTAACTAAAAATTTGTATATTTTAACTTCACTTTATTTTTGGAAATATTGACATTTCCAAGTTATATCGCTAAGAAATCCAGAGATTCTTACCCCTTGTTGGGTTTGTTATCGCACTTCTTTTAGAGTACTACAGTTGCTGGATACTTCAATGCGCAGGTAGTTAAAACTCATGACTTGCTCTATTAATTTTACAATCACCTTTAGCTTACACCGGATAGGGTCTTTGCTTATAACGATAGATTTTGTTTTTTTTTTCCGTTGCGTCACCATGTTATATTTTTCAGCTGTAACATTCGCTGTATATTGTCTTCCGAGCTAGCTATAAGGGCCGTATCTTTTACGCAACATATTAACTGTATTTGGTGCTTTCCCATTCTATAAGCAGGTAGTTCCTTTACCCCAATACATATGGTGTCCATTATTAAGTTGAGCAATACGAGACTTAGGGTATTCCCTTGTCAAATATCTGCGGTACAAGAAATGTTTCAGCCATTTGGTCTCCTGATAGCACTTTGGTATTTGTGTCTCTGTAAAGTTACTCTATTATTTTTATAATCTTTGCAGGGTTGCTCATTTTTGATAGTTTCGATAGTATATCATTGAGTCTGGCCTAATCGAACGCCTTCTTAAGATATATAAAGCAAAACCAAGCTGGTTCTTTAAATTCGACGACTTCTTCAACTACCTGGTATGATTATAAAAATGGCTTCAATAGCTGAACGGTTACGCCTGAAGCCCTGCTGTTTTTCAGAAGTGTTAAAGTGTGGTTCATATTAATTTTTGATCGTAGTTTTTGCATGGTGCTTCAAATTGAGATGTTATGGTAATTTTAAGGTTTAATTTTTTCTCCCTTTAAAAAAAAGGATCGTAATACCTACTTGTTTTCCATTCGTTGGGTACTCTACCTTCGTTCAGTATTACGTTGTAAAATGTCACCAGTTCTCGCTAAACGGTAAGCGCCCCTTTACTTAATTAAGCATTTCGGTGGCTATTTCGTCTAAACTGGGTGCCTTCCTATTTTTTTAAATATTTAAATATATTTTTAACTTCGCCTAGGGTAATGACGTGTCGAATGATGTTCCAAATCTTCTATTATTTCTTTTGAATTCATCATTTACTTTTCTTCCAAAAGCAACTGGAGTCAGCAGCTAGAGTACCACTTCATTGAAAAAAACGATTATTCCAAAATGAAAAATTATGACCCTGTAGCTTTTTTGTCTATTTTTGCAAATGAAAGAGTCAAGTGAAAACCTTAAAAACGTTATTAAATAAAATTTCACGTCCTCCATCGTTTTGGAAGTGCTTGAATACCCGAAGAAAAGAAATCTATGGAACGCGTGCGCGACCACTCATGCAGCGCCTGAATCACTTCATCATTCGTATGAAATGTTTTCCCACCCAATGCCCCTTTAAGCGGACCAAAACCATAATAATCGCTTGGAGCAAGATCAAGGGAATAAGGAAGATGTCGTAGCCACTCAAACTTCAAATCTTTGATGATTGCCACCGTTGATTGAGCAGTATGTGGCCGTGGGTTGTTGTGCTGTAGAAGAATGCCAGTAGTCAGAAATCCGCACCTTTTGGTTTTGATAGATAACATAACATTATTAAGACTCCAGATTGTAATGGGTGTTTTTTAAGCCCGATAGAACTTGAAATTGTAAAAAATAACAGAAAAAATTAACTTTTATCAAAAAAAAAAATGTTTTTATTCAAAAGATCCATACATGGCATTAATATTTGAAAATGATTTCGCGCATATGACCACCGCGGCTGTTATTGACGAAGCGCACTCTTAACGTCCAATTTTGGGCCACTTTTTCGAGGCACTGCAGGCCGTATATCACGAATAACTCGAACAATGTTGGCTTCCAAGGCGTCAATTGGTGCATTTTGATGGATGCAATGGAGTCTGGAGGGTCTCTTCTGGATTGGCCTCTCGACATATGCAGCAGTTTTGTTTATTAACATACCTGTTAAGTCAAGAATGAGCCTCATCGCTGAACACAATTTTGCGATAAAATTTGCAGGTCAGTTTCCAAGTGCTCTAGGGCCCAATTGACGAATGATGATCTCGTGGCTTTAATTCCTGCAGCAGCTGGATCTTATACGGGTGTAGGCCAAGTATGGACCGACAGAGCCCCAATTGCTGCGACCGGCGATAAATCGATAAATTTGGATCTTCTTCCACACTTTCGTTTACAGTGGCGATGTTCTCTTCAGTACGCACATTCATAATAATAATAATAATAATAATAATAATGGTCTTTATTGCAAAAAAAAAAACAAAATAGATATTATAAAATGATTATACAAAAAGATAAATTTGACAAAGGCGGAGTTCAGATGTTTTTAAATAAAACATCTGTTCTTCCACTCAACCTAAAATAAATATTATTTAAACATTAATAATAAACACAATATAATTTTTCAAGTAACATAAAGTATAAACAAACGGAAAGGAAAAAAAGAACAAGAAAGAAGGGGAAAAAAACCTATACTGAAAATAAAAGGAAAAAGAATAGTTAGACACCGTTCTGATGCACAAAGAATTGTTTTGCTAAATTACGTTTGAATGCTGAAAGTGGTAGATCTTTAAAATGAACTGGAATAGAATTATAAAGTTTTGAAGAAATATATGAAAACGACCGTTCAAACATTGCAGATTTATGAGGCGGTATTGTCAGAAGTCCTTTATTTCGAATATTTACATTATGAACATCAGTTCTGAAGCGTAGTCTTTCACTAAGATAGCTTGGAGTTTTACTAATCAAAACTTTATGAGTTAAACAAGAAATATGTAAAAGTCGACGATTTTTCATATTTAACCAGTGAATATTATGTAATTTATCAGAAACGTTGTCGAATTTTCGTAATCCATACACTAGACGTATGCAAGAATTTTGAACACGCTGGATTCTTTTAATACTAACATTATCTAAACAAGGCCCATACACTGAATCGGCAAAATTAAAATGAGATAACACAAGAGAGTCACAAAGTGTTCTTATATTATTACGTGTTAGAAGATGTCTGTTGTTGTAAAGAATTTTTAAATTATTGTGAGCTCTTTGTACACATTTGTTAATGTGCCCGTTAAACCTTAAATTGACATCAAAAGTCAAGCCAAGATTACGGCAAGAATTTTTTATTGGTACAGGTGTTCCTTGTATATGAACATTAATTAAAGGTAAGATATTTTCCCTATCTTTCGATTTGCAAAATAGCATAGCAACAGATTTTGAAGGATTAATTAAAAGAGAATGACTTTTAGACCTAGTAATGAGATTTGCAAGATCAGTGTTGATAAGATCGTTAGTATCCTGAATTTTAGAAATGCTAAAAGGCAAATACAGTTGCGTGTCATCCGCATAGAAATGACACTTACAGTTTTGAACACTATCAATAAAATCTGAAGTGTAAATAATATACAGCAATGGACCCACTATTGAACCTTGCGGAACGCCTGATTCCACGGCTCTTTCATTAGAAATCGTGTTATTAACTTTTACATATTGTGTTCTATTTGTAAGAAAGCTACTTATAAGTTTGATGGCAGATTTACTAAAACCAAGATAATGGAGTTTATCAATTAATAACCCGTGATCGATCATATCGAACGCCTTAGAGTAATCTAAAAGTATTAAAATTAGAGCCGAATCGTTATCTAATGCGCTAAGAATGTCGTCGGTAATACAAGAAAGGGCCGTGGCGCAGCTATGAGCACTACGAAAACCCGATTGAATTGGAGGTAGAATGTTGAAAATAGAAAGATACCGACGAATTTGTTTTTCCATTACTTTTTCTAATATTTTGGACACTGCCGGAAGAATGCTGATAGGACGAAGATCTTTGTAATCAGTTGGTGAACTAATTTTAGGAAGAGGAATTACGTATGCTATTTTCCACTCTGCAGGAAAATAACCACTTTCTAGACAACAGTTAATTATATGGAGTAAATAGTTGATCAAAAAAGGACAACAGATTTTAATCATATTAATACCAATATTGTCTACGCCTACCGAATTTGAAGAAATATTAGAAATGCAGTTTAAAATATCATCAGCTGTAGCAAGAGTAAAACTAAATGTGTTGAGTGTTATGTTACCCTTCCACTCACCTACGATTATACCTTAAAAATCTAGCGATTATTTTGTAGTTAAGAAAAACAAAACATTGTAATTATTATTTTTACTTAGATACTGTCGTTGTATAAAAATAAAATAAAAAACATCAAGCATAATTACCAACAAATAATTAACATTTATTAATATCAAAAATAATTTGATATTATCGGACATTGGTCCCTCAAGCCAGATCTACATCTAACATTTAACATTGGTCCTTCGAGCCGGATCTACATCTAACATTTAACATTGGTCCTTCGACGAGCCGAATACTGACAGCGAGATCAGCGAGTTATCATATTACACCTTCAGCGCTGCATTAATCATCAAATCAAGATTATTCAGCCATCAATTTTACGGAAGGGTAAAGTGAGTCTCCAATATACCTATATTTCTTCAGTTCGCTTCAGTTATAACAGTGTACATTTCAAATATTTAATAATTAAATTTAACTAAATCATTTAAAACTTTAAAACTTATATTATACATTGCATAAAATCAAATTTTAAAACATTTAGAATGGAACAACAGAATGAGTTAAGATCTTTAATTAAAAAACGAAGTCAAATTAAGACACGTGTCACAAAATTTAGGAATTTTGTTGACAACCTAGATCAAGAATACGATTCAATAGAATTACAATTAAGGTTATCAAAATTCGAACCCACATGGGAAGATTATGAGATCATTCAGAGCAAAATTGAAGATCTTGACGACTCTGTTGACCATAATGCAGAACGCGTTGAATTTGAAAATCATTATTTCAAATTAGTTGCAACCGTTCAAAGGCGTATCTCAGACAATAAAGAATGCTCAAATTCAAATCCTGACAATAATTCCGTTACCGTTAATCACATTGACAGATTGGATGTGTCAGTTAAACTTCCAACAATAAAGTTACCATCATTTAGTGGTCAATATAATGAATGGCTGGCATTTTATGATACATTTAAGACCATGATACATGAAAAGGTAGAATTAAACGATATTCAGAAATTTCATTATTTAAAATCATGTTTGGTTAACGAAGCAGCTGATGTAATTGCTTCCTTAGGCATGTCAGCCAAAAATTATGAGGCTGCATGGCAGTTACTGAAAAAACGATACGAAAATAAAGGTTTAATAATAAAAAATCACTTAGAATCATTATGTAATTTACCACAAGTAACAAAAAATTCAGCTAGTTCATTAAGGCAATTGCTAAATATAACAAACAATCAGTTAGGAGCTCTTAACGCACTAGAATTAACATCTGAATCTAAGTGGGATTCACTAATAATCCATTTAGTTACATTAAAATTTGATTATTCAACCGATAACGCTTGGCAGTCTTCAAAATCAAAAATTGAACTTCCCACTATATGTAATCTAACAGATTTCTTAAGCGACAGATGTTTACAACTTGAATCATTAGTTAATAAATCTAATTCAAACAATAAACAATCAACAAATCCCAATAATGTCAGCAAAATGACATCATCCAAAAATTACGTCTATTCGTCCTCTCACGTATCAACGAATTCCCAAACATGTCATATTTGCAAGCAAACACATCAAATATATCAATGTCCTGAATTTTTAAAATTATCTGCTGAAGATAGATTTAACAAAATCAAAACCTTTAAACTTTGTGTAAATTGCCTAAAAAATAATCATCAAACTATCAATTGTCGTTCTAAGTTTTATTGTAAATTCTGTAGAAGGAAGCATCATTCGTTATTGCACATGGATTATAAAGTAGCGCAACCTAATATCGGAAGCGAATTACAATCAACATCAACAGTTGTGCCGGCAACATCAATATCATCCGCAGCTACTTATTGCAATCAAACATTACAACTATCTCAAGTATTATTGTCTACAGCAATTGTGAACATTTATGATATGCACGGTAATAGTCATTCTTGCAGGGTACTTCTAGATTCAGGGTCCCAATCAAACTTTATTTGTAAATCTTTATGTGATAAATTGTATTTACCTACCACTATTACCAATTGCACAATATCTGGAATAACACATACGGTAACTAATATTACTAAAAGTGTAAAAGTTACCATACGATCGCAATTTACTTCTTATACAGCAAAGGTCTCATGCTTAATAATAGATAAAATTACAGATAATCTACCGTTAACTACATTTCCATTTACACAATTAGCCATTCCATCGAATATAAAATTAGCAGACCCATCCTTTAATGTTTCTGGGAAGATAGATTTGCTGTTAGGCGCAGAGCTCTTTTGGGAAATGTTATGTACTGAGCAGATTAAGTTGCCATACAATCAACCATTTCTTCAAAAAACTCTCTTAGGATGGATCATAGGAGGACAAATAAATCTTAACAAACCACTAAAGGCAATGTCATGTAATCTTTCAATACGTACTCTCGAAAATAAATTATCTAAATTTTGGAATATTGAAGAATTTCCAGACATTCAAATTTTCTCAAAGGAAGAAACACTTTGCGAACAACATTTCCAAGAAAATTATTCAGAAAATTCAGATGGACGATTTGTAGTCAAACTTCCATTTAAAACAAATCTGAAACCTTTGGGAAATTCTAGAGAAAATGCACTCAGGAGATTATTATCTTTAGAAAGAAGATTAAATAAGGATTCTAATTTACGTTTGTCATATAACAATTTTATGAACGAATATATTACTTTGGGTCATATGGAGTTAGTCACTACAAATCAAACCGATCAACAATGCAGTCAAAGTTTCTTTTTGCCGCATCATCCGGTTATTAAAAATTCTAGTCGAACTACAAAACTTCGGGTAGTTTTCGATGCATCATGTAAATCATCATCGGGCGTTTCTCTTAATGATAATTTAATTGTAGGACCCACTATACAGCACGACTTATTTTCTATTTTAATTAGATTCCGAACTTACAAATATGTTTTTACGGGAGATGTAATTAAAATGTACCGACAAGTTAATATACATGCATCCCACAAACAATATCAACAAATTCTTTGGCGAAATGATACAAGCGAACCAATCAAAACATATCAGCTGTGTACCGTAACATATGGAACTGCATCGGCTCCATTTTTAGCTATCAGATGCTTACATCAAATTGCATTTAACAATAAACTCAAGCATCCCTTAGCACATGACATCATATTAAACGACTTTTATGTTGATGATGTAATAACCGGAGCTGATATAATTTCTGATGTTATAAACAAACGTAACCAATTAATTCTTGCTTTACGTACAGGTTGTTTTGAATTAGGAAAATTTTCTGCAAATCATCCCGATCTAATACCTGATAATAATAAAACTTTGAATCAAACAGTTGATATTAGTGCAGATAAAAATTCCGATATCAAGACATTAGGTTTACACTGGAACACAAATTTAGATATATTTAAGTATTCATTGCACTTAGATGACCATTCTCAAAAAATAACTAAGCGGAGTATACTATCAGTCACTTGTCAAATTTTTGACCCTCTTGGGCTAATTGCGCCGGTATTAATAAACGCTAAATTAATTTTACAACAACTTTGGGCACTCAAGTTAGGTTGGGATGAATCACTTCCTGCAGATATGTCTAATAAGTGGTTAAAGTTTTTAAAGGAATTATACCACATCACAAGTTTAACAATCCCTAGGTATGTAACTAACAGTGACACAGGTAGAACAATTGAAATTCACGGTTTTTGTGATTCTTCTCTAGACGCATATGGAGCCTGTATCTATATCAGAACTAGTTTTAACAATAATCAACACAAGGTACGACTTCTATGTGCCAAATCGCGTGTAGCGCCATTAAAAAGATTAACAATACCGCGTTTAGAACTATGTGGTGCTTTACTTTTAGCACGCTTAATGAACAAAGTTATAAATATTTTAAAGTTAACTATAAAAAGGCAATACTACTGGACTGACTCAACCATAGTATTAACCTGGATAAAATCTCAAAATAAATGGAAGACTTTCGTATCGAGTCGTGTTACAACAATTCAAACTTTATCAAATTCAAGTTATTGGTATCACATAAAATCTGAACATAATCCAGCAGACATAATTTCCCGTGGTACAACTCCCATGGCTCTAAAGGAATCTCAACTTTGGCACAACGGTCCAGAATGGTTGAGTCACAATCATCAACATTGGCCACAAAATAATTTTCATTATACAACAGACACTAAAATCTTAGAACAAGCCGCAGTTAAAACATATAACCTTGCATCATTTAACTTAGATTTGAATATAATCAACAACTACTCTTCATTTTCAAAGTTACAGCGTGTATTGGCTTACTTACTAAGATTTGCATATAATTGCAGAAATACCGAAAGATTATTAGGACAATTAACGTGCCAGGAATTAAAATTATCACATACCATCATAATAAAAACAGCTCAGTTAGAAATATTTGCAGATGAAATTTCTAAATTACAAGCAAACAAACAAATTTCAAAAACAAGTAAATTATTACCTTTACAACCATTCTTAGATAAGGATGGTGTATTAAGAGTAGGAGGTCGGTTACAAAATTCAGAATTAAGTTATAATCAAAAACATCAAATAATTCTACCTTCATGTAGTCATGTTACTAAGTTAATTATTGAATTCACCCATATTAAGCATTTGCATAGTGGACCTCAAGCCACTCTAGCCCATCTACGTCAAAATTATTGGCCCATTTCCGGGCGCAGCATTGTTCGAAAATTTATACACAAATGCATTAAGTGTTTTCGTGCAATGCCAACCAATACCATACCACCAATGATGGGTAATTTACCACAAAGGCGAGTTGAACCTGCACGTCCTTTTATACAGTCAGGGGTAGATTATGCGGGTCCAATTCATATAAAATCCGGATATGGTCGTAGTAAAAGATTAACAAAATCATATATTGTACTATTTATCTGCTTTGCCACGAAGGCGGTGCATATAGAATTAGTCTGCGATTTGACTGCAGAAGCATTTTTAAGCGCTTTAAAAAGGTTTATGTCTCGAAGAGGAAAAATTTCTCATATTTATTCTGATAATGCGACTACATTTGTCGGCGCGAACAAAGAACTTAATAAAGATCTTAATCATTTATTTTCTTCAGATCTTTTTAAATCAAAGGTTCTTAATACATTAACAATGGATAAAATAACATGGCATTTCATTCCACCTCACTCACCACATTTTGGCGGTTTATGGGAAGCAGGAATCAAATCAGTTAAATATCATTTAAAAAGGCAAATTGGGAAGACGTCATTAACATACGACGAAATGTACACTTTATTAACTCAAATAGAAGCATGTTTAAATTCACGTCCTCTTACTCCTATTTCCAATAACCCCAATGACCTAACCTTTCTATCCCCGAGTCATTTTCTTATTGGAGACTCACTGGTTGCCCCTTTGGAGCCAGACATCACCGCTATTAGTATAAACAGACTTTCAAGATGGCAAAGAATTCAACAACTAAATCAGCATTTCTGGAAGAGATGGTCTCAAGAGTACCTGCACCAGCTACAACAAAGAACTAAATGGCAGCAAACGCCTAACAATCACCCTTTAGCTCCCAACACCCTCGTCGTCTTAAAGGATGAACTACCACCATTACATTGGTTATTAGCGCGGATCTTAGAGGTTCATCCGGGAAAAGATGGAATTGTGCGCGCAGTTACACTAAAAACTAAACATGGAATAATTAAAAGACCAGCAGTTAAAATTTGCGTTTTGCCAATTGAACAAACTGATAGTGATTAATTTAAATTTCGTATTTTATTATAATTCATAAACTCTGTTACTTCATTTTTACTTATAAATTAATTGATTATCTTATTTTTAATTACCAACTGACAGTTCTCACCTAAGTGAAAGCTTTGCACCTTTCACTGAGGGCCGGTATGTTGAGTGTTATGTTACCCTTCCACTCACCTACGATTATACCTTAAAAATCTAGCGATTATTTTGTAGTTAAGAAAAACAAAACATTGTAATTATTATTTTTACTTAGATACTGTCGTTGTATAAAAATAAAATAAAAAACATCAAGCATAATTACCAACAAATAATTAACATTTATTAATATCAAAAATAATTTGATATTATCGGACATTGGTCCCTCAAGCCAGATCTACATCTAACATTTAACAAAATGAGTTGGTAATACTGTCTTTTAAATTATTTTGATAAAAAAATTTCAAGTTATCATCGGGTTGCACCTTATTTCTGCGTATCTCATCGACAAAGAAATTATTAATCTCATCAGCGTTGCAAAGTTCAATAGGAATATCGCATTTTTTGGATTTAAACTCCACATCTAGGGACTTAAGAGCTTTCCATAAATTATTCTTCTTTTTATTATTGTTATTAACATTATCATCAATTAATGATTGGAAATAAGCTCTTTTTTCTCTTCTGACTGCACTAGTGGTGAAATTACGTAAATTTTTATAATAATTCCAGTCTACAGGTTTTTTACTTTTTTTGAATTTTAACAGGGCATTATTTCTCAACCTAAACAGGAGCTTAACATTATCCGTCAACCAGGGAGCTTTTTTCTTAGTAAGTCTGGCAGTGCGTAAAGGTACAAATTCGTTGAACAGATATAAAATTTTATCATTAAAGAACTTAACTTTGGAATCTATATCTGGTAATCGAAACAGTAAGTGCCATGGTAGAGACTCCAAAGCTGACATAAACAGTTCGAAATTAAAATTCTTGAAGTCTCTATAGATTTTGAAGGTAGTTTGTGTATTGGAATGATTATAAGAGAAGTTACAATATGTTAAAGAATGATCCGATATACCATGCATACTTCTTACACCGCTGTCACTTACGATTTTAGGATTAGAGGTAAAAATTAAGTCAAAGTAGATGAAGACTTTGTAACTCTAGTTGGTTCTACTATTAACTGCTTCAAACCGTACGTTTCTAAAAAATCTAAAAATTTTAAACAATGGATGTTGTTTTTGAGAAAATCGATATTAAAGTCACCTACACACAACAAATCGTCACAAGTAGGTAAAACGGATGCAGTAGATTCCTCTAATGCATTAAAAAACTCATTAAAGTCTTTCCAACTCGGTCTATAGAAGATACCAAGAGAAATTCGTTTTTTGTCTAATATAAAAGATAACCAAAGTTGTTCAAAATGTGCGTTATTCTTAGAGTTTATTACAGCATACGTGATATTATTTTTAATATAACAAGCGAGACCGCCACCACCGTGTGTCTGACGATCCTTTCTTATAAATTGGTAACCCTTAATTTGGTAAGTGACATCCAGGATGTTTGCATTAAGCCAAGTCTCTGATAAAGCAACTACATTATAGTCGTGTTGATATACGTGATCTCTGAGTGCATCAAAACCGGTACCCAACGACTGTACGTTGACATGGACGATTTTAAAAGACATAATACATACAAAAAAAAAAGAAAAAAGCAATGACAGAAAGAAGTAAAGAAAAGAAAAACAAGGCTAATTGGCTTGTGATAAAGTAAACAAAAACACTAACTGCAAAAGTATCGACTCCGATAAAACTTACATTCCTCCGACGTATTGGTGTTACGGCATCAGTTAGAGAGTATATGATATGAAATCTATCCACAATCCGACGGTTGGCTTGCTCAAATGAACGATTATGTGCACCATAAAAATCATGAATTCGTCTATGAATTGCGCGAATCGACAACCGATTTTCAAAGTAAATTTGAATAATTTGGTAGCGTTATTCAAGCGTGAATCTATTCATGATAATTTGCCAGACTATGCTGGTCATAATTGTCAAAAATTGAGCACAGTATGACAGCTCGGTTTGATAGTTAACCCTTTTATGTGTTCTATCTAAACAAAAGAAACGCCCAATAGTAGGACTTAGAATGGACATACATAAAATCTCCTTTACAAAATATCTTTTAGAATGTCCATTCGTGGACATGTAATAGCTACACAGCGCAAGGTCGCCCTAAAAATTATGAATATCCTTTTCTAGACATGTCGCGGTCGTGGCTCAGTTGGTTCAGAGTGCGGCTGATCACTGAGAAGGCCCGGATTCGATTCCCAGGGTCACAGATACATCGATACACCCGACCGCTTTCTTTGGAAGGCAATGGCAAACCACCGAGGTATTTCTGCCTAGTAAGTCCTCTCTGGAGTAGAAGTGCAAGCACGTCCGTGGTTAAGCTGTAGGTCCCCTATGTCTGTAGGCTACTTGGCATGCACATCACAGACATATGTAGAGAACATTGGCAACGCCCTGTAAAGAACACGCCACTTCTAGAAGAAGACAGGACAATGTCCATAGGATACCCACTTTAAATCTTATCAAAATCCATGCAAATCAATATGCTACTGGTTTGGACATCCATCCTATATCCATTAAAGCTTACTTATGGATATCCATTATGATATCCAGGACTATAATTTAAATGTTCATGTCAAGAAAATTTTCATAACCGGTGCTTTAGAAATAAAGGCTGTTTCTATTTTAAACAATCTGTATTACAACTTAAAAATCACGAACTCGGAAATTAAACATTCTAACGCAGAAGGGGTAAGTTTTCCAAATAATGCTTAAGTTAAAGTTTTATTAAAAATTATTTAAAAATTAATATAAAACTACTTAAAGAGGTTTGTTTATCTGGAAAATATCTATATTAACCATGGCACTGCCTTATATTTTGCATCCTTAGAGCATTATTTTTTTAAAGTTTCTTAGGGATTTAAAATACTCTCTATTATATTATATATTAACTCGCGGTATCAACGCGCTTGCGGCTACCGCCGCTCGCGCGGTTAAACGTACCGCTCGTTAAACATTAATTTAATCCGCATGTATAATAGATAACTATTATAACATTAAATTAATAGCTACTAAAAAGCAATCTTGTGACAGAATGGGCATGTAAAAATATTTGTATTTAAAGAAAGCTCAATCATAATTTTGTCGAATTTATTGCCCAAATATGAGGCGCGACCTTCCTAGTTATATAATATATATACATATTATGTATTGGTCTACAAAGACCTACAATCAGCTACCAGTAAATTTAAAAAAAAGTCCAATGCTTCAAACGATGGAAAGTTATTTTTAATAAAGTTAAGTGTTATTATACGCTAGTTTATTTTTTAGCGAAAAGTTTAGCTGGGTACCTGCATAATACTGTAACTGGTACGCTTACATTTATTATTTTCTGTGACAACTTTAGAGTACTACTGTTATAAAAGAAATACAATGACTGATTTAAGGCTTATTTCGATAGGTTAAAAGAAAACTATCCATCAACGTATGACAAATTACTTCGGTTTTTATTCATTTTTTTTTTCTAGAAGTGCCGTTGAATGAGTCAAGCCAACCACCACCGTCGCTCTTAAACAAAATATTATGGTCGGTACTCTCACCTCATATTTAAATTTAACACCATGTTTAATTGCCATGGCAATATTATTCATCTCTGTTTCATACATTAAAATCACTGTAAAGCTATATCGATTTATGTTTACGTTAAACATGACTTTAGTTAGACAACTTTAAACATGAGGTGAGAATACGCACCTATGTCTTGGAAATAAAAAGTAAATAAATACAATTTTGCACTTCATAATATGGATAAATATTCTGCTAATTCTGTTGTAGTTTCATATACGTGGAAATATCAAAGTTAAGGTTGCTACAAATACTTCCAAGATAATAAAGTCGTTCCCCAAGTTATTGCCATTATTTTACCCTATTATATCGGTAGGTTCGCCTATATTTTTAATAAATGTGGTTATCGCATACACACCTCAAGCTCGAGAGTTTTTATATAGATATTTAACTTCAGACCCAAAAAATTTAAAGGATATTAAGTTTTCAAAGAACCCCTCCGTATCGCAAAATATCAACCAAATTAGATAGTTTAGGAGTAAAAATACGCGTGTGTGCCTACATCATTCATTACAAGAAGCTCACGCAGCATCGTTAGCACACCAAACAGTGTATATTGTCTGAAACTGATAGCTCAGAGTTCCTCGCAAATTTTAAAATAACGATCCCGCTTGCTATCCTTAACAGAGTTTATCTCAGCAAAAAAGTCGAAAATCGATACCATAAAAACATAATTTTTATATAAATAGTGAAGCGAGTAAGAGGAGTTAGAGCTAAGTAGTACCGTAATACAGTTCGTCTACATCGTTTGGTTCTATCATCCTGTTAAAAAATTAAATGAGAGCACTTCAATCTGGAACCTTTATCGGATGTGCCGCGCTGCGGAACGCATTTCGCCTCAATCATTTAAACCCAGATTTGGTTGCCTGTTAATAAATAATGCATTAAATCGATATCCGCTCTGTCTGCAAGACAAAGGAACGGCTACATTTTTATCACTTTGAATAAAACATGCATTTCTAAAATTTCCTGTCGTATTTTTAATACGCGCTAGCGCAACCGAACGCATAAAACAATAAAGCGCATCCGTAGAATATAATAATAATTCTAAAAGAGAAAAGCAAAAACCATACCACATCTTGTTTTGGTTGTTTTCTGCCGTCGGATCGCAATTTTATTTCCAACCGTATAAAACGTTGCGGAAAATTGCGGACAATAATTCTAAATTTTAGTCTCCGTGCACATTTATAAAACGTCCGGGTCCTTCTTTGTCTCAAGCTCAGGTAAGCAGCTTCAATGTTAAATTGGATCAACTCAATCATAAAATACAGGAAATTGCCTTAAGATTGCCGCAGAAAGAAAATAGAAGGAAATGCAGGCGAATTTAATATTGACTTTTCAGCTGTATAGAACGAGTTTAAATAGTTTTTGAAAAATGTCTTTGTTCTGTCTCCGGAAATAAAATACAACCACCATACGCTTGGATACTTACCTACTTTATGGATATTTCCAGGGTATTTTAATGCAAAGGATTTGGGTTTGTTGCCTTTAACGCACGTATTGTGCCCGAACGACGTCTGAAGAGTTCACCTTCAATTCAGCAATTAAACTCGGTTGTTTATTCTGTTAATTTGAAATATGGCGAGAATTTCAAATAAAACAAACCAATTTTTTCGTGCTGTGACGATTCGCTTACTAATATAACCGGAGTTTTATTTGCTGTCCTGCGGGTGCTTTGAGAGAGGTGCTACTGCAGTGGACTTTACGGTCTAACAGAGAACAAAGCCCCTGTATATTGACATTGCTTTGTGGTTCAGAGATCAATATGACATCTGGTTGCAATGCCCTTTGATCTTAGTTTCGTATTCTGTAAACTTGTTAGATTGAAATACATTCTTTGAAGAACAGTGTTTCCAGAATTTTATTGAGGATATCTACTATCCAACCGAATAGCTATCCAGACGGCTACCCAGTTTGAAAGTTAGTTAAATTACAATAGCCATGGATATTAATAACCTCGTACCGATTTTATTTCAAAACAAGTATTTCATCGATCCAATTTAATAGCTGAAAGTTTGTTTTAACTCTGTCCTTCTCTAATCAGAGTTGAGTCAACAGTTTTGCGCTTTAGATCAAACCTGTTAATTATAGCTTTGTCTGAAATGCAGCAAATATATCCACAGGGACAAAGGCGCGCATATTGCACTCAACTTCGAAGTATTTACTTACTCTGCACTGTTTAACGATAAATTGCAACCTAACCGAGAATTTCAGACGGTGAGGAGCAGATTGTCCGAGCCTAGATCTCATATACCATTCCAAATGATTTGGATATGGGTGGCTTTTTGTTTTGTAAAGTTGCTTTTTTAGAAATTGTCACACTTGACTACGTTTAAAAGGAACCGTGTGATTGTTATGGATAATGATATGTAATCAACAACCTTGAAGAATATAAAGTATACCTATAGCAAAACATTTTCCAATAACATTCAGAATGGATATTAACAGGCGCCACAACTGAAATGAGAATTGGCACACCTTTAATTAATAAATTCTAAAATGATCATGAAAACCAACATACATGTTAAGGATCTATAATACTTTTAATAGTTAATAAATTATTATTATTGCTGTTAAAGACTGGAAACGGGCTATTTGCGAAATATAACGTAACATGTGTCGAATCCTTGCCAATATCTATAGTTTTAATGGTTTTGTGGGTTCGCCGTTTTAACTGATTGAAGTTTTTGGCTTCTCGACCGCTATCATATACAGAGGTGCGCGAAGTTAGCAAAATAATAAAAGTGCTATGTAAAGGTAGAGGCATCGGCACACTAACACTCTGCAACGGAGCATTGCCGGTACCAGGAAGGGCTAAGGCCTCCTAAGTTGCTTTTCATACCCCGGTTGTTTCGCACACTATTAGTACGGAGTGGTGTGGCAAACACCACGCCTTCAACAACCGCCTACCTTCTCTAGTCCACCACTGTGTTTTGGTTCCTAATATTCTCAATGAATGGATAGGCCACCCGCCAAACATCTGACTCGGGTTTGACCCCGAAACCGTCCGCGCTGTTGTCGAATACTCTAACCACTTCGCCACTCTGGCGATTGCAAGTACTGTGTAATATACCTAGCGGTCAAACATTTTAGGCACATGGTGAAAGGTCGATCTTTTATTATATACCGACTATAAACCCACCACCTACCCCTTTCAAAAGAGAGACCATCAGTGTTCGCCGTGACACCGACATCTGTCACGTTTCAGGAGTGGATAACGTCATTGCCGATGCTCTGACGTGCATCGAGGAGGTCAAAACTACTCTCGATTTGGAGGCACTGATAATCGCCCGACATAGGGATGAAAAATTCCGAGAGCACGTCGAAGAAGACACCGTCCTGCAGTTGAAACATTTCAGGCACCGCGGCTTCGATCTACTACGACATCTCCACAGAGACAGCTCGCTCCTTCATCACCCAAGAGTTTCGGAGAGCTGCTTTCAACACTATCCATCGGCTTTTACGTCGTGGAGCTAACGCGATGATCAGCGTTACGTATGGCCGTCAATTAACGCCGACTGCCAAACATGGACCCGCAACTGTATTAAATGGCAACAATTCAAAGTCTCAAAATACGTCTCAGTCCCAGTAGGTAACTTTGTACCCCTTCCGCTCGTTTCGACTTGCACATCGTCATCATGCCGTTATCCGTAGGATTCAGGTATTGTCTTACGATAGCTGACCGGTTCCCTATGTACCATCAAAAAGCCGTACCGTGGCACGGGCCTACTACAATACTTGGATCTCCCATTTTGGAAAACCACTAAGGATCACTGCCGATCAAGGTAGGCAATTCGAGTCGCACGTATTAAAATAATTAACCGTTTATAAAGACCGACTCATCTTCGAACAATGGCATAGTGGAATAACTCCATCGTCAGTTAAAAGCAGTGATAATGTGCCACCAGAACAACCGCTGGATCGAAACCCTCTCCACCGTACTGCTAGGTATACGTGCAGTGCGGCGGAGAGGGTTTGTCAAAGCCACAACAGCTGTGCCTTCTTGGTGAATTTCTGGGCACACTGCACCCCGAGAACGCTGCAGATTTCGTAAAGGAACTTGGGCACCACCTTAGAAGCTGCAACTCACTGGAGTCTCTCGTCATGTAAGCAAAAAAACCTTCATTTTCAAGGACCTATCAACCACGGCTTATGTCTTCGTCCATCGTGACAGCCCGAAACAGCCGCTAAAGCAACCGTATGATGGTCCCTATAAAGTGATTCGACGATCACGGAAAACATTCGTCGTTCACATCAAGGGTCACGATCTCATCTACGATCTATCGCCTTAAGCCGGCCTACGTTATGAATGCGGACTCAACAACTATTCCAGATAATACCCTATCTACTTCACGGAATACCAGCGAGGACCAGAATTCTCCAGGTGCCATCAATGACTACCCTTCTACAAACGTCCAAACACCGCCCAACCAGCGCCGTTCAACGAGGTTAGGCAGATGCGTTCGCTTCCCAGACCGACTACAAACCGGTTTCACTTCACTTCACATCAACCCTGATTTAATGTATTGTAAATAGTATTGTAAATAATTCATTATAATCTCCTCCTTTATTTTATTTCTATCCGTCTTAACCATATACTTCACTAAATTCCTTAGAATTATTATACTTGTTTATCCTTATATATGCATGACTAATCCTTTCGGAATTTTCGGCGGCCGCAGTGCAAGTGAACGTCTATATTAAGACAATGCACCAACGACGCCCTTCCTAGAAGAACCCTTCTTAATACGTACTTTGCCCACGCTGTGGAAAGCTACCTAGCTTTCTTCGGCAAAATCATTTTAAAAACTAAACACTTCTTCTGCCACTCTTGTTCAGAGCGCATTAGCTACACGCTCCAAGTGCATAAATAAAATTAATATAAAACTCAAGTTATTATTATTTACCACATACAACACCCACATCTTGAATTATAGATTCTTCAAAATTTCCGATGTCATCTCGTATTTTTCTTTTTATTTCTTTATTAATTTCGTGATAATAGTGAATCTAAACTTCAATTGGCCTTACTTTAGGGACATTTGGTGGGTTCACATTTTCAGGCACATATTTAATACTATGGCGAAATCGGTTGCTGGTTAATGTTGGGAATTAATATAGATAAGTTGTTCTAATAAATTAGATAGCGTCTTTGACCAACGACGCCACTTGGAGACTGCTTTGCTTTTGTACGAGAGGTTTTAAATGAAGGTCAAATCCAACTAACAATCATGTATTTCATATCAGTGCTTTAGTTCTACAAGATCATATGAATTGGTCTAAGTCCTGAATTTAAGTAAAGTTAAAATATAAATTATTACAAGTCCAGGTTCAAAGTAAACTAATAAGAATTATTCTTCTCAGTCCTGAATTACATCTAAATGGCTAAGTCCATAAAATTAATTTAAATCACTTACACTGTAACGTGCCCTCTAAGTATAGCCTTATATTTAAATCAGTAATTAAATTAACAATCTATAAGTCATATAAAGGTACACGTTCAATGGAATTTTCCGGTACCAGATAATATAATCCAGCCAGTGCAGTGACGTAGGAGCGCCATCCGCGATACGGCCCGGCCTACGTGCTCTACGAATAATGTTATCATGCTCCGGCGCGCGCGATTTCCCCCACGAGCACCGCCAGGAAACGTATATAAGCAAAGCCCCAGCCGGAGAAAAGGAATTCGAGTCCAGAGACCGACCTCGACTACTAGCTCAACACCAGAACGGCATCCTATATTCCGAAACCATTCATACCTGTACGTCGGCCCTAGAGGAAGATGTAAATAACTAAGTACTTGTGTTTACTGTCGGCCCCAGAGGAAGACATAAATCGTCGGCCCCAGAGGAAGACGTAAAAACACTTGAACTCTAAGTCGTCGGCCCCAGAGGAAGATGCAAACTTAGTTTACCTTTTCACACGTTGACCCCAAAGGAAGACGTGTTCCCGTTCCTAATAAACCGCCGTAAAACATAACCTCGTAATCGAGATACGAGGAAACAATAACATTAAGATTAGGGTTGACATACCTGTTTGATCCATTACACGATCCTGTAACCACGAGTAACACGGAGACACCATCTCAGAACTGTTAAATTAATTAATAATTGTGTAATTACCGATAATTTGTTTATGTTTAGCTAGAACCGACGAAGCCCTGACCGCTGCGCGTCCGAGACTGAAAGGCTCCAGCCACGCTCCTGCAATTTACAGACAAGTCGCAGCTGCGCAGAAAATCGACGCAGTACCGCCCGCTAACCGGGGAATCAATCCACCTAGAGCGGCACATTTAAACCTTGTTGAAGTTCTATTTAATTTACTTTTATTGTACATAGTTAGCTGGAATTTACCTTTATTATTTGTTTACCGTTGAATATATATTTTTGATTATTATAACGTTTTATGAAAAATCTCTGTGTTAATTTTATTCAAGCGACGAACCCTACTTTGGCTTCGGCTGATCTACTCTAAGGCATTTCACCCCAGTTGAGGGTGACATTTGGCGTCCGGAGCAGGGACTTCGTTCGTCGTCTTGTCCAGCCAACGCAGAGGCCATCCAGGTACCAGAGTTTTCCGAAACCAGCACCGAAGGCGCCCGAGGACCGTACCCGTATACCTGATCAAAGCACCGATTGGTAAGCTAACCAAAATCTTTTCAGTATAGGGTTATGGTGAATTCCGATTCCGAAACACCTACAAAAGAAGAAAAGGGAACTTCGTGGATTTATAAGTTAAAAGAAGAACCGTTACGCCTAGCCGCAAGAAACTATAAACTAGACGACACCGGAACCGTCAAGGAGGTTCGAGCCCGAATTGCCTGGTTTATAAAAAACAGAGAAAACGTTCCCCCGGTAGAAATCCCAATGGCAACGGAAACGCCCCAACCCAAACTGGCGGAGACCTGCAACGTCGTCCGCAAGTGGGGTCTTAAGTTCGACGGCTCCTCCGATCCTATTTCATTCTTAGAAAGGGTAGAGGAATTGAAAACCTGCTACAACCTAGAAGAGACAAGCATTCTTACCGCATTACCAGAACTCCTCAAGGATAAGGCCCTACTATGGTACCGGAATAATAAGGCCGAGTGTGACTCCTGGGAGAAATTCGTAGTAAGCTTCCGAAGTCGCTTCATGCCCCCTAGGCCCCGGTTTTGGCTCGAGGAGGAAATCCGGAAAAGAACCCAAGGGTCCCAGGAACGAGTGGTTGACTACGTCACCGATTTGCAGACGCTGTTACGACGTTCTGGGGAAACAAATCCTGAAAAGCAACTTGAGAGGATTTACGAGAACCTTCGGCCAGAGTACAAACTCTACGCTCGCCGGAGGGATTTTAAGAACCTCCCCGAGCTGCTGACCCTAGCAGAAGAATACGAAGCGCTGCAGACCGAAAATTCCGCGTATAATCCACCACCAAACCCGAGCGAGGCATACACTTTCGAGACGGCCTATAACCCAACGAAATGGAAGAAGAAGTCCACTGGTAGTACACCACCGGTCTCAGCGATGACAGCCCCGAAGGAATCCGCCATTCAGCCGGACCAGAAGATGAGCAACTACGTCCGTGAAGACCGGTGTTGGCGTTGTGGCCAGAGAGGCCATTTTCGGCAGAGGTGCCGGGGCCCCCGGAAGCTCTTCTGCTCGTACTGTGGTAAAGAAGGCCTCCTGACGCGGGAATGCCCGTGTAAACGGCCGGGAAACGCCGACGCCCGACGAGAAAATTAAGGCATTCTTGTCGACCGGCGACCGTGGCCTTCCTCGGAACAACCAGGCCTGCGGATTGGGAAGAATGGTTAACACAGGTAAGAGAATTTTGTTTAAAGGAAATAATCATCAAACCCGTAGCCACCATGGATTCCCGCCTATTTCTGTCGTTGGACGTTGGGGATAAAACCTTCCAAGCCCTAGTGGATACCGGAGCGGCACGATCCTATATTAGCCAACATCTCAAAGAATATGTCCAACAACGGGGAATCAGGCAGACCACTCCAAAGGCAACCCGAGTGCAATTGGCCGATGGGAGTCTTGTCCAGGCCAGCGGGATATACAAAATACCCATCACCGTAAAGGGAGTATCCCTCTCGTTGGAGGCCAGCTGCCTCCCCACCTTAACCACGGATGTCGTTTTAGGTCTAGATTTCCTACAGACTAGTGAGGCCCGGATAGTACCGGCTCTACGACAATTAAGTTTGAAGGGCGTAAAAATGCCCCTCGTTTCCCATAACAACAAAGAAGGTTTGGGGGGAATTCAAGAGTTGACCACCCAGCAGACCTCGAAATTACAAGAATTTCTGGGGAAAGAATTGCCGAAATTCGCGGGCATAAAAGGCCCTACTAAGTTGGTAAAACACCAAATTTTTCTGAAGGAAGGAGCCCAGCCAATTAAACTACGCTACTACCCCCGAAATCCGGCCATGCAAGCCATCATAAACGAAGAGGTAGACGCCATGCTGGCCGACGGCATCATCGAACCTTCCGCCAGTCCCTTTAGCTCACCGGTTGTTTTAATCAAGAAACCCTCGGGGAAATACCGGTTCTGTATTGACTTCAGGAAAGTCAATCAAATTTCCAAAGCCGACGCATATCCCATTCCCTTTATAGAAGGTATCCTAAACAAACTGAGGGGAGCCCGGTACATCAGTACGTTAGACCTGAAACATGGGTACTGGCAGATCAGTCTAGAAAAGGAGAGCCGACCTATTACCGCTTTTACCGTCCCGGGTCGAGGGCTGTTCCAGTTCACCGTACTTCCTTTCGGACTTCATTCCGCCCCAGCCACCTTCCAACGATTCCTGGATAAGGTCATCGGACCAGAGTTGGAACCCAAGGCCTTCTGTTATCTGGACGATATAATCATAGTAGGAAATACCTTCGAAGAACACTTGGATAACTTGAGGGAAGTGCTTGGACGGCTGCGAGAGGCGGGGTTGCAACTGCAGCCCGAGAAATGTCAATTCTGCCAAACCAAGTTAAAGTACTTGGGGCACATGGTTAACCAAAGAGGGATCCATACCGATCCAGAGAAAATAGAAGCCATTAAGAACATGGAGATCCCAACCAGCCCTAAGGCGGTGAGAAGGTTTCTAGGCATGGCTTCGTGGTATCGGAAGTTCATTCCGCTGTTTGCAACAATCGCAGCTCCGCTGAACGAGCTGGTGAAGAAGCAGAACAAGTTCCATTGGGATAGCGACCAAGACCGAGCCTTCCAGGAGTTGAAAAAGGCCCTGACCTCTGCCCCTATACTCGCCTGTCCCAATTTCAGAATCCCATTCGTGTTACAGACCGATGCTAGTGACATCGGACTTGGGACCGTTCTCACCCAGGTACACGACGGAGAAGAAAGGGTCATAGCCTACGCCAGTCGTTCCCTAACCCCAGCGGAGAAGAACTACTCGACCACGGAAAAGGAGTGCTTAGCCGTGATTTTTGCGGTCAAGAAATTCAAAGGATACCTAGAAGGGTATCACTTCACCGTCATCACAGACCACCGGAGTCTAAAATGGCTGCAGAACTTCCCGAACCCCTCCGGAAGGTTGGCCCGGTGGGCGCTGGAACTGCAACAGTACGATTTTGAGGTAACGTACCGAAAGGGAGCCCTGAATCATGTAGCCGACGCCCTTTCCCGCAACATCCCGCAGATTCCCACGGACTCCGAGGAGGCGACGCCGGTGGCAGCCAACCGACCTGACGGTGTGAGCGACTGGACCGAACGGATGAGGCAACGGGTTGAAGGAAGCCCCGAGGACTACGGCCAGTTTAAAATCGAAAACGGGGAAATGTTCCGTAGCTTCCCGAGCATCGGCGAGGAGATCGCTTCCGGATTTCATGTCGACTGGAAACTGTGCGTGTCTAAAGCCCGGAAAACCGAGGTGCTTCAAGAGTGCCACGACTCTCCAACCGCGGGACACCTGGGAACAAATAAAACCCTGGCTAAGGTTCGACAACACTATTACTGGCCCGGAATGAAACGAGACATAGTGAGGTACGTACGTTCTTGCAGGTTATGTCAGGAATATAAGTTGTCTCAACAGCATCCAGCCGGCAAGATGTGCTGGTCCCGAGTACGAGGACCCTGGGAGGTGATCAGTACCGACCTAATAGGACCGCTGACACGGTCATCGATGGGAAACACATATCTTTTAGTGTTTCAGGATCGATTCACCAAATGGGTGGAACTACACCCTCTGCGAAAAGCCACCGCCAAGACCGTCATCAAAGCTCTGAAAGAAAAAATTCTATTTCGCTTTGGGACCCCGAGGACAATCGTGTCGGATAATGGACCACAGTTCGTTAATAGAGACTTCCACCTTATGACCCGGGAATTGGGTATCAAACACCAATTAACACCTCCATACACCCCACAGGCAAATCCCGTGGAGCGAGCAAACAAGGTAATTGGCACCATAATTTCCCAACTAGCTAGGGGGGACCAGAAAAAATGGGACGCGTGGTTATCCGAGGTAAACTTCGCACTCAACACCGCGGTCCACGAGTCCACAGGGTTCACCCCGGCGCTTCTCAACCTAGGCAGGGAAATGCTGCCGCCGAATTCCGTCCGAGCCCGCGCCGACAATGAGATAGATGTGGCAGAACCTGGGACACCGCCCAATGAATATGCTCGGCAAATGCAGAAATTACAGGATCTGCAAGAAATAGTTCGCCAGAACCTAGCCAAAGCTTTCGCCCAACAAAGCCACCATTATAATCTGCGGCGTAGAGCTTACCGACCACGCGTGGGGGACCAGGTATATAAAAAACATAGAGTGCTGTCCGACGCCAGCAAGGGGGTTTCTGCCAAATTGGCCCCGAAATTCGTAGGACCATACGAAGTCAAGAAAATCATCTCTCCCGTCATCGTGGAGCTGCAGGATGTGACCCGGAATAAAAATCTAGGTCCAGTTCACGTAAAAGACATAAAACCGGCCCACGAAGACCCCTCCCCTTAACAATACCTGGACATTAGTCTCCCTCCTATTTACCGAACCGACTTACTTGAAGGGGGGATACTAATCAATGTACCGGCCAGGTATAAAAGGGGTGACCCGCAGATACAGCAACCAGTTGAGACACGTCCACCGTTTGGAAGTAACATGGCACCAGTGAAGCCGATGAATCGAGAGCCGAAAAAGAAACAGACAGCTAGAAATCAGCGGATCCGCCCGTGGACGGGGAAAGCATTAATGTTTGAATTAAGCCCGGTCCCGAAACTGCTGTCCCCATTGCCAGCCACACCGCCAGCGGTGAAGTCAATGCCATCCATGCGACCGTCTCCCGACGGATATCTATCAAAGAGGATGGAACTCCTGTTTGGGAAGTCGCCGCTGTCCTGTGAAAAGGGAACAGGTCCAACCGAGATATATTACTCACCCGAACCAACCACTCCCGAGGGGTTACCGATTACACCCAGGACACCGTCCCCTATAATCCGCCGCCATCTGATGGGAACAGCGGACTTACCCTGGAAGCTTGAGGTTGACTCCGGTGATGTTTCTACGTGGGAATACGCTGAATCCATCGTTCAGTTGCCACGGACAATCGCCAGTACAACCCTCATTCCTGAACCAGAACTGGAAGTTCCGGTACTACATATACCTGAACCCATGGAGGTTGTTCGTATCAACACAGCACCAGTACCAGCCCGACAGATGACTGGATTACCCATCAAGAAAAAGAAGAGGCGCGGGCGAGCCAGGGTTTATATTCGTCTTCCGCAAGGGAAATCCCTGGAAATGAAACGAGATGAGGCGATCCGTTGTGGGATGATCCCAGATCGACATAAGTAGACGCTGTCAGGTATAAAAGTAATCAATCCTCCTCTAGGTTACTCGATCCGCCCCATCCAGTCCAGGTCCACACTTTCGTTTCTTCCCCGAAGTAAGGGAGATATGTAACGTGCCCTCTAAGTATAGCCTTATATTTAAATCAGTAATTAAATTAACAATCTATAAGTCATATAAAGGTACACGTTCAATGGAATTTTCCGGTACCAGATAATATAATCCAGCCAGTGCAGTGACGTAGGAGCGCCATCCGCGATACGGCCCGGCCTACGTGCTCTACGAATAATGTTATCATGCTCCGGCGCGCGCGATTTCCCCCACGAGCACCGCCAGGAAACGTATATAAGCAAAGCCCCAGCCGGAGAAAAGGAATTCGAGTCCAGAGACCGACCTCGACTACTAGCTCAACACCAGAACGGCATCCTATATTCCGAAACCATTCATACCTGTACGTCGGCCCTAGAGGAAGATGTAAATAACTAAGTACTTGTGTTTACTGTCGGCCCCAGAGGAAGACATAAATCGTCGGCCCCAGAGGAAGACGTAAAAACACTTGAACTCTAAGTCGTCGGCCCCAGAGGAAGATGCAAACTTAGTTTACCTTTTCACACGTTGACCCCAAAGGAAGACGTGTTCCCGTTCCTAATAAACCGCCGTAAAACATAACCTCGTAATCGAGATACGAGGAAACAATAACATTAAGATTAGGGTTGACATACCTGTTTGATCCATTACACGATCCTGTAACCACGAGTAACACGGAGACACCATCTCAGAACTGTTAAATTAATTAATAATTGTGTAATTACCGATAATTTGTTTATGTTTAGCTAGAACCGACGAAGCCCTGACCGCTGCGCGTCCGAGACTGAAAGGCTCCAGCCACGCTCCTGCAATTTACAGACAAGTCGCAGCTGCGCAGAAAATCGACGCAGTACCGCCCGCTAACCGGGGAATCAATCCACCTAGAGCGGCACATTTAAACCTTGTTGAAGTTCTATTTAATTTACTTTTATTGTACATAGTTAGCTGGAATTTACCTTTATTATTTGTTTACCGTTGAATATATATTTTTGATTATTATAACGTTTTATGAAAAATCTCTGTGTTAATTTTATTCAAGCGACGAACCCTACTTTGGCTTCGGCTGATCTACTCTAAGGCATTTCACCCCAGTTGAGGGTTACAACACAAATTAAAGTTAAGTTAAAATTAAACAATCTTACATGTATTCGCATCTTGAAGGGTGTCGATTTACCATAGGTACCGCTTGCTTGATGGCGGAGTATAAACCATATCTTTCAGCTCATTCTCAGCGATATATATACAGCAAATAGACTCCCCTCTTGCATTATTCAATGTCTTATCTCATGTGCGTGGGTATTGTAAAACTGCAATAAATCACGTACTAAGTATCAGGTTTCTTAGTAGCTCGTGCTAAGGGTCAAGTTCATTGCACCTCCATATACATGTATTGAAAGATGCAACCTTGATACAGCGCGTGCCACTTGATGACCGGATCGAATGACGTCATATCAACACACGTGTACTAGTGAATTGAACAACTTGAATGCAATTCAAACTTCGCTTAATATTTTTACATTCGATTTTGTTACAATCCCATTTCCGGTAAACCGCTCAATGGTTTCTGTTACATGATGACATCGAGCAACTTTGAGCTAAAATAAATAATTGGTATATGTGTGATAGTCACTAATAAATTTTAAAAATTTAGGCATGCCTCCTTTTAATGTCCAATTTATATTAGCATTTAATAATGTTTCTGATTGAGAACTATAAATATCAAACTGAGATCTTTGACTGGAAATGTTATTCAGACTAACACTTTCTGTGAATTTCTTTCTTGTGGCCTAAAACTATACTTTTATTATCTGAAAAATAACCACTACCTCCTAGCATATCATTATTAGTTAGGATATAGTATTTAACATCATTCATTATGACGTCTGCTGTAGGGCGAATGGCATATAATTTTCTATACCTGGGTGGATTTTTTCAGTTACTTATCTGTGTATCTTGAAGCCGATTGATGTTTACGGTACTTCAGATCTAACTTTTGTAAAGTGTGGCTAGAGTTCTCGAGAAACCGAAAATTTGTTAGCTAACTGGTCACCGACATTCCGACTATCTTTGCACTTTTCTTTATGAATTTTTGCAAATCAATAGAACTAAGTTTTTTATTTCTGTGGCCTCTTTTAACTTTAAGCAATTCTATTCTTTCGTCGGAAGCTTTTAAATGCCGATTTATCGATGACACTGCAAATCCCTTCGCAAGAAAAACGTTCAGAAACTAGCTTGATTCCATTAGAAATTGTTTGTTATAACTCATTTTTGATAATAAAATGAAAATCTAAACGATTCAGAATCAGTAAGGGTACTTCCAGCTTTTTGTTTACAAACGTTTTGAAATTGTTTGTGAATGTGTGCAACCACGACAAGCTCTGAATAAATTCTAATTTAATTTGTGTCACACATTATGCACACAAATTTTATTAAGGCGACTTTGTGGTTAAACCACAAATATGACCAAGTAATCGTGTTCAACCAGAAATGGTTTAAGCATAAACGAACAGGAAAAGTAAGGCTTATATCTCCGGTCTACAGCCAGTACTTCGACGTTATAATAGATACCCTGCCACGTCATGTGAAAACTAATTTTACGCACAATTCTCTCCAAATACTTCGTATTTTTTCTAAACCGTGCCATAACGTACACGTAAATGCAATAAAACAGTCGCTTCAATTTAAAAATTGGTCTTGTCAACAAGCTCAGAAACTCACGGTGACTTCAGTTTGTACGATTATATTGCGAGTTTTTCTACCCGTATGTCACTTTAACGTGCTCTAAATTTAAATCAAAAATAAACCCTAAAAAATTCTGACCGCGGATAACACAACGAGAACTATCTTGATTCGGTGTTATTTGGCTTCGGTGTGTTGTAACAATTGCACGTTCTCTGTTCCTAACGAGGGCTTCATTAGAACCATCCATTATGTGTCAGTGGCGTAACAACACATTTTATTCCGTAATAACTCGAACAAACAACTCTCGAAAACTTTCTTTAATTAATATCATGAAACCTTATTCCGCAAGGAAGTTCTTTTTTATTACCTTAGACTGTCGGATTTAATGTCAAAAAAGAAAACTTTACGAAGAAATAAATATACACGCCTATGTTCTTACACTTCTCGTTTTCTATTACAACTGCTGGTCAGGCAATTATAGAATACAAGGGAGAAACAGTAGTATGTAATTTCATCGCTTTGCAGCACAATCATCCTACTGGTGTAGGCAGTAGTTAAAGGTTTTTGTTAAAATCAATTCATATTCAGAAGTGTATTTCGCTTCAGCTGAATTTCTGTTTACGCGAGTTCTTTAACCTTATAGCATTCTGTTGCTAACTTGTCTACTTCAAAATCGTCGAGGAAAATTTCTTCAATTATTTTGCACACCCATAAATAACACTAAAGTTGACGTTGGTAACAACGGAACCTACATATGTAGACTAGGATAAAACTAAATAGAAATTGGTAAACAACGCTAATACGTTAATGAAGGAAGCCCCTACTGCAAGAAAGTCATTTTACCTTTAAACACGGAAATAACTACCAAAATAGCTTCTCATATATCAAGTTTTTATTACCAAAATTACAAATTTAGACAGTAGAAACTGCAAACAATACTAAGTTCTTAGAAGCATAAGGAATTAATCAATTAATCAATATTTATTTTGCTAGAAAACTGAATTATCAGTTTAAAGTAAATTTTGTATTTTTTACTGTTTAATTGCTTATTTTTCCTAAAGTTTACGGTTGTTGGTAGTCAAAATTTCTTTTTTTTAGTTTGCCCTTGTTCCTAGTTCTAAATATAAATATTCTTAACTTAACTAAAATGTAATCCTAAAATAATAAAAAGGAAACTTCCATCAATTACAAAAGAAAGACTAATTTATTGGTTGATTTCCGTTCTATTTACATCAATCACTTCGGTAAATGTATTGATAATAATCAGTATTACAATTGTTGTGAATGCTATTTGTGGCGAAAAAAAAATTAAAAACATGTTAAAATATTTCATTTTGCTATTTTATTTTAATGTATTAATGTGTAAAATGTCGATTTATATATGTAGTTTTTTCGGATACGAGATGATACCGTAGGTTCCATGCAAATCCAAAGTTTGACACGATAAATATCCCATCCAAAGGTAGAAATCACTTAATTCGGCAAAATTCTAGTTGGTTAGTGCCAGTGACCATAGTAGTCAACGCGTGTTGAAATATCAGGGTAAAATTTCCTATTTTGCTGTATATTTAAGTGCAGCGCCAAAGAGTTCGGGTGTTATTTATTCAAAATATTGTTTCAATAAAACATAAATACGCGGAAATGAGTGGTAAAAAAGGTGGTAATTGGTATTCAATGCCAAATTGCAAAAATAATTAGTATATAATAAATTAGTATAAATTTTTATGTCAGCTTCTGTAAGTTTATTTGTTTTAGAAATTTTCGTTAGTATTCAGACATCACCTGAAGCTGTACCTGAAGTCAGCAGCACTTGCACCCCCAGAAAGAAGTAATTACGATTAAAATTGAAAACCATACAGCTAAGGTGAACCGATATAGCTCCGTCTTGTGCTGGCAACGTTAACATCAAAATGCCGCTCAGTCTTGTCGTTTCTGTAAGAGTTTATTCTGTGCCTGAAGTAATAAAAGAAGTCTCTGGAAGCGTTTCAAAATGCCTGTTTAGTACAACTGAAAAAATTGGAACTGGCTATAGCAATTATTTGAATTACAATTATTGGTTTGAACCTGTGGAATAGTGCACATGTTTTCATAAAATAAAGTATTTTAAAACGACATCTAGAGAGCCATTGCATTGATATCTTACCTTTCAACCCGCGGTTTACTTGATCATTTAAATATAAAAACTGCTCATTTTTACTCATATCACTCCTACAGGTTTGTTATTTAAATACAAGTGCATTCTGTGTACAAAAGCCGAATATGTATTTCCGCAACTAAGCTGACATCGTCAGTAGTAAAACTTCCTTGACAAGGTTACGCTCCTTCAACTAATAAAATTGACTGAGATGGAACTCCATTCAGATACGTTCTCCCCACACTTGGCAAAATTATGTGAAATTGGTTTGCTAAATAGCTAAAGAACTTATCTTCCGGAGTTTTGTCTTAACTACCTGTCTAACTGCACTTTCATGAAGAAACTATCTCCAGTTAGCTTCATCAATTAAATCTTTGGCTGAGAACGATAACTTTGTTGCCGACATACGTTTTGGTTTCTATGTAGCACTTTACACGGTTTGTCGTTCCACTGAATCAAATCACAGACATTGTTTTAGGTTTGATGTTCCATAAAATTCACAAACGAAGCATCCGTAAAGTTTGTCCGGAGCTCTTAGTACTTTTAGGTTAATTTTACAGTTTACTAAAAACAATAAAAATTTCTCTCGATGATAAAACAAGTGAACACAATTACTTCAAGTCAACTAGTAGTATACATATATAGTATATCAATATGCTTTACTTTATGCTCTATACAGGGTGGGGCAATAGTGCATCCGACTTCGATAGCTCGAGTTCTATAATAGCTAGAAATTTGATTAAAAAATATAAATAAACTAGAGAAAAAAGTCTATAACCGGAAATTATTTTCGAATATAAAGGGTGGCCCAAGACGATTCTACAAGGTCAAGTGACTTTTTTTTAAATAGAATGTTGTGTATAAAAGAAGATTTTTTGAAGCCTCTTGCTAGACTCTTTTCACTCCCATATTATTATTGACTATCTCCAAACCACTTGGATGTAGTGATTTTTTTTGTTCAAATAATGGCATTTGCAGATGCATATTAACAAAATCACTACAGTCACAATTACGGGTTTTAAGAAAAAATTATGTAAGTACCAGTTAGGAAACACCTGTGCGCTGTCTCTGAATCATTTTCACTTCCTAAACAATATACAGGGTGGCAAAACATGATTTTTCAATTTAGAACTTTTTGAATTGAATTTTCTCAATTTTTTCAAATAGAACACCCTGTATATTTTTCAACGATATAATGTAGAAACTAAAAAAGAACATTTTTTGTATGTACATCCCTATGGCTATTTGTAACCATTTTCGATTTATTGGGCAATAAGATAAGTACAAAATTCAAGTACAAAATAACTCAACAGATAAAATTATAATAAGTGCTCCACATGTTGCCCATTTTGATTGACACACATCTCTATGCGCCTTTGAAATGAGAGTTCTACTTTTCTTAAAATTGCCGGTGTGATACTTCTAAAAGCAGTTATTATTCTTTCCTTCATATTTTGGATTGTTGTTGGTGTTTCTTTATAAACAATTTCCTTCACGTATCCCCATCAAAAGAAATCAATTTTTGTAAGATCCGGGGATCTAGCAGGCCATTTAGTGGGGCCATTTCTTCCAATCCATTGCCTTGGGTAGATATTATTTAGGTGGTCTCTTACTGCATTTAAATAATGTGGTGGAGCACCATCTTGTTGAAACCATATCCTGTTTCCGATCCTTTCGGGAAGATTCACCAATAACTGCGGCAGATAGTTTTCCAGAAAATGAAGATAAATAGCTCCAGTCATTGTACCATCAAAGATATGGGGCCCATCATGTCTACAAGCTACAAGTTCCGCTTTGTTAAAATTCATTTTGGAAAACTCCAAATATTTCAAAATTGGCACAAATGAGAACTGACGACCGGTAACTGCGAAAAATGTGTATTGTTTGTCGAATAAAATAAAAATCAAAAAATGTACGTACAAGTAAGATCTTAACAAAAAATGGATGTGCTGGGCGAGATCGAGAATCAAACATAAAGTGAACTCACTAAAAAAACTCATGCTGTTTTCATGGGCAACATGTGGAACACTTGTTATAATTTTATCTGTTGAGTTATTTGAAAAACGATCTAATATTTTAAGATTATCCTTGAATTATGTACTTATTGCTTAATAAATCGAAAATGGTTACAAATAGCCATAGGGATGTACATACAAAAAATGTTCGTTTTTAGTTTCTACATCATATCGTTGAAAAATATACAGGGTGTTCTATTTGAAAAAATTGAGAAAATTCAATTCAAAAAGTTTTAAATTGAAAAATTATGTTTTGCCACCCTGTATAATTTTTAGGAAGTGAAAATTATTCAAAGACATCGCACAGATGTTTTCTAACTGGTACTTACATAATTTTTTCTTAAAACCCGTAATTGTGACTGTAGTGATTTTTTTAATATGCATCTGCAGATGCCATTATTTGAACAAAAAAATCACTACATCCAAGTGGTTTGGAGATAGTCAATAATAATATGGGAGTGAAAAGAGTCTAGGAAGAGGCTTCAAAAAATCTTCTTTTATACACAACATTCCATTTAAAAAAAAGTCACGTGACCCTGTAGAATCGTCTTGGGCCACCCTTTATATTCGAAAATAATTTCCGGTTATAGATTGTTTTCTCTAGTTCATTTATGTTTTTTAATCAAATTTCTAGCTATCATAGAACTCGAGCTATCGAAGTCGGACGCACTATTGCCCCACCCTGTATATTATATTTTTGCTTATGAGTTTCAAAGTAGGTACAATAACCAAAATTATTCAAATCACAAGAATTTATTTTATACCTAAAGTACATCGAATTCTCGTTAAATTCCTTTAGGGTCGATTTTGAGTACATGCGTACGTACTTCAGCAATCAGTGCCCTGAATTCGTTGCCTTACAACTACCAACTGCAGTGCAGCGGCGTTGGTGGAAATGGGTTTTCCAAACCACACCTGTGTACGACATACGACAACATGCACAAACTTCTAACATAAAAGTAACCACTAACTGAAACCTTTCTCACATCTAATGCAACAGAAGAAGCTTTTCTTACACTTATGCTAATGTGCTTAGAAGAATAAAATAATGATTCTAAGCAACGGTTGCAGAAATTTGTTCCATAATTTCATTTTCATTTTCAAAATATGTGAAAAGTATTTAAAATATTGTATGATGTAATTAAATTTAGTTTATTGAAGCTGGAATCGGGGATGTTTAATTCAAAAATTTTCAATCCACAGCCGACTTTAACTAAAATAAATTCACAAATTTTTATATTGCGGTAATTCCAGTTTCAAAGTTTTGTTAAGTTAAAGAGTATTTATACAAAGCTTATTTTGAAATTTTTCTGTACTGACTACCTTTAACACAACAATGTTGAGAGTATTACAGCCTCAGTACACACGGAAAAATTGAGATTTCAAAGGATCAAAGTTTGCTGTTTATGTCCATCTTTTCGTCAATAATACAAAGAAAACGCAAGTAACCCACGCTAATTCCGTTAGATCAAAAGTGTGAAGTCATTTTTTACGACATCCCTTGAAATCCTACTGTTTCCTTATGGTAGCTTCAAAATTAAAGAGCAAGTTATATTTCAAAATTGGTTACTTTATTATACTTTCCTTAGAATGCCTATATTTACTATACAGGGTGGACTTTTAGAGATGATAGAAGGTGCCGACTGAAGCCACTTTTGTAAATAGGTAAAAAATCAGACAATTAACGAATTCATAGGTTTTAAGTCCTTGAAATGTTTGAGAGTAGACAACTTGTCATTTGTACCTAAAGGTAGGTGTAGTAAGTTTGATTGACAGGATCTAAAATTAGTATTAATTAGTACTATAGAGGGCGTCAATTTTGAAACATCGTGCTAGAAATTTACGAAACAGACAACATGCATAATATCTCACAAATATTAATGATTTTAAATTATAACTTTTTAAAAATTACGTTCATAGCAGTCGCCGTGGTATTTACATATACAGGGTTATTCAAAATTACCGAAGCTCTCAAATATTTTTTGAACTGTAAATAATTGCAAATTTCAGCCAAAAGTTTCTTGGATTTAAGCCAACTCTTATCAAAACTTATCTTTTATGTGCAATCTGTTGGTTTATTATCGAAATTGCTTTTTCCATATACGACGCCCTACCCGACACTCATGTACTATCACGTGCAAAAGTAATGACATGATAATCAGCCTTGCAGCAGTCGATCAGTAACTTTCTTATTCTAACTTGTTAATCCTACCTACAAGGTCTCATGATTATGCCCAAGTTACTCATCGACTGCCGCAAGGCTGTTTATCATACAATAACAAATCTTAGGCGTGTCATTACTTTTGCACGTGATAGTACGTGTATTGTTTTTTGAAGAAAATCCTCGAACCCTTTTATTTAAAAAGAGTCATCATTTTGTAACAATTTTTTGTGAATTGTTATTTAATTCATTTTTTTTCAACATATTTTTTATAACTATCATTAGTTATAGTTTATTTAGCCCTATGTTCCTTTATGTTAAAGGGTAATTTCCCTCATATTATTTTGTTAGTCTTGATTACCGCGATATTTTGCTTATTTTTGCATATTATCTTTATGTTTCTGTCATTTGAAAACATTTTTATAGTTAAACCGTTCCTGGATTTACCTATTATCCTTAATTCAACCAGTATCCTTTTAATCCTTCTTCTGTGATTGTTTTGTAGATGTTTTTCTATATCCCAATCCTGATTTTCTATTGATTTCTATTTCTTCTCAGTGTTGAATTACTGTAGTTTTTGATTAGTTGTGATTGCCAATTTTGAGTAGTTTAAAAACACTAGTTGTGTTTGTGGAGATTAATTAATCTAGCAGCGCGCTATCCAAATCTTATGTGCCATAGATTAATTAATAATAATAAATCACGCAGTAGTATTAATATGTTTGATGTATCACTTACTGTTTTTAAAAAAGAAGCAAAACAATTCCTCAGCATGTAATTTCACTTAATATTGTGTTCATTAGTTATACATTTTATTATTATAGTTCGTTAGTTATTTATTTATAGCTTTATATGTAGTTTATCTTGTCGTTTTTTACTTATATACCCTTATTGAAATATTTTTTCCGCTTGCTTAACTGTATTTTGTAAATGGTATAATTATTATTATTATTAATATTAATTGAATAATTTCAGTAATTTAAATGCTACCTATTTTTTTTTTAGTCTTTATCTTACTTATTTTCCTTTTGTTATTCCTGTATGTATTGGGGGGGGGGGGGGAGAATTAATTGCTACAATTAGTAGTTGAGTTGATATCTGGTTGGAGTTATTTCAAATTTATTTAAATTTTATTTCTTTAAAAACCAAAAGTTCTTCGAATGCGTGCCTTTCGATTATTTTATCGTTGCTGCACTTTAACTTATGTGAGTTTGGAAATTTTCCGTTTCGCTGCGCGAAGTTTGATTTTTGAGGGACTGTTCAAGATGTATTTTTCACATCGTTAGTTTTTGCCATGATTCTTTGAAGTAAATTCCTAATTTGGAAATCTTTATATGGGAACTGGTGAAGATTGAGTCCTATTTCTTTCCAGAAATATTAAACAGGGATTTTGGATTGTAAGCCCTCAATTTTCCCGATTTTAAAAGGCAATTATTGGTGAGAAATTTTTTTTTCTTATTTTATCGGCTTAGCCGTAACTAATTTCTGAACTACAGTTGCAGCCTTTTTTTATTCCAAGCCATTGTTTCGACGAATTTTTAACTAACTTTTGGTTAGCTGGCTTTTTTCCATTTTGAATGCTTGAAGATTAAAATGGCGTGTCAACTCCATTTTGTGCAGTAAGCATCTGGTAACTTTCCTGTGGAATTTTCCATTGGTTCCATTTGGTTTAACAATCTGTTCTCCGAGTCATTTGATCAACGAAGTCGTTTTATCAAAGAAGTTGAGAATTTAGAAGATTTTTATCATTATTGGATATCGAATTTGTAATTTAGTAAGTGTTATTTGTTAGTATTAATTATTTTGTATATATGGTTTTTCAATTTATTTTTGATTCTTCATTTCCCGGAAGTAATTAAGATCGAATTGGTGTGGTGCTAAAGTTTATTATTTTACTTCAGTTAAGTTAATCCTGATCTTTATTACTTACGGTATTCCCTTTATGTTATTTTTAAGTAATCAAATTGTGTTAATTTTTATACCTGTTAATTTTTTTGATATTCAAGAATTTTTCTATGTAAATTTTGTTTATGTTAATAGATACATTTTTGTTGTCATTGTGTTTCATTATTTTATTAGAACTTTGTGCCTAGCTGGACTATTAGGCCACCCGGCATTGGTTGTAACGATAATTTTTCTATTGTTAATTCGATAGTTAAATTGTCGCTACAATTTGCTTTAATTTTCATTTTGGGATTGTCTTTTGTGTGTGATTTAAGATTGGCGATGATTGTTTAAATGGGGACATTATTTCTTATAACGAATTTGGACAGAGCATGATATTCTACGACCGAGTATCGGATTCAAATCAGTAACCATGCAAAACAATTTTTTTACCGTAATTTCAAAAATACCTGCTAAAGAATTACATTTGAACAAACCCCTGTGTGTAGAATAACTATACGAATTGTATAAAGCAACTCTTTGGAAACATAATGAAATTCTATTCTAAAACTTTGTTAGATAGTAATGGGTTTTCTGTGTTTTCTGAATCACTCCGATTACCTAAAACTTTGTTGTACTTTTTACTTGATTTCGGTGTTATTGTCAACAATAACACTATTATTTGGACGTTGCATAACATCAGTTATGATTACAAAAACTTTGTCGGTCAAAGTCAGAGCTAAAAGAACGTCTTCCGGGTTTGGATCGTGTAATTGTTGAAGGAGAACATAAAGTTTCGGCTCCTTTCGGAAAAAGTTACATCACGAGCTAATTAAATAGTATAACTCAACGTTCCTTCTTATCTAGGAATGAAGTCCCTTGGATTAAACAAAACTCTAGTTGCGTATTGCCAATGATTATAGTTCACAGTTGACACGCGTTGAAATCCTTAGCATCCCCAAGACTAGGTTCAGCTCAAATTATAAAAAACAACGGCTGTTGATACAAACAAACGTATTCGCTAGCTTGCTATCACATTTTGGCCATAATAATAAATAATTGATGAATAAATTAATAAATTATGGTAAAGTTTGCCTTCGCGTCTATATTCTGAAGGAATAGCGTATAACGATGAACTTCAAATAAAAGTTTAAATGTTTAAATTGTGGGTATATTAATTAAGATTGAGAATTTCAATATACAATCACATTTTCACTGTACAGGGTGGCCCATTTTCGATGTTTTTAAATGAGAAGTACCCTTAATATCGGAGATAGACAAAAACTGATGTCGGAGTCCAGGGCTCTTTTTTGATGCAGGTTCAAGTCCCGAAAACAAAATTCCGCTATCTTTTGTTATTTTTTAGTTATAGCCCAAAATTCAAAATTTGGCCATATCGAAAACTTCAAATAACTCTCTTGGTTTTGAAGATATCCAAAAACGGCAAAAACATTCTACAGGCACTTTTTCAAGTAGAATACGATAGTTAATTCAGATATCTTTTAATTTTCATGTTTTAAGAATTATGACATAAAGTTGGTATTTTTTAAATATAAGTCGTAGTTGGCCATGATACCATTAAATTGCATATTTTTTCTGCTTTCCGAAAATATATAGTTTATAGGGGTTAAATGCCGTTTTTGGATATCTTCAAAACCAAGAGAGTTATTTGAAGTTTTCGATATGGCCAAATTTTGAATTTTGGGCTATAACTAAAAAATAACAAAAGATAGCGGAATTTTGTTTTCGGGACTTGAACCTGCATCAAAAAAGGGCCCTGGACTCCGACATCAGTTTTTGCCTATCTCGGTTATTAAGGGTACTTCCCATTTAAAAACATCGAAAATGGGCCACCCTGTACTTCTGAAACTTTAAGCTCTATTTTGATTTTTTTTACATTTACGATTGAAATACTGAGTTGAAATTCAAAATGTCAGCAATTTTTTATAAATTTTCGTTTTAACATTCATCATCGTCATTATCACGGTACCTGTAGAATTCTGGACTCTTCTAACTCTTCTTCTCTATATTTGGTCTTCTGCTGTATTCGCGAATTTCCATGTTGAAAAAATAGAGAGTTTTGGAGACGAGTGAATGTTGTGGTCGGTGTCGTGATGATATTCTGCAACAGCCAAATTTGAGAGAAGGGTTGATCTCAGGAACAGTTTATGTTCACAAATACGTATTGTATGTAGGGGACAGTTTCTTTAGTATGACTAACAGTGGCACTGGAAGATACTGGAAACCTGTCGGAAAAGCAATTCGGTATCCGAAAGGGAAAATCTACGATTGGTGCTATCGAGGAGGTAGTTAAAAAGGTGGAATATAAGAGGGAAAAAACACTTCGGAAAAGGGGTTTCTCTACGCTTATAACACTGGATGTGAAGAACGTCTTTAATACGGCGACCTGAAAATTGATAATAAAAGAATTGAGAAAAAGAGGCATGCCCAAATACCTCCGAGGCATCCTGAAGAGCTACTTCTCCAATAGAGAAATTCAATATAACGGAAGAACATATAGAATAACCTGAGGGGTTCCACAGGGATCTATACTAGGACCGCAGTTATGGAACATCCTATACGATCCAGTGCTGCAGATGAGATTACCTGAAGGGGCAACCTTAATTGTATATGCAGACGATCTGGCGGCGGTGATTGTAAGAAAGACCGAGGAAGAATTAGTTGACACATGCAACGAAGTGTTGAGCAAAGTAAACAATTGGATGCGAAATAACGAACTGGAATTGGCCCTAGAGAAGACAGAGGCTGTCCTCCTCATAGGGAGAATAAAGATAGAAACTGAAATTAAATTCATGGATATTACACCAAGAGACAGTGTGAAGTACTTGGGAGTAACGCCTGATAAAAGACTAAATTACAACAAACACCTGCAAAACGTAATAGGAAAACCCAAGAAAGTAGCATCAGCTCTGAGGAGACTTATGCCAAATTATGCAGACGCAGGAGAAAGGAAAAGAAGACTCCTTTATGCGGTTGTCGAGTCAATAGTGCTATACGCAATCCAGATATGGGGAAGAAGCTTACAACACAACTAACCTAAAATTAGTGCATAGCATGCAAAGGATAATGGCTATCAGGATATGTAGAGGATACAAGACAACAGCAACCGAAACGAGTATGATACTAGCGAGAGTCATCCCAATAGAACTGATGAGTCAGGAAAGAGAAGAGCTGCGAAGAGGCACAGACAGGACAAAGAAGGAAAAACGGGAGGAAACACTGCACCGATGGCAAGAAATGTGTAGGTAAACTCAGAATAGTCAGTGGACGCACGCCTTACTTTCAAACATGGATAGATGGATAACCAGAACAGAAGGAGAAACCGACCACCACATCACACAAGTAATCAGCGGCCATGGCTGCTTCATGAAGTATTTAAATAAATTTAAACTCAGAGCACAGCCACATTGTATGTGCTGCGACATGGAAGATGACGCGGAGCATACAATGTTGTGGTGTTCTAGGTGACAGGAAGAAAGACAAGCCATGGAGAACTCACTGGGAATACCGATACGCAGTGACAACATATTAGAAGTTATGACAGAAATTGTTCCAAACTGGGAAATCATAGGCGAGGCAATGAGAAAAATAATGAAGAAGAAAGAATAGTATATTCTGTCACTTGTTATAGAATGAAAATACATGCAAAACACATAAGAAGCAAGTGTTTCAGAATAAATATTCTATCTCAAGAGTGAGAATTTTTACTTTCTATTATTAAAAATGATTTCGGAATTATTGCATTCACAAATGGTCGTGGAGAAAAAGATGAGAGACAGCTACAGCAAGAGGATATGTAAGGAAACACCATCTCACCAAAACGTGAAGCTGCCTCACCACTTGAAGTAATGCCATAGATCCCGAGCGATGTCTATACTAGGCGCAAAAAGGGGGGGGGGGCGGTTAGCGGGTAGAAATTCGACACTTCCTACTGGTTTGGGCCAGTTGGGATCTTTTTGAAGGTTTTTCCCCTCCTACGTAAAAAAAGAAAGTTTCTTTAATATACACCAATGCACGTTGACAAGAAATGCCATAGTCGCCCCTTGATAATAGAATTTGAGGTTTGCCCTTCGGTAAAAAAAATCTGCAAAATCTTTGGAGGGGTCTGAAAAAAGTTTTGATTTCGTGGTTTTGCGTATCCTATCGGAAACTTTCCTAGATTCCTGTTTAACACGATTTGGAAAACAAGCACCTCATCACAGATTATGTAACCTGGCGTCTAAGTAGCTATCTGTGTAGGAAGGTTTGTGCATAACTGCATGTCATAATCAACCATTTGACTCCTTGGTTAATAGAGTATCAAGGAAAGTTAATAAGCTGTTCGATTTTATTTCCTACTATGAACTTTATATTGGGATGTCGATTGTTGTGAGAGAAAGATGTACGGTGATGTTGTGTATGTCTACATAAAGAAACCAGACCTTGGGTATTAATTTTGAAAACTTCAAAGCTGTCGCGAAGTAATATCAAAACGGACAAGCATATCCTTAAAGTCTACAATCGACTGCGTGAATATAGACGAGATTTACAAAATGAAAATACCTGAGTATGTAAAAGGAATATCTCATGTATACTCGTCACAGTAATGATGGACTAACGGCAGATATGATCAAATATGGAGGAAAAGAACTAGCGAAGCAAATTCAACTATTAATTAAAGAAATATAAACTTCATCCCTTGCACAAAAATTAGAACATGAGAATTATGGATGAATTGCGCTATTAAACATAACGTTAACATATTTCCGGCGACTACATATAAGAAAATAGATTAGCCAAAAAAGCAGTAGACAAAATCAAAAAGGTCAAATTGGTAATTGACCAAATATTCATATTTGGAGAGCTACAAGCAGAGAGCCATGCACAGAAATTAAGAATGCATATTATAGTATCTATTGCAAGCAAGTTTACGACAGTGTCAACAGCACTGTCACGGCTTTTGAAATTTTGCGTAAATTAATGTAATACGTCCCTGTTGTTCAAAGTTCAAGTTCGCCTCAAGCATGTAGAATTTGCAGCAACTAATTTCAGATCAGCACATTCCATTTTGGTTGCGAAATAATTCCTAAATATTATGATGATCTATTATTTTGTTCGGTATATTCCTTTGTTAAGAATTTGGGGAATCACCGATTGGGGGGGAAACAACGCCAGATTGGCACCGTTTAAGGTACAAAGACGCGTTTGTGCATCTCTTTTTAACATCCTTCGCTTACGGAAAAAATTGCAAGGCACCGCAGAGTATAGGCAGCTGTCAACATCTTCAGTCGTGCATTCCCGTTCCCGGACTTTTGGTAGAAAATTCCCGTTTTATGTATCGGCCTTTCGCTTTCGTTTAGTTTTTCGTGGAAAAACTCGTATGGTATATTTGTCGGATTATACCAGAGAGTGTCTTTTATTTCGTACCGGGAAATATAAGTTCTGTGTTGGAATTGCCGTTTAAGTTTGACGTTTGGTGAAGTTTCCGTTCCTCACAGTTTTCATTTTTGGATTAAATCATCTACCAGTTAAGGACATTTTGTTGTCTTCACATCTGCTTCCGTATGAAGGCCTCCATCCCTTTTCTTTTCTACGCCAACTGCTGCTATCTCTCCCTGGGGTTTATAGCTTCCATCACTTCCATTTGGGCTACCACCAACTAAGCCCTCTTTTCCAGGTAAATACTTTAGGTGGCCCTTTACTGCCGATTGTGGGTGTACCCATTCGAGCCTTAATTCAGTACCGTATTTTGGGGATTCACTCGTGAACAGGCACCAGTAGTTAGTATACGTAATTCAAGTACTTCAAGCATTCTTTCTTTCCTTTAATTTGTTCAACGAAGTGTTTAAGTCTTCAGCTAGTGCGTATTACTTTTTGCTTTAGCGTTAATAATTCAGAAACAGTGCGGCCTATCGTGACGATAGCTTGTTTTGTGTTGCATGTGTAAAATTATTTGTAACCTTAAGTTTTTGTTATCGCCATTCTTTTTATTGCGGTTAAGGGAGCCTAGCAGTTATTATATTTGTCATAACTTGAGTAAATGTGACATCTCTTAATCGCCCCTTTCACGTAATTTAAAATAGAACTGATAATTCATTTTGTGTCATATTTTGAATATTACTTGCATTCATTAAACTTTCTTGTTAATTCATTATTGTCTTTTATTTGCATTTCATGTCTGTACTACGTTTCATACATCAGATTCGGTACGGACTCTTATGGAAGGTGATGTAACCATATTTCAGCAAAAAACTGTTTGTAAATAGATATGCACCTGTCAATCATAAATAGATCCTGCTTTCTTAGCTACAACTAATCTCTAACTAATGCATTTTCCTTCACTAACCATATTTTTGGCAGAGGTATTCAAACACATTATTGGCTTAAATGTATAATTCTAACTTTTTAAAAGGCATTCCTCGCTAATATGTGATAATTTCATTTTTTAACATAATACATATAATAAAAACAATTAACAAAATACATATAAATATTTGTAACAAAAATATCGGCTGAGAAACTTGTTGGGGACTTCCGATTTGACTAATACATAAACTTAGACCCTCGGTCGTTGCCGAGAACTGGCAACGTCGACAAAAAAACTCCCATAAGGTTTACATTGCCCTATCTTTACCGTACTGAATCTGAAGTATGAAACGTAGTATAGTGTAATATTTGTGTATAGCTTGTGAGCCTATCTACCAGTGGTTTTATTTCAGTAAGCAAGGGTAAGTACCCTCAACATTAGGGTGCAGCCACCCCCAACCCCTTCGAGCCCAGTAGGAGCAATTTGCAGTACGCTCCTCATCATCGACTTGGGTGATTTTTGTAGTGGCGTCCATTTTCATCCCGATTACGACCACCCCTATTTAAAGAATTTAGCTTTTCGAAACCCCCTTCTCCACTGCTTGCTAGCCGAGAGCCACAGGGCTTAGACGTCCCCTATAAGTTGTCGTAGTGCGGAATTAGCACGTGACAGCACCCATTTAAGCATAAAATGTCAACCTAAAAATAAATAGAAAACGGATGTAGTTGGTACAGCAACGAACAGTAAACGTGTTATTATCTAAAACATACAACCAAAAATACTTAAAGAAAATGTTCTACATGTCCACCTTCCATTTCTACACAGGTTTCACATCTTCGTCGAAAGGAAGCTCATATTCTTTCGGATATTCCTGGATTTTGGCGAATAGTTTGGCATTCATTTTCTATTCGCTGTTGCAGCTCATCTACATTATTAATGGGCCTTAAATATACCAGTGATTTTAAATATCCCCAAATGCAGAAGTTAAGCGGGTTTAAATCAGGGGATCTAGGTGGCTTCAGCCCTGGGGCCTCATCGCCGTATCCAACGAAATGCGGAAGAGCCCCATCGTGTAAAATCCATCTCTGTATTTGTAAGTATAAAACGGCATTCTCTTTTATTACAGAAATACAGTTATTAATAAAAAAAAATAATCGAAAACTGATAGCACTGCAACGAGATTAATGACACTTACAGCAAATAAAGGAAAACAAAAAACAACAACGACTTCAATTTGTATTATTTTTTCCTTGAAACACACACGATAGAAGTCCAGGTATGCTGTTTTTTGATTAAAATACTTGATTTACGGACATACATATTATGTTCATTAAGACTTTTGTGTTTCTATTGAGGAGTACTATGCGTGGATAAAATGTCCGATGTTTTTTTAAACACCCTGTATACTATCGGAAGAGACAGCATCAATGTGCAGCCTTCGTAGATGATATAGTGTATGAAGTAGTGGTCACAAAATCATTAATATTAATTTTATTATTTTTTATTTTCTTTTTTCTTGTTATTAGTTGTTAGGCATTTAGTTTATAATAGCAATTGTGTTCATTTTTCTGGGTGCAGTGGAAGAACAAACACAGTGTTAACTGTCTGAACTGCTTTCCGGTGGTTTCACCTACATGATTTTTTTGTTATTTCCTTGTAAATAGTATTTTGATTCCTTATGTACAGATGGCGTAGAAATAACTGAATTATTATTATTCTTATTATTATTATTATTATATAGCCATAATAACACGCAACAAGAAAGAGATGAAAGTAACAAACATGAAATTAAAGAGAGTAACTCAATGTTCAGGCTTAAAAATAAACGAACGCAAAACGAAGTACATGGACTGTGAAGAAGCAGAATTAGAATGAAAAATATTTGAAAATAGTGAGCGACTAAAGAAAGACATATCGATTGGAAGCGATCGAGATTTTAGACTTTTTCTAGGAACAAAAATCAGAAGAACATCAGAAAGCTCAGAAGAAATAGCAACAAAACTAGTGAAAGGAATAAACATATGTATTCATTAAACAGTTTATTGAGATACAAAGCAATTTCAAGAGCAAGCAGAACACGTATTTATAAACCGCTAATAAAATCCAACAAATCCAATCCAACTGGAAAGAGGTGTTACCGAAACTATTCACTCTAGCGTTAGAGGAAGTATTTAAAAGAGTAGATTAGTCAAAACAAAACATAGAGCTTAATATAAACGGCAAAAACCTTAATCATTTACGATATGCTGATGGTATCGTCCTAATAGCAAAGCATAAACAAGAACTCCAACAAATACATTAGACGCAGACTCTAAAAAGGTGGGTCTAAAAATGCAGCTAAATAAAACGAAAATCATGACAGCAGACGTTGCAATTATATTGAGGACAACACAATAGAAAACATATCAGTTATCTACATCTGGGACAAGACATACCTCTAGAGAAAGAAAACCAAACTCAAGAAATAAAATGAACAATCAATCAACCATGGATCGCATTTGGACAACTAAGTTCTATGGTGAAAAACAGAAACATCCCGCCGTGCCTAAAAACGAGAATATTTAATACAGTAATACAGTAATCTAGTATGAAGCGGAAAATTGGACAATGACCATAGGAAACTTAAATAAACTCCCAACAACGCAAGATCTATGGAAAAGTTAATGATGGGAATCTGCTTAAGAAAGAAAAACATCAAAACCTACATCCGAGTACCAACAAAAATAATGGAAAAAACGCTAGTCACATCGCCAGAGAAAACAAAGGCAAATGGCACAAACAAATCCTGCCGTGTAGACCATACAACTACAACTGCAAAGCCAGTCACCAACTGAGATAGATTGATGATATTAAAACAACAAAAGGACTGAACTAAATAGGAACAGCAGACTATACGCAAACACGGGAAGCAGTCTTAGAAAAGGCATATATCTAAAAATCGATATAAAGCTAACAAAAAAGAAAAAGAATAATAATAAGACTTGTAGATAACAACAGCGTGTGGAGTGTGGACCATAAACAAAATTAATCACGGGCGACGATGGCGTTGAGAAAACTTAAGGGAAATTAATGAAAATGGAAGAAAGTATGGAGAAACTGATGTAACTGGTGTTATCAAGGCTCAAAGGTTACGATGGTTAGGCCACGTCACGAGGATGCCTGAAGAAAGGGTCCCTGGAAGAGTGCTTGAAACGACGCATATAGGAACACAAAGATGGTTCGGTGAGGTGTTGGAAGATCTAGGAAAAGAATATATTGGGGATTGGAAAAAAGTACCAAAAAGAATGGCAGTAGACAGTCAAGTAAGTCATAGGACTATTGGGCTTGTAGTACTACTATGCATATAAGTATGCTCATGACGTATGTTAGCAAGATATCTTGCTAAGTTTGATGTCCTGTTTATAGATTTTAGGAAGGACATACACCTAGGTGGTTTGGATTCACGAGGAATGAAACAACGTTGGACAGCTTGCGAGTCCAATGTTTCGATGAACAATGACAGTTGAATTTTCGAAATAGCATCACGATCTTTGAAATAGGTCGTTCACCTTACAAACATACTGAGTTTGATCCAGAATGACAGCGAGGGATTACATACAGGGTGTCTCTAAACCTACTGCCATAAATTTACCAGCCGATTCCTGACGCAAAAATAAGTCGAAAATGTCTATAAAACTTTTGTCCTAAACCGCTCCATGTGAAAGCTACCAGTCTTTGAAAATTGTGTTGAAAAAACGGAAAACAATTGCATTTTAAAAACGGCTTGAGATAAAAAATCGAAATTTTGCAGGCGGTCTAACCTATTGAAGGTATAAACTTTCTACTATTATCAAAACAAAAGAAAGTATTCTTGTAGATGTTTCTGTCGTGTGTGCCTAATAAAACATGCTTTTTATGAATTTGAATTTAAAATCACAATCACTGCATTTTACACACGGACAAACAGAAAACCTCAATTTTATAGGAAACTGTTAGTCCAGGCGAGTTGAAACAAGAGTACCTTTTTTGTTAACTAGGCAGCAGGGAATACATATCTGTAAACTAAAATGAAAAAAAAACAAAGGGTTAAGAAAAACGGGTTACAAGAAAAAGGTGACAACTCCCATTCGTGCCGCCCCTGGTTAATTTACAAAAAAAATAGTAGGAAGTTTATACCTTCAATAGGTTGGACCGCCTGCAAAATTTTGATTTTTTATCTCAAACCGTTTTTAAAATGCAATTGTTTTCCGTTTTTTCAACACCATTTTCAAAGACTGGTAGCTTCCACATGGAGCGGTTTAGGACAAAAGTTTTATAAACATTTTCGACTTATTTTTGCGTCAGGAATCGGCTGGTAAATTTATGGCAGTGAGTTTAGAGACACCCTGTATAGTGAAGACTCACCTGAACAGACGAGATCCTCCGCAGAAACTTTTCAGGGTGCTATGGAAACATTGAAGCATTTATCAACAAACCACTTTTAAGTATGAGAGAAAGGATTCACCATTGCTTTGAAACGTGTGCGGTGAGTTAACTTACGTAATAGCTTTAGAGAGTCGATTTCTCGAAGATGCTTGGAGGTGGAAACTTCAAATACTTTTTATACCTAAGCGTAGGTGTTCCTATCGAATAAAAACCCACTCAAGCTGAAGTGGACGTTATGCCCACGTAAGACAACATAATAAACTAAAATCATGGCCTTCTGAAATCTAAAAATATTTACAAATTTCTTTTGTAGTGTTTTCATTGGCAAATTAATATATTTATTAATATTATACTCAATTTTGGAGGTTTAATTATAAACTTAGCTCCCGTGTTTGTTTTAATTTTCTATTAATTCTGTGCAAAACAAGACAAGCAAAATGCTAAGTTCTTCTACCTCAAGAATGGCACAGTCCAAACCTGAAGACATTTTTTAAAGATTTCAATGCGAATCATTCGCTGTTGCTATTAAACATTAAGTGAACTTTTCTAAATTTTCGTGTAATTTATTACTTACGTGAATTAATTTAATAATAATTTCGTAAGTATAGGATCTTAGGGATCTACTGATTTATTTGTTTTTGTTTACATTTCATTCAACTTTTAATACTCATTCAAAACATTTAATTTAATACAAAGATTTGAAAACATAATTATAATTTTTTCTGTGAACAACTTAGAGGCACTTATACAACAAAATATGTTTAAACAAGGCGTTTCGGGTGTGACGAATTTTATAAAAAGTTCAGCAGTAGAATATATTGCTCTATTATTTTAATTTTAATTAAAATAAAATTTATGGTCCGAAATTCCAAGTCAAATTACGTCAACAAGACAACCATCATCACGTCTTAAGAATTCTTTATGCTCTTATACTCTAACATTTGCAGCAGCTGTGAAAATCTGCAGTTAAACCCCTTTTACTACCTTATACTTGAAGCTTTGCTTCTAAGTACTGACTTTGATTATAAACAGCGTCATTTACCTCCAAAAGCGCTTGCTATATTTCACCTTTTTAGTTCATTAGCTTATTAACGTTTAATGGGAACTCAAAATATTTACGTATAATCACTAAACTTGCTTTGTTATTAGTGTTTTCAAATTTAAAGTCAATTATAGTAATCTGATAATATCTGGAATTTTTAATTTAGTTCCTTTTTATTAGTCGATCACCTTGTGCCTATAAATTATATGGTTACAAATTTTTCCACGTGCAACGAACAGAATAAATGGTCACAGTTTTAATAAAAGCTTCACCTTTGGCACATCTGTTTCTGTTTTCTGTTATGAACAAAACAAAACTCCTTAAAACAAAGAATAAATAATAACCATGATCTATATACCGTTAGAATTGCCCGAAGCGAAACAAATATATTTTCACCTTCGTCATCTTCTTCTCAGCTGGATGCTCTCAACAAACAGTAATTTTCGTCCAGTGTAAAGAATCTGATCGTCGCGAGTAAATAAATCGAGAAAAATCAGTCGACTTGGTACATTTACGTTAGGAAGGGGTTTACTTACAGAAAATTTTGTTTGCCAATAAAGATCTGATAATAATCGCGTAGTACAAGTGATTTGTTTCCTCTGCGGTTACATCATTTAATAACCTACCCTTTTACTTAAATAATATACGATACTAACGCAATAAAGAAAAGCTGAATAGAATTTGTAGGACGACAAGATTGGTCGCAAAAAAGGAAGCTCCTAGCGAACGATGGAATTTATCCTGACATTCCCGACACTGATTGAGCGTTGTATTAGGAAATTATGCCAACGAAAGCTTTTCTTGAAAGCTTAGCTCTAACACAGATTTGCAGTGAGCTTTCGTAAAACTGCCAGTTTCACTCCAGCTCAATTGGCTTATACTCCAGTTTTATTTCCTTTCTTAATGTAATTAGAAATAAAATGGTTTATGCAGATTTACTACGGCTTTAATTGAAGGCGATGCATTTAAATAACTGCAAAAGTTGCACTCACTTAATACAATTGAATGACTGAATTAGTATCAACAATACAACCGTTTGTCTAGAAATGTAGTTTAACTGGAAATATTTTCATTTCTTCAATGACGAATGCTTGCCTTAATTGTGCTACGGGTATTAGATTCAAAATGAAACTCTTATTTAACCAAATTGATTGTTGTTAATTATCCTCATCAGGGTCATGACCCCCAAATATAAAAATATGTGACGGAGGGCACTAGCCTCCCTAAGAAAATAGAAAATATAAATTCAACGCCGTATTTACTAAACCATCACTGACATGTCTAGTATAATTTTTTAAAGGTTTTCTCTAAATAGATTTTTATCCTTGCCTCTGCAAACAAAACCAGAGACAGGTGCTATTGACTTACAATAAAAATTTGAAACTTATATGTAAAAGTTCAATTATTTTAACACGTAATTTTTTTCCATGATTCCTTGATAGCTACTGTAATAAAAGGTATTTGCATTAAGCTTAATTTAAGCCTTAAAAATTACATTATTTACTACAAATTCTTTTAAACGAAAAATTACCAAAGATATTTTCCAAAGGATTGTTGTGGCGAGTTTGACATTTTTTTTTTCTTGGGATTAATAATTAATTAATATAATTCTATCTGAGCAGCTGGTGGCTAAATTTCCAACATATAAAATACTAAAGATATACTCAAATGCATTCTTGAAAACCTAGGATAAATACTCATATACAGATTTATACTAACTATACAACCAGTAGAGCAAGCAGGTTTTCGCAAATTATTCGGCACCATGGACCACCTGCATGCCTTAAAAACTATGGTAGAAAAAACAAATGAATATAACATCCCTATTCATTTTGAATTTATGGATTTTCAAAAGGCAGTTGACAGCCTTGAGACTAGGGTAATACTTAACACATAGTGCAAGCAGAGACTCAAGATACACTGCGATTATTGAAAATATCTATGGAAATGCCACTCTACAAGTAACAATCAACGACGATTTAAAATCTGAACAAATCCAAATTGAACCAAACCTCTTCGCCCTAGCCCTAGAAGACATCTTTAACATGGAACATATTTGAACCATTTGTGCTTCACAGACGAAGTAGTCCTAATAGCCTCTGATACCAACGAACTACAGCAGATAATAGGAGAACTCAATCAAGCATCTAGGAAAATTGAATTTAAGATTATTTGAATAATAAAACAATAACCATGAGCAAAGGTGATGTCCAGATTAGTATAAACGAAAAAACCATAGAAAACGTTATTGAGTATATTATACCTAGGACAAAATATAGCTATCAGTAAAGAAAATCACGTTCTAGAAATATCTTCTAGAAGCTTGTTTGGAAAACTAAAGCACACACTAAATTATAGAGATATCCCAATAAACTTGAAATGAAAGGTATTTGACACATGTACTATAACAGTAGCTACTTACAGACTTGAAACCATGGCTCTAACAAAGAAGAGTGCAACGCGGCTATGAATAATGCAAAGAGTTATAGAGAGAATAATGTTGGAGGTTTCTCTAAGAGATAAAATTAGAACTGAAGAAATATGACAAAGAACAGGAACAACAGACATTATAGAACCAGTGGCAAAATTAAACTAATGGGCTGGCAACATTGCACGAGACGATAACAACAAATGAACATCAAAAATTACCTATTAGAGACCCAAAGGGAGGAAGATGACGAGATCACCGACACGATGGAATGGGATATACAGAAAGTAGGTGAAAATGCTGGTACCAACATGTTCAGGACAAAAATACGTCGAAAAGTTTAGGAGGGGCCTATGTCCAAAAGTGAACGAATGATGGCCACTAAAGAAGACAGAAACAGAAGAAGTCACAAAATAATTGTCCTGTGCCCTCAAATTAAACTTATTCAGCCTGGGCAATGTTGGTTTTCATGCTAAACCTGGTATTTTTCTTGGGTATTTTGGGTGCAATCGTTCGAAACGGTTAGCTTAATATTTACTCTTTTTAGTTTGCCGTTTTAGGAGCTAATCTATCATAGAACACCTTTGGCATCCCAGAAAAATGTCGCCATCACCTTGCAGCTGATTTTACGACTATTGTTTTCATTGGAACTGAGCATTCTGAACAACCAGGTTCTGTCCACTGTTTCTATTGGAGTTTCGTCTCTGGGTTGTAATTGTTGCCTATAATTACTTGAAAAACTTGCACTCAAAGACGTTCTTGAACAGGGGCAGTGGCGGCTCGTAACTTTAGGAATGTGTGAAGCAAATTATTAAGTCCCCCCTCACCCTTTTGGGATCAAGCTGCAGGGGCAGCCCCAGGTGGTACGCCGCAGTCAAACAAATTTTCAAAGTTCAAGGTCATTCACTATTTTACAACTTGAAATTTTGATGGAACCCGGGTTCGCTTAGTGTAAAAATAACAATATATATTTTGGAATTATTTTTAAAGGTGTATTAGGAGCAATAAAAGAAATTAGGGGTCATAATAAACATTACAATCAAATCCACTTACAAAAAAACGTAAATTCCACCTTGAAAATGGCGTTTCTAATAAAACACATACCGGATCGTTTGATGGGAAATACATATTTAACACCGAAACCAGAAGGCAGGTTGCGACTGACGTAGGTCTTGAATATGTACAAATTAATTTGTAAGCTTGCCGTTGCCATGGCAACGGCTCGTATGCAAAAATAAGAAAATTTGCGCAGTATTCCTGTATAAACGAACCTGCTTCAGTTGAACGCTTATGGTTTGCAGTATGTATTGCGGAGCGGCATAACCTGTAGGGGCTTGCTGTACGGTGTACTGTGCGCCGGGCATAAAATACATAAATTAGAATTATTTTCTATATCGACTGAATTAAAGAGAATGAAAAAAATTCAAATAATTTCGGATTTTAAATAAAAAAAACATTTAACCAAAAAATATGAACCAGCGCTTCGCCTGCGTCATCAGGTGTAAGCAATCGCAGCACCTATCCTGCTGAACATTTTGTTACATCCAGTTCGTCTGTTAAAATATTGTGCACTCGCTCGTTTAGCCGGTCTGTCTTTTAACACCAGATCGTGAATTTTGTTAATGATTTCTGACGTTGTGACACTTTTTAGGCGTCCAGAGCAATGTTCGTCTTGAATGCTGCTACGGCCGCACCTTTTTATCTTGTGCAGCTTTTAAACCTTTTAAATAAAAAAACTTAATAACCGCACGATGTTCAATAGTTTCCATTGTAAAATAAAATAAAAAACATGTGTTCTCTTTGCAGTGTAACTAAAACCGAACTATTGGAGGGATGGCCGTTATATGTTCGGTACTACCAACTAAAAGATTGAAATTTCAAACCATAAATAAATATGTATTTTACCTACAAGCGCCAGCTATGTGAAGGCTAACCACTTATCATCCCGCCCTCGTATTTGCAACAAATTGTGAAGCAAAAATTCTGACAGAATACCGAGTAGTTTTTTCTGCATCGAAATACACTTGCAACATGTCAACTAATTCATTAAAATTTTCCACCTTGCTGTATTAAATATGTAAAATAACATAAATGTTTGAAGCACTTCATAAGTCTTGTTTATACTTAAATCTTGCCAACGCTTTTATTTCTTGCAAAAATTTAAATATTCAAGACCTAACGCGTCACTTTTGGTATTTTATATTTTTCCAAAAATATTATAGTCGGTCCTATTGAAGCTCCATTTCATGAAAAGGGAAAAAATCTACGTAGTTCAACAGAATGATACCATACAATTCAAAAAGAATGCCCATGTTGTCTCAAAAATTGACAGCCATAAATTTTTTTCTCTTTACACCAGATTATAGAAAAACACATCGCATTTTATAATATAGGGTTTTATGGGAATAAAATCATAAATAAAGTCCCTACAACGTGTGGGCACTTTATATGGAAATGTCGGTATTTCCAAATTATTTTTTGTAAATATTTATCGGTTTGTAAAAGCTGATGTTAAAGTGTTTTGTTTTAGAAATAAACTGGTCCTGAGAGTTGATTCAACTATCTGCATATACTTAAAGATATAGATGATATTTCTTCGTTCTTATTTCTTCTTTCGGTATTTTCATATTATCTTCTCTGTTTCGGTACTAGAATGACATCATTCTAGCACGCATTTTGATGCTTTAACGAGCTTCATTATTAAACGATTTTTGGTAATATTTTGTTTTCAGAAATTAGTGATACTGTATCGAATAATACACAAAATACCTAGGCAACCATTCAATTGCTAGGCAACCAGTCAGTTGCTAGGCAACAAAAACGTCAAATGTCAAACTTCTGTTAACTGTCAAACAAAAATCACTATTACCAACCTAACTTTTTAACCACATTTCCCCAACTCGAAATTGTCAAGTATTTTTATAAAAAGCAATAATGTAAATGGAAGCCAAAACAGAGAAAATAGTATAAAAAACTTGTTACAGAAGGCAATTCGAGCACTCGACCGTTCGGCCACTCACTGCTACGCGGCTCGTGTCCGAAAACGATGCCTTCTGTAACTTGTGTTTTAACATACTATTAAATCTGGACAATGTCATTAAAAATTCTGGAATTTGTATTTTAATTTGGTTTAAAAATATTTTTTTCAATACTTAAATTTAGAATATGTAACATGACAATTACTTAATGCCCTCTAGTCTAGGGGCCAGTGAGGTATGCGCGTTGGAAAGTGTGCGTCTACGGATTTTCTCTTCGGATTATGTTTACAAGGTTGTTAGAGATGCTTTTTATCTTGGTCACATGATCTGCAGCCCGTCAGTTTTTTTCAAAATGGCCGCCAAACATATAGCTACCCGTTTTAATGCATTATGGTAAAGTAAAAAAAAGGTAATTTATGTCGAATACTATCATGTTTGGCATCAAATTAAAACTCTAGGTACTGCCAATTACTTTCGCGTGTTAGTTATGTAAATTGATTTGCATATACGGTGTGCCCATTTTAAATCGTGGCCCCTTACTGGCTCTGAATATGCAACCAATATTACATTACATGTATACCTGTAATGTAATATGGGTTGCATATTCAGAGCCAGTAACGGGCCACGATTTAAAATGGGCACATGCTACATTGGTTTACAGGCTTAATAAGTAGAAAATATAATTAACCTATTACATAACTAGCACGCTAAAGTAATTGGCAATACCTAGAGTTTTAATTTGATACCAAACATGATAGTATTCGACATAAATTACCTTTTTTTACTTTACCATAATGTATTAAAACGCGGGTAGCTATATGTTTGGCGGCCATTTTGAAAAAAACTGACGGGCTGCAGTTCATGTGACCAAGATAAAAAGCATCTCTAACAACCTTGTAAACATAATTCGAAGAGAAAATCCGTAGACGCACACTTTCCAACACGCATACACCAGGCCCCTGCACTACTCGTCAATATGTCGATTTAATCGCACCACTAAACTCTGGAACGTTTGTCTACTTAACAACAAAAAGTAATGCTCCGCAATCAAAATAGCTAACACTTTAATTTCATGAACATTGACGTAATAAAACTACTAATTAGTGACAGGGGCCCGGAAGTTATTTATTTTATTTACTGACATTCACAAAATTAAGGGATAACATTTGTCTACCCTTTGGGCATTTAAATAAATCTCATTTACGGCAACTGTAATTTTAGTTTAATATTCTAATTAATCTATTTTTTGCCGAACTATCCATTCATTTATTTGATAACCTATACAGATAATAATATAGCACTTATTATCGAAATAAAACAGAAACTCTCTTTTAAGGACACGTGGTCATTCTGTCTAATTTTTTGTTACGTTTCATTCGGGAGCCTTTGTGTTTAATTTTTTATTTCTTCCTGGGAGAAATGCTATCTTAATTGAGTTCCTCCTACTGCGTAGTTTCGCTGTCAGGGGTCTATTCATATTATGAAATGCCGCTATTTACCTTAATTTGTTGATAGTTCTTCCTTGTAAACCCACATTTATTACAGCCAGTAAAAAAGTCCATTGAAATATAGCCTGCTCGACATGTTTTTTCAAATAAACTATGATATAGCAAATAAAGCAAATGCTTGTATTTAAACTTCCTATTTTTTGTACCGGCAGTAATACATTTGGGTCAACTAAAATAGCCACCCCTTTTTTTGAGAAACCCAAGGAAAAGTTTCCAGATGAAAATTTAAATAAAAGTGAGTTTTTAGGGTTTATTTTATAAGAATTCGATATTTTTCCTTCCCTGGGATGGGTTTCATTATAAAAGCAATTATTTAAGTCTTGACCGGCTGCCGAAGTGAAGAAAGGGCGCAATGGCGAGCAGGTTCCGCAGTGTTATTCAGCCTAATTGGTAAATTGCCTTCAGTCTGAAAGTGTGAGCCAAACAGTCGGTCTAAGTAGATTCTTTAGAGTCTTCATTAATCATTCCCTTCTCTCAATTCCATTTCATCCTTGCGCTATCAACGAGAATAAGTACGAAATTTGTAAAGCGGACAAATTGTTGCAAATGCACTTTATTACCCCTTCCTGGAATTAGTTTAATTCGATAATAAGAAAAGGAGTGATTTTCCTCGAGCTTTGAGCAATTAGCACTTCGTTTTTCTACCGATAAGCGTCTCCCTGATAAAGTAGTTCCACTTTTCTTTAATAATGAAAAACGGATAGCATGCTGTCTTCTAGAATACTTTGAAGTTGCCAATATTTAAGTAACTAATTACAGAATTTGAAATCGCGTTCTAGAATCACTCAAAAAAAGTGCAAAGTCCGTCATAATCACTGCTTTATGTTCTCGTAGAAATTCGAATTATTGGAATATACAATATACCTATATGTATGTATGCATCCGGGAGGTTGGATTTTGAGAAAAGCCATCATTTTTCAAACACTTAGTGGTAATTGGATTCCGAGTTTTTTTTTAAATACATTAAGCAAGTTTTATGTCCAAAATCAAATCGATTAAAAAAGATCAAACGATTTAACATGTGAGTTTGTGTAAACAAATTATCATTTTTCAGTGATTTTTAAGGGACACAATTGAAGATCTTGATGAAAATTCGACAAATGAAAGCAAAAATAAAAAATAAGAAAAGAAAAATTAGTAGAAAACCTATTAAGGCCCTGAAGGATAAGCTGGATTAAATACTAGAAATCACACAAACTACGTCAGTAGCAGTGCAACATATTTAGAAAAATCAACAGGAAACTAACAGCAAAAGCAAAAATTTCAGGATGAAAATAAAATTAAAAAAGATGGAATGAGATAATACGGAACAATACGAAGGTCATTCAAATATAAACCGGACTTTTGGTATCTGGGCTACGGAAGGGCTGTGGTGAAGTGGTAGTTAGGTGGAGATGTGTGGAGGGAAGCCATCTACCGAACCCCCACCCCCCGCAATACCCGTCCTTCGCTACTAGCGCTATGTCCCAGCAGGAGGTTCCGTTGTCCGTTGCGCAACGGATCATCATCCGAGTTTTAACCAACGAAGGGGTCAAACCGACTGATATTTTGTCCAGACTTCATGCACACTTTGGCGACACTACACTGTCACGACTTGACTGGCACATGAAATTCCTCAGCGGTCGTAATGCAGTGGAAAACGAAAGCCTCGAACGTCGCCCATAGACGTGCGTCACTGACGGCCGTTCGTCATCTTATGGAAGGCGGCCAACGCCTAAGTATGCTCGAAATCGCATCGCAGGTTGCCATAAGTTGTGCAAGTGCGCATACAATTCTTTCGGAATACCTGAGATTTCGTAAAGTGACGGCGAGGTGGTTTCACGTCTCCTCACTGATGAACAGAGAAATATTCAAAAAAAGCATTAGTCAGAGGCAATGCTGAGTCGCTTTCAGGAAGAAGGAGGGGCGTTTTTTAACTGAATTGTAAACTGTGGCGTGACGTTAGTACACCAGTAGCAGTACACTCCCAAAAACAAGAGGACGAGCATGGAGTGGAGGAAAAGTGAGGAGGGAGCTCCGGTCAATACCAAAACTCGCCTGTCAGCCGAAAATGTCCTCGCGACTGTATTTTGGGATTACAAAGGCGTGTTGTTAACTGATTTCCTTCACGAACAAAGGACTGACAATGCGGTATATTACTGCAAACTGCTGGACGACGTGAGAGCCACAAAAGACGCCGGCAACCCATTCGTGATGTCCTGATTCTCCAGGACACGGGAGGCCGCATACAACCACCATAACTCGCCATAAATTAGGTCAAGGCGGGATGGTAAGAGGAAAATACAAACGCCATGATGGAATGAAGCAATAAAATAAGCAAAGAAAAAGAAACTAGCACTTAAAAGGACGAATAAAAAGCATGGGAAGAGCTAAAAGGGAAAATGAAACAGCAAAGATCTTTTGACATTGCTGTGCAAGACACTGAAAAACTTTGTAAATGAAGGATACATAATCGTGGTAAATGACAAACAATAGTACCAATTCATAGAAAATAAAATGAAAAACATAAAAACTCTAGAGAGATTTCATTCATTTCTGTTGCTGGAAAAATATATGAAAAAACACTAGAAAATAGGACGAAGAGAGTCACTAAGAAAACATTACAGAAATACCACAACAGGTTGTGAGGCTGGACAGTACTCGAGATTGGACTAATACCGATCTGAATAAAGTAATTACCAGAAATGAGAAAGCGTGCCTATGTCCATATGTGCAAAGAGAGCTCACAAAACTCAAACTTAAGAATTGATAACAGGCCACTGGTCTGGCGTAGGTTTCTGCCATAAGAAAACAAGATATTTCTGAATAAAATATTAACAGTTTTGGTTGCAAAACTCAGGGAAAGGCATTTTCCTAACGTTTCCAAGTTCCTTTTTTTTTATTTAACTTTAAGGCTATGATGCAGATGAAACTAGTGTTTATTCAAGTATTGCATATTTAGTAGTTGACAGCCTCCTTGCCCGCCTCAATGGTGAAGGCTGCTACACCGTAGGTTACGCAGATGATATAACTATCCTGCTTACCGGCAAGTATAAGCACGTACTATGCAGTTGATTCAGAAAGTACTTAAGATGAGTGAGCAATGGTGTACTGAACACTCTCTACAGGTTAACCCGACCAAGACGGAAACGCTGATGTTCACGGAACAGAGAAAGGTTGTCATCCAAGACCCTTACAAACTCCCTTAACCTTTTCAGATGAAGTCACGTACCTGCGAATTATACTGGACAAAAGCTAAATTGGGGGAGACATATAAAGGTTAAAACCAAAACGTAAGCATGGCACTTTGGAAGTGCCGTCGTGCAATGGGCAGACTTTGGAGACCATCACCGATTCGACCAATTCTATGCTATGGATCACTTGTCTGGTGGCCCAACATCAGATAAGTTACTGGAGCAACCGGGATCTCACACGTACAAAGATTGGCATGTATAAATATTAGGGGGGCCATGCGTTCTACCCCAACCACCACTCTGGAAGCAACTTGGGGCTCCCACCACTGGACATCCATGTGGAGGAGGTGGCACTAAAATCTGCTCTTAGTGAAGGGAGTGTGGAAGGATACAGGTGCTGGGGGAAGACACCATCAAATCCTAAGAGAGAGTACTTCAGATGCCTGACACTTTCGCCACAGTCTTTCAAGCTGAGGCTGTGGCCATAATGCAGGGTGCAAGCGCAATTGTTGGACGTGGAATCAAGAACAAGACTATCAGTATTGCAAGCGATAGAAGGGTGCTCTGTTGGCACTGAACAACTGCAGGGTTGTATCACGGATAATACTCAAATGTCGCAGCACACTGGAACAAGTCGTTATTGCTAATGTCCTAGAACTCGTCTGGGTCAAAGTGAGCAGGCGGTTGGTTTGGCGAGGCAAAGCTCGAAACAACTCTTTTTTGGTCCCGAACCAGCACTCCCACTATCCCCAACTGCGCTCAATATCTTAATCGAACAGAAAACCCGCTATCGCCACCGCGAAAGATGGATTAACATGAACAAATGCCACCATGCAAGGATGGCGATCAAAAGTCCCTCATTGAAGATGGCAAACTTTTGTATACAGCTGTCAAGAGGCAAATTACTACTTGTTGTAGAAATATTGTCAGAACACTGTAAACTAAATAAACACATGCACATGATGGGACTAGTCGAGGACCCAACCTGTCATGGTTGCAACTTAAAAGACAAGACAAGAGAGCACGTTCTGTGCGAATCGCCCTGCATTCACTCTAAGCAACTCCCTATGGCAAGCATCCTCGGGTTTATTCAAAGGTTGGGATGACTTGAATGATGCGCCTAAAGTGAGGATGTTACAACCGAGGCAGCACAATAGGCCCAGCTGAAGCATAAATGCACGTAACATACGTAGTCACTCTCCACCTCCACCCATAATCCAAAATCCATCTAGTATTGCATTTTGATTTCCCAAATTTTGATTTTAGATTATTTAGCATCATTAAGCAAGTTTAAAAAGAATAGTAACATCATATAATACGAGTATGTGCTCATAAACCTAAGTAGATAATTCTATTACATTGTTTATATTTTTTGAACTACATTGTATAAGTTATAAATTCTATTTTATTTTCTTTTTTAATTTCTTTTTGTTCTTCGGGCGAGTTCTTGTTTTAGCGAGAGGACAATTATTGAGAACTAAAGTCATTGGTGCGTATAGCCGAAGGTCAGTGGTTCAAATCCCTGCGGAGGTGATATTTTTCTATATACATATAGAATTTAAATAATTCGTTAAAATTAAAAATAACATAAAATCATTTCCTTGAACTTGCGGCCCTGCCCTGCACAAAGAAAAGCTATGCCTCTATGCCCCTCAAATTAATATAAAAAATGTTAACAGAATTGGGAAACACAGAAATCTTCACTACACAAAAAAAGGAAGAATACAGAATGATTGACGAAATATCACGAAAGGCAACAATCAAGTAACAAAACTGATCTTCAAGAAGTAGCAGAGTCATAGGAAAAAGTAGTAAATAAATTCCGGATAAATTAATAACGGGAAACCGAATATAATGATATTAAGGGAAGAAGAAAATTTTACATACGACCATCACTACATTGAGGTGTCAAATGAAATGAAATATTTGGGTTCAACTTTTCTATACAAGGAAAGGATAGACGCATTAATAATAGAATAACAGCAGCATCAAGATCTTTTAATGTACTAAAAATGTTTTTTGCTACTAAAAATAGACGGTGTTTGTGACTGGTCGACATATGGCCGTAAATTAGTGAGCTTTAAACAGAAATCTTCAAGCAAACTTAACAGGGGGACATCAAGAAAGAACCTAAGGAAGCTCAAATCATCAAATCAATTACCAAACTAGACAGGCTCATCAATACTAAAATCACAAATAGGATAGAAGTTACCCCAATTCTTATAAAGGTAGAAGAAAGACAACTGAATTTAGACATCTCGCACGTGTGAAAGATAAAAATCTGGGACAAGCAACCTGAGATACAGCATGGGAAGGAAGGAAGAAAACTGGACTCAGAAAAACTTAGAACCAAGAAATTAGAGAAATATTTACAGCATAAAACAGCACATAAACAACAGACAACGGACCAAAGATAAAGAGGGTTAGAAATTGATCTTCTTCTTCTTCAAAACAGGAAAACCTCCGATACCTAACGATATAAAGGGGATCGGATTAGTACATAATTAAGTAGGTAAGTTAATTGATAATAACATATTTCCATAATTTTACTCAGCACAAATTGAAATATTGAAAAGAAAACGGATAAACCCAATAAAGTTTCATTTTTCCAGAAAAATATCAACAAATTGACGGAACAAACAACGGAGTTACTTTTAACTTACGAAGGACAAGGTAAATCGGTCCTTTTATCTTTAATTTCTATTCGTAAACAGCGCCTTTAAACATTCTGGGGAGTAATGAAGGCATTAACGTTGTTCTTGGTTTCCTTTACGTCATAGGCGTTGATCGATCTTCAACTTTTCAGTAAACTCCCAAACTGAAATGTCAATATTTGAAAAGATTAAAATTGTCCGATTTTTTGAGTATGAAGAATTCAAATCTAAGCTTAAACCTTGAACCTTCATGACTACTGTCTTAAAACTGCGATTCGAGTTTAACACTTTTTTCTAGAAATTCGATCCTAAATTCATTCAAAATACTTTCTTATAAGAATCTCAAATCCACCTTTCCTTATCTAATGCTCAACCTGCAAACCAATAATTGCAGAATTGGGTTTTGGATCCGATTTTTTTAAACTAAAGCTTTAACCTAATAAAGCTGTTTTTAAAATAAATAAAAATGAAATTTCGATGGGTTTCACAACCGTAATTAAATATATCAAATAGGTTTTACAGTATTTAACATTAAAGCTATTGATTTTTTCTGTTGATTGTATTTGTAATCACATAAGTTAATTAAGTTACATTATTATAATTATCAAGAACACTTTTAAAAGTTCTCTCATAAATATATCTGTCCGTATTCATGTTATCTCATGTAAAATGTCCGCGTAATTCAATTTTTATAGCAGTTGGCCTGGTAGTTAAAATGTTCCACTAATTAAATTAAGTCCGCAAATCTCAATTAAATTATGTATTCATGTCCTAAATTATTGCTGGTGGATGAATTGCTCTGTCGGCAGTTACTTTAGGATGGTTACTGTGCCAGAGGGAACTGTTAACGTTGTAAGATTTTCTAGTAAACTTGAACGTCAAGCCGAAAATTGCATTTTATAATAAACTAAGAAACACCTACTGGCATAAAGTTATTCATGGTAAATCGGTGATTATAATAGTTAATTAACGGATGATTAAAATTTATTGCTTTATTCTGCCAACCCTACAAATTGGTATTTCTTTATCATAAGGAAGGCTAACCTTTTGTAATTCCTCATCCTTCAGTGAGACATTTGTATTGCTTTTTCTCCAATATTTCCATATATTTATGTACCAACATTTTATCGGTATTAAAAAATATGTTAAAACCAATTCATTTGGGCCATTTGTAAAAACGTCAGTAACATTCTTCCCGGCTGTTTTATTTTAAAACTCATACACAAACTCGCATAAGCAACACAATCACTGTCATATTTTTTTAACAACTTTATACGCAGCACATAAAAACATAAGCCCTAAAATCCCACGTACATCCCTAAAAACGATGAATTTAGCTAATCGGTAATCACCCCCAAAATTTAACACATGCGTAGCCTGCTGTGTTGTTGCCTATAATCGCTAAACGTGTAGGACTGATGATAAACCAGCAACGATATTTGCGTCCCTACCTCAAATTCTCAAACTATGGTTGCATTATGGTATTAGGGTGGCATATCACATTTACAAAGGATTAGCATTTCAAATTATGCAGCTCTCTTACTTTACAAGTACCTAACGATCTCGAGAAACAATAGCCAGTTGGATATTCTTGGTGTTACACGTTCCTAATGTGGTCATGTTAAGTAAACCCTTTAATATCTCGCAGATGTTCTAGGCACTTGAAAATGGTAATCTGAAACGCCATAGATTTTTATTAAGTAGGTATAAATTCAGCAACATGACGGTATAAAAAAGATATTTCAAATGAATGCGGCTATAAAAAATTATTTTCTTTACTAAAACAGAATATTTCGGCCAGTTAATAAACACGTTAAACTAATATTTGTTTTAATTTATAATCGCGAAATAAAACAAGTCATAACTAGTATATTTGATGTTTAAGGTAAAGTTTAATAAGTTGTTAAGTACGATGAACTAGAGATAGCTATTTAAAATTAAATCTTAAAGTTTTCTTGGCTTACACAATTAGCAGAATACAAAAACGTTACCCTACATTATATTAAGAATAAGTATATACAGGATGTATACAAAACTTCAAAACTTAAAACAAGCATAGTGCAAAAAAGATTCATTTATGCCTTTGTCCGTATATTCAAATGAGTAAATTTTATTTATTTTATATTTAAACTTGAATAAGGTAGGCAGGAAGTGATACTGAACTTTTCTCATTAAACATGATAAACACTGAAGTTTAAGTAACAAAGTAAAATCTACTATTTAAATATGGTGGCTTTGGTCTTCAAATACTCCTGGACAGGCTAGGAAAATGTGTTAACCTCAATGAAAGAAAAATCCGAACCTGTACCTCCTAGTGATTGAGGGCGGACAACGTTCATCTCGGACATCTAACGCAGGTAGGGACCGAATGACCGTCGGTATAAGTGGTTCCTCTCTAAGTTGTTAACAGCTATAGAGAATGAGCACTCTGTCTTAGGGTTGAGAAATTAATTCCGAGTGCAGGTGAACACGGGATAAACGTGTCAATGGGGTAAAGATATGGAAGGCAAGGAGAAGCCACCATATTAAAAATCCACAAGGATATTCGCTAGTATCAATCATAAATGGTTATATTCACTTCAAAATGTTCCGGAGCTTCAAGCTCCCCGATGGAATCTCCGGAGGTACGGTTGTGAATGATGTCAAGAAAAATGAGAAACTCAACATAAATACAAAAGTGATAATACATATATACATGGAATTCAAAGACTATGGCACAAGCTGGAAAATAAAGACCGTAATCCAGGAAATGTTAAGAATTGAAATCAAAATTATGGGGATGCCTTGGACAGGAGCAAACTGTTATGATAACAACGAATATAGAGTGTACTACACAGGAACATCGAATGGAGAATATATTCATGGTGTGGGAGTCGTAGTCTATGACTCTATTGTATAATGTGTTATAAACTTCATACCAATATCAGAGTGTATCCTGCAGCTCAGCTTCAAATCAATGCCAATTCTTCACAGGTAAACATTATACAAGTATACACTCCAACCACAGAACATGAAGATAAAGAGGTGAGAGAATTTTATTCCGAAATTAAAGAATTAAGGAAAAAATTACCAAAACAATAATAATGAGGGATTTTAAACCAAAAATTGGTAAAGGACATGAAGGCGATTTCATAGACCCGTATGGACTCGGTGAAAGGAATGAAAGAGGCGAACAACTCCTCGAAACCATCCTGGGTGATTTACGCAGTGGCGCAGATTTTTCCTCCCGATTACGACCCGCCATCTAAAGATTTTAGCGTTTCGAACCCCCGTTCTTCGACTGCTTGTTAGCCGCGAGCCACCGTCTTAGTGCGGAATTAGCACGTGATACGTTCCAGAATTCATTGTTCAATGGCCTGCGCTATAAACTCTACCTTTAGCTTTAGCCTCTACCCACACGCGGTGCGGAAGGACCGAATTTTCTCCCTTAGTCCAGCAGAACTAATTGTCACCTATAATACATAATTCCTGGTAAAAACTTTCTAATTGCAATAAGCAACTGTCGCCAGCCAATAGGAGAGCAGGATCGGATTTTCGGGCTATAAATCCAACTCATCATCAACGTCTCGGTGTGCTTGATCAAGATCAACGTCTCGGCGTGGTGGTTCAAGATCGACATGTCTGCATATTTGATCAGGAACGACATCCTTGCACGTTAGATTGCCATCACCACCTCAAAGCTGGAACCGCTCGTTGCCACCTACGCCGCCAGACGCTGCCTGTTCCCAACCACCTCAACGCTAGAACCGCTCGCCGCTGCCTACGCCGCCCGTTCGCAGCTACCTCTACACTCTGTTGGAACTACTCCCCGCCGCCTACGCCACCAGACGCTGCCTGTTCCAAGCCACCTCAACGCCGGAACTACCCGCCGCAGCCTTCGCCGCCCTTTTCCAGCCACCTCCACCCTCCACTAGAATGATCGCCGCAGCCTACGCCGTCAGATGCTGCCTGTTCCCAGCCACCACAAATGCCGCCCTCTACTGCTAAGGCCACACCACCACTCACGTCGTCTGACGCCGCCATTTCGCCACCTTCGGCACACTTCTTGCCAGGTTAAGGCCCAGGTTCGAGATCGTCGCCGCTCCCCTGACGCCGTGCGCCCTCGTCGCACCGTCCCCCATTGTCGGCGCCCGACCGCCTTTGGCTTCACTGCCGCATTCGCCGCCGCGGCCGTCTTAGCCGTTGCCGCCTTCCCCGTCGCTGCCGTCTTAGCCGTTGCCGCCTCCCTCACCGTCGCTTCCGCTTTCGCAGTCGCCGCCACTGGCACACTGGTCCAAGCCCACCGACGCCGCGACGCCGACACCTAGTTTTTCCTATTAACTACAATTCACGACTGTTTTTTAAGTTTTTTTTTTTATTAGTAATAAATAGTTATTTCCAGCATCTTGTCTTTAGTTACTGAGCTAGCCAATTTGAACTCAGCACCCGTTAACAAGCAGGGCCTAGTTTGTGTCAAGCTAATAAAAAGTATAATATCATTTTAAGCTTTTAGTGTAAAAAGGATTCTTTAGCCTTTTCTATAAAAAAAAACAAACTCTAGTATGGATTGATAGATATTACGCAGTAATTAATTTCAAAATGTGAAAGCTAACCTAGGTTGATAACCAAATATTTGTTGTTTTTAATTTTTAAAACGAAAGATTAGCAAAACCAATACTGCATATGTTAGTACGTAGATCATATATCACGTGGACCATCATTTGCAACACCATTTGCATACTCGTATAATAGATTAAAGTCAATTAAACTGATATGTAAATAATGCAAAGCCGATAGAATTAAAACCAAAGGGAAAAACTATTTCAAATAAAGAAATCAAGATGTATCGAGATCTAACACTAAAATCTGAAGACAGTGATGACAATGCCACCCCCATAAAAGAAAAATAAAATTAGGTTCAAAATAAAAAATTCCACCTCAAATACCATTTTTGTTTTTTGCCTTTTCTGTAATTTAAAAAGGAACTTCAAAAACAAGAACGCCATAAAAGTTAATTATAAACAAAATAAGCTACAAAAGAAAACATAAAACATTGCTGCCATTCCAGGAGTTACTTCCTGCCTGGCCAGGAAGATGCTGTGGCCGCAGTCAGAATTTCCTGCTGAGAATCCTCCGATCAAGATAAAGTGCTCATGCTGGTATATTGTCCTTAGTCTGTCCTATTATTAACTTCGGGTTAATTTATTGAAGCTGTCTAGAATTACAACAGAAGGGTTTTTCTATTTTCAACATGTTTTAACAGTAAAAGCGAGCATTAGCTAGAAATCTAATGTTAAATGGTCTTAAATTTGAAATTTTTAAATTGCCTTTTCTTCCTGCTGCATTTTCAATTACCGTAAATGCATTTGACTTATTTATTTTTAATCAAATCGAATTACATTAACCTTATACGTCGTGTTTTTCGACAAACCCTACAGAATAAAGGGAACGGCGTTTTATCAGAATTAGGTGTACCCTTGTCAAAATAAAAACGGAAAAGTATCGACATCATTATTGGAAGCAACAGAGACGAGGACAGTACATAAATTTACCATAAAGGACGCTAACGACTTTACGTCCATTTCCTGCTAGTTAAGTTCTGATACCATGTCCACTCCTGCTAATAGGATGTCTGAGTTGTATCACTTCCGGTTAGTAATTGCATTAGTGCCGCGGAATTAGGTTGGAAATTCGCCGACTGCCCCCAAACTGTTATAGCATATTATAATGGGATATAAGCAGCAAACATTCTAAGCGAGCTATTACCGTAAATTTTAACCCAAAGTAATTTTTGATTCTGAACTAAGCTTTCGCCATTACCACATGTTTCTAAACCTTAACTTTAAATTATTGTGAATAAAATGTTAATTACCGAATTGTGTTGCTTGTTTCTTTGTTTATTTATTAGGCGAGATCCAGGTTTGTGGATACTAAGGATAATTCCAGAAATAATTAAAGAAAACCCCCTAAAAATTACACACAATGAACTGAAAAAATATTCGCTCGGAAATTCCTCCACAGCTATTTTAAAACGTGAACTAGCTGAGAAATTCTGTAGTCTTTGTTTTATTAATAAAAAAATCACATTCCTCCCAACCAAAGATATGCAAAGAAAATTAAACCTTTTGATTGCTACGTAAGAATTTTACTTGTAAAAAAGTAAAAAAGATTCTGGTAACATTTTAAGCAATAAAATGGTTCGTTCTCCTACATTAAAAATTCATAAAATAATATATAAGATAATACTAATGGAAAGATATCTTAAGTTTTCTAAAAGTACCTAATAGAATGCTTGTACCAACTATTCTTATTTTTATATTAAATAAATTCAGTTCTAAATGCAGATGTAATAAATCAAACTTCTTAAAAATAAACATGCATTTCTATGTCGTTCGTAATCGCAAACGAAGGATTTCTTAGAAAACAAATGGATTATTTTTATTCCTTTGTGTGGTCTCAAGATCAAGTGCTTGAATGCTTAAATCGAGCGAGGTTGATGTAACAACCCACAGTACAACCTATATAAAACATTTTCTCTGTATGTTATTACTGTGATTTCGCGCGTAGGCGTAAAACGTCGAATAAATCCCATTTCTCCACGGTTCTTATAACGGAGAGAAATACAAGCGGAAATTATCGTTACGTCTGCTCTAGGAAATTGAACTATTTGAACTTTAATGGACAATAACAAATCAATTAATTTCATCAACGCCTACCTGGCTATAACTTGTAGTTGTAAGTAGACAAATGTAAAGTTTCCCACTTTTAGTTCATATTGCACTTTATCACTTTTAGTTTTAGGAAGAATAACGGGTGCCTAATTAATTAATTAACCATAAATTCACTGCGGATACTCGAAGTAATAAAACTCGACCGCTTAGAACCATACCGATTCAACTTTAACTGAATTAGAAAGCGGATGAAGATGGCAATAGTAGAAGCTGTCTTTTCCACTACACTTAAATTTTCTGCATATTAAGCTTATGCTAAAAAGAAGTCACCTATAACAAAGGAAACTAATTATGTGCACAAGTAAACTGATAAACTGATTTATGTAATAATAAAAGCGATGCATATAAATTGCGTTTTATCGCAGCAAAGTTAATTAAGCAATAAATTAAAAGCAACCGTGGGGTAAACAACACAAGTATGTTGATGAACCCGTCGTAAAATGTCTAAATAAACCGCTAAGTGTCTTATCAAATTTTGCACGTGTGCGTATGTACCTCATCGAAATCAGGCAGGAAATGACCTGCCTGCGATGATAAATACGAGGCATTTCGTTTACAAGGAATTTAAAAGATTGATATTACAGCAAAGTGTATAACATAATATTAATACATACCTATATCGATAGTGCACAAGCAAAGCAACAAATCAAAAATTGTTGATTTTGAGTTAATTCGTGGAAAAACTGCCTTATTAGGTGTACATACTACTTCTCTGAAAACAACTATCACATGGCGCTTATGTCGTTAGTCCATAAACCTATATTTCATAGCTGTGTATCAAGAAAATCGTGGCATGTCAAATGAGTTTTGTAAGTAGTAGGGTAAACGTCGCAGTTTCAAGAAAAACGACATGTCTGTGCTTTGTGTATTTATAGTCAAGAAAAATGACTTATTACGAATCATGTCGTTATTCATGATACGGTAAGGCCAATAAAACATACTACTTTTATATTTGACAATGGCATAGTTGTAGTTATGTCGGTTTTCTTAATTTACAAACTGTTAGAAAACTGTCACTTTTAAAATTGCGTCACTATTTTCGAGAAGCAGAAGGTTATGCTTCTCTGTTGTTCTCACAGTTGTGACACCTCTCTTGGCATTTTGTTGGAGGAAAAGAATTCAGCAATGGCAGGGCTCGAATCAGAACGTACAAAATTCATGCTAAAATTTGGAAAAGATAGTGAGTCATTAACCCCAGAGTGTAATTTCTAGTACGAGTATATTCCCTTTATCCAACAATGAAACTTTAGTAAGTAGTATCAGATATGCAAGGAAATGGTACGATTACTACAGAACTTCGTGAGCAAGGAACTCCAGAGTACTGTCCTTCTATTAATATTCAGAACATCTAAGCTTTAACTCATCAAGGTAAGAACATTATCTTTACTGACATTTATTTGTATTACACATAGGAATAAAATTTTTGTGACTACCAATTTTCTAATTTTTTTGATACTTTTAGGTAATAAGCAATGTAGACACTACAGATTCCGAATCATCCAGTGAAGACTTCTTATCCGACGACAGCTATGTGGATCCACACTAAATTAGTGAAGAATCTTCGTCTTCTAGTGAAAAATTTGAACTAGAAACCCCTTTAAAGATTTTGGAAGATAATGCTGAAACCAAAGCCGATAATAAAATAAAAAAGGGGAAGAAAAGGAAGGCCAAACCATAACTCTGGAAAAAGACAGTTGCAAAAAAATTGAGAAGCGCTGATAAAGAGTATGTATCTTGCTCCCAAACTAAAAAAATGTTGGAGCAAGAAAAGGGCACTCTATAGTGAGACCTGTAAATTGCAACGTACAAAAAAAAAAAAAAAACTAGAAGAAAATCAACGGCAACAAATTTTTGACGACTTCTAGAGTTTAGGTAATTTACAAAGACAACGAAAGTTCTTACTATTCAATAAGGACTAAGGAGACAATTAATCCAAAATATCGATACGTAAGAGAAAGAAGCAATCGTTCACAGAATAATGCGTTTTATTTCTCCATCAATGAAAAAAAATAAGAGTCTGTAAGACATTTTAAAAATACTTTAAGCATAACAGACCGACCCATAAGAACAGTATTAAAAAAGAAAGCTGGTTTCACAGACGGCATAATATCAATGGATAGCAGAGGAAAACATGGAAATCACTATCAAATTGATAGTGCTATCAAAGAAGGAGTGCGGCATCATATTAATTCAATTCCACGACAGTCGCTATTGCAGAGGAGATTTAAAACGGAAATATACATATAGAGGGGAGGAAAACACTATCAGAGCTGCAACGAGAGTACGTCAAAGAATTGAAAGAAAATAAGCTTCCTTTTGCCAATTACTTAATGTATTCCAAAATATTTAATACTGAATTTAGCATCACTTTTGACAAACCTAAAAAAGATCAGTGTGAAGACTGTCTGATGTTCATGAATCCGCCAGAAGATGAGAAGCAACGAGGAAGCAATGACTTTGTTGTTGCCATCTATGATCGACAAGCGGTTTTGCAAAGTCTGACAGGTGACATTTCCAACTTTTACTATACTTCTAAGCTAAATGTCTTCAAGTTCACTATTTATGAACTTAACTCTAGTTCAGCCAAATGTTTCGTTTGGGGTGAAACAGAAAGCAATCGAGGAGCCAGTGAAATTGGTACTTGTGTCTGGAAATATATTCCTAGTTTGGAAGATAAAGCAAATAGCACAGACGGCAAAAAACTTGGTTTGGTTTTCTATTCCGATAACTGTTTAGGCCAACAGCAAAATCGTTTTTCCGTATCCATGGTATGTAATTGACAGATTATTTATCTCATTTGAGGTTAACAATTGCAGGTAAATGAAAAAGCGGGACGATATGAACATTTGCGGGTTTTTACAGTGCAAGCTTTCGACGTGACATCTACCGCTAGAATTTAGAATCAAAATTATTATTTGATTATATAAAAATCTTCATTTAAGTGATTGATAAGTGTAATTATTCTTTAAAATTGCAATTAGACGATAATTCTAGCTGTTTTCGCGATCGTTTTTTGTGTATTGGAATGAAAATTGACTTCGCCCATTCACTCGGTTAACATCCAGTTGTCCAAAGTTTTTGAACGATCTTGTGAAAGACATCAACTCCGCTTTCCCCTGTGACATTAATTCTGTTTGAGGGTATACCGTCTACACTAGGTGATTTGTCATGCTTGGTGGTTTCTCTTCTCCAACTTCCACATTCTCTGCATATATGCCGTCATTAAACAATTCCTCGTAACAGCTTCTCCAGACTTTTAAGACTCCCACGATATCTATTATTTTCTCACCTATTTTGTTTTGGACACTACATGTACAAAGTCTAAATTCCTTATTAATTTATCTAATTAGTCTATGTCTTTGTTATTATTATGTTTTTGTGCTTCAACACAGGTCGTCTTTAGTTAATTGTTTTCATCTTTTCTACGTTGTCGTTGAATTTCTTTGCTTGGTTGTGCGTAGGTATCTGCTGCGTTTATCAAGTGTATCCAGACGTGTACGTTTTAATTGTCGTTGTTCTTCTATTATCTGTAGTGTTAATATTAATATGATTTGAGGTTAATAATATTCTGAACAACGTTTAATTAATTGTGTTTAATAAAGTTACAAAAAGAACAACTTGACTCTAACACGTCACACACAGGAAGTAATTAATTTTTATAAAAATTCACATTGCTTGGTTACTCAAACTAAATGTAGACAACACTAAATATTTAAAAGTCACTAATGAAATTGTTTTGTTATCCAACACTTCCTCCCAAAACATTCTCAGAGTTCTGTGTAACACCAAGCATGCTATGACACTTTAAAAACGTAATTCGTTTTTTTAGAACACTAATAAAGGCTGTCACTTTGTTAATGTCATTACCAGCCACCAATCCGTCATCGACATATACCGTAACAATTATTTTACAGTTTTCAGTTTTTTTATTAAACGAACATGAGTCTGCAGCACTCTGCTTAAACCGTTTGTCAAGCATAAAGTCCACTAGTTGTTTATTGCAACAACGGGGTGCCTGCTTGAGACCGTAGAGACTTTTCTTAAGCCTACACATTGGTCCCGTACCATCATTAAAACCTTGGAATTCAGATTTCACATCGAACTGAACGAAATGCAGTCCCTCAGCTGCTGCTACGCTCAAAATCGTGCGTAGTATCAAAACGTGCTACGAGGCTCAACATTTCTTGAAAATCGACTCCAGCTTGCTGCGAATATCCCTTCGCAACCAACCTCGCCTTGTAGCGAGCAGTAGTTCCATTTGGTTTCATCTTCACCTTGAAGACCCAGCGGTTCCCAATAATTTTCTTGCCAACTGGCTGATCTACGAGGTCCCAGGTTTGGTTTTCTTTTAAAGAGGTTAGCTCTTCCTGCATTGCTTTATGCCATTCTGCCGATTCATTGGAGTTCATTGCTGTGATATAAGAGATTGGATTTAAACACTCTGCAAGCAATACATAATCGTTCAAATAGTTAGGCTTCCTGACTTCTCTACGCATTCGCCCTGCTGCAGCAGTTTGTTCCATGTTAGCTGTGATCGCTTCCTCCACAACAGCATTCGGTATCACTTCTTGGTTCCGAACTTCCTCCGCAGTTCGAATTTTATCTGCTTCATTTCGCTGGTTAGGGTCAACCAGCGGCACAGCAGATTCGATTTGCTTTGCTTCTATTTCTTTCTGGGGGACAACTTCCTCCACAGATTCACCAACTTGTTCCAATACCTTGGTTGTTGACATCAGACGGGGCATCTTTTTTATCACTTCTTCCCCTTTAAAAATTATGTCCCGGCTTAAGATCACCTTGTTCTTTTCTGGGAGCCATACACGGTAACCGTCCTTTTCTCCACAGTAGCCAACAACATGACCAGCAACGCTCTTTTTATCGAACTTTCTTCGCTGTTGCTTCGGAATATGTACAAAACATTGGGTACCAAATATTCTTAAATGGTTTAAATCGCTGCTGTCTTTATTGCACCACAGGTTAAACGGTGTCTTCGTTTTCACTGGCGTTGGTCCTGTCCGATTTAGTGTGTATGCAGCTGTATTTACGGCTTCTGCCCAGAGCTTAATTGGTAAGTTTTTTGCATGTATCATACTGCGTGCACTTTCCACTAAAGTTCTATTTTCCCGTTCGGCACTACCATTTTGTTCAGGTGTATACGGCATTATTATACGTAAATTGATGCCTTTCGTATTGAGGATGGCCCTTACGTTTGAATTATCGAACTCTTTACCGCCATCGCATAACAGTTCTTTTACGGTGTGACCAGCTGTACTTGCTTCGTTGAGGTATGTCCGTAAACATTCCGCTACTTCAGACTTTGCCTTCAAGAAAAACACTCTACGAAATTTTGAATGATCATCTTTAAAGCATACGAAGTACCTGGCACCTCCTACAGAATTTTCCTGCATAGGCCCGCATACATCTGCATGCACAAGTTCACCTGTCACTGTTGGTTTCTGTGTTCGTACTCCAAAGCTTGCTCGATGTTGCTTACCATAGACACAACCATTACAAAATTCTTCATCCACTTGCACGTTAATGTCACGACCTTTTAAAAACTGCTTTACATGAATCTTACTCTGGTGGCAAAGTCGTTCATGCCACAGCTGCAGCGTGTCTGAAGTCGAAGCAACAAATACACTTGCAAGAGGTTTTGATTTGCATACCCTCATGTTTAATTCATAAAGACCTTTACCTGTCTTTCTGCCACATAACCGCACCGTATTGTTTTTTACGAATACACAGTCTTTAGCATTAGCTTTAAATTCAAAACCTTGGTCTATTGTTTGTCCAACAGAAAACAAGTTTTTGCTTATTTTAGGCACGTACCACACATTTTTTAAATGGTTCTGTATCCATTCATTATAAATACGCATTTCTACATTTATAATTCCCTGTCCATAGGCATAAATAATATCATTATTACCTATCTGTACCGGCTTCGGTATAACGAAACATTCATACGTCACAAAGTACTCTTTGTTTCGCGTCATATGCGCAGACGCACCCGAATCGGCGATCCACTTTTCGTCATTTCCGGTTACGTCCTCATTACCCGACGTACCCACGAAAGCTTCTCCTACAGCCGCACCACCTTTTGAATTTTTCATTCCACTCGAAACGTCCCCTTGCGATCCCTTGTTGCAATCTCTGGCAAAATGGCCAACTTTATGACACTTAAAACACTTATATATGCGTCGTTCTTTATTCGTTTTAGCGCCTACGTCTTTATTACCAGATTTGACCACTAACGCATTACAATCGCCAGACGTCTCAGGTAGCCGCATCTCGATTAATCTCAGCCTCTCCGTCAACTTGTTTATTGTTCGATCTTCCAGTGGAATCGACTCCCACACACTTTTGAATTCGAAATATTCTGCTGGCAGCGTTGACATTATACGACTCATGAGGAGTAAATCTGGAAGTTCAGATTTTACTAAACATTTTAGCTCATCATTTAATTCACTAAAGTTGCGTTGAAGGCGTGCAATATGAGTTGCGATGTCTTCAGATGAGTCCTTCGCATACGTGAAAAACTGCTCCATGAGCCTATCCACTCTTTGGCCCGAGCTTTGTTCATAAACGGATATTAATTTTTCCCACGTGGCCCTTGCTGTGTCACACGTAGCAACTAAGTCAACATTGGCATCATTCATGCTACTCACTAGGATCAACTGTGCCAATGCATCATCTCTTTTAAAAGCCTTTAATTCAGCTTCATTCGCTTCACCTTCTTCCGGCGTTGGCTTCACAGGGCGAGTTCGCCCACCATTAACGACCTCGTGCACATCTTTGTGTTGAAGGAGCAACTGAATTTGTTTCCGCCATTTAGTCCAATTACTGGCACCTTCCAGTTTATCTAATTGCCCTTTAAAATCCATCGCGTCTCCCGTCGATATTGAAATTGAAAACGATGCAGATCGCAGATTTTTCGTAACACGTGCCTCGCCACACTTTTTGTTACACACACAAAAGAAAAACGTGTTCAAATATAGAACTCTGCAGTTATAAACGGCCTGGGCCCATAACCTAATATGATTTGAGGTTAATAATATTCTGAACAACGTTTAATTAATTGTGTTTAATAAAGTTACAAAAAGAACAACTTGACTCTAACACGTCACACACAGGAAGTAATTAATTTTTATAAAAATTCACATTGCTTGGTTACTCAAACTAAATGTAGACAACACTAAATATTTAAAAGTCACTAATGAAATTGTTTTGTTATCCAACAAATATTTTTCTAGTTGATAGCCTTTCAGTAATTCATTCATTGTGTTCAGACTATCGGATCATTTCCATAAGTCTTCGAGTGTGTCGTGAGGAGGGTCTAGAGTGGATTCATTTCTTAGTTTGTCTTCTAGCGTGTTATGAAATTGGATCTTATCATACATTTTTAGGTTCTTTGATACTTCCTTGATTCTTCGTGGAAATTCTCAATTTCACGTGAAATAGTGCCATAAGTAATATGTGGTCACTTCCACATTCAGCTTCAGGAAGTGTTTCCGAGATTTATGCAGATATTCTCCAGCGTGTTCGTATTATTATCTATCTGATTTTGGTATTGACCATCGGAAGAAAGCCATGTGTATTAGCGGCGAATGTGTTGTTTATATAAATATAAAAATCTATAGCCGAAAATAAATTCATAGAAAACTGGTCACTATAAAAGGCTCTGTAATTCTGATGGGAAGAATTTCTAAAACAGTAAGAGAAACAGTGGCGGTTGCTCCATAAGGCCGCGCGGCCGCGCGCCCCTCCTGAGAAATGCTAAGGAACACACAATTTTTTTCTAAATTATTAATATTTATTTTACATACATTCTATGACTAAGTTCAAATTTCAACAAAAAATTCAACTCTATCCAAACATCCGCTCCCATCTCTAATTGTCCGTCCTTGTTGAGATCTCTAATTATCCGCGTCCTCAACCAACGGCCGCGGAAAATCTGCGGCCTTTAACAAACATTATACATTGCCGCCGAACGACTCCGGAGACTAGCCGATAATAGCCGATTTTATAAGTTACAGCAGGCCGCGATTTTAGCGCGGCCTGCTGTAACTTATTGTTGGAGCAATGAATCTTCTTTCATTTAATCGGAGCATCGCAAAGATTCGTACTCGTCTACTCGTAGCTATTCAAATCCTGTTATTTTATTAAGAAACGTTTTACAGAATTATTTCATAATAAATGCAATTAGTAGATATATTTTTTACTGCAAGAAATAAAAAATAACTAGTGAGCCTTTTAGAACTTTAAATTTGTAACAAAAAGATGGTTTTCTTTCAGTTACATGAAATTGTTTGTTTCAATTTGTATATCATTACAATATTCGGTGTTCAAGAACATTTAAAGAAAAATATCATATTATGAAAATATAGGTATTTTAAAAAAAAACAAACTAAAATATGTACGATTGCTTAGATAACTAAAAATATTTACAATTTTATTTACAGTCGATTTAAAATATCTAAAAAAGTGGGTAAAGAAGGATATATTCAAATCTAAATATTGTTTGGGTTTCAGCTTCGATAGCTTCAAATTACCATCAAATTTATTTACGCAGTTAGTAGGTGTATACTTCATAAATTACGCAATAACCGTCATGCAGTCTACTATTTGTTATGACTGAGAATGAAGTAATCGATACCTAATTATTTTGAAAGCAATTATTAGAACTCGTGAAAGGCCGAGTAAAACTACCTAGAATGATAATAGTAACTAATCACTAGAAGTACCGAATACATTTATTTGCGGTTATAATATTTACTTAAATGTGCCAATTTTCAGATTTGTATTTATGTAAATTGGTTCGGAAAATAAAGACACAAATTTTCCCGTAACTTTTGGTAGGTTATTTGGTGTTTGACTTCTGGTGCGCCCCTCCAAACTCAAACCCCACGACACGCCACTGAAGAGAAACAATAATAAGATCCCCCCTATATTACAAACTATTGAAAAGTTAATACCTCATCTTCAGAGCAATAGTTTTTGTTACATAATATCACATACAAAGTTCTGAATATAGTAAATATGTTTAAGCACAAGTTTATTAAGTAACAAGCCATTAGATTATGTAAAAGAATATTGCTACTTAGACATTATAGTAACTGTAAGTGGTAGGACAAAGAAGTATATTGAACAACGAATAAAAGAGCAAGAATAGCATTTAGAACCCTCAAAGATGCATTAGACAACTCACATTTAACACTACATAATAAAATAGGGTATTTAATGCCAATATTAATGCTATACTTCTATGATTGCGAAACATAGAAAATAACCAGCAAACTACAAACATTCGTCAACACCGAACTATGGATGAGAGCAAATCAAACTAATTTGCAAACCGAAATCAGGAAACGGAAATGGTGGTGGATCGGCCACGTGCTAAAGAAAGATATGAACAAATTAAAGCAGCTTTTGACTGGAACCCTCAAGGCAGTCGCATAAGGTAGGCTCGAAAACAATCAAAGAACAAAAAATACAGAAGACGGGAAACGTGGTTGGAAGTAAAACACTTTGCTTTCATCGATACCCTAAGCTCCAAGGTGGGAGGTTGATGACAAATATATGTATAGGTATAATACGTATAATTTAATCCTTTTAATCTATCAAATTAGATATCTACTATTGTAATTTGAGATTGGCTTCGAGTTTTTTGAAGGGTTTTATTTCAAAATAGGCGAAACAATAGATTTAACGAAAACAGACATTCTTCCGGCTTGGATATGATAAAAAATGTGGTTATAAGACATTTTAAAGAAAGAATGTCTACAAATTAAAATTACGAAAATAGTGTAACGAGATGCGTCAGCACACGTGTGGGATGTGCGTCATCCACCGAAAAGCTTCCAGAACGGTCGACGGTTCCTCATTCTCGCGCGACTACGGGAACGTTCTGGAATGAAGTTCTGGAAGGACGAAGCTGGGATATATAAGGCGCGACCAAACGAACACGGGCAGTCTAATCCAGCCTACATAAACGGTCGCGAATATTATGCACGTCGGTAAAGTTAATATAAATATACGTGAATAGTTTTAAATAAATAAACTGTACAAATAAATTAATTAGTGTTACGGGTTAATATTAGTGTTTTGTATTAGAATTAATATTAGTGTTGTGTTTAGTGTTAAGTTGTTATTTCGTGTTTCTTCGTTGCTTAATAATTTTAATATTTGTTAATAAATAATTCACACAACGAACCGAAGTTTTAAATAAACGTTTTAAAACCGCTACAATAGATTATAACCTATCGTTTTATTTTTTTTTATTAGTTTAAAAATCAACATAAAAAGAAACACCAATGAAGAGACAAAAGTACCTGTGCTAAATATTTGAAAAAGTATTTTTAAAATGTTATATAAAAGAATTATATACATTTTTATAATTCATTTTTAAGCTTTAAGTTACCAGAAATTAAATGTTATTTAAGTTTACGGAAAAGAATCATATCTTATTTATTCATTTATTCATCTCCAAGTTAAACTTTGTTAAATTTAGAAAAGCCACTTCCTCAAACAGAATATTAAACTTACTAATAGCTAAATACACAGAAGTTTACGTTGCCGTAACTGTTTGAACGTAGACGAAGAATACGGTTCAAGTAAAATTAAATAAGGAGTCTATCCATTTTAAAACTATATTTATGAAACGAACTTTTAGTGCTTATCAGTATTCAGTATCAATATTCTCTTTTGTCGTTCATCGCAACAAGGTATTTATTAAGTTCTCAAAGTTTGAAATGTTTTATTAATATTCTATCATAGACTTTTAAAAATACAGATGGCATTTTTCTTTTTCACGTTTTGAAGGGCATTTATACTTTTAAATTGACGTACCTACCTTATACGAAGATGGCGACACGACTAAAACCAGAGTTATCTAGTTTACCACATACTAGTTTAAGAGTGAAATAAGGACCACATTTGACTTTCCAAAGGATGAATGCTGTGTAAGATATTCATGACTTTTGTAAACCAAAGTAGGCCATGATTTCAATGTATTAAGTTGGCATTAAACTTGGTTGTAATTTGAGCAGGCATTTTCATCAGATGTCTCGTTGAAAATATTCGTGTTAGAATTACTGTTAAGTAGAAAGATAGATTCTATAAGTAATTTTAGTTTTAATAAATCAACGTCAAATTACAAATAGGAAACATAATTAACTTTAAAGATTTATGTGCCTCAGCAAAGCTCTGGCAAAACCAATGTCTAAATTAGAAAATGTGTCGAAAACTTTAAAGAATGTAACATTCCACACAACAAAATCGTAGTTTAACTTACTGATATATCTGAGGTAGTTAATTTAGAAATCAATTTCAATATGGCCAAAAAAAAATTAAAGTAGAGCCCAAAGCGCGCACACAAAATATCAGAGCATTACCAGACTAACCACGAGCTATACCCTCCAAACACGAGCCAATAAGGCAAAGGCGAAACAACTGCTGGAATTCAGAAAAATTTTGGGGAAAAGTAGGCTTGATAACGAAAAAACTGTAGAAATAAAAAGAGAATGTGACGTCCAAGAAATAGGGAAATGGGCGAAACGAAGACGAAAAGAATGGAAGAATCACGTTTCAAAAATGCCGGAGACCAGATTAGTTAAAATGACACGAGGCACAACTTCACGTGGAAGAAGAAGCCACGGTCGACCTACCAAAAGATGAAAAGATAGTTTGGAATAAACAAACTTTAAGCTCTGTAAAAGTAGTAGAAGAAGATATGTACGTACGTAAGCTCAAAATAAGTACAACATTAAAAATTCATAAAACCATAATCTTAAAATGAATTCAATGTGACTTTTACTGGCAAGACAGACTTCTACCAAAAGAATTCCCGTTCATTAAAAAAATGGGTCAGCAAGTAGGCACTCTTCTATGATGCTGGTGGAGGACAAGTCTACTACGGCGACCCTGCCCACGCGAGCTTTGATTTCCCATTTTCCTCTCAACCCTAAGACCGGGAGGAAATCATGTCCCACACCTTAATCCTACACCAAATCAAATTTATTCTATATACTCAATATATTGTCCGCCTACCAACTCGTAGAGGCCAGCGTGGCAGGAAATGGTCATTTCCCCCTTATGAATAACATAGCAGAGAAAAAGCGCTCAATCTCCGGTAGTCCGAAGATCCCCAGTTACAGTAGCTGTTGGACCAGGCGATGGACAGAGGTTGCGAAGAATACCTGAATAAAGTCAGGCTATCAAGTTAAAACGACTAAACTTACAATTATCAATCCCTCTTATTTGAAGAATAACTCTATGACGTCAAAAATGAATTAAAGAATTTTTAGTGGAACATCATAGGTCTCTGTGAAATAAAAATAAAAGCAGAAAAATTGATAACTTTAATCAAGCCACGTCTTATTTTATAAAGGACATGAAACTGAAAACCAACGCGGTTTTAGCTTCCTAGTCCATCAAGAAATAGCATCCGTTGGCAAAAACTGCCGCGGTATCTCAGACAGCGTAGCATACATTACAGGACAAGTAAAATGAAGATAAAAATAGTTCAGATCCGCAACGCCGTCAAACCACGTAGACGAAAAGGTACAAATGCTATACACAGATATAAGGCAATGGAGATCGAAAAATATTAATACCAGTTAGTGACCGGGGACTTTAATGCCATACTTGGAAAGCAAATGACACTGGAGCAAAGATTTGTTGGAAAATATGATTTAGATGGAGGAACCACTTCTTAAAGTGCTAACAGTTGCATGCGAGGAATACTTTCTTCGATAACAAAAGCCCAGGGAAAGTGAACCTGGATGAGTACACCCCTATAATGAAATTAACTATATCCTTTCATCTGACAAGAAAATTGTTTCTTATGTATCTGTTATCAACCTATTCAATACTGGATCACTATTTATTGAGAGCAAAAATAACGATCCGAAAATCTAACAGAATTATTTTCTAAATAATTTCCAAATGATTATTCATAAAATATTGAGAAGTGTGACGCACAGCTGCTGAAACAAAAGAGTATTACACACCAAGCAGAAAAATCACTAAAAGAAAGCGACCAACAACCAATCTCCAGCAGACTTTCGCTAACGATTCTCTATAAACAACACTAAAAGTAGCAAAAAAGCAGTAAAAGGGCAAATGCAAACTAACTCCAGAAACCAAACAACGCCAACGTATTGAAAAACGAAATATTAATTCATACAGCAAAGGTAAATAATAATAATAATAATGTGCTGGCCACCTGCGCGTTTTAATTTTATTTTCCTTATTTCAGGGATTATATTTTAATGTAATTCCTTTTATTCAAAGCATAACGTTAGGGGTGTTTTTGGGCAATAATGTGGCAAGAAAGTATTGATTTCATTTGTAAACTAATAAAAGCAATATCATAAATCCTCGGACTTAAGCAGTGAAATCACCGTCCCTTTACAAATTAGTTCCGTCGCCTTGTATAGAAACGACACCGACTTCAGCGCTTTCAAGTAAAATATCAAATTACAAAAGAATATAAAATAGACCACAGTATTAGAATTTTAACCCAACTATGAAATTTATTAGTTTTGGGGCAAGTGTCACTCATGGGAACGTGTTGATACCAACCCACTTATGTAAACACCCGTGAGAACGTGTAAGCACCACCCCGCTATACGCGGATTTTTCAGTATAAATACGGGATCAAATCTTACCACGGAATCCAGTCACTACTATTCAGTCTGTCTGTATAGTAGTCTGGAATTTCGATTAGTACGCTGATACGTGTATCTAATTACTGTAAAATATACAGTTAGCTGTATTTCACTTTGTTGCTCTGCACTAAACTTGTAGAAATTAATCATCATACTTACACCGCTGTAAAGTATTGCTTTCCAGTGGCGTATATTGTTCAGTGGGTTCAATAAAGTAATTCCAGTTGAGGGGTCTCCCAGAAAGTTAGCAATTTTAATATGTTTATCATATTCAAAATTAGACTTTATCAACATTAGATTAGGATTGACCTGTTGTGGGTGACTGATCACAAACAATTACAACCATACGACAATTCTGACTAATCAACGATAGGGATAAACATCCCTTGCAATGTACGAGGGTACCTAGTACCCCGTACATTCTAAGTTGTACGTAGCGTACATTCTCGTTAAATGAGGAGTAACGCTCACTCATTTACATTAGAGCATAGCGCATACACTCGTTAATTTAAGAGTCGTGCATAGCGCACGTACTCAATTAGAGAGAAATTGCACCCTTGTCAAACTTTAAAGGTTGGTTGTAATACCACCTTTGGCTACGGCCGCTTACGATTGATTTTAATATCAAACCCACAAAAGATCGATCTTGTATCGCATATCTGACTGACGCACTGACTTCCAAGATAATTTCTTGTGATCGAAACACGGCACTCAGGCCACCCTGATTACATCAAAATCATAAAACAAAAGGGTAATAATTGTTCAAGCCACTGCCCATAGTTAGCTTGCCTATTTTGATGTTCATTCACTATGCATAATCATTTACTGTATTTGTAAATATCTGTACATAAAAGTGACTTTATAATATATGTATTACACTTGATGGAGTATTTATTTCTTGTTTTATAAGGTGAGCTACTCTAGATCAACGAATCACAACAACATTAAATTAAGGGTCCTCTGACTAAATAGTCAGTTATTATTATTATAATAAAGGGTAAGATTTTTACTTAACCAATAAGGGTTGAGAGTAAAGAAAATCTTAGTGAAAACTAGACAATCACAGTGCAAAACTGTAAAGGGTAACACCCCTGGGGTGGTACGCTGGACAACATTAGATCCACTGCTCTTCCACTTAACCTTTGTAAAATCCTCATGACAAATACAAAAATATAAAACATAATAACTACACATAAAGGTAGTTATAAAACTAATAATAATAACAATAACAATAACAAAGAGAGTATAGCAGAATAACATACTGAAGAGTATCAAGGAGTAAGAAAAAACGCAAGAAAAAGAAGAAGAGTATTTAGAAACATTCTTTGAAAAAAAAAGTACAATAAGACATAGAGAAAAATAAGAATCTAAAATGAAGGTAAAGGGTATTCTATCTAATCTTTAAAAGATTACGGTGGAAAAGAAATCAAAGATAAGTAATAGCTGTTATCACAGAGGAATTCTATAAAAATCTACATAGCCCACAAACTGAAAAATCAGCGGTGATAAATGAAGATAGAAAAATACTAAACAATAGACCGGGGGAATTCCCTGCAATCAGCGAAGAGAAAATCATACCATTTTAAAGATGTATCTACAAATGGGAAGTATCCCAAGTATCTATTATACATAGAAAGGAGAACTACCGCCAATTAGTTAGGCTACCTTCACAAGTGTATAAATTATTCACAAAGATTATAGCAAACAGAATATCTAGAAAATTAAATAACCATCAACCTGTGGAACAAGCGGCCTTTTGGAAAGATTTTAGTACTTACCACCTCTTGACTGTAAAACTTCTAATAGAAAAATGTGTAGCTCGTACAAGTTACCCCTAAGAATGATTTTTGTTTTTCTTCTTCTTTTTATTCCTCTATAGTTTTTAGGTAGATTTCTGGCCTTTTTTTAAACAATGGGATTGCAATACTGAACTTCCACCCTTCCGTGTATTTATAGTTCTATGCAAGATCAAAAAATGTATTGTTTATTCTTAATGTACTGTAAGAGCAGAAATTTATCGACATTTCTCCATTTGTTCGTTACCTATGCGTACGTTTAGATCGCCCATAGATCGCCCATTGTTAGAAAGTTGTCGTTTGGGGGGATTTTGTCTAACTGATCCTGCAATACTAAATAGAATTCTTCTTTTTCGTAGTGTGGCTAATTTATATCCGGTGCGTAAACGCTGATTATATATTTATATGTATATTTTGGACTGCTCTCCTTTAATATCACGCCTTAGATTTGTCGTTTATATTTCTTATGTATTAAGCTACCAACCCCTTCCTTTGCTTTTTGTTCTTTAGGTTTTCCGTTGTATGCTAGTTCATACTCTCCTTAACATGCATTGCCGAGTTCTAAGAGAAAAAGAAAAAGAGAAAGAGAAAAAGAAATTCTTTTAATTTTTTTACCAAAAATACAGGTGTTTTGGTAACACCCAAAATCTAAACTTGCAACCTGCAATTATTTAAATTATGTAATAACGTATTTGTATGCAAAGCATTTGGTTTAGCTAAGAGACGAGCTAAACGGAAATATAAAATAAAATAAGTAGAATAAGCGAAGCTTAAATGAAATATGAAGGTTTAAAGAGCAGTTTGCTGCTTGAATACAAAGGAAAATGTAACAATGTTTCATATCGTCCTTCTGCCATTTCCTGTTGTATATATTCAAATACGCCGTAATTAAAAATTTCTGATAAAAATCAAAATTTATAACACAGTAATAAAAGAAAGGGCTACATGCACACATGATAAAATCAACATAAAGGTTATGTTTATCTCGAGCTGCTTAAAACTTTCATAACGTACGATTTTGTTGCGCGTATGCCTATAAAATTCAAAAGACTAATCCGAAACCATCTGCATATTATATAATTCAGTAGCAATGAATATAAAAGAAGGCAATGTAAATAAAAGCGCGACTTTAAAATCGAAATTACTGAAAATAAACCGTTAGGGCAGAACGATCCGAACTAAAATTTGTAATAGCTATGATAAGAAATCTATTTAGCTTTACAACTTTTGGGTAAACAACTGCTTTGCATCCACTCTGTGTAACTTTCGGAAAGTTCAACAATGCATGGAGTTAATAAGGGTAAAAGTTGAGACGCATGCCATCAAATTAATTTATATACTGAGTTTATTACACATTGTTGGTTAAAGTACGCTGAGAGTAAGAGAAAGAGAGATAAAGAGATGCGAAGACGCCATCTACCATAAATTTTATTATACGTTACTTATTAAATTTTGCTCGATTAGACTGCAGGTTTATTTTGCAGAATCACAGCTTGTCAAGTAAAGTTAATAAAAGTTGTTTACAATTGTTTTAAGTTTACTAATCTAGACTAAGTTGGGACGGATTTATTTCCTCTAAATCAAAACGATATACAATGCATATTTATCGGCTTACCTTGTCTCCGATGCTTTCAGCGTTAAATTTATATGGGCGTTAATTAACAAAGTTTTGCAAATAACGAATTTTAAATAGGTAGAGTAGAATTTCGTAACGTAAAAGCAATTGGGCGAGCATTTTTCAGTACAAAGTGCAAGCGATATAAATGGGCACTAAATAGACCTGTAAAACCAAAACTCTAGTTGCAGTAATAATCATAAAATTTACAGGTCATAAACAAACCCTAGCATATAATGAAAGGCGAAACAATTAACTCCCAACAAACAACTAAAATAACACAGAGAAAACAACCCCATTATTAAACAGCCGCAAATTCACTACTACACGTTTTAGAATTACTGCGACAAGAATAGCTAACGAATAATTAAACCGTTTAATTTTATTACGTCGTAATATGACCCTTTTGTAAATAAATTTTTGTATTACTTTCCTACTTAAAACGTTACCCCACAGACGCTTATTGTAGGTTCACTAATTAAATTACATACTTAGCTTAGTCGAATAATTAATAAAATTACACTTAAATTTCGTCGATTAACGACTAAACTAAACCAAATTTTCCAAAGTGTTTGAAGAACTAGGAAGACCAATCAAATAATTATAATACATAAGACAAAGTACGTAAGTACGTACCCACACTTTCAACTGTAAATAAATTATAATCGATACTTTTCAAGAAGAGTAATGGGTCGTAAAATTGTGATGATGTTGAATACGGATCTTCTGAATTGCGATAATGTCCATAAATAATATTTCAGTCTGTAAAGTATCTACGCCAGCTTACAGATCATTGATAAAGAATTTATCTCGTATAGAAACGGAACCACGAACTTTCTAAACGAGCATGGGGAAATATTTCGCCATGATTTTGAAAAAGAAGTTTCTTTTATATCACTCCTACGTTTGAACAATATTTGTAGCCACATTCTTCGTTTTTTTAATTTTCCCAGAGAATATCAAAAACTAAATACTTCAACATTTGATTGTTTCAGTTTCCAGTTTTCTTTTAAGTACAGAAATCTTTGAGTGAATAAAAATTAATTTTCCTTTTTATTTCTAAACTAACAGATAATTATTAGCTAATATATTGAGATAGTATAAAAATGAGTGTTAATTTTTAATGTTAATTCCGATTTAATTAAATGATTTAATTAGTGTAGTAGAATATTGAAATGTATATAACTGTAATGAAGACTGAATAGCTAAAGGTAGGGTTGTGTATGGGGGAAAGTCGGTATTTAAAAGTTAATGGGACTGAAAATTTAATCGTTGTCAAGCAACAAGAAGAAATTTTTTAATTGGAAGAAAAACGAGAACACATGCAAGTAGAAAGGTAAATAAACTGAAGATTTTTCGAAGAATTTATATAATAAAATGAATTGAATTATTAATTAAAAAATATCTATTATTATAAGGTATTTGTTTGTCAAATTTACGTTGAATGGGATACTGAGAATAAATAAAAAAATTGGAGTTAGAATTCGGGTAATATTGAGATGGATGAAATTGGAATTTCTGTAGTGAGTCTTTTAAAATTCGTGTGGAGATTCCTGCTGGGTACTGAGATCATTCTTCCTTAATGGTGAATAATTTGAACATCTTCTGTAATAAAGTAATGTGAAACATTGTTTGTGTTTGTTTTTAATAGTAATGTGTTTCAACTTGATTTTTCTAGAAATTTCGCTTATGCAACCGTATGATATTTTTAGATGGTCAGAAGGAGAAAAAAAAATGCTATAAAATTTCGACCTAAGAAATATAGGTTGCCATTTAAAAAAAGTATCGATGACGTCATAACGCAAAGGTATGACATTGAAAAAAATATTTAAAACCATCAGTTTGTGGAAAATAATTTGCTATAAAACTTTTGTCTAAAACTTTTTTTCTCAAAACTAATAATAAAGGCTCCAGCATCGAGGTTCCTTACTTTTTATTCGCCCTGTATATTGTATATGAATATTATGTGTTCTTCAATAAAATATGTATTTTTACACGCCAAATTGACTACCGAACACATCATTACCAATAATAAATTTCATATACTGATTATAAATAACGTACAGTAAGAAGAAAATATAGAAAACAGAAGAATTGGTTAAGCATATAACAATATGGATATCAAACTAGAGACAAATATACAAAAAATTACATTTATAATAAGCAACAATACTAAATTAAAAATGCAAATAATGATCCTTTCAAAAACTGAAATTATTCAGTCAGAACGTGAAATTGAGAAGGAGATACTTAGAATGCAAGGACTAGAGGCTAAAAAAGAATGAATTAAAAAAGAAGACAATACAAGTTTAAAATAAAAAGTATAAAAGCAAAACATGAGCTATAAAAAACAGACAAGTCTATCCTAATAGAACTTGCAAACTGGATAATATGAAACTTCTGAAAGCTTCTTAAACGCCTTAATAGATGAAACAGGGCCATCATCCACATTAGAGAAATAAGAAAGGAATTATAAGTACAAGGTACAATAAATTGTAAAACGATGTACATCGGATAGAGTTGTAGAGCTATACAGAAATGAAAGTGTCAATTTTAATTAGCAAGAGATGCTCGGGATTTTCCGAACATTGTATTAGTAATAACTTCCATTTGCACCGTCTCGATGTTGGAACAATGTTTTCAATTCTTCCTTAGAATATTGCTTTTGTAATAAAATTGCAAAGAGCTATATGAACATTTCTTTTAAATAAATGTAGTATCTAATAAAAGGTCAAGAAATGTTAACCGCTTTTATCCAAATTTTTGAAGACCATAGCAAAATTTGTTTCAAATTTTACGATTTTATTATTTGTACGATGCGTTCGATAACTTTGAAGATAGTACTCCGCCCTAACACTGGGAATAATTGTTGATACAGATCAATTCTTTTTAAACAACTTTAACAGAAACGATTTTTAAATGGGTCGCTCAATTTAATAGAGAGATTAATTGCATACCTAAGGCAAAGGTCAAATGATGTTTAATAATCCCCGTTATTGGGCAGTGGTATATCTACGCCAAGTCTGGTGCACCAGAAGTGAGCCAGAATCGGCATAGATATACTACTTGGGGCGTATTCTCACCTCACGTTTAAAGCCTTTACCTATAGCCTTGTTTAACGTAAACATAAAACGAGTTTTATAGTTCTGTAACAGAGATACACGATATTGCCGTGGCAATTAAATATGACATTAAATTTAAATATGAGATGAGAATACCCATTTTGACAGGCATTTTATAGTTCTATTCTAAACGAACTTTGATCTTCAATTAGTTAACAGTTTTAGTTATAAATTTTAAAAAACGAATATATTTTTAGAATGCCAGCACGTATTTCTCTAAAATAAGTTTGTATAGTTTCCCTTCAAATGGGAATTGTTGCAGACTTCTTAGATTTTTCATAATTTGCTCTTTTATAATTAACCTATTGCTTATCAGTGTATACCTTGAATAATAATTAAACGTAATAGAAACAGCTGATTCCAGGCAGTTTAGAATATTCACTTTTAATTTAGGCAATAAATAAAACTACATATCGTTAAAGAAGTTCGAGAATAAACATAACAAAGCTTAAAAATGAAAAAGTTTAAAAAATGCCCTAAACGCACTGTATAGCCGTGAATATTTCGCTTAATTAGCATTATTACTGTAGGGTAAACTTAGTACAGGTACAGGTAGACTTGAAATTTACCTAGTCTGCCAGAGAATTATGGGAAGGACAATTGTGGTGTACACAAAACGTTGAAATAACATTTCACCTGAGGTTGGAAAACTGAAACATTTTCTAAAAGTATAACAAAACACAAACAAGTTCCTTTCTGTTTTTTAACAAACATTTCGTACAAATGGAACTAATTTGCAAAAACCGATACATCAGAACGGAAGAACTAATCAGTGAATAATTATCGTAAATTTGTTTGTTTCCCAACAGTCGGCAAAATAGCACTTAAACGAAACCAAGAATTAAATTAACTTAATTAATTTTTTTGCATATCCGTGTAATTTTCATTAAAAAGAAAAGTTCCGAACCATTCAGTAATATGCATATCCCCCAATAAAGAATTGAGCTTTATCACAGCAATGAGATGGTCGCTATATATGTGTAATTAAAAATAAGCATTTATATGCGCGAGTATAATTACAACGAACCGCTACAAAAGGCAAAGGAGCAGGCAAATGAAGTAGGATCCAGGCCGCAACTCCCCTGAGAAATTAGAGCTGTATGTAGACTTTGCACCAGATAATTTCGTTACCGCACATTTAAATTTAAATTTTGTGTCCTAAAATATAAAAAGCTTGTTACTAGTTTTTAATGAAGTTTTCAATGCTCTCAACACTCGTCCATTTTCCCCTTCTGTTAAAAACTTTCTAACATAAAGGGCATAAAGTTTTCAGATAAAGGTGCTTAAATATTTTAAATTAATTCTTATAAACCTGTTTTTCTAAACAATTTTATGTTGATCTATGTACAACACCGAATTATATGGTTATAAGAAACCTTGTGTTGATCTTATTTAAAATTTAAACGTAGCTTAAACAACGAAAGGCCATAGCAACATAATGGTAACTAAGGAAATTTCTCCTTTGTAGCAATCTTAAAAGTTGATGTATAGGTGGTGCAAATGGCCTTAAAAACGTAGATGGCAGTTTACAATTAATTGGTTGTGTGAATTTCATACTTCTCACTTAAAGAAGAACTCGTGTTATATATTTTGTGAAACTCAAAACTGTAATCTGAAGTTGAAGTAAACATTATTTTTAATTTTTCCTTCAGCATTAATTTTGTATACATTTAACTTTATTCTTTTCATTCTTCACCTACCTCTATAGCAGTTTAGAAGTAAGTTTAAGCTTGAATAATTCTCGAGCCTTTTTAACACAGAAAGATAAAAATTTGCATTTTTTGTAACATTCAGAAATTAATTAGGAATATCTTAGAGAAAATCTAAGAAACCGATTCTTACATATTCATATTTCTTTTTCTTTTCAACAGAAGACCGCCCAAACTTTTCCTTTTTTAACGTTATTTAGAACACTAGATATAAAATATTGTCTAGAATAGAAATTCAAAAGAAAGGGAAGAGAGCAATATAATCAAATAGGATTATATCAAAGTGTACCCATTCCCATTCTAACATACGGATGTGAGAGTTGGACAATGGATGAAAAGGAAGCAAAGTACAAGCACTTGAAATACGTGAAAATAGTAGTGGGAGTACCTGAATAGAGGAATCATAAATTGTTTGGTTGGGGACCAAAGTCGCAAGGAGACGGTGACAATAGTTGGTAGGAATACCTAATACAGATGTAAAAAGATAGAAAAGTGAAAATTATTTGAAAATAGAAACTGATAAAAAGAAACAGACATGCAGGCCACGTAGGACATTCTGAAGAAGCGGAATTTAGATTGGAAATGTGTTGAGGAAATTGTTAGAAATGCGTAAAAATAGAAACAATTCACCCATGAACCGAATGGAAAACTAAGAACATTAATCGCAACAAGGTAAGTGGTATTTATACAGGCATGTAACTGTATTGCTTACCGAATGATTTTATAAACTTTTACATTATGTTTTGGTAAATTAGCAATCAAGATCATAATGTGAGTTAATAATATATTTATATGAACTAAGTAAATGGTTTGAAGAGGTCATCACCCAAGAGTACTGCCTTACTGAATCTTCCACCTATTAGCTGAAAATGTTGATTTTTATTATTCAATGAAATCCAAGAGCCATTTCCGTTTCAAACTTAGAAGATGTGGCTGCTGTGTCAGTGGTGCTGCTGTATCGTTGGGATGGTCTATAAGTTTTTTTAATTATGTCAACCACATAGGGGGTGTTGGGGTCTGTATGAAGGACCAGGCCCGTACCAATAAGCATACATAATACGTTAGAGTAGGCGTAGGACCAAATAGGGTGTAAGATGGTTTTACATATAAGCAACTTATTTTCTATTCCTAAGTGAGAGCTTCGGCTTAAAAGTCAATGCATTTTTGACTTTCTTTGCGTTATTTGTGTATATTGCTTCTTTATGTTTATCAATTTATCTATATACAAACCTAGGTACTTGACTTAATACGATTATGGTGTGGACTGCTACCAATAAAAAATCGTTACTATTAAACCGAGGTAGCTCTCGGGAGCACGCCGCCAACTGCCAGGGGGAAGGTCGGGGTTCTTGCAAGAAGCTGGAAACAATGAATGGACGCCAATCAGTTACAAGCGTGTCCTTCAGAAAAATAGGAACCGCAACTGATAACCAATTCCCTGAAAATACTTCAAAACACATACAACACAATAAAAGGACTCTCAGATCGTTCAAATATTTAATCTAAACAAGTAATAATGTATAAGGTAAACAAACGAGTAAATAATATGTGAACATACAACAGGTAAATACGATAACTATATGTAAATAACGGGTTGCTATATAATATAAATAAATGGTTTATATACCACCACAAACAAGTAAATATATAACAAGTAAATATATAACAAGTAAATATTGAAGTGATATAAACTTTTAGAAAATTTATATTTATTAATTAAAATACAAATTTGGAGTATACTTTTAGGATGCAAGTTTTAAAAGATTAATTATGTAAATAAATTAAGATTAATTTAAGTATTTATTGTTATTTGTTGTAAATAGTAGTCATAGTTATACATACCATGAGATCTAAAAAAAAATGATTCTGAGCAGGCCTTGACTAGTACAACACGATTGGCTACACTGGTTCTAGAATGCCTATGAATTATAATGTGACAGTGACATTTCAAATGTAAGTCAGTTTTGCAATCTTGTTTCCAGAATTATTTAAGTTTATCGTTGTAATACTAGTGAAGGATCACATTTTGAACACCTACTCTAACATGTATTCATCTTAGTTTTCAGTTTGTTCCCTAAATAAATACTGTTTTGTGTTTTAATTTACTTGACATTTATTAACCTCTAACCTACTGCCAATCAGTCTTGCCAATCGTGTTGTACTAGTCAAGGCCTGCTCAGAATCATCTTTTTTTCGATCTCATGGTATTTTATGTGCATGTATGTGAAAGGATGAATGTTTTAAAACAAATTCAAGGAATGGGAGATTTTTGGGAATAACTAGGGAAGCAGATAAAAAATTGAAGAAAGATAAACAACAGTTTTTTTAAAACTGAAAAACGTGAAAGACGTGTTTGAATTTTGCTCTGAAAACTTCCAATATAATAATAAAATATCAACGGAAAACTGAAGAATAATTAATAAAGAATAAGTACAAGCTGAAATATACTGAAAATATTAAATTGGATATAGTGGAGGAAAGTTTAATTGGAAATTGGTTGAAGAAATTATAATTACAAATTGGAACAGATAATAAATTGGACAGGGAACAGTATTTGGTGGGATTTTTCAAATTCAATGAATAATTGTTTTGTGAGTGAGTGTTTTTAGTTTTTAGTTTTGTATTAATTTTAAGTTTAGAAATAGGTTTTGATTGTAATAAAGCTTTCTAAAAGTTTAGTAGAAATTATTACATTAGTTATTTTTCAAAATTCAAAAACGAATCCTTCAACGACCCTGAGATGTCAAAATTTTATTATTAATACTAAATTTCAAAAATCATAATTAGTGAGTCTGAAAAATTGTATGGAGCTTCTTTTTATTTATAAAAGAAATTAATTAAAAGAGTGCTACCATAACAATATATAACAAGTAAATATATAACAAACAACACACAATATATAACCAAGACTGATTAATGTAACCGATGCATATAGATTAGGTGAACAATCAAATATTTAAATAACAAGAAGTGATAATCGGTGGATCGAAAAAAACTGAATAAAAAAATATAAGCAAACATTTAAACCAATGAATGTAGTGATAACAAAGCACAAAAAGCTCTGTAACTTAAGCCGGGAAATTAGATTAATTCACGCTACCCTAATTTGAGTTACCATAAACTATCTGAACTGAAGCTAATTGAACTCAATAAAGTTAATGAATAACACGTTCAAGTGAGTCGTCGGAAGGGACACTAATGTCGCAAGAACGTAAGTCTGAAATTACGTAAGGAATCGTATAGATTCATGCCTGTATCTCACGCTACCATAATATCGCGCACCATAAACTCAAGTTAAAATTGGACTAATTAATTGCTGGGCAATTAGCAATTGCACAAGGTCCTTACGTCACCGTAAAGATTCGGTATCACGACAACTCAAGTGTCTTGATATTCATAAATATAAATGCGGTAGTTAGTCTTGCAATTCAAAGGAAAGAAAGCGTAAATTAACTATGACAAAATGGCGGTACTGAAATATACCAAGGTATATCTGGTTGCTATATAAAATGCGCCTACTGAAAGCATCACACAAAATGGCGTTAATATAAATTGAAAGTGAATAAATAGTGAAACATAACAAAGTTTACGAAGGAGCCCTACGTAAGTAATTCAACACAATAAATGTTTATTAGCCTATTCGGTGACCTGAATTTATATAAACACGAGGTAAGTATTATAATAACTGAAGCGTTGACTACAACGATTCATACACCTTCTAAACGGAGGCAATCATAACAAATCTACCTTACAGGTTAATCGGCGTTGAACATCACTAAGCACGACAGAACTTCTTCGTAGACCGAAATCAAACTATGGAAATCTTCTCGGATTCATAAAACAGCACATCGACATGCCACGAACAAAGAACGGAACCACAAAATATGTATTTACATTAAGCCTGGCCACATATCTACCATATACTAAATCTGACCGAAAATTTTCCAATCACTAAGTCTGGCCATAAGCTATCAATTACTAAATCTGGCCATAAGCGGGCTTACAGGATGGAAAAGCCTTCCGTCGACTGAAAGTAAAGTTGGACTTAAAAAAACCCACACCACGTACTGGGATTGCAGAAGTTTAACCAGGGCACCAGCCTATAGAAATTTCTCTCAAAGGGCACCAGCCAATCGAAACTTCTCTGAAACACCTCTGTTAATCCACACTTAAAACCACACCATGTGCTTGAATTTCGGAAGTTCCTAACCCATAAAATCCGGACACCAATCAATAGAACTCTCCATAAATTACTTCCGTAAATACAAAATAATGACTAAGAAGCTGCGATGACCCATATAAATGTCTATTAATACATTCAATTCCAGCTACCAAAATTACGTCTAACTTGGAGAACTCGGCGCACCAGAAACGAACAGGAAATCGAAAATGATCCAGGAAGGCTAATTAGATAGATTCAAAAATCCCTAAAAATGGAATTTTCACGAAGGCCACAGAATAAACTGTTAAGCCGGATAGGCAACTCGAAATACTGATATGCTTCAAGTATTAACTAAGCTATAAATCGTTGTACAAATTCTGAAAGTCTATGTAACAGGAGATATTTTTAATACCCACTAAACAGCTTGTGACTATCGCGATATAAATGTTAAATGAGCAAGATCTTGATTCGTTCTGTGCCATGGTAAAAAGAAATCTTAAAAAAGGAGCCACAGTATCAGAGATAATGAGAAAAAATACAGCATAATTGGTTAATTAATAAGTTAATTAAATGCAGGTAAATTAATATTCTAAAATTGTTTCTATTCTTTTCTATGTTAATATAAAGTTGTTGAAAAACTTTTCTATTCAGTCTTTGTCGGTTGCTATTTTGAGGTTTGGTTTCCGAATTTTACTTGGGAGTAACGATGGGAAAGGTGTCACTTTAAGTAGAAGATAATACTGATGCGGACATAATGATTAAAAGTCAGGTCTTGTTGCACGTCCAAAAACATTGCTAAACATAGCTCTGTGCTTTCCAAATAATTAAATATTATGTTACTTACACGAAGGCATTGCTGAATGGGGGAATGGCTTCGTTTAAAATCGAACTGGTGTTTTGCAATTCGACTGAACGTGATACTTTCTACCTTTGATGGTTCTGAAAATTTGCACAAATTGTCAGTCTTGTATAGCAAAACAAAATTTAAACACAAATAAACTGTTATTTAACATTAAATCTAAAAACATCTACACTTTTCATTTAATACATCCAAGAGCGGGTTTTTCATCTCAATTTATCTTTCAAATATTTACCATGGAAACAATTGTACGTATTAGCAAAGCACTACGAGCCTTGCAGGCCTATAGGTTTCTCCATTTTGATTTTGGTTTACCTCTTCCTCTCATCCCTCTCAATTCACTCAATAATATCTTCGAATTCCATCCTCATTAAATGGCCTATGCATAGTATGCATCTTAATCTCCGTACTTTTACGACGCCAATTAAGACTTTTCTGATTTAATCTTCCTTGTATTGTTCACCCTTTTGTCCCTGAAAATTTGTCTCATCGCTCTCCTTTTCTACGCACCTAAAATGTCTTGGCTTAACAAAAGTTACCAAAGAAACCGAAAGTTAAAATTGCCAGGAGATGGAAAAAACTGACCCAAAAAGTTCAAAATAAATTTAATGGTATAACAGAATAGCAGCCTATTGGGCGATTGGTTTAGGTTCAAATCCTAGTTGTGACCTGCAAAATTTCCACGGGCTCCCAAATACAAATCCTCATAAGTTAAATTTTCCATATAGCAGCCGATACTTTCCAAATAATTTAAAAAAAAACATAATTTTCCACATTCTTAACTTATAAAAATTAAATAAATCAAGCATGAAATACCTTAATGTGATCACAACTCAACTGCTTTTAGTAAAAGCTCTTTGAAGTAACTTGAGCAAAATTCCTTAAATACATGGTTTATAAATTCTCGTGCGAACGATGTTATTTCAAACAATTTTTAGGTTCATAAAGTTAAATCAAACTTGTTGACCTTACTGAGAAATTACATTTTTAGAGGATATTTTTAAGATGTTGATGTTTACAAGCTTAATCCCGAATACCTTTTTAAAGATCACAACTGTTAATTTTCAAAGGCAAAAGTTTTTCGATAAAAAAAGCTTCAAATACACACGCTCGACTTAAAAAGAATTTCGCGTAAACACATTAAATTATCTTTAATAACATTTCTGTGTTTAAGGCACTCGTCTTTAAATAAAGTTCTCTCGAAACATTTCAAGCCTGCTACGAAAAACAACTTTAAGCACCTTAATATAAAAAACTATAAATATTTAAAAACCGTAAACTCTGAATATACAATTTCAGGGTATATCTGGTTATTTTTCGACATTTTTTTTGTGAAAACTACACCGCGTACGTGATTACGGATTCACACACGCTATGAATGTAAAAGTTTTTCAAGTTACTGCAGTTCTTATAGGCATAAAATATTCCGCAAAACCGCTGAATCGATTTTTTCGCAATCACGATATTTTATGAACAATCGGTATTTCCTGCGGTTCTGGAATTTTAAATCGCGCAAGCTCCTATAGCATCAGGAATTCAAATTATACTACATGGAATTAATCCATTTCGAGCATACACTGACTAATGAATAAATCAACTGACTTAATGTGAAATGTGAAAAAGCAAGTTTTAAATTGCTGAGAATATTTATTCTTCTTATGGTGCTTACTTAAAAGTTTTGTTCAATAAAGTGATAAGAAAAAAATTAAACATTATCCACTGAATATATCTGCATTATATTGACTTAAGAACTTCCTCTGTATACTCTCCGTTGTTGTCGCACTGAAGAATTCCATCAAATCTCCTCTAATATTGCCGATTTCAGCAACGAAATGACTTGACTTTTGCATTTGAAATAAAGGAGCTGATGGCCTTTCAGTGTTATCAACACAGAGCACACTTTTTTCATTTATTTGCTCGCGTTTCGATGGGAAAATGATATTTTAATGCCATTTATTCTTATAAAAGTTTGAAAACGAATTATAATTAATCTTTTAATCGTATTCCTGGGCACGATGTAGGAAGAGAGCTCGAACCGAGCTTTCCGGGTACAAACTGTAAAGCGCAACGGCACGTGCTCCACATCTACGCAATATAAAGTCTACAACAACAGTAGAACTTGGCTTAAGTGCTCAAGAACGTAGCATGGATTCAGGCAATCCCCAGGTAACAATAGTTTATGTTAGATGTTAGTGTAAGTAGCCACATGGCAGTACTAAAGTCCATGCTTTCCGCCGCACATAATCCTGATTGGCTGTAATTAAGCCTTGCGGGTGACCAGAAGTTGAGGTGTATTTCCTTAATTAGTTACTGCAGAACCTGCATGTCATATCTAAACAAATTAGAATTCTAGTGTTAATTATTCCGTATATTCACTTAGTTTATTAGAACAGCCGCTATAACTTAAACTCTTGCAAAAGGCAAACTTAATGTGGACTTTCACTCTGACACTGGAAATTCCTGAAAATTAAACGAAATTGTTTCATCCTCACATATGAAAAACGGTAAAATAAATGTTACATATACACTCCCTTATTTTCTGCATAACTAGTGTCATTTTAATATAATTTTAACCTACACGGGATGAACCCTAAAGTTCTGTTTTAAAAACTGGGTAAAAACTTTTTAAAGCCCATGTATGTAGTTTTTGAAGAATTGCTAATTAACGTTTTTCAGACTTGGCAAAACTATGTAGTAGTGGCACAATCAATAATACGTCATCTAACATGTTTCGTAATTCGTAGTCTAAAACTTTTGCCAAATTATGTATTACCAGTTCGATAATGTAGTAGCCCAATTTCACTAACATTTGGATGCTTTCTATGGGGATAATGTTCGATATAAAAACCTGCAGCTATATTAAAATTACCACGATATCAGCTTAAGCTCAGATGCATATCTGCAAAACTGTACTCCACAACCACAATTATTTACAAGAGCTCAGTAGTTAAAATGCAACAGAACTGAATCGGAATATAAATACTCCTAAGCAGTGAAAAACTGTAATGAACAGATAAACTAAGAAAAGTAAATTGCAGCTAACACAATGAACAAGAGGATAATCGAGCAGCAAATATTCACACAAATAACTAACACCGAATATGATTCTGTAATCTATATCTATATCTGTAAAGAGCACAAGGAAAACTTGGGGGTCAACAAGGTGTATGGATGATTCAACCACTCTAAAGACTATTATTTGATCAAAGCAAATTTAGATCAAGAACCAAAATACAACTTAAGACTGCCAGTAACTCTTTATCTAATAAGTTAATGTTATTTTGATATTCGGCTTCTAATTTAGTGTGGTGTAGTATGGCTATTAGCTGCTACATAACGTTTATCCTGTATCGCTGCAGTACTAAGCCATGGTTTTATAAAAAAAAAGTCAAAAATGTTACAATGGACATTAAGGTCATTAAGCTACAATTAACGATATTTTTTAAATGTCAGATGCAGAGAAAAAGATAAGATAGAAAACCTTTAGTAAAATGCGTACTTCAGTTAATATAAGTAACAGGATATCAATACCCAAAAAGCTTCCCAATTTTTAAACAACATAATAGTTATTTATGTAATAAGGATCATAATGACGATCATTATGGTACTAGCCGTGAATATTATCGCGGCGAGGCGTTAGCCGAGCCCGATAACACGGCGTGTTCGCGTAGGAATCTATAATATGACAAAGAAACTAACATAACTTCGTAACGATTAAACATGGACCCGACAAATATGGTATTTTCTGAAAGCTTAGAAAAGCGGCTATTTAATGACATACTAGTATATGGGGCGTTCTATTTAAAATTTTCAAGAAATCTTGAGGTTTGCGTTTTACGATCACCCTGTATATTGAAAATACCTAGAGCCTTTTGGTCCTCGTAGTTTTATTGAAAATAGATCCAAAAAATTGTACCCTGAAAAATAGTTAAGATTTCGGCGGAATTACGGTGTTATATTCGTTCAAAGTGAGGTTATTTTTATCACAAACAAATGAATAACTACGGAAATATTAACAATAAACCCATATAATGCTATATTGTTGCAACCACCATTGAAGGGAGAATCCAAATATGGGGTGTTCCATTTAAAAAAACACCACTTTATATCGTCACATGTTTACGAAACACCCTGTATAGATAAATAATTTTAGAATATGTAGAACATCAAACCCTACAACTTTTCTTAATAATATTTTGACATAAATATAATAATAAAGACGCTATCGAAAAATCCCAGGTGGTTGGGACACCCTGAATGGGTAAGAAGTACATTTGGTAATAAAAGAAAGAGACAAAGCATATAAAGCATTTAAAAGAAATCCACTCCAAACAAATCTGCATTCAAAGTTCAAAAACCTTAAAAAAAAAGTAAAAAACATGATAAAAAATAACAAACAACAATACATACAGAAACAATTTGAAAATAGTGAAGGTTCTCTGCATAAGCAATGGGCAGTCATAAATAGTATTATAATACCTAACAAACATACAGAACATAAAATAGAAATGATACAAGGAGAAAACAACGAAGAAATAACTGACAGTAAATTAATTGCTAACTATTTTAATGAATATTTTATAAATAGGGTAAGTCCGGGATAGTTGGACCAATGGGTTAGTTGGACCATCACCGAGAACGCTACTTTACGCAACGATGAATGAACTTATAACGCGTACACCCCTTCAGTTGAACAGTCTTAAGTTGCGGCAGGTCATAATCACCTGCAAATCTTTCATCGATATATCAAAATTAAACATAGTTGTGAAAATATTCTGCTAAAGTTTTGTGTTGGCTGCTTGCTATTGATCATATCGAGCATAAAGATAAGAATATTTTTGAAATTTCTATTTATACATGTAGCTAAGATGTTAGAAGTACAGTTAACCTAACTTTTGAGGCGTTTCTAACCACGTGGCTCCAGTGACAAAGTGGCCCAACTAACCCATAGTATTGGGATAGTTGGACCGTTCCTTTTCGGATTAGTAGAGATGAGGAATGGGATGAAAATGATTGCTTAGGGTGTGTAGAAAATTATTGTACAACACAAAGAAAATATGACTGGTGCAAATGCATTAAATGTGATAGGTGGTCACATGAAGGATGCATGAAATATGCAGACATGTGTGAACGGTGCGGCAAAGTGGCTTATAAAAAAAGTGTATAATCTGCTTTTTGAGAACAGTTATAAGTATTAAACTAAAATGTATGTTACGTTTTTATTTTGTAGAAAGTTATTTTTTAGAGTGGTGTTTATGTTTAAAAGCCTATCTTTAAACAGTGGTCCTACTAACCCATATCGGGCAGTCCAACTAACCCGCTTGCTATGGGTTAGATGGATCGGTTATCACTTTTACATTTTTTGTTCACATGTTAATGTTTTTACTATCACCTTAGTTTTTAATAAATATGTATACACATTATCAAAAGACGTATTGAGAGCAATCAGTTTTCAAGCCTTAAATGTGAAATTAACAAAACCACAATGCTCTAAAAAAAAAGTGGTCCAACTATCCCGGACTTACCCTATTTCTCAAAACTTGAAATGTATCCAGAGTAATAACCAAAGCTTATCTTCTGAGTCAGTCATAACATCCATGTATCTACCAAAAACTACCACAGAAGAGATAAAAAAAATTATAAGTAGCCTTAAAAACAATGCATCACCTGGTCAAGATTATATTAGGACAAAATTAATAAAAAACCTGAAAGACACTATAGCACCAGTTATATCACAAATAATAAACAACCACTTGAAGGAAGGTACATTTCCGGATGAACTAAAAAAAGCAAGAGTTACAATTATTCACAAATCAGGATCAAAATATCAACCAAGTAATTATAGACCGATATCTGTCCTCTCAGTACTAGCGAAGATTTTCGAAATGGTTTTAAAATCAAGATTGTTATCTTACCTGCAAAGTATACAATTCTTCAATAACTGTCTCAAAATGGATTTTTAACAAAAAAAAGTACACAAGCAGCAATTACCACCTTGATGGAATTTATATATAATGAAAATGATAACGGATGCACAGTGATGGCCTGTTTCTTGGATCTTCAAAAGGCCTTTGATGTTGTGTATCACAATATTCTGATAAATAGACTGAAAAGCATTGGGATAGTGGGTAAACCTTTAAACATCTTCAAGAACTATCTTAAAGATAGAACCCAGTATACAACTGTAAATGATGCCAAGAGTAGCAGTGGGGTAATCATCAGTGGGGTGCCACAAGGAAGTAATTTAGGGCCTATTTTATTCTTAATTTACGTAAACCAATTGGCGCACATCAAATTAAATGGAAACTTAACACTCTTTGCCGATGACACTGCTCTTTTCTATTCGGGTCCAATCCAGTCAATATATATTGAAGCTCAGCAAGACCTCGACACCATCACAATGTGGACTAAGCAAAACAACATCAAGCTTAATGATCATAAATGCAACTATCTAATAATCAGTAAGGAAAAATCGGTAAATCAGAGCCTCAAGATTAACAACATAGTGTTAAAAGAAGTGACTAGTGCTAAATACCTTGGGCTGGTCTTGGACAACCAACTACTTTTTAATCAACATATTGAAGCCACTCAGAGAAAAATAAATAAAGTAATGTATCCACTGTACCACACAGCTAAGTTTTTTAATCAAGAAACAAGATACAAAATATATTATGCCTATGTCTACTCCGTTCTGACTTATTTGAGTGCGTTTTGGGGCCAAGCCAGAAAGCAGGACATTGACAAACTCCAAGTAACACAAAACAAACTCTTAAAACTGTTATTTTGCAAACCTAGGCGTCACAACATTGATGAACTATATAATAAACTTAAGTTGTTAAAAGTCTATGACATAATTAAGCTAGACAGTGTAAAACTAGTGCACAAAATTAAAAATAATCTGTTGGGAACTGATATTAGACTGATGCAAAGCTGCGATATTCATTATTATAACACCCGATCAAACCAAAACTTTTATATTTTACCAAGTGCAAAAAATATCGGAAGAAAAAAAATTACATCAACGGCTGTGCAATGGTACAATGAACTTCCGAATTCGATTAAATGTTTAAATCTTGCAAATTTCAATAAGGCTGTAAGAAATTACTTATTAAATAGGGGTAATCAATAATAATTTATTAATTTATTATTATGAGTAAAAATGTTTCAACTATTATTATATTATTTATTATATTGTATTATACAATTAATATTAAGCAATAACGAATGTATATTATACAGTGAGAATAACGTAAGACTATACATTGGTAACTTTATATTAACATTAATCAATTTGCCCATGCTAGTAACAATTGTCATTTTGAATTTGCAATGACAATCGGTTTGGTAAATGTCGTTACGTTAAATAACCATCTATTTGTATGAATTGATGTAATTTGTCCAGTTTAAGTTAAAATTTGTTCCACTAAATATCATTAAAATGCAATACATAATTTTGTTTAATTGATTACGATAAAAAACAGTAGTCTGGGGACAAGTGTGTAGTTTTTCGTTATTCACCCATAATAAATTGGAGGCTTTGTTTACAATCACCTTGATAACACTAAGTAAAATGTCCTATGTGTAATTTTACATGATTCAGCCATGTGTAGTCTTATAAAGTATGATCAAAATTTCTGTTCATCAAGTATTGCTGTGGAAGTGCAAACCAACGCCTTTAAAATTGGCTTACATTATATTTACTTCAAAATTGTTGACAGCTGTCACATTAAGTAAATATATGTAAGCCAATTTTAAATGCGTTGGTTTGCACTTCCACGGCCATACTTGATAAACAGAAATTTTGATCATACTTTATTATTCTCACTGTATATTATACTTTAAGCCTGTTATAAACATAGTATGTTTTTTTAGTTGTAAAATAAATTTTAAAAAAAATAAATAACGGACATCTTAAGAAAAAAATAGAAGGTTGCGAGATGAGAGTACTGAGAAGGATTGAGGGCGTGACTTGAATGGATAGCATTAAAAGTGAAACAATTAGAAATAGGCTAAACGTGAGAAGCGTGCTAGACAAGATCGAGACACAACAGCTTAGGTGTTTCGGACATATAATGAGAATGCGTGATGACAGAGTGGTGAAAGTGGTTTGAGAAATATGAATAGGAAAAACAGAAAGCAGGAACCGCCAAGAAAAACTTTGAATAATATGATCTCTGATGCACTAAAGAAAAGGGGACTCAACTGGAACCAAACTGAGCTAGATGCGAAATACAGGGAAGGATGGAGAAAGACTAACGCCCCGACACCACAGTTAGAAGAGGCTCGGAATAAGTAAGCAAGTAAGCAAACTCAATATTTATATAAAACACAACTTCGGCTGATTATTGGATTTTTCTACATATTAATTAGAAAAACTGTAGGTGCATTTTATAATTCTCTGTAGGTTAATTTATATACCGAAAATTTATGACTCTGTTGCTGGCTTTAATATAAATGTTAACAAATGATACTTGGCAAAAACAACTTCGTTGTTGGTATGTTGAAGTTGTTCATTTTAAATTACTTTCTTTTTTCTATATTTTTACGGTTGCTTCAACTACGTTTCTTGCAAATTTGTTGTTTAGGTTTTAATAAATTTTCTATAATTTCCATTTTCAAATGCATATAAAATTTAAAAAATTTGCAGAACCACATTCTTCAAGCTTTCACAGCAGTGATTAACAAACGTAAGAATTAGGCTGGGTAATATAGAAATTAGAGTGCATAAAATTTTACACGTAAATATCTGTCCAACTATAAAAGCCTTCCACCTTAAACTGTCATATAAATTCCACTAAACTCATTAAAACTTTGAAATAGCTCAGTGAGAAAAGTGTTCCCTTTTCACTTTGTTCCAACTATTTATGGTTGCATTACTTTCCTCTAAAGTCAAACGCATAACAAAAAGTAGAAAATTCGCAAAATATGTTGTTGATATTTCTACAACTTTCATATAAGCCAAATATTATAAACTAAAAGTATAATTACAGTCAAATTAAAGCCATACGTAGTGCTTAAATAAGCTTCCCTTGTCAGGTCACTTGTAAGTTTTAATGTCTAAAATTTTCATACGCTTGTGACCCTTGCCTCGTCTTAATTGAAATGGGTCAAGCAATATATCCCAGATGTGGAAAAGGGGTCTAGCATACATTCACACTTCCACAGAAGGTAATGCGCTTGCTAAATATATTTCGGTTGAGTACGTCGGTATTCCTTATACACTGATGTATGTAAATAAAAGCCATTTTGTGTTACTAAGTTTTTATTTAATAATTGCCTTAAAGCGCCAGGTCAAAAGAGTTCAATTTTAAAAACTTGGTTTTGAAATTTATATTCTAAGAGATGCCACTCGATCTTTTGTATTATTGCAAACTGTTAGAATTTTCTGTAAAAAAAATAAATAAATATACGTTGTTTAAGTTAGTCAAACAGTAACGATCGATATCACAAAAATTCTAGAGGTTGTCTAAAAACAATCTCGTGTGCTTTCAGGGAAGGAAATAAGGATTGGAATCATCAGATGATGAATTGCTTTGAGTTTCTAGAACCTCCGCTCGTTACACAATCGTTAAGAAACGCATTAGTAAAAATGTAAAGTCCCAAAATTTCGATTTTATCCTAGTAAGTACTTAATCAATTAATTAAAACTGTTTTTTTGCTGCAAATAGTGGCAATTTAATGTTAGTAAAATAATAGCATGTTCTGAAAATACTTTTCTCTTCTAAGGAAAATTGTATAAAACATCAGATTCAATCAACCAGCATCCAATAGTAAAAGGAAATTCAGTTCCATGTGAACGAAGTTGATCCTTAGAACTTGTTAGCGTTTTGGGTCGTGCAAAATCTAAAGCCGTAGTGTCCAACGCAGGACATCCGATTCAGTTTATGAGAACTGAAGTTCCGTATCTAAAGTGATTCGTCACTGAATTACGGGTCACACCAGGCTAAGAGCACGTTCGTTGCCAACACCCTATAATTAACTTTGCGTTTTAAACTGTAATAGGTCGATCCACATAATTTTTCGATATTTGAAAAAATCAGAAATATTTAAGATATTAGACATCGAGTTATTACAACTAAAAGTAAACATGACACTAAAGTTTTACAATACCGTTGATTAATGATGGCTATAAAAAACGCAGAGATATTTGCTGCAGTCGATTGTTGGTGATTCAATGAGGGATAGCGTAAACAACTCCAGAATCGAAAGAAATCGAGACCGATATCATTTTTCAAGTATTGTAATAAATTGCTATATTTTTCACAGTAACACATAACGGCCATAAAGAAAACCGGAAATTACAAACAGGATAATTAAACCTTGCCGAAATATAACGAACGTTACAAGGATCATTTCCTTTTTATCGCAGTTTAATATAATTTTGCTGCATTATTATTATTAATGGATATACTAACTTATGATAAACTTCAATAATACGTAAACATTCTACAGGGTGTACTTATTAGAAGTCGGTTGATAATTTTAAGAATTGATAGAGAACTTTTATATATAAAACTTGCTGTTTCACTTGAATAAAGCAGTATCAGTCTAAATTATGAACTAACAATTGTTGTTATTAATTATTTTTATTAGATTGGGTGTGGAAGTGAACACAGAAAACGTAGCACTGTTAATAATTAGTAGTTTTATTATACACAGATCAAGAATAGTAAGAATACATTTAACATGTGTAACAACAACGCGGCCATTTTATGAAAGTACAAATACATATCCTATGACGTACATGTAACATAGGTTGCCTATGATACAGTGTGTTTCATTGTTACATATTAACAATTTTTATCATTTAGATAACTGCTACAGCCATCCTCGACTACGAATGATAAGTTGCCCACTTCAAAGCATCTTCAAGGCCCTCTAGTGATGCTTTAGGCATCTTCGTCTTATGTTTCCGAATCGAATTTATTTACAAAAATTACTCCATTTAATATCTTCCATCATTCAGATACATCCGGTATATTCGTTTATTCGCCACGAGAATCCTGTCTTTTACAGAAAACCAAGATACTTATTTTTTAACTCGGTTATTTATACATCAAGTTGGTAACTTTATAGCACGTTTGCTGTACTTTCCGAAATTAGAAACGGATTTATGGCGTACACCGTTGCAATTTTCAAGTAAAAAGGAAGAAACATTAAAATTAGGCCAAACCTGTAACAACTTCGCATAAAGCTGAATTCATCAGCATTACATTTATCAAGTTGTCCTACTTTGTGAAAACGTAAGATTCGCTTTTAATCGTATTTCAAAACAGACAAATGGTGGTTTTAAAACGCATTGCGTTGTAAGAGCTGTGTGGTTGTAAACCATCAGAAGAAGGATTATTTAGAAGTATTTGTGCATTAAAATAATCTGGCATAATTCGCCATTGTTAATTTAAATAAATTCTCATAAATATTGAACATAAAAGATATTTAGAATATTTTGAAATAGAGAAATAAAATTTAAATAACTGTAAGAGCTTTAACAATAACAACCAAAGTATTTCTCTCAACATTTATAAACGGATCCTTTATACCTTTCACAAAAGTCTAAAATAAGATATGCAAAAAAAAAACATTTTAAAAACACAAACGTCTTGAAGTTAACAGCATTTCTTTCTCACGGACGAAGAAAATTTCCCTCATTAAAAAGTTACTCGACAAGGTTAAATTATTACCCCAATCTTCCAATTAGCAAAAGCAGAATCGCACAGCTCTACGTAAACGTGATTATTGTTAAAGGCAAGTCTTTTGGGTCCTTATCGATGTGGGTCACATCCCCTTTTTAAATTTAGCTATTCACGCAATGCATAAAACCAAGATTACCTGAAAGATTACGACGATATCATGAAAAAATATGAAAAACATCTAAATGTAGCACCGGCACGCCTTCGTTTTACGACGTTGTCAGGCCGCGAATTAATAAAAGGAGCGTTACGGCGTGAATTTTACGCTCTTTTTTTATTTTCCTATCTCAATCTATAATAACTGGCTGAAATAACTAATAAATAAGAAAATATTTACGGCATTATCTATAAAGCATATCAGAATAATTATTATATCACAATGTCTTCAGTGATTTATAACGTTTTTTTTTGTCTGATTACTACAGTAGATTAGACATTTTCAAAAGATCTATCCTGAACATACTTATACTACAAAATGTTCTGTTTGACAATCATGGGACAAGCGAAATAGAGGTGAGAACGAGACCTCAGGAGGGTGCACTTCCATTTAAGCTGTAAGACAAGGACAGATAATGCGGGCTCTCGGAAGTACAGGGAGCATATTTGGAAAACACACATAAAATTAATAAAACAATAATTATATTGCATTTTCGAATAGATAACGTATTTAGGTTTCTTTTGTAGAGTGCTCTTTACATATTAATATTACGTATAAAAGTACAAGAATCCATTCGAGAGCTTTGATAACCTAGCCCGAAGAGAACCCTTCTGTTCTGTCAGAAGACACGTTGAGTTACCGTGCGTTTTTCCTCCTGAAGAAGTCCCTCAAAAAAGCGGGTGAAACGTTAAGTTCTTCAGTCTCAACAATGGCACGGTTTCAACCCAGAACACGTTCTGTTAACACTGACACTGACTGGAAATCTTCTAATTCAACGTTATTCGTATTTAATTTAGAATGTTCAGGTTACAGATGTATAAAATTAGTTAAAATAACTTATCAAGTCATTTTGGTTGCAGCATAATCACTTTTTAGATACGTTTATTATGTTTACAGTACACCCTTGTGTGAATTAATGGAATCATGGGTGAAAAGTTTGAAATAACCGAGTAAGTTTTTAAATATAATGACGTTTTTCGCCTTTTATACAGTAATATTGTAATGTCCCACATGTAATTAACGTCTTTATATTCACCGTATTAAGACTTGTACAGGTATACGTTCGAGCGAAATTTTCCGTCCCGGATACGCACCCGTCAGAAGGTCGCATAAAACGCTTAATCGGCTCGCCGGCCGAGGTCCGATAACAACCAGCGAGCTGGTGGACGTGATCGTCGCACCTTGTTGTGCCCATAAGAACGGACAGAGAAGGCGAGCCCTAGAAATCGTATAAAAGCAGCGCCGAGACCGAAACGAGAAACAGTCCTCCCAGACGACTCACGAGAGAAAGCTCTAACCTTCAACCGAACTACCCTACCTGAACCTGACCCAAGCAAACCCCGCACCCACATTCCACAAATCCAGTATATTCCACGAAACGGTTTTGTAAGATCGCTATCCTACATTTCCCCAAGGCGGTTCTGTAAGATCGCTAATCTACACTTTCCCAAAGCGGTTCTGTAAGATCGCTAATCAACACTTCCCCAAAGCGGTTCTGTAAGATCGCTAACCCCTGCTACCTCACAACGAAGACGTGTTAGCCACCTCGAATACACCGCTGTACTCTGTACAGAACAGCTGACGAATCACCCGGTGAAAATAAGAGGTTATACTCGCCTGATTTACCAGAACCGTCGTGACAGTGAGTCCTTCGCGATCCCGTAGGCTGCAGGGTGACAGCTAGGAGGAAAGAATCCAAACCCCGACGACACACACTCGTTAATTATTTAATACATTTTATTTTTACTTTGTTTAGTACAATAGCTCGCTCGGTCAACACCGCCATTTGCCAGATTCAGTCGCGCGCTGATTCCCCCGCCTTAAGTCCGGCAGAAGGCAGATCTGCACTTCGAAGCGTTCAGCTCCGTCGGTTTGGACTGAACAAAAAGGCGGACAAACCTCAGACGGTACAACAAGGAAGACCCAGTGTCCTCTAACGGAGGGAACGAGGGGACGAAGCTACCTGGAGCCAAACAACCCCATTTAAGGATGTTACAATATGCCATATTAATGCATTTGAAATTATCTATTAAAGTGGCATTCTACTACATAGCAACACTTTACTATACATGGCAACGCTCGCTCGTGCTCTGCGGGATGCGATCTTACACTTTCCCCACTTGTAATACAAATAGCTGTATTTTTTTTAATGCCAAAAAATAGTATACGCGCCGCGTCAGAAAAGTGATTTAACTAGACTCGTATGGCATTTAAGTACTCGCTATCGCTCGTACTCAAACTTGCCATGCTCGTCTAGTAAAAATCCACTTTTCTGCACTTGGCACATAATATACTATTTTCCGTTAGCAACACTACTTCTGTTGGCAACACTGTTGCAACAGCTGTTATCTGCTACCTCCCTAGTTTTCACGTTTTCAGGTTATGTTATACACAGTTTGACTTACGACACATGCATGTTTTGTAAGCTTGTATATTCTTTTCATGTGCCAACCGATCTGCCAATATGAATATTACTCCTAGAAAGAAACAAACAGTTAATACTCTGAGTGGTGTTGGCCAGAGTGCCGTTTCGAAAATTTTCAAGCGCAAAATTGAAACTGGCTCCGTTTTCCCTAGGCGAATGGGAAAATGCAGAAGAAAGCGAGCAACGACGCTATGAGATGACAGTTTTCTATTGCGAGTGAGTAAAATGGGCCCCACTTTGAATAGCAGCGACCTACAAAAAGAATTAGCTTGATCAGGAGTTTATGTTCCAACTCAATAGTCCGCCGTCGCTTGCTGGGAGGTAGCCGTAAGGCACTACGACCCGTAAAAAAACAAATTTTAACGCCTGTTATGAAGAAACAACGCCTACAGTGGGCAAAGAAATACAAAAACTGGACCAAGGAGGATTCGAGAAAAGTATTATTCTCTGATGATTCCCATTTCTTTGTCCAAGGGACCCGCGTTCAACGCTAACGGGGAGAAGATTTCTCCCAAGCACATTCATCAGGCGGTAAAGCGCCCCCTAAAGAAGATGTTTTGGAGTTCTTTCACATATTTCTGGCCACAATCACTTGCGTCTGTTGAAGGTATGATAAATGGGGACAAATACATTGAAGTACTAAGGTCCAAGGTGGTTCCATCATTGCAGCGGTTATACCCGAACGGAACTGGAGTTTTTCAACAAGATCTTGCTCCATGTCACACCTCGAAAAAAGTCAACAAAATTTTCGAAGACAACCGTGTAACTGTGCTTAACTGACCTGGAACTCCCCTGACATCAACCCAATAGAGAACCTCTGGTCCATTTGCAAACTTAAGCTGAGGAGGGAGGACTGTTCGACCAAGGAGAAGATTGTCTGTGTACTAATCGCTGTGTGGTTTAGAGAACAAAAACTGAAGGAAATGTGCAAAAATCTCGTCGATTCAATGCCGGACAGGGTAAAGATGCTGATTCAAAATAAAGGTGGTCATCCAAAGTGGTAAACTTGCACTTATATTGCTAAATAAAGATGTTTGTATGAAAATGTGATTCCATTAATTCGCACGAGGGTGTATGTAAATGTTTATTTTTTATGTATGGAAAAATATGCAGAACAAAATTTTAGAATAAGTGTTTGCTTATATCTAAAATAAGCACTTAATTATGTAGATACTTAAAAATATGAATTTTTCAGCATTCCAGAAATAGTGAAGAAGTAAACCTTATACAATTATAACTAAGCAAATAATTTAAAGCCGATTACGAAAGTCCAGGTTCGCAAAATAATAAATAATGAAACTCCTACTCCTACTGCAATTGACTTTTTTCTGAATTGCATTCCAACTTCGAATTTTCTTGATTACAACAGAAGCCTCGCCACATATAAATAAAGAAGCATTTAAACGGCGGAAAATTTTCCATAAAAATCCGTCCTTATAGAATAGTACATAGAATTAAAAATTGGAAACACGTCCATCCGAAAGAGGGATGCTAAAAGATGCTAAAAGTACTAACACGCAATTTACCAATTTTTGTAAATAAATGTTTGATGTGAACTTAGGTTAATAAATTAGTAACTACAAGATGTTTTTAAAAATAAAATTTTCATAAGATTCACTCCTTTGAGGAAATACTTTATTGTATTTTTAACAAATTATGAACATTTTATGTCTAGAAAAATATCACCTTCGCAGGGATTTAAATAACTGACCTTCAGCTTTACGCGGCAATGCTCTACCAACTGAACTGCAGAGGCAAATCCCTGAAGATATGATATTTTTCTATACAATATAGAATTTTCTTAATTCGTTAAATATACAGGATGCTTATATTTTATTTGTAAAAATGTCAGTGTGAATTAAATCACTATGGTTTCTTATAATTCTTCAAATTTAATATTCTTGTCAGTTTAAAATATTTAATGACATAATTTAATAACCATTTTTTATTGCAAAGGAAATATATTTTTTGGGCTTCACAAATTTAATTATGCTTGTATGTATGTAAATGTAAATGCAGTATTTGATAAAAATAGTTATTTAATAAAATATAAACTAAATATGAAGTGATAGTTCACAATGACCAATATAGTCTGATGTCCACAAATATGAGCAAATTCTCAGTAAACCATTGATATTTAAACAAGAGGATTAAAACCTATTGTAAACAAACTTGTACGAAACGGTTGAAATTTGAAATACTATGAAATTTGAATTAAATTCGCGTACTATTCTGAACCCGTTTTCTGAACGCATGTGATTGTTTTTAAATAAAAGGTTTAATTGGAAGTGGCAATAAAATTAAATGAAACAGGATATGTTTTAGTATTTACTCTTACCGAAGCTAATGTTTTACGTCTTGTTTTCACATGTTACAATTATATAAAACTATTGAGATGATATGAAATGGTGTTTACGTATTGTGTTAAATAGAAGTTACTCTTATTGTTGATAAATTAAAATTAATTATTATTTAACGCATGCTTAATTAAGTATATAAAAAGAATGTAATATAAAAATTTAGATAGCTAGGTTATTTGTTAAATGCTGAAAATGTAAATAATATATTGTTGTAAAAAATATGAATAGCTAAGTAGGGTTATAATAGAAAAGTTCAGTAATTTGTCCTGTATAAAAAGTAATTTTCTAAATAGATAAAGATATTTTGAAAAACCGGGGCGGCGAAGACAAAATAAACAAGAACGAAAACTAATATTTTGCGAGTAGAAAGCAAAAAGTCTTCCTAGTGAAAATAATTATTATTAATCAAAAGTTTTAATAATAATTGAAGCTTGAATACTTCTATTTATCTTCCACTAGAAGAATTAAAGAAAAATTAAAGCTAAATAAAAATAAATTGAAATTAAACAATGTTAGTATATGTGAAATGGAACTGAATATAAGTTGAATTGATAATCAATTGGAATTGGATGTAGTTGTATGCTGAGGATTAATTGTTGCATTGTTGGTAATGAATTCGAATTAATAAATAATTATATGCTGAGGATTACTTGTTATGAAGAACAAATTAAGTGTCACAATCTATGAAGTAAAATAAAAGTTTAAAGGAATATAACTGTGAGTGTAAAATTATTATAAATAAGAAAGTTTAGTAGGAAACATAGGGAGAACAATATTAAATTGTAATAAATCTGCCTTAATGAATTTGAGTAAATTCATTTTAAAACTAAAAAAATTAAATATAGAATAAAAGAGAAAATTAAAACTAGGAACCTTCCCGACGACCCTTAAGAATTGCTTTAAATACCAATTTTAATATCAAACATGTATGGCGCCCAACCAAAAAGCATAACTAACCATAAATTGTTGTGAGGTAAATCATTGCACTATGTGGAGACCGAAGAATTAGTAATATTATTTATGGTCACATTATCTGAGTTACAAGTTACTATGAAGAATTATTGATAGTGACAGTTAGATGTTATGTAAAGAATTTGTAAAATTAGAGCATAATATAAAAGCATACACCACAATATTTACTTCTTCCTATAGTGGGGTACCACACACTATATTATAACTTTAATCGGGATATTAATTACCAATAATGAAGCTTAAAGACGTACTACGAGTGAATTGTATTAATGAATGTTATTGTGTTAGATTATTTAAAATATAACAAATGTCTGAATAATAGTTATTTATTATACAAAACGATAAAATTTTATTTTATCTTCGAGATCGAGTTTAGCGTCGAGGCGTTAGCCGAGGCGCTAATACACTCGAGAAGATAATAAACAATTTTATCGTCGTGTATAATACAAAATTTTATTCTATCCTCACCATTATTTACATATATTGAATTAGTTAATTATTTTGATTGATAATAAATTATAAACCTCAAAGTCAAACGTCAAATTGTTTGTCACTTTGATTTATAAAGAAAAAAGTGAATATGAAATTTTTTCCTTCTAGATGATACAATTTCATTTTAACATGAAGTAAAGAGTAGATGAAATTATAACAATGAGGATAGAATCAAAATATTTTTTTGTGTATTTGGCCCAAATAATATATTTAATAAAAACTGACATAAATTCGATGTTTGTAAATTTATATTCCAGTATTTTAATCAAATAATTAATTGTATAATCAATAATTGGTATTTTTTCTCTGTGTTGTTAAAATGTAACTAAAATGTTCAAATATTAGTACTGTGATTGAATGCTTACTGTTGTGCTCATAGAAATAATATTGATAACACTGTCAAAACTTTCAGTACTACGTCACGCTTTTTCTAAGCATCGACAACCCTAGAAAAAATAGTAAACTTTGTGTAAAAATATACTTATCCAATTTACATGTGTTTGCAAAAGACTAAGGACGTCTATTATTATTTTATGCTCTTTACTCAAATTTAAAAAAATAACGTTGCAACTGTGATAAGAATATTAACAAAATCAATTACTAACAATAGCTATATATAAAAAAAAATAACAGAATGACTTGTTTTGCTGCAACATTACAAAATATTTCAGGATAAAAATCGAAAAGTAATGGTGTATTAGGGCACCATACTAAAACCTTTCGGATTTTTGGGGGAATAATAAGGGAAACTATTCGAATTTTAGGTTTACTAAAAGCTTTTCAAATTGTTGATAAGAAATCCGTTTTCTGCAATGTTTGTAAATTGAATTGACTATATTATCAGTCTTTAGACAAGCTCACATGACTACTTCAAATCAAATAATTATATATTGCTATGACTTCAATATTAAAATGAATGCATACAATTTTATTATGTTTCCAGCTAGCTCAATTTTGTTAAATAAATTTGAATTAATTTCCAAGAATCTCTTAAATCAAGGTCGCCAAAGGGATCGCCTTGACGAATTTCAATATTTAATAAAACTTCACCTTTCAAAATCATGAAAATCTTTACAAACAACAATAAATTCTAATAACCAAATAGGTAAACAATTTCTAAAATTAAAATTTATAAACTACCTTTTGAAAACACGAACAAAAAAAACACTTCCTGCCTGGTTTTCCAATTTCCAAAACACTGCACCAACCTCTCCAACTTCAATACACCTTCCCCCTTGACTCCAACTTCCCCAAAACCTGTTTTATCCTCCAACCACCAACACACTTTCCTTCTTTTAGCTTTATTTATACTTGTCCAATATCCAAATTTATATAAACTTCTCCAAAAAAATAACTTTTATTTCATAAACTTTTATTAGATTAAATTCCAAATTATCTTGATATAATATTACTTCTTTTCAATATTTATTATATTACAATTTGTTTTAAGAATATTCTTTCGGTATTTAAATACGTTTTTAAGAGTTTTCAAAAAAACTCAACTCACGTTTTTCCAAAAAAATATCCAACTGTTTTTTGTTAGTTTTTTATCTCCTTAGTTATTTTAAGTTTAACACTATGAATATTTTATATGACATATTTACAAATTAACTCACTAGATATTCTAGCCTAATTATTAATAATATTAAATATCTAACTTACAACTATTTACATTTTATTAACACTAAATTTACATTCTTTTAAAAGGTGTTTATAACTCACTTTATTAAAATTTCATCAAAACGTATCATCTCAAAATGTATATTTTTTATTGTTGTTATACAGGGCGATTCAAAAGTATTGTCATTAAATTAAATGGGTATACGCTGACCTTAATAGAAGTACATCACAGCAAAAATTTAAAGCTGATAGCGATTTTTGTTTTTTTACACAGTTTTGCGAACCGCTGGCTAATATGCATTTAAAAGGCCTGCAATAGAAATTTGACATTGCAAAAATAAATGAAACATCACACATTTATGTAATTTACAGATTTCACTTTCCTCTTGCATTTTTTCAGGCTTGAGACTGGCAGTAAACAATTATTGGCATGTTTAAAAAGTGATATAGAAGAAATTGTTGTAAATAAATGGAAACATGACTTACGGAAAATGTTCAAATGTTCCTCCATTAACTCCTATACAAACACATATACACACACAACACAAACAAAACAAAATTAAGTACAATAACATCAATTAATTCAGTCGTTAAAAGTTTGACCTTCCATTAAAACGTTTGATGAATGCACTTTGAAAGTCAAAAATGTACTGATATCAACCTACTTACGTACACAGCTGGTCTGTATTAGTATTAAGAACAAGGGCGTTTGATAAATTTAAATTCCAGTGACCACCAAACAATTTTTGTGTTGATGTTTCTAATTTTTTTCTGAGTTTACCGTTTATTTGCGACACATGGTTTACTTAGAAAAGTTGTTCTATTTGATATGCTCTACGTACCCTTAAAATTAATGACAATACTTTTGAATCACCCTGTATATTCGGAGTGTTGGAAAACTTAACAGAAGTAAAAGTTTGGCATTTTTTCTCGTATAATTAAAAAAGTCCAAGTTTTATTTTAAAGTTACCGCGGTGATACACTTTCCTATTTTCAGGTTTATATACGTAAACAAATAAATGGGGCACTTACGTTTTGTTTAAAAGCCATGTGGCGCATCATCTTAATAATTGGCATCCAGCAATAGGTTTATATGAGTCTAATAATTTGCTTGCCTCCTAAACAATACACACAACTTACCTACTAACTCTACTTAATATCATAATTCTTTAGAAATCTGTAAAACCTTACATGATGCTACTTATTTCTTTAAGAAATTTAAATAATGCTACTTCTTTCTGTTAGAAGTATTATTTATAACAGATGTATTTTTCATACAACTTTTTTCTTTAAAATACAGTAGATGTGGTCGCATTCTTGAGTGCTGCACACCTTTTGCACGCCCGCTTAGCGGGGCTTTATTAGTCCTGAAAAATAAGCAACCCACATGACATTTGACATGCGATTAGCTTTTTACATTATAACTAAAAATGTAACGGGACAAGATAGAAGCATGTTCCAAAAAGCAAGTACCTAAGACATGTTGAAAGCTTCTACCGTATTGTAGAACAAGCAGCGGTCGCATATGTAAAAAGACGCCTTTGCCAGAGCGGGACGGCAGTCAACGAGTCCAAAATCTCGAGCAACGTTGATTACAATTTAAAATAAATTCTAGTGACATAAATAAACATTCAATAATTTATCAGTTATTTCGGTTAAGTTTAGTATTCATAAATTAGTAAATAGGTGTTTTTAGCTTAATAAGAACAAGTCATACAGAACTCAAGCACGATTTCGCGAAATTGTTACAACATATAAAATGGAGATTGGAAACAGCCACTGTGGTGTTTAATTCATATGTCATTAGTTAATATGGCCTATCTTTTTAACTCAAAAACGATAACATTTGTGAGTTGCCACGTAGATTATTATTTTATTATTTTTTTTCGATGGGCATTCTGTAGGTATGTCACAATAATTTTTACAAACTCACTGTTTGAGACGTAAATAAACTGAAAAAGTTGTAATTCATTCTTTATTACTTCGAATGAATGGTACTTTGTTGTTATCTACAAAACATGTGTAACAGAAGATTCTGTAATTCTGTAACTGGCTAACAGTTCTAATACTCATTAGCATTAAGTAAACAAACCATTTTTCATATTCGATCTAAAAAACATCTCCACCAAAACCAGAAAACAAAACAAGGAAAACAAAAACGATAAGTATCACAACGTCGTAAAAAATGCGTATATTCAGCTTATTTTCGTTATTTGCTTAAAGCAAAACCCATTGTCCCAATTTTATTATATTTTACGAACCTACTGAAAAGGTATAAAATAAAAGGGGGGAATAAAATAAAAAAACAGGCACTTTCTTCCATCATTATTTCCCTCGACTGTCACGAAGGACAGGGCTGAATATACAGTGCGAATGATAAATTTGTTCTTGAATGATTCAATTCCTTGCAATAACAAGCTGTATTTAGCACTTTGGCCAGTCTGAAACGAGATCGGGTTGAAATCCGTAGCACCCGAACTCGAACTAGCATCATTCAGAGAAGACGTGACTCCACCTAAATTTTGTCGATGAGTAAAAGCGCTCATCTAAACTGAATCCGAGGACGTTAGTCGTAAAAAAAGCTAGGACGTACATTTTCCTTTTAATCTAAAGTAACTAGAAACTCATAAATGCGGCAATTTAAAGTCATTTTAATTTGTGACGGTAAAATTGGACTTTGTGTATAAAGCAGGAGCAAGAAATTACTTTAAAATGCGAAAAGGGCGTCCTGTACTTCAAAAGAAGATAACAAACGGGGATAAGCTAGCGTTAGTCCACTGCCCATTATACTACGTTATTTGGGATTATCTCTATTTTCCCGTTTCGTGATATTTTGACTAAAATGTATGCAGGTATTGAACCCAACCCACATAACCAGCTCTAACAAGCCATTTCTCAATGTAACTTGTTAGCTCTGGCTCTCGAACAAACATTGCAGATCCTGTTGTTGACCCTTCTCTCATCACTCTTCTCCACGCCGAGGATTCACTTGAAAAGTGGTTTCGATACCCTTGATATCCATCAGCAAACACACGTTATGTAGTCACCAAGCGAAACTCTAAAAGGCACCGTGCCAAGTAAAAATTTTACATTCCGAATCTGTTGCGTGCAAAAAATCGGCCTCCACAAAATGAAATCGCGACTCAGATGAAATAAAAACGATCATAAAACCCGCCTAAATGACAGCTGTCGAGTGTGGAGTCTATGGCTGATATAAGAAGATTTAAACAACATAAAAAAGGCCTTGTAGGACTTGTCGTCAATTTGGTAAGAATTTCGCTTTTCAACACTATCTTGACATCCGAATAAAAGCTCCAACATTTATCTTTCTACGAACACCCTTTTTTATAACATCTTAACAAACCACTAAAGTGTGACAGTTTTCTAACGTTAATTGTTGAAGATAATGTTTAAGTTTGTTGATTTAGCAAGAATTACATATTTTTGTAAATTTAATCCTTTACCAATAAATTCTTTGTACCATTGGCGCACACACGACGGCAAATCAGAATTTGATTTTCACCTAAACTAGTTTGAGTTAGTTATCGTCATAAGTTATATTTGATAGACAAAGAAATGATTTAAATAATCAGTTTTAAAATTCCAGGTTCTAGAATAAAATGTTTTAAAAGTTTTAACTTCTCTAAACTCTCCATACAAGCAGCATGTCCTTTTTAACATTCAATAAAGAATTTTGGATCATTGTACAAGGAATTTTATACATTCCTTTCTGTGCTGGTTCTATAAGATCATCATTTCGAAAATATCTCACAATAAAAACTGGTTTTTAAACAATCTTAAAGAAACTAATCTAAGCGTCTGGCCGGCCAAAAATTTTGAAATATTACTTCAAGATCTTTGTTGATTAAACTGGAAATGCGAAATTGTGTCGATACCATTTTCACGCAATTCATATAAAATATTAAATATTGCATTTTCAGAACCTTGTATATTTTCAAATTTAAAGGATTTGGACAACAGTAAGGTTTAATTAGTTGGTCTTGAACGAATATTAATTGCGATAATCAAGCTACAATTTTCAGAGTTTTCCCGGCGAGTATATTTTGCATACACAAATTTATTAAAAGTGAACTTCCTCATTACTAACGGTGATTTTTGCAGTGAAAACATGATGGTCTCCTCGCAACTTTTGAAACCAGATACAAAATTTGAATCGATATATTAAATTTCGAGCTTCAACAAAATTTAATTTGTAGGAAGTTTTAAGATTTAATTTTCGAACATTATTCTATTGAGAAATCCTATAAAGTAAACTATTTTCAAAACAGTTTGCGTTAATAAATTTTCCTCGTTTTCCTTATCCCTGCGTCTATATTTTCAGCGGATATGAACAAACACGGCACAACGGATTCTATTCTAATCTGGCGAGTTTCGGACTGAACGACATACCTCCCTCGTGTCATACTAAACAATTTTAAAACATACCTTATTCACGATACATTGGTGATGTATAACTTTATTCATTATGACAATAAATCTCACTGCACTAAACAAAGAGTTACTTTGGAACGCGTGATTTGCCTTAACTTCGTGTTAATACTGTATTTCTTCTACACAGTGGTACATCACATTTATGTAAAGTTTAGGATAAAATTAATTTTTTCTTTCTGAATTTTGCGATTACATTTCCCATAGTCGCACAACTAATTAACTGAAGTTTAATAAGTACCATGTTTTTTTCTAGATAGCATAAACTTTTCCAACGAAAATAATTTTTAATTCACAATCCATTTAAAAAAAATCAGGTTAAGAACTGTCATCAACTATCAAATGTTATCGCTCTCTCAAAAAAAAAAGAAGGAACTAAAGAGAATGTGGATAATATAAATCATACGAATATTACTCTTACTATAACAGTCTTAACAGCCAGGTATTGAATCAGTTTCCATACAATTACATGAAACAATAAAATTACAAGTTAAGAATTTGTGCTGAGTGGTATTTGTCCTGGCGATTCAGTTCAGAAAGTCAATGTGTATACAAATAACGTCAATGGGTTCAATAAAAAAGGCATATTACATGTTATAAGTATAACAATAACCTGATATTCATCCAAAACGCCAGGTTAAGAATCACACTGAAGAACATGCAAGAGAAACAGGGTATATGAGGTAAATCAATAGTTTAAATACACAGAATAACTATCCATTTGATTTTGTAACCATTCTGAATAGGCAAGGTTTGTCTGGATGTGTGTTGCCTATTCAAAGCCAATAAGCGGAAAACCGGAAGATTATGAACAGTAAAAGATGTCGAAATAATAATAACACAACAAAAATGGCGATGAGCTTGTTACATAGCTAGGATGAATACAGACAGGTGGACAAAAAAGCTAATCCAGTGGAGATCGTGGAAAGGAAAAAGACATAGAGGGCGTCCTTAGCAAAGATGGATCTATGACATAAAGAAAATAGCTGGCCCAAAATGGATACAGGTGGCACAAGAGCGAGAAGAATTGAAAAGAATTGGGAAGGCTTATAACCAAGGTTAGGCAGAACAAAACTGACTGAAGAAGAGGAAGAAAAAGCGGTTATGAGGTAAAATGAGCACACCGAACAAGTGTACTGTTTAACCTTTTTGCGTCAAGCAATTCAATTTAAAATCATCCTCAGTAGCCTCGGAATTGAAAGTCGTCTCGTAACTCTTAACTACTTCAATGAAGAGAAATGTATTTACATTTGTGTAATTTTTATTTATTTTGTATTTTGTCAACATTTTCTGAAGGAAGTGAAGACACGACTTTTAATTGCATGGATCAGTAAGGATGATTTGAAATTGAATCTCTGGGTATATCTATAAAAATGTTCAAGAATTGACTGTAATACGTCACTTAAAGTACAGGCTAACAAACAAATAATGTTTGATAATGATATATATTCTTAATGAATATATTATATAGCAAGTTATGGAAAGATAAAAATTAGCCAAAACCAACAAAATCCAAACTGAGGAAATTAAATATAAAGATTATCAAGTACTGGTAACATTCTTTGATCCAAAAGGCACCATCCATAAATAATGTGACACAACATTTCTGGAAATGGAAGGTACCGTCTAATATAATTACCATTATTAAGACTTTTTGTTTAATTGTGCTTCCTCACTCTCCATATTCCCCTTCTAACTTTTTTATTTCCTTGGTTCTAACTGAAATTGAAAGTTAGATTTTTTGAAAACAACTCAAAGCGTAGTGACAAACGAATTACATAATATTAAAGTGCTTTGGAAATCTGTATAAATTTCGGATTAACTGTATGACATCAAAAGGCCACTTTGAAGAAGGAATGTGGTAAATATCTATTTGGTAACGGTTTTGTTAATTAATATACAATATCTACGTAGTTATTTTATTTTGTATTTCGTATGCCCTGATTTAGGACGTTGGCGAGGAGGATCAAAACCACATTTTTAACCGATTTGGTGTTGTGAACTTTGTTATGTGCCCCATATACTAGGGAAATGTGTTCTCTGCAGTGGTTTCCCGTTGCCTTCTGCAGAATTTGTGACCGTGCATTAGGTGTATAGTATATGTGTCTTGTTACTATTAATCTGATGTCGACCACTCCGCAGAAAAAATCGTTAATTGTAACCAAACGATTAATACATGGCTTCACTCGTTTAAGTACCGACTGTTACGTGGTTTTGAAATTCCGTGTTATTTTACGTTATTTTGAATTTTTGGTAAGATTCTTTAGTACGGTCCTGTCCTTCTTAATTTTAATCCCGTATCAATTATGTTATTTTTGCTACAGTTTAATTTCATTTTAGTCTGGAGGACACGGAAGTTTAAGCGAAGTCAGCGCATTTTCATGGTAGTTCTACGAAATATTTAGAGTCATTTCAGTATGTTTCGTCGTTGTAAAAGTTTCATTTGTTAAAGATCCCAAGGTGACCGAATTTACGTGTATTTCGTCAACACATTATGTCATATTGTTTCAGTTGGTACAGCGTTTCGTGATACGGTTCGGGGAATCCCCCTGCACGCGGGGCTATGTCAGGTGACATACCTCAAGTCGTTCGAATATTGTACCCCCCTTCGTTAGTGCGTGACAACTCTTTAACCATACCGGACGTCTTTGGCTCCTCCGGTTTAAGACGGGTGTGCAAGTTCATTATTTCCCGTTTGGGTATTTACCCCAACGAGAAGGCCTCTCGCCCCTCGTTAGTTTGTTTAAACTATATTACGGTATGAATCCGGATAATCCCAGGGAGTGCCATATAATCTCGGAGTAACATAGTTTTGTGTGAAAGTTGTGAAAGTTAGTGGAAGTTGGAAGTATCGTCCTCACACAAATTCAGTATATTAGATTAGAAAAACCCATAGCCTTAGGAATCCTCTTCGTTTGTCTTGCACCCGCCTTCCGAGAAAAAGGCACTAACTCCTTCTTTGCCGATCGCCGCCACTTAACGTCCGTCACATACTCCCTGCGCTCGATCAAGTACGAACATCTTGCCAGGTAAACTACTTCCTTTTCGCTGCAGCTGATTTTGGCGTTTGTGTTTCAATACTAGTTTTAATCCGTATATGTTTGCCTCTTGCTGGCAGGCCTTCACCTATGTTGTTCAGTTAGTTTTTAGAGTTTAATAAGTACCGCCAACCAAAGGTTGAGGGTCGTTGGCAAATCAGTTGGCTAGTTGTTTCGTTGGTTTTGTGTTTGAGTACAGACTTTCGTGTTTAAAATGTAGTTCAAATTTTAAGTCAAGCTTAATTAATATTTTGTGTCAGTAAATATCTTGGTGTTCAGACTGTAGTTCAAGTTTGTCAGTACTAATTCAGTTTAGAGATTTCATTTGTAGTTCAAGTTTTAAGTTAAGATACTATTTTGTGTTATGTTGCATGCGTGTAAAATTTTACGATGCTTGTCGAACTTTTAATTTAAGATTTATTGATCCTATATTTTGTTTGGAATTGAGGGGCTAAGTTTGTGGACGTTTTGCAGTACTTAACGTAAATGTAGTACCCTCAATTCGATCGTACCTTAAAGTAAGTGTAGCTTTTATTATTTGTTTTAACGTAATATATTAATTGTCGCCCCTTTTTGTGTGTAACTTCTATGTATTCATTTTCTTGTCTTTTGATTCATTAAATATCTAGTCGTCAATTTAGCTTGGTCTTATTATTGTGTTCAGTGCTCCCCGATAATATTTATGTATTAGTGTTTTGTTAAAGATTTACGTGTAAAGTGTTAGCCTGCCTACAAGTTAAGAATTTCAGTAAGTAAGTTATTTTCAGTAAGCAACGTAAGTCACATCTTGCAGCAGAATGTAGCTACAACCGCCCTTGTCCGAGCCCCATGGGAATCTTCTGTGGTGGGTTTCCTTCTTTCTGACCTTAGGGTGATTAAAATATCACAGTGGCGCCCTTTCTACCGTTTACGATTATCCGTCTTGAAGGGTTTTTAAGTGTTTCGAACCACCTCTTCTTCACTGCTAGTCTAGCCGCGTGCCACCGATTTTTGACATCGCCATTTAAATGTCGTAGTGCATAATAAGCACGTTGCACGACCTCGAACAATGTAGTCCTGTAATTTAGTTATTTTGCCTGGTATATTTCGACCGGCTACATTTAACTTTTATACTGCACACATCATAAGAAAAGCTTTGAATACACTAAAAAAGGGATAAAGATAAATGGTAAAACATTAAGTAATTCCATCACAACAGAATGCTTGCAAATATTAGTATATGGGATTACAAGTAAACCATAATAGTCAAAACAAAATACAGGGTAATTCTCAACACGATTCTTTTTTTGCCAACTGATATAGATATAAAGTATATCAATACAAATAAAATAAGTAACACCAACGATGATTATTGAATTTGACACATTTTATATGTTTTGTGCCACTTTCTTTGTGCATTAAATAAAGATTTAGATGATACTTCATATTAGAAATGATAATAAGAACCGAAATGGCAAGAAATCTTTGGTAAGAACTGGAAGATATAAAACGTTATGATAGATCCATACCCTTATAAGATAAAGAGACAAGAGCAAATATCAAGAATACAGAATAGAAAAGTCTTCGAAGCATGACAACTAAAAGCAACAAAAAGCGTACCGCAAATGGATATATTACGAAACGAACGAAGTGCTTTTAATACAAAAGGACGTTTGTCAACATGAAAGAACACTGAATTTAAAAAACGGGTCACACAATGCAGAAGGTACGACCCCTTAAGCAATATCATTGAGGAAGGAATTTAAACAAAAATAAAAAGAACAGGAGAGACTAAAATCGCTTGACTATGAACTTTAAAATTATAGACAGATCGTACGAACGCTAATGTACTTTTTAATGCAGTAAAAATAATTAAAAATCTTTTCATACGTGCAGAAAAAAAAAGGAGGAAACCAAGCAACAAAACTAATTTAATAATATAGAATTTAATAACTAACACGATTAGCAGTGGTACAATTGTCACGTATTTATACAGGCAACATACCGACCCCCCCTTCCCCGCTGGTATTTTACTTTATTGAGGAAATATGAATTAACTGAAATTATTTATTATTTTTTATTTTTCATTGAAATACATTTGACAATATTTAGAAATAAATACCGAGTCGCCCAGAAAAGGAGCGTTTTATTTACATCTTTGTCAAATTTAACTCAATAAATATTTCGACTTCTTTTTTTCCTTCAAACTCGTGGTTTATTCTACACAGTGGATATTAAATTTACTGTTTTTTGGTCGCTTAGCTTAAGATGAAATTCAAGTTTTACCTTTTGAATTTAGCAATTAGCTTTACCACAAATCACACAATCAATTACTGAAGTTTGATAAGTAGCATATTTTTATTCTCTGAATTCAATAACAGTTACGTTCAACTTTATTAATAATAATTTGAAAGTAGCATACATTTTTCCAAAGAAAACAATTTTAATGCTTAGTTAATTAAAAAAGAACATTTAAGAACTATTATAAACTGGTTGTAGGTAGCACAGGAAGAAATATTTAACTATAAGTTGCTATCAAAAAAATCTAAAAAAAGAGAACCGAAGAAAACAAAATGTAGAATCATACCATCATTACTTTTATCGTAAGAGTCTTAAGAACCAGGTATTGAATCCCTTTCCATACATTATAATACGTGAAAGAATAACAATAAAGTGTGAAGAATTTGTGCTGAGTGGTAGTCAGTGTGATTTTTTCCCTGACGATTAAATTTAGAAAGACAATGACTATTCAGAAGACGCTGATGGGCGCAATACAAAAATAAGTTATTACTATAGAAGAATAATAATAGACTTATATTTCAACCAAAATGCCAGGGTAACAATAACTGAAAATCATACACAGGAGATGGATATAGAGTGATGGGTACGAGTTTGATCAATAGTTTGAATATACAGTATACCAGTTTGATGTCGAACCCTTTACTCATTCTAATAGATAACCGCCCATACACTTTCTACAAGGTTTGCCGATTATGTGCAATGTGTGTTGCCTATTCAAAGCGAATAAAATAGGCACAGCGTAGTGGTGTAGTATTTAATCTTTTTTGCATCAAGCGATCCAATTGAAGGTCATCTCTAATGACTGTAATTAAAAGTCTTGTCTTAACTAACAACATGGGTAAGGTATCTAGATTTTTGTAAGTTTTATTTGTTTTGTATTTTGTTAACGTTTCCTGAACAAACATAAAACACGTCTTTTATTTCCATGGGTCACTGAGAATGACTCACAGATATCTATCCCTTTACAACTTTATCTATTCTTGTGAGGCAGGTTGACCATTTTTTAAAGGCAAAATAAACTCATGCGATTGCCATGAGCAATACAAATTGGCATATACATCTCTTAAAAAAGATACTGTTTTTCCTTGTGCTTGGTACAATTTTTTCAATTTTTTGTTGCTTTGGTATTTTTAAATAAAATTTACAAATTTTGTTTTCCCTTTGAAAATTAAACAGATATATTTGGCATAAAAATACTTCATATAAATAATAATTGATCCCACATCATTATTTTTATAAATTTTACGTAACCATTAATAGAAATTTGCCCTGTTTTTTAAATATTGCCGACCTGTCTCACTATTGAAAACAAAGGTAGAATTAGATTAGGGATATACATCTGTCAGATGGATTTAAATTATATAACTTCATATATTTATGCCGATTTTAAAAACTTGATTCGGCAAGAGCTCAAGAACTTCGAGATTATAAATGAATTGATCATACGATCCCAAAATATAGTGTTTTGAATATCACCCAGAAACTGAATGCCAAAGTGCAAAAAGGTAAAAATTAGCTAAAACCAACAAAATCCAAACAGACCAAGATTATCAAGTGCTGAAAACAGTTTTTGAATCAAAAGGCACCATCTAGAAAGAATTTATAGTAAAAAGTCAGAGACTTAACAGTGGATATTACCAGGAAATATTGAATACTTTATAGAAAATCAGACATGTGTCACGAAATTTATGTAAATCCGGTAGATGATTCCCTTTGCACGACAAAGTGCCTTCTCATATAACTACCATTGTGAAAACCTCTTGAGAAATATCATGGAGGAAAGAATTCAAACAAAAATGAAAGGAAATTATTATAAGAGGTTCACATTTATTTTAACTAAAACACTTACAAGTAAAATACACACAACTATTATAAAAGATACAATGTGATTTTTTAAAAACTCAATTGAAGCAGGCCGTATTCTGTCTTAATAACCTTAGAACTGTCTGTATTAAGTCAGAATACGGCCTGCTGCAATTGAATTTTTAAAAAATCACATTGTACTTAAAATGACCACCATTCATCATAATACATGCTTCAGCACATCTTCCGAAAAAAAAATTTTAATGCCGAAACCGTTAAACATAACTTGTAAATAATAAACGTCTTTTTTTAATTAAAAAAAAACCAATTGAAGTAATTGCTCACACCATAAAAATAACTTGTGTTAATATGTAGTATGACACTCTTATCTCGGAAGCTTGGACTGTGACGAAAATGACGAATACCACGACAACAGATAGCCTCCATTTATAGTATATAATAATAGGTATATAGGATCTGTGGCCTATCCCGAGATAGAAATGGACTACGGCGAAGAACGAATGCAGAACTAGATGCTCTAGTTTCTAGTAGGTGGTGCAGATATAGTGCGTTTTGTAAAAGCCCAGAGACTAAAGTAGATGGGGGGCAACGTTGAGCGGATGGGGAGTGATAGTAATATGAAAAGTGTTACGGCATGGAGGCCAGACTATGGGAGATCAAGAGGCAGGCCCAAGGAGAGATGGTAGGATAGTGTCCAACGAGACCTTAGAACACTGAGAGTGGTCAACTCGAGGCGAGTTGCTCAAGACAGAGCCCGATAAATCAGAATAGTTGAAGAGGCTAAACACCACAAATGATTGGAACGTCGAATGAAGAAGAATGTTTATTAACTTTAAATATAATTCGATCGACAGAAATAAGTTGTACAAAGTATTACAAGACCTACAAGTGTCCAGAAAATCAGTTGCTTTGATAAAAATGCTACAGCGTCAGACAGTAAAATATCAAATGGAACTATATCTATTCAATACAGAAACGGAATGTATGGATTACGCAGATGATGTAGTCATTCTCGCAACATCACAAAGGGAACTGAAAAGAACAATAAGGAGATTGAATAAAGAAGCAAGAAGACCAATGGGATGCGAATACATGAATACAAACCGAATGGAACTTAGTAAAGCAAAGCAAACATCACAAGTCACAGAATACTTAACAGTGAATATAAGCAAAAATAGTGAGTTAAAATTTGAGAAAGTGAACAGTTTTGTGTATCTTGGTTTATTAACTAGTAAGTTAAAATAGTAATAGCAAGAGGGAAATCCAAGCCAGAATAGTGAGGGGTGATACAGCTACAGGAAATTTATTACCAGCGTTGCGAGCGAAACAAGAGAATAAAACACCAGATAACAGTACAGTGATTTATTAACTAGTAACTTAAAATAGTAATAGCAAGAGGGAAAACCAAGCCAGAATAGTGAGGGGTGATACAGCTACAGGAAATTTATTACCAGCGTTGCGAGCGAAACAAAAGAATAAAACGCCAGATAACAGTACAGTGATTGGACCAGTTGTTAAGCTTGGGTATTAAGTGAAAAAGAACAGGAAACGCTACAAAGATGGGGGAAAAAAATTGTACGTCGAATTTATTCAGGACAGAAGATAGGTGTAATGTGAAGAGGACGAACAAACGAAGAAGTTAAGAAGATGAACAAGAACCTATATATTCTAGAAATGATTAAATCTCGAAAAATAAGAAGCATATGCCATGTGCACTGTGCAGAGGCTACAAAGACAAAGAACAACTAGCATTATATTACGAGCCGGTTTAACCAAAATTAGATATAGAGCAAGACCCAAGAAAAAATTGATTGAACCTAAAGAAGAAAATATTTCTTCGGAAATGGACAAAAGCGACGAAGTACAGGAAGCGAATAGAGCCCTCCACCTTCATGGCCTGTGGAGCATATCAATAGAAAAATATGTGATTTCAGTTTGGCTACTTAGTTTAGGTGTTCGCTGTATATTAAACACAATTCGTTTTTTGTTTTTGGCCACCTAGCATATTTTGGGTATGTTTTTTTAATTTATCAAAAAACGAAATTTGAGTTTAATCAAAAAGCTAGATTTTTATACATTTACAAATTATTGACAATTTGTTGAGTACTTAGGAGACTACCAAAGTAATTAAGAAGAATTATAATAAAGAATTATAGTCGTTTGATGTTAGATGTTAGTTTATCAGAAGTTTTTTTTTTATTGGAGGTTTTTGAAAACAAATACAACCTACGAGAATTTTTGATCTGTCATAATTTATGTAACAGAAACTGGAAAGCTTATTTATTTATTATTGCAAATGCTTCCCTAACAGAGCACCCCTGGTAAATGGTTTTTAAAAATAAATTCAGTTAACACAAATTTTTATTAACAATTCTATTAATATAATAGCACACCCCTCATAATTACTGTTTAAGTCTATGTGTTATTTTAAACAACCCTTGCAAAATCAAGCATTAAACTCCTAAACATTTCCAAAGTATATTTGTTAAACAATTTACTAAGAATTCCCCCAAACATTGTCACAATATTTATAGTAGTGACTAAATTTTTAAGTAACTAAATAAGACCCTAACTGATCTGTCAACTATTTCAACTAATAATAATTAAATGTGATACAAGTAAGTGGGAATTTCGTAGATTAAAACGTTAATTCCCATCTGGACTTGATGAAATCTCATAAGAACGGAAAACAAAGTGAGGCGGGAAAATTAAAAAGGAATGAAATTTTAAAATTATTAGGTGTTAACCCCAAAGCCTAGCACTTCAGGGAAAGAGACCCTTCAATTTACTTTCTTTTGATCTGATTTGCATCAACAGTGGGGTCTAGAGGTTCACATCAAAGCTGGCAATTACTGCTTTGTCTGAGGGGAGCTGGAGTGTGAAATGTGACTCTCCCAGACACAAAGCTCCTCAAATTATAATTATCTGATAGTCACTGTGCCTCGCTCACATATTTTACTTCACTTTAAATTACATTTTAATTCAATTCTCGGCTCCCGCATCAGTCTATACAACTTCTGTTCAACATATTTGAAAATTTTCATCGTCGGATTTTATTATTTCATCAAAGAAACAGCAAAATGCAGAAAGCATTCCGAGCTCTTCTGGAGTTTACGAAAAATGAAAGTTGCGTAAGAAAAATGCATTAATAAAAATTATATACGAAGAAGTATAATTGTAACTTTCTAACAACTGTTAACCAAGGTAATTTCAAACACAAAAAGCATACTTAGTGGCACCAGTTCTCGTTAAAGCTCAGAAATATGCAATCTCTTGGTTAATTACCTTAACCACGGTGCAATTAACTTAGCTAATTGAGTTTTATGCGATGGAAGTGAGAAGCGAATAAACAGCAGACGTTTTCTACAAATCACTTTCAGAATTTAGACGACCGTTTTCAGAATCAGTTTGTTTCCGAAATTCATTGTTTGGTGTTTATCATTTTATACAAAACAATTAACAGTTCTGGCAATTAGCACAATTATCGCTAGATTAAGCAATACAACAACAGTACAACAAACTTCTCCTAAACTATAACAGTTACATTAAAATCCTGAACTACTCCAACTACTTATACAACGTAACTTAGATACATAAATGTCCAAAACAGATCGATATAGTTTAAACTTTCTTACAATTTGTCGGTACATTATCGCAATTTAAATGTAGTTTGATAAACAATACATTTATTTCTTGTTTTATAAAGGAATAAAATACATATCCTTGAGGCACGTATACTTATCTTCGTTCTAAAGGTTTTTATACTGAACAGACACTAATTTTTGAAGTTATCTATACATACATATATCTAACAATTTTCATTTTGATAAAACTGCATTATCATTAAATTATAGCACAGAATATATAAAATAATAACCATTTGACATTGATATTATAATTTTATATACGAGGTCTAATCAAAAAATATCCAGAATGGCTTTATTTATAAAGAAATGCAAGATTTATGAAATTGACATTTAAGCAGCTTCAAAGTAGTCGCCTTCCGAAGCCACACACTTAATCCAACGTTGATGCCAGTGCTCGAAACATTTTTTAAATTCAACTTCTGAAATAGCCAGTAGCTACTTCGTTGTGTTCTGCTGTATTTCTTCAATGTCTTGAAATCGTTTTCATTTCAACTGAAATTTGATTTTGGGGAATACGCTGGGAGCAAGGCCTGGCGAATATGGTGGCTGGCGGACTTGTGGAATTCCATGTTTAGCAAGGAACTGCTGCACAAGTTGAGATGCGTGGACGGGGGCATTATCGTGATGCAATTGCCTTTCGCCATTCTCATGCAGTTCCGACCTTTTGAGAAGAACTGCGTCCCTGAATCGTCGTGGAATTGTCTGACCATGACCAGGTGGTTGTATTCATGAAGCACAATTCCCTTGTGGTCGAAAAAGCAGTCAGCATTGTCTTAACATTGCTGCGGTTTGGCCGTGCTTTTTTGGGTCTAGGAAAATTTGGAGTCTTCCACTGTAAATATTGGGCATTAGTTTCAGGATCATACACATAAACCCATGTTTCATCGCCAGTTATGATCGTTTTTAGAAAGCTTTCGTCATTTCTGACGAATTCAAGCAAGCCACTAGCAGCGAAAACACAAGCATGTTTTTGTTCAGCTGTGAGAAGTTTTGGTACAAATGTAGCTGAGACGCGTCTCATACCCAAATCTTCCGTAAGAATGGATTGAATCGAACCATAACTAATGTTTAGATTTGTGCCTAACTCACGAATAGTAATTCAGCGATTTCCCCGCACAGCTGCGCGCACAACTTCGACATTTTGTGCACTTTTGCTGCTTGTAGGTCTTCCAGAACGCGGATCACTCTCAACACCTTCACGACCGTTCTAAAAGCGTTTAACCTGACTCATAAACTTGCACACGAGTCTCCACAATCCCCGACGTAGACTTTTTGTAACTTCAAATACGTATCTTTACTAGTTTCGCCAAGTTTTTGACAAAAATTGATGCAAATCTGTTGATCCTTTTTTTCCGACATGATAAATGCGACAAACAACTACGCAAGTGTCAACAAAAACGTTAATGTGAAACAACCGATTGAGCAAAGCAGATGTGATTTACAGCACGTATATAACAAATATTAAGCACACTTTGTGCAAAACTACAACTCTTTGTGTCCAGTCATTACAAAGTTATAAAACCATTCTGGATATTTTTTGATCAGACCTCGTATATTTAGAATAGTCAGTACATAATACATCAATTTTCAATTAACCACTTATAAATGACCATTTACTCAAAGCTTTACCAAATACCTAAAAAAGGATTTTGTTATAAATTTCCAATGAAACTTTTGCCTTATTTAGTGCCAAACATAATAGTTATTTATTATATCAGTGGGATAAAGGCATCATTAACATACCAATGCGTTGAGTTGCCCGACGAGCGCGTTATCCCGAGTCGGAGTAAGAGCATGAGTATGTTAATGGCCTTTATCACACGTATATAATACAACATTTTATCTATGACTGCTCAAAATTGAAAAAATTAGATAATACTCAGTTTGAAAAAATTACATAATTTTGACAGACCATATTTTTTATTTAAAATCAGAGTAGCATGGTATTTTATGCGCGAAAGCGAGTTGTATACAAGGGCGCAATATTCCACCATAGCCATTATTATTAAATTGCGGCGTGCGTAAACGACGTATCTCTGATTACAAGATACAAACAGTACGGAAATTGGAAAAAAAAAATGCAAAGAACATTGGACCACGAATTAACATGGAGAAGACCAAATACATAGACGTACAGAACAGGGAAGGCAGAGTCGAATGTGAAAGTCTAAAACTTGGAGGAAGACCGTACCTGCGAAAGTGTAGGGATAAGAGAATTTGCCTATCTTGTAGCGACAACCTCTATTAAGGGAGGAGACAAAATAGAAATAAATGAAAAGTATTAAGAGTTTTCAGATCTAACAACGTATCGAGGATTAGACTGTATAAAACAGTAGTGCGGCCTGTAGTCGCGTACGGGAGTGTAATGTGCGTATTGAAGGGAAATCAAAAAAAGGTTGAAGTGTGGGAGAGAAAAATGTTAATGCGAATATTCAAAAGGAAGGAAGTGGGAATGCGTGGGAAAGGCGGACGACTGCAGAAGTGATAGGGTTGTACGGGCAACCATCTATAGGGGGTATGATTAAGGGCCATATGATTCGCTGGTTGGAGCACTCAATAAAACTAGGCGAAGTTGGGCAGTCTTTCTGCATGCAGTCTTTCTGCATGCAGTAGAACGAACGATAATGGAAGGAAGTTCAAAACGGAAGTGAATGAAGGCAATGAAAACAGATCTGAAGGAATCGGGAGTTCGAAACTGGGAAGAAACGCAAAGAAGAAGATGGAAAGTAATCATTAACCAACCAAGGGCCTTCTAGACCCATAGTGCTGAAGTCATGTAGTGTATATAAGTAATTGTAATTGTTTTTTAAAGTACTAGGACTTGGCAGACAAACTGGAAATGCTGAACATTTCCGTACTACTGCACTAACATAAAAAAAATTTAAAGTATGAAGCAACTTAGAAATTAATAATAATAAAAACAAACACTGAAAAAATCCTTAGCACTTATAAATTTGTACGAACTGAACACCTGAAACAAAAACTAAATTTTCTCAATTTAGCAAATTTATGAGACAACTGAATTCCAATTACTTTAGTCTATTCTAACCTTTGAGAAGTGAATAAATCCTTCGCACAAAATAAATTCCATAAATTCATGTCATGTAAAGTTTTGTTGTAAAATACAGATCGCAACAAGAACTAAGCATTAATATGCAGTTATTAGCTACTAACATTATTCTTATCTATAGAGATAGAGAAATAAAAACCAACTAAAACGATTACCGCAAATGTACGTTACGTACCCCCACAGTAAAGCTTTGGTTTCCTAGGAAGCGGTGCCGTCATTTAACGGCCGTAAAAATACGGTGGCTGACGTCAGAAAAACTGTGAAAAAATACGGCCGTCGCGAATTATTCCGAACTGTTATGTCTATTTTGACTGGACTATATACACAAGACACACCGCCAAAAAACGTTGCTGAACTGATTCGTACCGTACTGGCCAACCGCTTCAGATTGTTACCTCGGCGGTATGGGTGGCGAAGAAATAACGTAGGCAATTCGATGTAAGGAGGAATTTGTATATTCGACAATATGTAATAAGTTATATATACACAGGGATGGACAGGAGGAGAGGATATTTGTACAGGGGTAAAGGAGAACGTCGGGAGACCGACGGGTTGCAGAGCGTCGATGGACGGTGGCGAAGGCGGCGGCGACGGACGTCGGCGGCGGTCTTGAAGGCAGGATGCTGGCGGTGGCGAACGGCTTGTGGAGATGACCGGGACGGACGTCGGCGGTGTGTCTCGAAGTCGAACGGACGTTGGCGGTAGTTAGCAACTACGACGGCGAAGTGGAAGGAGTAGTTAGCAACTACGGTGGCGGATGTCGAATGGTTCGTTCTGGTCTGCGCTCCAGTATTTATACCCTTGAAGCGAGAGTGCAGCATAGGCTCTCTGGGGAATCCCTGCGGTCGTGACGCAGGGATTGGTCGAGAGCGCGTTGTAGGAGGAGCCTGTTGGTACCACGATAGCGGTTGGTGGTCCGGTAACATTCCCCCCCCGTCAAGGCTGCACGCTGCTTCAGGGTTAAGGGATATTCTAAAGGGAGGTGGAACAGAACAGGGAAAAACAAAATAACAAAGCGAAAAAAAAATATGTACAAGCATTAACTTAAAACTAGAATTGTCCAGGCTTAAAACTAAAATTGTCTTTGAGGGTCTTATGGTACACTTGGTCACACACGTCACTTTGTTTGTCACGCACGTCACTGTACTGCTTCCTCTTGAGGTTGGCGGGGTGCGAGCCGTAGGTCGTCTACGAACACCTTGGAGGGGCGGCCTTCGTCTCGGTCGACCCAGTAGGTCGTGGGGCCGGCGGGTTCGATGACGCGGTGTGGGCCGGTCCAGGGTGGGTCGAAACGGCCTTTTCGGGGCTGGAAGGTCCTTGCCATGACCAGGTCACCTTGTTGGAATGTCACTTGCGGTCGGCGGTCCGGTACGTATCGGTTCCTGTACCTGTTTTCATTCATATGGGCCCGGCGTATTCGCTGTTCCCGGGGAGGTCCCTGGTTGTTGGCTGGTAGGGGGTCGTTGTGTTGTGCTAGCCATTCCCCGGGTCTGGGCAGATCGTAACCCAGGAGGGCCCAGGCAGGGGTGACTCCGGTGGCGCTGTTCCGGCGGCCCCGGAGGTTGTAGAGGATGAGGGGAAGCACCAGGTCCCAGTCGGTAGGGTTTCGGCCTTGGAGGTGCGCCCTTAGGCCTTTCTTGAGCTCCTGGTTCCTCCTTTCCACGGGGTTGGCTTGCGGGTGGTAAACGGGGGTTGTCCAGTGGAGGGCTCCCCAGCGGGTGATGGCGCCGTCCCAGACCACGGACAGGAACTGGGGTCCGTTATCCGTCAGGATCGTCCGGGGGTATCCGAAGCGCTGGAAAACCTGTTCTTCCAGGGTCTGAATGAGGGTGCCGGCGGTGGTTTGTGGCAAGGGAAACGCCTCCATCCATCTACTGAACACGTCTGAAACCACCAGAATATGTTTATTACCGGTGCGGCTGGCGATGTAAAATCCTTCTCCGTTTCGTCGCTTCATTCCTTTCCCGCCGAAGACGCCGCCAGCCCGCTTGTTCCCTTGGCCGCCGAAGCCGTAAGGTAACAATTGGCGCCCAACGTGGGGCTTCGCACTGAAGAGGATTCTTCAGGACCCATTCCCAGACGCCCGAAGCCGAGCCGAATCACCCGCAGTTCTGGAACTGCCGACAACAACATCCAGTGGCGCCCAAGACAACCAACAACGATGGCTCAACCGCCGACCATTGAAGCTGCGCTCCGACAAATGGTCCAGTCCATCCACCCCCACGCCGAGGAATCGGCGCTGCCGACTCTCATCAGGGACCTTCTAAAGGACCCCATCGCCTTCTTGGAGGGATCCAAGGAAACCGTGAACACCTTCACCCACTCCGCCGCCATATGGCTGATACAGCAGATCCCCGCCGCCATGGGTAAGCAACTCACCTTACCTATCTTTACCGGGAGCCCTCTGGAGAACGCCGCCGCCTTCCTCGACGAGGTAGAAGCCGGCACCAATCCGGACGAACGACTCAAGATCCTGTCATCCCGATTTGGGGGACAAGCCGCCTCCTGGTGGGGCATCTACGGGGAGTTCTTCAGGTCCTACGCCGAGTTCCGGGACTTCTTCCTCAAGAAATTCGGTGCGGCCCATCCAGCGGCCTACCCAACGGTCCATGCAGCGGCCAAACCAACGGTCCATCCAGCGGCCAAACTAACGGTCCATCCAGGGATCAAACCGGAGGTCCTTCCAGCGGCCTACCCAACGGTATACCACGGTACCAAACCAATGGTCCATCCAGCGGCCTACCCAACGGTCCGTGCAGCGGCCAAACCAACGGTCCATCCAGCGGCCAACCTAACGGTCCATCCAGGGATCAAACCGGAGGTCCATCCAGCGGCCTACCCAACGGTACACCCAGGTACCAAACCAACGGCCCACCCAGGGTCCACACCAACGGTCCATCCAGGGATCAAACCGGAGGTCCATCCAGCGGCCTACCCAACGGCCCGTCCAGGGTCCAAACCAACGGTCCATCCAGGGATCAAATCGGAGGTCCATCCAGCGGCCTACCCAACGGCCCATCCAGGGTCCAAACCAACGGTCCATCCAGGGATCAAATCGGAGGTCCATCCAGCGGCCTACCCAACGGCCCACCCAGGGTCCAAACCAACGGTCCATCCAGGGATCAAATCGGAGGTCCATCCAGCGGTCTACCCAACGGTACATCCAGGTATCAAACCAGCGGTCCACCCAGCGACCGAACCGGCGACCCAAGCAGCGGTCCGTCCAGCGGCCCCGCCATTGGTCCATCCAGCGACCAAATCGGCGGCCCAACCAGCGGTCCACCCAGGGACCAAATCAACGACCGAACCAGCGGTCCGCCCGGCGGCCCAACCAGCGGCTCGTCCAGCGACCCAGCCATCGGTCCATCCTGCAGTCCGGCCAGCAGCCACGCCAGCGGTGCATCCGACAGCTAGCCCAGCAGCCGAGCACCAACCTCAGCCCGTCATCTGCCTTAGCCGAGGCTCAGACGACAACGACCTCCCAAGGAGCGAAGGCCAGGTGAGCATAACGTTAACAGCCCACCACTGGCCACCTCATCCTGGAAAGCGAGGTACTACGACACGTCACTCGCCAACACGTCTCTCACCCACACACGAATCCACCGGAGAACGCAGTCCAGCTCCTGTCCCCCGCACGGGACGCCATCACCCGCCGCCAGGGGACCCTCCAGCGAGTCAGCCCCCTTCGCCGCCTGACGACCACGCAGGTGACCCGCGGCAACCAACAGATGGCCTCACGTCAACAGGTAGGAACCGAAGACTGTGGAGTGCGGTCTGTGTAGTGACGAGACAATATAGTGAAATGCAGTGTCAGTGCTAATTAAGACTGAAAGACTCGAAAGACATTTAGTTTTAGGTTAGCTTTAGTTTTCTTTTTCGTTTGCATTTATTTTCAACGTGAGTAAGGAGCAGGCGACGTGCAGCCTTGATGGGGGGGGAATGTCACCCAATCAGCGGTATCCCCAGCAACCAATCAGATGTCTCCCCGTCGCCAGAGAGGGTATAAAACCAGAGCGGTTCCAAGCCTCAGCACCCATTCCATCTCCGACTTCCAACCGACCAACATCATCTCCAAGATCCGACTCCAAGTCCCATCTCCAACTCCTGGTCCAGTCCTGCTCCGGTTCCTGTCCAGCAACCGTCCTCGACTCCCAGATCGTCGTGATATTCAGTCGGCCTGAATATCACTTCCACCCACGGCACGGCGGTTGGTTATCACCGACCCGTGACCTCCTGCTCCTGCTCCGAATTCCTAGTTCTTAACGTCTTATTGTATGAATTCCTTATGTTCGATTGTGTACCAAATCCTTAATTCGAAGTGTACGAATTCCTTAACGTCGAATAAAATCCTTCTCCGTTTCGTCGCTTCATTCCTTTCCCGCCGAAGACGCCGCCAGCCCGCTTGTTCCCTTGGCCGCCGAAGCCGTAAGGTAACAATAGGCTCTCTGGGGAATCCCTGCGGTCGTGACGCAGGGATTGGTCGAGAGCGCGTTGTAGGAGGAGCCTGTTGGTACCACGATAGCGGTTGGTGGTCCGGTAACAAGATGAGACGGCACCGCTCTATTACGTTGGGTGTGCGCTACCGCTCTTTTGGAAAACACTTCGCTTAAAAAACACGACACCGTTTTTCGTGACGTCACCCACCGTACTTTTACGGCCGCTAAATGACGGCACCGCTTCCTAGGAAACCAAAGCTTAACAGAAAATCTTGTGTTGTTTATCGACAAACAACAATACACAGTGGAATCGTTATAAATTGAGTAAACAACGTGTATATTTCTCCTTTACGTCAACATAATGTAGTTAATATATTATCTTAGTTGCTCACATTTCATTTACTAAAGACTTACATTTAAAATTAGTTAGATTGCAAGGATTCAGATAAATTTTCTAACGATTTTGATTGATTTCTTTAGATGCATATTACAAAAATCAATCTAAATTTATTAAGGGGCATTAGATTTATCTCCACCATAAAAAGGCACTCTTACTATTTGATATTTAAACATTAACCTACTATTTTAAAAATAATTAAAATTAACCTTTTGAATATTAAAACAAAATACAAATCACATCTTGCTAAAGCTTTTATATTTGAGGGTTCCTCACCTAAGTTATAAATTCCTTGATTTTAGTGTAAATATAAAGAACGGATTGTCCAATCTGTAGTGTGAACAGGTCTATTCAATAATATAAAGAAACCTTTGGTGCAACAAAGTTCTTGCACCAAAAGAATTCCTTTCTTGTAAGAGCAGAAATTTAATCCTGACACTCAAGTAAGGTATTGATTAAAGCATAAAACGAATTTTAAGACGGAGAAACAAAAACTCCGGAAACACTGATTGGAACGAAATCAAAATCCAATCGAAAACTACTAAGGCGCAAAAAGGAAGCTAAAAAAAACAATGCGCATACTTTTAAATTAGTTTTTAGTTTTTCGAAATCTGTCAGGGATCTCGCACAAAGGAAGCTCTAAGACAGTTTAAACTACCGACCATAAAAAGAAAACTGCTGGTGACTTCCTCTAAAAATAGGTTAAAAATAACAGCTTCGTACAAAAAGTTTAACTCTCGGATTGTGTTTCATTGCTTTTATCGATCTAATTAGTTTGTCGGTGGTTTTTCTTTTGTTTAGTTTTCCTTGTATTATCTAAATCACTTTAATGTGCTTGAATTAAAATATTAAAACGTATCCTGGACAAGCCGATGATTAATTCCGTGCACGTTTTTCCATTAAATGACATCAAAACTTTATTATTTTATTTTTTAAGCTTATATCGGAAAAATCTAATATATTTCGTTCGGAGTAGAAATTTCCACGTTCGGACAAACAGTTTCTTTCTCCGTTTCCTTAACAGGAAAACTCGACATAGAGAAGGGAATTGAAAGGCCGAAAGGACACTGATTAATGAATATAGTGAAGAATCTACTTATAGAGGTTGTTTGTCCCGCACTTTTGCCCGAAATCAATTTACCGATTACGTTGAATAGTATTGTCGTTCGCACTCATCATTGTGTCAGTATACCGTGGTTGATTACCTGCATTAAAAGGACTGGCTAATAGCGCAATCGATCAGGATTTATGTAATTAATCAAGTTCGAAAGTAAACACGACGTTAGGAGTACTATGAAAAACTCGCCCACTACACAAACAAAATGCTGGAAAGGAATCGGCAAGATAACCTTTTTTATTCATTAATTTCAATTCCGTATTTTACAAAGGAGCGCTAATTTAAATTTAATTTGGTAAACGGGGAACTTAAAAGAAAGAAATAAACACACGTGGCACCGTAAGCCTGGATATTAAGCAAGAAACGGACAAGTAACAAATAACTATTTAGACCAAACTCATCATAGTGAAATCCAATGGTAAACACAGGGTGTTTCAAATAAAAGCGTTGAAGATTTAACTCTCTGCCTTTTAGACAGATATTATCCAAGATCACTGAAGAACAACGTCAAAAATGTATAGATAGAGTAATGCAACTTAACTATAATCACTAAAACTTGTCCATTTCAAAATCCATATAATGTACACTTATTTGGGAACCTGCATTAAACATGGCTGTAAAAACTTCGTATTAAAGCTAAATCAAGTAATTCAAACATCATACAAATCTATATTACCTGAAAAGAAGTTTTAATACGAAAATAGTATTTAAGAATAAGCAAATCCGTTACACCGCAAGCCTTTATGGTGTAGGACTCCTCAAAGAACGAAGGAAATGACGCTTTCTATAATAAATTACTTAATTATGAATAATGTAGGAGAAGACTTAGATTTCACCTGATCACGTTCCTAAAAACTAAATTATGTGATTAGTATGACCAAAAAGTCTAAGCATCGCGGTTGCCATGAGATGAAAAAGCCATCTGTTGAACTAAGTATTTACTTCTATTACTCATAGTTTTTATGTATAGTAGTTTAAAGTAGTTACACAGTATAAAGCAGGGCTAATGTAGATACAACCAACTGTGTAGCTAATAAAAATAGGTTAGATTTTAGATTATGATGATTGGTAGTAATTTATATGTTGAGTTTAACTATTATGGAATAAAATATTTAAAGAGAATACAGAATGAGGTTTACTATACGAATAAACAACACTTTAATAACTAAAACAAGCAATACTACCAAACAACAAAATTTACAACAAAAAATTATACAAGATGTTGAAAATGTCTTCCTTCTCCTTGAATGCATAGGTTAGTAGAAGATAAGGTGTCACAGAGCGACAGTTTTCAACAATTCGTTCTTGTAATTCGTCTAAAGTGTGAACCGGAGTTTTAAAAATCGTATTCTTAAGGAATGGGAATAGGAGATAGTCTAAAGGACTTAAATCGCAAAACTTTAATTATTTACCTTAAATAGTCCAGCGTTGGTCCAGCAACATGCGGTCCTACTTGTGTTTCGTAGACTATGAAAAGGCCTTTGACAAAGTCCAACACGGAAAACTGATTACTATCCTAAAACATGGATGACCAAGATTTAAGAATCTTACCCAATTTATATTGGAATGAAAGAGCTACGGTAGAAGTAGAAGGTCAACCAGCCGATAAAATTGAAATTAAAAGGGGAGTAAGACAAGGATGTGTGCTATCACCACTCATGTTTAATACATACCCAGAAGAACTTTTTAAAGAAGCCCTGGAGAACTTGGATGAAGGAATCTTAATCAATGGCCAACTGATCAATAATTTTCGATGTGCAAATTATACCGTGCTTATGGTAAGCACAGAGCAAGGTCTGAACAGATTAATACACAGAGTAGTCGATTGTAGTGCATAATATGGAATGAAGCTAAATGCCAAGAAAACAAAAATAATGGTTATTACTAGTACTAAACAAAACGTACCCAACTTACAATCATACGCTAATGGAGTAGACAAAATCGTTTATTTATGATGTTGTACATTAAATCAAAAATGGGATTCTTCAGTTAAAATAAAAATACGCATTCAGAAAGCGAGAACTGCGTTTAACAAGTCTGTATAATCCAAGGTTAAGTGTGAAAGCAAGAACACGTGTCCAGGTATTATTATATGGGACGGAAGCTAGGACCCTCAAGGAGAATACAATAAAGCGTTGAGAGTCCTTCAAATACTGGTACTACAGAAAGATGCTCCAAATATCATGGATATATCACACATCTCGGTATTATAGCATATTGGGAAGGAAACAGAACTAATAAACATTATCAAACAAAACAAAGAAATACCTTGGCCACGTTATGCGGCATGAAAGGTATGAACTTCTACAAGTAGTACCCCAAGGGAGAAGAAGGCCAGGACGAAGACGTACATCGTGGATGAAAAACCTTCGACAGTGGGCTGGAACGAACAACGTCAACCTGTTTCGAACAGCTGTGAGTAAAGTTAAGTGGGCTAATATGATCGCCAACGTCCTCAGAGGATAAGGCACCGAAATAAGAAGAAAAGATTTCACTTCCATGGTTGCTTCTGGATATTTGCCATAAATTCTGCGCACATCGTTTGATGTTCAAATTATTCCAACAATTCAAATCACTTGAACTACTTTTTTGTTTATTTCATGGGTAATTGTTTTAACTTTAGCGTGGTTGACACTTTGGGTTACCATACTCGTTTAGACCTTAGCCAGCTCCTAATAAAGCCCCTTACCATAGCAGCCGAAACTAAGTTCTTCTTCCACTACCATTTAACACGATCCAATCCCGGAAACAACTTATTAACATGTATTTGATTGTAGCAGTTTACGTAATCATTATTGAGATTTATATTTACTGATGCCATGGACCTCAACATGCTTCAACTGCTTTAATCATTTAGCACTACTCGACTAGAATTTCACCGAACCCAAGGAAGTTACAACCCTGGTAGTGGCTATTATCGTGCGAAACACAGCATTGGCAAAAACACCTACAGGTTTATAGACTTCAAAACCTAAAGAGAGAAAAGCTTTAGTTTTTGCCGCATACCTGGACCGGGATCAAACCCGAGACCTTTGGTTTACAAGGCAACCTTTTTACTTCTACTTAGATCAGTTGAATTATTATTAGGTGTATACTACAACAATATACTTACTTTTAAGTATTGCTATAAAAATTAAATTATTTAAGTATGCGTAAAAATATGAAATTCAAATATTTTCTGTTTAAAATATGAAACAAAAGGACCAACTTCTTACATTTGTGGCTGTTAAGCATATATATATTTAATACAAGATTTCAACATAAACGACATTTTCAAAAACTACTTGTTACATTACTGGTTTATGCAACGATAGGTTGATCTCATGTTACACCAATTTGGCACCAAAAACTACAAAAGCTTCTTATACTCGTATTCTAAATATTTATAGAAGAAAAGAAAACTCAAGCATGTCTTGGTTTTATATATTTAAATGAATTTACTTTTTAATTCGTTATTATACTATCTATAATTTTTTCCTCTGATCAATATGAAAATAGTAGACTTATTAACAAATGCATTTTATATCTTTAACTATTTGTTTCTAAAAAAAAAAAACAATCAAAAATATATCTCAGATGTTTCTGACATTCTTACTAAATAATTCGAACAAGCAATAATTGTGTTTCAGGGCTATACCGGCCAAGTTGCTCCTGAAATAACATTTCTCTGTTTCATTTTACGGACACAATAAAAACAGAATGTTTTCTCATTAAATGGTTAATCAAAAGACATTGTGTTTCGCTGTAACAAAAAGAAAACTACTGACAAAGTGTGATTTAGTTAGTGGTTACGGTCTGCAAAGTTCTAATTTAACCACACAAAGATACTACCTACATCAGAACAAAATCTAAACTTGAGCCAAAGTTAAACATGTTTCCGCTTAAAATTGCACAGAGTTTAACTGAGTTCTGGTTTTACTATTGACTTACGATGAAATTATTTTTAATGGTTAAAAGAGATAATTACAAGTCATCGTTGGGCGAAGTAATTGACTTATAAATTAGACAATCACTTGTTAAGATAGATTAAAACAATAGAACAGTATTGTAGACGAACTTTAGAAATCAAAGGCAATTCACCAAAGCGATATCTGTATCACGAAACGGGCGTTATACACGGGCAATTAAAGATTATCTTGAACAGAACGGCCCATAACCCAAACACGCAGAAGGAATAACAATCGCAAGACGACGAATCGCACAATTAATTGTGAGTCCTACAATTTTAGAAATTTACGACATGACGTTTATTTAATCAGTATCGCAAAAATATATAAAGATAACCAAGAAATATAAAGGCATAAAATACAAAACTCCGGAATAACTTTCCTGCATCGTAATATAAGATTTTACAATATTTGGCGAAGCAGAAATTTTTAATACGAGAGAATATAGTTTGTAAATCAAGCTGCGAGTATATTCTGCATGAAAATAATAAAGAAGTGCAGATGTTTCGAACTTTACTGTAACGCTATAAACAACCATACAGCCACTATTACACGTAAGTACAGGGAAGGTAACGTAATTTTACTGAGAAAGCTTTTAAGATAATGAAATGCTTTAAACTAGCTTCGTAATACAGAAATATTAGCACTAAAGTACCAGCGAACTAATACTGAACTAAAATTTAAACAAATATGTTTTAATCTATGCGACAGCTGCATTTTAGTTTAATTTTCCTTGATTTTTCTAGCAATTCATTACAGCTGTTCGAGAAATAAAAGAATTAAAACAATTATATTAAAATTCTTATTATAAGTTTTACTTAATCTTTACTGTCGTTATAGAAAGTCATGGTGTCTATAGTACAGAGGGACCTGTAGACTTGCATTAAAAGGGTTAAATAACGAGACATTCACCACGACTTCTCAAGTGTTCGCGAACTTTAAAATATTGTTTGCAAAAAAGTATACTAAATACTAAATTGTTGTTTTATGAGACTTGTACTTTTATTGCTGATATAAAGAAACTGGTGACCATGGATTTATTGTTGACTTTTTTATGTCGAAAATGGATTTGTTGATATGAGACCCTTTACCTGGATATTTCCCTAGGGGAGTGATAGTCCGGCACGATTGAACTGATGGCACCTTAAGGTAGTCAGCTTCTCACACCTCTACGTTATAGTTTATATTCTTCCAAGTTGAAAGTATTGTATTTATTCTTTATTTATTTATTTATTTATTTATTTAGTTATTTATTTATTTATTTATTTATTTATTTATTTATTTATTTGTTTGTTTGTTTGTTTGTTTGTTTGTTTGTTTGTTTGTTTGTTTGTTTGTTTGTTTATTTATTTATTTATTTATTTATTTATTTATTTATTTAACCAAGTTTATACTGCGGCCAACAGTACAACTAATAAAGGCCAGAGTTATAAAAACGTATGTACAATAAACAAACGTAACATCGTTCACGTCAATGTAAATACAAAATTAGAATACAAAATTAATTAATAAGTGACGCAATGAAAAAGAACAAAAAACTATTCATACTTGTGTAAAACAAAAAAGAAAACTTTGAGAATTACTTAAAGAAGTGAAAAATATAAAAATATATAAAATATATAAGAATATATGAAATATATAAAAAGCAAAGTCAAAAAAGAGGAAAACACTGCCTCGTAAACTTTCTGACAGATGGCTCGTAGAAATTCAATTTCTCGGCAAATCTGTTACTTAAATTACACATGCGATACACTGGAGAATTTCATAAAAAGTTTTCAATAAAAAGTATTGCAATGGTTCCTTAGCAGACAGCGGGTTAACCCTTAAGTACTAACGTGCCAGTGTTGGAACATAAGTACTAACGTGACGTCTGGCGGACGTACTTGTTTTTATTTTTTTTATTTTCTATTATTGGGGTTTTAAACAAAATAATGTTTTTGATATATTTATTTACTATATTTTAATTAGTAACAATAAAAAGTTAAGTTAAAAAATGTTCTGTATAAAAAATATCAGGAAAAAAAGTAATTTTGGACGTAAGAGTCATCATCAACATAAAATTTAAAGAACAGAAATATATGATTCTCTATTATGAAAAAAATCTGTTTTTCTAATAGAAGCATTAATGATCTAACAATAATACACTGCGGGTAAATGAAAATGCAACACCTATAGTGCATAAATATATTGCAACGAAATTTGGCTGTACGTTAGATATTGACAAGGATAACAAACGATTAAATTTTCAAACTTCTACGTTGAGTATATGTATAGTTATTCCAAAAAGGTTTAATAATGAGTGTGACCCTCACAAGCTCTAATGCATTCCCCCACTCGGCGAATCATAGAGTTAAACAAATGTGAAATTTTCTCCTGCGGTATAAGATCCCATTCCCCTTGCAGCCTCTCTTCCAATTCATCAACCGTCGCTGGATTCGCATCGTAACTCTTTATTTGGCGACCAATGATATCCCACACATGTTCAATTGGTGACAAATCCGGAGATCTAGCCGGCCAGGGAAGAACGGGAATAACAAACTGACGTAAAAAGGTCATAGTCACATTACAAACATGCGGTCGTGCGTTGTCTTACTAGTATATGACATCTGGAATGTCTCTTATAAATGGTAACAACACCGGTTCCAAAATGTCATCAACATAGCGCTGACTAGTAAAAGTGCCTCTTATAATCACCAAAGGTGATCTACTATCATAACTGATAGCGCCCCAAATCATAACCCCTCGAGTAGCAGCCGTCTCCCGGTTTTTGATGCAGTCCGTATTGTGTCGTTCATTTCTAAGCCATCTGACATGTATTCGGCCATGATGCCAATCTAAAAAGAACCGAGATTCGTCGCTAAACACTGCCCGGTGCCAGTCATTATCCCAATTTCGTCTTTCGGTGCACCAGTCATAACTACCAAATTTGAGAAAAATAGGATTACCACTTATACGTGTTGCATTTTCATTTATCCACAGTGTACTTCAAATATGGAAAGAAATTTAACGAAAAATAAAAAATTGCAGTACGTAAACTTCAGAGAGTTTCAGCGCAATCAACACAATTTTTTTTTGCACATTCTAGGCAAATAAGTTTTTGGAAACCTATACAAAGGTAAGCTGTTTGTATTTTTTTCTTTGGAGAACAAAGAAAACAAGTTTTTCTTTTTTGAAGACGTTCAACAATTACTTGTAACTTCCTTCAAAACCAAAATCTTACAAATGGTTAGTTTTAATTTTCGACTAACGCGAGGATTCTCGGCTCTTTCATTTTTGTAAGCTGAAATGCCAATTTTTGTTTAAAATCCGATTTTTGTTTTGAAAGGTTGTTTTTATAAGCATTGTATATAAAAATATATTATATAATGTACATATATACTATATACATAAGAGACGACCAACAGTCACACAGATACTAACGTGACATGTCAGGGACGTATAGTCAACTGTTATAAATAACTTCTGTTTCAATATGAAATTCTGTGAGACGTCACATTAGTACTTAAGGGTTAATTCACTGTTTCACTATTCAAACCATTAGCATTAAACCAACGATTATCTGTGAGGCTTATCGACTCCTTTTCTAAAAATAATCTAAGAATCTAACAACCATACATTGTGGTTTTTTAAAAACTCAATTGGAGCAGGCCGTATTCTGACTTAATACAGACAGTTCTAAGGTTATTAAGACAGAATACGGCCTGCTGTAATTGAGTTTTTTAAAAATGACATTGTACAGGGAATTTTTCTTTTTAGTATACATATCGCCTATGTATACTTTTATAATAAACGCAAATAGGCAACCCACTATACACTATAAACGTCACGTCACGTGGTGCGTAAAGGTTATGTTTCTTGTTTGTAAATAAAAAATAAATCAAAATTAGTGGAATATCAACATAATTTTAATTCAACGATTATTCTAAAACATAAAATATCAACGATACAAAACAGAAAGGAAAATACAAACAGCAACAGTTAAAGACTATTTTTTTGACATTAACTTAATTTGATGATTTTTGCCACAGCATGATAATTTTTTAACGTTTATAGTGTAAAGTGGGTTGCCTATTTGCGTTTATTATAAAAGTATACATAGGGTATATGTATACTAAAAAGAAAATTTCCCTGTATATGTAGTCTACTGTTAAATTTAGTGTTATTTTCGTATATTATTTCATTTACGGGTTGATGTTACCATTTCCGAAATCTCAAATCCTTAAGAAAAAGAGAAGGAAAACACGAGATCATAGCAATGAAGACCGAAAATAGAATCGAAATAACAAAACATAATAGAAATATTAACTGAAAATATTATGAAGCTCTCTGTCTATTCGGCATTTGACATCCACATGCGAACATATGTCCTGAACTTTCGCCATCCAGTTTTTCCCAGCTATTTTCCGGATGTCGTCCTACCATCGCATCAACGGCTCTTTTCTTTCTTTTTGTGTCTTTTATGCGTGTTCGGAATCGCCTTTAGGCATTACTTGAAGTCAAACGGCTGTATCATGTGTGTGTGTTGCTACGGGTGTAGTGGTCTTGTTACTCTATCTCATAAACCAGTCTTCCCAGTAGAGCACAGTTAATTAAGCCCAACTGTGAATGGTTTCACCAGGCCTAGTACCGATCCCAGAGGCCTCGTAGGGATTCGAACCCGGGACTTGCAACTTCTTACAACTGAGCTACCTTGCTTCTATCGCATCAACGGCTCAGGCTTTATTTTTCCGGGCTATAGTTTTCATGGTTTCCAGTTTGATGTTTCTCAAATCCATTTTTTAGTGTTCATCCTGATAGCCTATCCATCTCCATCTTGCTTTTGCAGCTATCTGTAATATGTCTTCCATTACAGCTTGCCTCCTTATCTATTAATTCTATCTTTTCATCTATCAAAGTTGTGCCTAAAACTGCATGTTTCTAGTCCATATATTAGGAAAGGTTTTATACAGTGTTCTAGACCTTCATGCTAGTTGAAAACCATATAGAATTTATTCGTAGGTTGGCGTGAAGTGGTGGACATTTAATTCTGACTATAGAGGGCGCTATAGGTTACTTGCATATTTAAATATGGCTGGTGCGTACTCTTACCCGCCGCGAACTTTTGCCCGACCCTACTATACTGTGCTTTAGTTTGCCGAATACAGTTCATTCCAAACGTAAACTTCGATTAAGATCAGGAAATTGTTGGAGGTATATTTCTTAAAAATAGCAAAACTTCAAAAGCTCTCAGAAGTAAAGGTGGTGAAAGTAAGTTCAGAAGTTCTCTGAAATAGATGTACAAGAAGTGAAGTATACAAAACACAAATGGACGACAATGTACAGGGTGCGGCAAAACTCCGTCCCTAGTTCTGTTCGGGCGAGGGGAGGCGAGTATTGATTCTAGGGATGGGGAACCGGTTCGAATGGACGCTGGAGTGGGGGAAGTTTGTTTTGCTGTCTACTGTCAACATGCCTTGGACGAGTGAACAACGGGCGTTCGCTGTCTAAGCATTCCCCCTAAATGGTAATTCCATCATCGCCGTTCAACGTGCATTTCGCACACGCTTTCAGCTTGCCGTTCGTGCGTCGGTCCTGGATTCAGAAAACATTATGCTTTGGGTATTGAATTTCAGGGCAAGTGGTTCTGTGTTGAAATGGGATGGAGGAAGACCACGCAGTGCCCGAACTCCAGAAAACATTGGGGTAGTTAGGCGATTTGCTCGTAAACATGCAGCAGCTCTTCAATTGTCTGATCGAAGTGTGCGGTGAATTTTGCATCAGGATTTGCGATTTCATCCGTACAAGATGGTTACCGTCCAAGAACTGTTCGAAAGTGATTGTCAAAATCGTATGGAAAACTGCGAAAACTTCCTTCAAAACGTTCCACGTGATGCTGCTATCTTATTTAGTGATGAAGCACATTTTGACTTATCTGGATGTGTGATTAAACAAAACTTTCGTTATTGGACTGAACACAACCTTCGAAAATTTCATAAAAAGCCTCTACACTGTGATCGTGTTACTGTTTGGTGCGCGGTGGGAAGTGTTGCGATCATTAACTCCTACATTTTTGAGGATGGGGGATGTGACTTCTACGGTCACCTCGGGTCGATATGTTGAAATAATTCAGAATTTCTTGGAATCAAGACTCCTTGAGTTGAAAATCCAAAATCTATGGTTTCAACAAGACAGGGCCACAGTACATACTGCAAGAAGATCGCTCAGAGTTCTGAAATAACTATTCCCAGGGCGTTTGATTTCTTTACCTGGCGACATCCCCTGGCCAGCAAGCAGCAAGACACCAGACCTCAGCCCCTGCAATCTTTTTCTATCGGGGTACCTCAAGGCTGAAGTTTAGAAACATCGACCAAGGACTCTGTCAGCCCTTCGGAATGCAATACGTGAACAAATCGCGCATATTCCTCTAGGAATGTTGGTAAGAGTGATGACAAATTTTCGGACTCACCTTCAGCAGTGCATCGACAACAAAGGACACCACTTGAGCGATTTTCTTTCCAAAACCAGTTAAAATGCAAATTCCAGTTACATACATATGTATATTTATACCGTAAGAATACATTTTCTTTACTTGCTACCATCTGTTTTTATTAAACTCAAATTAGGAAAGGAGCTTTGCCGCACCAGTACTAATTCAAGTGGTCAAAGAGGCACAGGAGATACTGTTACCGTAGTTAAAAGAGTTGATCACAAATGCTTGAAACAAGGGAAAATACTTAATTAATGAAATACAGCAACAATAATACTATTATTCCAAAAAGATGGCAGAAAACTTTTACGGAACTACCGACCGACCTGTAAGTCTATTATCGCATAACAAACAATAATTTATTATTATCTATCGAATATCTCGGTAACTGGATGATCAATCCGTTGAACAAGCTGCCTTTCGTAACGGTTCTACCACATGTGGCCAAATATTCGTTGAGAAAGCAGTAGAGTATAACCTCCCACTCCGCATGGCCTTTGTAGACTACGAAAAGACCTTCAATTCCATCAAACACTAGACAATTATGGTCGAACACATCGCTTTCGGATATAAAAACTTCATTAAGAACATTTACAAATAAACCAAGTCAGTAACTAAAATGCATGAAAACGGCAAGGGAATACCGGCCAAAAGAGGAATTAGCAAAATGGCGCAAATTCGCTGAAACTTTTCAATTTAGTATTAGAGGTCTTCAAAAAATCGTTTGAAGCCACATGGGAGTCAATATCAACGATGAAAGACTCGACCACCTTAGATTTGCCGACAATGTCGTGTTCATTTCCGATAATCAAGATCATTTAATGATGACCAAACTAGATAGAAAGGAAATTGGGAAAGGTGGGGCTAGGAATGAACATAAATAAAACTAATGAGTCCATGAAATATACCAGTAACAATAAAAAATGTACAAATAAAAAACTTCAAGGGCAACTTTGGACAAAAGATACGAATAGAAAAAGAAAACAAAGACGTAGCAATCGATAGAAGGTTAGGTTGGGAAATTATACAAAATATTTAAGAATAAACAGATTCCCCAATAGGTACATTAAATTCAATACAATAAAGGGCAAAGAAAAATGAAGAATATTACCATTCTTGGTAAATAACTGGTTGGGTATTACAGTTGCACACGCTTTGCAAACTTCGTTCGGCTTAACTTAGCCTAAGGATAGCTTTTATAATATTTATAGTTCTTTAACGTTCTGCTTATATTATATCAGACCATAGGTTCAACTTCAGTTTTGAGCTTAGGTAGAACAAACATGAACCTTTAGTAACGCAATAATTATAACGACTACGTCATTAAAAGTGGGCACTCCTGTGTTGTGACCATTTACTCAACCTTTTTCCAAATAATTGATTTTACCATAATGCCTATTTATCTGCCTATTGCAAAATTTAATCATCCTTCTATGGTATACATATTCCATATTAAACTGGTCTGTCTGAACTAACCACTGATGTTTAGACTTCATGCTAATATCTAAACTTGCTGAACTGCAGGTTAGTTCTGAAACAGTAACGCCTAGAAGTTAAAAATTGGCTTCAGAAGTAAAATAACCGTGAGATAACAGCTGCCCAGCGTATTGGGACTAATAAGTCGACAGTGAAAAATATGAAATGACGAAAAATTGAATACCAACAACGCTGTGAAATCATTAAAATCATTACGTAACTAAATGCCTAGCTGAATTTAATGAAATTAATAAAGTATGTTCGTTAAAAAAAACTCTAGATTGCTTTAAAAATTTGTTTTAAGTATGTTAAGGCTGTATGTTACACATTAAAATCATTTCCAGGGATTGCTGCGAGCTTTTTTTTATGTTGAAAAAGTTTTTAAAACTCAGAAACTCGAACACTAAGATTTCAGAACCACTAATTCAAGAAATAACAATGAAATTTACTGAGAGATTAAATCCAAATTTGAGCATCGCCCGATGGGTTGGACTCGTTCAACGACAATACATTTGTAACAAAAACGGAAACGAATAAAAAATTGTGGATGATTTTAGTGATGTTTTACAACTAGTTACAGTGTTAATATTGCAAAAACATATCGAAGATTTATATGAATCTAAAATTTTTACCACCAAATATAGCATCCATGTTACAAACACTTAATTAAAGAATCGTAAACAACTTTAAGAACTTTGTAAGCTTTTACTATCTGATGTAATTGCAAGATATAAATCAGACTACTTAAAATTGGTTACCTACTAAAGTTACTTCAAAAACAACTTTGAATGCTATGTTTTGATTCTCGGGTTTAGAAGTGTTACTCCAATTACCTCGCGTAGATATTTCATTTCGATACTAGCAGCAGATACGTTGAATAAATTAACGAAATTTGTTCTTCAGAAATATTATCCCAGTTATTGTAACAAAATGCGACGCAGGTGAGCGACTCTCGAACAACCTAGAACTTCCAACGAATTCGGGTACTTTCGAGATGCATAGTTGCATACGCTACATGAGTACCCAAATGTCGAATAGAAGTGTGCAATAGAATATAAGCATGTTTAAGGAACGGATTGAGATCAGTCTACTCATAGCCACATCTACGAAGTAGGTAAGTAGGTTGCATATAAATAGACATTTTCGTTGTACATAAATTAGTGTAATTTTAGTATTGGTTTTGTTTTGTTAGTGCTTAAGTTTGTTAATCACAGTTAATGATAAGTAATTCACACGGGCCGGCCAAACTGTTTTTAAAATCGTCACAATATATCAAACCAAATATAAACAGCTAGTGAAAAACAACTAAATGGCAGTAAACAAATATTAAATTCTTTTTCAAGTAAGCTAAAGCTGAAATAAGTTACGAGTAGATATAACCATTATAGTTATTAATGATACTAGTTCGATATGAACACTATAATGAAACGCGTGTAACGTTAAACCACGATGCGTTAGCCGAGTGGTTTAGTTATACAAGTTTCATTAACAAAGTTCATATCGAACGTGTATCATTCAAAATTTAATCTACGACGGTCCAAATAGATTTTGTTTGCACAGATTCGATTTATAATATTAAAAAAATGTTTTCATTAATTAAAATTCAAAATTATGAAGTGCCCATATTAGTCAATGTTATGGTAACCGCACTTGTTGATTGTTGCAATTTTGACTTTGACAACTTCATTATTGGCGTCCAATTTTGAGTCATATGTTCAGTTTTAGTGAAACAGAATATTAATATGGGTGATTCTGATTCTGAGAGTGTTCCTTCGGATTGTTATTGAATTTGTTTTTTATTTTAAAATTTGCGTGTCATTATGAATTCATAATAGCACTGAGTGTTATTATGAAGGCCATAATGACATCCAAATGAGGATACTAAATGTGTCGTAATGACACCGTCGTAGATTAAGTTTTTAATAGTATATTACGTAATAAGTATGTAAAGTGATTCATTATGAAACGAGCAAGCTAATTACAGTACGAGCGGTGGGCTGAAAACTGATAAATTGTTGCGGGATATGTGTAATATGTCAAATCAAAAGAAAAACCCACCAAAATAGCAAACGCCCTGATTAAAATTACAAAAAAGTCACCGTAAACGGCAATGTTTCATCTTCTGAATTTTACTATAAATCCGGCGCCACCACCATCAGTTTTTGGCGACAAATTTTTAAGACTTAACTATTAACCTAATCTCCCAATTTTAAATTAATTTAAATATCTATATAATGTTTAAAAGGACATTTTAAATGCAATATGTATTTTTACCAAGATTAATCTAGAAAATTCTTTATAAGAATATTTTAGCTTCAAGATCATCTTTTGCGGCTGAGTTTCAGTGTAATATAATCGTATTTTTATGAATATCGTATTTACATAGTAAAGAAAGTTTCAAAGTAGAAAATAACTAAAAGCCTTTATAGGATTATGTCCTTAATCTGGGTTTACTTTTGCAAAACGTTAAGGTTTAAATAACTAATGATTTTCTGTTTTTGTAGTGATTTCTAAAAAATGTATTATTATAACTAGCAGGTAAATATAAGAAAATTTAATTGATACAAACACGCAACGAGAAACCAAAACGAACGAAAACCGTGACATTAATAAGTGCTAACTTTCATTATTACTATCAGAAGGTAATTATAAAACTGCAATAAAGCTTATTAAAAAAGTAATTACGTTATCAACAAAGTAATTTTATAACTTCCTTTTAAAGAAAGTGTTAAATTCCGTGATTATACTTTAATCCGAAGTCTTTGCGCAACTGGAGCAGGAAGATATCCAAAAAGAAGTAGGAATTTAATTTGGTTTTAAGGAGACTGCACCGAAACCTTCGCTGAAAACTTCATTTAAAGTAAAACCGCTCAACGCCCACAAACAAATTTAAGCCACCGTAAAAGTGTGTACTTTGCTAGAACTTGAGACTCGTTTTACATCGCGAACTGCAGTTAAACTGCCTTTTCATGAGCGCACAACGAGTAGAAGGACAGCAAATTTACACACTTTATATAGAAATAAAGCTGACGTAAAGTTTACTTTTGGTACCTCCAGAAACGAAATAGCAAAACCGACGAGCTTGGAAACCTATTTTAGCGTCAAGTACATTTGTATACAAAAAGGAAAGTTCGCTCACATAAAAACTGTTAATTTAGTTTTACACTCACGTCTAAAATTGTAAAATCAGCTTTTAACAGGTACTGCATTACATCTCTCGTACCTTGCTAATTGGCAATAACTTCCTAGGTAAATAAATGAAATAGTTATTTACATTGCAAGAAAGTAACTGAGCAAGACAGAATAAATCACTTGGTGTGCACAGTATTTTTTTCACTACCGATTTAAACCGCCATTAAAAATTTAATAATATTTGACACAGTCGCTAAATACATTTTGCCAAAACAAAAGAAATGGTTACGTCCGCTTGGGTTTCAAAGTAGTTGTGTAGGTACTTTCATAGGGTGGTAAGTTAACACTTAATCCCCTACTGTCTTAACAGCTAATAAATGGAGGGTAAAATCAACCTATCTCCTTCAAATATACTCAAATATCAGATATAAACTCAATATATCTGACTTTATCTGCAAGATTCAACTGAGCCAAAGCCAAAGCTTCCACAAATAATTTCTTTTTATTCTAAGTATAAAACCTTTAGCAACCTAACCTGTGTTTTACCAGCTTCTCCTGTTTATTAGCCTACTGTTTTTGCTTATAACATGCGATCAAAAAAGGAACTTAAAAACAACAGCATTGATAAAATCTTTTCCCATTAAATAAAAAAATAACATTATTTTGTAGACTATCGGTGTAGGTTATTTCTTCTATGCAACTAAAATAAGCACTTAATTTGTTAAGGCAGCGTCTCCTTTTTTTAATCCTGGTGTATAAACGTAGCGTAGACTTGTTAATCATTATCCTAACACACCAACGTGTAACGTATAACAAAACGAGTAAAATAATAAGGTTTATACATAAACTTCCAGTACAAAGTAAGAACGGAACTTTGCTGTAGAAAATCTGAAATGCTTCAAATACTAAATTCATAATGAAGAGGAGATGCACTTACAAAGCTGTAAAGTCAACGCAAGAAAACCTACACAGACTCATCACAGGATAATTAAGTTCGTATAAAGCACAATGGTCTATATCCGGCAAAGTCTCTAAAGTCAGTCTTTTACATAAAAGCAAATTTACTAACAAAGGAAGTGGGGAGGCGGTATGGTTTTTCTGGGATTTTATTTAAACAGATATTGCGTTATTAAAGCTTCCTTTGTAAAGAAAAGATAAAATTTAAGAAATAATACAAAATTCTTACACTTAAAAGAGGCTAAATACGTTATTGATTAATTATTAGTAATTTCTAGATTTTAGTTTTAGGTTAGCAGCATGAAAGAGCTGCTTAATGGTCTTCATCAAAATATTATTTTTTAACCAAACAAATAAAGTGCAGTTTGATTTTAATAATTTTAGATATTTTGTAAAACCATAAAAAACTTCACTTCAATCCTAAAAATTGAAAAAAGTAAGTACTTCAAAATCATGTAAAGTGCCCTTATTTCATTTGAAACTCTATCACTCGATAGCAGCATGGTTCAGACAGCTTTTCACTAAACCTACACGCGTTGTTTAAAATTCAGCAACACTGATCTAATTTTGACAATTTCACCTGAGTGTGTGGTTGTCTGATGTAATTTCTATGCATATTGTATCCGATCACTACGTGATGTTCTGCAATGTTGAACAATTTAAACATTATGAGATGCTGGGCCCTAAAATAATTGAATTCACAATTATTTTATGACCGCTAGCGTTTCTCTTCTCTGAACTAACTAATAATTATTATCTGTTTCGCTAATAATGTTAATAAAGTCGAATTTCTAAATTCTAGTATAATAACTTTATTTTTTTTTATTGTTTGCTCAGGTTTTTTCTCCTGGTTATACAATGAGGTACGGGCTACTCCAAGCACTCTCATTGGTTAGCTATAAACTTTCTGACCAGTCTTGTGGCCTTTTGCATATTTATATAAACAATGTTCTTCGGCAGACCAAGGGTTTCGATGCTCTTATTGTAATTGATTTTATTATTATTAAATAAACGTGGCACTTTAAACGTCTATGGTACGCCAAGTTTACTTTTATTATCATTACTTTTATTCGAGCTTCATAAATAATGGGTTTATCCTGAATTAATCTTAAAATAATAAAAATAACACTTATAAATTTGTATTTTTATGAAATCAAAATTTAAAATAATTCTGCTTGCTTATCTTAATTTGTTTTACCCTGTTTTTGTGTAAAATCTAAGACAATCTTTAAATTTCATTTATTTTATGGTTTCTGCAAGAATTACCGTGAAAAATAATATACACAATTATCTTTAAAACTAGAGGATTAAGAATTTTAGTGAACAATTAAGCCAGGTTGGCGCAGTGGTAGAGCGTCAGGCTAGCGTTGCGCTAGTCCTTGGTTCGAATCCCCCTGGTGACCATTCGTCGTTGGACACCTAATTAACAACGATTACAGGCCTAGGACGTAAAGTAACAAGTACACATTAAACTCTAAACAAGGTGCAGTATGTAGGTAAAACGGCGCACCAACTTCGTAACCTGCATTGCACGCTTAGAACCTCATACGTTAACGCCTTGTAACGGGTCATTTTCCGTTATCTTATTTTCTTCTCTTATTTGATTATTTATGGTAAATGCACTTACTGCATTTTATATTCGTTGGTATTGATTACGATTGTTAGTAACCTTTTGGTATTTTGTGAGTGCTTTTCTGAGATTGGGATAAGTAGGGCATGCGTGTTTGGGAGAAAGCGCGTCGTTAAGTTCTCAATGGGCAGCGGGTTAGCACGTTGGTAAAAGTTAATACATTCATTTTTATCCCGATGGGATCGTGCTTATTAGTTATCCTTTTTGGATAGTTATACCGACTGTATGCGGATTGGTTCCGATTGGTTTTAGTTTTATTTAAAAAAGCACTGGAAAAGTGGTGAGTCAAATTTTCTTGTCTTATGTGAGCACGTGATTAATGGCGATCTCGTTTCAGTTTTTTAATTTTTTTTTTTTTCTTTCATACCTTCTTCTCCGAGGTTATTGCCTTTTATGGTCGAGTTAAGTATGGATTGATTTGCTCATTTATGTATTATAACCGATGGCATGGAATATTCAAATTAATGGAGTTTGAAGGAAATCGTGTGATCAGGGTTATCGCCCCGTGAGCTCGCCTAGAAGCTATGGTTATTTGAGTTCGTTAGGGATTTACCCGAGACATTGAGGGTTACGTGATATTCGCTTTCTTATCCGTTGGATAAGAAGGGAACCAGGTCTGTGAGCTTTGGTTATTTTGAGTGCCGAATGAAGAACTTAGAATTATAATTGTCGTTGTCAATTCATTAAATTTAGTGTCAGATTTATAAGATGGGCAACAGTTATTATTAAGGGAATATTAATTTTAGAATAGTTTTGAGGACAATTGTACAAAATTAGTGATCTTGAGATAATCGCCATTTTGTGTAAAGTTGTATGTGAATTTCAATTTTGATCAAGTTATATTTAGTGTAATTTTTTCCTGTTAAACCCTCCCGAAGATTTATAATCTATTATCTGCGAGCTTAACAGGAAATTTTAACGCAATAAGCGAATTTATATTGCTTATTCTAATTGTTTTATTAGTATTGCTTTAATCCTTTGATTTAATTTGTTATCCAGTCTAATTAATTGTCCATTTTGTGGAAATAAAAGATTATTCATTTACCTTTTTCATGGCGAAAGTAAAATATTTTAATTTAAATCTATTGAGAATATTTAGTGATATTTGATAACTATTAGTTTAGATTTTAGGGTTTTGTTGACTTAACTTGAGGTCCTTGGTGATATGTGAATCCTTTAGTTTTATTATTATTATTTGTTCTTTATTTGATTAATTTTAAGGTTAATTATTTCCAAAAAATTCTGGAAACAGCTACTGTCGAGGTACTGGGAACCATGAAAAAATGTGGTACGGTATAGAATCCAAACAAGCAATGCAATCTAGAAACGAAGCAAGGCCAACACTGTTAAATGAGGTAAACCGAGAGAATAAAAAGGTATACAGTATGGAAAGAAAAGCAGTTCAAAAGTTCTGCGGAAAAAAGAAAGGTGAGCACGAACAAAAACAGTTGATAGTAATAGAAGAAATAGCACAATCTAGAAAGTTCTACAGGGAGGTGGGTGTAAGAAAGAAAAGTTTCTAACCACGAGTAACTTTCTGTAGAAATACATAAGAAAATCTCATGGGAGATAAACAAGAAAGCGTAAACAGGTGGAAGAAATACTTTGAAAAATTGCTTAAATACAGGAGAATTATCGGGATAGATGATAGACAAGAGCAAGGAGCAACACACCGAAATAATAAAATAATAGGAAACCTAAAAAATAATAATGCCCCTGGGGAAGACCTAGTTGCCGCTGAACTGCTTAAATATGAGTGTGTAGATAGCGAGAGAGATGTACCGGTTAATTAAGAACATTTGGGAAAAGAAGAATTACCTACAAATTGGAATACTGTTATAATCTATCATCTATATAAAGCAGGATATAAAACTATACGCGGAAATTATAGAGGGATAATTCTCTCTGCTAAGCTTAGGCTATAAGATCTTAAGTATAATCATAATTAACAAATTTATGCAACTGATGAAAAAAAAAAGGCGGGCGACCATCACGGCGATTTCAGAAAGGGAAGATCTACCTTGGATCATAACTTTACATTAAGACAGATATTGGAGAAAAGCTATGAAAAAGACGTAAACTTATTTTACCTGTTCATAGATCTTAGCCAGGCATATGATACAGTAAAATGCTCACAGTTGTACAAAATACTACAGGAATTAAATGTATCACCAAAATTAGCGAGACTGCGCCCAAAATATACGCAGGCAAAAGTAAAGGTTCAAGGTGGAACATCAGACGTGTTCTGAATTAAACCAGGATTACGACAGGGGAACCGATCTATTATCGACTACTTTGTTCAATATGGTCCTATAATAGATAAGACAAATATCAATTAATAGGAAGGGCTTCATATTAAATAGAACAATACAGATTTTTGATCTTAGCATAAGCAGATGACCTCATCATAACACCGAGAAAAGGGTCAGAATTACAAACGACATACACACAACTACAGGAGGCCGCAAAGAACACAGGACTAGCAATAAGTGAAAAAAAGTCTAAATTCATGATGCCATCGAGAGGATAAATTGAGGCACAAAATTTGACAGTAAGCCAACAGGTATTCGAGAAAATGAAATCATTTAATTACTAGAAGCAGTTGTAACAAAAAAAAATCAAATTTCCGATGATATAGAAGCGAGAATATCGGCAGGGAACAAATGTTACTATGCATTACAGTAACTGTTTAAATCAAAAGATACTTCAATTAATTCAAACATCACAGTATACAAAACAGTTTTAAGACCAGTCATAACATACGGAACAAAAGCGTGGACACTTACCAAAACAGACAAAAACGCACAAAATGTCTGGGAAAAATCCAAAGAATTTATGGCTCTGTAACGTAAAACGAAGAGTGGCGCACAAGGTACAATATTAAACTTAAAAATCTGTACAACCAACCAACTATAGCAAACGAAATAAAAAGTAATAGAATGGTGTGGCTAAGGCATTGATTGCATTAGGATGGACACACCAAGGGGTGGTAAAATTATCTTTGAGAGAAATTTCAAAGGGACATGACCTAGGGGTAGACCGCGAACACGGTGACGGTGACGGATAGACTTGACTTACAGATATAAAAAGTTGGAGAGAAGTAAAGAAACGTTGAGAAAATCCAGTGACCTGGCGTAAGAGTAATTATCTTACCGTGGTAGGAATTAAGCCAATTTGGAAACTTACCTAGAGGCCATGGCCTTCAATAAGCTGTCAAGTGCCAAGGTGTAAATAAGTAAGTAAGTAGGACCTTGTAGTTGACCAGCTATTAAAGAGTATTATAACAATCTAATTCAGCATATTGTTGAATAAGGATGATGAGGCGTTAGCGTATTCTGCGTCTCGAGTTGTGCATTTAATTGTGTTAATTACAATATTTCATTGAACAGGTTATATGATTATGGTGTAAGGTGCGTTTCCTTTTCTTGGATTTATCCATTTTTAAAATGTAGACAACATTATTAGTTTCTCATATAGACAAGACAATACATTGAAATGTTTAATACTGATTTGACCGGGATGAATGTGGGAGTCCCTCAAGGACCTACGGTAGATCCCGTCCTTTTCGCCCTTTACGTGCATAACACAAATCTTTTCAAATGTTATATTCACAATCTATGTGGACGACACTTCCCTTATTGTTTATAATAAATATGCATGTCATTTAATTGATAAATAATTGCGAAAATATTTGATCGCGCCTAATTGCCTGGTTTAATTCAATATCGTACGAGATTTGGCAATTTAATTCCAGGACTGCCACAATAAAAAGAAGCACAAACGAAAAATTTATCATATTCTTTCAAAGTAATCTCCATTTACACTTATTGCAACGTTCTAATAAAAGTTTTTGAAAACAGTCGGAAAAGGCGTCCGAAGGAATTGCATTCAATTCGGCTTCCACGTCTTCCACGTCTTGAAACCATTTTCCTTTGAGAACCGCTTTCACTTTAGGAAAGACAAAAAAGTCTGTCGGTGCTAAATCTGACGAATGGGGTGTGTGATTGATTTCAACAACGCCGTATTTCATGAGAAATAACTTCAGAATCAGTGCTCAATGGACAGCCGTATTGTCAGAACGTTCTTGGTCCTTCATTTCCTCGAAATTCTGGTCGCATTCGAGAAATGCGCTGCAATAATCTTTTCATCACTTCGACGTATAATGCACTATTAATTGTTTGCCCTTCAGGTAAAAATTCTTTATGGATCACACCCCATTTATCGAAAAAGGCAATCAGCATGATATTGGTTTTGGATTTTTGCAAACGAAACTTTTTGGGTCTTGGTGATGATTGCCCGGTCCACTGGCTTTGACGTTTCGTCTAAGGATTGTACTGAAACACCTACGGCTCTCATCGCCAGTGATGATGCAGTTAAGAAAATTCGCATTAGCACAAGTCTGAACGAAGTCCGCACACGATGCAACCGGGCAACCCTCCTCTGTTTTTGCTCATCAAATTTTCCTCTTTCCCAAATCTTCATGTAAAATTTGTCGAATAATCTCCTTATTAATATCCAACTCATCTGTCATCATTCGGAAAATCAGTCGGGGATCGTTTGCCACAATTTCGCTGACCTTTGCAATCGAATCTGCGGGCGCTCAGTTCTAGCGTCATCTTGAACATCCTCATGACCATCTTTGAAACGTTTAAACCATTCAAACACAGTAGCACAACCTAAGGTGTTATCACCGTACACTCTTTTTAACATTTCGTAAGTTTCTGCCGCAGTTTTTAATAATTTACAAGAAAACTTAATATTAATTCGTTGCTCCATGACGACTGACAGAAACACGATTTGCGAACTAGCGTCTTGCGAAGTAACTAACAGTTATTTGATGTTTTCATTAGCCAAGCCTTCTTGATAAAAGTGTGGACTAAAACATGCTGCTTTAATTTTGGCTTCATATCACGTATCTTTAGAGCTGCAACGTCAGTCCAGGAATTAAATTGCCAAACCTCGTATTTCAGTTCAGAAAATAATACAATTTTTTAAATGACAAAACCACTCGTAAAATAAATTGGGATGTTTCCAGTGAAACCTTTGTTCGTTTAAGTAGAATAATGTAAATTTTTGTAATAATCCTAATTTCAAATTAATCAATTATCATTAATTACTTATCTTTTTTGATATTTTTCAGTTAATTAGTTTGTATCATGCCCTTATTAAATTTCGACTCCGTTATGGAATATGTGTGTGGAGTGATTCTAATTAAATTTACTCATAAAAGAATTTTACGCTGCACAGTGGTTGTGAATAAAACTCATTCCAGTGGAGAAATAATTTACGTATGTCAACACTGTCTGGTATACATATTTTTGGAATTGGTCTGTTTGTTTATAAAAGCAAACATTTGTTTATTTTCAACAATCAGATTCATAACTATCAGACCCGTCAGTATGAGGCCTTGCATTTACCTTTTTCTAAAATTAATACTTCATATCACTAAAGAAAATATGTACCAAGACTTGGACCAATTTGCATAAGCGTATGAAAAACAACAGCACTGAAGGTTTGTTCAAACGTATATTAAAGTCATTTTTAATAAACGTGTGATTCGGTTGTTGATTATTGAAATTGTGAAATCGGGCGAATACAACTACGTGCCATAATGTTGTTATTACCTGTCTACAGCAGTTATCGGTGACGACTACTAAGAAATAGTAATTACATATTTGATCCGGAAATACTATCTCCCTATTGCTATGTATAAATAACTACAAAGTAACAAGCCAGAAAATATATTTCTTAAATTCGCTTGCTTTTTGTGTTAATAAACTAAATTTTAACACGAAAATATGGCCTCTTCAATACGTAAGCCTTGCTGTAGATTTCACTGAGTGCAGAGAAGATTGCAACAATTTGAAAGGATCTAGCGTGAATGTAGCTGTTCACTTGACATAACGGAATTAACTTGAAATAACATAAATTTTCATGAGTACATAGTTTCAGTAAACTCAGGTAACTACTTAATACAGAAAAACGAGAACGCGTTAACAGCTCCCAACAAATTTCAATCGACAATGCGCGTTTGGTAATAAGCGTCTGTCGTCGCCTGCTTTGATCCATGGATATAACACCCACTCTTCAAGATTGCTTTTGTGAGAAACAAATGGAGCAAATCTGCAAAATAGGGCACTGAACGCTGAACGGAATATGCTGAAATGCATGTTTTAGGGTTATTGCTTGTCGGAATTATTAATGCTCGGTAATGCAGACTGAAAATAGACTTTTCAGATTTATTCCCTCTCTCAGATTGAGTCTTACAATTTTATATTCACGTTTAGGGAGAGAGCCGCCTTTCATTCGGGCCTCTTTAAAAATGTAGAAGACAGAGGAAGTTGCAGAGAGTCCCTCAGCTTTCCGGTAATTATTTACTGCAGTTTAAGAAACAGGCCTCGTCAAAAATTCTAATATATTACCACTTAAGAAACTGTCTCTACCTGCTTCCCGGGAAGAGAACGGTTTTGCGTGAAATTTTAATTAAATTCTCTGAAATTATTATAATCACTTATCTCTCGGAGAAGTTTTTTGGCGAGATTAAACGAAACGGCGATATTTATTTCTATAAACAAAAGGGTTGCACTCTTCTCGTCTACATCAGCATTTCGTAAAGTAGAGGTTTGTGTTTGAACTCGCTTAGTCACTGACAAGTTCGAGAAATTGCAACCACCTGTAGTAGTATACGATTAGCAAACTCAGCCATCTCTTAGCTTTAACCTCGACGGATAATTAAATTCGTGTCAGAGCGAAAACCGCTCAATAAGTAAATTGAATCTATAGTCAGAAAGTGTGTTGTGGAACTGAGCCGATCGTGAATCCGGGGCAGGCGCCGGATCGTCGACCTAAACTCCGGAATAAGTCCGGATGGACCTGATATCGAACAGTGACCACAACGCTGCACTTAGCCGTGTTTTGGCGAGAAGACAATAATTTATATTGCACAAAACGGGGGTAGAAGCAGATTACGACTACTCTAAAAGCTCTTTTTGTGAAGGATGTTGATGTCCGGGCAAACGGAAAAAATTAAAACTTTTAAGGCAAAGTTCCGAAAGTCCGAAAGATCAATAATAAACTTCAGAATTCTTTTTAGTCAAACATTCGCGACTCTAAATTATTGCAATTAAGGGAAAGCAAACTTTGAAAACGACCTAAAACTTTAGCGTTTCAGGAGCGCCTTGCAAATGTTTAATGATTCCAGAATGGAACGACAGGAGATAATGATAAATAAATCGAGAGATCTTAAGCACTAAATACGAAAGTTACTACACGAATGTTATTAAATATAAACGTATGGTTTGCGGACTGCTTGTGTGCCAACTCCATAACCAATTGACACGAACCATTAAGTTGTAGTTTTTGCACAAAATCCACAACAGGAAGGATTTATTAATAACATCGAACACTTTTTACAAGGAGATATATATAAAGTGAAATCCCATTTCAGCAGTAATTTAAAAAAACATATGCCGGAGTGTCAGGAAACTTCAAGGACTATATTTGTAATGCGGTAGAATGCTGCAGGAAACTGTGACAAATTGTGCGAAAATGTAGATTGAAGGCGAATTGAGGTAGCGACAAAGAAGTCGGATACGCAGATGATATATACGGAAAGGTTTTATAACGAAATTGAATTACCTGCAACCGTGCCTCGAGCGCATTCGGAGTAGAAGCTCAAAAATCAGGGTAACAATATGGGAAAATTCTGATATTCTAAAATACCTTCATGACGTAAGACTTTAAGTTTAATTATCGACAAAAACGTAACAAAGTAACGTTTCACTGGAAAAACAAAATACGCAGAAAAATATTTCGTTAAATTTGCATTAATTTGACAATATTATTAAAGAAACTGAATTTAAGCTCGAAATAGCTTTTTAGACTTCTACGTTATGTGAAATCACTGAAATCAGCAACGAAGAATTAATTTAACAAAATACAATCTAAAATTAAGAATAGGTATTCTACATTTTGTGGAAAGTGGAAACTTGGTTAGAATAATCTCTTAAAATATAGATCAGTCAAAATAACTTCTAGTTGAATTTGTTTTCAAAGAAATTATTATTGTTAATTTGTACTGTTAATTCTGTTATTCTAAATAGTCAAACTGCACATTTAACTACCAAAGATGGCAACAATTGGAGATTTGACGCTTTATCTTACGATTTCAATTCTGGAAAATATGATCTTAATAATTAAGCAATGTATAGTTTTCGAATATGTTTTAAGAAAGGGTACATACTGCTGACAAAAAGAAAGAAAAGAGAAGCAGCAAAAGAACTGATGCTTCATAAAATAGACCATCACTTCAGGAAGTGCGAGCGAAGGGAAAGGGATAGATTAATAAATAAGTTTATATTTACAATTCCAGATGCGCAAATTGGTGTTATGCAAAAGTATTCAACAAAAATTGGAATATAAAATGCTTCAAATTTCCAAATCTAGATCAAATTTAGCTTCTCTCTAGACTCAAATTTTAGACGCTAGTTGTTAAAGCTGCTGAAATTCCGAAAGACTAATCGAAAAAGGTTGGAATTTTCAAATTCAGATTTTATATTTCAATTTTCTAAATCTAGCTTTAAGAATTGAGATTTCTTTGTTCTAATCGTCAAATGTCTATGAAAATTTATATTCTGAATTTCTAATTAAAATTTTTATTAGGGCCACCATCCTGTAATTAAATTGGGATTTTTAGAAATTCCATTAAAAAGGCCGAACTTCCCAATTTACGCCTTAAGTTTGAACTTCTTAACATTAGAGTTAAAATTCGATATTTGGATTCTGGACTTTTTTGTTTACAATTGCCATGATAAATATTTATTTCAGATTCTAAACTCAAATTTTATTAGAACTTTGATAATTTCAAATTGTCCAGAATGTTGAAATTTTAAAATTCAGATCTTAGCTTTAATCGTCTACATTTGGATTTAAATTTTAGACTTTAAACTTAACTCTCATCATCAAATTCCCATAAAAATCTGTAGTCTGCATCTGTAATTAAAATTTTCTTAAGACCACTTAGATTCTAAAATACCTTGAAATTTATTCTAAAAGAGATGTTTTCTGACTACCAAACTCAAATTGTTCTTATGGTTGTCGAAATTTGAAAATATCCAGTATATGCTACAACTGAATTTAATGTTGAATTTAAATCTAACTTCGAACTTAGGTTTAATTTTAAAAATTCTTATTCTATACTTTAAATCTAAAATTCAATCTTAGTTTTTTCATTATAAAATCTACATTCTTAATATCCAATTCACACAGTTATTAAGGTTGATAATATTCTAAAATGTTGAGGATTTAAATTTAAGTTAAATAGATCGAAATTACAAACTACCTGCAGAATCTTCGAAGATTCGAATTCTAGACTTTTAACTTGAGATTTGGTCTTAAATTTCACATAAAATCTATATTCGGATTTTCATGAAGGATATTCAGAATTTATAACCCAAATCTAAAAATATTCGAATCTAAAACGTTAGATTATTTTAATTTAAACCATATATTTGAAGCTTCTCTCTAAAAATTTTCAATGTAAGATTCAAATTTTTGACTTTCAACTTGATATTCGACTTTTAGTTTCTTACAAAATATCATTGTTTATGATTTTAAAGTCAAAATTTTATTACAGCTACTGAGATTTGATAAGTGCACAATTTTTAATATCAAAACTAATAAACACCTTTAATTCGAACTTTCCAACTCCAGATTTAAAAATCATGATTCAATATTGGACTATTACACTTGGAACTTGATATTCGATCTTAGATTTCTCATAAAAATCAAAACTCCAATTGAATCGATTATTACTGAAACAACATATATAAGTCACATTTTGGCTGTTTTGAGATTTTGATCCTATAAAATAGTTTAGAGGTAGATCAGGGATGTCCAACCTATGGCGCATGCGCCAAAAGTGGCGCATTGCATGATCAGAGGTGGCGCACTAAACCCCAAATTGAGGTCGTGACTGGCTGATTCAAATTTGAAAAAATAATTAATGTTTATCTTGTCTTTATATGAAATCCTTTTAGTTAAAATTGCTAAAAGTGTCTATATTATCATATACAAAGAGAGCAATAATGGCTGACCGCGCCGCTTCCTTGCAAAATGAACATAATAAAAATGTGCCGCTTCGTATGTATGAAAAGTAGTTTTTTTCGGTCAACCTTTCTTGCTCTCACAGTATATGTATATAATAAATCATTTTATGCATAACTATTAAATATATCCATATTACCATATTTTAAAAGTGCTGAAAAGGGATATAATATTGTATGGCGCATCTTAACTAAAAAATGAAAAAATTAACAAATTAACTATAAAAGGTTGGCCACCCCTAAGGTAGATCAACCGTTTAATGTTAAAAGAATCTAAGTCCCGGCATCCCAGCATCCCAAAGCATATGCTATACTGATCAAACCCGTTTAGTATTTGCAACTGAAACAACCTTATGTTGTTTTAACACTGTCACCGTATGTCAATTTCTAACTTTAAACTGTTTTATGTAGCTCTTAAATTAATTATTAGATATGTTTTTTTTTTGACAGTGAATCTCTGTGAAACAATATTCTAATACACAAGAGTTCGTAAACTTAACACATTTATTACAAGACAAGTGCATTCCTTTTAGCAATAAATTGCAACTATTATAAACAAAAACAAATATTACTATGGTGCTTATCAACACTCTAAGATAGTAATCTTCAACTATTTACTACATATTTATTCTCAAGTATAATATCTTATTATTAAACGTTTTTTCTTTAAGCCCCAAAAGTTGTGAAAATTGACTTAGGTTATTTTAGCAATAAGCTATTCATACTGTTGTAGTAAGTACTGCAGAATTTAAATTCCAGTACACAAAAGATTCCTTCAGGCTCGAATTTTCAAATTCAGGCTTGAGATTGCCTCCAAATTTATATGTCAGATTCGAAATTTTAGAACCTGAAACTTGATTTTGATCTTAAATGTTCCAAAAAGTCTAATTTTAAGGTAACATTTTCGCAAGCATACGTACCAGTGGCGGCTGGTCCATAAGCGCTGCGACACTGCAGCACCCCCATAACAAAGTACGGAAATTAATTACCTATTAAATTTGTACTTCAAAATATCAATAATATAACAATCATTCAATATTTTGTATAATTATTACATAAATTTAATTAATTAAACCGCTTTTATAAGGAATTATTTTAACCGAAGGTGTAGATTCCATTCAGAGCGCTGACAAATTTAGCAGTGTCCAAAACGTAGTACATTCGGTGCACGTTCCGCCGCGATTTGTTTGTTTTAATAATACATGGTAAAAGTAGTCCGAACGCTGCTATCTGGGCAGCCTCTCAGCATTATTGCATCATGTCGTTCGGCTCTTGGACATCCGATCCAACAAAAACAATAATACGTGCGAATACAACGAAAAAACTAGGTGATGTCATCATTGTGCAAGGACGTCTTGGGCGACGGTATGTGTAATATAAACAGGAATATTAAATAATAAATAGTTCGTATTTCCAACTTAATTGCAACATCACTGCGAAGACGGTCAAGGCTGCTCCAGGGTTAACAGGTGATCGAAAAATTTTGTGAAGCTAAAAATCGCAAAATGGATTTTATATTTAAATAAAAATTCTTTTTATTTCATTTTCCAGTAAGCTTATTTTTTTTATAAATTGAGTAAAATTTCGATTTGTTTTGTTTTATTTAAGGCACCTTAAATAAAATAAAAGGCACCTTAAATAAAATAAAAGGCACCTTAAAAATATCAAGGATCGTTACTGGTATGTAAGTATATTTCGAAAGCTGCAGCACCCCCATAATTTCAAGCCACGAGCCGCCACTGATACGTACTGTCTTTTGGAATTATTTAAAGCTGTTGACATTATCAACACTGTTACATAAAGTAACATGAGTCAAAACAGCAGAAAAAATCAATGGAGCGAGTCATTTCTGCACAAAAACAAATACAAATGTCAAACAACTGCAACTCTTAAAGATCTAAAAACGTTCAGAGAGCTTAACAGTGATTCGGACAATTATTGTTTGATAGTAGCAGCAGCACAGAAAGTGAACATAGAGAAAACAATAAAATTAAACAGAAATTAAGCAATAAAATTACTTAACACAGAAAAGCTCCAAAGAAGGACAAAATTGGTGAAGAAATGATAAAGAAAGGAGCAGAAAAAATACATACAAGAACATCTGAACTAGTTAGTCACCTGGAACACAACAAACATTTCAAAAATATTGGCACACAGAGAAATTAATAGCGGTAATATAGAAGGTTAATCATCAATTTATCCATAATTTCTGAGGGTGAAAATAAATCGATTTAAGGCGTCTCTACAAAAATACATTCCAAAAAAGTTACGACCGTTTAAATCGAATAAGTTAAATGGTTTGAAACTTCTAGGTGATAAGTCGTACAACGTTTACCTATTTTAGGGGCAATATTTTAAAGAAAAATAACGCAAAATCGGGGTCATCTTTAGGGTTTTTAGAGGGTGTGACCCCTTTGACCGCCCCCGGTTTCTTCTCCTCGGCGTTTTTTCCCCATCCGATCGCCTATGCATTTATAGATCTATTTTAATACTTTTTTAGTCTCTTAATAATTTTTGGAATTTGTTATAGGGTTGCACTATTAAATATGGCCGTTATCGTATCGAGCTGTAGGTGTGATTCTTGTTTATTTATATTGATTTTCGTCAAGCCTCCGATAAAGTTTAAAAGCAACGACGGTTTAAGATAACGACAAATATTAAAATGCCAAATAAATTAATAAATTTAGTAGAAATAAGCCTGTAGAACATCAAAGCTGGAGAAACAGAAAGCTTTGACACTAATATAAGAATCCGACAATGAGATGCACTGTCATCAACACTGTTTAATAATACATTAAATAGTACAACAAGAAAAACAAATTGTGGGTTGATCAGTGCTACAAAAGACTGTCAAGAAGTCGAAGTAATATCAAAATAAACCTAAAAACCGACAATTATACATTTGAATGGGTAAACAAGTTTAAAAGTCTAGGGGTGCAATATTGTATACTAATAATAATAGGAAGGAGGTTTTTGATCTACTCTTCCATAGTAACCGGTCCTGGTGGGAGAGAGGTACCGCGTTAACGGGGCAATCGGGCCACCCCTTCTAGTTCTGACCGGAGACAACAAAGCCTAAACCCCCTCACTAATAAATGAGTAGATTTGAAAAAAGTTCAAAAATAAGAGAAAATGGAGAGACCTTTGCCCTATATAGAGATTGGTAGAGGCTAATAATAATAATAATAGGAAACAAGAAATAAAATATAGGTTGGAAGCAGGTCATCGAGTATTTTATGTGAATAATAATTTCCTTGGCAGTAAATAAACCGCAAAGGAAACGCAAAAAGGAGGATTTATACAAGTATAATCAGACCAATCACATGTGCAGCAAAAGTTTTACGGCTTAAAACCTAAAAAGAAGAACAACTACGCATACTCGAAAGAAAAATACTAAGACGAGGTTCTCACTAAAGTTTGCTTTTCTATTTCCTTGACTTTTCACCGGCCAAAATATTTTCCTATCCCTGACTATGAATCCTTTTGTTAATGCTACTTATTACAAAATAAATTAATCGAGTTATCTTCCAAACAAACTATGTATATAAAAATACGAAGAAACGTAAAACATACGAAACTGTAGGACATACTTAACTACTTACTTAATCCTTATGTCTTTCTACCCTTCTGGGTGTAAGACGTGGGGTTGGATTGCGTTTTCTTCAGGTCCTTTATTCCAGAATTTTCTTCATTTCTTCCGGTCCTTTACTTGTTGCATCACTTCTTGTAGTTTCTTTCCTCTGTTCATCCATGTTTTTCTTGGTCTTCCTCTGTTTCTTTTCTTTGTTGTTCTGTCTTCAAATATTCCCTTATTTCCCAGGAAGGTTTTTTTATACTGGTGAAAAGTTTACCGGTGTTTGTCGTTCTTTCTATGATTTCGTTATCTAGTTTTCCGTCTTTTAATATCATTGTTCCTAGGTATTTGAATTTCTCTATTTGTTCTAGCTGTTTGTTTCCTATTTTGATGGAGTGGGTTCTATCTTCTGTGCTTATGGTGATTGCCTTGGTTTTCTCTATGTTTATGTTCATGCTGTAATTTTTAAGCGTTTGGCTGAATAATTCAAGGTTTTTATGTAATGTTTTTTCATCATCTGCAAATATGACCATGTCATCTGCGTAACATACTCCGTTATTTTTACTGTTTCCATCTTCCAATATCCTACTTCGTAGCTTTGTAAGTTGTTTTTTATCTTTTTTATGGTCTCGTCTAGTATTACTGTGTATATCAGCTAGCAGCGGCCTTAGTATGCAACCTTGCCTAATTACTCCTTTATTTGTTTTGAACATCTTTGATGTTTCGTGTTTCATTCTGACATAATTTTCCATATGTCATTTCTGTTTATTGTGTCCAAGGCTTTTTCTAAGTCTACGAAGCACATGTGTAGATTTCTCCTTTCCAGAATCGCTTTCTCCGGTAGTTGCTCTACTATAAATATTCCATCTTGCGTCCCTCTATTGGCCCTAAATCCAAACTGGGTATCCTCAAGAGTTGGTTCTACTTTACTACTACTACTCTACTGTAGGACATAAGGAGACATAATATAAAAAATAAATAAATATAAGTATATCCATGTATTTCATTTATATCAATCAATCAATTTATTTATTGTCCTGAAATTACAAAATATGTAACATAGGCAAACGTTAGGGGAGAATACATAAATTTACAAAAGTAAGTAAAATGGCACAGCTTAAAACAAGAACATATAACAGACAAAACGATTTATAATTCCTTTATATTGTAAGGTACCTTGTTAATCAAATATCGTTGTAACTGGTTTTTGAACTCTTTTGTATCTGCGAGGTCTTTTATGTGTTTGGGTATTTTGTTATAAATATTTACACAATGGTACATAGGATCTTTTTCGAATAAAACCGATTTATGAGCAGGAACCTGCAGGTCAAGGTTATGCCTTGTTTCCATAATACTGTAGGTGTCACAGTTCCTCTTAAAAGAATTTAGATGTTTCTTTGCATATAATGCAACATTGAAAATATAAATAGCTGGTAAGGTTAAAATCCTCAGATTTTTAAAGTGCTCGCTACAGGATGATTGTGCGGGAAGTTTAAGCATGACCCTTATTATCTTTTTTTGCATAATAAATACTTTGCCGGTATGAGTCGAGTGATACCAGAACTTAATGCCATAGGAGAGTATAGAATAAATCATAGCAAAATAGTAGGTCTTTAGACTATTAAGTGACAGATAGTCTCTAGTAAATCTAATTAGATAAAGTGCCGAATGTAATGTTGTCAAAATATTGGTAATGTGGTGGCACCAAGTTAAGTTTTCGTCTATAGTAACCCCAGAAACTTTACTGATGTAATTTGATGGACAGATTTTTGAGCAAGTTTGACATAAAGAGATTGAGAGGTGTTATTTTAAAAGAAAATTATACCTGTTTTATTATGATTTAGATACATACGATTTGAATCACACCAGGAAGCCATTTTAGAAGCTACTCCAGATAGAGACCGAGAGAGTTCGGCAATACTATCTGCTGCTACGAGGCAAGTCGTGTCGTCCGCAAACTGAACCAAGGAATGGTTGACAGGGAAGCCTTTACAAAGATCGTTAACAAAAACTAAAAACAGTAAAGGTCCCAAGACCGATCCTTGAGGGACACCTTACAGAAGATTTATTTGAATACGCATATTTTCTAATTTTTTTTTATTCGGTATAAGGTATGCACACCATTTGGACACGATTTTGAAGATACGACCGCATAAGGTTGTTAGCTACACCACGGACACCTAAGGACTCTAGTTTGTTTAACAGTAGTTGATGATTTTTAACTTCAAAGGCTTTAGAAAGGTCAAAATCATATTTGCCTTTATCCAGGTTTTCGAAAAGGTAACTTTTAATGAATTTAAAATTGCTGAATCTATTGAGTTGTTAGGTAAAAAGCCATACTGGGTTGCCGTTAGACAATTAACTTTTCGAAAGTGACTTAGGAACCTGTAGTGGATGACTTTTTCAAAAAGTTTTGCTAATGTCGACAACACAGCAATAGGACGATAATTTTTGACAGAATTTTTCGGTCCCTTCTTGTGGCTAGGAACTATTTTTACGATCTTTAGATGGTCTGGAAACGAAACACCCCTGTAACAAGAGAGGCGTTAATTATGATACTTAAGGGGTGTGAAATTAATTCGGCTACATTTTTGATTATCACAGCGGGTACTTGATCGACACCGGCTGACAGCTTCGAAGGCAATTCGAGTATCATGCGTCGCACCTCACTGGCGTCTGTTGGAGAAAAGAAGATAGACTTTTGGATAAGGAGGTTATTAGATGTGGTTGTACTAGAAGTCATTAGTTCCGAATCATAATCTACTTTAAAATCAGAATTAAAAACTTCCACAATTTCTTCGGGATTAGATAGACTTACATTATTATGACTAATAATAATCTCTTCAGGGTTTTTATTTTTATTTCTGGTACGATTTAGGATACGCCAGAGGCTTTTTGATTTATTGTCAGAATTTGTAATTACTTCACTATAATGATTTTTCCTCACTTATTTGAGAAAGACTCTAAAGTTCTTTCATTCTTCTATCACTTGGTAGTCAGCATATTTCGTGCAAAACAATATTGGTGTTAGGTAATGAAATTTATTAGTGGTAAATTCCTGACTTCCTGACTTTCACCGACCTAAATTAAAACAACAAAATTGACTATGTTCGTAGACAATTGATAAAAAAACAGTACAGTTCAAAAAATAACTATGAGCTGCTAGGGGAGATAAGAAAAGTGAATATTATGAGACACATAATACCACCACGACTCAGATGGATAAAGAAAGGTATTCAGAAACAAACATGCAAATATCAGAAGGAAAATATTGAGGAAGGCTCAAAACAATATAGTGGGATCAAGTTCTTGAGAATATAACAACAATGGAAATTACTAAATACTATGTAGGCCAAACAAAAATCAATAAAAAGGAGTACAGAATAAAAATGAACTCTAAATTACTACATGAGATTGTTGGACATGATATTATAAGTCGCATAAAATCACATCATCTCAAGACATATATTAAAAAGCAAAAATAATACTATCAAAAGAATCACGCAACGCAAGTCTAGTGATGGGAAAATGATGGGATCAACTCTTGGGAGATATTAAAATACTGAATATTAGAAATAGGAACCAAAAATACTAAAGGGGATACTAGGTCCAAAGAAAATCAATGAATAAGAGTACAGAAATGAACTATGACCTGCTACACGAGATTTTAGAAAAGAATATTACAAGACACACAAAATCACAACGACTTAGATGGACAACGCATGTTGTAAAAAGCAAGCATAATTTAATTATCAGAACAAGTACTGAATGGTGGCCTTGTGAAAGAAGATGTATAGGAAGATCCCAAAATAAGATGGTAGGATCAAGTATTGAAGGATATTAAAAAAACAATGGGAATTAGAAATTGGAACAAAAATACTAAGGGGGATGATGGGTTCTAAGAAAATCAATGAAGAAAACTACAGAAAAAAATTGACTCAGTTTTGCTTCAGAAAATAGAAAAAGAGGATACCGTAAGACACATGAAATTACCTACGAATCGGATGAATACGATACCAAGCAAGCCTAATACAAATTAGAACAATCACTCAATGGAAACCTAGTAAAGAAGATGTCTAACAAGATCCCAAAATAAGATGGTAGGATCAAACCTTGGAAGATATTAAAATAATGGATATAAAAAATTGGAACCAAAAATACCAAAATGATACTATGTAGGTCCAAAGAACATCAATGAAGAGGAGCGCAAAATAAAACTGAACTGGCTTACTACAAGAGATTAGAGGATATTATAAGACACATATGTATGAAAATCCAAGGATAACACAAACCTCACAACTACCCCTGAAGGAAGAAAAAGAGGAAGGCACAAAATAAGATGGTGAGATGAAGTTTTGAAAAATATTAAAACAATAGCTATTAGAAGTTACAACAAGAAATACTTAGAAGGATTTTAGATCTAATGAAAATCAATGAAGAGGAGTACAGAACAAAAATGAAGTATGAGTCCCTACAGAAGATAGAAAAAAAGAATATCGTAATACACATAAAATAAGCAAGAACTCCGATGGATGAATGGATGTATTAAGAAGTGGACAGAATATAAATATTAGAACAATAACTGAATGGAAACCTAGTGAAAAGAAAGACGCAAAACAAGATGATGGACTAAGTGGTGGAAAATTTTAAAATAGTGGAAATTAGAATTCGGAAGAAGAAGAAGAAGAAGAAGACTAATGGCAGGAAACAATGGAGAAAACTAGTAAACAAAACAAAGACATTCAGCAAATTATAAAAAGAAAAATAAGAAATCTATTGATTAACTCACCCTATAAAATATATTTTGAGAGCTTTCGGCAGAAGCGGCCATATTCCTGAAAGGGGCGTAATGCCAAATAGCAGAAGAAGAGTTTGTTTCACTTAAGTACCTGTAAATTAAAAAAGAAATTACGGTCAACAACCCCAATTAATAGGGCGGATGGCTTACCATTGAATCACACAATTATTTGTGTACCTTAAATATGAACTTTTCAAGTAAACACTTACATCGACTGCCATAAGCTACCACAAGCTTAAAGCTTTATTATAAATTCTGTATAACAAAGCACTAACAAGCATTTTTGAAGAAATTTAAGCTACATAAAAAGAAAATAACGTAGCTCCTTTCCTGAAAAGAAATTCCTAGAAATTGACTTAAATACAGAAAATTTGATTTTTCAGTTGCACCACCCGAAAGATGTCATTTTCTGTTTTGGTAGACATCTCTTTACTGTTACTTCGCCTCTTAAGCAAGTTATTCGCCTTACGGAATAATCTGAATTGCAAACTCAGCAAAAAGAAATTAGTTGCAGCTACTTTTACATTTAGATATAAAAGAAAGATACAAAGGGAAGGTGAAGGTTTTTAGGTGAAGTTTTTATCTAAAATTATATTTAGTCCAAGTTTGTTTATCTGAACAATTGAAAATAGAGCTGAGTACATATTATAAATCTTTGTGAACAATAGCAGGGTGTGAATTTACGCTGTTGAACCTCGAAGAACAAAAGTAACCGGGGCCAAGGCTGAAGCAAAATCCGTTTAGCTGGGGTTGACGCCGGCTTTGTGTACATTTCTCTATTTATTTAGTCATGCGTAAAGCATCGGCAAAATTTTAGTGCAATCTTTAAACTTAGAAAAGCTCTCGAGGTTGCCACCTGAAAAAAATTGCTTTAGCGCTTTATAAAAATAACGTAGGATACAAAACGCAGGGCTATTGGCCTACTTTCTTAAATTTAGGGCGAATTTTGCGATGTTACTATTATCCGTTAGTATATAAAGGGAACAGAGACGATCCCTTATTTAAATAAACCCGCTAAATCCGCCGGACAGACGTTCCGCTAGCTGTCCACGTAAAATAGCCACTTCAGTTGCAAATGAGATCATCGGATTTGTAGATTAGAGAGAAATTTATTCGCTTTACCTCAATAACATAAATAATATTTTATAATAGGGAAGCTTACATTTAAACGTTGCTACACTACTGCCAACGTAAATTGCATAAAATATTTTTGTACTTAATCCCTTTCCTATGCAAATTTGTAGATCACTACAAGTAAAATTCGTACTGAATGCAAGCAAGACCAGCTTAGGAAGTTTTTAGATTAATTTTCTTGGAGAACCATACTGCCTTACCGAAAGTTAAAGATGACAACAGTAGGTACCTAATAAAAGGATTTTTTGTAAACTTGCATTAACTTAATAAATATATTGCAGTGGCTACCCATAAAATTGATCAATTCTCAGTAGATTTGAATATTTAGTAATAAAAGCAACTTTGTCTTATCCATAAAATTTATTAAATGAGCTACATACATACTGGATGATTAATATAAAACGTGCCCCTTAAAACGTTCAAATGTAACCCAACATACGTACAGCTATTAGAAAATACTTACAGCCCGATTCATCAGTGGGGTCTAACTCGTTAGTCAGACTAACGAAAGATACACCCGTGCAATCCTATTCATGAAACCGTTGCACTATTTTTTACGCCACTAATTACATGAAAAGTTAGACCCGGCCTACGCAGGGACTCAAAAAGTGCGCAACTTGACAGCTGTACGAATTTTTGGTTTTTTTAGACAAATTTAGAGCAAAGTACTTCTATAACTAATGTTTTAGATGTTGCAAACGGTTTTTATGATAATAAAAGTGGGTATTAAACAACATTTAACGTATTGTACGTTATGTGATGGTATTTCGGCTTTGCGCGCTACGGCACGTGTTTTTTCTAAGTAAAACTATATTTACAGGTTTATATAACACAGCAAGCACAATTTATACATATTCCCTGCTCTAGAAATGTTCTGTTGGGCCTATAACTACTAAAACTACAAATTTACAAGAAGCATTTTGTTTGAATTCACAAAAATTGTACCAGTTTTAGAAGATAATATGAATAATGTTCTTATTAAGCAGTACTAACAAGTGACCAACTAGCAATAAGTAGTAAATCTACAAATGGTGCTGGCAGCGCCCGATACATATCAGTTGAAGTAGGTACGTTAACTTTTGTTAGTTTAATTATTATAATTAACGTGTATTTATATTTTGCAATAATATTTATTATACAGTGTGTTTCACTTTACATGAATCCACTTAAATAACTGTGTTATTAATAACGCAATTAGTATAAAACTTTTACCAGTGGTAGATGAATCTTTTTGTAGGAATGAAATTTTTTCGAGTCCAAATCTAGCCAACTATGATTAAAATAAAAACTGGCGTTTCAAGTAAAGTCATAGCAGCGATTAAGATAGAGCAAAAAAGTATTTAAAAAAGTTGTTGCTAATCTCAAAAATACTCCAAATATGAAGTTTTGCTGAAAAATTTTCATTTTTAATTTTCTACATTATTGTGTGAACTCATTAAAAAATTCCTTATCTCAAATATCAAGTATGCGATGAACACTCAAAACAATTAAACATCGTTTGAAACGTCAGCTCACAAAACGAATTACATTGAATTTTTCTTGTTTGATTAGTGATGGCTGAACAACGGTTAAGTACCTATTCCTGAAAAAGTAGAAAAATTAAAATTAAAATTTTTCAGTAATTATGAAATCCATCAAACATATCTACTTGTGCTACGTGTTATAATTTTATGTGAAATACGAAATACGTATGTGTTTATATTAATTATTACTTTTATGGTTTTACAGGGTATTTGACGTTCGCTATTAAATTATTGGATTATTCCGACACGCATAATTATACGTAAAATTATAACATGTAGCACAAGCAGTCATGTTTAGCGCATTCCACAATTCCAGTAATCAGAAACTGAATAAAAGCAAAAAAATATTGTTGTCTTCAGTATGATTAGTTTGCCTACGCCTACGACATGGTCCTAGCCACACAAACTAAAAGCTTCAACGATGGCGAACCAATACTGTCCTCAGACTTAGAAATATTAAGTCAGTATTATAGTAAATGGCGACTTTGCCCTAACCCTGAAAAGACATAGGCTACGGCTTTCCACCTGAATAACCGCCTAGCCCATGCACGACTAAATGTAAACTTCTGTCAGAAAAAAGTGAGACATAACTTTCAACCTAAATACCTAGGGGTAACGTTAGACCGCTCTCTCACTTATAAAAGTCACCTAACTAAAACGGCAGAAAAACTGAAAGCAAGGAACAACATAATAAACAAACTAGCAGGAACAACATGGGGCGCAGACGGAGATACATGAGAACAGCCGCCCAAGCTCTAGTCTTCTCCACGGCCGAATACTGTGCATCAATCTGGCTCAGAAGTGCACACACTAATAACGACGTCCAGCTAAACGAAACAATGTGAACAATAAGCGGCACCCTCAAAACTACACCAACAACATGGCTGCCAGTGCTGTCCAACATAGAAGCTCCGACACTTAGACGCCTACGAGCTACGGATAACGAATGGAACAATCCAGATAACCAATACCAACTTCCCATTCAATATATCATAGATAACCCCCCTCAAACAAGACTAAATTCTAGGAAACCATTATGGAACGAAGTAGTTATACATCAACCTCAACGATTTGACATACAAGAAACTTGAAAAAGAGAATGGTCACTAACTAACTTAGGAGTCATTACCCAATATATGGACCCCACCAAGAAACTACCAGGAACCAACCTACCAAGAAAATCATGGAGCAAACTAAACCGCCTAAGAACGGGCCATGGTGGATGTAAAGTCAACCTTCACAAATGGGGAATAACCAACTCACCCGAATGAGAAAATTTTCAAGTGACTATAAGGACTTAGCTGAAGCAGCACCGAAGGCAATGGAATGGATAGCAAACCTTGACATCGAATTATAACATGGTTATTTATTTATTAATTATGTACTGTAAACTTATAAATGTAATTGCTGGTATACTCTCACAGATATACGAATGAATTCTGCTAAACATACTCCTTTCTGGAATTCTTCGGTTGGGAAACCGCTCTTCATACAAACGACGTGCCCCTCTGGTATTTCGATAGGCCCAACCATACATAAAATGCATGTCTGCTAATTCTAAATTTGTGCACATTTTGACACGACGACTAACTTTTTTTGTTTGATTTTTACAGCAAATATTCCAGACACCTTAGACCACGATCCAAAAATTGCTCATAACTCGGAAACGCGCGATTTTCGGACGCATGATGTAACGCCCTACTTTAGGGTAGTGGCGCTGGGTAGCTCGGTTTGGGCCGGGTTGTGTCTTAGCTCGAATGATTAACACAGAGGTTTAGTAAATCCGCATAATAAATAAAAATGTAATTTTAATAGTAAATACAACGTAAATTATAATGTAAAAAACTAAATGTACAAGTTCAAAAATAAAATAAATGTGGTTCGAATAATTATTGTAATAATCCTTGGTTCCACTTGCTGCCTGTGAAGCGGCGCGCGTCGCAGCGCATGTCGGTCTCGATTCCGCCTGGAGTGGGGCTGAAGCGGGTGCTTAGCGAGAAAAATGGCGGCGACTCGTGAATATTCTGTTAAAGTAAACAAACGTTAAAATAGCAATTATTAAATATCTCGGCGGACCGGAGTGCGTGTTCCTATTGGCCTTGTTGTTGGTGGCTAGTGAAGGAATTAAAATTTGTAACGGCAGGTAAGTGAAACCTCTAATCGTAGCGTCGTTTTTTGTTATCTCAAGCGGTTTCCGTGAGGAAGTCGTTCCAGGTTGACGGCTTCTTCCGGGAAGTGTCAGGGTTGCTGGGGAATGTGGGGGTTTGGTCGGACACGTCTTCCCTACTCGAGCCGACGTGGAGGAGCTGGAGGTCACGTCGTCTCTATTCGAGCCGACGTGGAGGAACCGGTGGTTATCGTCGTCTCTATTCGAGCCGACGTACGGAGCTGGTGAGTGTCGTCGTCAATGACTGACCGACCTGGAACAACTGGAGGTCACGTCGTCTCTATTCGAGCCGACGTGGAGGAACTGCTGGTTACGTCGTCTCTATTCGAGCCGACGTACAGAACTGGTGGTTACGTCGTCTCTATTCGAGCCGACGTGGTGGAACTGGTGGGTATCGTCGTCTCTATTCGAGCCGACGTACAGAGAAGGTTTTGGAATCGGACCGAGGTTCGGTGGATTCTGTCTCCGGTCTCTGGCTGGCCTTATACGGGGAAAGATGAGGCGGTCACGTACACACGCTGGTGGGTCGTTATCACTACGCTAAAAATTCCACTAAACGCACACCTGTACACGACTTTCTATTATTAATTTCATTCATAGATTATTATTCAAAAGGCTTTAATTACAGGTGGCACGTTACAATGTTTATATGGACTTTTTTTTATATATTGAAATGATATCTGCCTTTGGATGTTTTAATTTGAGATACTGTTACTTTTGATTTGTTAATGAAGGTTATTTTCTAAAGATTTTTAATGCAGATTTTATTATAAAAATTGTAATATAAATTTTAAGTGGCTAGATTAAATTTAAGTTGTTAACGTAAATAATTTATTGTTATAATTATTGTTAGAGTATAATTAGCTAAGATTAGTTGGCATAGAAATTATAAAATTAGTTGTCATAGAAATTAAAATAATTGGTTATCATCGAAACTAGAAACTTTGTAAATATAGTTGTTATGGTTAAAAACATTTTGTGAAAAAATTCTTGGATACGAGAAAAAACAAAATGATAAACAAGAGATTATAATTTGCATTTGCACGGGCAAGAAGCAAATAAATTTGCTCGTCCAAAATTATTAAATCTCAAGTGAACCTACAAAGAGCAAAATGGCATACTACATATTGTTTTTAGAATGTATGTGAGATCTAATCATCTAAGCCGGGTGAAGTGTGGATTAGATGCTAGGAATGCCAAGAATGGGCACACTGTGACTGTACCGGGGTTTCCAGAAAATTGAAGAACTATACATGTGAACTCTGTGCATAGATTTCTTTTTTTTTATAAATATTGCGTTTTTATTGAGCTAACGTGCATTTTTTATTTTGTATTAAACATTTATAGAGACTTCTTCTTTTGAAACAAATATTACAGTTTATATTTCAATTGGGTACATGTATTTTCTATTTTAAATTAAACATTTAGTTACTTTGTTTGGGCAAAAAGATACAACTATGCCGTTTTGCCCAGGGCAAAATGAATTTTTGTAATGTTTTCCTTTAAGTGCAGTAAATAATTATAAGCTTCAAGAATTCTTTTGTTAATGTAATAGATCAAAAGGGCAATGTATGAGCATCTTATAACTATTTTTGCAAAGAGTTTACGCAATATACCTATTTACATCGAAAAATAAATTCTTCAAACAAAAAGTATGTCATTTTAGACACAATTCCCATAATTATAATTTGCGAGAATTAAACATTGGGCGTTTGTCTCGTTTAGCCAGATTTTTATTATTTTGTAATTAAAAAGTAGTAAAAGCTCAACTGAATAAGGAAGAATAAATATTGAATGAGCATTAATTGTCGATTGTAAGTAATTTTAATGAGTAGAGAAGCATTTAGGAAAACGCTGAAATTAATTAGAGAATCTTCAGTTGTAATATTGATGTTTGTGATTATATTTCTATTTTTCGGTAAGTTCATTCAGCAGCCAAACTGTTTCGAATTTAATATTTTTAGTTGATAAAACTGTTTTTGTTTATATATATTACTAAAAAAGTGTTGTTTCTTTACAATTATCTAAAATTCGGTATGCATAGAAATCTGGTTTCCAATAGAAACAAAATTTTACTAGATCTTTTAACATTTTTTAAGTACCCACTTATTATTCAGGTATGAATACAAATAATAGAAAAATACTTCTACAAAGAATCCAAAGGTTTATTAATATCGTTATATTCATACAAACCTTCCTATGCCTAATTACGTAATTAACCACGAAAAAACTTTCTAATTTGATTTAAAAAAAACTGTAACTGTAACAGAAATTTTATCCACTTGACCAAATATCTTCATTAGCTATTTCTATTATACAATTCGGTTTGATTGTTTTTTGTAACTTCATATTTTGGATTAAGTAAAATTTGTTGAAAAATATCAAAACTCCTTTAGCTTTTTATAACAAAAATAAATCATTTTAATCTTTCAAAATCTGCTTTTTATATTGGTTCAGTTTAATAAAAATCATTGAATTTGTGTTTTCAATCATTTAGAAAGCTCAGGGCACAATCTTTTCTATTCAAGATTTGATTCTATTCCCGGTTATTTCAACTTTTATTCTTTATCAAACAGTTCAGGGTTTATCATGCCTTAAATTTGAATGCATTTTAAGAAATTCATAAAAATGAACTCTGTCAGTTCGAATAAATGGTCTAGAATTAATGTGATAGATTTTTATTTTTATTTTATATGTGCTTAACTAAACTGGTTTAAGCGTTTAGGCAATTTAAAAACTATTACTTAATGGTAACCGTAAGTTGTGAAGAAGGTATCAAACCTAAAGATAACCCCCGAATTAGGAAACTGAATCAGCACTGTACTTAGTTTAAAATTTCATGGATAGCAATGTTTTCACTGGAATTACTAATTAAATAAATGTTGGGAAGGTAGCTTTTATTATGTAAACTTCCCGAAATATCTTTGATATTTCGAGGCTTGTACAAACGGAAAAGAAGGTCAATTTTTGTCTTAACTTGGTAATAAATAATTCTTACAAAAAACAATTCCTAGAGCAATCATTAGTGGCCGGTACAAACATATTTTTGCAGCTCGTGTAGTCGTTTTATCCAATTACATCAATTTTACCGTCCACGCATTTCCGCAAGTTCCTTTCATTTACTAATATTGTTTGTTTAGGTTTCGTCATTTGAACAGTGGTGTAGCTTGCAAGCTAATTATTCTTTACATCATTAACCCTTCTTATTACTTAATTAGATTTAAATTTAGCGGCTTCCTAGTATTAGTCGTCTGAAATTCGGAATAAATATATCTGTTTGTGAATTCAAGAAAGCGGTTTATACGTAAAATCTGCCTCAATTTAATTCAATAAAGTTTATGGGTGTAAGGGCGGCATAAACAACCCCGTATTATAAAATAATTCTTCTTGTTTGTAAACTGGCGCCATCAACTGCTATTTTCCACCATCACACACGACTAATGTTGGAAAATGGTGTGTGAGTCTCCTTTTTTACGGCACACGAGGGGATTATAGACACTGCCTTAAAGCGATGAAAACCTATTTTATTGCCTCGAAACTTATTCCCTTTGCTTCAAAGTGTCGACAGTTTTCAAGCTGTAAGATCAGAACTGTTAGGGTGGGGAAAATTATGGGGCTGCGCTCCATTGAATTTCCTAAATGTATAATATTTTTCCTATACAGGCCGACCTCTTGTGTGTTTTAAAGACGCTTCCATCATCATTTATTCACGCACGCCTTATTTTGACGGTCTTAACCTTAACCTAATTATAATTATATTCCGAAAGTAAATTAGGTAAAAGTTTGTTTGGGGAAAATTTAGTGCTCCGGGATTCGGCTATTCTGAGATGATTATAAACCCTTTGCCAAATACAAGGAATGCAATTAACAAACTTTAAAAGTTTCTGTAGTCGTCTCAAAACTATAAGAAAGCTTTTAAGATGAAGTTAGAAATAAGTCAAGCCATTATTTTGGAGTAAACTGCAATTTCCATTTACATGTCAACAGCGGGGTTAATTAAAGAAGTTAGCAGAATAAGTGCATTCTTGTGTTAAGTTCAAGTTACTTATTAAACGGAAAGTATGGAGATCGAGATTGCCACTTTAAGTGTAATTTAGACTAAAAAGATTCTTGTATTTGTACAAACCGAGAACTTCTTCACTTCTGCCTCGGAGAATTCAAAAACGTATTTCCACAAATTTGTGTTAAAATGTCGCGTATTTACAAGGCATCGTTTTAAATTTTCAGAAGCTGCTCTGTTCTCATGACTTCAAAATCCAGAGCAGCTTTTATTTGTAACGCAGTTTGTTTCCGTCTATGTATTTTAAATTTAAATGATAAAAGCCGAGTCTGAATAATGTTTTTCGTTATGAATAAGTGAAACAAATCCTTTCACGTAACACAGAGGAAACGGAAATGTCAAGAGGAGATTTAAATTTGTAGCGCAAGGTAGATTTACTTACTGTCGATATGTACAAAGAAAAATCATTATCTTTATTTCGCTTACTTAATATTCCATTGAAAAGGCAACGTATAAATCTAATCTTTTGATTTACTTAAAGCAATTCCCATGAAGCAACACGTTAATAAATACCTATGTATAAACTTTCCTTATTATTATTTACCATGTCATTTTTAAACTTAAAAATAATCAAAATAAATTTAAAATTCACTTAAATGTATTTTGTTACTTTAACGACCACTCCTCATTTTTTCATATACATACGTCTTGTCTGTTAACAATGGCCTTCATTGTGATCTCACGCTTAAAATGGTCTTTAAATAAAGCCGTATTTAAAGTAAATATAAAATAATACAACTGTATACTGTTTTAATGCGTAAAAAGGAGATGCACGATATTACTAGGTAATTAAACGTGAAGAGAGAATACATTTGCCAATGCCAATGTCATTCAAATCGAAAACATTTATTATTTTGATTTGCTTCGCATTTTATTTAATGCAGGATGCACATTTAAAAAAAAATTTCAATTATTTGTACAGGGTGTCTCTAAAAGGTCTGTACAAAACGCTAGCACAAATTCCCGAGGCTAAAATATGAGGATCTAGCCCAATTTACCTTAGTCCAAAAGTTGATAGTTTCCGAAATACAGGGTGCCAAAGTTAATATTTTTTAAAACTTTTTTGTAAATATTTATCTTAATAATAGCATGATTTGCACGAAATTTGGTACTTAGGGTTTTTTAGGATGAGAAATCGAGATCTGATCACAGTTTCGATGCACATTGCAGAGGGCGCCACCAGCAGCACTTCGCCTACATCTAAAGCTTCGTAACTTTTTTATGCCTCGGTGCATTAAATTTCTGATTAAAAATTCTTATTCCTTGGCATCTTTTGTCCGAAAAAGGTATACCTAGCAGGTGTCGCTTCGAGCAGCCGTTTCTAAGATAATCGAATTTAAATGTTTTATTCCGTACTGAAACTCGTCGTAGCCCCCCTTCACACTTTATCCAGGCTAGATACAGAGATGATGGAAAGGGTGCAGTTCAACTTTATCCGTATAATTAATCTTTGTGTGCATGAAAACGGAGGTCATTTTGAAAATTTACTTAGACTTTATTCCTATTGTACTTTGCCATATCATTGTTAGCTCGTTGCAATTTAAATTTTTATTGTTGCTGGCCTGTTGGCAATTAAACACGCTCCAAATTTCTTGGACCAGTCCTAAGCCTGGATAAAGTGTGAAGGGGGGATACGACGAGTTTCAGTACGCAATAAAACATTTAAATTCGATTATCTCATAAACGGCTGCTCGAAGCGACACCGGCTAAGTATACCTTTTTTGGACAGAAGATGCCATGGAATAAGAATTTTTAACCAGAAACTTAATATACTGAGGCACAAAAAAGTTATGAAGCTTTAGATGTAGGCGAAATGCTGCTGGTGGCGCCCTCTGCAATGTACATCGAAACTGTGATCAGATCTAGATTTCTCATCTTAAAAAAACCCTAAGTACCAAATTTCGTGCAAATCATGCTATTATTAAGAAAAATATTTACAAAAAAGTTTTAAAAAATAATAACTTTGGCACCCTGTATTTCGGAAAGTATCAACTTTTGTACTAAGGTAAATTGGGCTAGATCCTCATATTTTAGCCTCGGGAATTTGTGCTAGCGTTTTGTACAGACCTTTTAGAGACACCCTGTATAATGCGGCCATTTTATATCTCGAACCTGTCTCTTCAGGATAAATACAGGGTATGTGGGTGCTCAGTATTTAAAAAAAATCCAGATATTTTAAGATTGGTTCTCTGTGTACCGACTTTGCCTGAACTTGCATGATAAACTTCTAGGCATGTTAGAGGAAACTAAAACAAAAGAACTTTGTAAATAAACCCTGCGTAAGAAACTAATACAATGGCACTAACTCAAAAAATGTCGCTTTAAAACGCCTAAAAGTAGGCAACCCTACGAACTATCCCAGTGAATCAAACCAAATATCAGCTTAAAATATACGATGCCGATGCCGGTTAACAAAACCTTTACATGTCTACGCATTATTTGTAATAACTATATACTGGCCAAAAAAGATACAAAAGATTATGGAACATTACTAAAGAACAGTAAATTGAAAAAAACATTTAAAAAAGAAAATGGCGCTGGATTGGACATACTCTCAGGAAACCACAAAATAATATAGCAAGACAAGCATTGGAATTCAAAGCAATGGGGAAAAGGAAATAGGAAGGCCGGGTAACACATGGAGAAGAAATATAGAGAGAGAACTGCAAAACCAAAACATGACATGGAAAGAAGCGAAAAAACTGGCAAAAAATCAATCAAGATACGCAGAAGTAGACATACCACTGCTACTAAAACGCATTCAAAAGTACGCCTTATTCTCCACAAGGGAGAGAAAGGAAGAAGAAGAAGAACAAGGAGCGCCCTACATATTCGAATAAATACACCTAAATCCAAACCTCCTAAAGTAAACGAAAGATGACGTTACGACTGACGAGTAAAAACTAGTCTGAAGTATTAAATATATTTTAAGAAAGTAGTATTAACTTATTATTATTTTTAAATTATTCAAAATATTCATGTGAATTACGAGTACATACATATTAACCCGTTTAAGCATGAAAAGTCTTCGCATCGCCCATATTCAACAGTTTCTAAATTTAAGCGAACTCCTTTTGACACTGCTGTTTTTAACGACAGTCAACAATTTTTATTTTAGTCACGACATTTTCATTTTGCTATAAAAGCAATAGGTACCTTAACCCATTTTCTGGGACTTGTTTTGACGTATTCCGAGCTTCGACCTCCGACCCTGGATTATTTAAAGAAGTTACTCCATAGTCCCCTTGCTACCTTTTGTTGATAGAATTCAGATATATCCTGTATATTACTTAATGTTAAATTTGAAGATCCAAATAAGAACGACAATTTAAATTACGTTTCTACGTTTCGACTGTTGCTTTCTTACATCCCCAGAGTTGTAATCGTTAGATAGCATGTAACATGTGTAAATTGATTGAATCTGGAGAGGTTGCCATTAAAATCTGTTAGTTTAGAAGGCCAATAACCAAAATAGGCAAATAGCTATTAGTAACAAGATGTAAAGGCAATTATACATATACTCGAAGGTACGTGAGATGACCATTCCTTTTAGAAAATTTTAATGACATTTTGGCACAATTACGGCTAATTTTTATTAATGACTCGACGAATGGCTTTGAAATTGTTAATAGTCTATGAATTGTTTGACTTGACTTTTCCTTCAGACATACCCCAAATACAAAATCTGTAGGCATTATATCTACAATCTTTCCATTTGGTTTACCATCTGAGAAATGACAATGTCATCATCTGATTCCAAATTTCGTAAAAGGTATGGCCATCTGCAAAAGCAGCCGAAGGAGACATTGGGCAGATATTACATTTAGAACATAATTTCCACATTTCTGCCTTATGTACATACAGGGTGATTCAAAAGGTATGGTCCAAACTTAAGGGTGTGATTGGCGATGTTAAAATAAGTAAAAAATGCCAATAAACTCATGTCCGATTCGCAATTGTTTTCTAGTTGTAACAACATTTACGATAATTTATTATTAATAAAGAACGTATACAATTACAAGAAAAATTAAAAAGTATCACAACAAATGTTCAAAATGTCCACCTTGTACTTGTATACAAAGTTGGGTATCTCGAACATTCCTCAACTGTTGAGGATGTCTTCGAATATCTTCAACAGCTTCATTTATTCTATTAACTAAATGGTCCCTGAATTTCCGTTGCATAAACTTGTTCTTTAATTCACCCCACAAGTAAAAATCTAGTGGAGTAATGTCAGGCGAACGAGCCGGCCATAGTACTGGATTGCTTCTTCCAAACCAGCGCTGTGGAAAGCGATTATTCGGTGGTCAGGCTGTCTCTGGTGAGGACACCTTCTCCCATATTTTACCACAGTTGCACAGTCACTTCCGCTGCAATAACCATACACAAAATGCATTTCTGCATAAACGCGTACAGAAAATGGCTCCATCATTACCACATTTATTAAAAACTACGCCAGTTCAACCTTGAAACGTCTTCTGTAATAAGAAATTAACATTTGTTTTACTTATTTCCTAGATAACGTGATTTGACAGAACACAGATAGAAACAAAGAAAACCTCTGTAACTAGATAACAGTTGGAAATAAGACATGGGTTTATTAACATTTTTTGCTTATTTTAACATCACCAATCACACCCTTAAGTTTGGTCCATACCTTTTGAATCACCCTGTATAATAAATAAATTACTTATTTTCCATAAATGATGATTTTATTCAAAACAAAAATAGTCACATAGTACTTATTGGGACACCAATTTTAAAATTGCTAGTGATTAAAATTTTGCCGAAAAATCATTGTTAAAACATACGTGTGTTGGTAAAAATTACCCAAGTAGGCAACGTTACCGTGTAAAATTATAATAAACAATTAACAGTTAAACGGTTTGTTTGCATATTATTACAATTTCTTCGAAGTCTTTATAATAAAATTAAGATCTATCTAAAATAGATTGAAATCCATTAATGGAGTTATTGTCAGTCTGCATGGAACCGATTTATTAATTTTTGTGGCGAAGAAAGTTTGTAATCTACGAGTCGACAACCGTTGAAGCTTTAAGTTTATCCTTCAAGATTGTTGTTAAGCAGATATGGAATGTAGCAGCAAAGAGCAAAGCAAGTGAAATGTTTTATAAACAATACCAAATTAAAATCAAGTGTCTTAGTGACGAAACTTTTACAGCAACTAGAGAAGCCCACGGAAAAAGTTACAAATTTTTCCAGAAAAGAGCGAACAATGCACAACTGCCTCGATAGAAGTTGAGTCTAAGGAGGTTAAAAATACCAGCAAGTGTGTCACGGCATTTGAAATTTTGCGTAAATGAAGTGTAATACGGCCCTGTTATTCAAAGTTTAAGCCGGCCCTGCAGCTTGCAGAGTCCGTGCGAGTAACGCCAGATCAGCACAATCTTTTTTTGGCTGCGCAGTAATTCGGAGAAATCCCAAATAGAATGACCAAATATGGTGATGTAATATTCTGTGCAGTGGATTTCGTAATTGTTAACTCGGGGAACCACCGATCCGATCACGAGGCAACGCTATTCAAGGTTTCCATACTTACGTCCCGAGTGGCGCAAGCGCGTTTATCTATCTTCTTCTAACATCCATTCGCCTTACTAAAAGTAGAAAGACCAGGCAGAATATAGTAGGCTTCCGAAGCAAACGGTTGTGCAGTTTTCGTTGCAGCTTGGGTAGTAAATTACCGGAGAGGCCTCTCATATTCGTCAGTTTTGATAAACTATTTTACGGTGCATTTGTCGGATTATCCCAGAGAGTGCTTTACAGTTTCGAAAAGATATAGTTCTGTGTGAAAGTTAGTGATATGTGAAGTACCGTTCTCAGTTATCACACAGTTTCGTTTTGGACCAAGAAAACCTACAGCCCCTTTTGTTTTTGCACCCGTTCTCGGAAAAGGACGCCAACTCCTTCTTTGCTGATCGCCGCTATTTCTCCCTGGGGTTTGAAGCTTCCATCGCTACCAAAGGCCCTGACAACTAAGCCCTTCCCAGGTAAAAATAATATCTTAAGCCGCCCTTTTACTTGCCGGTTGTGAGTGTACCAACTCAACCCGAATTCAGTACCGTATATTGCGGTTTTAATCGTGAACAGACACCCGAAATTACTGTCTGTAATTTAAGTACATCAAGCATCCCTCCTTTCGTTTAAATTGTTCGGTGAAGTGTGTAAATCTTCAATCAGTGCGTAATTACTTTTGGTTTAGCGTTAATAATTCAGAAACAGTGCGAACTATCGCGATTATTGCCTATTTTATGTTGCATGTGTAAAATCATTTGTAATCAGATTTTTAGTTTAAGTTTTACTATCACCATTCTTTTGATTACGATTAAGGGAACCTAGCTGCTAATTATATTTGCCATAATTTGAGTAAATGTGGCATCCCTTAATCACCCTTTTCATATCACCTACGATAGAAATTATGAACCCCCTTTTGTGTCATATTTTGAATATTACTTGCATTCATTAAATCTCATTGTTAATTTATTATTGCCTTTTATTTGTGTTTGGATATAGTATTTTAAAATATTTGTGTTTAGCTTTGTGAGTCTATCTACCAGTAGCAGTCTTTTATTTGAGTAAGTCAGGGTAAGTACTTTCAGCAGTAGGGTGCAGCCACCCCAACCCCCTTCGAGCCCAGTAGGAACTATCTGCAGTACGTTCCCCGAGACCAACTTGTGTGATTTCCGTAGTGGCGCCTATTTTCCTCCCGATTACGACCTCCCCTATTTGAAGGGTTTAGCGTTTCGAACTACCCTTCTTCAACCGCTTGTTAGCCGCGAGCCTAAGGACATCGACGTCCCCTATAACTTGTTGTAGTGCGGAATTAGCACGTGACAAGTGCAACAAAAACACTCCCGCCGGCCTCCAGATAAAAATTATTTGTTGTTAATTACAAACTAGCATGGTGAGGTGGTAAGGCTGCCCTATACCATATACATATTTTTTTCAAAGAATAAATAAGGGATAATTTCAAACAGAATCGAAAACAACCTTATATTTTGGCAAATGACAGCTAGTGAATCGCTAATTTCAAACACTGAAAACCCTGACACGTGCCCTGTGAGGGCATAATTACATAGACAAAAAATAATTATTATATACGAGGGTCGTTCAGCATCTAATACCCGTTTTGCTTTTGTAATATCGACTTCTGGGTTTTGCTCTTGTTTCTGCTTTTCCTCTTTATCTGAAATTTTACTTCTTCGTTTCCTTTTTAAGTTTTTTCAAGTATTTTCCTTCTAATAACCCTTTAAAATATTGTCGCTGCTTTTCCATTACCTCTTCCTCTTTCGTTGGGATCTCGCCATTTTCATGTTTCTAATCGTGCTGCAAAATAGCTTTCGATTTTCCTTATATGCCTTCTTCATTTTCTCCATGATTTTTGTTTTTATTCCTTTATGATCCGTTTTACATGATCCTTTTGAATTGGCTGTAGTAATCTGAAAAACGTTTTATTTTGTTCTTCCCTGTGTATTATTATTATTATTATTATTACTGCTTTTAATGCAGAACGCCCAAACATATCGGGTACGAGCCGCCCCTGTTGTTCATAGTCTCTTTGATTTCCAATTCATTATTTATTACTCCTTAAAGTTTCCTTCTCGCTTTGTATGACATTGTTTAGAAAATTTGAGGTCGAAGTTAAAACATTTTAGAGAAGAAGTCCCTGTAAATAACTAAATTTCACACAAACTTCTCGCAAATACCACCTAATTTATCTGTTAGTTAGTAGCTACCTTTAAATATTCCAAAAATAATAATTTAAAGTTATAGTATCAACAGTCAATAATAAATTTTAGACTTCATATTGATTTTCCCTATACTTAATTATCATTGACTATTCCTTTTTATTCTTTTTTATGTAAATCATCCCCAATCCTTTTCTTTCTCTGTGTACTTTTCCTTATTAAAATTTTTTAATACTCATTACCTTATTCATAAATTATTTTTAAGCTAGCAAACACGATCTTCATTAACCATTAACCTTTGTAATATTATCTTTTGAGAACAATCGCTTGTTATTAACCATCTTAAGAACGTACTAATAGCAAACCCTTTCTTATAAATATATTACCCAGCAAGTCTGCAAAAATGTTTTTAAAACTGATTTTAGCCAAAATTAAGACAAATTTAATTATTTCCATATTTAAAGCCATACAACGGACTGACAATTATTTAATCAAAGGAAAACAAAACAATTTTTGGCTACTTCCTACTAAAAAAAAATAAGATTATCCCTAAAGAACCCCTTAATTCAATGTTCACTTCCTCGCAACTTTGTTTATCTCTTCCTTTTCAGTGAAGACTCGAGTTACCCAAGGAATAAGATATTATCGGAAAAAATGAATAAGCTGAATTATAGCCATCTGACATCTTTTTTATGCTGCGTAGGTGACTGCTAACGAACACGAAACAGATAACTTTTCATTTGAAAGGATAATGCGGCGCTCGATAAATTTAAAAGTCAAACTTTATATTTTTCATACAGTTTACAAAAAAAAACGGAGAACTGCGGAAGCGTTTAAAGTTAAAAAGCACATCGACGTATTTTCTGAAAATTGAATTTCTTTTTTATACAAAGAGAAAAGGCTCACGCAAAACCGCAATAAAAAAGTTTCGTATTTATTAAGTTTCGGAAAATATTGCCTACGGTAAAAACTAATATTTTAATTCGTTAGAGACTTTTATTCCTGGCATATGCCAGGCATTTTATTTTTCGTGTAAATAAATAGGTACCGCTATTCTATTGAATCGATTTTACAATCTAATAAAATTTGTACTTTACCCGACCTTTATTTTTATTACCACGGCGAATATAAAAACGAAAGAAACGTGCTTTGATAACAAGTAATCAGTTTTGTAAAATGTCTGTTAGGTGTTTAAATCATTTTGTAACAATTTTAGACGACCTTTTTAAAGGGCGGAGTTTATTGTGTGTCTTTGCAGCAGCTCCAAAGTTTTTTTTCTTAAAGTGCTTTTATTGCATGGTTATTCAAAAGGCAAAATTGTGAACTCCATTCTGCTAAGCTGGGTTTTTTATTAATATTTCATTTGATAACTGTACAGGAACATTAAATAGAACTCAAAAATTAACTTATTTGCCATTTATTGGTCATTTGGAGTGATTTATTTTACCAGTTTCGAAAGGTATGGGAGGAGATTTAGAAGACTATAGAAAATCAAGTTAGAATAGTCGTTAATTCTATTCATTATTACTCACATTTAATTTGAGAAGAGAGAAGAGAATCGTGACCTCTGAGGAGTAGATTCGGAAGACAGTTTTCAACGGAATTAAATAGACTAAACACTTTACAGAAAAACATAGCAAATTGCAGCAGACTGTCAATCTAATAATAATTTTTAGTTGGGGGCAATATCGCTAGATCGAAAAAAATCATTCAGAGTGTAACGAAAATATTAAAATAAGATATTGGAAAGTCGCAACAGACGGAAATAATATGAAAATGAAATAAATATAGAAATGATTTAGAAAAAATAAATCCAAATGACTAAGACGGGAATTCGCGGATGGGTGATTGAAAACGAACACAGCAATAGAAGTGGATATGAATGGATATGAATAGTGTTACAAGATCAATAAATCAGGGAAAGGAAGAACCAATAAACATAATGATAAATGATGAACGACAATGAAAGGAAGAGGTACAAATATTAGAAAGGATAATACGGCGAAAATCGGAGCATGAGATATTAGAAGTACAGATGACAAAGAAACTTAATTACAATTAATTTGAGAAAGCAGAGGTAAATACCAGCGTTAAACGAAATAAAAAAGACGGAAGCGGAATAGTAAAATTATATAAATTAATAAAAGAGCAGAAGCTAGAGTATGTTGCTTAATACATAAAAAAATGGGAAAGTTGCTCCAGACGGATTTTAAAATTAGACATGGAAGAACAGGATGGGGCGAAATAGACGATGATAATAGTATGTGGGCCAAAAAGAAATTAAAAAGTAAAAACCAAGGGTATCATCTGGAAAGAATTAACAGCAACCACAGAAAATTGCATGAATGGTGTTCATGCGGCAGAAGACTGCAACAGTAGAATAAGAAGAGAGGACAAATAGCACGAAATAATAATAGTAAAATAATTCTTGGTTACTAACGGCAGTAATGAATTTGCAAGGACTGCACCAAGTAGACAAGAAAAGTCAGCAATAAATAAGGAAAGAAAGCACATGGTAAGAGCAACAGAATTTGAAACCATACGAACATACACATACAAAGTTAATTATGAAAAAATAATTAAAGAATATGAGACAGATGTAAACAAACAAATTGAAGATAAAATCAGAAATATCGAACAATTACATAGCTGTACAACAAGCATAGAACTTATTAAAAAACATAGTATTAAAAGAAAGGTATGTGGGACATGCAAAGCAAGCAAATGAAGAAAACGAACAGTCTGGTGGATTAGAGAACAAGTAAAAATTAAGAAAAGGAAATGAAAACTATTTGTCTAACAAAACAGTGGAAAACTATAAGCTACAAAAAAAACCAAAGAAAACTTGTTAAAGTTTTAGTATCAGCCACAAAAAGTGGCAAACTGGAAAAACTTTAGAAAAAATACAAAAAGATAGCAAAAGTAATCAAAAACTATTCTTTAAAGTGCCGAAAACCCTTAGAAAAGGATAAACAAACGCAACGTTAGGAATTAAAAATGCAACAGAGCTATTAACAGATAAAGGTCAAGCAATAGAACGATGGAGAGAATATTTGTGTAATTTACTAAATTGAGGACAGAATACATACGATATAGAATAAACTAGTGAAAGACAAAATATTACAATGAGGCGTTATTATGGAATGCATCGTGGAAAGTAACCACTAGCGTTGACATGACGTGTTATCTAGGGTCATTAGATGAGACTGGAATGAAGGCATCCAAGTACAGCGCCACCAATCAAACAAGTCTGTCAAGTTGGCGTGGTGTGGTGTCGCTGTATTTTAGAGGTACACTCAGTGTCAATAGTACTTTGGCGGTAAATTTAAACGTGTAACATTGTGTATTTGCAAGTTTATTAATTTTTATTATGTACCTACGTTCTTATATAAATTTGTTAAAACTGTTAAAAGAAAATTTAGTAGACAAGTACCAGAATTAGATTTGAGAAGGAAATAAATAAGGAAATTTTATTTTTATTTTAAATAAATTTTGTCTACTATATTTCTGGCTTCGGAATGAACAGTTTTTTCCCTTTACTTGCCATAGCGATAAAAGCGATTAGAAGAAATGGATTCTATAAATAAATACATAAATAGCAAATACCTAATAGGTAAAAAATATATTTTGAGGTTATGCGAAAGTTTCATTTTAAAAAACTTTAAATTATCTATAAAATATATGCCTACCTTATTAGGAATAAGTCGAACAAAAATAATCTTAAAAAAGACTGATTTTTTTTATAAAGAGGAACGAAAGCAGAGAAAATTAAGAAACACAAACACGCGATAACTGTCAATTTGTTAGCTACTTTCACTTTTGACACGGAAGGTACAACGCCGGCAGGAGTTGTAGGTATTGGCTTAAACTTTTACCGCCACGAATTTTTAAAATTAGTTGGCATATTTTCCGATGGATTTGTTTGCTTGGTGGCGCTGTACGTGATATACTCGTGGATGACCGCCTGAGGACGTTCGGGCGAGCTGTGGAGTCGGAATAGCATTCTTTAATATGCACGGTAGAACCGGATTTCGCAGCTCTGCACGTTCACGGTAGGATAAAACTATGTAGCACAACACGGTAGAGCGAATGCCTTTGTTCCAAAACACGTGTGCGTGGGAGCTGACTTCTTATATACATATAAGAATTGGCTAGTAGAAATCATTATGGTTAGTTAGATCGTTGGAGAGTCATATCGTTAACAAGTCAGGTCCATCGTGAAACGATGTTTCCCACGATTTTGATATAAGATTATTTTTCTGTATTTAATTTAACTTTAATTCAGTTTATACGTAGTAAGACTTGCTAATAGTTCTGATCGAACCACTTATTCCATTTTATTAACTTTGATGTTTATACCTACCTAACATTGTTTAAGTGTTCATCTTTAACTTCATTTAGCTCTTAATATTATTTTGTAAAACTTAATCAAAGTTCAACAATATATGTTATGTTAGTTAAATCAATTTTAATATAAAGTCTCTCGCAGCAAACCTCCACGTGGCGTAGCTGGTTAAATATACCACCACGTTGGTATTTTACAATTATCAGATTTTTTACTTAATTTAATTCACTTCTCTTTTTAATTGTACTAATTTTTAACATTACTTTTCGTGATAACCACTATGTTACAATATGGAATCGGAAAATGGAAAACACGCCTTATCAGGACAATATTACCATAGAAATCACAAAGAACATGGGACAGAGAGGGAAAGAAATGGGGAAATGAAATTGGACCTATAGTTCCAATTTTTAAAAAGGAAAAAACAAAATTTGTCACAACTACTGAAGGGTAAAATTATAAGCACAACCTTGGCGTATGTATATCGAATACTATTAATTTTATTATATGACTAAACCCATATTACTCATATATGAGTAGGCAATTGTATTAGGACCAGCAGTAATAGTGTTTTACACTTTTATATATCTATTTATCATTTATCGCTATTGCGAGATGAGGGGATGTTTTGCCTTCATTTCTTGATAGTCTTTTCCCTTATACTTTTCCAGCTTTCTTTTGATCTCCCTATGTTTCGTTTTGTTCTAAATATTGTATCCTATTCTTTGTACTTATCTCACGTTGTTCATCCGCTGTATTTTCTCCTTCCACTCTAACTGTTTTTCTTGTATATTTAAAACGGGTTGAATTTTTAGTTCCCTTTGTACTATCGTATTACGTATTCAATTTAGTCTAGTTATTCCTTTAACATGTCTTATACAGGGTGTTTGGTTCACCGACGTATATTCGAAAGAAGGTGGTAGGTGAGATGGTTTGGAACTTATTTAACCATATATACCATTATACAAAGTGTCACGGTTTCTGAGATATAGCCAACTTAGTGATTTAACTAAATTAGACGATATTTGCTATTATAAATTTTAATTAGACACTATTGTAAGTTTTTGATTCCTTGTAACTTATGTTTTAATAGTGTTTGGTATCTATTCTATCAAATAAAATCATTTCATACACTCTACACGTGATAAAAAAAAATTGGAACACGATTAAAGTTAAAAAATGTAGTGTTCTTATATCAAACTTTGATTTAGTAAGCCATGAATAAAAAAAAATAACAATACAAGATATGTTCAGATATGTTTAAAAACTTCCCTGATGTTTACTCTTTCCAGTGATGTATCACACTCTAATTATTACCTGCAAATTTTCTAAATAAAAGTAACTTGAAGCCAAAGCGACATTTTTTATAAGAGCACCGATTCAGGGAAGTGGCCAATTAATCGTAATAAAATTAAATTTTGAAACAAAATAAAAAAAATGAAACAAATATTTATTTATTAATTTTCATTTTCGAAATGTGCAGCACCGTTTCTAATACAGGCTCGAGCTCTTCGGCGCATACCGGTAGTGGTTACACTTCACCTCGTTTCCTCTCGCATTATTACAGCTGCCTCATTAATTCTTGCAACAAGATGGTCTCTATCTAGTATTTCTTCACTATAAACCAGCTCTTTCATACGCCCCCAGACATAATAGTCAAGGGTGGTTAAATCTGGTGATCAGACAGACCACACTATCGGCCCATTTCGCCCTATCCATTTATTAGTAAATCGATCATTTAAAAAATCCCTAACAGCAACCCGATAGTGGGCAGGGCATCCATCATTGAAATATTACTTGCTGTCTTACATCTAGTTGCACTTTTTCCAAAATATCTGGTAGGTTATAGGTCAAAAATTATAAGTAATTTCCACCATTTAAATAGTCTGGCAATAAATATGGACTCGACCTATTACACCTGTCCATACATTTACGCTAAATTTACGTTGAAATGATATTTGTTTTTTTATATGGGGATTCTCTTCTGCCAAGTAATGCAGGTGGTGAAAATTAGTTATGCCTTCACGTGAAAATTTAGATTCATTCATCCACAAAATGCTGCTTAGAAACATTTCGTCTTCTATGTCGGCGTTCAAAATAAATCGAAAAAAATTATTTCTACGAATTGGATCACCTTCTTCAAGCCCTTGCACAGGCGTATAATGATAAGGACTTCAGAGTGTACAACTGACCATACCTTCCACGTCGACAAGTTGAGTTGTCGAGAAACGTTTCTTGTGCTCGTAGTAGGATCTGCATCAAATGCATTCAAAATTTGTTCATCTTCTTCAGGGCGATGTCTTTGATTTTTGGCTCTAGGTTCTACGTGATGTAGGTTACTAGTTTCACTAATTCTACAATATGTATTAGCGAACACGGTCACGCGGGGTACCCTTCTTTGAGTAAATCTTTCACGATAGAGACGTTGAGCAGCAATTGCGTTCCCGTCGGCCGTCCCATACATGAAGAGGATATCAGCATACTCAATATTAGGGTAAGTAGCCATCACAACTTAATAGTCCATCAATTGAAAATAATTCTTAGTCAATGGTTTAATAAAGTAAACGTTACTCAACTCAGTGGAACTCAACGCAGTTATACCGAGCTACGACACATGAAATCATAAAATGGGCAGTTTGAAAAACATGGAGACGAAAACAACTGATATTTACAAAGCCAAAGCTACCTGATCTGTTTGTTTTTGTCTAATTCATGATAATAGGAAACTTGATTATTTGAGTTTAATTAGTCATTTTTATTAAGCAGTGCTCTAATAAAAAAACTTTGTTTTGTCTTCAAGTACCTTTTTATTTCGAAAATCTACGGATAATAATAGAGTGTGATACATCACTGGAAAGAGCAAACATCAAGGAAGTTTTTAAACATATTTGAACATATCTTGTATTGTATTTTTTTTTAATTCATGGCTTACTAAATCAAAGTTTGATATCAGAACAATACATTTTTGAACTTTGATCGAGTCCCAATTTTTTTTATCACATGTAGAGTGTATGAAATGATTTTATTTGATAGAATAGATATCAAAGACTATTAAAATAAAAGTTACAAGGAATTAAAAACTTACGATAGTGTCTAATTAAAATTTATAATAACAAAAATCGTCTAATTTAGTTAAATCACTAAGTTGGCTATATCTTAGAAACCGCGACACTTTGTATAATGGTATATATGGTTAAATAAGTTCCAAACCAACTCACCTACCAACTCCTTTCAGATATACGTCGGTGAACCAAACACCCTGTATATGTAGGTATTTCATTTCTAGTGCTTTTTCGTTCTTCTAGTCCAGGTTTCACTGACGTATATTAAAATGGCTCTATCATTTTCTATACTGCTAAATTAGTTTCCTTCGGCATTTACTTTTTCTTAATAAAATTGTGTCGCAGCCTGTAATGTCTTAAGTTTTATTTATCTTTTCATTGATATTCAGACCTTATCTTCCATCATTTTCTATTATCACTGCCATGTATTTAAAATTGGTAATTTGTTTGATTTCTTTTACGAGTGTATGTCATATTTTGTTTCTCTTGTTCTTATGCTATCATAAACATTTTCGTTTTCTTAGTGTTAAGCTTCATATTGTACTTCTTCAGAGTCTCATTCCATACATTTAGTTTCTCTTGCATTACCTCTTTGATTGCAACCATAATTACCACATCATCAGTAAAAGTACATTTCGAAATTTCAATCGCCTCCAGAATGTTATAACCTAAAATAAGTTTCTCTAGTTTCAATTTTCACTTCTTCATTTTGTCATCCATATACAAAGTGAACAAGATGTGGCTCATTACTCCTCCTTGTCTCAGTCCTACTTTGGTTTTAAACGTTAGTCTTCTTCTTCTTCTTCTTTCGGCGGTGCGAAGTAGCAGCACTCAGGCCCTAGACTCATTGTGCATCCGCCGCAAATTGAGGTATGCCTTCATACAAACCGGCACCTAGCCCAAAAGCCAAGATCTTGTCCATAGAGGCATTCCGCGTATCGTTGGACTCTAGAAGACCGGCACCAAATCATAAAAAGTAGCCTGGGGCATCGCAAAAGGAGATGAAGGGAGATTTGACCTGCTTCGTTGCGGAATCTGCAACTTATATCCTTAGAGAGGTCCATCGGTTGCAGAAGTCTTTTAACGCGGCCGAGGCCCATAAGGAGGTCTGTGACTATCCTGAGGTGCTTCCTACTAAACCTAAGAAGCTGTTTTGGCTTAGTTTTTGAAGGTCTGTGGATGAGTAGCTTCGCTTGTTTCAGCCCAGGGCGCGAAGCCCAATATGAGATGAACTGAGCGTGATTCCAGTCTCTAATTGCTTGCCTTAGATAGGCCGAGGGCCGGTTCAAGGCCTAAAAAGGGTTTCGAGAAGCCCTCCTTGGCCAGGCGGTCGGCGTCCTGGGGCACCCAGATTAGTCGAACCCAGCTGGGTCGCGCCTCTCCATGGACACTCGACATTCCTGGACCAGTTTTGATTTGGTTTTTACAGAACTCAGAGCTTTGAGTGCTGCTTGACTGTCGAAGCATATAGTACCTATGTATAAATATACCTATTCTGGTAACCTCTGGCGAGGTTTTCCTGGACACAGACTAACATCGCAAAGACCTTAGCCTGGAAAACGGTAACAAACTTGCCTAGTGGGGGAGACAATCTCATTCTAAGTTGATCGACATAAATACCAGCACCGGAGCTTGCATCTGTTTTCGATCCATCTGTGAACCACAGTAGATCAGAATATCTGATGCAGACTTTGTGCAGTGGAGTTAAACGTTCTTGCTTCCGAGTTCTGCATTACCACGTAATTTGTACTATCTTTGCCCAGCTAAGCTTCTGAGTGCCTTAATAAGTGTGCCATCTACAACTCTTTCTTTAGAGATTTCTTAGATTTGTTATCTTATTACTCGATCAAAGCCCCTTTTCTAAATCTATAAATGTGAAGAATGCTTCGGATTTTCTAGAATTTTTTTGTAAATCTATGCTACTACACTCAACAATGTGATTATTCTATAGTTATCGCAGTCACGTATGTATGTCAACCTTCTTGTGGATTAGGACGAGTACCCCTACAAGTTAGTCTTTTGGTGTTATTCATTTTATCAGTACTCTGTTACATATTTCTAGAAATGTTAATTCGTTTCCTTCTTCCTTGGTTTTCGTCCTCGTTTTCTGTAATTGATTGTATGGCTTCGCGTTTTTCCTGTGCGGCATCTTTCTCTGTTGTATTTAATTTTTTTTAATTAAAAACGAAATAAAGAGATAAAGTATCGCAAAAACGACAAAAATATAGTGCCGACAAAGAACGAGCCAAAGGAAAATGACATGAGGTTCTATAAGATTAGTAAATAAACTAAGTAGCACTAAGGAATCAGTGCCAAAGGAGATTCAGAACCAACCAAGGTAGTGTTATGAGGTTATCATTTATTTGATAATTTCATCTAGGCTACAGTTTTAACGAAAACAATATCGGGGGTTTTATTCCAGGAACGCAGGAACCATAAAAATTTTATGGGCACATAAAGATTAAGACGCCCAAAATTTTCTTGCATTTAGAGTGAAAATATTTGATAATAAAATATTATTCCTGTAAAATTTATATGCATTCCTAACAAGTATTTTTATCTGTATCCAGGTGCAAATCTCAACCTTTATCTGAATATTGAAAACAACTGTAACAACACTGACTAAATACAAGCAGCAGTTCAGTAAATCACCCCAAACTGAATTAATAATCACGTTACGAATAGTACAACTAAATGGAACTGAAGTTAATTACTTACCCGGAATATCATCTCCGAAAACGCCAAACCGAACTTTAAAATTCTAAAACGATGCCCTAACGCAATGGTTGGCATACAATTCGAAAAAAAACACACTTTGCTGTTCGAGTTGTTTAGTATATTCTTCTTCCTCAGGCGAAAGTTAATTTATAAAAGGTATGAAAGATTGGAAGCATATCCATCAACACATTGAAGAATACGAGAGAACATCTCTACGCCGCAAAAGCGCAGATTTTTTGATGCATACTTGAAACAAGACTGTAAATAGATTGTTATTTAACAGGCGCATTATGTATGAACGAATGCTATTGCAAGTTTGTCAATTTTGTGAATCTTCTTATTTCTTTTGCTTTTTGAATAAATTGTAAATTTCTTTCATTTTAGTTTCATAAACACTTGGAAAGGGCCACGCATCCGTAAAAATTGGACTTTCAAGTGTTAACAAACTCTTTAAAATAAAGCCACGATATATCAGCATAAAGTATCTCAGTTTAAAAAAGTTTTTATTGCGGAATCTTTTTAAGTATCCTCCATTTGTGGGTTGCATCCGACTTAAAATCTTTTCTAAAGCAGTAAATACAATGAGTTTTAAAATTTTTCCTTTACGCTACCGAATTAAAATGATAATTTCGAGTAACGAAAGCAGTAGGAAAATTATGGCGCATAAAATTCGACGTCTGACTGACGGATTTGAATTTCCATCAGTGCCGTGACATAAACGCAAGAAATCTTATTATCGAATTTATTTGCTCGCCAATAATCCACATTCCTTATAGAGCGAACTTTTGCTTCGGGCAGACATAAAATTTACGAGTTTCTCTTATGATATCCCTAAGAACTCGCATAACCCGTGTCTGATTTTAGTTCCGTTTCGACAATCCCGAACGTTTACTACGCACTTTGTAAATCTTGTAATGAGCTTGTATTCCGCACAATGAGGTAATAAATTTGTGAAATCGCACCAAAAAGAACTCGTCTTTTGAACGCCTAATTTTTGTCCTGTACTTTTTGCATTTACGTGGCTGCGAATTAATTATTTGACGTGCTCTTTCCTTTAAGAAGCGTCACAAAGCAATAACCAGCAACTTCCTGAAAGGTATTTACCAACAAAAGACCTTAGTCTCTATAAAACAAAAAATTCCTTTGTCAGCTCCTTTTCTCCACACTCTTTTATTCTAAAAGCAGTTTTAGTACTCGTTTTAAACCTGCCTTTTAGTGCAATTGTGATTTCATTATTCTTTTCTTGGAGGCAAAGGTGGTTCCTTTGACCGAGTTAAATGACTTCACATTCCTTTTAATATTATTGATCTAATAATCGGGACAATTACTGATATTTTTATGATCGAAAGAATTGGAACTCGACACAGTAAAAGGAAATAACATCACAAGAAAGATCAAAAGTTCAATAGCTTGTAAAGAGGCACATCTTAAAGTAACCCTCTCCCTTAACGTAGATCAAAGGACTGTAGAGTCAAGAACGCATAGTAATCGTTGAGGATTTTTGTAATACTTTAATAAAATAAACGTCTACAATACATAGAAACTCTCGGAGAGAGCTGTTTTTTCAGAATATTTAATTATGCTTACTTTAATAACACATCCAGTTTATAACAAAATTATCCCGAAAACTGTTTGTTAAAACAACATAAACATTTTCGATATTTAAGATTTGTAATTTTATTGCTTTTCAACACTTTTTTTGAATTTATAAATTTTTCTTTTTATGTAATAATAAAGCATCTATTTATCATTTCCATATTTCTTAGTTGACTTTACTGGTTATTACTACTTTAGTTAGTGCAATTTGATATTGTGTTAGATTTCATCATTTTTGATAGTTTTCCCATAACATTGTTCCCTTTTCTATTTCTATATTTCGTCATTATTATAAACTGTCGTCTCCTCAAAGCACTCAAAAGTAATGCCTTAACTAACAATAGTAAAGACAAGGTGGATTTCTGTGATTATTAAGTGTTTTCTATTTTGTCAACATTTCCTGCACCAAGTTAAGACATGACTTTTAATTCCATGGGTCACTCAGAATGACTTTAATTTGGATCACTTTAAAATTCTTGTTTTGATATTTATGTTATTATTATTAGTGCTATGGCATCTACATATGCGATTATTGGTTTGTTTGGTATAATATATTATTCCTTTAACTTTATTAACTTTACTTGTTTTAAGATGGTTTCTAGGACAAGGCAGAACAACAATGTGGATAACAGGTCACTCTATCTTATGTCTTTGTTAATTGCCATTGAATTTGTTAATTTCTCGTTTATTGTCTTCTTGTTTGCAGTTTCTTGTAACGTTATTTTTACTAAATTAATCAAGTTAATTCAACAGATTGATCTTCAGTTTTAACAATGCAGCAAACATTGTCGATCAATTGAGTCAGATTCTGCTCGTAGCTATTATTTTGATCCGTTTAACATTTAATAATTTAATTTACATATGGCCACCTATCGCCCTACTCCTCCTAAAGCCACCACTACCTTATTCCTGTATGTATTTAATCTAAGTATTTCTTATTATTAGCGCTAGTATCTTATATGGAAAAGAAAGATCTATCCGATAAACAATATGGTTTTATAGAGGGAAGATCTACCATCGAAGCAGCCAAGAAGGTCCTAAGCATTGCCGAAACGGAACTCAGTAAAATGTCAAAGACTAGGAAGTAGGTAGTAGTCACACTGGATATCCATAATGCTTTTGGATCCGTCCCGTGGAAATAAATTGTGAAAGAGGTGAAAAGACGGAAATTTTCTCCCTGCATAATAAACACAATTCCAAACTATTTAAAAAACCGGATAGTACAGACAGAAAACGGACGAACATACGAAATGACGGCGGGGGTTCCACAAGGGTCGATGTTAGGGCCGACACTGTGGAACATCGTCTATGATGGCATGCTTAAACTACATCTGCCGGAAGGCCTCGAAACAGTTGCGTACGCAGACGATCTTGCTGTGATAGCCACGGCCAGAACGGTGGAAGGCCTTATTAAGGCGGTAAACGAAACCCTAGATATAATTAACAGGTGGCTGCAAAGCAACGTACACCAGCTCCAAATAAGTCCGAAGTCATGATGATGAGTGGAAGGAAGAAACACGGTTCCATAAGCTTTAATTTGCTTGGAACAGGCATAGAGCTGAAGGAAGAAATTAAATACCTCGGGATTGTCTTTGATAAACACCTGAATTATGGGAAACATGTAAGTTATGCGATAGAGAAGGTAGAGAAAACAGTAGCAGCCCTAGCTAGCTAAGATAATGCCCAGAACAGGTGGGGCAGAAGATAAGAAAAGAAGACTTCCGGGACTGTGGCGGACTCCATGTTCTTATATGGTGCTCCAGTATGGGTCAAAGCTTTCAGATTCCAGAAATATAAAAAACAAGCCGCTATGGTGTAGCGCAAGATCGCTTTAAGATCATCTTTAAACTATTTCTTTTCCATGGGTCTATTCTATTTCTTCTGCTTTTTTTTATAAAATATTCAACCCACATTACCTACTTCCGACGCAAGTAGATTCTTAATACGATTTTTTATAAAACATAAATCAAGGCAACCATTACTTTTTCTTTGTTTTTATACAATAGTGTCAAGTAAGACTTGATTCAGAAAATTTCGTACGGTTTTGTAATAAATGAAACGTGCAATTTAAGCTCTTTAATAACAATTTCTGTTATGTATAATTTAAAGTTAACTACATTCTAAAGAAATATGTAAACAATAATTATTTTTTTAGTTTCTGCTTGGAAAAAGTGCGAACCTTTTTCTTGATGCTTGCCATGAAATTCTGCACAGTCTCAGTTTTAACTCTTCGCTGCTAGCCAACCAAAATTTCTTGAAATCTCGTATCTAAACAGTTGTTTTTTCTTCAGTTTTGTGTTCTGTCTTTACCATATCCCAATATCGCTCAATTGGTCTAAGCTCCGGTGTATTGGGTGGATTGACGGTTTTTGGTATAAAATTGATAGAATAGCGTTCAAACCATTCTATCACGCTTGTTGAATATTAAGCGGTTATAAGGTCAATCTAAAATAATGTAGATTGTGTATGACTCTTAATTAAGGGCAATAATCATTTTTTCAAGCACTGCTTCACGTAGATTTCGGTATTAATGATCCTTTCATGGTAGGAAGGATTGGAAGGAACGCTTCGTTTACCACGCCTGCCAAACCAGTACTTTTGATCCATATTTTTCAAAAGAAATAGTTTTTCCACTCTCTGATACATCATTCTTATTCTTTGCAACAAATTATTGCGGCCCGGATACACTGGAAAAGTTATAGTTAAAGTAGACTCATTGTCCATAAGGATACAAGAATGCAAAATTCCACGCCGCACCTTTATTCTGGACTTCGACATTTCAACAACTGAACTGTTTTCACTAAATCAAAGCCTATTTTCAATTATTTTATGCCCAGTAGTTTTTAAATGTATTTCAATTCGGATGTTCAATTAACCAGATTTTACTAAAAAAACTTCATTAAAACCGTACGAAACTTTCTGAATCAAGCCTTAGTTTTACCAACATTGGACTTACATGTAAAATACATGAATTATGCATCGTCAAATATGAAAAAATACTAATAACCTACCTATAAATGTTACATAAAATTGAAAAACTTTTTTCTTTGATCTAATTTTCTTATTAGATTGTACTGGTGATCTAATCACCCATGAAATGTGCTATATGGCTTGCAAATTTTACTGTGAGTGATTACAATATAAGTTACTATGAAAAACTTCAATATTTATCTATAATATTTACAATCCACAATATTTGTCGAAACTTCTAAATTATGAGCAATTATGGGTAATCTTTGGTTAATTTATATGTAGCAACAGATTTAGAGGGCTTATTTCTGAAATGCAAGTGGGTGGGGGGAAGCAAAAATTACTTTCACGTCCGTGTATGCGTACGAAATTTCCATACGAAATCGTGGTAGGTTTTTTAAACTAATTTGAAATTAGTATTTAAACGGAAATTAAAAAGTTCCCATCCTACTGTTTGTTAATTAAAAGAAACGAGATATCCCAACGTTAAGGTTTTCTACATAAGCGTCCTCTCTCAACACACAGCAACCCTCTCAACAGAGTTAATTGTTTCAAAGTACTGTTGACATAAAAACGGGATGGTCATTAACGAGATGTGTTTTGCTGGTACTAGATTAGATTAGAAACTTTGGACTCTGAATTTCAACAAAATTACAAATAATCAGGAAGGTTTTTGTTCTAAATTGGAACAAACTTTCGATTTACATACAATCGAAATTAATTTTGAAAGTTTAAACCGTGTTTGTGAGGGATTATAGGCATCGTCATATTGTTTTAGTTAAATTCGTATTATGTTATTTCTGCAAGCTCGGAAAAAGGACCGTAAAAGGGAACAAAACGATGATTTAAAATAATGCTGTTTTTCGTGAATGAAAAAGTTTGATAATTTTTTCCCAAGAATATAAAGAAAAAGTTAGTTTGTGAGTTTTTGTTTTATTTTATGGTATCTGAAAGTTGAAGTTCTGCAATAACACGAGGCGTTAAAATGATACACATTGAGTTTGCATCACGCTAAAAGATTATCTGTCGCTAAAATGGAATGGTGTTATAAATCTAATTTATTGTGTCTCTTGTCGCCATTCACGGTAATAAACTACAGAATCGCACCATATTTATTAAGGGTCGTTTTCATTGTGTTTATCTTAACTGTTTACACTAACTTAATTATTTATGCCACATCGTCTACACTATCATTTATGAATTATCTCGAATCAGAAATAACATCTATTAAACCTCAATTAAAATGTGTAGCTTATGTAGTTTCGATTTTACGGTTCTTTAACCCCTTAACTCTTGCTTTGACATTTTTTTATTAAGTCAGACTGCATATTTCACCAATCGGGCAAATGCATATTAAAGAAAGCACTAAAAGCACCATAAAAATAGAGCTTGTGGTTGCCAATGGATCAAGTGAAATAAATAAAGAACGATTTTACGAAGCGAACCAAAGTATTGCAATAAATCCGCGCTGCAGGCTACGGAATCTCTAATAACCGATAGAATAAGCAACAAGACCAGAAAGAGATTCAGATATTTCGAATAAGAATTTTTCAAAACCGTAGGAAGATAAAAAGATGAATTTTGTTAAGCTATTTTTGGTATTACCTACGACGGTACATCGAACCGAAAGAAATGGAAATGTACCGAACGTTTTAGCAATATCATTATCTAGAATTACTGGTTTTTGGAGTACTCTAGAAGTATGAAAGTACGAGTGTGTAAATATTTTACATGTGAATGTATCTAAAATAAATATCATGTAATCAGAATTTGAACATCCTTTCACGACTGCCATAAAAGTGCTAAATAATTTGTTCAATTATATGCATAATGGCTTAAATGTAAAAATTCTTTGGTAAATGTAACCAAGAGGACAAAATCCGGAGCAACTGAGGTGCAAGGGGCGAATCCTGTTAAATTAAGGTAGATTATTACAAGGCTAATGACCTCAGATAATTAATTAAAAAATAAGGACTAGTATTTTGAAATGCAAAAATGGCGAAATGATAAATTTGAATTTAATTAAAACCAAGGACGAAGATACTGAATCTCCTAGTTAAGCCCTTATTTTTAACTAAATCTAACAATTACAGAGATTAATCGTGTAAAAAATATATATTTGATGTAGAAATGCAAAAAACAGTATTTCTATCGTATTACGGAGTTTGAAGTTATCTGATATTTTAACCGAAAGTGTATCTGCTCTTTTGCCCTTTAGCAGGAGCTGCTATTGCAAGAAAAGAAATTTGTTTGGAAAATTGCTTTTCGTCTTTCATGTAAGTAAAAATAAATTATCTGCGTTATCGACATTTGATATTTTCTTTTTAATAAAAGCCTGAGTTTGAGATACAACAGCAACGACCAATTCTGTTTTTCGAGATATACACGCATTTATGTAAGGTTTGTTAGATTTATCTTGTAAAGTCTAAAGGCTATAATTTCTTAAAAATTTATGTATTAGGCTTTTAGCAGAAAATTGTTTTGGGAATATTGTTTATCAAGGGATTGTTTTGAAGAATGTGAGAAATATATTTTTTCTTAGCGCAAAAGTCGTGAATGTATCATAGGTTGTTCTAATTGTGGTTGCAGTAAATGTTTCAAGGGCTACACATTTTGTTAGTTTAACACAAACTGAAAAACGAGAAGAGAAGATCATAATAATATGAATTCAAAGACTCCCACGGTCAGTGTCAGTGTTCAAAGAACGGATTAGGGCTCTGTCATTGTTAAGAAAGAACAACTCAACGTTTTGCCCACTTTCTTAAGGGGCTTCATCAGGAGGTAAAGGGGGCACTCAAATCTAATTTTTTTCTCTTTTCAACCATATAACAAGTCATATAGGTATTTAATCGAATATTAATTTAATATGAAAAGATTGAGAAATATAGATTTTTGTTTTTTATTGTTAAATTAAGATAGCCAGGAAACGTAGCATATTTCACAAATAGGACAGGAATTTAGAAAGGAAACAAAGAACACACCACATTGACACAAATTGTTAACTAAAAAAATTCCTTTTATTTTTTAATTATATGATTACGTTGTGAATTAATTTACAAAAAAAAAATAAAAGAAAACTTTTCAAGTGTTTCAATTAAAATCTCCTAATTTTTATTAGTAATATACCAATTAAATAAACTCAGTAATCCCTTTTTTTTTTCAATAAAGTAAACTTAGTAAATCCAAGCAAGCCTAACTTGCCCTAAATGTTTCATCATTTCATTAGATTCCGTCAACGAATGGGCTTGATTAATCTGTACGACCTAAGAAGGCTATAAACTGTTTCATATGGGTGATATAAAACCCTATATAAACCTTGAAAAGCCTTTTAGAAAGACAGTGAAGACAAAAACACGTGCAAAATATCATGCTGTATAAAACTTGTATCACAGGAAACACTTTAACCAGTATGTGTGTCTTTGATAATTAAAGTTAAAAGCTTGCACATATGTATGTCTTATTAGTTATTACATAAGTTAAACATTGATTATTTCACATGAAAACAATATTAATCTTGTAATCAAAACTGCTTACCTTTATTAAACTCCATAGCAAGGAGTTATTATCACACAGAACGAACACTTCCATGGATTTTATTAATGTTCAATACCCACAAGATTAATAAAACACAACCGAGAATTATCACAAATTTGAATAAATTACCAGCAAAAGTTCGATGTTCCGTCAAGACATTTTGTGGAAAACAAAAACTAATGACGCCGATTGTTCACGATCACAGCCTCCTTTGCTAAATTTAATTATGCAGGTTGTAAACCTTTAAAAATGAAAATATACGTTTTATAAATTTCGTAAATGTCTGGTAATCGAGAGGTTTATTGTGATTTATTCCGAATAAGAATTATAAATCCGAAGTGACTAACGTTAATTTAATGTTCAGATGATATTTAAATGAAAAAAAAACAAGCTTAGCAGATTTTTAAAGCGACCTACAGATTGTACCTATTGCTTGTTTGAGTTTAAGCTAGGCTTCTGGGTACCAAGCACCTCAATGCGCATTGGTTGTTATATAGATAATTAGCACTATCTGACTAAATTTTTTTTGGCTCTAGAGTGCTTCCACCCCTGGTAGGTACCTTTAAAGTATGGGAAATCGCTCTGAAGGGCATTTTCGAATTCATAATCTTTAGTTTATGAAGCAAATCATCAATCAGAATACCAATCGAAGCTCGCAGTTACAATTTCTACTACTTATAAAACTTTTTGAAAAGATCTGATCGCCTAACCAAGCCCTTCTTTGTTTTAGAAACTAAAATTATAAAATTAAAAAGTTCATTAATAACTGATAATAAAACGACTGTTGTCTTCTCCACAATTTTATTTTATTATCAGTTATTAATAATTTGATACTCCACTATGAGTACCTATGAATTTTAAGTAAATTAAAAGGTTCATACTTCAGAATTCTTCAAATTTGAATTTCACTCTAATTTATTGTAAACATTCAATACCAAAAATATTTATAACCACAGGACTTCTTAAATGCAGATTTATAGCTATATTCACAGCGATGCACCAAATTGGGAGACTCATGTAGATTGTTCGCATTTAAGTAGCTATTTATCATGATTTATTTAACAGTAACAAACCAAATCTAAAGTTTCAAAAAATTAACAAAACCTAAATGTCCTTTCATACATACATACATACATAATCCACTTCCTCTTCTACCGCAATGCAGTGTCGAGGCTCATTCACACTTGCTGGTGTGCAGTGGAGGGGTTGCTTTTCGGACTTGCATCACGCTCCAATCAGTTTTCATCCAAAACACATTCATACACCTTAAACCTAGGCCTTTGTCACGGTTTTTGAAATTTTGGGTGAATTAAGTATAATACGGCCCTGTTTTTCGATGTTTAAGCCGGCTCTGAAGCTTGCAGAACCTGCGTGAGTAATGCCAAATTAGCACATTCCTTTTTGGCTGCGCAATAATTCGAAGAAGTCCCAAATGTAAGACCAAATATGGTGATTTAATATTTTGTTCGGCGTTTCTTTGTTGAGAATCCGGGGAAGCACCCGTCAATCTCGGTCACGTCACGTCATTCAAGGTTCCCCCCGCGTGCTGCAGGAGCGTTTGTAGGTACATCTCCTTTTAACATCCTTCGTTTTGCGGAGAAAGTGGCAAGGCACTTCAGAGTCTAGTCAGATGTCAACATCTTTAGTCGTGCAATTACCGTTTTCGGATTTTTGGTAGAAAATTCCCGTTTTATGTATCGGCCTCTCGCTTTCGTATAGTTTTCGTGGAAAACCTATCGTACGGCATATTTGTCGGATTATTCCAGAGAGTGTCCTATTTGTATCGGGTCAATAAGTTTTGTGTTGGAAGTTCCGTTTGAGTTTAACGTTGGTGAAGTTTCACACAGTTTTCGTTTTCGGATTAAAAATCTACCAGTTAAGGACATCTCGTTGTCTTCACATCTGCTTCCGGAAGAAGGACTCCATCCTTCTCTTTTTTCTACGTCGACTGCTGTTATCTCTCCCTGGGGTTTAAAGCTTCCATCGCTTCCAAGGGCCCTGACAACTAAGCCCTTCCCAGGTAAATACTTTAGGCTGCCCTTTACTGCCAGTTGTGAGTGTACCAATTCAAGCCTTAATTCAGTACCGTATTTTTGTGTATGTAATTCAAGTACTTCAAGCATTCTTTCTTTCGTTTAATTTGTTCAACGAAGTGGTAAAGTCTTCAACTAGTGCGTATTACTTTTTGCTTTAGCGTTAATGATTCAGAAACAATGCGAACTATCGTGACGATTGCTTATTTTGTGTTGCAGGTGTAAAACTTTTTGTAACCATTCTTTTGACTGCGATTAAGGAAGTCTAGCAGTTATTATATTTGTCGTAATTAGAGTAAATGTGACATCCCTTAATCACCCCTTTCACGTAATCGAAGATAGAACTTGCTTATAAAAGTTATAAACTCATTTTGTGTCATATTTTGAATCTTTCTTGCAGTCATTAAATTTCTTTGTTCATACATTCTTGCCTTTTTATTTGTTGTCTTTATGTCTTGTTTTAATATTTGTTTACAGCCTTGTGAGCCTGCCCACGAATTCCAGTTTTATTTCAGTAAGCCAGGGTAAGTACCTCCAACAGTAGGGTACAGCCACCCCCAGCCCCCCTTTCGAGCCCAAAGGAACTATTGCGGAACGTTCTTTGAGATCATCTTGGGTGATTTCCGCAGTGGCGCCCATTTTCCTCCCGATTACGACGACCCCTATTTGAAGGGTTTAGCGTTTCGAACCCCCCTTCTCCACTGTTTGCTAGCCGAGAATCACAGGACTTCGACGTCCCCTATAAGTTGTCGTACTGCAGAATTAGCACGTGACACCTTAACTAACGAATTCGACGAAAATCAGCTCCATAATACTATTGCTACCACTGGAATCGAACCTGTGTCAGCCGGCTAGCTAGCAGGCACTTACCTGACTGAGCTATCCAGGCTAAAAAATGCAAAATAATGTATAAACACTAAAATGTATCTACAAAAAAATGTGTAACTTTTAACAAGCTATACAAATATATGTATGTATGTATGTATTATCTGTAACCTCTTATACCTTTCGGTGTCGAGGCTGGTGCGTTAACGTATGAGGCTCTACGCGTGCAATGTACAACCCACCCCGTATTTGCGGGTTACAAGTTGGTGCGCCGTTTATACCTACATACGTCACCATGTGTAGAGTATAATGTGTAAGCATGTGTTAAGACCTTGTTACTCTATCTCCTAGCAGTGTTGCCAACCGTAGCGAATTCCTGTAGCGGATTTTTGAACTTCGTAGTGGCGGCAAGAACTTTTTTTTAAGTAGCGGAATTTATTCAATCCAAAAAAATTCAAAAATGAGGATGACCAGTCTACAAAATTTAAATTAACATTCGAAGAATAATTAATCTAAGGTGATCCTACTTTATTTTTTTTAAGTATGCATTTTTAGAAACCATATCGGACGGTGATAAGAAAGACTCCCGATTAATAATTTTTGTAATGTTTATTGATGTTTATTTTTGGCAATAAACAAGTTTTAAAACGAAAAGGTCTATTTTTTCCATATATGCACATTTTAATATAATAACTAAAAGGCGTTTAATTTTGATCACTGCCTGTACTGACTTAGAAAATTCGCGCGGAGCGGTATTTTACAAAATGTAGCGGAATTATTTGGTGCATGGTGGTGGAGAAACACGCTAGAATTGGCAACACTGCCTCCTAGGTCTGTATTCGGAGGAGAGCATCGTTAATTAGGTGCTCAACGACGAATAGTCACCAGATACCGATCTCCGGACTGTAGGAAAATTCTGCCGATTGGGAGATTCGAACAAAGGACTAACGCAACGCTAGGCTGGCGTTCTGCCACTGCGCCACCCTGCCTATTACTGTACAAACGTAAAATTCAAACATTTTTAACATCAAATATTATTTTAGAAATTAAATTTGTAAAGGATCGCTCGTATGGGAAAATATGAAATGAAACCAGAAAAAAATTCGCACTGCATTAGTTGTTTAATCCACTTTTATAACAAAATTCTGAAAACAAATTTTGTACAATACTGTATAACAATCAATCATGATGTAGTTCGTTTAGTTTACACAGGTGGCAGCACCTCACAGAGGCTTGACATTTTTGTTGAAATGGCGCCCACATTTAAATTTAAACTTACTCTAATATACTGTGGTTACAATTACGTGTTTCAATCTCGCATCGTGTTGAGTAAAAAAAAGCTTTGGCGGTATACTTATATCTGAATATAATTCATTCGATGAGAGGGAGAGAGAGAGAGAGAGAGAGAAGTGAAACGCGCTGTCTATACAAATGAAATTACAGCCGAATAAATGCAGCAGAAATGAAATTCCTAAGAAAAATGTAGGGAAAAATGAGAAGGGTTAGAATTAGAAACTAAGTCTTTAGGGAACAGTTAAAGATAAAATCGGCAACAACAAAAATACAGGAAAAACAATTGGGATGGCTGGGACACATTAACAGAATGCCAAAGGAAAGACTCATAAGATAAGGAGAGTATACGAAACAAGAACACAAGGCAGAAACAATAGAGGCAGACCTAGGAAAACTTGGCAAGAGGGAGTAAAGCAAACGGCATCGGAAAGAAACATTAAATGGAAAGAAATTAAGAAGTTAGCCCAGAACAGGAAGAGTGGAAAACCAAAATCAAATCAACGTCATAGTCTTACACCTAAGGGTAGAAAGACTTCGGATTAAGTAAGTTTTCGCTACCATGAGCAGAAGCTCTGTTGATCTAACAAACATTTAAAGGCATACAATTAAATGACCATAGTAATTCATGAGTCGCTGATCGGCTGATATTGTACCTAAAAGCAAAAAGCCCAAGTCTGTTTAAATATACATGCAAAAGTACTGTAAATTTTTTGATTGTTTTCATTAACCAGCCAAGTGGTTAGCCTTGCGATTTGTTTGCATCAGCCCTATTTCCAACTTTCCTTTGTAATTCGACCAACTTCCTACTAAAGTGTATTCGGGGAAAGGCTTGATGTAAACAAACAAGTTTGACAGCGGCTGATTCGCACGGCAAATGCTTTGCGTAAAATTGTTGGCTGCGTTAGCGTACGCGCTTGTAACGTGTACACAGGTAAGTACCATAAATACGTATTTGTGTAAAAATGCGTCACCGGCTTATCGGATTAGGGAACTTTCACCTGTATACAACCAATCACAGCCCCTATTTCGACCTCGTGGTTGTCAACCAGCACGTGGCTTTGTTTACATCGAGTGCAGCCTTTCCCTGAATACACTTTACATATTTTCCGTAATATATTTTTGTTTCAACAGTTGCCAGTTTACTTAGATGATATGATTATTTATTCATTTTATATTAAACATATTCATACAATTAAAATTCAACAACTACTAAATAACAAATACTGTTAAGAACAAAAAATTCTTTGAATTGACACATTAAACAATTGTAAAAAAAAACAGACTATCATTAATTTAATCATGGCAATGGCAGTTATCAGCATACTGATATATGACTTCCAAACACTGAAGCCTTGGTAACGTATTCTAAAAAAAGACGCATATTAATAAAATACACATTACACATACAGAATGCATTTAGATGGGATTATCTCAGACCAATAACCTAAAGGGTGAATAGGTACTATTTAATTATCACCTGCAATAAACCAAGTAGGCCGAGCAGCAAGTGAAGGTTTTAAAAACAGTTTTAAAATCTAGATGGCTTTACCCTGTTGTAGCTGTCAAACTTTTGTTATTCGGTTAATTAATTGTCAAAATGTCGTCAAAAGAAAAAGGTGTTTGGAAGTTGCATAAATAGACTGATGCTAAATTATGTCAAATATCTTAAAGAACAGTTCAAACTGTAGATAAAAAGCTGCCTAACGGTTAGCCCACTCAAACTCGCAACCGAGAATTAAAACAAAGATTTGTAAGTTGTATGATAAGAAACCTACAGAAATACGATTACAGGTAGCAGATAGAGGTCACAACGAATTTTTAATTTAAATGACGAAATAAGGAAAAATAGAGAAACGTGGAAACAACATCTACATCGGATGCAAGATCACCAAAAACCTAAAGTTTTATACAAATACAAACCAAACATAGGAAGAAGAAACAAGACATCCAATAAAATGATGGAGTTAACAGTAAACATGATGTTGTAATAAGCCAACAGGCTTAATATATGATAAGAAACTCCCAATTTCGTCTCATGATGTGCCAAAGAAAATTGATGTAAGTCAACGAAATGTGCAAAAAATTAAGAAAGGTGCGATATTAGCACATGTAAAAAAAAGTGCGAAAGAGAACTATGGAGCAATATAATTGTATGATTAAACACTCTACATTGCTGTACATGTTGGTTTATTTCTGATCCTAAATAAATGAACTTATTTACCTTTGCAATTTTTATTTTATGTTTCTTGATTCTGTCTTGAGAATTTGATGTATTGTGTTTTTGTTAGGTTTATATACAATCCAAAGTTTCTTGCTTGCTGTTTGAATGTTTGGTATATTTTTCTAGTTGATCTTTATGTCTACTTATAATAGCAATGTCCTCGGCACATCTAATTAATTGTGTTCCATTAACTTATGTTGCCTTCTAGTTTTACTTTTCTAATTATTACTTCTAGGCTTAGATTGAAGGATTAGAAGGATTAAACCCGAGTCGGATGCTCAGTAGGTGGCCTACCCGGTCACTGAAGACAATTGGGAACTGAAACACAGTTCTAGCATTAAAATGGTGCATCTCATTTAACTGATTATAAAAATCATCCTTCTTTTCGTATTCCGATGAGATAAAGATTTTGTTACTTTGAAATTGAAATCTGCTTGTAATTATTCTGACACCACATTTCACTCAATTAATCAGTTTTTAAATTTGTTACTTATGAGGATGCCCACTCCATATTCATGTTTGCCATCTTTACTTCTGAATCTGTATCCGTAACCTTTTACCTTTCTTTACTTACTAAACCAAAATAAATGAAAATGTAAATTCTGTTATTTCGCCGCTATCTTTCCAGCATGCTTCACTGACTCCTAGAATTTCAAGTTTGTAACTCCTCATTTCTTTAATTACTTGATTATTGCTTTAACCTGCCCACTCGGTAGTCTATGGGCATTCCACTGGCCTAACTTTATTATTTCGTGGTTGTTATTGGTTTGGATTCGGACTGCGTTTCTTTCTGCTAAGCTTTTTGTATGTGTTCGTTGTTTAACTCTCCCATTCATTACCAGTGTGTTTTCCTCTTTTGTCCTCGTATTTCCATCCAGTTTAGCTTCTCTTGGTTTTCTGGGCTTTCTTCAGAAGTTTTCTGAAGTTAACCTTCCTCATGGCGTGCCTTTTACAGGACATTGCCGGTCTTTTCTCCAAATGTCTATGGTATGCATGTCAAGTAGTAGACAGACATATGGGCTCCAAACCACAGAAGTGCACTTCTACTCCAGAGAAGACTTAGTAGGCAAAAATACCTCGGTGGTTTGCTATTGCCTTCCAAGGAAAGCGGTCGGCTGTTTTCAGTATGTGTAGCTCTGGGAATCGAATGCAGACCAGTGGCCAACTGAGCCGCAACTAATTTTCATAATATGCACTTATACTTTTTGCTCTTCTAACGTCAGATCACTAGGTATCTATAAATATTTTTTTTGCCCCAAGCTTGATTTTCTTCTTTAGAACTTCTAATTTCTGTTCGAACTTGCTTAATTTTGCTCTTGCTTACCCACTTTGTATGCTGACTCAACGACAATAACTCTCAATTTCTCTCTATAAATCGTCCTACTGCCTCCTCCACTTTTTCATCTTAAAGTAAAATTCCTTTAATTGCTATATTGTTTTTCTTGCTGGTTCTTTTCTGCCTTTCAATTTTGTTCTTAAGTGTACTTTCAAATTCAAGAGTAATAAGTTGTGCACAAATTACTGAGCCATGTCAAAAGTAAAATACAAGAATTTAGTCGTCATTCACTAAAAAATTGATAAATTGTAAGAAAAAGTGCTATTTATATACAGGGTGACAATAATCTACCTGTGTTGTATGGGTAACTTTGTTATTATAGAAGTTAGAGAGTCGGCTAAATTAGCAAAGTTGGGCAGAATTTCAAGACAAATTAGATGCCAGTTTGACATTTGACATACACTTTCAACTTTTTCAAATATTTCGAAAAAACTAAAAACATGCGATTTTTTAAATGTTTTATAATTCCATAACCGCCTATTCTAAAACCAAAGTGAAATATGTTTCTTGTAGATATTTTTACGTAGAATTATAAAAAAATATCTACAAAATCATAGCACTCTCGATTTTTGAGATATAAGCCAAACTTACGTTTTTTTAAATGGCAACCATAGTAGGCTATGGATTCATTAAAGAGCTTATTTTTTGCTGATTTCAAAAATGTATAGGTTGTCATATCTGTTTCCGTTAATGTTCTTAGAATTTGCAAAAAACTGAAGTTCATGATCATAATTAATAATTAGCTGCATAGTATAACAAGAGTGCCTTGGAATTGGAAAATAACAAAACAAATTTAATTGTCAAGGTTAGTCCTGTTTTGCTGATAATTACGGATGTGAATGTGTTAAGTAGTTCTGTTAAAGTTACTAAAAAAATGGCTTACTCGTGGGAAGAAAGAAATGATATGTTATTTAGTTATTTTGCTATTACAATATTGTAATCGTGTTGCGAATGCAGTTTCTGAATTGTATCTGCAAACATACATGGAAAGAAGGCAGCCAGATAAAAGGATTTTTGCAAAACTTCTATTTACGGATGAAGCCAAATTTACAAATAATGGTTTATTTAATAGAAAAAATCATATTTACTGGGTAAGGGAAAATCCACACTTAACGGTTGAAAGGCGAGAACAATACGTTTTTTCTATTAACGTTTGGTGCGGCATTCTTGGAACAAAACTTCTCGGTCCTTATTTTTATGAGGAAAATCTAAATTCAGAGAGGTATTTGCTATTTTTACGTAATCAATTTGAAGAAATGTTGGACGATCTTCCATTAAATTTTATACAAAATTTGAATTACTTCCAACACGATGGAGCACCTGCTCACAATGCTCACATTGTGTCACTTGTGTCACACTATTTAGTGGAAAGATTTCCTAATTGGATAGGTACCAGAGGTCCTATTGCGTGGCCTCCCAGGTCTCCGGACTTAACTCCCCTAGATTTTGTTTATGGGGAACTATTAAAGACAAAGTGTACAAAGAAAACCTCATAACATTGATGACCTGAAAATAAAAATAGGAAGAGCTGTAGCCGAAATTAGACATAATACATTAAATAAATTGCAACGTGAAATATTAAAACGATGTCAGTTATGTGTTCAACAAAATGGTGGTCACTTTGAAGTATTATTATAATCATTAATTAATTTTTATAGTTACATACATTTATTATTTAGTTCTGTTATCCATAATGATAGTTACTAAGTACCTATTTGATTTGTTATTTGTTTAATTAAAAAAATTTGATAATTTCAATTATTTTTGTCATTTTTGATTATGAGTTACTAAACAAGAGACTATGACAAAATTCCAAGGCATTCTTAGTTCATGGTTATTATTTATCATCACTAATTTCAGTTTTTTGCAAATTCTGAGAAAATTAACGGAAACAGATATGACAACCTATACATTTTTGAAATCAGCAAAAAATAAGCTCTTTAATGAATTCATAGCCTACTATGGTTGCCATTTAAAAAAACGTAAGTTTGGCTTATATCTCAAAAATCGAGAGTGCTATGACTTTGTAGATATTTTTTTATAATTCTACGTAAAAATATCTACAAGAAACATATTTCACTTTGGTTTTAGAATAGGTGGTTATGGAATTATAAAACATTTAAAAAATCGCATGTTTTTAGTTTTTTCGAAATATTTGAAAAAGTTGAAAGTGTATGTCAAACGTCAAACTGCCATCTAATTTGTCTTGAAATTCTGCCCAACTTTGCTAATTTAGCCGACTCTCTAACTTCTATAATAACAAAGTTACCCATACAACACAGGTAGATTATTGTCACCCTGTATAAGTTTCGATATAATAAAAATATGTCATCGATCTGAAATTTATCTTAGTTTTTATGGTTATTTTAATAAGAGACAATTTAATAGTAATCACCCTTTAATGGGGGTTCCTCTAGTTATTCAAAAAACGAAGCCAAAAAAAAATTTGGTTTGTATATAAACAAACATAGGCAAAGACAAAAGAAAAACAGTGATCTGTAAACTGAAGCTGAATAATGTATGCTGGAGAAAACAAACCCCACTCGCTCCCTTAGCTAGTCCGTCTAGTTATGCTAGATTCACATTATTTAAGCAATTTTAAGCCCCCTTTTATTATTGGTCTGAGGAAATTACTTACTAAAAATAGTGGAATAATTGCAATTGCTTCTTTGGCAGTTTCTTTGGTAAGAAGTGAAAGTATAAATATTACCCTATGCTAAAATAAATAAAACGATTATACATTAATTAACGAAATGATATTATACCTACTCTTGATATAACTTCATTAACAAAAACCGATTTGATGGTTTCCCAGGCAACATAACGGACTACTTTTCCAAACCTGTAACGCACTTCAATTTGATATCCCAGGTACTGTGCAATTAATATTCTCTCTAAAAACAAACTAGAAAATATATTTTGTATAATTAAAGTGTAGTAAATACCTTGTTGAACGGTGTATAAAATATTGTATACAAACACTAACACTATCGCAAATATAATAATGCAATATTTTGTACTAATGATATCATAAATAAATGATAACACATTTAATAGAATAATCAAGAATAGAAATATATATTTTCTATAAGAATTTTCTTGTGACATATATTTAACAACAATTTCCAGCGTTCTCCTATCATGTTGAAGGATTGTAAGTACTATCGGTTTACCATTCAAATTTTCACTACAGCTCCAATGTATGCATTTGGAATCAGTAGGCATTTTCTATGTACTTTTTTAAAATGTTGATTTACATGATAACATTATAATTAACTGGAAGCTACACGTAAAATTAAAAGTAGAGAGGTTATATTTACATTTGAACTACAGTCGGTTTAGTGGTAGTGTCTAAAGACACGTGAAAGTACAGTTAACCAGCCTGTGACGGTATTTTAATAAATCAAATTATTTACAGTGGAAAGAGCTCCTGAATATGAATAAATTAAAATAATCACCTATTATACTGTTGTTTAAAAATTAACCTTATTATTTTAATTTTTCTTTGCGTGTAATAAATGTCTTATCTGACAATTTTACAAATGGCATTCATATGACAGAATGAATTTGATTATAACACTTCAGTTTATATCTATCATTCATTTTCAGTTTTTAGAAATTTCAGCCTGTTTTAAAGATAATCAACAGAGAGTCGATTCAAAGGAAAATTTTCCGTTTCAAAACTACTACTTGGTATCTACTTCAATATCTGCAGCTGTTCAAAAGTCATCGAAAGCAAAACGCAGTACAAAACTGAATAATTGCATCCTCTTACACTTAAATTTTTCCCATAATAATTATGAAATGTGCATTCAAAAACACAGCATTTTAGACAGTGAAATGGTCGATGAGAATACTAAATTTATGATTTATAATAAGAAGTCAAAACGTGCCTACCAGCTGAATCAAACAAATATAAAGTTTGTGAAAGGCTACATCATTACAAAACCCTATTCAAGTTCGTTTAGTGGTTATATAAGTAATAATCAGCTTTATGGCACAATGGAAATAGAATCAAAAATGTATTATATAGAACCGTTAGAGAATTTTCCTTTCCTGGCCATTACGAATGAAATTACAAGAAATGCGATAATATACCAAATTGTTTTAGATCATTACAATACATCAACGTTTTTTAATCAGATAAATCCTTATGGGACTTTAAGAACTCCAAAACCTTTCAATTTCAGGCATAAACGAAGTACTGATGACACGGTTGTTAAACCAGTAGCTGGGTGAGTTAACGATGACTTGACATATTGTTTATACTCGACTATAACAGATGTGTTTAATTTTAGGAAAGTATGTACATTGCTTATTCTTATAGATAGTTCTTTTCTACGGATAGTAAGCAAAAATAATATAAAATTAGCCATTATAACCGTTCTACATTCTTTGGACTTGGCTAATGCTATATTTCGTATCACCGATTTTAACAACGATGGCATACCAGACAACATAGGTTTCATGGTTAAGTATGTTCTCGTATTTGAATCGGAAAACATTGGGAATAACAGGCTACCAAAGTACTCTACACAGTCCATCGACGGCAGGCTTTATTTATATTTTCTATCACAGTATGAATTATTAAGGGAAGTTTGCCTAGGAATAGCTTTTACTGCACAACCATTTCTATTTAGAGCATTGGGGTTAAGCTATACTGCCCTAATACAAGCATCAAATTTAGTAATACCAAATTCAGGTGGCATATGTGAACGACCAAGCCGAATTGATTTCGGACAGAGCTTTAATAACTTAGTTATAACCTATCGACTTGAAAATCGAGAGAGTGTCCCACAAATAACATCAGATTTAAGTTTAGCACATGAATTGGGACATAGTTTTGGTAGTGATCATGATTTGAAGCAAGAATGTTATGGGTTTTTGATGTCTCCCCATACGTTTAATGGCACATATGGACATAATTTTATGTTTTCGCCATGCAGTAAAAAGCAAATTAGTAAAGTGTTGAAGTATAAAAAGTACTGTTTGGAAACTAGCACAACTCCTTTTTGTGGTAATGGTAAATATTTTTAAAACAAGCTCTGATGAATGAAATTAATTAAATAAGTTAACGGTTTAATATCGATTTTCAGGACTGGTCGAAGAAAATGAGGATTGTGACTGTGGATACCCTTTCAGTTGTATCCTTAAGGATCCATGTTGTATAGCAAGAAACACAAAAGGTCCATCTTGCAAAGTTAATAAAAAGGCAGGCTATGAATGTCATCCTTCTCAAGGCTCCTGCTGCTTATCAGACTGTAGTTATCGTAATATTTCATTCTTAGAACTGGTATTACCTTATTTAATTAGTGTTCCATATAAAATCATAAAATTTGTTTTTTTTTACAGAGCTGTACAAATTTTGATAAGAAATGTCCTTGTAGCAATTTAAAAAAAGATTGTCCCTGTGGAATATTGGGTCGATGTGTAAAAAACAAATGTCATAGCAATGAGTGTACTCGAATTGGATTAAAAGAGTGCAAATGTAAAAACCAATCCAAAGAACAAAAGTGCGCTACATGTTGTCGCAGTAAGGATGGGAAATGTTTACCTTCCAAAATTCTTACAAAAGTTTTTACTGCTAACAACGAACAAAATGTAGATTATTTGAGACAACATTTTGTCAAAGAGAAAAGTAGTGAAAATACTACGACAAAGAACTATGAAGATTTCTGTGTGGATAACAAATGTATTAGTTTACCATTTAGAACTTTTGATAAAGGAAGCTTTTGTTTGTTTAAAGGACTCTTAGGGATATGTGATTCTAATTATAGGTGTTCGGTTAATATTGGGATACAGTCACAATTTCCAGTTTTTAAAGAAAAGACTGCAAATTATGCAGAGCATAGTCACAGAAAGGGTGTACACTGCCTTCTATTCTATTTATTTTACACTACGTTATTTGTTATCTTTAATAAAATACTTGACTAATTAGTAGAGCGAGTTGTTTTTGTATTTTATGTGCTACGCAATCATTTGTAAAACTGCTTGAAATGAGACCGTAACTATAAAAAAAACCTTGTCGTAACTTCCTTATAAAGGGTGAGGAGGTTTGTGTGGTACGAGGATTCTGCGAGCTGTTGTGCTGGTGGTAACTTAACAACTGATATGGTCTCCCTTGCTAGACAGGTCACAAAAGAAGGGCCACCTTGAACTTCCAGGTTGTGGGTTAAGCCTTGATTACATTGGTCAAATGCGAGCGAGCGTACTGCAACTAGCTCAATTCCACATAGCTAGTAAACCTTGCCTACTCGCCTATTCAGGTGAAAAGTTGTGTTTATACTTGAATCATGTTGGTTTCCAACTATTGTTTCTAAAATGAAGCGGAATAGTACCTAACATTGTTAATTTTTTAAAAATTTATTAACAATAGGTATCCTTTACTATGAAATATCAAACACAAAGACTATTGTAATATTAAACTAAAAGATGAAGTTTTTTAAAAGAAGCAAAGACAGCTTGACGTGGGATGGATGAAAAGCAAATGAAGGCCAAAATTAAAAATTTAAAGGATGTTTATACCGGTCAAGTAGGGTAACTTTGGACGAATTTCGAAGTTTTTGTAGGATACGATAAAATTGTGAGGATGAAAAATCTCAAAAAATAATTTATACATAATAATAATAATAATAATTTTATTTCACTTCGCTTCAAACACAAAATACAAAAGCAAATTAACAAAAATTTAATAAATCGTGATAGCCATGAATAGAGAGCGGATTTTATGCAAAATGCATATCGCTTATTTTCTATAGTTGAAGAATATCGTTTTGTTTTTAGACGAATTGCACTAAATGCAATCATTTGACGTTAATTAATTTTTGCATATTTTGCATATTTCGCCAAATACTGCATATATTGGAATTTTTTGCATATTTTACATATTTATGCATAAATTAACATATATGTATTTAACATTTTTTTAAATTTTCCATTGCCAGATGTACGTAGTTCAGTGTCTAGTTGTTTCGATTCCGAGTTGCAAATTTGCTTTAAAATGCGTTTTTCTAACTTAGAAAGTGTATTTTTAAATTAATAATAGCTTTAAAGAAAGATCATAAATAGCCTATCAACAGTTATTACCTGGCGTTAAAAGCAACACTAATACTTCCGGGTTATGAAGCTGCAATGCTGCTATTTCCTGCTATTTTAAAATTCTAAAGGTTCTAAGTAGTTAAAGTTATTTGAACTTCCCCAACGTAACTGTTTAGTTATTTAATCCTTCTTGAAAAACGTACCAGATAAAATATTTTCTTCTGCAGTATGGATAAATAATTAATAAATTTCAACAGCTGATTTCTGCTGTTTCAGGAAATATTGGCAAAAGTATTTCAAATAAATTAAATGAAATATTACAAAAAAAAACAGTGGATATCAGCTGTTAATTAAAGTTAATAAAATTCTGAAACTTGATGAAAATTTCGACGATCTTGCTATAAATTTAGATTTGTCCATATTAGCCGCTTTAAAATATGCACCCATAACATCTGTAGATGTAGAAAGAAGTTTTTCCTTTTACAAAAATATACTATCCGACAGACGTCAAAATTTTCTGCCCGAAGACTTAGAAAAATATTTAATTATAAATTGTTTTGCAAATAATAATAATAAGATGTAATTTTTTCAAATCTACAGCGTATAAGTAAATATCATGTAGTTTTTTAAATACAATTTTAAATAACACTCATAATTTTTTATGTTAAAATAATAATTTTGTATGTAATTAAGTTTTTCCTATCGCAAGAATTGCCAGCATATAGTTTTTTATATTTCATGTTATAAGTTGGAAGTAATACAGGCAAATAGAGAATTCATTATTTGTGCATATTTTTACTTAATAATGCATTTTTGTTGCATATTTTAAAGTTTTTAAGTGCATATATATGCACATATTTCGGCATTTTATAGTGCACAAAATCCGCTCTCTAGCCATGAAACATGAAATAATATAAAGCACGTGAGTATTGTACTACTCGTGTGTGCTATATTAACAATAACTTGATTACAATTTAGAACTAGTATATGCATTAAGAACAGTTATTAATTTACAAAAACAAAATATAAAAAATAAATATAAAAATAAAAAATAAAAATAAAAATGGGAAAAAGAGCTTATATAACAACATCTCTTTGCATTCTAGAAATATATAATTATTAATTATTACATACACAGTATTATACATACATACATAATCCTGTCCTCTTCTACCTTTCGGTGTCGATAATAATTTATATTCAGTCATAATATATCAAGGAAACTTTATTTTGCTGGCAAAATTTGTATCCGAACGATTGTTGCTTTGGTAACGTCCCGAGACAAATGGACATGATCAAAATTCCGAGCGACAGCGAGGGATTTTGTCTTTCCATTTGTCGAGGGACGTTACCTCAAAGCAACAATCTTGAGGTACAATTTTGACTGCAAAATAAAGTTCCAGAGATATATTGGATCAGACTATTTCCCAAATGAGACTCGGAAAACTATAACAAACGTTTGATTTTCACAATTAATGCAAAATGTCACTGTAAAAAATTTTGTTTGTTTGTTTGTATAGTGGGTGATCATGATGCATCAACACCAGCACAGCAATGGCTACATCCAGCAGAAATTACAGTTGAACAAGAGTTTTCATACACCTACGAGGCATTTACTAACGGCAGGAAGAGTGAGGAACTTGATCCTCAGGTGCAGCAATCCTATATGAAAACAATCAGTTACAATATGCAATATGGTACAGGCTAAGTAGGATATACAGCAACAGTCAAGCAGAAGGTATAGCAAACAGCAATACCTACTTAAAACAATGGAAGAAATGAGTAGCTTGGAAAACATTCCGAAGCAAGACAGAACATTAGCTACATAGACATACCTATATGTATTGTACTGTATCGTCGTTTTTAACAACAAATATATTAAAACGCCTTGTTGGATTGACAATTTTCAAATTTACTTTGCTCTTTTAATTTAATTTAATTCCGGAGATCTGTAAGAGTTTCCATAAACGGTAATACAAAAGGAATTAGAACGTATTTATTAAAATGTCACAAATCCAAAATCATAAAATAACAACTGAAAATTAACTAAAATCTAAGCAACCTAAATTAATTCGAATCCGCTACAGTTACCTCCCCTCCAGTGTCAACGTATTCTCTAAACCTTACTGGTTGTTTAACAATTCTTCCGAATCGGGAAACTCTTTCATGTGACTGATTTGTCAGGTCATCCTGATTGACGTTATTACTTTCGTGTAATATAAAAGCAGGTTTCAACCTATCGATGGAAATATTCTTTTGGTTGTTGTTGATTTGAATCATAAAATATTTTGCTGTTCGAGAGATGACGGTTTCGGGTTCTTTTTGTTTCAAAATTGCCTCCGTTCGTTCTGGCAGTGGAATGACCCCATTTGGAGAGATCTTATGGCCCAAGAAGTTAAGCTCATCCTTGGCAAATGTACACTTTTCGATATTGATGGCTAGTCCGTAATCCTGGAGTTTTTGAAATAGAATTTCGAGGTGAACTAAATGTTCCTGATAACTGGTAGAAGCCACTAAAATATCATCAAGATAAACAAAGCAGAAATCTAGCCCTCTCACGACCTGATGAATGAATCTCTGGAAGGTCTGGGCTGCATTACAAAGACCGAACGTCATACGCGGGAACTCAAACAGCCCAAAAGGAGTGAGAATTGCTGTTTTTTCGATATCCTCCGGTTTAACCGGAATCTGGTGATATGCCCTAAATAGGTCTAATGTGGAGAATATTTTTTTGTTGTACAAATTGGACGTAAAATCGTGTAAATGGGGAATCGGGTACTTATCTGGTACTGTTATGGAATTAAGTTTTCTGTAATCCCCACACGGACGCCAGCTACCGTTTGACTTCCTGACCATATGAAGCGGGCTAGCCCAGGCACTTTTACTAGGTCGGCAAATGCCTTGTTCCATCATGAATTCAAACTCTAACTTTGCTGCTTTCAGTTTGTCGGGTGCTAATCTGCGGGCACGGCACGTGACCGGAGGTCCTCTAGTAGAAATGTGATGGCTGACTGAGTGTTTAGTCTGGGACAGAACTTGAGTTGGTTTAGTGATACTAAGATATTTGCGAAGGACAGCATAGATTGGAGATGAATCCTTAATAGTTGACACACTTGGTAGGGAAGTAAATGTAAGCTTACCGTCCACTTTTAATTTAGTTGTGTTGTCTCGCAAGCAATGATGTTTTAAATCAACCATTAAATTAAAATGCTGCAGGAAATCCGCGCCAATGATAGGCCTTGAAACTTCGGCCACTATAAAATTCCAAGGAAAAGTACGTCTAAGGCCCAGATTCAGCTTGATTAGTTTTTCTCCGAAGGTTCGGATCTTCGTTCCGTTTGCTGCGTAGAGTGTTAATTTTTCAGCGTTTTTCCGTTGAGAAACTCTATCTACCGGTATTACTGACGCTTCAGCTCCCGTATCAATTAAAAAGTTTAAGCCAGTTGCTTTGTCGTTTATGAATAAGCGGCTTTGTTTGAAAATTGGACCTACCCTCTCTGCCACTTCGATTGGTAGGTCTTTTAGTTTAAAGCTTGAGTGTATGCACAGGGTTTTGTACAATGCTCTGCTTTTTCACCAAACCTTTCGTGGTACCAACAAATTCTATTGTTTTTAAATGAAGATGAGCGTTGACGAAAACGTCGCTTTTCAGGAGTTCGTTCGCGACGACGTGACCTTGTTACTGCTTCCATCTGTAGTGATAATTCTTTTAACTGGTTTTTGATTTCATTAATTGTGCCCACTTCTTCTTTGTGACTTATTGCGTTGATTGACTCAAGCCTTGAGCTCGATGATTCAAAGATTTTGTCGGCCATAGTTGCTAACTTGGTTAAGTTATCGTCACTCACTATTAATATGGTCTGGATGTTATGAGGGAGACGTTGCAACCATAATGACTTCAAAATCGAATCACTTATCCTGTCCTTAGCCAACTCTTGCATTTGCCTTAATAGCTGCGACGGGCGGTTGTCACCCAACTCTAAATCTCGTAGCAATTTATTGAGCCGTCTTTCTTCCGATTCTTGGAAGCGCTCGATCAGCTTGGATTTGATGGCTTCGTACATATTTTCGGTCGGTGCTTCCAAAATAACATCACTGATTTCACCCAAAATGTCGCTATCCATCGACGCCACTACATAGTGGTATTTGGTGCTATCAGTTGTTATGTTTGATATAGTGAATTGACTCTCCACCTGCTTAAACCAAATAGCAGGATTGTTCTTCCAAAAAGGTGGAAGCTTAAGAGAAACTCGGCTAATCTCCTGCGCTGTGTTGTCTGTCATAATATAAGTTGTTCCGTACTTACAGTTAACCTCCGGAGACGCTTGTTCAGGCGTCGGGGTCACCAATTGTAAGAGTTTCCATAAACGGTAATACAAAAGGAATTAGAACGTATTTATTAAAATGTCACAAATCCAAAATCATAAAATAACAACTGAAAATTAACTAAAATCTAAGCAACCTAAATTAATTCGAATCCGCTACAGATCTCACCTCTCGGGTGGTTAAGAAGGTTCGTTATATATACAATTAATATTAACAAAAATAAAATTTTACTCAATTTTTAATGCAAATCTTTTTATTTTGTTTTTCACCCTATCAACCCTGCTTAACACTACCTACACCGGTTCCTGAGTTTTGTTTGAAATCCTCTTCTTTTCCAAAATAATTTCTATTTCACCACCAAAATCCAATTTGCGTCTGTTTCAAATTTAATGTTCAATTTCCCCTGCTTCAATTTCAATTTTCAATTGCTTCTACATCTATTTCACTTCCTTTCCATTCAATAAATGATTCTTTTGATCATTAACTCTATTTAAAGTAAAATAATCGGTTGATATTTATTATTTTGGGACGAGCAAACCTATTTGGTTGTTGCCCCTTTTAATGCAAAATATCACTTATTTATTGAATTGTTTTTCTCTGTATCCAAGATATTTTATATAAATTGTTTTTCGCTATAACAATACAAGGTTTCTAAAGTACCTAATTTTACATTTGACTATGTACTGAATTTAGCTAATTATTCTATAACAATGATTATAACAATAACTTATTTACATTAAGAACTTAAATTTAATCTAGCTACCTACCTAAAATGTATGTTACAATTTTTATAATTAAAATCTGCATTAATAATCTTTGTAAAAAATAACTTTCGTCAACAAATTAACAAATAGCTTAATCTTTAATAATAGCATCCAAATCAAATATCATCTCAGTATATACAAATAGCAGAATAGTACTTGAATCACTTAAAAACTGTACAAATCATAAGAAAATAATAGAAGAAATAATAAGGCAAAGATTAAGTTTACTTAGGAAAGAAGAATGGAATAGGTACCTACCTATACATTTTAAATAGGTCAATGGGTACCTATCTGGTGAAATGATTTAACTGAGGCAAAGGAGGCAGCCCGGAAATCAAAAGATAGTACGGTTTATTGTACGATTTCCAAAAGAGAAATTGTTAGAGCAGTTAAAAGTGAAAGTGTTGTTAAGTGGCAAGACAAGTGGATACACACAGAAAAAGGATCACAGTCAAAAGCGTTTTTTTCATCTGTAGTATACGAATTCGCACTCAAATATAAATTTGCGTCTTAGTCATAGCAAAGAGCAGTATAAAGGAAAGCCATAATCTTCTGCACTTGGGACACAACACCAGCAATACAAGCAAGAAGAGGATCACATATAAAGCAGCCAAGTGGTATAATGAGCTACCAGAAAACATTCAGAATAGTAATACCATATATATGTTTAATAGAGAAGCAAAAGGACTACTTAACAAAAAACTCAATCAATGAATAGTTATAATCCTACAATTAACTTTATTTTAAGTTGTATTTAAATACCTGCTATAGTATCTTCTGTATACCTACTTTTAGGGATTTATTAGTAAAAAAAAAAAAAAAAAAGACTTAAGTCCCAGGCTATTTTAGCGTATACGGAAAACGTACCCCGGCACTAGGTGGCCCTTTATACTGCTCTTTGGTCATAGCATCAAGATTCTTCTGTCAAGAAAAAAATGCAAGAGCGAGAGAGAAAGATATAAAGACTTACAACAAACATACCTACATATATTTTCAGAGTTCTTCCTTTCTTTCTTATTTATCTATTTCCTCTTTTTTACCGCAATGCAGTGTCGAGGTTAATTTTACACTTAACCAGCTTTCATCCACAACACATTCCTCCACCTTAAACCTAATCCTTAACTAACGAATTCGACCCAAATCGGCTTCAAAATACCATGGCCACCACTGGAATCAAATCTGTGTCAGCCAGCTAGCTAGCAGGCTCTTACCTGACTGAGCTGCCCCATTTTCAAAATTAACTGTAGTTATAACCTTATAACAGGCCATGTTAAAATCAAAAGTTATTTGTATAGATTTAAACTTATAGACGATCCATCCTGCTCATGCAGCAATGAAAGCCAAACTGTGGAGCATTTATTGTATCAACGTAGCAGACTTATTTAGACAACAGAGAAGAATCTTAATAAATTCTGTAAATAAAAATGGCGGTAACTAACCTGAAGATAAAAAGGATTTGGCCACTAAATAGGTAGGTATTTAAAAATCATTTATATATTTTGTATCCTAATGTATTAACTTTGAGTCACTGTAAGAAAATTTTCACTTAATTTAGTTAAGCCATTTTTTCTTTCTTTTCCTTTTGCACTCTTATACCTTTACAGTGTCGAGGGGGCCGAACATACCTAGCCACAGAGTGGTCACCCATTCAAGTTCTGACCAAGCAGGTCTTTGCTCAACTTTCTATATTGCAGTACTACGTGCGCTCCCACTCTGCCATACTGCCAGCCTTAGTTAGGTCATTCAAATAATTAAATAATACTCGTAAGTTACGAGTATAATTTAATTATTTTGTAACTATCACAGTTATGTTATTTTCTCTGTTTCAGTATTAGCATGACATTATATTCTAGCACGCTTTTTGATGCTAGAATGAGCTTCACTGTATTAAATAATACACAAAATTCCTAGCCAATCATTGAAACAAAAATTAAGAAACATTTTCGGTCCGGTACAGAATATAGATGAAGCATAGAGAACCAGGATGAACCATGAACTGAACAACCTGTTAGAAAGCACTGACATCGTAGGGTTCATAAAAAGCCGAAGAATTGAATAGCTAGGCCATGTGATGAGCACAGACGATCATCACAGAACACCTAAGAAGGTACTAGAATGGAAACTGGTGGTAGGAGAATTAGAGGAAAAGATGGTTAGAGGATGTGGAGAAAAATTTACAAGAGATGAATGTAAGACGATCGAGAAAAATATACAAAGAAAGGACAGAATGAAAGGAGTTGTAACGCCAATAAAAGGAAGAAAGAACTACTAAATTAATAATTTTTCAGTCTGCTTATACGAAAAGTAAAGTTAAAAGGATTGGCAGCTTTTATAAAGTTTTACCATGTACAAAGGCAACATTGTAGTAAAACAATAAGCAACATAAATATATCGTGCAGATGATTGTTGTTTTTTTATTGCCGATGAAGGGGAACCCCCTGTGTAGGCATTCAACCAAACTGATTAACAACAGTAGTTTAATTTTTTAATAAAAATCTGTTGCTATTATCATATTATTTTGATGTACAACAAGGAAGTTTAGAACTTCAACATGCTGCAACCTAAAACAAATGTGGAATATGAGTATTATCATCTTAATGATTAGGATTAGAAATGAAGGTTGTTATTATAATTATGATGGTTGTAACATAGGTAACATACTGGTGATTTCTGAAATTATATAAAAATTCAACCGTTGTTGTTACTTTCCCTGAGGGACTTTACTTTCACTTACCCACCCTACTGCTCACACCCTTTGCATAATAAAAACTTCTTATAAATACATTATAGGTACTAAATACACTTAATACTGGCACTTTGTCAGTCCCTAACCTTACATAGGGTATGATTAAAGCAAGTATTAATAAAAACTAAATACCCTACCGCTTTACATCTGCATACCTCTTCATAATTATTACTTATGCACTGTAAAAAAGCTGTTATTAACTACTAAAATAATTATTTCAAAAAAATGTTTAATATTCTTGAGGGGGATGACACCATATATAAATTGGTTTTCCTTATAACTATTAAATATTTGGTATAAAATTGTAAATAAGCAGCTAATTAAAATTAACGTTAATAGATTTTACTACATGCTTTACTTACTTAATTTTTACGGAATTAAATTTGTATTATCGAAGTTTTTAAATTAACTTCTTGCGGACATTTTGAATTTGGCGGTACATGCGCGTTGTCCTTGCGTTTGCCCTTGTAGACCCCTTTGAGCGTTGTTGTAGATCCAAGATGGCGATTGTGTTGTGTCCATTTGCTAAAGCGCGTCAATACATTAGTTTTGATTAAAGTAAATAACGAAAATTATCTAGATATGTACAGTATAATAGAATTTTAAAGTTAATATAGTATGTGATAATTTATTTAAGGTATTTTCGCGAATTACATGTGCGAGGATAGTTTATGTTCGCGTAGTAGTAAATTAGCCAAAATTCCTTTACAAAGGTTGTGATCACCAGTAATTAATTTACTAATACCATAAAGAGGCAGGTACGTATGCGTTTAAGTAAAATTTGTAAACGTTTACACTCGTCTTATTACCAGAATTGATTCTGTTAGTTGATGCTATATTTATGCACAGAAAACAAACTTATGGTTAACTTCTGAAATTTAATTTGTTCTGTGTTATTTTATAGATCGGTATTTAAAGACGGAATGCGGGAAAGAAACGTCTTCATTCTATGGTACAAACAATATTAAATTATACATCATGACGGATACAAGAAGAAGAGTGAAATTATATGCTCTTAATGCGGATAGACAGTGGGACGATAGGGGAACGGGTCATGTTTCATCCTCGTACGTGGATCGTCTTAAAGGTATTTCGCTACTCGTTCGAGCGGAGAGCGATGGTTCTTTGTTGTTGGAATCAAAAATTCAACCCGACACTGCCTATCAAAAACAACAAGATACCTTAATTGTATGGTCCGAGGGAGATAATTTTGATTTAGCACTAAGTTTTCAAGAGAAAGCTGGTTGCGATGAAATCTGGGAGAAAATTTGTCAAGTACAAGGAAAAGATCCGTCAGTTGAAATTACGCAAGATATCGTCGAAGAATCGGAAGATGAACGGTTCGATGATATGTCCGATTCGGCACCGCCAATCGAACTACCTAGCTGTGAACTAAGTAGATTAGAGGACATAAGTGAATTGTTTAGTAACTGTTTAAGTTCGCCAATGAGAAAAGAAAAATTAGCAGCGGCCATCGAAAGTGAAAATTACATTCGTAAATTACTAAACTTATTTCATATGTGTGAAGATCTAGAAAATACCGAAGGTTTACATCATTTATACGATATATTTAAAAATATATTTTTATTAAATAGGAATGCTATCTTTGAGGTTATGTTTGCTGACGACATTATTTTGGATGTGGTTGGTTGCTTAGAATATGATCCATCATCGCCCACACCAAAAAGACATCGAGATTATTTAAAACAGCATGCCAAATTTAAGGAAGCTATACAGATTAAGAATCCAGAACTACTGTCAAAAATTCATCAAACTTTTCGCGTCCAATATATTCAAGATGTCGTTTTACCTACACCATCCGTTTTTGAAGACAACATGCTTTCAACTTTAAACAGTTTTATATTTTTTAATAAGGTGGAAATCGTGTCTTTAGTGCAAGAAGATGAAAAATTTTTAACCGAACTCTTTTCTATGTTAAGCAATGTTAATACTTCTGAAGTTAAACGTAGGGACTTAGTATTGTTTTTGAAAGAATTTTGCAACTATTCACAAAACTTACAGCCGCAAGCTAAAGAAATATTTTATAAAGGCTTGACAAATTTAGGCATTTTGCAGGCGTTAGAAATTACGCTTGCAGCAGATGATCAAAAAACTAAGACTGCTTCCGTAGACATCCTTACTTACATCGTCGAATTTTCTCCGTCGGTTGTAAGAGAATATACGCTGCAACAAGCTAACAACACAGATGAGGTAAATATTACTTTATGATAATTTTAACAGAACAATAATACCGTTTGTTTTTAGGACCAAATTTTGTTGAACATTATCATAGATCAAATGGTGTGCGATTCGGATCCAGAGCTTGGTGGCGCAGTACAACTTATGGGAGTTTTAAGAATATTATTGGACCCTGAGAATATGCTTTCTTCTGTTAATAAGTCTGAAAAGACCGATTTCTTAAATTTCTTTTATAAACACAGCGTCCATATTCTTATAGGTGAGAAATAAACTCAGTAAAACTTATTCGTAACTATCCATCAAATGTAATTGCTACAGAATTAAAACAATTTGAGAAATTGCATTTCTATTAAGGCACTGCACTGTTTTTTTATTAAGTAACAAGAATTTGTATAATCCTGGTAATCACTTTATTAATTTAATATGTAGTTTATGCGCTGTGGTGCAGTATTACAATTTAAAATTATGTAGACAATTATAATGAGTATATCTGTGTGATTGTTTGTAAAATAATTTATGGTATAAAAAAGTAATATGTTCAGTGAAAGCAGATGATCTTTGTGCAGCTCCTCTTTTGGAAGACAGTAGTCGAGGTGAACCTAATCAGGAAGACTACTCAACAGTTCAACTACTTGGTTTAATAATAGAATTGTTGTCGTTTTGTGTCGAACATCATACCTACCATATAAAAAACTGCATACTCAACAAAGACTTACTAAGAAGAATATTAGTCCTCATGAAGTCAACGCACAAATTCCTCGTCCTTTGTGCATTAAGGTTTATGCGTAAATTGATTGCATTAAAAGACGAATTTTATAATAGATACATAATCAAAGGAAATTTATTTGCTCCTGTTATCGAAGCCTTCGTTAAAAATAACGGACGTTACAATTTACTAGATTCAGCGATTATAGAAATGTTTGAATTTATTAAACTGGAAGATATCAAGACATTGTGTTCACATGTCATCGAAAATTATGGAAAATCATTCGACGATATTTGCTATGTACAAACATTTAAGGCTCTAAAACAGCGATACGATCAACATCAAGATAAGCTTAAAGACCGTGACAGAAGTGCATTAGACAGGTAAATATCGTTTGAATCAATATAACATTTTGTAATAATTTTTATCTGTAGTGTTCCATCAATATTAAGGAATAGTAGATATCGTCGTGATCAACGTCAAATGGACGAGGAGGAAGAAATGTGGTTTAATGAGGATGACGATTTCGATGATAATGAAGCTGTTGTTCCTGCACCAACTACCGATATACTTACAAAAAAACTTGACCCTGATTTAGATAGTATCGGTAAAATCATGGATAAAAAGGTGGAAGCTAACGGTCCTAAGATGAGTATTACACCTGTCAAAACCTCCATGCTTAATAATAACGCTAGTAGTGGGCAACCAACAAGTCCTATGCCACCCGAACTTAGATCAGCACTCTTCAAAAGGGTAAGTTGCTTAGTCTATATTTTTTTATTGGTTACAATTATTCATATTGATTAATACTTCTAGCTATTTAGTTCAAATTGTTTGTTTTATGTTGGTGTCTTCTTTAATCGATAACGCTCAGCGTTAATTATGATAATCTATGTGCTATCAGTGGAATATGCAATGAGACTATAAAAATCGAACAAAAAAATTAAATTTGGGTCATGTTATGTGTTACAAATTTATTTTTCCGTCAAACTCGTACTTATCTGTCTTTAATAATATAAAATATTGCATTAGAATGTTTCTAAGTTCAAATGTTAAATCTTGAACTATAAACTTTTCCATTAAAAAAACCTTTGGTTTGGAAAGTTTATTGCAAGCAATTAGGTGATTTAAATTCATTACATTTATATAAGTTTTTCGTCTTATTGTTATATGTTACTCACTTCATGTTGATAGTTACTTATTTATATGATTTTATATATTTATTTACTTTATATTGTAACATTGTTAAGAAAGTAGGTTAGATGAAAATTTGAATTTTAACAAAAGTCAAGGACCATTCAGTGATTCAGTACACTGTGTGACCGTAAAATAACGCATAAATGCAATAAAATGATTAGTTGAAACAACTAAAAGATGTATTAAAAATCATATTTCCTAAAATGATCAATTTGTTTTAGTTATTTTTGGATCGATTTTTTTTTTAAATGGGAGCCTCTGTTTTTACCTCTTTCTCAATTCCCATTTATGCCGTACGGCATTGGGTCCTCTATCCATCTCCATTTCTTTGCTTCGCCAGTATCCTATTTTCTTGGAAAGTCTTCTCTTTTCCTTGCTAACTCTTTGATGTTATACTCGCATGAAATTCCGGGTCTACCTCTTTTCCTTTGCCCTTCAAGCCTCGTCTTGTTTTGCCCACTACTCTCCTCAGGTATTTCACTTCGGATCTAAATTCAACAATTTTTTGTCGCTCATTTTTACAAACCATTTATTTAACAATTATCAATAGTTTTAGTCAAGTACGAAGATTATTTCTGCTCTAAATAATAAAATATTCGATAAACAGTGAAAATTGCTGACACTCGTATTCGTACAGTTTAATAATCGACAGCTTGTTATGTAACAAAACAATTTAGTATGTTTGTTCTAATATTTGGTTGGATTGCCTTTATTATCTAGGACTTCCTGGAGTCGCTTTGGCATCGATTGCCCCAATTTTTCCGTGATTTCATGACTTATACTGTACCATTCAGTTTGTAATCGCCGTTTTAGCTCTTCCCGGTTAGAAATAGAGAACTTTTGAATTTTAATCTCGAAAATTCGCCACAAATTCTCAATTGGATTGATGTCCGGTGATTGTGGAGGGATTTCAAGTATTTCCGGACAATTACGAAGAAGCCAAGTGAGCGTTTTTTTGGCCTTGTGCTTTGGATCGTTGTCTTAATAAATCTTTCGCTAATTCTCAAGCGTTCGGTACTTTCATTCAAATTAGATTATAAAATGTCTATATTTATTAACATCCAATGACTGATCCACCTCCGTATTTGACAGTAGGTTTGCAGATTTTGTTTCTTGAAGGTCTCGTTAGGTTTTCGCAATACCATTTACCTTCCATCTGATCCAAAAACGTTAAATTTGCTTTCATCAGTGAATAATACATCTTTCCAGTAGTCAAAATCGTAGTGTCGATACTCTTTGGCAAATGCTAAGCGCTTTTTGCGGTTCCTCTCACTTAAAAGTGGATTTTTCCTAGCTACTCGACCATTGTAATTATTGTTTCTCAATATTCGTCGAATAGTCTCAGCACTTATGCTCTTTCCCCTTGGGTTTTTCTGAACTTCTCGAACAATGTATCTTTCGTTACTAGAATTTAAGAGAAGAGCTTCCTGGTCGTGTTTCAAGCTAAATTATGTATTCTAGCTTCATCTTTATACCTTTTTATGACATACTGAATCGTTGAACGACTTCTTTTAACAATGTTACTTATGACTCTGTAACAAGAAAGGAAATCTGGAAAACCATGGAAGAGTTTGGATTCCCAATAAAATTAATAAGACTCACAAATATGTTACACTTTACTTTTTAGGTAACCCCATAAAAAGAAATCAAGCGGCGTTAGATCTGGAGATCTAGGAGGCCACTCTATAGCTATATTATTATTATATTAGAAAACCTCGGGATTTAGAAGAGCTGAAGCTGCGAATCCGAGAAGAAATACGCAGAATCACACCAGAAACAATTCGTAGTGTACTGCAAGAATTTATTTTTCGATTGGGGTATTGCCAAGAGGTTAATGGCCGTCAGTTCGAACATTTACTGTAGTTATTGTTTAGAAATGTACCATTGTACCAGGCCTACTGGACGTAAAACTATTTTGACAATTTTCTCAAAAAAAATCTTATGTGACGGTATAAAACTTTTGCACGGTTAGAAAGAGAAAAAAAAGGACTATCTACTGCAATTGTCAAATATGCAAGTTCCTATTTAAAAAAAAGGGCGATAACGTCACCGTAGAAAAATGACTGTCGCAAAAAAAATTCGATTCCTCTTAAAATATGCACCGTAATTTAAATCGCTATACCTGTCCGAGCGTTTTTCCAAAAAACAATTATTTCAGTAGATATTCAATTTGTTCCATACTTTTGTACCACACTGTATAGGCATAGTAACTCCTTTAAATCATTGTGCGCCTTAGATTTTGTCGTACTTCAACCTTAAAAGCCCTGATCCAATCAAAGTAAATCTGTGCCCTCAACAGATCAAGGTGCTCATGCATGAGAGCTAATCCACGTGGCGTTCCTCTGAAAAGTTGCTGTCTTTTGTCAAAGATTATGTATGAGACTGTTCCTTCCTCGTCCTGAAATAATCTACTGAGTGTGTCTTCGCTGTATATTCCTGTTTTGTAGGTGTTTTCTCAAATAGCAATGTCCTGTGACAAGTCCTATCAGCCATCTAATCTGAGTTCGACCTAAGTGTAGTACTTCCCTGGGTATTCCGAATACAGGTTCTGGGCCTATAAACGGGGTGATTGCACCAGTTTTTGCGTGGACCTATGCTGCTTCGTTTCCCTCTAAGCCTGTGTGGCCTATATGAGTTGAACTGTGTTCTTCTCAGCTTCTCAGAGGGTCAGGTGATTCAGACATTCTTTCATTAGTTTCGAACTCTTAAGGCTGCTTGACTGTCAAACAGAATGCTTATGCGTTGTTGGGTATACCCCCATTTTGCATTCTCCTGTACACACTGCATTATAGCAAATATTTCAGCCTGAAAAGCTGTGACTTTATTTCCCAAAAATACACTGATGTTCGCTCTCGGTCTTACGACGCCATATATTCCAGCTCCTGTACGTGATCCATCTCTATACCGGACTATCTCTTTCGAGTCCGGTCATTGCGATTACATCTCACAGTGGAATGATTTTTCAAAAAAATACTCTGGATAAGTGTAATCAAGGCCCATTCTTAAGATGGAGTCTCCTGTAACTGCTTCCTGTATTCATCTGTGTCCACATCGTTCTTGGTTAGTGTCCCAGCTGCCAGTGATTTTCATCATATGCTCGAATCCAAGCTTCCTCCCCTCAGATATATGTCCAGGGGTATTAGTCCCAGAAGGGCTTCCATAGATGCTGTTGGAATACATGATTCCACAGATACACAAGCAGGCCAGTGTCTGTATCCTGGACATTTTGTGATCTTGAGGTTTAAATACATCATGGATCACGAAGAAAATAAAGAGTTTTATGAGTACGTTGATTTAATAAAAGAAGATATAATCTAGAAAGAGTACTAAAAAGATATATATGCACGTTACACTGAAAATCCTATCGAAATTTATGGAGATTTGGAATTTTGTGATCCAGATAGGGATTTAACAAAAATTGTGTCAATATAATTTTACCGCAAATAGCAGGCCGCCTGATTACAGTAAACAATCGTGGTTTACCTCGCATACAATTATTAGTAGGTATACTTTTTCTTTTTTATTACCTACCTAGGAACTTCCACTTTCTAATCGGCTGAGACGAAATTAAATACATCTCTTGCACTGGATTACTAGTTTACTATTAATGACGATAATCTTTAGTTTCTATTGGCTAGCACATAGATATATTTTAAGGTTATGAAATTTCAAATTAACAAATACACCCTAAATTACTCGATGTTTCCCTAAACTCCATAAAATTTCACAAAGTGACAGCTATTAGACATATGACATTGGGAGCAAAGTATGCCACTTGAAATCTTCTCTGTTGAACAGTTCTCAAATACTAGATTGAGTTGAGTGTTAAGTACGGACATTAGAAACCTAAGCAACTTAATGAAAACTACAATATTTTTAATGCATTTCCTATGTCATCAAGAGATCTAATTTAAAGTCATCCACAAAAGCCCATGAAATTAAAATATTTAGATTTTAACAGGTATTCCAAATAAAAATGTTTAAAGGCAAGGAAGTTTTGACAGAAGCTTAGGAAATTCAAAACATTGAACTTATAATATAACCTTCAAGTCTGTTGTTGATGTGGCTTACTAGCGCTGACGCAGGCAAACTGTGTAAACCAGGACTACTGTAATCAGTAAAAAAAAACATTCGACTCTGACTCGCAACTCCTGATAATTTTAGTAACTCGATTCCGACAAAATCAAATATTAAAATGAGTCAAAACTTCTACTCTACTAAAAACAGAAACACTTCAAAGGAAACTACAGATTTAATAAATTAAATTGCCATTCTAGCATATTTTATTCAAAATACAGTACAATCGCGATAATGTAAACATGCGCTCATGTGAACGGCTCAATAGTATGAACACGTGAATTAACACTGAATCTCACTAATGTGAACAATTGCATCTCGCTAATATGAATTGACCATGGCAAAATTACGACAGTGCTTAAGTTTGTACGAAAATGCAAAAATTTTAGAAGAACATGATAATGGTGCAAGTGTAGCTTCGTTGACTAGAAAGTAGGGTGTGGCAAAATCAATAATTTGGCCTTTTAAACAGAAAAAATCCTCCTCAACAGTGTGAACAATTGCGATAATATGAACAGCCTCGTTTTTTTTCTGTTCACACTATCGCGAGTACATTGTAAACGAATTGTAACAAAATACAAAATTTAAGATAAAAAAACAAAATTCCTTTCGTTTAAATCAGGGGTTCCCTGTAAAATTTAAACATGGACTCGGAGTCGGAGTTGGTACATTTTTTTGCGACTCCTTCTTTCGTTACCTTTTCCGTTCCAGATGTTGACTATCATCACCGGGTTGTTAGACTCCACTAACCAAAAATTCCTTGTGAACTCCAACTCAGACTCCACAGTCCTGATATAAACAGAGTAATTGAAAACTTTGAGGGTATGTGTTATTTGTTTTGTATCTTGTCAACATGACATTTGACATTTAATTCCGTAGCCATCTGAGGATGACTTTAAATTGGATCTCTTGATACATACTACAGCGCCACCAAGCAAACAAGTCTGTCTGGTTGGCGTGGTGTGGTGTCGCTGTATTTTAGAGGTACACTCAGTGTCAATAGTACTTTGGCGGTAAATTTAAACGTGTAACATTGTGTATTTGCAAGTTTATTAATTTTCATTATGTACCTACGTCCTTATATAAATTTGTTAAAACTGTTAAAAGAAAATTTAGTAGACAAGTACCAGAATTAGATTTGAGAAGGAAATAAATAAGGAAACTTTATTTTTATTTTAGATAAATTTCTATATTTCTGGCTTCGGAATGAACAGTTTTTTCCCTTTACTTGCCATAGCGATAAAAGCGGTTAAAAGAAATGGATTCTATAAAGAAATACATAAATAGCAAATACCTAATAGGTAAAAAATATATTTTGAGGTTATGCGAAAGTTTCATTTTAAAAATACTTTAAATTATCTATAAAATATATGCCTACCTTATTAGGAATAAGTCGAACAAAAATAGTCTTGAAAAAGACTGATTTTTTTTATAAAGAGGAACGAAAGCAGAGAAAATTAAGAAACACAAACACGCGATAACCTGTCAATTTTCTAGCTACTTTCACTTTTGACACGGAAGGTACAACGCCGGCAGGAGTTGTAGGTATTGGCTTAAACTTTTACCGCCACGAATTTTTAAAATTAGTTGGCATATTTTCCGATGGATTTGTTTGCTTGGTGGCGCTGTAGAGACCTGCACGAGTTAGTAAAAATATAAGCGATTACTAATCGCCGAGTACATTACACAGCGATGCGTAATCGTAAAGACAGTATCGCAGGCATCATCGCATCACCGACATTGTAACGATTTGATTCATTAATAATCGTTTTGTTGTCGTTCAATGAACCCTTCCTTCGATAACAGTACTTTAGTAAATGCAATATGCATTCCAGAGTTAATTACCTTCAACTAGTTTTGACAAAAATATTGTAATTATTTGTGATTACTCTTCAATAATTTGAGTACAGTTTACCCAACTCTGCTCCTGACGATGCCGATTATTTATTAATCTTAATGATGCTACGATGCCGATTACTACTCGTCGAACGAGTACTCGTACCTATACTCAGACGATTCTGTACTTAATCGTGCAGCTCTCTAACACATACCAATAGAAATGTCAATTTATTTATGTATTAATGCTTATTTAATTATTAATAGGGTCTGGTTGATTATGAGGGTGGTGATTCAGACGAAGAAGAAGAAGAGGGTGGAGAAGTAAACAAACGACCGCGGCTTTCATAGTTTAAGGACAGGTAAGTTATGGACAAAATTAATGTGTCATGCAACTACGTGTGATCTCATAGTGCGGTGAGCAGTCAGAGTGAACAGTCAATTATCTCACAGGTAGTGTTTCCTTTCTTACAAGCCGCGCATTAAAAACAGTACAGTGACATCTGAAACGACCTGTTAATTTGTAATAATAAATCCATGAAACTGCAACTATTTAAACTGATTGAGTTGTGCAGCTCTGAAATGTCACCCATATTTTCTTTTAACGTTTAAAATGGAGTAAATAGATAGCAGTGTTGTGGTGGCAATTAGGACTTTGTCGTATAAAATTGAGTGACATAATAAAAAGTGGTAGGATTTAATGGAAGTATGAACCTCGTCCACATTTTATTGTGTAACTAATTTTTATTCAAATTGAGGATTGTCTTTGGTGAAACTTTGAATTTTGGAGAGTATATGAAAATTTTCGTTGTGTATAATCAGAATATATTTTTCGAAATTATCAGTTAAAACAGGGTGTCTTGGGTATGCATCGTTCGGCACTTTTTTATAATCCTCATAAATCAGCGTTTGCGATAAATTTTTATATATTTTCCCATTGTAAAATAATTTAGAGACATTTTGCAAATTATATAATCTTACCATTACTTTTTAATAGAATTGTTATTAATTATTTTGATTTTACAAGTTCTAATGAACTTGGGTAATGTGAATTAAAAATAGGATAAGTGAACATAGTAGTTTTGTAGTCGATAGGTTACATTATCGAGTAGATAAAAATGTAAACAGTGAATGTAGTGTCTATGGAAGTATTTAGTTTGTGAAAATTGCTTCGTACTGTTTTATTCATTGTTTATCCGTTCATGTGATAATTTCTTTTAGTTGATTTTATTTCTGAATAATAATTTTTCTTTTATTGGTGCTTACAAAAACGTAATAAGAAATGAACACGATTTTTTAAAAATTCGATTTCCTATACTAATTTTATTTTGTAACCGTTTGGATTTAAGCTGAGTTCATTATTTAAGATACTATCCCTAGATTTATTATTATTTTCTTTTAATTATATAAAGTAACTATTCATTTTGACAAAAACGCAAACTATATTGTTAAAAATATGTAAGTGGTTTTATAGAGACCTGACAGTATCCACAAGTGGAGACTTAGTAGAAAATAAATGTTCAAATTTTATTTTAATTTCTCATTAGTTTCGTTAATTTGTATACCAAAATTATAGAACGACGATTTAATTATTAAGTACTTAATCGTTTCAGATGTGAATAAATTCATAAGGCAGTAATCTTCACTTTCCGTAAGTCAAAATTATTCGTACTTTCTTGTGGTATTTAATATGTTTTAAAGTCCGGTATCAGATTAATACGAAAGTAATTGATGTATTTTATCAATCATCACCGGTTGTACTTCTACTGGTTTGCATAAAGAAAAGCACAGTAATTCTAAAACAACGGATTTTTAGAAGCTTCAAATACGATGTACAAATTTATTAATATTGAATATAAGGATTTTAATGTATCTGTCATATCTGATATAAAAGGTGATTCTGAATCTTGAAGTAAAATCTACAAAAAGATTATCTTTATTTTTTGTAATATACAGGGTGTTTCAAAACGTAACAGCCGTTTTAATAAATAACACTTATTAACATACAATTTTAAATAACCACTACTTGGGGTGTATAAATTAATATTACAATTTTGACATAACCTCTTTCGGTACGAAGTAAATTTTGTAAATCAAAAATGGGTTATTCTTAATTTATTTTTAGTATTTATTTTTGGTTGTTTAAAGTTTAAATGATGAACATATATATAAAATTAGAATCGGCTATTATATAAATTTCAAATTAGTTGGATGGATTATTGTTAAAATAAAATTTTACTTGGACCTGTATATAACATAAATTTAAGAATAAATGCATAACTAATTTAATTTACGTATTTTATTTCGTGGTAATGGTTTACCTAGTCGTGCCATAAGTTCTGTCCTTTGTGGATACTTAATTTTAAAAACAAAACAGTGCAAATGAAATGGTTTATTCTTACATATTCTTTAAAATCTGCAAAATATAATAATTAAGGATGTCACTCAAAATGCCCGCCTTTTGCCTTCGCACAAACGGTTAGGCCACATATCTATTGCTGCACGCACCATCTCTTGAGGTATCGTGGCCGTTGCTTTTACCAAATCGGCCTTTAACGCCTCTATATTTCGATGAGCCTTGCTGCAAGCTTTTTTTTCCCAAGACGTTAATGATAATCTAAAGCAGCGATTCTCAACCTTGTTTGTTGGTAACCAAAACGTAATTAATAATAATAATACTAATAAAGCTTTACGGGCCTTAAAGGCCTATGGCTTCAATTTTCTTCTGTCCTTTGCACTTTCCTTCCAGTTTTGACTTGCTACTTCTCTTAAGTCTGTCTTTACTGCCTCCAACCATTTCTTTCCCGGGTGTCCTCTTCTTTTTTTTTCTCCTTCGGCTTGTTGTAACACTTTTTTTGGTACCCTGTTCTGAATCATTCTAATCACATGTCCATACATCTTGCTTGTTGGGCTCTTATCACTTGTGTAATGGGTGGCTTATCATATACTTGCTTGATTTTCTCCTCCAATTTCCGTCTTGATCCTTTTCACCTTTCTTAACATCTTCCTCTCCCATATTTTCAATTTTCTTGCTGCTGTTATGTTCTTTATTCAGGTCACTGCTCCATACAATACTGTTGGTTTGATGACTGTTTCATACACTCATAGCTTGGCCTGTCTTGACACATGTTTTGATTGTAAAAGATCTTTAAGGATCTGCTTTACTACTCTCGTCAATTTCTGCTTCTTCCTCACTGCGATTCTCTAAGCTCTCTCTCTTTCCTCTAAGTTGTACTCTTCTCCATCAGTGCCGTTCACTCTTATATTACTCTTTTCTAAGTTTTCTCTTCCCATCAGCACCATGCAGGCCCAGGGCTTGTTGAACTACAACTCTCTATTTTGCGCTGTTTTTTTCCAACTCATTTAAATTGCTTTCCACTGCATCCATCCATCTGTTCTTAGGTCTCCCCCTTCTTCTTACACCCAACAGTCTTCCCTCCATCGCTTTTCTTGTGGTCCTGCTCTCCGGGAGTCTCATCACGTGTCCCAGCCATCTAATGCGTTGTGATTTGGCAACTTCGCTTATCAGTGGTTCTGCTTTGGTTCTTCTTATCCACTCGTCACCCACTTTCTTTCCTCCGTAAATCGATCGCAACATCCTGCTTTCATACATATTCTGATTTATACACAGACCAAATTCACCAGTTCGTGTTTGGGATCTCGTTATCAAGGTTAAATTGTCAGCATATGCATTGATGTTTATATTGATAAATAACTCCACTTCGTTGTATTCCACTTTTCCTCAATATTACTTCCAATACTAAACTGAAGAAGTTGCGGACAGGGGATCTCCTTGTCTTAAACGTCTTTCCACCATAAAACTATCTGACAAACTACCTTCTAAAATTACCTGGTTTCTTCTATTTTGTAGGGTCATCAACAAAAACATAATTAGCAAAATAAAAGTTAAATAGCCTATGCCCTCCCCCGTTCTTCGCCGTTTGTCTCTGTCCATCCTGGTCTTGCCACATCTTCTATTTCGTCTCTCCATCTTTTCCCTGGTGTACCTACTGCTCTTTGGCCTCCTGGGTTTCAAGTTGTAGCCTTCTTTGTCCATCTGTCGTCTTCTAATCTTAGTAGCTATATGGCCAGCTCATTTTCATTTACTTATTTTACACTTTGCCATTATCTCCTCAGACTTCATTCTTTGTCTTAATTCTTCCGCTTGTACTCATTACTCATCACTTATTTTTAAACCAAGTTCCATTTTATTTTGGGTTATTTTTAACTTTATTTAAAGACCATGTTTGACAACCATATATTAAAGTTGGCAACACTACTGATTTGAACACCTTACTTTTTAAAGTTAGAGGTAAATCTCCTTTCCAAATAGCTTGTAGCGACCAGTATTTTTTCCAAGCTAAGGTTATCCTTCTATTCACTTCTTTTTCTGTACTGTTCTCAAATGATATCTGTCCTAAGTATGTTACTTGTGTAACTTGCTTTATGTTGATGTTGTCAATATTTACTTTAAATTTTTGGTAATCCTTTGTATTTGACATAATGTATGTTTTTTCAAAATTTATTGAAAGTCCCATATTCTTGATCACTGAGTTGCTGTAACATCTGTTCCAATTTTTGTAAACTTTTCGCATTAAATATTTAATTTATTTAGAAACAAAATATCTATTATTATTACTAACATTTCCAAAATTGTTAACATAACATAAAAATCAATCAAAATGTTATAAAAAAAAACTTTTTAATTAAAATTAATGAGAACCTTGAACTGGTTTTTAATATCAGGCTCTATATTACTTGGCTTTACGCGTAAATTAGGCTCAAATTATTTAAGTGTAATTTTCCAAAAATAGTTTATCTTTCGCGTATCACAGGTTGAGAATCACTGATCTAAAGGATTAAGATTCCGATGGCCAAGTTTCGGCAGCGATAAATTCAGGCACGTTGTCTTCAAGCGGTGGTCTTGGCTTTGTGTGCTGGTACCGAGTGCTGTTGGAATATCCAATGCTGTTCCGAAAACAAGGCTCCAAAATGTCACTTTGGTAGTTTGCTGCCTTCGTTTTTACCCCTTGCTGACTGGATCACTCCGTTGTAGGCTACTCCCTATCAAATTATCACCGAGGAAGGATGGTGGCCTCATTCCACCTTCGGAATTTTTTCAGTGGCTTCCTGAGCGCTGTGAGCGTAAACCCTATCGTTTTGGACTCTACACTAAAAATTTTCTCATCTGTAAAGAGGATCCGTCGATGTCCGCCGTTGCAATAACCTTGCGGTTCGAATGTTCCACAAAACAGTAGTCAAGTTTTTGTTTTATAATGTGAGACATGGTTCTTCGTGAGATTTTCATTATTTTCTTGCGAAAAGGATTTCGGCGAATTCCCTCGGCTACCACTTTAATGGTTGCTGTCATCCTTGTGACCCACGACCGGCAAGTTCTTGGTCAGTTATCGACGGAGGATATCTCATCGAACCTTTTGATGGTCCGATAAACAATTTTGAAAAATTTTCGGTGGTTTCAAAAGAGCGAAAATCTCACCTGGTGGCTTGCCATATTGGTATAACGCAATCACAGCGATACGGTTTTCGTTAACATCCCAAACTTTGCCAAGCCAATTTTGAGTACTTCAGAGGTTGCTTGATTTACATACATACATAATCGTTCCTGTTCTACCTTACAGTGTCGAGGTTTTTTATAAAGATGCAATACAATAATTTTTTTGCGTATGGAAAAATGTTTACAAAATGCCAAACCTAACGTAAGAAGAAAAGCGTAACTTATTCTAAGATTATTAAATGCATATAAAACTGTCAAATTATCAGCGAAAAAATGTTTGGAAAACTAATAAAGCTGTATTTCTTGTAATTGAAAATGTAGAGAATGATGAAGGTTAAAAAAATTGCTCATTTCGAGTAAATAAAAAAGATGAAAACAAACAGCAAATATAAGAAATAATTCTAGTAGTTATACATTAAAATTAACCAACAAACAACTGAATAGATTTATTCTTATTCCACAATTAGATAAAGTTTAAAGTAGGTATGTAAAGAAATTAAAAATTTTCGAAATGTTTTTATAGATTCCCTTTCATCAAATTGTTCAAAAAATGAATCTGGTATTTTATTTAAAAATGGACATGCAACATGTTTAAGTTTTTAGTCGAAGGTCCAGGTTTTAATTTTTTCAGAAATGCAAAAGTCATATACAGGGTGGCCCACTGAAAACAGTAAACGCAAGTTTTGGCCACTTAACATCAATTTTGCGTAAAACGCTTGAACACGTCAATTTTAGTACATCTGAATTGATTAGTATTATTTACGCAACTTCAACCCTAAGATGAGGGTGAATTGCACCCTAAAAATTTTAAATAGAAAGGGGTGTCAAACTTTACACAATTCTCTTTTCAACAGTCTTTTTATTTTTCAAATCCGATCATTAATTCCAGAAAAAATTACATTTAAATTTTGATCTAGTAGGCTTAAACAGTTGAACGTAGCAAACCAAAACACTTTATCTGACAAGTTGTTTGTAATAAGCAAGTAGTTTGTGAGTTTGTCAGCATTTAAATTGATAATGTTAAGTGGCCAAAACTTGCGTTTACTGTTTTCAGTGGGCCACTATGTAAGTATAACAAACTAAAAGTTCAAGCAGATAATTCAAACATGTGCTTTTCTATGTTTAATTTTCATAGAATTGATGAAAACGTTAGAATTTGAGTGGGTAATAAAATGTATACAAAAAGATAAACTAAAATTAACAAAATCAATGATATTCTGAACGGAGCCGGATGTTTAGCCGTGACCGTTTAGACGCAGACGTTATAAGGCGCAGAGACACTATAAGACGCATATGCTTATGTTATTTCAACAACTGACCTTTTTTTAGATACGCTAAAAGTACCTATAAATGTAATTACCTATACAGAATGAAATAGCAGTATATTTAAATGAAAGTCCTTATTGATTATTATTATTTGAAATAACATTTGTAAAATTATTTGTACAATTATTAATAATATTTGGATCTATCTGCAATAATTAAAAACATCATTGAAAAGTTTCACTCGTTGGAACACCCGATATAATTAAATATAATACTAAATCTTAGAGTTAACTGAATTGGTTGCTTACTTTGCGGCTTAATGTTTCTGCGCCCTAAATTCTCGCGCCCAAGTTTACTGCATCATTTAGTCCCTATGTCTTAGTGTCCCTGCGTCCAAATATGTTTGCGCCGAAACGGCCGCGCCAAAGTGGCCGCGGCTAAATGTCCTAGACCATATTCTGAATAATTTTTAATTCCAGTTAAATGTATGTGATTTTGCAAAATTATTGCGAGAACAATTCAAGCAGCATATACTGTTCAGAACAAAATTTGAAAGTAAATAAAGCTATTAAAACCTTTCAGGGCCGGAGTTAATATTTGTTTTGTTTTTTTGTATTAATTAAACTTAAAACTTAAAAATTTGGTTTGATTGCGTTGCAAAACGTGTTTTCTTTGGCTACTCTCTAACTGCTTTTAATTTAACATATTCACATATTCAAAAAGAAGATTTAAGATAAAGACCAATAAAGAAATAAAGGTTTAATAAAATCCAATTAAATCGGCATTTGAGAAAATTTTAGGTCTTCTAAATTTTTATAAAGTTAGTAATGTTTGATTGTTATTTCATATGTTATCAACACGTTCACTGCCATGGCAGCAACCTAGTGCTACATGCCAAATACGCCGTACACACATTTGCTATTGTTTGTCTGGCATTGCTGACTAGACTATCTGCCTATGTCGGCTTTCGGCAAGTTCAGGTCTTCACAAGCAGATAACCTAGCCGCCAATGGCAGACAAACAATAAAATAGCAAATGTGTGTATTACGCCTCATGGCGTGGTCGACTTATAACACTAGGTTGCCGACTACGCCGCGGCAGCGAACGTGTTAACATACCTAATTAAGAATAGATAGAAAAAATAACAGGTCTGAGGAAATTTTCTATCTTCATTTGCCACATGTGGCTTGCTCCAAATCCATAGCTTCTTGGCATCCGCATAGTACGCTATAGATTAACACCATGGAAGACGAATTTGGGCAATGTCTTCCTATAATTCTGGCATTACATAAACGGCCTATATTTCATTATTTGCTTAAAACAGCTTTTAAAAGCATGACCTAGGCGGTGGTAGATCTGCAGAATTTGATATACCATATATCCTCTCCCATAATTTCTTTGTCTAGCTCAAAGTTTATTCTTTCTCTGTATTAATTGTTCTCGGCTTTCACAGGTCCCATGTTACTCTAGGATTGTTTAATATTTAGGGACAGAACTTACGGCATGACTGGGTAGTTTGGGTCAAATCTTTCTGTTGAAAATCTCTAATGTGAGAGTAAATACAGTGGTTCTAAAATGTTCTTGGCAGAGTTTCGTAAAAATTCGGCTATAATAGAATAAGCAAATGTTCGCTTAAATACCTCCGTAAACGAATTGGCGTTTCGGCGTGATACTAACATTTCAAATTTTAAAACATCCTGTATATCTTATAATCAAACTTAAGCGTGCTTTATTTTTCAAAATGCTCGGCTGAGCTTAAAACATCTAAGTATCGAACTCGTTATGGTCAGAATTTATTTTGACAGTAATTTCATACAGTAAGTCTGTTTGAAGGTTATTTGCATTTATTTAATTTCGTGGATGAAACACTCGGTTGTTAGAATAGTCAGCTGTTTTTCATTTTTGTATAATAAAAGCAATAAAGCCGTTTCTAATAACCGACTGTTTAAGCGATTTTTTACTGTATGAAATTACTGTTTGGTTGTAATTAAATAAACAAGTTTGTTTTTAATGTTTCTTCCTATACAAGCACAAATTATGAGTTTTTAATTTTTTAGATGCTAAAAATTATTTATTTAAAATATGTATAAAGTATCATATTTATTTGAGAAATCGAACAATTTAATGTGAATAGATTAGTTCAGCGTTGGCACTTGGAAAGAATTATTTTATGCCAGCGCTGGAGTTGTCTATTCGAAGCGCTTTTACTTTAACTGTTGTGAACATTAATCAGTATGAAGTTTCTGAGATTTCAAAATATTTAACCCGACCGTTTTTTGTATTTAATGTGATGAATAAATTATACTAATTGCTATTTTATCTTATTTGCCATTTGATTTAATAATAATAGGTGTTCATAATTCGAAATTAATTAATTTCGGATTTATAATTTTAAGACATTACAGAGGCCATGGCTTCTATAATTCTTACGAGTTATAACGGCGTAAGTGAATTGAAAAATGTAAAATTGTACATACATTTTATTAAACATTATTTTTCAGATATGTTCGCTCAAGCTACATGACATTTAGCTCACGATAGCAATATACAAAAAAAACATAGGAAAATTTTGGGTACATATTGTATGTAAACAAAGTATGAGCGAATATATTAACAGAAAATGCACTACCATGTCATAATTGTACAAAGCCATAATATATAAATACTGTTTTGGTAGCCTGGCAAAATAGAACTACTAAAATTTGTATAATTTTTTAAAAAGCTGTGTGTTTCTAGAATTCATATCTGTACTCTTGATTTCAATTTTATTTTGCTCGGCTATTTCGTAATGAAAACTATTTGAAAAATAAATTTAGGTACTTAAATCATGAGAAATGTTGTGCACATTATTTATTGTGAAATATTAACATGGCAGCCTTACCATATTTTTTATACGAGCATTTCGTTTGTAACAATATCAAAACTATTCCATATACTTTCTCCATCTTTGTGTTACTTGTTTCAGGTATCAAATTGATGTGTTGAAATATAAAAATGTAAAATAAAATTGTATTCGTTATATTTAGATAATAAATATAAGTAAAGCAATGCACATTTTTTTAAAACACCATCTCCAACCAAATTTAATTAGTGATCATCTGTGGTGCCAATCACTTCCGACCGTAAGCGTTCCGCCAAAGCCTTCCTAATCTGTAACTGTTGATGTTCCATATTTGTCGAATTTCCCGCTAAAACTGCTTCCGCCACTTTAGCCGATTTCGGCCTACTTTTTGCTTTATTTTGCGACGCATCAACATCCAAATGTTTCTTGCGAACCTCCTTTTTCAAAGCCACCAATTTATCCCTTTGCGCTCGCAAATACTCTTGTCGTTTCTTTAATTCCACTCGATCAATCTGAAACAGCAAAAACGCTCAGCATTTTCACCCACATTTTACAAACAATTAATGATGCCTACTTCACTCGATATCGGTTTTTTATCAAATGCAATTTCATCGCGCGTTGGAACATCTGCTTTTTCTTTTACATTCGCTTTTTCCTCTTTAACCGGCTCCGGTTGCGGCTGTTCCGACTCAGGAACGCTCGTTTCCTTGGATTTGATCAGAAAGTCAGTTTGTGTCTTCGTGGTTTCTTCTACAATAGAATTCGTGTATATATAACGAACAAACTTTTAACTGAGCGTACCAATATTTTTAAGTGTTTGTTGAAGTATTTGTTTTTCTTCTAAAAGATACTGAACCTCAGTCGAAGCTTCTTCTTGTTCAGAAGCTTCTTCATACGGAAACTTTCTAGAATTAGCCAGCATTTAACCTTATTTTTTTATGCATTATGGAAAAAACTAGTCATACTTTATCACTTCTTCCATAATTTCTTCTTCTAAATCTATCGGCTTTTCAGGAGCATCTGGTGATATTTCAGCCGTTGTTTCACCAGTAATATGGGGTTGTGGCCCCTTATGAGGAATAAAAGACTGCGGGGTTATGCCGTACTTCTGCTCAATAAGTTCAAGGGCTTGCAGTTGTAACTCGACGTTACGTTGTGTCATCATACGTTTAAACATATCGTAATCGTTCGCCGCCCATATTTGTTCGAAAAGGGTCTGTAATTTATAGCTATGAAATAATGAGTGAATCAATAAAGCGTTTAATAATTACATGATCAAAGTGTTTAGGTACGAATTCAAGGTGGCCCTTGTTGCATGCTTCTTCGAATTGTGCCGGTGTTATTCCTATGTCCTCCATGTAACTTCCGAGCATTAAGTCGACCTAAATTGTAAATGAAAGTATTGGTTATGGTTTTTATAGGTAAGCAAATATAAAATAAAAATTCAATAGGCTATTATCTCATCATAAATCAATACATATTAACCGTGAGCACTTATACGGTGGTAATAATAATAATAATAATAACTCGCCAGATTTTTGTATTCTTCGAATATCTTATGATATTCTGCATTATCAGACGTATTCGCTTCGAAAACTAAAATATATCGTAATAAAAGTGGATATAAAATCAAATATTAAGAAGTATACTTAAGGATTTTTCCTCGATAAAACTTTGTAACGGTGCATTCCATACTGGTCCGTTTAAAAAACAAACCAAGGAATCGAAAACCCAAGAATTATCACTTTCTTCCATATTCACCCTATTTTAGTTCTTGTACTGCTATTGATATTGAACATAACTGAATTCGTAGTCATTCCATTGTTTACAGTGCTACGTTGCTATGGATACTTGAATTACAACTAGCTTCATTTACATGCATAATATGTATTTATATGTTCAGAAAAAAGTGAACACTGAAAGCATTAAACAATAATTAGGTATTAACCAGAAACGTGTCTAACTGAACAATATGTCAAATTTTTACGCATTGTAGGTATCTATTGAGATTGGAAAAAAATCAATAAGTATGTTTAAGTTTGATCAGTTTATGAATGTAAAATGAACTTGACATTTATTACATAATGCCATTAATAAAAAATTAAGAAAAAGCGACTAATGACATGCTTTTTGAAATTAATTTAGGTAAATAAAACCGTTTTCTTCTTCTATCCAAGCATGTCAGTAACTACATAATTTATAGCAACATTGCATGTTTGCTATTCTAAATTCTCTTACGTATTAATTTATTCAGTCTAGAATTCCATTAAATTCTACCACGCAGACGATAAACTTGAATTTTAAGATATATGCAAGAATGGTATTGATAATTTATCAGCTATCATATACAGGGTGTTTCAGAAATGGCGGATAAACTCTGGTATAGGTCTTGCCAAATGTCATGGGACTCATGGGCTCCGGCGCAGAAACCAAAATTCGTCAGCCCGCGATGTTATAGATCATTCTAAAAACATCATCTGTCATCAGCTGTTTCAACCTAACCTTAATGTTTTGTTATGTTTGTAGTCGTTTGCACGTGTTTTGTTTGCAGTTTGTTGTTTTTGTTTTTTGAGTTTCTGCAATTGTTTGAAAAATCAGTCTTTTTCAAGACTAAATTGCGTACTTTGTTATTAAATACTTATTAAATACGTTTTGGTGTTATAAGTCAAACACGTGTTATTAAGTGACCAGTGTTTTTATGATTCACTTTCTCGTATCGCCTGGCCTTTTCTATAGCTTTCTATCTTGTTTATTTGCGCATTTCGCGGCCGATGACATTTGGCAAGACCTAAACCTACACTGTTTCGGGATCAGGGACGAACCGAGGGGGGGGTGTGGGGGATGTGTCACCCCCCCACTCGGCAAATGGACCATATCAGATATCAGAAGTCGGCAATTTAAATAAATGTAGATACAAAATTATTATTTGTAAATCGGGTTATTTTAACCGTTGCGTTGCCCGTACGCACTTAATTGACGTTTGGTGTCGGGCACAAGGCACAAGTTAATTTGAAATTACCACTTCTACTGTTACTGTAATTTTAATAATCCTGAAACTGTTGCTGAAGCCGCGGTAGAAGTAAATACTGATGCAGAAAAACTTACGGTGGAAGTGGAATCTTTAGAAGAAGAAAGTGTAACTTGGGCGACTTGTGCTGGTCAATTAACTTTACTTGCCAATGAGGTCGCAGAATGCAATTTTATTTTGGACAAAATTAAAACCGACGCATTTCCAAATCCAATATTATTTTTAATTAATATCATTCAAATTGTGGAAAATATTCAAAATAAATCTAACAGTTTTTTAAAAAATGCAACAAAGGTTCTTAGTCAAACGAAGAATGAGACGACAGGTATTTTATTTGAGCAAACTGAGCACAACCAATTAATTGATCACGATCCAGGTAAACGAAGAAAAGTTCTATCTACTTCGCAGAGGGAGTATTTAATTTCTTTTGGACCTCATCAGCCTAAACTTTCATCATACCCTAGAAATGAACAAATCAATATACAGAAACAACGACAGTTTTCTTCACGGTGGTATACTGAGTATTCGCTTTTGGAGTATAGCATCGCAAAAGATTCAGTATTTTGTTTTGTTTGTTCTCTGTTTCCAAATGGGATACTGTTAAGCCAATGTGTTGAAGAAAACTTGATCAACATAATTGAGAAATCGGAGTCTACGAAGTCTATTCTTCCGTGGGCTAATCGAATTTATCGTTTAGCTTTAACAGCACCGGTAACTACGGCATCCGATGAAAGGACTTTTAGCAAGCTCAAACTCATAAAAAATCATCTACGATCAAGAATGACAGATGACCGATTAAATGCATTAATGGTGTTAAGCTGTGAAAAAGACATAACCGATGAGCTGAACATTGACGATCTGGTAAACAAATGGGCAATATTGAAAAAACGCAGAGTTCAAGTGTAAAATTACGCATAGTACCTAATATTTTAATGCTATAAAAATCCCACTTACCAGTTGCCACTTTCATAATAAAAATATGACTTCTATCTTGTTTGAGATTTGAGTAAATTTTTGCATATTTTATTTCTATTTTTTGCCTGTTAAAAGTTCAAACTTATTTAAGTGATATTCTTTACGTGGGTGAATGTCAGTTTAGTGAGTTATAATTTGGTGTTTTAAAATTTAAACCAACATAAAGTCGGCAATTTTATAAACCTTAGTCGGCAATTTCATGGTCTTAACCCCCCCAAGATTTTTTTCTAGGACCGTCCCTGTTCGGGATACTCACTTAAGTAGGTAGATACGAGAAAAATAATAAAAAAATTCTTAAATTTTTGAAAATATGAAAGTCCAAAGTTACAACCGCGAACAATTGATTATTTCGAGTAAATTACATTTCCAACAATTGTCGTGAAAATTTTAATTCACTCGCTAATGCTCGTGAATCAAACATTTTTCCACTCGCTAAAAAACTATCACTTTTCTTTAGTACTTGTAGAATAATTTACCACTACTTTCAGCGAGATTGCGATAATATGGTGAAAAAAAACGCTTAACTTTCCTAGCAATACTTTCAAAAAATACGTCTGTTGGCTCTTTTGCGTTGATTGGTTTGCTTGCTAATTTTCGTTCTTTGGAACTGAAGAAGCACTCTCGCTTGGGATAGGTCCACCTTCAGTCGCTGATAAATTGTTTTCTACCGCATCTTTTACATTGCCTTTAGAGTCGATAACGGTAGTGTTGCCTTGTAGTGGAGTTTCTTTGTTATCACTTTCATTGAAGTTGCCAATTGTATCCCTCTGATATGAAAAAGGTTCTATTGCGAAAAACTCATTTATCCTTCATACTGTCACTTGTTCTGTTGTTTACTGACTTGGCCAGATTTTGTAACGTTCTATTTGTTTTTCCACCGCTGGTCTCGTAACTGATTCCACCTACATTTGCATGTTGATCCTATTAAGAATGTATTTATTGTTTAATCATGTGATTGTACTAGCAAGATTATTTATGTACATTTGTTAATAATAGTAATGTCGCCATTAACTTAGATGTTGTTTTACTTTTTACAAATTTAGTAAAAGTAAACATTTTTTAGCACTATAAAAAATGATTGCACTCATTTTTTGTTAGATTTCTGGCAGCAGGTGATTCTTTCCGTACAATAGCATTCGGTTACAGATTAGTTCACTCAACCGTATGCGTTCTTGTGAAAGAGGTTTGTGATGTAATAGTCACAACAATGTTGCAAAAGGTAATGCCCAAACCAAATATAGAAGATTGGAGAAGAATTACCGAAGACTTTTGGTATTGTATTTGGAATTTTCCTAATTGCTTAGGGGCTATCACACTTTGGTAGGTGATAGTAGAGATCATAACAAGAAAAAAATTCTAATACACCGAGGTCCAATACTCCTTGGTTTTCGAGATACGGCTTTTACAAAAGTTTTACAACAAACAACGCATTTAGCGCACTCTAAAGTTATCTTCAATAAACAAAACAGTTAGCGCACTTTAAAGTTATCACAGAAGATGTTCAAACTGTCGTCCTTGCTCTTGTAAACAAAGTTGCAGTCGTCATCGAAGAGACTCCCGCACTCGATTGAAAGCACCTTTATTTCTTACTTGTTGGCAACCGTCTACTATTCTCTGCCAAAGTTCATCCTCTGTGTTAACTTCCGTGTCGTAAACAATATCTTTTAAATATCCCCAAACAAAAAAATCCATTGGTGTTAGAGTGCGCGAAATGCGTTGTTTGTTGTTCGTATTTCGAAAACCAAGGAGTATTGGACCTCGGTATATTAGAATTTTTTTTTTGTTATGATCTCTACTATCAGACTATCACCTACCAAAGTGTGTAAAGTTTATTTATTAACACCCTGTATAAGCAGCCACCTGAAACGACCAGCGTCAGTATTCGTTTAACACGAAGCAGGCAACAAGCAAAGACCTGAAGATGGCAGATGAGACTCTGCCAAAATGTTGTCAAAATAGTGACACAGTCCACTTGAGGACCAACGAGTGACCATGCGGATGAATTCCCGGAAACCTACCTGTGCATATAACACCCGCGGAAACCTAAATAAAATATATGTACATATATTTCTTACAAATTACTAGCTTATTTAAAAAAAAAGCGTTCCTTTAATTCAAATAAAGTACTTTATTTCAACAAAATGAAGGAATTTTAAAGCTAAGTGTGCATTACATAATATTACATTCAAATTAAGCACTTTTTCGCAGCAAACAAGGGTTTTATCCGAAGTATAGTAAGTTGTTTAGTACAAAGCAGAGTGACATGTTTCAATCAAAATTATATTTTTAAATAAATTATTAGCATAAATTGTTAGCACCAAAGAGATATTTGTTTGCCACTATTTAAAAGAAGGATTTATTTGAATAAAATATTTATTCCATACAAATAAATTTTTACTCTGTGTAAGCTATTTACAAAATAAAAATCTAGAATTCTATTAGCAAGAATCTGGATTAGCTGATAGTACGAGTATTACAAGTTTCTATGGTTAGGTATCAAATACAAAAACTGCTTCACGATATTCCTGTTGATATTGAAAAGTTGGTTGAGGTAGAATTGGATGGAACATATAGAATTAAATGCAATCATAAAATCCAAAGATATTAAACTTGCAAATGCAGACTTGTATCTTAATTTTCAACTACAACAGGGGTATCTTACATATGTGCGGAATGGAAATTAGTCAGGTGCTGTGTGCACAAAATTAAAATTCCAAACGGAGAGATATATGAAGAATTTTGTATAAAATTAAGACCATTACTTAAAATGTGATGATAAGTTTTTGAAGGTGTGTGCTGACATTATTGATACAATATCATAATTCGACTGGTTTCTGGCAAAACAACGTAAGACGCATTGTATTACTGTGCGCTTTACGTTGTTTTGCCGACAACCATTCGATATTATCCAAGATACAAAAAATATAGTCCTTGCATCGCGGTTGCTGTGGAATTAAAAGTCATCTCCGAATTCGGTTACATCTATTATTTTTACGTCATTGACATTTACTTGACATCTTTCAAAAGTGAACAGATTGTAACTAAAAATGTTCCAAAAAAATATTTCTTTGTAATTTTTTGTTGCAAATTTCAACTAAACTTTGTTTACTCATGAAAATGTTTTTTTTCTTGAAAATTTGCTTTTATTAGAAGTTTGGGAAATGGCGAATAACATAAAAATAATAGAAGTAAATAATTTCAGAGATGACATGTAATTTCCACAGCCACTGCAATGCAAAATTTTTCTCATCAGACGATATGGTACCTATTTATTACGATTGTTACTGTACTATTTTTTCACAAAAAACTATAAAAAAGCAAAACATGAATTTCAATTCAATGAAAATGTTGCAACTCTTAAAAGTAAATAAATGCCTGCAGTGTGAACGATTCCATAATCAACAGAAATCATCTGACGCTTGAAGTAAAAAAACTGTTTTCGTTTAAAAAAACTTTAAGTGATGCATCTGCAGAGTTGGCAAAAGAAACATCGGCCGATCCATGTTTTTGCTGTCACTTTTAACCTCAACTTCTCCTTTAAATTTGTATCCTTTAAAAGCAAATTATTTGTCATTTCCATGGATTTTTGTATGATTTTTTAAACTTCTATTAGTTGCGCTTTTATATTCGCATAAATTACAGGCAAACGGTTTTTCTTCCTTATGAATATGCATATGTGTTTTCAAATAGCTTTTCCTTGAACTTTTATATTCACATGAATTACACGCAAAAGGTTTTTCTCCAGTATGAATATTTAAATGTATCTTCAAATCTTTATTGATGGCACTCTTATATCCGCATATATTACACACAAACGGTTTTTCTCCCGTATGAATACTCATATGTGTTTTCAAATTGCTTTTAGTTGAACTCTTATATCCACATATATTACACACAAACGGTTTTTCTCCCGTATGACTACTCATATGTATTTTCAAATTGCTTTTAGTTGAACTCTTATATCCACATATATTACACACAAACGGTTTTTCTCCCGTATGAATATTCATATGTGTTTTCAAATTGCTTTTAGTTGAACTCTTATATCCACATATATTACACACAAACGGTTTTTCTCCCGTATGAATACTCATATGTGTTTTCAAATTGTATTTAGTTGAACTCTTATATCCACATATATTACACACAAACAGGTTTTCTCCTGTATGAATACTCATATGTCTTTTCAAATTGTTTTTACGTGAACTTTTGTATTCACATGAATTACAGGCAAACGGTTTTTCCGCAGTATGAATACACAGATGCCGTGCAAATACGCTTTTAAAAGTAGTCCTATATTCACATACATTGCAAATAAATGGCTTCTTTATTAAATGGATATTTTTATGAGTTTGCAGATTGGATCTACAGGTCGTTCTAAATTCACAAACGTCACATGCAAAACCATTCTCTTTATTTCTATTTTGGTCATCCTCTCCAAAAACATTGACTGCATCAGTCGTTTCAACTTTTATTTCGTCCATTTCCTGAGCAGTTTCCTCTCTCGTATTCCGTCCAAAGCTTTGGGTAATATTAGCGTTACTTTCATTGAAGTTGCATTTTTGTTCGGTATCGTAAAGGATATCATCACCAAATTCACTTTTTATATCGTCCAAGTAGGGTTCAAGGTTGGTTTCTTCTTTGATGATGTCCAAATCGAAATCATATTCGAGGTTAACCTTTGAATTTATTTCAGACATTTTCCATACACTTTCCTGTTATAATACAAATCATAAATTATTACAAATAGCATTTGGTAACAAATGACTAACCTGTAATTATTATTTAATAATACATACACAAGTGTAACCTGCATACGCACTACGCACAAATCCTAAGTAGCTACACACGAATCAGAAAAAACATAAACAAGAGGTGAAAATAATCATAATAATAACAAAATGAGTATTTTTAACAGTATTGCCAGAACAAAAATTTCCAGAATCGTACACGAAATGACAGTTAAAGACTAACTTTTTGACTAACTTGATTTGATGATTTAAAAAACGCTGTGACTAGAGGCACGTTAACGTGACGCTTATTGCGGAATTGGGGGCACGTGAATGACGTCAGAGTTGTTGTCATGTAATTATTTCGCGTGCGGCTTAAACAAAAATTAAAGGCACATGTATAAACGAAGGTTCTACTTAGATAACAATGAAGATTGCAATAATGACAAAAATATTCAAGCGAATTTACGTACTAATAACGGGAATTACGCCATAACAGATGAGGTGAACGAAGAGCTGCTCTATTCTTCTTCTCAAAAAGATGCAATATTATCCGAATCACGAGAGATGACCCCTGCCTCATCACACGCTGCATTTAGTAACGACAAACACGCGTGTACATTTGTTCACAAACCCCATGCACACGACAAGGATAGCATTACAATAAGCCTGTGTTATGATTAAAGTGCTTATTTGACTAGAGTAGTTTAAGTCAAATGCGCGTGTTGTCACTAAAACGTCAAACTGTCAAATTATTAATACATTTACATTATTTTATTTTATTAGGTATCTAAATGCCTATGTTAATTGGAATTCGTTTTTGTAGTACCTATTTGTGTTGTGAGGTTTAGATAAATGAACATTTTATTTGGTTTATTGCGTTGCAGAAGAAATACAGTTGTACATTTATTGGTTAGATTATTAATAATTTAAGGTTAAAATTCGTATTGAAAGTACTTGACAGCTGTTTGTTTTCCGGTTAAAGCGCCAATCATAATTCCTTGAGAATACAACTGATGCTAATTTGACTAGCAAGTAAAATCTTATATCATACGGATAGCATTGATGAGGCAGGGTTCATCTTTCGTGATTCGGATAATAGTTATTGAGGCATATAATGAAGATGAAGTAACGAGTACTGCAACAGTATTGTTTGACGGAGAATTAGGTGAATTGGCAGGTATGCAACACACTACACCAGTTAATAATCAGTTTGACCAAAGAATACATAATACTCTTTGGTTTGACTATAACAATGAAGATTGCAATAATGACGAAAATACTCAAACTAATTTATTGAAATCAATAGTGTTGCCGCCAAAAATTAGAAAAAGGGGGAGATGATTCTACCACAATAATAGGCCTGAGTAAACGCAATAAAAGGCGTAAAAGTGAAAAATTCATACATTTAAAAAATCAATTATACGTTCTAAAGAAAGCATCTTTTGAAACGGATTGTTCGCTACAAAGTTCCAAAGTGTAAATTTTTTTCCGTAGATTACCTAGTACTTAATAGTTTCGTTAATTTACTACTTTTTTAATTCTGAAATAAAAATATCTTTTTTATTTGTCTTTAATTATTTATTTTTCCTACACTTACGGGGGGGCACCAACTGCGGAGGTCATATGGCTCCCCATCTAACATGCACAAACATCCATAGTTGGGGGCGGCGTTAACTTATTCAGAATAATACCACTAATTTGATCAGATTTCGCCACAAACTAGAACCTTCGTTCATACACGTGCCTTTAATTTCTGTTTAAGCCGCACGCGAAATAATTACATCACAACAACTCTGACGTCATTCACGTGCCGCTAATTTCGCAATAAGCGAAAAGAAAATAGTTTTCGCTTCAATGTCAAGGCCGACTTGTTTTTCAAAATTTGAAAATATTCTTAAAATTCTCTTCAAACCAAGCAGGGCTTAATTCCACAATCTTAAAATAAAATTCAAAAATTTTTTGTCCATCACACCTATTGTAACATCTATCCTGGGACACACTGTAGATTGAATATATTGTATTGTCTTAATGGCCGCCCTATTATTAAAAGAAAACAAAAACTGCACAAGTCACACACTTCAGATTGATGAATTTATTATTTTTTTCTTTTTATATTTGAAATTATTTAGTTATTTTTGTTTAATTATTTTTGAAATGTGTTAATAAACAGTTTGCAATAAAAAGTAATTATTGTCGTAAGTAAAGACTGATTATGTTATAAAATTATTATAAATCTTTCCTTTGTGTCTAACTTTTTATCGATTTAAACGTATTTTTCCATAACACTTTTTTTGGCCCGCCAAATATTTTGGAATTTACAATTTGGCCCACCTAGGCAAAACTTTGGGAACCCCTGGTATAGAGCATTCATTCTGTTGAGTTTTATTAAATGTTTGAATTTCGCGGGTTGTCGCGATTGTGACCAAGGGGGGGGATTCCGCCATGTTGTCCTGTGGACCGAGTTAGTTAGTAAGTGTGTGCACCAGTTAAAAGGGCACGTTATTGATTTTCAGTGTAACTGTTAGTTGCCTGATTTGCTTTGCATGTAATTTATTCATATAGTTTTCGACAATAATAAATGTTTAAAGTGTTTACAAGTGTATTTCTGGTCCTTCAGCTAAATCTAGTTCCTTTTCTGGGACGAAAGACGTAAGTCAATTAAGGTAAAAGTAATTGCAGTCTATTACCCTACATTTTGGTCCTTCGAGCCGGATCGAACAGCGATTTTCCGATTCAATCTGGTTTCCGCCAACTGCAAGAAAAGCGCGTCTGGTTTGGCGAACAAGTTCAAACAGGTGTTTTCCGCTGGTGTGGCGATCGACAATCTTGGTAAGTGCATCCTTTTCTATTCCAAGTTACATTTTTCCTTGTCCCGTTCATGCCAGCGAAAGTTAAGAGGTTCTTTGTTTGAACGTATATGAAGTTTAAACAAATAAATACGTAAATTTCTTTGTAGTAATTAATAAATCAAAGTTGAATTGCCAATTTTTGGTAGTATTCTGTTCAGAAAGCAATCAGGTAACAATTTAATTGTAGTTTCAAGTAAGTTAACGAAGTTAAAAAGGTTCCGTTAGCCGGAATAATTTCTGTTAGGTTTTTTTCAAGTAAAAGATAAAATCATGGAGGTGTTAATTAGAAGTCGAGGAATCACGAAAGGAAAGCTTACACGTTTTGTTAAGCATGTTAGTGAATTAAAGGGTTTTTTCGATAAGAATAAAAAACTTAGTTCTGATCAAATTTTAGAATTGCAGGAAAGATTAAATATAGCTGTGTTGTTATTAAATGAATACGATGAAATTCATATGCAAGTTTTACAGTCAGCTAATGATGCTGAGGGTGAAAATGAACACCAAGTTGAATTCGAAAATGCTTATTTTTCAGCTATAGGTCAGGCTAAAAGTATTCTTAAACAATGTAATGAATTCAATAATTGTGAACAACGTTCTAGTTCTCCACAAGGAAGTATCAATACTTCAAACTCTAATCGTTCTTCGCCGTTGTTTCGTCTTCCCAAGATTTCCATACCTAGTTTCGGTGGTGATATTGACAATTGGTTAGAGTTTCGTGAAATTTATAAAAGTCTTATCCATGATAACGTTTCTCTTAGTGACATTCAGAAGTTGCATTACTTAAAGGCAAGTCTTCGCAGTGATGCAGCTCAAGTCATTAAATCGTTAGAATTCACCCCTGAAAACTATCCTATAGCTTGGTCAGCTTTACTTGAGAGATTTGATAATCCTCGTATGTTAGTTTATAATCACCTCAAGGCCATTCTCGACCTTGAGCCCTGTTCTAAGGAATCTGCTACCAAATTACGTAAAATAAATGATGCCCTTTTCAAACATTTCAGTTCTTTGAAATCCCTAGCTACTCCAGAGCAAATTCTAGAAGTTTTAGTTATTTTCATTGTTACAAAGAAACTAGATCCCACTACTTTTCGAGATTGGGAATTTCAGAAGGTTAATTCCGGGCATGATCTGCCCACCCTTGATGATTTCAAAACCTTTCTGAAAAACACTGCTAATTTTTTAGAGAGTTTAGAAGCCAAACAGGAGAAACTTCCTCCTGCTAAAAATTCAAAGGTTCAGTCCAAGTCGTTCGTTTCAAGTACAACATCGTGTCCGCTTTGTAAAGAAGCTCATCCTTTGAATAAATGTAGCACATTCATAAAGTTGTCTGTAAAAGACCGATGCTCCAAGGTCAAAGAGCTTCGCGTCTGCAATAACTGTTTGTATAAAGGCCATTTCGTTTCTCAATGCACTTCAAAGTGGACATGCAGGAAGTGCAACCGTAAACATAACACGTTTCTGCATGAAGATAATGTTCTAAGTTCTCCTTCCGCTTTGCCAGGCCCTTCCACATTGGTCGAAGCTCCTGCTGAAGCAAGCCACACTATTTCAGCATTTTGTTCAAGTGCAAAACAGATCCTGTTGCCCACTGCTATGGCGTATCTAACTACAGGCGATGGTACTCGCCACTCTGTGAGGATTTTAATGGACTCAGGTTCCCAATCCAATTTCATTCGTACAGATCTATGTAAAAGGTTGAGACTTCCTACACGCGAAGTCAGTATCATGGTTTCAGGGCTAAGTAAAGCCACAACTTGTATTCGTTCCAGGTGTGATATTGAGCTGCAAGCTCATCACACTCCTTTCAAGGTCAATCTATCCTGTCTTGTTCTCGATGAAATTACAGGTGTGACCCCTAGTTTTCGTGTTCGCCGTGATAGTTTCAAAGTTCCTGATAATATCACATTATCGGATCCTTCTTTCGGTCAACCAGGTACAATTGACTTGCTCCTTGGTTCATCTATTTTCTGGGAACTCCTATGCGTCGGACAACTTCGGTTCGGCCCTGACCTCCCTATTTTGCAAAAGACTCGTTTAGGATGGATCGTTTCCGGTCCCATAGCAGCCACTTCGGCTCACCCCATTCAGTGCAATCTAAGTTCAGTACAAGATGACTCAGATCCTCTTGTCAGATTTTGGGAAATCGAGCATTATCCAACTGAAAGGGTTCGAAGTATTGAAGAAAATGCCTGTGAGGCACACTTCGTTCAGACCACTCGTCGAGATGACGATGGGAGGTTCATTGTTTCAATCCCATTCAAAGAACCAGTTGAGGTTTTAGGCGATTCTTACCAGGTAGCCGAAAAACGTTTTCTGTCACTAGAAAGGCGGTTGCAAGCCAATTCAGACTTGTCAACGCGTTATTCCAAGTTCATTTCTGAGTACATAGATTTGGGACATATGTCTGTCGCCAGCCCGAATTCATCTGAGATATCCTACTATCTTCCTCACCATGGAGTTGTGAAAGAGGATAGTTTAACTACCAAACTGCGTGTTGTTTTCAATGGTTCACAAGCAACCACCACTGGGAAATCATTGAATAGTATTCAAATGGTTGGTCCCACAATTCAGCAAGAATTGTTTAAAATTCTGATCCGGTTTCGGAAGCATCTCTTTGCTATCGCAGCTGATATCGAAAAGATGTACAGGCAGGTCCTAGTCGAACCCAGCCAAAGACCTCATCAAAGGATCTTGTGGCGATTTTCTCCTGCCGACCCTATCCAAGTGTATGACCTCAACACGGTCAGTTACGGCACAGCCTCAGCCCCGTTTCTTGCCATTCGTTCGTTGACTCAATTGGGAATCGAGTGCGAGACTTCATGTCCCGAAGTCTCAAGGATCATTAAAGAAGACTTTTACGTTGACGACCTGTTGACAGGCGTCGACACTCTCGAAGAGGCTCAATTCATTTGTACAAATCTAGCTAAAATACTAGCTTCAGGTTGTTTTCAATTACGTAAGTGGGTCTCCAACGAGGTAAAGGTTCTTGAGGGGATCCCCCAAACGGAAATTCATCCTGGTGTTCTAGATCTGGGAACACACGAGCATACCAGTACTCTTGGCTTAAGGTGGTCATTTCATACAGATCAATTCTTGTATTCCATTTCCAGCTCGTCAGACCACAAGTTAACCAAACGCAGCATGCTTTCTGAAATCTCACAGATATTTGATCCACTTGGACTACTAAGTCCTTGTACCATAATTGCAAAGATCATCCTCCAGAAGCTCTGGTTGGAAAAACTTTCATGGGATGATCCTGTTCCTGATCCCATTCGTTCGAAATGGATTGCTTATCGTAACGAGCTCGTGGAGCTCAACGACCTTAAAATTCCAAGGCATGTCCTTTGTGTGAACCCAACTGAGGTTGAACTTCATGGTTTCTGTGACGCATCCCTTCATGGTTACGGTGCGGCAATTTACATTCGTTCAAGGGACCCTGAAGGTAATTTTCATGTCAGCCTTCTTTGTGCCAAGTCCAAGGTTTCTCCTTTGAAACCGCTTACCATTCCGAAGCTCGAGCTCTGTGGAGCTGTTCTTCTCGCCAAACTGTCAGAACAGGTTGTCAAAGCTCTTGACATGCCTAGTTCTCGTCGCTTCCTGTGGACAGATTCCACTATTGTTCTAGGATGGTTGAAAACCAGCCCTAACCTGCTAAAAACGTTCGTATGCAATAGAGTTGCTGACATTCAACAACTCACTTCCAACGTCACTTGGCGACACGTTCCGACCACGTGCAACCCTGCCGATCTTCTGTCCCGAGGAATATCACCTCAACTTCTAAAAGAAGGTAGCCTTTGGTGGAACGGTCCACTATGGCTTTGTGAAGCTGAATCTGCATGGCCTTCATTAAGTCATGTTCGTTCCGATCTTCCTGAAATCAAAAAAGAAGTACGATGCTTGCCTAGCACTTCCAGACATCCATTTGCTTTCCAGAAGTATTCTAGCTTGGCGCGATTAGAGAGAACCGTGGCTTATTGTTTGCGCTTCCGAACCAATGCTATTACACCCAAGGCTGATCGACGTCTTGGCCCCCTTTCAGCTGAAGAGCTTCAGATAGCTCTTAACAAACTTGTTAAAATTTCGCAAATAGAGTCGTTTCCAGAGGAGATCAGTCAAATCTCCAAGGGTAAACAATTGTCAAAGTCTTCCTCGTTAATATCTTTCAATCCGTTTCTAGACTCTGAAGGCATACTCCGTGTCGGTGGAAGACTCCACAACTCTCAATTTCCGTTTGATAAGAAACACCCAATGTTGCTTTCGGTTAAACATCCATTAGCCAACCTCATCGTTACTCGTGAACACCTCCGGCTTCTTCATGCTGGACCTCAGTTGTTATTGTCTTCTATCCGTGAGAGATTCTGGATCCTTGCAGGTAGAAATCTAGTTAAGAAGGTTGTTCATCAGTGTCTGCGATGTTTCCGCTTTGCACCCAAGTTAACTGAACCGATAATGGGCAATCTCCCCTCTTCGCGGGTGCAACCTTCTCCTCCATTTCACGTAACGGGAGTCGATTACGGCGGTCCCTTTTTCATCAAAGATCGCAAAGGGCGCAACCCTAAAATCACCAAATCATATCTTTGTCTGTTTGTTTGTTTCTCCACCAAGGCAGTGCACCTTGAGCTGGTTACTGATCTGTCAACAGAAACATTTCTTATGGCATTTAGGCGGTTTGTCGCTCGTCGAGGCAAACCACTCCACGTATATTCCGACAACGGAACTAATTTCGTTGGTGCTAATTCAGAATTGCACGACTTAGGCAAATTTCTTAAGCATACGAAGCAGGCTATTTCTGAACAGAGTGCTAATGAAAGCATCAATTGGCATTTTATACCGGCACATAGTCCCCACTTTGGCGGGCTATGGGAGGCAGGAATTAAATCTGCCAAGTTTCACATTAAGCGAGTGATAGGGAATGCTAGGTTAACATTCGAAGAACTTTCTACTTTGATTTCCCAAATAGAAGCAACCCTGAACTCTCGACCTATCTCTCCTATGTCCTCGGACCCCAACGACCTTGAACCCTTAACCCCAGCACACTTCTTGATTGGGCGGTCGTTGACGAGTCTACCAGACCCAGATGTCACCGAAGTTCCTGAGCCCCGTTTGGCTGCTTTCCAAAGGGTCCAACAGCTCCACCAAGCTATGTGGAAGCGTTGGAGCAAGGAGTATGTTTCGGAGCTTCAGCAACGGTCACGCTGGAGGTCCACCCAGTCTAGCCTTCGAGAAGGCATGCTAGTCCTCATTAAGGAAGACCACCTACCGCCACTGCATTGGAAACTTGGCCGCATCATCAATGTTCACCCAGGTCAAGACAATGTGACTCGTGTCGCAACTGTGAAAACCGCAAGCAGTGTAGTGCGACGGTCTTGGGCAAAATTGTGTCCGCTGCCATGTGAACCATTAAGTGTTGCGTAACAATATTGTAGGCTAGTTTTATTGTTTCTTTTCATTTTTATATGTTTTTCTAAATGTTTATATTTCATTTATGGATGATTTTATGTTAATTCATTGCAAGGCTTCGCCTTCCAAGGCGGGCGGCATGTTGAGTTTTATTAAATGTTTGAATTTCGCGGGTTGTCGCGATTGTGACCAAGGGGGGGGATTCCGCCATGTTGTCCTGTGGACCGAGTTAGTTAGTAAGTGTGTGCACCAGTTAAAAGGGCACGTTATTGATTTTCAGTGTAACTGTTAGTTGCCTGATTTGCTTTGCATGTAATTTATTCATATAGTTTTCGACAATAATAAATGTTTAAAGTGTTTACAAGTGTATTTCTGGTCCTTCAGCTAAATCTAGTTCCTTTTCTGGGACGAAAGACGTAAGTCAATTAAGGTAAAAGTAATTGCAGTCTATTACCCTACACATTCACTAGTGTCGATTTGCTGGAGGCATTTTACAACTTAGTGGTGGATTATGAGGGTTAAATACAACCATCATAAATCATTGTAACTAGGCCGAACTCGAAAATTTTTACCTGAACACAGAAAAATTTGCTTTTAAAATGCTGTACCATCTACAGCATAGCTGTAAAAATTTTCGAGTCCGGCCTAGTCAAAATGATTTATGATGGTTGTATTTAACCCTCATAATCCACCACTAAGTTGTAAAGTGCCTCCAACAAATCGACATATCGACATAAGTGAGAGAATCGACTATACTTGTCCAGTGGGAAGGACAACAAGTACTTAATTAAATAGAGAGAGATTTTAAAAAGAGTTTCAGACGCCATAACTATATTGGTCTAATGCTTATCCTTTCCATTTATCTAAATTCGTAAATAGTTTAACTTATAAATGAATGTTATCCCCGTTCAATACACAAAACATTTCTTATAGGTAGATAGGTACCTATGTATTTCGCAGCACAGAATCAGATATTGCAGAGCTAAAGGTACGAATGCCTGCACTATTCACTGGGTTGCCATGATAACACTGACGTCACCCGCATGAGTCGCTACTTAGGTCCCCACCACAAGTGCAGGATTTTTTTAGGCAACGGCAGTCGTCTGCAGTCTGCAGCGAAGCGAACTTATAGGCTTACATCAACATCCGCAAGATGCATACCAACCATAGCACAAACTCGATGATCCTCTAATTTGAAACTAGTAAATGTAATTGTTGAAGATTGGGATACATTAAGCATTTGAATTTTTGACGAACAGTGCACAATCAGATAAAAAAACAATTCAACTTGCCAAGGGATTCGTAAATGATATGAACACTTTTGAATTCACATTTTTGCCAATGGTATTTAATGACATTTTTGGTCCCACCGAGAGTTTATTCAAAATTCTTCAGAAAAAATCACTGGACATAAGCTATTGTGTATCTCAAATTAAAAAAACTTGTGATATATTAGGCCGTAAAAGAAACGATGATGTTTTTGAAGGGCTATTTGAAAAAGCTAAAAAAATCACAGAATTAAACAGATTATAACGCAAATATGCCGCTCTTACACCCGAAGCCATTTTTCAAAATTATTATAAACAATCATATTTTGAAATTTTGGTTAACATTATTATGGAAATCAACACAATACTTCAAGATTGTGAAAAGCTTCAATTTGTTTGTTTTGCTGATACAGCAAAATTCGAGTATTTTAATTCATGCTTTCATTCCCTTGCTCTTGAAAATCTAGAACATTTTTACGGCAACACATTTACCAGCACCTTAAAAATGAATTGACTCTTTTGTATTCCGATAAAAAATATAGAAACATATCGACGTTCTTCGAATGCTTCATGAAGATAAAGACATTTTTATAGAAGCTTATAAATTGTTTTCCCTCATTTTAACAATTCCATCTACAAGTGTGTCAGTAGAAAGAAGCCTTTCTTGCCTTAAGAGAATAAACACTTACTCAAGAAATACCATTTCTCAAGAAAGCCTTTCTCATTTGGCAAATATTTCTATTCAGAACGAAACTTTTACTGATGCTTCCAAAGAAGCAACCATTTTATGACGACATAATTGACAAATTTGCGGCTTTAAAGAATAGAAGAATCGATTTAATATACAAAAAATAGGTAAGAGATAATAATTAATTGATTTTCAGAGTAGCTAAATGTTTCTTATGGCTAATTTTGTAACTCTTCAGCAATTTTTTAAACCACGAGCCGCCACTGACATAACCGTAATTAATGACTTATGCGGAAGAACAGCTAAAAACGTGGTACCGTATTGTTAAAAAAAAAAATCAAATTCTAGTTTATATCTAACGAAATATATGGTATATGAAAACAAATTGTACCTCCTGCTTTTGTATCCTACGAGAAAAACAAAAGTATTGACAGCTATGTTATTTCCTGTGGAAAAATGAGATAGTGTGTGATAAAGATGTGCAGTTACTTAAGCTATATCTAATTATTTTTTGCATTTAATATACAATTGATCACGCCCTGCTTCCAAAATTCATTTATAATTAACATGAAATTATCGTTTTGTATAATATTGTTGAGGTTATAAAATTTTTACCGGTTAATAGTCATTAAAAGGCGTCGCGGGAAATTTAAATAATAAACTACCTCAATGTCTAGAAACCAAAATATAAATTCGAATATAGATAAGGAATTCCATGAAATTGTTAATAATAAGGAGTTACTACGACAAACTGCGGAAAAGTATTTAGATAAAATAATAGATACTATTACAATCGGTGTAGTGTTGGGAATCCACCGCAATAAAAAAGCCAAAGTACTTGATTTGGATAAAGAGGTGGTTCCGAGGGAAGAGGGCCCTAGACCTTGTGTCGATATATTTGGGCCGTACAATTTTAAGAAGAAATATGAGTGCTTATGTCGTAACTGTGATAGGATCGTAGGAGCATCAGTGTAGGTATTCACACAGACAGTGTTGCTGTAAGTTTTTTATGTGGAAACAGTGTTGAACGAACTCTTTATTCAGTTAGTTTGGTGAAAGGGATTGTATATGTTCGTATAATAATGTAGACAGACATTTTGTGGTGTAATGTACACTATTCTAAATATTAAATAATGGCAGGTTTGCGCCTCATTTAGAAGTATGTATGGGTATGGGAAGAAGTCGCTCAAGGAATGCTAGTCGTAGAATAGCAAACAGTAGTAGGGAACGTGAAAACCCTTCTTACGGGGGAATTCCTAGTGATGACGAAGATGACATGGACTGGAATTCTGGCGATAAACGTAAAAAGAAGAAGGATAGAAATGGAAATAAAAAATTAAAAGGTATGATAAAGAATCAGTGTAAGCCATATAATCTAAAATGCCTTTTTTTAGTAACTCCTAAAAAAATAAGCGAAGTAGATCCCGTAGAGTCTATAAATATAGACGTAGAAGGTGAAGCCGATGATATTTTAAATTTACGGGATTTACTACAAGACTTTACTAGAGGACCTTCACCGGCAGATTCTGTCAGTTCTTCGGGCTCTATTAAACGAAGAGATAAGTCAAAGAACAAAAAACGTAAAGAAAGGTCATCTCCTAATTCTGGCTTAAATTTGAATTAAGACTTTAATGTTCATATTATTTAAAGACTGCTAGATTTATGCAACTCAATCCTGTTTCTTGTTAATGACGCATCGGAACTTAATTTTTGTGTTGTTTATACAGTTTGATTAATAATCATCAAAATAGTTTGGAGGTTATGCTTAATTACAGCCGACTTAATTGTATTTTTATTATTTGCTTGAATTCGGTAAATTGGTTTTTTCTGTTTTGTACTTCTATGTATATTAGATAAATTAGGCTTTGAATCGGTTTTTGTAAATCTATTGAATATATTGGTTGTGGTGAAGGCTGCTTTGCATTACAGAAGCTAAAAGATTATTTACATTCTGAAGCAGCTGCCTCATTTTTCCAAATTGCTACTAATAAATGTTGTCAAAGAAACAAAATATGCACATGTAAAATACTAATTTAATTGGTTTAATATTTAACCGTATTAATACAAGTAATTGATTTCATACGTGTGACAATGCAAACAGTCCAAATTGTAATAGATAAGGCTTCCGTTGTTAATAGTAAAACTATCGTAGGTACTTTGTAAACAAAGACTTGGCAATTTAATTAATTAATTAAGTAGGTACTTCTAGTACAATTTCACATTACTAATATAAATGTAATATGACAGAATGTCCTATCACTTTTAGCTCCGTTTGAATTGGTGGTTGAAGTGAGCACAGACATTTAGAAGTTTACGGACTTTTTCCTAACTTATCCTTAGTCCTTGTCGTTATTAAAAAAGTCCTGGCTAAAAATTTGCACATGCAAATTAGCAAGGGCGTAGTACCTTAATTTAATTTATTCTTTTTAAAATACCTCATAATCCAAATATGTAACAATTGTTATATTGAAACTATTTTATTAAAAAAATAGTTTTGCATGTCAGATATGCACAAATATAGGTGAAAGAACTGAATTTTCTCACATTTTAATTGTGAATGGACTAGCAAATAATTGATATTTATGTGTAAATATAGTTGTATGCAAATAAATTCCATTTTTATAATTAATCCTTACTTTTTTTTTGATTATAAAACATTTGGAAGGTCAGGTCTGACCCAATTATTTTCAGTGACTGGATAGGCCACCCATCGAACATCCGCGCTACTTGGACGCTCCGAAGATTTTTGACGTTTTATTAAAAAAAAAATTGCTTTTTAGCAAGAATTTAGTTTCATTCAAGTGGTTCTAATATTTGGGAAACGAATTTTTTTGGAAATATGTTTTAATTGATTCTACAATTGAGTGTGATTGTTTTAACACTTGCAATCCTTCTACTATTTATCCTACAAATGAGAGACATACGAATTGTCCTTACTAAATTTTGTATATTACTTCCTTCATTCTGATTACATTACTGATATTAGTGCTATCATTTGAGATTCAGTTCTGTAGTGCAGTGATTCTCAAACGGTGGTACGCGTACCACTGGTGGCAGGGAGTTTTCACTGGGCGGCATTAGAACTCGAGAACCAGAATTACTACAACAAACGAGACGGAGGGTGGAGATAATTAAAAAAAAAGAGAAAGGCCATTTTAAAACATAAATTTTATTATAATGACGAAAAACATCTTAAAATCGCAGATTAGTATCTTTTGCAAAAAACTTTTTAACAAATTCTTGGGTTTGATACACCTCTGCATCGGGTAGTTTTCTCCTTCTCTCTTTGGTTTCCAAAAATTTCGCCATCGCTGGTCGAGGGTCATATAATGCGGTTCCTACTCCATTAAGGCGCCTCCGGACTGCTTGGAGAAGTGGCTAACGGTAACGCATATTCCGGTAAACTTTCTACACAAACTACGGTCTCAAAAATTAATTTGAAGCAATTCCTGATATGAAAATGTATAAATAACTGCAATAGAATTTGTCCTACAAAGCCGTTTTTTTATTTTAGAATTTTGATAAGCGTATATTTAATTTAATTAGATGTTACGTCGTCCTTTTTATATCAAAATAAAACAAAAAATTAAAAAAGGGCTCTTGTAGGACAAATTGAATGAAATTATGGATAGCTTGAAGACCTTAGAAAAGTTACAAATTTTGTTTTACGACTACAATTTGTAGAGAAAGTTTTTAAAAGGTCGAGTTTCAACATATTTTAGTGAGAAAACGTTGGAGCATGTATGCAACCCAAATATCACATATAATCGGCTTAAAATGATTGACAGCTCTGTGTCATTTTAACACTTCTCATATTAAAAACTTGAAAAGAGAAGGATTAGTAACAGAAACAATAAAACTCCTGGATGTTTTGACCATCTACAGAGGTTACTTGGTCTACAGATCAAAACTTTATACCTCCGCTGGCAATTATTATTCTCAATACTCAACAGCACAAAAATTAAACTAAATATCGATTCAGGTTTCAGTGGTTTATTTATTATTACATACAGATTGTCCGAAAACCAGTGTAAACATACAAAAATTAATGAGTGCAACAAGGAAGACATAAACAATATGAGTAGCACAACAAAGATAGAATGCAATCATGGCTAGGTAAATTTTTAAACTAAAGATATGAGGCGTATAGATGCAATGTGCGACATGTCCAAATGAACGAATTTTGAGAAAAACGCGAAAAATTATTATGATGCTAAATTTGTGAGGCAAGGCTCCCATTTTTTTTTATACAACTTGCAAACGTGTTTAGAATAGCTCGTGCCAAATTTGAAAAATTTATAATCTATAGTTTTTGAGAAAAAACAAAAACAATTTTGGACATGTCGCATTTTGCTCTTAAGTAGTAACATTTAATTTTTTTTTTACACTTTATTGCACTAGTTTAAAGAAAACATCTTGAATTATAAAGGAATTTATTATATGTAATTTAATTATAAGAGTAAATAAAACTGTTGTTAATTCTACAGATAAATAAGACTCATAATTAACAATTTTAATACTTTAAAAATTCAAATTTGCGTCAGCTTCTTCAACTTCCTCGTGACTTGTTCCTGCTTGTGCAGCATCTAAAGTATAGTTATTACTGTTATTCTCTTCAAACAATGTTGTAAAATAACACAGTGATTCCTCTTGATTCCATTCGGAACCATAATGCGAAGTCAGTAGACTTGTTATGCTTTTATGAATAACCTAGCATGAGTGTTCTACAACGTGGACATGTCGCACTTTGCACGAGAATTGTCAATGGACTTGTCACACTTTGCATTTGAAGTCACTTTTTAAACGCGAATTGTCGTGTTTCGTGTCGCATTTTGCAGCTGAAATACATTTTAATAGATGCAGGCTTTAATGTAGAATCCAGTGATGTGCTTAACTCATTTTCCTAAAATTTGTGACATGTCGCACTTTGCATCTATACGCCTCATATATAGTACAAGAAATGTTTATTTAAATATCTAAAACAAATTAAATTAAAAAAACAAAAAATTGTTGGGATTTGTTACATTCACTTTATTCAAGGTATAAACATAAAGTAAATGAATCTTCAAAGCATAAAATTCAAATTGTGCCATCACAAAAAGACTAGTACAGGTGTAAAGCGTTATTATAAAATCGCAAGCCCTCAGCGCTCGCCTGTGGCTCTTATTGAAATTTGCGTACACGTTCTGTAATAGATCATTTTACGTATTTCTTACGTATTGTATGATTATTACTGCATATTTGTTAGATACGTGTCTCGTATGTTTTGCTGACGATTTCTTCGGGAATCCACTAATTCAGGAAGTAGGGCTTGCATATAAAAGTCACGCAATTTATCTTCCATATGCTTCGCCCAAAATTCGTCGTCTCTAAAATCGAAAGAAATTAAGTTCATGTTAAATGGTGTGTTCATGGAAATATAAATTATTACCTTCTTATTATATTATCAACTAACCCGTCAGGGGAACAAGCTAAAAAAGGAAATGATGGATCAATTATTAAACCACTTCTTTTAACTTCTTTAGAAAATTGTTGCTCGAATGCTGATATCGCTGCATTTTCACTTTCTAGGCCAAAATTTGTATCACTGTTTCCTCTAAATGTACTGTATAACAAATGGGCCACAGTTTTTGTAGTTGTTGTAGATTTTCGTAATTTGCATATTTTGCCAAAATTTGAAGCAGTGAGACGTTTTTTTCTTTCCGTTTTCCAAATGTTGCTGCTTGATTGTGACAATGTGTTAACAAAAATTTTGTCACGGTCACATCTGTTTAGAAGCTCTAAGAATTCTTCGGATCTTCTTTTGTATGTTTCAGCATTCATGTCTGTAATAGCTGCAGCTTGTGGCCCATAATCATTATCCATTGTGGCAAAAACTCGATTCCTAAACTTTTTACCTAAAATAAATAACCATTTTACTTTTCCAAAGTTAATTATTATAAAATAAACTTACGTTTATTGGCCATTGTTTGACTATTCCGATTCTTACGTTTTGTGCAAAACTTTTCGGTGAAAAAACCTATACCATGGTCAAGCAAGATTGATTGAATTTGTATTAAAAAGTTTCCTTTACTGTTATATGATATAGCTGCTGCTTTACACCTACATTCATAGGAATTCTTTAGAGAGAAGTTTATGCGTTTCCCTCCAACAAACTTTGCTACGACAGAATTATAAGTTTCTGCAGCATTTGTATCAACGTTATGTAAAAGACTGTGCACATTATTTGCAAGCCTTTTATTTAAAGTCATGATAATGTCGAAAATGCCACTGAACTGCAATTGCGGAACAAAATTTTCCTGAAAATAAAAGGAGAAAATGAGGCAAACGACCAGGGTATCTATTAAAAACTATGTTACCTCCTTATTTTTATTGCAAAAATAACTTTCGCAGTTAGAGTGATCGCCAAATATATGATTAGGCCCGTTGATAATGTCTTTGTGTAACAATTCGTGTTTTACATGTTGGCTGTTACATATTTGACTCTCGTGTTTAGTTCTATATACGATCGCTTTTGTGACTGCATTTCTAAAACGTACCAGAGTATCACTGTTCGTCACCTTCTTGCGAAGCGAAATAGGCAATGTTGTATCCTTTGAAATTTCTGATATTTTGTTTAGGTAATTTCTAAGAAGGTGGTTTTTACATTGAATTTTTTCTACGATAAAACTTGGGCCATATGGAGCTACTTCGGTAATTTTTTTATATACACTGCTGTCGGCATCACCTATTACCCGGCCATAAATAATGTTATATTCTTCTAACGACTTTCGGAAACCTTCGGCAATTATTGCTGCTTCCATCCCTGTTGAAGGTTTATTCCAATTTTTGAAGCACTTGTGCGTAGAAGGAACCTCAGAACGTTGACAAACACAACAATATTTGTTTTTTACGTTCATGTAGAGGAGCTTCTTTGTTCGTGCTCCAATTATGCAAGCCTACAAAAATTATTTATTTAGGCTTTTATTATTTATTTTTTGTTTTCATAAAAAAGTATTTAACTCACCACTCCAGATAATGCATTGTAATTTGTTCGAGAGGAACGTCTGCTCCAAGCACCATCCACGATCACTGAAATTATAGGCACTCCAGTTTCGCTGACTTCTCCATTATCGATAGCTAATTTTGCTTCTTCAAGAGCTGCATCTTTCATGTTAGTTTTGTTTTGTTGATCAATTGCTTGGTGTAATATATCGTGGCATCTATTATATGTTTTATCAGACATGCAAGGAATATCCATGGCTGATAACAACTCTGATAACTGAGAATGTCCAATTCCTGTTGCTACAGTTCCCATTACTGCTGTTAAATTTGCTTTTCCGCGTGGTACAACGTTATCGGGACTCTCTGAACGAATTCGTTCTCTTTTATTACATACAGAACATTCAAAAGGAAATATACTGCACAGCCCTTCAATTTTTTCAGAAACAAGCTTTACATCGAAAAATGAACAACCGAATCCTAAACAATAAATAAAGATTAGAACCATTTGTATATTAGTTAGGTACATAATATTAGTATATTACTAACAAACTTTACCTTTATGTTTTATCATCTTTAATTGATTAATAAAGTAAGATATTTCAATTATACGTCGTCCAGGAGCACATTATTGCCTATTAGGTGCGGTGTTAGTATATTCATGATATAATTCATGGGCGTCGTCGTCGTCGTCATTATCATTATCAAAATGTTCGTTGCCGGAAATTTCTTCTTCTTCGCCGGATATGATCACAACAGCATTATTTTTGTAATCCTCTGTCTTTGAACTTTCGATGTCAGCAGTAATATTTGTACGTAAGCTATTTTCTTCAATTAGGTACATTTTGAGCTTCGATAACGAAATCTTGAATAGTTTCTATCTGTTCTATATTTCCCTTTGTTGTATCGCTATTAGTAATGCTTTCGGTATCAATAATTTCGTAGGATTTTGAATTAGTTTTATGTGCAATATCAGGTACTGCTTCTAACTGAGGATTAGTTAATAATTCTGAACGTCTGCAAAGTTTATATAGGTATATATTTTATACTAGTAATTATAGCTTAGTAAGTAGGTACAAATATTATTATACAAAATACCTATAATTTTAATTATATAATTTTCAAAAAACTTCCTTTCTTATTTTTTATATAAAAATAAATTTGAAAAGACGTATCTAGTTTGCTAGAGATATAGACTTATAATTTTGAATAATTTGTTTATTCGACCGTAAGATATTGTACGACCCTCAATATTACAGTAAATAATATAAAATAAAGTTCTTACCTGAGCCTAAGTTTCTTCATTTGAAACTTTTGACTTCTTCGGCGTTTTGATAAACATATCTTTGCTCTTGTCATTATAAATAATATTTTTCTTCAAACGTCATAAAAACACGACTTTGTGTTCTTGGATACACACAGTAGTTATGTAAGTAGGGTTGCCTATTTTAATTCGACATAGGCGCAACACTGATTTCTATCAGCAGTCCGGAGGCGCCTTAAGAGCGATGTACATTCTTGAGTTCAGAATAACACGACTGCTTGTTTGTTTTTAGTACTGTATTTACCTACTGACACCGTTCTCTCCGGTCCAGCGCTGTGTGGTATCAAACAAATATACGATTGTACCAGTTTGCAGAACACTGTGGTTTGGAGACTTTTAAATAATAGAACAATTTGGCTGTAGAAGTATTCATCTCTCTGGGAGGTGGAAGTTGCTCAGCGGAGTACAAACTTATCACCTACATCATCGGTGAAAGACGAAACTTCATGTGCCCCAAAGTTTTCAACATCGATGTGTACTGCTTGAATCATTTCCGATGAACTTCTTGCCTCAATAAACTTATTCATATGATCTACGATATTTTGTTGGTCTTGATCTAGCCTCTGAGAAAAAAATTCCTTGCTGCCTAGCACTACTTCCATTCTAACTGCAGACCAACATCTTTTAGTAGAAACGAGGAAATTAAAAATGCGTCTTCTTGAAACATTTGCATCCGTTTCTGCTGCCTCTTCACTTGCGGGGCGATTTATTAGTTTTTCTTCATATCCACCGGTATGAGGTTTATTTTCCATCAAAGTAAGGGCCTCAACCGCAATTTTCTTTGATAGATGTATAATGTATATCCGTCATTGTAATCATGGATTTTTGACGATCTTTTTGAAGTTTTTCAAAATGCCTTAGAAGATCCATGATAAGACATGTAAGTCGTTGTTGTTCACCTTCATCTTCCTACAGACGCAAAAATCCACGAGCAGTAGCTCTTTCATTTTTTGTTGTTTCGGCGCTCTTAATAACTGATTTCCAGTCCTTCTGCATACGTGGCAGGTTTTACCAAACAGCTTTAGACAAGTTTACTAGATGTTCTATAAATGGAACTTCAAAATAAGCTGGAAACCGGTACACTGCAATTTTTTCTTGCTCACAAATTTGTTGAAGTTGTTCATACCGAAGAGCAGATCCTCGATAATTGGACTTCCAATGTCCTACTTCTATAACAGTCGATTCTAAATCGGACAATGCTAAATCTGACCTGTGGGCAATGCACCAAACGCAGAGATAATCTTTTTCTAGGTACTGCTTCATGCGAGTCCACAATCCACTTTTCTTGCCAGTATTGGCATTTTTGCCGTCAATAGTTATACCAGTTAATTTTTCTTTCGCGTGGGAGTGCACCGAGAACCGAGTACAATAGTTTCTTATACTTTGTGAAATCTTTTCAATCAGTCGGCACAACCACTTGCCACTAGGCGGTAGAAACGCGTCACTAGGCGGCACTAGTGACGCACATGTTATTTTATGCACTGACTGGTGGTACGCGATGGACTTACAGGTGGTACGCGAAAGATAAACTGTTTTTGAAAAATTGTATTTAAATAATTTATTCCAATAATGTAAAACTGGCATTAAAAAATTACAGAGGAGTATTTATTTTGCGAACCCCTTGTTAAAAGAACAGTTAGTGAAATATCCAATATTCTCTTCAATAGTAGGTATGTCAAACAATTCCATTCCTTGGAATAAGTATGTATGTACTGCTAGAGCTTGGGCTTTTGCAAAAAAAAATTCACAGATTTCGCAATCCTTGCAACCATCGGATACATTGGAAATGATAATGCCATATAATATATAAAACATAAACTTACCTCAGTTACGACTTCGAAATTGTGGAACTATCACACCTCTGAGAGTAAATTAATATTTTTTCCAATTTCTACACATAAAGTGGCATTTTAATGTGTCAAATCTAGTTATCAAAGCAACATTTTAACGTGAAGGGTGGATAAAGTGTTGCTATAAACATTTTATCCACACTTTCCTTGACGACACTGTTTCTATAAACATTTTATTCACACTTTCCTTGACGACGTGAATTTTAGAATGAAAATCATGGTGCTTTTAAATTAGGTTGCTAGCTATTGTTTCATAAAGAGATTTTATCCACTCAAGGACATTAACTTTTCCTTTCCTGGATAACATTTTTCTTTATTCACTCACGGAACGCCGAGTGAACTATATTCTTAAATAGTGGCGGTGTGGCCTCTTTAATTCCTGTAGAAAGAAATATTACATTTTTATGACCTAAAATATCCTAAGGCGCCTTCAAGACATATTGCTCCCTCCGCCTCCCAAAGAAATAAATAGCTATTAAACTAAATAAATAAAAGACAATACATATTCAATCAGTTTGTACCTGTTTGTAATACGAATACGACTATGCGTATTTCCTGACACTTGTAGCAGTTGTCTATTCTTCTTACGCAGTTTTATTAGTTTATTACGAATAATTCAAATGTTTGGTATGAGATCATCGCGAACTTATTGAACGCTAATAAAAATTATTAACAACATTCCCGAGCTGGAGAATGATGTCATCGGCGTCTGACGTCGACATTTTTGGTGTCTCTGAAACTGTTGAAATCCTTGTAACTCTGTCCCATACACGAGCGCATAAACATTTCCAATGTTAAAAATTGCGGCGTTTTATCTAAAATAAAAGCAGTTGCTCCTCAAGCTTAATTTACTTATGGCAGCTTCCTCAGGAGGCTTTGGTAACAAAAGCCATTCCAGAGAGATCAAAAACTGTTTTGATCCGATCTGTAAAGGTTGTAAATTTTATTATAAGCCGAGCATTAAATTCACAAATATTTGGAATTTTATGTGAAGAAATGGGAAGTGAACATGAGACACTACTGTTACATTTTGGTTACATTCAGAAGTCAGGTGGCTATGCAGAGGTAAAGTTTTGAGTTGCCTCTTTGAGCTTAGATTAGAAGTTCAGGATTTTCTTTGTGATTCTTATTATCAATTAAAAAAATGTTACTTTGATAAATTGTGGTTGTCACGATTAGCATATGTTGCTGATACTTTCTGAAAATTAATTGAATTAAATTTAGCCCTACCGGAACTAAACGTTATTTTATTAATAGATAAAGACAAAATTACTGAAACAAAAAAAAAACTCAATTTAATGACATGAAAATTGGATAGAAACGAATGTAGCTTATTACTAGTTTTAGAAGGTTTCATGGAAGAAAATACATTAAACATAAATCACGATTTAGCATCAGATATAAAAATCATTGCTTCTTTTTAATAAATAACTTCAATAAACATTTTCCGGAAGACTATGAAAATGATAATTGAATTAGAAATCCACTGATTGCAGATATACCAGAAAACTTCTCGCCCAAAGAGAAAGAACAAGAAATTTCTTCCGACAGCTGTTGATGGAAAATTTTAAAAATAATACGCGTAGGGTTCAAATTTAGCCCGGAATTTTGCCGCCATATACAAAATAATTTGTACATGGCGAAATATGCTGGACAATCTAGAAGCCGTGTGTGCTGTTGTTATGGTTACAATTTTTTTTGTTTAGTATCTGTAACCATGGCGAAACAACCAGTTCGTAATTGTGTTGCGCAGCGAATGATCATTAAAGTTTTTATTAATGAAAAAGTAAAACCTGCTGAAGTTCTTGAACTACTTCGAAGACACTGTGTCAAAGACTCAAGTGTTTTACTGGTGCCAGAAACTCAGAGAAGGCCGAACTTAAGTGGAGAATTTATCCTACGCTAGGCGACCACGAACTTCACTCACTGAGACTGAGTTGAACATTCAGGAAATTGATAGACCGATCCGAAGTAATCGACGAATTTCCGTCCGTGATTTATCAAACAGACTCCAGATAAGTACAGGTAGTGTTGAGGAAATAATACATGAACATTTGAAATTTCTGAAAATCTGTTCAAGGTGGGTCTCACAGGTGCTTTCTGTTGAACGAATTGAAATACAATTAATGCCCCTTATTACGCTCAACTGCTTGCCGAAAAAGTTAAGCCTGCATTTCGGATGGAAGACGGAAGCGTTCGGTTAGGAGTGTGGTTCTCTTCCACGACAATGCTCGCCTTTCACACCGCCTAATTGACTTTGGATAAATTACACCGGGAGACACTTCCACATCCTCCTTGCAATCCTGATTAGTCTCCTTGTGACTTTTATTTGTTGGACCACTCAAGCAAGTAATGGGTGGTATTCGATTTGAAAATGATGAGGACGGCAAAAATTTTGTGCAAAACTGGCCTGCCGCTCAGCCAACAAACTTCTATAAAGAAGGGATTATGAAGCTTCCAAAGACATGGCAAAAGTGTGTAGAGTTAGAAGGGAAATATGTTGAAATGTAGGATAAATCATATTGTAAAGCTCTTGTTTAAATAAAAAGTTACAAAAAAATTTCAGGTTAAATTTGAAACCTCCTCGTACATTTGTAAATTTTTGGATTCGGAGAAAGAACGATTTTAAAGATAAAACTATTAATTTCTTAATGGTAAGTGCCCCAGCTATTTATGAGAAAAGGGATTTCCAATGATGTTATATTTGAAAAACAAATATAGAACAAAATCAATAGTTGAGCATAATTTACGCTTAAAATTAAATAACATAGAGCCCAATATTAAAAAATTGTATTTTGCAAAAACTAGCTCAAGGTTCTCATTAATTTTAATAAAATTTTTTTTTATATTATTTTGATCGTTTTTTTATATAGTTTTTTTATGTAATAATTTTGAAAATGCTAGTAATAATAATAATAGACATTTTGTTTCTAAATAAATTAAATATTTTCATTTTATTATGGTAATTATGTTTTGGTTACCAAACAACTAAAATAATTATTTTTTGTTTGCCTCCATATTTTTTTTTATTTTGATGCTGAATTTTTTTTAAAAACGGGTTTTGATATTCTTTGGGTGGTACGCTTAACCCCAAAGGTTGACAACCGCTGCTGTAGTGTTTGATTCGGTTTTAATTTTGTTATCGTTAAGAAATAAACGTAACCACCAGTGGCGTAACAGAAAAGTCCAGGGTTCCCCGCAAGAATATACTATGGGCCCTTCATAAAAGCAAATAAATAAATAGATATAACTAGTCTGATAATATGGTTGCGTTTCATATATTCGTCGTAGCTCTGTCCTTATACTTTTTGTCGACTCCTATGCCTTTCATTTAAGTTCTTTTTTTCCAAATCCCTGCAAATTTGATCAGTAACTTCTCAAATCCAAGGAAAGACTAATTGATTTTTAGCTGTTCTTCCCCATCACAGTCATTAATTACTGTTATGTAATAAATTATTAGTCTTAACTGGTTAATTTGAGGTACATCTGGAGGAGTGTAAGTATCCGTGATAATCAAGAAAAAAAGGGACTTGAATATTTGTCCAAATTTTCGGCTTGTTATTTTGCTAATAGTTCTATTATATTCAAAAAATTGACTTTCTGTTGCGAATTGGGTTTTAAACTTTCATGAAGACCTTTTAGAGATACCTACATTACACATCGCCAATATACGTAGTTATGAAGTCTGAAACTCTTTTTAAAATCTTTCTATTTGAACACTTGTTGTCCTTCTTGCGGAAAATCGATAGTTTTATTTTCTCACTATCATTAGCTACAAAAACTTTAGCCACATTGCTTGAAGCCGTTCTACTTCTACTATTAGGTACACTGGCCAACACAATTTTTGCTGACTTCTATCTGAGACTTGCTTTTAATAATTTTGGTGTATAGAACCCGAAAATTAAATTAGTTTTTGTTTATCACGTCAAAATTTTGCTGCATAATGTACCATGTATTTTTCATTGTCATTAGAAGCAGCCAAGTTATTAAGAACTGATACTATACCCCGTGTCCATAGGGTTTCGCACCATGGAATCAGAGCAACGTTAATTTATTCCAATGATCAGCTCTTGCTTTTACGAAAACAGCTTAACAACAAACCCTATTATATTTATTTTTCTATGGCAATAAACGATTAGTGGCATTCAACTTGACGTATAGTTTGAAACAAATCAACTCCTATTTGAATTTAGTCTAAAATCGCCATGAATATTTACACTGTGGAAGAAAAAGTTCAAATAGTGAAATGGGTCTACACAGAAAACAGTTACAGGGAAACGTGTAGACGATTTGCAACGACATATCCCAACAGACCTCGTCGTGCACACACTACTGTTGGAAGAATCATAAGTAGATTTGAAAATACTGGAAATGTTTGCTCAAGATTTGTAGCACCTGATATCATTAATTCCGCGGTTCATGATCGTGAAATTGATATAATGGCAGCGGTTTGTGCTAATCCCAACATATCAGTGCGGCAATTAAGTGCAGAAAATGGGTTAAGTAAAAGTTACGTACATAAAATATTAAAGAAACATAAATTTAAATCGTATAAATATCAGCTTCATCAAGAACTGCGGGAGGGAGATTCCGTAAACAGATCTGCATTTTGTCAAATTATGATGGATAAATGCAACACTGAACCTGATTTTCTAGAAAGAGTGTGCTTTACTGACGAATGTACGTTTACTTTAAATAATCAACCACATTCTCAAAATTTTCGATATTGGAGTACCGACAATCCTCATTTAATTGTAAAAACACACACAATATCCACAGAAGGTTAATGTTTGGTGTGGAATATTAAATAACGTTGTAATTGGACCTTATTTTATTAACGGAACGTTGACCGGAGAGACTTATTTAGAACTTTTAACTGAAACTATTTGTCCTGCAATTGAACATACGATGCTTGGAGATGAGCGACCGATTTGGTACCAACACGATGGCTGTCCCGCTCACAATTCTGCAGTAGTTAAAGAATTCCTAAACAATACCTTTTATGAAACCTGGATTGGACGTGGAGGTGCAATTGGTTGGCCCGCTCGGTCCTCTGATTTGGCTCCGAACGATTTTTTATTATGGCCTTACCTAAAATCTAAAGTTTACTCTTCCTGAGTTCATCCTAATTTAGATTCTCTTAAAGATAAAATTACGGAAGTGTGTTTTAATATTAGTCCCCGATTGTTAGATAATGTTAGACCAAAGAGTATAAATTTATGTATTCTTTGGTTAGACGTAATTTTTATGATAACATGCGATCGAAAAAATTTCACCTCAAGTTGGCTATGAAACATGAAAACACAAAATTATGCATGTCGACTATTAAGCCATACAAATGTCTGCTGTTGTTTTATAGGTTATGTAAGGTGTGTGAGGTTATGTCTGTTTTGCTGTCAGGCATATAAAAAGTCACTAAAATTCTATTAAACACAGAATTCAAATCTGCCACCAAGAAAATGGAGGTCACATAACTCATCTACTTTAAAATAATTTTCCATTAATAACATTTTTCTGTTCAATTTGTATTTAATTTTAGTTTTTAGAATAATTTAATCTGCTGTAATTTTCATCAGTTAGGCGTGGTTTTAGATTTAGTAGTTCTAATGGCTTATGTTGTATGACCTTAGTAAAGACATGATTTATATTTTTCATGGCAAACTTTGAGGTGAAATTTTTTCGATCACACGTTAGTTTAGGATACTGTATGGCAGCAAATGGAAATTTATTTGAAATTGATTAAATTATTTATTTTTGTTGTTTTTGATTTTTGTGTATTATTTGTTATTTGCAAATTCAATTTTAATGATCAATGCTTAGCAACCGTTTGACTATCAATTGCCACCAGAAGAGTACATCTTTAAAATAAACTAGCATCACTCCAGCGCCATGGTGCGTAGTCTCGTGGACGCACGGTATAAACAAAGTTTGAAATTATAATTTATTCATTACAAATATAAATTACATACATATGAATAATACAAAATACCTATTAAGAGTGCACCAACAAAAAAAAAATTATACGTTTCAGGGAATAAATTTTCGTTTGTAGCACTTTCTGCTGTCTGTTGTATTTTGGCAGTTTCTTAAAATACTCCAACAGTAGTCGACCATCATGTTAACATCCCATCTTCCTTGGTATCGATTCTCAATGGTTTTTAAGTCTTGATGAAATCTTTCACCTTGTTCATCATTTACGTCCCCTAGATTATCAGGAAATCTCTCAAGATGACTACATATTTAGAAAATGGAGTTTTATCGCCTAGGTTGCAATCCTAGGCGATGAAAGTTTTCAAGCATTGTTTCAACCAGATCTGTGTAATTTTTATCTTTTCTGTTTCCTAGGAAATTGTTCACTGCCATCATAAATGAATTCCATGCTTGTTCCTCAATGTCGTTCATAGAGTTGGTGAAACGGGGATCTTTCATTGGAGTTCTAATTTGCGGTCCATCAAACACACCAGTTTTTATTTTTTCATAACTAAGCCCTATAAATTTTGCATGTGTGTACTGGAAGTCGCCCTGTAAATCTAGAGCTTTAACATACTGCTTCCTTAGTCCCAATTTGATATGGAGAGGAGGAAAAATGATTTCTTCTCTGTCAACCAAAGGTTGATTTGTAACATTATTTTCTCCAACAGTTAAGAATGCCTATGCCAACGAAACGCGTGCAGAGATCAAAGCAACAAAACAAAAAATGAGGACAACAGAGATGAAAGTTTTAAGATCAATAACAGGTGTAACACTGCGAGACAGACAGAGAAGCATGGAGGTAAGAAGAACATGTAAGGTAGAAGACGTAGTGAAATGGATGAAGGTTAGGAAGAAGGAATGGAACAACCACGTGGAACGAATGGGAGCAGAGAGATTAGCTAGCAAAAATATGCAAAACAAATATACCAACTGGGAGAAGACCCCCAGGACGGCCCCCGAGAAGATGTATAGAAAGCTGGATCTCTTCGTCGGTGGAATAACAGGCCAGACAAACAGGGAGTCATCCCTAGTCAAAGGAAGAAGAAGAAGAAGTTAAGAATGTTCTAAGGGGCCAGTTCCTCAGAATACAGTAGTGGTCTCTAGCCTAACTATCCCAGATGCACAAAAAGCATGGAAATTTTGTGTATCCTCGTTGAAAATCGAGTAAGAAGTTCACCATTTTAAGATTACCCAGTTATGGTTTCTATATCTCGTAGTAAGTTCAGGATCGTTTCGATATCTTCATATTTCCCCTTTAAGTTCACTGAATAAGCATTGAGAATTGAACCATAGACATTTAAATTGTGGAGTAAGACGCAGTTAAGACTTCTACAGGAACTGTCTATGAATAAGCGTCACTCATTTGGCTGATACTGTATCACACTCATTGCATTTAGCAAACCTGACACATTGTTACAATAAACAAATCCACATTCGTTGTTGAAATATTCTAAAACGTCACTTTCCCTGTTACGACAAAAAGTTATCTTCGTCTTTTGCTCGAGTAGATTCTTTTCGTTTAATCTTGAAGCTAGACTTTCAAGAATCTTGAAAAAAGAAAAACAAGAAAGTGCCATAGTGGAAAAACCTGACGTGATAGACAAAAATGGCTTTGAGTTTTGGAATCAACGTATCAAAATTAGTTAATAACAGGTGTCAGATCGTAATCAGCAGATTTTTTTTTTAATTGTTGGCCAGTGTTATTATTATAATAGTTGAGGGCTTTAGCCTATCGCTTGCCTTCCGTCACTTCGACCCCTGACGGTTATTTTCTAGCTTGTGAGCGCTAGCATCGTTTAGAAAAGTTGTAGCAAAGAATACATAAATTTATACTCTTTGGTTGTAGTCTATTTATAAACCTTAAGATATCTCTGGGTTTTAACTCCCTTATTTCAGTAGGTGTCATGCTTGCCTTTCCGAAAATATTTTGTCTGCGACGACAGGCAGCTTCACATTCACATAGAATGTGTTCCGCAGTTTCCACCGCCTCATTACAAAGTCGGCAGATTTGGTCCTCAGCTTTACCAATCTTAAAACGATGGTATTTTACTGAAGTATGGCCTGTAAAAAATGATGGAAATTAACACCTGATAATAATATAAACGTTTATTATTTAAGTTAACAACTCAGAGAGAGCGCTTTATTTAACAAACTGTGACAAAAACACTGCTACCAACTATTCACATATTGAGCAACTAGATAATATTTAAGTAGGTACCTAACTACAAATAAACCTAAACAAAAAGGCCAGTGATGGTCTTTAAGTCCTTCTTGCTTTCGTTTGCGAGACAGTTATGCTTGACGTTGTCTTGGTATATTTTTCCAGTACGGAGATTTCTCTTGTTCCTCCCATAGCCGACCACGTCTTTAATGTAGCATTTTTGTATTCCACAGCAGGTTTCAGGTCCAATAAAATGCCCCTCGTTTTGCGAGTTCGTCAGCCCTGGAACCCACCATAAAGTAACATGGTTTTTGTTAGCCAGTTGGTTAAGGTTGCTTAGGCACTCCCAGACAAATTTAGACTCACACGTATAGGCTTTAAAAACCTTTAGTGCTGCTTGACTGTCTGAAAGACTATCAATTGGTGCACCTTTATAGCCTTTTCTAAGGTTTATATTTGTGCATAGGTTTAGAGCGTAAACCTCAGCTTAGAATACAGTAGATATGGGACCCAAACCCCCGCTCCTGTCCTGTCCTTCTATCTTTGAACCATCCGTGAACCATTGAAAGGTGTGGTACGGGTACGACAAATTATTAATTTTGGACTGAAATACAAAGCCAAACTTACCCTTCTTAACTCATGTGTTCCTGTTACAAACAGTTCATTTTCGAGTATGAAAAATTATTAATCTTGGACTGAAACACAAAGCCAAAGTTACCCCTCTTAACTCATGTGTTCCTGTTACCAAAAGTTTGTTTTCGAGTGCTACAAATTATCAATTTTGGACAGAAATACAAAGCCAAACTTACCCTTCTTAACTCATGTGTTCCTGTTACAAACAGTTCATTTCTGAGTATGAAAAATTATTAATCTTGGGCTGAAATACAAAATCCAAACATACCCTTCTTAATCCATGCGTTCCTGTTACCAAAAGTTCGTTTTCGAGTGCGACAAATTATTAATTTTGGACTGAAATACAAAGCCAAACTTACCCTTCTTAACTCATGTGTTCCTATTACCAAAAGTTCGTTTTCGAGTGCTACAAATTATCAATTTTGGACTGAAATACAAAGCCAAACTTACCCTTCTTAACTCATGTGTTCCTGTTACAAACAGTTCATTTCCGAGTATGACAAATTATTAATCTTGGGTTGAAATACAAAACCAAACATACCCTTCTTAACCCATGCGTTCCGTTTGGACTGAAATACAAAGCCCAACTTACTCTTCTTAACTCTTCCTATTACCAAAAGTTCGTTTTCGAGTGCGACAAATTATTAATTTTGGACTGAAATACAAAGCCAAACTTACCCTTCTTAACTCATGTGTTCCTGTTACCAAAAGTTTGTTTTTGAGTGCTACAAATTATCAATTTTGGACAGAAATACAAAGCCAAACTTACCCTTCTTAACTCATGTGTTCCTGTTACAAACAGTTCATTTCCGAGTATGACAAATTATTAATCTTGGACTGAAACACAAAGCCAAAGTTACCCTTCTTAACTCATGTGTTGCTGTTACCAAAAGTTTGTTTTCGAGTGCTACAAATTATCAATTTTGGACAGAAACATAAAGCCAAACTTACCCTTCTTAACTCATGTGTTCCTGTTACAAACAGTTCATTTTCGAGTATGAAAAATTATTAATCTTGGACTGAAACACAAAGCCAAAGTTACCCTTCTTAACTCATGTGTTCCTGTTACCAAAAGTTTGTTTTCGAGTGCTACAAATTATCAATTTTGGACAGAAATATAAAGCCAAACTTACCCTTCTTAACTCATGTGTTCCTGTTACAAACAGTTCATTTTCGAGTATGAAAAATTATTAATCTTGGACTGAAACACAAAGCCAAAGTTACCCTTCTTAACTCATGTGTTCCTGTTACCAAAAGTTTGTTTTCGAGTGCTACAAATTATCAATTTTGTTCAGAAATATAAAGCCAAACTTACCCTTCTTAACTCATGTGTTCCTGTTACAAACAGTTCATTTTCGAGTATGAAAAATTATTAATCGTGGACTGAAACACAAAGCCAAAGTTACCCTTCTTAACTCATGTGTTCCTGTTACCAAAAGTTTGTTTTCGAGTGCTACAAATTATCAATTTTGGACAGAAATATAAAGCCAAACTTACCCTTCTTAACTCATGTGTTCCTGTTACAAACAGTTCATTTTCGAGTATGAAAAATTATTAATCTTGGACTGAAACACAAAGCCAAAGTTACCCTTCTTAACTCATGTGTTCCTGTTACCAAAAGTTTGTTTTCGAGTGCTACAAATTATCAATTTTGGACAGAAATACAAAGCCAAACTTACCCTTCTTAACTCATGTGTTCCTGTTACAAACAGTTCATTTCCGAGTATGACAAATTATTAATCTTGGACTGAAACACAAAGCCAAAGTTACCCTTCTTAACTCATGTGTTCCTGTTACCAAAAGTTTGTTTTCGAGTGCTACAAATTATCAATTTTGGACAGAAATATAAAGCCAAACTTACCCTTTTTAACTCATGTGTTCCTGTTACAAACAGTTCATTTTCGAGTATGAAAAATTATTAATCTTGGACTGAAACACAAAGCCAAAGTTACCCTTCTTAACTCATGTGTTCCTGTTACCAAAAGTTTGTTTTCGAGTGCTACAAATTATCAATTTTGGACAGAAATACAAAGCCAAACTTACCCTTCTTAACTCATGTGTTCCTGTTACAAAGAGTTCATTTCTGAGTATGAAAAATTATTAATCTTGGGCTGAAATACAAAACCAAACATACCCTTCTTAATCCATGCGTTCCTGTTACCAAAAGTTCGTTTTCGAGTGCTACAAATTATCAATTTTGGACTGAAATACAAAGCCAAACTTACCCTTCTTAACTCATGTGTTCCTGTTACAACCAGTTCATTTCCGAGTATGACAAATTATTAATCTTGGACTGAAACACAAAACCAAAATTACCCTTCTTAACTCATGTGTTCCTGTTACCAAAAGTTTGTTTTCGAGTGCTACAAATTATCAATTTTGGACAGAAATACAAAGCCAAACTTAGCCTTCTTAACTCATGTGTTCCTGTTACAAACAGTTCATTTCCGAGTATGACAAATTATTAATCTTGGACTGAAACACAAAGCCAAAGTTACCCTTCTTAACTCATGTGTTCCTGTTACCAAAAGTTTGTTTTCGAGTGCTACAAATTATCAATTTTGGACAGAAATATAAAGCCAAACTTACCCTTCTTAACTCATGTGTTCCTGTTACAAACAGTTCATTTTCGAGTATGAAAAATTATTAATCTTGGACTGAAACACAAAGCCAAAGTTACCCTTCTTAACTCATGTGTTCCTGTTACCAAAACTTTGTTTTCGAGTGCTACAAATTATCAATTTTGGACAGAAATACAAAGCCAAACTTACCCTTCTTAACTCATGTGTTCCTGTTACAAACAGTTCATTTCCGAGTATGAGAAATTATTAATCTTGGACTGAAACACAAAGCCAAATATACCCTTCTTAATCCATGCGTTCCTGTTACCAAAAGTTCGTTTTCGAGTGCGACAAATTATTAATTTTGGACTGAAATACAAAGCCAAACTTACCCTTCTTAACTCATGTGTTCCTATTACCAAAAGTTCGTTTTCGAGTGCTACAAATTACCAATTTTGGACTGAAATACAAAGCCAAACTTACCCTTCTTAACACATGTGTTCCTGTTACAAACAGTTCATTTCCGAGTATGACAAATTATTAATCTTGGGTTGAAATACAAAACCAAACATACCCTTCTTAACCCATGCGTTCCGTTTGGACTGAAATACAAAGCCCAACTTACTCTTCTTAACTCTTCCTATTACCAAAAGTTCGTTTTCGAGTGCTACAAATTATCAATTTTGGACTGAAATACAAAGCCCAACTTACCCTTCTTAACTCGTGTGTTCCTGTTACCAAAAGTTCGTTTTCGAGGGCGACAAATTATTAATTTTGGACTGAAATACAAAGCCAAACTTACCCTTCTTAACTCATGTGTTCCTTTTACAAACAGTTCATTTCCGAGTATGACAAATTATTAATCTTGGACTGAAACACAAAGCCAAAGTTACCCTTCTTAACTCATGTGTTCCTGTTACCAAAAGTTTGTTTTCGAGTGCTACAAATTATCAATTTTGGACTGAAATACAAAGCCAAACTTACCCTTCTTAACTCATGTGTTCCTGTTACAAACAGTTCATTTCTGAGTATGAAAAATTATTAATCTTGGGCTGAAATACAAAGCCAAACATACCCTTCTTAATCCATGCGTTCCTGTTACCAAAAGTTCGTTTTCGAGTGCTACAAATTATCAATTTTGGACTGAAATACAAAGCCAAACTTACCCTTCTTAACTCATGTGTTTCTGTTACAACCAGTTCATTTCCGAGTATGACAAATTATTAATCTTGGACTGAAACACAAAGCCAAAGTTACCCTTCTTAACTCATGTGTTCCTGTTACCAAAAGTTTGTTTTCGAGTGCTACAAATTATCAATTTCGGACAGAAATATAAAGCCAAACTTACCCTTCTTAACTCATGTGTTCCTGTTACAAACAGTTCATTTTCGAGTATGAAAAATTATTAATCTTGGACTGAAACACAAAGCCAAAGTTACCCTTCTTAACTCATGTGTTCCTGTTACCAAAAGTTTGTTTTCGAGTGCTACAAATTATCAATTTTGGACAGAAATACAAAGCCAAACTTACCCTTCTTAACTCATGTGTTCCTGTTACAAACAGTTCATTTCCGAGTATGACAAATTATTAATCTTGGACTGAAACACAAAGCCAAAGTTACCCTTCTTAACTCATGTGTTCCTGTTACCAAAAGTTTGTTTTCGAGTGCTACAAATTATCAATTTTGGACAGAAATATAAAGCCAAACTTACCCTTCTTAACTCATGTGTTCCTGTTACAAACAGTTCATTTTCGAGTATGAAAAATTATTAATCTTGGACTGAAACACAAAGCCAAAGTTACCCTTCTTAACTCATGTGTTCCTGTTACCAAAAGTTTGTTTTCGAGTGCTACAAATTATCAATTTTGGACAGAAATACAAAGCCAAACTTACCCTTCTTAACTCATGTGTTCCTGTTACAAACAGTTCATTTCTGAGTATGAAAAATTATTAATCTTGGACTGAAATACAAAGCCCAACTTACCCTTCTTAACTCATGTGTTCCTGTTACCAAAAGTTCGTTTTCGAGTGCGACAAATTATTAATTTTGGACTGAAATACAAAGCCAAACTTACCCTTCTTAACTCATGTGTTCCTATTACCAAAAGTTCGTTTTCGAGTGCTACAAATTATCAATTTTGGACTGAAATACAAAGCCAAACTTACCCTTCTTAACTCTAGTGTTCCTGTTACAAACAGTTCATTTCCGAGTATGACAAATTATTAATCTTGGACTGAAACACAAAGCCAAAGTTACCCTTCTTAACTCATGTGTTCCTGTTACCAAAAGTTTGTTTTCGAGTGCTACAAATTATCAATTTTGGACAGAAATATAAAGCCAAACTTACCCTTCTTAACTCATGTGTTCCTGTTACAAACAGTTCATTTCCGAGTATGAAAAATTATTAATCTTGGACTGAAACACAAAGCCAAAGTTACCCTTCTTAACTCATGTGTTCCTGTTACCAAAAGTTTGTTTTCGAGTGCTACAAATTATCAATTTTGGACAGAAATACAAAGCCAAACTTACCCTTCTTAACTCATGTGTTCCTGTTACAAACAGTTCATTTCTGAGTATGAAAAATTATTAATCTTGGGCTGAAATACAAAGCCAAACATACCCTTCTTAATGCATGCGTTCCTGTTACCAAAAGTTCTTTTCGAGTGCGACAAATTATTAATTTTGGACTGAAATGCAAAGCCAAACTTACCCTTCTTAACTCATGTGTTCCTATTACCAAAAGTTCGTTTTCGAGTGCTACAAATTATCAATTTTGGACTGAAATACAAAGCCAAACTTACCCTTCTTAACTCATGTGTTCCTGTTACAAACAGTTCATTTCCGAGTATGACAAATTATTAATCTTGGGTTGAAATACAAAGCCAAACAGACCCGTCTTAACCCATGCGTTCCGTTTGGACTGAAATACAAAGCCCAACTTACTCTTCTTAACTCTTCCTATTACCAAAAGTTCGTTTTCGAGTGCTACAAATTATCAATTTTGGACTGAAATACAAAGCCCAACTTACCCTTCTTAACTCATGTGTTCCTGTTACCAAAAGTTCATTTTCGAGTATAAAAAATTATTAATTTTGGACTGAAATACAAAGCCAAACTTACACTTCTAAACTCATGTGTTCCTGTTACAAATATTTCAATTCCGAGTATAAAAATTATTAATTTAGGGCTGAAATACAAAGCCAAACTTACCTTTTTTAACCCATGCGTTCCTGTTACCAAAAGTTAATTCTCGAGTGCGACAAATTATTAATCTTGGACTGAAATACAAAGCCAAACTTATCATTCTTAGCTCATGTGTTTCTGTTAACAAAAGTTCGTTTTCGAGTACGACAAATTATTAATTTTGCACTGAAATACAAAGCCAAACTTACCCTTCTTAGCTCATGTGTTCCTGTTACAAACAGTTCATTTTCGAGTATGAAAAATTATTAATTTTGGACTAAAACACAAAGCCAAAGTTACCCTTCTTAACTCATGTGTTCCTGTTACCAAAAGTTCGTTTTCGAGTGCGACAAATTATTAATTTTGGACTGGAATACAAAGCCAAACTTACCCTTCTTAACTCATGTGTTGCTGTTACCAAAAGTTCGTTTTCGAGTGCGACAAATTATTAATTTTGCACTGAAATACAAAGCCAAACTTACCCTTCTTAGCTCATGTGTTCCTGTTACAAACAGTTCATTTTCGAGTATGAAAAATTATTAATTTTGGACTAAAACACAAAGCCAAAGTTACCCTCCTTAACTCATGTGTTCCTATTACCAAAAGTTCGTTTTCGAGTGCAATAAATTATCAATTTTGGACTGAAATACAAAGCCCAACTTACCCTTCTTAACTCATGTGTTCCTGTTACAAACAGTACATTTTCGAGTATTAAAAATTATTAATTTTGGTCTGAAATACAAAGCCAAACTTATCCTTCTTAGCTCATGTGTTTCTGTTATCAAAAGTTCGTTTTCGAGTACGACAAATTATTAATTTTGCACTGAAATACAAAGCCAAACTTACCCTTGTTAGCTCATGTGTTCCTGTTACAAACAGTTCATTTTCGAGTATGTAAAATTATTAATTTTTGACTAAAACACAAAGCCAAAGATACCCTTCTTAACTCATGTGTTCCTATTACCAAAAGTTCGTTTTCGAGAGCTACAAATTATCAATTTTGAACTGAAATACAAAGCCCAACTTACCCTTCTTAACTCATGTGTTCCTGTTACAAGCAGTACATTTTCGAGTATTAAAAATTATTAATTTTGGTCTGAAATACAAAGCCAAACTTATCATTCTTAGCTCATGTGTTTCTGTTTTCAAAAGTACGTTTTCGAGTACGACAAGTTATTAATTTTGCACTGAAATACAAAGCCAAACTTACCCTTCTTAGCTCATGTGTTCCTGTTACAAACAGTTCATTTTCGAGTATGAAAAATTATTAATTTTGGACTAAAACAACAAGCCAAAGTTACCCTTCTTAACTCATGTGTTCCTATTACCAAAAGTTCGTTTTCGAGAGATACAAATTATCAATTTTGGACTGAAATACAAAGCCCAACTTACCCTTCTTAACTCATGTGTTCCTGTTACAAACAGTACATTTTTGAGTATTAAAAATTATTAATTTTGGTCAGAAATACAAAGCCAAACTTATCCTTCTTAGCTCATGTGTTTCTGTTATCAAAAGTTCGTTTTCGAGTACGAGAAATTATTAATTTTGCACTGAAATACAAAGCCAAACTTACCCTTCTTAGCTCATGTGTTCCTGTTACAAACAGTTCATTTTCGAGTATGAAAAATTATTAATTTTGGACTAAAACACAAAGCCAAAGTTACCCTTCTTAACTCATGTGTTCCTATTACCAAAAGTTCGTTTTCGAGAGCTCCAAATTATCAATTTTGGACTGAAATACAAAGCCCAACTTACCCTTTTTAACTAATGTGTTCCTGTTACAAACAGTACATTTTCGAGTATTAAAAATTATTAATTTTGGTCTGAAATACATAGCCAAACTTATCCTTCTTAGCTCATGTGCTTCTGTTATCAAAAGTTCGTTTACGAGTACGACAAGTTATTAATTTTGCACTGAAATACAAAGCCAAACTTACCCTTCTTAGCTCATGTGTTCCTGTTACAAACACTTCATTTTCGAGTATGAGAAATTATTAATTTTGGACTAAAACACAAAGCCAAAGTTACCCTCCTTAACTCATGTGTTCCTATTACCAAAAGTTCGTTTTCGAGAGCTACAAATTATCAATTTTGGACTGAAATACAAAGCGCAACTTACCCTTCTTAACTCATGTGTTCCTGTTAGAAACAGTTCATTTCCGAGTATGACAAATTATTAATCTTGGACTGAAACACAAAGCCAAAGTTACCCTTCTTAACTCATGTGTTCCTGTTACCAAAAGTTTGTTTTCGAGTGCTACAAATTATCAATTTTGGACTGAAATACAAAGCCAAACTTACCCTTCTTAACTCATGTGTTCCTGTTACAAACAGTTCATTTCTGAGTATGAAAAATTATTAATCTTGGGCTGAAATACAAAGCCAAACATACCCTTCTTAATCCATGCGTTCCTGTTACCAAAAGTTCGTTTTCGAGTGCTACAAATTATCAATTTTGGACTGAAATACAAAGCCAAACTTACCCTTCTTAACTCATGTGTTTCTGTTACAACCAGTTCATTTCCGAGTATGACAAATTATTAATCTTGGACTGAAACACAAAGCCAAAGTTACCCTTCTTAACTCATGTGTTCCTGTTACCAAAAGTTTGTTTTCGAGTGCTACAAATTATCAATTTCGGACAGAAATATAAAGCCAAACTTACCCTTCTTAACTCATGTGTTCCTGTTACAAACAGTTCATTTTCGAGTATGAAAAATTATTAATCTTGGACTGAAACACAAAGCCAAAGTTACCCTTCTTAACTCATGTGTTCCTGTTACCAAAAGTTTGTTTTCGAGTGCTACAAATTATCAATTTTGGACAGAAATACAAAGCCAAACTTACCCTTCTTAACTCATGTGTTCCTGTTACAAACAGTTCATTTCCGAGTATGACAAATTATTAATCTTGGACTGAAACACAAAGCCAAAGTTACCCTTCTTAACTCATGTGTTCCTGTTACCAAAAGTTTGTTTTCGAGTGCTACAAATTATCAATTTTGGACAGAAATATAAAGCCAAACTTACCCTTCTTAACTCATGTGTTCCTGTTACAAACAGTTCATTTTCGAGTATGAAAAATTATTAATCTTGGACTGAAACACAAAGCCAAAGTTACCCTTCTTAACTCATGTGTTCCTGTTACCAAAAGTTTGTTTTCGAGTGCTACAAATTATCAATTTTGGACAGAAATACAAAGCCAAACTTACCCTTCTTAACTCATGTGTTCCTGTTACAAACAGTTCATTTCTGAGTATGAAAAATTATTAATCTTGGACTGAAATACAAAGCCCAACTTACCCTTCTTAACTCATGTGTTCCTGTTACCAAAAGTTCGTTTTCGAGTGCGACAAATTATTAATTTTGGACTGAAATACAAAGCCAAACTTACCCTTCTTAACTCATGTGTTCCTATTACCAAAAGTTCGTTTTCGAGTGCTACAAATTATCAATTTTGGACTGAAATACAAAGCCAAACTTACCCTTCTTAACTCATGTGTTCCTGTTACAAACAGTTCATTTCCGAGTATGACAAATTATTAATCTTGGACTGAAACACAAAGCCAAAGTTACCCTTCTTAACTCATGTGTTCCTGTTACCAAAAGTTTGTTTTCGAGTGCTACAAATTATCAATTTTGGACAGAAATATAAAGCCAAACTTACCCTTCTTAACTCATGTGTTCCTGTTACAAACAGTTCATTTCCGAGTATGAAAAATTATTAATCTTGGACTGAAACACAAAGCCAAAGTTACCCTTCTTAACTCATGTGTTCCTGTTACCAAAAGTTTGTTTTCGAGTGTTACAAATTATCAATTTTGGACAGAAATACAAAGCCAAACTTACCCTTCTTAACTCATGTGTTCCTGTTACAAACAGTTCATTTCTGAGTATGAAAAATTATTAATCTTGGGCTGAAATACAAAGCCAAACATACCCTTCTTAATGCATGCGTTCCTGTTACCAAAAGTTCTTTTCGAGTGCGACAAATTATTAATTTTGGACTGAAATGCAAAGCCAAACTTACCCTTCTTAACTCATGTGTTCCTATTACCAAAAGTTCGTTTTCGAGTGCTACAAATTATCAATTTTGGACTGAAATACAAAGCCAAACTTACCCTTCTTAACTCATGTGTTCCTGTTACAAACAGTTCATTTCCGAGTATGACAAATTATTAATCTTGGGTTGAAATACAAAGCCAAACAGACCCGTCTTAACCCATGCGTTCCGTTTGGACTGAAATACAAAGCCCAACTTACTCTTCTTAACTCTTCCTATTACCAAAAGTTCGTTTTCGAGTGCTACAAATTATCAATTTTGGACTGAAATACAAAGCCCAACTTACCCTTCTTAACTCATGTGTTCCTGTTACCAAAAGTTCATTTTCGAGTATAAAAAATTATTAATTTTGGACTGAAATACAAAGCCAAACTTACACTTCTAAACTCATGTGTTCCTGTTACAAATATTTCAATTCCGAGTATAAAAATTATTAATTTAGGGCTGAAATACAAAGCCAAACTTACCTTTTTTAACCCATGCGTTCCTGTTACCAAAAGTTAATTCTCGAGTGCGACAAATTATTAATCTTGGACTGAAATACAAAGCCAAACTTATCATTCTTAGCTCATGTGTTTCTGTTAACAAAAGTTCGTTTTCGAGTACGACAAATTATTAATTTTGCACTGAAATACAAAGCCAAACTTACCCTTCTTAGCTCATGTGTTCCTGTTACAAACAGTTCATTTTCGAGTATGAAAAATTATTAATTTTGGACTAAAACACAAAGCCAAAGTTACCCTTCTTAACTCATGTGTTCCTGTTACCAAAAGTTCGTTTTCGAGTGCGACAAATTATTAATTTTGGACTGGAATACAAAGCCAAACTTACCCTTCTTAACTCATGTGTTGCTGTTACCAAAAGTTCGTTTTCGAGTGCGACAAATTATTAATTTTGCACTGAAATACAAAGCCAAACTTACCCTTCTTAGCTCATGTGTTCCTGTTACAAACAGTTCATTTTCGAGTATGAAAAATTATTAATTTTGGACTAAAACACAAAGCCAAAGTTACCCTCCTTAACTCATGTGTTCCTATTACCAAAAGTTCGTTTTCGAGTGCAATAAATTATCAATTTTGGACTGAAATACAAAGCCCAACTTACCCTTCTTAACTCATGTGTTCCTGTTACAAACAGTACATTTTCGAGTATTAAAAATTATTAATTTTGGTCTGAAATACAAAGCCAAACTTATCCTTCTTAGCTCATGTGTTTCTGTTATCAAAAGTTCGTTTTCGAGTACGACAAATTATTAATTTTGCACTGAAATACAAAGCCAAACTTACCCTTGTTAGCTCATGTGTTCCTGTTACAAACAGTTCATTTTCGAGTATGTAAAATTATTAATTTTTGACTAAAACACAAAGCCAAAGATACCCTTCTTAACTCATGTGTTCCTATTACCAAAAGTTCGTTTTCGAGAGCTACAAATTATCAATTTTGAACTGAAATACAAAGCCCAACTTACCCTTCTTAACTCATGTGTTCCTGTTACAAGCAGTACATTTTCGAGTATTAAAAATTATTAATTTTGGTCTGAAATACAAAGCCAAACTTATCATTCTTAGCTCATGTGTTTCTGTTTTCAAAAGTACGTTTTCGAGTACGACAAGTTATTAATTTTGCACTGAAATACAAAGCCAAACTTACCCTTCTTAGCTCATGTGTTCCTGTTACAAACAGTTCATTTTCGAGTATGAAAAATTATTAATTTTGGACTAAAACAACAAGCCAAAGTTACCCTTCTTAACTCATGTGTTCCTATTACCAAAAGTTCGTTTTCGAGAGATACAAATTATCAATTTTGGACTGAAATACAAAGCCCAACTTACCCTTCTTAACTCATGTGTTCCTGTTACAAACAGTACATTTTTGAGTATTAAAAATTATTAATTTTGGTCAGAAATACAAAGCCAAACTTATCCTTCTTAGCTCATGTGTTTCTGTTATCAAAAGTTCGTTTTCGAGTACGAGAAATTATTAATTTTGCACTGAAATACAAAGCCAAACTTACCCTTCTTAGCTCATGTGTTCCTGTTACAAACAGTTCATTTTCGAGTATGAAAAATTATTAATTTTGGACTAAAACACAAAGCCAAAGTTACCCTTCTTAACTCATGTGTTCCTATTACCAAAAGTTCGTTTTCGAGAGCTCCAAATTATCAATTTTGGACTGAAATACAAAGCCCAACTTACCCTTTTTAACTAATGTGTTCCTGTTACAAACAGTACATTTTCGAGTATTAAAAATTATTAATTTTGGTCTGAAATACATAGCCAAACTTATCCTTCTTAGCTCATGTGCTTCTGTTATCAAAAGTTCGTTTACGAGTACGACAAGTTATTAATTTTGCACTGAAATACAAAGCCAAACTTACCCTTCTTAGCTCATGTGTTCCTGTTACAAACAGTTCATTTTCGAGTATGAGAAATTATTAATTTTGGACTAAAACACAAAGCCAAAGTTACCCTCCTTAACTCATGTGTTCCTATTACCAAAAGTTCGTTTTCGAGAGCTACAAATTATCAATTTTGGACTGAAATACAAAGCGCAACTTACCCTTCTTAACTCATGTGTTCCTGTTAGAAACAGTTAATTTTCGAGTATGAAAAATTATAAATTTTGGACTGAAATACAAAGCCTAACTTACCCTTCTTAACTCATGTGTTCCTATTACCAAAAATTCGTTTTCGAGTGCTACAAATTATCAATTTTGGACTGAAATACAAAGCCCAACTTACCCTTCTTAACTCATGTGTTCCTGTTACAAACAGTACATTTTCGAGTATTAAAAATTATTAATTTTGGTCTGAAATACAAAGCCAAACTTATCCTTCTTAGCTCATGTGTTTCTGTTTTCAAAAGTTCGTTTTCGAGTACGACAAGTTATTAATTTTGCACTGAAATACAAAGCCAAACTTACCCTTCTTAGCACATGTGTTCGTGTTACAAACAGTTCATTTTCGAGTATGAAAAATTATTAATTTTGGACTAAAACACAAAGCCAAAGTTACCCTCCTTAACTCATGTGTTCCTGTTGCAAACAGTACATTTTCGAGTATCAAAAATTATTACTTTTGGTCTGAAATACAAAGCCAAACTTATCCTTCTTAGCTCATGTGTTTCTGTTATCAAAAGTTCGTTTTCGAGTACGACAAATTATTAATTTTGCACTGAAATACAAAGCCAAACTTACCCTTCTTAGCTCATGTGTTCCTGTTACAAACAGTTCATTTTCGAGTATGAAAAATTATTAATTTGGACTAAAACACAAAGCCAAAGTTACCCTTCTTAACTCATGTGTTCCTGTTACAAACAGTTCATTTTCGAGTATGAAAAATTATTAATTTTGGACTAAAACACAAAGCCAAAGTTACCCTCCTTAACTCATGTGTTCCTATTACCAAAAGTTCGTCTTCGAGTGCTACAAATTATCAATTTTGGACTGAAATACAAAGCCCAACTTACCCTTCTTAACTCATGTGTTCCTGTTACAAACAGTACATTTTCGAGTATCAAAAATTATTAATTTTGCACTGAAATACAAAGCCAAACTTACCCTTCTTAACTCATGTGTTCCTATTACCAAAAGTTCGTTTTCGAGAGATACAAATTATCAATTTTGGACTGAAATACAAAGCCCAACTTACCCTTCTTAACTCATGTGTTCCTGTTACAAACAGTACATTTTTGAGTATTAAAAATTATTAATTTTGGTCAGAAATACAAAGCCAAACTTATCCTTCTTAGCTCATGTGTTTCTGTTATCAAAAGTTCGTTTTCGAGTACGAGAAATTATTAATTTTGCACTGAAATACAAAGCCAAACTTACCCTTCTTAGCTCATGTGTTCCTGTTACAAACAGTTCATTTTCGAGTATGAAAAATTATTAATTTTGGACTAAAACACAAAGCCAAAGTTACCCTTCTTAACTCATGTGTTCCTATTACCAAAAGTTCGTTTTCGAGAGCTCCAAATTATCAATTTTGGACTGAAATACAAAGCCCAACTTACCCTTTTTAACTAATGTGTTCCTGTTACAAACAGTACATTTTCGAGTATTAAAAATTATTAATTTTGGTCTGAAATACATAGCCAAACTTATCCTTCTTAGCTCATGTGCTTCTGTTATCAAAAGTTCGTTTACGAGTACGACAAGTTATTAATTTTGCACTGAAATACAAAGCCAAACTTACCCTTCTTAGCTCATGTGTTCCTGTTACAAACAGTTCATTTTCGAGTATGAGAAATTATTAATTTTGGACTAAAACACAAAGCCAAAGTTACCCTCCTTAACTCATGTGTTCCTATTACCAAAAGTTCGTTTTCGAGAGCTACAAATTATCAATTTTGGACTGAAATACAAAGCGCAACTTACCCTTCTTAACTCATGTGTTCCTGTTAGAAACAGTTCATTTCCGAGTATGACAAATTATTAATCTTGGACTGAAACACAAAGCCAAAGTTACCCTTCTTAACTCATGTGTTCCTGTTACCAAAAGTTTGTTTTCGAGTGCTACAAATTATCAATTTTGGACTGAAATACAAAGCCAAACTTACCCTTCTTAACTCATGTGTTCCTGTTACAAACAGTTCATTTCTGAGTATGAAAAATTATTAATCTTGGGCTGAAATACAAAGCCAAACATACCCTTCTTAATCCATGCGTGCCTGTTACCAAAAGTTCGTTTTCGAGTGCTACAAATTATCAATTTTGGACTGAAATACAAAGCCAAACTTACCCTTCTTAACTCATGTGTTTCTGTTACAACCAGTTCATTTCCGAGTATGACAAATTATTAATCTTGGACTGAAACACAAAGCCAAAGTTACCCTTCTTAACTCATGTGTTCCTGTTACCAAAAGTTTGTTTTCGAGTGCTACAAATTATCAATTTCGGACAGAAATATAAAGCCAAACTTACCCTTCTTAACTCATGTGTTCCTGTTACAAACAGTTCATTTTCGAGTATGAAAAATTATTAATCTTGGACTGAAACACAAAGCCAAAGTTACCCTTCTTAACTCATGTGTTCCTGTTACCAAAAGTTTGTTTTCGAGTGCTACAAATTATCAATTTTGGACAGAAATACAAAGCCAAACTTACCCTTCTTAACTCATGTGTTCCTGTTACAAACAGTTCATTTCCGAGTATGACAAATTATTAATCTTGGACTGAAACACAAAGCCAAAGTTACCCTTCTTAACTCATGTGTTCCTGTTACCAAAAGTTTGTTTTCGAGTGCTACAAATTATCAATTTTGGACAGAAATATAAAGCCAAACTTACCCTTCTTAACTCATGTGTTCCTGTTACAAACAGTTCATTTTCGAGTATGAAAAATTATTAATCTTGGACTGAAACACAAAGCCAAAGTTACCCTTCTTAACTCATGTGTTCCTGTTACCAAAAGTTTGTTTTCGAGTGCTACAAATTATCAATTTTGGACAGAAATACAAAGCCAAACTTACCCTTCTTAACTCATGTGTTCCTGTTACAAACAGTTCATTTCTGAGTATGAAAAATTATTAATCTTGGACTGAAATACAAAGCCCAACTTACCCTTCTTAACTCATGTGTTCCTGTTACCAAAAGTTCGTTTTCGAGTGCGACAAATTATTAATTTTGGACTGAAATACAAAGCCAAACCTACCCTTCTTAACTCATGTGTTCCTATTACCAAAAGTTCGTTTTCGAGTGCTACAAATTATCAATTTTGGACTGAAATACAAAGCCAAACTTACCCTTCTTAACTCATGTGTTCCTGTTACAAACAGTTCATTTCCGAGTATGACAAATTATTAATCTTGGACTGAAACACAAAGCCAAAGTTACCCTTCTTAACTCATGTGTTCCTGTTACCAAAAGTTTGTTTTCGAGTGCTACAAATTATCAATTTTGGACAGAAATATAAAGCCAAACTTACCCTTCTTAACTCATGTGTTCCTGTTACAAACAGTTCATTTCCGAGTATGAAAAATTATTAATCTTGGACTGAAACACAAAGCCAAAGTTACCCTTCTTAACTCATGTGTTCCTGTTACCAAAAGTTTGTTTTCGAGTGCTACAAATTATCAATTTTGGACAGAAATACAAAGCCAAACTTACCCTTCTTAACTCATGTGTTCCTGTTACAAACAGTTCATTTCTGAGTATGAAAAATTATTAATCTTGGGCTGAAATACAAAGCCAAACATACCCTTCTTAATGCATGCGTTCCTGTTACCAAAAGTTCTTTTCGAGTGCGACAAATTATTAATTTTGGACTGAAATGCAAAGCCAAACTTACCCTTCTTAACTCATGTGTTCCTATTACCAAAAGTTCGTTTTCGAGTGCTACAAATTATCAATTTTGGACTGAAATACAAAGCCAAACTTACCCTTCTTAACTCATGTGTTCCTGTTACAAACAGTTCATTTCCGAGTATGACAAATTATTAATCTTGGGTTGAAATACAAAGCCAAACAGACCCGTCTTAACCCATGCGTTCCGTTTGGACTGAAATACAAAGCCCAACTTACTCTTCTTAACTCTTCCTATTACCAAAAGTTCGTTTTCGAGTGCTACAAATTATCAATTTTGGACTGAAATACAAAGCCCAACTTACCCTTCTTAACTCATGTGTTCCTGTTACCAAAAGTTCATTTTCGAGTATAAAAAATTATTAATTTTGGACTGAAATACAAAGCCAAACTTACACTTCTAAACTCATGTGTTCCTGTTACAAATATTTCAATTCCGAGTATAAAAATTATTAATTTAGGGCTGAAATACAAAGCCAAACTTACCTTTTTTAACCCATGCGTTCCTGTTACCAAAAGTTAATTCTCGAGTGCGACAAATTATTAATCTTGGACTGAAATACAAAGCCAAACTTATCATTCTTAGCTCATGTGTTTCTGTTAACAAAAGTTCGTTTTCGAGTACGACAAATTATTAATTTTGCACTGAAATACAAAGCCAAACTTACCCTTCTTAGCTCATGTGTTCCTGTTACAAACAGTTCATTTTCGAGTATGAAAAATTATTAATTTTGGACTAAAACACAAAGCCAAAGTTACCCTTCTTAACTCATGTGTTCCTGTTACCAAAAGTTCGTTTTCGAGTGCGACAAATTATTAATTTTGGACTGGAATACAAAGCCAAACTTACCCTTCTTAACTCATGTGTTGCTGTTACCAAAAGTTCGTTTTCGAGTGCGACAAATTATTAATTTTGCACTGAAATACAAAGCCAAACTTACCCTTCTTAGCTCATGTGTTCCTGTTACAAACAGTTCATTTTCGAGTATGAAAAATTATTAATTTTGGACTAAAACACAAAGCCAAAGTTACCCTCCTTAACTCATGTGTTCCTATTACCAAAAGTTCGTTTTCGAGTGCAATAAATTATCAATTTTGGACTGAAATACAAAGCCCAACTTACCCTTCTTAACTCATGTGTTCCTGTTACAAACAGTACATTTTCGAGTATTAAAAATTATTAATTTTGGTCTGAAATACAAAGCCAAACTTATCCTTCTTAGCTCATGTGTTTCTGTTATCAAAAGTTCGTTTTCGAGTACGACAAATTATTAATTTTGCACTGAAATACAAAGCCAAACTTACCCTTGTTAGCTCATGTGTTCCTGTTACAAACAGTTCATTTTCGAGTATGTAAAATTATTAATTTTTGACTAAAACACAAAGCCAAAGATACCCTTCTTAACTCATGTGTTCCTATTACCAAAAGTTCGTTTTCGAGAGCTACAAATTATCAATTTTGAACTGAAATACAAAGCCCAACTTACCCTTCTTAACTCATGTGTTCCTGTTACAAGCAGTACATTTTCGAGTATTAAAAATTATTAATTTTGGTCTGAAATACAAAGCCAAACTTATCATTCTTAGCTCATGTGTTTCTGTTTTCAAAAGTACGTTTTCGAGTACGACAAGTTATTAATTTTGCACTGAAATACAAAGCCAAACTTACCCTTCTTAGCTCATGTGTTCCTGTTACAAACAGTTCATTTTCGAGTATGAAAAATTATTAATTTTGGACTAAAACAACAAGCCAAAGTTACCCTTCTTAACTCATGTGTTCCTATTACCAAAAGTTCGTTTTCGAGAGATACAAATTATCAATTTTGGACTGAAATACAAAGCCCAACTTACCCTTCTTAACTCATGTGTTCCTGTTACAAACAGTACATTTTTGAGTATTAAAAATTATTAATTTTGGTCAGAAATACAAAGCCAAACTTATCCTTCTTAGCTCATGTGTTTCTGTTATCAAAAGTTCGTTTTCGAGTACGAGAAATTATTAATTTTGCACTGAAATACAAAGCCAAACTTACCCTTCTTAGCTCATGTGTTCCTGTTACAAACAGTTCATTTTCGAGTATGAAAAATTATTAATTTTGGACTAAAACACAAAGCCAAAGTTACCCTTCTTAACTCATGTGTTCCTATTACCAAAAGTTCGTTTTCGAGAGCTCCAAATTATCAATTTTGGACTGAAATACAAAGCCCAACTTACCCTTTTTAACTAATGTGTTCCTGTTACAAACAGTACATTTTCGAGTATTAAAAATTATTAATTTTGGTCTGAAATACATAGCCAAACTTATCCTTCTTAGCTCATGTGCTTCTGTTATCAAAAGTTCGTTTACGAGTACGACAAGTTATTAATTTTGCACTGAAATACAAAGCCAAACTTACCCTTCTTAGCTCATGTGTTCCTGTTACAAACAGTTCATTTTCGAGTATGAGAAATTATTAATTTTGGACTAAAACACAAAGCCAAAGTTACCCTCCTTAACTCATGTGTTCCTATTACCAAAAGTTCGTTTTCGAGAGCTACAAATTATCAATTTTGGACTGAAATACAAAGCGCAACTTACCCTTCTTAACTCATGTGTTCCTGTTAGAAACAGTTAATTTTCGAGTATGAAAAATTATAAATTTTGGACTGAAATACAAAGCCTAACTTACCCTTCTTAACTCATGTGTTCCTATTACCAAAAGTTCGTTTTCGAGTGCTACAAATTATCAATTTTGGACTGAAATACAAAGCCCAACTTACCCTTCTTAACTCATGTGTTCCTGTTACAAACAGTACATTTTCGAGTATTAAAAATTATTAATTTTGGTCTGAAATACAAAGCCAAACTTATCCTTCTTAGCTCATGTGTTTCTGTTTTCAAAAGTTCGTTTTCGAGTACGACAAGTTATTAATTTTGCACTGAAATACAAAGCCAAACTTACCCTTCTTAGCACATGTGTTCGTGTTACAAACAGTTCATTTTCGAGTATGAAAAATTATTAATTTTGGACTAAAACACAAAGCCAAAGTTACCCTTCTTAACTCATGTGTTCCTGTTACAAACAGTTCATTTTCGAGTATGAAAAATTATTAATTTTGGACTAAAACACAAAGCCAAAGTTACCCTCCTTAACTCATGTGTTCCTGTTGCAAACAGTACATTTTCGAGTATCAAAAATTATTACTTTTGGTCTGAAATACAAAGCCAAACTTATCCTTCTTAGCTCATGTGTTTCTGTTATCAAAAGTTCGTTTTCGAGTACGACAAATTATTAATTTTGCACTGAAATACAAAGCCAAACTTACCCTTCTTAGCTCATGTGTTCCTGTTACAAACAGTTCATTTTCGAGTATGAAAAATTATTAATTTGGACTAAAACACAAAGCCAAAGTTACCCTTCTTAACTCATGTGTTCCTGTTACAAACAGTTCATTTTCGAGTATGAAAAATTATTAATTTTGGACTAAAACACAAAGCCAAAGTTACCCTCCTTAACTCATGTGTTCCTATTACCAAAAGTTCGTCTTCGAGTGCTACAAATTATCAATTTTGGACTGAAATACAAAGCCCAACTTACCCTTCTTAACTCATGTGTTCCTGTTACAAACAGTACATTTTCGAGTATCAAAAATTATTAATTTTGCACTGAAATACAAAGCCAAACTTACCCTTCTTAGCTCATGTGTTCCTGTTACAAACAGTTCATTTTCGAGTATGAAAAATTATAAATTTTGGACTGAAATACAAAGCCTAACTTATCCTTCTTAACTCATGTGTTCCTATTACCAAAAGCTCGTTTTCGAGTGCTACAAATTATCAATTTTGGACTGAAATACAAAGCCCAACTTACCCTTCTTAACTCATGTGTTCCTGTTGCAAACAGTACATTTTCGAGTATCAAAAATTATTAATTTTGGTCTGAAATACAAAGCCAAACTTATCCTTCTTAGCTCATGTGTTTCTGTTATCAAAAGTTCGTTTTCGAGTACGACAAATTATTAATTTTGCACTGAAATACAAAGCCAAACTTACCCTTCTTAGCTCATGTGTTCCTGTTACAAACAGTTCATTTTCGAGTATGAAAAATTATTAATTTTGGACTAAAACACAAAGCCAAAGTTACCCTTCTTAACTCATGTGTTCCTATTACCAAAAGTTCGTTTTCGAGAGCTATAAATTATCAATTTTGGACTGAAATACAAAGCGCAACTTACCCTTCTTAACTCATGTGTTCCTGTTAGAAACAGTTCATTTTCGAGTATGAAAAATTATAAATTTTGGACTGAAATACAAAGCCTAACTTACCCTTCTTAACTGATGTGTTCCTATTACCAAAAGTTCGTTTTCGAGTGCTACAAATTATCAATTTTGGACTGAAATACATAGCCCAACTTACCCTTCTTAACTCATGTGTTCCTGTTACAAACAGTACATTTTCGAGTATCAAAAATTATTAATTTTGCACTGAAATACAAAGCCAAACTTACCCTTCTTAGCTCATGTGTTCCTGTTACAAACAGTTCATTTTCGAGTATGAAAAATTATAAATTTTGGACTGAAATACAAAGCCTAACTTATCCTTCTTAACTCATGTGTTCCTATTACCAAAAGTTCGTCTTCGAGTGCTACAAACTATCAATTTTGGACTGAAATACAAAGCCCAACTTACCCTTCTTAACTCATGTGTTCCTGTTACAAACAGTACATTTTCGAGTATCAAAAATTATTAATTTTGCACTGAAATACAAAGCCAAACTTACCCTTCTTAGCTCATGTGTTCCTGTTACAAACAGTTCATTTTCGAGTATGAAAAATTATAAATTTTGGACTGAAATACAAAGCCTAACTTATCCTTCTTAACTCATGTGTTCCTATTACCAAAAGCTCGTTTTCGAGTGCTACAAATTATCAATTTTGGACTGAAATACAAAGCCCAACTTACCCTTCTTAACTCATGTGTTCCTGTTGCAAACAGTACATTTTCGAGTATCAAAAATTATTAATTTTGGTCTGAAATACAAAGCCAAACTTATCCTTCTTAGCTCATGTGTTTCTGTTATCAAAAGTTCGTTTTCGAGTACGACAAATTATTAATTTTGCACTGAAATACAAAGCCAAACTTACCCTTCTTAGCTCATGTGTTCCTGTTACAAACAGTTCATTTTCGAGTATGAAAAATTATTAATTTTGGACTAAAACACAAAGCCAAAGTTACCCTTCTTAACTCATGTGTTCCTATTACCAAAAGTTCGTTTTCGAGAGCTACAAATTATCAATTTTGGACTGAAGTACAAAGCGCAACTTACCCTTCTTAACTCATGTGTTCCTGTTAGAAACAGTTAATTTTCGAGTATGAAAAATTATAAATTTTGGACTGAAATACAAAGCCTAACTTACCCTTCTTAACTCATGTGTTCCTATTACCAAAAGTTCGTTTTCGAGTGCTACAAATTATCAATTTTGGACTGAAATACAAAGCCCAACTTACCCTTCTTAACTCATGTGTTCCTGTTACAAACAGTACATTTTCGAGTATTAAAAATTATTAATTTTGGTCTGAAATACAAAGCCAAACTTATCCTTCTTAGCTCATGTGTTTCTGTTTTCAAAAGTTCGTTTTCGAGTACGACAAGTTATTAATTTTGCACTGAAATACAAAGCCAAACTTACCCTTCTTAGCACATGTGTTCGTGTTACAAACAGTTCATTTTCGAGTATGAAAAATTATTAATTTTGGACTAAAACACAAAGCCAAAGTTACCCTTCTTAACTCATGTGTTCCTGTTACAAACAGTTCATTTTAGAGTATGAAAAATTATCAATTTTGGACTAAAACACAAAGCCAAAGTTACCCTCCTTAACTCATGTGTTCCTGTTGCAAACAGTACATTTTCGAGTATCAAAAATTATTACTTTTGGACTGAAATACAAAGCCAAACTTATCCTTCTTAGCTCATGTGTTTCTGTTATCAAAAGTTCGTTTTCGAGTACGACAAATTATTAATTTTGCACTGAAATACAAAGCCAAACTTACCCTTCTTAGCTCATGTGTTCCTGTTACAAACAGTTCATTTTCGAGTATGAAAAATTATTAATTTTGGACTAAAACACAAAGCCAAAGTTACCCTTCTTAACTCACGTGTTCCTGTTACAAACAGTTCATTTTCGAGTATGAAAAATTATTAATTTTGGACTAAAACACAAAGCCAAAGTTACCCTCCTTAACTCATGTGTTCCTATTACCAAAAGTTCGTCTTCGAGTGCTACAAATTATCAATTTTGGACTGAAATACAAAGCCCAACTTACCCTTCTTAACTCATGTGTTCCTGTTACAAACAGTACATTTTCGAGTATCAAAAATTATTAATTTTGCACTGAAATACAAAGCCAAACTTACCCTTCTTAGCTCATGTGTTCCTGTTACAAACAGTTCATTTTCGAGTATGAAAAATTATAAATTTTGGACTGAAATACAAAGCCTAACTTATCCTTCTTAACTCATGTGTTCCTATTACCAAAAGCTCGTTTTCGAGTGCTACAAATTATCAATTTTGGACTGAAATACAAAGCCCAACTTACCCTTCTTAACTCATGTGTTCCTGTTGCAAACAGTACATTTTCGAGTATCAAAAATTATTAATTTTGGTCTGAAATACAAAGCCAAACTTATCCTTCTTAGCTCATGTGTTTCTGTTATCAAAAGTTCGTTTTCGAGTACGACAAATTATTAATTTTGCACTGAAATACAAAGCCAAACTTACCCTTCTTAGCTCATGTGTTCCTGTTACAAACAGTTCATTTTCGAGTATGAAAAATTATTAATTTTGGACTAAAACACAAAGCCAAAGTTACCCTTCTTAACTCATGTGTTCCTATTACCAAAAGTTCGTTTTCGAGAGCTACAAATTATCAATTTTGGACTGAAATACAAAGCGCAACTTACCCTTCTTAACTCATGTGTTCCTGTTAGAAACAGTTCATTTTCGAGTATGAAAAATTATAAATTTTGGACTGAAATACAAAGCCTAACTTACCCTTCTTAACTGATGTGTTCCTATTACCAAAAGTTCGTTTTCGAGTGCTACAAATTATCAATTTTGGACTGAAATACATAGCCCAACTTACCCTTCTTAACTCATGTGTTCCTGTTACAAACAGTACATTTTCGAGTATTAAAAATTATTAATTTTGGTCTGAAATACAAAGCCAAACTTATCCTTCTTAGCTCATGTGTTTCTGTTTTCAAAAGTTCGTTTTCGAGTACGACAAGTTATTAATTTTGCACTGAAATACAAAGCCAAACTTACCCTTCTTAGCTCATGTGTTCGTGTTACAAACAGTTCATTTTCGAGTATGAAAAATTATTAATTTTGGACTAAAACACAAAGCCAAAGTTACCCTTCTTAACTCATGTGTTCCTGTTACAAACAGTTCATTTTCGAGTATGAAAAATTATTAATTTTGGACTAAAACACAAAGCCAAAGTTACCCTCCTTAACTCATGTGTTCCTATTACCAAAAGTTCGTTTTCGAGTACGACAAATTATTAATTTTGCACTGAAATACAAAGCCAAACTTACCCTTCTTAGCTCATGTGTTCCTGTTACAAACAGTTCATTTTCGAGTATGAAAAATTATTAATTTTGGACTAAAACACAAAGCCAAAGTTACCCTTCTTAACTCATGTGTTCCTATTACCAAAAGTTCGTTTTCGAGAGCTAAAAATTATCAATTTTGAACTGAAATACAAAGCCTAACTTATCCTTCTTAACTCATGTGTTCCTATTACCAAAAGCTCGTTTTCGAGTGCTACAAATTATCAATTTTGGACTGAAATACAAAGCCCAACTTACCCTTCTTAACTCATGTGTTCCTGTTACAAACAGTACATTTTCGAGTATTAAAAATTATTAATTTTGGTCTGAAATACAAAGCCAAACTTATCCTTCTTAGCTCATGTGTTTCTGTTATCAAAAGTTCGTTTTCGAGTACGACAAATTATTAATTTTGCACTGAAACACAAAGCCAAACTTACCCTTCTTAACTCATGTGTTCCTGTTACAAACAGTACATTTTCGAGTATTAAAAATTATTAATTTTGGTCAGAAATACAAAATCCAAACATACCCTTCTTAAGCCATGCGTTCCTGTTACCAAAAGTTCGTTTTCGAGTGCGACAAATTATTAATTTTGGACTGAAATACAAAGCCAAACTTACCCTTCTTAACTCATGTGTTCCTATTACCAAAAGTTCGTTTTAGAGTGCTACAAATTATCAATTTTGGACTGAAATACAAAGCCAAACTTACCCTTCTTAACTCATGTGTTCCTGTTACAAACAGTTCATTTCCGAGTATGACAAATTATTAATCTTGGACTGAAACACAAAGCCAAAGTTACCCTTCTTAACTCATGTGTTCCTATTACCAAAAGTTCGTTTTCGAGTGCTACAAATTATCAATTTTGGACTGAAATACAAAGCCAAACTTACCCTTCTTAACTCATGTGTTCCTGTTACAAACAGTTCATAGCCGAGTATGAAAAATTATTAATTTTGGACTAAAACACAAAGCCAAAGTTACCCTCCTTAACTCATGTGTTCCTATTACCAAAAGTTCGTTTTCGAGTGCTACAAATTATCAATTTTGGGTTGAAATACAAAACCAAACATACCCTTCTTAACCCATGCGTTCCGTTTGGACTGAAATACAAAGCCCAACTTACTCTTCTTAACTCTTCCTATTACCAAAAGTTCGTTTTCGAGTGCGACAAATTATTAATTTTGGACTGAAATACAAAGCCAAACTTACCCTCCTTAACTCATGTGTTCCTATTACCAAAAGTTCGTTTTCGAGTGCTACAAATTATCAATTTTGGACTGAAATACAAAGCCAAACTTACCCTTCTTAACTCATGTGTTCCTGTTACAAACAGTTCATTTCCGAGTATGACAAATTATTAATCTTGGGTTGAAATACAAAGCCAAACAGACCCGTCTTAACCCATGCGTTCCGTTTGGACTGAAATACAAAGCCCAACTTACTCTTCTTAACTCTTCCTATTACCAAAAGTTCGTTTTCGAGTGCTACAAATTATCAATTTTGGACTGAAATACAAAGCCCAACTTACCCTTCTTAACTCATGTGTTCCTGTTACCAAAAGTTCGTTTTCGACTGCGACAAATTATTAATTTTGGACTGAAATACAAAGCCAAACTTACCCTTCTTAACTTATGTGTTCCTATTACCAAAAGTTCGTTTTCGAGTGCTACAAATTATCAATTTTGGACTGAAATACAAAGCCAAACTTACCCTTCTTAACTCATGTGTTCCTGTTACAAACAGTTCATTTCCGAGTATGACAAATTATTAATCTTGGGCTGAAATACAAAGCCAAACCTACCCTTTTTAACCCATGCGTTCCTGTTACCAAAAGTTCGTTTTCGAGTGCTACAAATTATTAATTTTGGACTGAGATACACAGCCAAACTTATCCTTCTTAACTCATGTGTTCCTGTTACAAGCAGTTCATTTTCGAGTATAAAAAATTATTAATTTTGGACTGAAATACAAAGCCAAACTTACACTTCTAAACTCATGTGTTCCTGTTACAAATATTTCAATTCCGAGTATGAAAAATTATTAATTTAGGGCTGAAATACAAAGCCAAACTTCCCTTTTTTAACCCATGCGTTCCTGTTACCAAAAGTTAATTCTCGAGTGCGACAAATTATTAATCTTGGACTGAAATACAAAGCCAAACTTATCCTTCTTAGCTCATGTGTTTCTGTTATCAAAAGTTCGTTTTCGAGTACGACAAATTATTAATTTTGCACTGAAATACAAAGCCAAACTTACCCTTCTTAGCTCATGTGTTCCTGTTACAAACAGTTCATTTTCGAGTATGTAAAATTATTAATTTTTGACTAAAACACAAAGCCAAAGTTACCCTTCGTAACTCATGTGTTCCTATTACCAAAAGTTCGTTTTCGAGTGCGACAAATTATTAATTTTGCACTGAAATACAAAGCCAAACTTACCCTTCTTAGCTCATGTGTTCCTGTTACAAACAATTCATTTTCGAGTATGAAAAATTATTAATTTTGGACTAAAACACAAAGCCAAAGTTACCCTCCTTAACTCATGTGTTCCTATTACCAAAAGTTCGTTTTCGAGTGCAATAAATTATCAATTTTGGACTGAAATACAAAGCCCAACTTACCCTTCTTAACTCATGTGTTCCTGTTACAAACTGTACATTTTCGAGTATTAAAAATTATTAATTTTGGTCTGAAATACAAAGCCAAACTTATCCTTCTTAGCTCATGTGTTTCTGTTATCAAAAGTTCGTTTTCGAGTACGACAAATTATTAATTTTGCACTGAAATACAAAGCCAAACTTACCCTTCTTAGCTCATGTGTTCCTGTTACAAACAGTTCATTTTCGAGTATGTAAAATTATTAATTTTTGACTAAAACACAAAGCCAAAGTTACCCTTCTTAACTCATGTGTTCCTATTACCAAAAGTTCGTTTTCGAGAGCTACAAATTATCAATTTTGAACTGAAATACAAAGCCCAACTTACAGTTCTTAACTCATGTGTTCCTGTTACAAACAGTACATTTTCGAGTATTAAAAATTATTAATTTTGGTCTGAAATACAAAGCCAAACTTATCCTTCTTAGCTCATGTGTTTCTGTTTTCAAAAGTACGTTTTCGAGTACGACAAGTTATTAATTTTGCACTGAAATACAAAGCCAAACTTACCCTTCTTAGCTCATGTGTTCCTGTTACAAACAGTTCATTTTCGAGTATGAAAAATTATGAATTTTGGACTAAAACAACAAGCCAAAGTTACCCTTCTTAACTCATGTGTTCCTATTACCAAAAGTTCGTTTTCGAGAGATACAAATTATCAATTTTGGACTGAAATACAAAGCCCAACTTACCCTTCTTAACTCATGTGTTCCTGTTACAAACAGTACATTTTTGAGTATTAAAAATTATTAATTTTGGTCAGAAATACAAAGCCAAACTTATCCTTCTTAGCTCATGTGTTTCTGTTATCAAAAGTTCGTTTTCGAGTACGACAAATTATTAATTTTGCACTGAAATACAAAGCCAAACTTACCCTTCTTAGCTCATGTGTTCCTGTTACAAACAGTTCATTTTCGAGTATGAAAAATTATTAATTTTGGACTAAAACACAAAGCCAAAGTTACCCTTCTTAACTCATGTGTTCCTATTACCAAAAGTTCGTTTTCGAGAGCTCCAAATTATCAATTTTGGACTGAAATACAAAGCCCAACTTACCCTTTTTAACTCATGTGTTCCTATTACCAAAAGTTCGTTTTCGAGTGCTACAAATTATCAATTTTGGACTGAAATACAAAGCCAAACTTACCCTTCTTAACTCATGTGTTCCTGTTACAAACAGTTCATTTCCGAGTATGACAAATTATCAATTTTGGACTGAAATACAAAGCCAAACTTACCCTTCTTAACTCATGTGTTCCTGTTACAAACAGTTCATTTCCGAGTATGACAAATTATCAATTTTGGACTGAAATACAAAGCCAAACTTATCCTTCTTAGCTCATGTGTTTCTGTTTTCAAAAGTTCGTTTTCGAGTACGACAAGTTATTAATTTTGCACTGAAATACAAAGCCAAACTTACCCTTTTTACCTCATGTGTTCGTGTTACAAACAGTTCATTTTCAAGTATGAAAAATTATTAATTTTGGAGTAAAACACAAAGCCAAAGTTACCCTTCTTAACTCATGTGTTCCTGTTACAAACAGTTCATTTTCGAGTATGAAAAATTATTAATTTTGGACTAAAACACAAAGCCAAAGTTACCCTCCTTAACTCATGTGTTCCTGTTGCAAACAGTACATTTTCGAGTATCAAAAATTATTACTTTTGGTCTGAAATACAAAGCCAAACTTATCCTTCTTAGCCCATGCGTTTCTGTTATCAAAAGTTCGTTTTCGAGTACGACAAATTATTAATTTTGCACTGAAATACAAAGCCAAACTTACCCTTCTTAGCTCATGTGTTCCTGTTACAAACAGTTCATTTTCGAGTATGAAAAATTATTAATTTTGGACTAAAACACAAAGCCAAAGTTACCCTCCTTAACTCATGTGTTCCTATTACCAAAAGTTCGTCTTCGAGTGCTACAAATTACCAATTTTGGACTAAAACACAAAGCCAAAGTTACCCTCCTTAACTCATGTGTTCCTGTTGCAAACAGTACATTTTCGAGTATCAAAAATTATTACTTTTGGTCTGAAATACAAAGCCAAACTTATCCTTCTTAGCCCATGCGTTTCTGTTATCAAAAGTTCGTTTTCGAGTACGACAAATTATTAATTTTGCACTGAAATACAAAGCCAAACTTACCCTTCTTAGCTCATGTGTTCCTGTTACAAACAGTTCATTTTCGAGTATGAAAAATTATTAATTTTGGACTAAAACACAAAGCCAAAGTTACCCTCCTTAACTCATGTGTTCCTATTACCAAAAGTTCGTCTTCGAGTGCTACAAATTACCAATTTTGGACTGAAATACAAAGCCAAACTTACCCTTCTTAGCTCATGTGTTCCTGTTACAAGCAGTTCATTTTCGAGTATGAAAAATTATTAATTTTGGACTAAAACACAAAGCCAAAGTTACCCTTCTTAACTCATGTGTTCCTATTACCAAAAGTTCGTTTTCGAGAGCTAAAAATTATCAATTTTGGACTGAAATACAAAACCCAAATTACCCTTCTTAACTCATGTGTTCCTGTTAGAAACAGTTCATTTTCGAGTATGAAAAATTATAAATTTTGGACTGAAATACAAAGCCTAACTTATCCTTCTTAACTCATGTGTTCCTATTACCAAAAGTTCGTTTTCGAGTGCTACAAATTATCAATTTTGGACTGAAATACAAAGCCCAACTTACCCTTCTTAACTCATGTGTTCCTGTTACAAACAGTACATTTTCGAGTATTAAAAATTATTAATTTTGGTCTGAAATACAAAGCCAAACTTATCCTTCTTAGCTCATGTGTTTCTGTTATCAAAAGTTCGTTTTCGAGTACGACAAATTATTAATTTTGCACTGAAACACAAAGCTAAACTTACCCTTCTTAACTCATGTGTTCCTGTTACAAACAGTACATTTTCGAGTATTAAAAATTATTAATTTTGGTCTGAAATACAAAGCCAATTTTATCCTTCTTAGCTCATGTGTTCCTGTTATCAAAAGTTCGTTTTCGAGTACTACAAATTATTAATTTTGCACTGAAATACAAAGCCAAACTTACCCTTCTTAGCTCATGTGTTCCTGTTACAAACAGTTCATTTTCGAGTATGAAAAATTATTAATTTTGGACTAAAACACAAAGCCAAAGTTACCCTTCTTAACTCATGTGTTCCTATTACCAAAAGTTCGCTTTCGAGAGATACAAATAATCAATTTTGGACTGAAATACAAAGCCCAACTTACCCTTCTTAACTCATGTGTTCCTGTTACAAACAGTACATTTTCGAGTATTAAAAATTATTAATTTTGGTCTGAAATACAATGCCAAACTTATCCTTCTTAGCTCATGTGCTTCTGTTATCAAAAGTTCGTTTTCGAGTACGACAAGTTATTAATTTTGCACTGAAATACAAAGCCAAACTTACCCTTCTTAGCTCATGTGTTCCTGTTACAAACAGTTCATTTTCGAGTATGAAAAATTATTAATTTTGGACTAAAACACAAAGCCAAAGTTACCCTCCTTAACTCATGTGTTCCTATTACCAAAAGTTCGTTTTCGAGTGCTACAAATTATCAATTTTGGACTGAAATACAAAGCCCAACTTACCCTTCTTAACTCATGTGTTCCTGTTGCAAACAGTACATTTTCGAGTATCAAAAATTATTAATTTTGGTCTGAAATACAAAGCCAAACTTATCCTTCTTAGCTCATGTGTTTCTGTTATCAAAAGTTCGTTTTCGAGTACGACAAATTATTAATTTTGCACTGAAATACAAAGCCAAACTTACCCTTCTTAGCTCATGTGTTCCTGTTACAAACAGTTCATTTTCGAGTATTAAAAATTATTAATTTTGGACTAAAACACAAAGCCAAAGTTACCCTTCTTAACTCATGTGTTCCTATTACCAAAAGTTCGTTTTCGAGAGCTACAAATTATCAATTTTGGACTGAAATACAAAGCGCAACTTACCCTTCTTAACTCATGTGTTCCTGTTAGAAACAGTTCATTTTCGAGTATGAAAAATTATAAATTTTGGACTGAAATACAAAGCCTAACTTACCCTTCTTAACTCATGTGTTCCTATTACCAAAAGTTCGTTTTCGAGTGCTACAAATTATCAATTTTGGACTGAAATACATAACCCAACTTACCCTTCTTAACTCATGTGTTCCTGTTACAAACAGTACATTTTCGAGTATTAAAAATTCTTAATTTTGGTCTGAAATACAAAGCCAAACTTATCCTTCTTAGCTCATGTGTTTCTGTTTTCAAAAGTTCGTTTTCGAGTACGACAAGTTATTAATTTTGCACTGAAATACAAAGCCAAACTTACCCTTCTTAGCTCATGTGTTCGTGTTACAAACAGTTCATTTTCGAGTATGAAAAATTATTAATTTTGGACTAAAACACAAAGCCAAAGTTACCCTTCTTAACTCATGTGTTCCTGTTACAAACAGTTCATTTTCGAGTATGAAAAATTATTAATTTTGGACTAAAACACAAAGCCAAAGTTACCCTCCTTAACTCATGTGTTCCTATTACCAAAAGTTCGTTTTCGAGTGCTACAAATTATCAATTTTGGGCTGAAATACAAAGCCCAACTTACCCTTCTTAACTCATGTGTTCCTGTTACAAACAGTACATTTTCGAGTATCAAAAATTATTAATTTTGGTCTGAAATACAAAGCCAAACTTATCCTTCTTAGCTCATGTATTTCTGTTATCAAAAGTTCGTTTTCGAGTACGACAAATTATTAATTTTGCACTGAAATACAAAGCCAAACTTACCCTTCTTAGCTCATGTGTTCCTGTTACAAACAGTTCATTTTCGAGTATGAAAAATTATTAATTTTGGACTAAAACACAAAGCCAAAGTTACCCTCCTTAACTCATGTGTTCCTATTACCAAAAGTTCGTTTTCGAGTGCTACAAATTATCAATTTTGGGTTGAAATACAAAACCAAACATACCCTTCTTAACCCATGCGTTCCGTTTGGACTGAAATACAAAGCCCAACTTACTCTTCTTAACTCTTCCTATTACCAAAAGTTCGTTTTCGAGTGCGACAAATTATTAATTTTGGACTGAAATACAAAGCCAAACTTACCCTCCTTAACTCATGTGTTCCTATTACCAAAAGTTCGTTTTCGAGTGCTACAAATTATCAATTTTGGACTGAAATACAAAGCCACACTTACCCTTCTTAACTCATGTGTTCCTTTTACAAACAGTTCATTTCCGAGTATGACAAATTATTAATCTTGGGCTGAAATACAAAGCCAAACATACCCTTATTAACCCATGCGTTCCTGTTACCAAAAGTTCTTTTCGAGTGCGACAAATTATTAATTTTGGACTGAAATGCAAAGCCAAACTTACCCTTCTTAACTCATGTGTTCCTATTACCAAAAGTTCGTTTTCGAGTGCTACAAATTATCAATTTTGGACTGAAATACAAAGCCAAACTTACCCTTCTTAACTCATGTGTTCCTGTTACAAACAGTTCATTTCCGAGTATGACAAATTATTAATCTTGGACTGAAACACAAAGCCAAAGTTACCCTTCTTAACTCATGTGTTCCTGTTACCAAAAGTTTGTTTTCGAGTGCTACAAATTATCACTTTTTGACAGAAATATAAAGCCAAACTTACCCTTCTTAACTCATGTGTTCCTGTTACAAACAGTTCATTTTCGAGTATGAAAAATTATTAATCTTGGACTGAAACACAAAGCCAAAGTTACCCTTCTTAACTCATGTGTTCCTGTTACCAAAAGTTTGTTTTCGAGTGCTACAAATTATCAATTTTGGACAGAAATACAAAGCCAAACTTACCCTTCTTAACTCATGTGTTCCTGTTACAAACAGTTCATTTCCGAGTATGAAAAATTATTAATCTTGGGCTGAAATACAAAGCCAAACATACCCTTCTTAATCCATGCGTTCCTGTTACCAAAAGTTCGTTTTAGAGTGCGACAAATTATTAATTTTGGACTGAAATACAAAGCCAAACTTACCCTTCTTAACTCATGTGTTCCTATTACCAAAAGTTCGTTTTCGAGTGCTACAAATTATCAATTTTGGACTGAAATACAAAGCCAAACTTACCCTTCTTAACTCATGTGTTCCTGTTACAAACAGTTCATTTCCGAGTATGACAAATTATTAATCTTGTGTTGAAATACAAAACCAAACATACCCTTCTTAACCCATGCGTTCCGTTTGGACTGAAATACAAAGCCCAACTTACTCTTCTTAACTCTTCCTATTACCAAAAGTTCGTTTTCGAGTGCTACAAATTATCAATTTTGGACTGAAATACAAAGCCCAACTTACCCTTCTTAACTCATGTGTTCCTGTTACCAAAAGTTCGTTTTCGAGTGCGACAAATTATTAATTTTGGACTGAAATACAAAGCCCAACTTACCCTTCTTAACTCATGTGTTCCTGTTACCAAAAGTTCGTTTTCGAGTGCGACAAATTATTAATTTTGGACTGAAATACAAAGCCAAACTTACCCTTCTTAACTCATGTGTTCCTATTACCAAAAGTTCGTTTTCGACTGCTACAAATTATCAATTTTGGACTGAAATACAAAGCCCAACTTACCCTTCTTAACTCATGTGTTCCTGTTACCAAAAGTTTGTTTTCGAGTGCTACAAATTATCACTTTTTGACAGAAATATAAAGCCAAACTTACCCTTCTTAACTCATGTGTTCCTGTTACAAACAGTTCATTTTCGAGTATGAAAAATTATTAATCTTGGACTGAAACACAAAGCCAAAGTTACCCTTCTTAACTCATGTGTTCCTGTTACCAAAAGTTTGTTTTCGAGTGCTACAAATTATCAATTTTGGACAGAAATACAAAGCCAAACTTACCCTTCTTAACTCATGTGTTCCTGTTACAAACAGTTCATTTCCGAGTATGAAAAATTATTAATCTTGGGCTGAAATACAAAGCCAAACATACCCTTCTTAATCCATGCGTTCCTTTTACCAAAAGTTCGTTTTAGAGTGCGACAAATTATTAATTTTGGACTGAAATACAAAGCCAAACTTACCCTTCTTAACTCATGTGTTCCTATTACCAAAAGTTCGTTTTCGAGTGCTACAAATTATCAATTTTGGACTGAAATACAAAGCCAAACTTACCCTTCTTAACTCATGTGTTCCTGTTACAAACAGTTCATTTCCGAGTATGACAAATTATTAGTCTTGGGCTGAAATACAAAGCCAAACATACCCTTGTTAACCCATGCGTTCCTGTTACCAAAACTTCTTTTCGAGTGCGACAAATTATTAATTTTGGACTGAAATGCAAAGCCAAACTTACCCTTCTTAACTCAAGTGTTCCTATTACCAAAAGTTCGTTTTCGAGTGCTACAAATTATCAATTTTGGACTGAAATACAAAGCCAAACTTACCCTTCTTAGCTCATGTGTTCCTGTTACAAACAGTTCATTTTCGAGTATGAAAAATTATTAATTTTGGACTAAAACACAAAGCCAAAGTTACCCTCCTTAACTCATGTGTTCCTATTACCAAAAGTTCGTCTTCGAGTGCTACAAATTACCAATTTTGGACTAAAACACAAAGCCAAAGTTACCCTCCTTAACTCATGTGTTCCTGTTGCAAACAGTACATTTTCGAGTATCAAAAATTATTACTTTTGGTCTGAAATACAAAGCCAAACTTATCCTTCTTAGCCCATGCGTTTCTGTTATCAAAAGTTCGTTTTCGAGTACGACAAATTATTAATTTTGCACTGAAATACAAAGCCAAACTTACCCTTCTTAGCTCATGTGTTCCTGTTACAAACAGTTCATTTTCGAGTATGAAAAATTATTAATTTTGGACTAAAACACAAAGCCAAAGTTACCCTCCTTAACTCATGTGTTCCTATTACCAAAAGTTCGTCTTCGAGTGCTACAAATTACCAATTTTGGACTGAAATACAAAGCCAAACTTACCCTTCTTAGCTCATGTGTTCCTGTTACAAGCAGTTCATTTTCGAGTATGAAAAATTATTAATTTTGGACTAAAACACAAAGCCAAAGTTACCCTTCTTAACTCATGTGTTCCTATTACCAAAAGTTCGTTTTCGAGAGCTAAAAATTATCAATTTTGGACTGAAATACAAAACCCAAATTACCCTTCTTAACTCATGTGTTCCTGTTAGAAACAGTTCATTTTCGAGTATGAAAAATTATAAATTTTGGACTGAAATACAAAGCCTAACTTATCCTTCTTAACTCATGTGTTCCTATTACCAAAAGTTCGTTTTCGAGTGCTACAAATTATCAATTTTGGACTGAAATACAAAGCCCAACTTACCCTTCTTAACTCATGTGTTCCTGTTACAAACAGTACATTTTCGAGTATTAAAAATTATTAATTTTGGTCTGAAATACAAAGCCAAACTTATCCTTCTTAGCTCATGTGTTTCTGTTATCAAAAGTTCGTTTTCGAGTACGACAAATTATTAATTTTGCACTGAAACACAAAGCTAAACTTACCCTTCTTAACTCATGTGTTCCTGTTACAAACAGTACATTTTCGAGTATTAAAAATTATTAATTTTGGTCTGAAATACAAAGCCAATTTTATCCTTCTTAGCTCATGTGTTCCTGTTATCAAAAGTTCGTTTTCGAGTACTACAAATTATTAATTTTGCACTGAAATACAAAGCCAAACTTACCCTTCTTAGCTCATGTGTTCCTGTTACAAACAGTTCATTTTCGAGTATGAAAAATTATTAATTTTGGACTAAAACACAAAGCCAAAGTTACCCTTCTTAACTCATGTGTTCCTATTACCAAAAGTTCGCTTTCGAGAGATACAAATAATCAATTTTGGACTGAAATACAAAGCCCAACTTACCCTTCTTAACTCATGTGTTCCTGTTACAAACAGTACATTTTCGAGTATTAAAAATTATTAATTTTGGTCTGAAATACAATGCCAAACTTATCCTTCTTAGCTCATGTGCTTCTGTTATCAAAAGTTCGTTTTCGAGTACGACAAGTTATTAATTTTGCACTGAAATACAAAGCCAAACTTACCCTTCTTAGCTCATGTGTTCCTGTTACAAACAGTTCATTTTCGAGTATGAAAAATTATTAATTTTGGACTAAAACACAAAGCCAAAGTTACCCTCCTTAACTCATGTGTTCCTATTACCAAAAGTTCGTTTTCGAGTGCTACAAATTATCAATTTTGGACTGAAATACAAAGCCCAACTTACCCTTCTTAACTCATGTGTTCCTGTTGCAAACAGTACATTTTCGAGTATCAAAAATTATTAATTTTGGTCTGAAATACAAAGCCAAACTTATCCTTCTTAGCTCATGTGTTTCTGTTATCAAAAGTTCGTTTTCGAGTACGACAAATTATTAATTTTGCACTGAAATACAAAGCCAAACTTACCCTTCTTAGCTCATGTGTTCCTGTTACAAACAGTTCATTTTCGAGTATTAAAAATTATTAATTTTGGACTAAAACACAAAGCCAAAGTTACCCTTCTTAACTCATGTGTTCCTATTACCAAAAGTTCGTTTTCGAGAGCTACAAATTATCAATTTTGGACTGAAATACAAAGCGCAACTTACCCTTCTTAACTCATGTGTTCCTGTTAGAAACAGTTCATTTTCGAGTATGAAAAATTATAAATTTTGGACTGAAATACAAAGCCTAACTTACCCTTCTTAACTCATGTGTTCCTATTACCAAAAGTTCGTTTTCGAGTGCTACAAATTATCAATTTTGGACTGAAATACATAACCCAACTTACCCTTCTTAACTCATGTGTTCCTGTTACAAACAGTACATTTTCGAGTATTAAAAATTCTTAATTTTGGTCTGAAATACAAAGCCAAACTTATCCTTCTTAGCTCATGTGTTTCTGTTTTCAAAAGTTCGTTTTCGAGTACGACAAGTTATTAATTTTGCACTGAAATACAAAGCCAAACTTACCCTTCTTAGCTCATGTGTTCGTGTTACAAACAGTTCATTTTCGAGTATGAAAAATTATTAATTTTGGACTAAAACACAAAGCCAAAGTTACCCTTCTTAACTCATGTGTTCCTGTTACAAACAGTTCATTTTCGAGTATGAAAAATTATTAATTTTGGACTAAAACACAAAGCCAAAGTTACCCTCCTTAACTCATGTGTTCCTATTACCAAAAGTTCGTTTTCGAGTGCTACAAATTATCAATTTTGGGCTGAAATACAAAGCCCAACTTACCCTTCTTAACTCATGTGTTCCTGTTACAAACAGTACATTTTCGAGTATCAAAAATTATTAATTTTGGTCTGAAATACAAAGCCAAACTTATCCTTCTTAGCTCATGTATTTCTGTTATCAAAAGTTCGTTTTCGAGTACGACAAATTATTAATTTTGCACTGAAATACAAAGCCAAACTTACCCTTCTTAGCTCATGTGTTCCTGTTACAAACAGTTCATTTTCGAGTATGAAAAATTATTAATTTTGGACTAAAACACAAAGCCAAAGTTACCCTCCTTAACTCATGTGTTCCTATTACCAAAAGTTCGTTTTCGAGTGCTACAAATTATCAATTTTGGGTTGAAATACAAAACCAAACATACCCTTCTTAACCCATGCGTTCCGTTTGGACTGAAATACAAAGCCCAACTTACTCTTCTTAACTCTTCCTATTACCAAAAGTTCGTTTTCGAGTGCGACAAATTATTAATTTTGGACTGAAATACAAAGCCAAACTTACCCTCCTTAACTCATGTGTTCCTATTACCAAAAGTTCGTTTTCGAGTGCTACAAATTATCAATTTTGGACTGAAATACAAAGCCACACTTACCCTTCTTAACTCATGTGTTCCTTTTACAAACAGTTCATTTCCGAGTATGACAAATTATTAATCTTGGGCTGAAATACAAAGCCAAACATACCCTTATTAACCCATGCGTTCCTGTTACCAAAAGTTCTTTTCGAGTGCGACAAATTATTAATTTTGGACTGAAATGCAAAGCCAAACTTACCCTTCTTAACTCATGTGTTCCTATTACCAAAAGTTCGTTTTCGAGTGCTACAAATTATCAATTTTGGACTGAAATACAAAGCCAAACTTACCCTTCTTAACTCATGTGTTCCTGTTACAAACAGTTCATTTCCGAGTATGACAAATTATTAATCTTGGACTGAAACACAAAGCCAAAGTTACCCTTCTTAACTCATGTGTTCCTGTTACCAAAAGTTTGTTTTCGAGTGCTACAAATTATCACTTTTTGACAGAAATATAAAGCCAAACTTACCCTTCTTAACTCATGTGTTCCTGTTACAAACAGTTCATTTTCGAGTATGAAAAATTATTAATCTTGGACTGAAACACAAAGCCAAAGTTACCCTTCTTAACTCATGTGTTCCTGTTACCAAAAGTTTGTTTTCGAGTGCTACAAATTATCAATTTTGGACAGAAATACAAAGCCAAACTTACCCTTCTTAACTCATGTGTTCCTGTTACAAACAGTTCATTTCCGAGTATGAAAAATTATTAATCTTGGGCTGAAATACAAAGCCAAACATACCCTTCTTAATCCATGCGTTCCTGTTACCAAAAGTTCGTTTTAGAGTGCGACAAATTATTAATTTTGGACTGAAATACAAAGCCAAACTTACCCTTCTTAACTCATGTGTTCCTATTACCAAAAGTTCGTTTTCGAGTGCTACAAATTATCAATTTTGGACTGAAATACAAAGCCAAACTTACCCTTCTTAACTCATGTGTTCCTGTTACAAACAGTTCATTTCCGAGTATGACAAATTATTAATCTTGTGTTGAAATACAAAACCAAACATACCCTTCTTAACCCATGCGTTCCGTTTGGACTGAAATACAAAGCCCAACTTACTCTTCTTAACTCTTCCTATTACCAAAAGTTCGTTTTCGAGTGCTACAAATTATCAATTTTGGACTGAAATACAAAGCCCAACTTACCCTTCTTAACTCATGTGTTCCTGTTACCAAAAGTTCGTTTTCGAGTGCGACAAATTATTAATTTTGGACTGAAATACAAAGCCCAACTTACCCTTCTTAACTCATGTGTTCCTGTTACCAAAAGTTCGTTTTCGAGTGCGACAAATTATTAATTTTGGACTGAAATACAAAGCCAAACTTACCCTTCTTAACTCATGTGTTCCTATTACCAAAAGTTCGTTTTCGACTGCTACAAATTATCAATTTTGGACTGAAATACAAAGCCCAACTTACCCTTCTTAACTCATGTGTTCCTGTTACCAAAAGTTTGTTTTCGAGTGCTACAAATTATCACTTTTTGACAGAAATATAAAGCCAAACTTACCCTTCTTAACTCATGTGTTCCTGTTACAAACAGTTCATTTTCGAGTATGAAAAATTATTAATCTTGGACTGAAACACAAAGCCAAAGTTACCCTTCTTAACTCATGTGTTCCTGTTACCAAAAGTTTGTTTTCGAGTGCTACAAATTATCAATTTTGGACAGAAATACAAAGCCAAACTTACCCTTCTTAACTCATGTGTTCCTGTTACAAACAGTTCATTTCCGAGTATGAAAAATTATTAATCTTGGGCTGAAATACAAAGCCAAACATACCCTTCTTAATCCATGCGTTCCTTTTACCAAAAGTTCGTTTTAGAGTGCGACAAATTATTAATTTTGGACTGAAATACAAAGCCAAACTTACCCTTCTTAACTCATGTGTTCCTATTACCAAAAGTTCGTTTTCGAGTGCTACAAATTATCAATTTTGGACTGAAATACAAAGCCAAACTTACCCTTCTTAACTCATGTGTTCCTGTTACAAACAGTTCATTTCCGAGTATGACAAATTATTAGTCTTGGGCTGAAATACAAAGCCAAACATACCCTTGTTAACCCATGCGTTCCTGTTACCAAAACTTCTTTTCGAGTGCGACAAATTATTAATTTTGGACTGAAATGCAAAGCCAAACTTACCCTTCTTAACTCAAGTGTTCCTATTACCAAAAGTTCGTTTTCGAGTGCTACAAATTATCAATTTTGGACTGAAATACAAAGCCAAACTTACCCTTCTTAACTCATGTGTTCCTATTACCAAAAGTTCGTTTTCGAGTGCTACAAATTATCAATTTTGGACTGAAATACAAAGCCAAACTTACCCTTCTTAACTCATGTGTTCCTGTTACAAACAGTTCATTTCCGAGTATGACAAATTATTAATCTTGGGTTGAAATACAAAGCCAACCAGACCCTTCTTAACCCATGCGTTCCGTTTTGACTGAAATACAAAGCCCAACTTACTCTTCTTAACTCTTCCTATTACCAAAAGTTCGTTTTCGAGTGCTACAAATTATCAATTTTGGACTGAAATACAAAGCCCAACTTACCCTTCTTAACTCATGTGTTCCTGTTACCAAAAGTTCGTTTTCGAGTGCGACAAATTATTAATTTTGGACTGAAATACAAAGCCAAACTTACCCTTCTTAACTCATGTGTTCCTATTACCAAAAGTTCGTTTTCGAGTGCTACAAATTATCAATTTTGGACTGAAATACAAAGCCAAACTTACGCTTCTTAACTCATGTGTTCCTGTTACAAACAGTTCATTTCCGAGTATGACAAATTATTAATCTTGGGCTGAAATACAAAGCCAAACTTACCCTTTTTAACCCATGCGTTCCTGTTACCAAAAGTTAATTCTCGAGTGCGACAAATTATTAATCTTGGACTGAAATACAAAGCCAAACTTACCCTTCTTAACTCATGTGTTCCTATTACCAAAAGTTCGTTTTCGAGTGCTACAAATTATTAATTTTGGACTGAGATACACAGCCAAACTTCTCCTTCTTAACTCATGTGTTCCTGTTACAAGCAGTTCATTTTCGAGTATAAAAAATTATTAATTTTGGACTGAAATACAAAGCCAAACTTACACTTCTAAACTCATGTGTTCCTGTTACAAATATTTCAATTCCGAGTATGAAAAATTATTAATTTAGGGCTGAAATACAAAGCCAAACTTACCTTTTTTAACCCATGCGTTCCTGTTACCAAAAGTTAATTCTCGAGTGCGACAAATTATTAATCTTGGACTGAAATACAAAGCCAAACTTATCATTCTTAGCTCATGTGTTTCTGTTAACAAAAGTTCGTTTTCGAGTACGACAAATTATTAATTTTGCACTGAAATACAAAGCCAAACTTACCCTTCTTAGCTCATGTGTTCCTGTTACAAACAGTTCATTTTCGAGTATGAAAAATTATTAATTTTGGACTAAAACACAAAGCCAAAGTTACCCTTCTTAACTCATGTGTTCCTGTTACCAAAAGTTCGTTTTCGAGTGCGACAAATTATTAATTTTGGACTGGAATACAAAGCCAAATTTACCCTTCTTAACTCATGTGTTGCTGTTACCAAAGTTCGTTTTCGAGTGCGACAAATTATTAATTTTGCACTGAAATACAAAGCCAAACTTACCCTTCTTAGCTCATGTGTTCCTGTTACAAGCAGTTCATTTTCGAGTATGAAAAATTATTAATTTTGGACTAAAACACAAAGCCAAAGTTACCCTTCTTAACTCATGTGTTCCTATTACCAAAAGTTCGTTTTCGAGAGCTAAAAATTATCAATTTTGGACTGAAATACAAAACCCAAATTACCCTTCTTAACTCATGTGTTCCTGTTAGAAACAGTTCATTTTCGAGTATGAAAAATTATAAATTTTGGACTGAAATACAAAGCCTAACTTATCCTTCTTAACTCATGTGTTCCTATTACCAAAAGTTCGTTTTCGAGTGCTACAAATTATCAATTTTGGACTGAAATACAAAGCCCAACTTACCCTTCTTAACTCATGTGTTCCTGTTACAAACAGTACATTTTCGAGTATTAAAAATTATTAATTTTGGTCTGAAATACAAAGCCAAACTTATCCTTCTTAGCTCATGTGTTTCTGTTATCAAAAGTTCGTTTTCGAGTACGACAAATTATTAATTTTGCACTGAAACACAAAGCTAAACTTACCCTTCTTAACTCATGTGTTCCTGTTACAAACAGTACATTTTCGAGTATTAAAAATTATTAATTTTGGTCTGAAATACAAAGCCAATTTTATCCTTCTTAGCTCATGTGTTCCTGTTATCAAAAGTTCGTTTTCGAGTACTACAAATTATTAATTTTGCACTGAAATACAAAGCCAAACTTACCCTTCTTAGCTCATGTGTTCCTGTTACAAACAGTTCATTTTCGAGTATGAAAAATTATTAATTTTGGACTAAAACACAAAGCCAAAGTTACCCTTCTTAACTCATGTGTTCCTATTACCAAAAGTTCGCTTTCGAGAGATACAAATTATCAATTTTGGACTGAAATACAAAGCCCAACTTACCCTTCTTAACTCATGTGTTCCTGTTACAAGCAGTACATTTTCGAGTATTAAAAATTATTAATTTTGGTCTGAAATACAATGCCAAACTTATCCTTCTTAGCTCATGTGCTTCTGTTATCAAAAGTTCGTTTTCGAGTACGACAAGTTATTAATTTTGCACTGAAATACAAAGCCAAACTTACCCTTCTTAGCTCATGTGTTCCTGTTACAAACAGTTCATTTTCGAGTATGAAAAATTATTAATTTTGGACTAAAACACAAAGCCAAAGTTACCCTCCTTAACTCATGTGTTCCTATTACCAAAAGTTCGTTTTCGAGTGCTACAAATTATCAATTTTGGACTGAAATACAAAGCCCAACTTACCCTTCTTAACTCATGTGTTCCTGTTGCAAACAGTACATTTTCGAGTATCAAAAATTATTAATTTTGGTCTGAAATACAAAGCCAAACTTATCCTTCTTAGCTCATGTGTTTCTGTTATCAAAAGTTCGTTTTCGAGTACGACAAATTATTAATTTTGCACTGAAATACAAAGCCAAACTTACCCTTCTTAGCTCATGTGTTCCTGTTACAAACAGTTCATTTTCGAGTATTAAAAATTATTAATTTTGGACTAAAACACAAAGCCAAAGTTACCCTTCTTAACTCATGTGTTCCTATTACCAAAAGTTCGTTTTCGAGAGCTACAAATTATCAATTTTGGACTGAAATACAAAGCGCAACTTACCCTTCTTAACTCATGTGTTCCTGTTAGAAACAGTTCATTTTCGAGTATGAAAAATTATAAATTTTGGACTGAAATACAAAGCCTAACTTACCCTTCTTAACTCATGTGTTCCTATTACCAAAAGTTCGTTTTCGAGTGCTACAAATTATCAATTTTGGACTGAAATACATAACCCAACTTACCCTTCTTAACTCATGTGTTCCTGTTACAAACAGTACATTTTCGAGTATTAAAAATTCTTAATTTTGGTCTGAAATACAAAGCCAAACTTATCCTTCTTAGCTCATGTGTTTCTGTTTTCAAAAGTTCGTTTTCGAGTACGACAAGTTATTAATTTTGCACTGAAATACAAAGCCAAACTTACCCTTCTTAGCTCATGTGTTCGTGTTACAAACAGTTCATTTTCGAGTATGAAGAATTATTAATTTTGGACTAAAACACAAAGCCAAAGTTACCCTTCTTAACTCATGTGTTCCTGTTACAAACAGTTCATTTTCGAGTATGAAAAATTATTAATTTTGGACTAAAACACAAAGCCAAAGTTACCCTCCTTAACTCATGTGTTCCTATTACCAAAAGTTCGTTTTCGAGTGCTACAAATTATCAATTTTGGGCTGAAATACAAAGCCCAACTTACCCTTCTTAACTCATGTGTTCCTGTTACAAACAGTACATTTTCGAGTATCAAAAATTATTAATTTTGGTCTGAAATACAAAGCCAAACTTATCCTTCTTAGCTCATGTATTTCTGTTATCAAAAGTTCGTTTTCGAGAACGACAAATTATTAATTTTGCACTGAAATACAAAGCCAAACTTACCCTTCTTAGCTCATGTGTTCCTGTTACAAACAGTTCATTTTCGAGTATGAAAAATTATTAATTTTGGACTAAAACACAAAGCCAAAGTTACCCTTCTTAACTCATGTGTTCCTATTACCAAAAGTTCGTTTTCGAGAGCTAAAAATTATCAATTTTGGACTGAAATACAAAACCCAAATTACCCTTCTTAAATCATGTGTTCCTGTTAGAAACAGTTCATTTTCGAGTATGAAAAATTATAAATTTTGGACTGAAATACAAAGCCTAACTTATCCTTCTTAACTCATGTGTTCCTATTACCAAAAGCTCGTTTTCGAGTGCTACAAATTATCAATTTTGGACTGAAATACAAAGCCCAACTTACCCTTCTTAACTCATGTGTTCCTGTTACAAACAGTACATTTTCGAGTTTTAAAAATTATTAATTTTGGTCTGAAATACAAAGCCAAACTTATCCTTCTTAGCTCATGTGTTTCTGTTATCAAAAGTTCGTTTTCGAGTACGACAAATTATTAATTTTGCACTGAAACACAAAGCCAAACTTACCCTTCTTAACTCATGTGTTCCTGTTACAAACAGTACATTTTCGTGTATTAAAAATTATTAATTTTGGTCAGAAATACAAAATCCAAACATACCCTTCTTAAGCCATGCGTTCCTGTTACCAAAAGTTCGTTTTCGAGTGCGACAAATTATTAATTTTGGACTGAAATACAAAGCCAAACTTACCCTTCTTAACTCATGTGTTCCTATTACCAAAAGTTCGTTTTCGAGTGCTACAAATTATCAATTTTGGACTGAAATACAAAGCCAAACTTACCCTTCTTAACTCATGTGTTCCTGTTACAAACAGTTCATTTCCGAGTATGACAAATTATTAATCTTGGACTGAAACACAAAGCCAAAGTTACCCTTCTTAACTCATGTGTTCCTATTACCAAAAGTTCGTTTTCGAGTGCTACAAATTATCAATTTTGGACTGAAATACAAAGCCAAACTTACCCTTCTTAACTCATGTGTTCCTGTTACCAAAAGTTCGTTTTCGAGTGCGACAAATTATTAATTTTGGACTGAAATACAAAGCCAAACTTACCCTTCTTAACTCATGTGTTCCTATTACCAAAAGTTCGTTTTCGAGTGCTACAAATTATCAATTTTGGACTGAAATACAAAGCCAAACTTACGCTTCTTAACTCATGTGTTCCTGTTACAAACAGTTCATTTCCGAGTATGACAAATTATTAATCTTGGGCTGAAATACAAAGCCAAACTTACCCTTTTTAACCCATGCGTTCCTGTTACCAAAAGTTAATTCTCGAGTGCGACAAATTATTAATCTTGGACTGAAATACAAAGCCAAACTTACCCTTCTTAACTCATGTGTTCCTATTACCAAAAGTTCGTTTTCGAGTGCTACAAATTATTAATTTTGGACTGAGATACACAGCCAAACTTCTCCTTCTTAACTCATGTGTTCCTGTTACAAGCAGTTCATTTTCGAGTATAAAAAATTATTAATTTTGGACTGAAATACAAAGCCAAACTTACACTTCTAAACTCATGTGTTCCTGTTACAAATATTTCAATTCCGAGTATGAAAAATTATTAATTTAGGGCTGAAATACAAAGCCAAACTTACCTTTTTTAACCCATGCGTTCCTGTTACCAAAAGTTAATTCTCGAGTGCGACAAATTATTAATCTTGGACTGAAATACAAAGCCAAACTTATCATTCTTAGCTCATGTGTTTCTGTTAACAAAAGTTCGTTTTCGAGTACGACAAATTATTAATTTTGCACTGAAATACAAAGCCAAACTTACCCTTCTTAGCTCATGTGTTCCTGTTACAAACAGTTCATTTTCGAGTATGAAAAATTATTAATTTTGGACTAAAACACAAAGCCAAAGTTACCCTTCTTAACTCATGTGTTCCTGTTACCAAAAGTTCGTTTTCGAGTGCGACAAATTATTAATTTTGGACTGGAATACAAAGCCAAATTTACCCTTCTTAACTCATGTGTTGCTGTTACCAAAGTTCGTTTTCGAGTGCGACAAATTATTAATTTTGCACTGAAATACAAAGCCAAACTTACCCTTCTTAGCTCATGTGTTCCTGTTACAAGCAGTTCATTTTCGAGTATGAAAAATTATTAATTTTGGACTAAAACACAAAGCCAAAGTTACCCTTCTTAACTCATGTGTTCCTATTACCAAAAGTTCGTTTTCGAGAGCTAAAAATTATCAATTTTGGACTGAAATACAAAACCCAAATTACCCTTCTTAACTCATGTGTTCCTGTTAGAAACAGTTCATTTTCGAGTATGAAAAATTATAAATTTTGGACTGAAATACAAAGCCTAACTTATCCTTCTTAACTCATGTGTTCCTATTACCAAAAGTTCGTTTTCGAGTGCTACAAATTATCAATTTTGGACTGAAATACAAAGCCCAACTTACCCTTCTTAACTCATGTGTTCCTGTTACAAACAGTACATTTTCGAGTATTAAAAATTATTAATTTTGGTCTGAAATACAAAGCCAAACTTATCCTTCTTAGCTCATGTGTTTCTGTTATCAAAAGTTCGTTTTCGAGTACGACAAATTATTAATTTTGCACTGAAACACAAAGCTAAACTTACCCTTCTTAACTCATGTGTTCCTGTTACAAACAGTACATTTTCGAGTATTAAAAATTATTAATTTTGGTCTGAAATACAAAGCCAATTTTATCCTTCTTAGCTCATGTGTTCCTGTTATCAAAAGTTCGTTTTCGAGTACTACAAATTATTAATTTTGCACTGAAATACAAAGCCAAACTTACCCTTCTTAGCTCATGTGTTCCTGTTACAAACAGTTCATTTTCGAGTATGAAAAATTATTAATTTTGGACTAAAACACAAAGCCAAAGTTACCCTTCTTAACTCATGTGTTCCTATTACCAAAAGTTCGCTTTCGAGAGATACAAATTATCAATTTTGGACTGAAATACAAAGCCCAACTTACCCTTCTTAACTCATGTGTTCCTGTTACAAGCAGTACATTTTCGAGTATTAAAAATCATTAATTTTGGTCTGAAATACAATGCCAAACTTATCCTTCTTAGCTCATGTGCTTCTGTTATCAAAAGTTCGTTTTCGAGTACGACAAGTTATTAATTTTGCACTGAAATACAAAGCCAAACTTACCCTTCTTAGCTCATGTGTTCCTGTTACAAACAGTTCATTTTCGAGTATGAAAAATTATTAATTTTGGACTAAAACACAAAGCCAAAGTTACCCTCCTTAACTCATGTGTTCCTATTACCAAAAGTTCGTTTTCGAGTGCTACAAATTATCAATTTTGGACTGAAATACAAAGCCCAACTTACCCTTCTTAACTCATGTGTTCCTGTTGCAAACAGTACATTTTCGAGTATCAAAAATTATTAATTTTGGTCTGAAATACAAAGCCAAACTTATCCTTCTTAGCTCATGTGTTTCTGTTATCAAAAGTTCGTTTTCGAGTACGACAAATTATTAATTTTGCACTGAAATACAAAGCCAAACTTACCCTTCTTAGCTCATGTGTTCCTCTTACAAACAGTTCATTTTCGAGTATTAAAAATTATTAATTTTGGACTAAAACACAAAGCCAAAGTTACCCTTCTTAACTCATGTGTTCCTATTACCAAAAGTTCGTTTTCGAGAGCTACAAATTATCAATTTTGGACTGAAATACAAAGCGCAACTTACCCTTCTTAACTCATGTGTTCCTGTTAGAAACAGTTCATTTTCGAGTATGAAAAATTATAAATTTTGGACTGAAATACAAAGCCTAACTTACCCTTCTTAACTCATGTGTTCCTATTACCAAAAGTTCGTTTTCGAGTGCTACAAATTATCAATTTTGGACTGAAATACATAACCCAACTTACCCTTCTTAACTCATGTGTTCCTGTTACAAACAGTACATTTTCGAGTATTAAAAATTCTTAATTTTGGTCTGAAATACAAAGCCAAACTTATCCTTCTTAGCTCATGTGTTTCTGTTTTCAAAAGTTCGTTTTCGAGTACGACAAGTTATTAATTTTGCACTGAAATACAAAGCCAAACTTACCCTTCTTAGCTCATGTGTTCGTGTTACAAACAGTTCATTTTCGAGTATGAAAAATTATTAATTTTGGACTAAAACACAAAGCCAAAGTTACCCTTCTTAACTCATGTGTTCCTGTTACAAACAGTTCATTTTCGAGTATGAAAAATTATTAATTTTGGACTAAAACACAAAGCCAAAGTTACCCTCCTTAACTCATGTGTTCCTATTACCAAAAGTTCGTTTTCGAGTGCTACAAATTATCAATTTTGGGCTGAAATACAAAGCCCAACTTACCCTTCTTAACTCATGTGTTCCTGTTACAAACAGTACATTTTCGAGTATCAAAAATTATTAATTTTGGTCTGAAATACAAAGCCAAACTTATCCTTCTTAGCTCATGTATTTCTGTTATCAAAAGTTCGTTTTCGAGAACGACAAATTATTAATTTTGCACTGAAATACAAAGCCAAACTTACCCTTCTTAGCTCATGTGTTCCTGTTACAAACAGTTCATTTTCGAGTATGAAAAATTATTAATTTTGGACTAAAACACAAAGCCAAAGTTACCCTTCTTAACTCATGTGTTCCTATTACCAAAAGTTCGTTTTCGAGAGCTAAAAATTATCAATTTTGGACTGAAATACAAAACCCAAATTACCCTTCTTAAATCATGTGTTCCTGTTAGAAACAGTTCATTTTCGAGTATGAAAAATTATAAATTTTGGACTGAAATACAAAGCCTAACTTATCCTTCTTAACTCATGTGTTCCTATTACCAAAAGCTCGTTTTCGAGTGCTACAAATTATCAATTTTGGACTGAAATACAAAGCCCAACTTACCCTTCTTAACTCATGTGTTCCTGTTACAAACAGTACATTTTCGAGTTTTAAAAATTATTAATTTTGGTCTGAAATACAAAGCCAAACTTATCCTTCTTAGCTCATGTGTTTCTGTTATCAAAAGTTCGTTTTCGAGTACGACAAATTATTAATTTTGCACTGAAACACAAAGCCAAACTTACCCTTCTTAACTCATGTGTTCCTGTTACAAACAGTACATTTTCGTGTATTAAAAATTATTAATTTTGGACTGAAATACAAAGCCAAACTTACCCTTCTTAACTCATGTGTTCCTATTACCAAAAGTTCGTTTTCGAGTGCTACAAATTATCAATTTTGGACTGAAATACAAAGCCAAACTTACCCTTCTTAACTCATGTGTTCCTGTTACAAACAGTTCATTTCCGAGTATGACAAATTATTAATCTTGGACTGAAACACAAAGCCAAAGTTACCCTTCTTAACTCATGTGTTCCTATTACCAAAAGTTCGTTTTCGAGTGCTACAAATTATCAATTTTGGACTGAAATACAAAGCCAAACTTACCCTTCTTAACTCATGTGTTCCTGTTACAAACAGTTCATTGCCGAGTATGAAAAATTATTAATTTTGGACTAAAACACAAAGCCAAAGTTACCCTCCTTAACTCATGTGTTCCTATTACCAAAAGTTCGTTTTCGAGTGCTACAAATTATCAATTTTGGGTTGAAATACAAAACCAAACATACCCTTCTTAACCCATGCGTTCCGTTTGGACTGAAATACAAAGCCCAACTTACTCTTCTTAACTCTTCCTATTACCAAAAGTTCGTTTTCGAGTGCGACAAATTATTAATTTTGGACTGAAATACAAAGCCAAACTTACCCTCCTTAACTCATGTGTTCCTATTACCAAAAGTTCGTTTTCGAGTGCTACAAATTATCAATTTTGGACTGAAATACAAAGCCACACTTACTCTTCTTAACTCATGTGTTCCTTTTACAAACAGTTCATTTCCGAGTATGACAAATTATTAATCTTGGGCTGAAATACAAAGCCAAACATACCCTTGTTAACCCATGCGTTCCTGTTACCAAAAGTTCTTTTCGAGTGCGACAAATTATTAATTTTGGACTGAAATGCAAAGCCAAACTTACCCTTCTTAACTCATGTGTTCCTATTACCAAAAGTTCGTTTTCGAGTGCTACAAATTATCAATTTTGGACTGAAATACAAAGCCAAACTTACCCTTCTTAACTCATGTGTTCCTGTTACAAACAGTTCATTTCCGAGTATGACAAATTATTAATCTTGGACTGAAACACAAAGCCAAAGTTACCCTTCTTAACTCATGTGTTCCTGTTACCAAAAGTTTGTTTTCGAGTGCTACAAATTATCACTTTTTGACAGAAATATAAAGCCAAACTTACCCTTCTTAACTCATGTGTTCCTGTTACAAACAGTTCATTTTCGAGTATGAAAAATTATTAATCTTGGACTGAAACACAAAGCCAAAGTTACCCTTCTTAACTCATGTGTTCCTGTTACCAAAAGTTTGTTTTCGAGTGCTACAAATTATCAATTTTGGACAGAAATACAAAGCCAAACTTACCCTTCTTAACTCATGTGTTCCTGTTACAAACAGTTCATTTCCGAGTATGAAAAATTATTAATCTTGGGCTGAAATACAAAGCCAAACATACCCTTCTTAATCCATGCGTTCCTGTTACCAAAAGTTCGTTTTAGAGTGCGACAAATTATTAATTTTGGACTGAAATACAAAGCCAAACTTACCCTTCTTAACTCATGTGTTCCTGTTACAAACAGTTCATTTCCGAGTATGACAAATTATTAATCTTGTGTTGAAATACAAAACCAAACATACCCTTCTTAACCCATGCGTTCCGTTTGGACTGAAATACAAAGCCCAACTTACTCTTCTTAACTCTTCCTATTACCAAAAGTTCGTTTTCGAGTGCTACAAATTATCAATTTTGGACTGAAATACAAAGCCCAACTTACCCTTCTTAACTCATGTGTTCCTGTTACCAAAAGTTCGTTTTCGAGTGCTACAAATTATCAATTTTGGACTGAAATACAAAGCCAAACTTACCCTTCTTAACTCATGTGTTCCTGTTACAAACAGTTCATTTCCGAGTATGACAAATTATTAATCTTGTGTTGAAATACAAAACCAAACATACCCTTCTTAACCCATGCGTTCCGTTTGGACTGAAATACAAAGCCCAACTTACTCTTCTTAACTCTTCCTATTACCAAAAGTTCGTTTTCGAGTGCTACAAATTATCAATTTTGGACTGAAATACAAAGCCCAACTTACCCTTCTTAACTCATGTGTTCCTGTTACCAAAAGTTCGTTTTCGAGTGCGACAAATTATTAATTTTGGACTGAAATACAAAGCCCAACTTACCCTTCTAAACTCATGTGTTCCTGTTACCAAAAGTTCGTTTTCGAGTGCGACAAATTATTAATTTTGGACTGAAATACAAAGCCAAACTTACCCTTCTTAACTCATGTGTTCCTATTTCCAAAAGTTCGTTTTCGACTGCTACAAATTATCAATTTTGGACTGAAATACAAAGCCCAACTTACCCTTCTTAACTCATGTGTTCCTGTTACCAAAAGTTTGTTTTCGAGTGCTACAAATTATCACTTTTTGACAGAAATATAAAGCCAAACTTACCCTTCTTAACTCATGTGTTCCTGTTACAAACAGTTCATTTTCGAGTATGAAAAATTATTAATCTTGGACTGAAACACAAAGCCAAAGTTACCCTTCTTAACTCATGTGTTCCTGTTACCAAAAGTTTGTTTTCGAGTGCTACAAATTATCAATTTTGGACAGAAATACAAAGCCAAACTTACCCTTCTTAACTCATGTGTTCCTGTTACAAACAGTTCATTTCCGAGTATGAAAAATTATTAATCTTGGGCTGAAATACAAAGCCAAACATACCCTTCTTAATCCATGCGTTCCTGTTACCAAAAGTTCGTTTTAGAGTGCGACAAATTATTAATTTTGGACTGAAATACAAAGCCAAACTTACCCTTCTTAACTCATGTGTTCCTATTACCAAAAGTTCGTTTTCGAGTGCTACAAATTATCAATTTTGGACTGAAATACAAAGCCAAACTTACCCTTCTTAACTCATGTGTTCCTGTTACAAACAGTTCATTTCCGAGTATGACAAATTATTAGTCTTGGGCTGAAATACAAAGCCAAACATACCCTTGTTAACCCATGCGTTCCTGTTACCAAAACTTCTTTTCGAGTGCGACAAATTATTAATTTTGGACTGAAATGCAAAGCCAAACTTACCCTTCTTAACTCATGTGTTCCTATTACCAAAAGTTCGTTTTCGAGTGCTACAAATTATCAATTTTGGACTGAAATACAAAGCCAAACTTACCCTTCTTAACTCATGTGTTCATATTACCAAAAGTTCGTTTTCGAGTGCTACAAATTATCAATTTTGGACTGAAATACAAAGCCAAACTTACCCTTCTTAACTCATGTGTTCCTGTTACAAACAGTTCATTTCCGAGTATGACAAATTATTAATCTTGGGTTGAAATACAAAGCCAACCAGACCCTTCTTAACCCATGCGTTCCGTTTTGACTGAAATACAAAGCCCAACTTACTCTTCTTAACTCTTCCTATTACCAAAAGTTCGTTTTCGAGTGCTACAAATTATCAATTTTGGACTGAAATACAAAGCCCAACTTACCCTTCTTAACTCATGTGTTCCTGTTACCAAAAGTTCGTTTTCGAGTGCGACAAATTATTAATTTTGGACTGAAATACAAAGCCAAACTTACCCTTCTTAACTCATGTGTTCCTATTACCAAAAGTTCGTTTTCGAGTGCTACAAATTATCAATTTTGGACTGAAATACAAAGCCAAACTTACGCTTCTTAACTCATGTGTTCCTGTTACAAACAGTTCATTTCCGAGTATGACAAATTATTAATCTTGGGCTGAAATACAAAGCCAAACTTACCCTTTTTAACCCATGCGTTCCTGTTACCAAAAGTTAATTCTCGAGTGCGACAAATTATTAATCTTGGACTGAAATACAAAGCCAAACTTACCCTTCTTAACTCATGTGTTCCTATTACCAAAAGTTCGTTTTCGAGTGCTACAAATTATTAATTTTGGACTGAGATACACAGCCAAACTTCTCCTTCTTAACTCATGTGTTCCTGTTACAAGCAGTTCATTTTCGAGTATAAAAAATTATTAATTTTGGACTGAAATACAAAGCCAAACTTACACTTCTAAACTCATGTGTTCCTGTTACAAATATTTCAATTCCGAGTATGAAAAATTATTAATTTAGGGCTGAAATACAAAGCCAAACTTACCTTTTTTAACCCATGCGTTCCTGTTACCAAAAGTTAATTCTCGAGTGCGACAAATTATTAATCTTGGACTGAAATACAAAGCCAAACTTATCATTCTTAGCTCATGTGTTTCTGTTAACAAAAGTTCGTTTTCGAGTACGACAAATTATTAATTTTGCACTGAAATACAAAGCCAAACTTACCCTTCTTAGCTCATGTGTTCCTGTTACAAACAGTTCATTTTCGAGTATGAAAAATTATTAATTTTGGACTAAAACACAAAGCCAAAGTTACCCTCCTTAACTCATGTGTTCCTATTACCAAAAGTTCGTTTTCGAGTGCTATAAATCATCAATTTTGGACTGAAATACAAAGCCCAACTTACCCTTCTTAACTCATGTGTTCCTGTTACAAACAGTACATTTTCGAGTATTAAAAATTATTAATTTTGGTCTGAAATACAAAGCCAAACTTATCCTTCTTAGCTCATGTGTTTCTGTTATCAAAAGTTCGTTTTCGAGTACGATAAATTATTAATTTTGCACTGAAATACAAAGCCAAACTTACCCTTCTTAGCTCATGTGTTCCTGTTACAAACAGTTCATTTTCGAGTATGTAAAATTATTAATTTTTGACTAAAACACAAAGCCAAAGTTACCCTTCTTAACTCATGTGTTCCTATTACCAAAAGTTCGTTTTCGAGAGCTACAAATTATCAATTTTGAACTGAAATACAAAGCCCAACTTACCCTTCTTAACTCATGTGTTCCTGTTACAAACAGTACATTTTCGAGTATTAAAAATTATTAATTTTGGTCTGAAATACAAAGCCAAACTTATCCTTCTTAGCTCATGTGCTTCTGTTATCAAAAGTTCGTTTTCGAGTACGACAAATTATTAATTTTGCACTGAAATACAAAGCCAAACTTACCCTTCTTAGCTCATGTGTTCCTGTTACAAACAGTTCATTTTCGAGTATGAAAAATTATTAATTTTGGACTAAAACACAAAGCCAAAGTTACCCTTCTTAACACATGTGTTCCTATTACCAAAAGTTCGTTTTCGAGAGCTACAAATTATCAATTTTGGACTGAAATACAAAACCCAAATTACCCTTCTTAACTCATGTGTTCCTGTTAGAAACAGTTCATTTTCGAGTATGAAAAATTATAAATTTTGGACTGAAATACAAAGCCTAACTTATCCTTCTTAACTCATGTGTTCCTATTACCAAAAGCTCGTTTTCGAGTGCTACAAATTATCAATTTTGGACTGAAATACAAAGCCCAACTTACCCTTCTTAACTCATGTGTTCCTGTTACAAACAGTACATTTTCGAGTATTAAAAATTATTAATTTTGGTCTGAAATACAAAGCCAAACTTATCCTTCTTAGCTCATGTGTATCTGTTATCAAAAGTTCGTTTTCGAGTACGACAAATTATTAATTTTGCACTGAAACACAAAGCTAAACTTACCCTTCTTAACTCATGTGTTCCTGTTATAAACAGTACATTTTCGAGTATTAAAAATTATTAATTTTGGACTAAAACACAAAGCCAAAGTTACCCTTCTTAACTCATGTGTTCCTATTACCAAAAGTTCGTTTTCGAGTGCTACAAATTATCAATTTTGGACTGAAATACAAAGCCAAACTTACCCTTCTTAACTCATGTGTTCCTGTTACAAACAGTTCATTTCCGAGTATGACAAATTATTAATCTTGGACTGAAACACAAAGCCAAAGTTACCCTTCTTAACTCATGTGTTCCTATTACCAAAAGTTCGTTTTCGAGTGCTACAAATTATCAATTTTGGGTTGAAATACAAAACCAAACATACCCTTCTTAACCCATGCGTTCCGTTTGGACTGAAATACAAAGCCCAACTTACTCTTCTTAACTCTTCCTATTACCAAAAGTTCGTTTTCGAGTGCGACAAATTATTAATTTTGGACTGAAATACAAAGCCAAACTTACCCTCCTTAACTCATGTGTTCCTATTACCAAAAGTTCGTTTTCGAGTGCTACAAATTATCAATTTTGGACTGAAATACAAAGCCAAACTTACCCTTCTTAACTCATGTGTTCCTATTACCAAAAGTTCGTTTTCGAGTGCTACAAATTATCAATTTTGGACTGAAATACAAAGCCAAACTTACCCTTCTTAACTCATGTGTTCCTGTTACAAACAGTTCATTTCCGAGTATGACAAATTATTAGTCTTGGGCTGAAATACAAAGCCAAACATACCCTTGTTAACCCATGCGTTCCTGTTACCAAAACTTCTTTTCGAGTGCGACAAATTATTAATTTTGGACTGAAATGCAAAGCCAAACTTACCCTTCTTAACTCATGTGTTCCTATTACCAAAAGTTCGTTTTCGAGTGCTACAAATTATCAATTTTGGACTGAAATACAAAGCCAAACTTACCCTTCTTAACTCATGTGTTCATATTACCAAAAGTTCGTTTTCGAGTGCTACAAATTATCAATTTTGGACTGAAATACAAAGCCAAACTTACCCTTCTTAACTCATGTGTTCCTGTTACAAACAGTTCATTTCCGAGTATGACAAATTATTAATCTTGGGTTGAAATACAAAGCCAACCAGACCCTTCTTAACCCATGCGTTCCGTTTTGACTGAAATACAAAGCCCAACTTACTCTTCTTAACTCTTCCTATTACCAAAAGTTCGTTTTCGAGTGCTACAAATTATCAATTTTGGACTGAAATACAAAGCCCAACTTACCCTTCTTAACTCATGTGTTCCTGTTACCAAAAGTTCGTTTTCGAGTGCGACAAATTATTAATTTTGGACTGAAATACAAAGCCAAACTTACCCTTCTTAACTCATGTGTTCCTATTACCAAAAGTTCGTTTTCGAGTGCTACAAATTATCAATTTTGGACTGAAATACAAAGCCAAACTTACGCTTCTTAACTCATGTGTTCCTGTTACAAACAGTTCATTTCCGAGTATGACAAATTATTAATCTTGGGCTGAAATACAAAGCCAAACTTACCCTTTTTAACCCATGCGTTCCTGTTACCAAAAGTTAATTCTCGAGTGCGACAAATTATTAATCTTGGACTGAAATACAAAGCCAAACTTACCCTTCTTAACTCATGTGTTCCTATTACCAAAAGTTCGTTTTCGAGTGCTACAAATTATTAATTTTGGACTGAGATACACAGCCAAACTTCTCCTTCTTAACTCATGTGTTCCTGTTACAAGCAGTTCATTTTCGAGTATAAAAAATTATTAATTTTGGACTGAAATACAAAGCCAAACTTACACTTCTAAACTCATGTGTTCCTGTTACAAATATTTCAATTCCGAGTATGAAAAATTATTAATTTAGGGCTGAAATACAAAGCCAAACTTACCTTTTTTAACCCATGCGTTCCTGTTACCAAAAGTTAATTCTCGAGTGCGACAAATTATTAATCTTGGACTGAAATACAAAGCCAAACTTATCATTCTTAGCTCATGTGTTTCTGTTAACAAAAGTTCGTTTTCGAGTACGACAAATTATTAATTTTGCACTGAAATACAAAGCCAAACTTACCCTTCTTAGCTCATGTGTTCCTGTTACAAACAGTTCATTTTCGAGTATGAAAAATTATTAATTTTGGACTAAAACACAAAGCCAAAGTTACCCTCCTTAACTCATGTGTTCCTATTACCAAAAGTTCGTTTTCGAGTGCTATAAATCATCAATTTTGGACTGAAATACAAAGCCCAACTTACCCTTCTTAACTCATGTGTTCCTGTTACAAACAGTACATTTTCGAGTATTAAAAATTATTAATTTTGGTCTGAAATACAAAGCCAAACTTATCCTTCTTAGCTCATGTGTTTCTGTTATCAAAAGTTCGTTTTCGAGTACGATAAATTATTAATTTTGCACTGAAATACAAAGCCAAACTTACCCTTCTTAGCTCATGTGTTCCTGTTACAAACAGTTCATTTTCGAGTATGTAAAATTATTAATTTTTGACTAAAACACAAAGCCAAAGTTACCCTTCTTAACTCATGTGTTCCTATTACCAAAAGTTCGTTTTCGAGAGCTACAAATTATCAATTTTGAACTGAAATACAAAGCCCAACTTACCCTTCTTAACTCATGTGTTCCTGTTACAAACAGTACATTTTCGAGTATTAAAAATTATTAATTTTGGTCTGAAATACAAAGCCAAACTTATCCTTCTTAGCTCATGTGCTTCTGTTATCAAAAGTTCGTTTTCGAGTACGACAAATTATTAATTTTGCACTGAAATACAAAGCCAAACTTACCCTTCTTAGCTCATGTGTTCCTGTTACAAACAGTTCATTTTCGAGTATGAAAAATTATTAATTTTGGACTAAAACACAAAGCCAAAGTTACCCTTCTTAACACATGTGTTCCTATTACCAAAAGTTCGTTTTCGAGAGCTACAAATTATCAATTTTGGACTGAAATACAAAACCCAAATTACCCTTCTTAACTCATGTGTTCCTGTTAGAAACAGTTCATTTTCGAGTATGAAAAATTATAAATTTTGGACTGAAATACAAAGCCTAACTTATCCTTCTTAACTCATGTGTTCCTATTACCAAAAGCTCGTTTTCGAGTGCTACAAATTATCAATTTTGGACTGAAATACAAAGCCCAACTTACCCTTCTTAACTCATGTGTTCCTGTTACAAACAGTACATTTTCGAGTATTAAAAATTATTAATTTTGGTCTGAAATACAAAGCCAAACTTATCCTTCTTAGCTCATGTGTATCTGTTATCAAAAGTTCGTTTTCGAGTACGACAAATTATTAATTTTGCACTGAAACACAAAGCTAAACTTACCCTTCTTAACTCATGTGTTCCTGTTATAAACAGTACATTTTCGAGTATTAAAAATTATTAATTTTGGACTAAAACACAAAGCCAAAGTTACCCTTCTTAACTCATGTGTTCCTATTACCAAAAGTTCGTTTTCGAGTGCTACAAATTATCAATTTTGGACTGAAATACAAAGCCAAACTTACCCTTCTTAACTCATGTGTTCCTGTTACAAACAGTTCATTTCCGAGTATGACAAATTATTAATCTTGGACTGAAACACAAAGCCAAAGTTACCCTTCTTAACTCATGTGTTCCTATTACCAAAAGTTCGTTTTCGAGTGCTACAAATTATCAATTTTGGGTTGAAATACAAAACCAAACATACCCTTCTTAACCCATGCGTTCCGTTTGGACTGAAATACAAAGCCCAACTTACTCTTCTTAACTCTTCCTATTACCAAAAGTTCGTTTTCGAGTGCGACAAATTATTAATTTTGGACTGAAATACAAAGCCAAACTTACCCTCCTTAACTCATGTGTTCCTATTACCAAAAGTTCGTTTTCGAGTGCTACAAATTATCAATTTTGGACTGAAATACAAAGCCAAACTTACCCTTCTTAACTCATGTGTTCCTTTTACAAACAGTTCATTTCCGAGTATGACAAATTATTAATCTTGGGCTGAAATACAAAGCCAAACATACCCTTGTTAACCCATGCGTTCCTGTTACCAAAAGTTCTTTTCGAGTGCGACAAATTATTAATTTTGGACTGAAATGCAAAGCCAAACTTACCCTTCTTAACTCATGTGTTCCTATTACCAAAAGTTCGTTTTCGAGTGCTACAAATTATCAATTTTGGACTGAAATACAAAGCCAAACTTACCCTTCTTAACTCATGTGTTCCTGTTACAAACAGTTCATTTCCGAGTATGACAAATTATTAATCTTGGACTGAAACACAAAGCCAAAGTTACCCTTCTTAACTCATGTGTTCCTGTTACCAAAAGTTTGTTTTCGAGTGCTACAAATTATCACTTTTTGACAGAAATATAAAGCCAAACTTACCCTTCTTAACTCATGTGTTCCTGTTACAAACAGTTCATGTTCGAGTATGAAAAATTATTAATCTTGGACTGAAACACAAAGCCAAAGTTACCCTTCTTAACTCATGTGTTCCTGTTACCAAAAGTTTGTTTTCGAGTGCTACAAATTATCAATTTTGGACAGAAATACAAAGCCAAACTTACCCTTCTTAACTCATGTGTTCCTGTTACAAACAGTTCATTTCCGAGTATGAAAAATTATTAATCTTGGGCTGAAATACAAAGCCAAACATACCCTTCTTAATCCATGCGTTCCTGTTACCAAAAGTTCGTTTTAGAGTGCGACAAATTATTAATTTTGGACTGAAATACAAAGCCAAACTTACCCTTCTTAACTCATGTGTTCCTATTACCAAAAGTTCGTTTTCGAGTGCTACAAATTATCAATTTTGGACTGAAATACAAAGCCAAACTTACCCTTCTTAACTCATGTGTTCCTGTTACAAACAGTTCATTTCCGAGTATGACAAATTATTAATCTTGTGTTGAAATACAAAACCAAACATACCCTTCTTAACCCATGCGTTCCGTTTGGACTGAAATACAAAGCCCAACTTACTCTTCTTAACTCTTCCTATTACCAAAAGTTCGTTTTCGAGTGCTACAAATTATCAATTTTGGACTGAAATACAAAGCCCAACTTAACCCTTCTTAACTCATGTGTTCCTGTTACCAAAAGTACGTTTTCGAGTGCGACAAATTATTAATTTTGGACTGAAATACAAAGCCAAACTTACCCTTCTTAACTCATGTGTTCCTATTACCAAAAGTTCGTTTTCGACTGCTACAAATTATCAATTTTGGACTGAAATACAAAGCCAAACTTACCCTTCTTAACTCATGTGTTCCTGTTACAAACAGTTCATTTCCGGGTATGACAAATTATTAATCTTGGACTGAAACACAAAGCCAAAGTTACCCTTCTTAACTCATGTGTTCCTGTTACCAAAAGTTTGTTTTCGAGTGCTACAAATTATCAATTTTGGACAGAAATATAAAGCCAAACTTACCCTTCTTAACTCATGTGTTCCTGTTACAAACAGTTCATTTTCGAGTATGAAAAATTATTAATCTTGGACTGAAACACAAAGCCAAAGTTACCCTTCTTAACTCATGTGTTCCTGTTACCAAAAGTTTGTTTTCGAGTGCTACAAATTATCAATTTTGGACAGAAATACAAAGCCAAACTTACCCTTCTTAACTCATGTGTTCCTGTTACAAACAGTTCATGTTCGAGTATGAAAAATTATTAATCTTGGACTGAAACACAAAGCCAAAGTTACCCTTCTTAACTCATGTGTTCCTGTTACCAAAAGTTTGTTTTCGAGTGCTACAAATTATCAATTTTGGACAGAAATACAAAGCCAAACTTACCCTTCTTAACTCATGTGTTCCTGTTACAAACAGTTCATTTCCGAGTATGAAAAATTATTAATCTTGGGCTGAAATACAAAGCCAAACATACCCTTCTTAATCCATGCGTTCCTGTTACCAAAAGTTCGTTTTAGAGTGCGACAAATTATTAATTTTGGACTGAAATACAAAGCCAAACTTACCCTTCTTAACTCATGTGTTCCTATTACCAAAAGTTCGTTTTCGAGTGCTACAAATTATCAATTTTGGACTGAAATACAAAGCCAAACTTACCCTTCTTAACTCATGTGTTCCTGTTACAAACAGTTCATTTCCGAGTATGACAAATTATTAATCTTGTGTTGAAATACAAAACCAAACATACCCTTCTTAACCCATGCGTTCCGTTTGGACTGAAATACAAAGCCCAGCTTACTCTTCTTAACTCTTCCTATTACCAAAAGTTCGTTTTCGAGTGCTACAAATTATCAATTTTGGACTGAAATACAAAGCCCAACTTACCCTTCTTAACTCATGTGTTCCTGTTACCAAAAGTTCGTTTTCGAGTGCGACAAATTATTAATTTTGGACTGAAATACAAAGCCCAACTTACCCTTCTTAACTCATGTGTTCCTGTTACCAAAAGTTCGTTTTCGAGTGCGACAAATTATTAATTTTGGACTGAAATACAAAGCCAAACTTACCCTTCTTAACTCATGTGTTCCTATTTCCAAAAGTTCGTTTTCGACTGCTACAAATTATCAATTTTGGACTGAAATACAAAGCCCAACTTACCCTTCTTAACTCATGTGTTCCTGTTACCAAAAGTTTGTTTTCGAGTGCTACAAATTATCACTTTTTGACAGAAATATAAAGCCAAACTTACCCTTCTTAACTCATGTGTTCCTGTTACAAACAGTTCATTTTCGAGTATGAAAAATTATTAATCTTGGACTGAAACACAAAGCCAAAGTTACCCTTCTTAACTCATGTGTTCCTGTTACCAAAAGTTTGTTTTCGAGTGCTACAAATTATCAATTTTGGACAGAAATACAAAGCCAAACTTACCCTTCTTAACTCATGTGTTCCTGTTACAAACAGTTCATTTCCGAGTATGAAAAATTATTAATCTTGGGCTGAAATACAAAGCCAAACATACCCTTCTTAATCCATGCGTTCCTGTTACCAAAAGTTCGTTTTAGAGTGCGACAAATTATTAATTTTGGACTGAAATACAAAGCCAAACTTACCCTTCTTAACTCATGTGTTCCTATTACCAAAAGTTCGTTTTCGAGTGCTACAAATTATCAATTTTGGACTGAAATACAAAGCCAAACTTACCCTTCTTAACTCATGTGTTCCTATTACCAAAAGTTCGTTTTCGAGTGCTACAAATTATCAATTTTGGACTGAAATACAAAGCCAAACTTACCCTTCTTAACTCATGTGTTCCTGTTACAAACAGTTCATTTCCGAGTATGACAAATTATTAATCTTGGGTTGAAATACAAAGCCAACCAGACCCTTCTTAACCCATGCGTTCCGTTTTGACTGAAATACAAAGCCCAACTTACTCTTCTTAACTCTTCCTATTACCAAAAGTTCGTTTTCGAGTGCTACAAATTATCAATTTTGGACTGAAATACAAACCCCAACTTACCCTTCTTAACTCATGTGTTCCTGTTACCAAAAGTTCGTTTTCGAGTGCGACAAATTATTAATTTTGGACTGAAATACAAAGCCAAACTTACCCTTCTTAACTCATGTGTTCCTATTACCAAAAGTTCGTTTTCGAGTGCTACAAATTATCAATTTTGGACTGAAATACAAAGCCAAACTTACGCTTCTTAACTCATGTGTTCCTGTTACAAACAGTTCATTTCCGAGTATGACAAATTATTAATCTTGGGCTGAAATACAAAGCCAAACTTACCCTTTTTAACCCATGCGTTCCTGTTACCAAAAGTTAATTCTCGAGTGCGACAAATTATTAATCTTGGACTGAAATACAAAGCCAAACTTACCCTTCTTAACTCATGTGTTCCTATTACCAAAAGTTCGTTTTCGAGTGCTACAAATTATTAATTTTGGACTGAGATACACAGCCAAACTTCTCCTTCTTAACTCATGTGTTCCTGTTACAAGCAGTTCATTTTCGAGTATAAAAAATTATTAATTTTGGACTGAAATACAAAGCCAAACTTACACTTCTAAACTCATGTGTTCCTGTTACAAATATTTCAATTCCGAGTATGAAAAATTATTAATTTAGGGCTGAAATACAAAGCCAAACTTACCTTTTTTAACCCATACGTTCCTGTTACCAAAAGTTAATTCTCGAGTGCGACAAATTATTAATCTTGGACTGAAATACAAAGCCAAACTTATCATTCTTAGCTCATGTGTTTCTGTTAACAAAAGTTCGTTTTCGAGTACGACAAATTATTAATTTTGCACTGAAATACAAAGCCAAACTTACCCTTCTTAGCTCATGTGTTCCTGTTACAAACAGTTCATTTTCGAGTATGAAAAATTATTAATTTTGGACTAAAACACAAAGCCAAAGTTACCCTCCTTAACTCATGTGTTCCTATTACCAAAAGTTCGTTTTCGAGTGCTATAAATCATCAATTTTGGACTGAAATACAAAGCCCAACTTACCCTTCTTAACTCATGTGTTCCTGTTACAAACAGTACATTTTCGAGTTTTAAAAATTATTAATTTTGGTCTGAAATACAAAGCCAAACTTATCCTTCTTAGCTCATGTGTTTCTGTTATCAAAAGTTCGTTTTCGAGTACGACAAATTATTAATTTTGCACTGAAACACAAAGCCAAACTTACCCTTCTTAACTCATGTGTTCCTGTTACAAACAGTACATTTTCGTGTATTAAAAATTATTAATTTTGGTCAGAAATACAAAATCCAAACATACCCTTCTTAAGCCATGCGTTCCTGTTACCAAAAGTTCGTTTTCGAGTGCGACAAATTATTAATTTTGGACTGAAATACAAAGCCAAACTTACCCTTCTTAACTCATGTGTTCCTATTACCAAAAGTTCGTTTTCGAGTGCTACAAATTATCAATTTTGGACTGAAATACAAAGCCAAACTTACCCTTCTTAACTCATGTGTTCCTGTTACAAACAGTTCATTTCCGAGTATGACAAATTATTAATCTTGGACTGAAACACAAAGCCAAAGTTACCCTTCTTAACTCATGTGTTCCTATTACCAAAAGTTCGTTTTCGAGTGCTACAAATTATCAATTTTGGACTGAAATACAAAGCCAAACTTACCCTTCTTAACTCATGTGTTCCTGTTACAAACAGTTCATTGCCGAGTATGAAAAATTATTAATTTTGGACTAAAACACAAAGCCAAAGTTACCCTCCTTAACTCATGTGTTCCTATTACCAAAAGTTCGTTTTCGAGTGCTACAAATTATCAATTTTGGGTTGAAATACAAAACCAAACATACCCTTCTTAACCCATGCGTTCCGTTTGGACTGAAATACAAAGCCCAACTTACTCTTCTTAACTCTTCCTATTACCAAAAGTTCGTTTTCGAGTGCGACAAATTATTAATTTTGGACTGAAATACAAAGCCAAACTTACCCTCCTTAACTCATGTGTTCCTATTACCAAAAGTTCGTTTTCGAGTGCTACAAATTATCAATTTTGGACTGAAATACAAAGCCACACTTACTCTTCTTAACTCATGTGTTCCTTTTACAAACAGTTCATTTCCGAGTATGACAAATTATTAATCTTGGGCTGAAATACAAAGCCAAACATACCCTTGTTAACCCATGCGTTCCTGTTACCAAAAGTTCTTTTCGAGTGCGACAAATTATTAATTTTGGACTGAAATGCAAAGCCAAACTTACCCTTCTTAACTCATGTGTTCCTATTACCAAAAGTTCGTTTTCGAGTGCTACAAATTATCAATTTTGGACTGAAATACAAAGCCAAACTTACCCTTCTTAACTCATGTGTTCCTGTTACAAACAGTTCATTTCCGAGTATGACAAATTATTAATCTTGGACTGAAACACAAAGCCAAAGTTACCCTTCTTAACTCATGTGTTCCTGTTACCAAAAGTTTGTTTTCGAGTGCTACAAATTATCACTTTTTGACAGAAATATAAAGCCAAACTTACCCTTCTTAACTCATGTGTTCCTGTTACAAACAGTTCATTTTCGAGTATGAAAAATTATTAATCTTGGACTGAAACACAAAGCCAAAGTTACCCTTCTTAACTCATGTGTTCCTGTTACCAAAAGTTTGTTTTCGAGTGCTACAAATTATCAATTTTGGACAGAAATACAAAGCCAAACTTACCCTTCTTAACTCATGTGTTCCTGTTACAAACAGTTCATTTCCGAGTATGAAAAATTATTAATCTTGGGCTGAAATACAAAGCCAAACATACCCTTCTTAATCCATGCGTTCCTGTTACCAAAAGTTCGTTTTAGAGTGCGACAAATTATTAATTTTGGACTGAAATACAAAGCCAAACTTACCCTTCTTAACTCATGTGTTCCTGTTACAAACAGTTCATTTCCGAGTATGACAAATTATTAATCTTGTGTTGAAATACAAAACCAAACATACCCTTCTTAACCCATGCGTTCCGTTTGGACTGAAATACAAAGCCCAACTTACTCTTCTTAACTCTTCCTATTACCAAAAGTTCGTTTTCGAGTGCTACAAATTATCAATTTTGGACTGAAATACAAAGCCAAACTTACCCTCCTTAACTCATGTGTTCCTCTTACCAAAAGTTCGTTTTCGAGTGCTACAAATTATCAATTTTGGACTGAAATACAAAGCCAAACTTACCCTTCTTAACTCATGTGTTCCTGTTACAAACAGTTCATTTCCGAGTATGACAAATTATTAATCTTGGGCTGAAATACAAAGCCAAACATACCCTTGTTAACCCATGCGTTCCTGTTACCAAAAGTTCTTTTCGAGTGCGACAAATTATTAATTTTGGACTGAAATGCAAAGCCAAACTTACCCTTCTTAACTCATGTGTTCCTATTACCAAAAGTTCGTTTTCGAGTGCTACAAATTATCAATTTTGGACTGAAATACAAAGCCAAACTTACCCTTCTTAACTCATGTGTTCCTGTTACAAACAGTTCATTTCCGAGTATGACAAATTATTAATCTTGGACTGAAACACAAAGCCAAAGTTACCCTTCTTAACTCATGTGTTCCTGTTACCAAAAGTTTGTTTTCGAGTGCTACAAATTATCACTTTTTGACAGAAATATAAAGCCAAACTTACCCTTCTTAACTCATGTGTTCCTGTTACAAACAGTTCATGTTCGAGTATGAAAAATTATTAATCTTGGACTGAAACACAAAGCCAAAGTTACCCTTCTTAACTCATGTGTTCCTGTTACCAAAAGTTTGTTTTCGAGTGCTACAAATTATCAATTTTGGACAGAAATACAAAGCCAAACTTACCCTTCTTAACTCATGTGTTCCTGTTACAAACAGTTCATTTCCGAGTATGAAAAATTATTAATCTTGGGCTGAAATACAAAGCCAAACATACCCTTCTTAATCCATGCGTTCCTGTTACCAAAAGTTCGTTTTAGAGTGCGACAAATTATTAATTTTGGACTGAAATACAAAGCCAAACTTACCCTTCTTAACTCATGTGTTCCTATTACCAACAGTTCGTTTTCGAGTGCTACAAATTATCAATTTTGGACTGAAATACAAAGCCAAACTTACCCTTCTTAACTCATGTGTTCCTGTTACAAACAGTTCATTTCCGAGTATGACAAATTATTAATCTTGTGTTGAAATACAAAACCAAACATACCCTTCTTAACCCATGCGTTCCGTTTGGACTGAAATACAAAGCCCAACTTACTCTTCTTAACTCTTCCTATTACCAAAAGTTCGTTTTCGAGTGCTACAAATTATCAATTTTGGACTGAAATACAAAGCCCAACTTAACCCTTCTTAACTCATGTGTTCCTGTTACCAAAAGTACGTTTTCGAGTGCGACAAATTATTAATTTTGGACTGAAATACAAAGCCAAACTTACCCTTCTTAACTCATGTGTTCCTATTACCAAAAGTTCGTTTTCGACTGCTACAAATTATCAATTTTGGACTGAAATACAAAGCCAAACTTACCCTTCTTAACTCATGTGTTCCTGTTACAAACAGTTCATTTCCGGGTATGACAAATTATTAATCTTGGACTGAAACACAAAGCCAAAGTTACCCTTCTTAACTCATGTGTTCCTGTTACCAAAAGTTTGTTTTCGAGTGCTACAAATTATCAATTTTGGACAGAAATATAAAGCCAAACTTACCCTTCTTAACTCATGTGTTCCTGTTACAAACAGTTCATTTTCGAGTATGAAAAATTATTAATCTTGGACTGAAACACAAAGCCAAAGTTACCCTTCTTAACTCATGTGTTCCTGTTACCAAAAGTTTGTTTTCGAGTGCTACAAATTATCAATTTTGGACAGAAATACAAAGCCAAACTTACCCTTCTTAACTCATGTGTTCCTGTTACAAACAGTTCATTTCCGAGTATGAAAAATTATTAATCTTGGGCTGAAATACAAAGCCAAACATACCCTTCTTAATCCATGCGTTCCTGTTACCAAAAGTTCGTTTTAGAGTGCGACAAATTATTAATTTTGGACTGAAATACAAAGCCAAACTTACCCTTCTTAACTCATGTGTTCCTATTACCAAAAGTTCGTTTTCGAGTGCTACAAATTATCAATTTTGGACTGAAATACAAAGCCAAACTTACCCTTCTTAACTCATGTGTTCCTGTTACAAACAGTTCATTTCCGAGTATGACAAATTATTAATCTTGTGTTGAAATACAAAACCAAACATACCCTTCTTAACCCATGCGTTCCGTTTGGACTGAAATACAAAGCCCAACTTACTCTTCTTAACTCTTCCTATTACCAAAAGTTCGTTTTCGAGTGCTACAAATTATCAATTTTGGACTGAAATACAAAGCCCAACTTACCCTTCTTAACTCATGTGTTCCTGTTACCAAAAGTTCGTTTTCGAGTGCGACAAATTATTAATTTTGGACTGAAATACAAAGCCCAACTTACCCTTCTTAACTCATGTGTTCCTGTTACCAAAAGTTCGTTTTCGAGTGCGACAAATTATTAATTTTGGACTGAAATACAAAGCCAAACTTACCCTTCTTAACTCATGTGTTCCTATTTCCAAAAGTTCGTTTTCGACTGCTACAAATTATCAATTTTGGACTGAAATACAAAGCCCAACTTACCCTTCTTAACTCATGTGTTCCTGTTACCAAAAGTTTGTTTTCGAGTGCTACAAATTATCACTTTTTGACAGAAATATAAAGCCAAACTTACCCTTCTTAACTCATGTGTTCCTGTTACAAACAGTTCATTTTCGAGTATGAAAAATTATTAATCTTGGACTGAAACACAAAGCCAAAGTTACCCTTCTTAACTCATGTGTTCCTGTTACCAAAAGTTTGTTTTCGAGTGCTACAAATTATCAATTTTGGACAGAAATACAAAGCCAAACTTACCCTTCTTAACTCATGTGTTCCTGTTACAAACAGTTCATTTCCGAGTATGAAAAATTATTAATCTTGGGCTGAAATACAAAGCCAAACATACCCTTCTTAATCCATGCGTTCCTGTTACCAAAAGTTCGTTTTAGAGTGCGACAAATTATTAATTTTGGACTGAAATACAAAGCCAAACTTACCCTTCTTAACTCATGTGTTCCTATTACCAAAAGTTCGTTTTCGAGTGCTACAAATTATCAATTTTGGACTGAAATACAAAGCCAAACTTACCCTTCTTAACTCATGTGTTCCTGTTACAAACAGTTCATTTCCGAGTATGACAAATTATTAGTCTTGGGCTGAAATACAAAGCCAAACATACCCTTGTTAACCCATGCGTTCCTGTTACCAAAACTTCTTTTCGAGTGCGACAAATTATTAATTTTGGACTGAAATGCAAAGCCAAACTTACCCTTCTTAACTCATGTGTTCCTATTACCAAAAGTTCGTTTTCGAGTGCTACAAATTATCAATTTTGGACTGAAATACAAAGCCAAACTTACCCTTCTTAACTCATGTGTTCCTATTACCAAAAGTTCGTTTTCGAGTGCTACAAATTATCAATTTTGGACTGAAATACAAAGCCAAACTTACCCTTCTTAACTCATGTGTTCCTGTTACAAACAGTTCATTTCCGAGTATGACAAATTATTAATCTTGGGTTGAAATACAAAGCCAACCAGACCCTTCTTAACCCATGCGTTCCGTTTTGACTGAAATACAAAGCCCAACTTACTCTTCTTAACTCTTCCTATTACCAAAAGTTCGTTTTCGAGTGCTACAAATTATCAATTTTGGACTGAAATACAAAGCCCAACTTACCCTTCTTAACTCATGTGTTCCTGTTACCAAAAGTTCGTTTTCGAGTGCGACAAATTATTAATTTTGGACTGAAATACAAAGCCAAACTTACCCTTCTTAACTCATGTGTTCCTATTACCAAAAGTTCGTTTTCGAGTGCTACAAATTATCAATTTTGGACTGAAATACAAAGCCAAACTTACGCTTCTTAACTCATGTGTTCCTGTTACAAACAGTTCATTTCCGAGTATGACAAATTATTAATCTTGGGCTGAAATACAAAGCCAAACTTACCCTTTTTAACCCATGCGTTCCTGTTACCAAAAGTTAATTCTCGAGTGCGACAAATTATTAATCTTGGACTGAAATACAAAGCCAAACTTACCCTTCTTAACTCATGTGTTCCTATTACCAAAAGTTCGTTTTCGAGTGCTACAAATTATTAATTTTGGACTGAGATACACAGCCAAACTTCTCCTTCTTAACTCATGTGTTCCTGTTACAAGCAGTTCATTTTCGAGTATAAAAAATTATTAATTTTGGACTGAAATACAAAGCCAAACTTACACTTCTAAACTCATGTGTTCCTGTTACAAATATTTCAATTCCGAGTATGAAAAATTATTAATTTAGGGCTGAAATACAAAGCCAAACTTACCTTTTTTAACCCATGCGTTCCTGTTACCAAAAGTTAATTCTCGAGTGCGACAAATTATTAATCTTGGACTGAAATACAAAGCCAAACTTATCATTCTTAGCTCATGTGTTTCTGTTAACAAAAGTTCGTTTTCGAGTACGACAAATTATTAATTTTGCACTGAAATACAAAGCCAAACTTACCCTTCTTAGCTCATGTGTTCCTGTTACAAACAGTTCATTTTCGAGTATGAAAAATTATTAATTTTGGACTAAAACACAAAGCCAAAGTTACCCTCCTTAACTCATGTGTTCCTATTACCAAAAGTTCGTTTTCGAGTGCTATAAATCATCAATTTTGGACTGAAATACAAAGCCCAACTTACCCTTCTTAACTCATGTGTTCCTGTTACAAACAGTACATTTTCGAGTATTAAAAATTATTAATTTTGGTCTGAAATACAAAGCCAAACTTATCCTTCTTAGCTCATGTGTTTCTGTTATCAAAAGTTCGTTTTCGAGTACGATAAATTATTAATTTTGCACTGAAATACAAAGCCAAACTTACCCTTCTTAGCTCATGTGTTCCTGTTACAAACAGTTCATTTTCGAGTATGTATAATTATTAATTTTTGACTAAAACACAAAGCCAAAGTTACCCTTCTTAACTCATGTGTTCCTATTACCAAAAGTTCGTTTTCGAGAGCTACAAATTATCAATTTTGAACTGAAATACAAAGCCCAACTTACCCTTCTTAACTCATGTGTTCCTGTTACAAACAGTACATTTTCGAGTATTAAAAATTATTAATTTTGGTCTGAAATACAAAGCCAAACTTATCCTTCTTAGCTCATGTGCTTCTGTTATCAAAAGTTCGTTTTCGAGTACGACAAATTATTAATTTTGCACTGAAATACAAAGCCAAACTTACCCTTCTTAGCTCATGTGTTCCTGTTACAAACAGTTCATTTTCGAGTATGAAAAATTATTAATTTTGGACTAAAACACAAAGCCAAAGTTACCCTTCTTAACACATGTGTTCCTATTACCAAAAGTTCGTTTTCGAGAGCTACAAATTATCAATTTTGGACTGAAATACAAAACCCAAATTACCCTTCTTAACTCATGTGTTCCTGTTAGAAACAGTTCATTTTCGAGTATGAAAAATTATAAATTTTGGACTGAAATACAAAGCCTAACTTATCCTTCTTAACTCATGTGTTCCTATTACCAAAAGCTCGTTTTCGAGTGCTACAAATTATCAATTTTGGACTGAAATACAAAGCCCAACTTACCCTTCTTAACTCATGTGTTCCTGTTACAAACAGTACATTTTCGAGTATTAAAAATTATTAATTTTGGTCTGAAATACAAAGCCAAACTTATCCTTCTTAGCTCATGTGTATCTGTTATCAAAAGTTCGTTTTCGAGTACGACAAATTATTAATTTTGCACTGAAACACAAAGCTAAACTTACCCTTCTTAACTCATGTGTTCCTGTTACAAACAGTACATTTTCGAGTATTAAAAATTATTAATTTTGGACTAAAACACAAAGCCAAAGTTACCCTTCTTAACTCATGTGTTCCTATTACCAAAAGTTCGTTTTCGAGTGCTACAAATTATCAATTTTGGACTGAAATACAAAGCCAAACTTACCCTTCTTAACTCATGTGTTCCTGTTACAAACAGTTCATTTCCGAGTATGACAAATTATTAATCTTGGACTGAAACACAAAGCCAAAGTTACCCTTCTTAACTCATGTGTTCCTATTACCAAAAGTTCGTTTTCGAGTGCTACAAATTATCAATTTTGGGTTGAAATACAAAACCAAACATACCCTTCTTAACCCATGCGTTCCGTTTGGACTGAAATACAAAGCCCAACTTACTCTTCTTAACTCTTCCTATTACCAAAAGTTCGTTTTCGAGTGCGACAAATTATTAATTTTGGACTGAAATACAAAGCCAAACTTACCCTCCTTAACTCATGTGTTCCTATTACCAAAAGTTCGTTTTCGAGTGCTACAAATTATCAATTTTGGACTGAAATACAAAGCCAAACTTACCCTTCTTAACTCATGTGTTCCTTTTACAAACAGTTCATTTCCGAGTATGACAAATTATTAATCTTGGGCTGAAATACAAAGCCAAACATACCCTTGTTAACCCATGCGTTCCTGTTACCAAAAGTTCTTTTCGAGTGCGACAAATTATTAATTTTGGACTGAAATGCAAAGCCAAACTTACCCTTCTTAACTCATGTGTTCCTATTACCAAAAGTTCGTTTTCGAGTGCTACAAATTATCAATTTTGGACTGAAATACAAAGCCAAACTTACCCTTCTTAACTCATGTGTTCCTGTTACAAACAGTTCATTTCCGAGTATGACAAATTATTAATCTTGGACTGAAACACAAAGCCAAAGTTACCCTTCTTAACTCATGTGTTCCTGTTACCAAAAGTTTGTTTTCGAGTGCTACAAATTATCACTTTTTGACAGAAATATAAAGCCAAACTTACCCTTCTTAACTCATGTGTTCCTGTTACAAACAGTTCATGTTCGAGTATGAAAAATTATTAATCTTGGACTGAAACACAAAGCCAAAGTTACCCTTCTTAACTCATGTGTTCCTGTTACCAAAAGTTTGTTTTCGAGTGCTACAAATTATCAATTTTGGACAGAAATACAAAGCCAAACTTACCCTTCTTAACTCATGTGTTCCTGTTACAAACAGTTCATTTCCGAGTATGAAAAATTATTAATCTTGGGCTGAAATACAAAGCCAAACATACCCTTCTTAATCCATGCGTTCCTGTTACCAAAAGTTCGTTTTAGAGTGCGACAAATTATTAATTTTGGACTGAAATACAAAGCCAAACTTACCCTTCTTAACTCATGTGTTCCTATTACCAAAAGTTCGTTTTCGAGTGCTACAAATTATCAATTTTGGACTGAAATACAAAGCCAAAGTTACCCTTCTTAACTCATGTGTTCCTGTTACCAAAAGTTTGTTTTCGAGTGCTACAAATTATCAATTTTGGACAGAAATACAAAGCCAAACTTACCCTTCTTAACTCATGTGTTCCTGTTACAAACAGTTCATTTCCGAGTATGACAAATTATTAATCTTGTGTTGAAATACAAAACCAAACATACCCTTCTTAACCCATGCGTTCCGTTTGGACTGAAATACAAAGCCCAACTTACTCTTCTTAACTCTTCCTATTACCAAAAGTTCGTTTTCGAGTGCTACAAATTATCAATTTTGGACTGAAATACAAAGCCCAACTTAACCCTTCTTAACTCATGTGTTCCTGTTACCAAAAGTACGTTTTCGAGTGCGACAAATTATTAATTTTGGACTGAAATACAAAGCCAAACTTACCCTTCTTAACTCATGTGTTCCTATTACCAAAAGTTCGTTTTCGACTGCTACAAATTATCAATTTTGGACTGAAATACAAAGCCAAACTTACCCTTCTTAACTCATGTGTTCCTGTTACAAACAGTTCATTTCCGGGTATGACAAATTATTAATCTTGGACTGAAACACAAAGCCAAAGTTACCCTTCTTAACTCATGTGTTCCTGTTACCAAAAGTTTGTTTTCGAGTGCTACAAATTATCAATTTTGGACAGAAATATAAAGCCAAACTTACCCTTCTTAACTCATGTGTTCCTGTTACAAACAGTTCATTTTCGAGTATGAAAAATTATTAATCTTGGACTGAAACACAAAGCCAAAGTTACCCTTCTTAACTCATGTGTTCCTGTTACCAAAAGTTTGTTTTCGAGTGCTACAAATTATCAATTTTGGACAGAAATACAAAGCCAAACTTACCCTTCTTAACTCATGTGTTCCTGTTACAAACAGTTCATTTCCGAGTATGAAAAATTATTAATCTTGGGCTGAAATACAAAGCCAAACATACCCTTCTTAATCCATGCGTTCCTGTTACCTAAAGTTCGTTTTAGAGTGCGACAAATTATTAATTTTGGACTGAAATACAAAGCCAAACTTACCCTTCTTAACTCATGTGTTCCTATTACCAAAAGTTCGTTTTCGAGTGCTACAAATTATCAATTTTGGACTGAAATATAAAGCCAAACTTACCCTTCTTAACTCATGTGTTCCTGTTACAAACAGTTCATTTCCGAGTATGACAAATTATTAATCTTGTGTTGAAATACAAAACCAAACATACCCTTCTTAACCCATGCGTTCCGTTTGGACTGAAATACAAAGCCCAACTTACTCTTCTTAACTCTTCCTATTACCAAAAGTTCGTTTTCGAGTGCTACAAATTATCAATTTTGGACTGAAATACAAAGCCCAACTTAACCCTTCTTAACTCATGTGTTCCTGTTACCAAAAGTTCGTTTTCGAGTGCGACAAATTATTAATTTTGGACTGAAATACAAAGCCAAACTTACCCTTCTTAACTCATGTGTTCCTATTACCAAAAGTTCGTTTTCGACTGCTACAAATTATCAATTTTGGACTGAAATACAAAGCCAAACTTACCCTTCTTAACTCATGTGTTCCTGTTACAAACAGTTCATTTCCGGGTATGACAAATTATTAATCTTGGACTGAAACACAAAGCCAAAGTTACCCTTCTTAACTCATGTGTTCCTGTTACCAAAAGTTTGTTTTCGAGTGCTACAAATTATCAATTTTGGACAGAAATATAAAGCCAAACTTACCCTTCTTAACTCATGTGTTCCTGTTACAAACAGTTCATTTTCGAGTATGAAAAATTATTAATCTTGGACTGAAACATAAAGCCAAAGTTACCCTTCTTAACTCATGTGTTCCTGTTACCAAAAGTTTGTTTTCGAGTGCTACAAATTATCAATTTTGGACAGAAATACAAAGCCAAACTTACCCTTCTTAACTCATGTGTTCCTGTTACAAACAGTTCATTTCCGAGTATGACAAATTATTAATCTTGGACTGAAACATAAAGCCAAAGTTACCCTTCTTAACTCATGTGTTCCTGTTACCAAAAGTTGGTTTTCGAGTGCTACAAATTATCAATTTTGGACAGAAATACAAAGCCAAACTTACCCTTCTTAACTCATGTGTTCCTGTTACAAACAGTTCATTTCTGAGTATGAAAAATTATTAATCTTGGGCTGAAATACAAAGCCAAACATACCCTTCTTAATCCATGCGTTGCTGTTACCAAAAGTTCGTTTTAGAGTGCGACAAATTATTAATTTTGGACTGAAATACAAAGCCAAACTTACCCTTCTTAACTCATGTGTTCCTATTACCAAAAGTTCGTTTTCGAGTGCTACAAATTATCAATTTTGGACTGAAATACAAAGCCAAACTTACCCTTCTTAACTCATGTGTTCCTGTTACGAACAGTTCATTTCCGAGTATGACAAATTATTAATCTTGGGTTGAAATACAAAACCAAACATACCCTTCTTAACCCATGCGTTCCGCTTGGACTGAAATACAAAGCCCAACTTACTCTTCTTAACTCTTCCTATTACCAAAAGTTCGTTTTCGGGTGCTACAAATTATCAATTTTGGACTGAAATACAAAGCCCAACTTACCCTTCTTAACTCATGTGTTCCTGTTACCAAAAGTTCGTTTTCGAGTGCGACAAATTATTAATTTTGGACTGAAATACAAAGCCAAACTTACCCTTCTTAACTCATGTGTTCCTATTACCAAAAGTTCGTTTTCGAGTGCTACAAATTATCAATTTTGGACTGAAATACAAAGCCAAACTTACCCTTCTTAACTCATGTGTTCCTGTTACAAACAGTTCATTTCCGAGTATGACAAATTATTAATCTTGGGCTGAAATAAAAAGCCAAACATACCCTTGTTAACCCATGCGTTCCTGTTACCAAAACTTCTTTTCGAGTGCGACAAATTATTAATTTTGGACTGAAATGCAAAGCCAAACTTACCCTTCTTAACTCATGTGTTCCTATTACCAAAAGTTTGTTTTCGAGTGCTACAAATTATCAATTTTGGACAGAAATACAAAGCCAAACTTACCCTTCTTAACTCATGTGTTCCTGTTACAAACAGTTCATTTCCGAGTATGAAAAATTATTAATCTTGGGCTGAAATACAAAGCCAAACATACCCTTCTTAATCCATGCGTTCCTGTTACCTAAAGTTCGTTTTAGAGTGCGACAAATTATTAATTTTGGACTGAAATACAAAGCCAAACTTACCCTTCTTAACTCATGTGTTCCTATTACCAAAAGTTCGTTTTCGAGTGCTACAAATTATCAATTTTGGACTGAAATATAAAGCCAAACTTACCCTTCTTAACTCATGTGTTCCTGTTACAAACAGTTCATTTCCGAGTATGACAAATTATTAATCTTGTGTTGAAATACAAAACCAAACATACCCTTCTTAACCCATGCGTTCCGTTTGGACTGAAATACAAAGCCCAACTTACTCTTCTTAACTCTTCCTATTACCAAAAGTTCGTTTTCGAGTGCTACAAATTATCAATTTTGGACTGAAATACAAAGCCCAACTTAACCCTTCTTAACTCATGTGTTCCTGTTACCAAAAGTTCGTTTTCGAGTGCGACAAATTATTAATTTTGGACTGAAATACAAAGCCAAACTTACCCTTCTTAACTCATGTGTTCCTATTACCAAAAGTTCGTTTTCGACTGCTACAAATTATCAATTTTGGACTGAAATACAAAGCCAAACTTACCCTTCTTAACTCATGTGTTCCTGTTACAAACAGTTCATTTCCGGGTATGACAAATTATTAATCTTGGACTGAAACACAAAGCCAAAGTTACCCTTCTTAACTCATGTGTTCCTGTTACCAAAAGTTTGTTTTCGAGTGCTACAAATTATCAATTTTGGACAGAAATATAAAGCCAAACTTACCCTTCTTAACTCATGTGTTCCTGTTACAAACAGTTCATTTTCGAGTATGAAAAATTATTAATCTTGGACTGAAACATAAAGCCAAAGTTACCCTTCTTAACTCATGTGTTCCTGTTACCAAAAGTTTGTTTTCGAGTGCTACAAATTATCAATTTTGGACAGAAATACAAAGCCAAACTTACCCTTCTTAACTCATGTGTTCCTGTTACAAACAGTTCATTTCCGAGTATGACAAATTATTAATCTTGGACTGAAACATAAAGCCAAAGTTACCCTTCTTAACTCATGTGTTCCTGTTACCAAAAGTTGGTTTTCGAGTGCTACAAATTATCAATTTTGGACAGAAATACAAAGCCAAACTTACCCTTCTTAACTCATGTGTTCCTGTTACAAACAGTTCATTTCTGAGTATGAAAAATTATTAATCTTGGGCTGAAATACAAAGCCAAACATACCCTTCTTAATCCATGCGTTGCTGTTACCAAAAGTTCGTTTTAGAGTGCGACAAATTATTAATTTTGGACTGAAATACAAAGCCAAACTTACCCTTCTTAACTCATGTGTTCCTATTACCAAAAGTTCGTTTTCGAGTGCTACAAATTATCAATTTTGGACTGAAATACAAAGCCAAACTTACCCTTCTTAACTCATGTGTTCCTGTTACGAACAGTTCATTTCCGAGTATGACAAATTATTAATCTTGGGTTGAAATACAAAACCAAACATACCCTTCTTAACCCATGCGTTCCGTTTGGACTGAAATACAAAGCCCAACTTACTCTTCTTAACTCTTCCTATTACCAAAAGTTCGTTTTCGGGTGCTACAAATTATCAATTTTGGACTGAAATACAAAGCCCAACTTACCCTTCTTAACTCATGTGTTCCTGTTACCAAAAGTTCGTTTTCGAGTGCGACAAATTATTAATTTTGGACTGAAATACAAAGCCAAACTTACCCTTCTTAACTCATGTGTTCCTATTACCAAAAGTTCGTTTTCGAGTGCTACAAATTATCAATTTTGGACTGAAATACAAAGCCAAACTTACCCTTCTTAACTCATGTGTTCCTGTTACAAACAGTTCATTTCCGAGTAGGACAAATTATTAATCTTGGACTGAAACACAAAGCCAAAGTTACCCTTCTTAACTCATGTGTTCCTGTTACCAAAAGTTCGTTTTCGAGTGCTACAAATTATCAATTTTGGACAGAAATATAAAGCCAAACTTACCCTTCTTAACTCATGTGTTCCTGTTACAAACAGTTCATTTCCGAGTATGACAAATTATTAATCTTGGACTGAAACACAAAGCCAAAGTTACCCTTCTTAACTCATGTGTTCCTGTTACCAAAAGTTTGTTTTCGAGTGCTACAAATTATCAATTTTGGACAGAAATATAAAGCCAAACTTACCCTTCTTAACTCATGTGTTCCTGTTACAAACAGTTCATTTCCGAGTATGACAAATTATTAATCTTGGGTTGAAATACAAAGCCAAACAGACCGTTCTTAACCCATGCGTTCGGTTTGGACTGAAATACAAAGCCCAACTTACTCTTCTTAACTCTTCCTATTACCAAAAGTTCGTTTTTGAGTGCTACAAATTATCAATTTTGGACTGAAATACAAAGCCCAACTTACCCTTCTTAACTCATGTGTTCCTGTTACCAAAAGTTCGTTTTCGAGTGCGACAAATTATTAATTTTGGACTGAAATACAAAGCCAAACTTACCCTTCTTAACTCATGTGTTCCTATTACCAAAAGTTCGTTTTCGAGTGCTACAAATTATCAATTTTGGACTGAAATACAAAGCCAAACTTACCCTTCTTAACTCATGTGTTCCTGTTACAAACAGTTCATTTCCGAGTATGACAAATTATTAATCTTGGGCTGAAATACAAAGCCAAACTTACCCTTTTTAACCCATGCGTTCCTGTTACCAAAAGTTAATTCTCGAGTGCGACAAATTATTAATCTTGGACTGAAATACAAAGCCAAACTTACCCTTCTTAACTCATGTGTTCCTATTACCAAAAGTTCGTTTTCGAGTGCTACAAATTATTAATTTTGGACTGAGATACACAGCCAAACTTCTCCTTCTTAACTCATGTGTTCCTGTTACAAGCAGTTCATTTTCGAGTATAAAAAATTATTAATTTTGGACTGAAATACAACGCCAAACTTACACTTCTAAACTCATGTGTTCCTGTTACAAATATTTCAATTCCGAGTATGAAAAATTATTAATTTAGGGCTGAAATACAAAGCCAAACTTACCTTTTTTAACCCATGCGTTCCTGTTACCAAAAGTTAATTCTCGAGTGAGACAAATTATTAATCTTGGACTGAAATACAAAGCCAAACTTATCATTCTTAGCTCATGCGTTTCTGTTAACAAAAGTTCGTTTTCGAGTACGACAAATTATTAATTTTGGACTGGAATACAAAGCCAAATTTACACTTCTTAACTCATGTGTTCCTGTTACCAAAAGTTCGTTTTCGAGTGCGACAAATTATTAATTTTGGACTGGAATACAAAGCCAAATTTACCCTTCTTAACTCATGTGTTGCTGTTACCAAAGTTCGTTTTCGAGTGCGACAAATTATTAATTTTGCACTGAAATACAAAGCCAAACTTACCCTTCTTAGCTCATGTGTTCCTGTTACAAACAGTTCATTTTCGAGTATTAAAAATTATTAATTTTGGTCTGAAATACAAAGCCAAACTTATCCTTCTTAGCTCATGTGTTTCTGTTATCAAAAGTTCGTTTTCGAGTACGACAAATTATTAATTTTGCACTGAAATACAAAGCCAAACTTACCCTTCTTAGCTCATGTGTTCCTGTTACAAACAGTTCATTTTCGAGTATGTAAAATTATTAATTTTTGACTAAAACACAAAGCCAAAGTTACCCTTCTTAACTCATGTGTTCCTATTACCAAAAGTTCGTTTTCGAGAGCTACAAATTATCAATTTTGAACTGAAATACAAAGCCCAACTTACCCTTCTTAACTCATGTGTTCCTGTTACAAACAGTACATTTTCGAGTATTAAAAATTATTAATTTTGGTCTGAAATACAAAGCCAAACTTATCCTTCTTAGCTCATGTGCTTCTGTTATCAAAAGTTCGTTTTCGAGTACGACAAATTATTAATTTTGCACTGAAATACAAAGCCAAACTTACCCTTCTTAGCTCATGTGTTCCTGTTACAAACAGTTCATTTTCGAGTATGAAAAATTATTAATTTTGGACTAAAACACAAAGCCAAAGTTACCCTTCTTAACACATGTGTTCCTATTACCAAAAGTTCGTTTTCGAGAGCTAAAAATTATCAATTTTGGACTGAAATACAAAACCCAAATTACCCTTCTTAACTCATGTGTTCCTGTTAGAAACAGTTCATTTTCGAGTATGAAAAATTATAAATTTTGGACTGAAATACAAAGCCTAACTTATCCTTCTTAACTCATGTGTTCCTATTACCAAAAGCTCGTTTTCGAGTGCTACAAATTATCAATTTTGGACTGAAATACAAAGCCCAACTTACCCTTCTTAACTCATGTGTTCCTGTTACAAACAGTACATTTTCGAGTATTAAAAATTATTAATTTTGGTCTGAAATACAAAGCCAAACTTATCCTTCTTAGCTCATGTGTATCTGTTATCAAAAGTTCGTTTTCGAGTACGACAAATTATTAATTTTGCACTGAAACACAAAGCTAAACTTACCCTTCTTAACTCATGTGTTCCTGTTACAAACAGTACATTTTCGAGTATTAAAAATTATTAATTTTGGACTAAAACACAAAGCCAAAGTTACCCTTCTTAACTCATGTGTTCCTATTACCAAAAGTTCGTTTTCGACAGATACAAATTATCAATTTTGGACTGAAATACAAAGCCCAACTTACCCTTCTTAACTCATGTGTTCCTGTTACAAACAGTACATTTTCGAGTATTAAAAATTATTAATTTTGGTCAGAAATACAAAGCCAAACTTATCCTTCTTAGCTCATGTGTTTCTGTTATCAAAAGTTCGTTTTCGAGTACGACAAATTATTAATTTTGCACTGAAATACAAAGCCAAACTTACCCTTCTTAACTCATGTGTTCCTGTTACAAACACTTCATTTCTGAGTATTAAAAATTATTAATCTTGGGCTGAAATACAAAGCCAAACATACCCTTCTTAATCCATGCGTTGCTGTTACCAAAAGTTCGTTTTAGAGTGCGACAAATTATTAATTTTGGACTGAAATACAAAGCCAAACTTACCCTTCTTAACTCATGTGTTCCTATTACCAAAAGTTCGTTTTCGAGTGCTACAAATTATCAATTTTGGACTGAAATACAAAGCCAAACTTACCCTTCTTAACTCATGTGTTCCTGTTACGAACAGTTCATTTCCGAGTATGACAAATTATTAATCTTGGGTTGAAATACAAAACCAAACATACCCTTCTTAACCCATGCGTTCCGTTTGGACTGAAATACAAAGCCTAACTTATCCTTCTTAACTCATGTGTTCCTATTACCAAAAGCTCGTTTTCGAGTGCTACAAATTATCAATTTTGCACTGAAATACAAAGCCAAACTTACCCTTCTTAGCTCATGTGTTCCTGTTACAAACAGTTCATTTTCGAGTATGTAAAATTATTAATTTTTGACTAAAACACAAAGCCAAAGTTACCCTTCTTAACTCATGTGTTCCTATTACCAAAAGTTCGTTTTCGAGAGCTACAAATTATCAATTTTGAACTGAAATACAAAGCCCAACTTACCCTTCTTAACTCATGTGTTCCTGTTACAAACAGTACATTTTCGAGTATTAAAAATTATTAATTTTGGTCTGAAATACAAAGCCAAACTTATCCTTCTTAGCTCATGTGCTTCTGTTATCAAAAGTTCGTTTTCGAGTACGACAAATTATTAATTTTGCACTGAAATACAAAGCCAAACTTACCCTTCTTAGCTCATGTGTTCCTGTTACAAACAGTTCATTTTCGAGTATGAAAAATTATTAATTTTGGACTAAAACACAAAGCCAAAGTTACCCTTCTTAACACATGTGTTCCTATTACCAAAAGTTCGTTTTCGAGAGCTAAAAATTATCAATTTTGGACTGAAATACAAAACCCAAATTACCCTTCTTAACTCATGTGTTCCTGTTAGAAACAGTTCATTTTCGAGTATGAAAAATTATAAATTTTGGACTGAAATACAAAGCCTAACTTATCCTTCTTAACTCATGTGTTCCTATTACCAAAAGCTCTTTTTCGAGTGCTACAAATTATCAATTTTGGACTGAAATACAAAGCCCAACTTACCCTTCTTAACTCATGTGTTCCTGTTACAAACAGTACATTTTCGAGTATTAAAAATTATTAATTTTGGTCTGAAATACAAAGCCAAACTTATCCTTCTTAGCTCATGTGTATCTGTTATCAAAAGTTCGTTTTCGAGTACGACAAATTATTAATTTTGCACTGAAACACAAAGCTAAACTTACCCTTCTTAACTCATGTGTTCCTGTTACAAACAGTACATTTTCGAGTATTAAAACTTATTAATTTTGGACTGAAATACAAAGCCTAACTTATCCTTCTTAACTCATGTGTTCCTATTACCAAAAGTTCGTTTTCGAGTGCTACAAATTATCAATTTTGGACTGAAATACAAAGCCCAACTTACCCTTCTTAACTCATGTGTTCCTGTTACCAAAAGTTCGTTTTCGAGTGCGACAAATTATTAATTTTGGACTGAAATACAAAGCCAAACTTACCCTTCTTAACTCATGTGTTCCTATTACCAAAAGTTCGTTTTCGAGTGCTACAAATTATCAATTTTGGACTGAAATACAAAGCCAAACTTACCCTTCTTAACTCATGTGTTCCTGTTACAAACAGTTCATTTCCGAGTATGACAAATTATTAATCTTGGGCTGAAATACAAAGCCAAACTTACCCTTTTTAACCCATGCGTTCCTGTTACCAAAAGTTAATTCTCGAGTGCGACAAATTATTAATCTTGGACTGAAATACAAAGCCACACTTACCCTTCTTAACTCATGTGTTCCTATTACCAAAAGTTCGTTTTCGAGTGCTACAAATTATTAATTTTGGACTGAGATACACAACCAAACTTCTCCTTCTTAACTCATGTGTTCCTGTTACAAGCAGTTCATTTTCGAGTATAAAAAATTATTAATTTTGGACTGAAATACAAAGCCAAACTTACACTTCTAAACTCATGTGTTCCTGTTACAAATATTTCAATTCCGAGTATGAAAAATTATTAATTTAGGGCTGAAATACAAAGCCAAACTTACCTTTTTTAACCCATGCGTTCCTGTTACCAAAAGTTAATTCTCGAGTGCGACAAATTATTAATCTTGGACTGAAATACAAAGCCAAACTTATCATTCTTAGCTCATGTGTTTCTGTTAACAAAAGTTCGTTTTCGAGTACGACAAATTATTAATTTTGCACTGAAATACAAAGCCAAACTTACCCTTCTTAGCTCATGTGTTCCTGTTACAAACAGTTCATTTTCGAGTATGAAAAATTATTAATTTTGGACTAAAACACAAAGCCAAAGTTACCCTTCTTAACTCATGTGTTCCTGTTACCAAAAGTTCGTTTTCGAGTGCGACAAATTATTAATTTTGGACTGGAATACATAGCCAAATTTACCCTTCTTAACTCATGTGTTGCTGTTACCAAAGTTCGTTTTCGAGTGCGACAAATTATTAATTTTGCACTGAAATACAAAGCCAAACTTACCCTTCTTAGCTCATGTGTTCCTGTTACAAACAGTTCATTTTCGAGTATGAAAAATTATTAATTTTGGACTAAAACACAAAGCCAAAGTTACCCTCCTTAACTCATGTGTTCCTATTACCAAAAGTTCGTTTTCGAGTGCTATAAATTATCAATTTTGGACTGAAATACAAAGCCCAACTTACCCTTCTTAACTCATGTGTTCCTGTTACAAACAGTACATTTTCGAGTATTAAAAATTATTAATTTTGGTCTGAAATACAAAGCCAAACTTATCCTTCTTAGCTCATGTGTTTCTGTTATCAAAAGTTCGTTTTCGAGTACGACAAATTATTAATTTTGCACTGAAATACAAAGCCAAACTTACCCTTCTTAGCTCATGTGTTCCTGTTACAAACAGTTCATTTTCGAGTATGTAAAATTATTAATTTTTAACTAAAACACAAAGCCAAAGTTACCCTTCTTAACTCATGTGTTCCTATTACCAAAAGTTCGTTTTCGAGAGCTACAAATTATCAATTTTTAACTGAAATACAAAGCCCAACTTACCCTTCTTAACTCATGTGTTCCTGTTACAAACAGTACATTTTCGAGTATTAAAAATTATTAATTTTGGTCTGAAATACAAAGCCAAACTTATCCTTCTTAGCTCATGTGCTTCTGTTATCAAAAGTTCGTTTTCGAGTACGACAAATTATTAATTTTGCACTGAAATACAAAGCCAAACTTACCCTTCTTAGTTCATGTGTTCCTGTTACAAACAGTACATTTTCGAGTATTAAAAATTATTAATTTTGGTCTGAAATACAAAGCCAAACTTATCCTTCTTAGCTCATGTGCTTCTGTTATCAAAAGTTCGTTTTCGAGTACGACAAATTATTAATTTTGCACTGAAATACAAAGCCAAACTTACCCTTCTTAACTCATGTGTTCCTGTTAAAAACAGTACATTTTCGAGTATTAAAAATTATTAATTTTGGTCTGAAATACAAAGCCAAACTTATCCTTCTTAGCTCATGTGTTTCTGTTTTCAAAAGTTCGTTTTCGAGTACGACAAGTTATTAATTTTGCACTGAAATACAAAGCCAAACTTACCCTTCTTAGCTCATGTGTTCCTGTTACAAACAGTTCATTTTCGAGTATGAAAAATTATTAATTTTGGACTAAAACACAAAGCCAAAGTTACCCTTCTTAACTCATGTGTTCCTATTACCAAAAGTTCGTTTTCGAGAGCTAAAAATTATCAATTTTGGACTGAAATACAAAACCCAAATTACCCTTCTTAACTCATGTGTTCCTGTTAGAAACAGTTCATTTTCGAGTATGAAAAATTATAAATTTTGGACTGAAATACAAAGCCTAACTTATCCTTCTTAACTCATGTGTTCCTATTAAAAAAAGCTCGTTTTCGAGTGCTACAAATTATCAATTTTGGACTGAAATACAATGCCCAACTTACCCTTCTTAACTCATGTGTTCCTGTTACAAACAGTACATTTTCGAGTATTAAAAATTATTAATTTTGGTCTGAAATACAAAGCCAAACTTATCCTTCTTAGCTCATGTGTTTCTGTTATCAAAAGTTCGTTTTCGAGTACGACAAATTATTAATTTTGCACTGAAACACAAAGCCAAACTTACGCTTCTTAACTCATGCGTTCCTGTTACAAACAGTACATTTTCGAGTATTAAAAATTATTAATTTTGGTCTGAAATACAAAGCCAAATTTATCCTTCTTAGCTCATGTGTTCCTGTTATCAAAAGTTCGTTTTCGAGTACTACAAATTATTAATATTGCACTGAAATACAAAGCCAAACTTACCCTTCTTAGCTCATGTGTTCCTGTTACAAACAGTTCATTTTCGAGTATGAAAAATTATTAATTTTGGACTAAAACACAAAGCCAAAATTACCCTTCTTAACTCATGTGTTCCTATTTCCAAAAGTTCGTTTTCGAGTGCTACAAATTATCAATTTTGGACTGAAATACAAAGCCCAACTTACCTTTCTTAACTCATGTGTTCCTGTTAGAAACAGTTCATTTTCGAGTATGAAAAATTATAAATTTTGGACTGAAATACAAAGCCTAACTTATCCTTCTTAACTCATGTGTTCCTATTACCAAAAGCTCGTTTTCGAGTGCTACAAATTATCAATTTTGGACTGAAATACAATGCCCAACTTACCCTTCGTAACTCATGTGTTCCTGTTACAAACAGTACATTTTCGAGTATTAAAAATTATTAATTTTGGTCTGAAATACAAAGCCAAACTTATCCTTCTTAGCTCATGTGCTTCTGTTATCAAAAGTTCGTTTTCGAGTACCACAAATTATTAATTTTGCACTGAAATACAAAGCCAAACTTACCCTTCTTAGCTCATGTGTTCCTGTTACAAACAGTTCATTTTCGAGTATGAAAAATTATTAATTTTGGACTAAAACACAAAGCCAAAGTTACCCTTCTTAACACATGTGTTCCTATTACCAAAAGTTCGTTTTCGAGAGCTAAAAATTATCAATTTTGGACTGAAATACAAAGCCCAACTTACCCTTCTTAACTCATGTGTTCCTGTTAGAAACAGTTCATTTTCGAGTATGAAAAATTATAAATTTTGGACTGAAATACAAAGCCAAAGTTACCCTTCTTAACGCATGTGTTCCTATTACCAAAAGTTCGTTTTCGAGAGCTACAAATTATCAATTTTGAACTGAAATACAAAGCCCAACTTACCCTTCTTAACTCATGTGTTCCTGTTACAAACAGTACATTTTCGAGTATTAAAAATTATTAATTTTGGTCTGAAATACAAAGCCAAACTTATCCTTCTTAGCTCATGTGCTTCTGTTATCAAAAGTTCGTTTTCGAGTACGACAAATTATTAATTTTGCACTGAAATACAAAGCCAAACTTACCCTTCTTAGCTCATGTGTTCCTGTTACAAACAGTTCATTTTCGAGTATGAAAAATTATTAATTTTGGACTAAAACACAAAGCCAAAGTTACCCTTCTTAACACATGTGTTCCTATTACCAAAAGTTCGTTTTCGAGAGCTACAAATTATCAATTTTGAACTGAAATACAAAGCCCAACTTACCCTTCTTAACTCATGTGTTCCTGTTACAAACAGTACATTTTCGAGTATTAAAAATTATTAATTTTGGTCTGAAATACAAAGCCAAACTTATCCTTCTTAGCTCATGTGCTTCTGTTATCAAAAGTTCGTTTTCGAGTACGACAAATTATTAATTTTGCACTGAAATACAAAGCCAAACTTACCCTTCTTAGCTCATGTGTTCCTGTTACAAACAGTTCATTTTCGAGTATGAAAAATTATTAATTTTGGACTAAAACACAAAGCCAAAGTTACCCTTCTTAACACATGTGTTCCTATTACCAAAAGTTCGTTTTCGAGAGCTAAAAATTATCAATTTTGGACTGAAATACAAAACCCAAATTACCCTTCTTAACTCATGTGTTCCTGTTAGAAACAGTTCATTTTCGAGTATGAAAAATTATAAATTTTGGACTGAAATACAAAGCCTAACTTATCCTTCTTAACTCATGTGTTCCTATTACCAAAAGCTCTTTTTCGAGTGCTACAAATTATCAATTTTGGACTGAAATACAAAGCCCAACTTACCCTTCTTAACTCATGTGTTCCTGTTACAAACAGTACATTTTCGAGTATTAAAAATTATTAATTTTGGTCTGAAATACAAAGCCAAACTTATCCTTCTTAGCTCATGTGTATCTGTTATCAAAAGTTCGTTTTCGAGTACGACAAATTATTAATTTTGCACTGAAACACAAAGCTAAACTTACCCTTCTTAACTCATGTGTTCCTGTTACAAACAGTACATTTTCGAGTATTAAAACTTATTAATTTTGGACTGAAATACAAAGCCTAACTTATCCTTCTTAACTCATGTGTTCCTATTACCAAAAGTTCGTTTTCGAGTGCTACAAATTATCAATTTTGGACTGAAATACAAAGCCCAACTTACCCTTCTTAACTCATGTGTTCCTGTTACCAAAAGTTCGTTTTCGAGTGCGACAAATTATTAATTTTGGACTGAAATACAAAGCCAAACTTACCCTTCTTAACTCATGTGTTCCTATTACCAAAAGTTCGTTTTCGAGTGCTACAAATTATCAATTTTGGACTGAAATACAAAGCCAAACTTACCCTTCTTAACTCATGTGTTCCTGTTACAAACAGTTCATTTCCGAGTATGACAAATTATTAATCTTGGGCTGAAATACAAAGCCAAACTTACCCTTTTTAACCCATGCGTTCCTGTTACCAAAAGTTAATTCTCGAGTGCGACAAATTATTAATCTTGGACTGAAATACAAAGCCACACTTACCCTTCTTAACTCATGTGTTCCTATTACCAAAAGTTCGTTTTCGAGTGCTACAAATTATTAATTTTGGACTGAGATACACAACCAAACTTCTCCTTCTTAACTCATGTGTTCCTGTTACAAGCAGTTCATTTTCGAGTATAAAAAATTATTAATTTTGGACTGAAATACAAAGCCAAACTTACACTTCTAAACTCATGTGTTCCTGTTACAAATATTTCAATTCCGAGTATGAAAAATTATTAATTTAGGGCTGAAATACAAAGCCAAACTTACCTTTTTTAACCCATGCGTTCCTGTTACCAAAAGTTAATTCTCGAGTGCGACAAATTATTAATCTTGGACTGAAATACAAAGCCAAACTTATCATTCTTAGCTCATGTGTTTCTGTTAACAAAAGTTCGTTTTCGAGTACGACAAATTATTAATTTTGCACTGAAATACAAAGCCAAACTTACCCTTCTTAGCTCATGTGTTCCTGTTACAAACAGTTCATTTTCGAGTATGAAAAATTATTAATTTTGGACTAAAACACAAAGCCAAAGTTACCCTTCTTAACTCATGTGTTCCTGTTACCAAAAGTTCGTTTTCGAGTGCGACAAATTATTAATTTTGGACTGGAATACATAGCCAAATTTACCCTTCTTAACTCATGTGTTGCTGTTACCAAAGTTCGTTTTCGAGTGCGACAAATTATTAATTTTGCACTGAAATACAAAGCCAAACTTACCCTTCTTAGCTCATGTGTTCCTGTTACAAACAGTTCATTTTCGAGTATGAAAAATTATTAATTTTGGACTAAAACACAAAGCCAAAGTTACCCTCCTTAACTCATGTGTTCCTATTACCAAAAGTTCGTTTTCGAGTGCTATAAATTATCAATTTTGGACTGAAATACAAAGCCCAACTTACCCTTCTTAACTCATGTGTTCCTGTTACAAACAGTACATTTTCGAGTATTAAAAATTATTAATTTTGGTCTGAAATACAAAGCCAAACTTATCCTTCTTAGCTCATGTGTTTCTGTTATCAAAAGTTCGTTTTCGAGTACGACAAATTATTAATTTTGCACTGAAATACAAAGCCAAACTTACCCTTCTTAGCTCATGTGTTCCTGTTACAAACAGTTCATTTTCGAGTATGTAAAATTATTAATTTTTAACTAAAACACAAAGCCAAAGTTACCCTTCTTAACTCATGTGTTCCTATTACCAAAAGTTCGTTTTCGAGAGCTACAAATTATCAATTTTTAACTGAAATACAAAGCCCAACTTACCCTTCTTAACTCATGTGTTCCTGTTACAAACAGTACATTTTCGAGTATTAAAAATTATTAATTTTGGTCTGAAATACAAAGCCAAACTTATCCTTCTTAGCTCATGTGCTTCTGTTATCAAAAGTTCGTTTTCGAGTACGACAAATTATTAATTTTGCACTGAAATACAAAGCCAAACTTACCCTTCTTAGTTCATGTGTTCCTGTTACAAACAGTACATTTTCGAGTATTAAAAATTATTAATTTTGGTCTGAAATACAAAGCCAAACTTATCCTTCTTAGCTCATGTGCTTCTGTTATCAAAAGTTCGTTTTCGAGTACGACAAATTATTAATTTTGCACTGAAATACAAAGCCAAACTTACCCTTCTTAACTCATGTGTTCCTGTTACAAACAGTACATTTTCGAGTATTAAAAATTATTAATTTTGGTCTGAAATACAAAGCCAAACTTATCCTTCTTAGCTCATGTGTTTCTGTTTTCAAAAGTTCGTTTTCGAGTACGACAAGTTATTAATTTTGCACTGAAATACAAAGCCAAACTTACCCTTCTTAGCTCATGTGTTCCTGTTACAAACAGTTCATTTTCGAGTATGAAAAATTATTAATTTTGGACTAAAACACAAAGCCAAAGTTACCCTTCTTAACTCATGTGTTCCTATTACCAAAAGTTCGTTTTCGAGAGCTAAAAATTATTAATTTTGGACTGAAATACAAAACCCAAATTACCCTTCTTAACTCATGTGTTCCTGTTAGAAACAGTTCATTTTCGAGTATGAAAAATTATAAATTTTGGACTGAAATACAAAGCCTAACTTATCCTTCTTAACTCATGTGTTCCTATTAAAAAAAGCTCGTTTTCGAGTGCTACAAATTATCAATTTTGGACTGAAATACAATGCCCAACTTACCCTTCTTAACTCATGTGTTCCTGTTACAAACAGTACATTTTCGAGTATTAAAAATTATTAATTTTGGTCTGAAATACAAAGCCAAACTTATCCTTCTTAGCTCATGTGTTTCTGTTATCAAAAGTTCGTTTTCGAGTACGACAAATTATTAATTTTGCACTGAAACACAAAGCCAAACTTACGCTTCTTAACTCATGCGTTCCTGTTACAAACAGTACATTTTCGAGTATTAAAAATTATTAATTTTGGTCTGAAATACAAAGCCAAATTTATCCTTCTTAGCTCATGTGTTCCTGTTATCAAAAGTTCGTTTTCGAGTACTACAAATTATTAATATTGCACTGAAATACAAAGCCAAACTTACCCTTCTTAGCTCATGTGTTCCTGTTACAAACAGTTCATTTTCGAGTATGAAAAATTATTAATTTTGGACTAAAACACAAAGCCAAAATTACCCTTCTTAACTCATGTGTTCCTATTTCCAAAAGTTCGTTTTCGAGTGCTACAAATTATCAATTTTGGACTGAAATACAAAGCCCAACTTACCTTTCTTAACTCATGTGTTCCTGTTAGAAACAGTTCATTTTCGAGTATGAAAAATTATAAATTTTGGACTGAAATACAAAGCCTAACTTATCCTTCTTAACTCATGTGTTCCTATTACCAAAAGCTCGTTTTCGAGTGCTACAAATTATCAATTTTGGACTGAAATACAATGCCCAACTTACCCTTCGTAACTCATGTGTTCCTGTTACAAACAGTACATTTTCGAGTATTAAAAATTATTAATTTTGGTCTGAAATACAAAGCCAAACTTATCCTTCTTAGCTCATGTGCTTCTGTTATCAAAAGTTCGTTTTCGAGTACGACAAATTATTAATTTTGCACTGAAATACAAAGCCAAACTTACCCTTCTTAGCTCATGTGTTCCTGTTACAAACAGTTCATTTTCGAGTATGAAAAATTATTAATTTTGGACTAAAACACAAAGCCAAAGTTACCCTTCTTAACACATGTGTTCCTATTACCAAAAGTTCGTTTTCGAGAGCTAAAAATTATCAATTTTGGACTGAAATACAAAGCCCAACTTACCCTTCTTAACTCATGTGTTCCTGTTAGAAACAGTTCATTTTCGAGTATGAAAAATTATATATTTTGGACTGAAATACAAAGCCAAAGTTACCCTTCTTAACTCATGTGTTCCTATTACCAAAAGTTCGTTTTCGAGAGCTACAAATTATCAATTTTGAACTGAAATACAAAGCCCAACTTACCCTTCTTAACTCATGTGTTCCTGTTACAAACAGTACATTTTCGAGTATTAAAAATTATTAATTTTGGTCTGAAATACAAAGCCAAACTTATCCTTCTTAGCTCATGTGCTTCTGTTATCAAAAGTTCGTTTTCGAGTACGACAAATTATTAATTTTGCACTGAAATACAAAGCCAAACTTACCCTTCTTAGCTCATGTGTTCCTGTTACAAACAGTTCATTTTCGAGTATGAAAAATTATTAATTTTGGACTAAAACACAAAGCCAAAGTTACCCTTCTTAACACATGTGTTCCTATTACCAAAAGTTCGTTTTCGAGAGCTAAAAATTATTAATTTTGGACTGAAATACAAAACCCAAATTACCCTTCTTAACTCATGTGTTCCTGTTAGAAACAGTTCATTTTCGAGTATGAAAAATTATAAATTTTGGACTGAAATACAAAGCCTAACTTATCCTTCTTAACTCATGTGTTCCTATTACCAAAAGCTCGTTTTCGAGTGCTACAAATTATCAATTTTGGACTGAAATACAAAGCCCAACTTACCCTTCTTAACTCATGTGTTCCTGTTACAAACAGTACATTTTCGAGTATTAAAAATTATTAATTTTGGTCTGAAATACAAAGCCAAACTTATCCTTCTTAGCTCATGTGTATCTGTTATCAAAAGTTCGTTTTCGAGTACGACAAATTATTAATTTTGCACTGAAACACAAAGCTAAACTTACCCTTCTTAACTCATGTGTTCCTGTTACAAACAGTACATTTTCGAGTATTAAAAATTATTAATTTTGGACTAAAACACAAAGCCAAAGTTACCCTTCTTAACTCATGTGTTCCTATTACCAAAAGTTCGTTTTCGAGAGATACAAATTATCAATTTTGGACTGAAATACAAAGCCCAACTTACCCTTCTTAACTCAAGTGTTCCTGTTACAAACAGTACATTTTCGAGTATTAAAAATTATTAATTTTGGTCAGAAATACAAAGCCAAACTTATCCTTCTTAGCTCATGTGTTTCTGTTATCAAAAGTTCGTTTTCGAGTACGACAAATTATTAATTTTGCACTGAAATACAAAGCCAAACTTACCCTTCTTAACTCATGTGTTCCTGTTACAAACAGTTCATTTCTGAGTATTAAAAATTATTAATCTTGGGCTGAAATACAAAGCCAAACATACCCTTCTTAATCCATGCGTTGCTGTTACCAAAAGTTCGTTTTAGAGTGCGACAAATTATTAATTTTGGACTGAAATACAAAGCCAAACTTACCCTTCTTAACTCATGTGTTCCTATTACCAAAAGTTCGTTTTCGAGTGCTACAAATTATCAATTTTGGACTGAAATACAAAGCCAAACTTACCCTTCTTAACTCATGTGTTCCTGTTACGAACAGTTCATTTCCGAGTATGACAAATTATTAAACTTGGGTTGAAATACAAAACCAAACATACCCTTCTTAACCCATGCGTTCCGTTTGGACTGAAATACAAAGCCTAACTTATCCTTCTTAACTCATGTGTTCCTATTACCAAAAGCTCGTTTTCGAGTGCTACAAATTATCAATTTTGCACTGAAATACAAAGCCAAACTTACCCTTCTTAGCTCATGTGTTCCTGTTACAAACAGTTCATTTTCGAGTATGTAAAATTATTAATTTTTGACTAAAACACAAAGCCAAAGTTACCCTTCTTAACTCATGTGTTCCTATTACCAAAAGTTCGTTTTCGAGAGCTACAAATTATCAATTTTGAACTGAAATACAAAGCCCAACTTACCCTTCTTAACTCATGTGTTCCTGTTACAAACAGTACATTTTCGAGTATTAAAAATTATTAATTTTGGTCTGAAATACAAAGCCAAACTTATCCTTCTTAGCTCATGTGCTTCTGTTATCAAAAGTTCGTTTTCGAGTACGACAAATTATTAATTTTGCACTGAAATACAAAGCCAAACTTACCCTTCTTAGCTCATGTGTTCCTGTTACAAACAGTTCATTTTCGAGTATGAAAAATTATTAATTTTGGACTAAAACACAAAGCCAAAGTTACCCTTCTTAACACATGTGTTCCTATTACCAAAAGTTCGTTTTCGAGAGCTAAAAATTATCAATTTTGGACTGAAATACAAAACCCAAATTACCCTTCTTAACTCATGTGTTCCTGTTAGAAACAGTTCATTTTCGAGTATGAAAAATTATAAATTTTGGACTGAAATACAAAGCCTAACTTATCCTTCTTAACTCATGTGTTCCTATTACCAAAAGCTCTTTTTCGAGTGCTACAAATTATCAATTTTGGACTGAAATACAAAGCCCAACTTACCCTTCTTAACTCATGTGTTCCTGTTACAAACAGTACATTTTCGAGTATTAAAAATTATTAATTTTGGTCTGAAATACAAAGCCAAACTTATCCTTCTTAGCTCATGTGTATCTGTTATCAAAAGTTCGTTTTCGAGTACGACAAATTATTAATTTTGCACTGAAACACAAAGCTAAACTTACCCTTCTTAACTCATGTGTTCCTGTTACAAACAGTACATTTTCGAGTATTAAAACTTATTAATTTTGGACTGAAATACAAAGCCAAAGTTACCCTTCTTAACTCATGTGTTCCTATTACCAAAAGTTCGTTTTCGAGAGCTACAAATTATCAATTTTGAACTGAAATACAAAGCCCAACTTACCCTTCTTAACTCATGTGTTCCTGTTACAAACAGTACATTTTCGAGTATTAAAAATTATTAATTTTGGTCTGAAATACAAAGCCAAACTTATCCTTCTTAGCTCATGTGCTTCTGTTATCAAAAGTTCGTTTTCGAGTACGACAAATTATTAATTTTGCACTGAAATACAAAGCCAAACTTACCCTTCTTAGCTCATGTGTTCCTGTTACAAACAGTTCATTTTCGAGTATGAAAAATTATTAATTTTGGACTAAAACACAAAGCCAAAGTTACCCTTCTTAACACATGTGTTCCTATTACCAAAAGTTCGTTTTCGAGAGCTAAAAATTATTAATTTTGGACTGAAATACAAAACCCAAATTACCCTTCTTAACTCATGTGTTCCTGTTAGAAACAGTTCATTTTCGAGTATGAAAAATTATAAATTTTGGACTGAAATACAAAGCCTAACTTATCCTTCTTAACTCATGTGTTCCTATTACCAAAAGCTCGTTTTCGAGTGCTACAAATTATCAATTTTGGACTGAAATACAAAGCCCAACTTACCCTTCTTAACTCATGTGTTCCTGTTACAAACAGTACATTTTCGAGTATTAAAAATTATTAATTTTGGTCTGAAATACAAAGCCAAACTTATCCTTCTTAGCTCATGTGTATCTGTTATCAAAAGTTCGTTTTCGAGTACGACAAATTATTAATTTTGCACTGAAACACAAAGCTAAACTTACCCTTCTTAACTCATGTGTTCCTGTTACAAACAGTACATTTTCGAGTATTAAAAATTATTAATTTTGGACTAAAACACAAAGCCAAAGTTACCCTTCTTAACTCATGTGTTCCTATTACCAAAAGTTCGTTTTCGAGAGATACAAATTATCAATTTTGGACTGAAATACAAAGCCCAACTTACCCTTCTTAACTCAAGTGTTCCTGTTACAAACAGTACATTTTCGAGTATTAAAAATTATTAATTTTGGTCAGAAATACAAAGCCAAACTTATCCTTCTTAGCTCATGTGTTTCTGTTATCAAAAGTTCGTTTTCGAGTACGACAAATTATTAATTTTGCACTGAAATACAAAGCCAAACTTACCCTTCTTAACTCATGTGTTCCTGTTACAAACAGTTCATTTCTGAGTATTAAAAATTATTAATCTTGGGCTGAAATACAAAGCCAAACATACCCTTCTTAATCCATGCGTTGCTGTTACCAAAAGTTCGTTTTAGAGTGCGACAAATTATTAATTTTGGACTGAAATACAAAGCCAAACTTACCCTTCTTAACTCATGTGTTCCTATTACCAAAAGTTCGTTTTCGAGTGCTACAAATTATCAATTTTGGACTGAAATACAAAGCCAAACTTACCCTTCTTAACTCATGTGTTCCTGTTACGAACAGTTCATTTCCGAGTATGACAAATTATTAAACTTGGGTTGAAATACAAAACCAAACATACCCTTCTTAACCCATGCGTTCCGTTTGGACTGAAATACAAAGCCTAACTTATCCTTCTTAACTCATGTGTTCCTATTACCAAAAGCTCGTTTTCGAGTGCTACAAATTATCAATTTTGCACTGAAATACAAAGCCAAACTTACCCTTCTTAGCTCATGTGTTCCTGTTACAAACAGTTCATTTTCGAGTATGTAAAATTATTAATTTTTGACTAAAACACAAAGCCAAAGTTACCCTTCTTAACTCATGTGTTCCTATTACCAAAAGTTCGTTTTCGAGAGCTACAAATTATCAATTTTGAACTGAAATACAAAGCCCAACTTACCCTTCTTAACTCATGTGTTCCTGTTACAAACAGTACATTTTCGAGTATTAAAAATTATTAATTTTGGTCTGAAATACAAAGCCAAACTTATCCTTCTTAGCTCATGTGCTTCTGTTATCAAAAGTTCGTTTTCGAGTACGACAAATTATTAATTTTGCACTGAAATACAAAGCCAAACTTACCCTTCTTAGCTCATGTGTTCCTGTTACAAACAGTTCATTTTCGAGTATGAAAAATTATTAATTTTGGACTAAAACACAAAGCCAAAGTTACCCTTCTTAACACATGTGTTCCTATTACCAAAAGTTCGTTTTCGAGAGCTAAAAATTATCAATTTTGGACTGAAATACAAAACCCAAATTACCCTTCTTAACTCATGTGTTCCTGTTAGAAACAGTTCATTTTCGAGTATGAAAAATTATAAATTTTGGACTGAAATACAAAGCCTAACTTATCCTTCTTAACTCATGTGTTCCTATTACCAAAAGCTCTTTTTCGAGTGCTACAAATTATCAATTTTGGACTGAAATACAAAGCCCAACTTACCCTTCTTAACTCATGTGTTCCTGTTACAAACAGTACATTTTCGAGTATTAAAAATTATTAATTTTGGTCTGAAATACAAAGCCAAACTTATCCTTCTTAGCTCATGTGTATCTGTTATCAAAAGTTCGTTTTCGAGTACGACAAATTATTAATTTTGCACTGAAACACAAAGCTAAACTTACCCTTCTTAACTCATGTGTTCCTGTTACAAACAGTACATTTTCGAGTATTAAAACTTATTAATTTTGGACTAAAACACAAAGCCAAAGTTACCCTTCTTAACTCATGTGTTCCTATTACCAAAAGTTCGTTTTCGAGAGATACAAATTATCAATTTTGGACTGAAATACAAAGCCCAACTTACCCTTCTTAACTCATGTGTTCCTGTTACAAACAGTACATTTTCGAGTATTAAAAATTATTAATTTTGGTCAGAAATACAAAGCCAAACTTATCCTTTTTAGCTCATGTGTTTCTGTTATCAAAAGTTCGTTTTCGAGTACGACAAATTATTAATTTTGCACTGAAATACAAAGCCAAACTTACCCTTCTTAACTCATGTGTTCCTGTTACAAACAGTTCATTTCTGAGTATGAAAAATTATTAATCTTGGGCTGAAATACAAAGCCAAACATACCCTTCTTAATCCATGCGTTGCTGTTACCAAAAGTTCGTTTTAGAGTGCGACAAATTATTAATTTTGGACTGAAATACAAAGCCAAACTTTCCCTTCTTAACTCATGTGTTCCTATTACCAAAAGTTCGTTTTCGAGTGCTACAAATTATCAATTTTGGACTGAAATACAAAGCCAAACTTACCCTTCTTAACTCATGTGTTCCTGTTACGAACAGTTCATTTCCGAGTATGACAAATTATTAATCTTGGGTTGAAATACAAAACCAAACATACCCTTCTTAACCCATGCGTTCCGTTTGGACTGAAATACAAAGCCCAACTTACTCTTCTTAACTCTTCCTATTACCAAAAGTTCGTTTTCGAGTGCTACAAATTATCAATTTTGGACTGAAATACAAAGCCCAACTTACCCTTCTTAACTCATGTGTTCCTGTTACCAAAAGTTCGTTTTCGAGTGCGACAAATTATTAAATTTGGACTGAAATACAAAGCCAAACTTACCCTTCTTAACTCATGTGTTCCTATTACCAAAAGTTCGTTTTCGAGTGCTACAAATTATCAATTTTGGACTGAAATACAAAGCCAAACTTACCCTTCTTAACTCATGTGTTCCTGTTACAAACAGTTCATTTCCGAGTATGACAAATTATTAATCTTGGGCTGAAATACAAAGCCAAACATACCCTTGTTAACCCATGCGTTCCTGTTACCAAAACTTCTTTTCGAGTGCGACAAATTATTAATTTTGGACTGAAATGCAAAGCCAAACTTACCCTTCTTAACTCATGTGTTCCTATTACCAAAAGTTCGTTTTCGAGTGCTACAAATTATCAATTTTGGACTGAAATACAAAGCCAAACTTACCCTTCTTAACTCATGTGTTCCTATTACCAAAAGTTCGTTTTCGAGTGCTACAAATTATCAATTTTGGACTGAAATACAAAGCCAAACTTACCCTTCTTAACTCATGTGTTCCTGTTACAAACAGTTCATTTCCGAGTATGACAAATTATTAATCTTGGGTAGAAATACAAAGCCAAACAGACCCTTCTTAACCCATGCGTTCGGTTTGGACTGAAATACAAAGCCCAACTTACTCTTCTTAACTCTTCCTATTACCAAAAGTTCGTTTTCGAGTGCTACAAATTATCAATTTTGGACTGAAATACAAAGCCCAACTTACCCTTCTTAACTCATGTGTTCCTGTTACCAAAAGTTCGTTTTCGAGTGCGACAAATTATTAATTTTGGACTGAAATACAAAGCCAAACTTACCCTTCTTAACTCATGTGTTCCTATTACCAAAAGTTCGTTTTCGAGTGCTACAAATTATCAATTTTGGACTGAAATACAAAGCCAAACTTACCCTTCTTAACTCATGTGTTCCTGTTACAAACAGTTCATTTCCGAGTATGACAAATTATTAATCTTGGGCTGAAATACAAAGCCAAACTTACCCTTTTTAACCCATGCGTTCCTGTTACCAAAAGTTAATTCTCGAGTGCGACAAATTATTAATCTTGGACTGAAATACAAAGCCAAACTTACCCTTCTTAACTCATGTGTTCCTATTACCAAAAGTTCGTTTTCGAGTGCTACAAATTATTAATTTTGGACTGAGATACACAGCCAAACTTCTCCTTCTTAACTCATGTGTTCCTGTTACAAGCAGTTCATTTTCGAGTATAAAAAATTATTAATTTTGGACTGAAATACAAAGCCAAACTTACACTTCTAAACTCATGTGTTCCTGTTACAAATATTTCAATTCCGAGTATGAAAAATTATTAATTTAGGGCTGAAATACAAAGCCAAACTTACCTTTTTTAACCCATGCGTTCCTGTTACCAAAAGTTAATTCTCGAGTGCGACAAATTATTAATCTTGGACTGAAATACAAAGCCAAACTTATCATTCTTAGCTCATGTGTTTCTGTTAACAAAAGTTCGTTTTCGAGTACGACAAATTATTAATTTTGCACTGAAATACAAAGCCAAACTTACCCTTCTTAGCTCATGTGTTCCTGTTACAAACAGTTCATTTTCGAGTATGAAAAATTATTAATTTTGGACTAAAACACAAAGCCAAAGTTACCCTTCTTAACTCATGTGTTCCTGTTACCAAAAGTTCGTTTTCGAGTGCGACAAATTATTAATTTTGGACTGGAATACATAGCCAAATTTACCCTTCTTAACTCATGTGTTGCTGTTACCAAAGTTCGTTTTCGAGTGCGACAAATTATTAATTTTGCACTGAAATACAAAGCCAAACTTACCCTTCTTAGCTCATGTGTTCCTGTTACAAACAGTTCATTTTCGAGTATGAAAAATTATTAATTTTGGACTAAAACACAAAGCCAAAGTTACCCTCCTTAACTCATGTGTTCCTATTACCAAAAGTTCGTTTTGGAGTGCTATAAATTATTAATTTTGGACTGAAATACAAAGCCCAACTTACCCTTCTTAACTCATGTGTTCCTGTTACAAACAGTACATTTTCGAGTATTAAAAATTATTAATTTTGGTCTGAAATACAAAGCCAAACTTATCCTTCTTAGCTCATGTGTTTCTGTTATCAAAAGTTCGTTTTCGAGTACGACAAATTATTAATTTTGCACTGAAATACAAAGCCAAACTTACCCTTCTTAGCTCATGTGTTCCTGTTACAAACAGTTCATTTTCGAGTATGTAAAATTATTAATTTTTAACTAAAACACAAAGCCAAAGTTACCCTTCTTAACTCATGTGTTCCTATTACCAAAAGTTCGTTTTCGAGAGCTACAAATTATCAATTTTTAACTGAAATACAAAGCCCAACTTACCCTTCTTAACTCATGTGTTCCTGTTACAAACAGTACATTTTCGAGTATTAAAAATTATTAATTTTGGTCTGAAATACAAAGCCAAACTTATCCTTCTTAGCTCATGTGCTTCTGTTATCAAAAGTTCGTTTTCGAGTACGACAAATTATTAATTTTGCACTGAAATACAAAGCCAAACTTACCCTTCTTAGCTCATGTGTTCCTGTTACAAACAGTACATTTTCGAGTATTAAAAATTATTAATTTTGGTCTGAAATACAAAGCCAAACTTATCCTTCTTAGCTCATGTGCTTCTGTTATCAAAAGTTCGTTTTCGAGTACGACAAATTATTAATTTTGCACTGAAATACAAAGCCAAACTTACCCTTCTTAACTCATGTGTTCCTGTTACAAACAGTACATTTTCGAGTATTAAAAATTATTAATTTTGGTCTGAAATACAAAGCCAAACTTATCCTTCTTAGCTCATGTGTTTCTGTTTTCAAAAGTTCGTTTTCGAGTACGACAAGTTATTAATTTTGCACTGAAATACAAAGCCAAAATTACCCTTCTTAGCTCATGTGTTCCTGTTACAAACAGTTCATTTTCGAGTATGAAAAATTATTAATTTTGGACTAAAACACAAAGCCAAAGTTACCCTTCTTAACTCATGTGTTCCTATTACCAAAAGTTCGTTTTCGAGAGCTAAAAATTATCAATTTTGGACTGAAATACAAAACCCAAATTACCCTTCTTAACTCATGTGTTCCTGTTAGAAACAGTTCATTTTCGAGTATGAAAAATTATAAATTTTGGACTGAAATACAAAGCCTAACTTATCCTTCTTAACTCATGTGTTCCTATTAAAAAAAGCTCGTTTTCGAGTGCTACAAATTATCAATTTTGGACTGAAATACAATGCCCAACTTACCCTTCTTAACTCATGTGTTCCTGTTACAAACAGTACATTTTCGAGTATTAAAAATTATTAATTTTGGTCTGAAATACAAAGCCAAACTTATCCTTCTTAGCTCATGTGTTTCTGTTATCAAAAGTTCGTTTTCGAGTACGACAAATTATTAATTTTGCACTGAAACACAAAGCCAAACTTACGCTTCTTAACTCATGTGTTCCTGTTACAAACAGTACATTTTCGAGTATTAAAAATTATTAATTTTGGTCTGAAATACAAAGCCAAATTTATCCTTCTTAGCTCATGTGTTCCTGTTATCAAAAGTTCGTTTTCGAGTACTACAAATTATTAATATTGCACTGAAATACAAAGCCAAACTTACCCTTCTTAGCTCATGTGTTCCTGTTACAAACAGTTCATTTTCGAGTATGAAAAATTATTAATTTTGGACTAAAACACAAAGCCAAAATTACCCTTCTTAACTCATGTGTTCCTATTTCCAAAAGTTCGTTTTCGAGTGCTACAAATTATCAATTTTGGACTGAAATACAAAGCCCAACTTACCCTTCTTAACTCATGTGTTCCTGTTAGAAACAGTTCATTTTCGAGTATGAAAAATTATAAATTTTGGACTGAAATACAAAGCCTAACTTATCCTTCTTAACTCATGTGTTCCTATTACCAAAAGCTCGTTTTCGAGTGCTACAAATTATCAATTTTGGACTGAAATACAATGCCCAACTTACCCTTCTTAACTCATGTGTTCCTGTTACAAACAGTACATTTTCGAGTATTAAAAATTATTAATTTTGGTCTGAAATACAAAGCCAAACTTATCCTTCTTAGCTCATGTGTTTCTGTTATCAAAAGTTCGTTTTCGAGTACGACAAATTATTAATTTTGCACTGAAACACAAAGCCAAACTTACGCTTCTTAACTCATGTGTTCCTGTTACAAACAGTACATTTTCGAGTATTAAAAATTATTAATTTTGGTCTGAAATACAAAGCCAAATTTATCCTTCTTAGCTCATGTGTTCCTGTTATCAAAAGTTCGTTTTCGAGTGCTACAAATTATCAATTTTGGACTGAAATACAAAGCGCAACTTACCCTTCTTAACTCATGTGTTCCTGTTGCAAACAGTACATTTTCGAGTATCAAAAATTATTAATTTTGGTCTGAAATACAAAGCCAAACTTATCCTTCTTAGCTCATGTGTTTCTGTTATCAAAAGTTCGTTTTCGAGTACGACAAATTATTAATTTTGCACTGAAACACAAAGCCAAACTTACGCTTCTTAACTCATGTGTTCCTGTTACAAACAGTACATTTTCGAGTATTAAAAATTATTAATTTTGGTCTGAAATACAAAGCCAAACTTATCCTTCTTAGCTCATGTGTTTCTGTTATCAAAAGTTCGTTTTCGAGTACGACAAATTATTAATTTTGCACTGAAACACAAAGCCAAACTTACGCTTCTTAACTCATGTGTTCCTGTTACAAACAGTACATTTTCGAGTATTAAAAATTATTAATTTTGGTCTGAAATACAAAGCCAAATTTATCCTTCTTAGCTCATGTGTTCCTGTTATCAAAAGTTCGTTTTCGAGTGCTACAAATTATCAATTTTGGACTGAAATACAAAGCGCAACTTACCCTTCTTAACTCATGTGTTCCTGTTGCAAACAGTACATTTTCGAGTATCAAAAATTATTAATTTTGGTCTGAAATACAAAGCCAAACTTATCCTTCTTAGCTCATGTGTTTCTGTTATCAAAAGTTCGTTTTCGAGTACGACAAATTATTAATTTTGCACTGAAACACAAAGCCAAACTTACGCTTCTTAACTCATGTGTTCCTGTTACAAACAGTACATTTTCGAGTATTAAAAATTATTAATTTTGGGCTGAAATACAAAGTCAAACTTATCCTTCTTAGCTCATGTGTTTCTGTTATCAAAAGTTCGTCTTCGAGTACGACAAATTATTAATTTTGCACTGAAATACAAAGCCAAACTTACCCTTCTTAGCTCATGTGTTCCTGTTACAAACAGTTCATTTTCGAGTATGAAAAATTATTAATTTTGGACTAAAACACAAAGCCAAAGTTACCCTTCTTAACTCATGTGTTCCTATTACCAAAAGTTCGTTTTCGAGAGCTACAAATTATCAATTTTGGACTGAAATACAAAGCCCAACTTACATTTCTTAACTCATGTGTTCCTGTTACAAACAGTACATTTTCGAGTATTAAAAATTATTAATTTTGGTCTGAAATACAAAGCCAAACTTATCCTTCTTTGCTCATGTGTTTCTGTTATCAAAAGTTCGTTTTCGAGTACGACAAGTTATTAATTTTGCACTGAAATACAAAGCCAAACTTACCCTTCTTAGCTCATGTGTTCCTGTTACAAACAGTTCATTTACGAGTATGAAAAATTATTAATTTTGGACTGAAACACAAAGCCAAAGTTACCCTTCTTAACACATGTGTTCCTATTACCAAAAGTTCGTTTTCGAGTGCTACAAATTATCAATTTTGGACTGAAATACAAAGCCCAACTTACCCTTCTTAACTCATGTGTTCCTGTTACAAACAGTACATTTTCGAGTATTAAAAATTATTAATTTTGGTCTGAAATACAAAGCCAAACTTATCCTTCTTAGCTTATGTGTTTCTGTTATCAAAAGTTCGTTTTCGAGTACGACAAATTATTAATTTTGCACTGAAATACAAAGCCAAACTTACCCTTCTTAGCTCATGTGTTCCTGTTACAAACAGTTCATTTTCGAGTATGAAAAATTATTAATTTTGGACTAAAACACAAAGCCAAAGTTACCCTTCTTAACACATGTGTTCCTATTACCAAAAGTTCGTTTTCGAGAGCTGCAAATTATCAATTTTGGACTGAAATACAAAGCCCAAGTTACCCTTCGTAACTCATGTGTTCCTGTTACAAACAGTACATTTTCGAGTATTAAAAATTATTAATTTTGGTCTGAAATACAAAGCCAAACTTATCCTTCTTAGCTCATGTGTTTCTGTTATCAAAAGTTCGTTTTCGAGTACGACAAATTATTAATTTTGCACTGAAACACAAAGCCAAACTTACCCTTCTTAACTCATGTGTTCCTGTTACAAACAGTACATTTTCGATTATTAAAAATTATTAATTTTGGTCTGAAATACAAAGCCAAATTTATCCTTCTTAGCTCATGTGTTCCTGTTATCAAAAGTTCGTTTTCGAGTACTACAAATTATTAATTTTGCACTGAAATACAGAGCCAAACTTACCCTTCTTAGCTCATGTGTTCCTGTTACAAACAGTTCATTTTCGAGTATGAAAAATTATTAATTTTGGACTAAAACACAAAGCCAAAGTTACCCTTCTTAACTCATGTGTTCCTATTACCAAAAGTTCGTTTTCGAGAGATACAAATTATCAATTTTGGACTGAAATACAAAGCCCAACTTACCCTTCTTAACTCATGTGTTCCTGTTACAAACAGTACATTTTCGAGTATTAAAAATTATTAATTTTGGTCAGAAATACAAAGCCAAACTTATCCTTCTTAGCTCATGTGTTTCTGTTATCAAAAGTTCGTTTTCGAGTACGACAAAGTATTAATTTTGCACTGAAATACAAAGCCAAACCTACCCTTCTTAGCTCATGTGTTCCTGTTACAAACAGTTCATTTTCGAGTATGAAAAATTATTAATTTTGGACTAAAACGCAAAGCCAAAGTTACCCTTCTTAACTCATGTGTTCCTATTACCAAAAGTTCGTTTTCGAGAGCTCCAAATTATCAATTTTGGACTGAAATACAAAGCCCAACTTACCCTTTTTAACTCATGTGTTCCTGTTACAAACAGTACATTTTCGAGTATTAAAAATTATTAATTTTGGTCTGAAATACAATGCCAAACTTATCCTTCTTAGCTCATGTGCTTCTGTTATCAAAAGTTCGTTTTCGAGTACGACAAGTTATTAATTTTGCACTGAAATACAAAGCCAAACTTACCCTTCTTAGCTCATGTGTTCCTGTTACAAACAGTTCATTTTCGAGTATGAAAAATTATTAATTTTGGACTAAAACACAAAGCCAAAGTTACCCTTCTTAACTCATGTGTTCCTATTACCAAAAGTTCGTTTTCGAGAGCTGCAAATTATCAATTTTGGACTGAAATACAAAGCCCAAGTTACCCTTCTTAACTCATGTGTTCCTGTTACAAACAGTACATTTTCGAGTATTAAAAATTATTAATTTTGGTCTGAAATACAAAGCCAAACTTATCCTTCTTAGCTCATGTGTTTCTGTTATCAAAAGTTCGTTTTCGAGTACGACAAATTATTAATTTTGCACTGAAACACAAAGCCAAACTTACCCTTCTTAACTCATGTGTTCCTGTTACAAACAGTACATTTTCGAGTATTAAAAATTATTAATTTTGGTCAGAAATACAAAGCCAAACTTATCCTTCTTAGCTCATGTGTTTCTGTTATCAAAAGTTCGTTTTCGAGTACGACAAATTATTAATTTTGCACTGAAATACAAAGCCAAACTTACCCTTCTTAGCTCATGTGTTCCTGTTACAAACAGTTCATTTTCGAGTATGAAAAATTATTAATTTTGGACTAAAACACAAAGCCAAAGTTACCCTGCTTAACTCATGTGTTCCAATTACCAAAAGTTCGTTTTCGAGTGCTACAAATTATCAATTTTGGACTGAAATACAAAGCCCAACTTATCCTTCTTAACTCATGTGTTCCTGTTACCAACAGTACATTTTCGAGTATTAAAAATTATTAATTTTGGTCTGAAATACAAGGCCAAACTTATCCTTCTTAGCTCATGTGTTTCTGTTATCAAAAGTTCGTTTTCGAGTACGACAAATTATTAATTTTGCACTGAAATACAAAGCCAAACTTACCCTTCTTAGCTCATGTGTTCCTGTTACAAACAGTTCATTTTCGAGTATGAAAAATTATTAATTTTGGACTAAAACACAAAGCTAAAGTTACCCTTCTTAACTCATGTGTTCCTATTACCAAAAGTTCGTTTTCGAGTGCTACAAATTATCAATTTTGGACTGAAATACAAAGCCCAACTTACCCTTCTTAACTCATGTGTTCCTGTTGCAAACAGTACATTTTCGAGTATCAAAAATTATTAATTTTGGTCTGAAATACAAAGCCAAACTTATCCTTCTTAGCTCATGTGTTTCTGTTATCAAAAGTTCGTTTTCGAGTACGACAAATTATTAATTTTGCACTGAAATACAAAGCCAAACTTACCGTTCTTAGCTCATGTGTTCCTGTTACAAACAGTTCATTTTCGAGTATGAAAAATTATTAATTTTGGACTAAAACACAAAGCCAAAGTTACCCTGTTTGACTCATGTGTTCCTATTACCAAAAGTTCGTTTTCGAGAGCTCCAAATTATCAATTTTGGACTGAAATACAAAGCCCAACTTACCCTTTTTAACTCATGTGTTCCTGTTACAAACAGTACATTTTCGAGTATTAAAAATTATTAATTTTGGTCTGAAATACAATGCCAAACTTATTCCTTCTTAGCTCATGTGCTTCTGATATCAAAAGTTCGTTTTCGAGTACGACAAGTTATTAATTTTGCACTGAAATACAAAGCCAAACTTACCCTTCTTAGCTCATGTGTTCCTGTTACAAACAGTTCATTTTCGAGTATGAAAAATTATTAATTTTGGTCTGAAATACAAAGCCAAACTTATCCTTCTTAGCTCATGTGTTTCTGTTATCAAAAGTTCGTTTTCGAGTACGACAAATTATTAATTTTGCACTGAAATACAAAGCCAAACTTACCGTTCTTAGCTCATGTGTTCCTGTTACAAACAGTTCATTTTTGACTATGAAAAATTATTAATTTTGGACTAAAACACAAAGCCAAAGTTACCCTTCTTAACTCATGTGTTCCTATTACCAAAAGTTCGTTTTCGAGAGCTACAAATTATCAATTTTGGACTGAAATACAAAGCGCAACTTACCCTTCTTAACTCATGTGTTCCTGTTAGAAACAGTTCATTTTCGAGTATTAAAAATTATTAATTTTGGTCTGAAATACAAAGCCAAACTTATCCTTCTTAGCTCATATGTTTCTGTTTTCAAAAGTTCGTTTTCGAGTACGACAAGTTATTAATTTTGCACTGAAATACAAAGCCCAACTTACCCTTCTTAACTCATGTGTTCCTGTTACAAACAGTACATTTTCGAGTATTAAAAATTATTAATTTTGGTCTGAAATACAAAGCCAAACTTATCCTTCTTAGCTCATGTGTTTCTGTTATCAAAAGTTCGTTTTCGAGTACTACAAATTATTAATTTTGCACTGAAATACAAAGCCAAACTTACCCTTCTTAGCTCATGTGTTCCTGTTACAAACAGTACATTTTCGAGTATTAAAAATTATTAATTTTGGTCTGAAATACAAAGCCAAATTTATCCTTCTTAGCTCATGTGTTCCTGTTATCAAAAGTTCGTTTTCGAGTACTACAAATTATTAATTTTGCACTGAAATACAAAGCCCAACTTACCCTTCTTAACTCATGTGTTCCTGTTACAAACAGTACATTTTCGAGTATTAAAAATTATTAATTTTGGTCTGAAATACAAAGCCAAATTTATCCTTCTTAGCTCATGTGTTCCTATTACCAAAAGTTCGTTTTCGAGAGATACAAATTATCAATTTTGGACTGAAATACAAAGCCCAACTTACCCTTCTTAACTCATGTGTTCCTGTTACAAACAGTACATTTTCGAGTATTAAAAATTATTAATTTTGGTCAGAAATACAAAGCCAAACTTATCCTTCTTAGCTCATGTGTTTCTGTTATCAAAAGTTCGTTTTCGAGTACGACAAATTATTAATTTTGCACTGAAATACAAAGCCAAACTTACCCTTCTTAGCTCATGTGTTCCTGTTACAAACAGTTCATTTTCGAGTATGAAAAATTATTAATTTTGGACTAAAACACAAAGCCAAAGTTACCCTTCTTAACTCATGTGTTCCTATTACCAAAAGTTCGTTTTCGAGAGCTACAAATTATCAATTTTGGACTGAAATACAAAGCGCAACTTACCCTTCTTAACTCATGTGTTCCTGTTAGAAACAGTTCATTTTCGAGTATGAAAAATTATAAATTTTGGACTGAAATACAAAGCCTAACTTACCCTTCTTAACTCATGTGTTCCTATTACCAAAAGTTCGTTTTCGAGTGCTACAAATTGTCAATTTTGGACTGAAATACAAAGCCCAACTTACCCTTCTTAACTCATGTGTTCCTGTTACAAACAGTACATTTTCGAGTATTAAAAATTATTAATTTTGGTCTGAAATACAAAGCCAAACTTATCCTTCTTAGCTCATGTGTTTCTGTTTTCAAAAGTTCGTTTTCGAGTACAACAAGTTATTAATTTTGCACTGAAATACAAAGCCAAACTTACCCTTCTTAGCTCATGTGTTCGTGTTACAAACAGTTCATTTTCGAGAATGAAAAATTATTAATTTTGGACTAAAACACAAAGCCAAAGTTACCCTTCTTAACTCATGTGTTCCTGTTACAAACAGTTCATTTTCGAGTATGAAAAATTATTAATTTTGGACTAAAACACAAAGCCAAAGTTACCCTCCTTAACTCATGTGTTCCTATTACCAAAAGTTCGTTTTCGAGTGCTACAAATTATCAATTTTGGACTGAAATACAAAGCCCAACTTACCCTTCTTAACTCATTTGTTCCTGTTACAAACAGTACATTTTCGAGTATTAAAAATTATTAATTTTGGTCTGAAATACAAAGCCAAACTTATCCTTCTGAGCTCATGTGTTTCTGTTATCAAAAGTTCGTTTTCGAGTACGACAAATTATTAATTTTGCACTGAAACACAAAGCCAAACTTACCCTTCTTAACTCATGTGTTCCTGTTACAAACAGTACATTTTCGAGTATTAAAAATTATTAATTTTGGTCTGAAATACAAAGCCAAATTTATCCTTCTTAGCTCATGTGTTCCTGTTATCAAAAGTTCGTTTTCGAGTACTACAAATTATTAATATTGCACTGCAATACAAAGCCCAACTTACCCTTTTTAACTCATGTGTTCCTGTTACAAACAGTACATTTTCGAGTATTAAAAATTATTAATTTTGGACTGAAATGCAAAGCCAAAGTTACCCTCCTTAACTCATGTGTTCCTATTACCAAAAGTTCGTTTTCGAGTGCTACAAATTATCAATTTTGGACTGAAATACAAAGCCCAACTTACCCTTCTTAACTCATGTGTTCCTGTTGCAAATAGTACATTTTCGAGTATCAAAAATTATTAATTTTGGTCTGAAATACAAAGCCAAACTTATCCTTCTTAGCTCATGTGTTTCTATTATCAAAAGTTCGTTTTCGAGTACGACAAATTATTAATTTTGCACTGAAATACAAAGCCAAACTTACCCTTCTTAGCTCATGTGTTAATGTTACAAACAGTTCATTTTCGAGTATGAAAAATTATTAATTTTGGACTAAAACACAAAGCCAAAGTTACCCTGCTTAACTCATGTGTTCCAATTACCAAAAGTTCGTTTTCGAGTGCTACAAATTATCAATTTTGGACTGAAATACAAAGCCCAACTTATCCTTCTTAACTCATGTGTTCCTGTTACCAACAGTACATTTTCGAGTATTAAAAATTATTAATTTTGGTCTGAAATACAAGGCCAAACTTATCCTTCTTAGCTCATGTGTTTCTGTTATCAAAAGTTCGTTTTCGAGTACGACAAATTATTAATTTTGCACTGAAATACAAAGCCAAACTTACCCTTCTTAGCTCATGTGTTCCTGTTACAAACAGTTCATTTTCGAGTATGAAAAATTATTAATTTTGGACTAAAACACAAAGCTAAAGTTACCCTTCTTAACTCATGTGTTCCTATTACCAAAAGGTCGTTTTCGAGTGCTACAAATTATCAATTTTGGACTGAAATACAAAGCCCAACTTACCCTTCTTAACTCATGCGTTCCTGTTACCAAAAGTTCGTTTTCGAGTGCGACAAATTATAAATTTTGGACTGAAATACAAAGCCCAACTTACCCTTCTTAACTCATGTGTTCCTATTACCAAAAGTGCGTTTTCGAGTGCTACAAATTATCAATTTTGGACTGAAATTCAAAGCCCAACTTACCCTTCTTAACTCATGTGTTCCTGTTATCAAAAGTTCGTTTTCGAGTGCGACAAATTTTTGGACAGAAATACAAAGCCAAACTTACCCTTCTTAACTCATGTGTTCCTGTTACAAACATTTAGTTTTCGAGTGCGAAACATCATTAATTTTGGACTGAAATACAAAGCCCAACTTACTCTTCTTAACTCATGTGTTCCTATTACCAAAAGTTCGTTTTCGAGTGCTACAAATTATCAATTTTGGACTGAAATTCAAAGCCCAACTTACCCTTCTTAACTCATGTGTTCCTGTTATCAAAAGTTCGTTTTCGAGTGCGACAAATTTTTGGACAGAAATACAAAGCCAAACTTACCCTTCTTAACTCATGTGTTCCTATTACCAAAAGTTCGTTTTCGAGTGCGACAAATTATTAATTTTGGACTGAGATACACAGCCAAATTTATCCTTCTTAACTCATGTGTTCCTGTTACAAACAGTTCATTTTCGAGTATAAAAAATTATTAATTTTGGACTGAAATACAAAGCCAAACTTACACTTCTTAACTCATGTGTTCCTGTTACAAACATTTCAATTCCGAGTATGAAAAATTATTAATTTTGGGCTGAAATACAAAGCCAAACTTACCTTTTTTGACCCATGCGTTCCTGTTACCAAAAGTTAATTCTCGAATGCGACAAATTATTAATCTTGGACTGAAATACAAAGCCAAACTTACACTTCTTAGCTCATGTGTTCCTGTTACAAACATTTAGTTTTCGAGTGCGAAACATTATTAATTTTGGACTCAAATACAAAGCCCAACTTACTCTTCTTAACTCATGTGTTCCTAGTACCAAATGTTCGTTTTCGAGTACGACAAATTATTAATTTTGCACTGAAATACAAAGCCAAACTTACCCTTCATAGCTCATGTGTTCCTGTTACAAACAGTTCATTTTCGAGTATGAAAAATTTTTAATTTTTGACTAAAACACAAAGCCAAAGTTACCCTTCTTAACTCATGTGTTCCTGTTACCAAAAGTTCGTTTTCGAGTGCGACAAATTATTAATTTTGGACTGGAATACAAAGCCAAACTTACCCTTCTTAACTCATGTGTTCCTGTAAGAAACAGTTCATTTTCGAGTATGAAAAATTATAAATTTTGGACTGAAAGACAAAGCCAAATTTACCCTTCTTAGCTCATGTGTTCCTATTACCAAAAGTTCGTTTTCGAGTGCGACAAGTTATCAATTTTGGACTGAAATACAAAGTTAAACCTACCCTTCTTAACTCATGTGTTCCTGTTACAAACAGTTCATTTTCGAGTATGAAAAATTATTAAATTTGGGCTGAAATACAAAGCCAAACTTACCCACATTTTCGGGTTTAATATGTTTACTCTAGTCTGTTAGACTACGGGTGAAGGGACTGTGGAGGGATACAGGATACAGGTGCTGGGGAAAGACACCATCAGATCCTAATAGAGGCAATCCTTCGGATGCCCCTTCTGGGAACAAAAATTGAATCTCTTCCACCCACCTACACATTTAGGAAGCACTTTAGAATCTATCTGAATTCTGAAAATGCAACCTAGCCAGAGATATCCATCTACACCTACACCGATGGATCCAAAACTTCAGAAGGTACAGGGGCAGGCATCTTCTCAGATGACCTAAACCTCCAAGAAAGCACATAATTAGGCACTTTAGCCACAGTCTTTCGGGCGGAGGCTGCGGCTATAATGTAGGGTGCAAGCGCAATTCTTGTACGTAGAATCGAGAACAACACCATCAGAATTGCAAGCTACAGCAGATCTGCTCTGTTGGCACTGAACAACTGCAAAGTTGTATCAGCATAATACTCCAATATCGCAGCACTCTGGAACAAGTCGCTATTGACAATGTCCTAGAACTCGTCTGGGCCAAACGACATTCTGGGCTATACGGTAATGAGCAGGCGGATGTTATGGCGAGGCAAGGCTCGGAATAACCCCTTTTTGGCCCCGAACCAGCACTCCCACTATCCCCAACTGCACTCAATACCATCATCGAACAGGAAACTCGCAATCGCCAACGCGAAAAATGGGTTAACATGAGCAAATGCCACCATGCAAGGATGGCGATCAAAAGTCCCTCATTGAAGCTGGCAAACTTTTGTATGCAGTTGTCAAGATGCAAACTATGACTTGTTGTAGGAATATTGTAAGGGCACTGTAAACTAAATAAGCACATGCACAGGATGGGACTGGTCGAGGACCCAACCTGTCGTGGTCTAAGGCGAGTATGTTGCAACGGATGTGGCACAATGGGTCCATCTGAGGCCTAAGTGCACGTGAAACAGTCACCCTCCACTCAAAATCCAGAAGAGGAAGTAGAAGAAATACTATTTTCATTTTTGTTAAAATGTATCAATGCAGAAAATATAATTACCTTTAAGTGCAAATAAAAACAAACCTACTGTTTGTTAATGTAATGTTAATACTTGCAAATGTTTACCAATTTCCAGGCACCGCCTGATTAACCGTATGCTCTAGTAGAACCTTAAGAAAAAAATCAAATATTTTCAAGTACAAATATCTGAACATTTTTAAAATCAGCAAGTATCTGAATATTCTGAGTATCAGTATCGGCCCAGCTTTACTTCGCTGTAAATAAAATTATGTTTGGGGAGATTCGGTAGTGCAATAGCTTAGCAGTCTATTAATGTTTTTCAAACTTCCTTTTTTTGAGAATAAATGCTCAAGAATTCCTGCTTTAGCTTTATTTTAATGTATGTCATGGTATGAGGTAAGTTTTTTTTTATTAAATAATACTATATTACAAAATACAATACTGTTACATATTACACATTAACACCTATACTTATAAGTAATATCTTAAATAATATGTACATAGCAGTTCTACATTTTCTTGATGTTTCATAAATCTGCAAAAGAAATAATTATTTAATCAATAAAACTTGGAAATGAACTGATAATAAATCAACTTACCCATAGTTTCTTGTTGAATTTCAACTTTGTACGTTGGATTATCATAAGCAGACTGACTCACCCTTGGGGGTGGTGTAATAGCTGCTTTATTTTGACTGTGTCTTTTAACTAATATTAATAATAATATAAGTGTACTTAGGATAGCAATTGCAGCTAATATTGCTACAATGACTAGTGGTCCGTAATAATCACCTTTGTGTTCGGAGAAATCGCCAGCTTCGAGTTTACCTAAATAAGGAAAAATTTCTAGTAGTAATTGAAACACGTATCGGAGGTGTTAGCTATAAATTACCTTGTTGTGTTGAAGCCCCCAATGCAGGCGCAGACCTTGGTTTTGTAATAAAATCTTGCACGTTACTAGTTTTTATTCTACCATTCGTTAAGTAAACTTCCAACCATAATCTGTATCGAACACCAGGTTTCAAATCCATAATCGTTGTTTTCGGTGGTGAATCCCGTTTTGCCACTTTGAAAGTATTAAAGTCTCCTTTACCAGAGTCACTCTGGTATATGGCCCTATATATGTTAACATATTTATCTTCAGGGTACGGTACTCCAGACCAAGTAATTTCTACGCTGGTTGCTTTAACATGGCTAATTTCTAAAGTTACGTTAAAACCATATGAATCAAATTCGTTTGCGGTTGTGAAATGGATCATGTTTTCAGCATGCAGTTCAGTCATTTGTCCTGGGAAAGGAATAAAGAAAATTCCAGTTTCATACTTAGTGTTTGGTTTTAGATTTTCCAATGTGTAACTTGTTACAGCCCTATGAATCAGAGGTGTGGCTGCATATATTTTCCCATCGATTTCTCGATATCGTAACTGAACTCCGTCTATAAATTGTAATTCGTAATCGGTAAACTTTCTCCAAGCGATGTTCACCCACGTAGCGTTTATATCTGTAACTATTAAGTTTGGTTCGATTGGAATCATTGGCGGTAATGTAGTTAATGGTATGTCTTTCATGGTGCGCACTGTGTAGATACGACTTGATGGTGTATTATGTAGATCCCTTAGCGTTATAGTTATTTTAATTTTATATTCTGTGTCTTCTCTAAGTCCAAGAAGATCGAATTCTAACTGTGAAGTTTCGATTAAGTCATTTGGAGGAGCAAACACTTGTACTTGCCACGTGTTAGGGTCGTTATCACTGAAAAAACTAATTTAATAAGGAATAAAGAAGCTGGATTTAAACATACTCTTTGTAAGTGTAGCGAACTTCTACTCGTCCATGAAGACCAACTATTACGGGTGGTACACTAAAAGCCAGCCGAATAGTGTGACCATCGATCGCTTCCAAGGTGTGAACGTTAATTTCATCCTGGGGTTGTTGGAAACCTGGAGGAACATTGAACAAACCTCCGGGGAACATTTGGCCATTCATCCCTGTTATAATTACAAGCAATTAATCTTAAGTAAATTGTTAGGAAAAGTTTGGCTCTCTTAACCAACCTGGTCGTGTTAGGTTTTGTTGGGGTATAATCAGTCCATTTGGTGCTGTGAAAGGTACTTGTCCGTTATGAGGTGAAATTGGTGCATTGGGAGGAAAGGGAATAAAAGGTTGCTGTGCATTTTTTTGAATGTGCTGTAATATATGTTCTACGTTTATACCTGGTGGTAAATCATCTTGGGGATGCCGAGGAAGACCTGGTATGACATATGGTACAATTGGTCTGTTATTAGGTGGAATAAGTGAATTTGGATTAATATGTTGAGGCACGTCTGGTTTTTGTTGATGTGTTTGTGGAATATTGTGAATTTCAAAAACAGAACCTGATGGGTAATTTGCCAATTCTGGATGTTGATTTATAAATTGTAGGAGTTCATCGGGATCACCTTTTCCATGAAACTCGATATGAGGACCAGTTGGTATAGTAACCGGTTGTTTATTTGGTATAACCGGTTGATTTGGTGTTGGTAATAATGGAAACTGGTTTTGGTGTTGATCAGGTGGAATAAAATTCGTATTTGTTATTTTATTTGTTTGTTTAGCTTTGTTTGAAAGTTTAGACTGTTTTATATTTGGAGAAATAGAAGGATGGTCAGTTGGAAGAAGGGGACCCAAAAATGGCGAATAATCCGAATTATCCTTCGAGTACTCGGCTTTTCTTCGGTCTTGATCCTTAATGTCTTGGTATATTGATTCTTCCTTCTTCACGTTGTAGTTATTTTCATACTTCTTTGAGGACTCTTTATAATAATGGTTTTCTTCGGTACTTATGTTAGGCAATATATGTAATTCGGAGGGTTCTTTTGTTACGTTGTTGTTAACAGGGTCTTTGTTAGTATAGACTAATAAGGGGCCTAAAATTTTAGAGGGAGATTTCGTAGGAATTAAAGCAAAAGGATCAGAAAGGGACATGTTCGTCTCTTTATCCAAATTTTCGTGTTCTTTTATTTCCTTTGTATTATTTTGTACAATTCCTGCAATAAAGGCTTTTCAGTATTTGCTATAGATTTTATAATTCAGCAACCAACTACTGAAACCAAAGCCTTCAGAACGCAAGTATATACAAAAAATTTATAAAATGCATATACACAGTTAGTCAGTTCTTGTCCCAGTTTATGTCTACGCAAACAACCAGGTTAATTAAAAGCGATTTTTAAGTATTGCCACGTATTTACAGTAGTACCTACCTGGTGAAGTGCTAGCTGCACTACATGTCCAGTACAAACAGCAATCATCGTGTGTTAAATGATCTAAAATTGCAAGATGAGGAGGACATCCTAAATCTGAAGGTGGGTGAGCCGTAACCGGCGGGCAAATATTTTGACATTCTACTTTTCCCATTTCACAGAAACATCTCTTTTCGCAACCGGTTACATTTGTAGGAATTTGCTGCCAATTATTATATAATTCTTCTTCATATAAGCAACTACCGGTGTTTTTACATTTTACTGATTTTGGGCAACAATTTGGTGGAGACGGAACAAAATTTGGGGGTTCCGTTTCCCATTCAATACAACTGGGGTTTAAAACATCAACACCAAAATATGTAGGACACTCAATTTTAAGACATTGTATTCCAGATTCTCGACAAACACACAAGGATGTGCAGTTATCGTTATATTCTTCGCCTACTTTTAACTGGCGCTCTTTGTATTCGCATCTTTTTTTGTCATCTTTTAGTTCTTGCGACGGCATTTTCTCTATTTCAACAACGTCGTTGCTATTTTTCATTCTTATGTATTTAACTTTTGCATCGGGTGTTTGCAAATAACCACCCGGTGTCAATTTGGAACTAATCCAAATGTTTTTATTTTCACTAATTTCAATTTCAGGGAAACTAGAATTGTTATCTAAAGTTACATCGAATTCTGCTTTTATGGTGGTGCTGTTTAAAAATTCAGCTGTAAGCAGTTTAGGTTTATATACTTCCTCTTGTTCTTTTTCTGGTTCGTGGTCATCGAGGGTTACATCGCAAAGTACTTTTTTACAGCATGAATCTGCAGGATCTGGAACTTCCACGCATCTATCCGACGTTTTGTTAACTGATGAACACCTGTCAATTAGAAAAGAAAGCAAATATAATTTAATAACAGAAGAACAAATGTAACCATCCTTACCGTGGTCTGCATGTTACTTTTCCTGCGGCTTCGCATGTACAAAATGACTCGCACCCGTCTTCTATTCTTTCATTCTTTTTGTACGTTTTGTCATTATACGAACACACTTCGGAAGGTCTAGGTTCTGCAAAATACGAAAGCTAGTTGTGGGTTCTTAAAAACTCACTTATCTACTTATACATACCTGTGCCGGTTGCACACACTAAAATGGCGCAACAAGGATCTTCGACGTCTTCTGCTAGGCACAGAGGATCGTCGATTTTTTTGCCCTTTCTGAAATATGGTCCTAAGCACCTATCTGTACAGTTCATGGTTCCGTTGATGCAAGTGCACACGGAATCACATCCAGTTTCCAACCTTTCACCGTTTTCGTAAGTCAAACCGCCTTTCGTACATGAGGTTCCTATAAATTAACAGTTAACTCAGCTCTGATATTATTAGTCTGAACAATTACCAAGTGTAACATTATCAGCAATTCTTGATGAAACAATTTTTCCCGTAACATCTTCGTGTTCTTCTTCATCGTCCATACTTACGTCACTTAGATCTTCACTACTGTGTCTAATTGAAGAAATATTATTCATGAGGATGTTTTCGTGGGTATGTTCGTCTAAACCGAAATTTATAGCCCTTCCTTTGGGTTCATCGGTAGCATTCGCTGAAGTGGTCGTCGTTAGTAACGTCGTTGTAGCTTCAGCCGTTGTAGTGGTCGTTGCTGATGATGTCGATGATGATGGAAGTGTTGGTTGAAAATACAGTTTTTCTTCATCTTCATCTTCGGACATCATGTTTAAAGCTTTGGGCCTGGGTAATGGTTCTGCTGTATGTGTAGAGATTTCTGGTGAAACAGAGGAATTTTCTGCAAAAGAGAAGCTAAATCAGTACACAAATAAATCATAAATTATTTTAGATGTAAAACGGAACTAAGATTGCAAAAGACGACGCACCTTGAACTTTCTAAATTTCGAAATTGATTTTAGCATAAGAAAAAAACGCGCAGGGGTAATCAGGAAATTAGATGATGCATAATCAAAAAGATGCCCATGAGAATTCGCTTGACGGAATCTAAATTAATACCCTACAAATTCAGCTCCGTTTAAGAAAAACCAGTTTAGCGTGTGTCGAATACAAAATATGTAGGTCGTAGCCTTGAATCCGAACGATGTTTATAAATACTGATAAATCATAATATATAATTATTAGTTATTGTAATAACGCTTGTTTTAACTTACGAGCCTATAAAATATAAGCATGCACATTTCGTTTTAATGAAGTCGTAACCCTCGAGACTTAAAATTATATTAGAAAGCATAATCAAGATGTGTGTAAAATGCAAATGGAATTTCCTGTACGTAAACTGAGCTGGTTCTATTTCAACCCACTCAAAACCGCCTCTTCACCTCAAAATGAATTTGCATCTGATTTAAAAATGTAGGTGACAAACGGATGACCCTTTTTCCAAAACTGACGAAAGAATACGGTGTTATTGATTTGGTTTCTTCTTAACTGAATTGTTTTTTACTTTCTTCTAAGATTACGAGTACCCTTCTCAGCGAAGTTGATCCAAACAGTCAAAAATTGGAAATTTATGAGTTTTGCTCAGCAACCATTACTTGGGTTTCTGTCTTACCCTTGAAGAGTTAATTATTAGCTGTTATTACAACATACGTGTAATTACAATAATCACTTGTGTTGTTTTTTCGTTGAGTTATAGTTTCTTAGAAGGAATTCGCCTAAGTCGGCCATTTTCACTGAGAAATATTTTGTATATTGTTTATCAATCGATATACTAGATAAATTTCTTCTTTTCTAAGGGTGCCATCTCAATCGACGTTATTACATACCATAGCAAATTCTTTTTTCATTTAGGTGGCACAAAGTAATGTCTATATGTTTTGCTCGTCCATTTTTTAAACCACTTCCTTTCTCTTTTTCCTTTCAACAACTTCTTAAAAATGTTGAGATCTTTGTTTCTTCATTATGTATTCTAACTGCAATTATTTGTTTTAGTATATTTACGTTGGTTACTCATACAATCCAAGATGTTTTTAATATTCTGCCAAAGTTTCAAAGTGTGCATCTTCTCATCAAGTTCCTTTTTCATTGTCCATGTTTCACAGTTATCCAACAGAAGGGAATATTTATAACACTATAGTGCATTCAGTTTTTTAGTAATTTCAAGCTGCAGGGTATGCTCTTGCTACTGCTGCACTCCCTTTTGTTTCTTCATTAATATTCAGGGCGTTATCTGTATCACGTCTTAAGTATACGTTATTGCTTATTCACTTACTTACTCCATGGTTCTTTGCAACCCTTTTAGGGCTATGGCCTCTCGTTATGAGTTTGTCAGCCGAATCCTTTTTAATTTTAATTTTGTCTCTCACTTCTCTCCATCTTCTCCTATCCTCCGGTATTCTTTTCAATGCCTGAATCCTGCTACTTCTACCTTATACCTTATCCATCCTTCCACCGCGTTTGCAGTATTCCTCGGCTTCTTCCACTTTCTATGTTTCCTTTTTTGCTACACTTTGTCTTCTTCGTTCTCTCTAATTGGTCTAACCTCCCTATTCCATTGCTCTTTAACTAACTAATTATACTTGGTTGGTCATCTCTGCTCTTCAGTTCGAGGTTGTATTTTTGTTTCCATTCTAAAATCCGTCGAAGGATTTTTCGGTTCTAGATAAGCATGCTTTTTCTTCTTGATTTAATGCCTATGCTTCTACTCCGTACATTACTACTCGACGTGTAATAGTTTTATAATTATTAAAATATTTTCCATAATAATAGCACCTAGCTATTTTACCCGAATTTTTAGATTCAAAGGTTCTACTTAATTATTAGGTTGTTGTGATGATAATGAGCTTTGATTTTTCATGGTTAGATTTTAATACTGCTTGTAGTGACTCTGATTTTTTCTCTTTATATTAGCATAATATCGTCGACGTATGCGAGCACCTATCTCATTTTGTTTATCGGCATTGCTCTCATTATTATTCCAGCACTAGTACTATGTCGAAAAATAGTTCGAAATTGTTTTTCGTAATTGTTTCCATCTTAAAGCAAAGACATGATCGAGTATGAACCTGGCTTTCTTAAAACTGTTTTGATAATTTCCTCCCTCCTCCATAATAGACGTTATTGCACCAAAGATCTTGTACCCTAAATTTAGCAATGATATTTGGCAGGGAATTCAAAAGTAGGATTGCACAAGCAAAAAGGTTTTCTATAATAAAATAATATTATTTACATTAAATGACCTTTTAGTAACACTTAGGAAATAGTATATCAAAACGGAAATGAATCATGGATGATAGAAAAATCAAACAAAATAGAAGAAGAATAGAAGAAAGCTAACGATCGGTTGGTGTAGTAAACAATGAGGTGTTACGAAAAGCTACTGAAGATACTAATAAAAAAGAAGGAATGCATTGATAAACCCAATTATAGCAGAAGGAATAGAACGAAAAATACTAGAGAAAGAGCAAGACTCAGCATTGAAGATATTGCTTGCCAAAATTACGTGAAAAGAAGTAAAAGTCGAGACAGAAAGCAAAGGAAAGCTGAGACAGAGAGGGAGAGAGGTCCTTCTAAAATTTTAGTGCTAAGTTTTGTAACACTTTATATGTGAGGGAATTCTTACAGCTGTATTCCAAATTGCTGGTATTTTTTATTTAGCCAACTTTTCCTTATTAGCTGGTATAGTTCGTTTTTATTTTGTATTTACGTTCCTTATATTTTGTATTGATTTGTGTCAATAAAAGATATTATTATTATTTTACTTTAATACAGCTTCTTTGCTGGATGCTTTGTGATGAGCACAGGAACCAATGAATACACAATCTAACATCATTCTGTAGTTCTAGTTAATTTTCTCAAATCTATTGGATTTTATCGATGTAAGAGAACTTAATCTAAGCCCATTAATGGCCACTTTATTCATGAGATGGCATGTTTGAAAATTACAGCTTTTTGAAATAGTAGAATCAGTTTTGCAGATAGCACTGCTTTTGAGACTTTGTATTAAATTTTCTTCTGGCAGTTTATTATTTCTTTCTGATTTCAACAATTCTCCTTCTGTTGGTGGGTCATTTCGTTCTTCCATGTATGTGACTTGATTTATACCTTGTTAATTTTCGTCAGGTGCGTTTCAAATGCCTTCAGAAGACTCTGCTATCTTTTGAGCAGTCTCTCCTGCCCGCCATTAGAATTCCCTCTTCAATCTTGCATAGCGTTACTCTTTATCGGAATCCAACTTTCTGCACCCCATGAACGAATTAATTGCTTACAGAAACTAATGTTTGGCTGACCATTTCAAGATTTGCATGTGGTACATCGTTTGTTGACTTATTTAAGAGTATATGTATTGCTTTGTGCTGATAATTTTCTTGCTTTTGTTATAGTCTTTCCAAGAGCATTTCATGTCCATTTTACGATATCGTTCGCAGAACCTATGTTATTAAGACCCGGTCTTTCAATAGCTTAAGGCTGTTTGGTACATGGTCAATCAAATTAAATCCACTATGGGGCGCTAGCTGTACTGGTTATTCTCCTATTCAGTTTACCTACCACCACCCTTTTTCTTTTAAATTTAGCTTCCAGATATTTTCCTTTGTATTGGCTTATCGGAAGAAAGTCCAGGTTATCTCTAAATAACAAATTACTACTCTAGAAAACAATGATCAAACCAATGTGGACTTATGGCGTACAACTCTGGGGATGTGCTAAGCCAACAAGGATAAAAACAATCCAGCAGTATGAATCCAAAGCTCTTCGGGCGCTGGTGAATGCCCTGTGGTACATCATAAACCAGACCATGCATGGGGACCTTGGCATCCCACTTGTTAATGACGAGATACACAGATTTGCCCAAAACTACCACGATAGACTCCAAGGACACAACAATGACTTATCCTACAACTGTCTGATGCCCAACCACCTACAAGAAGATTGAAGAGAAGGTGGCCTTTTGATCTTCGAGTACCCTAACCTGAAAGGATTATTACAGGAGTTTCATTAGTGAATGGTTTCTCGATTCAATATTTATGTCCTGTCATCACATTTACTTAATACTCCATGTATAATAGCTTGTAAATAAACAATTTATCAATAAAAAAAAGATATTTTCCTTGGTAACCTTTGTCAAATAAATAAGACCGGCTCTAAATATATTTTCGTTTATTTTTATTTCTTGGATGTCCACTTCTGTATACACATTAAACAAGATGAGGGTGAACAGGTGAACACATCCCTGTCTCATAGCTTTTTTAGTTCCAATTATCTACTCAAATAGTCGCTGTTTGTTGTCAGTATAACTTCTGTAATATTGTTGAATCTTTACCATCTGAAAAGAAGCGTTGTTCTGTTAATATTTTGTATCGGATCCTATTTAGAAGTCACATAATAGCCGTACGTTCTTACGAATCTTTGGGAAGCATTGCACTGAGAACTTATAGCCAGGGTTGCCTTTTTCCCCAGATTTAGTCTAAATCCGAGTTACACAAAGTTAATTTAATGTTAATCACATGTTAAAATGAATAAAACCGAACTAAACTTCAAAGTTATATGGTAAGTATTTATTACAGTTTTGTTAACTCTGATCATTCGTTCACTTAACGAAAGTTTTGTACAACCCACCCTGAGACTAGCTTTACTAATATATTCATCATCATAATTATTCGTATCTAATTTTGTAGTATATTATTCATAGAAAGATTGTTAGTACACCCGTCATTAAGCTAATCATTCTGCAATCGTGACGTCTGCGTCTTTGATTTCTTGGGTAAACTTACAAAAGTAGAACATAACCACGTTTTTCGGATTATGTCGATTATTGAACAGATCTGTTCGTCTATAAATTCCAATGGCACCCATGCATTTAATATATTCCGTTATGATGTCGTCATCGCTTGCAGTTTTGCCCATCTTGATCTACTTTTGATCTACTTCCGGTTAAAGCATAAAAATAACCTCGCAATGAGATATTTTTGACTCCCCCATAACCCTTGTTCTACATAACTGTTCTTCACTTTCTTATTTTCATCTATATCTAATACAATTTGATATCTTAAATACAATTGTATCTGTTATAACCATCAGGGTCCGAATATCAATCTCAGTATCAAACGACTTACGGGTCCTTTTAGGTTTGTAAAGTTCAATATTCGGTATGTTTTTAAGATTTACTTTTTAATATTTTTATTTTAAGATTAATTATCATAAACTTATGGTCTACTTTGGCGGTAATCCACCCCTGATAATCATCTACCCTCTCCTTTTATACCTATGTGTTTCTTGTTCCCTTTATCTCTTGGTGTAAATTTAATACGTTTGGTTTGACCATTTTTTCTAAGTTCTAGTTTTCTCTGTAACCCTTTGGTTAAACATTTCGTAAGCCTTTCTATCTTTTTGTTACTTTGTTTCATTTCACGTCTTTCGTGCACAAGCTGAATTAGTTGATTTGTAATGCACGCTTTTCTTCATTTGCACTTATTATACCTAAGATATTTTGTCTCACTTTCTTTGAATAATGTTTAATTCTATTCCAACTATTTTCAACACTTTCCGTTTTTTCCTTCAGCTTCGCGCATTTAAATTGGTTACAGGCGCACATTTACTTCTCTTGTTTTGATTTTTTATTCATGCTTTTTTTATAGTGCCTAATTGATTTCTGGTTAGGTAAATACATTTATTTGTTGTAATCGTTTTCGTTCTCATTAAATGGCAAAAATACGAGGATGAGTTGGATTTAACAAACAAAATTCTTGGAATAAGTAGAATTTACTATAGAATCAGATAAGATCAATATGCAGGTATGAATGGAAGTACCACCGATGCATTGCGACTTTCATTTTCACCAAAAGGACTTGAATTGAGAGATTCAAAGATAACAAAATGGAAACGGCAAATAATAACGGAAATGCATTGTTATTTAAAATAGTGCACTGCTACCGGCGATGAGCTACATAATTAATAGAATGTGCAAAAGTACGTTCAGTGTGTGTTTCTGTTAAATTGTTAAAAAATAGTCGTTTTATTGTGAAAGGTTTTACTGGACAAAACGTGTCAACGAACTTATAAAGCCTAACTTTGACATGAATTAATAAACTTTAATAATAATGAGAGATTACTAAAAAATTTTGACATACACACTGAAATAATAATTAATAATTACACATTGTTGTAATTCTATATTGCATACAGCACATCGCGTGTCTAATTTAAGAGTGATGCAAAGTTTTAAAGTAAAACAGGTTGTATGAATTATTAACGCGATAATTAAAGTTTTAAATAAACGTTCTAACTAATTATCTCCTATTGAGTTCATCTTTTCGTGCTCCGTGGCCTTTTACTGGTAAAACACGACATTAAACACAAATTATAGGTTTTAGCGGCATAAATAAACAAACCGCATAACTGTACCCGGAATAATAAGCGAGTCATCGAATCGCAAAATTCCGAAACGCATATCTTTCTGCTTCCCTATGTGTGACAATCAAAAATTATTTCCGAATAATAGGTACACAAAGTCACTACCCACAATAAAATGCAAATACAGGTCATTGAACGGGAGTAATCGCTAGTTTGCGTACTCATGCTCTACAAGGAAAACTCATACAACTGGACTTTGATGTTTACTATATGGTTGAGGAGTTTTCAAACGTTTTTAATTGATGTTTACTCATAATAACTGAAGTGAATTGTGACCTAAAATGAGTTGAAGAGATGAGCTTTTTTACACGGCATACTTTGAACTTTCACTATTGTAAATCAGTTTCAAACTGAAGCGATTATTATTGGAAATTAACTCCTCCTTCTTTGGGCAAAATTTTCGAAAATCAACAGGTTTTGACTAAACGAAATGTGACATTGGGTTTCTTCAAAAGGATATTGTTGACTATTGATGGTACGTGACTACTTCAGTTAGAAGAATGATGCTAAGATGAAAAATGTTACTCCATCAATCAAACAACAACCATTAAAATTCACAATCCTTCAGAAACTTTTAAAAGTGAGACATATTGAAGAAAGGAGCTTAGCTGGTTCACCTTCAGGATCATCTTTTTAAATCCGGCTTATACTGGTAAAGCCAAATTTCTACATCCACAGAAAAACTTTGTACCGCAATTTATAGAACACAGCAATTTGGAATATTCTCATCATTTCTCTTTAGTACATGAAAAAGGTACATTTCAAGACCTTCAATCGCTGGTTTGATGTATAGCTATCTGCTTACAACTTCGGTATAATGACCTCTTCAGATAGTACGAGCGCTGGGTGCTGCAATGCGGATAAATAGTGATCTACGGCGCCTCAAGCTAACTTACACCATGGCCATTATTATAGTTTTTATAATAGAGCAACAACACGAAAGAGTAAATTCACTCCTAATCTGTAGGTTCTTAAAAGTCACTATGGCATAAACCGTCAATCAGAAACCTAGCCGAATTTCTGTAAATATTTCTGAAATAAAGAACCTGGTTCACTCAGATTTCATCGTATATTTTAGTGAAATTTGCAGATGCGCACAAATTTTTGTTTTCTATTATTTTAAAGAGTAGTTCAAGGCAATCCGGAACGTGTCGGTTGTGACTACTAATTTGCAACATTTAACGTGTTACTATTGTTTATTTCTTACTTAAAATGTCTACTTTCACGTTAATTGTTACTGTTAAGGAATCGTTTAAACAAATGGATTTTTTTATGACAAGCCTTTTCGATATAAAAAGGTTCGTGTGGTGCACTCGCATTGAAGTCTCCGGCTGTCGTAGCCTATAAAGCGGTTTAACGGCAAAACATGTTAATATAATCAACTGCGCGAGTAATTTCAATCTATAAAGGCGTAATAGTGCTTATATACACTACATCTATAAATATTTCGAAGGATTGCATTTACAAGGATTGAAATAAATAACAATATAAATGCGAGCGGAAAATCTAATTACATACAGACTAATGTATTGTAATTTATCGGTTCGGTGGATTTTACAGTTGAAGAAAATGTGAAAGTAAATATAACCTACGGCCACAGACAAAAGGAGTTATTATTAATTTTTAGAAATTGCTGAAGTGAAATGCGGCCTGACATTCGATTATTTGTCAAATATTGAAATATAAAACGCCTCCTAAAATTCGTAATTTTTTTTTTGCTGGTAAAGCAAACAATTTGAACCAAATTAATTAGGATCACAGATAAGATCCTAATTAACTAAATTTTAATTAATTAAAATAAGTTTTTGTATTGCAATCGTAATAATAACAATGAAATATGATTATTAAGCCCAATTAAAACAATAAAGTTTCAAATTGCCAAATATTTTCAAAGCGAAAACTACTTTGGTGTTATTCTTGGTGTAAATTGAAGTATTTCTGCATTTTATTTAGAATTTAGAATTTATTCTTTCTTCTTTTTCGTAACCTTTAGGGCGTCGGATTAAGTTCTTTGGTTCCTGTTTCCTTTACCCAATTTTTCCATTTCCTCCGGTCCCGTACCAAGGTTCTCATTTCATTTACCGTTTTACCTCTGTTTGCCCTTACTTCTTCTATCCTTTCCATCTAAGTCTTCCTCGGTGTGTTCTCTTTATTTTTCTTCTTCTTCCTGTTTCTATCACTCTTCTTACTATTTTTTCTGGAACCATTCTTGTTATGTGACCATACCAGTCCATTTGTCTGTTCTCCAGTTTCATGAAGATTGGTTCTTGTCCGGTCATATTTCTTATTTGTGAATTTCTTACTTTATCAAATTTTGTTTTCCGCTTTTTTCTTCACATGTTTCGTGTTTTTTGATGGCACCCATGATTGGCCAGCATATAATATAGTTCTTCTTCTTCTTCTTTTGGACTAGCACTGGGTCCTGTTTGTCTATGCCTCGCTATTCTGCGGAGGAAGAAAATTAGGTTTGCTTCCATATTTTGGGCGGTCGTCCAGGAAGTCTCTTCGACGCGACGGTGCTAGTTTGTTTTTACAGATTTTTGCCAATCTGTCATCGTCCATTCTTTCTATGTGTTCACACCATTCTTTCTTTCTTTTCTTCATGAATTTCGCCACGTCTTCTATTTCACACCTTCGTCTTATTGATTCGCTTCGTATGTGGTCTCGTAAACTTATGCCCAGTATTCGTCTTAATATTTTTAGTTCTATTGCTCTTAGCTTTTGTTTGGCTGTTGTTGTTTCTGCTCGTGTTTCGTTCTCATAGATCACTATAGGTCGACTCATGGATTTGTATAAACGAATCTTACTGCGTTGCATACACTTGTTGTGCCATATTGCGTTGCTCTTTGTGCTTCAAAGGAGAGATTTCGGTCACTTGTCAATTCAACACCCAGGTAGTAACTTGTTCTATTATCTTGTCATCCACAACCAGTTTGCATCTTATTGGTTCCTTTGTTACCACCGTTGTTTTTGTTTTACCTGATGATACTTCCATGTTATATTTTTTTGACCGTTTTATTAAACGCATATGCAAGTCATCTTCTTCGGTAGCCATTAGGACCACATCGTCTGCGTAGCACATGAAATTTATAATTTTGTTTCCCATTCCCATTGGCTTAGGGGTTTCAGTTATTTTGCTCATTATTAAATTGAATAAGAATGGGCTCAGAGAGTCTCCTTGTCTGATGCCATTTTTTATTGTGATTGATACTGCTAGCTTTCTGGCCCGATCGAAACCTTTGGTTAAATCTACAAAGTATAAATAAAGGGGGATATTATACTTGATGGATTTCTCGATCAGTTGTCGGATTATAAATATTGTGTCTATTGTACTCCTATTTATCCTAAATCCTTGTTGCTCTTCTTCTAGCGGTATTATTGCTTACAGTTTGCTATTTAGGATAGAAGTAAATAATTTCAGCATCGAGCTCATCAATGTTATTCCACGATAGTTGTTGCATCTATTATTTTTTTAAGTAATATATGTCTTTTTGCTATTAACACTTCCCAACCGTATTTATATATAATTCACTTTTCTGTAAGATGGTATTGTTTACTGCATGGTGTATGTTATCGCCTTCTGCCTTATTTTCGCTATTTCTTGATCTAGGTTTCCCTCTTGTGTTAATACGCTTTCCAAGTATTCATAAGCTGTCACTTCTTCTAACTTTTCTTGTTTACACAGTATTACTCTTGCTTCTTCTGTTTTGTTTATGTCGTTGATTATCATTACTTTACTTTCATTCGTGTTTATTTACATTTTAAGTGTCTTGTGTCCATACATCTAACTACTATAGTTACTAGCAATCTATTTCTATATCATCAGCATAAAGTAAACTATCTAATTTTGTAGGGCTGAGGTTTCAGTATCCTATAGTTTTTTCTACTTTTCCTCTCGTGTTCTTTATTAATAGAGAGTTATCGCAAGTACTACGTTACATTTCCGTTAACGCTAAAGTCACGTGATGTTATACGATATTTTATTTTTACGGTAAATGACATTTTAGAGTTATCGCACGCCGCTATTTTGCCGTACGTTAAAGTTTCTGAACCTAACCTCAACATATAAAATTACTTGTTTATAAATACGGCAACATAACATCACCTCTCAAAATAACGTACGCAAAACCCTCCGCTATTTTATGAAAATAGCGGGCCGCGGTTATTTATTTAGCGTACGCTAAATCTAGGCGCATGCGCATTCGTCCGATTGTACAAAAATAACGTACGCTAAATTTAGCGTTGTACTTGCGATAACTCTCTATTGTATCCATTACTATAGGAAACAGTAGCGGGCTTAGGCTGTCACTTTGCTTTACTCCTCTGTTCAAATTAAAGGCTTTTAATCTTTGTACATTTATCTGTACTTCTACGTTGCATTTTGATATACAGATTGTCCGAAATCCAATCTAAACATACAAAAATTAATGAGTGCAACAAGGAAGACATAAAAAATATGGGTAGCACAACAAAGATAGAATGAAATCATGGCTAGGTAAATTTTTAAACTAAACATCTCTCGCCAATAACAAGCAAGCAAGCAAAAACATCTGTCATAGATATTGCTATGATATTGCTACCCATATTGTTTATGTCTTCCTTGTTGCACTCATTAATTTTTGTATGTTTAGATTGGATTTCGGACAATCTGTATGTAGGCTTTTAATTGCACGTATGTTTTCCATCTACTTGGAGGTATACAGGTCTAATAAGTATCTCCATATTACTTCCCTTTCTATCATGTCAAAAGTGGCGCTGAGGTCAATAAACGTCAAGAATAGTTGCTCTCCCCTATATGTATATTGCCCTTTCTATCATACATTGCTTATGATATCATTTGTCTGTATATTAGCTCTAAACACCGCTTGTTCTATCTCTACTATCCATGTGTAAATTTTAAATCCTACTGATGATAAACAGATCGCTCTATAATTTTCGCATGAAGTTTAATCGCCCTTCTTCTTTTGACATCAGATTATGCCAGTTCAGCACTTGTGCTATTCATGGCAGTGTTAATATACAGTTTAACATATAATAACTATGGAGATTAAGCCCTCCATCACTGGAATTATGAGTTAATAATTTTTTGCACTAGTTCTATTTGTCACTAAGGGCCTAAAGTTATTGGCGAAATTATGCACTATCACTGTTAATAATGTCAATTAGTCTGTTGTGTATTGATTTTCTATAGTGCTCTGCTTCACTACATTGATTCATATTTTCGTAAATTTTTTTAACACTTTCAGATATAAATTGTTGAATTGTGGGGATATCCCTTTCCCTGCGAAGCTGTGTGTTTCTCACAAACTATTGTGCGTTTGTAATGATACGTAGAACTTTATTTTGTAAGACCTGGAGTTTGTGGGTTAGTTTTGGAAGTGGCTCCCCATATACTACAACCATAGGTGAAGATTGGTCTGATTATAGATGTATACTATATGAGGGTACCGGTTGATATTTCAAGGGTAGATTTTGTATTAAGTATTGGACACAGCATATGATTCTGTCAGTTTTTTATTTGTACGGTAGCTCCAAGTTAGTCTACGGTCTAAGAATATTCCAAGATACTTCACTGCGCTCTCTTTCCGATTCCAATGAACAGGCATGTTGTTAATAATAATATTAGCTAGATCTGGAGGCCGGCGAAGGGTAAATATCTTTGATTCACATTTGTTAAGATTAATCTTTATGCACCATTTATTGGACCAGATATTTAGTTGGTTAACACTATCTTGTAGTTTGTGTTCTACTAAGTTAATATCATGCTCTTGTGCAATGATGGCGGTGTTGTCCGCATACATAGCCAGACTGGTTCCAGGAGTTACAGGGACATCAAACGTAAACACATTAAATAATGTAGGGCCCAGTACTGAATCTTGTGGAACTCCAGCATAAATAGGACGCATTGATGAAAGTTACGAATTTACTCTTTCAGTTAAGAAGGATTTAATTATGTGTAACAAATATGGGGAGGATGTTCTTGGTAGCCATTTTATATATCAGGCCCTTTGTCCAAACTCGGTCGAATGCCTGAGGCAAAGTCAATAAAAGCTATCAGAGCGCATTTCGTTTTCATAACCTTCTTCAATTGTTTCAGTTTCTTAGAATCTGATGATTAGTAGAATGAAAGTTTTTAAATCCAAACTGGAATTGAGGGAGGATATTATTTTGTAAGAATTGGTTTAAGCGAAATAGTATAGTATGTAGTTCATTCAAGGAGTTTGGAGATGAAGGGTAATAAGCTGATAGGTCTATAGTTAGCTGGATTTTTATGCAATTTCCCTTGCTTGGGAATCATTATGATTATCGCTTGCTTCCATGCATTTGGGAAATAACCTATTCTCAAACAAGTGTTGAATATTGCAGTAATATAAGCAATGGTTTTACATGGTAGGTTTTTAAAGAGTTCATTCAGTAAGATGTCAATTTCTGGTGCCTTCTTTGTTTTTAATTTATTTATGTACTTGTTTACTTCTTGTCCAACAAGTTGTATCAGATTTGTGGTACTATTATCTGTTGAAGTTGTAAATATACATATTTTCTAATTGTTCAGCAGCCCTTCTTGTGGATTGGTAGTATCAAGTTGTTTTTGCAGTCTTTAGGGATTCACCCACCCACTTGATCATTTCCGGCTCGATATTGTCTGCTACTCCTGCTTTTACTGTTTTAATATTTCTTCTTTAACTTTTCCATTTGTTGATGTTTTTCCACATATTCTGCATCTTCATTTATTGATATCTCATCAGTTTGTGTTTGTTCAAAATGTTCGGCGTAGAAATTTTTCCATATTCTTGGAACTTCGTGTCTTTTAATCTTTATCTTTATCGTTATTCTTCGTTCCTCTTATTCTCATGTTTCGTATTTGATTCAAAAATTTCCTGTTATTATTTTTAAAATCGTCGTTTAACTCCGTTCCAAACTTCTCCCAACATTTTCTCTTTCCATCTCTTACTGCTGTCTTCACCTCATCTCATTTTTTCTTTTGGTTCTGTTGTCCAACAGTTTATTTGTTTTTGGTTGATTAGGATTCATTAAAGCTAATCCTAATTAACCACATTTTAATCGATTAAAATAATTTTTGGTATTGTAACCGTAATAATAACAAACAAATATTTATCATGCGTAATTTCCAATAAAACTAAATAATTTCAAATTGTTAGGTAGGTATCTTCAAAGAGAAACCTGCTTTGGTGTTATTTTTGACGTTGATTAAAGTATTCGTGCATTTTATTTAGCATTTCTAATAAGCCAAATTAAAATAGTTCACAAAATTGTTAGTCTCTAGTGGATAGAAAACCTCTCTACCAATGGTTTGGAATTTTGTACGTCATAAACTCATAAATTTAAAAACGATAATTTAAGTAGATACGACCATAAAATTTAGCGGCATATTTGAATTTATAATGAAATATCCTCAGGTAAGGTATTCCCAATTTTTCATTTTAGATATTAGTTACGGGCAAACTTAATATAATTTCCTTTATTTTCAAGTTCAGGAATGATGGTTTTCTTAGAAAATAAATTTCTTCGCATTAAAATGGCAACGGTTAAGCCAATAAATATTAATGATTTTGATTTTACTACTTTTAACAACGAAAATATTTAATTGGAAATTCTTTCGTTTACCTTGGTTATATTTTTAACCTTCGGCGAATTATTTACGACTTTGAATCGACCTCTAAATCAAAAATTACTATATGAAAGTTATAGATTTTGTTGTACCTTACATCTTGTTTTATTTTTTCCTTCGTGTGTTTTAATGAGGTCAGCTGGGTTTTGTAAAATAAAACATAAAAAACATATTCACATAAAAAAAATGTGGTGACTTGCTGTTGTATAAAATTTGCACAAAAATCACCACCTGGAAAGAAACGAATCTCATAAGCCCAAAGGTTAGAAAACATGCGTGTGTGTTAAATTTATATTTATGTGTATTGTGCTGTTTGGGAAGATCATAAAACTGATTTTAAAGAAAACTAGTTTCTAATCAACTAAAATGGGTTGTTACTTCGATAAATAGAGATTCTATTAGTACCTTCAACTTGACATAACTGTATTTTTAGAAGATGCAAATGCAAAATACACAAAGTGGGATTTAAACAAAACTTTCTATGTTCTAACTTTCTGAAAAAACAACTTATCTTTAGTTTCGTTGAAATCTTTTAAGATAGAATTTTTATTTTAGTTAAAAATAATCTACGTTAACAATCTGTATCGTATTAGTTGTTTTCTCGAGCTTTCACTTGGATAATGTGTTTTGGGGTAGATTTTACTAATTTTGCTTTTTAAATAAAAATTTAAGTTTGGTGCTGCTGGCGTTTCTCGGACGTCAGTTATTTTCTTCTTTAAACTGCAAAATAAGTTATAATTCCTTAGGATGTTAAGGTTAATTAGATACCATTACAGAGAAGAAGAAGAAGGTACCCTTAATTGAAAAGTTTGTCCTTCGCTTTGTTTGTTATTAGGCCAAAGCTACGCTTAACGAGAAATTAAAGTCTAATCTTAGAATCAGCCTTTTCTTCTCCTAATAAACCCTTCAGTAATCTAGAAGTAGTTTTCTTCGAGATCTTAAAAATAGTTTACAGCTGCGTCTGCATCTTCATTCGACCGAATTTTCTTTCCAGCTGAGATTGTTTTGAGTTTGGAGAAAGACATAAATTCAAAAGGATCAAATTAGGCAAATACTATAGGTGTAGAAAGATTTCGTACTTCAATTCAATCAATTTTTGCTGAGCCGTAGTGTTTGAGTCAGCGGATGTATTGTCCTTGTGATACCTACTACATTCCTTTCTTGACCATTCTTGTGCATCTTTTTTAAAATTCCGTATTATTCAGCTTGTCCAAAAGTACTGCGTAGTATTGACCGGTTTTTCCCTATTTTAGTTAATCTATCAACACAATTCCTTTGATAACCCAAAGAAGAATTTCACCTTTCCATTTGATTAAATGGTCTTGGTTTTCTTCAACCGATTAACAGTACCAAGTCAACTGTTTTAGTTTTATTTTTGATTCTGAAGGGTGGTGATGAATTCACATGTCGTACATAGACAGAATCCTTGTTGAAATCTGATTTCTTTTAATCAGTTTTAAACACTTTGGGGTCCGAATGCTTTCTTGTTCTGGGTTGAGCAAATGCGCCATTCATCTTACCAAAATCATTCTCGTACCCAATTCGTTGTGTGAAATATAAATTTTCCCCGCATAAGGATGCCTATAACCTCCTTAGTCTCATGCACTTTCATTCCGCTGTCTTCCAAAACCATATCATGTACTTTATGAACGCTTTTTGGCATGGTAGGCGCTTGAATTCTGAGACCCAAAAACTCATGGTGGAAAGTAAAGGCGATGAACTCCAACAACAGCATCCAACCTGGGTTTGATTTGCGTTGCTGTTTTCTCCTGCAAACGTAAGAATCTGATCTGCTCTAATTTTAGTTTCAGTAATAACGAAAACATATGAAGCTGGTCACCTGAATGCTGGCGAAAGCTATTTGAGAGATCAATTTGATATTTTTTGTGGATTCATATGAAAGAGTTTTCGACATATCAGCATAAAAATATTTTCTCAATCTCTTAGTGATTCGAAAACTATCGATTCTATGTCTTTCGCCATGTCTTCCTATAACTTTATCATTTTCTTTTTCTCCCATTCTTGTTATGAGATCTCCATGCTCTTCTTCAAAGTGCTATAGAATTTATCTTTTATAGCTATTATTCAACAATCATGTGAAACATAAATAGCAGTTAGGTTATTTGTAGTTTTCTCATTTTCATTTATGTTAAGAATTTTGCCACTTGTTGCTTCTATAATTTTGGCATGTCTTAAGAGGTGATTCTTCATGGGGCTGACCCCCTCGGTTAGGTTTCTTATCCTTTCTGGCCCAAAATTGAATATTGTTCTTAATATTTTTCACTCCACTGAGTTTGTTTATCTCTACTGAGAAAATATTGGAATGTTTTCAAGCAATTGTTAGGAACTGAAATCTGACAATACTAAACAAATAAGTAAATTGACATCTTCTCCAAAATTTACATCACATAACAACAAGAATATTGGGAAAACTATTTAGTATAGTCTGATGAAACCATATAATAGAGCTTAAAGTAAAATTAAAATCTGATAAGGATCTGACCAGTCTTTCCATCTCCTAATAATCCTTTAGTAAGCTATTTTCCAAATATTTTCTTTGCAAAATAATTGTAATAACAAGCTTTTGCATGGAAAAGTACTCCAAAATAAGTAAAATTTGAAGAAAAGAAAAAATGCCACAAGAGTAGAGCGAAAGGATCATTGCTGAAATCACAAAGAAATGGAACGAAATGCTATGTGATAGTTGGAGAGGTATAACACTCCTAAATTGTACGAATAAAGTATTAGCCAAAATCGTTCTAGAAACAATGGGGAAAATCAATTCACACTTGAGAACTGGGACATTGAGACTTTCGAATATCAGCCAATATAACACGAATAATTCGAATGTTTTACAAAAACTATGGAATGGAGTGAAGATAGCGTATAAGATTTAACAAGCTGTACGCCTGCGGCCGCAGATTCCGATCACTATTTGCTATTTGATTAAAATGAAGATGGGAGGGTGCAGAAGATATAGAAAAAGAATCACAACAAATACAACAAACAATTCAAAAGAAGGCTAGACAATTACAGTCTTGGGAAAAGAGCTAGGAAAAGAGCAAAGATTAATTTGACGACGAATGTAGGGATATGAAAAGAAATACAAAATAAAAAGGCGATAGAATTGATAGCGAGTATAAAGAAACACGAAGAATGATGAAGACAACACCTAGAAACAAAAAAGCAAAGGATAGAAGTGAAGCTATAAAATATAGAAGAAAATTTTATCAAAAACAGAAATAAGGGACTTTTTACCAAGAGGTAAAAAGAAAGAAATGTGAATTTCACAGTACAGCAACGTATTATAAAAATAAAGTACAGAAGATTAAACGAAAATTTGGGAAGGTAAACGGAATGTTTTCAAGAGAGCGAAGAGTAAGAAGTCCTAGTAAACCATAGCATGAGATACAATGAAGTAGCCGACGCAGAAGTCAAGCTACCACGGACTTGAAGCATTAATAATGAAGCTGAAAAATTAAATATGCAAAGGGAGAAACTTTATAAGTTATTTACAGATTTAAGGATAACTGATAAATTAATCCGATTGATAAAAATGAATTTAAACAATACCAAGTGTAAATTACTGATCGATGGGAAAACAGATACTGTTAGTGTAAACCAAAGGTTGCGACAACGCCAATAACTCTCTTCAACTTAATATTGGAAAATAATTTAAAGAAAGCAGTATGTATACACCACCCAAGGAATGATCTACCACCCTACCCATCGTGCATAGTCTATGCTGAGGATAATGTAATATTAACGAGATCTAAAGATAAATTAAGGAGGATTTTCGGAAGATAAGAAAGGAACGCGAAGCGGTTTAGTCTAAAAAAAAAAAAAAACTAAATATATGAAAATGGGATGCAGCTTACTGGTAAGACAAATAAGGTTAAAAGGCAGTGCAGTTAGTGAATACAAGTTTGAAGTAGTAGATAGTTTTGATTATTTAGGTGTTACTTTGACAAGTGATAATGAAGAACAACCTAAAATAGATTAAAGGATTCTGAAAGGCAATAGAAGTGCGAGAGTTCTAACGTCAAAGTACGTGTCTAAGGATGCAAAGGTGATGTTATACAGAACGATTATTGGACCTATAGTCCTCTACGTAAGTGAAATGTGGATAATGACTAAGGAAATTCTTTGAATACTGACTCTGATCATAGAAATCTATGAATTCATTTTTCGACTGGCAAATAAATAGTAACAAAACAGGCCTTAAAGAGAGGCATAGACCCGTCCAAGGAGAAGAGTGCAGCGCAAAATTAAATGGCTTGAAACAGTGACCAAACAACTTATATGCAGCTTGGCGTTCGAAACTGGAAGGAGAGAGCCGCTCATGGATGAGGTTGGAGGAAAATTACTGAAGTCATAGGCCTGTAAAGCCTGAAGTGCTGTTTTTATATTTAGAGTGAAGCAGAACCGAATAAGATCAGAAAAGTTTATATTTATATTTTATCTATGCAGAATAACAACGGTTGAATGTGTCGATTTGGCCGTTTTCTGGAAGAGTTTGTATCTGCAAGAAGTTTGGTATCAAATGAAAATGGGTGCCCAAAAGATATTAAAAGAAGAATAAACAAAGCAATACTGGCTTTCAATATGCTGTAGAAGATTTGGATGTCAACCAATACTTCAACTCAAACGAAACTTCGATTATTTAATACATATATTTCAACAGAGAATATATTGGCCTTACATCATAACACATGAAGACAATCAAAAAAAAGGATGGCAATAGATAGGCCAAACTATATGAAAAGAAAATGACATAGCAAAACCAGTCACGCAATATAATGTAAAAAGAAGAATAGTAGGCCCAGGCAACACAAGAAAACGACCTACAAGCAACACCTACGGCTCGTTTACTCCCTTCAAAATGACTCACTTTACGTACTTGTTACGTAATACACTATTGTGGTGATAGAATTAATTTAAAATTTAATCCGTAAGCTTTTTTTTATTATTTTGAAACCCAAATTGAAGGCCAGTTCTACAAAACTTTGATAAATTAACGAAGGATCCGATTGCGTTACTTGTCATATAAATTTATTCCGATTCGATTTTATTAATTTTGACGAATGATTAATTTGAGGAAGCCGTTAAATCATGTTTGTGCAACCCGCCTTGAAGGTTTCAGGAAGTTAGAATGAATTCTTAACCCTTATAGCACTTTACGTAAGATACGCATCATGTAAACCAATAATGCTGTTTGTTTTCATCTTTGTCATATTCTCCATGAAAAGATTTTAGCATCTTTCAAATAAAAAAGTGTTTGAACACAAATGTTATACAAATCGTAAATAGCTTGTTTAGGTGATAAGATCAAGTGCTATAAACAAACAAAAAATGTGAAAAATCTAGTAACACTTGAAGGCAGATGTCTTTTATTAACCTTTATATCAGCTTTTAAGGTTCAAAGAAAACGTTGTTTGGAAATGTTAGTTGTTTATTAATATCATCAACGACAAAAACAAGCAATAAAATTCCAGAAATTAAATTCAGAATGTAAAATATGCAAGCTTTGCACTTGTTATTCATAACTTAAGTTAATATAAACGTGGAAAAATGTGCAAGTACATTTGTTTTTTTAACAAGCTTCTTGGTTTAATTAAAAATTAATTTATAAATAATAAAAATAATAGTTAAAACACTCCAACTAGTTTTGTGAAAAATGAAATAACTAAATAAAAACATCTTTAGTAAATATGCTTTTATAATCGAAATGCTCTGTTCTCTTGTTATAATTTTGTATTTATTACCCGTGAGAAATTTTAAGTTCATCTACATTCAAGTAAGTTAATCCTATTGTGTTTCGTTTCCTCAATTACGTTTCAAAACATGCCAGAAAAGAATGAATAAACCGGCGGGTTTAGATTTACAGCATTTCGTAAATGAAGATACGAACCTACATGCGGACGAAACGATTAAGATGAGTTGGTATAAATAGTGAAAGTTATTTTCTGAGCTGTCTTTTGTTAACAATGGGGGTTTACGAACTATTGTTCAATACGACCTACTATATTCGTTTTGAAATTGCATACTATTTTTCACGCCTTTTACGCCTTCTAATTTTTTGCCTTTTCCAGTAATTGTTAAGTTATTAAACGCTGTTTCAAACCAGCTAATAGTTGTAGTTATCAAAAATAAATTTGCAAGAGAAATATTTGATTATTAGCCAAAAACCAGATGACTACGTTAAAAGATATTTATCTACATTTAAAATTAAGTTATATATTTTCGATTTAAGTGGTAGTTTCTTATTTTTTAAAACTAGAACAGTCGAAGTGCATGAAATTTAGTCTGTGAAATCAAAAAGCCGAAAAGGTTATGTTTAAGGACAACAAACATTCCAACAAGAAACAAAAAGAAGAAAAGGGGAAAGAAACAGAAAAGAAGAAAACAATTTATATTTTTCGTTCATTCTCTTCTTCTTCCTGGAACCAAAAAGTCAACATGCCTGAAATTCAGCCTGTGGAATCAAAATGCTAAAACGGCTATGTTTAAGGCCAAGAAACGCCCCAAGGAGAATAAAAGAAAACGAAGAAGAAAAAGAAAAAAGAAAAAAAAGAAGAAGGAAAGATGATAATTTTAATTTTTTCCGATTCTGAAGAATTTTTTCACCTCTTCCTGTCGTGTCATTCTCTTAGCTCAGTGTTTCTTCTTACTGAAACCAAAATGTTGGCATGCCTGGTATCAAAAACTCAAAAAGGCTGTAGTTAAGAACAATATGCATCCCAAAGGAAAGAAAAGAATAAAAAAAGCAAGCGATTTATAGTCTTCGTTCTTCCTCTTTTCTGGTTCATGAAGAATCCTTCCATTCCTCAATGTTTTGCCATTCTCTTGGATCTCTGTTTCTTCGCACACTTCTTTTATTTTATCTCTGTTTTGCTACGTCATGTTGGCACCCATATAGTATCCCGAATAGTACTATACATACTTTGTATCAGGACCTTGCATGTTTGTAATTTAACTCTTCTGTTGATTTTTTTATTTTTAGGAGTTCCAGGTTTAGTCTCAATGATTTTCGTTTTTGTTTTATTTTTTCTTCTGTTTCTTTCTTGTACAACGTACCGTATATACCTATGTACTTATTTGTCTTTATTAATAAATACCATGAGATCGAAAAAAAAAGATTCTGAGCAGGCCTTGACTAGTACAACACGATTGGCTACACTGGTTCTAGAATGCTAGTCAAGGCCTGCTCAGAATCATCTTTTTTTTTGATCTCATGGTATTTGTATTATTTAGCCTTGCATCTTTCCTTTACTATCAGTGTTAGTATGTGTACTCCCATTTGAATGTATTTAGTTTTTCCATGTTCATAGTTACCTCCCCAATTTAAGAATTCCGAATCATACCGTGTGTCTTCTTCATTATATGCTTCTTTACCTGCAATTTGTAACATACAAATTGTATATTCGCCCACAGGTATTATCTTATCTTTATACTTTGCTAAAGCTTTGATATCGTATAATTTAAGGTGCCACAGACAGATTAAATCTTCGTTTTAATCCTTTTGATATTTCAAAGGCTTCCATCAATTCAGTTCCCACCTTAATACGAGTATAGGTTTCCTACTGCTCTAACTAGGATATAGTTGATCTTTTGTTCTTAACATTTTCCATAATAGCTTTAGCGGCGCTAAGTCATAAGCTAGTTTGCCTTTGCCTTCCTTGGCTGTTTCTTTTTGTTTCTGTTATCTGAGTAACTGTGAAGATGTTATGCACATATGATCAGTATTGTTTATCTGTTTCTTCCTTTCTTCCCTTGCATTGTTGTTCTATTAGTTCCCATATTATTTTAATATGCATAGGTTTTACTGAATGTACTGTTGATTATGCCATACTAACGAACGCATGATCTGGATGTGTTCTAGAAAATTTGCAAGAGGATAGATAAGTGCTGCCAAATGAAACTGGAAAGTCGTCCAGTAACCACGAGTGCGTATACATCGAGAAGTGCTTCAAGTCGAAGCAAATCGTAGTACATAAAGTAAATGGACAACTAGAGAACGTTATTGGTGTAAATAAATCGACTCCTAATGAAAGATAGTTTAAACTAAGTTTATGTTTGTTTGGTTCTAGCAATTTTGAGTGGTAAGAATTGCAAATTTTGGTTTAGCAAATCTTGTTGCTATACTATTTATGACCGTTATTCTTTAAGAGTTACGGAATATATCTCGTATTTCCTTCTTAATAACTATATTGAATTGATTCGTGATCTCTTTGGTGTTCTATCTCTTGTTACGCTTCTGCATGTTTTACCAATATATTTGATGTTGCATAGTTTTATTAATACTATTGTTATTTTGTCTATTCCCGTTACCTTATTTTAGTCCCTTCCCTTTGCTTACCCTTTCTCCATTAATACTTAGAGGTGCTTCTTCCTCTTAATCTCTTGTTTTTCGAAGCTCAACACACTTAGCCCAACGTTTCTCTAGTTTGTTGTTTAATTCCTGGAAGTAGTTTTCTTCAAGATCTTAAAAATATCTGTTTACAACCTCGACCACCTCTTCATTTGATCGATCGAGTTCTCTTTCCAGCCAGGAATATTTTAAATTTGAGAAACAGATGATAATCAAAAGGACCCAATCAGGCTATTACGATGGATGGAGGAGCATTTCGAGCTTCCTAAGCGATAGTATTTGAATGAGCAGGATGTACTGTCCTTGTGAAAAAATACCACTTTCTTGACCATTCCTGGACGCCTTTCTCTCGAAATGCCGTCTTCAGCTTGTCCAAAAGTGTTGTGTAGTATTGGCCAGTCTCAATCTTTCTCTTTCTTAGATATTCGATCGTTAAAATTGTTTGGTGTTCCAGAAAAACTTTTCCAGCCGATTAAATAGTCTTTGCCTTCAATAAATCGATACGTGGTATTCAATCGACTATTTTGATTATATTTTTAAGTCTGGTGTGTTTTGGTGAATCCACGTTTCATCCTTAGTCACGAATCATTGGATTCCTTTTAAACAATTCCAAACAGTAGGTTGAGGTTCGCATTTTTCCAATGGATTGAGCAGCTTTGACACTCATCTTGCGAAAAGTCTCCCCATTCCCAAGTCGTTTGGTAAAATATGAGATACCTACGGCCTCCTTAATCACAGACACTTTCACGGGGCGGTCTGCCAAAACCACATCATAAATGTTATCAATAATTTTTGGTGTGATAGCCGTTTTTGACCTCGTAAACTTAGTTTATCATTGGTGTCTGGGTGGAAAATAAAGGTGAAGAATCACCAAGAATAACCTCCTAGTTGGATTTAATTTTTGTTGAACGTTTTCTTTCCAAATGAAGCAATTTTATTGATAAGAGAAATCACATCAAATTGGTCATTTTGAATGCTTGCAAAGGCTATACTAGTTAATAGATCAATTTGACTGGTTTTGTTAATTCATGTGAAAAAGGCAATGGCATAAAATATTTGGCAAAAATACTTTCTGAACGTTTGTTTTGGCGAGTTTCTTAAAAGCCAATGTCTCAACTTTTCTATCTATCTTTGTACTGATTAATTATCATTCTGTTTTCTTCGCTATATATTCCTCATTTTCTTTTCTTCTCATCTTTGTGTTTATAACACCATCTAATAATATTGGATCCTTCTTCCATCTTCTATTAGAGTATTGTCCAAAGGTTATGTAAAACTCATCCTTTATCACTTCGCAATGATTTGAAGAATAAATATCAATTAGGATTATTCTTACTTTTCTGATTTCCATGTTTACTTGAAATACTTGGTCATTTATTGCTTCCCACCTTTTGAGTTCCAACGGTTGTTTCTTCGGTCTTATTGATGCCTCTCTTATCGTCTTCTACTCCGGTTCAAATATGAATGTATTTCCCAATATTATTTATTCTTTTACCTTTCTCTTTGATCTTTATTGGCAACGGTTTCATGAAATTTAACAATAATAAACAAATTGGGGCCTTCCAAAAACTGATATTATCGCAAGAAGAATATTGGAAATATGTGATAAAACTATATGTAATTGATTTAATAAAGAAAAATCAGTGCTAAAAGCTCAGTTCACGCCTCATAAAACTATTGCCTGTTCTTTTATTTTCACGCTAATTTATTTACATTAAAATATGTTCTTTCCTGTTTCGTTAGAATTGAGATCAAAGTATCAGTTTCCGCTTTAGTAATAAATTAATGGTTCTACGCACTGCTTAAATTTGAACAAATTTGCACCGTTAGAACGAACCGCTCATAATCAAATAATGTACAATAGTTTTGTTTTTAAAGAATAAATTTCGAAATACGTAGATAAATCAAAGATGGCATACGAATCGATTTCACGCAGGTGTAGAGAAGGTAATAAAAATTCTGTTGGCCTACTAAAACTTGAAAGTAGGGAAGATCGAGCATTTATGGTAAGGACGAGAAGAAAGTATTGAGACATCTTAATGGCGTTTATAATTAGTAATTACTCGAGCTACTGTTATTTTATAAATAGACCTACTGTGCAGCTGATTAATCTTATTAGTTCCGACGTATTAATAATTAAATGTCTCTAAATAATAAATGCAAAGTAAAATTCTCGAGATCATTGGCTTCGGTTAAATGGTGTTTGTTCCGCTTATTTTCACTCCCATAGTTTTTACATGCGAAACAATCATTTGAGTGTATGTTTATTCCATTAATGAATGAAATATTTATAAGTGAAACGTAATTTAATTAAATTTTGCAGGCGTTATTCCACTAACCTTATTCTATGCATTTTTAAAATGACAGGCTTACGACAGACAGATAGGTAGGTACTGTTTAGATGTGCTCACAATAATGAGAATAAGTTCACGGTTTTATGTGCTTAACCGTTAAAACCAGAATAAACATATTCACATGCGGTGTATTTATCTAACAGTATCGGAATAGTTTATTCAAATTAGATTACGTATTCAAATTTCTTGTTAAATTTGCTTGTTGATAACAAGGTTAGATATTAATAGTGATTATAAGAATTACACTTTGCTCGCTTGTGGTTACTGATTGATGCGCACTTTGTTTTGACTTGATTAAAATGATTTTGATAGGAATAAGTTGGACATTTAAAGATAACACGTGATTATCTTTGATGGTCATGGCCATTTATAATAGCCTTGGAAATGTCTTTTACATTCAGACCATTGCACTGACTTTCTTTAATATTAGCTTTTAACTTTCTAACGAATTTCACTGATAAAATGTCACGCCAAAACGTGATATATTAAATTTTCCTTTTTTCTTCATACAAAAGCTGTTATTACACGGATTTCCGAAACGCCTTGGGAAAATAACCAAAGGTATCCCCCATAATATGCAACCACAACATAATAAACCTTTTAATGTGGAAAACCTTGACGAAGCACCGTAATGAATATTTATAAATGCGTGGATCATTCATTTGCACCCAAAACAACATCACAAATTTATGATGGTTTTTAAACTGGTTTAATTTAGTTGTGTAAGAATTCGGTTAGGTAGAATAGTAGAATTTGGTCCAAACGTTCAAGCTATTGTTGTATAATATTAATAATGCTCCTTATAAGTATGTGTTTGGTTTATTATATGAATAACAATTTAGAATATTTTAGGTACATATATAGGACGCCTACTTCCTAACAATTACAACCTACTCGAACTTAAAGGCAATTAAACCGTTATTTTTATTGATGTATGTCAGTGGTTACATATATGAGTCACTGAAATTACCTCACCGAAATGTAAAACTGAATTAATGCAGGGTCATTTGTTTAAAGCCCAAGTGTTAAAAATTTCGTAAAAAGACCTTGATTTAATGTGCAAATTTTGACCTTAACCACTGATTTTTATAGGAATTTAAAATTAATTTATGTCATAATAGGCGATTATTTCTTGTTAGCTTTTAGTTACGTACTGCGGAGACTTCAATGCGAGATCAAGAATAAAACCTGCTGGGGTGTTGTGGGTGTTGAAATTGGTACCTCCGCTGGAGATTTGTTTATTTAAATTACATAAACACTTAAGTTTTATATATAAGTTTTTATATGTTTATCAACTGTTTTACTGCAGATTATTTTGCAATCTTCGAGATATTAATTTATGCAAATTTATACCCGATTCAAAGTCTACGACGAGTCTTTTTAGTGATGTATTTGTGTTAGTGTTACTGGATAATACGAGTTTGTATAATTAAAAAAATATGTAAGCCTTTGAGGCACCTTGATGTGCGATGTGAGGTAAGCAAAGTTTTGGAAATCCCTGCTAAGGTTGGGAATACAGCTTTGTTATACTCTGGAATTGTGGAATTTTTCGTTAATTGAATTTTACAGTTGACGCACAAACTGTTTATTTCCGTTTCCTGATAAGTACTTTGACAAGTTGCATTTAAGAAATTTGGGGAATTTTTGTGTTTGCACGTTTTGAAATTCTTACTAAATTACAGAATTATACTGAAGCAAGCCCTTCTTGCTGTTAATTAACTTTTCAGCTTAAATTTTAGAACAGATTAGATTTGGAAATCCTATTAAAATTTGATAAAATAATCTTTTTCTATTTAATTTTCAAGTTTATTCCCCCACTTCGAATTTTCGATGAGGATCTTCATTTAAGCAAACACAGAAATTTTAGGTTTCGTTTTAACGCTATAGAGTTAGAATCCAACATAAAAAATGTAACAAAAACTTGAAAATTTCTCTTTAAATGTTTACAGCTATAACAAGTTTCACGTGTTAACAAAAAGCTCATTGTTTTACATGTAAATTATTTTAACACGTACGAGATTCCCAAGAAAATTTTTAAAGATGTTTAGATTACATCCTGAGTACGTTCTATTTTCTAATTTGCTGTAAAATTAACTCCAATGTTCCGTTCGTTCCTATTGTAATTGAAAACGCTGCTATATTTGTACCTAAAGAAAGAACCGATATGGAACTTTTTAACGTCAAAATTTTCCACTTGGAAATGTTGAAAGAAAAACCAGATTTTGCAATAGCGTACGGGTTAACATTAAAAAAAATTGGACAAGTAATAAGGTGGTTTAATTCTTTTTTTATTTAGATATTGAGTAACCAGTTTGACAGGAAACATTTATAAGTAATCAGGCTTAAACTGAAAATTCGGATAGGACAACCATAAATGTACCTAGTAGGTTATTGGGATAACTGTTAATTATAGATTTTGTTTTTACTGTTTGTGCCTTTAAGGTTATAAATTTGACCAAATTTCGTTGAAATCGTTGTTTTGTTTCTGTTTTATTTCCTGTTGCACGGATAGTTGCGTTTGTTTGCAAGCGAATATCCGAGTTAATGCTCTTTTGATTTATTTGTTAATTTAACTAAAAAATCAGACTAATCAAAATTCTGGACAACGAAGGGTTAAAGTAAAGTTCAAATACTGTTAAGTTCCCTATTTTTGCACATATAAAATAATAAGCAATTTAATTTGTATCATTTCTGATTGATAATAATAAATTAGAAAAATATTAAAGCTCTTTGACTGAGATAAACTGCGATATTTGAGTTACAATTTCAAACCAATTACCTATAAAAGAAGAATCACAACAGATAAAAATCATTAACAGTTAAGCTAGGCAATAAACCCAAGAGGCAATTTAATCTATGACATTAATTAAAAAACAAACCGCTGTGCGTAATCGTCTCCGGTTCAATAAATTCCGTTTTTCAATGTAATCAAGTTAGCTTTATTAACGATGCAGAAATGTGCACTAATGAAAAGAACAAATTTTAAAACAAGTTTTTTTAAAAGCACCCAATTAACGTTCAACCTTTTTATTAACAAATCTATTTACCTACTTAACCATCAAGGGTTTGTTTCGTTTCCGCTCGTTGAAATCTCCAACTATCGCTTAAAGAAATAGACTTGTTAATTTAGTTGCGGTGATTTTGTTTAGAAAAACCGTTGAGGATACAAGAATACGATCACGATCACTTAATCTAAATATTAACGAGTTTTTCAGCGTACGTGACAAGAGAAAATTGGTAAAGTGTAATACTTTTACGGGGCTCAAAAACCCAGTTCGGAAATTTCAAGATACAAATTTAGTACCTTTTTGTGCGTTCGTAATTACAAACACATTCTTCAGATTTTTTTTAACGTTTTTTCTTTTTTTACGCATTAAGAATTTCGGGGCCAAACCTGTTTGTATCGCCTTCCCGGAGATGAGTTTCAGCACATGCCTTACCTGACACACTGAAACAGGTTCATTGATAAAATATTGCCTACTTTTAATCAATCTTATCTCCTTGATTTGTAGATGTGTTTTAAAACGTATTTGCAACAGCGTAAACGGTAAAATAAAACTAGTTACTCAGAAACCCCAGTTTTTCTGTACGTTCTCAAAGAAACTAACACAGAAGGTGACAAAAGAAAAATCACACCTCACGATCTAAGAGGATGTTGTACGGATGCTTCTTGTTTATTCAAGATAATGTTAGCATAAAATTGTTATAGTGACTGTGGTGTGATTTATATTTACCATTTTGGTCAGAATAATTACAAGTTCCGCCTTGTATTCCTTCGAGGCACTTTTGAGAAATGGCACAGTTCACAAGCAGCACAAGCACAAAACTCACCACAGTGTATGTCATTTTTAAACACTAATTTCATTTAAAACCTAGAAAATAAAAACGCTATGGCCTAGAGCCGCTGAAATACGCGAGTTGTTGGATCGCATCACCGAAGAAGCATTCTTGTGAATGTTAGGTCTGCGGCCGGTCAGCACCACGCTAACCATGCTTGGCCTCTGCAGAGCTCTCACAACCTACCTTTGTAATTATAGTACGATTCAGGTAGGTGTACGTTATACCGGATAGTAATTTGTAAATTACAAAAAAAAGTTGTTGTTTGGTTTCTGTAATTGAAGCTTACCTGAGTCCATTGACTTTCTTACGCTACAAAAATTATAGCCTTTCGTGTTTTGATGGTAAATTGAGAAAGGTTTTTTAATACGTCTACATAGGAATTTTTAGTAATTTAGGGAAAAGTATGACTTTTTAGTGGTTGAAGAGTAAATGTAATTTTCATAAACTGCACTAAGACTGTGTTAATAGAATCTATATCTGAATTTCTAACTACATGTAGAGCATGAAACGTTTGGTGTTTGAGAATTTATATAAATAGAAAAATTGGCTTGACTTGTTAATAGTTTAGGTACATTTAAAAATTAGCACTTTGTTGCACACCTCCACCAAAAACTATCACATAAAAAATACTAAAAAATTTTGTATTGGAATAATAAATTCGTTATGCTGATTGAGTTATTACAACTAGAAAAAAGATAGTTACAACACGTTAAGTATGAAACCCAAGTTATGTTTTTAAAATGAGATTACTTTTCCTAAATTTTTTAAAAGTAGGGTTTTTAAAAGTCCGCTTAGTATAACTTTTTTGATGCTTAATCTACGGAATGCAGAAAAGAATGATTCTAAACATGTAAACAGCTATAAGAAAGCTAAGCAAATTTGTTATTAATTCCTGCACATGGCGTATTTGACTACTTTAGTATTAGCCGAACTAAAAACTTAAAATGGAGCCGCTGTTAATTAATTCGCTGACCGACAACGCCCTGGAAAGGGCACGCAATCCAAGAAGAACTTTTCAAGAATCAAAATTTTTGTAAGTTGAATATCCTTCCAAGAAATTTAATTGTGATGCCAATAGTGTAAAGGGATGTCCAAGGCTGCGATACATCAATCAAATAAAAGAAGACTCAAGGTGTATCCCATAAAAGAGCATACATAAGATAATATGGACCTATCCTGACATTCCTGACGGTAAAACTCACAACTAGATCACATACTTTTTGACTCGCGCCGTGCCACCAACATGATGGATGTACGAAGTATGAGAGGTGCTGATTGCTCTACAAATCACTTCCTTCTGCGCTTAAAAATCAGACAACGAATAGAAAAAAAATTTCGGATGAAAAAGAAAACAGCATTGGAAATTGAAAAACTAGAAATGAAGAACAACAGAAAACTTTATGAAAATCGTATAGACACTTAACTTGAAGAAGAAAAGTACGTCGAAGAAGAGTGGATCGATATAAAGGTTTATATCATGGAAGCGGCACAAGAAATAATTGTTAAAGGAATAATAACACGAAAAGTAGCTGGTCTGGTTTAGTTGATGAGGAGTGTACAAAGGCAATTCAAAAAAGAGGAAAACTGCCACAATGCAGAACGCGAGCTAGTGTGGCGGTATGTGAGCTATCAAGAAGCGTTGTCAACAAATTTAATACTCTAGAAAAAAGAAGACAGAATTTATGAAGAAAAGAGTAGAGGATATAGAAAGATATAGTAACAAGCAAGATGGGAAAAAAATGTATAAGACGGTGAACGACTCTTGGAAAAGTTTTCAACAAGTACAAACATGTATGAGTAATAATGGAAACCTGACATATGATGAAATAATTTAAGTTTGGTCACAAATAATGTCTTAGTGCATATTAAGGCCGCTTCTAGATTCTGGAGGTTCTGCTGTCTATAGTATAAGCAGCATCCCTCACACCCCTCATCAGTGATGTTGCTGCTATTACAATTGTAATGTGTATATTTATTACAACCTATGATACTCTATTACTTTATTACAGTTATCTCAAAATCTATAATTGTTTTCAAAAAACGCTTCCTGCGACTAAATATTATAGAAAGATTCATAATTCAGCTATTCCAATCTTGCTTTGCCAACTTTGCAACTTGCAAAATTTGATATTTAAACATATACCTCATAGAATAATACCGAAGAAAAGAAACAGGAACGCATAGAAAAGGAAATAGAGAGAAGAAAGGGAACCTACGAGGAAATGGAACGAAATCTCAAGGTTAAACCACAATCATTGCCAAGCAATGATAATGAAGATGAAGAAGCTAGTCTGCATTCTAATGATCCAGGTGAAAAAACGATCAGCTTGAAGTGATACAATAAGAGTGAGTGAACCAGGTATGTCTGGTACGAGAAGTACGTTACATTTTTCGTTCCACGTCTGTCTGAAGCCTTAGACAGATGAAAAATCAGTGATCGAAATGCGGTTGATATTGTAATAGCTGCTGCACAAGCTTTTGACTGCTTAATTACAAATCGCACTTTGTTTCAACGTCGACGAAAGGAGATTGATATGCCTTGGTGTTACATTTGGATGGCAAACTACTTCCAGCTTTATCTGCTGTGGAAAAAGTTCATGCCATAATTGTTATTTTTGGCGACAAAGAACAATTTATTATTACATATACTTGAAATTCCAACATCCACAGGAAAACATCAAGGTGTAGCCGTTTACCAAGCATTGGAAAAATGTGTACAAATCTTGAGAAAATGTTTGATGATTTACTTTAGGTACTTTTAGTGTCGACATCACATCCTCAAGTTAGTCTTGAGAAGTAGTTTTGATGCAGTGTTGGGTGCTATGTACTTCTGGACCAGATGTAAATTTAATGCTCGGTGGATAATGACAAAGGCTGTTTATGCCCTTAAGATATATTTATTCCAAGATCAAATTAAATTGACCAAGAAAGAGAAGATTTCAATCAGGAGGGTATGCATATTTCTTATTTCATATTGGCTAATTTTTTTAAATAAAATTTTACTCGTAGTTGTAAGACTTTCCACATCTGAATCATCTGTAGTTTTCCGGATGGTCCAGTTCAAATTTCAAACCCTAATCACTGACGGCAGATTGATCTCACCATTTCATTCTCTACACTATTTCATGTAGTGATATTCTGAACTCGAGCCTGTCTGTGTCTATACCAGTAGGTGGACGACTCCGCCCTTTGGATTCTCAAAATGTCCCTTTGTTTTAATATTTCATAATCCGATTCTTTTCTCGATTATTTTGATTTGTTTCCCTTTAGAAATTAATTTTGCTTATTGTACATTTTTAGCTGTGGTATTCCCGAACGCTTTATACATCTGTTGGGTGTTAGTTTCAACACTGCCTTCTTCAGTAAAATTTAAATCGTTTACTGCTCGTATTATTGTTGGCGTCCTCCTAACTACTTTCCCTTGTTTAGCCATATAGTTTTGATATCCCGTTACTCGGCGCTAAATGCACATACGACATACGATAATGTTTCTAATACAATCGTTTATTACTGCTGTTACTAAGCGTATAGTTTCTAAGCGCTCATTGTTGTTCAACTTCAGATTCAAATCGTTATTTTTTCTTGTTCATTTTATCTTCCACGTCGGTATCCTCTTTAGTTCCAGGTGTCTTCTTTCTTGATTGTTACGTATGTTTTTTGTAGAGAAGCTTTGATAACTTTCCTTTACAGTTAATAATAATTTATACTTTCCTTCAGTTTTCCTGGTTTTAGTATGCCTCTTAGATTACATTCATCAAGTAAGGCTGGCGTATATGGTTGTCTACAAGCAGACGAGCTTTAGCTGGAACGAACACATCGTCGGTGGCGGTTTCTCGAACAGCCTCAGGGAAACGAGCGAATTCTGGAACTCTCGAGATGCGTACGCACTTTTTAAGCGTGCTATAGCATACAGGAGTTCAAGAAGCGGACTGAGACCAGTCTACTCATCATAGCCACAGCTACGAAGAGAACAAGTGAATTGAATGTTAGTTTGATTTTACTGTCTTTATTAATAGATACGTTTGTTAATCGTTGTTGTTGTTGTTGTGTTTTAAATTATTAATTAATAAATAATTCATATAGACCCACTACACTGTATATAAAGTCATCACAGGTCGTATTCGTCTAGTTAATTTTCTACTTTGCTAGTCTCAATGTTATTTGCTTGCAGCATTTAAAAATTACCACAATGGTTTCTTGGGCAGTAGGTTGTAGTTTTCTACCTCATTCTTACTCTTTCTGTGCTCATCAGGATTGCGGCGTGCTCTGTAATCAATTGCCCTTTTCCTGCTTTTTCCTCTGTGATTTCCTCATTACCAAAAATTCCGATTTTCACGCATTCTGATTACTGTATTTTTCAATACGCCTGAGTTTTTTGCTCTTGCGTGAGTGAGTTGTGAAAAAACCACCGCTTTTTTTTGCTCGCGGTTCTTTGCAGTTTCATAGTAAATAAATAATGCAAGCTACAAATCATCATATCATCGGTTTAAACGTTGAATGCAGATACAAAAATGCATAAAATTAATGCCGAACAAAAAAAGTCCATGAATTAAAAAACCAGCCAGCTTTTTAGTAGAAAAAATTGACCTCGTAATTCATGCAACGGTATAACCGCATATTCTCTTTTTTATTTTGTTTCGGGAAGTTAGTACTGAAAGTAAGTGTTTAATAAGAACCGTTTCGGGCACCTCTTTTTAGGGCTACGCAGAAATACAAGACCACTATAAAGCATGATTAACAAGCCCTCACGGAGCAGTTGTTGTGGAATTTCAAAGACTGCTTACAGTGCTTACTTCTATTATTTGTATGTCATTGATGTTTGTCAAATTTGCAATAAAAGTTAAAGAAAGGCAAAATTTTAAAACCAAACAAAAGTTAGTTGAAACCTATTCAAAATTAAAAACATTTTTTATTACAATCTGATCACTTTTGAAAAATCTTAAGTAAATGCCAAAGACATAAAAATAACAGAAGTAAATAATTTCAGATGTGGCTTTTAAATTCCACGGCAATCGCTATCCCAAGACGTTTTGATCATATTATAATTTCCTTAAACTCTAACTTAGGTAGTACTTGGATATTAGTTAGTTCTAAGGAATGTTAAGAACTAAAATATAACAAATCCTGCTGAGTTTATTATTACATTATAGGTTTATAGAAGTATATTCTGCTTTAATCATAGACTGTAGGTATAACAGAAATTTTGTTTTTAATATAGGTGACATAGGCAGCGACCACAGTCTAGTATTGGGAAAGTTAAGAATGACCTTAAGAACAAAAAAAAAGATGAACCAGAATACTCAACAAAAATTAATGTGGAAGCCCTACATGACGATACGACAAAATGGTTATACAAATCAAGATTGACAAGAAAAATAGAAGAAAACAAGATCAATGACTCGGACACGATACATGAAGGATGGATCAAAATACAAAGCAACATAACTGACGCAGCAGAAGAAGCTCTGGGGAAAATGAGAACAAACATAAATAAATCGCGGGGTAATAGGAAAACACCATGGTTCTGCTACGAAGTAAAATTACTATCCAAAGAGAAACATATGGCATGCCTGAAGTATAGACAGAAACAAACACCAGAAGCATGGGACGAATACAAAATCACACGTAATGAACTGAATTCCAAAATAAGAGAAATAAAGCAGCATTATTGGGATCGATTCTCAGCACAGTTAGAACACGACTTTTACGGCCTCCAAAAACAAATATGGCGGTTCATAAGAAACCAAAAAACAGAAGTAATGGAGCTCATAGGATCCCCAAAAATAACTCAAAACGAATGGATAAACCACTTTACTAATTTATTCAAGGAGGAACAACAGCCGGCTATCGTAAACGAAAGAGAGATCGGAGTAACCAAAGAGGAAGTTGTTGAAACCATTAAAAAACTGAGAAACCGCAAAATACCAGGAGAAGACGGAATCTACACTGAACTCCTAAAATATGGAGCAATGCTCTAACAGAGGAAATCACTACAATGATACAAAAAATATTTAGCGAACAAGAAATACCTCATGAATGGAAGAACAGCATATTAATCCCAATGTTTAAGAAAGGCGATAAGATGAAACCTGAAAACTATCGAGGAATAAACCTACTTAACACAAGCCTAAAACTAACAACAAAAATTATAACAAACAAATTAAATGACCTATTAGAATTGCAAGACGAAGAACAAGGTTTCCGCAGCGGGCGATCATGTAACGACGCAGTGTTTGTAATACAACAAATAAGGGAAAAAGCCCTGGAATTCAATAAAACCGCTTATATGTGTTTCATCGACCTAGATAAGGCCTTTGATAATATCCAATTAATCGACGTCATAAATATACTATACGAAAAGCAAGTACCAAAAACCATAATAGAAACAATAAAAAACATATATACAGATAACACAATGAACATTAAATATAACAACAATAAATTAACGGAAGCCATACAGGCACAGAAAGGTATAAGACAGGGTGACTCATTGAGCCCATTATTGTTTAATGTTGTAATGGACGAAATCATAAAAGTCGTAAAACAAACACAGGGATCCCAAATGGGCACAAAAAGAATAAACATAGTATTAGTAACAGACAACGAGGATAAACTGCAGAGAATGCTGCATCTCTTTCTCAATACTTGCAAAATATTCCATTTGAACATGTCGGTACCAAAAACAAAATCAATGACGATCTCACAAGAACCGGTGAGATGTAAACTAGTAGCACATGACAAGCCTATAGAACAGGTGATGGAAATAAAATACTTAGGAACAACTATTACTAGCTACGGAGGCCTAAACAGAGAAATAAGGGAACACATCATAAAAGCAAAAAGAGTATCAGGATGTCTTAACCACGTCATATGGGGTAACAAATGCATAAGGAAGGAAACAAAAACCAGCATATATAAAAGTACAATATGACCGATTCTAACATACACGGCAGAGCCAAAACCACAAACAGCCAAAAGTAAATGGAACAGATGGAAGTCACAGAAATGAATATATTACGAAGAAAAGCAGGAAAAACGAGATACGACAGAGCAAGAAATACAAATATAAGGGAAATATGTAAAGCCGAAAACATCAGCGATTGGGTTTCATACAGAAGAAATGAATGGAATGCACATATTGAAAGAATGGACGAGAGTAGAGTAGCACGAATTGCACGAGATGGCCAACCTGAGGGAAGACGAAGTATTGGCAGACCCAAGAAACGATCCAATAATATGGCAAAAAACAGGCTGATACCCTACTTTAAAAGTTAGAAGAAGAAGAAGAATATAGGTATAATTAGGAGTTTAAATTTAAAATACTTTGTAAGTAAAAATTTAGTTGCTAAGTTTAAATGAGTCCATTTAGAGACACTTAAACGAAAGCTTAGATAGAAATCTTAAACTAATTTAAATCATGAGTAAAAACAAATAATTCTCTGGTAACAGCAAAATAAATTACGGAAAACGCCAATGAAGCTCACTTTTGAAAGTAGGTATTTGTATAAAACGTGATTTTATAAAACTACCAGAAAAGCTGTCCCATGTGGCAAAGTTTTTAGGTTTTTCTTTGCCTTGATGACTCTGATACCTAACTAAATTCGCACCAAAAAGTCTATACGCCTTTAAATGCTGACGCTAACAAAAAAAAAGTGTAAACTGCCTGTTTCACCTTAAAAACATTTTTACATTGCATACAGCGCATAGGTAAACTTGTCACGTCTTTAATAACCGTTTCTACAAGCGTGAAAATATTTCAACTCGGGAATTTGTGCGAAAGCATTAGCTTTCAGTTAGTTTAACTTTAAATGAGAGATATTTATAAAAATCAAGCAAAAGAATTTTGCTTTTTATTTGACTTCATTAGTATCTGCAATGTTCTGTAAAATAATGCCAAAGAAATTGCTAAAAAAAAATTGTAATTTATTTCAGGTCTTCTTAGCATTGGTTCTTAGCTTTTATTATTGTTTTTGTGTATTTATAAGTGAATATTTTATTAAATCGGTTTTGCAGGCATTTTATTATGATACCTTTTTCATTTGAGATAATTTTTTTGTAGCAGACTTAGGCAGTACTAAAGCATTGCGTTTCGATATTTTTTCCTAATTTTTTTATAAAGCTGTCAAACTTAACTTTGTTGAAATTGGGGAATAAATTTATGATATTTACAAAAATACGTTACAAATTCGGGAGCGTTTGTCATATTCTAAGAACGTATTAATGAATTATGGATAACGAATTGTATGTACATCGTTTCCAAAGTTAACAATGGCGGACAAATAACGTATTAACTACTCATCTTATAAATTTAATTTCTGAAATTATATTTAAAGAAATTGCAGAGAAGGAATATGTTCTGAATGTCAAAAATGTCAGTTAATTTATTTCCTTCTTAATTCCAACGTGGTTTTTGCAGAACGAGAATTTAATTTTGCTCATGTCTATGGATATACATTTATGTTAAAAGGGGAGACCCTGGAAAAGCTATAAAAATTATTTAATTAGTACTTAGAAAAACTGTTTAAATAATATATTTTTTTAAGGATGAAATAAGCACAAATATACTTTGGAATTCTTTTGTTAATGGAATATTTTATGTGACCGTTTAAGTTTGAAAATAGCTTTAAGTCTGATTTTAAATTTTTTTTAAACCGTATAAGATTAACTTTAAATAACATTTATAATTTATGAGTATTTATGTGTAATTAATTAATAAACCAATAATGTCTCAAACGAGGATTAACTTTTAAATTTCAGGGGATATATATTGTTGACTTAATAAATTAACCTTAGGGTTGCGGGTGACCTTGTTTCATATGCTATTTTATAAATAAGTAATAATGTTTAAAAGTTTTGAGCTAAAACCCTATCACAAAACCTACTTTAATATTGTTCTTTAAAAAAATAAGGTTTTAATGTTTTTAGTAGCTAGTTTAGATTTATTAAACTAATTTTCATATAGACTAAGTTACAAAACGTAAAAATAAGAATTTAATAATATTGACAACTTAGAGAATATATGTCAAAAATTCTGGGACTAAAAATTCTTTTTCTGCTACTTCATTCGGTTCACCAATAGCTTCATCATCATCAGCTAAATTTATTATGGGATTTTAGACCATTTCCGTGTAATTTTGGTAGCGGTCACCATAGTCAGTCACCATGCTTGCCTATTATGTGATGAATATTCTAGCAATTATCCAGGGACGTAACATCCATCAAGGACTACTAGGATGTGTTCCTTAGGTTTCGGTATAGCTTCACATTCATGAGAGCTGCCAGCATATTGAATACTGATATCGAATGCGCAAAAGCTACATATCATCAGTTTTAACTTAGTGTTGTTTGGTTTTTGAGATCCACTGCAACTACGGTGCATATCGTCATTTTTGTTAAGTGCTACGCGTTTCTTTGAATATATCACCTTTTCCTGAAGATCGTCTTTGAAATTCCTTATTGTTAATTTTTTTTTCGGTGTTTACTTTGATGTTTGCATTTTTTCTACTTTTTATTATTATTAGACTCGTGTTTTCGACATACAACTGCCGACAGATTAAGTAGCTGATACTTTTCTCAGATGTTACATTAATCTGCTTTCTGCGTTTAGCGACAAGGCGATCTTCATAGCTTCCTCGTTTTTGGAACAAATACAACTTGATTTATAGTAGATCTAAAGGTTTCATTTTCCATAGCATATGTTGTTAAGGGGGGAATCCCGACAAAAATTATTGTTTGTCGATTTAATGAAAATACTACGTACTTTGTACAACCACTTCTTAAATTTGTGCTTTCGTTGATGGTAAGAGCATCAACTAACTGTCTTAAAAGTGTGCGAAGTAACCTTTCGGTAATATTTTTCATTTTAAATTTGGGAGGCAAATAAATTTAATTCTTTCTTTCTGGCAGAATTCAACAATTTTCATTGATATATGAGATGTTACCAACGAGACATTTGGAAGAACCACAATTAGAACCGTTCTTGGTTGAACCATCCACTTTTTGAGCAATTGTATCTCGTTCCTTTTTAGGCTCATTTTCGACCCAATATGACCACAGTTCGTCAACCTTGCAAACAACATACGGGGATAACGTAATATTTTATTTCTTAGGATATTTCATGCCACGTTTGGTTAATAATTTCTGTGGGCCTGGGTCGTCCGTCAGATTCGTTTCATCAGAATTCCAGATATAGTCATCAGGTATATCTTTAAGTTCTGCTTCTAAGTTGTCAAAATAATTAATTAGTATTCTTATACCTACTCACTTCAGCTCTTGTGCTTTTAATATTGCTAGCAAATCTTTTGGTTATATTTGAATTTCGTTTCAGGAATCCATTTACCCACTCTTTGCCAGATAGATTATTTGTAAACGTCTTTTCGTAGCGTCAAAGGCTGTCAAGATACTTCTTTATCATCGTCCTTAAATCTGTGGAAGACAGTGGAAAACCATAAGTAGATAGTGCAACAATATGTTGTGAAAAGTATTTTCCTCTTCCTGACTAACTATGATCTGGCCATTGACCATTGACTGCTTTGACTACGGGAATTTTAAAATACTACGAGGCTTTTCTTTGAGGCAGTTCCCTTAAACGAATTGTATTTCATGACATTTCTTAGCTGTAATTGATGAAGTACATACCTACTTCCTGTAGTATGTTTATATAAAGTATCCGTATATTACACAAAACATTACAAAGCTTTAATTCACACTAAGAACAATCCAATGAGATAACTATATAGTTTAATGCCCGAGTCAAAGTCGTCTGCATCTGCATAGTTAACAGTTGGGCAAAGGTCACCCGCAATTATAAAATATCTCAACTGCTTTAAAAAATTTCAGTTTTCACAAAAAAAATTATGCTACCCTCTTACGAGAACTAGGCTAACTTCATGAAATTAGGCACAATCAATTGTTTACAATTACTCTATACATTTTGCAATTTTAGCAATAAATGTTATAAATAAAATAGTGGTCGAGAAACGTGCTGCGAATAGCGAACATCAAGAACAGTCTGGAAGATTCTACCGTATTCGAGAATGAAGCGGTGGTCACGTATACAGCGCGATTCACATAGGACACACCTAGTGGGTGCTGTTCCCGAAGATTTTTTCAATCCTGGAATCGGGATTGAAAGTTTGTAAAATCCCGGGATTTCCCGGGAACCGGGAAATTTTATTTTAATATTAAATCTTTGATATTATAGAGCAATTTAATTATTTTTATTGAAAAAAAAATTAAACCTAGTAGAAAACAAAAACATATTTATTATTTCATTATTTAAAAAATTTAAAAACGGGAAATAAATATTTACTTTATACGTCTTGTTGATTTTTCAAAAACACAGAACATCATCAGAATGATCGGATAGAGTATGATAGATCAACGCGTTTTTTTGTGACGATTGTGCCAGAAATTGAAAAAAACGCGTTCTGATTCTTTCAATGTCGACTTTATAGTCTCGTCCCGGGATTTAAAACGTGAATCTCTGGAGTCGGGATTATAAAAAGCAGCTAATTTCCCGGGATTTCGCTCCCGGGAAATCCCAGGAAGGACCCACTAGACACACCCCTTTAAAACTTCAAATGCAACTCAACGTACAAGCAGTCCTTTAAGGCGTCGGATTGAGTTCTTTGCTTCCTGTTTCTTTTACCCAATTTTTCCATTTCCTCCGGTCCCGTGCTAAGGTTTTCCTTGCATTTATCGTTTTAACTCTGTGCGCCCTACTTCTTCTATCCTTTCCATCCAAATCTTCCTCGGCCTGCCTCTCTTTCTTTTTCTTTATTTTCCTGTTTCTATCCCTCTTCTTACTATTCTTTCTGGGCCAATTCTTATGTGACCATATCAGTTCAGTGTCTGTTCTCCGGTTTCGTCATAATTGGTTCTTGCCCGGATGTCCGGTCATATTTCTTATTTGTGATTCTCTTACTTTATCAAATTTTGTTTTTCCCGTTATTTTCCTCAGATATTTCATTTCTATTGCATTTAGTCCTGATTTGTGTTTTTCAGCGGCACCCATGATTCGCTAGTATATAATATGAGTAGTTCGTAGAGCAATTATGTTGCATACTCAAGTCTTTGTATTCGTGTCTATTTCACTCTTCTGTAAGATGGTTTTGTTTACTGCATATGTTCATCGCCTTATGCTTTCGTTTTGCTATTTCTAAATCTAGGTTTCCATCTTTTGTTATCACTTATCACGCTTCCCAAGTATTTATAAGCTATTACTTCTTCTAATTCTAACTTGTCTTGTTTACATAGAATTGTTGCTTCTTCTGTTTTGTTTATGTCGTTGATTATCATTACTTTACTTTTATTCGTGTTTATATCCTGTTTAAGTGTCTCGATTTTTTGCGACCATGTATCTACTATAGCATAGAGTATATATTATGCTCTAATTCTGTGAGGCTGAGGGTTCAGTATCCTATAGTTGTTTTCCTCTCGTAATTGTTATTAATGTATCCATTACAATAATAAATAGCAGAGGGCTTAGGCTACCGTGTTGATTTACTCCTCTTTTCAAATTAAAGGCTTCTGATCTTTGTGCATTTATCTGTACTTCTGCTGTTACATTGTGATATAGACTTTAAATTACACGTATTAGTTTTCTATCTATACTTGGAGGTTTAGTGCGCATCTTCATATTACTTCCCTTTCTATCATGTTAAAAGCGGCTCTGAGGTCAATAAATGTTGAGGATACTTGCTGTTTACTATATAATTTCTTAATATGTGATCGTTTTGCGTTTGTTGAAATTTTTTACCGTAGAAATTTCTCCATATTTCTAGAACTTCGTGCCCTTTAATCTTTATCTCGTTATCGTTATTCTTCATTCCCCTTTTTTTCTTTCTACCTCTCATGTTTCGTATTCGATTCCAAAACTTCCTTTTATTATTCTCATAGTCGTCGTTTAACTCCATTCCAAACTGTCTTCGCCACATCTCTTAATTGTATGTAGTCCATTTTGTCTTGTGCCCCTTTTGGTTTAGTATATTTTTCCATGCTTGCTTTTTCATTTTAATTTTTTATTTTAATTCTGTTGTACACCAGCTTGTTCGTTTTTGGTTGGAATTTATATTCTCCTTTCTGCATATAACCTTTGCTTTTTGATATAAGACCTGTTTCAGATTATCCCACCTTTCAACCATTTTCCATATTTCCGTTGTGTATTCTACGTCTATTAGTGATTTATCTGTTTCTATTTGGTATGTTGTCTTGACTTTTCGTCTTTTAAATTATATATTTTAATTTTGTGATATTCCTTTTCGTCTTGTTTTTCCCACTTCTATTCTAATTCAGCAAATTAAAAAACAAAATTTGATTTAGTAGATCTGTTCATAGAAGATATGTATTATTATTATTATTATACATTATTTATTAAAAGTGAAGGTTAAACATTTCTAGTCTTATAAAAAAAATTTTTTCTGTTTTTCCGTTTCCTCTTTGCATATTTTCTACCTAATTGATATAAATTTATTTTTATGAGTGATAATATTTTTCTTAATTTTCTAGTTCTCTGTTATGTAAGTTTCAGTTATAGCTTTGATATTTAATTATGCATTGTCATTCTGTAGTAAGCCATCTCTAATTATATAAATTTAATTAAGAATTAACATTATGAATTTGTAACTTCGATTGTCTATTAAAATTGTTAAGCTGCATGCTTTATGCGAATCGCCCACAGTAGAAAGAGTAAGGCTGGTAATTTTTTTTCGATATAAATATCAGTATATCGGTATGGAATTCTAAAAACATCGATGTTGTGATTTAATCATTGACGATATATTGATTTAAGCGACATTTTTCATTTACGAAATAATTCAATGAAATATATGTTTCGCAAGTAAATCTCATATTAAGGGAACTGCAAGAGTTTATTTTCGATAAGTGGAGAGTTTGATGAATCAAGACATCACTATAATATATTTCGCGTAGTGAATCAATTAATTTGATAAAGCTATTTATTTGATATGGAGATTTAATCGACTAATTCGATATATTGATAATATCCATACTCTTACAGCATCGATATATTTTTTTTAATATAGCTCAGGCCTAATAAAAAGTCAGTCAGACAACAAATCTACGGAGAAGCTTAATCGGCGAAAATTAAAATACGTAATATACGAAGTTTAAAATAGTTAATTAATAATAATATCCTGATATAAATAAATATTCAGTGATTGAATTAGTGTTTAGTTCTGCTAACCTTGGTGTTCATAAATTTGTAAATAATTGTTTAGATTAGTAAAAGAGAATAAAATTATTAAGTAATCTTTGGTTTAATAAAAAAAGGCATAGCATAGGCCATAGAGAACCCAAGTACAACTTTGTGAAATCATTAAAACAGTTTTTAATTTACATTTTTGAAATATCGTAAAAGTTACTGTAATCTAATTTAATCAAAGATTGGCTTAAGGATAAGAATTGGAAAATAATGAAAGAATATAGCAATTTGTTGTTGCTTTATGTTTGGGCTTTATAATTTAGAAATCTATACTACAAAAACAATCTTCTTAAGAGAAATTAAGTTTTAAATTTAAAAAAGTCGTTTTTAAAATGTTATCTGAATTGTGTCCGAACACGAGTCCTGTATGCATCAAATGTCGTATGAGCTTCAGATTTTACGTATAATAAGATAACTTTGTTTATGTGTGAACTACATTTTGGTATTTTTAAATTCAGTTGCCTTATTTAGGAGTTAACATCGCCGTTTCCTTAGAGCACTGTTAAAATTTTGATTGTAAAACAATTAAAGGATATGCTGAAGTTTTTGCAAAGAATGGAGTGTAACGAGAAACGAAAGTAGTTAACGTTTTTCGTAAAGTGGCAAAAGATTTAACAACTTCCTTAGTCTTTTCTTTAGTTCAACTTAGCATAACCATTCTTTTTAAGAAACCGTTCTACCTCGGTCAAGCAATTCCCCCACTAGAAAGCAGGTAGTTTCTTAATTTCCTCTCACTCCTCCATCAGGCCAAACCACACTCACCTGGCCTACTCAGCTTTTAATTTGATATCTTAGAACAATCTTAGAGTCAGGGGGTGCCCGACCGATGACAGAATTTGATATCTCGCCCAGGAAATGCCTTACTTTAAAATTATTACTTATGCCCAACAAAACATTTTTTTGGAAGGCTTTAATGTTATGTTACCGAAGATTGGCACTTCGAGGTTGTAGGAAGGTTCGTAAAGCCAGCGAAATTTGGGTAATTGGTTTTTAGGCACAGGTGGGTTTAAGATTAACAACCGGACGAGATGATACCAACACTGTTTTACAACATGAAAAGGCGTTGGCACGGTGGAAATATTTTTTGTTTGCGTGACGTTTTTTATATTTTTATTTTGATACCGGGACATATTTTAGGCATGGTGTCATTCACGAAATTACAGGCATTTAATTTTCCTTTAATTTAAGCCCTTCCATTTTATACTTCTGAGGTATCAAAACGATTTATGAAAACTCCTTATTCAACAATAATAATGATTAATTTATCCTATTGTAGGTTAATTAATTGTCTTAGCGTGTAAAGCCAATAGGAAATGCATTCAGTTAGACTTTCTACACATAAAAAACCGTTGTTTCGATATTTTGCTTGTTGTAACGTTTTTTAACTTTTATAAGCACAAAGTTCCTTGTAAAATCTCTCTGAGTATATTGAACCGTATTTTCATAAAAATTCCGTAAGGATTAAACAGGTAACTTAAACGGTATAATGTATAATATACGATCCTTTTTGAAATAAGTAGGTAACCGGTATTACAGTAACCCTTTTAAAACTGGGACAGTTCTTTGCGCTACACATTCACATAATATGATTTCATTTAATAACAATTAGAGAGAGCTCATTTTTCTTATTTTAATGCAGAATTGTGCATTGGCATTACATAAATCCAAAGACCCCCGATAAAAAACCCCACTTTCACTAACTTGCTGTAATATTCTTTGAAATCCATTAAATAAAATCCTCAAAGTACGTGTGTACACGTCATTGTATTTTTTATTGCTAAACAATTATCCAGGATCTATCAATTTATGTCACACATACCGAGAAAGTTTTTCTAACGTTGGCAAAGTGATAACAATAATCTCCAACGAAATAGATTTTTTAGTCTGTTGCGATTGTTGCGAAAAACATTTTTTCATATCATCCTAAGTTATGGTGAAAATCTTCTTAAACTAATTAACAAAACTATTTATTAAATTCATGAGAAGTTCATAAATATTAAAAGTAAATCTCGGTAATTATAAAGTTTACTCCTTTAATTATCCTTTTGTTTCTAGTACACCGACTGTCTTGCAAATTATATTTAAACAGCATTGTTTTGCACTACGACATCGTTTTAAGATAACATCATACATTTGTGTAAAGAAAGTAATACTAAAGAATTCATCATTATGAGGTGTAATTTCAGGATCTGCAGAAGAATACAAGTGTATCTATTATTGTACAATTAAGTTTTCATAAAAGGCGGATTGAAGACTTTTGTAACAATAAACATTGTAAACAAAGGGTTATTATTAATAGTAAACGTAATCAAGATTAAAAAATTTTTATTACGAAAACGAGTAGATCTTTTCAATAATAAATTGACTAAAAAGTGCAAAAACCTTTGAAATCCTAAAGAGTTTATATTATCAAGAACCTAGCTTGGTTACTACTTAAAATTTTTGATAATGTGAGAAATTGCTTAATATTTTGAATTTTAATTTTCCCGACCTTGATCCTCTTCGTTTTAAATAAACGGAATTGAATGAAATGTATACAGATTTAAATCTAAACTTAAGGCTGGCATTTACATGCAGGCACTTTCTATTTGACGTATCTAAAGTTGCATAACCACTTAAATAAGCACGGATTTACGGATTTGTGTATGACTGAAAACTGTAGAGTCGTGTAATAACTGACAAGTTGAGATGATTAAATTGTTTCTTGGAATAATACGAAATAGTTTGCCTTCGAATTCTGTTTCATATTTTAAATATTTCCTATTATCTATCGCACTCTGTTAGTTGAGTTGCCTACACGCTACATTATGAATACTGAGTTACAACGATATTTCTAAAATCTTGTTTCCACTATTTCCGAATTAATTTGCATTTTGGAAAAATGTTTGTGTGGCCTTTGAAAAGGGAATTTTTATCTATCTATTGACGTGGAGATATTTTCGATATCTCGATTTTTGCAAATACTATTTGAATTTTTTTAAAGTAAAATAGAGTTGTACGTTTTTTATTGCTCAAACGTTATCTTTTTTTAATTTAACAAAACCGAGGTGTCTATAGACAAACAAAAGATAAACGATTAGATACAAAAATCGCCCGCCACGGCCGCCACCCCTGCATTAAAATTTGTTCTCAAAAAATGGAGCAAAGGCTGCATATAATCGACTATTTCTCAAGGTGTGAAAGGAATTATCAAAAACCAAAAAATTTCTGCATTGCGTTACACAAATACAATGTCTCTTGGGCTAAATGTGAAGAACGATAATGAGGATTGTTTACAGATTATTCACAGTGAACAAAGTAATGAGCAATGATTAAGATGAAAAGTACCTACTGATTCAAAATTAAGTTAGAATCAGTTTTACGCCGAAAGAAATAAATAAGAAATTAGGTTATCAATCTTAATACAACTTTGAATGCTGTCTTATTGCAGCCAGAATGTTGGAAAAATTGTAAAGAAAAGAAGTCATCCTGTTTAAAACATAATTTGTTATTAATATTTACAGCCAAATCGACAATGAATAAATGCAAGACGAAACTAGATAGTCTTCCACACAGGTTATTCTTATTTCCGTCTTGTCATGATTGATCCTGCTTATTTATGTAATTTTACAAGTTTACTGCACACCATTATCGTTGGGACCTGTCATCACGTGATACATGTAATAAACTAGACAGATAAGTATTCAGTATTGTACGTACATCAATATTTTTCTAAGTTCGTCAAGGCATTCAGACCTAGCATACGAATTAAATTAAACGTGTCATTCTTGCGGATTACTTTAGCTTATTCAAATCAGAATTTATCAACCTTGGGTTTACATAAAAGCCTATGGAAAGGCTGTTCTCTACAGTGAGAGCAAAGAGAAATCCAAACCACGTAAACCAATATCTTACCACCATATAGGCAATACAACTTACACAGTTGGCAATATTTTAAAATGACAAAGACTCAAAATCGTCATTACCATTGGAATAATCACAAATTCCATTATTTGCAAAATACAATATTTGAAATATGCTTTCATAATCTTATTGGTCACCACCTATAAATTATGCCCTGTTTTAAATAGATGTTACAAGTAATGATAATAATTTCCTATACTAATTGATTTTTTTGGACTTTGGTCCATTTATGCTGGAACATTATAATGGGTTCTTTTAACTACTTAATATGTTTAGTCATCCGGAAGGCCTTTCTCTACAAATGCAATAACTTTGTGTTATAAATAACTACTAAGAACTTCAACAACGGAAATAGTAGCTAATGAGTAATGACATTGCAATTTCTGCACACCAAAATAACGTATTGACAGAGCTTTATCCTACTTTTTCAAAGAATCCAATGATATTAAAAAGGTTGGTAGCTAAACTATCAGTCAAGCTAAATAGGCCCAAATTCATGCCCATAACTTTCATTCTGTTTAAATAGTAAAGCTCACATTGTTAAGTTTAGCTATAAATCTCACATCATTAAGAAAAGACAATTAATCCAAAAATAGTGGAACTGGCTGTTACCATATAAGGGTCTTTCAAATTGAGCGGTTTTTTTAATTATTGGATAAAATACATACAGGGAAATTTTCTTTTTAGTATACATATCCCCTATGTATACTTTTACAATAAACGCAATATGTAGGCAACCAACTATACACTATAAACGTCACGTCACGTGGTGCGTAAAGGTTATGTTTCATGTTTGTAAATAAAAAATAAATCAAAATCAGTGGAATATCAAAATAATTTTAATTCAACGATTATTCTTAAACATAAAATATCAACAATACAAAACAGAAAGGAAAATAAAAACAGCAACAGACTACCTTTTTAACATTAACTTAATTTGATGATTTAAAAAATTAGCATGCTGTGGCAAAAATCATCAAATTAAGTTAATGTCAAAAAATTAGTCTTTAAGTGTTGCTGCTTTTATTTTCCTTTCTGTTTCGTATTGTTGATATTCCACTAATTTTGATTTATTTTTATTTACAAACATGAAACATAACCTTTACGCACCACGTGAAGTGACGTTTATAGTGTATAGTTGGTTGCCTACATATTGCGTTTATTGTAAAAGTATACATAGGTAGGGGATATGTATACTAAAAAGAAAAATTCCCTGTATGGCGTTGCGAATTTGTCTGGGTTTTGTCACATTTGAGAAGTGAAATGTATGACATTTATAAAAATGGAGTCGTATACAATACAACAACGCGTTCAAATTGTTCAATTATTTTATGAAAATGGGGGTTCAGTGAAAAATGTTTTTAAAAAATTATGTAATATTTACGGTTTGCATAATCGTCCATCTGAAAGCACTATCAATCAAATTGTTCAAAAATTGCAAGGAACTGATTCGGTGGAAGATAAAGGAAGAGAAAGATATAGTTGTAGAGGTCGTTCACAAGAGCATATTGATTTGATTCGTGAAAGTGTTGCTGAAGACCCAGAAATGCTCATTAGTCGACGTTCACAACAAGTTGGACTCAGTGAATCCATAACATGGCGTATTTTACGAAAAGATTTAGCTCTGAAGGCATATAAGATTCAAATAACACAGGAACAAAAGCCATTGGATCATTCAAAACGACGTGCATTTGTCAATTAGCCACCAAGATCATGTGATCTGACACCATTGGACTATTTTCTCTGGGATTACGTGTAAATCCAGCTCTATAAGAATGACCCACAATTGATTCCTGATCTGAAGGACGAAATTATTCGCGTTATTGGTGAGTTAGAACCGCAATTATGCCAAAATGCCATCGAAAATTTTGACAAAAGAGTGGGCATCTATGGAGGTGCAAGAGGTGGACATTTGGTGGATATTGTTTTTCGTGTTTAAATGTCACATTAAATACTTCAATTACCAATAAAAAGTTTTTTGAAATCAACGCAAATTGTGAGTTTTATTCAAGAATTTAAAAAACCGCTCAATTTGAAAGACCCTTTAGAATTGTTAGTATGCGGTTACGTTCTCTAGCTCTAGACAACAAAATATTTGTTTAATTTCATGTCAAGGTTATATAAAGATACCATACTTATTTTCCTTTTACCCCCTTATACCTTTACAGTGTCGAGGGTGCCGAACACACCGAGCCGCAGAGTGGTCACCCATTCAAGTACTGACCAAGCAGGTCTTGGCTTAACTTTTTATATTGCAGCACTACGCGCGCTCTCACTCTGCCGTACTGCCGACCGAAAGATATTATCAATAATAAAAATATACAAACAACAACAATTTTGTATATAAATTACTTTTCACGACTAGAAATTTCCAAATAAGAAGTAAACGTTAAGCATTTGTGGATATATCTACTCGATCAAATATTGTTTTTTAATATGCAGATATTTCTAGTAGTTTTGGAAGTAGGTATGTATATTGGGTTGCATTTGAAGATTTTAACCAGTTGCGAGTATGTTTACTTATTATGTGATCAACAATATAAGCATAACGGGATGCGCCTTAAGAATTTTTGTTAAAAAACTTTATACTGTATTCATCGAGCTCTGACAGTAAATTATATAACTCGGATTACATACTTCATAAGTTAGTAGAATTTTAATATGATTTTTTATAAAATATAAGCCGAGCTCAATCGCGTCAAGGTTAGCATCTTGTCTTGTAAACCAGAGATCTCGGGTTCCATTCCCGGTTCAGGTCGGTAAGATTTTTAATGAGGAGAAATATTTGAAAGTATGCCGCCCTTCGTATACGACGTAAAACCGTAGGTCCCGTGTCAATGCGATGTTTGACACGATGAAGATTTCTTCCAGGGGTGGAAATCCCTTGCGTTCGGCAAAATTCTAGTTGGGTAATGCTAATAACCATAGTAGTTGATTGGCATTGAAATCCCTGGCATCCGCAAGCCTAGATTTCGCCCATTAAATAAATAAATATATGTATGCATTGTCTGTAACCTCTTATACCTTTCGGTGTCGAGGCTGGTGCGTTAATAAATAAATAAATAAATATAATCAAGGTCACTATTAATTTGTTTATTTTTTTATGAAATAATGTCAAATATTTAAACAACACTGACATTTGTATGTAAAATACGTTAATTATGTAGGGGAGAGTTGTCCAAAATGGGGACCGAAAAGGGTTTAGGCTTGCCAAACAGAATTTAACAATGAAACAAATATGGCATATCATTACTATTCTAAAATGGGTCTTCGTAGACTGTCATAAAATAAAGTTTTAGTTTAAAAATAGCGTTTGGTTAGGAAAAAAATAGTATAGTATACATAGAGGGAGAGAAAAGCATGATTTTTCATGAGGTGCGATTTATAGCCCGAGGGCTAAAAAGCACCGAGGGAAAAATAGCATTCTCCCCCGAGGTGTATATACTATTTTTTGCACAAGCAGAACCACAAAAACCTGAAAATTCATTAAAAATCTTAAGAATAAAACTTTGGCAAATATAAGCTCCCTAGGGAGAAAATGTGACATATTTTCTCCCTAGGGAGAAAATGCTCCACTTCTGTCACTATTTTGACAGCAGATAGAGACTGATTTCTACTCCCGCTTGTGCAAAAAAACAGTTTTTTGAAAATGTGAAGATATCCTGTTTTGGACAAACGGATGGATAAAATGGGATCTCCATAGGAAACTATGTAAAATTGAGTGTCATCACAAAATTTGGATTTATTTGATTAAAAAACAATAAAGTGACTACCTACAAGTTAAATATAAAAAATACAAAATCAAAAAATATAATTGTCCTCCTCGTATTTAGTATTAGTAGCTGACTGAATTAGGCACAAAAATCACAAATAAGTGTGCCATTTTCCTCTTCAGCCTTTAAACATGCTTCATGCGTCCATCCGTGACAGCCACTGCACTCAATCCAACCCTCTTTAACTTTTGAGTGCAGATATAGTTCCTTACAAAACATCCAAGCCTCATCGGTATCCTGTTCTTCGTCAGATGACGATATAACTGGTTCTTGAAGTTTTATTTTCTTTGCTTTTCGATCTTTAGGCATAGATTTCTTAGGTATCTTAAACAAATTTCTCTTTGGTTTATTCTTTTTTTTTTGTTTCTTTGCTGTTTTTCAGCTTCGAATTCTGATTTGTATAGGGATGAGGTAAGTATTGCAGTTTTACCTCTTCTCTTATCTTCTCCTTTTCTCTGTATCCTTTCTTCTTCTTGGAGAGGAAGCGTTACATTTTTGGTGAAATAACAAAATTGAGACACCTGGATGAGGTTCGGCATTTGCCGATGTACCACATTCAGATGTTTGTGGCAGGGGGTTCACAGTTGGAGTTGTATTTGTTTCAACCTCTGACGTTTTATTTTCAGGTGTTGGATGAGAAAATTAAACGAATCTTTTAAACCCAACAATGAAGGTATCCTTGGTAATCCAGCCGGGTGGGGCGTCATTCATCTATAGGGGATTTTCCCTTTTTCTAGGGAATATAAACATTGTGATCATGAAATTTCCTGCAGCATTTATACAGGTTTCAATTGTTACAAGTACCCCTCCCCTCTTTCAGCTGATGTTAAACTGCCCGTTTATTCTTTTTTCCCACGAAGAACTAGTACTTTAGAGGGCTTATTGGGTACTGTCAAAATGGTCGTTTCATCTACATTGTAAATATCGTTGGGCGAGCATTTATATTGCTCATAAAGAAATTGTAACAAATCTAAAAGCTTTTGAACTGCCACACGGTTGAAGACTCTTGCACGTGCCAATGACGTTTTTTCAGGATCAGGTAAAGTTAGTCTAGGATACTTATTGAGAAAATCGTATAGCCAATCCTTCCCAACTATTTTCTTTTCCATTTTAAATGCATGGGAAATTTTGTTTCTATCAGCCAGCTGAAATGGAAGTGTTCGTAGATCTGCCAGTGTAAGGTCAAATAGTCTTCCTCCTAAAGTTAATATATGCTCCACCAATTCATTTTCTTGTGCTTCTGAAAAGCAGTTTTGTATCGTCCTAACTTTTTATCGGCAGCTGCTTCAGGAGATAGCCTCTTTTGTCGAACCTCATTTACTTTTCTTTCCAGAGTAGTTTGAGGAACGTTGTAGACCTTAGATGCTCTACTGTATCCCATTTCCTCCTCTAAAACTGCGAAGATTGCTCCAGCCATGCTCGTCTCGGACCAGTTCTGTCTTTCAGTCTTTCTTTGATAGCACTCCCGTTTTGAACTACACTTACTGTCCCCATTTGAGCAAATCATGACTAAGATAAAAACATGGCGTCTCGTCACTCAGATGTAAGATAAATTATCGATTGAAATGTCAACATAATGTCTTAAAGCTACAGAAAGCAATGCTGTACTTACCACAATTGATGTTTCAAATATAACTCAATCAGGTGCCACTAAAGACCAACGCAAAATTGTAAGACCATAATAACAAAATTTGAATATCGTTTAGAACAACAACTACCTAGCATACGTTTTGTCTACGTATCAATTCAAATTGACATAATGTCTGCCAAGGGCAATAGTACGCGATTTGACACATATAGCAACACCCACTAGAAGGAAATTGAGTGCCCCATATGAGCCGCCGTCCCCGTTTTGGACGACTCTCCCCTACTGTAAAATCTGACAAAATCCAGTTTTTGCTCTAATTTTATTATAAGGTTGCATTAGCGATCTAGTCACTGACGAAATTTGCTGCATGGGCTGCAGGTTTTACTGTCAAAACTTGGCGAATGAAGTATAGATCAGAAATCTAAGGATATGTAAGAAGCAACACAAAAGGCTTAAAAGTAGGCAACCTCTCATTCATACTTGACAGCGACTGCGACGATTAAGAGAATTAGTAGAATAAAAAGCTTGACAATTAATAAATGTTTGTTTGTTTATTTACTGGGCAAGATCTTAGCGAAGAGTCTTAACGTGTGTCGATTATTATGGCCATTGCCAATTGTTGGTACCTATTTGTTTTAAGCTGACTTTTGGTTTGGTCCAGTGGTATAGCTCCATTAGTTGCCTACTTGATGGACTTCTAAAGGACATCTTTAGGCAACTCTAACATCACAATCTTGGCTGTAATTGACTTAAATTTAACTCTGTAAAATACAATGAAATCAAATAGAAATTCAAACCACGTGACCTAGGTTTTTGCCGCCGTGTAGGCAACACACTTTGCACATTTGGCAATACCTCCAAATGACAACTGTCATCGCTATTGGTGTAACATGAGATTCCAGATACATCCCTATGCAATATAAAATGAGGGTGGGCTTTGCCCTATACATATAGGGCAAATGCCACCCTCGTTTTATATTAGTTGAACTAAAAAAATAATACTTGAAACAGGTTTTAATAATTGATCGGATTGGGTACAAGTTACAAATAACAGCCTGTGTTAAACTGATTTTAAAATTGTTACAAGAAATGACTTTCAAACCTATTTCTTTGGACTTTGGTCTATTAAGAACGAAATACGAAAATTGACCCGCGTACTGCTTCTGTGGACACACTGTATAACGTATTGTTTTGATTGCATAAGTTAAATAACTTGGCCTAGAAAAGTTACACCTTTTTGTCGAGTGAAACGTTCAACTGCATAGGGAACAAGCATTTGATACTTAATATATTAAATTTTTAAAAACTTCTTATGCAACAATTGTTACTAAACCTGGAACAGAGCCATTCGTTTGATCCAAAAGGCTACTACCATGTCCTGAACACAAGAATTAATTATTAATTCGCAAATACATATTTTAGCGGTTAGGTTGTTATCCTTAGTTGAAATCTTCCGAAAATTTGGTGAAAAGTATATCTTCCGGAGTTGAGCAGTCGAGATGCTTGCCTATCTCTCTCCAGTAAGTCAAAACAAAAAAAAAATAAATACGTTGTTTACCCTAAAACTCACAATCTGCTTAAATATATATAGCTTATTCCACAATACATTATGCAAAACTAGCTTCTGTTCCTTGTTTAGCTTAGATATGATTAAATTCCATCTCAACACCACAATAAAAGAGTAAAGATAAAGAAAAAAGCAGTAAAGATAAAGAGAAGAATGATGTTAATTTTAAACATACTTAATAACGATGTATCATTGTCCGAATATTTGAAATCCCAATAAATATAATTACATAAACAAATTTATCAGTGTACATAATCTGCGACGTAATAAGACTAACAAAAATAAATTAAGAAATAATTAACGAAGCGTGTGCGTTACGTAATTAATTAATCGCTGTGAATAAAATCAATATGGTTTGAATTTAACACAACTTACGAGTACGATACGAATTAACGTCATACATTATAGTTAATAAATAACAAAGTTTTTCTAATCAATAGCTTGTTCTAGATAAAAACTGTAGATTAAGACTTTAATTCGGTCCTTTATGAAATTATATTATAAATTTTTGATATTTTTAATTTCTTATCAGTTTTTCAGTCCAAATTACAAATTATTGCATAATATTCGAAAAAATATTTTAGATTTTAACTTTCTCTAAACACAAAATTATGAAACATGATTTACTTGAAAATTAAATTCTTAACGATATACTTGTAACATATCTTAATGAATTATGGGTGGTATTTTCATTAAAAATGATGTGAATTACTAGGTTTTTAGCATATTTTAAAAGCAGTACGCAAAAACTCCGTAGTATTAAATATCCAACTCGTTTGGACAACAATCTCTTTTAATAGTGATTCCTTCGTCATCATCAACGTATTAGTTGTAACCTTCGCATTGAAATGCTATAATTTATAGTACTTCCGCAACTTTCATTACTTCACTAAATGAAATAGAATTCTTTGTACTCGTCTTAAAAAAAACTTCTGTACATCCTTCTTTATATTAACAAAAACTTAAAAATAAAAAAGAACGAAGTTTTGGGAATTAAAAATAAATTTGATTTTTTTTAATTGTTTAGAGCCTATCTAGGAAGATACAGGGTGTCAAAGTCGAAATTTTTGTTTTAATTTTCTTCTGTTATTGCAAAAGATTTCTAGATATTAATGTGAAAAATGGGGAAACTACGTCTTTAGAGACATTTAAATAGTATACCTTTTTGTATAAAAAAGATAAGGCAATCGTTTTTTTTTTTTATTAGATTTGGCCTAACTTTAAGTACAAAAAAGTTGAAGCCTCTTTAAGATATTAGGTGTAGCAAAGTAAGGTTATTTTAACAGCTATATTAAAATTGAGGACGGATTATTGTTTCCCGTCCCAAAAAAAGGTAGTTTTCCCAATATTCATATTAACATTTAAAAAATTTATTAATGCTCGGGCAAAGGAGGAGGATCGTGGCGTTTGGACTAACAATCCAACCCACGTAAAAAATAACGTACAAAAGCAAAATGAAAAAGTCGTTAAAAAGAAACAGCCCCCGGTTGGCAATCCACACTTCCCAAGGAAGGAGCCCCACGGAATACGGGGGGAGGGCAGTTCTGCGTGTACGAATGTTAAAAACTTCAGCAAGCAAAGTAGAAGAGCAAAGCTCAGAAAACGACAGATGACGGCAGCCACATGGAACGTACAGGCCATAAATACAAAACAGACAGATGTAACGATAGACAGAGAGAACGAAATTAGAGATAGTTACATATATTGACTGAAACGAAAAAGAAGGGAAAGGGAGAAGAAGAACTATTTCCATATATGGAGTGGAGCGTCGAAAAGTGAAGGGGCTCAGACGGGCGTGTCAGTCCTAATAAAAAAAACAAATGGAAAAATAAAATACAGTCATGGAAAGAAATAGACGAACGGTCAATAAAAATAACAATTAAGATTTTTGGCAAAACCATCATAATAATAATTGAAATAAGTATATGGAATTAATAACGATGCAAAAGTAGAGATGGAAAATTTTTTGACAAACTAGATACTATGTATATTGGAAAATATCAACAAAAAACATGAAGTGATATTGATCGGCGATGTAAACTGTAGAGTCGGAAGTGAAAGAAATGATTCAGTAATAGGACAATATAGAGAAGAAACTAAAAATGGGGGATGGCTGACTGAGTTATATAAAGAACAAAAATATATGGTTGCAAACACCTTCTTCAAACATAGGGACATACATAAATATACCTGGGAGCAGCCTAGCAGGAACTGAAAATCAATCAAGATGTGAGAGTATACAGGAAGTCAGAATGTGGATCAGATCACCACAAGGTGGTAGGAAAATTTATTGGAAATGGTAGATCAAAGAATAAAGAGGAAGCATATATAAATAATAAGCAAATTACAAGAAATAAGATAATAGGATAGCATAAGAACGTTGCACCAAGCACGGCTGCAAGGAAAACTAGATTTAAAAATGCAAGGCTCCCCACACAAATGTATGATCACATGATAAACTCAATTCACGCACCAGCCAACGAAGCACTAGGAACAGTAAATAAAGAAAAACTCCCAATCTATGGACATAAGCGAAACGCTAAAAGAAATGATAAAAAGTAAAAAAATAGGCATATCACACTTGGCTAAGTAACAGAAGAACAGAAACACGAGAAAACTATAGCAGATGGAAAAGATTAGCGAAAAAAAGTGAAAGAAGAACAAAATGAAAAATGGAACAACTTATGCCAACACATTGATAGTACCCTGGGATATGGTGAATCTACAGAAGCATGGAGAGCTATAAGAAATATGCGAAATAACACGAGAAATAAAACGAAGAAGTCACTGATAACACCAAACAAATGAATAGACCACTATAAGAGGTTACTACAAGAGGAACAAGACCAAGATAAAAAAAGAAATAGCACGGTACACACCAGACGGCCAAACAGAAATTCACCCAGGAGATGTTAAAAAAACCCTAAACAAATCAAAAAACAACAAGGCACCAAAGCCAGGAGGCATTAAAATAGAGCTACTAAAATTTGGAGGAGAAAAAATAATACATCTCCTAACGAAAATCTTCCTGGAATGGAACACAGCATATACATCTCCTATATTTAAAAAAGGGGATAAAAAATATGCGACAACTACAGAGGCCTAAAAGTTATTCCGTCGACGGCAAGATTATTTGGCAGAGTTGTAAAAGATAAAATACAACAAAATATGAAACAGGTAGCTGAAGAGCAAAGTGGCTTTCGATCCAATAGATCATGTTTAGATAATATCTTCTCACTCAGACAATTAATAGAAAAAAATAAAGCTAAGAACATCGAACTGCATGTAACATATACCGGGCGATTCAAAGGTATTGTCATTAAATTAAATGGGTATATGCTGACCTTAATAGAAGTACGTTACAGCAAAAATTTAAAGCGTATCTCGACTTTTGTTTATTTTAAATTTGGTTACATAGTTTGAGAACCGCTGGCTAATATGCATTTAAAAAGCCTGCGATAGAAATTTGACCCTGTAAAAATAAATGACTGGCAGTAATCAATTAGCGGCATGTTTTATAAGTAATATTAGAAAAAAAAAGTTGTTAATAAAGAGAAACAGGACTTACAAAAAATGTTCAAATTCCTCCATGTAAAAAACACAAAACTTCTACACAAACACACAAGCAAAAACCTTTCAGAGCTGTTGCAGCATTTTGAAGAGCTTTCCCGTAAATTAAAATAATTAATTAATTCGGTTATAAGGTTATAAGGTTAGAATGAGGACCGACAGTAGAAGCAGGATTTGCAGTGACATGACAATAATTGAAATTTGAAAATAAAGTGATACCTCTCTGACTTAGTGGCTGTTTCTTGTGCTATGGGAAGCTTGCATGTTATGCATGTTTAATCAAAGGATTAGCTTACAGGAAAGATCATTTACAAAGCTCACGTGTAGCTGCTCCTAGTTGTAGCTGTGTGGTCCCAGGGTACCTGTGTGGTCCCAGTCAGATTTTGCGAGAGGGGTATGCGAGTGTGAATGAGGCCCCGATTGACTCTTTGGCGCTAACTACACCCGATACTATGTCACTCCGGTGGGTAGAAAGAAGCGGAGGAGCTCTGAGGTAGCTCCAGAAGATCCAGGTGGTTGGTGAACGAGGGCTAGCCTGTGAAAAAGATGATGGAAACCCAAAGAAGTAGTAGTAGGTGCAAACGTGTATTCAGTGAGGGGTGCTCCGATGGGGAACACCCGGCGAGCACACTTTAAAGTGTTGAGTTTTGCAGAGCAGTAATTGTTATGTTTGTTTTATGGCAATGACGAATGCGCCGCCACTGGAGCTGCAAGGGTGTCGCACGCACTGCACTGTTTGTGTCCCCCGCTTTCTGTACAGCCCTTTGTACGTAAAAGACGGGAGGTTAGCGATAAGTTTAAACAACCGACTAGCATAATTAACTAATAAACGAACTTGTACCTGACAAATGACCCAAAAATGACAAACAATTTTCCTTTACTTTTACCTTCCTAACATAATTAAATACCATATCAGAATTTCGTTGGAAGTTTGAACAGCAGATTTAATTAAACCCAGTATCATGCATTTAAATGGTTATTCTATCTTCTATGTTGATTTTTAATGGCATCGCTAACGCTTAAAGTTAGAGTAACAAGCCAATAAATTTTATTTATTATCGTAGGATACCCTATTTAACGCCTCCATAAAAATCATTCTGCGTACCACACGTTCCTTGCATTAAATTAATGATCATTAATACACTGGAATTTCAAACAAGAAGAATTATTTTCCTCTGCGTTTTGTTGTTAGCAAGGCACCTGGAAATCAAGTCAAAGTCAAACCTTTTATTTAAGAAATTTATTAATAATTTAGGGTTTTTATATGGTTTTTAGCGCTCGAAATTTAAATAACAATATTAAATTTTTAAATCTTGCCAAATTTTCTTCAACGATTATTTAATTGTTAAATTCGTAGATTAAACATTATGTAAATATAGTTTCAAGTTAACAAACTACTAAAAGCATAGTAAATCAAATTAATGCGTTCTAATTATATAATTGCCTCGAAAATTAAACCAAAACTGTTTTTATGTATGGCATAAAATAATAAATCTTTAGGACAATAAAGTTTAAATATTTGTTGAAAGCTGAAGGTAGGCAACTTGAGTAACGCTACCGCATTCGTCTAATCTATGTGTTTCATTTTATAACTTCGTCTAGCAAAATTGTAATAAAAGTCGGCTCTGATTGAAACGAGTTGGACCTTGATAAGTTCCGTATTTATATTTTGTCAAATAAATTTAGTTAATACAAATTCGAAAAATATCAAAGATACGACCAACACGAACCATAGCCTACCCTATAATAATTTTTGTAAATCTTACCTAGGTACTTAATAACTAGCTGTTGATCGTAAAAAAATTATCAAGATGATTGCACCACTTTATTTCTTAATTAAATAACCGATGCGTATAGACATGTTGTTTACAGCTAATTAGATATTTAGAACATCATAACATCAAATTAATAGAACGCATCTATTTATGTAGAAAATTGCCGTGAAAATATTAAGTTAAAATTCTAGTACCGTAGTGAAAAACCATAAAATAACTAAATATATCAAAATTGTTTGTTGAGGGACATTAAAAATGTAAATTACATTGTTACTGAATTATTATTAGATATTTTATTACTAACTTCACCTACGTAAAGTTTAATAAGTGCTGTGTAATACCAACACATAAGAATCATCAAATATTATTTCTAAGGAAGGCTGTTTGTTACTCCATTTTAAAAGTAATGTGTTTATTTTCAAAGTACCTTTGCGTGCAGCGCATAATTATACTAATTTTTGGATATTTTCTGTTGCCTTAAAACATTCACAACATAAAGGAAAACACTGTTTTAAAACAATTTTGTGCACGAATTTCACTAATTTTAGAAATTAAGTTGTTTGAGTTTTTTATGACAATTAGGCTTTGAAATTGCTGAAAAATAACAGCCGTTGTTAGTAACAAAAAATTAAGCATTTATGCATTTTGATACATTTAGGAAGCCTGCCGTGAAAAGTCCATTTTCCTAGAAAATAATCAGGGTTTTATCTAAAAATCAAACACCAGTTTTATTAGGAATTATAGATATAAATTTCTAGAAAAATGGCATGGATGTTATACAATCAAATATTTTTCATTCAATATAATACTTTATTTTTAAACACTTTAAAATTCCGACCCGAATTTTATTTACTTAAGGGTTTCTGCTGCAGTGTTAATTAAAATTATTTTAAATACTGATTTACTTTAACCTTTTTTAATTTTGAATTTTTAAGTTAATCAAGCCAGACAATTGAAGTATTTCAGGCACGTTCTTTATGTGTTGCAAAGCTTTACAAAAATTCCTTGTCTTTAAAATATTAATAACTTACCAACGCTGAAGACGAAAAAAAGTTGTTTTTCAGCCATGAGCTTCGATTTTCTATCGAGTAGAAATTGTGTTATGCAATCCTTGATTGATGAACAAAAAGTCTTAGGATAGTGGTTGCTGTGGAATTAATAAGTCATCCCTGAAGTTATATACTTTTATTATTTTTATGTCATTGGCGTTTACTTGGCGTTCTTTAAAAGCGAGTATATTGTAATCAAAAAGGCTTCAAAAAGAATATAAGATGTTTAGGGTCAATAAAATGTAACATCTACAGCAACCGCGATCCAAAGACTTTTTGATCGTACTATACAGGGTGGTTGGTTTTTCATTGTCCAGCTAATATCTACTGAAATATTAAAGATACAAGAAAGAGTTACATGTAAGACTTGTCTAACAGAACTTGGTCTATAAAATAGCACAAACAATTTTTTTCCACGGCTTACTAATTTTCCGGAAAAATATTTAACATTGTTTTTTTAAATGGAACACCCTGCGTATTTTTGCGGAATATGGTTCTAAATCAATTTCTCTTTATAATTGTGTATAACAAGTAGGGGATTGCCTTTAAATTATGCCTAATAATAGTAATAATGCAAATAAACAGTTAATGTGATTTTCATTATTTACTGTGATTCACAAAATTATAACAGCATTCATTTAATTACAAATTAAAAAATATTAAATACTAGATAGTAGATAGTGTGTCTTATGATTGTTCAAATTGTTCGCCATTAAATTCTAAACATTTTTGGGCCCGCTTAATTATGTTTCTCCTGGCGTTATGCAGCATTTCAGGTGTAATTAGCAAGCAAGCTGCGCTGATTTTATTTCTAAGTTCCTGAAGATTTTGAGGAGTATCATAAACTTGGTTTTTCAAAAAATTTTGATATAAGATAGCAGCCTGACGTTTTTATTATTGTTTGATCTGTGAAAACAGCACAGCATATCAACTTTTTCGCTGTTTGTGTAACTGATTTTTCTTACACAAAACACCAACGTTTTCTTAGTTAAATAAGAACCACAACATCTTTGTCACTATTAAAAACTTCTATCTGATTTATGACAAACAAAGTTAAATCTTTTTTTGGAAAATTAGTAGGCCATGGAAAAAAATTGTTTGCGCCATTTTATAGAAAAGGTTCTGTTAGACAACTTTTATATTTAACTCTTTCTTGTATCTTTAATATTTCAACAGATATAAGCTGGACAACGAAAAACCAACCACCCTGTATAATGTACTTGTATGAAGATTTCTCTGTTACTTAACTGCTCATTGAAATTACCATAAATTGTAAATTATTAATCCAACAAAAATATTGAAATACAAAATTAAAAATGTGACTAAAAGTAAACTTTAATCAGTTAATTTGTGTTAAGAATGGGATATTAATGTAGGTACTTTATACACAAACATCATTAAGTATTATACGTACCGAATATAAGAAGTAATTTTTTAATAGTTTGTGCGCGGAGTGAGCATTGAAATTAGTGTAAACTAAATAATAAAACATACAACGCTGGACAAGGTAACAAAATATCGTTAAAGACAGTTAACTTTGTATTTATTCTTAGGCAAAGATCTTAATATTTAAGGTTTCCGTACTAATCAGACATCGAAATCACCTAAATCTACGCCCTCAAATCCTTATTTTTGAAATGAAATGGTATTTCTTCTGAGCTAAAAGTTTGAATATTTAAGATATTCTCGTGTTTCTGTTTAAGGTATGCATTGAAGTCGCTTGAAAATATATCGAAAATCTTTGAATATTTAATGTATTCTCAGGTTTCCGCTCAAGCTGGGCATTGAAATCACCTAAAAGTATATCGAAAATATGCTTACTCTTGGAATGACATGGTATTTCTTTTTAGGTAAAGATTTCAATATTTCAGATCTTCGCGTATGGCGTGTTTCTGTCCAAGCTAGGCATTGAAGTCGATTGAAAATATATCGAAAAATCTTTGAATATTTAATGTATTCTCAGGTTTCTTTCCAGCTGTGTATTGAAATCACCTAAAAGTATATCGAAAATATGCTTATGAAAAAACAGCGAGACTCTTAAACTATAAAAATAGATACAATACCTTGCACAAAACATAAAAATATGAATAAAACAATTCATTTCGTATTTCATGTTAGGTAAAGGTTTGAATATTCAATATATTTGCGGATTTCTGTTCCAGCTACGCATTGAAATCACTGAAGGTGTAGGTATTAAAAATATGCTTATTTTTGAAAAAAATACATGCGAAGCTTTGAATAAAACGTCAAAATATCAGTAAAACATTGCATATCTAATATTTAAGATATTCATGGGTTTCTACTCCAGCTATGCATTGAAATCACCTGAAAATATACCCTTAAATGCTTATTTTAGAGTTCTGAAAAAACAGAGAAACTATAAAAATAGATATAAAACTTTTCACAAAACGTCAAAATATCGATAAAACAATCCATTTCGTATTTTTGTTAGGCAAATGTTTAAATATTTTAGATATTCGCGAGTTCTGTTCCAGCTACGTATTAAAATCACTGAAAAGTATATCGAAAATGTACCCTTAGATGTCTATTCGAAAGGATAGTTTTCAAACCTTCTTTTTGAAAAGACAATACATTAAAATATAAATTCAATTCGTTTTGCACTTCTTGTTAGAGTTTTGAATAGTTAAGATATTCACCGGATTTTGTTCCAGCCTCTTGAAGTCCCGCAAGTCGGGAATTTGCTCTCAAATACTTAGGTTTGAAAAAAAGGGAACCACTTTAAAACTACAGAAACAAATATATAAGGCTCTGCACAATAGAGCAAAATACCGGTTCAGTTTACTTTGATATTTCTTGTTAGGCAAAGGTTTGAACATTTAAGATATTCGAGGGTTTCTGTTCGAGCTATGCATTTAAATCACTCTAGGGAATGTCGGAAATGTACCCCCAAATGCTTATTTTTGAAAAAACAGGGAGTTTTTCAAACTAATGAAATGTAAAACTTTGCCAAAACGGAAAAGTATCAATAGAAACGGTCTACTTTGTATTTCTTTTCAAGCAAAGGTTTGAATATTTAAGGTACAACCTATTCGAAGGTTTCTGTTCTAACCCTGCTGTTAAAGCACCTGAAAACATGCCGAAAATATATATTCAAATCTTGTTTTCGATAAAATCGAAACTTTTTAAACTATAACAATAATAATAATCTTATGCTATTTGGACAAAGATTTGAATGCTAAAGATTTCAGTTTCAGCTACGCATTAAAATCATTCACAATATGTAGAAAATCTGACCTGAAGTGCTTAGTTTTCAAAAGACAGAGTAATTTTACAACTATAAAAATACATACAAAACGTTACACAAAACGTCAAAATATAGATAAAACAGTTAACTTTGAATTTTTTGAGTCCAAGGTTTAAATAATTAAGATATTCGGCGGCTGCTGCTCCATCTAGGCAGTGAAATCACCTGAAAGCTTGTCAAAAATGCGCCCTAGAATGCTTATTTTCAGAAAAGCATATAAATTTTTGAAATATAAAAATAAATATAAACTTTGCACAAAACGCCAAAATATAAATAAAACAATCCATTTCGTATTTTTTGTTAGGCTGAGGTTTGAGTGTTTTAGATATTCGCGTATTTCTGTTCCAGCCCCGTATTTATTTTATTTTAAACCATAATGACAAAAACAAAACTTCAAAATATCGACAAAATAATTTATTTCGTATTTATTATTAGACAAAGATTTGAAGACTAAAGATAATCGAGTTATTTCATTTAGTATTTTTTGTATTTTTATTAGGCAAAACTTTGAACATTTAAGATATTGGCAGGTTTTTATCCCAGCTACACATTGAAATCACCTGACAGAATGTCGAAAATATGCCCTCAATTGCTTATTTTTGATGACACTACATTAAATCATAAATTCAATTCATTTTGTATTTCTTGTCGAGCAAAGATATGCATATTTAAGAAATTCGGGAAATTTTGTTCCAGCCATGCATTTAAATCACTTGAAAGCAAGTCGGAAACTTTTTATCGGATTTTTGAAACGAAGGAGCCACTTTAATACTATAGAAACGAATATAAAACTTTGCACATCAGAGCAAAATATCGATTCGGTTTACTTCAATTTTCTAGTTAGATAAAGGTTTGAACATTCAGATATTCGAGGGTTTCTGTTCTGGCTACGCTTTGAAATCATCTGGAAACATGTCGACAATATGCCTTCAAATGCGTATTTTTGCAAAAAAAAAAACTTTCAAATTATTAAAATCGCTATAAAACTCTAAACAAAACGTCAGAATACCAATAAAACTTTCTAATTTTTTTAGGCAAAAGTTTGAATATTTAAGATATTAGGTTTTTGTTTCAGCTACGCATTGAAATCACCTGAAAACATGTCGAAAATATACTCTCAAATAGGTTATTTCTAGAAAGATGGAGAAACTTTTAAACTACAAAAATGGTTATAAAACTTTGCACAATATGTCAAAATATCTATAAAACAATCCATTTTGCATTTCTTATTATATTTAAGGTTTGAATATTAAAATGTTCGCGGGTTTTTATTTCAGCACGTATTAAAATCATCTGAAAGTACACGGACACTGTGCACTCAGCTGCTTATTTTTGGAAGGATACGGAATTTTTCAAAATATAAAAATAGATATAAAACTTTTCAAAAACTGTTAAAATATCCAAAGAAATGTTCACTTTGTCTTTCGTTTTTGGTAAAAGTTTAAATATTTCAGATACTTATTCCCGGGTTTCTATTCCAGCTACGCATTAAAATCACTTGAAATTATATCGAAAATATACCCGGAAATGCTTAATTTTGAAAAGGCATGAAATATTTCAATCGACAAAAACAGATATAAAACTTTGCATAAATCGCCGAAGTATCAAAAAAAGGTTCACTGTGTCTTGTGTTTGTGGTAAATGTTTGAATATTTAAGAAATTCGAAGATTTCTGTTCCAGTCACGCATTGAAATCATCAGAAAGCAAGTCCAAAATGTCCCTCAAATATTAATTTATGAAGATGCATACAAATTTATACATTTACTTTTCCGACAAATTTGTAATGTTGTGGCCAAATTAACAAAAATTGTTATATTATTGTTTTAGAAATTAAATTTTTAATAACTCACTCCTTTGGAAAATATTTTTAATGTTAAAATATATTAAAAGTATATAACTTAATATTTTTAGTTTATTATTAGCTATTGTTATCAGATGACCGCAAATAAGTAAATAAATTGATAAAAACTATCACAAAATAATTCAGAAAACAAGGGAAAAATTAACAAAATCCAAAAGAAGGCTCTGAAAACTATTCAGATTTATTGTTAAAATTAAAAACTGCTAAGTTCAAATAATCTACTTTCAAAATTTAGAGAAATCAAGTCAGCTTCTTGTAGCTTACATTATCTTCTCTTTTTTGTCTTATTTATTGTCCTGATTTCCTAGTACTAATATGAAAATTTAAACAACTTAAAGATGTTAATTAATCAGCAAACCACACGAAATTCGTAAGTGACTAACGATCTTCAAAAAAGGATACTTGAATCATTTTTATTACATTTGAATACCAATCTTTTGATAACGCAATGTAGGCATATGACATGGAAACCCAACATTGTCTAAAATGTACTCATTGCTTATTGCATAACAAAATTTCCAAGATATCGTGAGCACGTATTAGATTACAATGTGCGTTCAGAGAGCAAAACGGATGTTGACCCCTTTTTTTCTTTTGTACTACATGCGGTCCTTGTCCCATACAAAAGCTTGATATACATAAAACATTAGAATATTAATTATATGGGCTAGTTGTAACAAAGAATAAAATTCCTTTTGCTGGTTCTTTCGTTACTCTACTATCCGGATTACTTGGAAATTTTTATAAAGGTAGAGGTTACAATTTTCAACTATTTGTGGGCAATAATTTAGTTACATTAGATTAAATTGATTTACTAGTAATAATAATTTAAAAAAAACATCGAAATCGACCGAGAAAATAGTAAACATCCTGAAAATACATAAAGAAATCAAAGAGAAATTGGAAAAGCTGGCATTTTAATTATAAATAAAGGTTAGTCCATACTTGATGCGCAAAAAGAACAAAAAAAGATAATATAGTAGATACAGGGTCTTTCTGAAAGACATATTTTTAAGACCAAAATAGAACGATATAACCCAACGGTGCTTCGTTAAGGCGTTATCGAACACCAAATATATCTTAAAAGAATAAATAATTTTTAAATAACAAAACATAGCTTTTAAAGATGGAGAATAAATTGGGGACGTAAATCTGTCATGAAAAAAGAAGTTTTTTGATGTATATTTTTTGCTTGTTTGGTTGCAGTTTGGCCAATACCTTTAAAACATTTTTTTACGTGCAGATATTCTTATTTTTTTGTGTGTTGTTTGATTTCGCTATCTACCATACCTTACGCAGAAGGCAGAACAAAACAATTTTGATTTGCTGTACGTTTGGAATGTAAAATATTTTAATGTTGTCGTTATTGGAACTAATAAACTAGAAATTCTTTAAATAATCCCAGTATTTTCAAAAAAAAAAAAAAAACTGCAGAATAATAGATAAAAAATACAACAATAATTATATCAGAAATATTTTAGTAGAACTCAAGCAGTTTACAAGAGAATCACAATAGGTTTCATATGGATGTAGGAACGAATTCCTGAAGACTTGGCAAATTAAACACATGATGAAATTGTGAACGTGTAAAACAGTAAAACTGCATATTTATTTTATTTACGTCCTATGGTGTCCTGCAAGCTGACGTGTCTATTTTAAATGCGGATAGTTTTTAGTATTATCACTGTTTAATGTTTAATTCTGCAAGCATTGCTTTTGCTTTGCTCGATAGCTATTCTTCACGACCCTTGGTCTAGTTTCTAACTTCCATTTAGATCAGGTCTTCCTTCAGGCAATTCGCCCATTTTCTTTATTGATATTTTTTCCGAAATTTTTTGATTTGTACATGATGAAACTTTTTTGAACCTTTTCCTACTTGTATTCTTGTTAGGTTTCCTAACCATCCCAGCATACGTATTATCACTATTATCGTTACTATCACCATATTTAGCTTGGTATGTAGTTTTACCCATTTAGTGTTCTATTCCTTTCCCACTTTTCCCTGAGATATTTTCTGGATATATGCTTCGGCCATCAGTTTATAAAGCGCGGACGAAAGTCTGTTGTGCCTTATTATTCGAGTTTTGACTTCTATACTGCCCCTACAGTTTACACTCAAGCAAATTAATAATTATCTTTTCACACCTTTTACCCTCCACTTTTATCCCATTCAATGTTCTTCAATGGCAAGTAACTTCCTTCTCTCTTTTCTCTTTTGTCCATCACGATGTATTTGATCTTCTCCTTATTTATTAGCAGCCCTATCGTTTTTGCTGCTTCCTGTAATTTTTCTACTGTGTCGGCCAGTTCTTTCCTTGTTCCGGCAATTTTTCTTCTTCTGAAAATTGTGCTTGTTCTGTTTATTTGTGCATTTCAAAGTACCTTCTGCAATACTCACCTGAATTGCTCGGCCACCTTCTGTCTTAATTCCTGCTGACTTAGAAAGTGTATGTCATTCGGGATTCTGACTTTGAGAAAAATCGAATAAGATTGACGCGTACTTAGGCCACAATATAGATCCATTATGCTATCTCCAAAAACAGGGCAATCACTAGCCAACTTAGTCAAGCAATTTTCCTTTCAATAAACTTGAAAAGTTTAGCCATGGGAAGGTTGCGAGGTTGCAATTTCCAGCCATGTCAGGTTAGAACTCCTCCAGCATGGATCGTCTAAGGATGGCAAGGATAGGATAATCATAACGAACGGGCTCTCCTGTTTCGTCTTTAAAACCATATCCCTTACAGGTCGGGTCATTAACCTATCCGATCCAGTGCATAAGCTTGTTTAATTTGCAATTCCCTGAAAAACGTAGTTTCTTTCGGGTCAGACTTGTCCAGAACCACTCAGCTCTTTCGAAGGATTGCAATAGTCCTTTTTATATGATCCACCTCTCGATGCATTCATTGTAGATTTATTATTTGATAATACTTTTAACCATTGTTGACGAAGGAGCTCCAGCCTTGCCTTGCCAAAGCGTTAGTTTGTTCGTTACCACAGAGGCTAGCATGGTCTTTAACACAAACGAGTTCAAGCACATTACTTCTAGCCACCTACTACCTTTCACCAGATCTGATCAGTCTGATCAACTTTGGAGGTATTATTTAACTACACCGGTTTGCTTCTTTTTTACAGTACGTAAATGCTTTCCTAAAGTCAGGAGGTTATTTGACATACCACTAATCGCCTCCTCCTCAATTTTACTTGGCATTATTTTGTTATTCTTTACGATTTAACCAATATTTTCTATTAGATTCCGGATTGTGGATCTCCCACTGCTCCAGGTTTTTTTGTCATACTTTTTTGGACCAAATCATATTGTACTAAATCGGTCATTATTGCATCAAATTTTGCATCTATTATTTTTTATTATCTTTATTGCTTCTTGTACGTCTTCTAGCTTCAACAGTGCACCTTGTTGTTCTTGTAGTTTTTGTTCTCATCTCCTCTTTCCTTATCCTCTTTTTGTTTGGTTTTCTCTTCTGTACAAAGTAAAGAAATGTTTCACGTAAAATTTTCTGACAGTAACGACCTGCATCCCCCTTATCTACACGATATAAATCTTACCTTTTAAGAACCTCCTTGGCAAATAGTTAGTTGTTTTGTTGAGCTATTGAATAATAAACCTTGCTTGCTTAAAATTTGGCAAATAAAACGAGGGTAACTTGGTACATCGAGTTCATATATCTACGGTTCTTGTTATGGGACTTCTCTATTTGCGTTTTATAAAATATACTCATTCCCTGATAACTTTTTTAATGCGTTACCAACATATCTGAAGAGGTTTCCTGCTTTGCTATCCTTATAAAACCGTTCTAATGTCTTCATCGTTTGCATGAAGCATCGTCCCCGTTTCCCTTCTACATTTGTTTTATAATTCTCTTGTATAGGCTAATAGCCTTTTATTACCTATATTATAGGTATTGTGGGCCCTCTTGCCCCGTATACTGAACAGGGAGGCAATCTTGCCCATTGAAATAGTACATCCACTTATTCATAATATTATGGAGTTAACCTGTTAGTCTGAAATTCCTGAGAGACCAATTTCCTTTATCCGCGGATATCTGTTTTATCAATTCTTCTTTTGTTGTTTATATTTTTTTACTTTCATTTGTTCCATTGTCTAACGTGTTTACCTTGCAATCCTGTCCAAACAAATATCTGTTTTCAACACGGAGACTTCTTAATCCGTTATTACTACTATTTTTTAGCATAAGAATGTCAATTAAACCTTCATGGAGAAATAACAAATGATGTAATTTATAAAGCTTCATAAAATATTTTTTTGGTATCACAATAGACACATAATCCCAAGGGAGTCCTGGGTAGACCTAAGCCTAGCTAGATTTCCTACTCTTGTATCCACTCAGGCCTATATAGTGAACCAAAATTGTGGCTTGGTTTCGTTTATATTATGAAAATTAACATATTCATACTCATAGGGCTACTATAAGTTTGCCTGACTCAACATTGTACTCGCCCAATCTTATATCGAATTTAGAGTACACATTGCGGTCGCTATTCATATTCAAAGCATTTAAATCAAGCAGTGGGATGGGTATAGCTTATCCCTTATACAACCCATAGCACAAAGTGTATTGGCCAATGTTTCAAGAGAGCCTTGCATTTTTCTTGTTTCTACTTTTACTTTTGTACAACATACAAAACAAGAAAACCGCAAAAACTGCTTTGCAAGACGAGACCAGAAACTGGCTTGCAAGAAATGCAAGAACAAATCAAGAACAACAAAAATTTCTTACCTTTTCGTTCCCTAAGTTGCACATAGGTTACATATACCTTATTACGAGTACATTTTAGTATTTTTTCGTTATGAATAAGTAAAAATATCGCCAGGTTGCAATTATGCCAGAGATTTACAAGGTTGTGAGCTTTTTAAAAAGTGCAAGAGTTTTGCAAGAAAAGTAATGAAGGAAGAAGTACTCGTAAAATTAAATTCTGGCAAAAAGAAATAAGAAAAAACAAATTAAAGAAAATTTAGAAAATTGAAGAGGAAGGCGGATAAAACCCTAGGAAAATGCAAAAGATGCAAAATTCCAATTCAAGACAATTAAGTTAATGCCGTTGATCTTCTTCCTGTCCTTATTGTTTTTATTTATTATCCTTCAATGTAAACATTTAACTCTGTTCTATTTTGAAAAAATCAAGTTTACTACAAGTATTCCTTAGATAGTTTTGGTAAAAGAGTTTTATTTGCATTTGTAATCTGCCTCAGTAAGACGTAATTGCTAAAAAAGACATAATTATTATTGGGTACACTTTATTCTTCATAGCTTACGAAACAACCGAGGTATGAAAAGGGACTTAGGAGGCCTTAACCCTCAATGTTGCCGGCCAGGCTGTCTCGCGAGGTGTTAGTGCTCATACCTTTACCTTTACACTTTATCCTTGCGATTTTTACAAGTCTGCTGGACGAAGCAACTGATGCACTCATTCATTTCATTATTCACATACGTGCACTTAATTAACTAAGTTTAACAATTAAAAGCAATATTAAACAGGTTAAAAATGATGATTAAGAATTCTTAAATATGCTTCTTAACCCAGTTTTAGTTCATATAATGCAAACTAGATGCACTTTATAAAGTAAATATAAAATTAATTAGTACTGGTCTATTAAATATTCCCAAGAAGTCTGTTTATTACAGTCCGGATTTCTTTACACCTACAGGACTGAATGTTTCCAGAAAAAACACGAAATCAAAATACGTCACTGTATAAATGCACCCAAGTTTCTTTTCCGGATACTTCATCATTAACTTTCTAAAAATGTTAAACACTTATTCATGGACCGATACTGTTTTAAAATAATTTTACTGTTAATAAGTTAATATGACCCAGACCATAACTATATATTTGCCAGTTTTTAATTAATTTACATTTTGATGCATTTTATTGTTGTAATTAATTTTGACTTAACAGCAACGGATTACTAAAATGCAGTAATAATAAATTAAGGCATAGAAATTATCTGAAGCATCCTATAATATTATTACTTTTAAAGTTTGATAAATTCATAGACTATACATAAATATATTTTTAATGCATGTATTAAAAGTATTTCCTCAAAGGGGCCATTCTTAACAAATTTAGTTAATAAAATAAATAAATATAGACAGAACAATCTACGATCTTACAATTCGAATTGCTGTAACTTGAATTTCTGTAGATCCGGTTCATTTCTGCCCGCCCGGATGGAACACAAAATTTAATTAGAGATTGCATAAGTCGTATTGTGAAGACTGATTAATATTTATGAATACTTATACTCAATAATTGCAAAAGTTAGTGAAGCCTACAGGTTAAAATTGTGCTTTTATTTATAAAGTTAGTGGTAAATAATTGCGCAACTGGAGGAAAGTCACTGCTTTCTTGAACCTTACAGTTTTTTTAAATTACTTTTGTTGTTGTGCAATTAATTGAAAATAATACAATAGAATAGTAAAAAAACAGACTAAACAATTACAGGAGTATATTTCATATTATTGTATTTGTAAAAAGTAACGTGCAATTTATATTGTTTAAATTATTAACTAATATTGACAAAAAGTAAATAAATACTCGTACATAGAAAGGATCTGAATTTGATTGCGTTGATGTAGGTACTGAATTAATAAACACGGCAATTTGGGTCTTTTGTTAGGTGTTGTTAAATATAAAAAATATGAGAAAGTTACTACTGTTTTACTTAGAAAAAACAAAGGTTATAAATGTAAACATTCTGGTTTTATTTAATGAAACTTGTGCGAAAGTAACCGAATGTGTTTTTGCTCACACATGTAATTTTAGTAGATACAAAACAAGCCCAATTCTAAGAACAAAATTAATTTTAAAGGACTCCTCGGTAGAAATCTTAACAGGTTATTTATTTTTTAAGTTATTTAAGTTGCTTTATTTGGAACTAACTATCGTTAAAAGAATTCATTTAAACAAAACATATCGAAAATATCGAATCTTACTTTAAGCAAATACCTTGAAAAGGCTTGTAAATTAAGTTAATTATATGTATTAATAGAGCACGAAATTATATAGAAAGTAAGAATTAGGATTGCTACATCTCCGCCTTCAAGCCCAAAGTTTCAAGTTTTAAATGTTAAACATTGGTTTCCGTCGATTACAAAGAACTTCAAGTTAAATTTACACGCAGTGAAAACAACGAACTGGGCTTATAGACTTTCCTAATATTCTATTTTAAGTATTTCGGTTATCTTTTATCGTTTTTAATAGCACAATTTATTTATTTTTTTAGAGTAAATAATAAGAAACCCGAACAATTTTGTAAACACAAATATCGAAGTTTGAATATAGTTTGCCTTAAATTTATAATAAAATGAAATGGTAATTAGATACTGTAAACAACAGTTAACAACAAACTGCACATTTTGTTATCAACTGATATAATTTATGGAATTTCAGAGACTTAAAAATGTCACCACTTTTTAAATTCAAATGCAAACCGTTATACTTTCTATGCAGGTGTGCAGTTTTTCATTTCCTAAAAATGAACGATATTTTTATATTTTATGGTAAACGTATTGTCGCTTAATTAACCCACAATACCTTACCATTCCCTTCAATTTTTCATACTTATAGGCAAGCAATGGACATACTTTAATTTACGTAACTGTTTAATGCATTTATTTTTACATTTGTTACATTAACTTGTCTAAAACTGTAAAATTCCAATGCCTAAGTTTATTAAAAAAATGCATTAATAATTATGTAAACTGCCGATATTATGCCTTATACCTTAATAGTTAACTTATTTAGTTGAAGTAGTTTTTAGGTTCTAAAGGTGTTTGTCAAAGAAAACATTTATTCCTTTCACTATAAACGAGTTTAAAAAAATCAGGAAAAGCAGAGAAAACTTCGAAAATAAAGTAGGTTTTCCAGTATGTATAACTTTCTTTACATCAAAAACTGGTTAAGGGAATCCGTTTTGTTTTAAGAGAGTTTTTTTTCATCTACTTAAAGGAAGGCGAAGTAGGTGGAAATACGTTAATAATAACATTCTATAAATTAAACAGAATGCCTAAATTAGTTTGAAATGTTTGAATGAAACAAAACCCTGGTATTAAAAGCATTTCCTTAATGAGTGAATCTTTACAACTTTAATTTCTAAAACCCTTGTATCATTGAAGGATAAGTACTTACCGGAACGTCCATGACTTTAAAAAATTCGAAAGGGCGAAATTGTTAATAGGTTAGGTTTTCCGGAAGAATTTCTCATATCAAAACTACCAAGAGACTTCCTGTGATTTCAGGTATTTGAAAGCTATGAGAGGTATCTAATTTTTTTTTATGAGGAAGGTAGTAATCTGTCGAATACCAGCTTTTCTTTTGTTTTCTTGTTCCTTGCATTTTTATCTCTTGCCATGACGAGGAAATACTACACAAAAAATTACAGGAAGTAAATCAAGTAAATGATATAGAGAAAAAATGGAAAAACTTCAAAGAAGCCATTCTAAATGCCGTAAAGGAGAGCTGCGGTATATCAAAAGTAACAAACACAAATGTCAAAAGAACGGAATGGTGAACTAAAGAATTACAAAAGATGGTTAAAGAGAAAAATGAAAAATTGTGAAATTATCTAAGTACAAAAAAACAGAAGATTATGAGAAGTACAAAGAAAAGGGAAAAGAAATAAAAGAGGCAATAAAAGCAGCAAATGGAATCATGGAGAAAATTTGGTCAGAGGATGAAAGAAAATGTTTTATGGGGCACCAAAACAACTAAGTAAGAAGAAAGAATACAGCATGAGAAATATAAAAGATAAAGATGGAAATATAATCACAGACGAAGACAAGATAATGGAGAGATGGAGGCAATATTTTGAGGAACTACCAAAAACAAGTGAAGTACACGAAACAGCAAACGAGAAAGTAAATAACGAATATCAAGAAATCACAGCAATCACACAAACCGAACTGGACGAAGCCATAACAAAGATTAAACTATGCAAGTCACCAGGGATACACAAAATAGCACCCGAAATGATCAAATATATGGAAGACATAGAGAAAGAAGTACTAAAGAACTTACTAAATGAAATTATCAAAGTCATAAAAACGACAAAAGAATTGAATAGAGGAATTATCCTACCAATACATAAACAGGGAGATACAAGAAATTGTGCCAACGATAGGGGCATAACGTTAATCAGCATCCCAGCAAAAATCCTAGCAAGAGTAATGGAAGGAAGACCAAGAGAAAAACTAAAAAACACAATTTGGATTCAGGAGGGGAAGGAGCACTTAGGACCCAATATTCGTACTTAGACAAGAAATAGAGAAAAATATAAACAAAAATAAAGAAATTCGTATATGTTATATAGACTTGGAAAAAGCTTTCGACAGAGTAAAAAGGAAAGATGTATGTAGAACTGTCTAGAAAGAAGAGCTATAGAAGTATTGAAAGCAATTTATGAGAAAACAACTAATATAGCACGAACACAAAACGAGGAATCAAATGAGTTTGAAACAAAAGAAGGCTTAAAACAAGGATGTGTGCTCAGTCCATTACTGTTTTCAGTTGTGGTGGATGAAGCTGCCAAAAGAGCAAAACAAAAGATGCGACCAATGCACCTAGGATACTGGAATATAAAAACAACAAACTTAACAGAACTCCTATTCACTGACGGTATGGCGGTAGTAGCGGACTCAGAAATAAACTTGCAACACAACCTCAATATTTTTATTGAAGAATTACAGAAGATAAACATGAAGATAAATATAAATAAAACAAAAACTATGATTATAACAACTCAGGACAAAACACACAATATTACACTAGAAGGTCAAACGGTCGAACAAGTGAATAACTTTAAATATTGGAGGACAAGACAGAGAGATAGATAACAGAACAGGAAAAGTTGGAAGAATATTTAAAGCCTTAAAAACAACCGTTTTAGGCAAAAGAGAAGTAACAAAAGAAATAAAAGCTGAAGTGATTAAAAAAGTAGTGACTCCAACATTAATTTATGGCGTGCACCGTTTGGTCTATGCAAAATAAATTACAGCCGAATAAATGCAGCAGAAATGAGATTCCTAAGAAAAATAGAGGGAAAGACGAGAAGGGATAGAATTAGAAACCAAACCATTAGGGAACAGTAAACATAAAATCGGCAACAAAAATTGGGATGGCTGGGACACATTAACAGAATGCCAAAGGAGAGACACACAAGGAGAGTACCTATACGAAACAAGAACACAAGGCAGAAAATATAGAGGCAAACCTAGGAAAACTTGGCGTAAAGGAGTAAAGCAAGCGGCATCGGAGAGAAACGTTAAATGGAAAGAAATTAAGAAGTTAGTCCAGAACAGGAAGGAGTGGAAAACTAAAATCAAATCAACGTCATAGTCTTACACCTAACGGTAGAAAGACTTCGGATTAAGTAAAGTAAGTCATGATCAGGAAACATAAAGCAGAGGAACCGCAAAGAAATAATTTTATGAAGATAAGGCGGATAATAAAACGAATCTCAAAGAAGTGTATTTTTCAAAAATGCATCAAACAAATTCTTAGAAGAGATCAATATGAGAATACATTCATCAAAAAGGCAATTCATAATAATAAGAAGCAGAAAATCACATAATTCAAAGGAAAAATCTAGAAACGTGCAGGTTTGTTTGTTTATAAGGCGAGGTTTAGGCTTGCGCCAGTGATGTCATTTATACGGAGACTTTAAACAACAGGATAAAGGAAAAATATAAATATAAATCAAAAGAAGCAGAAGGACAAAATGTATTCCGTGCAAACATATTTTACATGGAAAACACATTCTGCCCAAAGCAAATTATAGAGAAGAAGAAAGCAAACTGGCATATATGAGACATCAGAATTACGCACACATCTCAAAAAAGGAATAATATTGTACTAAATTACAAATTTAAATTAAAAATATATATCATTTACCATGCCCTAAAGTATAGATCATGGTTATATTGTTAATATTTATTATATTTATATGTTATTCGTTTGAAATTTGGGAAAAACCTTCTATTAATTTTACGTTAATATTGGTTTGTTAATCATTCTTTAATACTAAAGTTTATATTCAGGGCATTTTATATACTTCGAAGATGAAACGAGCAAAATGTCACATGTTTAAGTACAGTCACTTTTGAGCAGTGTGCGTAGAAAATTTATACATTTTTGAGACTAAAATTTAACATTTCCACGCGACCTTAACAGACGAAAATCTACGACAACGTACCAAGAAAAAACTATGGGAAGTACTATATTAAAAGCTTTACAAGAACTAGTTAGATATTTAAAAATTAATATACGGATTAAACTATGCCAGTAAATTGCAATGACTCACAGTGTCAAAAAGGCTGAAACAAGGATGCTGTACTGCCTCCACAATCTTTTAAATATATGTCGAAAAAGAAATGTACCTAAAGGCAGCAACTTTATGTAAAAGGACAGTCTCTACCACAGGAAAATGGAGTGAAATACCTTAGCTTACACTTGGATAAAACCGTAGCTTGGAAAACCCATATATTGACCGAACGTACTGAACGTAGGCACTAAGGACTCTCGTTCAGACATTACTACTGGTTCTTAAAACGTGACTCAAAACTCTCGGTACGAAATAAGTCGTTACTATACAAAATTTTAATTAAATTTGGTTGTATGATATCCAGTTAAGGGGCTGCCCATCCAGTTCAAATATTTTAGGGGGATTTCAACCGGAAACCCTCCCCTTAATAGCCATTCTATATTCCAAATGCCAAAGTTTACAAAGATCTAAAAGCCTCGGTTAAAGAAGATGTAGCAAAATTCAGTGAAAAATATCTTCATAAATTACAGTTACATCCCAGTCATCTTGCTTTAAATCTATCGGACAACAGTACTCAAGTTTCAACACGTTTGACTTACGTCAACGTTTTGGGGGTTGAGTTTGGTGTTACCTACATAAATATACTCTCTATTTTGCCAATAGGTACCATCTGCTTCATGTGAACTCATAATGTAATTATCTTAACGTTTTCAGACTTGTTTGTTGTTATGTTAAATGTAACAGATTGTAAATCTACTAACAGTTAAAGGAATAGACAAGGACCAAGGGCAATAAAAAGGTCAAGTGATGTACGGTGGGACAAAGATATTTCAAGGAATCAGAAGTTAAACATCCATAATACTATGATAAAAAGCTTAACCTTAGAACGGCGAACGGGGGGGTTCGTCGAACCCATGCCTTAGTTTTTTTATCAAAATCTTCTATATTGTATTTATAAAAAATTTGAAAAAAGTTGTATTCCTCAGGTATGTAATGATGTTACATGTGGTACTATATATATATATTTTTTTAAGTTATAATTTTAGCGAATAAAATTTTTTTTAAACAGGTGTGGGTTCAAGAAAAATGTTAGGCGTATCCAGTATTTTACTTATCTCTTTTTCCATTGTTGGCTTAGAATTTGAGGTAAAGGGTCATATAATATAACCAGTAAAAGTTCAATAATAGTTTACACATGAATAACGGTCAACTTAGGGATCTTTTTGCTAGGTACATGTTAGTATTTCACGTGATTTGATGTTGTAACCTATAATAAAGATGATAGTGACTAAATAGAATCAATTTATGATGATATAAATATAAATTTCTATGCATAAAGCCGTTTACAGCATATAAAATAAAAGTATAATGATAAATTGGATTTTTATTTACATTTAGAATGAAAAATAGCACTGGGTTCGCCGAGCCCCCCCGTTAGCCGTCCACGTAACATAAAATAGCTTGGCCGTTCTAGGGTTAAGGTGGTACGAAAGCACTGGAAAGGCACTAGAAATGGACACCCTTAGAAGATCACGTAGAGCAGCATTGCTCAACCTATGGGCCGCGATTAAACATTTGGTCGCTTTATATTTTTAAAAGGTTACAAAATGAGAGCTACTACTTTGCGCCAAAGCGAGAAACTTCCCAGAGTATGATTCATTCACTTCATTCCTAGATATTTCATCTTATGACGAGAATACGAATTAATTTTCGATCCTAAAAGTTTTAAATTGCGGTAAAATAATATTTTTTATTCAGTTATGTAATATTGGGAGTTTATTTGAAAATTTACCACTCTTTGTATTTGAATATTCTTGACATGTCTTGAGGTTTCCTTTTGATATATTTGTACATCGTATCGGTATTTACTAGGGGTGTTTAATTTTTGAATGAATACAACGAGCGACTCCAGTTTACAGATTTTTAATAACTTTATATTTAGGTCGTGATACCATTACAAAGAAATGTATTGGGTCACGCGGCAAAAATGCAAAAATGTTAAGAAACTTTAATCTTAAAAGAAATATAATCATAAACGAGAAAACTGCCTGGTTATTTTTTCTTAAGCTTCTTATCCCTAGAAAGCAATTTTGTTAATCAAAATTGAATTTGGGGATAATGACCACTGATTAGACTTGGGTACATCGATGGAATTTTAAAAACCAAAATATAGTTTATAATTGAAGTTTAGAAGGGTTTTTCAACAAAGGAAGCTGTAAAACTCATGCCAATGATTTCTTGAGACATGTAAAGTACCTACTTTAAACTAAACTAAGTACATAACATAAACAGTAAAACCAATAAAATACGGGAAATAATATAAAAGACAAAAGTGGAAGAATACAAACAGAGAAAGAAAAATAATGCTAAGATGGAGATAATACTTCAAAGAATTTTTGGAAGAAGGATAAAAGGAAGAAAGACAGACCCCCTACATTTCTCGATCTTTTTTTAACATCCTGTATAACTACAAAGCAGAACATGGTAAAAATTGTAACAACCACAGAGGGAAACACACTTAGGTCACGTAGACACGGAAAAAACTTTTAACAGGAGGAGAAGAGAGAAAGTCTGGAAAATAGAAGAGTTAACAGTGTAATGAAATAAAACATTAAAAGTTATGATGTTATGAAGATACAGAGAGCTATTTACATAGGCTGATTCAAGTTTGAGATCTACCAAGGGAGTCTCTCTTATTACAAGGAAGAGAGGGCAGGTTTAAATTCGGCACTCTTGAACTTGCACTGAATAGAACTTTGCTTTCTGATTTCAAAAATGTATGATATGCTTGTTTTTTTTTATTGACAAACAGAAATGATGGAAAAAAGTTTTTTTAACTATCAAGATAGTTTTGTTCGTGTTTCCCTCAATTATTAATAACTGCTTATTCTAGAAAAATAATTACTTTTTTAAAATTTGTTTTCCCACTGAAAAATAATTCGATATGGTAGTGTTTTTGTAGTGTAACAATACTTTCATTAAGTACTTGTAGGGTACTTTTCACCAAAGAAGTTATGTCTAATAAATTTAAAGATTATTGTCGTGATCAACATTTGTGGCCATTATACTAAGCACAAAATTCTGAAAAAGTTTAAACTTACCCTCTATCTCTTATAAAAGCAAGATTCCCATGATGAATTGAATCAGGCTGAGTACTAGTACGAAATGAGAAGTCAGATAGGTGTACTCGTCCATACTTGATAAGATTAATACAAGAATGAATTCTGAGCCCAATACCTTTCAGTGTTTTTTTGGACGAAGTTGCAAAAAGTCTAAGCAAGATGTAGAAGCATGTAACCTATCAGAATAAAGGTCAAAATTGGATTACGCAGATAATACGTTGATAATATCATAAAAAGAGAAAGGGTTTCAACACAATATGGGAAGATTAAATGAAGAGCTTAGGAAATTCAATATCAAGACAATTTCTGGTTGTAGAATTAAATTATACAAAACGCAGTATTAAAGTGAAGAGAGAAAATATTAAACAAGTAAAAATCGTGAAATAGTGATTAATAATCAATGAAATACAAATTAATTGAATAAGAAAATATCAGAAACGGGGTACTTGTTAATTCGACAAAGCGTTGATCTTTAGACAAGAAAGAGATACTATAAAAGACAAAAGCTACATATAAGAAAATTGGTCAAACCAATACTTACCTACGAAAATGAATCGTGAACAATAAGAACTGAACAGGAATAAAATAAGAAACTAGCAAGTACTGCAAAAAGGCTAAAAAATTAAAGGGCAAAACGAGAAAGCATGAAATGAAAAACTAAGTATATGTATAGGGACGAGCTAGATATAGTATTGATGAAGGCAACAAACTTAACTAAAACGGCTGAGACATATGCAAAGAATAGACGAAAACTATCAAGTTAAGAAAGTGAAAAAGCGGGAGAGAAAATGGGAAAAAATAAGAGGAAGACACAGAAGGACTTTGAAAGGATGGTGTACGGAAAGCAGCAAAAATTCTTCTTCTTTATAAGTTCAGAGCTTGTTTTGTGCTAGCACATCTCTTCATCACTTTTTAGGTTTATCCGTTGATTTTCTTCCCTTGGGTAGTAAGTCTCGAACTCTTTTAACTATTCTGGTACGTATCTCCCATGCTTGACATGTATTTTCTTAATTCTTTTATGTTTTGATTCCTACTAGGTGGCCAAAGTTTTATAATTATTTTAGTGGACCCCAATGATTAAAAGGTAGAGAACCATTAATATAGACGACTATTTTGAAGCTCAAAAAGCATCTCTTCTGATACTGGTGCTGTCTCTTGTGTTAATAAAGTATGTTAAACTTGTAGCAGATTTTTTTACATTTTGCTTTAGTAATCCTTTTATGGTTTGTTTCCAAGTGCATCACAAAAATTTTCTAATTAGTTGAGAGGCTTCAAATGGTTAAAAGGTTGAGAACCACTGTCATAAAGCACTATTTTGAAAGCTAAACAGCATCTCTTCTGCTACTGGTGTTAGTACAGTATGTATGTTAAAGTTGAAGGAGACTTTCTTGCTTCACTAACTCTTTTGTGGTCTTCTGTCTCAACAATGACACGCGTCCAACCCGAAAGATGTTCTGTTAAGACTAGTTTGAAGCTCAATAAGCATCTCTTCTGATACTAGTGCTGACTCTTTATGGTAAGTACGTTAAAGTTGGAAAAGGAATTTTTTGGTTTTGTGCTGTCCTAATTATTTCATGGTTTGATTCCAAGTGGGTCATCAAAATTTTATTTTAGGGGGTCCCAATGATTAAAAGGCTCAAGCATTGCCATAAAGGACCACTTTGAAACTCAAAAACATCTCTTGTTATACTGGTGCTGTCTCTTTATAGTGTTAATGAGGTAAGTCTGTTGAAGTTGGAGGAAACTCTTTTTGTTTCTTGTTTTCCTAATTTTGTTAATGGTTTGATTTGAAGTAGGTTGCCAAAATTTTACAATTATTTTAATGAGTCCCAATGGGTGAAAAGTTGAGAACCATTGCCATAAACGATTATTTTGAAACACAAAAAACATTTCTTCTGACATTGGCTCTGTTCCTTTATAGTGTTAATGAGGAAATGAGGTAAGTGCGTAATAGTGGGAGCAGATTTGTTAGTTTTTGCTTTTCTAATTCTTTGATGGTTTGATTCTAAGTGGGTCGTTAAAATTTTAAAATAATAAAAGGTTGAAGACCAATACCATAAAACACAAAAAGTATCTCTTCTGACTAATTCTTTCATGGCTGATTCCAAGTGGGTCGCCAGAACTTTATAATTATTTTAGTGGGTCCCTATGTTTAAAAGATTGAGAATCATAGCCATAAGGCAGGGCTTTGAAACTCGAAAAGCATGTTCAGATACTTCTTCTTATGGTTTTAAGGAGAGATTATTTGACTTTTGCTTTCCTAGTTCTTTCATGATTTGATCCCAAGTGGGTCGATTGAATTTTATATTTATTTTAGTGGGTTCAAATGGGTAAAAGGTTGGCAACTATTGCCCTAAAGGGCTACTTTGAAACTCAAAAAGCATCCCTTTTGATACTGGTGGTGTCTCTTTATGATATTAATGAGATGCGTTGAAGTTGGAGTTTTTCGTTTTTATTTAACGGATACTTTTTTTAAGCCCCCTCGTATAAAGCAACGTGATATGATATAATAATGAAGTTTCTTAGAAACCACTCAAAAATTTGAAGCATAGGCGAGCTAACGTCATAGAAAAATGTATAACAGGTAAAAGCGAAACAAAGAAAAATAATCACCTACCTGTATACTTACAAAAAACTCAAAAGAATTCGCCGACTAACTTAGTTGTTTGCGAGGGCCGTAGATCGCCGAGGATTGCCTTATCAAAGTTAAAACTCAGAAAGTGAATACTAATAAAAAAATAAAAAAATTGGGCGCCAGAAAACTTTTCAGTTTTCAAAAAAATATAGAAATACAAATAAGTAAGTTTAATAAATTCAAAGTATTTAACAATGAAGAAATAAAAGCTAAAAATATGCAAATAAACGTACAAAAACAAATCGCTTAGGTTACTTTCAAAATAAATAAACTAAACCAAAAACTAAATATCAACGTTAGTTGAATTAAAGAAAAATATACATGAATGGTAAAAAAAACGATCAAGGTGGATAAATAAAAAAATAAATAAGCGCTTACCTTTATTACCTGAGTGAAAACAAGTCTAATAAAAATGAACGATCAAAAATAAATAGCAATAGCCTTGTTTAAACTCAAGCTTATTACCTTGAAAAAAAACACGCAAATTCGTTATGCTAATAAAATAAAATGGAAAAACCAACCTAAAGCGTTACAGAATATTACAACAAAAATATAAATTTATTTCGTGAAGCGAAAAAGATGAATATGAAATAATTAATATTAATGCAAATTAAATTAGCTGAAGGCGTTAAAATTCAATTGTACAAATATTTAAGTAAAGCAAAGTTAAAAATTAAGAAATTTAATAAATGGAATAAAATCAGGTAAATTCGACGACACTTAACAATTCAATAAACACCGACCTTGAATCCTCCAAGCGATCGAGTTGCGAATAATCAGCAATGATAAATAATTTTTCAATACTACCGCATCCTTCAACTCCATAAATAATGCAGCCGCAAAAAGGCAATAACCAAAAGAGCCGGAGTACGGTAAAGTAATGGAAAATAAAACCAAACGAAAAGAAAGAAGCTGTAACAAAATCGCCATTAACACGTGCGTTCAATGATAAGGCAAAAATCTCCACTTACCACCAGTATCTTGGTGCTTCTAAAAAATAATTTCACAACGTGAAACAAAACCGAAAATCTCGGAAGTTATAATTACGAAAATTCCATCAGAATTAAATAAGTAACTTCGGGATAAATTTTACCAAACTCAACTGCTTCGCAGACAACCCAAACGGAAAAAGCCAAGAGTTCTAGAACGCAACGCCAATCCCCAAACGCGCATGACGCTCTCTCCCCAAATCAGAAAACCTACTCAAAACCAAAAAGTCACTAACTACGTAATCTTTTACCAGTGAATATATAATAAATAGAGGTTCAATAAATGCATTCACCGTAAATAAGCAATTGAAAGGAGCAAAATAATATAACGGAAAATGAACCGTTACACTCCCCCCAACCAAGACGACGAAAGTAGAAACCATCGATCAGAGGAGAGAACTCACCAAAGATGGAACTGGAGAAAAATAAGGTGCGGAGAAAATGAGGAACATGAAAGGAGAACAAAGGACTAAAAAAATAAAATAAAGGAGAGAAAAAAAAAAAACACAGTACTGACCCAACCATTACTCATCTAAAAATGACAATAACAAATGCCAGTTGACCCCTCGCTGCATGGATGAAAACTGCTGCGCCGGTGAGCCAACCGACCACCCTAACACAACTAGTGTTAGCTCCACTAATGAACAAAAAAAATAGATGAGCAATAGCATGGCAGCACCGAGAAAAAACAATAAAAAAAATGGGATAAAACGGCACAAAACAACCACAGAAGAAGGAGAAGGTAGGAGGGTTGGTTTCGTGTGGCTGACTAAAAAGACAACAGAAAATTTCAAAATGGAATCAAGCCGAAAAACAAATGAAACTTCTACCACCTTGAGCCACCCGGCACTGGTTCCCGAAAGAATACATCAGTGAACGTAGGTAACTTTCAGTGAGTAGCAGTAAAAATCTTAAACCCACCACCACACTAGGCCAAGGTAAAGCAAACTAGTCCAGGACCGACTAGCCCACTGAAACAACCGCCACCGTGACCAACGGTAGGAAAACGAAATCAAAAATTGCAAAAAACATATAAAATACACGAACACAATAACACAAGGGCAACCTGAAGGTAAAACCCTAGAGAGTGCCTTTTGTATGGGGAATGGAAAAGACACCCCCGTGGCCTGCCGGCATCCCCTACCTACCACCCAAAAATGCTAGCGAAGGAAAAGGAAAGGATGGAGGACAAAAGACTAAAAACAAAGGCACAAAGAAGACGATTCTGTTACCCAAAAACATGGATAAAAGGTCTTCAGGGAGAAGTAAATGACACAAACACACGCAGGAAAAATATTCAATCAAAGACACGAAAGTGCCTGACCACTCTAACAACGGATGAGTTCGTTGAATTTACAGAAAATCCGCCACTCAAATAAACTTCCCAAAATAAATCCATAATCAGTGGAAGTAGCACCAACAAATCGGTAAATAAGAATAGGTTCGCATTAAAAATAAGAAATGTGTTAATGCACCCTAAACAAAAATAAACCAAAATGGTTATAAATAAAGGAGTAAAATAAATGCTTTTCGACCCCTAACACTAAAAATAACCTAATCAAGGTCAATATCAAAATATAGATAGTTAGAGCGAACAAACACCATAAAGAAATCCTTAGGGTCAATGACCGAACATATCTACCAGCTCAACCAACAACAATCACACTGCATTCACCCACATTCACACTAAATTTATTCTTCAAATTCTTCTTCCCCAAAGCAGGGTTTGAGGTCCTTAATATGCCAAACACCTACACGTTTATTATCAGGGACCGTCGCGAGTTGATAAGTTAAAGGTCCTATTACTTTAATAACTTTACATTTGACATACTTAGGAGCTAACTTTTGGTTAAAATGACGTGCAGCATCTGACAAAACGTAGTTACGTTTCCAAACTAAATCATTAAGATGAAATCTTAAAGGTCGTTTACGAAGGTTATAGGATTTAGAATTTCTTTGGTAGGCGTTGTTAAGGCGTCTACGAACGTCTTGATACAATTCGGACAACTGATTAACATCAGCGACTAAGTCTTCGCGGGTGTCAAGAGTCAGTTCTTCCTCTTTAAAATTCTTTAGACGACCATAATAATCTCCCGAAACCGGAACGGTTCGACCAAAGTTAAGAAAAGAAGGAGTAAAACCTATAACTTCGTGAATAGCATTACGTAAAGCATGAGCTACTTTATAAAGATTAACATCCCAAGTGCGATGATTGTCATTTACATATGAACGGAGAGCAGTACCAATTACTCTATTGACTCTTTCCACAAAATTAACCTGTGGATGGTAAGAAGCATTATACCAAACCTGTTGAACTTTGTAATTATTCATAAGTTTTTTAAAGTCAGAACTAATGAATTGTGGACCGTTATCGACCATACACACTTGAGGAACCCCAAAAATAAGAAAAACTTCGTTCTCAATGAAGTTAACAACCGATTTAGCGGTAGCTTGACGCAGTGCTTTCACTAAAACAAACTTAGTGAGCCAATCACACACAACGATGATGCTAGTATGACCGTTTTTAGAACGAGGAAAAGGACCCATAATGTCTATGGACAAACATTGGAAAGGATATAAAATTTTCTTTTCTTTTCCCATAAAACCAGGTCTAGCAAGCTGAGAAGCTTTACTAGCCGCACAAATATCGCAATGACGGACATAACGAATAACATCGGCATGCATTTTGGGCCAATAATATTGCTCGCAAAGTTTATGAAAGGTTTTATAAACACCCAAATGAGCGGAGGTAGGCTCATCATGAAAAATTTTGAAAAGTTCTCTACGTCTTGATTTAGGGACTACCTGCTTCCATTCAATCAAATTACTGGTAATATTATGTCGATTAGAAGTATATTTGTACAAGCTATGGCCTTCAATTCTCCAGCCGGGATAACTATCAGGATTATTCTGGACATTGTCAATCATCTTCAGGTACCAAGGATCTAAGTCAACTTCAGCAAGTTCTAAAGCGGATACTATGACAGGAGCTCGTGATAAAGCGTCGGGAACAACGTTGTGTTTGCCCGGTCGATGTTTAATATCAAAAGAGTATTGTGAAAGTCTAACACTCCACCTAGCAAGACGACCAGTGGGCTCACGCATATTAGTTAACCACAATAAAGAATAGTGGTCGGTAAAAACTGTAAAATGAGTTCCCTCAATATATGCTCTAAATTTTTCTACACCGAAGATAACTGCCAAACACTCTCTTTCAGTCACAGAGTAATTACGTTCAGAAGAATTTAAAGTACGTGAAGCGTATGCAATGACCTTTTCATCATCTCCTTCACCTTGCGTAAGAATACAACCTAACCCGTAACTCGAAGCGTCACACTGAATATTAAAGGGTTTAGTGAAGTCAGGGCTACAAAGAATAGGAGCTGAAGTTAATCGTAATTTGATTTCACGGAAAGAAGTTTCAGCCTCCTCCGTCCAGGTAATCTTTTGTTTTTTAACACGTCCTTTAATAAGGTCTGAAATAGGAGCAGAAAGAGTAGCGAAATTGGGTACGAAACGCCTATACCAAGAAGCTAAGCCAAGGAAACGTTTAACCTCGGTTACAGTAGAAGGTCTGGGATAATTCGAAATAGCTTGGACCTTCTTAGGGTCTGTATGCAATCCATGTTTGTCAACGATGAAACCTAAGTAAGTCAAACTAGATCGGCAAAATTCACACTTATCAATGTTAACAGTTAAATTGGCATTCTTCAACCGGTCGTAAACTTCTTTTAACATGATTAAATGTTCCTGAAAAGTACTCGAAACAATGATAATGTCGTCTAAATAAACAAAAATGTTATCACCAAGCAAGGGACCGAAAATAGAATCCATCAAACGCTGCTGCGTAGCGGGAGCGTTGGCAACACCAAAAGGCATAACATTATACTCGAACAAACCCCTACGAGGAACAACGAAAGCAGTCTTTTCGCGTGAATCAGGATGGAGAGGAATCTGATAAAAAGCTTGCTTCAAATCAATTGACGTAAGAAATCGCGCATCTCTTAATTTATCTAAAATACTTGATAAGAAAGGAATAGGATAAGCATCTTTCTTTGTCACAGAATTCAGTTTCCTTCCATCAAAACACAGGCGAAAAGATTCACCATCTTTCTTTTTAACCAGAACCATGGGCGAACTCCAAGGAGATTTAGAAGGACGTATAATACCATTCTCTAACATCTTATCTAATTCGGCATTAGCATGTACTTGCATAGCAGGAGAAAGTGGGTAATAACGTTGTTTAATGGGATCTGCATCACCAGTATCAATAATATGACAAACTCTATCAGTTCGACCTAACTCGGGACCTGAAATTTCAGTGAAATTTTGAATGATTTCATCCAATAATAATTTCTGTTGTGGACTCAAATCGTCAGTACTACAAATAGCTTGTAATGCGGAAACCTCAGACACCGAAAATTGGTTAGAAACAAAGTCGGTTTTAACTCCAAAAGAGTAGCAAAAATCTATCCCTAAAATAAGAGTAGACGGAATAGTACCACAAACAACGGCGTCAAGAGTTTTAGAAACCCCGTCAACAGAAATAGGAAGTGATACAGTACCCAACATAGTCTGCGAATTACCATCAGCAGTGGTTAAGGAAAGAGGTAAATTACTTTTATTAATTTTAAGATCGTGTTTTCGAATTAGGTAAAAACCATTCTTACCAATCAAAGTCTGGTTGGCTCCAGAATCGAAGAGAGCTTGAACAGGTTCGCCGTTAATAAAAACCGAAACATAGGGCCTGTTATCGTCTGGACGTTTAGCAAAAATAGCTGAAGTCTCAGGAGAGGAAAGACAAAAATTACGTACCACGTTCAACCAAGATGGCCATAATTCGAGTTCAGCCTTCAATAATTCTACAGAAGGGATGGATCGGCTGCAACATCCAATCCCTAAGCCTCGTTTTTTGGATGACACCTTAAACATTTGGCAAAATAAACTCCAGGGTTACCACAGACGTAACAAAAGATAGTCTTGGATTGAGAGCAGGTGTGAAAAGTATGCCCCGTACCCTGACAGTTCCAACATTTAGTATTAGACCTGGCTCGATTCGCTACTTTCTTAAAAACTTTAGAAGTAGAAGCAGGTTTAGAAGTGAAAACTTCGGCACTAACAACATTTGGATGCTTCTTCTTGGGTTGGTAAGCTAAATCAGGTTCGAGAGGTAAAGAAAAATCAAGGTTAGGATTTCTATACCTAGCATTTTGAAGTTTAACTTCCTCTAACCGTTTACACAAAACAAGAAGTTGATCAACGTCTCTAATTTCAGTTAACGAAAGTTGAGTAGCATAAAAAGGTTGTAAGTTACGTAAAATATGTTTAAGTTTTAATGACTCAGAAGGCTTCTCTACTAAACGGTCGAAAAGGTTTAAAAGTACGGCTACAAACAAACTTGGTTTTTCGTCGGAACCTTGCTTACGTCTTTTAATCTCTTCCCACAATGCTTCGTCGAAATCATTTGGCAAAAAGTCAAAACGTAACTTGTCAATTAATTCGGACCATGAAGTAACACGATTCCTAACAGCTCGGAACCAAACGAGACCTTGACCAGAGAATAGATCTACCGCACTGGCAAACAATTGATCAAAAGAAACATTGCGAGCGACTCTAAGTTCTTCGACTCGTTGTAAAAAAGCGTTGACTCCAATAACACTGGCGTCACCGGTAAAAGTTAAACCCCACTTACAAACAGGAACTGACTTAGTAAAAGAAGGTAAACTAGCAGTCGTGATAGAATTCGAAGTAGCTCTAGAGAGTTGTAAACGATCAAGTTGACGACGTAATTCATCAATTGGATCTTCAATTGGACCACCACCCGAAGATACAGGAGCTCTTGGACGAGATAAATCAACTACCTGAACGTCAGAAAAAGAGACCCGCGGGCGCTGACTCGTGGAGTTAGCTAACGGTAAAACTTCTTCAATATTGGATTCGGGTTGTTCAACCTCGGATTCATCTTCAGGGATTTCATCGTCGTCAACGGTTTTCCTAACTAAGTCCAGTAAGTCCAAACAAAGACTAACCTTATCGGCGTGAAGGGATTCTAGGTCACTTTCGGGTTTCAAACGATTCAACCTAGCAAATAAATGGGACAACCGAGCGTCAAGTCTCACACATTCAGAAAAAGTAGGTTTTTTAATAAAAACATTATTGATCTGGGAGGACAGCTCACTCAATTTCGTTCCACAAACATCCAACTCACCAGGAACATCGTACTGAATAGGAGGGTAACTGTTTATTAAAGAGGTATCTAATTTCTCCAGGGCTAACTTAGCACGTAAAGCCTTGCGCTTTTGGTCAACGGACATGAATTCGGGATCTATCCCTCGGAAGATTAGTTCATAAGAGAGTTCATCGCCCCTCAAAGCATTAACGTTGAAACTCATGGTGGCGAATTAATAAAATGACAAAGTGTCCGAACAAAGGTGTCGAAAAGAAATGATAAAATGATAAGGGGAGGAAACCAGTAGCAATCTCGAAAGCCTCACGTTGCTGCGTCAATTTAGTATAACAGGTAAAAGCGAAACAAAGAAAAATAATCACCTACCTGTATACTTACAAAAAACTCAAAAGAATTCGCCGACTAACTTAGTTGTTTGCGAGGGCCGTAGATCGCCGAGGATTGCCTTATCAAAGTTAAAACTCAGAAAGTGAATACTAATAAAAAAATAAAAAAATTGGGCGCCAGAAAACTTTTCAGTTTTCAAAAAAATATAGAAATACAAATAAGTAAGTTTAATAAATTCAAAGTATTTAACAATGAAGAAATAAAAGCTAAAAATATGCAAATAAACGTACAAAAACAAATCGCTTAGGTTACTTTCAAAATAAATAAACTAAACCAAAAACTAAATATCAACGTTAGTTGAATTAAAGAAAAATATACATGAATGGTAAAAAAAACGATCAAGGTGGATAAATAAAAAAATAAATAAGCGCTTACCTTTATTACCTGAGTGAAAACAAGTCTAATAAAAATGAACGATCAAAAATAAATAGCAATAGCCTTGTTTAAACTCAAGCTTATTACCTTGAAAAAAAACACGCAAATTCGTTATGCTAATAAAATAAAATGGAAAAACCAACCTAAAGCGTTACAGAATATTACAACAAAAATATAAATTTATTTCGTGAAGCGAAAAAGATGAATATGAAATAATTAATATTAATGCAAATTAAATTAGCTGAAGGCGTTAAAATTCAATTGTACAAATATTTAAGTAAAGCAAAGTTAAAAATTAAGAAATTTAATAAATGGAATAAAATCAGGTAAATTCGACGACACTTAACAATTCAATAAACACCGACCTTGAATCCTCCAAGCGATCGAGTTGCGAATAATCAGCAATGATAAATAATTTTTCAATACTACCGCATCCTTCAACTCCATAAATAATGCAGCCGCAAAAAGGCAATAACCAAAAGAGCCGGAGTACGGTAAAGTAATGGAAAATAAAACCAAACGAAAAGAAAGAAGCTGTAACAAAATCGCCATTAACACGTGCGTTCAATGATAAGGCAAAAATCTCCACTTACCACCAGTATCTTGGTGCTTCTAAAAAATAATTTCACAACGTGAAACAAAACCGAAAATCTCGGAAGTTATAATTACGAAAATTCCATCAGAATTAAATAAGTAACTTCGGGATAAATTTTACCAAACTCAACTGCTTCGCAGACAACCCAAACGGAAAAAGCCAAGAGTTCTAGAACGCAACGCCAATCCCCAAACGCGCATGACGCTCTCTCCCCAAATCAGAAAACCTACTCAAAACCAAAAAGTCACTAACTACGTAATCTTTTACCAGTGAATATATAATAAATAGAGGTTCAATAAATGCATTCACCGTAAATAAGCAATTGAAAGGAGCAAAATAATATAACGGAAAATGAACCGTTACAAATGTATTTCCTTCGACGAAACGAATGCAACCTATAAACTTTTACCAAAGCACAGATCATATGGGTTTTTCGCCTTTCATAATTGCACAATTAACTTTAATTTCCTACTGGGAATCTTCCTCTAAGCCTAAACTTTAGTGCCAAACATGTTACACAAATTTTCAGACCTGTTCTACATTAATTATAATTTTCCTAAAGACGTAAAAGATTACGATCTTCTTCCGGTGTTGAGACCAAACGCGCAGCTCCCGGATGCTTATTCTTCACCTATGGCCGCGAAGCCGCGAAATGACGTCACAGCTCTCACCTGTAGGGAATGCCGACGATGGGAAAGTCGGTCAGTGTGCTGGCCATAGCTACCATCTACCACTTGGTGCATAAAGCGCGATGTTGTAGACCGCGAAGTACCGAACTATATTATCGTACGTGTTTTTTTTTCGTTGCATTTTGTTATGTGCCCAATTCTTTATTGAATAATAAAAGGACTTATTTAAGGACAGAAAAAGGTAAGAAAAAACATTCAAAAATTATTATCCTTATTGGGGCGCAGATATAAATTTGTATGCTTAAACAGTTTGAAAATAATTATTTAATTTTAAAGAATAATTTTTGTAACCAATTAGTTTGAGCAAATATATTTTTTATCAGCGCCTAATTAAATTAATTTCTCAATAAGATGTCAACTTTCTCAAATAATTCCAAGGAAAGTGCGTTACGGTATCCATATGACGCGCCAGTTAAAAAATCCTGTCTCTAAAAGGCACTTAAATTAGAGATATCTTGCATGTCACTAACTAAATAACATTACGTGCATTCAAAATGGGACTATTTACATTATCGGTAAATTTACATAATAAATAATACTTCAGCTAGAAATAATGCATTGAAATGATGTTTAACTGCATAACGTTGTTCAAGTTTCCGTAAGAACCGCTAGCTTTACGGACTCGCAATTTTTGTGGAAAAATAACCTTTTTATTTATTATGAAGTCAGCGACCCACCGTGATTAAACGTTACGGTTAATTGTTGTTAACTAGATGATGTTCCGGGAAACATTCTAATTTTTTGGCTTTGTGCTGCTTTATTTAGAAGTCTAAACGTACAGTTAAACGTGTGGGATATTTCAAATTTATTTATGGATGTTAATTTATAATAATAAAAAAGCAGCTATAACAACTAATTGTTGATATCAAAATTAAAAAGAAGTGTTTTCATGTGAGAACGTTACAAAGATAATTTGAAAATGGGTTAATTTGAAACGCTGAGGCCTTCAGTTATTTTGTAAAATTTAATGTTTATATCCTAATAAACAAATAATTATATAAAAAGATAAATTTGGATGAACTAAAAATAGATCATTAAAGAAATCAATCTTGAATAATTTCAATTAAGGTTGCCAGAATTCCAATTCCCGAAGGTCAGAATCTCCAATTTCGATCTCAAAGTTCGACTGTTCGAATTCAGATTTTAGATTCGAAATTTCGATTATGAATTCGAGATTGGATTTAGTAAGCCTTTTTTAGAATTGAATCACAAATCTCGAGGATCCAAATCTCCAATTTCGATCTCAAGATTTGAATCTGCGAATTCAGATTTCAGATTCGAATCTTCGACCAAGAATTCGAGATTTGATTCATAAAACTGTTTTAAGATTCGAATCCATATGTCGGATTGTTGTGCCTTGAATTACAAGTTCGGATTACAAGATTCATATTTTCGATTTCAGTACTACATTTATGTTATGGTTTTACAGAGTCCTAAAAACAATTTTAAAAAATGTATTTAAAATTTTGGTGATTTAGCGAATTTATTCAGACTGCAGTATCAAAAAGGTTTATGCAATACCAAATTTGAAAATCGAAAATTAGTATTCAAAATTCAAACTTTAGAACTAAAACAGACATAGAAAAGTTCGAATTCGGAATTCAAACTGTGAATTATAATCTGAATTTAATATTAGAAATTCAAACACGGGTTAGAGCTGCTATATTTGAATCCAGATTCGGGATTCAAAATCGAATTCGCGTTCCAGCTTAGTATTTTACTATAACATAAGATGACGGATTGACAGTCCTAATTTCAACTTAAGAAGGAATGACTTGGCAAATTTGGCAAGAGAACGAAAAATCTTTCTTGCAATTTCAAGAAGGTTGAGTGGACACCGCTGAAAATCGAAATTGAAATTTTTAAATCAGAACAGACATTGGAAATTTCAATTCGACTCGAAATTCAAACTAAAAATTATGAGCTGAATTTATTATTGGAGATTCAAATCAGGGTTAGAACTTTTAGATTTAAATCCAGACTTGGAATTCGAAATTGTAATCCGAATTTCAGATTTGAATTCTACGCTTAAATAAATTAATTTGGAATACAAACATTCGAATTTCATATTCGGTTTTATATACTATTGACAGACTTAATTTCTACTTAGTTTTCTATTTACACAAGTGCTCAGTACACAGTGTTGCTTGGCCATAGTTTTAGGGTTCAAATTTTGAAAATTTAGACTTGCTGTTTTAAGTTTTACTTAGGCTTCAAATCAATTAATTTTTAAAAATTTATTTATAAGTTCGGCGATTTGGAATATTCAGAGAAAAAAAATCTACCCAGCAATTTCAAGAAAGTTGTTCGAACACCGAATCTGAAAACCGAAACTCAAGCTTGTATTAAAAATGTTAATTTTAAAACCAGATCAGACATTGGAAATTTCAATTTAACTTGGAATTCAAACTGTAAACTATAATCCGAATTTATTATTGGAAATTCAAATCCTGGTTTGAGATTCTAGATTGTAATCGAAATGCGGGATTTGAAATTCGAATGGTGATTCCAGATTCGAATTCTACCATAACAAATATTTGAATTTGGGATACAACCATTCGAACCTTTTCAGACTAGGATGATAGCTGTAATTTCAACTTAAAAAAATATGTTGTTTTTTATTTGCGCCATGATTAATTATCGAAAATCAAGTGTTCAATAATTATAAACCAGAATAGATAGTGCAAATTTTAATTCGATCTTGGAATTCGAAGTGAATTATAATCTGAATCTAATGTTGGAAGTTCAAATCCGAGTTAGAGATTCTAGATTTGAATCCAAATTCTTGATTCGAAAGTCGAATTCGGGTTCCAAATTCGAATTCGGCGATTGCAAATATTTGAACTTGGGACACAAAGATTCGAACCTCAGATCCAGATTCAGACTCGATTAATATACCTAATTTCAACTTAAAAAGAATGTGTTACTTTTTTTTACATTATGAATTAATGTACTTAACAGATTAATATAAAAAAATAGCAAAGTATTCAACTGAAAATCGCACAATTCGAAGCGTTACTTGGACATGATTTGCAAATTCAGCTTTTAAATTTGAACTTTATGTTTTAAGTTTTACTTAGGCCTAAAACGATTTTTAAGTGTTCGGTGATTTGGCAAAATTATTATTTTCATTCCAATCGTTTTTGTAATGTCAAGAAGATTAATCTTAAACCACATCTAAAAATCAAAAATAAAGTTTCCCAAATTAAAATTCTAAAATCAGATCGGACATTGGAAATTTCAATTCAACTCGGAATTCAAACTATAAATTATAATCCGAATGTAATATTGGAAATTCAAACCCTGGTTTGAGATTCTAAATTTGAATTCAAATTCAGAATCCGAAATTAGAATTTAAAACTTGGGATACCTCATATTCGGAATCAAATTCGATTGACAGCCTTAATTTCAACTTAAAAACGTGTCAATTTATATTTATACGATGAATCCAATACGATTAATATCATAAATATCAAAGTACTGAACTGAAAAGTGAACAATGCAAAGTGTTGTTTGGCCATGAGTTAGGGAATTTCAGGTTTTAAATTTTGAAAATACAAACTTTACTTTTCGAGTTCGACTTAGTAAATACCACTTTAAAAATTTAAAATTAAATTCGGTGACTTGGCAAATTTACTCAGAGAAAGGAAACCTTTTCTGCAATTTCAAGAAGGATTATTGAACGTCAAATACGAAAATCAACAATTACTTTATATGTATTCAAAATTCTAACCAACCAGCACAGACATTGGAAATTTCAATTCGACTCGGAATTCAAACTGTAAATGACTTAGGTATAATCTGAATTTAATTAACAAAACGTATTCCGGGTTGTGACCGTGTCATTGTTGAGAACTCAACGTTTCGCTCACTTTTTAAGGGGCTTCTTCAGGAGGAAATGGGAGCACGCCAGAGGCGAAACTCTTTTAGCAAGAGGCAGAAGGGAAACTGTAATTCAACTTGTCAACCAAGCCAGAGGTAAAACCCTTTTAGTGCTCCCTTTTCCTCCTAAAGAAGCCCCTTAAAAAAGAGGGCGAAACCTTGAGTTCTTCTGTCTCAACAATGACACGGTCCCAATCCGGAAGATGTTTTGTTAATACTGACACTGACCGTGGAAGTCTTCGAATTCATTATAATCTGAATTTAATATTGGAAAATCAAATCTAGATTTGATCTGTATTCTGGATTCGAAATTTGAAATCGGGTTCTAGATTCAAATTCTACGGGTATTTGAATTTGGGATATAAAGAATCGAACCTCAGATTCGGACTCGATTCAAGGCCCTAATTTGAAGTTCAAAAAATATATTATTTTTAGTTACGTAATGAATTAAACTGGAAAGTGCATACTACAAAGTGAGGAAGGTCGATCGAACACCAAATCTGAAAATTGATTTGAATCCAGATTCGGCATTCGAAATTCGAATCCGGGTTCAATATTCGAATCCTACAATGACATACATTTACCTATTTGAATTAGGGATGCAAAGATTCAAACCTTAGATTTGGAATCGGATTCGATGAACAACCCTAATTTCAATTTTTAAAAATGTGTTATTTTTCATTGACACAATTAATATAATAAATAGCAAGGCATTGAACTAAAAAGCACAAGCACTGTTTGGTCATGAATTGCGTAGACTCAATATTTTAATTGTTAAAAATGTATTTAAATGTATGATGATTTGGCAAATTCACAGAATTTCAGTAATGTCAAGATCGAACACAAAACCGAAAATTAAGCTCGTATTCAAAATTCAAAATTTGAAACCAAAACAGATATTGGAAATTTCAATTCGATTCGGAATTCAAACTGAAAATTATAATTTGTATTTAATATTGGAAATTCCAACCTGGGTTAGAGATTCTAGATTTGAATACAGATTCAGGCTTCGAAATTCTAATCGGGTGTCCAAATTCGAATTCTGCGATGGCAAATGTTTGAATTTGGGGTACAAAAACTCTAAGCTTTACAGATTCGGCTTCGGATTCGATTGATAACCTTCATTTCAACTAAAAATTGGGGATTCAAAATTCGAGTTCAGATTTCAGGTTGGAAATCTACGATGGCAAATATTTGAATCTGGAATACAAAGATTCGTAATCGCATTCGAATGACAGCGCAAATTTAATCTTAAAAGAGATGCCTTAGTTTTTACTTCCACAATAAATCAAAGACTGTAAAGCATTGAACTGAAAAGTGCACAAAACAAAGTGTTGTTTGGCCATGAATTGCAATTAGTGGCACTTCAACATCTGATTATTCATGTGCCTTAAATGGTTGTAAATATTTTTTTATGAGCTAAACAAGGCCGGTTATTGTGTAAAATAAAATCCTTTATCTGTGAAATTTCCTTGTACTTCCTGGAACTTGCCGCATACTCCTTTAAATTGCGAAAATTCAAAAAAAATCCCGCCCATTGTAATTCTTCTAAAGCACACACAAAAAAAGCGTGATTTTTTTTAATTTAGAAATTTGGTTTTTGCAGATGTTCTACATATAAATAATTACTTATTGATTGAAATTTCGCTTAAGATTTTTCTGAAATGTTAATCATAGAAAGCTGGGTTGAAAGTATGATTAAACTAATTTTACTTTTGCTGTTAATATTTAAAAAGTTACTTTGATTGCTTTACTAACGTAATTGCTGTTTATTTTTTACTGGTCGATTATTATGGATGACTTGAAAAGGTGTTTGCGTTTTAACAGAGAGAAATTGTAGTTAATTAACGAACTTGGAGAACCAATTAATAATTGTTTTTATGTCTAACGTGCGTACCTGCATGCTTCCTGTGTTAAATTATCATTCAATATAATTAAATTCAGATGAAAATATATATTTTACAAGTCACTGACGTTTATTTATATTTCCTTTGGTGTTCTAAATCAAATATGTTGTGTATTCAAACAGAAAAGGCTAAACCTATAAAAAAAATTGAAAAGCGTTCACTTATTGATAATTCATAATTTATCTTTAAAAACAACTGAAAATAAGTATCTACAGATATTTGAAAACATTAAGTGATTATAAATTTTTTCTTAGCTAAGAAACAAATTTGAATACTACTCACAAACATCGTAATTTAAATGTTTGGAGAAATGTTGTTTACATAAGTATTTTATCAAACGTAAACAAATTTTCACCAGGTTAACTGACCAAAAAAGTTCAACTTTCGAAGAAATATTCGTTCAGTAATTGAGATTTTATTTTAAGGTAAAAATATTTTAAAATTATCTGCAGATTCTTACCTAAGCATTTACGTAACAAAACGCCTTCAGATACGATGTCGTTACATCGCATGTAGGCATCTTCAGCAATTTTAAAACCGCTACTTCTTAAGTCATCTTTAAACAACTATGCATATTTAAGCATATCATTCGGTTACGAAAATGATTAAGCACGGAATTTAAATTGTTCAATTTATAAAAAATAACAAATTACTTAATTTAAATAATCATTGCAAGTGTTTTTATTCACAAAGATTTTGGGGTTGTTTATTTCTTAAATTTTAGTGTTTTATTAGTTGTCTGTGATAACAAAATTTAGATGATATACAAATACGACAATAGATTATACCATGAGATCGAAAAAAAGATGATTCTGAGCAGGCCTTGACTAGTACAACACGATTGGCAAGACTGATTTCAAAATGTGGCAGTAAGTTAGAGGTTAATAAATGTCAAATAAATTAAAACACAAAACAGTATTTATTTAGGGAACAAACTGAAAACTAAGATGAATACATGTTAGAGTAGGTGTTCAAAATGTGATCCTTCACTAGTATTACAACGATAAACTTAAATAATTCTGGAAACAAGATTGCAAAACTGACTTACATTTGAAATGTCACTGTCACATTATAATTCATAGGCATTCTAGAACCAGTGTAACCAATCGTGTTGTACTAGTCAAGGCCTGCTCAGAATCATCTTTTTTGCGATCTCATGGTACTTTGAAATCAAACATTTTTAACGTTTCTCTAATGAATTTTGTATAAAGAACAATATATAAATTTCCAAAATTTGCTGTAACTTTCCTAACAATAATCTTTAAAATCAGTTTCATTCGAAGTGACTTGATTTATCTCTGCCTTAAAAAGTATTAAAAAAGATTTGTTGCAAAAATTTTCAGAATTCTTCACACTGAGAAAAATCGGAATTTCTGATAACTTTTGCTGTGGGTTTTCTAATACAAAAATTAATTTATCCTATAGGTTTTTTAAACTGCATTTACGTAGTTATTAAAAGCACAAACATACATAAACAACAAGTTCATAGTTTCATACACATCTAGTGTTACGTCTAAGAAAGGAAAAGTAAGAAAAAGTTTAATACTCGTAATAATAATTGCAAATCTGTGATTATATCAAATTATATGCGTCTACCTACGTCAAATTTCAGTAATTCCATACAATTAAATGCTCATCTGAGAACAGCAGAAAGTTTACAATCTACAAATACAAAATTCCGTGTTATATTGTGGCTCTGAGAGCTGAGTGATTTCAACGCTAGATGAGCGCGGAAACTTCCTGCAGCGGGAGAAACTTTGATTTTATATTCACGATTATTCAAACAGTTTGCTTTTTTAACACTTTGTATAATTTTACATGAAATTTAGCAAAATATTTTTGTAAAAAAACATCGAATTGTAGCAAACATAAAATTTCGTGGAAAAATTTCTTTATTGCTTGGTCTTATAGTTTGATATACAAACATTATAATAATATGTTTACTAATCAAAACTTAAATTAAAAATAAAGAAAGATAATCCTAATTAAAATCATCACAAGGTTTGGCTTTTCTCAAGCCTAATTTTTCAAGATGGTTAGTATCACCACTGTTTAATTAAAAATAATCGATTAGGCAATTCAACCGTTTCAAGATTGTCTGATGCTCATTACACATGTAAATCTATTGTAAATTAGTTGTTGGTTATAAAAATAACAACGTTTATTTTCCTAACTCAAGAATCGTTCAATTCTTAAATTCATTAAGTAAATAATAACATCCGTCATTTTTATTTTTATTTTTTAGTTTAGCAGGCTTTTGTGTGAAAAGACAAGAGTTAAACCTTTCGTGTATGGAAAAATAACTGGAAAAATTAAGTATGATGTAATGGTTACGCCTGACTTAATTTCGTGTCAGGTTCTTTTACGACTCTTGCGTAAACTGAAGTAAATACGAAAGAGCTACACAACAAGCTTTTGTCAAAAAACAGGACCTAATATACATAATAATGTTAATGGGAACGTTGTGGCCTAATGTGTAACACACCGTAAAGTCCCATTTTAAACATAAAAAACAAACGTGTTGTTTATGATATTATTTTTTTACAGGAAACGCTGCAAATATGTTTCCGTCACGATCTACGTTGTTTGGGATATTCCTGCTGTTAATTTATATTACTTCCGCAGAAGGTAAGTTTTATTTAGAAAAAAATATATTAGATTTTATTTATTTATTTATAAAAGAATGTGCGCGGAAGTTTGTTTTAAAATTTAATAATAACTCCAAGCAATTCCTTTTTCTGTGCAATTTAATTGTGGTTAGGCGAGCGAAAATTATGGGATTTTTTAATGTTACGTATACTGTTGTTGTCAACAAAACCTTTCGTGTCGGAACAATTTGTGATGCCACTATTCGTGATTCAAAACGGAATGTTACCTTGAGGTTGTCAAGTATAAATTATACATATCCATCCATATTTATTTACATTGATGATTTATTTATAATTCTCAAGGCGCAGTGTGCGGGTGTTACGCTGGACATTGCACAACAATTAGGAATTTCATTAAAATGCGCTTTTCTCTGAATAACGGGAAATGCAGTTGCATGCCTGCTTTTCTAGATTTATTCGTGTCATTTAAATAATTATTTCAATTACTTGCAATTAATTAAACAACCGCTTGAAAGCGTAACGAAGAATTCCGTATTTGAATATTCTCATGCAATTGTACTTGTTTATCTGATCGTGTAAATTACTTTTTAGAAAATACATCGCCCCAAAAAAAATACTGCAATTCGACTGGGAAAGTGTTTTTTTTGAGAACCTTTCATTTCCAAGTTCAGGTTAATAATTTTATATAAGAAAGTTCTTGAACAGCTCCGACTAATAAAACTTTCTATCCAAGTCTATCTGATTACCAAAGACTAAAATATCAAGTTACTTCAAGGTATCATACCGTTTCGTATAGAGAAATCGGTCTTCCAAATAAGATTTAGTGTGTATCTACATACGTTGCAACGAAACAACCTGACGCAAAAGAAAGCTGAAGTTTGTTCGTGTTTAGCATCCATAAAAGATACATAATCATCAGCTGAATTATGGTTCGAATTCAGACAGAAACTGGTTTTCATTATTTGTACTTTTTGTATTCTCCTTCATTAAGCGTTCTCTCCGGAAGTTTTTGTAAGAAGTAAACTTCTGGTGACTCAGTGACCGACTGCCGGGTTTAGTACTGATTCACTGACATACTGCGCCATAACGGTTCTTCCTACACTTATGGAAACAGGACGATACCATAATTATATTAGTAACTAATATTCAATATAAATTTACTTGAACTAGCACGGTGCTCTAAAGAAAACAAAAATCGACCTATTTAAAACGGCTTTATTTTCATTCGAGAGGAAATGATAAAAAGGTTGTAGGTTGTAGGTGTGGTTTGCGCGAGAAAGATTATTCTTTGGGATTAAGGAGTTCCTCTAGATACACAATGTAATGAATAAATGCCGCAAGCAATTGTGGTTAGATTTCTTCCTTCCTGTGCAAATAAAAACTGGTAACGATTTATTAACAAGTTAACTCATGCATGGACTGTTTCACACGAAGAATGAGATTAAAATGTTTAGAAACTGCAAAATCACGTGAAGATATATATTTATATGCAATGTGCATTAAAGCTAACATAAAAAAGTGCTCATTTGGAAATTAATCCTTGGGAGATTGTTACAAACGAAACACAAAGAACCTCTAACGATTGATGATACCAAAAAATAGTCGATAGAACTTGGAAAAGTTTTGAGAAAATTTAAATTGCAAAACCAGGCCTAAAGTAATTGAAAACAGAATTCCACGATTACACAAATGTTGAATTTTAAGATTTTAAGTTAGCATTTCAGAAGATGAAGAAAGAAATCAATTTTTTTAGGTGATTTTAGAATCGGCCATACCTACTACTTATTACTTACCGCCCTAGAGTGGTAATATTCAAATTTCGGAAGAGTAAACATTCGTTAATGTAGAAAAGGTTAGTAAAAAATCGCAAAACCTTTCCTTTAAATTTATTAATAATTATTATTAAAGGGAATTTTGGACTTTGGCTTTGCAGCAGGCTTACATAGGGTTCGAATTTCATCACTGTTAGCTAACTTTAGGTTCATTTAGCTATAGTTTGGCCAAAATGACCAAATAATTGGCGTCATGAACGAATTAAAAAAGTTTCGAGAAAAAGAAATGGAAAGAGTAGACAATGAAATAAACAGTAGCATAACAAAGGCGAACAACGTATACTACCAACTAAAGTACTAAAGGATATATTAATGGGTTTAAAGACAAATGAGAACGAAAGCAAAATTACAAACATATAAACAAGTACCAGTGAATTCGAGGATGCCCACGGTTAATATTAGTGTTAAAAGAACGTCTTCTGGGTTGGGACCCTGTCATTGTTGAGACAGAAGAACTCAACGTTTTGCTCACTTTCTTAAGGGGCTTCATCAGGAGGAAACAGGGGGCACTAAAAGAGCACAGTAACCCAACGTCTGAATCACACCAGAAGCAAAACTCTTTTAGCAAAGAGGAAGAAGCACACAGTAACTCAACTTGTATACCAAGCCACAGCAGCAACGTTGATAGTCGTATCTCCGGGTGGAGACAACTCAGGAGCTAAAATTCAAAACACGAAACGAGAATAACTACTATAAATATAAGAGTATAAAATGTAAGAATGCTCTTCAAAGGCTGAAGCTTAGTTAGCGTAAAAGTAGTGTAAACGATGCGGGGTGTTGAAAATTCACAAAAACCCTCGTTTTCTTTTTGTTGTGTATTTGTAACCCAGTCTTTTATAAAGGGTACGAGAGGAAAGTCAGAGAAACGCAGATATTAAACATATTTGTATATTTATTCAATTGAATTAGTTATGCCGGGTTCAGTGTGATCCCTCGAGAGTGGATGGTCGGCACGGATAGCGTAGTCTCAACCCAACGGACTGGTCGGTGCTGATGCCGTGGGCGCTGATAGAAGGGTGGTGCCCGAAGGGTTTTGTTTTATAGTGTTTACGTTTGTGTTCTTGAAAAATAAACAAAGGGTGTAGAAATGTAGGAGCCTCAGTATGACTTGTGAGGTCACAGATTAGCTCTCAAACAGATAGGGGGCTAAGGAGTGTTATCGGAGCATAATATGACTTGTGAGGTCACAGAGTAGCTCGCATAAGGTTCGTAAGAAAAAATGGTGGTTCCTTTGATCTTCTGATCAATTGTATTTATACAATTAGTTTGGACCACCCCAACTAGAAGAGGTTCCTTTCGTCAAATCAAATCGAACTTTATGTTGAAGTTTAGCCGTGATTGGCTGACCAGTTTTGGTACAAAACGCTTCGGAAGAAACTAAATTTCCTAGAAATGTTTTTATATTAATGCGGAGATTTATAGTTCCGTTTCAGGATCGCAACGTAACCAGATCTCTTTACCTAACAATTGATAATTTGCTACGCTAGCTTGCTTGAGTGCATCTGGTTAAGTACCCATCTTAGCTCGAACAAAGAAAGCCCCCTTTCGGATACCGCCCCTATAATGAACTGGCCTGAAAAAATAATTGTTATCCCTACAAAGAAAACATGAATTACAATACAAACGAAGCGTTTCGTTTTAATGGCCATGTACGCTAAAGTCTATTTAAATATAGCATCTTAAAACTGTTTACAGAATCGGCCTTAATATTACTTACAATCCTTTACATAAAATAAAAGATAACCAATAGGTCTTTAATTTAAAATGTCTATAACATGCGCGCCGTTACAGTAGAGATGAAGAGACTAAAGATATCTTAAGCTTAAGAGAACACCGATAGCCACAACAAGGTGACTTCTGGAGTGAAAACACAGAATCATAAACATAGCCATCGTAAGTGGAACCGCAGGTATAGGAGTAGTCCGAAACAAAACATTTAGAAAGAGGGTTAAGGGATACCTTATGTTCAACCAAAAAAGTAAATATTATGATTAAATTAGAAACAAAACCAACAGGTACAGTAATAATACTGGTATACATACATGCTTGCCTCTCAACATTAAGATAATGAAATAAAAGTATATAGGGCGGCCCACTGAAAACAGTAAACGCAAGTTTTGATCACTTAACATCAATATTGCGAAAAACTCTCGAAGACATCTGAATTGATTAGTATTATTTACACAACTTCAACCCTAAGATGAGGGTGAATTGCACCCCAAAAATTTTAAATAGAAAGACGTGTTAAACGTTATATAATTCTAAAGGCCTTTCGATTCTCTGTTCAACAGTCTTTTTATTTTTCAAATCCGATCATTAATTCCAGGAAAAATTACATTTAAATTTTGATCTAGTAGGCTTAAACAGTTGAACGTAGCAAACAAAAGCACTTCATCTGACAAGTTGTTTGTAGTAAGCAAGTACTTTGTGAGTTTGTCAGCATTTAAATTGATAATGTTAAGTGGCCAAAACTTGCGTTTACTGTTCAATGGGCCACTATGTTTGTAAACTTAACGAAATGATAGAGGAGATGGAAATATAATAATATTAGGAGGCTGGAACATAGCAGTAGGAGAAACAAGGGAGAATAAGATCACAGGGAAATACGGACCAGGTAAAGTAACGAAAGAGGAGAGAGGTTAGTAAAATTTTATACAAGACGTGTCTAATACATTTTTCCAACATCAAGCACGAAGAGAATATACTTGGACGAGGTCAACGGATGGAAAAAGGTACCAAATCGACCATATCATGACAAAATAAAAATTCAGAAACCAAATAAAGTGCGGATGTAAACAGCGACCATAACTTAGTTATGATAAAGCTGAAACTAACATTTTTTAAAAAATCACAAAAACTGAAATAACTGGCTGGAGCATAGATAAATTAAAAGACTACAACACCAGACAAAATCATTGGGAAATATGGAATAAAGTGAAGGAAAATATAGTACAAGCTGAGGATACAGTCTTAGGAAGGAATAGCAGAAGAAAGACGGAAGTGCAAAAACTCATACAAAGAAGGAGACAAACAGAAGCACAAAATAAATAGAGAAGCCAAGAAGGATAAAAATAATTTCATATCAGAAAAAAGTAATGAAATTAATAGGGATTTAGAAGGGGGACGAATGGAAAGAACATACTAAAACATAAAAAACCTTCTGAACGAAAATAAGACAAAGAATCACACGATAAACGATGGAAATGGAAACTTATTAATGGAACACGAAGATTTATTTATTTATCGTATGGCATTCTTAGCCAGAAGATCACGGAGTGACGGTCTGGCTGCCAGCTGAGGGGATCAAAGCCACATTTTTAAACGACTTGGCGTCATATCCCCTTTATGCTAGGGAAATGTGTTTACTGTAGTAGTTTCCCGTTGCCTTCTGCAGAGTTTGTGAACGTGTATTAAGTGTGTAGTGTTTGTGTCTTATTACTATCTGCAGTTGACTACTAGGCAAACAGAATATATAACCAACAGATAGAAAAGATACATGCAAAGATTATACGATGGAGGACTACGTAGTTGGAGAAAAAGAGACAAATCCGTACACTATCGCCATTATGTATGTATATAGAAGAAGCTTTAAATATTTCAAACAAAAGAATGAATATGGGGATAACAATACAAGGGGAAAGGTCGAGATGCTGCGTTATGCAGATGATGAAGATGAGGAACAACCAGAAGAAGCTCCAAACGAAATGCAATTAATATTTAAACAAGACCACAGTAATAAACAAACCAAAGACAAAGGTAATGGTAAAGGTATGTGGGAAACGTGGGCATGGGCAGACTGGAATAAGAAAATGTTCTGCAAGCAAAAAAGGTATTCGATAAAGTGAAACATCTCCTAAAATCAAAGAGAATCTAGCTAATGAAAACATACTTAAGGAGCACAACATTATATGGATGCGAAACATAGACTGTGAGGAAAGAGAAAAGGCTTCTACGTAAATGATGGACAGACATGATAACAAATGAAGGAGTGTTACGGAAGGAAAAACGAAATCTATGGGGCTTCTACGTAAATAATGGATAGACATGATAACAAATGAAGGAGTGTTACGGAAGGAAAAACGAAATCTATGGACTATGGATGCAAATACAGAAAAGACGAGCCATAGCAATTGAGCACATCTTAATAAACTAAGGAATATTAAGAACTTTAGTAGAAGGAAATCAAACCATAAGAGAACACACTAAAGTATCGAATGTTGTGAAATGAATGAGGAGGAGAAGGAAAGAATGAAGTAATAAAGTGGACCGTATGGATGAGGAACGACTTACAGCAATTTGTAATGGCTCCTCTACACGATGGCCCATGATGGGCCACTATGGTGGTCGCCATGATGGCCACCCTCAATGGTGACCAGTCGTTGGTCCATCCACACGCTGGTCGACGATGGGCCAGTGTGATGCCCCAGCAACTGGACCATTCGTTCGCTCGTATTAGTTACAAATTACGTATGTTTGTTTGTTTGTTGTTTGTGTTGTTCTTCAATAAACTAATAAATAAATAGTAATTCGTTTAGTCAAAATGCAAGGCTCTTGTTGATATAGTTCAATAAATTTGAACGTCTCGTTGCTCCACGTTGTCATGATTAACTAATTGTACAAGCAGATAATTAGCAACAGAATCAGAATAATAACAATGAATAAACGAAACAGAACGGAGTCAGATAACGAGTGACAATTAGTCAATTACGTCGGGAACTGAATGCAGCGCCGTAGCTAGGGCCTGGCAACAGGGGCACACGCCAGGGGCGCAAGCCTCGGAGGGCGCAATCAGCGAAGCAGTTATTAGTATTGAATAAATAATTTTATTAAAATTAAAAGCGTTAGTTTATATTTGCCGCTTGCAGCGAGATCGCGCTAAATGTTAAAGCAAGGCCAGCTAAATGAAATATTACATAATATATGTAATATTTAATTTAGGTGGCCTAGGTTAAAGAATACTGGGCGCTGTTTCCAACTGACGGGCGGCGCCACTGTAACGCACGCATCCGCTCGCTCGATCTCGTGTGATAAAATTGAACCGTACTATCGACGACGCGGGGATCCCCTAAAATGTATCCTTTTGCGGAAAGGTGCTACGATGTACGACGTGATGTGTGTTGTCTTTATTCTAGTGATAGTAAGCGAACAAGTGCCATACTGTTATTGTTTGGAATTGTTGCCGTTTGATTTTTAAGTGATTTTTTGGTTCTAATCCATTCTTTTGTCACCAATGCGGATTGACGTCGAGTTATCCAAAGGCGGCAGTCCCACTGAGCCACCATCAACCACCCACACCCATCAACTAAAATTTAAACATATGCAATCACATGCTGTTAGTCTCACTGAACCACCGACATCCACCCACCGTCATCAAGTGGTGGTCACCGGTTTAAAATTTTCAACTTGTTCGAATTTTGGTGGACGGTGGTTGTTAACACTGCGCGTGCGCCAGGGCGTGTAGCGTCAGCTGATTTACGACAGCGAAAGGCGGGAAATTTAAATATAAATAAACTTGGGCAGGTTATTCCATTTGTGAGTATTCTGCCCTAAAATAAACGTAATCGAAAATACAGATTCACACTTGATACGAATGACATAAACATAATCTACACAAAGACACGTGATAATATAATTACAACCTTCAACACCAAAATTACTATAAAAAGCCACTAACAGGAAAGCGGGAAATTTCAATTTTTGGTGATCAGCGGTTGTGCAGTGAGACTGCAGCATGTAATTCCAGTTGGTGCCGGTTGGTGGTGGTGGGCGATGGTGTCTCAGTGGGACTGCCGCCAAATATAGGAATATCTCTCCGTTTGATGCTGACGTTGCCCGTTACTTCCGCCAGTTGTGAACGATCATTTAGCATATTAAAATTCGTAAAAAATTATTTGAGCTCACAAATTGGCCAGGAGCATCTAACTAATCTGGCGATATTATCTATAGAATACGACATCGTTGAGAAAATTAATTTTGATCAAATAATAGATAAAATGGGTAGTGAAAAATCTAGAAAATTAATGTTGTAATTATTATTTTTTTTGTTTATTGAAATTTTATTAATTGTTTTTTGTACTTATTCGAGTCGAAATATATATTTGTTTATTCTTCCTAAAGCTTTTGCTTAGGGACTTACATAGTTTACAAAATAACCTAATTCATAAATAAATAGTACATATTATATGATCTAGTGATTTTTATTGTTTTATTTGAATATATTCAGTAAAGAATTTTTAAGGGCGCAATATCGAAATCTTGCCCTGGGCGCCAATGACTCTAGCTACGGCACTGACTGAATGATGGGCCATTGTGTGGACGCACCGCATGGGAACCCACTGGGCACCACCTCGATTGTGCATGCTGGCTCCCTTTGATGTGGGGAGAAAAACCGCTCCCAAAGCCATCCTCCGCCATTACCAGCCCATCATCGGCCACTGCATGCCAGTTTACCATCCACACGATGGCGATGGCTTGTAGTGGCTCATCATGGGCCATCGTGTAGAGGAGCCATAAAAATCAACGACCAATAGCAAACAGACCACCTGGACGACCGCCCAAGAGATGGGCTCAAAGCTGGATTTTCTCATCAGTCGAATAAAAGAGGACATACAAACAGGAGAGATCTCGTTAAGATAAAGAAAAAGAAGTAGAAGGAAGAACAGAAGAAAAGAATATGAGAAAAAGCCCACGAATGGAACACTTGCAACAGTCAGCTGAATGTGGCGGATACGAAAGTTACACTGTACTAAGACGACTAGCTGAAAACCGGCTACAGTGGAAGTCTGACTAACCAATCAAGGATTGACAACAATGAACTTTATTAATAAGAAAGGTATCACCAAGATTGAAGGGTAAAGTCCAAGCAAGAGAAATGCCATATTTAAGAAGAGTAAAGATAATAATGAGCAGAGATAGAGATGAGTTAAAAATATCGTCGGTACTGGAATTTATAGCACAAAAGCAATTAAGTTGGTTGGAACGTTTACTATGGGAAGCAAGAAGCCAAGTAAAAAGAAGAAGGCAATCGGAAACTTGGGACAGCATGTTACGAAAAACCTAAAGAAGAGGAACGAGGCAAAAACGGCAGCTAAAAACAAAAAGCAATGGTTCAAATTCGGGCAAATAAGAAAATATCACTTATACACCAATTGGTAGAAGGGGAACTGATCAACTGATTATATTCAACTCAAAATTACCAGTTTAAAAATATATTTTAGGCATACCTTACCAGTTACATGAAAGCCTTAAACCATTAGAAAAAGTGAAAATGAACAACAGGTTTAACTAATCGTTCGATCTACAACCGTTTGTCACGAATCTGTCATACTAACTGTTCTTAAACGTATAACATTAATTTATACTTCTATCTTGCAACAAACTACTGAACTACTGTAATAATTAACAAACATTTCAATGCTCCTTCCTTCAATTATTCTTTCTAAATGCAAAAATAACCCGTTAAGTTTATTTATCCTATTAATAATACCAAAAAGAATAATAATTGTTACTGAGTTCCACTTACACACTTTTTAACAGCATTTGCACTGAAATGGTAATCATCATAATGGTTATTTTCTATTCTTAAATTAAAATAAAACGTGTTTACTGTGGGAATTGTTCATTAAAACTGAGTTATACGTTTCGCACAAAAACTACGATGTTAAAATTTCTCATGTTGTATAGACGTCAAGAAAGTTTGTTTGGAAAAATAGCACAAAACAAACACTAAAATACCTAAATAGTTTAGTCGGTTAATTTAGGTAACCGTAATAAAATTTTCAGAAAGAGTTTAATTAATTACAGTACAATTAACAATAACGATTGTCAGTTTTACACTTTTTGATGAGTATTTCGCTAACAGTATAAAATATAAAAATAAAAAAGCTAATAAAGTTTATTTTTTAAAGCAATTCCAAACGCTAAACTCCTAAATTCTAAAAATATAACAATCAACAAGGATTTGTAATTAAAGAATTAAATTGTTATAAACGGTTGTAGGAACACAAAAATTTAACCAAAAACATAATTATCAGAAAAACCTGAGTAATATACTCGTAAAACTGTTTGAAGAAAAAAATGATTCAAAGATTAAATGATTTATTACGTCTTAGATCAGCTTAAGGTCTGGTTTTCTAAAGTCGTTGGAAGAGGTGTAAGGTTTGTTTTATATCCATGCATTGAAGTTTCTACAAGCACTTAAACACATTTAAACAATAGACAATAAAAATAGATTTTTCAGTCAAGTGATTTTGATAGTGTGTTTAATAATAGGTATTGTCTATACTTGTTGGTTATTAATTATAGTTACGTTACCGTGACTGTCAAAAATGATGTACAGAACAGTACATCGCTTCAAGATGGCTCAGAGTTTTTACCATTAAAAATTACAAAATTAAGTGAATTATGAAAATTGTATCGCCTAAGCAGGAATTTGAACCATGACCTTAGGCTTTTCAAAAGAACCGAATTTAATTTCTAAAATACGAAATTAAACTTTAATGAAATCAAATTAGAAAACCTTAATGTACAACATTTAATTATAAAGGTTAATTGGTGACACCAAAAGAAAACATGGCACTTTCTTCACTTCAAATACAGAAAAAAGAATCTGGATAGTTTTATTAAAAGTTATTATTTTTAGAAACTAACAGCCTATTAATGTTGATTTACACGAGCGTAAACGAGAAAGCATTTCCCAATAAATATACCTACTGAAATCATTACTTTTTAATTACAATGTTATAAGTAAGCGATTAAACCTTACGAACCTGAAAATGAATAATATTTACTTCTGTTGCAATGCTTTTATTGTTTTATTGCTAACAAAAATGATTTTACAAAAATAAATTAAAATTAAATTAACACCAACTCTTGAAAACCGAGGTGATAGTTTTTACTTCTTTCTTTCTTTCTTTCTCTTTTATTCTTATGCGCTTCTGGACGTCGGATCTCCTTTCATTTGCACACCCACTGTGTCTTATCTGATTGTCCTACTCTCACCATGTGGGAGGAAGGTGCCGCATTAACGAGCAGTCGGGCAACCTATACAAGTACTGACCCGAGACAACGAAGCTTAACTCTCGTGATCGCACTTGACTGGGGACTAGGCTACCTACCTACTGCAACACAGGAACTAGTTTTTCCGTCTAAGAAGCAATAATTGTACCCGAAAACAACAGACTAATTAATTGTAATTTTAGATGGTTTTGTTGCATTATCTTCCACGTGTGATCTAATTCGAAAATACGTTCACACGCATTATTGAAACGAAGTTAAGTAATTATAATTATAGCTTTGGGAGAAACTATAAAAAGTGTAACATACCTACTTTTAATATGTAATTATTTAAATTGTTTAAGATTGGTTGTACATAGATAATTTTCAATGTTAAACTGTTAAATACTTAATAAGCATTTGTTCGGTAATTACAATAAATCTAACTTAACTTAATTAATAAAATTAAAATAAAATAAGGGAACGAAGAAATATAAAGCATAGATTGATGAAAACAGATTGATGAAAGCCAGAGTGGTGAAAGATAAATTTAAAATATAGAAATTAAGAAAGCTACAAGAAAAGGAAGGAAAGTTACAAGAAGAGATATTAGAATAAGCAGAAAAAGAAATTACTCTAAATGACCTGAAAAGCTGAAAACATTTTACAATATCACCGACAAATTGTCAAAAAGAAAAATGTGTCATTGGTGCAAAGAAGGACAAGGGAGATAAATTTCATAACAATGAAATTTTGATAGAAGAATATAGCATTTTCCAAAAACAAAAATTGAAACGTTTTGTAAAAAATGTGCTCTGATTTTTATTTTTTAAGGTCGATTCGCGTGTTTTGCAAAATGTTATATTCATTTATTTTCGGACATCGATAAAGCTGATTTTTCTGAATACATTGTACTCTATTTGCATATTACACTTTAGCTTAAAACTTATGAACAGAAATACGCCACAAACTATTTTTTTAATAATTAATAATTGATACTGGTTCAGGGGTATTTAATTTTATTGTAATGTTTGCCTGGCTGTTTATTGGGTGAAATCTAGGCTTGTGGGTGCCAGGGATTTCAACGTGCGTCAACTGCTATGCTTATTAGCACTATCTAACTAATTAACTATGGAACAAGTTCCTATTGACAATGTCCTAGAACTCGTTTGGGTTAAAGGGCATTATGGACTACACGGTAATGAGCGGACGGATGGTTTGGCGAGGCAAGGCTCGTAACAACTCTTCTTTGGTCCGGAGCCATCACTCCTACTATCCCCAACTGCGTCCAATGCCTTAATTGAACAGGAAACCCGCAATCGCCACCGCGAAAGATGGGTTAATATGAACAATTGTCACCATGCAAGGATGGCGATCAAAAGCCCCTCATTGAAGATGGCAAACTTCTGTATGCAGCTGTCAAGAGGCAAACTACGACTTGTTGTAGGAATATTGTCAGGACACTGTAAACTAAACAAACACATGTACAGGATAGGATTAGTCGAGGACCCAACCTGTCGTGGTTGCAACTTAGAAGACGAGACAGCAGAACACATTCTGTGCGAATGCCCTGCACTCGCTCCTATCAGAGGATCCATCCTAGGGGACTTCTGGCGCCTAGCATGGCCAGTATTAGCAACATCCCTCTGCCTAGTATCCTCAGGTTAGGATGGCTTGAGTAATTTGCCTAAAGTGAGGTTGCTGCAACGGAGGCAGCACAATGGGCCCATCTGAGACCTAAGTGCACGTGACATGATTCACCCTCCACTCATAATCCAGAATCCAGAAAAATCCAGACTATCTAATTAAAATTTTGCTGAATCCAAAGGATTTCCACCCTTTGAAGGATTCGCACGAAATGTACTGTTTTCCCTCATAACCGAAAGAGAGTTTTCCGCTTAAATATCTCACCGACTTAGATTGGAAATCGAAACCGAGATCTATAATTTACAAAGCAAGTATTGCTAACTTTGATGCTATTGAGGCCGCCTAGTTTAATATGATTTCATAAGGAAGGCTTAACGATATTTACTTATTACAGTAGATGTTCAAATTGGACACCATCTCCTGTCTGATAGTACCTCAAACGGTAAACGAATTAAAATTGGAAGTCGCTATTTAAGAAGAATGACGAACACCGATACGTTAAAACAATTGAATATAACGTTTTGAAATACACTGGAAAAAGACCACTCAAAAAATAATATTGACGTGTCCCAGATTCTTTTACAAAAGCTTTGTATTTTTGTTTTATAACTCCATATTACTGACTTTTATTACACACCGTATAAAAAAAAATTAAGTATGTACAAGGTGGTCTTTAAGTAATGGGACACAACGTAATAGTAAATTCATGCGGTCAAATATGATTTACCTAGCGTTACCTAAATACTAAAAGAGATACAAAGTATCAAAGTCAAACTTGTCTGCTGTAATCTCAAAAGTTTCCCGAATATTCATAAGAAAATTGGCGAAACCAACGTTTTGAAATGGGAAACAATAATTTGTGCTCGATTTTAATGTAACTCCTAAATGAACACTTTAATGTTTCAGAAAACTTACTTTTTTATATTTAAGGTTGTATCAGTTTTAATTGAAAAAAGAAGTTGCCTTAATTTGTTTTTGCAGAAAGGGTATACAGTTTAAATTAAATCCTAAAGGAAGACGGTAACAGACAATGTAATAATTGGAGAACTATAACACTCCTAAATTGTGCGAGTATAGTATTAGCCAGCATCATTTTAGAAATAATGAGAAAAATAGTTGATTCATATCTGAGACCAAATCAAGCAGAATTTAGAGCACGTTATTTCTGTACACATCAAATCTGCACTCTTAGAATAATCATTGTAGAAATTTACTGCCTACCTCTTTATACATTTCGAAAAAGTTTTGACAGGATACCCAGGAATCAAATGTAGAGAATATTGGGAGATTTTGGAATACCAGCCAATATAATATCAACAATCCAAATGTTTTACGAAGACTATGGAGGGAAGATAGAGCATGACCAAATATGCTCAAAAAAGTTTGACGTATAAAGCGCACGTCAACAGAGTCTTCTGACGTTTCAAAAGAAAGGGTTAGAAGTCAACCAAGATAAAACAAAACTGATGGAATGCTCCAGATTCTAGACTAGAAGAAACAGAAAAATAAAGATATAAGCATCGGGGGATACCAGATTGAAGTAGTAGACAATTACAAATACCTAGGAATTATGGTAAACAACACCAACAACAGGAGTATAGAAATATCACAAAGGATTCAGGCGAGTTACAGGACCTATTACCGATACAAAGAGTACCTACATGCAGATCAAAAAAAAGTCAGTAACAATACCAAGATCAAAATTTACAAATCAGTAATACGACCAGTAGTTATAACTATATGTATGCAGCTGAGGCAATGTGCATGACAAAAGCAGATGAAGAGAAACTAAAGATCTTCGAAAGGAAAATAATGAGAGAGGTATATTGCCCTATAAAAACAGATAAAGGAGACTTTAGAGGTCTAATGAATCATGAAATAAAAAACAAAATGAGGGGAGAAGATATAGTCAAGGTGATTAAAACCCAAAGCTTAAGCTGGTATGGGTACATATACAGGGAAGACAAAGGTGAGACACTACGTAGAATAACTGAATGGAAACCACCAGAAGGCAGACCGAGGGGCAGACCAAAGACACGCCGGGAAGATCAGGTTACCACAGACTTAAACAACTTGGGCATAAAAGGATATAGAACAAAACTAAAAGATAGAAAATTGTGGAAAAACATAAATTAAGGGCGAAACAGAGGATTTAATTGAGTGATCCACCATGTAAAATGGATCTAATGAGCTCTTCTAAGGAGCGACTACAATTCCTAAAAGAGTGTATAGTCATATATATGTATATGTAATATATGTATACTGTTTCTAACTAAAATATACTGACTAATGAAAGCAATAATGAAAAATAAAAAAGGTTTAAAGTGGTAACTTGAGCCTTATATGGAAGAGTTGGAATTCGCAGACCATTTATGCTTAATAACTGAAAAACGCAACACCTCCATACAAAGTTCGAATTTCTTAGAACGAAATCCGAAGCATTGAGACTTAAACTACACCTAGATAAAACAAAAATTCTCAGTATTAATGTTACACTACAAAACAACGCACTAAAACGGGTGGAAGGTTTAGTATATTTAGGAAGTTTGGTATCAAAAGAAAATGGGTGAAAAAATATCAAAAGAATAAATAAAGCAGAAGTGTGTTTCAATATGCTGGCTATTAACAAATATTTCAACTGAAACCAATTTAAAAGCGAGTAATGGAAAGAAGATTAAGAGAAGAAGTAAAACATCAGCATCTTATGGAACAGCCTACAAGAAATAGCAAAAATGTTTACTAAAACGTTTACGGAGCAGTACAAATTCATGGTACGAGGTCAAGAAAGTTTAATATGAAAAAAGGGATAAAGTAACGAGCTAGTTTGAGCCCTCTACTATTTATCACAGTAATAGACAGGTTAGTAAAGAATATAAAACGAAAACACATAAAAATGATATAACACATAACTTTAAACCTGATATGGATAGACAATCTCCCATGCGCAGATGACATAGTACTAGATATATGGATAAAAGAAATGAAGAAGAAAACATAGGAAATAAACATAAATAAAACTATAATAATGAAAATAAATAGAAGCAGTGGAGAAGAAAAAGGGGAAACAAGAAAATTTGTAAAAGAGAAATACAGTGAAACTTGTTAAAGCGGAACTTGTATAAAACGGAAAACTGCCTTACGGAAATAATATCAGGGTCCCGCCCGATCTATATGTATTTTTATATTGTGAAACGGGAACCTCTTTAACGCGGAAACGGAACGGAAATCGTGGCTAATTGAATTAAAATTTAAGAAAAAATACCTTTTAAAACGAACTTTTCAGTTTAAATACTTACGCAGAACAATAAAAATGAAACATAATTTATTACTTTCTCCAGACGGAACCCTATACATGTTAATTGCGCCGAAATTGGATACGGAAGCGGGCAAATTCTCAGAATAATTATGCTGGACTATGTTTTGTACAGATTATATTTTGTTTATACATATTTAATTATAAATCTGATTGCAGACGATTAGCTACCGAAATTTTGTAGTACGAGTTCGCATTTTATTTCATTCGCTTGAAGTACCTACATAAGCAGTTTTAAAACATGTCGGGAATGAAAGGAGTTAAACACAACAATTTAGGTTTAAATAGAAAGATTGAAGTCATAAAAATGTTTGAAAATAATGTTCCTGTTAACTTGAACCAGCAAGAACTTCACCAGTGTGGTAAAACGCAAGTTTACAAGACATACATTATGTATGCATGTTTGCAAAAATTAAAAAATTAGTTTTGAAAATTGAACTTATTTATAATAAAATTAAGTCAAAATACCGACACGTATACAAATACCTAATGTTTAATTGTGTCTAAAAATTACAAACCTTTAAATACGGAAACTTGCCTAAAGCTACGTTTTCCTAGACACGACTCCAACGATGATCGTTCCACGATAGTCGCTCAGCGATCATCGCAAAGCACTACTCTTCCGAGTTTGTATGTTACCATTTTCCTAAGCACGATCATCGTTACAGTCGTTAACGCCGATCGTTTAGCGACTATAGTCGCCTGCTCGGGGAGGAGTCATAATCGTAGTCGTTGACGATTCTTTGTGAGTTCTATACGTGTTGTGTACGTTTGTTGCACTGAAAAATGTTTTCTCAAAGTTAAAATGCAAAACTATATTTTTCGGCTGAAGAGGACGATGAGCTCAAAGTTAACGCAAATTTCTCCTTAGGACTAATTGGGCCGAGATTCCTATTGCATGCTGTTTTCTTGATGTCTCCTTCAATTAAACCCAAAATAAAATCAAACTGCGAAATCTGAAATATTCTCGAAACTTTTCAGCGACTCCCCTCAAATGATTTTTGATGAGTTGTAAAAAACAACCTTCATTATTTCTTGTTTGGAATATTTGATGCACTCCTTTCCTGGAGGAAGGAAGTATTGCGAAGTATTACTCGGCAATATCATCCTCATCTTCTTCCACTAGTAAATACGCAAGAAAAAGTTTCTTCTTCAAGCTCATCATAAATAAATACGCACCAAAACAAGCAATAAACTGTTGCAATAGCAATAAAAAACGTTTGTAGGAAAACACCTTTGCGTTTTGTGCCAGCGATGGTCGCTAAGCGATAATCGCTGAGCGATCATCGCTCACTAATAGACGCGTCTAGGAAAACGTAGCTTAAACGAACAAATTTTTCCGGTTCCACGAGTTTCTGTTTTAACAAGTTTCACTGTATTAGATCAAATATCCTGCTAAGAATATTTAGAAAGCATACTAACAGAGGACGGAAAAATAGATCCGGAATTAAGTAACCGCATTAAGGAAGGAAGCAAGATGTACTATGTATTAATTAGAACTATTATGGAAAAAGGAATCAAAAATTCATGTATAATAAAAGCTGGCCAATACAAAACAAACAAGAGGATAAGCTATCTGCAGTAAAAATGAAACATCTAAGAATAGAATTGGACAGAATTATAAACAGACAGATACGAGCAGAATTACATCAAAGATTAATAACATAGCACTTAGAAACAAAGCAGTTGAAATGGTCGAGCACATACAAAGAACAATCCAGGAAATAATGGTGACGAAAGTGTTACAAACCAGAAGAATGGAAAAGAGAAGAGTAAGGCGACCGAGGAAGAGGAATTGAAGAAATAGGAAAGAGGTTGAATATAAATGAAAATCGTTGCGAACGATAGGAAAGAATGAAAATGGACAGAGCCCACATCCGCCGCCCGATAGGGCAAAAGGAAAGTTGCAGAAAGGAAGAAATAAATAAAAAGCTTAGTGTTACTAGTGTGACTACGAATCATGACCATTAAATAAAAACAAGCAATGTCAAAACCTTCATCAACAAATGCTTAAAGATAACCTTAAAACTATATTGGCCTAGCACCACAAATGAAGAATTGTGAAACAAAACACAAATCAGTAAGCTATTATAAGAAGGAAGTGGCACCAGATAGGCCATATACTGTAAAAATAAAATGATGGTACAGCAAAACAAGCATTACATTACAAAATAAAGGAGACGAAAAGATTAGGAAACCAGATAATACACGGCAAAAAATCTGTTAGGAATGATATGAATTTTTTTTAATAGAGCTTCGAATGGTTTAAAAATTATGCAAAAAAAATATAGAAAAGAATAACCTTGCTAGTTTTGTGTACAGCTCAGAAACGTCACTAGATGCCCTTTGTTCCTTATGAAATCTTCAGGCACAAGAAGAAGAATAATGAGAAGAAGTAGAGAAAGAAAAAGAAGAATAAAAAGAAGAACAGAAGAAGAAGAAGGAGGAAAAGGAAGAAAAGATCAACGCTAAAGGTCGTAACAGGCAATACGCATAATACATGTAGTGAAACGATAAAAAATTAAAATTACATTAATTAAGGGATAAATGCCTGACAAATATATTTATTTTCAACAAGCTCAATGAGTGTGAATTTCAGATAGTTTAATGCCGTCAGGGCCAAATATCCATAATAAAAATAAATAACATAGCTAGGTTCCACACCGACTTAGGTAAGAGAGCTAACTAGTGAGTGACTTTTGCCAAAATAAGTTAAAAAAATAAGTATATAACAAACAGAAAAGGAAATTAAAAATTAATTTATTCAAGGAGGTTAGGCAGTAATTGATAATTTCAAAATCAAAATGAATAATAATCAGTTATTATCTCGCCATAAGTAGTTTACTCTAATCTGTATCTTTATCGCCAACCTATTGTAATACCCAAGGAAACCATACGATAAGGTCCATGTGTTTGACTGTGAGGGGCCGATAACCCAGTAAGCGTACGAAATGCAAGATAATATACCGGTTTAATAACATAATAACTTTTCCAATAATGCTAACCAGCAACTCAAGTTACTAGAAAAACTTAACATTGAAATTTGAAACGAAAATTACGTTTTGACAAGGAACAAAATAAGATATTTACTGACCTGAGATTGTGGGTGTTGTTTAAATACATTATACTTGTGAATCTTCATAATTATACCACAAACTAACAATTTTATTATACAACGAAACTCGAAACTATAATTCACTTTGCTTTACAAATAGTTTCGTAAAAAATCAGTTTAAAAGGAGAGCACTTACAACGCGTGTTTAGTATAAAATTATCACAGGTATAACTGACCAAAATTAGTTAGGAACCGAAACACAGTGGTGGAATAGGGAAGGTACGCGGTTGTCGAAGGCGTGGTGGACCACATCCCCCGTCCGTATCGCGTGCGAAACAACAAAGGTATGAGAAGAGAGTTAGGAGGCCGGAACTCCTCATGTTGCTGGCCATACTCCCTCACGGGGTATAAATGACGATACCTTTTACCTTTAGCTTTTAGCAAAATTAAATAGCCATCTTCAGGCAGCTGCAATTTTTATAAATTTGTTTATGCTTACAGTGATTAGAATAAAAGGTTAAATACGTTACTGAGTTACATTATTATTAAATGATGACATTACTGAACATGAATTCCTTCTTCTTATTGGGAATTATTTTAACTAACTAGCTTTAAAGCTAGCTTTAAACCAAAGGTGAATACATTTTAAAATTATGCCACCCTATCCTTAAAAATATACAAATTTTTTGTCGAAAGTAATCTATTTATTTAAAAAATTGAGTTGAAAGTATCTTGAACGATAGAACGTTAAAACTAGCTTTTTTCATGTGGAATTTTTCTGGATTCGAACAATAGAAAAACAAATGATTTTGCTATTCGAAATTAATAATTTTGTGTGATATTTCGGTTTCTGTTCTTCTTTCTGCTTCATCAGGCACATAACTGTTGGAATATACAATTTCTAAAGAGTTACAAATTAGAAAATTGGTGATTGATGAAATAAATTATATTTATTTTTCAACATTTAGTTATTTCAAAAATCATGCCATTGTAAAGGGCAAAGCAAGTTGAAAATTTTATTTTTACAAGAATTTTAAAAATTCTGAAGAAGAAGAAGAAGAAGGCTGGCTATCCATTGATAGCCGAAACCAATGGCGTGCACTTAGGGTTCCGAATAGAGAACTACATTGAGTGAGCGAGCAAGGAGTTCAATGCAGAATGCACACGCACGGCCGAGCAAAGGGGCGACCGCCTGCCTCATATTTAGATAAAAATATTACCTAATACAAAATTCACATATTATGTTAACAAAATAATATTTTTACGGAAATTAAGGCCCAGCATCACAATAATTATACAAACTGCTGAAGAAATGTGATGTCAATTAGAGTGAGCAGCAAGTTGTTTGTATTGCTTAAGAACCAAATAATGTATTGTACTCAGCAAGCCTGTTTCTGGACGCCGAATTTAAATACGGTTAAATATCATATCATATCATAATCCTGTCCTCTTCTACCTTTCGGTGTCGAGGTTGTTATTTCTAGAGTTGTTGCTGTTTTGGGTGCAGAAGTCTGTAAACATTTTCCCATTTTCATTTATTATTCCAAGTGCTTCTTTCCCCATCACCGTCTCTCTTCCTGTATTACATGACCCTATCTTGGCATTCATGTCCCCCATTACTATTAGCATATCTTTTTTATATCTGTTTTGTAATTTATCGTACGTTGACTGAAGCTGCTCATAAAATTCTTCCTTAGTGGCTTGTTCTGCTTCATTTGTTGGCGCATACACGTTTATTATCAGCAGGTTTTTGAATCTGGCTTTAAATCTTGCCATTATTATTCTATCAGATATCCCTTCCCATTCTATTAAAGCCATAGTAGCTTCTTTTCCTAGCATGAAGGCGACTCCGCTTTCGTGTATATCTTCCTCCTGTGTTTTTCCTGAATATATGATGACTTTGTCATTTTGTAGTCTGACTTTCCCACATCCCTTCCATCTGGTTTCACTTAAACCCAGTATTGTTACGTTGTTTCTTTCCATTTCTTCTGCTACTTGGTGCGCCTTGCTTATTTCGTACATCGTGCGGACATTCCAGCATCCTATGTATTTTATCTTTCTCGTGTCCATTTCCGTTGCCGCAGTCGTCATCGTTTTATCCGTCCGGGTGTTTCCGAGGCTCGTAGAAGTTTCTTTAGCGTTTTGTTTTTTACGCTGCAGGGTTGATAGTCCTGTGCACAACCCTCCTCCTTTCTCAGCCGGGCTTGGGACCGTCCTTGGCGGAGTTATATATTTAATATAGGAAAATTTAATTTTTTCAAATTTTTTCTTGACTATTCCACTCATATGTTATCTGTCAAAAGTCGACCAATCAAAATGTAAGATTTGACGTTTTTGGAAACAGTTTATTGCTTACAAAATATTCACTTACAATATCTACTTATTTATTAAATGAAAAGTTACAATTAGTAAATGTAACATTGCTGCATTGCTGTAATAATTCGATATAAATGCTTATTTTTTTTGTTAAATAGTTTCGCAAATACCATTTGTGGTCAATGTTAAGTAGATTATTTTTGCTGTAATATCACTCATGTTCCGTGTGATTGCGCACTCGTGTATTCATATGCAAGCACATAGGAACATTTGTGATATTACAGCAAAAATAATCTACATAACTTTGACCACTTATGGTATCGCATTAGTGAATATTTGTTGTACATAGTCCAGTCAAATGGTAATTTAGCTTTGCATTTTGGGTAGGCAGCGATTTCTTTTTATCGGTGTGTAGAGAGGTCAGTGGTGAATCTAAATCAGAGTTTTCGGGGTGGTGGCCCCCTCCATTTGGCCGCCATTTTGAAAAGAAGGGTTAATTCGTTTTTTGGATATACCGCTGTAGTCGAGAATCTTACAAAAAGTTTGTATAAAGCTTTTTTGTAGAGAATCGTATTATCTATTATTTATTATTAATAACTTTTTTACATAGCATTAATAATAAAAAAGTTATAAGCCGGAAAAGACAAAAAATTTAGAGGTTACAACTTTTTCATAATTAATGCTACGTAAAAAAGTTATTAATAAAACTTATAGAGAATGCGATTTCCTACAAAAACGTTTTAAACAAAATTTTTGTAAGACTCACGGATACAGAGATAAAGTCGAAAAACTAATTAACCCTTCTTTTAAGATGGCGACCAAATAGAGAGGGGGGGTAGCACCCCGAAAATCCTCATTTAGACTTACCACTGACCCCATACACATCGTCAAAAATCGCTGCCTACCCAAAATGCAGAGTTTACCTTTTTATTTCAACCATTTGATTGGACTAGTCCAGTCGAATGGTAATTCAATTTGCATTTTGGGTAGGCAGCGATTTTCTTTTTGTGATGTATGTGGGGGTCAGTGATGAGTCTAAATCCGGATTTTCGGGGTGGTAACCTCCTCCATTCGGCCGCCATCTTGAAAAGAAGGGTTAATTAATTTTTCGGCTATAGGTCTGTAGCCGTGAGTCTTACAAAAGGTTTTTATAAGGCTTTTTTGTAGAGAATCGTATTATCTACAACTTTTATTAATATGACCCCACCACCCCACCCCCCAAGTCTGCCACCGTCTTGAAAAGAAGGGTTAATTCGATTTTCGGCTATATCTCTGTAGTCGTGAATCTTACAGTAAGTTTGTGTACAATTTTTTTGTGGAGAACCATTTCTCTACAATTTCTATTAATAACTTTTTTACGTAGCATTAATAATAAAACAGTTATAAGCCCTTAAGTTTTTATCTTTTCCAGCTTATAACTTTTTTATTATTAATACTATGTAAAAAAGTTATGAATAAAAATCGTGCATAATACGATTTTCAACAAAAAAGCTGTATACTAATTTTTTGTGAGATTCCCTACTACAGAGATATAGCCCAAAAACCACCTAACCCTTCTTTTCAAAATGGCGGCCGGATGGAGGGGGTTACCACCCCGAAAACCCTGATTTAGACTCATCGCTGACCCCTCTACACAACGATAAAAAAAAATAGTTGCCTACCCAAAATGCAAAGTTTGCCTGTTTATTTCGACCATTTGACTGGACTAACATGAATTTACAATTAAATTAATTTTTGTAAACAACCCGTTTTTGGAGATATCTTGCTTAATATATCGAATTTTGATATATCAGAAGTCATGTCACAAAATCCAAATGGCCACTTTGTAGTCTATAGATTCTGTGCAACTTTACTAATTTAACCTTTGAAGAAGCTGTTAAATTAAGAGAAATACCTATACAATTTTCAAGCAAATGCACAGCCTGTATATGGAATGGAAAAATATTTTGGCACGCGGACGGCCAAACACGTAAGCGCAACTGAAAAGAAGAGTTAAAAAATTAGATTCTCGGTCTATGTTAAACGCTAAAAACGATTTAACAAATAACTTAAACTGTGAAGAACTTAGAAAATTCGCAAAAAGAAAACCAGGAAGGTGTTGAATTTTATATACATTTTATTATAAAACAGTGTTTCTGTTTTTAAATTTTGTTGTGTTATCTGTCAAGTAAAGTATGTTTTACAAGACTTTGCATTATTTAAAATTCTTAATGTTTGTTGTAATAAAGTCTATTGCTTATTGTTTTACTTGTCAATAAAATATTTCTGTATTCAACAATTCAGTTGTTAAAAAAAATCAGGACTTTAACAAGAGAGCCCCACAAATGAAAACCTGGGGCCGTAAAAATGTAGTTTCGCCACTGGCGGAAACGTTAAAATAAACAAATAATAAAATAAAATACACAAATTTAATTAATCTTCCTAGCTTTTTCTGACCGCTAGAGAAAAGATTCCAATAACTTATTAAGCTTTCCGTTAATTATTATTTAATAAGACTTTAATAGTTATTTGTATCGAGCAACATCCATCCCTCGGGCCGGAGGCCCTCGGGTGGATTATGTTGCTCTCCGGACGTAATCATCTTAGTAACACCCTTGGTGCATAAATAGCAATTGTTGGCTTGAAAATTTTTCTAACTATCAATAGCCTCAAGTTTATCTCAAAAACATCTAAATGTTCTTAGTAATATGTAATTAATAACTGATAATTGGAGGTTTTCAATTTGAATTGAATTCAGAAAATTATTACAAATTTTTAATACAATTTATTTATTTTAAACATTTATTTTTACAGAAACAAACCCAAAGAAATGCCCTGAGCTTTCAGAATGTCCATATAGAGCTCAATCTTGTGCAGAAGACGACAATTGTAATCCCGACAGTGTATGCTGTAAAAGCCCTTGTGGAAAAGTGTGTACTAAAGAACTTCGTACAGGTAAAATTATTAAAATAAACATTTTCAACATTTATTCATACATTTTTCGTAACGATAATTTGAAAACCACATTAGAATTATTATGCATATACAAGACATTTGTTAATACAACATTGTAATTACCTTGGGCATTTAGGTTGTGAAACTCTGCAAAAGGCGGCCTCACGACGTGCCAAAGCTCTTGGTGTTGATGCTAAGTCTCTAAGAACGCCAAGATGTAAAAAATCTGGAGGTTTTGAATCGGTACAATGTGACAACGAAATCGTGAGTTCGTGCTGGTGTGTTGATGAACAAGGTTTCGAATTACCAGGAACAAGAGCACCGGCGGCTGCTCTTGTAAACTGCACAGGTTTGTAAAATTTCCAATAAAAATTAGTTTCTGAACGATTCAATTTTTTTGTACTCATTTACCTTCAATGCACTTTTTACGAAATACTCTGTTAAAGCAATAGTAATTCGAGGTTGTCATTTGTTAACACACACCCGTCTAAGTGCTACGTTAAAACTTGCCTTTGACCCAAATACCCACTGTTTTCGTGTAGATATTCTCTTTAAGCACACCATATGTATTCACGAGGCATTGTTTCTTAAAGATTATATCTGAAGATGAACCATTCAGTAGCTTTCTCACAGTTAAACGTTTACAACTCCTATGCAACAACGCTCCCCATTTTACATCGAAACTAGCGTGAACTCCTTCACATGTAATTATCATCTGAAATAATAAGATGTTATCAATTTTAGCCCCAAAACCTTGCGCAGCCCACACTTGTCGTATGTTCTGTCCTCATGGTTTCGCTCTTGCTTCTGATGGTTGCCCTCTTTGCCGATGTCGAGATCCGTGTGAAGATGTTAAATGTCCCAATTCATTGGACTGCCAGCTTGAAGAACTCGCCTGCTCCGATCCTCCTTGTCCACCAATACCAACCTGTAAGTTACAAGGTTTGATTGTAATGTACATAAGGTGAAAGTTTAATTTTTTTGACATTTAATTCATGATTGTGAAACAATCGAAGAGTACAAAGAGCACTTAGGAGTGTTTCCATCACGAACTGTACATAAGAAACTTAAACTTTTTTGATTTTGGCTTTCCTTTCTCTTGTGAAAAGTTCACGGTCGTTCAAAGCAAAGATGTAATAAGGGAAATCGTTTGTATTTCTTTTTAGGTAAACGCGGAAGAAGTTTAGATAACATATGTCCTGTAGGAGATCCTTTAAGGATTAGCGACACGGTTCGGCCATTTTTATGTGGAAACGAACCATCAAAACCCGCTTGTCCACCAATGTATCAATGTCTCGTTCAAAAAGGTAAACAATTACCCTTACAATTATTCCTCAAAGTTATAAATATGTTCGTGTTCACTTAGGAAATGATTACGGAGTTTGTTGCCCTGCTTCCTTGAAAATAAAGAAGGCTGGTACTTGTCCTGCTACTGTAGAACAAGATAACGAATGTGGGTCTTTATGTACTCACGATTTAGAATGTCCGTCAGTACAAAAATGTTGTACCACTGAACAATGTGGTTCTTCGTGTATTCATCCTAAAAACGTTACAGGTAGGTTACAACAAATAATATTCGTTAAATATCGAGGAATAACATGCTAATGTTACAAGAACGTCTCCCAAGTTGGGACCATGTCATTGTTTCGCCCAAGAGGCTTTATCAGGAGGAAGAAAGAGGGTAGGTACTAAGAGAACAAGGTCAACCATGCTCTTTTAATGCCCGTTTCTTTTTCCTAATGAAGCTACTTACGAAAGCGGACGAAACATTGAGTTTTGCATTTTCAACAATGACACGGTCCCAACTCGGAAGATGTTCTTATAACATTGATACTGACCATGGCAGTCTTCGAATTTATTTTAACATGCTAATGTTTACAGAATGCTTGCATCAAAAGTCTTTAAGTGAATTATTGGCTGTTAACGAACGAATGGGCAGAGGTTACGTTCCTCAATGTTCTGAAGATGGGCAGTTTGAGGCGAAACAATGCAGTAGAAATGGATTAGTTTGTTGGTGCGTTGATAGAATGGGTATCAAAATAAAGGGCTCCATGAGCGCTGCAGAAAACGTTAATTGTTCTTTAGCTGATGGTGAGTTAACGCTTTTAGCTTCTTTTTGTGATTGTAAGAAAATTACTTTTAGCACGAAGTCACACAGCAGGGCGTAGCATAGATAGATTTGACAAATGCGAAAAATTAGAATGTGCAGCTGTGTGCGAATATGGATTTAAATTAGACGAAAATGGTTGTCCTACCTGCAAGTGTGATGATCCATGCGAAGGCTATGCTTGCCCTGAAGACGAAGAATGTGTAGCTGTGCGTGAATCTACTTGCAGCGACTTCTTATGCCCAACTTTACCAGTTTGTAAGTTTTGTTGTTCAAAAGAAGGCTATGGGTATTTATTTGCATTATTTACAGGTCGACCAAAGACTGTCTACGTAAATCCATGTAAACAGGGAGCACCTTTAACTGATGATTTAAGCGGTGCACCCATTGCTTGTGCTTTACGAACAAATGAAGAAGGAACCGTCTGTCCAGAAAACTATGGCTGCACAGCTGTAGCTGGTTCAACTCAATCCGTGTGTTGTCCTACACCAGAAGCAGAAAATATGGAAAAAAATGAAGAAGGTACCAAGAGTTTAAATTTACCTCTTCCTATATGTTTTAAAGCATAATACTTTGTATAGAAAATAATATATTTTCAATCAATTACAGATAATATGCAGGATCAAGAACTAAATTCTGATTACGAAAAAGTTCAAACAAGTAAGACAACTATTATTTTCACCTAGAATTTACCACTAAAAATAACCCTTTTCAGTGTGCGAATATCTTCAAGAATTTGCAGAAAATATGGAAGGAACAAGAGAAGGAATGACGTTAGCTCTTTCTCAACCATCGTGTGATTCAGAAGGAAATTATCAACCAATACAATGTGTTAACGATGACTGTTGGTGTGTTGATCAATTTGGAACCGAAATACCGAAAAGTCGCGGAGAAGTAAATTCAAGCAAAGATTGTGAAGATTTAAGAAAGTCATTGGATTGTCTTGATTTGACCTGTAGAATGGGTTGTGATTATGGTTTTGTTCTGGAGGAAGAAACAAGATGCCCATCGTGTTTGTGCCGCGATCCTTGCGCGTCTGTTACGTGTAAAGATGATGAACAATGCCAAATGGTGGAAGTCAGCTGCAAGGATCATTATTGCCCTCCGGTTCCAGCTTGTAAGACGTTCTTACATTCGATTGTATCAGAAGAAGTAACTTATTTAATTATAGGTCTCCCTAAGAAAACTGGACAATGCCCCTACTTAGTTCCAGCCGCAACAACCTCTTGTGATTTCGAATGCAATTCAGATTTGTATTGTAATGGAACTGAGAAATGCTGTTCAAACGGTTGTGGTACGCAGTGTATTGAGCCGCTCTTTTTGACAGGTAAAAATAAAGCCGGAGATGTTTTAACTTTTTAATCATTGCTTTGAATTAGGTTGTCAGCACCAACGAGCTGTGGTAGAGCATCAAGTTCATGAGTCCGGTACTCCAGCTGGTAAAGTTTATATGCCACAGTGCAAAGAAGATGGTAGCTACGAATCACTTCAGTGTAATCCAGGCAAACAGGAATGCTGGTGTGTGGATTTCAGAGGGTTTGAGATATCTCAAACCCGTACTTCTTCAAATAAAAAGCTTGACTGTTCATCTAAATCACATTCCGGCGATTGTCCATTGTATAAATGTATGGATGATTGTGAACATGGATTTGAACTTGACGAAAATGGGTGCCGAACGTGTAAATGTATCGAACCATGCTCCACCATAACTTGTAGGGGAGAAGGAGAAACTTGCAGGCTTGTAAGTGTAGAATGCGTTGATTGGCCATGTCCACCTGTTCCTATGTGCTTACCAAAGAAAGAAAATCCATGCCAGAATGGGGAACCTCTTAAATTAGGAGAGAGTATTGAGGTTGTAACATGTGGACCCGAATTTGAAGGTTGTCCTTCTTCGCATAAATGCCAGTTGAGTCCCTTAGGAGAATATGCTGTATGTTGTCCTAAACCCCGTAAGTCTTGGTTGTATTGATTTACCCCTTCTGAAATAAATTAAATCATCTATGTTTTCCAGGGGATGTTTGTTTTGAAGCTATGGATAAAGGGGTATGTTCTGATTCGGATACGATAAAGAACATAACCAGATTCTATTTCAATACTCGTACAAACAAATGTGAGCCTTTTATATATTCAGGCTGCCAAGGAAATCACAATAATTTCCATACTGAAGACATGTGTAACTTGGTTTGTCCTGGTAAGTAATCGGTTGTTTTCTCTTGCAGTTATCAAAGATTACAAATCTATTGTTTTAGTATTGAGCCAATGTGAACGGCTTCGTGAAAAAAATCAAAGAGCATCTGAACGTTATAAAAAACCAACATTTATGCCTAGATGTGATCAAACTACTGGAAATTGGGAGATTATTCAATGTATGGAACATGTTGATATGTGCTGGTGTGTAAATCCACAAGGTGAACCAGTAAAAGGAACGCTTATTAGAGGAACCAATCCAGAGTGTAACTTCAGGCAAGCGAGAGCTCGTTCAAAGGGAAAACTTCAACCAAATGATGCTGACTTAGGTAAATATTTATTTCTTCTTCCCTTCTCTGCATATGTATCAATTAATGGATGTTTGCGACCACATTTTCCATTTTTTGTTGGCCTCTTGGAGTATGCATCAGATAATGTTGAGGCTCATAGTTTCACTGTGCTCTCCGGCTATATTAAGAAGATGTTGCAGATCTTCTGCATTATCAGTCATCAATACTGAATGGTCGGCATCTCGGATGTTATTAACCATATCCCGTTCACTTTTATTCCTTTTTCAATATCTTCAACTGCTTCTTGGAAAACACTCTCGGAGTACCGATAAAATAGAAGCGGTAAGAGGACACATCCTTGTAGGACTCCTCGCGCCAGATTTTAATGGTATTAGTAAGCGTTTCGTCAACCTTGATTCGGGCATTTTGATTGCACTATAAATTCTCTATGCAACGAATATTTTTAATCTATACCCATTTGTCTCAGGATGCTCCTTCTAGTTTCAGCAGTATCTATCATGTTGTTTTTCATGTCTTCCCATATACGGGTTAGGTCTTCTTCCTTTTAAACATGCTATCAGCAATATGTGGGCAGACAGTACGTCCACTCCCGGGTAGGTACATGCTTTAGTGATTGATGATCCGAAACGCTTATTAATATGTACATAATCTGTCTGGTGTTGTTGGGATTATCTGTCGTCCCCGCGTATATAGAGTCGTCGAGGTGGAAGGCGGAACTAAGTATTCGTCACATTCATATTCTCTTCTTGCTAGGATCGTATAAGGCGGTCTCTTCCTGCATTCAGCATCCCTTACCCAAAAGGCACCACTAAATCTTCAAATCTTCCTTTCCTCAACTTAGAATTGAAGTCGTCCATGATAATGTTAATTTAATGATTCTTGCTCTGATTTGTTGAGTCTGCGGTAGCAGCATATACGTTTGTATTATATTAAGATTTACAGGTTTAGCAATGAGTTTTATTAAAGCCATTCTGTCGGAATACGGTATAAAATCGATGACATTTCTATAGAGCTGTTGGGAGACGAATATTCCTATTCCTTTCCTATGATTCCTATCTTGATTTCCAGAATAGTAAAAGGTATCCCTGTAACGGTACACATTCCAGCGTCCGGTCACCATGCTTATGCGAAGCCCAATATATCAATTTTTAGTCTTCCTGCTTCGAAGCTCTGCACATTCCAAGTTCGTATGTTGATCTTCTTACGGGTATTCATTCACCTTTATTATCTTGACTTCGCTTAAAACCGTTCCCCCTAGAGATCCGATCGGGAACTATGTTTTCCTCCGGAATATTTTGAGTTGAATGTAGTTATGTGATTCTCTTGGGAAAATCGTGAGAGTAATGACGGTGGTTTCCCGTTGCCTTTCTTCATGCCGAAACAACCAGTTTTAAGGCGCTGACCTTTCACCATTTCCCGTTATCCACGAGACGGTCTTTCACAGGTTGCCTCGCATTTCCCTGAGGTTACGCGGCTTTCGCCTTCTTGGACCGGGAGTAGAATTTGCTGATGGATCTGTTAGATGATCGATTTAGCTTGACAGTGAGAATTTCTCTGATTTGCCGTTCGCACATATCGACTTCTGTACGACTCCGGAGATTCTTTATCAGCCTTAACCGCCAAATATTATTTAGAAGGAGATAAATATTACAATACTTAAACGTTGTGCTTAGTTTTAGAAGAACTCATGATGCAACTCAGTTCTTTGGACTATAATGAGGCAGAAGATTTAGAAACAGAAGGCAATTCTATTATTAGTTGGGAATTACCACTGCAATCCCGTTGTGAAGCTCTAGGGGCTCAATGTGATAATCAGGGCAAGTTCCTACCGGCACAGTGCGAACAAGAACAGTGTTGGTGTGTAGATGAAGCTGGTAACCAACTACCACAGACCAACACATATAAAAGAGGAGAACACTTGTGTTGTAAGTTTTAATTATACTTTGTAAATAATTTCTTGATATTTATACATATGCTCAGTACCGACACCCATCGAATACGTTGATGTAACAATTGGACTACGGGGAGAATACGATGACATATCTGCCATGCCAGTTATTAACAACATCAAAAAATTAATAACAAACCTTAAAGGGAGCATTAGAAATAATGAAATAATCGCTGAACCGACTTCGGATTCCTTGTATGTTAAACTTGCCCTCGTTGGAAGTAACAAGGTCGATGTGTCGTACAGATTAGAACAAATGGTAAAATGTTAATTTCAACTCATTGTATAGTTATTAAAAGCAATTTTTTTGTAGGTAAAACAAAAGCGCTTTCCTAACATGACTCCTGATATAACAAAATCGCAGTTTGTTCATCAACTAGGTTCTTCGGAACCTTCGACTGCTGAACGCGTAATAGCTTTAGAACACAGAGAAATAGTATCGCAATCTCCCGTTTCTATGATTGCTCCATATCACACTGCACTCATAGTTATTGCAGCTGCGTCTGCTTTTGTTATTTGTACATTAACGCTACTTGTAATACTCTACAGGCGCAAGGTATTGGAATTTATAAGATTGTGCCAAAATCAGTTCTAAATCTGTATATTATTTCAGATGGCAAATATAAGTCAATCTGCAAATAAAATGATAGATGGACACCAAAGGTTTTTATCAACAAACAGACCAATTTATATTGAACTCCCGAATGAAAAACTGACTCCACCATCAATAAGACAAGATCGAGGACAAGACTGCAAAGTTACAGAACAGACATAAGTATTTTAAATTTATATTTAGATATCATTAAGATTTCTAATTTTCTGTAATATATTCTTCAGTACCTATATAAATTAAATTAATTAGGAAGCCATTACAATAAAATATTTTATTGTAAATTAACTGCAGCCGTGTAAATGTATTTAATTCGTAAATTATAAACCAGTGATATTAGATGATAGATACTTGGAATTTCTGCACTTTGCAATAAAATTTTCTATTTAAGTGGCATCTATTTTATATTTATTTTATAAATTTACCGACAGATTACGTTTTAACATATGTTATTATACGTCAAATACCTAATTTGTTTAATGCGTAATAGTGAAGAAAGTAATATACATTTTAAATTCTGATGGTTTTATTACGAATAGAAATTGTTACCCGTTTTAGCAAATAAAAGTATATCTTACAAATATTTATTAAATAAAAGTTGAGACAACCTAGGCCCTGTTTATTTACGGGCGCTGTGCTCAAATTGGCTAGCTTGGTAATCAAAGACAAGAAGCTGAAAATAATTGTTTATTACAAAAGAATAAAAGCAATGTACAATGTGATTTTTTACAGACAGTTCTAAGGTTATTAAGACAGAATACGGCCTGCTGCAATTGAGTTTTTAAAAAATCACATTGTATGTACATAATTGAAAAAGAGTAAATAATAGATAAATGTGAATAAAATAAGGCGTCGCGGCGTCGTAGGCGGTGACGGTGGTGGACATAGACCAGCGTGTCAGCGGCGGCAACGGCGTAGGTGACGGTGAAGGCAGCGGCAACGGCGAAGGTGCCGGGGCGTAACGTTGGGACTGTTGGGAGAAGCTGCGATGAGGGCGCACAGCGTCAGAGGGTGGCGACGATGGAGAACCTGGGCCAAGAGGTTTGCTGAAGGTGGCGGCGTCAGGCTTGGAACAGGCAGCGACCGGGCACGTGGGTGACGGCGAGCGGTTTCAGCAAAGGGGTTAGGTGGCTGGAAACAGGCAGCAACCGGTGGCGTAGACCAAAACCACCCTGTTTCATGACGATAAGGTTTCTTATGCCAAAAACCTCAAACCAAACTTCCTTTCTTAAAGCGCCGACTCCAGGGCTTGTGGTTCTACAATAAAATAACTTATGGGGACAGTTCCTCCATAAATATTATGAGTAAAAAAGTCATTTCACTTTTACGTATACTTACATAAGAAAGATTTATTTTTATTTATTGTATACACCTACATCAACCTACAGTCTCTATGTGGTCCGAACCCCACTACCTTACAATCCATATTTTTCAAATTTATGTATTTTGGGTTGCCTATATGAAGAACGGCCAAGAATGTGGTAAAGAGTAAACAAAAGACCTTTTACACAAAGAGGATTACTTTGTTACTATCGTACACATATAAAATTACTAGTGTTTGGCAGAACGGCTAAGGTGTTAAGAGAATACCAAACAAATATTTTAAATTCATTTTTTCCTATAATTTCATGTACTGGAACTAAACAAATATAGTTTCTTGTTTAAATATTTCTAAACTTACACTTATAATTTATAATATTTAAGCATTTAGTCAACGTCAACTGATCATGAGTTGGTATTAGATCTTAGATAATTAGTCATTTTAGAAAGACTAAAGAAATAGAATTAGATGTAAGCCTAAAGTAAACAAAAGATTAGGCATTATAACAATCTTATTCTAACAAAAATGCAATTAAACAATATTACAAATAAGTGATTGAATCGACTGTTACTTGAAGAAAATCCATAATGCAATACAAAGTACTTTGTATTTGTTTAATTATTGCATTCCAAATAAGTGGCTAGTAAGTATACCCAGGGTGTTAGTAAATAAGTGCGAAAGATTTTAATGGGTGATTGCTGAGGTTTTTTTATGTAAAAAGTTCATATAAACCCAGGCCCGAAAACGCTTAGTTTCCAAGATATAGAGTGTTTAGTTTCTCGTTTCTTTTTATATTTTTTTAAATATTTCAAAAACATTTTCAGATATTTGTATTGTCATTTAATTTAATGACAATACTTTTTAAAAACTCTAATGTATTTAGAAAAAAAAATCCGCAATAAGTATTCGTAGGTATACTGGAAAAATACATATTGAAAGAGACGTCAGACAACGGGATACCATCTTCACAAAGCCTTTCGCGCTCACGTTAGAAAAGGTGTTGGTTGTAATGCGAAAAAAGGGAAATCAATATATCTGAATCACCTACGATTTGCAGATGATATAGGCATTATCAGTGGAGATGAAGAGGAATTGGAACAAATGACATCGGAGCTAGATACAGCCTCGAAGACCATAGGACCCCAAATGAATTTCAACAAAACAAAAGTCACATTCACAAAGACAATTCCGTCTAAACAACCATAATATAGTAAATGTCAACGAGTACGTATTCCTTGGCCACTTAACTAAACTAGGTAAATAAAATCAAGCTGCAGAAATTACAACTAGGTTGGACGGCCTTTAGAAATCTGAGTTGGGTTCTAAGAAATCAGGAGGTGCCAATCTTATACGTATGCCAAAATAAGAATACCCTAGGACTAGGACCTAGATAACTTACTAGGTTAGTTGTGTCCCCCATAACGGTACTGAAAAGTCGGCGCGGCGCCTATGTCCTTTCTGATCCGAGTTAAAACAGTAAATTTAATGCAATCTTTGGTATGTTAATGACCCCTACCAAATGCATAAAGTGATTATTAGGTTTTCTTTGCTCCTACTAAAAATGGAAGCAAGCTTCTTCTAACAGACGGTTCAAAAACAGAGCACAGCTCGGGGGCAGGAGTTTATGAGGCAAGAACAGGAAACTGTATTAGTGTCAACCTGGGACACCTCACTTCTGTATCCCAGGTGGAGCAAAAATAGGAAAACATGCGCATCTCATTTTAACAGAAAGCCAAGTGGTGCTAAAAGCCTTAGAAAGCGTTGAAAAGTTGTACTCAACTGCACAGAATCACTAGTGACACTGGCCAGTTGCAACAATGTTTGCTTAGAATGGATTTCAGGACACTAAGGCTATGAAGGCAACGGGAGAGCTGATCGACTAGCAAGAGCAGCCTCTATTTATTTAACGTTGGCATTTGTAGCGAGGAGATCACGTAGTGGCAGTTTGGCTGCTCGTTGAGGGGATCAAAGCCACCTTTTTAAAGGGCTTGGCGTCGTGAACTTTGTTATATCCCCTTTATGCTAGGGAAATGTGTTCTTTGCAGTAGTTTGTGAGCGTGTATTAGGTAAGTGTATAGTGTTTGTGTCTTGTTACTATCTGCAGTTGACCACTCTACAGACAGAATTGTGAATTGTAACCAAACTATTAAATGGCTTCATTCGCTTATGTACCGACCTCGAACAGTGGTGAATTCTCTGTAAAAATCCTTACCACTACGTGAGATTCGAACCCAAGACTCCTAGCTAGGAGACCAGCGCTCTTACCACTGCGTCAATGAGCTTCCTAGAGCAGCCTCTGAACAAATACTAATGGGCCCCGAACCTACATGCAGGATTCCCTACTTAACCGCTAAAGGAATCATCAGAGACCTACTGCGGAAAAAGCACAACATCTATTAATTGGGAACAAATATGGGGACATAGACACTCCAACAGAACAAAAGAACTACTGCAACTAAGTAGCACACAACTAAGGCATATAACAGGACTGCTAACAGGACACGGTAAGTAACCTCAAAGAAAACAAAATAAAATTGTTCAGCTCTTGGTATCAAGGGATACATGCACTTTGGGGCACATTATGCAAAACCAAATGAAATGGCGACGGCACCCATCAACAGTATTCTTAAGTTTTTCAAAGATACGGGGTTGCTGGAGTAAGTATCTTCATGGGGCACAATAAGCCTAGAGCTTCAGTGCAGTGGGACTATTTAAGACCACACCCAGAATAGAATAATAATTCTTGTAAAATAGTGTCAGCAGCAATGCTATTCAATATATGGTAAAAAAACGGAACAATAAAACCAAACAAAAAAACTTAAAGAATAAATAAATTTTCAGGTTTTAGTGGTATACATAAGTGCGTCAATTTTTATTAATCACGTTAAAATAATAGTTCCAACATCTTTGAAACATTGTATTACACGTAACAAGTATGTAACGTATTTATGAAACGAAGAAGCAAATTTCAACACAAGTCGTAAGCAGTCTGCTGCAGTTTACGTATGTATCCCTACAACTATAAGAAAAAGAAATAGAAACAGCATTATCCATCCATGAATTCGAAGACTTCCACGGTCAGTGTCAGTATTAACAAAATGTTTTCCGGATTGGAACCGTGTCATTGTTGAGGCAGAGTAACTTAACGTTTCGCCCACTTTTTTAAGGGGCTTCTTCAGGAGGAAAAGGGAAGAAGCCCGTTAAAAAAGTGGGCAAAACGTTGAGTTCTTCTGTCTCAACAATGACACGGTTCCAATCGGGAAAACGTTTTGTTAATTATCCATCCATCTATAATTGATCCTCTTCTACCTTTATGGTGCAGATAAAAAAAACATTATCCATATTATTTAAATAAAAACGTCACCTAGATTATTCATTCTTGTATTTTCTAAATTGGTTACCATAGCAACAAAGTCAGCGGTGCTTAAAATAACATCTTCGTTTATGCACTGAGCTTCCAATAGGGCATTAGTATAATAAAGTAAAACCCCATACGCTGTTTCAACTGCGTAAAAGCCTACTTTACAAACAGTCGTAGAAAAACTTAATTTTTCGCACGCAACAACTAAAAGTTGAAAAAATTATACTATTATATTGTTTTAAACTGGTATTGTTCTATATAATTCAAAATTTTTATAGCATCTTCGTCTTCTACAGATCTACGTTTTCTTCCAATATAGGTGGTGGTTGTACCATCACCATTATCCATTTTATTACTAAGGGCTTGTACTAGTTGCTATAATAAAACGTGAAGCAGTAATAACAGCACAATGTATTTTTAGTTTAACTTACCAAAACAAGCTTAATTAAGAATACAGCAAAAGTTAGGAAACCAATTGTCATTAAGGCACCTTCATTTGATGGAAAATCCATGTGCGAGTCTTCCTTATATTCTCTGCCTTTTCGGCCTTTAGTTGCTTCGGCTTTAGGATTCCATAATGCAATTCTATTTTCTACAATTAATTTTTTTAAGAATCTCGTAATAATTGAATTTTAAAAGAAAATAATTTTTGTAACGTTTTCTAATACTTAATTCAAAAACTTACCGATTTCAAGTAACAAATGATCTCGTAGATTTGTAAGCACATTTAATTTACTCTTTTTGTTTTTATGTGCATTTTTCATAAGTGTACTTTGAATTGTGCTCAAATATGGTATGAAACTTGTGTAACTATAATTATTTTCATTTTCTTTTTTGGATTCTACGGGATCATTTAATTCTTCTTCTTCGTCATCATCAACATCGCCTTCTTCTTCTTCTTCGTCAAAGTGCTCATTTTCAGTTTCATCCAAATTAGTAATGCTTTCATCATTTTCAACAACACCGGTCGGGGTAACACTCAACATTTTATTTGTAGAAAACGAATCACTCTTTACATTTGTTCGATTAATTTTTAAAGGTGTTTTTAACACATGTTTATGAGTACGATCAAGCCCTCCATCAGTATTACTAATATTATTATGCTTTTTGCCATTTTTTGCCATGTTGTTTGTTACATTTTGCGTCAAAACCGGTAAATTTGTTGTACTGTAATAATTTACGTTATTTAATTTTTTCGTACTTTTAACTGTAATTTTTTTGGTTTCAGGCGTTGGTTTGATAAAGTCAGGTACGTGAGTGGTTGTTGTGATACGAATATCATCATTAGTGTTAGTATCAATAATTTTGGAAGCGTCCGATTTTCGTATTATAAGTGGTTTAACAAATATCGGAGTCTGAGTGGTTGTTGACGTTGTTGTTTGCATGTACATTGTGATATCTGTAAAAAATATTTATTAAAACCTTCAATTGTTTCGTAAGATGAAAATCTACCTGTATTTTTCGTTAGTGTATCCTGATCTGAAAGAACCGTCTGGGGTATTTCGACCCATTCACATTTGATTAAGTTCACAACACCTATAGTTACAAATAAATGCAGATACATTATCTGAAACTGTAGAACACTGCTTTAATTTTGTTCCTTTAATATATAATGCAGATACGTACCATTCTGAATATCTGACACTATTCTGGAAGAGTCTCCAAAGAACTAAGATAATATTAACTGTTATAAAAGCAGTTAAATAATTTTTAGTAGAAAATTACGTAGTGGAACTAAATGCTTTATGTTTTAAAACTCACGGTGTGTAGTTTCAGGTGAATGCACTAACATATTTTTGGTTTCAAAGTATTTAATTTACAAATTAAGAAACGCCAACTTCTGTGGTACTAAGGGTTGCTAGCGGTGTGTAATTATTTATAATTTTAATAATATAAAATTACAATTTCAATTATGATCCACTTATCCATTATAATATCGGTTCTTTCGGGTTTCTAACTATTTGTTCAAGCTCCTTACAAAGAGCTAAGGCGGTTTTTAGAACCCGATTAAGAATTTTCGAACCACTTCATTTTTTAACGAACCGATGACATCACGACGGTTCATAAAATTGAACCGGGTTCTAGCAACCGACGAACCAACCCTTGCAAAGGGTTTTTTTCCTATAATTGCTTTATTAACACCTCTTTGTGTACATATACTGTTATTCTAAACATTTTAATTTGAAGTTACCTAGTTACATATCATTTTGATTTTGATTCCTAATTTCCTTGCTAAACTTATTATATTACATTTCTTCTCCTAATATACACTTATTGTATATTATATATGTCTTGTTTCCTCGATTATTGACGAATGTTCTAGTTCCATGTTATTTTTTTATTTTGACGATGTTTAAAGCTCCCCGCAAGGTAAACAGGTCTATCTTCTTTTTTTCCCTTAATTATTTACGTCTTCTTCATTAATTGTTTTATACTGGATCGTGGCTTCTCGAATCACTTCTAAAAATATTTTTGGTTTTCACTTCCGGTATATTGAATATGTCTATATTGTTCCTTATAGCTGCGCATAAGAGCTTCCTTCGATCTATTTTAATTTTGTGACAGTCATAAATTAGGGGAGGTAGTGGTAATGATAATCCTAAAAGCACTAGATGACGCAAGAGTTGACACCAGATACTCTGATACTCAACCCTGATAAAATATATTTATGACACGGCAACTGCGATAATTACACTGGAAGAAGACGTGAAGACCGATAAAATTCCAATTCAACGAGGAATAAGACAAGGGGACACGATATCCCCGAAGTTGTTTACGTTGGCCTTGGAGAATGTTTTTAAAAATATGAACTGACAGTGTAAAGGAATTAATATTGATGGAGTAAGACTACATCACTTGAGATTTGCAGATGATGTCATACTGATCAGCACTTCAGCTGAAGAACTAAAAATCATGTTAGACGAACTCCATCAAACATCGGCTACCTGAGTAAAACCAAAATAATGAGCCCTGAACAAATACAAATAACCATCGAAAATCAAACACTAGAAAATGTATCCCAATACATATACCTTGAACATAGAATTCAATTGGTCAAGGAAAACCAAACTGCCGAAATTTCTCGAAGAACGGGACTTTGGTGGGCAGCATTTGGCAAACTCAGGTTCATTCTAGGATCAAATGATATACCAATAAATCTAAAACGAAAAGTCTATGATCAATGTATATTGCCAGTTCTTACATATGGCTTAGAAACAATGGCGTTAACACGAAAATCCCTACACATTCTCCAAGTAACGCAGCGAGCAATGGAAAGGATGATGCTCGGAATTAGTTTGAGAGATCGAGTGCCAAATAAAGAGATCCGAAGAAGAACGGGAATCACAGATGTGGCAAGAAGAACAGCACAGTTGAAATGGCGATGAGCTGGCCATGTAGCACGATAGGAAGAGAGCAAATGGACCAACAAACTGATAATCTGGCGACCAAGAGAGACTAAGAGAAGTGTGGGAAGACTCCAGAAAAGATGGCGAGACGATATCCAGAAACTAACAGGGTAGAACTGGATACAAACAGCCTATAACAGAAAAATGTGGAAAGATTTGGAAGAGGCCTACATCCAGGAGTGGATGATTTCGGGCTGAAAAGAAGAAGAAGAAGAGGGGTAATGACGCCCACCGCCCACCTAAGCTAAAAAAATCGTGTATTCTACATCCTAATGTTTATTGAATCCAGGTTAGGGGAGTAGTAGTCTCAGGATATTGCTACATACTTTGGCTAACACAAATTTTGTTTAGCTTCTATAAACAAAAAGATAATTGCGAATTAAAAAAAAGTACTCACAAACTCGTATTAATTGAAATAAGGGAAGAGATACCTAAAGAGGAAACAACCAAAAATTATATAAAAATAAAAGTAGATAAGCTAAATGACGTGGAAACCAGAAAAAGATACCTATAAGGAGGAATAATAATAATAATAATAATATTTATTTTAGCCTCACGTACATATAACATGTCACAGCCATTGTCAGTAGTTACAATCTTACATTTATATACATATAAATATCACATATCACAAGCACAAACAATAAAATATTCATTTAAACTGTAAAAGGCATTGTCAAGCAAAAAAATTAATAAAGATGATTTAAATTTTTTTAAAGGTTCTGTACTTTTAATCTTATTAGGCAAAACATTATATACTCTTTTTGCCGTGGAAAGTGGACTATTTCTAAACAATTCAAGCCTAGCCGGGATAGATTGCAATTTAGGATTTCTCAAATTGTATTTCTGAGCCCCTTCAGAAATATGAAATAAATTTAAGTTTTTCCTTATATATATTATAGCATAATATAAATAGATGCATGGTAATGTTAAAATGTTATTTTTTATAAAGATATTTTTGCAGGAAGTTCTTTGAGGTAAATTGTACATAATTCTCAAGCAGTTCTTTTGTCGAATAAGTAAAGGTTGAAGCTGAGCCGAACAGCCCCACACTAATATAGCATATTTAAAATTTGGGTATATCATAGCATAGTAGTATGTTTTACAGACTGTCAAGTTACTACTAAATTGGAATTGGAAATAACATTCGAAGAAAAATCTAAAGAAGCGGAAGGATATGACATCGAAACACTATGGAAAAGCTTTCAAAGAAATAGTAACCAAAACTGCAAAAGAAGTTTGTGGCATGAGAAAAATAAATGGCAAAAGGAAAAGCATTAGATTTTGGAATGAAGAAGTAAAAGCCAAAATAAAAGAAACGAAAAAAACAAGGAAGAAATTCATTTCAACGGGAAAAATGGACGATAAAAGGGATTACAAACAAAAAAGAGATGAAGCTAAACATGAAGTAAAAAAGGCAAAAACAAAATGCTGGGAGGATTTTGGAAAAGAGATAGAGACTCAACACCGAATAAAAAAAAATAAATTCTGGAAAATAATAAAAAGTATAAAAAATAATAAAAATATGCAAATATTGAATATAGAAGACAATAACAAAGTACTCAGACCAGAAGCAAAAGAGGTAGTAGAAGTATGGTGCAAATACTACGAAGAAAAATTTAAGGATAAGAGGAGTCGAGATATGGATGGAGAGGCAGAGATAAATACAGAAAGTAAAACAGAGAATGCAGTGACATAAGAAGAAGTAGCAGAAGTGATAAAATCTATAAAAACAGGAAAAGCAACAGGCAGCGACGAAATAGTGCCGGAACTTATAAAATGGGGTGGAGAAGAAATTCAAAAGTGGATAACATGGCTATTTAGTAAAGCGTGGACACAACACCTAAAGAATGGGAGATAAACGTAATTATACCACTACACAAAAAGGGAAACAAAATCAAATATGAAAATTATAGGGCTATTTGCTTAGCATCGACCATGTATAAAATGTACACAAAAATATTAGCGAAAAAACTAAGAAAGAATTAGAAGGGAAGCTGGAACAAGAGCAGGCAGCATTCACAAGAGGAAAACAAACACAGGATCTCATAAGTATAATTAGAAAGGTAATAGACAGAGTAAATGAGGCAGAGAGAATTATACTTAGTGTTCGTAGATCTCAAATCTGCCTTCGACACAGTCTCAATAGGAAAACTGTGGAACTGTCTAAAAGAACTAAAAGTATCGACAAAGCTCAGGCAAGTGATCAAAAGTGTTTATGCAAGAGTAAAGGGGGAAGTACGGATAAAAGGCATGAGGTCTAGGTAATTCGAAATACAAAGAGAAATTAAACAAGGTGATAGTCTGAGTCCCTTTTTGTTTAACCAACATGGACAATATTCTAAAGACATGTAAAAGAAATTTGCCAAAGGTAACCATTGTCTACAAAGATTTAGTACCAGTACAACTACAAAGTCTTCTTTACACAGACGACATAATATTATTAACGGGAGAAAATATACAAAAAATAATAGATCAGTGGAATAAGACAATACAACAAATGAACATGGAAGTAAACACAGGGAAAACAAAAGTGATGAAAGTTAATGGAACAGAAGAACAACAAGATATCAGGTGGAGAAGAGACATAATAACTAGAACAAGTTTCAGCATTGGAATACTTAGGAACAACAATAAGTAAATATGGAAAAATAGATATACAAATTTTGAACAGAGTAAGAAAAGCCACACAAGTGTATTACCAACTAAATAAAACTACCTTCGGAAAGAAAGAAATAAGTCCTTCGACAAAAACTAGAATATACAGGGTGATGCTTATGCCAAACTTTGGGAATAGCTTTATTACTAATGAATAATGACAAATGAAGCAAAAAAGTATTATACAATTTTTTTCTAATATGCATAGTTTATTAGTTTCTGAGAAAAAGCATGCTTTAATTTGATGTACCCCATTTTGAGAAAACAAAAACAACGGGTTAAATGCAACTGAGAAAAAAAATGGTATAAGAATTTTTTATTCCTTTTATCGTTACAAACCCACCCTTAAAGTTTGGCGGAAGCATTACCTAACACCCTGTATAATGCGGTTGCAGTAACAACAATGATTTATGGCAGCGAAACCTGGCAATTAACTATAAAGCGGGAAGATAAGATATCTGCGGCTTAGAAAAATAGCAGGAAAAACCCTAAGAGATAAATGTAAAAATCAAGAAATAAAGAAAAAGTACAACAAAAACCAATTAACGTAGCAATAGAAGAAAAGCAATTAAAATGGTACGGGCATGTTCATAGAATGTCGTCAGAAGCATTAACTAAGAGAGTAGCTGAAGCAAAGATAATACGAAGGAATTAATTTAATTTAAGAAGTATCCTTGCGAACCCTCAGAGGGCCAACGTTCGTTTAATTACGATATTGTTACTTTGAACCTTATATATTTTTTTTCCTTTAGTTAAACCACGATTGGTGTTATTTTGAACATTCCATTTAGTTAGACTTCGTTGTTTAGATTTATGTTTGATTCCAGACGTAGTTATTTATTTGTTCTCATTTATGATAACTTATTTTCTTTATTTGTTCGTTTGAATTAGTAACTTCATTATTCATTATTAATTTTCAATTTCAATTGTATATGTGTCATTTTGCTTATGAGTTAATTATCCTATTTCGTTATTTACAAAGCTTTGCGTTTTATTATCAAGTCAATTGACTTTGGAGGTCTATTCTTCAGGAGGTCCGACTGAAGACGTTACGTTATAAGGACCTGGCGTCCAAGAAACAACGTTAGTTTAGGTATTTAGTGAGCACTACTATTTTCTTTTAGGAACCTCACACCCACGCAACAGAGTAGCGGGTTTATTTAGTGTTATCACCTCCAGATAATAAGTGATATCTACGCCTAGTGCTGGTGTAGCAACATATCTACACTAGACTCTGATTAATGAACTCATTGTTAATGCATAGTTAATAATGTATTATTATTACTAAAAAAACACACACAAAGATAATCCAAAACTTATTTAATAATGATTATTTTTTAAACAGTCCTGTCAGCCAATCATAATGAGAAAAAAATTCAAATCGACCAATAGCATCATAATTACACTGATAATTAGCTAGTAGCTGATTACAGCGATAATTTTTTCACGTTGTTTCATTGGATCACAGAGAAATACCTGCTCTGTGATTGGATCTTTGTTTAAATAAATGCATAAAAAGCTAGCTTTGACTTTGACAAACGTCAAGACTGTCATCATTGTGTAATAGTTTAAAAAATAATCACTCCGAATTACATTCGTGGTAATAATTTTTTTTGATAATTTTAACTAGATTAGCACTCATCTTTATTGCTATTAGGAAATTCCACTCGTGGACTTCGTCCACTCGTGAAATTTCCATAGCAATAAAGATTCGTGCATCTAGTTAAAATTATCAAAAAATTATCACCACTTATGTAATTACTGTTGATTATTTATGTTTATTTACAATAGATGTTGAAAGTGCGCTCCATTTTGCTATAAACATAGCGCCACTTTCCGAATATGAGCAATTAAAGATTCCTCTTCAATATCTAAGCCTGGAAACGCAACGAGATAGGTATGCATTTTTGCATTCTTGAACTCTTGAACAGAATGTATCCATCGCCCGTCTTCATTTAATACACCATTTGGATAGTAAGATTTAATAATAAAGGTGTTCTGTTCTAAAGAGTACACCATTATACAAATTTAAACCTAAAATATTGCTTTTTGTTTATTAAAATGTCTATGACTGCCTTTAATTACACTTACGTATTAACGCTCTGGAATCAGCAGTAGTCTTAATGAAGACTGATTTTATTCACTTTTAAGGAAGAGCGAAATCAACAGGCAAACTAACACAGAATACAATTATTCAAAAACCCAGTAAATACAGTAAATGACATACGAGTGACAATTGACAGTTCACTTGGAAAATAAAAATCACTACAATAATCCCTGCACTATAATTATGTTTGTATAAAGCGGCAAAATTTCATTACCACGTGCACTGCCTGCTTTGACTATAATTATTTATAATAACCCTGTACTTTGTGAAATCTTTTCAATCAAACGGCACAACCACTTGCCACTAGGCGACAGAAACGGCACTGTGCCGCCTACTTTATATGTTATTTTATGCACCGATTCAGACTGACCTATATCGATCGTTATACTTTTTAAAATTCTAACTGAATATGATGGAATTCTAACTGAATATGATGGGAGTCTGACCATAGCTCACCTGTTTTAACCAATGAAATAACATTATTAAGACTTATTTCAGATTTACCCCCTTTGCCCTGTAACTTCCATGTTTGCCGGTCCGCAACAGCTTCCTGAATGATGAGCAGACTCGGCAATTTTACCGCAGACTTCCTAGCTGGATAATCCACAGAATCTTATATTCAAGTGGAATCCTTATAGACCACAGCGAACTTAAGAATACACGCATTTGGGGAAGTGTGTGGGATAGCTTCAACTTCAATACCTTTCAATGGGTGTGCACATTTCAACTTCATTTGCTTGCCTACAGTTATCGTACAATATGAAGCAGCAATTTCTCGAATGCCAGCCAGGTTTAGAGGCAGTTCTCGTTCACATGGAAAGCTAAATAAATTAGCAGTAAAAGGAAATACATAAACATAAAAAACAATGCTGTAAATAGGTTTTAAAATTTATTTTTTTTTTTAATAAAATAGTAATTAAATACAGAGATATATTATGACTCAATTACTTTGAGTAATTGACTTAATCTAATTTGTACAGCAGGCAATTAAAGACTGTAAACTTAATAAAATAAAACAAACCAAATATGGTCGGGCTCGGAGCTCACGCAATCGAACCCCACATGTTTGACCTCTCACGTAGACTGGAATAGAAAAAATATTCATAGTAATCACAGAATTGGCTTTGATTATCAGTTAGCAAGTCAACATGCTACAGGAATTTTAATTTTTTCTTTAAGTTGAGACATAAATCTACCTAGACTATCTAATTTTTCGTAAGTCCTTAAGTGTCCCAAATGGGTGGCTTGGTTTGATTTTCCGCGGCCTGCCTACACGTCAAGGTATTCTTGATACTCTGCTATGTTTGTAGTCACTGCTGCTTTTGTTTCAACTTGCTTATGCTTTATAAAGGGCTTGGGGCAAAATTGTTCACTGAATAGATTTTTTCCCCCTTGGGACATTTTAATAACATTGAACTTTAGATATCCAATCGAAAATAGTTCGTTTTTATTGCATGGTTATTGTTATTTTTAATGACAATGTCCATATTTATCAATTACAATGAAATAGTTAAAAGGACTTTACAGTAGTAATTGTGTAAGCAAACTTAATGTTAACACACCTGATTCATACAGTAAGAATCTCAATTCTTCTTCCTCGTTGTAGATTTCATACCTCCTGGACTGGGAACACCAAATGTAACAACGCTCATTCACCCCTGCAGCCACCCAATGTTCCGAATGGAGAGGGGACATTGATGTCTTCTTCATCTATCGCCTTGGGCCCGTTGACCATGTGTAATGGGGTTCTCTCACAGTGAGTTGTGCACTTGCAATTTCAGCTTTCCTTTGAAACTAGCCTTCATCCATACCACAGTCCATTCTTTCTGGACGTCAATGCCATATTCGTCCATGGTTTTTCACTTGATGTGCACCTGCAACTGTCACCTTCATCCACAAAAACGCCATCTCCAATCACCACCATTCACACCAATCCCTCAACGGTCCTCTTCTTTATTCACATCAATGCCATTTTTACCTATAGGTCTTTAATCTGTTGTGCACCTACAAATTTGTTTTCATCCTAGAAGTTATTGTTAACATCCGTGTCAATCACCATGATCCCCACGTTTCTTCGCAGCAATGTTATCTTCTTCACCAGTGTTTTTAGTCAATTCTGTACCTACAGCAGTCCGCTCCCTCCTGCAAGTCATCAACCTCACTGGTCACCATTCCCAGCACTCTTTTTTTTCATATTGTATTAGCTTCACTCATGGGTTTGCAGTAGCCTCCACCTTGAAATCATCGTCTTCATCCATCCTATCCTCCATACACCTCTTCCTCCTGGAAATCATTGTCTTCATCCATACCATATTCCAGAGGCCTCTTTTTTTTTATTTACATCGAAATCACCTTTACCTGTTTTTGGCCTTTTTCTGGATCTGCAGTGATTCTCTTCCACCTGGAAATCTTCCGTCTACCTCCACACCACTTTTCATGGTCTTCTTCTTTCTCCATGCCGACGTCATCTTCACCTATGGGTGTTTGAACTGTTGTGTGCATCTGCAGTAGTCTTCCACCTGGATATTGCAGTCTTCATCCATACCATCCTTGATGCCCTTCTTCCTCCTGTAAATCATTTGTCTTTTTCCATACCATCTTTCAGAGGCCTCTCCTTTTTTCACATCAATGTTATCTTAACCTGTGGGTGTTTGGCTTATTGTGCACTTGCAGTGGTCCTCTTCCTCCTGGAAATCCTTGTCTTCATCCATACCATCCTCGATGCCCTTCTCCTTCCTGGAAATCATTTGTTTTAATCCATACCATCTTCCAGAGGCCCCTTCTTTCTTCATGCCGACGTCATGTTCAGCTATGAGTGTTTGACCTGTTGTGTGCACCTGCAGTAGTCTTCCACCTGGAAATCGTAGTCTTCATCCATACCATCCTCGATGCCCTTCTTCCTCCTGGAAATTGTAGTCTCCATCCATACTGCCCTGGGTGGTCTTCTTTCTTGATTTCGATGTCATCCTCATCTAAGGGTGTTTGGCTTGCTGTGCACATGCAGTGGTCCTCTTCCTCCTAGTCTTCATCCATACCATCCTCGATGCCCATCTTCTTCCTGGAAATTGTAGTCTTCATCCATACTGCCCTGGGTGGTCTTCTTTCTTGACTTCGATGTCATCCTCATCTAAGGGTGTTTGGCTTGTTGTGCACATGTAGTGGTCCTCTTCCTCCTAGAAATTCTAGTCTTCATCCATACCATCCTCGATGCCCATCTTCCTCCTGGAAATTGTAGTCTTCATCCATACTGCCCTGGGTGGTCTTCTTTCTTGATTTCGATGTCATCCTCATCTAAGGGTGTTTGGCTTGCTGTGCACATGCAGTGGTCCTCTTCCTCCTAGTCTTCATTCATACCATCCTCGATGCCCATCTTCCTCCTGGAAATTGTAGTCTTCATCCATACTGCCGTGGGTGGTCTACTTTCTTGATTTCGATGTCATCCTCATCTAAGGGTGTTTGGCTTGTTGTGCACATGCAGTGGTCCTCTTCCTCCTAGAAATCCTCGTGTTCATCCATACCCATCCATCCTCGATGCCCATCTCCCTCCTGGAACTGCTTGTCTTCATCCATACCATCCTCGATGCCCATCTTCCTCCTGGAATTGGTAATCTTCATCCATACCGCCCTGGGTGGTCTTCTCTCTTGATTTCGATGTCTTTCTAATCTAAGGGTGTTCGGCTTGTTGTACACATGCAGTGGTCCTCTTCCTCCTAGAAATCCTCGTCTTCATCCATACCATCTTCGATGCCCATCTTCCTCCTGGAATTTGTAGTCTTCATCCATACTGCCCTGGGTGGTCTTCTCTCTTGATTTCGATGTCATCCTCATCTAAGGGTGTTTGGCTTGTTGTGCACATGCAGTGGTCCTCTTCCTCCTAGAAATCCTCGTCTTCATCCATATCATCCATTCTCGATGCCCATTTCCCTCCTGGAACTGCTTGTCTTCATCCATACCATCCTCGATGCCCATCTTCCTCCTGGAATTGGTAATCTTCATCCATACTGCCCTGGGTGGTCTTCTCTCTTGATTTCGATGTCTTTCTCATCTAAGGGTGTTCGGCTTGTTGTACACATGCAGTGGTCCTCTTCCTCCTAGAAATCCTCGTCTTCATCCATACCATCCTCGATGCCCATCTTCCTCCTGGAATTTGTAGTCTTCATCCATACTGCCCTGGGTGGTCTTCTCTCTTGATTTCGATGTCTTCCTCATCTAAGGGTGTTTGGCTTGTTGTGCACATGGGTCCTCTTCCTCCTAGAAATCCTAGTCTTCATCCATACCATCCTCGATGCCCATCTTCCTCCTGAAAATCATAGCCTTCATCCATACTGCCCTGGGTGGTGTTCTTTCTTCATTTTGATGTCATCTTCATCTAAGGGCGTTTGGCTTGTTGTGCAAATGCAGTGGTTCTCTTCGTCCTGGAAATGCTTGTCTTCATCCATACCATCCTCGATGCCCATCTTCCTCCTGGAAATTGTAGTCTTCATCCATACTGCCGTGGGTGGTCTACTTTCTTGATTTCGATGTCATCCTCATCTAAGGGTGTTTGGCTTGTTGTGCACATGCAGTGGTCCTCTTCCTCCTAGAAATCCTAGTCTTCATCCATACCATCCATCCTCGATGCCCATCTCCCTCCTGGAACTGCTTGTCTTCATCCATACCATCCTTGATGCCCATCTTCCTCCTGGAATTGGTAATCTTCATCCATACCGCCCTGGGTGGTCTTCTCTCTTGATTTCGATGTCTTTCTCATCTAAGGGTGTTCGGCTTGTTGTACACATGCAGTGGTTCTCTTCCTCCTAGAAATCCTCGTCTTCATCCATACCATCCTCGATGCCCATCTTCCTCCTGGAATTTGTAGTCTTCATCCATACTGCCCTGGGTGGTCTTCTCTCTTGATTTCGATGTCATCCTCATCTAAGGGTGTTTGGCTTGTTGTGCACATGCAGTGGTCCTCTTCCTCCTAGAAATCCTCGTCTTCATCCATACCATCCATCCTCGATGCCCATCTCCATCCTGGAACTGCTTGTCTTCATCCATACCATCCTCGATGCCCATCTTCCTCCTGGAATTGGTAATCTTCATCCATACTGCCCTGGGTGGTCTTCTCTCTTGATTTCGATGTCTTTCTCATCTAAGGGTGTTCGGCTTGTTGTACACATGCAGTGGTCCTCTTCCTCCTAGAAATCCTCGTCTTCATCCATACCATCCTCGATGCCCATCTTCCTCCTGGAATTTGTAGTCTTCATCCATACTGCCCTGGGTGGTCTTCTCTCTTGATTTCGATGTCATCCTCATCTAAGGGCGTTTGGCTTGTTGTGCAAATGCAGTGGTTCTCTTCGTCCTGGAAATGCTTGTCTTCATCCATACCATCCTCGATGCCCATCTTCCTCCTGGAAATTGTAGTCTTCATCCATACTGCCGTGGGTGGTCTACTTTCTTGATTTCGATGTCATCCTCATCTAAGGGTGTTTGGCTTGTTGTGCACATGCAGTGGTCCTCTTCCTCCTAGAAATCCTAGTCTTCATCCATACCATCCATCCTCGATGCCCATCTCCCTCCTGGAACTGCTTGTCTTCATCCATACCATCCTTGATGCCCATCTTCCTCCTGGAATTGGTAATCTTCATCCATACTGCCCTGGGTGGTCTTCTCTCTTGATTTCGATGTCTTTCTCATCTAAGGGTGTTCGGCTTGTTGTACACATGCAGTGGTCCTCTTCCTCCTAGAAATCCTCGTCTTCATCCATACCATCCTCGATGCCCATCTTCCTCCTGGAATTTGTAGTCTTCATCCATACTGCCCTGGGTGGTCTTCTCTCTTGATTTCGATGTCATCCTCATCTAAGGGCGTTTGGCTTGTTGTGCAAATGCAGTGGTTCTCTTCGTCCTGGAAATGGTTGTCTTCATCCATACCATCCTCGATGCCCATCTTCCTCCTGGAAATCATTGTCCTCATCCATACCATCTCCCAGAGGCCTCTTCTTTCTTCATGTCGACGTCATGTTACGAGTGTTTGGCCTGATGTGTGCACCTGCAGTAGTCTTCCACCTGGAAATCATCGTCTTCATCCATACCACCTTCCAGAAGCCCCTTCCTTTTTCACATAGATGTTATCTTCCCTGCGAGTGTTTGGCTTGTTGTGTACCTGCAGTGGTTCTATTACTCCTGGAGATCGTAGTCTTCATCCATACCATCCTCCAGGGGCCTCTTCTTTCCTCATGTCGACGTCATCTTCACTTACGGGTGTTTGGCGTGTTGTGCACCTACGGTTCTGCTCCACCTGGAAATCGTGATCTTCATCCATGGTACTCTTTTCTTTCTTCACGCTGGTATCATCTTCACCCATGGATTGCGCACCTGTGGTGGGGTCCTTTCTTCCTGAAAATCGTTGTCTTCATCCATACTACCCTTCATGGTCCTCTGCCTGCTTCACGTCAATGTCATCTTCACCTGTTGGGTGTTTGGCCTGTTATGCATCTGCAATGATCTTCCTTGTGGGAATCGTTGTCTTTATGTGTTCTACCAGTCATGGTCTACTTCTTTACCAACTTTATGGTGCTCTTTTCTTCGTTCTTCTGCAGTGGTCTTTTCTCCCTAGAAGTCATAGTCTTCATTTACCACCATCTACACTACCCTCCATGGTCTTCATCTCTTTTGAAGTCAATGGCATCTTCATACATTCACTTTAATCATCTCTTTTTCTTGAAAGCTATTTCATTTTCAGCTGATGATAAACCATTCATCATGATCTGATTTCTCTTCTTGTCGTCTAAAGTTTAGTCTTGTTGTACATCCGTAATAATCCTCTTCTTTTTTTATGTTGATGTCACCTCTTTACCCATCGTTTTTGGTCTTGTACATATGCAGTGATGTTCCCGAAGCAAGCAATTTCATTCATCGTATGTTGACCATGAACAATTCTTCATGGACCTTTGTTTCTTCATGTTGCATCCATCTTCACTCATGGATCTTTAACTTGTTGTGTACCTACAGTAGTCAATTTCTTTCTAGAAGTTAGTCTGCATCTATTACCAAAGTCTTACAATTTCTTCACGTTGATGTTAACTCTTCCTTCGTTAAACTATTTTCATTTCTGGGTCTCCTCCTACATTGACCATAATATACTCATTGCCCTTTAGGCTGTTGTACATCTGTAATGATGCTCTTCCTACTGTATGTTATCTTTATCCAGACAATAATTCACTCAATTGTCCTTTTTACTTTTTATTTTGCCTGATCCTTCATTTTATTCTAATAGGGTCCTCCTGCAAGGTACTGGCTGAATTCTTCATTGTTCGAACATATACTGCTTAAAATCCACGCATCATGGCCTTCTTTCTTTACATTTGCCAATGCAATCTTTATTGTTGTAATCATCTGCTCTAATTACGTTCATCACTTGCAATGGTCTTCTTGAAAATTACTATCTTTATCCATGATTGTTACATGTTAATATAGGCAATAATCCACCAACAACTGATTTTTCTTCCTATTCAGGTTTATTTGTCCATTATTATTTTGCCCTATTGTTTATATGCAATGATCATGCTTTTCCAGGAAAGCTAATTGTCGTTTTCATTCATGCCAACCATGATCCACCCATTTTCTTTGTTAATATTGCGAATTTCACTTATTGCTTTTTGGCTTGTTTGGGGGACTCCTACATTCTTTCTGCATTTCGCAGTTTTCATGAAATCATTCAGTCATTGCCCATTGTTTATCTACAATGATCCTCATCTTCAGTTACAGTGTTTGTAATATCCTCTTTGTTAGTCACTTTTTGGTCTAATGTTCACCTTCAATGATCATTTTCTTCAGCAAATCGCTCTACTGATTAATTTTACAATGGCTATTAAACTTCTTTAATCTGATATATGCTTCCCTTTTGTACTATATTGGATTATTTTTCCGTATATTTATTTCCAAAAACAAATGTTTATCTGCAAGAGTAATCATCATATTTGTAGATACAATTTTGTTAATTTGTTTCAGTAATATAACATACCTGTTGTGTCAGGAACAATGTTGGATTTCGTATTTTTGCTTCTACAGAACTGTTGATAATGACCTTAATAGTTACTTGTGTAACATTATTCTTTTATAGCTTTCATGTCCAATACTTAATGTAAGCTTCCTCTAAGTTTCTGCATGTTTCACTATTTTTCGCACGTTGTGTCCAGTTCAATTCACGTGCGATTTAACATTGACCTTGGAATCAACATATGTTTATAAGCAAAATCCACTAAAAACAAATGCAGCTTAGGCAATAGTTCACCATGAAGCCTTAGCGAAATAATTAGAAAAACATACCTTTTTATAATCTTAATGATAACAACTTCCAATTTGCTTGTATTTGATAATTGAATGTTCTTCTAGAAACACGATTTCTTCTATTATTTTTCTTCTTTATGAAGCATATGGTACATCATTCCACTTCTTTTGTCCTCTTCTTTCTTGTATTTTAAGCAAATTCTGGATCTTCCACAACTTTTCATAATTTATAAATATTTGATTTCATCTACATGTATATAAATAACATTTAGCATGTAAGATAATACAACTTAAGTTTTCCGTATTCATAAGCATATTAGAAGTTATCTACTTGTTAATTAATTCACAATGTTTATATAAAAAAATGGTGAAGTATAATTAACATTTATCAGTTGACAATAGTTGGTTTGCTATTAAACAGTATAAATATGCCTTTTCTACTATTTCAAACACAATAGTGTTGAATACAGTATTACAAGAACATTTGTGTAGCGCATAACCCAGTTATGAAATATTCACAGAGTATTACACTTAAAGCAGGAATTACCATGCATGTGTTACAAGTTTCTTTTAGAAATACATTCCAAACAATGTTTTTACTTTGGTATAATGCTGTGCCGTTTTCATAGTTGCACCACATATTCTTACTTTGTTTTGGTGGGTTATAATCGACCAATAAATAAAACGGAAGATAAAATTCACATGCATTCTGAAATAGGTTTAAAATAAAAAATAATACAGAAGATTATTACCGGTCCGAATAATTCTGTGCGTAGTTCCTTCCCTGATGTTTAATAAATTAATTGGCCTTTTTATAAAAATTGTTATTTCAAAGCGCGTCACCGATGGCGATAGTAAAACTGCAATGTTTATTCTTAAAATATGAAGGAAACATAAAGTCGGTTACCATTTAATGCTAGTGTTGCTTCCGAAGGATGTTCCGATTAATTCTGCACACTTCCAACAGCTTTAGGACATGAGATGACGAATTGTAATTCAGTTACCTAACAGAAGTTCTTGCAAATCGTATCGAGATTCCTTAGTAAATTGCATTTCAACTGAAACAAACACTGAAACCACATCTTCATGTGCCTAACGAAGTTTCTTCAAGTTTATATGAAGATTCTTAGATTTTCCAACAAAATTTAAATATTCCGAATTTCCTTTTCAAAAAACACCTACTTGCTTTGAAATGATGTATTTCCCATGAAATTATCACAATCTGAATTCTTTGTGGAATTTGCAAGATTGCTTCATGTTATGACGATATTCAAGAAGACTCTTGAAGAAACCGGCATCGGAAATCGGAAGTTTTTGAAATGGCATTTGATATCAGTTTCGGTAACTACCATAGGGGTTCTTCAGCTATTGAATATTTCATAAATGAGTATATTCTGCTGTAGGTATTCGAGTAACTATAAAATACTTCATTAAAGGCCACAGCAAGCTGGCAAAGACCAGCAAATCCCAATTCGTCATCACACGTTAAACCACAAATATTTCAAATATGAGCTTTGAATGAACTTACAGATTTCTTGGAAAATTTTCTAAAAACGTAAAATTGAATTTTCTATGGAAATCGCAATGTTTTTGCTTCCGTTGATGCAACAAGTTTTCTTGATAAATGTTCAGTGCTTCCGTTGATGCAACAGGTTGTGGTGATAAATATTTGGAAGGTAAAAGGTACAGCTGCAAAGGTATGCTTTAATGCAAAGAAAAGAACATAAAACAGTTACCGCTCTTCAATATGGTCTCCTTCGATTTATAAATAGTTCAATTTCTTCTAGTAATAGGCAATTTCAGATAGGTTCGATGGATTTTTCTTTAATCTATGAACATTTTTGATGATTAAATACCTGAAAAGTTTATGCCGCATTCGATACAGTTACCATTGGAACGTAAATGCAGAACCGTCGCTCCTCTACAATAATTCGATCGGCACATCAGCAGGTCTCCATGACAACTGTAGATGTTCACAGAATTCAAAGGTGAAAGCCCATATTCCGAACTACGTTATAATTGTAGAGGCACTGATGGATGGCGATAATGGCCGGTAGTCAGCATTAGTTGACTTATATTAATTTTTACATGAGATTTTGATATTTCCACGAACTTGTTCGATTATGTTAAAATATAATAATTGTTCTTTAAGCTACGAACATTTTTGATGATTAAATACCTGAAAAACTTAAGCCTTGTATCGATACAGTTATCGCTTGCAGTTGTTAAATGCAGAACCGGTGCTCCTACGCATATAATTTGATGGATACATCGGCACATCTTCACTACAACGCCGAAGATGTTGGCAGAATCTAATGATGGAATCACATACTTCGAATTGTTACAAATGCCGAGGGTTTGAGGCAGAGCAGTAACGGTTGTAGTCACCACCCGTTGAAATTTGTTACACAAGGTTTTGAAATTTTCATGGACAAAGCAATTTGCTTACTCGTTTGGTTGTATAAGCACACCTGAAGCTGTTATTTTTAATATATAACATTTGTTTACCGTTTAGCTAGGCCAGGAACACCAAGTTGTTTCTCTTGGGTTTGCGATACTATCAAAATCATTCCTGCACAGTGAAACTTCAACTGGCTGACATCTGCTCAACAAACAATTATAAAACAGGTGGGATTTTTACCAAATCCAAACATAAATTGTTAACGATACTCATACAAATGATGAAGCTTTTCATGTCTTGTTAGAAGTTCGCTGTAGTTTCTTGCTACCGGGTCTATTACAATTTGGACCACGAACACCATTTTGGACTATTCTAATGGGTTACCAACCATGGAATCGAGAAGAAATACAATTTCCAAATAACTTGCTTAACACTCATTGCATTGTTTGGGCAGCCTAGGTTGAGCAACGAAAATTGGCTTTCTATAGCTGCGCTGTGAAATAAACTATTAAGTGGTCACACTTGCGTGGCCAAACAAAATATAATGTAAGCAGAAGTCTATACAGTTTACCGGCTCGTACAATTGAAGGACATAGAGGAGTAGTTTGTGAACAGAAGTCGCAGCTTCTTTTCGGTTTGGGAGCGGTGGTTTTTACACGGCTGGACAGTTTCATAATTGCACTGTGGAATAATGAATGAAAAGCCAAGTAGGGCTGAAAATTCGGACGCAGTTATTTAAAACAGTGGAATAAACAGCTACTTGCGATAATTGATAATTTGTTGTTCTGGACTTTCGTTAATTTAAAACCCACTAACAAGTATTTAATGTTTCAGCGGGTTATTTTGCACGAACTTCTTTTGCTAAAAAATAATAAAAAAAACCAACAAATGTATTATCCACGGTCCGAGATTTGTTAAATGTATTTTCGTCCAGTTGTTGCTTTTCTTCAGTGGATTCGATGTAATGTGTAATAATTAATGAAGAACGGACCATTGGCATTCCCCAGCATTATCAAAATTGAGGTGTTTAGACTCTAAGTAACTACGGATTAATTATTAAAATCATATGGAGTGATGACACATCTGCAGAGAACAGTACGTAATATTGGATATTTAAGTCAATAGGAATTTGTCAAACCAACTGCAGCGTTCCCTTTAATTAGCTTTAACTGAACACATTTTCCCCATTTGCGGTGGTGATACGGAATGAAGTTTTTCATTAGTTAAATTACCTTATACAATAACCAAATTGGGCATTATCCTCTCCACTGCGCCTCATTTAACGGATCTACGTAACCAGGGTTTGTTTTAACCATATTATATGAATATGAAGTTAATGACAAGTGGCACTATACAACAAATAAAGGTTTCTACCTGCAGAATTCTTTAATGAATTTCGAAAGTCTAGACGTAACAAGCTGCTTATTCTTGTTGCTGTTTAAAGATGTGTGGTTGGCCTTAAAAAAATTGTAAACACCCTACTTGGTGGAAAACCACCAACGTTTTAACTTAGCAGTACAGTTTATGGTACCTGAATCGCTCCTAAATGATCGTCAATAATTTGAACGTACTACAATTCCTCGTTTTACAAGATTACTGCTCATCCATTCGACTTGTACTCGACAAACATCGAAGAACGATCAATATTTATGGTAAAGCTCCACATTCTTATAAATGGTGATTGCCAATGCAATGGTAATAAAACTGTGACTGTGCTGACAAAATTTGCGCAGTGAGTTCAGGTGCTAGGTCCGTGCTGGTATTTTGTTTGCAAAAGCACGTGCGAAGAAGATACCTAAAGCAAAATCACACACAAACAAAAATAGCCACATATGTGGCCTAAAAGTAAATGATTCAAAATACAAACGATTTCCTACCTCATTTAACTTGATGATCAAATATAATCGGTGTCAAGGATTGGCTAATTTGATAAAGATCACTTTGATTTGTTTTAACAACTTTTTACATAAATCCCCTTATTTTAAGTTGACATTTTAATATAATTTCAGGTAAATTTACTTTTTGTGGTATAATTCCGTTATATCAAGTACCTATACTGTCTTATCAATAATTCATGAATTCAATTTCGATACCTAAGAACAAACTTAAGAAACGGAAAGTCACAGGTTGTGACCTGTTATTAAAACACAAAGAAAACATGTTACCTTCGTTTGGTTTCTACACCGTGCTTAGGGAATTCCGTACCTTAAAATCTTACACCTCAGAAAAAAGAACGGCAGATGGCGGCTCTTCAATTTGCAACTACAGTGCAACACACTGGTGATGTGAAGTGCGACATTTGAAGTTGCGTGCTAGGTTTGATTTCCACAATTTCATGTTTTGAATGATGAGACGGGATATTTTAGCAAATCTAAAAATTGGCATTACCAACACCTACTAACTGCTTATTGCTCCAAGTGATAAAAGTAGTTATGCCCTAATACGAAGTGCAGCTTGTGTTTTGGTTTTGGGAATTTGCTCTTGCTTACGAATACATTAAAATTAACCCCATGTGCACTCCGCTATCGTTTCGGAAACTACAGCAACAACATTCACAAGAAGCAGATGTTCTATGGTTTGGATTTAAATATTCTGTAGTAACTTCAATACTTGAGAAGTTGTTTCAACACGATTCACGGTTGACACCTGAGAAAGCAATACCTTCACATAAAAATATAATAAATTCTTTCCATCTCAACACAAAATAACACAACTACTAAGGTTGTGATTTCGTGTTAAAAAGAAAAACTCAAACAAATTACTCGGTTCTTTTAAACAACCTATGTATGAGTTACTAATTGAATTTGTTAAATCATGTGAACTCTGGACACTGCAATTATAATTGCATTCTATATACAATTTTGATATTATAACTAGAATGCAACTACAATTGGATGTAGTGTGACTGACCTATATCGATCATTATACTTTTTAAAATACTAACTGAATATGATGGTAGTCTGACCATAGCTCACCTGTTTTAACAAATGAAATAACATTAATAAGACTTATTTCAGATTTACCCCCTTTGCCCTGCAACTTCTTATGTTTGCCGGTCCGTAACAGCTTCCTGAATGATGAGCAGACTCGGCAATTTTACTGCAAACTTCCTAGATGGATAATCCACAGAATCTTATATTCAAGTGGAATCCTTATAGACCGCAGCGAACTTAAGAATACACGCATTTGGGGAAAAGTGTTTGGGATAGCTTCAACTTCAATACCTTTCAATGGGCGTGCACATTTCAACTTCATTTGCTTGCCTACAGCTATCATACGATATGAAGCAGCAATTTCTCGAATGCCAGGCAGGTTTGGAGGCAGTTCTCGTTCACATGGAAAGTTAAATAAATTAGCAGTAAAAGGAAATACATAAACATAAAAAACAATGCTGTAAATAGGTTTTAAAATTTATTTTTTTTTAAATAAAATAGTAATTAAATACAGAGATCTATTGACTTAATTACTTTCAGTAATTGACTTAATCTAATTTGTACATCAGGCAATTAAAGACTGTAAACTTAATAAAATAAATTACAAACCAAATATGGTCGGGCTCCGAGCTCACGCAATCTAACCCCACACGTTTGACCTCTCAAGGAGACTGGAATAGAAAAAATATTCATAGTAATCACAGAATTGGCTTTGATTATCAGTCAACATTCTACAGGAACTTTAATTTCTTTAAGTTGAGACATAAATCTACCTAGACTATCTAATTTTTCGTAAGTCCTAAGTGTCCCAAATAGGTGGCTTGGTTTGATTTTCCGCAGCCTGTCTACACGTCAAGGTATTCTTGATACTCTGCTATGTTTGTAGTCGCTGCTGCTGCTGCTGCTTTTGTTTCAATTTGCTTATGCTTTATAAAGGGCTTGGGTCAAAATTCTTCACTGAATAGATTTTTTCCCCCTTGGACATTTTAATAACATTTTCTTGCATTTAACTTTAGATATCCAATCGAGAATAGTTCCAGTTTTTATTGCATGGTTATTGTTATTTTTTAGTGACAATGCCCATATTTATCAATTACAATGAAATAGTTAAAAGGACTTTACAGTAGTAATTGTGTAAGCAAACTTAATGTTAACACACCTGATTAATACAGTAAGAATCTCAATTCTTCTTCCTCGTTGTAGATTTCATACCTCCTGGACTGGGAACACCAAATGTAACAACGCTCATTCACCACTGCAGCCACTCAATGTTCCGAATGGAGCGGGAACATTGATGTCTTCTTCATCTATTGCCTTTGGCCCGTTGACCATGTGTAATGGGGTTCTCTCACAGTGAGTTGTGCACTTGCAATTTCAGCTTTCCTTTGGAACTAGCCTTCATCCATACCACATTCCATTCTTTCTGGACGTCAATGCCATATTCGTCCATGGTTTTTCACTTGATGTGCACCTGCAACTGTCATTATCATCCACAAAAACGCCATCTCCAATCACCACCATACACACCAATCCCTCAACGGTCCTCTTCTTTATTCACATCAATGCCATTTTTACCTATAGGTCTTTAATCTGTTGTGCACCTACAAATTTGTTTTCCTCCTAGAAGTTATTGTTAACATCCGTGCCAATCACCATGATCCCCACAATTCTTCGCAGTAATGTTATCTTCTTCGCCAGTGTTTTTAGTCAATTCTGTACCTACAGCAGTCCGCTCCCTCCTGCAAGTCATCAACCTCACTGATCACCATTCCCAGCAGACTCTTTTTTTTTATATTGGTATTAGCTTCACTCATGGGCCTGCAGTAGCCTCCACCTTGAAATCATCGTCTTCATCCATCCTATCCTCCATACACCTCTTCCTCCTGGAAATCATTGTCTTCATCCATACCATATTCCAGAGGCCCCTTTTTTTTATTTACATCGAAATCACCTTTACCTGTTTTTGGCTTTTTTCTGGATCTGTAGTGATCCTCTTCCTCCTGGAAATCTTCCGTCTACCTCCACACCACTTTTCATAGTCCTCTTCTTTCTTCATGCCGACGTCATCTTCACCTATGGGTGTTTGGCTTGTTGTGGACTTGCAGTGGTCCTCTTCCTCCTGGAAATCCTTGTCTTCATCCATACCATCTTCGATGCCCGTCTTCCTCCTGGAAATGCTTGTCTTCGTCCATACCATCCTCGATGCCCATCTTCCTCCTGGAAATGCTTGTCTTCGTCCATACTGCCCTGGGTGGTCTTCTTTCTTGATTTCAACGTCATCCTCATCTAAGGGTGTTTGGCTTGTTGTGCACATGCAGTGGTCCTCTTCCTCCTAGAAATTCTAGTCTTCATCCATACCATACTCAATGCCCATCTTCCTCCTGGAAATTGTAGTCTTCATCCATACTGCCCTGGGTGGTCTTCTTTCTTGATTTCGATGACATCCTCATCTAAGGGTGTTTGGCTTGCTGTGCACATGCAGTGGTCCTGTTCCTCCTAGAAATCCTCGTCTTCATCCATACCATCCATCCCGATGCCCATCTTCCTCCTGGAACTGCTGGTCTTCATCCATACCATCCTCGATGCCCATCTTCCTCCTGGAATTGGTAGTCTTCATCCATACTGCCCTGGGTGGTCTTCTTTCTTGATTTCAATGTCATCCTCATCTAAGGGTGTTTGGCTTGTTGTGCACATGCAGTAGTCCTGTTCCTCCTAGAAATCCTGGTCTTCATCCATACCATCCATCCTCGATGCGCATCTTCCTCCTGGAACTGCTCGTCTTCATCCATACCATCCTCGATGCCCATCTTCCTCCTGGAAATGCTCGTCTTCGTCCATACTGCCCTGGGAGGTCTTCTCTCTTGATTTCGATGTCATCCTTATCTAAGGGTGTTTGGCTTGTTGTGCACATGCAGTGGTCCTCTTCCTCCTAGAAATCCTAGTCTTCATCCATACCATCCTCGATGCCCATGTTCCTCCTGGAATTCGTAGTCCTCATCCATACTGCCCTGGGTGGTCTTCTCTCTTGATTTCGATGTCTTCCTCATCTAAGGGTGTTTGGCTTGTTGTGCACATGCAGTGGTCCTCTTCCTCCTAGAAATCCTCGTCTTCATCCATACCATCCTCGATGACCATCTTCCTCCTGGAATTCGTAGTCTTCATCCATACTGCCCTGGGTGGTCTTCTCTCTTGATTTCGATGTCTTCCTTATCTAAGCGTGTTTGGCTTGCTGTGCACATGCAGTGGTCCTGTTCCTCCTAGAAATCCTCGTCTTCATCCATACCATCCTCTATGACCGTCTTCCTCCTGGAATTCGTAGTCTTCATCCATACTACCCTGGGTGGTCTTCTCTCTTGATTTCGATGTCATCCTTATCCAAGGGTGTTTGGCTTGTTGTGCACATGCAGTGGTCATCTTCCTCCTAGAAATCCTCGTCTTCATCCATACCATCCTCGATGACCATCTTCCTCCTGGAATTCGTAGTCTTCATCCATACTGCCCTGGGTGGTCTTCTCTCTTGATTTCGATGTCTTCTTCATCTAAGGGTGTTTGGCTTGTTGTGAACATGCAGTGGTCCCCTTCCTCCTAGAAATCCTAGTCTTCATCCATACCATCCTCGATGACCATCTTCCTCCTGAAAATCATCGCCTTCATCCATACTGCCATGGGTGGTGTTCTTTCTTGATTCTGATGTCATCTTCATCTAAGGGTGTTTGGCTTGTTGTGCACATGCAGTGGTCCTCTTCGTCCTGGAAATGCTTGTCTTCATCCATACCATCCTCGATGCCCATCTTCCTCCTGGAATTGGTAGTCTTCATCCATACTGCCCTGGGTGGTCTTCTTTCTTGATTTCAATGTCATCCTCATCTAAGGGTGTTTGGCTTGTTGTGCACATGCAGTAGTCCTGTTCCTCCTAGAAATCCTCGTCTTCATCCATACCATCCATCCTCGATGCCCATCTTCCTCCTGGAAATGCTCGTCTTTATCCATACCATCCTCGATGCCCATCTTCCTCCTGGAAATGCTTGTCTTCATCCATACCATCTCCCAGAGGCCTCTTCTTTCTTCATGCCGACGTCATGTTACGAGTGTTTGGCCTGATGTGTGCACCTGCAGTAGTCTTCCACCTGGAAATCATCGTCTTCATCCATACCATCTTCCAGAAGCCCCTTCTTTTTTCACATGGATGTTAACTTCACCTGCGGGTGTTTGGCTTATTGTGTACCTGCAGCGGTTCTATTAATAATAATAAATGGCATTCCATTCCATAAGGAATATAGCCGTTCAATTTGAACTCTTTTAATCCATTTCCTCAGGGTGGATTACTCCCTTTTCCGTGTTTCTTAATTTTCATAATTTATCATGTGTTTTAGCTAGGTTTGCTATTGTTCTCCATTCTGCCCTGTTGTTAATTTTTTGCTGCCAGTTTGATATGCCTATTGTTCTCAAATCTTTTTCTACATCTTCTCTCCAAGTATTTTTGGGTCTTCCTTTTCTTCTGCTATATGTGGGCTTCCACTTTGTTAAGGACTTAATTATATTTTTATCTTCGCTTCTAAATACATGTCCATACCATCTCATCCTTTGGCTTTTTATGAACTTCACTATATCTTCTCCTTCTAGATCTTCCAATATTTCTTGATTCCATCTGCTTCGTAGCTCTTCTCCTATCTTTTTGGGTCCCAGTATTTTTCGCATTACTTTTCTTTCGAAGATCTTCAGTTGTTCCTCGTTATTCTTGGATAGGGCCATAACCTCCGCTGCATATGTAACTACGGGTCTTATAAGGGTCCTATATATTCTGATTTTAGTTGTATTACTTAATTTCTTATTTTTTAGGGTCTTGGAATTACTGTAATATGCCTTGTAACCCTCTTGTATACGTTTCTTAATGTTTTCCTCTCTGTCAAGTCTGTTATTTATTAACACTCCAAGATAATTGAAACTGGCAACTTCTTCAAACACAAAGTCACCCATGTTTATATGCGTTGTATTACTACAAGGTTGTTTTGGAGTCCTCATATACTTGGTTTTTTGGCTATTTACTTCCAATCCTATGTCAGCTGCTAGTTCTCTTAGTTGTTTAAAAGTGTTTATTAGACCGAATTTGGTTCTCGATATTAAAGCAGCGGTTCTATTACTCCTGGAAATCGTAGTCTTCATCCATACCATCCTCGAGAGGCCTCTTCTTTCTTCATGTCGACGTCATCTTCACTTATGGGTGTTTGGCGTGTTGTGCACCTACAGTTCTGCTCCACCTGGAAATCGCCATCTTCATCCATGGTCCTCTTTTCTTTCTTCGCGCTGGTATCATCTTCACCCATGGATTGCGCACCTGTGGTGGGGTCCTTTCTTCCTGAAAATCGTTGTCTTCATCCATACTACCCTTCATGTCCTCTGCCTGCTCCACGTCAATGTCATCTTCACTGATGGGTGTTTGGCCTGTTATGCATCTGCAATGATCTTCCTTGTGGAAATTGTGGTCTTTATGTGTTCTACCCGTCATGGTCTACTTCTTTACCAACCTTATGGTCCTCTTTTCTTCGTTTTTCTGCAGTGGTCTTTTCTCCCTAGAAGTCAGTCTTCATTTACCACCACCTATACTACCCTCCATGGTCTTAATCTCTTTTGACGTCAATGGCATCTTCATACATTCACTTTAATCATCTCTTTTTCTTGAAAGCTATTTCATTTTCAGCTGATGATAAACCATTCATCATGATCTGATTTCTCTTCTTATCGTCTAAAGTTTAGTCTTGTTGTACATCCGTAATAATCCTCTTCTTTTTTTATGTTGATGTCACCTCTTTACCCATCGTTTTTGGTCTTGTACATATGCAGTGGTGTTCCCGAAGCAAGCAATTTCATGGTATGTTGACCATGAATAATTCTTCATGGACCTTTGTTTCTTCATGTTGCATCCATCTTCACTCATGGATCTTTAACTTGTTGTGTACCTACAGTAGTCAATTTCTTTCTAGAAGTTAGTCTTCATCTATTACCAAAGTCTTACAATTTCTTCACGTTGATGTTAACTCTTCCTTCGTTAAACTATTTTCATTTCTGGGTCTCCTCCTACATTGACCATAATATACTCATTGCCCTTTAGGCTGTTGTACATCTGTAATGATGCTCTTCCTACTGTATGTTATCTTTATCCAGACAATAATTCACCCAATTGTCCTTTTCACTTTTTATTTTGTCTGATACTTCATTTTACTCTAATAGGGTCCTCCTGCAAGGTACTGGCTGCATTCTTCATTGTTCGAACATATACTGCTTACAATCCACGCATCATGGCCTTCTTCTTTCTTTACATTTGCCAATGCAATCTTTATTGTTGTAATCATCTACTCTAATTACGTTCATCACTTGCAAGGGTCTTCTTGAAAATTACTATCTTTATCCATGATTGTTACATGTTAATATAGGCAATAATCCATCAACAACTGATTTTTCTTCCTATTCAGGTTCATCTTGTCCATTATTATTTTGCCCTATTGTTTATATGCAATGATCATGCTTTTCCAGGAAAGCTAATTGTCGTTTTCATTCATGCCAACCATGATCCACCCATTTTCTTTGTTATTATTGCGAATTTCACTTATTGCTTTTTGGCTTGTTTGGGGGACTCCTACATTCTTTCTGCATTTCGCAGTCATTGCCCATTGTTTATCAATGATCCTCATCTTCAGTTACCGTGTTTGTAATATCCTCTTTGTTAGTCACTTTTTGGTCTAATGTTCACCTTCCATGATCCTCCTTTTCTTCAGCAAATTGCTCTACTGATTAATTTTACAATGGCCATTAAACTTCTTTAATCTCATATATGCTTCCCTTTTGTACTATATTGGATTATTTTTCCGTATATTTTTTAATTTCCAAAAACAAATGGTTATCTGCAAGAGTGATCATATTTGTAGGTATAATTTTGTTAATTTGTTTCAGTAATATAACATACCTGTTGTGTCAGGAACAATGTTGGATTTCGTATTTTTGCTTCTACAGAACTGTTGATAATGACCTTAATAGTTACTTGTGTAACATTATTCTTTTATAGCTTTCATGTCCAATACTGAATGTAAGCTTCGTCTAAGTTTCTGCATGTTTCACTATTTTTCGCACGTTGTGTCCAGTTCAATCCTGCGATTGTGTAACATTATTATTATAAATTCAATCTTCACCATCCTCATTTTATTGTAGTAAAAATATTATCTATTGTTGATTTTATGGACTTCAATTCACGTGCGATTTAACATTGACCAAAATCTACTAAAAACAAATGCAACTTAGGCAATAGTTCACCATGAAGCCTTAGCGAAATAATTAGAAAAACATACCTTTTTGTAATCTTGATGATAATAACATTCAATTTGCTTGTATTTGTTAATTGAATGTTCTTCTAGAAACACGATTTCTTCTATTATTTTTCTGCTTTATGAGCATATGGTAACATCATTGCACTCCTTTTGTCCTCTTCTTTCTTGTATTTTAAGCAAATTCTGGATCTTCCACAACTTTTCATAATTTATAAATATTTGATTTCATCTACATGTATATCAATAACATTTAGCATGTAAGATAATACAACTTCAGTTTTCCGTATTCATAAGCATATTAGAAGTTATCTACTTGTTAATTAATTCACAATGTTTACATAAAAAATGGTGAAGTATAATTAACATTTATCAGTTGACAATAGTTGGTTTGCTATTAAACAGTATAAATATGCCTTTTCTACTATTTCAAACACAATAGTGTTGAATACAGTATTACAAGAACATTTGTGTAGCGCATAACCCAGTTATGAAATATTCACGCAATATTACATTTAAAGCAGTAATTACCATGCATGTGTTACAAGTTTCTTTTAGAAATACATTCCAAACAATGTTTTTACTTTGGTATAATGCTGTGCCGTTTTCATAGTTGCACCACATTATTCTTAATTTGTTTTAGTGGGTTATAATCAACCAATAAATAAAACGGAGGATAAAATTCACATGCATTCTGAAATAGGTTTAAAATAAAAAATAATACAGAAGATTATTACCGGTCCAAATAATACTGTGCGTAGTTCCTTCCTTGATGTTTTATAAATTAATCGGCCTTTTTATAAAAATTGTTTTTTCAAAGCGTGTCACCGACGACCATAGTAAAACTGCAATGTTTATTCTTAAAATATGAAGGAAACATAATGTCAGTTACCATTTAATGCTAGTGTTGCTTCCGAAGGATGTTCCGATTAATTCTGCACACTTCCAACAGCTTTGGGGCATGAGATGACGAATTGTAATTGAGTTACCTAACAGAAGTTCTTTCAAATCGTATCGAGATTCCTTAGTAAATTGCATTTCAACTGAAACAAACACTGAAACCACATCTTCATGTGCCTAACGAAGTTTCTTCAAGTTTATATGAAGATTCTTTGATTTTCCAACAAAATTTAAATATTCCGAATTTCCTTTTCAAAAAACACCTACTTGCTTTGAAATGATGATGTATTTCCGATGAAATTATCACAATCTGAATTCTTTATGGAATTTACAAGATTGCTTCATGTTACGACGATATTCAAAAAGACTCTTGAAGAAACCGGTAGCGGATATCGGAAATTTTTGAAATGGCATTTGATATCAGTTTCGGTAACTTCCATAGCGGTTCTTCAGCTATTGAATATTTCATAAATGAGTATATTCTGCTGTAGGTATTCGAGTAACTATAAAACACTTCATTAAAGGCCACAGCAAGCTGGCAAAGACCAGCAAATCCCAATTCGTCATCACACGTTAAACCACAAGTATTTCAAATATGAGCTTTGAATGAACTTACAGATTTCTTGGAGAATTTTCTAAAAACGTAAAATTGAATTTTCTATGGAAATCGCAATGTTTTTGCTTCCGTTGATGCAACAAGTTTTCTTGATAAATGTTCAGTGCTTCCGTTGATGCAACAGGTTGTGTTGATAAATATTTGGAAGGTAAAAAGTACAGCTGCAAAGGTATGCTTTAATGCAAAGAAAAGAATATAAAACAGTTACCGCTCTACAATATGGTCTCCTTCGATATCTAAATAGTTCAATTTCTTCTAGCAATAGTTAATTTCAGATAGGTTCGATGGATTTTTCTTTAATCTATGAACATTTTTGATGATTAAATACCTGACAAATTTAAAGCTGCATTCGATACAATTACCGCTTGCCGTTCTTAAATGCAGAACCGTTGCTCCTTTACAATAATTCAGTCAGTACATCGGAGGTCTTCACGACAATACTGAAGATGTTCACAGAATCAAAAGGTTAAACCCCATACTCTGATTTATGTTATGATTATAGAGGTACCGAGGCATGGCGATAATGGCATCAGTTGTGAAGTATATTCACTTTTACAGGAGAATTTGAAATTTCCACGAACAATGTGTCCAGCTTACTTGTTTGGTTATGTTAAAATAGAACCGTTCTTTAAACTACGGGCATTTTTGATGATTAAATACCTGAAAAGTTTATGCCGCATTCGATACAGTTACCACTTGAACGTAAATGCAGAACCGTCGCTCCTCTACAATAATTCGATCGGCACATCAGCAGGTCTCCATGATAACTGTAGATGTTCACAGAATTCAAAGGTGGAAAGCCCATATTCCGAATTACGTTATAATTGTAGAGGCACTGAGGGATGGCGATAATGGCCGGTAGGTCAGCATTAGTTGACGTATATTAATTTTTACATGAGATTTTGATATTTGTACGAACTTGTTCGATTACGTTAAAATACAATAATTGTTCTTTAAGCTACGAACATTTGTGATGATTAAATACCTGAAAAACTTAAGCCTTGTATCGACACAGTTACCGCTTGCAGTGGTTAAATGCAGAACCGGTGCTCCTACGCATATAATTTGATTGATACATCGGCACATCTTCACTACAACGCCGAAGATGTTGGCAGAATCTAATGATGGAATCACATACTCCGATTTGTTACAAATGCAGAGGGTTTGAGGCAGAGCAGTAACGGTTGTAGTCGCCACCCGTTGAAATTTGTTACACGAAGTTTTGAAATTTTCATGGACAAAGCAATTTGCTTACTCGTTTGGTTATATAAGCACACCTGAAGCTGTTATTATTACATTTGTTTACCGTTTAGCTAAACCAGGAACACCAAGTTGTTTCTCTTGGGTTTGGGAAACTATCAAAATCATTCCTGCCCAGTAAAACTTCAACTGGCTGACATCTGCTCAACAAACAATTATAAAACAGGTGGGATTTTTACCAAATCCAAACATAAATTGTTAACGATACTCATACAAATGATGAAGCTTTTCATGTCTTGTTAGAAGTTCGCTGTAGTTTCTTGCTACCGGGTCTATTACAATTTGGACCACGAACACCATTTTGGACTATTCTAATGGGTTACCAACCATGGAATCGAGAAGAAATACAATCTTCAAATAGCTTGCTAAACACTCATTGCATTGTTTGGGCAGCCTAGATTGAGTAATGAAAATTGGCTTTCTATAGCTGCGCTGTGAAATAAACTATTAAGTGGCCACACTTGCGTGGCTGAACAAAATATAATGTAAGCAGAAGTCTGTACAGTTTACCGGCTCACATAATTGAAGGACATAGAGGAGTAGTTTGTGAACAGAAGTCGCAGCTTCTTTTCGGTTTGGGAGCGGTGGTTTTTACACGGCTGGACAGTTTCATAATTGCACTGTGGAATAATGAATGAAAAGCCAAGTAGGGCTTAAAATTCGGACCCAGTTATTTAAAACAGTGGAATAAACAGCTACTTGCCATAATTGATAATTTGTTGTTCTGGATTTTCATTAACTTAAAACCCACTAACAAGTATTTAATGTTTCAGCTGGTTATTTTGCACGAACTTCTTTTGCTAAAAAATAATAAAAAAAACCAACAAACGTATTATCCGCGGTCCGAGATTTGTTAAATGCATTTTCGTCCAGTTGTTGCTTTTCTTCAGTGGATTCGATGCAATATGTAATAATTAATGAAGAACGGACCATTGGCATTCCCCAGCATTATTGAAATTGAGGTGTTTAGACTTTTAAGTAACTACGGATTAATTATTCAAATCATATGGAATGATGACACATCTGCAGAGAACAGTACGTAATATTGGATATTTAAGTCGATAGGAATTTGTCAAACCAACTGCAGCGTTCCCTTTAATTAGCTTTAACTGAACACATTTTCCCCATTTGCGGTGGTGATACGGAATGAAGTTTTTCATTAGTTAAATTACCTTATACAATAACCAAATTGGGTATTATCCTCTCCACTGCGCCTCATTTAACGGATCTACATAACCAGGGTTTGTTTTAACCATATTATATGAACATGAAGTTAATGGCAATTGGCACCACACAACAAATAAAAGGTTTCTACCTGCAGAATTCTTTAATGAATTTCGAAACTCTTGACGTAACAAGCTGCTTATTCTTGTTGCTGTTGAAAGATGTGTGGTTGGCCTTAAAAAAATTGTAAACACCCTACTTGGTGGAAAACCACCAACGTTTTAACTTAGCAGTACAGTTTATGGTACCTGAATCGCTCCTAAATGATCGTCAATAATTTGAACGTAATACAGTTCCTCGTTTTATAAGATTACTGCTCATCCATTCGACTTGTACTCGACAAACATCGAAGAACGATCAATATTTATGGTAAAGCTCCACATTCTTATAAATGGTGATTGCCAATGCAATGGTAATAAAACTGTGACTGTGCTGACAAAATTTGCGCAGTGAGTTCAGGTGCTAAGTCCGTGCTGGTATTTTGTTTGCAAAACCACGTGCGAAGAAGATACCTAAAGCAAAATCACACACAAACAAAAGTAGCCACATATGTGGCCTAAAAGTAAATGATTCAAAATACAAACGATTTCCTACCTCATTTAACTTGACGATCAAATATAATCGGTGTCAAGCTTTTTGGCTAATTTGGTAAAAGATCACTTTGATTTGTTTTAACAACTTATTACTTAAACCCCCTTATTTTAAGTTGACATTTTAATATAATTTCAGGTAAATGTACTTTTTGTGATATCAAGTACCTACTGTCTTATCAATAATTCATGAATTCAATTTCGATACCTAAGAACACACTTAAGAAACGGAAAGTCACAGGTTCTGACCTGTTATTAAAACACAAAGAAAACATGTTACCTGCCTTTAGTTTCTACACTGTGCTTAGAGAATTCCGTACCTTAAAATCTTACACCTCGGAAAAAAGAACAGCAGACGGCGGCTCTTCAATTTGCAACTACAGTGTGACACACGGGTGATGTGAAGTGCGACATTTGAAGTTACGTGCTGGGTTTGACTTCCACAAATTCATGTTTTGAATGATGAGACGGGTTATTAGTTTGGCAAATCTAAAAATTGGCATTACCAACACCTACTAACTGCTTACTGTTCCAAAGTGATAAAAGTAGTTATGCCCTAACACGAAGTGCAGCTTGCGTTTTGGGAATTTGCTCTTGTTTACGAATGCATTAAAATTAACTCTGTGTGCAATCCGCTATTGTTTCGGAAACTACAGCATCAACATTCACAAGAAGCAGATGTTCTATGGTTTGGATTTTAAATATTCTGTAGTAACTTCAATACTTGAGAAGTTGTGTCAACATGATTCACGGTTGATACCTGAGAAAGCAATACCTTAATATATAAAAATAATACATTCTTTCCATCTCAACACAAAATAACACAACTGCTAAGGTTGTGATTTCATGTTAAAATGAAAAACACTCCAACAAACTACGCTGTACTTATTAACAACCACAAATTTAATTTTTGAGTTGCCTACTAATTGAATTTGTTAACTCACATGAACTCTGAAATTCTAATTGCATGCTATGTACAATTTTCATATTATAATTAGAATGCAACTACAAGTGAATGTGTTCAGACTGTCCGATATCGATCGTTATACTTTTTAAAATAGTAACTGAATAGGATCAAGTCTGACTACAGTTCACCTGTATTAACGAATAAAATAATAGCAAGTGACTTATTCCAAATTTTTACCCCCTTTACCCTGCAACTTCTATGTTTACCGGTCCGCAACAGCTTACTGAATGTTGAGCGAACTCGGCAATTCTACCGCAGCAGCGCAGACTTCCTAGTTGACCCACAAGAATCTTATATTCAAGTGGAATCCTTACAGGGCGCAGCAAATTTAAGAATACACGCATTTGGGGAAAAGTGTTTGGGATAGCTTCAACTTCAATAGCTTTCAACGTGTGTGCACATTTCAACTTCATTTGCTTGCCTACAGCTATCGAACGATATGAAGCAGCAATTTCTCGAATGCCAGCCAGGTTTGGAGGCAGTTCTCGTTCACATGCAAAGTTAAATAAATTAGCAGTAAAAGGAAATACATAAACATAAAAAACAATGCTGTAAATAGGTTTTAAAATTTATTTTTTTTTAATAAAATAGTAATTAAATACAGAGATCTATTATGACTTAATTACTTTGAGTAATTGACTTAATCTAATTTGTACATCAGGCAATTAAAGACTGTAAACTTAATAAAATAAATTACAAACCAAATATGGTCGGGCTCCGAGCTCACGCAATCGAACCCCACACGTCTGACCTCTCAAGGAGACTGGAATAGAAAAAAATATTCATAGTAATCACAGAATTGGCTTTGATTATCAGTTAGCAAGTCAACGTTCTACAGGAACTTTAATTTCTTTAAGTTGAGACATAAATCTATCTAAACTATCTAATTCTTCACATGTCCTAGTGTCCCAGATGGGTGGCTTGACTTGATGTTCTGCATCTCGCCTACACGCCAAGGTATTCTTGATACGCCGCCATCTTTGTAGTCGCTGCTGCTGCTTTTGTTTCAAATCGGATTCCGCTTTACAAAGAGCGTTTGTCAAAATTGCTTCCACGAATAAATTTTTCCGCCTTTGACGTCTTAATAACATTTTCTTGCATTTAACTTTAGATATCCAATCGGCAATAGCTCCAGGTTTTATTGCAGGGTCACTGTTATTTTTAATGACAACGCCCATATCAATCAATTACAATCAAATAGTTAAAAGGACTTTACAGGATGTAGCAATTGTGTAAACAAACTTAATGTTAACACACCTGATTAATACAATACGAATTTCAATTCTTCTTCCTCGTAGATTTTATTCTTCCTGGATCGGGACGACGCCAAAAGTTGTAACGCACATACACCACTGCAGTCACCAAATGTCCGAGCGGCGAGGGGAAATTCCTTTTATACCTTCCAAGCTACTCGGATTTGTATTCCTACACCCAATATATACAAAATAGTACCACAAATTTATTTTCTTAACACCACAAACGGCCTTTAATTTTAAAATTGTTTGGATATTTTAAAACGTAACGATTGTACCAATTGTTTACATGTCAATTTTCTCGATTTTCTTGTGATTTAATTAAATATTATGAAAATCGATTAGTCCGTTTTGGCGGAGGAACACTACGCCGATTGATGTCAAGAATGCAGCTGACGTCACGCGTTCTGACAATTTCTACATCGCAAAGGACGAGATAATAATTAATTAGGAATTGTTTTATAATACTAATTAGAAAAAAGTACGCATTTAATACTCAGTTAATAATCGCAATTTTAATATTTTAAATATTTACATTAGATACTGTCTTAAATCTATAAAACAAAGGTTATAGGTACACAAAACGTTTTAGAACAATTTTTTTATTTCCTATAATAAATTGAAGTAAATTAGTTATGGCTTACATTTTACGGTAAAAAAGATAAATATAAAATTGATTTCAAGGAAAATACGTAAGCATCTTCGTCAATAGAAATGACGTGGAGGTTCTTACTGGGCTGCACGTTCAATCATTGCTCTCTAAAATAATTAGACATTAGGTACTTTTGACTTTTTTGAGCTTTGACTTTATAAATAATGCCAAAGAATAAAGTCCACGTAATAATTCTTACGAACCTTGAATTCTATTTGCTATTTACTTAAAATTTGATGGAACTTTATTATTCAAAATAATGCAAATTAATACCAAAAAATTCCAGAAAAAGTACAGTAGAACAGGACGGGAAATTGCATTTTTTTTACACAAAGCTATTTCAAAACGGTTTAACGAAGAATCGATCAAGGCTAGAATAGTCACCTTCATTGTGATTCATAAAAATATAATCAAGTTTGTACTTGTCCCTTACCTTGAGAGGGGTTAGTGCGTGAGTAAATTGTAATCCTAAACTTCTAAGAAGCACAATAGGGGTGAATTCCGTATTGTAGAGTTTATGTAAACCGTCAATTGCTAACATGGTTGGTACATTGTGCCTTTGCCTTACTGTTTCATATCGCTTCATATAGTTTAAGCTACCTACAAACATAAATTAAGCATTAACAAACTTAACAGATACAAAGAAGCCTTAATAATTATTAAATACTTTGGTATAATACTTATAGTCATCGTGATACATTGCAAATAACAAAAGGGGTTTTATATTTTATATGCAACTGTTTAAATAAAACCAAAATAATTTTTGAAAATTAATTCTCTTTTGTTAGTCATTTATTTATTTACGATGTGAAGCTGTACATTTATTATATTTAATTAGGTTGAACGACTTATCTCACAGCTGAATCATACTTCCGTATTCCTTTCACATCAATAGCTTCATTATAATTTCCAGAAAACATTTTTAACATTGCTAAACTGTCATATCAAAAACCGAAAATAAAATTTATTCAAAATGCCTAACAAAATAATTCTTATCCTTACACAATATATGTGTTTAGAAAACATTGCAGTTTAAAATGTTAATTAGATACACAATTAGCGAAAGTTTATATTGCAATTAAATGAATGTGGCATATACATACTTTGCTTTCTAATTTACAAATAGGTAGCTAATAGTTAAAAATACAATTAAAATTAAATAGTAACGGAAACAGTAAAGAAAATCGAATTCCTTAAAAACATCTAAATTGCAGTTAAAACAACGGCAAAAACAAAATGTCCAAAGCACCCGTAAAGTGGGTAGGATGTAAATTTTTACAGAAATTTCTAATTGTTATCTAAATTGCACCGAGTTTGTCCTTTCTAATTAAAGTATTTGCCATTAATAACAACGTTCTAAGTATGCTAACATTAAGTTTTAATCGCAAATGTCCAAATAAGTAAATATTTACGGTCAATAATCGTTCTTTCTTTGCTTGACATTGTCGTTTAAATATTGTTATTGTTATTTAAATACTTTTGAAGAATTCTTAAACCGCTTTCAGTTTTACAAAGCAGATTAGCAGCCAAACCCTAATTCTAAGAAAGATTTGATTTTGAATAGGTACAATTAAAGTTTAATTTACAAATTTTGGACATTGAAAAAAGTCTTTATGTTTTCTTAGCAATATTTGTTTATTGTTTAGCAACATTTACTGCGTATTTTAAAGACAACAAAGGGCAAATTTTAGTTTGATAAACACGTGCTCAAGTAGATAAGCACACATGGATAACGAAAGACAAATAAAAAAGCGTTGTGTAAATTAAAAAAAATTAAACAAAATTATTTACACAAAGATTACATTCAAGTAAGGTTTTGTAGGTTCTTTAGAATAAATTATTAATTTAACATTAATTTGGCAAACGTTCCTACCTACGCAATTTTATAGGTAGGTAGCTTACCCCTAAAAGCCCTAACTGAGTTTGAGTTGGTTCAGCGGCCTACACTTTTCCCTTTGAATTATTGAATTTATACACTTCCCACACTGGAAGTAAATTTCGTAAACCGTGAAACGTTATGAAAGAGGATTCTTATTAAAAATGAAAGGAACTTAATTATATAATCACGAAAATTGCGTAGGATTTCGACATTTGCTACGATTTATTAAAACTTTTCTCCTAGTTTTGGAACAGATCAAACCACTTATTTGTATTTTTTTAAATCCTAAAAATTTTTTATACTTACAAAAATAGTAGACAAAATAATTTTTATCAAATTTATGGCTCTTTATAAACGGATAATACAAAAGTAGCTAACACGAAATACCTACCAAGGTTACTTCCAGAATATACAGCTTCTCCCAAAGCATCATTTAGAGCAGCAACATCTCCGAATCCTAAATTTACCCCTTGACCAGCTAAGGGATGAACACGGTGAGCTGCATCGCTAAAATTAAATTATTAAATAAAAATTTGTTTTATAAATTATAAGGATTAATATTTGTTCGTTGAAAAACGCTGTCCTAAGCCAAGCTTTCAACAAGTCCTCGGTAGTATAGTGGTAAGTATCCCCGCCTGTCACGCGGGAGACCGGGGTTCGATTCCCCGCCGGGGAGGAATTTTTTTTAAATTTATGACTTAATTATGAATACCAAACACAAGTATTCAATACAACGCTCCGTTTTTCATTTCATTTTTAAAGTTGTAACTAGTCGTGTTTAAAAACGATACGACAGCTTTATATTGTTTTTGATGTGTACCTAAAAGGCGCTTCCACATCAAGCGTGCCGAACCACGCCAAACCGCTCAAAACGTTTGCAAACGTTGCAGATCGCTCAATGTGGACGATAAAGCGCGCACAAATAATCAAATTGCGCACATACAAATGTTTTCCGCGCGGTGTCGGTACATCAAAGAAATCAGCCTGTTCGTGCACGTTTGATTTTTACGACTTGCTATTGCTTCAAACAACTGGAACCTCGACAAACACTAAATATAACCGCTTATTTGCGCACGAACAAATTTTGTTACAAAACGTTTGCAAACGTTTTGAGGGGTTTGGCGTGGTTCGGCACGCTTGATGTGGAAGCGCCTTTTCTTGTATACCTACCTATTTATTGCCATGGCGCATGGCCCATCGCAGTTCAACATAACGGTAAATTTAAACATGGGGCGAGAATACCGACCGATATTTTTGAGATTGAGATTTATTGCTTTAGAATCTTTAGATATATTTTTAATAAATTTTTGAGAAATTTACATAAAGAAGATCATCTCCACAGGGATTTCAACCACTAATCTTCTACATTTTTAATAGATGAGTTAGAAAAACAAACGGTATTCGTCTGTATACCGTACTTTATCGGGGCCGGCTCAAGGGTGTTGCGACTGGTGCGAGCGCACCAGGCGCCCAGTTGGAAGGGGCGCCAAAATCAAAAAATCCAGAAAGTAAATTTTTACATAGCCTCCTTAAGAATCATTTAATGTAGGGCGGAATTTTTGTTAAATGCAAATTTTAACGTTTCTCAAAATACTTTCTCAAAATCCCCCACTGGCGGCATAATAATTCTTGAAAGAGATGATTTACTAATCAAATGAAATTTACCAACCTTCTTCAAAATTTTTATAATCCATAAACCAATCATTTTGGTGAGGGGGGGCGCCGAACTAATACTTCGCACCACCTTAGAAATAGTGTAGAGCCGGCCCTGTACGTTATATACAAAATTAATTTCAATTAATTACAAGTAAACTAAGCTGCAGTCTTATTCCGAAGGTAGGTACAAAATTTAACCTTAGGCAAAATATATGGCCGTTCTAAGATCTAATACGACCTCACAAAATCGGTTACCGAAAATATTTTTTTAAATGATAAGTAACTGCCCTAAAGTAGAGGTGCTCAACTTTATTCTGCAAACGGTTACGTACAACATTTATTATAAAAAATTATAATAAATAAAAAGTACAATTATTATTATAATATATGTAGTTATACATAATAACAATCGTTTTTTAGTTGTTAAAATTAATGAATATTTGTTGTTGTTTTATTTTAAAAATTTTTAAGAGATATTCGGTTTTATACTTGAAGTCGTAGGTACCTAACTATGTACTCTTAAATAATGTTGCAAATAATGCAAATGTTTATCCATTATTCTTGATTGACATTTGCAATTTATACACAGTATGTACATAAAATTGAGTCCATATTTATTATCTTAATCAAATCTGGAGTACCACAAGGTAGCATCTTAGGACCTATCTTGTATCTCTTGTACACCGCAGACCTGCCGACAACCAACAAAACTACAACAGCCACGTACGCAGATGATACTGCAGTTTTAGCAGTACATGCCGATCCAGTTACTGCTTCACAATACCTTCAAGAAAATTTATATAAGGTGCAAACATGGTTAACTACATGGAAGATAATGGCAAATGAATCCAAATCGGTACATGTAACGTAAACGTTCACACTAAACAGAGACACCTGCCCTCCAGTTACACTGAATGATAGCCAGCTAAATCAAGCGGATGACACTAAGTATCTTGGAATGCACATGGATTTACAAAAAGAAAGCAGGCATAAAACTACGCCAAATGTATTGGATGACAGGCAGAAAATCACAGTTATCACTTGACAACAAATTATTATCAAAACATTGAGGTAGCTGGGACACTCAATAAATAAATGAAGCGGGGCGAATGGAAATAGAAATCAATAATAGAATTACAACAACCTATAAGTTACTTTTCTAATGGAACAAAATATCTATATGCAAGAGAGAAGTTTCTAGAAAAACAGAACTAACAGTACCTATACAAAACAATATTTGTGCCAACACTATTATACAATGTGCGGCTAAAGTATGGAATAAATTAATTAAAACTTAAACAAACCAGTTTTCGAACAAATCCTCGAAAAGGTCAATTTTATTTTCTGAAAATGCACATTTTTCCATTAAATTCGATTTTCGATCAATCAAGAGGGACAGAAGGCAGCTCAGAGAAGTAGATTAACGTCGAGAGCATCTACAAAAGGTCATATCAAAACAAGTATACAGAAAGTCCAACAAGAAGAAGCGGAGGCAGAAAAGATGCCCGACGAAAAGATACATAAAGTATTTGCGGCGATTCAAAGCATGACCAACGAAATGAAAAGCGTAAAAGACGAAATAAAGGAGACTAAAAATTGAAACAAATAATGATGTAATAAACAAATTCGGGGAAGAACTATATGAAAGATAAAAGAAGATATGTTAAGAAACGAAGTAGAATGGGAACAAGAAAAGCATCTTTTAAAAACTGAAATAGAAGAATTGAAAAAGAGAACAGAGAATCAAGAACGTGCTAACAGAAGGAATAACCTAGTGATCAAAGGTTCGCAATTTGGAGGGGATAACATAAAAGAGGAAACAAAAGAAGAAATAGACAAAGAGCTAGGAGTCCAAGTAGTCGTGGAAGATGCCTATAAAATTGGCAAACGGAATGAACAGCACATAACAGTGGTAAAATTAAAGGATTTTGAGCAAAAACTGGCAGTGTTGAAACAAAAGTACAAACTTGTAGGAAAAAAAGTATATATTGACAGCGATTTAACTGCAGAAGAGCAGAAGGTACAATTAGAAATCCGAAAAAAGGCTAGGGAAGAAAGACAAAAAGGAAAACCGACAAGAATAGGGTACCAGAAATTTGAATGTAATGAATGGTATAAAATACGAGTGGAGTAGGGAAGAAGGAAGATTGAAGGAAGTAGATCATACGAAACCAAAAAACCAAAAGAAAATGAGGTTGATCACACGACGACGACCACGGCAAGGAAAAGGACTACGAATAAAGAAGAGATTACAAACTTACAAGGAATAGAGACAAATTTTATAACCAATAAACAACCAATACTGGCAAACAAAAGACTAATTGAGCGAGATGGGAAAAAAGCAGGAAAAGAAGAGTACAGAGTCGCAACATGGAACGTAAGAGGGACGTATGTAGAAGGCGCAATGAAAACAGTAATACAAGAAAACAGAAGATACAAAATAAATATTACAGCATTACAAGAAACAAAAGGAAAATGAAGTAAAAAAAATGGGACGGACAATAAATCAAGTGGATCATTTGTTAATAGCAGAAAGAGATGCAAGACTTATTACTGATATTAGAAGTTACAGGGGTGCAGACGCAGACAGCGACCACATTTTGGTTGTAGCACGCATTAAGGGTGGCATACCACATAAAAAGTACAGCACAAAACTTAAAGAGAAAATATATATGCATACGAAACATTACAAGAAACAGAAACGCAGGAAAAGTATATAGAAAGTGTAGAAAGAGAACCAAAGAAGAAGGCACAAGAAAAGAATAGTAAACTGGAATGGAAAAAAATAGAGGAATCTATAAAGAACGCAAGAAAAGAAGCAGTACGGGAGAAAAAAATGACCAAGAAAAGAATGGTATGATGCGGAATGTAGAAGATAAATAGAGAAAAGAAGGAAGGTAAGGGAAGAAATGTTAAGAAATAATACAGAAGCAAACAGAGAAAAGTATAAGCTCAATAGAAGAGAAGTAAAAAGCATTTGCAGAAGGAAAAAAAAGGATGCATTATGAAAATAAAATAAAGGGGATAGAAGCAGTGGTGTAGTCGTAAATTAAGCAGTACCGGAACTTTTATTAATTTGAAAGAAGATCGCGCTGTTTTAAGGAGGTATTTTACATTTTTCGTATTTATTTCTTGTAAAAAAATAAGCAGTGCCGGAACGGCGTTCCGGCGCGTTCCGGCTCCACTACACCCCTGGATAGAAGAAAGATTTAAAAATAAAGAAAGATTTAAAAATAAAGAAATAAGAAATTTCTATGAGGAAGTCAGAAAGGCAAAGAGAGGCTACCAGAGTAAGCAAATTTACTATAAGGATACTGAAAACAATTTAATAGGAGAGGAAGGCAAGATGAGAGACAGATGGAAGGAATTTTTTGAAAAACTACTAAACATGAGTACAGAAGAAGCAGAACAAATAGAAGAACAAGGCAACGAAGGGGAGGAACAGTAAGTATATACCCACCAACGAAAAGTGAGTTTAGAGAAATGGTTAAAAATCTTAAAAATTACAAAAGTGCGGGAGAAAACACCATAGTGGCGGAATTAATTAAATACGGAGGGGACGAATTACAGAAAAGATTATACGAACTAATGGTAGAAATATGGAACACCGAAGTAATGCCAGACGAGTGGATAAAAGCTATGTTAATTTCTCTGCACAAAAAAGGAGACAGAGCGACATGTGATAATTACAGAGGCTGGATACCATCTATAAAATCCTAGCACATTGTATCAAGGGTAAGCTTAAAACATACACAGAAAGAACAATCAGGGAATACCAGTGTGGGTTTAGAAGCTGCAGGTCAGTGGTGGACCAAATCTTTACCTTGAAGCAGATCCACAACAAGTGCTATGAATACAAAGTAATACTGTCTTCTTGGATTTCAAGCAGGCGTATGACTTAATTGCAAGAAACATGCTTGATAGAGCTATGGAAGATTTGAAAGTACCCCAGAAACTTGTACGATTAACACGCATGACGATGGAACAAACAAAAGGCAGTGTAAGAATCAATGGAAATGCGTCTAATGAATTTAAAATAGGAAACGGACAAAGGCAGAGAGGCCCACTGTCAACGGATTTCTTTAATTTAGCGCTAGAGAAGATAATAAGAGGGAGCGGGATAAACAGACAAGGTATAATTTATGGCAATATGCATCAATGCTTGGCTTATGCTGATGATTTAACAATAATAGCTAGGTACCTCAGAAAAACATTTGAAGAAGTTACTAAGAAATTTAGAAAAAGCAGCAAGAACGTTAGGTCTGAACATAAATGAGTAGAACTCCAAATTTATGATTATGGGAAGTACAAGAATCGAGGAAAGGGAAAAGGAATTGAAAATAAGAATCGAGGATGGAAGGGAATATAAGTTTAATCGAGTTGACAGCTTTAACTATTTAGGTGTTACAATTACCGAGGATAATAACAACAGCAAGGAGCTACAAGCTAGAGTATCGAAAGGAAATAAATCTATTGGATCAGGGAGTGTGTTATTAAATTATAAGTGCTTAACTAAGACGTGAACTCTTAACAAAAAAGATGAGCAAAAGCTCGAGTGTTGGGAATGAAGGGTACTAAGGAAAATCTATGGTGGGAAAAAGGTCGGGGAAATGTGGATGAGAAGAACGAATGACGAAATAAACGTGCTGTATAGTGAAGTGGGCATTATAAAAATAGTGAAAGCACAGCAGTTACGGTGGTTAGGGCATGTGGGGAGATTACCGCTGTAACGTACCACCTGTTTTAAAGACTTCCTGTCTTAATGGCAATTGAAATTTACCTACAGAAAGTCGAATACAGGTGTACGTTCAAGCGGAATTTTTCCGTTTCGTGATTACAACCCATCAGAATGACGCCCAGACCGCTTAATCAGTTCAACGGTCGAGGACAAGACTGAGATAACCAGCCAGCTCGTAGCCGTCAGAACAGAGAAGACAGGCCTGGAAATTATATATAAACAGCTCCAAAACCGAGAACGAGAACAGAGCCCGCCACGACGGCTCGAGGGAGAGTCCTCCACCTCGACTCGGAACAGAGTCCGTTCACCAGTACTGGAACCTGACCGTCAGCCAGTACCTGAACCTGACCGTCCGCAAGAATTAACCTCAACGTCCGCAAACATTAAACCGATCCTTTGACCGACTTGTAAGGGAAGGTTTTCACTCCTGATTTTCCCTGAGGCGGCCCTATAAGGAAGTCTCTCCTGCTTTCCCTGAGGCGGTCCTGTAAAGAAGTCTCTCCTGCTTTCCCCGAGGTGGCCATGTAAGGAAGTCTCTCCTGCTTTTCCTCGAGGCGGCCCCGTAAGGAAGCCCCGCTAGGTTCCTTTAACCGACCCGTAAGGGAAAGTCTTCAACCCCGATTCCCCACCGAAGGGAAGGCTTACCCTACAGCGGTACCTGAACCCTCGCCGGTTCTCGTAGACACGACACGTCTAAACACCGACACCCGAAACAATACGGATTTACCAGGACGAAAGTGTCACACCCCGACAGCCCACACGTAAGTTGTTATATTTGTAATTTACCCGTTTGTGTTTTAAGTAGAGTAAACACACACCGCCCGCTGTCAATTCCGCACTGAACAGCTAGTGCAACTCCCACCTACTCGAACTAAAGCCGGACACGCGCAGGAAGCAGGAACAAGCGCAGCGACGTCGGCATAGCAGGGACAACTGAATAGTTATGTACCAGAAATTACACTATAATTTACGTTGTCGTTAATTACCAGAATTCCTTTATTATTTTATTAATTATTGTACCTGTTAAGTATTGTATATCCTTTCCCAGAATTACATTTATGATTTATTGTTACACCGCAAAATAGAGTGACAAAAATGATGCTCAGAAGTGGTCCCTTGGCAGTCAGGAGAAGAGGGAGACGAAGGAAAAGGTGGTTAGAGACGATGGAGGAGGATATGAAGGCGCTGGAAATAAAAGGCTGGAGGACAGTAGCCAAAGATAGTGTCAAATGGAGAAAGACCATAAAACTGGCCTTAGGCCTTTAAGGCCTGTTATGCTTATTATACAGGGTGTCCCGAAAGTAAACCGCCATATGTCAACCACTGATAGAAAATGTCAATCTGAGAAGAAAAGTTTATATCAATTTATTCCTATCTTGATCCGTTAAAGAGTTACAGCATATTATCAAATAGGCAATCTACCATTTTGTACAAGTTGGCCGTGATAAAAAAAAAACGATGTGTCGCTTGCTTGCGTTGCTTAGTTACAAGTTTCAGTTAGTTGCTAATTTCAAAGTGACACAAAATTATTATGCTTTCACTTTGCTTTAAATGTATTGTCAATAAAAGTTAAAAGTTTAAAGTTGTTTAAATTGTCGTTTTTCTCATTAACGAATAGTTTCCGGACCAACGTTCATAGGAACTTTTCTTCTCAGATTGACATTTTCTATCAGTGGTTGACGTATGGTGGTTTACTTTCGGGACACTCTGTATATAATGATATAATGAATCACAGAAAGAAACATTGATAGAATATATCACGAATTAGCCTATATTCAAGACAATTTTGTCAAGAATGGGTACAATAAAAGAGAGGTTAGGAAGGTCATCAAGAAACAATTACACCCCTCACACTCTGGAAGTTCTCAGAACACTTGTACACTCCAGGCTAGGTACTGCCTTTAAGCCATACATTTACCAATATACTGATCTAATAGATGGGAATCTTGAAAAACATAACATCAAAACCATCTTCAAACCGCCGCCAAAAGTATCAGATACTCCCTTTAGTAAAAGATATGTCTCAACCTCTGTAATCAAGAAGCCTCTGTTCTTGCGGTTTAGTGTACATTGGAAAAACGGGTGGCTCAGTGCGCACCCGTATCTGTGGACACAAACGCTGCTTGAAATCAGGTCTTTTCTCACACTCAGCCGTTGCTGAACATCACGACATTGGCCATAAGATCTTGTTCGAAAAATCATCGATCATTGTCATTTCTCCTCAGTTTTTTAACAGGAAAATCCGTGAAGTTATTGAAATCACCAAGACCCCTGACAACTTGGTTATCATCTGTCGGCCATATGGAAGTCTATCATCACTAATGGCTCCGCCTTTTCTTCAGAAGGGTTTCACCTCTGGCTTGGTTAACAAATTGAGTTACCCTGCGCTTCTTCCTCTTGCTAAAAGAGTTGAGATACCATGCTTTTTTAGTGCCCCCTTTTTCCTGCTGATGAAGCCCCTTAAGAAAGACACAGTTCCAACCCTTAAGACGTATTTTTAAATATTTTTGTACTTTTGTAAATATATGCGTGTATTATAACTGTTAATGCACCCTGTATAACGCACTGTCTGTTTTAATTCTAATTTGTAATGAAAGACAATTAAAAGCAGTAATGTTCATTCTTTTGCACATACCCAACAAGCGCAACTCCTTTAGCAACATAGTTTGTTGCATGTCCAAATCCTAGTGGAAATGCAGCCCTACTACTAGGTTCTACACCTGATACACTAGGAGGAAGCTGTCGGACAGAACCTGATGGTAATTGAAAGAATTGTAAGCATTTGTTGAACGATTTGGTAGCTTCTTCGACTATTGCGCTAGGTTTATGAACTTTCCACTACAAAAAATAAAAATTATTTTAACACAATTACAATAAAGAACAAGTAAATATGAAAACTCACAAGCGCATCGTTAACTTCATCAACAAATTGTTCCTCGGTAAGTTGAAGTAAAAGTTTGGCATGCTCTGGAGTTGTTGACCAGACTAATGAACTTAAATTGTCTTGTAGCTAAAAAATATTTAAATTAATATTGGTAAGAAGTTTGTGAATGTACTTGTAGTACCTACCGGAAGGAGTGCAATTGGGCCTTTTGGTAAAAATCTTTGCCAAGCTACCACGTTTTCATTCGCCTAGAAATATTTATAGAGTAATTTTATTTTCACAAGATTTTAATCTTACTTCTGATAATTTTAACGTTGCTACTACCCCTCTTTGATTGTAATTCCAACATACGTAATTCACACCCATGGCTTTTCGTACTTGAGAATTCGCACCATCGCATCCTAGCTGAAAAATATGTAAATCATTTGAATGGGTTTGTGTGTTAGCTTTTTAATTAATGAATTTTTGAACTTCTTTTGCAAATAAAATGGCAAAATTCTATGAATTTTTAGAGTAATTTCAACGAATATAATTCAGAACCATGGCTTTTCATACTTGAGAATTTGCACCATTGCATCCTAGCTGAAATATACCGGGTGATTCACGTAAGACGCGCCCCTTAACAACTGGAATAGGCAACCCAACTTATAATTTCATAAATAACCTTGATCTATGTTAATCCTCGTATGGTGGGTTGCATTTGAAGCTTTTAAGGGGCGCGTCTTACGTGAATCACCTGGTATATTATAGAGTAAAAACATTATTGGAGTCGGCTACGGAATTTTGAAGTCATTACAATACCATAAAATTAAACAAAACAATCACACTGTATTTAAATTATTTCAAAAGGTTTGTGTGGGTTTCTTAATGGATGCGTTTTTGAGTGTCCTTTGTAAATGAATGTCCAGAGTCTCCACCTTACGTTTATAGATGAAAATGTGTAGACATGGCTTTCCCGAAGGAAAGGTTCTAAAACTTTCTGCCAAACACTGCAAGAGCGCACAAACGAAAGTTTCAACAATTGTGTATAGTTTTCAATCATTTTATAAATAGAAAACCAGTTAGCGAGTAATTCAGGGCTTAGTTAAATATCCGATTTAAAACGGTGGTGAGCTTTAGGTATTACTTTAACTGACGCGTAATCAAACTGCAGAATACATAAATGTGTTGTTACTTTTATTTAGATATTGTTGATTCAAATAAAATTCGTAAAATACGGAACTCTTCAGTAAGCTCAAGGTACGTATTTTTATTTTTTGGTTAAATCGTTATGCAAAATAAACTTAAAAATTTTGAGCCAATCAATAATTTTGCCAATATTCTTAACATGCTTACGTCAATGATCTTCTTTGTAAATGTGGAAATAACACAGAACACAGAAGGTATTAATAACTTTGTTATTTAAGATTCCTAAAATCGTTGTTTATATTACTAAAGTTTACTTTTAGTTCTAAATTAAAATGTTTAGGGAGTGATCGGTGTCCTCTCCCAGAAGTTAAACAAACACATAGAAATGCGTTTCATGTTCGTACATTAAAATCTGGCATTTGTTAATTGTTTTAAAATTGAATGTGAACATGTTGCGAATAAACGTGAAATTACTACTGGGCACTAATCCAGAAACTGTTAAAATTTACTACAAGAAGTAATCATGTTTAATGTTTTATCGGGTAATGACAAAAACGAAATGTTAAAAGGGTACTAGAATCATTGGCTAGTAAATTGTTTTGTAATTAAAATTTTCGCTTTCAGTTACGTAATTTCGAATTTATGATAAAGAAAAACGAACGAAAAAATGTCGGTACGAATTGATAAACCGCCAAAGAACGTATTTATGGATTGCAAGAATCCGATACTGATGTGTGAAGAAAATTTTAATACAGAGACGGAAACTAGCATATCAAGCGAAGAAGAAGTAGGTTCTGGTTCAGATAATGATCAAAGAAATCGCGCACGACCGGTACAAGAAATATGGGAAGTTGATGTTTTATGGAATTCGCTTTTGGTACGTACAACGTAAGATTCTCATACATATGTACATACATAATCCTAAGCCTTCTTACTGTGGTGTTGGTTGTCCTTTCACTGTTATCCTTCCTCGTTTACAATGTTCCAGCATCACTTTTTCCAAAATCTTTTCTGTTTTGCTTTTTTTTCTTTCACAGTATTTCATGCTATCCCTCTTTGTTTCGCTGCTATTTTTACGTCCTGTATCCATGTCTTCTTTTGGCCTTCTCACTTTGCGTTTGTTTCCCTTCTGGTCTTGCTTCTAATACATTGTATTTTCTTCCATTCTGTACACGTTTCCTAGCCATCCTAACTGCCTTTCCTGAACCACTTCTTCCACTGTTTTCGCCCCTAGTTTTTCTCTGTATATTCCTAATCCTGCCTTGTCTGGCACTCCCTTCTATTTTTCACCAAAACCTCATTTTGTGCTTCTAATATTGTTCTTTGGACTGTCTGTGATCGGCGACGATTCGCTTCCATACACTAGCCCCGGACACATCACTTTTTCACTACTTCTGCTTTTGTTTCTTTTGGGATTTCTGCTTGTCCAAGAAAACTGGTTTTAAGTGTATTAAAAATTCTTCCGCCTCGTGCACTCGTTTATTTCATCATCCATTTTTCCATAACTGCTGATATATGACCCCAAATTTATTTAAATCTGGTGACTTGTTTCTACTGTTATATTATGTTTTCTTTCTTTTGGTGCTATGATCATGGATTTTGTTTTTTCTATATCAATTTTCATGTTCATCTTCATCTTCATATCATATGTATCTACATTATGTGATAATTCTTTTTCTGATCCTGCTAAAAGTAGTCCGCATATAGTTCTGATGTTTATACCATTTCCGTTATTCACCTTCCTGTTTTATAGTTGTTCGTCTTCTTTTGGTTTCTTTAACTATAACGACAGATCAATAAAAATACCAATTAGGGTAGGCTGTGAAATTGAATTATTTTGAATTGGTACTTTAGCCACATCCACAGAATGACATTTTATAACGTTTGTAATTCAATCGTTGCTTCTGTTCGTCTAAGCATCGGTCCACTTCCACTTTTACGAGCGACACTACCACTTTCTCTAAATAACTGCACAGATTTAGTTACAACGTCGCGAAAATAATTGTAATTGAATACCAAATCGGGGTATTCTTCACGAAAATCAGTCATGCAGTCATGAAGTGAATATTGCCACTCTCCATTTATTCTTACGCCGGTTCGAAATAAACATTCAATAGCTTTCGCTTTTTGTTGTGCAGTGAATACCATTTTTTTTAACTTTAAATTTTTTCACCAAATAATTAAAACTTAAAAAATTTGACAAGAGCGTTCAGTTTTAAATTTTCATGTCAGAGATGTCATTCTGTGGATGTGGCTAAAGTACCAATTCAAAATAATTCAATTTCACAGCCTACCCTAATTGGTTTTTTTATTGATCTGTCGTTATAAATAATAAAGTTCTGTAGGCCTTGAAGGCCCTTGGCTGATGAAACTAAGTTCTTCAGTTTTTGTCTGTCTCTTGCTACTACCTCCGATATTGCATTTTCAAACACATCCTCCACATATCCATGGTCTGCCACGTATGTTACTTCCTGGTAGTTCACTAAATAACATTCGTTGCGCCCATTTTTTCTTCTTTTCCTTACTATTTCCACCAAAGCTGGTTTTAAAGTTGTTACAAAGTTAAAGTTGATCGATTTCTTCATTTGTTCTTCTTCTGTCCTGATTTCTATCTCTCACCCCACCATGCATTTTCCTTAACACCTTCCTTTCAGCTACGTGTAATTTCTTGATAAACTGCTGTCGCAAAACCTGCACTTCACTGACGTATAACATTGCCGGCTTTATTCTTAGCTTCATCTTGTGTGTAACATCTTTGTTTTCATGTATGTTCTTGTACTATCACGTGCAAAAGTAATGACACGCCTAAGATTTGTTATTGTATGATAAACAGCCTTGCAGCAGTCGATGAGTAACTTTCTTATTCTAACTTGTTAATCCTACCTACAAGGTCTTATGCCCAAGTTACTCATCGACTGCTGCAAGGCTGTTTATCATACAATAATAAATCTTAGGCGTGTCATTACTTTTGCGCGTGATAGTACATTTCATACAATCTGGTTCCTAAAAAAGTTTATTTATATTGGTAATTTCGTCCTCATTATTCCTAATAACTCTTAATGTCAATCCCAAGACATATGAAACTCTTTACCTTCTCAAAGATGTACTCTTTATCTGTTATTTACATTTTAAAACTACTTCTTCTTAGTCGGTCGCTCGATTTCGAGCAAGGTGATTTCACGAGTGTGATTCTGTTATGACTTCCCATTCTTCTCGATTCTCAGCCATCTGAATAGATTGTGTGATGTTTTTGCCTGTATCATTTGTTAGGTTTTCCAGGCTATTTCTTCGTATCACGTGTCCCAAGAGTTTTACTACTTTTTCGACTATCACTGTGCGTAGTCTTTTCTTCATTTTAAGTTGTTCTAATGCTGAGTGATTAGCTCTATTTTCTCTCCAGGTTACTCTTAACATTCTGGAGCAGCAGTGCATTTCGAAGGCGCTAATTGTTTGTTTATCTGATTGCTTTAAGCCAGCATTCTGACCCGTAAAGGATGGCTTTTCCATATGTTGGTGAGTTTGGCCATTTCGTCGCTACATCCACTTTTGGTAGTTATTAGAGAGCCGAGATATACACGGAATTTTTCTTTTTAGTATACATATTCCCTATGTATAGTTTTAAAATAAACGTATCAAAAGTCCTATACTCCTATATGTAGGCAACCAACTATACACTAAACGTCACTGTGGCTGTGAATTTAGGTTGGAATTTAGGGACACTCGGTTTTATTTTTTGTGATGTGTCAAAGTTATGTTTGTAAATAAATCAAAATTAGTAGAATATCAAAATAATTTTAGTTCAACGATTATTCTCAAACATAAAAATATCAACAACACAAAACAGACATGAAAATAAAAACGGCAAGAGTTAAAAACTAATTTTTTGACATTAAGTTAATTTAATTATTTTTGTCACAGCATGCTATTTTTTTCTTAAAAAATTAAAATTTAAAGATTAGTGCTTGGCTGTCTACATATAGGGTAAAACAATGCGTTTGCGCGTTTATTTTAAAACTATACATAGGGGATATGTATACTAAAAAGAAAAACTCCCTGTATAAAACTGTCTACTGTTTTGATACTTCTATTATTTATTTCTCTCGCCTCAGGTCTATTATCGTTTTTGCGGTCTATTATCATGATCTTAATCTTCTTTTTATTGATTTGTAGGCCAACCTCCTCAGTGCTTGTTTCACCAACTTTTTGTATGAGACTGACTAACTCTTCCTCTGATGCAGCTATTAACGTGGTGTCATCAGCGTAGCGAAGGTTGTTTATTTTATTGCTATTAATGGTTATTCCTCCAGATCAATTTTCTGTGGTTTTTCTCATGACCTACTCACCGTAGATGTTGAACAAAATGGGGAGTAGTATACAGTCCTGTCTGGCCCCTTTGCCTACGCTAAATGAACTGATTAATTCATTATCTACTCTGACACATGCAATGTTGTGATCGTAGAGATTTTTGATTAGCAATATCAGATGGTGCGGTGTGCCCATTTCAGCCAGAACCTTGGTGTAGCCTATAAAGCCTAAGTTAGTATGTACCTATGTAGGTATATTAAACTCACGGGATTTTACGATAATCTGCCTGAGATTTAATATTAGCTCTCGAGTATTGCATACTGGTGTAAAACCTGCTTGCTCTGGTGGTATTCGGTAGTTTTCACAGGTGTCCCTGGGTCCTTTCTTATGGAGCGGAACGTAGATTGACTTGGTCCAGTCCTCCAGCCAAGTGCCAGAATCCCAAATTAGTTGACATATCTTGTGAAGGATATTAATTCCGGTGCCTTCGAGTGTTACTACCATTTGAGAGACAATACCATCTGTTCCCGGTGATTTGTTATTTTGTAGTTTTTTAAATTTATTGCAACCATAACTTTTTTTTTTAAATGGGGGGTTCTTTTACTCAATACTTGATACTTCACCTCTACCTAGCTTCATATACTTAGTTTTTGAGCTGTTTCAAAACCATATTACTTGCTTCTGTAATTAGTTCCCTTCTTATTCTCTTCAGTGCATCCCCGTTCTGCCAATGAATATTTGATTATTGTTGCTTCTCTTTTGATAATCGTCTTGCTGATTACTTCTTCCAGTATCAAATTAAATAAAGTCGGGGACAATGGATCCCCTTGTCTCAAACCTACGTTAGATGCAAATACCTCTCCTGTTTTCTCGCCGAATTTAATTTGGTTATTTGTTCCTGTTAATGTCATTTTAACCAACCTTATGAGTTAGATGTTGACTCCCAACCTTCTTTCTCACTATATTTGTTGTTTTGTTTTATAAAATTTTAACCATTTCTATTTTAGTTGCGCTTATACCTCTGTTTCCTAATGTCTTTCATATATTAAAGGCTTTACATAGGTCTTTGAAACATAAATGGACCTATTTTCCTTTGCTTATTGCTTTGTCTGCAATTTGTCTTAGTATGAACAACAGGTACCTACACTCGGTGCCATTGCTAAGTACGCACCGGATACTTTTACATATGTTTGCAAAGGACCTTTAATAATAATAATGTTTATTATTTTCACCTTGGGAAAGGGTTACAGGTTACAGGGATATTTTTGCTTAAAGATAGGTAATATTTAGCTTATTCTAAATGTCGAATATTTAATTTAAGTTTATCATAATCCGCGGAAATTGCCTTGCATCTTCACCAGCCATCATTGTCGAAAGATAAAGTGTAGTTTTTAACGGATCAAATAACATTGATTATCAGAAATATCTAAAATCGGAAGTGTGTACTTAGTAATGGCGCTGAGTGTTAATAATCACTTGTAACGGTTCATTTTCCGTTATATTATTTTGCTCCTTTCAATTGCTTATTTACGGTGAATGCATTTATTGAACCTCTATTTATTATATATTCACTGGTAAAAGATTACGTAGTTAGTGACTTTTTGGTTTTGAGTAGGTTTTCTGATTTGGGGAGAGAGCGTCATGCGCGTTTGGGGATTGGCGTTGCGTTCTAGAACTCTTGGCTTTTTCCGTTTGGGTTGTCTGCCGAGGCAGTTGAGTTTGGTGAAATTTATCCCGAAGTTACGTATTTAATTCTAATAGAATTTTCGTAATTATAACTTCCGAGATTTTCGGTTTTGTTTCACTTTGTGAAATTATTTTTTAGAAGCACCAAGATTGTGGTGCTTCTTTCTTTTCGTTTGGTTTTATTTTCCATTACTTTACCGTACTCCGGCTCTTTTGGTTATTGCCTTTTTGCGGCTGCATTATTTATGGAGTTGAAGGATGCGGTATTATTGAAAAATTATTTATCATTGCTGGTTATTCGCCACTCAATCGCTTGGAGGATTCAAGGTCGGTGTTTATTGAATTGTTAAGTGTCGTCGAATTTACCTGATTTTATTCCATTTATTAAATTTCTTAATTTTTAACTTTGCTTTACTTAAATATTTGTACAATTGAATTTTAACGCCTTCAGCTAATTTAATTTGCATTAATATTAATTATCTCATATTAATCTTTTTCGCTTCACGAAATAAATTTATATTTTTGTTGTAATATTCTGTAACGCTTTAGGTTGGTTTTTCCATTTTATTTTATTAGCATAACGAATTTGCGTGTTTTTTTCAAGGTAATAAGCTTGAGTTTAAACAAGGCTATTGCTATATATCTTTTGATCGTTCATTTTTATTAGACTTGTTTTCACTCAGGTAATAAAGGTAAGCGCTTATTTATTTTTTTATTTATCCACCTTGATCGTTTTTTTTACCATTCATGTATATTTTTCTTTAATTCAACTAACGTTGATATTTAGTTTTTGGTTCAGTTTATTTATTTTGAAAGTAACCTAAGCGATTTGTTTTTGTACGTTTGGTTGCATATTTTTGCTCTTACTTTTTCTATTTAATTTGCATATTGTTAACTATTTTGAAGTCATTAAAATTACTTATTTGTATTTCTATATTTTTTTGAAAACTGAAAAGTTTTCTGGCGCCCAATTTTTTTCATTTTTTATTAGTATTCACTTTCTGAGTTTTAACTTTGATAAGGCAATCCTCGGCGATCTACGGCCCTCGCAAACAACTAAGTTAGTCGGCGAATTCTTTTGAGTTTTTTTGTAAGTATACAGGTAGGTGATTATTTTTCTTTGTTTCGCTTTTACCTGTTATACTAAATTGACGCAGCAACGTGGGGCCTTCGAGATTGCTACTGGTTTTCTCCCCTTATCATTTTCTCATTTTTTTCGACACCTTTGTTCGGACACTTTGTAATTTTATTAATTTGCCACCATGAGTTTCAACGTTAATGCTTTGAGGGGCGATGAACTCTCTTATGAACTAATCTTCCGAGGGATAGATCCCGAATTCATGTCCGTTGACCAAAAGCGCAAGGCTTTACGTGCTAAGTTAGCCCTGGAGAAATTAGATACCTCCTTAATAAACAGTTACCCTCCTATTCAGTACGATGTTCCTGGTGAGTTGGATGTTTGTGGAACGAAATTGAGTGAGCTGTCCTCCCAGATCAATAATGTTTTTCTTAAAAAACCTACTTCTTCTGAATGTGTGAGACTTGACGCTCGGTTGTCCCATTTATTTGCTAGGTTGAATCGTTTGAAACCCGAAAGTGACCTAGAATCCCTTCACGCCGATAAGGTTAGTCTTTGTTTGGACTTACTGGACTTAGTTAGGCAAACCGTTGACGACGATGAAATCCCTGAAGATGAATCCGAGGTTGAACAACCCGAATCCAATATTGAAGAAGTTTTACCGTTAGCTAACTCCACGAGTCAGCGCCCGCGGGTCTCTTTTTCTGACGTTCAGGTAGTTGATTTATCTCGTCCAAGAGCTCCTGTATCTTCGGGTGGTGGTCCAATTGAAGATCCAATTGATGAATTACGTCGTCAACTTGATCGTTTACAACTCTCTAGAGCTACTTCGAATTCTATCACGACTGCTAGTTTACCTTCTTTTACTAAGTCAGTTCCTGTTTGTAAATGGGGTTTAACTTTTACCGGTGACGCCAGTGTTATTGGAGTCAACGCTTTTTTACAACGAGTCGAAGAACTTAGAGTCGCTCGCAATGTTTCTTTTGATCAATTATTTGCCAGTGCGGTAGATCTATTCTCTGGTCAAGGTCTCGTTTGGTTCCGAGCTGTTAGGAATCGTGTTACTTCATGGTCCGAATTAATTGACAAGTTACGTTTTGACTTTTTGCCAAATGATTTCGACGAAGCATTGTGGGAAGAGATTAAAAGACGTAAGCAAGGTTCCGACGAAAAACCAAGTTTGTTTGTAGCCGTACTTTTAAACCTTTTCGACCGTTTAGTAGAGAAGCCTTCTGAGTCATTAAAACTTAAACATATTTTACGTAATTTACAACCTTTTTATGCTACTCAACTTTCGTTAACTGAAATTAGAGACGTTGATCAACTTCTTGTTTTGTGTAAACGGTTAGAGGAAGTTAAACTTCAAAATGCTAGGTATAGAAATCCTAACCTTGATTATTCTTTACCCCTCGAACCTGATTTAGCTTACCAACCCAAGAAGAAGCCTCCAAATGTTGTTAGTGCCGAAGTTTTCACTTCTAAACCTGCTTCTACTTCTAAAGTTTTTAAGAAAGTAGCGAATCGAGCCAGGTCTAATACTAAATGTTGGAACTGTCAGGGTACGGGGCATACTTTTCATACCTGCTCTCAATCCAAGACTATCTTTTGTTACGTCTGTGGTAACCCTGGGGTTTATTTCGCCAAATGTTTAAGGTGTCATCCAAAAAACGAGGCTTAGGGATTGGATGTTGCAGCCGATCCATCCCTTCTGTAGAATTATTGAAGGCTGAACTCGAATTATGGCCATCTTGGTTGAACGTGGTACGTAATTTTTGTCGTTCCTCTCCTGAGACTTCAGCTATTTTTGCTAAACGTCCAGACGATAACAGGCCCTATGTTTCGGTTTTTATTAACGGCGAACCTGTTCAAGCTCTCTTCGATTCTGGAGCCAACCAGACTTTGATTGGTAAGAATGGTTTTTACCTAATTCGAAAACACGATCTTAAAATTAATAAAAGTAATTTACCTCTTTCCTTAACCACTGCTGATGGTAATTCGCAGACTATGTTGGGTACTGTATCACTTCCTATTTCTGTTGACGGGGTTTCTAAAACTCTTGACGCCGTTGTTTGTGGTACTATTCCGTCTACTCTTATTTTAGGGATGGATTTTTGCTACTCTTTTGGAGTTAAAACCGACTTTGTTTCTAACCAATTTTCAGTGTCTGAGGTTTCCGCATTACAAGCTATTTGTAGTACTGACGATTTGAGTCCGCAACAGAAATTATTATTGGATGAAATCATTCAAAATTTCACTGAAATTTCAGGTCCCGAGTTAGGTCGAACTGATAGAGTTTGTCATATTATTGATACTGGTGATGCAGATCCCATTAAACAACGTTATTACCCACTTTCTCCTGCTATGCAAGTTCATGCTAATGCCGAATTAGATAAGATGTTAGAGAATGGTATTATACGTCCTTCTAAATCTCCTTGGAGTTCGCCCATGGTTCTGGTTAAAAAGAAAGATGGTGAATCTTTTCGCCTGTGTTTTGACGGAAGGAAACTGAATTCTGTGACAAAGAAAGATGCTTATCCTATTCCTTTCTTATCAAGTATTTTAGATAAATTAAGAGATGCGCGATTTCTTACGTCAATTGATTTGAAGCAAGCTTTTTATCAGATTCCTCTCCATCCTGATTCACGCGAAAAGACTGCTTTCGTTGTTCCTCGTAGGGGTTTGTTCGAGTATAATGTTATGCCTTTTGGTGTTGCCAACGCTCCCGCTACGCAGCAGCGTTTGATGGATTCTATTTTCGGTCCCTTGCTTGGTGATAACATCTTTGTTTATTTAGACGACATTATCATTGTTTCGAGTACTTTTCAGGAACATTTAAGCATGTTAAAAGAAGTTTACGACCGGTTGAAGAATGCCAATTTAACTGTTAACATTGATAAGTGTGAATTTTGCAGACCTAGTTTGACTTACTTAGGTTTCATCGTTGACAAACATGGATTGCATACAGACCCTAAGAAGGTCCAAGCTATTTCGAATTATCCCAGACCTTCTACTGTAACCGAGGTTAAACGTTTCCTTGGCTTAGCTTCTTGGTATAGGCGTTTCGTACCCAATTTCGCTACTCTTTCTGCTCCCATTTCAGACCTTATTAAAGGACGTGTTAAAAAACAAAAGATTACCTGGACGGAGGAGGCTGAAACTTCTTTCCGTGAAATCAAATTACGATTAACTTCAGCTCCTATTCTTTGTAGCCCTGACTTCACTAAACCCTTTAATATACAGTGTGACGCTTCGAGTTACGGGTTAGGTTGTATTCTTACGCAAGGTGAAGGAGATGATGAAAAGGTCATTGCATACGCTTCACGTACTTTAAATTCTTCTGAACGTAATTACTCTGTGACTGAAAGAGAGTGTTTGGCAGTTATCTTCGGTGTAGAAAAATTTAGAGCATATATTGAGGGAACTCATTTTACAGTTTTTACCGACCACTATTCTTTATTGTGGTTAACTAATATGCGTGAGCCCACTGGTCGTCTTGCTAGGTGGAGTGTTAGACTTTCACAATACTCTTTTGATATTAAACATCGACCGGGCAAACACAACGTTGTTCCCGACGCTTTATCACGAGCTCCTGTCATAGTATCCGCTTTAGAACTTGCTGAAGTTGATTTAGATCCTTGGTACCTGAAGATGATTGACAATGTCCAGAATAATCCTGATAGTTATCCCGGCTGGAGAATTGAAGGCCATAGCTTGTATAAATATACTTCTAATCGACATAATATTACCGGTAATTTGATTGAATGGAAGCAGGTAGTCCCTAAATCAAGACGTAGAGGACTTTTCAAAATTTTTCATGATGAGCCTACCTCCGCTCATTTGGGTGTTTATAAAACGTTTCATAAACTTTGTGAGCAATATTATTGGCCCAAAATGCATGCCGATGTTGTTCGTTATGTCCGTCATTGCGATATTTGTGCGGCTAGTAAAGCTTCTCAGCTTGCTAGACCTGGTTTTATGGGAAAAGAAAAGAAAATTCTATATCCTTTCCAATGTTTGTCCATAGACATTATGGGTCCTTTTCCTCGTTCTAAAAACGGTCATACTAGCATCATCGTTGTGTGTGATTGGCTCACTAAGTTTGTTTTAGTGAAAGCAGTGCGTCAAGCTACCGCTAAATCGGTTGTTAACTTCATTGAGAACGAAGTTTTTCTAATTTTTGGGGTTCCTCAAGTGTGTATGGTCGATAACGGTCCACAATTCATTAGTTCTGACTTTAAAAAACTTATGAATAGTTACCAAGTTCAACAGGTTTGGTATAATGCTTCTTACCATCCACAGGTTAATTTTGTGGAAAGAGTCAATAGAGTAATTGGTACTGCTCTCCGTTCATATGTAAATGACAATCATCGCACTTGGGATGTTAATCTTTATAAAGTAGCTCATGCTTTACGTAATGCTATTCACGAAGTTATAGGTTTTACTCCTTCTTTTCTTAACTTTGGTCGAACCGTTCCGGTTTCGGGAGATTATTATGGTCGTCTAAAGAATTTTAAAGAGGAAGAACTGACTCTTGACACCCGCGAAGACTTAGTCGCTGATGTTAATCAGTTGTCCGAATTGTATCAAGACGTTCGTAGACGCCTTAACAACGCCTACCAAAGAAATTCTAAATCTTATAACCTTCGTAAACGACCTTTAAGATTTCATCTTAATGATTTAGTTTGGAAACGTAACTACGTTTTGTCAGATGCTTCACGTCATTTTAACCAAAAGTTAGCTCCTAAGTATGTCAAATGTAAAGTCATTAAAGTAATAGGACCTTTAACTTATCAACTCGCGACGGTCCCTGATAATAAACGTGTAGGTGTTTGGCATATTAAGGACCTCAAACCATGCTTTGGGGAAGAAGAATTTGAAGAATAAATTTAGTGTGAATGTGGGTGAATGCAGTGTGATTGTTGTTGGTTGAGCTGGTAGATATGTTCGGTCATTGACCCTAAGGATTTCTTTACGGTGTTTGTTCGCTCTAACTATCTATATTTTGATATTGACCTTGATTAGGTTATTTTTAGTGTTAGGGGTCGAAAAGCATTTATTTTACTCCTTTATTTATAACCATTTTGGTTTATTTTTGTTTAGGGTGCATTAACACATTCCTTATTTTTAATGCGAACCTATTCTTATTTACCGATTTGTTGGTGCTACTTCCACTGATTATGGATTTATTTTGGGAAGTTTATTTGAGTGGCGGATTTTCTGTAAATTTAACGAACTCATCCGTTGTTAGAGTGGTCAGGCACTTTCGTGTCTTTGATTGAATATTTTTCCTGCGTGTGTTTGTGTCATTTACTTCTCCCTGAAGACCTTTTATCCATGTTTTTGGTTAACAGAATCGTCTTCCTTGTACCTTTGTTTTTAGTCTTTTGTCCTCCATCCTTTCCTTTTCCTTCGCTAGTATTTTTGGGTGGTTGGTTGGGGATGCCGGCAGGCCACGGGGGTGTCTTTTCCATTTCCCCATACAAAAGGCGCTCTCTAGGGTTTTACCTTCAGGTTGCCCTTGTGTTATTGTGTTCGTGTATTTTATGTTTTTTGCAATTTTTGATTTCGTTTTCCTACCGTTGGTCACGGTGGCGGTAGTTTCAGTGGGCTAGTCGGTCCTGGACTAGTTCGCTTTACCTTGGCCTAGTGTGGTGGTGGGTTTAAGATTTTTTACTGCTACTCACTGAAAGTTACCTACGTTCACTGATGTATTCTTTCGGGAACCAGTGCCGGGTGGCTCAAGGTGGTAGTAGTTTCGTTTGTTTTTCGGCTTGATTCCATTTTGAAATTTTCTGTTGTCTTTTTAGTCAGCCACACGAAACCAACCCTCCTACCCTCTCCTTCTTCTGTGGTTGTTTTGTGCCGTTTTATCCCATTTTTTTATTGTTTTTTCTCGGTGCTGCCATGCTGTTACTCATCTATTTTTTTGTTCATTAGTGGAGCTAACACTAGTTGTGTTAGGGTGGTCGGTTGGCCCACCGGCGCAGCAGTTTTCATCCATGCAGCGAGGGGTCAACTGGCATTTGTTATTGTCATTTTTAGATGAGTAATGGTTGGGTCAGTACTGTGTTTTTTTTTCTCTCCTTTATTTTATTTTTTTAGTCCTTTGTTCTCCTTTCATGTTCCTCATTTTCTCCGCACCTTATTTTTCTCCAGTTCCATCTTTGGTGAGTTCTCTCCTCTGATCGATGGTTTCTACTTTCGTCGTCTTGGTTGGGGGGAGTGTAACGGTTCATTTTCCGTTATATTATTTTGCTCCTTTCAATTGCTTATTTACGGTGAATGCATTTATTGAACCTCTATTTATTATATATTCACTGGTAAAAGATTACGTAGTTAGTGACTTTTTGGTTTTGAGTAGGTTTTCTGATTTGGGGAGAGAGCGTCATGCGCGTTTGGGGATTGGCGTTGCGTTCTAGAACTCTTGGCTTTTTCCGTTTGGGTTGTCTGCCGAGGCAGTTGAGTTTGGTGAAATTTATCCCGAAGTTACGTATTTAATTCTAATAGAATTTTCGTAATTATAACTTCCGAGATTTTCGGTTTTGTTTCACTTTGTGAAATTATTTTTTAGAAGCACCAAGATTGTGGTGCTTCTTTCTTTTCGTTTGGTTTTATTTTCCATTACTTTACCGTACTCCGGCTCTTTTGGTTATTGCCTTTTTGCGGCTGCATTATTTATGGAGTTGAAGGATGCGGTATTATTGAAAAATTATTTATCATTGCTGGTTATTCGCCACTCGATCGCTTGGAGGATTCAAGGTCGGTGTTTATTGAATTGTTAAGTGTCGTCGAATTTACCTGATTTTATTCCATTTATTAAATTTCTTAATTTTTAACTTTGCTTTACTTAAATATTTGTACAATTGAATTTTAACGCCTTCAGCTAATTTAATTTGCATTAATATTAATTATCTCATATTAATCTTTTTCGCTTCACGAAATAAATTTATATTTTTGTTGTAATATTCTGTAACGCTTTAGGTTGGTTTTTCCATTTTATTTTATTAGCATAACGAATTTGCGTGTTTTTTTCAAGGTAATAAGCTTGAGTTTAAACAAGGCTATTGCTATATATCTTTTGATCGTTCATTTTTATTAGACTTGTTTTCACTCAGGTAATAAAGGTAAGCGCTTATTTATTTTTTTATTTATCCACCTTGATCGTTTTTTTTACCATTCATGTATATTTTTCTTTAATTCAACTAACGTTGATATTTAGTTTTTGGTTCAGTTTATTTATTTTGAAAGTAACCTAAGCGATTTGTTTTTGTACGTTTGGTTGCATATTTTTGCTCTTACTTTTTCTATTTAATTTGCATATTGTTAACTATTTTGAAGTCATTAAAATTACTTATTTGTATTTCTATATTTTTTTGAAAACTGAAAAGTTTTCTGGCGCCCAATTTTTTTCATTTTTTATTAGTATTCACTTTCTGAGTTTTAACTTTGATAAGGCAATCCTCGGCGATCTACGGCCCTCGCAAACAACTAAGTTAGTCGGCGAATTCTTTTGAGTTTTTTTGTAAGTATACAGGTAGGTGATTATTTTTCTTTGTTTCGCTTTTACCTGTTATACACTTCCTATTTCCGATTTTCATTAATTTTAATTACACAAACACACTTGCAGTCGCTGGAGGAAGCCGAAGTTATTTTGGAACACATAAATAATCAAGACCTACAACGGTTATTGCTTTATAATAACGCAAACGTAACTGGGTTGTTACTGGCGTCTTGGATGGGAAATGTAACAGCTTTGAGGTTCCTTTTGAGCAATGGTGCTAAAGCTTACGTGACTGATAAAGACGGACGGTAATACAGATTTTAAGCCAAAATAACATAAATATTTATTATAAATTTTAATTGTTAGGACTCCTTTACACTTGGCGGCGTGTTCAGGATATTATGAATGCGTTAAACTACTTTTAGATGCGGGTGCACCGGTCTCGACTTGGGATACAACGCACACAGCAACCCCAATTCATTGTGCTGCCAGTCAGGGACACCTGGCTTGTATTAAAATACTTATCAAACGAGGGGCTGAAGTTAATGCAGGTATAGCAAATAAAAGTCCGTTGCATTATGCGGTACAAAGCCTCGCAGCTGATTGCGTGAAGGAACTACTGGAAGCTGGGGCAAACCCGAATACTCCACAGGTAAAATAAATTTATATCTGTAAAGGGTGGGCTTAAAGTAATGAGAATTTTTATTGTGATATATAAAAATTTCAATAAAATGAAAACAGGCTTTTTAGTACAGGTAACGATTTTGTAAACACTGCAGTTAATTAAGAATTTCATTTGAATCTACAACAACTATTGTGCAGAGATTTGTTTATGGGTGGAAAATGATTCTTTTGTTATGTACACATGATGCCAATTTGCTTTCCTGGTTTCCCATTATTTACGAATGTTACGTTCTAAAATTACAGCAATTTCATCTCGTATAAGTTGTTTCAAGTTGTCAATATTCTGCGGCCTCGTGAAAAAACCCTTACTTTTAAGATAATCCTACAGCTAATAATCATAAGTGCTTGGACCTGGAGAATGTGCAGACCAAGGGATATGATTATTCCGTAAAATGAGACGCCCCGGAAACACTTGACGCAAAAACAAAAAATGTTGCTCCATCCAATGATTCTTGATTAGTAGTTAGAATGTCATCGACTGTTATACTGTTTTATCTACCAATGAGTACTTTAGCCAAAATAGTGACTGAGAAATAAGCATATGAAAATCATCAGGTCTCTCTAACTCACTCTGCATATAAATAGAATGCATTGAGTTTTAATAATTTATAGAACATTACACAAGAGGTCTTCTCTTTTCAATTTTTCGTAATTTGATGCGTACTTTACTCATCATACTTTCAACATCAGTTCTATACATATATCCTCAAGGGACCATAGAGGGCGTCCTAAGACTGTCTGTTAATTAGCATAAGATAGGCGGTCTTACACTAATACACACTTTCACTTTTATTTTAAAAAGTTCTTCCTCTATTTTCATACATATACTCTCGACGAATTCTTTTCACTTATTTTTGTTTTGTGCTAACTGCTTTACTTGGTTCCATGTTATATTCTTCTCCTTACATTCATCCAATCATCATGTTTTAGGTAACATGTATATCTAAGATTTGAAGCTGTTTTCTGCTTCTGGTTTTAATTTGTTCGGACAATTTAGTTTTCAAGTTAACATTGCACATACTACCTAGGTAGACAAAACTGATCAGAAATCCTCAATTGCGCATGTATGTGCTTGGAACAAAAACGATATTTTTAGCCAATTTTAAGTGGTTTTAACGTAATGGAATTCGTAAATCAGGCCAAAATATGTAAAAATCATTAGAATGGTATTTCTAAGATAATTATGAAAAATAGGTAAACATTCTTGTTGTTGTAGATAAACTTCTGTGTAGACATGTTTCCAAATGCCTTTTTCAGAACTAACCTTTTTACATGTTTCAGGTATTCGTTCACGCTGCTTTTCAGTATATTTCGGAGCGTGCTTGATTTTATAATAATTTAGACCATTTTTCTTCGGAACATTTTGAATGACTATGAGAAACACCAAAATTTGCGGCCAACTTATGCGAAGGGATATCTACTTTGTTCTCAACCTTTTTTGACACCTTCTATGGTTCGTAAACGTTTCATATTGGGGTTTTCCTGTTTTTGGGAGTTTTTTGGCAAGGAATTTCATTCCGCTTCGGGTTATAACTCGGTAAATAATAAACGGTTTTGGTCTACTCTCCCATAATGTCCGGTACTCGTAGGGCAGAGGTGTAATCGGGCCGCCCATTCTAGTACTGACCGAAGACAACGAAGCTTAACTTTCCTGATCGCACTAGACGGGGGGGGGGGGGTACCTAACAACTGAAACTCGGGACCCTAGAATACTAATTATGCATTATAAAAAAAATATGAACTGCTCAAAATGAAAAAGGGGTCAGTCAATAAAACTATTATTATTTCAGAAAGGAATTTTAATTTCCATCACTGTATAACTTAATATGGTTGATAGGCATTACGATAGTACCGAATGACAAAACATTTATTCATTTGTTTTCTAGAAGTTTATAGGGTTTGATCACCCCCCGTCCTTAACACTTCAGCACATTGTTTTGATATACTTGAAATTAGGTTTGTTTGTTTACGTATTACACGAAATTTAGGCTTGAAGGTGCAGGAATTTCTAATGCGCCTTGACTACTACACATGGTCATTGGCACTATCCGACTAGAATATTGCTTTTTTTTTTATTATAATTAAATCAGCTCAGCATCAATTATGCTATAGATGATTCAGTTGTATGATACAGTTTTTGGCTTATACTAACAGATTGAGAATAACTAGAAGTCCTCATATGTAACAATGTTCTTTGGATTAAATTCGTATAATTAGTGCTTGTTATTACAGTTTATACAGGGTGTTCCGCAACTCGAGGGCCATACTGAACATTTCTGAGGTAATTCTGGATCAAAAAGTCCTCATGAGCATTGCTCTCATGCGCTCTGTTATTTCCATTATTCGAAGGTCCCAACTTTGCATTAATAACGGGAGTGGCCATTTTGAGTAACTTTTAGATTAAAACTAATTAAAAACTTAAATAAAAATTAAATTTCAAATGTTAAATCCCTGATCACATAACAATCAGAAGCGACCCTGAAGTGCTTGGAATCATACAAATCAGCTGATTCTAAGCACTTTAGAGTCGCGTCTGCTTCTACTACGATGGCGCCGCCTGGCAACCGAAGGCAAACTAATCATAAAACTACCTGCCAAATTTTACATTAACTTGGCGTATCTGATTGTTATGTGATCAGGGGTTAAATCTACGTAAATAATAAATGCTACTGTTACAATCACTTGGAATTTAAATGTACCCATAACTTGAAAACGAGCCATTTAAGGATAAATGTTCAGGAGGGCTTTTTGATCCAGAATAACCTCAGGAATATGTGTATTCACTATGGCCCTCGCGTTGCGGAACACCCTGTATATTTATGGTAATAAGTCTTGTGGAAGTCTTCTTTTTAATCTTTGGTGTTTGTGTTTTTGGCCAAGGTTGTAGAATATTGCTGAACCTAAGTAACTTCCACCCCTGGAGACAATATTTATCATTCCAAATATCACACTAAAGGGTCGTCCACACAACGATTTCTCATACGTCTTGTCGAATCAGACAAATCGTATCAAATAAGACGGAGAGTGTGGTCCGCAAAACATACGTCTTGTATGAACTGAATGAGGTTGGATGATAAGTCGAGAATTGATACGACAAGAAGGAACGTGTGGACAGACATTCCGTCTTATCGTTCAGTTCTCACTCAGTATTTGCTTGAACATGATAGTTCCAAGTTCTTGTTAAGTTCTCCTAGTTGCAAGGAACCTTAACGTGACACTCAGTCTTTTATGAGGTGAAATAGCTTTTCTCAAATGCGTATTTTTTTTCTCGATGTGAGGCGTTACTAAATTTAACAAATGGTTGTACGTTTCAGTATCCATCCTAAAGTAATTACGCCAGTCTCCTGGCCCATCGCGTAATTCTCATAGTAACTAATCTAACATGAAAAAAATCAGGTCGCTTTAACAACCATTCCCTGGACCATTTTGATGTGCGATTTATCTGGATGTCTTTATTTTGATTTTTTTGCAATGCACACAGCATAAATTGACCACAAATGTACCTGGTGATCAACGGAATTCATAATTAGAGGAGGCTGTGATTGGTGCTAATACCAAGCCTGTTCGATCGTTTAAAATTATGATCGTCCACACCATAACGGCCATAACCGATTCACCCCCAAAACGTAACGTTTCTTGCAGTTTTGATCAAAAATCTTTCATCCTGTCTTCTCCACATCGTCATACGTCTATCGTAGTGCCTCAGTTAAAAGCTTGATTTATAAAAAAAAATTATGTGTTGACGGGCAAATTTTCTACGGGTGGCTCTATGACCATCGGCTAATTTTGAGACTTTAGCAGCTTATTTTGATCTCATATCAGCTTTATGGAACTTGTTGCATACTGTTCGATCAGACACTCCCGTATCAGTAGTATCAACTATAGAATTCAGTAGGTCACCAGTAGATTCGATCGCGTGAGACCCAAAGACGACCTTTCCGGGCGGAGGTTTTGTGTAGACGCTGAATTGCCTTCTTTTTATAATTTCTACTTCCAGATATTTAATATAAACCCTCGAAACAGAGCGTTGACTAACTAACTGCCTTCTTCAAGCAGTGTAACGGCACCGGCGGTTCGTGGCTCAAAATAGCGCCTTCAAAAAGAACGCTCAGAAAAAACAGCGCTGGTCAAAAATGTGGCTATTAAAAACGTCCTCGGAAAAAAGCCCAGTCAATAACGTCGCCCTTTTGTAGGCGACATTTTTGATCGGCGCCATTATTTCCTGGCGACGTTTTTGATGTCAATATCTTTTACCAAGTTCTGTTTTTGCAGGGCGCTATTTTTGAAGGTGCTGATTTTTACGTATACGGCTCCGGCTACTTCACCTTCACCGAGTAAACGCCTTGCAGTTCCTCTTCCACCAAAAACATCATATCAAAATTCATGGTCAATTTTGCTGACTTTGGTAAATCTTTACAACAACTTGAATTACCATGAGTACTGCCGAGTTTTATTTTGAATTTCTGTAATGATTGTACCTACTATATAAATATCAACACACTACATTATTCTTTATGAATAAATTGTAACGATAACCAGCTATACTATACAGTATTTTTCACCTAGGATTTGGGTTGTGACGTAAACGCGCTGTTTATAAATTCACACTTCATCTCTTTCTAAACTAGGTTTTCAGTATCTACTGCGCACCGACACGTGTCTACCCATACAGTTTTTGGGCGGAGCAAGTTGACGTCACAACCCAAATGCTAGATGAAAAATACTGTATCTTAATTTCGTTTTTTCCTTCATTTGAAAAAGTTTTATGAATCTATTTATGATCGATTACCTTTTCATCAGTTTATATAATTGTTTACAATAATGTTAGCACCGACAAGAAGTTAATTATTGAATATGCCAAACAAATAAAAACATTTTTCACAGTTTTTAATTACTTTAAGTCCATCGATTAAGTAGAATTTTTTACCAAAAACCCATTACAGGTGTTCACGGAAGCTCCACTACATGTGGCCGCGGCATTGGGATCTCCAGAAATAATCAAACTCCTGATTAAGCACGGGGCAGCAGTAACAGTTCAATGCGGACCGGAAAAAACTACCGCTTTACATTTAGCAGCAGAAGATGGAAACGTAGAATCTGCTCGCCTTCTTTTGGACGCTGGTGCCCATTTAATGGCATTAAACAAAAAACAGCAGACGCCGTTGCACGTGGCAACATTATGTCAATCGACTGAAACTTTGGAGTTACTTTTAAGCAGAGGAGCTGATCCAAACGCCAGTGATATCGATGGAAGAACTTCTCTACATGGAGCCATAGCAAAAGCATCACGATGCGATTGTGTACGTTTGCTTTTGAATGCTGGTGCAAACGTAAATAAACCCGATGCTTACGGATACACACCACTGCATCTGGCTGCACTTAATGAATTTTCCCATTTTGTCATAATGCTGATTAATCACGGAGGTGACGTCACAATGAGAACAAACGGTGGGATTTCTGTGCTTACGTTTATAACACGCAGAACTCCTGACGTCATCCCGAAATACATAGCAAAATTCGATTCTTCGATTAAATTAAACGATCATGAACTCGGTGATGTTGACTGTGAATTAAAGTTAGATTTTCGCGTGCTCGTTCCGTCTACTGGTAAAGGCGAAACGGAGCTTTTGTTGAATTTTATAGAAGTGGGGCACAGGGAAATCCTGAAGCATCCGTTGTGTGAAACGTTTTTGTTTTTAAAATGGAAGCGGATTCGCAAGTTTTTTCTTTTTAGTTTGTTTTATCACAAACTTTTCGTTTTGCTTTTCACGGGTTACACTGTGGGGGTTTTTCTAAGGAATTGTCCACCAACGCGAAGTTTTGAAGATAGCTGTTCGGTTCCTACTTATGTTCGTATCATGGGATATTGCTTGGTTTGGTTAAACGTTTTGGTAATGGCAAAGGAAATTTTTCAAATAGCACACAACTGGACCAGTTATGTCAAAGAATGGGAAAATTGGTTGCAATGGTTAATAATTTGTAGTGTTTTCCTTTGTGTTATACCATCCTCACATATGAACATACGAAACGCTGTTCAATCATGGCAGCATCATATTGCTGCAATCGGCATATTTCTAGCCTGGTTAGAATTAATGATGATTGTAGGAAGATTCCCCATATTTGGTTTATACGTTCAGATGTTTACGACGGTTTCCCTAAATTTCTTCAAGTTTCTTTCAGCTTATTCGTGTTTATTAATAGCATTTGGTCTATCATTTGGTGTTCTGTTCGCTAATTATCCGGCATTCGAAAACCTTACATGGGGTTTATTTAAGACAGTCATAATGATGTCAGGAGAATTAGAATTCGAAGATATATTTTATAACAGCGATTCCGAAATTTTATACCCGATAACGGCACACATAATGTTTTTCGCTTTTGTTTTATTAGTTACGCTTATTTTAAGTAATCTCCTGGTTGGTTTGGCCGTAAGCGATATTCAAGGTTTACAACAAAGTGCAGGGTTAGACCGCTTGGTACGTCAAGCAGAGCTGGTTGCTCACTTGGAAAGTATGCTTTTTTCAAGGTTACTTCGTTGTGCCCCACCGAGATTTTTAAAATTCTTCTATAAACATGCGTTGTTATTAAAATCGCAATACCATTGGGCCCTCTATGTACGACCAAACGATCCTCGTGAGGAACGAATTCCAAAGGAATTGATTAAAAATGTTTATCATTTAGTAGCAGAACAAAAAGACAAAATAAAATCAAAAAACAGAAAGAGTCATCGCAAAAGTAAAATGAGGTCTAGTTACAAACCATTTGCAAGCGTAAAGCATCCAATTATGAGTAGATTAAACTCAAACATGAGCAATACAACTTCAATCAATACACAAAACGAATCGGTTATCAAAACCCAAGTTGAGTTATTACGAAAAGAACTACAAGAACTGAATAAAATATTTCTTGATAAACTTGAATTACTTAGCAAATCCACAGAATTAGACCAAAGATGATTAATATAAAGTTTTAAAATATCAACAGTAATTCTAGTCATTAGGTACTTACCAGTATGTTACATGTATAGCTATTACCATTTTCCATAGCAATTGTGCAAGTATTTTCATGTTGTTGAGGAAGAATATAGGTTTTAATTTTAGCCTCGTTAACAACACTGACATTTGATAGTTCTTTTACTTCTTTTCCTACTGCTTCTAGTAAAACATCATTTTCCACAATGTATGCAACTATCTCGGATAATTCGGCATGATTAAATGTAATTAATGCATCGGAAACAGCATCCCATACCTGAAGTTTAAGGAAATATTTGTTTGTTGGTCTTGTATTACTTTGACTTTAGTTATACTACGTGTTTTTGATTAATACATAATTAATTGAGAATTTTCAAATATTTAAAAACTAACTTTTGTATATTTATTGTATTTTTGTATATTCGTTCGTTTCTTTATACAATGTAATAAAACTCTCTTTATTCGGGAAGAATAAATTTTATTTATAAACAAATATTCTGTTGTTTGGGCATGTCATAATAGTATGTATAGTGACTGATTATGAAACGAGTAAGCTTGCAAAATGACTCTTTATTCTTTAAAAGAAATACGAAGAGAAGAATTATTTAAATATAAAATGCAGCTGGGAAATAAGTTATTAGTTTCTGTATGTTTCAACTGTTTACCACAGAAATGGAGTTAACAGTGTGAGTTTACATTATCGCAATAGTGCGTTAAAGTAGAACTTTACATACTGTTTGGAAGACGTGAAAGCCTACTTTACACATGGTTGAAGATAAAACAATTATTTTCGATGTATTTTCCTTTTCTGTATTTTTAAAAGTTAGTTCATACATTGGGCCTATTGAACGCGAAGAAAGTATAATTAAAATATGCATATTTATTACATTTTATCGAAACTTTGGATTTCGAAAATTGGTTTCTAATTACGTATTATTTAATCAACATAATAATCCTTGAACTTCCAATTAATTTTTTTGATGTAATAGGTTATTTAATCATTGAATCCCGTTCTTCTCATTTCTTCTAAATTTATTTTATTTGAAAATCTTAGAAAAAGTAATACCTTAAAATGGGATTGGCCAGGCCAAGTGACACGTTTGCAAGGAAATAAATAGACAAAAAGGATAATGCTCTGGAACCCTACAGTGGGTAAAAGAAAAGAGATGGGCAGATGCAATTGAAGAAATCACTCTGCACAGGGATGGAGTCACCAAACTAACAACAGAAAAAGATGGCTGTTTTTGAGGGCCGCCTTGCCCTACAAAGGGATTAATAGGCCTAAATTCAAATTCAAATTTAATAGGTTATTTAATAATACTAATATTTATATTTTTACGCATTACTTTAATTTGGAAGACCGAAAGTGGAAGTTTTCGTGATTATGTAATGGCGATTCACGCTCGTTAAGCAACTTTTTTATAGAGGGCATGTAAAATTTCTGGTCTGAAGCTATTTTAGCAAAAAAAAAGGTTTGGCCACAAGATGCAAAAATAGATGATCATTGTTTTGAAGGCGACGAGCTCCCACTCTTCAGTTCAAGATCATTACCTCCCACCTTTAAGTTCAAAGTTACCACCTCCCACCATCTCAACTTGTTAATAAGACTTGAACCTTGGCTGTTGTGAGTATATTAAATGAATAACGAAGATCAGAATTAGACTTCTGAAATTAAAAAGAAAAAAGTATTAACCTGTAGGTTTAGGTTTTCAGCTTGGAGGACCAGTCGTCGACCGCTTGGTTTAAGCGATAATGAAACGTTCAAGGTTACCAACAGTCTCTCAACCCCTTTGACTTTGAGCACCACTAATAAAAGTATGTATTATGTATTGTATTATCTGTAATCTCTTATACTTTTCGGTGTCGAGGTTGGTGCGATGATGTATGAAATTTTACGGGTGTAATGCATAACCCGGCCCGTCTCTGCAGGTTACAAAATTGATGCGCCGTTTAATACTAATATACTGCACTATATGTAGAGTGTAACGTGTGTTTGTGTAGGACCTTGTTACCCTACCTCTTAGGCCTGTATTCGGAGGAGAGCGTCGTTAATTAGGTGTCGAACGACGAATAGTCACCAGGACTCGATACTAACTTCCAGACTGCAGGAAAATCCACTACATACACTGACTTTCTATTTGACGTATCTAAAGTTGCATAACTACTTAAATAAGCAAAATGGGTAATAACTGACAAGTTGAGATGATTAAATTGTTTCTTGGAATAATACGAATTAGTTTGCCTTCGAATTCTGTTTCATATTTTAAATATTTCCTATTATTGGTTCGCATGCTCTTTTAAAATTCATTTACATATTCCGAATAGATAATAGCATATTTTCTTGACTACGTGAATATGTAATAGCAAGCTTGAAAAGTAGCTACCGTGGTGTGTATCTTACATTAATTAATAATTAACGCATACCATATTTACTTAGGGAAAGTAGGCATTCATACACTAATTGCAATCTACTGTCTTTATTAAATTATGACTAATAAAATACTGAAGGCAAACCACCGTGATGAGTGAACTATGCCAACATACAAGTACAAGAGTGAAAAGGTTAACTGCATCAAAGTTTGGTAAAGTTGCAAAACTAAAGAAAACCACGTCCGTAACGAATACAGTAAAGGCTCTTTTATATAAAGAATTTTTTGGATCTTTGGCAACACAGTACGGCATACAAAAACGAAAGCAGAGCAATTGCCGAATTTCAAGAAATTTCTGGATTGGAAGTAACAAGTTGTGGCCTTTTTGTGACCCAAAATATCCATTTTTAGCTGCATCTCCTGATGTATTAGTAGGTGATGACGCTATTATTGAAGTAAAATGCCCTTATAATTCAAGAATGTCAACACCGAAAGAAGCAACTGAAAATGGCGTTAATTTTTTTTTGACAATTAGTGCCAGCGGTGCAAGGCACCAGGGCGCCAACCCTTTAGGGGCGCCGAAAGATTTTTAATTTTATTGGAGTTATTTTATTATTTTATACTCTATTTTGCAATTTGCAACCTTACGGAAACGAAAAGTGGACGTGGACCAGGATAAATGCGACATAAAAAAAGCAAACCCTGTATCTGTTTATAAAAACCGTATCGGCAATGGACGAGACGGCGCGACGCTTTGTTTACCTTTGTTGCACGTCCACCTCCGGTCGACTTAGTCAGTATTGGCAACATAACATAAATTATTACTATTTGCTATACTCAACTATAATTTAAAAAAATATGAGATTCACGAAAGTTCGATAACGATTTGTAACTATGCAAAATTAACAGCAATGATGTTTGCTATGGTTTTATCTAAATTTACAAATTAGTAGATCAGATAAGATTTTGTGATCGCAACCAAAATTTTTTACCTTCATTTTAAAGCCGTTTTTCGCGCACAAACTGGGGCAGGTTTTTTCATTTTTGAAGGCGGCAATATTTAGTTCGCACCTGGACACCAACTGCTCCAAGAACGGCCCTGGCACCAAGTACAAGGTCAATTGAACAACGCCAATAAAAACAAATGATATTTTGTTGTATGGACAGCAAACGACTTGTTTTATTAAATTATATACAGGGTGATTCACGACAAATAGTAAATATTTTAGGCGGTGGTAGTATGGACTATTTTGAGTAAAAAAGTTCATATAAACATATGTCCAATTCTCAATAATTACGGATATGTAGCTGTTTTAATGTTACCCATTAAAAGTATCATTAAACGAATCAAGGAAAGACAAATCACTTATTTATTGCATTTATTTACAACAAAATAAAACAAAACAACAACAGTTTAAAGCAAATGCTCAAAAATACCACCACCGACTTCAATACACCTTCTAACTTCTAACTCTGTGTAGCTCTTTTGAGTTTGTCTTGTTGTTCCTTTATGAGAGCAGCACTACTTATTCATAATGCGACCGACCAATTCTTCTCTTGTGTTTACGCTTTCTTTTTCTTTCCACACACTCACTTGTTTCTACTAACTGAAGAATGACTTCTATTTCGTTTTTAAAGTGCTTAATGCTTGTCGTCTGTTTCTGTACCCGCCAACTTCAAACAGCTACATATCCGTAATTATTGAGAATTGGACATATGTTTATATGAACTTTTTTACTCAAAATAGTCCATACTACCACCCCCTAAAATATTTACTATTCGTCGTGAATCACCCTGTATATATACAAGGATAAAAAGTTCTGGGAAAGCCATGTTCCCAAACTTATCTATTTTTATAAAAGTGCACTTTTGCCTGAATTAATCGATCCCCGTAAAGTAAGAGGCCAAGAATTGCGTAAAAACTATATTTGACAATTTGGGGTTTATTTTTATTATAATATAACGTGCATTAAAAAATGCCCGAGCTTATAACTCATGTACTATGTATTCAGTTTTGTATGATTTATATTGTAAAATATTTTAACCTTTTGAAAAATAATTTAGTTTTGCCTTTATTATGAACCCAAAACGCGCACAAACTAGCTAGAAATTGATCAAAAATAGTTCAAAAGCTTTAAAAATATAATACTTATATGTTTAATTCATGTTAAATTCCAACAGATGCATTTAAAAACACTAGAACTAGAAAATTCCGCGTACCAATAATCTACGGCACGCTGAAATAGAAAGTTGTGATCTATCGCACTCTGTTAGTTGAGTTGCCTACACGCTACATTATGAATAGTGAGTTACAACGATATTTCTAAAATCTTATTACCATTTCCGAATTAATTTGCATTTTGGAAAAATGTCCGTGTGGCATTTGAAAAGGGGATGTTTTATCTATCTATTAACGTGGAGATTTTTTCGATATCTCAATTTCTGCAAATACTATTTGAATTTTTTAAAGTAAAATAGAGTTGTGTTTTTTTTATTTTTTTTAAATTTAACAAAACAGAGGTGTCTATAGACAGACAAAAGATAAATGATTTGAAACAAAAATCGCCCGCCACCCCTACATTAAAATTGGTTCTCAAAAAATGGAGCAAAGTTTGCATATAATTGACTTTCAAGGTGCAAACTCCGTCGTTAATAAAAGTTTAATATTAAACAATAGTATATTACGTGCCAACTGATCGTAACAGTATTTTTTTGGATGAGCATGCGAGGCCAAAATAGTTATTTTTGTAACAAGTACCTAAAAATCATGTTTTTTGGGACGAATCGATGCTGTTTCGGACGAGGCGAAGCCGAGTCTGGAATAGCAGATGAGTCCAAAAAAACGATTTAGGAACGTGTTACAAACAACATTTTTTTGTTAAAGCTTCCAAAAACAGATTCAAACCTGTTATTATGTATGATTAATGTGATCAGAGCACATGTCACTATAATAGTACCTACGCAAAAGGTAGCTATGACAACTTTTAGGGACTAGGCCGAAAATATAGCATTTTACGGACTTAAATGAGTGTCACTATAGTAACCAGACTTTTTGGGATTGAGTCCGGAAAAAAACCATTTTACGGACTTAAATGAGTCCGTAAAATAGCTACTTTTGGGAGCGTGTACTAAAAAAATACTTACGGAACAAGGCGCATATACTATTCTTTCGACCGCCTGAAAAAAATATCAAAAAACGTAATAATATTAAAATTAAATTAACATGATTCACAGCTGTCACAATAAAATTGCGAAGTCACGTGGCGGGGTATACGAGTATAATGTTCACTTACCAGTACTAGTTCGCGTAAGTTAACATTATAGTACTGTTGTTACATTCATTACTATGACAACAATAAACAAACGGTAAATTCCACTTAAAGGCTGGTCGCTGACATGCAATTTTTAGTTTTGCAATAGTTGCGCAACATTTTGATCCGTGAACTGATCAATCGCGCTGACATACGCAACTAAATCATCGATCACACTAATGTAAGCACACATGCAACTAAACTGTTTAGTTTTATCATGAAGTTTAACATTAATAAAGGTGTAAAACAGGTAGATGCACTATCTGCAACTATATTTAACCTGGTATTGGAGGGAATAATTAGGGGCGCTAAACCAAACAGTACAATAATACAGCAAGAAGCCCATATGCCGATGATTTGGCAGTAATAGCTAAATCAAACAAAAATGTATAAATATACGGGGTGTTCCATTTAAAATAACAAAGTTGATGTTAATTCCGGCGAAACCGGAAGTGACAGAAACGTGTGTTCTATGTCAAAAAATGCCATTTAAAGAGTATATTATATATGCCAAATTTCATTTTGATATCTTAAACTATAATTTAAAAAATAGGGGTGCCCCTGGTTTCATTGACACCCGGTATAAACGTATTTATGGTTGAATATATATTATTTAATACTTATTAAACTTTTATTAGTGGTGCTTAAAGTCAAAAGGGTTGATGGAGTAACGGTAATCTTAAACTGAAGGGTGTGAGGTGGTGACCTTAAACTGATGGGGTGGGAGGTGGTGACCTTCAAAACGACGATAACCTTGAAAAAGTGGTGGGAGAATGGGAGATAAACATATAATACGCAGCTTGTTGATATAATAAATTAAACGTAACGAAAACAATATCAATGAGACAGATAGACAAACATTTGCAATTTTTGGCTTTTTTTAACTTTCCAACAGACAACATAAAACTATAATGGTCCCGTATTACTACATATATGTATATAACATACCCATCGTCCATAGTATATCAAGCGATTATAATATGTACTGATAAAAGTTTATCAAGAGCAACTTGTTGCAGATAATATAATCATCGTATGTTAAATAAGATACCTACTATAGAAGATCAGTATACATACTGCCTCGATAATCTGGGTTAATTGTGTCAACCCATAGTATCAGAACATCCGAATTATCAAATCAAAAAGGAAACATATTTCAAGAACAAAAATGGAATGATACAAAAAGCACATTAACTTATTAAGAGTAAATCTAGTAATTTTTTGTTTCAATTTTTCAGAGAATAATCTAATTGAGTGGTAGAACATAATAGGACAGAAAGCTGGACAATTTAACGATGCTCATGAATATGATAGAAGAGAGCATCTTAAAAAACCAATAACTGAAAGAGTGGCAACCCTAATAATGTGTTTAACAAGTTGCTTAAAAATAATAAAAGTGCTAACACCAAAACAAATTACATGTATTAGTTTGAATTTCAGAAATAACGAGTGTTAGAAAACTTGTCTTATCAGAGTCACATATGAAAAAAATGAAGTGTCTTAGATTAATTCTTAAATATCCACTACCGACATACATTTTAATTAGCACAGGCAACGCTAATAAGACGAGTTTTCTAACACCCGTTATATACCTAACCACATTTTGCATTCACAGACTTGCACAGTCATTGTCAGTGTTAAAAGAACGTCTTCCGGATTAGGATCATTATTGAGAAAGAAGAACTCTACGTTTCACTTGCTTTTTTAACCCTCCGGTACTAACATAATTTTTGTAACCTTAGTACTAACATCGGTCTGTGAGACCGAATCCAGAAAAATCTATTTTTCTTTGTCTCTTTGTTTTTATAAAGTGAGTTTGTTTATTAAAAACACAATAATATAATATAATATAATAAAAATAATCAAAACAATGTTAAATTTCCTGAAAATTCAAATAGTACTGCTACTACTATCATCCGTCCGGAAGACCGAACTACGCATAAAGTCGACAGAAATGCGAATACACAGTTTCCACTAACAGGTCTGGCCTTTTTCAAAACTTCTATCTAAAAAAAAAATTATTTGCTTTTCTATTTTACAAAAAATAATCAAAGCAATGTTACCTTTCCTTAGAACTCAAGTAGTACGGCCACTACTAACATCCGTCCGTAAGACCAAACTACGATAAAACCTACAAAAATGCTAATACACACTTTAAACTGAGACAACTGGCCAGTAACTAAATCAAATTAAGATAGCTAGCCGCACAACGACTTCGGCGCACGACGCACAAGAATATGTGGAAAATAAAGGGAGGTCGGTCAGTCCGACGGCATGGTAGCACCGGAGGGTTAAGGGGATTAATCAGGGGGAAAATGGGGTATTAAAAGAGCATGGTAACTCAACTTAGTAATCACAGCCTTCTTCTGAAGGGTTTCGTCTCTGGCTTGGTTAACAAATTGAGTTCTCGTGTCTTCTTTCCTCTTGTTAAAAGAGTTACGCCTCAAGCATGGTTAACACGTTGAGTTACCATGCTTTGTTAGTGCCCTATTTTCCTCCTGCAGAATGACAAACCCCTTAAGAAAGTTTTAACAATGACAAGGTCCCAACCCGGAAGACGTTCTTTTAACACTGACACTGACCGTGTCTTCGAATTGGTTTGATATTTAATTTAAAATAGCAAACATCAAACCTGTAGCTTTTTAACTGGGGCATATCGCATAGCAGCGATATGTTTCCATGCTCCGATCTTGTTTAGTAAATTGTAAGTACTTGGATTTAATGCTGAAACTCGATTACTATAACGTTCCTTTAATTTCCATTCGGGTTGTTTCGCTCCTTCCAGAAGCAAAATCCGTTTATCTGACAGCCTGCTGTTTTTTCCTAGAATTCGTTAAAATTCAAATACTGGAAGGAATTTCAACAAGAATAATAAGAAACATAACCTATAAATCTAAAACACCTTCAACTTACCTAATGTACAGGCCAAGGTGGTGCCAACCATGCCACCGCCAGCAATAATTATATCATAATGATTTGATGAACTGTAATTTAACGCACTATTTACACCAGCAACGTTATTAATTATTGAATTTTTTAGTAAACCACGAATATGTGGTTTAAGCAACATCATTGCATTTTGTGACATATTGCAATTTTGATTGTTAATAACTAGTTAGGTACATACACGGCTAAAATTTAGAATTTGAAAGTTTACAAAATGGGAAAAAACAATGTTTTGATTTTCACGTGTATTATTACATTACAGCGCATGAACAACCGATTACATTATATTTGCGGCTAAATTAACGCCGATTGAGTAAGGCGCCAAATTTAAATTGGGTAATACTATATTATATTAATATTTATAATTAATTAGAAGCTTTGCGATATATAAATGCTGCGAAAGGGTTAAGTTTGTGCGACTGGAAGATCGAATGAATCTTATTAATTGACTTAAATTGATAAGTTCTTATTGGCAACTGGTAACCAGCCCTTTAAATATTTAAATTTCCCAAAACTAGACACGTTGATTTGTATTCATTTTAAGACAGTTTTTAATGTGTGTTACGTGACCTTATTACATTGAAAATGATAACGTTTTGAGCTCTACAGATTTTTCTTGCAAAAACAAATTTCAAAGATAATATTATTTTATTAGTTCACGTCCACATTAATTTAATGAAAATATTTAATATATTCCATAAATAATAAACTAGGCTCGATATTTGCGTTAGACTACAAAATTGATTCTGCAATTCTAACTCAAGGTTTTTATGAGTTAAAATTTATTAATTTTTTTAAAATTAATTTATTAAAATTTTCAACTCACATCCATAACAAAATTTTCAAACCTACAACTGCAGACTGAATTTTAATCCCAGATTCCCAGACTAAAATCTTCACATCGGAACCGCAAAATCAATTTTGGAGAAGCAATTTAAGGTTCAAATTTCATGAATTAATAATATTTAAATATTCAACTTAAGTACTAACAAAAAGTTTTTAAAACCACCAAAACCAGACAGACATCTTTAAATCAGTACTACAAAATTGATTCTGCAATACCAAGTTTTTATGAATTAATATTAAAGTGTTCCACTTAAGCCCATAATCAAATTAACTGCACACTGAACTTCGAACCCAGACTGAAATCTATAAATCAGAACTTCCAATTCGATTTTTCAAAGCCAATTTAAAATTAAAAAATGCTAGTATACAGAAATAAATTTTCGAATTACCTCCGATTGAGTTTCAAACTCTGACAAAAATCTTCAAAAAATCAGGTTTAAAATTTATTGAACGAAGGCCTCTTACACAAAATTAAACACTCACTGCTAGATCCTTTCTACTACCTTCTGAAATCATACTTAAGAGATAAATATTTGATATTTTCTAACAAAAGTTAACGATGAGACTTCTTAGTTCCAACCCATCAAATCTGGAGTCCCTTAAGGTAGCGTTTTAGGGCCAGTCTTGTATCTGATACTGCAAGAGACACATTTGCAGATGATACCGTCATCATAGATGTTCATGAAGATCCAGTAATTGCTTCTGAAAACCTTCAAGAACATCTCTTCCAAATAGAAAGATGAAAAATAAAAATTAATGAAAGTAAGTCACAACATATAACCTTGTCCTCCAGTGTAGTACATTAACAATATAGAAATACAATTAACAATCTGTGTTAAGTACTTGGGGATCCATCTCGATACTAAACTTAACCGAAGAGAACACTTACCTAAGTAAGAAACGAAAGCAGATTTTAGCAGATACATCCGAAAATGAGAGAACTGTACTAGCTGATTGGCAGAAACCCACGAATCTCATTAGAGAATAAGATTCTAATATAAAAAGCGGTAATTATTCCAATTTCGATCTATGGTATCGAACCGTGGGGTTGCGCTAGCAAGTCCAGGGTCCAGCATAGCTGTAATACAGCGAACACAATCAAAGATCCTAAGAACAATAATTATTGATCCTCCATGGTATGTCACAAATATCGCCAAACTTCTTTGACCGTCGACCCCTTCAAGAGTTTCTAGACTTTTTATCGACCCCCCCTATTTTACTATTGCGTAATTAAACTATGACAAGCAAAAAATACGTTCATGTGAGTTTTTAAATTGTTTATTTTATAGATACTCATTACTCAACTGTTCAACATAGAAAAGTTTAGTTCGTGAATGAATAACGATTGAATTATAATATGTTTGTTGATTTCAAACTCTTTTTCGAACATTAATGCTCACTTGTATGTCGATGCGCAAAAATGAGACTGGGATCGAATACATGTAAGTATAAGTAAATAAGCAACCGCGCACGTGTTGCAATCTCGCTCCCACCGCGCCGGCCGGGCGGAAACCACCGACATCCGTTTATTAGTAAATACGTCATTTTGGCTTACTTGATTGGCCTCCGTAACTATCTTCATGGCCTTCCTCTATCTTACAGGTCCTATTCATGTTACTGTTCCTACAATTCACTCTTAATTGCGTTGTCCTTCAAGATGGAGGTAATCCAAGTTAATCGAATTAAATATTACCCGTACAATGATGTCTTATATTTTGCTATCGACACCGAATCGACCCCTGCGCTCGAATCGACCCCTAACAATGTTATTTCGACTCCTGGGGGTCGATATCGATCACTTTGGCGACCCCTGGTCTAAGAGATAATTTAAAAGAGAAGCGAGAAACATCATCAGAAACTAGAAATACACACCAATACATTATAATTGCAGCCACTAATGCAAAAGAGAAACCACAGACGACTGAAAAGAAGATGGCCAGTAGACCTGATATGAGGTGAAGAAGAGGCTTTTCCAATAGAGAAACCTTATCAGGACAATAGTCAGACTCTTTAACCAGTCTCCCAGCCAGAAAAATAGCTTATAGAATGCAAATTCTGATTTCTGTTTAATAAATTCAGCTAAAAAAAGTCTAACACGAAAGTTTCTAATCTAAAACTGCAGATTGAATTTGAATCTTAAACTGAAATTTTCAAACGAGAACTTTAAAATCAGTTTAGAATTGTAGAATCAATGTTTTACTCCTGATTTGAAGATTTCAGTCAGAGTTTGAAAATCAATCTGAAGTTGTAATTTGAAAATTTCTTTTTGATCTTTCAATAGTTCAAATATTAGTTCAAGAAATTTCAACCTTTATTTGGTTTTGCAAAATTGATTTCAGTTTGGGATCAAAACTTAATCTGAAATTGTATGCAAATTTGAAAATTTCGTTATGGATTTGAATTTAAAATTTGAATATTTAATGATTTCAGTATGGTTTTGAAAATCAATCTAAAGTTGAATTTGATTTTTTTTTTAAATATTTGCGCCGAATATTCGAAAATTCCTGAAATTTTAAATTGGTTTTGCAAAATGGAATTTGAAGTTCTGATTTGAGGATGTTAAATCTGGGATTGAAATTCAGTCAGCTGCTGTTAATTTAAAAATGTTATGTTATGGATTTGAGTTGAAAACTTGAATATTAATTCAAAGAAGGCGAACCTCAAATTGGCACTGCAGTATTGGCCCTGATTTGAAGATTTCAGTCTGAATTTGAAAATCTGAAGTTGAATTTGATAATTTCTGCGTCCATATTTGCCTTGAATGTTCTAATATTAATTTATGAAATTTGAACCATAAATTGGCTTTGAAAAATTTAGTTCGAAGTTCTGATTTGAGGAATTCAGTCTGGGGTTGAAACTTAGTCTGCGTTGTGAATTTGAAAATTTCAGGTTCTGAAAAATTTGAACATTAATTCAGCAAAATCGATGTTGTACGAATTATGATTTGAAGACTTCAGTTTGATTTTGAAAATGGGTCTGAAGTTATCGTTTTAAAAATTATTTGCTGGTATTTGCCGTGAATATTCTAATGTTAATTCATAAATTTGAACCTTATATTGATTTTGCAAAATAAATTTTGAAAGTCTGATTTGAGGACACCAATCTAGGGCTGAAATTGATAGATTTAAAAATTTCTTGTTATGAATTTGGGTTAAAAATTTGAAAATTAGTTCACGAAACTTGAACCGTAGATTGATACTGCAGAGTCGATGTTGCAGTCCTGATTTGAAGATTTTAGTTTGGATTTGAAAATCAATCTGAAGTGAAATTGAATCTTTGTTAATATTTCCGTTGAATATTCAAAGATTAATTCATGAAATTTGAACTTTAAATTGATTTAATCAAATGGAATTTGAAGTTCTGATCTGACAACGTTAATCTGGGATTGGAATTCAGTCTGCGGTTGTTAATTCAAAAAAATTATGTTGTGGATTTGTGTTGGAAATTTGAGTATTGATTCTGAAAACTTGCACATCAAATTTATAGTCTTGATTTGAAGATTACGTCTGGGTTTGAAGACCAAAGCTGAAGTTGTAATTAAAATTTCTTTGTTGATATTTGAGTTAAATGTTCAAATATTAATTCATAAAATTTTAATTTGAAATTGGTTTTGTAAAATCGTTTCGGTTTGGCATTCAATTCATTCAATTCAATCTACAGTTGTTGATTTGATAATTTCTTCTTACGGATTTGTGTTGCAATATAATTCATAAAATTTGAAACTCAAATTAGTATTGAAAAATTGATGTTGTAGTCTTGACTTGAAGATTTCAGCGTGTGGTTGAAAATCATGTGTAATTTGAAAGTTAAATATTTAAATGTTAGTTCATGAAATTTGAACTATAAATTGGTTTTGTAAAATTGTTTTCAAGTTCTGATTTGGATAATTTAGTCTGAGATTGAAACTCAGTCTGTAGCCGAAGCTTTGAAAATTTGGTGATGAATTTGAGTTGACAATTTTTATATTAATTCATGCAACTTAGCCCGATTTAAAGATTTTAGTTGTAATTTTAAAAATCTTTTGTTGGTATTCAGTTGAATATTTAGATATTAGGTAATTCGTAAAATTTGGAACTTAAATTGGTTTTGCAAAATTGATTGAATTGAAATTGGGTTTGAAACTCAGTTTGCAGTTGTAGATTTAAAAATTTCGTGTTATGGATTTGAGTTGAATATGTTAATTCATGAAACTTAAACCTCAAATTGGTATTGAAAAATCAATGTTGTAGTTATGGATTTGAAAATCAATCTGAAGTTCTAATTTAAATTTTTGTTTATTGATATTTGCCTTGAATCATCGAATATTAATTCATTAAATTCGTTTTGTAAAATTGAATTTAAAGTTCTGATTTTAACCTGGGACAAAAATTCAGCCTGCGGTTGTAGATTTGAAAATTTCCTTGATTTTTGAAGATTTCTGGAGTTGAAAATCACTCTTGATTTGAAATTTGGAATGTTAATTCATGAATTTAGATTATATATTGGTTTTGTAAAATCACTGGTTAAGCTTGGATTTGAACATTTGAATCTAGAGTTGAAATTCAGTTTGAAAAAACCGATTTTGAAATTTTGGTTCGAATTGTGAACTGAAATAGGTAACTACAGAAATAAAAAATTTGTTTCAAAACAGCTTTCTAAGTTGTAGTTTGTGAAAAAACCATCTGTTCTGCAAAGATAAGCTTGCCAAAAATAAAATTATGATTATTTAGTATAAAAACTGATATTTCAATATGTTGTTTGAACTGATTAGGGAACAAACACTTAGAAAGAACTGTTTGTTGTTATTGTAAAAATAAATTACACCTCAATTTTAAGTGAAAACATCGCAGCTACCCTTGTTATTACTGGTTTTTGATAGATCTACTCAAAGAAGAATTGTATCTTATTCTAACTGAAATTTAAAAACATCAGCACAATTTCGCACGTTTATAACTGCATTCTCAATTAATGTTTCTAAAGACCTTTAGCAATCCTTAGCCAGTCAATCTATCAGAACGTAAATAAATCAGAATTGAATTTAAGTAATATATTAGGCTTTCTCTGAAACTTTCATTCGTATTAAATCCACGCGGAATAAATTTCTATCGTGCTGAAAAGTATCGATTTGGGCAATTGCGTCTATCGGTTACTATGGAAATAATTGTAAGTGTAGCTTGACAACGCAATAACAATATGGTAGTTGTACAATGTCGGATCACAATAGTGCAGTGTTTAATAATGCTTGTCGTAAAGTACCAAGAGATCCAGTTAGCCAACAACCTTCCCCAATTTATGCACAAAAATACATGAACGAAATGGAGAATAATGCTCGTAAATTAAGCCTCGATAGTAAAAATTTAAGTATAAAGTCTAAATATTCGCCAGAATCTGATAGAAGTGTTCTTAAATCTTTGATCGAATTTTATGATAGTATTCCTGAATATGATGATATTCACCATTTGTCCAATAAAGACTTCTATAGAAAATTGCAGAATTTGAAGGAAAAACAAAGAACGTTTTATAATTACGTACACGGTGGCCGTAAATATGATACTAAAGCTGCTAACTGGGTAGACGATTATAAAACTATTAACGTTGGAGAGAAAAAGTCGAGGAGGGACGTTAGAGCAAGCCCAAAACCAGCCATTAAGCAATTTTGTGGTACTCCTACGTTAAATAAGTTATCATCAAGCGCCTTAAAAAATGCGGAAGACGTGGAATCGATTTTATCTTCAGATAAAGAAATGCTTCTCAAACCACCTTCTAGAAGATCAGTAAGGATAGAAAGTCCAAGTGATAAATCTGACAGCGCTGACCTTCCAAACTTGGGTAGTAAATCCAGGGCAAACATTTCTTCAGCTGGTTCAAAAATCTACGACAAATCCAGCGGTTCTTATAACGAATCTGCTTGGGATGATTTAAGCGTAAACGATTTTCGATTGGATTCCGATCGAGATATTCCACCAGTAACCAGAAGTGCGCCCAACAGTCCCATTCGAACTAAAAATGAGGTCGAATGGAAGGAAAACGGAATTACGATTCCAAAACCATTTAAAATGACCGTGAGGTATTTACATTCTTCTCAACCTAAAATCAATCAAATAAAAACTAAGTAATTTTAGGGACGAAGAAAACAAAATCGTGGACGAAGTTTTGTTAAACGTCCAAAAACCAACAGAAGAAAAACCGAAAATGTTTCGTGCTAATCCTGTTCCTATCGAATCGAGGGTTCCCTTATTTAATAAAATAGTAGCAGATCAAGAAATACGGTAAGCACAAACAAGTTACAAACGTTATATGACATTAAGCGATGTTATTTTAGAAGTGAAATAGTCAAACAGAAGAGTAAGGATGCTCTGAGAGCACAGATGCGTCCATTTTCATTCACTCGAAGAGAAGAAGAAATGCAAGCTCTTACGAAACGTTTGTCTAAATCATATCCGAGCATTTTTCTTGATGATATGCCGATGAAAGTTAAAAAGTTTCGCGCAAAACCTGTGCCTAGAGCTTTGTTTAGTAACTATGTATATCAGAAGATGGACGAAAATGAATTTTACAGGTTAGTGAAAGGTTATTGAGGTCAGTATTAGTTCAAGTTACATACATTTAAGAGCTTTACAAAGAAAGATTCGGTCAGAGGAAATGCTGAAAAGGGCATCTTTGCCACCATCTATGGCGAAACGTGAAAAAACTAAACCAAAACCCATAATCTGTCCAAGATCCTTCCGAAATGTGGAGTCAGAGAGTGAATTTGATGCTTCTATAAAATCAAATCCTATTCCTAATTATAAAGCAAGTCATGACAGGCTAGAAAAGGAATTGGAATATATGAAAGGCGATTTCATCAGTACTAGCCCCGCCCCTTTCAGGTTTAAAACGTCCAAAAGGAGTGCTGAAAGAAGGGTACGTTGTTTGCAACAAATTTATCTTACAGAAAAATCAATGAGGTGATTTCGTAATTTTAGTTGAAACGTTGCTATGGGAGTTCTAGAAATTCTTCAGCGGCTAGTAAAAATACTGAAAATTATCGTGCAACTTCAGCAGCTGATTTACTGTCAGTAAACAAATCAAATCTAGCTGCTGTTTTGCGGATTCAATCAGCTAAGTATGTGGGAAATTTGAAGGTATGTTTTTACTTAGGGTATATATTTTAGACAAAAAATGGAGATGGAAATGTGTAGAAAACTGGAACAAACAAAACTGAAAGAAGAAGCAAGATGGCGAGAAAAACTTCTGAGGAAGAAACCAGCATGGCAGTCGTTGACTTACAGTCACGAAGAAGATTTAGCTATGCGGCTGCAATTAAGGAGGGACGAAGAACGTTTACGTGGCGAAGAACATCGACATAGGATGGAATTAATGTATGGGAGAGTGAATAAGATGCCTATGTTATTTGAAAGGCAAACACAGGTAGCAAAACTTGCGTGCCACTCAGAATTTGTTTTAAAATCAATAAATTAACTTGTTTTTAGTATAAGCGTTACCCAGTAACCAGAGAAGAATTGATTAATAAGTTACACGAGGATTATAACGTTAACTATTGTAGATATTCTGATTCGAGTCCCCTGTCTTCCAGTGATGCATCCGGTAAGGCACTGAGCATAAAGGACGTAGATCAGGATATATTAAAGGAAGTGCTACAAGCCAATGAAGAAAAAGAAAAATGCGACACACCTTAACTGTTATCATAAAGACTGATTTACTTAAGTTGTATTGTGCAATATCGATTTGTATTAAAATATTAAAGCATGGTAGTTGATAATTATTGACAGACTCTTATTTTCTGTAATGTGCAATGTCGATCTGTATTAAACGCATGATAATTGTTATGTTTTGATTTAGTGTGTTATGAAAACAATAGTTGTTGGTTGCCATAAAAAATAAAATAATTCAGTCTCGAAGTCTGATAAGCCAATTGTCGAAGCTGATGATGCAAGCACGTTGGAATAGGCAAAGCTGCAGGAAACGATAAGATCAAACCTGAAATGCTCGAATTTATGGGACAGAGGGATTACACTAATTGCACAGAGTGATTACTGATTACATTAGCGTGCAAGCATAAGTCAATTCCTAGAGATTGGCAAATATTTTACACCTATATAGGAAAGGAGATAGTAGGTGTTGTAATAATTATTATCGTGATATCTCATGTCTTACTATTCCGTTTAAAGTATATGAAAGAATACTTACACAAAGATTGAGAGTGATTATTGCGAGTCAATTAGGAGATACCCAGTATGGCTTCAAAGGTAACAACAGCGTCATAGATCCGAGTTTTGCACTAAGACAAATCTGTAACAAAACAATTGCTTATAATAGAAGCTTGGATGTATGTTCTGTCGATCTAATAAATGCATTTGACACTGCTCCAAGACAAAAAAATCTGGGAGATCATATTAAAAAGGAACGTAAACAAAAATCTAATACATAAGTGCCATAAAAAGTATCTACAACATTACGAGAAATTATGTGAGAACAGGAAATATAGTATCCAAAGAGTTTAAAACTGAACAAGGGGTTCGTTAGCAAGGAGTCCTCAGCCCTCTTCTATTCACCCTTAGAATTGTTGAAATCTCTAATAGTTGTATATCCAATATGCAACAAGTTTTGATTGGGTATACTGGCAGTTACAGCTAGTGTGAGCTTCACACTTCTTGTATGCAGATGATTTGGTCCTATCAGCAAGAACTGAGGAAGAACTGCAAAGCACTTTAGACCAATGGAATCAGGTATTAAAATCATTTGGGATGGCAATCAGTAAAGAGAAGGCAGTAGCGATGGTAGTAAATAGAGGAAGAAGACAGGACGAAGTTAAATTAGACAGCGAACAGATTAAACAATAGGTAGACTTTAAATATCTGGGATCGTTGATAAGTAGCAGAAGTAGTACAGATGCTGAAATTAATTGTAGGTTAAATGCAGCGGAAATGCCATTAACAAGGTAATTCTTTTCATAAAGGAAATATCACAGAAAACTAAATTAAAAGTTTATAATACCATTTGCATCCCAACATTGCTATATGGTAGCGAATCTTGAACTATCAATAAACGGCAACACCAACGTTTGCAGGCATGCGAAATGCGCTTCCTCCGGAGGTTAGGGGGTGTCACAAAGTGGGAAGGGTGATATAAGAGTAAAGCCAAGAATCAGATCAATCAGATAAGGTTACAAACTAAACAACTGAGATGGTTTGGGTATGTTAGCAGGATGACGAATGAGAGAGTAGTTAAAAAGATATGGAACGCCAGAGCTACAGGTACGAGGCCCAGGGGAAGACCTATAAGCTCTTGCAATAATGGGAGAGCGAGGATACTGGAAGTTAAAGAAATATCATGGAATAGTGCAGTGAACATCAAAAGTGAACAAAAAGGGAGAGAGAGTCGAAGTCTGAAGTCTAATCTTTAAATTAAATATAACAAATATTGGCGACAAGATAAACGTTGTTAGGTAGAATGTAGGGACGAGCTCAAGACAATGAAACATTACAAGTTGTTGGTTAACTCGGAAAAAAATTTCCATGAAATGATCTAGATTTTTGTGAAGCTAATATAGTAAATGCAAATAAGAAAGTTCTATTCTTTAACAGGTTGGAGAAACGACTTATAAAATGCTATGGCCTTTAGCCATACAAGTGACACCAATTACGAACCCAGACTTAATTAAATTACACAACGCTTTAATTTTAATATCAGAGTAAAAAAAAGAAAGCATTAATAGCCGAATTTGTAGCAAATTTAAGAAAATGAAGTGAAAACTGTAATTTTAAAGAACTGGACAACATGTTACGTGACAGAATTGTTTTTGGTGTTAATGATGAAGTGTTACAGAGAAGACTATTTGCGAAACCACATGTAACATTTATGAAGGTATGGGAAATTGCAGTTGCAGTCGAAACAGCAAATAAGAACATCAAAGATGTTGGATTATCATTTAATAATGAAGATGAAGTATTGTTGCTACACCGCCATGATTATAAAAAGAATGTTAACGTAAATCCTATTGTTGCCACCAAGAATTTAAAGTCATGCTATCGTTGTAATGGACAACACAGTTCTAACAATTGCAAATTTAAAATGTAGATTTTGTTTATTTATTATTTATTTATTTTAAAATACCCACAGACAAAATACGGAATGCTCGATCAAGATCAAGATTGACATCTCTGCATGTTCGAGCAGGATCGACATCCTTGCACGTGCCCGTTACCAGCCCCTTAAACATCCTGCTGGATCAGCCGCCCACGTCACCGGACACTGTTCGTTCCTAGCCGCATCAACTCTCCGCTGGCACCGCTCGCCGTCGCTGGCCGCTGCCTGTTCCTAGCCACGCCGGAACCGCCCGTCGTCGCCTATGTTGCCGGATGTTGCCCGTTTCCAACCGCTTCGACACTCTGCTGGAACCGCTCGCCGTTGCTTACGTCGCCGGTCGCTGCCTGTTCCCAGCCACTACCAACACCGCCCTCCACCGCTCCTCCGCTGTAACCACATTATTACTGGTTGTGGTAATTAGGAAGACTAGGAAAATGGTTTACCAAGTTGTATTTTAGTCAAGCTTATCAGCAATTGGCGATTGATTAATCGGTAACAATTGTAACACTCATAAAGGATTATATCGAGTACGACGACTACCGTTTGGTATATCAGCAGATCCACCTAAATATCTTTCAAAAAGTGATGGACATGCTACTAGCAGGTATTCCTGGAGTGTGGTGCGTATCTTGATGATATACTTGTTTCAGGAGGAACTGAATTTGAAATTTGAACTTTATGAAAGACAGAAATTAGTATTACAGAAATTAGCACAAAATAATTTAATAGCTTGGAAACAAAAATGTCAATTTACTGTTAACGATATTGAATTTCTGGGTTATTGAATTCATCAAGCAGGAATTTATCTTTCACGGGAAAAGGTAGATGCAATTCATAAGGCCCTTACCTAAGAATAAGCAATAGTTGCAGGCGTTTTTAGGCATGGTAAATGTTTATGGGCGTTTCCTAAAAAATAGGGCAACAATTGCTGAAAAATTACATCGATTATTAGACATTCATGTACCATCGAAATGGACATTTGAACATTCAACTGCGTTTAATAAACTAAAACAATTTATTTAATCTGATGACATGTCAACACAATACGATGAAGATAAAGATCTTATTCCGTTTTGCGATTCGTCAGATTGTGGATTATATTTGGGCTCATCGCAGTATAGATCGTTCAGAGCAATCTATAGTCTATACTTCAGGAACTCTAGGTTCCACTGAACATGGTTACGCTCAAATTGATAAACAAGCATTGCCAGTAATTTGTGGAGTTCTTCTTGTGCCTATCCGCTATCAGATGTTGATGATTCACATGGCTATTTTTACTTTGTTAGCAGCTATTATAAATGTAGTTATGGTGTTCAACCAATTCCTCAAATTCCTCAATCAAGAGATTATAGTACATTTAAATGGTGGCTAAACTTAGCCAAAACTGTGTTTGCTTTTCCAATTCAACTTTTAATTTATATTGAGTGGTCATATTGTGAATTTACAGAACTTTCCAGGTATGTGAATTTTTCTACTTGTTTAACCTCCACATTGCTCAGAAACTTCTATTGTAGGCTGTAATTTTGTTTGTTTAACGTTAATTCTCAGACCATTTGGTTAGCTTGCTTCTGCTATTTTGTCCAGTAATTTACCCCAAGAAAGGTTAGACGACGAAACTGTTTCTACAGGCGATATATTTATGTAGTGTGATTGAAAATTTAAAAGATGGACGATTTAACCATCCTACAAGAAACGTACATCTATCTCCATATTTGAATGAATGAAAATAATAGTTGCTTACAAAGACAAATAAAGAAAACAATTCAGATTCGAAGTCTAATCTTTTAATTAAATATAACAATAATTGTAGCAATTTGAGCATCGCAATTTTTGCGACTGCAAAAACCTGAAGTATGTAAATAGGTAGGTACCTTAGATAAATCAAAAGTTGCCAGTAACCAAACAAATTTTCTGTTTAAATCAAGTTTAAAACTGTATGCTTGAAGGTACAAATGGCCCTTAATAATAAGTTTTAGCAAATAATAATCGATAATTTATTGAATTTATTTTAGATTGGTTACAATCCAGTCCAAGTAATAATCAACCTTAGTATAAATTGTAGGTAATTCAGCGTTTCCACAAATTTGAGCTGACGCAAAGGAAACAATACCAATTTGATAATTTTTGAGGTCGTTATTAATAAGTGTGGTGTTTGTTAAGGGTCCTCCACTATCTCCTTTACAAGCATCTTCTTTTTTAGCCCCATTTGCGCAAAGCTGTGATTCTTTTATAGGTCGTATTGCTGGAGGAACTGCCCCATTACACCTATTTCCATCCCATACATGCACTCGAGTGTACATTAATTTAGTTGACCCTCCTAGTTCCCCTGCAATAAGACATAAAACATCATTGGAATTTCTTTCTATTAACATTGGAATTTACCTGAATCTATTTTCCCCCAGCCACTTACAGTCAGCTTGTCGTTTACAATAGTTTTATAATCGATATCGTTCTGAAAAGGGAGGCAAACTGGTTGTACATAATCTGAAACCATAAATTTACCACTAATTTGCTTTAACTTACACCTAGATTTTTTACCAGTAAAATTAATTTTCCTTTTGAGCTTAACAAGGGCGATGTCGTTTGCTAAAGTCGTACGGTTGAAGTTTTCATGTGGTATAGTTTTATCAACACGAATATCCATAACAGGGTCTGCACAAACTACCTCATTTCCTGTTTTTTCGCAGTCAGGCGAAGTTTCTAAATTTAATTCTCCAAGCCTGATTATTTCTCTACAAGAAGTAACTTAATATCCCCTAATTAATTTTTAAGGTTTTTATAATTACCTACAATTTTAGTCTAACATCGATGGTAATGCAATGGGCAGCTGTCAAAACGAACTTATGTGTAATTAACGAACCACCACATAGAAACTGTGCTAAATCTACTCCTTTCTCTGAAATGAAGTAATGATTTAGGAGTATGCCCTTTAATAAATACTCCAGCCTTACGTGTGTAACCAAGAAGTGCCATCCATGGAAATTGTCCAATGGAAGCTATCTCTCCTCCTGTAATCCTATCCGTGGTTATAAAACTTCCACAGTTTTTAGGGAAAGCCGATGTTCTGACAACTACAGTGGATGCATTAGTTTGTTCTATGATTTGATCCGGTGCACAACAAACTAATGTTTGGTTTTCGTTGCAAGGGTAGAGTATATCAGTGCTGTTTCTACATTTGGAGAGCGATACACATTTGTAATCTTCGATGCATCTCATACTACGACGTTGTGCGCCGATGTTATCTGTAATTAATAAATACAAATTTAGAATTACATATATGTATGTTTATTATTTAAAGGTCAAATTTATCCTTTTGGACAACATTTATGTTAAGGATGGAGCTAGACGGGTCATATAATAGGGAAAGATGGACAAACAAGATATTAGCATGGAGACCAAGAACTTGCGAGATGGATCGTCGATATAAAGCAATTGACCAGAAAATAATGGGAAAGAACGAGCAGGGACAGAATTAAATGGATAGTAAAGGGGATGATTATGTGCAACAGTGGAGTACAAGCGTCTAACAAAGAAGAAGCAGATTGTAAGAAAAACAACAGGTTTATTAGAGGTTGCAGAAAGAGCAGCAAGATTAACGTGAAGTTGCGCAGGCCACGTAACAAGGAGAAATCATGACGAAAGATCGACACACAATATATTCTGTATTAAGCGAATAAGTGTGATAGATTCAATTCATTCCTGTATCTAAATAAACACTCAACAATCTTACATAATTTAGATTATTGCATGCGTCAGTTTTACAGTTTTTTTTTTCATTTAAGCATAACGGATTTTTATCAAACTATTGCTGGACCCCTGTAGCTATGCAAAGTCTCTAAGCCATTTACATCTTCCGTATTATTATTAACAAAACGTCTTCTGGATTGGGACCGTGTCATTTTGAGACAAAAAGGCTCAACGTTTCGCCCACTTTTTTAAGGGGCTTCTTCAGGAGCAAAGGGAGACCTAAAAGAGCACGGTAACTCAACGTGTCAACCACGCCAGAGGCGAAACTCTTCTAGCAAGAGGCAGAAGGGTAACGGTAACTCAACTTGCCAATCTTCGATCATTGCCAATGCCCCTTATTTTTTCAACAGGAAAATCCGTAAGGCCATTGAAATCATCAAGACCCCTAATAACTTGAATCGTGACACTGGTTATTATCTATCCGATATTTGGAAGTCCCGCTCCCTCCACCCCTGACCAATCGTCGTCACGGTCAGTTACGCTTGGCCGACAGCCGGTATAAAGTCGCTGCCTTTTCTGTTTCTCTTCAGAAGGGTTTCGCCTCTGGCTTGGTTGACAAGTTGAGTTACCGTTACTCTTAAAATCTGAGTAATCAAAAGTCTTGTGTTAAAGTTATGGACATTTCAAAATCAAAATTTCGTATGCTTAAGTGTAGAATTTGAGTTCCAAAAATTTTTAAAATCAGTAATGTAACTTTAACTACACCTAGAACTAGAGCCAAAGTCATTTTCGAGTGTAATTATTTTTGGTGTTATCTCTTGACTGATAGGGTCAAGAGTTCAACGATGTTTTAATGCAATTCAACAGCATCCCTTCGTTATTGTCATCTATGCAAAACGAGTTTAAATTATTTAATCTGGTAAAATTATTAAAAGTTTTCATTAAAACTGAACTAGTTTTTGAAGACTTCAAATTTCAAACTACCTACTTGAAGGAGTTTCATATTTAAAAGCAACATTTTTTCGGCTGGCTTAATTTATTATGGAAATTGAAGATTTTGAAATGAGCATTTCGAATTCTAACATGAATTTTGAAAGTTTCAGAGTTTCACATCTAGTTGTATAAATCAAAATTTCGAATACCCAAAGGTTGTAAGTTCCAAACTTGAATTTTGTAAATTTCCAAAATCAATGGGATAACTCTCCATGTTCTGAATTTCAGACCTGAAAATCTAGAAAATCGAAATTTCAATTGCTTAGCTCTTCACTTTCAATCCTTTAAATCAGGCGTGTCGAATTTCGCTCCACAAGAGCAGTTTATTAAACGTTTAGTACATTTCGAATTTCTTGACGAAAAAATAAAGAATTATAAAATTTAAAAATATTAAAATTGGTCAGCCACGAACTTTCACTAGCTTTTTTTTATATAGTTAGTTATGCTTAAACTATTTTTCAAACCATTGTTTACGCATTTCAGTATAAATAATCGCAACAACACAACAATTAATTGTGAAATAACGGGGATATCCCAGTCAGATTTAAATATAAGTGCACTTTGTTCTCAAATATTAAACAAGGCCACATATGCATCACTAATGTATTATCATTTAATTATACAAAATTAAATAACATTACAGCTTTTGCATTATTTACAACTTTAAGAAATGTTGATGTGTAGTGTACATTTTAAAACCAGCCTTCTTATTCATATTTATCAACCATCAACCAGTTCTATTGTCATAGGGGATTCACACTAATTCAACTGTAGGTGCAAATTTATATTGTAAATAAAGGAGATTTTGAAATAAGAACGACCGTGAGGTTTGTTTACTATGTTTCACCTCGGATGCCAACAATTATGTACAAGGTGAAATAATTATAAACATTTTGGGAGGTAGGTAGTAGAACTTCAAAAGTTTAAGTCGGTTTGCTACATACATTGGTGATCGAAACTTCAGAACAGGAACATTTGGTCGCTTAAAAAAAAGAGGGGAGGAGAGAAAACTGAGTTTTCTGTTATAGCTATTAATCGCTTCGAACTATCAAATTCAAACTTTCTGGAAAATTTAAGGGAATTGCAGCACCAAATTTAACCACAGCAAAAAAACATTAAATTATAACAAGTATAGTATGATCAAAAAGTCCTTGGATCGCGGTTGCTGTGGAATTTAAGTACTCTATAAAATTATATACTTCTATTATTTTTATGTCATTGACGTTTACTTGGCATCCTTTAAAAGTGAGTAGATTGTAATTAAAAATGTTTCAAAAAGAATATAAAATGTTTTCGATTCATAAAGTGTAACATCCACAGCAACTGCGGTCCAAGGACTTTTTGATCATACGATAGTTTTCCACTGGTGTAGCTAGGGATCAATAAACTTCTGTGCAAGCACCTTTTCTGGTCTTGCTTATCCCTTATAAACTTTAGTGTAGGATTTTTGCCAGCAATTAAATTTTTTTTGTATGTGTTGGAAGGAGTAAAATATCTCAAATCAAATTATAAAAGTCACGATTAACGTACAATATAAGTATTTAAAAACAAGTAACGGAAAGTAACATTAAAAAAATTAAAAACTTAAATTCCAGCAGAGTGCGGTCGAAAAATCTCAAATCTCAGTATTGGGTAAAATAGCAATTTTGTGTTGTTTTGCCTTCATACTCAACTCTTTTCCCGAATGTTGCTTTTTTATTAATTGTGGCGAGCATCGTTTCTAAGGTTTCGCTTAGTTAGATGATAGTAATGTGGCGAGCATCGTTGGTTTTGGCTTGGTGATAATTTTAATTTAATTTGAATTTTTGATATTTAAGCAATCAGTTCAGTTCGAATCTGTTAAATGTTATTTTGTATCAATAAAGTATTGTTTTATCAAGTAAGAAGCACGTACATTAATGATATCTACATTAATTATGTCGTATCAAGGAGATTCAAGTGTGGTAGGCGAGTAGGGCAGTAGTTGATTGCGTCTGTACTTCTACCAAAGCGTTCGTACAGACGCCTCCTAACAGCCCGATTCATCGATGGGGTCTAACTTGTTAGTCAGACTAACGCGAGTTACGCCTATGCAATGGTATTCACGAACCCATTGCGCCCTTTTTTACGCCAAAAGTTACACAAAAATATTTGATTCCATTTTGAATCACCCTGTACATTTACTCGGCCTTTTCAATATTTTACCAAAATTAATTAGTAATAAATTACATAAAAAGGCCAGGGTAAAAATAAACGTTCCTGGGAGTATCTATTAAGACTCAATTCTAATAATACCTGATGCAATATAAAATATATGGTTGATTCATTCACTTCCGCAAATTTGCTGGAGGCATTTTACAACTTAGTGGTGGGTTATGAGATTTAAATACAACCATCATAAATCATTTGTACCAGGCCGAACTCGAAAGATTACGTTTTTTTGAGTTTAACTGCTTTTAACATTTTAAAACCAAATTCTTCTGTGTTGAGGTATATCTGTCAAATTTTTCGAGTCCGGCCCAGTATAAATGATTTATGATGGTTGTATTTAAATCTCATAATTCACCACTTGTTGTAAAATGCCTCCAGAAAATTTGCGGAAGTAAAATAATCGACTATAACAAATTTTATTAAGTATTTCAATAACGAAGAAAGCTTGAAAACTGGAGGGAATTTTTGATAATTGAAAAAACCTAATTATTTGTGACTGTTAAGTGAATTCTCCGTATACACTATAATTTTTACCTAATTCCAAGTAAAATTATGTAACACTACGATCCTTGTAGAATTTTTTAAATGTTTGTTGTTGCGAACTTTTGACTCTTTTTAATTTCAATTGCTTTATTTAGTAGTGCGGTGTTACTTGTGTTGGTGAAATGCCCACGAAGAAGTAAAAAAATTATTCAAGTTTGGTACTTGGTAGTCTTAAGCTTAGCTCCCGTTTAACAAAAATCAGACATTACTTTTTGTTCCTGTATTTTTGCTAATATAGCAAACGAGGAGCGTCTCTTGGCTGTATTTAGCCTAAGGTCTGTGATAATGGTAGTTTCAACTCTGCACATTCGTATTGAATAAAGAAACTTCACCAGTTAGGAGAGGTTACTAACATATTAGGACAGATCTCCTAAACCTTACAGTTTTCAGAAATTTATGTGTCAACTTGAGACACATTTTCGTTAAAAAGAGATAGATTTGAGCATAAAATTTAAAATCATTTGTTGCAGAACATTTACTGTTGTTTCCGAAAGGATTTTGTATTTATCTAAGAACCAAAGGAATATCAAGGTTTAAAAACTATTAAACAAACAATTAAGTGCTTGGAGTGAATGTAATTGCATCTTGTTTTATTAATTCTCACTAGAAAAATAAACAGCTATTGAGTTGTTAAAGTTATAAAATGTTCAAATAACTTTAGCATAGACTCAAATTGGAGACTTTCTCTAAAAAATTCTACTAACGGTGCGATGAACTGATGTAACCTTTATTAGTAAATTGCAGTTTTTTTTTTTTTTTTGGAAACATGTATTTAATGAATTTCGATGTTTGTATGTAGATTTGGGTCAATATATAATTATATTATATAATCAAACTATAAGTAATTTGAATTGGCTTTAAAATGAATTAGCTTAGACATATGCTTTTGATTTTGTTACATATCAAAACTTTGTTTACTTGTATTTCAAATTTTATTTTCTTATTGCGACTGAGATTACATACAAGTCCCACGACTCAATCATATCAATATGACATATATTTTTAATCACAATATTTCAAGTACTTCACCAAAAAAATTAATAAACAAAAACATAACGTAGAAGTGTATAAATAAATGAACTAAGTAATAATACATTCTTACTGTGTCTCAAAAGTTTCCGGACTTTTTTTAAAAACCAAAAATACGACAGAATATTAAGTTAGAATATTTTTTATACAAAATAATCTTCCTTTGTGTCGACGGAATGATTTACACGTCGAATTAATTATTTAAATGATTATTTTATGGCACTTTTTGATAAGTCGTTTATTATGGTGATAGACGTCTCTTTTATAACATGGACGTCAACATAACGAGTTTGTTTCATGGCCAAAATATTGTTTTTATCGTAACATTTCAAGTATCTCATTAAAAAAAAACCAAAAGGAAACAGAAAACAAAAATGTTTAAATAAATAACCTACTTATTTACTTCCTGCATAAATGAAGCAAAAATGGAGTAGTGTTATTATTATCAATTTAATGCCATTAAGTTATATCGAAGAATGAAGTTCTGAAGAATTGGGGGTAAGTACAGCCCGATTTAAAGGGCTTCAAAAAATATAAAAGCCGGTTATTGTGAATAAAACGTGGAATTTTGCAAATGCAGAAATTTGTAAAGTTGTGAAAATAATTCTATTAAAAGTATATGCAAAAATGTTGAATAATTCGATGTAATTGAGGAACTTGGCCTTATATTTTCCATAACGAAAAACGAGGAATATCATGATAACACCAGTAGCGGTTCATGTTAACGAAAAATTAAATTCAAAGTTAAACGTACGGTTTCTTATACGTAGGTAGTATTAGATAATACATACAATAACGCAATATTAAAGGAAACAAATTAATTTTAGGTATTTACCGTGGTAACCTTTGTAAATATAATTTCTTCCATGGTATATATTTGCCAGCTAAACGTACGGTTTCTTATACGTAGTATTAGATAATACATACAATAATGCAAGATTAAAGGAAACAAATTAATTTTTAGGTATTTACCTTGGTAACCTTCGTAAATATAATTTTTTCCATGGCAAATATTTGCCAGCTAAATATACCAGAAAATGAAAAGACTAGGCATCGTGCAGTTTAGGCTCGTCTGATTTCGGCTGATGACGTCATTCGTGCTGTTTCAGCCCACTGATGGTAGGCAAAGATAATTGTGTATTTTCTGCCAAAATCATTAGTATCTAGTCATTCCGACATCTAATAAAGATATTCCTCTGTCATAAAGGAAAGAATTTTTGTTGCTATTTACAAAAAAAAACGACCTTTAAATGTTGTATCAGGAAAAATTAAATTTGATTGGCAAAATTACATTTTCACTATACGTATGCGTACAATGGCAGATACAATTGCATCGTTTTGAAATAAAAGGCTGTTATCAATTTTCTTTAATAATTATTTCGTTGCTTTAATGTCAGTTACCAATTACTTGTTACTATAAAAAATGGGCGTGTATATGTATTTTCAACAATAAAGGTCAACTGGACGCAAAATATTGTTGGGATATTTATTGTCATCATAAAAACGACGTCAAAAAATTTAATTTTCATATTTAAAAGTATCATTAATCGAATCATGAGTTTATGTTGAAATTGTAAACTTTCTCAATCAAATTTAATTTTTGTCGGTATGACACTCAAACGTTTGACTATTGTGTAAATAGAAAGAAATTTCTTTTCTTTTACGAAAGAAAATTTCTTTGTATGTATTAGCTTTGCATTTAAATGCAATGGTATTAGTATGAGTAGATGCGTACGACTTGGGGGAAAAGTGCCCCTAATTATCTTTACAGTAGCTACTATTACTGAGCTGAAACAGCAATAATGACCTAACGAGCCGAAGTCATACGGGTCAAAACTGCGCATAACCATAAACCTGACCTAAATTGAATTGACGAATAACATTTGCTGTAATAAGAAATTTTTGAAATCACAGCTTTAATATTAAAAATTGCTATTTCTGCAGTTGCCAGTTTAAATTAAGGTTGATTACATTGGACCTCAAAAGAACAGGGCAATACCACCATTTGGTCATAGAAGGGGAAGGCACAAAGAATTTTTAATATATGAAAAGCCCGTGTAACTCAATTTTTATTTTTTATTTTAACAGCAAGTATAAATGATATTATGCAACACAAGGCCTTAGCAACATAATAAAATAGCTTATATGTATTTGCTCCACAAACAAAAACAATAACAAAAATAAATACAAAAAATGGGCGAAGAATCTTCGCTGGACTTTCCATACTTACACAATTGAAAAATGCATAACAAATATATCATAAGCGTGACGATAAGCAAGGTCTCTTTCACCCATGAACGATTTCAGAGTTCCACATCAAAACTATTAAAACGTAGCATTAAATTATGTTTGTATTTTAAAGACAAAAAAAAATAAAACAGTCTGTGTTAGAGGGCTTACTTTATTTTAGGTGTTTAGGATTTGGGGTGTTTTTAAAATAATAAAACTTTAAAAAGAATCCCCCAGGTAGGAAAGCCTAGAAATTTAGGAAATTCCTTCGCATTGTTACCTTCACTAACTTACTCAGAAAAATTTCAAGCGGATTAGGGGATTTTCCGAAATGCTGGTTTATGTGTATAATGCTTTTATTGTGGTATTCGTTTGTTGCATTAAATATCTACAATTTTTTCTGGGGTGTTCGCTTCTTAATCCCTGAATAGTTGTCAACAATATTTTACTTGTTCTTGGAAGGCATCTGTGTAAATATGCGATTGACAAAGTTACTGGAAAAATTGAAAATATCATTAAACCAAAACTCAATGCTGTTCTAAATACAAAATGAAGGTTTGAAAATTCTTCATAGTTTCAAAAATTTTACAGGGTGAATTTGTTGAAATTAATGTAGATCCTGCAATCATTTCCGTTTTAAAATATGCACCCATTAATTATTAATGTACTTAATTTAAAAAATTCGTTTATAAGAATTTATTTTAAAATTTTTGTTGTGATCATAAAAAAGGTCATTTTTAGAACTCCGAAAAATCTTTACAACATATACCTAAATTTGTTACGTAAATTCCTTAAAAAAAAAACTATATTAGTTTTTAATTCGTGCAAAGAATAGCGCAATCAAAAACCTAATATTACAAAGAGCGGTTAATTTAAATTTTCTACGTATTCACAGCAACAACGATATCTAAACATTATTGTCGCTTTTCGAACATCGTTGCCGCTCGTTTTAATTTTATCGAAAACAACGTAAATTAAAAATCAACATGCACGAATAAACACAGATTAACATAAAACAGCGATAGCACTGTCTACAAAAACAACAACAAAAAGTAAAAAGAAAAAAAAACTGCAAATATTGCAATAAATATTGTATTCGACTTTCGGAACTCTTTTTGCGTTTTATATTTTGGGGATGCGATCAACGCTATTTGAAAGGCATCTTGATCTACTATCGACCCAGAACATTAAAAAAAAATCGTCTGTGTCGTTTCCGAGAACAGTAAAAAGGGAAAAAAGGAGACAACGGCACGCGGTGTTCCCAGGCGGTCACCCATCCAAGTACTGACCGCGCCCGACATTGCTTAACTTTGGTGATCAGACGAGAACCGGTGCTTTCAATGTCTAAGAATCAAAATGAATGTCTATTTACATCTACGTATATTTCACCCAAATAATTTAATAAAAATTAAACAGGGGAAGATGGTTTGGACACTACTTCTAGGCGCTCATATTTGTGTGTTACGTAAAATAAGAGCATTCGGGAATTCCTTTTAGAATTTGAAAAATTATAAAGAAATGTTAAAACAATCACTTAAACAATTTGCAAATTAAACAGGAACTGGTCAATTGGGCGCGTAAACTGATTACAAAAAAATCGGTAACTCTTTTAGGGAAGGATAGTTAATTTTAAATCCTAAATAGGCAAAATATTACAGTAATTTTGATGACATAATTAAAGACTTTGCAACGAAAAAGTTCCGACAAGTTATTTAATAATAATCCTATATAATATGTAATAATGCTTTTATAATAAATAATTTGTATTTTCAACATAAATGAGCAGAGTAAGATAATATTTTTTTGAAAAAGTGGGTAATATAAACAAAAAAATATATATTGTAGTCACGCAGATTCGAACCTCCAACCTTTCAAACGTATGCGGGTGGAAGCTTGGTCTCTTAACCGCTGGACCATCACCGCCTTCGTTAAAACGGTGACTCCTGGCCTGATATTTATCTTCTGTCTTTGGAATGTGCCGTTTCAGAGAAACTTTTTTTTTGAAATTTTGAAAAATTTTTTCAGCTAATTATAATCAGTAGAGGTAGGGGTACAATTTGGCCTTACGTTTATAACAAGATGTTGATGTGTTTTTGCGAAAAAAAATGTTAAAGTCCAAAACTTCAAATGGTCATAAAAGGCGTTAAGGAAAAATTTTGGGGATGCGATCAACGCTATTTGAAAGGCATCTTGATTTACTATCGACCCAGAACATTTAAAAAAAATCGTGTGTGTCGTTTCCGAGAAAAGTTTTTTTGAAAATTTGAAAATTTCCAAAACTGTCCGGACTTTTTATTTTTGAAATTTTGAATTTTTTTTTCAGCTAGTTCTAATCAGCCGAGCTAGAGGTACAATTTGGCCTTAGATTTATAAAAATATGTTGATGCGTTTTTGGGAAAACCGTCCTTAAAGTTGCGCTTTTCAAAAATTCGCCGCGAGCGCAATTTTTGACATAGAAACTTCGGGAAAAAATTATTCGATTTCTTTTCAAATTCTGTATTGATTTCCTAAGTAAAATTTTGAAATTTTTTTCAAGGAAAAATCTGCGCCCAAAAAAACATGGCTAACTTCCGTTTCCGGTTCCGGATTTTTTTGAAAAGCTTATTTTATAGATGTACTGTAATTATAGGCCCGCATACCAAATTTGATGAAAATCGGCCCAGTAGTTTTCGAGATATGACGATAACGCACCCACCCACCCACAGACATTTAAAAAAAAACACATATTTAGGATGCCTGGACCCCTAAAACGTGTTTTTTTCGAATTTTTATGATTTTGAATTTTTGCACGATTCCAATACTTTCCTATACATGCGTTGCAAGTATGGAAAGTAACTCTAAAACGTGTTTTTTTCGAATTTTTACGATTTTGAATTGGCGCACGATTCCAATACTTTCCTATACATGCGTTGCAAATATGGAAAGTAAAAATCAAAAGTAGATCAGTCTTTTAATTTTATTTCCCCAAATCTATCAATGACTTTATTAATGTTGATTTGTTTATGAATATTTAGCATTGCTAAGCTTTGTGAATAAGATTGCTGACCTATCTACTCGTAGATGTCTCGTCTCTGGACTAGATTTTTTTGATATACAGGGTTACCAGTTACCATTTTCTTGAAAACTATCCAGATAACCTTTTTTATATAAAGAGTTACGGAAGAGGCATATCTGCTAACATTTTAAGATTTGAAACATCTAATAGGGTTTTTCAAAATGTGTATTATGAGAAAACGAATAACTTCCAGATTTTTGGATAACAGCCGTATCAATTTAAACAAACACATTTAATAATCATAATAATAGTTGTTATTATAACTGTACTAAATTAATCTGAATAAGCTTGAATATTCTGATATTTCATATTTGTTAATTTACCACAGTATGTATTGTTGAAAAGGGGAGAAAATTATTTCACTTTTCATTACACAAGGAAATGAAATAATGACAACAAACATTAATTGATATTCTTTTTAATTTAATTTTGTTCTTATGGGAATGAATGATTACTATTATTTTACATATTAACATTTTGATTATTTTTTATCATTGGAAGACAGAAAAAAACTATTTTAAAAAATAACAAGGGTTCGGTTATAGTTTCGGCCTTAAAAGTAAAAAGGGTTTCGAAACAGTTTTGGCTCCTATAGCGGTCCCGATCCAAGCTCCTGAGAGAAAATGAGTTTCTTAATGATGTAAACATAAAAAAATTGGACCACTAAATAACATTTTTTGGGATACGAATGCACAACGAATATACGAAACTATAGTCTGAAGTGCAGCACTATAATGGTTACAAAATCAGGCAGCTCTCAAAACAACACAAAATCAATTAGAAGTTATGGAGATTACCGGAGGGCTGCAGGAAAATGTAGAAGAAAAAAATTACGAACACAAGAATGCACGAAGTAATGCCGGCTGCAGAAATTAAAACCATTTGTATGGACATGCCCAAAGAATGGATAATTGGACTACCAAAACAAGTGATGGAAGAGCAGCGGAAAAGAAAAAAAAGGAGAGGACGATCAAGACGAAGCTGAAATGAGGCAACAGAAATCTTTAAACCAAAGTGGCGAATCACGCAAAGAACCTGAATGAATAGAGAATAATGGAAGTTATAGGTTAAAATATGGAAGAAAAGGTGAAAAATAAATTATTCATTAGTATAACTCAACTCCACATTACACTCTACACATGGTGCAGTATGTAGTTATAAACGGCGCACCAACCATATAACTCGCAGCGACGATTCGGGTTGTGCATTGCACCCGTTAAAACCACATACGCTAACGCATTAGCAAAAAGCCATAGGCCTTCAGGCCTGAAAGTGCTGTACATACGATGGTTACGAAAATATATGAAACTGAAAAAGTGGGAGTTTTTCAAGTAGGTATCTCAAAAATTTTGTGAGATGTTAAAAATTCGTAAGTCGATATACTTGTAATTCTGTGCTACTTCGCTAATTTAATCTTTGATGTAGCTCTTGAAATAAAGAAAGTTAATGTAGAACTTTTAAAAGGGTATGCCTATACAGAGTATAGGTAAAACATAAAAGAAGGTGAACTCAAAATGTTTTATTTTTATCATGAAATGCGGAAGCAAACCCACATTGTTCGTTTTTCGAGAATACATGCATGGACTCTTGGGGAAGGCTAGGACGCCCCTATAGCCCCCTTCCCCCTTTGAGACCGCCGCCGCTGCAAAAGAATGTATCTTCCAGATATTTCCCATGGCAACCTTTCTTTCTAATATACATAGTAAATATCTGATGGATACATAACTTATTTCAGAAGCATTAGATATACAATATATGATGTAAAAGTCATTAGAAGTGTAGCGTAAAACACTAAACACAGACTAATGATAGCAGACACCAACAGAAAAAAATCATACAAAGAACAGACAGAAAACCATACTCCAATAAATTTCGAAGTACTAGAAAATCTAAACGTAAGATACAGATATGAAAAAACACTTAGGTACAACTAAATTAACTCAAAAAGAAGAACTAGAAATGCAATATGAAAACCCATGGGCCTTGGATAAAAATTGAATTGCTAGAAAGGAACGTCGATACAAACAGCAAGAGAGGTATGTGGTTGTAACACAAGTAAGTCAAGAAAGAACGAAATTGTGGAATAATGAAGAAAAACAAACAGTCAACGATAAGAAAAAACCTTGGCATAAATATACATATAAGAGACAAACAGACGACAACAAGAGAAATTACATAACGAAACGGAATGAAGCGAAAGAAGAAGTAAAATTAGCTAAGAAAATAATGTGGAAAAGGAAAAGTTGCACAAAAAGTAAGAAAATTAAGAGATGAGGTACAAACTAACATAACTGCGATACTGGAAGTATGGAAGAATTCTGTAAGGTAAAGTTCGAAGCAAATGCTGAAATAAACCCACCAGAGGAAGAAAAAATAGAAATCACTGAAGATGATGCCGAAGAAATAATAGAAGAGGAAGTAACGGTGGTTCTTAGGAAAACAACGAAATGGAAATCACCTGGAGAAGACAATGTAGCTTCGGAATTTCTCAAGAAAGGTGGCTCAATAGTAACTATATGGTTGCGAAGATAACATAATCATCCCATTTACAAAAAGAAGACTATATATAATGCGACAATTACATGGCAATTTGCCTCTCCCTCGTGGCACTGAAAATATACACAAGAATTTTAGAAAAACGATTGAGGACCGAAAGAGGATAAAATTCATAAAGAACAACCAGTGTTTCGGCCGGGCAGACAAACACTGGAAAACATATACACGATAAGAACTATAACAGATAAACCCTAAGTATTTAGAAACAAAGATTTATATTTAGGGTTGTTAGAATTAAAAGCTGTCTTTGATCTAGTACCTCGACGACCACTGGGATGCACCAAGAGAGTTACAGGTGACTCCAAAAATGAGAAAAGTAATTCAAAGCTTACACATAAAAAGGTACGGTTAAATGGAGAAATCTCGCAGAACTTCCAAATGAACAGAGAGATCAAGCAAGGCTACATACATGGATTATAGCTACAAGAACTGTAAAAACGAAACAAGAAAATCAGCTAGGATATTACAATCTAAACTCTATTTTGGCTCAAGACTTGCTCTATTTAGATGATGTACCGTAAGTTGAAAAAGTTTTTACATAAGGGTCGGCCATGAGACACAAAAGTAATGTCTACTGCATGATTTAGAACCTTTGTTGTTACAGTTTTATTGAAATTTGCACAACAGTATTATGCCAGCAACACAATGATGATAGTTAATAAATTCTAAATCTTGCAATTAACATTATTTTTGTGTCTCATGGCCAAACCCCTGTGTGTAAAGCCTTTTTGAAGTCACGGTATGTAGTACTAACTAATAGCGAGAACTCACAACATCTACAAATAAACATAAACATCTGGAAGAATCACCTAGAACATAAAACATAAGAGAAAGCAAAATTATGCAAATAGCAAAAACAGAAAAGGACAAACAAGTGATCATCAGGATAGACGGGAATGTCCTAGAACAGGTGGACGCTTATGACATGAGTACCTCGGAACACTAATCAGTCGAGACGGAAGAGTCGGTGGAGAAATAGGAAATATGATCAGCAAAGCTAATGAAATTTATTACCAGGTTAATAACATACTAATAGGCAGAAATGAGATACCTAAGACGGGTAGTGGGTAAGATAAGACGGGATCGGATACGGAATAGAAGTATTGGAGATGAACCGGAACAAGATTTAGAAAGAAAACAGCTGTAGTATTATGGTCATATGATTCGTATGGGAGACACTCGTTATCCTAAGAAAATTTTCGAAATACGATGTGAGTGACAAAGACCAAAGGGAAGACCCAGAATAGAATGGGAAGATAATATTAAAGACATTGTGTCAACTGAAAACCCTTGCTAGCGATAGGAAAGCATATAAACAATGGTTAATTACCCCCCAACACCGTGAGGTATACTGGTAGAAGAGGATGTGAAGTAAAGTAAAATAGTAAATGTCTGGAAGTTAAATTTAGTAGAAGATGAAAAGATCGAGCCAGTGTTTCTTTCAGAATTTTTCAGCTGGGGGGGCCTTCGAATTTTTAAGGAGTGCAGGACGTGGCTATAAGGAGAACGAATACATAAAAACCGCAAAGTCTTGAAACATACAAGTAGTAATTGTTGCAAAGAACTGTGATAACCTATAATTAAATTTTCTATTTCTGTAGTAAATAATAAAAAAGATCCAATCCCCGGATAAGAAATAACAAACTCGAGAGATTTTTAAGAAATTTATTGTGAAGAACCGTAAAAAGCTATTAAAATTTACCAAAACAAAGTATGTTAACGAAAAACTTTCCATATGAAAGGTTTAACTCTGACCTCAGGAATTAATTGACAGTAAACAAGTTTCAACAAATCAGTTCCTCATTCGCAAAAAACTACCGTGTTTTAGGCAGCCGGAATATTTGTATCTTTTATTATTTCTTAGAAAACTTAAATATATCCTTTGAATTAATTTGCTGGGAGTTTAAATGTAGAGAATGGGAGCCCACTAACGACTAATGTTAATGTTTTCTTTCAGTGATTAAATTTCGCAAGTAATTTGACTTTATCGGTTTGTAGAAATGCAAAAATTGACGTATATAACCGGCTGTAGAGGTTGCAAGCTTAATAATTTGGCAATAATCGCAGTTTGGCATAGACGAAGCGAAGCGTAAAGATAAATATTCGAGTGAACTTTATACGAAGAGCATTTATTATTAGACATTTTTAACAAATTGATAACTAAGAAAAAATTCTTGGAAAGTTTAAACAAATTTTAAATAGAATTTTAGTCATAGATTTGATTAAAATAACCTTTTTGTATTGAAATTATGGCAGAATTAGGATTTCTTACCTATTTTTCTGAGACTAATTCCAAAAACGCTTACATGTATAAAATGTTGTAATTGTAACTTATTTTAAATTGCTAAATGTTTAATGGAAAAAAATCTTTTTTAAATAAAGAGAAATTGTTGCAGGTATGTCACTTAACATACAATGCCTAAAGGTTGTTAACAACAATTTACCACATAACATAACGATTAGGAGACAATTAACATACCTGGCTTATTTAATTAACATAAGAAAATATAAAATAAACGTGTTTAAGTAACCTGAGTTTCACCGAGTTTTATTTTTGTTTCTTGTTAAGCATGCCTAAAGAAAAATATTTTACCTGCAATTAATATGATTAACGTAAGTAATCCAATTGTTTTCATCTTAAATAAATTTGACACATGGAAACACTTGAGCACTGTAAGTAAATAAATATGTTTATTCTTTAAAACAAATTACTTAATTCACTGTATTAGGAAAATGTGCGCAAGCGTTAGTTTTTCTGTTTATAGAAATCCAAACTTGCTCGTTCCACTCACGTAATTCAGCAATTTAATGTTACTTCTTCGTTTGTTGCGTCTTTTGCATTCATTACAGATATTCTGACCTTAACTTCCACTAACTCTCTGTTGCAACACTGTCACACTGATATCAAATTAAAAATTATTAACATTGCTAAGGTCATGACTGTAGCGATACGAGTGTGGTCTTAAACGGATGTTCTCGCTATGCCATTACATTTACCTAGAATGTTCTTAGCAGCATGACCAACTAACACACAGTGTACGTAGTTGAAATTTACAGGTGAAGTAACTCATTATTTTACTAACCGAAACTCATTATTTACTATGCATTACCGTTTTAAGGTCACCGGTAAGATTTTTATTTTATAACCAATTTATACCATTCAAGGTAAGCTTCTCTGGGTTGTTATCAAAAATCGAAACACGTTTTTAGTAGAATATCGAAATTGCTTTTTAAGACACACCGTTTAATAAATTAGCCGTAGTGATTATTTAAAAATAACTCATTACTTCGTCGTTCAAATTATTGAAAATATTAAAAGTACATCATCAGTTTTCGATTCAAATAAAAAACAGCTGCACAGACGTAGGAAGTTATCGATGTAAATATTTTGATACATTAAGTGACGTTTGATTTTCATTAAAGCACTGTTTTTGGGCAATAAAAGTAATTTTTTGTGTCTAAAGCTGTGAATTATTATTATTATTAGTAAGACAGAATGAAAAAATATGTGCGTCTACATGCTTTAATTTATGGTAAAATATGCAAAGGGTTTTTGTATATAAATACAAAAAAGTCTATTAAGTAATTAGTAGCAAAGTAATAAAAAAGGCATTTATTAAATAAAATTTATATACTAACAAATTAATCAAATATTTTGATACATATAATTAGTAGGATGTGACGTTTTGATAGAGTATTCTTACAATTATATAACAACTATTTTATTTGTTAACAATCATCAACATTTTGCTAGAAACTAATAATAAGATGTATTTTGTGCTAAAGTCTGTCTAAATCAGTATTATGCCCAATTTATAAGAAAGAAGACAAGCTGAGATGCGAAAATTATAGAGGTATCGTCCTGTTAGACAGAAGAAGGAGGCTAAACATATACTCGGAAGAAATGCTAGAAGAATATCAACCAGGATTTAGAAAGAACAGATCAGTAATGGATTAAATTTTCTCCCTAGAAGAAATTCAGACCACAAGCTATGGATATAAGATAACACTACATGCCTTGTCCATAGATTACAAGCAGGCCTAGTTATGAAAGGATAAACAGAGAAAAAATATATCAGGCATTGAGCTATTTAGGAATTCCTGCAAAGTTAGTTAGATTGATAAAAATGATTCTTACCAAAACGAAAAATGGAATAGTGTGGAAAGGATATAAATGTGAAGAATTTGAAGTAAATAGGGGTGTCTGATCGCGGTCGTGGCTCAGTTGGTTCAGCGTGCGGCTGACCACTGGGATGGCCCGGGTTCGATTCCCAGGGTCACACCGAAAACCCCTGAGGTATTCTGCATAGTAAGTCTTCTCTGGAGCTTGGAGTAGAAGTGTAACCACTTCCGTGGTTCGTAGAGATACCGAGAGAGACCAGCAACGCCCTGTAAAGGGCATGCCACTTCAAGAAGAAGATTTTGGAATAAATGATACCCGAGTTGCATTTCCTTCTTGTGTATTATTGACACCACAAGAAGAAAAAGAATATAAGTTCGAGAAAGTTAGTAAGTTTGTGTACTTTGGAGTAGTAATAGAAGAAAAAGGGAGAGAAGAGCCAGAACTGGGGACCAGAATAGCAAAAGGGAACCTAAGATATGGTAGCCTAGTACAATGCTAAAATCAAACTAAGTATCTAAAAAAAAACAACAAAAACTAGGATTTACAAGACGGTTATAAGATCCACGGTAACGTATGCCTGTGAAACGTGGGTACTTAAAAAAGCGGATGAAGAAATGGGAAATGGGAAAGAAAGATACGAAGGGATACAGACAGAAGAGGGTTGGAGGAGGAGGACAAACAGGGAGCGGGAAGTACTATTGTCCTCGGCTGACGAGTTGGCGTCAGGGGGCTGAGGTAAAGGGATTTCACTTCTGAGAAGAAAATACAACTTTGAATAGTAATGACGGGATTCCGGTGTTAAGTACAAACATTTTCTCGGAAGGTCGTCTTGGGCTGCATTCCTAGCTCACGCCAACTCGTGAGCCGACGACAATACATACAAAACCAAAAATAAACAACTTTGTTAAGGCCCAAAGAGTAAGGTGGTTGGGGCATGTGTGGAGGATGGGCAGAGAAAGGATGCCCAAACTAACGCTGACAAGAACCCCGATTGGCAGAAGAAGAAAGAGGAGGCAGAGAAAAAGATGGTATGACAGCGTACAGGAAGACCTTAGAAGTATAAATGTTAGGGACTGAAGAAAAAAGCTTTGAATACAGGGGAATGGAGAAGAATAATACAAACGTTTAATTAAGATAAATGTTTTATATTATATACGTTGTTGTGGACGTAAATGTAAGTCCTAGGCCTCCACGGCCTGTAGAGCATATTAAATAAATAATTTTATGTTACTTGTAAGAAGTGAGGGTCTTCTGTCGCTTAAAATTAATTTATACGCAGAGAACTTCTCGCTATATCAACAAATGTAATAAAGGGTTGATATAATGCACGGAACTATTTCCAAGTCTTCAATAAATCCTACATCTATACCGTTGGAATGCTTTTCTTTTTAATTAAATTTTAGGTACATAAAATTTCGTTCATTTTTTTAAAATTTATTTCCCAATTGTTTTCATTAAATCATTTGTGGTTTTCAAAACCCTCTGATAATCTAAAAAACTCGTTTTGGGAATGCACTAAAAATGTTGTTTGACATAAGCTAAATGTTGGCTCAACTGAGAATTAGCTAGTAATCAATTTAATTTTATAATTTTGTAACAGATGAGCCATCCGATAAGTCTGACACTTACCCTTGTTATACACTCAAAATGTACCGAATAAAATGTAGCCGCTTTAAATAAATCAGTAACCCCATCTAGTTAATATAGGTTTTGCTTGCACAGGAATGTCAAGTAATATTTCTCCGTACAATTGTTTGGATAAAAAATTTTAAACAGCTTCTGCAATAATGAATTCGAAGGCTTCCACGGTCAGTGTCAGTGTTAACAAAACGTCTTCCGGATTGGGATCGTGTCATTGTTAAGACAGAAGAACTCAACGTTTCGCCCACTTTTTTAAGGTGCTTCTTCAGGAGGAAAAGGAGCACTAAAAGAAAACGGTAACCCAACAAATCCACCACACCAGAAGCGAAACTCTTTTAGCAAGCGGCAGAAGGGTAACGGTAACTGAACTTGATTTAAAACCTAAGGTCTGGTTCTGTTATGTAGATGACACTTTTATTATCTGGCCCCATGGAAGACACAATCTTGCTTCCTTCTTAGAACATCTTAATAGTCAGCACCCTGATATCAAGTTCACAATGGAAATAGAATCGAATGGTTCTCTGCCTTTTCTCGACGTCTTGTGGTTATATACAGGGATAGGTATTTTTACGCCAACTCACATCATCATCCGGTACAAAAGCTCACCGTAATCAATTCCCTCGTTCATCGTGCTATCACAGTGTCCCAACTCGATAGTCTTCATGTCGAGTTAGCCTATATCCAAGAAAATCTCGGCAAGAATGGGCATGTTAGAAAAGTCATCCATAAACAATTACACCCCGAACACCCTAAAAGTCTTCAAAATACCTGTACCCCCCAGGCTACTGCTTCCTTACCCTACATTCGCCAAGTTACTGATCGCATAGGTAGGATTCTGAAAAAACATAACTCAAAACCATCTTCAAACCCCCTCCAAAATGTCACAGATACTCCCTTCAGTAAAAGATAAGCCTCGACCCTTGTCATCGAGAGGCATCTATAGCATCCCCTGTTCTTGTGGTTGAGTGTACATTGGAGAAACTGGTCGCTCAGTGCATACACGTATCTGTGAACACAAACGTTGGTAGAAATCAGGTCTTCTCTCACACACAGCTCCGGGTCTTTCTCTTGCATTTCTATCTTCTATTTTGCCTTCAATGATCGTTGCTAGTACTTATTTTTAACATTCTTCTGTGTAAAATACTCTAATTCGTTCATATTCAAAAACTCAGTTGCATAGATTAGAAAATAAACGATATGAAGTTTGCATAAATTCACAGTTTTACTTACCTTGGCAGGTTGTATAGTTAATGTATTTATTTCTCTAAAGACCTGGTAATAGCAAAATTTACAGAAGTTCTGTTGAATTGACAGAACGGTAGAGTGATTTTGTGAAAGATACTTCTCTATGAAGCACATCTTTTTGAGTACGCAACCCTCTACCTTCGTATTCAGATCTATAAGATTAAGATACTTAAGCGAAACATTCTTCAGAACTTTGACCTCACTTCATAAATGTTGATAAAATAAGTCATGCCAAAAGTTAACAAAAGAAACTTGATTGTTATTGTTTGATCCGTGGAATTTACGTTTGAATTTATTGGAAGAATTTAAACAAGAACTTGTTGAGAAACTATACATATTCTTTGATTTAGTGGTTGAAGTGCATCTTCGAAATTTTTTTTCCTCTTCATTCTTTACAGAACTTAAGCTGTCAGAGGCTGATAGGTAGAATCAATTTGTTCCGTACCTATCGTTGACTCTGCCCATTTTAGTTTTGGAATCATTGGCATTTTTACATGTAAAAATGCCAGTGATTCCAAAACCAACAGTATTACTAACAGGGGACATGGTGCACTAAAGAGTTACCTTCATCGTTTTAAAATAACTGAGGATCCAAATTACACTTGTGAAAACGGAATACAACCTATCGATCACATATTATATCAATGTTGTAAATTAAATAGGCTTATAGAATTAACTTAAGAAATAAAATTATAATAGTTGGTGGTGATTGGCCTGTTTCAAAAAAATATAGTTAAAAAACTTTTAAGACATTTTGTACAATTTGTAAATAACATAGATTTTGAACAATTGTAAATAACGTAAACACTTACTGATACTGAATTAAGAATATGTTAGGGTTAGGAAATCAAACATATCTAATAAGATACATCAGGAATTGATTTATTATGTAATTACTGTGTATGTAGTATAACTGTATTGTTTTGGAGCATGCAGCAATAAATGTATTAATATATAAAAGAAAATACCCAGGAATGGATTGTGGAAGCGACCATAATGCTCTAATAGCAGAAATATGTCTAAAACTTCAAAGGGCGCAACATCAACGCAAAAACGCCGATAGGTGGCACCTAGGCACAAACACTGAATACAAAAGAGAATTAAACGAACGAGACAAATTACTGATGATGAAATAGAACAATGTGACCCAAACGAACTCTGAACAAAGATAAAAATAACACTAGTTGAAACCGTACAAAAATAAAGAAAAACCAAAACCAAGAAAACCATGGATAACTGAGGAGACATAAGAAATCATAAAAGAAAGCAGAAAAACAAAAAGTGATGGTATAAAATGGAGATAACATCAATGAATACAATAAACTAACCAAAAATAAACACAAAGCGACTACAAGAGACAAAAACAAGTATATTGGGGCGGTATGATCAGAGATCGAAGAACACGTACAATACAAGGAACGCAAAGATCTTTTCCTTAAGATTAAAACACTCACCAGAGACTTCACCTCAACAAAATGGCCAATAAAGGACCAAGCATTACAACAAAAACAGAAATACTCGAAAGATAGCGCAATAATTATTGTGTGAAGACTTAACGAGAGACCATCCCAGTTACACCACCTACACCACCAAGCGAAGAGCCGGCTATACTTAGAACAGAAATAGAAGCTGCCATACAAAAATTGAAAAACAACAAGTTTGCAGGAGCAGACGGCGTAGAAGCAGAAATGCTGAACGTACTTGACGAATCAGGTACCGGAATCATTCAGCAACTGTGCAATAAGATCTGGACAACAGAACCCTGACCACAGGAGTGGTCTCAATCAATTTATGTACCTCTCCACAGGAAAGGCTGGCGTGATAAATGTCAAAACTACAGAACTATTGCTCTGATCTCCCATGCGAGCAAAGTTCACTTGCATATAATTCAGGAGAGATTAAAACCCTTTCTTCTCAGGCAGGTTTTATACCGGGTCGTATCACCAGAGATCAGTTATTCATATAAAACAAATAATCGTAAAACTACACGACTATAATGTACCAGCACTGTTTTGCTTTTTGGTTGGACTACATAAAAGCTTTTGACACTGTACCTTGTTACCATCTATGGGCTGTACCAGAAGATCTAATCCATCTTATCAAAACACTAAATTATTCTAATGAAGGTTACGTAAAAATTAAAAGCCAGGTATCACAAAAGTTCAAAGCGGAGACAGGAGTAAGACAGGTCTGCATCCTTTCACACATTCTGTTCAACATCTATGGGGAGTGGATCATCCGTAAAGCCACAGAAAACTTGGAGTGGAGGAGTGTCAATAGGAGGAAGATTGATCTTGAACCTGAGATATACAGACGACACCACCATAATGACAAGCTCGGAAGAAGAAATGGCTGAACTTTTGAGAAAAATCGAAGACATCAGCGTTGAACTTGGTCTCAAATTAAACAAATTCAAGTGCGCTGTAATGATAATCGACACAGCAAAGACCCTACCGTTATTAACCCTCATTAACGATATTTCAATCAAAAATGAAGTTGTATATCGTGGTGCATTGATTTGTAAAAACGGAATTAGACGACGAATAGGAATGGCAAAAATAGCACTGGCAAAACTTATTAAAATTTGGAAGAACCACGGGATAACTAAGAACACTAAGCTTAGAATAGTAAGGTCATTAATATTCCCATAGCTACCTACGCATCCAAAACCTGGACCTTGAACGCCGGCGGTCACAAAAAGATAGAAGCGTTTGAAATGACCTGTTACAGAAAAATGATAAGAATCCCATACACTGTTCACCGAACCAACGTATCAATTCTGCGGGAATTTAACATCAACACTAATGAAAGACTCCTACCAACCATGCAAAGATATACACTCAAATTCTTTGGGCATGTGGTCAGAAAGGACGGAATGGAAAAATTGGTGATATGGTGCTACAGGGTAAGGTCGACGGCAAGAGAAGGCGCGGGAGATCCCCAAACAGATTCATCGGCCAAATAACAGCAATGACAAACCTCAGAGTCCCTGAAGCACTGCGAAAAGCAGAAGATAGACAGCTGTGGCGAAGATTGATTGCATAGAGTCTGAAGGTCACGACGTTCGGACTCGAAGAAGAAGAAGAAGGCAGGACAGATTGCTAAAATAAATAAATAAATTATTCAGAATGCACTTATCTGCAAACTAGTTAATTTCCAAACATGCATCATTGTTTACATTTACAGTTAATTTTAAAGAATTTATACAAAAATTCAAGAATTGAGTTTACTGTATACAAATGTTTTAGGGGAAGTACTTTATTCGCTGCAAAAATTGTAGGAAGTCAGATTTGGGTGCTTAATCAGAAACATTATCAGTAATTTTATGTTTGTAACAGTATTATGCAAACGTTTACTCAGAATTGTGATGACAAATTCTGATAACGTAATTTAAGAAGTATTTGAAGCACCGCTGTTAAGACAAAACAAATTTCGGCAAGAAAAACGTCGTATTGCATTATTTGCATTACTTTATCATCGTCATTCACTAACATTCGAGAAACATTTGCAACTTAACTAACGTAATCTATTGTAAGCACATGCAAATTTGCTTAATGTAAAAGATATGTGTATTTGTAAATAAGTACCACCACTGAAACAACAATTTAAATTGTTTGTTCATATTATAAAACTAATTTTATTTTTACATTTAATTGTACATAAATTTAATAAATAATGCACATATTAAAAAAGTGAGTATCATGTATTGTAGAGGTAAAATTATTTTACAAAATTGTTAAATATTAAAAAAATCACAAAAATAATTAAATTAGGTATAAAACATAAAAACTTAAAAAAATACTATTAATAGTTGGCTCCAGTCTTCTGCCCTTCAACCCTAAGGTGCCAATCTTAAAGCTATTTTAAGGTACCATATTATCTAAAATCCAATCCATATAGTAATCTATTCTCGTATAAACTGCTGGGAATCCCTCTCGACCACAAGGCCGAGAACCGAACGATACTATTCCGTACTGAACAAACCTAGCATCGTTATTGAAATTATCAAGTACTTGTAAAGGACCACCACTGTCACCACCGCAAGAATCTCTTCTGTTTTTACCACCGGCACACAATTGTTTATAAGTTACTTTAGCGGGGGATTTTTCGTATAACTTTTTACACGATTCTTCTGTTACCACCGGGACTTCGACTTTTAATAAGTCTTGGCTTTTTCTACCTAAAGTTTAAATAAATATATATAAATAACCATCAAGATACAATATGCAATTAAAAAGAATGGAAGAAATTATTACCAAATTCTGTTGCACCCCAACCTGTGACCAAAAGGTTTGTGTTGGTATGATTTTTGTTTCTTAAAGTTGCTGTAGTTGGAAGGCAGATTGGTTTTACGCTTTCTGAAATAAACACAAAATTATAATTTGATCAGCTAATTTAAGAAAACTTAGTACTAGTTAATGAGGCTCTATCTCAATGTATTTTTATTATAATAAACTATTTTAGTTGTTGATCGGTTTAAAAATCATTGCTGAAGAAACAAAAAGCAAATACGAACGATAAGAGAGGATTTTGTTTGAATGCTTGCATTTCCAATGCTACTTGTATAGATATAATGATTTCGAAGTAAATATTAGAGATGTACATATACTTTGAAAGCCTATATTTTTGATAAATTAAGTATTATGTCACACGTTATTTATATTTTTAAAGGCAGTTTATATCGGGATTGAAAAACTATTATGCATAACATGGGAGTTAAATGATTTATTCTAGCAGGCCCTCGCAACGCCTAGACTGCAATCTAAATCTCACTAATCTCCCTTGCGATGTAATTAACTATTCTTGCATGTGTATTTTATTCTTGTAGATAAATACAATAGAATCAGTAAAAAGTCAAATAATCTCGTAATCATTAAAAAAAGACTGATGACAACAAAACGCGTGACGAATGATCAGTGAACTATGACATAATATGTACCTACTATTAAATGAAGAGTTTCCGCAAAAGAGATTAAATGTGAGTTCACTCTAAAAATCTGGCAGTGACTTTCAAAGTACGAAGAAGAAAAATGCCATTTTAAAATTAGATATAGCTACTAAAGATTTGCCAGAACTGCAATAATGGAATAATGTGATACCACTTAGAAAATGTTCAAAACCTGAAGGAAACTAAAAGTACATAATGATGTGTATAGTCCATTCACTCTTCTGCATCCGTATTGTAATTATTTTAAGATACTTTACTTGGAACTATCACTGTTAATAATAAACTCAGATTCCTGGTGTATTTCTGCCACTGGTAATTCGTTAGTAATTTTATAAATTTTAATACCTGGGTATATGGACTCTGGAGGATGAATAGATTATATTTGACTTGATTTGTTTTGACAAAAGACCCATGAGAAAGTAAAACAGGTTTAAATGTTTTTATTATGTTTGGACATGTTTGAAATCGTTCTATTAAAATGAATTGCCAACTGCCTTTGGAAGAATTTGTAGTGTCTTAATTCATGGATATACTTTCGGGCAAGAATTGTAAATATTGTAAGTATAAATTTTCACAATAAATGTCATTATAAGTTGATAATAAAACTTTCGAATTGTTTTAAAGTTTGTTTATTAATTTTTTAAGTTATTGATTTACTTAATACGAAGAAAAAAGATAATTAAATAATTAATAACAATTACTATGGGAGAGTAGACCAAAACCCCTCAAAAATTGATACTAGAAAAGAAAGAGTTGTGAAAAGAATGAGGGAAAGAGGGAGGCTTTTGCCCTACATAGGGATGTTGCAGGCTGATAATAATAATAATAATAATAATAATTCTCACAAAACTGCTCTTATATAAATAATAAAAAATTCCTCCTGAATTTTACTAAAAACTCAAACATGCAGGAAAAATATTAAATAAGAAATTACATATTGTAGTGCAAATGCAAATCTAAATAAAATTTTTGAAAAAGCTTGAATCAAAACTTTTCGAATTGAAACTTCAAATTAGAAACATATTCTGCCAATGCATTCTTTTAAAATAGACAGATTAACTAGTTCGGTTAAATCCTTTGAAATCAAGGTAACATTTCAAATCAGAATCTAAACTCCACATCGGAATTTAAAGGTTCTTTGATCCGAAGAGAAATCGAAATGAATGTTTATGTAATAAGTTTGAAAATTCACCAAAACAGGATTTTTGTTCTTGGAACAACGAATTTCTAAATTTTTAGAACAAATTAGAGTTTTAAAGCTGCATTAATACTCTTTCTAAAATAGAGAATTTAAGAGCTTTAAATTCGATTTTAATCTTTGAGATCGAAGTAACATTTTAAATGAAAATTTCAAATTCTAGTTTTGAATCTGAAGTTTGTCGCAGACAAACAAAGATCGAAATAAATCTTGATGAACAAGCTTAAAAAAAGTAGAATTCAAAGTTCAAATTCAAACTTCAGTTCAAAATTTTATTCTAGATTTGACTTTCAAAATTTTAAGTTTAAATTCAGGGTTAACGCAATATTTATGAACTCTGAATGAAATCCGTCTCTTCCTTTGGGATAATATTTCGAATCAAAATTCCAAATTCAGATTTAAGTTTTTAGTTTGATAAATCTAAACAAAATTAAAATAAACCTTTGAAACTTTAATGAACAAGTTTGAAATTACGTTAAAAGAGAAATAGTTCTGAAAGCTTTAAAATTTCTAATCTTTGAACTGAAGATAACATTTTAAATCAAAATTTCAAACTGGAAATTTTCTCTTACTCTTAAACTTTAAACGATGTTTAAATATCGTAGATTTAAACTTCAAATGAATGTAAAATTTTCCTTATTTTAAATAGAAGTACTAAATTTAAATCCTACATTAATAGGAAACCCTTTTGAACTTAAACAACGACAAAACTCAAAAACTGAACGTCAAATCCGAAAAATGGAGTCTGAAAACTTCAGTCTTTAAATTAAGATTCCAAAACTAAAGCTTTAAATGTGAGTTTAATGACTTAAATCTTGAATTTGGATTAGTAAATTCGTGCAACCATTCCACATTTCTTCGTTGAAATTTGGCAGATTTCAAATTTTCAGATTCAAAATTTGAGATTTAAATATTTTCAAAAAATTATAAGGTAATAGGAGTTTGAACTTGATGATTTTGGAAATTAGAAGCAACAATATTCAAATTTTGAACCTCAAACTAATAGCAAAGTCTGCCACAAACCTTAAATTAGAAACTTGAAAATCATCTGAAAAATGAAACTTCTTGCTTACAGTGGGCTGAAAATAAAGGCTTCAGATTTATTGTATAAAAATAAATCAGTCTTAAAATCTAAAGATCAGAATTTTAACCGCTAATCGAAACTTCCGAAAATTGAAATTTCGAATGTGGCTTTAAAGATTCGATTCTTAAATTTAGAATTCGTGTGGCTTTGTATTGTGTGGTTTAAATTTTTCCGAATTAAAATTTTCAGATTCTAAATGAAACTGAATTTTTTTTGTATAAATTCTTTAGAAAATTGAATCTTAAGTTAATGTAAAACATTTTTGACTAAATCCTGGCAAAAACTGTAAATTAGAAACATGAATCTGAAAAAGAAATTTGTTGTATACTGCAGTTTGGATGTTAAAGATAAGATGATTTATTACATAACCATAAACCAATCTGAAATATAAAGATAATAATTTTGACCTTTAATTCAAACGTCCAAAACTGAAATTTAGAATGTGGCTTTAAACAATTTGTTAAAATTAAAATTCTGCCTATTTTCTACAACTCACAAGGAAATGGGAATTGGAACCTGATGAGTTTAAACATAGTAAACGGTACAATTCAGATTCCAAAATTGAAATTTTGATAAATCGAATCTCGAAGTTCGAGTAGCAACTTCCTCTATATTTCGAAATTTAAAGTTTAGGGAATCGAATTTTTCAGATTTAGGATTGCAAATTTGTTGGCTTTTTTTGCATTAAAGGTTTAGTGAGTAATTGTGCAGTTTTTTTGAAATGTCTAAAAAATAAAATCGTCCTGCAGCTAAATGTGTCTGTTTAAGACTTCCTTTTTTAATAGTAATTTTATTTACTAATGAATTCTAGATCCTGTCCAGTTAATAAATAAATTAATTGAAAATCAACTGACTACAAAATTTCACTTTAATATATTTGGGCATGAGACAGTACCGTAAAGCAAAACATTCAGAAAATACTTACCAACACTGGTATCTATAGGCGAAGCTAATCTAATCAATCCAATATCATCCGTGAATTGAGCAGGGTTGTATTTAGGATGAGGAATAGCTCGTTCTATTGCAATATCTTGCACAGGGGGTGCGCAAGTTACCACACCGGGTCGATCTTCTTCGCAGTCTTGTGATGAAGAAATGTTATATTCTCCAAGACGGACTCCGAGACTGAAAAATTGCCAAAACGTCAGTTGAATTTTTCTGTATACCTTATATCAAAATTTAAAAATTGATAAACATAAAAAACTCATACTTACAGCTTTAGATTTGCTAGATTTGTAACACAATGTGCGGCTGTTAAAATGTATCGATTGTTAATTATAGAACCTCCACACCGAAAATCAGGACCGGTTGCTAAAACAAAAAGTGCGTTTACTCATCATATCGTTTTAATTGGTTTGCCTAAACGTACCTGTTTCGTAAGATATTAAAGCCATCCAAGGAAATTCAAAAAGGGCAGTTTTATTTCCTCCAATGATACGGTCCCGCGTTGGTAATTGTCCACAGTCATCAGGTAATAAATTTAGATTTCTGTGAGAGCTTACGTCAGGTGGAGTTGGTATTCCTGGTTTTCCTATTGTGATTGGTCTATCTGGACAGCATACTTTTACTTCGTTTCCTTCAAAACCACATTGATAACTTCTTAATATATCAATTGCATTTTGTGATAGACTTTGAGATTGTTGGATCAAATCTAACATTGGTTTACATTTTCTTATTACAATGCATGTTCCTACTCCCCTGTGGGGTGTCCTGCATCCGTCGTCGTCTATAGCCCATGCTTCTTGTTCTAGAATAAAAAAACAGATTCATTTCAAGTTGTAAGTGATTGAGGGTGGAATTTTTAAAGATTCCCTTCTTTTGGGAAATAAACTGTCCAAAAAAATTAGCGGGCCATCTTTAGTATGCTATGGACTTTGGATTTGGTATTTTGAGTCCTGGTAGCAGAAAATAGCTCTTTCTACGCGAGCATGTCTTAAAATCTAATCATTTCTAAGTCATACTTTTTTTGCGAATAAATATTAAAACCTTGTTAATAGTAACCCGCTAATTTTTAATTGATTTAAATTATGAAAATACATTTACTTATTAATTTTATTATCTGCTATATGTATATGTATTGAATAATTGTTTTAAGGAAGACATATTCCTTCATTTAATAAATATTACATCAAAATTATAGAAAAAATCATTTAATTAATTAATGTATATTAAGTAATGGTGGAAAGTTTAGATCGAAGTTTTCGCATTTAGAAAACAGAATTCCCAGTGTATTTTGCAAATATTCGCCGACTTAGACATTAAGTAAATTAATCAGAATTAATATTATGAGTATTCTTCTGGTATTTACACATAATTTCCTTTAAAATAATTAAGAGATTAAAAATTCTTAAACTGGGCATTTGAATAAACTGGATTTAATTGAGTTTTATAATTACAGCCGGAAATTTCCAACAGGAAAAGTTAGATCCTTTATAATGAAACACAAACTGTTTGATAAAACTGCACTGCCTATTAAAATTAGATATACCAAATGAATTATTAACGTTTTAAGGCTGTAGAACCGCAAATCACCCTTGAACTATGACGGTGTTATTTAAATTATCCAAACAAAACATTAACACGCCTATATGGTATGGCAAAAGTAAGGTCTTAAATTATGAGATTACATTTTAACCTTTATATGATTGATTTTTTCTATTTCTTTCTATCTTGGGTTATTCTTGACACTTCGGCTCATTCTTTCCCCTATCTTCCACCACCTTCTTTATTCGTTCGTCAAGTTTCTTCTTGGGCTGCCTTTTTTACCTTTCCCTGGTATTCTTGCTGCCTTTTTCGCTGTTCTTTTTCATTATCCTTTTATGAAAATGTCCCAGAAAACTGTCTCTTTTGCACTATTGGTTTAGTTTTTAAAGTATCTCTAAATACTTCGTTCCGTATTTTGTCTTACGTGTTTTGTTTTCATCTTTAGAAATCCCATTTCTGTACTTATGATTTTACTTTTATATCATTTCGTTTTTGTTCACCATTCACTTTCATATGTAAGTCTTCGCTCCTTTTCTCTTAACAATGTAGTTTTGGTTAAACACTTTCCCGGTTGCTCCTACTTTTTCTTTGGTTCCTTTGTCTAATTTATCACTGCGTTATGCATACTTCCAGATTTTTAAAGAAGTTCACTTACTCTGATTTCCCTTCATCTGATACTATGCGTCTCTGTCTTTGTACCTATTATCATGGTTTTGTTTTCCTGGGTTAATCTTCATGTTTTTCTTCAACTCTACATCACTTATATACAGCTAAGACGTGCTGTGATTCTTCTTCTGTTCTATCAAAGATCAACACATCGTCTTTGTTTAAATTTGTTACTTCAGTCATTTACATTTTCCAGTCTCCTACTTACTTTGTATCTTTTAGCTCTTTTCTTATTTACTTACTTACTTCTTCCTCTTGTTAGGATTTCCAAGAATTAAGCTTTTTCTTGGGAAATGAAAGTTCAGAAATCGTCTTTGCTGGTCTACCTCTTTCTTTTGATCCATGCAGATTTTAGCGATCTTGTGTTCTTACATACGCTGAACGTATTCTTTCAATTTTCTTCTTCTGTTTTTTCCCCATCCTACAATATCTTCTACTCCAAACTCCTTTCTTATTTCCTAGTTATTTATTCTACGTCTATTCTACCTTATCTTATGTCCCTTATGCACCCTAATACCTTCATTTCACTTGCTGTTAGTATTTGTTTAGTTTTCTTCGGTTCCGCCCTTGTTTTCATGCTATACGAAAAAATGGCTCTTACGTAGGATTTATATATCTCTGTTTTGCTTTCTGTACTCATGCTTTTGTTCCTCCACACTAAGCTACTTAATGCACCTGCAACTTTGCCTGTTTCTTCACCTCTTCTTGTGTATCCCTGTAGCCTGTGATCAGTACTTCGAGATAGGAAAAGTTTATGACCTGTTGCGTTATTTTGTTTGTTGTTTGTTGTAACTTGCGGTTCCTTTTTCATTTTTGTTTGTTTATTAGCTTTTTTTTAGTTTCCTTTATTGCCTTGTCTATTACTAATGTGGATAGTAACAAGCTAAGTACCCATCCTTGTCTCAAATCTACTGTTTTTCTGAACTCCTTTGATTCTTCATTTCCTGATCTTACTATACTGGTGTATTTTTTATACAAAGCTTTGGTTGCTGTAATTGTTTTCGCGCCCATTCATTTTTTCCAATGTTTTCCACACTTGCTCTGTTTTAATTCTATCAAAAGCCATCTGTGGATCTACAAAACAGATATGTATTTGTTCCCCCTTTTTTAATAGCTTTTTACTTAAGTGCTTTATTATAAATAATTTATCCTGCACTCCTCTGAATCCACATTACGTATTTTCTATTGGGGCTTGTAAGTTCGCCCTTCTTCTTATTTCTAATTTCCTTGCATATATGTTACCTGGTATACTCAATTACGTGATTCCTTTACAGCCTAGTAGTTCTTAGTGTCCCCTTTCTTGAATAATGGTACTATTATTTCAAATTGCCAGTCTTTTACTGCTGTTCTCAATTCTTTTATTTCATCTTTCAAGTTCAGTAACCTTTCTTTGCCTGCCTTTTCCATATGTTTGATCACTTCCGGCGTTATGCCATGTATTCTTGATGCTTTTCCTATTCTTAGCTTGGATGGGTTTTTCGAGTACTTTCTCCGTTGTTTTTGTTTATTGATTAATCGTATTTCGCTGGGTTTTCTCTTCATTCTACCCTTCTTTTTCTTGTCCTTAGACCTCTTGTTTCATTTCGTGGTCGTCCTCTCGAAGTCCTTGGAAATGCTTATTCCGCTGGTCAATTATTTCTTCTACATTCAGCAGTAGGTTTTCCTTTCTTCTTCTTCTTCAGCGCGATTTATCCAATTCAATACTCGACATATGCCTCCTCAAGACCATTAATTCTCCTTGTACTTGCGTCTTCCTAATCCACTGTGGACTGGTTATTTTTGTAATATGTCTCTCCACCTTGCCCTTGGTCATCCTCGGTCCATTCTTCCTATTTTTGGCCTCCATATTGTGGTTTCATGCTTCATCTGCCATCCTCCCTACGGAGCACTCGTATGTCCTATCCAACGCCATTTCTGGATGGATATTCGTTCAGCAGCGCCCTTAACTTGTGTTTTTGTCTGTATATAAGTATTCGTTTTTCTGTCAGCCAATTTAACCCCTAACATAGTTCTCTTAGTCTTCACCTGTTTTGGTCTGTAGGAATTTTATCAATTTTGCCTTTTTTTTAAATTACTTCTTCTAATTCAGGGGCTCACCACAACGTTATTTTTATGTTGCTACTTCTTGTTCTTGCTACTCTATTTTCTTTAACTGTTTCGTTTTGTTTTAGGTATGTACATTTTTCTTTTATACCCGCTGCTGTGTTTTTCATTTCTAATTTGTCTTTTAGAAATTTTTGGTATCTCTCTATAATATCAACTGTTCTCAATTATTTGTAGCTTCTGATTTTATATTTGATTATCTTCCTCTTATTCCTCTTATTTTGTTCTTGTATTATTGTTGTGTCTAACTTTGGCACGAAATGAGCACTGTTGAATTAATTACAAAGGAAAACTGTAAGGGAATATGCGGGAAATTACCTATTAAACGGGACAGCTCAACTCAGTGAACTTCACATTACAAGGTAGAAAGGCTTAAGATTAAGTAAGTTAGTAATAATATGACTGATACAACTGAGAGATCTTGAATAAACAAAAGAAATTTAAACCAAAATTATAATAATCATAAACACAAGGCATGGTAACTAAAAATTGTCACCAATTTTATAATTTACTTAATTCAACTAATAACACAAAACAAGGATTTAATTATTAGACAACTTAATTATAAAGTAGTCTTCACAGAATTCCGACAACTTGCAGTTTAATTAACGGTAAGTTTCCGTACTCCAATTATTTTCATATACTTACTTTTGTTTTCAAACATGCCCATGCTATGGATCATTCAGTAAATTGTTTTCATTTATATGAAATTTATTCCCAATTTTTCATAGGTACCTCTTGTGATTTGCGCATGATGACATGCTTGTTTACACATACTTGCGTTGGAAAATACTAGGGCAACTTGGATTCCACCAAAAAAATTGTTAAAAATTGGTGCCAATTTTTAATTTCCAAATGTGACTTATCCACCGGTTTTGAAAAGATACAAAAGTACAAACACTAAAAACTCAACAAGCTTCGAATGTACATATTTTAATTATTTACGAAAAAATCAAATCCGTGGAAAGATAATTTCACCTTCGTAGAGATTTGAACCACTGGCTTCTGGCTTTATACAGCAGCGCTCTACCAAATGAGTTTCAGAATCGAGTAAATTCGGAGGTTAGTGGTTCGAATCCTTGCGGAGGTGGTATTTTATTTATGTGCACAGTTTTCAAAAAATTCTTAAAATGCACTAAAAATAGTTCCTTAAAACAGCGACTCCTACAAAATTTAATTTCTAAAACCAATAATCTAATTGATTACATCAGTTTTGTCGTATAAGGTCTGTAGGGAGGGTTACATGTAGAATAACAGTTTCCAACCATTATTTAGGGGTAAGCTTACAACTCTTTGTAATAAAAAAAAACAGCAGATTATTATTTTCTAAAACTGAGATTAACTGGAGAAAATACAAACCAATTTTCAGTAGTTTAATTTAAAATTCAATAACATGTGAGTAGCAATTTGGAATGAATCGGATGTTATTCAATGTAATTCATCTAACACGTGTAAAAACACAGAAGAATCGAATATTTGCATATGCAAATCTGTGACTGTTATTTTAAACTAATAATTGCTAATTAATTCCGACAAATAATTAATAGTATATAACCAGTAACTACAAAGTATTATAAATGGTATCCAGTTTACATGAATTCGACAGTTTATTGCTCACAGAAAAATTTTTTATACGTAAGGATTTTGTCGAAGTATAACTATTAAATATTTATGTGTTGATTTAGGTAATTTTTATATAATAACTGATACGTAACAAATCACAGGCTTATATGTTCTTACTTTAAAGTTTTATTATTAATTATTAAAGCATTATTTACTTAATAATATTTCCATTGGAAGTAGAATGCAATAATTGTCGTCTACAAGAAATGAATTTGCATTGGCACTGTATAAGTTGTTTACATTATAGTTACAGTATATGCATTGAAAACGTAATTGAGCTTAATTAGTATTAACAATTACAGTACTTAGTTGAACGGTTGATAAAAAATCGGAAACACGGTTGGTAATCAAATCAAATATACGGTCGGCTGCAGAAACGCGACTTGTAAATGGTTCTTTTGTAATTTCCTAACAAAACAAAATCACTATAAATCAGTTACAGATAACATGTTTAAGTTTTTGTGCAATTTTCCTGTGTTTTTTTCTTAATTTTATCATCATCGTGAAAAAGACAAACACATTTATTTAATACGTGTATTTTCAAGTTGCCTTTTCCGAGAAAATTGAAAGAATTCCCATTGGCGTTCATTTTCAATACATTTTCATAACAAATATTTTTAATATAAACATCGATTCGTATACAATAGCCTGGAGCTTCTTTTTTTGTGATTACAACATGTGGGATTTACAGAGGCGCATTGGAATTTTTCCCGGTGCAATTCAACAATTAATATATACAATATATATATTTATAAACAAAATGATTTTCTATTTATCGTATAACCCAACCCAATTTACTTTGTTCGACAACAAAGTTTCAATTTTTTCGGAAAGAAAATGTCGTTTTTTTTAAATTTCAAAAAAGAAATTTTGTTCTTTTCAAGAGAATGTATTGGCAATCGTTTCCATAATAATAAACCTAGTTCTACCTTTAAGTTATTTTCAAAAAGAGTATGCATTTCAATTTTTTTAAGTTCTTCTAATTCCGATATCTTTTCCAATGAAGAATTTAGTTTGACACGAAATATTCTAACTTGAAATTCTTTCCAATAGAGAAACATTTATTATTCCAAGGAAAAATTGAATTTAAATTATTTCGTATAAAAAATATTTTTATTTTAAAATTTTCCTGAAATAATTTTTGCACGAAATCGCTTCTAATTTCGAAAGATGTTCTAAATGAAACTTAAGTCTTCTTTCAAGGAATTTTCTAGCATCGAAATTATTTCCAAAAGGTTTTTTGTTAAGTTTTCTAATTTTGAAATTTAGTGTGCTTTTGGAAGTTTTGTGGCTTTAAATTAAGTATTTCCGAAAGAAAATTTATTTTGTTCCAAAACCTCTTCTAATTTCGAAATCTTTTCTAAAAATAATATGGGTTCACTAGAAAAATTATTCTAAATTGGAAATAATATCAAACAGAAAAATTTTGTTCTAAACAGTTTCGAAAATTTAAATCATTTTGTAAAGAACGTTTGTAATTTTGAAAAATTTTCCATTAAGAAATTTAGTCAAAAGCGAAAAGAATCATTTTTTTGAAAAACTTTTCTAATGTCGAAATCTATTTTAATAAGAAATTTCTCTTATTTTCCTTTTCCTAAGTTGGAAACAATTTCGAACAAAAAACCTTTTCCCAAAAGGGTTTCGAAGATTTTTCTTAAAGAAAATTTGAAATTAGTTTTGAAAGAACAATTTGTTTTCAGAAAGTTTTCTAATTTCGGAAGCTTCAAAGGAGACTAAATTTCCAGTTTTAAATAGTTCCCGAAAAACAATTTATTTTTTCTTTCCTAAATTTTCTCTCTCTCTCTCTGGGTGCCGTCTCAGTTTCTGAGGTTAGCGATCGCCATGGCATATCTCCATCTATCACGCGCTGTATGTATCAGCGTTTCTCTGTTCATCCCCAACCAATTTCATATATTGCTCATCCAAGATGTTTTCCTTCTTCCTCGCGCCTTCTTTCCTTCAATCTTCCCTTCTCTTATATATTGTAGTATTCATGTCGTAATATGTGTCCAAAATAGGATAGTTTCCTTTTCTTTATATTATCTACTAGTTCCCTTTCCATTCCAATTTGTCTTAAAACTTCGTCATTGCGCACCCTTTGAATTCAAGAGATTTTTAGCATTCTTCTATATGCCCACATTTCGAAGGCTGCTAACCGATTAGTCATGTCTTTTTTGAGGGTCGATGTTTCACAGCCATATAATAAAGTTGACGATACGTAGTTAGCATTTTAGAAGAAGAAGCAGTCTTAGATTTAGATTAAGGTGACGGTTGCTCAATATCATTTTTAATTTAACAAAGGCTGATCTTGCTATCTCTATTCTTCTCTTTATTTCATCTTTACACTCCATTTTTGAGTTGATTATACGGCCTAAATATGTGTTACCTACTATTAACTTTCTCATTTCTGATGTTGTTTTTCGTAATATTTCTGTTGATGTTCTTATTGCTTATGAGCATGATCTTTGTTTTAGTAACGTTTATTTTTAATCCCATGTTAGTACATACTTTCCTCTTTTACTCGATCTAGTAAATTTTGTAGATCTTCCTCACTCCCCGCTATTAGAGCCGTGTCGTTAGCATATCTTATATTATTCGACATGCCTTCTAAGCTTTCTGCAAGAGCGTTCTCTATTATCTTTTCTGAGTATACATTAGGATTTGGAGGTTTTCCCTCTTTGCTCATTTTTATTGCTTTTTCTATTTCTGAAACTAGAATTTCCGGTCCTTCATATTGACTATATCGTCAACATCTTCCCTTCCCTATCAGTTTCTTCTCTCCGATTATTACCTACCATTGTTAGAAAATAGTTCGGTTATATAGGATTTCCATGTTTCTTTCTTTTCTTCAATAGTTAACAGGGGTTGGTTGTTATTGTTTGTTAGGTTTCCAGAACATTTTTTTGATATTTCCGCTCAGCCCTTTAACACGTTTGTGTAATTGGTAGTCATCGTGTTTCTTTTGTATTTCTTCGATCTCCTGACATTCTTCTATTATCCAATTTTCTTTGGCTTCTCTTATTTTATTTTTAATTCTTGTATCAATGTGTTGGTATCTTTGTCGAATTGTCTGTTTATATCTTCTTCTTTCTTCCATTAGAATTAGATCCAATAATTCAACCGTCATCCATATTTTCTTCTTTTTTCTCTTTATGTTTTTAGATAGTGTTTCTTCGACTGAGTATCAGATTGTATTTTTTACCTGTTCCCACATGTTTTCCACACATTGTGTTTTGCCGTTCTTATTATTATTGAATTGCTTCTCTAAATGTTTTTGCAGTTCACAAGCTTTTGTTGGTATTTTTAGTTCTCTTATGTCTATCTTTGGTTTCTTTGGTGTTTGTATCTTTTTCAGTTTCAGTCTTCGAAATTATTTCCCAAAAGAACGTTTTAGAATCCAAAAAAATATTTTTTTTTAAGAATTCTAATTTGGAAATTTATTCCAAAACGAAATTTGTTTTCATTTAAATTTTTTTTAAGTTCAAAATATTTTCTAAAAAGTTTCGAAAATTTTCCATAGAGAAATTTAGTTTTCGTTTAGAAATTTTCTTAGTTTTAAATTATTTCTAAAAGAATTTTTTCAATAATTAAATAATAAGTATTATTTTAAATATAATTTACTAAGGAAGGGTTAAGTGGAAGAGCAGACCATGTTGAAGTATATTATTTATTTCTTCATGGTTCTGAACTTCGCCCTTTTGATGGAGCTAATGTTTAGATAGAATTATCTTTTTGTCTGTTTCTCATTTTATTTTATGTACCTGCTTTAGTCTTCCATCAATAAATGGCCATTATTATTATTATTATTATTCTTCTAATTTCGAAATCTTTTAAAAGGAAAAATTTCGTTTTCATACACGAAAACGTCTTGAAATTATTTCCAATAGAGAATAATTTCGAGCTTTAAATTATTTCCTAAAGACAATTTAGTTCTCTTTCACGAAAATTTCTAGCTTGGAAAGGGATTTTCTTTTAAAAACTTCTAGTTTTGAAATATTTTCTATAAAAAAATTAATTTTCTTTTAAAAAGTTTTCGAAGCCTAAATGATTCCCAAAAGTATTCATTGTTTTGCTAAATCTGATTTCAAAATACTTTTCAGATGCTCTCCAAATTATTTCCATAAAAAAATTTAGTTTTATTGCAGTTTTGTAATTTTAAATTATTCCAAAAAGAAAATTTATATCTTTTATTAAATATTTTCTAATTATAAAATCTTTTCCACAATTTGTCTTCATTCAAAATAATTTCGAACATGAAAACACGTTTCAAAATGTTTCGAAATTTTTCCACAAAGAAATTTATCTGTTTTCAGAAAGATTGATAGCTTTACATTATTCTTGCCAGAAAATTTACTTTTTACTAAATATTTATTAATTATAAAATCTTTTACAAAGGAAATTTATTTTCATTTAAAAATTTTTCTAAGTTGAAAATAATTTCGAACAGGAAAATCCGTTCTATTTAAAAATGTTCGAAATTTTTCTATAAAGAGATTTACTTTTTGTTTAAGAAGTTTTCTAGCTTGGAACGTTTCTTTCAAAAAGCCTTTTAACTTTGAAATATTTTCGATTGAAAAAACAGAAAAGCTTTCTAATTTTAATTTATTTCCGAAAGAATTTATTCTTTTGATAAATCTTTTTTACTTTTGAAATATTTTTCAAAAAGTAAGGTTTTCTTTCAAAAAATTTTCTAGCTTCGGAATTAATATCCAAATGAATTTTTTTCTAAACATTTTTCTAATTGTGCAAGTTTTGTAGCTTCAAATTATTTCCAAAAGACAATTTATTTATTTCGAAAAGTTTTTTAATTTTAAAATCTTTTACAAAGATATTTTCATTCAAAGTATTTTAAGTTTTATATAATTTCGAAAATAGAGATCTTTTCAAAAATTTCGAAAACATTTTATATTTGAAATGATTTCAACTTTTTTCTTTCAACAAATTTGATTCTTTTTTCAAAGCTTTTCTAGCTTTAAATTACTCTCCGAATGAAATTTATTTTTTTTTATAAAACATTTTCTAAATTGTAAATCTGACAAGTAAACACAAAATAATGTTACAAATTTTCCCAGATACAAACATCAGTGTCATCAAATGCAACCCATACAACTATAGGGTTTCCCATTTTGCAATTTGTATTCCTATCAATAAAGTACATTAACGGACATTACGTGCGTCCATAGATAAGGAATCAATCCAAAAATATAAGATTGCTTAAAGATCGCAGCAATTTTGATTTTCCCTTTTTGCAATTTATTGTTTTGCCTACAACACAAATTAGTGTCATGGTTATTTCAAAAACCAGTTTAAATAGTTAAGTTTATACATTATTTTTCAGGTTTAAAATTCTGCATTAAAATTAATTAAATATTTGTGATATTTATTTATGAAATATTTCTTGTTTCGCAATAAAATTAATTATTACAAGCTCCTTCTTGGTGAATCTACATCTGCGGTTTAAAAGATTGGAAATTCGCAGATTGTGTTCGAGTTTACGACGTCCTAGTAAGCATCCATCATTGCATGTATTTCTATCTTGCTTATTATGTTTATTTTAATTAGTTGCAGTACTTAACAAAGGCTGTGTGTTATTGAGACCGCGATATTAATTTAAAGAAAAAATAAATGAGTGTGCCAAGTTCACTGAGATAAAGTTCGTATTATTGTCATGAAAAACACTTTCTTACTAGAAATTTCGATTGAAACAGCCTGGAGCTTCCTGCTTCTTTGTGATTACAACATGTGGGATTTACAGAGCCGTATTGGGATTTGTCCCGGTGAATCGTGCAGTTTGTTTCAAAAGGTTGTTAGAATTAAAATTACACTGATAAAGTCGGCAATTATTTAGAAATGTGTTTGGGCTGGAAAAGAAAATTTCAGGGCCAGCCTAATAGATTCAGGACGTGATTAAGGATTAATATTTGTAATGCATGCAAAATAAATAAGAATTCGTTGGGAAAATACTTTTAATGCATTTTAAAAAATAATGACAATTTGAACCCTTAACCTTTGGTTCTACGTGGATGTATTTTTCTATATACGGAATTTTCACAATTTGATAAAATTCATGAAAAATAAAATTAAATAGCAATTATTTTCTATGCTTCTTGTACGGCGAAAAATCCAACTATCAGAGTGATTTTGCATTTGCCTTTATAAAAACGATTAAAAGAAATATAACCTCACACCATTTCTGAGGCAACCTTAGAGTTGCAGAACATTTTAACAAATAAAGCAAAATAAGAAACGAAGTAAATAAATTAACAACAAAAGAATATAAAATTCAAACAAATTGAAGAAAATAACTCCTGTTTCCAAGTCCATGTGTATCATCAAACCTGTTATTTTAAAAATTACAGTTAGTTAATTATTTTCCTTGACATTTCCAAGGCTGTCAAATTGTATGATCTTTAGAAGTTAAACACCTACAGAAAATTCCCGAAAACGTTTCTTGAAATTTCCAGTTTGTATACGTTTGTAATGAAGTTCCCACGTATTTATGTGCATTGTTTAAATATTTAAATATGAAAATATTTAAATGGTATATCTTCGTATTCTTGTAATCCAGTTAAAGGCTTGTTAATTACAACTAAGATAATTATCAGGAATATACAAATAATTACAGTGCCTGATAGTTGTATATTTACAGTACCTATCAAGAGATTGGGTTTTCCTGATATGTTCTGGGTTTTCTTACGGTAATAAAGGAGAATTTTGAATGGATATCGTATTTCGAAAATGTAATTTGTAATTATTATGTAAGCAGGCCGGTCATTGTCGTTTAGTTTAGATAATGTTAAGTCGCGTGTTAATTAAAAAAAAATGTTAGTTTACGCTTTGTAAGCACCTCAAAAGTTAACTATTAGAGAGGATGTGATTATTACGTTTCTTTTGTTAGGATCTATTATTGCGTAGATATAACGATAATTATTCACGTGGTGTACTGCACCGAGAAAAAGAATTTGTTTAAGGTGTCAATTTTAAGAAGTCAGAAACTCGACGATTTCTTTAATTCCTAAGAATGGCTCATTATCAAGGTTGTCAGCTATAATGATTCTAATTTCGAAGTAAACAAGTTTTAATACCAGTTCATTAAAAAAATGGTGCCAGTGTTTTACAACTACATTATTTTAAATTGTTAGAATTTCTAAATATAAACTAAAAGTATTTTCGAAAAAAACGAAAGTGAAAACTTACGTGCTTTAGTAAGCGTCGTTAATCCCACACAGATCACACCTAGTGTAAACATGACACTGCACGACCTTTCTGTATACGATGCCATACTATAATTCTTAATCTATCAATGGTCACTTGATAAAGACTCGATACCGCTGTCCAGCGACTGTTATAAAGAGGCTGACACTGACCATGTTACGTTCCGGACCGCGTCACTAAAGCGTGACCAGACGAACAAGTGGGAACAGACAGAGTGGTTTAGCCTGGGGCTGCGCAACTTTATCATTATTGTGATGTTTAATAAAAAGAAATTTTCGCAAATTTGTGGTAGCTTGATTCATTCCGTTAATTAAGTATAATTTAATTCCCTTTTTCCTGACCCATCGATAATTTAGCGAACCGCACCAACCGCACTATCTTATCAGACTTTCTTTTAAACAATTCTGAATGAAATTCATGACGGCAACGAATTCCTCCAAATTTTCACTGTTTACTATTAAGTTAGATAACGTAATTAAATATTAAACAGTAAATTAGTGACTCGCTAATTTGTGCGTTTTACAGTGAATTAATTTATTAAACGAAACCTATAATAAAGCCCAGGGAGGAATCTACGACTAACCTACTAAAATATTTAAAGAAGTTCATTAATAACAACTATTTGTATTACAAATACTCGTAAATCAAATAAGAAATTTGCGCCAAAAAAGGAATGGAAAAATTTAAAAAACACCTTAATCCGTTACTGTCGGATCATCCAGCTACCAAACATTTTCGCAACATCGCGAAATTTTCTCACAGTAATGCCTATAAGGTGTAGACGGGGAAATCCCTATGCCATTCACCTTTGCTAATAGCAGAGCCGGATTTAATTTAAACAACAATTATTTACGTAAACTCAAATCATTTAAAACACAAGTAGCAACTTTTTGCCGTGAGCAAGTGTTTTTTTTTTGTTATTTCTGCGACATATTTGTTTTGATTTAGCTAATACTTGTGCTAAAAACAAGCAGGTTACCTGGGAGCTTCCTGTTACCTTGTGTAAACAAAGATTTACTAGTATTATACGTAATTATTATAGTTTTTATCGTAGTACGATTGTTACTATTCCATGGTTAAATGTAGAATGGATGAAGTTTTCTCTAAGCTTAGAAATACGAAAAATAGTGTATAAATTTGACGTTCGTAGCAATCGTAGCAATAGTTCAAGTAAGTGCTTTTGAATGGGTATAATAAAAGAATTAAAGCATTAAGATCAACAAATTGTGTTTACTAAAAACAACTCTAGCCTTTTTCGGCCATTTGTCTTCATAGGGGCTCTAACATGGCGCAACAATTTTAAACTTTTAAACAAACAAAGATAAAAATAAAATAAACTAGGCGCCCAACACAGGAAATAGTACCTACATCTAAATATACAGGGTGTCTCTAAAAGGTCTGTACAAAACGCTAGCACAAATTCCCGAGGCTAAAATATGAGGATCTAGCCCAATTTACCTTAATCCAAAAGTTGATAGTTTCCTTTATACAGGGTGCCAAAGTTAATATTTTTTAAAACTTTTTTGTAAATATTTATCTTAATAATAGCATGATTTGCACGAAATTTGGTACTTATGGGTTTTTTAGGATGAGAAATCGAGATCTGATCACAGTTTCGATGCACATTGCAGAGAGCGCCACCAGCAGCACTTTGCCTACATCTAAAGCTTCATAACTTTTTTATGCCTCGGTGCATTAAATTTATGGTTAAAAATTCTTATTCCTTGGCATCTTTTGTCCAAAAAAGGTATACCTAGCAGGTGTCGCTTCGAGCAGCCGTTTCTGAGATAATCGAATTTAAATGTTTTATTGCGTACTGAAACTCGTCGTAGCCCCCCTTCACACTTTATCCAGGCTAGATACAGAGATGATGGAAAGGGTGCAGTTCAACTTTCTTCGTATAATTAATCTTTGTGTGCATGAAAACGGAGGTCATTTTGAAAATTTACTTACTTTATTCCTATTGTACTTTGTCAATTCATTCTTACATTCTTATCATTGTTAGCTCGTTGCTATTTAAATTTTTATTGTTGCTGGCCTGTTGGCCCTTAAACACGCTCCAAATTTCTTGGACCAGTCATAAGCCTGGATAAAGTGTGAAGGGGGGCTACGACGAGTTTCAGGACGCAATAAAACATTTAAATTCGATTATCTCAGAAACGGCTGCTCGAAGCGACACCGACTAGGTATACGTTTTTTGGACAGAAGATGCCAAGGAATAAGAATTTTTAACCAGAAATTTAATATACTGAGGCACAAAAAAGTTATGAAGCTTTAGATGTAGGCGAAGTGCTGCAGGTGGCGCCCTCTGCAATGTACATCGAAACTGTGATCAGATCTCGATTTCTCATCCTAAAAAAACCCTAAGTACCAAATTTCGTGCAAATCATGCTATTATTAAGAAAAATATTTACAAAAAAGTTTTAAAAAATAGGAGTAATAACTTTGGCACCCTGTATTTCGGAAACTATCAACTTTTGGACTAAGGTAAATTGGGCTAGATCCTCATATTTTAGCCTCGGGAATTTGTGCTAGCGTTTTGTACAGACCTTTTAGAGACACCCTGTATAAATAAAATGTAGAAATACGTAGATTTATAAAATGCTCGTCAAATAATCGGTGTATTTATTATTTCTAATAAAATGAATAAAAGATAAAAAGATGTAACGATAACAAATATATGACAAACAAACAAAAGAAATATGTATATAAAATAACAACAAATAAATAAATGCATAAATAAAATAGAAACAATAACATAATGAATAAAACAAGAATAAAAATAAATAACTAAATAAATGGGTAATCAATAATATAGGCTAGTCGTAAACAATTGATCGGAATAAATAGACCATTTGTTGAAAAATAATATTAATTTTTTACATCCATGCATAAAAATTAACACATAAATACAATGTGTATTGCCTAAATACGAACTGTTTGTATAGTTGTTTATTATTTGTTGATCAGACATGATTTTTTATGTTCGTTTAATAACTATGAAAATTTTGTACATGGAAAAGTATAATCTGTGCAGGAATTTGAACCACAGAATTAAAATATAATAATAATGTGATTTATTTTTCAACACACCATAGCCTCAATTACAGGAAATCATTTATAATTATAAAAATACATTTAAACATTCAAACCTGCAATGGATTTCAATATAAAAAATTAAATAAAAAGTTTTAATTAAATTTAGCATGAATTTTGAATTAATTGATTAAATTAATTAACTGAAAGTAGAGCGCTCGCAGTGTAGGTGTAGGGTATACACATCGAAAACTTTAGATAAATTGCTTAATAATTAAATTGGTCTTCTTCTTTCGGCGCAGCGCAGCGGTGCGAAGTAGTAGCACCCTGTTCCGCCGCAAACTGAGGGATACATTCATTCAGGCCCATGATCTTGTATTTAGAAGTGCTCCGTATATAATCGGGTTCTAGAATACTGGCACCTGGCACCAATTAAGCATTGCCTCAGAAGAAGTAATCTAGAACATCGCAGAAGCAGCTGAAGAGGTTTCTTCTACCTTGATGCAGATTTCTTTTTGTAAGGAGGCCTGTGACACAGTATACATAATGTACCTATACTGTGCCCGTGAGTCTCCTGAGGTGCTTCCTGCTTTCTTTGCCGATAATTTTTAATCTCAGAAATTAAACCTTTTTTAAACGGAGGAATTGTTTTAGTGTATTACCATTTTGTAAAAAATGCTGACTTTTTCAAACATATGCTAAAATTTTAGCTAAAAGTCTGATGAGATATTCTTCACACCCTTTAATGATATAAACAGGTAAGTTGTTTGGACCCAAGGCACGGGCGTTCGTTAATAATTCTTTAATATCGAAAAGTAGCTTATCATCATTTAGCAAATCAATATTAACATTAGTTAGAAACTCTACGTTACAAACCAATTTCTTCACTTCTGAATAATTTTCAGTTCCTGTTCTATTTATGACTTGTTTTATAAATTCTAGGCTAGGTCTTCCTTTAGCTCTCTTTCTTTTAACTGAGCCTTCTAATATACAGGGCGTTTCTTTAATATTGCCAAAAAATAAGGGGGGGGTCTTCTATATAAACTTATTTCCAAAAACGTCTTCTATCGGAGTTACGCCCCTTTAAAGGGGTAGGTTAAAATTCAACAATGTATTATTTTCGGCACTGGACCCCCGTATTTAATCAATTCCGCTGTAATTGTGTCGCTGCCTGCCGCCTTATTGTTCTTCTGCTTCTCTATTGCTCTTATTACTTCATCTTTTGATGGTGGTAGAATTTCTTGCTCGGGGTTTTCGTTTCGCAGTTCTACTATATGATCTAGATTATCTGGATGTTCTACTTCGGGATTGTTGAGTAGGTTGTGAAAGTATTCTTTCCAGATATTTTTTACCTCCTCTTCATTATGTGTTAAACCCCCTTCCTTGTTTTTAAAGCTTGTTACTGTTGTCGTTGATTTGTTTTGCATGTTCCTTAGACTATTGTAGAAGCGTCTTGTGTTATTATTTTTATTTTCTCGCTCTATTTCATCCATTCTCTCGTTTATCCATTCATTCTTCTTTTCTTTGAAAAACGTTCTTGCTCTGTTTTTAAGTTCTATGTATCTCTTTCTGTCTTTCTCCTCACCCGTTTGTAGCCATCGGCTTCTTGCTTTATTTTTTTTCTCTGTTTTTTCTCTGCATTCTGTGTCATACCATCCTTCCACTCTTTGCTTTCTTCTTACAGATCCGATAATTGTTTCTGTTGATGTTATTATATTGTTTTTAATTCTACTCCATTGTTCATTTATGTCCTCCTCGTCGAACAAATTTATGAAATAATACGCAGAATATGGATGGAAGAGAATATGCCAAGTGAATGGAAAAAGGGCATTATAATACCGTTTTTCAAGAAGGGAGAGAAGGAGGTATGCGAAAACTACAGGGGCATAACACTCCTAAATTCAGCGTATAAGATTTTAGCCAGTACTCTCAAAGAGAAGCTACAATATTACAGCGAGAAGTTCATTGGAGACTACCAGCAAGGATTTCGTCCCAATAGAAGTACAACAGACGCAATTTACATAATAGAACAAATCCTTGAAAGGGCATATGCATACAACTTAGAACTACATATGATCTTTATCGATTTCAAGAGTGCCTTCGATTCTATTAGTAGAGAGAAAATAGTACAAGAAATGGATAGCATGAAAATACCAGGGAAACTAGGAAGGTTAATCGCAATGACCCTACACGAAACGGAAGCGGTAATTAAAATAAATAATATGGAAACTGGTAGTATTACTATAAACAAGGGTGCGAAACAAGGGGATACGCTCTCGGCGCTCCTTTTTAATATCATCGTAGAATGTATAATACGTAAAGTGAATCTGCAAGGAACAATTAGAAACAAACAAACACAATTGATCGCGTACGCAGATGACATAGTGCTGATTAGTAGAACTAAAAAAGAACTAACAAAAAAATTTCAAGAACTGGATAGAGAAGCAAAGCAATATGGTCTCCACATTAATGTGAAAAAAACAAAATACATGAACTACAACAAACAACAAAAGCGATTGCAAAAATTGGAAATAGGAACATATAGCTTTGAAGAAGTCGACAAATTCAATTATCTAGGGTCAACAATAGAGAAAACATGCACAAGCAACACCAGAATAAAGGAAAGAATACAAAAAGGAAGCCGAAGCGTATATGTGTATAAAACACTCATGAACAATAACCAGCTCAGTGTAGCTACAAAAGTTAGAGTCTACAAAACATTAATAAGACCAGTGGTAATTTATGGAATGCAAGCATGGGCTCTTACGAAAACAGACGAAGAAGACCTGAGACGTTTTGAAAGAAGGATCATACGAAGAATAATAGGACCTGTAAGAATAGAAGATGGTGTATATAGAAGAAGAATGAACTTCGAATTACTAAAAGCAATGAACGGAGAAGATATAATAAAAGTTTTTTTTTTTTTAATTAAGAATAAACCAGCTCAACATACAGGATGTTATACATGGTTGATTGAACATAGAATTAACCAAACTAACATTAAATATCAAGAATGGGGTTACACCCCAGAACTAAATTACAGGTTTGTAATTACTTATATTTATATTACATATTACTTATATTACTTAATCACTGATGTCACTATTGTCACTATTGCCTTCCGATAGAAGGATGTCCTGAGGGAGCCTCTTTTTCAGCCTAGAGACTGCTGTCTTCTGTCCAAGATGAAAATATACCGCACCAGAACATTTAGTTAGGTTGACAAAGAACCTGCGAGCAGTATTTCGAATATAACTGTCAATGGTTATTACACCCAATTCGCGATGAATTTGTTCATTTCGCACATACCACTGCGCGTTCACTACTATTCGTAACACCTTATTTTGGAAGGTTTGTATCTTCCTTATGTTTGTCTTTGACGTTGCACCCCAGACTACACAAGCGTATGTTAGCACTGGCCGTAGTATACTCTGGTACAGTAGTGTTGCACATTCAATACGTAGCGCAGATTTCCTGTTAATTAAGGAGTACAATAGGGCTAATCTGGCGTATGCTTCACTCAATTTTTTATTAACATGAAAGCTCCAAGTAAGGCGGCGATCTAGGTAAACTCCTAGATATCTAACTGCGGAGTCGGATGGATTCCATGCAATGTCTTGCCCATTTATGATAATGTTTCTTGGGTTTTGGGGCCGCCTAAGCGTGAATATTTTGCTTTCACATTTAGTAGCGTTGAGCTTGATACGCCACTTTGTGAGATATTCAAGCAGTTGATCTAGAGACGTTTGTAATCTATCTGCACAGATATTAATATCTGAATCTTGTGTCAATAGTATAGTATCGTCGGCGAACATGGCTAGTTTTGCGGGCATTGACGTTGGTATATCATAAACGAAGATATTGAACAAAATCGGACCGATCACTGACCCTTGCGGCACTCCTGCTTGAATTTTCTTAGTGTCCGAGTACGATGCATTAAGTTTCACTTGAAATGTTCTATTACTTAGAAATGACATGATAATATTTAAGAGATATGCAGTTAACGAAATATGCATCAGTTTAAAGAGCAGTCCATTTATCCACACTTTGTCAAATGCTTGATGTACATCTAGAAATACAGCACATGTATGTTCTTTATTTTCATATCCACCAATTATGGACTCCGTAACCCTGAGTAGTTGATGTGCAGTAGAGTGCTTGGCTTTAAATCCAAATTGGTGTTTAGGTATTATATTATGATTGTCCAGAAAGGAGTTTAGTCGTTCTTTAATAATTTTTTCAAGGATTTTGGAGAGCGTTGGTAGTAGACTGATCGGTCGGTATGAGGTTACCCTTTTGGCGTCTTTGCCGTGTTTGTGGATCATGACAACTTCAGCAAGTTTCCAGATACTCGGGAAGTAACCCTTAGATAAACAGGCGTTGAAGATTGAGGTAAGGAAGACAACGGCCCTAAACGTGAGGTTTTTAATCACCGTGTTGGGGACCAGGTCGTATCCAGGAGTCTTTTTAGTTGCTAACTTTTTAATTATAGCTGCTATTTCGTTTGGAGACGTAAAGTCGACCGATTCTAGGTCTACTGGTCTAGGCAGATTTATACGGACATTCCTGTCTACTTCTTCTGTAAATTGCATATTGGATAGGCCATTGTCCAACTTGAAGGTATTTTCAAGATGCTCTGCAAATACTGTCACTTTTTCATAGTCGCTGCAGTAACTTTTGTTGTTTTCCTTAAGAGGTGGTATGGTATCAGTACGATGTAGTATTTTTTTGGTTGCGCGCCATAGCGAAGAATCACTCGATTGTAATTCAGAAATGTATTTTTGATAATTATCGATGCGATATTTATCCAACTCATAAGTCACTTGGTGGACAAGCTGATTTAACAATCTCCTATGGTGCGGTAGCTTGTGTCTTTGCCATAATCTCCTTACTCGATTCTTCTCTCTTATAAGCGTAAGAATGTACTGGGGTGGATGGGCCGGTTCGTTTTGTCTTCGCCTCCGTGTTGTGCGTACAGTGGATTTATGCACACAATTTACTACAGTTGACGTAAACTTCTGTATGCTGCTATCAATCCCGGCTTCAGTTGCTAAATCAGTAGGAGGTTTAAGTATCTCATCGATATAATCTCGGAACGTGTCCCAGTCAATTGGAAGTGAAGAAGAAAGAATAATTAAAAAGATAACTGAGTGGAAACCAGATGGAAAAAAACATAAAGGAAGACCGAGAAACAGTTGGAGGGAAAATGTATTGGAGGATCTAAAGGCAATGGGAATAGTGAACTGGAGAATAATATGCAGGGACAGAAAGCAATGGAAAAAAGTGGCAGAGGCAGCGAAGACACACCCAAGTCTGTAACAGTAGGCGATAGCGAAAAAAGCAGAACCTCTTATGTATCCCCCCTAACTCTAGTCAGGATAAGGGATACCATCCGCAAGGATACGGCCATAACTCTTTGAGTTTCGCGCCACATATATATATATTATTTTCGGACTCTTGATGAACAATTATTTAGGAAGAGAATAAAATGTGGTAAAAAACGACAGTGAATTATGTAGTTTTTATCAGTGTAAAATAAAAACTAAACTGTACACTGGCTATTTTTAATGGTTTTTTTGTATTGCACAATATGAACTTTATTGTTTTACTCAAAAACGGTATAATTTACGAAAAAAATGCAAAAGATAGAAAAGTTTTGAAGAGAACCAAGCTTTCAAATGATGAACTACGTACAAGAGATACAACGAAAAAACTATCAAGGGTTGAAATTTTCAACCCCTTTCGAGGGTGGCAGATGATTAAAAATATTGGCGTAGGAAAGCCTTTGACAAGGTAAAGTTACATCCCAAATTTTATTCTTCTGTGTTTCACCAAATTTGAGAAATAAAATAAAAACTGAATTTTAAGCTACCCCTTTAAAGGGGCGTAACTCCGACAGAAGACGTTTTTTTAGAGTAAATATATGCTTAAGCTAAGTATAAATAAGCAACCAGTTATTATAATAAATGTTGGAAACATTTTTGTCTGTTGATGAACTTGCTATAGTAGTACTTTCTGAAGTTCCACGTCTCATTTTTTCTATGATCTGAGAGTGATGTTCGGTGCTGAGTTTCAAGTAGGTACGGCTTCAAAGACTCCGATGAGGAGTCCCCAGTAATGTTGATTATTTCTTGCAAATTTGCTCTCGATTGCGAAAGATTACTTACAGCGGATCTGTTAGAATGGTTTGTTATTTTAATTGTCTTTGTGTTTAACCCAATCGATGCTGCACCTAAATTAGTCCATTTGCTTATTAAATTAATGCCAACTGGAGGATTTTTATACCAAATACCTGTATTTTTCCATTCCGCGTTCGGTGTTAAAAACAGACGATTAGTTTTTATGTTCGGGGATCTTTTGCTTGACAATTTTTCAAATAAACGTACTGGACACTGGTCCTGGCATTCTTTATTTGGTGTTAACCACTTACTTGGAGCAGTGGGTTTTTCACCACCTTGGGTGGTTTTAGAAAATACGCTGTTGTATTCAACACGACCTGTAAATTTGCAAAAATTATTTAATTCCTTTCTGAAATAATCTTTTAAACATAGAGCTGCTTCATTGCCACGCCAGGCGAGCTCTACGGCAGCAATCTAATGATTTTTTTTGTAGGTCATCAGGGCTATTTTCGTCGCAACTTTGGACAATTTTACTAATTTCCTCTGCGCTAAGTGCGACAGAACTTATTTTTCTTTTCTGGGGTATCGCCTGTAGTTGCTTTCTTTTAGCAGTTTCAGCTTTTCTAGTTTCTTCAAAAATCAAATCTTTAAAAGGATCTATTTTTCGCTTGAAACCTTCATAATACTTATTTTGAAGAAGCTTTGCGGAATATTCCAAAGCGCCTTCCTTATAGTCGGAACTGACCGTCCGCTTCAGGTTGAATCCCCAATCTTTCAAAATACCAGAGGATTGTAAAGTTACTAACAAAAGTCAAGTTAACGAAAGTTTTTTAAATACCTGCTAATTGTTCATCCGTCGTTTCATTCGATAATTTATAATTTAGATGGTTACAAAATTCTACGAATTGCCTCCACACATATTTTTGGGTTTTCACTGTGTTTGTTGGTGTTAAATTCTCGATGTTTTCATTTATTTTCATATCTAATATTTGAAAACGATCCATATTCAAAATTCACAAAATTTAGCTTAAAACTGAATTTTATATGCAAGTGACGAATTGTTGAAATCCGGACCCCTGATGCCCTTATGAAGTAGAAAAGTTACTGTATGCTATTTTGTTAGTTGGGCAGTCGTATAATAAATGTTATATCGATCGGACGCTCTTGTATTATTCGTTTAACTTTTCCAAAAATCCTAAATAATTCTTACACACGATCGCATTATAATTTGACAATTATGTCTGAATTTTTTTGACATAAACGTCTCTTTATAGCCCGCCGGGTTATAATGAAACGTCAAAAATTGATAAACAGTTTAACAGTCTTATAATAGTACAGGGTGGCCCATTTTCGAAGGGATAGCAGGATATCTCCTTAACTATTACGTCTACGCAAAAAGTAATAGAGGAGTCGTCTTTTGTTTTCGAGCTACAAGCGAAAATTGAATTTTTCGGAAATTCTTTTCGGAGTTATAACTCTTTTGTTTGTAGAGATAGGAACAACAAATAAAAACATCTTAAGGGACTTTTTCATGTAAAATTTAATGTTAGTTTTGACGAAGTTCTTCCAGATGTTGCATCAAAACGTAGGGTGGTCAACTCACTGACAACTCCATCAGAAAATTAAGTTTTTCTTACTTGGTATGTATATTTGCGTTATTTTGCTTGAAAGTAAATACTTCCGCCTTAATTCTTATTCTTGAAGTAACGTGCCCTTTACAGGACGTTGCTGGTCTTCTCTCCATATGACTGTAGTGTGCGTGTCAAGTAGTCTACAGACATAGGGGGCCTGACCTACAGCTTAACGTGGGCTCCGAACCACTGAAGTGCTTGCACTTCTACTCCAGAGAGGGTTACTAAGCACAATATCCCGGTAGTTTGCCATTGCCTTCCGAGGGAAGCGGTGTATGTGTATGTGTAACCCTCGAATCCGGGCTACCTCAGTGGTACACAACCACGACCACGTCCGCCTTAATTCATGGTCCTGTAATTGATTAACAAATCTTTGACTCTGAGGAGAATTGTTTCAATGAAAACTGATTTCATATACCTACTTAATTAATAACGAAAATTAATTTATCACTCATGAATTCCGATTTTGCATTATGAAATAATAATGAAAGCAGAATTCGCACTTTTGAAAACCTATTTCATCTAAATGAAAATATATCAATAAGTTGTAAAGTTTTATTACCAAGAAAATTTCTATTTTCTGTAACTGTTCTAAAAATGGTACATACAACAAAATTTCGCCCAATGACAGGGTCAGAATTGTTAAAGCATATGAGGAAGACGAAGAGTGGAGAGAAACAGCAAAAGCTTTATATGTGAACATATCTATAGCATACGAATGGTTGAAAAAGCTAAGGCCAAAGGCGGTAATGCATCTGTAAAAAAGACTCCCATAATAGAAGAGGCACTGGTAAGATGGATTGAGGAAGATTGTTTAATAACATTCTACAAAGCAAGCGAATGGGCGTACATTAGTTGGGGTTGGCGAAATCAATTTTAACCTTTATTATCGCCGAAAGGAAGGTAGGTCAAAAGTTGGCTATAGAGCGAGAATAATCATTCTAAAAAATAAATGAAATAATTTACATTGCATCGAAGCAATGAGTTCCACACAAATATTGACATTCGCACCGCCGTGGTTCTTAAATATTTACAGAGCGGAGGATTGCAAATTGTGAATTAATAGGAATATGTGCTGCTGAAAGAATTCAACGTCCAACATTTAGTGTGTTCATATAAATCTAAGTAGTGTGCTTAGACCAGAAAGAGACATTGAAATAGGACATCTTGCTCCTTACTCCTATTTATTAAATTCCATTGAATTGCTGTAGAGTTCAATTAAATCTTCGCTAAAACGTCAAATGCAAGGCAGAATCCATGAAATATTGAATTACGCACGTCCCCACAACCACTTCTGAATTTAGAATGCGTAATTTTGGAAGATATTGCTATTGTTGCAATTCAAGAGATTCCACAATGTCTCCTTGGATATGCAAACCATGTCGAACGGTTATTATGCTGCATGATACTTAGTGGCACGAAGACCTTGTTGCAATTTAATTAGGAATAAAATAAACCTGTTTTTGTTTAGAAAATTCTCGTTGAATTAATATTTTTTCAATTTTATTATTATTTACTTATAAAGCGTTATAACCTTATAAGGAATAAATACAAGTTGAAATTGGTATTCCGCTTTCATTATTGTAAAATCGGAATTCTAGAGTGATAAATTAGTTTTCGTTATTATGAATTCTGTTTTTACCTGCGTGAAATCAGTTTTCGTTGATGTAAAATCTAAAATCATATTTCATTTCTGTGAAATCTTATTGTAAAAGGTATAGTTTCGGTACAAGGGCATTTTATCGATGGTTTTAAATGCTCGCTTCAAATCTACATGCTGTTTCACAATAGTGATTTTCCTAAAACCAGACTGTTCTTTTAGTAGTTAGTAATTTTTTCTGTATATGTAGCTTTGTAGTATTTGGTCTTTGGCTACCTGTTCTTGAATGATGGGTCTTCAGTACATTTCCTAGTACTGGAGAATAAGCGAAATTTTTGAAAGTTGCCAAACTTTCAGAAAAGTTTCTGTTTTAAAAGGCTGGTTTATTATTTGCAACACGCATCACATCTTACTCCTATTACATCTTTAATGAGTTTTAATATATTATTAGATTATCATGCTAAATTTATTTTTCACCTTTGAAAGGGTTTTCGTAAGAACCGACACGTCAATTTCCTGGAAAGAAAACATAGGTACTTGAACAATTTCTTGTGACTATATCTAATTCTAATTGTGAATTGGCAAGTATTTGTGCAATGTATAGATGTATTTCAATTATGGTGTGTATAAAATAATTAGGTATTAAATGTTTCAGATATGTCATTTGGTTCCGTGAATGTCTCGTTTTCAAATATAATATTGTTAGGAAATATTTATTCCTTTTTTAAATTAATCCTTTCAGATTTATGCACGTTTTCTTTGAATCATTCCTTCAGTGCTCAATTACTTTCTTCCTAACGATCTCTTTAATTATTTTTAAATTAATTTCAGGATACTGTTGTAATAGTGTTTAGCGCTTCTGCATTCTTTCTAGACGATTCTACAGGGTTTCCCATATTAAACTACCCATTTTATTATTCGAATAAAATCCTTCTAAGTCTAGTAAAAAAATATTTTATTACACTAATGTACAACTAATTCTGTTGGATTTATTACTGACTTGTTCAATTTTAAAAAATCATGTCTTCTAAATGCCCTCCATCAACTTGAATACAACTTTCAATTCTGAATGCAAAATTGTGCATCACCCGGCGAAGCAAATTTCCATCTATGCCTGTGATTTCTTCTCGAATGCGGTCTTTTAGCTCCTCAATTATTGTTGCAGGACGACTTGCAAAGACCTTTCCCTTCAAATACCCCCACAGAAAAATATCGGGTGCCGCTAGGTCGGGGGACCTAGGGGGCCAAGGCAAATTTCCAAATCGAGAAACTATACGGCCGTTAAAAAATTCTAGCAGAATCCTCATGGAGTTTCTGGCTGTGTGAGCTTTTGCTCCATCTTGTTGGAATAATAGAGCACCATTTAGTAATCTCCGTCTAATCAGTTCTGGGATGAGAAACGTTTGTAACATGTTTATGTAGCATTACCCATATTGTTGTTACCAAACTGCCGTCGAAATGTACGCCGAACTTCTTCTACTGAACCAGTTCTAATGTAGATTTACACGGAAAACACACGTTCTTGCACTGAATAATCCATACTATTGCAAAATTTTACAAATTTGTCACAAATTGTAAAACTCTGTTGGAGAAATTGTCGTTTGTGACACTGACACGGATTTATGACAGTGGCAATTATTTAATTGTTTTGAGATAGACGCCTACTCGATAAAATGTAATTCCAAAGCCTACTGAACTTGACCTACTAAAGAAAAAATAATCATATACTTCGTTTAGATTTAAATCGCATATCAAAATGGGTAGTCTAATATGGGGAACCCTGTACAATAAAGATTCTGTCGTAAAACCCATAGCGTTACAGATAACAAATCCAACCAGCTGGTGTCAGGGACCATAGCACCCTTTTAGAATTTGGCAATTCAAATTATGGCATTTAGATAGATACGACATGCTTTATTGTGTACCCCTGTCCTACTTCGCCAGAGTGGAGTATACATTTTGTGAACTTGCAATGTATGTTACTTGGTTTACTGTAGATATGTCCGTTTAATTTCAGTTTTGGTGAAAACATTATGTCTATACATATAGTTTAATGATTGTCCTAAAATATGTTTTTAATAAATTATTTTCCGTTGTTGAACATTTTGACATTAGAGCAGCTTGCTTGTGTTTTTGATTAAATCTAAGTAATCCTTTGGATATAAACATGACTTAAAAAATTAGCATGCTGTGGCAAAATTCATCAAATTAAGTTAATGTCAAAAAATTAGTCTTTAACTGTTGCTGTTTTTATTTTCCTTTCTGTTTTGTATTGTTGATATTTTATGTTTTAGAATAATCGCTGAATTAAAATTATTTTGATATTCGACTAATTTTGATTTATTTTTATTTACAAACATGAAAAATAACCTTTACACACCACGTGACGTGACGTTTAGTGTATAGTTGGTTGCCTACATATTGCGTTTATTTTAAAAGTACATATACATAGGGGATATGTATACTAAAAAGAAAAATTCCCTGTATACAGGGTATCTCAGACATGACTCCCCAGGCCTATAACTATGTTATTTTTAAAAATAATTATAATAAACTATATATATTCGTAAATGGGAGCAAATTCTCTATAAGATGGGGAAAGAAAATGTTAGAAAATCTGTACTCATACTATGGCAGCGATATTCAACTTTTTTTTTTTCAAATTGCACACTATGCTTTTTTTCGCTCATTCTGATAGTACTTTTTATTCTCTTTATAACCATGTAAACCAATATTGGTCTTACATAAGAAAATTCTCGAAAAAAATACGATTGAAAGTTGAAGTCTAGGTTTGCCATGGAAATAACTGATTGTTGTAATTTGTACTCGTCGGCGATAAAAACAATAGCGGATACCTTTCTGCATACAACCTTGCTGCTCTTCTTGCATTCCTCTCGCATAAACCATAAATAAGGATCATATCAAGCTTTTTAGAATTAGTGTAATTCATTTCTAATACTCCTATGATTTTAAACAAGAACATACAAATACAGAAAGAGCACTTGTTATTCTTTACAACGTAAATTGCAATTGTTTTACAGCTATACGCTATTGTTTTCATCGCCGACGAGTACAAATTACAACAATCAGTTGTTTCCATGGCAAACCTAGACTTCAACTTTCAATCGTATTTTTTTCGAGAATTTTCTCATGTAAGACCCATATTAGTTTACATGGTTATAAAGAGAATAAAAAGTACTATCAGAATGAGCGAAAAAAAGCATAGTGTGCAATTTGAAAAAAAAAAGTTGAATATCGCTGCCATAATATGAGTACAGATTTTCTAACATTTTCTTTCCCCATCTTATAGAGAATTTGCTCCCATTTACGAATATATATAGTTTATTATAGTTATTTTTAAAAATAACAAAGTTATAGGCCTGGGGAGTCATGTCTGAGACACCCTGTATATAATTAGTTTGAAACGAGTGTTCCAAAATAGTTAAAGAATTGTATTTATAAATAAAACCCTTTTTCATAAATTATGTTGGCAGTGGTTGATTCCAAGCCTTTCTGGACACAAGTTATTATAATATACAGAGCAACCGAAAAGTCTTGAAACCCAAAAATGTTTACCTAATCTTAATTCACACAACATACACAGGAATGTATGAAAACGTTTTATGCAGATAAGAGATAAGTACATAAAGGTTTTTGTTGAAAATAAGATAGGTTTTTGTTAATAACTGATCACATGTGCATTGATAAAAATTGTCATTTGTTTCCAGTAGTAAAACTGAGGCGAGGGAGTAAACTTAACTGTGTGTTCAAAAAAGATAATTATGCCCTACGTAGGTTTGTCAGAAGTTTAGAGGGGAAGAATTGCCATTCTTGTTGAGCAGGGAATGTCGAAAAGGAAAATCGCTGCAACGGTGGGCGTCTCTTAGGGGTTGTTTCAAAAACCTATGCAAGATTTTTGGAATTGGAAACTCTTAGAACAGGCCTAGACAAAGTCATCGCAGAGTAACTGCTGATCGACAAAACCGGTTTTTAACTCAAATAACTAGAAGAAATCCAACCTCTTCTCATCCAGAGCTCAAAAGACAAATTTTGCAGGCGACAGGTGTTAATATTTCTGTTGAAGCAATACGAAAGAGACTTCGTGTCCGATATCTATTTAGCAGGAGACAGTTACGGGTTCCCGAGTTATCCAGGCAGATCGCAATTGATTAGCTAAATTGGTGTCTGGAACACCAGAACTGGACAATTGAAGATTGGCAAAATGTCCTTTTTTCAGACGAAACCAGAATTGGTCTGAGATCAGAAGACCGTCGAATTCGAGTTTTAAGAGTTCGAGGTAGACAGGTCGGACTGCAAACTGCCAGATCTGTTCGAAAATATAAAGGAGGAACTGTAATGTGCTGGGCAGGTATTGTAATGGGAGAAAAGCTCCTTTGGTTCCCATACGGCAGAGTTTAACAGGAGGCAGGTATGTTGATTTGGTGCTAGAACCCATAGTTCTATTAATTTCAAGCATTTGTTACATTTTTTTTTTATTGTTAATCATTAAACTGGTTTAGTATAAAGTGCTTTTCATTTTCCATTACAATTTTGTAGAACAAAGTCGAGAATACTGGGTGATTCCATATAATTAGTTGTGTGTATTATAATACCAAAGCTGAGGTTAACATATTTAAAATATGAATTAAACGCAGTGGCGTGTCTAGAGCCTCACAAAAGGGGAAGCTGAAGGGTAAAATAAAGCCGCAGACAAAAACTTTTTATGCAAAAAAGACAAAAGCAGAAAATCTTTCTTATCCTGTCGAATTCCTAACAAAACTTTTGATTCGTTTAAGCGCGGAAAAGGAACGTTCTGTAGGCGCACTTGCGGCGGGGATAGTGAATGTAATCTGCCGAGTTACAGCTTACACAAGACTATTTTTAGTTCGATTTTTAAACGAAATTATACGTAAAAACGAAAGATTTTTGCATTGATATGATATTTGTATTGTTTATAAGTATATTAATATGTAACTAATTTCACTTTCATATACTTTTCAATTCCACAGTAAAACAGTATTTATTTTATTACTTAATATTCTTGCACACGCTCTTGCTATCGATCTCAGCGAATAAAACAGTATACTAATTTAATTGTACCCTGTGGGTATTTAGTTTACGTAGGGGAAGCTGTGCTTCCCTAGCTTCCATGGTAAACACGCCACTGATTAAACTACTTGTGATTTTCTTTTTAAAGATTTCAAAAAATGTAAAAGTTAAAATTCTTTTTATATCTTATTGCAGATATCTGTTATCGCCCTTTTATACAAGACACTAGCTAGTGAAGCGTTTTCGTAAGTTATTAAAGATTGTTTTTGCTTGCAGAAACGTTAGAATGAAGATGTATTTCAGTGTTATTTCGCTACGAAATCAGGAAGTGGCTATAAATTTCTACTTTTGTGTGTTGTTTTGTACAGATTTCAAAAGTGCATTTTAAATTTTATTTATGATAAAAAATTAGAAGTAGTTTGTTTGTTTAGATCAATTTTAATTATTTTCTAGATATTAACAATTTATGTTTGTAGTTATATGGCCATAAAGGGAAAATATAAAGTTTGTTTATACGAGTGTGGTATATTTTCTACTGAATGTACCTCCTTAGGCTATAACTTACAACGAAAGGAAGTAATTTCGTTGGTGTTTTTTTTAATTTAAATGTATACTATCAGCAAATATTACATATTACATATACTAAAATTTTGAAAGTTATGGTTCACCATAGAACTAGGGGTGCTAATTGTATGCAGTTTCGTACTTGCCTAGAAAGCCACAGTATTCTGGTTGGATTTCTAATTTAAGTAGGTAAAATTTTTAATGTGTATAAAAACTGTGCCTTCTTACATAATCCGGAATTGGAAAAAAGTTGCACAGTTAGAGGTACCATCGGGAGCGAGCAATTGAAAGTTAACAACTGATTTTAGCTTTATAAATGTTATTTAATAGTATCCGCTGCGGAGTAACTAATAAAACTGCAAAAAAATTAATTATTTAAAATGCGACGTTTGAAGGAAGGTCAAAATGCGAGCAGTAACGCTTCTTGAGAATGGATAACCAATGATGTGGGTATTAACAAATGTAGCGTATTATAAACTCAAGAGAAAATGGGAAGAAACGCATACTGTTGATTCATGTTTCATACACAAAATATTAAGCCGAGCATTAAGAACTTCTTTTTCATTTGCACCATAAATATTCTAAATATCAGGAGTATTAATCAATTGAAAATTATAATTTAAAAATGTTTTCAATTAATATAATGTTAGTAACATTAATTTAATAAACGGCACATTTATAAATAATGTTATATTTATTATTATAGTACATTTAAAAATCTCATTCATACAGCCAAAAAATGGCAAAAAACAGAATGCCAAGGCTATAGTGTCGTTTACTTTCAATAATTGCTCTCGATAGTGCATAAAGGCTTTCCAATTTAAACAAATAGGAGTAACCAAAGCGGGGCAACCACGGGTTCGATTCCAGTGGTCGCCATAGTACCTATTATACAGACGATTTGGGCCGAATTTGTTAGTTAAGGCTTAGGTTTAAGGTATATGAATGTATTGTGGATGAAAGCTGGTTGGAGCGTGATGCAAGTACAAAAATGGACCCTTCACATTCACTGCTCACCAGCAAGTGTGAATGATCCTCGACACTGCATAGCGGTAGAAGAGGGAATTGATAAAAAAAAGTAACCAAAGCCCAAGTACATAGACTGTCCCAGTTTTTTTAGGAAAAATAGCAATAGGTGCAATAAGAACAAAGTATAAAGGATAGATAATTGCAGTGTTTGTTCTAGGAAGCTGCGGTGGTTTCGCAGGAAAATTCTAGCTCCAAACCACAATCTGCTGCTTCGGCTGAACAAGATTTAACGCCATCATCAACGCCTTTAATATCAACAATTCCGTATGTTCAGAACCGCTGGAACAAGTCTGTAATCTCTAAACTCTTGAGTCATACGGTGTGGCTTCAAGCCGACTTGTCCTGGAATCCCAATGTGGTAGCGAATATACTATAGCTGCTTCCACCGGCCAAGAATCGTAATATTGCACTTAACTTTTCATGCGGAGTTACAGTACTTCTCATATTAGTGTTCTGTTTTATAATAGCTCCAACTAACCCTCTTCACTCATTCTCAAGTAATTTGACAAATCACTTGGTTTAAAACGAAGTTCTTTCAACAAATTGAGGTGAGATAAATTTTGTCTTTTAATCAACCAGCCTTTACTCCATTTAGACATTTATTTTCTTGGCTTTTCTAAAGAAAATGTTAGAGCAGCTGCTAATAAAATTTTTTCGTCCATTATTAAATGAAGGTAAAATTAGAACTGAAATGAATCGTATAAAAATAGTCAGCCATTTTCAAACTGAATTGAAGCCAAACTGAAACTGAAACTGAATTGAAAACCGAACTGATCGTGTAAAAGGTGCTTTACTGGTTACTGGTTTTAACGATTCACGCACAAAACTGATGTTTAGCTACATTTACTACTGATTTTTTTTGAAGCCATTGAACAATAGGTCTGGCGTTTTGTTTGTATAGTATACCATAACTGCTCTTCTTCATAAAATTGGAGCCCTTTTAAATTATAATTTATTGGTGTATCGATAGATCGGAATGTGTGTATACATACATACAGTATGATTGACAAATCATGCACCATCTGAAACTTTCTCGCTAGAAGACTTACAATACAAAAAAGTATACCCAGATCTTCATGCTTTTAAACATGGCATATTGAATGTTTACAAAACAAATAAAAACATATAATACTAGTTTTATTATTTTAATTTCGTAGCTGTTCTTTAGTATTCTGAAATTCTCCTCTTAACAATGCAGCATAATGATAATATATCGTCTATTAAAAAATAAACCTGGTAGTAGGTATTTAAAAATAGTCGCCGTTGTACTCGTACATTACCTTATTACCTACACAATTACACATTCATTGATAATAAAATCACAGTACCTGGTAGAAAACAACTTATCAATAATTGCTGTTTCATCGCCCAATTTTATTATTGTACAATAGGTACATTAAACGAAATGGTAACCGATTACCTTTGAAGTACTTTTTTGTTACCTTTTTTAATAAACCTTAGGTTATGTTACATGGTTAAAAATAGAATTTAGCCTACATTCAAAGTAATAATTAAAACATAACATCCTCTACTTATAACAAAAAAGTTGTCATCCTTTTGTACATTTTGTAGATTTTCAACTAGTTTTTTTATTTGCGGGAATAAATTTATTTATTCAAGTTGTGGTTGAATTTGCATATTTTTTACAGAAATTTTCAAAGCATTATATAAATATTTATATTATAGGTATATAGAACTTACGTAAAAAACATTTTTCTCACCGATAATTAATTCAACATTTAGTAGGTCTGTCGATGTGTCATACCTTCATATTTCTACTGTACGTAAATGTACAATCCTTTACGTAGCTCGAGGATACATTTTGGTTAAATCTGCAACTTTCTATACGTTCGTAATACTGTATCGACATCTTTGCGGTTTAATCTGACGTCATAAATGAATGACGTTTTTGGAATGCGCAAATTTTTAAATATTCAATGTATTTAGAAGAGAATCGACGACAGTGCAGTCAATCATTGATGAAGTTCTACCGGGTGGCGTGTAAAATTATGGGTGGTATTTCCAAATACGTTAATTAATAATACATTTTTAGCCAAAGCTAACGTCATCTAAAATAATTTGTTAATATACAATTTAATGAATCATGAATTGAATATTTTCTGATAATTTTTCTTTGTCTCTGATAATGAATATACATTTTTTTTAGCTGAGATAGTGTGAATCATCGTTTCTGAAGGAAGAATAAGATCATCATCTAGATTACGAAGTAAATCTTCTAATTGTTGCTAATTGCTTGTAGAACTATAGGAAAAACCAAGGCCGCGCCTAGGCGTTTGGCAGCCCGCATCGCAAATATTTTTGCTTCTCACATGTAGGGGTGTGCATTTTATTGAATGTTTTATAGGTAACAGCTACTTCAAAGGCTAAATTAGCAAGCACAGAATCTACATACAAACTAACAAGTGGTTATTTGGATTTTGTCACGTGACTTCTACTATAACAGAAATTCGATGTACTCAGCAAAACATCTTCAAAAACGAATTGTTTAAAAACAGTCAAAAAATTTAGTTGTGAGTTCTTCTACAAATTTTCAAGAAAAGGATCGAAAAATACATTTTCCTTTATTATGTCCAAAATACGTAAAGTATTCGAATAATTGCCCAATATGGTATTACTACTTCTCAGTTTCAACCCAACCCAAGTTTCACATTATTGTAATGATTCAAATTAGTACAGAATAATTTTATTAAAAATGTTCTTAATTTTGTAGGAAACCTTAGGTATAACAGTATTGGTGCAAAGTTCAATTTGTTTAAATCCAGCCAAGCGTTAATAAAAATTAACATTAATCAGTGGAAAATACCTAAGAATTAAGAATGATAACTTTTTCAACCGTAAATAATCTGTAATTCTGTAAACATTTTAAAAACAAAGATTTGTACAGGAATACCTGACTTTTCTTGATAGTTATAGAAAGATTGGTATTTACATATTAATTTGTGCTTCTTAGTTTTCGAAGAGTGTTTTTCATTGAATAATGCTGACTGTTGTTGAATTAAAAAATAAATTAAGCTTTGTAACAAAACTGCAATAAGAGTTTATATAAAATTAAGGAAGCTTCTGATAAAATAATTCTGTAATAAAAATTGTAGAATAATAATATATTCTGTTGCAATATTAATTTTCGCACTTTGTGAGAAAAAGAGAAAAATTTATTATTTCAAATTTTATTCAAAACAAATTTTGTAAAGTAACCCGTCTTAATTTTTGTTATGTAAATCGAATTTCTAATATAACGTAAATCACATGAGAAAATACAAATAGCCCCTTCTTAATCTTTAAGCAAGCAAACACCACTGCTTGAATTTATTTCTTATTAAATAAAATAATACTAATCACCCACATAACACGGACGTTTTGGCACATGTTGTATAATGTAAGTTAGTTATATAGTTATATTATTATTCAAGTGTGAACGTAGTTTTTTCTTAAATAATAAAAGCGTTTCTATTTTAAGCTAGACAAATTGCCACAAGAAATAACACAAGGTATAAACATAGCAGTAAGAAAAATAGCTACTCAGAACGAAACATCGAAAAACAAAAAGATAAGTGAAGAAACAAGGTACATACGAATATAGGGATATAAGTAGAAGTATCAACCAAGGCATAAAAAGAGATATTAGGATTAGGATTATTTATTTAAAAAATGCCAACTTTATGTCATAATTCTTAAAACATGAAAATTAGAAGATATCTGAAATCAGAAACACACTTCACCCACAGAAGTCATTTCAAACTCCGTAATTATCTAACGTATCATACCAATCACCCAGATGACACAGCGCTTGGAGGCACTGCAGTACTTGTTAGGCAAAATATAAAACACTATGAAAGACCAGCATTCATACAAGAAAACTTACAAGCTACCAGTATTACTGTTCAGGACGACCTAAGACACCTAACACTTTCAGCAGTCTACTTTCCCCCAAAATATACTAACAAAAAACAGCATTATGAAAATTTCTTTAATACCTTAGGTAATACATTCGTTGCAGGAGGAGACCACAATTCAAAAAATGTCTAGTGGGGCTCTCGAACCACAACACCTAAAGGCAGACAGTTGCTGTCTGCTATGCAACGTAACAACATGGGGTTTTTATCGACTGGTGAGCCTACATACTGGCCGTCCGATCCCAATAAGATACCGGACCTATTAGACTTTTGTGTAACTAAGGGGGTAAACACCCGAATGTTTACTACAACATCATGTTTTGATCTTACATCCGATCACACACCCATCATAATATCTATGTACGCAAAAATCATTGAGAAACGGAAAGAACCATCTCTACATAATAAGCACACTGACTGGAACCTCTTCAGAGAAAGGCTAGATCAATCAATCAGACTAGACATACCACTTAAAACCAAAGTAGATATAGAATTAGCAGTTGAAGAATTAACAAAAATAATCCAAACTTCTGCATGGCATTCAACACCTGAACAGGCAATAAATAAACCTCAAGAAAATTGTCCTAAGAATGTAAGACAGATGATTGATGTAAAACGAAAAGCTAGAAAGCGATGGCAATTAACCAAATCCCCAGAAGATAAGCGAACATTCAACAGACTAGCTCGTCAACTAAAAACATTGTTGCAACAACTAAAAAACGACACACTACAAGAGTATTTACAAGGACTTACTGCAACTAAAGAAACGGACTATTCATTGTGGAAGGCCACCAAGAAGTTAAAACGACCACTACCTGCAATACCGCCTATACAAACAGCAAACAATGGATGGGCAAGAACTCCAAATCAAAAGGCCACAGCATTTGCAGAACACCTTGCTAGTGTATTCAAACCATATCCTGACAAGTCAATGCCTGAAGAAGAACTTGAAACGCGAAATATCCTAGAAGCTCTGAACCAACTTACATTACCTCTAAAATCCTTCTCTACCCTCGAAGTTGAAACTATACTAAAAAAGGAAATACATCCAAAAAAAGCACCGGGCTTTGATATAATAACAGGAAAAATTCTGCAAGAGGTCTCCGAAAAATGTGTCACGCTTATAACTTACATATTTAATGCCATTCTGAGAGTGGAATATTTCCCCTGTCAGTGGAAGGTTGCACAGATCGTTATGATCAATAAACCAGGAAAAGACCCTACAGACGTCACTTCTTACAGACCGATAAGTTTACTACCAGTACTCTCCAAGGCATTCGAGAAACTTCTCCTGAAGCGAATCCAACCATTACTGGATGAACACAATGTAATACCGAATCACCAGTTCGGATTCAGACGCATGCATAGCACTACAGAACAAGTTCACAGACTAGTCAGCAAAATTAACCGAGACTTGGAAGCATGGGCGCCGTTAACCCAAAATCCAAGGGGGGGCAAACAAGGAATATTTGAAAGAATTTCAAAATAGGTACATAATCGTATATTTCTTACTTGTAGGTAATAACAAAACAAACTTTTCATGTTTATAACTTTTTATTAAATTGAATTTTTAGATTAAGAAAACAAAAAACCAAGATTTCTTCGTTTTGTGCCAAAAACTTCTATAACCTCTTCTATTAATTGTTCTTTATTTTCTTCCACCTTCTTTCTATGAACACTTAATAGACATAATCCGGGCAGCCGATTTTCTGCCATTGTAGACCTAAGCCAATTCTTCACTCTCCTTAGAGTAGAGAAAGAACGCTCTATTGAACATGTTGTTGGTGACATTGTCAAAAAAGTTTAGAAATCAATTTTCATAGCGGGAAAAAAGTCACATTCTTCTGAAATTAGTTTTGCAAAATCCATACTTTCTGCTACTTCTTTTTCCTTCCAAATGTGCACCCACGTTAAATATTCCGCTTCCAAATTTTCGATGCCATATTTCTCTGCGATTTTCTTCACGAAATCTGGATCCACAGCATGCTTCTTGATGTTAACCGGGTGTAAACGAGCTATGGAAAACGCAACACTAGTATGTTGGGAAAAACGTAATTCCAAAGAAGATATCAGAGAGTCTAAGTAAGGGTTGAAAATGATTATTCTAAAATATTCTTCTGCCGTCTTTGCTACAATGTTTCCTCTGTGAGTTTTTCATCCTTGGAACTTTAATTTCAATATCAAATTCCGCAGCTAAATCTACGCTGCTTTTAAAAATTCTTGCAAAAAATCCTTCTGAATTTTCCCTTTCTTCCTTAAATGATGAAATTAAATCTTCAATATGTTTTTGTACACCCAACAAATTTATTGCTACTCCTTGCAACTTGTTTGTTACTGGTTCTAGTTGCTACGAATATCTTGCTATTATTTTGAGACAGATTAGAAATTGAGGCGTTGAAGTAGAACAATACAACTGATTCGCTTTGGCTCGACTTTGATTGTTAAAGTTTTTCTTATTAGTAGTTATTTCTTGTAACGCAGACTTAATAGAGTAAAAATTTTCAGCAAACAGTCTTATAGATTTATATTTTGCCGTCCACCTAGCACAGTAATATTCGAAACTAAGTTTCGCCTTTTAGGGCTTTCTCTAAAGAATTTAATAACTTCTTTAATAGTACCAATGCAATTTTGGGTATCTTGGACGGAATTGAGATCATTAACAACGAGATTCAAACGGTGAGAAGAACAATGGAAAAACGTTGCTCGAGGATGTTCATCTCTAATTAACTTCTGAACACCGTTTTCTCTGCCAGCCATAGTGGAGCATCCATCAAATCCTAAACCTATTAACTTGTTTAGGTTAAGACCTCAATCCCTGGCGAATGTTAAGATAGTTTCAGATATTGCTTGGGCATTCATCGATTTTAAGTCAGTAAACCCCAGAAAATCTTCTTTGGCCATGTTGTTTTTATCGACATACCTTACCCCAAGTGAAAGTTGTTCTACCCCAGCAATATCAGCTGTTTCATCCGCTAAAAGCGAAAATCCAACACTATCATTCACTTCTGTAACAATTCTTTTTCTTATGATGTAGCAAGCAAACGCACATGCTCGCGAGTAGATACATGTACATGGACAGGCGCCGAATTATGCTTCTGCATTATGTCAGAACCCGAAATGTTTATTTTGTGCACTTGCATTTTGCATACTAATAAATATTAAATTAAATATTCATATACAGCCTTTAATGACATATACAAAATATAGAAGACTTGAGGGCCGTTATAAAATAAATCTGAAATTGTTTCTAAAAAAAATTAGTGGTTGAACTCAACTTCCAGGGGGGGGCAAGTGCCCCCCCTTGCCCCCCCTAAACGGCGCCCATGCTTGGAAGTAAAACGTTATTGTTCAGCGGTATTTCTGGACCTTACCCAGGCATTTGATAAGGTCTGGCATAGGGGGTTGCGTTACAAAATCAAGCGATATCTACCACACAATATATACCTCATCCTAAGCTCCTACCTAACAGGCAGACACTTTTATGTCAAACATCAAGAGGTACACACTAAATGATACTCAATACACTCAGGTGTACCACAAGGAAGCATTTTAGGACCAGTACTATACCTTATATATACGTCAGACATTCCGACAAACAGAATGACAGAAATTTCCACTTATGCCGACGATACCGCTATTCTGGCATCCCACATCAATCCAGAAAGTGCCTCCCGCAACCTACAAATTCATCTAAATAAACTCCAAAAATGGTTCACACGATGGAAACTTAAGATAAACGAGTCTAAGTCAGTACACGTTACATTCACTATGAAACGAGAAACCTGTCCAGCAGTAACGATGAATGGAATTCCGATACCGCAAGAGAATGATAATAAGGGTACTTCCCATTTAAAAACATCGAAAATGGGCCACCCTGTACAATGTGTACATACAGCAGCATGTGAAGCTCTATGACTCAAAGACAATATAAGAAGGAATAAAGGAGAGATAAGTGAAGAAGTAAGAACTCTAATTGAAATAAAGAAACAATAGTACACCCCACACAAAAGTAGAATATGTAAAATGGCGACGGACAGTAAAATAATGGAGAAGGAGAAAAATGAGGTAATTTATGCAGGCAACTATACATATGACACAGCTACAGAAACTTGGAGAATAGTAAACAACTACCCGTAGAAACACAAGGAATAAAATATACATACAGGTGATACCAGCAGATAAATGGATTGAATACTACGAGTAGAAGAAATTTTTACAAGAAGATAGAGAACAAATATGAAGAAGAAGAAAGAGTAAGAATATAAAGCATACAGATCAAGATGTAAATAAAACTATAAAGGAATCAAGAAACAACAGAACTCCAGAACTGGGTTGGAGAAACAACAACTGAAGCACTGCATGGAATTATATGTAATAACAATCGAACAAAAAAAAACATATTGACAAGAGTACTGTACAAACGAAAAACAGGGAACAAATAAGAACTGTACAGCTTGATTTTTCGAGAAGAAGTTTACGACTTACTAAAGAAGAGAAATGGCGGACAGAAAGAAAATGAAAATAACCACATCAATTACAAGAAAGGTGGCGAGTCGAGCGCTAAAATAGTACGAACATGTGAAGAGACTACCAAAAGAGAGATGTCCGAAAAAGCGTTCTCCACTGCACACCACTAGGAAAACGAAGGAGAGGCAAACCATCCTTGAAATGGAAAGTTTACTTAAACAACATCATAGAAACAAGAAACCTTAAGGATTGGAGAGATAGTCATTTATGGAGGCTGAAGACGACTAACCCATAGAGGAGAAAGTCGAATAAGAAGAAGAAACGATATATAGAATTTATCTGCTCACTCTAATTGATGTTATATTTCTTTAACAGTAGACTAGTTATTGTGGTGCTTGGTCTTAATTTCTGTAGAAATACCATCTTGTTAACTTATTAAATAAATTTTATGCTTAAGCTTGTAGTTGCTTAGCGTGGCCGTGAAGGTACGGAATTTTGAAAAAAGTAAAATAAGCTATGAAATGTGGTTTTAATTGATTGAGGATTGAATGCACAGTTTTCCATCTGCTGGTATTAGGTATGCCTTTATGTCTATTTTAAAACAACGAACTCCAAATGCTGTAAATAGGAAACACCCAGTACAGATATAACACTACTACACTTTTAAAACGCGTTCCAGTACTCAGAGAGTTGTTAATCAAGTAAGTTGCCATTGTGCTTAAATTGTGAAAAATGTATTCCAACCCCGAAAAAGTTGATAAAGTTCTTATTCCAACATATGAAACATTTACAATGCTCCCTGAAAATTTAAAAGAGTACCGACAATTTTCAAAATCAAATTAACAAAGTTGCTGTAATAGGAAACACCCAATACAGATATAACACTACTACACTTTTAAAACGCGTTCCAGTACTCAGAGAGTTGTTAATCAAGTAAGTTGCCATTGTGCTTAAATTGTGAAAAATGTATTCCAACCCCGAAAAAGTTGATAAAGTTCTTATTCCAACATATGAAACATTTACAATGCTCCCTGAAAATTTAAAAGAGTACCGACAATTTTCAAAATCAAATTAACAAAGTTGCTGTAATAGGCCAGTCATATTGTACATCCAACATTGCAATAATTAGGGTAAACTTAATTTTTTTTTATATGTTGTTAGGCTCTACCCAGGTACTATAAATCCAGATTTGCAACCTCGAAAAACTTGTGCCAGCTGAGATATAGCCGAAAGTTTTTTGCAAAAAAATCACTAAAGAAACCTTCTGACGAAAAAAGTCACTCTTATCTTTTTTTAAGTACATGAAATTTGCTATAAACGAAGCTGTACCTGAGCTCGGTAGCTGCAGTAGTTGCTGAGATACAACCCTGCAAATATGAGGAATTTCTTTCGGCTATATCTCAGTTGGCACAAGTTTTTCGGGGTTGCAAATCTGGATTTATACTACCCGGGTGGATCCTAACAACATATAAAAAATTAAGTTTACCCTAATTATTGCAATGTTGGGTCCCTTTTTGTGTACAATATGACTGGCCTATAATTGAAATGCTTACGTATAATCCTCATATTAGTCAAAGGGGGATTGGTGATGCTGTAAACACTAGCAAAGGTATTGTTTGGAATATACTAAAGGCGAATAGTGTATTTATTATTAGCATAGTAGTAGTGTAGCACAACTCTGATCTAATTTTGAAACAAAATGTAAAAAATCTGAATTCATCTGCGCGTTGTATTTTATGTTACCTATTTACAGAATTTCAGACCAGGAGTTTTAAAATGGTACCCTGTATAAAACAAGTAACAGATTTTCTATTTGTTGTAAATTATAAAACGTAAAAATTCACATATTTATACATGTTAAGTCGTAGTCCCTTACTGAATTTGATTAGGCAATCCCTAATAACGCATAACAGGTACCCTTTTGTAAACAGTATATATGTCAGTATGAGCAAAGGGCCCCATTATACATATTAACACAAAAGTCTTTCTAAAATCTTTATTTTTTTACAAATTTAAGGTTTTATATTATCTAAAATCCAATCCATATAATAATCTACTCTTGTATACACAGCTGGTATTCCATCGCCACCACAATTATTCGATCCATAGGCTACAACTCCATATTGAACAAATCTGACCTCATTATTAATATTTCGAATTCTTTGCAATGGACCTCCACTGTCGCCTTTACAAGAATCACTTTTATCACCCCCAGCACAGATTTGTCTTGCATTTATGGTCTTATTCAATCTTACGTACGTTTTTTGACAGTCCTCTCTGTTAACTACAGGAACATTCAGTTTTAACAGCATTGGACTTGGTTCGTCTGTGTTAAAAATGAAAAATTAATCATTAGATTTTATTCCAGGTTTAGAATATTGTACTTTTCTCTGTATAACCCCATCCTGTTACAGTCAAACTATCATTAGTGAAATCCATGTATTGCAACGAATTTGTTGTTGGTAGACATATAGGCTTTACATTTTCTATAAAATAAAGTAATCTTGAGACATTTCATTTTAAAAATAACTAGATAAGTTTTGCATAAACTTAAGTTCAATGTTAAAAAATTGTCAGGTGTGCAAGATATTTTACCAACGTCAGTATTTATAGGTGAACCTAATCGAATTAAACCAATATCGTCAGTCAACGCAATACGATCATAATCAGGATGAGGAATAACTTGGTCAACTGAAATATCTTGAACGGGAGGAGCACAGATTGTTCCTTCGCAGTCGTCTATTGAATTCCGATCGTGTTCTCCCAGGCGGACGTACATTCTGTAAAACTACAAGTTATTTGATATCTAACACTAGAGGGTTCCACTTACGGAGTCCAGTTTCGAATATTTGAAATGCAATGTGCTGCTGTTAAAATGTAGTTCTTATTGATTATTGTCCCGGCGCATACGGCGTTAATACCATTTTCTATAAAACATAGAGGTATTAGATTCTTTGTCATAGATCATTTGACACAGGTTGTATACTGAAAATTAATTTATATTGAAACCGATAGATTTCAATGCAGTTGGTTTGTCAGCTGAAGAAATATTTTTCTAGCTTAAAGTTCCTCAAATTTTGAAAAATTAAATGAAGAAATAACAGAGAAATAATGTGAATAGCTGATTTTAACAGTAGAGTCGGCATAAAAGATAATCATCTAGTAGTTTGGAGAAGATATGGTCAACGATAATGGACTCGGACCAATAATGGTTACTTGCAACGCAAAGATGTACAGGGATTCAATACACCAGACAAATAAAATCGCTAAAGCGTGTGGACATAGCTTAACCACAAATTTCTGGGCGCAAAATAAGATGATTTAACCAAACTTACCTATACCTATATCCAAATTCGTTTCGTTAAGCCAGTATTCTGCTTCAAAGGTCTTTGAAAAAAATTAATTTTCCTTATAAGAGATAAATAATTGGGTGGATTTGGATGATATTTAGCATGACACTCCATATGGGTATAAGACATCTTTTGAGATGACAATGGTTATTATCAATGGACCACTAGTGTATGAAACATGGGTGTCACAGCCCATATCAGACAGTAACTCTTTAATTGCAAGACCGATAATTAAACTATTTTTTTTCAGAAAGAGACGTTCAATAGTAAACATTTTTGCCTCTTTCTAATTTGTGATGTCTGTTGCGGTTTAACCACAAACATTTAATCTGCGATGAACATTTCTTAAAATAAAAATGCAACCTAGTAAATTGGTGGACTAAGAAACAAACAACGAAACGGCAATTTGATAAAGTTTATTAGTAATAAGTAGGTTTATTAATAGATTTACAACAAATGTTCAAAGTGACCACAATTTTTCTGGATGCAAAGGTCGATTCCACGCAAAAAATTGAATTGTACTCTCTGCAACATTTCTGCACTATTTTCAATTGACCATGAAACGTTTTGTATCATAGTCCAAAGTTTTTTGGGGAGCATTAAAGAGCAAAGTGTATTTCAGTGCTATAAACACTAAGGAAGAAATATAAGAGTAGAAAAGAGACTGGCCAATTGTAAGTAAAAGTATCAGCATTTGGCCCTAATAGAATTATACCTGTGCCATTATGCCAAGGAAAATGAATCATCATGCTTTTGTAGAGCAAGCTGGCAATGGGATTTGAAAAATATATCACACAACGTCTACCTACATCGGGCTTATTTAAATCCTATGACCATGCTTATCAATCGGAGGCAATTAATATCATCAGGAAATTGCGCTGCTGGCTTTTCCTGATATAGAGGAAGCTTTTGATCATGCATCCTTAGAGTCGGCGATAGCGGCGGTAAGAAGTCGTGGAGTAGAAGACACCATCTACAGGTAACAGATTAAAACTGTCTAACTTCTTCAATAAACAACTACAAGTGAGTCACGAGGCTAAATTCCTAGGAATAATTTTGGTTGTTAACCTACTAACATAGAAATCACATATTTCAAAAACCGTTAAGAAAGGAAAACAATTTTTATGGCAACAAAAGTGAGCACTGGGTAAAGTTGACTTAAACTATGTATGGTTCATTAGTTCATGAGAGGCAAGGATGGGGGCGTAGGCTGAGGTACAACGAAAATTGGAAAATCAAATCTATCCTCGGTCATATCCGGATAACTAACATATCGCAAATCCATTATTAGAAATGGGCAGTGACGTATGTAGTAGTGCCAATTCGGAAACATTTTAATAAACTTCTTGACTGGGATGAAGGGCTAGTACCAAGACGCATTCAGGTAGGTTAGCAGATCTGGTATGCAGATGGGTCGAACACTGACAGCGGTACTGGAGTTGCAGGGAATAGATGTCTGCCTGCAGCAGAATATAAGAACAAACTATCAAGGAAAAGACATCATTGTCCTATAAGTGTTTGCAAAACCTTTTATAACCTTTACAAACCACAACAGGATAATCATCAAGTGGGTGGCGGGACATAAAGGAATACAAGGTAGTGAAAAAGCCGATCCCCTTTTACTGGCTTTGGAATCGCCAAAGCAACAGTTCGCAGTTGGCTAACTGGTTGGATAAACAAATTATCAAAACCACTGGAATTGTGTGAAAGGACAAAGACATAGTAAGGTTATGCTAGAAACACATTTAAAATCAAATTAGGTTAGTTACAGGATTAAGCGGACACTGCAACCTACTAAAACACATGCGTCTAATAGGTATTTTTACATGGAGAACCCATCTCTTGGGAGCAATTAACTCGCAAGGAGCTCTAACAAAAGTGAACCTGACCAAGAGGCTACTAAACCTGATAAAGACAGCAAAACTTCTTGCCAAATAAGTGACGTGATGAGTAATAAGTACGAGTGTTAGTGGCACAACTTTCTTCTCATCAGTCACTATTATAATTATGTAACCACAAATCATTTAGTAAATGTAGGGTTTGGAGTGGCAGAAAAGGTTATCAATCTCAATCAGTTTCAAATAATAGGACAAAATCTTTGTTTTGTGTGCGTTTATACTTTAACTGAAGCACTTTAGTGAACGGCTTAAGTAAATAGCAATGCGAAATTGCATTAAAAAGTAGTTACCCGTATAAGAAAATAATAATGCCATCCAAGGAAATTCGAAGAGAGTCGCTGTTTCTCCATATGTAATATAACATTCAGAGGCTGAAATCCCACATTCGCTTGGTAAAAGATGTAAATTCTTATGAGTGTAATTGTTTTTTGGTTTTGTAGGCTTTCCAGTTTGAGATTTTTTAAGTACTATTTCTTCTTGTGGGCAACATACCTTGATGCCTCTTTGATGAAAACCACATTGATAACTCCGTAACATTTCGATGATGTCTTTCGTTAACATATCTATTCTTTCAATAACGTTTAAAATTGGCCTACAATTTTTGATTGGTATACAATTTCCCACGGCTTTATTTGGAGTTCGACAACCATCATCATCTACAGCCCATTCTGAAACAATAACAATAACAGCCACTACGTTGTTGCTGAGTAAGTCGTTTATCAAACTTACGCGCTTTGTTTAATTCAACATTTAGAACTAGTATAACAACTATCAACGTAAATTTAACACAGACCTTCCCATTTCGCGTATCATACATTATTTCAGGTTATCTTTAATGTAGCAAAGCCTTGCTGCTGACATTATAGTATTAAAATTGTTAGGTTATATATAATTTATATCCCGCATAATTAACGCGATATAAGAACTTTATTATCTCATCCTAAAAATAGAATAAATCATTGGCAGTGATCCAGAACTTTTTATGATGTCAATTGTAACTTTTCTGTTTTTTATACCTCAGTAAGTATATTTGCTTTTATTATACTGTAGTAAGTATGTAATGCCTATGTTGCTGGATTTTTATAGGAGATTGGAAAATCCAACCTGAAGATGGAAAATCCTTGCCTATTTACGATCATTAACGCAACAGTTTTATCTATCGATGTAAAGAATGCGAAACTATTTTATAGCAATATCTTTATTTTTTATAAACAATTTTATATAATTTTATATTTGTTTTCTATGATCAAAGAGTTTTGGGCTAGTAGTTGCTATGGAATTTCAAAGTCATCTATGAAATTATTTACTTTTATTATTTTGAAACTTTTTAAATGGGTATCTTGCCACCAGTTGCTTTTATTCTTTTAATATTATTAATTATTTTTATGTCAATGACATTTACCTGACACCTTTCAAAAGTAAACATATTATATTTAAAAAATGTTTCAAAGAAATATCATATAAATGCATTTTATTATTAAAATGGTTTGTCATTCATCCAAAATTAGCTTTTATTACAATTTTGACAGATGACTTTTAACTTTTACAGCGTCCACGATTCAAAGACTTTTTGATCATATTACATAAGATTATGTAAATCAATTATGTACAAGTTCAAACTAAACAAGCCTTATTAATTATAACATTCTAAAATATCATTGATCCATTTATGGCCTTAAGTTATCTAAAATCCATTTCATATAACGATCTACCCTTGTATAAACCCCTGGTGCATTTGAATTCCCACAAAATTTCGGTCCAAATGAAACGATACCATATTGAATATATCTAACATCACCGTTATACGCGTCTATTTTTTGTAAAGGGCCACCACTGTCACCACTGCAAGAATCACTGGTTTTACTTCCAGCGCAAACATGGTTTTCTTTATCGATAACAGCAGTTGTTTTTTCATATGCTTTGAGGCAGTTTTCTGGTGATACAACTGGTACGTTTGCTTTTAACAGTTCTGGACTTCGTTGACCTAAAAATAGAAACAACTTTTGAAGGGTTGATTAATTTCGGGGTAATTATTGCTTGTTTATTTTTTGGGCAATATCTAAGTTTCTACGAAATAGACCAAATAGTCATCTCATAATTGAATGATGTTTTAAACAGAAAATTAATTTTTGAATTCGTCTAAGGGCATGTTGGTACCGTGATATTTCGTGGTAGAAGGCTGATATTGGCGTTGATTAGTTTCAAATAAAAAGTATTAAGATCAAAATGATTGTTTTCATGTGTTTGTACACTTAATACGTACAAACCAAAATTTTGGCTGCATTAAAGAGGGTTTGTCCAATTTGATAGACTTAGTGCCGTCTCAATCTTCAATGTATGAAGTAGATTGGTCGATTGGAGCTTGGAATGAATCAGAGTAGAGATGCATCTAAATGTAGTGGAACAATTGTGGTACATTTAGTCTAATGAAGACTTACCATCAATACGTCTGGCCAACACAGCAAATAATTAGCTACAAACCCTCTATAAAACGTTGAATTTTGAAACTATAATAGGAACTCTACCAGATGGGCAGACACGATGTCCTGGAATTCCATACCAAGAACACGGTCAGTCTCAAAGGTTCTGAAGGGACAAAAAATCGTCAGAAAATACAGCGAACCCAAAATTCAATAACTGCAAATGGAATAATTTGAATATTGCAACTTACAAAATGAGGATTATGTGAAGACCCAAATAATTGACGAGGTTAAGGAATAGTTTAGTCACAGCAAGTGGGACGTGTTGGGGGATTCTAGACTTGAATATAAGTAGAGAACTGTATCCAGCTAAAACAAGGATGTATACTCTATTAGAAAACTATGATACCATCTTTTACAATCATAAATTTTACTTCGCTTTTCAATAAGAATATGAAACGCGCCATATTAAAAATACAGATTTTTTTTGACTTAATTAATAGTTCAAGCAAAAGAAACTAGGTTAAAAGTAAAATGTTTGAAGTAGAATAGGACATCGAAATTTTTCTTTTCTACATATTATTAGATATTTCGTTTGCTATTTACTTATAACTTTTATTAATCTATCGAAATAAAAGGGAGGAAATTAGGCAACTTCGCCGGGCAAACTACTCTTGTGGATGTAAAAGTCCTAATAGGGCTGCAGCGTAGTAGATGTTCTTTAACTGTCCAAAAGGAAATTATAATATTGACATAAGAAGCTATCCCTTTCTAAGTGTGCTACCACATTATTCACTAAAATAATAATAATCGGTTTATGAACAAACGTGGTTTCTATATACTTGTCAAATAGGATAGAATCTGAAACGGTTTTAATGCCGATGATAATCTTCTTATGTACTTACGAGGCCCGACAATTATATTACAAGACCGGTGTAAAAAATGTACTTTATTTTAAAAATAATACAAGTTAACAGTGTTCCCCTTCAAAGTACTCCCCTTCCCTAAATATACAGCGTTGCATACGTTTTTGCCAGTGCTGGAAACAATTTTGGAAGTCTTCTGATGTGAGACTGCGAAGTAGGGTTGCCGTTTTTACCTTTACCTGTTCTAAAGTCTCAAAGTGGGTTCCTTTCAACGATTCTTTCACTTTTGGGAACAGGTAAAAGTCGCAGGGAACCAAATCCGGAGAATACAGTGGGTGGTTAAGTACAAGGATTCTTTTATCCGCCAAAAATTGCTTCACGGAAAGAGCGTTATGGAATGGCGCATTGTCCTGATGGGGATCATTTTCGCACAGACTTTTTGCATGTTCAACTCGTTATGTAGAATTTGTCTCTCTGTCTCTCTGTTAATATTTACCATTTGTGCAAGCATTCTCACACAAATAGACGTCGTTCCTTTCTGATGATTTGATTGATTTTTTCAACGTTTTCGTCGGTTTTTGATGAGCTGGGGCGCCCTTCACGTTCATCATCTTCGACTTCTTCCGGACCCCCGAAAAACCTCTTATGCCACATAAAAACCATTGCACGTGACATACAAGTATCCTTATAAACTTCTTTCAACAGTTGAAGACATTCTGTCCGAGTTTTCTTGAGTTTCACTAGAAACTTCAAGTTGATGCGCTGTTCAATTTTCGCTGTGCAGGCACTACACACAGTCCGCTTCTAACGACTGCTCACACCAAGTGAAACAAGTTACGATGACGGGACTGGTCTCTTTCGATAGACAACACGCAGGCGTACACAACCACGTCCGGTGAGTGGCCTTGCGAGTTAAAACCTGCTCTTACAGCGCCCAGTCTTATAATATAATTGTCGGACCTCGTACGTGTTGTAATTATTATTTGTTACAAAAAGCAAGGTGGCCTATAAAGTCTTTTAAGAAGCAGTACGGATCGCCTTGCTAAAAGGAGTTTAGTTCGTTAGAGATATGGGTGGCCAGAAAAGCATTAGAAAATGAGTCGATCAAAGATATATCAACCTATTAAGCAATATATATAGCCATGTTACTTCCAAATAAAAATGGATAGAGATAACCAGCGTCCAAATGAAAAATCGGTAGGCTTTGTAATGGTGCATCCCCTTTAAGTTCCGGTTCAAATATGTACAACATAATTAATAATTTGACCTTTACAGAAACAAATCACATATACACGGTTGCCCAAAAAGAAACCGAATTTTGCTGTAGAAATGGTACTAAGCGCATCATTTAGTTGTAGAGGGCAAAATTCAATAGCTTGGACGATGTTTTATCGATCGTATACAATAGTATTTGAATCGGTTCATAACAGTCCGCTAGGTGGCGTGAAATATACCTAACAGATGTTTCCTGCTCTTTCTCAGAAAACCATAATGGAGCAACGCGCCAACATTAAGTTTTGCATGAAATTAAAGAAAACCTTTACGGGAACGTTTAACTTACTAGGGATGCGAGTATGACCTGTCCAAGCACTCCATCCACATGATTTTGCGTAATCATTTGAACAAGCGTAAGGACTGTTCCTGCTTTGTTCCACATTTGCTCACCGAAGACCAAAAACATGCGCAAATTCAACAGGCTCAGGACATTATCAGAACGGCTTGTCGCAACCCAAATTTTTCCAAAAACATTGTCACAGGTGATGAGATATGGTGCTATCAGTATGATCCGTTGACTAAGCGCCAAAGTTCCTTATGGAAGTCGTCAGACGAATCCACACCAAAAAAAATTATCTTCCAAAAATCGCGCGTCAAGACCATGCTCGTCTGTTTTTACGATTCCAAGGGGCACAATTCGTCCCAAGTGGGCAGATTATGCATCACTGCGGAATATTATTTGGGTATTTTGAAACGTCTTTGGAACCGAATTTTACGAGTACGGCCGCAGTATCGCTGTCAAGGAAGCTGGACGCTGCTGCATGACAATCCATTTTCACACAAGGTCACCGCCATGCGTCAAATTTTGGCTCAAAAATGTATTATTACTCTTGACCATGCGCCCTACTCTCCGATCTGGATCTCTGCGACTATTTTCTTTTTCCAAAACTAAAAATTCTGATGAAAGGGATACGTTACGAAATCATTCTCAAAATTGAGGCCGCCGTGACCACAGTACTGAACAATATAGGTACCAAAATAGGATCTGGAAAAGTCACTCGTTCTGAACGTTGTATTGATGCAGAAGGAGCTCATTTCAAATAAATAACCGTGTGTATAGAAATACTTCTTGTAGGTGTTTTCTTCTAGAGCAAAAGTTCGGTTTCTTTTTAGACTACCTATGTATGTATGCAAAAATAAAATTAAAGGTGATCTGACATTACAAACCAAAGCCAGCTGCAAATGATTTTTCATTTAATAGTATATTATACACGACGGTATAATGAATGCTATTAGTACCGACGATAATGTTTGCAACACGAGCGAGCGAGCGAGCGAGTTTTGCAATTATCCAAGGCAATAGTAGCCATTATAGCGAGTCGTATACTATACATATACTATACTTTGTCCACGAACACAAATACGAAGAATTTTTAATTAAAATTTAAATAACAACGCTACTAAAACCATGTGGTAGGACTATGTTAAACGAAGTGGTAGGATTAGAAACATAACTTATTTCCTTCATTATACACTATAGACAATGATGTTACCATGACACCGTGAATAATGTTTATTCACTGCTGGCAGTGTATAATGGATGGCATTGTGTTTGACCAAACACATGAATAATTGACAGATAATTGACTAGTCGTGGAAAATTGAATTTTATATTGGAACAAATGAAATTGCTACTTAAAAAACAAAAGTATTGGGTCCCACAAACGTATAATTAAGAAAAACTAGGCCGTAAACCTCAGTAAACCGACTAAACGAACACGTTTATTTAGGGTATCTAATCAAACTGGAAAAAGGAAACCAGAGAGCAGAAGTCGATAGTAAGGTCACAATATCTTGGAATGCTTTTGATAAACTAGCTGACCTGTCCAAGCGTGACGAAATTCCTAACATCCTAGAAACGAGAATGTCCGAGACGCCTATCTTCGCAGAAGTATAACATTTATTACGTAATCTATTAAGAAACATACAGTGGCTCAGAAAGCAATACAATGCACCTATTTGATCCCAAACCATTCAATTGTTCCGAATAGGCAATACACGTTACATGTCACATGTCTACAACAGTATGGGTGTTGTCTATTGGGAGTGAGTGAGGGGTTACAAGATAAAATGGACACCCTATATAGTATATTTCCCGCTTTGAGAGAAACTTTCCAGATCAAAGGTACATACAGCTAGCCTCAAATGAGGTTAAGAGGGACATGTGGTATGGCAAACCAACAATGAATGGTAAACAATATTAATCCATTGGTGTTCTCAGACATCTAAATATGTGTTGACAGACTTGACAAAAGATCATTAAGATCATCGTAGGAAGATGTTGTCACTGATCTGGCCAAAATTGGAGAGCGACATGCAGAAGGCTTGTGCCCAGCAGTAAAGCTAAGCACATTGAATTAAAAAAAGGTAGTGTAACCCTAAATGTAACTAAGATTCATATTATGAAATACGAGTATTAAGTATTAGTTTCAACAAAACTAAAGTGGAATATGTTTAGAATTTGCCTCATTTGTGGGAATATTGAAATTGCCTTTTCAATGGGAGGGTACAAAGAAAAGATCGAGCATATCAGTTGGTAGCATACGGCCATGGTTTTGTAGTTTTGTTGTTCATCAAGCATACACAGTCAACTAATAACGTTCAACAGAAGAGTTAAAACCCTTAATGAAAAACTAATAAAAGAATTCCAAAGGGATAAGCTACTCTGGATTCCTTTCATTTCTAAATTATCCATTTTCCTAAAAATTGTAATTATCTGAAAATTATCCTTTCTAAGTTTTACATGTGACCATAACATGGGAGTTTTAGATTCCTTAGTAGGTCATAAGCATAGCGGCAGGGTCTAGAGGTCAACAGAATACAAGTGCTGATTTTTTGTAAATCTTCTTTCTCTAATTACCGAAGCCTAGGTCGATGGCCTGGTGGTAACTCATAATAACGAGTTCTTTAAGCTCTCTTTTTGTATTATGCTGGGTAGGAAGCTAACTTTACCCATCGAATAAGGAGAAGAAGAGCAACCCGCAGTGGTGCGAATTTGACGATTGTCAAGGTGTTAGTATGACAACGTGATCTCTGAAGCACGAAGGAGCGTACGACATATATTCGTGCTTTGCGGATATCAGGAATCGAACCTGACATGCCTGCTTAGGTCGGAGACTGAGGCCTTTTACATGCCTCTATCTGCTCCTATCGCTTTTAAAACTATCAAATCTAAATAACAACCACAGCGTTCAACATTATACACACAACAGCTTAAGAATAGCATACGTTTTTCCGTAACTCCCCATCCTGTTACAGTAAAATTGTGAACCAAAAAGTCTATGTTTCTTAGTTCATCTGTTGTTGGAAGACATATGGGTTTGGCACTCTCTGAAACAGAATGGAACAAAGGTTAATCATGTTCAAAATAGCTTTCCATCTAAGTTCCTATTTCTGGAAATGTTTCTGTACAAAACAAACACTTACCAACAGTAATATTTATAGGCGTGGCTAATCTCACTAACCCAATATCGTTTGTATATACGTTTGGATCGTAATCGGGATGTGGAATTGTTTCTCCTATGGCAATATCTTGTACAGGTGAAGCGCAAATTGTGACGTTACGAGCCACTTGTGCACAATCGACTCGTGAATTAATATCATGCTCCCCAAGACGTATACCAATCCTTCAAGAACTTCGTTAAATTATATACGAAAACAATACATTCAACTTACAATCGAAGACTTCCGAGATGTGATATGCAATGAGCCGCTGTCAAAATGTACCATTCGTTAATTATCGTTCCGCCACAACGAAAATCGATACCACTTCCTATAAATCAAACATTATTGGCAATTTTTAAAATTTGTAATGATACCATATACAAACCAAGATTATACGATAAAAGTGCCATCCAAGGGAATTCGAAAAGTCCGGTTTTATTTCCTCCAATTATACGAATTTGATCATTTAGTATCCCACAATCTTCGGAGAGTAGGTTTAGGTTTTTATGTTCCTTAATATCTTCAGTAATTGGAACTGTGGGTTCTTTTGGTTGAATCGCCTCATACGGGCAACATACTTTGGCAGTATTACCAAGATAACCACAATGAAACGATCTAATGTAGTCGATTATATCTGGGGTCAGTGGTCGTGATTGTTGAATATAATCCACTAATGGTTTACAGTTTTTTATGGGTATGCAATTTCCTACACCACCACCTGGTGTTATACAACCACTGTCGTCGATTACCCATTCTAAAAATAAAACGAAGGTAGTTAGAAACATGTTTTCCAATTTTTACTTTTTGAAATTGGAACATCTTGTACGGAAGTCTGCTCTTCCGAGGGAAATATTTTAGAATATTTTTAGATAAAAATATTTGGATTAGCCTTAAAGTCTGAATGAATTGGACAACTATAAGTTTTGGGTTTGTTAAGTCAGAATAAAATCACATTTTTTATATAGGTTGTCCCAAAATGCACATCCAGAAATAAGCAAAAAGGTCCATTTAAACGTAGACCATTAAATGCTTAATTAATCACAAGGATTCAGTATGTCTCTTTTCATACTCATACATGCTTCAGCTCGTCTTCTCCACTAGTTTCTTATCTCATAGAATGCCAATTCTCGGACAATTAGATGAACTATATTTCGATATTTTATTTCATGAAAATAATCCGATTTGCGAAAAAGATGAAAGTGGCCCTTATTTTCTGGCATGGTCAATTAACTCAAACGTTGTGTTCAATTTGGATATTTTTGTAAAAGTCTTTCTGGAAATACTTGATAAAAAGATCCAAATTTTTATTTCGAAAAAAAAAAAAACGTTCGCCGATCCATATCAATGTGAAACTTTTTACTTATATGTAGATGCTGCATCTGCCATTTTGGGACACCCTTTGTAATAACTTCTAAAAATACACATTTATTCCTAATTTATATTTAAGGACTATGCATGGTAGTCTTCAATTATTGCTAAGCTAAGTTTGCTTGGTCAAATTAGATGGAGTTGGTGCCTTTGGCTTACTAATCCATCATCATAAATTTCACTTTCAGATATTTACTGTGGAAAAAATATATTAACAAACGTTTGAAATGAAAATAACTAGTAACTAAAGTTATCAGGCGTTTAAACAGAATTTTTCAAAATTCCGTGTGTATAGTTATTTTTTCTAAATTTCTAGATTAAAATCTGCTTTTCGATTGTGTTTCCTGAAATGTGAAATTCTTTTTTCTTAGAAAAAGCTTGCTAAACATTTCAGTCTGTTTTTTTAACCAACAAAAATGTTTTACTGAATATTCTACCCCTTTAAAATTTTCTTTTTAACATTTTGTTTCCTAAAATGTGAAACCCTTTTTACTTACAAATGCCGAATAGTTCAGTCTGATTCCTCTTAAATAAATAAACTGCTTGCATAATAATTTCCAAATTAAGTTTCAGCTACAACAATCTATGCTTTCAAATTCTTTTTTAACATTTCATTTCATAAAATATGAAACTTCTTTTGCTTAAGAAAAGCTTGCTGAACGTTTCAGTCTGCTTCTTCTTATTAAGGCAATGAAATAAAATGCTTGCATAAACAAAGTCTGAATTACAACGATATATGTTTTTATAAACAACATGTTTTGTCGAATATTCTAGGTTTTCAAATTCTTTTTCTTTAATATTTACTAAACAAATTCATTATAGTGAGGTGAAGGCAAGCTTATATATTTTTGCTAAAGTATATAACTATATTAAAGAAATCATTTCGAGAATATTTTTAATATAGGTACTTTTAATTTTATTAGTCTGAACTGTAGAATTCCCAATAATTATTTATACATCTGCAGTTTGTCAAGGTTCCACTTCGAAACTTTCTTTTTCAATTTAATTCATACTGGAAATCTTTGACGCAAAACATATAATTGATATTCACTATAATAACGTCATTCGTAAAACTAATCAAAATTCTGGACTTTTATTGAAAACTGTAAATACTTATTTCAAACAACGAATTACATTCTCACTGGTATTAATAAGTATATTTACTTTTCTTATTTGCATAAAATTAACATTAAAGTTTCTGGCTTATACGTAAGAGGGAATTTGTAACTGGAGTAGATGTCTGTTAATTTCCTACTTGTAATATTTAGGTAAAACAAATCCATTCATTTAAGAAAATACTTCCTTGATTTATAATAGCTTCGTTAATTTTCTGCGTCATTAAATTCATTCCCGTCTTTTCTAATAGCTTTACTTTTATTTAACCTTGAACTATTATAAGAACTAGGTATAGAAACACCTCAAAATATCAACTTATATATTTTTATTTAACTCAGTGGCAATTAGGAAAAGTAAAGTATCTTTACAGGCCTTTTCGTAAAATACCTGTTAAATATTCAAGCTTTTTTTTTTAAATAATCGTCAACAGATCAATAAGTTACTCTAAATAAGTCCGCTAGAGCTTATTTTTAAAGTTTCAAAATATATCTGTTATAGAACTCTAATATTTTATTTACTAACGTAGGTATGCAGTTTTTCTGTTAATTCGATGAAAAGAAAACTTGTTTTACAAGCTAAAGCAAAACATTCTGTTATGGTATTGAACACAAAAGTGAAACAATTAAAAACAAAAAGAAGCTTGAATAGTCGATAAAACACTGACCGAAGAAGAAATGGAAATAGGGAGGAAATAAAAATAAGAGACCAGAAATAATAGATGAAAAAGAAGGTAAATTAACATTATACAGTGCAACTAACAAAATAAGTTGTGTTGAGAATAAATGTAGACGAAGGCCCTAAGTATTAAAAGGCAACACGGACATCAAAGCAATCAAAACTTAGATGAGAACAGGGGCTGCAATTAATACCAACAAAGCTACAATAAAACTAAGAAAAAAGAATGCAAAAATAAAGGGAAGAAACCACACACCTTCACAATAGCTATGTAAATTATAAATATAATTAATATTAGAGACGGAAACATGGATAAAACAGTATAATAATTGCGAAGGAGGGAAAATTCACCTTATTTTTCGTTTTACATCGATTTACAAACAGAAATATAAAGTGAACTGTAATTGTTAGAATAATCAAAGGAGTGTTTTATACATTTATACAATAAAACAAAAAACAATGTTGAAGGGAAAAAATAATTGGAAATACCACAAAAACCGCCACGGCTAATCGAAATGACGTTAAACGGACTTAATATAAAAACTATAAGGACAATACACTCAATGAAAATACGTAAATGCTGAAGTTGTAAATAAAAAATTGACTTCTTTAAAAAATAACCCATGCTTACGTCATAAAACAACGAAAAAAAAAGAAGGAAATATATGGCAATTTAGCTTTTTAATTAATAATTTAAAAGAAAAACACTTCAACTGTACCCAAATACAGAATAACATCCTTACCTACTAACCACAGAATACTGAATTTTATTTATGAGTTCCAATATATTGAAAGTCGAATTCTTTGTATTTCTGCTAAAACTGAAAATCTAACATGCCTAAAATGAACTTCAAAGAATAGGAGTAATTAATAGTTATTTATATACCAAGGGCGTAAAGAAGCTTTTATGGCCTGATACGTGATACACTTCGAAGGCCATAAAAGCAAGTTACGCCAGTGGTACATACATAATTTTATGCACCATCGAAGATTTTAAAACTGAAATAAATAAAAGGAATAAATTAATTTTCTACCCACATCGAGTAGTTAGTTGCTCAATTATTTTTATTTTTACTGACTATGTCAAATGGTTGAAGCAGTTGCGCCTAGCAATATTCACATAAATAATTGTGTTAACTGTGTTGTTAATACAAATTGCCCTAAATAGAGTTTTAATAAAGAGCATACTTTCGATTTTAAATAAAAAAAATTCTTTATAAGACTGTTAAACTATTTATCAATTTTTGACGTTTCATTATAGCCCGGCGGGCTATAAAGACGCCCACGGACTGTAAAGAGACGTTTATGTCAAAAAAATTCAGACTTAATTGTCACATTATAATGCGATCGTGCATAAATATATTTTGGTAGTTGTACTGCAATTTCTGCTGAATATTGGCTGCAAATTAAAAAAAAAATACACAAAAAGACTAAGAAAAATGTGAAAATGTCTTCTACTTCTACGGCTTAGATCATTTATCGTCGAATGTAAATAAAGCTCCTTTAGGTTGCGTCGTTCTCTGTTTTGTTTCCTCATCCAGTCGTACCCTGTATCTATTACAATAATTAAACAAATACAAAGTTGATTTTTACAAATTGTACTCGTATTACTGTACCATGACAATTATTTCGCCAAACGTTGGCATCTTGAGATGGTGACTGTGAGTACAAGAGTAAGCTCAAATTAACAATTTACACAGGAAAACTAAAAATAAAACATAATAAAATTTTAATTTTACACAGAAATTTACTTAATTGTTACGGAGGTCAAATATGTTTAACAAAAGTAGGTAGGATTAGGGTAACGGTTTCTGTGTAAAATTAAATTTTATTATGTTTTATTTTTAGTTTGCCTGTGTAAATTGTTAATTTGAGCTTAGTCTTGTACTCACAGTCACCATCTGAAGATGCCAACGTTTGGCAAAACAATTGTATTGTCATGGCACAGTAATAAAATTTGTGAAAATCAACTTTGTATTTGTTTAATTATTGCATTATGGATTTTCATCAAGTAAAAGTCGATTCAATCAATTATCTGTATCTATTAGTTATCTGCTCATATAGTCTGCGGTCTTCCTGCAATTCTCTTTTGTTTCCTCTGGGACTTCACTCCATGATCTTCTGTAGCTATCTATTATTATCCTATATTCTTCCTATGTGCCCCACCCAATTGTAGTTTAACGTATATAGACGTTCTATTATATCAGTTACTTTAGACCTTCTTTATATTTCTTCTGTTTAGTGCCCAGTATCTTAAAGTGATATTCAGTATTCTTCTCTCAATTACCCTTGATACAACCAAGGGTTTGTGAATAATACCTTTGTTTAAGACTCATTTTTTTGTGCCATAATTATGTTAGAATTGGCAATATTATATCGTTTTGGGGTGCTTAGTATATCTTTATTTAAATATCTTTTGTAGTCTGTACTCTGACCCAGCCAAGCACAATCTTCAGTTTATATAATCTATATATGAAAATGGTCAATATTGCTAATCACCTACTAAATCCAGTCTGCTCTTGGCTTGTAGTTACCTAATTTGTCTGCAAATCTTCGTGTTACAATCCTTGCAAACAATTTGTACTGAACCGATAGTAGGCTTATGGGTCTATAGTTTTCTATTTTAGTTTTGTTATTTTTTTTTTAAGATTAGGACTACTAAGGCATTTAACCAAGCATCCGGTTATTCTGGATTTCCTTAAGCATTTATTGTAGATTTGTTGTAGATGTTGTTTGATTAGTACTTGACCAGCCTATCTTGTCACTTCTACCACAATTTTATCCCCTTCTGGTGTTAGCTTATATGACATATTCTTTAACATCCTCTTCTCCCAGTTATACCTTTCGGTGTTACGGTTTTGAGACATATTTTATATGCTGTTCTATTTTTTATAAGTAGGTAACTTGGTTTGCTCTAAGGTCTTCCTTCTTTTCACGGTTGTTTTTCTAATGCTGTCTTCCCAAGTATTTCTAGCTCTTCCTCATAGTCTTTTGTTTCACAATTTTGTACTTTTCTGGTCCTCTTTTGTACGTCATATATTTGAACTTACTTACTTACCTACTTACTTCGTGTTTTCCTAGTTATACCTTTCATTCTTGAAGCCAGGGTAGAGCAGTGTTAAGAGTGTCAAGCAAGCGTTACGTTAGTCTCCGGTTGGAATCTCCCAATGCAGTCTGGAGGCCGGTATCGAGTCCTGGTGGCTATTCGTAGTTGGGCACCAAATTAATGACGCTATCCTTCGAATACAGGCCTAAGAAGCAGAGTAACAAGGTGACACACACACGCCCACACGTCCACACACAAAGTAAAAAGAACAATATACTCACTAAAAAGATATCAAAAAGGATGTATTAGTCTATCTACTTAATCAGTCATATGAACTTGCTAGTAGAACGTCTTTAAGACGTTCTATGCTCTGCTACGAGCGGGAAGGACATACACACATACACCTTTCAGTGTTAGGGTTTCGAGCCATCTTTTATATGCTGTTCTATCTCTTGTAACTTGGTTTGTTCTATGGCCCTCCTTCTTTTCATGACTGGATGTTCTTTGGAGTATTGTCCCTTCACATTTTATTCTAAATATTTTTTGGGGTATCTTGGGGTTTATCCTTCTATTCAGGTGCTCAGACCATTGGAGCTGTGTTATTTCAATTGTTTCTACTAGTGGTTTGAGTTGTAGTTCTTCCCGAATACTTCTGTTTTGACTTTCCTGAGATGTCTCATTTCCGATGCTGTTATCTGTGATCTGTGCTTTTCGCATATTGTCCAGATACCGTCGCATATAATATCGTTGGTGTATATACTTTTATACGGTTTTATACAAATGCTCCCGTGCTTAGTTGTCCTCTACCAACGTGCTATTTATTTGGTTGTAGATTCTATTTGCTTTATTTATTCTATTTATTATTTAATCTATATTTTCCCTTTTATTATTAGAATTATTGGACGTTTGGCTGCCTTCCATCTATTTGCATCGATATTTATTCATCTCCTTGTCCGTCTGTTGTTACTTTTAAAACTTTACTTTTTCTATTTTCATCTCCATACCTTCCTGCTTCCTTTCAAGTTATTATTTCTCTGCGGTAGTCGTCCACTAGTTGCCATAAGTAACATGTCGTCAACGTATAGCAGGTCTTGTGTCAACACTGGATTTAAATCTAGATAGGCCAATTTCCTATTTTAGTTTTACACAGTTTTTCTCTCATCATTTAGTTTCACCACCCCTGTCCCATTTGTGCTCATGTTTTAATTGTCCTTTTATAATTTGGCAGACACTCCTATTTCATCTAGTGCTTGCCAGATGTTTCTTCGTGGTATTTTATCTAAGGCCGCTTTCACGTCAAGACATACTAGGTATAAAATCTTTATTCTTATTTAGTCTTTCTGAGTTAGTAGGTACTCATGCAGTGTAGGTAGGGTATTGCGCTTGTCCTCCTTATCTATCTGCTGCTTGTTTTGTGGATTGGCACTGTAATGTTGTTATTCCACTTACTACGTAGGCATTACTTCACTACTCCAAGTTTGCTGGAAGATTCTTTTCAACCCCTCACTTTAGATCCTCCAAACTTCAAACATCTCTGCTGTTATTTGATTAGCAACAACTGCCTTTCCATTCTTTGTCTTCTTCCGGAAATCCACTATTTTTATTCGTTTTCTCCAACTTTATGATTTTCTTACTTCGTAAAATTTCATTCTTATTTCTGCTCTTTCTTCTTCTTCTTCTTCTCCTCTGAATTTTGTTGTGTAATATTGGTCTCATGCTTTGAGTACCTTTTTTGTGTCTATTTGAAATCCTTCTTTTTCGTTTCTGATACCCCTGACCTTTTATGATTTGTTTCCTATTTGCTTTTTGACAACACTGCCCTGCTAAGCCCTAAAGCCCAAAATAAAATGGATACAACATGTATATTCGTTTTCGGTGAAACTGCGGCATAAAATGCATATATTGCTAGAATTTTACGGCGTTATCTAGCCAAATCATTCTTAGCTATTATTACAAATATCGATTAATATACAGTGACCAGCAAAAAGTTCGTAAAATATGGGAAAACTTACTATTCGACTTTCGAACCATGTCAGTTACAGCTTTTGGGCTTAGTACGGCAGAACACCTCAAAAGGTCATTTTCTTTAAGGCGTTCATTATTTCATCTTTCGATCTTTTTCTTTTTTTAGTAGCAGGTTTCTTTTTACTTGCACAGAGTGTTCGATAATATGCTTCTACAGTCTCTGCTAGCTTTTTCTCTTTTATTTTCATCCGTTATCGTTTTCCTGCAGTTTCTTTTATCTTCATATTTCTATATTTCCTATTATCTTGTCCTATTCATTTACCTCCTTCATAAGTGTTACAGTACGCATCTTGCACGATTTTATTTTATTTGCTACTTATATTTCTACTTATTTCAACTAATTTCACTTTATTAGACTTGTACTAGTTTTTCGTGGTTCCATTAGTTCTTATATTTCCACGCTTAGTTTATTTACTTTGTCTTTTTTATCATGTTTCATAACTTCAGTACCCTTCAGTAAACTATACGTTACTTCCGCATTCAGAGTCAGAGGTTCTAAATTTAAATCTAGTTGATTCAATTCTTCTCTTCTTTCTGTTTGCTGGCTGATACGTACTTTTGCTCTAAGCATCCGATGGCCTCTTTATACTTTATCCACATTTATTATATTCAGTCTTGTTGTGCCAATGATTATATTTTTGAATTTGTAGATAAACTAGTCAATTTAATCTTTTGTGTTTCCATCTGGACCTTTTCTGGTCCATCTGCATTGTTTCGATTTCATGAAATACGTATTCATTAAACTTTCGTTAATGTAGTTTATTAGTATTTCTCCTCTGTTATTTCGCTTTCCTACTCCAAATCATCCTATTCCCTGTTTATTCAGATTCCTTGTACCACAACTTTTGCATTAAAATCTCCAATTATTACTGTGAAAATGCACATGTTTAGAATTGAATGCCTCGAGCTAAGTTAAATTATAACTTATGGCATATTTCCTACACAATAATTACAATACAATAATTACAATACAATAATTACAATACAATAATTACAATACAATAATTACAATACAATAATTACAATACAATAATTACACAAAGATTTTTGCAGAAATAGTTATTCTTATAAACTTAAAAAAAATAATAAAGAAAGTGATAAAACATGTCTGACCTCTGGGCTTTATTAGAGCTTGCCAGGGTTATGAGTTGCATCATTTTTTTGTATGCTAAAGAATAAAACAGAGATGTTAAATTAAAGATAAGTGAAAATAGGATAACATTATACAAGTTAAAACAATAGGAAATATAGCAACGTAAAGTAACAATTAATAAATTCTTGAATTTGAATATAATTATTTAAGTTGCAGAATTACAGCGCAAAACAAAAGCATGATAATGTAGAAGTAAACAAATAGTAAACAAGGCAGATTACACGTAATAAACAATAAAAATAAAGAACAACAACATTAGAAGGTAAACATATACGCTAAGGTCAAAATCATTGGAGTGTAAAAAACACTACTCAGAACAATAACAAAATATCAATGAAGATTTAAACTCAAACAACTCAAGAAGAAGATTTAAAATTACTAGAGAAGAACATGCTAAGAGCAAGTGTAGACTCAGTGAGAGCTGAGGATGGAGGAAATCGAGACGTAGGATGCAACTGTTCTTCTTGATGACTGCACCAAAGAGCATATAAATATCACATGTAATGCATCACGCAATTGCCAGAAAATTGCATCAAACAACTTTGGAAGTTAAAAAACAGAAGTTGATGATGGTTCTGGAAAGATCAAATGTAGCTAACCTGTATGCCGAAAAATAAACGAACGGTGAGCAATGAATATTGAAAAATCGGGTTTTGATAAACAGTTTCAGCTGGATTGGATCTTTTAGGCGTTGAATTTAAACCTACCCGCCGTACTGGTATCCTTTTTCTTTTTTTTTATAATATGCCAGATCCTATTGGTAAATCTCGACACCCTGCACATACCACATTTTAATTATAAAAATATAGACCTATAATTTTTTGGTAGTTGTCCCAGCAAAAAAGTATTTTTTTCTAAAAATGAATGCTATGAAAAGAACGCCTTTTACTTGTTTATAAACTGTTCTTTATATTTTAAGATTAATTAACCAATGCCATCACATCACATGAATGCTATGAAAAGAACGCCTTTTACTTGGTTATAAACTGTTCTTTATATTTTAAGATAAATTAACCAATGCCATCACATAATTAAGCATACGCAATCGCTTATCAGTGTTATGAAAAACAAAAGTATTACAACATTTATGACTAAGAATGCCAGTGTAGATTTTTTGTACGAAACGCCACGATTTATTGAAGGATTTTCCTGCAACGTTTTGGACTTTCTTCTTTCGATAAAAACTAATATTACTCTGATCAGCTGGGATAAAGTACGACCTTCGGAATTTACTATTTCGTTGAGATTAACTACAAGATTTTTTTCTTAAAATTCTTAGACAAATCTATGTTGTTTTATTTCGCATTACTGATGTATTTTTTTTATGGCTTAATCGATAATAAATGATAATTTATTAGCCACCGTTTTCGATATTCCAGTAACACTCATCTTTATTCATATTTATTAACGAAAATACTTACGTGCTGCCACATTGGAAACTGCTATTCTTATGCACACTATAATTAAAGCACAGCTCACTGCATATTTATCTGTACTCATTTTGATGACGGAATTTCTTTAGGTTATTTGATTAAACCGCACAGTAGCAAACTGCTGTTGGTGTAAACATCTATTAGGATATTTTTACATCAGACTGTTTTATCGGTTAGAACAGCTTCAACACAGATGATTTCTACTGAAATTGTGTTAATATTTCCTTGTATAATTGTGTATAATATATAACTATTGATTACAAAGTAAATCTCGAGAAAAAATACTTTTTACTTTCTTGAATAATTATGTGTATTAATCAAGATGACATTGGCATATCGCAGAACTTAAGTTATTTAATAAACAAACGATTACTGCTTACTGTTAATTCTGCATAATAATGTGGCATATATTTGTAAAAGTTTTTAATCAACAAAAGCAGTTTCTCAGTAAAATGTGGAATTCTATGAAGTTTAAATACATGTTCTTAACGTGGAGGTAAAGTCTTTAATTTCCTTGGTTTCCTTGTTTAAAAAGGATTCCCCGATTTTAATTTTCCGAATTTTAAGAGTTTTGGCTTCTTTTTAGATATTTCCGAAAATGTAAACCTTTAATTATATTATATATAGTTACTCAACCCTGAAAAAAATGAAACCTTAAAAAGCGAATACGTATTTCAGCAACTTAATATGCTTAGTGGAAAATTTAATAGCAAAATTACGTATTTTAAAATTTTTTTGGTGGTTTTCAGGGTTCAGTAATGTTGCATTAGATCAAACCACAGCCTCAATTCCCGCTTTAGTTGTGCAATAAGAGTAAAAACTTCAGTTTTATAAAAACAATTTTTTATTTAATAAATTAACAAGGGTGGCTGGGTAATAGCCTCAATTATGGAAAGGGAAAAGCCGTCGAAAGTACAAATAATTACCATAATAACCGAAATTACAGCTAATACTGCAAGAATGCAATCTCTGACTAATAATAGGTATATGAATAATAATTTTCAGAACTGTTGATGAATAAAGCGTTAAATATTTACAGGTGGCAGGTTATGTGGTATTATAAAAACTGAAAAACCACAAATTAATTTGTTTTTTAAATTTCGAGTATCCGTATTCTCTGAAATTAGATAGATCAAATTATCTGAAGTGAACAGCTGAATGTATATTGGTTGAAAATTAATTGTTATGTTTATTAAATAGCAGGTTGCCAAATTACCATATTAATAACAGATTAATAATGGACTTTGAATATAACTGGAATTAAAATACCTATTATTAGTCATACTTTTCTGAAGTGAACTTTGAATATAGGTAAACAGCCTTCGCAGGGCCGTTCCTCGGTTGTTGGTCGCCCAGGTGCAAATATCGCTGGCCTTAATTTAATGGAGTATCATTTAATTAAGAATTTGATATGCAGTGTTTACTATTCTATCTATAATCTATATATACTACATACTTTTAAATTTGTTAATTTTTATTTTCATAAAATGAAACAGCACTTTTGATTATTATTTGTATTAGTCAAAATTTTACAAATAATAAATAGTCTGTGGCCGCCCTCTGTTTGGCCACCCAGGTGCGGAGGCACCTTTTACGTATGGTCCCCCGCCAAGAACTGCCCTGGGCCTTCCCCTCACTAACTTATGAGCAAGACTATTTGATTTTAGACTTGCGGATATTTGGAACTGTTGAAAGCTGAAAGTCTTCTTCTTTGTCATCATTTTTATTTTATATTATTACAGTGTTGGGTTTTAACTGAAGCCTTCTATCAATTTGATTTGAATCTTTTCCATTTTCGACTATGCTGTTTACCTCGTTTATCGATTTTCCTCGTTTATGTTTAAGTTATCCCAAATAGTCTTGCCAGAATATCCCAAGAGTATTTTTCTTTCTTTTTCTCATTATCCCTATTTTTATTATTCTTCTGGGTATCTCTTCTTTTCCTATTTATTCTAGATGACCGTAGCGAGTGAAAAGCTAAGCACTCGCTCACTAATGAAAGAAGATGTAATCCGTTCCTTATACTCTAGTTCCTCACTCTGTGTCTTTTTGTTTTTCCAGTAACCCTCCTTAAGTGTTTTATCTCTGCTGAATATTTGAATTTTTGAATTTGTGTTTATTACCTTGCGTTACTTACGATTAAGCACCGTGTCTTGTTAGGTACTTATATAATATAATTATTATTAACTTTTATTTTTGTGGTATTTCTGTTTTCCTATTTATTTATTTGAACATATACTGGTTCACCAACAGGCCGAAGCCCTATTATAGGTGAACCCTAAAATACATTTATATCATTAACTAGGTACTACTATAAAATTAATAGGTAATAACATAGATAATGCATAATAATATACTTATACCAAAGAGCAGTATAAAGTATACTGCTCTTTGCTTATACTGTAATATTTAGGATAGATAAAGTTCACAAAGAAGTAAAATAACAAAGGAGAAAGAAAGAGAAGACAGGGAAGACAAGACAGTACGATCGATTACCAAAGATAGATATATCACATATTTGAGTGCATTGATACTAGGTTAAACAGACAAGCACGTTTAAAAACAGATAGTGATTCTGAAAAGAGGTCCACATCATTTAGCAGCAAATTGAACTTTCCCATCATTCTTATAAATGCAGAGTGATAACATAAATTTGTTTGAAAGTTTGGTAGTCTGAATACTGTCGAACTAAGACGCAAACTAACGAGATCATTACAATCATATTTGTTGATAGTATTGAAAAGACAAGTTAAATCTAAAAATGTTCTACGGGTTTCTAGGCTTGACATTTCAAGAAGATGCAAGCGATCATCGTATGAGTAAAAAACTATATTAGCACGGTAGCAGAAGACTTTTGTAGCTCTTCGTTGAATTGCCTCGATTCGTTTAACATGAATTTCGTAAAACGGAGACTAAACTACGGCAGCATATTCGATAGTGGATCTAACGTGTGAATAATATAGCAGCTTCAGCGTTTAAATATCCGAAAAATCTTTTGTTATTCGTAGGATGAAACCCATCATTTTATAGGCCTTAGCGACTATTTGATCGATATGAGGGATAAAGCTCAAGCTGCAATCAAATGTGACTCCCAAATCTTTTATGGAATTAACTTTTTTCAGAGTAACATTATTTATTTCGTAACGAGCAGGAATTAAAATTTTGTTTTTAGAAAATTGAATATACATGCATTTGTTAATGTTTAAGAAGATTTTATTGACTTGGCACCATCTGCTCAAAGTGTTAATATCCCTCTGAAGGCGCTCGACGTCTAATGTGGATGTAATGCTCTGGCATATTTTCAAATCGTCGGCGTAAAACAAGTGGCTGCAAGTTAGATGTCCGGATAAGTCGTTAATATATATTAAAAAAAGGGTCGGCCCAAGATGTGAACCTTGGGGAACTCCGGATGTGACTTCCTTTTTGATAGACATATGCCCATTGATAACCACGTGCTGTGTCCTATCAGCAAGATAGGATGGGAACCATGCTGCTAGTAGCGGATCCCTAATGCCACAGTAAGATAATTTTCGCAGAAGTATTGTATGATTGACTTTGTCGAACTCCTTCGAGAAGTCTGTATACACTGCGTCGACTTGAGTTCGATCGTTAAAGCTGTTGATTAGGTAATTAGAGAAACATAGAAGATTGGTTACCGTAGATCTGCCTGGCAGAAAGCCTTGTTGGTGCTTTGATATTATGTGTGATACATTTTGCAACCGGTATTTGTTAATTAATGACTCGAAAGATTTCCCAAATATTGATAATTTTGAAATTGGTCTATAATGACTGACTTCAGATTTGCTGCCAGATTTATGTATCGGAGTAACATAAGCCAGTTTCAATATTTTTGGAAATTTGCTAGTTTGCAAAGATTTATTAAAAATCAAATATAATGGGTATGCTAGTTGATGCGCACATCTTTTCACGAACAGAGGGCCTATTCCATCTGGACCACATAATTTGTTAATATTTAAGTTTTTTAAAGTCTCTAGGACGTCATTTTGACTAAGTTGCAAGTTCTGTAGATTACCAGTATGCATTTCAATACCTAATTCGGTTAACGTGTCATAAATTACATTTCTGTTCATTGGTTCAAATACAGACGCAAAGTTATCGCTGAAGAAATCACATATTGTTTGCGGGTCAGATGCTTGATCATCATTCTACAGCATTATCGATGGAATACCTTGAGTGGATTGATTTGCTTTAACATATGACCAGAACTTTCTTGGTTCGGTTTTAATGTGATTTTCCGTCGCCCGTATGTAAGTTACAAAGCACTGCCTACTAATCAGATAGAATCCCATATTTTTTATAACGATTTCATACTTTGTTTTTCAGTTTTATCATGGAGATGAGTTCAGCGGTGAACCAGTAGGGGTAACCTGTCCCTTTACGATATGCGTTTTGGTGTGGTACATATTTTTCTATTATAGATAAGAGCAGAACGTAAAATTTACTTGTAGCATCGTCAATTTTGAGATTATTTAATTCAATGGACCAGTTAGTTAGTTGCAACTCGTTATTGATATTTGGAAAGTTTGCTTTATCAAAGCGGTATTTTTTGAGACTTTTGGTTGGTAACGGTGTTTCCATTTTTATTGTTACATCACAAATTAACGGCCGATGAAAATTATCAATAAGACATAAACTAGCGGTGCTACAAGAGGTGGTAACAATACTCAAATCAGACAATATCAGATCAAGCATCCTATTAATTCTATTAGGGATACTAGATACTATTGTACTGTTTAAGGTTGCAGAAGGCCATTGCGTCCACCAAAGCGAGAGTAGCGGAATTTGAGGCATTTCGGTACTGCATCCCTTCATCAGCTCCATCTAATGTCCATTCAATTTCTCCAATGTTGTAATCTCCGAAGATTAGGATATAACTTGACTGATTAAATGCTAGGAAATTTTCTTTTACTTTATTAAAGTGAGAGTTGTAATTGTCATTAGATGCTGATGGCGGGAGATATACCGTATACCGCACACAAATATAAAAAGGATTTTCGCCCGTCGGGAGCTAAACATAGTTTGACCCATAATACGGAGTTCAGATTGGATACGCTGATCGAATAGAATTTACAATTCTTCTATTGTACTATGTAAGTTCCAGGTAAATTTGAAATTTAGAATAATTTTCAAGTCGTTTCTGGAGATTGATCACTAAAGCGTTTTCCTTCAGTATACTTAGCTGTAACATTTAGGCCTACTTAATACATTCCCTTACCGTATTTATAAATGCCCCATTTAGTATAATGACCAAGTCATTTGTTGGAAAAAAATCGGTCGTTACTAAGGATCCTCATCAGCCATCCATAGCAACGTTCTACGTGACCCGAGAAATAATTTCGCGCTGTGACTTGCAGATGGTTTCCTCCAGCTTTTTAGAGCTCTAACGGCTAAGGATGTATTTTCGACGGCCTCGTATACTGCCCTGCTAAGACAGAAAGTCGTATCTGTAAAATTCGTGTTTTGAGATATTTAGCAATGTATAAAATTTAAAATGCCATTAATAAATATGAGATTTTCAAAATCTAAATTAATGAATTTTGCGGATGCTTCACTTCTGAATGTTGTTATGCTCATAATAGTGTAATTCTACGTTTATTATTTTAGTAATTTTGGATTTTGTTACATACGACATTTTCTTTTATTTATATCTATTAATTTCGCTAAGCAAAATAGTCGTATCTGCAGAAATTCAATTTTACTTTCAAGAAAAGAACATAGTAGAACAAGTAGAAGAATCTATCTCTTCTGATCCCAAACAGTTTTGGTCCTTTGTGCAATCAAAACGATGCACTTCGCGTATCCCAGGGAAAATGAATTATGAAGCTGAAATGCTTGAGTCACCTCAGGAAATAGTTGATGGGTTTAGCAAGTTTTTTCAAAGTGTATATTAAACTCCTAATCAAAATTATTTGCCAGCCAGATGTTCTAATATGCCATATATAAATATACGACTTCTTACTAAAAATGAGATCAGTTCAGCGTTAAAAAAACTAAACGCTAAAAGTACAAGTGGACCTGATCGCATTCCAAAATTCCTGGTTATAGCATGTTCTGAAATATTTGCGAAACCATTATTTTTCATATTTAATCTGTCATTAAGGACTTCAGTTTTTCCTGAAATATGGAAAACTGCTCGAATTTGTCCCGTGTATAAATCTGGAGATCCCAACTTAATCTGTAACTATAGACCTATAAGTATTCTATCGAACTTTGCTAAAGTTTATGAAATGTGTCTCTATTTTCAGATATACTCCTCAGTTCGTTGTTTTATTTCTCCTACCCAGCATGGTTTCATGGAAAATCGTTCTACTATCACCAATTTAGTGTGTCTTACACAGTATTTGTCGGAAGTAATCGACGCTCATGGTCAGGTAGACGTCATCTACACTGATTTCTCCAAAGCCTTTGACCGCATCGACCATAATACCACCTTAAGTAAATTACAGGAATTTGGATTCAGTAGTCAGTTAGTTCAGCTATTTAAATCTTATCTTATAAATCGTAATCAATACGTCGAATATAATTCTTATCGTTCCCGGTCGTTCATTGCGTCTTCAGGTGTCCCACAGGGATCCAATCTGGGCCCTCTATTATTTCTCTTATTCGTGAATGATATAACCGATTCATTATCCTGTAAAAATCTAATGTTTGCTGATGATCTTAAGATTTTTAGTGCTATAACTGTAATAGGTGATTGTCACTATTTACAATTTCAACTTAGTTTGATACAGGAATGTTGTATTAAGAACAGTCTTCAACTCAACATATCTAAATGCAAAATCGTCGGTTATAGCAGAACCCAAAATCCAATTTTATTTAATTACATGTGTAATGGAATTTCGCTAACTCGGTGTCTAAAAATCAAAGATCTTGGAATCACGTTTGACCAAAAGCTTTCTTACACTCAGCATATTGACGAAATAACCAAATCGGCCTTAAAAACCCTTGGTTTCGTTATTCGTACTTGTAAATCTTTTCAAAATGAAAGAGCACTTAAATGTCTGTATTTTACATTTGTGAGATCTAAATTAGAATATGGTACTATAGTTTGGTGTCCTTATTATGATTGCTATAAACATACCTTGGAGTCAATTCAACGGCGATTTCTAAAGTTTTTGTCGTTTAAACAAGATGGAGTTTATCCCGAAATTGGTTTTAATCACAAAACTCTATTACAGAGGTTTAATATGCAAAGCTTACAATTAAGAAGAACTATAACTGATCTTACCTTTCTTTTTAAACTGTTACATAATAAAATTGATTCTAGCGTTATATTACAGTATCTGCCATTTCATGTACCAAGAGCATCATCTAGGTGTAGTTTCATGTTCTACTTTAGCACTATGCCACGTTCAAAATTTATTATGTAATTCGCCTATGTATAGAATTTGCCGTACATATAATCAAATATTGATATACGTAAAATTGAATGGAGATTCCAAAAATGTATAAATATATAGGGCGTTCCATTTAAAATAACAAAGTTGATGTCAATTCCGGCGAAACCGGAAGTGACAGAAACTTGTTTCATATGTGAACAAATGCCATTTAAAGAATATATTATATATACCAAATTTCATTTTGATATCTTAAAAAATAAAAAATTTGTAGGGGTGCCCCAGGTTTTGTTGACACCCGGTATATCCTCGCAATGCCATCTCCGTGCAGTTCCCAAAACCCTTCTCGGTAATTTAATATACAGATTTAGAAATGTTTTACATTCTGCTTATTTCCTGAAGCTTTTGCCCTATTAAATAGGACTTTAATTTTGAGCTCATTGCTCCACCAGGCCTGACGAGAAGAGGATGTTGAATGAAGTATTTTTCCCCCGGAGCCGAACTTTTTTAAGAGCCCAGATTTTCTAACAGACTGTCATTTTCTCAGATTTATTTTGTTATAATATCTATACAAAATGAGAGTCTTTAAATTGCTACTGCCCTTATTAGCTGTCCAGGGCTTTTATTAGAAGTAAAATTTGAAAAAAGTAAGCTATTTCTGCTGAAAATCTTGACATTGGCATTGCAACAAAACGTATCATTCTATTATTTTAATTATAACTAGACTGATTTTATCAGAAACTTCTTTAATTCTGTACAAACTCTTATTGCAGTTAAAAAGGTTTTTTTAAATTTGAACATTTAATGAAAACTTTTCCTCAAAATTCTTCATTTGTAAGTACCAAAACTAAGAAAATTTTTAATGAAATGATTCTTTATTAAAAGTTATTTTATTACAATACTTAGGAAACCTTCCTGGGTTGGAGTTGTAATTGCTGTTGTATTAATAAAACGCAATACTAAAATACTATAATTTATTGAGAATAACACTAAAAATGCCAAAGCTCCTTACAATTCAAACTACCTGAAGTGACTGGTTTAACTTTCATCCTTTCAAGCCGGATGCGAGAAAGGGTGCAACAACCCTGTGTACCGTTACTTGTATTATAGACAAGCACCGTTATGTCGCCAACCCTGTGTACCGTTATGTCGCCACAGGACCCCCTTGCTAGTGGTAACGTTACTAATGTGTCATGACCAATCGGTCCGGAAAATGAACTTGCCGACCTGATCTTGTAACTCGGGGTTGAACCTGGGGAGGCGGTGGTTTGGAGGCTGATGGAGGTGTGTTCGTTGTAGGTGGTGTTGGAGCCAGAGGAATGGTGTCATCGGCGGCGAGATATGCGGGTTTCAGCCTGTCTATGGAAACTGTTATTGCTTTGCCTTTGATTTCAATAACAAATGTTTTTTCTTTCCTGCTGATGACACGGTACGGACCATCATACGGTGGTTGAAGCGGAGCTCGTACAGCATCGTGACGTAGAAACACGTGGCTGCTGGAATGCAAATCTTTGAATATAAAAGATTTATGCGTTCCATGATGCTGCGTAGGTGTTGCTCTTAATCCGTTGAAATGTTCACGTAACCTGGGAACAAAATCTGATATATTATTACTTTTGGTTTCCGTAAACAATTCGCCAGGAACTCGAATATTTTCACCGTAGACCATTTCTGCTGCCGTAGAATTAATATCCTGTTTTAGCGCTGTTCTTATCCCAAGTAAGACAGCTGGAAGTGCTTCAACCCATCGGTTGTGGTTATAACTTTTGATTGCGCCTTTTAACTGCCGATGCAATCGTTCAACCAAACCATTAGATTTTGGGTGATAAGCCGTTGTTTTAAGGTGTGTAGTACCTAAGAACTTTGCTAATTCACCGAATAAATTGGAGGTAAATTGTGTTCCACGATCTGTGGTTACACGTAAAGGAATTCCAAATCTTGCTATCCAGTTTGAAAAGAAAGCTTGTGCTACAGTTTCTGTGCTAATATCAGGGATAGGTATAGCTTCGGGCCATCTACTGAATCTGTCGATACACGTCAACATGTAGGTGTTACCTCGCGAGATTGGTAAAGGGCCAACTAAGTCGATATGCACGTGTTCGAACCTAGCTGTTGGCATATTAAAAGTACCTATAGGAGCACTAACATGTTTAGAAATTTTCACACGCTGACACGAAACGCACTGTTTAGTCCAAAGTCGACAGTCTTTATTAATAGAGGGCCAAACGTATTTATTAGTTATTAATTTGGTAGTAGCACGAATTCAGGGATGTGCGAGTTTGTGTAAAGTTTCAAACACTAATTTACGAAACGGTTGGGTAACAAAAGGTCGCAGATTGTTTGTAGAAATGTCACAGTAAACACTAACGTCGTGTTCGGGAAACTGCACTTTCTTTAATTGCAATGCAGAATCTGAATTTAAAAATTTTTGAAGTTCAGTGTCTTCCGCTTGCGATTGCTCCAGGGCCTTGAAATCGACTGGAGTGAAATTAGCGACGGTTGTGTTTGCGACTTCTTCTAATCTTGATAATGTATCAGCTGGGATGTTTTTTGAACCTGCTACATGCTGAATATCGGAAGTAAATTGAGATATAAAATCTAAAGAGCGGAATTGCCGTGGAGAACATTTATCCGGTTTCTGTTGGAATGCGTAAATTAGCGGCTTATGGTCGGTGAATAAGGTGAATTTTCGACCTTCTACAAAGTACCGAAATCGCTTTACGGACATATAAGCTGCTAATAATTCGCGATCATATGTGCTGTATTTTTGTTGCGCGGGACTCAGCTTCTTGGAGAAGAACGCCAGGGGTTGCCAGGCGCTATCAACATGCTGCTGTAAAACTCCACCAACAGAGGTGTCGGAGGCGTCTACCATCACGGAAATCGGCGCTGTTGCAGACGGATGTGCTAACATTGCGGCGTTGGAAAGGGCTTCTTTAATTTCTTCGAAAGCCTTTTCTGCGTCAGTGGTCCAATTAATCGAACTACTTTCTTTTACTTTTGGTCCTACCAACAATTTTGTTAAGGGTGCCTGAATTGTTGCGGCATTAGATACAAAACGTCGATAGAAATTGATTATACCTAAAAAACGGCGTAACTGTTTTACGTTCTCGGGTTTTTTAGCATTTTTGATTGCCTCGATTCTGTCAATGGGAGGTTTACTTCCGTGTTGGTTTATAGTGTAGCCTAAAAATGTTACTTCCGGTTTTGCAAAGACGCATTTAGCGGGGTTAATGACTACTCCATAATGCTGCAATCTAGAAAATAATTCTCGGAGATGCTCCAGGTGTTGTTCTTCGGTTTCCGAAACTATTAAGATGTCATCGATGTACGTGAAACAAAAATTTAAACCGCGAGTTATTTCGTCGATGAATCTTTGAAAAGTTTGTGCGGCATTGCGTAGGCCAAACGACATAAACGGGAATTCATACAGTCCAAAAGGGGTAATAATCGCGTTTTTATGTATGTCGTCGGGATGAACGGGAATTTGATTAAATGCTCTTACCAAGTCAATAGTTGAAAACACTTTGCAACCGAAAATCGAATGTGAAAAGTCTTCAATGTGCGGAACGGGGTAACAATCGGGAATAGTTCGCGAATTTAATCCGCGATAATCACCACAAGGTCTCCATTCGTTGTTTTTCTTGGGAGCGAGATGTAATGCAGATGACCAGTTGCTCTTTGAAGGTCGTGCGATCCCCTGCTGCAGCATGAATTCGAATTCCTTCTTTGCTGCCTGGAGGCGATCTGGTGGTAACCTTCTCGGTCGGCAGGTAACCGGTGGAGCTGGGGTAGTAATAATTCGATGCATTGTTGTATGCTTTACATCTTTAGGGCATGTTGACGGTTTAGTGATTTCCGGAAATTCTGTAATCAGTTTTTCAAACTTTGATTCACCGATCACTGTTCTTATGCTTCCGATTTCACACTCGCGTACTCGACCGACCGCGGATAATGATGTATTATTGTCTATTAACCTGCAGTTTTTTATATCCACTAATAAACTAAAGTAACTTAAAAAGTCTACACCAATAATGGGTTTGCTAATGTCTGCAACCACAAAACGCCAAGTAAAATTACGACGCAATTTAAAATCAAGCGAAAGCACTATGAATCCGTAAGTATGGATTGTTGTATTGTTTACTGCAAAGAGTTCGTAATCTGTACGCGTTCGAGATTCTTTAATATAACTTTTCGGATACACGCACAAATCAGCACCTGTGTCTATCAGAAATTGCATTTTCGATTTTGCATCGGTAAGAAATAGGCGGCGCGTGGTTGGAACTGGGTCTTGTGCCGCCATTACTGACCCTCGTTCGTGTTTTTTTGATATGTGCAAGGGGTTACACATTTGCGTGCATTTTGCTTAAAACGCCGGTGATACCAACAAACGGTAACGGATTGCGATCGCGAACGGGAAAGCGAGTTATCGCGGCGATTTCGCGAGCGGTTTTGCGTTAGTTCTGCGACTTGTAGTGTTAACGCGTCGATTTTGTTTGTTAATACAGCTATTGTACTTTTATCGTTGCTTGTAGAGGCGGCGGAAATTTGCGATCCGGGAGTGGTAGTCTCTTGAATTTTGTCAGCGAGTACTGCTACATCATTTAATTCCGAATTAGACTGCGTTGCTAGAATAGCCTTCATTGTGTTTGGTAGCCGATTAAGCCATAAGGTCCTTAAAAGATTATCTGGGACGACTGCACCAGCTAAATTCCTTAGGTGGCGTAAGAATTGTGAAGGGGTGCGATCCCCAATTTCTTCTTGCTCCAGAAGTCTTTTGATTTTTTGATCCTCCGAAGCCGATAAACGTGCTATTAATTCGTGTTTAAGTTTACTGTACTTGCCTGATGCTGGTGGTTGTGTTAAAATGTCTTCAACTTCCAGTGCAAACCGGCTATCCAAATGAGCAGAGACGTAGAAATATTTGGTTTCATCACTGATTATATTGTTCAGTGCAAATTGACTTTCCAGCTGAATAAACCACAATGACGGTTTTTCAGGCCAAAATGGTGGTACCTACCTTAATTGAGGTTCTTTCGATGGACAACGGAGCCGTAGTCGTAGTGCTGGAATTGGAGCTGTGCGTGGTCACTGTTGCTGTTGCAGTTGTTGTAGGAGGAGCCATTTTAATTAAATGTTACAATAAAATCAGCGGAAACACTATAACACTATTTACTTAGTCAGTATTCACTAACGTCGCGGGTCACCAATGTAATTGCTGTTGTATTAATAAAACGCAATACTAAAATACTATAATTTATTGAGAATAACACTGAAAATGCCAAAGCTCCTTACAATTCAAACTACCTGAAGTGACTGGTTTAACTTTCATCCTTTCAAGCCGGATGCGAGAAAGGGTGCAACAACCCTGTGTACCGTTACTTGTATTATAGACAAGCACCGTTATGTCGCCAACCCTGTGTACCGTTATGTCGCCACAGAGTATATTAGGTTATTATTTTAATAAATTTCGTGCTTTGAAAGGAAAATTTATTTTTCGATTTTTTTTCTAAAAATTCTAAATAAGCTCACATTTGAATGTTTTCGAATTTTTGCAAACAACTCAATTTTGGAGATATTTTGCTGAGTATTTCGAGTTTATAGCATATCTGAAGCGAAGGGCACTTTTTAGTCTTTGGATTTTATGTAACTTTGCTAATTTGCTGTTTAAATAAAAAGAGCTGACTAAACAACTTTCAAGAAATGCATAGTCCTTATAGGGGTGGCAAAAATATTTTTGCACACGAACCTCCAAACATCCAAAAGAGGTTCTGGTGATTAATCCAGTAATAGAGGTTTCGTTACCTCGGGCCAACTGGTTTTTGATCATGATTATTTATTCTGAAATATTTATAACAATCCTCGCTTCAGGATTTTGAACCAAGCATTGCGTTCTTTAAGAGTAAGCCCTCCCACAAGAAATTGATAGTAAAATACGTATCACGTATTTCGCTTAGAATTTACTACTTATATGACAATGTAATTTGGAATATAAAATGTTACACCAAACTCAGTAATTTCAATAAAACCTAGATTTTATTTTATCAAAAACTTATAATACTGGTATTTAATTATAAAATAAAAATATACATGTTTTAACATCAATTTTGCCTGTAAAAAATCGGATTTGTTAAATGTTATTTACAAAGTAACGTACATGATATAAATTACGAATATTTTTAATTAAAGGATTTTTGTCCAAACCTTTTCCTTCTTTTTGTCACTGGTAATCTTTATGTTATAAAAACAATATGTATTCCTGTAAATAATAAGAATTTACTTTAGTTTAAAACATACCCACATTAAGAAACATTCCAATGCAGAAAATTAATTTAAGCTGTCAGCTATTAAACTCCTATAATTTAATTTGGGTTTTTTATGTAGTCTAAAATAGGAATTCGCAAGAAAAGAAATAAAATGTGTTTCTTTTACTATTTGTAATTTATTTCTAAGAAGATAAAATGACCATTCTCACCTAAGATTTTATATTCAATCCTCGGCAGGTTTAAGATTGTCCAAAATCCATTCGGCATAATAAATTACCTTCGTATAAATTCCCGGATATTCTGGAATCCCGCAGTATTTAGCACCATAAGATGTGATACCATACTGCACAAAGCGTGGTATACCAAAGTTATAAATTACATTTTGCAAAGGACCACCGCTGTCGTCAGAACAAGAATCTTTCCCGGGTCGTCCTCCTGCACATATTTGTTTGTATGTTACAGGTGTATTTTTGTAGAGGTTTTGGCAATTCCGAATTGGTTGGATTGGTACTGTAACTTTTCGTAATTCTGGGCTTCTAAAACCTAAAAAGATGCATTTTATAGCTATTAATATAACAAGAATATTATGGGATTTATAATAGACGAGGACGTTGCTAGGTGACGAGGCGCTAGCCGAGTCAACTACGCAACGTCGGAGTCGATACGATAAAATTATTTTACCAGCAGATGTTATATTTTATTTTTAACTGAATTCAGTAACTTATAAATTTGATTGTTTGCGTTAGTGAGGCTCCTATATATGACTTTTATTTTCAGATGAATTTTGAAGAAGACTGTAAACTGGTGAGAAGTTTTACAATAAAAAAATTGTCATTTTTATCTGAGGCTTTGCCCTACTCTTGAGTACCTGAATAATTATTTTTGTTTGCATCTCGTGGAAGATCTTCACAGATATGAACAATACTTATACCATATAGGTTGCACTAGAGCTCAACTAGCAAACCTTTAAGGCAGCAGCTTTTATAAATTTTAGTTTGACTTATGATTTTTTTCTAGAAAAACATAACTACTTTTTGGAGTTTTATCTTTTTATGTTAACAGTGACGTTAACAGAGGAATTATGCATATATATGAGCTGGGATTTTTTTACAAAGGTCGTTCGCCTTCTCAGCACACCCAAAAATTTGCTGGTCGCACCATTGTATCTTGTATAATTGCATTTTTAATGTCAATTTTTTTAGATAAAAAGCATGCATAAAAGACATAAATAAATTGATGTAAGCTTCTTCGCGTATTTTGATTGAAATACCTTTACGAATAAAGAAAAATTCCGAGGATTACATTAACGCCCGTCGAACAACTTTTGTTGGGAAAGCACGTTAAGAATTCTCATAAAAAATGAAGGTAGTTAAAATTCAAGAATTACAAATGAATGTTGATTTAGTATTTCCACTAAATGTTCGGAGATCACAGAAATGAATTTTTGCCATCACACAAATAATTTGCATGCGTCCTTCTACGGTCTATTTGTTTTAATCACAAAATGCCTAATATACGTTGCATCAATATAATATTGCAAAGATAATATATAAATTGAGGAAGTAAAACTAAAACAGTTACCATTTTCAGTAACTCCCCATCCGGAAACAATTCCGTATTTGTTGGTCGAATTTGCTTCAGAATTTCTACCAACTGGTAAACAAACTGGTTGAACGTTTCCTGGAATAAATAGAAACATCAGCAAATAGCCAAACAAATTGGGTAATATACCGGGTGTCAATGAAACCTTGGACACCCCTATTTTTTTAAATTTTTTTTGAAGATATTAAAACGGGTGGTGCAGTGGTAGAGCGTCAGGCTAACTTTACGTTACGGCTCTCCCGGGTGACAGGATTTTCCTGCAGTGTGGAGGTCGGTATCGAGTCCTGGTCACCATTCGTTGGTTGGCACCTAATTAACGACACTCTCCTCCGAATACAGGCCTAAGAGATAGAGTAACAAGGTCCTATAGGTATGTACAGATGTGGAGATATTATTAGAAACTGAACTAAAATTAGAAGAAATTTTAGATAGCACACTTCGTAAGACCTTTATTTATTTTTTAACATTGAAATAGTTAGCATTAATATTTTCTGAAGTATCCCTCGACAGATTTTAGAGCTGGAATTCTTCTTGGCATGCTGTTAATGACATTGACAGCATGCTGAAGTAATCTCTTATCATAGACTTTTTAGTCCCATCTTCCCTATTGGCTATTTTCGGGCAATTCAAGTAGATCAATTTGTTTCTGTTGACATGGTGTATCATCCTGCATGGACACTCCATCTTTTATAACCCATTATTTTATTTTTGGTATAAGGAAGCTGTCGTAGGTAGGACAGGTTGAGGCAATTGCACGCACATAAACTTCAGTGAGCTTATATGTGGTTACAGTTAGGTCTAAAAATGTTTAAATATAAGCATTTAATACATAATTTAGTTGTGTATAACGCTGTAAAACTAAATTTTGCCAGAACTAAATCATATACTTAGTTGTCACTTATTATTTAAACAAAACTTGCAATGCGTCTAATTACCCGAGTAGTCAGGGTAATTATACGCACCCAAAAGCTGAGAAGGAAAACATTAAATAAACACCAAAAAAATTGAATAGGTAACCTCTTGAAAAGAATATTATTTATTAATATAAAAAGAAATTACAAAAAAATTAAATATTTTTCTTAACAACTAAATAATAAAAAATAGTTTTAATGCATGTTTTACTATATCATAATTTATAATTTTAGTACTCGTTTGGCTTTTATGACAGGTACGCAAAAATCGCATATAAAACCAACTCCGCTACTCTTCCCACTACATTCCTGGTGGCACCATTTTCGGCATTTTCCACAGCAAAACCAAAGTTCTTTGTCACGCCTGAATTCAGAACAATACATACACGCCTCATCATCAGTGGCGTGCCTAGAAAATTTGTCTGGGGGGGGGTTGACTTATCACTTGATTCCACCAACGGGTTGTTTGACCTTAGGGCAAGTTTTAGGAGTCTTGGGATAGTGCAACTTTTAGGAGTCTTGGGGGGGGTTCTAACCCAGAAACCCCCCCATGGGCACGCCACTGCTCATCATCGTCATTTGTGTAGGGGTTCACATACATCAGATTCACTATCAATACACAAGTCTTCTTCCTCGTAACTGTCTTCGTCTGATGAAATTTCAATTTTCCCTTAACAGAGTTGTTTGGGCTTCTCATTCTGGGCAGTTTTTTTTACTACTTTTTGTTTTTCTTTAGCTACATTTTTGCCAGTGCTTTTTTCTGCTTGTTTTCTGCAGCTATTAATAAGATATCTTTCATTGGAATTGGTGTTATTACCTCAGAGTGCTGCTTTCCTTTACGGGTAACTGGTTGTAATCCGGATGGGTCAGGAATAGGAGGTAGTTCTTGGATTGATATTTCATTTTCAGGTTCATCTTCAACAATGTTTCTGACGTCCTGTTCTTGTAACTCTTGATGAACTTCTGGAATAGTGATATCTAATACTTCATGATTTACTATAGTTGGTAGTGTAGCGTTTCTTACAGCTACAAAATCATCTTCGGTAAACTTTTCAGGATATAGAGGATATATGCCATAACTAGCGAATCCAGATATCGCTTTACCCATTATAGCTACTCTTAAATAAGTTTTGGTAAGTATCTGTGCTATATCAAACGGAGTCATTTTTTGGTATGCGTGATAGTTTAAATATAGATCACTTTTACGATTAAATACTGTTTTTAAAGGCCCTTAAAATGAAACATCCAGCGGCTGCAACCGATGGGATGTGCGAGGGGGCATTGGCACGACGTTAATAAAATGCTCTTTACAAAAATTATACGATCGTAATGAAATATGGGTACAGTGGTTATCCATGAGAGGCAATACAGGTCTATCAGCAGTTGGTTTTGCGTGCTTCGCAAAATGATTTAACCCCACAGGGAAGAGGTCCTCAGCTCCTCAGTTATCCAACCTGATTTCCAACAATTATAGATAGCTCCAGGTGGACCTCCTCTTTCTAGTGCCGGTGTCATTTGCATCCTGGGGAAAATACACATGGGTGGAATATAATTTATACCTGCACTAATGGCACAGCAGACTGTAATATTGCGCCCTCTTTCCCAACTGGCGGCCTTACCGACTTGTTTTTGATCTTTTGGTCCGATAATTGGGCACGGTTTCTGAATCGTAGATATGCCGGTCTCGTCGACATTATACACATCGTCTTGTGAAATTGTAGGGTATTTTTCGATAACTTTGCCTAAGTTTTCAAAGAATCTGTCAACTTCTGTTTTGTTAAACGCCAAAATGTCTAACAATTCCTGATAGTGGTTTAAGAAAAACTGTCAAATAGTATTTTGGAACTTACAAATTTTGATCCACGATGCAATGCGCAGCAGTCAGGACATATCTGTCGTTTATGATTGTTCCTCCGCATCGAAAATCTGGATTATTTACTGAAATTAAAACTTAAATAATTAGGTTAGAATTATAAATAAGATAAAGATAAAGTATTACATTGAAACCGGCAAAACAACAAAAAATCCACAGATTTCGCAATCCTTGCAACCATCGGATACAGTGGAAATGATAATGCCATATACAAGGTGCCTCAGAGAGTTTTTCACTTTTCACTTTCACAACTAACTTTATTTGGAACTTAAAAATACGTTTATTGGAAATTCATGTATGGAAAATTATATCATCTGGGTGTCGCCCATTTCGCCGCTGGCACTCTTGCAAGCGATGCTTTAGATTTTCCATTACGCTTGTGCATAAGTCAGGAGTAACGACTTCAATCTCTTCCTGGATACGATTTTTAAGCTGAATCAAATTTGCTGGGGCGTTATTATAAACTCGATCTTTAAGATATCCCCACAAAAAAAAATCGTTTGGGGCCTAGTCCGGGCTTCTTGGGGGCCAGTTGATGTCGCCTCTTCTTGATATCAATTTATGTGGGAACCATTCTCTTACAGCTTCTAATGCGGTATTTGCTGTGTGGCTAGTAGCCCCATCTTGCTGAAACCACTACTGGTCATTAAAATTATCAAATTCTTGGAGCGCAGGGCCAAAAATTCAGGGATAATTGCGGCGTACCTGTCAGACTTTACAGTAACTGTTTGTCCGTTGTTATTTTCAAAAAAGTATGGGCCTATTATGCCACTGGAGGATATTGCTGCCGAAACAGTAATTTTAGAGCTATGGAAAATGGCGTAATGGAAAATCTAAGGCATTAGTTGGAAGAGTGCCAGCGGCGAAATGGGCGACATCTAGATGATATAATTTTCCATACATGAATTTCCAATAAATGTAGTTTTAAGTTCCTATTAAAGTTAGTTGTGAAAACTGATGATAGCTGAGCAAAATTAGAAAGAAAAGTGCAAAACTCTCTGAGGCACCTTGTATAATATACAGTGTGTCCCAGGATAGATGTTACAATAGGTGTGATGGACAAAAAATTTTTGAATTTTATTTTAAGATTGTGGAATTACGCCCTGCTTGGTTTGAAGAGAATTTTAAGAATATTTTCAGTTTTTGAAAAACAAGTTGGCCTTGACATTGAAGCGAAAACTATTTTCTTTTCAGGTAAAGTACCCTTTTTGTTCATGATACGGCAAAATTTTACTAACAAAAGTTGTCCATAATAAGAAATTATGGCGCTATGCAAAATTTCAGGAAGATCTACCTACTTTGATTAAACCGTCACATTTTAGATTAAACAAAATAAATTGTATTTATTCAAAATTTTCTTTGTAGAACATTGAACGAAACAAATAGCATTTACAAGGAATTTAACTTACGAAACATAATAATAACACTGATCGACAATAAATTATTTATTCCACATAACTGCCAGGAGGCCATGAAAAAACTATCGTTGACTAATCTTCCTGAAATTTTGCATAGGGCCATAATTTCTTATTAAGAACAACTTTTCTTAGTAAAATTTTGCCGTATCATGAACAAAAAGGGTACTTTACCTGAAAAGAAAATAGTTTTCGCTTCAATGTCAAGGCCGACTTGTTTTTCAAAAACTGAAAATATTCTTAAAATTCTCTTCAAACCAAGCAGGGCTTAATTCCACAATCTTAAAATAAAATTCAAAAATTTTTTGTCCATCACACCTATTGTAACATCTATCCTGGGACCCGCTGTATAAAACATATAAACTTACACCTCACTTACGACTTCGAAATTGTGGAAATGTCACATCTCTGAGAGTAAATTAATATTTTTTTCCAATTCTCACACATAAAGTGACATTTTAATGTGTCAAATCTAATTATCAAAGCAACATTTTAACGTGAAGGGTGGATAAAGTGTTGCTTTCCTCGACGACGTGAATTTTAGAATAAAAATCATGGTACCTTTAAATTTAGGTTGCTAGGTATTGTTTAATAAAGAGATTTTATCCACTCCTGGATAACATTTCTCTTTATTCACTTGTACCATAAATAGCTATTAAACTAAATCAACAAAAAAAAATACATATTTAATCAGTTTGTATGTGTTTGTAATACGACTATAAGTTTCTTGTACAATTTCCTTGCACTCTAAATTCTTAAATACTTTTTTATTTCGACGGCACGAGTTAATGCGGTCCACGGTCACGTGCGAACGTACCCAACCGCGAGCCGCCCCCTACTCCGCTTCCGCCTACGGTACTGACATTTTTGCTGTCGCGAGAAACTACTAAAATTCTTGTAACTCTGTCCAATATCCGAGCGCATAAACATTTCCAAAGTTAAAACTTTGTGGAAAATCTGTTAAAGTTAAAACTAGAAAAGAGTTTAGAATAATTGAATATAAAATTCGTGCAAATGACCTTCATGAACATTATTGAAGAAAACTGAAAACTTCCGAAAACGATTTTTATTCTTTCGTGTTATAATTTGATAAGGGTTTCAAATTTTTCTACCTAAGAACTGTTTTCATTACAATTGAAGAGCAGCAGTTAATCTAATGGGATTTCTTTTAACGTCGTTTAGGGTACAGTGTAATTAAGCTAATTATACACACATACATAATCGTTTCTCTTCTACCTTTCTCGTACGCCTCTTCCTGTCCTCTTTCTCCTCCTCCATTTCCTTTTATTCCTTCATCTTTCATTATTCTTTGTCGCGGTTTTCTGTAATTATTTCGTCCTTTTTGGCTCTAAAGGCCCCCATTCACGTTGAGATCTGTATCGATAAGGTATCGATACAAATGGCGATACATGTATCTGAGATTTGTATCAAGTATCAGTACAACCATACACACTGAGACCGAATCATGAGACTTCAGTTTAGTTCAAAACGCCAGACTGAAATATTGCTCTCGAACCCATGGTTGTAGCAGTTGCAGTAGCATTGTCGGAATCTTTAAAGAAGAAAAGACGCCAAAAAAGAATAAGGACAAAGCAATGATTACGTAAGAAACACAAGTATACTGTTGTAGATTTACTTCAGAAACTAAAACGATTTCAAAAACTGTATGATGCCGAACATCAAGAAAATAGGTCCATTGAAGGTGGCAAGTCAGTACATATATCTTGGGTTGTCTCTAATCTCAATGAAGGTGGTAACACTCATAAAATCAGACAAAGATCCGAGATGGCAAGAAGTACAATGCGAAATTTACACAAGATCTGGAAGGACAGGCACATAACACTGGACACAAAGAAACAGAGAGTGAAAACTTTAGTTTCTCCAGTTTTACTATATTTCGCTGAAACACGGACCATAAAAGAACAATACCTCAAGCGCATTGATTCTTTTGAACTTTCATGCTGGAGACGAATTCTCCGCATTCCATGTGCTGCCAGATGAACAAAAGCATCTGTTATCCAAGAAATTAATGAACTCACAAGGAAATTGCTCATGAACGAATGTTAAGATTCTTCAGCCATATTGAACGTAGGGATGACAGTAACCTAGAAAGATTGGTAGTACAGGGACGAATGGAGGGTTCAAGATCACGCGGCAGATCTCCAAAAAGATCGACAGACCAAATTAAAAACCTAACTGGTACATCTCTCCAGAGTGCAACCAAACAATCTAGAAACAGAGAACGTTGGCGAAAAGTAGTCCGAAAAGTTCGTAAATGAAACTAGTTTCCATAGGTCAAGACTCCTCTGTAAAGAGAAATACGAAGAAGAAGAAGAAGATACACTGTTTAGGAATTTATTGGGAATAGTAAAACAAAGAATTGAAAAACAGAATACTATCATGAGAGAAGCAGTGCGGAAGAAAGACTGATGGTGACTTTACATACTTTACAATATTTGGCCATCAGAAGATGCTCCATTCTTTCCAAAAATCTCGATCCGTAGACATGATTTAATTAACTTTATTCGCGCGATACAGTGATACTGGCACGCACACGTTGAAACATCTAGAAATTCATATCAGTTGCATGCTCGCGGTATCGATGTTTCACGACAGTGATACAGACGTGGATACCAGCTGATACTGATACATCGATACCGAGACAGTCACATACACGTTGAGATTTGTATCGCGATACCGATACTTGATACATGTATCGATACAGATCTCAACGTGAATGTGGGCCTTTACAAGACGTAAAATAGGTCCTTTCTGTCAAGGCTGCAAATGTGTTCTAATCAAAATTTAGGTCACTTGGAGAATTTATTGTAAATATTACCTCTAACGAAATTACAGTTTGATACTTTTTGTCTTTATTTGTTTTTGTTTGTCAAAGCGTTTGCCCAGTACACTAGATCAAATCGAAAACAAATAATTTAGCGGTTTGTAATGAAAAAGTAGAAATATCTCTGAAATTATTGGGTTTGGGTATAGGACATTATTAACAAAAATTAAGCGCAATTAACGCGTGATTCCAAAAATTTAATAATATACAGGATGTTCCATTTGAAAAAATTCAGTAAACGCTCTTTGACAATCGCCAAATTGACTGCATCGTAACAAATACCCTGTATAATAAAATTAATGTTTGATTATTTTGTAGGTTCAAAACATCCCTTGGCTGCATACTTACCAAATAATTTTGTCTTAGCTAATCGTAATACTGTCGCATGGAATTAGTATGGTAAACCTTTTCGCGACCATTTTTTTTAAATTTTCGTTAATAACTCAACAATGCGTCATCCAAAAACAAAAACCCAGGGATCGTTGAAAAGACAATTTAACGCAGATTAGAAAAAACAAAAAATATACAGGGCGTTTCGTTTAAAAAAAATATTTTCGAATGTGCCCCGCTTGAGGGCGACACCCTGTATAATTCACGTTATTTTTTAAATGTGCGTTTTTTGTTACTGTACCACTTTTTATAAAATAAATTCCTCCAGTTTTATTTAATAAATCCTATATTGGACTTTGACGCACTAATGAGCAACCCTGTATATCGATGCAGTTTTTCTCTCTGCACTTTTTTTCTGCAAGGAAAAAATTTTGGATTAATAGGCTACCAAGCAACGTTTTGTTAATCTCTAATATGAAATTAGTAGGCTATGAAATTAAACACCGATGAGAAATGAACGCGAAAAGATATGCTGATATACTTCGAAATAATATTTTGCAAAATGTTACGAACAATCCAAGCGCATCAGTTCGCCAAGTGGCTCGAGAAACTGAAATTCCAAAATCCACTGTTTACAAAACCTCGAAGAAAAACAAAGACCACCCTTACAAACCAACAATTGTACAAGGTTTAAACGATAATGGCTATTACCGAAGATTACAGTTTAGCAGGTGGTACCTACAAAAATGTGAAGATGATGCTAATTTTCCAGAGAGGAAACACGATTTACCAATTGTGGAGTGTTCAATAGGCATAACTATCATCATCAGTCTACTGAAAATTCACATTTGGTAAATCAAAGAAGATTTTAAAGGTTCGATTTGGTTTTAATCTCTGGTGCGGTTTAATTGGTATGAAATTTTGTTTACATTTGCTTTTGTTTTTTGAGTTTCTTTTCATTTTAGATAACCACTTAATAGGTCCTTTCATCTTTGATTACAATTTAACTGGTAACAGATATTTGGAGCTACTAACAAACGAGATAATGCCTGCTTTGAGACAAATTATTAATCCTGACAACATGCAAAACATCTGGTTCCAGCAGGATGGTTGCCCTGCCCATAACACTTGTCGTAAATCGTGTTTCATCTGTCCACAGTATTTTCTTAGGAAAATTAGCATCATCTTCACATTTTTGTAGATACTATTGAAAATAGGCGGTGCTCATGTTTTAAGGTTGGCTAAAGTGTTTTAGTTTATAAGGTTTTTTCCCCTAGTCTCTAGTTTTTGACAGTTGTGTAACCAGTTGTTGTTGTTGTACATGCGTAACAATATATGCTACAGTAAAACGTGATAAAAGTGTTTTTTATTAATTAGAACTACCGATCTCTAAAAGGTTACGGGCCCAGATCACGTATAATTAATAAAAAACGTAAAAGTTTCTACGCACGGGTGGTGTAAGGTTAGGTTTTGTGTTAGCGCCAAGTTTGTGTTTTTGTTTTTTGTAAACCAGTTCTTGCGTTCATTTTTATAAATCAAAAAATGAGTTTAGATTTCAAACACCAAATTGAAAAACTAGAGGGTGCTAAAAATTGGAGCAAATGGAAGCGGCAGGTAGAATTGCTGCTGATACACCATGATGTACAGGACTGTGTGGTTGGTGTAAAAGTTGCCCCAGTTTTAGAAGAAGGTAAGAATCCTGATGACCCTGATTTAGACAAAAAACAAAAAGAATTTAAAAAACTAGACGCGTTAGCCCAACTAATTTTGGTCAGTGCATTGAACGAAAACAATGTTGAGTTGACAGCCACGTGTAGAAGTTCCCACGAAATCTGGACGAAATTACTGAGTATATATGAGCAAAGTTCAGGTCAAAGAGTCGATCGATTAATGGAAGAATTTTTTAAAGTCAACAAAGATCCTTGTGAAAATATAGCTACGCATGTAGCGAAACTACAAAAAAATTTCCATGAATTTAACGACGAACTGGAACGTTTAGTTAAAAACAAGCTGCCGGACCTTTTGCTCATGAGTAGAATCATGTCAACGTTACCACTAGAATACTTCGAGTTTAAAAGTGTGTGGGAGTCGGTCAAAATAGAGGATAGAACAGTCAATCTTCTTCTTGAAAGACTGCGTTTAATTGAAATGCGACTCCCACACAAGCATGATGAGGCTTTTGCCCTAGTTGGGGCTGGGACAACAAATCGTGCAGGTAACGAAACTAAAAGGTTCAATAAAAGGACTGTGTTCAAGTGTTTTAGATGCCACAAAGCTGGTCATTTTTCAAAGTCTTGCCCTTTGAAGTCAAACCAAAAACAAGAGGACACAGGTAAAATCAAGAAAAATAGCCCACATTCACAAGGTGAAGCCTTCATGGTGATATCTGACCTGCCAGAGTCAGATGTATGGCTGGCGGACTCTGGAGCCAGCGTTCATCTCTGTAACAGAAGAGACTGGATTGTGAGGTATGAAGAATTTGTTTACCCAAAAGAGATACAAATTGGAAATGGACAAGTTATTTTGTCACATGGTAGAGGTGTGGTGAATGTAGAAACCAAGGCAATAAGCAAAAAAATGGGAGAAAAACCATTTAGAAAATGTTTGGTTTACACCTGATGTTTCCAGAAATCTTTTCTCGGTTGGTAGTGCTATAGAAAAAGGTTTTAACTTTGTAGCTGATATGAAGGGTTGCGCACTTCAGAAACAGGGCATTACCCGACTTACTGGGGTAAGGACAAGTAATGGATTGTACTTACCGAATATGCGAGTCTGTGTACCTGAACAGGCTTTATCAGCTGCGACCAAGATTTCACTTCAAGTATGGCACGAGCGCTTATGTCATCAGAATAACCAACATGTGAAAGGTGTCTTAAAAGCGCATAACATTGAAGTGTGTTCGTCTTCGCAAGCTGAAGAATTTTGTGAAGGATGTATAATGGGAAAACAGACGAGAAGTTCATTTCATGTCAGGACTGAGCTACCCATTGTCCCTGGAGGGCTGATAAGTGGAGATCTGTGTGGTCCGAGGCAAGTAAAGTCAGTTGGCAACTCAAAGTACTTTCTGTGTTTAAAAGACGTTTTTTCAAAATTTCGTCGTATATTTTTCCTTCGTTAGAAAAGTGAGGTAACTGAATGTCTTAAAATATTTATTCAAGAGGCTATAACTGCAAGAATACGAATAAAGTGCTTACTTACGGACGGAGGCGGTGAGTTTAATAATAAAAACGTAAGGCATTTATTAGAAGAGCACGGTATTGCTCTTCGTGTGACCATGCCTCATACGCCTGAGCAAAATCCCACGGAACGGGAAAACAGGACCTTAGTAGAAAGTGGAAGATCATTAATACATGCTAAGAAATTGCCTATTCGACTATGGGCAGAAGCAGTGAACACTGCTGCTTTTGTGTTAAATAGGACGGGTCCAACACCAATAAAAGACAAATCTCCTATTGAGCTTTGGACGGGAAAGAAAGTCAAAAGCATTGATCATTTTAGAGTTTTTGGAACAGAGTGTTATGTTCATATTCCAAAACAAAATAGGAGAAAGTGGGACAAGAAAAGTACAAAAGGCTATTTTGTTGGATACTGTGACGAAAAGGATGGATTTCGTGTGTGGCTTCCTGAGCAAGATAAGGTGATTAGGAGTCGTGATGTCATTTTTAAAAATGAAGAACCTGTTGCAATAAAAACTAGTGAAGCTATGGAGGAAGCTGTAAGTTCTTGTGAACAGTTTCGATCTAAGTTTGTGTGTAACAAGAAAGGAACAGTTTTGCAAATGACGAGGCCAGTGAGAGTGCTGCTCCTACGATTGAGGTTTCCTGGATTGGTGACCCCTTTCCTGTTGAGACAGTCGAGCATCCTGAGACTGTCGGTGTTACTCCCGAGGTCGTGAGGCTGAAGAGGTTCAAACTCAAGATGAAGAAGAGGGACTACCCCCCGATGTCTTCGCCACGCCTACTGGAGATGAAAGAAGGTATCCATTAAGGGAAAGAAAGAAGGTATCCTTTCGTGACTACGAGGTTAATTTTTATGCTTCTTTTAATATTGTAACTGTAGAACCTAGTAATATAAGTGAGGCTAGAAAATCAGCCGATGCTGATAGGTGGGAGGAGGCTATAAATTGTGAGCTTGAAAGTTTAAAATCAAATAATACGTGGGTATTAGTCGATCGCCCTAGGGACAAAAATGTTGTAAAAAATAAATGGGTGTTCAAAATTAAACACGATGCAACTTCTAAAGTAAAATATAAAGCTAGACTAGTTGCAAAGGGCTTTACCCAACGATATGGGTTGGACTATTAAGAAACCTTCTCGCCCGTAATTAGATTTAGTACTTTTAGGTTGTTACTTGCAATTGCAGTTAGGCTAGGCATGGCTGTTGACCACGTTGACGTGGAGACGGCATTTTTGAATGGCGAGTTGTATGAAACTGTATATATGGAACAACCGGAAGGATGTATCAGTAAAGATAATCCTGATAAAGTATGTCTTTTGAACCGTGCCTTGTATGGGTTAAAACAGGCATCAAGGGTGTGGAACCAGAGGGTGGACAAAGTTCTTTGTAAAACGGGGTTTTCAAGGTCTCAATATGAGCCTTGTGTCTACTTTAAAGGCACTAATGAGAATTTAATCTTTCTTGCTTTATATGTAGACGATTTTCTAGTAATCTATAAAAACTCAGAATTGTGTAAAGGCGTAAAAACCGAACTAGCCAAGGAGTTCAAAATTAAAGACTTGGGTAATATCAAATACTTTCTTGGCATGAACATAAAATATGATAGTTTTAATAACATTGTAGTTTGTCAGAGGGATTATATTTTGAAGTTGTTAATAAAATATGGAATGTCCGAGGCTAATCCTGTGTCAACACCTCTGGAGCACTATTCTGTAAACGCGTGACAGCACGTTCCCATGAGAAGTGGGCGGGGTTCACTTGGAAATGAATAAAAGGCTATTCTGTAAATACAGGAGTAGTCACATCGTGCGAAAAATGAGTGAACTTACATCTACCGGTAAATCGTGGGAGAATCGGTCAGTTCCCCGGGAGAACGGCGATCCTAACTTTACTTTCTGTGACAATAATTTAGAGCGGCGTGTGCCATTAAAATCAAGAAATTACCTAGGTCGGTGTTAGCTTGTGGTGGAATCTGTGAATCACGATGGATATTGCTGACTTGCTCATCGCTAATGAGGTAATAATAATATAATTAATTAACAAATATTACACTTACTATTGTAGTTGATTAGTAATTATAACTATAATAAGTAATGCCAAAGAACTTTTGATTAACAAATAAATTCAAGGTATTACGAGACCTCCGTAATGCGGAAGATGATTTGGAAGGGGAACGGCGAGTTCCTCAAAGGATTAACCCATTAACTGGCCGAGCATTTATAATGAGGCTCCGGGTCAGCAAAGAATTTGCCCGCGATATAATCGAAGTAGTAACTCCATTTATGCAGGCCCACATACGACGTTCGGGAATCAGCATAGAGCATAAAGTAAATACTATCTAAATGGGACTCTATAAAAGAATACAATAATCAGATGGTACCTATTTCAGGTTCTTATTGCCCTTAGATTTCTAGGCTAGGAAATTAATGGTGGTAACGCTTATGTTGCTGCAAGCCAGTCAACCGTAAGTCGGGCATTAACTGAATTTTGTAATGCGATGTTGGAAAACGAAATATTTGAACGGTGGGTGCACTTTCCAGGCAACATACAAGAAATGTAGCATCTAAGAAACCGGTAAGTAAATATTCAAAATTCAATTAGTGTAGGTGCATAATAAATAAGTGTTTTGTGTTGTTAGCTTCTACGAGAGGTTTGGTGTGCCAGGTGTAATCGGAGTCATCGATTGCACCCATGTGGCAACCATAAGACCACCGAATAATGACCCTCTCCATCCAGAGAACATCTACATCAACAGGAAAAATTACCATTCCATTAACGTTCAACTAGTGTGTAGTTTTGTATCTAGTTAATATGTGGTGAATCACATTGTTTTGTTTAGATATGTGACGAAGACTTACGCATTTGCAATTTCAATACACGTTTTCCTGGCAGCACCCATGACTCCCACATATGGCGTGAATCTGCTGTTTCTCAGATAATGGAGCAGGTCTATAGACACAATGAAGAAAATTTGTTTTTTTTTATTGGGAGATTCTGGTGAGTCACATATACTTATGTCGGTATAGTCCGAGGCCTTTATTCCAACAGGTGTTCAAAACGAATCCCAATCAAAAGTTGGCTATATTTTTACAAAACTAGCATATGGGATTGTCCACCTCGCCCAAAGTCTTTAGGTAATCTATAATTTTAGGTTATGCATTGCGCCCCTGGCTGATAACTCCACTAGAAGAGCCTCCCATTCCAGACACACCGGCAGACCGTTTCCATCATGCCGTTAAAACTGCTAGGTGTTAAATAGAGAGATGCAATGGTGTCCTCAAGAATAGGTGGCGGTGTTTATTGAAACATCGAACTCTCCATTACACACCTACTATGTCAACCAATATCATAAATACATGTGTCATCTTACATAATATGTGTTTGCACTATAACATCCCAGAGCCAGAATACCATGAAGAAGAGCGTAATGCTGATTTTGGGATATACATGCCACTAGAGCAGTTACAAGAAAATGAAGGCGGTGGTGTTGGCAGAGTAGATCCAGATCTACATGCTGCCAGACAATCTGGCAAAGTGCACCTCGACTTCTGGGTATTATTCGGTACTCCATATTGTTGCTCGGGTTAGGAATTATACCGCAAATTGTTCGTCCACGAATTTAAATCCGAATTAAGAACTTGAGCATTTGAATTTTGAATCTGATTTAGAAGATTTGGAATTCAAACAAATTCTGAACTAAAATTCAAATTTCCAATTTATGAAGTGAAATCGTTTTTACTGAGTTTCTGAATTTTAATTGAAAATCGTCAGATCTTGAATATAACTTAAAAACGGATTTGATCTTCAAATTTGTTTTACAAATGTGAGCCTTTACTTTCTCGAAATTAATAGTTATTTATTATACAAGACGATAAAGTTGTATTTTATCTTCGAGGGCGTATTTTAGCGTCGAGACGCTAATTACGCTCGAGAAGATAATTAAATTTTATCGTCGTGTATAGTACTCTCTTTTTTTCTATAGCATTTATTTTAAAGGAAAAAAATTATAATTATAAAATAAATTTTATTTGACATTGACGTTTAAAAAATTACAAATCGAGTCACGTTTTAAAATGTCATTAGTTTCTAGGGTTACAAACAATTAATAAATTACTTTATCTACCCTTGCTGTTAAAGTGATTCTTAATCTACTCAAATTAATAGATAAAGTAGCACTTTAACAGCTGCCATAGAAAAAAAAATCTAAAATATTTTCATCGATTTATTCCCTTTTGTTTTCACATTTAGTTAAATGTTAAAATTATTATTATTATGTTATATTTTGATTCCTACGTTTATGTTACGAATTGAAGAACTTTACTGGAATCATTAGTTTACCTTACAAGATTTCAAATTCTCAATTATTTTACTTTAATAATTTCAATAACAAGGGTTTTAAAGCGACAAATACAATTATCGGTTCCAAAACGAGACAGAATCGTAGATAAAACCTGCTTTTAGTCAACACATGACTGTTTAGGCACAGGTGTTTGATATTGCCTGTTTTATATCGCTTGCTGCGATTGCTTCTCTCATTTCGATGTTCGAATTTGTACTAATTTAGAGTTTGCTTTGCAGTGGTAAAGAGCGCATTGTAATGCAAAGATTTAGCAATTATTGTTAATTATTTATGAAAATAATATTTGAATATTTTAATTTAATGCCAAGTGATACGTTTGTTGTTTGGGAGCGTTTATTGGTAAGAATTTTTGTTTAATTTGAAATGTTGGGATGCATTTTCGGATTTCATGACAAATTCCTTCAGATTTGGTTACCAATATTTTTAAAATTTGATTTTAGGGTTTTCATTAGGGCATTTAAGAACAAGTCGAGTAATTCGGTAATAAAATAAACAAACCAAAAATAGCGATGGAAATCTTTTAATAACGATTCTAATTAAATGTTACTTGTAAATAAATTACAATGATTTGTTATAGAAAAATTAATATTTCGATGAATAATTTAATTTTGTACACAGAAAGAAGTCTTATGCCTGTAACTGCAGGGTTTTTATGTAATGCTCAGAAGGCTTTGTCTTTTCCTTTTTGTGAACAATATACCTAGCTTAGGAAAATAACCAGATGTTACTTTATACTCTATCTGTTTTAACATTAAAGGGAATTTGTTTTCGTAACACATAATATTAAACAAGAATCAACTCGTCAAACTGTAATGCGTGATAATATTAAATTACTATTTTATTATGTTACAATATGATAATTTGAATCTTAACTAATAACTTGAATCTTCAAGCTCTAACTCTAACAATATTCGAAGTTTTAAATCGTAGGTATATCTACATTCGAAAATTTGTATTTACGAATTGAAAGCTTTATAAATCCCTGTTTATTTTTAAATAAACATCCTTTTCGAGTCTGGAATTAAAGCTTAAGGGCTCAGACTTCAAATTTCGAAATGTCGAGCTTAATTAAAACAATTTAATCCGCAAATTCAACTAAATTTGGATTCTGAATTGTAAAACTCAAATCTTGAGCTTGGACTAAAAAATTAAATGATTTATGATTAAAAATTTTTAAATCCAGTTATATTAAGATTGGAATCCTTATATTTATCGATAAAAATGTTATCAATCTGTCGAAGTAAATTCTTAATCCAGATATTATAATTTATGAATGAAAATGTTTTTAGTCTGAATTTAAATCTCGTTTTATACATCAGCAAACAACGCAATTATTTTGAAAGTTCATAACAATTTGTGGAATTACTATGATTTTCGTTTGTTCCTAGGTAGATCCTTTGATGAGAGAGGTTTGATTGGTCTCGCCAACAGTTTATAAATTTTTTAAAACCTTGTTGCATTATGTGTACTAAAAAATGCTTTTGGAGAAGTTTTCTGCAGTTCGTAAATGAGCAGCGAGCATTAAACGTTGTAACACGCTAAAATGACTTAAATTTTGCAGAGGAGTACCTTTGATTATTCTCTTTTTCAAACTACAGTTATGTTTACAGTTTGCAGGAGAAAACCGTTATTGTTGTTTACTTACATTAATTTATAACAATTTTCTTGCAGCTTCGTTCGCAGCGAATTTTCGTGAAAGTCGGAGGGTTTCAGTGTAATAAAAGACAAACATACAACTGTTTGCCAAAACTTAAGGAAATTTCGCCGACTTTAAAAAATTCGCGACATTTTAAAAAGTTTTGAAGTTTTGTTAAGTGATGTGTCTAATAAATTAATTTTTATGAGAGCGTGTAAACTAGTTGAGTATGTGCGGGAGTGTCGGTCGGGTATGGAGAAAATCCTTAATCCCAACGGATTTTCTTAGTGGTTCCAGGACGATACTGCATTAGGGAGGCAATAAAAAGGTGAGCAGAAAATATTTTGATTAGCTTTCGTTTAAACTTTTAAACTGTTTAATAAGTTTAAACTTTTAAAATTAGAAAAAAAACCTACAAATTTGGTTTGGATTTTTTTCTAAAAAAATTGAAAAGTTTTAATAAAAACTAAAGAACGTCTTTTCGATTGTTCCAGGTAAGTCCCACACCGAAGGATGACGTTTCCAGGATAAAGAAGCCATCAGTAAGTTTCATGTTTATATTTGAATTATCTTAAATGACTGTTTAGGCATTTAAATTGGTTTCTTGATAATGAACTCTCTCAATTCTGACACATAACTTTCGTTCCTGAAATGCAATACTAATTTTGCTAAACATAAATTTTATTCAAATTCGAGCTTTCATGATATTTATCCAAGACGGTTGGGAAGTGTCGGGGTAGTTTTTATGGTATTGTGTGTTTTAAGTGTTTTATGATTGTGCTCGTATATGCGCCATAAAAGTAAGTACCACTTTGGCATGTTATTACATTACAACTAATTTGAATCATTTTCAGGTAACAGTGATGTGATTTATTTTTACTGCATTTTCAGCAGAAACTACTTGCTACCACACTTTAACTTTTTTTTTAATATGCCACTTGAAACACATTGTCATCTTTGATAAATTTTGGCTAAATATTGTTTACAATTTATTATTTTTCAGGTTTTAATTTTTCAACTTATTTTTTCAGCATGGATATATTTTTTAAATATCTCAAACATATATTTACATTTTCAGGAGCTGCCTTCAATTTATTCTGCTCTTGCTCTTTTCAGTTTTTAATCTTTTGAACTTTTAACATTTTCAGCATTAAACCTTTTCAATTTTTAATCTTTTCAGCACGTAATAGTTTTTTTTTCAGTAAATATCCTTAATTTTTAGTATTTGATATTTTAACCTTTTAACTTTTAAGTCCCGAGTGTTTTCTGTTTAATTAACTTTTCAGCTTCTAATAATAATCATTTTTCAGGTGAAAACAAGGTACTTCTTTAAATTTTAACCCTTATATTGCTATTAATTGAGCTCTACTTTTCAGAATTTAATTATTAATTTCCCAATTTTCAGCTTTGAGTTTTCAGGGTATAATAATGTTTAACCTTTAATATTTTTTTCAGGTTTTCTTCATTTATGAATCTGATTTGGGATTTTGATCTCCGAATCCTGATTCAGACATAGTAAGTCGAGCCAAATTTTTAATCCAGATATTATAATTTATGAAAAAATGTTTTTAGTCTGAAACTGAATCGCCTTTTAAACATCAGCAAACAGCGCAATCTTATTGATAGTTAATAACCATTTGTGGAATTACTATGATATTCGTTTGTTTCTAGGTTTGATTGGTTTCTCCAACAGTTTATAATTTTTTTAAAATCTTGTTGCTTTATGTGTACTAACTAAAAAATGCTTTTGGAGAAGTTTTCTGCTGTTCATAAATGAGCAGCGAGCAATAAACGTTGGAATACACTAAAATGACTTAAATTTTGCAGAGAAGTACCTTTAATTTTTCTCTTTTTCAAACTGCAGTTATTTTTGCAGTTTGCAGGAGAAAACCATTATTGTTGTTTACTTACATTAATTTATAAAAATTCTCTTGCAGCTTAGTTCGTAGCGAATTTTCGTGAAAGTCGGAGGGTTTCAGTGTAATAAAAGACAAACATACAACTGTTTGCCAAAACTTAAGAAAATTTCGGCGACTTTAAAAAATTCGCGACATTTTAAAAAGTTTTGAAGTTTTGTTAAGTGATGTGTCCAATAAATTAATTTTTATGAGAGCGTTTAAACTAGTTGAGTATGTGCGGGAGTGTCGGTCGGGTATGGAGAAAATCCTTAATCCCAAAGGATTTTCTTAGTGGTTCCAGGACGATACTGCATTAGGGAGGCAATAAAAAGGTGAGCAGCTTATTTGAAAAATATTTTGATTAGCTGTCGTTTAAAAGAAAAAAAACTTACAAATTTGGTTTGGATTTTTTTCTAAAAAAATTGAAAAGTTTAAATAAAAACTAAAGAACGTCTTTTCGATTGTTCCAGGTAAGTCCCACACCGAAGGATGGCGTTTCCAGGATAAAGAAGCCATCAGTAAGTTTCATGTTTATATTTGAATTATCTTAAACGACTGTTTAGGCATTTAAATTGGTTTCTTGATAGTGAACTCTCTCAATTCTGACACATAACTTTCATTCCTGAAATGCAATACTAATTTTGCTAAACATAAATTTTATTCAAATTCGAGCTTTCATGATATTTATCCAAGACGGTTAGGAAGTGTCGGAGTAGTTTTTATGGTATTGTGTGTTTTAAGTGTTTTATGGTTGTGCTCGTATATGCACCATAAAAGTAAGTACTACTTTGGCATGTTATTAAATTACAACTAATTTGAATCATTTTCAGGTAACAGTGATGTGATTTATTTTTACTGCATTTTCAGCAGAAACTACTTGCTACCACACTTTAACATTTTTTTTAATATGCCACTTGAAACACATTGTCAGCTTTGATAAATTTTGTCTAAATATTGTTTACAATTTATTATTTTTCAGGTTTTAATTTTTCAACTTATTTTTTTAGCATGGATATATTTTTTAAATATCTCAAACATATAGTATTTAAATTTTCAGGAGCTGCCTTCAATTTATTCCGCTCTTGCTCTTTTCAGTTTTTAATCTTTTGAACTTTTAACATTTTCAGCATTAAACCTTTTCAATTTTTAATCTTTTCAGCACGTAATAGTTTTTTTTCAGTAAATATCCTTAATTTTTAGTATTTGATATTTTAACCTTTTACCTTTTTAGTCCCGAGTGTTTTCTGTTTAATTAACTTTTCAGCTTCTAATCATAATCATTTTTCAGGTGAAAACAAGGTACTTCTTTAAATTTTAACCCTTATATTGCTATTAATTGAGTTCTACTTTTCAGAATTTAATTATTAATTTCCCTTATTTTCAGCTTTGAGTTTTCAGGGTTTAATAATGTTTAACCTTTAATATTTTTTTCAGGTTTTATTCTTTTATGAATCTGATTTGGGATTTTGATCTCCGAATCCTGATTCAGACATAGTAAGTCGACCCAAACTTTAATCCAGATATTATAATTTACGAATTAAAATGTTTTTAGTCTGAATTTGAATCGCCTTTTATACATCAGCAAACAGCGCAATCTTATTGAAAGTTAATAACAATTTGTGGAATTACTATGATATTCGTTTGTTTCTAGGTTTGATTGGTTTCTCCAACAGTTTATAATTTTTTTAAAATCTTGCTGCTTTATGTGTACTAACTAAAAAATGCTTTTGGAGAAGTTTTCTGCTGTTCGTAAGTGAGCAGCGAGCAATAAACGTTGGAATACACTAAAATGACTTAAATTTTGCAGAGAAGTACCTTTAATTTTTCTCTTTTTCAAACTGCAGTTATTTTTGCAGTTTGCAGGAGAAAACCGTTATTGTTGTTTACTTACATTAATTTATAAAAATTCTCTTGCAGCTTCGCTCGTAGCGAATTCTCGTGAAAGTCGGAGGGTTTCAGTGTAATAAAAGACAAACATACAACTGTTTGCCAAAACTTAAGGAAATTTCGCCGACTTTAATAAATTCGCGACATTTTAAAAAGTTTTGAAGTTTTGTTAAGTGATGTGTCCGATAAATTAATTTTTATGAGAGCGTTTAAACTAGTTGAGTATGTGCGGGAGTGTCGGTCGGGTATGGAGAAAATCCTTAATCCCAAAGGATTTTCTTAGTGGTTCCAGGACGATACTGCATTAGGGAGGCAATAAAAAGGTGAGCAGCTCATTTGAAAAATATTTTGATTAGCTTTAAACTGTTTCAAAATTTTAAACTTTTAAAATTAGAAAAAAACTTACAAATTTGGTTTGGATTTTTTTCTAAAAAAATTGAAAAGTTTTAATAAAAACTAAAGAACGTCTTTTTGATTGTTTCAGGTAAGTCCCACACCGAAGGATGGCGTTTCCAGGATGAAGAAACCATCAGTAAGTTTCATGTTTATATTTGAATTATCTTAAATGACTGTTTAGGCATTTAAATTGGTTTCTTGATAATGAACTCTCTCAATTCTGACACATTACTTTCATTCCTGAAATGCAATACTAATTTTGCTAAACATATATTTTTTCTACACATGATACGAAAATAAGTATTTTCTTCAGGATAAACTCTATGTGAAAGTGCGACATTTTTCATCTAGAGATGAAAACATTTTCACTTCTAGAGATGAAAACAAGAATTCCAAATCTATGGCAACAAAATACAAAATGCGTGTGTTGCTATGGAAACGATTAAACAACCAATTAATAATTTGCGTTGACACAATTCGGTTTGAATTAAGTCGAATTAAAACTTATTTCCAACAGATAATTAAAATTTCGTAGAAAAAATAGCGTTTACTACTCGACATGAAATATGTACGTTTTTTTCCTTCGTGAGATTGCCCTACTCGCTGCTAACGCAGCTCGTGGACAAATTCTCATCTTACGAAAAAAACGTTATTTTCATGTCTTGTTGTAAAATATACTATTATTCAAATTCGAGCTTTCATGATATTTACCCAAAACGGTTTAGAAGTGTCGGCGTATTTTTTATGGTGTTTGGTGTTTTAAGTGTTTTATGGTTGTGCTCGTATATGCACCATAAGAGTAAGGACTATTTTGACATGTTATTAAATTACAACTAATTTGAATCATTTTCAGGTAACAATGATGTGATTTATTTTTACTGCATTTTCAGCAGAAACTGCTTGCTACCACCCTTTAACAATTTTTTTTAATATGCAACTTGAACTACTTTGTCAGCTTTTATTAAGCTAAATATTGTTTACAATTTATTATTTTTCAGGTTTAAATTTTTCAACTTATTTTTTCAGCATGGATATATTTTTTAAATATCTCAAACATATATTTTCATTTTCAGCAGCTGCCTTCAATTTATTCTGCTCTTGCTCTTTTCAGTTTTTAATCTTTTTAACTTTTAACATTTTCAGCATTAAACCTTTTCAATTCTTAATCTTTTCAGCACGTAATAGTTCTTTCAGTAAGTATCCTTAGTTTTTAGTATTTGATATTTTAACCTTTTAACTTTTTAGTCTCGAGTGTTTTCTGTTTAACTAACCTTTCAGCTTCTAATCATAATCATTTTTCAGGTGAAAACAAGGTACTTATTTAAATTTTAACACTTACATTTTACAATTTAATTATTAATTTCCCAATGTTCAGCTTTGAGTTTTCAGGGTTTAATAATGTTTAACCTTTACTATTTTTTCAGGTTTTATTCTTTTATCCTTAATGAATCTGATTTGGGATTTTGATCTACCAATCCTGATTCAGACATAATAAGTCGAGTCAAATTTTTAATCCAGATATTATAATTTATGACTGAAAATGTTTTTTCCGAAGCTTTAATTATTAAAAAGAAAAGGTTTACTTTATATTTGAGAGACAAAAAATTTCCAAGTTGCCTTGGTAACTATGCCCAATATTGCGTTTCTATTGGTCGTTAATTAGTGTCGTACGATTTTCGGAATTAAATATTCTTTAACTTTTGATGTTTTTTCCGCATTTAGTATCTGTTTTCCTGTTTTAAGGAATTTTTTAAAATTTAATGTTCTTTCAGAACTGTTCAGATTCAAATTATTACGTTTTCCGATCAGAAATTTGCAGTGTTTATAATCAGGTCTTATTTTTCAGGATTTAATGATTTTCATTTGAGGGTTTTAGAATAATTGGGTGTCTATCTTATAAGCTGTTAGGGGGGCACTGAATCCAGGGGGGCTAAACCCCCGGTGAGTAGATTCTGTTTATTTCATTTTGAACAGATCAGTAAGATTTTTTTATTTTTCATGAACTTTTCGTTGGATTAAATGGATGGCTTGGACGTCGAAAATTTGCTGAAAGTGAAAAAGTCCGTTCCTAAAGTCACGAGCCGCCACTGCTGTGGACACCTCCCAAATGCGGGACACTGTTTTAAATTTTGTTTGGTTTACTATCTAATCAATGTAATAAAAACCTCTAAAATATGGACACGGACATCAAAATTAAGAAGAATGGGCAAAAATATCTTAGAAAACAAGCAAAAATATTTAAATCTCTTATATGGCATATTATTCAGTTCAATTTTCTTTAAAATATTTAAATGGATATCTATTTACAGAGTTCCCAGAAATTGTTTACCAAATTTGCTTTCTTAAATTTGCCGACTTTAATAGACAATTAGAAACTATCGACATTTTCGAATGGATCATTTAAATCCTTTCTAAGTAGTCCGGCATTGTTTATCCTTGTTGCGACAAATTTCAGCATGGGGTTGGGCGGCAATGCAGCTTCCTGTCGTTTCTTTCGGATTTTAGCAAGGCGCCATCTATTGTAGACTCACTACACTGCTTGCTCACTTCTACAACTTAACATTATGGCGGCTACTTTGATTTTATACAGAGTCTTATGAGATAAGCTTTCGTCAACGTTAGCACTCAGAACGTTGGATCAATCCTAATTTATTTTATACTATTTTATTTATTTATTTTCCTACGACCATATAAGAAAGCCGCTCCTAACGCACAAAAAAGCATGCGTAAAAATTGACAATATCATCTGTGCGATTTACTTTCGCAAAACAAGTGAAGAACCCGTGCGTTAGCAACACGTATAGGAATATAACGCACAGTTTCCGCAATAATAGGAAGCCGCGGCCGGTTCAAAACAAAAAATGACGGTCGTTTTATCTGAACTGTCATTGTTACTGTTTGCGTCAAGTAGCAACGGACAAGGTGGTCCAAATTGGACACTTTTGATAGGAAACACCAATTTCTAGAGGAGATAGAAAAAAACTAACCTACATGTTACCAGCTCGATTTTTGTGAGAAAGTGAATGCCGAAAACCGCACATCGATATCTTGAACTGTTTAGAAGATATAGGGTGGTTTTCAATTTTGTGCATTTTTGACCCACCCCCGTAACTTATTTATTTATGAATATTTTTTGTTTCTGTAAAAACATTCTTAAGGCACTTTTTTTAAAGGAATCCAATGGTGTCCCAAGTTTTTTTGTAAAAAGAATGGTTTTGAAGATATGACATAAACTTGTATTTTTTCTTATGGACTACCCTATATATTTTTGCATATTCTTTTTCTAAATATATAGAATACTTGCTACTTTGCTTTTTAAACATTTATTTTATAACAGCTGTAAGTTTATTTCGTTTTATTGTTCAACATGGCACTCTAGATTAACAAAATTCATCTACTCGTATAGTGTTTGCCGTGGACGTCCTACATCTCGTTTTCCTTTAGGTTTATATTGTTTCCCTAGTTTCGGTAGACGTTCTTCGGTCATTCTCCCAACGTGTTGTTTCCAGTTTGTTTTGTATTGTCTTATTCTGTCAGTTATTGAGAAAATATTTAAGAGATAATTAAAGCAGATTGCATTTGCTTTATTTATTCTATTTCTTATTTCATCGTATATTTTCCCATCCGTACTGATTATCACTCCTAGGTGACTTAATTGCTGGACGTTTAGTTTCCATCTATTTGCATCGATGTCTGTTCATCTCGTTGTTCGTTTTTTGTTAATTTTAAAACTTTACTTTTTCTATATTTATCACCATACCTTTTGTCTCTAGTTTTCCCTTCCAAATTATTTTCTCAGCGGTAGTCGTTTACTAGTTGCCATAAGTCATGTCGTTAACATATAGCAGGTCTTGTGCCAACACTGTGTAAAATATAACTAATTCCTATTTATAAATAGTCAATCTCACAATGATGGTGAGACTAAATCAAATAGTGATATGAAATTACCTGATGTAAAAAATGAACCTGTGTTGCGTAGATCAGCAAGATAACGTCGCCCACCATCAAGATTAGATTGATAAGTTTTATAAGGCTTTAAATTTTGTTTAAAGGGAAATATCTGTAAAATATAAATAGTAGTAGTAGGCTTGTCAGTAAGTAATGTCAAGTAAATGGTTTGTGTAATCAATGATATTATTTGTATTAAAACGTGTAAGGGACAGCAGTAAGGTAGTTGGCGATACGACGTGTTCTATTAAGATGGCGAGTAGTGGGAAGTGTTTCATTTGTGAAGAGAATATTTTAAAAAGAGAAATTGTAGAAACCAGTTAATTTCCAAACATCATTGTTTACATTTACAGTTAATTTTAAAGAATTTATACAAAATTTGAGTTGACTGTATAAAAATGTTTTAGGGGAAGTACTTTATTCAGTGCAAAAATTATAAGAAGTCAGATTTGGGCGCTTAATCAGAAACGTTATCAGTAGGTAATTTTATGTTTGTAACAGTATTATGCAAACTTTTACTCAGAATTGTGATGACAAATTCTGATAACTATTTTCGTAATTTAAGAAGTATTTGGAGCACCTCTGCTAAGACAAAACAAATTTCGGCATCAAAATCGTCGTATTGCATTATTTGCATTACTTTATCATCGTCATTCGCTAGCATTAATTCGATAAACATGTGCATTTTAACTACCTACCTTAATCTATTATAAATACATGCAAATTTGCTTAATCTAAAAGATATGTGTATTTGTAAATAAGTACCACCACTGAGACAACAATTTAAATTGTTTGTTTTTATAAAACTAATTTTATTTTTGCATTTAATTGTACATAAATTTAATAAATAATGCACATATTAAAAAAGTGAGTCATGTATTGTAGAGATAAAATTATTTTACAAAATTGTTAAATATTAAAAAAATCACAGAAATAATTAAATTAGGAATAAAACATAAAAACTTAAAAAAATACTATTAATAGTTGGCTCCAGTCTTCTGCCCTTCAACCCTAAGGTGTCAATCTTAAAGCTATTTTATGGTGCCATATTATCTAAAATCCAATCCATATAGTAATCTATCCTCGTGTAAACTGCTGGGAATCCCTCTTGACCACAAGGCCGAAGACCGAATGATACTATTCCGTACTGAACAAACCTAGGATCGTTATTGAAAATATCAAGTCGTTGTAAAGGACCACCACTGTCACCACTGCAAGAATCTCTTCTGTTTTTACCACCGGCACACATTTGTTTATAAGTTACTTTAGCGGGGGATTTGTCGAGTAACTTTTTACACGATTCTTCTGTTACCACCGGGACTTCGACTTTTAATAAGTCCTCGCTTTTTCTACCTAAAGTTTAAATAAATATATATAAATAACCATCAGGATAAAATGTGTAATTAAAAAGAATGGAAGAAATGATTACCAAATTCTGTTGCACCCCAACCTGTGACCAAAAGGTTTGTGTTGGTATGATTTCTGTTTCTTAAAGTTGATGTAGTTGGAAGACAGATTGATTTTACGCTTTCTGAAATAAACACAAAATCATAATTTTATCAGCTAATTTCAGAAATTTAGTTTATGAGGTTCTATCTCAACGTATTTTTATCATAATAAACTATTTTAATTGCTAATCGCTTTAAAAATCATTGCTAAAGAAACAAAAAGCAAATATGAACGATAAAAGATGATTTTGTTTGAATGCTTGCATTTGCATTGTAAATATAATGATTTCGAAGTAAGTGTTAGTTTCTCACTGCAGATTTGGTAAGCTTTTTACCATGTGAGATTTGTTTACATCTGACGGGGGTTGGTTGATTTTACTGTCTGTTTACTGGTTATCACATCAGTAAGGAAATAAGCCTGAATTTACCTCCCTAAATAGAGATGTACATGTACTTTGAAAGCTTATGTTTTTGATAAATTAATTATTATGTCTACGTTATTTATATTTTTAAACGCAGTTTATATCGGGATTGAAAAACTATTATGCATAACATGGGAGTTAAATGATTTATTCTTGCAGGCCCTCGCAATGCTTAGACTGCAATCTAAATCTCACTAATATCCCTTGCGATGTAATTAACTATTCTTGCATGTGTATTTTCTTCTTGTAGATAAATACAATAGAATCAGTAAAAAGTCAAATAATCTCGTAATCATTAAAAAAACCGATGACAACAAAACGCGTGACCAATGATCAGTGAACTATGACATAATAAATAATGTACTATTAAATGAAGAGTTTTCGGTAAAAGCGTTTAAATGTGAGTTCACTCTAAAAATTTGGTAGTGATTTTAAAAGCACGAAGAAGAAAAATGGCATTTTAAAATTAGGTATACTAAAGATTTGCCAGAACTGTAATAATGGAATAATGTGATATGACTTAGAAAAGGTTCAAAACCTGAAGGAACCTAAAAGTGTATAATGATGTGTATAGTCCATTCACTCTTCAGCATCCGTATTGTAATTATTTTAAAATACTTTACTTGGAACTATATCACTGTTGATAATAAACTCAGATTCCTGGTGAATTTCTGCCACTGGTAATTCGTTAGTAATTTTATAAATGTATGCTTTAAGCTTTCTTAGAGACATTTTAATACCTGGGTATATGGACTCTGGAGGATGAATAGATTATTTTTGACTTGATTTTTTTTTTAATTTTTATTTTTTTATTACACTGCATATTTACAATCTACTCTAATAAGTGAGTAATAAGTAAATGTGAGAAAGTTAATCAGAACATGAGGGGAACCATGCCAGTGCTAAGGTTCCGAGGTAAATATTAATTCTAAACTGGTTGTTGCACTATATCTTGTGGCCATGTCCTCTTCAGTCGACGTGTGACAGCAGGCGGATTAGCGAGGTTCTCAACAAGGTTGTTTCGGTGTCCTGCGAGCCTGTTAGTATAAGCTGTAGTAAATCTTGCAATTTCGGTGGCTACGTACGGGACATTCAGATCGTTGTGGAGCGTGTCGTTACTGATGTACCAAGGCGCATTAGTCATCATTCGGAGGGTCTTTGACTGAAAGCGTTGGATGATTTTTGTGTGCGAGGCCTTTGTGCAGCCCCACAAGTGGATCCCATAGCTCCATATGGGCTTCAGGATGATTTTGTAGAGAAGGAGTTTACTTGGTAGAGAGAGTTGAGATTGTCGTCCAATGAGCCAGTACATTTGTTTGGTTTTCAGATCCATTTGTTTTCTTTTAGCTCGAATGTGTGCTCTCCAGGTAAGTTTCTCATCGAGGTGTAACCCAAGATATTTAATTTCGGTCTTAATTGGTATTGGGTCATTATTGAAGCTGACTTGTGGGCATGCCAATCGCCTGGTTGTGAAGGTTACTTGCGCAGACTTATCATTGTTGACCGTTATCCTCCATTTATTAGTCCATTCCTGTAGGAGATCTAGGTGATGCTGGAGGTGATCTGCAGCTACTTCAGGTGTATCATTGGTCGAAAGTAAGGCTGTATCGTCCGCGAACGTGGCTATTAGAGTGTTCTCGGTAGTCGGCAAGTCACAAGAGTAGATGAGATATAGCAGAGGCCCCAAGACGCTACCTTGGGGGACTCCGGCTAGTATTGGGTGGTAGTTCGAGATTGCAGTGTTTATCGTAACTTGGAAGTATCTTTCAGTCAGGTACGATTTTAGCACGAAATAGAATGTACATGGAAGATATAATTTGAGCTTATATAGAAGCCCTGTGTGCCATACCTTATTATAATATTGAAATGGTTACATCAGGTTTTAATGTTTTTCAACTGCCTTCCTAAGAATTTGTAGTGTCGTAATTATTAATGGACATACTTTCGGGCAAGAATTGTAAATATTGTGAATATAAATTTTCACAATAAATGTCATTATAAGTAGATAATAAAACTTTCGAATTGTTTTAAAGTTTGCTGATGTTTATTTATTTTTTGAAGTTATTGCTTTATATAAATAATCAAAACTTCCTCCTAAATTTTAGTAAAAACTCAAATATGCAGCAAAAATATTAAATAAGAAATTACATTTTGCAGTGCAAATACAAATATAAATAAAATTTTTGAAAAAGATTGAATTAAAACTTTTCGAATTAAAATTTCAAATTAGAAACATATTCTGCCCCTGCATTCTTTTAAAATATGGAGTCTAAGAGATTAACTAATTCGGTTAAATATTTTGAAATCAAGGTAACATTTCAAATCAGAATCTAAACTCCAGACCGGAATTTAAAGATTGTTTGATCCGAATAGTAATCGAAATGAATGTTTATGCAATGAGTTTGAAAATTCATCAAAACAGGATCCTTGTTCTTGGTACGAATTTCTAAATTTTTAGCACAAATTAGAGTTTTCAAGCTACATTCATACTCTAAAACTGTGAATTTAGGAGGTTTAAATTCGATTTTAATCTTTCAGACAAACAAATCTTTATGAATACGCTTAAAAAAGGTAGAATTCAATGTTCAAATTCAGATTTCAGTTCAGAATTTTATTCTAGATTTCACTTTCAAAATTTTAAGTATAAATTCAGGGTTAAAGCAATATTTATGAACTCTGAATGAAATCTGTCTCTTGCTCTTCGCATAATAATTCAAATCAAAATTCCAAATTCAGATATAAGTTTTTAGTTTGCTAAATCTAAACAAAAATCAAAATAAACTTTTGAAACTTTAATGAACAAGTTTAAAATTACGTTAAAAGATAAATAGTTCTGAATTAATGTTTTAAAATTTCTAATGTTTGAACTGAAGGTAACATTTCAAATCAAAATTCCAAACTTCAGGTGGGGATTTTCTCTTACTCTTAAACTAAAACTTTAAACGATGTTTAAATATCGTGGATTTAAACTTCAAATAAATGTAAAATTTTCCTGATTTTCAATACTAAATTTAAGTCCTACATTAATATGAAACCCTTTTGAACTTAAACGCCGGCAAAACTCAAAACAATGAACGTCATATCCGAAAAGTGGAGTAAACATCACATTTATCAGAGTCTGAAAACTTCGGTCTTTAAATTAAGATGCCAAAACTAAAACTTTCAATGTGAGTTTAATGACTTAAATCTTGAATTTAGATTAGTAAATTCGTACAACCATTCCATACTTCTTCGTTGAAATTTTGCAGATTCAAAATTCGAGTTTTGAATATTTTCAAAAAATTATAAAGAAAGAGGAGTTTGAACCTGATGATTTTAGAAATTAGAAGCTGTACAACCATATTTAAATTTTGAACCTATTAATATCAAATTTTTTGGGTCTCTTGCAAACCTTAAATTAGAAACTTGAAAATCATCTTAAAAATGAAACTGCTTGCTAACTGTGAACTGAAAATAAAGGATTCAGGTTTATTGTCTAAAAATAAATCAGTCTTAACATCTAAAGGTGAGAATTTTAACCTCTAATTGAAATTTCGAATGTGACTTTAAAGATTCGAATCTTAAATTTAGAGTTCGTGTGGCTTTGTATTGTGTGTGGTTTAAATTTTGTCGAATTAAAATTTTCAGATTCTAAATGAAAAGAATATTTTTTATGAATTCTTAATAAAATTGAACCTGTTGATTTAAAAATGATAAGCCGTAAATAAATATCAGAAATTTGAACCTTAAATTAATGTAAAACATTTTTGATTTTATTTAAAACTGACAAAAACTTTAAATTAGAAACTTGAATCTGAAAAAGAAATTTGTTGTATACTGCGGTTTGAATGTTAAAGATTAAGATGATTTATTTAACATAAACCAATCTGAAATATAAAGATAAGAATTGTAACCTGTAATTCAAACTTACAAAAATTAAATTTCGAATGTAGCTTTAAAGATTCGAATCTTGAATTTGGTTTAGAAAATTCGTGTAACTACAGTATTTTTCATCTAGCATTTGGGTTGACGTCAACTTGCCCCGTCCAAAAACTGTCTGTTTAGGCACGCATTCGTGCTGAGTAGGTAATGAAAACCTAGTTTAGAAAGAGATGAAGTATAGAGTATAGTTGGATTGTGAATTTATCAACGCACTGTTGATAAATTCACAATCCAACTGACGACACAACCCAAATCCTAGGTGAAAAATACTGTACTCTGAATTTCCTGATTTATATTTTGCAAATTTAAAATTGAAATTCTGATTATTTTCTATAAATCGGAAGAAAATGGGAATTTGAACCTAATGATTATAAAAATAGTAAACCGTACAATTCAGATTCCAAAATTGAAATTTTGAAGAATCGAATCTCGAAGTTCGAGTAGCAGCCTCCTCTATATTTCGAAATGTAAAGTTTCTGCTGCTAAACAAATTTTTAAGTTTTCCTAAATTGCAAACTAAGATCGGTTATGACTTTTCAAATGCAATTAGTAGGTTCCAATGACCAAAGAATTTATCTTAATTAATCCTTTAAAAAACGCTATTTATTATTAAGGAAGTACGAGTAACGCACTGAATTTCTAATACATAAACTAGTGCGAATGGTTCTAAAAATAAAGTGTCTTTTTAAGACGTCAAATTGTAGCTTTGATTTATAAAGAAAAAAGTGAATATGTAATTTTTTCCTTCTAGACGATAAAATTTCATTTGAACACAAAGTAAAGAGTAGACAAAATACAATTTTTTAACAGTGAGAATATAATAAATATTAAATATATTATTTTTTAATAGTAATCTTAATTATTACTAATGAACTCTAGATCCTGTCCAGTTAATAAACAAATTAATTGAAATTCAATTGACTACAGAATTTTACTTTAATATATTTGGGCATGAGTCAGCGCCCTAAAGCAAAGCATTCAGAAAAAACTTACCAACACTGATATTTATAGGTGAAGCTAATCTAATCAATCCAATATCATCCGTTAATTGCGCAGGATTGTACTTAGGATGAGGAATAGCTCGTTCTATTGCAATATCTTGCACATGGGGTGCGCAAGTTACCACACCAGGTTCATCTTCTTCGCAGTCTGGTGATGAAGAAATGTTATATTCTCCAAGACGGATTCCGAGACTGAAAAATGGCCAAAATGTTAGTTGAATTTTTCTGTATACCTTATATCAAATTTTAAAATTGATAAACATAAAAAACTCATACTCACAGCTTTAGATTTGATAGATTTGTAACACAATGTGCAGCTGTTAAAATGTATCGATTATTAATTATAGAACCTCCACACCGAAAATCAGGACCGGTTGCTAAAACAAAAAGTACGTTTACTCATCAAATCGTTTTAATTGGTTTGCCTAAACGTACCTGTTTCGTAAGATATTAAAGCCATCCAAGGAAATTCAAAAAGGGCAGTTTTAGTTCCTCCAATGATACGGTCTCGCCATGGTAATGGCCCACAGTTATCAGGTAATAAATTTAGATTTCTGTGAGAGGTTACGTCAGGTGGAGTTGGAATTCCTGGTTTTCCTATTACGATTGGTCCATCTGGACAGCATACTTTTACTTGGTTTCCTTCAAAACCACACTGATAACTTCTTAATATTTCAATCGAATTTTGTGTTAGGCTTTGAGATTGTTGCACCACATCTAAGATTGGTTTACAGTTTCGTATTAAAATGCATGTCCCTACTCCCCTGTGGGGTGTTCTGCATGCTTCTTGTTCTAGAATAAAAAAAACAGATTCATTTCAAGTTGTAAGTGTTTGAGGGTTGAATTTTTAAAGATTCCCTTCTTTTGGGAAATCAACTATTCGTAAAAATTAGCGGACCATCTTTAGTATGCTATGGATTTTGGATTTGGTATTTTGATGACGTATATTTGCCAGAGACAAAGAATTGGAGCGGCGGGCAGAATTTTTAATGCTATCAAAAAGCCTTTGCTAGGAAAAAAGGAAATCCCAAAAGAGACAAAAGTAGAAATCTACAAAAAAGTGGCGGTACCGATCCTGATATATGGGAGTGAGTCTTGGACAACAACAGAACGACAGAAAAGCAGAATAGGTAGCATGGAAATGCGGTTCCTGAGAAGAATCGAGGGAAGGACAAAGTTAGATAGAATAAGAAACGAAACGTACAGGGAAACACTGAAAATACAACCGATAAGGCACACAATACAAGAAGGACAACTAAGGTGGTTAGGTCATGTGAACAGAATGGGAGAAGACAGAATGCCCAGAAGAACTTATGAAGCAAGAGAGATAGGGAAAAGAAAAAGAGGAAGACCGAGAAAGACCTGGCAGGAGGAAGTGAGAAAAGCGACAGAAGAGAGAGGCGCGGTCTGGCGAAATATCAGGCAGTTAACGGAGGACAGAGTGAAATGGAGAGAAGTATGGAAAAGGATACCAAGCACGAACTAAGCCAACTACGCCTTACACCGAAAGGTAGATAGGCATCAGGATTAAGTAAGTAAGTAATATTTGTCAGAGTCCTGATAGCAGAAAATAACACTTTCTACGCGACCATGTCTTAAAATCTAATCACTTCTAAGTCATACTTTTTTGCGAATAAATATTAAAACCTTATAAATGTTAACAGTAACCCGCTAATTTTTAATTTTTTAATTCATTTAAATTATGAAAATACATTTATTAATTTTATTATCTGCTATATATGTATGAAATAACTATTTTAAGGAAGACATATCCCTTCATTTAATAACTATTACATCAAAATTATAGAAGAACCCATTTAATTAATTAATGTACGAGTATATTAAGTAATGTTGGAAAGTTTAGTTCGAAGTTTTCGCATTTACAAAACAGAAAGAGTTTCTTCTTGGGCTGCCTTTACCTTTCCCTGGTATTCTTGCTGCCTTTTTCGCTGTTCTTTCATTATCCTTTTATAAAAATGCCCCACCCAACTCAACTGTCTCTTTGCACTATTGGTTTAGTTTTTAAAGTCTCTCTAATTACTTCATTTCGTATTTTGTCTTACGTGTTTTGCTTTCTTCTTTAGAAATTCCATATCTGTACTTATGAATTTTGCTTTTATGTCTTTTCGTTGTTGTCGACGATTTACTTTCATATGCAAGTCTTTGCTTCTTGATGAACTTCCTTTTTTATTAAGAATGTGGTTTTGATTGCATTAAACACCCTCCAGGTTGCCTCTACTTTTTTTTAATTTCTTTGTGTAACATACCATTGCTTGATACATATTCTTAGATTTTTAAAGAAATTCACTTACTCTACGATGATACTATGCATCTCTGCCTTTGTACCTGTTATCATGGTTTTGTTTTCCTGGGTTAATCTGCATGTTCTTTTTCTTCAACTCTACATTATATACATCTAAGACGTGCTGTGATTCTTCTTCTGTTCTACCAACGATCAACACATCGTCTTCGTTTAAATCTGTTACTTCAGTCATTTGCATTTTCCAGTCTCCTACTTACTTTGTATCTTTTAGCTTTTTTCTTATTTAAATACTTACTTATTTCTTTCTCTTGTTAGGTCCATGGCCCGTTTTATTTCAAGAATCAAGCTTGTTCTTGGGAAATGGAAGTTCAGAAATACTTTGCTGGTTTACCCCTTTCTGTTGATCCATGCAGATTTTAGCGATCTTGTGTTATTAATGTTATTATATACGTCGAACGTGATTTTTCCATTTCTTTATTCTGTTTCTTCCCCATCCTACTAGTTATACCTTCTACTTCACATTCTTCTCTTATTTCCTGGTTATTTATTCTATCCATTAATCTTATGCCTGTTATGCACCCTAATACCTTCATTTCACTTGCTCTTTGTATTTGTTTAGTGTTCTTCCCATCCGCTCATGTTTCTATGCTATACGATAGAGTTGGTCTTAACGTAGGATTTATATATCTTTATTTTGCTTTCTGTACTCATTACTCATGCCTTTGTTCCTCCACCCTGCGTTACTTATTGCACCTGTAACTTTGCCTGTTTCTTCCCCTCCTCTTGTATATCCCTGCAGCTTGTGATCACTAATGCGAGATAGAACGCTCATCACCTGTTCTATTATTCTGTTTGTTGTTTCGAAGCGGTTCTTTAGACACCGTTGAGAATTTGATTTTATCTGTGTTTATTAGCTTTTTGCTTAATGTTCTTTTTGTGCAGCCGCACGCGAAGCGGTCATTTCGCGTACGCAATACAGGACGCGAAATCCGATTTCGCGGCCTTACCCTTAGTAACGGCCGCGAAATACCCCTACCCTTAGTAACGGCCGCGAAATTGTATTTCGCGGCCGTTACTAAGGGTAACGGCCGTTAAACTAAACGTCACTTATTTGACACATGAGAGTTGACATAACAGATAATATGAAAATGTCAGTTTTATTATGTATTTTTTACAGCTGCACAAAAAATGTTGTGTATACTTCGGCCGCGAAATTCTTTAGCGCCCTCGAGATTGTCTTGCCTCGGCCGCAAGCGGCCTCGGCGACAATTTTTCTCTCGGTACGCTAAAATGGAATTTCGCGGCCTTAGCATTTTATTTCCTGATCTTACTATACTGGCGTATTTTTTGTACAGAGCTTTGGCTGCTGTAATTATTTTCTCGCCCATCTATTTTTCCAACGTTTTCCACACTTGCTCTATTTTAATTCTATCAAAAGCCATCTGTGGATCTACAAAACCGATATATATTTCTCCCCATTGTTTTTATGGTATTTTACTTAAGAGTGGGTTTTAGTTAAAATATTTTTCGGTTATAAGTATTCTGGGTTGCCTGACTTAAAACGAGCGAAGAAAAGATTGGATCTTCTAGTATTGCTTCTACCGGCTTCTACCTAACAAAACTTCAAAATTCAGTATAAGTATTTGCGAATACCGATTTTTAATCTCTTAAACCTCGTTGTAAACATTGACAGTGACATTGACAGAGTCGGTCAATGTTGGGTTGCCTATCTTTAATCAGTTTTTAAAAATTTATACGCAATTTTTTCTAAAGTTAAATAAAGATCACGCCAAAATTATACAAATTTGCAAAAGGGTCGATACATGCATAGGAAGGTAATATTGAAACTCACCCCGCTACATGCGAAAATCAATACATTGTTGATGGATGTCTTGTGCAAGACCCTTTTCGTAAGTTTTTCATAATAGGCCATAATTTAATTACTATATTAAAATTGGTCGTTCTGGCCTTGTAGCGTATGAAGGAAAGGTCTAAAAATTTTAATTTTTACCTGTCCTTCTTTTCAACTGTCATCATTTATCCGTACCGTTATTTTAAAATTACACAATTTTCAGCGCGTAAACATGCTACTAAAACCCACCTTTAAGTGCCTCTTTATAAATATTTAGTCCTGCACTTTTCAATCCACATTACATAGGTATCTTCCATTGGGCCTTCTAGGTTCGTAGTTATTCTTGTTTCTAGGTTGCTTGCATATACGTTACCTTATATACTCAATAACGTGATTTCTATAGCATAGTAGTCTTTAGTGTCCCTTTTCTTGAATAATGGCACTATTATTTCGGATTGCTAGTCTTTTGGTGCAGCTATTCTCAATTCTTTTACTTCATCTTTCAAGTGCAGTAATCTTCCTTTGCTTGCTTTTCCCATATGTTTGATCATTTCCGGCGTCATGCCATGCATTCTTGATGCTTTTCTTATTGTCAGCTTATTTGCGACTTTTTCTAGTACTTTTTCGTCATGTTTTTTCTTGATTCATCGCATTTTGCCCGATTTTCTCTTAATTTTGTCCTTCTTTTTCTTGTCCTTACACCTCTTGTTTTATTTCGTGGTCGTCCTCTAGAAGTTTTTGGAAATGCTTATTCCGCCGGTCCATTATTTCTTCTACATTCACCAGTAGGTTTCCGTGTTTGTTTTTTATATCTTTTAATGTAATTTATTTCTTCCTCGGTTGTTTTATGGTTTTATGAAATAGTTGATTTTATTTAAATTTTTTTTCAAAATTTTTTCTTTGCTTTTTAACCCTTTTCTTCTCCTCTGTTCTAGCTTTCTTATAGTTCACTTCTTCCGCAGCACGATTTATCCATTCCAATACTCGACATATGCCTCCTCAAGACTACCCATTCTCCTTGTACTTGCGCCTTCCTAATCCACTGTGGGCTGGCTATTTTTGTAATATGTCTCTCCACCTTGCCCTTGGACATCCTCGGTCCCTTCTTCCTATTTTTGGCTTCCATATTGTTACTTTCATGCCGCCATCTGCCTTCCTCCCTGCCACTTCTGAGTGGACATTCGTTCAGCAGCGCCCTTAGTTTCTGTTCTCGTCTTTATATGAGTGTTCGTTTTTCTGCTAGCCAATCTAACCCCTAACATAGTTCTCTTAATCTTTACTATATTTGGTCTGTAGGAATTTTCTTGATGTTTCCATTTTAAAATTACTTCTCTTAATTCAGGAACCCACCACGACGTTATTTTTATCTTGCTGCTTTTTGTTCCTGCTACTCTATTTTTTTTAATTGTTACACTTTGTTTTAGGTATGTAAATTTTTGTTTTATACTCGTTGCTGTGTTTTCCATTTCTAATTTGTCTTTTAGAAGTTTTTGATATATCTCTTTAGTATCATCGGTTCTTAATTTGTAGCTTATAATTTTTGCGTTGATTATCTTTTTTCCCCTTATTTTGTTCTTCTATTGTTGTAATGTCTAACTTTAGCACGAAATGATCACGTCTGAATTAATTAAAAAAAAAAAACTGGAGGAGAATATGCGGGAAATTACCAATCAAAGGGGACAACTCAACCCAGTGAATCTTACATTACAACGTAGAACGGCTTAAGATTAAGTAAGTTAATAAGAATATTACTGATACGACTGAGACTTGAATGGCCAAAGAAATTTAAGCCAAAATTATAATAATCATAAACACAAGGCGTGGTAACTAAAAATTGGCACCAATTATACCAAAATATAAATTATTTAATTCAACTAATAATACAAAACAAGGATTTAATTATTAAACAACTTAATTATCAATTACATATTATGACGGTTTAACCGACTAAAGTAGTCTTCACTAAATTCCGACAACTTGCATTTTCCGCACTCCAATTGTTTTCGTATCCTACTTTTGTTTTTAAACATGCCCATGCAATGGATCATTCAGTAAATTGTTTTCATTTATATGAAATTTATTCGCAATTTTTCATAGGTATTTCTTGTGATTTGCGCATGACGACATGCTTATTTACACATACTGGAAATTTCTCTTTTTTCTATGGTTAAAGAAAAAACGTGTCAAAAGTCCTATATGTAGGCAACCAACTATACACTAAACGTCACTCTGGCTGTAAATTTAGGGACGTTCGTTTTTATTTTTGTGGTGTGTAATCGTTATGTTTGTAAATAAATCAAAATTGGTAGAATATCAATAGTTATTTTTTCTATATTAAATGTTAAAGTGTACTTTGTTCTACTTAAATCAAAAGGTCAAATAGCATTTTAACCGCAAAGGTAGATAAAGTAATACTTTATCTGCCCTTGCGGTTAAAATGAATAAACATTGTTTGTAACCCTAGCAACGACCATACTAATGCCTACATATAGAGTAAAACACTGCGTTTGGAACGTTTTTTATTTAACCATACATAGGGAACTTGTATACTAAAAAGAAAAATTCCCTGTACGTTGGTAAATACTATGGCAACTTGGATTCTACCAAAAAAGTTGTTAAAAATGGGTGCCAATTTTTGGTTTCCAAATGTGACTTATCCACCAGTTTGAAAAAAATACAAAGGCACAAACACTAAAAACTCAACAAGCTTCTGATGTACCTACATATTTTAATTATTTACGAAACAATCAAATCCACTGACTTCTGGTTTTATACCGCAGCGCAATGCCAAATGAGTTTCATAATTGAGTAAATTCAGAGGTTAGTGGTTCGAATCCTTGCGGAGGTGGTATTTTTTTATGTGTAGAGTTTTTAAAATTTCCTAAAATACACTGAAAATGGTTCCTTAAAACAGCGACTTCTTCAACATTTAATTTCTAAAACCAATAATCTAATTGATTAAATTAGTTTTGTCGTATAAGGTCTGTCAGGAGGGTTACATGTAGAATATCAGTTTACGTCTTTAGTTGTTAAAAAATAACTGTTTCCAACCATTATTTAGGTGTAAGTTTACAACCCCTTATAATATAAAAAACAGATTATTCTTTTCTAAAACTGAGATTAACTGGAAAAAATAGAAACCAATTTTTATTAGTTTAATTTAAAATTCAATAACATGTGAGTAGCAATTTGAATTGAATCGGTATTAACGTTATTCAATGTAATTCCTGTAACACGTGTAAAAACACAGAAAAATCGAATATTAGCATATGTAAATCTGTGACTATTATTTTAAACTAATTGCTAATTAATTCCGAGAAATAACTAATAGTATAACCATACAAAGTATTATAACTGCTATCCAGTTTATATGAGTTCCACAGTTTATTTCTCACAGAATTTTTTTATACGTAACGATTTTGGCGAAGTATAACTATTTATGTGTTGATTTCGGTAATTTTTATTTAATCACCAACACGTAACAAATCACAGACTTAAAAATATTAATCTGTAGATCTGTATGTTCTTACTTTAAAGTTTTATTATTAATTATTAAAGCATTATTTACTTAATGATATTTCCAGTGGAAGTAAAATGCAATTGTCGCCTACAAGAAATGAATTTGCATTGGCACTGTATAAGTTGTTTACATTATGGTTAAATTATATGTGTTGATGGGCAGCCTATGGGAAAGTAAAAAACATTTTTAACATGAATATCCCAAAGGTTTTAAAAACAAAAGTTTATAACGAGTGCATACTACCAGCTGTTACATACGGATCAGAGACCTGGGTCCTGACAAAAAAGATCAAGAACAAACTAAGGGTGCATCAGAGGGCAGTAGAAAGAAGGATCCTAGGAATAGCATTGAGAGATCACAAAACAAACCAATGGAATTAGAGGAAAAACCAAAATTACGGACATCATAGAAAGAATCGGTTCCCTAAAATGGCAATGGGCAGGACACGTGACCAGACATACAGAAAACTGGAGTGGCTACATCACTAGATGGAGACCATGGGGAGAATAAAGAAGTGTTGGAAAACCTCAACAGAGATGGTACGACGAGATAAAGGGAATAGCGGGGCTCAACTGGTACCAAATTGCGCAAAACAGAAGCACATGGACAAATATGAGAGAGACCTATATCCTATGGATAGACAACGGATGAAGAGAAGAGAAGAATATGTGTTGAAAACGTAATTGAGCTTAATTAGTATTAACAGTTGCAGTACTTAGTTGAACGGTTGATAAAAAGATCGGAATCACGGTTGGTAATCAAATATACGGTCGGCTGCAGAAACGTGACTTGTAAATGGTTCTTTTATAATTTTCTAACAAAACAAAATCAATGTAAATCAGTTACAGTTAACATTTTTAAGTTTTTGTGCAAATTTCGTGTTTTCTTTTAATTTTATCATCATCGCGAAAAAAACCAAACACTTTTATTTAATACGTGTATTTTCAAGTTGTTCTTTCCGAGAAAATTGAAAGAATTCCCTTTGGCGCTAAGTTGCATACATTTTCATAACAAATGTTTTTAATATAAACATTGATTCGTATACAATAGCCTGGAGTTTCTTTTTTTGTGATTACAACACGTGGAATTTATAGAGGCGCATTGGGATTTTTCCAGGTGCAATTAAACAATTAATATATATTGAGATGATATCAATTGGTATTAACATATTATATTAAATAGAGGTTACTTTTATTTTCAACAAATTAATATTGATGATTATTTTTATGCAGTTTTAATGTAAAATAAAAATGTAAATAGAATTTGATAATGTTATTGTATTATTAATTTAATTTCATATATATATTTTTTTAAATTATAATTTATTAGCAATCAGAACAGTTTACACAGAAGATTTGTTCTATGAGCTAATATTAGGACTGGTGTTGACAAGCGGAGAGTGACACCCATTGGTGCTTGCCCTCCTATTACAATATCCTGTATGACAAAATAACTATAGAAACATCACACCTGGATTAGCCTATAATATTAATTTATGCTGAACGTTTCTTCATAGGAGCTAATGAGGTGGAGTTGCTATGTCACAGGGCCATTTCCTCTTTAATCGTTTCGATTGCCTAGCTTCCATTAGGGGTTGGACAATTTCGTTAGGGTGTGCTTGCAATTTATTGTGCTGTTTGGCTGCCATTTGCCCAACGACTTCTTTAACGAAAGGTATGATTAAGTCTGTATGTATTGTCTGATTTGCCACGAACCATGGGGCGGCGACTGTAGCACGAAGCGTCTTTGATTGAAATCGCTGAATAATGTCTATAGGTATTTGTTTTACTTGAGGACCCACACAGCTCAATTGCGTATGTCCACACTGACTTTATAATCACTTTGTAAATGAGGACCTTGTTTTCAAAGGATAACGATGCTTTTCTACCTAATAGCCAATACATTTTCTTGGCCTTGAGGTCCATCTTTTTTCTCTTTTTCTGTATGTGGGTTTTCCAAGTTAGTTTGGAGTCTAAGTGTATACCAACATATCTGACTTCTTTGGCTTGTGGTACTTGTGTATTATTAATTGTAACTTGTGGGCATTGCTGTCGTCTTAAGTAAAAGTTACGTGCACCGATTTTTTCTCATTTACATATATCTTCAATTTTTTTTAGCGAATGTTCAATTTTGTAAATATGTCTCTGAAGGACTTGACTGACTACCATAGGGTTTTCATCTGTTGCTAGTATAGCCGTATCATCTGCGAAGGTGCCGGTTGATGTTTCTTGTATTGTTCGTACGTCTGCAGTGTGTAAAATATCGAGGATTCGGCCCAGCACACTTCCCTGAGGTACTCCTGAATTTATACTGCGGGGGTTGGATGTAGCAATTCCATAACGAACACGAAAGCAACGATTGTCCAGGTAGGATTTTAGGAGTAGGAAGTATTTGTGAGAAAGTGTTGATTTCATCGTAAATTGAAGGCCCCTGTGCCTTGTCAATTGCCTGCATAACATCGAGGAATAGAACAAAATGATTTTCTATTTATCGTATAACCCAATACAATTTACCTTGTTCGACAACAAATTTTCAATTTTTTTGGAAAGAAAATGTTGCTTTTTTTTAATTTTAAAAAAGAAATTTTGTTCTTTTCAAGAAAATGTGTTCGCAATCGTTTCCATAAATAAACCTAGTTACCTTTTAAAATTTTTTCTACCTACCTTTAAGTTAATTTCAAAAGAGTATTTCATTTTTTTTAAGTTCTTCTAATTCCGAAATCTTTTTCAATGAAGGATTTGGTTTTACACGAAATATTCTAACTTGAAATTCTTTCCAATAGAGAAAAATTTAGTTCTTCTTCCAGAAATTATCTAGCTTCGAAAAATGATTTTCAAAAAACTTTTTTTTATAAAAGTTTTGAAATATTTCCTATAAAAAAATATTTTTATTTTAAAGAATTTTCTAATTTTGAATTCTTCCTGAAATAAGTTTTGTACTAAATCGTTTCTAATTTCGAAATATGGTATAAAACTTGTCTTCTTTTAAGAAATTTTCTAGCTTCGAAAGTATTTCCAAAAGGATTTTTGTTAAGTATTCTAATTTCGAAGTTTTCCTCAAAAAGTAATTTAGTTTGCTTTATGAAAGTTTTGTGGCTTTAAATTATTTCCGAAAGAAAATTTATTTTATTCCAAAACCTTTTCTAATTTTGAAATCTTTTCTAAAAATAGTTTGGGTTCACTATGAAAATTATTCTATGGAAATAATATCTAATATCAAACAAAGTATGTTTGTTCTAAAAAGTTTCAAAAATGTAAATTATTTTGTAAAGAACGTTTTGTAATTTATAAAATTTTCCAATATAGTTATTTGTTTCATTAGTACAAAAATTCATGATTTCGGGACAATTAAGTCAGATCGCCGGACGACGCGCATTAGAGTCCGGCGAGTCTTACGCGTCCTGAAATAGTATATTAAAATACAAGTTGCAGAAGGCATGTATTCAAGCACGAATTTGAAATTCCGAAACGAGCCGCATAGCGGTGAGTTGAGGAACAAATGAGTGCTTGCAAGACCTTCTGCAACGAGTATTTTATACTATTTTTTCTATTTTGCCGCTTTATACCATTTTATAAATTAAAAAATAAAAATTTTAAATCTAGGGAATTTTGCGGTGGTTGGTGACGTTTATGTTGGCGTAATTTTAGGTTAGAAAATTTATTGCCGGACAAGTCCAGATCCCAGTATGAAAAAGAATTTTTGACGTATGTCAGTTGACAGTTCAACGCTACCAACATCAATACAGTAAATTTTACTAGTATATTTTAGCACTCCAACGACTTATTTTAACACTCAAATGACGTCATTTGGGTGCTAGAATGGAGTTATTTTAGCACCCAAATAGAAAAACAGATTTTTTGTGCGAATGAAACATACTATTTTTTCCCCAACTACTGATAAATTCGGATAATTCACTAAAATCAACTTCTATTTTCTCTTTTACTGTTTTTAAATTGAATTTTTGCGATCTGTCATGGCGCAAATAAACAATCACTATACGGGGAAAACCAAGAACAACGACGGCGATTGCTGAATGTTGACGAAGCGTTTGTTTTTTATTTAAAATTTACCTTGTAAAACCTTATCTTGCGTCCATTTTTGTATTAGTGCAAATATAAATCGAAAAGTATACAGTTGCCAAGGTAATTGGTGAACATCTCGAAATGACTTATTTTTTATACAAAATTATTTGACAATATGGCCTCTTATTCGTGTGGTTGGAGAAGAAAGAAATTTCGTCTTCCAAAAGAACATTAATCTCTCTTCTTTTGAAAAACTTTTCTTATGTCGAAATCTATTTTTTTCTAACACTAATATCTTATACTGTTTCTATGGTGCATAAGAGCTCACTTGTTAGGTTTCCTTTAAAATACGCTTTCTCTATAAAATACGTCGTCAATAACAACGTATTTTATACGCCTTTAAATACGTCGTTGCCTAGCAATCTGCGCATTTTGTGTATTATGACGCGTCTCAAATAATAATTTATTAAAATTTCTAATAATATATTAGTGAAAAAAAATGTCTGATATTAGTGTTAGAAAAAGTCTTGAAGACAACTCGTGTTTTATAGTTTAAAAATCTCGGTCTATCAAATCCTCGGCTCACTTCGTTCGCTCGGATTTGAACTACGACCTTGATTTTTAAACCTTCTATAAAACACTTGTTGTCTTAATAGCTATAAAAAGCACTTTCTCTTATTTTAAATAGTAATGTGTAATACAAGTGTTGAAAGCTTGCGTTTGCCACACAAATGTGAAGTTTGCAGCACGAACGATAGTGAGTGCTGCAGTCACATGAGAGTGGCAAATACAAGCTTTTAACACATGTATTACACACTATTTTTTCTACAACCACATTTCCATAAAAAAAATTTAAATATTTCTGCAAAATTAAATCTGACATTCATCAAATGTCATTTATGACATTTTGATTTCGGTGCGGCAAAATTATACTTTGCCGCTCCGAAAATCATGCATGTGCGTGCGGAAAGTAAATTTTCCGCACGCTATTTTCACTTGTTCGGCAAACACTCATTTTCAATACTCGTATCTATGGAGACGAAGTCTGAAAATCCCACTTTCCATGGTGGGAGTAGAAAAAATTCTTTTAAGTTGCAAACGATTTCGAACAAAAAACTTTTTTCGAAAATTTTCCTTAAACAAATTTAGTTTTGAAACGACAATTTTTTTTCAAAAAGTTTTGTAAGTTCGGAAGCTTTTCGAAGGGGGCGTTTAGTTTTGATTCGCAATATCTTTTAATTTTCAAAGTACTTCCAACAGAAAAAAAATTTCCAGCTTTAAATAATTTTCGAGAAACAATTTATTTTTTCTTCTCTAAATTTTCTAGCTTCGAAATTACTCTCAAAAGAACGCTTTAGAATTCAAAAAAATTTTTTCAAGAAAATTATATATTTTTGAAATCTAGTCCAAAAAGAAATTTGTATTCATTTAAAATTTTTTTTTAAGTTTAAAATATTTTCTAAAAGATTCTCTATAAACAAATTTAGTTTACTTTCAAAAAGCTCAATAGCTTTAAATTGTTGCCAAAAGAAAATTTATTTTCCATAAACTTTTCTAATTTCGAAGTCTTAAAAAAAATGATTTCATTTAAGTAGGTTTTCTAAGTTGGAAATAATTTCCATTAGAGAAATCTTTTCTACGGGGAATCGGAATTTTTATTTTTCTTAAATTCTAGTTGTTACAAAGTTACTGAACTTTTTTCTTATTAAAATGTCATCCTTTTTTGACATATTGTTGCAATCAGATCACCACTGATTCATTTACTTAATAAAATTTGTTTTTAGCCACCTCTGTTCGAAAGTGACATTTTCCATACCTTGTCAAATGAATTTTTGACATCGAAATTAGACGTTTGTCACCCGGCAGTTAGCACCGGGAGGCAAAGTACTTTGCCTCCCGTTGCCATTAGAAACGGGTGGCAAAATGAGTAAACATGTTTTACGATTAATATTAATGGTACAGTCACCATGGAAACATATACTCAAGCTATCTAAGAGTTTTTTTTTAATGAAACCGAGTTCTGTAGTAAAATGTCATACTTTTAGTTGTCAACATTAATAATTTCAGGTTCGTTTAGTGAAGGTGGCCAAAAAATCATATGTATTACTCTGGAGGAAAGCGTTATCGCCTCCCTTAGATTATAATTCTGCCCTCGCTCGCTATCGCTCGCTCGTGCATAAAAACCATCTGCTGAAGGCAATCTTACACTTTCCTCCCTAGTAATACAAATAGCTATTTTGCACTCCCCGGCGGAAAGTGACTACTTTACGCCCACGAAGAAGGGCGTAAAGTTAATTATTGCACACCTCGGGCGCAGTTTACATTTACACCCGCGACAAATTAATTTAAAATATCACAAAAATAAGTAGATTACCTTAGTTACAAAACAATTTTTATAAAATCGCTCTTACCGTTCATTAAAAAAATGGTGGCAGTGCTCTAAAACGACTACATTATTTTAAATTGTTAGAATTTCTAAATATAAACTAAAAGTATTTTCGAAAAAAACGAAAGTTAAAACTTACGTGCTTTAGTTAGCGTCGTTAATCCCACACAGATCACACCTAGTGTAAACATAACACTACACGACCTTTCTGTATACGATGCCATACTATAATTCTTAATATATCAATGGTTACTTGATAAAGACTTGATACCGCTGTCCAGCGACTGTTATAAAGAGGCTGACACTGACCATGTTACGAGACGAACAAGTGGGAACAGACAGAGAGTGGTTTAGCCTGGGGCTGCGCATGTGATGTTTAATAAAAAGAAATTCTCGCAAATTTGTGGTAGCTTGATTCATCTCGTTAATTAAGTATAATTTAGTTCGCTTTTTCTTGACCCATCGATAATTTAGCGAACCGCACCAACCGCACTATCTTATCAGGCTTTCTTTTAAACAATTCTGAATGAAACTCATGACGGCTACGAATTTTTCCAAATTTTCACTGTTTACTATTAAGTTAGATAACGTAACTAAATATTAAACAGTAAATTAGTGGCTCGCTAATTTGTGCGTTTTATATTGAATTAATTTATTAAACGTAACCCATAAAGCTCAGGGGGAAGTCTACGACTAACCTACTAAAATTTTTAAAGAAGTTCATTAATAACAACTGTTTTTATTACAAATAAATCAAATCAGAAATTTGCGCCAAAAAAAGCAATGGAAGAATTTAAAATACACCTTAATCCGTTCCTGTCGGATCATCCAGCTACCAAACATTTTCGCAACATCACGAAATTTTCTCACAGTAATGCCTATAAGGTGTAGACGGGGAAATCCCTATGCCATTCACCTTTGTTAATAGCAGAGCCGGATTTAATTTAAACAACAATTATTTACGTAAACTCAAATCATTTACAAACACAAGCACCAACTTTTTGCTGTGAGCAAGTGTTTTTCCTTTTTTTTATATTTCTGCGACATATTTCTATTGATTTAGCTAATACTTGTGCTAAAAATAAGCAGGTTACCTGTTACCTTGTGTAAACAAAGAATTACTAGTATTATACGTAATAATTGTTATAGTTTTTATAGTAGTACGTTAGTGCCTCAATTACAGGAAATCATTTAATTACAAAAATACATTTAAACATTCAAACCTGCAATGTATTTTAATATAAAAAAATAAATAAAAAGTTTTAATTAATTTTGCATGAATTTTAAATAAATTGACTAACTGAAATTAACTGAAAAGAGAGCGCTTGATGCAGATATCTTTTTGTAAGGAAACCTGTGAGATTTATTTATTTATTTGTTTTTATTCTTGTTTTATTCATTATGTTATTGTTTCTATTTTATTTATTCGTTTATTTAATTATTGTTATTTTATATATTTATTTTGTTAGTTTGTCATATATCTATTATCGTTACATCTTTTTATCTTTTATTCATTTTATTACCGATTGTTTGAGGAGCATTTTATAAATTTACGTATTTCTATATTTTATTTATATATTTATATGGACTATTTCCTGTGTTGGGCGCCCGAATTATTTATTTTATCTTTGTATGTTTAAAAGTTTAAAATTGTTGCGCCATGTTAAAGCCCCTATGAAGACAAATTACCGAAAAGCGCTGCAGTTGTTTTCAGTAAACAAACTTTGTTGACCTTAGTATATTAATTCTTTTATTATACCCATTCCAAAGCACTTACTTGAACTTGAACTTGAACTTGAACTTGAAAAAAATTGATACCTAATATCTTCAAAGTGAATAATTTTTGGCGAAAACTTTATAGTGCACCAACGTGCACTAACGAAGCACTAACCACTTCACACGTTTTCCATCGGATTTTAGAAAAACACTTTGCTAGGTACGAAGCTAGCAAAAAATATATATTTTGCGATAATTATAAAATGCGAACTTTGCTGATATTAATTTATAGTGCACTAACGTGCACTAACGATGCACTAATAATGTGCAAATTTTAAACGTTAGTGCTTTTATTACTTTGCTAACTTCACGGACCAATAAATTTGACGTTCGGATGTTCGTAGCAATAGTTCAAGTAAGTGCTTTGGAATGGGAAGAATTAATATACTAAGGCCAACAAAGTTTATTAACTGAAAACAACTGTAGCGTTTTTCGGTGATTTGTCTTCATAGGGGCTCTAACATGGCGCAACAATTTTAAACTTTTAAACATACAAAGATAAAATAAATAATTCAGGCGCCCAACACAGGAAATAGTCCATCTAAATATATAAATAAAATATAGAAATACGTAAATTTATAAAATGCTCGTCAAACAATCGGTAATAAAATGAATAAAAGATAAAAGGATGTAACGATAATAGATATATGACAAACTACAAAATAAATATATAAAATAACAAAAATTAAATAAACAAATAAATAAAATAGAAACAATAACATAATGAATAAAACAAGAATAAAAACGAAAAACGAATAAATAAATAAATCTCACAGGTTTCCTTACAAAAAAGTATCTGCATCAAGCGCTCTATTTTCAGTTAATTTAATTTAGTCAATTTATTTAAAATTCATGCCAAATTAATTAAAACTTCTTATTTATTTTTTTATATTAAAATACATTGCAGGTTTGAACGTTTAAATGTATTTTTGTAATTAAATGATTTCCTGTAATTGAGGCTATGGCGTGTTGAAAAATAAATCACATTATTATATTATATTTTAATTCTGTGGTTCAAATCCCTGAAAAGATTATACTTTTCCATGTACAAAATTTGCATAATTACTAAACGCACATAAAAAATCTTGTCATCAACAAATAATAAACACCTATACAAACAGTTCGTATTTAGGCAATACACATTGTATCTATGTGTTAATTTTTATTCATGGCAAGTAATTTGGGTGTAAAAAATTCATATTATTTTGCAGCAAATGGTCTATTTATTCCGATCAACTGTTTACGCTGAAGGTCTATAGATGGGTTACTTCGCTTGTCTCAGATAAGGGCGCGAAGCTCAGATGAAATTTTCCGATAATGTTTAATCTCAGAAATCAAACCTATTTTAAACGGAGGAATTGTTTTAGTGTATTACCATTTTGTAGAAAATGCTGACTTTTGCAAGCATATGTTAAAATTTTAGCCAAAGGTCCGATGAGACACTACACATACCCTTTGGTGATATAAACAGGTATGTTGTTTGGACCCAAGTCACGGGTGCTCGTTAATTATTTAATATCGAGAAGTAGCTCATCATCATTTACAAAATCAATATCAACATTAGTTGGAAACTCTACGTTACAAACCAATTTCTTCACTTCTGAGTAATTTTCCGTTCCTGTTCTATTTATGACTTGTTTTATAAATTCTAAGCGAGGTCTTCCTTTGGATCTCTTTCCTTTAACCGAGCCTTCTAATATATTTACAAGGAATTAGTAGAGTTCCTTCCCGACTTTCGTACGTGATGGTTGTTTCTGCGCTCTGTGTCCCAGTGATAACGATACGTGTTCCTGTTCATCCGTGCGAGTGCTAAACCAGGTCAGATGTTAGCCTGTCCCAGGTTACCTATATTTACACCTACCTAACCTTCCCGTAATGATAAATCCAGACAATAAAACCCCAAACCAATCTACTTCAACCACGTAACGAATCGAAAATACAAACGATCAAAATACCTACTCTTCTATCATCAAATCACAGCATTCAATGTTCCCTAAAAAAGATCAAACGATAGTCATAGGCGCAATTAATGGAATGCCTCAAATAGAATACATTAAAGCAATAGCCAAAATTATAAACCCAAATCACATTCGATTCGCCTCAAAAATTTCAAACAATCGTTTTTGCATTTACTTATCAACTAAAGAAACCGTAGATCAACTTATCAACATAACAAAGTACAAAATAGAAATTGGAACACAAATATCAAAACTTCGACGACTGATAACCCCAACGACCAGAATCGTACTCTCCAACGTGTCCCCAACGATCCCACACGAGGTCATCGAAAATACTCTGAAATCTAACTGTCTAAAACTGGAGTCACCAATGGACATTTTAAGTTTTCGACGGCAAACTTACATTTCCGAAGAATGCAAAGACATCACAGAGACCCTCCTTGTCCAATATGATGACTCAGTATACAGAATTTTCATATTAACTGACGGAATATCATGCTTCCTAAGTTCCTATGCAAACAACTAGGTCATTTAGCAATACGGTGCCCTAGTTTCACTATCACAACAAATAATATTCCCACCCCCATAGCCGAAAATAAAGAAGTCCCAAAGCCATCAACATTAAAAACAGAAGAGACGCCTTTACACAAGGGAATAAAAAGACAAGTTTTAACCAGCACCACAAGCGAAACTCAAAAACAAAACACTTACCTAGTCACATGTCACATCACAAGATCCAAATAACTCACAATCTGAAATTGTAAATGACGATCCTTTTAAAAAACCAAATCAAAAACTGAAAAAGTCTAGACTTTACAAAAGTAACTCAAACCTAAACCAAACCCTTGAAGAACAATTAAAACCAGTAGAAAATCCCCTTAAAGACGAAAACAGTAAATATATATTAAACTACGATCTCTACAAGGACTTCCTAGAAAATGCATCCAGTTCAGACGATCCGATAAGCGTTGCCCTGAATTACACCGAAAATGTTGAAGGAATTATAAAGATCAATGATATCTACCCAAATCTCAAACAAAGAAGTATAAAACAACGTTTTACCAGAATCAAGAACAAACTCTCTCAAAATCAAACAAATGATTCGGACTCAAGTTCAACTCACTCCACTTTCTAGAATTTGTTTGTTAGACAAAAGTAGATGTTGTTGTTTCCAAAGCATTCTTCGCAAAAACATTTTTCTTAAATTCTAATCAAAATGTAAAGCTTGACCATATCATGTGATACATAGTCGTAATCAGAAAAAAGAGCTCTATTCGAAAATGCAAAAGTCAAATATGGCGCCCATAAGAAAAAAAAATTAAGTGTTGTAACTCTTGCATCTAGGATGCCTTGGAAAACACGATACCAGATTCAGATTCCTTGTAAAAAAGTGCATTCAGAATGTCTTAGTTAAAAATGTCTAGTTTTATTGGTTTTCGCTTAAAAAAATTAAAACAAAAATCACAATTTTCCATTTTTCTCCAATAATTCAAAAACTAAAAATGACAAATCAAATTTTCTTTCAGATAATTGATCACCATAAAAATGCGCAACTTTGCCCTAATTTAACCGATCTCGCATCTGTTATAATAACAGAGATCCCCATGCTTGAGGTCGAAAAACGGGCACCCTGTATATCAAAAAATTTTACTCATGTAACCACATAAATCTCAATACAAACCTTGAAGCAATCGCCATATCTATCTACCACCCAGAAACGATAACGGTATGTACCATTTATTTACCAAACAGTCAAAATCTTAATTATAACGACCTCACGAACCTTGCTCAACAACTCCCAACACCATATATCATCTTAGGCGACACAAATAGCCATAATCCCCTTTGGGAATCAAAAACTGTAGACTCACGATGAAAAATCGTTCAAAAAGTAATAGACGATTCAGACGCAATACTCTTAAATGATGGCTCCCCAACCCATATAACCATGTGCTCAGGATCGTTATCTGCCATTGATTTATCTATCTGCTCAAGTAAACTAGCACCGGAATTAGCATGGCAAGTGCTTCCTGACCTCCATGATAGCGGCCACTTCCCCATACTTATCAAATTCGAGAATCTTAGAAAACAACCGTAATCCACACACCTAAATGGAAACTCTCAAAAGTCAACTGGGATCTATTTTCACATCTAATCGATTCCAAAATTAACCAACTAGATATGGCAAACGAAATAATAACCTAGTAACAATTTTCACACAAATAATAACCGAAGCAGCCGAAGCAGCTATTGGTAGAACATCGCCCAACAACAAACACCATTCAGTACCATTTTATCTTCAATAGGCGCCGCCAGTAATACGTTTCAAATGCTTCAAGAGACCTCTTTTCGCTTTCCCATTGCCTAAGTTTCAGATGGATAGAGAGATATGCCCCAAATGCAATTTTTGGCCAATTTCTTTCTTACTTCGATATCGACATTGTTTGAGCGTGGCACATGTTTTTTGTTATTGAACATAGTTTTGGTTTCTCTAATCCGTTTGATCTTTTTATATATACAAAAAAGGTTTTAAAGAAATATACTACATCTTAATAACAGAAGAGCACATAAATAAAAACAATGAAACTTATTTCCTTAAAAGTATAAATGCTTTTAAACGCATGGAACTTAATTAAAACATGCACTGATTCTTCGTTGATAACAGTTGAGGCAAATCATTTATATTGTCAAAATGTTTTTGTTAGTTTTGCCGAAGTTCTTCCAGATGTTGCATCAAAACATAGGCTGGTCAACTCACTGACAACTCGATCAGAAAATTAAGTTTTTCTTACGTGGTATGTATACTTACTTCCGCCTTAATTCTTATTCTTGAAGTAACGTGCCCTTTACAGGACGTTGCTGGTCTTTTCTCCATATGACTGCAGTGTACGTGTCAAGTAGTCTACAGACATAGAGGACCTACAGTTTAACGTGGTCTCCGAACCCTTCCGGGGAAGCGGTGTATATACACATGTACAGCCCTGGGTATCGAACCCGGGCCATCTCAGTGGTACACAGAATCAAACTGAGCCACGGCCACGATCGCCTTAATTTATGCTCCTGTAATTGATTAACAAATGGTCATAAAATTCCATCACACTTAGAAAAAGCTATTTATTTATATTAAAAAAGTAGATTCATCAGAACCTTAAAGAATGTGGGCCCTATAACTTCTTCTACTAATAGCTACCCGAAAAAGATGAGGATCTTATGAACTTCATTTTGACATATTTTGTGAAATAACTCTTATCTGTCAAGAAAACTATTTCGCAGGAGAAAGATGCTGAAAAATAATAAAAGAAAGAAGAGTAGTACGATTGTAACAGATAACCCAGAAAAAACTTGCTCTAAAAGAAAAGCAAAAAGAGAAAGAGAGAAAGAATAGTTTGACAAAAGCAAACTCCACAAAAAGAAAATTAATGAAACAACTAGAGTCTTCAGATGAAGAAGAAAATGCAGAATCCTTTGTGTCTGATGCCTCTTCAGAAGATGGGATCCACTTCAAGACTTAGACAACCATCAAGAATTTTTGGGCAAGCTGGAAAAAGATTCCTATGTCCTTGTCAAGTTGAACAAAAAGGTGTTTTATATGTACAGGGTGAGTCATAATTAGGTGTAAAAATTTTTACCAAAGCTTCTTTAGGCCAAAGCAAAGCAATTAACCTAATACACCTTAGTACCAAAATGCTCCCTTAAAAATATACGGGGTGTTAATGAAAACATTTTTATTTCTGTATTTGGAAAGTAACCATTTGAATTTTTAAAATCAAGTAGGTTATTAACACGAAGGAACAGTTGCAGCAAAGAATTTTCGAGGCTGCTAATGAAATTCGTGAAAACTATAATATTCAGCCAGTGTATGAATCGCTATTAGGACGGTGCCATGCTTATATTGAGGCTGGAGGGGAGCATTTTGAACATTTGCTATAGTTTTTTATTTTTAAATCATTATTTTGTTAATTTTGTTGTTAATTTTTTGTTTATTATAATGTATTTTCAAATTAATCGGATAATTACCTTCCAAGTTATAGTCACAAATAGAAATAAGAATTTTTTTATTAACACCCTGTATCTTTTTAAGGGAGCATTTTGGTACTAAGGTGTATTAGGTTAATTGCTTTGTTTTGGCCTAAATAAGCTTTGGTAAAAATTTTTACACCTAATTATGGCTCACCCTGTATAGGAAAATTTTTAAAAATTCAAGAAAACGTAAAGGAATACGAGATTAGCTTTCTTCGAAGGGGTGAAAAAAATAGAAACTGTTTTGTATTTTCTAGTTGCCCTGACATATGTATGGTAAAAGAAGCTGATATCTAATATGTGTTACCAGCACCGTCATTTGGGAGCGCCACCAAAAGACAGACCCGTTTTTTAAATTTCGGTATTAATTTTAGTAGTAATTTAGATGTTCGTTAATGCGTTTACCTATATATTTTTTTGTTTTCATATATTTTGTATCAGTTTTATACTATCTTTGATGAAAAATAAAGTACAATGGCATTTAATTAATGTTATAATTAAAATAAATAATTGTCTCAAAGACGTCCAGGTTGTGGGCCACCTCGAGACGAAAACAGATTTTTTTTTTAAATTAGTAATAGGATACAAGTTTGTAAATTAAGCTTTGACCATTATGAAAATAGCAATGTCACAGTCTGAAGTAACAGTTGCATGCCAAAGAACTTTATAATATTTAATACAGCTCATTTGAAAAAATCAAATACAAAAATCGTCTCAACGTGGCCCACTCTCCCCTACTTACCTTTATGTAATTCTTCAGTACTTTTATGGTAGCTTTACATGTTTCTGGTATTATGTAGCTCAATGCAAGTGTCGATATGGCTGTTGCAAAACGAGGACTCTGATAGCTGCTTCCACCGGCCAATAATCGTAATGTTGCACTTAACTTTTCATGCGGAGTTATAATACTTCTCATATTAGTGTCCTGTTTTATAATAGTTGAGGTAACTAATTTTAATAGCTCCAAGTACCTAACACTTTTCACTCATTTTTAAGTAATTTGACAAATCACTTGGTTCAAACAAAATTCTTTCAACAAATTGATGTGAGATAAATTTTGCCTTTTAATCAACAAGCCTTTACTCCATTTAGAAATTTTTCTTCTTAACTTTTCTAAAGCAAATGTTAAAGCAACTGCAAATACAATTTCTTCGTCCATTATTAAATGAAGGTAAAATGAGAACTAAAATGAATCGTATAAATAGTCGACGTTTTTCAAACTAAACTGAAGCCAAACTGCAACTGAAACTGAACTGAAAACTGAACTGATCGTGTAAAAGGCCCTTTAGTTACCGGTTACTGGTTTTAACAATTCACCGACGATAGCAAGAATGATGTTTGGCTGCATTTAATACTGATTTTTTTGAAACCCTTGAACAGTAGGTTGTGTATGTATGTCAATTAATACATAGGTACGTTTTTAAAAAAGTATGGCGTTTTGTTTGTATAGTATACCATAATTGCTCTTCTTCATTAAATTGGAGCCCTTTTAAATCATAATTTACTGGTGTATCGATAGATCGGAACAGCATGTTGCATGTATATACAGTATGATTGATAAATCATGCACTATCTGAAATTTTTCTCGCTAGAAGACTTACAAGACAAAAAAGTATACCCATATCTTCATGCTTTTAAACATGGCATATTGAATGTTTACAAAGGAAATAGAAACATAGAAACATACTAATTTTATTATTTTAAATTCGTAGCTGTTCTTTACTATTCTGAAAGTACCTCTAATTCTCCTCTCAACAATATATCGTTTATTAAAAAATAAACCCCGTAGTATTTATTTATTAAAAATAGTCGCCGTTGTACTCGTACATAACACATTCATTGATAATAAAATCACAGTAGGTGGTAGAAAGCAACTGACGTTAGCTTTATCCGGCGGCTTATTGGTAATTATTAATTGTTGTTCTACCGTCCACTTTTATTATTGTACAATACATTAAACGAAATGGTAACCGATTACCTTTGAAGTACTTTTTTTGTTATCTTTTTTTAATAAACCTTAGGTTACATGGTTAAAAATAGAATTTAGCCTACATTCAAAGTAATAATTAAACCATAACATCCTCTACTTATAACAAGAAAGTTGTTATCCTTTTGTACATTTTGTAGATTTTCAACTAGCTTTTTTATTTGCGACTATATTAACAGACGTAAAAGTTTCACTAATAAATTTATTTATTCAAATTGTGGTTCAATTTACATATTTTTTTACAGACATTTTTAAAGCATTTTATAAATATTTATATTATATATAGAACTTACGTAAAAAACATATTCCTCGCCGATAATTAATTCAACATTTAGTAGGTATGTCAATGTGTCCATACCCTCATATTTCTACTGTACGTAAATGTATAATCCTTTACGTAGCTCGAGGGTACATTTTGATTAAATCTGCAACTTTCTATACGTTCGTAATACTGCATCGACATGTTTGTGGTTTAATCTGACGTCATAAATGAATGAGGTTTTTGGAATGCGCAAATTTTTAAATATTCAATCTATTAGAAGAGAATCGACGACAGTGCAGTCAATCATTGATGAAGTTCTACCGAGTGACGTGTAAAATTATGTGTGGTATTTCCAAATAATACATTTTTAGCCAAACCAAACGTCATCTAAAATAATTTGTTAATATGCAATAATTAAATGAATCATGAATTCAATTAATATTTTCTGATTAATTTTCCTTTGTCTCTGATAACGAATATGCATTTTTTTTAGCTGAGCTAGTGTGAATCATCGTTTCTGGAAGGAAGAATAAGATCATCATCTAAATTACGAAGTAAATCTTCTAATTGTTGCGAATTGCTTGTAGAACTATAGGAAAAACCAAGGCAGCGCCTAGGCGTTTAGCCGACCGCATCTCAAATATTTTTGCTTCTCCCATGTAGGGGTGTGTATTTTCTTGAACGTTTTATACCATGAGATTGTAAAAAAGTGATTCTGAGCAAGCCTTGACTAGTACAACACGATTGGCAAGACTGATTTCAAAATGCGGCAGTAGGTTAGAGGTTATCTAATTGATTCAAAACAAGAAATGTCAAATAAATTAAAACACAAAACAGTATTTATTTAGGGTACAATTTTGAAAAAATTACACTAGTATTACAACGATAAACTTAAATAATTCTGGAAACAAGATTGAAAAACTGACTTACATTTGAAATGTCACTGTCACATTATAATTCATAGGCATTCTAGAATCAGTGTAACCAATCGTGTTGTATTAGTCAAGGCCTGCTCAGAATCATTGTTTTTACGATCTCATGGTAGGTAATAGCTACTTCAAAGATTAAATTAACAAGCACAGAATCTACATACAAACTAACAGGTGGTTATTTGGATTTTGTCACGTGACTTCTACTATAACAGAAATTCGATGTACTCAGCAAAACATCTTCAAAAACGAATTGTTTAAAAACATTAAAAAAATTTAGTTGTGAGTTCTTCTACAAATTTCCTAGAAAAGGATCGAAAAATAAATTTTCCTTTATTATGTCCAAAATACGTAAAGTATTCAAATAATTGCCCAATATGGTATTACTTCTCAATTTCAACCCAACCCAAGTTTCATATTATTGTAATGAATCAAATTATTTTTAGACCAGAAGGATTTTATTAAAAATGTTCTTAATTATAACCGTATTGGTGCAAAGTTCAATTTGTTTAAATCCAGTCAAGCGTTAATAAAAGTTAACATTAATCAGTGGAAAATACTTAAGAATTAAGAATGATAACTTTTTCAACCGTAGTAAATAATCTGCATTTCTGCAAAAACTTTAAAAACGAAGATTTGTATAGGAATACCTGACTTTTCCTGATAGTCATTCAAAAATTGGTGTTTCCATATTTTTTTAAATTTACATTGCGAATTTACAATCTACTCTACATTTTAATTGTACAGAGTAATAAGTAAAATATCTGAGGGTAGTTTGGTATGAGTTAGGTACCATCCATCGATGGTTCACTAATGCACCTAATTCACTAGGTCTTCTGGCCATGTTCTCTTGAGCCGTCTTGTTGCTAGCGGTTGGTTGTAGAGTTCATTTATTAGCTGATTGCTATGCTCAGTATTTCTTTGTTTGGATTTGTTGGCATGTAGAGCAATTACTTCGTTTATGAGGGGAACTCCGAGGTCCGCATGAAGGTTTTGATTAGACACATACCAGGGTGCGTCTACCATCATTCGAAGTGTTTTGGTTGGAAGGTTTGGAGTATTTTCGTGTTGCTCGGTTTGCTACATCCCCAAAGCTCAATTCCGTAAGTCCAGATCGATTTAAGGATGATTTTGTAGATTAGTAATTTATTCTCTAATGATAGGTTAGACCTTCTACCCAGTAGCCAGGACATTTGTTTCACTTTTAAGTTAAGTTGGGCCTTTTTGCTTTTGATGTGGTCTTTCCATATGAGTTTCTTGTCAAGGTGAAGCCCAAGATATTTTACTACTGTCTTTTTCTGGGATCGGAACATCGTTTAGATTGACCCTGGGGCAACTACATATCTGCGCTGATTTGTGATTTTAATTTTCCACTTTCTGAACCAGTTCTGTAGCAGGTCTACATGGTTTTGTAGCTTCACAGAGGCTCTGTCAGGTTCAGTATCTGATGATCGAACTGCCGTATCGTCGGCGAAAGTAGCTATTGTAGTCTCTTCTGTAGTGGGTATGTCGGCCGTAAAGATTAGGTAGAGGAAAGGTCCGAGGCACTGCCTTGGGGTACTCCAGATTTGATAAGATGGTAAGAGGAAAAAGCGTTGTTGACTTTAATTTGGAAATAACGTTCGTCGAGGTATGATTTTAGGATTAGAAATATTTGGCTGGGCAGGTGCATCTTGATTTTATATAATAGCCCTTCATGCCATACTTTGTCGAACGCCTATTGTATATCAAGGAAGACAGCGGCGCAGACTTTCTTTTCTTCTAGACTTTCTTTTCTTCTAGACTTTCTTTGATTTTATTTACGATTCTGTGGCATTGTTGTACTGTGGAGTGTTTTTCACGAAAGCCGAATTGGTGTTTTGGGATTAAGTCGTTTATATGTACAGTTTCCTTTATTCGATCAAGGAGGAGTTTCTAAAATATTTTTGAAGTAAGCGATAATAGGCTAATCGGCCGGTAGGATGCAGGTTTTGTGGGTGGTCTCCCAGGTTTCGCAATCATAATGAGCAGTGCAAATTTCCATTGACTGGGGTAGTAGCATAACCGTAGTATACTATTATAAATCGTTGTTAGTAGTACCAGCGCTTTTCTAGGAAGGTGTTTCAGTATTTCTCCGACCACTAGATCATAGTCAGGAGCTTTGTGTGAGTTTGTTCTGTTAATTTCTTTGCGAACTTCGGCTGGTGAGAACCATTTCCATAATAGTCCTTCTTTGTTTAGTTTTTGAGGCGCGTTTTTCATTGAATAATGCTGACTGTTGCCGAATTAAAAAATAAATTAAACTTTCTAACAAAACTGCAATAAGAGTTTACATAAAATTAAGGAAGCTTCTGATAAAATAATTCTGTAATAAAAATCGTAGGATAATAATAATTATATTCTGTTGCAATATTAATTTTCTCACTTTAGAGAATTGTATTAAATACAAATTTAGTAAAGAAACCCGTCTTGATTTTTGTGAAGTAAATCGAATTTCTAATATAACGTAAATCACATCATGAGAAAATACAAACAGCCCCTTCTTAAACTTTAAGGCAGCAAGCACCACTGCTCGAATTTATTCTTTATTAAATAAAATAATAATAATCACCCACATAAAACGAACTTTTTGGCACGTGTTGTATAATGTAAGTGAGTTAAACTATTATTCAAGTGGGAACGTTTAGAAGAAACGTTAGTTTTTTTCTTAAATAATAAAATAGTTCTATTCGAAGCTACACAAATTACCAAAAGAAATAGCACAAGGTATAAACATAGCAGCAAGGAAAATAGCTACCCAGAACGAAACATCAAAAACAAAAAGATAAGTGAAGGAACAAGGCACATAAAAATATAGGGATATGTAGGTGTAAGTATTACGAAGGCATAAAAAAGGTACTATGAGTTACAACACAAAAACGATTACCGATGCAATAGAGATCAACAAGAATATGACAGTCCAAAAATCAAAATTGACATCCGGTAAATTAAGACTGAATAAATATAAAAATGGCGTAATAGTCACCGATAAAATTGAAATCTCTCAGATAATATTGGACTTTTACACAAAAAAATCTGTTTCCCAATGATGATGACGCTTACGAAGATATAAATGTGAACTTCGAAGATATTCCTAAAATAACAATAACGAAAGGTGGTCGAGCACCCGGCGAACATCAAATAACAACAGAGATGGTAAAACTTGTGAGAGAGACTCTATTACAAGTAATTAAACAACTCTTGAATCGATGCTTACAAGAACAACAAACTGGCAAAACGCAGAAGTAATTATACTATACAAAAAAGGAGATGCAATTAACAAATAAACTAGCCAATGGAACAGGCAGGGTTTAGGAAGGGCTATAGTACCACTGATCATCTACAGATACGTGAACACTAATAGAGAAATGCGAAAAATGTCTCTTTACATATGTGTTTTATTGACTTCAAAAGGCCTTTGATGCAGTAGGGTTGTGGGCCATACTACAAGCCCTAAACAGCTCAGGGGTTGACTCAAGACATACAATATTAATTAAGAATCGCTATGAAAACACTACCTCCACGATGAAAATACATGAGAACACCAACACCCAGAAGATCCATATGAAAAGAGGCATAAGACAGGAAGATCCAATGTCCCCAAAGTTGTTTACAGTAACATTGGAGAATGTGTTCAAAGAACTGAGATGGGACAGAAAAGGTATAGAGGGAAAGTATGTTAGTGACTTACGTTTGGCTGATGACGTAGTCTTTATTAGCAATGATCCCGAAGATCTAGAAGACAGGATAAGGCAATTAAATGAAGCGTTAGAAAACATTGGCTTACAAATGAATTTGAACAAGACCAAAGTCGTGCCTACCAGTAGAAGACAGTTCAAAATACTTATACCCCAGACATCTTATAAAGCTGTGGGTGCAAAATAAAATCTCCGAAACCAATAGAAGAATAAATTACAGGTGGGCTACACTTTTTAAACTTAAAGATATCATAAAAAACAGGGAAGTGCCAAATTGTATGAAGAGAAAAGTGTTCGATTCTTGTATATTGCCAGGATGGAGACTATGGCCCCTGAATATCTGCATTGCTAAATGGTTATATGCTTTGACGTGTCCCATACATGTATTATTCATGTCTTTATGTGGAAATAAAGTTGCTCGTTTGTAGGGCACATTTTTTGACTTATTTACTTACTACATTTTTCCTAGTTATACCTTTCATTGTTGAAGCCAGTGTGGCGTAGTGGTAAGAGCGTCAAGCCAGCGTTTCGTTAGTCCCTGGTTCCAATCTCCCAATGGGCAGGATTTTCCTGCAGTCATGAGGTCAGTATCGAATGCTGGTGACCATTCGTCGTTGGGAACTAAATTAACGAGGCTCTACTCCGAATACTAGCCTAAGAGGTAGAGTAGCAAGGTCACACACACACACACACACACATCCACACCTAAAGTAAAAAAAACAATATACTAAAAAGATATTAAAAACTTGCTAATAAAACGCTTTTAAGACACCTTCTGTTACGCTAGGAGCTAGAAACACACCCACACATACACCATTCAGTGTTAGGGTTTCGAGCCATATTTTACATGCCGTTCCATCTCTTGTAAGTAACTTGGTTTGTTCTAAGGCCTTCCTTCCTTCCTTTGATGAATGGATCTTCATCGGAGTCTCGATCCTTCATATTTCATATCAAATATTTTTTGGGATATCTAGTGTTAGCCCCCTTCTATTCAGCTGCTCATAGTATTGGATCTATCTTTTTCAACTGTTTCTACTAATGCTTTTAGCTCTCATTCTTCCTGAATACTTCGGTTTTTGACTCCGTCTCTTCTTGTTTTTCCAACCACCTTCCTAAGATATCTCGTTTCCGATGCTGTTATGTGTGATCTGTGCTTATCTCATATTGCTCAAGATTTCGTCGTATATAATAGCGTTGGTGTGTGATGTGTTTATACACTTTGTCTGGCTTCACTAGCCACATAGGTTATTATATTTTTATGCATAGAAGGCATACATCACAAGCAACAATTAATGAAAATAATAGAAATTTTCTAGTTATCTTGGATATATGGAACATGATCAGTACCTAGGTGGCTAGTAGTTTCAGACAGACTGTATATACAGTGTGTTCCAAATTCAATCCCCACCATTAGGATCTCGGAAACTATAAAAGCTACAAAGTTGGTTAAGTAGGGAAAGTGTTAGGAATTTTAGTGGTCATTTCATATCCGTTGAGAAATCACAGCCAACTTTGACCGTTTCCGAGATATCTTGGAAAAACCGAAATTTGGAGTTTTCTGTTTTCTAAATATCTCGGAAAGTATTAAGTTATTAGTTTCAAGATTTCTACATTGTGAGGGCACTTTTTTACGGAGAATCGGGTGGTACCATTTGTTTATATTTATGACGCTTTGTTTCTATTCTATGAACAACTACTTTTGATTTTCATATGGACGCCATATTGAATTTTGTCGTAACTAACCTCAGCTCTTTTTTCTCTTTTCAACGATGTGACACACGTATGGAGTTTTTGAAGAAGAGCGGGAATAAAATACATTCTTTTTATCATAGCCTACTACGCGAATAAAGAAAAAATGTATTTTATTCCCACTCTTCTTCAAAAACTCCGTACGTGTGACACATCGTTGAAAAGAGAAAAAAGAGTTGAGTTTAGTTACGACAAAATTCAATATGGCGTCTATATGAAAGTCAAAAGTAGTTGTGCCAACACTGTGTAAAATATACTTAATTCCTATTTATAAATAGTCAATCTAACAATGATGGTGAGACTAAATCAAACAGTGATATGAAATTACCTGATGTAAAAAATGAACCTGTGTTGCGTAGATCAGCAAGACAACGTCGCCCACCATCAAGATTAGATTGATAAGTTTTATAAGGCTTTAATTTTGTTTAAAGGGAAAGATGTGTAAAATATAAATAGTAGTAGTAGGCTTGTCAGTAAGTAATGTCAAGTAAATGGTTTGTGTAATCAATGATATTATTACTTAAGTTATCCTGTACTAAAACGTATATGGAACAGCAGTAGGGTAGTTGGCGATACGACGTGTTCCATTATGATAGCGACTAGTGGGAAGTGTTTCATTTATGAAGAGAATATTTTAAAAAGAGAACTTGTAGAAACCAGTTAATTTCCAAACATCATTGTTTAGATTTACAGTTAATTTTAAAGAATTTATACAAAATTTGAGTTGACTGTATAAAAATGTTTTAGGGGAAGTAGGTACTTTATTCAGTGCAGAAATTATAAGAAGTCAGATTTGGACGCTTAATCAGAAACGTTATCAATAGGTAATTTTACGTTTGTAACAGTATTATGCAAACTTTTACTCAGAATTGTGATGACAAATTCTGATAACTATTTTCGTAATTGAAGAAGTATTTGCAGCACCTCTCCTAAGACAAAACAAATTTCGGCGTGAAAAACGTCGTATTATTTGCATTACTTTATCATCGTCATTCACTAGTATTAATTTGACAAACATGTGCATTTTAACTAACATAATCTATTATAAATACATGTAAATTTGCTTAATCTAAAAGATATGTGTATTTGTAAATAAGTACCACCACTGAGACAACAATTTAAATTGTTTGTTTATATAAAACTAATTTTATTGTTACATTTAATTGTACATAAATTTAATAAATAATGCACATATTAAAAAAGTGAGTATCATGTATTGTAGAGGTAAAATTATTTTACAAAATTGTTAAATATTAAAAAAATCACAGAAATAATTAAATTAGGAATAAAACATAAAAACTTAAAAAAATACTAGTATTAATAGTTGGCTCCAGTCTTCTGCCCTTCAACCCTAAGGTGTCAATCTTAAAGCTATTTTAAGGTGCCATATTATCTAAAATCCAATCCATATAGTAATCTATCCTCGTGTAAACTGCTGGGAATCCCTCTTGACCACAAGGCTGAAGACCGAATGATACTATTCCGAACTGAACAAACCTAGGATCGTTATTGAAAATATCAAGTCGTTGTAAAGGACCACCACTGTCACCACTGCAAGAATCTCTTCTGTTTTTACCACCGGCACACATTTGTTTATAGGTTACTTTAGCGGGGGATTTTTCTTGTAACTTTTTACAAGATTCTTCTGTTACCACCGGGACTTCGAGTTTTAATAAGTCCTGGCTTTTTCTACCTAAAGTTTAAATAAATATATATAAATAACCGTCAGGATAAAATGTGTAATTACAAAGAATGGAAGAAATTATTACCAAATTCTGTTGCACCCCAACCTGTGACCAAAAGGTTTGTGTTGGTATGATTTCTGTTTCTTAAAGTTGATGTAGTTGGAAGACAGATTGGTTTTACGCTTTCTGAAATAAACACAAAATCATAATTTTATCAGCTAATTTAAGAAAACTTAGTACTAGTTTATGAGGTTCTATCTCGACGTATTTTTATCATAATAAACTATTTTAATTGTTAATCGGTTTAAAAATCATTGCTAAAGAAACAAAAAGCAAATATGAACGATAAAAGAGGATTTTGTTTGAATGCTTACATTTGCAATGCTACTTATATATTATATAATGATTTCGAAGTAAGTGTTAGTTTCTCACTGCAGATTTGGTAAGCTTTTTACCATGCCAGATTTGTTTACATTTGACTGGGGTTGGTTGATTTTACTGTCTGTTTACTGGTTATCACAGCAGTAAGGAAATAAGCCTAAATTTACCTCCCTAAATAGAGATGAACATGTACTTTGAAAGCTTATGTTTTTGATAAATTAATTATTATGTCACACGTTATTTATCTTGCAGGCCCTCGCAACGCTTCGACTGCAATCTAAATCTCACTAATCTCCCTTGCGATGTAATTAACTATTCTTGCATGTGTATTTTATTCTTGTAGATAAATACAATAGAATCAGTAAAAACTCAAATAATCTCGTAATCATTAAAAAAAAACCGATGACAACAAAACGCGTGACCAATGATCAGTGAACTATGACATTAAAATAATGTACTATTAAATGAAGAGTTTTCCGCAAAAGCGTTTAAATGTGAGTTCACTCTAAAAATCTGGCAGTGATTTTAAAAGTACGAAGAAGAAAGATGGCATTTTAAAATTAGGTATACTAAAGATTTGCCAGAACTCTAATAACAGAATAATGTGATACCACTTGGAAAAGGTTCAAAACCTGAAGGAAACTAAAAGTGTATAATGATGTGTATAGTCCATTCACTTTCCAGCATCCGTATTATAATTATTTTAAAATACTTTACTTGGAACTATATCACTGTTAATAAAAAACTCAGATTCCTGGTGCATTTCTGCCACTGATAATTCGTTAGTAATTTTATAAATGTATGCTTTAAGCTTTCTTAGAGACATTTTAATACCTGGGTATATGGACTCTGGAGGATAAATATATTATTTTTGACTTGATTTGTTTTGACAAAAGACCCATGAGAAAGTAAAACATGTTAAAAAATATTTAAAGGGTTACATCAGGTTTAAATGTTTTTCAACTGCCTTCGGAAGAATTTGTAGTGTCGTAATTATTAATGGACATACTTTCGAGCAAGAATTGTAAATATTGTGAATATAAATTTTCACAATAAATGTCATTATAAGTTGATAATAAAACTTTCGAATTGTTTTAAAGTTTGCAGATGTTTATTTATTTGTTTAAGTTATTGATTTACTTAATACCAAGAAAAAAGATAATTAAATAATTAATAACAATTAATTCTAACAAGACTGTTCTTATATAAATAATAAAAACTTCCTCCTAAATTTTAGTAAAAACTCAAATATGCAGCAAAAATATTAAATAAGAAATTACATTTTGCAGTGCAAATACAAATATAAATAAAATTTTTGAAAAAGATTGAATCAAAACTTTTCGAATTAAAACTTCAAATTAGAAACATATTCTGCCCCTGCATTCTTTTAAAATATGGAGTCTAAGAGATTAACTAGTTCAGTTAAATATTTTGAAATCAAGGTAATATTTCAAATCGGAATCTAAACTCCAGACCGGAATTTAAAGATTGTTTGATCCGAATAGTAATCGAAATGAATGTTTATGCAATAAGTTTGAAAATTCATCAAAACAGGATTCTTGTTCTTGGTACGAATTTCTAAATTTTTAGCACAAATGAGAGTTTTCAAGCTACATTCATACTCTAAAACAGCGAATTTAGGAGGTTTAAATTCGATTTTAATCTTTCAGATTGAGTTAACATTTTAAATCAAAATTTCAAGCTATAGTTTATTGCATCCAAACAAAGATCGAAACAAATCTTTATGAATACGCTTAAAAAAATTAGAATTCAATGTTCAAATTCAGATTTCAGTTCAGAATTTTATTCTGGATTTCACTTTCAAAATTTTAAGTATAAATTCAGGGTTAAAGCAATATTTATGAACTCTGAATGAAATCTGTCGCTTGCTCTTCGCATAATAATTCAAATCAAAATTCCAAATTCAGATATAAGTTTTTAGTTTGCTAAATCTAAACAAAAATCAAAATAAACTTTTGAAACTTTAATGAACAAGTTTAAAATTACGTTAAAAGAGAAATAGTTCTGAATTAATGTTTTAAAATTTCTAATCTTTGAACTGAAGGTAACATTTCAAATCAAAATTCCAAACTTCAGGTGGGGATTTTCTCTTACTCTTAAACTAAAACTTTAAACGATGTTTAAATATCGTGGATTTAAACATCAAATGAATGTAAAATTTTCCTGATTTTCAATACTAAATATAAGTCCTACATTAATATGAAACCCTTTTGAACTTAAACACCGGCAAAACTCAAAACAATGAACGTCAAATCCGGAAAGTGGAGTAAACGTCACATTTATCAGAGACTGAAAAGTTCGGTCTTTAAATTAAGATTCCAAAACTAAAACTCTGAATGTGAGTTTAATGACTTATATCTTGAATTTAGATTAGTAAATTCGTACAACCATTCCATACTTCTTCGTTGAAATTTTGCAGATTCAAAATTCGAGTTTTTAATATTTTCAAAAAATTATAAAGAAAGTGGAGTTTGAACCTGATGATTTTAGAAATTAGAAGCTATACAACACTATAAATTTTGAACCTATTAATATCAAATTTTTTGGATCTCTTGCAAACCTTAAATTAGAAACTTGAAAATCATCTTAAAAATGAAACTTCTTGCTAACTGTGAACTGAAAATAAAGGATTCAGGTTTATTGTATAAAAATAAATCAGTCTTAACATCTAAAGGTGAGAATTTTAACCTCTAATTGAAATTTCGAATGTGACTTTAAAGATTCGAATATTAAATTTAGAGTTCGTGTGGCTTTGTATTGTGTGGTTTAAATTTTGTCGAATTAAAATTTTCAGATTCTAAATGAAAAGAATATTTTTTATGAATTCTTAATAAAATTGAACCTGTTGATTTAAAAACTATAAGCCGTAAATAAATATCAGATATTTGAACCTTAAATTAATGTAAAACATTTTTGATTTTATTTAAAACTGACAAAAACTTTAAATTAGAAACTTGAATCTGAAAAAGAAATTTGTTGTATACTGCGGTTTGAATGTTAAAGATTAAGATGATTTATTTAACATAAACCAATCTGAAATATAAAGATAAGAATTTTAACCTGTAATTCAAACGTACAAAAATTAAATTTCGAATGTGGCTTTAAAGATTTGAATCTTGAATGTGGTTTAGAAAATTCGTGTAACTACTCTGAATTTTCTGGTTTATATTTTGTAAATTTAAAATTTAAATTCTGATTATTTTCTACAAATCGCAAGAAAATGGGAATTTGAACCTAATGATTATAAAAATAGTAAACCGTACAATTCAGATTCCAAAATTGAAATTTTGAAGAATCGAATCTCGAAATTCGAGTAGCAGCTTCCTCTATATTTCGAAATTTAAAGTTTAAGGAATTGAATTTTTCAGATTTAGGATTACAAATTTGTTGGTTTTCTTTGCATTAAGGGTTTAGTTTAAATTGTGCAGTTTTTTTGAAATGTTAAGAAATAAAACCGTTCTGCTGCTAAACAAATTTTTAAGTTTTCCTAAATTGAAAACTCAGATCAGTTATGAATTTTCAAATGCCATTAGTAGGTTCCAATGACCAAAGAATTTATCTTAATTAATCCTTTAAAAAATGCTATTTATTATTAAGGAAGTACGAGTAACGCGCTGAATTTATAATACATAAACTAGTGCGAATGGTTCTAAAAATAAAGTGTCTATTTAAGACTGTTACTTGATTTAATACTTACTTATTGTTATTATACAAGACGATAAAATTATATTTTTTCTATAGCAGCTGTTAAAGTGCTACTTTATCTATTAATTTGAGTAGATAAAGTAGCACTTTAACAGCAAGGGTAGATAAGGTACTATTTTAACAGAAAGGGTAGATAAAGTACTTTATTTTTTGTTTTTGACCCTAAAACGCCCATACTGATGACATTTTAAAACGTGACTCGATTTGTAATTTTTTAAACGTCAATGTCAAATAAATGTCAAATAAAATTTATTTTATAATTTTTTTCCTTTAAAATAAATGCTATAGAAAAAAATAGAGTTCAGCCGAGACGCTAATACGCCCGAGAAGATAAAAAACAATTTTATCGTCTTGTATAATACAAAATTTTATTCTATCCTCACCATTATTTACATATATTGAATTAGTTAATTATTTTGATTGATAATTATAAACGTCAAAGTCAAACGTCAAATTGTAGCTTTGATTTATAAAGAAAAAAGTGAATATGTAAAGTTTTTCCTTCTAGACGATAAAATTTCATTTGAACACGAAGTAAAGAGTAGACAAAATACAATGTTTTAACAGTGAGAATACAATAAATATTAAATATATTATTTTTTAATAGTAATCTTAATTATTACTAATGAACTCTAGATCCTGTCCAGTTAATAAACAAATTACTTGAAATTCAACTGACTACAGAATTTTACTTTAATATATTTGGGCATGAGACAGTGCCCTAAAGCAAAGCATTCAGAAAAAACTTACCAACACTGATATTTATAGGTGAAGCTAATCTAATCAATCCAATATCATCCGTTAATTGCACAGGATTGTACTTAGGATGAGGAATAGCTCGTTCTATTGCAATATCTTGCACATGGGGTGCGCAAGTTACCACACCGGGTTCATCTTCTTCGCAGTCTGGTGATGAAGAAATGTTATATTCTCCAAGACGGATTCCGAGACTGAAAAATGGCCAAAACGTTAGTTGAATTTTTCTGTATAGCTTATATCAAATTTAAAAATTGATAAACATAAAAAACTCATACTTACAGCTTTAGATTTGATAGATTTGTAACACAATGTGCAGCTGTTAAAATGTATCGATTATTAATTATAGATCCTCCACACCGAAAATCAGGACCGGTTGCTAAAACAAAAAGTACGTTTACTCACCAAATCGTTTTAATTGGTTTGCCTAAACGTGCCTGTTTCGTAAGATATTAAAGCCATCCAAGGAAATTCAAAAAGGGCAGTTTTAGTTCCTCCAATGATACGGTCTCGCCATGGTAATGGTCCACAGTCATCAGGTAATAAATTTAGATTTCTGTGAGAGGTTACGTCAGGTGGAGTTGGAATTCCTGGTTTTCCTATTACGATTGGTCCATCTGGACAGCATACTTTTACTTGGTTTCCTTCAAAACCACACTGATAACTTCTTAATATTTCAATCGAATTTTGTGTTAGGCTTTGAGATTGTTGCATCACATCTAACATTGGTTTACAGTTTCGTATTAAAATGCATGTCCCTACTCCCCTGTGGGGTGTTCTGCATGCTTCTTGTTCTAGAATAAAAGAGCTTACGTCAGGTGGAGTTGGTATTCCTGGTTTTCCTTCTGTGATCGGTCCATCTGGACAGCATACTTTTACTTCGTTTCCTTCAAAACCACAGTGATAACTTCTTAATATATCAATTGCATATTGTGATAGACTTTCAGATTGTTGGATCAAATCTAACATTGGTTTACATTTTCTTATTAAAATGCATGTTCCTACTCCCCTGTGGGGTGTCCTGCATCCGTCGTCGTCTATAGCCCATGCTTCTTGATCTAGAATAAAAAAACAGATTCATTTCAAGTTGTAAGTGTTTGAGGGTTGAATTTTTAAAGATTCCCCTCTTTTGGGAAATCAACTATTCATAAAAATTAACGGACCATCTTTAGTATGCTATGGATTTTGGATTTGGTATTTTGATGACATATATTTGTCAGAGTCCTACCTGCTGTTGTTCTGAAATCCTTTGATTCTTTATTTCCTGATCTTACTATACTGGTGTATTTTTTATACAGAGCTTTGGCTGCTGTAATTGTTTTCTCGTCCATTTATTTTTCCAATGCTTTCCACACTTTCTCTATTTTAATTCTATCAAAAGCCATCTGTGGATCTACAAAACCGATATATATTTCTCCCCATTTTTTTATGGGTGGGTTTTAGTTAAAATATTTTTTGGTTTTAAGTATTTTGTGTTGCCTGATTTAAAACCAGCCAAGAAAGGATTGTATCTTCTAGTATTGCTTCTACCGGCTTCTACCTAACAAAACTTCAAAATTCAGTATAAGTATTTGCAAATACCGATTTTTAATCTCTTAAACCTCTTTGTAAACATTGACAGTGACATTGACAGAGTCGGTGAATGTTGGGTTGCCTATCTTTAATCAGTTTTTAAAAATGTATACGCAATTTTTACTAAAGTTAAATAACGATCACGCCAATATTATACAAATTTGCAAAAGGGTTGATACATGCATAGAAAGGTAATACTGAAACCCACCCCGCTACATGCGAAAATCAATACATTGTTGATGGATGTCTTGTGCAAGTCCCTTTTCGTAAGTTTTTCATGATAGGCCATAATTTAATTACTATATTAAAATTGGTCGTTCTGGCCTTGTAGCCTATGAAGGAAAGGTCTAAAAATTTTAATTTTTACCCGTCCGTCTTTTCAACTGTCATTATTTAACTGTACCGTTATTTTAAAATTACACAATTTTTAGCGCGTAAACATGCTACTAAAACCCACCCTTAAGTGCCTCTTTATAAATATTTGGTCCTGCACTTTTCAATCCACATTACATATCTTCCATTGGGCCTTCTAGGTTCGTCCTTATTCTTGTTTCTAGGTTGCTTGCATATACGTTACCTTGTATACTCAATAACGTGATTCCTATAGCATAGTAGTCTTTAGTGTCCCTTTTCTTGAATAATGGCACTATTATTTCGGATTGCTAGTCTTTTGGTGCAGCTATTCTCAATTCTTTTACTTCATCTTTGAAGTGCAGTAATCTTCCTTTGCTTGCTTTTCCCATATGTTTGATCATTTCCGGCGTTATGCCATGCATTCTTGATGCTTTTCTTATTGTCAGCTTATTTGCGGCTTTTTCGAGTACTTTTTGGTTATGTTTTTTCTTGATTCATCGCATTTTGCCCGATTTTCTCTTAATTTTTCCCTTCTTTTTCTTGTCCTTACCCCTCTTGTTTTATTTCGTGGTCGTCCTCTAGAAGTGCTTGGAAATGCTTATTCCGCCGGTTTATTATTTCTTCTACATTCACCAGTAGGTTTCCTTGTTTGTTTTTTATATCTTTTAATGTAAATTATTTCTTCCTCGGTTGTTTTATGGTTTTATGAAATAGTTGATTTTATTTAAATTTTTTTTCAAGATTTTTTCTTTGCTTTTTAACCCTTTTCTTCTCCTCTGTTCTAGCTTTCTTATAGTTCACTTCGTCCGCAGCATGATTTATCCATTCCAATACTCGACATATGCCTCCTCAAGACTATTCATTCTCCTTGTACTTGCGCCTTCCTAATCCACTGTGGGCTGGCTATTTTTGTAATATGTCTCTCCACCTTGCCCTTGGTCATCCTCGGTCCCTTCTTCCTATTTTTGGCTTGCATATTGTTACTTTCATGCCGCCATCTGTCTTTCTCCCTGCCACTTCTGAGTGGACATTCGTTCAGCAGCGCCCTTAGTTTCTGTTCTCGTCTTTATATAAGTGTTCGTTTTTCTGCTAGCCAATCTCACCCCTAACATAGTTCTCTTAATCTTTACTATTTTTGTGTGTAGGTATTTTCTCCATGTTTCCATTTTTAAATTACTTCTTTTAATTCAGGAACCCAACACGACGTTATTTTTATCTTGCAGCTTTTTGTTCCTGCTACTCTATTTTTTTTAATTGTTACACTTTGTTTTAGGTATGTAAATTTTTCTTTTATACTCGTTGCTGTGTTTTCCATTTCTAATTTGTCTTTTAGAAGTTTTTGGTATCTCTCTTTAATATCATCTGTTCTTAATTTGTAGCTTATAATTTTTGCTTTGATTATCTTTTTTCCCCTTTTTTGTTCTTCTATTGTTGTTATGTCTAACTTTAGCACGAAATGATCACGTCTGAATTAATTACAAAAGAAAACTGGAGGAGAATATGCGGGAAAGTACCAATCAAAGGGGACAACTCAACCCAGTGAACTAAGGTAGAACGGCTTAAGATGAAGTAAGTTAATAAGAATATTACTGATACGACTGAGACTTGAATAGACAAAAGAAATTTGTTAATAAAACTGCATAAAACATATTTTTCCGTATCCGTGGTATGTAATTGACAGATTATTTATCTCTTTGAGGTTAAAAATGGCGGGTAAATATGAAAAAGCGGGACGATATGAAAAAAGCGGGATGATATGGAAAAAGCGTGACGATATGAACATTTGCGGGTTTAATTCGACTATACCACTCACATTTTGCTTAACCAATCAGATTGATCGATTTCCTTAGCAACAGCCAATAAAAACGATTTTCAAGTGAAAAAACCACGCGTGGTTTTTTCACTTAGGTATTTTAAATAAGTGAAAACAATTCATAAATAGTAATTAACTGTTCGTGATATAGTATTAACGAATACAACGCGTGATCCGATTTTCCTATGATAAATTTGGATCGGATAATTAATTCGTGCTAGTTAATTTTGGAAAATCAAATTAACTAGCACTCATAAACTATCCGATCCAAATTTATCGGAAAAACGGCATCACTTGTTATATTACTGTTGAAAATTTTGTTGCTTGTTGCCATGGTTTTAGTTATGAATATGAAATAGTAGGATTGTGTTCTACATTATAAAATTAATTCTTTTTATTTAATACGTACTTCTCATGGATGCGGAAAAATATCTAGTGCCCTACGGGTTTTGCTGCCCTCGCTTACTACGTTCGCTCGTGCAGCAGAAATCTGCGGGATGAACTATACCTATATCTTCCCTTATGACGCAATATACTACTATTATTCTTATTGAACTTAAAATGGACTTCTTCAACTACCCGAAGCTGAGCTAGGCTAGTCGTAATACAAATATTGCATTAAGGCCGCCATAGCAATATATTGAGATGATATTAATTGGATTATAAGATTATTGTATTCGATTTTAAAGATGTTGATTAATTCAATCAAGAATTTTCTAAAATAAAATAAAGCAGTGAAAGACGAGAAAATTTTCACTACAAGAAAATAGAACCTTCAATTGTTAGACTAAATTAAGCGGGAAGAATAGCTCTATAAAGTTGAACTGGATAAAGTTGGTTTACTATATAAAAATTGTATGCTAGGATATTTTGGATTAGAGCAAAAATAGAATTTGGAATACTTCAATATTGAATATTATTATTGGTAAATGGATTTCACATTGGTGCGAATTAAATTCTAGGAATTGTGAGCACTGTAAGGAAGATGCATCTCAGAACCGTGAGGGTAGATAAGTTTCCTTAATAGGAAAGATAGGAATTATTTAACTGTCATAAATCCACATTTACTAAAATTGAGTGAGTTTATTTCTAAAATAAGGACCTCAGTAACGACCCTGTGATAAGAGTTTTCATAAAAAATACCAATTAAAAATATCATATTAATTTTGACATTTCAATTTATATTTTATAAAAGGAATTGTAATTAAAATAAAATTATAAAGTAAATTCTGTCAGGATAAGTAAATCTAATTTGAATTAAATTATAAAAGCATATCATCATCATCATAACAATATACCGACTTATAAACAAAATGATTTTCCATTTATCGTATAACCCAACACAATTTACCTTGTTCGACAACAATTTTTTTGGGAAGAAAATGTTGCCTTTTTTTAATTTCAAAAAAGAAATTTTGTTCTTTTCAAGAAAATGTGTTCTCAATCGTTTCCATAAATAAACCTAGTTGCCTTTTAAATTTTTTTCTACCTGCCTTTAAGTTAATTTCAAAAGAGTATTTCATTTTTTTTTTAAGTTCTTCTAATTCCGAAATCTTTTTCAATGAAGGATTTAGTTTTACACGAAATATTCTAACTTGAAATTCTTTCCAATAGAGAAAAATTTAGTTTTTCTTCCAGAAATTATCTAGCTTCGAAAAATGATTTCCAAAAAACCTTTTTTTATAAAGGTTTTGAAATATTTTCTATAAATAGTTATTTGTATCACAAGACTAGAAACTGTCACTTTGCAAGTACGAGTACTTGCAAAGCAGTTTCTAGGCGTGTGATACACAATATTTTTTTGGCCGATAAAAATACGTTAATTATAAAAAATCATTTTTTATTCAAATATTTGACGTTAGAGAATTTATTTTTCTATGGAATTTATTTTTCTGGGCGTGACAATGGGCGTAGCAATGAGAGGGCAGAGTCAGTTCGGTTCAGCGCCACCAATCAAAAATCCTAATTTTATTTTCAGGCCGAGGTTTGAAAATAGCATTTTCCAGACGATTTATACCTATGAAAATTGAGTGTTTCTAGCCGGAGGGCGAAAAAAGATATTTTTATTTTAAAGAATTTTCTAATTTTGAATTCTTCTTGAAATAAGTTTTGCACTAAATCGTTTCTAATTTCGAAATATGGTCTAAATGAGACTTAAGTCTTCTTTTAAGAAATTTTCTAGCTTCGAAAGTATTTCCAAGGATTTTTGTTAAGTATTCTAATTTCGAAGTTTTTCTCAAAAAGAAATTTAGTTTGCTTTATGAAAGTTTTGTGGCTTTAAATTATTTCCGAAAGAAAATTTATTGTATTCCAAAACCTTTTCTAATTTTGAAATCTTTTCTAAAAATAGTTTGGGTTCACTATGAAAATTATTCTATGGAAATAATATCAAACAGAAAATCTTTGTTCTAAAAAGTTTCAAAAATATAAATTATTTTGTAAAGAACGTTTTGTAATTTATAAAAGTTTCCAATATAGTTATTTGTTTCATTAGTACAAAACATTCATGATTTCGAGACAAGTAAGACAGATCCCCGGATGACGCGCATTAGAGTCCGGCGAGTCTTACGCGTCCCGAAAACACATTTTTTGTGCGAATGAAACATACTATTTTTTCCCCAACTACTCATAAATTCGGATAATTCAGTAAAATCAACTTCCATTTTCTCTTTTACTGTTTTTAAATTTAATTTTTGTGATCTGTCATGGCGCAAATAAACAATCACTATACGGGGAAAATAAACAACAACCACGGCGATTGCCGAATGTTTCCGAAGCGTTTGTTTTTTATTTAAAATTTACCTTGTAAAACCCGATCTTGGGTCCATTTTTGTATTAGTGCAAATATGAATCGAAAAGTATACAGTTGCCAAGGTAATTGGTGAACATCTCGAAATGACTTATTTTTTACACAAAATTATTCGACAATATGGCCTCTTATTCGTGTAGTTGGTGAAGAAAGAATTTTCGTCTTCCAAAAGAACATTAATCTCTCTTTTGTTGAAACACTTTTCTTATGTCGAAATCTGTTTTAAAAAGAACTTTCTCCTATTTTAAAAATTCTTTTAAGTTGCAAACGATTTCGAACAAAAAAATTTTTTCGAAAATTTTCCTTAAACAAATTTAGTTTTGAAACGACAATTTTTTTTTTAAGTTTTGTAAGTTCGGAAGATTATCCAAGGAGGCTTTTAGTTTTGATTCGCAAAATCTTTTAATTTTCAAAATACTTTCAACAGAAAAAAAATTTCCAGCTTTAAAACACGTTGACTGCCGCCATAAGAAAAAAGTGGCATTCCCCGTGTGCCGGGATAGAAATAAATAAATAATGAACTTCTATATTTAAACTTGGAATACTCCCTAACAGATATCGCTAGCGCGTTCAATTATGCAGCAAATTGAACACTATTTTATTCCCTACAGGCCATATATACTTTTGCAACCATTAGTAAGAGGCCGCGTTCATTGCAAGCCATTGAAGAGAGTACCTACTGTGCAACACTGGTGATGCTCACGGCACCAAGGTGAACTATTAGTGAGAATCACCGGTGATGCTCACGGCAGTCAACGTGTTAAATAATTCACGAGAAACAATTTATTTTTTCTTCTCTAAATTTTCTAGCTTCGAAATTATTATATTAATTATTAAAAGAACGTTTTAGAATTCAAAAATTTTTTCAAGAAAATTCTATATTTTTGATATCTAGTCCAAAAAGAAATTTGTTCTGATTTAAAAAATTTTTAAGTTTAAATATTTTCTAAAAAGTTTCGAAAGTTCTCTATAAACAAATTTAGTTTACTTTCAGAAAGCTCAACAGCTTTTTAAATTGTTGCCAAAAGAAAATTTATTTTCCATAAACTTTTCTAATTTCGAGGTCTTAAAAAAAAAATGAGTTCATTTAAGTAGGTTTTCTAAGTTGAAAATAATTTCCATTAGGAGAAGTCTTTTCTACGAGGAATCGGAATTTTTATTTTTCTTAAATTCTAGTTGTTACACAGTTACTGAACTTTTTTCTTATTAAAATGTCATCCTCTTTTGACATATTGTTGCAATCAGATCACCACTGATTCATTTACTTAATAAAATTTGTTTTTGCGTAAAATTAATTATTGCAGACCTTCGGCGCACTTTACGCCCGCGACCTTAGTTACAAAACAATTTTTATAAAATCGCTCTTACCGTTCATTAAAAAAATGCTGGCAGTGCTCTAAAACGACTACATTATTTTAAATTGTTAGAATTTATAACTATAAAGTAAACGTATTTTCGAAAAAATCGAAAGCTAAAACTTACGTGCTTTAGTTAGCGTCGTTAATCCCACACAGATCACACCTAGTGTAAACATGACACTGCACGACCTTTCTGTATACGATGCCATACTATAATTCTGAATAAATATATCAATGGTTACTTGATAAAGACTTGATACCGCTGTCCAGTGACTGTTATAAAGTGGCTGACACTGACCATGTTACGTGGGAACAGACAGAGTGGTTTAGCCTGGGGCTGCGCATGTGATGTTTAATAAAAAGAAATTCTCACAAATTTGTGGTAGCTTCATTCATCTCGTTAATTAAGTATAATTTAGTTTCCTTTTTCATGACCCATCAGACCCATCGATAATTTAGCGAACCGTACCAACCGTACTATCTTGTATCAGACTTTCTGAATGAAACTTATGACGGCAACGAATTTTTCCAAATTTTCACTGTTTACTATTAAGTTAGATAACGTAATTAAATATTAAACAGTAAATTAGTGGCTCGCTAATTTCTGCGTTTTATATCGAATTAATTTATTAAACGTAACCCATAAAGCTCAGGGAGAAGTCCACGACTAACCTACTAAAATATTTAAAGAAGTTCATTAATAACAACTATTTTTATTATAAATAAATCAACTCATAAATTTGCGCCAAAAAAAGCAATGGAAGAATTTAAAATACACCTTAATCCGTTACTGTGTCGTACCATCCAGCTACCAAACATTTTCGCAACATCACCAAATTTTCTCACAGTAATGCCTATATAAGATGTAGACGGGGAAATTCCTATGCCATTGACCTTTGTTAATAGCAGACCGGATTTAATTTAAACAACAATTATTTACGTAAACTCATTTACAAACACAAGCACCAACTTTTTGCTGTGAGCAAGTGTTTTTCTTTTTTTTTTTATATTTCTGCGACATATTTGTATTGATTTAGCTAATACTTGTCCTAAAAATAAGCAGGTTACCTGGGAGCTTCCTGTTACCTTGTGCAAACAAAGAATTACTAGTATTATACGTAATAATTATTATAGTTTTTATAGTAGTACGATAGTTACTATTCCATGGTTAAATGTAGAATGGATGAAGTTTTTTTTAAGCTTGGAAATGAAAAATAGTGTATAAATTTGGGGTGCGTGAAGTTAGCAAAGTAATAAAAGCACTAACTTTTATAATTTGCATTAGTGCATCGTTAGTGCACTATAAATTAACATCAGCAAAGTGCGCATTTTATAATTATCCCAAAATATTTTTTTTGCTAGCTTCTCACCTAGAAAAGTGTTTTTCTAAAATCCGAGGGAAAACGTGTGAAGCGGTTAGTGCTTCGTTAGTGCACGTTAGTGCACTATAAAGTTTTCGAAAAAAATTATTCGCTTTCAAGCTGAGGTATCACTTTTTTCGCGTTCGCACCTAGCCAAGCTTTTTTCTTAAATCCGAGACCTCTGAAGAGGTTAGTGCTTCGTTAGTGCACGTTAGGGCAATATAAAATTTTCGCAGACACACGATAACAATTTCATGTTAAAATATACTATTAATTTTAATTAAATATTATTTTGTCTCCTTTCAATAATTAAGGAATATCTTTATGCCAAATGGTGAACACTTTGCTAAATAAAGGCATTATTGATTAATACGCTTAGCAGTTAGGCATTACATATACAATGTGATTTTGTAAAAACTCAATTGTTTATAGTTATTTTTTCTAAATGTCTAGATTAAAACCTACTTTTCGATTGTGTTTCCTGAAATGTGAAATTCTTTTTTCTTAGAAAAAGCTTGCTAAACATTTCAGTCTATTTTTTTTAACCAAGAAAATGTTTTACTGAATATTCTAGCCTTTTAAATTTTTCTTTTTAACATTTTGTTTCCTAAAACGTGAAACCCTTTTTACTTACAAATGATAAACAGTTCAGTCTGGTTCCTCTTGAAGAAATAAACTGCTTGCATAATGATTTCCAAACTAACTTTCAGCTACAACGATCTAGGCATTCAAATTCCTTTTTAACATTTCGTTTCATAAAATATAAAACTTCTTTTGCTTAAGGAAAGCTTGCTGAACGTTTCAGTCTGCTTCCTCTTATTAAGGCAATGAAATAAAATGCTTGCACAAACAAAGTCTGAATTACAACGATATATATTTTGTCGAATATTCTAGGTTTTCAAATTCTTTTTCTTTTATGATTTACTAAACAAATTCATTATAGTGAGGTGAAGGCAAGCTTATATATTTTTGCTAAAGTATATAACTATATTAAAGAAATCATTTCGAGACTATTCAACTCATATGTCATCTGCCAAAAATCGACCAATCAAAATGCAAGATTTGACGTTTTTGAGCCAATCAAACGAATTGTTTCGACAATTTTTTCGAGTGATACGAAGCGACAATTTTTTGAAAACAGTTTATTGCTAGTTATATCCAACAGAGAACAATTTTCATGTAAACAAACTTGAATGTGGACTAATTTATGAAAAATGATTCGATGGAAATGATTTTTTTTGTTGAATAGTCGAATATAATTACACAAGAGGTTTATTTAGTCGGATAAATATTTTTTGCAACGAAAACGTATTACTTAGCAATTAGACGAGAAAAATTGACAGCAGATAAAATCACGACGGCCGAAGGACGGAGTTGATTTTATCTGCTGTCAATTTTTCGAGTCTATAATTGCTGTAAAGCAATATTAGTTTGAGTTTTGCAAATAAATATTTATCCTGACTAAATAAAACCTCGAGTGCAATTCGGCGAGACAATTTAATGAATGAATAATACAAAATTAATTTTTTTATTTGGTATTGAAGCTACAATTATTAAACGTACAATTCAAAGTTACATAGCAACTAAGGTTAAGGTAGTATTTTAGCCGGATAAAAGTTAGGGCAAACTTTTAGCCGCTGTTAAAGTGACAAAATCACAGTGGCTTATGGGATTTTTTATACATGAATTAAATTGTCCCTCAAATACCATTCGTGGTCAAAGAATTGTAGATTATTTTTACTGTATAATCACTCATGTTGCTTGTGATTGCGAATACCACTCGTGCTGCGCACTCGTGATATTCATATGCAAGCACAAGGAACATTCGTGATGTTACAGAAGAAAAATAATCGACAATTCTTTGACCACTCGTGGTATTCTAAGTGAATATTTTTAATATACTTTTAATTTTATTAGTCTGAACTGTAGAATTCCCAATAATTATTTATACATCTGCAGTTTGTCAAGGTTTCACTTCGAAACTTTCTTTTTCAATTTAATTCATACTAGAAATCTTTGACGCAAAACTTATAATTGATATTCACTGTAATAACGTCATCCGTAAATCTAATCAAAATTCTGGACTTTTATTGAAAACTGTAAATACTTATTTCGAACAACGAATTTTCTTATTTGCATAAAATTTGCATAAAATTAACATTAAAGTTCCTTGCTTATACGTAAGATGGAATTTGTAACTGGAGTAGAAGTCTGTTAATTTCCTGCTTGTAATAGGTAAAACACATCCATTCATTTAAGAAAATACTTCTATAAATTATAATAGCATCGTTAAATTTCTGCGTCATTAAATTCATTCCCGTCTTTTCTAATTTAACCTTGAACTATTATAAGAACTACAGAAAAATCTCAAAATATCAGATATATTTTTGTTTAAATCGGTGGCAAATAGCAAAATAAAGTATCTTTACGGGCCTTTTCGTAAAATATCAGTTAAATATTGAAACTTTTTTTCAAATAATCATCAGTTCAATAAATTACTCTAAGCACGTTAAGCTTGACTATCGCTAGAGCTTATTTGTAAAGTTTGATTTTTATGTTTAATATAAATATCAAAGAAATCTGTTATCTACCAAGATGGGAAAAAAAAGCGATCTCTCAAAATATATCTGTTATATAACTTCAATATTTTATTACAAAGCAAAAAATTCTGTTATGGAATTAAACACAAAAGTGAAATAATTAAAAACAAAAAGAAGATAACACATTAACCGAAAAGGAAATGGAAATAGGGGGGAAGTAAAAAATAAGAGACCAGGAATAATAGATGAAAAAGAAGCTAAATTAAGATTATATAGTGCAACAACTAACAAAATAAGGTTGTGTTGAGAATAAATGTAGATGAAAGCCCAAAGTATTAAAAGGCAAAAGGTGTTGTTTTTGTTTTAAAGATTAGGACTACTGCGGCATTTAACGAACCATCCGGTTATTCTGGATTCCCTTAAGCATTTATTGTAGATTTGTTGTAGTTCTTGTTTGATTAGTACTTGGCCATCCTATTTTGTCACTTCTACCACAATTTCATCATCTTCTGATGTTCGCTTGTATAACATTTTATTTAACCTCCTCTTCTCCCAGTTATACCTTTCGATGTTAGGGTTTTGAGGCATCTTTTATATGCTGTTCTATCTTTTGTAAGTAAGTTGGTTTGTTCTAAGGTTTTCACGTCTGCTTTTCTAATGTTGCCTTCCCAAGTACTTCTGGCTCTTCCTCGTAGTCTTTTCCTTCACTATTTTATACTTTTCTGGTGCTCGTTTGTTCGGCATATATTTTAACGTACTTACTTACTTACTTACTTACTTCATGTTTTCCTAGTTATAGCTTTCATTCTTAAAGCCAGGGTAGAGCAGTGGTAAGAGTGTCAAGCTAGCGTTACATTAGTCTCCGGTTCGAATCTTCCAATGGGCAGGGTTTTTCTGAAGTTTGGAGGTCGGTATCGAGTCCTGGTGACCATTCGTCGTTTAGAAGCAAATTAACGACGCTCTCCTCCGAATACAGGTCTAAGAGGTATAGTATCAAGGTCGTACACGCACGCCCATACACACTGCTTCACACAAAGTAAAAATAACAAGATACTAAAAAGGGTGAATTAGTCTAGCAAACTAATCACTCATATGATCTTGCTACTGAAACGTCTTTAAGACGCCCTATGGCCCACTAGGAGTAAAACGAACATACACACATACGCCTTTCAGTGTTAGGGTTTCGAGCCATCTTTTATGTGCTGTTCTACCTCTTGTAAGTAACTTGGTTCTAAGGCCCTCCATTGTTTCATGGCTGAATCTTCTTCGGAGTCTTGTTCCTTCACATTTCATACCAAATATTTTTGGGGTATTTTGTGTTGGCCTTTCTATTCAGGTGTCCATACTATTGAAGCTGTCTTTTTTCAACTGTTTCTATATTATATTTGGTTGCAGATTTCATCATCGTCATCATCATCACCAACTGCACGGTTTAGGCCTTTAGACCTGTTCTGGATCAATACTCCATTTTTGCCGTGGGCGTCCTACATCTCGTTTTCCTCTAGGTTTATATTGTATCGCTAGTTTCGGTAGACGTTCTTTGGTCATTCTCTCAACGTGTTGTTTCCAGTTTGTTTTGTATTGTTTTATTCTGTCAGTTATTGAGAAAATATTTAGACATAAATAAAGCAGATTGCATTTGCTTTATTTATTCTATTTCTTATTTCATCGTATATATTCCCATTCGTACTGGTTATCACCCCTAGGTGATTTAATAGTTAGACGTTTAGTTTGCATCTATTTGCATCGATATCTGTTCATGTCGTTGTTTTTTTTGTTACGTTTAAAACTTTACTTTTTCTATATTTATCTCCATAGTTTTTGCTTTTAGTTTTTACTTCCAAATTATGATTTCTCTGCGGTAGTCTTTCACTAGTTGCCATAATTAACATATCGTCAACGTTTAGCTGGTCTTATGTCAACACTGTTTATTTAGATAGCCCAAACTGGTATTGCTTATTTTAGTTTTACACAGTGTACTTATGTAGTCCATATATGTATGTATATACCACAAACAGCAGAGGGCTTAGAATACTCCTTTTAATAGCGAATTCTTCATCATTCAGTTTCACCACACCTGTCCCATTCCTGCTCATGTGTTTAATTGCCCTCTTGTAATTGCAGTGTAAATGGGGAATTGTACTTGTCTGCCTGACCTATCCGCTACGTGTTCTTCTTGTAACTTGTTTTCAATTTCTGATTTTAATTGCTTTTCGAATATATTATAAATATCAGCGAGGACAGACCTTCTGCCCTGTAATTAACGCATCGAGTAGTATCTCCTGTTTTGCAGATTGGCCCTATAATATTGTTATTCTACTCATCAGATATTACTTGCCGTAAGATTGCTGGAAGATTCTTTTCAACCCCTTACTTTAGGTCCTCCAAACTTTAATACCGCTGCTCATATTCGATCTTCAACAACTGCCTTTCCATTTTTTGTCTTCTTTAGGGAATCCACTATTCTTCCTTCGTTTTATTGAACTTCATGATTTTCTTCTTGTACTGGCTGGTCTTCGTAACATTTCCCTCTTAATTCTGCTCCTTCTTCTTCTCCTCAGAATTTTGGTGAGTAATATTGATTACATGCTCTAAGTATCTTTTTTGAGTATGTTTCGTTTCGTTTCGTTTCTAATACACCTGACCTTTAGTGATTTGTTTTCTGTTTGCTTTGTGACCACACACTTTAAAAAGTTATTTTCTTTAAAGCGTTCAGTATTTCATCTTTCGTAATTTTGGGAATTTCCTCAGGTCCCATGTATTTAGTTTTCTTTCGATCTTTTTCTTTTTTCAGCAGAAGGTTCTTTTTTACTTGCATAGAGTGTTCGGTAATGTGTTTCTACAGTCTTTGCCACTTCTACGACTTCCGTGATTTCTTTATTTTCTTCATTAACTACATAAGTTTGTTATTTGATTGTTTCTCTCTCTTATTTTCATCGGCAGATATTTTAAACTTTGTCGTTTTTTGGAGTTGCTTTTATTTTCATATTTTTATATTTCTTATTATCTTACTTTATTCATTTAGTTATCTTCGTATTTCAACTAATTTCACTTTATTAGATTTGTAATACTTCTTCGAGGTTTCATGAGTTCTTATGTTTCCACGGTTAGTTTATTTGCATCGTCTTTTTTATCATTTTTTATTATTTTATTAGCCTTCAGGAAGCTATATATGTTACTTCTATATTTAGAGTTTCTATATCTAAATCAAGTTGATTCAATTCTCGACATGCCTTCAGCTACTGTACTTCCATGTTTAGTTCTTTGTTTCTTTCGCTTGTTATTTTGTACTAATTTTTCTCTTTCTTTCTGTTTTGTAGTTGTAGATAGATTACCCAATTTTTGCATTTCCATCTGCAGCTTTCCAGGTTCATCTGCTTTGTTTAGGTTTTTTTTAAATAAGTTTTCATTAAATATAAGTTACTTTCGTTAATGTAGTTTATTAGTATTTCTCCTCTGTTATTTCACTTTCCCAGTTCAAATGGTTCAATTCCCTGTTTATTCGGATCCCCACTTTCGCATTAAAATCTCTCATTATTACTGTGAAAATTTTCACGATTGAAATTGAATGCCCCAAGGTAAGTTAAATAAACCCTTATGCCATATTTCCTATAAAATAGGCATGATAGACAAAACAAACATTAGCTCAAGATGACGTTTTTAGTGAAGCATGTTTTAATACAATTCTAATTTAATAAAGCACAAGAATTACACAAAGATTTCTGCAGAAATAGTTATTCTGATCGACCATTTCCTGGTGAGTAATGGTTCGACGACAACGAAACACTCTCATCACAAAGAAAACTGAAAGGCAGGCCATATCCCCCTTGGGATGAAGAGCCTAAAGAAGAAGAGTTATTCTGACAAACTTCCAAAAAATAATAATAAAGAAAATGATAAAACATGTCTGACCCCTGTGAGTTACATCATTTTTTTATGCTAAAGAATAAAACCAGAGCTGTTAAATTAAAGATAAGTGAAAATATGATAACATTATACAAGTTAAAACAATGGGAAGTATAGCAATGTAAAGTAACAATTGATAATATTTAAATTGCAGAATTACAACGCAAAACAAAAACATGATAATATAGAGGTAAACAAATACGTAAACAAGGTAGATTTCACGTATTAAACAATAAAAATAAAGAACAGCAACATTAGAAGGTAAACATATAAGCTAAGTCAAAATCATTGGCGTGTACAAAATACTAGTCAGAACAATAACAAAATATCAATGAAGATTTTAACTCAAAAAACTCAAGAAGAAGATTTAAAATGACTAAAGAAGAACATGCTAAGAGCAATGGTAGACTCAGTGAGAGCTAAGGAGGGACCGGCAATACCGATGGAGGATTAAAAAAGCAAATCGCTAAAAACAAATAAAGGGAAAATAGAAAAGTGACGATTATTCTGAAATGAAATCGAGACGTAGGATGCAAATGTTCTTTTTGATGACTACACCAAAAGACCATATAAATAATACATGTAATGCATCACGCAATTACCAGAAAATTACACCAAACAATTTTGGAAGTAAAAAACAGAAGTTGGTGATGGTTCTGGAAAGACAAAATGTATCTAACCTGTATGCCGAAAAATAAACGAACTGTGAGCAAAAACGAATATAGAAAAATCGGGTTTTCATAAACAGTTACAGTTTGATTGAATTTTTTAGGTTTATCGTAACGAAAAAACAAAGGTGTTGAATTTAAACCTATCCGTTGTACTTGTATCCTTTTTCTTTTTTTTATAATAAGCCAGATCCTACTGGTACAGTGTACATACCACATTTTAATTATTATAAAAATATAGACCTACTTTTTTTAGTAGTTGTCTCAGCAAGAAAGTATTTTTTTATAAACATGAATGCTATGAAAACAACGCCTTTTACTTGTTTACAAACTGTTCTTTATATTTTAAGATTAATTAACCAATAATGCCATCACATAATTAAGCGTATGCAATCGCTTATCAGTGTTATGAAAAACAAAAGTATTACAACATTTATGACTAAGAATACCAGTGTGAATTTGTTGGACGAAACACCACGATTTATTGAAGAATTTTCCTGCAACGTTTTGGACTTTCTTCTTTCGATAAACACTAGTACTGATCAGCTGGGAGAGAATACGACCTTCGGAATTTACTATTTCGTTGAGATTAACTACAAGATTCCCCAAAATTCTTAGACAAATCTATGTTGTTTTATTTCGAATTACTGATGCATTTTTTTTTTATTGCTTATAATAAATGATAATTTGTTACGACAAGCGTAAAAGCCACCGTTTTCGATATTCCAGTAACACTCATCTTTATTCATACTAATTTATTAATGAAAATACTTACGTGCTGTCACTTTGAAAATTGTTATTCCTATACACACTATAATTAAAGCACAGCTCACTGCATATTTATCTGTACTCATTTTGATGACGGAATTTCTTTAGGTTATTTGATTAAACCGCACAGTAGCAAACTGCTATTGGTGTAAATATCTATTACGATATTTTTACATCGCACCGTTTTATCGGTTGGAACAGCTGCAACACAGATGATTTCTACTGAAATTGTGTGAATATTTCCTTGTATAATTTTGTATGACTATTGATTACAAAGTAAATCTCGAGAATAATTATGTGTATTAATCAAGATGACATTGGCATGTCGCAGAAGTTATTTAATAAACAAACGATTACTACTTACTGTTAATTCTGAATAATGTGGCATGCATTTGTAAAAGTTTTTAATAAAAAAAAGCAGTTTTTCAGTAAAATGTGGAATTCTATAAAGTTTAAATACATGTTCTTAACGTGGAGGTAAAATCTTTAATTTCCTTGGTTTCCTTGTTTAAAAAGGAATCCCCGATTTTAATTGTCTGAATTTTTATTGTTTTGATCTCATTTTAGATATTTTCGAAAATGTAAACCTTTAATTATATTAGATGTAGTTACTCAACCCTGAAAACAATGAAACATTAAAATACGCATGCGTATTTCGGCAACTTAATATGCTTAGTGGAAAATGTAATAGCAAAAATACGTATTTTAAAAATATTTTATTGTGGTTTTCAGGGTTCAGTAATGTTGCATTAGATCAAACCACAACCTCAATTCCCGCTTTAGTTGTGCAATAAGAGTAAAAACTTGAATTTTTTATTTAATAAATTAACAAGGGTGGCTGGGTAATAACCTCAATTGCTGAAAGGGGAAAGCAGTCGAAAGTATAAATAATTAGCATAATAACCAAAAGTACAGCTAATACTGCAAGAATGTAATCTCTGATTAATAACTTTAGGTAAGTATATGAATAATAATTTTCAGAACTGTTGATGAATAAAGCGTTAAATATTTACAGGTGGCAGGTTATGTGGTATTACAATAACTGAAAAACCACAAATTAATTTGTTTTTTAAATTTCGAGTATCCGTATTCTCTGAAATTAGATAGATCAGATTATCTGAAGTGAACAGGTGAATGTATATTGGTTGAAAATTAATTGTTAAGTTTATTAAATAGCAGGTTTCCAAATTACCAAGGTAGTCAGCACCATATTAATAACAGATTAATAATGGACTTTGATTATAACTGGAATTAAAATATATATTTTTCTGAAGTGGTAACAGGTAAACAGCCTTCGAAGGGCCGTTCCTGGATGTTGGCCGCCCGGGTGCAAATATGGCCGGCCTTAATTTAATATTATTTAATTACGAATTAATTATGCAGTATGTACTATTATATCTCTATACAGTGTGTCCACATGGTGATGTATAAAATCGATAAAATTGTTAAAAATGAGTTTACGAAAAATCCGTCGGACAAGTCGAGCGATTTGTATTAAATTCTATATTTTGACAGGATTTACTGATTTTTCCCGACAGTTTTCTAATAGCTATGACGTCATAGATATTTTTTTTGAATGGTAACCCCTATTTTTTATTACGTCATTCGAAAGAGCGCATTTTTTTACAAATGGTAAGTTAAAATTTATAGTAGGTTGCATTATAAACTTCTTCAGCAAAAATTATTTTATAGTAAAAAAATTTATTTCTTTGAAAGTAACACGTGTAACATTAAAATAAAATTAAACTTAATCTGGTGCTCAAATTGTGCTCCGTTTGCAGCTTGACCGTGTGCAAGGCGTGTGATCAGGTGTTCAAACTTCTGTTCAATACTCTATAGCTGTTGTAATCCACACACATTACTTAAATTAAAAAATAAAAGAACACTTAGTCAAGCAGTTCGCTGTCAACTTCCGTTCTGAAATGAGTAAGAATAAGTAAGAAGAATGGTGCGATTATCCGAGAGGGAACGAATCGAAATACTCACCATGATTGGTTTTGGTGACAGAGTTCGGACACAACAGGAGGTAGCTCGTTTATTTAATGAATTTCATCCTGATCGTACCCCTATTTATCAAACGATGGTAAGCAGAATTGAAGCCAAATTTAATGAACATGGACATGCTAGGGACCTACCCAAACCTGGTCGGTCAGCAAGTGAAGATCTACAGCTCCACGTATTACTGACTGCACAAGAGCATCCACATTCGACACTTAGAGAAGTGGCTAATAGGTTTGAAGTGAGGAAATCTACAATCTACAAAATATTTCGTAGACACAAATATCATGCTTACAAAGTTCATCTGATACATGAGATGGCTGAAGACGATTTTGATCGTCGAATTCAATTTCAACAGTTGATGGAAATTTGTAATGCCAACCCAGATTTCGTAAAGAAAATTATTTTTTCTGATGAATCAACTTTTTGTCTGAATGGTGCAGTTAATAGACAAAACTGTCGGTACTGGGCCCAAGAAAATCCGCATTGGATGATGGAGGTGCTTACCCAATATCCTCAGAAAATTAATGTGTGGTGTGGGATAGTTGGCGATAGAATTTTGGGTCCTTACTTCTTTGAACAAACGCTGAATGGGGAGAGATATCTGGAATTTCTCCAGAATGGACTTATTCCGGCCCTGACAGTCTTATTTCCAAATCAAGCAGACCCTGATATTCCACACAACCGCATTGTCTTCCAACAGGACCAACCCCATTACGCCGCGCATGTACGAGAATATTTGGATCAGATTTTTCCTGACAGGTGGATTGGAAGGAGAGGTGCTATAGAGTGGCCTGCTAGATCACCAGATTTAACTCATCTCGACTATTTCCTGTGGAGTTACTTGAAAAGTAAGGTTTACAAAACTAAGCCCGTAAACTTAGAGGACTTGAAAGGTCCAGGTGCGGAGGCACCTTTTGCATCTCCGCGAGGAACTGGCTTGAGCCTTCCTCGCACCAGCTGGTAAGTAAGACTAATACTTGGAGCCGTTAAAGGTTAAGAATTTTCTTCTTCGTCATTATTTCTCTTTTATACCATTATAGTGTTGGATTTTGACTGAAGTCCTGTATCACTTTTCTTAAATTTGTTTGATTTTCGACCATAGTGTCTTAGGTAGTCCTACGAAAGATCCTAGGTGTGATTTCCTCTTTTCCCCACTATCCCCATTTCTGTTATTTTTCTTCATCTCTCATTCATTTTGGAATACCATAGGCGTTTAGTTTGTCATTCGTTCACTCATGAAGAAAAATGTAACTCATTGTGCTCTTGGTTCTCACTCTGACCCCTTTTCTCTGCTGAATTTTTGTATTTATGCTTTTTACCTTGCGTAACTCACGATTTAGCACTGTCTCTTGCTAGCTATATAATGTAATTCTGCAGATTTTTATTTTTGTGTTATTTCGAGTTCCTGTGAGATAATAACCGTGTTTTGGGACTGGAAAGGAAAGGAATTTTTGGGAGGGAAATAAATGCAGACCCATGAAGTTTAAAGATGAACTGGCGGTCGGTTTTTAGAATGAGGAAGATAAATGTTTTGATCGGAACGAGGATTGTGTTGAAAAATAGCGGAAGGTTGTCACTAACTGGAGAAATAAAACAAGGGATAATGTTGTCTTCGTTTTATTTAAACCAAAACAGTACTCTTTTTTGTCGGCTCTTCCATTGTTCTCCAATGCACCCTATAGTACAGCGTGTATTTTTCTTTGGAAATATGGAGACATACCTTATTCTCTTAACGAGCACTAAGAACCTTATTTGGTTTTGCACTATAAAGTTCTTTCCCCCTAGATCTTATGTGGGTTCTTTCTATCCTTTACGATTTCATGTTGTTATGTAATCGTATAATGCTGTGAATCAACCTTGCGTGCTTTGTATCTATTTTTAGGCAGATAGTTCTGTACTCTGTACGCTGCATGATTCTAGTCTAGTAACTCCTAGAATTGCGATATGAAAGGAAAATAAGCCCAAAAGAATCTATGTCGGCAATAAACATCGTTTTACCCTCCCTCCCCCTATGCCAAAACAGACAAGTTTTTGAATATTGCTTAGCATTAAGGGCCCCTGACACGTTCGTGATTCATTCCAATTTTACCCGTACCGTCTAATAACGCACGGGTAAAACAGAATGTGTATGCGCAATTCACGCGTGAAAAATTGAAACGAGCACGGCACGAGCAAAATCCAAAATAATTTGATTTTCACTGTGTGACGTCACACCGTTCGGGTAAAATTGAGTAAAAACCGAACGTGTATTTGTATTCACTGTTCATGCAGACTGCAGACCAATTCTAATTGATAAGCGTATTTGTGAGGTTGCATTTAATTTGTACAAGTTAAATAACTACGAACGGACACGTTTCTTCCCTTGGAGCAATAATATAGCAATACTAACAGTACAAATTTTGTGTTTTAGCTTCATCTTGTATTTGGTATACTAGCTGTACAACAAGCCTGTTCATTCAAAATTGTACCTTAACATCGAATAAAACAACGAACGTGTAAATGCGCCTTTCCGGTTCGAGTAAAATCGTCCGTTTCAATCCTGAGCGGGTAAAATTGGAACGAAGCACGAGCGTGTCAGGGGCCCTTTAGGCCTGTTATCTTTTGATTTACCTTGACCCATAATACTAAGGCCACATACGTTAGGGCTGGTCTAACCACTCTAGTGTACATCCAGTGTACCATGCATGACCTTAAACCTCATGATTTGTCAATTCGTCTAATTACTGCCATAGTAATTTCCGATTTTTTTATAATTTTTTCTATTGTACTATGTTAGTTCCAGGTAAGTTTGGAATTAGAATAACTCTCAAGTAGTTTACCTCACACGACAAGTTCATTTCTCTTTTTCTCAAATGAAACGGTAAATGGTAATGCCTTAGTTTTCTGGGGATTGACCAGCAAAGCCTTTTCCTTCAGTATACTTAGCTGAAACATTTAGGCCTACTTAATGCATTCCCTTACCGAATTTATTTCTCATTTACTATGATGACCAAGTCATTTGTGTAGCCTATTGGAGAAAATCGGTCGTTGCTAAGGGTCCTCATTAACCATCCATAGCAATGGTTTGATTTTCGACCATAGTGTCCTAGGTAGTCCTACGAAAGATCCTAGGTGTGATTTCCTCTTTTCCCCACTATCCTCATTTCTGTTATTTTTCTTCATCTCTCATTCATTTTGGAATACCATAGGCGTTTAGTTTGTCATTCGTTCACTCATGAACAAAAATGTAACTCATTGTGTTCTTGGTTCTCACTCTGACCCCTTTTCTCTGCTGAATTTTTGTATTTATGCTTTTTACCCTGCGTAACCCACGATTTAGCACTGTCTCTTGCTAGCTATATAATGTAATTCTGCAGATTTTTATTTTTGTGTTATTTCGAGTTCCTGTGAGATAATATCCGTGTTTTAGGACAGGAAAGGAAAGGAATTTTTGGGAGGGAAATAAATGCAGACCCATGAAGTTTAAAGATGAACTGGCGGTCGGTTTTTAGAATGAGGAAGATAAATGTTTTGATCGGAACGAAGATTGTGTTGAGAAATAGCGGAAGGTTGTCACTAACTGGAGAAATAAAACAAGGGATAATGTTGTCTTCGTTTTATTTAAACCAAAACAGTACTCTTTTTTGTAGGCTCTTCCATTGTTCTCCAACCGAATTTATTTCTCATTTACTATGATGACCAAGTCATTTGTGTAGCCTATTGGAGAAAATCGGTCGTTGCTAAGGATCCTCATTAACCATCCATAGCAATGTTCTACGTTAGTCGAGAAATAACTACTCCTTGTCACTGGAACATGGACAATGTAATGTACCATCGACTTGCAGATGGTTTCCTCCACTTTCAGTGTTCTAACGACTAAGGTGATGGTGTTATTGAAGGATATATCTTCTAAGGCTTCGTATATGTTCAAAAATGCGCTTAAAGTACTTCTTGTTGAATTGTTTCCAAATACATTGGAACATAGATTTTGCTAGTCAAAGGACGTATAATCCAGGAACGTGTACCCCAAATAATTCATAGTATGTATTCTTGTTTTGATATGCTTTCCAATGGTAGTTACTAGAGCACTTCACGTAGTTCCCAAAATCCTTCTCGCTGATTTATTATACCGATTTAGAAATGTTTTACATTCCTCTCTTATTTCTTGATGCTTTTGCCCTATTAAATAGGACTTTAATTGCGAGTTTATCACTTCGCTAGGCCTGTCGAGAAGGGGATGGTGATGAAGTATTTTCCTCCCTGGCCTGAACATTTTTAGGGCCCGGATTTGCTAAAAGACTGTGGCTTTTTCATATTTATTTTGTTATAATACGTACCTATTCAAAACGGGGGCCTTTAAATTGCTACCCTCAGGGTCCTTATTTTTGTCCACGGCTTTTATTAAAAACAAAATTTGAAAAAATAAGCTTTTCTCTTGAAAATCCTGAAATTGGTATTGCAACAAAACATATGATTCTATTATTTTAATCATAGATTGATTTCATCAGAAACTTCCTTAATTCTGTACAAACTCTCTCATTACAGTTTTGTTAAAACGTTTTTTTTATTTGACCATTCAATGAAAAATACTCATTTGTAAATTATTAGTCCAGTCAATAGAGACAAAAAAATGACTTTGCCTGCGGGGAAAGTTTATACTTAGTAAAATTGAAGTAATTTTCAATTTAGCGCAATAACTCGAAACCAAAAGGAGATCGCCCATTTCTGTTTCGACCATTGAATTAGTCCCAAAAAGTTGGCCCAATAATGTGCAATTGGTTTTGCAGTATCTGTACAAATAACAAAGTTACCCATACATGTACGTCGAATTTTGGACATTCTGTACAAGAAGGCTTGGAAACATGTGCTACCTGAGTGAAGGATCAGAAATTGGGGGAATGTTTCCTGGAACGCCTGGAATACCCAGTTTAGTGTGTCTGTAGTTTACAGTCGTGTCGCACCTTCGGTGGTTCGATCATGGCTACCCGGATTTCCTCTGTCTTAACTTGTAAACCATTGACCTGAGACACATTTGTTTTATACAAAAGTTGTAGAAAATTTTACTCTGTACAGCTTTGTATATAACTATTTTTACTACTAAATGCAGCGGAAACGAGATATTTTTAAAGAATTCGATTTTGGCGCCATCGGCGTCGGCTGCAACTTTTCGTGTTTACAAAATGGACAAAATTGCCAAGTATAAACTTTCCTCGACATTTTGCAAGGTAAAACTACCTATTGACTGGACTAAATATCAATTTTTCCGCGTGACTATCCAGAAAAGTCAGGGGTCGCAAAGGTTGCTATAACAATTTCCATTTTTAATATTATACCGGCAATGCAAAGTATATATTTACAGAAATATAAAATACGTTTTACGTATTTCGCGTAGAATTTACGATACCACAATGTAATTTGAAATATAAAATATTATACCAAGTAAAACTCAGTAATTTCAATAAAACCTAGATTTTATTTTATCAAAAACTTATACTACTGGTATTTAATCATATATAAAATAAAAATATACATGTTTTAACATCAATTTCGCCCGTAAAAAATCGGATTTGTTAAATGTTATTCACAAAGTAACGTACATGATATGAAATACGAATATTTTTAATTAAAGCATTTTTGCCGAAACCTTTTTCTTTTTGTCACTGGTAATCTGTATGTTATAAAAACAAGCATAGCTTTCCAATATGTAGGTATCCCTGTAAATAAGAAGAACTTAGTTTAGTTTAAAACTTACCCACATTAAGAAACATTACAATGCAGAAAATTAATTTAAGCTGTCAGCTATCAAACTCGTATAATTTAATTTGGTTTTTTTATGTAGTCTAAAATAGGAATTCGCAGGAAAAGAAATAAAATGTGTTTCTTTTACTATTTGCAATTTATTTCTAAGAAGATAAAACGACCATTCTCACCTAAGATTTTATATTCAATCCTCGACGGGTTTAAGATTATCCAAAATCCATTCGGCATAATAAATTACCTTCGTATAAATTCCCGGATATTCTGGAATCCCACAGTATTTAGCACCATAAGATATGATACAATACTGCACATAGCGTGGTATGCCAAAGTTATAAATTACATTTTGTAAAGGACCACCGCTGTCACCAGAACAAGAATCTTCCCCGGATCGTCCTCCTGCACATATTTGTTTGTATGCTACAGGTGTATTTTTGTAGAGTTTTTGGCAATTCCGAATTGGTTGGATTGGTACTGTAACTTTTTGTAATTCTGAGCTTCTAAAACCTAAAAAGATGCATTTTAAATTATTTTAACTGAATGCAGTAACTTATAAATTGGATTATTTGCGTTAGTGAGGCTCATAAATATGACGCTTATTTTCAGATAGATGGTGAAAGGAAGGCTGTAAACTAGTGAGAAGTAAAACAATAAAAAAATTGATATTTTTATCTGAAACTTCGCCCTACTCTTAAGTACCTGAATAATTATATTCGTTTTCATCTGGTGAAAGATCTTCACAGATACGAACAATACTTATACTATATAGGGTGTAGTACTACAACTCAACTAACAAACTTTTAAGGCAGCAGGTTTTATGAACCTAAGATACCGAAGTGAACCATTCGTCTTTGATAAACAGTCATACGTAGATTGATTGGTTTTTTCAACCTGTCTGTTACTATTTTAGTTTGACTTATGATTTTTTTCCAGAAAAGAAAAACAAAACACGTCGTTGTCTACTTTTGGGAGTTTTAATCTTTTTATATCAACAGTGACGTTAACATACGAATTACGTATATGAGCTGGGATTTGTTTACAACAGTCGTTCGCCTTGCTAGCACACCCAAAAATTTGCTGGTCATTGAATTTTGTATAATTGCATTTTTAATGTCAATTTTTTTAAATTAAAAGGCCTGCATATAAGACATATGGTATATTGATGTAATCTGCTTCGCCTAATTTTGATAGAAATACCTTTACGAATAAACAAAAATTCCGAGAATTACATTAACACCCGTCGAACCGAACAACTTTTGTTGAGAAAGCACGTTAAGAATTCCCATAAAAAATTAAGGTAATTAAAATTCAAGAATTACAAATGAATGTTAATTTAGTATTTCCACTAAATCTTCGGAGATCACAGAAATGAATTTTTGTCATCACACAAATAATTTGCAAGCGTTCTTTTTCGTAAAATATTTTGCATTTCAGGTTGTTTTGGAACTTTCGCGGGCTATTTTCATTAATCATAAAATGCCCAATTTACGTTGCATCAACATAATATTGTAAAGAATATAAATAAATTGAGGAAGTAAAACTAAAACAGTTACCTACCATTTTCAGTAACTCCCCATCCGGAAACAATTCCGTATTTGTTGGTCGTATTTGCTTCAGAATTTCTACCAACGGGTAGACAAACTCGCTGAACGTTTCCTGGAAGAACTAGAAACATCGGTAAATAACCAAACAAATTGGATAATATACTGGGTGTCAATGAAACCTGGGGCACCCCTATTTTTTAAAATTTTATTTGAAGTTATTAAAACGGGCGGTGCAGTGGTAGAGAGTCAGGCTAGCCTTATGTTAGTCCTTGGTTCGACTCTCCCGTTGGGCAGGATTTTCCTGCAGTCTGGAGGTCGGTATCCAGTTCTAGTAACCATTCATCGTTGGGCACCAAATTATCGACGCTCTGCTCCGAATACAGGCTTAAGAGGTAGAGTATTTAATAAGGTCATCTGCTATTCCAGACTTGGCATCGCCTCGTCCGGAAACAGCAACGATTCGTCTCAAAAAAAAACTTGATTTTAGGTACTTGTTACAAAAATACTATTGTGGAAAATCTGTTAAAACTAAAAAAAAGTTTAGAATAATTGAATATAAAATTCGTGCAAATGACCTTCATGAACATCATTTAAGAAAACTGAAAACTTCCAAAAACGATTTTTATTCTTCTGTTATAATTTCATAAGGGCTTCAAATTTGTATACCTAACAACTGTTTTCATTTCATTTATCTTTGTTAATTACCCTTTTTCTATTTTGTTGATGTTATGTTATTTCTCTTCTTTCTAAATATAAATGGACCTTCAACCTTCAGCGAAGTTTTACTTTTTGTTAAACTTTTTCTATGTTCTTATTCATGCTTTATTTTCTTTTCTTTCTGTCTGTTTTTCAAAGCGTTTATTTTTTTGTTTACTACTCTTCTCGCCTCTTCCGTTCTTCCTCATTTTCTATGTTTATTCTTCCTAATCGTTTGTTAGATATTTTCTGTTTCGACTTCGATTTTGTTGCGTCCTTTCTACCTGATTTCACGTGGACATAAAGTGACTGAAAAGTGTTACTTTTTGCCTTTTTTAAGCTTGCTCTTTTTATTCACACCTTTCTCTGGTCTTCGTGTTGTTTTTGCTGTATTCATTTATTTAACTTTTTGAATCATTTTTGTATTTTTCGTAAACTTCTTCCTACTTTCACGTAGTCTTTATTATTTTTGTTATTTTTGTGAGTTTGTTTCGTTGTTTGATTTCTTTTTTGTCAACTACTCTCCTCGCCTCTCTCGTCCTTCCTCATTTTCTTTGTTTATTTGTCTTAATCACTTGTTAAGCATTTTCTGTTTTGTTCTCTTTCTTACCATTTGCCATGACCTCTGTTGCTTCCTTTCTGTCTGACATCTCATGGATGTAAATTGACCTTCAAACGTAGGTCAAGTTTTACCTTTGGAGTTTGTTAAGCTTATTCCTTTTATTCTCACTTTTCTTTGTTCTTCGTTTTGTTTCGGCTGCAGTCATTCATTTAGCTTTTTAAATAATTTTTGTATTTTTGATCTATTTTTTTCCTTCCCTGTTTTTCCTCTTTCGTTTTGTTTTTTGTTTAATTACTTTTTGTCTTTTGGTCACTACTCTTCTCGCCTCTTTTGTCCTTCCTCATCTTCTCTGTTCTTTTCCCTTTTACTTTCTGTTTCTTTGTTACTTATCTGTCATTGCTCATTGTTTTTGTTTATTTTCCTTAACTGCTTGTTAGATATTTTCTGTTTAGTATTTTTTCTTACCATTTTCGTCGTATGTTGCTTCCCTTCCTTCTGACTTCATGCGGACCTAAATTGACTTTTAACCTTGGCCCAAATTTTACTTTTAGCTTTATTAAACATGTTCTTTATATTCACTTCTTCTTTCTCATTTCTTCTTCTTCATTTCTGCTTTGATGCTTTAAATGCCCCTGTTTTATTGTCAATTATTTTATTCTTAGTTTATATAAGATGTAAAATACACATAATATTGATTACTTAAGTAGTCTTCTTCTTTTGCTTTTATTAACATTTTCCTACTCGTTTGTTTTTGCCTCTATTTAGCTTTCCCTTCGTGCATTTCTTTGTCTCATCATTAACATGTCATTAACCTTGTTTGTTATTTTCGTTCGGTTGCTTTGTTACATTTTCCACATCTTTTTAATGTAACCAAAGGGGTCAATTGTTTGATTTAACACAAAATATAAATTTGACTTGAAACTACTTACTAATTAATAAATTATAAAACAGATGAAGAATATTTGGTTCGGTATTTGTTTTATAAATTTTCACTTTTTCTTTGCTACATTCGACGTCGCCTTCTTCCATTCTATTATTGTTAGTTTTTCATTATTAATTGTTTGTTAAGCGCTTCTAGCATTTGTTTTTCTGAAGTTTCATATTCAATGTCGTTTTCCGTCAATCGTACAACAAAATATCCCTAAATGTTTTCTTTGTGCAAATTATCTGGAAAATTGTACCTTCAATTTTGAGAGGGCGTAAGTTTCTGTTGATTGATTAATCATGACTCTCGCTATTTCTATGTCACAAACTCTGACAAACTATAATATAAGTTGTTTCATCTCGGTTTGGAGCAAATTGGTTGGATTTATAATACGATTCACAGTTATACATTAACACCATACAATAATGATATTAAAAAAACTGTAAGACTTGTAAAACTTGACAGTATATGCATTAAAAAATGAGGATTTAATTTCAAATGATTCGTTTTCTTTTATTATATGTACTACAACATACCTCTTTTCACCCTAAAAATATTTTGAGTTGATTTTTCACAATCAACCATGATCCAGGTATTTAAGCGTTATGTTACTGATCAACTGCATTTTAATTATTTGCAGTGGTTGCTCTCTCTGTAAGGTTTAGAATGGAATAGATCTGATCTCCTTTCTTTAAATTCTTCCTATTCATTATATTTAAAAGCCTAAATCTTCAGTACAAGTATACTTTATTAATACAAACTTACACGAATCATAAGCCAACAATGCCATCCATGGAAATTCTATAAGTTCCGCTTTAGAACCCCCAGTGATTCTGGAATCTTTAAGAGCATTATTTCTATCACAATTGATTTGTGGTAATAAACGTATATTGGGATGATGTGTAACATTTGGGGGCTTCAGAATATTCTGTTCCGAATTGTTCCGTTTATATCTACAGCAAACTTTAGGGTCGCTTTCAGCAAAGCCACATTGGTGTTTACGAAGCACTCTAAAGAAGAATGCAGGCCTTGGAATCGGTAATTCTTCTTCTACGACTATTTCAAATTAATTAAAACATACATTCTAGTTTCTAGTACTGAAAGATGAAAGGTGTATTTAGGAAACCTACAGCGGTATGTAAATCATATCTTGAAAATCATGAAATAACAGATAGTTCTAAATAGAGCATTATCTACATACATATAACAAGCCATATTTTGTATTTTTTTTATCTACTGGAAAATATTTCAAATTTTTTTACCTTTAATATATTTTTCTTATTATAGTTCATGCAATTTCTAGTGGCAGAATTTACAAATAATGCAAAAGGAGTAGTTCGTCTAACAGTTAACAACAGCTTATCTGTTAAATATATCAACAGTTTACTTCTAATAGACTTCCCTTTCAGTATTATATCTGCTTGTCAAATTTGGCAAGTACAAAGATAAACTTTTGCTGTTGTATTTTAATCACTTCGTTTACCTTCTTTGTCGAATTCTGCCACTTGTAAATGCACAGACAGATTGTACTTGAAATCAAGTAGCTCTAAGTTGTAGTTGTGTATGTATATTAGGGTGTTCCTTATTTATACATGATATTTTACTTTCTTGAATTTAGTAGGTCTCACCCCCTAGAAAGTTTACATTTTGAATAAGAACAACACACACAAAAATTGAACCTCATAACTTAATAAATTCCTTCTCGTGCCGACAAGGGATTCAATTTAAAAAAAAACAGTGTTTTTCCCTTAAAGTAGCGGATTATGTAAATTTTTTCAAATACTAAATTTAGGTTCATTTAAAACGTAAATATGACAAAAATATATGTTACGTCAGTTATTTATACCCTTTGGCTCATAAAAATTCCCTAAAATGTGTGTGACTCGGTGACCCTGGCAGCTCATTACACGTAAACCCCAGAAGAACAAAACACCGCAGTTGCGCTCTTGTTCTAGTCTTTGGTTGCGCTGGGAGCAATTGTTGCGTGTAGTCGTATTTTCATGTTCAATGAAAGTATTTTAAAGTTTTAAGTTTGTACTCTCGACGAAATGGCCGGGTCGCGTTACCTGGAAAAAAATTATTTGATTGGAATAGTGGAAAATCAAATACTTGGTTCAAAACTCCCATCTAATAAGCAAGTAGGTACTTTCAGTATTTTTTTATAATATGAGAAAGGTTAAACTTAGTGCTCGCGAAAGTGCAAGTTTAGCAGTGTGTGAAGTGGTAATTTTTTGGGAAAAAGCAAGAATGCCATCAAAAGCCGTCCAACATTGCACTCAGAAATTATTAAATTTGTATGAGGAATGGACAAACTTGCAGAAGAATTCCAAAAAACTAAAGAGATTTTGCGACCGAAAGAAGCAAAATTCGTGGCAAATTGAGATAATTTATTTGATACGGCCCATTCTGATGCCCTGGAAAGAATTAAACTGGAAGAGGATAGGCAGTTTTTAATAGCTCAAAGACAACCAGGTCGAAAAGGTTGTCTCGGAGGGATTAACAAAAATTTTGAAAGAAAGGATAGAAGATCGGAACAGCGTAAACGGGAAGAATGTGAGAGAAAACGGTGGCACAAGGAAAGACTATCAAGGCCTTCTATTTCAATTTTAGTACCTGGAGATTCCAATTCCGATTCAAACTCTGAAATTCAAGAAGGTGACGGTGAAACTGAGCACACCGATCCACCAGAGCAAACTGACGTGCACAAAAACATCAAAAAAAGAGGACGGAAAAATTTCATTACACCAACATTGGTTGCGGCTTTAGATCGCTGCCAGCAACAACGGAAGCTATAGGACACAATTTGGATGAGCTGGTAATCAATTGCACATCTATTTATTGATGCCGTGCTTCTTTACGAGCTGAACGTGTAGACACGATTAAAAGGCGATTTAAACGTTCACCACCTGGGTATGTTGTTGTACATTGGGATGGAAAACTACTGCCATCATTAAGTATTACAGATTCTGCATCTGAGCGATTGTCGATTGTTGTTACCAGTAAAGATATTGAACAGCTATGAAGTGCTAAAACTTGAAAGCTCAACCGGGCACGATCAAGCACAAGCCGTATATAATGCACTACAGGAATGGGAATTGACAGAGTCAGTCCAGGCACTGTGTTGTGATACAACTGCTTCCAATACAGGAAGATTTAATGGAGCATGTGTTTTATTGGAACAGAAGCTACAGAAAGATCTTCTTTATCTTCCTTGTCGGCACCATATTTATGAATTAGTTTTACGGGGTATTTTTGAAGCCAAAATACCCCAGGTATCGTCAAACCCAGATATACCGCTCTTCAAAATTTTTAAGAAGAAATGGTCGAGTTTGGATCATAATCACTTTGACAATGGAATGACGAATCAGCGGTGCTGTGCAGGTTTAGAGGATGTTAGAATGGATATTCTCAATTTTACTTCAAACAAATTAACAGGTACTCAGTGCAGACATGATTATAAAGAACTTCTTGAACTAACCATTATTTTTCTGAATGGCGATGAACAGAACAAAATAAAAATTCGTCCACCAGGGGCCATGCACCAATTGTTTGAAAATATTCTTGTACCGCAAGCACTATCGCCTTTCTTCAAAAGACGTAACTTCACTTGCAGATATTTGCATTTTTATTGTCAGGTTTTATGCGAAAGCTTGGTTTGAGTGTCCTGTCGCATTGATTTGATTGATTTGAAGGAATATGAAAATCATACCTATTGTCAACTCCATCCGGGGACACACTGTATATTTTTTTCTATCTTTGACCGAATGATTGTAGAGCTGGTAAAACGTTTTTCCGATTTTAAATCAGATTTCAGTCATTCTTAAATGTTTATAATATAAAGCAGCAAGACTTATAGTCTGAATTCCTTGTTTGTCAAAATTATATTCAAAAATTGACGCCTAAACCAAGTGATATATCCTCACTATTTTCACATTTAGATGAAACAATGTTTCCTAATCTAACGAATACAGAAAATTGCATTATCTATTCCTGTAGTTGTGAAAGATCTTTTAGTGTACTAAGACGACTAAAAACGTATATTAGAGCAACAACGGGCCAGGATAGGTTATCAAATTTAGGTATAATTAATATTAATTCTCAGTTAGATGAAATTTCTGCGGAAACAATTAAATATCATTTTGCGCAAATTGGTAATATACGAAATGAACTTTTACTACCAAAAAATTTAAATTAATAAAGTGAGTTAGAAAAATTTCGCTATCAAAAGGGTGATATTAGATCTTATTTTACTATTACTACTTTTTTGAGCCCACTTTATTATAAATGAATATTGTATCATTCTGAAAAATATAAATCTTATTGAATGAATAAGTAGGTACGATTAATATCTTTTTCTTCTGCTATTTTTTAATTTAACAAACTAATTATTAGTTTATATAGTTATAAATAGATAGTGTAGTAGATAGTAGATTATTATTATCTCAGGAACAGTAGAAACGGTAATAATTTTTAATAAACCTAAGTTAGTCTAGTTTTTTGTAATATACCTATGTTTTAGTATAAATATTTGTGCAATAAAATTTGATATTATTTTTCTGTACGTCTCTTTTATCTATCAAATTTCATTAAAAAATACTTTTTATTTGGACTTACCTAATTTTTTTACACCAAGTCAATCCTTCTGTCTTTTAGGGTAGCAAATTTGTTGGTAATATCTCCGTAAAATGGTTGGTTTTTAATTAACCCTAGTAAGAGTTCTTTTTGAATTGAAATATTGGCCAAAGACGAGAGTCTATCGTGAGATATTGTATTCCTTAGGTATGTAATTTCTGTAGGACTTCTTGATAAAAATGCTGCTAAAAGTTCCACTACCCTTTAAGTCCTTTTTCGCAAAAATTGTTAAAGCCTTTGTTTCATGTTTAAAAACACACACTTATTGCAAAACAAACACATAAACAACAAACAGTACAAACACCAAAACAAGACATGAGTTTCAATTATTTGAAATCAGTGGTAACAGACTATTGGATAATTAGGAGCCTACAGATATTTAATAAAATCACAGATATTTGATTTACTATTATTTTAATACGTCCTTTGTACGACACATATGCTTCAAGACTATAGCATTTAACTGACTAATACTAATAAATAAAAATACGTAGGTTAGCGCCTCTCTCCTTATTGCACAGACGTGATGTTTATATGTATAAACAAGTAAACGAAAAGGTTCACGTATCGATTCATTTTTGTCCAGCAATAAATTTATAAAATAAACCAACACCGATTACGCAAGATTGCTGCGCGATATACCAAACATACAACCATACGGCATCCACAGCGACAGGCGACTGACGTTTCCTAAAAAGATCCTTCACTCTTCACTTGTGGAAAACCTACGTAGCGCTTCATGCGAGTGACGTCAGTGTTACCATAGCAACCCAGTGAATAGTACAGACTTCCAAGCATATTTACGTTTAGCTCTGCAATTTGATACTGTGCTGCGAAATACATACCTATATCTACAGGGTGATTTGTGAGGAACCCCCCATATTTGGATAATGTGTTCAGGGAACTAAAATAAACAAAAAAAGTATAATAAACATATGGTCAAATTTCAACCGTTACTGAGATATTGTGAAAATAGTTTTTAATCAGGTGAATTTATTGCAATGCACTAAGAAGGAAAACTGCTTAGTTCGTAACATAAAATACAAACTAATTAATTAAATTCTCAAAAATACAGCCGTTCATCTCGATGCATGCGTCAGCTCATTTGTGAATTACACGGGTAGCTCGTTGAAGCCCACGGTGATTATCTCTGATGAGTGCTGCGCAGTTAGTCATTCTAGTGTTCACTTTTGTTTAATAAACTAATGATTATTTTTATATACAATAAAAAACTAATTCGAGTGAAATATTAGGTGAAGAGGCACTTCACCTACTTCACCTGGCGAGCCGCCACTGGTTTACGCTAAACAAGACTTTAGTTAGAAACAACTTTAAACGTAAGATCAGAATACAGCCCATTGTTAATAAGAGTTACGCTTTAAAAATCATGCTTAAAAGAGCGATGTGGCTCTGAAGCTATATCTCCATCTTAAAGTTAGATTCACTCTTTTCCCTTCCAAAACTATAGAAATAAAATTGCATAAATATTCTAACACCAGATAAAAAGTAAAAACTAAAAGTTAAAAGGTAGCTCCCAATGGTGCAAATAAAACAACAACAATTCGTATAGGTATCTCTAAAACATAAATAAATAAGTTAACTTATTCATTTAAAAATACTTTTCATTTATAATAATACATACTTACTTGCACCATATCCACTGCACAGACGAATAATAAAAGCACAAACGACAATCATATATTGTATATCCAGAAGCGCACGCATTTTTAAAAGCATTTTGATAACAAAACACAAACCTGAGTTAATTTTAACTTTTCCAAACTAACTGAGTAACATTCAAAACTAAATTAAGGCAGCAAATCAGGAGAGGGTAGGGTAAGGTACTTATTTACATTTGTAAAATCGCTCTATAATCTTATTAGGCTGATTTAAAGCTAATTAAAAGGTACCTAAGTTGTGGTTACCCATCTGAAATTTAACTTTCTTCTTAAAAACTCGGTTTGAGGTGTCAAGGACGTTATTAGGAATTCTTTGGTAAAATAGAAAAGATCAAGCTTGCAAAATCTAACAGCTTGAAGGTTATTTTGAATAAAATTATATCATTTAGTTCTGTAAAATATACAGCTGTTTCTTTGATATTTTTCACCTTAGTATAAAAGAAATGCCAAATGAACCACGTACATAGTTAAAAATTGATTTTATTCTTGCAAAATTCTTTTACTTACAACTGTAAAAAGGGCCCTCGAGAACATATGTTTTGTAATCTGCACCTTTTGGTTATACAACACGCATCTACTAATTTGGCAATCAAAAATTGGTATTTACTGAAGGCGAAAATTAAATCATACAATCTCCTGATAATCAAAAGGCGCAGGTGCACATGACTCTATATTACTAAATACTAATGTCTTATAATTTCTTAATTTTTACAAACGGGGTTTCTTCATTCTGTCTTTTTGTAGATTCTAAGCATTAAATCAAAGTAACCCAAATTATCTTGATATTTATCAAACATTTCAGCCAACTGTTGGTCTGAAATTTTCTTTTTCAAACTGCTACTACCAGCAGTTACACTTCTAATAGTTGTGGAAGAAGTAACCTCCGTAGAACTATAAAATTCAATAGTGGGTGGAGTGGTTGCTTGGCCAAAAACGGGATGATTATCTGGAAGAAATCTGCAGCAAATTTTAGGATTATTTTTATTAAATCCACAGTGTTCGGCTTTAAGATGTGAAACTATTTGATGACTTAATGGCTTCTGTGCTTTGTTTAAAAAGTTTATGAAGTAGGTGCAGTATTTTAAATCGATGCAGTTTTTTTCTTTGCATTTCTTTTCTGCAAGGAAAGAATTTTAGATTAATAGGCTACCAAGCAACGTTTTGTAAAAGTTTTGGTGTGATGTGCAAATCACATTAATTTCAGTGCAGGTATAAATCCTGTTTAACATATGTAGACCTTTTGAAATGAATTGTTTAAGTTCGCAAAGAAGCCAGTTAATTTCGTTTATTTACTTTAAAGTATTCTTTGTAATGCAAACTTTTAACCTATAATTTACCAAAGTGTTTTTCTTATTAAATCATTAATATTTTCATCTTTTAATTCATTAATAATCTAAACAAATTTACTAATAAGCCTTTCCTTGAAAGCAATTAAATCCCAGAAGATTTGCCTTGTTAACTTAAAGCAGTTATTATATGTTAGTGGTAATGACTCAGTTAAAATATGAAAAATGAATAAATAGTTCAAGCTGAACCATAATTTAAGCAGAGGTTGCTTGGAATTTACGTTTTCTTAAGAAACGTAATCTGTTTTAAAATAAAATGTAATTTCTTAGTAAAAATTTTGACGTGTTTTTCTGTGGGCTACGAAGTTTCAATCAATTTCAATTTGAGACTAAAGCCATCAGTGTTCCCTGTATGCAAATTTTAATTTATTGGTAATTATTGAGGAAAAAATCGTTTTAAAGGCTAGTAAATACAGTAGTGTCCGGTTATAATGAACCACTACTGGCCACCAAAAACGGTTCATTATAGCCGAAATTCATTACATCCAACAAAGCAATAAACTAAATAATAGTAAAAAAATGCATACGAACCAAAGATTTATTATGTATTAAAAATAAACAATGAATTTTCTTACTACATACGTGCAATTGGAAAGTAGGCAAATTATTATTTATCAGATTGCTTAAAATAGTTGCTTATTTTAGACTGTTTATAAGACAAAGTTAAGTAAATGTCATTTAAACACATTTCTACATTAGCCAGGCTGTTCAAAATGTTATTTGGCGCATCATGCATTTGTAGAACATTCCCATTTTACGATTTCCGAGAAAGAAAGTTCATTATAAGCGACACATTTTACCGTTTTGAAGTAAAATTTGGTTCACTACATGCAAAAGTTCAATATACGCGAGTTCATTACAAGCGAAAATATTTGCGTTGAACTTAATGAACGATATATTCGGTCATCTGTAAAGGTTCATAATATACGAGAGTTCAATATAACCGGGTTCATTATAGGCAGTCACTACTGTAATAATATGTAATAATAATAAAATAAATACATTATTATCCAAAATTAAGTTTATTATATTTTATTAAATTTTTGATATTAAACCTTTGATGTTACAATTAAAATTTTGATTGTAAAGTAACTAATGACACTTACTTGCAACCGCAGATAAAGCAGAATTGAATAATAACAAAAATGTAACAATTCTGATTAGATACACCATTGTTATCGGTATTCTGGTTACTTTTCTAACATTTCCAAACTAAATATTCTGATTTTAAGTTCTGCGTTTCACCTTTCCTTATGATCGAAATGACAATAAATCAGGTAAAATCAATCCTTAGCCAACGCATACAGAAAAGCAAATCAAATTGAGCGATAATGGACAGTCAATATATAAATACAGACTTGCATGTATACATACTCATAGGTACTTTTGTATTTTGTGTAGGTAGTGAATTTAAATTTATAAATATTAAAGAAAATACCATTTGATTTATTTTAAGCGACGAGGCAAAATTATAGCTTTCAAAGGCATCTATGTACATCGTTCTAGTATAAATAAATAAAAAAAAAATACTTCAAACTCTAAACCATTATTAAGGTTATTAATAAGCCTTATATTCAAAATCTCCCTCTATTAGTAGTTGGCTATTTTTAACTTTCTTAACGGATGAGTTACATAATATATTTAATCTTTTTTGAAACTGTGGATTTATTATCTTAAATTCGTACATACAGGGTGTCCCGAAACTCCTACTAAAGCATCGGGTAGCAGGCTTCGGTAACGCATGAGAACTCTAAAACTATCAAGACAAACTATATACAGTGTCTAGTTTCCTCATACGAAGCATTAAAAGAAAATTAAATTCGACAACACTGTTAGGTTTGTTTTATGAATGTACTTAACAAGAAGGCTGTTTGGCAGTAACAAATTTAAACAAATTAGTAGGCTAAGGGCCGAGATATAAATCTAATAAATTTATTTACCTTAAGTATTATAAAATATAGAAAAATAATGCACAAAGTAAAATTTTTATTTAATGGTTTCGTTCTGTGTTAGAAAATGCTAGGATAAATAGTTTTTAAGTTAAAACAAAATTAAGTAATAAGCAAAAATAATTCTCAATAAATTCTCTGGCTCAAAAAAAAACATTACATTATTGTAAAACATTTTCAAAATGACCCCCATTAGCTTCCCAACACTTGCGTGCACGCACAACAATTGCATTTTGAACACGCTGCAACATTCTGGGGTTAATAGTTGTGGCTGCTTCATGAATTCGAGCGGTAAGTTCTTCCTGAGTTTCAACAGGAGTAACATAGGTACACCAAGTTCCTCAATTGCCCCCACAGGAAAGAGTCCAAAGGTGTTAAATCCGGACTTCTCGTTGGCCAATATCTTGGACCTCCAAGACCGATCCATTTGTCAGGGTAATGGTGGTTAAACCATTGCCGAACCACACCTGCATAATGCGATGGTGCACCATCGAACTGCACCCACATATCGCTCCGGGGTGCAAGAGGAATATCCTCCATTAGGCCCGGAAGGTTATCATTTAAAAATTCTAAATAATTTTCTGCATTTAGCCTTTCAGGAAGTATAAAAGGATCAATCAGCCCGTTTCCAAGTATTCCCTCCCATACATTTACTGAAAAACTTACATGGTAGTTTCTTTCGTGAACTGTTTGAGGATTTTCATGGCCCCAAACGTGTTCGTTGCGACAGCTAAAGATGACGTTTCTTGTAAATGTAGCTTCGTCCGTCCGTAACACATTGCTTATAAACAAAGGATTTCTTCTATCGGCTTCTAACAACCACTCGCAAAAAGTAAATCGATGTGGACGGTCTTCCTACAATAAATTCAGAACTATTGTTTTGTGGTAAGGATACAGTCAATCATCTTTTAAAACCCTATGTACACGAGTTTCAGAAACATCTAAATTTCTAGAAATACTTCGCATAGGTCCTAGTATCTGGATTTTCAGCTACAAGTTGTGAAACGTTTTCCTCTAAGTTGGGTTCCCTTATTCTTGGTCGACCTCCGTTTATATCATGAGCTGAAATAATGGTTCAAGTGTCTCTTAGTCTGCGATCTGCAGCTCTTATCACAGTATGAGAGGGATGCCTTCTGTTGGGAAAACGTATGGAGTACACCCCTGCAACCTGCAGCTTCATTAAAATTTCCTTGACAGTTTCCTAAAACCCATATCATGTCTGCATATTCATATGCCGCGTATTCCATGGTACAAAGACAAATTATGGTTGGAGCAAACCAAACGCAAGTGAAATTACAGTCTGGAATAAATCTTCTGATGTCATAACTGACAGTCAAAATTTGACATAAGAATTTTGAATTTTTATTTCCATTTTTATTTTTTGTTCATATCAGGTCACCCAAAATATGCGTTTAATTTTAACAAAATTTCTTATCTTTTAACACCATTTCACAAACGAAATACTAATAGTTAAAACAAATTATTATAGTCAATACTTTTTATTTTAAATGTATTTTCTATTGATAAAATATGCATTTTCTTTGAGTTTTCTTTATAGTTCCTTATAATTTGCTGTTGGAGATACCAACTTTAACCACACCGTGCAGTTTTGTGTTCATCCTTCATGATAGAAAAAGGTTAACTGAAGTTTTAGTGGGGGTTTCGGGACACCCTATATATTACTTATTTTATATGTACTTCTGAAGAAATATAAAATTTCAACGTCACAACAAACCTTGAAAAAATCTGTATTACTTAATAATTTCATTTATGCTATGAGTGAATACCTAATCATTAAAATCAGTTAATCTTTTTCGATTTATTACTGAACTGGATCGAAGAGGAAACTATATTTCCAATAAAATATTGCTAGAGGAACAACAATTGAAATTTTAGCCCTCGTGTACAACTTTCCGGTTGTTGGAATGGAATTCTAAAAATTAAAACAAGGTACTTTTTTATTTATTTAATGAAAAATATTTTCACGATTTTAGATATTTCTAAACATCTACTTTTAATGAATAGGTAAATAATAATATTTCTGAATATATCTGGTAAATCAAATTTTGTTTTTTAATTTGTAGATATTTCTATTAGATGGCAGGGTGGCGCCTTGGTAGATCGTCAGGCTAGCGTTATGGTAGTCCTGGGTTCGAATCTCCCGATGGACAGGATTTTCCTGCAGTCTAGAGGTCGGTATAGAGCACTGGTGTCATTGGTCATTGAGGCACAAATGAGTGCTTGAAGGGCCTTCTGCAACGAGTGTTTTATACTATTTTTTCTATTTTGCCGCTTTATACCATTTTATAAATTAAAAAATAAAAACAAATTATATTTTGCGTTTAGAATAACTCCACACTCAAATGACGTCATTTGGGTGCTAGAATGGAGTTATTCTAAACGCAAAATAGAAAAAAGTCATTCTGTAGTAATTGAACAATAATTTGTTTCGTTACAATATTATAAAGTCTTATTGGGTTACAATTGAAACGTAATAAGTATTAGATCATTCGAATTTTTGTCCATCAACTTACAATTAACTATTTTCGAAACAACCCATCGTTGGAGATATTTTACTGAGTATAGCAAATTTCCAATATAACAGAAGTCACATGACAAAGTGACTTTTGGTCTGTAGATTCTATCATTGAATAGGTACTTCTTATTCGATGAATCTATGCAACTTTGCTCATTTAACCTTTAACGAAGCTGTTCAAATAAAAACAAAACTTATACAACTTTCAGGAAAATGCACACTCCATAATATAGGGGCAGTAAAAATATTCTTGCACGCGGGAGGCCAAATATTTTAAAGCTGTCCGAAGCGTTTTACGTCCAAAGGCACATTGAAGATATAATAATATGTTGTACCTATATGACGAAAAATAACGAGAGGCTAAAACCTTCACACGGCTGCGAGGTATACGCAAGCGCACCCCGCTAAAATTTGTTAATGTTCAACTGGGGTGGTTTACGTCTCTGGCATTTTTAAATTCATTATAGTTTAATACAGAAACGAGATATCGTCTTATTCTCTACGTTGTGCCGTTAGTATAACGTTTTCTGTGAAATTCATTATGCAGGTTGTTAGTTTAATTTGTGATAAATTGTTCTCCAGGCAGAGCAATTTAAATACACATTTACGTAAGAAACATGCATAAAAACACAACTAAAAAAAGGAAAGTCAGGAAGAGTTTTCTAAAAAGTCCTCAAAAATAGATAGTGATTTAATTAAATTCTCAGTTAATCGGTGTGCCCATTTTAAATCGTGACCACTTACTGGCTCTGAATATGCAACCCATATTACATTACAGGTATAGAAGTATGTATGTATGTGTGCAAATGTTCAGTAAATTTATATTTTATTTTTAAATACAGCTAATGTTCTCTTTTTTTGTTTAAATTTCTTTAATAAATTTGTTTTATACAGGGTGATTTCAAAGTTGAGGCATTTATTTTAACAGGTTGTAGAACTCTTAAAAATAAATCATTTCACCAAAAATAGCCTATATAAATTTGCAAAAAAAACGCTTAGTTTATCGTAATAGAGAAGTGAATAACGTGGAAGAATTAAGAGTACGAATAGAAAACTCTTGTAAAGTTGTTCACGGACACCGACAATTCATTTTCGCGGCGTGTACAGAGTCATGGATACGTCAGACAAGATTGTGCGCGCATCAAACAAATGGTAACAACTTTGAACAATTTTTATAATTTTTTCTTCATCTCTCCGTCATTTTGCAAATTTTATGTAAGCTATTTTTGGTAAAATGATTTATTTTTAAGAGTTCTACAACCAATAAATGCCTCAACTTTGAAAACACTCTGTATTTAAACAGTTACAATTTTGATTATGTATTAGTGTAGACTGTAGATGACCATTAGCGAATTTTATTGATGTTATGAGTCATGAATTGTAATTTCAATGTTCAGTTAAATACAAATTTCAATATTGTAGCTGGCGCTATAAGAAACCTACTGCGTTTGCGCATATCTTGCAGCCGTGTGAAGGTTTTAGCCTCTCGTGAAAAATTGTAGACGCGCTGCCATCTATTTAAATTAGTAGAAGTTCAGTGTAGATCTCCGTAAGCTTTACGTTAAATTTTATGTACGAAGGGTTGCATGCCATCCTGAACTGGTTTCGCATTTGTTTGATACAAATATTAAAATTTTATTGCACCACTATTTAGCCAATGATAGTTTATAATACACAAAACATGGTGTTTTTCAATAACTGAAATTGGCTATTTCTAGAAATCTGTTGCCTTTTCGTTTCAATGATTAAAAAATATATGTATATTACAGTTAATTGGTTATAGTGGTTATACATATTACATATTTATAATAATTACAGGAGAATCATTAGTTGGAAATTTAAAATTGCACTTCTAATTCCCAGTTATGATTGTAACTTTTACATGACGTTTATGAGTTCAAAATGTCTATAATTACTTTTCGTAGTAATGAATTAATAAAATTAAAAATAGAAATTTGTTCACCATAAACCCCAAAAAAAGATCAAAAGCGTCTTTAGGAAATCACGTGAATGCGAGCGCCGTCTATCGTATATATGTAAACAACTTTGGTTGGGTAAATAGAGCTTGTCTAAACATTCAAACAATCAATGCGTTTCAAAAGTGCCGCATCTGAAAATATCCTCTATAAGTAACTTTTGGAAATAAGGCGCGCGTGTATATTTAGAAGGGACAAAATACATAAAGTCGGCGGTACCTTAAAATCTTGTTGTCTTCCGAGAATGGTGGACTTAATGAATTTGTGCATTCACTTAACAAAAACTTTAACTCGCTTTTACAACGTTTGAGGTGTAAAATAATTATTTCAACATTTCCGCCTTCGGTAAATCAATATTAATACTTCGAAAGAATGCAACGGTTCTGGAAGAAAAGTTCACGTTCTTATGCACCTTTGTCAATAGTTTATTTACTAACAATTTTAAACATTTTGAACTGAAATCAATAAATTTGTGATTTGAAAACCGAACAAATCACGATCAAATTATTGAATCTAAAAATTATTTCTGATAATCATAAATTTAAATACGTATGCATCTTCTGAACGATTTATTTTCGCAATATGCAATTCATTTATATAAATTATTTGTTTTTCAATAAAAAAACTTAAAACCTGTTATTTTTGTTTAATTAAACATATAGTCTATGTTACATGGTCGAAAAGAGGAAAAGAAATCGTTTCAAATAGGTCATAGCCAACTATGGTATCCATTAAAAAAAATCAACTTTAGCTAATTACTCGAAAATGATAACAGTCATTAAAACACCAGCTAGCCTGCATTATTCTACGTAAAAATTTGCTCTAAAAGTATTTGAAACATATTTTTCTAATTTTTAAAATATGTGGGATAATAGAAAACGCCATTTTTTCCGCCCATAACTTTTTAACCACACTCGTATATCTATGTATGTCTTCACACCCTTGAATCCTTTATAAAAAAATCTGCACTACTTTACCTATTCAACCGTTACCCATTTAACGTTTAACAAACAACATTGTATCCTTCACATAATCTAGAATTAAACATCTAACAAAAAACAGGCTGTTCTAATGCCAACGTGATAAACTGAAATCATGTCCTACTTTGACCTCCAAAGGTCGTACGTGCCTTATAAAAAGATTTTTTTTTCGCGTTTTAGGTGTTCATGCAGAAAAATCAAGACAGCCATGTAACAAAATACAAACCACACACTACAGAAATCATCATTATCATCATCATCAATTGACATGGAGCAGATTCCCGTGGATCAATCCTGGATTACGCTAGGCCCACCCCATGCGCCCATGCCATTAGGGTGTGAAGGAATTCTTATGATAGGTGTTGATTGCGAGCGGTGTATAACGTTAACATATTTATGAGCCCAGCCGCAGGACACCGCTTCTACAGTGCAAGGTAGTTAGTAAATCACATATTCAATGGGGGTTGGATATATGACTGAGATGGTTAAACATTCTTTATCATCTTATACTAACAATATATCTAGTATTACCGCTAATTTCCTAGATCTATGACAAACGCCTTAGCACAGACATACTTACCCTGTTACATGTTATTTTATGTTAGCTTCGTCTAATGATTATTAATAATCTTATTTTCAATTGTACTTCACAGGTATGCGTGTTCCTTGTTTCCTTATTTTTATTGTCATCATTCATGTCCCTTCTACCGTTTTTACGCTATCGTAGTGGTTTCTCGAACCGTTTATTGAAGTCCTATATGCTATTCTTATCGTTGCGTGTACTCCCGTACTCTTCGGTGTGTGCTCCGATTTGTTACCTGCCTCATAGTAAATTTATATATTTGTTCTTTTGTCGCTGTGAAAATGGATTCGTACCTCCCCAGCGTACTTTTGTTCCCAAATCTTATATATTTGCGTCAATGTGCATGGCGGGCCGTAGCTGCGATTCAAATGATAGTATTAGGGAGCTAAGTCTTTGATATTGTCTTCCAGCTGCAGTCGCATTTCTTCTTGGTTTTCCCCCATATAGTTTGATATTTTCCTCCTTAACTTCAGGGCTTCTTTCTTGAGTTATTCTTTGTTTCTTCTACCTTCTATTATTTGATCCGTTATTGCCGAAAATAGGCAGTTTCCGTCACCTGGTGTACATGATTTTTCGTTTCCTTCTGGTGCTTATGATTTCTTGCTATCTTCCTACTCCTAGTATAGTTGACGTTGATTTCTTGTGTTTATGCTTACTTACTAACTATGTATATGTACTAATCGCAGGCGCCTATTGTCTAGTACAGAATTACAGAATTTTTGTAATGTTAGGTGTTATTCTTATTTAGTTTCTATTTCGTATTTATGTATTCCCTTGCCAATATATTTTTAAATATTGTAAACACACGCTTCCTTGCGTTAATTGGTCACTTTTGTCCTCTTGTGACAGCTGCCCCTGTAATTATCGTTTATAGCCCTTGGATTGCTGTCCCGTTATTTTTTTCTACCAAGGGAATGTTCGGTTTCTCTAATTCTTGAGATGACTCGCCGGCAAACTATCTGTCAGTGGTCGTGACGTCAGATCCGGTAAAGTGACGCGAGCTGGCCGAAGTTACGTGGTAGTGGTAACGCCGCATGCAAGTGATTACATTTTACTGTAATTCGCGTTGTAATTACGTACCTCTAATTTGGATGCACTAATAAGATATCGGTCTATGCTAGGCTAAGCTACCTATCGATTGTTAAAATTCTCAGTGTTACAGTTGTGATATCACTTAGCTTTGCACAGGTGAACACCTGTGATTTCGTTATGGAATTCCACGTATGTGCCCTGTACATGCGTGATTTTGGTCCCTGTGGTTGAGCCCTGCTTGCACCGCCTCGTTCACCGAATTCTTCCCGCTTACCACTTGCACTTGCACTAGATGGTTAGGTGGAAGAACAGCCTTTGGCTGAACCTTGCCTTTGACTTGGAGTCAATAAAATTTATTATTATTATTATTAATCCACTTTTAGCTTATTTATTCGCCAGTTTTATAATTATTACATTACTAGAGCTGTGTTATTGCTCCGGCAGCTCTCGCATGCTAGTTATACGATTTATTTCTTTAAATAAAACCGGGTTTTATAGAAAGGCAGGTTTATACCGGGAACGTATATTCACACCAACGGAACTGTTTTCCTGACATGGGCTGCTTTGGTATACAAAGGTCCTGAAAGTTTTAAAACTGTCAAAAATAGCAAGAAATACATAACTGCCTCTTTCTTTTTTTTGCCATATTTGGTCATAGAATTTCATGCTCTGTCTAATTTGTTTTCAAAAATTAGGATTCCTATTTAAAGAATTTATTTTAAGTGTCATAATTCAAAAATAAACAACAACTGAAAAGTAACAATTGCACTAAAATATGGCTTTATCAAACAAAAGTTGACGTGTTCCAGAATTGTCATCAAAAACAATAGTTTTATTTCGACTGTTCCGGACTTTACACTAATACTGCATAATTTGAAATAATTTAAAATTCACAACTAAATTTGCATTCCTCTAATTTAAAGAGAAAATACAAAAAATTTAAATAAAGTTAGAAATGTGTTACGTTTCAAGCACAAACGATAATTTAAATCAGCCCAGTAAAAGATTTAATGATGTATTTGATAATATAACTTACATGCATAATAACTGTTATTAGCACTTATTTACGTAAAACTAAATTATCACTAAACCTTGAATTTAAAATTGACATGTATCATTTTAGCTGTTAATTTTTAACACCGATATGTACGACGTAAGTAAGTTGGTTTACCACAACATAAGTGTTGATTGACGTAATCATATTTAGTTCTGATATTTTTCTTCTTGCAATGTTAGTTGATAGTTACATTGTAATCTATTTTAATGGCGTATGAAAATTCAGTACATAAAATAAAACCTTCAATAGTTAGTGGTTTAAATCCCTGCGAAAGTAAATTTTTGTAAATACAGAACTTTTAAAATTTTTAAAATTTCATAAGAACATTTGCTAAAAGGGGCGAATTCCCACAAATTTAATTTCAAAAATAATTTTACTTGAATTTCTTATGGCAAATGGAATTGATTCTTTTAGTGCAAATAAAATATAAAGTAAAAGGTTAGCACGTCAAAAAATTTCAATGGCAATTTATATTAGCAGGAGAAATAATTATACTCTACATACCATTGCAGCCATAAACCATTTAAAATATATTTGGATAAGCGGAGGACATTCTTTCGTTTTTTGAACTCCAAAGTTTTCTTTTAATTGTCACACCTAGCTAGTCTTAACATAAATAAGTAAGTTGTTATACTCGTTAGTTAGCAGCAAGCATAACTTTGAATTATAAGATATGATAATGCCAATAATAATAATAATATAATAATAATAAAGTCCCACAGGTCCCTCAAGCCCATGGCCTCAAATCTTTTATTATTCTTTTCCATTTTACTCTTTAACCTTCTCTTGTCACTTCTCCAGTCGTGACAGATCTTCTTTCGCTGCTAACAAATGCCTTCTTTTTGGTGTTAATTCGTTTCTTTCCTTCCTTTCCCGCCGTAAGTAGTTTCCTAGCGAGTTCTTTATCAGGCATCCTTGCAACATGTTCCAGCCATCTTAATCTATGCACTTTTGCTGTTTGTCCGATACCTGGTTTCTCATATAGTTCCATGATTTCTTGGCTTGATCTTCTTCTCCATCCCACGCCATCTACTTCTATTCCTCCAAATATTATTCGCGATATTTTCCTCTCCCATATGTTCCGTTTCATTTCTTCTTGTTTGTTAAGAATCCAAGTTTCAAGCATTCATACAACACAGTCAGTCTATTTTCGTCCCAATTATTCTTATTTTTACTTTTTGGGATACATTTTTTGATTTTTACTGATCTTTTGTTTAGATCCGTTTCTTCTTGGCAAGTGTCCGTTATTGTCACTCCTAGATACACGAACTATGTTACTTTCTCGAATTATATTTTTTGTTATTTACTGTCTTCCATTTAATTTGATTTGTCTCTTGTCTATTCCTTTCATATCCATCCACTTTATCTGGTCTTCGTTTATAGTTAAACCATATTTTCCTGCTTTACTCTCTAAATTGTTAAATATTTGCTCCAACTCCTTTCTTTTTCTCGTCGTCAGCACTATATCAGCATAAGCTGTGCGTTGTTGTCTGTTGTTGTATATTAGACCATTTCTTTGTATTTCACTTTCTCTAATTATTATCTATCCTATGTCTGTAGGTCTGTAGGCTACTCGACACGCACACCACAGACATATGGAGAGAGGATCGGTAACGCCCTGTAAAGAGTAGCCACTCTAAGAAGAAGAAGAATTATTATCTCTAGGGTCAAATGAAACGGGGTTCTCGACAGAGGAACTCCCTTTCTCAGTCTTCTCCTTACTTTAAATTCTTTAGATAAACTTCCTTTTATAGTCGCTTTATTGGTAGTGTTTTGCAATAGTATATTGTAATACAAGTGTTGAAAGCTTATGTGTGCCACACGAATGTGAAGTTTGCAGCACGAACGATAGTGAGTGCTGCACTTTTAGTTTTTCGAAGATAGCTACATACAGTTTTCTTCTTAATGTGGAACGAACGTCTTTTTAAAATCAACAAATAACTTGTGGAGCCTTAATTTTTGTTCGTGTGTGTTATGTAATATTTGTTTTATTACGAAAATCTAGTCTATTGTTGATCGTCCTGCCCTGAAACCTCCTTGATATTCATCCATTTTATCTTCTTGTATTTTACGCAATCTATTTCGTTTTACTGTTGGTACCATCTTTTAAACTACATTCAACAGTACTATCCTCCGATAATTATCACAGACAGTTCTAACATCTTTCTTATACATACCAGGGTAAGTCAATAATTAGACCGGAAACAAGTATTATTTTTCAATAAATTCTCCACCAACATTATTAATACACTTATCCGATGGCTTTATCAATACCCCAATACCTGCTGCATAAAATTCTTTGGCCTGATGTCTCAGCCACATGCACACCTCACGTACAACATCATTATCATCCGCGAACCGTTTGCCGCTAAGATGCCTTTTGCCTTAATGGACCAAACCGACTAAAGTCACTTGGGGCTAGGCCTGTAAAGCGGATGTTCAAGAAGTTGCCACCATAATTCTTCAATTCTCTCCTGGATTAATCGGGCCAAATGAGGCTTGGCATTATAGTGATGGAGGTATATTCACGTTCCTCTCATCAGTAGGCCTGGACGTTTTCTTCGAATTGCATCTCGAAGCAGCAGCAAAACTTTACAGTGTGATTCAGCATTTACGTTCTCACCTCGATTCTGGAAATGGGCTAGGAGCACTCCTTGAGAATCCCAGAACACTGTAAGCATAATTTTACCAGCTGAAGGCACAACCTTCAATTTCTTTGTTGACGGTGAAAAAGGATGTTTCCATTGCATTGGTTGGTAGTGATACACCCATGATTCATCACCAGCAACAGTCCTGTTAAACATATCCTCTTCTTCATCGGCGTACCGAAAGAGATGTGGCCAGGACAGGCCCAGTCGATTTATTTTGTGTTCCTCGGTCAGTTATCTAGGCACCCACCGTGAGTAAACTTTTCGGAAATTCAAACGATCGTGTATTATTTCGTAGGTTAAACTATGAGAAGACCCTATTGCAGTTGCTATGCTGTCTATCGTTACTCGCCTGTTAACTTGAATAATCTCGTCCACCCGCCGAATTATTGCTTCTGTTGCAATCTCCACAGGGCGACCAGTTCGATCTTCGTCAACAACTTTTCAGCGCCCTTGAGGGAATTTATCGACCCAGTTGTGCAGTGCTTTACGGGACAAACACTTGTCAGCGTAAACAGGAAACATTTTCTTAGGGATACCCTTTGTAGAAAGACCTTTTGCCTTTAAAAAACGAACTACGTTACGCTGCTCTTCTACAATAGGTAGGTACTAACACTCTTCCAGAATGGTCGCTATTTTAACATTGCCTGCGCATGCGTGCTATTGGAACACAGCAACTGTTACTTGAATATCATCAAGGTGAATTGTGCTGCGACCTAATGATATATCTGAAAATAGCTCACTGCTATTTGCAGATATCCCACATCAGTTTGTGGCCTAATTACTGACTTTCCCTCGTATATGGAATACAGAACCGCCGTCTTCCATACATTGGACATATTCTCTTCTCACCATATTCTTACCAACTGAGCAATCCATTTTTGTACACTTGTCTCACCTTCTTTCAAAAGTTCTGCAGGAATTCCGATAAATGATAATAAAATTTGCAAATAACCTTAACTTACAAAATATTTAATCGTATTTATAATAGTTAAACTTAATTTTTTTCTAAGGCCAAGACGGCCAAGACATACCCCAAAACATTTGGAATGTGTATTAAGTGTTTTACCCTGCCGAGCTCGAAAAATTGTATTGTGGACGTAGCGAAGTACTGCAGTAACCGTACGACAGTTGTTTGGAATCTAAGGATATTATTTTCCGATCTTTTTTACAACTGCGCATTAATTGTTCTTTTTAATATATATCTACACAGGCATCTTCTTACTTTGCACTTTCGGTGTTTATGCACTTTTAACTTTATACTAGATAATTTTGTTCAAAAGATGGAAAAACAAAGATGTTTCCAGTACTAATATTTTGTTTATTTAGGAAGAAATTGTCTCTAAATTTCCATTATGATTTGAGAAACTTCTAGGCTGGATTAATGTTTCTCAACTTTTTTTTATTTGTGTTCCCATTGTTAATAATAATTATTCATGTTATGTCCTCTGACGATTTAATTATTCATGTTAAACGTTTTTGAAAAGGTGGTGCGCTTTTGTAATTTTTCCTTTCATTTGCATTTTACTTGTCCCCTCCACTCCAGGCGTAAGAAACATTGGTTTAGAACTTGACTTTGGTCTTCATTATTACTGGACCTTAGACGTTGTATAAATCTTGGACGAAATAACAAAATACAAGGATTTGAAATTATTTCTAAACTTCTGATTATTTTTACCGCACTTCCAATGAATTATTTACTTAATGAGATTAAATAATAGTTATTTATTGTATAAGTGTTTTATCCACGAAAGAATACTTAATTTTCTTGAGTGGATACAGCGCAACTAAAACACGAATACAATATCATGTTTTATCCACAATCAAAACTTTTATCAAACATTAATTCAGTTAAATTACAAAATGTCATTTTTAATTTTTTTAATTGAAGTTCTAGATACCTTTTGTCAAAAATTATATGCATTTCTGCGGTATTTAGAAGGCTATGTCATAGTGCTTGCTATGACAGGTTGTTTGTTTATTGTTTGTTAAACTGAAAACAAATAGGGAAGCCAGGTAGCTAAGTTGTAAGAGGGCTAGGTTTACATGTTGCAAGTCCCGGGTTTGAACCCTTACGTTGGTCGAGATTTTTTCTCAGGCCTCTGGGATCGCTACTAGGTACTAGGCCTGGTGAGGCCATTCACAGTTGGGCTTAATTAACTGTGCTCTACTCGGAAGACTGGGCTATAAGATAGAGTAACAAGACCACTACACACGTAGTAACACACACATGACACAGCCGTGTGACATGAAGTAATACCTAAAGGCGGTTCTGAGCAGATTGGCTATACACGCATACAAGACACACAAAAAGAAAGAAAGAAGAAGAAGGAAATTGAAAACAAATAGTGAATTTGGTGAAAAATGAAACAAAATTGATTCTATTCCTGCAGAAGTTTTTGAAGAAGCTCAGGAAGGAAATCTGCGTTTATTGACAACCAAGTCCAAGAAATTTTACGAAAAAGAGTTTGCTGAATTTAACAACTGGAGAGAAAAACGGAGAGTAAGGGCAATAAATGAAGACGTCGTGCTTTCATATTTCTTGAATATCAAGAAAAAGTAGGTATGCGGTTTCATCAATGTGGTCGAAGTATTCTATGTTGAAGAGTATGTACTATAAAAGGTAACGAAAATATAGATACTTCAAAGTATAGCAAACTGTTAGCTTATTTGAAGAGTGAATCTAAAGGATATAAACCGAAGAAAGCATACGTTTTGGAAAAAGAACAAATTGACAGATTTTTGACAGAGGCTTCTGATGAGCAGTATTTGATGATTAAGGTAATAAATCGCATTGTTTACACAATATTTGGTATACATTTCGAATTATTTTAGGTTGCAGTAATAATGGGGGTCGCAGGTGTCTGTAGATGGTGTGAATTTACGAATAATTTGAAAATTGGTGATGTATGAGATACAGGGTCGTATTTACTTGTTTCAATACCCGATATGAAGACTGACATTTCACGTAGGTTCATCATTATCGAGGATGGATTTTCTGTCAATGCTGCAGAGTTGTGTAGAAAGTATATTTGCTTACGTCCAAAGGAGTTATCACATAGCAGACTTTTTTACGATATGTGAATCAAAAATGTACTGTGCACTTGTGCAGCCTGTTGGAGTAAACACATTGGCAAAAGTACCGTCAACAATTGCTTCGTCTTTGAAACTACCAAACGCGAAAATGTTGTAGTTTTATAAAACATTTATGTTGGTAGTTAGTAACTTTTATGTTACTATGGAGTGATATATAAATATTACTTCCGGTTGTATGTTACAAGTTGTTACAATTTACTTTAATGTATTTCTGGCCCTGTTGACCAATTAAACTGCATAAAGTCAGTGCTCTGTGTGATTATTTACATCAGGTTACGGGCCCAGACCCTTTAAAACTGCTGTGGTTAGGTCAACGAGGGGTGTAGTGTTTTATGAAATGTCGACAATGGATTTCAAGGCACAAATAGAAAAACTAGAAGGTACAGGTAACTGGAGCAAATGGCGCCGGAAAATAGAACTTTTGCTACGCCATCACGAAGTGCTAGAAGTGGTCAATGGAAGTCGGACACTGCCCATCGAACCAGATGTGGAAGCGTCGATAGCTGACAAAGAAACTTTCAAAGCAGATCTGAGGGGTTTTAACAAGGCAGATGCATTAGCCCAGCTCATACTGGTAAGCAGCATGAACGATGCGAACATCGATCTTACTGCGACTTGCGAGTCTGCGAAAACTACTTGGGAAAAACTAATCTCAGTGTATGAACAAAGTTCAGGCCAGCGAGTAGACAGGCTAATGGAGCAGTTTTTTAGCTCTGAAAAAGACCCATTGGAAGATATTGCGACGCTCATAGCTCGTTTACAACGCAATTTCAGAGAGCTCAATGACGAGCTGAAAAGGTTAGTCAAGACCGAGTTACCAGACTTGCTGTTAATGAGTCGTGTTATGTCAACTTTACCGGCGGAATACTTTGAGTTTAAAAGTGTTTGGGAGTCGGTGCCCCTCGAAGAAAGGACCTTAAACAAGTTGACAGAGAGACTTCGGTTGATTGAAATGCGTCTGCCCGAGAAGCGAAACGACTCAGCGGCGTTGTTGGTGACGCGAACGAATAAAAATTTGCCACCAAGAGTGAAACCGGAAGGAAAATGGCGGAAGTGCTTTAAGTGTCATCAGGTTGGACACTTCAAAAAAAATTGCCCGAAGAAGTCGCAAGGGGGTGTTGTAAAACCGAAACTGTCCGGTGATGCGTTCGTGAGTGCGTTCGAAAATGATCGCGAATCTCATCAATGGTTAGCCGATTCCGGTGCGTCGGCACACATGACTAAAATAAAAGACTATTTTCTAACCTACGGGGCGTTTACAACCCCTAAGCCGGTTCGAATAGGAAATAGTGACGTGATTTATGCGTACGGTCACGGAGTAATAAATGTTGAGATGAAAGTGAACGGTACGTGGATAAAGAATCACTTGGAAAATGTGTGGTATGTTCCCGACATAAGCAGAAATTTGTTTTCGATTGGCCGAACGATAGAAAAAGGGTTCGAATTTCAAGCAAATTTACAGGGTTGCGTGTTTACAAAAACCGGTACAGTACGGTTAAGTGGTAAAAAAACTTCGAAAGGTTTATACGAACTGGAAATGCGTGTGTGTAAACCAGAAACTGTTGCAGAGATTTTTGTGGCATCAACAGTTGACACGTTACAATTATGGCACGAGAGAGTGTGTCATCAAAATAAGCGACATGTGAAACAGTTCCTGAATGGACGTGGTGTCACTGTGGATTCAAACGAAGAATTTTGTGATGCCTGTGTTGTAGGCAAACAACATCGAGGAAGTTTCCATGTGCGAACAGAAAAGGCCCGTGCAGCGGCTGAGCTGATTAATGCAGATGTATGTGGACCCATGCAGGAGGTCAAAACTAGTCAAGAAAATAGTGAAACTGTAGCCTCAGAGGAAGTTCGTGTTTTGGAGGAAGCTCCAGTAATTAAGGAGGTCACAGAAGCGACTGGTTTGGAACATATTACAAATGCAGAACAAACTGAGACGTTACGCTCAGTTCGGAGGCAGATTAGGAAGCCAGTGCATTTAAACGGCTATATACTTTTTGCTGAGCACTTAACTGAACATTCTTTTGTAGGAGCAATGCATTCTAGCGACGCAAATGAGTGGCGAGGTGCCATGAAGGAGGAATTAGGATCCCTGGCAGAAAACGATACCTGGAATCTTGTTGAGCTGCCGAGTGGTAAAAAGGTTATCGGTAATCGTTGGGTTCTACGAATCAAGACAAGGCCAGATGGATCTATAGAACGATTCAAAGCGAGGTTGGTTGCAAAGGGCTATGCACAAAAACCTGGAGTCGACTACGAGGAAACCTTCAGTCCTGTGGCAAGGTTCGATACTGTACGCACTATTCTTAGCGTGGCAGCATCAGAAGAAATGCATCTTATGCAGTTTGATGTGCGAACTGCATTTTTGTACGGGGAACTTAAGGAGGAAGTTTTTATGAAACAACCCGAGGGTTTCGATGATGGAACAGGGCGAGTGTGCCAGCTAAAGAAAAGCATATATGATCTTAAGCAAGCACCTCGGTGCTGGAATAAGCGTCTTATGGATTTTATGGTGAAGAAACAATGTTTTGTGCAGAGTCATGCAGATCCGTGTTTGTTTATAAAAAATACAAGTAAAAGTAAAATTTTAGTAGCCGTATATGTGGATGACGGACTTGTAGCATGTAACGATGCTAGTGAGATAAAAGGTTTTCTGTGTGAACTGAAAAACGAATTTAAGATAACAATGAACACCTTAAACTGTTTTTTAGGTATAGAAGTTTTACAGTTAAATGGCTGTATTTTTATAGGACAACAAGCATATGTCAAGAGAATCCTGGAGCGATTCAATATGGGGGATTCAAATTCGGTGACAACTCCATGTGATGGCAGCATTCAATGCCTCGAGTCCGATCCAGAACTGTGTGAAGAAATTCCCTACCGAGAAGCTGTGGGCAGTTTAATGTACCTATCAGTGGCAACAAGGCCAGATATTGCGTACGCTGTAAACATGGTTGCAGAGTTCGTAGCTAATCCAATAAAATCAAACTGGCAAGCCGTAAAGCGTATATTTCGATACCTTAAGGGCACCATGGACCATGGCTTGTTATATTATCGGGATCACAAATCTGGTATATTGGAAGCTTTTAGTGATGCCGATTATGCTGGCGATGTCAATACAAGACGCTCAAGAACAGGAGTGGTTTGTAAATATTCCGGTGGAGCCATATCCTGGTCAAGTCAGAAACAAAGAAGTGTCGTTTTGTCCACTACTGAGGCTGAATACGTCGCAGCAAGTGAAGCAGTTAAAGAAGTTATTTGGCTTAAACGCCTGTTAAATGAAGTAACAAAATTGAAAAGAGTTCCATCTCTCCAAATGGATAATGCAAGTGCGCTTAAATTGGTGAAAAATCCAGAATTTCACAAACGATCCAAGCACATCGAAATAAAGTTTTACTTTATTAGAGAAAAGTACAATGAAGGCGAAATAGATGTGGAACATGTGGATGGTGTAAATCAGATAGCAGACATCCTGACCAAACCATTACCACGTTTAAGATTTCAAAACATTCGGAAGATGCTGGGCATTTCTTGCCAACAAAATATTTTGGGAGGAAGTGTTGTAGTTTTATAAAACATTTATGTTGGTAGTTAGTAACTTTTATGTTACTATGGAGTGATATATAAATATTACTTCCGGTTGTATGTTACAATTTACTTTAATGTATTTCTGGCCCTGTTGACCAATTAAACTGCATAAAGTCAGTGCTCTGTGTGATTATTTACATCAGAAAAATTACACTGGGCATTACGTGGGACGCACTTCAACAACTTTATTGACCAATGAAGGTGCTGATAATACAACTATTAAACAACATGGTGGATGGCGGTCCTCCACTATAGCAAAAAGATATGTAGAGGATTCAATGTCGAACAAACTTGATATTGTAAGGAAAATTCAAGGACAATCTTTCGATTACAGGAAAGTCCCCTCTTGCCCGTCCATAATTCACACAAATTGCTCAAAAATTCTACCAGACACTATGGTTTTCGAAGATATTGTCAACAATAAGATTTTTATCAACGGAAACGAAATGAAATTTAATGAAAGGAGCAATGAGCTTTCTGTTAATATAAATGTGAATGTTAATAAACTTAACTGATTTGTGTTCATTATCTTCTCATTCTTGTAACAGTGGAATAAAGTAACTTTATTCCACTAGTGGATAATAGGTGCTATAATACGCGTCTAAAGAGTATAATTATGGGCCAATTATGAGTTGGTTGTGGATAAAATATGGTCTAGGACTGCTTGGTTTATAATGAATTTTTACCAAATGACACTTGAAATTATATCCAGATAGCGTAGTTAGCACAAGAAGAATATACAGCGGGTTAGGTAAAGTGGGCTTACTATCAATTTTACGCAAAAATTTTATTTAAAAAATATATTTATATTTTAGATTTATAATTGTTGATAATAACCCCAACGAATCCAGTTAAAAGAAAAAAAAACAATAAAACGAGCCCCAAAAGCCTTAAAATCAACCCTTGACGTGATAACTTATTATATGTCGCTTTATCTTTTTCATTTTTGGAACACTCGTTTTAGTTTAAAATAAATGTAACTTATATTATCCAAGTTAAGACCATGGCTTTTAGTTAGTAACTGATCAATGGCTGATTGCTCAACACTTTTGTGAAATTAACGAACGATCACAGTTGTGTGTTCATGTAACTCGCTCTAAGATTTGGATTATCAGTCAGTTTTGACCTATAATGTATGGACATATGTTATTTATTTTTAAAATTAAAATAGTTTCCAAACAGTTTAATTATCCAAACGATCTATTTTCTCTGTAAGAACTGCATAAACTTAATATTTATGTGTTAACAAAAAATCAATAGACACAACAATGGAGTCATTCCATTTAACTTTTGGCTAAGTAAAATTGGCTTTTTGTTACGGTTTTAGTAGGAAATTCAAATGAAACAATACCGAACGGAAGCAACAAAGAATAAATCTTGTTTAAAACGCTATTCTCTAAATCCTTGCATATTGTTGACAAAAATGACAACAAAGCATGCTGCTTTGTTTACAGATAATACATACATAAAAGGAGATTTTAATTTTAATCCTCCTGTATTCAAAAAAAGACAATTCTTTTGAAAGGTTACAACCAATTAGTTTTTTAAATAATCTTTTAAAACTTTTACAAATTTAGTAAGCCTATTTGTAGCCAACAGCATCCCTCTCGCTGAAAAGTTAAAATTGTTTATAATTATCATCGAGGTTATCCTGAAATATTATAATTCCTGCAAAATATGTGAATTCAAAGTAATTGTTACGCAATAACTGCCAAGCAAATTAATTAAATCCGAAAGTTTTTCAAATTTTAAATTACAACAAAGATATTTAATTGTTTTTAAAACCCTACCCGGACATGCTTTAAATAAATAGATAACATTATCCTTTATTAGTAGATAATGAATATAAATTATGTTCATTTTTTATTTACTTTTTGAAGAACATTATTACAAGGTAAAGGAACTCTTCGTTAAGAAAACGAGTGCCTTGCAGCTATAAAATACTTATAAAGATATTTTTTCTCTCAGTATTTTTATAACATCAGTGTTTTATCTTTACCCATAAAAGCATAATTAGGAGAACACGAAAACCTTAAACCTATTTTTTTTTATTAAAGATGGCGTTGAAATAAGTAATCAAAGCTTGAGCTGTTTTTAATATATTATGAGTAGACAAATCATCGGCGACTTAATATGTAGATATACAGGGTGGGTCAGATAAATTTACGTGGGTGAAAAAAGGGAAATCTTTTGTTAAGAAATTTTGCAAGACCACCTATATCTCGTACAACATATAATAATAATAATTGCATTAATAAATCAATTAATTTATTAAGCTCAAGATTGGAATTGTAAAACGATGCCAAAATCATCAATAGAAGATTCTGATTTTTTTTTAAATAGAGTTGGCTATAATGATTATTTTACAGCAATTGGATTGGTGGTAAACTCATTTGGTTTGCTCCGGTGAAACAATAAATATCTGCTATTCCTAGCGTGCTTATTACGCTTTTAATTTATCCTTGATATCCTTAAAATTCTGACACATGCTGTATAAATGTACATGTAAGTTGCTTAAATCAATTATCTCAAATTTGTTTAATGAAATTTTCCTTAAACAGTGAATTCTTACAAATTTAATTTCTAAAATCTCAAAATTGCAACAAAAATCAGTCAAAATAAAACTAGATTTAAAATTTGAATTTTATATTAAAATATAATTTTTAAAATATGGAACACGTTCAACGTTTGAATTTTAGATCAAAATTGTTTTATAGCTGTTTTATATCAAGGTTTCTGTATTTCATAACGTAAATTTAAGTTAATGTTATTTTTTGTTTACATTCAAATTATGTCATAAATCACTTGCGATCTAAGTTTTCACAAGAATTGTTCATATTCAGGAAACAATATGAGTCACGATAATAAAAACTGTCTAATACAGGTTTGCGTGCATCAATTTGTCATACCAATTTCTTTATGACGTTAGAATTATTACGAACTATAAAAAACTTTCTGTGATTATACTAATATTTTAAGTATTTTATGTTTATTTTTATACTCAGATTGTAATTTGCACCAAACTTACCTACAACTTAAGGCCAGTTTTTTTATATCCTCTTGATTTTAACTTGCAGATATTTTCCTCGCTAACCTTTGCTAATACGATTGCTTCCATAGTAAATATCTGACAGTTAAATTTATTAGGAAGTGAAAAAAGAACGGCTCATTCGATGTCATAGCAACAGAAGAATAATTAAGAATACTTTCAATTTTAAAGCTTAAAAAAGATAGGTAGTTCAATTGGCCTTCAACTGCAATTAGAAAAAAAAGTGGTATGGAAAACGCTTGGTAATTTTCACTGCATTTATGGAGAAACCAGACGTATTGTTAAATATCTAAAAAATCCATATTAAATTGTTTTCAATGAAAAATTTAATTCTTGTATTCATTTCCGCAGAAAATTATTTAATAGCGTAAATAACATAAATAACTTACGTAAATTTCTTTCTATTATTCTATCATTAAATGATTACTTTAATTGTTTCTTTGAATACAAAGTTGCATTAATTGGAAATTATATGCGCTCGTTCAATAAAAACACAAACAACTATTTAGTTGTAATAAAAGGGAAAGGTAAAGTATCGAAAAATATTCCTGGCAGTCTAAATTTTAATGAAGAAATTAAATAAAACTTTATTGTTGGTGTCAAAATGTTTAAATGTCAGTTGGAGAATATTGCTGCTACAGCTAAGATACGTGTAAAATAGTATGCTGGTAACTTTAGATAGCATGCTGTAAACGCCTCTTGAAAAATATCGAAATAACTACTTACTAGATATTTTAGTGGAAACTATTATTAATTATTATTAAATTATTTATATTAGTGGAAGAAATTACAAAAAAAATTCCCAGGTTTGAGTAGGGAGAATCTTTTCTTTGTAAATATTTGAGATTTTTTAAATGTTAATGAACCAATACAGGTAGTGGGTACTTTGTTTTCGCCATGAAATTTTATCCTTATTTGGACCATGGTTGGTCATAGAAAATTACTTGATTTCTTTTTCTTGTTCTTTTGTAACTCTTACTTTTCTCCACCTTTTAGGATTTTGGTAAATAAGGGATGTTGCGGACACATCAGTTGGGAACTTTTCCGGTTTTTGTTTCTATCCCTGCTGAGAGTTTATCTACGTAATATGAAAACTTTATAAATTATTTCTCCTATTCTATGTTTTAATGTTTAATTTGGGTATACTAAATGTACCTACATCATAAATCTGTTTTTATTATCAAAGAAGATGCGATATGTGGCCGCCATTTTCATTCAAACATGACCTAACTCTATTTGTGATGGAATTAATTCCATACTATGTTATGGTTTGCTTTATTGGGGAAATTGCTCAGGCATTCACTGTATCTTTGTTGCACAAAAGAAAATCATTGGGACAATGTTTCGTCTTCGCCCTAGTAGCTCCTGTATTTATTATTTTAAATATCATGGTATTCTGACTGTTTACTCATTATTTATGTTATGTGCGAAAACATTTGAATCTATTCACAGCTTGTGGTCAAATTAACAATTACGTTACCCGGTCCGCAAATAACTTATAGATTATATTCCTGCTCATAGACTAACAAAAGCTGCAAAAGGCCCTACGAGTACTTCAACTAAAATGTACAATTATCTGTCATTAAAATTTATGAATATCCAGAGCTTCAAACGATTTAAAGCAGAACTAAAGTCATTTTTAATCGATAATATAATACTACAATTTAGCCGATTTCTTTAACGAAAGGTTTTTTGATTGGTACCAGTACGTATCTACTAGTTATTGCTATAATAATATTTTACTATTTCCAGTGACAATTTCCAACATTTGTTAAGCAAATCTTAATGGAAATAATTAAAATATAAATAAATAAATAAATAAAAGTAACATTACTCGGTATTTCGGGCGAATTATTTATTTCCTCGAATTTGTTGGTTATTCTTTGCATAAGGTCATCCATATCACCAACAAGTGTACTAAAGATAGAGTTTTTTATGCATGGCCGCAAAAAAAAGTCGTACAGGCTTATATCACAGGATCTTGGGGGCTATATAATCGGCATGTTTAACGATGCGTTCCTCAAAGAACTCCGTCAGAAAATTTACATTTGCTTTTGTGGTATGAATCTCTGCTCCGTCCTGTTGGAAATATCCGGTCCTTAATTCGTCGTCTGTCAATGACTCTATAAAAGGAGTCAGGAATTCAAGTCGATACCTTTCAGCGTTAAGTGTTCATAAAAATAACGGATAATAAATAACTTGCTAACTGGTGGCCCAGGATCAGACAAGTAACTGCAGTAAGAGAGATCTCACTCGTACCAAGACTGGCGTGTATGAGTACAAAGGGGGCCATGCGTCCCACCCCAAACCGCAGCTCTGGAAGCTGCTTTGGGTCTCTCACCAATGGACCTCCATGTGGAGGAGATGGCACGTCTGCTCTTAGACTGCGGGCGAAGGGACTGTGGAAGGATACAGGTGCTGGGGGAAGACACCACCAGATCCTAAGAGACGCAGTCTTTCGTATGCCCCTACTGGGAGCAAAAATGGACTGTCTTCCACCCACCTATACATTTAGGAAGCACTTTAGAATCTATCTGAATTCTGACGATGCATCCGAACCAGATACCACCCTGTACCTTCCAAAACCTCGGAAGGTACAGGGGCAGGCATCTTCTCAGATGACCTAGACCTCCAAGAAAGCACATCATCAGGCACTTTGGTCACAGTCTTTCAAGCAGAGGCTACGGCCATAATGCAGGATGCAAACGCATTTCTTGTACGTAGAATCAAGAATAAGACTATCAGAATTTCAAGCGACAGCAGAACTGCTCTGTTGGCACTGAATAGCTGTACAATTGTATCAGGAATAATACTCAAATGTCGCAGCATTCTGGAGCAAGTCGCTATTGACAATGTCCTAGAACTCGTTTGGGTCAAAGGACATTCTGGACTATACGGTAATGAGCGGGTGTATAGTTTGGCACGGCAAGGCTCGGAACAACCCTTTTGTGGTGCCAAACCAGCACACAAATGCTACCATGTAAGGATGGCGATCAAAAGCCCCTCGTTGAAGATGGAAAACTTTTGTATACAGCTGTCAAGAAACAAACAACGACTTGTCGAAGGAATATTGTCAGGGCACTGTAAACTAAATAAGCACATGCACAGGATGGGATTAAGTGAGGATTCAACCTGTCGTGACGAGACAATAGAGCATATTCTGTGCGAATGCCCTGCACTCGCTCCAATCAGAGGGTCCGTGCTAGGGGACTTCTGGCCTAGTATGGCCAGTATTAACAGCATCCCTCTGGCTTGCATCCAAAGGTTAGGATGGCTTGAGTGATGCACCTAGAGGAGGATGTTGCAACGGAGGTAGCACAATGGGCCCATATGAGGCCTAAATGCAGGTGACGAAGATCACCCTCCACCCATAATCCATATCCAGATCCAGAACTTGCTTTTATCGAATTGTTAAATGAATCTTTACCTTCAAAGGATATTGACCCTAGAATCCTTCGCTTGCTGATAGCTGCTCAAACACCAATTTTCTGGGGATGTAAAGGTGATTCAACGTAAGAATGTGGGTTTACATCATTCTCATATTTTGGGAGTTTACATATCCGGAGAGATGAAACCAGGCTCCATTAGTAAAAAAAGTTTTTTTCCAGTAACTCGTCGTTATTATCAAAATGATCTAGAAACTAATTGCAGAATTGTTCTCTCTGTGGCCTGTTATTAGGCAGTATCTCATGGAAAGCTTGTAGACGATACGGATGGAGATGTAGGTCTTTCTTGGAAATGCGATGACAAGTTCCATATAAAAGATCCACCTCCTGCTGTTCCACCATCACATGCCGGACGAGTTAAACATTTGTCTCATTTCTCACTACACATCTTCCACTGCCTTCTTTACCGCCTATACTTCCTGTTTCCCTGAATAAGTTCACAACCCGTTGCACTTTTTTCGTGAATATATCGTAGAACACTGCCATTTCTGGAAATTCCTCTTGAAATTCATAGAATAAAGCCACTGGCCATTGATATTCTGCCAGTTCGTTTCTGAAATACAATTCTAACGTTCGGCTTTTATGAATGCTAGTGAAAATCATAGCGTTTGAAATTAAATAGTGAAGTTAAAAGCTACTTAATTTAAAACAGGTACTTTGAAAATATTTACTTATACAGGGTTATTATTAATGATTGCAGTCGAAGCAGGCGGTGCTCGTGGCAATAAAATTTTGCCGCTTTATACCATATGAACAAAAATTATTTAGATAAGGGATGGCCATGGTGAACAAAATCACTGCCTTTGATTGGTTCAGCTTGTTGTTGGTACTACGTTCTACATGATAGGTACGTTCAGAATTCTAAAGCCACCCTTTATCTAAATAATTTTTGTTCATATGGTAGAAACATAATTATAGTGCAGGAATTTTTGTAATGATTTTTGTTTTCCAAGTGAACTGTCAATTGTCACTCGTATGTCATTTACTGTATTTACTGTCTTTTTGAATAATTGTATTTTGTGTTATTTTGCCTGTTGATTTCGCCCTTCCTTAAAAGTTTACGTGAATAAAATCAGTTTTTTTAAGACTACTGCTGGTTCCAGAGTGTTAATACGTAAGTGTAAATAAAGGCAGTCATAGAAATTTTAATAAACAAAAAGCAATATTTTAGGTTTAAATTTTCATATTGGTGTACTCTTTAGAACAGAACACCTTTATTATTAAATCTTACTATCGAAAGGGTGTATTAAATGAAGACGGGCAATGGATACATTCTGTTCAAGCATGCAAAATGTATATCTCGTTGCGTTTCACTTTCAACATATATTGTAAATAAACATAAATAATCATTATTAAATAAATTTTGGATTATTTTTGTGTGTTTTTTAGTAATATGAATACGTTATTAACTAACAATGAGTTCATTAATCAGGGTCTAGTGTAGATATGTCCCGGGTTTGTATCGATCATTCTTTAAGTAAAAACTATGGTAAGAAAATTTTTATTTCACTTAAAAATGATTTTAACTTTTTTACATAAATATTGACTCGTTACGCAACCAATTTAACCCTTGCGTGTAGAACAGTGCATATCCAATATAATTTGAATCATTATTTGTGTGGAGTAGAAACAAGAAATTTTACATTTAGATTTTCGGCCTACTTCGACTACAATCATTTACAATAAACCTGTACAATTGGCAGGTGGAATTGTGCAGTTTGACAGGTACCTACATATGAACTAATTTTGTGTCTAAAGTCACTTAAAATGGTGCTTATTTACGGTTGCAATAAGCGACATAACCTGTATACCTATCTCTTTCTTTCATGGCACACTCTGAAGACAAATTTTGTGGATCACCCGATACATTTTAATGGCTACAATTTTAGTTTTGATTGTAACCTCCCTATGTCGTCAGTGTTTGATGAATAACTCAACTTTTGGTAGGTCGAGCCAAAAAATTCGTATTACAGTAATTTTAGACCTGGTGTCCATAATTAACTCATCCTATAACCTACGGACTAAACCAAGAGCTGCCGTTATCCTTCTATTAAAAACAGATAAGTATAAAATATTAGGTGATTCGCGTAACACGCATGCCTTAAAAACTTCAAATGCAACCCAACATACATGTTTCTAAAGCTGTTTGAAATATCTGCAAATTAAAAAACAAAACTTGTTATAGTAGATGCGTTTATAAATATCAATTATTTACTTATTTACTTTTTAAGTTCTAGCCATGAAATAGTATATTTCATTAGGAGGCGAGAAACAAGGCTTTTCCCGGGCGACCGTGACAATTCTCGTGTGAGGCGATAAACAATTCCAAACAAGCGTTGCTAAGGAAATCTCAAAAGCATTCTAAATGGCGTTTGCTATGCATAACAACGCATATTTTAATTTACGTGTTCTATCGCCGTTTTTCCTTGAGCTATTTTAAGATTGTTGTGTCCTAGGATGGTTTTCGAAAAGACTCTTTGTTATGAAGATACAGGGCGATAAAGGTTTGGATATTCTAAAAAATGTAATGTAGCCTAAGTAAAACGATAGTGTACTGCACTGGGCCTATCGAGTACGAGAAATGTGTAGAAATCCGTATTTATCGTTTTAACAACATTCCAATTACTAAAAACTAATATTATTTTCAGTCACACCAGGCTAGTGCAGATAGCGAAAACGTTTATACTATTAGTTTTACCGTAGATTTCATACGTTGTTGATTACGTTTCCATTGTTACTTATCATTTTCTCTCTTTGAAAGTTGTCAAAATTGATTGCGTCTCGTACAATGTGATTTTTTAAAAACTCAATTGCAGCAGGCCGTATTCTGTCTTAATAACCTTAGAACTGTCTGTATTAAGTCAGAATAAGGCCTGCTGCAATTGAGTTTTTAAAAAATCACATTGTATGTTTGTGTGATAATTAATCATTCGTTAGTGAAGCTCTCTTAGATGAATCGCTATACGAACGCCGAGATGACTGATATGCATTTTATGTATGGACTTGCCAGTGGGAATTCGTTAGAGGCTAGGCTGTTATACAGTGAACGATTTCCCAACATGAAACAGGCACATTTAAACGAAATAGAGAACCAGGAAGGTCAAATACAGTAACAACGGTAGAATTGGAAGAAAATGTGCTGAACATGCTACAGGAAGATCCAGGTACTTCTGCCAGAAAAATGGCAAATGCGTTCAATGTCAGTAATAGGACTGTGTGGAAAATTTTCAAGCAGCAGTGCTTGTCTGCTTGTATCCATATCACATTCAGCACGCACTTATTCCTGTTGATTTTCCCCCGCGCATTGCATTTTGTCAATGGCTTCTGCATACATTGGTTCAAATCCCTCAACTACTGGTGCTGATTCTTTTTACCGATGAAGCAAATTTCTCCAGAAATGCAATTAGGAACTCCCATAATAACCATGTGTGTGCTGATGAAAACTCACATGCGTTACTTGAAAATCGTTTCCAACATCAATTTTTATTAAACATCTAGGTTGAAATTGTGGGTGACTGGCTAATTGGACTGGTATTTCTACCAGGAAGACTTACGACTTACGGGTGAGGTGTATCGAAATGTTTTGGAAGTATCACTATCTAGGTTTCTAGAGGATGTACCATTGGCAACGAGAAATGTAATGTAGTTTATGCACGATGGTGCACCAGCACATTTTAGTGTGGTTGCTCGTGAGTTTTTAAACGCAAAATATGAAGATCGCTGGATTGGCTGAAATGGACCTCACTTATGGCCTGCTCGATACCCAGACTTAAATCCCTCGGATTTTTTCCTATGGGGCCAAATGAAGACAGTAGTGTACACCGTGTGCACTACTTTGAGAAATAGGATAATTGATGGGTGTAGTGCAATAAGAAACATCCCTGGTGTTTTTGAACGAGTTCGGCAGTCAATGAGGAGAAGATTGGATGCATGCATCCTAGCTGCTGCAAAATTTTTGCCACCCTTTTGGTTCAGACAAAAACATCTCAAAAGAAAACATAATTGTAGATATATGTAACAATGTTCTATTGCATTAATATACAGGATGTTAGGTAATGCTTCTGCCAAACTTTAGGGGTGGGTTTGTAACGATAAAAGGAATAAAAATTTCTTATACCATTTTTTTCTCAGTTTCATTTTTTGTTTTCTTTTTTGTTCTTTTTTCTTTTAATTATTTTGTGCTTGATAATAAAGTTTTATTGTTACTTAATACTTAATGTATTAGACTCTTATTTATCCGCAATAATGTTGCTCCTGTATCTTTAACCCTTTGTTTTTGTTTTTCCCGAGAATAAAAAATAAAATTAAAGCATGCTTTTTCTCAGAAACTATGCATATTAGAAAAAATTATATAATACTTTTTTGCTTCATTTGTCATTATAAAGCTATTCCCAAAGTTTGGCAGAAGCATTACCTAACACCCTGTATAAGGTAAAACGAAAGAATACAATAAAATTAAAGAACATACTATTTTAAAACTCTAAACGTTGAATGTACATGGTGATTTATTTCAAAACTGAGATTTGTCTTTAGCCAAATCATCAATTGTATCATCCATATTCAAGTTTGACGCTAAATTAGATTTAATGGGCAATATTGCTAATTCTGTCAGCCTCTCCTATGCCATTGTTGAACGTAAATAATTTTTAATTAACTCTAATTTAGAGAAAGATCTTTCTCCACTAGCAACCGATGTAGGGAGAGTTAGTAGAATTCTCAGTGACACAAAAATATTTGGCAAATTTTCTAATAGTTTATGGCTATAGATATAATTTAAAATATTCAGTGGTGTCATACCTTTACCTAATTAATTTCTCATAATAATTAAAAGTTCATTATGTAGATTTAAAAGCTCTAGATTCAGGGGTCGCCAAACTTCTTTGATCATCGACCCCTTCAAGAGTTTCTTGACTTTTTATCGACCCCCTCTATTTTACTATTACGTAATTATAATATACAGGGACAAGCAAAAAAGACGCCTATGTGAGTTTTTAGATTGTTTATTTTATAATTACTCAACTCTTCAACATAGAGAAGTTTAGTTCGTGAATGAAAAACGATTGAATTATATGTATGTTGATAAATTTTAGAATATTAACGCTCACTTGTATGTCGATGCGCAAAAGTGAAACTGGGATCGAATACGTGTAGGTATAAGTAAATAAGCAACCGCATACGTGTTGCAATCTCGCTCCCACCGCACCGGCAGGGCGGGAACCACCGACATACATTTATTGGTAAATACGTCATCGATTAGCCTCCGTAACTATTTTTATGACCATGCTCCATCTTCGAGGTCCTATTGATGTCACTGTTCCCACGATTCACTCTTAATTGCGTTGCTATTCAGGATGGAGGTAATCTAAGTTAACCGAATTAAATACTACCCGTACAATGATGTCTTATATCTTTATATCGACCCCCAATGGACCCCTGAGTCCGAAACGACTCCTAACATCGACCACTTTGGTGACCACTGCTCTAGATCATCCGTCAGTGCTACATATAAGTCTTGACAATGTTTAAATATTATATCCGAATCTACATGGCTTAAGGACTGAATGTCATATAACGACTCAAATAAATGGCTGTGTGTTTCCATTTGAGTAAATCTTTCTTGAACAGAATTTAGACATTCACCCTTGGTCAAAAATATTAGCCACTCGGTATTTTTGCTATATCTAAAAAAATTAATTAAGAAAACTGCTCTTTGTTCATATTAATTTACCGGCACATTTAAAATAATATTGAAACTATAATAAAATGTTAAGGGAAGCGATTACACATCTTGTTCATTCACACAGTTTTTGTAAACACAAGGTTATCTGCTTTCGCTGCCCATATTGCAAGCACCGCTGTGAATTTCGTGTTCTATTGTTTACGGTTATAAATAGTTATTTTTGTAACAAGTAGTACCTAAAATCAAGTTTTTTGGGACGAATCGTTGCTGTTTCCGGACTAGGCGAAGCCGAGTCTGGAATAGCAGATGAGTCCCAAAAAACGATTTAGGTACGTGTTACAAACAAAATTTTTTTTGTTAAAGCTCCCAAAAACAGATTCAAACCTTGTATTATGTATGATTAATGTGATCAGAGCACATGTCACTAATAGTAGTACGCTAAAGGTTGCTATGACAACTTTTAGGGACTAGGCCAAAAATATGTCATTTTACGGACTTAAATGAGTGTCACTATAGTAACCAGACTTTTTAGGATTGAGTCCGGAAAAGACTCATTTTACGGACTTAAATGAGTCCGTAAAATAGCTACTTTTGGGAGCGTGTACTAAAAAATATATATCATCGTTGTGAAAAAATGCCTATAAAGAAGGAACTAAGTCTACAACGCCTTCATATTGAATTATTGCATAAAATGAGGAAAACACCGACACAAATTGCTAAAGAACTAAAATGTTCGTGCTGTGCCGTCCGATATACCACAAAATGTTTTGCCTAGACCGGTAGCCATGAAAACAAAGGTAAAACAGGCAGAAAACAGTCGCTTCAAAACGTGAGGACCGAGGACTTATCAAAGAATCCTTATGACCCCGAAAAAAAATTCTTTTGATCTTGTTGTGACCCGAAAGCTTTGAAAGACCGATCAGCACTTGAACAGTGGGAGAACTTGGAGAAATGGAACTAAAAGCATGCAAAGTTAGAAAGAATTCATTGCTGTTTGACAGATATAAGAAATCGCACCTAGAGTGGGCCATAAGGCATCAACATCTAACTGAAGAAGATTGATCAAATGTTGTATGGTCCGAGGTGTCAAACTTCGAGGTATGATCAAGTTTATTTTAAGTAGTCTTAATAAATCATGGTTACTAATGCCAATTACCATTTTCAATTTGTTATGGCCTCCAGATATAGCAATGTTTTTTTCCCCTAATCTTATTAGGTGTTTAAAAGCCCAGTTCTGTCTTACGTGAGGCGCAGAGTAATTGAAGAACGCCTTCCTGAGTGTGTGATCCCCAACGTCAAGCACGGTGGAGGTAGTTTAATGATCTGGGGGTGCATGGCGTCTAACGAAGTCGGCGAAGTATCCGTTTGTAAAAGTTGTATGAACTTCCAAAGGTAAATACCACAAAACAATGCTTTGTGCCCCAAATCTACGGTTACAATGAAGTGATTCTCAAAGAATACAATAAAGCTCCTGGATTGGCCAGCACAACCCGGATTTTAATCCACTAGAGCATTTGTTGATAATTTTAAAGTGAAACGATTGTGAGCACAACATCGCTTCAAAGGAAACACAAAATAGTGCAGAATTTACCAAAAAGCATTGCTACCGTCATCAAGTCAAAGGTAACCCTACGAAATATCGATTTTTTTCTAAAACAAAATGATATTAAAGTTATTTAGTTTCATTTAACCCCTCTTTTACAAATAGACTAGTTATTTGAATATTGCTACTGTGGCTAATACTTTGGGCCCGGGGCCCTGGCTGTATATCTAATAAATAATTGAAAAATAAATAACTAAATTATTTTTGATACCACCGCATGGCAAAATTTTGGGTTACAGTTATTGCCAGCTACATAAATTAATGTTTATTTGTTTATAGAAAACCAGGTTCTATTCTACCATAAAAGAACTATGTGAGGGCGGTCTACGAAAAAGAACCCTCTATTAGTATATTAATTCACGTTCTGCAACTTTGCAATATAACGGCTGGGGTTTATATACAAATTTCTGTGACTAGACACAATATTTGTTTTCAAAGGCTTCTGCGAATGGTCACGTTTTGATCGCCTGCAGTATATCGCGTACTTAAAACATGCCGCCTAAGGCGGCCGCCTCGCCCCTAGTGCCGGCCCTGCACCCTGCAGGAATCCCAAACCCAGTCTTCTCCATTTTCGACCAATTTACGGTATTCTAGTTTAATTTTCACTACTTCCTGATTCTCTTCATCTAAACTATCTTTCTAATTTTAGCATGAAAGCTCTTCTGTTGTTATGTTATCGTTAATGAATATATTTGGTTCAGAAGAATATCCAATTTGTAGTCTGTGGCTATTTTGACTAGTTGTTTTATAGCTTCTTCGCTGTTCAAGTCTTTAATATTCGCAGCAAATTAAATAAGCGTTCCCATTTTTCTTTTTTCTCGGAGTTATCATCATAAATCTAACATTTCTTTTGATTGTCGTGTTTCTTTTTAACCAGTTTATCAGTAATGGGATCTCAAACCTAATTTTTCCATTTTTGCCCAATTTATATTGGAGAGTTAGGATGTCAAGTCTGGCTATTTTAACTAATTGCTTGTTTCTTCATTGTTCAATCCCAAATATTCGCAGCAGTTACCACTAAATAACAATTTCGCTTTTACCTTTCTCTCGGAGTCTTCATAAATTTGTCCTTTTCTTAATTATCAGTTTATAAGCACCGATTTACGGTACCTATCTTACCTTAATTGTCACTACCGCTATCTTTTTAATTTTAGACTGAATATTACTCTCTTCTGTTGTTAGGTCGTCGTTTATGAATATATCGGATCGCTAGGATATCCAGCTTGTAGTCTTTGGTTATTCTGACTGGTTGTTTTACAGCTCCTTTGTTATTTAGCCCTTTATGATTCGCAGCAGCTATCACTAAATAACCATTTCGATTTTTCTTTTTTTCGCAGTCGTCATAAATCTATCCCTTTTTTGATCATCGCGTTTCCATTTGACCAGTTTATATTTAAGCAACAGAATCCCAAACCTAGTATTCTTCATACGTGCTGGCATGTTTGACAGATGGCAAGTAGGGACATTCCGGTTAGTAAATATGGAGCGCTTTATGATTGAACAACGCGTGTTTATTGTGAAAAATTATTATAAAGTAAAAGGTAGAAAATTTCGTACAAAATGCGGTTGGAGAAAAGCAATGCCATTTGATATATCCTTATGGAATTTGACGAAAGTGGTTCAATACAAAATCAAGGAAGCAAAACTTACAGTCGTAGTGGTTGGTAATGTTGTTAAACATGCAAACACGTCTTTTCGTCATCGTGCACAGCAATTAAACATTTTATACAGAGATATTCATTTAAAGGCTTACAAGTTAACTCAAAATTTAAAACTAACCGATTACGGATTTCGTGGTGAATTTGTTAAGCTAGGTACCTATACAAGAAAAAGAAGAAAATGAGATTGTTTTCAAGGAAATCATTTTCAGCTAATTTTAAACTGAGTGGATACGTAAACAAACAAAACTGTCGAATATGGGGCTAGGAAAATCAACGAAGAATACTGGAAAAACCTAATTACGCATCAACAGAAACTGTATGGCGTGATTTTTGGGCAGGTGGAGTGAGGAGCACTTATTTTTTCGAAAATGAAGCGGGCAATGCGGCTACTGTGACTGGACCTCGATGTCAAGCAATGATAACAAACTTCTTGTGGGATAAATGGGAAGGCATGAACGTAGAGAATATGTGGGTGCTACCTCTCGTATAGCCAACACAACAATCCATCTTTTGCGAGAGAGATTTGGTAACCGAAGAGGAGACATCAATTATACCGCCTAGATCGTGCGATTTAACATCGTTGGACTTCTTGTTATGGGGTTCCTTGAAGAGGAAAGTGTATGCTAACAATCCTCAACCGATTCAGCAGCTGAAGGACAACATAATTGAGGAAATTACTGAAATTGTATGCCAAAATGTCATCAAAAATTTTGGTAAAACTTGGTTTTTATTTGATGAGCGAACCTAACCACACATATCTACTTCTTCCTTTGTCTTCCCTTCATCACTTGTTATTTCGGTGATTTTGATTTGATTTCATCTACTTTCTTCTCCTTCTAGTTTTTGTCCCACCTCGTTCAATTACTTTTTCATTCTCCATCAATTTTTTAATTAGTTATAAGTAGAAGACGGCCACTTGGGCGGCCATTTTGTTTTTAATTAGGTCAATCAATTTAATCGATTGCGCAATCAAGGTCGAATTAATGGGATTAGCGGTTTAATTAGATCAATTCGCGGTTTATTTAGGGCAATTTAGATCAATCCGCGGTTTATTTAGGTCGATTTAATGGGATTAGCGATTTAATTAGATCAATCCGCGGATTATTTAGGACAATTTAATGAGATTGCATCATAATTAGATCAATCCACGGTTTAATTAGATCAATCCGCGGTTTAATTAGATCAATCCGCGGTTTAATTAGGTCGATTAAAAAGTTTAATTAAATTCTCGATTAAAAGCGGCGGCCATCTTGGAATTAATAGCTCGATCAATCGATTTAATTAGGTCGATTAAAACTTCCATTAAAAGCGGCGGCCATCTTGGAATTAATAGCTCAAGCAGTTTAATCAATCATTATAACTAGTTCAATCAGGTTAGCGGTTTAATTAGATTATTCCGCGTTTTATTCAAATCCAGCTGTGACATCACGGAAAAAACACATGAGTCATCAAAACGTCAATCACCCACTCGGGTGTAAACAATAATAAAAGTGACTTATTTCAAATTCCCTAAATACAGGAAATGACTAATGTGACAGCCATTGTGTGATTATCGCAAACAATAACCATTGTTCAAAGGATCTTTCTAGATTATTCTACAAGTTGCGTCATGAAAAGGCATGTTTCGACCTGTATGTGAGACATCTCCCCTTCCATCATACACTACGGTATAAATAAGCGAGCAGAGTCCCTACTCGGCCATTCAGAGTTCCTATCAGTGTTTTCTACCTAGTGACCTATTGAGTAAGTTATGAATAACCAGCAAGAAAATTCAACCGTTGAGGCCAGGAAGCGTTGGGCTCCATATGATAAATCGCGTCGAGGCGGCGTCCAGAAGTCTACATCAGTAACCAAAGAGCGACCCCGAAGTTTTTCGCCACAACGCCATATCACCGAAGAAGACGTGCGTGTGTTTCAAGAAGAAGTCCGGCCTGCATACGGTGTTAAACCCTCTGAAGATGATGAGCAGCAGAGAAACCTGGTACGAAACGAGAAGAAGCGTCTACTTTGCGGGTCTTACATCCCGTTAAATAATTCTGCAAGTAAGTTGATACATATTGGAATGGATCCGTATAAAGATTTTGCCCCGGTTGTACGTATCGTTAAAAGCGGTATTGAAGCTGGGGTAGAATTCGAAGAAGAAGCGTTCAAGGAGTTCGTTAATGTTCTACCCGAGATATTAGTGGCCTTGCGTGAAGGTAGTTTAAACTTCGATTTGCAGCGTTACAAAATGCTCTGTACGGGGTGGCAAACGTGTAAATTTGTACCAAAAACTGGTACAGAAACATTTGAACTTTACGCAATGTATTCTACGCTAGCGAAAATTGTGGACATGAAAGATTTTCTCTTTGTGCGCCTAGAGACATTGAAAAGGAGTGCTATGAAGATGTCTGTGTTATTTGCTGAGTTTTATACAAATGTAGCATGTATTGTTGAAAATTCTGGAAATTTTGACGTATTAGACGTTTTACTTTCAGACACCTATAAAATAGATTATAGGGGTGAAGATGTTTTAGGCGAATTGATTTATAATTTTAAAAATTTTGTTATTACTGTAATTCAAGGTAGTGTAGGGTCTGATGATCGATTGTACATTGCTGGTGGTGTTAATAGATAAATAAATAAATATTGTTTCCACGTATACCTGTCTTATTATTTATATAAATTTCTAATTCTTTATCCTACAGCCAGTTTAACTCTGACGTTGATGCAATAAACATGGAGTGCCAGTTTCAACATCCGTTTTCTGCAATTGTTGCGGGACCGTCAGGGTGTGGAAAGTCGTTTTTTGTAGTTGATTTTTTAAAAAATATGAACAGTGATAATATATGCAATGTGAAATTTGAAAAAGTAATTTGGTTTTATGATGAGTGGCAACCTTTATATAAAGACTTAAGCTCCATAGCTGAATTTCAACAAGGACTACCAAATATGGACCAGTTTGACGGGGTTCAACCAAATTTAATAATTATTGACGATTTAATGCGCGAGACAAACGGCAGTATTGTAGATATATTTACTAAGGGGTGTCATCATAGAAATTTAAGCGTGTTTTTCATAACACAAAATATATTTCATCAGGGCAAAGGGCAGAGGGATATTTCCCTTAATGCACACTACATCATATATTTTAAAAATCCGCGAGATGGAACTCAAATACGTCATTTAGCGTGTCAAATAGTCCCTTCAAACATTAAATTTCTACAAGAAGCGTACCAAGACGCAACTTCCAAGCCTCACGGCTATTTACTCTTCGACTTAAAACAATCAACACCTGATGAGTTTAGATTCAGAACATCTATATTTCGAGAGGATGGTTCATGTTATGTGTATGTGCCGAAGAAGGAGTATAAATACAACAACACCTATAAATCTAGCGTCATTAGTGCATGATGCCTCACGCTGTGATTAAAAACTCTGAATTGCTCCGTGCCCTAGCAAAACTCGGACCTAAGGAGCGAGCGGCTCTCTTAAAGGCCGTGGGTGATAAAGAAATTCATTGTATTTGTGAATGTATTTATAACACTTTAAAAGGAAAAGTTCCATTAAGTATTCATCAGAAAAGGCGACTCTCTCAACACAAACACATCCTAAGGCGATTGGTGAAACCCGGGGAACCTATATTCAAGAAGAGAAAATTGTTAATACAAAAAGGTGGTGCATTACTACCGTTAATTCTTGCTCCACTAATTAGCGGAATTCTGGGAAGTTTGCTAAAATAAACTAAAAAAAAAATGGAGCATGCTAAGAAAATGATGATTGTGCCTCCCGAGTTGCTACAACGGTTAACTGTTTCTGAAAATACACAACCAAAAATATTATCTCAATTAGACGAAGACATGCAAAAAGTTCTTGGTTCCAAATTATCGGATCATGACAAATGGGCCCAGTACAATCAGGTGTTGCAAAGATATTTACACTTTACGGACCAGTCTCGTCAGCCAGTCAACGTGCCTGTGGAAGTCAAACAAGAATCTTTACAGCATTCAGACATACTAGCCACACTACCCGATACGTATAAGAGAAAGGCGAAGAATCTTATTAATATTTTATCTTCAACTGGCTCAATTGATTGGGATGATAAGGGAACCGTCTCCATAAAAGGTGAAATTCTACCGTCATCAAATATTATCGATCTAATAAATGATACACTAAGACCTCGCAAAAGTTCAAATCCTGCAGGCTGGGAGCAGTTTGCATCCTTTATGAATGAGAAAAATATACCTCATGAGTTAATAGGTAACCCTAAACGACGTAATGTTTCATCTTATAATCAATCGCCAAAATTTTTAAAATCAGAAGTGAAGCCCGAAGACTACGATGCCGATTCAGAAGGGCGTATAAAAGAAGTTTCTGGAACTGCCTCAACCAGTCAACAAACACCTGCTAGCACACGCTCTAAAAAGCGTAAAACTTTAGGCAATACGACACGCTCAGCTAAATCTCTGGGCTGGGCAAGACTTAAACTTTAAAAATGGTTGATTTGAATACCATCTACTACGACCCTTCAAACCCTGTTGGATATTCTGGTGCCGATTCATTAATAAACTCTGTAAAAAATCAAGTTCCAAAAGCAGACGTAGAAGAGTGGTTAAAGAAACAGGATGCTTACACTGTTCATAAACCTCTTAGAAAACATTTTCCAAGAAACAAGTACGTTGTTAGCAACATGTTTGAATTATGGCAGGCTGATCTTTGCGACATGAGGACTTTGACTAAATACAACGATGGAAATAATTATATTTTAACAGTAATAGATGTCTTTAGCAAAATGGCTTGGGTAAGACCTTTAAAATCTAAGACTGCAGCATCAGTAATAGAAGCTTTTAAAGAAATATTTAACGAATGTGAAACGACTCCTTTAAAAATTCAAACTGACAAAGGCAAAGAGTTTGTGGCAGCGCCCGTGCAGAAACTGTTTAAAGAACATGACATTAATTTCTTTGTTACCAATAATCCCGATGTAAAAGCGGCCGTAGTTGAAAGATTCAACCGAACACTTAAAACAAGAATGTGGCGTTACTTTACCTATTCAAACTCGTACAGATACATCGATGTACTGCAAGATTTAGCTTCATCATATAACAATAGATATCACTCGAGCATCAAAATGCCCCCGAGTAACGTAAACGAACAAAATGTATTGGAAGTATGGAACAATCTTTACCGTGGAGGAGTGGGGGTACAAAGAAAACCTAAATTTAAAGTGAATCAGCATGTTAGAATCAGTAGAACAAAACATACATTCGAGAAAGGTTACGAGACAAATTGGAGTGAAGAGGTCTTTAAAATCTGCGCGACGATACAGCGGAAGCCGCCTGTATACAGAATAGTTGACTTAAACGACGAAATTATTGAAGGAACTTTCTACGAGGAAGAGCTACAACCTGTAACGTTAGAAAAAGACACAGTATTTAAAATCGATAAAGTGTTAGCTGAAAAAGGTCGTGGCAAATCAAAATATTATTTAGTGAAGTGGAGGGGGTACAGCGACAAATTTAATAGTTGGGTAGTCGCTTCAGAACTTAAACGTTTGTGAAAATGGAGAACGAATTTTATCTAACTCTCTTAAGCAACAGTTCAATGAAATATTTTCCCAAAAACACTACAACAAAGTTTATTACACAGTTACATAAACGTGTAAGGTTAACTAGTAACTGGGTTGTTGGAATTGCTGAAATTCAATATCCGTGTTCCTTTTTAGCTGTGACAGACACGGATAACTTAATTTATTATCGTCTAACGCCACCTAACGCTGAAGACAAAGAAACGGTGCTAAAAAATGCTAGCAGCCATTTCAAAGACAGCTCAGAAGTTTTATACGAAAATGACGGATGGTTTGTTTTTCACATACCAGCAGGGAATTACGAGAATATTGAAGATGTTATTACGACGATTAACAGTCATCAATTACTAAGTAGGCTGTTGGAATTTAAGTACAATAAAGTTACTAAACGCGTGTCGTTAAACTTAAAAGAGCAGCTAGCCGTACTGGGATTATCACAAAGATTGGCTCTTCAACTTGGATATAAACCGGGGACAAACATTGCACTCAACCAAGCCCCGTCCCACCCCTCAAATATCTGGGTAGGCCTGCCATCTCAAATGTTTGTATATTGCGATATTGTAGAACCTCAACTTGTTGGCGATGTTTTATCACCACTTGTGCGTATTATCAATATAACCTCAGACAATTATAATTACGGATGTCATAAAGATGTAATATTCTCGCCCACTCACTACATCCCTGTGATGAGAAAAGAATTTGAAAATCTCGAGATAGATATAAGGACCGAGACCGGAGCCTCGATGCCATTCGAGTTTGGAACTCTGAGCTTGAAACTACACTTCAAGAAAATTAATTAATGATGGATTGTCCCTATCAACAATATTACGTACAACAGGCAGGGAGTGGTATTGGGGCTATTTACAGAGGAGCTCCTTATCAACGTGGACATGGAATTGGATCATTTCTGGGCGGTATATTTCGCAGCATCCTTCCTCTTTTTAAGACTGGTGCTCGAGTGGTGGGGGAAGAAGCCTTGAGAAGTGGGAGTAATTTTTTAAACGATCTAGCCGACAAGCGCACCGTTAAAGAAGCCTTTCACAATAGATTAGAAGAAGCTGGAAAAAATTTAAAACGTAAAGCCAATGCAAAAATCAGTACTTTAATGGACGGATCCGGGTATAAAAGACCACGCACATTAAACATTACTCAGTCTATATCAAGATCTCCTGGAAGGGTCGTCAAGCGTAAAAATACTAAGAAAACAGAACATAGTGATATATTTACTAAAATTTAAAAATGTCTTTTCTACATGCTCATTCTTGTGAATGCATTAAATCCGAGCTGGACTTGTTTGCGTTACCTTCGACTCAAACTAGTATCGAAAATGGACAATGGATATTTTATAAACCACTTTCTTCGCTTACTGATGACGCACCTATCGAATTTATTGTACCCGGAAATGGAAATGATTACCTGGACCTGAGTCAAACTATGCTACATGTAACCGCAAAAATAGTGAAACAAGACGATACACCTCTAGGCGATGAGGACAACCCAGCCCCCGTAAATAATTGGCTACATTCTCTTTTTAGTCAAGTGGAGATATATTTAAATCAAAAATTGGTATCACCTCCAAACAATACTTACGCCTACCGTTCATACATAGAGACTCTTTTGAATTATGGGCCTGAAGCTAAGAGTTCTCACTTGACCTGTTCGCTATTAGGTTAGGTTAGGTTAGCTTATTTCAAGTTAGGTTAGGTTAGTGCATTTCAATCAAAGTTAGGTTAGGTTAGGTTAGCTTATTTCAAGCTAGGTTAGGTTAGATAATTTTAATCTAGGTTAGGTTAGTTTAAATAAGTTAAAAGCTAACCTAACCTAGATTAAAATTATCTAACCTAACCTAGCTTGAAATAAGCTAACCTAACCTAACCTAACTTTGATTGAAATGCACTAACCTAACCTAACTTGAAATAAGCTAACCTAACCTAACCTAATAGCGAACAGGTCAAGTGAGAACTCTTAGCTTCAGGCCCATAATTCAAAAGAGTCTCTATGTATGAACGGTAGGCGTAAGTATTGTTTGGAGGTGATACCAATTTTTGATTTAAATATATCTCCACTTGACTAAAAAGAGAATGTAGCCAATTATTTACGGGGGCTGGGTTGTCCTCATCGCCTAGAGGTGTATCGTCTTGTTTCACTATTTTTGCGGTTACATGTAGCATAGTTTGACTCAGGTCCAGGTAATCATTTCCATTTCCGGGTACAATAAATTCGATAGGTGCGTCATCAGTAAGCGAAGAAAGTGGTTTATAAAATATCCATTGTCCATTTTCGATACTAGTTTGAGTCGAAGGTAACGCAAACAAGTCCAGCTCGGATTTAATGCATTCACAAGAATGAGCATGTAGAAAAGACATTTTTAAATTTTAGTAAATATATCACTATGTTCTGTTTTCTTAGTATTTTTACGCTTGACGACCCTTCCAGGAGATCTTGATATAGACTGAGTAATGTTTAATGTGCGTGGTCTTTTATACCCGGATCCGTCCATTAAAGTACTGATTTTTGCATTGGCTTTACGTTTTAAATTTTTTCCAGCTTCTTCTAATCTATTGTGAAAGGCTTCTTTAACGGTGCGCTTGTCGGCTAGATCGTTTAAAAAATTACTCCCACTTCTCAAGGCTTCTTCCCCCACCACTCGAGCACCAGTCTTAAAAAGAGGAAGGATGCTGCGAAATATACCGCCCAGAAATGATCCAATTCCATGTCCACGTTGATAAGGAGCTCCTCTGTAAATAGCCCCAATACCACTCCCTGCCTGTTGTACGTAATATTGTTGATAGGGACAATCCATCATTAATTAATTTTCTTGAAGTGTAGTTTCAAGCTCAGAGTTCCAAACTCGAATGGCATCGAGGCTCCGGTCTCGGTCCTTATATCTATCTCGAGATTTTCAAATTCTTTTCTCATCACAGGGATGTAGTGAGTGGGCGAGAATATTACATCTTTATGACATCCGTAATTATAATTGTCTGAGGTTATATTGATAATACGCACAAGTGGTGATAAAACATCGCCAACAAGTTGAGGTTCTACAATATCGCAATATACAAACATTTGAGATGGCAGGCCTACCCAGATATTTGAGGGGTGGGACGGGGCTTGGTTGAGTGCAATGTTTGTCCCCGGTTTATATCCAAGTTGAAGAGCCAATCTTTGTGATAATCCCAGTACGGCTAGCTGCTCTTTTAAGTTTAACGACACGCGTTTAGTAACTTTATTGTACTTAAATTCCAACAGCCTACTTAGTAATTGATGACTGTTAATCGTCGTAATAACATCTTCAATATTCTCGTAATTCCCTGCTGGTATGTGAAAAACAAACCATCCGTCATTTTCGTATAAAACTTCTGAGCTGTCTTTGAAATGGCTGCTAGCATTTTTTAGCACCGTTTCTTTGTCTTCAGCGTTAGGTGGCGTTAGACGATAATAAATTAAGTTATCCGTGTCTGTCACAGCTAAAAAGGAACACGGATATTGAATTTCAGCAATTCCAACAACCCAGTTACTAGTTAACCTTACACGTTTATGTAACTGTGTAATAAACTTTGTTGTAGTGTTTTTGGGAAAATATTTCATTGAACTGTTGCTTAAGAGAGTTAGATAAAATTCGTTCTCCATTTTCACAAACGTTTAAGTTCTGAAGCGACTACCCAACTATTAAATTTGTCGCTGTACCCCCTCCACTTCACTAAATAATATTTTGATTTGCCACGACCTTTTTCAGCTAACACTTTATCGATTTTAAATACTGTGTCTTTTTCTAACGTTACAGGTTGTAGCTCTTCCTCGTAGAAAGTTCCTTCAATAATTTCGTCGTTTAAGTCAACTATTCTGTATACAGGCGGCTTCCGCTGTATCGTCGCGCAGATTTTAAAGACCTCTTCACTCCAATTTGTCTCGTAACCTTTCTCGAATGTATGTTTTGTTCTACTGATTCTAACATGCTGATTCACTTTAAATTTAGGTTTTCTTTGTACCCCCACTCCTCCACGGTAAAGATTGTTCCATACTTCCAATACATTTTGTTCGTTTACGTTACTCGGGGGCATTTTGATGCTCGAGTGATATCTATTGTTATATGATGAAGCTAAATCTTGCAGTACATCGATGTATCTGTACGAGTTTGAATAGGTAAAGTAACGCCACATTCTTGTTTTAAGTGTTCGGTTGAATCTTTCAACTACGGCCGCTTTTACATCGGGATTATTGGTAACAAAGAAATTAATGTCATGTTCTTTAAACAGTTTCTGCACGGGCGCTGCCACAAACTCTTTGCCTTTGTCAGTTTGAATTTTTAAAGGAGTCGTTTCACATTCGTTAAATATTTCTTTAAAAGCTTCTATTACTGATGCTGCAGTCTTAGATTTTAAAGGTCTTACCCAAGCCATTTTGCTAAAGACATCTATTACTGTTAAAATATAATTATTTCCATCGTTGTATTTAGTCAAAGTCCTCATGTCGCAAAGATCAGCCTGCCATAATTCAAACATGTTGCTAACAACGTACTTGTTTCTTGGAAAATGTTTTCTAAGAGGTTTATGAACAGTGTAAGCATCCTGTTTCTTTAACCACTCTTCTACGTCTGCTTTTGGAACTTGATTTTTTACAGAGTTTATTAATGAATCGGCACCAGAATATCCAACAGGGTTTGAAGGGTCGTAGTAGATGGTATTCAAATCAACCATTTTTAAAGTTTAAGTCTTGCCCAGCCCAGAGATTTAGCTGAGCGTGTCGTATTGCCTAAAGTTTTACGCTTTTTAGAGCGTGTGCTAGCAGGTGTTTGTTGACTGGTTGAGGCAGTTCCAGAAACTTCTTTTATACGCCCTTCTGAATCGGCATCGTAGTCTTCGGGCTTCACTTCTGATTTTAAAAATTTTGGCGATTGATTATAAGATGAAACATTACGTCGTTTAGGGTTACCTATTAACTCATGAGGTATATTTTTCTCATTCATAAAGGATGCAAACTGCTCCCAGCCTGCAGGATTTGAACTTTTGCGAGGTCTTAGTGTATCATTTATTAGATCGATAATATTTGATGACGGTAGAATTTCACCTTTTATGGAGACGGTTCCCTTATCATCCCAATCAATTGAGCCAGTTGAAGATAAAATATTAATAAGATTCTTCGCCTTTCTCTTATACGTATCGGGTAGTGTGGCTAGTATGTCTGAATGCTGTAAAGATTCTTGTTTGACTTCCACAGGCACGTTGACTGGCTGACGAGACTGGTCCGTAAAGTGTAAATATCTTTGCAACACCTGATTGTACTGGGCCCATTTGTCATGATCCGATAATTTGGAACCAAGAACTTTTTGCATGTCTTCGTCTAATTGAGATAATATTTTTGGTTGTGTATTTTCAGAAACAGTTAACCGTTGTAGCAACTCGGGAGGCACAATCATCATTTTCTTAGCATGCTCCATTTTTTTTTTAGTTTATTTTAGCAAACTTCCCAGAATTCCGCTAATTAGTGGAGCAAGAATTAACGGTAGTAATGCACCACCTTTTTGTATTAACAATTTTCTCTTCTTGAATATAGGTTCCCCGGGTTTCACCAATCGCCTTAGGATGTGTTTGTGTTGAGAGAGTCGCCTTTTCTGATGAATACTTAATGGAACTTTTCCTTTTAAAGTGTTATAAATACATTCACAAATACAATGAATTTCTTTATCACCCACGGCCTTTAAGAGAGCCGCTCGCTCCTTAGGTCCGAGTTTTGCTAGGGCACGGAGCAATTCAGAGTTTTTAATCACAGCGTGAGGCATCATGCACTAATGACGCTAGATTTATAGGTGTTGTTGTATTTATACTCCTTCTTCGGCACATACACATAACATGAACCATCCTCTCGAAATATAGATGTTCTGAATCTAAACTCATCAGGTGTTGATTGTTTTAAGTCGAAGAGTAAATAGCCGTGAGGCTTGGAAGTTGCGTCTTGGTACGCTTCTTGTAGAAATTTAATGTTTGAAGGGACTATTTGACACGCTAAATGACGTATTTGAGTTCCATCTCGCGGATTTTTAAAATATATGATGTAGTGTGCATTAAGGGAAATATCCCTCTGCCCTTTGCCCTGATGAAATATATTTTGTGTTATGAAAAACACGCTTAAATTTCTATGATGACACCCCTTAGTAAATATATCTACAATACTGCCGTTTGTCTCGCGCATTAAATCGTCAATAATTATTAAATTTGGTTGAACCCCGTCAAACTGGTCCATATTTGGTAGTCCTTGTTGAAATTCAGCTATGGAGCTTAAGTCTTTATATAAAGGTTGCCACTCATCATAAAACCAAATTACTTTTTCAAATTTCACATTGCATATATTATCACTGTTCATATTTTTTAAAAAATCAACTACAAAAAACGACTTTCCACACCCTGACGGTCCCGCAACAATTGCAGAAAACGGATGTTGAAACTGGCACTCCATGTTTATTGCATCAACGTCAGAGTTAAACTGGCTGTAGGATAAAGAATTAGAAATTTATATAAATAATAAGACAGGTATACGTGGAAACAATATTTATTTATTTATCTATTAACACCACCAGCAATGTACAATCGATCATCAGACCCTACACTACCTTGAATTACAGTAATAACAAAATTTTTAAAATTATAAATCAATTCGCCTAAAACATCTTCACCCCTATAATCTATTTTATAGGTGTCTGAAAGTAAAACGTCTAATACGTCAAAATTTCCAGAATTTTCAACAATACATGCTACATTTGTATAAAACTCAGCAAATAACACAGACATCTTCATAGCACTCCTTTTCAATGTCTCTAGGCGCACAAAGAGAAAATCTTTCATGTCCACAATTTTCGCTAGCGTAGAATACATTGCGTAAAGTTCAAATGTTTCTGTACCAGTTTTTGGTACAAATTTACACGTTTGCCACCCCGTACAGAGCATTTTGTAACGCTGCAAATCGAAGTTTAAACTACCTTCACGCAAGGCCACTAATATCTCGGGTAGAACATTAACGAACTCCTTGAACGCTTCTTCTTCGAATTCTACCCCAGCTTCAATACCGCTTTTAACGATACGTACAACCGGGGCAAAATCTTTATACGGATCCATTCCAATATGTATCAACTTACTTGCAGAATTATTTAACGGGATGTAAGACCCGCAAAGTAGACGCTTCTTCTCGTTTCGTACCAGGTTTCTCTGCTGCTCATCATCTTCAGAGGGTTTAACACCGTATGCAGGCCGGACTTCTTCTTGAAACACACGCACGTCTTCTTCGGTGATATGGCGTTGTGGCGAAAAACTTCGGGGTCGCTCTTTGGTTACTGATGTAGACTTCTGGACGCCGCCTCGACGCGATTTATCATATGGAGCCCAACGCTTCCTGGCCTCAACGGTTGAATTTTCTTGCTGGTTATTCATAACTTACTCAATAGGTCACTAGGTAGAAAACACTGATAGGAACTCTGAATGGCCGAGTAGGGACTCTGCTCGCTTATTTATACCGTAGTGTATGATGGAAGGGGAGATGTCTCACATACAGGTCGAAACATGCCTTTTCATGACGCAACTTGTAGAATAATCTAGAAAGATCCTTTGAACAATGGTTATTGTTTGCGATAATCACACAATGGCTGTCACATTAGTCATTTCCTGTATTTAGGGAATTTGAAATAAGTCACTTTTATTATTGTTTACACCCGAGTGGGTGATTGACGTTTTGATGACTCATGTGTTTTTTCCGTGATGTCACAGCTGGATTTGAATAAAACGCGGAATAATCTAATTAAACCGCTAACCTGATTGAACTAGTTATAATGATTGATTAAACTGCTTGAGCTATTAATTCCAAGATGGCCGCCGCTTTTAATGGAAGTTTTAATCGACCTAATTAAATCGATTGATCGAGCTATTAATTCCAAGATGGCCGCCGCTTTTAATCGAGAATTTAATTAAACTTTTTAATCGACCTAATTAAACCGCGGATTGATCTAATTAAACCGCGGATTGATCTAATTAAACCGTGGATTGATCTAATTATGACGCAATCTCATTAAATTGTCCTAAATAATCCGCGGATTGATCTAATTAAATCGCTAATCCCATTAAATCGACCTAAATAAACCGCGGATTGATCTAAATTGCCCTAAATAAACCGCGAATTGATCTAATTAAACCGCTAATCCCATTAATTCGACCTTGATTGCGCAATCGATTAAATTGATTGACCTAATTAAAAACAAAATGGCCGCCCAAGTGGCCGTCTTCTACTGTTATATTATGAACCCATTAAGAGTGTTTCATTTTTCGCATAAGTGTGTTGTCTGCAATTAGCTTATTACTTAGTAGATCTACGATTCTATTATTTCCTTTGCCTTCCTGTCATCGCATATTATTCCGACGATTTTGAAGTCTTCTTTCACCCACTTCTAGTTTTTCCCCCAAATCTTTTACGAGTTTTTCATTCTCCTTCAATTCCTTAATTTCTTTGTGATAACCCCTGCTGAGCATTTTTTATATCATTAACCCAGTATGGGTGTTTTATTGTTCGTATAAGTGTGCTGCCTAAAATTAGTTTGTTACTTGGTAGGTACCATTTTTGCTTCTTCCTTTACCTTCCCGTCATTACTTATTATTCCGGTGATTTTAATGCTATTTCTTTTTTCTCACACATCTCCTGCTTTTAGTTTTTTCCTCAACTTTATAAGTTTAATTCTCTTTTCTCAATTCTTTAAATACTTTCTGGTACTCCTGCTGATCATTTCTTGTACCATTAATAACCCTTTAAGGGTGTTTATTTTTCGTATAGGCGTATTATCTGTAATTAGTGTGTTACTTAGTACCGGTTCTACTTCCTTTCTTTTGTCGCATATTGTTCGGGTGATTTTGATGTTCCTTCTCTTCTCTGTCTTTTCACCTGCTTCTAGTTTTTCTCCCTAGTATTTCTCTAAGTTTTTCATTCTCTTAATTACTTTCTGGTACCCCTACTAATCATTTCTGATACCATTAGCCCAATAACGGGGTATTAGGTTTTGTATTGGCGTGTTATCTGCAATTAGCTTGTTACTTAGTACCGATTCTACTTGTTCCTTTACCTTCCCTTAATTGCAGTTTGATCTGGTGATTTCGACGTTATTTCTACTGTCTCTCCTTATTTCTGCTTCTAGGTTTTCCCTCAAGTCTACCTATAAGTTTTTCATTCTCCTTTTTCTATCCCTTAACTATACTTTCCGGTATGTAGGTACCCTACTGATAATTTCTTATACCATTAACCCATTAAGGGTGTTTTATTTTTCGAATGGGGGTGTTAGCTGCAATTACCCCATCTTGCAAATTTTAAATGTAGTTTTCAAAATCCCAATTTTGAAAATGTACCGGAAAATCTTGTGATAGAATAACGATGATCATTTTTAATAAGGACCAAATTTACAACGAAACCTTAAAACCTCCTAAAAAGGAACATTTAAAAATTTTTCCCCGGGCTTTCCCATTGGGGAAAAGCTCCGTTTAAGGGGAATTTCGAGAGTCGGATGAACAGCTAAGCTAAATTAATACACAAGAATCGCTTGTTTGGGCGGATTAGACCCGATATCCCTATCTGGTGTTAACAACTGATGACAGTTGACAATCGACCCGCTAATTGTGCACGTGTATCCGGAAGTGAAAATTCAAACAGGCGGAGATTTTAGTGCCGTTTATCCAATGACAGAAAGCAAGTGGTTGTGTGTACGCCCCCGCTGGCGGCGCGGATACACAACTCAGTTGAAAGTTGGATTCTGTGCAGGCAAGTGCAGTGCGATTATTGTGAACTGCGCGGCATGAAGCGTCGCGGCGCGGGACGTCTTGCTGCCGTCGCTTTATGGACGCTTCTGATACATCTTACCCATGCCGACTGGTGGTGAGTAATCCCATGTTGTACTCTAGTTGAAAACCATTAGCAAATCTGTGAATTTTCCGGAAATTCTCAGTTTTCCTATTTACATAAACAAAGAAATTTTTTTAAAATGTTTAAATTACATCTGATGTTCTGGTCTCAGATTCGAACATATTAGACGGACTCTAAGAAGAGGCTAAAACCACGACTAGTTGGCCTGTAATTAACAGGAACAGAAGGGATTTTAAAGTTCTACTTATGGGTTTATTATACCTAATCAAATACAACCGCCACATTTGGTTTCTTTTGTTTATCTATGAATTTCAAAGCCACCTTTATGGGGACGGTCTGCACGAAATTAGTTTTTACCACAACCATTTCAAGAGTTTCTTTCAAACATTTGGTTTTTAGTTATTTTGAGTGAAATATAATTATTATTAAATATACAGTGTTAATCGGTTCTTTAGTAATATCGTTTTTGGAAAATAATCTGTTTCTCTGAAACTGCTAATTTAAAAAAACTATAAATTATTAATTGTTTATCCTGTTAAAATTCCTGTTTTTAAATTTCATCAGAGGCTCATGTATACTGGAAGTGCCAATATGAGTCTTTATAAATGTTTAATAAACCCACATGCTGTTGAAAGTTAGGTTATATTAAAATTTAAAATTTAATTAACATAACAGTAGTGAACAACTATGTGAATTACATTAGAGGATGGTTTAAATTGCTTTTAATTAACACATCTCGCCTTAATGAATATAAAGTTTTTAAATCAAAACTTTAATCAAAATGTTATCCACTTTTACTACTACTATTTTGTATTACATTAAAAAGTTTTAATACGTTAGCTCGAAAGTTGAATGAATGAAATCACTTAAAATGGAAAACTTTCAAACATCCTACAAATGTGGTCTTTTCACTTGTTAGTGAAACCTTTTTTGTATATTTTTTTAAATATCTAATTTAAATATCACTAATTAGAGAAATTAAAAATATCACCAATAGAAAATTCCAAGACACGAATCATAAATTATTTTTGTCAAAAGATCTGCCTCCGATATATCTACATATTTCAATAATTATTCCTGTTTTAATTTACTTAATTTTCTAGATTCTCCAGTTAAAATTAAATTCCGTTTTGATAGTTTTTCGTTGCATTTTTAGAATATTTCAGGCTGATCGATGGGTTACTTTATTTAGTGTTCTTGATTATGGAGTGAGTTTTCTAAATTAAGTCTTCGTTTAGGTCAAAAAACAGGTTCATTTCGTTTTAATTTAGTTCGAAATTTTAATTATACGTATGGTGTGAGCTAAATAAATTTTTACCTAAATTTCGAACCAAGTTTAAATACCTTCCGGCTGTTTTTAGACAAACAATTTTTTTCTAAAATTACATTCTAGACTTGGCACTGGTTTAGTTTTCAAAGCAGAAATTAACCATGAAGTTGAAACAATTTGCAATTGAATTTTTAGAAATCTATTTTTCTTTGTAGTCTGGATTGCAGACGGGTTTATTAGGAAAGACTTCAAAAGAAGTTCACGTCATAAACAATCAATTTACATGATTTAAGACTATATCACAAGTGCTATCGATCATAGTTTATCTTAAAAACAAATCATTTAAATGCAATTGCTGCATAAACGCGATGTTCAATAACGTAAACCGATTGTTGCCTTTATTTATTGGACTAATTAGGTCAAAATCCAGTTATAATTATGTTTAAGATACTCAGTCTAATGAATGTTGCTAGGCTGATACCTGGTTTAAACTTTAACAAATCATACAAAAATTATACGAATCTTTTAGCTTAGACTGAAGACCTAAGTTTATCTGAAAATCTTCAAAATCCTACAGACAAATCCTAAAGTTCTGAGAGAAACGAAGAAACCATAAGGAAATGTGATCTAAAAATATTGAAATATACAACCTAACGAACCTATCTTCAAAGGTTCTAATTTGTTTTATTTAAGGAATTTATTGGTAATTGCATTCAAGGCAACAGTGAAGTATTTATAAAGTACTTGTTTATACGTTTGTTAGTCATACTTGGTTGTCTATTACTCCATATTTAATTACATATGGAAGTGAATAAATTGTAACAGATATGGTATTACAGCTTTCATTTCTGTAAAACCCTTAGTTTTAGTGCTGTTTGATTTATGCGATTTTTATTAAATTGTAATTACAATTACCGACCTATAAATACTGAATACATTTTCGTAACGGTAAACAAAAATTACGGGTTTTTTACGAGTGTTTAAAAACACATAATTTTCTTTAATCAGTTGAATTAACCAAAATGAATATTTTGCCTAATTTGTCTTTGCTTCGCTGAACAGAAACTTTTGGTCAATTTTGATACTCGCAGTGTAATAAATAACGAAACAATTGCTTGAAATACTTTGTTAATTTAGAACTTTTCGTTGATTATTTATCATCATACAATTTGGTTAAAAGAATGGCTTTAAAGGGCAAACTGCAGCTAAATGTTAACAAGAAGTATCAAAAGATAAATGATAAATATTTCAGGTTTCTTAACGTTTTTTATTTATTTTTGTATTGATATATCGCTATCAATCCGTGAAACAACAAATGGTTGTCAAAATAGCATTTTGTTATTACATTTGCAAATAATATATTTTTAAGAACAAAGTACCTATTAACTTTTCAAAACTAGAAAGGGGATGGTTTTTAGTTTATTTGCTAATAGTTAAAAGTACAATTAACGCCTATAATCAGAAATCCTTTGTTTCCTGACATACCCTTTCTTTCTTTCGTTATTAGTCTATCGTATCCCTATATAGGGCAAAGACCCCCTTCAATTTTTAGTGAGGGGTTTTGGTCTACCCTTTTATAATGACCGGTCCTCGTGGAACTTCGAAACTTCGAAAACCTTTGTTTTAATATTTGAAAAAATAAAGAAATTGTAATTATAAATTTAAAATTAGGAGAAGAGATGCTTTTAATGATGTCATATACTTAGCCACTTAATGATTTCAAACACCTAAGGTATTAAGGAAAATTGAAAGCCCAAACTTTTGCTTTTTGTTCATAACTTTAAAGCCAATTATCAAGGTTAGGTATTTATAAAATTTTTAATTTACCATTTAGAATTAAGTAAGTTAATAAAGGCAAACGTTTTCCAATTTAGCAATTTGTATTATTCTACCGTTTTCGAGCTCTCAAAGAAATTAGTTTGGACACCTCATATTTTATTATGTCACAGCTATTCAAATTCAAACTAGGGCTTCCTAGAATGTTTTCGGGAATTTTCGTAATTCATTAGAATAATTAAAACACATTAAAAATGTTTCGCCTAAGCAGTAAACATTTCATGAAAACATTTACAAAATCATCACTAATTTAAAAAACCAGCACCTCGTTATTTCAGTTTTTAAGGATGACTCTAAAATAATTAATTGTAGAGGTAAACAATTCACTTATTTCAGAGGATATTGTTCTTCTTATGGCTCTCTAAATTAAGTTCTTTAATTTAGAGAGCCTCCTACGTTAACGCATCAGCCTCGACACCGAAATGTATAAGAGGTTACAGATAATACAATTTAGAGAATACCTAATTTGAATTCAGCTTCGATAATCTAAAATTCATTAGTATGAGCTTAGTGAAGACTAGAGAAAATAGAACTATTTTAGAAATTTTGAAGGATTCGTTCTTCTGGAGAGATTGGAGAGGTTAAATTAATAAATAATAAATACGAATTGTGCAAAAATAATTTAGGGCTGATATTTTAATTTACTCATAAACCTCATATTAAGTTATTTGGCAAACATTTTGTGTTGGAACAATTTTGTTGTAACAAGGAAAATAACTTTTCTTAATTTTATTAAAAATTAATGATAATTAAAAGACCTTCTCAGCTAACATATTTTTTCTATAATAGCTTTGAGAAACGCAGATTTAAATTGTTATAGTTTGGAATGCAACGCGATATTTTCATAAGTACAGATTTTTCAAAGCTTTAATTTTTTTTTTAAATTACGATTAATTAATTGCTTAAATACCATACCTAATAAGCTAGTTGAGAGGTGATATTTATTTGTATTTACAGATTTATTATTTTGGCTATTGTAATACTTGACAAACTTTCTAAGGATTTATACTTTCAACACGAAATAAGTAATATCTGCCTATCTTTTATTCTTCTTCATGATTTAGATAAAAATAATTATATTAACAAAGCTACCAAGCAAGATAAAATTATTAGGAAAGCCCGGCCCTTTTTCTGGTTTATTAAAATTAAGAATTGTTAAAGCACTTCTTTAGCAAACCAATCTTTGCCATGAAAAAGGAAGAGTTATGCTTCTACCAGAGCAAGGAATTTAATTAGCAAAGTGTAACAAAATGCTTATTGACGCACTTGTTTCTGCTTTTAGATAAATATACACTTGTTATGTGAAGATGGTTAATTTTAACTTGAATATACTTTTTGCTATTGTATTAAAATGTAATAATATTCAAATTTATTCGGATTGTGGTTTTATTTATCATATAACCGAGCATATAACGTAGAAAATCAGAGCGCAACTCCTTTAAATTATAGATATCTTTCAGTAAAACAATGAATGTAAATTTTGAAATGTTTTTCAGAATAAAATTGGTTACTTACAGCTTAAAGCAATTAGAGCTAAATACGTAATAATTAATTAAAAAAAGTTACTTTTAATGAATTATAAAGATCCTTCATGAAATATTTCTTCAAAACAGCGAATCTTCAACAAATTTATTTTCTAAAATACTAAAAGACGTAATATACAGTGCAAACAAAAATGGTAAAAGGGAATTGAATTATTTTAGATAAGTTTAATTACAACTGGTAACTTCCACAATCTTATAAAAATGTTTAAATAAAATGTGTTTGCAAGATTCAAACTAAGAATATTTTTAAGTTTAAGTTAAAGTGCTCTTTGTTTAGCTAGAGTATAATATGCTTTAACTAAACATTTTTTGGTTGTATTTGCCACTTGTTTTTTAAATAAATAATGTTCCAAATTAGTGCGGATTTTTAATTCACGTACCACAGAGGTGAATCCTAAAATAATCATTTTTAAAGACTACAATGTATCCTATAGAGAATTCCTGCATACAATTTAAAAATGTTCTGCTTATACTTCTCAGTGGCGTAGGTGGACTTTCTAATTCACAAAGCCTAAATTTAATATTTCAATAAATAACACCTTAGTAAACAAACAAGTACCTACCTAATGCAAATGTAATTCGACAATTTATAAGCAAACAGAGGTAAATAGTAAGAACTTAAGCTTCGAATTCTTCTTAGGAGGCCTAAATTTTTGTGTTAGCAATCAAAACCCTTTAGTTTTTTAACTGAGTAAAATTAATATTCTTCAATGCTTAAGGCACCCGGCTTCTACGCCACTGGTGTTTTGTTTTAAAACGATTATTTAAAATTTATATTTGTAATTAATAGAGTCACTAGTTTTCTAAACGACAGTTTTATCTTTTTAATTCCGTGATTTGAATTTAAAAATAAGCTTAATTTATTTAATCTTTTTATTTATTTACCTTTCTAACCTGTGAATGAACTACCTTAATTTCAAAAAGTAAAATTTTCAAAAGAAGATTATATAATATCTATTCTGAATGTTTTTGGGTAAGACCCATCCCTGAAGAAATGACAGTTAAATATTTTAATTGGGGCTGAGTATTTTATAAATCGGTAGGAGCATTGTCCATAACAATCATACTTTTTTTTGTTAAGATTAGCCGTGTGTGAGAATTTCCAAAAAACGTAAATCTTGGATTTGCAACTTAATAAAACAAAAACCTTTACCTATTCGAAAACAGTTGGAATAGTTTATAAGTTCAGCCATACTTTATTTTTTGTTTATAAACCGAAATATATGTTTTCAAGGAATACATTTTCTAAGTGAAAGAATTTGGTTTTCTCAAAACTGAATGGTTTATTACATTTCCAGGGTTAGCCATAATAACTTCATTATTGAAACAATTTTGTATTGTCTAAGAGTTGGTGTTTCAGTTCAGGTTTAAGCTGAATCTTAACTTAAGTAGACTAAAATTAAGATTCAAACTCGGTTACACTTAATCGAAGCTTTAGCTTAAACCTTAACCAAAACACTGGCCCACGCCGACTGTTTTGACATGCTTTCTTCACCACCAGTTTCTGAAAATAAAAAATAATTAGAAACAGGTAACTAACAACGGAAAACAGTCAAATTAATGTCGTTGAATTCCAATTTTAGTTGTCAAATTAACCTAAGAGCTTTTACAAAAACAATAAAACAAATAAAGGAATATTTGTAGGTTTCATTTTTTAAATATAGATTCCTTCAAAATAGCATCCGTTCTTTGTTTCCAGAAGCGTTGTTCCAGCAACGGGTATTCAAACCTAAAGATGAATTAGCCAAATTTAACGTTACAGGCGGGTGTTCATGGATGACTAGATTACATGTGTCGATTATCACAAGTTGTCGATATGTCAGTATCGGTTTGTCAATTTTGCTATACGAAGGTACGTTTCTTTTCATAGCTTCTGCGTTGTTATACGCACCTCAGCTGGCGGAAGTCGTAAATTGCTTATTCAAGAGAATCTAATTAATTTGTTACGGTTAACCTTTTTTTGCAAAACGCAGCACGTTAGAAAAGTGAAGAATTTTGGGTTTATCGGCCAGCTGCTAATTCAGAACTTCGAAAAAGCTTGTTTTTGTTGTTGTTGCTGAAAAGTTAGTTCAGGGTTGGAAATAAGAAATCTTTTGATTGTCTGTTTTGTCCTCATCAGAAATCCTCGTAAAGATAGGAATGTTTGCGGAAATATTTTTATGTTAATAAAGCTATATAAAAATGCGAACGTTTGTAAAGAATAAACATAGAAATGGATGAGCAGGACGAAAATGAATCGGGGGCCCAGCAGAACTCGTTTAAGCTAAGAGGATCACTGCGCTTTTTTGAAACAATAAAATGAATTCAAACATTTGACCCAAGACAAATGTCTGACAAGACATTCCACTTTAGCTGGACCGCGACTTGAATTATAAATATTTGTTAATAGTTCAGTTCAGGTACAATAAGATACTAAAAGGGAGGACATTACGAACGGATATGATGCGGCGCTGTGTGTTCTTTTAAATCAAATATTCCGTTGGTGTAAGCGAACGGCATATATTAACGTCTAAAATTATTTTTGGTTGTAGAATACTAGACAGAACGAAGCCGATTATTTACAATCATTAAACATTGCGTTTTTACATTCGCATTAAATTCGCGTGCACAGCATAAACCAGCAAAAATTACTCAGTAAACAACTGAAAGCTTTGTCTTAAATTGATTATTTTCGCACGTTTTACAAGGTAACTGCCCTTTTTATACTTGAAGCCAATTAATCTACTGACCTTTAAATGACAAATCTTTGTAGTTAGTAGTTATATTAAAAGTAGCCACACAGTGCCAATTGCTCTGCTTGTGTGACCTAACTGTTTCTGATGTAGAGAAGCAGGAAACCTCTTAAATATGACTATCTATCACAGATTAAAATACCAGAGGTTTAAATAGGTGTTGAGGCTTACCTTGACATATAACCAGAATGATATGTGATGATAACAATAAGTTATGTTTTACAAATTGAAAGTTCAAGAATTTTTTTACGTTATTCATTGCGATTATAAAACGTTTTGTATGTATTCGTTTACAACCCAGGTGTTAGTATTTCGCAAATCATATTTTAAACTTGACAGACTGATAGAAAGAAAATTGTTTAAATTTGTTGATTGTCTATTTACATCAAAATTTAATCTGGGTATTTTCGTTTTGAATTGCGATTTTTTAGTTTTTAGCAATGCAGGTCAAGGCAATTTCTACATCCAAAGAATTACGAATTACTAACCAACGATTTTCATATATTTAACATAAATCTTTGCGATTCGTGTGGCAAAAATTTAAAGAGTATAATACCACAGAGCAGATATTTGCAAAACACAAACTCGTAAAGGTAGCTGAATAACATTTAATTGCCAGAAATAAATTGGAAAGGAAAGTGTGTTGCTTAAAAGATATTATATGTTATTAATAATAATTTGTCTTGCGATTCACTTATCTTAAGGTATTAAAATTATTTATAGGTCCTGTTTGAAAAAAGTGAAAGCTCGTACCTGAATAAAGAATGACCAGGAAATTGTTGGGAACCACCCATTATTTTTTCGTACATACTTTTAGTTATTAATTAGGTTTTTAATTAATTTCTAATAAGTGCAATAATAATTTTTTGTGCATATTTCGTCAGTTGCTGAAAATTATAAGTTAAAAAAAAAAACGAACGAAAATTGGAAAATTGCTTTTTAGTTAATCAAAACTGTACATATTTGGTTCTATGTGTAAGTAATTATAAAAATAGTTATTATAGAACGAACTACAGTTGAAACCTCTTTGAACGAGTACCGCATATAACGAGATTCCGCTTATAACGACAATTTTACAGACTCTTGATTGATTTGCCATTAACCCCTATTTAGTTTTAATCGTTTACTACGAGACCTCATACAGCGAGAATTCGCTTATTACGGCTTCTATTTTTGGACGAAATCCTGTTACAGCGAGATAAATCACTACTGATTATATTATTATATTATATTATTCTAAGAAAGTCTGCCAAAAATGTGTCAGCTAAGCGTTATCAAAGCTATTAGCCACCTCGAGACCGGAAACCCTAAATAAAGCATTAAAATGATCCAAGTTTGCAACAGTTTCAAGTTTCATAATAACTACCTACTAATATCCTCTACGTATTAATTTCAATTTTTATTGTTGTATTTAGTACAATTAGAAGAGAGATATCAAAAATAAAATTAAATTTCCAAAAAGCACTAGTTTTCCTTTTTACAATCAGTGGTGAAGAGGGGGCGCGCGCCCACCCAGAAATATAACTAACCTATTAACTATTTGTGTTGTTGTGTTGTGTTATTTTATACTCTGAAATGTTTAAATGACGTCGTATCTTAAAACATGTTTGTGTTCTGTTTTACACCATATGTATTTGTATTATGATAAAATAAATTTAAAAATAACGAAAAACTGTTATAACGAGATACCGGATATAACGAGATTTTTTTTTATTCCCTTCAGTGCTCGTTATAACCGGATTCTACTGTATATCATACATATAAATCATTTCAAATGTTTTTGGTCTGCCAAAATGGTGAGCCATTTAGTTAGGCTCCTAATATTTTATTACATCGAATTGAAACTTCAGCTTTATTAAATGTTCTTAATTTCATTATTTATTAAAACAATTAACACTTTAAAAAGGTTTACCCAAAGTCAATCTTTAGAATGTTTTCTAAAGCCCCAGTTTCATTATGTAACTATTATAAAGCCATGCTAAATTTAGAAAATAGAAATTTCCGTACTAAAATTTAATTAATTTCTTTCGTTTACCTAAATAATTTTAAAATCAGTTTAAAAGAATTCGTTGAATTGAGAAGATATTTTTCACTCCTTTGGAGAGGTAGTACCTATTTTTCAGAAATTATTTACCTACTTTATACTTTGATTATTTTAATTACAATTAAATGATTTTTTGTTGTTATAGAACTATAAACCATTCCAAATGTTTTTGGATAATATGCGGCCATACTTTCGTTTTGTTAAGTTGCAGTTCCAATAGTTACATTTTTTGAAAACTGCCACCCTCTATTTAAAAAGTCCAATTTATAAAATATCTAGCCTTATTTACAGTGCTTGAACTGTCATTCTTTTTGTGGTTAGGCGTTATCCAAAAATGTTTGGAATAGATATTAAATATCGAATGTATGTTCATAAAAAAATAAATCTTTAAGAAAGTATTTCTTTTAGAATATGTTAAAATTGAGAAATTGACACCCATAACTTAAATCTCGACAATAAAATGTCAAACTCGGTCTTGTTTGGGGTTATGATGCTATGAATAATGTAAATATATTTGGATTAAACCAGACGGTGTTTCTAGCAGCATTCAAGTACTCCATTTTTTCATATATGCCTCCCCTTTATTCCTCCACTCGATTCTGTTCGTTGTATAACTCATGCACGGCTTTATCAATGTCATTTTGCCATCTTGCCCTCGGTCTACTTCTGCTTCTTCTTCACCGATGACCTTCTTTTCTCATAACATGGCCTGCCCAACTCCACTTTCGGGTAGCATTTAATTTGGCTACGTCTTCAACCCTAGTGCGTTGTCTTGTTATGTCGTTACGTATATGCCAGCCTGTAGTCTTATGCTCAGCATAGAACGTTCCATATTACGTTGGATAGTTAATCTTCTATACAAGTGTTTCGTTAAGAGGCCACGTTTTACAAGCATACGTAAGAACAGGCAAGATGCATTGGTTGTAAACCGCTGCCTTCGCTCCAATCTCCAATCCAAGTACAATGTCATCTGCATATCGAAGACAAGTACTTCCCGTTAATGTTTAAACCTTTATTGTACCATTTCAATCCCTTGAATACGTCCTCCAGCAAATTAGGAAAAAATTCTGGGAATGTGGTATCCCCTTGCCGTATACCTCTTCCCATTTGTATGGGATTACTTCCATCGTATTCCTGAATGACATCTTCATTGTTAATCAGCTGGATATATCTGTAATCTATTATACAGCGTCTAAAGCGTTAATTAAGGCCCATTTTTCGACTGTGACGAAGGTCTTTTCAAAATCTATAAAGGTTACGTACAGCGACAGATTATATTCATAAGTCTTCCCTATTACTTGTCTTAGCGGGTGGATATGATATGTTCAACGGTGCTGTATCCAGGTTGAAAGGCATCTAATTTTGGTGTTATCCTTGTTGTTATAATTTTTGTAAGAAGTTTATACAAGTATGAAAGGAACGAAATTGGTCGATAGTTTTCGAGGTCCTTGTCATTGCCTTTTTTATAGATTAGTATTACTTTAGGTGTTCTCCATGCATCTGGTATATTACCTTGTTCCAGACAGGTTAAATAGGATTTCCAGATGTCGCAATAAAGTTTTACCTCCTGCTTTTAGTAGTTCGATAACAATTCCATCTGTACCTGGTGCTTTATTGTTTTTCATATGTTTTAAAGCCGCTTTGATCTCCTACATACTTATCTCGGGCATATCTTCGGTGTAGTGTTTGGTAAGAGGTGCTTTTTTGTCTGTGGGGCTTCTAGATCATTCAGGTGTTTGAGATGAATACAGGGATGTGTTCAACGTTTCTATATGTTTCAGTATTTGTTTATGATCGTGTATTGTATTTCTTCTGGAACACTTTGAGTTCCCTATTTTGTGTTATGATTTTTTCAATCGTTCTTTCGTTGTATTCTTTTGTATCTCTTCTGACGTTTTTTCTAATTTCCTTGTTGGCTCTGTATAGTTCTTCCTCCGTCATGGTTTTCTTATTCTTATTTCTTTCTTTCTTCTATCAGTTGTCTTGTTCGGCTCTTAATTTATTGTTTCTATCCTTGATATTAGGATGAGATTTAAGTATATTATATGCTGTTTCAACTGCAGTTTTTGTGATGTTGTCGTTTAATGCATTGGTATCTGTAGTATGATCAAAAAGTTCTTTGATCGCGGTTGCTGTGGAATTTAAGTCATCTCTGAAATTATTACGTCATTGATGTTTGCTTGGCTTCCTTTAAAAGTGAGTAGATTGTAGATAATTAAAAAGGCTTCAAAAAGAATATGAGATGTTTAGGATCTATAAAATGTAGGTAGCATCCACAGCAACCGCGATCCAAGGACTTTTTGATCATACGATATATTGTCGTTGTTGACGCATGTACTGGTTTTTTAATACAGATTCGATTTTACAAATCTACTGAACCGCAGTTTCTTGGATCTTTCATTTGCTTTCTACGTATTCATGAAAAAAAAATATAGTTATCCTGGTGAATTGTATGATCATCGTTCTAGGCATATCCTTAATTTTTGATTGCTTAGTTTCACAATAACAATTATGTTTTTACATTCTTCTAATATTTACTTAAATGACGGGATGTTCCACCAATTTCTCGCATTCACAGGGAATATGCAGTATTTCCAATTTGGTTCTTTGTTTGATGGGTTGGTTTTAGACTATATTACTCTTAATGTATTCTTTAGTTTGAAAACCATTGCTTGTGGATTTTATTTTATCAGCTGTACCTAGCCTTAACAAAACGTTCTTCGGATTGGAACCGTGTCATTGTTGAGACAGAAGAACTCAACGTTTCGCCCACTTTTTTAAGGGGCTTCTTAAGGAGGAAAAGGGAGCACTAAAAGAGCATGGTAACTCAACGTGTCAACCACGCCAGAGGCGAAACTCTTTTAGCAAGTGGCAGAAGGGTAACGGTAACTCAACTTGTCAACCAAGCCAGAAGCGAAACCCTTCTGCCTCTTGCTAAAAAGAGTTTCGCCTCTGGCGTGGTTGACAAGTTGAGTTACCGTGCTCTTTTCGTGCTCCCTTTTCCTCCTGAAGTAGTTCCTTGAAAAAGTGGGCGAAACGTTGAGTTCGTCTGTCTCAACAATGACACGGTTCCAATCCGGAAAACGTTTCGTTCTAATACTGACACTGACCGTGGAAGTCTTCGAATTCATTATATTACCTAGCCTTGCTAAAATAGTGCTTCTTTTTTATTGCGTGCGTTGGTTTTGTCTTATTTGTTTCATTTTTCATTTCGGTAAAAACTATTACTACAACTATTTAGATGCATAAACAAAGTTTTATAATCGAAGTAACTTTCAAAGCAGGCTTAAGTTTAGGCTTAGCTTAAGGTGGCAGTAACAAGGGCTTAAGCTCTAATTGAAGTCTACTTAAGTTAAGTTTAAACTTAAACATGTAAATACCTGTCCTTAATGAACTGACTAAACTAAGTATGAGTTTTTGTATAATTTACCTTGGACAAACGAGAAGTATCCCTTGGAACACAAAAATCATGTAGGCTCAGATATTTAGTTACTGTTTCTATGTATTTATGCAAAAATATTTCTAAATTTTACTTTTAAAATATTCTAAACGCAAACTGTTAACATAATTTTTGGCAATTTTTTAGAAATAAATCCTAAATTTGGTCAATGGTTGAAATCGTTCACAGCAGAAATATTGAAATATTTGTAATAAAACAAAAAAACTTTGATTTAATGTAGGTTTACTTTAACAATGCGTGTGTACTTCAGATTTAACTGGAATTAAACAGATTATAACTTGAGTTTTGAATTGAATCACGTCAGCCTTTCTATTATATTCAATTCTATTATATTCAAGTTGGAGTTGTAGTTTGTTTTGAATTTAACTAAAACATGGATGAGTTGTGTAAAAGATGGGTTTGTTCTCAAAAATTCCAAAATAACTGTAATGCAGACGTTACAGTTGTTTTAACTATAATTAAAAATTATTTATAATTTTAAAGGATTCGCAGCTTATACTGTAAACAAATCATATCTTTAGAAGCGATTGCTTACGTTTATTAAAGCTTTTTAGTTAATTATTGTTATTATTTAAACTGCTATTGAACCTTAACTTAAACTACAGATTGTCTTGCTTCCCATCGTACTGCTATGGAATTTTTAGATTTAAACCATGTTTAAACGCTGTTTCTGCTTAAATTCCTGTGCAATTCATTTGTAAAAAAAATGTAAAGCCAAAGGTTAAGGTTAAAACTCATGCGGAGGTGATAATTCAATATATACATTTGTCAAAAGTCATTTAGTGTATTAAAACGTACGTATAATTCGAGAGCCAATTGCAATAAATTTACTTAGAATTTAAGCGTTGATTGAGGAATAGGGTTTAAGCTACAAAATGTTATAACAACCATAGTATAGTGACACCACTCCAAAGAGATTAAATGTAATTAACTCGTTTAACGATAAGTTTTTGTTTACATTAAGTTTTAAGCTTCTGGTTTAACGCCTAAATTTAGTCAAATTTGGTGCAAACGGGCCTATAAGTAACATTACTATAATATGACCCAAAACTCGTGGGATCGTGGTAGTTGTAGAATTTGAAAATCATCTCGTATTAGCTTTAAGTATAGCTTGAGCTTTATACCACTCATATCTGTTAAAATTATAATAAAAGTAACTTTTCAAAGAAAACATCAACATAAATAATAACCAAATAACTTACAATAAAAGGTGTTCTTCTTGACATATTTATCAACTAAATGTTAATGGCATAAAAATTATAAAAGTAAATAATGGTAGAGATGACTTTTAAATTCCATAGCAACCGCTATCCAAGAACTCTTTAATCAGATACTTGCTGTTGAATGTAAGGTTCTAGATAGGGTTAGCCGTTTGGTTGCTTTCTTACAGGTTTCTCTTCATCCTTTATTATTATATGTTTTATATATCCTTTCAGCTATTCTTTTCTCATTATTTTCATATATTCGAACTTTTTCATTTGTTCTTCTTCTGAAGGGCCCCCCAAAAGGAAAGGTGTGAGGTAGTGTATTGTAGCTTATTGAATTGTAAAACAACCACTTCTGGTCTAAGGAATAATTTTTTTTAAATTTATTTTTATTGGAAATCTGAATACATTTTATCCTATAGGGCTATATGCTAATGTGTTGGCTGACGAGCTATAACACTCTTGTAATGACGTTACTGGAAGGGGGGTCTCTTCCAGTGATGGAATCTCTAGCGTTCTCTCAGGTCTGCTGGCCAGTACCTCTTTAATCTTCTTACCATAGGTGCTTCGAGTATTGGTTGGAGTAAAGCAGTAAATTATTCGCGTGAATTGCAATTATATCGTTTTTATTTGTTTTATACTTCTGGCTTGGATGACGTCCTTGACATGTGGCACACTCATAAATCTTCATGTAGGGTCTGATTGGACACGTACCAAGGTGCACTGGTCAACATTCGAAGAATTTTGGATTATGACTACACTGGAATTGCTAGCATAACCCTATACTTCTATGCCAGATCGGTGCGATGATAGTCTTGCACAATAAAAGTTTATTTTCTAAGGATAATTTGGAGTTTTTACCTATCAACCAGTACATTTCTTTAATTTTGAAGTTTATTTGCTTTCTCTTCTTGGTTATGTGTTCTCTCCAAAAATTTTGTGTAAAGTAATTAGACTCTTATGGAATCATATCGTATGTGGCAAAAATGGCGGTGTCGTCCGCGAAAGTTCCAGTAACAGTATCTCTTTTAGTCGGTACCTATATCAGCAATATAAAGCACGTTTAGGAGTGGTCCTAAGACATTCCCTTGCGGAACTCCGGATTTGATCGAAAAATGTTTAGACACCTCTCCATTTACTTTGGTTTTAAATTCTAAATTCTCGATGACTGACTTTAACAGGCTGTAGTAAGTGGGTGGTAGGGATTCTTTGATTTTGTAGAGTAATCCAGCATGCCAGACCTCAGTAACATCTAGCAAGCCTAAAGTGCAATATTTTTTTTGCTCGACTGCTTGGTTTATTACTTGAGTTATACGGTGGATTTGCTTCATCGTAGAGTGGAGTGGTCTAAATCCGAACTGATTAGGAGGAACCCATTCTTCTGCAGGTAGATCAGAGTTAATTCGCAAAAATAAAAGTGTTTCAAGTACCTTTGATGCAATAGATAGTATTTCCAGTACTAGTTCTTTTTTATAATGCCTCTTTGTTATGTAGAATTTTTGCTTTCTATTCTTTTTTAGAATTTTTTTTTCTTTGTTGGGTATCTTACTGCATTATCTAGCGGTGGTTATTCATGATCTTGAACCATACATTACGTCAGTATAGGAACAGTTATTTTTTACATATTTATGCTTTAATTTTTCTTTTTTGTTTTTGGTGTTGTTAAGCACTCTTTATATTGATGCTTTGTGTACCTTTAGTTATATTCTGTCATTTTTAATCCAAGCCTTTAAAGTTTTCTGCTTGCTTTAATTTTTCCCATATTTAATTAATTCCATGTTTTGCGTCTTTTTTGCTTATAATAACTGTTTTTGTTTTGTTTTTCTAGTAATGTTTTTTAGACTTCATCTAGATTTTTTAGACTATTTTTTAGGTTTTTCATTGGTTACTGTTTATAGTGTTTATTATTAATATCATATTGTTGGAATTATTGTAATGTTCTGGCGCCTTTTATTTTCCAGTTTCCTATTTCATAGAATAATTTTTTCCTTTCCTTGTACGTTTTATGGAGAACCAGAATCCATTAAGACAGTTAGTATGGGCCTCAGGAGGCATGTCTGCCTTAACCTTTCCGTGGTTTGATGCATCTTCGATTTTGTTGGTTCTGTTCTGGAATCGGGTTTGCATTTCTTATATTGCTTTTTTCTAAACTATTCAATATGCCTTCTCTACTTATCTTGCGGTCGGCACTTTTTATATTTTGAAAGTAGGTATATCCTCATGAATGGTTTTTCAGTGACCTGTTAGTTGCAGAGTAGAAAAATATTTTTGGATATCTTTGGTTTGTCTAAAGTAATACTGCTTGTCCTCTAAGACAGTTTGAGGCATTCTAAGGCAGTTCAGAAAAATTTAGGGATACCTACAATAATTTTCTATATAGTTGTAAATAATCTAAAACTAGTATTTTGTAATAAGCGAGGAGTTGCCTGCTGAGGCTGCCTTTTTTGTTAATTGTGCAAAGTACGCGATTTTTGATAGAATTCTGGCAAGTTTATGGAAGATATTTTATTTTTGTAAGCAGTCTGGTTTATAACAACAGATCAATAAAAATACCAATTAGGGTAGGCTGTGAAATTGAATTATTTTGAATTGGTACTTTAGCCACATCCACAGAATGACATTTTATAACGTTTGTAATTTGACATTTTTATTGTAAACAAAGTTTATAACCTTATAAGATGTCATTCTGTGGATGTGGCTAAATAAGTACCAGTTCAAAATAATTCAATTTCACAGCCTACCCTAATTGTTTTTTTTTATTGATCTGTTGTTATTTAGTAACATATTAGCTGCTGATTACGAAGACTGCCTTTTCTTCTTTAATTGGATAATTCGAAGGTGTTCTTGGGGACAGTTATAGGATGACAATAGTTTGGAACATTTTAAGACTTATAGTTGGGCCCTCAGACTTATTTCTATTATTTTTTTAGGCATTTCCGACAGTAGATTACAACCTAATTGTGCTGAAGTTTTGATTCTTGTGGATTTCCTTTTTGTTATTAGCGTAATTGTATTAATATGCTAATCTTCTTCTGTAGTTTTTCCGATTGTTGTTCCTTTGTTTATCTGCCTATTTCTACTCTCTTTTTCATTGTTGGATTGTTTGATCATTCCCAGTTCCTTTTCTGAAATTATCTTTTAGGTGTTCCTTTCCCTTCTCCTTTTGAAATACCGTTCTTTCGGACTTGTTCTCGTTCATACATTCCTTCTATCTCTGCTTCTCTGTTTTCTCGGATTGTTTTTCTATATATTTACCTTCACGTGCAAGCTTTGAATATTACCGTTTCCATCGCTTTTTACTATCTTTCATTGCTGTTTTTTGCGCTTATCATCTTTTACTGTTAATCACCTCAAGGACCGATGCTTCTCATCGCTACAATAATTTTTGGTTTTTCTTGCTTCCTCATTTTTTTTCCGAAAAAAACCTGTAATTGTTATTTCGCATTTTTTATTTTTCTTTATTTTTTTATTTTATTTTAAACGTTATTTTTATAAAATCATGTTGCTATTTTTTCTTTTACTGCCATCGTATCCTGTTGGTTCACCAATACGTTTCGTTTATTAGTCTGTATTTTGCTGTGCAACAGCCTTTTTGTACCGCTTTTAATATTAAAAATATAACCAATATTGTTTGCTATATAAGGAAAGTTTACCGAGTTACTAGAGTAGACAGATATTTTATTATACGATACCTATGTTATAACGAAACTGAAAAGAATTCAATTAATTCGAATTTATAATGCTAGTAAGGTAGGTTTTATGGTTTGAAGTGTTTTTCGACACTTCCACAACTAAAGGATCTGGCAGCAATCTTTTGGATGATTATGTAGTTCAACTAATTTTTTTTAAATACTATTTTGCTTTGCTTGTTTTGTTTTCCTTTAATTAGAGGGGAAATGCAGAACAGTTTCAGTCACTCCCGAAGAGTTAGTTCGATGTAATTCCTGTTCAAATCTGAAAAGATTCAGCTTACTCAAGAACGAAATAACGGTAATTAATTAAAGTGCATCAGTTTAATGCGTTCAATTGACGTATTTTAAGCTTTAAATATCAAGAAGACCTTTGTAATTACATCAAATCGTAAAAGAGGTTAGTCATGATATTTTTCTGATTTGCAAGGAATATTTGTAAAAGAGTTGTGTCAAAATACAAACAATTCTTTTTATGAGAGCAGTTAATGAACTTTATTTATTTACTAAGAAATGCTTTATTTGATAGCAGGATGAATAGCCTTAGAGTAAGTTTACATGTTACTAGGGTGTAACATCTCATAAAGGTGTATGTTTACAAAAGTACCATTAAAAGAAGTCTAAACAGGTTATGAGTAACTGTATAAGCTTTGTTGCATTGTTGCATTATTATAACAGAATTATTCACATATTATGAAGGGCAACGATATTCACTATACTCAAGTCGGAAATATACACATAACTCGAAGGACGATAAAGAGAAACGTTTATCTATACAACTTGTTAAATATTCATTTCCAACGATCACGTGCAAATTTAATTTAGTATATTCTTTTAAGTAGCGTGACACTGATTTTTCTTTACGAATTAAAATTCATGTAACAGGTAAATGACCTCAGTTATTACTTCCTCGTAATTTTGGACAGTAGGTCGCTAGATCAAAATATTACTGCCTAAAATTTATTCAACACGTTAAATTCTTTCATTTGAATATAGTTACACAAACGTTTTAGTTAAGTTATTTTCGTTTGGTGACGAAAAGTTAGATAAATAGATACAGGAGTAGAAATATGTTTAGATATTAATCTTGGGCGATTATTTTTTTAAGCCTAGATAGAATTCTTTCACAACGAACTGAGATAAAAAATAATGGTCATATTTTGTTAACTCCTTTACGTTTTAAACAAGAACTGGTTTCGATAAAATTAATGCAAACCAGCGGATAAATGACAAGGCGATGACAAATATAACAAGATTATTACGAACTCCAAGTTATGAATGAAAGATTAATAAGGACAGGCTTTTAACGAGGATGAAGCAACTGTGTTGTATTTACTAATTTATTCTTGAATTAAATAAACAATTAATTTAAAAATAATGAAATATTAAACTGAAACTTAAAAAATGATTTTAATTTGTTAGGAAGCGTTGCAGCTGGGCAAATCTGTTTCAAAAGTAGCATAAAATGTATTTCAGTGAGTTGTAGCTGGAACTCCATTTTGCTATGTTTTGATGTTACTCCATGAATTTATTAAAGAATATTGTTGCGGACTTAAAGATTTTGTAATTAATTAATTTGAGAATATATTTCTTTTTCTGATACTTACAAGTATTGGAAATTTATAGGCTTCAATACAACCTAATAAGTTTTTGATTTTTTTTTTGCTATCTAATGTGGCCAAATTTAATTAAAAATAACCATTAATCTCCTTCCTTACATTAACCTTTAAATTTTGAGCAGTGTGACGTTAGACGGTTAGGAGTTTGTTGACCAAAAGTCGTTTCCACAAAATTCAGTAAAATAATTTGCACTTAGATGGTTGACATAATTTAAACGGTTAAACTGCAGCCTTCAGTGAAAGGTGCTATAAGATCTTACAGATTGTTATCTTAGTATTATTTACGGCCTCGGACTCTAAAAAAAAGAGACTTAGTTCAAGGCTTTATATGGGGCGTGAAAATATCTCACCATAATCTGCGTCATTACGTATATTGTGGAGTAATTCAGGTTTCTCGATTTACCTTTCCGTGACATATCGCATTTAGCGAGCAGTTTAAGTGAAGAAATATAAGTCATTACTGTTGTCTACCTGTACGATGGGATCATAAACAGTAAGACGAATGCCCACACGAATAAGCATTGGCTCGAGAGGTCGGCCGGACCCAAAGGTAACTAAGCAGCTTTGTGCTGTCCAAGCAGGAGGCTGTTTTCATGGCTTGTTATTAGTTTGTAGGGCTTCTTTAATGGATTCTTAAATATCTGCCGACAGCTGATGGGAAACTTACACCGTACCTACCTACCGGGCATTTTCGGCTCCAAAGAACAGTAAAAAAAGGCTCCAACAAACCAGTTTATGCGTACTTTTGTCCACCGTAACCAATTTTTCTTCGTTTATTAAAGGCATTAAATTGTTAAGCACAAATTGAAGCCAATAACTAATTAACTCATTGTTAAAGGCTTCGCTTATAATCTTAAACTGATTTTATAATCAACCACTAACGATTTAAGAACTCAACGGTGTTGCTTTAAACTAAGGGAAAAATTACAATACAGGTGTATTTTCGAAAATTTAAGAAAAAATCACAAACTTGAAACTTTGGCTTAGCAAAAGCGATTTTTTTAATTTTTGTCGTAAACACTTTCACCTGAAACGGAAAACACGTACTAAAACTAAAGTTTGAGACTTTAAAAAATTTAATAGTGATATTAATTTAGTTTATAATGGATTTAAAGTTTTTCTGTTAAAATTTTGCAAAAATTAAAAAGTGAGCTTGTTTTATTTTATGAATTCACGCTTGTTTAATAAAGAGAAATAATTACAAACAGTAATGGACCAACTTTGTTCTGCAATATATTTACGAGACTAACTCAACCCTCCCCCGAGAGATTTAAAACTTCGACGCTACTGATAACCATATTAATATTTAATACAAACGGGGAGGTAGAAATACTCATAAGCGACAAAACTGTTTGCAATTTTGACTTTTAACGCTGCATATATTTGATTCCTTTTGAGTTTTCATCAGTAGCAACTAATTTAAGAACTTAAATCTGATTAGAAACGTTTGAATTTACCTGAAACTGTAAAACTTCAGTTGCATTTTAGAACCCAAAGAAACCCATATTTAGTTTCACTACTAAATTTATTATTAACAATTATTATTGGTTAGACTATGTATCTACAGAAAATTTATCAAGGATAAGGAACAAAATTACAAAATATCTGTATTTCCGTTCTTAACATTATTTTAAAAACCCATCTCAAAGTTTCAATTAAGTAAATTACAAATGCGAAAACCACAAACCAACCGAATCGACTTATAATGTTATAACTGATTTATACCATCCGTTAATTTTCCAGAAATTATTAATTAAAAAAACACCGAACACAGGCTGAGGTTAGTGTTCCAAGAACCAAATTTTGCCCTGTTATTTAAAATTTGATGAATGATCTTCCCTTACAAGCGTAAGGTGTGGTTTTCTTCTTTGCAATAAAATTCTGTTAAAAATTTGTATTCTTTATAATGGTATATAAATACAAAAAGGAAGAAAATATTATTAGGTTTAAAATTATACAGCGTAATTTTTAATGGCTATGCTAAACAATCGAACATAAAGTTTACGATAAAATAGGCTTTCAATTCAACATCGTAACCTCCCATAAATGAATGGATGGCTTGGGAAGTATTCGCCCTTTCGTTTAATAAAACGTGATTTTTCTGATTTTTCACCTTCAATAAATTATTATGTTCTGACGGCGTAGTACCATGAGATCGAAAAAAAAATGATTCTGAGCAGGCCTTGACTAGTACAACACGATTGGCTACACTGGTTCTAGAATGCCTATGAATTATAATGTGACAGTGACATTTCAAATGTAAGTCAGTTTTGCAATCTTGTTTCCAGAATTATTTAAGTTTATCGTTGTAATACTAGTGAAGGATCACATTTTGAACACCTACTCTAACATGTATTCATCTTAGTTTTCAGTTTGTTCCCTAAATAAATACTGTTTTGTGTTTTAATTTATTTGACATTTATTAACCTCTAACCTACTGCCACATTTTGAAATCAGTCTTGCCAATCGTGTTGTACTAGTCAAGGCCTGCTCAGAATCATCATTTTTTCGATCTCATGGTATTAGTAAAGGAACAAACTAAGACGCTATTTACAGTCTTTTTACACCACAGTACTAAGCCGTGATTTTAATTTATTGCATCAATGCAAAAACTTAATTTTCCAAATTAAATGCCAAGATAGGGAATGCCACCATTACGTCAACTATAACTTGTTAGAATTCGTCTGATGTGAATGGCAGAATTCAGTTTTAGAGGTGGCTGCGTCGTATATATAACCATAAAATTAATTCAATGTGATTTTTAACTGACATGCTAGGTTTGTACTAGAGAAGTACCTACTGCTTGAGATAACCCAATCAAGATACCTGCAAATCTAGATTCTCCCAATAAGTAAACAAAACAAAGAAAGCTATATCTTCCTAACATCACCTACTGTGATTTGAATAGATCGCGAATGTATTACTATAGTTCAAAATACCAACAGTTTTTGGCACAAACTGTTTTAATTTATTATTATGTAAAGATAATTTGCTGATTAACTAAGCTAGGTTCTGGTTATTTACATACCTGCAACGGCGTTTAAATATTGTCTCTGTACTTATCTTAATTCTAATTTCTGTTAGTTATTAAGCTGAAGTCTTTACATATAAGAATTAGCTATTACTTGTATGGGTACTTTACCTATCAGTTGCTGAAAATTAAAAGCTCAGGACGTGTTAGTTGTACAAATATGATTTAACAGCTTCATCAAATTAATCATTCGTCAAAAGTCAAAGTAAAAAAATCGAATTCATTTGACAAATAATATATTCGTGAATGAATTGTCAACTTAGCAAAAGCTTTATGCAACCTACACTAAAACTCCCTGGTTAAGAATACCCATACAAACCATGAAATTAGTGCTGGCAAAGTTTATAATCGATAACCGAGTGATCCATTGTAGCGAAAAAGTCGAAATTGCACGACTATTCAGTTAATCATGATTAATCGACTAATCAAAATTTCGTGATTATTTGATTAATCGAACTATTTCTATTATATAATTAATGGCCTCATTTATATTACTAGATTAATCGATTAGGTACTGCTAATTAAATTAATCACGTAACTGCGATTATTCAAATAAATTATTCCCGATTAATCGATTAGTCAAAATTATTCAATTAATTCGCTACTTTCTATTAATAAATTGGTCGACTAATTTGTATTATTCCATCAATAGATTATTTATTGAAAACATTCTGTTTATTGAATTAATGGTATAATTGCGATTATTCAAATAAATTAATCGCCATTAAATGATTAAACATAATTTCGCGAATATTCGATTACTTGACTAGTTTTTATTATTCAATTAATCGACTAATTTCTGTTATTCATTAACTGATTATCGCTAATATTTTATTAACTAAATTACTCGCAAACTCACAATTATTCAAATGAATTAAGCGTCATTAATCGATTAATCAAAATTTTGCAATTATTTAATTAATCGACTGATTTCTGTTATTCAACTAATGGACTGATTTTTATTATTCGGTTAATCGATTATGACTAACATTCTGTTTTAATTCCAGAAAAGCGGTTATTCTAATAATAGATTAATCAAAATTTCGTGTTCTTTTCAATTAATCGACTAACTAATATTTGTTGTTCATTTAATCGACTAAGTTCTAATAACTAATTAATTATCGCTGACATGCTGTTAACTGAATTAATCGTCATTAATAGATTAACCAAAATTTCGTGATTACTCGATTAATCAACTAATTTCTATTATTCAATCATAATTGATTATCGCTAATATTCTGTTAATTGAATTGATTGAATAATTGCAATTAGTCAAATAAATTAATCGTCGGTAATCGGTTAATCAAAATTTCACGATTTGTTTAATTAATAAACTAATTTTTATTATTTTTATTAAGTTATTCAATTATTTACTTACCTACTTAATCGCCAGCCTTTCTACCTGTGGTGCAAGGCTTATAATTCAATTAATGAACTAATTTATAGTATTCGATTACCATCGTTAGTATTTTATTAATTAAATCAATCGCTAAACTGCGATTATTCAAATAATCGAATAAGAAAATGGGCGCATTCAGGGACGCTCAGCTGCTTAGCTAAGCGGTAATTTAGTCAGCTTATGCTAAATGACAGCAAACGGTATTTCCCTGAATGAAACGTCTGATAGTAAGGTGTTTTGACAGTTTGTTATTTATTTTGTAAGGTTAGGTGTTACTTTCACTATTATGTAATAAATCAAAAATTAAAGAAATTTTGGCCAATGATCTTCAAATTATGGACTATGTGTACCAGCTCACCCTAATTAATAAGTTTTTGTTCAAATTATTAAGTTTGTGTGTTTCCCGCTCCTTTTTTGGACACCGCTGACAAAGTCAGCTAACAAATTATACGCTGAACGAATTTCTCAGCGGCTTACTGCAAGCTTTTTCTCAGCGTGTCTGTTCAGGGACTTTGCTAACTTAGCGCTTCAGCCGCTGACCGTCCCTGAATGCGCCCAATGTTTTGTTCAATCATTATCATCAATCATATAAATTATATGTTAAAATACATGAAAAAGGAAAGCAGTGAATACCTATTGCAAATGGTAAACGTTATTGTTTCAACGGAAAAACATCTATTTTTTATCTGATAACCTGTATCAAGTTTGGTAAAGTGTATAAGTATATATTTTAATTACTTTTGATGAAGTATAACTTACTATCTACAGCGATGACTTCAGAAAATTTGTTAAGCAAAATCAAAACATTTTCTGACAATTGGAAGCCTTCAGTGTGACTTTCAGAGTCTTTAAATTTTTTCTAAGGCAATTTTGAGGGCTTAGAAGGATAAATCAGGCTAATAACAATTGGAAATCCCGACGTAGATAACTGGAAATCTACAGCGATGATTTTGAGAACCTTCCGAAAATGTACAGTTGGAAGCCTTCAGTACTTTTAGAAATTATCTAAGGCAATTTTGAGGACTTATAGAAGGATAAATCAGACCTATAACAATTGGAAATTCCGACACAGACAACTGGATATCTGCAGCGAGGACTATGAAAGCTGCCAGAAATTTTTTTAAAGCAAAATCGAAGCATTTTTTGTAGTTCGAAGCCTTCAGGGTGACATTAGGACATTTCTAAGGCAATTTTGAAGGATTCATACGATAAAGCAGGGTTACAACAACTGTAAATCTATAGTGATAATTTCCAAAGCAATTCAAAAATCTGTTACACGACTTTAGGAGTCTTTAATCTAAGGCCTTTTTGAAGGATTAGAATGACAAATCAGGTTTATAATAGTTGGAAATCCTAACATAAACAACTGGAAATCTACAGCGATGACTTTGAAAGCCTCCCGAAAATTGGTTAAGAAAAATCGAAGTATTTTCTGACAGTTTAGTCTTCAGAGCGACATTAAGAGCTTTTACAATTTTCCAAGGCCATTTTGAAGGATTAGAAGGATAAATCGGGCTTATAACAACTAGAAATCCTGACACAGACAACTGGATATCTATACCGATGGTTTCGAAGGCCTTCCGAAAATTTAATAAGCAAAATATAAACATTTTTTTGCAGTTGTAAGGCTTTACTCCGACTTTAGGGGACTTTAAATTTTTTATAAGGCAAGCTTGAAGGATTAGAATGAGAGATCAGGCTTATAACAATTGGAAATCTTGATACAGACAACTGGATATCTACAGCGATGACTTCGAGCCTTCCGAAAATTTGTTAAACAAAATAGAAGCATTTTCTAGTTGAAGGCCTTCAGAGTGGCTTTAAAAGTCGTTAAAAGTTTGTAAGGCAATTGCGGATCATTAGAATGATAAATTAGTCTTGTAACAATTCGAAACCTTGATATAGACAACTGGAAATCTACCGTGATGACTTCGAAAGCCTTTCTACAATTTGTTAAAAAAGATCGAAACATTTTCTAATACTTGAAAGCCTTCAGTCTTTCTAAGGCAATTTTGAAGGATTGTAAGCATAAAAGTCTTATGAGAATTGAAAAATCCCGGTACTTGGAAATCTACAGCAATGACTTTGAAAGCCTTCAGAAAATTTGTTTAGCAAAATCTAATCATTTTTCCACAGTTGTATTAGCTGGAAGCCTTCAGGCTGACTTTAAGAGTCTTTAAAATTTTTCCAATGCCATTTTGAAGGATTAGAAGGATACATTTGGCTTATAACATGTTTATTTTGATTCGATTTGTATTTAACACTTTTGATACATTTTTGCAATAAATTCTAATAAAAGTTATAATATCCATGTTTAAAGCTTAAAACTATATTTCAGGGTAGTCTTAAAAAATTTCTATTTGAAATGAAGAAGAATAAAATATTTAAGAACCTTATATCCTACTTTATAGAAATAATTAATGTATAATAAAAAAAAACTCGAAGTGAATAATCGATTTTTCCCGATTAATCATAATAATCGTATAATCGTGATAACCGAATATTTGTAAATCTATTAATTTATTTACCAAGAATTGAAAATCGCGATTATCGAAAACTGATAATCGCCATTTGCGAATAATAGACTAATCGATTTCATTCAAATAAATAGCCAGCACTACTTAAAATGTGAAGATAATTGCCACAAAGAACATTAAGAAGCTGCTGTTATTTGTAAATTAGTCAATCTAACCTTGTTAAATTGGAAATGAAAAATTCATGATTTACTTTTGATGGCGAAAAGCAATGAAACCCACTGTAGAGCAGTTTTTTATTTAAAATTGTTGATATTTATTTAGATTAAATTTATTGTTGTAAAACAGGGAATTAAATACGAAGTCTTGAAGAAATACATTTAAATTTACTGAACTACAACTCAAAAGCTTGAATGTAACAACTGGAAGGATTTGTTGTTAATTCCAAAAACAGAAGTAATCTTTTATCGAATTTATGTTCAAGTAATGCCATTCGAATTTTTTTATTGTGTAATAAGTTAGACGTTAGGGAATTAGTGATGAATTTATATAATATTAAATGCGAAGTCTTGCACAAATAAGTTCAAAATTCCTTAAATAAAACTCAAAAGGGCGAATGTAACAACTGGGGGGTTTTGTCATTTGTCTGTGACATTTTAATTCCAAAAATAGAATTAATCTTTTATCGAATTAATGTTCAGGTAATGCGATTTGAACATAAATATACAGCAATTTCAGAAAGCATAGCATTAACACATAATCAAAATGTGGTTCGCGTGCGTAAAATTCATATATCGACAGTAACCGTATTCCAGCTGTTGCGAACAACCCCTAAAAGAAGGACATAAACATGAAAGCCGTAAGAAAATCGGAAAACCGTCTGGACAACAATAGACCGCCGTCTGAGGGTGAGATTTAGACGAAAGAAAATGTCCGGCAGTCACGACTTTACGATCTACCACTTGGGGAATTTTTACACCCGTGTAACTCCGCAATTTTGCGTTATAAAAGCGGCATCACCTGTATTTCCACAGTGAGTCATGAGCTTAATAATGCAGACCACAATAATAAGCAGTGCTCGACTCAAAGGGAAGACTAAGGAAGGTATTTCCGACGCCACGCCAAATTTAATTAGCGGCATAACAGAGTGCCCTGGTAGTTAATTCGATGTTACAGGGAAGTTCCTTCTTCCGAGCTACGACCGGAATGTGTTTGGCCAGGAGGTGAGCAAGAGGCGCCCTTAATTAAGAGTCGAGTTTTAAACTAAGACCACCTTTTTAGGCATATCGTGAGATTCAGCCCCTAAGGCTCCTACCCTCTTCACATAATTAACTGTTCGCGGTCGACCGCAGTCTACCAATATCTCATTAACCTCGGGGGTACACACCTCCTCGGATTCTTCATTGTCTGCCTGTTATCACGACACACAGTCGCTAATAACAAAGCCGGAATTAAAATTAATCCTTACTACGAAAGGCTGTTTATATTTTCTAACGTTCCACCTCTCCACTTGTCTGGCTTTAGTAATTGTACGCTGAAGACATGTTGACACCATCCAAATTTATTTATTCACGTCGCTCCGTACCACCACTTAGACTATAGTAATACGAAAGGGTAATTGAACTATAACTTATTCACATTACGTTCAAGTAGTAGATCGTTGATTAAAGACTCTTAGGCATTTGATAAATTGCCTGGAATAACTTTACTCCATCTGAAGACAATAACTTAAAACAACTACTCTCGAACACCTTTTATAAATTACACACGGTCTCTTGTAACACAAATGCAAAGGTGATGAAATCTCAAAGATGTTTGTTTATACTGCGCCTGTACTCATTTATTGTGTGTTTAAACAGAAACACAAACGATAACAATGTTACTAAATTTTTTTATTTCTGTTTTCAATCCTTAGTTATTTTGGAAGAACGTTACTTTACACTTTACTCATCTTCCATTCCTTTATTTGATTTTATTTTGGATAATGCCCGAAGAGGCAACGAATGCTAAAATTTATAGAAATTACCAGAAGCTTCTTTCTGGTTAATTTAAACTTGAAACTAAAGTACTTCTACAATCCCGATGCTTCTAAATTACTCCTATAATTTTAGGTGATATGATTCAAGAAAAACAGAATTTCCATATATACATTCTCTGTCTGTACTTAAGTTGCTCACGACCATTTAATTATTTCAGTCACATTTAGCAAACATTAAGAAATTTGCACATTCCTAATTTCAGTTGTCCTTTGTGGTTTACTTATATACTTCTGAACTTTTAACTAGTTTTTATATTTTAGTCTTTCGTTTGGTATTTTTAATAGTTCAAATTTTGATTTTCTGTAGGTTGTTTGACCACCTCAACAACAATAAAACAACAATTCCGAATTTTTTATAAGAAAATGAATAAACTAATCTTTATTCAGAAATAGATCGATAGGTAAGAATATAGTGAGATGTTAGTGGTAAAATAATGCCAAATGTTTGAAACCTTTGGAGCTTTCAGCAAATTAGAATTTTTCTACTGAAGTTCGATAAATAATCGGTCAAAACCATAATTTGTTGACTTTGGTTTCCTGTGATTCGGCCAAATTCAGATCCTTATTGCTGTCTTATTCCGAGTAGTGCTTCTTTTTCTTCTTTTTACTTCTTTGTTTTTGAACCATTTTTCCTTGCATAAAAGTACAGCCTTTTTTGGGTTCCTTCTTCTCTCTTTTGGGGACCGATTTCTAGCAATTTTTACTATTCTATCACCATTTATCCTGTTTAGGTACCGGTTTCTCAAGTTCTTCTTCTTTAGGGTCACTGTCTGATTGGTGTTATTCTGCATTATTCTCTGACGCATTTTTTGATTTCTTCTAGTTTTGTTTACGATTCTTCTGAGATTTTCTATTTGGGCGACATGAATAAGAATAAGTCATAGTTGACTAAATTGTATTGTTGTAAATCAGAAGATCAATAGTCATATTATAAAAAAAGACATTGGCATATACTTGAGGGCGAATTATAATACAGGGTCCGACAAAAAGCCCTGGGTAGTTTTAATTAGTAATAACCATTTAGTCATTTAACTGAGGCAAATTATGTGTACATAATCGTAAACTTTATAGTTGGTAAATGTAATATTTAAAAGCAGTAAGCCTGAAATGCCCCTCCTTCTCCCCCAATCCATCCTCAGCAATGCAGTATTCCAAATTGAAGATGAAATTTGCAAACATGACCTCTTGGTGGATATCGCGAATTTAATTTTCTGTGATCCTTCTCAAATCAAAACCCCAAAAGAAAAAATTGGGTATAGAAATATCAGAAGAACAGGATTGCCATGATAGGGTATCCTTTAGTAACATTAACCCGTTTGGAAAACGTCCTCGAAAAATTTCCACGCTTGTTCTCGTACTTTGATAGCTAAACATGTACAACATCAATCATGTTCCCAGGCCTCCTCTTTTACTTAAAAATGGTGTCGCATTTGAAGCCTGATTGGTTTGTACGAATTATTCAACAAAAAAGAAAGAATAATATATAACTGTAAAAATCACAGAAAAACCGAAAAACTTGTGTAAACTCGGTTTCTCTAGTTGACTTATAAAGTAAATTTAAACTACCGTTTTTGAGCATTTAATGTTTGATTAATATATTTTTAAATAATACATGCCCATAAATTTTATAGCTATTAAGACAACAAGTGTTTTATATAAGGTTTAAAAATCAATGTCGTAGTTCAAATCCGAGCGAACGAAGTGAGCGAGGATTTGATAGACCGAGATTTTTAAACTATAAAACACGAGTTGTCTTCAAGATTTTTTGTAACACTAACATCTTAAATTTTCTTTCACTAATATATTATTAGAAATTTTAATAAATCATTATTTGAGACGCGTTACAATACACAAAATGCGAAGATTGCTAGGCAACGACGTATTTTATAGAGAAAAGCATATTTTAAAGGCATATAAAATACGTTGTCATTGACGACGTATTTTATAGCGAAAAGCGTATTTTAAAGGCAACATAACAAGTGAGCTCTTATGCACCATAGAAACAGTATAAGACTATAAGATATTAGTGTTAGAAAGAAGCCATAACAGATCATATTTTCTACAAAATTGTAAATATAATTTTTTTATAATACTTATTTCTTCATTGAATTAAACTGAATAGCTACGCTTCAAGTTTTCCCGTATAATTTATTGCTAACTAAATGCATAATTGGCCTTTATGACAAATAGTTTTCTTCAACCTGCTTGATTAAAAATAAAAAAACATGAAAGTATTAAATAAACGCAAAACTGTAGAAACACAAAAAATACTTAATATTTTATGAAAAATGTAAATTTTTTCGCCTATTTATATAGTCCTTATCATTCAGTTGTGTATTTCTGGATCTTGTAAATGAGTAAGAGTTAATTTATTAGTCGTAATTGTAATTCCACATCCACTACTATTCCTGATATGGGGCCTGAATCTTTCTCCATTGAACAATTAGCTCCGAAATAAAGCTGACCTCGAGAAGCCCTGAAAAATCACCAACTTCTATAACCTACAGATTTACTTTAAGTTTTAAAGTTTCACCAAACTTATTTAATGTTTATGTACAGTTTAATTCTAAAAGTGCTCTAGCAATCACTGAAAAGCCTTTGGTTTGCGCTAAGTTCAAAACTTTAAGAGCATATAGTGTAGCGACAATTTAACTATAAAATTAATAATAGAAAAATTATCGTTACAATCAATGCCGGGTGGCCTACTAGTCCAGCTAGGGCACAAAGTTCTAATAAAATAACGAAACACAATGGTAACAATAAACGTATCTATTAATATTTATAAACAAAATTACATAAAGAAATTCTTGAATATAAAAATTACCAGGAATAAAAATTAACACAAGTTGTTTGATCAAAAATAGCATAAACAGAATATCTAGAGTAATAAAGATCGGTGTTAACTTTACTAAAATAAAAAATAAAAATAAATTAACTACACCAAATCGATCTTAGTCACTTTCGGAAATAAAGAATCATAAATAAATTGAAAAACCATATATACAAAATAATTAATACTAACAAATAACACTTAGGTACTAAATTACAAATCCTTCTTCTTCTTCTTTAACTAAAGCCTTATGCCTTTATGGCGTTGGCTGGATTGGTGTGTCGACCCATTTCTTCCATTTTTTTCTATCCGTAGACATGTTTTTTACTTCATTGGTTGTTTTCCCCCTTTTTCGTGCTAGTTCTTCCAATCTCGATTCCATACTCTTCCTCGGTCTACCTTTCTTTCTTCTTCCTATTCTTTTTGCTTCGGCTACTCTCTTAGTTAATGCTTCTGGCGACATTCTCTGAACATGCCCGTACCATTTTAATTGTTTTTCTTCTATTGTTACGCTAATTGGTTTTTGTTGTACTTTTTCTCTTATTTCTTGATTTTTACATTTATCTCTTAGGGTTTTTCCTGCTATTTTTCTAAGATACTTCATTTCCGTTGCAGCTATCTTGTCTTCCTGCTTTATAGTTAATGGCCAGGTTTCGCTGCCATAGATCATTGTTGGTACCGCAACTGCATTATATATTCTAGTTTTTGTTGTGGTACTTATTTCTTTCTTTCCGAAGATAGTTTTATTTAGTTGGTAATACACTTGCGTGGCTTTTCTTACTCTGTTCAAGATTTCTAAATCTATTTTTCCATCTTTACTTATTGTTGTTCCTAAGTATTCGAATGTTGAAACTTGTTCTATTATGTCTTTTCCCCACCTGATATCTTGTTGTTCTTCTGTTCCATTAATTTTCATCACTTTTGTTTTCCCTGTGTTTACTTCCATGTCCATTTGTTGTATTGTCTTATCCCACTGATCTATTATTTTTTGTATATTTCCTCGACTATCTCCCATTAATATTATGTCGTCTGCGTAAAGAAGACTTTGTAGCTGTACTGGTACTAAATCTTTGTAGCCAATGGTTACCTTTGGCAAATTTCTTTTGCATGTCTTTAGAATGTTGTCCATATATATGTTAAACAAAAAGGGGCTCAGACTATCGCCTTGTTTAATTCCTCTTTGTATTTCGAATTCCCTAGACCTTATGCCTTTTATCCGCACTTCCCCTTTTACTCTTGCATAAACACTTTCGATCACTTGCCTGAGCTTTGTCGATACTTTTAGTTCTTTTAGACAGTTCCACAGTTTTTCTCTTGAGACTGTATCGAAGGCGGATTTTAGATCTACGAACACTAAGTATAATTCTCTCCCTGCCTCATTTACTCTCTCTATTACTTTTCTAATTATACTTATGTGATCCTGTGTTTGCTTTCCTTTTGTGAATGCTGCCTGCTCTTGTTCCAGCTTCCCTTCTAATTCTTTTCTTAGTTTTTTTTCTAATATTTTCGTGTACATTTTATACATGGTCGATGCTAAGCAAATAGCCCTATAATTTTCGCATTTAATTTTATTTCCCTTTTTGTGTAGTGGTATAATTACGTTTATCTCCCATTCTTTAGGTATTGTGTTCTCTGTCCACGCTTTACTAAATAGCCATGTTATCCACTTTTGAATTTCTTCTCCACCCCATTTTATAAGTTCCGGTGCTATTTCGTCGCTGCCTGTTGCTTTTCCTGTTTTTATAGATTTTATCACTTCTGCTACTTCTTCTTGTGTCATTGCCTTCTCTGTTTTACTTTCTGTATTTATCTCTGCCTCTCCATCCGTATCTCGACTCCTCTTATCCTTAAATTTTTCTTCGTAGTATTTGCACCATACTTCTACTATCTCTTTTGTTTCTGTTCTGAGTACTTTGTTATTGTCTCTATATTCCATATTTGCATATTATTTTTATTTTTTAAACTTTTAATTATTTTCCAGAATTTATTTGTATTTGTTTGGTGTTGAGTCTCTATCTCTTTTCCAAGATCCTCCCAGCATTTTGTTTTTGCCTTTTTTACTTCATGTTTAGCTTCATCTCTTTTTTGTTTGTAATCCCTTTTATCCTCAATTTTTCCCGTTGAAATAAACTTCTTCCATGCTTTCTTCTTTTCTTTTATTTTGGTTTTTACTTCTTCGTTCCACCATCTACTGCTTTTCCTTTTCCCATTTATTTTTCTGGGAAAAGGAAAAGCAGTAGATGGTGGAACGAAGAAGTAAAAACCAAAATAACAAATCCGATATCCAATATTTATAAAATCTTCTAAATTCTTAACTTCTTTGATAAAACGACTTTGTTATTAAACGACTTCTCTGATAAAATGACTTGGAGAACAGATCGTTAAACAAAATAGTACTATGGAAAATTCCACAGGAAAGTTACCAGATGCTTACTGCACAAAATGGAGTTGAAACGCCATTTTAATCTTCAAGCATTCAAAATGAAAAAAAAAAACAGCTAACCAAAAGTTAGTAAAAATGCATTGAAACCATGGGCTTAAAATAAAAAGGCTGCAACCGCAGTACCAAAATTAGTTACGGCTAAGCAGATAAAATAAGAAAAGAAAAAATTGTTCACCAATAACCAATAACTGCCTTTTTAAAATCGGAAAAAATGAGGGCTTAAGAACCAAAATCCCTGTCTTAATATTTCTGGAAAGAATTAGGACTCAATCTTTCACCATTTCCCATATAAAGATTTCCAAATTAGGAATTTACTTCAAAGAATCATCGCAAAATTAGCGATGTGAAAAATACTTCTTGACTCTTCGAAGTTAAATGAACAGTTCCCCATAATCAATCTCCGCGCAGCGAAATGGAAAATTTCCAAGCTCACATAAGTTAAAGTACAGCAACGATAAAATAATCGAAATGCACGCATTCCAAGAACTTTTGGTTTTTAAAGAAATATATTTAAATAAACTTGTAATAAATCCAACCAGAAATAAACCCAACTACTAATTGTAGTAATTAATCCCCCCCCCCTCCCCCAATACGTAAAGGAATAACAAAGGAATATAAGTAAGATAAAGAATAAAAAAAAGGTAGCATTTAATTACTATAATTATCCAATTAATATTAACAAACATTATTAATCAATCTATCGCACAAAATATATAAACAGCGTGCCGCTAGATTAATGAATCTTCCACAAACACAACTAGTGTTTTTAAACTACTCAAAATTGACAATCAAAACTAATCAAAACTGCAGTAATTCAACACTAAGGAAAAATAGAAATCAGTAGAAAATCAGGATTGGGATATAGAAAAACATCTACAAAACAATCACAGAAGAAGGATTAAAAGGATACTAGTTGAATTAAGGATAATAGGTAAACCCAGGAACGGTTTAACTATGAAAATGTTTTCAAATGACAGAAACATAAAGATAATATATAATATGCAAAAATAAGCAAAATATCCCGGTAATCAAGACTAACACCATAGATAAATTAATTAAATAATTAACTTAATTTATCTATGCTAACACAGTAATAAGAGGGAAATTACCTTTTAACATAAAGGAAACATAGGTCTACATAATTATAACTAGGTAATAGTATATAAAAAATATGTTGAAAATAAATGAATTAAATAACAATTCACAAAAAATTGTTACAACAGTGCAAACCAAAATTACATTTTTAAAGATGCACTTTGGCGAAATTTCCTTTAAGTTGACCCAATTATCAAATTATACCTGAAGATTAATATTATTTATCATATTTTTACAAAACGTTAAAAAGGAGCACAATGCATTTCTTATAAAATCGTTCTGCTGTATAGAGAATGGCGAGTGGGAATATTATATGCAATAGATATATTTGTGTAGGTTAGATTGTCATTGAAAACAATAGGAGATCAAATTAACGTAAAGGTAGTGGAACACCCTTATAAAGTCGAATATGGACATTAAGTGTCTGCTAAAAACAGAATTTTAAATTTGACTATGTATTTACCATATTATTTGACAGTTATCAAATTGTAATTGTAACTTACAATACCACAAGTGGTCAAAGTTATGTCGATTACTTTTTTGCTGTAAAATCACAAATGTTCCTTGTGCTTGCATATGAATATCACGAGTGCGCAGCACGAGTGGTATTTGCAATCACAAGGAACATGAGTGATTTTACAGCAAAAATGATCTACTTAACTTTGACTACGAATTGTATTTAAGGGACTATTCAACGAAAAAAAATTGTCGCTTCACATACTATGAAAATTGTCGATATAATTCGTTTTGATTGGCTCAAAAACGCCAAATCTTGCATTTTGATTGGTCGATTTTTGACAGATGACATAATAATAATAATTACCTTTATTTCCTTAAGACAATAATGTATAATGTATAGGAACACGTCAAAATTACAATTAACAAAGACAAACAACATACAGCTTAACTCCTTTCAGTTTCGCACGTTAAAATATTCCTTTAAATTATAAAAACATCCATCGTTTAGATATTTAAATACATGTTTTTTGAATTGACTTATTGTGTTATAAGATTTTAGGCGGTGTGGTAATTTGTTAAAAATTTTCAGTCCTAGAGTCGTGGCCGAATTCTGGCCGATTTTATATCTTCTGAAAGGGACTATCTATAATTATGCTTTTGACGAGAATTATGTTCATGGATTTCGTCGTTCTTAATAAATTTAGTTGGGTTTAGATAAATATATTAATTTACATATTTCAAAAATGAAAATACTAGTTAGTGTTAATAGCTTATATCCTTTGAAGAACTCCCTGCAGGATTGCGTATTTGATATACCTGCAATCACTCGGATGATCTTTTTTTGACAAATAAATATCTCGGAGGCCATAGTAGACGCTCCCCAAAAGCAAATACCATATCTTATACTGGAAGCCACCAGTGCATGGTATGTGTTTATAAGCTGAGATGTAGTTAATATTGATCGCAAATTTCTAAATGCATAAATTAGTGAATTCAATTTATATGAGTTGAATAGTCCGTAAAAACAATTGGCTCAAATTCACTGACGTCATTTGATTTGCTATTTGCTTCCCGAAGAGGCGATATTTAACAAAAAATCCAGTGATTTTTAAATGGAACTAATGAACATTAACGGTGTAAAAAATCAAAAAGCCATACCTTATCTATGAATGGACAATTTTACCTTTATTATCAAATATCAAACATAATAAATTATTTTTTCTCGACAGCATTAAAGTCAGGCGATATCTATGTAGTCATGTTTAGTCATGTTGTACAAAATTTATTTTGTAATTCAGTTTTATGTAAATTATTTTAAGTTTACTTATATCATATTCCAAAACGATGTCAAGTAATAATTTTAACAGTTAAAAAATTGTTTACGTGATAAAGCGACTGCCAATAATTACAGATAAGACTATAGTAGAACCAGTAGTAATTAGTTTTTGAACAATGTAAATCAAATCTAAACTTGTTATGTATTAAGATTTTCGTTAATGAAAATTCGTTTTAAAAATTATAATCTTGAAAATTGCTTAGCTAGGCATAAAAGTCAATTACAATGTTATAATAAAAGCTAAATATGAAAATAGAATGTAGGTACTTATTGTATATGGAATTATTAACGAAAACTATCGTAAATAATACATAATTAATGCAGAAACAAATACTGTATGGATTATACAGTGTATTATTTTTATTTATTAAAAGAATGCTAGGAGTAATAAGTAAATATAATAATAATAATAAATAATACATTAAACAATATAAGAAAACGTCTTCTTTTGTTTTTAACAAATTGAAATTTACTTATTTCAAAAATATAGAAATATAATTTAAGTCTGGAATTCGTATGTTGAGATACATTTTCTCATTTCTTATTTGTAAAATTGTAACAAATCTCAATGATTTGCCTCTGTGGCTCAACTGGTAGAACGCTGGACCGTACATCCGAAAGTATATGGTTCAAATCCCTACGCAGATAATAGTTTTCTAAAGGGCGACTCTGAATGAATTTCGTTTTTTTTTTAAAGGAGTTCGTTGGTTTTTAAACGTTTTAATAATTTGAACATAGAAATATAACTACTAACATCTGTAAATTAAATCTTAAAAATAATGTCCTCTAAATGTTGCCCTTGATGTCTTATTCACAAATCTAAACGATGCCGTGCATTTAGAACAACGCGTCGACACAGTGCCTCGGGGATGGCGGCAATTTATTCTCGTATTCGGTCTTTAAGTTCTTGCACATTCGCCGCAGGATTTTCACACACCTTACTTTTAAGGTACCCCCACAAGAAGAAATCTAGTGGGGTCAAATCGCAGCTTCTTGGAGGCCAGTTAATGTCACCTCTTCGCGAAATTAATTGTTCAGGGAAGAACATTCGTATTACCTCCAAAGCTTCATTCGCAGTGTGGCTCGTGGTTCCATCCTGCTCAAACCATGTTCGATTATCAAACTCTTCAAATGCTTGTAATGTTGGGCCTAGAGAATCGCGGATCATCAAAGAATATCGTTGGGCATTTACTGTCACTGATTGTCCTCGATTATTCTCAAAAAAATATAGACCAATAATGCCTCTGGAAGACATTGCTGCCCACACAGTTACTTTTGGAGTGTGCAAAGCGACTGCATGTTTTTCTCTTGGGTTTGCCGCAGACCAGTACCGACAATTCTGTTTGTTGACATAACCGTCTAAATGAAATTGAGCTTCGTCACTGAAAAGAATATTGCTTATGGGTTGCGAAAGGGCATCTTTCCCGTCTTTGTTAGTGTCATCTTTCTGACACTAACAGTTCCCCCTGGAGATCAGAAACAAAATCGAAATTCATTCTGTGCCACCCTTTATACAGGGTGTATGAAAAAAGCCGACAAATAGGCACACCATGGGAAGCAGCATTAAGAAGTAAACAAAAAACTCTAGTCCCATTTTGCTGGTAACCCTCTAGTTATCGAGTAATTGATAGTCTTAAGTAGGATACTAATTTTTTTAATAGGCCTAATTATTATTAAATGACAATGACTGGTCATAGTTTAGGCAACAGGAAACACAACCAGTTAGTATTTTAGCATTTTTTGCTTGGAGTTTGGCTGTAATGTGTTTGCAATTAAAGCAAATTCTTTGCTTCTGAAAGCTTTAAAAGGTTTTGCAACGCTGCACTGTTTCTAAGTAACTACTGGAAAATTCGAAATTATTTTTATTTAGATCAACATTGCTTTCCTGTCATTTTGACTTGTCAGCAATTGCTTGTCTGTTTTAATAATTTCGGAAATTGTCCGTTTGTTTCATTATTTTGTTGTGTTTTGGACGGATGAACCCACTTTTACTCGCAACGGCACCAATAGAGTGACGAGAACCCCCATGCTATTTATCAAACCCATCATCAGGTGCGATTTAGTGTAAACGTTTGAGCCAGAATTCTTCATACTACATTCATAGGACCACATATTTAATATTTTACCCCATCGTTTAATTGCAAACAATGTTGTGGAGTTTCTGACTAACAACTTGCCGGATTTATTAGAAGACATCCCTTTAGCAACCAGAGGAAGTATGTGGTTCCAAATGGATGGAGCACCAGCTCAGTGGGGAATTCAAACAAGAAACTGGTTAAATGAGGAGTTCTCTGAGAGATGGATTGAACGAAGTGGGTCGGCAGAGTGGTGTGCAAGAAGCACAGATTTAAGTTGTCTTCTTCTTATGGGAAACTTTAAAAGAGCTCATCTACCAAGAAGAAATAAACGGAGAAGAGCAGCAAGCAGTCGCCACAATAAGAGAAAATAATATGTTACAGACCATGAATAACGGCATCATTCGCCGAGTGAGAATGTGTCGAGATGTTGGAGGGGGTCATTTTGAACAGTTATTATAAATTGTTATCTAGTTTTGAATAAAAATTTGGTTTTTTAGTTTAGTTTATTCTTTTTAATTGTAAATAGTAACAATGGTAAAAAGTAGAGTTGTAGCAACGTTGCCAAATTTAAGAAACTTTAATCGAAGATATTGTGGAAATTATGAGTTTGATGCCAAAATGCCTGAAGCTTCTTGTTCGGTTTTTGATGTAGTTTCTCATGATGTTACTATTTGTCGGCTTTTTTCATACACCCTGTATACAGAATTTTTACAACTAAGAAAAAATCAGTAAAGCACCTAGTCTTTTTGTTTAACAAGTCTATAATATGTATAAATGTATATGCAGTATCTTTAGAAGAACAATATGAAGATGTTTCAAAATGTATTACAGAAAACTTTCTCTAATTCCTTCTTAAATACCACAAGCTGAGACATCTATCTTCATCTTTCTATATAATTTATATCCTAGATTATACATGGTGTGTAGTAGGAAAGTCGCAGCACTGCAATTTCAATGCACTTAAGAGTACAAAATTTGTTCATGAAGAATACAGTTTAATATAGGTAGCTTTCGGTTTTTGAATAATTCAGAGCTTGCTAGACATTTGAAATAAGTATTCGGTATCTTAAAATTGAAATAACTTTTGTTAATCAACATACAAAATACTAAGTCTTATTAAATTTTCTGGCAGTATACGTTTCGCACTACAAAACTTGCATTTTCTTAAATGAATTGTACTCCTCATGAGTGAATTCATTCCTAATTTAATTTGTATTTTTTCCGAAATTGGCAGTGCTATGACTTTTACATCATTAACTATAAACCTTGATAAAATCATTTTGTGTAATTTATCTTGTTTGTTTTCTAAAATACATTTCGATATTCTGCCATTTTTCTAAAGACGTTACCTTGAACCTGGATCTAAAATATGTCTCTTCATTAATATCTTCTTGATACAAGTTCTTGACATTATCTTCTTACAGAAATAAATTCCTTTTATAGAATATTTTTCTAGTTAAGCTTATTAAGTGATCATTCGAAGGGACGTTTCCTTTTTATTTTATGTTTTTTTCTGGGTTACTTTAGTGATCGCCACATTTTTCTAACACGGTGTTGTTTTGTATTTATAAATATACGTCATGTTTTGATACTCAAAGTAACGATAATTGTTTTTTAAATTTAAAATATTTAAACATTCTTTATTTAAAAATTATTTACGGATTACACCCATAACTAACAGAACTTTTTGGTAAAAAATCGTTTAGCAATAATGAAACTTGACAAATAAGTTTACTGGTGGTTAAATGAGGATTGGAGAAGCAGTTTGTCTTTAAAAAGCTACCTTAAATGTGATTTTCATCAATGTTTATCTTTTTATTTGAAAAATACTTATATACAGTGTGTCCCAGAACAGCAATATAATACAATTGTTATGTTAAAATAACAAGAGGCAAGTTTGAATTTGTTGTTCGATAGAATGAGTTGTTCTCTTCTCAACAATGCCATATTATCCATATTTTATTAAGTAATAAATAAATCGAGTACTAGAAAAAAAAATGTTTTATGTGACCGTGTTATGGTGTGAGCTGACGAAATCTTTCATAATCGATAAATAATCGATTAATCGATTCTAGTAGTAATCAGTTAGGAATAATCGAATGATTAGCGATAATTAGATTACTTAGGATTATTACTAATTGCAATCTATCGATTATTCATTTAACTTCGTGATTAATCAATTAATTTACTAATTTTTTATTATTCAATTAATCTATTATCGCTAGTATAATAAACAATCAATTTATAGCGATTAATCGACTAATCGTAGTAATGGATTAATCATAATAATCGAATATTCGTAATAAACGATTAACAATGATTGCCGAATATTCCAAATTCATTAATCGATTTCACAAAAATTGAACATCACAATTATCGATTAAATCGGCAATTAATTTCGCAAAACTGAAAATATCAATTATATTGAATATTCGCTTAATCATTTTAATTTGATAAATTTCCAGCATTAATATTTTTTTTTAAATAAAATCTACACAATAAAAGAATGCAATTCACACAATAAGTTAATTCTTTGACCTGCAAATATTATTGAAACTTATTTCATAGTAAATTTAGTTGATTAATATTTGTCAAATTAGATCTCAGGAAGCTTTGTGGTATATAGTTACTTGTTGGACTAAATAAACCAGAAGTGAAAATAGCTTTTGTTAACTGTTTGTTTTGTTTTGTCGCACCTAAATCATTTTTATTACTGTAATATTAGTATTGGTAAACCGCATTTATCAATTTATATGCAGTTTTATCGTTTGGTTTCACAAAAGTGAAGGTAGGCTCATTATTTTATATTAATACTTTCCAACATACTCGTATTTGTATATTATATCGAAAAGAGTTACAAAAGGCAAGTGGTAAGGAAATTAATATTCAAGCTTTAAGTTTTTTGTTAGTTTAAATTAATTATCCAGTTTTAGAATGGCGGAATAAGTAATAATAATTGATTGTACTTCAAACATTTTGTTTTGCTTATTCTTAGTAAGGTATTTACCTAAAAGCCATCATTTTTATTTAAACTACAATGATTTTGTATTATACAAAAATCCATTTATCTGCAACAGTGAGTAAAACAATTATTTTGCTCATTCCTGAGAGTTAGTAAAGTACAACTTTATTCTCTTGTGAGCATTTTTTTACTAACTTAAATTGTGCAAATGTATGAATTCAACCACAACATGAAACAAATTAACAAATTTTTATTAAATTGTTCTACGCTTTAACCAGGTAAATTTATAACAGTATTATTACAATTAAGTATTAATATTTATTGACGAAAATCTTGTGACAGATACAATAGACTTGTGCTCTTGGTTTGTCAGAAACGTTTTACACTAGGTTGTAATTTAGAAAAGTTGTTTTGTTATTGCTTCATGCCAGACGTACGTTTTGCTATCTCCACTTTTTGTTTAATCGAATTTTTTATGTAAACTGCAGTGATAGAAAAACACCTCCATCTACCATGACGTTCAATTGTTGTTATATCACTTTCAAAAGTAATCTTATAGAAGTTCTTCTAAACGAATGCCCAGTGTAACCCTTGAAATTTAGTGAATTCAGGGGTGTCGTGCAGTTTTGGCCCGTGCGATTTCGGCTTATGACGACAAATGTGCTGTTTCAGCCCAGCGATAGCAGGTAAAGATAATTAGGTGCATTTTAGTCCCAAGTCATTAGCATCTACTCATACTGATATCTGATAAAGATAACCCTCTTTTGTAGAAGAAATAATTTCTCTTTCTGTTTACGAAACAATTCAACTTTTAACTGTTGTACCTGTAATTAAAATTTATTAGCTATTATAGCTAGGTCTAAGCCTGGCAAAGTAAAAAGGAAAACTGCAGAATATTTAATTAGAAAACTTAGTAACCCCTTTTCCAACAGTAGGATAAATATATCAGGGTAACACATAAAATTGTATTATTTTTTAACATTTTTTAGGCTAGTAATTGTTTAATAATTACTTCGTTGCTTTAATGTTAGTTTTATCACTTGCTTGCTAATATAAAAAGCAGACATATAAATTTTGTATCTTCAACAATAAAGAAATTGTTCAAAGTATTGCCGTATTCGTTGCGTTAATTATTATTAGTACCTATAAAAGTGACACAAAAAATTAAAATTTTATATATAAAAGTTATCATTAATTTAATCCTAGGCTTATGTTCAAAATGTAATTTTCTCCGGTCAAATTTAATTTTTTCTGGTATGACATTTAAATTTTCTTTTCTTAAGTAAAAAAGAAAGAGAAAGTAATTCTTTTACAAAAGAGGACCTATCTTTATTCGATGTCAGTATGATTAGATGCTAATGACTTGGGCCAAAAGTGTTCCTAATTATCTTTACCTGCCATTGTTGGGCTGAAACAGCACGATTGACGTCATGAGCCGAAACTGCGCGTAACCAATTCAGGAATGAAGCTATTTTTTCCGGTACTTTTTCTATTGTATTTATTCCCACTGGTTATTTTGTGCATTTTTGGCTAGCATGTTGTTGAATAACTCTAAGAAAATTAAGTAGCTATATCAGTAAGCGTAAAAGGTATCTACACTGTACTTTGATCTTCGTATCAGGAAGTGTAATAATCTATACAACATCCTAAAGAGCATAAACACACATATTTACTAACTCATCGCCACAAGACCCAAAAATCCCAATAATGAAGATAATCTTCATAAAAAGGAGCTTATCGTCTGAATTTTTATAATGAACCGTATAAGTTCCTCCCTACTAAATACTTTCGACTATCGATAGGCTTACGCCTTGGTTTAAGCAAATTTGCAAACATCAATATTATTTTCTACCGTGAGGGTAGATGTAAGCATTGAATAATGGGACCGTAATGTAGAACATTTAAATACTTTTCACTAATGTTTTCCTTTTGCTGCACACCACTGCTGGTACATATTGAATATTATAACATATATGTATCTTTTTGGACTTTTTTGGAAGTAAACTTAACGCAGCACCATTTGTAGCCTTCAGAAACATTCAGGAACTTTTTGTTTTCAAAGGATTGCGATGCTGTACGTGTTGCAGAGACAATTTTATATACGTATAACAAATGAGTAAAGTGTCTTTTTTGATCTCCCAGATATAGATTTCTCGACCAAAAAAAGTTTCACTTTACTCACTTGTACAAATAATAATTATCATTCTTCCTAGTAGGCGTTGAGAAAGTATTTTTTAATGAAACTGGTTCTGAATTTGTAGATTCGGTATATTTACCCTACTTTTCGTGAAAATTGCCAATTAGTTTTCAAGTATTCACGTAGTAAAAATTTACATGTTGGTTAATTACCTATGGAAATAATTACAAATTGTACAGGTCATCAGTGTGTTTCGCAGAAAATCAATACCAGCGTAATTTATTTGTAAAATTAATTACGGTCCTCTTCCTACAATAATGTGGATACTTCTTTTGTTCTTTAAATCCCCATAAAATACGGCGATGGTCTCGTGAGTTCTTTAAATATAAATTGGTGTTATAAGAATTTTATACTTCTACGTAAAAGAATGTAATTAGCGGTAAAGTGGATCATTAAAGTGTATTTTACAACTTCAAGAAGACTCGAGACGGCAATTCGGTTTCGTTACAGACCAACTATTACATCCCTGCAGACAAACTCTGGCACCACAGCGGTATAAACACCAACATTCCAAGCCCTGCTGGTGTAATTCGTCACAAGGTGTTAACAATGGCCTGTCCACAGCTGTTAATCCGTTCTTAGATGACTCTGATACTCTCCCGTATACCTGTGTGTAAACTTCCAAGACTTTACTTTACCTACTTGTCGTTCTGGTCTGTCGAAGTGGTCGATTTTAAACACGGATAAAACTCCAGTGTAATCTTAAGCTCGTTTAAGCAAACTTGTTATTCAGCGTTTTACTTTGTTTGACCTTTGTTTTGTTTTTTTAGTAGTGAGCGAATTATTCTTTATCTTAATTTACAAAATATTCGACCTTGAACTTATCAAAAACCTAAGATGTCCTCACGACACAAATATTAAAATCTTATAATTAAGGGTTAGCGTTTTTATTTCTCAAATTGGTAGCCAAGTTAAACGAACTATAATTTCATTTTAATTATATACTACGAATTAAATTGTTAAAATGATTCAAATAACGGTTTGCACTTATTCAACTTTTATTTTAAAAATTCGCCGTATCTAATACAATCGCACGTTTTAATTTTTCCAGAATTGATTTACCATAATTCAACGACAGAATGTACCTTTAGAGGGCGGACCACCCTTTTGTGCCCTTGAAAAACGGATCTCTTGGGAGTTTGATTAATCACATCCCCCGAGTCTAGGATTCTTAATTGTTATTCATTACAGGGTTTGCTTTAATAGATGATACAGATGATTAAAGGGCTTTGTGTTGTTTGGTTGATCAGCTGTTGTTTTCTTGGTTACGCATATGTTTACCAGTTTATCTATCTTGTTAAATAAACAAATAAGGACGTTGTGCTATTTAGTGCAAATAATCTACTGGTGTACTTTATTTTACTATAACAAAGTTTAACAGATAAGAAGTTCTTGATTGGTTAAACAAATATTAAAGCAAATGGAAATCCAATAGACTGACTGCCTGGTCTGCACGTTCTTTGGGTTTATATTAATTGTTTTCTAGGGAAAAATGCCTGTCAGTAGTTACAAAAAGTAATTCGAGATGAAATTAATCATGTAAGACATGATTCAATTATTATGTTGAGCTACAGTATGTTTGGTTCGTCAATGCGAGATTTTCATTCAAGCTGAAAGTGGAAATTTATATATAGTCTTGCCAATTTGTACTTTGATACTTTATATGACTTCTTTCTTTTCTTTCTTTCTTTTTGTGTGTGTCTTTTTATGCGTGTATAGCCAATCTGCTCGGAATCGCCTTTTTAGGCATTACTTCAAGTAAGACGGCTGTGTCATGTGTGTGTTACTACGTGTGTAGTGATCTTGTTACTCTATCTCAGTGTCTTCCGAGTAGAGCACAGTTAACTAAGCCCATCAGGCCTAGTACCCATCCCAGAGCCCTGAGAAAAAAATCTCTACCAACGAAGGGATTCAAACCCGCAACTTGCAACATGCAAGCCTAGCCCTCTTATAACTGAGATACCTGGCCTCTATACTTTATTTGACTTCGATAACAATATCAAAATTAAACAAAAGAAGATGAAATGACTAGATTATCATCATTATCTGATACTTCATATTTTAGTAGCTGTTTAAAAAAAAAAGACCTGAAGCAAGTAAAAGATGAAGCAGGCGAAAGAGAAACAATCAAAAAAGAACCCAAAAAATAAGGAAAACTCACAAGCAAAAGATCAGAAGGAGAGTAAGTCTACTGTTGAACAGAGTGATGAAGATGCTGCTACTACAGATTTGCATATGCACTTAATGGAAAACCAAATATATGGCTCCTATGGCAAAAGCAGAATGGATAAAACAACAAAGTAAGAGTCTATAATGATGTTCAAGACGATATAGATTAATTAAAGGAGATGAAGAAGTAATTCAAGAAGTTGTTAGTAAAGAGTTTCAGGCCATGTCACATCAAAATTGTGTAATTTATCCCAGAGAGAGAGAGAGAATACATTCAATTCTTATCAGAAAAACTAAAAGTTGTTTTACCAAAATAAAATTTCTAATATGGGCGATCCTAAGAGGGTTGCCTGGGAAATGGTTTAATTTTAGCAAAAATGCTAATATAGAAATGTAAAACATTATACAACGTTTATAGTAGTATTTGAGTATCTGAAAGTAATGTACGGTATATAACATAACAGAGTAACAGGCAAAAATAAAAATAAATGATGGATGCAATAGTCTAACAATCCACCTGGAAATAATGAAGAACCACAATGTTGCTATGTTGCTTCTTCAGATTCTAATGAAGATGAGGCCTTTCTGTACATTTTACACCATTATGCTGATATTTGATTGCTGAGCTTTTTCGTGATTATTTGTTTGCTATTAATCTGTACACAGAACACCAGCTGTTTGTTGGCGTGGTTTCTTCGGCGCTGAAGTAACTGGTACTGACGAAACCAAAGAGCGCTCTTCTTAGGGTAATGTCAAACATCGAGTTTTCTTGTATAGTATTCTGTGTAATTTGACTTCCAAAGGGTCACGGTTTCTGTGAATCTATTCGTTGCTCAGAAGGTGGTTGTTCAGTACCTGCCTCGAATCTAATAAAACTGCATTATTTTGGTCGTTTTGAAGCCCAAATCCGCATTGTAAATGTTTGCAAATTCATCCCAAGCCTAGTCCAATAACTTTCCAATGAATCACTTTAACTTCTGACTTGCCTGATTTTTTATTAAGTGTCTTCTTATGGTATAGTTGGTAAGGTTGGCGGCCATTAAGGTTATCTGAAGTCTAAATACAGCTGCCGAAAAAGAGTTGCTGTAAGCTTTTGGAACCATTTCCGTAGATTCGTTAACTGATATCTGCTTTTTCCAGCACTTCTTCTGCCTTATATCTTACTCTGCAGAATCAACTGTAATGTTCAATCATTTTGTAGTATTGTAATCTATTCTATGCTTTTTTATATTTACCCATTCCTTGCAGGGATGTCTCATTGGTTATTCTATCAACCCACGACATGTTAAAGTTCCTTCTATACATCCACATTTCAAATACTTGCATCTTATTGGTCGTTGCTTCGGTGAGTGTCCATGCTTCAACTTGATACAAATGAACGGGTATAACATAATACCTCAATATACAAATGTGGAGATCCAGGTTCTTCATTCTTGTAAAAATAGACCTAACTTGTTCTATACGACTTCTAATTTCTAGGTTGTGATCAAATTTTTCATTCAATAGACATCCGAGATCTATACTTATCTAGTGCTCATTGTAATGTCTGCCCTTTTTCTAAACATCCTGTGCATATCTGATATTGTTTCTAGTTATTCCGTTAATTTTTATACCTTCGACTCTGCCTCGTAATGTTTCACGAAAAATAGTTTTAGAGTAAATATAAGATCGGCTAGCCTCTAGAAAGATCTGACTGTTCTAGCATTTTCCCATCAACGTTTATTCTAGCTCTTTGGTTTCAATAAGAATTTTGTATAATGCATATATCTTTAGTATATACAATCCAATTATAGTAAGAATATTTGTAAGGTTGTTATGCTGCATTCGACAGACGAACGCTTTCTGACAATCAATGAAGCAAGCGTCGATGCTAATTTTCATATCTCTGCATCGTTCTATTAATATTTGGATATGGATTGCATCATAAGCTTAATGAGCCATGTAATAAAAATATTTCTGAAAATTATAATACATACAATGTGATTTTTTAAAAACTCAATTGCAGCAGGCCGTATTCTGACTTAATACAGACAGTTCTAAGGTTATTAAGAGAGAATACGGCCTGCTGCAATTGAGTTTTAAAAAAATCACATTGTATGATGCATATATGCAATGGGAAGCAAATTAATTCGGATCCAGAAATGGTACAAGAGAAGCTGTCTTTAACAATGTTAACTAAGTGTCTACGTGCCTCATACGAGTAATAGTGCTTTTTTAAATACTTTGAGGAATTTTCATCCAGGGGTTGCAGAAAATGTATAGTATGCAGAGGCAAATGGAAATTTATTATTGCGTATATTCTTCTCCGAGTTTAAGGGTCCTGATATTCGTGGTATGATATGACTGTCCAATATTAGCAACACAACTCCAAGTTTTTTTTTTCTGGGAAAAATTGATCTTTAACCAATTGAGAAACATTTTCGAATTAACGTCGGGTGATTTTGGAAACATTCTTATATACGATCGAGAACCCATTGTACTAGTCGTTTTTAATGATTTTTCTGTTTAAAATACAATGTGGGCGCAAATATGCACCTTCAGCACTGTGGCATGCAAAGGCCGATAATTTCTCCTTTATGTTCCAGATTATACTAGGAGCTCATTTGAATCCTTTTAAGACAAGAATTTCTCCAACGCTATTTAAATGGAGACCTGTTTCGTCGCACTTAAGTATATTTATAGATTTATCGTATATACCTCATCATAATTTTCCGTTCAAATTTTTGTCAAGTTCTTTAAAATAGTTTTGCGCAATCGTTTTGGATAGACTAGAAGTACGAGATACAAAAATGTTCTCAGTTTTTTACACTACAGCATCAAACTATCTCCTAAGGAAACAATCCAAATCCTCGTCCACATAGCATTAAAAATAAACTTGATTTTTTGCTATAGTTCTTAAATTCTAAGCTTACTTCGGAACCACTCGTTTTCAACAAAACCCTGCGATCAGGCAAAACCTATAGTTATAAAGTGATAAACTACCATTAGTATAATGCGAAAGAACAGAATAGAAGACATTCCGGTGGAACTATTGGTTTGCCTGATCGCAGGGTTTCGTTGAAAACGAGTGGTTCCGTAGTAATCTTAGAATTTAAGAACTGTATCTATACATTATAAACATTAATTTATTTTTCTACAAGGTCACCACCCAAGGCTAAACATGTTTCGTAGCGTGAGGCGGGCTTCTGTATTTCTTCTTCTTCTTCTTCTTCTTACACCTTCTCCATTCGGAAGTTGACGATCCAAATAGCTAGCATTGTTTTCGACACCGCTGCCTGGAAGATTTCGATTGAAGTACAACCGAACCAACGACGTAGATCTTTTTGCTATGAATTCTGGCGTCTGCCTACCGATCGCTTTCGCTGGATTTTCCGTCGTAGGAGTTCGTAGCGGTTCCCTCTCATGATATGGCCTAGGTATTGGGTTTTCCTTCCTATAACTGTAAACAACAGTTCTTTTTGCTTTTTCATGCGATTAAGTACCTCCAAGTTGGTCATCCTTTGCATCAAGGATATTTTGAGCGTACGCCTATATAGGTATAGTTCGAAGGCTTCAATTCTTTTTTCCATGGAAGGGTTAAGGGTCCAGCTTTCACATACCTAGAGAAGCATCGGTAATACTTATCATCTTAACATGCGAGTCCACAGATCCAGGCTTAGGTCCCGTCTAATAAAGAATGTTTTTCTTGCCGTCATGTCACAATGTTGATTCACTAGGGCGCCTAGATATTTAAAATTGCCTAATTGTTCTATAATGCAGCCATTGATTGACATGACTACGTTTATCAGTCGTTTTGAAAATACTATTAATTTTGTATTTGCTGTGTTCACGAATAAGCCAAACCTTTCACTGTGTTGTACTAAGGTGTCTAATATTTGTTGTAATTCGCCAGGGGTGCTTGCTACAATGACTGTGTCGTCGGCGTACCGTAAGTTGTTTATCGACTTCTCGTTGATCTTGACTCCGCCCGTTGTTTCATCAAGTGCTTCTCTAAAAATTGCTTCTGCGTAAATATTAAAGAGAATCGGCGATAGCACCCATCCTTGTCGGACTCCCCTTTTAATCTGGATATCTACAGTAGTTGTATGATCTATTCTGACTTCGGCATTTTGATTCCAGTATAACTCAGTGACAATCTGTATGTCACTTTTGTCTATGCCTGGTGATTTCAAGATGTTAATCATTTTTTCGTGCTGTCCGCAATTAAACGCCTTGCGATAATCTATAAAACAGGTATACAAATCCTGATTCATGTCTCGAAATTGTCGCGTTAATATGTTTAGAGAGAACAGAGCTTCACGAGTGCCGACTCCATTTCGGAACCCGAATTGTATTTGGTCTATCTGATTCTCACATTTCTGGTATATTCTAGTATGAATTATTCGTATGAATACTTTTAGTACTTGTAACATGAGGCTGATCATTCTATGGTCGTCACATTGAGAGGCATTATTTTTCTTAGGCAGGGGGATAAAAGTGGATTTTAACCAATTAAGTAGTAGGGTCTTGCCCGCTGTATGAATGGCGTTAAATAGTGATGTGAGAAGTTTTAAGCCGGCTCCATCTTGTTCAGCTATTATTTTAAGTACTTCCGCATGGATATTGTCAGGGCCCGTAGGTTTTCTTTTTCTGTATTTCAATGTCGTAAAACCCGCCCGCCTATTAATGCAACCATTTATTCACCGCGAATTTTAACTGAGCGCCGTTGTCGTACTGCTTGTCACCCAAGAAGTGCTTAAGATTTTTAAACAGGTGAAAATCACTTGGTGATGATCCATAATCTCCCATCTGAAAGTCTGAAACCTGAAGCAATTCTTTAATCTTCACAGCAACACATGGTCGAACATTGTCATGCAAAATCAAAATACTCTTGTCCAACAGTCCTCGGTGTTTACTTTTAATGGTACATCTCAATCGTTGGAGGGTCCACTTCACACTTAGAGGGATTTTTTTGTGTAATTTTGCATATTAAACGTCGTTTTCGGAAGAACCACTATTATAAACTTGTCAAAACTTGGTACACACCTAGCCAAGATGTGACATTAAAGAATTAATTTTCGTGTGAGCGTCTTTTATTCGCCAACGGGTACTAGTTACTGGATGACCCTCGTATATCTGGTGATTTGGTGAAGAGTTTTGTCTCAGCTAACTTTACTTTCGTAATTTAAAATATCTTTAAAGACTGATACCAAACAATATTGTCAATGAAGCTTAACACTGAGGATGGCAACTTAGTTACCCAAATGCGTACTTGTTTTTATTAATAATTATTTTGTATGGTTTTATAAGGCTATTAACGTTCGAATTTCTTTTAGGTTTTACAGTTTTCAAGTAGCAGCCTAATTTGAAATTGTGTTTCTAATTACGGTTCATTATGCAAACCTTTGGTGTATGTTTTTCACGAAAAGCTATTCTTTTGAAACTGTCTCTCTATTTTACATAAATCGCAAACACTTTCAGTAAACCGTTTACTTCATTACTTTAATATATTATTCTGAAGTAATAAGTATCTCTGATACAAAAAGTTTTAGGTATGTACTATAACTTGCCACAAAAAGGTTTAAAAGTCTAACCAAATAGGCTTCGTAGCTAGTAATCCCATTTTATTACCCTTGCTGACGTAAAGCATCCTGGATTAATTTTTGAAAAGGTATTACAACGTCGTACAGCGTGCAGACGTTTTAGCAGACAATGTACGTATTTATTAAAGGTGATCAGACTTTCAAGTTTTCCAGTTTAGGTTAAGTACTTAGAGAATTTACCTACAGCTGCGTTAATTTAAGATTGTAACAATTACTCTTTGGTACTAATTGTTTATATTTTCGAAAATTATTCAGTAACGGAGATTAATATCAAACTGAAAATGCTTGGTTTGTTCGCTTTTAAAAATTCATAAAATAATTTTAAAAATTTCGAAAAGGTTTCTTTATAATGTTTATCGGCAGGTGCAACAAACTTAACAATTTTACTTTCATAGTCCTTCTAGGAAGTCTTCATGTTGGTCTTGTCATAAATCTATTGCTGCAGTAATTTATAACCGTAGACTTATTTCTGCAATAATACCTCTACTATATACACGTCTGGCTGACTATTAACTTCGAAATCTAAAATTTTCCTACTTCACTTGAATCTCTTCACCTCCATTCCTAGTAAAGTTAAAAAAATAATAACCGAATTCGAAATTCAATTTAAGCCCCAATCATATGCAGTTTACACTTAAGCAGTATAATTTTACGTTGTAAGCTATAAAATTTACTTAAATTGCAATCGATAAAACGATTCTCAAAGCCGCCTTTATGAAACGTTTCTTCGTGTCGATAATTTTCTTTCAATACTCTTACCTTTTAAAGATAACTTTTACGATTTATCCGGTGTAATAACAGTGCGTTTGGTACAACCCGTTTCTCCCGCGCTTATAATCATAATAATCGTGTTATATTACTAGGAGGGAACCGAAGAACTGGTGTAGCCACTAAATCTGTAAATTTAATGTTGGCAGAGATGCCTTCTATTTCATAAATAAGTTATACCGCTGTTCATACCGTTTGGGTTGGTCAGATGTTCCATAACTTTGGACACATGGTTTGAATGTTGTTCCGCTGTGTGTTAATATATTCTTGACAAGAATATATTTTTCAAGCAGTTGGTCGCAGTATTATTTAAAAATTGCATTCGTACGAACGATGAAAGGGGCTTTTTGTATACTGTCAACTTTCTCCTCGTTATTGTTATCATATAAAAATTTTATGGGATTATTAATATCGGTGTTAACGATTAAAAGCTGCTAATGGATTCTTCAGACATTAAATGAAGTAATTATGGCTGTAAAACTTTATAATATTCTGGCAGTGGGAAGGAAATTTATACAAAGCATTAGTTGTTCTGTTTTATTTTTTCTTCCTTTGGATAATCTTGGGGGTAAGCAGCAGGTACGTAATACATTTTTTCTTTTCTTTATTCTTTGATTCGTTTAAATTTAAATCTCTGTGTTTTTTCAGACAAATTATTATAGGTATACCAATTTTCCCACGATTTAGTTTTTCTGATTTTTAGGTAGTCTATCATCTGTTAATGCTTCCCATTTCTAATACTTTGAAAACTCGACGAGAAAATAATGCATAATTTTCTTTAAACAAGGTATTTGTATTCATCTATTTCTATATGAAAAATAAGGTTTCTGAATATATTTTGTGACAGGTATCACACTGAGAATGAGAAAATAGGCCAACAAACCTGTTCAATAAACCTAGATCTTAAATCATAAAATGGATTATTTTAATTAAAATTAATGATAGATATTTTTCGATATTTTATACAAATATGTTGCTTTGCTTCGTTGTGAATATTTATGCCATGATTTAATTTTTAAAAGCTATTTGAGGTTTTGTTTAGTTCATGGTAGTCCGTGTTATATTTTATATTGATTAATTAAGGAGACTCACGTTCTAGTTTTTTCTAAATTAATTAATTAAACATCGGCCTAAGATTTGAGACTGATCTAATTCAACCATTATATTAATTATATTTATCTCTGTTTAGTTAAATAATTTAAATGAGAACCTGTTGGTTATCACTTCTTTTTCAGATGATGATCGTAGGCAACCATTTATGCAGTATTCTTCAGTGAAACGTTTAGAGGACAATTTTTAACAACGTTCATTACCTACCATTTGTTAATATGAAAAAAAGTTATTTAATTTACTTTTAGTAGTTTCTGATTTAGGTATGTAATATTTTACATTGGAAATAGACTATATATAGAGTTAAATTGCGTTTCTGGGTAGCTATATACTCGTATCAATCCAAGCCGATAAATTCATTAATACTTGACTGATTGTTACCTGACTAGTATACAGGGTGTGTCACGACGACCGTCGATTAGACGTTTCTTGAGAAAAGCTTATAGTACATAAATGAAAATTTGCAAAATAGGGTTGTACAACTTCCGGTTACACCGAAAGTAGACACTAACTTTGTTATTTCAAATAGAATACCTTGTATTTATTTAGATATTCAGAATCGTCTTTTAACGGCAAGTGCAACGATATATCACTATAGTGGTCTATCACTAACAGTTCAGCAGTTATTCAATTGTTTTTAAAAAATCTAACCTCACTTTGGACGACCGCCACTGTGAAATTAGTTGGAAGTAATCGTTCTTTCTCAGGGTTTAATTTAAGGACTCTATCACCCATGGAATAGCTAGGATAATTCGACATTAGCGTTTACCAGTATATAGGGTGATCGAAAAATGTCGACCTCGATTTTTTCAAAATTTTTAAATGGAACGCCCCATACTCGATATGACAGTTAGATAGACACTATCATAAGCTTTCATAAAATACTCAACTTGATAGGTCTATAATTAATACGTACGGAGTTATTAAAAATTTTCAATATTTAAAATTTTTTATGTGTTCGGCTCATATGTTAGTTTTTCCCTTTTTAAATTAAGAGAACGCTTATTTCGAAGTAATTTCGCAGTGGCGTTCGTCCAAAGTGAGGTTAGTTTTTTTTTAAACAGTTGAATAACTGCTGAACTGTTAGTGATAGACCCCTATAGTGCTATATCACTGCACTCGCCGTTGAAATGCAATTCTGAATATCTAAATATATACAGGCTGTTCTATTTGAAATAAAAAAGTTAGTGTCTACTTCCGGTATAACCGGAAGTTGCACAATTTTGAATATATTTTAGATCAATTTATAATATACCAAAAACCTATTCTGCATATTTTCATTTATGTACTATAAGTTTTTCTCAAGAAACGTTTAATCGACGGTCGTCGTGACACACCCTGTATGTTATATCCATTAGTCCTGTTTTTTGTAGTATCAAATAATAATGTAGCTTAATGTTTTACCACTGAAAATGGAAACATATACATTAATCGATGTATTTTGATTTTTATGTTTATCTAAATACATTGCTCAAAAAAAATTAACTAACCACTGTTTTTATGAACTCTGTATTTGGTATTTTTAGGTGTAGATGCGTTCCTTGCAGCAGAAAATAACACTTTATAAACAACCATGCCATAAAATTCTAACGATTTCTTCTTTCTCGTGTAGAAGAAGTATTGAAACTATAAAACTTTTAATGGTTCTCCGCTAATTTATTTTAGCAGTGTATATTGTTAATCGTCATATTAGCATTTCGGAACGAATTGACAGTTCGATTATGAGGCTTCTGTCTACTTCTTTTCTTTATTCATATTTAATGTTGTTTATTTCTATTTTCATGTAGCCTCGTCCTCTTTCCTTTGATCTTCTCCTGCCTGGCTATAGTGGCTATCTTTCTAATTGCTGCATGGATCTTTTGTTTCTCTTGAGTTAAATCGTATATTTTTTACCAACCTTTTAAAATAACCCTCCATATATTATAGATCTTTTAGTTTGCTGTTTGTAAATTTTTCCATATTGTGAGTTGTTTTTAAAATTAAGCTTTCGGTTTTTGATGGACCGAAATATGATCTATTTCTATCTATTTCTATCCATTTTATCTCGTAATCCCTTATTGACTCTGTATAAGCAACACACACTATACTTAATAGATAAACCTAGTGGGAGGAGAAGAATGGTATAAAGAAAGGGCTACGGCTTAAAATAGGTATATTTTATAACTAGAATGTGATTCACGAATGATGGCCATTTTAACGCGACACATTATCCACCTTCATAGATGATTTCAACCTTCATTTAATTTAAAAACGTTGCCTTATTAAAATGAGATAAAAATACAGTTTTAATAAATCTAATTAACTTACAATAAAATGTTTATTTATAAACAATTATAATTTATAGTAAGTATAGTAAACCAGGAACGTTAAATAGCTAACACAATAAATAATAAATATCAACAATGAATTGGTTAAGCTTATGTTCAAAATGTTCCCCATTATTTGTCAAAATGTCCAACTAAGAAAAAACCTAGAAGTTACAGAAAATTAAAAATGTAAGTTCTTAAGTTTTTTAGTTGCTTTGAAGACATGTAAGTTGAGTTGCATTTTATTAACAGTTTTAAGGGGAGCCATAAATCATCCTTTATAAGAAAAGTAATATTTGTGATGGTATTTTATGACAGTTGTCGCCCTGAAAAAAATAAGATAACAAATTTGTTTCATAAACGTAGGTTTTAAATCATAAAATGGGTTATTACAGAAAATTAAAAATGTAAGTTGCATTTTATTAACAGTTTTAAGGGGAGCCATAAATCACCCTGTATAAGAAAAGTAAGATTTGTGATGGTATTTTATGACAGTTGTCGCCCTGAAAAAAAAATAAATTATAATTAATAAATAAAGAATGTTGTTTTGCTTGTATATTTTGGAAAAGCTTATTGAACTTTTGTTAAATTCACTCGCTAGTACTCCGTATTATATTTGTATTGATTATAATTATTTATCTCTATTTAATTAATTTAAAACGAAAAGCCCTTAATTAGTTACAGCGTATTTTTCAAAATGTGATAATAAACAGCCAGCTGTGCATTGCTCTGCAGTGAAAAGTATAGAACACGATTTTTAACAGGGAATAATTTACTTTCTTTTCATAATTTATTTGATGTTTGATGTTTTATATTGCGATTCTTGACAGCTAAACATTGATGCATGTATTCTCAAAGTCAATAAATATTCATATATTGTTCTTACTCGACGAAAATATATTATGTTATGCTATTACGTTCTCTCTATTGTAGTGTCAAAAATAACGCCAAGAAATATTTTAGAATTTCAATTAAAAACCTATGTTAAAATTTTTATTTCTGTCCATTTCGTCACCTGACCCTGTGATGATTCTGAATATGCCACACACATTACACTTAATAAGCAAACTAAATAGGGAAAGCATGAGTGGTTGCTTACTCAGAACAAGTAAGGAGTTATGTAATAAATTGAGCACCTTTCTCATCTATTTATTCTAATGTTATACTAACTTTATAATATCTTGGAACACGTCCCAGTGGGGATGTAGTTTGCGTTCGTTTTCTGAATCAATAAGACACCTGGAGCAATTAACTATTGTAAACAGTTTATTATTTGTACACATTTGTACATCTATTACAGCGAAGGGTGGGTTTTTGCTTTTCGAGAGATGCTGAGCCGCCCTTTTCGGTTTCTAAAACAACTGATGACGACTTTCTGATTCTCAAAGTTCTAAGATCATTTTCAGCAATGTCATTTCATTGGTTTCGTTGTCTTCCTTTTTTCTAATTGAATCTGTATGCCACCCATTAATTATTTTTAGTTACCTCTGTAATTGGAGTATGGACTCACCATATTAGCCTTAAGGATTTTATGTATTTGACAATGTCTGTTCATCTTTCTATATTACTTAATTCGTGATTCATTAAATTTCGTTTGCCTTCTTCGTAGCATTTTGCTTTCACATGTTCCAACTTGGTTTTCTTCCCTTTTATTTAAGCATCACGTTATTGTTAGTTTTATGATCGTTAAATAAATCTTCAGTTTCATTATTATTATTCCCAAATAAATATTTCTTTTTAAAAATGTTTGTAAACATAATATGTTTTCAGTCCTTGTTTGATCTTCTTCTCGACTTCTTTTCATATACATTATTTACAGTAATTTCTGATCCCAAACAATTTAAACTGCTGATATCTTCAAATTTATATGCTAAGATTTACAATGATTTTTCTTATTTGTACTTTCCTACTGAACTGCTTATACCCAGTGTAATTTCTCCTAGTTTTAAGAACTCGTCTTTTAGTTTTGGTCTTGATCTACTAGCGATTACTACGTCGTCAGCGTACGCTGTTTGTGTTCATTTCATTCTCTACACCAGTAGGGTTTCCTCTTTTCTATATAAATTCTCAGTGCTACTTGTGCTGCACCTGTAGTAATAAAAAATGTCTAATTATTCTTCTTGATTTTAGACCATAGGTCGGTTTAGCGATGGTTTTCTCTCGGTTGTTAATCTTTCTTGGAATTGGGATATGGATATCCAACTATCACGCCATCTTTTCGGATGTCTATTTGGTAATGTAGATTACCAGATGGTCGGTTATTCATTACAATTTTAGGCAGTCTTCCATTGTCCATTCTATGGTTCCACTTGGCTAGATCTATAACTTTGCATGTACCCCTTATTGCTTCGCTTCTTACTCTGTCTTGTAATTGCTGGTGAGGTTTTAATTTCTTTGCTTTCTGAAGATGTCTTTGGTTTACTTTGTGTCAGCTGAATGTGTGATTTATAACTGCTGACTTTACTCTCTATTGTCATAAATTTCTTTTGCTAGATTACATCTTTTAAACTACCAGGGATGGACACGGCTTTAATGGTTTGTTGCAGAACTTCTTCCCATAGGTTATTATAGCTGGATATATCTATTTCTAAGTAACTAAACTTCATTATTTGCTCAGTTATATCGTTTCCCACAGCAATTTTCTTAAAGGCTCTTGGAGATGGTTAAGCATTTTGTCTTTCTTGGTAAAATTTCCATATTTCACTTTTCGGCTGTTTTTGAAATTTGTATATTTCGGTTTCCAATATAAGTGTGACATCGTCAGCGTAACATAGTACTTTTATCTCAAAAGTGCCTATCCTGTATCCTCCTTGATCTGCTGTTAGTTCTCTTATTATTTCTTCTATTATTAGATTAAATAGCAGCGGACTTAAGCCGTCCGCTTGTCTTAGACCGGCTGCTATCTCGATTTCGTTTGTAAGGCCCTTACTAGTTCGTAAGATTGTTACTAGTTTATGGGGTATTTATTTTTATTTTAATATTCTAATCACATTTTTCGGTATTACTCGGTCGAACGCCTTAGTCATGTCAATACAACATATGTACGCCGGCTTATTGAATTCTAATGCTTGCTCTTGGATATGTCTCATAAATGTAGCGTCGGTCGTAGTTCTGTTTTTCCGAATCCTTGTTCTTCAGAAAGGGGCAGTGTTCGTCAAGTTTTTATGGAATACGACCATTAAGAATTTTAGCGTACCATGATCGCTGATTTTTTTGGAAAAGTTTGTTCATTTGCGGTATTAATTCTTCACTTTTATGCTTTATCATTTCGCCTGCAAGGTTCCAGTTCCGGGTGCTTTTTACATTTTAAAAATCTGTCAGAATGATAAAAAATGACGTAAAATAAAAGTGTATAAATATCATTTTGAAATTCGTACTAGGAAAGCCGTTAACACGGACTAAAGAATAGATCATAACGCAACCATAATGAATTACTGAATGTAAGCGAATTATGGATAATGTAGAACAAGCAAATCAAAAAAGCATTGCAGTAAATATGGGTTTTAAGAGAGATAAAGGGAATGCAAAATGAGGAATTTACATGAGAAATAAATTATAGCAAGACACAATATTGAATAAACTAGAAAAGAGATATGCTAAACAGTTATAAAATCAGCTGAGCAATAACAACAAACAAAGGGGAACCCAAGAAAACGTAGCTGAAAAGGTTATAAAGAATAGGGAACGATGATAAAACACTGAAGGAAACAAAAACATTCGTAATGCAGAGAAGAGCATGGAAAATTGCCGGAAATCTGATGTCGAAAAGAAGGAGCTCTTAATGTAATCCTAACAAAAGCAATTACAGATATATTTAAAATTATCAACCGGATTAATCGTTTTTGTTTAAAAATACTGCCTGAAAAACTTTGTGCTGAAAATATGTAATTAGTATTACCTATGTAAATAGTTCCTGGTTATAACGTCAATTACTTATTTGTTATATGAATGAATTAGATGCTTATTCATTATATATACATTTATTGTTAACCCGAAGCGTTTTTCAACAAAAGTTGATTAGGAGCGACAGCAAAACATACAAGTTGTTCTTTGTCAGATTTTAAATATCATCATTATAATAGGAATTTAGTGAACACGTCAGTATCAATAAAATCAAATTATAATGTTGATTATAAGTATAAACCTACACGAAGGTCTTTTCTCAAACTATGCATTGTCGTGACCTTTGTACCACAACCAGCAACTTATAATTATTTCATCATCGGGTATAATTTCTTCTGTAGAATTCTTCAGAAATACATAATGATATTTCTAGTATTGAAGTCCCCCGTTATTCACGCTTGTTAGTAATTATATGTGAATATTTTAAGCAATAAACTGATACACGATGCTTACAATCATAAATGATTGCCTACTCTCTTAAGAACATGTGTGGCTAATTAACTAACCATTAACGTTAGGACCTGATGATTAAATGGGTTATTATACTAAGAAAGTTTTTTACTAAGTTCTCTTCATTATAATATCCTAATTGAGACAAAATTTAATTTCAAAATTACTTTAGATATTAGGAACGTTCGTGGGTCGTGTTTTAATTTCTCTTTTTCTCAGACAAAACTCTCGGTACGTCTACGCATCTCCGAGCATGTAACCTTAAAATATTACATACGAAGTTGTGTTTAGTGTTACATTATGAAGACAAAATAAAATCAGCGGATGCAGTTAATAACTTGTCTAAATTTATTACAAGAACATGAAACCGGTTGTTAAGTCTGGCAGAATTTTCGATATACTAAATTGCAGTTTGTGTAACCTGTAGCCTTTTTCATTAATTTGTTTCTTGTTAATTTTCGTTACATTGAAAATTTACATGCTAATTTGCATAGCTTTGTTGAAATAGGTTGATGGTTTAACGAGTTTTTAAACATTCCCTCGCTGTACTCAAGTCAAAACCAATTACAAAGAATGAAGTTATTCGAAAACGAGTACATAAAGCACTGTTTAAGAATTTAAAATTCGAAACCTTTAATGTAGGAACACTATTTTGTAATGCTTTTATAGAATTTGAATGTTTCTGGACATATACATGAAGGTAGCCGGACTTTATTGTAAATCGATTGGAATAACTTTCAAGTAAAAAGCTTCAAAATTATGCCTTTCTGTTAAATTGGATTGTAATCGAGTTTACATAAATTTAACCACTAAAGCGTACCTTTGGAGTTAATAGTCGTACAGATTTAGTCTACCAAAGTTCACCTTGTTTTGTTAATTTCAGATTATAATTGAATTTTTTGGGTGCTAATAGTTTTTAGTGCAAAACTGTAATTACGGAATTCCTCTGAGTAGAAAGCTGTAATACCATGAGATCGAAAAAAAGATGATTCTGAGCAGGCCTTGACTAGTACAACACGATTGGTTACACTGGTTCTAGAACGCCTATGAATTATAATGTGACAGTGACATTTCAAATGTAAGTCAGTTATGCAATCTTGTTTCCAGAATTATTTAAGTTTATCGTTGTAATACTAGTGAAGGATCACATTTTGAACACCTACTCTAACATGTATTCATCTTAGTTTTCAGTTTGCTCCCTAAATAAATACTGTTTTGTGTTTTAATTTATTTGACATTTATTAACCTCTAACTTACTGCCACATTTTGAAATCAGTCTTGCCAATCGTGTTGTACTAGTCAAGGCCTGCTCAGAATCATCTTTTTTTCGATCTCATGGTATAAACAAATAATTAAAATTAAATACTAAGCCCACCTTCGACGACGTGAGTTTAGTTATGTTTCTCTAAGCGGTTTGTATCTACATTTAACTTCTGCTTTTTAAAGAATTAATTTATTCAAAGTTTAGAAGTGAATCCTCAGAATTCCTTGTCTTCAAATCAAAGACTACAAGTTTTAAACCTAAAATATGAGAATGTTTTTTAGAAATTTTAGTTTTCGCATTTTAAATTAAAATCAGATACGAATAACAATTTTCAGAGCCAAAACCTAAATTTAAATCTTTCAATTAACTGCAGTTTTTTACATTCAAACTTTTCCAGTTCAACTTTTTCTAAGCTTAGTTTTTTTTTCTTTCTAATCGACTTACTTCCATGTTTTCGTTTATTTGTTACAAAGACATATTTACCATATCTTAACATTACATACTAACAATTTAGGGATTGTAAAATTCTAGACTAATTTTAATTCTATAGAACATTTAATGGTTTTGCTATAGCAAGACGTTGCTTAGGTCACGGCCCTTATTTTCCACCAGCTTGTTATTTCTTTTAAAACGCACTGCAAAAGGGTCAGCTGTGTTCTTGCTAATTTTCCTTTTTATGTCTTAAGTTTGAACATCAAACTCTAGTAGGTGCCTTTATTTTAAACAGAATCCCCCTTTAATTCTTAACCAGAATATCTTAATTTATATTAATTAAATGATGTACCAGGCCACTGATTTGTTTGCTTTCTTCCTCAAGCTTCTGCTCCTCCTCTTGCACCGTAGCGTCGATTCCGCATCTTTCACCTTATTTTCTAACACCAACTCCACTTTCTCCTTTTCTACTAACATCTCCACCTTCTTCTCTTTCTCTTCGTCTTCCTCTCGTATCCTTTACCACCATTTCCATCTTTTGGTCCTTCTCCTTTTTTTCCATCACTGTCACCACCTTCACTTTCTTAAAAATCATCCCTGGGTTCTTCTCTGTTTTTATCATCACCTTCACTCTGTCAATGTATCACCACTTCCAACTCCTCTTTCTCCCCTCGGCCACCTCAATCTCTTTTCCCACGGTTACCTACCACTTTTTAAACCATATCTACTTTCTCTTCTGCCTTCACCTCCTACCACTCTACAACCAACTGACACCATCTCTGTCACTAGCACCACCTCCACCTTGGTCCTCTACCACAACCTTCCGCCTCCTTCCCCTAAACCTTCTATCATCTATCGTTGACTCCGATATAGATCACACCTTTTCTTTTTCATTCGTTTGTATTTTATGCATTCCGATGCAGTTGTCTTCCTATAATTTCCTTACGTGATCCAACTATCGTAAAGATGACCTTGCTTTGTTGATTACATTGTTGCCCGTTTTTCGTTATGTGCTCATCTTATATCCAGGTTAACTGTATTTTTGTTTGATTACACCATAAATTTACTCCAGCCGCTTGTCTGAAATGCCCAATACTCAAATGCCCAACAATTATTCTTTAGATAAATGTAGATCAGTAATCTTCTTCTTCTTCTTCTTCTTTCCCTTTGTCCCCATTTATACCTCACGGTGTTGGGTCCTTGATCCATCTCTTAAAGGTGTTCCTTTCGCTTGCCATTATCCGTACCTCTATGATGGTTTTTCCTCTTTTCCCTGCCATTTCATCTATTGTTTCTACCCACTGGATTCTGGGTCTCCCCCGCTTTCTCTTTCCTTCGGGTTTCATATTGAAAATTTTCTTAGGTGTTCTTTCCTCCTGTATACGAACCAGGTGGCCGTACCAGCTTAGCTGTTTTTCCTCTATTTCTTCTACTAGTGGTTTTGTGTCTAGTTCGTCTCTAACGCTTCTATTGCGTACCCTGTCCCTTCTGGTTTTCCCTATTATCTTTCGGAGGTATCTTATCTCTGCAGCTGTTATTTTGGATTTGTGCTTATCCAGCATCGTCCACGTTTCTGACCCATAGTTGAGTGTAGGTGTGTAAATGGTTTTGTATAGATGTAATTTTGTTTTGGTGCTTAATTCTTTTTTCCTACTAGGGTATTGTTTATATGGTAGTAGACTCTGCTTGCTTTGGCTATTCTATTCTGTATTTCCTAATCGATCTTACCGTCTTTATTGATGATAGTTCCTAGGTATTCGTATTTTTCTACTAGCTCTAGTTGTTGTCCATCTATTCTTACTCTATGTTTTCTTCTCCTTCTTCTTTTGTGATGTGTAGGATCTTATTCTTGTTCTTGTTTATTTCCATTCCTTTTCCCTGTAGACAGGTTTTCCATATTTGAATATTTCTTTGCAAGTCATTTACTTTGCCAGATATTATGACAATATCGTCTGCGTATATAAGGTCTTGTGCATATACTGGAAGTAGGTTGTGGTACCTATCCTAGTCTTGTCGGCCTGGTTTGGTACTTTGCTCGTTTTATTATTATGTCCATGTAGGCCACGAAAAGAAGTGGACTTAAACTGTCGCCTTGATTGACTCCCATTTCTATTCTAAACTCTTCCGATGTTTTTCCATTTAGTCTTACTATTCCCGTCATGCTGTTGTATATACTTTTATTTCATACTGTCTGGTAAATTAAGTTTTCAGTATACCTCTCTGAAAACAGTTGCTTTCATGACGGTTTATGGGTTGCGAAAAACCATCTTTCCCGTGCACTGCACTCGTTTCGAGTTTCAAGACTCGGCTGCTTTCGTCGCCGCGTCTTTAAACATCTCACTCGTACTGTAAAATATGAGTTCCCGGACTTGTGACGTTAATTACTATTAATTACTCTTTGTAATTTTGGGTTTGTCCCTAGTTCATCTAGTGCGTTCCATATACAGGGTGTTGCATAACTTATGGACCATAGAGCAACTGGAGACAAAAGACATAAAAATACGTATTTTGAGCCAAATTTGCCTAAGTAAGATGTTACAGGTTAAAGAGATATAACTCTATTTTTCTGTCGATGTTGTCTATTGTTACAATGTCGACATTTCCCGACGTATGTTTGTTTTACTGCAATTAATGTTTAGGTCGATTCTTTGGGTTTTTGCATTCAGCTAAAATAGTTTGATTTATAGTTTTCTCCGATTTTTAGCCATCAAGTGCCATATCTTAGGTTGTTTATATGGTTTCCAATTTTTACTATGCTAATTTTTGTAAACCTAAGTTCTTCAATAGTATAGTCAAAAATAATTTACAAAATGCAACTTTCGCTTGAGTCCCGTATTCCTGAAGACAAAAATCATTTAAGAATGAATGAAGCTCATTATAACATCAAAAAACGTGCTAGAATAATGTCAGAAAGAAAATATTTACTAAAATCAGATTGGAAAGTTTAGCGGACAAGCAATTTCCTTGACGTGTTTCCTTCTACGTTCAGAATTTGTCAAATTTTATCCAGTTGCTTGGATCAGCTGTCGAAGTGGCCTTTTTGTATGAATCTTCTGTTGTTCTTGGCCTACGGGTATCTACTCGATATGTGCTCATTGTTACTAATATTGTAGATAGTTCATTCGAATTGAGATATATGAAAACCAGTATCGGTTCCAAGTTATATTTAGGGTGGTTTCCTACTTTTGATTCATTTCATTAATATCAGATGACATTTTTCGATCGTTTAAAAGAGCTGTTCGGGCTAAAATCATATTTTTAACATGTATACAGGAATAATACATCTATTTGTTTTTTAAATTTCAGTTCTATCCGGTGAAAATCAGTCGACTCGTTCCCAAGATATACTGCTTGCAATAATAAATACGTGCCGTCATCTGCGGAATTCGAAACCCGTTGCACGCATATCATTGCATTGTAGCATTGTATTTAGAATAACTTTATCACGCTTAAATATTGCAATTTTTGCTGAATATTTGCTGTTATTGTTTAATATTTGACAGTCGTTCGGCAAGTTGTTAAAGATACTAGAAATTTAATTTACAGAAATGAATTCAAATTACAAGTCAAATTTCCAATCACTAGTTGTGCAACAAAAAATAGTCCTGTGTGCTTGTCATGTTAAAGGTGATAAGTTTAAATGTTACAAATGCTATTACTACAAAATCACTTTAGTGTTTGCGTTATTATGAAAGTTAGAACATCCCTTATATGACGTCATTAAATACCTAGCAGACGCTGCAACTTGAATTTGGTAAGATGTGGCGTAATTTTATGTTCCTTTTTTAAGGCTAAGACATTTTTAATTCGAACGCTCCTTTAGCATTTATTTAAAAGAACTTTTCCATGTTTTTATAGTCTGCTATTATACCGTATTCTCCTGAAATCGTGCGGATTTATTTCTTTTTATTTGATCGTTCTTAATGAAGAGTGCTTTACAGTCTGCAATATTCTGTTTGTATTGCGTTATGCAGTGAGTACTTCCATATTGGTATTATTTCGTGATAGTTTTTTCGTGGTTCTATTGTTATGCATTGTTGTGTCGTTTTTTATTTTTGTCGTCTAGGGTTAGTCAGTTCTCCATCCTATACTAATTCTTTTCTCTCCTTTGTTGCCCCATCTTTCTTGTTTCTGCTTATAACTATTCAGTTTTCCTTTTTTTTTCTTGACTCATTTATAGCTGTTCACTTGCGTTGCTTCTTTTTCCTACAGAACAGTCTAGAAACTCCACTAGTAAGTCGCTGCTCTCATTTCTTTAATCAAATCCGTTTGTTCACGCAGCCACCCCATTTCTCCTAATTTGCTATTAAAGTTATTTTTTTAATTCTGCATCTTACATGATGTATCATCTCTTATATCTTAGTATGCAGTATGCAGTATGTTCAAGAGTTGTTGCAGACTTTAAAAAGCTAGGACCGGATCTTTATTTGCTGACATAATTGCAGTTTCCTCTGCAAAATATCATTCGTGGTTGATATATCAGCATATGTAGACAAGATATAGGAATGGCCCTAATACATTGCCTTAATGAACCTCAGATCTGGTTAATTGATAATTAAACATGGGTTTGCCTAATCGAATGCTTGCTGCACGGCTCAAGATACAGAAGATACATATTTTGTTCTTTTATGCATTCTTGTAAAAGAAGGCGGTGAAGAACTATTTCGAGAAATAGGCGCCTATTCAACATGTGTCTACAAAACTGTATAATACCAAATACATGGAACAACTCCGTTATAATCTTACTCCATAAAAAGGGCGACAAAAGAGATCTCGAAAATTATAGACCAGTTAGTCTTCTAACCCATCTATATAAGCTTTTTACAAAGATCATTACAAAGAGATTGGAACACAAATTAGACTTTTACCAATTCAAGGAGCAAGCTGGTTTTCGAGCAAAGTACGGCACCAACGACTACCTACAAACAATAAAAACACTCACAGAAAAATGCGTAGAATATAATAAACACCTAGCCCTTATATTTATAGATTTCCATAAAGCTTTTGACACTGTCGAACTCTGGACCATACTAACTGTATTAGATCAATGTCGCATGGACTACAGGTACAGAAATCTTATACGATATATATATGTTACGGACAAAGATGTAAAGCGGGCTTTTAACAACATTGACCGGGCATTGATGTAGATGTCCAATTTTCCTGGGCATTAACACTGTTGCCCGGGCATTGTCGAGATGGCCCGTTAAGGTTGGGCAATGTTGTAAAATTTTTTATCTAATTTTAGTATTTACATCCTTGCCCGGTCGCTAACGATGTTGGCCAAAAGCAACTGGACAATGTTACATGTGAATGCATTAAATCAGTAGTGAAATGCAAAAAAATATATACTGTTTATTAGTAATCAAATGCTATAACAAATATATTGTTTAAATCTTATAATCAATGTATGGAGAAAAGCTGAATAACTTGAGATTTGCTGACGACATCGTATTAATAACTGGCAACATTGGGGAAGCACAACAAATGTTAAAAAATCGCTCCCAAAAAGGTTGGTTTAAAATTGAATCTCACTAAAATAAAATTAATGACAAACCTAGTCCTAAGTAAGAATATAAAGGTAGACGGCAATGAAATTGACTCATAGGTACAAATATCTAGGACATGAAATAAAACTGGGCAGAGAGAACCAAACATGTGAATTGCAAAGACGGATTGGTCTTGCTTGGGCAGCATTTGGAAAACTAAAGTACATCCTAAAGGGTGATATCCCATTGTGTTTGAAACCCAAAGTTTATGACCAATGTGTTCTGCCTGTATTGGCTTATGGGGCAGAAACATTAACGTTAACGAGACGCTCAGCTAAAAAACCAATGGTAACCCAAAGGGCCATGGAAAGAACAATGCTTGGGGTGAGATTGAGCGACAGACTAACAAACGGTTATATCCGACAACAAACTGGTGTTTGTGACATACTTAAGCGCATAACAACGGCGAAATGGAAATGGACAGGACTATAGCCAGATTCAACGATGACAGATGGACCAAGAAAATCTTAGAATGCAGACCAAGGGAAGATATACCCGATGGTCTGACGATATAAATCTAATAGTGAACAACTGAATTGGAGCCGCTCAAGATCGTAACGAATGGGTTCAACTAGGGGAGGCCTATGTTCAGCAGTGGACGCAGAGAATGGCTGATTGATAATGAGGATGATGATTCCATAATGCAGTGGACCAGTCTGTGCCACTGTTGAATTTTTGAATGATTTTCTCGTAATCCGAACTGATTTTTAGGAATTAATTCTTCTCCGGTGGGCCTTCTCAGTTGCTGAGTTTGGCTACCATCATGGCGAATTTTCACCAATCTCTAGCTGTACGGATTAACTGTTGTTTATTGAGACCTAACCAGTTTCTCATATTGCTCATCCAAGATGTTCGTCGTCTACCTATTTCACGTTTTTCTTCAATCTTCCCTGCAATAATATATTGCAAGGTCATTATTAGAGGGTTTCGTATTTTTCATGTCAAATTGTATGTCCGAAATACGCAGTCTACGGTTTAATAGTCAGCCACAGTTCTCTCTGAATTCCGAGTGAATGAAGTACTTCGTCATTTGTCATTCTTCAATAGGTTTTATTTCTTTGATTTGGTTGAGGAGTTCTTCAAACATTTTTTCAAGCAGTAAACTGTTGTACAGATTTGAGATTCATCATAATCTACGTAAATTTCTACTGTATTGGAAAATATCATAAACGTAAAATGTTATTGTAAACTACTGTTAGCAAAACTAGCGCCTTTCGTTGAAGGTGCTTTATGGTATCTTCTGTTATAAAATCATAGCCAAGCTCTATGCGACTTTTGATTTGGCTAATTTCGTTGTCTTAGGATGGTTGTGGGGTGAAGGCTTTCTCATCTGATCGATTTCAACTGATGTCGGATTTCCGTATCAGGGCGGTTAGAACTACAGGTCAAATTTTTGGTAGTTTTCCAAATTTAACTGTAGCGAACTGATATTTATATGGTTTTGTGGTTGAATTATACTTCTAGATTTCTGTTTTGTATTTATATTTTTTTGTGTTTATGAGATCTCTGCGGACTGTGCATTCTTTATATTGAAGCGATGACTTCTATTACAAAGTGCACCTGTAGCAGGGGTGTTTTGGATTTTGTGCACGTTTTCGAGTAATTCTACCTCATTTCATGGAATTGAATGGTTTCATACAATACGCCTTACTGTCCATAGTCCTGGGAAGGTGTGCATCGACTAATATTTCTTTTCTTTCTGGGTGGTTCAACTTTTATCTTAGTGTCACTTTGAAACCCTAGGTCAAAGATAGATCTATTGTAGTCCTTTGGTTGCAGACCAACAAAAAATAGGGACCGGTTCTTTGCTTACCCTATGCCTCACGTTGATTATGTTTCTAACGTTATACCGTTTTCTCTTGAATTCTTCGCTAATCTCTTCAATTGATAAGTATGACAAACGATGTTTTCTTCACGTAGATGCGTGACTGATTTCCTGTGTATGTCTAGCGTCGTTGGATTTATGTTCATTGTGTCAAAAGTTTCTTTTACCAATCATTAATTTGTAGTTTATTATTTAGAGTACATATTTGTTTCTTTTTTTTTACTTCTGAGAAACCCTTCATACTTCATTTTATATTACATAGTTTGTTTTTCTTGTGATTCTGTTAGCCTATCAACTGCAGCAAGAGACCTAATTTTAGAGAAAACACTTTTAAGGATTCACCTTTTTGGGGGAACATTAACTCTTGAAGCCCAATACCAGAGGTTCAAAATTGATACAGGATTTTTAACTTTAATAATAATGGTTGTCTTGATTTCTTCTTTTCACCCCAAAATCTATGGGTTTGGTTGATGTTTGAGATCCTGAAAGTTTTATTCTATTTATCTGGGGGTATCATAGTTTTAGAACACCAAAAGGAAATGTTAAAACTCCCCATACCTACACATAAAAATTAAATTTTAAAAATTAAAATAATTGATCATAACTATTGATTTTAATAATAAATAACTGCCATGAATTATGTAGTATTTGATCAAATGAAGGACTATTTTATTTTTAGTGCTAGTATTTAAAAACTAGACAAACGAAATGAGTCACTTTTGTGTGTCGGTTTTCAGGTATTTCAGTTGTCGTTGCAAAGCTTATTACCTACATATTTTCTCAAAATAAATACATCCTTAATTAAGTGAAGCGTTTCAGAACTTGGCACTTAATGAACTTTTTTTAAAGTATTTAATGACAATGAAGCTCTTACCTTTTCTAAATCAGCTTAAAATTGGACGTTTTGAGAAATTTGCATAAATATTCTTTTCTTTTGTGATATCCAAATCATATTGAAGGTTTAATTATTACACACCAATGTAATTTATTTATTAAACCTTAAATTACCACAAGATATAAATTTTCTATCATTGAATACATTAATGCATGGAAGTTTTATTTTTCTAATTGTGACAGCAATTACCTCAGCAAATTTACAGCCGTGCTTTGGTATAACGTGACACACAAGATTACCATTCAGAGATAACTGATTTTATTATTGAATATCAGTTGGAGTATATTCATTAATTTCTTGCAATAAATTAGTCGAAGTGATTACGAACGCATAACCGAATGATTTATTTATTACGGCATTTTCACTTTTTGATTGTTGGAGTGAAACGATAATAAGAAAGATGCCGGTACCTTTATAAAACCAAGACCAATATCTGTCGCATATACAGAAGCCTAGTTCCAATTAACATTCTTAAGATCGTCGGGTGGGTAGAAGCTTGCAGGCCTTGGCTGCAAATCACCGAGGAAAGATTGGTAAAACAGTCTGTTGGTAGTTTTCAGTTATATTTCCAATTAAGGAACAAAAATTATCCGACAGAAGCGTTTTTTTATTATTAAAAAAATCGGTATCGCTTTATCAAATTTGTGGAGTGTATAAACTCGTGGGTTTCTAACTTCGTTAAAGTAATCGTGAGGTTAACAATGAATAAACCACGTGCCCCTTCGCTTGAACTTGAATAAAAATAGATTGTAATCAATGTGCAATCAAGTCTTTCTCTATTTAAAAATACGACACGACTATTTTACGGTCAAGTATACAAAGATTTTTACTTTAGAACAACAATGCAGTTTAGTCTTTCATTATTATAACATCCATTTATTAACGTGCATGAACAATAATTGCTTATAATTAGCATTATGTTATACTTACGTACTTAAATATTAAACGGCGGCTTTCTTAATCTTAATTATTTATTATACTTTGTCCTCGGAGAATAAGAAAGGATCTTATTGAACGTTTACAAAAAACATTGAAGTCTTTTCTTAATTAGAATTAAAATTCAGAAACAAAAAGGGTTATATTTAATTTTGTATCGTCGCCACGCTTTGTGAAATAAAACAATAAAATTGCATTCTATTAATACTGGTACTAAAACTAATTGCGACCAATAACGAAGGTACTATAATAGTTCCAAGAAAATATAAACAGAGAGCGTACCTTCCCGGTACTTTAAAACCTGTAGAGTTAACGAAACGATGCGTAAATTTCGATGCAAAAAATTAGATTAATTTAGGTCTATCATAAAATCATTTTATTGTAACAAATAAGGGCACTAATTATTTCGGACCAGTCCGCCAAGAATGCCATATAAAATGAAGTAGCGAGAAACGAAGCCAGCTTTATTATCATTATTTCTTAAAAAAACTCATTACCATCACTTTAAAACATATTCAGCGTCGTAAAAGTTCGTTAAATCAAATTTTTGATGGTTATTAGCCAGTGCGTTTAAAATTTTTTGAAACTTAACGACATCTTAAAACAAGGGTTAAGTATTCTTTCTGGGTTTATGATGAGAGAACGTATGGAAATAATCTTTTAGTTTTAAATAATTAGTTCTACGTCAAAAAAACTATATTTCTTTTGAAGTTAATTAATTAATTAGCAGATTAGTGGGATTAAGTCTTAAGCGAAACAATAAAAGATTTTATGGCAACAATAAAATGTTTACCTTTAATTTTTTGTTAATAACTTTATATTCGCCACGTGTATTTAATTAATTTAATTTGTCTTCACACAAAGCAGATTTTGTAAAATATTTAATTTTAACGTTCTTCCTCAAAGAACTGAATCCTTAAGAATTTATAAAATATTTAGATCGAATCCCTTTAACAAATGAATCTATCCGTTGATTGTTTTCAGATTTCTTTTTTGGTTTGATTTGACTGTTTGAACATTGGGCTTACTTTATTATTTATGTTTTTATAAATTAGACTAGAAAACTTGAACGAATTTCTCTAAACCTTTCTGTACTGTTTTACTTCTTAGACAAGCAATTTTGCAGAAAAATTCTTAGAATTAGTTTTTAATGTTCAAATCGCGAGCTCATGCTTTTAAGTTTAAACATTTGAAAGGCATACGTTCGAAAATGGTTTCAAAATTGCTGCAAATTGCAAATTGGGATTTGAATATAAATACATAAATAGATTTAAATAAAAACCTCAAATTGCAGTTTTTCAAATATAAATCTAAATTTTCTGATTTAAGCCTTTAACTTTTTTTTAATTCAGTATTCATCTTCTTAGTGACTTATTCCAATATTGTTTTTTGCAAACATATATTTTTTTATTGTAGCTCAATACAAATCAGCTTACTCTAACATTATGTAAATCAAGCTCAGAATAATCATCATCCACCTTTTGCTTTCAGATCACGCATTCTGTATTTTAAGTTTCGGTTTGCTCAAAAATGCTTTTGAAATATAAAATTAAGAATTCCATACTGCAATTTATTGAAGTACGGACGAACAACAAATGTTCGGATTGATATACGTATATTAATCTGAAAAATTTTGAATTATTTTTATTCATCCAAACTCAAAATTAAATTGCCAACTGCATACAATTTTGCAGAAGTGAAATTGTGAAATTCATTATCTTCTCCAATTTTAATTTTCGTCTTAATAACATGTTTGTTCTTATATTTTATTATTACAAACAAGTTGTATCATAACATCATAACAATCATAACAATACAAATAGCCCCGTTTTTAACGCCAATAAATTAAATTTCGAATATTAAAAGTGCTTGTTTTTTTTTAAATTAAGATTAACAATTTAAATAATTTAAATCTAACTTTGAGCTGAGAATGCCCAAAAATAAATTAGTTTCCCTTTTAGAAATCCAAATTAAAATTAAATTTAAATCTGATGCTAATGATAAAGTGCAAAAGCAGACTGTGGTTTGTAATTTCTCAATCCTGACTGAAATTTTCAACAAACTTTTTATTAGGTTATTACGTTATAAGATTGTAGATTAAAAACTTTAAATTTTTAGAAATTTTAGACATAAAGTAACTTGCCAATATAGATGGTGAATTTCAATCGAAGCTAAATTTAAAATCCATTTTCTGGATTCTGGAATGTCAGGGGAGGATGAACTAGTTTACGCGCACTTAGGCTTCAATTTGGGCCCGTTGTATTACCTCCATTGCAGCATAACCCTCTGGAGTCTCTCTGAAGCTATATCCAACCCTTTTGTGCTGCGAATTCCAGTCATGCTAGGCCAGAAGCCCTTAACTTGGATCCTCTGATTTAAGAGTACAGGACATTCACACTGCTGTCTTCTCCTCAAGGTCATCAGTCATCCCCATCCTGTGCATGTGTTTATCCAATCTGCAGTAGCCCGATATTATTCCTACAGTAAGACGCAGTTTACTCCCTCTTGAGGGCGCTGTAAGGATCATCCTCGCATGGTTACATTTTACATTTAGTCATGTGCACCCACCTACCACAGTAGCGATTGTGGGTTTCATGCTAATTACGGTATGAAGCAAGGTTAATGAAGATGCAAAAGCTGGCTCGGGGCCCCAAAAAGGCTGTTCCGAACCCTGCTTTGTTAACGCATCAGCTTGCTCGTTACCATCTAGCCTAGCATGAGCTTTAACCCAGACGAGTTCAAGGTTATTATTTTCAGTAACTAGGTCTAGAGTGCGATAGCACTGGAGTACTGTCCCTGAGACAATCTTGTAGTTGCCCAGTGCTAATAGGGCAGCTCTACTGTCGCTAGTTATTCTGATGACGTTATTCCGAATGTCACGTTCCAGAATTATGTTTACACCTTGCATTATAGCCACTGTCTTTTCTTGAAAGACGTTGGTAAAATTTTCTAGGGGTGTACTTCTACAAAGGTTTAGTTCATCTGAAAAGATGCCTGCGCCTGAACCTTCTGTAATTTTAGATCCATCAGTAAATATAGATATATCAGGTCGGGTAGCGTCTTCAGCATTCAAAAAGATGCTGCAGTGTTTCCTAAATAAGTATATAAGTCGGCAGGAGGGAATCCACCACTGCTCCAAGAAGGGACGTCTTGTGAACAGCTTCCTTTAGGATATACGGGTATCTTCCTCCAGTGTCGTTATCATTCACAAATCCTTTACTTACAATCGTAAGGCTGACCTCAAAGCCACATCCTCCAAATAGATATCTATTCTTCCTTTCATACTTAGAGTTCAAGACGAGAGAGATACGGAAATGTTATTCTTATGGGAGTTTTGTGGTCAATATTGCCACATCGCGGCAGAGACCAGTGGTCGAAGTTCACTTAAAGTTAAACCGCTGACAGAGACATACAGAATAAGTCATTAGAAAGGAATTAGCAGTTGTTAGGTGCCTTGAAATACAATAGCCGAATTTATTTATGGTTGACTTTCAAGCCGTTTTGTGGTGACATCTGGCTACCTCGCTTTCCAGAAGACACCGTACTGAACTTTAAATATGAAACTAGTTAGGAATACTGGGGAGAGGCTTAAGGCAGTCTCCAGAGCTGCTGTGGGTGTGGAACGCATCGCTCCTGTGATACTCATACACCCTAATCTTTGTACGTGTGAGATCTCAGTCGACGCAGTAACTTGTCTGAGTCTGGGCCACCAGATAGCATGGGCCTGACCACAGCTGGATACAACCATAAAACAGTCTTTGGTATAGGTCTCCAAAGTCTCTCAGTTGCCCGCGACACTGCTAGAAGACGTAATTTGGTTTTTGTATGTACATGTTTTCCCCAGGTCAGCTTCTTATCAAGTATGACGCCCAGGTACTTGGCTTCATTTGAAGAGGGTAATGTCAATTGGTGCTCTAAGCACCTTGAGTTTCCTCTATTTTGTGAACAAAACCATCTCCATCTTTATCTTAGTTTAATTGATATATAGAGAGTGTTCTGAACACTATTGCTCAGTCAGTCGAAGTACTGTTGCACAGTACTTGTTCGCACCTAGCATTAAGCAGAATAGTTATATTATCTGCGTAGCCAATAGTGTAGAAGCCTGCCAAATTAAGTCGGTAGAGAAGGCTGCGAACCTACTGAGCTCCATAGTAGTGGTGGCAAGACGTCCCCCTGAGGATAGCCTTTGCTTACCGTAACCCTAATCCAAGGAGAATGAAGACTCGTAGCGTTTTCTACAGTGATATGTACAGTGTACAGTTCTGTATTGAAGAAACTGTGCAATCCATTCTCGAAGAATATTGTTTACCCATCGTTCGCGGAAGGCTGTATCGACACTGGCGAAGGTCGTCTTATCAACGTAGATGGTAATTTAAAATGCATTTTATTACACAATCTCAATCTAAATCGCATAACACAGCGTTAAAAATTTCTTTCTAGTTTTCAAAATTAACATGCCTAGTTGTAAGAGTAAGTAAGTTAAAAAAATAAAAAAATTGGAACAAATTGAATTATAAATAAATTCCCTTTTAAGGGTATTAAATCTTCTTACTTATTTTTATTCTAAATTGAGATTAAATCTGACCAACAACTTTTCAACTTTCTGTTGCTTAAAAGCATTTTGTAAGCGCTTTAAGATGAGATATTAATTTCTGAAACCAGTATTCTGAAAATCAAGATGAAAAATTATACGAAGTTTAGATTTTAGTAGTCAGAATTACCTTATCGTGGTCAGACTGCAAATTTTGAATTCAAACTACAATTTACATTCTGAACTAAAGTTTAATACAAATATAGTTTTGAACTGAAAGTGTAAATTCTAATTAAGTTAAATCTAAAATGTTAAACTGAAGTTTAAAGTTTCTTAAGTTTTTCATATATTTTTTTCTTAGTGGCAGCTTATTTCAATTTTTTTTTTCAAAGGTGTATGTGTTATTTATAATAGGTGTCCTAGCGTTACAAACCAGCTTACCTCTAACATTATGGAAATCAGGTTCAGAAAAACCAAATTTTCATTCTGAAATTTTATGAAATACAAAATTTTCAAATTCGTATTTGTAAATCAATCTGAAGTCAGATACGAAAACAGACCGACATTTAGGTTTTCAGTCAGATTAAAAATTAATCCAAATAAATTTCTAAGCGCCCTATAATTCAACATAAATTCGTAGAAATTATGGACCTCCTCATTATTTTTTCTAAACATTTTAGCCTTTTCATCATTTATCATATTTTTTTATCTCCTTTCTTTATTTCTACAAACGTATTGAAACCTAACATTGAAAATAAGCTTGATGTAAATTTTTTTAATTTAAATGCCAACCTCGAAGAACTTCGAAGTTTGTTTTAGAAATCAAAATTACCTTGCTTAAATTTGGATCAGATATAAATTATAAAGTTTGAAAAAATCTAAGTTTTAACCAAATTTCTTCTTTCAAATTTAAATTTTAAACAATTTTTTCTTTTACTTAGACTGTAGTTAAGATTTTACATAACTTCAATCCAAAGCCCGCAAAATAGGCTTATAAAGCTAGACAGTGAGGTTAAGTAGGATTAAAAACTGGCATAAATTAAAAATTACTTTAATATTAAATCCATTTTCTCCTAAATTTCAAGTTCCTTTGAGTAAAACTTCTTTATATTTGTGTTACAAAAATGCATTTCATGCACGAGAGGGGAATATTAACGTAACTTAAGCTTCTAAAACTAGTGTCTTAGAGATAAATATTTGAAAATTTTGCGGCCCCTTTATTTTAATGATCCTTTTTATTTCAAAAATTGTTTCAAAGCTGTAGTCCATAATTTCATATTAAAATTATAGTGCAGTGCTAAATGACTATGGGAGTCGATCTCTGGGAGTATCAAACTTTTAGATGCTGCTTAAGAAATAAATACAGACAGGCAACATTAACATTCTGAATTCAAATTAGATGAAAACAAATTTTCTAAATACAAGTAGAAATCAAAACCGTATTAATAAATTTATTTTGGGGATTTTCTATTTTAAAATTCAAAGTTATTGCCAAATTACGCTTCTTGTTTATTTGCCTTTCAAAATCTTTTTTTTTTATTTTTGAGAGATTCAAGTACCCAGAAAAGAAGTATAAAATATCAAACTCTCCAAACAAACTTTCAGAAAATATCACAGCCAATTATTACAATCAGTTTGAAATCCAATTAACCTTCAGTTTGGATTCAAATCATGCACCGTATAACCGCAGACTTTCCAGTTTTCACTTAAATTTCTAATTCTTTCTTTTTCATCTATTCGCTTTTGCCTTTTAAGGTGTTGCTTGCATTCAGGGAGCAACAATAAATCTAAAGTGTAGCATCAAATTTTTGCGAATTTTCGAATTTAAGATTTTAAATTTTTCGCTTTTACCTTTAAGGTGCCGTGTTTGAGTAGCAATAATAAATCTTCGAGGTTAAATAGAAGTCAAATTTCTAGTATTTTTGAATTTTGGAATTCAATATTGTCTATTGTTTAAAAGTTTGTATGTCTTTTAGGATTTTATAAATTACATTAAACAGCTAATTCGAACTGTATTTAACGCTGAATTTGAACTCAAATTGTGCAATATACAGCGTGTTTTCTAAGTATGGGAAAAAATCATTTGCACGTTCCTCGGCTTATTTTAAGACAAAATGTTTTGCTCAATATGGTCAGATCTTCAGTTTCGAAATACAACATGATAAAGTTTAGAGAAGAAACTTGTCGATATAGTAAATTTTAAAAAAGTTTAACTCAAAAAATTAATTCTTCCGTCTGAAATTGAAGCTGATACTACGATACTTTCAGTTAAACCCAAGCTGATCTACAAATTAAAATCCAATGATGACACCTGGAAACGCCAAAAGACTATAATATTTAATAACCAAATACGTATTTTAGTTGCCATTCATAATACGTAATGGATTCTTAAATGTTATTGTAGTTTGTGAAAGCTTTTTGAATATTCTCATGCAAATGTCGCCTGTTAAAGGTAATTTTAAAATAGCCTAAGAAACTTACTCAAGATTCTTTCCCAAATTTTTCATTTGGCGTACAAAACGAAAAGTTAATTACTACGAAAATTTCTACTGATCTCCATGCCATACAATCGATTAGGAGATGAGAATCGCGAACACGAGTACAAATTTTTAATTAGACTTTGTGTAATCCCAAGGGATTGTACGATAATACCCAATACATAAACCCACCCTCCGTACTTATTAATTTTTATTTAATACTGTGACAAGGGTGGAACAATAGGAAGGTCAATAACTTACATACTCCGTACGATAGACAAAAAAAACTAGAAAGTTTCAAATATTTTTTTATTATACAAGAATGCTATGCATGCAAATTTCTGTGTATATTCGACGACGAAGAGATCTTAGCTTATTTTCATGAACAAGCCAGGGTTGGCTTTGGTTTCATTACTGTTACATACCAAAATTTAATTTTGGCCCTTGTTAATTTTTTCTTGAACGTCGATTTGTTCTGAAGGATTCTTGGAAGAACTTGTCGATAACATTTGATGATATCAATCCATCGGGTGATTAATACATATTCAAAGAATGGAAATGACCCGTCTCTGATCGTATAAGGGCCGCGGTCTCATATGAAATTTGAAATTTGTCAATATAGGAAGCGGACACATGTTTACGAGCACGAACCCTCCGGTTTACGATGGTCGCCAGAATTTGATTGCTAATACCAGCATTTATTGCCTACTGCATAAATCTTTTGCCCCTAGCAACTCCCAGTGGCGTTACATCAACAAATTGATCATTATAACAATCGTTTTGGCCTTGAATTTTTTTTTAAATTTATAACACCGGTTTTTTAAATTATTCGATTCCCACCGTGTTTTTACTTTTTATTTGAATTTCTCAAAAGCTGCTTCGTCCAAAAATAATTAATAAATTTTTTAGATTTTGATTAGTTCATTTAGAGATTATTATTTTTTGTATATGGAAAAATTTGAAGTTCTTAAAAAAATTACAGATTGTAGAGAGAATTAATTGTAAATAATTAATAATTAATTATAATCAAAATATTGCCGAAAGTTAATAAAATTATGCTGGAAGAAGGTTATTTGCTACGGCAGCAAAAAAATACATTTTAAGGTAAATAACAATCATTCTTAGAAGCAGAGTACTTTCATTTCTTTTTGAATATACTTTTTTAAAACACGAATCTTTTTATATTAATAATTTTAAAGTTTTTGAACAAATTTATTCATACAGCGTTTCTCGAAATTTGCTCCGAAATGTTTAGTTTTTAAAATAAAACTTATATTTAAATTAAAGATAATGAAAAGTATGCGTAAGGTATTTTTTGGAACTTCAAAATTGTTTAAAAATCATTTAGAAAATTTGTCATCTACACAAAAATGTTTAAATATTTTTTTTTTTAATGAAACTAATGTTTTTTATGAGTTTGAAATCCGTTTAAAAATTTTTGAGCAAATTTGTAATGTACTCAAAATAGTTTAAAAAAATGAAACTTATATTTCAAGTATTTTTTTTAAATGAAGATATTTGAGCAGATTTATTCCTGTGGCGTTACTTCTTGTAATGTACTAAATATTTTGAGTTCGGAAAAATGCCTGAAATTTTATAAAATTTAGCATAAAGAAACTTTTTCTACTCAGAACTAATTTAAGGTAGGAAAGAAGATTATTATTGGGTTTATTTGAAGTCTATTTTATGAATTTTCAATTTACAGTTTACGTCAATTGACTTTAAATGTAAGAGAAGTCCATTTATGTTTCAAAAATAACCAAAATAACGTTATACTTTATCATTGCAAGTTTTGATTTAATATTCTCCAAATTTTTGGTTCTGGGTACCTTTAAAACGTCAACGTAGGCCTTAAAAATATTAATTTTAATCAAACACTTATAAAACGACCCCAAGCAAACATTTTTGGTTTTTTTAATAAACCAATACAAACAAAATCATAAAATATTAACAGATTTACAATTTTATAGAGTTATAATTTTTCTACAATAAGATAAAGTGGTTTTATTTTTACATTTATATTATTGTTATTTCTTTTTGTTTTAAAATCTGCAGGAGAGCTTTATTAGCCACTGTACAAACAATGCTCAGAACATGTATAACTAAAGCGTGTTTTAAATTAGTCTTTATATTACTATATTATTACTTATTTATGTTAAAATCAGTTTTTATTGTTAAAAACGCCCAGGTGGAATTTTTAACATGCAAAGCTTGCTAGGATACGGCCAGGATGTTAACTTTTTTTAATTAGAGTGAGCAATGAGTTTGTTTGGACAAATAATAATTAAAATTAAATACTACGCCAATTAAAGTGTCAGAATTGATTTTCTATTATTAGATCGTAAATTCAAAGTTTTCAAATTAAATCTCGAACGTTTCAAAAATAATTTCGAAATTCATATTATTTGAAATTTAAATTAAAATTTATATTTGGAATTGACATCAGACATGGATAATTTACGAATTTAGTCTTTCATTTAGACCCCTAATAACTTGAATCGTGACACTGGCTATCATCTATCCGATATATGGAAGTCCGCTATCATTACTGGCTCCGTTCCCTCCGCCTCTAACCAATCGTCGTCACAGTCCGAAACGCTTGACCGGTTACAGCCGGTATAAAGTCGCTGCCTTGTCTTCAGAAGGGTTTCGCCTCTGACTTGGTTGACAAGTTGAGTTACCGTTACCCTTCTGTCTCTTGCTGAAAGAGTTTCGCCTCTGGCGTGGTTGACACGTTGAGTTACCATGCTCCCTTTTCCTCCTGAAGAAGCCCCTTAGAAAAGTGGGCGAAACGTCTCAAAAATGACATTGTCCCAACCCGGAAGATGTTTTGTTAATTAGTCTAAATTAATAATTTTATAAACTGCAGTTTTGAAATTTAAGGTATTAACTAAAACTGTAAACTTTTTGAGATATTTTTCATGACGTGTAATTCTAATTCAGAAGTTAGTAGTTTGGATTTGCATTGATTTTTATTTTTTTAAATTAGAATGAACAATTCATTCAGTCGATCATTTATATTTTAATAAATTACATCAAAAAGCTTGGCTGAACAAATAATAAAAGTCAAATAGTAGGTCACCAACGTGAGTAAATAATTGCTTTTCTAAGCATCTTCCACGTTTAAATGGAAAAAAAACACAGAATTAACTGTTTAGATTTTAGGTCTTTAGAACTTGATATATTCGAAAGTCCAAATAAAACCTTAGTACAACTGCAGTTTTGAAGTTTGAGTTATAACTAAAATTTAAAACTTTTTGAGACATTTTCAGGACGTTTTTAGTCATGAGTTAAATTAATTGTTTTTCAATTTTATATTTAGTTAAATTGAACAATGAGTGGTGTATTATCTATGAAAGATTGCCTATACAAATAATTAAAGTTAATTACTAGGCCACCTTCAACATGGCTGAATTATTTATTTCTTCTCTGAACTTCAGAATGTAAATTAGTTAAAACACTCAGAATTACTTTGATTTCAGATCACACATTTAGAAGTTAAAATTTACTTGATTATGCTTGAAAATAATTTCGAAACTCAAATTCACATTCCGAACTCAAATCAGATACGAATAATACATTTTCAAAATCTAATTAATATTTTATGAAGTTTGTTATCACTTAAATTTGAAAACTATCAAGTAGGTATATTACAAAATTAAGCGTGTGCGATATTGTAAAAGGTATTAATACTATAGTTATATCGAATCAGTCGATTTATTGTAGGTAGTCGATATTTCGGTTGGTTGGATTTCACCATTTAATCGATATCAATTGATTCGATGAATTGAATAAATCGCCACATCGAATAAATTCAATATAGGCTGCCGATTAAATTTCCAAACCGAATAAATCAATTGGTTAGATATATCATAGGTACATCAAATTAATCATTATATCCAATTAATCCATACATCTAATGATTCCATACGTGAAATTAAATGTTCGAACTCTACACATCGTTAATAAACTCTTAAAAAATCTCATAATTTTCTTATGAAATGTGGAATTATTTCATAAATCAAAAAAATAAAAATAAAATATGGATTAAATCGAAATGTCTCCAATAATTAAATACGCCGATATACCAATATTTCGATGCATGGCTATCTTTAGAATTCCAAATCGATATTGGATATATCGATATATCGAAAAAAATTCTAGTCCTAATCCAGACGTTCAATTTTTAATTGAAATTGTAAAACTGGATTTAAAGTTTTTGTTTAAACGAAGAGTTTAATCTATTATCTTTGTTTTATATAATTTAGATTAGCAAGCTTGTATGAATTATGTATTTTGAGTGAAAAATCAGACATTCTGCAGAATTTGGGAGGATGGCAGGTCTCCCTGTAGTGCTTAAAGTTTTGTTATTTTTGAAGTTCCTCGAATACAGTTTCCATTGGCAGTCATCAGTTTTTGAGTAGAGCTTGAACTGCATATTGGAACTTTACATTATCACCTGTCGATATTTCGATAAATCTGTTCTCTTTAAAAGGATCGTGTCAGATTTTCAAAAATGAATTTCTAAAATTAATATCCAATTACATTTTAAAATAATTCAAGCCATAAACCTTTCGGTGTTATTATAAGTTGGCAATTTTATTATTACGTTGTAATTTCATATAAATAAAAATGAAATATGTTTCCAGTTCCAGTAACAGGATATCAAAAATATCTACGCCTGTGGGCTTGCACGTGCGATTGCCCCGTTGGTTGCATATTACACATCGATAGTATTTCTCAGCAGGAAGGTATAATCCGCGACAGTGTATTACATTAGATTTCAATATATGATTTGTTCGAGAGCCATTGTCCGAGGCTTGTACAACAAAACGTTTTCGGTTGAATTGAACAGCCGGATTATTTCCCGTGCATTTTTATAGCGGTCGTAAAACGTAACGATCTTTAAGTTACACCCTCAGAGTATTTCCTGCATCTGCACCTACATGTCTAATTGAAGTAGTTGGAACTTATAGACGATACTAAAATTCAGTTTTGGGATTATGCCGGGTGATATAACAAGACAAAGCACCTTTTTTTAACCTGACTACTAATCAGATAAACTAACAATTACCGAACGTAAGTCAATAAATTAATTGAAACGTGCAGTGATATATTTAGGGGAGGTTTATTCGACAAGACACGTGCAGTAAGGGCGAGGGTTAGTTACATTATATTAGGGCTGCAGTCTGCGGTAAACCTGATGCGTATAAGGGTAACCCCAAATTAAAGTGGTGTAGGTAACTACTCCGACGTAGGTTCCATTAAAATACGCCGTAATAAAATCGAAATAAAATCCGAAAACGACGCATAAAATTTTCCCTCCGCCTTTTGTAATGCTTTAGTCTAAATCACGATGGCGTATGGAGATGTTCAAGTCCAACGTTTGATAACAGGGACCACCTTGAAGTAACACACGCTTCGATAAAACACTATACTCCATCATTCTGTTGCCTCGAGCCTTCCGCAGCACATCTGTAGAAGAAGATAATTCTATGCATAAAAAGTAAAATAAGTACGCTGGTATTAACTACAGAAATAAACATTGTGGTAACTTTTGTAAACTTCTACAGAGACGTACTTAAACATATTTTAACATCCATCGTCCTTTGAACTTTTTAAACCGCTTGTCGAGCTCTAAACCATCAAAATTAATTAGAAAAATAATAAACTAAAAAAATGTAATGAGAACACTATCACAACCTAAAACTCTTCACTCCAGAATCCAGTGCATGAGATTTATTAGTTTACCAGTTAATATATCGCAAGAACCGATTGAAATTCTGAATATAAATTGTTCCAGGTAACAGTTATTAACATATACTGCAAATTCGCTTCAGTAATATTAATGCTCACTAGGATTCTAGGTATGGAACTGACGCGTTTCACTCAAGGATATCTACAAAAATTTCATTAACCTAATATGTGATTATGTAAATTTAAAGGCAGTTTTTATGTTCATTTTTTATTACCAGTCCCATATTATGTAATGGACTCCCCAATCTCAATTATCATACTGCCTAACAGACCTTCCTCTAAATCTTTATGAAATTGGGGTTCACATGCTTTGTTCGATTTAGCGGTTAAATTTTTTAGAAATTAAGTGATTAAATATTAATGATATGTTGTATACTTAAACAATATTTTAAAGTTAATATGTTAAATTAGAATCGAAGAAGTTTAGGTGTGAGTTTTGACATTCTGGATCGAGTAAGTATTCAAGTTCATTATTCCTATGCAAAAAACATTGGCGCTTATGTTAATAAGGGTTACTTCTTCTTCTTCTTTGAATTTTTGCAACTTCCAACTTCGTCTTTATGCCTTTTTGCCATTCCTCCTATCATTCCATGCATCTTCTTGTAAAGCTCTTTCGTTCATGCCTTTTACAATTTTTTTTGCTATGGCTTTCTTGGGATTTATTTTTTAATCACAACAACCACTTGAACAGTTTTTGTATCTGCACAAGCAGGAATTTGGAGTAAAGCATCTTGAAATGTCGGTTTTGAGGAAAAGAATATTTTCGCTATACCGCCTGTTAAAAATATATTTTAAATAAGGCTTGGCCAGGAAAACTACTTAGAAACGTCCACTGCAAGGATTAGAATATTATAATTATCCACTGTCATCACTGTCGCTGAATTTAATTACTACATACCAAAGGCAAACTTAACCTAAATATTATAAGCTGATGTTGTGAGTTTAAATTCTAAAGCTTGCAGTAGACGTAATTTATATTTTTCATGGCCAAGCTTTATGTATTTTTGCAACACACCGTAGTCTTTTATATATAATATAATTACACTGAGAAAAGTCCTGGTTTCAGCTACTGAGTTAGATTCAGTTTGCTACGGCGTGGTTTGACTATAAAAGCTTGATCATATTTTGACCATAAAACTTTTTGCGCAATACTCTGCAATTATTTTTAAAATAATATACAATTTTCTAGGGGCATGTTTCCTTTCTCCTCAGTTGTAGGATATTTCTAGTCAAACATTTTAAACCAAGTTTCAACTATACGTTTTTGGTTGGCAATCAAATTGCTCCAACGCTGCTGATATGTGATTTGACCAAAAAATTCTAACGAATACGATATGGGCAAATCTATTTATCTTAATCTTAATGAACTGAATTAAATAACGGATTGGCGCCATATGGGTTTCTGGATTAGATTTGTGCAGATAATCATTTAAATCTCTCTTCTCTTATCTGAAAACTTGGAGACTCGAATTCGAAGTTATAAGTTCGAGATCGATACTTTGAATTCTGCAATACTAAATATAAATCTTCCAACCTATGTTGGAAACTGTAATCTGTTCTCCTAATTCAATATTAATTTAAGATTCTAGAAATATTCAGTGCTTCCAGCTCTCATGCTTTCGCGTGAGATCTCAAGATTCGGGTTCGGGTATCATGATGGTCATCATTAGCATCTCACGATTTTTGACAAAAATAGACCGAAATACTGAAAGTCAGTAAAATAAGAATTATTTATTGTTTTTACGTTGAAAATTTATTAATTACCTATATTTGACAAGATAGTATCATCTTTGATTTAAATAAATGGTTTTATTTCTTAAAAGTCTGTCACTTATATTTACCTCGAATTTGTACTGTTTTTGAATAAATAAAATTCTTAACCAATATAGTTTCAGGGAATACTAGCATAATATTTTCTTTTAGTAAAAGGATACTTTTGCAACTTTTGAATGACTTTTAAAAGTAAAAAATAGCTCATTTTTTTCTCACAAATTTTATGCCTTTTCAACATTTTTCTTATAAAGAAATGTTGTTTGACTTGGCACTAGTGGTAACACTTGTCAGTTTGGATTTGCTTCGTCCAATTGTTGTAATTTTTAAACATATCAATTACAGCCGATTTTTAAAATGACATTTATAGAATTCTTAATTATAAAGCATTGTATGTTGGAGATGATAGAGTTGGATTAAATGAAATCACGGAACAAAATAGACTTTAAAAATCAAAAGAATATCTTATGTTCAAGGGAAATAATTACAGCGGAATTGCTCCATTATCTTTATTGGAAAAGTAGCTCCTCAAGTGGAAACTTTGAAGTCATTAACAAAAAATGGACTATATTATATCATATTAAAGGATTAACAAAAGAATAACTATTATACATCCAGATGAAGAAATGGAATGATTTCGTAATAATTTCAGGAAAGCTATTGAAGGTAAACGAAATTGTTTGTAATGGGAGATTTCAACGCCAAGTTAAGAAAAATGCAAGGCGATAATGAAACATAATTGTTGATAATGAACAAGGGAAAAAATGTTAAACCTGAATAAACCTCTGTGTTCCTTCTCAAAAAACATAGTTTGACTCAAAGTAACTAAAATTGAAATCTACCACATTTTAATAAATCATACACAAATGATTTAAAATAAAACAAAATTACGCCATTTGGATGTGGGAACTGCAGACAACGAAATAATTAGTGCAAAAGTACCCACAAAGGCAAATCTAGAAGGATAACGTATATTTAAAAAATGATAACTTGAAAACGCTAAAACCTCGAGCGCTTACGATAGTGAACTGTACAGGATATACCAAATACTAATAAAACGTACCAACATTGGCAACAGAATAAATATAAAATGGAACTTGATTCTGATCCACTAAAACACTAAATGAAGGAGAAATCTCATTTTTTCCTGATTCTTAGACTGATATTAATTCTACAAAAATTTGATCAACTAGACTTGTTCTATGAGTTGCAGCAGCACTACGGAAATTTCAGAATTTAGTACGAAGCAAAATCTCATAAGGTGCATGTGTGACTTTTTATTTAAAATATTTATCTACTCTATTTTACGTTGAGGAGCTAAATTTTCCTAATTAGTTAAGAATCAATTGCTTAATAGCATACTCATCCAAACAAGAACGTACAAAAACTAAACAGTTCAGCTAGAGAGATAAAATTAAGCAATTATCAAAATCGCATGTATTTCTCCTATATCTCACATGTCAGGCCACACCCGGTAGATGCCTCTTGATGACAAGGGTTGAGGCTTTTCTTTTACTGAAGGGAGTATCCGTGACACTTTTGGAGGGGGTTTGAAGATGGTTTTGATGTTATGTTTTTTGAGAATCCTACCTATGCGATCCGTAACTTGGCGAATGTAGGGTAAGAAAGCAGCAGCCTGGGGTGTGCAGGTATTTTGAAGATTTTTGGGGTTTGCGGAGTGTAATTGTTTTTAAATGACCTTCCTAACATCGCTTTTGTTATACCCATTCTTGACGAGATTTACTTGGATATGGGCTAACTCGACATGAAGACTGTCGGGTTGGGACACTGTGATAGCACGATAAACGAGGGAATTGATCACGGAGAGCTTTTGTGCCGGATAATGATGTGAGTTGGCGTGAAGATAGCTATCTGTGTGTGTGGATTTGCGATAAACAGAGTGTTTACGGTTTACGGATAACCAGGAGGTCGAGAAAAGGGAGAGAACCATTCGATTCTATTTCCTGTCTCTTGCAAATAGAGCTTCGCCTCTGGCGTGGTTGACACGTTGAGTTACCGTGCTCTTTTAGTGCTCCCTTTCCTCCTGAAGAAACCCCTTAAACAAGTGGGTGAAACGTTGAGTTATTCTGTCTCAACCATGACACGGTTCCAATCCGGAAAACGATTTGTCAAACCTTTATATCACAAAACAGTGAAGATTACAACGTTCGGACACAAAGAAGACTGCGAGTTATTCAAATTACTAATAGAGAAACGCAGCAACGGCGAGAGAGAGAGAGAGAGTGAGAGGGGGGGGGGAGAGAGAGAAGGAGGTAGACACAGATCGAAAAGTGTTGGAAAAGGTAATATCATATATTTAGTTGGAGCATAGAATAAGGAAAGAAAAACCAGGATGTCAAGTATTAAATTAGCAACGTCCAAATTCAGAAAAGTATTATATGGAAAACTGTAAAAGATAATTTAATATCACAGGCATATCAAGACTATAAATAGATCACATTATTTAAAAAAATTGTCAAATATGATTTAACACTAAAGAAATGTTTTCTAAACTTTTAAAACTTTAATTCCCTGTCTTGATCTTGCAAAGGCTTCGAATTTATCTTTTCAGCTTGTTGTCGATATGTATGCTGTATGACTAGGCCAATTCCATTCGTTTCAGGCTACACGTTTTTTTTGCAACGCATAGTAATTGTAGCTAAACAACTTTCTTTTTCCAACTTTTATACAAGATATTTTCATTTCCGTACAATTAATAACTCTGTTTATGCCACCGAAGATAACACTATAGATGAACTCTTGCAACGTGTACAGTTTACCTGTCAAAATAATCGAGAATATCCTCAAATCCTTTCAAGAGTATGAAGTTCTTCAATGGGCATAAACCTGTATTAAATCTTGTGGGGGAAATATTAAACAATTTATTTGGGTTAGATTAATATTCTAATTTTATTAAAGTTACTTCTAATGTTATATCAATGTTTCTTTATCAATTCTTATTTATTTTTAAAGGGAAACCTAATAAAATCCAAACATCGTTTTGTATAAATTATCTGTTTTCAAAGTGAAGATTGCCCTTTCATGGCAACTCTGTATACAGTGACTCTCGTTATAACGCTCCCTCACGGGATCAAGAAGTGTGTACGTTATAACCGAAACACGTTATAATGTATTTATTTTATTGAAATTCAAATAATAACCGAATAAACTTGTGGAAACAAAATGTTAACTGTAACATGAAACAATTAAACTACAAAGTCTTTACACAACTTTCGCTAATAATTTAAAATATGTATATAGGTACATTATGTATGTTTAACATTTTTTTATGTATGGAATTTATTTTTAAATTTACTTATTATCCTATTCATATCAAATTTTGCTCGATATTAAATTTTAAAAATACTAATATTTCCTGTCAATCTTTTTAACAACATAATATTTTCCATAAATGACAAATTTAGACGCAGATACGAGTACAAATTTTATTTTAGGAGTCTTTATCAACCGAAAATAAAAAACTACAAATTCGTTCCGTTTTCTGTTCGTCATAGTCGTAGTTGTAACGCAGTAAAACTATTCTTACCCCGAGAATATAAATAAACCAATTTAAATGTATGCGAGACTAAAGTGACGAAGACAATAGCAAAGTCAACACATCAAAACTATGAAAGTATAAACTGTCATAGCTGATAGTGCTCAACTTTTAAATTTACTTCTAAAACTGAATTGGAATAAAATATGAGGGAAATGAAATTTCATGAGTGTAAGCAAATCTGAGAACGAATCTTATATGAGAATAAAACGGGAAGTTAGAGCTTGTGTTTTTGATGAAATGCAAGTAAATATGTGAGAAATTTCATGTCAAGTTTCAAATTTTAAGCAGCTTTATTAAACTGTCGTAAAGATAATAATTCGTTTTTTTTAAAGTCGTTTTATAATAAATTATATCAAGTGGGCCAATTTAAAATCATCTTCAGCGACTTTTGGAATTGAGGGCCTGATTGGTCCCGGAAATGTGAACGAAATTAAACAAATAAAATCATATAAATCTAGTTATCTCATCCTTTGGTATTTAAAATTAGTTGAAACATTTCATGGCTCATTTATTATTTAAATTGAATTGAATCGGATGCGATTAAAATAATTATCGTTTGTTATTCTCTTTTTAAGGTATATTTATAATAAATTTATGTAAATAAAAGGTCGCTAAATCACATTTAGTTCTGTGCTTTTTTATCTTCACTTGAACTTTGGGCTTTTACCAATAATCAGATTTTTAAATTAAGAACCTCTTAATATCAATCATAAACCGTTCCTCAGTACATTGCCGTTTTATTTATGAATCGCTATAACAGCTGATTTTTTTATTGAGTGATAATTAAATTGTTTCGTAAGTGAACATCTGTATGACACATCAAATCATTATTGCCAATTAGACCGCTTTTGGTTTTTATATCCGGACGACTGTGATCAAACCGTAACAAAGAACAGATTGTTCTTTCGGGTTTAGAAAAAAAATTCCGCAAAGAAAATGTTTATTTGCTTGTTTGTTTGTTTAATTGCTTGCTGCGTAAGATATTTATCTTTATTGCTTGATCTTAAATTTTTTGACTTAACAACTGTGAAATTACAAATTTTTGTATTTAAAAAACGTTTCTGGTTCATTGATCTAGAAATTATAGTGGCAAATGACAGTTGTTCTAAGAAAATTTGTTTGTGTTGAATCATCTCTGTAATTATACGTTATTTTATGAAATAGAAAATTAAAATAATGAAAAAAATAGATTTAAGAAACTCACTGTGAGTGATTTTTGGTAGTTCTTTTGTTTTATGGTTTTTGACTTCATTATTTTTGTCATCCACTTATTAAAAAGAGAAGCTTCTTTAAATATTTATTTATGCTTAAATCTACTCCGGGTTATTTATGTGAAAACTTTTTAAATTGTTGATTGGGTTTTCATCATTTTACTAGAATAAACGTTTCAGTCGCTGTTTCTATCATCTAAAAGTCAATTTTTGGCATATTAAAATTTGACAAAATTAAAATATAATTTTTTCTTAATATTAATCTGTTCAAACTATTACTTCGAAAATCTTTATAGGAAAGCTCCTCTTATACTAAAATACCTGAATTTAAACCTAATTTAAAATCATCAATTTTCAAATTTTTACCTTAGAGGAAAGTCGCCAAATATGGGGCCCTTTTTTTAAGCTTCAAAAAACATATAGAAATATTTGCTGTAATGAACTGCAAACGCGTCTACATATAGATCATTTCATGTATTTTAAGTGAGATATCCTAAACTGACAATTTATTTGTATTTAACACCAAATACACTGTCTAATCATGTTTACTGCAAATCCCATATTAGGCATACAGCTTTCCCAATATGGGGTCGTGGTATAGCCCAATATTGGATGTACATGTAAGCGTTGTAAATGAGTTGTTGAAGCTGGAAATTAATACAATATTTATTCAGAAAATGTTTTTTAATACAAAGTAACAAATAGGTAAGTTTTATTTGCAAAAATCACAAATGTAGTTTTTGCCAGAGTCTTCCGCACACTCAGCGTGAGCCCATTTGGTACACATGAGGCAACGAATCCATTCCTCGCCGGAAGAATTTTCAGAAAAAAGAGTGTTGCAGAAGATGCAAGCTGCATCATCTTCATCTTCAGTAAATGGTGACTCGCCACCATCATTTAAAGTTATTTCAACTTCGGAGCCTGATGAAGATGACGAAGAAAGTTTTGGTTTTTTAATTCTATTTTTCTTCAATTTTTCGAAGCTCCTCATTGGCTTTTTTAATTTTTTCGGTTTACCAGTAGACAAGATGTTTCTTGTTGCTCCGGATGTGGAAGGACTATTCTTTTTAGTGAGGCTTGTTTCCAATTCTTCTTTGTAAGGTGAGCTAGTGACTATAGCAGCTTTTCCTGTATTAGATCTTTTTTTTTTCGCTATATTCTCACCTAATTTTGGGATAGGTAGCAAGTCGGAAGGCAGCACCAGATTTGAAGAGGTTGAAGGACGAGGTACTTCTACTTCTGCTTCTTTCTCTGATACGGAAATTTCATCAGGCTGTGGAATTAAAACTTCTGATACCAAATCATTTGCATTTAATGATTCAGCTACAAATTCTTCCTCTCTGAAAATGTCACGATTGACAGGAAAAAGACCTGTTTTCACAAATCCATTAACTGCCGTCTCCACAACTGCAGCTCTCATATAAGCCTTCCCAAAAAGTTCTCCTATTTGATAAACTGTTACAACACGTCCTGGATGTTGTTTCAACCAGTTTGTAATTTCTTGTGCATAAAATGTTTTAAATGGCGACATGAATGCAACATCCAATGGTTGCATCTTGTTGGTCGAATGCGGCGGTAAGCACAAAATATGAACATTATTTTCTCTTGCAACTGTAATGACCTCTAAATTCCTAGTGTGGGTGTAGTGGCCATCGAGGATGAGTACAGCTGGATCGTCTCGAGTGGGTTTTACGTGGTTTATAAAATGTCTCAACCACTGGACAAAAATTTGTTGTTGAATCCAGCCCGATGGGTGGCAAGCGTATGCGGAACCAGGAGGCATACCGTTCATTAATTCCACTTTCATATTTTTCCTAGGAAAAATGATTAGCGGCGGAATGTATAGACCTGTTGCACTGAAACACATAACGACTGTCATAAGGGAACCTCTTTCGGCAGATGAAAGGGCTGCAACTTGTTTTTTTCCCTTCAGCGCAACAACTTTTTGATGCTTATGTTGCACTATGGTTATACCAGTCTCGTCGCAGTTAAAAATACGAGATGGATTGTGGTTCACGTTTTCTAAGAGTGGCTCATAAAGATCAAAAAACGATGCAACATTTTTTTTAGTAAATGATTTTACTCGGGCATAGGATATTCCCTGAGGTGTTCGAAAAGATATTTCTCGATTTCGTCTTAGAAAACTTTTAAGCCATTTTGATCCTGCGCATTCCTTGCTGGTATTGAATGGACTTTTTATGTTGTTTATCTTGCATAACTCAAAACTCAGTTTACAAATATCTTTTCTAGTTACCCCAAAAAAATGTTTCTCTAATTCTAAACAATGTTTTGCCAACTCCTTCTCTAATTCTTCTGAAAACACTGGCCTTCTCCCAAGCTTTCCATCGACAATTTCTTCTGGTTCTTTGTTCATTTTTACATATCTTTCCAACGTGGACTGTGGAACTCCAAATGTTTTGGCACTTTTCTTGTATCCCATGCGTTTCTCTCTGCAAGCTTTGATAGCCTCTATCATATTTTTGTTGTTCCATTTTTTTCGTTGACTTGGCGGCATCTGAAGAAATTACAAATATTTTTAGCAAACAGTTTCCTAATATGGGGTACCCCAAATAAAGCAAAGGATAGTACCCCATATTAGGCAAATTGTGGTTTCAAAACAAACTCAGGGAAAGCATGAAAATCAACTAAAATTTTTGCAATTTAAACTTCTAGAGGAGTTAAGCAGTTCTTTGTGTTTATAATTAACCAAAATTTATGTAAAAAACTTACCTTTTACCTCGGTAAAAAAGCTGTTAGCACGTACACTAAAAATTTTTTAGAGCGGGAATTTCACTGTTTTAGGTTATAATAAAGCGACGTGGTAGTTGCCTGCAACTAAATACTGACAGATTGCAGTACCCTATGAGAGCGTAATATACGCTATTTTACAATAGATGGGAGAGTTGTATTTTATGAGATATTTAGGTACCCCATATTAGGCACTATCTTCATATTAGGCGACTTTCCTCTAAGCAATTTTAATGTTGTCATATTTTCATTAATTTTTAGTTTCCTTCTACGAATTTTGAAACTGCAGCATTTCAAACAGCTTTTCATGTTAGTAAGCAATTGTTTTTTAAATCAGAAAAACAGTTGCATAGCCTTATTTCCGTTTATTATTTTTGGAAGTTTTGGCTTTCTGAATGTTCAACATTAATTTCTGCCAACTATTAAGTTTTCTCTTGTTTTAGGTTAGAAAAACTTTGCGGCTTAAAATAGAGACTGATATTTATTACTGACTTGTAATGTGCTTTAAGCTTATAGATTTTATACTTAGTATGTTTATACTATATTTTTGGTAACGTCTCATGCTTATTTTCAATTTGAGGGAAAATAATGCTTTAATTTTAATTCACATTTAGCTCTTAATTGTTTTCAATTCATCAGTATTTACAAGTATTGTACAACTCTTTAAAATATATGTCTTCAACCTTTTTCGTACTGTTTTAGTTACTTATATAATCTTGTTATACTGTTATAATCGAATTAGAATTCCAATCTAAGATCGTCTTTAGGGGTAAGATTCGACTACTTACTGAATTCAAATTTGGTATTTTTAAGCTTGGATTGTAATTCACCTTCAAAAGCAAGACTTTAGCTTCAATTTTAGAAATAAAATTTAATTCTGAAACTGTAGTTTAAGCTTAAAATTTCGACTAAGGTTTTATTTTTCAAAATTAAATTCAAATATTGTATAGAATACAATGTTGATAATTTTGAAGAAAACCTAAGAATAATAATAAAAATGTATTAATTAACAATGATTTGACGAATCAGAAAAAGGCCAATCCAAAAAGAAATTAAGGAATTTGCTGAAAAATAAAGAACTGGCAAAAAGAAGAAAACTAGAGAAAGAATTAAGAATAATCAATAAAATTCCAAAAAACGAGAATGTTTAACTAACAAACAGGAAAAAGGTGGAAACTTGGGCACTGGCAGGCAAGAAAAAGGAAGCTATCTAGGTGGAATGTAAGGGGCTTAAATTAAAACGATGGCGAACTCAGCTACAAATTTACGAAGAACAAATTAGAGATACTTGGGATCACAGAAACAAAGAGAATGGGCAAAGGAGAACTATATCTAAAAGGCGGATACCTACTAATATGTGGAGGAGTACCAAAAGAGAAAAGAGCAGTCGCTGGAGTCGGATGCCTAATAAACAGAAATAGAGTAAAAAATATTCAAAAATGGGCCTGAAAGAATATTAACAGTTCAACTAAAAGAGGAAAATGGAGATTTAATGACAGTAATAACAGCCTATGGATCTGACGAAGATGCAAAGGAAGAAAAAGATCAATCCTGGGACGATTTAAATATAGTTATAGAAAACAGTAAAGAAAAGATATACGTGATAGGAGATATTAAAGGAAGAGTACCTAGCAAGAAATGACGGCACAGTGCCAGAGTTAGTAGGAAAGTTTGCTGAACAGACGAGAAACAATAATGGTAGAAGGTTAATAGAGTTTTGTGGGCTTAATAATCTATTACTTAATAATGAATACTCACTTCGAACTCAAAATGATCCAGGACTCAGGGAAACAGAAAAATTGGCTACATTTTGATAGAAAATAGCAATAGAAGAATAGTGCATGATGTTAGGGTAAGAAGAGGGCCTGAAATTAGCAGTGGCCACTTCCTAGTTGAGGTAAAAATAGAGTATAAAAGAAAACCGGATAATAAACTCATATGTAGTAACAGAAAAATAGAGCATACCAGAATAAAGATATATAAATTAAGGGAGCCATCAATAACTATAAAATATAAAACAAAAGTGAAATAGAAGATAGAACAACTCTTGGAAAATATGGGAAACTGGACAGAAATTGAATAGAATCAACCAAACAAAATGGTGGAATGATGATATAAACAATTCAAAACAAAAAAGGATTGTGAAAAAAATTCCTGAAGAATAGAACTGATGATAATTATAAGGAATACAAAGACCAAAGAAAGGCTGTCAAAGAAACTACAAAAATGGCAAAAGAAAAAAGTTGGACACAATTTGGAGAACTGGTAGAAAGCAACAATAAAGAAAATCAAAAGATTTTCTACAAGGCACTGAAGATGAATGAGAGCTGAGGACAAAGCAAATTATAAAAGAATAAAAGACAAAGAAGGTGCACTACTAACAACAACAAGAGCTAATGGAGCGCTGGAAGTAACATTTCCAAGAACTATTAAACGGAAAGAATGCTACTGGAAGCGACTACCCATATGAAAGGAACAATGCAGAAGAACAAGAAGAAAGCGAGAGTATATCAATAGAGGAAATCGAGGAAGCATTGCAAAAACTCAAAACTGGAAAAGCTCCTGGACACGATAATATAGCACCTGAAATGCTGAAGTACTTGGATGAAGAACGTATAACAATATTTGTAGATATATGCAGCCATGCATGGAAAACAGAGAGTATCCCAAAAGACTGGAAGGTTGGTATTATTTTGCCAATATTGTGATAAAGCGATTTTATACATTGCCACACCCATTGGTATGATGTGTCATCTACGGTCATTACACTAGCATTGCACGTGGAGACTGAAACATGATATGTACAGCTATTCTTTAAAATATACAGAATAGCACGTTCGTGGTTCAAGGTGAATGCCTGTACAAGGTGGGGATCTAATTCCTATATAAGGAATCACTTTAACAGAAGCGAAGCATGATCAGTGCAAACGTCAAACAGTCATGTCGTTAAGAAGTCAGGTCCCACCCTTCGTACTCAGTGGTGTTTCCTACGATTTGTATGTAAGAGTATTTTGCTGTATTTCATTTAATGCAATTTAATTCATTGTAAGACTTGGTAATAGCTTGGAGTTAACTCAATGTTTCATATATTAACTTTAATGTTTGTAACTTATCTCAAAAATTGTCTAAGTATTTACTTGTAACTTTGGTTTTAAATAATATTTGGAAAACCTAATTCAAAGTTCAGTATATGTTACGTCAGTTGAATCAGACTTTTAATATAAAACCTCTCCGAGCAAAGCAAACCCCACGTAGCGTAGCTGGTTAAATAATACTATCTACATTTTATTAACTTATCCACTACAATACAATATTTCAAAAATTGTGATAATTATGGAGAAATTTCACTGGTATGCACTGCATTTAAAACCTACGAATCTGTATTAGAAAAGAAATTTAAAAAGTCACAGAATTAACTTTATCTGAAGAAGCCCAGAGTGGATTCGGAAAAGGCCGTAGTACACAAGACCACGTGTTAAACGGATAAATGAAAACGTACTCGCAAGAAAATCGACAGCATACATGGTCTTCATTGATATGGAAAAGGACTTTGATAAAGTGTGCAGACAAAAATATGGGAGACATTAGAGGAAAGAGGAGTAGATAAAAAGCCCATGCAAGTGATAAAAACTTTGTATAATAATAATAAAAACTACATTATACACAAAAATATGAAAGCCACTTGATTTGAAACGACTGATTGCTTAACGTAAAGGGAATGATGAGGCCTACGCTACTTAACATATTTATGGATGCCAGATGCCATACTGAAACACTGCAGATCGGCTTTCGGAAACTCAAAGAAGTAAAAATCTCAGAGTGCATTATTTGCCGATGACGCCATGATAATGGCAAAAAAGAAGAAGGCTTACAAAATAACCTAGATGCTTGGAACGAATTACTAAAGAACTATAGAATGAGACTAAATATAAGAAAAACTCAAATTATGGTAACAGTAAAAGATCATCGGATGACCAATATATGCATAAATGGTGAAAAAATTGAACAAGTGAACCATTTTCAATATCTAGGACTAACAGTGGAAGCTAATGGAAGCCAAGACCAAGACACAAATGAGAGAATTAACAAAGCGAACAAACATTTCCATGCTCTGAACAATAAATTTATAAGTAAAAGAGAAATATCTGAGAAAACTAAAATGATAGTGTTGAAAACGATATATTAACCAGTACTTACTTATGCATGTGAATTTTGGGTATTGGCGAGACAAATACTTAAGAAGAGTGAAAGGTGTAACCATGAGGGGCCGAATAAGAAATGACACAATAAGAGGAGAACGCAATGCCAAACCCACTTTAGAGTTCGTTGAACAAAAACAGCTGGGTTGGTGCAGTGAAAAACATATGGGAAGCCAAAGTACAACCGAAGAGAGGAAGGGGCTCTTGGAAGAGGAAGGCGTAAGAAAAATTGGGATTCCACAATTGCGAAAACAAAAAAGGAAAAATAATACAAGAAGCAAGTGTGCTAGCTAAAAATAAAAAACACGGAGCCGGACGTTTAGCCGCGGCCATTTCGGCGCGGCGGTTTCACCGCGGCCGTTTAACCGCAGACCTACTTGGACGCAGGGACACTAAGACGCAGGGCAAAAGGCCGCAGAGACATTAAGACGCGAAACAGTAGGACGCAAAGACGTTAAGGCGCAGAGACACTAAGACGCGTGCAGTTGTGTTATTTTAACAACTGACCTTTCTTTAGGCTTTACATTGTAAAATGTAAATGTAATTACCCATACAAAATAAAATACGTGGCTGTATATTTAAATGAAAGTCCTTATTGAGATCTTAACAAATATTAGCAATTATTAATCTTGTAATTATGAAAAAACTGTAAGAAAAAAAAAATGCTGTTACTAATTACAAACAAAATTTTTCAACAGTTTTCTGTACAATACAGAGTTTATTATTTTCTTTGTACTTGCTAAAATTAAACGAATTCTATTTGAATTTTAATAACTATAAGTTCCTAGTGGTCGGTTTTTAATTGTTCCGCTAAAAAAAATTATCTGTATAGCTTAGGATACCCTGTACAATAAACGATTTAAAACTAGAAATAAAAAATTAAATAGTCAGAATAGTTGAAAGTGCATAATAATTGGGTTTACATAATACTAAATTAAATAAACGCTAAGTTATTTTTACCTAACAATTTTGCGAATTAAAAATATTAAGAGTAATTTTAGGCATATCTTCACACTCGTATATCGTTAAATAGTGATTTTTAAAGACCTGTAATTGTAATGAGAGACATATTTATCAACCATTTTCACTAAATGTCACAAATTTAACTATATTCGTAAGACGGAGATAAACATAGTAGGATGGTATTGAATGTAAGATAGAAACAAAACGACTTAAAAGGTCCTAAACCCTTTTAGTAGGTAGTCACTTCAAAAAGGGATAAACTGCCTACCGAAGATTATCTTCGGAATAAACGTTACAAAGACGACTATTTTCAAATTGCTTACCATATGAATATTTGTAATTTATTTTCCTAAAATTGTATTTTTCAGAGTAAATAACAGGATTTAAATTTATGGGTTATCTACAATATATTTTATTTTTATTTCCTAAATAAACGAAAATTTCCAATTCGCCCCTTTTTATATTTTACTCAATTACTTTCTGTGTAAAAACTAATTTAAAGTATAAATGTCTATGTTTCTTAAAGAATCCAATTTTTGAAACTAAACTCTTACAGGTATATTTTGTTCTGCTGTTGTAACTTAGTTTTACATAAAAAATCCACTAACTAATATTGATTTTATATTCAATCAGTCTCTAAATAGTTGAGTTGTCATACACATACATACAAATGCATAAGACACTAATCACCATCTAATACAAAAGTCCAAATGTGTTAACGGATACATAAATATGTCAATCGACAAAAGAAAGCTTCATTTTTGAAAACAGATGTTAAACTTTGCGGCTTAATGTCCCTACGTCCTAATGTTTCTGCGCCCTAAATTCTCGCGGCCAAGTTTACTGCGTCATTTTGTCCCTATGGCGTAGTGTCCCTGCGGCCAAGCATGTTTGCGTCGAAACAGCCGCGGTTAAACCGCCGCGCCGAAGTGGCCGCGGTTAAATGTCCTAGACCGTAAAAAACAGTGGGCAAGGTTTATACAAACATGAAAATTTAAGAATACACCCGACACTGTAACGGTTAAAGGGTTTCTTGGACTGTATATACACTGTGTCCACATTTCGATGCTCACCATTGGTATCGCGGTTATTAGAAGACATAGATCAACGACTAAATGGGGAATGTTTTGCAGAATTCAATACTCGCGACAAATCTCATTTCAAATTCACCCTAACTTTTTTAAATTTTAAAACAATTTGAAAAAACCAAAATTTGCCGATTTCAATGTTCCCCAATAACTCGATAACACCTAATGTGACCGCTTCTAAAGTTTTACAATGTTCAGACACTTTTTTAAGACAAATTTTTTGATTTAAACGGAAACCCCCGATAGTCATTTGTTTTCAAGTTATTAGTGTTATCTTTTGTTTATCATATGGCAGCCATATTGGATTTTTGGTTAGTTAGATAGTGTTTAAAAAGAGCTTTTCAACGATGTATAACATACATGAAAAAAAATTATTTGTAGGGGAGATATTAACAAAAAATGAATTAATCTCTAATATGAAATTAGTATGCTATGAAATTAAACACCAATGAGAAATGAAAGCGAAAAGATATGCTAAGTAAGACTGTAAAATAACGAAAAGATACTGACGTTTAATTTCATATTAACAAAAAACCGACTGCCCAATAAAGAGTAGTGCTACAGAGATTAGTTAAAAAACCTTGTGTACCTACTCATAGTTATTGATAAGTAATTATTGTTAAGTATTAAGGTTAATAAGTATTGATAATGGCACATAAATATTCAAATGAAGAAAAAGTTGATATGTTGGAAGTGTATTTCAAAGCAAATAGAGACTCTGAAAATGCTTGCACGAGTTACGCTGAGCGTTTTCCGGAAAGACAACAACCACACAAGACAATTTTTAGAAGGATAATTAGCAATTTACTGAACTTTGGAAGCTTCGAACAAAAAAGAGCTAACTACGAAGTTAACGATGCTGATATACGTCAAAATAATATTTTGCAAAATGTTACGAACAATCCAAGCACATCAGTTCGCCGAGGGGCCCGAGAAACTGGAATTCCAAAATCCACTGTTTACAAAACCTTGAAGAAAAACAAATACCACCCTTAGAAACCAACAATTGTACAAGCTTGAAATCTCCACTAAAGCATCAGTTTACTTATAAAATTGTACTCAAATTTGGTATTCAAATTTCAACGTTTCAAGCTTGAAGTTATAGTTCAAGTTTGAAGTTATAGTTCAAGTTTGAAATCTCGACTGTAGCTTCATATTTCAAAATCAACTTCAAATTTGTTATAAGAATTTTAAGTTTGAATTGTACTTTGAAATCTCCACTAAAGCTTCAATTTCCAAAACTGAACTCAAATTTGACATTCAAATTTCAAGTTTTTAATTCCAGAGTTTTAGTACAGGTTTGAGATCTCCATTAAAGTTTGAAATTACGAAACCAAGTGTGCTATTCAAATGTAAAGTTGTTAATGCTGGAGTTGTAATTCAAGCCTAAAATATCGAAACAAAATTCAATTTGGTGTTCAGATTTCAAGTTTTTAGGTCTTGGGCTGTATGTAGTTCATTCAAGTTTGAAAATCCTGACTATGGCTTTAGTTTTCGGAGTCACATTCAATAGGAATTAAAAGATTTTAATGCTTGAATTGCAGTTTTAGTTTGAAATATCTACTAAAGTTTTATTTATGGAACCGAATTCAAATTTGGTATTCAAATTTCAAGCTTTTAATTTTAGAAGCGAAATTTAATTTGGTATTCAGATTTCTAGTTTTTAATCCCAGTTGTAATTCAAGTTTGATATCTCTACTAAAGCTTTAAATTACGAAACAGAATGCAAATTTGGTTTTCGTATTTCAAGTTCTGAATCCTGAAGCTGCAGATCAAGTTTGAAATCTCGACTGCAGCTTCAGTTTTCGAAATAAAATTTATTTAAATTTGGCATGGGAATTTAAAGTATTTAAGGCTAGAGTTGTAATTTAAGTTTTAAATCTTCACTAAAGCTTCAATTTGCGAAACCGAAAGCAAATTTGAAACCACAGCTTCAATTTTTCGAAATCAAATTCAAATTTGTTATAGGCATTTAAAGGTTTTAAAGCTGGAGTTGCAGTTCGAGTTAGAAATCTCTTCTAAAGTTTCAGTTTATGGAATCTAACTCAAATATGGTATTCGAATTTCAAGCTTGTAAGCCTGGAGTTATAATTGAAGCTTAAAGTAAGGTCTGCAGCAATTTTCGAGACTGAATTCAAATTTCTTATTCTAATTTTATTCATTTCCAAACTAAATGACATAATTACGAATTCAGTCTTCATCTTCCTTTGCGCAGAATTTGAACTTCGATCCTTTACTCTCACTCCAGTTTCGAATAATAATCCGAATGTGACTTTTGAATGTGGATCTTGTACTTATGGATTAATAACAGACCATTAGCCCACGCAAAACAAGGGAAAAAGATGTAGATTATATGCAGTTTAGATTCAAATTTGGCTCCTTCAGAAAGAACAAAAATTTAAAATTTTGGATTGGGGTTTGAGTTTTATTCATTTGAGTGACATTCAGATTTAGATTCATGTTTGTATATTCAGTCTAAACTAACATTTCAAAATCAAAACATGGGTTTTAGAAACATGTCTACTATTTGACAAGTAAATATTAAGGCTGCCTATCAAACTTGATAAGAAATTCGTAGTAAGACTCGTACTACTTCTTCTAACAATTTCCAATTTTTTTTTTAAATATTAGATACTAAACTCGAATCTAGTTATTGCAGAATTATGTTTATATTTTAATTTTCTCCTCTATTTTAATCGCATTTTTTCAAACTATTATTCTAGTTACATTCAGGTTTTTAGCAAATAATTGTGTTTTTCTGTATAAAAAAAGCATAACATCTGGATTTAGGCTTCAAATTTTACAGAAGTAAGGCTGACACTAAAAATATTAAAATTGTTTCGTTTATGATACGAAGTACAGTTTTAAAATACAGTATTTGAAAATCGAAAATAGCAGACTCAGATTTTAAATTTGGATATTTACATTCTGTATTCGAAATTTACGTCCCGAGTCCAGTTGGAACCTTGGATTTGAATTTAAAATACTAAAACCCGCATTCTAATCGAAAGGCTTAAATTTTCTTAATTTAACGTTTACATTTTAAATATTTCTGGTATGACAAGGTGTGTAAACTAAACTGAACTAAAACTGAACTAACTTAAATCTTAAAACTCAGCTTGCATATCGAACTTGTCGTTTGCGAAACAAATAAGCATGCTATTTGCTGTGTTAACATCTATAAAATTATACCAGTATATCCCGAAAGAATGGTTAATTTGTTTACAGAAAATCGATTTAAGGATAAAATTCAAAATTTAAATTAGGATTCAATACAGATTCTTTAAATTTCAAGCTTAGCGTTCAAAATTCGGACTTGAATTAGAGACGCACAACTGTACATATAGGCCTGAAGATTTTAATCTCAAGCTGGCCATTATAATCTGAATTTCTTAAGTCATATATTTGAATCTGAAGCTGAAGTGATTCGATTCTTTCTACATTCGAGAAATTAAACATTAAACGATACAAGCGCAGTAAAGGAAATTCCAAAGTCCATTAAGGAAGTAATTTAGCTGGGGTTTTAATATCCCATTTTGTGTAAGCACACTTAATGGTACTCATTTTTGCAGTTTTAGTTTTATAATCCGTAATTCTATACTGTTAGCTAGACGTTTTACTTGCACCATACTGCAAATGTATAAAATCCTCCATAAAGCTTAGATAGATAGGGAGCTTAACCATTTAACAGGAGGATAAAGGCTCCTCACCCACGAACTGCAGCTTGCCATTGAGTGACAACAGATAAAATATTTAGTAGGCCTGTATAAAATTAATGGGATTCATTACTGAAGGAACGACAGAAGCTGTGTTGTTATACGATTATACCTAGTACCACATATCGAGACCATTTCGTTTGTGTTAGTTTTCTTCTTTGCTCCCGTTGCGTCGAAGAAGGAAAGCCGCAGTAGTGTTCGTGCAGACCTTCGGAAATGAGCTGTAATAATATATAAAGCACTTTGTATCTTTAATACACGGTACCTAATGGCACGAAAGATGAGCTATTAACTTCGAATCTGCACTATCCCCGTAACGAAGCGCTATAAATATGTTTATTGTGCTTTGCAACGTAAAAGGGCACTTTGGGTTGTATTCTCCGGTTATCCTGATCGAAAATATCAAGCTTTACCAAGTGAAAATTTCCGGTTCATTTTAACAATTTTTAACTTTCTTGCAGAAAATTGCATTTTTAATTTAATTCGTATAAATCCGACCTAACCCAAGCCGACTCCGTATACTACAGATATTCCGGATTGTAAGGATGGAATTCTTGAGCAGTCATAATTTTATAAACTACTTGTAATCCTAAGAGGATCAGGTGTTCCGGGCCGCATTTCAACAACATTGTGGCTCGGTTTTATTATATCGTCAATGTTCAATATGCATAGGGTTCTTTCGTATCCGGCGAGCCGTGCAATATTGCACTGCGCTGCACAATGACGCTATAATTATTGGCCGTTCATATATTATATTACTTACATGAAGGTTTTATATTGAATAACAGATATGCCAGTGGTTCTCAATAACATTCTCATTCATAAATTTTGATATGAGTGCAACATAACGTAAGGAAACCTGAGCACTCGGCTTGCATGCAACGTAAAGAATTGAAGTATGATTATTAAAATTATTTTGATTAGGTATTAAAAATACAAACTAAATACTCTGCTTAACACTACTAACAATAATAAATGTATAAAGAAAGAAAATCACAAGACGAAGTTCAGCAAATGCTGTTCTTCCACTTAACCTTTAAATTTCAAACATAATGTATAATAATTAATAGAAAAACAAATGTCCATATAATTGTGAACCTAGTAACTTAATTTAAAATATAAAAGATATAAACTATAACCGCACAATTACAGATAATGGAAGCATGAGAAGGACAATAATCCCTTGCAACGTTTCTTAAATATTTTAATGTTTATATTTTTATAGTTATCTAGTAATACATTAAAAGTTGATGAAATTAGGTAACTAAATGAAGATCTAAACTTCACAGCATTATAGGTAAAGGTATCGGCAGTAACGCCCCGCGAGAGAGCATGGCCGGCAACATGGAGGGTTAAGGCCTCATGGTTCGCATGCAATCGTACGAGATGGTATTAAGCCTCACGCCTTCAACAACCGACTACCTTCTCCCTACTCCACCACTGTTGTCTCGGTTCCCAATTATTTTTAGTGACTGGGTAGGCCACCCGCCGATCATCCGACTCGGGTTCGACGCCAAGACCACCCTTGCTGTAGTCGAATGCATTAACCACTCGGCCACTCCAGCGATAAACTTCACAGCATCATGCATTCGTATTACAAGCGAATATTTACGTTCGGCATGTTATCTTACGACTCGCAGTATTTTGGATATCCAAACAGTATCTTTTAATTTATATGATATTCTCAGAGGTTTGCGAATACTGTAAATAAAATGAAGACATGAATTAGAACACGGACTTGCTTCTTATTAATTGAAGTTAGACATGGTCGATAAAATGTATTACAAAAACATCAATCTGAGAAAGTAGTCTTAATCTTGGTATCTGTTAGGCTATAATAAGCATAAGCATTTTTGAACTTCTTGGTTATTAACAGATACGGAAATATTTGGAAATACTGACTGCTTTGATAATTTTGGGTCAAATAAAACTGCACAAATTAATGAAATGTTCACTTCTGAAAAACATTCCCAGGTAGGTCAAACAGAAAGTTTAGAATTCCACACTAATGAAAACCCGTAGTCTGTTCCATGGAGTATGGGAAAAATAAGAAGTCAATGAAACAAACCGATTCAAAAATAATTTTACATATTTCGACACAATAAAACAACAACGAGCATAGATGACAGAATACTACAGTTGAAGAAAGAAGCAGAGAGGATAAAATGGGACATCATAGGACTGACAGAAGTAAGAAGAAAAGGTGAAATATGTATACAACTGGTGGAAACCGTCTAGACGGACTAGGATTTCTAATAACTAAAGAAATTGCGCTCCTTGGAAGAACATCACGCATGACATTACGGGAGACTTCAATGCGAAATTAGGAATTAAACTAGAAGAAAATGAAGGCAAAATAGGCAACTTTGGATACGACCAACAAATTAAAAGAGGCAAGAAACGAATGGAATTTCTAGAAAAAGAACGCTTTTATGCCACAAACACTTTCACCAAAGATACGGAACGGAGATGGGCATGGGTTAGTCTTAATGGGGTAACGAAAAATCAGATTGATTACATTCTAGCTTCAAATGTGAAATAATCAAAGACTAACGTTATTGATAAATAAGAAACAAAAGGGAGCTAGAGCATTTAAATAAAACAAATACGTTACTGTTAAAGCGCAAAAGAGAACAACACCAGAAAGTAATTAGAACCAAAATATAGAAACTAAAAGCATTGATGAAACAAATGATGTGCTAACTAACTACTGTAATTAAGGAAGTCTCAAAGTGGCTAAAAGGACGAAAATGTTAGAGAAAACAAAAGAAAAGTAAATAAAAATACAAGAGAAGTGATGAAGAAACACAGAGCCTTGCTAACAGTAAGACAATGAAACAATACAGAATTTTCAGAGAGAAATAAATTAATCCGTAAAATGATTAGAGGAGACATAAAAAGAACACAAAAAGAAAGACAGACAGAGTAATTAAACGATGAAGGAAATATAGAGGTTCAGAAGAGGAGATACTGCAAGTGACATAGGGTTTTTATAAGAAATTATGCAGTTCCTGAAATAAATGAAACCGAGATAATTTCAGCATTGAAAGAAATTAAAAACAATAAAGCCCATGGAAATGATGATCATTCTAGAAATTTTGAAAGAGGGAGGAGACGAGTTGTAAAAGTTCTCAAAATATTACTTAATAAATGTCTTCAAGAAGCAACAGTCTCTAAAGAATGGAATGGTGTTAAAATGGTATTACTTTAAAAAAAGGGGACAAAACAAGTTTGGAGGAATATCTACAAGCTATTGACAAAAGTCCTAACCAACAAGTTCGATATGTACCTATCAACCACGAGAACAAGCTGAGTTCAGAGCGACTACAGTACATGAGAATACCTGCACGCTGTAAAAAATTTAATCGACAAGCCTAACGAATATAACATCCCATTATACCTAGAATTTGTGGACTTCAAGAAGGCCTTTGTTAGTATAGAATTTTGGGCTGTCGAAAGAGTACTTCAAAATTGTCGAATTAACCACAGACATATAGAACGACTACGAAACCCCTATAAGAATATGAATAGGTTTACAGGAAACAACTAATCCTATCCTCAAAAAGGGAGTACGACAAGGGGATACAATCTCCTCGAAATCGAGCGGCTGCAAAATCTTTAAGTTAAAATAGTTATTTTTGTAACAAGTACCTAAAATCAAGTTTTTTGGGACGAATCGTTGCTGTTTCCGGACGAGGCGAAGCCGAGTCTGGCATAGCAGATGAGTCCCAAAAAACGATTAAGGTACGTGTTACAAACAACATTTTTTTGTTAAAGCTCCCAAAAACAGTTTAAAACCTTTTAGTATGTATGATTAATGTGATCAGAGCACATGTCACTATAATAGTACGCAAAAGGTTGCTATGACAACTTTTAGGGACTAGGCCGAAAATATAGCATTTTACGGACTTAAATGAGTGTCACTATAGAAATCAGACTTTTTGGGATTGAGTCCGGAAAAGACCCATTTTACGGACTTAAATGAGTGCGTAAAATAGCTACTTTTGGGAGCATGTACAAAAAACAAAAGTTAATAAATCTACTACGCAGCTTATCCGGAGTGATAATAAACTCTTTCACTACCGATGTTGCAAGTTTCGTTTACTGTGTGACATTTAAGTTAGGCTGATTTCACTTCATCATTTATTTATGAATTGGTTATCATATCGGTAGAAAATTTCCCAAGGGAGCTACTAATTATATTTTGGTACTCAAGCGTAGATAACTGTTTGTTTTGTTTCTGATAGTAAAAATGTATGCCAAATCAGTGGAATAGAAATTAGTTCAATTGTTGGTGACGATAAAATAGTACTCCTATTTTACATGATATGGATTTTAAGCCATTTCTTCTTACTTACCTTCCTTTCTATCTATTTTTGAAATTACAACTAGTACCTTAATGCAGTGTGTCCCAGGATTGATGTTACAATAGGTGCGATGGACTAAAAATTTTTGAATTTTATTCTAAGATTGTGGGATTAAGTCCTGCTTGGTTTGAAGATAATTTTAAGAATATTTTCAGTTTTGAAAAACAAGTCTGCCTTGACATTAAAACGAAAACTATTTTATTTTCAGGTAAAGTACCCTTTTTGTTCAGGATATGGTAACATTTTACTAAGAAGTATTGTTCAGATTGAGAAATTATGGCCCTATACAAAATTTCAGGAAGATTAGTCAATGATGGTTTTTTCATGGCCTCCTGGCAGTTATGCTGAATAAATAATTTATTGTAGATCAATGTTATCATTACGTTTCGTAAATTAAATTTGTTGTAAATATTATTTGTTTTGTTCAATGTTCTACAAATAAAATTTTTAATAAATCAATTTATTTTGTTTAATCTAAAAAATGACGGTTTAATCAAAGTAGGTAAATTTACCTGAAATTTTGTATATGACCATAATTTCTCATTCTGAACAACTTTTCTTAGTAAAATTTTGCCGTATCGAACAAAAAGGGTACTTTACCTGAAGAGGAAATAGTTTTCGTTTCAATGTCAAGGCCGACTTGTTTTTCAAAAACTGAAAATATTCTTAAAATAAAATTCAAAAATTTTTAGTCCATCGCACCTATTGTAACATCAATCCTGGGACACACTGTACATGTATAAACCTAATCTTTTTTAACTGTTTAGATTATTATTATATATTAACTAAGAAAACAAATTGATTTAAGTGGCAGAAATTTTCAGAAAGAAATTCACATTAACAAAAAAATAATCTAAGTTAAGAACTAATTTACGAGTAAGTTGAAGAATGAAATAAAGATTTAGAAAGCTTAAAATAAAAAAAGCGATTGAATTCTATTAAATCTTGGAGTAAGAATAAACAGAGATAAACTTGAAAACACAGAGTTTTTATAATGACTAGTTTACAATCTAAATTACCTTAAATTTTTGTAAATATTTCTGAGTATTTATGGAACACAAACAAAATCTTAATCTTAGCATCTGTTTGTTCCTTCTTTCTAATAATTGCATTATTGACACACTTTGTTACTTTTGAAAAATGTAAGAAATACTCTTTTTAATGCTAAATATTTGGGAAAAGAATTTGTAATTTGAAACTTTTGAGTACCCTAACTTCAAAAAGCAGACTTATGACCTGAAGGAAAACTGCATTCTGAGGAAAATAATCTTAAGTAGAAGTAGGCTAATTTGAAGAGTTTGAACTTCGGTAAGTCTTACGGAGCTTGAATTTAAAGAATATAGGAGAGGTCAGGTCTTGCAGGCCCCTGGCTTCTTTTTTCCATCTATTTCTATCCTTGGCTTTCTTCTTCCAACTTTCTACCCTCACATTTTCTACATCTTGTTGTACTGCTTTCCTCCATTCTGACTTCGGCCTACCCCTTCTTCATATTGCTCTTACTTCTGCTAACCACACGCCTTTTGGGACTCTAGTCTCCTCCACTCTGATTATATGACTTGCCCATCTGATCCTCTGTGCTTTTATGATCCTTATTATGTTTGCCTCATCATATAATTCTTTTATTTCTTCGTTGGTCCGTCTTTCCCATCTCCCATTTACCAACTTTCATCCTTACCAATTTCCTCCCCCATATGCACAAATCCCGTTGATCTTATTTGCTCAAAATCGTCACTACTGGCCGTATGATAGTTTCATACAATCTCACTTTCAATGCTCTTGATACTGTTCTTCTAGGCACCAGACCTTTTAGTGTAAATATGCTTTTATTTCCCGCCGCTATCCTGGCTTTTATTTCTTCGGAATTATCTGATTTCCTTGTTATCACCGTTCCTAGGTATACCATTCTTTCCAGTTCCTGAATAACATACTTTTTATCTCCATCCGTAAGTATCCTCAACTGCTACATGTCGCATTCTATGTGACCCCAAACCATAATATACATACTTAGTTTTGTTTTTATTGACTTTAACTTACACAATACGATCATAGATTCTCAAGAACTATGAAATAAAAATAATCTATATAAATGAATATAATATAAACGCTTTTTTTGCACACTAATAACTAAAAAATTAATAAAACAGTATTTTAAACAATACAAAGACTTTAATGATGGCAAGCATAATTAAAAAAAGATTTAAACTCGGCAAAAATGGTAAAAATAAAGTAAAATTATACGTATAAATCTAAGGACATAGAGAGCTTAAATTTAAAGGAGTACGTCGAATTCAGTAAAAACTTGGAATTAAAATAAAAGGAACTGGAAACCAAGAAAATATTTAAATCTATAAAAAAAATCAAAACAAGAAAAGATAAAAGGCGGATGTTTGAAAAAAGTTAATTATTTTGCTTCGAGAAAGAGGTGTAAACCTCTAAATGATACAAATGGTGCAAGTTAAAATTTTGTGTCTGAATTTGAAAAGAATCTGAAATTGGTTTAGACATTTATACAAAATATTAAGAAACAATAAATTGGGAAGGAGAGTTTTAATTTTGAGAACCATAAACTTAAAAATTGAAAATCGGATGAGAAGTTTGAATTTTAAGAAAATAATCTAAATTAAGTAGAAGTGGACTGTAAACAGTGGCGTAGCTAGCACTGGCTGGGCCTTGTATCAAGGATTGCTAAGGAGGCCCTCCTAGCCCAATAATAAGTAGCAATCGCAGATGGAAATGCAGAATATTATTATAAACATGTAAGTAAGGATATTTTTATAAACACTTGAACAAAATATTATTATTTGGTAATTTTAATGTAATAAGTAATTATAATATTAATTATTCGCTGTAATACATTTCACCAGAAAATAATTTGATTATTAATTTCACTGCTCAAATGGACATCAATAGGGATTTTTTTAAACCAGTTGTTATAAGTAACAGCAGAATTTATGTGGGAGTAGAGGCTGGTGGGCCCTGTATCATTGATACAGTAGATATAGCGGTTGCTACGCCCCTGGCTGTAAACAGCTTGAATTTAAAGATAAGTTCAACAAAATCATTGACTTAGGTTAAAAAGAAGGGGATTGTACGATTAGAAAATTAAAGTAAATTTTAAATGCTAACAATTTGTAGATAGAATTTCGAATATAGAAAAAAAAAATTAATATTAAAACCCCTACATTTAAAAAGGAGGTTGAATCTGTGAAGAGTGTGAAGGTATTCTTAATTCAAGAAAATAATGTAAATCCAGTAGAAAAAGATTAATTTATAAGCTTGAATTTTGATACATTTTAACAGGTATAAAGATAAAGAAAAGTTCTGCAAAATCATTGACTTAAATTAATAATAAAAAGGGTTGACGTGATTTCGAACTCTAAAGCAGCAATTGATTATACAAAAAATGGATATTACAGAATTAAAAATAATCTATACAAATACTTAGCATATAGGCATATAGTTTTTTTATAAATAATTATTTTTTTCGCTACTAGCAAAGTAAGCAGGTCTTACATCCATGGCAACAGTGACTGTAAGTGGCTAATAACATTCGAGCTGTAGTTACCCTGACGACGGAACTTTATAGTGTCACTTACCGTTGTCATTGTTACCACTGTTATTATATTGTTTTTCTTTACGTTTCCAAGTATAGGACGCATAGTTACCATAAAAACTGTCACAAAATAATTCATACTTTGCAAATAATATTTTCTTATTCTTTTAAACTACTTGCTATTGGTAGCGAAAAATATATAATAAGCAACACGGAATGTATGGACTATTAACATTTTCGGAAGGCGTCGAGCCTTGGCTTCGCCTCGGCTCGTATTCGCCTACCTCGAATGTTAATACGTCCTTACATTCCTTGTAGCTTAAATAACTATTACATACCTGTAGCTGAAAAATGAATTCTTTTCATTACTACAACTTCGAGGAAAAAGTGTAGAATTCCAAAATTAATGATGCGAAGCACGATAACTCCAATTTTTGATATAATGCCTAATGTCATTTGAAACAGCTGTAATCCTCTAAGATTTCTTGCAACTATTATAACATCAGATAATTTGGGCCCAAGAGAGTGAATACTTAGAGTTCATGGTTGAGTACCAAACGAAAACTATACAAATATATAATTAAAATCAATCTTAATTTAGCATTTACAATTAGCTGTTCTTGGCATTTCCTTCCAACCATATATTTATTTCCTTGCAATACCAATTCCCATTACGCCTGCTTTTAAAAAATACTCGAAAGACACTACATAGACGCCCTAAATAATACAGGCATTTCAATTGATGTTAAGTTTTTATTCCACAAATTTTAAAATTTAAATGCGTGAATTTGAAAAATATAAGTCTGCATACTTCGTTTCATTTTCAATTTTACCAAGTAGGTTATCAATTTCTATTATGATTCACTGTGTATGAAAGTGTATGTATATTATCTATAACCTCTTATTCGTTTCGGTATCGAGGCTGGTGCGTTGACTTACCAGCTTCAACACCGAAAGTAAAAGTATACTGTTAAAATATTTTAGCTTAAAAATTACTTGGACAGAATAAAATAATCAAGTTAATCTATGATCAAAATTGCTATTAAATCAATTGTTATCAATCTTTGGGAATATTTGACAACATATTTGTTAAAAATTAATAGCTTATAAGCTTACTATATCGAAAATGGAGGACGGTATTTTAAGCAGAATTTGTAGAAATATTTTTGATTCCATTTTCTCTAAGTTATTTCATTTCCTATTACTTTGTAATATCGAAATTGTTTATAACGTAAGCAATTTTCATAATTAAAATTTCAAAGAGTTGAATAAACTTTCTCAAATTCTCAGTATATCTGCGGTTCTTAGACATCAAATGTGTCTTACTACATCTAAGAAAGTTAGAAGGAATATTCATACCTATTACACCTTGTATAATCAAATGAGGCCAGGAACCATTAAAATATTATATTATCAATTATAAGCTAAACAAGTAATACCAAGAACATTAGTGATTCTTGCCTTCTAAAATGTATTTACCTTTAAAATATTATGTTTGGTGTCCTTTAATCGTTGGAGCTAGAAAGCAAAATTTATTTAAAAAGCTGTAATAAATTTAAATGTATGTGTAGATGCGTTATTTTTTTTTAAATTTATTAATTTCAGTAATAAGTTGGCAATGAATGATGAATGAGATAATGTTCCCTTTGGAGCTTGGAGCTTGCGCCGAAAGTAATCTGGTTGTTTTGTAATTTGAGTGAAATATCTTTATAATAACATTTCTATGACTTGTCTGAACTAAGGCATCTTAATTGTGCGATTTTCCCAATTGCTTAATTCAGTAGTTAAGTTTGTTGATTTCCTCCTATAAAAGAGCAAGCTATTATCAGTTGCAAACAGATGTTTATTGTCTCAACCTAAGCTGTTTTAAAACGGCTGTGGTTTACTTTTCTCTTTCTTAGTAGGTAATGTACCTGACTTCTTGACGCTCCATATAAACAAGTGTAAATAAACCTGCCTCAGAACACCAACTGGGTGATATATATTTTATATTTACTTGTAATTTCAGTTGAGACAGTCATTAATATTAGAACAACCTTCTCGGTTTACCACGTATACATGCATTTACCCACCCTTATTATGTGTAATACTTTTCTAATATTTCTGTCCGTGAATGAAGAACAACCTGTTAATCAATGTAATTTGGGATTTTTCTCATATTAAAGCTCCGTCCTTCAACCTTAAAACCAGACAAGATCTTTGTATTGCCTTCGCGTCTAGCTATACATCTCACACACAACTTATAATTTTATAGGTGTGCTTTATAGCTGTAAAACAAAAACGAAGGCTTGGTACATAAGAAAACCCATGCCTCATAAAATTAATTACTTACAGCAGTCGGCTAACTAGAACCTAACGTATTTTTGTAAACACTGACTAGAAGGACGTTGACACGTCAACATAAAATATTCCATTTTAAAAAAGATCCACAGAAAGGGCGTAACGAACCTTCTGTTTTCGTCAATTTTCAAATAACCGGAATATAAATTAGAAAGGTACCGAATTTGCTGTGTTTGTTAAAGTAAGAGTAGAAAGTTATTAATTTTAAAATTAAAAATGTTAAGACGCGTCTTTGAAACCTGAATATTGTAAGTAATTTGCATAAACGCTATAAATATTACTTCTATGTTTTGTATCCCACACTTAAACCTAACCCAGATGTAACTATAGTAAATTAAAATGAAGGAATGTTTAATATATAGCAACATAAAATTTAAATTATGAGTTCATCTTGTAAAGTAAATGATTTTGTGCTGATTTTATTACATGTAATTTTTAAGAAAGTAATTTTATGTTTATATTTAAATTGAAAGACTTAATTACATTGTCAATATGTGTAATGGAAAATTTACGTGTTTTTAATTAAGCTAAAAATTGTAAATTGCTTGAGAGATTATTCTGTGCTGAAAACAAAATTTTAATTTGTTCAAAAGGACTTCTAAGATGTCTTAAAATTGGGGGATAAAGTAGTAGTAGAATGGGGCCCGTTGGGCGGCCATTTTGTTTTTAATTAGGTCAATCAATTTAATCGATTGCGCAATCAAGGTCGAATTAATGGGATTAGCGGTTTAATTAGATCAATTCGCGGTTTATTTAGGGTAATTTAGATCAATCCGCGGTTTATTTAGGTCGATTTAATGGGATTAGCGGTTTAATTAGATCAATCCGCGGGTTATTTAGGACAATTTAATGAGATTACGTCATAATTAGATCAATCCGCGGTTTAATTAGATCAATCCGCGGTTTAATTAGGTCAATCAAAAAGTTTAATTAAATTCTCGATTAAAAGCGGCGGCCATCTTGGAATTAATAGCTCGATCAATCAGATTTAATTAGGTCGATTAAATTCTCGATTAAAATCGGCGGCCATCTTGGAATTAATAGCTCAATCTTCGCGGTTTATTTACTTCAATCCGCGGTTTAATTAGGTCAATCAGCGGTTTATTCAAATCGGTATTTAATCAATTCCGTGGTATCAATTCAGCCAGTAAAATTAACTAGATCGAACACTTGGGCAAGCTTCGGCAGGTTGAAACCTGTTCGCCGGCGAATATGACGTTAGTAGGGAATTATTTTTAACAACAGATAGTTTTCTAAGAAACGTTACTCATCTGGTTCGTCGCATTTTTAAAAAACAAAACCCGAAAACTAACATGTGACTTAGTATTCTTAAATCTTCGGAATGCATATTATTAAATAACAATCTATCGCCGTTAATTCAATTTTTAATTGTCAGCTGATTTACAGATGGAAATAACTCAATTTTAATTGTTACATTAAATCCCAAAATTAGCGTTTTTAAATAATGAAGCATTTTAAAACTCATTGCATTTCTAACGCCGCAACTTTTGTTAAACTTAAAAACGATTTCACAATGATGTGAAATGCGAAATGACTAATATGCTTTAAACAACCTGGGTTGAAAAAACAAGTATTGAAAAAAACCAACGTCCTATTCTTTCTAGTTTTGTAAAAATGGAAATATGATAAATAAAACTTGACAGTAATCAGTGTCTTCTTACGAAGCAATTTTAAAAACGTGCATTATGTTATTTCTGTGACTGTACCGGAAAGGCAGTTAAATAAATCTTTATGCGTAAACCCACGAAACAATACGTGATTCAAACTTTTCGGCTACAGTTTGAAATAGAATTTACATTTGACTTTCACAATGACGGGAAATTTCCTGCTGAGGATGACTAATATCCGATAACAAAAGGATTGTTCTACGGATTTTTAATCTAAGCTGAAAAAACAAGTTTGAAAACCAAGGATTTTTCCTTCTACAGTTTTAAACCTTAGAAAGATAAATACATGTCGGGTTAAATAAAACTTATCTGTAAATAGTGTTTTCTATAGCCTGTCACAGCTTTTAAACGTGAAACCGAAAAAGCAATACCGGATTTAAACTTTTAAAATTAAAGACGTTTTTATTTACGAAGTCCCAAGCCTTTGTCTTTGTAAACCGGAAACGATGTTCGTATACAAGTTAAAACCTGTCCGAAAAGGGCGAAAAGTAAGACGTATTTTTTACTGACTCAGCAGCTTTGTTTAAACGGAAACCTTTTGTGCGTGTACCGTGGGAAGAAAAAAAATCGTGAAAGTAGGGGATTGACAAACCGTATAAAACTAGCTGCATCGCTGTACTGATTCCACTTTACTGCTCCGACTCCAGCATCAACTACGTCAAGAACCATGTCTACCGTCAACGAACTCCTGCAGATTGTAGCCTCTGGCCTTATCCGTACCGAGGAAGGCTTGTGTACCATCTACGATCTAATCTGTCGTAAGATGGTATACGAAGACTACTCTTTAACGGCTGTTGAGGCCAGATGCCTTAAAGAGTTGCAAGGCTACATACTGAAGCTGCAAGAGAATCGAAGGGTAAGTAAAATTTTAAATACTGAAAATGGATTTTTTAAAATAATTCAGTCTTTATAAACTTGTCGCTAGGGAATTTAATTATCTATTAACAACCGTTTATACAGTGCGAGTCTTATTCATTATTTATTTTTTATAGGTAACTGTTGAATCACCCGGGGTTGTTGGGGAGACTAAAAAGCAGCAGCACGAGTCGATCGATAATGTTACCAATGTAAGTACACTTCTCGTAAAATCAGTTTAAGAAATTGAAGTCTTCCATGTCTGAAGTAATGCAAATTCTAATTTTTAATTCAACTTGCAGGCGTGCGGTAACAGTGAACCTTCGACTTCACGGCCTATACAGGCACCGCCCACGTCCGTTCATCATCCCAGGGACGAGCCGAGAGACGCTGTCAATGTGAGTACAGTTCTTATAAAATCAGTTTAAGAAATTTAAGTTTCCATGTCTGAAGTAAGGCAAATTCCTAATCTTTTAACTCTATTTTCAGGCATTCGGGGCCGGTGTACCGTCGACTTCACGGCAAATACCGAGGCAGGCAGCGTCTACACCCATTAAGGCGCCTAGACCTGAGGCTGCTAGCAATCAGGTAAATGTTATAAAATTTATACGATAAATTACAAATTTTTAACTGAAGTAAGGTGAATGAAAGTATTCAATTTAATTTTTGTTTTAGGTTACCAATTTAACCCGGAGGCGTGAGCCGACCTACAACGTAGGTATCCGCCAGCAGCAGCCCGCAGTTGAGGCCTTTAAATACTTCAAGGTGATTAGTCAAGGCACGAAGTTGGTTAAAAAGTTCAACCTCATGGCCAAGACAGTCACCTTGAAGCTTGCCGATGTTGGCAATGAAGCGAGTGGGCCTGCTTTATGGCTTAAGGTAAATAACTTATTTTAAACTTATAGTCTTTTGAAAAACCAATTATATTTTTTAAGAGTGTTTATTAATTAAGAAATATTATTTTTAGAATGCATTCACTGAGATTATTGACCACATGGTAGCCGACGCATCGCCATCTGACCGTGTGGGGCTGGTCATACACAGCGACAAGTTCCCTGAGAAGCCTATAGGCATATCATTTCGCCGTGTTGACCAGTTATCCGTGGAGGTCGTGATGGCGGTGCTAGACAAGATCCTACAAAGCAACGCCAGTTTCTTCTCCCAGGACGCGCTGCGAATCCAACTGGACAGGGTCTCGCTCCCTGTGGGAGGGTCTGGCGGAGAAAGGCTAACTGGCGTTAGCTACGAGGAGTTTTGTCGGCGCAGAAAAGGTATCATGGTGGTCAACAACGATGACAACCAGTGTTTGGCCAGGGCTCTAGTGCTAGCCATGGCCTGGAGGGCCAACGATCCCCTACTCCCCGTGCTAGTGAAGGGGTATCCCGAGATGGACCGACGCACTCACGAGCTATGCACTAGAGCCCGAGTGGACCTCAGCCAGGGCGGGACCAGGGACCATATAGAGCAGTTTCAGCAATATCTGGTAAATCACACAATAGTCGTGTACAATAACCGACTGGGTAAGACGGTATATTATGAAGGACCCCGGCATCACGACAAGCCAGTCCTGAATTTAATCCTTGAAAACGCGCACTACAATGTTATTACTAATTTATGCTCAGCTTTTTCAACTACCTACTTTTGCGAGATGTGCCGTATTCGCACTAATAACAAGATACGCCATAAAGGCTGTAAATACATTTGTCCGTCCTGTCACACTTCACCCCCCTGTAATTTGAATGTGGACCTCGTTAAGTGCAACGAGTGCCACAGAGATTTTCGCGGTCAAGCCTGTTTTACTGAGCATACCAAAAATCTGTGTAAGGCTTTGCGGAGGTGCCCAACCTGTCTGTATAGTGTGTGGACTGACAAAAAGTCCAATCATAAATGTGGATTCAAGTACTGCAGTAGATGTAGGTCCGAGCAACCCATACGTCATCTTTGTCATATGTCAAAGAATATCGCGAATAAGAAAAAGTTAGACAAACATTTTGGTTTTGCCTTTTATGATTTTGAATGTCGACAGGACTCTCTCGTGGATGGTACAGATAATGTTTATCTGCATCAGCCAAACTTGTGCGTTGTACAGAACGTGTGTAAGTCGTGCATTGACGACGCCGATATCAATAAAGATTGCAACAAGTGCGGAAAGCGCCAGCACATTTTTAGAGAGAATCCTGTCGATGAACTGTTAAATTTCATTTTAAATTTCAAGAAATCGGTAGGATCCGTAGTTGCTCTGGCGCACAACGCTAAAGGCTATGATTCACAATTTGTATTACGCCGGATTATTAGTCAGAAGGAACGGTGGAACCCTAAAATTATATCCAATGGCACTAAGCTGATGTCCATTTCCTGCGGCGAAGACATCAAATTTTTAGATTCTCTGAACTACATGCCGATGCCGCTTAGCAAGTTACCCAAGACGTTTGGTTTCCAGGGCTCCAAAGGGTTCTTCCCGCACTTCTTTAATACTCTGGGTAATCAAAATTATGTTGGGCCAATGCCAGCTACACACTATTACGGGGCTGACGAGATGGCTACGTCGACTAGAAGTGAGTTTCTTGCTTGGTATAGAGGCGAGGTCGAGCGAGATGCAGTATTCAACCTGCAAGAAGAGCTTGTTAAATACTGCATTTCTGACGTCGATATACTGAGGAAGGCTTGCTTGGAGTTTTGGCGTAGTTATTGCACGTCAAACGGCGTTGATCCCTTCCGTGAAGCATGCACGATTGCTGGTTCCTGCAATGCAGTCTTCAGACGTAAGTTTCTTACAGCTGATACAATAGGCCTTATACCCCCAAACGGTTATAGAATGGCCGACAAGCAATCAGCTATCGCCATCAAATGGCTGTTATATCTTGAACACTCTTTGGATATTCAAATTAAACACGCGGGTAATAGTCGCGAGGTTAGACTTAGGGAGGGCTGCTTGGTCGATGGCTTCTGCGAGGCTACGAACACTGTATACCAGTTCCAGGGTTGTTACTACCACGGTTGCGAAGCTTGTTTCCCTGATCAAACGGCGCAACTTGGTGGTGACAAAAATGAAACGATGTTTATGCGTCGTGAGAAGACAGAGGCCACAGCAGCTCGCATCCGATCCTATGGGTATAACCTCGTTGAAATGAAAGAATGTCGTTTTAAAATTTTTCTAAAAACTAATATTCAGGCCGCAGAATTTTTGGCAAATCACAACGTTATTAGACACGAACCCTTAAACCCACGAAATAGTTTCTTCGGTGGGCGTACCAATGCGATTAAGTTGCATCACAAGGTAGAAAAGGATGAGAAGATCAGGTATTTAGACGTCTGTTCACTGTATCCCTTTGTTAATAAGTATGGGAAATACCCCATAGGGCATCCTAAAATTCATGTGGGCAGGGATAAATGTGAACAGATTGATCTTAATTCTGTAGAGGGCATTGTCAAGTGTACGATTGTACCACCAACCGATCTATATCATCCTGTTCTACCTCTTAGAATGCACGGTAAATTGATGTTTGTTCTGTGTAGGACTTGTGCTGAGGACAAGTTTATGGGCGAGTGTGCTCATACGCAGGATGAGCGTCAATTTACCGGTACTTACGTGGCGGATGAACTCCGGAAAGCTATTTCGCTGGGCTACAGGGTGATAGAAATTTTAGAAGTTTGGGAATATAAGGTCGCTCAGTACAACAAGGCAACGAAAACAGGGGGACTCTTTTCAGATTACGTTAATAATTTCGTGAAGATAAAGCAGGAGTGTAGTGGATGGCCTTCTTGGTGTACGGATGACCAGGCCAAGGATCGGTATGTTTCCGAATACGCTGATCGAGAGGGGGTTGCATTAGATAAAAGTAAAATCGCGTCAAATCCGGGTATGCGGTACATTGCGAAATTGTGTTTAAACAGCTTCTGGGGTAAGTTTGCCCAGAGAGAAAATCTAATGCAGTCCTCTATCATCACGGACTCGAATGAGTTATTCAAGAAGCTTACCGATCCTTCGGTTGAAGTCCATACATTAACTCCTGTGGACGATGATACGGTTATTCTAAATTGGGACAGGCCGGACGAGTGTATTCAGCCATTGAATACCGTCAATGTCGCGCTAGCTGCATATACGACAGCTAATGCACGCCTCGAGCTGTATAAGTATTTGGAAAAGCTGGGTAGACGTGTGCTGTACTTCGATACCGACAGTGTGATTTTTACACAGCGACCGGGTGAGTGGGTACCCGAAACAGGAGATTTCCTCGGTGACATGACCGACGAGATCGAGTGTTACGGGCCCGGTAGTTACATTGTCGAGTTCGTTAGTGGCGGACCTAAGAATTATGCCTTTAAGGTGTTTTCTACCAATAAGAATGGCTTTATATTTATTTGCAAAGTTAAAGGGATAACCCTGAATTTTAAAAATTCCGAAAGTGTAAATTTCGAGACCCTTAAAGACATGGTTCTTAACGACGCAGAGGCCACGTACGTTCAAACCGATAGAAAGATTGTCAGAACACCTGTGCACGAGGTCGTTTCCAAGCCTGAACGGAAGATGTTCCGAGTTCAGTATACGAAGCGGCGTCGTGTAGAGGATAGTTTTGACACGCTTCCTTTCGGTTATAGAACGTAAGTTAGTAATAACATGGTAGATTTCCACCGATATAGCTGAAACTGCTCGTCATCTCCCAGTAATTAATTTTAGTTTTATTTTGTACGTTAGCATAATTAATCTTAGTTTTTATATATTATTCTTAGTTTAGCTTGTATATACTTTTTCATATCACATTAGTTTTAAGTTCAAATATTAGTATTTTAAAATGTATATAACTCTGTATAGCCAAATTTATCTTTAGTTATTCATTTTTAATCATTTATCAGTACTCTATTATAATAGTTTTTTAACTTCCAAGTATCAGCATTTTTTACTCTGTAGATAATTTTATGCTACCAAGTTTAACTCTAGTTAATCAATTTTATGTAACCAAGTTTTAATCAATTTTAACTATTAATGTTACTGCTGTACTTATCACTTACACTTTCGTTATACGATTATTATTATATACATAATTCACTTTTTATACCCACCAACATATATGGAAATAATAATAATCCAAGTTTAACTCTAGTTAATCGATTTTATGTAACCAAATTTTAATCAATTTTAACTATTAATGTTACTGCTGTACTTATCACTTACACTTTCGTTATACGATTATTATTATATACATAATTCACTTTTTATACCCACCAACATATATGGAAATAATAATAATCCAAGTTTAACTCTAGTTAATCGATTTTATGTAACCAAGTTTTAATCAATTTTAACTATTAATGTTACTGCTGTACTTATCACTTACACTTTCGTTATACGATTATTATTATATACATAATTCACTTTTTATACCCACCAACATATATGGAAATAATAATAAACTCTTATACAAATCGAAATTTTTCTTTGTTTTACTTCGTGGAGAATAAGAAACAAGAAATCGTTTAAAAAAGTTTTATTTATATAAAAAAGTGCACTTACAATTTATACATTAGATTGTATTACATTTAGTATGTCATACGCCAAAGTTGACAAGTTTATCTTCGGGAAATAACTGTCGTATATCAGCTTGATGAGCCGATCGTTGCTTTTTAAATTATTATCAAACATACTTAGAAAATCTAAAGTTGATACATTATTCATTTTTAAATATAAATACACTAAACAGTAATGGCCGCAAAAATTTGAAGTCATACTCTGGATCATTCTGGTATTACTTTTACAAGATTTACAATTCTTCTGAATAAAATTATAATGACGTCCTTCGGGGTGGCGTCCGAATGAATCAAAGTACTCGCCATGACCATTTTCATCGATGTAGAAGGCTGCCCAGTGTTCCCCGGGTTTATAAGATGGATCTGTGTTTGCCACAATCGCACATGGTCTAATTATAAACGTAGGCAATTCATCAGAAGCATAAACATGTCGATTCACATTCGACTGACTCGGTATTGTCTGTAGAGCTCTCTTTATTTCTAACGTGTTCATTGTACCAATCAGATAAAAGTAGTACGTTTTCAACGGCACAAACAGGATTTTCAATTGTATGACTCATACAACGTACTGCAGTTTTCTTTTTCTTCAATTTATTTAAAGACGGACACCCAAATTCCTCCAAATTTATAACAGTTTGTTTGAGAAAGCTTAAAACTTTCTTCTTCTCTTCGCCTTTAACAAAGACTGTATCGAAGCACTGCACCACACGTTTGAGTTCTAGTTCAAACTCTTCAAAATTTACGAAGCCTGAATCCCAAGGCACTCCGTGAAAATAATTTTCTAGATATGTCACGTCCTTTTTTACAGAAGCAGGTAGCGATGAATAAATTTGAGGGGGTTCGAAGTGAAGGATTTCAATTTTGTTTCCGTCGCCGGAAATAATAACAACTTCTTTTGGAATGAACTTTTTGTCTGCTCCACGGAAACCTTGCAAGTCAACGAATACGTCCATACTATGCAGCTACAAGCACCTGACTAAATCCCCACTTGCAACAAAACCTGTTTTAACTGCTAAAATCCACCACCACGTTTCGGTGTTTATCAATTTCGATTACGTTGTCAAATTCTGCGTATAGCAGACAATTCACTGTTTCTTTCAAAGCTTCTTCAAATCCAACTTCTACACGCAGTGAACCATTCTTCACAAGATTCCAATGAGTGCTGGCGTTTGCCGATAAATCTGGTGTTAGGTCAAAAACGAAAAAACAATATCCTTTAGAGTAATTTTCGCGTGAAATATCGTTACCCTCGTTCAGAAAATGAATTCCTGTCCCCGAAAATAAGGTGTGGTAGGCCCGAACGTACATTCCGTCCTTTGTAAAATCTGGTTGTAAAGGTTTAGTAGGAATCTGTTGTCCGTCAATATACAATGAAAAATAATTCATTTTAAAGTGATCGAAATTAAAGGGATTGGATGCATAATCGCCGTTGAATGCTTTATTTGTCACAAATCCGACAATGCAGCGTTTCGGTAATTGTCCGAGAAACACATTGTCTAAGGATTTTCTTTGTACACCTGATGGAATTGTTAAAACCTTGACATCAGTTCTAGTTATTGGATATTTAGATGTAGCCGTTGCCAGAGCTTTAGTGTGAGCTATCAAAATGCTGGGGTTTATCTTCATTCTTCTTATTAATAAACTAGCGTCAGTAATTTTCACTTTATACGTCGAACCCGCGATAGCCATTAAACTAAACGTGTCACGTGACCGAACAAACTTTATCTTCATTTCAACACCGTTAATAAGAAATTTCTCTTGATTAAACAAATCCGCATGAACATGGCCCATTAATTCAACTTGTTTACTCTTACTCGTGAACGACCGCCTTTTATCTAGTCCACTGTTTTCATCGCCTGTGGCGTCCATTTTTCCAGCTGTATCATTATACCATAGCGAACAGGTCAAGTGAGAACTCTTAGCTTCAGGCCCATAATTCAAAAGAGTCTCTATGTATGAACGGTAGGCGTAAGTATTGTTTGGAGGTGATACCAATTTTTGATTTAAATATATCTCCACTTGACTAAAAAGAGAATGTAGCCAATTATTTACGGGGGCTGGTTTGTCCTCATCGCCTAGAGGTGTATCGTCTTGTTTCACTATTTTTGCGGTTACATGTAGCATAGTTTGACTCAGGTCCAGGTAATCATTTCCATTCCCGGGTACAATAAATTCGATAGGTGCGTCATCAGTAAGCGAAGAAAGTGGTTTATAAAATATCCATTGTCCATTTTCGATACTAGTTTGAGTCGAAGGTAACGCGAACAAGTCCAGCTCGGATTTAATGCATTCACAAGAATGAGCATGTAGAAAAGACATTTTTAAATTTTAGTAAATATATCACTATGTTCTGTTTTCGTAGTATTTTTACGCTTGACGACCCTTCCAGGAGATCTTGATATAGACTGAGTAATGTTTAATGTGCGTGGTCTTTTATACCCGGATCCGTCCATTAAAGTGCTGATTTTTGCATCGGCTTTACGTTTTAAATTTTTTCCAGCTTCTTCTAATCTATTGTGAAAGGCTTCTTTAACGGTGCGCTTGTCGGCTAGATCGTTTAAAAAATTACTCCCACTTCTCAAGGCTTCTTCCCCCACCACTCGAGCACCAGTCTTAAAAAGAGGAAGGATGCTGCGAAATATACCGCCCAGAAATGATCCAATTCCATGTCCACGTTGATAAGGAGCTCCTCTGTAAATAGCCCCAATACCACTCCCTGCCTGTTGTACGTAATATTGTTGATAGGGACAATCCATCATTAATTAATTTTCTTGAAGTGTAGTTTCAAGCTCAGAGTTCCAAACTCGAATGGCATCGAGGCTCCGGTCTCGGTCCTTATATCTATCTCGAGATTTTCAAATTCTTTTCTCATCACAGGGATGTAGTGAGTGGGCGAGAATATTACATCTTTATGACATCCGTAATTATAATTGTCTGAGGTTATATTGATAATACGCACAAGTGGTGATAAAACATCGCCAACAAGTTGAGGTTCTACAATATCGCAATATACAAACATTTGAGATGGCAGGCCTACCCAGATATTTGAGGGGTGGGACGGGGCTTGGTTGAGTGCAATGTTTGTCCCCGGTTTATATCCAAGTTGAAGAGCCAATCTTTGTGATAATCCCAGTACGGCTAGCTGCTCTTTTAAGTTTAACGACACCCGTTTAGTAACTTTATTGTACTTAAATTCCAACAGCCTACTTAGTAATTGATGACTGTTAATCGTCGTAATAACATCTTCAATATTCTCGTAATTCCCGGCTGGTATGTGAAAAACAAACCATCCGTCATTTTCGTATAAAACTTCTGAGCTGTCTTTGAAATGGCTGCTAGCATTTTTTAGCACCGCTTCTTTGTCTTCAGCGTTAGGCGGCGTTAGACGATAATAAATTAAGTTATCCGTGTCTGTCACAGCTAAAAAGGAACACGGATATTGAATTTCAGCAATTCCAACAACCCAGTTACTAGTTAACCTTACACGTTTATGTAACTGTGTAATAAACTTTGTTGTAGTGTTTTTGGGAAAATATTTCATTGAACTGTTGCTTAAGAGAGTTAGATAAAATTCGTTCTCCATTTTTTCACAAACGTTTAAGTTCTGAAGCTGCTACCCAACTATTAAATTTGTCGCTGTACCCCCTCCACTTCACTAAATAATATTTTGATTTGCCACGACCTTTTTCAGCTAACACTTTATCGATTTTAAATACTGTGTCTTTTTCTAACGTTACAGGTTGTAGCTCTTCCTCGTAGAAAGTTCCTTCAATAATTTCGTCGTTTAAATCAACTATTCTGTATACAGGCGGCTTCCGCTGTATAGTCGCGCAGATTTTAAAGACCTCTTCACTCCAATTTGTCTCGTAACCTTTCTCGAATGTATGTTTTGTTCTACTGATTCTAACATGCTGATTCACTTTAAATTTAGGTTTTCTTTGTACCCCCACTCCTCCACGATAAAGGTTGTTCCATACTTCCAATACATTTTGTTCGTTTACGTTACTCGGGGGCATTTTGATGCTCGAGTGGTATCTATTGTTATATGATGAAACTAAATCTTGTAGTACATCGATGTATCTGTACGAGTTTGAATAGGTAAAGTAACGCCACATTCTTGTTTTAAGTGTTCGGTTGAATCTTTCAACTACGGCCGCTTTTACATCGGGATTATTGGTAACAAAGAAATTAATGTCATGTTCTTTAAACAGTTTCTGCACGGGCGCTGCCACAAACTCTTTGCCTTTGTCAGTTTGAATTTTTAAAGGAGTCGTTTCACATTCGTTAAATATTTCTTTAAAAGCTTCTACTACTGATGCTGCAGTCTTAGATTTTAAAGGTCTTACCCAAGCCATTTTGCTAAAGACATCTATTACTGTTAAAATATAATTATTTCCATCGTTGTATTTAGTCAAAGTCCTCATGTCGCAAAGATCAGCCTGCCATAATTCAAACATGTTGCTAACAACGTACTTGTTTCTTGGAAAATATTTTCTAAGAGGTTTATGAACAGTGTAAGCATCCTGTTTCTTTAACCACTCTTCTACGTCTGCTTTTGGAACTTGATTTTTTACAGAGTTTATTAATGAATCGGCACCAGAATATCCAACAGGGTTTAAAGGGTCGTAGTAGATGGTATTCAAATCAACCATTTTTAAAGTTTAAGTCTTGCCCAGCCCAGAGATTTAGCCGAGCGTGTCGTGTTGCCTAAAGTTTTACGCTTTTTAGAGCGTGTGCTAGCAGGTGTTTGTTGACTGGTTGAGGCAGTTCCAGAAACTTCTTTTATACGCCCTTCTGAATCGGCATCGTAGTCTTCGGGCTTCACTTCTGATTTTAAAAATTTTGGCGATTGATTATAAGATGAAACATTACGTCGTTTAGGGTTACCTATTAACTCATGCGGTATATTTTTCTCATTCATAAAGGATGCAAACTGCTCCCAGCCTGCAGGATTTGAACTTTTGCGAGGTCTTAGTGTATCATTTATTAGATCGATAATATTTGATGACGGTAGAATTTCACCTTTTATGGAGACGGTTCCCTTATCATCCCAATCAATTGAGCCAGTTGAAGATAAAATATTAATAAGATTCTTCGCCTTTCTCTTATACGTATCGGGTAGTGTGGCTAGTATGTCTGAATGCTGTAAAGATTCTTGTTTGACTTCCACAGGCACGTTGACTGGCTGACGAGACTGGTCCGTAAAGTGTAAATATCTTTGCAACACCTGATTGTACTGGGCCCATTTGTCATGATCCGATAATTTGGAACCAAGAACTTTTTGCATGTCTTCGTCTAATTGAGATAATATTTTTGGTTGTGTATTTTCAGAAACAGTTAACCGTTGTAGCAACTCGGGAGGCACAATCATCATTTTCTTAGCATGCTCCATTTTTTAGTTTATTTTAGCAAACTTCCCAGAATTCCGCTAATTAGTGGAGCAAGAATTAACGGTAGTAATGCACCACCTTTTTGTATTAACAATTTTCTCTTCTTGAATATAGGTTCCCCGGGTTTCACCAATCGCCTTAGGATGTGTTTGTGTTGAGAGAGTCGCCTTTTCTGATGAATACTTAATGGAACTTTTCCTTTTAAAGTGTTATAAATACATTCACAAATACAATGAATTTCTTTATCACCCACGGCCTTTAAGAGAGCCGCTCGCTCCTTAGGTCCGAGTTTTGCTAGGGCACGGAGCAATTCAGAGTTTTTAATCACAGCGTGAGGCATCATGCACTAATGACGCTAGATTTATAGGTGTTGTTGTATTTATACTCCTTCTTCGGCACATACACATAACATGAACCATCCTCTCGAAATATAGATGTTCTGAATCTAAACTCATCGGGTGTTGATTGTTTTAAGTCGAAGAGTAAATAGCCGTGAGGCTTGGAAGTTGCGTCTTGGTACGCTTCTTGTAGAAATTTAATGTTTGAAGGGACTATTTGACACGCTAAATGACGTATTTGAGTTCCATCTCGTGGATTTTTAAAATATATGATGTAGTGTGCATTAAGGGAAATATCCCTCTGCCCTTTGCCCTGATGAAATATATTTTGTGTTATGAAAAACACGCTTAAATTTCTATGATGACACCCCTTAGTAAATATATCTACAATACTGCCGTTTGTCTCGCGCATTAAATCGTCAATAATTATTAAATTTGGTTGAACCCCGTCAAACTGGTCCATATTTGGTAGTCCTTGTTGAAATTCAGCTATGGAGCTTAAGTCTTTATATAAAGGTTGCCACTCATCATAAAACCAAATTACTTTTTCAAATTTCACATTGCATATATTATCGCTGTTCATATTTTTTAAAAAATCAACTACAAAAAACGACTTTCCACACCCTGACGGTCCCGCAACAATTGCAGAAAACGGATGTTGAAACTGGCACTCCATGTTTATTGCATCAACGTCAGAGTTAAACTGGCTGTAGGATAAAGAATTAGAAATTTATATAAATAATAAGACAGGTATACGTGGAAACAATATTTATTTATTTATCTATTAACACCACCAGCAATGTACAATCGATCATCAGACCCTACACTACCTTGAATTACAGTAATAACAAAATTTTTAAAATTATAAATCAATTCACCTAAAACATCTTCACCCCTATAATCTATTTTATAGGTGTCTGAAAGTAAAACGTCTAATACGTCAAAATTTCCAGAATTTTCAACAATACATGCTACATCTGTATAAAACTCAGTAAATAACACAGACATCTTCATAGCACTCCTTTTCAATGTCTCTAGGCGCACAAAGAGAAAATCTTTCATGTCCACAATTTTCGCTAGCGTAGAATACATTGCGTAAAGTTCAAATGTTTCTGTACCAGTTTTTGGTACAAATTTACACGTTTGCCACCCCGTACAGAGCATTTTGTAACGCTGCAAATCGAAGTTTAAACTACCTTCACGCAAGGACACTAATATCTCGGGTAGAACATTAACGAACTCCTTGAACGCTTCTTCTTCGAATTCTACCCCAGCTTCAATACCGCTTTTAACGATGCGGACAACCGGGGCAAAATCTTTATACGGATCCATTCCAATATGTATCAACTTACTTGCAGAATTATTTAACGGGATGTAAGACTCGCAAAGTAGACGCTTCCTCTCGTTTCGTACCAGGTTTCTCTGCTGCGCGTCATCTTCAGAGGGTTTAACACCGTATGCAGGCCGGACTTCTTCTTGAAACACACGCACGTCTTCTTCGGTGATATGGCGTTGTGGCGAAAAACTTCGGGGTCGCTCTTTGGTTACTGATGTAGACTTCTGGACGCCGCCTCGACGCGATTTATCATATGGAGCCCAACGCTTCCTGGCCTCAACGGTTGAATTTTCTTGCTGGTTATTCATAACTTACTCAATAGGTCACTAGGTAGAAAGCACAGATAGGAACTCTGAATGGCCGAGTAGGAACTCTGTTCGCTTATTTATACCGTAGTGTAGGATGGAAGGGGAGATGTCTCACATACAAGTCGAAACATGCCTTTTCATGGCGCAACTTGTAGAATAATCTAGAAAGATTCTTTGAACAATGGTCATTGTTTGCGATAATCACACAATGGCTGTCACATTAGCCATTTCCTGTATTCCGGGAATTTGAAATAAGTTACTTTTATTATTGTTTACACCCGAGTGGGTGATTGACGTTTTGATGACTCATGTGTTTTTCCGTGATGTCACAGCTGAATTTGAATAAACCGCTGAATAATCTAATTAAACCGCTAACCTGATTGAACTAGTTATAATGATTGATTAAACTGCTTGAGCTATTAATTCCAAGATGGCCGCCGCTTTTAATCGAAATTTTGATGGATTAAATTGATCGAGCTATTAATTCCAAGATGGCCGCCGCTTTTAATCGAGAATTTAATTAAACTTTTTGATTGACCTAATTAAACCGCGGATTGATCTAATTAAACCGCGGATTGATCTAATTATGACGTAATCTCATTAAATTGTCCTAAATAACCCGCGGATTGATCTAATTAAACCGCTAATCCCATTAAATCGACCTAAATAAACCGCGGATTGATCTAAATTACCCTAAATAAACCGCGAATTGATCTAATTAAACCGCTAATCCCATTAATTCGACCTTGATTGCGCAATCGATTAAATTGATTGACCTAATTAAAAACAAAATGGCCGCCCAACGGGCCCCATTCTACTAGTAGTAGTTGGTTGTTGCACTTTAGGAAAATTTTAGAGGCCGTCAAAATTAAGTTCTTCATACATTTTCTCCTACCGAATTATTTATTTATAATTAGCAATGAATAAATTAAAGAAAAATTTAGACTTTATAAGAGAAAATTCGGACACAATTTTTTTGTTATTTAAGTTATTTAAGTTTAAAAACTATTCTGTAAAAATTAATTGATAATAACACAATAGTAAACTGTTAAAGACAATACTTTTAACTGAAACGTTTATTTACAAGAAACCCTTTCTGTAACGTTCAAAAAATGATTATTTATTTGTTTATTTATTATTGCTTTATTACCTATTGTCTTGTCAACAACTCTTGTAAAAACAGTTCCAGAGCAACCCAATCATTGCTACAGCAACAAAATAGAATTTTCTAAAATTCAAACAAACCAAGTCGCTCTAATAATTTTGAGAACCTTGTACAATCTCTCAATTATTTGCAGAATTATTCTTAAGCTACAATTTTGAAAATACAAAATTAATTTATTTGATTTTTAAATTGGCAATTTTAGACACACAGTTTGCAATATCTCTAAATTTTCACAGAAGCTTTTAATCGATTCTTGTTTACAGAACGGATTGAAAATAATGAAAAAGTAATAACATCTTCGTCTTCAACTTGGAGAAAGACTTTCTTCATAGTCTTCAGTATGAATTCAAAAATAGAAAACCAAAAATCTTAGCTTAATATTCAGACGTGTTTATTGAAGTCGTTTAATTTAGTTCTAACACCTTTATTTGCCACATAAATTCAAGGTAATTTTTTATTCCAAAACAGCCCATTTAAAAAGGCCTGATACAGAAGTTTTGAAGCTTGAACTGGAAGACTTAATAGCATTCTGATAAATAGAAATTTTACAATTTTTCTTGAATAAAGTTCTTAAGATGCTTGAAAATTTGTAATCTGTCATGATATTGTAAACTTTCAAATTGAAATTTCACAAAGGAAAATAAAGATTGTAAATTCGGACAACAAACTTGTGTATTGTTTTAGTTACTTAACCATTGCTTCATTAGCATTAGAATTAGCAATATTGACTTTTTTAAATGCAAACGTAAAATGCAACTTGAATCTTAAGTACGAGGTGTGTTCAATTGAAACCCATCTTTAGTCCATAAAAAATTTATTCAGAAATACAAATAATACCACCACAATTAAGGCACCTATCCCATTGTTTCACCAACCGATGTATACCCTGCTCATAGAATTCTTGTGGCTGCTGACTGAAGAATTCTTTCACAGAAAAGAAAATATTCAACAGAAGAAATGGACTATTTTAGAGCATCCACCCTACAGCCTAGATTTATCGCCTAGGATTTCCAAATTTTTGGGCCACTGAAAAGTGCGTTAAAAGGTAAACGTTTTCAGTCGAACGCAGAAGTACAAAACGATGTGAAAGAATTCTTCAGTCAGCAGCCACAAGAATTCTATGAGCAGGGGGTATACATCGGTTAGTGAAACAATGGGATAGGTGCCTTAATTGTGGTGGTAATTATTTGTAATTTTATTTCTGAATAATTTTTGTATGGACTAAAGATGGGTTTCAATTGAACACACTTCTTATTTTTTACAGTTTTCTTTGCAGAATTTACAAAATTCAGTTTAACACCCAATCAAAGTTGTTGAATCTAGTTCTAATAACATCTGACTTTCCAAATAAATGCACATAAATTTTTATTTCTAAACAACCAGTTTTAGACAACCATAGTATTGAAATACGAATTTTGAAGCATGAATTCAGAGGCTCAATAGAATTATTATTATGTTATTACTTTTCAACGCTACAGGCCTAACTAAAGGCCGTTGTGGCTTTCTCCACTATTATCTTTCATATCTTTTTTTCTAAAGCTAATGATTCCCAGTTGCTTCTAGTTTCTTCGAGTTTTGTTTTACTTCACTTTTCCATCTCCGTCCATGTCTATTCCTTCCTTCCGAATCTATTTTATGTACTTTCTTGAGTATTCTTGTAATCTACAAGTAGTTATATGTCCTATCCCTCTTATTCTATTTTACTTGATTATTTTTGTTTATCCTTATTCAAAGTTTTGATGTCTTTAGTTGTTCTTCTTCGTCATTTGCCATATTCATTTATACCTCCATATATTAATATCTTTCTTTCTATCCCATGCTTCCGATACTTTAATTTAACTTTCTTCCTGCAGTGTAGTAACCCAGTACTCACTCGCATATATAATCACCGGTTTTATACAGTTTTACTTTGGCTAGTCTTGAAAGCAATTTGGATGTTAATAGATGTTTAAAGCACCCACGTACTAGTCTTCTTTTGATTTCACTATATATTTTCCGTTTGAGGTTATTTGTGTTCCTGAATATGCCACACTTTGTACTGGCTTTGTTTTGATGACTTTCTCTTTATTCTTTAATTGTAGTGCTTCATTTTATTTAGTTTCTCCCATTATTATGAATTGAGATTTCTGGTCGTTAATTTTTAATCCCACTTCCTCTGACTTTTGTATAAAGGTGGACGTTATTTCTTGTAGCGTTTGCTTTTGTTCTTGTTAAGATTAAAACGTCGTCGGCAAACGCTAAGCATTGTTGAGGTCCCCTAATAAGTATGCCACAATTTATTTATTATGTTATCTACCTAGCTATGAAAACAATATGCTATCGGGACAATTTTCATATGTCAAGTTTCTGTGACATTTTATAGTGTCATCTTAAAGTTTGGTTCCAATCGCTTACCATTTGCCATTTTTATGTCAATTTAAAGAAGTGAAAATGAGTGATTTGAAACTTGAACACAGAAGCGTCATAAAATTTCTATTGAAAGAAGGCAGTGGCCCGAAGAATATTCGAGAGAATGGCTGCAGTGTATGGAGAAAATAGCCCATCCTCTTTCCTAGTCAAATATTGGTACAAGCAGTTCAAATGGGGCAAGGAATCCATTCATGATGACCCAAAGTGTGAAAGACCTTGGGAAGCACGAACTGAAGAAATCATCAACAAAGTTGAAGATTTGGTGTTGACTGACCGCCGAGTAAAAGTTTCAGTTATTGCTAGAGAAATAGGAATATCAGAAACGAGTGTTTTTAAAATTCTACACGAAGATTTGGGAATGGGCAAACTGTCGGCACGATGGATTCCCAAGCTGCTCAGTCCTGAACAAAAACTTTGCGGACGACAAATTTCCGAGGAGAATTTGACTGCTTTATCCCAAGATGAAGACTTCTTCTATAGAATCGTAACTGGGGATGAGACCTAGGTACACCATTGGGACCCTCCCACGAAACAAGAGTGCATGCAATGGGTTCATAAGGGCTCTCCTCCACCCAAGAAGGCAAAGACGCAATTTTCTGCGGGAAAAGTGATGGCCAGTTTTCTAGGACGCGGAGGGGATTCTCTTAATTGAGTATATGCCAAAAGGGACTACAATAACGGGGAATGTCTACAAAGACACAATTAAGAACTTGAAAGCGGCTATACGCGAAAAAAGACCCCACAATCATGCTCAGAAAACTCTGCTTCTGCACGACAATTGCAGAGTGCATAAAGCACAAATTGTTCAAGCAGTAGTCAATGAATGCGGCTTTGAGGAATTACAACATCCACCTTACAGCTCCGACCTCGCCCCCTGTGACTATGATTTCTTTCCAAAACTCAAAAAGCATTTGAGAGGGCGTCGCTTTCAATCCAATGACGACTTGGAAAACACTGTGAAGTCGTATTTTGCAGAATTACCAAAAGATTTTTTTTCCGAAGGCATAGCGTTATTAGAAAAACGTTGGAATAAGTGTGTTAGTGTTAATGGTTCTTACGTTGAAAAATAAAATTTTGTTTATGTCATACTGGTTTTTCGAACGATTTATAGAACAAAAAGTGAAACTTTAAAGTCCTAGAACTTGAAAGTATCATTTTAAAGTCATAGGACTTTAAAGTGTCACTGTTTGTTCTATAAATGCTAGTTGCTAGGAGATCCGAACAGTTGCGTCTTAGATTACTTACTTAAAACTAATACTGCTACAAGTTGCTGGGGATTTCTTTTAATAATTTAACAACTTTAGAAACCAGTATGACATAAAATTATGTATGTGCCTCAGACGAGAAGTGTCTTTAAGGTACTCGCAAGTATTTAAAACTTACTTTTCGTCCTAGATACATAAAATACTATTGTTCTCTAACTCGTTGTTTTCCAAAATAGGTTTTTTTTCTTAATGTTCGTTTTAAAACGAAACTGAACAATTGTATTTGACATCGGGTCTCCCTGTTTCAATCCACTGCTTGTTTGGAATTTTCTCGTTTCATCTCTGCCAATTCTTACCTTACTGTAGGTTTCTCTTGGGGTTTACTAGGACAATTGAACTATTTTAGAGTTTTTATTACTTCTGTTCTTCTTAATTTCTCGTACACTTGGCCGAAATCGATGAAGAATTTTTTTCCAAAATTTTTTCGGTAACTGCTTTATGTTGAAGATGTAGTTTATTGTTGATTGCTTTGCTGGGAAACCACACTGATATTCTCCTAAGAGTGGATTAATTACTAGTTTCAACTTCTGATCTATTAATTTAGCAAGAACCTTATAAACCACGTTTTGTAAACTGATTGGTCTGTAATTTCCATACTTCCCTAGTTCCCCATATTTTATAAATTGGTAGTATTATTGATTCGTTCCACTCTTTAGATAGCTATTCTTTTTCCCAGATTCTTTTAATTAGTAAATGTTAAAGAGTTCAGTTAAAGAGGCTCCTCTATATGTCAAGGATTGAATAAATATTAGATCACCACCAGCTGCTTTATTATTTTTCAATTGTGCAATCACTTTTTGCGTTTTTTCTAGTGTAGGTATTTCAACATCTCCATTCCCTTCTGTTATTTTCTCTTTTTCTATATTCCATTGAGTATCGTCTTTCAACATTTGTTCAAAATATTCAGCCCATTGTTTTTTATTTCATGTTCACTTCCTATTTTCCCATTCTTTTTCCATAAGCATTGGTTGAAACTACTTCCGTTTTCTTTGTCGTGTTTTTGTGTAGAACCATCTTAATTGGTTTTGTTGGAAGTCTTCTTCTATCGCTTTTACTAAATTATTTTGATAGTGCCTTTTTTATTCTTAGGCGTGCTATTCTTTCAGTTTTTTGGTATTTTTCTTCTGTGTTCATTTTTTCCCATTCCTAATTACTATCTTTTTCATTGTCTTTTGTCTCCAATCCAGTTTCAATAGATTTGACATAGCCAGCGCATCTTTTAGTGATTTTTTACTGCGTATCCATTTTTTTCAAAAAGCCCTATTTTACATTTTTTTCTGACTAATTTGATACTTTAAAATATCTACAAATACCCACCACAAGATACCTACAAATATAGAAGGTAAGGAAGGACAGCTCCTAGCTGATATTGAGCGTAATTGTAGTCAAAATACTTTAGAGGCATCGACTACGACAAACAAAGGCTCTCGTAATGTATGTAACGCATACGCATACGTTACAACGGGTGGACGAGATTGGTCAGCAGTAAGACAGGAAGTTGTATTGTCCTTTAAAAATTTTCTCGATGTTAGACTTAATCTTGAACAAGATGAAACAATTCAAAATATGATTAGCCTAATCTGTGCAAAGTCAGAAGCTCAAATGATATCTGCAGGCCGACCACTAGTTGAAAATCTCTTTGGTTCAGAGGAAGTAACCAATTTTGCGAGTAGCGTATGTGATTGCTGGCCTTTGATTCAGGAAATTGCGGATATTGATACTCCCGATGAAGGCACCAGACATGCTGATAAACTGAGAAAACTTATTGTTTGCACCACTGGTATTTTGCAAAAGTTATCAATCTCATTGTTGCTAGTAAGCCCCCATTCAATGACCACTTAGAGGATTATTTCTCATTTTAATAAAATAAAAACTTCAGGTAGAATATCACTGAATGAAGACACAATGAATGATCGTCTCTTATTGTCTTTGAACGGAGTTGGAACAGCTCATTTTGATCCTAGACCAGCAGTCGCGGAGTTTTTACAGAAAAAAGAACCACGTTTTAGAGAACCAACCTTTGAAATTTATAAAACTAGGGATTTTATTAGTACCTTTGTTAGAGATGATCCTAAACTATAGTTATTTTAACCAATGGAACGAGTTTCTTTTATTTTGTTGTATTTAATATTTAGTTACAAATAGGTAGGTATTTATATTTCATTTTATTATTTCGATTAAATACGAATAAGTACCTACCTAGTTTAGTCAGATTACCTCAATTAATCTGAGTCTTAGTATATTTTGTTTATTTTTTTGTATTGTATAAAAAAGAGTTTATTTTTTGACACATTAAATATTTATAATGTATGTTTGTTTGGTTTTTTGCTTTTGCCTTAATGTATTTTAGGTATCATATTTTAAATTAGCTAGAGTTTATTACAAGAGGCCAAGGCCCAAATGTCTGTATCCATTTGTTGTTTACTGGGTATCCAATCCGAAGGCCTGCGTATCCAAATGGATACACAAAAGTACGTAAAAAGATGCCTTGTGACATACTCGTCTATTGCCTGCTTGACTTTTATGTATATCTTACGGTTTTTAAATTGTAAGTTGATTGTCTGCAGAATAATGTTTTTGGATAGTTTATGTATTGAAGCATTTAAGGTGCTTGAAAATTGTTAGAAAGATTTTAACCTGTCAATATGCTGTTGAAAACGATGATTCTATTTTAATAGCAGTAGAGTTAGGGAAATTTTAAACTCGTATAACTGGCCACTTTAAATAACTTCTTCAAATAATCTGCCTTCAATTGATCATCTATCTATACATTCTATACTAATCAATAACAATTTTTTATAATTATTAGATGATTTTTGCAGCGCAAAGTTTAGATTTTGTAAACGAGAATAAAAAATTCGAATTCAGACGATAAGCTCGTTTGCTGTTTTAGATTTAAATAAAAATGAAATAAACATTTGAGATAATCCCTAGTAGTAGAGAAATCCTAAAGATTCTCAAAATCGAAACCTACAACTATCACTCTAAGAATGTTAAGAACCTTCTACAATTTCTTTATTTTTTGCATAATTATTCTTAAATTAACATTTTCAAAATAAAAAATTAAATAATTTGATTTTCAAGTTATCGATTTTAGGGAATCAGTTTGGCAGTTTATTATTCAAGTTGGAGAAAGGTTGGTCTTTCTCTATAGGCATTCGGTATGAAATGAAAAATAGAATCCTAAAAATTTTCGTTTAATACTCAGAAATGCTTAATTTAGTTCTGCTCACTTCATATCACTTATATTTGCCAAATAAATCCAAACGAATTTTTTATTGCAAAACAGCCAATTTTGGACCACAATGTCACTTAAATAGCCTCACATTGAAATTTTTAAGCATGAATTGAAAGACTTTACTCCCATTACTATATTAACTAGAAATTTTACAATTTCTTGATAAATAATTTGTACACCAAAACTTTTAAGGTGCCTACTTGAAAATTGTTGGAAACTAGCAAGTTTAGATTTCACAAAATGCAAAATGCAATAAAAAACTTTTTTGTTTTTTTAAAAGTATTTAAGTTTAAAGCTTTTCAAAATGCGTCTATTGCGGCAATAGCAGAATGATCCTGAATTTTCTAAAATCCAAACATCCCACGAATTTTGAGTAATTTCTATAATCATTTTCTACATAATTTTTCTTAAGTCAGTTTAACACCCATAAATTAATGTTTATCAGATTTTTCTAATTTAATTTTGTTAATATCTGTATTTGCCAAACAAATTCAAGTAAAGTTTTTTCTTCGAAATAACCAGTTTTTGACTATAACGTCACTTGAATGTACATATGTCTTACAGTTTAAATTGCTTGAAGAATTATTCTTTGTTGAATAATTTATGTATTAAAGCTTTTACGATGCTTGAAAATTGCTGAAAAGATTTATTTCTAACCTGTCAATGCGGTGTTCAAAAAGACGACTCTATTTTAGTGATAGTTAGGAAACTATAAACTCGTAAAATTTTTTTACTTCGTAAAACAATCTGTGTTGAATTGATCAGTCTATACTGAGTAATGTAACAAATTTTCATAATTTTTTTTAAGTGTAAAGTTTCAAATTTCGCAAAAAAATAAAAAAAATTGAATGCAGATGATAATCTTGTTTGATGTTTCACATCTTTAACATTTTTCGAGTAGAAAAATCCGTATTATTCTCAAAATCTAAACGTACAACTGTCACTCTACAATTTTGATAACCTTATACAATCTCTCCATTTCGAAAATACAAGATCAAATATGTGATATTTAAATTAGTGATTTTAAGGAAACAATTTGGCATCTTCAACTTGGAGAAAAGTTAGACCTTTTCCATAGTATTTAGTATGAATTAAGTAATGGAATACTAACAATTTTAGTTTAATACTCATAAATGCTTAATTTAGTTCGATCTGTTATCACCTATATTTGGCAAATAAACTCATAGTATTTTTATTCCAAAACAGTAAATTTCAGGCAGTCACAATGTCACTTAAATAAACCTGATATAGAAAGTTTGAGGAATAAATTGGAAGGCACTGATTATTATTATTATGCAAAATAGAAATTTTACAACTTTTCTTGAATCATTTAACTATATAGGTACTAAAGTTTTAAAGATGCTAGAAAATGTACCGTATTGTGAACCTTCAAACTTAGCTTTCACAAATGAAACAATATTGTATATCCTGATAACAAGCTTGTTTGTTGCTTTGAATTATTTAAATTTAAAGCTTTTAAAAATCAGTCATTGCTGCAATTGCAGAGTATTAATCTTGACTTTTCTAAAATCCAAACGTACGTCGCTCAAATTTGGAGGCTTTGCTAATTCTCCTATTTTTTTACACAATTATTATTACTTTTAGTTAGTTTAGCAGCCCTAAATCTTTATAATTTAGTTCTACTATCATCTTACTTTCCTTCGAAACAGACAGTTTTAGACGGCAACACCACTTGAATAATTCTGAAATATAAATTTTGAAGCAGAAATTCGGAGGTCTAATGAGATGGTTACTATGTTAGATATATATCTTAGTGTTTTAATTGTTTTTGTTGAACAATTTATGCATTGAAGCTTTTAAAATATTTGAAAATGATCAGAAAGGTTTATTTCGAGGCTGTCAATTGCTGTTGAAAAATATCATTCTATTTTAGTAGTAGGTAGTAGCGTTTAGGAAATTTTAAAACTCGTGAAGTTCCCCCTTTTAATATTTTTTAATGATTTCTGAAAATACCATCTCTTAAATTGTTCATTTATACTGAGTAATATAAAGCAAATTAAGCTTCAATTTTAGATTTCGTAAAGGAAAACAAAATTCGAATTCAGATGGTTTGATGTTTTAGATTTTTAAAATCTTTAAAAACCTTTTGCAGCAATAGTACAGCAGGGAAATTCTGAATATTCTCAAAATCTAGATGTACTGGCACTAATAATTTTGATTATACAATTCATAATATAATTAACCAATCAGCATCAAGCATTTTGCTTGGTTACTACGTATTGATAAGTGAATATACCCTTGACGACGTGGTATAATCACTTTGGTATATCCGCTGGTCCTAAACAATGTAAAACTCGAACCTACTATGAATATTTTTTCAATTTTTTCCGTAGCAACCATATTTACATTGTTTGTCAACAAACGTCATTTGCACATAAAATTCAGTTTTGTTATTTATTCATTATATAATCTAATTGTATACCACTCGAGCAGTCGCAAATAATCAAATACTTTGCCTCCTTGCTCGACGTATTGTCGCAAAACACCACTCGTCGCTGCCGCGACTCGTGGTGTTTCTTGACAATACGTCTCGTAACTCGTCAAAGTATTTTCGATTATTTTCTATGCTCTCGTGGTATAACTAGTGATTATACAATTCATAATATAATTAACCAATCAGCATCAAGCATTTTGCTTGGTTACTACGTATTGATAAGTGAATATACCCTTGACGACGTGGTATAATCACTTTGGTATATTCGCTGGTCCTAAACAATGTAAAACTCGAACCTACTATGAGTATTTTTTCAATTTTTTCCGTAGCAACCATATTTACATTGTTTGTCAACAAACGTCACTTGCACATAAAATTCAGTTTTGTTATTTATTCATTATATAATCTAATTGTATACCACTCGAGCAGTCGCAAATAATCAAATACTTTGCCTCCTTGCTCGACGTATTGTCGCAAAACACCACTCGTCGCTAACGCGACTCGTGGTGTTTCTTGACAATACGTCTCGTAACTCGTCAAAGTATTTTCGATTATTTTCTATGCTCTCGTGATATAAATAGTGACTATTCAACTCATATGTCATCTGTCAAAAATCGACCAATCAAAATGCAAGATTTGACGTTTTTGAGCCAATCAAAACGAATTGTATCGACAACTTTCGCTAGAAAAAATTGTCGATGAAATTTCACTAGTGATACAAAGCGACAATTTTTTGAAAACGGTGTATTGCTATTTATATATAACAGAGAACAATTTTCATTTAAACAAACTTGAATATGGACTAATTTATGAAAAATGATTCGATGGAAATGATTTTTTTTTTTCGTTGAATAGTCTCTCAAATACCATTCGTGGTCAATGAGTTGTAGATTATTTTTGCTGTAAAATCACTCATGTTCCTTGTGATTGCGAATAGCACTCGTGCTGCGCACTAGTGATATTCATATGCAAGCACAAGGAACATTCGTGATGTTACAGCAAAAAAATAATCGACAATTCTTTGACCACTCGTGGTATTGTAAGTGATAATTTTTTACATCTTTCGCAGAATTGTTCTTAAATTAGTGTGTTCAAAATACTAAAATTAAATAATCGACAATCTGCAATATCTATAACACTGCTTTTCAAAAAGCTTTTAATAGGTTGTTGCTTGTGTAACAAATTGACAACAATGAAGAATTAATTGTTATCTATTAATTGTCTTGCACAAACATGATTTAACAGCTTGGTCAAATTAATCATTCGTCAAAATACGGGGGTGCCCGGGCATCGGGCCTCCGAATTCTTAGGGCCCCTTGGAATCCAATATTTTCTGCATCATATTTGTTTTTTCATTTTTATTATTCTTTTATTTGTAAAATAAATTTTTATTTTATTTAAGAGATATACCATTTATTTCCCAATGTTTATACAGCGCTCAAAATATATTTGTTGATGCCAATCTCAAACTGTGAATCAGAGAGATCGTTCTCGAAATTGGCCTATCTTAAAAATAAATAAAGGACAACGATGGGCGAAGACCGTCTTTCGTCTTTAGCTTTAATGTCTATAGAAAGCAGCATATTGGCTGACATCAGCTTCGAGGACATTATAATAAAATTTGTGTCTGAAAAATTAAGAAAAAAACATTTTTGAATCTCTTTTATAAAATACAAAAATAAATACCTATTCTTTTATTTTCATTTGTTTTATATGCTTTTATTTATTTCGAAACTCCTATTGCTCAATACATTTTTCGAAAAAAAAATACCTACCCCCCCCCCCCCCAACCTATTTTTCGGAGAAAATATTTTTGTATTGCAAATTTCTAATTTTTCATTAGAGCGCTTGACCTTCGAAATTTGAAAAATTTTCGCCTGCGGCGCAGACCCCGCGGTCTTTGGGCTGACGCTACAGATTACCATTCTCTAAAAGGCCCCTTAACAAACGTTGCACCCCGGCCTCAAGGTACCTTAATCCGGCTATGGTAGATTCAACAATATAAACCCAAAAGGACAATTTAACACCTAAACGTTTTTATCAAATTTGTTATTTTAATACAGGTCACCTGTGATTTCCAAATAAATTCAAATAGATATTATTATCGTAAAAACGTTATGTGCATATCTTTTCTACATATTAAAAGCAATATAAGCTATACCATTTTATATTTAGGTTAAACATTATGAGATGAACGGTTAGAGTATGAGCTAATATCATTTAAATAATCCCAAAATGGGAATTTTGAGCAAGAATTGAAAAGATTCAACAATTTTTGAATTACGAATTGCCTGAAAAAATCTTTTTGCTGGATAATTTATGTAGTAAAGCTTATAAGATGCTTAAGATATATTGGAAATAAGTATATAAATTCTAACGTGTCTTTTAAAAAAAATCTTCCCTAAAGGAAAGAATCCCTAAAAATTTAATTACTAAGATGACTTTATTATTAGAATTATAGCAGACAACCGATATTCAGATAGGGGCGCGGCGTACAACATGTGAATGAGGGTAGTAAGGGGTGCGCGAGAAGTACGACAACGACGGTAGACATGCGAGATAGTAATTTAATTGAAATAAGGAAGTGCAAAGGCTCTGTTTAGTTTTCCTAGAATTCCACACTATTTTCGTGGTATTGTTTGGAAAATTCCCTAATTCGATAAAACTTGCCGCTTTCAAACCTATTGATAGTTTCTTGACATATCCTGTCTTGAACTGTTCATCTAAGAATAAGCGAGGTAACGATTTTCCATCATCTTGAAATGATTTCTGCAGACTAAGGTCTGCAGATTTAGATTATACGAAGGAAAATAATGAATACAAATTTGTTGGTTATAAATTATTTAGGTTTAAACTATTTAAGAAATTGGTTTCCAGCAAGGAGCTAGATTTGATTTACGCCGTTGTTTTTATAATAAATCCGGAAACAGAAAACCAAAATTCCAGTTTAATACAAAAAAAAAACAAACAATTGTTGATGGTAGTCGAACTTGAAACATGGATTCAAATCTGAGGCTTGAATTTCTCCATCTTAGATTCGCATATTGCTTGATTGAATTGCAAGTCCGAATTCGAATCTAGATTGAAATCCTCAATCTGAATTCAAAATCCCTAATCTTTAATGCGGATTTTAATTCCCATTATTGAATATGAATTACAATAATTGAGAGTACTACAAATCTCGAACCTGAACCGAAAACTCCCATCTCAAATTTAATTACGAAATTGAAATTTGGGTACCAATCCGCTTTTCGATTTTAAGAGTTAGCAACTAAATCTTCTTGCAGTTAAAAAGGGAATTTTGCTTCTAAAGAAATATTTTTTAATTAAATGCGTTTTTAAGTAAATTAAATAATAATAAGTACGTAAATTTTAATAAATACGGTGTATATCACAATTATAACATATCAAAGCTGTAATAAATAGTAAGTAATAAGTTATTATGATTATTATGTACAAGATATTTATGACTGAACCTGATAATATAATTTCTGAAACACGAACTGACGATTCGAAGGTTCAACTTGACCTCTAGATTCGAATCTCGAACACAGCTTGATAAATAGAATTTTGAACTGATTCGAATATCGTAGAATATGAATTCAAAGGTTCGATTCACGAGTTGGAAATCTAAATCTTAAGAATTTGATTTTTCTCAATTTCAGGATTCGAAGTATTTTAGAACCTTGACAGCTTGTAATAATCTAATAAGTGAATTTTTCCATTGGAAACAGCCATTTACAGATTGCAAATAAAATTAGGAAGCATGATTTTTATTTACTGCATTCGATTCTTCAATTCAAAACTCAAGATATGAAAATCGAATTTTATTTCAAAATTCAAGTTTCAAATCGAAGTTCGAAATTCAAATCTGAGCTCAAATTTAAATATTTGTTGAGATTAATATGGAATCCGAATACTAAAATAGAATTTGAATCCAGGTTCGAGATTTGAATTTTATCATCGGATATGAATTCAATTAACAATCCTAATTCCAGAATTTAAAGCAGAACAGCAAAACATTGTAAGCACTCAGATATACAAGATAAAATATTCGAAAGCCTAGAATTTTGTATTTATACTTGGGGTTAATTAAACTAAAGTTTATCTGCGATCCAAAGGTTTGACAACTGCAGCAAAGACTTTCAAAGTACAAAAATTTTTTGTAGGCTGTACAACTGAATTTTATTTAAAGTAAGTATAAACTGTAAAATTTCAGGACATAAACAAACGAATAATCTCCTGAAGCCATAATGTTTATGTCTTATACACAAAGGGATATTACATTCATAACTTTTAAGCTCCTATGTCCGACAAAGAAAGCATGACTTGTAATAATATTTATTTATTAACCATAGAAAATTTTTCCTACTATTTAATTATGATTGAAAGCCGAATAACAAACCCAACTTTTAAAAATAAAACCGATATTTCCACGTCCTTTCTAGCACTCGATGCCTTTATTTACTTTAGTTAAACCGCTAAACCACTGAAACTGAAATTTTAAAATTTGCTGTAAAAATCTTATGCCTGAAGCAACACAACTCTGGTAAGGTCAAAGTCAAGGTTTAAGCGTCAGCTAAGTTTCCGCCATCTAAAAATAACCAATATTGCAACAATAATGATATAGGTATAACCGGATTTTGAAAGATGGATAAACAGGGTAAAAGTGATAATTTAGATGATGCATGTATATTTTTACGTCGATGGGTGTGGGCATCACTCAGCAAGCATCAATCACCGCCTGGTGGTTGTTCAAATAAACCGACAGATTTGGGAACTGTTACACCACCCATACTTACACGTCTGACATTCTTTTAAGAATTCCGAAGCTTCTGGATCACTCATCTGTCGGCTACTTGAAATGATAAAAGCTCAAGGCATTTATATAATACATAATTATTATTATCGTAAAATTTTCGAGAACAACTAAATCGATCTAAGTGGGACCATAGTGCTTGACATGACAGAAGAATAAACAAAACGGTTTGTATGAGCAATGAGCTTCCAAAATAGCGGCTACCATTCAGGTTTTATGATTTTGATAGGTTTGATTGACGTTTTGTGGTATAAAAAGAAAAATAGAAAAAATTGGTTGCTTTGTTTGAAAGGACCCACAGGTTAGGTTTGTAAAATGATAAATTCAGTTCCATCAAGTACTACCTACGTAAGAAAATTACAGCCTAATTTTCTGGCTGTTAATTAAAAATTATTTTCAAGTATAATTGCAATTTTCAGGATTCTGAAACCTCGTTTCGGATCAAGCGAATTATGCAAAAGCAATGAAAATTTTTACGTAAAACGTTGTTAGGTCGTTTTACGGTTTTGCGAATATTTTTAGGTGATTTGTAATGTTTCAGGAATTTTCAGCAAATTGCTTTTCATACTTGTACTTGAGATAACGTTCAGTAACGTTTAAAATATTTATGGTCAGAAGGAAAATCTATCCTTGACGTTTATACATTTTTATATTCGTCGTGGATTTATTATTGTTTGATAATCAGTCAATTTATTTATGAGCACGTTCGATCAATATACCATACGATCAATTAAACTTTATTTCTACCAGACCACGCCTTCGAAAACAGTCTCGAATCTCCTTCCCTTCAGGGAAATGCACCTGTCATAATGACACTTTGAGGTTATGTTAGCAAATTTTCGTGGACTTTGGTTTATTTCTATGTTTCACAACTGGTTAAAACTATTTAAAATGAATGTCAAATAACTGTTTTAACCGCTTCGGCCGCAAAATAAATGAGCTTCTTCGCTTCTTCGACAACTTGATAACACTATGACAGTTGTATCTCAATAGCGGGAATCCACGATGAGTTTGCTTTCGGAGGCGTGGCCTGCTAGAAATAAAATTTTGTTGGCCGTTTTGTCTTGGTACCCGGTAACCGTTCTACGTGCCTCAGCCACCTTAATCTTTGAGCTTTAGAGCTTGAATAAACTGACTAATTGTTGCTTCTCCATACAACTCTTGTAGTTCTTTGTTAGCTCTTCTTTACCAGCCTCCTTCCGTCTTCCTACCTCCGAAAAATTTTCTCCGAATTTTCGGAGGTAGGACACTTCTAGTCTGTCTTGATTTGCCTTATTTACTACCCAAGTTTTACAGCCATATGCCACTATAGGCCTTAGCACTGTTTTGTATACACGCAATTTTGCACTATGCGACACTCTTTCTGTTTTCAACATTATACTTAAAGCCCTATTTTTCTTTTTTCCATTCGTCAAACGGAAATTGGTGGAGTTGGAGTTGTTCCCTTCCCCGCATAATCATGTATTTTGATTGATCTACTTGCCGTTTTTTCCAAGCTTCTTACTGTCTGTTCTAGTTCCCTTACTGTTCTTGCTAAGGAGAACAACGTCTACGTAAGCTAAACACTGATGGCTCTTTAGAAAAACATTTCTGATCTATTCATTCCACTCCTTCTAATTATGCCTTCCAGTACGATATTAAAGAGGGTTGTAGATAGCGGGTCGCCCTGTCGTAAGCCTCTCCTCACATGGAATTCAGTAGATAAATTACCATTGACTCTTACTTTATTGGATGATTCCGACATTGTCATTTCAGTTAGCCGTATTAGTTTATCTGAAATTTTCAATTCCCTCATAATTGTATGTGCCTAGTTGTTCTGCATCTATGGTCCTATAGGCTTGACTGAAATTCATGAAAATGGCATAGGCATGATTTGTATCTCCTTTAGTGTAAAAATTTGGTTTGTCACTGAGCGGTTTCTTCTAAATCCCCCTTGGTATGTCTGCACTTTATTCCTTATGATTGTTGACAGTATCTTATATGTCGCATCCAGAAGAGCTATTCCCCGATAGTTTTTACGCAGTGCTCTATCTCCTGACATCCTCTCCGCCTGCCATACTTCTTTGATTTGTTGGAAAACCCTATTATTTACTAATTCTTCCCCTCCATATATTATTAGTTCTACACCAATGCCATTTCCCCCAGGACTTATTTTGTTCTTCATCTTCTTTATAGTTTTTCGGGCCTCTTCCTTCGTTGGACTTTCGACGTCTGTTTTAACTGGTTCCGTATACTTCCATTCTTCGTATTCGTTTCCGTTTTCGCCTATGTTTAGCGTGTCGTCAGGAGAGGTAGAGCAATTCTGTTTATTAGGAACGATAATAACTAGAAGTAATGACTACAGCAAAGAAATAAACGCCAGAACAGCAGCTGGGAGTAAAAGTATGGGTACATTGGAGGAGTTAATATGGTGTAAGGATGTGTCACGCGAAGTTAAGGTAAAAGTGTACAAGTCAATGATACGGCCCGTTGTAACATATGCCTGTGAAGTGTGAACAATCAATAAGAAAAATCAAGAAAAGTTGGAGGTGTGGGAAAGGAGGGTGTTGCGATCGATTTACGTGGGAAAGTAAGTGGGCCACGAGTGAATAAGAAGAACCAACGCAGAGATTTATGAGCTGTACGGAGAACCACTGATAAGCGACGTAGCCAAATCACAACACATTAGATGGCTGGGATACGTGGTGACACTCCCGGAGAGAAGGACCACAAGAAATGCGATGTAAGGAAGACTGCTGGGTGTAAGAAGAAGGGGAGACCTAAGAACAGATGGATGGATACAGTTGAAAGCGATTTAAAAGAGTTGGAAATAAGAAGATGAAAAGAAACAGCGCCAAATAGAGAAAGATGGGGAGTTGTAGTTCAACAAGCCTTGGGCCGGCATGGCCCGTAGAGCTCTTTTATATATTACCGTGTCTTGAAAATGCCCCTTCCATCGCTCTACCATTCGCGTTTCTTCTCCAATCAGCATTCTGTCTTTATCTTTACCGAACAGCAATTTCGATTTTTTTACCTCATGATAAAAGTTTCGTATTTCTTTTCTTCTGTAGCTTTCTTATATTTCCTTTAATTCCCTTTCCTTGTACTCTCTTTTAGCTTTTCTAAGTGTCCTTTGTGTCTTGTCTTGGTAATTTATGTCGTTTTCTTTCAATCCCGTCTGCAACATTTTCTCTCTTGCTTTCTGTTTCATTTGGAATTCCCGCTTGCATTCTTCATCGAATCATTTATTTCTCTTTTTAGGTTTCCTTTTCCCTATCTTGTCGTTGGTTGCTTTTTTTATTATCTCTTCCATATTATTCCATACTTCTTCAATGCTTTCTTGTTCATTCATTTTCTACTTTGCTGGTGATTAGTAACTCTTGAACTTCAAAGACTGTATGTTCCTCTCTTCTTTTCCGCTCTGTTCGCTTTATTATTTTGTTTACTAATATTCGTACCAGATAGTGGGTGGATCCCATTATCTTTATGTTTAAAATATGTGCTCATAATTCTTAACCTCTTCCCTGCTGCGAGTTATCAGTTTTTGTCCATTTGTATTACTTTCTTCATGGAGAATGAACAATTAAAATTTGAAAAGGGCAAGAAATTCGTCACAAATAAAGGTAATTACTGGGTATTAAATACTTGTACATACTAATAAGAATTCACGTTTTTGCTAAAATTATTATTAAAAGAACATTACTTAAAAATAAAATACTACTTTAAGAGATTTTTAACAATTTGGGAATTTTTCAATTTTGCACTTCTGTTTATTATTTTTCGGACTGAAACTCTGTATATGACACAAAACACTTAATTACAACCACTTACAAATTTAGTCTTATTCATCACTTTTTTACGACTTTTAATCTCGAGTTAAATTTCACAAAACGATTACCTACGAAAGATCAATTTTCGACGTAAAAATGTTAACAGTCAATTTATTTAAGTACTTAATATTTCAGTTGATTTACGTTTTAGCGCGTTAATTTATCTAAATATTAGCAGTATGCTTTCTAAATGTCGCAGAAAATGCGTTAATTGAATATGACGGACGCAAGTTATACAAACGCAAAAGAGCCATTCAATCAAGAAGACTGTAAATTGTGCGAAACATGCAAACATATGTGTTATAAATGTAACTATAACCGTTAAGAAAATTACGATGCCTTTTACTTGCAGCAAAAGTAGATTTATAATGGTAATTATTATTTAATAGCAAATTATAAAATTACGTTTATTTATAAATGTAATTTACCGTTTGTCTGCGATTATATTTATTATTTCAAACTTATAGGTATTATTATACGTTATAGTCATTAACATACAATTTCCAGAATTTTAATTATAGAAAACACGTAGCTAATTACGGAACAAAGTAGTTGGACGCAGGAAGTTAATTAAGAATTTTTAATAAATTAAGAACCACTCGTCCTCTTGGCTATTTTTCATAGAAAATCTAGGGTGCTTGCACAAATCGTGGAAAATTGCCAAAATTCGTGATCTTTGCTGACATTGCACAAAGCAAAATACTCCTTTAAGACGTAGAAAAACATGAATGAAAGTGACCTCGAAAATAGGTATCCAGATTTTTACGCATTAACAAACACATCGTTAACCATAGAATAAATAAGAAAATTACTACTCTCTGTTAGTTTATTAGCAACTTCCTCTTTATTTAACATAAATATCAGTGCCATAAAAATCTTAACTTCTGCATTCGGGGCATCCAACTGCTGGAAAATACCTAAAATTTATTCATCCTTTGTTTCAGCGTTTCTTTGTTTTTCTTTATTTCTTGGAAGTCATATAATTTTTAAATATTGTTGTGCATATTTAATTTGAGAATGAGAAGACTGTTTTTGACGTTTTGATGATATTTAAATACCCCAATGTTTGCAATGTTAAAAGTTTTTTAGCGTTTTTTAAGTTGTTTCAGCTAATCTCAAAACTTTGCTTACTTTGCCAATTATTATTACACTTTTTCGTATTATAAAACAAACTCAGAAAAACACTTGTAATTTGTTTCCTATAATTGACAATTTTCTACAAAACCTTTTAAAAATTGTTTAAGTTTTTATCAAACATTTGAAAAACAAGTCGTCTTGCTCAAATCTTCCTAAGGCTAAGGATAGTCCAAAGCTGACGGATTTTAGGGAAATTTCAGATTGACTTTTAACTAATGCTTGTTAAAAGATCACTGCGTTTGAGTTGGTATTTCAATGCAGGTCTAAGCAGAAGCTTAAGCTAATTTAAGCCCACTGAAGCTGAGGTTATATTAAACCTCTACTGAAATACTGATCATAAGCCAATCTTTCCCACTAAGGACTGGCTTTTCATGTGAAATTTAAGCTAAAACTTAGTGTAAACTAGCCTAAAGTAGGGATTAAGTCAAGTTTCACTGTTTAAGTTAAGCTTTGGCTTAACTTTTACTGAAATACCCTTAAAAAAACTGAGCTCCAACTTAGGTGTATCTTCCCTCTAATAAATCTTTGCATTTTGTAGCATCCAGAATTTAAATAATAGGGCAAAATGCTCGGTTTTTGGTAGTTTCCCAGAAAGAGAAGACTGCAGAGAAGGAAAAATTGGATTTCAAAAAAAGGTTCAAAATTATTTGAAAAAATTTCTTTATTTGCGGACTTTAAAAATCCCTTCAGTTACACATTAAATCGTTCTAATTTTATTAGGGGGTTTACTTTGTTTCAGTAGTTACTTAAAATACATTATTTTTTTAATTTGGTAAAGCATGGCATCTGTAAATATTAAGTACAACGCAAATATTTGTTGTTAAGGTTAAGCATTTCATTTGACTTTAAAGTGTTGATGATTGGTGGCATTTTAATGAATATATGCCCAAGGCTATCGCCCAAAAATAGCACCCATTGACACTTTCGGAGATGAGGATTCTCTCAAGGGTGGAAATCCCTTGGGCTCGGGAAAATTCTAGTTGGATAGTGCCAATGACCGTAGTAGTCGACGCGCGTTTAAATCCTTGGCACCCGTAAGCCTAGATATCGTTCAATTAAAAAAAAACAAATAAACAAACAAACCAAATGTTTATTAGTAAAGCAATTGAAATTGATCTGTCTAACTATCAGATTCACTACCTATTTAATATTGTTGGTCATTCTTCTGCTATTCTACTAGTACCTATAGCCCATCCATCTTATTCTCTGCACTCTAATTATTCCTGTCATTTCTGGTTCTTTATGAAGAAGTGTTTTTTAGTTTCTTAGTTGTTTTCCTTTCCCGTTCGTTGTTTATTTATTTGACCTACAAATTGAATGTTTTGTAAATTTTTCTTTTCCACAGTCCACGGATTACCTGGATCATTCTTTCAATGTCCGAGAAGCAGAGTTTGTGTCTGCTCCTATCAAACGATAGGAACCCTATAAAAGCACAACAAATTAAATACGTATTTCGGCAAATAAGTTGCCATTCTCAGTAGTAAGCTCTCTTAACAATGTTGGTTGAAAATAATTTCTTCTCCTAATTACAAAATTTGTTTGCTTGGCTGAGATTTAGGTGTGTGGATGCCAAGCCTCTCAACGTACGTTGACTACCTTGGTCATTGGCAAGGAAGGGTTCTTTTTCGTGCCATGTAGATACTATCATATCCAAACCAGAATCAAGTTTAAGATTTTTACATTGACTTCGGCCGGGAATGAACCCGAAACATTTGGTATACAAAGCAACCTTGCTATTTCTCTACACCACTGAGCTAATATCATATGGCTTTTCTTAACTATTGGTTGCATAGCTGTTGCACTTCATGATTCATATCTTCTTCTCATATTTGGGCCATTAGTTTCGCGTATTACTTTACAGAGCTCTATTACACAATATTTAAATATCATCGCTTGTACCACTTTTACTATTTAAGCTTTCTTCATGTTTCTTGTTTGTTTTTATTTGCTTATTTTATTTTATATTATTTTATTTTCCTATGCTACTTAATTCAGACCATTCTTATTTTTTTGGTAAATTTTTCATATCGTTATTTTCTTCCCCTAAAACTTTCTGAATTTATAGCAAATTTTACTCATTCTCATTTAACAGTTTTCTTCAAAGTAATCTGCCTTTTGTATTATATATTATGTTATTTTTCTTCTATATCATTTAAATAAAACTTTTTTGGCACATTCTCCACGTCGTCAATTTCTTTTCCAAAGAATTTCCGGATTTGTGTCACGTATTTCTCCATTTCTTTACAATTACTGAAAGTAATCTACCTAAGTGATATTTATAGTTTCATTAAAAGTTCTAGTAGTAGAACTAAGACATGCCTTTAAATTTTCATGCATAGCCTTATAAAACATTATAAACAAGACACTAAGACCAAAACAGGAACAAATATTGAAAATTCAAGGCTTGTGTGATGTTATTGAGAGTTACTAAAATAGCATACATAAAACTGCTTCAAAACTGAAGCACTCTGATAATTAAGTCTTTCGATTGAATGTAAAATTTGAATATTTGAGGCTGAGTCTAAAACTTTATTTTTGGATTCGAGTTTTCAATTTCAGTACGATTGAAGTTTTGAATGTCCAAACTAAAATTGAATTTCGTCCCTACTAAACAAACAAAGAAACCTCTCTTTTAGAGTGAAATTTTTTATTTAGAACTAAAATTAGGTTTGTTTTAATTCCATATTTAAAACTAGACTTTCGTTTAAATTTTAATTTCGAACTAGTACCTTTGAAAGACAAAGCTGTTTTAAAAATATGGTTCTTCTAAAAGGTTTTATGGAGGATTATTAATATACACAATCGAAGAAAACTCACAATCTTAATTTTTATTACAATAAGAACAAAGAAAGAAGAAAACTACAAATAGGAGAAGCGAACGGAACTGTAAGAAACTATCGAGACAAGTGGAAAGAGCACGTTGAACGAATGCCAGTTATAAGTTTGTCCCAAAATAGCACTAAAATACCGTCCAAAGGAAAGAAGAAATTTAGGAAGACCACTGAAACGATGGAATGCAAGCCGAAATAGACAGCATGCATAATCCGTGAATAAGAGGACTGTAGGATAGGAACCGAAGATTAAAATCCGAAATTTAAATGAATGGGGCTCAATTACCATTTGCAAACCAAGTAAAATACTTAGGACTTAGGACTGACATTGGACAAAAAACGTAACATGTAACAGCGAAGAAATCACTAATTAACGCAAGTCGCAACGCAACAGAAATCAAACTCCTACTGTATAAATCCATAATAATACCCATTTGCACATGTGGAGTCCAGCTATGGGGATGCTACAAAGACTCCAATCCAAAATCCTAAGGATGATATTTGACACCCCATGGTGTGTCAGCAACAAAACCTTGCACGATGACTCAGGTATTCCATTAGTAGAAGAAGAAATTTGCATACTTACCAACAACTACTTAGATAGACTCGCAGGATACCCAAATGAACAAGTCAGTCAGCTGAGAGACCCCTCTGAGATCAAAAGACGACTGTGAGGACGATGGCCAACCGACAATAACTAAAATACAGTAACTAGTTTATATTGCCCACTGGAATATTGTCGCTGAACAGGTTCTCCTCTCAAACTGTAACAATCATCCCATCCTTTAGAGCAGCTTGTAAATTTGCGTTAATTAATAAAAAAAAAAATTAAATATTGCGTATGAAAGAATACACAACTAAAGTTCAAGCTAAAGATTTAACATTAAATACGAAAGATTGAGTTTTCATCAGATACGTTAGTACAGGGTGGTCCAGGGCTCATCCAAAAATTAACCAGCCTATCCTTGTGCTCACCCAGAAAGACATATCTAATAAATTAAAATCGTAACCTTTGTTAAAAAAAATCGTGAACTTTTCTGGTATTGCGTGTAAGTATTTATATTAATTAACCCACCGTACAATTTTCGGGCCCTATTTTGTGGCCACCCAATTTTGTTTTTTGGTTTTAATTTTAATGGGTAGCTGAACATTCATATTTCGTTCATAGTTTGTGCCTTTCTCAGCTTGAAGTTTTTTTCCTTCTGCCTTTAAGGCGTTAGATGTTTTCTTTTTCTCATTCTTTTCTTTTCATCAATCATGAATCCATTTCTTCCACCTGGCAGCCAAACCGTCACTATGTGATCTCCTGGGTACAAATGTCATACGCTAAATGAATAAAATTTCATCCATGAAGTCGAGACTCAAAATAATGCTTAACGTTTCCAGAATTCAAGCGTTTCAATCTGAATTAACGAGTTGATCCTCGAATCTGGATACGAAGAGTTGAATATCGAATTCAGATTCGAATATTTAGATTTTACCATTTTGTTATAATTTTTGTATATTTTCATAGAAATAGAAATAATTTCACAAAGTTTAGAGGATTTTACAGGACGGCCATTGGTTTAAAAAATGGAAGAAGCAGCTAAAAATCGAATTATTTAAATTAAAAAGAGCAGAATTTTCCAATAAACCTCAACGAAAATAATGTTTTGTATAATATAGAACCTATTGACAGCTGAATTGAATCTATTTTTAGAATTTTGTAACTCTTTGTACGCTTAAAAGGCACTTACTTAATATGCACTTAAATTCTTAAATGAATAAATCAGACTTGATCATAAGACTTATAACATAGATTAAGAGATCGTTCTTAACGACCTTATTGCAATCTCTTCAGAATCCTTTGGTTGTAGTTCTGAAAGCAGAATATAATAAAATTATTTAATAACATTGTTCAGCAATACTTAAGGTTAAGCTCCTCATTTTAATGTGAATATTTCAAACTTTTACTTGATTTTCAGTAGAAGAAACACATTCAAAGACGGTACCTATCAATAGTTCTACTTAATTGCAAGATATTCTCAAACATTTCATGATTGTTAACAAAACAGAATAAAATACTCACTATCGTGTTTAAATACCGTAAATCTCGAAGTGTAAATATGTAATAATTATTACCTCGCGTATGTACGTACAAAGAAACGATGTCGTCACATTGAAAATATAAGAGATCGCAGGTGTGTGGGTAACAATTCGACAGATTGGCTTATGCATTGTTGATTTACACTTACCAGGTCACCGGATACATACAAAATCTTTGTTTGAATTCGAAAAACTCGTAAATCTAACAAGGAACACACCATGACTTTGAGTGTTCCATAAATATGCAGGAACCTTTTGATGCTGCTAAACTGTCACGAATGCTAAAGGGGAATTTCAGTTTTTTGCATGCAGAATTTTCTGTTTATTTTTCTTTTAAATTTTCCACGACTAGCTGTCGATTTTGCACGGTTTTGACTTCGTCGTTTTAATTAGGACTGAGAATAGTTTTTAAAATAGCTATGCTTTAAATTATGCAAATTAAATTTGAAGGCCCTCGTTTTTATATAAAACTTCGCTTTTTTGAAATGCATTTTTCAATTCTTTCGTTTAAATTGTTTATGTATTTTTCTTTATAACGAAATTTCAAATTTTTGCTATTTTAAAAATACTACACTAAAATAAATTTTAATATAAGCAAAGAGTATAAATATATTCATTGATATAAGCTAAATAATGGATCAATTGGTAATTTGCTAGTAATTGATTTATAATTGCAACATACGATTTGATAAGTCTAACACTACCCTTTTTATACCCTCAAAATGCTTCGAATAAAATATACCCTCTTTCAACCATGTACCCCATTTGGTTAATCTAGGTTTTGGCGGCATATGTATATCAGGAAATATATCTCTCTATAATTATTTGACTCTTAAAAGCGCTTTTTAGGATAACAAATGCGTATAAATTTTGAGCCGCTTTTACCATGTAATAAGGTGCTGCAGTGGAAAGTATTATAATTATTCTGTTAGATGGAATAGCTTCCGGTAGAAATGATTTACCTACTTAGTCACTACTGAATAAATTTTGCAATTTTTACACTATTGGTTTTATCTGTTTGTTTCTTCTTTAATCATCGTTAGTCGTCCACACCACATTTTACCAGTTCTTTTTCTTATTTGGTGGTACCACCTTGTGATGGGACAGCTTCTTTGTATTTCTGGAATGTCTACCATTTCTGTTCTTTCCCAAATTAATTTATGTGTAATATCGTGCTCTGCATCAGAAGTGGAAATTTTTAGTTTTTTCTAATTTCGGCTCCGGTCGAAAATTCATAACACATTCTTGACTCGAACCTTTACCAAGCTTTGAACCTTTACCGAGGAGCACGAAGAAAGATAAGACAGCAGACAGACCAATTTCTTGAATTTAATTAAATGTCGAGCATTTACCAAACTGCAAGCTTTTACTGAGACTTTACCGAGTTTCGAGCTTACGAGCTCCGAGTTTTACAAACAATTTAGAAAAAAAGCTCGACTGGCTCGGTTTACAAATCCTAGGCTGGATCTGGCTTAAAGATCGAGCCGAGCTCAAGCTTCCAGATCTAGTTCCCATCTCTACTCTCCATGTTTCATTGTGGTTCGGAACTTTTGTATGTTTGAAGTAACTGGCTACGTTTCAACACTGTATATCAGAACGGTTATTAGATAACCGGTGTGAAGACAGCAGCCAAAATCTAGCAGCCGAGACCTACGAACATTGCCGAACAGTGCATAGAATTACCAAAAACGGTAGATTAGCGGCTAGAGCGCTACAGAGATACATCTTAATATAATCCTAATAAGTAACTGAACGTTGCTTTCGTTTACATTTAAGATAATTACAAAAGCAAATAATAACCTATAACACATGTAACTCGAACGAATTTTTGCTAAAAACACCTACTAACATATAGGATTAATAAAAAATAAAAATTTAAGTCTTGCCGAACTTAGGACGGAGGGACTGGGGATTTAAGCAAATAAATTCAAAACTTCGCACCGTCAAAACGGCACATGTAACTCGAACGAATTTTTGTTTGAAACACCCACTAATATAGAAGATTAAGAAAAAATAAAAATTTAACACTTTCCGAACTTCTGACGGCGGGGACTGGGGACTAAATCAAATAAATTCAAAAATTCGCACTGTCAAAACGGCACATGTAACTCGAACAAATTTTTGTTTGAAACACCCACTAATATAGAAGATTAAGAAAAAATAAAAATTTAACACTTGCCGAACTTCTGACGGGGGGGACTGGGGACTAAAGCAAATAAATTCAAAAATTCGCACCGTCAAAACGGCCTATGTAACTCGAACGAATTTTTGCTAGAAACACCTACTAACATAGGGGATTAAGGAAAAATAAAAATTTAACACTTGCCGAACTTCTGACGGGGGGGACTGGGGACTAAAGCAAATAAATTCAAAAATTCGCACTGTCAAAACGGCACATGTAACTCGAACCAATGTGTGTCAGAAACACCCACTAAGATAGAAGATTAAGAAAAAATAAAAATTTAACACTTGCCGAACTTCTGACGGCGGGGACTGGGGACTAAAGCAAATAAATTCAAAAATTCGCACTGTCAAAACGGCACATGTAACTCGAACGAATTTTTGCTAGAAACACCTACTAACATAGAGGATTAAGGAAAAATGAAAATTTAACACTTGCCGAACTTAGGGCGGGGGGACTGAGGACTTAAGCAACTAAATTCAAAAATTCGCACTGTCAAAACGGCACATGTAACTCGAACGAATTTTTGTTTGAAACACCCACTAATATAGAAGATTAAGAAAAAATAAAAATTTAACACTTGCCGAACTTCTGACGGGGCGGACAGGGGACTAAAGCAAATAAATTCAAAAATTCGCACCGTCAAAACGGCACATGCAACTCGAACGAATTTTTGCTAGAAACACCTACTAACATAGAGAACACTTGCCGAACTTCTGACGGGGGGGACTGGGGACTAAAGCAAATAAATTCAAAACTTCGCACTGTCAAAACGGCACATATGTAACTCGAACCAATTTTTGTTAGAAACACCCACTAATATAGAAGATTAAGAAAAAACAAAAATTTAACACTTGCCGAACTTCTGACGTGGGGGACTGGGGACTAAAGCAAACAAATTCAAAAATTCGCACCGTCAAAACGGCACATGTAACTCTAACGAATTTTTGCTAGAAACACCTACTAACATAGAGGGTTAAGGAAAAATAAACATTTAACACTTGCCGAACTTAGGGCGGGGGGACTGAGGAGTTAAGCAAATAAATTCAAAAATTCGCACTGTCAAAACGGCACATGTAACTCGAACGAATTTTTGTTTGAAACACCCACTAATATAGAAGATTAAGAAAAAATAAAAATTTAACACTTGCCGAACTTCTGACGGGGCGGACTGGGGACTAAAGCAAATAAATTCAAAAATTCGCACCGTCAAAACGGCACATGTAACTCGAACCAATTTTTGCTAGAAACACCTACTAACATAGAGGATTAAGGAAAAATAAAAATTTAACACTTGCCGAACTTCTGACTTTGGGGACTGGTTACTAAAGCAAATAAATTCAAAAATTCGCACCGTCAAAACGGCACATATAACTCGAACGAATTTTTGCTAGAAACACCTACTAACATAGAGGATTAAGGAAAAATAAAAATTTAACACTTGCCGAACTTAGGGCGGGGGGACTGAGGAGTTAAGCAAATAAATTCAAAAATTTGCACTGTCATAACGGCACATGTAACTCGAACCAATTTGTGTTAGAAACACCCACTAATATAGAAGATTAAGAAAAAATAAAAATTTAACACTTGCCGAACTTCTGACGGCGGGGACTGGGGACTAAAGCAAATAAATTCAAAAATTCGCACTGTCAAAACGGCACATGTAACTCGAACGAATTTTTGATAGAAACACCTACTAACATAGAGGATTAAGGAAAAATAAAAATTTAACACTTGCCGAGCTTAGGGCGGGGGGACTGAGGACTTAAGCAAATAAATTCAAAAATTCGCACTGTCAAAACGGCACATGTAACTCGAACGAATTTTTGCTAGAAACACGTACTAACACAGAGGATTAAGGAAAAATAAAAATTTAACCCTTGCCGAACTTAGGGCGGGGGACTGAGGTGTTAAGTAAATAAATTCAAAAATTCGCACTGTCAAAACGGCACATGTAACTCGAACCAATTTTTGTTAGAAACACCCACTAATATAGAAGATTAAGAAAAAACAAAAATTTAACACTTGCCGAACTTCTGACGGGGGGGACTGGGGACTAAAGCAAATAAATTCAAAAATTCGCACCGTCAAAACGGCACATGTAACTCGAACCAATTTTTGCTAGAAACACCTACTAACATAGAGGATTAAGGAAAAATAAAAATTTAACACTTGCCGAACTTCTGACTTTGGGGACTGGTTACTAAAGCAAATAAATTCAAAAATTCGCACCGTCAAAACGGCACATATAACTCGAACGAATTTTTGCTAGAAACACCTACTAACACAGCGGATTAAGGAAAAATAAAAATTTAACCCTTGCCGAACTTAGGGCGGGGGACTGAGGTGTTAAGTAAATAAATTCAAAAATTCGCACTGTCAAAACGGCACATGTAACTCGAACCAATTTTTGTTAGAAACGACCACTAATATAGAAGATTAAGAAAAAATAAAAATTTAACACTTGCCGAACTTCTGACGGGGGGGGACTGGGGACTAAAGCAAATAAATTCAAAAATTCGCACCGTCAAAACAGCACATGTAACTCAAACGAATTTTTGCTAGAAACACCTACTAACATAGAGGATTAAGGAAAAATAAAAATTTAACACTTGTCGAACTTAGGGCGGGGGGACTGAGAAGTTAAGCAATTAAATTCAAAAATTCGCACTGTCAAAACGGCACATGTAACTCGAACGAATTTTTGCTAGAAACCCCCACTAATACAGAAGATTAAGAAAAGTGTTAAATTTTTATTTTTCCTTAATCCTCTATGTTAGTAGGTGTTTCTAGCAAAAATTCGTTCGAGTTACATGTGCCGTTTTGACGGTGCGAATTTTTGAATTTATTTGCTTTAGTCCCCAGTCCCCCCCGTCAGAAGTTCGGCAAGTGTTAAATTTTTATTTTTTCTTAATCTTCTATATTAGTGGGTGTTTCCAACATAAATTCGTTCGAGTTACATGTGCGGTTTTGACAGTGCGAATTTTTGAATTTATTTGCTTTAGTAACCAGTCCCCTCAGTTAGAAGTTCGGCAAGTGTTAAATTTTTATTTTTCCTTAATCCTGTATGTTAGTAGGTGTTTCTAACAAAAATTGGTTCGAGTTATATGTGCCGTTTTGACAGTGCAAATTTTTGAATTTATTTGCTTTAGTCCCCAGTCCCCCCCGTCAGAAGTTCGGCAAGTGTTAAATTTGTATTTTTCCTTAATCCTCTATGTTAGTAGGTGTTTCTAGCAAAAATTCGTTCGAGTAACATGTGCCGTTTTGACCGTGCGAATTATTGAATTTATTTGCTTAACTCCTCAGTCCCCCGCCCTAAGTTCGGCAAGTGTTAAATTTTTATTTTTCCTTAATCCTCTATTATAGTAGGTGTTTCTAGCAAAAATTCGATCGAGTTACATGTGCCGTTTTGACGGTGCGAATTTTTGAATTTATTTGTTCTAGTCCCCAGTGCCCCCCGTCAGAAGTTCGGCAAGTATTCAATTTTTATTTTTCCTTAATCCTCTATGTTAGTAGGTGTCTCTCGCAAAAATTCGTTCGAGTTACATGTGCCGTTTTGACGGTGCGAATTTTTGAATTTATTTGCTTTAGTCCCCAGTGCCCCCCGTCAGAAGTTCGGCAAGTGTTAAATTTTTATTTTTTCTTAATCTTCTATATTAGTGGGTGTTTCTAACATAAATTCGTTCGAGATACATGTGCCGTTTTGACGGTGCGAATTTTTGAATTTATTTGCTTTAGTCCCCAGTCCCCCCCGTCAGAAGTTCGGCAAGTGTTAAATTTTTATTTTTCCTTAATCCTCTATGTTAGTAGGTGTCTCTAGCAAAAATTCGTTCGAGTTACATGTGCCGTTTTGACGGTGCGAATTTTTGAATTTATTTGCTTTAGTCCCCAGTGCCCCCCGTCAGAAGTTCGGCAAGTGTTCAATTTTTATTTTTTCTTAATCTTCTATATTAGTGGTTGTTTCAAACAAAAATTCGTTCGAGTTACATGTGCCGTTTTGACGGTGCGAATTTTTGAATTTATTTGCTTTAGTCCCCAGTGCCCCCCGTCAGAAGTTCGGCAAGTGTTAAATTTTTATTTTTTCTTAATCTTCTATATTAGTGGGTGTTTCTAACATAAATTCGTTCGAGATACATGTGCCGTTTTGACGGTGCGAATTTTTGAATTTATTTGCTTTAGTCCCCAGTCCCCCCCCCCCGTCAGAAGTTCGGCAAGTGTTAAATTTTTATTTTTTCTTAATCTTCTATATTAGTGGTTGTTTCAAACAAAAATTCGTTCGAGTTACATGTGCCGTTTTGACGGTGCGAATTTTTGAATTTATTTGCTTTAGTCCCCAGTGCCCCCCGTCAGAAGTTCGGCAAGTGTTAAATTTTTATTTTTTCTTAATCTTCTATATTATTGGGTGTTTCCAACATAAATTCGTTCGAGTTACATGTGCCATTTTGACAGTGCGAATTTTTGAATTTATTTGCTTTAGTAACCAGTCCCCCCCGTCAGAATTTCGGCAAGTGTTAAATTTTTATTTTTCCTTAATCCTCTATGTTAGTAGGTGTTTCTAGCAAAAATTTGTTCGAGTTACATGTGCCGTTTTGACGGTGCGAATTTTTGAATTTATTTGCTTTAGTCCCCAGTCCCCCCCCCGTCAGAAGTTCGGCAAGTGTTAAATTTTTATTTTTTCTTAATCTTCTATATTAGTGGTTGTTTCAAACAAAAATTCGTTCGAGTTACATGTGCCGTTTTGACGGTGCGAATTTTTGAATTTATTTTCTTTAGTCCCCAGTGCCCCCCGTCAGAAGTTCGGCAAGTGTTAAATTTTTATTTTTTCTTAATCTTCTATATTATTGGGTGTTTCCAACATAAATTCGTTCGAGTTACATGTGCCATTTTGACAGTGCGAATTTTTGAATTTATTTGCTTTAGTAACCAGTCCCCCCCGTCAGAATTTCGGCAAGTGTTAAATTTTTATTTTTCCTTAATCCTCTATGTTAGTAGGTGTTTCTAGCAAAAATTTGTTCGAGTTACATGTGCCGTTTTGACGGTGCGAATTTTTGAATTTATTTGCTTTAGTCCCCAGTCCCCCCCCCCCGTCAGAAGTTCGGCAAGTGTTAAATTTTTATTTTTTCTTAATCTTCTATATTAGTGGTTGTTTCAAACAAAAATTCGTTCGAGTTACATGTGCCGTTTTGACGGTGCGAATTTTTGAATTTATTTGCTTTAGTCCCCAGTGCCCCCCGTCAGAAGTTCGGCAAGTGTTAAATTTTTATTTTTCCTTAATCTTCTATATTAGTGGGTGTTTCTAACATAAATTCGTTCGAGATACATGTGCCGTTTTGACGGTGCGAATTTTTGAATTTATTTGCTTTAGTCCCCAGTCCCCCCCCCGTCAGAAGTTCGGCAAGTGTTAAATTTTTATTTTTTCTTAATCTTCTATATTAGTGGTTGTTTCAAACAAAAATTCGTTCGAGTTACATGTGCCGTTTTGACGGTGCGAATTTTTTAATTTATTTGCTTTAGTCCCCAGTGCCCCCCGTCAGAAGTTCGGCAAGTGTTAAATTTTTATTTTTTCTTAATCTTCTATATTAGTGGGCGTTTCTAACAAAAATTGGTTCGAGTTACATGTGCCGTTTTGACCGTGCGAATTTTTGAATTTATTTGCTTAACTCCTCAGTCCCCCGCCCTAAGTTCGGCAAGTGTTAAATTTTTATTTTTCCTTAATCCTCTATTATAGTAGGTGTTTCTAGCAAAAATTCGTTCGAGTAACATGTGCCGTTTTGACGGTGCGAATTTTTGAATTTATTTGCTTTAGTCCCCAGTGCCCCCCGTCAGAAGTTCGGCAAGTGTTAAATTTTTATTTTTCCTTAATCTTCTATATTAGTGGGTGTTTCTAACATAAATTCGTTCGAGATACATGTGCCGTTTTGACGGTGCGAATTTTTGAATTTATTTGCTTTAGTCCCCAGTCCCCCCCCCGTCAGAAGTTCGGCAAGTGTTAAATTTTTATTTTTTCTTAATCTTCTATATTAGTGGTTGTTTCAAACAAAAATTCGTTCGAGTTACATGTGCCGTTTTGACGGTGCGAATTTTTTAATTTATTTGCTTTAGTCCCCAGTGCCCCCCGTCAGAAGTTCGGCAAGTGTTAAATTTTTATTTTTTCTTAATCTTCTATATTAGTGGGCGTTTCTAACAAAAATTGGTTCGAGTTACATGTGCCGTTTTGACCGTGCGAATTTTTGAATTTATTTGCTTAACTCCTCAGTCCCCCGCCCTAAGTTCGGCAAGTGTTAAATTTTTATTTTTCCTTAATCCTCTATTATAGTAGGTGTTTCTAGCAAAAATTCGTTCGAGTAACATGTGCCGTTTTGACGGTGCGAATTTTTGAATTTATTTGCTTAAATCCCCAGTCCCTCCGTCCTAAGTTCGGCAAAAGTTAAATTTTTATTTTTTATTAATCCTATATGTTAGTAGGTGTTTTTAGCAAAAATTCGTTCGAGTTACATGTGTTATAGGCTATTATTTGCTTTTGTAATTATCTTAAATGTAAACGAAAGCAACGTTCAGTTATTTATTAGGATTATAATAAGATGTATCTCTGTGGCGCTCTAGCCGCTAATCTACCGTTTTTGGTAATTCTATGCACCGTTCGGCAATGTTCGTAGGTCTCGGCTGCTAGATTTTGGCTGCTGTCTTCACACCGGTTATTAGATATTACGCATTGTTCTAGGACTCTCACTTTTATTTTTGTGGTAACATGTCTACTGAGTATGACTTCTTAGGAATGATTCAGTTTTCCGAAGGCCAGCCACGCAAGCTTTATTCTTCTTTACGGATCTGCAGTCTGTAGCTCTTCCGCCAGCTTTGTAGCTTGCCTAGAGGATACATATTGATAAACTTCTTCTATTTTCTGATCATTTATGTAAATGTCGCCTATTTTTGTTTCTTTTCGGACATTTTGTGTAAGTCATATAATCATTTTCTCCAGGTTTTCTGCCGTTTCGGATATTCAGACTACATCATCCGCATATTTAAAATTGGGTATGTACTGGCCGTCTAAACGCAATCCTAGGTTTTGTCACCGTAAGTTGCTAAATACGTCTTGTAAGGCTAGTGTGAAGAGCTTTGAGGAAATGGTATCGCCCTGCCTGACACTTCTTTAAAGTTGTATGTGTCTAGTTAATGTTTGCAATTTTTACTTGTTTATATATGTATGTTTGCTATTAACAGTCCCGTTATCGTGCTAATAGAGTATACTTCACATACCATGTGAAGTAACTCAGTCACCCCATATTTTTTTCGGAGTTTTTGATACTTTACTCGTTTTATATTTATTCTCAAGACATTATACGTCAAAGTGGATAGAGTAAAACATTTTCCGTATTATTTATCAAAACTTATAGGAATTTATATAAAATAAAGTAGTGAAAATAATTTTAATTAATTGAATCTGTAATTTTTTGCTTTCAAGACAAATATAGTTTTTATTTCTTTCCTGTGGATATTGAAAATTGTTTCCCGCATGTTTTCTTGGACAAAATGAGCATCTACAAACTGGTAGAATTTTGAGAAATGTTTTTGGGTAGATGCTCCTTTGGTTGGTTTTCATTTTACTCCAAAATATGTGACTGCTTTATGAAAATTTTTACAATCGAATTTTTTCTGCTGCACGTTAGGTAATACAATTTCTTGAACTGATTTTTGAGTGTATATCTGGATATTTTTGTGTAAAAATGGCATAGGTACGCATTTAGAGCAGCCATATCAAAGTACTACCAGAAAACAGAATAAAAGTTAAAATTAGAAATCACAGTACAAAAAAGTGACCGGTAGTAATGCTTTATACCAAATAATGAAGATCTTCTGTTCGTCATCGTCATCTTCTTCGATTTTTTCTTTTAGTTCTTCGTTTTCAGCTTCCACAAATCGCGATCGTCTCAGTCTACTTGTTTTAGATCTTTACCGTCCATTAATTTATTTATGTAGGTCTTCCTTTGACAATTGGATCATGGGCTGAATGTTTAGGCGAAGTGAACTTAGAGTTAAATATAGATAAAAGTAAAGTTATGAAGATTACTAAAGGACAAGAGACTATACGAGAAATTGTACTAGGAAATAAGAAACTAGAAGAAGTAAATGAATATATGTATTTGGGAAATATAATAACGAAGGATAGTAAAGTTAGACAAGAAATACTTAATAGGATTAAAAATACCAACCAAATATATTACAAAATATATAACACCTTGATGGGAAAGAAAGAATTAAAAACAAAAACAAAAATGCAAGTATACAGGGTGTTTGGTTCACCGGCGTACATCTGAAGGGAGGCGGTAGGTGAGTTGGTTTGGAACTTATTTAACCATATATATATCATTATACAAAGTGTCACGGTTTCTAAGATATAGCCAACTTAGTGATTTAACTTAATTAGACGATTTTTGCATCTAGAGTGTATGAAATGATTTTATTTGATAGAATAGATATCAAAGACTTGAAGTAAAAGTTACAAGGAATTAAAAACTTACAATAATGTCTAATTAAAATTTGTAATAGCAAACATCGTCTAATTTAGTTAAATCACTAAGTTGGCCACATCTTAGAAACCGTGACACTTTGTATAACGGTATTTTTGGTTAGATAAGTTCCAAACCGACTCACCTACCACCTCCTTTTGAATATACGTCGGTGAACCAAACACCCTGTATAATGCAGTATACTTACCTACATTTACCTAATACGGTACAGAGAACTGTGATCTGAGATCAAAGATTCCTGAAATTGAAATGAAATACTTAAGGAAAGTCACCGGATACACCAGAAGGTACAGAATATATGTATAATAGCACAATAACACAGATACTAGATGTTGAGCCTTTCGTAAATAAGATCGAAAACAAACAGTTAAAGTGGTTTGGACATGTTGTACATAGGATGATGGAAAACATACTACCGAAAATTGCAACTCAGATTAAAGTTGAAGGAAAAAGAGAGCGAGGCAGACCGCGAATTTTGTGGGAAAGATACATCGAAGATATAATCACAGCAAGAGGGAAGACATTACCAGGAGCAAGAGAGAGGATTTAGGAGGTGGATAGAAGAGAAATAAAGATTAAAGCTCTCCCGACGCTTATTGGCATAAGGGATGGAGGAAGAGGAAGAAGGTCTTCCATCTTGTTGACGGTCTTCCTCTTTTTTATTTGGAAGACCAATGTAACATTTTCTTTGGCCTTCTATCTTCACACATTCTTTCTATATGTCATCACCACTGTGCTCTGTTTTCTAGCTTCTTTGTTATTGATGTTGCTATGTTCATTTCCTTCTATATTCTTTCGCTTTGTCAGTTCTCTCTTCTTGTAGTATGTTAACTTCTTCTCATGTAGTCTAGTTCGACGGTGCGAATTTTACTTCGATTACTTTCTGATAATGGCCAGATTTCGCCTACGTACAGCACTATGCTTTCTACTATACTATTAATTACTGTCCTTTTTGCCTCTTTTCTTAGGTTTTTATTCCATATAGTTCCATGTAGTGATCTGATACATAGCTACTTTCCTTAGTTCTATATTTACACCCATTTTTTCGTTATCCTGAGTATTTAAAGTTTTTAATATTCCTTATTTGTGTTATACTGTTATTTATATCAGTTCCTTCATTTCGTATACACATATACATATGTTGTTTTGTTAGAGTTTAAGTTTAATCATCATTCGTCAAATTCCACCTGTAATTCTTGTATCATGTTTACTATGACCTTTTGTAAAAATAACGATATTATCAGCAAAACCACAGTGCCTGTAATACTTCGTCATTTATTTCTATTTCCAACCCTTCATATTTTTTACTCCTTTCTTCAAGAATTTGGTCCAGCTTTTTGTTGCGTTATTCTTGTACAATTGTTTTACTACATTTATCCCTTTTTCTTCAATTTTTAAGCATCTCATTGCCTGTCATATTCTGCTTCTTGAGACATTATCATATGCTTCTTAGTTTACGAAAATTATATGTGTTGCTATATTATTTCCTTTATTCTTTTCTATTATTTGCCTCGCACATAGTATGTTATCCAGGCACGCTTTTCCTGCCCTGATTTCATTTTATGTTATCATTTCTGTTTCTATTTTCGTTTTAACTATTCTTCCGAAAATAGACGATCCATAGACAGAATAACGCTAGCCCTCTATGATTTTTACATTATTTTTATCGCCTTTCTTGTAAATTAATGTGCCATGTCCCATTTTAACGATATTTTCCTTCCATTTTCAATACTTTCGAGTAGTTGTAAGAGGAGTATATTCAGATCTTATGATACGAATTTAAAAAAAAAATGACAGTTAAAACACCGCATCAGTCCCTAACGTGAGTTCTGGATAAGATTTTATCCAAGTAACAATTTTGACATTTTGATTGTAACTAAAAGCTTTGGACGCTGATTAACTATAATCTTCAAGCGCTTGCTGTGGTGCCACTTAACAAATAAATATCCAAAACTTAAAGTAAAAACTAAAATTATTTATTTGTCTTACCAACACATTGGCATTTCTAAAATTTTCGTAAAAAGGCACAGATGGTATTTTAATCACTATGTTAAACATCTTTTTAATTCTTGTTTGTTCGACTATCTAAGTAATTATCTAGAGTGAATATATTTTAATCGTTATGATTGGCAGGTGCCATTTAGCTTTAATAAAGGATTACAGAACCGTATAAAATGTATTTCATTTAGAACAGCTTTCGAAGAAAACTTTAATCCTTAACTAGATAAATGTGCAAGGAGTTTGCAAACAGACGCATATAAAACGTCTTGCATAATTTAAAAAAATTAAATACGAAAATTTTTTCACCGCCAATATGTATGCAAAGTTAAATGGACTTTAATCAACGTAAAATATCCCTATTCCTTCATATTCAAAAACTCAGTTGCATAGGTTAAAAATAAACGATATGTTGTTTGCATAGTCTCACAACTTTAATTATTAACGAGAAATAGGGTCAATCAGGGTAATGGGAAACTAGGGGTAAATGAAAACATGATCCGAATATATTTAAAAAACCGCGCTTTTTCCCTTGTAGTTAGCAGTATGCATATTTAGTGATACGTTAGTTACTCCAACGCATTTATAAAGTGTAAACGCACGCTTGATATCAAGGTAAGTTTAATTACATTTTTCACCTCAGAATTATTTAACAGCCATTTCCGATATTCCTAGGGAGATATTTTGTTTGTCTGTCCAAATTTATTTTTTGCCCTAGCCGAACCCACATTCTAATGAACAAATGTTGTAATTGCATGGTGCTAGTTAGTTAGGTCGCTCAAATGAATGTGGCGGGAATAGTTGGCTGTTTTCATTTGCCCCAATAAAAACGTTTGCTTGGGGCAAATGAAAACGCAAATCTGGGGCAATTGAAAACGCGTTTCCTGAAGAAACCAACACCTCCTCTAAGGCAGCTCCAATACGGAGAAGTCTTAACAACTGAGGAAGTAATTGCACGCCTAAGGGAAGCTGAGGAAAAGAAGATGAAACAACCAAAGAAGATAGTCAAGAAGAAAACCAAAATTGTTAATGAAAAGCCATTAAAAAAGAAACCAAAGAAGAAGAGATTATCAAGTTCTTCGGATGAAATATTATATATATACTCATTTTTTCATTTGTCGAAAACTGTTAAATTTTAACAGGTTTAAAGAAATCTTAATTTGTTAGAAGTGATTAGTACGTAGTGGTTATTAAGAATATGTTTTCAGTTCTTTTATATTTAATAACCTGTTTCTTTTTATTTTAAGATGTTTAACTAAGCGTAGACTGTCATTAAAATGCCGTTTCTATATGTTTCCTATTTTCTTTAAATAAACTTTTTGCTGAATTTTAATCCATTTGGTGGCTATCCTAACCCTGACAAATCGAACCTTCTGCTACAAAATGTTTCTATTCGCTTATTAGTAAAAATAAAATAAAACGGAAAGAAGCTTTGTGTTCACAAAATGCAGCAGAACGTTTTCTTTAGCCCCATCTCCGTATGAATACATATTAAGTATGAAGTGACGAATAGTTTTCATTTCCCCCAAAAATCTAGGGGAAATGGAAACGCGCCTGGGTTAATTGGAAACGACGAAAAAAAAATTTTTTTAAATAACCTTTTCGGAGGGAATCACTTTTTACAATTTATTTTAGCAGGTCAGGGACAGAGGTGAACATATACCAACAATCAATTTTTATTTCCTTTTAATAGTCCTGCTACGTAAACTCAAAATTAACTTTGCAAAAATCGTTTCCGATTACCCCGATTGACCCTAATGTAATCCTGGCGTAGCTAATGAAGTCACAAAATGTCCTTTTTATCTATTTATTTTTGTTTCAAAGAGTTTTTACATATAATTGAGCCCGAAATGATAAAGGGTTTCTCATTATAAACGCATTTAAAATAATCGAAGCATAGAATAGTTGACGGATAAGGCTGCTTACTTATTTAAATGTTATAAATTCCGAGACGAAATCGTTTCGTTTCAGCTTCGATATCATCTCTTAATGGTCTCATAAAGGCAGTTTATTTAGTATTCTTACTTAATTACTACTTTCCGACCGGTGCTGACTAATTATCCATTTTATTTCTTCAATTTTTCTTTCCTGTATAATCCACGCGACGTCCTTGCTTAATCATTCGATACGGCATTCCGTTCGCTGGTTTCAGATAAGCGAATTAGTTGTTTATTTTCTCTGAGATGTTAATTGGGATGATAATGGTTCTATGAATCAGCAACTCCTTGTTGAAACAAGCCGCAATTATCCCTGCTTGTTTAAAGTAAATATTGAGAATTCGAGATGGTGGAATGTTTGGTAGTCCATGTCGCGTGCTAATCGCCGTTACGTTTGTTTACTTTTACTTCCTGACTTGTTTGATTCGACGTTTATGTTTAAATCATAATGGCTGAAAATTCAAATACAACCCAGCTCTCACCTATCAAAACCTTTATAATTCCCAGAACACTTCCACACCTTTTCGCACTGACTCCGTTTAATTTCACGTTCGACTGTTTGTTTTTCAGAGAATATTCTAGCGATTTAGATGTATGTCAAATATTCTAACCAAACAACCTCATTAAAGGAAATCGGAAACGCCACAAAAAGGAAAACAATAGTTTTCATCTGATTACCGTAGTTCGTTTACTGATTTTTGCCCTCTCTTGAAGATGACCTCCATAAATTTCTGATATCACAGCAAACAATATCTGATCCAATATCCCTTATGCATATTCGTAAACCCTATAGACAAGCTATACGTTCTCATAAAACTGTCTTTAAGGACAAAATTATGACAATGTTTTGAACCTCAAGAGTATCTTTCAGAGATTTAATAAAATATCCTTTAGATTGAATCTACTTGTTGATCACTACAAAATTGTATTTTTGGATATTCGCCTTCAAAACAAGCTTCTGATAAATAAATATTCGATATTTTTTGAAATTTAATTAGCCTTAGTTTATATAAAGCATCTCAGATATTTTCGGGTCGTTTTAAATATGCATACATACAAAAGAATCCTGAAGAATTGTATTTAGACTGGCTAATTGAGTGAAATCAAGTCCACAAAATAGAAATCAAAATTTTTGCCGCTTTCATTAAATTGGGACCTCTTTTTTTTCATTTGTAATTTTCGCTTGCGATGATCACATATTTGGTACAATTTTGAAAAATTCTAATAGTTGGACCCCATTTAAACATTCTGCCTGAAAGACTCACTCAGTCCGATTTCGAGAAATTTTCGAACCCACTTTCGAAAAAGATTATTTGTTCTGTACTTATAAATTTTTCATTTTGGTAATAAACACTAGCATTTTCAAACTTGTATACTAAAGTATTCCGTGCTTTGTACTGTTTCAATCACAAGCACGATTCTAATGAAACAACGAATGCATATTATATGAAGATTATGATTTATTTCTTCGTTGTCTGCTGTTGTAGATGGTAGGAAATATACATTCTCGTAGTGTAATAAATTAATAGTGCCGCAGTAAATTATACTAAATTAAATAAATATATTTGTTATAAACGTGTGTTTTATTTTTATCTCGCAAAGCGCTACCTGTATTGAATTTTATTGAATTTCTCGAAGTAATAGATAAATACACAGCTTAAGGAACTTCTAAGTAGAACACTCGAGGATACATTCTTGGTTAATTGTTTAACGATAACTGCCTTTAATTGCAACGTCAGTAATCTAAGTAAACCGTTTATTAATTAAAGTTCGCGCAAGTTCTTGTTTCCTTATTTATGTTCATTTTATTTAAGATACAAAATTTTTCAGTTAAATTAGTTTTATTTCACATTTTCCAATTTTCATCCTAAAAAGTTACTTGGCGAATATTTCATGTAAAAACGTTTTTATTAAGAAAGGTTACCATTAGGCCATCAGGGAGATAAATTTATCAGCGCAGAACTTATTTAGTTTAGTTTAGTTTATACCAAATTTTTTCTCGGTTATTAGAATGCTTCTAAATTGCCGTTGTGACGAGTTTCGTGACATCGTGACTCCATTTTTTGTTGGTGTTTCGCTACCAGTTGTTAAAAATTGAAGGTTAAACAAGTGGCTCCAGCAAATGAAAACATGACAAGGTTTTGGAAAACGTCTCGGGATTCAAACGAAAAATTGGAAACTTTTGAATTCAAAACATAAAAGTTTGGTTTTCGATCAAACTTTTTTTATTTCAAAACAAAATTCTGTTTTCTAAATATTTTTTAAAACAGATTTATTTTTGTTTCAAAGAAAATTTCAAAATTATTTTCGGACTGTTTTGCCTTCAAGACTTTCTTCAGACACAAGTTAGTTTTTCCGAAAAATAATTTTAAAATACTTTCCCAAAGGAGGTTTCTTATTTTGAATCTCAAGGGAAAAATTATTTCCAAAAGAAAATTAATTATTTCTATAAAACTTTCTTCAAAAAAACCTTTATAGTGATTTCCTGGCAGCGAAACATTTAGTAAATTTTATTTAAATTTATCATTTTCAAAAGTGAATTCTGAGTTCAAACATTCTCTAAAATAAGATTTACCAAAAAAATTCACTTATTTTCCAAAATTTTGATTTAAAAGTATTTCCCAAAAAGATTTAGTTTCCTTTCAAAGAAAACTTTAAAAGTATTTTTGAAAGAACATTTATTAAAAAAAAAGATATTTTGACTTCAAAAAGAAATTAGTGTTATCGAAAAGGAATTACGATTTTTAAATATTTTTCCAGAGATTTATTATTTATATTTCTATAACTGTTCCCGATTTCCAAATCTTTTCCTAAAAGAAATCCGATTTCTTAAAAAAAAAACTTTATAGTGCTTTCCTGGCATCAAAACATTTTATCCAAAAAGAAATTTATCTTTTTCCAAAAAAAATTCTGATCTCGAATATTATCTAAAAAAGATTTACTTATTTTTCAAAATTTTTTTCGAGATAAATTCTAAAATTCCGTTTTGAAAATATTCTCAAAAAAGATTTGGTTTCCTTTCAAAGAAAACTTGAAAATTATTTTAAATGAAAATGTTTTCTTCCTAAAGACTTTTCTGACTTCAAACTCTTTTTAAAAAGTTCAACAAGTAAGATTTCAAAACATTTCCTCAAAGGAGATTTTCTAATTTTACTTCCAAACGAAAAATTGTCTCCAAAAGAAAATTAGTTATCTTTTCAAAAAGAAGTTAACTTTTTTGTAAAAGAATTTGCGATTTCAAAATAGTTTTCAAAAAAAGATTTTTTTCTTAAAGACTTCTTTCATCGAAACATTTTTCGGAAGATTATTCGTCTTCGAAAAAGATTTCCCATTCCAAATATTTTTCAAAAGAGATTTACATTCTTTTTTTAAATTAATTCCGAAAACAATTTAACATGCTTCAAAAAATTTTCTAGTTTCAACATTTTGTTTAAAAAAATTTTGTCTTCTTTAAAATATTATTCACAAAAGAAAACTTTTTCAAACTTATAGAAATAATTACATATAATGGTCCGGATTAAGTGTATGTAATGTTTTTAAATTTCACTTATCAGAACCTGTAAGCAAACTTATTTAGGTTTCCGCTCGACATCACTTCTACAGTGCAAGGTAGTTAGTGGATTATATATTCAATGGGTGTTAGATATATGACCGAGATGGTTAAACATGTTCTTTTCATCTTATGCTACAGTATTTCTAGTATTACCGCTACTTTCTTAGGTGTAAGATATGAAACGCCTTAGCGCAGACATGCCTGTCCTGTTTCATGTTCCTTTATGCTAGCTAAGTCTAATTATTATGATTATTATTTATTCTCGATATTTACATCTTCTCCTTCTATTTCTAATTTCTCGTTGTCTGATTCTTCTCTTGTGTCATATATGCGATTCAATTCCCTCTTCATTCTAGCTTTGTTCCTTGCCCACCCTTCCCAAATTTGTTGTGGTATAACCGATCGCTCTATATTTTGTTCCAGTGCTGTTTTCAACGTGTATCAAGGCCTTACCACCTTCATTGCGTCTGTTGTTAGATTATATGCCTTTCTTAATATGTGATTTTCTTTTCGTCTTAATATATTATGTGTGCCCAATATTTTAGCCCTGCTGCTTTTAGCTTTTTAGTTATTGTCTTCCCTTCTAGTACTTCGTGTGCTATTTCCCCTTCGTCTTCTCTTGGACTTATTCTGAAAAGTTTTACAATTTTTTTCTTCATTCTTCGCAGTGCCACTCTATTTCCTTTTGTCATTGCGCTGGTTTTTAGTCCGTATGGGGCTGTTGTTCCGACTATCGTTTTTGTAGATTGTCTTCCTCAGTCTCATTGCAAATTTAGTTTAAGTTTTCTTAGTTTTTATTAGTTAATTATTTCATATTCTTCATACCTAGTACATAACAGGATGCTCTCATACCAAATTAACTGAAGCTGAAGTATCATTTTCTGACGACTCTAATAGCTTTAGTACAGTTAACTTTGTCATGTGCTAGTAAACTTAAAAAAAATTGACACAAACTTCTAACTCCTTTCTAATTAAGAACGTTGTCTGTTAAAAAAAGAAAATGATAGGAATAGCAGTTAGCTGTTCATAGTGTTCATGGCCAATTACTTGAATACTTCGAGTCATTTAACGTGAAACTTTTATACAAATAGTCATAAGCATAAGTGACTAGCAGGAATTATTAGAAAAAAAAATACGTAAAAGCATTATTCTTGATTTTAAGGTGACTTTTTAAATGATAAACATGGTTTAAAAGAGCGCGATACTCTAAACTAGTGCCAGAATTATTTGATCAGTTGTTATCAAATTGTAAAATATAATTAGATGTCTATTCTAGTAATAAATTCATAAGGAGTACCTCAGGAAAGAATTCTAGGGCCTTTAGTGTTTAACATATAAATGACTTAAATTTGATTATATCGAAATGACAATTAATTGAGTAAACAATTAAACGAGGCTGTTAATCTGATGAATACTCATGCAATTTCTTTAAAGAAATAGTTATAAATCACATATTTTTAGATACAAAAAACTAAAGCTATAATACTTACTAATAATTCTGATCAAAAATGCATTATAAACTTAACTAAAACTGATTAGGTCGCTGATATCAATTACCTGGGAATAATAATTTATAAAAATTTAAGGTTTGCCTTGCATTTTGATGAACTATACCGGGTGTCTTAAAAACAATTACATCTAGTTACCTTTATGTGCCACTACATTGTTATTAGTATTGCATTATCCAGAGTTGCCATTAATTACTTGTAAAATTAAAAAGTAAACTAATTCACTCCAAATAGTTTTCATTAAATTTGTTAATACAGCACAAAATATACACTGTGCAAGAAAAAATTTTTATTATTGAAGCATATTTTCGATCAGGACAGTTAAAGTGGGGAGAGCGGCACATTTTATTTTACATGGGAAATTTAAAGGATACTATGTGTATTTCATTTTAAGACACTTTGTACAAAGAGTAATAACATAACAGGTTATCTACAAAGAATTTTTATAGTATACAACTAAGATTATTATATTCAATACAATTATGAGGCCGCAATGGTATAGCATGATTTTACTATTTTTTAACACAGAACAAAATAAACTGCAAATATTGCAAAATAAGGCTGTGTGTATTAACTTGAGTGGCACTAATTAATTTATTGCTTATCATACGACAATGTATTTCCATCGTTGATTAAAAATAAATGTATAGCATGATCTCAAAAAATGTCTGATATATTTGTAATAGTAACAAATTAATGAAATTCGTGGTTATCTACAAAACACAACGTTAATATCGAACACCGCGTGCATATGAAAATAATATATAACGTTTTACTTTTTGTTAAGATATCGTAATGAGGTAATGACTAATGAATAACAAAGTTTCTTCCGAATGTAGTTAGACAATAATTACAAGTAATGGCAAATTTTAAGAGGGGATACTTGCAATATCTAGAAACAGTAAACAATAACAATATGTAAACGACAATGGCTTTTACATTTGTTGACACAGCATTTTGAGTTGTTTTTATATGTGTGATACGGGTAATTATTACTACTACTATTATAGACATTTTTAGTGTTAAAGTTGATCAATAATTTTAAAATTTAATGTTAACACTTTCAACTTTGGCTTTGTTTCTAAAGAAGCAAACCAAAAAAGTAACTAATTTCGTTTCGAAGAAAGTAGTCAAAAATTTCCTTGATTTTGGTGGATGCGTTGGGTTAGGTTACGCTGGAAAAATCCATTGTTTTCATTGCTTATGCTTGTATATTGTCTAAGAAAAATCACCTAAACAAGGCCAAAGTCTTGATTATTATTCGTTTCACTAACTTCACTAACTAAGGTAAGTATATTAGATTTGCTATAGAAGCACGCGATATGTTCTAAAATTTAATTTTTAAAGATCAAAATTTAAGTTGAAGTAAAGAGAAGACACTTGAATCGAACTAATTAATTTAGATCTTCATAACCAGCTAAGAAGGCATTAAATAGGGCAGAAATTTTACGGTTAATTTATTATTCTTTTGGATAAAAATTCTATTCTACAAAATATTGGTTTTAAAATTAATGAAATTAAAAATAGGTTCAACAAGCAATCTTAAATAAATTAAAAGAAATAAAATTAATTTTTTCTAATCATAATTTAATTTTAATAAAAGCAGATAAAGGTAGTACTAATTTAAGTGCGCAATTTTATAACTAACACATTTACACAATCTTAATTAATCCTCCAAAATCGTTTCAGACTAAATTTAAAGAAACCCTTAAAGAATGGAAAGAAAAAGGGTGGGTTAAAATATTTTTCGTTTTTAAGTATTTTGGGTTGCCTGACTTAAAACCAGCCAAGAAAGGATTGGATCTTCTAGTATTGCTTCTACCGGCTTCTACCTAAAAAAACTTCAAAATTCAGTATAAGTATTTGCGAATACCGATTTTTAATCTCTTAAACCTCTTTGTAATCATTGACAGTGACATTGACAGAGTCGGTGAATGTTGGGTTGCCTATCTTTAATTAGTTTTTAAAAATTTATACGCAATTTTTTCTAAAGTTAAATAAAGATCACGCCAAAATTATATAAATTTGCAAAAGGGTCGATACATGCATAGGAAGGTAATATTGAAACCTACCCCGCTACATGCGAAAATCAATACATTGTTGATCGATGTCTTGTGCAAGTCCCTTTTCGTAAGTTTTTCATAATAGGCCATAATTTAATTACTATATTAAAATTGGTCGTTCTGGCCTTGTAGCGTATGAAGGAAATGTCTAAAAATTTTAATTCATACTCGTCCTTCTTTTCAACTGTCATTATTTAACCGTACCGTTATTTTAAAATTACACAATTTTCAGCGCGTAAACATGCTACTAAAACCCCCCCTTCTATCTTTACGATATATCCCTTTCGTATTGTTTTCCCAATATACATAAAATAAATGCAAAGCTGTTAAATGACATACTTTAAGACCTGTGATTTTGCAAGTTAGATCGTCCACCAGTAAATTTGGAATTAGTTGATTTTAAACCAAAATTCAATATTAAAAACGTTAAAGGATTAATAGATAAAAATGTTCCTAATGAAACAATTCTAGTGAGCTTTAACATTACAAATATATTTCCGAGTGTAGGAGGGCATGTAATGAATGTAAAAATAATTTAGAAATCAAATTTTTATAGGATTTTCTTCTTTGGGGTAATAGTTTTCTATGTGTAGTTTCATAATTCATCAAAATAATTTAGATCCTACAAAAAAAAACATTTTGAAAAATTAGTTAACATACGTTTAGTAAATTTTTTTTTCAAACATCAAGAGTTGGCAATAGGGAGCAAGCACCTTATCTCCTTTCTTAACCGAAACTTTTATGTCACACTAGAAAATAATTTTATAAAATAATAGATTTAATAATAACATAATTTTTGGGTACATGTATGTGGACGATGCCATTACACGAACACTACATAGTTACGAGTATATGGATCAGAAGGGTTTCGCCTCTGGCTTGGTTGATAATATCCTTCTGCTTCTTGCTAAAAGAGTTTCTCCTCTGGCGTGGTTGACACGTTGAGTTACCGTGCTCTTTTAGTGCTCCCTTTCCTCCTGAAGCAGCCACTTAAGAAAGTGGGCGAAACGTTGAGTTATTCTGTCTCAACAATCACACGGTCTCAATTCGGGAAACCTTTTGTTAATATGGACAATTTTATACCACATTATTTAGTAACAGCATTTTAGTAATATCGAGATTGTTAAATGTGTAAATAAAAGTAAATCATTTTAATAAGGAACTTGATATCATTAAACAAATAGCCATTTCTAACAAATTTCCTGTAAAATTAGTAAGCAAAATTTTAAACAAAAAGACTAGGAAAATTTTAACAAACACAAGTTTATTTTCAATTACAGAAGATAAATTTGCTGCTTCAGTTACTTATGTTAATTGTTTCGGAGAATACACCCGAAATTTCTTTAAATAATTTATATTAATTTACAGTTTAAAGGCAATGGTAATTTAAAAGCTGATTTTACAAAACAATGAAGCTTCAATTTCCAGGGTAGGAAAATGAGGAATTTATTTGTTAAAGTGGGATGCAATATTTTGAAATGACAACTAGGACTAGATTTAACGAACAGTAGCGATTAATTAAAAATAATAAAAATAGTAACTGCCTCAGAACACATACCTACTAAATTCAAGTCGCCTATTTGATCCTGGGGTAAATTCTGCAGTTCTACATAACTCCGATGACTATGATTTAATAAGTATTTAAGAACAATATTATACTTCTAGTTATGCTTCTAATAAGTTAAAATTATGGAACGAAATCATTTTCAATAAATACATGTATGAGGTATATTTGGCCTTTTGAATTATACTTACAATTAGATTTCAACGTTGTTTAAGACAACTGCATTGTTAAAATTTTGAATATTGTTAAAACTTCGCGATGAAATTTAAATTGAAATTAAAACTAAAATATATCATTCTACTTTATATTACATATGTACGAGTATATATAATCTGTACCCAAGTACCTTTCGCTGTAGGGTGTTTTACATATCTATTACAATCGTTTAAAATTTTATATTACATAAATTTTAATTTTCTCTTCAGAGGTGAATTTATCATGAATAATTATAATAGTTAACATAACAAAAGTCTTTAACCTGAAGGTGGCGGTTTTATTTTAATTAATTAAGTGGCTCATTCAATAAATTTTGTGGATAAGCCAAATTGGTTTTTATTAATAATTAGATCTTCGTATTATTTCTACAGGGTAGTAACAGTGAGTTCTTTATTTAAATTTATTTTCTTTAAATCTTAATTTTTTCACTTTTGGTTTACGTTAAAAATTCTTAAAGAGTAAAATGCCTCAAATTAACGTGAAGAGTATTTAGGGGTACCTATCAAGGAAATTTCTTTTCTTTCCAATTTATACCTTAGAAGTTACGGTAGACTTCAAATCCAGTAAATTTCGCTCCACATCTGTAGAGAAACATCGCATCAAATTACGCAGGGGGTACAAAACGATGCACTAATTACTCCAACAAAGCTGGGGTTGGCCGGAGGCGGCCAATAGGGCGCAATTTTCAAGGGTTACTTCATGCCTCATTGGTTTGGAACACGTCCATTGTTGCTCGATTGTTGACTAACAAAAGCTCTATTATATGTATTTGCATTCATGTTAACTGTATTCAACAACTAATCAACATTCCCATGTCTTTGTAACGGCCAATCGTTCGTACTTGTACATGTACGTTAAAATGGCGGACTCTTTTTTGTTATTTCCTATAATTAGCCCTCGACTCAAGGGTTGTATTGTCTGCCAGTTGAATAATTTTATAGCATCCTCAACAACATACGATGTGAAATTTTTCGTGTCTCTCTCCCCAGGTTGGTTTGGTTGTGTGTACGCGTCCGAGTGAACGACTTCAATATCTACATTTTCCTTTTTGTTCCTTTTAGTGTTGTTTCCAACATGCGTAGGCTCGTTACGTTCAATGAAGTCTGTAATTGAAGTTTTTTGTTGGTTACATTTTGCATTTTAATTATTGACGTCTTTATGTTCTGAGATAATATGCTGACAGAGCTTAATCGAAAAACTCCTTTAAAAATTACTTTGGAATGTAATACGAGGAAATCGTTTATTTTGTCCACTACGTTCTTAGATGTTGAGATGCTCACTTTAAAAGGATTCTAATGGAATGCCTTTGCTGATGAATTTTTCTTTAGTCTGATTGCTTTGCCAAATTAAGCCAACTTCTGGTTTTGATTTTTACAAGATTAATTTGTTCAGTAATAGTTAGTTGTCTGGGTGGTTTGAAAGGTACAAAAGTGTAACTTTTTTAAAAATTAGAATAAACATAAATATCAAACGATTGAATACATATCCTTTCACCAACGGAATTCTCCTGTCTAACACAAGCAGTGCGTAATTTTGACCATATAAAGGGAGCAGAATAGGGTAAAAACAGATGAGGTTATCGTCTAGGGACGAGTTTGGCGCGATCGCCCACCTGAGACCAGAGTCAGATGCCAATATCTTTAATACCGTCTGCAGAGCGTCTGCTGCTTACTGCGCTGCAAGGTTTGCCTTCCAGACTTGCCAAACACTCTATTATACAGGGATTGCTTCAAAAATAAACAATCTTAATAACGCGACTTACATAGACATTTGTTGCAGGCAGCTGGGGTTACCGAGTTCCTTATCGAATTCAGTGGACTTAACTCCGATATCCCATAAGGATCGTTGTCATAAACTGGAATACCTCGTCGAACGTCAGAAGGAGTTATGTGCACAAAGCGACAGAGTTTTATCTGTATGTTTTTAAAAAGGGATTTGATTTGTTTTTAAAGTCCAAAAAATATTGCAGGTTGTTGGGAGTGGTGCCAAATTGGCCATGGATGAATGCCAACATCAATTTCGACACAGCAGATGGAATTGTTCTACCTTCTTAGAACATGATTCAGTTTTTGGAAACGTCGTATCAGTTAGTGAGTTTATTAACTGCTCAACTATTTCGAAGTTTTTTAAGTTTTCTTGATTGATCCATTTTGTATAAATCACTTATCCGCCCACATGAAAGAAGCTTTTAACAACTTATTTTCCAGAAAGCAGAGAATCTGCCTACATCTACGCAATATCCGCCGCCAGTGTTGCTTTTGCTGTTACACGTGCATGTTCGAAAGGCGAATTAACCGATTGTTCCTGCGATAATCGAGTACGACAACGAAAACATCGTTCTTGGCAATGGGGAGGATGTTCAGAGGATATCCACTATGGTGAACGTTTCAGCCGAGATTTTCTGGACTCTCGAGAGGATGCGAATACACCCGATGGGCTTATGAATCTTCATAACAACGAAGCTGGAAGAAGAGTAAGTTCTTGCTTGCATAAATTTTCTTCAAACAGAATTGCGAGTTTACAATATTTTTCGAAAATAAAAAAATTGTTTCCAAAAATATCCCCATTTTCAAATCTCTTCCAAAAAGAAACCTGTTTCGTCAAGAAAGCTTCAGAGTGGTTTTCCAAAGAAACCCTTTTAATGATCCTATCTAACTCTGGTTTTTGCAGAGCATAAGACAAAGAATGCAACGAGTCTGTAAATGCCACGGAATGTCCGGTTCTTGTAGCATGCGGGTATGTTGGAGACGATTGCCACCTTTCAGGCAGGTAGGGGAAGCGTTGTTTCAGCGTTACGAAGGGGCATCACATGTAAAATTTGTGGAGAGGAGAAGAAAAAAACTGAAGGTTGTTAGTCCCGATCTCAAGAAACCTAACAAGACAGATTTGGTTTACTTAGAAGATTCACCGGACTACTGCGAAAGAAATGAGACGTAAGTATTGTGTTCTGATATATTTTTCGCAAAGAAAACATGTTTGTTGTTTTAGACTAAACATCTTGGGCACGCGAGGAAGAATATGTAACAGAACTAGTCCCGGAATTGATGGTTGCCGTCTTTTGTGTTGCGGAAGAGGTTATCAAACCAGAGTAAGAGAAGTCGAAGAAAAATGCAAATGTCAGTTTGTATGGTGCTGTAACGTGGTTTGCGAGCTCTGCAGGTACAAAAAAGAAGAACATATTTGTAATTAAATCTTAAACGGAAATAACGTTCACCATTCCTCAATTTCAAGTGATGTTTTTGTTAAAACTGAAGATGACTGAGAACGATAACCTGTATGGTATTTCTTATGAAATGAATTAACTTAAATGACAATGGTGGACAAATACAACAAATAAAAGTAATAACCTTTACAGTTTACCTGATTATTTTCAAGAAGAAGACTTAAACAAACTCCGTTTTAATAAGATATACCATACAGGATCAATTTTTTTGTAATATAACTAAAATTTTACAGACTACCTTAAATAAACGAAAAGTTATAATTTAGTTGATACAATTAAGCTGTACATTTATTTATTTAGAAACCTAAATGTAAACTAATAAGAACATTCTTGTCTATACTTTGCCCTAAAACTTATAGAAATTGTAAATACATTTTTAACACAGAGTTACTCCTAGTTATAGATATTTAATTATGTAAGTTCTCTGTACATAGGTTGTGCATTATTAATTTAGATTTGATGGTACAGGTGTTATGTACGTAAAATGTACTTATATTTCTTCATAATCACTGTAAAAGCTCATCTTTTAACAATTCCATATATTAAATGTGCCATATATCTTATAATTGTGACTGTACTTACATCGCCATTATATTTATTCATACCTGACTGTACCGTACCTATTTATTTATGTAAAAAGTCAGTATTAAATTATTAATAAAGGTTTTATCTATAAAGTCAACAATGGGACTCTTGTTCTTTACTTATTTCATTTATTTACGAAAACGTAGAACGGACACAATGGAATCTTTTTTTAGTATAAATTTTGACTGTTAACCTCGGAATCATGGCTTTTTAATTCTTTCTAACCCCAGCTTCCAATGGACGGGGCCCCAACGGACACGGAAGGCGCAATTTTGCTGCAGAACATTACAGCGATAAACAACAATCAAAGAAGAAAATGGAATCTTAGCATCTGTACGTGGAATGTACAAAGTCTGACCAAGCAAATATGGTGATATTAATAGGAACAAATAGGAACAAAAAAGAAAGGAAAAAGGACAAGAAACCAAGAAAGACTAGGAAATTATTATCACATATGTAGTGGAGTAGATAAAAACGAGAGGGTAAAGGCAGGGGTATCAGTGCTGATTAGAAACAAATGGACCAACAAAATACAATACTCGGAAGAAAGTGATGAGAGCTTTGTAAAAGTAGGACTAAAGGTAAATGGACAATTTATAGATTTAATTTGAGTATACGGAGTTGATGACAATACTAATGTAGAAAAGAAAGACACATTTTTGAGAAACTCGGCCAAGCAATAGAGAATATAAATAAAACACATAAAATAATAGTTATTGGAGATTTCAACTCTAGAGTGGGAGAAGCTACAAAAGAAAATATTGTCATAAAACACGGAGAAAACATAAAAAATGGAAAGAGACTGGTACAGATATGCAGATAACACGAATACATGGTAGCCAACACCTTCCTCAAACATAAAGATATTCATAAATTCATAGGGATAAGGGAACAACCAAACAGGGGACTAAGATCTATAATCGATTTGATATTGATTAAATAACAACAACTGTTGCTGTTGCTGACGCTCAGAAAATATTGCTCTAAAAGCCAGAAAGACCAAAATATTGGTCTAGAAACAAAATTGAAACTAGAAGAAAAAAGCAAACTAAAAGTGAAAACATAAATCGTACAGAACTAGATAACCTTAACAAGGAGATATCGAAAGCCATAAAGCATGAACATGAACAAGTCACACAAACCATGTGAAACAACAAAAGCACGAAAAATTAAGAAGAAAACTAACAAACGGAAGGAAACAAGTTACTAAATTAAAAAATGAAAACGGAAGAATTACAATGAACAGAGAGGAATTAATACACATAGTAGAACAATTTTACGAAGAACTATACAGAAATCAACACTTAGAAACACAACTAACTCTAAACGAAGAGTTGGAAGACATTCCAGATATATCAAAAGATGAAATACATCATGCTATCTGGATACTAAGGCTATATTGAGGGCTCTGAGAGAATGTAGAATAGAATATCGACACTCAAACATCATCAAAAATATCTATAAAAACGCAACAGCTATTGCAAGTCTCCATACGACCACCAAAAAGATCAACAAACGGCGAGTCCGTCAAGGAGACACTATGTCACCAAAATTATTTACAACTGTTCTAGAATATGCATTCAAATGGTTATAGGTGTAGATGGAGACGACCTCAATAACATAGTGTTAATAACGGACAACCTAAAGGATGCTAGGGACATGCTGGAAGAGCTTCAAAATGCAACAAGAAAAGTAGGCTTAAAAATAAATTACTCCAAAACAAAGATGACAACAACCTGAGCGCCCAGCAAAACGATAAAAATAGGAAAACAAGAAATTGAAATGATTGAAAAGTATGTATACTTGGGACATGAAATGATGATCCACAGAGACAACCAGACTTGCGAAATGCAAAGAAGAATAGCTCTAGGCTAGGCGGCGTACAGCAAGATGAGAGATATATTCAAATCAAATATACCTACCGATAAACCTCAAGAAAAAATCATTTAACCAGTGCGTCTTGCCTGTCCTGGCATATGTTGGTGAAACGCTCACTCTCACTAAAACTGCAGCAAAAAATTTAAGAATAACGCAGAAACAAATCGTTCAATGCTTGGTATAGCGCTGAGAGACAGGGTAAAAAATGAAAAACTGCATAGAAGAAGCGAAGATGATATCATAGAAAGCATTGCAAAACTTAAATGGAGATGGGCGGGACACATTGCAATGTTGAGAGATGGGAAGGTGGACTAAAAAAGTGCTCGAATAGAGACAAAAAAGTAGGGGAAGACCACCCATCAGATGACCAGACGACATTAAAAGGATTTCAACGAAATGGGTTGCAACAGCACAAAATAGAGAAACGTGGAAACGCGTATGTCCAACGTTAGACGCAAGAAGAGGCTGAATGAGAGGTGTGAGGGTATACCGAAAACCTGAAGGTGGTTCTGATCACTATTTACTTACGGGGAAACTTAAATATAAAAAACATTGAACTCCAACATTGAACATATAGTTAAGTGCATTCACACTGCATCACTGCAGCTTGCAGTAGGTGATTTAAAAATATGCACATAAGCGAAAAACTGATAGAACAAAAGAGAAAAGGATACCTACACTAACTGGTTAGCTGATAAAAATCCAAGAACAAGAAATGTGTATGTAAAATATAGATAACTAGTGAAACAAAAAACTAAAGAAGAGATGAATGAATATTGCAAACGTATGCAAATATGTAAACTCGACATTGGAATACGATAAATCAAGAGAAGCCTGGCAAGCGATAAAAACTACAGGTATAAAAAATGTACAACAGAAAATACAGATACCAACGATACCACCTATAAAATGGATCGAACACAATGAAAATTTACTGCAAGAAAGAAGAAATCAATTTATGGAGGAAAAAAGCATATCATTAAACAACATACGAGTACAATATACTTGTTGGCGCAGTGGTAAGAGCGCTGAACTCCTAGCTAGGAGTATTGGGTTCGAATCTCACGCAGTGGTAAGGATTTTTACAAAGAATTCTCCCACTGTTCGAGGTCGGTAGTTGAGCGAGTGAATCCAGTTAATCGTCTGGTTACAATTAACGATTCTGTCTGCGGAGTGGTTGACTGCATATAGTAACAAGACACATATGTACACTATCTGCAAAAGACAACGGGAAACCACTGCAGAGAACACATTTCCCTAGTACCTATAAGGGGGATATAATAAAATTCACGACGACAAGTTGTTCAAAAAATGTAGCTTTGACCCCCTCGTAGACGTCCTTAAGAGGACATGACACAGAAGAAGAAAAGAACATACAAACACAAATAACAATGAAAGATGTAGAAGAAACATTAGATAAACTAAAAATAATAGAGTGCCAGGACCAAGTGAAATTAAAGCAGAACTGTTGAAATATGGGTTTATCTATTAATAAAACTATTTCACGAAATAGATAAAAGCCGCCAATGTCCCTATAGAATGGAATACTTCATGCATATCATTTACATGCAAAAAAGGAACATAAAGGGATGCACTAATTATAGAGGAATGAGTGTCATCCCAACACTAGCGAGGATCTTCGGAAAAGTCGCAAAATTCTAAAATAGAACAATATAACAACAGCGTTAGTTATTCTATTTCTAGAATTATTACTCACTGTGATACGACTGTCCATCTGGTTTTAAGGCAACCGCGATCTCTTCTTGCCTTTCTTAGCCTCAATTTTCTACTCCATCTGCTGTCATTTCTTCTCATTAAGTGTTTTGTCCATTGTCACTTTAGAGTTGCGATGCGGGTAGTTACATCTTCTACTGTGGTTTCATTTCTAATCCAATCGATAGATTTTCTGCCCAGTAACCGTATTCACAATATCAACATCCATCAATCTCCATTGCCCTTTGCGTTACGTTCATCTTCTTTATAATATTCTCCGTAAGAGACCACGTCTCCAAAGCGTATGTGAGCATTAAGAAGACACATTGGTTGAACACTTTAGTTTTGAGGCTTTGGGTGTAGTTACGTTTTTGACTTAAACACATTTCTCAATTTTCCGTAAGAAGCCCATGTTTAATTCTTCCCTCCACTTGCGATTTGTAGGTGTCTGCTTGAAAGTTAAATTTTTGTCCTAAGTGCTCTACTATTTCTATTAAATTATCTTATAATCTAAGGGTGTACCGTCGTCTGTGTTGGTCATTATTTTTGGTTTTTGATATATTCATTTGGAAACCCACTGCTTGTGGGTCCTTTATCATCGTCTCTGTTCTGCCGTCTTCCTGATTTTCATTTGTTTTAGAGCTATTTTTATTTCATACTTACATATAGTACAGGGTGGTCCAGGTTTTTGTGCATTAATTTTGAGAGGTGATAGAGAATAAGTGTACTTTTCTTAATAAACATGCCCCCAAAAATGCACCATAACTTTTCTAAAAAAGGGACATGTAACCCCTGTATCGGCGCCTATGGATTCCTGTAACTATTTTTGATTTGTACTGTAGATGCGTGTTTACATAGAAAGGTAGTGTGCCAAATTTGAAAAGGATCACTTTTGTCTTTCCTGAGATATTTAATTATAAACTTTTTATTAATCCAACTTTAACACCCTGTATAAACTTATGGTGCATTTTTGGAGGCATGTTTATTAAGAAAAATACACTTATTTTGCGATTCTCTATCACCTCTCAAAATTAATGCACAAAAACCTGGACCACCCTGTATATGGGGGGTATATTATCAGTGTAATGTTTAGTTAATTTTGCTCTTGTGACATTTGGATTGCGAGGTGGTTCTTTTGCCTTTGTGGAATATAGTACATATATGTTACGGCTAGAAGCCGAAGTGCGGCTATAACTAGGTCTAGCCGGCTGGTACTAAGAAAACTTAACTTAACACTAACCTAACCTTGTGACCGGCTGCACCCAGCTCTAGCCGGCTAGACCTAGTTGTAGGCAGACTTCGGCTTTTAGCCGTAACACATATGTATAATCCACTCCTCATCTCTTAAGTGTAGAGGATTACATTATTTCTTAATTTTACACTTTCCAATTATCTTCCTTCACCATATTTCTCCATTTTTTTTTCTGTCTTTTGCTAAAGTCTAGGCTTGCTTCCACGTTACCTCTCTGTTATTTAATAGTTTTCCAACTTCATTGTCCCATGTGTTGCGAGGTCTGCCTCTCCTTCTCCGTCCGGTTATCTTGGCTCCCCATACCTTGTTTACTTGTCTTTTTTCATCCATTCGTTTTAGGTGCCCCCACCATCGCAGTTGGCTCATTTCGACGTATTTCCTAGCACTTTCAACTTCCAGTTCATTCCTAATCGTATCATTTCTTATTTTATCCATAATGGTCACGTTTGCAGCCCTTCTCAAAAACTTCATCTCTGCGACTTGTATTTTCTTATGTAGCTTTTCAGTCAATACCCATGTCTCACTGCCATATAACAGTGTTGGCAAGTATACTGTTTTGTATACCGTCATCTTAGTTTTTTTACTCACTTCTTTTTTATTAATAAAACCTCTTTTAATGCTGTAGAATAGCTTTGTTGCTGTCGTTATTCTGTTGTTTATTTCTTCTTCAATCTTCCCTGTAGTATCTATGACTGCTCCCAAATATTTAATGTTCTCAACTTGTTCAACTATGTTGTTATTAATCTGAATATTTATTTTTCGTTCTGTGTTATTTATTATTACTATGGATTTCGTCTTGTTTGTATTTATTTTCATACCTTGCTCTTCTAGTTCCTTAGTCCATATATCTACATTAAATTGTAGGTTTTTTTTCAGTATTGGCCATTATCACGATATCATCTGCAAACACGCATTCACTTATTTCGATTGGATTCATTTTATAATAGCCTGCATTTATTTTCTTACTTTCTCCACTCGATTTCTTTATTATTTTGTTCATGAGCGTAATAAATAGTAGGGGGCTCAGGACTCCCCCTGTCTTACCCCTTTTGTTGTTTTAAATTTTTCAGATTCTTGATTATTTGTTTTAATTACCTATATTATATGTATCCTTGTATATTGCTTTAATTCCTTCCACTAAGCCTCTGTCTGCTCCTTCATTTTCTAGGGCAATCCATATTCTTTGCCTCTCGACATTGTCGAAGGCTTTCTCCAAATCTATTAGGCACATGTATATTTCGTTATTATATAGTAGGCGTTTATCTATTAAGTTTCTTATAGAACAGATGTGATCTTGTGTGCAGTGGCCGGGTCTGAAGCCACTCTGCGCCTCATGGAGTTTTCCTTCTATTAGTTTCCTTAATCTTTGTTCTAATACTGATTCATACACTTTACATGAGACACACCTCAAAGATATACCCCGACAGTTGGAGCATTCCCTCGGGTCCACTTTCTTGTATATTGAGACAATGGCCGACGTTTTCCAGTCCTCCGGTATTTCTTTAGTTTTCCATACCTCATTAATAATTTTGTGGCGACATAACGGTGCTTGTCTAATACAAGTAACGGTACACAGGGTTGTTGCACCCTTTCTCGCATCCGGCTTGAAAGTTAAACCAGTCACTTCAGTCAGGTAGTTTGAATTGTAAGGAGCTTCGGCATTTTTAGTGTCCATTATTCTCAATAAATTATAGTATTTTAGTATTGCGTTTTATTAATCAAATAGCAATTACAATTTTATGCAATAGTTCATATCCCTCTTTACTCATATACTTAAGTTGTTCTGCTTTGAGATTGTCAATGCCTGGTGCTTTGCCATTTTTTAGTTTTCGCACTGCTTTTTCTACTCCTTCAAATTTTATGTCCTCTCTACTCTCTAAGTTGATGTTTGAATCTTTTATTTCTATTTCATTCCTTTGTGGAATATAAGTCTTTATAACCCAGATATACATGAATTTTTTTTCAAATTTCTTTCTAAATTTTGTCTAAAATGACTAAAAAGCCACCCCTTTGACTATTCTCAAAGTATTTTTTTAAAAATCCATCGTTTTGTACCATAATATGGGTGTTCGTTTAAACGAACAGTAGGTACGCACTTGGCATTAAAAAGTAGGTACATCTTAGGTACAAAAAAAATAAAACCAAATTTATTGCGTGTGACTTTTATTGTATGAGTTGGTTGTATCACTACGCAATTTGATACAACATTTACAATGTTATTGTCATTCCATGTTGCAACTATAATAGAACATTTATTGATTGATCGAAAATTACAACTTCCCCTTTTAGTTTTTTTTTTAATTTTGTTAGCGGATGGAGGACAGTTTGACCTTCTATTTTCGCGAAGGGTAGCAGTTGCTTTTATTTTCCTATTTGTAAGTTCCTCTATCAGCGGAACGTTTAAAAAAAATTATCAAAAAAGAAATGATATGGTGCATTAATTTTTGAGCAAACTATATCAGCATAGTTCAGAAAGACTGAAGGTCCCAATCCTAGCTCTTTATATTTTTCATTTCAGAATTCGTCCCTTGGTAGGGTACAAACCAGTTGATGTAACCATAGAATGTCGTACCCACCCAAAGTTGATAACCATATTGAACAGGTTTTCCTTTGATAAATTGTACTACCGGCTATCTACCAAAATATGGCACCATGGCCTCATCAATGCTATGCTGTTCTACATGTGGTGTGTGCTCCAAACAATTTGTATTCATCTTATCAAAAAGAGGTATCATTTTTGCAAAACAATATGTGTTATCGAGGTTATCGTTATCACAGCAGTGGATATTAGACAGAATAAATTCAAATCTATCCCTACTTATTGCATTGGAATTCAAAATATTTTTTGAATCATCTGAATTTTCCCAATACATCCTTCTTCTACTAACTGAACTATAACCGCTTACTAATAACACTCCTAAGAAGCTTTTAGTTCATCAGAAGTTATATATACTCTCTTGTTTCGCTTTGAAGCATACATATTGGTAAAGTCAACCAGGAGTTTGTAATTTCTTCATGGAAAAATTTCGCCAACAGTTGTGGCGAAGAACTTTGGTTAGCACCTGTAAAAGCTGGTACCCACGGAATATCAAAATTTTCTTCCCCAATGTCAAGTTTTTCCCATTTGCATGATTTCTTTTTAGATTTAGCCAAGGATTTAGATTTCACAAAATGTGACAATGGTAAATTATCACTTTCATCCCACACTTCTTCCTCTCTTTGATTTCCTTCCAATTCCCGTATATTGCTTTCTATCACATCTTCTTCTCTATTTGAAATTTTAGCTTCTGCTAATAATTGTGAAGCGGGTAAATTGTTTATTGCAACGTCATCCCCCGAATCTTTATCTATAAACTCCTCGTTTGCATTCGGAGGTTTTTGAACTAGATAATGGTATGTTTACTTACCCTACAGGTCGTAGATCCTTTGGATGATCCATAAGGATGATCCATAAGGTAACAGGTAGTTAATAAAAGCACAATTCACTTGAAACCCTGGAGCACTCGCGCCTGTTATTGTCGCTCCATAACTCGCGCGTGAGCGTTTTCCTCACATGTGCGTTTTAACCTTATAATGACCTGTTGTAGAAGGCCTTGGACCTGTAGTGTTTAAGAATTGATAAATTAAGACAATATGATCAAAAACAGCATCAGTTATCCGATTTTATTATTGATAAATTACAAAAAAAAATAACAAAATATATATAAGTTCGACTTACGCGAGAACTCGGGTAATTAGAGTTTTGCTCACGTTTCTGCACACCTCTGTCACACGGACGCTGCAATGTGGTCACTATAACAGCTAATGACAAACTACCCTAATTATTGTTCTAGAGATGAAACATATAAAGTCAGCTAGAGGGAGCGCCAAAACCATAGCAACGAGAGTTTAAAAAGTTGCGGCAATTTTCGAAAAATGTGAGAGAAATGCTCATAGCGCGAGTGCTCCAGGGTTAAAAAAACACTCAAATTCGATACTGTGTGAATGAAAGCCATAAAAGGTATCTTCCTGCCAAGGCCAGCTAAATTAAATATTATATATTAAGGCCTGCCCCTACGAATAAAAAGAATTCGTAGGCCTGCCCAGTTTATTTAGCCAAGACGAAATTTGGAAAGGACGATGGCGCCATTCGAGGTGAACTATACGTTTCTTCCTTAAAAATCTTCGTAATTTCTCTTTTTCCTCCTGCAATCATTTTCCTGAATACTTTAGGTTCTCTATTATCTTCAATAACTTATTTTTTCGCATTCCGTACTGTAATGTATTACTTTACGGGACTCAAAATCGTAATGTAATGGGCCACTTTACAGCATAGCAACCAAACAGCATAGCAACGTCAGGTTTCATTAAAATGCAATTTGATAGCTTCTCGGGCAGCATTTAAAATATCTTCTGAATGGTTTTACAAGTTATTTTCGTCACTCAAGTCCATTTCGGAATTAGATTTCCAAAAATAAATGTATTTATTTGTTTGAATTGAATTCTGTTATGTCAAAAACAGTTCCTGTCAGATCGAGAATCCGCCTACTTTGTTCAGTGTTTTTATTAATTTTATTCAGAATGTATCTCAATAAATTTAGATAACTTTTTATGTGAGAATATAAAATGCGAAAAAATAGTATACGCGCCGCGTCCGAAAAGTGATTTAACTAGACTCGTACGGCATTTAAGTACTCGCTATAGCTCGTACTCAAACCTGCCATACTCTTCTAGTGAAAATCCACTTTTCGGCACTTGGTACGTAATCTACTATTACAGTAAGTAGGTAGGTACTTACTTTTCGTTTGATAATTTTATTCTTCTCTTTTAGCTCTTCTACTGTCATATTTTATCTTTCCTTATTTTTTTTCGGCTATTAGTTTTCTCGTATATTCCTTAAGTTTCGATGTTTTATTCTTCTTAAATGTCTCAAATATCTTCTTTGAGACGCTGGTGGCATTTTCGATTATATACTTATATAGGTCCTCTACATCTGTCGTATCGCTGATTTGTTTTTTTTTCTTCTAAGCTATTCCTATATGTTTCTTCTTTGGTCCATATATTTCACGTTGGTCTAACCTTTTAGTATAACTTTGGTATTTGCTTCTTCCTATCTCTTCTTGTGTTTAATACTATTCGGGCTCTTACGAACTTACAATCACTGATGTTAAGTCAGTTAAGAACTGTTACATCTACTAATATTGTGTTTCTTTGATCGGAAATTCCAAAGTCTATCTCTTTCTACATATTTCCATCAGGGTTTGCTATGTTCATTCCCCGTGTTTCTTTTTATAAAAGAAGGTATTCACTGCTTTCAACTGGTGTTTCTCAATGAAGTCTTTCATTACGTTACGTGTTCCTATACCGTGTGTTCCAACGCAGGTCTGCATTTTCTCAAACTTGGCGTTAAAGTCTCCGAATATGATAATATAGTAAGTTTTGTTTTCGTTAATAGCTCGGTCCTAATCAGGCCCGTAGCCAGGATTTTTTGTCGGGGGGGGGGCTTCGGAATTTTGAAAAGTCGAGGGGGGGTTATTATATTTATTTATAATTTATCGAGAACTTCCTGACGGTAAAAATACTAAACTCTTTATTAACAATACATTAAATTTCGGGGGGGGGCTTCAGCCCCTCGAGCCCCCCCCCCTGGCTACGTGCCTGGTCCTAATCTTCGCATAATTGTTCCACTTCTTGATCTGGGTGTGTGGACGTGGAAGCATAAACCTGCATGACTTTAAGATCAAAGCTTCCCAAAATTAATTTGATTTTTAAAACATCATCTTTTACTCTTTTTCTTCTACGGCACTATTCCTCTGCGTTGGTTTTGTCGTTTTGCCTTCCTCCACAATGTTTCCATTGTTTCCTGTCTTATAAGTCCTTCTAGTTATCAACATTTGTTCCGTTTTTATTAATAGTTTTTTATTAATTTAGTTTGCATTGTTTTAGAAAATAAGATCTATGCAGTGTACGCGTTTAAATTCCCTTTGGCATTTGAATATTCATTTTTAGTTTATAAATCGCATTGCTTCGACAAGCTTTGGTTTCTTGGGAAACGATATTATTGATTTGGATAACAAAAACATTAGAAGTGAATAAATTAGTCAAAACTTGGACATTAGAAAAATAATTAGAATAAAAACAAGTTGGGTTTTCAAGATTGAATTTAGAAAAGTTAGTGTTAGTTGAAGATTGGAATTAGAACATTAGAAAAGAAGAATAACGTTAGTGAGAACATTGGAAAAGAACAAATTGGAAAAAAACTACAATTTAGAAAAATAGTATCAAGGTGAGTCGAAGCTATTGATACCTTTAGTACGGTCCTTCGAGCAAACCTTTAGTTTTTATTAAACAACATTTGTTTCAAAATTTTCAGATTTTATCAATTTTTAGGTTGATCTTCCTTTTCTTGTATATTTTGTTTTAAAACTTTATTAGCAGGAGTTTTGTATTTGGACATAAATTTGCAATTTTCACCCGAGGCTTTTCTTGTTTAATTATTATATTTTTGTAAAGTTTGGTTAATAATATTGTTGATTGTTGTAGCGATTTTTCTAAATTTTTCCATATTTCTTATCCTATTGTTTAAAAGGTGATAAGCTGTTTTTGGTGTTTGTTGAGGAATGCTATTTGGTCATACAATATTTATCATTAGTTCATGTTATCTCATCTCTTTCTAAATTAGGGTTTTTATCATATTTTTCATTATTTAATTTTGGTCATCTTTGAGACTTATGGTTCCTCTTTCCTAAATTTTGTTAGCATATTTACTTTTTTTGAATTCTTCGCTTTCTGTCATTTTCAGAATATTTTTTTTGTTTGTGAGCACTTCTGCAGCACAAATTTCATCATTTATAGTTGGCTTTTTTTTATTTATTAATCATTGTGACCTCTCTTTTTAGCTTATTTATGATGCTTTATTTAATTTTTTTCTTCTTGATTTTGTTTTGTATATTCATCATTTTTGTCGAATATTATGTTTGTTTGGGCAGCTCTTCCTCAAAAATTCAATTTTTGTGTTGTTGTTTTTTTGTTAATGCTAGTTGTATAGATCTGTTTTTGCCCTAGTGTTTCTAAATTACTATGTAATTTTATTTAAAATTTTCCAAAAATTTCTTTGATCTAGTACGCGGCTTGGCTTTTAATGCACTTAAAATTCAAATCCTTTATGAAAACTTTCACATTATTTTGAAAAAAGTGAACAAAGGAGATAATAATGTGTTATTTTTCTTTCATTAATTTGTTTCCAGCATAAAAGCTAAATTTACTATATTCTGATGGACGTGGCAAGTTCAGAATGCACTTCTCTCTTTTTTTTAAGTAGGTATACCTACGCTTTTCTGTTACAATAAAACGATTTTTCAAAATGATGAAAAACGGTTTTAGTTTTATCATAATTTTAATTTGATTTCTTTTCGTATAATACTTTAATTCATTAGTTAATTAATCCTTGGTTGGTTAGTTTATTTTTTATTAATATTAAATTAAAAATTGCCTTATTCACTTTAACGTCGATTCATTCATACCATGGTATATCATGGTTGCCGTCAAGAAACCACTAGCATTTGATATAACTTGAAGTTAGTCATAAGCAACTTTAACCTCACAGTTTTGTTTATAAGTTGTGCAAACTGTTACCGCCGCACTGCACTGTGTGTTGTTGCTTTGAAGTTTTGTAATTTGTTACTTGCATTGTATTGTGCAACAAAATGTCATATAATTTTGGGACTCCTAAAAGTGCTACAGGTTTTACATTGCCTACAAGCACAGCTCCTGGTAAGAAAAGTGTATTTTGTTCGGTAAATTCTGTTTTTCTAACGATTTTCTTTTATACTTACAGCTACTTCTGCCAATATACAGTTTAACTTTGCTGGTGGTGGAGGTGATTTAAACGCTGCACAAACTACTGCGCAGGCAAAACCTCTAAGTTTATTTGGTACACCCACACTTGGTGCCGCTATATCGGCAAGTACTGCCCCATCTTTTAATCTTGGTGGTATTGCTACTTCAGCTATTGCTGCTGTTGCTCCTAGTACATCTGCTGGTTTTCCTTTGGGTGCTCCAGGTAATAACAAAAAAAAAACGGATGAATTAAATGCAAGCGGCAGTGACAGCACACTGAAAATAATTTTTGTTGAATAACGTGCTGTTTGATGTACTATGACTCAATCTAGTGAAGCGCGTTTAAGGTTGAAATTTAAATACAAAATGGATCTTGTTCAGAATTCAGCTACAGCCATTTTCACAACAAAATAACTATTAAAAAAACTGCCGCTTGCATTGTTATTATGTTAATTATGTATAACCCACCACTGACAATAAGGCAATTAACATTCTTCAACGTACAATACTAAGCTCCCGTACAAATTTGTATTGTTGTGTTTATTTCTGTAATGCAGTAATTTTATAATGAATTGTTTCTGTTTCAGTCGCATCATCAGCTCCTCAGTTTAGTTTGGGTACTTCATTACCTACAAGTCTTGGAACTACAACAAGTGCACTATCATTTGGTTTTGGAGCACCTGCAACTACTGCAGCTCCTTCAACAGGATTTGCATTAGGAACTATAGGAACTACACCAGCAACTACCACTACAGCATCGTTAACTTTTGCAACCTTAGGTTCTACCACTACAACTGCAGCAACTTCTGCATTTTCTTTAGGTGGACTTATCACTGTGCCATCGTTGTACGTTTACTGTTAATATGTATCATTATGTTTTATTAATTTGTTATTACACTTAGATCTACAACTGCAACTACCAGCGCATCAGCTCTTCCAGCAACAGGATCACTGACATTTTCCCAACTTGAAGATGCCATTAATAAATGGACAGTCGATTTAGAAGAACAGGGAAAGGTATTTGGAAATCAAGCAAAACATTTAAATGCTTGGGACAGGTTGTTGATTTCTAATGGCGAGAAGGTATGCGTTAATATTAGTTCATCATTTCTTTTCACTTACATATTACTTGTATTGTTCGTAGATTTTGGGTGTAAGTAACGGAATTGAACGAATTAAACAACAGCAACAGCAGTTGGACCAAGAATTAGATTTTGTGTTAGCCCAGCAGAAGGAACTGGAAGACTGTATTGTTCCTTTAGAAAAGGAACTCCAAGATGTCCCCATATCGGACATGGATAGAGATCAAACGTATAAATTGGCTGAAAATATCGATGCCCAGTTAAAACAAATGTCAGAAGATTTGAAAGAGATAATCGAACACCTTAACGAATCAAATAAAGCACAGGAGTTGTCAGATCCTGTAATAACTATTCCATATGTTTGTTTTAATAGTTGGAATTAATCATCATAATTTTTAGGTTGCTCAGATTGGCCGCATATTGAATGCCCACATGAACTCTTTGCAGTGGATTGATCAGAATACCTCGCAAATTGGTTCCCACTTGGATGAAATTGCTAAAATGCATGATTTGAATAGAAGGAATCATGAAAATATACATGGAGCTTAGTGTTTTTATTGAGTGTCATGTAAACTATTTTTGTTAATGGACAGTTCTTTTATAATAATCTGCGGAAACCTATGTATTTTGATCGAATGTTAGAACCTTTAGTTTTGATAGAATTTTTTTAAATGTATTTTAGTGTTAAAAAGTAAATTAAAAGTTTGTTTATTAAAACGGCTGAAGCAATGATTAATGGATTCCTAGTACTTTTTAAATTTAGCGCCTTTGTTAGGGATTTTTGATTTTAACAAAGGCAACCATGAATTACGTAACTATAGCTTGCTTTATCTAACTCGCATTTTCCTAATTAGAATGTCCTTTTCTAACGTTGTCAGTTGAAGGGCGACCTGCAGGTCCTAGTTGGACAAATTTACACATTTTTACTTTATTTTTTTCTATCAAAAATGCTGTCTAGGGCTGGAATTTTGTCAGGTAATTATATAAGAATTAATGTAGTAGCCCTTATTTTCAAATATAGTGAGAAGCCCCTCGAAATATCTATTAAAAAAAAAAGCTGTCGGAGGTTTATGTAATCACTAATCACTGGTTTAGGTTATATCTTAAACACATATAATTTCAGGTCAGCAAGCCAAATCGTTAGTTGCTCTAGCTACGAGATGTACAGCTACAACACCAGTTACTTCTGCTGCCCAAGGTAGCTCCGGTTCTTCAGATGTAGCACAACGACCGGTAAGATATTTGTCATATCCTACACGTTTACTTGGTAACCAATTGCTTTATCATATAGGTTCGTCATGAACCCGGAAAAGTTCGTTTAGGGTTCGTACCTGAAGAGTGGTTTACTTTCTTTTATAAGAAAACGGGAGTAACAGGTCCTTATACTTTCGGCTTAACTTTTACAGCGTATCTTGTTAGTAAAGAGTGGTACGTTATGGAGCACGAATACTACAATGGATTATCACTTTTGGTTCTGTGTGTTTTTGCTGTGAAGAAGATCGGTCCAGCAGTGGCAAAATATCTTGATAAGGAAATAGACGATTACGAAGCAGCTTGGAACGAAGGACGAGTCAGCGAAAAGCAAGCTTTAGAAACACAGATCAAAAATGAAGAGAAAAATCAGTGGAGTTCTGACGGTCAAGTGATGTTGGTACAAGCCAAGCGTGAGAATGTTGCTTTACAATTAGAAGCAGCATATCGTCAACGTCTTATGTCTACTTATGAAGAAGTCAAGAAACGATTGGATTATCATGTCGAACGTCAACATGTTGAACGTCGTATTACTCAGAAGCATTTGGTTAACTGGGTCGTAAAACGTGTATTGGGTTCCATCACAGCCGAACAAGAAAAACAGAACATAGATAAATGCATAGCTGATCTGGCATTATTAGCAAAGGCTTAAATAACTAAATTTTGAGTAATATGTGAAATGCGGTAGTTTTAACCAGGTTCTGCTATTGCAAGAAGTCTTTTATTGTAATAAATTATACTCCGGAATCGTATATTTTATCTTTAGGTCCTATACCCCATTTTTTTTGTCCTTTACATAATTATTGTAAATAAATGTATTACATTTTTGTTTAAGTTTTTCTTATTTTGTGGAAAACAATATATTTGTTAAATTAAGTAGTCAAGGTTTGTAATGCAAAATGTATTGTTAGTACACTTTAAGTTCATATGAAATTCTTTAAAATCCAATAAATTATCAGTGGGTAAAAAGCAAAAATTACCATTAATTTTTAGACTTTATTTCTGATAAGATTTTAAGTATGCCAGATAAGCGCAATAAACAACGGCAAATATTTGTTGTGTTAATGTATAATGCATATAAATTTTTAAAATTTTAGCATAAAAAACCAGGTGTTTTCTGAAAGTATTACTAATTAATAACAATGAAAGTCTTTCCTTTTTTGGCCGAAACCTAGGGCAGTAGTCTGTTATTAACTCATAGGTATGAGTTCTGTAAGCCCTCATCTCACCCCTTGAAAGAGGCAAAAAAGAGCAACCTACATTGTTGCAGGGTTAATGGTTATCCAAAGGTGTTCATATAATAATGGAAACCACTGGTTTAATGTGTCCATTGAAGCACAATGAAAGTCAAATGCCTAAAACAAAGAAAATAAAATACATGCAATTTTGTCGTTTGTTACAGAACTTGTTTTACATTTTTGATATTATTTTCTTTTTTTCATGAATTTGTTCATGATAGAACATCAATTTTTGTAAATTCATAATGTCAAGGGGTGGACCCTTTCCTTTTCCATATCTTCTTATCTGTGGCCCGTTTTTAAATTTTCAATGAAAAAGATTTATAAAAACACGAACACGATACTGTTATTTACTAAAAAGGCCAACTAAATCAATAGGGACATGTCCCTATTAGCACAGTGGCACAGTCTAGTAATATAACCAGTCATCTCACTTCGTGTCAGTACCTTTGATGTTCATGTCCCCGAAATGTGCAGTGCGCATTCGGCTAGATCATGAATATTTTGGCGCGATTTTTGAATGAACGAATAAACAAGCACCAGTCAAACACATATTTAAAAAAAATACAAGCACGTAGTTTATGGCAGTTAAATGCACGTTAAATAACAAACAACTGCAACCTGCACCGCAAACAAGTTTTTTTTCTAACTGCGCATTCGGCCAAAGTTTGCACAGGCGCACTGGAATTCGGACCCACAAAATTCGGTGAGTGAGACGACTGGTTATATTACTAGACTGTGCTATTAGGTTGTCTCATTCATCTTTTCTCTCTTTCTAACTGTTGGACGGTAAGTGCCACGATCTGGCGATAAATTGTTTAACTGTAGCCTAAATGACCAAGACCAGCTAAATTAAATATAAGTTTATTTAGCCAAGACGCAATTATTTTGTTAATTTTAATATAATTTGGTTATCTATCTAGGAATTTGTCCTGCATTTATTTAAATATTTTCTAACTAAATACATTAAAACAAAAAAGTATTTTCTAACTATGCTTGCAAAATTTACATTTTTCTCATCAGTTCTTATAGTAAATCTTGTAAATCCACCACAGATGGCGCCATCGTTGTTTGTAATTACAGTGTAATTGCGTCTTGGCCATATAAACTGGGAAAGCCTTTATATATAATTTAGCTGGCCTTGTAAATGACATATAAAACGACGTTTGCGTTTTGTTGTTATAATTTTTAAAAACAGATAGCGCTACTTACCGTACATCAGAGCGACAGAGAAAACGCAAAGAAAATGGCCTTATGGGGACTTGTCCCCATAGATTTAGATGTCCGTATTAAGCCTTTTAAAATATGGTCACTTTACTTTACAATATCTTGCACACCTGTACGTTTCCCAATTTCTTCATTGGGGATTTGGTCACTCAGGCGTACCTATATTGAGTATGTGTTTTGGATTTTTTATTAAAAACCACGTGTGCACCATATAGAATTGTAGGTATCACACAACTATTAAACACTTTTCTTTTAATTTGAATATTTATTTTTTGTTTAAATATACGTATATTGTAATGCCCAAAAACACTGGGTGTTTAGAACAATTGAAATGGTTGAATACTATATCCGATTTGGTTTTACTAATAATAATAATGAGCCTATAAATCCAAATCGTGGGCAAAGGCCTCCTCTTTACTTTTCCATATCTTCTTGTCTGTGGCACGTTCATCCTCCCGCACAGTCGCTGGTTTTCCTTTTTTACATTCTCCTAGTCTAGGTTTCTAATTTGTCACGCATTTTGTCCATCGCTTATTTTGCATTCTCATGATATGACCATCAGCCCAATTCCACTTGAGTAGCGTATACCTACTTCTATTGTATACAATATCTTGCACACCTGTACGTTTCCTAATTTCTTTGATGGTGATTCGGTCACTCAGGCGTATACCTATTGAGTTTTTGTTTTAGATTTTTTGTTAAATATCACGTTTCTGCACCATATAGAATTATAGGTAGCTACCTACCTATCACACAATTAAGTATTAAACATTTTTCTTTTAATTTGAAGATTTATTTTTTATTTAAATAGGTAGGTAGGTATATGTTTTAATGCCCAGAAACACTTCCACCCAGCTTGTATGCGCTTGTTGATTTCATGGATCACACGTAATTATTGAAACAATTTTTGTAATAGTAGGTATACCTATTTCGGCAAACACTAGCTACGTAAATCATCTTTCAAAATTATAATTATGATAAAGCGTGAGCCGTGACAATAACATCGTAAATTTGATCATTTTCAATCAGCGAATCTTGAATTGTGATTTGGAGTCTTTAAAGTTCATTAGGTAGGTACTTCTAGATTATTTTTAACTTCAATGTGAGGGCTTATGTAAGAGTCAAATTGAATTGTTTTGAAGTCTGATAATTCATAGGACCAATATCATGAATAAGAATAAGATCCCTGGTAATTAGCAAGACAAAAAAAACCCAGATGAATATAACCCATGAGCAATTATTATAATCAGAGGCATCATTTAAGAGATAAAGGTTATGTTGTGTTAAAGGGCCAATATGGAGATAAATGCAAATGAGAAAACATGATGCTCCATTTGCGTGTAAGGTGCGAAGCAACCAGATTTCGATCGGTTAAAAGTATTGTAATTGCTCCTGCATAGAAGATTAGCCCCAACAATTGAACTAGGAATAATCTGACCTCCAAAAGGAATCCAAATTCCAAAATTTCAACCCTATTCAAATTCCTCTACTTAATACAGCTCACGTTACTGTGATGCCTGAAGAGATAAGAATTGGGACATTACCTCGGTTTCGGTATGATAAACTTATGTACCTACCTATATTCTCCATGTTATTATGGAAAGAGATGATTTGTCCCAGATACCGTAATTCATCCACATGTTCGATGACATTTCCTTCTATTTTTATATTCTCTGATTTTCTATAATATTAGGGTGGCCCATTAAAATGTCGTCCTTTATAGAGTTCTGTTTTGACTCTTTTGCTCTTTTACTCACGTTTGAAAAACATTAAATGTGCTATTGTTAGGTATACACCATTATACAGGGTTACTGGTAATTCGATACATTCCTTTGGAGATGTGATGGGACAGGCGCTAAGAAACAAATTTAACCCTAACATACATAGTGCAAAACTCAATAGTTTTTGAGATATTTCAATTTTTGTGTTTTTCTCAAAAAAGTAGATCTTAATGTCTATAAAGTTAATTTTTAAAAAATCTACTTGACATTTTCTGAACATTTTGACTGGATTACTTGTCCCACACTATGGTCATCCGTTTCGAATGGAAAATATCCGGAAACATTTAGATCATGTGAAAATTTTAAATAAAAACTTATTAAAAATAATTTTTAAAAATCAGCTACGAAAATTACCTATTCGTTTTTCTCAGAAATTATTTTTTTATTTTTGCATAATGTATGTTAGGTTTAATTTGTTTCTTAGCTCCTGTCCTATCACATCTCCAAAGGAATGTATCGAATTACCAGTAACCCTGTATAGAAACTATAGTGAAGTAGGCGAATATCTCTGCTCAATTTACTTTTATTATTCTTTTGTTTCTAAGCTACAAGAAGCGCCATAATGGCAGACGAAAAGTACGATGTTTTGATAATTTTGCGTCATTATTGGAAACAAAACGTTTCTGCAATCACCGCAGTTAAAGAAATATGTGGAAGGGGAGGGATTAGTGAACATTCGCTCGGCAGAACGTTGGTTCAAAAAATATAATGAAGGAGATACAAGTCACAAGAGGAAACAAGCTTTTGGTCGGCTTAATTTGTTGAATAACAACGAACTGCGAGACGCTGTTGAAGTTAATACGGCGTCATTTACATCAAATTGGAAAGCCCAATAGACGCTGCAGAGAAGTTTTACATGAATTCACACCAGCAATGGCAGAAAGACGAGTTGAAGTCTGCAATACTTGTGACGAAAAATGGATATATTTTAATAATCCTAACAAAAAAATCAATGGATTACCATCGGACAACCTGTGAAAAACGTTTCAGACAAAGGTCATGTTGTGTGTATGGTGGAATTTTCAAGGCGTTATTCACTTTGAGTCGGTTCCTGATGGAAGAACCATTGACGCTAACCTTTATAGTCAGCAGTTGGGCAGGATGCATAATGCTCTACGTCGGCTTTACTCTGGATTGGTAAATAGGGGGCGCACAATTCTGCACCAAGATAACGCCAGACCACAAACTGCTGTTGAAACTCGGCAGAAAATTAGGGAGTTGGATTTAGAGCTTCTACCTCATCCAGCTTATAGTCCAGACCTTGCACCTTCAGATTACCACTTATTCCGATCGATGGCACACTTCCTGCGTGGAAGAAATTTCACAAGAGTGAAGAAGTTGAAGCTGCATGCCGAGAATTTTTTACCTCAAAAGATCCAGCATGGTACCGTCGCGGTATTGAGTTTCTTGCAGAAAGATGGCAAAAGACATTGCTTCATAATGGTCTATACTTTAGTGAATAAGAGTTGATGTTTGTTGTTTTATTATTAAATAAAGTTTTGCACAAAAAACGACATTTTTTATGGACCACCCCAATATCCGTTAAAGCATATGTTTTACAATAATAAATTAATCATTAGACCATCCCTATTTGTTTGCTTCTTCTAAGTAGATCCACTATCATTTTTATCAGGTCTTTTTTGGATTTTTCCAACAGGACTATATCATCCGGGGATCTTAAATTTGACAGTTTATTTCCATTAACCGAGAATCTATAGTTCTTCTAATTTAACTGCTCCAATGTACAATTGAAAATATTTGGAGATAGCGGGTCCCCTTGTTTTACACCTCTATTTATTTTAAAACTAGGTCCTACCCGGTCCAACCATATTTTAGCAGTAGACTCATGGTAAATATTCTGTATATGTCTAATGTATTTATGACCTATGTTTTGCCCTTCAACGCCCTTAGCATAAACTCATGAAATAAGCTATCAAATCATCAAATGCTTTCATAAAGTCTATAAACACCATATTATGGCTGGTAATGTTATATTCTTTATAATTTTGCATAATTTGATTAATGCACTGTATAATATAGTCCATGGTAGAGTACTCACTTCTGAAACCTGCTTGTTCTATAGACTGTTCTTCACTTAACCTATCACTTATTCTTTCTTTGATTATTCGCATAAAAACTTTATACAGGGTGATTCAAAAGTATTGTCATTAATTTTAAGGGTAGGTAGAGCATATCAAATAGAACAACTTTTCTCAATAAACCATATGTCGAAAATAAATAATAACCTTAGAAAAAAATTAAAAAGATCAACACAAAAATTGTTTGGTGGTCACTGGAATTTAAATTTATCAAATGCCCTTGTTGTTGATACTGATACAGACTAGCTGTGTACGTAAGCAGGTTAATATCAGTTCATTCTTGGCTTTCAGAGTGCATTCATCGAACGTTTTAATGGAAGGTCAACCTTTTAACAACTGAATTAATTGATGTTATTGTACTTAATTTTGTTTTGTTTGTGTTGTGTGTGTATTTGTGTTTGTGTAGGAGTTAATGGAGGAACATTTGAACATTTTCTGTAAGTCGTGTTTCTCTTTACAACAACTTTTTTTATATCAGTTTTTAAACATGCCAATAATTGTTCACTGCCAGTCTCAAGCCTGAAATACTGCGAGAGGAAAGTAAAACCTGTAAATTAAATAATTGTGTGATGTTTCATTTATTTTTGCAAGGTGAAATTTCTATTGCAATCTTTCTAAATACATATTAGCCAACGGTTCTCAAAAGTGTGTAGCAAAATTAAAAATAAACAAAAATCGCGATAAGCTCTAAATTTTTGCTGTATTGTACTTCTATTATTATTTGTAACGAATCGGCCGACGATTCGTTGATGAGTTGAACCGTACACACGGCTCTACAGGCGGCGGCGTGTTGACGAATCGTCGAGCCATTCCATATGGCCTTACGAAAGCGCACACACGTAGCGTCGGACGAATCGTCGGCCGATTGGTCACAAAAACGCTTCGTATGTCCAAGGCCTTAATTTAATGATACTACTTTTGAATCACCCTGTATATATTGTCTTACAACTCTCTCTTCTTCTGCAATAGAATTACCATGACCATAGGATTACTTCGGTTTCCAGTATTCTATTAAATACTAGAGTAAAATGGCTTCTTTTAGTTTCTGCGGGATATCTCTTCCGGGTGCTTTATCCACTTTTAAGTTATGTAATACTGTTTCGAGCTTTTTCATTTCAATTTCAGGGACTGAGTTACCGTTAGTCAACGTTAATGGTTCTGTATCAAGGCCCCTGTTCATTCTTTCACGATATAAGTTTACGATTTTGTTTAAGTTTATTAGTGGTATCTTTCAATTTAACTATCCATAGTCCCTCTTTAGTGTTCTTTCATTATTTTCTTAGTAGGGCCCGTTTCTTCAATTATATTGGTAATCATTTCTTCTTGAGCTTTCCATTTGTCTCGGTTGATGACCCGTTTTACCAGTTTATTTTATTTCACAGTATTCTACTCCAGATATACCTACCGCTCATGTTGCCCTTAAGTTGTTCTATTCTCTGAATTAATTTTTTGGTGTTCTCTGACAGATCATGTTCTTTGTTTTTCTTAAAAACCTCTTTTGTATGAGCACTTGAGGAAAACAATATTGCGTTTAAGATGTGATCATTCAATTGTTGAATATCGTAACTTATTATGTTATTATCTGCTGCCAATCCCATACATCGGTTAATTCTATTAATTTGTTTATAACTATTTAAGTATAATTCTCTGGATTCTGAAGTTTTTCGCATTATTTGCTGCTTATTGACTTTTCTGAATCTTACATAACTGGTATTAATCTTTAAATTTGACTTCAGCATTCTGTGGTCTGTACTAAATTGTAAATTAGTTTATTTCATACTGTCTGGTAAATTCAGTTTCCCGGCGCCATTTTGTGTCCGGAAAATGAGCTATTACGGTATCAGAGCCGGAAAATGTTGCTTGGCAACATTTTCCGGACAGTTATTTTATGCACCCAATCAGAGCCCGTAAAAGTCTAACCAAGCCACACCTACCGGCTTTGACACAGTAATGTCACATGTTGACGTTTTGAAAAAGCGTCACATGTAAAAATTAAAAATCAAATTGTTGACAGTATGAAATAAAATACATAACGACATTCGTCCGTGAACTCTTTTTACAGTACTCGTTTCGAGTTTCAAGACTCGGCTCCTTGCGTCGCCTCGTCTTTAAACATCTTACTCGTACTGTAAAATATGAGTTCCCGGACTTGTGACGTTAATTACTATTTTGTCCCGATATTCAATATCCATTGTCTTCTGTTAGTGACGATATAATCAATTTCATTCTTATACTGATTATTAGATGCAATCCAAGTCCACCTCAGTCCTTGTCTACGTTTAAAGAATATATTAGAAATTACCGTTTTGTGTTGTTTTCTTTTACAAATCCGATCATACTTATGCCTCTTTTATTCCTTTTACCATATCCATAGCATCCCATTATACCTTTATTTTCTACAGTTGGTTTTCTTATTCGCCTGTTAAAGTCACCCATTATGATAATATTATACGATTTCACTTTTATATTTTTAATTGCATCCTCTAATACTTCGTAGAAGTCATCCACCGTTTCTCTTGCTGTTGCCGTTGGTGCATAGACTTGGATTATTCCAATTTTAAGATCGTTTCTTTTATTTTGAGCACCGCCTAAGCTCATCTATATGAGTGTCCATGATGATTTTACACAAAAACCTACTCGGAATAGTCCCTTTTGTCTTCTGTTGATCCATATAATAAAATACGTAACCAAATTTTGATAATTTTTTGAGCCAATCGGTGAATTTCCGACAGTCCTAAAACATCCCATTCCAAATCCATAACTACATGTCGTAATTCTTCCTCCATAACATCCGATAATAATGTTTTTTCACTACTAGTATTAGAAGATATCATTATTGGTCTTGTTTTCGAGTCAAGAAGATGAATTTCTCTCCTAGTGGTCAATAATTTTTCATTATTGACTACTGGTTAATAATGGAAACAATTGCTATGTACTCAGGTGCCTATTATAAATATATTTTGTCCACGACTAGTCAATAATCTGTCAATTATTCATGTGTTTGGTCAAACATAATGCTATCCATTATACGCTGCCAGAAGTGAATAATCATCATTCACGGTGTCATGGTAACATCAATGTCTGTGGTGAATAATGAAGAAAATGGGTTATGTTTATAATTCTACCACTTCGTTTAACATAGTCCTACCACATGGTTTTGGTAGCGTTGTTATTTAAATTTTAATTAAAGATTCTTAGTATTTGTAGTCGAGGACAAAGTATAGTATACGACTCGCTATAATGGCTACTATTACCTCGGATAAATGCAAAACTCGTTCCATCGCTCGCTCGTGTTGCAAACATTATCCTCGGTAATAATATCATTCATTATAGCGTGGTATATAATATACTATTACACAAACATCAATTGAAATTAGCTCCTCCCCTTGTTTTCAAGCAAGGCTATTTGATTTTTGTGGATATTTAGAAATAAACATATCCATCTGTCATTTTATTTTTATATTGATGTAAAAACGATTAATAAAGGTGCTAGTAGTGAAAAAAATAGTATATAAACCACGGTAGAGACGACTTTTCTCAGCCTCAGAACTTATTTCCCTCCATGCTTAAATAATACTGCTCAGTTGAGAAAAATGTCTTCTCTACCTTGGTATATAATATACTATTGTACGTTTAAGTAGCAATATTTAATTTTTTAGGTGTCCTGGTCCTGTGATTACTGGCATATTCGCTTTTGTATTTATTAACGTGGGGTTGTAGCCTTTTACTTCCCTAGTGGCCGGCATTCTGGGAAGTACTTCTAAATTTATCAATTCATTTACCCAGAGGTCGCTGTCATCGCCTACGCTATCATTCTGTTACTTCATTGTATCCTTCCGAGTTAAGGTGTAGTTTTTTGGTGTCTTTGAACTACCTGTTTCGCCATCTAATTGTTTTGGGTCTGTAAAAACTTTGAATAGGCTCTGTATTCAAGCCTTTTACTGGAATTTCCTGTTCACATCTTTACTCTGATATGGTTTCTACCTACTTTCTTGTTGAAGTGCATTTTCAGGAGTTCGATCTACGACTGTTCTCTTTTTACTAATAACTTATAGAGACATAAGTTATTGCGTTCACTGTCAAATATGTTTTAATTTTATTCTTAATTTTTTGCGTTTCTGTACTTCACCGAATAAATATTTACCTTAGATATATAGCATATAGTTTTTTAGTTTTACAAAAGAATAGTTTTATAGTATGCTAAATGAATAATAAATTCAGAATGAGTTTAAAAATCTTCTTCTTGTGCATCCACCGCATATTAAGAGATGACTTCACACAGACCGGCACCTAGCCCATGGAGGCGATCCGTGTATAATCAGGCTCTAGAAGACCTGGACCAAATAAGTGATGCCGCAGTAGAAGTAAGGTAGTCTAGGACATTACAAATGGAACTAAAGAGAGGTCTTTTCTGCTTTGTTGCAGAATCTGCAATGTGGCCTCTCAGAAAGGTACATCATATGCAGATGTCTTTTAAGGAGACCATGCCCTGTAAGGGGAGCTGTGACTATCATGAGGTGCTTCCTGCTAAATCTAAGGAGCTGTTTGTTAGTTGAACCCAGTTGACTGAGCTGAGCTTTTCAAAGGTCCATCGACATTCTGTGACCAGTTTTGATTTGGTTTTTACAGAGTTCAAGGCTTTGAGTGCTGCTTGGTTGTCAGAGCATATATAGGGTTTTCCATTAAGAGGTCCCATTTCAAATTCCTTGGCATTTTTAAACCGTTGAATAGAGGGCCTTGGTTGCTTGACGGTTGTCAAGTGAAAAGTATACGATTTGAGAAAATGGAAATACATACAGTGAGCACGTAAAGGTTGGAATAAATTCGATAAAATCTTTATTGGGCAAGTAAGAAAATAATGCCCGGACACGTCGATTTTCTTTTTTAGATGCGCATTTTTTAGAAAACGTATATTTTTTATTACGTCATCCCTCTTCGAGTTATGACGTCATCATCAGTTTTTTTAAATAGCAACACCCTCTTTTGATAATACCATTTAAAAGAGCACATTTTTCTGGGTATAGACGCCAAATTTTGTGGAATGTTACATAACAATATTTTCGAAAAAAACCGTTTTAGAATTCATAACAATGTAATGAAATAACAATAGAATAAATAATAAATACAACTAAAACCCATTAAATTAAACGTTGAAATTGCGTATCATTCACCTCTTGACAATATCCATCTATTGGCGATTCAGATAATCACGCACAATCTGTGAATGATGTGGTGACGCGCCATCTTGTTGGTACCATATTGATTCGTCCGGCATTTGGGGATTTTGATTATTTGGATATAATGCTACAAGCGCGGGAATTATCTGTTGTTGTAAAAAATTCAAATATTTTTCAGCATTTAATGCGCCGTCAATAAAAAATGGTGCAACAATTGTGGTACTAATTTCTCGAAAATATTGTTATGTAACATACCATCAAATTTGGCGTCTATACGCAGAAAAATGCGCTCTTTTAAATGGTACTATCAAAAGAGGGTATTGCCATTTAAAAAAACTGGTGATGACGTCATAACCCGAACAGGGATGACGTAATAAAAAATATACGTATACTAAAAAATGCGCATCTAAAAAAGAAAATCGACGTGTCCGAGCATTATTTTCTTACTTGCCCAATAAATTTTTGATCGAATTTATTCCAACCTTTACGTGCTCACTGTATATACGCTGCAACAACGTATAGAAATAGTGAAAATTCATTATACATATGGTGCTACCGTGGGATGCTAACTGACTTTCTTTGGCCTAGCTTGGACAACATGGACGTAGATAATCTTTATTTCCAGCAGGATGGTGCTACGAGCCACACAAGCCACGAAACAGTTGCCCAGATCGTGCGATCTCACACCACCAGACGTTTTTCTTTGGGCCTACGTGAAGGAAAAAGTCTACGCTAATGGCCCACAAACAATTGAAGCGCTCAAAGAAAATATTAGAGCCATTATTCGTCAAATAGACCCGCAGTTGTGCGAAAATGTGATGCAAAACTTCCTCAAAAGAATGGCCGTTTGCAGAAGAAGCCGAGGTGGCCATTTACTAGATATCGTTTTCCACAACTAATCGTGGTGTTTGTACTTCGTATTAAAGTAAAAATTTCGGTACTATTTCATAAAGAAGTATTGTTTTTAAATAATTTAAAATGGGACCTCTTACTGGAAAACTCATGTATGCATATAATATTTTGGTAACCTCTGACGAGGTTTTCCTAGGTTCAGACTAAGATAGCAAAGACCTCAGTTTGAAAAACGGTAGGAAACTTGCCTAGTGCGAGAGACAATCTCATTCTAGGTTGGTCGCCTGCAACTGTTTTCATCCATCTATGAACCACAGCAGATCAGAAGATCTGGCGCGGTCCCTGAGCAGTAATGAGCATTTCTCCCTAGCTGGGATAATTATTTCGTAATTTTTGGCGAAGGAGTAGCAGGGAGACACTGTATCGCTGCGAGCACTAAGCATTGGGTCAGATTCTATCAAACAAGACAGAATCTGAACGTGTCGCTTCAGCCTCGTATCAACTTTCCAAAGGCTGCTGGTAAACACCTTGTAGACCGACTTTCGTGCTTCCGCCTCAGTCACAATGTGAAAGGGCGTTATGTTAAAAAGGCTTCCAGATCCGCCGAAAGTGTGATGCAACCAGCCCCCGTGACTGCAAAACTTGCTAGCCTCTGGAACTGTGTAAGAACTGTCCATGCACGTAGCAGTGGCGGCTCGTGGACCGTTTTTCAGGAGGGTCATTTCGAATTTTAGCTGTATAGGCAAGCGTGAAAAAAATTGTGTTTTTAAAATATAAATGTATTTAAACTCCAGTCGGACAAATCATACATGCCCTTACGAAAATTACGGTGAACTTCTTTATTTTTGTCCTTGCTGGTCTGTCTAATTTGCAGTTCAGGGAGTGGACGACCATTTGCTTTGAGCTCCAACCGTTTCTCAAAACTTAAACTATGATTATTACTATTAGTTTTGACTTCTTTAATTGTTTGAACTACCGACATGATGAAAGTTGAAACCTTAAACCACAAGTAATCAGATAGAAACATACCCACCTCCACAGACATAGCAGGAAAACAATAAATGTTATAAGACGGACGTCCGACGTTCCATCTCTATCTCGAGCATGCATTACGTCGATTACGATAAAACAAAATGATTCGATTCTGCAATCAGACCACTCTCGGGCTGTTGACCGTAACAGCGGAGATACGACGTCCTGTTTCCTTGTTTAGTGCGAGTAAAGTTGCAATAACTTTGTTTCTGTCGCGCCCGTTGGAATTGTTCTTCAAGATTTCGTTAACGAGGGCAGGTCCCTATTTGACCCGGGCGAACTCGACAATCTCCGCCGCGAATAAACTTATTGTTCACGCCAACTGCTGAACTACGCTAAACTCAATATACGAAAATTTAAATATCATAATTGAAAATTATATTGTACAAAACAAAGTGTATTGATACTGTCTTTTTCTTTTTTCATTTTTTTTCTTTTGGGAGGTCATTGACCAAATGACCTAACGAAGAAGCCGCCACTGGCACGTAGCCTTGTAGTTGCAGATCATCACACCAGTGAGCCATATCTGATGACTGGTCTAACCACCGTAGTGTAGATCCTTATCAATATTTGAGGGAACTGTCTCCATATGATGCCGAAGGTCCGAAGACATGCCCAAAAGGTGGCCGTGGCCCTCTCTGTTTGGCTATGTGATTATTCCAGGCAAGCTTGGTATCTAGGGTTAGACCCAGGTACATTTACTGTGCCTGAGAGTCTCAAAGCAACCCAAATGTTAATGGTTCCACAAAGACTTACAATCTTCTTTTTCTGGTGAAGATTACGAGCTCGGCCCAAGATTGCAGTTCAGAAATTTAGAAAATTTGCCGAAATTTATAAATTTAAATTAATCAAATGAGTTATTACAAATAGTAAAATTGCTCAAAATATTCCCTCCCAAAAAATTTTCAAGCTGACGTGAGAGTATCTACACCGAATCTAATTACAGTCAGTTGTTTATACATGAAACAGAAATAAATAATGAATTACTGCCTTTTAAACCATAAAATATGAGTCCCATTAATATAATGATAAAAACTACATGTAGTATACTGTAGTACAGCAAGCATTGTTAAAAAACATCAGGTGATAAGACGTTTATTAGATTACATCACGCAACGTGTTAATATTTCATTGAACCAGGAGTTTGATGTTTAATTACGTTAAAAACATTGTTTATGTTATTTATAATTAATGGTAACTCGTATTTCAATGGGGATGCCATTCGGTAATAACAGTTTTTGAAATGCAAAAATTGTCTGTTTACGTGCCGCGTTATTTACAACTTTGTTCATTAAAATAGGAGCGGCACGATTGTAAATCCTTACGGGATTAAAGTTTTGAATATTATCATCCCTTACGGTTGCCGAAAATTTTAGAATTTGTTTTTATCAAATGGAAAATTTGTAAATCATTATAACAGAAACTCTAAATATTTATGAATGTTTTATGTTGTTTAATAGTTGATCAACGAATATTGATTTTGAAGCATGTGCCGCATACTTTTGATTTTTTGGAAGGCGGATAATACTTTACAAATAAAAAAACTAAATAAATAAAATCCTACTACAAAAGATTTCGCCATTTCGGCCCTGTTGGGTTTATGTAATTCTTTCTATTATCTTAGTATAGGCTGTATAGGATAAACAGTTACGGTTATTCAATTGTTCAAATATAGAAACAAAAATCAGCAATTTTTAGTTGAATAAAAAAGGTACCTATAAATTTTGGATGTTCTTGCTTTGATACGCGTTTTTTGGTAAATCTTGGTAATAAAATCAGCCACACGATTGCAAAGGCTTTTCAGTATTTATGACTTAATGAATAAATAAAATACGTGCACACCGTTATCTAAAGAACCAGGTGGAAAAACGAATTAACCAAGTGTGCTGTGAGATATAGCCAAATGGTTACTAGATTTACTGTTTTGTTTTTAGCAGTTGTGTTAGTTCAGTTCTAAAACGTTTGCGTTGGAGAAGTGATTAAAACGAACAATTTATAAATATTGGGTGTTAATTGGACTGATTAAGTGTAATTTTATGGGAATTTAAGTTGCAAGACTTCTAAATGAAGGTAGGCCAAATCAGATTAGGTTTCTTATTGTTTATATTTTGCTATCTCGTACCTTATGTAAAGTTTTTTCATTGCTTTAACATGCTTGAACGAAGTTATGAAAAACTAAAAAATTACAAGTTTGTAGCATCTAATGTTTCTACCTTTTTTAGAGCAATTCTTAATAGCTAATTTTTAAACGAATTATGTGTATTGACGAAACTATGAAAAATTGATGTGAAAGGTAAAGTAAACAGCTACCTACATAACTATTTTTGATGTTCTTTTTGATAAATCTAAGTTTTGGAAACAATTTTAGTTATTTTACTATAGCTTATTGCAATGTAAACCTTTTAATTTATTAATAACTAAAGCTTAATTAATAGTAAATCGAAATTATTTAGCATGTGGAGCATAACCTTCTAGTCATGTCACGTGGTTGCCTGCAATTTAATTATCAGATAATAGCCCTGACACCAGTGTTTTAAACAGACAAGAACGAAAAATTAGGTGATAATGTTAAGTGAATAATTTTTAAAATTGCGTATATTTAAACAATTAGTGGGTGTTCGTTTTATAAAAACAGATTATTATATACGGGGTGTTTAGGTATTTATTAGGCGATTATACTCGTAGAATATGCTTATATTTTGCCTTTAAATTTTATTCATTTATTCATTTTAGCTCATTTCTTTCAACACGTATGCTGCACACATTGCTTTCTAATCATAATCTCTTGATTTGAATAATGTAGTTCTGCAAATTTTAAGTGCTTACGAAGAGTACTGTGGGTTGCCTATTTTGAATAAGTAAGAAGCTAAGAGGCGAAAAATATTTCTTTAGCTCTGTCGTTTATACATACTATAATGAATACTGCAAATAATGTTCAAGGGAACGTTGCTGTAACTAGTTATTTAGGAAATTTATACTAATTTTTCATAAAATACAGCGTTCTTTTAACAAATTTTAGTTATACAAATTAAGAAAACATGAAATTGAAATAATATCCTGACGAATCTAGCAGATCAGTGTGAAACAACTGTAGCAAACATGAAAACATAAGCAGAAAAGATCCTTCAAAATTTAGGTACTTACACAACTAATTTAATAATAAGGGCTTGGTTAATTCTAAACCAGACGTAATTGTCAGTAAGTCTGATGAGATAGTGATATACACACCAAAGGTGTGTAATAGGATTATTAGATTATTGCACTAACTAAACCATAAATGGGCCTAAAGTAGAGCATTTGGTTTTTCGTACATGTTTAACAAGTGTTTTCTGCTATGTCACAGAAAGTAAGATTGATTTTGTTTTTTTCAAAATTTAAAACAAATAATAGTATATTGTGTTATTAGGAGCAAAAGTGTCATTTTGTGTGCCGAGCATGACGTTTGAACGACGAGCGCTAGCGAGTCGGACAATTTCATGCGAGACACACAAAATCACTTTTACTCCGAATAGCACATCTTACTCTTCTTCAAACGCATAAATTAAAAGCAATTCAGCAAGAAAATTAAAAAAAAATGAACGTCATACCAGCTGTCATTGCTACGGGTTGCTTTGTTATAAAAAATAAAAACAGAAAAATTACGAGTTGCCAATGGCTCAATTGGTCATTTGGAATGTTTAACTGTGTGTATCCAAGGACACAAAGTCGTGTTTTTCTGACGTTTGAAGAAAAAATACTTTTTAATGTATAGGTAGACCTCTGAAACCATTACATATTCACTTCTATTCCCTAACTTTTTCTAAATCGAATAGAAGTGGTCAGAACGGATCGGAATGTTGAACTTCTATCGCGATTGCAGATTACGGTAGTTCGTATCCCCTAACGTTAATAGAAGTTGCTTTTCAACTTGACTACGATTTCTATCGGTTACTGATACATAAATCTGACAACCTTGCTAGAGCAAGCAATAATAAGCTTTGACAGTTTGACGTGAATCCGACCGGTGTATAAAACAGGTGGTTTAAGAGGCAAAATACAAGTTTGTAAGTGACTGACAATTGTTAAAGGGAAGCAGTACAGACTTACAGAGTACAGAGATAATCCGATTCTTGGGGAAACAGGTTACGAGGCCTAATCCACAAAGAAGACAACGATGTATAGTTTGATTGCAGTAGCTGCAGAATCTATTTACTTCTATGATTTTCATATAATTAACATTTGTCAAAATTATAAAAAAAGCAAACCTTAAAAAAGAACAATCAAATAATCAAGCAAAATTGACACTTATAATAAAAAATTACAAATATTTTCTTTTGGAAACGGTTTTAGTTATACTCTGCTCAATTTTGAAAGATGTTAAATAATTGTCGATGACATAATAGTATATTATAATACAAGTGTATAAGAAAGCCTTTAAAGCAAGCGCGACTGGTTTAAGAACACGAGGCAACGCCGAGTGTGTTTAGCGGCGCAAGTGCTTTTAAGGCTCTTATACACGTGTATTATACGCTATTTTTATTATAAAATCACATAATTTCGGAGATGACTGACATTTCGTAGCAACCCCGATCCAAGGACCTTTTATCATATTGTACTATCACGTGCAAAAGTAATGACAAGCCTAAGGTTTGTTATTGTATGATAAACAGCCTCGCAGCAGTCGATGAGTAACCTGGGAATAACCATAAGACCTTGTAGGTAGGATTAACAAGTTACAATCTTCTTCTTCTTCTTCTTCGTCCTTTCCCTTTTGCCTTTACAGCGTCGGGTAACAAGTTAGAATAAGAAAGTTATTCATCGACTGCTGCAAGGCTGTTTATTACACAATAACAAATCTTAGTCATTACTTTTGCACGTGATAGTACATTGTGTCCCTTACTCGTAATCACCTTCCCGCATTTGAATTAAAAAAGGTAATTCTTTTTTAATAGTTATCAGAGGTTATACAGGTCGTTGAGAAAATTCGAAAGTAGTTGTCTCTAGAAAGCTACCGTGATTTTTAGGTTTTGCGAAAAGCAAAAGCATTTATAAACAAGGTGAAATTCTTAAATGCAAAATTAAATTAGAAAAGCTTTAAAATAGTTTAAGTTTTAATAAAATTGACTTAATTTTTTAATATTCAATATGTAACCCTCTTACGCACATTTCCAGTCGACTTCTAAATTCTTTGTATATATGTTACGGTCAATGTGGTAAATCCGGTCAGTGTTAACAATTTATTAAATTAATTATTTTTGTTGTCTTGATTTTTGTGTATTAGCTGTTACTTGCAAATTCAATTTTAATGGCCAATGCTTAGCAACCGTTTGACTATCAATTGCCACCGGAAGAGTAGATATTTAAAACAAACTAGCATCACTCCAGCGCCATGGTGCGTAGTCTCGTGGACGCACGGTATGTACAGCAATAATATGATAAAATTAATAAAATAAAATATTTAGTACCGGTTTTTTAAATACTTTTGCAAACGGTATGTTATCGATTTTATGTATTTACTACACCACTTCGTAGGACTGATTGCTACAATGTAATCAATCACTTAAGATTCAATTATGTATAAGCTTAACGAGTTATTTGTGTTTGTGTCAAACAGTCGGTTCATTTCTAATGGTAATACATTATTTTTGAAAACGAGGTTCTGCTTGTTTAATCACTAGTACACCGCTATTTTTAAGAATAAAAATCACAGTGGATTTAAAGTAGAACCGTATGGTAAATCGAATTTCACACAGTTTTTAAGAGCGTTCCAAAGTACGTGACTTTCGTAGTCTGATCATCATAGAAGGCGTGTAACTACTTCTGTACCTGCTTGCTATTAACAGATTGTGCCCATAGAAAATACTGATATCTGCCGAATGATGTCAGAAGCGGCTGGATAATTTTACGAAATTTCTTCTAATGATTGTAAATAATTGAAGGTATAAGAACAGTGATACGACGTAGAATGTCATGGATGAGAAATTTGAGAGAATGGTTGGTTGCACTTCTCTACAAATTTTCCAAGCAGCAACGTCAAAAATAAAAATTGCCATAATTATAGCCAACCTTCGGAGAGAGACGGCATTTTAAGAAGAAAAATAGAAAATGTGCCACAGGCATGCTGTGAATATCTATTTTATGCATGATGAAGCTGCAGCTCACTTCTCGCCCATCGTATGAAATTGGACTAGTTGTAGAGGTCTCCAGATTTAATATTTATGGCTTTTTGGTTTAGACATACTTAAAAGCAATGGTTTATCAACCGAATTTGACGCCAAGGAAGAACTTTGGCAGAGAATCCTGGATGCTAGGGAACAATTAAGGCAAAATCAAGCCATATTCGATTACTTGCGGGTATCTCTTCAAACGGCCAGTGTAGTTTTGCTTACAAGAACAACGACAATTTGAATTTTTTTTGTGACACATTTGTAAATAAATATAATTAAATTGATTTATTTTTCTTATTTTGGCGTGTACCATCACCTCCAGAAGTGGATCAAGTTTGTTAAGTAACACCCTGTAAACGATCAGCAGTAGATGTTTGATCAATTTTGCTTTTCAATTATGCAGTATATCTATACTGGTTTGGCATTGAAATACTCTAACCAACTGAAGGAAAAGCCATTAAAACATTAAATATAAGCAAAGAGTAAAAATCTCGGATATAGAAAGTCGCTCAAAAACTTTAGAGTGTGATAGAATTTGATCTCGATTTCCAGACACATAGATTTGACCATTTTGTAAGTTTCGGAGAAGGTTTTTTATGTTTCAAATCAAATCTGATATCAATTATTTGTTCAATATTCGCTAAGTGTACATATGATTATAAAAAAAAAAACTATAGAAAATCGACATACATAGATATAAAGAAAGGGTTAAACAATTTACTACTATATTCAAATTGTTAATTATTTTATTTATTTCTTTATAGAACAAGATCTGTATAATGTTATTTATATTTAAGTGCAGCCATTAGTCCTGGAAAATAATTGTTTTACCTCATATTTCATGTTTGCTTTTGTATTATGGGCTTTTACTTTTCAGTTCCTTTCGAACGTAACATAAACTTATAATTCCCTTTTGCTGTTGACCTTTTCTATTTTTGGTATTACTTTCGTCAGACCTTTCCGGTATTGATTTATTGTATTTACAGACCACTGTTTCCTTAGTTTGTTAATAAATAATTTATTTTCGTCTTGGTTGTTACTAAGTGCTGACTTGTAAATTATAAAATTAGTCTTAGAAAATACTTAAAATCCGTTTAAAGAATACGTGCTATTTGTATACTCATGTCGATTTCTTTACCGTTATACTGTTCCATTAAACTAAAATCGTTATTTTGTATTAAATTCTTTTCTCCACATTTCGTTTTAAATAACGAATTATGCTTGGGTAACCTTTGGCTATGGCCGTTTAAACTCAAGTGACCATTCTTACATTTTTAATGAATTTTCTTACGTTCAATTTCGCATTAGGTTTTTGTTAAGATATCAAGTGTCCAATTAAATAGGTACCTAACATTGCTTTTGTAAGATTTCCGCTCTTTAATTTGTTTAAATTTAATCAAATTGGGCGACAGATTTCAATTTTCAAGTATTTGTTTTTTACATATGCTACTAATTATATCGGCTTTATAATTTTATGGACGTCAGATAACAAGCTATGTAATTTCCTTGTAGTTTTGCACATTAGAATAACGACTAGCGTTTCGCCATTGCTTTTACCATTCTTGGGCTTACAAATATTTCAATATAATATACCTAGCAATTGCAAATATATACAGGGTGTTTGATATTAAGCTCTGCTTTTGCACTTTTTACTATTCATTCTTGTAACATGACTTGCAGTGCCGTTCTGCTTTCTGCGAATAAGATCGCGTCGTCTGTGAATCTTAGGTTGGAAAGCCTTCTACCTGCCAATTGTATTCTTTTTCTGCCCCAATTAAACAGACTGGGCAATAACGGGTTTCTTTACTTTACCCTCCGTTTTGTCCAGCTTTTTTGTCCAGCTTGATTTTAGTTTTATTCTGTTTGTAAATTTCTACTATCAAATTAACATATTTATGTGGGATACCTGATACCTTAAAGCTTTTACTATTTTCACATATTCCACGCTACTAAAGACCTTCTATAAATCTATCATCGTTATGAGAGTTTATGAGAGGTTTTTTTATGATACATCACATACAGTTAATCAGGTGTTCAACAAAGCGATACATATTATACAGCGTCAATATAAATGATTGTAGTTGAAGTAGGCCGTAAATCTAAATGTAAAAGTTCTTGTTTTTGCTCCACAAAAATAATGATTCAAATTATATTGGATATGCACTGTTCTACATGCAAGTGTTAAATTGGTTGCATAACGAATCAATATTTATGTGAAAAAGTTGAAATCATTTTTAATTGAAATAAAAATTTTCTTACCATAATTTTCACTTAAAGAATGATAGATACAAACCCGAGACCTATCTACACTAGACTCTAAGTAATGAACTCATTGTTAATGCATAATTAATAATGTATTTATATTACTAAAAAACACACGCAAAGATAATTCAAAACTTATTTAATAATGATTATTTATGTTTATTTACAATAGATGTTGAAAGTGCTCTCCATTTTGTTGTAAATATAGCGCAAGTATTATCAAATCTGTCCACAACTCTCCGAATATTAGCCATTAAAGATTCATCTTCAATATCTATGTCTGGAAACGTAACGAGATATGCATTTTTGCATGCTTGAACAGAATGTATCCATTGTCCGTCTTCATTTAATACACCGTTTCGATAGTAAGATTTAATAATAAAGGTGTTCTGTTCTAAAGAGTACACCATCATGCAAATTTAAACCTAAAATATTGCTTTTTGTTTATTAAAATTTCTATGACTGCCTTTAATTACACTTACGTATTAACACTCTGGAATCAGCAGTAGTCTTAATAAAGACTGATTTTATTCACGTAGACTTTTAAGGAAGGGTGAAATCAACAGGCAAACTGACATAAAATGCAATTATTCAAAAACACAATAAATACAGTAAATTACATACGAGTGACAATTTACAGTTCACTTGGAAAATAAAAATCACTACAATCATTTATAATGACGCTGTATAATATGTATCGCTTTGTTGAACACCTGATTAACTGTATGTGATCATAGAAAAACCTCTCATAAATCCTGTGTGTTCATCTGGTTGGTTTTCGTTTATGTAAGTGTTCTTCTATTCTTCTTTTTATAATTATGGCAAAACCAATCTTATTGGCCCAAATCCTTTATTTCGTCATTGTCCCCATTCTCATACAAAAATAAAGCATTCGATTGGATTGGAATTATTTTTTGTTCCAGAATTGCATTAAATGTTGTTTGCAATAGCTGTTTGCTTACGTTTGGTAAACTTTGTTGCATTTTGTTTGTAGTATTATCGCTTCCTGTCGTTTTATTTTTCTGTAAACTATTTAGTAATGTATGTATGTTCTCTTTTCGCTGAGCCTATCTATTAGGGCCATTAAAATGTGCAACAAATTTTGTTTTACAGTGGAAGTTAGTTGTTTACAAGTTTAATGACAGTGACGGTTGACAAATATACTTGAATATTTTAAAATACACAAGCTTAAAGTAATTGTTTTCGCAGTCATGGAGTTAAACAAAGAACATTATCGAGCTGTGATATTTTACAATTTCAAACGTGGCTTAAGCCGTAAACAATGTGGTACAATGAATTTCAACGTGGTCGATTTTCATTAAATGACAGTTTTCGAGCTCCTAAGCCAAAAACAGCCGTTACTGAAAAGAATATTGGTCTTGTTCGGAACACGATTGAAGAGGACCGGCATGTTACTGTAAGGAGAATTCAAGCAACTCTAAAGATTGGTGTGAAAGCAATTAACACCATTTTACACAAACATTTGAAAATACGTAAGCTTTGTTCTCGTTGGATAATGCTCGGCCACACACGGCTGCTCGAACGATTGAGTTTTTTTTTGTTTTCACGGATGCAAAAATGCATTGACTGTGGAGGAGAATATTTTGAAAAATTATAAATAAACTTCGACCTGGATATACTAGCGATAACAGAAACTAAAAAGAAAGGCAGACAGAGTATCGAACTAGATAGTGGACATTTAATGATACTGAGTGGAGTAGGAGAGGAAGAGAGAGCCAGAGGAGGAGTGAGCTGCTTAATTAGTAATAAATGGAGTAAATATGTAAATGGCTGGGAGTGTACTTCACATAGAATTTTGAGAATAGAACTCAAAATAGGAAATAAGGAAATCAACCACATCCTGATACTATATGGCCCAAATGAAGATGAAGCAGCGGCCAAGAAGGAGGAATTCTGCGTAAAAGTTACAGAGATAGTAGAAGACATAGAAGGGAAAATAATTATACTTGGAGACCTAAATGGCAGAGTGGGTAGACAGGACGGCAGTTCAAGAGATGTCATTGGAAAGCATGGAGAGGAGACACGAAATAATAACGGAAAGAGGATAATTGACTTGTGCATGCAAAATAATTTCCTAGTAATGAATGGATTTTTTCAACATAAGGATGTACACAAATACACAAGAGAAGTAAAAAGTAGGGGCGAAAGATCAATCATAGATTATATACTAAGCCAAAGAAACGACAGGAGTAAAGTAAAGAACGTGAGAGTTAGAAGAGGGGCAGAGATCGGCAGTGACCACTACTTAGTAGAAAGTAAAATAAGTATAATGACACCAACACAAGATAATAATAAAGGAAGCAGTATAGATACACAAAACAACACACAAGACGCAATAAAACTGTACAAGCTAGCCGATAGAGAAGTAGCACAAAGATATAGGGACAAACTAGGAAAAATGCTGGCAGCAACACAGAGTAGCACACAAAGAGAAGATGTCGAACACAGGTGGGGATGGTACAAAAAGACATTAGTAGATACAGCCAAGGAAGTATGTGGTACAACCCGAATAAACAGAAACAAGCATACAAAGAGGACGGCGTGGTGGACCGAAGAAATTAGAAACGAGGTAAAACTCAAAAAGAACAAATGGAAGCAATACCAAAAAGAAGGAACGCAGAATAGTCACGAAGAATACAAGGAACAAAGAAAGAAGGTCAAAAATGTCATAAGGTTAGCAAAGGAAAAGTCCTGGGAAGACTTCGGGACAAAAATGGAAAAAGACTTCCATATAAACCAAAAGCTCCTCTACAAAAGCTTAAAGAACGCAAGAGTGGGAGATAAACAAGCTAAGACTAAACAAGTCAAAGACAAAAATGGGATTGTACTCACAGAAGGAAACCAAATAATGGACAGATGGAGGCAGTACTTCGAAGAACTCCTATTTTCGGGAGAGGACGAAGAAGTAGAAAATGAAAATATAGACAAAGCCCAAGCAGGAGATGAAATGGCGGAAGAGATACAAACAGATGAAGTGATAGAAGCCATAAGAGCGCTCAAAAAAGGGAAAACAGCGGGATACGACCAAATAACAGGCGAAATGCTAAAAAATGTGGGCCCAAAGTGAATAGAACTGTTGACTTCAATATACAACCAAGCTTGGACAGAAGGGAGAGTGCCATCAGACTGGAAGATTGGTATCATAGTACCAATTTTCAAGAAGGGAGATAAGCGGGAGTGTAAAAACTACAGAGGGATCACCCTACTGAGAATACCATCGAAGGCCTACGAACGGATCCTGGAAAAGAAACTAGTAAGACAAATTGATAAATCACTAGAGCAGTCACAGAGTGGCTTTAGAAAGGGGCGTAGTATAAATGACCACATATTTACACTCAAACAAATCACAGAAAAGTCTCTAGAAAGAAATATCGAAACGTATCAGGCGTTCATAGACCTTGAAAAGGCCTTTGACCGAATCCAGAGATCCAAAGTCCGGAAAATATTGGAAAAAAGAAAGGTGGAGAACAACCTAATAGCAGCTATAATGAGCCTTCACGAAGAAAATAGGAACTATGTAAGGACGGACAACAGGCAATCCCAAAAATTCACAGTAAACAGTGGCCTAAGACAGGGAGCAGTATTGAGTCCTATACTCTTCAACTTGATTTTAGATGACACAATGAAAGATATAAGAGAAAAAACGACAAAGATGTACATCGGACATAGACACATGAAACCAGTGTATTTAAAAGAATGCGGCAAAATTTGGTTTTACTCGTCCTAATAACAAAAAAGTTATTAAAGAAATAAGAAAACGCAACTTTTCAGTTTTTTTAGGATAATTCAGAAACTACAAAAGCTATCTCCGATTGCTCTTCAATTCTTTAAAGAGCCTAAAATGGCTCAACTTTTTCCGTATTTAACCAATCCTGTATCTCTTACCATTTCCGAGATCCCAATGGGGTATATTGTAAAAGTGACCACCCTGCATATTTGCTTTTCATCGGTGGTTACGACTTTTGTTATCTCTTTCTTTTCCTTAGTAATTTCTCCAGGGTCTGTCTTCACTCCTGTTATCCAGTTTGTTCCATATACTAAATTCCCTATTAATTTCCCTAGTTGAACTCGTTTCATTTAGGTATAATTGTATAAATTTTTTCTCTTGCATATTTTCTTAAAGATTTCCTTATTTCTCTCTTTGTCAGTTCGTTCAGCTTACTATACTCGATTATATTTCTAGTCCTGTCAGGGTTTTTAGCTTTCTCTTTATTGTTTTAGTTCTATAGGCTATACTGTAAGTTTTTCATTATTTTTCAATTATTGTTTCTTTATACTTACCCTTTTGCTTCTGTTATTAAGGGCACTAGAATATTGTACATATCTTATTTCCATCTACCCGTGCCAATACTTCAAACTCGTATTTATATTTAATTTGGCCCCATCTGAAAGCCTCTTGTTTGCTTCCTTTTTTTAATTAGTTCATCTCTTTCGGATTTTATTAAGACCATTGCCATTATTAATCTGTGATCTCAGCTTACTTCAAATTGATTATACATTTTCATTTTAGTTATTTTCTTTTTGTTGCTAATTATGTAATCAATTTCATTTTTATATTGACCATTGGGCGACCTCTATGTGTCCATCTTTCCCTGATCTTGCTTTTTCGCACTATATAAAAAATTAAATTGTAATTATTTAAATTTTTCAAGCAATGAAACAAAATTCTACAATGACTTTTTGTTTGTTAAAAATTTCAAATTTTATTGAGTATATTTAGGTATGTAAAAAACTTGCTTTCAACGATTAAATTCTCTTCAAACATACAAGTTTAATATCACCAGAGTTAACCATTTTTTTGGGAACTTGGATTTCTAACCAAAGAGCGTATCCTTCATTTTATTTTTAGGACGTTGTTGTAGCATAAGAAAATACCCGGCATATACAATTTCAATTTAAATAATCCTAAGACATATAAGATTTTCTGTTTCTGGCCAACGTTATTCAATTTTCAAGCTGTTTTTCATACATTCTCTACCCCTGCTAGTATTACTACTGAAGCTTTATTTTTATATCATTTGTCATGTCGAGAACATCCGTATGTATAACCGCTGGGAATCAAAAGCACTGTTGCTTCTCAGTTATTCAACTTCTTCCAAACTGTATTTTCGTTGTTCTGACGTGAAATTGACAGTCTGTTATTATTTTTGAAATCTTTATTAGGATATCCGTTAACCTGTCGTTTAAGTTTTTTTAAGTACAAAAGAAATTTTATACTGTCAACAATGCCGGTTGAATTTTATTAGCCTTTTTATAATTATCTGTAGAATTGTGTTTTAAAGGGAATAAGGTGTTGAAATAATTTCTTAAAGTGGTGCCAGTATTAGATTTGTAAAATTTCGGAATCTTTAAGCTCTTAAGAGACTGTAATTATTAATCATATCGGATTTGTAAACGCTTTATTAGCTGTGGAATCTCTAGTCTCTTGAGATGTTAAAAAGAATATTTTCTCTCGCTATTACGTAAAAGCATGGGAATCGTCGGTTTCCTCAAGCAGCCTGGGTTTCTTAAAAATAAGTGTTTATTAAAGAAAACAAGTCTTCTTTTTACGAACATTATAAGACTAATAAGAAATGAAGCGTTGCAAGTTTTATCACCCACTTCTTTAATTAATTATAATATTACTGTGTAATCTCTTCCGCTTGTAGTAAGTACAGCTAAAAGTAATTTAAGCTTGAAGTTGAAATATGAAGACTAGGAAAACGGCCCTTAATTTCCCACGTGGTTCGTATTAAAGTGTTCCCGGTAATATACTAATTGATATGGGTTAATTGCTAGGTGCCATTTGGGCGCAACGTTAATTTTTCATTATGTATTTTATGACCAAAAATAGATGTTTATCGCGTACTCGACGGCACTTTAGTGTTGTTTATTTGCGGAGTCATTCTGGCTTTTCTGAATATAAATTACGGCAGCTAGTTTCATAAATTTCCAGCCACTTTTCCTTCACTTGACTCCAACTTACACATTCAGTTTTTTAGAGCTTTTTCCCTGCGTGATTTATTTCCCCGGCAAACCATATTGTAGCTTTTATGCTACTTTTAAGATATTTCGGTTTTGGGAATTATATTAATTTTAATAACTCCCAAAACAAAACAAGTTGCAGCAGGACAGATGAGTGACAAGCACTGTATCGAAAAGGAAGCCGCTTTTCCCTCTGCTAAGTGTTATTTCATGTCTCCAACTTAATTTTATTTATTGTTTTTGTTAAAGTTGCTGTTGAAGCGAAGTGGAAATTAGATTAGGAACTGTATAAGTTTAACCTTATTTATAAATGCGTTTCGCTTGTTTTTTTCTTTTTATTTCCTGTCAACAATACTATTTACGAAGATATTTCAACGGTTCGCTCTAAGGTTCTCTGGAGACAGTTTTCGGTGCGTTTATTTCTTTATGAGTTTTGAGGGTGTAACAAAAACAGCCTACGGTGTTTTTTGCAGTTGAATGAAATTTTCCAGCTTATTTGGTTATTCTTGCTGTAAAATAAAATATTACAAGTTTAGATTTAAATACGTTAGGAAATGTAGTAATTTCTATGGCGTTAATTATCCTCAGCATTTTTTTTTTTATAAAATTCACAGAATATTTCATTTTATTCTTCCTTAGGAAACCGATAATTAGAAAACAAACACCTTTTTTAGTCAGGGAAAACAAAATGTGTTAAGATTTGAAATATTTGGAAAATGCAACCAAAAATTTGTTTAGGAAATAAATAATTATTATAGAACACGTGGTTAGGAAACAACAAATGCATTAAGATTTAAAATATTTGGAAAATGTAATGAAAAGCCGAAGTACTGAAAAGTAAACTGACATGCATTTTTAAACGTTGAATTTTGGAAACAGTTTTTTAGATTTTACAGGTTTGACGAACGAGTTGGCATTTATTTCCATTCATGCTGTTATTTTTTTATCATGATACTTTCCTCGTTCCTTTTGCACATTTTTTCTCAACCTTTTCTCCATATCAACCCTCTCGTTCATAAATTGAACCATGCTCGCAAATCATATAGTAGTACTTTTTTCTCGTGAAGTATTCTTACAAGAAAACAAAAGTGAAAACTGAACGAATGCGTACTTATGAAATTGTAACAGTAACATTAACAGAATAATTTTGAAATGAAATAAAAAAATAATAATAAATACAAAATACAGTTTTGTTTCTTTGCATGTATTAGCTTGGATTAATCTGTTGCTTTGAAATTACCACTGCGTGCGGCAACCTTTTTGCTTCAAAACAATATTAATCCTCTTACAGAGCAAATTTATGGTTTTCAAAATTTGCAAAATGTTTGCAATTTTGAAAAACTGCGAATAAATACAGTTGATATGTGATATGAGAAAGAAAGAAAGCAGCTGGGGCAGCGCACCTCCAAGCGGGACGTAGATTCTGCAGGAGACAGCGGCTCCCACGAACACCACTAGCTTCAAGCAAGCCTTGGAGCATAAGAAGGTGGATAAGCGTAACACATTAAAAATACCCAGGGGTCAACTTGGGTACAGATGAGATGAAGGCCAATCAAGAGGCCATTCTCCAAGCTATAATTGGCTTAGAAGAAGGTTCTACCAAGTCTAAATTTCTAAGCAATACCTTTAAAGCCGGGTAGCTGATGGTGACTTGCGCCAAAACTAAACAAGTTACTAGTCAGTTACAGCTAGAGAAGATGTCTCGCCTGTCTGAGTATAGTTAATAGATGCATTGAGGATCTGCCAATCTCCAGATAGAAACCATGTTAGGTTTAATTCCCCTACACCTATAGAAAGGAGGCAATGCTACACGCACGTACGCTAGCAAAGGGAAACCAATTTAAATCAGGGAACCTGAGAGGCCATTTAGAAATACTCTCGCTTACTTAGAGCGAACGGCCTACACCATAACGAATTTTATGTCGATAAAATATAGTTTCGACCAACCCTATAAGTGAACATATTAAATCGGGAAATATGGTCCTCGGGAGGGCCCTCTTCTTTGTACAAAATTTTATATTAAATATTTTTTATGATAACCAAAATTAACGTAAAACCAATAGATAACGAGATTTTTTAGAAAAAACGATTTTCATGACCGTTGACCTCGAATAATTCGCTTAGCTTACACAATTTCGCAATGGACCTTTTACGTATTGATTTTTAATGCCAAAATAAAGAAGTGTACCAAAGTCCACTTCGCTAGCATTTTTTTAGAGGTTAATTCCTAAAGTGACTGGGCTATTATAGCAGATTGCAAATAAGTGTCTTACCAGAAACAAAAATTATCTATTCAAAGTGCTGCCTTCTAATTGTTACATAAAAGTTATGCCATAACTTTCAAAATTTAATTCAAAGAATTTTGGGTCGTTGTTTAAAGAAGATGTGATTGTGTTTAATTTCGGTACCTACCAATATTTCTTTCCTTTTCATATAAAGACATCGGTTTAGGTATTTACCTAGCCAAAGGCAAAACTAGTGAATATAATTATCATACAGAGTTTGTCAAAAAGTCCGGATCATATGGGACTTTTTTTTATGAAAGTATTTATTTAAAAAATCAAGTTGGTTTGTGCTTATCTAAGGACTTAAAAAAATGCACACAGATTTGGTCAAATGACATTCTGTACCTGTCAAATTTGACACTTTTTGAAAAAAATCTTCAGAAGTGGCCCTATTTATGATTTTTTCGAAAGAACAACTTTTACAAATGAAATCTTTCGAGAAAATCATAAATAGGGCCACTTCTGACGATTTGTTCAAAAAGTGTCAAATTTGACAGGTACAGAATGTCATTTTACCAATTCTGTGTGCACCTTTTTTTAGTCCTTAGACAAGTACAAACCAACGCCGTATTGATTTTTCATAAAATAAATACTTTAATAAAAAAAAGTCCCATATGATCCGTACTTTTTGACAAACCCTGTATGTTTACAAAAATCGCTTTTCTAGTAAATATTGTTTTGAATTTAAGCTACTGATCTAATATTATGGATATGCATTCATCCATTCATATCCGCTAAGCCAAGGAGTTGTTGAAAGCTCGGCTAAATTTTTTAATGAAGCTACCTTCACTCGATATTTATATTATTAAAATTTCGAATTTGTTATTAAAACTTACCCTGTAATAGCCTCGATTTTTAAATATTCTTTAAGAAGGTAGTTATCTTTTAAATGTTTTGCGTTTATTTATTAAAATGCGATGATATTGCTTGATAAGGACCCTCAGATTAAAGGTGTCGTTTTCGTTGGGAAATTAGACCTATTTTCATTTTCGTAATAAACATTTCCAAGATCACTAAATTATATTAATTGATGACTGTGATAATATAATATTTGAATGTAAAACTTTTTAAAAATATTGTGAAAATGCCTTTCCATGAGTCATTTTCAAGAAATTACTGAAATACTCCGTCAAAGTTTGTCACTTCATTGTGGCAATTTTTTCATTTTTTTGTACGCCTCTTATTTTTTATCTTCTTTATATTCTTGAATTCATTTTTCTTTTACGGTTTCTTACGTTAAATTGCTTTACAGTATTATTTTCAGAATATTAGTAGTTACAGGATGGCAACTCCCATTCAAGCATTAACGGTTCTGTTCTTCAAATGATTCGCCTAAACTTGAATTTGGATGTCCTTCTCCACTTCGTCCACATTATAATATTTATGCCACATCTTCTTCTGTGTCATATTCCTTTAAGGGCGTTAAGGAGGAGGGGTCAAAGTCGCATTTTCAAACGACTTGGCGTCGTGAACTTTGTTGTATCCCCTTTATACTAAGGAAAGGTGTTTTCTGAGGTGGTTTCTCGTTGCCTTCTCCAGAGTTTGTGACTGTACACGTGTCTTGTTGCTATCGCATAATAACATTCAATTTTCAGTTTATATTTTATACTTTTCGATTATGTGAAAAAAGTAGCCAAATTATACAATTTCTTTCTAGCTATCTAATGACTTTCTTAATTTTGTGTTTGAGAATTACCTCTTTGATGCTTTAATTGTCTCTTTCTTTCTTGTGGCAGCCACTATATTATTTGTTTAGGTAACCTGCCATTGGAAGTTTTCTAATATAACCGTACCAAATCAACTATTTATTTTTGTATCTTCTGTAATTGGCCTTTCATCCATTTTGCGCTCTTTCAATGTTTCATGTTGTTGCAGATCTTCTGAGGGCATCTACAATGTGGCACTTCATTTCTATTTTTATCGCTACGAACTACCCCCAGTTAGCTCAGTATTAGGGTCGTTCTGAAGGTTCGATAATTTCTTAGTTTTTTTAATTGTACATAATTTTGTTCTATAATAACAATAATTCAATCATACCAACGGTAACTTTTATGCAGATTTATTAACATTATCTTTTTTAATTTATATACTATCTTCCGCAGCTTTCTTAATATTTATTTGTCTCACTGTTAACATTTATTGATAATAGTTTCAATACGCTCACGCAACTGTGAATTCTATCCAACTCAAATCAACTAAAAAATCCAAAATCCAAAATTAGTACTCTGCAACCCCCTATCCAATTCCAGATAAGCAGAATTAATCCTCCAATCAACTCCAATATTCAAATAAGCAGAATAATCCTCGAATTGACTCCAGTATTCAAATGAGCAGGACAATGTTTCATTTAACTCCAATATCAACGTGCATCTTCCCCTTTTCTCACAGGAAAAACCACTTATTTTTTTTTTTTATTTTCTCTTAAAGGACAACACAACTTCCTTCGAAGAAGAATAACTATAACACCTTTTTATTTATTTATATTTTTCTTCAAGGGAAAGACAACTTCCTTTTTAAGAAGAATAATTCGCACTTTTCTTATTTATTTATATTTCTCTTGTCTCCTGTTGCCCCGGTTCCCTAATAATTTCTTCCAATTGGTCGTTGGTAACGGTTATAAAATAGTAAAATTCTTTCAACACACATCCCTACGTTTCTAGCTATTTAAATTACAATTACACCATAATAAAATTTTTTTAACATTGTAACTATTCTACCCTGCCTATCTAGATTCTTATTTTTACATTTCAGTTATGAATCAAATTAAATTAAATCTGCATAAAACTCAATTAACAATGAATAATTACAGTCAATCATAATTTAATATAACTTCAATAATAAAATACATCGAACGCCAATATCTTTTACATCACAAATATCATCATATGTGCGGTAGACTTCTGTAGACAATTGTCTTTCTCATATTTTAATCAAGCACTTTCTTTAAATTATTTTACTGACACTTTCAGAAACAAACTTTCAAAACTTGTTAAACGCCCCTTTTAAAGGATGTAAATACGATCCATTATATCCAAGTATTTAGTTCCAAAATTTCTGTAAGTATTAGCTGCTTTTCCGAATTCCACTGACTGTTGCACATTTTAGATATCTTAAATGTTTCTATCGACTGTTTTCCTTCTGTTGTTATCTTAATTTTGGCCTTTGTTTAGTATTTTGTCTCTAGTTTCACGTTTTACGTATTTTTTCTTTTTTTTAATTGTCTTAATTTCAAAAATGTCTACAAAGTTTAATCGATTCTAAGACAATCAGAAATTTTCTGCAAAATAAATAATTATGACCATATTATAGCTACAGAATAACAAGTAGAAAAATTTCTAAATCAATGAATTCTTTACTGATTATTTGCATAATAAAGAAAAGATTTTGCAACTTCAATTAAAAATAATAAATATGCTCTCTTTAATCAAAGGGAATTTGTTGAGTGCGATAAAAACTGGCTTTAAGGTAGTATAAGTTACGAAATGAAGAAAGAATTCCTAGAAGATAAAATAATACTGTTAGATTTGTATTAGCAGCAAGTTTTGAATATCACGGAATAATTGAGTTTTTGACTAGTATTCTAAAAATAATATTGAAAACGCTAAGAGGAGCCATAAATTTAGACCTAGAATTACATAGTTACTAAGGCGTACTCGGAAGATAGCTCCTTAACTATTAATTTTAGAAAAAAATGTTTTAGATGAAAGTTGCAGAATATCACGCGGGTCACATGCTAAAAATATTTTTGAATATACAGGGTGTCTTAGTTATTCAGGGTGAGGAATGACTTTTTAATTTTAAATGGAAATCTTATGTGAAATTTTTTTTATAGATTAAGAATATAATTCTGAATATTTTTTGTTAATACTTCCCTATACCCAACTTTAACCGTTTTCGAGAAAAAAAATAATTTTACGAAATTTTGACGAAAAAAGCTACTTCCAAAACAATCAATAACTTTTAACCTTGACTAAGCAAAGGAGTAAAAGTTGGGGACAAGAAAGAACGGAAAGTGTAGTTTTCATCTGTATACTAAATTAAATGAAATTTGTTTAGGAAAAGTCCAAAATATTGTTTTTTTTGACAGGTTCGGAAAAACATTAAAAAGTCCATTTTTTTAAATGGAACACCCTATATTTAATCAAACAGTTAAATAGCGATTTTTTTTCTCTATAATTTCTGTTAAGCAAAGACTATACCTAAAATGTAAGGTAAGCGAGAAAAACTTATTTTAGTGACTTTTAATCGCTCTATTTTTTACTTACTTCTATGGATACCAATTAAAGCCGGTATTTGCCGCAGAAAAAATTAAAGACAAGTAATAAATTGTTATCTACGGTTTTTAATATAAGAAAAGGATCGGCTCACGTTTGACAATGTTTTTAGACAACCTTTTCCATTTACAAAGTGTAGGTAATCCACGATACCATTGAAATTTAAATTTGAAACAATTGTGTTAGTAAATTGTCAATTTGTTTGTTATCGCTTTTACCAGCTGAAAGTTTTTTTTCTGTAAATCTGGCGAAAAAAAGTTTTCAATGGAGATAAAAGACAGCGTATGAGGCCAGTTAATAATGAGGAAAATGCTTTTTCTGTTTTATTAAGTATAACGGAAAATCCGCGCGTTAGTGCTCGCGATTTAAGCCGACAGTTAGGCATAAGTCAAAGCACCGTTTCAAAAATTATGTGGACCAACAAATTTCCTCCTTATCATATCCAACTTTTACAAGAGCTGAATGAAGCGGATTTTGCCAGAAGGAGTCGTTTTTGCAATTGGACACTAAACAAAATTACCGAACAGCATGACTTTTTTGAGAATGTTCTTTTTTCCGACGAAGCCACATTCCATAATAATGATAACATCAACAAGCACAATTTACATTACTACGCCACCGAAAATCCTCATTTCCACCGAGCCGTCCAAAAACATAATAGATGGTCTTTAAACGTATGGGGAGGCATCGTCGGAGGACATGTTGTATGGCCACATTTTTTTGGAAATCGTTTAAACAGCGCCGAATACTTATTTAAACTTTTTAAGATTTGCTCAAAAATTTACCCTTGGCTCTTCTTGGTAGAATGTGGCTCCAGCACGATGGACCCCCAGTACATTACAGTGCCGAAGTTAGAAATTACTTAAACGAAGAATTTCCAAATAGATGGATATAGGTAGAGGTGGACCAGTGGTGTGGCACCCTAGGTCGCCTGATTTAACCAAAATAGACTTCTTTCTATGGGGTTACGTAAAAGAAAAAGTCTTTCAGACTCCTCCGACCACGCTAGAAGACATGGTTGAACGGATTCGAGAAGCCTTTCAATCCATTAATCATCAAACGTTGTCAAACGTGAGCCGATCCTTCACCAACTGCCTACGCCTACGGTTGCAGCAAAATGGTGCACATTTTGAACATTTTAATTAAAATTTTTGTTGTTTGTTTAGTGTAAAACTGTTATTCGTTCATTTTGACTTAAAACGCGTTTATTTTGTAATTTCTACTTGTCTTTAGTTTTTTCTGCGGCAAATAATAATTGGTATCCATAGAAGTAAGTAAAAAATAGAGCGACTAAAAGTCACTAAAATAAGTTTTTCTCGCTTACTTTACATTTTAGGTATAGTCTTTGCGTAACAGAAATTGTAGAGAAAAAAAATCTCTATTTAACTGTTTGATTAAATATAGGGTGTTCCATTTAAAAATATGGACTTTTTAATGTTTTTCCGAACCTGTCAAAAAAACAATATTTTGGACTTTTCCTAAACAAATTTCATTTAATTTAGTATACAGATGAAAACTACACTTTCCGTTCTTTCTTGTCCCCAACTTTTACTCCTTTGCTTAGTCAAGGTTAAAAGTTATTGATTGTTTTGGAAGTAGCTTTTTTCATCAAAATTTCGTAAAATTATTTTTTTTCTCGAAAACGGTTAAAGTTGGGTATAGGGAAGTATTAACAAAAAATATTCAGAATTATATTCTTAATCTATAAAAAAAATTTCACATAAGATTTCCATTTAAAATTAAAAAGTCATGCATCACCCTGAATAACTGAGACACCCTGTATATTCAAGAATATTTTTAGCATGTGAACTGCATGATATTCTGCAACTTTTATCTAAAACTTTTTTTTCTAAAATTAATAGTTAAGGAGCTATCTTCCGAGTACGCCTTAGTAACTCACCCTGTATATTTTATGTTAGCTAAAGGAAGACAAGTAAGGCATTTTTATTATACATTTGAATTTAATTTATTCAAAATTTTAAAGGTTGTATTATTTAATAAACACACGAGTAGCGAAAATTTAATTAATAATTAGTAAAGGTGGAAAAGTTCATTAAGAAGTGAGATTTCGGAAATTTACACAAATTTATTAGCTGATGTTAAAGCGTTTGCTGCTTAAACAAGACCAGATTAGTCAATCAAGTATCCAACGGCCCAAAATTACGACAGTCCTTTGATCTAAATTAGAATTTAAATGCAATGGGCGTTTGTCAGAGAAAAGGCAAGTATCTGACACTCTGAATTCTAATAAACATGGAGCTAATTTAGGCATTTGAATTAGTTTGCCTATTGAGAGTTAATCTATATTGATGTGTTGCTTTTTTAACAGAACATATTGAGATGACATCAATTGGTACTTACATATTACGTTAAATAGAGGTTACTTTTATTTTTAACGAAATAAAATTAATGCTTGTTTTTATGCAGTTTTAATGTAAAATAGAAATGTAGGAAATAGAGTTAGTTAATGTTATTGTATTATAAATTTAATTTAAGAAAACTAGCAACGTAGAAACGTGTGTTTAAAAGGACATTATTATCAGGGCCGGCCCGAAGGGCGCAAAATCCTGGGGGCGCCAAAATCACAAAACAAATCGTTAAAGTTTCCAATAAATTCCGAAAATTTAAAAACTCCTGTCATTTGGCAAAAAACGCAATTTAATTACTAATATAATTTTAAAAGCAGTTATTGCTATAGAAAATTAAAGTTTTAATTCGATGGACCTTAGAGAACCCATTAAGCAGTTTGCGTTACAAAAAGCCCGTCGTACAAAGTTTTTGTAAGGGTGATAAGCTGATAAGGGTATGTTGTAGTATCATTTCATGATGAAATTTTCATCATCATATTAGGATTAGGTGTCAAAGCGTTAATATTTACTTTTTTATTATTTTATAATATAATTATATTTTATTATTATTTTTCATTAGGTATATGATGTCTGATTGTGATTTTCCAACATCGATGCAAAGCGAAGCGATAAAAATAAACATTTTTTGAACTTGTTTTTTTTTTTATCATTACTATCATTAGGCTTCTTATCCTATCGACATTTTTCTATTCTGTAAATCCAATCAACGTTGAAACGGCGGGGGGGGGGGGCGCCAAATGTCACTACAGCCTGGGGCGCCCAATTTTATTGGGCCGGCCCTGATTATTATTATAAATAAGTGTTACCAAGGAAAATGAATGAATATTTTAATTGGGAGAAAATGTGGGAGAACCAGGATAACGGGAGTCAAGATAAATAAACAAGTAGAATTTTATTTTTCTGAAAAACCAAGTCGTGCGTTTTTCCGTGAGTTTAAAAAAAGAAAATAAAATAGGAGTGCAATTTTATTTCAAAATGAAATTGCATTCTTGGTTAGAAGAAGATAAATAAGTGGTTTCTTCTAAATTAAAAAGGAAGAATAAGGTGATAAAAGAAATAAATTGGTTTCCTGATCATCTGAAGATTGAAATTGGATTCCTGTACAACTAAATATTAAAATTGTAATGGAAGTCGATCACTGCTTATCAACTGATTTGGATTCAAACATGTAGCAACTGATTTTGATTAAGAAAAATTGAATAATTGATTTGGATTGCAAGTACAAAAACGTGAGCGTATTTAAAAACTATTATAAGTTAATGTTTTAAAAGTGAACGGAACGATTTAGGGAAGATAGGATAACAAAAATTTGTTAATAAAACTGCATAAAAACATATTATTATTCTTATTGAACTAAAAGGGACCTCCTCAACGACCCGAGGCTGAGCTAGCCGCAGTAAAAAAATTGATGCAAAATTAAATTAATAAACTTGCCCTTAAAGTATCAAATTAGTATCATAGCATGTTTGTCGGTACACCGTGTTACTGCTAATGTAAAACCAGGACCGTCATAGCAAGGTATATCTTTTTTACCACATAGCAAAATCACTAGATTAAAAACTAAATTAAAATGAGGAGTATGTAGATTATTATTTTGAGAGCTCTTAAGGTTAAATATTCTTCCAATGATTATACAGGGTGGCGCATTCCCTCTCGCACCACAGGAATTTCAATGGTAAATTTTTGATTTGTAAATGTTTGCTCCCCTAATTATTTTAAACCGAAAGTGCAAATATGTTTTTTGTGGAGAAAAAATACCCCATCCAATGATGCTTATTTTCAGTATTTCAATTTTTCTGTAACAGGAAAACTGTGGAAAGTAATTCTTGCACTTTGCGAAAATCACTGGTGCCTTGGAATTTCGAAACAGTTTGGCTTGTCAGTTAATTACACTTGTTAAAATTGTCACATAAAATAATTTTATTTGCGGTTGAGTTTTTTTTAAAAGTAATTTCCGTTCCTGTTGAATTTGTTGAATAATGGTTATTTGTTTAGCCAGGCCAAAAAGTTAATTTTTCGTATTGAAAAATAATTTCAAACTGCCATACTTCCACCCCTCTGTTTCAAGAATTTCATGGCATTAGTGATTTTTGTCAAAGTGCACAAATTAATCTCCACAGTTTTCCTGTTACATGAAACTCGAAAATGGTGTAAAAGTAAAATACCACCAATAGATGCACTATTTTTTTCTCTACAATAAACTTAATTACACTTTTGGCTAAAATAATTAGGGAAGCAAACATTTACATATTAAAAAATTAGCATTGAAATTCCTATGGCGCGTGAGGCAATGCACCACCCTGTATAGGGATTAAATACAAAACAATAAAGATAGCAAAAGGAACCCACAAATATAAACTTCAGTTGGGAAACAAATTAATTATAGATCGCCACATTTTCGGATGATTACTTTAGTTAATGTCTTATAAAACTTTGAAGAAGCTCCTGCATATTTGAAGCGTGTGGTACGAAAGTAGAATTAAATTACAGCCACACTAACTTTTATAACTTATATACTAAGGTGGGGTATTCATCGATCATTAATAATATAAGACCGATATTGAGTCCCAGGGATCATGTAGATGATGCTGATATACATAATCCGTAAATTCCGACTAGTATCCTCTGCTAACAATATCACACTTACCCTGCTAACAAATTCCATTCCCACGTCCACGTCTGGATCCCTGGACAAATGTATTCATGGTTACAGTTGACTAGGGAAAGCAAAGGAGAGTTTCAAACGCTTTAAAACTGGAACATCTCGACTAAGGAAAATTACTCCTGTAGAAACCCTGGACTTCAAGTTGGGGGGTTGTAAAATGGTCTAACGGGCAACTCATTTACGTACAAAATTATCATAGTCAATAGCACCGAAGGGAAGCTTAGATAAGATAAATGGGGAAGAAGTTGACCAAACTGTCGGGAAGAGACTTTTAGAGAGGAATTATTTGCGTGATAGGTATATAAACGGTAAATTAGAGAAATTACAAAGATAGTTAACAAACAGAACGATCGATTTAACTACGAGGCGGAAACTAAAAAAAAAAAATAGGAAGTTAAAGAAACCGACAAGGAATTTATGGCAGTATAAGACAGAAAAGGATATATGTCATAAAAACGTTATCAGCCAAGGAAAGTGGGTGAACATTATCGTAAACCTTAAACTAAAGGAACATTAGCAAAAGGTGTTGCATAAATTAAAAATGAAGGGAAACCGAGTTAGATAAAAACAAAAAAAGGACATTAAAAGTCAGTGACGTGAGAATTCAGAGCTGTTGGTGTGATATAAGAAATTATCACCCCAAGTATTAGTAATAAAACTTTATTTATCTTTGCAGAACGTGTAGCAGGATAAATTTATACATTGCAAAGTTTCTTAGCAAACCGGCGATTTATCCTTTATAATTATAATATTATTAGTAATCAAATGAAATAATCAGTGATTTTCTTTCATTTCCGATATATTGAAGGATAAACACAAAACTTAAATAAAATGTATACGAAAATAAATACGCTGGTCATTAAATAAAGGAGTCCCTTTAGGCCTTTAACTTAAAAAGGTTCGGCTAGTAATAAGTAATAACTTTATAGAAAGTTTAAAAAAAGACCATCACTGCCTTATATTTTTATATTTTAACTCTATTCGCTTGAAGTTTTTATGTCCATTAATCTTTTTCGACGAAAATGTCCTTTTTAGGTAGTTGAACAGATCAAAGCCGTAGGTAAGCATTATTTTTAGAATCACATATCGTTTACTCGTTATTTGGACAATAGTTAGCCATGACTTTGGTTTATTATCTTGGTAATGTCACAGTCTGTAAGTTCATTGGTACAGCTCTTGGTGATGTACTTAAATGGTTTTTTGTTGCCAATTTTGGTTTAGCACAGATTTATAACAAAGTTAGTTTCTCATAAAACTACTTATACAAAGTGGTTGGTAGAAAAATGCCAACGCCTAGGAGTGCATTCTACACATTAGTATGCAACAAACGATTTTCATTTGTTTTCGAATTACAGCGTCCTGAAAGTTTGAGTTTAACCGAGTAACTTTATTTTTTTCTGTCGCGCAATATTTAAATATGACTTTTCCAGAACGATGGAATTCACAGAGTATTTAGAAAGAAGATGCAATTAAATCTGTAATAAATGAAGTTCTACAATGTATAAGGCATAGAGGTGATGGATATTGTAGCGAAGCGATATTTTAGTATTAATAAAATTATAAATTAAAAAATAGAACGATATTGAAATTGTTTCTAACATGCATCGTAAGTTGATATGTGATATATCAGGGTTATTGTAACAGAGAGACCCACGTGCCTAGGAAACGTGATGGAATGTAGGTTCTTACAAGTTGCATCTAAAGGAATGCATGAAAAGTCACGTACACGGTTCAAGGGTAGTGTCACTGCACCTGAAATACGATAACGAAGCGCTTATTTCAAGATTAAGGCACGTTAGTTCTAAAGGAAGGCTCGATTTACAACATGGCATAGTTCGGCAGCCAGCATTGAAGAAACTACATCTTCATCTCCAGTCCCTTGACGATGAGGATTTGTGTAATTTATCATGTAAGCTTATTATTATATTTAATTTAATTCAAGAGTCAGACTTGTAAAATGTCCAGACCAACCATTTTCATTCTTTTATGTACTTTGTTTATTTTCATTTAAATTGGAACTTAGAATAATTTGTATCAGCTTACTTTGAATCAGGACTTAGAATAATTTGTATCACTTTAAATGAATTGGCACTTAGAATAATTTGTACCATTTTAAAAAACTAAAGCACAGATATTATAAAATACATGACGTTAGTCGAATTTGACTTTGAATAAAAACCTCTCGTAAAAGTCAAGCAAAATAGCAAGCGGCGACGTTGGTCAAAGGCTCTACCTAAATATTAAAGTAACTAATTTCTATTTACTTCTAACATTATCGACCAACCGGCTTCGCCACAATATATATAGATGGTTATATCATAATCATCACTGGCGCTACAACCCTTCCTGTGTTTGGCCTTCTGCAGTAGACTCTGCCACCTATATGTATATCTGTCCTGGGCTACTGACTTCCAATTGTTTACGCTCAATGTGTTTAAGTCCTTCTCCGCGCCGTCCATTCACTTGACCTTAGGTCTTCCTGCTTGTCTCTTTCGGGTTTCCCTATTAGTATCCATTTCATTACGTTGTCGTCACTTGTTCTAATTACGTGTCCTGTGCATGCAACCCTTCTTATCTTTATTAGACTTGTAACTTCAGTATCTCCATACAAGTCGTATAGCTCGTGGTAATATATTCTACGCCAGACTTCATCTTCCATCACAGGTCCATAAAATGTCTGCAGTACCTTTCGTTCAAAAACTCCTAAACGGTTTTCATCTGATTTAGTGAGTATCAACGTTTCTCTCAGTCTGCTATCTCGTAACTTATAGTTGCAACACTAGTTTTAGTACTTATGTATTAGTTAATTCACATTGTATTGTTTTAATAGATTACTCACTGTCACTGTTTATGTTTAGTAGGTCTATTGGAAGTTTGCTTTTTAATCCAATGTACATTGATTTTTGACCTAGATTATAGAAGTTCACATCATCGTTTAAGCTAATATTATCATAAAATTATTTCGTTGTTTTTGATATACATACATATTTTGCTGTACTGTCGCGATACCTGTTTCTCTGTGTATCTGAGAGTTTCTGATAAACCATTCGGCTTTGGTAATAATACGCAACACTTTATTTTGTAGAACCTGAAGTTTGTTCTTATTGCTCTTATTGGTTTTTGAAGTTGCGCTCCACACACTGCAACCATAGGTGAACATATGTCTTATAATGGACGTATATATTATAGTACCACATTTAATTTTAAAAGGTGTTTTTTTTGTTAATTATGGGGTATAATATACCCAGCTTTGCATATGATTCTGACAGCTTTTTATTAATGTGAAAGCTCCAAGGTAGCTCTTTCTATTTAAATATATACCCAGATAACGGGCTGCACTGTCTTTTGGGTTTCACTGAATAGACGTGTTGTTGATAGTCAAATTTGGAGGATCTGTAGGTCGACGGAGAGTGAAAATTTTGGCTTTACGTTTAGTCGCATTTATGGTGGTTCTCCATTTATTAAACCACAGGTTAAGTTTCTAATGCATATGTTAACACTGAACGTATGAGAGTTTTATATAGGGTACACTTAGATGCTTTCATGAGGTAACGTGATTGCAGTTGTTTTTCAGGGCGTAGAGACACTTGCTTGCTATACAGATCTTTCTTTTGATTTCGTCCTCTTGTTCCCTTCGATTGTTTATTTGTGCCTCTAAGTAAAATAAACATAAATAAACAGAATTCTTTACCACTTCTACATTGTGTTCGCCCAGTGTTATGTTTTGTGCTATTCTATTTCTTTGCTCTTCTTTACTTACTAGCATACGCTTTTTTAATGCCCGTTAATCTCCATTCCCATTGCACTGACAGTTTTTTTCAAATTTAACGAAGGCTTCGTGTTATTATCCCTAATAATTTCAATATCGTCGGCACATACAAGCAGTTAGGATATTTTAGTGAATATTGTTTCTGAAGTCTGGATTTCTGTAGCCCGTACCATTTTTTCTAGGACGACGTTAAATATGAGACAGGATAACGCCTCTCTTTGTATCATTCTTTTATGTTTCTGGAATTGTTTAGATGTTTCATTCTGAACTATCACTGAGCATCTGACATTTCTTCACAGTAATTTTTGTCACCTGTAATAGCTTTCTGGGAATCCCCGGCTCGCTCATAGCACTATACAGGGTGTCCACAAACTCACTTCACAAAAGAAAACTGCAAATTCTAGAGCTCATTTTATGTCGATTTGACGTAAATCACCTTATCCAAAAATGCTTACTAAGGGAGCTAGAGCTCTTTAAAGATGGCGCCCTTACATCGGTTTAATTAAAATTTATTTGACAACTAACAAAACCTGTTTGAAATACCAGTCATTTGACATTCATACAATTGTTATTATGTTTATTTTTCATAGCCATCTTTCATAATTTAGAAATGAATTTGTTAGTCAATGGAAACGTATGCATTGACACATGAAAAGTTCAAATCGATTTTTTTCGAAAACGGTGCGTCATAGCGACTTCAGATAAGAGCATCATTTTTTTATAAAAAATCGAAATTTGTTAAATGTTATGTCAAAATGGCGAAATTTTCAAAGACAAAAAAGTTATGAATAAAAATGTCCAATACCCCTCCCAAACGAGCCGCTTATGACTACAATTAAAAAATCGTATTTATGCCATACGATTGAGCATATTCCACGAAATAAATGTACAGAATGTTATCACTTAAAAGGAAACCGTTTTGAAGATATTTGAATTAAACCGATGTAAGGGCGCCATCTTTAAATAGCTCTAGCTCTCTTAGCAAGCATTTTTGGATAAGGTGATTTATGTCAAATCGACATAAAATGCGCTCTAGAATTTGCAGTTTTCTTTTGTGAAGTGAGTTTGTGGACACCCTGTATAGTTCATTTCTCTTTATATTATCACAGGCAGCTTTAAAGTCGATGAACGTGTGGTATTTATGTTGAATTCTGATGTATTTTCTGCACTGTGACTATTTGATCTTTACGGAATCCGCATTGGTAGTCTCCTATTATTTTGTGTATTATTATCCTAGGATATATAATGAATATTAATGTGGATTACGCCGAAGTAGATCTGAAACAAATCAAATATGTATAGTAAAATAGATACAAGAAACAGGCTGGAAGAAGAATACCATATATATTTTCGTGTTGGGGTTGGGATACCCCGGTCTCAAGGAACGGTTCAAGCAATTGTTATCGCGGGTACTTAGTCGATTTTTGCTAAAATTATAGCAAATTGTAATAGCCAAAATAGAGACGTTTTCGGCTGGACATGCTTGATTTTGCATGGTTTTAACGGACATGTCTGGTTTTAAAGGTTAGCGAAGTTAGACATGTTGTGGTTAATTTGATTTATTCAGAAAAATACAAAAAGTAAAAACATAACCACAACGAATAAAAGAGTGCCAAAATTTCGAAATTTTATTCGAATTTTTTTTACAGATACGATATGTTGCCCTTTACTTGATTTACCCTGCGTATAAAACCATTGACACATGTCTGATGTTTATTGAAAACATAAGTTTCAGAGACAATTAGCATAGGACATGTCTAGATTTGGTCAATTATTCTTAGTGGAAAAATGGAAAGAACTCAGGGTTTTCATATGGAAATGTGTGCTATTGAATGTTTGCTCCTCAAATAGGTTCAAGAATTTGAACGTCTAGGAACAATAACAACAAACTAAGGACGGCAGAAAGACATTAAACTAAAAATAGAGGTTAGCTGGAACATTTTAGACAAGGTAAAAAGGCGGATTATCAGGCCTTGAGAGGTCAATGGTCAAATCGGTGGTGTTTTATGAATGCGATTAATGGAGAACAAACAGTGAATGTACAGGAAAACTTCAGGTGGTTGGGTTTCAGTATTCAAAATGGGAAGATAAAACACACGGTGGAGGCTCATAATAAAGTAATAACTGACTGAATTGATAGAAGGAGTCTGAGATGATTTAAAGATGCCTTGGAATGGAAGATCAAAGATAATGATCAAAGTGAATGTTTCAGTGGTGTCATTCAGGAAAAAGATAAAAACAGTAAATCAAGAAAATCATGGTATTAGAGGACTAATGGTCTTATACCTACGCAGCAGCCTCTACAGTCCATAACGGGCCTTGGCCCTTGCCAGCTTCCTTTTCCATTTATTTCCGTGGTCAGTTAGTTTTCTCCAGTTTTTAATTTCTAAAAGTTTAGTTGAGTCTTTCGTTACTGACAGCCTATTTCGCTGGCTTCCTCTTCCTCTCTTTCCGTTTGGGTTTTTGCTGTTCTATTCTTGTTGTGACAACCTCTGCCTCGATCAGTTTTACATGACCAGTCCATCTCAGCTTTTCCATCGTTATGAAGGTCATTATGTCTGATTTTTTGAACTCTTGGCACTACCCATGGTTTCATTTAATCCTTCAAGTGCCTTCCTTTCTGACAGAATCTAGTATTTTCCTCAACACTTTCATTTCAAAGATGCCCAGTCTTTGTTCATTCGGCTGTGTTACGGTTCACATTTCACTTCCGTAAGGAATTATCGGTCTCACTATTATTTTCTCAGCCATCAACTTTGTCTTCTTTCCTACATTTCTAACTCTTTGCATTTTAATGTGTGGACTAGCCTGCTTGCCTATGCTATTCTTGCATTAAATTATTCAGCCTCATCATTTTCTTTGGTGACCTTAACTGTCAGATATTTAATTCCCACTACAACTTCTAGATTATATTCTACAATTGTTAGATTTCTTCCTACACTTGGTCGATTCTTGGAGATCGTCATCACTTTCATGTTTTCCTAATTTATTGACAACCCCACTTTCTTCCCATGTTTTTTTAGTTCCACAAACACTTTCTTTGGGCTCAGTAGGTACTGTTTGTCAGGGATCGTCCGGTTTACATCTATACAGGGTGTTAATTAATGTCATGCAGATATTTCAGGGGGTGATAGTACTCGGCAAAATAAGAAAAAAATGTTAATATACACATGATCAAAAACACGCCATTTTCGATATACAGGGTGGCGAAGTTTCAATTTATTTTTTCGTATTTTGCGTTTTTCTCGCGTATGTTTTGAGATAATTATTTTAAATTTAGTACAGCTACTATCTTTTAGAATCTCTACAGTAAAATGTCAAAATCATCAGTTGCAGTATACCGGGTGCTACATTTCTTTGGGTCACCGACCATTTTACCTTCTGGAACTTTTTTTGGAGCACTCTGTATAAATTTCTATATCATAATCGAATTCCTTGTTCTTTTCGGGTTTTTCCATTATTTACGTATCTGTCACCGTTTCCGAGGTATTTGAAAAAATAGCGATCAATACAAACCAGTGGAGTCGAAATAAAGTAGGTATAGTGAAAATAAAGTTGTTTTTTGTTTGTGTTTAACACCCTGCATACTGCAACCGATGATTTTAACATTTTATTGTAGAGATTCTAAAAGATATTAGCTGTACTAAATTTCAAAAACGCAAAATACGAAAGAAAACATTGGAACTTCGCCACCCTGTATATCGAAATTGGCGCGTTTTTGATCATGTGTATATTAACATTTTTTTCTTATTTTTCCGAGTACCATCACCCCTTGAAATATCTGACATTAATTAACACCCTGTATATTGAACAGTATTGGTGAAAGACTATCCCTTTGACGTAATCCTGTATTTGTCTGAGCTGACTTTGTTGTCTTGTTTTGTATTTGACTTGTACATATGGGCATATCAAATATAAAATGATGGTACGTTTAACAGAGATCTTTGGTATTTGAGAAATAGTGACCCTTGAATGATGGTGTAATACCAAAAAATCTTGCGGTAAAACTAATTTATAGAAACAAAGGTTCTGTTTACACCACCGAAACTGCTGTATATGTCTTGATTTAATCATAATTTTAGTTTCCATTGAGGTTAAGACATTTTCAATTTCAATAAAAGAGTTATGTAAACTATTGAAACTAGCCAAATCTAATCTCGATTTTTTGGGTACAACGAAACACCTCTAGTTTTACCTCACTTATCCTGTACATATCTTTTATAATCTCACATAAATTCAAAATTTCTTTTCAATGTGTTGGTTTCCCTTTTAATCAATTCTTCTTCTTCTAGCCTCTCTCTACCCAAATATGGATATAGGCCTTTCTACCCTTCCATTCTCTTCTGTCCTTTGCTAATTCTTGCCATTTGATTCCGGCTGTTTTTCTTATTTCATCTACCCATCTCATCATTGGCCTGCCCACACCTCTTCTTCTTCCCCATGGTCTCCAATCCAATTTCTTCTTACTCCACTTATCTGACATTCTGGCAACTTGTCCAGCCCATTCCCATTTTTGTCTTACTATTCTTGTTGATATATCTTCCACTTTCGATCTTGCTCTTAACCATTCGTTCGCTTTTCTGTCTGGTAGAGTTACTCCCACAATTTTTCGCTCCATGACTCTTTGCGCTACTTTCATCCTATTCATGATTGCTTTCGTTAGCACCCAGGTCTCCGTTCCATAGGTCATTGCAGGTATCACACATTGATTGAAAACTTTCGCTTTTAATTTTGACGGTATCGTTGTTTTCCATGCTTGATTTAATTTTCCGAAGGCTGACCATCCTGCTGTAATCCTTCTGCTAACTTCCGCTTCTTGGTTTTCTTTTCCTATTCTTATCTCATGTCCCAGGTAAACATACTTCTCGACTCTTTCTATAACTTTGCCATGTACTGTTGTATCTCTTCTGTCTTCTTGATTATTTGTCATTATTTTTGTTTTAACTATGTTCATTTGTAGTCCTGTTTTTTGTGAGGCTTCCGCTAGTTCTTGTACCATTTCTTGTAATTCTGTTAGGTTATCTGTTATTAGTACGATATCGTCTGCAAAGCGTAGATTGTTGAGACGTTCACCATTTATTAGTATACCTTTATTTTCCCAGTTTAAGGCCTTAAATATATCCTCCATTGCTAAAGTAAACAACTTCGGTGACATTGGGTCACCTTGTCGTACTCCTCGTTTTATTCTTACTGGGTCTGTATATTCGTGTAGTTTAATCTTCAATCTGGCTTTTTTATATATAGTTTCAATGATATCTGTATATCGGTAGTCAATCCTCGCATTCTTAAGTGATTTTATAATTGCCCATACTTCAATACTATCAAAGGCCTTTTGGTAGTCCACGAACGCCAACCAAATTGGCATCTGATATTCTGCAGTTTTTTCCATTAGAAGTCTCATCGTTTTCTAAACCCTGCCTGCTCTTTGGGCTGGTAGAAATCAAGTTTCTTTTCTAGTCTGGTTGTTAGTATGCTTGTAAACAGTTTGTAGATTTGGGAAAGTAGGCTTATCGGGCGGTAGTTATTTAGATCCGTTTTGTCACCTTTTTTGTAGATTAGTACGATTATTGCGTCCTCCCATTCCTTTGGGATTTAGTTTCTTTCTAGGCACATGTTAAATAATTTCTTTAATTTCTTGACTAGGACCTCTCCTCCATGCTTTATCATCTCCGCTATGATTTCGTCACATCCAGGTGATTTTCCGTTTTTCATTTTTGTTATCGCTTTCTTTATTTCATCTTCATTAACGCTTGGTAGTTCTTCCGAATTTACGTTCACTAATTTTTTTTTCTCTTTCATTTGTTACTATTGTTTTGTCTTCCACTTGTGTCTCATATAGCTTTTCATAATACTTTTCTGCTATTTTTAGCAGTTCGTCCCTATCTGTTATTTCTTTACCCTCTTCGTTTTTTAATGTTATTATTTCCTTGTGGTTCGTTCTTAATTTATTTCTCCATATTTTCGGTCCCTTATTCTCTTCTATTAAGTTTTCTATTATTTGTTGTGTATCCATCCTTATGTCTTCTTTTGCCCTTCTTCTCACTAGCTTGTTTACTTCGGCATACTCAATTGTTCCTCTTTTTCCTTCGCTAATTAGAGTTCTTCTCTTTGCTAGCAGTTCTATTGTTGGCATGCTTAGCTTTTTATGTGATTTTTTCTCTCTTTTGCGGTTTTTTGTGGCGGCTTCCTTTATTGCCGTCGTGATGCTTTTATAGGTGATATTTATTCTATCTTCATTCGAGATATTTGCTTTATATAGTTCTTCTTCTAAACTTGTTTGATACTTTTCTTTATTCTCTTGTAGTTTTTGGGGATCTATATTTAATTTTGTTTTCGTTTTCATCATTTTTCTACATCTTTCTAATCTTTCACCTATTACTATCTTGGCTCTTACTATCCGGTGATCACTTCCTGTTAGTGCATTTAGAAGGCTTACGTCTTGCACGATGAGTTTGTTTGTAGACAGGATGTAGTTAATTTCGTTTTTAGACTGTCCATTCGGACTTGCGCACGTCCATCTATTTTTTGGTTCTTCTTGAAAAATGAGTTCATATTACATATACACGGTGGGCCAAATTTATTTGGAACCCTTTTTGGACTTGAATAACTTTTTTGGTTTTGGTCCGATTTTGATGAAATTTGAAACCCATATTAATAGAGCATATTTAAGTTAAAATGTAAAAGACTAACGGAAAAATTTAAGGGGGATCTGAGTAAGGGGCATTTTTATAAAGCCTTGCTTTCAAGGTCGTTGCAAAAGTTACCCTGTTAATATTTAAATTCAAAAAATAGTAAAAACTATTATAAGTATCCGGAAAGACTAGCCTTAAAATCGTATTAAAAAACTTTATGCGTTCGGAGCAAAATGAAAGGCATTCTGAAAGGCCATAAATATTATTTTTATTAAATTTATTTTTTAATTCAAAAGGTAGATCCATCGAAATTTCAGATTGCTTTCGTATATCGTAATAAACCCTTTTATTTTGCTAGTGTTTTGCTAGCGCTGTTATAAAACTTTTTTATTTTAATTAATCTTCGATATACGGATTAATAACGATTTTTCTAATCTGGAAAGTGAGCACAGTCAGTTATTTCTTAAAACATTTGAGGGAAAATGATGGTTCCCTTAAAATGAAATCAGGGCGCGGAAGAAAGAAAACTGGCAGAAGTCATGAAAACATTGCGATGGTAAGGGACATTTTTAACAATGTCGGGCCAAATTATGTTATTAGTTCAAGAAAAATATCTAAAATAACGAACATTAAATGTACAACGTACAACTGTGCGTAGAATAATAAGGCAGGACTTGAATAAGCGACCATTCAAAAAAATTTATTGTCAAAAATTATCTGCAGATGTAAGGTATAAAAGATTTGAAAGATGTAGTCAGTTATTAAGGAGGTTCAGAAGCAGACAACACATTGGAAAAATCTGGTTTTCAGATGAAAACGTTTTTTTATTGCGCCAACCAAAAAAACCCCAAAACAATAGGGTTTACTCTGATGCTCGGAAGAAATCTGACATACCGCTGGATTTACTTTTGGTTGAAAGGAGTCATTTTTCACTAGCAGTATCAATGATGGGAAAAACAGAGATTTATTTTGTAGACGCTGGTGTTAAAATAAATTCTGAAATTTATCAAAGAAATATTTTAAGCAATATGCTCCCAGACATTGAAAATATTAGCAACGACTTTACCTTCCAACAAGATGGCGCACCATCCCATACTTCCAGAAGTACGATAACGTATTTACAAGAACACGTTGCAGATTTTATCGAACCTAACATGTGGCCCCCAAATAGCCCTGATCTTAACCCCGTTGACTACAATATTTGGAGTACATTAGAAGCCATGGTTCACGAAAACACTATTTTGAACACTATCGATGAATTAAAACATCGGATAGTTTTTTGTTGGAACCAATTCAACCATGAAACTATTAACCGACCAATTGGACAGTGGCGTCGGAGGCTGCAAGCTGTAGTAAATAACCAGGGAGGACACATCCATATTGAATTTACTTGATTAATTTTAGGTTGTTTTAATTAGTTAAAGAAATTTTATTACCTTTTAAATTAAAAAATAAATTTAATAAAAATAATATTAATGGCCTTTCTGAATGCCTTTCCTTTTGCTCCGAAAGCTTAAAGTTTTTTAAGGCTAGTCTTTCCGGATACTTATTAATAGTTTTTACTATTTTTTGAATTTAAATATTAACAGGCTAACTTTTGCAACGACCTTGAAAGCAAGGCTTTATAAAAATGCCCCTTACTCAGATCCCCCTTAAATTTTTCCGTTAGTCTTTTACATTTTAACTTAAATATGCTCTATTAATATGGGTTTCAAATTTCATCAAAATCGGACCAAAACCAAAAAAGTTATTCAAGTCCAAAAAGGGTTCCAAATAAATTTGGCCCACCGTGTATAGTTTATGCTGTTCCTGGAAGTTTATTAGCCTTTCTTCTCTTTCGTTTCTCGTGCCTAGTCCAAAATTTCCAGTGTGTTCTTCGTTTTCATTTCTGTTTTCTTCAATCTTCGCATTGAAGTCGCCCATTATCAGTGTGTATTTAGCTTTATCTTCTCCATCTTCTATACTTTTTCCTATATCTTCGTAAAAACTTTCCACCTCTTCATCTTCATGACTACTTGTTGGCGCCTAGGTTTGTATAACCTTTATTGATGTTGCTTGATTTATTTTTATAATTATGAATAAAACTCTGTCAGATATCGCTTTAAATTTAGTTACCTTATTACTATATTTTTTGTTTATGAGTATTCCTACCCCTCCTATTCTTCTGTCTTCTTTTCCGGAATAGAATAGCGTTTGTCCTGAATTTAGTTTTATGCATTCGGTGCCTTTTCTTCTTACCTCACATAGTCCTAATACGTCATATTTCACTTTTTCTAGTTCTATCAACAGTTCTTCTACTCTGTCTTCTGTAGACATAGTTCTTATATTGTAAGTTGAGATATTTAGCCTTATTTGGCAGCCTGTCCGAACCCAGGGATTCTTAGCACCCTCTGCTATATTTCCACTCCAACCGCTGCCTTGGTTGGGGGCTTTCCAGCTGCTGGGGACTGAGGGCCGTATCTTCTTCTTTCTTTTCATATTCAGTTAAGGGTTTAGGGTTTTAACCATAAAACACCACGCTGGTTAAGCGGCTTGGTGAGTGCATTTTCTACCTTCTGCCAGATTTTTGTACAGCCGCCCCTCTGGGGTACATTCGCTGTTTTCAGCCGCCCATTCTGGGTACAGACGCTGCTGTGTTGGCACTTGTTGGTCCGCGGGAGGTATTTTATTTTCCTCCTAGGGCATTCCCCTATCCGCCACCTGGGGACGCACCCTCTAGCGGTTACAGGCTCCCCCGAGGGGGGGGGGGGTTATTATTGTTATTCTGAAGGGTTTCGTTTAAGCTTTTCCTTTTATATTTGTTTGTGCAAGTTACTTAAACAATATTTCTGTTGTACTTAGTTAGCGAACTTAACTTCAAAATTTCTGCTTACTAATGAATAATACGTATATTCATTTAAAGTTTAGAACTAAAGTTGCTAGTTTTAAAAGTTCAGTCGCTTTAACCACCTCTCATTTTTCAAGAGGGTTTTAACAAAATCTAAAAACTCGAGAGCTCCTGCGTACGCGTAAAAGCACTTGAAATTTTTCTGAAATGGAGGGCGAGTTTCCGAGCTTTCGAGTACTTAGAGCGACTTAGCGTCTCAAGTTTCGTACTGTACGTTCCTTCGACTTACCTACTTGTTTCTAGCCGTATAATAGATTTTTCCTGGGTAAAGTTACGGTTATGTACATTTTCAATTCCATCGCGTAATTGCGACACCTATTAAAAATGTTCTTCAAACAACCTATATCATTATTTAAATAAAAAAAAGAAGAGGCAGATACTTGAGATGGAAAGGAAGCGAGTAAACCGGGCAGCTTTTATAAGGGTAAACACCGAATCAATAGACTTCTAAATACGGGGCTCTTCAAACCCCCATCTGATTTAAAAAGTTCGCAGTTTTCCTGGGTTGAAACAATGCTCTTCCCTTGGTTTCATCTCCCTGGTTATTGCGTTGTTATAATAATAAGTTGGCGAAGTAAAAGTGGGTACTTGAGATTTTCGACTTGAAAATTTTGTCGGTTTTACATAAGGAGGCAAACTAATTACGAAATCCTCTTTCGGTATTATTAATACGTCCCATCCTCCCAGAAATAAAATAGAAACGCTTTTCTTTTACGTTTTTATTTAAAACGTACGCAATCGATTATACTTGCCAGGTTGCGTGGCGTGGCGTAAAGTTCGGAAGCGTTTTCTCGTTTTGGCTGCCATCATTCATCATAGTTAAAGTGCGGTAACGACAGTAATAAATGAAACAAGATAAATTATGCTGTTTAATCCACAATTAAATAGCTTTCATTACTGAAAATAACATTAACGATGTGTGGCGTACTGAAAGATAAATATGAAAGGCTATTCATCGTTTTACACATATATCACGCAATGCCAGACAAATTTTATATGCAAGGTGGGACTGAAATTAGCCCAGCATTTTGTGAATTAAAAAATAAAAATGCGGAAACGCTATTATTTATTTCTTGTTTACTGTTATTGTGCGGTTTAATGTTTTTATCTGAATACTGTAGTACGCAACATTCTTTATTAAAGCTACAAAACGAATTAAATGGTTTTTAGTACGCATCATTTCAACTATTTAGTGGGTATCTGTAATATTTAACGAATTTATGGAAATACTGAATATTTGACTAGTTATTACAAACTAAAATTTGTATACGTGTAGGATTAAACTATGTTTTAATAACGCTTGACGTTAACTTTGCATGAGAGTATAATTGCTGCAGTTTCATAGATCACGCAGGATTTTTATTTCTTTCAAAATATATGGAAGTTTCCTTTGGTTTTATTTCAGTATTTATTGGGTAAAATTTGCAAATACCGTTTCCATTTTCAGAAATTTTTAATTCTGTAATAACATACACTCGCGGGAAATGTTGGAGTAAAACTTGTGTTTAGTGGGTAGTTTAAAAAAATACTTGAGCGCTTCTGGAATAAAAGGCTCGATCTAGAAAACCACGATATTTAAACACAAGCATTTTAGAAATAGACTTTGTAATAGATCATTCCTATACGTACATTATTATAAGCCGGTACAAATAATCATGTAGGCCATAGGGCAACTTTCTTTTCTCTTATTCTTTGCACTTTTCTTTTCAAATCTATTCACTTACTTATTAGTAGAGAAAGGTATATACGCAGTAGATTATTGCTGAAATATGCGTACATATATATGCACACTATTTTTTAAATATATGCAGTAGATATTGAGAATATGCACATGCATAGGCAATATCATATGTTCAAAATTGACTTTAAAAACGATCTATGATCAACTTTAAAACTTAAAGATAGATATATACATAAAAATTCAGACATAAAGTAATAGCAAAACATTTTTCTCCATGCCCATCTAGTAAGTTACACTTACTTTGACATATCCATTGCATTTGCCGTTTGAACAGTTATTTATACTGACAACAGGAACATTATTTCCATTAAACATATCACTGGAATTATTAACACTAGTAACAGAAATTTCTTTATACAATAATTCACCGTCGCGTCGTTAATGCAATCGCTTACTGAGCCAACGTGACCACTGTCGCTAAGTTTTTCAAAATTAGAAGCAATAGCTGTTGACAAAGATGAAGTACTGCCTACAATTTTCCTTGCGACTTCAAGCTTATTTTGAATAGACTCTGCAACATAGCCTTCCGCTATTGTTGAGGACTTCCACCCTCCGGGTCGCCTCAGGTTAAGAATATCTGCACCTGTATTTGCCAGGAGTGTTGCAGATGTTCTTCGAAAAGTATGCCCCGTGTAAGATTCTGGATTTGGAAGATCCAGGAACTTCGCTATAACTGAAGGAATATAAAATGCGAAAAAATAGTATACGCGCCCCGTCAGAAAAGTGATTTAACTAGACTCGTAAGGCATTTAAGTACTCGCTATCGCTCGTACTCAAACCTGCCATACTCGTCTAGTAAAATTCCACTTTTCCGAACTTGGCACGTAATATACTATTCTTCCACTGAATAGATGTTTTTCTCCGCGCACCATTTTTTAAACAACTTGTAGGCATTTTCATAACGGATTCTTGATTTTTCTGGTAGTAATTCCAAACACGCAATATTTTCCGCTTCATCTACGCTAAATTCTCTATTGTCCTTATCGCCTATTTGCATTTTATCTTTTGAAAAATACCAAGAAACGCAAGTACAAGTGGTTGTTTATATTGACAGAAACAACTGAAAAACAATTGCTACTAAGCAACTCAACACTAGGTGACTATTTGCTTTGTTTGTAATAGATTAATTTTCTATCAATTAACGTGCAATTATTAAGGGAAAATTATTCAAATTTTTGTTGGGCATGGAGAAAAATATTATAAGCATGCTCGGGAAGTATCTATCTACAACCAGTCTCGAACTGTGCCAGCCCTCGCTCGCTCGGGCTGGCAAACTCGTGCTCGACTGGTAAAAGCTATTTACTTCCCTTGATGCTTAAATAACTATTAATGTGTTTTATTTTATCAACAAAAGTACAGTAAATGCATAATTATTAATTATACTTATGGCTATCAGTACAAATAAACTTATACTAAATTTCAAACTATAGTAAATTCAAAATGGAGCTGCAGTGCGAGTAAATAATAATTTCTAAGTGAAACACACGTGTACCTGCAGTCTTACGTTTTTATTGGTCAAGGGGCGCGATCTATGCATACGTTTGTTTTGATCCACTGCAGCTCGATTTTGAATTTAGTATAGGATTTAATATTATGAAAACAACTTACAACTAAATGTTTTTCAAAATTTTCAGGAAGAAATGTAATGTCTGCTATTGGTAAACACGTATTTCTATAACGACAACGACAGTTCAATATCTACCGATAAGCATAGAGCTACGCAAATTTTGGAATTATGTTAGGATCTAGATTTAAATCTTCAACAAATTCACCATTCAGAACCGATTTATGTCTTTTAAAACAGCATTACCAGGATTTCTTTCATTGCCGAATTAAATTTTTCTAAAATAACTGCTTCAATTGATCCTACATACGTGACGTCACGTCCGCGTTACCGGGTTATTAGTAAGTACCTTAGAATATAAAACAACAGGGATGAGGGTATCGCTCTAGTAGCCATGCAAAAAGTGCGACGGAAGTCGCCATTTTGAGAGTCTATGTATAACTCATTTGTAGTCAATTCGAGGTTATAATTTCAATGTCAATGTCAATGTCAATGCCAAGAGAGTGAATATCATAGGCGTCACATACATATTTTACATGGAACAGAACTTTGCAAAATATATTGAGGTGATATTGTTTTAATTGAATTTGGATAAAGTAAATGAACACCTTTTGAAAGTATGAAAATTTAGTGTAAATAAAATTGTAAATAGTTATAAGTTAGAAAATGAATATTGTAAATAAGTAGGATAGAATCTAGATAGTAATTTTGTAAATATGTCATAAAATAATTTTGTAGAGTGTTAAAATTTAAGAAACTAGGGTAACAAAATAAAAAACAAACAGTTGAATAGTATTTTGAAAAAATACAGTTGAGTTTTTGAAAAGTTCTTAAAAAACTTACTGTAAAATCTTAAATAATATTAAAAAAACTGAAATAAAATATAATTAAAGCATTGTAATATTAAGAAGAGTGTTGTTATATAAAATATAGTTCAGGATGTTCAATAAATAAAAATGTTTATAAAATGGAATTTATTTTGAAGAAGTTATTATAAATTTGGAAATTGGTAGAATATTAATTTGATAGAGAAGGAAAGTATATTGTTAGTTGGAATATAAGGGAGATTTTGGTGAAATTGGAGTTGGATTGAAAGGTGTATTGGTTTGGGAAGATTGGAACTGTTTTTAGTGAGTTGAAGAAAGAAACGGGAAGTGAAATTATACGAATTGTTTTGAAAAAGGTAATTTGTAAATTTTAATTTTAGAAAGTGTTCGTTAGTTATTAGAATTTAGTTGTTATAATTTATAAAAGTTTATCATAATTTTGAAAGGTGTTATTTTTTTAAAAATTTTATCTTGGTGAATTTTTATAAATTTTGAAATTCGTCAAAGGGAACCCTTAAATGACCTTGATTTAGGAGATTTTGAAAGAAATTAAATTAAATATTATTATTGAGCTAGCCGGAAGAATAATTAAAAATTGTATGTAATTCTTTTAAGTGGAAGAGCATAACAAATAAATGTCGAACCCAACGTGGGGCATAACAATAAATGGCGCCCAACGTGGTTGCTTTGTCACATCAATTATCTTAATAATAATTGGCACCAGAAACCTGGGGCTTTGAAAAGTGGTTATTTATATAATTAATGAGGCTATTTTAAATTTGACATTTATAAATTAAATAATTTGACAATCCAAAGTAGAACGTCAAATTATTTTAATAATAATTGATGCCAGAAAAGTGAGGTTTAATATTAGTTGTTATTAATAATTTTGAAGGAGTTATAAAACTTGGTAGGGTAAAGATTAGTTTAATAAATTATTAACAGAAAACAGAAGTAATAAAAACTTGGTAGGGTCATTCACAGTTTTGAATAAAAGTTATTTAGTAATTGAAATAATACAGATTTGAATCAATAAAGAAAAGTATAACGAATTTAATTGTAGAAGATATTTCCATAAATATTGAATTGTTTAATAATAAAAGTCAGTTTGAAGTTTATTAAATTTGACAAATTGATAAAATTGACAAACTTGATTGTTCATTGTTTTGTGTGAAATTTTTGCTTAAATATTCAAATAATAAAATTCAATAAAAACGAGATACAGATATTTTGACAAAGTTTTGAGATTGATAATATGAGCGAGGGCAGAAGAAATTTAAGAAGTTCTAGGAAAGATAAAGAACAGGAAATGGAACAACAAGAGGAGGAAAATGAAATGGAGGTAGTTGAAGTTGAAGAGGAGCATGAAAATGCAGATGAACAGTCAAAAGAGGAACCTCAAAGTGTTGGAGATCAATTACAAGTTCAAACTTCTCAAATTATTACAAATCCAGTTCAATTTGACGGGAATTTCATACAAATAATGATGCAACAATTAAAAGAAATGAAAGATGAAATCAAAGAAGATTCAAATAAGCAGTTTACAGAAATGAAAGAAGATACCAAGAAGCAGTTTACAGAAATGAAAGAAGATACGAAGAATCAGTTAAGTGGATTGGATAATAAGTTAGATGAAAAATTAAATGAAATTAAGGAAGAATCAAAGAAGCGACATGAAGAGTTGAAAGAAGAAATTCAACAAAATAACAAACGATTTGAAGAATTTAAAGAAGAGAATAGACAACAGAAACAAGAAATTAACAAGCAATTTAATGAATTGAAAGAAGAATTGGTGAAAAATAAACAAGAATTATGCAAAGAAATTAAAGAAATATTTAAAAATGTTAAACATGAGGAAGAAGAGGTTATTTTAGAATACCAAGAAGTAATTAAAGAATATGAAGGCGTGGAAGATGAAATAGAAGTTCAGGAAAATATTAATAATGTTAATAATCCTGAAGTTATTGAATTAAATAAAAATAAAATGTACATAAATGATGTGCAAGAAGAAATTAAAATTACAGAAGAATATCTTGATATGCAAGATGAAATGGTAATGGATGAAAATGTTATACTAATAACGAATGGCGAAAAAGAAAATTCTGGTGTAATCAAAGATGGTACTCCAAAGAATTATGTAAGAGTAAATAAGAAGAATTTAATTAAACAAAATATTGAATCATTTATCAAAACTGAAAAATTAAAATATGGAATGAAATTGACCAAACAGGTTAAAAAGAGGTTCTCAAAATCAAATAAGATCAATAGTATGAAGAATTGTGTAAGAATATGCAAGAAGATTTTAATTTATAAAAATACTAAACCATTTATTAAAACTGGTGTACAAAATAACAATTTTGATTCAATTAAAAGGTCTAAATTAATTAAAATTGAAAAACAGAGCCTTTTAATGATTAAAAGACATATTAGAAACAAGAAGAAAATGGAAGTGAAGGAAATTCATGGACCACCGACATAAAAATCATAAAATCATATAAAAATGAAATTTTAAAACTTTGTTAAGATGTTTATTTGTTAAAATGTTAATTATTTATTGTTAAATATTATTTACTTGCTTCAAACGAAAATTTTTAATTGAAATTTATTTAAATGATTAGTTAAATTTTAAAATTTAAAACTGCAATTTGTTTGATAATTAATTGAAATTAATACATGAGAAATTCCTCTAATTTTTCATATATCAATGTTATATCGATTTGAAAATTAAAAAAAAAATTAAGATAGAAACATTATGTCAAATGTCAAACGTCAAATTTATTAAAAGTCAAAAATGACTTAAATGTCAATAATGACAGATATAAAGAAAAGTCAAAATTTAACTTAACCTGATTTTATATGTTAAAATGACAAATAGGGTTGTTAACTTAACGAAATTAAAATTGAGAAAATGTGTTTGAAAACAAAAATTTCACAAAAACAAGGTAGGGTTTTGAGGTGATATTGTTTTAATTGAATTTGGATAAAGTAAATGAACACCTTTTGAAAGTATGAAAATTTAGTGTAAATAAAATTGTAAATAGTTATAAGTTAGAAAATGAATATTGTAAATAAGTAGGATAGAATCTAGATAGTAATTTTGTAAATATGTCATAAAATAATTTTGTAGAGTGTTAAAATTTAAGAAACTAGGGTAACAAAATAAAAAACAAACAGTTGAATAGTATTTTGAAAAAATACAGTTGAGTTTTTGAAAAGTTCTTAAAAAACTTACTGTAAAATCTTAAATAATATTAAAAAAACTGAAATAAAATATAATTAAAGCATTGTAATATTAAGAAGAGTGTTGTTATATAAAATATAGTTCAGGATGTTCAATAAATAAAAATGTTTATAAAATGGAATTTATTTTGAAGAAGTTATTATAAATTTGGAAATTGGTAGAATATTAATTTGATAGAGAAGGAAAGTATATTGTTAGTTGGAATATAAGGGAGATTTTGGTGAAATTGGAGTTGGATTGAAAGGTGTATTGGTTTGGGAAGATTGGAACTGTTTTTAGTGAGTTGAAGAAAGAAACGGGAAGTGAAATTATACGAATTGTTTTGAAAAAGGTAATTTGTAAATTTTAATTTTAGAAAGTGTTCGTTAGTTATTAGAATTTAGTTGTTATAATTTATAAAAGTTTATCATAATTTTGAAAGGTGTTATTTTTTTAAAAATTTTATCTTGGTGAATTTTTATAAATTTTGAAATTCGTCAAAGGGAACCCTTAAATGACCTTGATTTAGGAGATTTTGAAAGAAATTAAATTAAATATTATTATTGAGCTAGCCGGAAGAATAATTAAAAATTGTATGTAATTCTTTTAAGTGGAAGAGCATAACAATATATTTAAAAACTGTTTCAACCGTCAGTATTACAATATTTTATTTCTTGCAGCTTCTAATTTTTGTTCAATCATACTTTTACTACATTTTTGTCAGTTTACGTCTTTGAATATTTTATATTCAAATCTTTACGTATCCTGTATTCATTCTAAAAGGTACGCCACTGACATACCGGAAACATTCAGCCGCCATTTGCATCATCTATCTTGGTGTCACGTATGTTGTGTGTAACCTCATTCCTGTAGTTTTATATTCTAAGATAAGTACAGTGCACAGCGTCGATTTTCCGAACGTTAATCTTCCGAACTGTCAATTATCCGAACGTCAATCATCCGAACCGTCAATTATCAGAACCGTTTAGAAAAACGCATTAACGTTTTTCAATTTTGCAAATTGTACGAATGAAACAGGTTTGAATGTAAGATTGTAACACACTCGTAAGGTGCGCTAAATCATGTGATGTTATACGCTATTTTATTTTTACTGTAAATGACAATTTTAGAATTACCGCACGCCGCTATTTTGCCGTACGCTACAGTTTCCGAACCTCTACGAACATAACCTAAACACATACAATTACTTGTATAAACACGGCAACATAACCTAAATTTAGCGTTGTACTTGTAGCTATGCTAGAGCTCTTACCGGCGACTGACATAGGTGACGTCATAGCTTAAACTTTTAGCTCCCATAACACGGCAACGAATTAAAAGTCGGCCGTCAAATTTTACAAAGGTGTAATACTCAGTTTACTCAATCAAATTACAAAATAAAAAAAAAACGACTTTTCATAAGTTGATAATGCCTTTAAAAGCTTCAATTAATAATACTATTTTTAATATGAGAAAAAATTGAAAGAATTTTTATTGAAAAGTCACTAACGCAGCTATATTACTTTCTCTACCTTCAAGCTTTAAATATTTTAATTTGTCTGAGTATGTCCTACAAAATGTGCACCCGTTCTGCAAAAACAGCGTCTTCAAATTTTCAAGCGCCACTGAATGTAAGTATATAAAGTCTCATCAATATTTAAATCCATTCCAGAACCAGAACTTTCTGATGGTCATTGTAATACTAGAATGTCGATATTCTAATTTTGCAATGTCAATATTCCGTTTCAAGTTTCAATTCAATAATTTAAAATAGTCTAGCATGTGTCTAGCAAGATGATATTGAATATTGCTCTGCTTATTGTAACTCGTAAAGGGAATACGATGCTGCTTAAAATATTTTTCTGCAAGCTTCTGATGGGAGAATTTACATTTATGTATTTCTTACGAATAGAGACTAACTTCGTATGAACAGCATGGCAAATTCCGTCTTAGAACGTTGGAAAATCACTTACTACCAACAGGTATTCTAAGAGAGATCCTGTAACCCGCAAATTTATTTTCTAGTCTTCTTCAGAATCTTTCATGTTTTTTACGAGATTTTAATGCAGGTGTATAATAGTTGTTGATGTTATCCCTTTCAGTCTTGCTTCATTTAATTTTTTAAGCAGACATCTACTGAGCGATTCACATAAGATACGTTTTTTAACATTGGAAAAGGCAACCCAATTTACAAATTCATAAATGACGTTGATTTATGTTAAGGCTGGAATTTATACCATGAAATTTTAAGCACATTTTGTTCCATTTTTTTAGACTCATTTCTTAAGCAGGAACGCCAGAGCATTTGTTTTTTTTTAATTATCCATGTCTTTTCTGTCCACTGATTGAGAGATTTTTTTAATTTTTAAAAATCAACTTTACAGTATTAAAAAATCTAAAGCTCTATTTTACTTCAAAATTTTCAAATAGTTTTTACAAAAATATCAATACCGGAAAAATCTCTCTATTAGTAGATAGATACAACCACTCTCTTTCAAACGCTACAAGAATTTTTTTTTCAAAATGCAAATTATTCCAGAAAAATTGGAAATAAAGTTCTATAAAGATCGGTTTAATAGCTATTTATGATACAAGTTCGAAAAGTGAGTCTTTAAGGCACGCATGTGAAAGTTTGCTGAACGAGCGTAGCGAGTTCTGCAATTCACATAAGTGCCTTAAAGACACTTTTCGAACGTGTATCATACAAGATTTTTTAGCTACGAACGTTCAAATAGCTCTAAGTAAATAAATAAAATCAAGGGATAAAGACAATCAAACTATCTGAGTAGGAATATTTTTCCGTATCCATAGTAATAGATAAATAATTTTACTTTTCGCACTGGTAATTTTACTTTTCGAACAAGTGCGAAAAGTAATCTTACTTTTCGCACTAGTGCGTTAAAGTGGTACTTTTCACACGGAAATCAGTGTGAAAAGAGTCATTTTTCGTATGTGAGTGCTAAAAATTTATTTATTTATAATTTAGCGTGTAGGCAACACATATAGCACAGTACGTATCGGCTTTAAATCCGAACTTTACGGAAACTTGACAAGGAGATTACGATTTAAATACACAGAAAATCGTAATTTTGTTTTTGCATTATCTTTTACAGTAATAACACAAATAACTATGTAAATATGCATATTTTCAAATATGAATCTTACGCAATTCTTAACCTCTAACCTCAACTCGTTTTTGACGTTCTGCTAAACGCGCCCGCTTTAATTGTTTCTTATGACTTTTTGATTTTTTAAGTAGTTATGCAACTTTAGATACGTCAAATAGAACGTGACTGTATGTAAATGCCAGCCTTAACCCTTAATTAAATGTATATCACTTTAAAATAACAATACATAATTAAAAGCCATGTCAAGGTGACTTTCCTATATCTACAAAATTACCAAAAAATATGATTATTAAGAAAAATAAATTTGAATCAATTGTTTTTATAAAAATATAATAATACGAGTAACCAATTCCCTCTAGAGATAGTACCCCATATCACCCATCACTCGTATGTTTTTGCTAATTCTCCCTATTTCTTTCTATGTATTTTCAGTTCCATCTCCAGTCCTTTATCTTCATTTTCCTTATATCCTCCATTATCTTATTCAATCACCTTATTTTTGATTTTCCTCTACTTCTCGGTTCTGTGGGTCTCCATTCCGTTATTACCCTTATTATTCTGTCTTCCTTCGCTCTCACAATGTTCCCCGACCATCGTATTCCCTGTGCCTTTATTACTTTAACTACATCTTCCTCTCCCGTTTGTTCTAGTATTTCCTGATTCATTTTGACTCCATATTCTTTTTCTTCTGTCTTTTTTGGCCCTAATATGTTTCACAGTATTCTTCTCTCTTCAGTTGTTCTTCTTTCCTTTGAACTATGTACATATGCATATGCAGCATGCACTACTAACTATATGCTTTACCAAACTTTTGTATATCCTTATTTTAGTTTTTTTATATATTTTCTTGCCTCCTAACATTTTTTTTTGTTGCTATAATATGCTCTATTTTCCTTTAGTATTCTCTTTTTAATCTCGATGCTTCTACTGCTTTTGCTATTCACGTTTATTCCTAAATAATTAATTGATTGTACCTACTTCCTCAAATGTGTATTCACCTATTTTTATGTCCCGTGCCGTATTTTGACATCGCATTTACTTTTATTCTAATTCTTGCCACTATTGCTATATACTCCACATAATATATGTTATAATTTGCACTTCCTTGTTGTTAATTGATCCTTTAACATCAGTCGATAATGCATCGCCTTGTCGTATACTAAACTGTGTTTAAAATTTCTCTGTATCTTCGTCGTCTCCTTCGTAGTCATTTCTATCATTTGTATTAGGTCTGTTGGTATATTTAACTTTCTAAAATCCTGCATACTTTCTTTTCCTCTTACTCTGTCGAATGTCTGTTTGAAGTCTATAACTATGTGTTTTGTATATTGTTTTCATAACTTTTTTCTATTATTTGCTTCATCAAATAAACCAGCACTGGTAATCGTCTATTATCGTCTATGCTTGTTCGGCTGATTTCCTTTCCTATAAATTGTCACTATTATCCCCTCGCTCCATCCTCTGGTATTCTTCCATACATCCATACTTCCCTTATCATTTCATATATTCTCTTTCATAGCTTTTCGTCCCCATATCTAATCATTGCTGCTTTCAATTTCTTCTAATGTCTCTTCTATCCATTCATATCTTTGTTTGCGTGCCTTTCTTTTTCTTTATATATTTCTAGATTCCCCACTTTCTCCGTTTGTATACATTTCAATATTGCCTTCCTTTTTTGCTTAATGACTTCTTCACATCTTCACTGAAGGAATTCCTTCTTACTTTTGTTTTTCTATATGCAATTGTGTTCTTGACAGCTACTGTTATGCTTTTTTCGATTTTTTCATTCTTTCTCTATATTCATGCTTCCTTGTGTTTCCTCCATTTCTCTGTTCTTCTGTATATTGATTCTTTTGACTGTAAGTGTTTAGCTTTTCTAGATCCCATTTATTTTCCTTTGTGTATTTTTCTCTTTGCATTCATATAGTCAGAGCCTCCATTCGCTCCTCTGCATGTTATTACATTCGCTAATGCGTTTGCTCTTTCTTTTGTTATAAGTACATCTTCGATCTGGTTGCCTCTGCCCATCCCGGGTATGATTCATGTTTCTTTATGCTTGTAATACAATACAAAACGAATAATCAAAAAAAACGCAAGAAATAATAAGTTTGTATCTTATATTATTTGGATTTTTAATAACAACTTTAGTGCTTACAGCGTGACGCTAGGTATTCTTCTTACAAGTGTTAAAAATTATTCTACAATAAATGGTCTAATGCATACCACAAACAGACGATTACCCATACTTAGAAGCTTTTGAAAATGGTTACCACTAGCTTATAAATTGTTTCATTTTAATACAAAACATTTTGTAGCGTTTCTGAATCTACAACAATATCTCTTTTGTTCTAATTCGCTGTTGTAAATCTTCAATGTGATTGGGTTGACGGACAGCGTATGTAAAAATATTTTCAGGAAAAAAATCCAAAAAATAAATTTTCCTTTATGATGTTCAAAATACGGAAAATATTAAAATGCGGGCCTGATATGATATTACCTACTTCCTAGTTTCAAGCCAATTATCGTTAATTTTGTATGAAACCTTATAATGTTATAATAGCATTTATGCAAAGTTTATTTTATTTTTTAATTTAGTGAATAATCTGAATTTTCGCAAAAACGTTGAAGCTGTTTGGCAGATAATAATTTTTTGCAAAATACTTTAATAAATCGATACATCGCAGTATCAGATTACGATATTCCGAGTAAAAATATGTAAAAGCTTCGTGAGACAATTTACGTATTTATTTGGTAAGTTTGTTGTTTATGCACTGTCTTGCATCTTCAACAGTTGCTTCGTCTCGGAGGGATGGTTGCCCACTATCCTTTTTACGTTCAGTGCCGCCTGTGATTTTAATTGTTACACCAAGTTTTGAACACCATTTTCAACTCCCGGAAAAATTTCACGAATTTATTAATACATGCAACGTGTGGGTTGACTTTCCAGGCCAATAGAAAATAATGAAATAATTAATTGTACTTTATCAATAATTAAATTTTTCAAATTTGATTTAAAAAAAAATTGTATCCCTTAAATTGGGTAACTAAAAATGCATTAGAATACATAACAAAGGTCACATTTCATCGTAGCTTAAAATAAAATTCCCTAAATTCGTTTTTGATGTAGAACTGTCACTTCTTTGTTTTAAATCCTAAAAATAATGTCACTTTACTAAACAATAACAGCACTTAACTACACTCCAAAAACTCATTAAAAATTTATTGACAACTTGTTTAACTCATCAAACTCATTCGAAAACAACAACCGAATCCTTTTTAATGGATATTTTCAATGCTGATGAATTCTACAGTTTCCCTTTTAAAAACCTTCTAAGCGGAAAACTCACGCAACATTCACGTAAACGTCCTCTTTCACGGCTGAAAAACATCAAAATAGATTACCATTTCAAAGTCAATGTTAAATATTCTAAGTTCCTGAAACTGAATTTAGTCTGGCACAACATTAATTTGTAATTCAAATTTTATCTTATTTTAAAATCGTTTGCGAACTTTTTTAGGTGGATTTTATTAAATAACGAATTTCGTGCTTTTTCGAAATTTCATAAAATTTGTTAAATGAACTTCACGTTATGAGTACGGTTTTTAAATAAATATATGAATGCTAATTAAATAACGATTGATATTAATTACCATTTGAATGATTGACGAGGTCGGAGAAAATCCATATTTAAATTTGATTTTATGCAAATATTCTGTTTAAAATATTTAAATAAAGTTCATTTTTAAAATACATTTTTTAGAGTAAGCTTTTAACAGCGGAGTACCAATTCTCACTAAATTTTAAATGTGTCATATTTGTAGGTAATTTGATCTTGAAGTAGCATTACTTAACTAAATATATTGCGAGGATAATGGTTAGAGGTAAAGTTTTATTCAAGAAAAGACAAGCGTCTTCAACTGAAGTTTTTTTTAATAAAGTTTCAACGGTGTTTTCGGTAAACAGAATACTTAAGCTAATTTTATGGTCATTATGTAACACACAACTTGACACAACTTACTCCAAAGAAAGCAATAACCGTAAAATTAGCTGGCAAGGTGATGTTGTCAGTTTTCTGGGATACCAAAGGGATTCTGATGATAGACTCTCCCAGAAGGAAAAACTGTAAATAGTGAATAATACACCAACCTTCTGGAATGATTGCACCAAAATGTCCAAAAAAAAGACCAGGTTTAGCCCGAATAATAGTATATTTTACAACAAGACATGAAAATGACGTTTTTTTCGTGAGATGAGAAGTTGCCCACGAGCTGCGTTAGCAGCGAGTAGGGCAATCACGAACGAAAAAAACGTATTTCATGTCGAGTAGTAAATGCTATTTTTTCTACGACATTTTAATTATCTGTTTGATATAAGTTTTAATTCGACTTAATTCAAACCGAATTGTGTCAATGCAAATTATTAATTGTTTGTTTAATCGGTTCCATAGTAACACACGCATTTTTTTATTTTGTTGCCATAGATTTGGAATTCTTGTTTTCATCTCTAGAAGTGAAAATGTTTTCATCTCTAGATAGAAAATGTAGCGTTTTCGCATAGGGTTTATCGTGAAGAAAATACTTGTTTTCGTATAATGTGTAGAAAAAATCATTTTTTATCAAGTTAATGTACGGCTCCGCACTAGTGTTCCTATAATGGCTAGAATCAAGAAATTAAACTATGGTTTGTTTCCGCATCCAGCTTATTCTCGGATTTAGCTATCTCTGTTTTTCATTTATTTTCTAAGCTTAAAATTTTCTTGAGAGGACAGAGATTTTCAGCCGACGAGGAAGTCAGGTCTGCCGTAGACGTCTATTTTCTGAACTCAAGGAAAACACCTTCCGCGATAGGATGAGAGCGTTTGAACATCATTTGACAAAATATATTGCCTTGTCAGGAGACTATGTTGAAATAGTTATTTTCGTATCAAGTGTCGAAAGTAGCAAATATCAAGCGAGTGTTTATAAATAGATATACGAGTGCGGAGCGTAGCGAAGCACGAGTAGAAATATTTATAAACACGAGCGGAGATATTTGCCTTTCGAACGAGTTACGAACACTATTTTTCCCACGACCAAAAATGTACATGTCAAAAAGTAACACTGACAGTTCAGGTAAAACGACCGTCATTTTTTGTTTTGATGCGGCCGCAGCTTCCTATTATTGCGCAAACTGTGCGATATATCCCTATACGTGTTCATATCGCACGGGTTGTTCATTTGTTTTGCGAAAGTCAATCGCACGGGTGATATTGTCAACTTTCGCGCCTAGTTTGTTGTGCGTTAGGAGCGACTTTCTTATATGGTCGTGGGAAAAATCTCATTTTAAAAACACGTAACTAGTTTCGCATTATTAGGTTCATCAGTCTTATCACTTATAATCCTGCCTTCGTAAATATGAATATGAATATAGTAAATAAAGCATGTCCGGGAAATAGAGAGACAAAATGAATTCAAACTGTATTTTATTGTGTTAGAACATAAAACTCTTAAACTAACATTTTAAATAGTCTAACATTTCCTCTTGTCAGTTATGTCACACATGGCCCCCTGAACTCCTTTGTATCCAATTTCACGAATAACTTTATATGCATGGTCCATGACAGCTTTTCCCGATTCCTTAGAAATCTCCTAGGCTATTTTCTTCCAAACAAAAGTTTAAAAGATCTAAGATTTTTGGGTGTCTTGGATCGCTTTGAATACCTTTGTTTACACAATGCCAAAAATTTTTTAATTCCTCTTGCCTGAGGAACATTGGGTGAGTTTTCTGTTTTAGGTCCAAATTCAATGCCTTCACTGGTCAGGCAGTCGGTAACAATTTTTGAGTAATGGCAGGTTGCCAAATCCGGTCAGAATAAAATTTCGTCGTGATTGTGATGTTTAAGGATAAAAGGAATCAATCTCTTCTTTATACATTCTTCAATATAAATTTTTCCTGTGAGGGTTCTAGTAGAAGTGCAGGGTTTGAAAAGTGACCATTTCCATCAACAGCCTGTCAAATCAAGTACCTATTATACGGAAATTTGGATACTTTTTTAAATTTATGTACGTATGCCAGTTGTTTATGATTTTCTGCATGTAGAAACGTACGTCCACATTGCTCAGAAGGATTTAAGGCTATATGGGTTTAATCGTCGATGCAGTTTTAACATCACTATTGCAATGATTTTCAAAATATTGAATAACGCACTTTGCAAAACACTCGTTTTCTTTACGCGGCACTTTTCAGTTTGACATAATATATTAAATTTGTTTTTACCTATGGTTACTAGATAAAAATGCCTATCAAAACCACCTACTAAATTATAAGTAACTCCAGTTAGTTATTCACATTTCCTACAAAGAGGTATGTCTCCCGACTTCCCGGACATGCTTTATTTCGCATTTATAATTTTTTAAATACAAGGTGGCGCAAAATCAAGTCCCCTATGAGAAGTCGCTATAATTTTGTTGTTAGTTGATATATATCAGATTTTCTTTGTCAGTTGAAAAGTAGACACTTGGGAAATTCATTATGAATCGGTATACGCCCCAAGAACGCGCAGAAATTGCAAAAATTTTTTACGTAAACATTTTGAGGAGAATGTTTCCTGGGCGTATTATCTCCAAAAACGGCGATGTGATGTATCCAAGATCACCTGATTTAACGGTGCCCGACTTCTTTTTATGGGGCTATCTCAAAGATCGGGTTTTTGTGAATAATCCTGAAAATCTAGAAGAATTAAAAGCCAACATACGGGAAGAAATCACCAACATACCACCGGAAATGTTGGAGAACGTAATGAAAAATGCCCTAAAAAGAGCTCACTCTGGCATTAATGTTAGGTGTAGTCATTTGGTTGATACCATTTTTAGTGTGTAGCATAACAACATTTTAAAGTTCAAATAAATATTTATGGTTTACAAAATGAGGGTTTTTTAATTAACCTTACTTTTATACAAAAAACAAATCAGGGACTTGATTTTGCGCCACCTTGTATATCTATAAGTGAGTTCAGAACTTCTTCCGATGCCATCTGATGCCCAATTTCCATCTTCACCGATTATATCAATTTTCTGGTGTTAGGTTTTTATTACTCATAGATTTAAGTATACCCCTGTGCTATAGTAATTTAAGTCTTCCTCTCTTCAGTCGCCCTGTTGGTTGTCATTCCTGAACGTTCAAATAAACAGTTTTTGCTCTACATCCTTTATTATGGTTCCTTCAATTCCTATTTGTTGATCTATTACTTCGTTTCGAATGTGATCTCTTCTTGAAACACGTACACATCTTCTCATAGCGTCCATATTTCATATCATATTAATTTATCGTTGAGTATTATTACTTGGTCGCCAGCGAAGTGAAGTGTACCTAATGTACCATCGTGTTCAAAGAATACTGGTACAGTGTGTTACTGCAGACACTTCCAAAACTCAAAATTTGATGTAGACACTTCTTTTGTGTGTAAATCGGATATGTCAAATAGAGGTTAAGTATTTGTCAAACTGACAAGTTTTTTAGATTTTTCATTCATAGAACTGTCACGTTGATGTTTCATGGTCATAGCCTGCTAACGCAATTGATTATGTGGCTTCAAACCAAATTTAAACAGCCAAAATTTCGCTGTACCAGTATTCTTTGAACACGATGGTACGTGTAAGACGCCCATCCTGTGTACTTCCTTTTTCCAGGTTTTCAAGGCTGTTGCTACATATATTTTAAATAGGGTTGGCGAGATGCAGCGACTCTGTCTCAATCCCTTCCTAACCTGAAACCCTTCTGTGCTTATCTTTACTCCAGATTTTGGGCTAATAAAGCCATATTGTAAAATAAATTGTGCAAAATAACAGCAGGCGTAAACATGACTTGTTGTCTAGGCTCCTTAAACTTGATTAGGAATTCCTGGAATAATAAGAAAATAAAGCCAAAAAACTATGCAAGATACACCTGTATGATAGCCGTGACCTCGGAAACAATGACCTTTGGCGAACTGTGTATGCTAGAGTGTCATTCTTAAAGCTACTACAAAGCTGGACTACGCAGCTCGGCACGTTAAAGTATTCACGGCAGTGTCAACATACGTAGTACGGCACGGTAAATTAAAGAACACAATGTGCGTGGGGCCTGATTTGTTATACAGTGTGTCCCAGGATTGATGTTACAATAGGTACGATGGACTAAAAATTTTTGAATTTTATTTTAAGATTGTGGAATTAAGCCCTGCTTGGTTTGAAGAGTATTTTAAGAATATTTTCAGTTTTTGAAAAACAAGTCGGCCTTGACATTGAAGCGGAAACTACTTTCTTTTCAGGTAAAGTACACTTTTTGTTTATGATACGGCAAAAGTTGTTCACAATGAGAAATTATGGCCCTATACAAAATTTCATCTTTGAGATAGTTAACAGGACGCTTATGTTTCTTATCATATTGACATTTATTATGCGCTTGCACTTTATTAATTTGGCCCTCGGCCTGTTCTCTAGCAGATTCTAAGTCTAATGGATTATAATTATTGGATATTAAGAAAACTCTTAATTTATCATTAACATCTCTTTGATTCACTCCAAACAATAACACTGATGGCGAATTTCCTATCGAACTACAAAGGGAGTTATTAATTGCGAATTCGGCATCGTGTAAATGTTTGTTCCATCTATGTTTGCATTCTGTTAGTTGTGTTAGAATTGGTTAGCATCTAACATAGCCATAACATTTAAAATACAATTTGCGTTTTTCAGCTGCACCTGAGCTCGGGACTGGAGGGTTGATAGTCATCGTTGTTTCTCCGCTTGCCCGTCGAGCTTCCCGTGGCTGAACTTTGCTTGGACAATTTTTCCGTTGATGTTCTTTGCTCCCACAAGCATAATAGGAATCATAATCACGTTTTGGTTTAGTACACGAATTTGTAATGTGTCCACGTCTACCACAATTAAAACATTTTACACGCGTCTCACTTGTATTTCCTGATTTAACTTCAACTTTAACTAGATCACTTCGAACTTCAGTGGTTTTGAAAGTACAAAAAGATGTAGATGGCAGCAGCGCCATGGGTTTCTTTTGTAGTTCTTGTCGCGATTTCCAGTATAATGTAGAGCTTCTCTTAACTTTTTTTGTAAACTTCTAATTTTTCTCTTAATTGTCTTAGATCACGTGCTTCATAAAGCATAGCTTTTCTTGAAGGATCATCCTGAATTCCTTCAATTATGTAGTGCATCAATGCACTATTTTCTATATTTCCTCTAGAAGCCAATTCCTTCCGAACTAATAAGTACCGGTACACAGACTCGTCTCGTTTCAATTTTCTAGTTGCTAACATCGTATGTAACTATGCACTATTTACTTTCTTTGAAAATTCATCGACTAGATAATTCTTTAATTGATCCCAAGTTCGAATTCCCTTCTCACTTTGGATGTACAATTTCGTCAATCCACGCAAAGATTGTTTAGCAAAAATTAATTTTTGTAAACATGACCATCCCAAAATTACTGCCGGTTCTTCAAACTCCTCTATCCATGTTTCTACAGGACAAGATCCATCTCCACTAAATAAACGAATACCTAGTTCCTTCAATATCTTTAAATGTAAGTAAAATTTTGGGATTTAGACTTGAAATAGTAGTGTTAGGCAATTGATTAAATGAGTTAACAACAGATCGTGTTGACTTCACCACTGCAGCCGCATTTGAATCTCTCGCGCTTGGGGACGTTTCCGTTTCGTCATCCGAGCAAATGTCATCTTGCAATTCAGTATCATCTCGCTGCGGTGCGAGTAACTTGAAGTTGTCTAATAAATTTTCACATATTCTACGTGCAACATCCTTCGCTGCCCCTGCATAATCCAAAGATAATATGTTGCATATTGTCGTAAGATCGCCAAATGTCAACTCTTTTGATGCCCATTCCACCTTTTCGTTTTTTTTTTCGCCACCGCATATTTATATGGCGTAAAACGAACTTCTGGGTTCAATTGGCACTAAACACACCTGTACACGGTACCTATGCTCACCCTGTGTATACTCCACACCTGATAATTGTAGTAGAACGTAAAACGCCAGTAATAATTTAAACTGTTTATTCACTTGACTTATATTTTACTACTCATCACTCCCTGCTTTACCGGCGGCGTATTAGCCGTGCTGTAGTTAGTGTTGTTACCGACTTACAGTTACAGTATTTTGTTTCAATTAGAGTATGTTTGAGGCTTGCTAATGATTTCGATTGATATTACCTTTTAATATTCTATTTGTTTGAACACTATTTTGAATTATTTTAAGCATTCGTTTCTTCACTTTGTTTGTTTTCTGTAAACCGTTTTATAAACTTAGCCATGTGGGTATGTTGTGCTAGTTGAATCAACGTTTTTGTTAAAAACCTCTCGCAGCAAACCCTCACGTGGCGGAACTGGTTAAATTATACTTAACTTTTCTTTTTAATTTTATTAACTACTACGTTACATTTGGTGAAAAGCACTACGTTGCAATACATTTCTTGCACGACTTTAATATATGGTTGTGGCTTGACTATTCGGAACGGTGGCGTAAGCTTTCTGGACGTCTACGAATGTGATATGTATGTTAGTTTCTAGCAGCTCTACGATTTTCTTAAGTCAAAAGACGTTGTCATTGCATGATCTCCTTGCACAAGAACCGGATTATTCTTGTGCTTCATTTTCTTTAAAATCATCTTCAATCAAGTCTCGTAGAATCTTTCCTTGCAGTCTGCTCAGTGTGCTCGTCGACATACCTCTATAGCTGTTACAGTTCTATTTCTTCCCTTTTTTTAATCGAAGAGATGTATTATGCTGCCTTTCATTCTTCTGGAACAGAATGTCAATTTAAACATTCATTAGTTTCAGATTTCAGCAACATTTTTACGATTCATAGCTGCTGTTTTAACTGTATCATTTGTACCCTTGCTTCTTCTTCTTTTATATGTATTCGTATTTTTGACGATTTATTGAGGTATTCTTGCATTGTTTCACGAAGTGTTCTTTAGATTTTTCTGGTTTAATCGCTTGTATGTAAGTTTTATTTTCCTCTGGATTTTTAACATTTGTTATGAAACTCTACATATTTAAACATTTTCTGCTTTCGATGTATGTATTGATTTGTTGAAAATGTTTGCCCATGTTTTGTTCTTCTCAACTGTCTTTTAGTTTCTTTGTATGATTGTTGATCTTTTCTCTGTTTTTGTATTCGGTGATCATATCTTGTTACTCACGTTAGTTTTCCGTTTTCCGATCGCTTCTTTTGCAGGTACTCGTAGGCTTAGAATAACGTTGACATATAGTTCGTTAAACATGGAACCTTCTGTGTTTATTAATTTTTTATCTAGTCGTTGTTGGTATAATTCTTGCGTACTTTCACTTATGAAGTCCTTGAAGTTGCACTCGGGGGTATAGATTATCAGTTACTATATTTTTCATCGTTTTTATTTTTTCTGGTTTATTTGAAGGGTAATACCACTTTTGCTCAAACTCCACTGCCGACTGCCTTGGATCGGATTTTTGGGTGGTTTTCCCGATTCAACAGAGTTAACCATCTCTGAGGTAAATACCGGGGCAGGTAATTTTCCACCTATAAGCTCTTTATCCTAGTTTATCCACATCGTAGCTTAACCTATACTTACATATCCGTTCGCCGTGGCTGAAGAGGAAGTTCTGCCCTCCTAATAGCGGCCCGCCACCTCATCTCTCCGGGGTGCAATGAAATAACGTAGAATTTCCTTTTCCATAACGCTTTCGCACTTACATAATGGTGATCTGATCCACTTGTAGCTCCTTGAAGAACCCGTGAATCGTGCCATTGTATCGCTGATTCCTGTTTACTGATGATATAGGTAATGAGTTTTTAAATTACGTGTATTCTGAATCCATGTATAACGGTGAAAGTTCTTGAGTTTGTAATAGTAATTTGTAATACAAGTGTTGAAAGCTTGTGTTTGCCACACGAATGTGAAGTTTGCAGCACGAACGATAGTGAGTGCTGCAGTCACATGAGAGTGGCAAATACAAGCTTTTAACACATGTATTACACACTATTTTTTCTACAACCACATTTCCATAAAAAAATTTAAATATTTCTGCAAAATCAAATCTGACATTCATCAAATGTCATTTATGACATTTTGATTTCGGTGCGGCAAAATTATACTTTGCCGCACCGAAAATCATGCATGTGCGTGCGGAAAGTAAATTTTCCCACGACCATATAAGAAAGTCGCTCCTAACGCACAACAAACTAGGCGCGAAAGTTGACAATATCACCCGTGCGATTGACTTTCGCAAAACAAATGAACAACCCGTGCGATATGAACACGTATAGGGATATATCGCACAGTTTGCGCAATAATAGGAAGCTGCGGCCGCTTCAAAACAAAAAATGACGGTCGTTTTACCCGAACTGTCAGTGTTACTTTTTGACATGTACATTTTTGGTCGTGGGAAAAATAGTGTTCGTAACTCGTTCGAAAGGCAAATATCTCCGCTCGTGTTTATAAATATTTCTACTCGTGCTCCGCTTCGCTCCGCACTCGTATATCTATTTATAAACACTCGCTTGATATTTGCTACTTTCGACACTTGATACGAAAATAACTATTTCCGCACGCTAATTTCACTTGTTCGGCAAACACTCATTTTCAATACTCGTATCTATGGAGACGAAGTCAGAAAATCCCACTTTCCATGGTGGGAGTAGAAAAAAGCAATTATTAATGCTCAGATTTTGAGTTTCGCATAAGCTTATTAATCTTTGGCCATTATCATTAACTAACTTTTCGCCGAAGGATCCTACTATTTCTGGTTACAAGTCCTATTGGTAATCTCCAAATACTATCACTTCCCTGTTATGATTTCTTCCATTTTGTCGGGAAATTATTGTTTGATGTTGAGTTTCTCATCATTAGAAGGAGCACATGTAGCTATCACACTGATATTGCGCACATGTGGTCTTATGTTCGTTTTCAAAATATTCTTATCAGCCCCTTCCTAATAAGTTTTCTCTGGTTTCTTCTTTTTACTCAAGGACGCCCATACTTTTCCAATGAACTTAATGCCCAAACTTTTCTTATTAGTTTCTGTTAGTGCTAATATATCCATATTGAAGCTTTCCAAATACAATACAATATTTAAATCATTTATTTAATACCCTACACGTTCATTTAAATTCATTAACATTTACATTGTTCGCCTTTTTAAAGATTCGACAAATCCACGGATTTGATTAGACTTTTTAGGAAAATAATTTTGTGCAAGTAATGGAGGACCAGGTAATTAATTATCTAGATTTTTCCATAGATCGATTGTTATTCTTCCCCCTCTTCCGTTTCCATCCGGGCTTGGCAGTTTTTTTTACTTTTGTAATTATGTGCAACATGAAATCTGCATCTTCAGATATGTAATTAACTAACATAAGCATATAAAGTATTTTTATCATAAACTTGCGCTTCCTTTTACCAGAGATTTGCATTTTTAATTCCAAAAGTTAATTATAATTCCTATTGATAATTTGACGTTGATTTTATTCACACTAAAATCAATCAGAAGACTTGATTCTGTATAGCTATTTAAGAGTAATTGTAACAATAACATTTCGAAGCATAGAATTAAACATCCTACAAAAAAGCAGGTTGTTCAAATTTTAACGAAATTTAGTACCAACAAAATAAATTGAAGTCATGGCCTACTTTGGCCTACAAGGATCGTGGATACCACATATATTCATAATCTTTTAATACCACAGTGGGCTATGTTAGGGACGGCTTCATTGATTTAAACGAGATATTTCCTAACTTGGCAGCAAACGCACGCTTAATTAATTCTGATTATGATAGGCGCAGCGTTTCTAATAGAAACCTTAATTCTGTTATTAAACATAGAGTAACTCTAATAAGACGTATTTTACAAAGGGTATCATTTAAGCAACTTAGAATTCAGCATCTGACAAAATAATAAGTCGCTTGATTTCACGTAAAGTCTCAACATAACAAATTAAAATGTAATTGTGTTCTAAAACAATCTTGTACAAAGTCCCTGAATCGGCAACACATATTGCAGGGGTAACAGATAAAATTTAGAGAAGCGGTATGGATGCTTGTCTAGAATGAGTAATGGGTTACAGCGTAAAATGGGCACCCTGCATACAGTTGTATTGTAAATATTGCTTACTTGTTTATTCTTTATTTAAATAAATAAAAAATTCGAGCATGTTGTTTTGGGATTTAGCCGTCTATTTTTACTGCAGGGAAAGCTTTGATAAAATCATTATTTAGGAAATTAATTGAAAAACGAAATAATTTTAATCTGGTTAAATATTTTAAAAATCAACTTCATCTTTAAATTCCAGGTGATAATTATTTATTTATTTATTTTTTAATTTAGATTTATCCAAATCAATAAATCTTTTCTAAATGTAAACCAAGTACATTAATCTGTCAACATTAATTTTAGCAAAGCAACACACGACCTTATTATTTTATAATTTAAAAGTCGCTAGAATCAGTATTATGCTTCATACATAATTTTCAAGTTACGCAACTCCGTGGCGAACTGGGCAATCGGGGGTTTGGCATGCCCTCGAGGACTGGAGGGTCGGTGTATTCGCAAGTTGGTGGTGAATTTAACTAAATATTTTAGTAGAAATACTCTTAACCCTACGTTTCATGGATTGGTGTGAAAAAATTCGTAAGGTCGACAGGACTTTGTTAATAAAATCTTACAAACAGAGTTGTAACTGCTCAGAATAAAGCAGCATACACCAAATTTCGGTTAAGTGCTAGTTATTATATTTATTAAAAATTTAGTTGATGTTCGCGTTATTTAAACCTTAGAAGAACCCTGAGGAACAAAGCTTGAATTTTTTAGGAATGTTTGATTTTCTACTTTGGACTTCTTTCAGTGCATTTATACTCTGCTTACTATACTAATTTTATTATTTTAGTTATTTTTAAAATCTGAAATTGAAGTTTTTATAATATAAAATTACGATTCTAGAACGTCAATTTGTTTAATTATTATTGTATTCAAACTCATTTTCAATTGGAGTATTAGTTACCAACCGAGTTCAGTTTTCATTTGAAATCTTTTGAATGTTCTTATTATTGGATATTAAACTTCTTAATAATTTTGGGTTGAGTGGTGTTCTGACGGTTCATATTTCAAAAACTTCTGAATTGATTTTAATAAAAGTTTGTATGCGAAACTGCAATAAAAATGTTAAACTTTTAAAAACACTCGGAACCGAGATTTGTTTTTCAGAAAATGTTTTCGTATTTCCACCTTGGACCTCGACAGAGAGGCGTGATGTAAATGTTTGCTTTTTTTGCTGAAGTTTATAATGCGTGTTTTGCGATGTAACTTTTATCATTGTTAATGTGTTAAAATCTTTTACTTTATATTATGGATTACCAACAGCACATATTTTGTATTACAAATTATTTCGGAGGCTGCAATAACTGTTTCTGAAACTAATTGTTGTCGCAGAATTAAATTTTTTCCTTCTGAGTATCAATATTAAGTTCCATATAGAAATTCGACCTAATGAAACTGAAAATTAGATTACAAGAATTTTAAAATTCTTTACACAGCAATAAACAAAATTGATTTAGAACTACAGCAAGGTAAGTTATTGGAGGGCCAGAACAGAATTTAATTTATTACCCTTATTATTATGGTAGAACTGCGAATGCTGGCGAAAAGTTTTAAGATACCGTTGGCAGTACGTAGTATCTGAAGTCAAACATATTTCCAACAGTGTTGATTTTATCTGGAAATTTGTACGCCAAAAGTGCAAATGAATCCTTAATGGTTCTGAATTTCATCGTTTAATTTGGAATGCAACATAAAATACAGGGTGGCCCTTATGCAATGGGACACGGAGTAATACGTGAGTTGTGGTATCAAAATATTTTGATTTTCCTAAGATTACCTTAGTTCAAAAGTTAAAAGAGATTGAAGGTGTCAAAGTCAAAATTTTAATTTTAATTTTTTTCTGTAATTTGAATGGTTTTCGAAATACGTATTAATATTAAAAATGGGAAAACTAACTTTTTTGGGATGGGAAGCAATAATCCGTCCTCGATTTTAATGTGGTTCCTAAGAGAGCTTTACTTGTGCTGTATTTAACACGTTAAACAGCTTTTAATCTTTAACAAAAAAGGTATACTGTTTAAATGTCGCTTTAGTTAATAGGTTCCAAGAAATTTGCTTTTGAACTCAATGATTCGAGATTCTATTTGTTATCTTAGTAATATTTAATGCAGTAGGCTATATATATGCCTAGTTTTCATTTGTTGGAAATTTGAATTCAATATTTACAAAATATGAGGTGTGGCTATTAAATACTGAGACTAAGTTATCTTGAATATTTTTACTTGATAGCTTTAGTTATTATATTGTACGATTCAGTTGCATTAAAAAAAATGTCGTAAAAAAAATTAAATTTCTTGTAAAAGACAAAATAAGCGAACAAAATTCAGTTGAAATTTAACATCTGCTTTTCCAAGACTGAAAACATATGGCAAAATAAGTCTAAGCTCAAGATCACGGTGATTATGATCTTTTACACTGGGTATCAGATAAGCAAATGTGACCAAAAATTATTAAAAACACTCTTCAACCGCACCGCGAGAATAAAATCCAAAGAAGTAACAGCTTCATCCGTCACCAAGACAACGCATCTGCCCATTCAGCGCTTTTGTTGAAACAATATTTGTCTAAAAAGTAGTACATGCTGAATACTCTCCATAGTCGTCAGAAGTTTGGGTTCAAGAGGTACGTTTTGAGTCGTTTTCCTAGGTTAAGAGGAAAACGTTAGAACTAGGTACTGAAGGGGCTACAGCAAGATGATTTGCAACGTTGTTTGAACAATGGAAAATACAAATGCAATGGTGTCTTATTGCAGGGAAGAATATTAAAGGGAAAATACTAAAAACTCAGAACATTTAAAGTGAAATATGTTATACCTCAAATCTTATTATACAGAGTGTATCGAAAATCGAGCATAATATTTATATCACGCGATTCTACTTCAAAATTCAAGGAAAAAACTCCTTAAAGTATAAATCTGGCCAACCACTGATTTAAACCTTCTAAACCCACATTGATAGTCTCCCAGTATTTCTTCCTTTGCTTTTGTTAGTTTATTCTTTAAATGCGATACAAGTATTTTGTAAGCAATATTAAGCAAAGCTCTTTAATTAGCTGGTTCTATTTAATCACATTTCGTATGTATTGGACGTACTCCTGCATCATTCCACGTTTTCGGCATTTTTTCTTGCGTCCGTATTTGTTCCAAGGTTTTGCATGTATCTCGCTAATTCTTTTCCCTCGTATTTAAACATTTCCACATCGATTTGATCACTTCCAGGACCCTTATTGTGTTTAAATTTTAAATTACCTATATCCTCAACTTCCTTTAGGGTTGGCACTTCTTCATCCTCTCCGTTGAGATTTTCCATGTTATCATCTGTATCTATTATTTCCCCGTTTTGTATTTCTTATCCATTTAATAGATACCTAGTCAAAGTTTCCACAATTTCAATATTTCTTTCTTCTCACCTATTACTGCCTCATTTTTGTTCTTACAAAATACCATTTCTAATTCCATGCCTAATTCCTGTAATATATTTTCCTGTAATATATTTTCTTAAATACTGCAGTTTTCAATATTCAGCAGCAAATTTTATTCACAGCTTTTAAACAATAATTAGAAATGTTATCAACGCCATAAAACTCGAACTGCACTTTCCATGACTATGAAGATGTATCGTTAAGATTATATTTTTAAACATACTCAAAAACCTTTAAGTCCCGAGCTTTTCGTTTTCTAAAACAATAAAAAAAAACAAACTTAAATATGATTCACGGTGCATACAGAAAACGTAAGCTTTATTTCCTTTCAACATATATTGAATTACGTTACCTTATTCACGTTGCTTTTATAAACTAAGCAAAAATTGATTATCAGATTCGGCACGAGACCCAGTTCGAAGTTACTGGCATTAGTCGATGTTTCGAGTGGCTGTATTGATATTATAAATTCAGTTTGATTAAATTAAAGCTCCTGAAGCGGTGGAGAAACAGAAGCTCACGTAAGGGAGTTTGCGGTTCAATGTTCAATTGTTTTAATAGAATTTCGTGTTTTCAGTTATGAATTATAATGTACCTGCCAGCTGCTACGTTTTCCCATGTTATTTACTCCTCCGCTTTGTATTCATTTTCATTATGGAGAGTACGAACGCTGTATTTCCTCATTCTGCCCGGCTAGCGAACTCTTTACGTTATATAGTATACGGTAGAAGACTCCTTTAGATAACAAATACTTTATTAACGGTTTGTTAATATTTGCATACGTTCGTAGTGGATAAAATTGTTCATAATATGTTAAGTAGCCCGGCTCATTAACTAATTTACGGGCTGAAATACCGAGGACACCGTATTCAAGCAGCTGCGAATGATTTCTAAAGGAAATAGAACGAAAATTTAAAACGCAAAGGAAAATCTTAATTTAATCATTAAAGAAATCTCTAAAGCTCTTAAATCGTGTCGCTAACACAGAGTGAATATTCAATGCCGCCGTCTCCTACTATATTCTACATCTCCCTGCACAAGGAGGAGAGATTAATTTTAAACAGATCCACAACAAAATAATCCGCATACGTAGCATTAACATATCGCGCCCCCTCTCAACCAAACAGTACGTGTTCTAGACCGATTCTCTTGTCACAACCGCTGAAAGGGGTGCATGACAATACTGTGAATTAGGATCTTACAGTTCGCAATTCGGTCGCCTTTCCTCCTCACCTAAATTCGCATTATGTTATACTACGACAAGACGGAATAGAATTTAGTGGTTAATGACGCGAAAAGTTTTGATACGAACGCTTCGTCAATTTACTAATTATTTTGACGTTAACTTGACGCTTTAGCATCAAACGGCGTCCTCTGAAAACCGACGCCGAGGGTTTAAAATATTTGTTTAACTTTTTTAATGGATTTTATTCGACCAAGTTTGATGTTATAGCAAAAAAAGGTAAACGAAGTTCATTAAACTTCGAGAAAATTACCAAGTTTTCCGGAACTTAAATTTCGAAATTTCCTAACAAAGTAAACACCAGGACTGCTAAGCTCAGTGCAAATCCTGAGAGTGTCCACCGTGCGTGACTTTCATCCGTAAAACGTGCCATAGTGTTCTTTCACAAACATTTGCCCTTTTAAACCCGAAAAGCTGCCTAACGCTTCACGCTTATATAGGCATAATATATAACAAAAGTTACACACTTTGCATCGTTCTTCAAGACGCCCCGACAAAAACAAATTAGGTACATTAAGAATGATATCTACGCCTTCAGTAGATTACTTAATACCATTAAAAGCTTTTACTGTACCTATAAAAGTATGCCTTCTTTGCTATTACGATTTATGGAAGTTAATATTCCTTCAGGAAAACTGAAACACGAATAGTTTCCCGATCGTTAATTTTCTGTATTAAAAATCGCTATTCAACTGAGGAAAGCGAGAAAGACATAATGGACATTGAACTCTCCTTTAAATACACTTTTTAAATGATTAAACGTTGGCATTGGTCTGTCGGCGTTGAAAAAGTTTCCCTTTAGTAAAAATTCGAAAGGAATTGTGCGAGAAGGACGAGGGTTTATTTGCAGAGGCCGGCTGCCCATTTTCATTAGAAGTGTGCGGCAGTGTTTATTGCTCGCTAGAACACAAAAAGATAAAACCAAAAAAAGGCCTTTATTGATTCGGTATGACCTGGTGACCTGCAGGACATACAGGCGTATAATATGTTATCCTCGGTTTATTGTCCATCAAACGCGATCCGGCCCAAGCTATAATTCAGGATAAAGGGCAAAATACGGCGGCGGATTATACACGCACATTTCTGTGTAATGTATGATGTACTACAGCCTGGCGTTAGACACGATCGTTCTAGCAGATCTTGCGGATTACAAAATGCTGCGGTGGGATTAGCTTCAAGAGTACAGTTTATGACGTTCCTCTTGAAATTGCTTAGTATATCTAACGATTAGCATTTAGTACTAGTTATATGATAATGTTAATGAAAATAAAACTTACATTCAGCCCATTTATTTAATTCTAACATTAGGAAATATTACGACATTAAAGCTAAAATCGCAGCTTGCTTTGCATTAAATACTTCGAAAAGGATTTGTGATTTCTACTTACTTCTCATTTTATGGTTGCTTTTAAAAACGACAATTCTTTCGTTTTTGTTTCTTTGGTGGTTTTGCGGTATTAAAAACAACACATTTTTTTCTTGAATAACTCTAGAACTCTAGATCCATTCCAATTCTAGTCCATCTAAAACTGAAAAGGTCGAAAATTTGCTGTTACTGATGATATTAATGTATTGTATGCTAAGTTGTTCAACAAATATCTTTCTTAACGTCCGGGGAATGTAACTACAGATAGAGTGTTCTTAAAGTGTGCCAATGGGAAATGCATCAAGCAGGTTGTTGGAATTAATACTTTTGGTAGATATCCTGTTCTTGTGGCGCGCTTTTTGGACCTCCCAGATGCTATAAAATACACCAGTCACGCTTTTAGACGGATGTCTGCTACGATCATGGTAAATAGTGGAATGAGTGTGGATGAGCTTAAACGTCAAGTAGGATGGAAATCTTCAACAGTATCTTTTGGTTATGTTGAAGAGTCAATCGTAAATAAAGTAAGTGTTTCAAAACGTATCTATGTAAAATTGTAGCTAAATCAGACCAATTTAATCTAAATACAAATGCACATACCTTGATTACGTTTTGTGAATGAATTCTTACTGGAAAATTAAAAATTAAATTGTTTCATACGTATAGGTTACCAAATACCTTGGCATACTGAAGGTTTGCAGGACGTGTATGTCGTTAGAACAAATATATATATATATATTATACACGATGCTATAATGAATGCTATTATTATTATTATTATTATCATTTCATCTATCTTATTTCTCGACTATACATTTGTCGGTTTAATTTCCGAGACTCAATAAGGATTTCCTCTGCTAAAGGACTTTACGCAAGATGTGTGCTGAGCCTAGTAAAGAGATCTCTTGTGGATAGAGGACAAGGTGTCCTATAAGATCCGTAATTAGGAATAAACAATAATGTGTGTGTATGTACAATTAATAAACAAATACATGAATTGCACCAATGGCAGGAAAAAAGAACTCAGTTGATCATATAACTATGTAAATACATGCAGTATAGCTAAAACAATAAGTCAAACTGGTTTTTAAACGCATTGACCGATGAAGCATTCACTACGTCCGAAGGAAGATCGTTTCACAATCCAAAAACTCGATTCACTAAACAGAACTGACGGCATCGCGCACTAAATTTTTCTTTTTTTAGTTTAAAAGCATGGCCCCGTAAACGTTCGTCGGTATTCAGCGTAAACATGTGGTCTAACTGAACTCCCAGAAGTTTATGTAAAATTCTGAATGTCATTATAAGGTCGCCGCGTTGTTGTCTGTTGTGAAATGTTTTCATGTCCCAAACCTGTAGCCGCTCTTCATAGGATGGTCTATTAACTCCATAAGGTAGCCGACTAGCTGCACGTTGGACTCGCTCAAGCTGATCACGATATTTCTGAAGATCAGGACACCATAATTGTCCGCCATATTCTAAATGTGGCCTGATATACAGTGAGCACGTAAGGGTTGGAACAAATTCGATAAAATCTTTATTTCATTTATCATGGCCCTGCAGTACGCTATTTCAGAATTGACGGATATGTTATTAGTTTATGGGTATTGTGAAAGTAATGGTCGTGCGTCACCAATCACCAAGCATTCAGCGCTCTGGAGGGACGTCTTCGGGAAACAGGTCAGTTTTTACCTGCAACTGCAGATTACGGACGTCAACGCACAATAAGTGCTCCCGAGGTGGAGGAAGAAATTTTAGAACGAGTTTCTGAAGACCCGAAACTAAGCACGAGACATTTAGGTATGGAAATAGGTGTATCAAAAAATGTAATCCAGAGAACTTTAAAAGAACAATTACTCCGCCCTTATCACCTGTAACCAGTATAAGATCTTTTACCAATTGATCCCCAACAACGTCTGATCTTCTGCCAATTCATTAGAGAGCAAAGAGCTTACAACGCAAATTTTACCAAAAAAATTTTATTCACGGACGAGGCTTGTTTCAGGAGAAGAGGCCTTATAAATCTCCATAACGAACATGTTTACGCTGAGGAAAATCCCCATGCAACTGTGGTAGCCCATTATCAGCATGAATTCAAAATTAATGTGTGGACTGTGCTCATCGACAACTTTATCATCGGTCCCGTCATTTTACCAAACCGACTAACTGGTGAGATTTACTGTGAACACCTTGAAAATACTTTGCCAGAGTTACTGGGGGATTTGCCTTTGAATCTTCGCCGAGACAAGTTGTTTATGCATGACGGCCCACCTCCGCATTTCTCTTTAGTTGCCCGTAACCATCTACAGCAACAATACCCTAATAGATGGATCGGTAGAGGAAATAATGCTCCTGTAAACTGGCCACCACGCTCTCCCGACATAACGCCGTTTTTTATGGGGTGCTCTGAAAATCATGGTATACTCTAGGCCCGTAAATACGGAACGGGAATTGTGGCGACGCATCCAAAATGCGATAGACACTCTGTAAAACGATCTCGAAATGATGAGAAGAGCCCAGTTAAATTTTTTACGACGTATTAATATTTGCACTCGTGAAGACGACGGTATATTCGAACATTTTTTGTGAATTTGTTTCGTTGATATAAATTAAAATTTGTACTAATTTTCTTTGCATTAAACCTTTTTTTAAACAATGGCGCTTTACATTACCTATTTACGGTTCGTTGACGATAATAATAATGCAACCAGGAGTCGGAGTATGACTAGAGCACAACGAGCGCATGGTACGCGCCAAATAAGTATTATTTTTTTTGCCTAAAATAGGAGATGGCAAAATGGAGCAAGAGACGGGAAATGTTGGTAACATATGTGTCCATCAGCAGAAAAAGTGTCAAATGTATTCCGCCTAATAACAAAAAATGTATAAACTTCTTAAGATGTGGATGACAATTTTTTGACCACTTACAGAACACCTAGAAGAGAAAATGATATGTCAAAAAATGCTTAGTACAAATCCACATACCAAATTTGGTCCCAATCGTGAAAAGCGTTATAAAGTTTTTTCGAAAAAACTATTTTTTTTCAGGAAATTTGTAGCCCTTTAGCGGCTAAACGAAGCAACTTTGGAGGAAGGTAAATTGGGTTAAATCGTCCTATTTTGGCCTCAGGAATATGTGGTATGACTTTGTACAGACCTTTTGGGGGACACCCTGTATATGTATATCAAAACAATGTTTTTTTTTTTGTAAAAATTCAAAACATATGTTTTCGTTGCTGAGGATATATTTTCAGTTAAATTATTTAATTGATGGATATCTCTTGATCTTAATTAGCATTATTTCGATTAACAGATGTACTCAAATTCAATGAATCTAAGATGTTTTCAAATGAATTGCGTTTTCGTGCTTTGTAAAGCAATCATATTTGATTAAAAGATAAACCAAAATATGGAACATACTCGTAGTTCGAAATTTTCGGTTTTCAAGTTCTCTCTCTCTCTCTCTCTCTCTCTCTCTCTCTCTCTCTCTCTCTCTCTCTCTCTCTCTCTCTCTCTCTCTCGGACAGATGACTAACATTACCTATCCCAGTGAGCGAAAGAGCTCTCTAGGACAGTGTTTCTCAAACTTTTTTTTCTCGCGAAACACTTTTCAATATTTTTAAGTTTGATGGCACACTAAAATATTGTAAGTAAGGCTAATAATGATAGGTAAACATTATTAATTTTAATTTTATTAATTAATAGATCTACAAAAATAGGTCTATACACAAACATACTATAAAATAAGTATAAAATAATAAGTTATCATAAAATCATAAACAAAAAGTATCATAATAGCTATTTATGTAATTTGTACATAATATAGAACTTTATTGGAGGAGCCGCTGTTTATGGACGAGCAAGCGAGTCTAATAAACAAGGCGAGTCTATAAAGTTTGTTTATGTACTAATTACATAAATAGCTATTATGATACTTTTTGTTTATTACATACAAAGCTTTATGTTCGACTGCTCTAGAGGAACTGGATATCTTCTAATAGCTATTTATGATACAAGTTCGAAAGTGCCTTAAAGACACTTTTCGAACGTGTATCATACAAGATTTTTTAGCTACGAACGTTCAAATAGCTCTAGGTAAATAAATAAAATCAAGGGATAAAGACAATCAAACTATCTGAGTAGGAATATTTTTCCGTATCCATAGTAATAGATAAGTAATTTTACTTTTCGCACTAGTGCATTAAAGTGGTACTTTTCACACGGAAATCAGTGTGAAAAGAGTCATTTTTCATATGTGAGTGCTAAAAAATTATTTTTTTATTTTCCTATATAAAAATTAGTGTGCTTTTCTAGTGTTGCAAATGTCAAAAATTGTTTAAATACGATTTAATAATTAATTGTCTTTATATGTACAAAGAAATTGATACTTCAGAAAGTATAGAAGAGTTGGCAGCAAGTGCCAAAGAATAAATATGTTAATTTAATTGTTTAAATTTGTTATTTCATGTCAATAAAAAATTCCATTTTTGTGACAGCGTCCAATAAAATAAAGTAAAAGTACTTGTCCAATAAAGTGACACATTATGGACACAGTCAACGAACGCTCAATAATAGGGGGGTGTAGAATGCATGGAGGGTGTCACAATTTTTGACTTCAGGGCTTTGTTTGGAGTCGTTAGAAGGTAAACATACTAAAAGTCCCCGGACATAGGAGGTGAGCGAGGTGCAGGGGGGGGGGCCGAGAAGATCCATTTTTTAGGTTTTTTGCTTATATCTTGAATAAGGTGCGTCTTAGCGAAAAAGTTATTATATACAAAATCAAAGGTGTCAAAATTTCCCAAATTTTTGGTTCGTAAAGTTTTTTTATATCTCCAACCGTTTATGCGATATCCGCTATCAAAAATCGCTAATTTTCGAAAAAAAAAAAGTATATACCATTTTGAAGGAAATTTAATCCTGTACAACTTCCTTTATGGGAATTTTTCTGTAAACCGAAGAGATGAGGTGCTAGAGAGAAAAGTTTAACGAAAAACGGGAGGCAAAATATTTTCTTGCGAATATTAACGATTTTTGATAGCGGATTTCTCATAAACGGTTGGAGATATAAAAAAACTTAAAAAATCAAAAATGTAGGAAATTTTATCAGCTTTGATTTTGTGCATAATGACTTTTTTTCTAAGATGCACGATCTTCTAGATATAAGCAAAAAAGCAAAAAAAGAGCTTTCTCAGTCCCCCCCTGCACCCGGCTCACCAGCTCACCACCTATGTCCGGGGACTTTTAGTATGTTTAACTCCTAACGACTCCAAACAAAGCCCTGAAGTCAAAAATTGTGACACCCTCCATGCATTCTACAATCCCTTTATTGACTGGACTACACTAAATGCATACATAAATCAACTGATTATGATGCAGTCGAACATAAGTTCAATAATATATAGGTACGTAATATTAATAATAATAATAATACAAGCGGTTTTTATGTCAATGAGAAATATGTGCTTGATCTTTCTGAATAATTTCTTTTATATTTGGATGCAAAAAGGATAAACCAACTCTCATGTCATGTTCAACATTTCCAAGTCTTGATCTTTTTTTAGATTTTATATTAGTTAAGTAATGCAGAAAATCCAAATTCGCACAAATAGGATGTTGAAAACTTCAATAAGATGATTAATGATTTTCTTAACATGCTTGTAAAATCTTCTTGAAAAGAAATCCAAAAAGAATTTAGTGATATTTCAGAATATTTTATTTTCAAATTTCTATCTCTCGAGAAATTATCGCTCTTCATTCAGTGTCAATTTGAAAATTGACATTTCGCTTATTAAAAATGGATTTCTTACCCAATCAAATTTCTATGTAAAGTTGGAAACATTTTTTTTTAAATTTTGCTCCAACAAAGTCAAATGCTCAATAACTGTTGGCTGAATTTTCATATAAAATTTTTTTGGAATAGATTCAAATTTTTCTAGGCTTTCTTCTTTTACTTTGTTGCTCCAAAACAACAGTTTTTTTTTAAGCAAAAATTGAATTCATGAGTAACTTGCCAGTTTTTTCTCCGATACTACATGACAAATCTATAATTCTTCGATGAACTGTGTCATTAGAAACAAGTATCTTGGAAATATCAATTTCTGCTGCATCACCTATCATTGTTTTAGAATTTTACAAAAAGCAAGTATAATAAGTTCTTCAGCTATATTGCGGGGTTTCATTTTAAGTGCAATTAATTCACTTCATAAGAAGCAATTTGAGCTTTTTCTGAAACACTTAATTTTTTTTCCAAAAACTTTACTTGTTTAGATTGTGCAGATATTAATCTTTGAAAATAAATTTTGTTCTTAGATGAATGGCTGGGGTGTTGAGTACGGAAATGGTGGTTTAATTTACGGGGAACCATTGCACTGTTTGATAACTTTTCTCCACAAATTAGACAAAGTGGAATAGGCTTGTGGTCTTCTCCAGTCCATGTAAATCCATAGCTCAAATAATCTTCATTATATTGACGATAAGAGATATATTTCTTGGGTATCTACATCTTTGCTTATGCAGGGATCTGGTTCGCTTTCTGAAGGATTGTTTAAATTAACTTCCCCTATTTAACTAGCCGGCCGGCAAATTTTATTAATTTGGAGGTAAAATTTCAAATATAAGGCGACCCCGAATATAAGGCGAATGTCGATTTTGGACTTAATTTTCTTGAAAAGCATCTCGCCTTATATTCGGGCACATACGGTACATTAATTCTACAAAATTTGGCGGAACACTTAGAAACGTTTCGCAGCACACTAATGTGCCGCGGCACAGTGATTGAGAATCACTGCTCTAGGCTAACTACTGCAAACGTTTGTTGATATTATTTTTATGCCGTCGCTGAGTCTCTTGAAATATTTAGATTAATGTATTAATTTTTGTTATTTTAACTAGAAAGCCCTAAAATATAAGCTACTTAATTTTATAGTATTTTTAAATTTTTTATTTATATTAATTTTTATATTTTATAGCAAGATCAAATAAAATGCAGTTAAATTAGAATTAGAATTTTATTAGAATTTTTGAAACCATGTATCAAAAATGTTAAATACACACTCCATTAAAATAAAATGAGTATAAAAATATAAATATGTACCTTATTAAAAAGTATTCAGTTGTGCCACACAAACTTTTTATTGGTTGTCAGATAGAAAATTAGGGTATTTATGGCCATTTCCTTTAAACAGCTAAGTTTCATGTTTACGCATATTCCCAGGTGTAGATGTTTTGCGAGATAGCGTAATGAATAATTTGTGTTATAAACTACAAACACTTTATTAATTGAGTATTCAAATAATTACAGTTATACGATTAATTGGGTAATAAAATAATAGCGACAAGTACTCATTGGAATAACAGAAATTAGTCAGTTAGTGGAATAACCGGAATTTTTTTCAGTAGTAATATAACAAGAGAGTGAGAATAAATTGAAAATAAGTAATTTGACAGATTTTTCGAAAACTTGTTGCCAGGCAATAGTCACGAAAGCCCGTAGGGCTTGAGTGGCTATTGCCAAATGGCAAGAAGTTTGAGAAAGAAACTGGAGAATTATTTTCTAATTTATCTAACTCTCGAATTATATTTAATTAGATTATTTTTTACTTCCGTTGATAACTACCTATCTGACAACTGACATTTGTCAACAAAAACAAAAGCTACAGAGATTATTCCCGGAAATAATCTCTAGAGCTTTATTCTCACTATAATAATGACAGGATTGGTTAAAACCCAGTCACATCACAAAAAATGAAACATTTCATTGGTTTTAAGAAATGTCAAAAAATAATCGCTAATCTAGTGCTACTAGAATTATTTAATCGAACATTGACAATAATTTTAATAATTTCAGAATCTGAAATAATTGTTGGCATACTAAAGAACTTTAATTGGCGAAACTTCTAAAATTGCCAAAAATTGTAAAATTTAAACTTCTGTGTTAACATTCGCTCCTGAAGCCTCCGTGTAAATAACCAACAAACCTGACCCCGTCAGTTTAGAAATTTGTTGCATGTTTCATAAGCCGAGAATCTTTGATAAAACTGGCTTTACTATTCAGGTCAGGAGTAAATCCTATATTTTTATGCCATAATGCCGTAACGTACAGTTTCCTCCAACAACTTTTTGCAGAGGAACATTTAATTTAGTAGAGCAGATGTAGAATATCGAAGCGAAAACCTTGTATAAAGCTGATTAATCATTTTATTTAATTAGAGCATTTGAGTATGTATCAAAGTTGACTCATTCAATATCATTTGTTATTTTTTGAATATAACAATTACTGCAAAATGCATTAGAAAAATATTAAAAAATCAATACCTAATGGTTAAAGTAGATGTGCTGCGAGACTTTATCCAGCAACATTCCTTATACGATTACGTAGGGTGGGATCGAAATCATCTACATTGAATTATTACAAGAAAAAAGCTATATCGACAAAACAGAATACCCTCATATTTTACGTCAAAAGAAATACCTCCAAAACCCTTCCTATTACGTGAAGTATCATAAAGGGAACTTTCCATATGCAGTTTTTTGCACAAATTCGCGCAGAGAATAAATTGTCGTCTATATTGATTTCAAAGAGTTTTGAGGGCTTTGCAAAATAATGTATTAGAGGGAATAAATTATAAAACAATTTTGAAATTAATTTTTATTTAACGATGATTCAGCTAATGATGAAAGTGAACCTAATTTACTAATGGTATATAGTTTTTGTATATCTTGGTTGGTTCTCCTTCTTCGCCATTTTCTTTTTCATACTCATAACGTTTGCTGTTAACTGTTTTTGTTGAATGCCCACATTTTTTTAGAATAGATTACTGTTGGTCTTGTTAAGGGCCAAAACAAGATTGGGTATAACAAAAGGGATGTTTAGAAGGTCATCGGAAAACAATTACACCCCTGATTCTCTGGAAGTTCTCAGAACACTTGTACACCCCAGACTACTACTTTCGTACCCTACATTCAGCAAGTTACTTATCGCATAGGTACGATTCTCAAAAAACAAAACATCAGAACCATCTTCAAACCCCCTCCAAAAGTGTCACAGATACTCCCTTCACTAAAAGACAAGTCTCAACTCTTGTCATCGAGAGACGTCTATAAATAACATGCCTTGTACTTGTGGTTTAGTGTACATTGGAGAAACTGGTCGCTCAAACGTTGCTTGAAACCAGGTCTTTTCTCACACTCAGCTGTTGCTGAACATCCTCATGACACTAGACATAAGATCTTGCCGTTCTTGGTTCTTTGATCATCGCCAATGCCCATTATTTTCTCAACAGAAAAATTCGTGAGGCCACCGAAATCACCAAAACCCCTAACGACTTGAATCGTGACACTGATTATTTGGATTATATGGAAGTCTACCATCGCTACTGCCCCCCCCCCTCCACTTCTGACCAATCGTCTTCTTCGTCCGATAAGCTTGACCGGCTATAGCCGGTAATAATAAAGTTGCTGCCTTTTCTGTTTTTCTTCAGAACGGTGTCGCCTCTGGCTTGGTTTACAAGTTGAATCACCGCGCCCTTCTTCCTTTTGCTAAAAGAGTTTCACCTCAAGCGTTATTGACGCGTTAAGGCTCTTTTAGTGCCCTCATTTTCCTCCTGATGAAGCCCCTTAAGAAAGCGGACGAAACGCTGAGCTCTTCTGGCTCAACAATGACACGGTTCCAATCCGGAAGACGTCCTTTTAACACCGTAGAGGTCTTCGAATTCAATTCTGCTCTATTCAAATTAGAGGAAGATAATTTAATGTACAATGTACAAAACCGCTTTGGACTAATGCTTTATCTTACATTATCGTCAGAGCTGCCCTCTATAGATTTTTGTGGGTTTACCTAAAGCAAAAAGTTTATGCAGGTACATTAAACCACAATTTGTAGAAGGGTGTTACTACTATAAATGAAGAATTCTTATAATATGTGTACGAAAAATTTAAAAGACCAATAAGTGTTATTGGATAGTTTCTAATTTGTCATTCTTTCTTTCTTTCTTGTTGCATCCATTGTTGAACGCAGGCCTCCCTTATTTTCTCCAATTTCCTTGATCTTGCGCCGTTCTTATTCATTTCAGTCCTGTAACCTCGTTTTAAATTGTCATACCATCTCGTGTTCGGCCTTCCTCTCTATCTTCCTCTTTCCCCCCATTTCAGTTGAGTTACCACATCAATGATGTCTCTTTTTTTCGTTTTTTATCTGATGTAGGTACACATTGAAAGCATGTCCCAGAAGTAACCGGACTACTTTAAATTATTCGCTTAAATTAAAAGTATAAACACAATCGCATTAAAATAGATACCCATTGAAAAGCAAACGTTTGCTTTTGTCGAAATTTCATATAAACTGCTGGACAAAATTATCGCATCACAAAAAAAATGTTCTGAAATCAAAATTTTTCATAGATATTATAAATGTTAGGGCTTCGCAATAGTAATAAGGACTATTATAAAGGATTAGTGGAAATTTATTGCGTATTTGAAGAAAAACAGGAAATCTTTACAACTCTCGTAAAATCTGAACAATAATAAACAACAAACTTGAAACAAAAAACACAAAGAAAACTGTATAAACATGATTTTAATAGCGTGTCACGCCTCCTCTTGCTCTCACTATTTTATTGAGCCTTCTAGGCATTGAGCGAATCACACGGCCGATATATTCCTGAGGAATGCTTTCCCATTCTTCTTGGAGAGCCATTTCCAGCTCTCTTAAAGTTGTGAGACGATGCACACGAGCTTGGAGACGTCTTTTTAGCATGTCCCATACATGTTCGATAGCATTAATATCAGGGCTTCTAGCTAGCATAGCCAAAACATTAATGGCAACTTCTGCAAGGTACTCTTCGACGACGCCAGCAACGTGAGTCCTGGCATTATCTTATAAAAGGAGAAACTCTTCCCCAACAAAGGGTGCGAAGGGTACCACGTATTGTTCTAAAATGTCCTCCACATACCTTTCAGCATTCAATGTTCTCCTGGCAATGATGTGCAGCTCGGTACGTGTCATTAATGATATGCTTCCCCACACCATTATGGAGCCTCCTCCAGAGGCGACCCGTCGAACCACGTTGCATTCAAAATAACGTTCTCCTCTGCGTCTCCATACTCTTTGGCGCCCATCTGGCGAATGTAGAGCGACAAGGGACTCATTTGTAAAAAGAACATACCCCCATTCTTCCATTGTCCAGTGGGCATGTTCTCTGGCAAATCTTAATCTGGCAGCTTTGTGAGCCCTGGTGAGAAGAGGTCCTGTGGCAGGTCGTCTGGCAGCCATGTTACCTCCCTTTAGCCTTCTTCTGATAGTTCGTGACGATACTACTGCATTCCATGCCCTTTGTAGCTCATCCCTAAGCTGATTGCTGGTTTGAAAACGATCTCTAGGCACAGCCAAGCGGATGAAACGGTCGTCCCTTTCTTGGGTACATCTTGGACGTCCTTGTCCTCTTCTTCTTTTGTTATTTTCAGTCTCTCTGAATTGTTTCAATACTCGGGAGACAGTAGATTGGTTCACACCTAGGCGATCTGTAATATTTCGCTGGCTTAACCCTAACTCAGCATACACGATGGCTCTGCTTGCATTAACTTCCGAAACATAACGTTGTTCGTTCATGTTGATTATGTTTTCTCCAATTTTGCAAAAAAAAAACGGAGTACCAGCGTTAAATTTCGTTTCTGCACGATATAAAGTCAGACTGATACATGGGGGTAATTTGACATTATTTAGTTTTTTTCCTGCACTCGGTGCAATTGTTTCGGTTTGGTCTTGTTTGGTGGCTAGGAGGGACCAACTATACTTTGCAATAACAAATCGAAATAAATGCATCTGTTCTGAAAAGATTAGAGACCTTTAAGAACATTTTTTTTTGTGATGCGATAATTTTGTCCAGCAGTTTATATACAGGGTTGCTCATTAGTACGTCAAAGTCCAATATAGGCTTTATTAAATAAAACTGGAGGAATTTATTTTATACAAAGTGGCACAGTAACAAAAAACGCACATTTAGAAAATAATTTGAATTATACAGGGTGTCGCCCTAAAGCGGGGCACATTCGAGAATATTTTTTTTAAATGAAACACCCTGTATATTTTTTGTTTTTTCTAATCTGCTTTAAATTGTCTTTTCAACGATTCCTAGGTTTTTGTTTTTGGATGACGCATTGTTGAGTTATTAACGAAAATCTAAAAAAAATGGTCGCGACAAGGTTTACGATACTAATTCCATGCGGCAGTATTACGATTAGCTAAGACAAAATTATTTGGTAAGTATGCACCCAAGGGATGTGTTGAACCTACAAAATAATCAAACATTAATTTTATTATACAGGGTATTTGTTACGATGCAGTCAATTTGGCGATTGTCAAAGAGCGTTTACTGAATTTTTTCAAATGGAACACCCTGTATATTATGAAATTTTTGGAATGACGCGTTAATTGCGCTTAATTTTTGTTAATAATGTCCTATATCTAAACCCAATAATTTCAGAGATATTTTTACTTTTTCATTACAAACCGCTAAATTATTTGTTTTCGATTCGATCTAGTGTACTGGGCAAACGCTTTGACAAACTAAAACAAATAACGAATCGACCTTTACTCAGAGTGGTAGCCCAAACCGTCATAATCTTCATAATTATGCAACAGAAAACCCAAGAATAGCAAGAGCGGTTGATAAGTAGAGACAATAGACTGTAAATGTTTGGGGTGGTATTATGGTCAACTTTATAATTGGACCACATTTCTTTCATGGACATCTAAATGGTGCACAATATTTGAATTTCTTGCAATATGACTTGGCTCAGCTTCTGCAAAACGTTCCTCCAGTTCTAAGGGAAAATATGTGGCTCCAGCACGACGGTGCTCCAGCACATTTTGCACTAGATGTCCGACGATATTTGAATCAAGAATTCGAAGGTCGATGGATCGGCCGCGGTGGTCCTATTAGTTGGCCACCTAGATCGCCAGATTTGACGAAACTTGATTTTTTTCTATGGGGGCACACAAAAAACATTGTGTACCAGACACCTCCAACTATAGCAGACGATAATACATGCTTTTGACACAGTTTCCATTGAGATGTTACAAGACGTAAATAGGTCCTTTCTGTCAAGGCTGCAAATGTGTTCTAATCAAAATTTAGGTCACTTTGAGAATTTATTGTAAATATTACCTCTAACGAAATTACAGTTTGATACTTTTTGTCTGTATTTGTTTTTGTTTGTCAAAGCGTTTGCCCAGTACACTAGATCGAATCGAAAACAAATAATTTGGCGGTTTGTAATGAAAAAGTAAAAATATCTCTGAAATTATTGGGTTTGGGTATAGGACATTATTAACAAAAATTAAGCGCAATTAACGCGTGATTCAAAAAATTTCATAATATACAGGGTGTTCCATTTGAAAAAATTCAGTAAACGCTCTTTGACAATCGCCAAATTGACTGCATCGTAACAACTACCCTGTATAATAAAATTAATGTTTGATTATTTTGTAGGTTCAACACATCCCTTGGGTGCATACTTACCAAATAATTTTGTCTTAGCTAATCGTAATACTGTCGCATGGAATTAGTATGGTAAACCTTGTCGCGACCATTTTTTTTAGATTTTCGTTAATAACTCAACAATGCGTCAACCAAAAACAAAAACCCAGGGATCGTTGAAAAGACAATTTAAAGCAGATTAGAAAAAACAAAAAATATACCGGGTGTTTCATTTAAAAAAAATATTCTCGAATGTGCCCCGCTTTAGGGCGACACCCTGTATAATTCAAATTATTTTTTAAATGTGCGTTTTTTGTTACTGTACCACTTTTTATAAAATAAATTCCTCCAGTTTTATTTAATAAAGCCTATATTGGACTTTAACGCACTAATGAGCAACCCTGTATATATATTTGAGGATTTTTACATCATTACTGACGTCTTCCGCATCCCAATCTCCATGCTTTCCTGTCTTCCCAGCCATTTTCAATTAAATTTCTCTTTTCCATGGCAACTTTCACGCCACTTTCCCATGTTTGTTTTGGTCGGCCACGTCTTCTTCTTCGGAGCGGGACCCATTCCCATAACTTCCTGGGCCATCTTTCTTCTCCCATACGCTTCATGTGGCCGTACCACAGTAACCTTTTCGCTTCTATGGTGGTTACAATATCTATATCCACTTCTGCTCTTCTTCTTATTTCCTCGTTGTTAATTCTGTCCAACTTGGTTAATCCACAGCTTCGGCGCCAGTAGTCCATTTCCATTGCCTTCAGTTTTTGTTCTTGTCTTTTTGTAATACTCCATGTCTCTGCCCCATATGTGCTTACACTTTCTACAATGGCTTTGTATATAACTCGTTTAATATGCTTAGTTCCATATTATTGGATGTAGTTGGCGTATGGCTTTCTTTCCTTGCGCTACTCTGCTTTTGATTTCGAGCTCGCTGTCTCCCTTTTCACTTACCACTGTCCCAAGGTATCTGTACGTACTTTCGTTTTTAATTTTATCTCCTTCAATTTCTAAGTCTTCGCCTTTACATCCTACTGTCATATATTTCGTCTTCTCCATGTTTATTTGTAGGCCCCATTTTTGGTACTCCTCTTTTATTTTCCTAAACATATATTGGGCATCTAGCTCATCTTCAGCGCATATAAGCTGGTCGTCGGCGAAGTGTAGGGTGTATAAAAATGTATCCCCGATCGGAATTCCCATATTGCGACACTTTGCTCGCCATATTTTTAGGGCTTCGTTTAAATAGATCTTGAATAAAGTGGGTGCTATGCAGCAGCCTTGTCTGAGTCCTTTGGTTATTTTAAATTTATCAGAAAGTTCTGAGCCGATCTTGATTTGCCCTGTTGTGCCGGTGTAGAGAGTTTTTACAGCATTTATATATTTTCTGCTTATACCACTTTCAGTCATGGCGTCCCATAATTTTATCAGAGGTACGCTGTCGTATGCCTTCTTTATATCGATGTATATTAGGTGGGTTTCAAAATTTCGTGCTAGGCGTTTCTCTAGTAGTTGTTGGAGGCAGAATATACTGTCGATACAGGAGCGACCTGCTCTGAATCCGTTTTGTTCCTCCATTTCTATTATTTCGGTTTCGATGCGTGACTTAAGGATTTTTCCGTATAGCCTCCCAATTATTGTACTTAAGACCGAGATTCCTCTGTAATTAGAGCAATCTTTTTTGTCTCCTTTTTTATGTATCGCTGTAATAAAGCCGTTCGTCCAGTCCTCAGGTATTTTATTTCTATTTAGACACTCGTTGAATAGGTTTGCTAGTTTTTCGTATAGTTCGCTTGGGGCACTTTTTATGAGTTCCATAGGGATCCCCCCTGGACCTGCAGCTTTCCTATTTTTAAAAGTTTTTGCCGTTTTCATTACCTCCTCGGCTGTTATCTCGTCAACTGTTGTTTGAGTCTTCTCTCCATTTTGAACTGTTTCTGCTGTTTCGTTAAATTCTGCTCGATTTTCTGTTAGCAGTTCCTGGTAGTAATTTTTCCACTGATCTAAGTTTATTAACTGTATATTGGATTTATTTCTTTCGAAATTTCATATTAGATTAAAGTAGTTGGTCAAGTTTAGAAATGTCACGACGTCAAAAAGAAGCACTTGCTAAAAAAATTGTACAGTTTTACTTAAAATAAAGGTAACCAGTGCAAAAAGAAGACGTATCACCACTTTACATTGGAAGGAATTCCGGAAAGTACAATATACGAAGTTATACGAAGATACGAATCGAATAAAAAAAACTGATTATAGTCGATTATCAGGACGTCCCAGGTCAGTAGCTACACCAAATGTTGTTCGGCGAATCGAACGAACTTTTTATAAACATCCTGGCATTTCTGTCCGCTATTTAGCAAATGCAATTGGCGTACCTAAAACAATGTTATACCGAATTAAGACTAAAGAACTGAAAATCAAAACCCGTGCAAAAGAAATAATTTTTTTATTGCAAAATTACTACATCAAGTTTGATTTAGTCCGGTTACTTACGGGACATGCTTTACCTTTCTGTCTCTCAACGGAGCACCTATCAGCCCTCTCTCCATCGTTCTTTGAGTTATTCTTAATTTGCTTTGTGATGGTCCATGTTTAGGCATTTTTGGAGAACGGCGCCGAATGCTGCCCAATCCAGACGTCTTGCACGATCAATTTCGTTTTCTTTTCCGTCTTGTACTGGTTGTCCTAAGATTTGTACTCTGAAATTCTCCAATTCTGTTTCGTTAGCTACTACAGAACTACAGGGTACATAATTTTGGGGATTTCAAGTTCATGTTTCCTATTAGTGTTACATATGTATGCTCTTTGTGTTTTATATCTGAGTTTTAGTATTCGTTCTTTGATAAACTGGCAACGGTGTATTTTCGTTTTCCATTCATTTTTTTTTTATTAATGTCGATATTCCTGCAGCTGCATGGTTATCAGCTGTTACACCAGCAGACAATAATATGTAGTCTTTGAGCTCTACTGAACCCTGTACTTTCTTAGTTGTTTCTGGTATTACGGCTATGTCCACATTCATTTCTTTTAGTTCTTGTTCTAGTGCTATGGCTTTCTAAGACAGTCCAAGTACATCCATTCTGCTTGGTTTTTACGCTACGTTTGGCTTTTTACAAGCGAAATATTTACATAATTTTATGCAGAATTTTTCTGCTCGTATCCACGAGACAAGCCACTATAAGAAGTATGGATTTCTACCACCCAAGAAATTGTATTATCAGGTGAAGTTTCTATTCTACTTTGTTTCTCTTTTAGGTGTGCAGAGTTGCCTCTCTACGCTAAAACTCTCTTCCTTTATCTGGGTTTCGTATCGGTAGCAGGGAACCACTGCAGCGCATTAATCCCTACAACAGGAGTTAACACTTTTAATAAAGTGAAACTTAGCCAAAACGACATGTTACTCGAAAATGTTTGTACATTAACTTTAGAGTTTAGTTTTTAATAATTCCGTAAGATTCCCTTGTAAAGCAAACATTTTGTGATTGATACCGACCTTAGGTTAGGTTAGATATGGGAACATCGTAAACTTTCCCTATTTAGAATACAAGGTAAAACAGCAGATTTGATACCGATGGGTTGTTAGGTACGATAAAGATGCCTTCCAGAGTTGGAAGTTCCTTGGGTCTAAAAAATTTGTAGTCGGGTGATACTAAATAACAGTCGACGCGTGTTAAGATGCTTGGCAACCCCTGGTTTAAAGCTCGGTTAAAAGACAAACAGTAAGCCCTACTATTGATAATATGCTTTTACTTTTGTTTCCGTTTTAGATGCTAAAGAAAGACTCATAGCTTTGTTATTTTTTGCGCTGTTAAAATTTACAAACTAATGTAGGTAGGTATGTAGGTTGTTAAACATCTGAATTCCAATTATATTTATTTGTGTAAATTATTTTAAGCGTGTATTCATAGTATTTGTGGAAATTAACGGAAGTAATTTTATTGTTCATGTTTAGATTTGTAATTTCGTTAATTGTGAGAGTAATCTGCGAATCGCAAAGTTATCAGAACACAACTTCTTGCATAATAGGGATTACGAAAATAAAAACTGTCGACTGAATATTGTAAAACGTATAGGAAATTTCATCTCTGATTAAGACACCCTTAACGATTATTCAAATACTATAACAAGAATTATTTGCCTTTATGTAACTGTTTACTAAACAACAATACAATTGTTTAATAATTTGTGTATTATACAATATCCTACGGTCATGATGTACCAAATATTCTGAGAATTAATTTTGAAATTGCCTAACTTAAGTAATAGTATGTTTACACATGTGGAATTTACCCGACATCATTAAATAGGTAATTTACAGATACCTTGCTATAATTTATTTTCAATCTAACAAAAAAATATCGATTTTTTAAAATGGTTCAGGACAAATTTTTCCAATTAAAATTTATTTTTAAATTCAAAATTAACATTCTAAATAAATTTTCGCTGTTTTAAAAATGCTAATTAAACATTGATTTTGCGATTTCATAATAGCTAAAGTACATCTGCAACAAAGCTTCAATAGAATTCAAACAGACAGGCATTCATTTTTAGCCTACTGATATAAAATGTTCATTTAGTTGCGACTGGCTTTGAAGTGTAGGTACCTTCTGATGTAATAGCTGGTTTAATAGCGCATGATATGAACATTTAATATCAAATTGCCCCTTTGATGGTCAGTGTGAAGCTGTTAAACATTTTCAGCTCGTTAATACGTACTTCTATATATAACTTTGTCTTAAAATCTGATATTTGCAGTGAAGGGGAATGTAACCTATTTATTTGTGGTTGAATTAATAATGTAACCGAGCTGAAGTTTTTAAAGTTTGTTATCTTGTTGTTAAGTAATGATTTTTAGTGTTAGTTTAGTCCTGATGGAAAAAATGTTAAATAAATTTTCGATTTAAAAACTTTGTTAGAAGAAATTAGTTTGATTCCTCTGAAAAGATTGTCCTCTTACGGATTTTGAAATTAATTCTTTTCTCGGTTTATAATATATATTTGCAGATTGAATGATTTCTTAAGGTTGATTGATATTATCATGCACGGAACGTTTCAAGCATGTAGCCCATCGGTTCGGGCAACCGCACGGTCGATTCACATTATCGGACGCTGGACTTTTCAAATACGTTCGGTAGAGAGTGGATTTACCAACAACACCCACATAGCACCACCAGTGATTGTGTTTTTAAAGAATGTTACAACCAGTGGCGTATAAAAGGGCTGCCGGCTCGCTCTGACCTAAATTTTGCAAAAGTTATTAGCAGTAATCAAAAATAAAAAGTAATTTCCGAAATTACTTTTTATTTAAATTTCGTTTATGTATTAATTAAAACAGCATTACATTGTATTTTCAACTTAGACATTAATTAAATCGCCTCCGAAAAAACCGCGCACATCATAATACATGAATTGAAAGCTTTCGGGCGGAATACACCGAACAACGTACGCAAATCGGGAAGGTTATGGTTTAGCGTTCAGATTTCAATTGGCACCAAGGACGTCCCAAACTGACGCTCGTATCCCCTCATGTAGTCAGGAATCAGGGACCGTATACTCGATCTTAGGGGGTACAGTCAAAAATATAGTTTTAAAAAGATATGTACCGTGTCCGGAATGACATTGCAGATCCAAATATAGAAGGTGCATCTGTCCGCGAATGCTAAAACGCACAAAAAATATTTTTCGAATTTTTTTTTAATTCTGAAAATTGAATAATTTTATGTTTACATCGCATTTACAAGCATATTTTTTAAAACCGTTGGAAAGCTTATTCTTTCTAAATCCCGATGCTGCCAAAATTATCTCAAAATTGTTGTTAACAAATGCTACATAAATTGTTTAAACATAGCGTACGCGAAATTCGTAGTATAACCATCAGCATCGAGGTATTTTTAAAACTATTGCACATAGATGCGCACTTATATCGAATGAAATATGCAGAAAAAAATGAAAAAGTTTTTAGTGAAAGAATTACTTGCATAGCGTTATTGTTATAAAAGATATGATTTATGTTGGTACACTGCTCCGTCGGATTTCGTTGCGTGTTTGAAGTTCGCAGTACGGGTGTACGATGTACAATACCTGTGTACCTAAAATATTACCCTTATTGCTCATACGTGAATAATTACAAAAAGGCAACACAAACATTAGTGTAAGTAATTATATCTAATATTCTTTATCTATTATTATAACTTAAGGATAAAAATAATACTGCGAATTATAAACAAAAGGAAAATCACATGAAAAATGAAAATCGAAAATTGTAACTTTTTATGAATTTAATTGTAACAATTTACAAGTGTATAATAGCTAATACATTGACACTCACAATAGCAACCTATTATACATTCCAATCCAGCTTTGCTTACTTTCGTAAGTTACATTGGGGCGAACACTTATAGTTATTAAGTTTTGGATAACCAAATTATCCTTCAAACCCAACCAAAATGCTAATTAAACATGAATTGGGGGAATTTTTGGATTTATCATAGTTGTACATTTCCAAATAATTATTTGACGTGCAGCTCCCAAAATGTGTTGATAATATGAATCAGTAGGTGGTAGATTTCAGATTTACAAACGTGAAACAAATTTATTCAAATTTCCTGTAAATGATGGCCGATCATAGAATATTTTGACAAAATGTATTTAGAAGAGGAATTAAATCATTGATGTCATTTTGAGGATAATCTAGTGAAGCTTGTAGATTTTTATCTCCTGCATGCATTAAACATTTTCTTACGACGTTGGATTTTCCTTTTTTATACAGAAAGCTACTTAAAACTGTATCGTAGCCAGCGTCGCATGGACTTTATTTTCCACCATTAATAAATTTAAGCTAAGATTTTGTCATTAATTTACCTTACCCCTAAAAACTCACGTGCCGCCACTGGTTACAACGTTTTAATAATGAATAACTGTATGTAATTTTTCTGCCTTAGTTTAAATTTAAACAGCATTCTCTATAAGTCATCTTCTATTTCAAATATTGAAACTGCATCTTCGACGTAACAGATTATTTATTCAGTTGTTTCTACTTCCGCGATACTCTGATCCATAAATCTTGACAATTGAAATAGGTATTGTTTTCGCAACATAAAATTTAACTAGATGAGGTTTCTGCATTACATGTAGTGTTATTTTAAGTTCAAGGTGAAGTTGAATGTTAATGTAACATTTTTTTGTGTATTGTTATTTAATTCATTTATTTTCAACATATTTTGTTATAACTATCATTAGTTATAATTATTTAGCCCTATGTTTCCTCTATGTTAAAGGGTAATTTCCCTCATATTATTGTGTTAGTCTTGATTACCGCGATATTTGACCTATTTTTGCATATTATCTTTATGCTTCTGTCATTTGAAAACATTTTCATAGTTAAATTGATCCTGGGTTTACCTATTATCCTTAATTCAACCAGTATCCTTTTAATCCTTCTTCTGTGATTGTTTTGTAGATGTTTTTCTATATCCCAATCCTGATTTCCTATTGATTTCTATTTCTTCTCAGTGTTGAATTACTGTAGTCTTTGATTAGTTGTGATTGTCAATTTTGATTGGATTAAAAATACTAGTTGTGTTTGTGGAGATTAGTTAATCTAGCGGCGCGCTATTTAAAAACCAAAAGTTCTTCGAATGCGTGCGCTAGATTATTTTATCGTTGCTGCACTTTAACGAATGCGAGTTTGGAAATTTTCCCTTCCGCTGCGCGAAGATTGATTTTGAGGCACTGTTCAATTTGACTTTGAAGAGTCAAGATGTATTTTTCACATCGTTAATTTTTGCGATAATTCTTTGAAGTAAATTCCTAATTTGCAAACCTTTATATGGGAAATGGTGAAGATTGAGTCCTATTTCTTTCCAGAAATATTAAACAGGGATTTTGGATTTTAAGGCCTCAATTTTTCCGATTTTAAAAAAGCAATTATTGGTGAGCAATTTTTTATCTTTTCGTATTTTATCTGCTTAGCCGTAACTAATTTCTGAACTGTGGTTGCAGCCTTTTTATTCTAGCCCATTGTTTCAACGGATTTTTAACTAACTTTTGGTTAGTTGGTTTTTTCATTTTGAATGCTTGAAGATTAAAATAGCGTTTCAACTCCATTTTGTGCAGTAAGCATCTGGTAACTTTCCTGTGGAATTTTCCATTGGTTCCATTTGGTTTGACAATCTGTTCTCCAAGTCATTTTATCAGCGAAGTCAAGAATTTAGAAGATTCTTATCATTATTGGATATCGGATTTGTAATTTAGTAAGTGTTATTTGTTAGTATTAATTATTTTGTATACATATATGGTTTGTTAATTTATTTTTGATTCTTTATTTCCCGGAAGTAATTAAGATCGAATTGGTGTGGTTAAAGTTACTTTTTTACTTCAGTTAAATTAATCCTGATCTTTATTACTTACGGTATTTCCTTTATGATATTTTTAATTAAACAACTTGTGTTAATTTTTATTCCTGGTAATTTTTATATTCAAGAATTTCTTAATGTAATTTTGTTTATATCAATAGATACGTTTATTGTTACCATTGTGTTTCATTATTTTATTAGAACTTTGTGCCCTAGCTGGACTAGTAGGCCACCCGGCATTGATTTTAACGATAATTTTTCTATTATTAATTATATAGTTAAACTGTCGCGAAAAATTCTTGGTTTTTCCTGTGATAAATTTCAAAATTAATAGATATCAAGGGTGATTTAAGTTTACACCACCTAAGTAGAGATACATTAAAACCCTAGAACGGCCAAGGTATTTTATGTTACGTGGACGGCTAACGAGGGTGCTCGGCGAATCCAGTGCTATTTCTCATTCTAAATGTAAATAAAATCCATTTTATCATTATACTTTTATTTTATATACTGAAAACGGCTTTATGCATACAAAAATTTGTATTTTTAACAACATAAATTGTGTCCATTTAGTCACTATCATCTTTAGTATAGGTTACAGCATCAAGTCGCATGAAATACCAACATGTAGCAAAAAAATCCCTAAGTTGACCATAATATATGACCCTTTACCTCAAGTTCTAAGCCAACAATGCAAAAAGAGATAAGTAAGATACTCGATACACATAACATTTTTTATCACACGTATGACCGACCGACGGGGCGGTTCATTGAACCCACGCCTGTTTAAAGAAGTTTTTATTCGCTAAAATTATAACTTGAAAAAAATGTATAGTATACCACATGTAACATCACTACATACCTGAGGAATACAAATTTTTTATAAATACGATATAGAAGATATTGATAAAGAAACTAAGCCATAGTTTCGACGAACCGCCCGTTCGCCGTTCTAGGGTTAATCGACCACGTAGCTTAACTGCTTATTAGAGTGCAAGAGTGGCAACTTTGTTAGATGAAGGACGAAGTATCTGTTATGTGATCAGTCTGCTAGGTGTTAATCATTCGACAATTAGAAGATTTAGGAAAACTGAGAGACATTCTATATGAAGTGGACAAAGTTTTTGAGAAACAGAAGATGTTCAAGTGCCGAGCTTACAACAAATGAACTTTCAACAGTCTGTTAGGATTTCAGTGGTAACTGTTAGGAGAAGACTAAGGGAATCAGGATTAGTTATTAGATGCCCCACAATTGCACGGCTGCTCACCAGAATAAACGGAGTAGCTCCATTTGCAGGAAATAATACACAGTGAACCATAGATAACTGGAAGACAGTTTTTTCCACAGATGAAACCATGAACAAGTATGACAAAGACCCAAAGATTTATTGTCTGCAACACCTCAACAAGAGAACCATTAGGTGGTGTGTCAAAAATATTCTAAAGAGGAATTTGCATTGACATCCGCACATAGTTAGCCCCTACTCAACAAAGGTCAATGAATACTCCATTTTCTCTATCTAGAAAACATTCTGCAGCACTATGACATGCTGTTTGGTGTTTGCGCCATAGGAAATAAAAATCGTAACGCAAGAAAATGCCCGTCCGTAGGTTACACGACTGACCACCGCGAAGCTCCGACTCAAATTCAATCGAGTGCCCGTCGAACATTTTAAAAAATAATAGAGCAACATTTCCTGCTCCCAGGAATCATCCAGGACTGGAATTCTTTGGGAATGTGATACCATTCCCCAAGAAATCATTCAAAATTTGATAAGAAGTTTTCCGAGACCAATGCTTGTAGTTATTAGGGCTAGAGGTAATATTTCGAGTTATTAGTGTTTTATAACATCAAACGTTTGTTTGTTTACAGTGTTAAATAAAATTTCTTTCTCTGTTTCGACATTAAAATGACATTATTCTAGCACACTTTTTGGTGCTAGAATGAGCTTCATTCTTAAACGAAATACCCAAAATATACAAAATACTTAGGCAACCATTCAATGCTAGGCAACAAAAACGTCAAATGTCAAACTTCTGTCAACTGGCAAGCGTAAATCGCTGTTACTAACCGAACTATTTTACCAAAATTTCGCTTAATGGAAATTGTTAAGTATTTTTTATAACAAGAAACATAAATAAATAATGTAGCTAGAAGTTGAAACGGAAAAAATAGTATAAAAAACTCGTTATAGAAGGCAATTCGAGCATTCGTCCGTTCGGTCACTCGCCGCTACGCGTGCTACAGGTGATTATTCTACTGGTGCGTTAATTTTGATCAGGGGTTTAGTTACAAAGCCCTATCAAGAAAACCCCTAGGTACTGCAAAGAAGTTAAAGAACTAGCATCACAGAAGAGAATAATCTATTTGGAATTATTGAATTATAGAAACAAAAAAGACAAAGGAAACACATCAGAACTAGAAACAAGTCAGACACGAAGTACAGGCGAAGATGAACATGATAAAGAGGGAACATTGAGAAATGTTCACAACCGATCTGGGATAACTATTCGGTATGCACAAACAAATATGGAAAACAATCATACCCCAAAGAAAAGAAATGAAAGAAAACCAAAAGTAGCATTAACAGAATGGATAGAATACTTCACCTAACTATTCAGCATGAAAGTAAAATAAGAAATAGAAACAACAGTAATACCAAATCAACATTAAGATAAAATCGTAATTTTACAACAAGACGCAAAGGAAACGATTATGAAACTAAGGAACAAAAAATCAACCCGTGAAGATAATATAAACAACAAGCTAATAAAATATGGAGGCACAGAGGGAGTGCTAGAAGAAGAGGCCTCTAAACTTAAGAGAATGAAGATATCAGAAATACCACTAGGATGGAAAACAGGTATCGTAATGCCAATCTTCGAAAATGCAGGAGAATGGAATACCAGAGGCATCAATGTACTAAATACTACACTCAAGACTACTACAAAAATTCTATACTATAAGCTAATAAATAATAACGGGTGTTCATAAACAGTCGTCATCCCAGTAGGTTTTGACTTCAGAAACGTATGTCTATTAAAATTGAGCAAAAATGCAAACATCATTATTTACAACAGCAAGTTTTATTAACTGTCAAACAATGTGTCAAAAGTAAACCAAACTGAACTGAGATTACAATAACTGTTGGAAATGGTGACCATTTTCTTGAATACACAAATTAACTCTTCGCTTCATGCTTTCAAATACATTTATTAGCATATCTGGTGTTATTTGGTCGCACTGGTGTTGAATGCTGTTTTTCAAATCCCCCAATGTGTGTACTGGGTTTCTAAACACATTATTTTTAATGTACGGAAACACGAAATAATCCAAAGGCGTAAGGTCGCAAGAACGTGGTGGGTAAAGGTCTTTACTTATTAAACGGTCATCGAAAAATTCTCGTAAATAATTTAAAGTAACATGTGCAACGTGCGGACGCGCAGAATCCTGTTGAAAATATCCGGTTTGCAACTCGTCATCGTGGAGTTGATTTATAAACGGTTCCAGCATTATGTTCCGATAGTTTTCAGCATTTATAGTCTCTTCAAAAAATATTGGGCCTATTATTCTTCTACGACTTACTGCTAACCACAACCCTATTTTAACAGGATGCATCGTTGCTTCTCTAAAGTAATGAGGGTTTTCGGTTCCCCACATACGCATATTTTGTGCATTAATGTAACCATTCAAGTGCACCCAGGCCTCGTCTGAAAAAAATGTCTTATCGAGTACATCATTGTTGTTCAAATTTTCATTAAACCACTGGCAGTACTGAACTCTTTTCACATAATCTGGACCTAACAGCTCCTGGTACATTTGTAATTTGTATGGATGCGAGTGAATATCCTTTTTTAAAACATTGTACAAAGTTGTTGTACGAATGTCTAGTTCTTGGGAAAGCCTTCGAACTGAAGATGTAGGTCGCTCTTCGATCGCGTTTCTAACCATATTGACAACATGTTCCGTGCGAAGTCTAGGTCTTCCACCTCCCCGTTGTTTATCAGTTGAAGCAGTTTCCCGAAAATTTGCAAGTGATCTGCTCAACTGCTTCCTAAACTGATTGTGGTTAAACACTACATTTGGAAACCTCAATCTGAATTCATTTTTAGAAGCTTCGATCGAGTATTGCCATTCTCCATTTTCCAGTACTCCATTGCGAAAATAACTTTCGAGCATAAATGCTTTCTGTTGCGGCGTAAACATGATTTCAAAACTGAACAAACCTAAACGCGCTATGACAGTACTCAATGACGTTTCATAAAACTAGTTGACGTTTTCCAAGCTTCATTGTGTTGCACGAATTAATCAAAGATATAAAATTTTGTTTTTAAAGGCAACTGGGATGACGACTGTTTGTGAACACACGTTATATCAATTTTGAAGAACGAGATGGTCATATAAGAAGAAGATTATGTGCCGATGCATATATGACGGCTAGAAGTACATTTAATATTATTTGCTACGCAGACACTTATTTAACAGAACATGCCAAAAATGACATCTGAAACTCGCAGAAGAAAAACAAACTCGTTTACAAATCCCTGGAACCAGTACGATGCAAGTTAACGATAAATCATAAAATAATTGAAGAAATTAGGCAAGTGCGAGAACAGTTAAAATACAACGCCATTTGACAAAAGCAAACGGAGTTGCTGGATGTACGAATAATCTTATATGGAAAAACAAATACCTCAGTCAAGAAGCAAAAGTAAGAGTTTATAACATGAAACCTATCCTCACCTATGCAACAGAAGCCATGCCAGATACAAAGACAACCTAAGGATAAACACAAACAACATAAATAAACATGTTAAGAAGAATAATGGGAAAACTCAGATATGACAGTGAAGAAGCACTGATGGCACGCCAGGAGTAGTACTCCAGTGCCACAACGCACTGGATAATAATGTCCTACAACTTATATGGCTTAAAGGACACGCAGGATTGTATGGAAATGAGCAGGCTGATAAATTGGCCAGAAGTGGCTCAACGCAACCCTTTTGTGGCCCGGAACCAACAGTGGTACCATCCCTGGCTCTACTCCATACAATAATAAAACAAGAAACCCATAGTCGTCACTACGACAGATGGGTTGGATAAATGTCATCAAACGGATAAGCCCCGTCATCGACATTGCCTAAATTTGGTATGCAGTTATCAAGAAGGAGACTACGACTTCTTGCGGGTATACCTTCGGGACACTGCAAACTCAAGAAACATATGTACCAATTAAGGCTAACTAACAGCCCGACCAGTAGAGGGTGTAATTGGGCGAAAGAGAGAGAAGGTTGGGGGATTTCTGGCCTGATATGGCAGGAATCCGTAGCACACCCTTGGTTAACATCCTCAGTTTTACTGAGAGGGCTGAATGGCTAAAATAAGATCACCAAGGTTGTGTGAATGATTTTCTAGGGGTAGCACAATGGGCGTCTAAGGTCTAAGTCCACATGAACATCGCCCACTTCAAATCTAGAATCCAGAATCCAGAAATATGACTGCTAAACGTAAATATAAAGGAAGTCTGTAATGTAACAGATATAAACACATGGATTACAGAACGAGGAAGATTATGGAATGAGCACATATTTAGGTTGGATGAAACAAGATTAGTAAAGGTGGCTAGGGACAACAAACCAAACATAAAAAGAAGAGTGGAACGTCAAAAAAATGGGGGGGGGGGGGGTAGTATGCAAATTAAACGTTGGCATATAATAAGGTCCTAAGCAAGTTCAAGAAGGAGAAGATAATAATTTGGAAGCATGGCCTATTACAGGCTATAAAGGTAATGAATGCTGTATTTTTGATTGTCTATCAAAGCCTAAATACCAAGTTTAGTGCATTCGATTTAATGAAAATTCTAAATTAATCTCAAGCTTTTCAAATTTTATTGGGCACATTAGTAATATGTATATTGATACGTTTTCTAAATGAAACGCTTATTTGTGTTCTCTCTTAACTTATACTATATATTATTAATTTACAGAACGAAATCACTTGAGAAAACAAAGTTTACTCGAAACTGCTTCCCGTGTCACTCTTGAAAGACTTCCAATTGACAGATAAGAGTAAAATATCTATTTTACTGTAGGAATATTTAATTCCTGCATTTATAAAATAGTTGACAGAGTACCTTAATGATAAGAATTTATTTTCTCTATTTGCAAAAATTCGACAAAATTTAATAAATATTGAGATGATATTTGTGGTGTAAAAGATATTGGAGTTCGATGTATTTTATTATTGAAGTTAAACTTATGGTTGACTGTAATTATTCATTGTTAATTGAGTTTTATGCTTTAATTTAATTTCATTCATAACTAAAATATAAAAATAACAATCTAGTTGGCCAGGGTAGAATAGTTAAAATGTTAAAAAAATGTTGTTATGTTGTAATTGTAATTTATATAGCTAGAAACGCAGGGATGTGTGTTGAAAGAAATTTATTATTTTGTAACCATTACCAAGGAGCAGGAAAGATATTTTTATTAGAAGAAACTATTAGGGAACCTGGACAACGGAAGAGAAAAAAAATAAATAAATAAATAAGTGGTGCGAATTATTCTTCTTAAAAAAAGAAAGAAATCGTGTTTTCCTTTGAGAAGAGAAATATAAATAAATATGAAAAAGGACGAATTATTCTTCGTAAAAAGGAAGTTGTATTGTCCTTTAAGAGAAGATAAAATAAAGAAATAGGTGGTTTTTCCTTTGAGAAAAGCGGAAGTTGTAAGTTGATATTGGAATTAAATGAAAAGTTGTCCTGGTCATTGAGATATTGGAGTTGATTGGAGGATTATTCTGCTTATCTGGATATTCGAATTAGATAGGGGGTTGCAGAGTACTAATTTTGAATTGATTTGATTTGGATAGGATTCACAGTTGCGTGGGCGTATTAAAACCATTACCTATAAATAAATGTTAACAGTGAGACAAATAAATATTAAGAAAGCTAGCAAAGATAGGATATAAATTAAAAAGATTCTGCATAAAATTTACATTTGTTATGATTGAGTAATTGTTATTATTGAACAAAATTATATACATTTTTTTGTAATTGATGAAGTAAGTGCCCAAACTGCATGGTCTTCTGGCACTAATTTTACAACATAGGAACGTAGGATTACATACACATGGAGTTGCATACTTGATGTTAAATACAGCATACTCTATATTAAATGGAACAATTTTGAGTCCTTGAGAAACTTTAAAAGACTGGTCACGTGCTCACTTTCAGAAAGCACCCCTTGAAGGAAAGCCTTAGTAGAAAATTTTTTTCGCGCTTCCTTCCATTTAGCACATTCTAGGAAAATGTGTCGTGTTGTAAGAGTAATACTGCAATTTTTGTCATTTTCGCATTTAGGGGGATCATTTCTTTTGAGTAGATAATCGTGCGTAAGTTTGGTGTGGCCAATTCTTATACGTGTTACCACCGTTTCCTCTTTTCTATTTAGATTGCCGTTGGATCTTTTAATGGGAAGTATCAGTGGATAGTTTTTTGACGCTGCAGTTGCAGACCATTTTGTGTAACATTTGTTTATTATGATTTGTTTTATATGTGATTTTAAGTCATCTTCTGTGGTACTTATAGATTGTGTCATAAGTTGTTTTTTGTTCTGCCTTTTTTGCTTGACCATCAACTTCTTCGTTGTCGGATACTTTGTAACGTGCCACCTATTTTTAAAGCCTTATATTTAAGCTGTAAGTAAAATTACAGATCAATAAGTCGTTCAACGGAATTTTTTCATCCGGATGTTGTTCCGCTAGTACGGCGCCGTCACCGCGTAATCAGCGATAAAGTCCAGCTTGCAGGCTTACGTGAGAACATAATCTTTCCCCCGTACTTGAACAGTTTCCCTACGTCGACCTATAAAACGTATAAAAGCAGAGCTCCAACCGAAGTAGTTCACTTCGATTCCGGAGGGAATTCATCGAACCCGGCCCGGGTCTAGAACCTTCACCGACCTCATCCTCTAATCGTCGGCCCCTCACAGGAAGACGTAAAACCCCGTTCCTAACCCCGTCGGCCCCTCACAGAAAGGCGTAAAACACCGTTCCCAAACCGTCAGCCTCTCACAGGAAGACGTAAAACACTGTTCCTAACCCCGCCGGCCGCTCACAGGAACACGTAAAACCTCGTTCCTACTCGGACCGACCGCTCCAAGTCCCGCACGTTTACCGTAAACCACCGTTCACCAAGTCCGACCGTAACCGAGGTCCCACCGGTCGAGGACGTAACCGCCGCCTAGCGTACACCGCCGTTCACTAGTACCGACCGTTCCAAGTCCCACACGTCGAAGAAGCGATCGCCGTTGCCCGTAAAGACGACGTCAACCGAGACAGATTTCCCTACGGGAACCGCTTCACACCAGGATACTAAAAGTAGGTGCTTCACTTACCTGTGGGGACACGTACCGAGTAACTAACGATCCCGTAATTACAAGGCAGATAGGCACTTCGCACCGCCGAGATAATAAATAATAGTCAGTTTTACGTTTGTTTACTAAATAGCACTCGCTTCCGTCGCCGCCAGTGGGTCACTGATCATTCGCGGGGATCGTCCCACCACAGTCACGCTAAGACGGACATGCGCTGTGGCAAACGCAGCGAAGCCGGTACCAGGAATACACAAACTACAATTATTGTTGACCAGAATTATTATTATTATTTCATTATTTGTACATAATTTATTTTACCGATTAAGTATTGTTTTATTGTTTACCAGAATTACCGTGATTATTGATTTGAAATACATTTTATTTATCATAACGTTTTACAAAACCTCTGTGATATTTTAGTTGAGCTGAGATTCTACCCTGGCTTCGGCTGAACTACCCAAGGGCCACTAACCCCGAAGTAGGGCGTTACAACATTAATATGTGACGGAACCCATATGACATCAACTTCCTTATTTTTACATGTTATTTTTTGTCGAGCGGAGTGAATTTGTTGGACGTATTCGTTGCGTGAGTAGATGTCCATTAAACATTGTACTACACTAGAGAATCTGTTATGATCGTGAATTTATGGTTTTCGTTATTCAATACGTAAAGTAAGGCTTCCTTAATATCATATAATTCTGCATTATAGATGTTTTGAACTGTGCAGCAGTTTGGTTATGTACAATTAAAAAGACTAAGAATTTATCGAACCTTCAGGACGACTCTAATAATGAGCCAACGCGGGGTCGTAATCATAGCAATATATTTATAACGCTCAAATTGGTTAGAAATTAATAAAAGATTGTGCCATGTTATGGTGTGAAAAAATCGAAATTAGACAAAAACAAATAATTCCGAACATAACACTTAAAATTTTCATTCTCTAAATATTAAAAACTGCAGATCAAATGATAAAATGTTAGAGCCTTAATTAATTATAGCCAGTCTAGTTAATCAAAACTGATACCAATCCATTTTTTTTTTTTTTTTTTGAAGAAAACCATTTGAATGTAGTGTCACGTCCTGCCAACCTTTAAAAGAAATAACAAAGGAAATAAAATATAACTCAAGTTATTTGAAATTTATTGCATTTCGTTTCAGACAGTAAAATTGCACGTATTTTAAAAGAAGCAACAGCGGAGATGATAAACCACAGCATCGTTGTATAAATTCGTTTTGAAGTACAAGTGAAGGTGTTCCAACCAATTCTTGCAACACTTTCTGAATTACAAGTTATTCCGAAACCTTACATTTAATGCATTTATAATCTTATAAATTTACTTGGGTGCAGTTTCTGATTCTTTCAAGAAATACGCGTTGTGTAAAATAAACATTATTATGAAAACTGAATTGAAAATTTCTTTAGGTTTCGATTCGGTTGGTGGTACTGGGTGTTTAAGTTTTTTGGCCAAATTAAACCTGTTATTTTAGTTCCAACAAGCAGGTGGTTTTTTTAGGCCATGGAATTCCATGTGACTTGGTGCAAATTCTTAATCTATTGCGCCATTTTATTCAAGATTAAGCGAGTTTTATTTATTTTACGTTACAGTATAAGCCATTTTGTAGTTTAAAGTTAAATCGGGCCATTAATTGATTAATCCTGCTGTACAACAGGTGGCTGCTTTGGTTAATTTGCATTGGCGTTACACTGAGTCTTAAGTAGCTAAAACTTTGCATAAAAAAGGACTAAACAGTAAGTGATCAAATAATTGAAAAATTAATTAAAGAGACCTAATTTAATAACTTATTTTCTGAACTTCTTGCCTTATTAATTAACAAATTTCAAGCTTTCTTAAAGACAGAATTTCTAAAAACTTTCATTTTAATGAAAATTTCTTTGAAGACCTCATAATCAGGACTTACACTAAAATTCTTTTAGCTTCACATGTTGCTTATGAAGAGTAAGTGATGTGTGCTGTGTATTCCATTTAAACATTTTATGTGGGTTTCGTGTTACTTTAACACTGAAACGTTTTCAGTGTTGCCTAAAGTCTTTTTATCGTAATAATTAAGCGGTTTATGCAAATCTCAGTTGTACGTGCTTTGTGAGACAGGTTTAAAATATACTTTCAAACTACCTACTGCTTGATATTCCTTTCGTTTTTCAGAAGATTGGGGTCATTTGTATTAATAAAAAGGCCGTTTTATTTTATGCTCGTTAAGAGTGGCGAATGTTGTAAATTTGAAATTAGAATGTTTTTTTAGGACTTTTGGTTCAAAATTATTGCTTTCAAGAACTTAAAACAAACTCATAACAAACATCTTACTCAAATAGGTAAGCGTGTAATATTAGCTGATGTGGGAAATCCTGGAAATAGATAGCTCTTTTCGTCATTATTTGAACCATGGATGGTTATTTGAGAGTATGACAAGTTTCCCCAAAAGAAGTTATAGAACGATTCAAAAGCAATACGTTCGAAGTGTCAAACTGTCTGTTAAGAATTGGTTTAGCTTCATTGTTTCATTCTTCCAAAACAGTGTATTCTCTAAAATACTTTACAGATTAATTTATATTGAAACCCACAGCGAACTTGGTCCAAGTCTTTTTTGTTAATAGCTTTCATCATACGGCCTTCTTTTAAGTAACAGCTTTCAAAATCTTGACGGTTTATAAAAATTTACACGCCATCGCCGAGATTTGAACCTCTGTGAACAGGTCTCAAAGCAGGCTTTCAAACTTCTTTTTCGTTACCAAGACCTCCAACTAAGTTTTCAACCTACGAATTATCATAAGTCTAAACAGAGGCGTATTTTTGCATTTTCTTTAAATAGATAAAACTCGTATAAGTTAATTTATTATTTTACTCATATAAATTATTGCAAGGTTTAGAAAATTGTGTGTCGTAAATGTTCCATTATTGTTCCATTATTCTTGTCTCTCTAGTTACATCATGTCATAAACATTGTAAACTTTTGCGTTCATAATTTAAGCTACCTGCGGATGTAGGTTAGAGATTATAAAACTTTGACGACAGCGAATAAATAGCTACATAAAATTATAAATGCACTTTTCTAGTTTCTAGGATGATATTCACAGAAGACGAATTTTTGGTTTATTTTGGCTAAACGCTAAATTGACAAATATTTCAGAAATGTCAAAAAATACATACATATTATGTTAAATCGATATTCAATAGATTAGTGTTGCAAAATGAGCTTAAATTAAATAACTACAGAAATTTCAAGGTAAAAAGTAAAAATTTGATAAGCTATCACCAAAGAATGTTATTTTGCTCTCTTTAGCAGTATTATAGTCTCACATCTCGGCTTCTTCTATTTCTCTTTCTGATATGCTTCTAACTTCCGGTTCCAAATTTAAAGAATATCCACACGTCTTTTTCCGTGTCACCAGTCTGAATTTGTTCCTTTTTGCCCTTCAATTTGTCTATGATATATTTACCACGACTTCATCATCATCTATTAGCTCGAAGTTATGAACACAATATATTCTTCATAATTTTAACAAATCTGCTTCCTTGTACTGATGGATATCTCAAGTTGAAGTTATGAGGATAGATTGAAAAGTCTCCAGAACGACAATAAAAATACAATAATGCTAACTTTATTTTTCAATAATCCCCTCGAAACTGAATACATTTCGCCTAATTGGGTTTCACGACTCCCTAGTTGAATGAAGTACATTTCTTCCAAATCTCCAAAATAGGCGTTTACAGCCTCGATCGCCTTTTTATTGACAAAAACTACTTCCCAGAAAAGAATTGACACCTTTCCATGCATTTGAATGGTCTACCAAATGCTTCAGAACCTATTCATCTTGTCTGACATCTTGTTTTGATTATAGTTTCGATTCTGGTGCGTAGAAAATTACGCATGAATAGGTACCTACCTCTCTGAACTCATATTAAAATACGAAATACTCAGCTAAAGTTCGAGCTAGAATTCGTTTTTGCTCTGGGCTAGGCAAATGCGGATAGCTTTTTCACGCCCACTTCCTTGCATTAAATATAAATTACCCATTGTTAAGAGATGCGTTGGCACTCAGAATCTAGCACATTTTCATTCGAAATTGTATCTAAACCATATCATGGATTTTATGAATCAGTTTCTGGTGTGGGAGACATTTTTGGCCGTCCTAAAATGTATGCAGCCGTCCCTGAATTTCACCATCCAACTGGTGGTGAAGAATAGCATACAACCTGAATTTGATTTTCATGGCAGTTTACCCCTTCAGAGAAAGAATTTTATACTTGTGCTCGAATTTACAATTTATGTGTAAGCGAAATCGCGAAGTTGTTCTGTTTACTATTTGAAAGATCAATTTGAATTTCTTTGTCATTTTATGATATCAAAAAAGATTTGGGAAAAATTCATATTAATTCTTGCATTGGCTTGAATATTAGTCTTTTAAAACTTAAAAGTATTCTTTAGTTTCTTTTAAATCTTTGTTCATGTCTGGCATTTATACGTGTTTCTTACCAATGGTTTTATTACTGTATATAGAGAATTTTGACGAAATTAGGTCAAATCAATAATATCATCGAAATGCAATATTGTAATGTGATAGGGCAACATTGGAAAATTATTATAAACATAATTTTAGTTATTCTATCAATTGGCAGGAAATACATTGTTATACAGGGTGTCCAGGATAAGGATAAAATGCATGGTGATCTCGAAAACGGTAAGAGATAGAGATTCGGTTAATTAGAGAGAATGTTCAGCGGCTCAAGCACTACCAAGATCCAGCTTTAAATCCCTTTTGTTTTCGGCACAGAATGAAAAAACTGAATTTTTCAGATTTAATTTTTCGCACCTAGTTCAGTTGTTATTGAAGATAGCAGAAATTAGTTTGCACAATATTCAGGCACTTTTTTACGTAGATTTTGAATCTGAAATTAAAATTAACATCGGACGAAAACTTTTCGAGATATTGACAAAAACTTTTTTTTTAAGTATGCGTCATTTATTTTCGAAAATAACGGAGTTATACGTAAAAAACTGGCTATGATAAATTACTCGTGAAAACAATAGGAAGCTTAGCAAACAGTTGCAGTTGCAACATACAGTTGTCATTCGTACCAGATTCAAAGCGTAAGCTTCTCTACGCAATTTATTTATACATAGTTAATTATTAATATTCTAACAGAATTCTAATGGAACATTACTGCAACAGTGAAAAGTTTTACATGGTTACCTGCTACATTTTGTGGCAAAGGAATGGGGTAAATGCTCAACAGATGTATCAGAACCTATATGCTGAAAGAACGCCGCCTGGGCTAACTATGTTTAGAAGGTTAGTAGCTAATTTGGAAGAATATGTAGCTTTCGGAAAACCTAAAACAGAAAGGCGAAGACAACCAAATGAAGAAATTTAAAATACCATTTTAGAAGCAGTTGTTCAAGATCCTAGCATGTCTACTAGAGAAATCGAAAATGAAACCGTAATACCTAAATCCACGGCACATAATATGGTTTTACAAAAACATAATTTCCATCCATACAAACATCATATTTGCCAAAGCCTTAGAGTAAGAGATACCGATAGACGCAGAACATTTTGTGAGTGGTACATACGTGAAAGTGACAATAATATAAATTTTCGCTTTAAAATTTTATGGTCAGATAAAAGCAGATTTACCAATAACGGTTTATTTAACAGAAATAATTTTCATCACTGGGCATCCGAAAATTCGCATTTAAAAAGAGAGTCCAGACATCAAGTTCGCTTCGGATTTAATGTTTGGTGTGGAGTTTTAGGGAGAAGGTTAATAGGACCAATAATTTTTGACAACCCATTAACCTCAATAACGTATCTTCAACTAACTTATTACAAATCGACGTAGAAGATATTCTTGATGATTTACCTTTGCAAGAAACTAATAATTGTTGATTTCATCAGGATGGGGCTCCACCTCACAATTCAAGGATAGTTGCCAGTTATTTAAACGAGCGTTTTGGAAATCGGTGAATTGGGACACACGGAACTGTTGCATGGCCACCTAGATCCCCAGATTTTACCCCAATGGATTATTTTCTTTGGAATTACGTTAAAAACCAAGTGTATAAACGAACTTATAGTAACATTGATGATCTTAGAGACGCTGTGCTTCAAACATTTCAAAATATTCCATCCCATACTTTATTGAGAACAGTGGAGTCTGTTACCCGAAGATGCTACTTGTGTCTTAGAAAATGATGAAAAAAATCCCTTTCAAATGCTGACATGGCCATCTTTAACACATATTTAAAAAAACAAAGTTTATGTCAATATCTCGAAAAGTTTTCATCCGATGTAAATGCTAATTTCAGATTCAAAATATCTACGTAAAAAAGTACCTTAATAATGTGCAAACCAATTTCTGCTATCTTCAATAACAATTGAGCTAGGTGCGAAAAATAAAATCTGAAAAATTCAGTTTTTTCGTTCTGTGCCGAAAACAAAAGAGAATCTATGGAGTTTAAAGCTGAATCTTGGTAGTACTTGAGCGGCTGAACATGTCCTCTAATTTAACCTGGACACCCTGTATATCTCAAAACAGTATCATCCGGCCCCGATGGCGTCAAGGTCAATATATTTGTCTTGCAAACCAAACATCTCAGATGTGATTCTCGATCCAGAGAGTAAGTCCCGTGACAATACGATGTTTGGCACGATAAAGATCTCATCCAGGGGCGGAAAGCACTCAAATTCGACAAAATTCTAGTCGGGTAGTGTCAATGATCATAGTAATCGTGTTGAAACCTCTAGCAATCGGAAGCCTACATTTGACCCAATGAATGAACCAACCAATTAACAATAACAATATTATTAGTTTTATAGCAAGTTTGGCATTAGTAATTTATTTAATATCATTGTTTTCGTTTTATGTATTTATTTATTTTGGACGAAATCTACGCTTGCGGTTGTCGGGGATTTCAATGTTCACTATTATAATTATTATTATCACTACCCAACTACATTTTTGTGGAACCCAAGGGATTTCTATCCCTGGAACGGATCTTTATGGTGCCAAACATCGTATTGACACACGACCTATAGCTGTACATCGTACATATCACCGACCTGGACCGAAAATCGAACCCAGGATATCTGGTTTACAAGCCGAGTATGCTAACCTTGACGTCATTAAAGCCGGCTGTTTTTATTTTAGTAACTGCTAAGGAGTATAAAAAGTTATTAAATACTTTGTTCTGTAAAACCAATTTTCAACCTTTAAACATTAAACGTTAAATTACTTTTATACAAAGTGAATCATAATAAGCAATTCGAAGCTAATTTCGCCCAAACAAAGATGAAACAGACTGTGAATTACGAGTTAGTAATTGCATTTTCCCTGATTTCGATTCTATTATTTAGTAAACATTTAAAATGTTTAACTACTTTAAAATTTTTATATTCGACCATAAAGTCGTATAGATTTACTGCTACTGTTTTGTGTTCGTTGATGGGTAATTTAATGTTCTGGACTTGCACTTTTGTTTGTGTAAAGGGTTTCAGTTGATCCTTCCAATCTCGCTACTAGATTGATAAGCATCCGCATAACTGTCTTAATTATTTGTTGGAATATGTGTTGTTGATCACTATTTTGCCTTCTGAACTTACTCCTTTGGTCGTAAGGAATATCTTTAACCTAGTTTTGGACTTTTGTTGATCACTCTTATTACATTTATAAATTACAGGTAAAATACATAGGTATCCTGCTTCCATTTAGCCATGTTATCGGATCATTTTATAAAGTATGTGAATAGATGGCGTATTGTATTCTAATGCCCTTTATAATATTTGCCACGCGATAATAGTTATTTACTGAAGGGTCAGGAAAATGATCCATTACTTACGAGGAGCCACAGTGAAATAGGAGGCACTCTGTGCCGAGTATTTTACAGGGTTCCCAGTAAAGTAAGACATTTTACTGACAAGTCGTGTATTAATTTTTTTCTGAAACCCCCAATTATAATAAAAATTAATATTTATTAATTTAATAAATTGAATGGGACGATTTTCTACGTAGGTACCTATCTAGTACATAGTACGTTTCTCTGTTTCTAAGGTGACAGATATAAAAATAATGTCTGTTTCTAAGGTGACAGATATAAAAACAATATGTAAATGTTTTCGTGACTAGTCAAGGAAATGCAATTTTCGCGCCGAATTTCCAGAGCGAAAGTAGTACTTTCGCTGCGGTTTCAGAAAAAAGCTTTATCAATCGTGGTTCTATCATGTTAAAATCAAATTGGTGCTCTTTGATTGAAACATCTGTTTGGCCATTTTTCTTTATTGTACGATTATAATATTTTCAAATAAAATGGTCAAAATCAGGGATTGAATTGGGTTCGTCATAAACATGAAAAAAGTTACTGTAAAAGTTGGTTCAAAGACACATCTCACAGGAGCTACCTGATACATAAGAATGCAAGGCAACGAAAACAAAAATTCATACATACATCATCATATCGTCTTCTACCTAGCGGTGTAGACGTACTAGTAGCCTATTTTTATATCCATGGTTATCTTCTTTTTAACAAATATTAATTAATTCAAAATTTCTTCGACTGCTGCCAGCTTACGCTATTTTCTTCCAGTAGGCTAGCTACTTCACTGTTCCAGGTTTTTATTGGACGTCGACTTTTCCTAGCCTTATCGTTTCCCGTTTCACATTTCCCATATCTTTTTTACTATCATCTCATCCCACATTCTAACCATGTGCCCGAACCACCAAAGCTGATCTTTCTGTACAACATTCTGCAGTTTTTCTACCTTCAGTTTGCTTCGTAGAGTTCATTTTTGACGTGGTCTCTCCTAGAGACTCCTTCGATCCTTCTCAAAAAAACGCATTTCATAAGCTCGGAGCTTTTCCTTTTGCCTAAGTAAGGATGAATATTACACGGTAAATTTTAATTTTGGTCTCTATACTAACATATTTTTTATTTAGGAAGCTTTTATTTAACGCAAAATATAGTTTTGTGGCTGCTGTTGTCCTACTATTTACCTCATTCTTCAATTCTTTATTTTATATTTACAGATTTGTTGAATTGTTAGCATTTTTCTTAGCATCTCGACCTTTTATAAATATTAAACGGGTGGATTCATAGGAACACCCTCTACATGATATATGTATGTCTATCTTGGCATAAAGATAACTTATTATCCAACAGACATACTGTAAATTAGAGCAATAGAAATATTTTTTGCATAAATCATAGTGTAGTACTATCAAAACATTAAGAGTATTTATCTTTTAAATTGATCGTCGTAACTCCTCAAGAATGCGTTTTTGGACCTACGTTTACAGAAGTTTTTTTCGGCCTCACGATGAGCACAGTACAAACCCTAATTCTCCTATTTCAAGTCGAGTATAGTTGTATTAGATGTTTTAAACAAGTACTATGCTAATTTTATACATGATAGAGCTACAATTGACTTTTATCAAGCGACAAATATAAGAAAATGCATGAGAGTGCAATATACCAACTATTTGAAGATCAACATGTATATGCATAGCAGGGATACATATACCTAGTTTATTTTATACAATCATATTTTTCATTTCCCTTTCAAATAGAGTTCTAAGTATTCCAAGGATAGGACTTTTTTCTGATTCTGTATTGATAAAGCCAACTCTCTTTGATTAATCATTTAATCAGTCACTCCCATATTTGATTATCTCAATTGGGATGTCATCGCTGGGTCTTTGTCAGTTTTTATTTTTTTGATGTAGCAGCTTCTACTTTTCCTAATATGAATTCTTTGAATTTCTGTTGTATAGTATCTCCAGCCCCGGTTTAAGTGAACTACTGAGCTCAATTCGGTGGGTTGAATCATTGGTAAACCCATCATGGGCCTATCAAAAAATTGAGTTACATTGGTGATCTGGGCATTGTGTTTGTAGTCAGAATACAGGTGTAGATAAAATAGGCCCATCTGTAATTACAATCCAGGTTGAAAAATTCCCCTGTCGCCTCTTTAAGCTTGGGGTTTCTTCATTACCTTCTCTTGGTTTATATATTATCAAAATGTTTTCGCCGTTTCTGCCATTTCGGCACTGAATTTCGCAATTTCGTTTCTTTCATGCACGTTTCGGATCAAGGTCATGTTTGGTACTTCTGATTGTATCTTTTGATTTCTTTTTAACTGAAGCTCATTCTGCTTCTTGAATTTGGTTATCAAAAAGTTTCCTTTTTAGCAGATTTCTAGTCTCTCCTTTTAATTCCTTGTTTTCTCTTCTCTGTTCCTGGTTTCCCTCTGAATAAATATCTTCATTGCTTCTTGTTCTCGTTTATTGCTCGGCAAATTCCTTAATTCACTATGCTTGTTTTTAAAATACTAGTTTCTACTGAAGTTAATACTATTTCCTATCCATTTCCACCTACTTTTTTGGTTTCGATTTTGTGTTAAATCATTTTCTGTCGCCTGTTCGTATTCCCTTCTGTGTTATTTGTTCTTCACTTTATGCTGCAGGTCTATTACTCTCTGTGTTTTGGAATTATGAGATATATATTTATGCTGGTATGATATTCAAACACTGTAAACTGCTGAAGAGAAGACCCAGTCATTAAAGCATTAAAAATAAGCAAAGAGTACACAGCTACTGCGTTGCATAATTGCATCTTCTGCATTGATTCTTCTGTTCTTTTGTTTGTTCCTCTAATTTAGCATTGTGCCTCTCATTTTCTTGTATCTACAATGTTAGATTGTTAATTATTCGTTATTAGGCCATCTCTCCAGGTTCCTAAGGATAGGTCTGTGTGAAAAGGCAGAGTCCTAAAATTATTTCTAATTATCTATTAAAAACTTCAGGCGATGCATATGAGGCCAAAGAAAATAGAAATTCAAAAATTTATTATGAACTATATTTTGAATTTTATTCCAGGTGTAAAAATTATTAAAATATATAATCGAAACTCTCCACCAGTTATAAGATCAAAACCGTCTGTGCCCTTATTATTGTAAGAATTTTAGTAGTGTTCAGTTTTAATGCTCTGCTCGTAAAAAGAGGGCAATTAAAAACAGTATTAAAACTTAATGCTCCATTTAATGAACTTTTACCCAATTTTACTTTTCCTAATTTGAAGATCTAATTATTCTTATAAAAATGTTACAATTAACAAACTGTTGTTTGCTCTGATAATATCTGGAATAATATTTGTATGTCTACAATTTTTCGGGTGCTTTTACTTTTCTGTCTCAGCTCGTTTAGTTGACTGTAGAAATTTTTATTTAGTATACAGACGAGACGGTGGCATTGTTTCTTTTCTTAACAGAAGCGTTTTAATTTCGCGAGAAGTCCATCTACTCACGTTTTGTCTTATAAACTTGAATTAAAAGTTGCACAAAAATGTAGCAAGTTTTGTAAAGTCTTGGCGGGTTCTTTGTTTTACGAAAAGCTATTGCAAGCGCGAACTTTACAAAGACCTTATAGAGAAACGAATTTATATCATAATTGGATATCTCCGAGGATAACGAAACTTTGTTTCGAGCTAATCTTACGAGAAGAACCCCGTAGATCCTGTTAGGAAGTGTGATTAATACGAAAAAAAGAAAGTTATACACGAAATTAAGTAATTCTCTGAGCTATGTGAACTACAAAAAGAAGGGAATTAAATTTTATTGTGTGGAAAACCTTGCAGAATCAGCAGAGAAATGGGAGTATAAAGAACTGAAAAGACAGTCAACAAATGGAGTAGAAAAGGCTGGACGAAAAAACGGAAATGAAATGACTTCACCATCAATTTTTTCACATCTGCCTGAACAGCGCGATACGATCTTATACACCCCATTTTCCCATAGAAATGGGAACGACAACTGTGTACGATAATTTTCTAATACTATTAAATTACGCTTCGATTTGTTCTTCTGTTACTGACAGGGTTAAAACTCATTCCTTACGTCACCGATTCGCCACGGCTATTCAAAAAAGTATTTATGGAAGCACCGAATGCGAACTGATTAAATCACTTTAGGATTTTTCACTCTTCAAAATTCCGCAGTCACTTTGATGTCTCCCGTATAGCTGATTCACTGCTTTTAAGCACGACGTATCTACGAAACGAAAGTAAATTACAGTGCTGTATTATATGAAAGTTAAGTAGCGGGAATAATTAGCATTCTTTTCGCGGCACTTCTCACGAAAATTTTAAATTGCACAACACTAAAATTTTTATGATTCATAACTTCCATTCTAATTTTCTCTGGGACCGTTTTTCAAACAAATACTATGTTTTTTTAATGTAATAACCGTTTTAACAATGCTGCAATTATATTTTAAGGTACAATGACATTTTTAAATTTTTAATTTTTAAACCTTTTAGAACCATGATTCTGTTCTAAGTTTTAAGACAGGTAACGCATTCAGAATTGGTAAGAACTATAGTGGGTCGTGTAAAAGGAAATGCTTCATTAGTATTATGATGATTTTGGTATAAATCTCATTAATAAAAATCAGAGTGGATTAATTTTAAGTATTTAACGGTTGCTTTTCAAGAATATCTTAACTTACAGGGTGGAAAAAGTTTGGAATTAGAGCTTTCCTACTAAAACTAGAGATATAGATCTCAAACTCAATAAGGTGTAATGTGATATGTCTGGGCAGATTTCAAAGATAAAAAATATTTTTTACTGTAAGTTATAACATATATAATAAACGAGAAATGTTCAATAGAAACACGTTTGGACTGCGCAGCCGCGACTTCATCGCCACAAGACTGGAATTCAGTTGTTTATATTGATTGTTTAAGTACTAGTGACGCGCCTGTTAAAAGTATTTGCTATTTGCTTCTGTTTAAGCGTTGTAATTAAGTTGGAAAATAGCATTTATGGTAGAAAATCCGTCCAAAGATAATCTGCGTGCTGTTATTCAATTTTTGGCCGCTGAAGGGCGTTAGCCAATGGAAATTTATACGAGAATTAAAGCTGTATATGGTGACTATAGTTATTCTCATATGACAGTGGTTGAATGGTGCAATAAATTTCGGCCAGGAGGAGAATCCACTAAAGATTTGGCCCGTCCAGCATGGAACAGTTGGAAATTGCTTTACGTGCAAATAGGGGCATTAAAGTCAGAGAAGTTTCTAAAGTATTGAGCATCAGTGGGGGAACTATTCATTCAATTATTCATAGTCTTGGCTAACACAACGTTGCCGCTCAGTGGATTCCACGACTGCTTATTGATGAGCAGAAGAATGTGTTCGGCCTTGTCACTACAGCAGTTGATACGCTATCAATAACAAGGTAATGACTTTTTACACCAAATTGTTGCCGGTGACGAGTCTTGGTGGTCACTACGAACCAGAATCCAAACGCCAGAGTATCCAGTGGAAGCATACAGAATCTCCGAAGGCGATTTCAACCTTTAGCAGAAAAAGTAATGGTGATGGTATTTTTTGATTACCATAGTGTACTGCTGTTAGATTTTAAAGAACCTGGTGTGAACACCAATGATGAACGATATGTAGACACCGTAAACTAGAGTTGTGCTTAGTGATACGATATATCGACATCATATCGATTCAGTAAACAAGAAGACAATATCGATACACAATTTAAATATCGATACAGGATCGATATGTATCGTTATAAATATTATTTTTTATGTTTCTCATTTTTACAAAATAATTTCTAAGGTTTTACATACAGTTGTTTTATAAGCCGACTTTATGTAATTGGTTCTTTTACAAAACTGCTTCCTGATTGGTTGACGTTCACAGTTTCACACGGCTGATGTGTAGTATGTTATGTCTGCCATTATTTTTCTTTAATTCCTGACATTTGTTACGATGCAGTTTCAATATATGCCTTAATATTAATTTGTGCTTTATTTATAAAAAATATCGTATCGGTATCGATAATTACCGTGGAATACAATATCGATACAATAACTAAATATCGATATCGTATCGGTATCGTATCAAATGTCAAAAATATTGATAAGTACAACTCTACCGTAAACTGTTTACGTGCCAGCATCAAGAATAAACATCCCGGGAACCTCACAAATGGTGTCATCCTTCTGCACGATAATGCTCGCCCCTACGTAGCCCGAACGGTTCAAGATGTGCTTGCTCATATGCATTGGAAAGTTTTACAATATCCATCTTACAGTCCCGGCTTGTCCCCATGCGATTTACACGTGTTTGACACATTAAAACAATTGCTAAAAGATGATTCAATTCGGACGCTGAGGTAGAGTTTGCCATTAGAGAATGGTTCCGCAAACAGCCTCAGGAATTTTACCAGCACAGAATCTATAGATTAGTGCGCCTTGTGGCTTTTTGTGCTACCCGTTGTAGCTGCCTAGAGTGACACTCCTGTTTCAGCAGAGGATTAGTTTTGAGCATTTCGGGCTCTCTTCTTCCCCAAAGTATTTCTGTCTGAGAGTTGTTAGTTCCTCACAGTAACACAAGTAGTGAACTGAAGTTTCGTCCTAGTCTGTGCAGGTGCTTGTTCATGTAACAGTGTCCAGTAAAAATTGTTATTCGCCATATGTTTGCCCTTCCATATGTAAGAAGTTTTTGTCCTGTAAGTTTTATCGGTTTTCCCATAAAGACTTTAGAAATGCTTTGCTTAAGATATTCTGCCAATTGGGGCCATTGGTTTTGTTTTAGCCATTTGGTAACCTGCCTTTTGATCACAGAATAGGCTATGTCACATGTAGGTTCTGGCAATTCATTTGTTTGGAGCTGGCATTACTTGCTAATTTTTCAGCCTTTTATATCTTGGTGGCCTGGTGCCCAATTAAGACTAAGCTTATTGTATTCTCCCAGTTATTCAAGTTTCTTATGGCATTCTAGCACCAGCCTAGACTTGAACTGGTTTGCCATTAGTGCTTTAATATTGCTACCTAACCTAGCTATTCAAAATAATGCAGATTCTTTCGCATGTGCAGGCCTTCTGTACCATTCTTTGCGCACAGGTCTGTATTGCTGTAATTTTAGTCTGGAATACTGTTGTATATTGTCCCAGGTTTATACTAAAAGCATTATCTGCTCCCGTTTCATATATGCCTAGACCAGTTCCATTTTTTGTTTTAGATCCGTCGGTGTACCAAATTTCTCCCTTGATTTTGTTGAGAAATTCTTCCTCTTTGTCCCACTCTTCCCGTTCTGGAAGATATACTTTGAATCGTTTATGGAACTCGAAAGAGGTTTTATTCTGTCTGACCTCATTTGCAATATGAGGCGTTTCTTAGTTTGATTCAGAATTTCGGAATGAAATCCATTGCATACGGGTTGTCGATCATGCCCGTATATTTTTAGTCTATAGGCCTCTAACCTAGCCTCTGATTCCACCCGTAAGTGTAGAGGAGGAAGATCTAGCTTCGAGAGCAGCTGTTGCGGTTGTAGTCATCGCCCCCATTATTTCAACCATGGCCATTCTCTGTAATTTATTTAGCATGCTTTTGTGCATTGCGTTCTTTGATTTGTGCCACCATACTAAGGCCGAGTATGTGATTATGGACACAATTATTTTGGTGTACATCCAGTGTATCATAGACGTTTGTAATCCCCATGTTTTGCCAAACATCCTTCTGCACGTCCAGAAGGCTTTGTAGATATGTTTTGTTTGCTATAATATGTTCGATGTGGTGTTTAAAGGTAAGTCTGGTGCCACCATACTAAGGCCGAGTATGTGATTATGGACACAATTATTTTGGTGTATATGCAGTGTATCATAGACGGTTGTAATCCCCATGTTTTGCCAAACATCCTTCTGCACGTCCAGAAGGTTTTGTAGACATGGTTTGTTTGCTATGATATGTTCGATGTGGTGTTTAAAGGTAAGTCTGGTATCCAATACAACTCCCAGATATTTTACCTTTTCTACTTTTTAAATTGTTTTGTCATACAGTTTAAGTTCCCTACATGTGTATTTATTCCTTCTCTTTATTTTTTCCGGATTTACCGAGAGCTTCTTTGTTTTGCACGACTCGCCCATGGTATTTAGGGCTATTTGCATTCTTTCGTAGACCACACCCTCAAATTTGTCGTGGGTATAGATGGTGATATCATCGGCATTGCCTTGTGCATACAACCCTTTCTCTTCTAATTCCCCCAAGAGGCTGTCCACCACGACACACCACAGCAGAGGTGACAGGAGCATGGTCTAGTGGCAGACACTCTTACGGTTACATCATTGAGAGATGTACTAATTATCCTGCTCTGAAGCATTTTTCCGATTCATTTGCAGTGTAGAAGTATGGCGGCTGGTTCAGGCGGGTTGAATGATCCTCTAGCAACCATATGTAGTGTTTGCTTTAATAATACCGTAACTAAACGCGTTCAGTGTACAAAATGCTCCAACTATTATCACAACAGTTGCGTGGGCAAATTAAAGACAAAAATCGTTCAGATTAGCAGTGGACAAATTATTTGCTGCGACAAAGACTTGCCGAACGTTGAAAACGCAAAATGTACAACGGTGAATTCCGAGGCAATGCAGTTCGTGCAGTTATTATTGGATGCGAAAGATGAAATAATTAAGCAACTAAATAAAAAAAATTCCTTACTGGAGGACAAGATCAGGTATTTAGAAAATAGGAATGATTTACGGGAATATCCCAACGTTAATTCACGTAAAATTGAAAGTGTAGTTCTACCTAAGCGTGCGCAAATTCCAAATGCGATATTTACAAAGGCCAATGCTAATGCGAGCGTTGACCATGATAAAAATAAAGTAAATATAAATATAAACAAATCAAACTGTAAACCCAGTTCACAAGTTAAAATAACGATAAACAAGTAGCACATGGTATTTTAGAAGCTGCTGCCCTTACAAAATACAATAAATACATCAACCTCACTACAGAAACCTTGGGCAATGAACAGGATGCCGAGTTTAAGCTCGCTAAAAGTAGTAAAAGCAAACGGCATCCATTAATTGTAGGCACCAACAACGACTCCGAAGCGGGTGCCAGTGATCTGAAGGGTGTTCCCAGGACGGTGGACCTACATGTGTACCGACTTTCACCAACTACGACTGCAGATAATTTGTGTCAATTTGTAAAGCCCCACTTTCCCGAAATAATGTGCTGCTCCTTATCATCCAGGAATGTTGAAATCTACTCTTTTAAGGTAACCATCCTGGCAGAAAACTTCAAAAAAGCCATGAATCCCACCAAATGGCCTGTTAACACCTGTATTAGACGTTTTTTTTATTGGACCAAGAAGCCGGAGGTAAACCGATAGTATTATTTAATCCAAGTTTATTATTATTGAACGTACAATATATAAATGCTCGCAAAATTAATGACTTGCTTGTTGATGTGTATGATTATGAGAGTCTGTATTTTCTATGTCTTACAGAAACAGGTGCAACCTTAGATTCTATAAAAAATGTGATAATACCGGGTTATTCTATAAGTAGTTCTTATTGTCGTTCAAATTTTAAGGGAGGCGGCATAGGGATATGGGTGAAAAATTGTCCTAATATTACATACACAACCATTGATTTACAACGGTATTGTTTAGACATGCATTTTGAAGTATGTGCCATTACCTACAAGTATTACACTACTAAAGGTAATTGTATCAATAATATCCTTATTGTTTGCTATAGATCCCCCTCAAGTGATCTTAAAATATTTATGGACAGATTAGGAGACGTCCTTGGTTCTCTATATAAACCAAATGTGAGACTCACTTTATGTGGTGACTTTAACGTAGACTACTACAATCGCTCTAGGGATCATGCAAAGCTGTCTAACATTCTAGCTACATTTAATTTAGTTAATGTCGTGGGCTGGCCGACTCGAGTAACAGATACCACTATTACCACCATTGATCATATCTATAGTAACTCCCACAATGATGAAATATCCTGTGTACTTGACAATGTCATTTCCGACCATAGGACAGTGTTATTTGATATGAATTTTGGGTCAAAAAGAAATACTAGTACGTCGCTCTTCAAGGGAAGTTTCAACGAAATCTCGGTACGTAAATTTGAAAGTGATCTTCTATCAGAAGACTGGTTTAATCTTTACAATATCATAAATGTTGATACAGCCTTCAATTACTTTTATGAAACCTTTTTGTATCATTTTAATATAAATTTCCCCCTTCGTAAAGTTTATAATCGCCACAATAGCACTCCAGGTAAAGACTGGGTAGATGATGAGGCTAGAGCCTCCAGCTGCAAACTAAAGGACCTTCGCATTATCAGTAGTAGGTATCCTGTACTCAACTCTGATTATCAGACAGCGAAGAAACAGCATCGAAGAAATTCTTTTACCAAGACAAAATCCTACGGGCGGACAACCCGATAAAAAGCGCTTGGAAAGTTATTTCTGGCTTATCCCAAACCAATAAGAAACATCACAATATTGTTATTAAAGACAATGGTATATCTATCGAGGATCCCAAATCTATTGCACATGCTTTCAATACTTTCTTTAAAACGGCTCCTCTTGACATCATTAGTCAGGTACCGAATGTCAACACCAGTAACCAATGTATGACCGTAGACAGTCATACACCCATAGCTACTTTCAAGATCTGCCCTTTTAGAGAATCCGAATTAATAATTTGACTGTCCAAAAGACCAAAAAATAAAATTTCTTCCGGCCCTGACGACATCCCTGTTTTTATTATAAAGCGGATCTTACGTACAATAATTATACCTATTACCTACCTGGTCAACGTCTCCTTTTGCACGGATATCCGGATATCCTGAAAACGGGGAAAGTGGTTCCCGTACACAAAAAAGACGACCCCGAGAAACTTGAAAATTACAGGCCCATAACTCTAAATTCCTCTTTCTTTAAAATATTCGAATATGCAGTCTTGCATAGGTTATCAAACTTTCTAGACAAATTCGATATTTTATCCGATAACCAACACGGTTTCAGAGCGAACCGATCGACACACACGGCCTTGTATTCCTTTTTTAACCACATTATATTATCGTCGCTAGAAAAGGGCGAGGACCCGGTCGGTATACTGTGCGACCTATCACGCGAATTTGATTGCGTAAATTTCGATAAGCTCCTAAATACTCGTTTTTACATAACCGCAGACAATATGTCTACATTTCCCACCGGAATGATTCTTCAATTCGTAAATTTAACTCAGATTATATAGATGTTGACGTAGGTGTCCCTCAAGGGTCCATCTTAGGGCCCGTCCTCTGCATATTATATATTAACTCGATTGAAACACTGTCAACCGATTATTCGTTCTTCACAATCTATGCTGATGACACCTCAATCGTTGCATCGAATAAATCCAAGGAGTCGTTGGAAACAAAATGTAACAATTTGTTATGCAGCTTAAGTAAGTGGTTTAGTAGTAAATCGATATACCCCAATTCCGATAAAACCATGTATATGAGGTTCCATAATCGACAGAAGGACTGTGATTGTTTAAACCTTAATGTGAATAACGTGTCAGTTACTAAAGTACAGCATGCAAAATTCCTAGGGCTTCATATTGACGAATGTCTGAGTTGGAGATGGCATTGTGAGTATCTTGTTTTGAAACTTAACTCCCCCAGTTTCTTAGAAATTTACGGGTTATATTAACAAAAACTCAATTAATAATGCTCTACTATGCGCATGTGGAATCACAAATTAGATATGGTATCTGTTTCTGGGGATGGTCTGCTTTCTCTCATAATGTATTCGTGGCACAAAAGGGTGTTATTAGGTGCATTGAAGGTGTGCCCAGTACTAATGGCTGTGCTGAAATATTTAAAAAACACAAGTTACTGACTCTTCCTAGTCTGTACATTTTTGAGTTGTGTGCCTTCGCGTTTGTGAACCAAAACAGCTTCATAAAGAACAAAGATATACACAATATTAACACCCGATCTAAAGATCACCTTCATGTTACGTTTGTCAGATACAATATCTCTTGCAAGTCTCCTAATTGCACAGCTCAAAAAGCATTTAACCTTCTACCCAGTCATATCAAAGATAGTGTGTCTATAAAATCTTTTAAGGAGCGTCTAAAGGATTTCTTAAATAACGCATGCTTTTATAATATATCAGATTATGTTAAATGATATTACCATTGTATTTATAGACTAATACTATTATTACTATCTTTACTGAATATTTTTATTTAATTTTATTATATTTTATTTTATCATATTACATGTGACGAATCCTGTACATATTTTGTGATCTAGGAAAATAAACGTATTACTATTATTATTATTATAGCATGGGATGAATACCCCTTTTTTCTGCTGCCCGTTGGATTAATTGAAATGCCTTAATGTTAATGGAGATTTCCTTTAAATTCATTGAATAAAAATTTCGTTACGGCGTTTAAACGAGTTTCTATTGAACAATTCTGGTATCATCACCCAGTTTATTTTTTTAACCAATACAACATGTGTAAAAAACACTTTAAAGTTGACGTCTGCACACAAACACCCACCCAGACAAACACAGTATGAGACTTGATAAATGATATTAGGTACATGTTTTGTAGGCATCTTAATAGAATACAAGGTTTTCTCATAAAAGTCTGCATTTTCGTATAAACAAAATCGATTAAACCAAAAAGCATAAAATAATAATAGGTTTAGCGTCCATATTCTTTAGCAAACGCATAAAAATTGGGTTGAATAAGTATATTTTTACACAAAATTTACAGTTATTCCCGAATTTTGTTCGAAATTACTTAATACCCTACTAACCTGGCCAAGAAATATGGTTGTCCCTTCTTAGAAAAAGAATACGGAACAGTGTTGTCAGTAGCATTTCTATGAGCAAAACAGTAGGCATTCAACCACAGTACTTACATTTAAACGTTTTAGTTACATTTTAAAGACAGAAAAATACACATAGTTTATTATACTTCTCCTTCCTCATATAGCCGAAGCCTAGGCCAATCACATGTTATTAATTCATAAATATGAGTTGTGAACTATCTTTGGGCTATGGCGTGTAGGAGGCTAACATTATCCCCCGAAATAGGTGTAAAAGATCATCCTGCAGTGTTGCGGGGTTAACGGTTATCAAAGATTTTAGTATAATAATCGAGACCGCCGGTTTAACGTATCCTCCAAAGCACGGAGAATCGTACGATCTCTAAAATTCCGGCTGGAATATCACCAGTCTCGGGAGACGAACCCGAAATACCTACTAGAAACCCATGCCTTTTACACGTGGATCTCCGCTCCTCTTTATTATGCCATTATTCATTTACTTAAAATACTGAAATAGAAGTTTTAAAATGGAATTGGTGTCAATTCTTAATTAAATATGTTATTTAAATTAAATGCCCAGAAAAATATGTACATTTTCATTGTTATTATTTTATTATTTATCAGCCCTTAGTACGTCTTTTAGCTTCACTGTTTGTAACATGTAACTAAAATCTTAAATAACATAAAGTATGATATAGTTTAATATAATTTTAATATGTGAAACCAAATACGTAAAACGTTAGCTTATTAAGGCTTCGGTAAAAGTAAGTACTAAAACATCTTCTGTATTTTCATTGACTTCAGCTTACAGTGGGTGGTCAGTGAATTAGGAATTTTGTTCAAGGCATTGTGCGCGAACAAAATCTGGATATGATAAATGATAAACGAATACCTCAAATGAAAGAGTGGTTTCCTAATAATGATGGTATTTTCTTACAAGATTGTGCCCCTTGCCACACTGCTAAGGTTGTGATTAAATATCTTGCTAAACAAAATGTTCAGCTTCTCGATTGGCCAGGCAATAGCCCAGATATGAATCCATTGAAACCAATCGAGAATGTTTGGAAGAAACCGAAAGATTTGATCTGTTCTAAGCATGTTACTACCAAGGAAGCCCTTATGTGACAAATAAATGAAGTGTGGAAATTTAGCAGCGAAATTAAGGAATTAATAGACAACTGCATGAAAAGCACGCTTAGGCGTATCGCCTCAGTTGTTGCCTTTAGAGGCAGTTGGACTAAATACAGGGTGATCGTATAACATTGACCTTGCCGCTCTATTGTAATGACTTGCTCAATTACGGTTTGCCGCTTCATAGTTCAGTTTTTAAGTTTGCAGCGCCGCTGCCTTGAAAATGCAGTCAAACAAACAAATTAGCATAACCTCAAAATTAACAATAAAGGAAATTTATTTACACACCCATTTGAAATAATTAAAACATTAATTTAATGCTTTATTAATTTTTGTTACAGAAGTTGTTCAAAATATTCACCGTTTACCTCTAAACATAAATTAATTCTACGCTTTAAATTATCAAAAATATTGTGTAACATTTGTTCGCTAATATTGTTGACTTCTTGAACAATCGCTTCTTGCAGTTCTTCTAGCGTATGTATCCTATTTCGGAAAGAAAGTAAGGTCCAGTATATCATCACGGTTGAGGTTAGCATTAAACCATTCGCAAAATTCTACACGTCGTTGAAAATCGGGAGGCAATAACTGTTAATTAATTGAATCGACTTTTACTTGATGAAAATCCATAATGCGATAATTAAAGAAATACAAAGTTGATTTTCACAAAATTCTTTATTGCTGTCCCATGACAATTGTTTCGCCAAACGTTGGCATCTTCAGATGGTGAGTACAAGACTGACTAAAAATGACAATTTACATACACAGGTAAACTAAAAATAAATAAGAACATAATAAATTTTTTTTTTTTTTAATTTTACACAGAAATATACCTAAATTTTACGGGGTTCAGAGAAGTTATACAAAAGTAACGGTTTCTTCAGAAAGCCGACAAGGTAATAAATTTATTTACACAGACGTCCGAAATAGATTGAGTAAGGGCGATTGGTTTAAATCTACTTGTTCATTTAACAGACAATTTAAATTTTTACGTTTATTAATTTCTAAGCACTCAAGTAACGATAATTTCAAACCCTTATTTCCATTATGATGGATCTTGAAATTATCGTCAAATACATGTTTTTCATCTAACAAGTGACTAGCATAGTTTGAATCTGATTTATTAAGATGAAAGCTTCTTTTATGTTCCGTGATCCTTTTCTTAAAACTTCTACCTGTTTGACCAACATATACTTTAGGGCAAGTACAACAAGTTAACTCATAGACACCCGACTTTTGTTCTTTAGTAGACCGGTCCTTATTATTTTTAATTAAAGTACCTAGAGAATTATTCGTTCTAACTATAAGCAATGTTAATATCTTTTTTCTTCAAATATGACGAAATTTTTTCAGTTGGGAGTCCTATATAAGTTAAAATACTGAATTTACTGTTTTTATCTATATTTTTTGGAAAAATCTGTTTAATAGCTAATCTATATTGTTTAGTAATGACTAAATTATCTATCAAGGAAGCATTGAAACCGTTGTTAATTGCAATTTGTTTAATTATATTTAATTCTTTGTTATAATTTTCTACGGACATAGGAATATTTAATAATCTATGAGTCATACTTTGATAAGCTGCTAATTTATGTTGCATAGGATGAGTGGAACTAATATGAATTGTTGTGTCAGTATGGGATGGTTTGTGAAATATTGAAAATTCATGTCTGTTATTACTTCTGTTTATGGACAAATTAAAAAGTTAATGTTTCCGTTAATTTCTTCTGCTGTAGTAAATTTAATATTAGTATGTAGAGTGTTGATATAATCTAGAAAACTATTTAACTGTCTAGTTATACCTGTGAAGCAAGCTAAAATATCATCCATCCCCATATGGCCCATATATCATTTAAAATGTATATCACTAATCGTTTTAGCAGGAAAGCTTTGGTTCCAAACTGCTCTTCACGCCGTATAAACATTATTTAAATAATTATTTAGATAATTATTTAGTCGCAGAGAATAAACTTACAGGAGTCAGGGATTTCAACGTTCACCGACTGCCGCGACCGTTGATACTACCTGACTAGAATTTTGCCGAACCCATGGGTCCTCTATCCCTCGTAGGGATCTTTATCAAGAGTAGCATTGACGCGAAATCTGCTGGTTTACTTTATATCCAAGAAAGTTCCGAATTTTACGAGTATATTTAAGAGGTGAAAGTAGCATAGCACAACTAAGTACGCGTATACCAAAGTATTACAGAGAGGTCGCAAGCTTTGACTACGCTTAAAATAACAGTTGCAGTCTGCTGTTTTGCAACTTTAATCTTTTTTGTCCCGTAAATTTTCCTATTCAATATACATACCCCAAATGGATGCAAATTGTACGATATTCTACAAAATCTGTACTAATAAATAATTTATCTTCCGGTGTTTACTGGGGGCGTTAAAAACGTGGGAGTAATCAATGAATTTGAGCCTTTAAACATTTACGGAAGACTTGTGCAGGTTTTATTAATTATTTAAAAATTTGAACGAAAGACCTTTAGTCAGAGAGATTTAACTTGTAGTAGTTAGTAAATAATGAGAATAACAGCAAATTGAGGATGCTTTCTGTGGGATGTTTAAGAATTTGGATTTGTGACATGTTTTAGGATTAAGTTGATTATCACTTTTTAAACGTATATAAAATTCTTTATTTTGACATTAAATTACAATATGTTACATATACCGTCCGTTCGTTCTCAAAGTCGAACATAGGAATGGTATCAAACGTTGCTGATTGTTGCTCGCCAATTTAACTTGCAGGAAAGGTAATGGTATTAATAGAAAATGAAAATTATTGCGATTCAAATGATACTACTAACAAAACCAAAAATGTCATTTCTGTTTTAAAATACTAACTAACGGTTTGAATTATGATTAGCCTTGATTTTAAAATTCGACAGCATTTGTCCAACAATTTGATAATTAGTTGGCTTAAATCAGCAAATTTCTGTTCTACTGTTTGTTTGTTAATAAGAATTCGAAGTGTAGACGTGTGTTAAGGTTTATTTATGCAACAATGAATAATCATACCAACGAATAAATGGTTTTTATGGTGAAAACATTTTATAGTGGCGTTATTTTGCGAATAATTCGAGATTTGTTTGCCATTAAATTTAATACAAGACCTATGCCATCTGCAAGTACTATCCAAAAATATGGACAACAATTTGAAAGATGTGCAAATATTTCGGAAGAATCGGAAAGTAGGGGTGGCGAGTAATAACACTTTTATTGACAAAATAAAATGTTCTAAAATGACAATCATATCACAGAAAATCGACAAATACTTGACCGCACAAACGAGCGTGTTTTGGCGATGGCAAATGCGCACCCAACAAACAGTTTGAGGTAAATTTCTCTTGAAGTTGGTTTATGTAATTCGTAGGTATGGAAAATATTAAAGAAATATAAACATCATCCCTATAAGCCACAATGCCATCAAGAGATTTTTGCTGTTGACGAAGAAAATAGCAGTGTATTTTGTTATGAAATGCAAGAACGCGCGAACAATTATCGCCGCTTTCTATCGTCGCGTCGATATGCTTCACCGACGAGTGTACTTTTACCCTAAATGATGAACCAAATGTTCAAAACACACAATATTGGGCTCAGGAAAACCCTAAGGTTAATATTTCGACCAGAACTCAGTATCCTCAAAAAATTGATATCTGGGCTGGGATTTTTAATAATAATATTATCGGCCCATTTGAAATTGAGGAAAACTTGAATTCAGAAACGTATTTAGATCTTTTAGTAACGAAGGTAGGACCTGCATTGGAAGAAGTTCCAAGAGAAAATCAGAAGATCTGGTTCCAACAAGACGGCTGTCCCACGCATTTTGGTTTAGATGTTAAATTTTTTTTAAAAGCTTCATTTCCAAATCATAGGATTGGTAGAGGTGGTGCTATAAAATGACCAGCAAGATTCTCCGATTTAGCGCCTTGCGACTTCTTCTTGTGGGGACACCTTAAAAGCAAAATTTACAAAAGACGCCATCCAGATATAAATTCGTTGAGAGAAGCAATAGTTGCTGAATGCGCATTAATTACTGACAGGCAGTTGGCTAAGGTAATAAGAAATAGTTTCTACAACGTACTATGGTATTGCTTAGCTCAAAACGAGGGATTATTTGAATATTTATTATAATTTATTTTTCCTTCCTACTGTTTTATTCTGAGTTTTTAATAAATATTATTTGAAGCCTTTAGTACTGGATACTTATTTACTATTTTATTATAGAAATAATGCCAAAAAGCCTAAGCATTGAATATACATGTTAATTGCCTATGTTCGACTTTGAGAGTGGGCACCCGGTAGGTATATGTGAATATCAGTTAAATTATTCATGTAGTCAGAAGCAAACATTTTTAACAGTTTTAGTTCTGATAATAAAATCAAGTAAAATTACATCAAACACTTCATTCTATCGAGACGCGTTTTTTAAAATATTAGGCAGCTTTCAATGTATATGCAACGTATTTTTAAATTAAAATCTGAAGATATTACCAATTATTACAGCTAGTGAGTGCATTTGCGAATGTAAGTCCAAACATACGGAAATAAAAATAAAAATCTAAAATAATCCAATTTAAACAGTTAAAACAGTCAGAACAGCGGCCTTTATTGAACAAAAGCAAACACGGAGTAATAAAAGCGAAAAATATAGAATTACGAAATTCTATTAAAACTTGACTGAAATACCTTTCAACGTTCAATAAGGAAGTTGGCCGTCTAGGGTTTCCCTTTCGCTGCGCGAAATAAAAAGGCTAAAGTAGCGTTTTTCCTGAAACCTACAGGACGCACTTGGAAGTTTTGTTAAAGCAAGAAAGCAGCCAAGTAAGCATTTCAAATTAAATTTACCGGCAACATGGAAGAGTTATTTAATCATTTCGGGAAATGTCAATTTTTATATGTACCTATTGATAAAAATAAATGGACTTGTTAAGAAAGTGGGCAAATTGAAGAAGAAAAGGCACTTTTTACACGTTTGGTTCTATTAGCAGAAGTTTGGATCAACTTATATTAATTGAAACCACAATGAGAACTTCTCTGACACTATGAATTAAAATGATTGCTTAGTTTTGGTACAAATAAATACATTACTGGCAATTAACCGAGAGTATTTGATTTCGCCAGTTAATTAGAAAACCCACGTGAATTATTTCTAGGGCTCAGATTAAATAGGTATTATTGTTATCAACTCAGGCACTTTGAGTAGGTACTTTTCTTTCTACTGTAACGTATTAACAAAAATAATCAAAAGCGTGACACTTCAGAGATTATATCATAAAATATTGTATTTTAATTGAGAAGCTCTTTGAACATACTAAAAGAAATTTTATTTTTCGGAATTTCCTTCTGAAAATTTATACATGAACTTAAAATTAAATGTTTTCGAATTTTTGAAAATAACCCTTTTTTGGAGATGTTTTGCTTTTGAGATACTTCAGAAGTACTTCAATTTATTTTTGATTAAATTAAACAATCATAGACATATTCAGGTGAAGAAATCAAAATGGTGGTCCTCCACGTGCTTCGAACATCCAATTCATACGCAAATTGGAAAATGCAATCACACCGCAATAATTAAGGCACCAAAAACCTCCGAGCAGGGAAGCGGAATAAAAATTAAGCCTCGTAAAGTCTCTTAAAGTAATGTTGAAAAATTTGCGAAAATATTTAGAATTTAAATAAACTGCTGGAAAACATATCCAAGCATCGGGCCACTTTAAAACAATAGTTTCCTTTCACAGGAACATAATTCAAATAAGTTGAAATTAACGATGCAAAAATGGTAGTCACTTCAACAAAGTGCAATGGCAAAGAGAACCCGTGTAAAATTTCAGTACACCTTGACAGAAATTAACACTGCGCACACGCATTAGCTGAACTTTTAGAATACGACCTTCAAGGAAAAATAACATTCATGTACACGGTGCGTAACAAGAAATGGAATCACAACGATGTAGAAATATTATTAAAATTAAACAAGAAAAATGAGAAATTTTGAAGAAATTGTAAAAATAAAGCGAAATAAGCACAACAAAAATTCTTAATACTTAAACAACACTGGCATTTGACAAAAAAACTGATACAATTTAGTCTGAAAGCGAAAAAATTGTAACAACATACTTAGTGAAGCATCCCCAAAAACAGATTTGTTTGGACAAAATCTAAAAAAAAATAATAATTTTAAATTCGTGTATGAATTTCCCAGAAAAAATCAAAAAGATAAATTCCTTTTTGTATGTCCAAAACACGAAAAGTATTAATTTTATTTTAAAATTGGTTCAAATTGGTTCAAAATGGTGCCCTAATATGGTAAATTCTCAGCTGTAGCCTAATGCTTTATAGGATCGTAGCAAAGAGGTTATTTCTATTGTAGAATGGTTTCATTAAAAAAATTTTCAATATTGCACTAAACTTTATTACCACTTTAGTTTATTGTTCAATTTATTTTTTAAAGTACTACCTACACAAAAACAAAAAATTAGAAACTCAATATTAAATATCTGTATTTGCGTAAAAATGATACGAACAAGAACTCAACAGGAATCATTGATTTTTTCGATTAGCTATGAAAGTTTGAATATGATAGTTCGATAACTATTTAATCAATTTATCCTAGATGGTAAGTTTTTCTATTTTATTTTCTAATCGTCACTGATGATTCGCCAGTGCGATGCAGGGTTGATCTAAAACATAAATTAAAACAAAATTGTTGAAAACGCCTCATGTCCAACGGCATGTCAGTTTTACTTAAGTAGGCGATTTTGAGCGTAGTATAATAATTGGCCTAAAAGAAGCCGGTTTATCGATAAGAAACATGGCCCTTCGTGTGGGGCGTAACGTGTCTATGGAGTTATTGTATTAGCGAAGATGGACAGAAGAAGGCGTAAAATGCCGAAGGTTACACCCTGGATGTTCCAGAAGCACCTTTGGACGTGAAGCTCATACTCTTTAACGTATGGTCCTCCGAAATCATTTTTCCACAACAATATATGAAAATGAGTAATTTACCAAGGAATATTGATGCGTCGATTTTCGGTAGAATTGCATTATTTAGACTTAGATCATGTCACCAAATCAAATTCTTTGTCTCCTATTAGCTGAACCCCATAATGCTGCACAAAGGGAGATGTACTAAGAGGTTTGAATGGGGTGACCAACGGAAGCGTATAATATTTAGCGGTTTTGTTTATGGGTGCATGATAGCTGTGGAATTAGTTGTATGTCGCTGAAAAAAAAGAAATATTGAGTTTGCTGTAGAACGTCATAGTTTGGGGAGCAGTCACTCACCGAAATAGATCTCCTTAGGTGATTATTCCAAATACTTTAACTCTTAATTGCTGCATTAATACTGTGCTGAAGCACACTTTCGTATCTGCAGACATTGTAGAACTTAATTAACCAACAAAATTAACTCAAAATTAATTCAAAACCCTACACAGCAAGAGTAACTGTGTAGTTCCTTCAGTAAGCTGCTACACTGGTCAACACTGAACTTTTTTGCTGAAATCTAATTAGTGTTCCTGGGTATATCTACATAAGGTGCTAATTACGAAAATAATACCCTACATACCTTTATATATTCAGATTCTCCCTTCAATGCTGATTGTAATGATATAGCATTATAGGGATCGATTCTTGGTAGTTCCGTAGTTATTCACTTGTTTATGAGAAAAATAACCTCACTTTGGATGAATATCACACGTTGAAATGTAAACCATTTCTCATGATACCATTTTATAGATCTATTTTCAACAAAATGACGAAGGCAAGAAACTTCTAAGCTTTTTCGTTATACAGGGTGATCTAAAAACGCGAATTTTCCTTGAAATTTTAGTTTAAAAAAAACTGCAGTCATTAACAGAACGTCTTCCGGATTGGGACCGTATCATTTTGAGACAAAAGACTCAACGTTTCGCCCACTTTTATAAGGGGCTTCTTCAGGAGGAAAGGGAGCACTAAAAGAGCACGGTAACTCAACGTGTCAACCACGCCAGAGGCGAAACTCTTTTAGCGAGAGGCAGAAGGATCTGATAGCGGCCGCATTTGTGCATTTCACCCCTTGTACATCCGGTTAGCATATTTCTAATCCTCCGATTACCATATTATCTGTTTGGTGTTCACACCCTTTGTGATTCGGAATCTATTTCTTCTGGCATTTTTCCTAGATCACGTGTTGTTTGGCCAGCTGATAGTTTTATATTATTGGCCGTTGTAGTTGTAAATACCTATAACACTGTACCATTAATTATTATTGTCACAATCCTTAGTCCCACAGAAATTCAATTTGTTAGAAAAAAGTATTTGCCCTATCAAGAAAATCATTGTTTTGGACTATCAAATAGATGGACTTATCTGTAATTTTCTCAACTCCCTGTATACGTATATGAGGCCTGATCAAAAACTATCCAGAATTATTTTATAACTTTGTAATGACTAGATACAAAGGGCGGTAGTTTTGCACAAAGTGTGCTTAATATTTGTTATATACGTGCTGTAAATCACATCTGCTTTGCTCAATCGGTTATTTCACAGTGCTGCTTTTTGTTGACTTGGCCAAACTTGTAAAGATATGTATTTGAAGTTACAAAAGTCTACGGCGAGGATTGTGCGCAAGTTTGTGAGTGGTATAAACGCTTTGAAAATGGTCGTGAGTGTGTTGAGAATGATCCGCATTCTGGAAGTTCTACAAGCAGCAAAAGTGTACAAAATGTCGAAGTTGTGCGTGCAGGTGTACGGGAAAATCTCCGAATTATTATTCGTGAGTTAGCCACAGCTCTAAACATTAGTTATAATTCGATTCAATCCACTCTTAGGGAAGATTTTGGTAAGAGACGCGTCTCAGCTAAATTTGTACCACAACTTCTCACAACTGAACTTGCTTGAATGCGACAGAAATGACGAAAACTTTCTAAAAGCGATCACAACTGCCGTTGAAACATGGGTTTAAGGGTATGATCAAGAAACTAAGGCCCTGTCTTCACAGTGGAAGACTTCAAATTCTCCTAGACCCAAAAAAGTATCACAAAGCCGCAACAATGTTAAGACAATGGTGACTGCCTTTTTCGACCACAATGGAATTGTGCATCATGAATAAGAGCGACGATTGAGGAACGCAGTTCATCGCAAAGGGTCGGAACTGCATGAGAATGTCGAGTGGCAATTGCATCACGAAAATGGCCCCTCCCACGGACCTCAACTTGTGCAGCAGTTCCTTGTTAAACATGACATTCCACAAGTCCTCCAGCCACCATATTCACCAGACCTTGCTCCCGCCGGCTATTTTATACTCTCCAAAATCAAATTGCAGTTAAAAGGAAAACGATATTAAGACATTGAAGAGATACAGCAGAACACGACGAAGCAGCTACGGGCTATTTTAGAAGATGAATTTAAAAAATGTTACGAGCACTGGCTTCAATGTTGGATTAAGTGTGTGGCTTTGGAAGGAGACTACTTTGAGGGCGATTAAATGTCAATTTCATAAATCTTGCATTTCTTTAGAAATATGTAAAGCCAGTCTGGATACTTTTTGATCATACCTCGTATAAATCACCTAGTATTTCAAATCTGGCTGCAGCTGATTGTTTTGTCATTTCATTGTAATTTCTCCTAATATCACATATTTCTGCACTGAAGCCACATTGCGTTTATTTAATGTTAAAGATGCTATAATGACTTTGGACATGTTAAGAGTTATTTCTTTTACTTTAACTGTAGTTTTGATATCTATCTGACAGTAGATAATAACGAAATCCTATAAAGATTAATAAACGTCTATCTTCTTGTTAATTTTTCTTAGCAAACACCTGAAGTTATGAACTATTTATAAACTGCACGTATTTCGTAATTAATTTTTATATGATCAAAAGAATTTAACCAGACTGAAAATTATGCACTAAAGAATGCAGACCGTAGATAGGAAGCTCAGACAGATGGAGCAGGTATGAGCGGCATGTATATATTGATTGGCAAGCCTATAATTGGCGCGACCCGAGCTTATCGTATTAGCAGGAAGAGGAAGGAAGACGTCGGGACTCAGCTTTTGCTGGATGTTTTTCCTGTCGTCTGATGCCTCTAGGAGTTTTGTCAATAATCGAAGGAACTCATCTTAATTTTTATCCGGAATGTTCGAGCAACAAAAATTTGAGTAATTTTAAACTTTGAATTGAATCTATCTATGTGGTTTTATTTGTCTGCGGTTCGTAAATCGTCAACATTTCGGTAATTTAGTGAACGTTATTAAACGTTTATATAAGACGATGAAATTTGAGTATTGTTCAGTATTACAGAATTGTAAACAGCTTTTAATCCTCCTGCTATCGAGCACGATATAAAGTTCATTATTAGAAAGTGCTCTCAAATAAGCTATAAATAAATACTTCATCTCTGGCATATTACAATATAATGAGAGAGCTCTAAATTAATATTAAGGTTGCTTGACGTAGCTATGTAAAAAGCCACTATATTTTCCTCATTGAAGAGTATTAAACGATACAGGAGAAAGATAGAAAATTGCTTAAGCCTTGAATTTCAAAACCTACAGTTTTTAATTTGATGCTTATCCATATTTGTACCTACTGAATCTACAATTGTGAGAGGAGAAAATTAAGGATGAATATCAGCAACTGATGTTCTTAAGAACTTACAAGTATATCACGGCATGCTTTAATTAAACTTGCAAAATGTTTAAAGTTTAAATAAAGTGGATTCCGATTATTACCTACTCGGTTGTAGCACATAATCGGCTGTAATGTACTCGACTATAGCGTACACATTATGCAGTCTCTACAGAGTTCTATTGATTGATCCTGATGTAATATTTTTCATATAATATAACGTACTAACTAACGTATACCAATTTTTTTTTTATACAAGAACCGTCCACTATCAAATAACACCCGAAGCTTTCGAACAAGTTAAACGATTAAAATAAAACTTTGACGTAATCCAAAACGGGAATCGGGAACGTTGTGGATATTATGACCCACGGCTTCATTTTGTGCGGTTTGTGAACCGAAAGACCATATATCTGTAAAACATTAGATAAACAGAATGTACAGTTCTCATATTTCTTCTTTCTGGCTACATTTTGTTACTATTGATATTTCTACACTATTGTGTTGCTCGGTGAAGCGTGAAACACAATTGGTTTTAAATAAGACCGGAAAGAAAATTGTAGCTGACTGAATAATTCATCCCTTAATGTGAAAGTTGCTCAATGAATATTCCTCATTGCTGTATTTGAAAACTACGGCTTTTATCGATATTTTCTATTCTGTTCGTTTTTATTTATTTATTAAAGTTTGGTCTTTTAACATTAATTTTTAATGAGATACGTTTAGTAGCCGTTTAAAATTATTGTTAGAAATAAAGATATTGAAACAATCTACAACAAGTAAATTTATTATTTACCACAAAGTAAGTTTTTCGTCTAAATATGCTTATAAAATAGTAGCAAATATTGCTTTAAGCAACAAGTCAATAACTTACTTGTAGTACAGTAACAATAACTTTCTAAAACGGTCATTTTTCTTTAGCGTGACTTACTGCGCTGCAACTGAGGCGGTTCGCTATTACATCTCGTTCCGAAATCATTATTTTCTTATTATTTCTCAGTTACTATCCCTTGTTTTTTATCTTCTTAAATAGATTAGGGCCAATATGTTAGAAATACGTTGTGAATCCAAAATGACGGTTAATGTTTGCACCAACCGGTTAAATTGATTAAAATATTTTTTATATTTTAGTTTTTAAAGAATCGTTAATTCAAGCAAAAGTTTAGTAACACTGTGGGATCATCAATACAATCATTTTAGTTATCGACGGTATCAAGAAACTATAGGAGCGCGGTTACTTTTATTTTAGTGTAAGATTTTTTGTGGTATTTTATTTTTAATGCTCATCATCATTCTCAGTACTCCATTACTGGTCATATCCACGTAAATAAAGGCATCTACACACACCGATAGAGGCGTTTTCCCATTACTCGTTGCAGTCCTGGAAGACATCTGCTGGGGTGCCTTTCAATTCATTGGTTACGCTTTTTTGGATATTATCCAAAGTACCAAAATAGCGCCCTTTCAAATGGTTTTTCAGCCGTGTGACATGGGGCGTTATCGTGGTACAGCATCCAAGTGCGTGCAATGTCTAGTCGCACAGTGTCACCCTCTTCCTGAGCCTTTCAAGGACTACTGAGTATTCTCAACGTCAATCTACTGACGTCAGAAGAGTCCTCACTCTTTCCATATTGTCGTCAGTTTTTGAAGTTGAAGGCCCTCTCGCAAGAAGTTCCACTTCCACTTCTTCTCGGCCCTCTAAAAAGGCCTTGTGCCATCTGAGAACTTATGCCCTGGCTAAGGAATTTGAAATTTTGCGTAAATTAATGTAAGTTAAGTTCGCCTGAAGCTGCAGAATTCACATAAAGTAACGTTAGATCAGCACATTCCCTTTGGGTTGCGAAATAATTCTCAAATATGGTGATGCAATATCCTGTGCAGTGGATTTCGTCATTGTTAATTTGGGGAAGTACCGGTCCGATCACGAGGCACGCCAAGTGGCGTCATGTAAGGTTTCACCCCGCGGCCGAAGTCGTGTTTGTGCATCTCTTTTTATCATCCTTCGTTTTACGAAACAATAGCAAAGCACTTCAGAGTATAGTCAGCTGTTCACCTTAACGGTCTTGTAATTATCGTTCCGGCTTTGGTATGAAGTCCCGTGTTCGTTGGCGTTTCATTATTGTTAGTTTTGAAAAACTATGTTACGACATATTGTCGGATTATCCCAGAGAGTGTCGTTTATTTCGTACCGGAAAATATAAGTTCTGTATGTGAAGTTCCATTTGGGTTTGACGTTTGGCGAAGTTCCGTTCCACACAGTTCGTTTCGGATTAAAAATCTACCAGTTAAAGACTTCTTGTTGTCTTCGCACCTGCTTCCGGAAAAAGGAGATAGCAGCTATCTCTCCCTGGTGAGGCTGGCCATCGCTTTTATTGGGCTACCCTCAACAAGCCCTTTTCGCAAGTAAATACTTTAGGCTGCCCTTTACTGCCGGTTGTGAGTGGACCAATTCGAGCCTTAATTCAGTACCGTATTTTGTGATTCACTCGTGGACAGGCACCAATAAATATTATATTATACTTCAAGCATCCTTTCTTTTGTTTAATCGGCTCAACGAAGTATGTAAGTCTTCAGCTAGAGTGTATTACCTTTTTGCTTTAGTGTTCATAATTTAGAAACATTGGGAATTGCCGTGACTCTTACGTATTTTATATTGCATGTGTAACATCATTTGTAATTGAATTTTTAGCTTAAGTTTTGTTATCACCATTCTTTTAATTGCGATTAAGGGAGCCTAGCTGCTAATTATATATTTGCCATAAACTCTAATAAATGTGGCATCTCTTAATCGCCCCCTTTCAACGTAATTTAAGATAGAACTTATAAATTCATTTGTATCATATTTTGAATATTACTTCATTCTTTAAATTTCATTGTCAATTCGTTCTTGTCCTATATTTGTGTTTTATGTCCATTGTGTAATATTTGTGTATAGCTTTGTGCGCCTATCTACCAGTGGTTTTATTTCAGTAAAGTAACGGTAAGTAGCATCCAGCAGTAGGGTACAGCTACACCTATCCCCCTCGAGCCCAGTAGGAACAATCTGCGGTACGTTCCTCGAGACCATCTTTGGGCGACTTCCGCAGTGGCGCCCATTTTCCTCCCGATTATGACCACCCCCTATTTGATGGGTTTAGCGTTTCGAACCCCCTTCTCCACTGCTTGCTAGCCGAAAGCCACAGGACTTCGACGTTCCCTATAAGTCGTAGTGCGGAATTATGACGTGACAGAATCTTATCCATGAGCCTATTGTAACTTTTCATAAGTTACAGTAGCGGATTCGCTAAGCTTTACATAAAATTTGATAGCACAACGCAATAGCAAACTTTTGCCGGTTCAATTTTGTAACACACCTCATAAACTCATCTTCGCTTCAGACACTCTCAACAATCGTGTACCAACTCTAACAGGTTCAAACTTCTACTAAGTCTACGGCAGAGGTTATTCTAACTACTGTCTGAAGGGGCAGACAGCAACGTTGTCGGTTCGCTCACAGTGTTGACACTCCCATTGCTTTTCTGCCAAACCTCGTAGATATGTTAAAACCACGATATTCAAGCTGAACTACATCTCTTCTACGCAAGGTAAAGGAGAGTCTTCCAAACTTCATTCAACCCAGTGTTAGTTATTCTTCCTGTATTTTGTTGTGACCCTTCCAAACGCTATGCCCATATCCCTTTTATTGTATTGCCAGATTTCTAATTTCATGAAGAACATGACATAGTGATCTGTACTTTCAGGTGTTGAAAGTGTATTATTTCCAACTCACATTTAGGAAGTTTCATGTATTGTTGCCGCTATATAATATTTTGCCGTTTCTAATTTTTGCATGAATTTTTGAAGATTCTTTTTCCGTATTTGCGATTAAACATGCACTACAAAATATTGTCATATTTGTATTATCAATTATCCAGTCTTAGACGAAACAAAACCAGAGTCAACGAACCCTTTAGCCGAATTCTAGAGGAAAATTTTATCTATTCTGTAAACTGTCGTCTAACTTGAATTTTCATTGTCTAATCTGCGTTTTTAGTTTCTATTATTGATTAACTCTGAAGGCGCCTTCATTTTTTCAGTATTGTAACAACATTGATCGCTTTTACCGCTACTTGACTATCACAAACAACCATTTATGAACTGTAAACTGAACTTGATAGTTGGTTCGGGAAGTGTGTGGGAGCTTTGGAAGTTCCACCGTTATAAACATTATGTAGTATATTAAGAGCCAATTGCGCAATAGTTTCATATTTTCCTAAGTTATCAAGCACGTAATCAGTGATTACCAAACTGTTAAGTAAGTTTTCCGACATTTGACTAAGATTTTAAGCAATAATCTTCATTGCTAATTCCGCCGATTGGGAAGTATGCGGGGTGAATCGATTTCTAAACCTAAAAATTGTCCGTTTTGTTGTAAAGCATTATCATTTCGTTGAAATGTATAGAGACGATATAATGAATGCGAGAAATGTGCTAAAGTTTAAAAATGGAAGAAGAAGAGTGCATGGCAAGAAACGTTCTGTTTGCCAAGAAAATTCAAGCAAGGTTCCTTTGAAAGTAATGGCAACCCTCTTTTGCTCAAGTTTTTGCCTCGTGGGGAAACTATCAATCTATATCTATCAATCAGTATTGACAAAAACTGAATAGGTTATGGTAATCTATACAGAACCTTCGAAAAGGCTTGTTTAGCAGAACGGCATGCGTACTCTTCGACAACACCAGACCACATATTGCCAAGGAAACCCATTCGTGACTACAGAATCAGTCATCTGCCTTATAGTCTGGACCTTTTACTCCCTTCGCCTACTATTTTTGATTAGGCGAAAATTGATCCAGACAGATGATGTAGTCAAAGATACTGTCAACAACTGATTCAATAAACTGGGGGTCGACTACTTCTACTGCAAGGGAATTCTTAAACTCCTACCCATCAACTAGCCTATTATTCGATCGGAACAGGGATCTTGTTCAAAAAATACATATACTTAAAATACGGCTTTCAAATGGCCGTAACTTCACGAGCTAATAAAATATGTTCAGTGATGATAGAATTTGTTTGGCTGAACATTATTCTTCCATGATAGTCCTCTGATAAAAATCCCTAGAATCTTTGATAGTCATACGGGTATATACCGGTCTCCTGTACTTTATTCTGTTTTCTTTTACACAGCATTTACGAAGTTTTCTTCAAGCTGTTCCAATAATACCCAACACGCTTGACGTGAGCGGCCTCTATTAGCCTATGAATTGGCTGCAGTTCTCACAGTTTCTCGCAATCTACGATTTAGTTGTAGAATAACTTTAATATGGATGTCCGAAAAATAAAAGACAACAAAGAAATAGAACAGGTAGAAGATTGCATCTATTTAGGACAAATAATAATCAAAGGAAAGTTAAATCAGACAGCGGAGCTAAAACAAGAAATATTAAGGTTCTTATGTGTTTAGAGGAATGTTTGAAAACTATCAACAAGCCTAAGTCTATAATCAGTTTATTATACCAATAATGACAAATGGAGCAAAGACGTGGCCATTAATAAAAGCAGCAGTAAACAAAATTAGACTAACCCAGAGAAGGACTGAACGAGTCATGTTGGATACATCCTTACGCGACAAGAAAAGAAACACATGGATATGGCAGCGAACAGGCGTAGACGACATTGTAATTAAACTAATAAGGCAGAGGTGGAAGTGGACAGGACATGTTGCTAGAATGGGTAAAGAAGGGTGGACTGAAAAGATCATGCGATGGAGACCATAAGAAGGCAAAAGAAATTGACGACGTTAAAAGAACTACGAGCCCAAAATGAATACAACTGCTACAGTATCGAGCAAGGATAGATAACAGGAGCCGATTAAAACAGGAAGAAGAAGACTTAAAAGAATAATTATTCCTCGATAAGTATTTCAGTACAGTTTATCGCATTTCTTGTAAACGGGGAATATGATGCTTACCTACTTTCCCATCCTTAGGCAGCTGTTCGCTCTAAATCTTCTTGATCAATCGAGAAGTGGAACTGGAAGATGCACGTCGCTAGAATGGGTGAAAAAATGAACCAAAAATATGGATATCATTGGACAGCATAAAGCTAGAGCGACATTTAAATTACTACGAAATTCTTCTAAGACCAAAAGTATACCTGCATATTCTATAAAACTACTCCATAACCACAATTTACAAAACTGTACGATGTTAATGAGCAAAAATAGTAATTAAAGCGGAACAAAATTGTATCGGAATATATTCTCATAAACATTAAAAAATTATAAACAATGAATAAATTGAAAACAAAATAAACACAAAGTACCAAGAGTATAATTAATCACGATGTGCTAAGCAGCAAAAAGCGATACAAACGTCGTACGTTATCACCTACCCAGTTCCAATTATAAAATGCAAAACTTAAAAAGGTACCCTGGATACCTCCGTAAATCATTACAATATTTCCCAGAAGCGCAAGCACAGAATTTAAAAAACTTATTAGAAAATTGTAAGTGAGCCAATGAAACGATAAACACAGATGCTTTATTTATTCTGTTGATTAAATTATGCGCACAAAAATCGTTAGTTGGAAGAAATATTCTAGGACAAGCAAACCAAAATGCGAACACTAAATTGGTTTAAAACTTTATTGCTTGGTTTTTAAGGTACTGTCGCATGGTGTAAATAGTATCCACCATTTAGAATTCATTTCGAATATCCTGCAAATTAATTTTTAACTTAGTATTATGTAATCGTAAATAAAAGTGTGAAATATCTAAATGAAATCTTATACTTATGAAAATACGAAAATTCTATTTTATATTTCACATAATTTTGCCGGAAGTTATTAGTCGTTTACACCTCGTTTATTTAGCTTTAAAACGCCCAAATTGGAAAAAATGACAAACAAGTATCAACAGGTTTTCAGAGTAAACTTTTTCTGTATAATATCCACCGTCTAAAAAAGGAAGTAATTAAATTTTAACAACCTCCATTACCGAGTGGGTTAAATATCTTCAGTCTCGTAAATGATTTTTTAACGATGAAAGTAGAAAATAATCACTTGATTTAAGGTCCCGTAAAAAGGGTAGGCGATGCTCTTTGAATATTTTCTTTCTTGTTGGATTAGGTTATTACTGATTAATATCAGAGGATACATATATCATTAGAAATTGCGAATTTTCTCAGTTAAAAGGGCGGTTTTACTATTTTACTGGCTGATTTGTATTCGTAAATTACCCAATGATTTATTTTATTTCAGTAAGATTTAAAAGTATTCGTAAATAAATAAAGAAAATAAATGGGAAAAAGTTGTGTCTGCAAAAAAATCAGAGTTATACACTAAAACAATAAACAAAATTATTATTTAAAATCGTAAAGTATTAAGGAATAATAATCCTAGTAAGTTTGGAACACATTTTAATGCAGCATAAAAATGAAAGTTGCGTACGTAAATAAACCAGAGTTAAATAGTAAAACAAGGAAAAAGACTATTTAAAGCTTAAATAAATTATATCAAAGGATGTTAATATTTTTAATTAAACTTGAAACACAAAAAGGAAGCAAAAATAAAATAATTGTTTACATGAACCACAGCCCACATAGAAAGTTAAATTTCAAAAACAACCTTTACTTTTCCTACTCGATATGCGAATTATCTGAATGTTATACCCCATGCGTTTCAACTTCAAAACAGTAAACCCATTTTTAAATCCTCAATATTTAATGAATGCTATCAATCAAATGCTTACCGAAATGTCACAGTAACGATTTCAAGTTCATGACGTGACCTTTCAAAAACCCAGTTTAAAGCAAATTAGTCTTATTAGGGGGTAATTTTTCATAAAAGTGTAATAACTAATGGTCGTCATTTGTATGGGTTGAAAACTAAAGCTATAATTATTTTAATCATAGCCAAACCCCTCACCTTCTAATAAAGCTGCCAATTCGCTATTTCCTAAATAGTTTTTTCTAGGAAAAAGGATGTTAATAATAATAAGTTTATCAAAGAAACCATTTAATTAGACGATAAATTTGTTATGAGACTGAAAGTTTAGCTTTAATTTATCTTGAAGCTGCTAAACTATTTTAAAAGCTGTGAACTGATTCTGTTTTACAGATAATATTTAAAAGTCGAAACTTACCGTGTTAATAATTAATAATTTCTAGTTTTAAATGAAATTCACCAAATCATAAACGGTACATTCAAAATATTGTAACGTAGTTGTTGTCACCAAAAGTAGTGTTAAATGGTTAAAGGTTAGCAAAAACAAGTTAATTAAATTTAGTAGAATTTGTAATAATTCTTAAGTACCAACGTGTTGGTGTATTTAAGCGCTCCGCCACACAGAGGTTTGCTGCGAGAAGTTTTATACTAAAATTCTGATTCAACTAACATAACAGATATTGTCCGACTTTGATTAAGTTTTACAAAATATTATTTAGAATTAAAATTAAAGACACGACGCTTAAACAGAGTTATGTATAAGTTCCAAGTACGTACCTCGCTAGTTTTTCCCATAAAACACGCAAAAGCAAGAGCAGATTTCTAACATTATATTAAAAAAAAAATATTAAAACTTCATATAACTTTTCATTGAAAAATCTAGAATCGTTTAACTTAAAAAAAAAAAAAATAACAGTTTTGAATTTTCACTTTGGAAGGCCATACCTTTTTAGAGATGTATTTTTGAATGGAAGTAAGTTATCTTAAAGGCCAACGCGCACTTAACCACGCCACGGCGCGCCACGCCGGACGAAAATTTTTAAATTACATTGGTTGTTATGGAATAACGCGCCATGGCGTGGCGTGTATAAGTGCGCGTTATTCCATAACAACCAATGTAATTTAAAATTGCCGTCCGGCATGGCGCGCCGTGGCGTGGTTAAGTGCGCGTTGGCCTTAAATCGACTTATGTAGTTTTATCCCCAGAAACTTCAACTAAATTTATAGCGGATATTTTTATCACATCTTGTATATTACTAACAGTTTGTAAAGGAAATTTTACTAAACATTGGTGCATTTTCCGCTTTTCCAAATTTGACCTGTAACAAGTATCGCTGGCTGATGAATAAAAACTTTTTGTAAACACACTAACCACTTTTATTAAAGTAAATTTTTCTTTTATTAACTCTAAAGTTACTGAATGGTTTTTATGCAAACATAATAAATTGTATTTATGATACAAATTAGGAAAATAATTACAAACATAGTCTAAAATACGCACAACAAAGTAGAAAACTTATATAACATCCACTCGTAAAATAAATTTATTAACGTCAAGTTGATTGTTATAATTAATAAATGAATTATATTCTAGTGGTGTCACTAAAGGGATAATAATTCATTCAAAGTTTCTGTGGTAGGGTCGTTCCTCTTGTGAACATTTCGTGATGTCTTACGAAACCCTAAATTGGTTAATAATTAATGTTTCGTGCCGTTTATAGAAATCTAAATATATATTAAACATGCTACGATTATTTAATTTTAACATGTTTTAATGTGGTAATTCTATTTATTATTTTCTGTTGTGAGAAGATTAACCTTTATAATTTATGGATTGATGTTGATTGTTTTATCGCTGCCATTTACTGAAAGGAATAAGGGGAAGTTCTCAGTCAGAACATATAAATTTCATTTGATGTATACGTAAGGTAAACTCGGAAGAATAATTCTAAAATTAGTGTTTTATGATAATAGTGGCAATTCGATATATTCTGCAAAACATCTCCATAAACGGATTGTTTACAAAAATTGGAATGATTTTATTAATTTTTTTTAATTTTGTCCAAAACAGCATTGTAGCAACGTTAATTTTTTTGACACAGTCAAGCGTTAAGAAAAATTAATATCAATCAGTACAAGATGCTTACTTGCTCACTTACTTACTCAACGACACCACAGCCCGTATCGGGCTTTGGATTCTTCAAGATTTTTTCCCATTTATCTCTATCTTGAGCCAGGCGTTTCCAGTTCTTAACTTACAGAAAATATCTTAAATTTTCTGCACCAGATTTGCTCCAATTTTTCCGTGCCCTTCCCTTATTCCGTTTGCCTTCTAGGTTTGTTCTTCTAATTGTTTTGCTGCCACATTTACGTTTATTCATACTATCAAAAGCCTGCTTAAAATCTAGAAACAGGTGATAGGTATCTATGTTAAATTACCATGTTATTTTCTATTACAAGCTTTAAGACAAATATCTGGTCAATCGTCGATTTTTCTTTGAATGAATGAATGTCGTTTTATTCTGACTTATTATTGATTTTTAATATGGTTGTAATCTGTTATGTATTATTATTGCCAGAATTTTTCAGTATAACTATACTTAAAGCTTAAAGACGGCAAGACGCGGAAGAAAGAAATTAAAACAGCGTGTACTGGGCACTAGAAATGAAAAACGAGACATGTTACTGAACTCTCTCGGGAGTAACAGTATATTTACTTATTTACACTAAATATTTTCTTCTATTAAAAGTTTAAAGAACGATGGGCCTAGGTGAGTCCCGACGAGAGACCCGAAATGGGATAAATTATATTATATCATCACATACAATGTGATTTTTTAAAAACTCAATTGCAGCAGGCCGTATTCTGACGTAATACAGACAGTTCTAAGGTTAGTAAGACAGAATATGGCCTGCTGCAATTGAGTTTTTAAAAAATCTCATTGTAGATACATAATCAGGAACGTGGCAGTACTAAGTCGATTTATTACTAACACATATTATAAATTAGCTAGAAGTAAGGAGTAATGAATGTAAATTCAAAGGATGTTCCGCAGATAACAATACCAGAACGAAAAAACGCACTAAAAAAAAATGAAAAATTGACGTTCTTCAGGAGAAGATGGAGTAATTATAGAGCTAATCGTCACCTTAATGCAGAACTAGCCTATGTCCATTTTTTCAAAAATCAGTTTTCTAGCCTATGTTGTGTATTGAAATGTGCTGCATTTGATGCAGAAGTAGTCTATGTCTCAATATTAATAATATACTCTGCAACTGCAATTACACAAACATCCTAAGTTTCTTCTTACTTTTAAACTAAATGCAGAACTATTCTAAGTTGACTTGGGATATATAACTGCAGTGCCCGTTTAGGACTTAGGATAGTGCAAGTGGACATAGGATTATAAACATAAATTACATCGTGGACATAAGCTATCTGGTTTGAATAAAATTTATTTAATATCGATAATAATGTATATTATATTGTTTGTTATGTTCATAATACATTTTTTAATAAACTAATTTAGTATTAGTTAACGCTATATTATTTTATTTTTAAGATTGTGGACTTAGAATATCTTCCAAGTCGAGACGTTATGATATCCTAAGTCCGAATCATTGGACTTAGAATACTTCATGTTAAGAAAATAAGCCTATGTCCATTATTTTTTGTTTAATCTAATGTAACAAAGTTTATGCAACAACATAACGTGCGGGACAAGAAGAAGACACACATACTAGAAGTTCGAGTAAAAAAAAAACATTACGTAGAAAACTATTTAAAAAAAACTTCCTCCTGTAAAATATGGGTTTTCGGACTTAAGCTAGTTCTGCATTAAGGTGACGTAATAAGAAAAGGAGGAGAAGAGTTTTGGAAACAAACTTGCATATTATTCATAGATGTATAGAAGCAGGAAGAATACCTGAGAAATGCGATAATGATTCCTATACAGTATGTCCACGGATTGAGTTACAAAGAGGTATGACTGACAAAAAAAATTTAAATTTAAATTGCATATTTGGGGATTAAACCCTGCTTGGCTTGCAACTAATTTTAAGTATATTTTTGATTGTTTCAAATCAAGGAGGCCTTGATAAAAAAGTATTTTGTATTTAGTTAAAGTAGCTTTTTTGTAAAAGGAGATGCAATACAACTAACAAACTACAGGCCGATAAGCTTACTATCACAAGTGTATAAATTAATGTTGAAAATAATAAGAAGGAGTTTAATAAATAAGTTTGATTTCTATCAGCCACCCGACCAGACTTTCGCAAAAAGTATGGAACTTTACACCATCTATAAACGCTTCGACTCCTAACAGAAAATCACAGAACATAATCTACCTATCTACCATATGAACAAAAATTATTTAGATAAAGGGTGGCTTTGGAATTCTGAACGTACCTTGCATGTTTGATTCATCGTCAGTAGTTGAAATTATATAGGTTCAGCTTGTCAAATAAAACTTAGTTATTAAACTACGGGTTTATTTTCAATTTAAGTATTACATTAGATGTTGAAAATGGCCATCATTCTCATGCAAACATAAATTTACACGCCCTTTCATGTTTTCAAATGCGTTTCGAGAATACCATGATGAATAAAAATTCAAATCGAAACTGACATTTAATTGACATGTACCATGTAGAACCAACAACAAGCTGAACCTATCAAAGACAGTGATTTTGTTTACCATGGCCATCCCTTATCTAAATAATTTTTGTTCATATGGTATTTAGTTTTAGTTGACTACGAGAAAGCGTTCGGTAGTGTAGAACGTTGGATAATAATAGAAGCCCTTCGGAATGCAGGAGTAGATTTTAGAGACTCTACATTAATCCAAGGCACATTTAAGAATGCTAAATTAAAAAAAGATTCAAAACAAACAAAAATTGAGAAAGTAATAAGACAAGGCGATTGTTCACAACAGCACTGGAAGATTTCTTTAAGAGGCTGAAATGGGAAGATAGGGGAATAAACATAACTGGAGAAACATTAAATAACTTAAGTTTTGTTGATGACATAGTGCTGATCACAAATCACAACGAAATTTAAAGAAGTACAAGAGATGCCACAAGCATTAAATGGGAAATTAAAAAGTTAGGACTGAGAATAATAAATATAAGTAAATTAAACAAAACACATGTCCACCATAATTAAAGAAAATCAAGGGCGAGTAATAATAAACAAAGAAATAGAACAAGGAGAAGATTACATCTATTTAAGACAAAGAATAACCAACGGAAAGTTAAATCATACAATGAACAAGGTTAGTACACTTTCAGAAGGCTAAGCCAAAGGAAAGTTTGAAAACTAGTTATAAAAAAACCTAAGTCTACAATAATTAATGTATTATACCAGTCATGACATATGGTACAGAGACGTAGTCATTAACAAAAGCAATAGTAAACAAAATTAGAATAGCCCAGAAAAGGATAGCGGGGGTAATGCCGGGTATATCCTTACGTAACAAGGAACACATGGATAAGGCAGCGAATAGACGTAGAAGACATTGCAACTGGGATAATAAGATAGAAGTGGAACTGGACAGGACACGTACTTAGAATGCGCAAAGAAAAGTATTTCAAAAAGATCATACAACAGAGACCATGGGAGGGCAAGAGAATAAGGAGCTGACCAAACATTAGATGGAATAACTACGGGTTCAAAATGGACACAGCTGGCACGGCTAGTACACGATGGAAACCGACAAGAAAGCCTATGTTTAAGGATGGACGATAGGGGTTGATTAAAGAAGAAAGAAGAAGACTAGAAAGACTAACTCCTCGATAATTATCAAAGTAAAGTTTATCGCCTTTCTTGTAAATAAGGCATAGGGTGCTTACCTTCCAGTTCTTGGGCAGCTGTTGTACTCTTCATATCTTCTTGAGCATTTTATGAAATTCTACGTACTACCCTATTGCATCATTTTTGTTGTAATTGATTCTCGTCCTTACTGTTAACAGCACTCTAACTTGTGTAATTGCTTTTCGATAGCTTATCGTTTGTTTCATGCTTTTCTCTCCCACATATTTTTTGGGCTTCTTTTCTTTTTGTTTATCCTTTTCTTCTGTATTCCCTGTTGGTCTTTCTTCTTTCAGTGAAAATATTCCTCAAAAATTAAGAATGAGGAATGCTTTAACTGTAAATAATGTCCTCCGTAAAAACGTTAAGAAGGGGGACTGTTACTGGAACCCTTGACTTGTTTGGTTAGTCTTGGAAGAATTGGTATTTACACATAAAAAATTGCCTTAGCCTTTGAGGAGTATTTGTCATTGCACACTACGTTAATCTTCTCAATCTTTAAACAAGCAAACACCATTGCTCTAATTTATCTTTTATTACAAAAAAAAAAATGAATAACCCACATAATGCGGACATTTTGGCAGACGTTGTTTATTAATGTATGTTATACTATTATTGAGGTATATTCGAAAGTTTTGTAGAGGTAATAGTTTGTCTTTCTTTAAAATAATAGAAAGAGTTTAATTCTAAACTAACCACTTGTTAAATGATTAATTGTTACCTATAAATATAATTTTTGGTATCTCCTTGATATTTCAAGTTCTTATATAAGTACGTATAAATCACGTCGTGTATAAGAGCAATTATTATAGACAAAAGCACAGTATTTAAAAATCTATCTTCAGAAAGAAACTTGTGGGTATAATGAATTATTTGGTTTATAAACTATACACACCACTTGCCTGCTCACTCTAATTTATACCATATTTCTTAAACAATTTGTGTAATTATAGTGATGTTAGGCTTTAATTTCTGAAGAAATGTTATTTTGTTAACTTAAAATGTCAATTTTATGTTTACTTTTCATTTTAAATACGCTACAGGCAGACAGCGTGCATTGAAATATTCTATTAAAGACACATTTGTAAATATTGTAACGAAGCGACGTGTCAGTCAGGGTCATTACACGAGTCAAGGCGAATGACTGCTGTGAAACTGAAACACGATACTGCACCGCTGTGTAAATGATGAATTGGCATTCTTAAAATGCACAGATTAACACGTTCATGGTTCAAGGTGGTATCAGCAGGGAAGTTGGGAGTTTACTTCTTTTATAAAGAACTGCAAGAGCTCGTTATGATTGGTGTGGTCGTCGAAGAACAAACGTGTCCGTAGTAAGTCAGATCCTTCGTACTAGTGATGTTTCCTACGATTTTTATGTAACACCATTTTTCTGCATTTAATTTAATGTAATTCAATTCATAGTAAGGCTTTATAATAGTGCGGATCTAACCCTTTGTTTCATTTTATTAACTTAGATGTTTGTATGTACTTAGAACTTCTACCTAACGTTGTTTAAGTGTTTTGTCTTTAACTTTAGTTCTAATAAGTTCTAATATACTAGAATGGAGTGTATTAAATAAGCAACCAATTAATATTACTAAATGTTCTTGTATAACATTTTCTAGATCAAAATCGCCAATTTTATATGCATATGAGCTTAATTCAGAAATTTTAACACGTGTTAACCAAATAAAAGACCTTGGGGTAACCTACGATTGCAACCTTCATTTTGGTTGTCATGTAGATACTATTGCTAACGACGCATATAAAACTTTAGGATTTATAATCAGACAAACAAAATATTTTCAAAATTTAAATGCTATTAAATTATTGTATTTCACCGTAGTAAGACCTAAATTGGAATATGCTTCCGCAATTTGGTATCCTAGTACTGCAGCTATGATAGCGCAGCTAGAAAAAGTACAAAATAAATTCTTGAGGTATTTATATTTTAAAAAATTTCATATTTATCCTGACTATAATGTTATTCGTACCTCATACTTACGTCGGGAATTTCAAATTCAAAGTCTTACAAACCGTAGGAAAATCAATCTATTACAATTTGGATATAAAATTTGGAATAATAAAATTAATCAAAGTTACTTACTTTCCTTAATACACTTAAAAGCTACACCACGTACTACTAGATCTACCGAGATGTTTAAAGTACCATTTGCAACCTATATTTATCACTCCCCTTTTCTGGTTATGCTTAAAATGTTCAATGAATTATCTGTAATATTAGATATGGATTTGTCAGATTCGTATAAAAAGTTTACAAATTCGTTATTAAATCACTTCGCCTTTGATTAGCACTCTATTTGATTGTGTACAATTTAATTTAATTTTCAATCTTAAGACTGATTGGTACTCTAATTGTATAAAATTTAATTTTCTCTTCTACTTCTGCAATTGGTGGTGTAATAGTTCAACTACTTGTTAATTTAGTTATTTATGTGTTTGTACTCTCGACATTTCTTTATTTCTTCTTTTTAATTAATTTAATTTAATTTAATTAAGTATGTATGCTACCATGTAAAAAGGCTAATGCCTGTTTGGTGCATCAAATAAATAAATAAATAAATAAATAAATAATATTTTGTAAACCTTAATCAAAGTTCGGACAATATAATGTATGTTATGTTAGTTGAATCAGAATTTTAATATAACACCTTTCGTAGCAAAACCCCCACGTGGCGTAGCTGGTAAAATATACCACCACGTTGGTACTTACTAAATTCAATCAACTTATTTTCACTACAGTATATTCGCTACCACATTGGGATTCAAGGACAAGTCCGCTTGAAGCCACACCGTATGACTCAAGAGTTTAGAGAATACAGAGCTTGTTCCAGCGGTTCTGAACATACGGCATTGTTAATATTAATACTGTAACGCCTAATATTTATTTATTTTAGCGAGTTTCCAGTACCCTATGCATAAACTCCAGTCCCAATGTGGTAGTGAATATACTATATCTCTTCACATTATTATTGGTGATAACCACTACGTTACAATATTATAGATTCCCAATATAATCAAAACAACAAGTACTAACTAAAAGTGTTATATGCGGAGCAGAAACTTAGATCAATTTAAATTTCGATCGCTGCTTAACTAATTCCACCACATTCGTATTATTTGAGTAGCAAACTTCCCTTCGAAATTTGCAGAAGTCGCATTCAATTATCCTAGCTTCGAATTCACCTGAAGTTATTTATAATACGGTGGTTGAGACATACAATATGTAGGAGCAACAGTCGATAACTAAATTTTAAGTTTTGGACAGGTTACTGAATTTAGGAGGCAGGGCATAAATAGTAAACTAAGTTGGCATCTGTCTTTACGCGGAATAACAATTTCCATTTTCCCTGATGCTTTTACATTTTGGAACGGACATAGTTTTATAAACAGAATAAATTTATTTAGAACAGATTAGGGTGTTTATGGTTTTCCTGAATATTTCGTAATTGAAATGTGGCAATTTAGGATGAGGGCTTTAGTTTTTGATCTAACGTAAGTGTGAAATAGGTAACGCAACGCACCTGACAGCCCACCAGCGGCTATATTTTTAAATTGCACATTTTGAAAATTAATATTTTGGAATTTAATCAATACGTCGACTAATGAATTCAGCTTAATACAACATTTTGCGTGTTTGCTCATCTAATTTATGCATTTCTACGTATCTAGCAATATATTTTATTCGTGAGTAGTCAAAGCACAATTTTAAACTTCTAAAACTAACATTGTTAACTTGTCTGAACTCTACATTGGAAGTTTCAAAACTATTGTTACGTCTTTCACGTTTTGTACGTATGTAAGTAAGTACAAGTCTGAATGGAAAACAAATTTGTTTGTATATAAAATGTATTTTTAGAACTAGGTTTTTAACGGAAGATGTCGTTGAACCTGTTTATTGTTTTCTATTAATTTAGGGTAGGTAATTTAATTAACTCAATGATGCTAAAAATAACTGAAAATTTGTTAGATCGATTTTGGATAAATTATTACGAGTGGGCGAAATGTGTTTAGTTAAGGGTAAGGTTAACAAAATGACCCTCATTTTTTGTAATTTTTTCCCATTCTAACATTTTAAAAACCAATGCCTCCAGTAAAGCCTGCGGATTTTATAAGGGTAATTGTACAATACAACAACAATAATTTCAGCTGCTTGTATGCTATAGAATAAACAAACAAATAATATGAGATCGCGAAAATTAAAGCATATAAAAAATACTTCTATGTTGTTTTTTTATGTATCATTTTATATCTAGGCTAGCGAATGCCAAAGATCTCAACCCACAACTATTATAATCATTATTTTACCATTAGCTTAACTGTTTTCCAAAACCACAAACGTAATGGCCACGTTATATTCATAATTATTGTGAAAATAAGTGCAAATAAATCAGATTCAAAAGGTTACAAAATATTAAAAATTTAACAATTTCCCCGAAACCTTTTCTAAGTAACTATTGGTTTCCATCAGGCTTCGACGGTTGCTTATTCGCTATTAGGTACGTTAAAATAATTCTAACTCCTTCAGTGAAGGAAAATCGTTATTATGTATATTCTTAAATAGCTTTTGGACATCTTAAAGGATGTATTAAAAAATCTTCTGCAATTGTGCGAGGATTATTTATGGTTTTTCCGTTTAAATCTATTTTCTCCTAAATGTATTTTCTCCTTTGGAGGTTCTTTATTTGTGAGCGAAATAATGGTAGGCCGTTCAATTTGAGTCTTGTTAGGAGAAGAAAAGGTCTTGATTTGAAAATATGTATTGTTTAGTATTCGAAAATTTTGCAAGAGTATTTAATAATAATATAAAAGAATTAGAGTGGGTTGCACAAGACTTTTGTTAAGTTAATGAAAGATCAAAGTTGACAAAGGAGTATCAGTTTTTGCTTATTAATATATTATTATAATGACGCATGAGTTTGGGTTTTCATTTGATTTAATTCTAATGAATGATTACTTTTATGAAGTGGTTGTGTAGCCCGCAATTAATGTAGGAGATTGCTACTAAGTGTATGCATCTCCTCGAAAATGTTTTACAAATTAATGACACGTTTCTTTCCAACGACTCTTTTATTTTGCGACTTGTTCATGTTATCGAATAGTAATGATTTTCTACTAGAAACTGATAAAAAAGATCAAAAACAAAGTAAAAATTGTTTATTAACGTTTTATATTAAAATACAAATTACTGTTGTAGAAAATTTTGTATTGAAACGTTTACTGCTAAATTAAACACACTGAACACAAGTAACAATTACGTTTTTAATGCATCGCATCAGCTTTAAAAGAGATTTGGCGCCATGGAAAACGGACGTATTTAATAACTGTCTACTAAATAAAAACGCGTATCAGTAGACAACCCAAAATTAACCAAAACACATATTATGCAGTCACATTTGTGCACCGTCAACGCTGTTATGTCTGCAAATACCTTTAATGCGGCATAGACATGTAAACAAGTTACAGGAAACGTCAGAAATTCAATATGTTTTATTGTTTTCATACATCATAAACAATGTTCACGTTAGTGAGGGTTAGTGTGTTCACGTTATACGGCGGTCAATATAATAAAAATGTTGTTCATGTTAGCCGGCTATTCACGTTACCCGATGTTCACGTTACCGCGTGTCTACTGTATATACAAAATTGTTGGAAAAATAACGAAGAGAATCGTCCAGTACCAAATATGCTTTCGTACTATACGAGTTATTATCACCGGAGTAGCCGAGAATTAACCGCTTAATATATAAACTAAAAGAATTATTATCTCGTTTATTAGACAACTTTTACTAAGGTGTTTTAAGGTTTATCGACTCCTTTTGACCTGTACAATCGCCACTTAAAAGGATACAGAGAAGACCGTAAACACCCTGTATTTAAAATGATCAGAGCATTTATTCTGGTAGATAATAATCAGTGTTTCAAGTAACGTACCATTTGCATTAGTTAATTACTGCAACAATGATATTTGTGAACTTGATGTGCATTGAGTTATTTTTTTCAAACCCTTCAGGTTCACTGTTTTAAAACACGTACCCTGTATTGTTAATTGCAATATCTTTATTGATAACCTTATTTCTGTAATAATATGTTAACAATGTTTTAATCCAACCTAGCTAAGAATCTAATAACTTCCTGCTCGGCCATCAGGCCACATTTAAAAAATCGCCCTGTATACACTTTCACCAAATCGTGAGCATCTGTTCGTAACTTTATATGATTTACTTTAGGAAAAAAAGTGTGGTCGGTGCTTTTGTTAAAGTTTTATCAATTTAAATCTCTTCCACAACTATTAGGAGTCACTCAGGGTTCCATCTTAGATCCTCTTCTGTATATCATTTACACTTATAACTTGAACGGGTCTTCAAAATTCCGTCAGCTTTTTTACGTAGACGTCAGGTAATTATTATACATGTTCAAACATGACGACATTTATATATATATATATATTTAAATAAAGAATAACAAATACTGTAAAAGCATAATACAAAACTTTGCTTATTGTAAGAAGAGTACGGTCGATAATTTAAACAATAAATAACGTAAACAAATAAATAGTATTTAAGCAAAAACTAAATTCAAATTTCGAACATTTTGTAATAATCCATTGCATTTATTTACCTACGTCAAGTTAGGATAAGGCAGAACTTGTTACTTTCACCAGATGAAGAAAGTTAACAGGTTTTAGACGCCTTTGTCAGGAAAGCAACTACATGTATCCAGAACAGTTAAATATCTATAAGAGTGATCTTGGAAGATCGACTGTATTGGAGTATATTGGTAGGCTGATTCAAAAGTTCACGGTAGATTTGGATTTGGTGGATTTGTAAAAACACATTTGAAAAAACTTGGGGCCTTAATCCACGAGTGGCTTTATACGCTTCCTTGAGTTCCCTTATTACATATGCACCCATTATATGGTAGCTAGTAGTCGAATAACAACCACCAAACGGCTCAGATAGGTCCAAAGCCTGATTTATGTCGGAGCTTCTGAAGTCATACTGTCAGAGGCCCTGGAGGTTCTCCTAGTTCTTCACATTATGATTGAAGCTGAGCTGTTGGAGACAATAGAATTTAGGTGCTTTCAAGGGAGGCATGCTAGATCTTTCCGTCTTCAGTAAAGACCAACAATCTTCCCAAAACAAAAATTGATTCTATTTTTCCCACTTTTTGCTTCAAAATCAGATATGAAGTTGGAATTCCTACTAGGGAAGAATGGTATGTGGCTCCGAGGTCTTTTGGCGCAAAGTATCTCAACTGATATATAAATGAATTTAGGACCCCAAAAGGCGTCGTATATGGCGATGTATCAAGAGCTAGATTTATTTTGCCCTTGAAAGTTTTGCTATTCTGAGCTGGAGATAGGAGAACTTCCAAAAGTGAATTCTCCAATAAGCATATTTATTTTATTTGTTCTGACACTCAAGCGGGTGTTAGAAATCTTGACTTATCTAGGACCACAACGTTAGTGCCCCTGGAGTGCTAAAGATTATTAAATGAATTTTCTGCTCCAAACTGGAAAAATTGGTGTAATTAACAGGCTGTAGTAATATAAAGGGCAACACAAAATCGAATGCTCTAGTCAGGAAGAGATCCATAGAGCTTCCATCATACAATTATTGTTAAACTCGCGGGGAGGGAATGGACCCACTTGTAATTCTTAATTCTATTTTGAGTGGACCCAGCAAGAAGGACTGAGACAGGCCCTGGTCCATGAGCGATCTCCCAAAACCCTGAACACTTAGGTCGAATAAACTATGGTCGAATAAACTATGGTCGAATTAGGATTATGGTCGGCATTTTATAATCTAAATAAATATTTACACTGTATTGGAATCGTTAATAATTCAATGTGTACTAGATGTAGTATGGAAGATGGCTCTTCTGTGTGCATTATGTGCTACTGTATCGGTCTTATGATGTAAATGTACAAATACCTGGGTGCTTTCTAGCACTACATGATGTAACATACCCCAAAATACTTTCAACTTACCCAGGAATATTTGTTAAATCTACAGTATTTTCAACAGGAAATTTTGAAGCATTCTTACCATGAAAATCGTTGGATTTTTTATCCAAGAAAACCTTTTTTGAATCAACTTGAGATGTCAGATGTGAAGTATATCCCCATATCTTTCAATATATAAATTATCATTTTCATGCTCACGATCATGACCTATCGATATCAATGCAACGCTGCTTTTTATATACAGCCCGTCTTGTCACCAAGACTTTGGACGGCCGATTTTTCATTGTGTCGTTTTTAGCTTCTACTCTACTATTTGTTTAGTCCAGTTTCGTCCCTCGTCGAGCTATATGACCGGCTTATTGCCATTTCAGTTCAGTCATTCTTTGAAGGACGTCCAGAACTTTTGTTAGTCGTAGTAACCATGTATCTCCATTCCTGTCTTTGAACTTGATCCCTGGCGTATGCCTTTTGTAATCACATTGTGTTCTTGGTTGTTTTATGCAATCTTCTTTGTTAGATTCCGCGTTTCGGTGCCATAAGTAATGCGCAAGAGAACACATTGGTTATGGACCTTGCTTTTTATTGTATTAAGTATGTGTGATTTTGGTGTGTGGTTAATTTTTCCAAGTGTATTCCATGCTAGTTGAATTCTTCTAGTTATTTCGTCACTTATATTGTGTATTTTGTTTGTTGTTATTCAGTAATAGTAGGAGTTATACAAGTGATCAATAGCTTTCAGAACTGATAAAACCAATATGTTCGATGATCAGCAGAATGGAAGAACCACGACCTATTGTTGAAGAGTAGTAGAAGATTCAAAATAGGTCCCAATAAACGCGAACTAGTTCTATGTACCGAGTTGACTGACCAGTAATAACATGAGCCAGAAAAAGCCCTTATTGCCCAACTGCCTTAAACTATCCAGTCAAAGCAAAGGGTTCGAAGAATACCCGAGTTAGAGTAGGCTATCATAAGCAGGATGATGGGGCGAAAAAACGAAATTGCTCTTTAATATGTTAAATTACAAACCACAAGAGAGCTGCTTTTTTTCAACAAATTTAAGTAGCCACCATGGGGACTTCAGATATAAAATAATGCATGTTCAAAACAAATCGAAATTAGGTGTGGTTCTGAAAACAGAACCTTAAACCTTTTATTAAGGCTCGTATAATCAAATTTTGGCGTATGTCAGAACGGCATACTACTTACAGTGAAAGTGTTTACTCATTCATTATTGAAATATGACAGTAAGTAAATTTGTTATCAAATGCACAGAAAAAGTTTGCTATTTACGACAAGGCTCACCTCCAGTCAGAAAAGTCAAATTAAACGTGTTATTTGAAGCTGAGGAAAATCATAGGTCGGCGTCTTTAACGTGTTATTTAAAAGAAAAGTTATGTAAAGTATTATTTTTTTTTAATAATAACCGTTTAAATAGTCTGTCAAAAACAAAAGAACAAGTGGATGTTGCACACGCAAATTAAAACCATCAAATAAAATAGTATATTATACACGATGCTATAATGAATGCTATTATTACCGAGGATAATGTTTGCAACACGAGCGAGCGGAGCAAGCGAGTTTTTACAATTATCCGAGGTAATAGTAGCCATTATAGCGAGTCGTATACTATACTTTGTCTACGACTACAAATACTAAGAATTTTTAATTACAATTTAAATAACAACGCTACTAAAACCATGTGGTAGGACTACATGTTAAACGTAGTGGTAGGATTATAAATAACCTACTTCATTGTACACCATAAACAAGGATGGTTACCATGACACCTTGAATAATGATTATTCACTGCTGGTAGTGAATAATGGGTAGCATTATCCTTAACCAAACACACGAATAATTGACTGATTATTGACTAGTCGTGGACAAAATATATTGTTTGTTTATTTATTCCTTTATATCTAGGCTAGCGAATGCGAAAGATCTCAACCCACAACTACTACGATCATTAGCCCTGCTCTATTAGAATTTTGCCGGAAATATTATTTTATTTTCCCCAATTAGCTTAAGTGTTATCCAAAATCAAATGTAATGATCACAGGTTATACTAATAGTCTGTTGTGAAGATAAGTGTAAATAAATCAAATTCAAAAGATTAGAAAATATTAAAAATTTAACAATTTCTCCTAAACCTAAACCTAAACATCTAAACAACTATTGGCTTCCATCAAGCTTCGATGGTTACTTAGTCGCTATTAGGTAAGTACGTTAAAATAATTCTAACCCCTTCAGTGAAGGAAAATCGTTATTATGTATATTCGGAAATACCTTTTTGGACATCCTAAAGGATGTATTAAAAAATCTTCTGCAATTGTGCGAGGATTATTTACGGGTTTTCCGTTTAAATCTATTTTCTCCTAAATGTATTTTCTCCTTTGGAAGTTCCTTATTTACGAGCTAAATAATGGTAGGCCGTTCAATTTGAGTCTTGTTAGGAGAAGAAAAGATCTTGGTTTAAAAAAATATATTTGCTACATGAATTTGAATTTTGATTCGATTTTGTTCATTTTGAGGAATCATTAATTTATCGAAGTGTTATTAGTTAACTGTCCCCGGAAAATTTTTACTAATTTATAGCTTATGACGCATCTCTTTTTCTAATGTACAAAATGATTGACAAAATATTGAAGAGAATTTTTCAGTATTAAAAAAGGTCGAACCTGATAGTTTCGAGACGGACCACACAACTAACGTATGATGATAAATATTTTATTTCATACTGTCTGGTAAATTCAGTTTCCCGGCGCCATTTTGTGTCCGGAAAATGAGCTATTACGGTATCAGAGCCGGAAAATGTTGCTTGGCAACATTTTCCGGACAGTTATTTTATGCACCCAATCAGAGCCCGTAAAAGTCTAACCAAGCCACACCTACCGGCTTTGACACAGTAATGTCACATGTTGACGTTTTGAAAAAGCGTCACATGTAAAAATTAAAAATAAAATTGTTGACAGTATGAAATAAAATACATAACGACATTCGTCCGTGAACTCTTTTTACAGTACTCGTTTCGAGTTTCAAGACTCGGCTCCTTGCGTCGCCTCGTCTTTAAACATCTTACTCGTACTGTAAAATATGAGTTCCCGGACTTGTGACGTTAATTACTATTTCCGTATCCATGGTATGTAATTGACAGATTATTTATCTCATTTGAGGTTAACAATAGCGGATCGCGGGTAAATATGAAAAAGCGGGACGATATGAACATTTGCGGGTTTTTACCGTGCATGCTATCGACGTGACATCTACCGATAGAATTTAGAATCAAAATTATTATTTGATTATACAAAAATCTTCATTTAAGTGATTGATAAGTGTAATTATTTTTTAAAATTCAAGCAAATACGATTATTTTTTACATAAATTCATTATAGAAGTTATTTTTAATACGAAAATTTGACATGTGTAATTTGAGGTTATATGTCAAAAACGTAGGTACGTATTATATTATAACTATTTTTATTTAATACGAACTTCTCATGGATGCGGAAAAATAGCTTGTGCCCCACGGGAATCTAATGGCATATTTCATCCCTCGGCTTTTGCTGCCCTCGCTCACTACGTTCGCTCGTGCAGCAGAAATCTTCGGGATGAAATATGCCTATATCTTCCCTTATGACGCAATATACTATTAAAACTTATATAAGATCAGAGCATCCACTCTGGTACCTACATAAACACTGTGTCAATTAATGTGTTAAATTGCTGTAATGTAGAAGCGAAGATGTGAGCTATTATATGAGTTGAGTTGCCTATTTCAAAACTTTCAAAGTTCAACTACGGTAAATTTATTGATACAGTCTATTTCATCTAGGATTTGGGTTGTGACGTCAACGCGCTGTTTATAAATTCACAATCCAACTATACTTCATCTCTTTTTAAACTAGGTTGTCATTGAATTCGAAGACTTCCACGGTCAGTGTTAGTGTTAACAGAACAACTTCCGGGTTGAAACCGTGTCATGTTTGAGACTTTTGTCTTAAACATGACACGGTTTCAACTAGGTTTTCAGTGCCTACTGCGCACGAACGGGTGTCTACCCATATAGTTTTTGGGCGGGGCAAGTTGACGTCACAACCCAAATGCTAAATGAAAAATACTGTAGCTACTCTGCTATAGTTATAGTATGTTAACAATATTTTTAATCTAATCTATACTGTATTTACAGAGTTCTGGCAGTGAAATCTGCAACCCATATAATATATTTCATCAGTGACTAGATCTCTAACACAAACTTACTAAAGCATTAGATCACAGGGCCACGTCGTTCGATTTTATGTAACGGTTGTAGGTTGTTTATTATTAGTATTTTGTCAGATTTGACAACGTATAACTAACACATTTCACATACGAATGTCAGTGTTGGCAAAATTGCTTGTTATTATTGCATAAAAAAAAGAAACTATTCGTTACAAATTAGATTAAGAATCTACTTGCCTAGGGAGTATGTAATTTGGATTGCATACTTTACTGTCGGAACTGGGTGAATACATTATAGCAAGCGTCCAAAAAACCCTGTGGTCAAGTTGGCTGGTGTTTGCATTTGTCAGCGTTGCCGTATGTCTTAACTAGAGCCACTGCTGGAGTTAGTTGATGGAGTCTAATGTCAGCTGCCAAACGTCATTTTACACGTATTTGGCAACAAATATGTGTAAAATTATATTTTGCAGTTCTTTTTAGAAGTAGCAAGCAATTGCGAATCGCGATGATTTTTAGTACAGTACAAGAAGTGTTTATGATCGAATCTTCGTAATGGAACAAATTGCTTTATTAAATACGCCTTCATTATATTGTGGCTAGTAGTATGACGAACCACAACCAGGAAACGGCTCAATCAGGTGCAAAGTGTGATTTGTGTCGGAGCTTCTGGAATCATGCTGACAAAGACCCTGGAGATTCTTCTTAAGCGTTGCACCCCTTCGCAGTGTGATTATGATCGAGGCTGGGAGAGCTTCGTTAAGAGAAGAAGTCAAATTAAACGTGTTACTTGACATCATCTATCTAAATAAATGTCAAATTGCCCTTAATAACAATAAGGATCGATCTTTTGTCGTAAAATTATTTAAGCAAGAAAAGTATCACCCTTATGTACAGAGCACAACCTATACACGAGTTCAACGGCGATGATTCAAACCACCGTGGGCAGTTTTGTTATGAAGCCATTTTTGGCCTGTATCAATCAGTACATTACCACAAGAAAATCTTCACGGGACACGATAATCCTATAGCCAACGCCCAACGCAATTTACATGTGTGGGTGGGAATCATAGGTTCGCGTTTTTAGGACCTCAAGTTTTTGAAAGAAACACGGCTGCTGCAAAATATTTAGATTTTTGTGTTTTCAGCCAGATGAGGCGTATCTTCACTTCGGCATAGAGGTCGCTCAATATCTTGACGTCATATTTCGGAAAATAAGATGGATAGAGATCAATTGAGTTACCTCGATTTACCACCTTCAGATCACAAAATTGTACATAGTTCGTAGAGTTTGAAATTAATAAACGTTTAATTTCAGTCAATAAATTGCTGAAAATGTAGTTTAATAAATATTTGTTATTTTTTGATTTATTTAAAAATGGAAAATAAAAGTTTTAAGGTTTTAGGCACTAAATATAAAAAACGCAATAAAAGTAGCCCTTGGTGGAGATTATAACGGCATATTAATGCACAAATGTTAGAAATATTTTTTTGCCATATTTTTAAACTGTTTATGGTTTCGCAGAACATTTAAAATTAAAACTATTGATTTAATATTCATTCGAAACTTTATGACTTTATTAATAACTAAAATATGCCTCTATAAAGCGAATGTAGCTTTTCCGCGAAGTATATTCATGTTATTTCTAGAATTTCGGCGAAAAGTCGGATGAAAATCAATATTTTCGAATGTAACAGTTATCTTGCTGGAAAATCCTAGTATAACTCGATTTAATAAACTTTATTATGGTGCATTAACAAAATACTGAATCAGTGAATGGTTAATTTTTATTGTTCTCTTTGTACACTTTATTTATTTGCTACTGCAAAATTTTATAGAGAATTATTAAACATGAATTTCTGACATTTCATAATATATTATGTGAAGCAACACTAATTTAATTCCACGTTTAAAATGTTTAAATTCAAAAGCAGAAATGAGAGATAGAATATTTATCAGGCTGGGTTATTTTAAGCGTAATTCTAGTTTGGAAACTGTTTGTCGACTGCCCGTTATCGTTAGCAGGTAGCAAATCCAAAGCTAAGACCAAATTATTCATTCGCGAAAATCAATTTTGTACTAATAATGCATCTGACCTAGTTCAGGGAGCAGTTACGAGGATGTGTGATCTGGGGATATAATCTGAAATTTAGCAAAGTATCATCTCAGCTGGAGAAGTGTAGAACTCTCCCAACTTTATTATTCATCCTGCAGGAACCGGGATGGTAGCTTGTTTTGATGACTACCGAATGACAAACAGAATAACAGAGAAAAGGTCGATGGTCCCCCTTTGTGGCTTATAATGTTGTTTGCAACTTGGAAACTGATTGACATTCGACTGCTCCCGGTTAAATGTTCGCTTTTCGAAATTAGAAAGTAACGTTTAATATTAAATACGGGAACCGAACCGAACCGATGACAGTTTACTTATCGCTGAACAAGTAACCCCAGTAATTACCCAATGGGAAAATACGAAGATTCCTTGTGTAGTTCATGTAACTGAAGTTGGTATAGAAAACTGAGCTAATTACTTTTGCAACATGTTATTATCTAGAATTCAAGAGCCGAATTCCTAGAAATAACTTCAGTTCGATGCTTAGTTTATGGACAACTTGCCATGATGTAAAAGAAAAACAATTGATAACGTTATTATTCCAGGTTTAATATTGGAGATGGACGTTTATAAATCACGAGCACACAATTTTCAATACAATACCAAGCAGTTTGTTTTCAGTTTTACGTAGAATGTAAATGCAGTTCCCTTTTATATCAGATATACGTCAACTCTGTACTTTTACATTAATTTTTAATTAAACCAGGGGGCTACATTTTCACGTAAAAGGGGTAAAAATAAGTGTGCCTGTTTTTAATTATTTAATATCTCTTAAAATCTTTTGTGCCCTGTTTTTGTTAATTTTAACAACTCGCGCCGTGTTCGTTATTGATTAACTGCAACGTTAACATTTATAAAGGGTTATTAAAGTCAAAGGTCAGAATGTAGGTTCTGGTTTTTCTTTGGTGTAAAACTTTATAAATTAATTTTAACATAATGAAAACCTCGTGGGTAGATATGGAACGAAAACTTTTATTAAAATCGAAGAAGCTGCTTGATGAATGATATTGAAAATAGAAATGCAGATTAAAATAAAATAATAAACATACACAGCACAACAATATCGCAAATCTAGGTAATTTTTCTAAATAAAATGTAGAAATAAATAGAATAAAAATTCCATTAAAAATCAGTATCAGTAATTCATAAAAAATATTTTCACAACCAATATCAAAAAGTTACAATAAATAAAACTTAAAAAGGGTTCTCTTCGACCAAAGCAATGTTTTCTTGCTAGTCAATCGCAAGCAGGGTTCGTCTTTTTATAAACTTATAAGGGTATTCTTCAGGCTCATCCGAACTGCTTCGGCAAGTGGCTAGTAACTTATTAAAGCAAAATTCGGTAAACTAAAGGAGTCAAGTTCCAACATATTCCTTGAAAAAGCGTTCCGTCGTTTATACAACCCAAATACCGATTAATAATGATTGACAGACAGCTTTATAAGTCTAAACAGCAATGTTGTTAATGTTAAAACGTTTATGTGATTCATATAGCTAATGACAGTCTTATTAGACATCGAATATCTACAAAATAGTTCCATATTTACTTAAGCTTTTCCACAAATAACAAAAACATATTCTTGTAAATTGAAACAAAGTATTGAGAATTCTTCGTCTTCCCTGATATTAAAGAAATATCGATAAGGAAACAATATCGATACAGTCTACATTTCGATTGAATCCCCTTTTTGAATAAATCGATGAATTGAATTAATTGAGATATTGAATAAATCCATGCGTCTAATGAGTCAATACCTGAAATATATTGATGACATTTCGATAACAGACTTTTGTAGGTACTAGTTATAATCTGATGGTTTTGTCATGAAATATGGACTGTATGAGATTATTTCATAAATGAAAGAATCTTAAAGCATCAATTAAATCAATTTATCGGCAATAATAATTAAATCGACATGTCGAAAAATCTCCAGACCTATTTATGAAAATAGTATATTGTGTTATTAGGAGTAAAAGTGTCATTTTGTGTGCCAAGGGTGACGTTTGAGCGACGAGCGCTAGCGAGTCGTACAATTTCATGCGAGGCACACAAAATCACTTTTACTCCGAATAACACATGTTATTTTTTCTTCAAACGCACAAATTAAAAGCAATTCGGCAAGAAAATTTAAAAAAAGTCAAAAATGAACGTCATACCAGCTGTCGTTGCTTTGTTATAAAAAATAAAAATTGCGAGTTGCCATTGGCTCATTAAGTGTCACTTTTACTCCTAGGAGTAAAAGTGAATGTTTATGTCACTTTTACTCCTAGGAGTAAAAGTGAATGTTTAACTGTGTGTATCCAAGGACACAAAGTCGTGTTTTTCTGACGTTTGAAGAAAAATATATATGTATTGTAATGAAAACCTTCCTTTTAATTTTTGGATTACCAATGTAATGAAATATTCAAATCATCTCAATAATAATTTACGATTATTAATCACAGTTAAGGTTCATTTACAATAATTTACCTCGGTTAGCTCAGTATAGGGTCCTTCTAAGGATTCTTCTAACTTTTTAGATCTTTTGAATAGATAATTTGATCAATAATGACTTATGCAGATTTATTTATAAACATTTCCCAAATTCCCTGATTTTTTATATCTAAATTGTTATTTTATAAATTTAATACTAAATAAAACTAATTTCGCTCACGTAACTTTACTTCAATTCAGTTACTCCAATATTCAATTTCAACCATAAACAATCTTCAATCTAATTTCCACATCCAACCAAAAACAACTTCAATGTAACGCCATTTATCAGGATTATTTTCCATAAACCCCCAATTAGTCCAGTCATTTGGTGCTCAGAAAGGGGGTTACCTGGAAAGTTTAGCGGAAGTTTTGAAAATTGGTAGTCTTATAGATTTTGAGGTGCTCTAACCGAATTTCTACTTTGCCACCTTGTACCGGCATGGGAAATGGTGCCATTTTGGGTAAAATGGTACCAAAATCCGGTTTTTCGAAAATATCTCGTTACCGGTTGATTTTTCAACAAAAATAGGGACATACAAAATTGTTCTACTGAAAATTTCCAATAATTCATGTCTTATTAATTTTTTTGTCAGACGAATAGTTTCGGCGTACGAGCGCCGCGAATTCAATCGCAACACGTGCATTGGTAGAAAACATTCCACTACGCCTTATGCGGGTGTTCCATGACTCGAGGTCCATAGCTTTAGGGCGTGTTATTGAAGTCATTTAGAGTTAAAATTGCTTAATAAACATATGTCCGAAAGTGCTTCCTTTTCGAGATACAGGGTGTCCAAAAAATAAGTTTTTTTTTTTAATATCTCGAAAACGATTTATGATATCAAATTGAGCTTTGGTATGCACTATGCTGGCATTAAGAGACTCTTTTTCGATCCAACTAGTTTTGACAATTCCAGCAGTGGCGTGCGTGACAGCGAAAAAAATAATAATTCCGACGAATAAAATAGTACGTCACTGCTTTTTTTCAAAATAGGTATTTGTTTCTTAATCGGCAGCCAAATCTAAAAAGAAAAGGCCTCTTGAGTTTTTCTGGTAGCACAAACCGTTTTCGAGTAGTAATCGAAAAACTTTTCATCATCATCAATTGACATGGAGCAGATCCTCGTGGATCAATCCTGGATTACGGTAAAAAAAATAATTTGAAATAGTTATTTCAGAAAACGCTTGCAAAGGAAAAGAGCTTTTCAACACGATTTACGCCCACAATTCAATCGCTAGGATTATGGCTGGACACGCATATGCACGCGCAGTCAGAGCGCATATGTTGACTCATCTTGCGATTGCAAAAATTATCATGCAGTCAATTGATTTCAAACCTGCTGAGCGTCGAGAACTAGAAGACATTCTATACAATTTAGACAGGACAGTGGTACTCGAGGCATGCTGGGTGAACCAATCCATTAATTTTTCAACGTCGTTATTGTCACGACTGATTCGCGAGCCTCTTATTAGATCAACATGCTGCTCGGAACTGCCAAAAGCTACGTTGCAGAGTTCTTCAATCCCTTCGCAAACGTTATGCAGGAATACCATCCCTAAGGTCCACATGGTAAGCACGCTGTCCTTGACTCCTCGGCCATGAGTAAGGCCACCAATGCACTTTATTGTCCTCATTAGTGATTGTTCAATCGTCATATCTGACCACGTACCACACCAAAACTTATCGAAACGTCGGATTGTAAATCGTCCTTTGGTAGTAAATAACTCATATTCATCAGCAGTCATTTTTTCTTTTAAACCATACATATCTTGGAGATACAAATGGCAAGACTTGGTGCATAAACAGTTGCCGCTGGCATGGAAGTAAAAGGCAACATTTTATGGATGGTGTCAAGATGTAGGTGCCAGTTACCCATCATTTCTGCCTCGATGAATTGTTTCAGCAGCGTAACCATCCGGAAGTATAATACTCATAACTTTGCTGTGGCGCCGCGTTGTTTGAATTTTACCAGCTGCTCTTCGAATTTTTTAGCAAGTTGCTTGTAGCATTCTTCCTGATCTGCCTCAAGTACCACTGTCCTGTCTAAATTGTATAGAATGTCTACTACTTCTCGACGCTAGGCAGGTGTGAAATCAATTGACTGCATGATAATTTTTGCAATCCTAACATGAGTCACCATATGCGTTCTGACTGCGCGTTGAGTGCGCGTGCATATGCGTGTCCAGCCATAATCTTAGCGATTGAATTGTGGGCGTAAATCGTGTTGAAAAGCTCTTTTCCTTTGCAAGCGTTTTCTGAAGTAACTATGTAGTTCAAATTATTCTTTTTACAAAAGTTTTTCGATTGTTACTCGAAAACGGTTTGTCCTACCAGAAAAACTCAAGAGGACTTTCCTTTTTAGAATTGGTTGCCGATTAAGAAACAAATACCTATTTTGAAAAAAAGCAGTGGCGTACTATTTTCATCGTCGGAATTATTCATTTTTCTGCTGTCACGCACGCCACTGCTGGAATTGTCAAAACTAGTTGAATCGAAAAAGAATCTCTTCATTCCTGTATAGTGCACACCAAAGATCAATTTGTTATCTTAAATCGTTTTCGAGATATTTCAAAAAGAAACTTATTTCTTGCACACCCTGTATCTCGAAAAGGAATCACTTTCGGACATATGTTTATTAAGCAATTTTAACTCTAAATGACTTCAGTAACACGCCCTTAAGCTATGGACCTCGAGTCATGGAACACCCGTATAACGCGTAGTGAAATGTTTTCTACCAATGCACGTGTTGCGGTTGAATTCGCGGCGCTCGTAAGCCGAAACTATTCGTCTGACAAAAAAATTAGTCAGACATGAATTATTGGAAATTTTCAGTAGAACAATTCTGTATGTTACTATTTTTGTTGAAAAATCAACCGGTAACGAGATATTTTCGAAAAACCGGATTTTGGTACCATTTTACCCAAAATGGCACCATTTCCCATGCCGGTACAAGGTGGCAAAGTAGAAATTCGGTTAGAGCACCTCAAAATCTATAAGACTACCAATTTTCAAAACTTCCGCTAAACTTTCCAGGTAAAACTACCAAATGACTGAACTAAATATCCAATATTAATATAAGCAATATTACTTCCAATAACTCACAAATGAGATATTTATTTTATTTCGTTAACTTCCAATATCCAATATTCATAAAAGCAGAACTATTTCCAATAACTCAGAAATGAAATATTTTATTTCATAATTTCCTTTTTAAGTAAAATTATTGCTTCCTTTCAACAGAACATTATTCGTATTAGAGATATATTAGAGTAAGAACAACACATCAGCTGATGTCTGTATGCACAGTAAAAGTTCACCAGTGGCGTAACATAAAATTAACATTGAAAGTTAGGTTATGAAATGAAAATCTAATAATTTCTGTAAAATCTACCTTGAACACTGAAAAGATCAGTTTCTTTGCAGAATCACTGAACCGCTGATAATCAAAATACAAAAATGCAAATCAAAGCACAATCCAAAAATCCACCGGTAACTAAGAATCTCACTGTACTAGCGGCCGCCACTGAATGATGCGTCTTCCCCCCAGAAACTTGGAAATGGAATAGTCCGACCGAAATTCGCGCTATGCGCCGCTCACGTAATATGTTGTTCTTATTTCATTTTAAATCTACTTGTATTTATTTACTCTCACTACCGTCTCTTTTCATTTTTCTTCATTTAACAAACTTCTCATTCTCCTTGGTAACAAATCTTAACTAATTACATTCTTTCTTAATTATTATATGCAGCTAGCTAAATTATTTTCATAGTTACAATACATAACATCCTTAACAGTTAAACTATTTTAATCCTGTCTTTCTAGGCGAGGTCAGGTGAGATGTTTAGTATGGAAAAAAAATGAAAATATATCCGATTTAAAATACCTATTAGGAAAAGCGTAGGTCACATGCCAGTGCGATTTTTAGCCCGATAAAAAACCCTTCCATGGGTGGAAGCTCTTTGAGTTCGACAAAATTGTGTTGGAGTAGTGCTAACAACCATGCATTGAGATCTCTTATAGATCTTTTATTGATGAATACATTTTTAGTACCACAATTTACTTTTAACATTTCTTATTTGATATAAATATATTAATAAATATTGATGACCAATGCAGCATAAACGCAATGAGTTAATTTTAGCTAAAGAATATGGAAAGCTTCGAATGCTTTTACAGCTTATTACTTATTAATAATGTCTCAGTACTAGTAAAACCTCTTAAAATTAGGCAAGAAATTTAAAACCAGTTGTTATTAAAATTTCCTGTGAAAAACTGGCCGTCTAAATGTTAGAGTGTGAGTTTCATTGGGTTTTAACTTATTAATTACGTAAAAATTGGAAAAACAAAGATTATGTATCTGTTAAAAAAATTTATCACATTATAAATATTCGTCGTTAGGCACCTACTTAACGACGTTCTACTCCGAATACAGACCTAGGAGGTAGCGTAACAAGGTCTTACACATGCGTTCATACACATTACACTCTACACATGATGCAGCGTATAGGTATTAAACGGTGCAGCAATTTGCATCGTCAGTATTTAGTTCGTACTTTGCTAAATGCATACGAGTTCTTTAGAATAAAAATCTTGACTGGAAGTGGTAACAAAATTGAATCAAATAGGACATGTTTTATTGCTTATTTTTACAGAAGAGGACCCTCTCAAGTAAACAACGCTTAAAACAAACAAACATGATTTAAACAAATAAAATATCGGAAAGAAAGAAATGTATAAGCATTCCTATTATTTTTTGGCTTTCACTGTGGTTGCCCCATGTTCTGTAAGTCCATGCAGCGGCGTAGCCAAGTAGGGGTTAGGGGGGTTCACGGTAACGGTAACGGCAACGAATAGTAATGGGTTCTATCCTCTTTTCTTTACTCTGATACACATTTTATAAAATTTAGACATCTCCTGGGTTATTCTCACAAATCCATCTGCATTGATGTATTACATCCTTAATAATTATTGTTTATCAGTCCTACAATAAATTGTCTAATATTTTTCACAGTACTCTTCATATTATAGAACTCTGCTTGCATTTTTCCAATTTCTTTTCTATAATCATCTTTAACCTATGAATATGGTGGCCCAGTTCTGAAAGCTGTGTGCCATTTTCTTTCTCATTTTGCTTTTGTAACCTTCTTTCTAGTATTTTTGTGTACATTTTGAATGTTACTGGTGATGGACAGTTGCTTATACTATATCTTTTGAGTAGATAAAATATTGGCTTTCCTTGGTACTTTTACTTTAAACACATATCATTTTAAATACATCAGTTAACCAGTCGACTGTTTTTCTTCATGTCTACTTTATCCTATTCGGCGCTGCATCATCTTTTCCTGGTGTCACTCCACGTCATATTATTCTTATTGTTGTTTCCTGTATAAGTATAACAAATACTATGGTCTACGATTTTCGCTTTACTTATTACTTCCGCTTTTCTCATTCTATCTCACGATGTTGGGGAATTGAGCCATTTGTTGTATCCTGTTTTTGTAACTCGAGCTAATGTCTTTATCTATTCTGCCATCTTTCCTTTTTTTCTGACTGCTTCATGTCTCATGTGGCCCTTTCCAAGTTACGATGCGTTTCTCATTTCCAGGATTTGCTTTGGGTAACCCTCATTGCTCATACGAAGCAGTTGACCATACGATTGAGATTGTTTTGCTGTACATGTTGCACCGTGAGATCAAGTTCTAGTTTTTGTTTGAGGCAGGCTTCTGCTGCTGTCCTTTCTTATTTTTCATTCTACTAGCTTTTGTTTATGCTTACTTTTCTGCTTCTCTTGCTTTTGAGCTGTGTTTATCTGCTATTTCCCATGATTCAACTGCGTATAACAAAGTTCTACATTCATTTTGATCAGTTAAAGCACTGATTTACTAATATATTTTATTGGATTTTCTGATTCTGTTTATTATTTCATTATTTATGCGACCGCCTTTACTGATTAGTGTACCCAGGTATTCGTAGCTATATGTCTGCTATTTCTAGAACTTTTGCCTTTATTCTTATTTCGCTAATTTCTTCGTCTTCTTTTTTGGTTGTGTACATGATGTTACTCTTTTTTGTGCTTATAATAATCTCGTATTGTTGTTCTTCATCATCTCAAATTTCTCCATGTCTCCTTATCCAACACAATCAATATAGAAGGTTACAATAAATGAAACTAAAACAAACAACACTTCTTTTACAAACAAACAAATTATTTAAACAAATAAAAAAAAATTAAATTAATGATAAGACTAAATTTAATAAAGATGAATTGATGAATGAATTATTTGTGTAGAAGTCTGAACTCGAAATCTGTTGCTTTCTTTACATGTTTACATGGTTAGAGCCTGTTCTATTTCCAGTTGTTCCAATATAATATAACGAGTGTTAGAAAACTCGTCTTATCAGAGTCACCTATGAAAAAAAAAATTAAGTGCCTTAGATTAATTCTTAAATATCCACTATTCATTAGAACTACTGACAGCTGCTGTCATTTAACTAATTGTGATTAAGTCTACTTCAAAATTAACTTAGGTACCAATACAGGACATACATTTTAATAAGCACAGGTGACTTTGATAAGACGAGTTTTCTAACACTCGTTATAAACATTTGCCTTTATGTTCTTCACTACGTCCTGTTTGGACGATATACATTACATCATAGTATTCACAGCATAATTAATATCCTTCTGATTTTCAGTTTAATTAAAACTAAATAAAGCCATTTATTGTGTTTCTGTCTCACTTGTTATAGAAAAATCATCTTGTTTTCCTTCTCATAATAATTATGTCTGTCATACCTGTGCTGTAATCCTTATTTATGACTTATTATTTAGTTTCGGAACAGATGTATCTTTTATTGATGTTCTTTATTGTTTATTATAATACTTGCTTTTTACTCCTTCATGTGTATCTTTTTCTTTTTAATGTTTGAACTGTATTCCAAAATTTCTATTTCCATTATGATAATATTGTTTTTGTATTTCAGTTCTAAACTGTGTCATTTTATCTGCCTTTATTGCTTCCTACACTTTGCTTCCTCTATTTATGTAACATTGTTTGTCTTGTAATGCTTTGGTTATTATTTAATTCTCCCATGCCCTTTTCTTGCTTGTTACTTTATTCTTTATTTCTTCATTCCACTATTTTATTCGTTTATACCTATACTTTGTAGTTTTAATTCCACATATCTGCTTTGCCGTTTTCAATATGTATTTTTTCTAATTCTTTTTATATATTTTTGTTTATTCTCTTATTCTGATATTTTTTATCTTCGGTTTTATAACCATCTTGCAATTTAACTCTAGCTGTAATCAATCTTTGGTTGGTATGTTTCATAAAGAGTTCTAATCTAAATTTAAATTTTAAATTGAGACGTTCTAATTATTTTATTACGAAGAAAAACCAAACCGGGGATGATTTCATTAATTCCAAGTATGATTTGATATTAATATTTCGATTAGTACTTAAATTATGTATTTAGATCCAACCTATGTCAACGATTCTGACAGATTATAACTTTATTTTTTTATACCCTTTGCCCTTCACGGCTGTAGATGTATAACGGCTAATTATAGATTTCAGGTTTTCAGCTGCTGAGACTTTTTATAACTGATAATTTAACAGGACATTTTCTGTGCGTTTTTCGTAATATTGTTCATGATAACAGAAAAATCAAAATTTTAATTCCTATAAATTCTCAAGAACATGACGCACAGCTTAAAGTATTTAACCGTCATTGTTTTAGTTTTAAACACGTTTTTCTGTGGGGTTCTTAAACGTTTCCTTGATAAATCAGATAAATGAAAGCGATAGGTTTTCTCATGAGTAGCTTTATTCTTTGCAGGTTCGTTCGTTTCGTTGTGGTATACATTAATTTACAAGAGTTCTGTCCATTTCTTAGGTGACCTACGATGTTCCTTCTTTTCTTCTAGTGATTTGTCTTTTCACACTCGACCTTATCGATTTATTTTCATTTTAAGTAAGTGGGCACCGATATTTTTCTACAGATCGATTTTAACATTCGTTAAATTACTACAATGAAATGCAGTTAAAGTGTCCGTGTTTTGCTAACAACTTTTCAGCACATACTTTAGTATTGACTGTCCCCAACAGTGACCATATGTTACAGAATTGCCCCGGGCTTCAGTGCATTGTTAGTTCTGCACTTTCATATATTGCGGGTGTTGTAGGTTTGTTTGGTCTTTTTTCATTTAAACGTTTGTTACAACAATCCCTCTAATCCTTTTATTTATTTTTCCAGGAAAATGTGTATTTGCTCGCACCTATCGGCATGCCTGACAAAATAAATTAATCATGAATTTGTTTATTTTATGAACAGAGATGCATCTTCTTTAAAATATGGTTAAAGATCGAAATATATTTTTACATATACAAGGAGTGATTAGGTGCTATTCATAAAAGATAGAGATTTGTATAATGTGAAATTTCATTGCCTTTAATGTTTAGTTTAGCGGTATTTTCATTTCTCAAAGCATTTTTGGAAGTCATATTTTTGCTGTTACATTCTGTTGTATTTCTTCCACATCTTGAAATGTTCTCCTTCCAAATAATAGAGGGACTTACAGAAATTTTATCTTTCCGTAATTATTATTCAAAACTGAATGACGTACAAGAATACAAGGAAAATACGGAAATAGTTGTTGTTTTCATCCATGCTCACCCCGGGTGGCGTTAAAGTCATCAGCCTATCAATATATGCTCCCGTTTTTGCAAATGGCGTCTTATATCATCGCGACTTTGACATTTGTGAAGTAAACAAAAGCAGAATACACGTAGACAAACCATGGATCGCTATACTCCTTAAGAACGCGGAATAATTGGGTGAATGTTTTTGACAAATAATCGGTCGGTGGTTTTGGATCAACGTGAATTTCGTCGTCGATTTCCTGGTCGTGTGGCACCAACTGGGCAAACACTGCGGCGTTTAGCCGCTCGCCTTGAGGCGACTGGTTCAACACGGGACAGTTGCCGCTGCTGTGGCTGCAGATGTCCAAGAGGACCCTCAAACATCAACCAGACGACGGGCTACGCAATTGGGCAGCAGTAAACGGTCTTTACAGCGAATTTTGGTGAAAGACTTGAAGATGTTTCCGTACAAAGTGCAAACAGTGTATCAGCTATTGCCTGCAGACCGCCAATTGCCTGTAAATTACAGCCAAGTCTTTCTAAACCTCGACCGCCACGAGGATGATTTTTCATTGAAAATCATCATGAACGACGAGGCGCATTTCCACCTATGCGGATACGTGAATAAGCAAAATCATCGCTTCTGGGGCACTGAAAATCTGCGTGTAATGCACGAAGAGCCATTACATCCTGTCAAAGTCACTGTTTGGTGCAGCGTTTACGGAGGAAAGGTGGTTGGCCCACATTTTTCGAGGGCGGCGTCGGCAACACTGTTACTGTGACTGGTGAGCGCTATAGAACCATGATGAACGACTTCTTGCTGCCGCAAATTGACGAATTGGGTTTGGTGAACATGTGGTTCCAACAGGACGGTGCAACCGCACACACAGCACGAGCGACAGTGGACATTCTAAAGCAAGCGATTCCCGGCCGCTTAATCTCTCGTTTTGGCGATTTGCACTGGATTTTTGTGAAGCAGAAACAAGAAATTTTACATTTAGATTTACCCTGTAGTATTTTCAGCATTCCAATACATTTGTCAGATATATAGATATCGCGATATCTCATGGCCCTCAGTACAGAAAGAGAAAATGCTTCTACTACTCAACCTAAAAACCTAGGTAGTCGTTTTATTTTAAAATTCGTTCTGTCGTGATTTTGAATTTTTGTGTCCAATTACCAATTAGCATACTGTTATCATTGCGAGCATTTCAAAATCAGTAACAGGAAGCGGGTCATACACAGTCAAGGACGTGAAATTGTTTATACTGTTTATAAAGACTGAAAGAGAAGAAGGACGATTTACAAGTGATGGCTCTCTAGTAGATTTAGTGGCACGAGGAACTGGTGTTGGAGGAACTACGGTAAAGAGAATTTGTAAAAAAGCTACTACCAATCAAGAAGGTACGACAGTAAATTAAATCATATTAGGGTTACCTACCTGTTTGTTTGACATTCTGGTTTTTAGGTTCCAAATTTACCTCGCCCAGAAAAAATATAATGAAGCAAAATCCCAAGTCAACTGTAGATAAATGTGACGAGGAGGTAATCCGAAAGATTATACATACATTTTCACATATCTACCACAGGAGACTTACTTTGGCAGCAGTATTAGAAAAGGTAAAAGGAGATGTTCCTAGTTTCTAAGGAAAGTTGACATAATTTAGAAGTCTTGTTTATAAATTAGGATTTCGGTAGAAAAAAATGCAAGACAACCGTAAAATACTTGTCGAAATACTTAAAATTATATCAAAGGCGTATGGAGTTTCTAAGAAAATTTAGGCTGTACAAGAACGATAGCAGAAATATTGTTTATACTGATGAAACTTATTTACACAGTTCACATACTGTGCCACTTGCTTGGGATGATGGAACCAAAAACTGCTTGAAGTCGCCAGTGTCCAAAGGGCAAAGGCTCATAATGTCATAATTGTCCATGCTGGAGGTGCAGCAGGTTTTGTAGAAAACGGATTATTAATATTCAAGTCTGGGCTTAAAACCGGGGACTACCAAGATGACATGAATCATAAAAACTACTGCAAATGGTTAAAAGAATAGTTATTTGTAATACAAGTGTTGAAAGCTTGCGTTTGCCACACGAATGTGAAGTTTGCAGCACGAACGCTAGTGAGTGCTGCAGTCACATGAGTGTGGCAAATACAAGCTTTCAACACATGTATTACACACTATTTTTTCTACAACCACAAAAAATTTAAATATTTCTGCAAAATCAAATCTGACATTCATCAAATGTCATTTATGACATTTTGATTTGCGTGCGGAAAGTAAACAAATTAGCGTGTGGAAAGTTTACTTTCCGCACGCAAATCAAAATTTGAGTGTGGAAAGTTTACTTTCCGCACGCAAATCCAGATTAATCCAGATTTGCGTGCGGAAAGTAAACTTTCCGCACGCTAATTTTCACTTGTTCGGCAAACACTCATTTTCAATACTCGTATCTATGGAGACGAAGTCTGAAAATCCCACTTTCCATGGTGGTTGTAGAAAAAAATTAATTCCTAATTTGGCACAAAATTCTGTTTTAGTAATAGATAATGCATCATACCACAATGTTACAGTCGAACCAAATCCAACTTCAGCATGGTTAAAATCAAATATGCAAAAATGGCTGAGCGACCGTAACATTCATTTTGAAAATAATGAAACAAAGCCAGAACTATATGCAAAAATACAGTTACATAGGCAAAGGTACGTCATAGATAGTTTACTTGCCGAACATGGACATACAGTTCTAGGTTTACCTTTCTACCATCCGGAACTAAACCCTATTGAAGTGATAATTAGGGTTGGTGAAGACAGCGACGATTCCGATTTTGGTTTTTCAGGCAGTGAAGAGGAGGAAGAAATGGTGGGTAATGGTTCAAAAGGACTTAGAAGGTAAAGGAAAGGGTAGAAAAAGAAAGTCAAATATGCTGGATTTCTGAACTGAGTTCTTTAATATGATTGCAATATTATTTCATTCTCTAAATTAACTTCGCGGTTAATTGTTTTGTGAATACTGTTCATATGGTTTTGTATTTGCTTCGTAATACATACCGTGTGTTTTACTTAAGGGGCGAACATAGGAAAATAGCATGGGAAATCGTATATATATAGATTCCTGCTTGCCGTTTGAGTGGATAGGATAGATAGTGGTATCAATCGAAAGACAAAAGGAATACGCTTAATTTGATACTATTTTACTTGAATTTATTGTTTGTTTAAGAGATAGCCTAAAAACTACAACAAATAATTTGCATTTTATTCACAGCCATGATAATTTGAAGTTTTTTAAATCACAAACTTGCAATGTTGAATTGTTATGAATAAATATGATTGTTAGTTTGATTTTATTGGTTTTATTTATTCGTACTTATAGTAAAATAGTAAAATTTTAACTCTTTATAGTTTTTATTGTATAAAATTTTAAACAATCTCATTATTTTCGGATGAACAAATTATTTTTATATTTTGCTAATAATTAGGTAATTTGATAAATATGAAAAAATATTATTAGTTAAAACCTATATTTTATAATAAGCTGAGAAACTTGCAATAGGTATAGGTGGCAGCTAATAAATGTACTTATTTGTTTTCAATTTCATAAGGATAACAATTTCAAATTTCGAGCGCTTTATCCTGAGTGCCGCATGTTTTTAGGTTTCACTATTCGACTTCCATCTCACTCTTTCACAAATGTATGTATTGCCTGTAACCTCTTATACCTTTCGGTGTCGAGGCTGGCGAAGCTCTACGGGTGCAATGCACAATCCAAATTTTCTTCAGTAACATTTGTAGTGTTTGTATCGATGTTTCCATGTCTAGTGTAATCAGTTCTGGTGTAATATTTCCAATTCCAGCTGCCTTGTCATTTTTGAATTGCTTCGTTGCTTGTTTTACTTTTTCTTTGCTGAACTCGTCAGCATTGATGTTTAACATTTCTTTCCTTACTTCAAAGTTTACGGTGCCTAAATCTGCAGCTATTTTTATACACTTTCATGATATGCTCTGCCCGTCTTTTAGTCATCTCTTCTTCGTTTATTCGTGTATTCTTTTTAACTTTCTCGACCGCTTCGGTTTATATCCACTTTGTTTCCGTATTATATCATATAACGTCGTATTTTTTAGCTGCTTTTCTGCTTTTTGTGCTAGTTTTTTCTATATATATTCGTTTGTCAGTTGTAACGTCTCTTTTCGCTTCTTTATTCTTACACATTTTACTTCCAACAATTTTTTAGAGACTGATAGAAAGTTATGATTCTATTCCAAGAAGTGAAGAGAGTAAGTATTAAGCCAAGAATTGATAATTATTACATAAATCATCAAAAAAAAAGCAAAACCAAAGTTAATGTTGAGAATGTCTTGCATAATATTGTTGATAAAATAACAGTTGGTTAGCAAACTTAATGTAACTTCTCTTTAGCTATCTTACTTTTAGAAAACATTTTCATTTCGTTTATTACTGCAAGTATATTCCAGAAGAATCACAATACAGAACACTTGTTAGATCTACCAGAAAAATCTTGAAAACTCGTTTGAAAATTCAAGCGTGGAGAAACACATGTAAAAGATATCGTTTGCGGCCATCAATCTAATAAAGTTTAATTCGTATTCTAAAGCAAAGCCTGTCTGCGGAATAAGTTTTTGCTTTAAGGCGGTGCAATATCTGTAGGCGACAGTTAAAAGTTGGTAGCACCATGTTCTCCATCTTGCCATTACAGCATCGATTTCGCCCTTAACAAATCCTTCAGAAAACGAAGCACAAAATATCTTGCACAAACCTTCTTCAGCTATTGAAACTTTTCATGAAGTTCAATGTTTTCAATTGGGGTTTATTATACTAGCTATTTAACTCTGGAATTATATTTATGTAGTTCTAATTACCCACAACCCTTTCTAAAACTTTATTGATTAGGAACAAAAATCGTTGATGTAGTTGAGTGAATTATTTGAATCCACTCTTGGGGGCTTTAAATTTGACGCTTTTGAAAGTTGAAGACCAGCTTGCAATTTGCCCTAAACTATACAAAACGAACACCATGCTCTTCCATGCAAACTATAATTACTAAATAAATGGCACTTTATACAACAAGAAAACTAAAACAACGGATACGTATAGCGCACGTAGTTCCTAATAACTTTAAATTATCGATTCTCTCCAGTTCTTGTATTCTGGGCACAGACTCCCAATAGGCCAGTAAAACTTGCAAAACTACAGTCTTGCTTGTATTGTAAGACATATGCAAAGCAAGGTCGTCACGTGTAGTTTATCGTAACAATTTGTACTCGGGTATGAGGGTGTCGAGGAAATAATAAAGTTCATAAATCGTAGGAAATCCCGGTTGCAGTTAAAAGGATTTTTAATATTTATTACTAAATATGCTCTTCTACAAACCTATACCTACTGTCGTTTGGTTGTTTTAATCAGATATATGCGATGCATTTAGTAATTTAATACACGAGCTACAGTTCATGATAAGAGAATATCTTCCATTAAATTTAATACCGCTACTCCTAAGAGGACGTGGCTGATACGGCCAAGGATTTTCGCGCAATCTGTTTTAGCGAGGGAACCTTTTCGCTTTCTTTTATTAAATATTCTATGAAAACATAACATAGTGAATTGGTAAAGGTTAAACGACATATATGAAAAGCAGTGCCTCGTTGATATCTTTTAAATTATCTCCCTTCAGAAAATATGAGACAGATATGCTGACGAAAACGATTTTTATTTAAATTCTGTAACATGAAATCTTGACGTTATCCTACCCGTTTTATTCTTGGAATATCTTTTTCGCTTGTTTCAGTTATTCTGTAAAAAAAGAAAAATGACAGATCGCTGAAATAAATTACGATATAAAATTGTCAGTTGTGGAAATGTAATTTGCTAAAACATTCAAACAACAGCTTTTATCACTTTGAAGACTTTATTTTTGAAATTTCCTCTTATAAATTTATGGTTAAGCTATGGTTAAGCTATGATTAACTACTAAAAAGTTTTCGAAGTGGTTTTATGGAATTTATTTGAGCTTCTTGTCCTACTACCAGATAGTGATCTTCTAGAAAAGCAGATTGTCGTTGTTTTGTAATAATATAATTCAGAATAGGTTCTCGGTTCAATGATGGTCTTTTCCATGCAAATCTACGGTTAAGTTTATGTCCAAAAATTAGTTCCATATCTTTCAATTATATTGGGAACATAAATTAATTGATCTCTCGCTATTGTCATTTTTAGCGGTATCGCTAAACTTTTGTACCAATTTGTCGTTATCTCTACTTCTCACTCTTCAATTCATATCTCCTGTTACAATTAGTTACTCCTCTTTAACTTTGTCTAGCTGTTCCGCAACTATTTTGAAGAATTCTTGAGTGGTGTCGGTTGGTATAATATAAAAACCCAGCATTACAATTTATATATTTTTTATTTTCATTATTAGTCTAATTATCTCTCTGATATCGCTTCAAAATCAATACTTTTATATTTTTTTCTTTCAAACAATTGCTATATCTGCTTACACATATTTATACTTGGAAACCTCTGACCAAACAGTTCCGCAATCTCTTTTCATTCCTTGGCCTTTGCGTTTAGTTTCTGTGAGGTTTACTATGCCCCTATTGAATTTATTTAATTCACGTCACATTTATTGTTCTTTGTTAGAGATACGTTGAACATTCCATGTTCCAATTTTCCAGGTCCATTTGTGTCGCCTAAGTTGCCTTTGAGTACATCGATTCTTATTCCAAGGTTTGTTGTTTGGTTTTTGTTTGTTTAAATTATACGAATCCCGGGGAACAGGCCCATCATCCAGGTAATTTGTCATCAAGGTTTTCTTTCTCTAGACTTTGATGATCCAACAGCAGTAATAGAACCCTCACAGCGTGATATCAGCCGGGTCAGCAGAACCCTGGTTTTCTAAAGAGGTGTTACTGCTATATCTCTCATCTTTCTATTTACCTGATTTAGAAGAGGTTTTGGCGAAAAAGAAACAAAACCAACATTGAAATACAAATTACCATTATTAAAAGAAGAAAGTAAAGGAATTACACAGAAATAGGATAAATCTACAACGTAGAGAAAAAGAGAAAAATGATAACCCCGAAACTGAGTTCCTGAACTTAACTGAAGTAATCACTCAACTGTGAAAGAAACCCTAAGAGAAATAGAGTTCCAAAAATGGTAAAGCAACACTGGTAGAATGACGATATAGAAGCAGTTATCATTAAGGTCAACGGAAGCTCTCCAAGAATATAAAATTCAAAACAGAATAGTTGAAAGTAAAATATCTAGCAGTAAGAATTGAGCTTGGCAATTACCTGGAAATATTTTTCTAGTTATAAACATTTTGCTATTTTTTGTGCTAGAATACCTTGTTTAAGCGATATTTATCTTTAAAGCAAGCTAGCCGTACTCAAATAAGTACAATGGCATTACAGTTGCGTTAAAGGTGAATAATAAAGAAATTACTTTATATATAAAAACATTCTTATTTATTTGAACAAAGAGTAAATATTGATAAAAATTACTAAAATTTATTCAGTATGAAATTTTACGAAGCAATCTCTATCTAAACACAACGTTATGTTGCACTTGACACAAGTCCATCTTGCTCGTAGATGACGTTTACGGCATCGCAGTTGCTTTTCTAATTTCTTTGGAAAATGCCCGCCTTCACTCTTTAGAATACTTTGAAGTACATGTAAAGATCATCTTTAAACAGCAGCCTTATCAAAATTTCTAATGTAGTGTCTTGACATATAACGAGCAAACGTCAATAAATCAGTCTCTCTGTCACTACCACTAGCCAATAAATGCAACCCCCAAGAAATGGAAGAATTCAGCATGTCGGCCCAAAGAGGCCACCACCACTTTTTACCCTGGATGCTAACTCGATAGATGTTAATGGCTTGGTTTATAAGATCGACCTGTCCGTACCAATAGGTTTTTCCGCCATAACAAATTTTCTTCAATGTACTTAAACGAGTACACCGAAATACAAACCCAAATATTTTTAAATATTCAGAAGTAAAACCTATTTTATTATTGTGGACATTCTAGTACATAGTATCTAAGCAACGCCTGGGAAACGAACGCAGACGGAAAAAAATGTAAATAAAAGCAGTAATCAACCAACGCACAACAGACAGCATGAAATATGGCAGAAAATTAACTGCACTTTGACTAATACCAAAAAGCGCTTTGACGAAAAATGTACTAATTTCGATACATAAACGATGAACGAACCTGCCTACCTAGCTAATTTTACTATAATGTACATAAATGAGTACAATGGGATCAAATAATGACGAATAGAGTGTCTGTAACAAGCGAAGATTTTGTATCGACAATACCTTTGTCTTACTATAAGTGATAGAGAAGAGAATGGCAGCAAGAGAAGAATGCCTCAAACATGAACTTAGATGATAAACTAATAGATATTATAAAATAAATGTATCGGGATAATGTAGCGTATAAATAATGGAGAAAAACCGTTCAGTCCCATGAAAAAATTAAGACAGGGCTGTAGTTTAACCCCATTGCTAATTAACATATACGATGGAATTAGTTCTAGGCGAGTGGAAAAGAAAAGTCAGAAATATGGATATACCTATAAATAATGAACATTTTTTACTTAAATTTTGCCGATGATCAGGTGGTAATCGCCCAAGACACATTACGACCTTGAGTTTATGTTGAAAAGGTTAAAAGAAAATAGCTAACAGTACGATTTAATAATAATTAATGTAAATGAAATCGGATAGGTTTCTAGTAGCACAGTTTTAATTATTAATTTATGATGGAGAACAAAGTCCAAAGATTTTGTTACTTAGGAATAATTATTACCGAGGATAGAATAAATCAAGATGATATAAAATCCAAGATAGAGAAGAGTTGATGAGTGTTATAGGAAGCATGAACACAAGGTGGGATAGACAGAAATCGATCAAAGTTAAGAAATCGATGGTAGAGTCTGTTTTGTGCTACGGATGTGAATCCTGGACTATAAACCAATAAAAATTAACTCAGAATTTCTGTTTTTTAAATAAAAAATCAAGTAGTCTTGTCAAACTACTTGATTTTTCAAGTACCTGATACATAACTACTTGACTTAACTTGATATTTGGCAGTGACTACTTGACTTGAACTTGACTTGATTTCAAGTCAAGTCAAGTCAAATAGCTTGAATATCAAGTCAAGCCGTGAATCCCTAAACGTTCAGTTCTCAAATTTAGGTATATGTAGTACAGATTCCATATGATTGATTCGTACCTTAGCTTTGTTCTAATTAAGGAATTAAAAGGCATTTTAATGTAGCTATTTTGATAAAATCTTTGGAAATTCTGATTACAAATCCAAGTAATCGATAGCAGTAAAATCTAGCTTACTATCAAACATGAAACCTTAATTCCTTAATTCGGATCTTTATTGTAAAATTGTATTGTCTGTAAAGTAATTAAGTATGGCATCTTCTATTCTTTTACTCAATGTAACATCAAAGCATTTATTTATATTAAATATCAGCTTGTTTTCAGCAGACAATTTGTACACAAAGTCCAAATATTGTTGTAATTGAACGCAACAACGTAGTCATTCGCGCTTCCTATTGTTTTATATAGCTTGAAGGTAGTCAGGTAGTCAAGCAGTCAGAATAGCTGATTAAATCACCGATATCATTAAAGGCAAACCAAATACAAGAAAGCTAAGCTATAAATTACACTTTTTATATTTAACATTTAATACTGAGAAAAAACAACGGACCAAGATTTAAAGTCTTGTAGAACTCCCGAAGTAGCCACAAATGTACTAGACTGAAACCTCAAACACCGATATCGACAAAGTTTACTAAATTATTGCTAAATCCAAATAGCCAATAAATCATGATTAACTTCATCAAATGCTTAGGAGAAATCAGTATAAATACAACAAATCTGATTCCTGTTTTTCAAAGCAGTTGATGTTTGTTGGGTAAAACTAGCTAAATTTAAAATTGTTGATCTATATCTTTTAGAAAGATTTATTGTGATGTAATGAGTAACTTCAATATATGTATTTTGATATAAAATTTTTCGGGATCTGTAGTAGTGGATGGGATTAATAAACAAAAAGGAAACTATGAATTCCTTAAATTAGAAGTGAGTTAGTATCAGCTGAAAGAGGATTAGGTGAGTTAAGTCTTTGGAATCCTTTCCAGGCGTAGTAATCACTCGATCGCACATAACGAAGATGTAGCTCGTAGATCTTCCGTTACGACCACTTACAGAAAGAAATCCGCACATTTACACCAAGATAATGCGGTAAATCATCAATATTCGCATAATTTTAATAGATAGTTACATAAATTGCGAGCAATTGTCATTCTTGTGTAACAGATATGAATTCTGAGGAGGTATGTTTGAATTATTCATGGGAGTCGAGCACGCGATTCCGGGGAATACGCAATAGCGAGCGATTAAAATTATCTGTGCGCATGCCGAAAGTCGGAGACACACGGTCCATTAGTCCTGAAAATAAGGGTTTTCAATTTTCAGAAGCTAAGCGGGGACGCTGTAAGAATATGATGAGCTTCCGGTGACACAGGGGATCATATTTCTTAATCTAATGCATAAATTTTCTCTTGATCGATACTCGCGGCGTTAAAGGATGAAATTTGAGGCAGCAGTTTTTAATCCTGCGGCGCAGGCTGTAGGAAAAATTAAATCCAATTAAACGCGATCCCCTTTTAACTAAGTTAACTTGGAGTCGGAAAAATTACTAAGTGCAATTTAAAGTAATATTAATCTTGATGTAAAGGCAAGCGTCGACAACCTAGACGAATAGATCGTAAATTTGATTAAACTAGATCTACGTTCTCATTAGAAACTTGATACTGAAGTATAGATCCGATTCAACAGTGGGTTAATCATTAGTTTAATGCGTTTTACTTTGTAATATCGAATTAATTGTAGTTTTCAGTTGGTGTTTGCGTTTGTTCTCTGTCTTGTTATCTGTCGTCATATATTTTGTACGTGTCATTTTCCCGACAGTCTGCATAATTTACAAGAAGGCACTTTAATTAACGAAACTGTTAATGACGTAACGCCATGCCTGAATTTTAATACCGGTGATGCCGGTGTTAATTAGGACAATTCTAACGTTTAATTTATGTCTTGATCGTTTTTCTTATTTATGCCGGAAAGTTCACGAAATAAGCTTCCTAATATTTAGAGCACCGACGAAATATGTCATCTGCTGAATCTGTTCGGCTGAGTTACAATTATAGTGACGACATTTCCCAGATTTAAATATTTATTAGACTATCTTCTCAATTGAACATTTTACCGGCAGACTAACGGTTTAGTAAATCGCTGCATCAGCGATCGGTATTTTTAAAGACAGTGCAGGAATTTTTGATAATTAATCTAACTTAAAGTTGGGCACTTTAGTTATGGCCTAGGAAGAACGTGTTTTGTTTCCTAATTTCTCCGGCAGTAAATAAAATTTTGTTTGTGTATTTTCTTTCCTCCGTGATAAATTGATTTCCATTATTTTCCCTCCTGATATTCTGGTATAGTTTCGTCGGCCGTTCTAATGCCCCACGAAAAAAACATCCTCGGTGGACGCGTGGACTGCGAAGATACCGCTTTATATTTTCGTTTAGGAAGTGAAAATGACAAAGGCGTTCCACGTTTCGGAATTGATTAAAGGATAATGGGGGCTATGAAGGAACCGTTATCGTCATTGTCACTCAGCGTTGCTCCCTTATCCCTGTTGGATCGTAGAATCCTCAACGTCAATCAAGTTAAAGTGAACAGGGATCATGCATAGTTTTGCCCCTAGTTAATATGTAACAATGGGTCAATGACGCAGAGTGAAGCCGGTGGTTACTATGGTAGCCGGAACGTAGTACTCTAACGCTCATTCAGCAGGAAATGAGTGCGCAGAGCTGCTGCCGTCACCGGGATCGGCTTGTGCATCGATTATTCCACCTCTGCTACTCCCATGGTGGTCCAGGAACGGGAAGGTGTACAGATATATTGCCAAGAAAACGAGAAAAAGTCCTTGTTTACATAACACACACTCACTAAATTCAGAGGTGGGATCGGGTGATAGCAGGCAAACAAGTCCGTAAACGACGCGTAGGAGTAACGCAATAAGGTGTGAAATGTAAAACAGGAACTTTACGAGCACTTTGTCGTCTTGGCAGTGATGCTTGTTCTGAGTTCGTTGTGTTTAGAAGTTAATCAACTAGAAATTTGTGTAATTATTATCGAACTGCATAAATAGGTTGTTGAAATCAAGGGGGGAAATTCGTAAACGCCTACAAGAGAAAGGTTTTTCGAAACGATGAAAAACAAACACAGGAAAGCTCTCTAAATGATTGCTTGTCAAAGAAGTAACGAAAGTTTTGAGTTCTAGAACTATTCGAATTTGTTATAAACCGATACATTTGGATGACATCAAATCTGTTTAATGTTAAAAGAAATAAATTTATTCTATATTTATGAAGCCATTTACGTAAAACGACTTGACCAGAGAAAGTTAATAAACCAAGAAGAATCGATAATCTTCTTCCGATGATGCAATATACAAGCCTAAAATCATATTAGCTCGCCCCTTTGTATTTTTGTGACTTTCATATAGGCATATTAAATAACCGCAGCTTCAGAACTTTCATATTTTAGTTTACTCTTCCAGTGCCTTTAAAAGTGGTGTGGTATATCGAAACATCTCGGATTTTATATGAATATTGTAAAACATACAAGCACAAGGTATTTGTTTGATTTAATTTACTAAATGTAAAATATTTCACGAGTGCTGAAACAAGTTTCTAGCTTGTTTATTATTCGAAATACATAAAAATAGCTTTAACAACAGTTGAATGATAGGAAAATTTCTTTCTGGTGATATCAAATAATCTTTATTTTATTTAACAAATAAATTATTAAATCTCTCGTATCTTAAAAATACAAACGTTTCGTTTTATTATAGAGGGTGATTCAAAAGTATTGCCATTAATTTTAAGAGTAGGTAGAGCATATCAAATAAACCAACTTTTCCCAATAAATCATGTGTCGCAAGTAAACGGTAAGCTCGGAAAAAAAATTAGAAGCATCAATTTGATTATTAACTTAAAAACAAAGTAAAGGTTAAAAACGTGGGTTAAATATTCAAGGGTTTATTAAAAGTTTTATTCGTGTAAAGCTTTGCTTGGTGTGCATGTCCGTAAAATTTTGTTGTAATAACTACTAAATTCTAGTAAGTTTATTCGTTTATTTCATGTCCTCTATTTTGTATTTAAACTAAGTTTTGTAATTAGCCTAATTTTGTAATGGTCGTATAACGCAATTTGCCTGAAACATCTAGAATTTAAGAATGTAGAAGTTTTTAACGCTTTTTATTTTACAAGAAAAGGGGCTATTTAAGTAACAATACGTATTTATGAAACTTGTTGAAATTGTTCGTTTCTAAATCTATTTCATGTGCTGCTGTACATAACTAATTTTCCTTCGCTTTTCTTCCTTGATCATTACACAATGTAGTATCGTTGATTCACACCCGTTGGTACAATATTTAAAGCAAAAGATAAGAATATATCGACAATGATGTGTTATAACACCAGTTTCGTCACTTCGTTATTTGTACCCGTTGGGTGAACATCGGTTTTACATACGCGCTGTGATTGTGATTTTTAATTTAACGATGCCAAGAGACATCCAGATCGAAGAGGCAGTGGCAGATTCCGAAAAGGGGGATAATATTTAAGGAATTTAGAACGTTTCAGACGTACGATTGACGCTTCTTCCAGTGAAGAACTTGATACCAATTCGGACGAAGGTTATTTGTTTTCTTTGTTTTACTTAACTGTTTGACAACAGGCTAGCGGTACCCTTAATTATTCAATTCAAAGTAATTTATTAAGCTAAGTAATACATAATTCTGAAGAATGAAGGATATGCTATTGTTGTTTTTACACAATAAATTCGGGTAGTCACGCCCATATCTGGTATCTTTGTAGTCGTTATACTACAACATAATAAGAACTTATTTAGTCGTTACACTAAATACTCTAATTTACTGTAGTTCCAGCGTTATCTGGAGCAGAAAGTAATTGGCCAGAAATCGTACAAAACCTTTATTCTCTCGATCAAGGATGTACTTGTTGTCTTTACACAACAAATTTGAGTAGCCACGCCAATATCCCTTCAGTGATCTTGTAACACTGATATCTTTGTAGTCGTTATACTACAACATAATAAGAACTATGTAATTTAGTCATTACACTAAATACCCAATTTACTGTAGCTTCAGCGTTATCTGGAGCAGAAAGTAATGGGCCAAAAATCGTACAAACCCTTAATTCTCTGGAATCAAGGATGTACTTGTTGTCTTTACACAATAAATTTTGGTAGCCACGCCCATATCCATTCGATTGTCTTGTAACACTGGTATCTTTGTAGTCGTCATACTATAACATACCTAATAAGAGCTTATTTAGTCGTTACACTAAATATTCTAATTTACTGTAGTTACAACGTTATCTGGAACGGAAAGTAATGAACCAAAAATAATGTCCTGTTTGGACTCTAAAGCGTTGAGGCAAGACAAATTCATGGCCAACGTGCAAGATCAGACTGGACATACCCTGACCGCCCTGGGTTTCCAGATTAACACAATTTTGAAAAATAGTAGTGACAGCAACAAGCAGATGCTCACTACTTTGGCAGACCCTGCTCAATTGATTGGAAACAAAACCTCATCAAACATTATGTAAAAAACGTTAACATCTCCACAACTGAAAAAGTTTATTACGAACAATCAATCAATAACCCCATTATTATTAGTGCCATAGCTGCATGTCTTTATGAACCGGGAGAATTTCTATCGCCACATTTCTTAATTAAAAAAAAAACTTACTGGAGAAATTAGATTTAGATTGAACCTAAAGAACTTAAATGAATTTACAGAAGCTGCACTCTTCAAAATTGAAGATTACAGGAGCGTTATAACTTTATTCGCCCCAATTCATCTGCTTACCTTTTGGGCTAAATCTAGCTCCATACATATTCACTAAATTATTAAAACCTGTCGTCACAACCTTAGGAAAACTAAACATTTTATTAATTATTTATCTAGATCATATCCTCTTGATAGACACAGCAGAATCAAAATATCAATTAGCAGTAAATAGAACTATTGCACTTTTGTGTCAAATAGGATTATTAGTAATAAGTCCGGCAGTTCGGCAGAGTGGGAGTGCACGTAATTATGAAATATACAAAGTTAAGCAAGAGCCTGCTTGACCAAAACTTGGAGTGGTGACGGCTTTGCAGCTCGGTGTATCCCTCCCTATCAACACTGTAACGGTATAAGAGGGTAAAAGGGGAAAGAAAGAAAGAAAGAGTTGACCTTAAAAAGAGTTTCTTAAATGCATCACAGGACTTAACCTTTTAGGTGTTACTTATAACACTAGAAATATGATCATACGTTTTTCTTCTGAGGAAAAGAGCTACTCAGTATTTGGCAAAACTGATTGGAAAATTGGTAGCAGCTTCTCGTACAGTAGATTATGGTCATATTTTTAAACTACCATCACATCAAAACTAATATCGCATGGTCGATAGCAACTATAAAATCGTCTTCCCCAAAGATCAATAGAAGCCAATACTTCCTCTTAGAGATATTCACAGAGGCTTCTAAGTCAGGGAGGAAGGCGTTCTGCAGAGGAAACTCAACTCATGGATTCTGGTCCCAATGTCAGAAAAAATATCGCATAAATCGTTTAGAAATACTAACAGCCTTTTACGCACCCCAGTCATTCTCAAAATTCCTAAGGAACTGTGATATCTTATTGATTGACAATAAAACAGTTATAGCTTGCATTAATAAATAAGGATGTTTTCAACATCTAAAGAAAATTTGCATTCTGACAGGGAATCTACATCGTTATCTATCCAGGCAGAATATGAATTAAACGATAAAATATTTCGTAAAATTTGCAAAAAATTTGGAAAACCAAATACTGACTTATTCCCTTCTAAACTAAATACTGAATGCGATATTTATGCTTCTTGGGGTCCCGATACAGAGTCTAGTCCCATAGATACGTTTACAATAAATTAGAACTCATTTCCTTTTTCTTTATGCACCTTGGTGTTTAATTTCTAGAGTTTTACCAAAAATTTTAAACGATAAAGAGGGCATCTTAGTCGTCCCCAACTGGCCATCAGAGCCGTAGTACCCTCTATTTAATGGATTGCGAACTACTGTTATTTGAACCTAAGGAACTTATTACTCTCTCCTATTAGGACTTCGCATTCCCTTCACCTGAACCTTTCGTTGGTTGTCGGTAGATTACCCGGAAGTCAATGCTAAAGGGACGAGTACCATAAAAAGCTATTCTTATTTTGCTAGCATCTTTAAGTGATGGCACCTTAAATCTGTTCGAAGCCTGTTACCGAAAATGGTGGGCTTATATTGATAAAAATCTTACCAACCCTCTAGATTTTAAGTTAGAAATATTGTGAAGAGTTTTTTGAACTGCGTATACAACATTCGAATCTCTGGACCTAAATATCAGTCCACTTGGGACTCACAGCCACTATTAAATTACTTAAAACAACTTTATCCCTCAGAAACTCTCAGCCTAGAGTGGTTGTTCAAAAAGCTAGTGATGCTTCTGGCACTAACTACTGACCACAGAGTCAAACAATGTCACAATAGCATTATAAACGTAATTCTCATCAAAAATAGAATTCAGGTTAAAATATCAGATAAAATAAGAGCGTCAGCAAAGAATAAACTTCAGCCAATTTTAGTTTTCCCCTATTTTGAAAAGTGCCCTGAACTTTATGTTGTCCATTACATTAAAGTTACCCCATACTAAATATAAAATCAACACTAAAAGTTGAAAGTGCACTCTTACTATACAAGGCTATCGTAAGGACTATAGCCTATACTAATACTAACATACTGCTGCCCAATACGGATCAACACAAACAAAACGAATATTAATAAAACCCAGACATTTCAAAATAAGGTACTAATTCTAAACGCCTGGTTTGTAAGAAATGGCCAAATACATGAAGAAATGGGAACTCCTAAAATTAACGAATTCATTAAGAACACCACAAACAAATTCATTACTACATTAAACCTATGCCCAGCAGCAGTATATTACAGCTTAGGCCAAAGAGATATTCACCAAAGATTAAAGATGCAACTACCACAGGATTTATGTGATCAGTGAGCAGTGTATAGTGTGATAACAATCAATAGTGAAATATGTAATAATTGAGACTAAAGTCGGTTACACCATGACCATGTAATTTACACGCTTAGGATAACAATATTGTAACCAAACCATGGATGGCAATGGTATGCCTATCTGGTTATAATGAAAAAAAAAGCTGTATTAGGTATTAAATGAAGTTCCTAAATCTACACAAAATGACTCTCATAAGGTCATATAATGTAGTTATAATCTGTTCCGTTGTGTGCGCAATTTCTACTTCTTAAATTATTACAACGGGCAGTAAAAATATTATGACGAGTTAGAAGAGGCAAGTCCTGCCATAAACACCCTACCAGGGATGACTTTGAACTGTTTCCCCAAAATAATTAACAGTTTATAAATGAAAATTCTTCTATTTTGAGGCAGCTGTAAATTTTTCGATTCCAGCCCAGTAGGGATGATTTACGATAGTTGTATTTAACTCTCATAATCTACCACTAAGTTGTAAAATGCTTCCAGCTATTTTGCGGGAACGAACGAATACTAATTATATTTGTATCCGCGCTAGACTCTACTAACATTTCTTATGTTTACTGTTAAACATAATATATGATGTCTATTCTTACATTTATATGTAATAATTAACACATTGTTAATTTTGTTATGTTTAAATTATCACGTTATTACTCCAATAAAATTGTTTCAGCTTCACCTCATAATATTATATTGTTCGTCTTAAGCAAACTAAAAGTTAAGTTTAATTGTGTTAACTAGTTTAACATTATCTCAGATCGCACAAATTTCTGTAAACATCTACATTTCTACCTTGTGTAATTATCAAGGAATAAAAGCGAAGGAAAATTGAAAAATTGATTGACTTACCTGTAGGAAGATCAATTTTAATTTTCCGAGCTTTTCTTCCGAAGATAATTACAACCCCCCCTCCCTTAATTACCCAGTGCGATCTGATAGCACAAATACCGAAGTGACGAATCTGGTGTTATAACACATCATCGTCAATATATTCTTATCTTTTGCTTTAAATATTGTACCAACGGGTGTGAATCAACGATACTACATTGTGTAATTATCTTCGGAAGAAAAGCTCGGAAAATTAAAATTCATCTTCCTACAGGTAAGTCAATCAATTTTTCAATTTTAAATTGCAATTCTCTGTTCTGCTTGATCAATATTTATCAATGTAATGAATATTTAACACGGTCACTTTATACCACTAATAAAATTAGTAGAAGTTTTTCTAAAATGAAAATTCCGCATTTAAAACGTTCAGAGAACTTTATATTTGAATTTTCAGGAAATATTAAGGACAATTTATACAAATATTGGTGCTTGCCCTCCCTTTATACACGACTAGATAAAAGGCAAAAAAGCTGTTTGTTCGCCCCTCAATATTTTAAGTTGCTTACCTTGCTCCATTTTTTCAGAGGCTTTTGTAAATAATGGTCTCGATAAAACTAAAATTTAAGGGAGCGGGAAACCCTTACAAAGCGCGAGTTTTTAATATTCTCTCGTAGAATGAAAAATTTAATAACAAATACTGGCTATTTAAGTCCCGAAAACCTTTAAAAATTACGAAAAGTTCGCATATATTTTAAAATGCACTTTTTATTACAAGTGAACCTTTAGACGGTGCTACAATTAATATTAACTCATTTACTTATTAAAAGTATCGTGACGGAAATGCACATTTAACTTTAGAACTTTTATCGAATCAGACAACAATTGTATTCAATTTCAAATACGTATTTCAAAATTGAGTTATGAGCTATCCGTCGCGAAATTAAGTTAACAGAAGCCGAAGAAAGACAGCAACCTGAACTGGTGGATTCTAAAATGCATTTTGTTATTATCTACGAGTAGTTATATTTGAAGAATGTATGCACCATTTACGATTTACATTAAAAGCTTGAAAAACCCTAAAAATTCTTAAATTTACTTAAAGAGGCCCATTTGTGTTTTCGTTTGGTTGTTTATTTCATTTTCCTTTTACGGATTGTTTTCTACCCTAAAAGGTTTTATAAATTTTTAGCTCTTTCTTTTCCAGCCTCGCGATAGTTTTATGTATTCTAGATTGCTTTGTTTTTCACATCAAATTTTATTTGACGTTTTTATTTTGTTACAGTTTTGTTGTGGCCAAGTCCATACTAAGCAAAAAAATGCTGAGAGAAGACTATAGTCATTAAATAAAAAGCTTTTATACCAAAAAAAATCATAACAGACTTTTAACCCTAACTTCCTGACAAATAAATAATTTCAGTCATCCAGTCCAAAGTGGAAAAAGAAGATTTTTACATTAAATTACAAAATATTGTATACCGAATAGAATAAATAGAAAAAATGATAATTCTAGGAGATCTGAATGCTCGTGTTGGAAATAAAACGATATATGTAGTAGGACAGAAATTCAACGAGAACACCTAATTGGCTTCTGTATCGGAAACGAATTGAGGGTCCAGAACACATTTTACCCTCATAAAGAACAACACAAATGCACATTTAACAACAGTAGAGACATAAAATCAGTAATCGACTACATTATCACGAATAGAGCGATCCACCCCACCCAGATGTTCGAAGTCCGTTCTCTAACATCTGCGAACGCAGGTTCAGAACACACACTCATCCTAAATCAAATCAAAATAGGAAAAGCCACACAAATTAAGAAAACCCCACGATATATAGAGAGATACAACATCGAATCACTCGAAAATGAAAGTACTAGAGACTTATATAAAAACAGGTTGAAACAAGGTCTAGAAACAGACACAATAGAAGAAATCTGGACAAAAATAAAACATTCCATAGAACAAGCGGCGAAAGAAGCTCTGGGTAAGAAAAATGCCCAATACAACAGAAAACCAATAAAAATGGCCTACTGAAATACAGAACCTCCCCATCACAAGAGGAGTACAACAATTACAAAATTATTAGAAATAGAACAAATGCCAGAATAACAGAAATTAAAAGAGAGTATTGGGCCATGTTCGCATCCGATATGGAAAGAGACCTCTACGAGGCACAAAAGAAAGTTTGAAAAATACTAAAAAACAGGAAAAAGCCAGTCAACGAATTTGTACAAGTCACAAATATCAAGCCAGAAGAATGGGAAGGATATATTGAAAAACTTTACACAGAAGACAGACAACCAGCAGTCATGAACATAGACATAGATATCAACGAATAACAAATTATCAAAAACGACGAAGGGAACACCGCAGACAAAAAGGGAGATACACAAATTCTATCTCTCCGCCAAACAATGTAATATGAACATCTCAATAAATAAAACAAACTGCTTATACCTTTCTCCAGAGACCTATCCAGATGTAAGCTAGTAATTGACAATAAGCCCATAGAACAAGTGTTGCAATTAAAATACCTAGGAGTGAAGATACTCAGCTACAATAACCCAGCCAGAGAAGTTCGAGAACAAACAAACAAGGCAATGGTGTTATCAGGCTGCCTAACGGACGTAATATGGACAAACAAATTCATGAACATTGAAAGCAGGACCAACATATAAATAAGAAGTGTAAAAGGCCTTTAATGACATATGGTATAGAATCCAGGACTGAGACACAGAAAACCAAATACATTCTAAGAACAGCGGAGATGAAAACCTTAAGAACAATAACAAGCAAAACTTTGAGAGATATAATTCGAAACAATGACATCAGAAAAATGTGTAAAATAAAAGACATAATAAAGTGGGGAAAAAGCACACAAAAAGTACTGGTATGAACATGTGAGTCGAATGGACAGCAACAGACTAGCACGGATAGCAATGGAAGAAAAACCAATAAACCTTCGACTCCCGGGGAGACCACCAAATAGATGGCTGCAGAGCTGAAAATCGAGCTCCCAAGAAAAGTAAATTGGTTTAAACACAGATCACTGATCTATAAAAACGTAGAAGAAGAAGAACTTAACTTAGTCTGTCTCAGAGTCTTAGCGATTGTGTACTTGTAGCATCTCGTAATTTGATTTTCACAGTGATTTTTACATACAAATTTTCCACGTTTACATATGTCACACCACACCATATTGGTTTTGTTGTCTTCTAGTCATGGACGGAGCGAGCAACGTGAACGTTTAGATCTTGGTTGATCTCGGGGATTTTCTCGTATTCGCAGAAAGTGTTTGAATCCGGCAGTTTCTATAGCTTGTTGAATTTTCTGCGTTCGACATTAAGGTTGCCGAATACGACGAGCTATTTCTGGGCTCCCTAGTGCTTTACCAATAACCAACAGGTAGCGTCTCTGTCCGGATTTTCCTTGATAGGCGTTGTTTCCTCTTGGGTATAATTTGTAGGCATTTATACCAGCAAAGTCAACTATATCGAAGAAAACTGCAAGCGGCCATCTTCTTGTCCTTCTTTTGACGGGGTATTGACGAGCCATCTGATCTATGGTATCAGCACCGAATTTCGTAGAGTTATAATTTAGTACCACTTCTGGTTTTCTAGATTCAGTATCATTTAAAACAGTAACTGTGTCGTGTTGGGTAGAAAGCATAATTAATGACTAGGTACTTTATTCTGTTTAGGTACATAGGAGGCTAGTGTACGATCAGCGTAAGCAAAGACAGTGGAGTTCTATTCACGTGAAGATAAAGCGAACATCCTCCTTAGGTAATTCTCTCCGAGTTTTCTCACAGTTTCTAGAGTCATACTATACCTCAGCAATTCTTATCCCAAATTGCAACTTGCCGCTAAGCCTACCTCAACACTAACAACAGCTTCCACTCCCACTGGAAGACAGATATCACCAGTCACCTCCAACAAGAAGGAGGAAGGTTCAAAAACGAGAGTCAGGTCTGACGGAACTCCACCAGAGTATCTGAAAAGAAGGAGCGAGTAAGCTTTCCAACTAAAAAGATGATCAGCTATAAGGAAGCAGTTAACAAACACCTCCGAGTAGCTGTCATTGACAACAATCAAGTACAGGCGCATCTCTTGCAGGATAACTGGAGGAAGCTTTGGACAATTACTTGTTGTACCTTCCAGGCAGTAAGACTCAAGCAATGGTACCCAATTTAAAGCGCTGGCTGTACTCGGGCGAAATCCTTAGGATTAGTTATGAGAACAACCAAACTCTGGAGTGGTTAAATAAGGTGGTCTGTAACCTCCAACCTATGTGGGAGACTGCACGCAAATGTAGTTCAGGGGGGATCTCTTCCTGAAATTGAGTAAGGCGACAGTGTGGATTTTGGGTCCTCCGGAAGACATAGACGTTGTCCGAAAACGATTCTGGAGACAAAACCCTTGGACAAACGTTTCTAAATGGTGTCTCTTTACACAGCCACACGAGAGCAACTTCAAGGGAGGCTGGTCATTTTCAGTATTGAGGAAGACACCATTAAATACATCTCAGATAGGGATGGGGTTATAACTTCTTCACACTAAAAGTTAAAACTCAGAGGTTTGTCAAATCACTGACAGACTCGGAAAAACATTAAAGACAAATCCAGCAACCTAGCACCAGGAAGCCGAATGAAATAAATTCCGTAACAACTATGGAGGTAGAAACAGCAGCACCCTCTCAAACCCACGACCCTAACACTATTGAGCAGTGGATTGAGGGTGAAATGGAGTCACTATCACCTAGTGACATAGGGTATATTCTCCCCCTCCAACTCTACCACTCCACTTACCCCGCATTTCCCCGTTTCCTACTAAACCCTAAAGAAAGTCCTTAAGAAAAAAATGAAAGACCAGCTCTTACTACCATGATAGAACAAGAAATCTATAACTGCCACTGTGTGAGATGGACAAATATGGACAAAGGTCATCATGCAAAGACAATTATTTCAATTCCTTCGGAGAAATTAGCTAGGTATTGTAACCAACTGCAACTCTTTGTCAGCATATATTCCGGACATTGTAAATTAAACAAACACATGCACAGAATGGAACTGGAAGACAGTCCCACGTATCGAGAGTGAAATATCGAGAACGAAACAGCTAAACATTTCCTGTGTGAATGTCCAGCCCTGGCTCCGATAAGAGAACCATGTTGGGGGACTCCTGGCTCGACGTGCCCAGAATTCACAGCATACCTTCTGCAGACATCCTAGGTACACTGAAAGGGCAGGATGGCTTGAGTGAAGCAGGCAGGCAGGGTGTTGTGATAGAGGTAGTACAATAGGTCCGCGTTGTGGCCTAAGTGCATGTAAACTTATCCAGAATCCAGAATCCAGAATGGCAAACTAATTCCAACACTAACCCTTTTGTTGCTGTTGTTCATACACTTCGCCCGTTTTGCCAGTGTAAATCTGCAGATTTACTATGTACTTATCCTCACAATCAACGGTTGCCTATATTTTTAAACCATATTTTCCATATTTTGACGGAATGTACACTTTAACCCCTCACTTTCCTCGAAATACACACAAGTATTCGTCCCTGAGGAGCCATATTCTCAGCTGGAACGAATGAATTATGGCACTGGGCAATGAACATTTCAAAAATTTCAGCTATTGCTTCCGCCTTATTCCAGCTTCTCCCATATCTTGATTATCAAAGCCAAAGCAGTATGTTTTACAAACGGTATCTTGAATTACCATATTAATATTTCGATGGACCAATATTTACGCAAGAACTTCCCACGTCTTCTTTCAATACCATAAGTAATAAGTACACCAAGAAACGCCAATAATTCAACTTTATCAACGTCATTTTAATGTTTTAGATATGACTGGTATTACTTTTTAGAAATTTTGTCCAGTATTTTATCTCTTATTAATTGTCTAAAAAGACTCTTCCAGAAAATTCAGTGATAATTCTTTATTCCAGCAGCTTGTCCGATACGCTTGGCCGGATGCAGCCGGTATAAAGTCAGAAGTTCAGAAGGGTTTCATCTCTGGTTTGGTTGACAAGTTGAGTTACCGTTACCCTTCTGCCTCTTTCTAAAAGAGTTTCGCCTCTGGCGTGGTTGACATGTTGAGTTACCGTGCTCTTTTAGTGCTCCCCTTTCCTCCTGAAGAAGCCCCTTAAAAAAGTGGGCGAAACGTTGAGTCTTTCTGTCTCAAAATGACAAGGTCCCACTCCGGAAGACGTTTTGTTAGCCAGAAACATGTGGGGAAAAATATATCGCAATTTTTTCGGGACTGGAGTCAAAAAATACCCCAGTCTGGAAGCGAGGGTTAATGTATCAAAATTTGACTCCTTTTAAATTTTAATTTATCCTACTACAGAAAGGCTCAATTTTGAATAAAACTTGGGGTTTTCGTTGACATTTTAAGGTTTTAATTTAAATTACAGTGTTCATTATTGTTATTAGGGCGTCTAAAAAGGCAACAATTTAAAAACTTGCATAACCAGCTACAATTTAATATTTAATATTAAAAAGATAGTTTTTAAGTCAACTTACAAAACCTCATATCTGCATTTTAGCATGAATTATACGAATACAAGGAAAATAACAAATAATTTCTGTGTTACTAAAGCACAATTAACTCCAAATCTAATTAATGAAATATTTTTGTATTTTACTCGTTTAAATTTGAGCTTAATAACAATGTTTTATTAAATATCAAACTGGTCTTTATAACTATAATTAACAAAATTCGTTTCTTATCTGAAGTTTAAGTGATCTGTATTGAACCTACGCGTACGTAACACGAATTTTACCTCAAACGTTATACAATCACCAGTTGGCCCCAATTTAATAATTGATAAAGCACTCGACATATGTAAAATAATGAAGCAAGCGTGTCTTGATCACAAAAGCAATAAATTATTTCGATTTTGTTAATAATTCGTTTGCTGTATAAAAAAATAAGCATTTTTAAAAGCTATTCACAAATGTTGTAATATTTACATATTTGTTATATAAATTTTCAGGCAAAACGGTGGCATTTATTTAGTAATTGTTATTGGTTTCAAACGGTTAAATTCATACGCTTTTAATATTTTGTGCTGCGGATTTTTTGCTTTCTGGAATTACTTTTGTAGTTATATTTTAGTGAAATTAAATTTAAATCCATATTATACAGGGCGTAACAAAAATGTGGGCCGCTACTTCAGGAGCGTATTATGCACTTTAAATTTAAGAAAAAAGATCATAATATAAACGTAGGTCCTAGGTATACAGTGCAATAAAATAAAAGTGAAAGAAAGCAAATATCAGAGCAAATTTTCAAAGTGACCGCCTCTAGCCAAAATACTTCTCTCTGCACGTCTGCGTTACGAGGTTCTAACCCTTTCACAAATACCCGGGGTATTGCGTACCGTATTATGTTCCCATAGATAAAAATCCATTTGATTTAAGTCTAGCGACCTGGCAGGCCATGATACCGGTCCCCCGCGTCCTATCCAGCGTACAGGAAAAGCATTATCCAGAAATTCCCTGGCCACTCTACTGAAATACACCGGCGTACCATCGTGCTGTAACCACATGACTTCCCTAATTGCTATAAAAACATTGGCTAGCAAGGCAGGTAAATTATTTTCTAAAAATTGTCTGTAAATCGCGCCTGTTAACCGTCCTGGCAGAAAGAAGGGACCAATTATAAAGTCATCTATTATTCCACTCCAAATGTTCAAAGAAAATCGTTGCTGGTGCCTCTATGGAATGATAGCATGTGGATTTTCGTCCTGCCACAAGTGGAGGTTGTGGAAATTAATTACTTTATCTTTGTCGAAAGCTGCCTCATCCGTAAAGAAAACAATAGGCGCAAAATTAGGGTCATTTGCAATTCTTCCCAGAAACCAATTGCAGAATGCTAACCTTGGTGCAAAGTCTTCTGCAGTAAGTACTTGAACACGTTGCAGATGGTACGGATAGAGTTGGTAAGACCTTAAGATTCTCCAGATCGTCATATGATACACACCTTTCATCAAAGCAAGTCTTCTTGTGCTTGCACCAGAATTTTCATCGATTTGATCAAACACACGCTCTTCCAGTGCAGGAATTCGTGTGGAAGTTGGCCTACCGCGACCCAATTCCTCAGTCTTAAAATATCCCATTTTACTTAACCGTGGATGAATTTTTTGAAACAGTTTTACCCCAGGCAGTCTTCGATTAGGAAAACGTTCCGCATAAAGCCGCTTTGCTTCAGCCCGATTGCAGTTCGCAAGACCATACACTTGTCACGTACTAATTCCGCACTAAGACAACCTATAGGGCGACGTCAGAGTCGGTGAATCGCGGCTAACAAGCAGTGGATAAAAGGGGGGTTCGAAATGCTTAACCCTATAGATGGGGGGTCATAATCGGGAGGAAAAATGGGCGCCACTGCGGAGATCACCCAGAATGGTCTCGAGGACCGCACCGCAGGTGGTACCTTCTGGGCTCGAGGGGGTGGGGTTGCTACACCCTACTGCTAGATGCTACTTAACCTTTCTTACTGAAAGAAAAACACTGGTACTGGTAGGCAGGCTCACAAGGCTATACACAATTATTAAAATGAACACAACACACAGATAAAAGGCGAAAGTGAAATAACAATGAAGTTTAATGTGTGTACGAATTATTTAAAATATGACACGGGATGAATTTATAAGTTCTATCTTAATTTACGTGAGAGGGGATTGAGGGATGCCACATTTACTCAGGCTACTGTAGAGATGGTGAACAGCTAGGCTCCCTCAATCGCAATAATTTGTTGTTAATAGCGCGATAAAAAATTAATAAATAAATCATAAATATTTATTGATTATGTTAAAATTTTCATGTGTAATGATGTGTTACTGTTACTTCTATTGTCCTCCGCAACCGCTCGTTTACCCACGAACTTATTTTAATATCTATTTTTCACAACATTTAGAATGCTATTTTTACAACACTCAGGCGTTAAATAGTCAGTTACAAAATTAGTGATAATGAAACACAATAAAGTATAAACTAACGCTGATTGGCTTGTAACCTAATAAAATAGTTCTTTCAAGAACAATTTACTTGGCTAACAGTTTTATTTATGTATAATCTGCTAAATTAACTTAAATAATACCTAAGTATGTATCTAGTGTGCTCGATCGTGTAATTTATCTTCAAATACAATTAGGTAACAATATCATTCGGCGTTGCTTGGAACTGTAGAAATTTCGCCCATTGTTGTAGATGTTTTATTCTTAATTAATATTACTCTCAAGCCAAGAATGTCTATAGGTCCAGAATATGCACCCCTAGAAATTCACCACCGTGTGATTTTAACCATGTGCTTATCTACTTCCTTTACAGAATTTTTTATATACAGGGTGTCCACAAACTCACTTCACAAAAGAAAACTGCAAATTCTAGAGCTCATTTTATGTCGATTTGACGTAAATCACCTTATCCAAAAATGCTTGCTAAGGGAGCTAGAGCTCTTTAAAGATGGCGCTCTTATATCTTCCCTTAAAACTTATTTGACAACTAACAAAACCTGTTTGAAATACCGGTCATTTGACATTCATACAATTGTTATTATGTTTATTTTTCATAGCCATCTTTCATAATTTAGAAATGAATTTGTTAGTCAATGGAAACGAATGCATTGACACATGAAAAGTTCAAATCGATTTTTTTCTAAAACGATGCGTCATAGCGACTTCAGATAAGAGCATCATTTTTTTTATAAAAAATCGAAATTTGTTAAATGTTATGTCAAAATGGCGAAATTTTCAAAGACAAAAAAGTTATGAATAAAAATGTCCAATACCCCTCCCAAACGAGTCGCTTATGACTACAATTAAAAAATCGTATTTATGCCATACGATTGAGCATATTCCACGAAATAAATGTACAGAATGTTATCACTTAAAAGGAAACCGTTTTGAAGATATTTGAATTAAACCGATGTAAGGGCGCCATCTTTAAAGAGCTCTAGCTCCCTTAGCAAGCATTTTTGGATAAGGTGATTTACGTCAAATCGACATAAAATGAGCTCTAGAATTTGCAGTTTTCTTTTGTGAAGTGAGTTTGTGGACACCCTGTATGTAAATCAAATGCTTAAAAGGATAAAGCATCAAATAAAAAATAAAAATGTAAATTGAAATAGCACAGTTTAGTGTAACTAAAGAACCCCGAATAATAAGTTTGCACATTAAGCTGTTTCTATTATCAAGATTTAATTTAATTTAACTCGCTAGAGCTAACGTTTACATTGTAAAAGGTAATCATTTAAATTACGATCGATCACACTTTGCACACTAACTATTTAGAAGTAACTGCATCGTATTCGTAAATCACATCGAAGTACATGCACATATTGCACATATGCACATGTCTATTGCCTATCTTTAAATTACAAAATATAGATAGGACTTATGAAAAATTCGCTTCCGTCGTAGACAAGTTTCAGAACAAAAGAACAAATATTTATAAAATATATACATATCGTAAACTGTAAAAAAAGTATTCACATTCTCACAGTTTGTGGACATTATTGAAAAATTCATTCAATAAGTAGTTTACATAGTTTTAATAACGTATGTTCATTAAAAAAAAAACTCGCAGCAATTCCTGGAAATGATTTTCATATGTAACATACAGCCTAAGACATATTTAAAACAAATTTTTAAAGCACTTTAGAGTTGTTTTTTTTTATTGAACATACTTTATAATATAACAATAATATTAGTCATGATCTTAGTTTTGGATGTATTCATCCTCTGGCTTACTGCTTGAGGTTGCTCAGCTATTCGATCATTCTAATCATCTCCTCTGCGTCATTAGGAAGCAGTGCTAAATCTTCAACGTACCTTAAGTTGGAGAGTCTCTCTCTCTATTGATGCTAATACCTCTTTCTGACCAGTTTAGCTTATTGAAGACATTTTCTAATGCTGCGGTAAAGAGTTTTGGAGAGATTGTGTCGCCTCCGTACACCTCTAGCGATTTTAAATTTATCGGTTTTTCCATGGAGCAAGTACTTGGAGATGTTTAAGTAATTGATTGTATCGTTCGCCAATCCTACAGTCTGCTTAGGCTTTTTCTACGGCCCGTACTTCTACAGAGTCGAATGTTTTCTGAAATTTTTCAATCACAGCTTTTAGTGTCTGCAGGTTTGTTTGTGCTCTATGCTGATCGAAATCCAGCTTGTTCTCTGGACTGGTGAGCATCTAGCTTTTGTTCGGACCTGTTGACTATCACGCTCGTGAACAGCTTGTAAAGATGTGACAGGAGGCTAATAGGCCTATAGTTATTCGGGTTCCTCATATCTAATTTCTTATGAAGCAGGGTTTTTTGTTTTTGTTTTATTATTTAACATGCCGCTGGCACTATATTACAAATAGTTATTACTATCTAGCAATTTGGTTTGAATGAATCTTACTTAAATCTAAGTCTGAAAGTCTTAAATCTAGGCAAGTCTTAGGGGTTGATGGATGTACTCCCATTGGCTCACTCCAGAGCTGGGTAAAACACTTTTGCAAAGTGGTTGAAGCACTTTCAAGGCTTCAAGCACTGTGCTTGAATTACTTTTAAAAATCAGTATTTGGTATTTTGTATTTGAAGCACTTTGTAAATGTGCTTGGGGCTTTAAAGCCCTTCGGCAGTATTTCAATTACTTTAAAAGTGCTTCAATTGTTTTAGACGTAATTGAAGCACTTTTAAAGTAATTGAAGCGCTTTTAAAGTAATTGAATTACTTTTAGAGTAATAATTGAAGTCCTTAAAACTGCTTGAAGCACATCAACGCGTTTCCAAATACGTCTATTTCTACATTGATCTAGATTCAGACAAACAAGTCTCAGCATGAAAATTCGGGAAGTATATATCCATTGAAATTCGCCAAGACGGATCAAAATTTTGAAAATTTAGTTTTATTAAAAGCAAATAATAGTTCTTTTCAGATTTAATGTAAATGTAAGTGGTAAATGTAAGTGCGTTTTTTAATTTTATATATTTTGTTTTTATGGAAAGTAAAATATATATTTTTAGTAGGGTTTTGTTTTTCTTCATTAGTGGCAAAATGCTTCAATAGTTTATATTTTTTTTAAGTTTTTCAAGCCGTTAGTATAAAATGCTTTATGCAGCCCTTTGCGGACTTAAGGGCTTCAAACACTTTTCAATAAGTATTTGGTGCTTTATTTTTCAAATACTGTGCTTGGTAATTGAAGCACTTTTAAAAATGAAAGTATTTGGTAATTGATACTTTAAATCACTTTAACAAAGTACTTGGTGCTTGGTAATTGAAGCACTTTGCAAAAGTGCTTCGCCCAGCTCGGGTGCACTCCATATATGTCCAAAACATTTCTTTCACATGTTTTATTTGCATTTTATTCAATTAAGTTTAGTTTACACTAATTCGAAAGGTTTTTGTCGTTTTAACTTACGAACAAATCCAATGATGTCGAGTAATTGTAGCACTTCGACATTCTCGTGTTTATGTAGTCTCGTTTCGTGTTTTCCCGCGAACCGTTTAATTTCCTCGCTGACCGTAGGCACTTTTAGGTCCTTGTGGATGTCGTCGTTTCTGATGTACCATGGAGCGTTGACAATGCTGAGAAGTACTTTGTTCTGAAAGGTTTGTATAATTTTGATATTAGTTTTCTTTGTGCATCCCCAGAGTTGCACACCGTAGGTCCAAACTGACTTTAGAATTTGTTTGTACAACAATAGTTTATGGTGCAGAGACATCTCGGAGTGTCTTCCAAGTAACCACCACATTTTTTTGAATCTAAGGCAAAGTTCTTCGCGTTTTTTCTTGGCATGTTCTTTCCACTTGAGCATGACATCCAGTGTCATGCCCAGGTATTTCGCTGTGTTAGCGTAGAGGACTGTTTGACGGTTGATTGTTATTGGTAAGAGATATATTCTTTTGTTGGTGTAGTTTATATGGGCAGAAATCGCCTCGTTTAGCTTAATTCGCCACTTCTTAGTCCAAGTGGTGACGTTGTTGACGGCTACTTGTAGCTTGTTTGTGGCTGTTTCGATCTCTTTACTTAATGCTAGTAATGCAGTATCATCAGCGAATGTGGCTGTTGTTACTCCATCACTTATAGGGATGTCACTGGTGTAGAGCAAGTACAAAATTGGTCCGAGGACACTTCCTTGCGGTACACCTGCAGCAATGTCTTTTAATTCTGAGTATTCTTCGCCACATCTCACCCTGAATTGACGGGCAGAGATATGTGATTTGAGAATCTGGTTCATGTGCCCTGGTAGATCTTTAGCTATCTTGTGTTCGAGGCCCTCGTGCCATACTTTGTCAAAAGCTTGGGCGACGTCTAGAAATATAGCGGAGCATATTTATTTTTCTTCTAGAGTTCTTTCGATAACGTCGGTGATGCTATGCAATTTATCGATGGTTGAATGCTTGTTCCGAAATCCAAATTGATGAGTCAGGATGAGTTGTTTTTCCTCGATGACTGGTTTGAGTCGTTTTAGAAGCAGCTTCTGAAACAGTTTGGGTATGATTGGTAACAGTGAGATTGGTCGATATGATGTCTTCTCATTGGGTGGTTTGCCCGGTTTTGGGATCATAATAACTTCTGCAATCTTCCACTGCGTCGGTACATATTGTAGTCGCAGTGCTGCATTGAATAGTTGCGTAAGTTTCGTTATACCCTTTTTTGGCAGTTCTTTAGGTACTTGACCACTTATTAGGTCATAGCCTGGCGCTTTTTAGAACTGAGGTTCGTTTGAATCTCCTTGGTGACTTCATTCGGAGCTATAGGGTCTACAAGTCTGTCTTCCATTCTATCTATTTTAGGTAGGATTTCATTGTCGTCAGCAGGGTGAGGTTGGTAGGTATTTGCTAGGTGCTCAGCAAATAATTCTGTCTTTTCGCTGTCTTTCCTTGCCCATTCCCTATCTTCTTTGCGAATAGGCAGATTTTGGTTTTGTGGCCTTTTTAATTTTTTAGTCGCTTTCCAAGGGCAGTATTCAGTGTCTTTATCGTCTGTTAAACCCCTTAGAAATTCCGAAAATATTTTATTTTTAATAGCTCGGATTGTTGGCTTAACCGATTTAGTAATGTTTTATCTGCAGAGTGCAGGTTGCCACCTTCTCCGTGCTTTACGCTTGATTGGGACAAGCTCTCTGATTTCTCTTGAGTAATTTATCCCCGGCTTTTTAATTTTTGGCATGGGGGTATTGCTCCATTCCGCTTGTTGCAAGTTGGTAATAAGGAGTTCTGCTTCTATGTCAAACTGTTCAATTATTTTTAGTGGAACGTTTAGTTTGATACTTTCCTCCACTTCTGCTCTAAATCCATCCAAGTCCGTCCATTTGTTCGTTAGTGACGGTGGAAGTGATTTATTGATGATTGTCTCGCTTATCGTCAAGATAATTGGACAGTGGTCTAATGACAGGTCGTAATTGTCTTCAATACTGATGTAGTTAGAAGATATACCTTTCAGTATGAAGAAGTCAATCAGATCTAGTATCTTATTGCTATCTGATGACCAATATGTTGGCTTGCCAGTGGAATGACATACAGATTTGGCTTGTTTGATTACTTCGTATAGTTGTTTTCCTTTGGTGGTGATGAAGCAGGGTGATGACGAAGTTGTTCTAGTTGGTGCATAATGCATTTGGTATTATTATTATTATTATTATTATCTGGCGAAACGTGTATTTCATTTCATCCACGATTACTTCAGGTATATCCTCTGAGCCCACGTTGTATTTCCTTTTGGTTGCTGGTTACTTCACCTTTTTCATTAAACAATTTAAATAGTTGCTTCTCTCCTGTTCTACGTTTTGATTTTAGCACTTAGCACCATTCGACTGCTGTTTTCCTCAATAGCTTGCTCGATAAGGTTTCGATCATATTTTCTTTTATCCGTGGGAATTGCTTTACGTATTTTTTTCTGTAGTATGTGGTAATCTGGATGGTTGGTTACCTTCAGTCCTCATTGTGTGTCCTTGAGACATAGGCTGCAGTGCCTCTTTTGATAACTTTTGTGGGTTTTGTTAAGTGTTTGAAAGTAAAATACCTTCAAGGGCGTTGTTCATAGTCTTAACCAGATGAACCTTTATTGAGCTTACAGACATGATTCAGGCTTCTACATTATTTCTAATTTTATGTTATTAACTAGATGTTCCATTACAATTAGTTTGCGTCTTGCCTCTTTGATTGTAAAAGACAATGTCGCATGGACAAGACGATGGCCGAGTAAAACTGTTCAATACAGATACATACTGAACTATCCCATTTTCATCCGTTATGACATAATCGTATTCGTTCTTGTTAATATCCAGGTTTTCTTATCTACAGCCTTAACAAAATTTACGCTTTTGTGAAACAAATTGAGTTATTTATTAAAAATACCTGAATTAACAGATTTTGTGTCTTTTAACATGAGTTCAAGGCGTAATTTGGAAACACTTTAGTAAACCTTGGTAGTTATAAACAACCCCAAAATGTTTTGTCATATTTCTTACGTTGTTTAATTACACTCGTAAGATCGCAAATTTGGAGGAATTTTAGAGAAATGTAAAGTAAACATTGCTTCGTTTGAAAATTATTATTATCTTTGTCCTTATATAGCTTTACCTGAAATTAGATTAAATGAATTATTGGAAAGATTAGCAGACAGTTAAAAAAAATTATGTACACGGTTTTACAGTTCGATATATTGACGCGGCCATCATCATATCGATTCGAAGGTTAATTGATTCTTGTTATATGGGCTTCAAGAGTTACATTTTTGCTGCTGAAATTGTATTTCGTAAACGTTTTTCTCATGATAATTCGTCTTATATACCGAATAACATTTTCTCTAAATTCTTTACATTTTAACATTTCACTGTTTTCGTGCTTTAAATGTTTTACACGTTTTCTTTTTTTGTCTTGTTAACTTTAGATCTCTTGAGAATTTTCAGCTTCTGTTTATTGTTTACCAAATATTTTTTTCTCTTTTGTAATCTTGTATAAATGACTCTACATTCTCTGAAAATACATTTGAAAATATCTTAAATTTGTTTTATGTGGAATTTATGATTCCTCTTCTGATGCTATTTACTCTGGCAAAATTATTACGTTATTAACGGTATTCATATGTTCTAAGGACATAGTAATAATCTATTAAAGTAAAGCTATAAAAAAACAACTAAAAACCACATGCAAAGTTACAATCCTGCATACCCAGCAAATGCATTAAAAATTATTAGCTTTACTTTAAAGCCCGACTGTGTTTATTTTTAACACGGATTAACTAAGTGCAAAAGGGAATTCTAAATCACATTAGTCTTGTGAAGGAGCAATGGACTAATGTGATATTGGTGTATATAACACCTACGCATGTAAATGCAGCCACACGAAGGTAATGAAGAGGAAAAGCAGCTGACAAGGCGAGAATTACGTAAACGTCAGTTTCTAAAACCAACTGACTGTATTAAAGCTTAACATTTTAAAATAAATATTCGGCTGATTTTTAACATTTGAGTGAAAATTTTATTAGCTTCTTTATGGTTATACTGTTCATGAGAACTAATAAAGTATAAAAACGTTTAAGTAAAGCCTTACTAACTTTTTAATATTTATAGTATTATAAAACACGACCTTCCTTAATTTATTCCATTTTATAAAAGTGCCCCAAGATGTTTTAAAAATTCAATGCATATTCAGTTCCCAAAAATATGCAATACTGTAATAACATAAATTAAAGTAATGACTCCAAAGTTAGCTATATACGCCTCATTTAAATTCAGTTAGAAAATACGCTTTCCCTAATTAAAATTTTATGGATCTGTCTACCTCCCTTAACTGACGTATGAGTCAATAAAAGAGTTACAGTTCATCGTTCGCGGAGCTCTGTAATTTTATTTCAGAACGTTCAATAAAAGAGTTCCGTCCTGTCAGCAAATTTCGGCTGTTTAAACTTTTGAAAAATATGTACGTGGAATACTAAAACTGATCGTATTGTACAAATTGATGTATTGTACGGAGAAAACATAATTAACCATAAATATAATATGCAATAAAGAGGCTGGTTATTATAATTATGCATACATATAACTCGGTGGCAATTAACAGTTTATTATAACATAAAAAATAATTATAATGATTAAACGAAAACATCGGAGTAATTAAAATTTGTAGCAACAAATTACAAGCTTTATTGTACAGGCGTACTTCATAAATTGGAATTTGGCCGAACCGACCCTGAAAGTACAGAAATAAAAGACAACAATTTCTATAAGCGATTGTCATTTCAGTTATTCATGTCAAATTTCACCCGAATGAATCCATAGTTGATCTTTATCGACATATGAATTTTGCGCTAAAACAAAGAACATCACGTGAATTTGAATAAAAATTGTGGCCATCGGTCATTACAGGATTCGATTGTTTACCCAAATCAACTAAATCAATGTTCAAAAGCGTTGGTTAAATTACAAAACAAGGAAACTCCAAGCACATTAATTATTTAGCCACAAACAGGGTTTTCAGATTAATTTTTGAAAACCCATTTTTGTTTACTTGGTATCACAAGCACAATTTGGTTTTTATTTTAATCTACATTTTTAAAGAGTAATAAGTTAGTATAGGTACCAAACAGGAAAATGATTTCAGTTTCATCTATGTGATATTCTCATTAAAAAAAAAAAAAAAATGTTTTTCATTAATAATTAGGAAAAGCAGCATCTTTTATTTATTTATTTATTGAATAAGATATAAACTTCCGGTTCCCAAGGCGAATGGTTTTATCTCCTATCCAAAGGACGACAAAAGACAATCTCATCTGACCTCGGCCAGGATCAAACCCGATATACGGTGTGCCCATTTTAAATCGTAACCCCATACTGGCTCTGAATATGCAACCCATATTACATTACACTTACAGACATAGTCTATACGTGTAATGTAATATGGGTTGCATATTCAGAGCCAGTAAGGGGTCACGATTACAATGGGCACACGGTACATGATTGACAAGAGAACTTTGTTATTCTACTACACTAGCGAAGTCACAACAAATAAAAATAAAAATTTAAGACCAACTAAATAAAAAAAAGGAGAACAACAAAGGCAATAGGCTTCAGAGGAGAGATGGCAAACACTTAACAATACATTGTAAACATTCGAAGAAATATGCGGAATAAAGATAATAAAGGAAGGAGAAAAGGCGACGAAACGGTGGAACGAAAAACTTAGAAGATAATTAGAAACAAAACAACAGCCTAGCAAAGATACATAAAGTATAAAATGCAAGTAAAAAATGTACAAGAAAGGGAAACAGAGCAAAAGAAGAAGTGAGGAAATAGGATCAAAAAAGTTGGAGAAGACTCTCAGTAGTAGGGATAGCTCAGTTCTGGATCAAATTTGAACTTTAACTTTTTGGTTTAGAAATCGTGTTTACAATTAACTGTAGCAAAAGGTCAAAGTTCAAAATATTACTCAAGTAAAAATCATAAGGTTTTGGGCTTCTATTCATGTGTCATTTTTTAGGGTGACTAATTTGGTGACAGTAATTTGTTGGAGGGCAGGGGAGTTTGGGGGGTATTTTCGTGGGGAGTATTTTGGGCAGGGGGGGGGTATTTTCGTGGGGAGTATTTTGGGGAGGGGGGGGTATTTTCGTGGTCATATATGTATAGCCGTATGAAGACCTGGATGTGATTTGAGCGACTGCCTTTAGTCTCTTCACACAGACTTCCAATAATTGGTTGTAGCTTATTTGATGTTTTTAGTTGTGGTATTGCTTTTCACATGTGTATGTACGTTTCCTTGGGATCTCGGGCTCTAAATCTAGAAAAGCCAGATAAAGTTCATTTTCTCTTTCTTATGGTTGCTCTATCGCTATTTGTATAACGAATATATTATAGTCTGGCGTGTGTGTTAGAGAGAGTTCTTGGTTATCTCTTTAACACGATCTTCGATTGTGCCTTCGACTTTCGCCGGCGACACGCTATAATCGGCATTCAAGAACTTAACACTTAAAAAAAAGAAAAACAGAACCAACTTTCTAAAGAAACTGACTTTCTGGCCACAAATTCTCCCTTCATATGACGATCAGACGACATGTGTCAACCATTTAATACTGGTTCGAAGATTTTTTAAATTTTTAATGTCTCCATTCCCACAAACCCCGTAAAAAAGGGTTCCAGGATTCGTTGTTCAAACGGCCTGGGCTGGAATTTTTTTTTTTTTTTTTGATGACAATAAATAATTGTTTTCGGCCTGTTGTCTTTAGTTACTGCGTTAGCTAATTTGAACACAGCGTCCGTTAACAAGCAAGGCCTAGTTTGTGTAATCTTTTGTATAACCGATGAGGCATATTTTCCGATATTTGTTGCAAGAAACCATTAGGTTATTGTCCCATTCATTTTTGACCAGTACATACGAGTTTACATATTTCTTTGGCCCATTATTTTAACTCGTCACGAGTGCTCATACTTTAACATTTATCGCGGTTGTTGGATCTTTTCTCGCTGCCTTTTAACGTTTGATCTACTTTACTGTTGTGTCTTCTTTCTTCGATCTTAATTTTTATTTCATGCTCCTCCTCTTCTACCGTCTGTGCTACACCTTCTTAACTCTGACCGTTAGATATTGCCCCCGTTTTAAGTTTTTGTTCAATACTACTAGAAATTTTTCTTCCTCTAAATCTGTGGTGCCGTTTTTGTTCCTAATGTTCCACAGTTGTTTGCCGTATCTTTCCCGAGTTTTGATTGATTTCCGGAGCTCTCTTTCATTGTTTATTGCTCAATTCCTCCTAACCTTCATGTTCAGTCTGCTTATCTGGATCTCTCTTTTCTAGACTTTGCTGCCTATTTTTTTCTGTTTTGTCTCGATGATGTGTGTTTCAAACCATTTTCTTTTATGTTACTTTCCCTTTTACTTCTTCACTCCATTATTTAGTTTGTTTTTAGCCTGTGCTAGTTGTCATTTGTCCACATACTTGCTCTGCCTTTTTCCCTAATTCGGTTATAGTATTTTCCATTCCCACTATATACCTCTGCTTTGTTTGTCTGTTTTCTATCTAACCATTCATTATGGAGATGCACTTATTTCATTCTTGTACTTTTTTGACATTTCTGGTTGAATTAACTCATTTATTTAGTTTTTTCATAGAGATGTTTTTTCGTTTTCGGGGCTTTTTACCCTAAAACTTTCTTTACAGTATTAGTAACCTATACTCAGCGTCTAGTTTGGCTTTTCTAGTATTATGCGTCCTGTTTATGTAATGTAATCATTTACACGTTTTGGTTCTTTTTCAATAGCTTCAAAAAATATAGGTAAGGGTATCTGCACTAATGTTCTGCGAGGAAGCATGGTCGGTAACATGGAGGGTTCAGGGCTTCTAAGTCGCTTTTCATACATCGGTTGTTTCGCACGTTGTACGTACGGGGTGATGTGGGTAAACACTGCGCTTGCAACAACCGCCTACTTCCTCTACTCCACCGCTGTGTTTCGTTTCCTAATTATTTTCAGCGACTGGTTAGGTCACCCGCCGAGCATCCTACTCAGGTTTGACCTCGAGACCGTACGCGCTATAGCCGAATGCCTTAACCACTCAGCCACTCCGGCGATAACTTTAAATATGATTTTATTTACTATGCTGTGACTGTAGTAAGTATTTCCTATGTAATAAAATTTAAACTTCTCCTCTCTTCAGAAATCTACTTTGTGCAATATTTCTAAGACTTGTAGTCATTAGTGTGAAAATTGCCGTTTTATCAAGAAATGGTTCGGAAGTAGATGTTGAGGGTAATTCACTGAACTACTAAGTACCACGAGGTATCAATAAATAAAAGCAATGTTGTATGATGTTCAAAAGTCAAAAGTAGCTGAATCATCTAAAATTAGACTTCAATTTAATTCTTTGATTAATTAAGTAAAAGCAGTTGGTTGCTAATACTGACTTCATTTCATTCTTTTAATTATTTTAATTAAAAAGATTTTTGTTTCCTTTTCCTCGTTTATTTTTGTCTGGAAAAGGTTATTTGTTCCTTTACTTCTTTTTCTGCAGATTCGCCTCCCCTATATTGTAAATGAGCAATCTACATCTGTTACTTACAATTTAAATTCTTAAGGATGGTGGTTGCTATTTTCGTTTCTTGTTTGTTTAATGATGTGTTTCTTTATTCTAATATTTTAGTTGGCGATCTTTGCAAATTGTACCGATTTTTCCATTTAATTTATTTCTGTATTTTAGTTATATGCTTGAATTTTAGATTGACGATTACCTGTGTAGGTTGTGTTGATTATTTTACTTCACCTGCTAGATTTTTGTTTGTGTTGCACCTTTAATGTCATGTTACAGTCGTGATGAAGGCAAGTCGTTGGGTTTTACGAGGTGTTTGACTTTTGATAGTATTTACAAACCCCGTCAAAATCTATCCTTTATTTTTAGCTTATAATGTTGCTTATTTGGTCTGCAAAGATTTTATAATATCTGATAACGGTTTTATTATTTTGATTAAATTGTTTCATACCATTCTGTGTACTTGTTAATAATTTTTCTCTAGAATTATTTCAAAATATTCTACGTTATTTGTCATTGCTTGAGTTATGATATTCACTATTTTTTCCAGCCTATCAAGTTTTAAATTGAACGTTGTAGATATTTAGTTACCTTAATACTTTTCCAATTTTTTTCCATTTATATTAAATTCGCTCCGTATAACGGGTTTGATTCTATTCTACCTTTTGTTTTAAGCAATCTACTGATTCATTTCACAGATATTGTTCGTCCTTTTATTCGTAAATACGAGAAGTTGATCAATTATTTGCTTTTGTTGAAATTTATTGGAGAGTTCTCTGAACTCATTTATCACATTAGTTTCTTATTAGTTTGCTTTTGTCAGCTTAATTTTTTACTATTTAACTAATAGATAAAATTAATGAAGAAAGTTAAAGAGATATCGACCAACACTCTTATAAGGTGAACATTTTCATCATCTATCCTCAGCTACTTTGTTTTCCATTTTTCTTGAGTTTATATTTTTATTTATTTAACGGAAATACATATTTTGTTCCACGATGTGTTAATAACATTTAATCAAAGGTTAATCTAATAATTTTGATCTGGAAATTTACAAACTCTGCACTTTGTGCTTAACATACGAAACTAATCTTTCAAATTCTCGCATGTTTCGATAAATTCATAACTGATAACCCCTAAAGGTGTAAGCAGAAACCAATATCTCCGTAAATGAATAATTCAAAGTTCGTTTTAGAGCAGATATTAAAATTTATATCGGAAACAATTTAATCATAATGCTACCTAAAGTTTACGTTAAAATTTACTCGCCTTTTACTTTTGAATACCAAACGTTCAGCAAGTTTAAAACTGAAAACTCCCGGATCTAAATAAATTGAGAAATTCCTGAACCATTTACGCTAGAATTCGATATAAATACATACGTCTAAGGATGGCAGGCCTTTATAAATAGGGCAATCAATCATTTCCTGACGTTCTTTGCGCCTTGCAGATATCTTTGAATAGACGAACCATAACGCTTTTGAATTTCAAATAATTGAAAATGCATGTTCGATTTACCTACATAATTTTATAATGCTTGGTTTCTTTAAAAGCATCTTTAAAATGCTAAAATGCAGCTAAATGTTTGCATTACCTCCAACTTTAACTTATTTGCTTCAGTTGATATGCCACAAAAAGGAAAACGAAAGCCATAACTTTGCACATTAATTGAAGAGAACAAGTTTATCATAAAGTTCAAGATTTTTAAAACCGCATCTAGAAGAAACTTCACAAACAAGTGAACCAATAAGTATTTTTAAACCTGCAGTCTGAGCACAGCAAACAAGAACAAATTGTTCGCGAATTTACTGCTTACTGAAGTAAAGTGCATTTCATGACGGAAGAAAGTTATTTCTTCTATCTTAAAGTTTCGGAACTGAATTCATTCCTTTAAATAAACTGAGATACTTGCATGTTTGTGGAAAAGTTTAAAAATAAAACAAAAATACTAAACTCACTCTATTTTGTTGTCAAAAACACTGACGTCGAAAGAGCAACATCTCTAGTTTTTTATTGTCATATTTTAAAGGTTTTATTTAAGACGCTCCTTTTTGTGGTAGCATATAGGATGACATAAAAATCTTTGTTTAGTTTAAAAAACAAAAAATGTATATATCTAAGGCGTTCACAGCATTTGTAGGTCAAAGTAGGCCACATTTTCAATTTATTATGTTGGTATTAAATTGGTTGGAACATCCTGCGTTTTTATCAGATGTGTTTTTAATTTTTAGTTATGTTAAAAATATTAATGTAGTAGTACTACGACAATTAAATATAACATTTACTTTTCCGAGACAGATCTTATGCTGTACGAGGTAGATTAACTAATATTCAAATAAGTTCAAAATTAATGAACACGAAATTAAGGATTTGTGTGCAACCAAACTTTCGCTAACATGGCCTGCTTTAGTCTTATAAATAAATAAACATATAAACATAAAACAATAACATAAAAACAAATTACCAGTCTAATAAAAAATTACATAATAACTACTTTTAAAATAATAAAAATGTGCAAGGATAAGATCTTTAAAGGAGTTGTTGAGGTGCTATACACATTGATTTACTACTAAATCTCGTAAAACATTACTGTACAAGGTGTTGTGACAAGACTGTAAATGGCTGAGCAGTCAGTAACACTAAAATACGAAAGCACTGAAGCATTACATTGATCACGGTAGGAGAAATTCAGAAGCTTTTCAATCCGGGAAAGAATGAATGCTTAGATGACATACCTGTTGAATTAGCGAAGATTGCTACTACATCAGCTGTATTAGCTATTTATATGTTTAAATCAATAAATATTCAATAAAAATGTTGTTTTTGAGAAGAAAACATAAAATGGCATCAATGCATAAATAAAGTTCCAATAGGTTACATATTACTCGATTACATGAGTGGTTTCGATATTATAAACCCAAATATTATTACTTTACTCTGTTTGTTATCATTGGATATTATATTTCTTTCATAACTTGCTTAAATTTTGAATTATTATTTGCAGTAAAAGTTCAAGAAATGTAGATTAATAATGTTATTACTTATAAGTAAAATCAAATTCAACATTTTAGTTTCTTTTTTCGAAAGAATGCTTACCATTGTAAAAATTGTAAAAATTGTAAAAATAAAAGGCAAAATAATGAATTATGAAAAATCTAAAGAAAAGGTTAAAGCTGCTAAAGAAAACAGATAATCCAGATGTCAACGGGAAAATTAGCAAACGAAAACAAGGTTTTTAGAAAAGAAATAGATCCAATCGGAAGGCGCTTCACCATAGAAAGTTCACATTATTCTCACCTTTAAGTTAAAATGAACAGTAGAACGACGGTTGGCAAAAAGAGAAGAGAATATTAAAACAAAGTGGTAAAAAATCAATGAAAGCCAGAATAAAGCATACTGATAATGATGATGTTATCGACAAGGCTTTATCATAATCAGAATGGAATATTCTGTTATAAAGCGAGAAGAATCAAGAGGTTCTGGAATATCAGGACAGGTATCTACCCAAAAAATAAGAAAAAGAATGCAAAAAGTCCCGAAACTGAGTGAAAATCAGGAAGAGGTTAAGACTGAAGAAAGTAAAGGCCAGCAACACAGAACAAGAAAGAAAAGAACGAAATAGAAAAATACATTGCAAAGAAATAAAATCGGAGTAAACAGAAAATAAAGCTGAGAAAACAATCGTTGCTTTTGAACACAAGTTAATGTTAGAAAGGAAGATTACATACTGAGGATCAAGGTGAAGATTGTAAAGATTACGAAAAAGATAGAAGGAACAACGAAATAGCCCCTAAGGTAAAGAAAAGATCGTTAGAAAGATAAAGCAGCTAAGTTAAAAAGGTACGGGAAGAAGGCGATTTTTCTAAGTAGAGAAAAGATAGAACACCTAAAAAAGGAGGGCTAGTTTACCAAGGTTAGAAGCTCTAAGACTGTAAAAAGAAAGGAAACAAAGAAATGCAAAAAGCAAATTAAAAGCAAATATTTATTGGAAAACAGAATTTGAGCTGTGCAAAAGCAAAGCCATGAGAGATAGTTTAAAAGCACAAACCCTAAAACTGCTAATGTTGATTAACGAATACTGAAAGTACTTGAATTAAACCATCCGAATTAAAACTACTCCCGTTTATAAAATACAGTTTAATAAGTTGGTTGTTGTAATGCTAATTCGTACTTATATTACTTAACAACTCACACTTTGTAACAGTTATTTTTGTACGACTGTTGAGTTCTAAACTGTAGTAGAGGAAAAATAACATTTATAAAAATAATATACCAAATCTTCAATTTTTACTTTTGCGTGAGAATTAAGCAGTAATATAAATTTTGAGATTTTTGAAAAGGTGCATTTCGCAAGATGATTTTCTATATCATGTCTCTTTAAAAGGCCCTAACATAAAATCAGTCAATTCACTACCGATTTATGACTAATCAGTAATCAACAATTAAATTACACAAAAAGAAGGATTATTATTATTCCACTTAGCGTTTTTCAAATTCAGAATTTCATGAACTTATCTTTAAATTTACGTTATACATCAAAGCTTTTAAAGGATTTTAAAAATCCATTAATGCCAAGAGAACTTGCGCTACTGTGTTTTCATCAATCCGTTTATTAAAGGACTAAACCAACATAGAATAATAAATACGATGTATTTGTCATTCGGAAGACTTCACTCGCGTTACTAGTTTGTTTCATGCGATAAACAATAAGTGCTGGTTTCTAAAATAACCTTCGGCAGCGTTAAGAATAGAACGCTAAAAGTAATTTTCCATATCTGTAGGTGGATAGTACGTAATAAAATACGTCTAATACGAATTGTTATTTATTTTTTTATTAGCATTTTTTTGTTTTTCAATGAAATGAATAGAAGAACGTTAATTTATTAGATTGGGTTTGTTTCTTCAAAACAAAAAGAAATAAACAATTACAAGACGTTATTTTTTAAAGTGTTATTAATTCAACTATTAACTAAATTTTATTAAAATGAGAATTATTTCATGAAACAGTCAAAACAGGATTGGTTTCGTTAGACGTATGTGTTCATTGCCACACTTTGAGTAACCTTTTGTGAAGAAAAAATTACAAAATTATAAATATAAAATTTAGTTACGTTTTAATCTACTTATAAAAGCATTATTTATGCAGCAGAAGTATGTTTTATGCTGCAAAAATTCATAAAAGGCTTTGAAATCTTAACATTTGACCTTTAATTACAATAAAAGACATTTTAATAAAATGTTTGAAATATTTTGCATTAACTGGGAGTTTATTTAATACCCTTAAAAAATGTAAAACCTTCGCCGAAACCAGATATTGTATTTAGTTAAATTATACTTTTGTAAATTCTATTCCCTCTCAAGGCTGGAAATCCTTTGGATAAAGTAAAATTCTTCTTATACTTTAACTTCAGCTGCTTCCTCATAGTTATCCAAAGATCTTAATTTCTTTGTAGTCCCTTCAAAATTATCTCCCTCCGTTCTCTTCATTTCTTCAACAGGAAAATCCGTGAGGGTATTGAAATCATCAAGACCCCTAACAACTTGAATCGTGGCGCTGGTTTTTCAGTTGTCGGACATATGAAAGTCTGGCATTACTAATGGCTTCGCCCCCTCCACTCACCGGTTACAACCAGTATAAAATCGTTGCTTTCTCTGGTGTGTGCGCACCTCTGGTATGGTTGACACCTTGAGTTACTGTGCTCTTTTAGTGCCTTCCTGATGAAGCCTCCTTAATAAAGTGAGTGAAATGTTAAGTTCTTCTTTCTCAACAATGGCACAGTCCCAACCTAAGATTTGTTCTTTTAAGACTGAACCTGACCGTAGAAGTCTTCGAATTTATTTCAAAAGAAAACGAAGTTTAATAAAGGGGGAAATTATTATTCTTTGTCTTCTTCTTCTAATAGGTCGTAGACCTGTTTCTTCTAATATTATTGTTGTTGTTCCTGTGACACAGAAGTCCAGCTGTCTTTCCAGCGTTTTGATGGTCTTCCGGGTAGACGTATTGTTCCAGGCTTGTTGTCTCTAGCAATTTTTGGTAGTCTGTGATTGAGCATTCTTGATACATGCTCATTCCACTCTCTGCGGCGTCTTCTCGTCCATCTTACAAGATCTTGGATATTGCATGTCTGTCTTATGTTTTCGTTTGGTATTCAATCGGCCAAATATAATCCAGAACCTGCTGCAGCATAAAAATTCACATCATTCGTACTTTTATGTTGAAACAGTAATCGGGGAAAATATTAAGTGGTTAAAAAATCAAAAAAAGCCAGAACAAGGTGTACTATTAAGGGGGGGTTTTAGTAGCATGTTTACGCACGGAAAATTGAGTAATTTTAAAATAACGGTACGGTTAAATAATGACAGTTGAAAAGAAGGAGGGGTATGAATTAAAATTTTTAGACCGTTCCTTCATACGCTACAAGGCCAGAACGACCAATTTTAATATAGTAATTAAATTATGGCCTATTATAAAAAACTTACGAAAAGGGACTTGCACAAGACATCCATCAAGAATGAATTGATTTTCGCCTGTAGCGGGGTGGGTTTCAATATTACCTTCCTATGCATGTATCGACCCTTTTTGCAAATTTGTATAATTTAGGCGTGATCTTTATTTAACTCTAGAAAAAATTGCGTATAAATTTTTAAAAACTGATTAAAGATAGGCAACCCAACATTCACCGACTCTGTCAATGTCACTGTCAATGTTTACAAAGAGGTTTAAGAGATTAAAAATCGGCATTCGCAAATACTTATACCTACTGAATTTAGAAGTTTTTTTTATGTAGAAGCAATACTAGAAAGTTAATAAGATAAGTAATAATTAAAACACTTTAGGGATGAGTAATTTGCGTTTTGTCAAATACTCTAAGCACTCTGCACCATTTGGTTCACCGCTTCTTGGCTGTTTTTAAGTTAGGCAACCCAAGATACTTCAAAACGAAAAATATTTTAACTAAAATCCACCCTTAAGTGATAAGTTTTTGTCAGAATTAGAATTGGGATATACTGGTAAAAACCAAGAAGCATGGGATAAACCAGACAAAAAGAAAAATAGAAATAGAGAAATAGAAGTAGAAAAGAAAGGAGAAAGCGAAAACCAGGAAGAAGTTAGAGTTGAACAGAATGAAGGGTAAACTGTACAGAGAGCAGTACAAAAGAAGAAAGATGAGAACAAACGAGAAAAGTAGAAAAATAAATTGTAAAGAAATAAAGCGGCGGTAAATTTTCATCATCAACGTTTACATGTTAGGCCTGTTCCGGCTTTACGTTCCACCTCGTTCTTGGTCCTTTTAATTTGCACTCTTCTTCGTGCCTGGAAAGTCTTGTATTGGACACTCGATTTATGTATTCCTTCCATATGGGTTTGTATCCATATATTTTAACTTTTACGCATTTAACATTTAGTTCCTCGTTATGAATCCTATTTGATTCTGTGCGGCCTTTGGATCTCAGATACCGCATTTCAGTCAATTAAATCTTTATTAGGCAAATGATATTAGAAAGAAAGGTTTGGAAACTACAGAGATGCTGACATGGCGGAAGATTGCAGGAGTGAGCCGACGTGACCATGTAAGAAGTGAGGAAATTCGGAGAGCCTGTGAAATTGAAGAAATAAATGAGTGGGTCAGAATTCAGAAGACGAAACGAGTGGACGGTCATGTATCTAGAATGACAGAATACAGGCTAGTGAAAAATGTATGAGATTTGTCGCCGGCAGGAAGAAGATCCCCAGGAAGACCACAAAAAAGGTGGAAAGAATCACTGAAATAAATAGGCTATTAGCCTAACTGCAAGTAGAAGAAGAAGAAGAAGATAAAGAAAGGTTACCGGCGATAAAGCACCCGCTGAGTATCAAATGCAGAAATCCCGAAAAAACAGGGAGAATGCCAAAGACAAAGAGAAAAAAGCATTACAACGATAAAAAGTCTTAGGAAGTTGTAGAAAGAAAAATTGCTGCTATGTTAGAAATTCTAAAACCGCCATGCGAAGAAGAGTTTTTAGAGACAGAAAAAGAAGAACGTCTTTAAAAGAAAGAGGGGCCCAATCCACCGATTGGAAGTTGTGAGAGAAAAGAAAAAAAAAATAAAGAGAAGAACAATAATTAGAAAAAAAGCACAAAGGCTGAAGTTAATTAAAAGTTATTTACTGGAAAACAATAAACTTTCACGATTAGCAAGTGCATAGGCCACGGTATAACATTTAAAAGCATAAAGCTTAGAATTACCTACTATTGATGAACAACAACTAAGATCAGATACTCCAATTAAACCACCCAAATTAGAGCTACTAGAAAAGGAAAAGAAAGAACAGACGAATCATTGAAGTCTAAAGGGCCAAGCTTATAAGAAACCCAAGCAGAAGCAGAAATAGTATAATAACATATAAATGACCCTGATGATGAAAGAAAGGCTATATTGGATGCCAACAGTTCAAAAAAGGAAGAAGAAAAAAGAGAAAAAGGAGAAGAAAAAGTGAAACATGAGTCCTTCTACTGCTAGTGCTAAACCAGTTTAGATTAACAAGAAACCGTAAGAAAAAGAAGAATCGGGCGAGGAAAAGGAAAACACTCCTAAAGATATTTTCTTTTCATATTTTCAAGACACCCCTTATATAGAATGCGACTCTATTGTTACAAATGTAACAACTAATGTTTGCTTTTGCACGGTTCTAATCACCAATATAAACGCATCATTATGAACATATATTCAATATTACCTAGGAATATTCTAAACACAAATTCTAGGATTATTGCAAAATACAACATGTACTTCTCAATACGGTTTTCTATATTATACTCGTAGGACCCTCACATTTGGAACAACATTTCCAATTTCCATTTTCCAAATAGGTACTGAGCTGCAACAAGTTTTTTTAAAGAATTTACGATATACCTGTATCTAAACGTTCTGGAATTTTTGGATATCGACTTTTCTTATCAGATTATCACAGTTATGCCAAAATGTTTTAAGAAAAGTTGTAGAGATTAATATTCTGCGTATTTTAAAATTTTCTGACCCACCAGACTGTCCTGTTATAGTTAAAAAGAAGATTACAGAAAATTACGCAGGAAATGGCAAATTACACGTCACCCAGACGACAAAAGAGCACTTCATCGTTCAACGTATGAGCTCAAAAATTTTCTCAATTCTATCAAAAACCAAACAGTGCAAGATTATTTATTACATCTATCACCTTTAGAGGCCTCCGACTACTCACCTTGGAAAACTACCAAGAGGCTAAAAAGACCACAACGGCACAATACACCTCTTCGACTACAAAATAACACATGGGCTAGAAGTGACCAAGATAAAGCTGCAACTTTCTCAAAATGTTTAAGTGAAGTATTTCAGCCATTTGATACTAAAGTTACTGAGGAGGAAGAGAACGAAATCTTCGAATTTCTTCTTTCGAATGTCTCCACATATTAAACCGTTTAAAATAAGTGAAATTAAAACTGTAATTCTAAAACGATTAAATCCCCGGTTGCGATTTAATAACCGGCAAAGTACTTATGGAACTATCTGAGTTCTCAGACTAAGATATTTTCTTGAACAATGGAAGGTAGCTATGATAATCCTAATACCCAAACCTGAAAAACTCGTTCAAAATGTATCGTCTTAACGACAAATTAGTCTGCTGCCATTCTGTCAAATGTCTTCGAAAAATTACTACTTATGAAATTTACGCCAATACTCACACACTATCCACTCATGCCAAACCATCAATTTGGCTTTCGTAGCTACCACTCCATACTAGAATAAATACACAGGGTACCAGACATAATTTTAAAATATTTTGAAAGCAAAACGCTACTGCTCGGCAGTTTTTATAGATGTGAAACGAACCTTCGGCAAGGTGTGGCACCAAGGCCTGCCTCTACAAAATTAAAAGTGTTGTACCTCCTCGCTACTACCAGATACTTCAATTATACCTCTCCAAATAATAGAACCTTCCCTGTGGTGAAGCTCAAAATTTTTACAACGTATCAATGCCAGCGTTCCCCAAGGCAGTGTTCTGGGCCCGACCCTGTATCTGCCAACCTCACAGACAACATCCGTTGCTACTTTTGCGTACGACACAGTTTTAATATTATTACACCTTAACCCCAATCAGCATCTGAATATCTTCAAAACCATCTGCATCAATTACAGGGCTGGCGTAAGAAATGGCACATCGAAGCAAAGTCAACTTATGTGACCTTCACTACCAAAAGGGGCGCTTGCCCACCAGTCCAGTTACATAATCAACAGATACCTCAAACCACTGCGTTAAGGATTTAAAAATGTGTGGCCCAGTCATCGTACATAAGTCGCAATTATAATTTGCTAATAAAATACTACTGTAAGCCCATAATCAAACCGATTTGGACATGTGCAATATAACAGCTAGTAACTTGAATATAGACATCCTCAGACATTAAACAATTTAGTGTACGCTACAAGGACAGGATTGGTATCCTCTTCAACCCCCGTGTGGCACACCTAATGAATGAACATATAGAAGAACCACGGCTTAATGTTTGAAGTTCTCAAACATCCCAACACGTTTAGCGTGAAATGTGCGATGTAACGTAGTAGATAAACCTTAAGTTTAATTAAGGAGATTTTCAATGGACTCTTTCCAGCATGTCATTTACATATTGTCAAAATACTTACTTACAACATTGAATGTTGGCTATGTAACAAATTTTAAGATGTAAATATAAAAAAAAACAAAATAAAAAAGGGAAAACCGTGACTACGTACAATTGTATTGTTTGAACTGCAGCAACTTATATTCTTAGATATTTAGATTCTCTCTTTAATGCTGGTTGTAATGTTATAGTATTTGGATGAATATCACACCGTAACTTTTTTGAAATATATGCTGTTTTCCAAGGTATAATTACAAAGGCGAAAAACCCCAAGCTTTTTCATTGCACAGAGCGATTGAAAACAGGAGACGCAAATTTTCTTGAAATTTATAAATGGAACACTTCATGTACGATCAGATCATTAAATAGCCACTATTATAAGCCATTTGTTGGGTGTACGTCTAATGGTTACGAAGTTACATTAATTTAACTGTTCATATTATTTAAGAACAGGCCAGGGTGGCGCAGTGGTAAGAGCGTCAGCCTAGCGTTGCGCTAGTCCCCGGTTCGAATCTCGCTGGGTGCAAGATTCCCCGGAGATCGGTATCGAGACCTGGTGACCATTCGTTGTTGGGCACCTAATTAACGACGCTCTCCTCCGAATACAGACCTACAAGGTAGAGTAACAAGGTTCTATACGTACACATACATACACTATACACATGGTGCTGTATGTAGGCAAAAAACGGCGCACCAATCTCGTAACTCGCAAGATTCGGATTGTGCATTTCACGCGTAAGTCCACATACGCTAACGCATCAGCCTCAACACCGAAAGGTATAACAGGTAAAACGATTACTTACATACATACATACATATGGAATTACATCAAGAGTGCCTAAAAGACAATTGCTGTCACAAAAACAATACTAACAAGTTTTATAAAGGGTGTTCCAATTTGAGTAAAAATTTAGCTTTTCAATGAAACACATAAATTGTTTGAAATACCCAAATATTTTTATTGAAAATGGAAGAAGACATGTTCCAGTTAAGAATGAAAAACAATATCCGACAAGTGACCTCCTTCGGCAAGGCAGCATCTTTTTACCAACATTTTCGATAACATTTTGGCATAAATGCTAGGCCATTTCAGTAATTTCCTCAGTTATGTTAGCCTAAAGCTGCTGAATCGTTTGAGAATTGTTAGCATGCACCTTACCCTTTAAGAAACCCCATACGAAGAAGTTCAACGGTGTTAAATCGCACGTCCTAGGCGGCCAATTGATGTCTCCTCTTCGAGAAATTATTCGGTTACCAAATCTTTCTCGCAAAAGATGGATTATTGCGTTGACTATATGAGAGACAGCACCGTCCTGTTGAAACCACAAGTTCTCTACGTTCTGGCCTTCTAATTTATCTCATAAGAGGTTTGTTATCATTAACACTAACACTTGCAATATTTTCTTGTAGACGACCACTACAACTGTAGGTTTTGCTTCCTTGGCCTTGAACCACTTTCGTCAAATTTCATTAGAATAACTCGAATGGCTTTGACTGTTAGAGCATTTGCTCTACACTTTGTACGAAATTTACTTCTGTAAAACTTTCGTCACATTTTTAAGTTTTCACAATAAGCACGCGTTGCTCAATTATATAGCGCTCCATATTCACTAACCGGAATGCCTCTACACCATTTGTCAAAAATGCCAACGCACGCTATTCGAAAAAATATAAATTGCGACAAATTTAAATTTTTACCTCAAATTTGAACACCTTTTATCAGGAATTTATTTTTTTATTGCAGACAAAAGAATTGAGCGAAGATTGTAATGTATCGAAGAGACATTGAAAACCCATGATTATTGCTGTACTAAAAATTAAGTAAATGCTAAATTTTTACAGACTTACCAAACGGACTTAAGAAACTAGAAATATTAAAGCTAGGTTAAATAAATAAGAAAAAGATATTTAAACAAGAACCTGAACATCCTGTATATAGAAAAATAATTTTAAGATATACATGATATCTATCGCTACAAAGTTTTTTCATGACTTTTTGACCTAATTGTGATAATTAACACGCTATCGACAAATTCCAGATCATTCGGACATCCTGTATAACTAAACTAATATCGAATAATATGTATTATCTGTAACCTCTTATACCGTTTGGTGTCGTAGCTGGTGCTTTAATGTATGAGACTCTACGGGTACAATGCACAATCCAGCACGACTCTGCGAGTTACGTGATTCGTGCGCTGTTTAGTACCTACATAAGTATAAGGTTATTCAAAAGTAAGTTATATTTTGAAGTAGATATAACATTTGCAAGAATTAACATATATACAAAATAAAAACACATTTATACTCATAAAGATATGGGGTTTACTGGATTCAGTTTAAATATTGAATATGCCCGCCATTTTGTTCTTCAACAAGCAACAATCTTTCTTCTATGTAAACTGCACGGACCAATTCTTAAATAATGTTTTGTTCTGAATTTTCGTATGCCGTTTGTTAAACTTCTTCCGCATTCATAATAACATTGAACAAGACTAGTTCGATCTTGTAAAGTCAAAACCATTTTAAAACACACTCAACGATAGCGATGTAAAAATTCAATAAGTAAATTTACTTTGATTATAAACAAAACCTATTACCATGATTATTATTATTATTATCGTATGATAACCAAAACGAATAAATGTGATTAATGAACAAATCCCATTGTTCGATAAATACAAGTGTGTTATTATTTTGTATGTTGCAGTAGAAATCACTCGCTTGCTGTTTTACGTTAATTATCGGATTTATTTTGGTCTGGTTATATATTTGGACTTCCCAGTTACATATAAGCTTGTATGGTTGCATGCATATAATGCATATACGTCACGCCTCTTCTTATTTTTGGTATTCACTTAGTGGGTTTTAATCTTAGGGAATTTGTAAATTTTAGGTTGGTTTTCTTCAGAGAATTCAGTTGGCAAATTCATTACTTAGTTTCTTCTACTTTAGTCATCGGTCAAGAATAGACGTCGTTTACTTTGACTTTAGTATTTGGTTATCCAAAATTAGTTTGATCATCCGAGGTACGACATATTGAAAAATGCTATTTAGTTTGCTTTTTGGGCTTTTTGGGCTTTTAGTGAATTTAGAACGGTAGTCGTTTTGGATTTTAAGCATTTTTCAAACCTTTATTGGGATTTTGACTATTCGACGACCATTTTGCTAGGAGCATTTCGAAGGGCATTTTAACAACTTTTGGGTATGCAATGCATTGGTTTTATTTAAAGATTTCTTACGGTATTCGTTGTATTTCAATCCTTTTCTTTTAGTACGTTCCAGTACTTCTTGTAGTACGTTTTAGTACTTTTTGTGGTTGTTGCTGTTTTTCCTGCACAACGTGTTCGTAGAAACCACCTGTTCGACATCTGTTTCCACGTGTTATTTCAACACCACGTTGGTTTGGAAATTGTTTGGAGTTCATTAACCCGAAGGAATCATCCCGTGATAATTAGAAGGCAATTAACTAGAATTTTTCCTGAGTTCAATTTGGTTCTTCACGTTTTAAGACTCAAGGTTAAGGTTTGATTTTGGGGTTATCTTGCGTTATTTAGTTAAACGTTAAAACATTTTAGTAAGTTGTGTTATTAGAAATTTGATTAGAAGCATTTATTAGAAATATTTACAGTAATTAATTTGCATTGTAATTTAAAGTGTTAGTAAAACTTTCAATCGTCATTTAGTGAATCGTACTCCAGTGCGAGTATTTAAAATTGTGGTTGCAGTCACAGCAACGTGAATTTATACACTGTAAATTTGATTTTGTAAAGGAATATTTAATTTACGCGTTTAAACTTAATCATTTATTATTTCTTTTAATTTATATTATATCGTAATTGAATTTTGGTACCGACAGGTTTTGCAAGACATTATTATTTATGTACTATGGATTATTGTTATCTATAATCGCAGGTCACGACGAACTGAGCTCAATTCTGCGTATGCGTATTTAATAATTTAATTTAAGAATTATTATTGCGAACCCTCAGAGGGTCTACGTTCGTTTAATTACGATCTTATTACTTTGAACCTTATATATATATTTTTTCTTTAGTTAAATTACGATTGGTGTTATTTTGAACATTCCATTTTATCTAGACTTCGTTGTTTAGATTTATGTTTGATTCCAAACTTAGTTATTTATTTGTACTCTTTTATGATAACTTATTTTCTTTATTTGTTCGTTTGAATTAATAACTTCATTATTCATTACTAATTTTCAATTCCAATTGTATATGTGTCATTTTGCTTATGAGTTAATATATCCTATTTCGTTAATTACAAAGCCTTGCGTTTTATTATCAAGTCAATTGACTTTGGAGGTCTATTCTTCAGGAGACCCGACCGAAGACAGTGTTACTTAAGAAAGGGTCTGGCGCCCAAGGAACATCGTTAGTTTATGTATTTAGTGAGCACTACTATTTTCTTTTAGGAACCTCACGCCCACGCAACAGAGTAGCGGGTTTATTTAGTGTTATTACCTCCGGATAACAATTGATATCTACGCCTAGTGCTGGTGTAGCATGTATATATGCAACTGTTATATCTACTTTAAAATGTAACTTACTTTTGAATAACCTTATACATGCTGCACCGTGTGTATAGTGTGTGCGTACGTGTTGTTACTCTGCCTCGTAGCTTTGTATTCAGAGGTTAGGTACCCAAGGAAAATCCTGTACATCGGGAGATTCGAACCAAGGACTAACGTAACCCTAGCCTGACGCGCTAGTATCGAATAGTAGCAATAAATAAAATATATCATTGTAAGTCTTCAATCTATACCTACGTCAATAGTGTATATCATACACGAAGCGTTAAATTGATGGTTTCTAAAATTTAGACGCCGATAAAAATAGGGCTGCAAAATGTATTGACAGCTGTGCAAACGGATGATAATAGAATACCTTTATTAGAAATGTTATTTTAATTATTACAGGCTGTATTCTTGTGTTTCGATGGACTAAATAGAAGAACCTAAATTTACTAATTTTTATAGGCTGCTTTTAACCTAATTAAAAAATAAGAAACAATAGAAAATGAAACCTTATCTAGTAAAATAATCGAGTGTTATTAATTCAGTAATTATTCAGATTCTATTTTAAAGAATTATATGAAATTCGTCAATGAAACAGTTAAAAAAGAGAAAGCTGTCATACTAGTTGTGGTTCTACAGATATGATCATTGATCATATTATTAGAAACTAAAGTTAAAACTTGGATTTGCTTAAGTTATTTCAAACTAACTAAATTCAGTTTAAAACGCATACTAACTGTTGGCAGAATTATCTATCTGTGGTGTGCGTATCAAGTAGCCTACAGACATAGGGGACCTACAGATTAACGTGGGTTCCGAACCACGGAAGTGCTTGCACTTCTACTCCAGAGAGGACTTACTTTGATACCATTAACTAAAAATGCAGTAATCGATTATTGCCCATACTAATGCTGATGCAGTATTGTACTCATTTGTTAATAAATGAATCTACATAGTATATAGTATTTCTTAAGATGGTCTACCATGTCACAAATGATCACTGAATATTTAAGAGAGAAACATATTGATTGATACCATTAAATCTGTGTGGAACAATGATAAGAAAGTACTACAATTTGCTGTCGATGCCATTAACAGCATGTCAAGAAGAATTCGAGCTTTAAAGTCTGAAAAGGGATACTTCCCAAAATATTAAACATATTTTTATGTTAAAAGCTAAATAAAAATCTTAGAAAACATGCTACCTGAGATTTCTCCTAATTTTAATCTAGAGTCTAATAATATGGCCACCGAATATGTACTTAGATACGCTTTGAGCAAATTGCTCTTTCTGAATAAATATTACCGGATGCCTCTTTGTGCCTGCTTTACGATCGAGAAGTCCTGGGTTCGGATTCAACCATGACCACAGCTCGTTTTGGAGCGCGATTGGAGTTCCAACCTATGTAGGTTAAATAGGATTAAGTTATGAAGGCCAGCAATTGTAGTAAACGACGTCGATAAGCTTAATTTAAAAAAATATCCTTGTCATTAGAAGTAACTTTTAATAGAAACATACAAAGTTGTATACGTTATTCGTGTTCGATGTTCGATGTATCGTGGTTTAAATAAACTATCACACTTGTGAAGAAAGTAATACTTTCAACAATTATTATTGTTATATATTTAAATTCATTCAGAAATAGCCCTTTAAATAGGTTTAGTATCTACAACGAACATTAATATTACCTATCATGAAAACTTATTAGGTACTGTTGTTAGCAAAACTAAAATTTACGAAATCATTAACTTCTCTAATCATTTTTATCTCAAACAGTAGATATAAAACATGTTTTATAGAGAAGCTGCATTACGAACTATTCTGTAGCTTGTCCCAATTACAGTGACAATGAAAAAATTTCATTTGTTTATTCTGTTTGATTAATTAATTAATTGTAAAATACCAGTTTACTAAAAGCATTGACGAATTCCCACCAAATGAGCGTATTTTATAAGTTTTGTTAGGGTGGATTTCTAGAAGGGAGCAGAAGAAGCTTCAGTCCTTCCATCAAGTAGAAATACATAATGAAAATCCATTGAGATACATTTCTCTTAGCTTCATTTCAAAAGCCTTACTCGGAATCCGCCACGCCTACCAAAAAAATTTCAGTATGTCTCTTCTTAGATTGAAGTGTTTCTGATCAACAAGTTCTTGGTGAAAGTGTTAGCAAATATTATCCGCTGATATAATAACTTCCCTTCAGTATGAATTGACTTTGTCGAGAGAAAATATATTTTCGGGGAAAACATTATAATCGACTTTGTAGAAATCCTTGTATAGTATTGTTTCAGAAAATAGACAGCATTCGTGGTTCGTCCACGTGCAACATTCAGCTATATTTTTTGATGCCCTATTGTTGCTTTTGCGTCCCTTGTTTTCCACGTCCCCTAAGGGAAATATTTTACTATTCAGAAAAGGTATCCGAAAATACACAGTGTTTATGACCCAACCAGTAAACTTCAATCTCGTAGTTTATAAATCGGAAATTGACGTCTGCATTTATTACAGACTTTTAATATAAATTTTTATGGTAAAGTAAACTGCTGACCCTTTAAAAAAAAATGCAAGATTCATTATATCACCAATACAAGTTTAATGGTAACGTAAACGATTTAGTTTAATGTATCAATTTAATAACGAAGGCAATAGAGGTTTAGCTTAACCTTTCGCTTTAAACTTCGGATTTACTTAAAATCGTAAATGTTGAACTATGTCTTATATAAAGCAGAAACAGGGCAAAGCTTGTAAGATCTGAAAATCTTCAAAATTCGCATATCTAATCTAAAAGAATTCAAGTTGGTAGGATTTAAATCTAGATTCAAGATTCAATTTAGATTATAAGGATTTTTATTTACATACCTAAGTGTAACATTTGTTGCTCGTGTTCAGTTTCTCAATTTGTGATATGCAATTTCAGTTTTTGAACTGAAAATTTAAATCCTGTTACAGGTTTGGTTTCCAACAGAATATCAAATGAATCAGAAATCCTTGCAAGTTAATTTCGGAGATATTTCTAAATTAATGTTATCTACTGACAACACAATTACCTTTGACCATAATTTTAGTTCGTGATAAATTACTCAAAATATTTCAGTGGTATTTGCTAATTAAAACTTAAAACTGGTGCTTAATTTATCAAATCTCAATTACGAAATAGTGATGGCTAACTTGAATAATGTAGATCATACATGTTCTTACTTTCGAAATCGACAGCAAACTTTGATATTATCCTTGAGTCCTGAACATATACTCGTAATATAATAACCACAATTTTTAAAATTCAAACCTGAACTGAACTAAAAAGTTGTGGAATTTCGGTTTTCGTTTTTAAACTTAAATGCAATGTCCAATATTCGAAACTTTATAAATTATAAAAATTCTGTATATAAAAAATAAACTGCGTCAAAACCATGAATTCTTAAAGATTCAATCTTTAAAATCCTTTTACGCTTTTTTTGACTTCTACTGCTTGTTCTTTTGCCCATACCTTTCGTAGTCTTCTTTGGTTTTGCATTTCAGTTCCTTTCTCCATTCCAAAAGTCCCAACCAACGCACTTATTTTTCTGTAGTTACGTTATTTGTCCTGTTTTCAATGAGTTTCGTATATTTCTTTGTATAATTATCGTGATCGGTACAATTCCTGTAGGGATATTGCATTGTTAACTTAATAATTGAATATTTAATATTTTTCATTTGAATACGGCCGCCAGCTTTGTTCATCCGCCCGTGTGCATTGCACGCTTTGGAGATCCGCTCTGATGCTAATATTTTCACACCCATTTAATCTTATTTTCTCTCTCTGTTTCTTCTCTTTCAGCCTGTTTGGATACATTTTTGGATATAGGCCTCCTCTAACTCCTTCAATTTCACCCTTTCTTCGGCCCATGTCAATCCCGTGTGCTTCTTTATGTCCTCAATACAACGTATCTAAGGTTTTTCTCTACTTTCTCCGCCAAAGCCTTGGGCGCCATTACTGTAATATTACGTTCCACCTGTTGTCAGATTGCCATTATGTTTCGCAAATTGCTACTTTTGAGCTGCTACTCTTTCCCGTGCATCTTTTACTTTGGTCTTCGTCCTAATCCACTCATTTTTTTCTTAGAGAGAGTCGAAGCTTTTGTCTTTTAACCTGTCCATGTTTTTTTTTAGTTGATGTCCAGATTTGTGTTCCGTATGCAATAACTGGGAGAACGTACTGAACAAAGATTTTGATTTTCAGGTGCTATCCATCCACTAGTGATTTCTGCTTCCTGTTTTTTTTATTGGATTTTAAGATTTGACCCAGGCATATACAGTCTGTCTGAAACTACTAGCCACATAGGCACTGGCCGATTTTCAAATAGAATTTGAAACAGGTCAGTAATTTGCCGAAGAGAATTTCCTTGGAAGTGCCATTTAGCAATCTGTACTCTTTCATTGACTAAATATACTTCCATTTTCTAGTTCCTACTTGAAAAAGTACAAAAGCTATTATTTTTTATTACATGCAACTTATTTTGACATTATCATTGATATTTGCTTCTGATGTATGGCTTCTATGCATAAAAATATAATAGCCTATGTGGCTAGTGAAGCCAGACAAAGTTTATTATGAGACTTGTTCTAGCTCATCTCCATCAACTTCGATCTGAAGTCTATCCTCCGTATTTCTCATAACTTCCATTTTTATTTTAAGTTTATTTGTGGGCCAACTTTTTAAAGTTTATATTAAGGGCATTTATAATATTTTGTATAACATTCATGTCGTCGGCATATCTATGGTAGAAATTTTGCCCATTTACATTTATGCCTTTGTCCTCCCAGTTCGGTTTTTTGAAGTCGTCTCCCAGCGCTGTGATAAAAAGTTTTGGTGACAGTAGCGACATATCTAAGGTAGTTGAAATTTTGTTCATTTACATTTATGCCTCTGTCCTCCCAGTTCGGTTTCTTGAAGTCGTCTCCCAGCGCTGTGATAAAATGTTTTGGTGACAGTGTCCCCTTGACTTACTCCTCTCTTTATTGATATAGGCTTTGTTTCTTCGTATACTGGTACAGTCAGTGTGATTCCTTTGTATAAATTATGAATTAGACTTGCGAATCTGTGGTCAACTCAACAATTTCAAAATACTTCTTTTACGGACGATGAGACCAAGGAATATAGATGAAAAATGGACCAGTTTATCGAAGAGAATAATTATGTAGCAACACAGAGACGAAAATAAAAATAACAAACACACTAACCCCCAGCATAACACTCTCAAAAGGCCTAAAACAGGATTTCAGCCTATCACCGCTGCTCCTCAACATTGTCCACACCTGCCACTGAAAATGTTCAAGTATCGGTTTCTCAATCGGATACATTACCTTTTATTCTCTTCTGTAAGCAAACGACCATATCATATACGAGGGCGACACTAAAAATTTTTAGAAGATCAAACAAGGATTAGTTTTTAAAAAATTTAAATGATTTTATTCTTTTTCAAAATATTCCCCTTTAACATCAATACATTTTTTCATTCGATGAAACCAGTCCTTAAAGCAATGATGCCACTCTTCCTGAGACACTTCAGATACCAGGTTTTTATAATGTTCCACTGCTTCATCTGATGACGAAAAAGTGATTCCACGCATTTTATCTTTAATTTTTGGAAACAAAAATAAATCACAAGGTACTAGGTCAGGGCTGTATGGTGGAGGGTCCAAGGTGGTGACTTTCAGGGCATCTAGATACTCAGTTGTTAGTTTTGTTGTATGCGACGATGCGTTGTCATGATGTAAAATTATTTTTCCTTTTGGGCGTTTTTCACGAACTTTTTCAAAAATTTGAGGTAAACAAACATTTGTGTACCAATCGGCACTAACGGTACATCTATCTTCTAATGCTATAGCAGCAATATGGCCCCCGTGGGTTAATATGGAATAACAACATAGGATAGGAAACTAAGAAAATGCTTTTTCATAGTATAGTTCGAAGCATCGTTTTGTATTGGGTAGAGATGTGTCCACTTACAACGGCAATCCGAAATAAAATTCGTACTGTGGAAGTCGACTTAATAAGAAGAAACCTACAATTAACACGACACGATCGAGTAAGGAATGTTACGTCATGTCATGTTGTGTTATGTATCAACAGATATATTATTATATCTGCCTTACGAATGACAACTAAATTATTTTGAAATTTTTAAAACGGTTAGCACTTCTATATAATGAATAATTTTCAAGTTGTTGTTACATCCTACGTTTCTCGCTCTCCTTTAGCCACTCTTTCATATCGACCCAGTCACCTTCATTGAGTCCTCTCCTGGCCATTGCTTCATCTACTCCTTCCCTCCACGTCATTTTGGGCCTTCCTCGTTTACGTTTATATCTGGGTATCCATTTCTATATCTTGTATTGGCTGAAGGTGTCTATAACATTTTAGGCGTTTCTTTTCTATCATTTCCACTATGGAGTCCTGTACCACCATTCGTATTTCCTCATTTGGAACATGATTGAGTTTTTATAAGTAAAAAATTCTTTAAGCGGATGAGAGCATTAACAGTTTCTTAAATATTTTTAAAACGTTTTAAAGCTCTTTGCGCCTTTTATATTGCCTAACAAGTGAAGCTAAGGTATGAGATGTAAATCGTTCGCGTATCTGACTTTATAGTCATGATTTTCACCATACTTTTGTAGCATGTCTAAACTATCACGGATATAATAAGCTGCTGAAAAGTAAATTGCAGAATACTATTAATATTTTTAGGCTACGATGGTGTAAATTTTTTCTGACTATGCGTTTTTAACAGGCGGGCGTTTTTATGCTTTTGCGATTTTTCCCCAACACAGTATATTACAAAACAGAATAGTTTACTTTAATATCACGATATTCGAAAAATATATATGTTGTGGACAAAGTGATTAATAGGTAATTATTCATAATGACTGGTCAATGTGATAAATCCGGACCAAGTGATTAATAGTCATTATTTGTAATGACTGGTCAATGTGATCAATCCGGTCAGTATTAATAATGATCGGTCAATGTGAATAATGTACTTTTTTCTACACCTATTTAATTATATTGCAATTATCAGCATTTTCTTCTTGGAAAATAGTACCTATAATTCACTGCAGTGAATTATGGATTCATAATTCACTGTTTTGCGGCCAATCACAAATACAAATCCAAAAATCAATATTTCGCTAATCCAATGATATTTTAAATCGCCCGCGATCAACTCTTTCTGCTGCTGACAGTCGACTCGCGTGACACGCCCAAGTGTGTTGTCATATTGTTTGTTTACGTTTTTCCATTAAAGTTATCAAATTTGAGTCTAATCTATTTGTTTAATAGGTGTAGAAAAAGCATTGTATTACATTCGCGATTATGGCCATTATTCGCTCAGATGATTTGAGCCACTCGCCTGACGGCTCGTGGGCTCAAACGTCAACTTCGTGAATAATCGCTCATATAATAATATACTATTATTTTTTTAAGCTATTCTTCCTCTGCCTCTAATCTCCAATAGACACTTCTACTGTTTTGGCTGAGGCATTTATTGGAGGTTAGAGGTAGAGGAAGAACAGTTCAAAAAAATAAAATTACATTATTCACATTGACCGGTCATTATTCATAATAACCGGGCATTATGCACATTGACCATTCATTATGAATAATGACCTATTTATCACTTTGTCCATAACATATACATTTAAGAAAGGTGTTACAGTACAGGTACTTAAAACTCAGTTAAAGTCAGCTTAAAATATGGTTTAAACTAAGTCCAAAGTCATTTAAACCTTGGTTTTATCCAGTTTTAGCAAAACTTAAGTCTTTAGTACAAATACCGGTACTTAGGATTAGTGTTAGTCGCATCTCTTGCCATTTTGATACTTATGTATGTGTATACAAACTCAACTAAATTAGTTTTTTATACGTATGTTACATGTTCAAAATTTATTATTAAAAATGTAAAACAAACTATGACCACTATTAACTCTACTTCTTTTATATAAAATATTTATTTTTCATAGAAACAGAACCATCTCAGAAGATAAGAAAACATCAAAACACAGCAATGACACAAAATTGATTAGGAATTGCTTCACAAGCGTACAGACATAAAAAATCAAAGACACAGTTTCGTAGCTACTATTCATCTAGCTAACGATTTAATAATAATTGTAATAATTAAAATTTGAATTTATTGTATTTTGGATGCTTTACCAAACAAATCTGTGTTTATTTAAATTAATTTTTATTAACGTATAAGCATAGATTTTTTTCAAGTTATTATCTGTATTAAAGCTTCCACTAAACTCTTCAATTAGAATCATAGAAGTCAGTATTTTATGTTTTCAGACATTTATCTTTTTTACTGAATTACTCTACACAGCTTAAATTGTCTGCATGATGAGAACCCCCGGAGCTGAGCTTATGACTAAAGCTCTAACAGGTTATTGATAATGGGATTTTGAGAATATGCTAGTGAATTTAAATGACGCTAATATATTAGGAGGCCTATCTGGAAGTTTAAGATTTATTAGAAACCATTTAGTTTTTATAGATTGTTGATATTATTACTGTGACTCTAATGTTCGTAGAGCTTACCATTAATAATTATTACTTCATATTAGAGTTTTATCATTTTTTAAATATCTTCTTAAACAGATGTACGAAAATCATGTTCACATTTTTATAATTAGAGCAAAGCAACGTAGTACCAACTTTTTAAAGACTGCTTCAAAGGTTGTTAAATTTAAGGCTGCTTTTGAAGAGTAGGTACAGATAAACTTGTTGGGTTATTTATCGTAGTATCGGAAACGTAACGATAGTCCGGGTTTAATTTCCTAGTTCGATAGCTAACAGACTTTACAAATACGTTTACATAGTAAAGGAAAATAAATTACCTAATTACATAATTTATCAGAAGTGGTCGATTCTCAGATATATATTTAAACATAAACGTGGGTGATTAAAGCAATCTATTAAATTTGTTTTTCTGATAAAAAAAATAAACAGTGTTTTGTCAGAGAGAAGCTTTTTTCAAGTTAGGTTTTGTTTGGTTGCAACAGAAACTGTAATTTATTAAATAAAACAATCAGCACTAGATTTTACGAATACGGTGTGTAGAAACAAGAGAACAATTAAGGGAATTTCCACTCAGAATTTTATCATTTATTAGTATTTTAAATTCTATGCTTACTGCTTATTACACGAGCAAAAATAAGTCCTGGTGCAAAATAATCTTTTATTACTCTCGTTTTATTTGTATATCGCTTGTTTAAGTAGTAGGTACGTATTTTTTTTTTGTCTTTTACGAAAACCTTAGTAAGTATCTGCCCTATTTTTTCTCAATTTATTGCTCTCCGAGCTTTTTTCTGGTGCTATAATTGTAAAGTAGTGGAAAACCCTGGGGGTTTGTTGTGTGGTTTCTAATCCCTCATGAAATACAACTATCACAACAACTTTACTGCTGTGTTAATTTCCTTTCCCTGTCTTTACCTTTATATTTCTATTTGTCACATATGAAGTCGGTGCACGTTATTGGTACTATCTTAGGGTTTTAGGAGAGTTGCTTCCGGCGTTGTCGATAGAAATATTAAATAAACTGAAGTATTTGGAGATGTATTTGAATGATGTAACTGCAGCGATAACCACGTATAAATAATGACAAGAAAGCATTCTGATATTTAAAATTCTACCTTTTTGACTAACCTTATCGCCTTTTACAAAAAAACTCGATAAATAATCAAAGTAATTCTTTTGTACAGTTCAACTCTTTACGCTGAAATAATTCTTTTTCGCTTGTCTTCTTCTGTTAGGTTTATTTTCGTATCAGGTTATATTTTCGTCTTTATAAAATTCTCGTTATTTTTCAACGCTGTCTATATTCTTCCCAACATTAACTTTGTGTAGACTGTATCTAAAATAAGAATTCTCATTTCAGTTAAATTGTCCTATCTTGAAGAGAAAATTGTCTCAATCTACTGATAAATTTTACCTTCATCGCTAAATTAGGCAACGTTACTGTTGATTTATAATCCAGAAATTCTCTTCTTTTCTTTTCGCACTTCCTTTCCGATTCGCTTTTTTACGAATTTTAATCAGTTCGGAAAATTAAACATATAAAACCCCATTTAAAAAACCTGTTAATATTAGTTTATTTGTTTTTGTAATTTTTTGCGAGTTCGCCAATTCTTTTATTTTGTACGTAAAGCAATCTTTTATTCGTTAACCCAACAAAATGAAACGCTTGTTATTTCTGTTTTTGGTTCTGTGTACGCTTTATGTAGATTAAATCATCACTTATTTATTTATAAAACAAAAAACTTTGAAACAGTGGGATGGATTAAGATTTAATTGCCCCAAATTTATTTTTACGTATTCGATATTCCAGCAGGTTTGTCAACTTGTGCAAATTGTGCTTGTTTCTGTTTTTGTTGATCTTCGGTAGTTTTACAAACTTGAATTGGGAATTTCCTAATAAAACATGGCCGAACGTCTTTTCACTAATTACAAGGACGATTAATTTCTAGTTAACAAACTAATCTACAGAGGACTTAAGTTTTAGGTAGGTATTAACACAGCAGTTTAATTAAACGTACAGGATTCCATACTCAATGTTTGATGTGAAGTTGACAATTGACAAAATGTTAAACGTTTACTAGTTGCATATCAAGGCACAGAGAAATATTCTAATAATACGAAGTATTACAATTATAATTTTAAATTATTTTTTTCTCGAATCAATCAGACGTAGTAGGTACGTCACTGATATCAAACTTGCATACAATCTGAATTTTTTTTTTTTTTTTAAGAAGCATACACTTTGTGTCCACGGGTGGACGTAATTATGCCTGTAAACTGTTTAGTTCTCGTTTTTAAAAAAAAATATTGTTTATAAAAAGTTTTGCTTATTTTCAAAAGTTCTTAGTCATAGTTAAAATGTCGAAAACACTTACAGGGTGGTTAAAAATTAAGGAAGTGTGACATGGCGGCAAGAGCAAAGTACCCAGTTATTTAACAGTAAATTAAATATTTCTTAAGTAAAAGTTGTGTCCTGTGCATTTAGGTTAACTTTATGCGATTTAATCATAATGAACCCAAAAATATTAACTTTGAGATACAACCTTAAAATTTCATATCTATAGGTTTGTTAAAATTAACTTTAACTTTCATTTAAGAAATCCGGGATAAAACCAGATACTTATTTGACAAAGAGCTATGGTTACGCCGATTTTCAAAAGAGGGGGCAAACTAGTTCCAAAAATTACAGGCCTGACCAGCGCAATTGGTAAAGTTATGGAGCGGATCATTGTTCATAAAATCATGGAACATGCTCTACGGAACAATATTATTCCTGACCAGCAGCATGAATTTGTACAAGATAGATCCACCGTCGCCAATTTGATACAATCCTTAAATATTTGGACATTGGATGCAGGCGAATCAATGGATGTCATTTACTTGAACTACGCGAAGGCCTTTGATAAGGTACCTCATAGGTGTCTCTTACACAAGTTGTACTCACTAGGAATAAGAGGCGACTTATTACAATGAATTCGGGAGTAGCTGTACAATAGAACCTTCGAAGTTAGAATAGGGAGTGCCCTCACCACTCCACGGCCTGTTACCAGCGGAGTTCCCCAAGGTTCTGTACCGGGTCCAATTTTATTCGTCCTATACACGTCAGACCTGAGTGACAATCTTGTGTGTGACTGTGACTGGAGCTGCTATGCGGATGATACCAAGATCTTCGTCAACCCAGTTGAGAAACACGCTGATCTTTAAAGTGATCTTGATAGACTGGTAGATTGGTCAAAACTCTGGCTTCTCACACTTAACAACTCCAAATGCTCTGTGCTTTATATGGATAAGAAAAACTGTAGGCTTCAGTATTTGATCGAGAATATCAACTTATAACATACATCTGTACAAAATGACCTTGGAGTTATAATAACTGAAGACCTTAAATGGGAGACCCACGTCGCCAGCATCTGCAAACGAGCCAACTCAATCTTGTATCTAACTCAGAAGGCATTCTACAAGCTGAACCTAAATGTACAAGACATATATAAGGCCCATACTTGTGTATGCTAATGTGGTCTGGTATCCCTACTGCGCCAACGATAGAGAACTCCTAGAAAGATACAAAGGAAAATCACTGGTATTCCACAGGAACTTAGAAATCAGGGCTTTCAAGATAGGTGCCACAGCCTTTCCCTCTCCACCCTGGCTGACAGAAAAGGCAGAGCAGTTATCATTGAAACGTATAAGATCTTCCATAGATATTATAATATTTCAGGCCTAGACGATATGTTCCTGCGCGGTTTACATCATCTTAAACTCAGGAAAGAAAGGACAAGACTGGGATCTCGCTCACACTTTCTTTCGAACAGAGTGGTAAATCTCTGGAACTCCCTTCCACAAGATTGTGTGAAAACTCCCACACTACCTTCGTTCAAGAGCAGCATAGACTCACTACCAAACATGTTATAATCCTGGCTAATGACAACAGTTTTCCCAAACCAGTGTCAAATAATATCTCTGTCAAATATTCACTTATTAATGTTTAGGTAATTTTTGATATTTATCTCACTCTGCATCACTGTATCTACTATTATTATTTTTGTAATCTTTTTGATAACATTGTAACTATCTATACACTACATTTACGAGACATATGTATATCAGCATTTCTCTCTCCTCTATCAACCTCGTAGGTCTCCCCAAGAGCTTTCCATTGCAACCTATCCTGTGCCCTTTTTAACCAATTTGTGCCTGTAAGTTTAATGTCGTCCTTCCAACTCATCATTGGTCTTCCAACATTCCGTTTCGACCCCAATGTCTCCAGTTCACTACTCTTTTTGTCCATTTTGTTTAATTCATTCTGACCACGTGATCAGCCAATCTCCACTTTTCTAATATGATTGATGCTATATCTGTCATTTTTGTCTTCTCGCGTATTAATTCATTTGCTTTTTTAAAAAGAAAGGTTAATTAGTTTTTCCGCTATATCTCCGCATCCGTGTCTTACAAAAAGGTCGTGCAAATTTATTTTGTAGATAGTCGCATTTTCTACAATTTTTATTCATAACCTTTTTACGTAGGAGTAATGTTGAGTTACGTGGGTAACATTAATAATAAAAAAGTTATAAGCCTTTAATTTTTTGTATTTTCCGGCTTATAACTTTTTTATTATTGATGTTAAGTAACCAGATTATTAATAAATCAACAAAAAAGCTTTGTACAAACGTTTTGCCAGATTCACAACTACAGAGATATAGCCGAAAAACTAATTACCCCATCTTTGCAAGATGGCGGCCAAATGGCGGGGGTTACCACTCTAAAAACCCTGTTTTAGACTTACCACTGACTCTTCTACACACCGATAAAAAAAATCGCTGCCTACTCAAAATGCAAAGTTAGCCTTTTTATTTCGACCATTTGACTGGACTAAGGTTTCTGTATCGTATGTAATTACCGGAATTATGCACTGTTTGAATTCTTTCACTTTCTGGTAAGTTGTAAGATTTTATTCTTAAATATGTAGTGCAGCTTATCAAATGCAGCCCATCCCAGTTCCTTGCGTCTCTTTACCTCTACGGTCTGATTTTCCTTGCCATTTTTAAGGCACTGCCCGAGATATACGAGGTCTGATCAAAAAAATATCCATAATGGTTTTATAACTCGCCTATCCTATTCAACATTTGGTGAATACATCATGCGCAGGACTCTCGAGAACTGGATAGGCGGTATCAGTATTGGCGGTGTTAAAATAACAAATTAACGATTAACTTCTCGCAAGATCGGCTGAAAAGCTGACGCGACTTATTAATAAAATTAAAGATAAAAGCTATATCTACGGCCTAGAGGAAAACAGGATTAACGAATTTGCATCAGATTTAGTCAAAAGCTTGGCGAAACTTGTAACGATACATACACGTCTACGGCGAGTATTGTATGAGCCGTGTGGAAGTTTATGAGTTGTATAAACGGTCGTAAATGTGTTGAAAGTGATCCGCGTTCTGGAAGACCTACGAGCAGCAAAAGTGCACAAAATGTCGAAGTTGTGCGCACAGCTGTGCCCGAAAATCTCAGAATTACTATTCGTGAGTTAGCCACAGATCTAAACATTAGTTAGAGTTCGATTCAATCCATTCTTACGGAGGATTTAGGTATCAGACGCGTCTCTGCTAAATTTACACCAAAACTTCTCCCAACTGAAAAACATGCCTGTCTTTTAGCTGCTAGTGACATGTTTGAATGCCTGAGAAATGACGAAAACTTTCTAAAAACAATCATAACTGGCAATGAAACATGGATTTATGGGTATGATCCCGAAACTGAGGCCCAATCTTCACAGTGGTAGACTCCAAATTCTCCTAGGCCCAAAAAATCATGACAAAGCTACAACAATGTTAAGACAATACTGGCCGTCTTTTTCGACCACAAGGGAATTGTGCATCATGAATATATTCCGCCTGACAAGACAATTAACAAGGAGTAATACTATCAAGCTCTACGATAATTGAGGAACGCAGTTCGTCGCAAAAGATCTGAACTGCATGAGAATGGCGAGTGGCAATTGCGTCACTATAATGCCCCCGCCCACACATTTCAACTTGTGCAGCAGTTCCTTGCTGAACATGGCAGCCACCATATTCGCAGACCTTGCTCCCAGCGACTATTTTATATTCCCCAAAATCAAATTTCAGTTAAGTAAAAGGAAAACGATTTCAATACACTGAAGAGATACACCAGAAAACGACGAAGCAGCTACTGGCTATTTCAGAAGAACACGAATTTAAAAAATGTTTCGAGCACTATATTGGATTAAGTGTGTGGCTTCTGAAGGAGATTACTTTGAAGGCGATTAAATGTCAATTTCATAAATCTTGTATTTCTTTATGAATAAAGCCATTCTGTGATCAGACTTCGTATATAGTCCTCCACATATTCCACTACTTTGTTATCAATCCCTATTTGTCATGTTGGTTCATATTGAGTTGGTAATAGTATTTTTATTTTCGCAATATCAATTCAGATTTTCTAGATTGCTCGTTTAAGTCTTTTAGCATAAATTCTAAGTTCTAAGTACCTACTACGTGATCTGCGTAACGCAAATTATTCAGTAAGTTGCTGCTTATATTAAAACCTTTAGTGTCCCCGCTCACTTTCTTAAATATGTGTCTTCCAACTCGGCGCGGCGGTGAACAGTTTAGGAGAAATCACGTCTCCTTGTCTCACACCTCTATTTATCGTCATTGGTTTAGTTTCGACTGTTTTCAATTTTATTATCATGTTAGCCTATTTGTAGATGTTATTTATTAGTTCGTAGATCTTGAGTCAATTCGACATTTATTTAGTGCTTCGATCATCGTGTCTGTTTCTAGTGAGCCAAATATTTTCTCCTAGTATATGAAATCAATGAATATGGGAATGTTGTACTCATTTGTCTTTTCAATGAGGCTACGGATTGTCTGGAGATGATCGGCAGTGCTAAATCTTTTCCTGAAACCAGCTTGTTCAGATGGCTGGTAAAAATCAAGCTTTCGGGTTAGTCTGTAGTTAAGTACCTTAGTTGATTAATATCTCTGTAGCTCTTCAGATCAGTTTTGTTACCTTTCATGTAAATTAGCAACACTGACACATTGTTCCCATTACTGTTCTCATAATAGTATATTATACACGACGCTATAATGTAGGCTATTATTACCGAGGATAATGTTTGCAACACGAGCGAGCTTGCGAGCGAGTTTTGCAATTATCCGAGGTAGTAATAGCCCATTATAGCGAGTCGTATACTATACTTTATCCACGAACACAAATACGAAGAATTTTTAATTAAAATTTATCGACGACTTGTCAATAATGATTAGAAACATAACGTATAATCTGTCAATTAGGATTAGAAACATAACCTATTTCCTTCATTATACATCATAGACAAGGATGTTACCATGACACCTTGAATACTCATTATACACTGCTGTCAGTGTATAATGGATAGCATTATGAGTGACCAAACACATCAATAATTGACAGATTATTAAGTAGTCGTGGATAAATACATTTATTTATTAGCTGTCGTTTCCTACTTTAATTAACTCTGGTATGACACCGTTGCTTCTCGGTGCTCCTCCATTTCTCATTTCTGCTATAGCAGTCGTGATTTCCTTAGTTACTACTTCCGGTATATCCTCAGTACCAATGTTCTGAATTATCTCTTTTGGTGTTTTACTATCTTTAGTTTGCTTAATCTGTGAAGTGTATAGTTATCGATAAAAGTTTTCTGTAATTTCTATAATATTGTATTCTTGTCTGTGGTTACTGTGCCGTTTTTGTCTTGAATTTTATGCATTTCTCCCTTGTTGTCTACATTTTTTCTTCTTAACACTTTCAAGTTGTTGTTGTTTACTAATGTATTTTTGATTAATTAATCGTTGTGTCGCCTTATGTCTTCTTGTATACTTTTTCTTATGCTTATTTTAATTTCTCTATACCTTCCTGAAGTTCTGTCTCCATTCTTAACCAGTTCTTTTCTTTGTTCCATAAGACTTTTGGTTTGTGCACGTACTCTACTGCTTTTCTGTTGATTCTGTTTCTTCGCAACTTTGAGTCCTACACTTAGCATATTAATTTGTTATTTTTCTGCATAAACCTTAAACTGAGTCACTGTAACTTATTTTACTGTACCTACCACAGTTGTCTATTAAGTTCTTTTTGGTATGCCTCTACATTTTCTTTTAATATGGTACTGGACCACTTGTGGCTTTGCAGGTTTTGTCATCGGGACTAATTCAGGTCAACTTTCGTTTTTCTAAGTAGTTAATTAGCACATTTCCTTTACTATTTCTTTCTCCGTATCCGAATTTTCCATACAATCTTAATCTCGTTGCTGTTTTCCTATCTTTGCATTGAGGTCACCAACTATGAGATTGTAATAAGTGTTGTTTGTAGTCAACGTTTGGGTTATTTCTTCATTTAGTTGTTTATACTTCTATTAGCTTCATGCTATACGTTTTCATGATTTTTAGTATTAGACTTATAACTATTTTTAATACACTGTCTTTCCATATTATGTTGTTACTAATCTCTTGTTAATAATGAAACATATTCCTCCCACATTTCCTTCTATGGTTTCACTACAATAAAACGTATGGACATATATTAGTTTTACAATTTCCTCTTTTGTTCTTCTTATGCTTGCTTATTTCTTCTTCTAGTTCTTCTAATCTTTCGTCTGTACTTAAAGTTTTGACATTATTCGAGCAATTATCAGCTACTTATTAGTCTTTGTACTACTTGTTGTTGTGTGTAGCTTTTTATGGCGGTTTGCTGTCTAACTAGTTATCATTGAATCATTGCCCTCCCCCTCCCCCTCAGAATTCATGAGGCTAGCTGCTGACACAGTATGAGATTCTGAGAATGCTATGCTCGCCTATTGTATTCCTGTTTTATGGTTCGTCAACAGTGTATTTCTTGCTGAATTGAGAAGTTATATGTTACTCCTATACCAAATGTTTATCTAAGATTTTAGGAGATAAAAAAAAGCAAATTTACGCCGATCTTACTAAGTATAAAATACTTCCTCAGAAACACAGACATCTTTATACCTGGTTTCAATTGCACAACGGCATTTCTAAGAGTATCCAGTTTTATTATATAAATGCTCTCAGGGCCGCGCTAACCGGCATGCACGATCGCCTTTTCTTTAATTCGAAAATTCTTTACTAAAAGTTTTTTCTTCTTAATGTACAAATTCTTATTACAGTTTTATTGCAAAGTTCAATACTATACTTTGACAGTAAGAATTAATCAATGAAAGGTTATCCGAAACTAAAGACCTCCGTATTTCAGTAGAGGTTTTAGCTAAAAAAAAAACAGCTTAAACTTAATATTAAACCAACCCTCTTTAAGATATTTTAAACTAAGTTTTAGCTACATCTTCTAACCCGTTTTTGAGTATGTTTTACTGAGAATAAATTGCAGAAGAAGTTTCAGCCGACAAAGGCAGTTCTTACAAACACGTTTCTTAGCAGTAAAGAAATAAAATTATAACTTTTTATGTTCTGTTATAAGATAGTAGGTATGACTTATTTTATTCAGAATGGTGTAAGCAAAATAAGGCACTTTTATAATCAATATAGGTATATTTAACTTATCTGTACAACTTATTCAAAAAGTTATTGAAGAAACTACCATACTGACCAAAGAATTACACATTTATCTAAATTATTCCAACATTCAAACGAACTCAGAAGAAAACCAAAATTATTTGATTGCAAACACACAGATATTTGTTAAAACCAAAGCTAGAAGAGTTACTTACCTACATTTTTAAAATCCCTTTGTAACTGTTTTTTTTAACTTTCAGTTTTGTTTGGTTTGGCTAGTCTTTGATATACAATTTAATAAATATTAATTATAAATAATCTACAATAATGTTGTTTTGACTTTTGAGTAATTTTTAAATGAAGCTCATAGGTTGTATTTATCGATCTTTTCTGTTTTTTTTTCTATATTTATAAACCTCTACTGTAAGGCACTAGCCTCGACACCAAAAAGTAAAAGAGGTTACAGACAATACATACATACATACATACATACTGTTATGATATCGCCCCACGTTGGGTTCGACATTTGTTATGATATGAGATGCTTCCTCTTTGAAATTAATTGTAAAATTAATTATTTTTGAAAAACTAGCACATTTCATACATATTGCTCCGGTTAGCTCAGCCTGTATTTAAATTTGCTAATTTAAAAGAACTCTTATCAAAAGGACGTTAAAGGGATCGATTTACCAACTTTTGATAATTTACTACACAAAATTATTATCTAACTAAACACTCTTCAAGAACCAAAATTTGTTTTTATAAATACCTTTAATCACTTTTAACCACCACACTTTTAATAATCATGTAATCCTATTTTCAACAATATCCCACGATAGCTGCAACACGTTCCGCTCCTGTCACTGTTATCTTAAAATTCCACCTTTTGACTCTCGTCCAATAAATAAACTTCCAACTCCAATCTAATTCCAAGACCAAAATATCCTATTTTGCAATTTCAACCTCTTCCAATAAAATAGTTGTAACTAAGAACTGTATTTTTATTTTTATAAATATTTTCCATTTATTTTTAGTTTATAGGTATCATTAAACATTTTCTTTATAAACTTTGATAAAGGTTTTATTAAATCTATTTTGTTTATAATTCCTTTTTCAAAATTAGGATTTTTGAAAATGAATCTTCTAATTTCAAAATTGTTTTATTTATTCTCTTTCAATTTTTTTTTTTTTTTACATGGTAATATTTCCCTGGGTATCTTAATTTTTTAAATATAACAAAACCTTTATCATTTACAACATTAAATTAACAATATTTACATAAATCTAATATTCTACAAAATTTAAAATTATTAACATTTATCTTAAAAAGTTTACATTATTTACATGTTATTAAAAATTAGACTTGTACAATTTTAAAGTATACATTTCAAAATCAAATTAATTAAAAAAAATATTTATTTATAAATTTATCCTAAAGATATTATTTCAATACATACATACATACATACATAAAATAACAGTTTTAGTTATAGGTTACCTAAATGCATTTGATACAATCAATCAAAGAATACGGCTATCTATATTAAACTATATCAAGTAATCTAACTTAAAGTCATTCTTAGATGGTCATAAAGTTAAAAGTCAAGTCATGCTTATATTCAAAAACTACCAGATACATCTCTTTGTTTTGAGAGGCATTCTAAATAGAAATGTTTGGCAGAAGCATCGGAAATTCAAAATATCAAACTTGATTTAGCAGGTTACCTTTAAACAATACCCAGGGGTGCGTCGGCGTCGATAAGCCGTATGATCGCAGTAATTAAACATTTTGAGGTTTTGTGTTGTATGTTTTGTCTTTGAATATAAAAACTCAGGAAGGAGTACTAATATCTAGCGACCGTATTCAAATTTGCGAAAGCGGCCATTTTGAAAACCCACGTTTGACTCATTGTCAATTGTTGTTGGGATTGTTTCCCGCGTGTCATTTGCTGATCATTTCTGCTAGTTAGATTAGGTTTTCACTTTGAAATAAGAAAATGCGCTAGTTATAGATACCTATGAGAGCTGATAATTATTCTGGTGTATACAGTGCGTAAATAAACTAATATCGCAGATAATAAGGTATGTAAATAGTACGAGAGTTAGTTTAGTTAGTGCCACTGGCAACCGAAAACGAAAATCCGCCATATGCAACACCCATCGCAGTCCACAATTGGTCTTGCATGTGCTCCTTCCTGGGTTTTTATATTCAAAGATATTTTGTATACAGGGTGTCTCAGACATGACTCCCCGGACCTATAACTTTGTTATTTTTAAAAATAACTATAATAAACTATACAGGGTGAGTTTTTTTCGATTTTTACTATGGGGATCTCGAAAACTACAGCAGATAGAAAAACGGTCAAATAGGGAAAGTAGTGCAGAATTATTAGCCGAACTAAATGACGTTTTCAAAGTTTGGAAAAATGTCAAGGCCTACTAGATATTTTGAAAAATGTAGTTTTGGTCATTTTCTTTAAACCGATTTTTCTTAGTTGTTATAAATGATAGGAAAAAGCTTTAAATAGGAAAGTTATAGATAATTTCAAGCTGAATAAGCAGAATTAAGCAGATTTTATCTAGCGACTTTCGTTTCTGAGATATAACACAAACCTACTTTTTTTTAAATAGGAATCGCAGTTGGCTTTGACTTAATTAAATAGCTTATTCTTTTCTCTTTTCAATGATATACGGGTCGATATAGTTATTTTCATAAACAACCAAGTTACACGAGTTTAACTTTTAATAGAAGTAAAAACTTACCAGAGTTGGCCATGAATTAAAGAGAGCACATGCTTACAATTGAATAATAACGCAACAGACTACTATTTTGTTCTCTGAACCAATTACAAAAAGTAATCCTTTTCTGGTGATCTCCAACATGCAACGTTTGTCCAACAAAATTTGTAAGGACGAAATTTGTATTTTTTGAGCACACGAAGAACACTTCTCTGAGAAACACCAATTTGTGAAGAAATTTGTCTTGTGGAAGTCTCCGGATCTTGATTAACACAAGCCAAGACATTTATTTCTGTAGATTCAGCTATAATACCACGCTCATTTTTTGGTGCGACAAAAGAAGCAAACTCTTGAAGATTTCGATACAGATTTCCAAAAGTTGGTAAGGACGGTTGACGTCGATCAATATAAAGATTAAAATATTCCTCAGCAGCCCTTACGCTGTTTTTGTTACATCTAATGTAACGGGATAGCATACCAAGTTTTTCGTTGTTTGAATAAACCATAATATTTGTTAACAACAATAAAAACACAAACTTATGAACGAAGGGCTATTTAAGCAAGTGAAAAACGAAAACAGCAGTAAAGTAATGCATGTAATTTAAACTGGCATATTATATCGATGACATTTCTTTATTGTAAAATTCATGGCCCACTCTAATATGCCTTTTCTTTAATAAAATAAAAGTTAAACTCGTGTAACTTAGTTGTTTATAAAAATAACTATGTCGACCCTTATATCATTGAAAAGATAAAAAAATAAGCTATTTAATTAAGTCAAAGCCAACTACGGTTCCCATTTAAAAAAAAGTAGGTTTGTGTTATATCTCAGAAACGAAAGTCGCTAGATAAAATCTGATTAATTCTGCTTATTCAGCTTGAAATTATCTAAAACTTTCCTATTTAAAGATTTTTTCTATCATTTATAACAACTAAGAAAAATCGGTTTGAAGAAAATGACGAAAACTACATTTTTCAAAATATCTAGTAGGCCTTGACGTTTTTCCAAATTTTGAAAACGTCATTTAGTTCGGCTAATAATTCTGCACTACTTTTCCTATTTGACCGTTTTTCTATCTGCCATAGTCTCCGAGATCCCCATAGTAAAAATCGAAAAAAACTCACCCTGTATATATTCGTAAATGGGAGCAAATTCTCTATAAGATGGGGAAAGAAAATGTTAGAAAATCTGTACTCATATTATGGCAGCGATATTCAACTTTTTTGTTCAAATTGCACACTATGCTTTTTTTCGGTCATTCTGATAGTACTCTTTATTCTCTTTATAACCATGTAAATCAATATGGGTCTTACATAAGAAAATTCTTGAAAAAAATACGATTGAAAGTTGAAGTACGGTTTGCCATGGAAACAACTGATTGTTGTAATTTGTACTCGTCGGCGATGAAAACAATAGCGTATAGCTGTAAAACAATTGCAATTTACGTTGTAAAGAATGACAGGTACTCTTTCTGTATTTGTATGTTCTTGTTTAAAATCATAGGAGTATTAGAAATGAACTACACTAATTCTGAAAAGCTTGATATGATCCTTAGTTATGGTTTATGCGAGAGGAATGCAAGAAGAGCAGCAAGGTTGTATGCAAAAAGGTATCCGCTATTGTTTTTATCGCCGACGAGTACAAATTACAACAATCAGTTGTTTCCATGGCAAGCATAGACTTCAACTTTCAATCGTATTTTTTTCGAGAATTTTCTTATGTAAAACCAATATTGGTTTAGATGGTTATAAAGAGAATAAAAAGTACTATCAAAATGACCGAAAAAAAGCATAGTGTGCAATTTGAAAAAAAAAGTTGAATATCGCTGCCATAATATGAGTACAGATTTTCTAACATTTTCTTTCCCCATCTTATAGAGAATTTGCTCCCATTTACGAATATACAGGGTGGTGATTCGAACACCCGAACATAGGGATTTAACATATAAAATCATATTTTCGTAATTTCCTGCTCACCTAATTATTTTAGGTAAAAAAGTTTCAAATAAAAGTTTTAGAGCATAAAATCCTGCATCTGAATCAATAAACAAAATTAATTTTGCATGCCTTGTAACCTCAGAAATTAGGTATGAAAATGATGTAAATCACCCCAAAAATAGCGATACCCATGGAATTCAAACAAAAATTAACAAATGTTAACGGTTTATCTGTCAAATTTCAATGTGGACGGAAAATTTAAAGATTTAAATTTGTGTTTTTTTAATTTTTTTAGGACCGTGGTGTGGTGCAAACCTAATGCAGATCAAATTTCTCTAAGGCTCACATTTGGATTATTTGATACCGCAGCTAATACATTGATTTCGTTAGCGTTATGATTTATGATCTTCAGCTTCAATATCTTCTTCTAGTGCAATATTTATTTGTTTTTTAGTACAACTCTTGCAAGGGACGAACACTGACTCATATTTTGTTTGATTATTGATGATGGTATGGGTTGTTGATGCCGACGGAATTGGTATATGACGATGTAAATTTGCAAATAGATCTCGCACTTGTCTTATACTATTACCACTGTAAAATAACTTTAAAAATTGATTTTTTTCACTTATTGTATAATTGTTGGCCATATTTTCACTTTAACAGTAATTACAAGTAATAATAAAAATAAACTAACGCCGCGTAACTTGGCAGATAAACCGTTAACATTTGTTAATTTTTGTTTGAATTTCATGGCTATCGCTATTTTTGGGGTGATTTACGTCATTTTCATATCTAATTTCTGAGGTTACAAGGCACGCAAAATTAATTTTGTTTATTGATTCAGATGCAGAATTTTATGCTCTAAAACTTTTATTTGAAACTTTTTTACCTAAAATAATTAGGGGAGCAGGAAATTATGAAAATATGATTTTACATGTTAAATACCTATGTTCGGGTGTTCGAGTCACCACCCTGTATATAGTTTCTTATAGTTATTTTTAAAAATAACAAAGTTATAGGCCTGGGGAGTCATGTCTGAGATACCCTGTATTGCCGATTCTAGCTTTGACGCGAGCTTTATTCTAACGTCATCTAAAAATGACTTTAAATTGCATCTCGTGATGTATGCGTTAACAAAGAAGCCATTGAATTTATTGATAATTATTCGTTCACAGGGTGTACTTGTAAAATAATCTAAAGCTGCACTGTTATCTTTAGCTATGAAAGGAGCAAGCAAGAAGAGGAGCCAGGAGCTGAAAAAGGAGGTCGTGCAAGGAGGGAGTGCAGGTCTAGGAGATACGATGCATGAAGAACCCCGGTGTAGCTGTCGAGGTTAATAGCCTAGAAGAGATCAGGAAGCTCGAAGAGTCCGAGCCGTAAAAGCGGCGAGTGGCCGAAGACGGCAACCCTGCATGATAGTCTACGGTGTTGAGGAGTACAACGCAGAAGAGCTCACCAGGGCGGCCTACGACATGAGCCAATCATGTCGGAAGGGTTACACCCAAGAAGAGTTTCGTGAGGTGTTTAAACCGGTGAGAGTCGTGGGGGACAGAAGGTTCCAGAGACTTGACTGGGTGGTGAAGGTGGAGCCGAAACTCTACCGCATCCTAGTGAAACGGGGTCGGTTAAACCTCACCTGGGGTGTAAGTCGGGTCTGAGACTTCTTCCCTTGTCGAAGTGTTTTGCTTGCGTATACTTCGGGCAGTACGCGTGGGAGTGCGAGGTGAGGGGCAAGGCCTGCTACAGGTGAGGGAGCACACGGCATAAGGCGAGGGACTGCAAGGAAGAAGAGGCCTGCGGGTAGAGCCTAGCAACCGGAAGACGCAGTGGCCGCCGGAGGAACGGAACGGAGGATGATCGAGAAGACCAGCAATGAACGGTAGAAAAACACCAGGGCAACAAGGAACGAATCATCAAGTTCCTGCAGGTCAACCTAGGTATGCGAAATGTAACGACAGCCGAGGTTAGGTAGCTTGCGGTTAAGGAAAAGGTGGACGTGCTGGTTCTTCAGGAGCCGTACCAAGTGTTAGGTCGAGTCAGGGATTTCGGGATGAATCTTAGGATTTTTTAGAAACAAACCGCGTTTCCAGGAGGGGCGATCGACGTAGTAAATCCCAATCTAAACGTGGGTCAGATAGGATGACTAGGGACGCCGCATTGTAATGTCGTCGTACTTTTCTTGCTTTCTGTGAATAAAATGCAAATTATTTATTGCAGTTTTTAAGCTATTTCTTTCTTAAACAAGCAACAAATTTAAGTAAGGTAGTATCAAATTAAGCGCATTTTTTGTCTTTCGATTGATACCACTATCAATCCTATCAACTCAAATGGCAAGAAGGATTTTGCATACATAGGATTTCCCATGCTATTTCCATATGTTCGCCCCTTATGTTAAACAGTCGGTATAATAAAATTCAACTAGACTTCGAATGAAATTATTAGACGATGATTTAGTCATTAGGTAATTGAATAAATATAAAGCTTACAGTAATATACTGTACGCGTAATAACACTATTAATCATCGAGCATTTTAAAAACCAGTTGTCTGGGAAGGCGCGATAACAATTTCTTACGTCCACACCTGCGTCCTTAATGTGTGCATTTACTTTAATCATTGTGAATAGCCAACTGTGACGAATTTATTCATATCAGTGTTACTTTACTTTGTTGAATTTCAGTTTAGATATAAACCCGACCAGTTAGTATCTAAGTGTACGCGTTTCGGAAAATAACATGCTCTGAAGTTGTTAAAATATTGAACTCGTTAAATCTATAAGATGATTTTGAACATTTTTAGAGATGGTTAGGTGCTTCTTCCTCCCAGAAGATAAAAATACCCTAAAGGTAAGACGTTTTACTAAATATGAGATTAGCATTTAAACGTAAAGGGTCGGTTGCACAAACATGATTTAACAAACTGGAACCAAAATTCAAATCTACATGTTAAATAACACATCAGTAAACAGTAAACATTAAAAAATGATATTCTTTTATCAACTTCGATCATTCGTTAATTTAACAAACGTTTTATGCAACTCACTATAATAGTTTGCACGTGATCTTCCTGTATTATAAATGTGTATTTATAAAATGTTAAAATGCTTTAGAAGCATATAAATACTTATATTTTTTAAAATATTTCCATTGTTCCTTTAGCACTTACAATATCACATTCGATCATATTTGAAGGGGATAGATTGGTTCGCTAGTTGTTCATATATGTTATGACATTATTGAGAACTAAGTGCCAATTTATTTCCCTAGAGAAGTAAGAGCTACTTTCAAATTATTGTTATTTTTAAGAAATTATTGTAAGTTTATAATGTCAAACTACTATGCCAGAAATTACTTGATATCTAACAGTAGTTTATATCAGCAGTGAAAGAATGTTGTTCTTAACTTGGGAGTTAAGTGATAGTTCAGGCGTACAATACGCCTAGCCTATTATACAGTCCATCATATTTGATAAAGTAACTAAATCTCACTTACTTCCTTTGTTATGTTGATAATTAATAGTCCAGTAATTACGTGCTGTACATTGCCTTTAGCTGGAAAAATTTGCGGAAGTTTTGATATTTGGCGATTTTATGTATTTTGAACTGCCTTTTTCGATTTTTTTATTTTGCCACCTCGTATCTTTGTCGCTGACGCCGCCATATTGCGATAAAGAGCGAAAAAATGTGAATTTTCAAGATATCTCCTTACTTGTTACTTTCACAGCAAAAATAATTCTATAATAAATTAGACTACATAATTTTCTCTACAAAATTGGTCCTTATCATTTTTTTCATAAAACTAACCATTTTCGCGTACGAGAATTACAAAGTTGACCAATTACGCAACGTGTAAACCAATACGAAAAGAAAAGAAGTTATAGCTAAAGCTGGAAAATACTTCCTTCTCAGACTTTACGGCTATAATAAAAAGAAATTTATACCTCTGAACACTTATAGGCACCAATGCTTCATAAAATCAGCATACAGGAATAAATTTAACATCGCGTCATTGCTTCCTACAGAAGCAGCAGCAAGACAACATTCGTTCCGAACGTATCTTCAGGTACAGCAATGGATTGGTAACGAAAAACCTGCAGATCAATAGGATTGCAAGAAGAACAAATATGGTCTTGTCCCTCTGACTACACTCAAAGACCCTGCTCCACAAGTTCTTCTTCGATTAATTCCTTGTAAATGCAAAAAGAGGTGTCAGGGAGCATGTGGGTGCAGAAAAGCAGGGCTCAACTGTTCTATCATTTGCTCAAACTGTGACAATAAATGTGATAACGTGCCTCAAGTTTTGGAAGATAGTGATGAAGATGAAGACACTGTTACGATCTCAGAACCACTGTTTAATGAAATTGATGCAGAAAGTAGAGAAGAAGCTACTGCGCCAGAATTGATCTCACACGACTCTGAGACTTTGTTGCCTTCAACTAGCAGAAACATAGATAAAGCTGGTCCTTCAGGACATCAAAGCGAAAAAAATTAGTGTAATTTTCACTAAGCAATTAATATGTGGATTAGGCCTACTGAGGAAACCACAGTGGTGTAGAAATGGGTATTAATTTTCACTGCACGTTAGTCTCCTATCCAAAATGGGTCGGTTTTATGAAAAAAATGATAAAGACCAATTTTGTAGAGAAAATTATGTAGTTTAATTTATTACAGAATCATTTTTGCTGTAAAAGCAACGAGTAAGGAGATACCTTGAAAAATCTCTTTTTTTCGCACTTTATTACAATATGGCGGCGTCGGCGGCAAGGATGCGAGGTGGCAAAATAAAAAATCGAAAAAAGCAGTTCAAAATACATAGAATCAACAAGTATCAAATTTTTCTAGGTAAATTGACATGATTACTGGACTATAATTAGTAGCTAATCAAACGTAAAATCAGTATTCCAGGGTTTGTTGCCATATACTAAATATGACAAAAACATATTAAAGATAATAAAGCCTTCGTTGTAAAATGTCAAAGGTGTTTCAAGATACGCGTGCGCTGTGAAGCATTTGGAAATCTAATGAATTAATTACAAACAAATATAAAATGTGAATCAATTGTAAAAAAAAATAGTAATTATATTGTTTCATTAGTTAGTACAAAAAATGCATGATTTCGGGACAAGTAAGACAGATCGCCGGACGACGCGCAGCAGAGTCTGGCGAGTCTTACTCGTATTATTAAAATTCAATAACAGAATTTTTTGTTTTTATCTATAAGTACAAATTAGAGAAAAATCTGTAATTAAACAAGGTGTTTTAAGTGTTACCCGGTGGCCGTTCTGGCAATAATGCAGTCTGTCATGAAAATTTTTCAAACAACTTAAGACTAATTCTCGGGAATTTCTCAATTTCTTGTCGAATTAGATTTTCCAAATCCTTCAAAATTTTTAGTCTATGACTATAAATAGAGCCGACTTTATTATACACAGATAACTAAACTGATCATACTCTACATAAAAGGTTGTCCAATAAACTTCTGATGACTTACATCTGAAAAACTTATCTTTATCCCTCAAGTCAAAAAATAAGCATGCCCTAAATGAGTTCCAGCACTAAGTTTTATTGAAAATTTATTAAATTTAAATTTCAGAGAATTGATTGGAATTTCAATAGCCAACCAGTTTAGCTTTTAGGCACAGTATTTAACAAGAATTCATATTTAATTGCAGTGCTTAGGTCTCCTTTTCTTCTAACCTAACCTATGCAAGGTTAATATAAATATTCGTAAAGAAAACAAGCTTTCCTATCTTGTCATGGTCTAAAGCTAAAGATAGGGATTTATCCCTATCTTTAGACCATGCTCTCTTGTAATTTAGAGAAAATCCAAAAGAGCGGCGTAGGGCAAACACTATTTTGAAAAGAAATATTTTTTTGTTCTAACATAATATGTTGATTATGGTCCTATTACCTGAGATGGACTAAATCTTATTTTGTACAGCAGAGCTCCGTTTCTATACATTTTAGCGACCCTGTATATCGCATCTCAAGTTTTGCAGTTAGTTTCTTAAATCCTTTTTTTGATTTTTAGCTTATAATTGTGAGTTGCCACTTGTTAAAGATGCCCTTAAATTATTTTTGTTTACCGAAGTTGTCTGTGTACCTAGTTTTTACAATTTGCGGAACACTACCTCTTTATTTAAATTTCTACAAAAGTTAGCAAGTGACCAACATTGTTTTGTACAGCTATATCGTTGCCATAAAACTGTTCGTGTCATTATTTCTTAAAAAATTATTTACCTTCGGATTATATCCATTGTTAAATGGGTTTAGTGTAAAAACCTTATAGACATTAAATATACGATACAACAAAACGTATACAAACAGTATAACTAGTTTTGCGTAAACGAAAAGACAACAATACGAAAAACAGGAACGTTTCTGAATAAAACAATCCTGAATAATTCTAAATAAACACTAGAACAAGGTAAGGGTTACATCAATAAAACGTGTTCAGGAACACGAAAACAAAAACAACGAATATTTACGTGTTAAATAAAAGTTTACAATGTAAATAAGATTAGCCTATTAATGAGTGCGATTATTGGGGTATTATTAAAGTGTGTTATACTCTAACTGGCAAATCAAGTAATGCGTGTCATCAAATGACATCACAACTTAGTACGTGAAGTTTCAAACGATTTACAAATTTTATAATCAAAATTTTCTGATGAAAAGGGTTCGCATTTTCGTTCTATCGCGATTTTAGCGATACTACCATGAGATCGAAAAAAAGATGATTCTGAGCAGGCCTTGACTAGTACAACACGATTGGCAAGACTGATTTCAAAATGTGGCAGTAAGTTAGAGGTTAATAAATGTCAAATAAATTAAAACACAAAACAGTATTTATTTAGGGAACAAACTGAAAACTAAGATGAATACATGTTAGAGTAGGTGTTCAAAATGTGATCCTTCACTAGTATTACAACGATAAACTTAAATAATTCTGGAAACAAGATTGCAAAACTGACTTACATTTGAAATGTCACTGTCACATTATAATTCATAGGCATTCTAGAAGCAGTGTAACCAATCGTGTTGTACTAGTCAAGGCCTGCTCAGAATCATCTTTTTTTCGATCTCATGGTATAAATTAAAATAAAGAGATATGAGAAGATAATGGTTGTTACATACAGAGGAGCAAACGTTAATAACACACAACACGATCTATAAAAACTTTGCCAGTCAAATATAAACACACCAAGAATAATACTTTACAAAAAATAAATATGAGCTAACTTAAAAAATAAAACCCCGATTTCCTTCTTATTTTCAAAAATGTATAGACCTTGTGATTAAACACGACTGCCTAATCTTAGAAAACTACAAAACTAATTTATATTTATCAATTACATTTTGTGGATCGTCATTTGGACCATAACAATTTTTTTTTATCGTATAGCATCAGAATAGAAATAAACAAAATTGTATAGCTACGTGAGGTTTTACACTTTTAATATTTAAGTATAAACTACCTATTACGTAATATAATTTATTCAATTTCAAACCTTAGAATTTGTGAATTTTTAGTTAGAAAAAAATTGTTTATGTTCGCAAAGCTTTTTGTTTGAGTCCTTAAGCCTAATTAGCCCCAATTCTGCGAAGTCTGCGGGGGCTACATCTACGCCACTGTCTTATTACACAAAATGCAATTCCATAAAATCGTATTTCGTAGCAAAAGAAGACGAAATACTAATTTACGCGCAATTTCTTTTTGCCTTAAATAATTTTCGTATTAAAAGAAAGAAATAAAAAGGTGTCGGCACTTACATCCCTCGAGAGAGTATAGCCGGTAGCATGGAAAGATAAGGCCTCCTAAGTCACTTTCATACCCGAATGCCTCGCACCCTGTGCGTTCGAAGTAGTGTGGTAAGCACCACATCTTCAACAACCGCCTACCTTCCCTACTCCACCACTGTGTTTCGGTTCCCAATTATTTTCAGTGGCTGGGTAGATCACCCGCCGAGCACCAGACTCGGATTTGATTCCAAAACCATACGCGCTGTAACCGAATACATTAACCACTCAGCCCCTCCGGAAATAATTGCCGATTATCAATATTTTAGGAAAGTTGCATAGCGAGAAACGCTATTATTTGTAACAAAGCAAACAGTATGTCTACGCAGACGGTAAAAGTTTAGCAAGAAAAACATGAAAGCAATTAATCTCAACGTTAACAGAATCTAAAATAAGCAGGACAAGAAACATGTAAAATTCGTTCAAACAAGACAAAATTTTTGTTGTGGTGCAAAATAGAGAAAGGCAAGGTGTAAATATCTTAATTTAGTGGCTCGCTTTAAAAACGAAAAATAGCTTTCTAGGCAAAAATTTTGCGTTTTGAAACACTATTAAAAAAAAATGCATATTATTTTTTTCACTACGGATTAAGTCCGAAAATTATTTATTTGGTCACATGATATACGAGTATAAGGCTAGATTCAAAAAATTTCGTACGGTTTTGTAATAAATGAAAGCTATTTATTAATCATTCTGTTATCTATATTTTAAAGTTAACTACATTCTAAAGAAATATCTAAACAATAATTAATTTTTTAGTTTCTACCTGAAAAAAAATGCGAACCTTTTTCTAGATGCCATTGCCATGAGATTCTGCACAGTCTCAGTTGTAACTGTTCTGCTGCCAGCCAACCAAAATTTCTTGAAATCTCGCATCGAACCAGTTGTTTTCCCTTAAGTTCTGCGTTCTCTCTTTACCATAGCCAAATACTCTCAATTGGTCTAAGCTCCGGTAAATTGGGTAGATTGTCTTTTTTTGGTATAAAATCGATAGAATTGCGTTCAAAGCATTCTATCGAGCTTTTTGAATAGTGAGCGGTCGCTAGGTCAGGCCAAAATAATATAGAGTGTGTATAACTCTTAATTGTAATTGTACAATTTATAAAAGCGCAAAGATTAAAATAGTTTGGACACATCCAAAGAAGATAGCGGACTGGAGACCGATGGACGGGATACCGAGAGGAAGGCAAAAATTCGATGGGTAGATCAATTGTATAATGATATTAGAAAATTTGGAATCAACAACTGCCATCTTACAGGTCCTGTTCTTGTCACTGTTTGCATAATTCACTCTTAATTGTGTTGACAATTAAGGATGGCTATAATCCAAGTTAACCGAATTAAATATTACCCGTACAGCGTACAATGATGTCTCATATTTTTCTATCGACCGCCAATCGACCCCTGAGCCCGAATCGACCCTTAACAATGTTAAATCGACCCCTGCGCGTCGATATCGACTACTTTAGCGACGCCTGGCATTAACTACAAGGCCGATTCAAATTTGACCTGCATTTTATTTTTTTCTGGTCGATACAAACTACAAATTAATATCATATATACATTATTTTTCTAAGTAACAACCCACTTTTAAAATACACCTGTCCCATCGCTCCGGTAGCTTCTGTATTCTCGTCGAAAAAAATTCTTTTGGTTGACGACATAGCCAATTTTGCACCGCATCCTTCACTTCCTCATTAGAGGCAAATCGCTTGCTTCCCAAAAACTTTTTGAGTGGCCCAAAGAGACGATAGTCACTTGGGACCAAGTCCGCGGACTATTATATGGGGGGTGAGGCAGTACTTCCCAGCCCAATTTAGCCAATGTATTGTTCGTTAGATGGGCTGTATGTGGACGACCGTTATCGTGTAGGAGAATAACGCCCTTGCTTAAGAGACCGCGTCTTTTTGTTGGTATGGCCAGCTTAACCTTTCTAAGAAGCTCACTGTAATAAGCTGAATTAATCGTTTTACTTTCTTTGAGAAAATCAACGTAAGCTGGTCCAATAGCGTCCCAGAATACAGTCGCCTTCACTTTGAATTTTTTTGGGCGGAGGTGAGCTTGAGTGACGCCATTCCAAGACTGTTCTGAGTAATAAACACTCTTCTTCAAACTGTTTATGAAGTCTCTGATGAATATCAGTCGCTTTTACACCTTCATTGAAAATAAATTTAATAATTACACGTTGTGCAACAGAGTTTGACACATTGTTGCACGACATTGTTAATACAACTGACAGTATTGACACAATCAAGTTGCAGTTGTTTATGGCGTTAGCTAACATGCCTACTTCGATGAATATAAAACCGCTTTGCAGTATCTCTTCAATTATGTTTAGAAAAAATAAAATGCAGGTCAAATTTGAATCGCCCTCGTACTTATCATCCCGCCCTCGTACATCACGTTCCTCTAAAATTTTTCGTTTTTACAAGAAACAGTTTTTTGTATTTTTATCAAAACGGGGATATTAGAGTTATACGTTTTTCTACTGGTCTATTCATTTCAATCAGCAAATTTACTTTTTGCTCTTCTGAGCAGACTATAAATCTCTTGTGCCATTAAAAATTACTATGGAAATAACCATGATATTTCTTACGTTTGTATTCAATTCAACAACTATTGGACTCTAATCATTCCCTATATTTTCCCGGAATACGTTTTTATAGCACATATGTATACTCTTATTTAAATATTTATTGATTAATAAGTAGTCAGTCTAACTCCTAGCTTTACGTTAAACACCTTTAAGCTTCTATGAATTTCGTAGAACTGCGCATTTGGGGAGCTTTCTGAGATTTTCTGAAAATTCAGGCCTTTTTCTGTAACTAGAAATTCTTTGAAATTTCTTGCAGCTACAAAACAATCCAAGAACTACTTGAATATGTAATAATTCGTCCACATAACTTGAAAATATCATCGATATCTTCCCAGAACTCCTAAAAAATTCACAGAGCTTTAGGTGTGTTTGGTGATGTGTTGCATTGTTGATTAATTAACTCTTTTATAATAAATTCATTGTTGAAAGATCAGCAAAAAGAAAATACCAAGTCAATGTTCTAAGTTCTTTAATATTTTATGTTCAGCGATTTAGTCTATATACACTTATAAAATTAACAAGGTTTTCATCTTATTTTGTAGTTTAAATTATTTGTGTCAGATCTGTGTCTCTGGTTTTTGCTGCAAATGTCTAAGAATTCAAATCAAACCGAATTATTACTGTTGATGGGTACGTTAACTGGTTTAGTGAAAAATAAAAATAAAGCAGATAGCAGCATAATTGATAAAGATTGCTTTATCGCTAGCTATAAATTAATTTTATTACGAAGGTTACTCTGTCGAGACAACAAGAAAGGGAGTATGAAATAAAGCAGTTGATTTTATAGATATTCATAAACTTATAATTGCTGATGTTAAATTATAGAAACATCGATCGAGTATTCTCAGATTATTTAGGGGTGAACGCGCTATACGCAATAGCAAGTTTAGATTCTCGTTATGCATAATCACCAGCGCTAGGAGATTTCGCATGAATTGATCCTTGATATTGTGTGGTCGCATAAAAATGCAATAGCCTTTAGGTAAATCCTTCACGTCCATTTTTATATCTACGGTAGTCAAATTCGTTTAACCAATCCATAAAATGCATAGCTTCCGTAGAATGCTTACACATTTTAGTGCAACGTATCCTTTAGACCGTAAAATTATCCTGTACGATTATATGAGCTCCCTGTAACCAACTTCTACCCTAGCTATCAACCCTTGATCACTCCACAACCCCGAGTGCGAGAGCAGCAGGACATCGCGCGCATCCTGTTCGCATGGCACGAGCACTCGCAGGAGCAGTCGATGTGCGTTTGTCGACCGGGATTCATCCCTATAGTGCGATGGTGTTATTTTAGTATGGGGTAGCTATGAGCAGTGCACCGCTCCTATGGTGCTGGTCGGCGCTGTTTTTTCGCTCAGGTAGGAACCAATTTTTGGACCGATAATTTGCTTTAATAATTTTTTATTGCACCCTTTATCATCCGACACTGCGAATTATCCCGGCATGCCTTTTTATAACCTCTAAATTGATAATTAATGCGATGCTTTACCTTTTTCGCGTTTAAACGAAATTATTTAATTTGCCCTTTCCCCCATTTGCATTAATGAAAAAATAAATTGATTCGGTAATCGATTTCCTATAGACTTTTTGGCAATAAAATGAAAAAAGGGACCAATTGCTGTTATTTTAATTTTACGCAGACGTGTCCGAATTGTCCAGTTTCAGCGACGGTTCGATTGGAATTTAAATTCAATGGTGTGGACCATAGCTTGCGCTTATACAGATTAACGTGCGCGTATTTAATTTGCGTTAAGACCGGTGCTCAAAAATGCAATTTAATAATGTAACTTACTCCACAAACTTAACACATCTTACATAGTTCCAGGATAATTTTGACCTCAACTATTTATCCCTTTAGGGCACTTTCAAAGTGCGAATCTATAGAATGATAAAATTTTCAAAATTTTGAATATTTCATAGGCAGAGAGGGAGCTCTTACGCAAAAAAGTTTCTTTTACTTGATCTTTATTAGTTATTTTATTACTTTCTAAATTACAGGCAAAATAAACTAAATAAAAAGCCTCGACAACCTTGCCTTTTATTTCTAGTCTCCCGAAATTACCTTTTCTAAAATCAACCAGTAAATGCAGCACGCGCATGCTTTTAGACCGCGTCATTAAAATCCTAATATAAAAGTAACGCGATTATGCGTTTAATTAAATTGCACACTAATTACTGTACATTTCGCTTGAATATTACAAACTTTTGTGTCGCGCTCGCTATAAATTGTATATAGTAAGGTGGAATTAGCATTTTAATTCCCTCATTTCATTTTACATAGGAAAGTATGTAAACACTACCCCTAAAAATTATATGAAAAGGGAACAATCGGGAACCTGTGCGAAATTAGGGGTTAGAAAATATTTGTACTGGGAATTATCCTTTCCCCCTTACTTATCTTACACGGTTTATTTTACAGGTGCTTATCGTTTTCCCAGTTCATACCCTTACTTGATTGTTTTAAGCCTTTATTGCCCTGATTTTACCGGATATTCCGTGTTTATTAAAACAACAATTACTTGATAAAACAACCAGTTGTAGAAGTAAAAGGCACAAAATTAAGACATTTATAATACCACTTTGGCCTTTGGACTGTAAGCTCCCCATATTTTTTTGCGAAAATATTGAAACAGTTGCGTTTTCTACAGCTAAATCGCGAAACTTTTTTTTTGTTTTGTCTAAAGATTACGTTATTCATTGTTTAAATCCTAATCTGTACTCACAGCATCGAAAACGTTACGTATAAATAAAAAGAATTAAAGCTGGAATTTTAAAGCTTAGCACTAACTTGACATATTTAAAATGATCGTTCGTTCGTTAGGATAATCCTCATTTGAATGGCTTTTCTCCCAGAATTTCGTTAATATTTGTGCTTCGTTTACGATGTATTAATGGATGTGACGGTTAAAGCAAACAATAAAGTTTCTTCTTCGGATGACTCCCTGTCGAAAACTACTTCCAATAAAGTCTAAGGGAAGTAATAGTAATCCCTTTCGAAAGTTACTTTCCCATAAGAAACTTTTGTGACTTAAAGCTTCCTTCGGTTATTTATAATTTATAACGTATTACGACAACAGTTAATATTTTTGATTAATCGGGCGCAATTGCTGAGGAATCGCTGTGAAATAAAATAAAAGGTAAACGTACGCAGGGGCCTTCTAAAAATCAGGAATATCGGGAATTAGTGTAAGCTCCCTTCCATTTACGTTCATTAAAGTGTAAAAGCTTACCTACTCAATAATTAATTATTGCTCATTCCCATGTTAACCGATAGCTGTCCACCCTAAGCACACCTTTCGATGTAAAAAAATTAGAGAGCTTGACCTTTTTTAAATGTTTATTAGCGTTTACCATCAATTTTAGTTCCGTAGTAACGCATTTTATGATAGTAAGCCGAAAACAATCCTTTACAGAACTAAAGGATGTTCAAATAAAATATCATTTACAGTAGAATTCTTCAAGCCATGTCGTGCATTAAATCACTTAACCGAAGATTTAATCTCACATTTAATGTTTCTAATTTAACATTTACTCCAAATTATTGATAACCAGAAATTGTTATTCTTATATTAGTAGTTTTGTTCTTTTTTAGTACTAAATAAGAATAGTAAATAACCTTGAGTTAATAATAATTTATGTATTATTCGAAGCAAATGTCAAATTAAAAAATTTAAATGTGAGATTATATCTTCGGCCATATGAAACCATTGAAACCAAATTCTTAGTTCTTGGGTTGTTTATTAAAAGTTGTATTCTTAAGCGGGGGTTTCTCTAAAACTACTGAATTTTAGAGCACCCTGAAGCCTGAGGGTTATTTTTGTTACTAATTTAATTTCACAGAAATAATATTAAGTTTGCTTTGAGGTTAAATAAATTATTCTCTGGAAACCACAATTATTACACTTCAGTTTCAGATTTACAAATGAAATTCATGTATAACAGCATTAAAAAGATTTAAATAAAAACGTAAACATAAATAAGTGAGCAAATAGTAAACAGTAAACAAACGCCTTTAAAGCAAACACTTCTTGTAAATATAAAATCAGATTCGGACGTGTTTTATTTTACAGTCTGAATTTCTTGAAATAAACTGATAAAAAGCAATTAATCGGTGTGTATTCGAACTTTTTTGAGAAGCATTTTCATTCAAGTGAATGTAAACAAAAATTCGGTATTGTTTCTTCCAGTAAACGTCAAAACACCGATTTTATTCGGTCGATAATTTCACTTGTGGAAAATGTTTCGAAGATGACCTGCTTCGTGAAAAATACCCAACAAGTAGATGTGACGTATCCCGGATTTCAGGACTGACGTGGACCTAAAAAAAATAAAATTGTACTTTTTTTGAGACAGTCCAGCTTACCTCTTTGAGTAACGGACGTTTGTAAAACGAAGTCCGCCGTATTTGGAAAACGTTTGTGCCGGAAATTTTTAAGAAGTATTCGCCAAATGAAACACTTCAAAATATTGAAAGCCAGACAACACACTTTTATATATTTTTAAACCGAGCGTTTTAATACGTCTATAATATTATCGTTTGTATTTCTGCCTTTCATGTTTTCCCAGTTTCACCAAATGTTTACTAACTTTCACCCACCAACTTTAACAGAGATTTATATTTAATCTTTTTTAAAGTTCGTCCTTTCGGTAAAACATTCGAGATAATATACATAAAAAACTTCCAAAAGTTTGGAAGTTTTTTTAACTGATTAATCATATGGACAAATGTAAGAATAAAACTTCTGGAATTGTACGCAAAAAATAAGTTTATAAATTTATAGGAGAGCTCATAATAAGCCTACCTTTTTAAAGATGATCATTTGTTATTTCTTCTTAGCTTGATGTTATTCATCTTACTGAAAAGTAGTTGTTCTTCATAGATTTATTTTGGTCTGAATTTGTTTTTTGCCTTTGAGATTTTTGTTCATGTTTTAACAAAAACTCAATAATTTATACACAAAGATGCAATTTAATTTCAATTGAATTTGCAGTTTTAGAATACAGAACGAAAGGTGCATTTGCAATAATATTTGCAGCTCCTTGTTGATTGGAATACGGGGTTTGTTCAAAAAATAATTTAGACAAGTGTCGTAAAGCTTTGCTGATGAAAAATATTTGAATAAAAAAGGGTTCAAGAATAATAATAAAATGAATAGAGTTTTAGTAATAGGTATTATGTATTACACCTTACTGTATTTGCAATAAATTTAACTTAATCAATATCGTACATGTAAAGTCCAATACCAACATATCAATACTACAACACACTGTTATCTAATATACGCACAAGTAACATAATCACCTGTATGTTTACATTAATTATTATTCAATATTGTGTTATGGTGACACAGAGAGACGTAATTACGTAAAATTGTTTCAATACCTTCACTTTAAATTGGGGTTTTAAGTAATAATGTAAATTGGACTTTCATTGTATGATAGAGGCAACGCACCAGAAAGAAATAAAATTTATTTAACATTATAAACAAACAAACGTACCAACGGCACTCAGTGCCGTATCTAGGGCAGGGCCATAGGGGCACCTGCCCAGGGCGCGGAGGGGGCGCAAATTCAGACTCTTTCCTCTACTACTAAAAGACTCAACTGAGTACAAAGTGAAGGTTTCCGGTTTACCAGCGTTGTTCGCTGACATTGCGGTTCACTTTGGTGAACATTTAGTGAATTAATGGCGCTACTGAGCACTGACACTCACTGAAATGAATATGAATTATTTATTGAATATAATAGCTATATAAATGTTTATGCACGATCGCATTATAATTTGACAATTATGTCTGAATTTTTTTGACATAAACGTCTCTTTATAGCCCGTGGGCGTCTTTATAGCCCGCCGGGCTATAATAAAACATCAAAAATTGATAAACAGTTTAACAGTCTTATAAAGAATTTTTTTTAAATTAAAATCGAAAGTATGATCTTTATTAAAACTCTATTTAGGGCAATTTATATTAACAACACAGTTAACACAATTATTTATGTGAATATTCCTAGGCGCAACTGCTTCAACCATTTGACAGTAGTCAGTAAAAAAAAATAACTGAGCAACTAACTACTCGATATGGGTAGAAATAGCTATTTATCCAATTCAGTTACGAAATGTCAACATTTCGACATTGATTTTAGTTGTGAAAAGTGGTTCATTTTGTAACTAGTTACAAAATATGCTCCCATTTTGTAACTAGTTACAAAAAGATGATTTGAGTTGCGAAAAGTGTTTCATTTTGTAACTAGTTACAAAATATGCTACCATTTTATCACTCCCATTTTATCACGATGACCCAACTCCTTTTTTAAGAAGATGTGGCATTTACATTTTGTTATCTGAATTGGATAAAATCTTGTATGAAACACGTTGCAAAACATGTCTTTTTATCACATGGCGTGTTGTTCATCTCGGCTTCGCCTCGACGAACAATTTCACGCCTGGTGATAAAAAGTCCATCATTTTGCAACTCGTTGCATAAATAGCTATTATGTATCAAGTTGCAAAATGATGGACTTTTTATCACTAGGCGTGAAGATTGTTTGTCGAGGCGAAGCCGAGATGAACAACATGCCGTGTGATAAAAAGACATGTTTTGCAACGTGTTTCATACAAGATTTTTTCCAATTCAGATAAACAAATCTAAAATGTAAATATTAACATAAATTTGATTTCATCGTGTACGTATGGGATAATTATAATAATAGTCGTAGTATTCCGTTGCTCTGAAAACGTAAGCGTTGCCTTGGAGAATTGGGCGTGTTAAAATGGGAGCATATTTTGTAACTAGTTACAAAAAGAACCACTTTTCACAATTAAAATCATATGTCAAAATGTTGATATTTCGTAACTGAATTGGAAAAATTAATTTATTCCTTTTATTTCAGTTTTAAAATCTTCGATCGTGCATAAAATTATGTATGTACCACTGGCGTACCTAACTTGCTTTTATGGCCTAAAAGCTTCTTTACGCCCTTGGTACATAAATAACTATTTATTTTGCTCGTTTTTAGCTAATTTTCTATTTATCTTACATTTTTGACTGATTTTATTTAATATACATATTGATATGGTCACAGTCTTTATATTTTAAAGAGACAGTGCTCCACACAATATCCCAAATTAGCTCTCAAATTATTAATTATTATTATTGTCAGCAAATCTAATAAAATAATTATGAATTTAAAATCAGGAATTAAAAATGAAAATTTTTATCTCGGGGCCGTTGAAGGATTCGTTTATTAAATTTTGATAATTGGATCGACAAATATTATTTTTTTGATAAGTAAATAATGTAATAATTTCTAATCCACTTTTAAAAATGCAAGATTTATTACAATAACCTATTTCTAACCTTAAAACTAACACAAAACTAAATCTAAGAACACTCACACACAAACAATTATTCCTTTGATTATTGGCAATTCCACCAAAATAACGTTTTGGTCCGATTAACGTTCCAATCCAATTCGCTATTTATTATAATTATCCGTTTAACCAATTTTCGATTGAAATTATATTTACCAAATCCAATTCGAATCTTAATAGTTAATCCTCAATTCGCAATTATTCCCCATTAATAAGGATACAACCTCTAGTTGATATAACTCAACTATTATATGAGTTTTATAGAAAACTCAAAAACACGCCCCTTTTCTTTTATCCAATTTTTAGATCGGTTGTTTATTTTCCTCCAACTTTTTCGATCTTCCCTAGTTATCCCAAAAATCTCCCACTCCTTGGTTTTATTTTAAAACAAGCAGCCTTCCACATACATACATACTCATAAAACATTACTATGACTACTATTTACAACAAATACAATAGTATAATACATAGATAACAATAGGTACTTAAAATTACCTTAACTTATTTACATAATTGAATATTTAAACCTTGCATCCTAAAAGAGTATTATTCCAAATTTTGTATTTTAATAAATAAAGAATATAAATTTTCTAAAAGTTATATCACTTCAATATCTATGTTCCATGTTATAAATGTTTAGAATTATTTTTTTATGTTTTTGTTCCTTTTATTATTTATTTTATAGAATATATTTTTTATTATGAAATGTTTTTATGAAATAAATATTTTTTCGCACGTTTCTTCAGATAATCCTGCGATCCTTATTAATCCAAATTTTTTGGATAAGAAATAATTAAGATCCGGGTCGACGGGGGGAGCAAGGAATCAAGTTTGCCCAGGGCGCAAAATTGCCTAGATACGGCACTGAACGGCAGTACGGCAGAGTGGAAGTGCATGTAAAACTGAATTATTAAGAGTCAAGCAAGGGTCTGCCTGGCCACAACTTGGGTGGGTGACCGCTCTGCGGCTCGGTGTGTCCGGCCCCCTTGACACCATAAAAAGGCATAAGAGGGTAAAAGAGAAAGAAAGAAAGAAAAAACAAAACGTTTGGTGTTATAAAAACTAATTTCCTAACTTGTAACTCGTCTTGGTAACCTTCGTATCAAATTTTGGGTGGTTTCTTTGAGGATGCTATCCTTTTCCAAAAGAACGACGCGTTCCAGTTGTTGATGATTTCTGGTTGCTTTTTTAATTTTTTAAAGCATCCCAAAGGCACTCGATTAGATTTAAGAATGAGCTTCGCGGTTGCTAGTTCATTGCTTAAATATTGACATGTTCTCTTGCGACCTGCGTTCCGGTATTTTCAATCATTAAAGTAAAAAAATTTCCTATAAATGGCACAAATGGCATTTTATAGTCCTGAAAAATGTTTTCTAGATAGAACTGAACCTTCACTGACCTTGTTGAATAGAGACTAGAATCGTTTTTGACCCACCACTAAATGGTTCTCCTGCAGAGATGTTGCAGGCACTAAATTTTTCACCAGGCCTTCGTCATACCCTGGTTTCATTTGTGAATAAAATTTTATTCCAGTCATCTATAGTCCAATGTGCTTTGTTTCTTGCAAATGTTAATCTAGCTAGGTACTCGGTTTGTTCTGGTGAGCAGCGATCCGATTGCTGGCCTCCTACTAACTAATCCTGTTTCCGTTAGTCTTGTCCTTGTCCTATCGGTTACCGCCGTCTGAATATTCAAGTTCATTTCTTAGTTCGGTATTTGAACATCTTCTGTTTCTCAAAAGTCCCTGTCCACATCTTCTAGAATACAAATCGTATGTCCTGATTTCCATGAATCTTCTAATCATCCGAATAATTGTCTGGCCACATAAGGTATACTTTGTCCTTTATCTAACAAAGTTGCCGCTCTTACACAGTCATAAAGAAAAATGAGCAAAAAATTTTGTTATAAATGTTTAATTACCTTTGATGATGCAAATTATATTGAGTTGTTGCAATATTTCGACTTGTATCCAATGCACATTAAAATAAACTACTTTGAATTATGTTTTGCTTGTAAATGTTTAACTGGCTTCACACAATGTTCTGAAATTCTTTCATTGTTTAGCTTTTATGTGCCACAACTTAATATTCGAAACTCCTACTTATTAAGACAAAATCAACATAGAAATGTATATCGAACTAATAGCCCAGTCAATCGTATCACTAACATAGTTAATCAGTTGCCCGATATAGATTTATATTCAGTTACTTTCTAATACTTTGTTTGTAATGATAAGAGGTATCTTAGAATGTAATATGCTTTTTTTTGTAATGACAAAATATTTAGTTTTGTAAAATGATGAATCCGTAAAATAAATAAATAAATTAGCACGTAAATTGTTTGGTCGATTCATTTACAGAGAATTTTTCTTTTTAGTATACATAACCCCTATGTATACTTTTAAAATAAACGCAATGTGTAGGCAACCAACTATACACTAAACGGCATGTCACGTGGTGCGTAAAGGTTATGATTCATGTTTGTAAATAAAAAATAAATCAAAATTAGTGGAATATCAAAATAATTAATTCAACGATTATTCTAAAACATAAAATATCAACAATACAAAACAGAAACGAAAATAAAAACGGCAACAGTTAAATAATATTTTTTTGACATTAAGTTAATTTAATGATTTTTGCCACAGCATACTATTTTTTTCTTAAAAAATTAGCATGCTGTGGCAAAAATCATCAAATTAAGTTAATGTCAAAAAATTAGTCTTTAACTGTTGCTGTTTTTATTTTCCTTTCTGTTTTGTATTGTTGATATTTTATGTTTTAAAATAATCGTTGAATTAAAATTATTTTGATATTCCACTAATTTTGATTTATTTTTTATTTACAAATACGAAACATAACCTTTACGCACCACGTGACGTGACGTTTAGTGTATAGTTGGTTGCCTACATATTGCGTTTATTGTAAAAGTATACATAGGGGATATGTATACTAAAAAGAAAAATTCCCTGTATGTGGGCCAGTGTAGTGTAAACTTAAATCACACATGATATCTATTAATTTTGACATTTATCGCAAAAGAAAACCAAGAATTAGTAACGTTAAACTTGACCTTGAACTTAAAGTAAACGTAGTACCATAGGTAATTCAAAAACTTCATCTAGTTAAGTTTTTTGTTATGAAAACGACATTTCAATTATTTTGCTTATTGTGGCGTAAGCCACTTGTAATTTATTGTACGAGTATAACTTCCATAATTTCTTCAATAATAAAAATCTAGCGGAAAAATTGAGAGCTGCCTTAATGTTGATCAGAAGTTTATAACATGTATTTGATAGTTTGTTTATAATGATTTAATTTCAAGTTATCTAATGAAGTTAGCATATTAGATTTGAAAGTTCAAGAACTTGAGCTCATAATAATTAAGAGCAATTATGTTTTCCTGGACCCTAGGATATACAGGGTGTTACTACAAACTACAAGCAATTACACACTTTTGGAGGTGAGAGTTAAAAAACTCAATAGTTTTTAAGATATGAAATTTTGAAATTGTTAAAAATCTGGCTTCATTCGGATAGATTCCAGACTGTAATTCTACATAATTGTATTAGCCACAATTGTGTCACAAAAAAAATGTGCAAATTGTTGTCCTTGTTCTTGTACGCAAAATTGCACCCGCCGTTGGGGACATTCAAGTAATTGAGTGAAAATGCCTTGATTTGCCGTTAATTTTTTACTAGCATCTATGGATCTTTACCAAATTTCTTCCTTGGTGTCAACTTCTGTTGTGTTTTTAAGTTTCGCCAATAGATAATTTCTCAGATGTTACATCTGGAAACTTTGTTGGTCATGTAACGAGTTCTCCGAAACCAAGCCAATTATACTTACTTAAATAATTTAATACGATGTGATAAAAGTGAGTTGCAGCTCCATCATGTATATTTATAATAGTTCTAGTACTTCACTTAATTTATTTTACTAAAAATAGGTAGAATTTATCAGTTAATCATGATCAGACATTTAACGAAAATACGAAGTGCTGCTTTCTAATAATCATTTGACGTCGGTTTTCGTCAGATGATTTGAATTTAATTGCCAGTAGAATATCTTCTTCTTGGAGTGGCATGCCCTTTACAGGGCGTCCCCGATCCTCTCTCCATATGCCTGTGGTGTATGTGTCAAGTAGCCTACAGACATAGGGGACCTACAGTTTTACGTGGACCACGGAAGTGCTTGCACTTCTACTCTAGGGAAGACTTATTAGGCAGAATACACCTCAGTGGTTTGCCATTGACTACCGAGGGAAGCGGTCGGGTATTTTCGGTGAATGTGTGGCCCTGGGAATCTAACCCGGGCCAATCTCAATCTCAGTGGTCAGACGCACGCTGAACCAACTGAGCCACGACCGCATCAGTAGAATATACTTCATACAAAATTTTGAAGAGATATTGCAATTTTTTTGTAAATTAAAAATTCATATCTTAAAAAATATTTTTGTAGACCCATATTTATTCGACGAACTCCAAACATGAACATTAGAAAAACTGAAGTCATGACTAAGGAAACCAAAACACCCGTACTCAGCAACCAAACTCTAAAAAAAAGTCGATGAATACGTTTATTTGGGATACACGATCAAATTAGGCAAAGAAAATTAGGCTGTCGAAGTCAACAGGAAAACTCGAAAGGCATGGACAGCAACGGGGATTTGTTCTAAAACCCTGAATATTCCAATAAGTCTAAAGAATTCAATATGTACATTTGTACATGGCTTATGGTATGGAAAGAATGTCCCTCAGTTAAGCAAATAAATTAAGAACGATCCGAAGAATTATTGGGCGTATTATATTAGGAAACACTCTCATCATCATCCGAAATGATGAAGTTAGAATGCGAACGAAGTGCAAAGACATCATAGAAGAAAGAATGAGGCTAAAAGTGTAGCTAGGCAGAATATGTGGATAAAATACATTTTACAGTAGAGACCAAGGCTACACAAACGCTGCATAGGAAAGCCTCAAAGATAGATTATATTACAAATAAAACTGCAAAAGACTGGGCAATATGTGGCAGCAGTCAAACAAGAATGGAAACAGAGGGTACATAAAAAGAGACTACCAAAGAAGAAGAAAAGTTTATTACACACATTTTTTATTTCCTTCAGAAGTGTAAAAAATATTTTTCCTAGTAGTACCGTGTAGTCATTAAATTATTTTAACTACGAGTATTGCGCTCCTGGAACTGTTTATGTTATGCTATATAATTATTAATTTACTTAACATGTCACAGTATTAGATATGATTTTTATGTCTTACCTTTGCAATGAAAAGGATGTTAAGTGATGATGATTTTTCGACAAACTATGGGTTTAAAAATAAAAAGTAAATAAGAACATTTATTTATTTACTAATGTCATAACATATTGTACTCAATATAATTTTGTATCAATAGTTAATTCATGATTCAGTGGTAGAGCGTTAGACTAACGTTACGGTAGTCCTTGGTTCGAATCTTCCAATGGGCAGAAGCTTCCTGCAGTCTAGAGGTGAGTATTGAATCCTGGTTACTGGTTACTATTCGTGGACTGTACACGTTAAATCCACATACGCTAGCGCACCAGCCTGGACCCCGAAAGGTAAAACAGGCTAGACAGGCAGACAGTTAATTCTAATAAATTGAAGTGAGAGTTACTGATATGTTTCGGATAATTGTTTGGTGAACGCAAACTAAAAGTAATGTTTCATTAATTATATTAGTTTGTTTGCTATAAATCACAACAACAATACTTTGATTATTTGTTAAGTTCTAATTTTAATTGCAAGACAATTTTAAATTATTATTATTATCAAGACTGTAGTAGCATCTGCAGGTTGTTCTAAATCATTGCTAAGTGTATTTTCTTGGTAAATGCTTAATGTAAAGTTTTTTTTTTTTTTTTTTATTATCAACTACTAAATATTTACAATCTGCTTCTTAGCATTAAGTAAGTTCTTTAAATGAAAAGATGACATGCAAAGTAATCATCCAGTGATGACACTTTCAGTTGATTAACTTAATTAATAGAAATGTTTATCTTAAACTATTACATTTAAAATAGATCTTCCATAACAGAATGAAGAAGTTTGATTTTATGTGTTCACTGTCTAACAGTGTTAGGTAACATGCTAATTAAATCTATATGGTAAATCTAGGGTGTAATATCTCTTAAGTCTGCGATTGTCCTCACTATTGTCAAGTAAATTTAACGCTAGACTATTCGGATGCATTTGTAATTTCTCTAAGTATTTTTCACTTACGCGCACTATTTCACTTTTTATTGTATTATTATATATTGTATATTAATGTAAAGTGAAAATAAAATCGGACCAAGCATCGAATCCTGTGCTACACCTATATGTATATTCAAAAGAGTGAAGCGTTTACGTTGAAATGTGTTACTTGTTGCTTATTTGATAAATAAGAATAGAATAGCCGCTTCTTAAAATTTTGTGGTGCTTATTTAAAACCCTATATTTAGGAATTGTTCAGCAGTGAGCTCTCTTTGAACCTTCTTCTGCGATGTTCATAAAAGTAATGTATTTAATTCCTGAAAATCCCAATTGTAGTTTTCAAGAAAACTAGTTCTTGTCTCAAATTTTCCATCGCTTACTACGATGCACCCATAGTGACCATCAACAGATTTTCTACGGATCTGTTTTAGACGTAGGTACATCGTTTTAAATTGAAGTAAATGGTAGATTAGCCTTGATATTTTTAGTCTATCATTCTATAGCACTTTTGAATACACATTAATCATCTTCTTCGAAGAACAATGACTTAATGAAGTAAACTCCACCATTAGAAATAATTAATTTATGTATACTATTTACAATGTCTTAGACACAAGTTTGCGTTTTTGTTAAACATACGATACATAAATACATAAAACCAAGACCACATTTGAAAAGCTTAATGCAACTAACATTCCAGCTCAGGGGGACAAGCATTAAAGAGGCGCAGAAATCAGGTGGGCTTTCAATATCCTCCTTATTATTATTATTTTTTGCAAAAATCTTTGGTAAATACCAGCTTTATTTTTAAAAGGGGGTGCAACTGTACCAAACGTGTGTTAGGGCAATGGTAACACATTGTATTTTACTAGCACTCTGAAACAAAAGGAGTTAACAGATCTAAGTTAAATAACTATAGTTACTGCAAGCCAAGAGTTTCAAGGAAAAATGGAACGTATGCTGATGCATTGTAATTTTCTTGTTCTTTTCTTTTGCAGAAATGGCTTAGTAAGACCCATAGGCTTCTTCTACAAGCTTTCTAGCAGGGCTGACTGGCATACAAAAATTAATAATAATTTCATTGAGTTTGGAGATTAAAGACTTACCTAATCTTTTGTCATCTTGAATACAAATTTTATCTCTTTTAGGCGTTTACAATAAATTAAAACTGTGCTAGTCTAACTTAGAGTAACTTAGAGCTTCCACAAGGTCTATTTTTATAATCGGAAAGGTTTCTGTAGTTTTCTGTCTAAATAAAACGTCACTCAAGGAGGCCATTTTAATTAGATTCAACTTAAAACTTATCCAGATAAAGAAAATGGAATCACAAAATTACAAATCGTGTTCAATAATCATACATTACTGCTTTAGATATTTATTTATTTATTTCTTACTCAAATATTAAACTGCCGAAGCAGAATATTTTTTGGCCAGATCTCGTATGTTTCATTAACATAAAGAGTGGTCAAAATGTCGTTCATTCCAGAACGAGTTTGTAAAAAGCAATTGCCTATTGTAGAATGATTCACCTTTTACAACTTCACAACTCGAACATTTAAATATAATTCAAGGGCTTAAGGATGAACATTTTATTGGCATTTTAACTTTTGTATACAACTTAACAAAATATTGCAATATGCAGAAGTTTCATGAGTACCTGAAAGTTATAATGCAAAAAGTGTTTGTGCGGTGCGGTCTTCTTGCATGAAGTCTTCAATAAAATTATTATTTTCAAAGGCTTCTCTGCTGGCCAATACATTTTAATTTCTAATCGTTCTGCAATAAAACATTAAAACAGAGTCTTTAGATGAAAACTAAGGTGATAAAACTGTCTAAATTTGTGTAAAGCATTTTGCTGCTGCTGATTTTAATGGGAAATAAAAATAAATATTAAGATGGAAAAAGTAGAATAAGGTAGACGTTGGGAAGGGCGAAGGGACGAAAAGAAACAAGAACGTTTTCTGAATATCCTTTAACGAAAATTACCATTAGACCGGAGCAATTTTGGTGCAAATATTTAACTACAACAGAAAAAAAAACGAAGGGCAACAGTTCTCAAGAAGGGATTAAATTTAACGATCGAATGTTCGCACCTTATAGGTACTTTCCAGTATTGTTATAGAAGTTTTTGGTATACATATATTTACAGCCTTAAATTACATTGTTTGAAAAATGAGATCTTTAAAACCATGTTCTCATTAAAAAAGGGTCACACCTAACTGTGTTGCTTTTATACAATGCAAAATATCATTCAATTTACATATTTATTGAGATGCAGTTCGTTACTTTAATTCGGACTTTAGTTTTGTGGTCGGACTACTAAATTTTAATTAAAATTAGAACTGAATGTACCAATTCCTTTAATTTCTTAAAATAAAAAAGAAATAAATCTCCAAATCCAAAAACTTCTAATATTTTTCGTGTAGTTTTAATAATGCCTAAAAATGTCTCTGAAAATTTAACAAATGCCCTTAGAAACTTACTGAGTAACTTCTAGTCTAGTTCCATAAAATGTAAATGTGATAGATGTTCAACGATACGAAGATGTAGAACACGTATCTAACACAAAAGTTCTTATGTATAATGCATACGAAAATAAATCCAATAAGCTTGTCTATAAGGTACTGCTGCTTTCTCCTTTTCACTGAACCATAAAAAAATAGGGATCTTTGGAATGCCTTTGTGCCGCCTTACACTAAAGATAAAAAATTCGAATATATGCCGAGACCAAGCAAAAACTAAGAATACAAAATGTTGATAGAGAAAAATTGAAGAAGATATCATTTGCATTGTGAAATATAAAAATAGGTATAAATTCATGCCCCCCAAGGATACGTGTTAGCTGAAAACTGATATAAAAATGTAATAAACACTACTATTACACAAAAGGCATATTGTAAAATTTTGTTAATTCCTTGCGGAAATTTCTAGGTGGTATTCAAAAAAGAAGTTAATTTTAACTGAGTTTTCGTCTATTGGCACCATATGCATTCCTTCAACTAATTTTCATCGTCTGTTATCCCGAATGAACCGTAAACAAACTCGTATACGTTCTGAAAGTGCAATTTATTAAAAGACCTTTGACATAAACCAAAACAATTCAAAGCTAGGTTCATTAAATACCAGTAAACTATGACGGGTTGCAAACTACATAAACACTGACCTATCTCACATTTAAATTTAATACGTCTGTGAACTTTGGCTAGAATTCAGATTTAGGTATTCAGGACCTCCTGTTATCTACCTTCACTGCATTGCAGGTTTCACCATACTATCCCAAATGTTTACTAATATTTATAAGGCCAAACTGGCGTAGTTTAATTTTTAGATTTTTATTTGGAACTTCAAAATTATCCTAGATTTGTTGAATAGTTACATACAGTATAATGCATTCTAAACCAAGAGTTCTGTGAATTCCAAGATACAAATCAAATTCATGTTCAGAATACACTGTAAAAGGGTAAAGTTTGAAGTATGTTAGTAAAAATGGTCAAATTTTGCTGAAGGTCTGTGTTTCAGTTTTTTAGAAAATATTTGCAACCAAATATTATTTTTAATAAAATCGTAGACAATTTCATATCAAAATAATTAAAATATTTTCTACACTTTTAATCTCAAAACATAGTTAAAGTTTTCGTTAAAAATTTAACTTTGTGTACTTAATTCACCACACACAAATTAACCGCTTGCCGAAAAAAACATGCATAAAATGTGAGGTAACGTATAAAAATATGATTTTCCTTCCTCTATAAAAGTAAAATTTCGCATCCCAACCATAGTTTTATTACAATAAATTGAGAGAATTTTATCCATAACTGAATTTTACTGTTTCCCTGACCTTTGTAGGAATGATAGATAAGCAACGATTTTTTACAGCTGCTGTGGCCATAGTAAACTATAAAATCAGTTAGATATGTCGACCGAACATCCCTGGTTCCCGAATAGGCCATAAATACTTTGAACTAAAATTCATATAAAGCTTTAGATTGCAGTTTTCACGTTCTGATGTGTGGTAAGGCTATCAAAATTATATTGATTTTTATATTCCTATAATAACTATTCAAATAAATGTTTTTCATATTAAAGATTTTATTTGGTTCAAGAAAAAGGGTTCGATAAATGTTTGGGATTACTTAGTTCTTAAAAATTCGTATTTGGTTATTTATTTCTTCGAAGTGTGAATTAAATTTTATTTACCTGCTTGAAACTTGGATCTACCAAACTGGATGGGTCAAATTTCATTACAAACAAATTTTCTTAATTTAAGACAAATAAAAATAATTCAGTCAATTATTCATAAAAAAAATTGGTATAAAGTTTTGTTTTAATGCTACAATACACTGTTAAGCTGACTTCAAATCAAAGCCTACCCCTAAAAATATAATTTATAAATGAACTTTATGTATGATTGTCAATTAGTGAACATTAAAGCTAATAAAATGATGCCATCCATTTTGCAAAATACTATAAAAGCTTTGTGCATTAATCTTTTAATCCTTTGTAATTAAATGCAACTGAATGGATTGAAAATTTAAAAAAGGCTTATCGTTTTAACTGATGCAGTTTAGTAAAATGAAAACCATTAGGTAGGATTGTGTTATTAACTTAGAATACTTCAAAATACATTGTTTTACTTAAATGATAGAGTAATAATTGTATAAATTATTGCGAAATACTGAAGTGAATGCTTTAATTTTATTACTTTTTCCAGCAAGGTAGCTTGTTTATTAGTAGTATTTTATAAAATCGAAGAGGTAAACTTCTTATGCGAAATTTAAAATTAAATTCAAGTGGGTACGTGGGTAGCCAGAATTCAAATCATTCAAATTCTAAATCTGCATTTGAATTAAATCTTGAACCCAGAGTTGAAGATTAGGAAATACAGCTCAAGTCTAGGGTTATAAAATATAATCTCACTGAGGGCTAGTTTCTCTAACATCCTAGTAAACTTAACTTCCATACGTTTTCCTTCATACTTTTGTTAATACAGTACAGTTGGTACCATAGTATCTTACAGTTAAACTTATAGAGCATTCACAACCTTTATGCAATGTAGTAGGCCATGACTTCGGTTTATTATGTTGGCATTAAATTTGCTTGAAATTTGAATAGCTTGTTTTTTGGTAAAATGAGATTATGTAGAGTTCAGTGGCGGCTGGTTCATACGCGCTGCGACACTGCAGCACCCCCAGAATAAAATACGGAAATTAATTACCTATTAAATTTGTACTTGAAAATATCAATAATATAACAATCATTCAATATTTTGCATAATTATTACATAAATTCAATTAATTAAACCGCTTTTAAAAGGAATTATTTTAACCGAAGCTTTAGATTCCATTCAGAGCGCTGCGGAATGTACCAGTGTCGAAAACAAACAAGTTCCGCCGAGGTTTGTTTGTTCTTAATAATACATGGTAGCAAGTAGCGCGAAAGCTGCTGTCTGGGCAGCGCCAGGATTATAATTTGCCAGTAGGATTTGTAACCATAATAATAACCGGCGCGAAATCTGCTGTCTGGGCAGCGTCAGCATTATTTGCGAGTTAATTTGTATGTTTTTATTCAGAGCGAATAATCTTTCATATACGTAGGATAATATTTTTATTGTTTTCGTTGAGGGTCGGCAATAAAATATTGTTTTTTCTTCTTGTACTTAATTAACATTTAAATATTTAAATACGTAAATATATAAATATTAGAAACTATTAGGAAGATTACCCTCCCAAGAAAATTAGATACAGAAAGTTTCAAATTGTAGAAAAATGATACCACCGCGGGGAATCGAACCACCGACATAAGGTTAAACGCACCAATGTTTCTAATATTTATATATTTATGTATTTAAATATTCTTGATGGGGATTTTCCATCTAAAAGGAAGTCTGTGCTGTCGTAATTAGTCATTGTGAATGCGCTTCGAATTTAGCGGCTTTTTGATTTTATATGCGACTTTGTAGAATACATTTCAATTTACAGTTTCATGTGTAGAAGTTTGACGCTTTCTCGGGGACCTGCCTCCGTAGCTCAATGGTGAGAGCATTGGTGCGTTTAACCTTATGTCGGTGGTTCGATTCCCCGTAGTGGTATCATTTTTCTACAATTTGAAACTTTCTGTATCTAATTTTCTTCGCAGATATTTGGAAATATGGAATCGCAAAAACTATTCTTGATAATTGAAAAAAAAGTCGGACCTAATGCGCACCCCTCTGGAACCCTGTGGCTAGATGATTTTTAAATCAGAATAAGCACCCTGGCGGTAACACTATATTAATAAACATTAACTCACCCAAATGTACAACAAGCAATATTAGATTTTTGTGTAAACCTCGCTACATTTACAGCCTATCCAACTTGGACAATCTGTCATTAATATTACTGTTGACTTAATATGCAGGTGGCCCTGAATTAGGTTCGTCATAAGAATGAAGAAAGTTGCTGTAAACGTTGGTCCAATAATTAGTCCCTCAGGAGTAGGAGTAGGAGGATAAGAAATACACCGAGAATCTGTGAGCATGTTAAAAAGACAATGATTAAACGTGTCTTTTAATTAACGCTGAATATTTCTTCTGTAAAACAAAATAAAGGTTTTTTGCTTTTATTTTTGTGAATTTATTAGTTAAATGAGTTGTAACTCGTAAAGGATGCGAACCAATGTTCACAAGAATTTTTTTTTATGGTAAATTAATCAAATTCTTGATTTTGACCAGATATTTCAGGACCATCCTGTATACAATTATGACTTGTACGAGATGTTTCTAATGCAGAAACCGTAGAAAATTTTAGGAAATTCTGTTTTCTTTAAAAGCTAAAGCCCCACATTTTGAATATAATATTTTTACGGGACCTTATCCTGGGGTTTTCAACATTGTTACGTAGTAAATATTACTTTGTTACTGCTAGTATTTCTATTATTATTACTTAATTGTAAATAGATTAAACAGCTCAAGATTTTTTGACCGCCATGTTACATGGAGGTTTCACAAAATTTTATACTTACAAACTTGCTTTTATGTTCGACTTATAAACCAAAAGTCTTTAGATTTGATTTGAAAATCTGAATCAAAATTATAGGCTTCGTGCCAATACGATATTTGACAGTATACGCATAGATCCCTTCCACGGATGGAAGTCTCTTAGGTTGAGCTAAACTTTAGTAAAATAGTCTAAGGATAATGGCAGTTGACGTGCGTTGAGATCCTTGGCAATCAGAAATTTAAATTTTGTTCAATAAGTAAACAAAATCAATAATAATACCTACATTTATATTTTGCGTGTTCCTAAACATCTGTATTAAATACCAAGTTCATGATATATGTCGCGAACCTGTTCTAATCGATAACCCTTAAATAGGTATTCACAAGGAAGTTGGTAATGAATTAACTTAGTTTCAAATTCATTACAAATTATAGTAGCTATCCACCGAATTACTGAAATTTCCAACGGTTCTACTCACCTATAAACATCAAGTTAGTTACGTGCGAGTAACCGCATCAAAGAGCTCGAAACAAGCCATACAATATAAAAGAAATTTATTTTATTTTAATTGTACTCGAGTTCACAACCTATAAATCTATAGCAATGACAGGATAGAATTCAGTTCATCTCAGTGGCTGTCAGGCTGGCTTCGATACGCTATCAAAGTGTTACAGCCGTATATTGAAAACGTCATTTCCAGACCTTCAGGATATCGAGAGAACAAAAAGGGGTTGTTGTGTTTTTTGTTTGAGGATCGCTGTAGCAGCTTTGTAGCGCTAAGGTCCACTCTGTTAAAGTGGTCTAGCGGGAGTTAGTACAGTTAGCGGCAGCGCGAACTAACCGTCCTTCCTTCCTGGACAGGACATAATTGAAATATATGTATAGATTTTCCTGGGAGTTCCACCGAAGGAGCTATTTATCGCACTTTGACAGATACAAATGGACTCCGAGGAATACTAAAAAAAAAATGTCAGGGGATTTCCGGGACACCCATTTCAGTTAATAGAGAAATAAAATTTTTCCAGATAATTTTATTAATGTCTCGTATTACTTAGTCCGTTTCTAAGTGCCAAAGACAGGCGCACAGGGAAATCAATGATTTTAGAAAACATGTAACCTTTGTGAAAAGCTTCCGCCATTGAATTTTCGCATAAAATAATTTTAAAAGCTATGAAACAAAATTTTTCATTGTCAGTCGCTCGGTGAGCTAAGTGAATAGATGTATGCTTAGCAATTACAACATCAGTTCGGATCCCATTCGTGGTTATATCTTTAAATCTACATTGGCCAAAATTTTAATCGATAGTAAGTTAAATATTTCAGCAGGCGATGCCGTAATACTGAAAGGATCGTTTCCGTAAATAATAAATTTATGTATATGAATCTAATATTAAGTAAATCCAAAAATATAACAGTTTGGTTAACTGCCACCTCAGTGTGAAATTTGGAAGGATAATTGTAAATAATTTTATAATTAATTTTGATAGGTATTATTATTTCTAAATTTATTATGTTACCTAACTATTTAATCGGTTCTGTTACGCCTTCTCCATTTCTTTCGTTGTTTGCCTTTTCTTCTTCTTTGTCTTCATCCACCTTCCTATAATTTTCCTAATATTTCTTTTCTTTATCTTTAGCTATTTCTTCTTCCTTATGCCTTGTGTAATCAAAGGACTAAATAGTATATTATGCAATAAGCATTTAATGATAGCTATTAAGACACGAGTATGAGAATCAAGACACGAGCCGCAGGCGAGTGTCTTAATGAATACGAGTGTCTTAATAGCCATTAAATGCGAGTTTCATACACTATTTTTTCTACGATCAGTTATAATAATGAAAAAATAGGCACCTTCTGAAAAGCTGCTACCTAACCTTATTTTTGACGACTTTGCTGCTATTGGTTATCTCAATTAAGAAACATCAACAACTCGCGTAACTATGGTTACCAAATAAAATAATTTGCTGCTATTGGTTATAAACTTGTATCTTAATGAAAAATCTGTATCTTAATGAATATCATTAAAGTACATGTAGTAAATGTTTAATAAATCAATTAAGGTATGGGAGTACAAAAACCTATTTAAATAGGTTGCGACTCACCTTGAAATGGTATGGGCTGAACCAATCTGTTCTATTCTGATTCTGAACCTTTTCTTCGCCTAAATTTAAAAACTAGTCTTTAGTGTTTCAAAATTAATATTCAAATCAAACTAACTTTATTTATATTAATCTAACATTTTCTGTTTGTTACGTCACACTGTCTAAAGTTTTATTTCCTACATATTATTCAAATATTTAAAATTTAAAATAAATTTTAATAAAAATATTAAAACGAAACGTTCTTCTTTTTTGCCTTTTCCTTCTCTCAGCTATAATATCACTCTTTGATCTCTTAATATTATCTTCTGTGTTTAGGTGAATGATAATAATTTTTCTCTATACTATGTATATTTACAAGGGAGTGATCGAGTGGTACCTGGAATACTTGGTTTCTTCAATTACAGCGCGGATGGTGTCGGGGTCAAACCCGAGTCGGATGCCCGGCGGGTGGCCTATCCAGTTACTGAAACTAATTGGGAACCGAAACACAGTCGTGGAGCATAGCGTGCAAAACAACCGAGGTATGAGAGGCGACTTAGGAGGCCTTAAACCCCCATGTTGCTGGCCATGCCGATACCTTTACCTACATTTACCGAGTTCTGACAGCAAATTGTGCAACTCAAATTACGTATTCCCTAGAGAAGTAGATTCTTAATATGATCTGTTATAAAATGTAAATCAAAGTGACCATTAGTTTGTTTTTTTATGCAATAGTATCAAGTAATTTTAGAAACACTGAATTATGACTGCCAAATCTTACAAAATACTCAACCTGTTACATAAAATTTGGTTATTTGATTTAATTTTACTTTAAGTTTGCATTATCCATCTAGTTACTGATGAAATCTGCTATATGGATTGCAGATTTTACTATCAAACTCGGCGAATTAGGTATAAAAGTACGTCTAGCCAATATACAACTCTAGCGCTTAAAATTTCTTTGGATTCAGTTTCGACGTGACTGAGTCATACAAGCACTAGTGAGCTAGACAGTAATGGATATATATTCTACCAAGAGAAAACAAGATGGTGTATGTACGACTTGTTGCTAGGCATTATTTACAATTCAGAAAATGTAGTTGTATTTTGCGTAGTAATTTTCCATCCATCTCGGTCACTCTTAAGGCCAACGCGCATTTAACCACGCCACGGCGCGCCACGCCGGGCGGCAATTTTTAAATTACATTGGTTGTTATGGAATAACGCGCACTTATCCACGCCACGCCACGACGCGTTATTCCATAACAATCAATGTAATTTTTAAAATTGCCGTCCGGCGTGGCGCGCCGTGGTGTGGTTAAATGCGCGTTGGCCTTTATGGATACTAATATTTAAACCTTTTCCAACTCATGGATCTGTCATGTTCCGTAAAATTTTAGGCAAGCTATATGCCTTCAGGTATTGCATTTAGTTTCTCTTATGTTATTTAGTTTTTTATGCTGTTTTTGATTTTCTATTTTTAAGGTTAAGTTGTCCTTGTAACAAAGGTTAAAAGAGGTCAAAGATAAGATATTTTAATTTTTTGTTTAGTTGCTTACTTTTTTTTATTAAATACTAATTTCCAATCCACTGATTTGTACAGAACAATAAGTAAATGTGATGTAACTGATATACTTGTACGAAAAAACCATCCATCGATGATCTTCCTATTTGGATCTTGGGGTAGTAGTGAGACCTTTTTTTTTAATTCGTCGTTGTCTAACTGTGATAAGTCTCTTGCTCACTGGCTGCTTAGTCTTCGTACTACATTTGGTGGATTGGCTAGTTCGCTGGCGAATTCATTCTCATGTCCCAGTATTCTTTGGTGATACGTTGTTGAAAATCTCTGAATTTCTTCGGATACAAGAGGAATCCTCAAGTATGTGTGGAGTGTATGGTTCGAAACATACCAGGGTGCGTTTGTTATTATTCGCAAGACCTTCCACTGGAATCGCTGAATGGAATTGGAATTGGAATTTGTACATCCCCACAGCTGAATACCGTAGGTCCATATCGGTTTGATGGTACATTTGTAAATGAGGATTTTGTCCTCTAGGGATAACTGAAAATTTCGCTCCAGCAACCAGTACAGTTGTCGGAGCTTTAGATTAAGCTGTTGGCGTTTAGTCCTTAAACGTTTTTGCCAGGTAAATCTCTGATCGAGGTGTAGACCAAGATATTTAGCTTTGGTTTGGAACGGGATTGGTGTGTTGTGGAGAGTAACTTGAGGACAAGCAATGCGTTTTGTGGTGAAGGTGACTTGGGTTGATTTAGTATGATTTATTTTTATTATCCATTTTGACAACCACTGTTCAACGAGGTTAAGATAATACTGAAGATGTTGTGATGCTATTGTAAGGTCCTTATTGACTGATAAAAGGGCGGTATCATCTGTAAATGTGGCGATTGTAGTGTTATCTTTGTTGTTGGCAAATCCGCGGTGTAGATGAGGTATAATAAGGGACCCAGGACGCTACCCTAAGGCACACCTGACGACACTTAGTGAAGACTCGAGGGAGTGGTATTAAATTTAAACTGGTAGTACCTGTCAGAAAGGTATGATTTTAGCAGTAAGTAGTGTGGAGTAGAAGTGGACTCTTGATTTTATATAGAAGCCCATCGTACCAGACCTTATCAAAGGCTTGTGCCACGTCCAGGAATACTGTTGTGAATAGTTTCTTTTCCTCAAGGCTTATTGTAATTTGGTTCACAATTCTATGAGATTGTTGTATAGTTCCGTTAGCGGAAATCAAATTCGTGATTTGAAATATGATCCATCAGGTCGGTGTCCACTTTGAACCTTTTTAATAGTAGTTTTTCGAAAACTTTTGACATAATTGGGAGTAGGCTTATTGGGCGATAAGAGGTACCTTGGTTTTCTAGGCTTAAGAATCATAATTATGTGAACAAATTTCCACATTAATGGATAATATGCTAGTCTAAGCATGCTGTTATAGAGTGTTCAGAAGCACAACTACTTTTTTGTAGTTTCTTTAGTATTCGCCCTGTGATTAAATCATATCCAGGTGCTTTGTGTTGATTAACTAGCCTAATTTGTTGTAGGCTTCTCTTAGGAAGGATTGGTTGGGTACATTTGGCAAAGTATGTCTAGGAAGGTTTTTACTTCGTTATCATTATTATTTACATCTGGTTCGACGGGTTTGAAAACTTCCGAAAGATGCACGGCAAATACGTTTGCTCTCTCCACTTCTGATTGGCCCCAATTCCTATCTGGTTTTCGGATAGGCGGTAACGGTGTTCGCGGTCTTTTAAGTTTTTTTGTTGCCCTCCAGATAGAGTGGTCGTGTAATATTCGAATGATGCATTTCCCGCACTTCTTAGCGTTCTTTCTGGCCTCCGTCTCAATCTATTATAAGTAAGTTTATCATTGTTGTTACGTATTCTCTGTCATCTGCTTTTAGCTCTGCGTTTCTCCATTACTAATCCTCGTATATGAAGTGCGATATTGGTGGTTTACTTTTATTCTTGGGGGCGTAGAGTGCCATGCTGCTCCTTAGTATTAGTATTGTCAGATATTGTGTTGCGTCGTCTAATTATTCGTTGCTTTATTCTAACATTCAAGGTTATTTGATTTTCTATGTAAGCACGAAAGTTTCCCAGTCTGTTTTTTTTTGAGCTAAGCGTAGGAGTGGTTGGTTTACTTATGACGTTATTACTGGTGTATGATCCGATGATAATTCATAGTTGGATTCTATATTCGTGTAGTTCGGGGCTATACCATGAATTATAAAAAAGTCCAATAAATCAGGTGTTTTGTCAGGGTCCGCAGGCCAGTTCGTTCGCCAGTTGAGAGGTGTCTGCAGCTGTTGCTAGTCTTCCCTTCGTTGTGACGAGTCTATGTAAGGCCCATTCTGTGTTTTTCGAATTCCAGTTGCCTGTTTGCCTATTTATTTATTTGTCAGTGTATTTAGTGAATTATTTATTGTGCGTGATCTAAGCTTGCAAGTTACAGGAATCTCTAACGTTCCGATGTTTGGTAAAGATTGGAACGGGGCCTCGAAACTTGAGCTGGGGTCGGTTTGGTTCGAACTTCGAGCAAGGTCTAGCGCCAGTGGTTCCCAAACTTATTTTTCCGCGGAACCATTATACAATATTTCACATACCGTGGAACCCTCGCCATATCTACAAACATCCTATTCTTAACTGGGCATTAAAAAAAATTACCTACAAATAATTTATACAACCATATACCTATGATGCACAAGAGATGCAATAAATTGTACAAAATAAATATCAAATTGAAGACTAATGAGAAGAATGTAGATGTTTAGATTTCAATTTTTTCTGAAAATTTAAGTCATGGAACCCCAAAACAATTTCGTGGAACCCCAGCGTTCCATGGAACACACTTTGGGAAACACTGGTCTAGCTTAAGAACTATTAAACCGAGCCGAGACAAGCTTTTTCTTAAGTTGCTGATAAAGCTAGATTGGCGATTATAACACGCTTGAAGCTCAGTAAAGTCTCTAAGCTCGGTAAAGGCTCGAAGCTCGATAAAAGCTGGAAGATCAGGAAAAACTATTGTTGAGGTGGACAATAACTTGGAGTTTGGGAAAGGCTGAACAAGTAATCACCCGTAGTTCAATGAAAGTCGATGATTTGGAAAAAACGCTCGGCTTGATACTCGGAAACGATTTAGAGCTTGATCAAAACACGAAAAACTCAGTAGCTTTGTAATTCATAATTTCGTAGTTCAACTCGAAGCTTGAAAAATTCGAAGCTAAAGGCATTTCGACTCGTTAAGCTTAGAAATTCGAAGTTTACTTTACATTTATGTAAATAATCATTATAAAGCTACTAGCATTCATGATCGCCAACAGTCTTACACTTACATTTTACAATTATTTTATTTGCAAACTGAGATCTTTTAGAAATAGTATCGGGAATGGTAAGCCATGCATCAAGTCCTGAAAGTGTCATTTTACTGGGGAGTAAACAATTTTCAGGTTGAGCTGTATCAGCATATCTATGACAATAAATTAAATATTTATAACGCTATTTCTTAAAACCTAAAAGTAGAAAGTTGCAGCAATCTTACGTTATCTTTTGACATACTACATAGTCGGAACTAACTCATGCGTTTTACAATTTCGAGTTTAGTTGTTAAATTGTTAAACTGTTCTGCGCAAGTGCTCGAACTTCGAAAGAGATCGAGCTTAAGATTTATTGAATCGAACCGATATGAGCGCGAAGCTCTCTGTCAAGGTTTGAAGTTCGATAAAAGATGGAAGTTCGGTAACCATGCCGAGCCAAAAACATTTGACATTTTCCTCGAGCCGAGCCAAACTTAGAAATAGTGGAAATTCCCACGGCTATTGAAAAATCCCATCCAGCGGTGAAATTCCCTTGGATTCTGTAAAATTCTAGACAGATAGTGTTAATAACCATAGCGGTTAATGCGCGTAGAGAACCTTGATATTCGCAAACCTGCTAGCCTAATAAATAAATAAATAAATAAATAAATAAATAAATAAATAAATAAATAAATAAATAAATAAATAAATAAATAAATAAATAAATAAATAAATAAATAAATAAATAAATAAATAAATAAATAAATAAATAAATAAATAAATAAATAAAACAGGCAAATAGACAAACCCATTCTAACATTCTGACCTTGGCAGTTTATTAGCATCCTTAATTTTTAATTAAATAATCACACTGTGAAATTAATTTCGAATTAGCACATCATCTTTCAAATGCATGCAGATTTTCGGGGGCTAGTTTTGACCAAAACTTAAGAGGCATAAAATGGTTTTCAGTTTTAGAAATGTTTCCCAACATTAGTTTCATAATTCAACAGCGTGAAAAAAATTTATAAGATTACAAAAATCTTCCAAGAACATGTATCATTAAAACACATGGCGGACGACCAAGAAAGGTTTCAAATGAGCAGCGATTGATGCAATGCAAACATAGTTCTATTCTTCTATTCCCTATTTATCACAGTACATTTCGCTTGGTGTAGTGATGAACATTTTAGTCATCTTAGATGACAACAATTACATTTCATTTCAACGGGTAAAGCATGCAAGCTTTCCGCAAAAAAATGCCAAACTGTTTTGCCATAGACATCTGTTACTGCATCGTGGAATTCACAGCTGTGTACCTCTTTACTTTTTGATCTTTCTTTGATTATATTTATCATTTCATGTGTTTCGAAAAGATTCTAAAACAATTCAGAAACGTTTACTACTTATTGATATTTACATTGTGTTTAGCTTTTAGCATGCTTATTTGAGATTGGAGCTGAGCGAAGCTCATTTTACTGATATAAACTTTTAAAATTCAACAGCGTTGGAAAAATTTGAATAAAAATTTGCGTAGACTACAAACCCCGTTTACACCTAAATTTCAGGAACTGAACAAGTGATATTTTCAGATTCATCATTAACGTCAGCCTTAGCCTACCTTAACACAAACTTTAATTCCATAGCAATCAATCACTTACGCTTCATGAATTTTTAAGTTCCTAATTTTTTCGTGCCATACTTTGGAATTAAAATATAAATCGATTATTAACTAAAGATTCTGACACATTTTTATTTTATAGTCAAGGAAACGATGTGTACGTTTCGATTTAACTTGTTTTTCACATTCGTAATAAAAGTTTGTTGGCTTAAAAAAATATTACTTAAGTCTTCAGTTGCGTGTCTGCTTTTCACTAAAAAAAAACAACAAACAAAATGTTAAGAAAAGCAAGCAAGTCTTGTTTCGCTTCGGACGGAAGTTTGACTTTTAAATTTGAATTTCCACATTTAAGTAGAAGCAGTAGATTTTATTTAGTTTGGAGTTGAAAGCTTTAAAATAAACAAATAAATAAAAACTGCGGCTGTGATTATCGCAGAATTCCGCCTGAACTTTTTTAATTCATTACGTTAATGAGTCGCCCGGATTTTGCATCTTTCAAGTGCGCCCTTGACAGTATTCGCGTCGTCGTTTTTATATATTTAAATGTACATGATTTACATATCTCGGTGTAAATCTCGGTTTTAAGTTGATATTAAACCGGTAAGATACGCCGTGATTCTTCATTGCAGAGGTAATTTGACGGTTTGGGCTATATTAAAAAAATAAAATATAGTTTTTATTGTTACCTTCCGTGAACTTCCTGTTCTGGAACGGTTTTTTCTCAAACAGTCCCATTACGCTTCTTCGTGACATCCGCCGGAAATGGCCATATTTTTCCACATATTCCCTTTTCCCATTTCCGAGAAGAGCATTTGCAGTCGGATTAAGTTGATACGAAAAATTTTAGCAAAACTTTAACCTAACTCAATTGACGTAACTTTTTTACTGCTTATTCTGTTGGAATGATAAGATATTTTCGAAGTTGAGATTTTATTACCTTTCTTTTTGCGGTCTCACATTTTATAAAAAAAGAAATCCTAATTTTGTTACGTTGACGTTTGGACGTTTATAAAATAACAAATATAAAAACCACATCAAATTTTGTCCCTGGAATTATTTTTATAAATATTGGTCCACGCGTTTGCAAGAGATCTTCCGTAATTCTCTTAAATAAATTATTTCAAGTGCAATGCTAATTTTACTTATTCTAACATCGATTAAAAATTCCCACAGTACTTCAAGTAGCATGTCTTGTGTAAATATTTTACTCTAAAATTCAAGTGTCTTATCTTCTAAATAAAGTAGCGAAACAGTTCTAGTTTCTCACGAAATATTTTATTTAAGGCAACATGAAAGTACCTCAGGATCTAAGAAACTTGTATTATTAATATTGATGTTGAGATAAAAATATTTTGTACAACAGAGTTATGTTTTAGGAGCTCCGAATACATTAAAAATATTAATTAGTGACCTCAGTTTAAAAGGGAAATCTTAATTAACTTTTTCTGACGCTCTGCATTTGATTTTTGATTTAATGCGGAGATTAAGTGATTTAGAACAAAGCTGATCTCGGGAGTTACTCTTTAAAATGCCGTAGTAATTTAAGTTGGTATCAAAATCAAATTTTTGTTTCTTTATTAACAGAAAGGCTTGCCAAGACTTTTGTGGGCTAAATACAGGGTGTCTCTAAAATGCGTGGACATGGCTTGACCACAGATTTCTGGGCTCAAAATAAGATGATTTAACCCAACTTACCTATATCCAAATTCGTTTCGTTAAGCCAGTATTCTGCTTCAAAGGTCTTTGAAAAAAAAAATTAATTTTTCTTATAACAACAAGACGTTTGGATGGATTTGGATGATATTTGGCATGCCACTCCATATGGAGATGATAATGGTTATTGTCAATGGACCACTAGTGTATGAAACATGTGTATCACAGCACATATCAGGCAGTAACTCTTTAACGGCAAGACTGATAATTAAACTAATATTTTTTTCTGAAAGAAGCATTCAATAGTAAACTTTTTTGTCTCTTTCTAATTTGTGATATCTGTTACGGTTTAATCACAAAAATTTAAAATCCGAGTGACTGCGCTGAATGGATATTGTCTTTGCTATTTCTTTTGTTGGTTCAAATTCATTGGTTTCTACATTAATACATACTATAACATTTCTAAGTTATGGATTTTTTCGATCAATGTAGCCCTTTTATTTCATATAAAGCTGCTGCGTGATGAAGGTTTACAGTTTATTTTGGTCTTATATTTTTGGAGTTATCTTCGGTAATGATTTGCAATTGAATTATATTGCCTTACCATGGTATGACAATGGTAATCGTTTTTAAAGCTTAGTGATTTTTTTAAATACATATTTTATTACACCTCGTCATAAAAAACCAAGGTAGAATATTTAGATCATTTACGTGCAGTTGCTTACTTTGTTGTACTGACAGCTGTGATATTTTTCATAGAAAGATAAATAAGTCAAAGCCGGCTTCGATGGTGTTAAGGTTAGCATACTTGCTTCTCGAATTCGATTTGCTATGACCAGGTCGCGGTCGGTGAGAGTTTTAATGCCGAAAATATCTGAAAGTGTACCCTCTTCCAAATACGAGGTAAAACCATAGGTCCCGTGCCGATGTTTGGCACGATAAAGATCGCTTTTGGGGATGGAAATTCCTATGGTTTGGCAAAATTCTAATGGGGTAGTGCCAATCGCCATAGCAGTCGGCTCGCTTGGAAAGCCCTGGCACCCGGCAGCCTAAATTTTGCCCAATTAACAAAAAAATATTAAGAAATCGTTCATTCTTTTATGTTAAAAAATTTGATTAATTGTAATAATAACACAGATATTCGAGATATGCAGACTAGCTTCCGCTGAAAACTTAAGGTAACATAGAACATAGTTTTAGGCAGCCTCCACATCATAATAACGCCCTGATTCGTAGTCACACATAACTTCTAGGAAATTAGAGCCATCTGAAATGAGTGACTGCGTGCTGGTTGTGTTAAATCCCTAAGTTCATCAAAGGAAGCTTAGCAATTACCTGTTCTTTATTGATAAAATAATATCCAATTTTATTAAACAAAACTAAAATATCCATAAATAACGAGCAGTTTGAGAGAAGAACCTGATGCTACCAAATCAACTCTAGATTACAAGTAATATTTAGCCCATCAAAGTCTTGGAAAGCCTTTCTGTTAATAAAGAAACAAAAATTTGATTTTGATACCAACTTAAATTACTACGGTATTTTAAAGGGTAACTCCCGAGACTTGCATTTCTTAAGAAGCTCAGGAAGACTGGAAATGATTAAGAGTGATAGAATAGGAGAAGTAATAAAAATATAAAATATAATCATGGATGAAATAAGATCAAAGTAATTTATTGGGTAAGGCCATGTCCAAAGGATGAGAGAAAAAAGACTTCTGAAAGCAGTAATGAACTAGAATCCCTACGAAAGAAGGGAAATACTACCACCGCCTGAAAAGGAGAAATAATTAAAAAATGTCGAAAAGGGGCCAGTCAGAAGGGGAATGGGATAATCGGGGCGTATGGAGAATGACTGCAGAAGAGCGTCGACATACTGGTACGAGAAAAATGATGGATAAATACAAAAATTGTGACTTAACCTTCAACAGACCATATATATTATCTAACGGGACACTTTTAGCTACAACTTATCGAAAAAAATTCTTTTTTAAACACCTTCATGTGTTTTTTTTATGTATTCTTGTAGAGAATTTTAAGTACTTTTCACCGGTCTAGACTTTTAGTAGGGTTACACTATGAAACTTTTGCAAAAAATGCAAAAAAACTGGTTTGAGCTAGTAGGCTGCTAAATCCAAAATTTTGCATAGGGCCATAATTTCTTATTATGAACAACTTTTCTTAGTAAACTTTTGCCGTATCATGAACAAAAAGGGTACTTTACCTGAAAAGAAAATAGTTTTCGCTTCAATGTCAAGGCCGACTTGTTTTTCAAAAACTGAAAATATTCTTAAAATTCTCTTCAAACCAAGCATGGCTTAATTCCATAATCTTAAAATAAAATTCAAAAATTTTTTGTCCATCACACCTATTGTAACATCTATCCTGGGACACGCTGTATGTTAACGCAAGGATAAGGAAGGGGGTGCTGCCATAATAATTAGGAATAATATTAAGGGCTAGGAGGTTACTAAATGTGGGATACCAACGGGCAAGTACAGTGAAGGTAGAAGCTTATTTACACCGAGACGTAGTCCAAATAGAAACTGTCTTATGAAATATTTTCAATCCTTAGGGGCAAGATTTATTTCATCAATGAGGTTCCAGATTATATTGTGCTAAATGAAAAGGTAGTTCCAACTATCACAAATGAGAAACACTACACTCTCTGGGTTTTATTACCAAAGGTATTGAAAGCGTCCTGATTTATATTCCGATCATTCTCCAGTTATTTTAATTTTAAGGTTATACACTGATTTAACAAGTTGAGATATAAATCTCTCCTTAAATGTAGCCCTGATAAACTGGGAACATTGAAGGTGTCTCTGAAAAAATAACCACCAACACGCACAAGGCAGTTTGGAAAGCTCCACCTACAGTGATAAAGCAAAATTTTCCCAAGAAACAATGATGAAAAATAAGACTCCGTAATTTGTGGCAAGGTAGACGTAATTCAAGGACAAACGAAGATACAGCAGCATATGTAGAGTATTATAGAACATGCCCCACAATTATTATAAAAATGAAACGTTATCTAGAAGATTTAACTGCTATCGAAACTATTGATTATTCTTTCCAGAAAGGGCCACAAAAGACCATATTGCCGATTCATAAAGATAACAGAAATTGAACTACGAGCAATGTTGGAAAAGTAAACGTTGTTGCTCAGTCTTTAGACAGCTGGAAGATGTACAAGTAACAAACAATAATAAAATACGCAACTTCTGTGATCACAGTTATCACTGGCGACTAAAACCATTCACTAAATAAGATCAAGGAAACAATTACTGGTAGTCTTGCCAACAAAAAAGGAAGTTAGGAAAAATGAGTAACAGTTAATAACGTATACCTTAATTAACACCCTATTAAGAAGAAGAAGAGGTGGTCTACTTCGCAGATCAATGGAAGATAGCTAAATTTATTTTAATATTAAAACTAGATAAACCATCCAAGAGTGCTTCATGGTGCAAACTTCTAAGCATATTACCAAAAGTGAGCAACTTGTGTAATAAATCACTAACTAAATGGGTAATGCCTATCTTGCTGGAGAAAGGAATAATACCGATTAATAGTCTTAATTCAGCTTTAGAAAGAACATTCGACAACCGAATAGCTACATCCAGCCTTTGAAGTAAAACAATACCAACTTGCTATTTTATTGGTATATACTTAATCTTTTGACCAGTTTTAACCAGAAGGGCTTTATTTTAAATTAAAACAAAAATTTTTGTTTAATTTTAAAAGTACAAAAAATACTTTGAGTAAGATACGTAGAAGGGCAGTGTGGCATAACTATAAACTTCATTAGAACTCAATATATGACTAACCTGGTTCTGAGTGCCAATTTATCCATTGCAAACGAACAAGTAGAACAAGTTCCGTCATACAAATATCTAGGTAGTGAGATCTGAATAAGTTGAGAAAATCAGACATGCGAAATGAACAGAATTGTTTTAGCTCCAGCGGCTTTTAGAAAATTGAAGCATATCTTTAAATCCAACATACCGATTTGTATGAAATGCAAGATGTTCGATCAAATTGTACTCCCCGTGATGACCTACTGAGTCAAACTCTGACTTTTACAAAAATCACCTTATATAGAATAAAAGTGACACAAAGATCCACAGAACTACGTTATAAGACAAAGAAACCTGTGTAGCGGATGCGGATAAGAGCCGTTACATGGGACTGATAGGCGACTGATTATCAGACCTGACAGTCGGTCCTGATGTTACAATACCGTTATTTAAATTAGCTGTTTCACAAGTTAACTCGTAACGTCAGTTTCCTGACGAGTCAGGAGGTGCATCAGGTTAGCCCTTGTGTATAGCGGACCGTCAGGATCTGTTGGGACTGTTATTGTTATGAAGTATTTCACATGTGTCCCAATAGTCAGCGGCGTATTTGAAACAGTGTTGCTAAATTGCCATTAAATTGTGTATATCTGTGCACGAACCATGGCGGATAAAAGTTTTCGTATCGATACGGGAATTTTAATTAGTTTAATCGAGGAACGCAGATGTATTTGGGATTTGAATATATGGTTACAAATTCACCTTACAGGACTCTTGTCGAACAAATTGGATGCATCCACATAGATCAATTTTTGTACTCTGTATTAATCTTTTAATACATAAAGCGCCAACAAGTCGTTGTTGGATTCTTTGCAGATTCATTTTTAAACTGATAAAACGGAAGCATTCAATCGTAGTCCTACTGTCCTACTGATCTATCAGAGCTAATCATCGGTGATTTATCAGTCACATGTGAAACCGCTCTAAGGATAACAACTCTGAAGTGGAACTGGGACGGCCACATTGCACGAATAAAATATGGAAGATGGACAAGCAAAATTATTGAGTGGAGACCCAGAGAACAAGCGTACCGTAATAGAGGTCGCCCTCCTACGAACTGGATTGGATCCAAGTGGCCCAATATAGAAAGAGATGGATGACATTACGGCCTATGTCCAGCAGTCGAGTCACATGGTTGTTTGATGATGATGTAGAGAGGACGGCCAATATGATGGCGAAAAAATGAGGTCATCTTAAGGAAGTGTTATAGGGCCGTTATTGTAACTTATTTATACAGCTGACTTATCAAGTATTCTACGAGATATAATGATCGCTACTTTTGCTGACCATATAGCTACTGTACAGTTTATCTTATACAGGCTGATTCAACAGTATTGTAATTAAATTAAATGGGTAGGTATATGCTGCCCTTAATAGAAGTACATTACAGCAAAAATTTTAAGCTTATCGCGATTTTTGTTTATTTTAAATTTTGTTACTAACTTTTGAGAACCGCAGGCTAACATGCATTTACAAAGCCTGCGACAGAAATTTGGCCCTAAAAAAATAAATGAAACATTGCACAGTTATGTAATTTGCAGGATTCACTTTCCTCCCACATTTTTTCAGGCTTGAGACTGGCAGTAAATAATTACTGGCATGTTTAAAAACTGATATTAAAAAAAATTGTTGTTAATAAAGGGGAACAAAACTTATATAGAATGTTTAAATGTTCTTCCAATAACTTGTACACAAACAAAACAGAAACACATTACAAACACAAACACATTAAAAAAAGAGAAACTGTCTTTCTTTAAGAAACTGCAATAACGTCAAATTCGGCTGACCTTCCACTAAAACGGTCGAAGAGTGACTTACCTACCTTACCTACATAATATACGTGGACTATTTATCAGTAAGGCCTTTTATAAATTTATATTCCAGTGACCCCAAACCAATTTTTGCATTGATTTTCTCATTTTTTTCAGCAACACATGGAATTCACCCTGTAGCTTTACTTTAGTTACAAGGGGCCTTTGTTTATTTCTAGGGCCTTGTTTTTATATTGGGGGTACTGAGAACATTTCAAATAACAGTAAAATAACATATCGCTATACCTTAGGCGATGTGTTACATCAAGTGTCAAACAAATACTATTAATTAAAGTTTTTCTTGTTGCTGTAAATTCACAAGGTGCAATAATTTCTCTTTTGTAGAAAAAGTTTGGGATATTTTGGGTTACTTGCGATGAAAACAACTTCTAAACCCTACATATTCTTATGTAGCCCCACTGATTTTTATTTGTTTGGCGCAATGAAGAAATGAGACCTATTTTCGTTCTCTTCATGTGGCCAAAATTGGGTTAAACGGGAAGATAAAAGACACTCCAAAAAAATTCTTTGAAGAGGTTCTTAAAAAACTCATTTCACGTTAACAAAAATGCAGAAATATTGGTAGGGATTTTTTAGAAAAACTATGTTGTAATATTGAGGAAATATAAAGAAATAAATGTTTTATGGACCAATTTCTATAAGTAAGCAATCTCGTTGTTCAATTTTAGCTCCAATTTGGAACAATTTGTGCGTGGTATAGCAATCCACACTATTGTTATTTTAGTTAAGTAATACAAAGTGCCATCCCTGTCGCTTGTTCAAAATGTTCAAGTGCTGAATTTACGTAATGCTCTTTGAAGTAAATCGTAAATAGCTACTCGCTGACAATAAATCAAAAAAAAGGAATTAAAATCAATCCAAAATTGTTAAAGTTTTTTTACAAATAGTTCGTAACAAGTATTTTTCTTTCAAAGAAAGTTTTTAGATTTATCAAATCAAGTGCGCATATATCTGAGAAAACAGAAGGAATAAACTTTTCTCTTAATTTAAATTTCAGTGTGATTCACGGCAACAGTCTTGAACTACGTTGCAAAAAGCTAATTTCATCAAACGCGCACTGCATAAAAACGATGTTAAGGATAAACTTTTACAGAAGTTTATTAGACGGAATAAAACGAAATAAGTGTAAGTTCTTTCGGTGTTTGTGTTTCACAAGGGAACGATAATAACCAAACCTACTAGCTAACTTCATGTACGAAAAGTAGTTTGTTCGCCAAAGGAAGTTGTTTAAATTGCCATTGTTGATGTACAAAGGAAAAATAGTTAAATTTAATGTTGCATATTATTACGAAAAATGGAATTTCGGTATGGATTCATAAAACCGAAAATATGACTCTGACATTAAGGAATTTTTCTCGTAAATGCGAACATGTAAAGATACATAATTAAATGTCAGAAATAACGAAATAAGAGATACAATTTTGTGATTTAGGACGTTATTTTCGCATTTTTGTATCTCCGGTTCCTTATTCAGATTTGTTTGTTGCGTATTCCAAGATTGTAAAGTGAGAAGAACGTTTTTCACCTTAATTCGTACATTATAGCCGAAAAACTCATAACTGCTATCCGCTTATATTCTGGGAAAAAATTCAATTTAATTTAAAAACATTTGCATAAGCTTGTTTAATACGAATCTACAGTGTGTCGTATGAATTATGACAGGTTAATATTTTCGTTATTTGTAGGTGTAGGTCTGGAGTTTTATATTTGTACAATCGTAGAACTTCTTAAGACGTACCCAACTAAATACAAGTTGTAACCCTGCCGACTCCTCATGAGGGTCTTTCTCTATAACTTGCTTTTCGTTGGGAATACTACTAAATTATTAGACAAAATTGTCCAGTAATCGAATTTTAGCTTCATTTTACTTACTAAAATTCATATTTCAACAACACTTTAGTTAAAATTAATACCTTAAAAATAAAAGATACCTTTTTTTGTGCTAAATTAAAAAACTAAACTGAGTTGCTAAATATAACATTAATTATATCTGGAAGGCGTAGATAATTACATTATTCTCCTGATGTCTAACCTACAAGCAGTGAAGGTAATGAAAATTATGGCACATACTCCCACTTGAAAATATAATTCTATTTCATAACAGACTTAAGAGGAAAGGCGTACGAGATAATTAGATAATTACAATTTAACAAATCGCAAGTGTAAATTAAATGAAAAGTTAATAAATTTTCCTGAAACTAGCATTATGCTTATTTCAGTGCCTACAGAGCATTTAAGGAAAATTGGTGACACTAACTGAAAAGTAATATAAATTTTACGTATTAAATAAAAGACATTAATTGACAACATTTTCATGATTATTGTCATCATTCCAGTTGCACTTCGTATCTTCTGATATTTTACGCCATGTAAAAAACAGTGGTTATATCAGTATGCATATGTAATGTGAGATTCGAGGAAAGCTAAACAGAGCCGTTTACCGTCGTTCTCGTACTTCTCGCGCACCCGACTTACCACTCTCACTCACCCGATGTATGCCATAGCCCCACCTGGCCGATGTTCTGCTATAATTTTCACAATAATATGCAGGGTGAATCTTAGCGAATAATATTTGTTCTGTATTAAGAACCGGATAAATGATGCTCCTGAAAAGTTGTTAAAGTCTCCCAAGCTTAGCAACACTGCATTGATAGGACAATGAACTTAGTCATCTACCATATCGTAAAGCTATAACAACATATTTTAGGTATTTTATGATTTCTATTTATATATTTAAGTGTATTACTTATGCATTCCCAAACTGAAATTAACTGCCAGCAATTAACATGAAGCAACTCTTGATGTTGAAATCTTTGTATACACTTTGAGTTTATAAGCTACAAATGGTTATACAGCTCGTAAATCTTTACATAAACTTATAAAACAATCGAATAATGATTCATTTCCATACAAAATTTTCTTTCACATGATTTTAAGACACGTAGAAAATACATTTAAATTATATAAAATTAAAATACTACTCGAAACGCACAGTATCGGATCGGTAATTGCATGTTATTGCATATTCTTCTTCTTGTGCTTATCCGCTATCAGATGTTGGCGATTCAGATGGCTATTTTTACTTTCTTAGCAGCTATTCTAAATAATTCTGTAGTGGTAGCCTTGAGCCAATTCCTCAAATTCCTCAACCAAGAGATTCGGGGCCTCATTATATATCTTTTTTTATAGTTTTACAATCACTTATTTCTTTAGTCTTCTCAATACTTCGTTGATCGTTACATGTTCAGTCCAAGGAATTCTCAGTATACGTATGTACTATGTAGACCCACATTTCGAACGCTTCCAATTTCCTTGTGTGGCTTCCGTCAATGTCCATGCTTCTACCCCATCTTCTTGCTTTTCCTATTCGACTTTTAATTTCCATTAAGTGATTCAATTATTAATTTACGGAACTTCCCAGGTATGTAAATTTCTCTACTTGTTCGACCTCCATATTGTTCAGAAATGGTCTTCCTACCGCGTGTTGTTTACTAATAATGATAAATTGTATATTGAAATATGCTTTTATATTTAAAATTGAGCAAATTATATCATTAATCTTACATATTGCAATATTACATACAAATATTCAATTTTTTTTCTAGGGAGTGGTGTAATGTTATTACTAGAGATCGGATCTAATAAAAATTTAGTAAAATCATTTCAGTAGAACGGCACACTCAAGTAGTAACTTAAAACAACTTTTAAAACTGTTGTTTACTATTGCCGCTCTTTAGAAATTATATCAGTGTTTTCTATGGCATCTTAAAAGTAGTAGTGAAACTGGTTTAAGCAGGATATCACAATTCAGTAGTCATTACAGCACAATATAATATTTACAATAAGCATGACCAGGCTTTCGTTGTGTGGTTGAGTCACCACCCTTCTTTTTTATTGGCGGTCATAACGGTACAGGTGAGAGTAACAGCAGAATAGGGAATAATAGTAATATATAATAAAAATAAAGTTGAAAAGAACCTACTTAAGTTATGTAGTTATTACTTATTAGTTACTATCTCATTGTTGTTACATTATATAATTCTAGTAACATTTTTTAAGAATTCTGCTAGAATTACAGACCCTTATTTACAAATATTTAGTACGCTTATGGATTTAGCTAGATTTACCTATTTGGCTGACTCATCACCTAAAAATTTCGCCTAAAATCCGGTCTTTAATTACTACATTTAAATATTTTTCACTGCATCACGCTGATAACTGATTCAGGGACAATATAATGTGTTGGGTAAATTCAAAATACTTTAGAATATAAGAAACGAACACACCTCATTAATGCTTTTTCAGTTTCACTAATTAGTGAATAGACGTCAAACAACCATACAAAAACTGATACTTAAATATAGATCTTACTAATGAGTAATATACAATTAATAACACATTTATATTTGTGAAATTGGTAAAGCTTTTTATCACTGAAAAGATTTGAAGACATATATTAATTATTATAGAGTTAATATGATGCTTCAAATACACCTTAGAATTAAATAGAACGACAAAGTTTTTAACGTGGGCCGCTGGAAATACTAATATTGTTGATTTTCCATTTCTTTTTGCTTTTAGTTCTGTAAAAATTTAAAACTTTCCGGTAGTATAAATTGAATTTTAAACGATTATCGTCACATCAGTTTACAACACTAGCGTTATCATTCTGAAGATGCTGCATCCTAAAGATACTGACATTCATTTGCCATTTTAATTCTTCCATATATTTCTAAGTCATCGTCAGCACTGCATATTTTATATGAATTTAACAAAATTACACACAAATCATTTACATACAAAACAAATAACAGAGGACCTAGGATAGTATCCGCTGGGGAACGCATGATGATGGTTCGAATGTGTAAGAAAACTGATAGTATACTATAAGCATGCATATGTGCAAGGTAACTCATTTCAAATTTTATTGAGTTTTCACTTCAAGTGTACCGTTGAAGATTGTCGATTGTCGGCAGGGTTTCCACTGGGTTACTAGCCCAGTAAATGCACTTCGACTCTATGGTCTTTTGTGCACCGCCTAACCTATCTCAATCAAGGTAGCTCCATGCTCCCAATGGGTTTTAGGATGTTACTTACGAGGTTTTCGTGTGTGAGAGCTATTCCACGGTAGATTTCCCCGAAGAGTTGCTGTCTCCTACGATAGAGCGCAGGACAGTCAAAGATTATGTGCGAGGCTGTTAACTCCTCTTCTTCACGTAGCCTGCAGAGTGTGTCCCCTCTGTATACACCTATTTTTTATAGATATCTTCTTAGATGACAGTGGCCTGTAACAAGTTCCACCAGTCGTCTAATCTGGGTAGATACGTCCTAAATGGAATACGTCAGTCGTTAACGGGCGAAATGGTATGAAATGCCTTCGAAAAGATGGTTAAAATCAGTCTGTTTAATATCAAGTCTTTATGTTGTAACGAACTTTATAAAAGCCAAAAAATTAGTACTTTTTCTTCTGCCTTTCATAAAGCCATGTTCACTTGAAGAAATAACTTTTAATTTAACTTTGACTCTTTCCCAGCCTCGATGGCATTAAAGTTGTAAATCACATAATTCGGATTCAACTCTTGGTCCGGGTCTGTGAAATTTTTAATGCGGAAAAGTATTTGAAAGTAAGCACTCTTTTGGGCACTGACTCAGAAAAGCATGGATAAACTGATTGAAACACAATAGGCAATGGAAAGACAGATGCTCCACATCACTCTAAATATTCGAAAAACCAACATATTGATACGAGACGAAGAACAAAAATTACAGACATCTGATGATATCAAACAACGCGCTGGCCTAATGTGGACCAGAAGAGTACTGGGCCGTATAAACTTGCAAAAAATTGGGAAGGCATACACCTTGGAATGTGGTAAGGAAGAAGAAGAAGAAGCCCTCTTTTCGATACGAAGGTAAAACCGTAGGCTCCGTGCCAATACGAATTTTGTAACGATAAAAATCCCTTCCAGAGGTAGTGATCTCTTGGGTTCGGCAAAATTCTAGTCGGATAGTGGGGTGTTTTCAGTGTATATTTGGCTTTGGGAATCGAACCCGGGCCACCTCAGTAGTCAAACGCACGCTGAGCCAAATAAGCCACAGCAGCGACAATGATTCCGTTGTTTCGAATATTTCATATAATTCAAAAATTTGTTAGGTTCGTGTACCAGCTGATAATCACAATTTTTAATATAATTAAGTTTTGCACTTTTAATTACTTAGTTTCATCCAGTCATATCTTAAAGCTATCAATTTGGTTTGTTTTGTATAATATAGAAATAATTGCAATATTGTTTAACCAGGCTTAATTTTTAATATTAAAATATTGATAATAGTTTACTTTATTATTATCAATTACTATTAATGAGTGTACGACTGTCTTCACAGTTCATTAATATTGCAGACCAAATATTATCGATAAGCAAGTCTAGTTAAATAAATATGAATTCAAATGAAATATTACTCCCCTTTCTGTCACAACTGTCTTCAAAGAAATTCAGAATGTTATTTTGACATTTAAATTGCGGTTATCAAATTAAGTATTTTAAATTTTAGTTTGTTTATTAAAGTTAAAATGAAAATTTCTATCTCAGGGCCGTTGAAGGATCGTTTTATTAAATTTTGATAAGCAAATAAAGTAGGTAATAAATTTAATCCACTTTTAAATATGCAAGGTTTATTACAAAATAACCAATTCCTATCATTAAAACTAACACAAATCTATATCTAAAACACTCACCTACTAACAATTATTCCTTTGATTTCCGCAATCCCACCAAAAATAATTTTCTTTCTCCAATTAATTAATGATTCAATTTAATATTGAATCAGTACCACTTCAACATATTCATGAATTATCCTTATTCAATTCAATTTGACTAGCTACTCCATTCAATTATTATTTGTTATTAAGACTTGTTTAACCAGTTTCCATTAAAATTGTATTAAATAAATCCAATCCCAATATTAATACTTTATCTTCGCTTCGTAATTATGTTCTATTAATAAGAATTCAACTTCTTATTGATATAACTTTATTATTATATGAGCCGTTTTATTCATTTTTGTAAACTCTTATTTATTACCTTACAACCTTTTTTATCTTCCCTAGTTATTTCCTAAAAATTTCCCACTCCTTTGTTTTGTTTTAAAACAAGCATCCTTCCACATAGGTACATACACATAAAACGTTACTATGATTACTATTTACAACAAATACAATAATATAGTACAGATTTTAACACAGATAACAATACTTAAAATTACCTTAACCTATTTACATAATTTAATATTTGAAACTTGCATCTTAAAAGTGTATTTTTCTAAATTTGTATTTTAAATAAAAAAATAAAATTTTTTTAAAAGTTATATCACTTCACTAAATAGTTTGAGATTTTACCTTTTTACAGAGATAATAAAATAAGCAATCAAATTATTACTATTGTAGGACAAATTTAATTGGTATTTGGATTAGAGCGAGTATTTAAAAAAGTTACAAGTTTTAAAACCGAGTTTAAATAATATATGTTCATAAAAAAATTTAATTGTGTATGCAACTCAAATATCTTTAAAAATTACTTTTGTGTTTTTTTGTGAATAATCCGGGAGCCACGCTCGAAATGGTTATTACCGACTTATGCACATCCCTTAGATCCCAAAATTATACCTTTTTTTCTAGATTTTAGGGCATATTATTGTTTCAAATTTCTCTAACCGCATCATTTATCGGCTTTACTAGTTGCTCTCCACTATTAATCTCTTCCTGATACACAAATGTTTTCCACGTGGTCCTTTAAGCCTATTTACAATAATTCCGGTCCCTACAATAATCCCAAATCGAACTTCAAAGTTGGATTGGTAGAGGGTGTGAGAATCTTGGTAAGTCCATTGGTGACCATTATATATAAGGGAATGTAGTTTCATCACTCCATAAATAATCTACTTACTTACTTACTTAGTCGTGATCCTCTTCTACCGGTTAGCCACTGTAGAGGAGTCTTTCTGTGCCACTTAACTTTTCACTAAACTACGCCACTTTTTTCTGTCTTTAGCACTTATTATTATTGCTTCATTCCATTTAATCCCCTTCGCTGTTAATATCTTGATTATTTCTTTTTTTCCAGGTGATTGGTGGTCTTCCTTTGTCCCTTTTCCCGTCGTTTCCCATTTTTAGCACGGTGAGCGGTAGTCTTCCTGTTTCCATTCTTATAGTATGGCCTAGGCATCTCAATTGTTGTTCTTCGCGTACTTGATTTAACTCTTTGACTTGTAATCTTTCTCTTATTATATCGTTCCTTATTTTGTCTCTTATTCTAACCCCGAGCACCCTTCTCAAATATCGCATCTCCATAACTTGTAGTTTCTTCTTTTGTTTTTCAGTTACCGCCCAAGTGTCACATCCATACAGTAACGTTGGTATTACGATTGTTCTGTATATAGTTAACTTTGTTTTCCTCGATATTTCTTAGTTATTTGTGACCTTTTTGTTCAAATGGTACAATAATTTATTTGTCGTTGCTGTTCTGTTGTTAATTTCTGCATCCATGCCTCCTTTATCACTCAATGTATGCCCTAAATATTTAAATGTTTTGACTTGTTCAATGGTTTGTCTTCAATCCTTATGTTTGCTGTTTTTTGACACTTGCTAATTACCATGACTTTTGATTTTTCGATATTTATGTGTAATCTATTATTAACCAGTGCTTGGTTCCATACTCCTAGATTATGCTGCAGTGCCTTTTCATTTTTCGCTATCAGGACTAAGTCGTCCGCGTGTGCTAGTTCATTTATTATTACGGGTCTTAAATTAATGTGTCCACAATTATTTGGTATAAGGTCACTTTTTATTTCTCTCATGATCTTATTCATGAAAATAATAAACAGGCATGGGCTTAGTGCACCGCCCTGTCTTATTCCTACATTTGTGATGAATTCCTCTGATACCTGATTATTCAATCTCACTGTGTGTCTGGTGTTCCTGTATATTCCTTGAATGACTTCTATAATTTCTTGTTTTATATTGTATGTTCTTAGTGCCTCCCACATTCCTGCTCTATCCACGCTATCGAACGCCTTGGATATATCTATGAAGCACAGGTATAAATCCTGTGAGTACTCAATTGTGATTTCCATTAGTCGTTTCAGTGTGAACAGTGCATCCTGCGTTCCTCTGGTCGGTCGAAATCCACTCTGTGCTTCCTCTAGTTGTGCTTCAATCAAAGTTCTTAATTTTCGTTCCACTATACTCTCGTAAATTTTAGCCACGACATTAATTACAGAAATTCCCCTGTAATTAGTACCTACATATTTTTGAGTCGCCTTTTTTGTATAGCGGAATAATGATAGCCATTTCCCATTCCTCTGGTATGGTTTTGTTTTTCAGATTCAAGATTTGCAGGAGCCACTCTAATCCACTATTTACCACCTATTTAATAAATTCCGGGGTTATTTTCTCGCTTCCTGGTGCTTTTCCTAACTTCAGTCTTGCTACTGCTTCTATTAACTCTTCCCTACCTATTTGTTCTTCATTTCCATTGTTATTCCCTAGTCCTTCGTCAATATCATTGCTTGTCATTAATTCTTGAAAGTGTTCTCTCCATCTGTTTAGCTGTTCTTTGATTTCTATTAAAATATTCCCGTCTATTTGTGGCAGTTTAACTCCTTTTTCTTGTCTGAATGATTTTAGCACTTTGTAGAATAGTTTTTGATTAGTGTTTGTACTTTTCGTCCATAAAACTCCCAAATTGTTCCCATGATTGTCTTTTTGCTTTTAGTACCTCTTTTTTATTTGTATTCTCTTCTCCTTGTATCTTTTATAAACATTTTCGTTTTTTGTTGCTAAATATTTCTTCCATAGGTATTTCTTTTCTTTCGCCAGTTCCCTTAGGTCATTATTCCACCATGCTGTTTGTTTTTTATTTGTTTTGGCCTTGAATATGCCACATACTTTTTCGGCTGCCTTCAATAGTATATCTTTGAATGTCTTCCATATCTCATTTGGGTTCCTGTTTAATGTTGTGGTGTTTGCCCCTTTGAACATTTGTTCCGTAGTTTCTTCATATTTTCTTCTATATGCTTTATCTGTTAGTTTGTAAGTCTTAATCGTTTCATATTTTCTAATTTCTCTCCTATTTTCTGCTTTTTCGTACTTTAAATCTGATATTACCAGATAGTGGTCGCTACCGATCTCAGGTCCTCGGTATACTCTGGTGTCCTTTATTCGTCTCCTGTCTTTGTTTCGTATAATTATATAATCAATTATGGACTTCTCATTTCGGCTGGGTTCATGCCTGGTATATTTGTGTATGTCCTTGTGCATAAAAATTGTATTTGTTATCACCATATTATTGGCTATGCAGAATTCTAATAGTTTGATCCCGTTATTGTTATCATTACTTTCTCCGTATTTTCCGATCACTGTCCCATAATTATCTGTATCGTTTGCAACCCTACCGTTAGCATGTCCTATAATTATTATTGTGTTTTGCGTTTAATAATAATCTAACGAAATCAGAATTTTGTTGTTTATGACGTAGATATATGCAGAACCTTACTGTTTGGTGATAGTCTTTTGCTAACAATCCCTGGACTTTTTCGTAGCGATACTGGTGCAAACTGTGAGTTCCTACAATATATTTCTTAGCCTAATATTAAATATTTCTGCAATAGACCGCGGACTTAGTTTTTGTTTACTATCAACATTTATAACATTTTTTCGTCATATCATAATGATGTTAGTTGTAAACGACCTCTATTAAGTGACGGATTGGGCATAGTTCTTCCTGTTTCTCGCACATCTGCATATTTTATGAAACTATAACTCCATAATTTACAAAACCCAACGATACCTACTACCGAACAAAAATAGTACCTACTCCTAATTAAAACATAAAAAACTGAATCAAAACAAATATTCTATAGTGAAAACCCATAACAAATGTTTAAACTACGAACAAATTAAACTGAAGACGACACAATAAATAATATGTTCATCAAATACTAATCAAATACTGACATACGTGTACATAATATCCCAGTCCTATTTCAGTTAAAGAAATAAGGAAACTTAAAAAACATCAACAACACCGTACAGTACATGACAGAAATATTTCTGAGAAACACAAACATCGCAGAATTTACAAAATTCTGGAAGAGAATTGTGGTTAAATCAAGTACTACAATTATTTTTATCGCTGATGTGGTCGAGTGGTTAAGGTATCTTTCTACATCGTGGATGGTTTCGGATGCTCAACGCGTAGCCTACCTAGTCACTGATAATAATTGGGAACTGAAACACAGTTGTCGAAGGCGTGGTGTTTACCACATCACCCTATACGCTTAACAGATGAGACAACCGTGCACGAAAGCGACTTAGGAGGCCTTAACCTTCGATATTGCAGGCTATACTCCCTCGTGGAGGGTTAGTGCCGATACCTTTACCTTTATCACTATATATTTATTATGTTTATTAAATTACACCGGAAAATCGTTTGCTAAAGGTTTGTTGTGGCGAGTTTGACATGTTATACTTCTTACATGGGTATTTTGCCACCCATTTAAGAAATCTAACTGAAAATCGTTATTTGATAGAAATACCTTTTGAGAAACAAACCAACTTAAGGCTGACAGAAATTCCTCGTCCAACAAATAAACGTTAAAGTAGGTCGGTTTTATATTTTTAATATCAGGGCGAACAGAATTTTTTTTCTACTCTTAATAAATCAAATCTGAATTAACAAACATTGTTTTACAACTGCGTTCAATGAAATATTTCCTTAAACAAAGGTAAACTTGAAAAGAACACGCGTAACTTAAAATTACATAAAGTTTCCAGAATTCAAATAGAATTCTCAGACAGAGTTTTATGGTATTCAGTTACATCAAAAACAAAGCGTCATTTGATAATTAAAACAATTTATAATCATTTTGTGTAATATACACATACTTTCAAAGCTATGCCAGTTTTCAATTACAAACTGTAATTAACAGAATAGTTTAAAATTACATTCAATGAAAAACCCTTTTATATTACTCTTTAATTCGGTGTTTAATATTTACATTTTTCAGTTACATTTTATGAATTAGGAATTGTTTATTCGCCTGGCATAATAATTTTAATATTAAATATTAATATAAAATATACTCCAACATGAAAATGGTTTTAGACAAACGATAAAGTCTATGTAGCAGATTAAATCACATAGGTACTTGTATATAATTAATTCTTCTGCTAATTTGACGCATGTGAAATCAAAATAATTCATTTGTATGCGGTACGAACTAAGCTAAGCTAAGATATGCGGCCTTGTTCATTTATTTTATTGTCGTGTTATACCGGGTGATCATAACTGATTGAGAATACAACTTCCTAGTAATTTTGTATTTACCACTTCTAAGAATTGTGTAATAAACTATAAAAGTGGGCGGTCTAAATTTGAGCGGATGATTTAAAATTAGATCCAATTCCACCAATATTGAATTCACAAATTCCGATTAATTTAATTAACTGTTTAATAAATTAAGTTAAAATAACACAGGTTGAATTAAACTGCGTATTTTATAAACATTTATTTATTATTACAGCAAATGTTCAAAATATTCCCCATTATTTTGAAGATTTTAAGCTGTTGGGTAGTGCCATTGATAAATGTTGTAATCCTTTCTTGTAATTCGTCGATAGTATACGGTCTAACTTTGTAAATTTCATCAGTCCAATCGGGTTAAATATGGCGCATGCGGTTTGTACTAATGATTACGTCATCGAAATACAGCTGAAGGTACTCTGAAGCTTCATGTAATGTTTGTTACCCTATCCTGTTGAAAATAGCAGTTTTGCAATTTTTCATCATGGAACTGCTGAATAAATTGATCATATATTTGCTGTGTATAACGATGGGTATTTATAGTATATCTAAAAAGTTTGGATCAATTATTCTTCGCCTGTGCATTGCCACCCTAACACCAACATTATCAGAATGTAAAGAAAGGAAAACGTGTCGATTTTCAGCCGACCCTGTATGAGTTAACCTTTGATATAACATATAACACCAGGATTCATCTGAGAGAAACGTCAAGTTTAACACATCATTAATTCTCGTTTTGAAACCATATACGATATTCGACTTGTTTTCCAAAATCCAATAAAAATAGCTATTGCAGCACCCTACTTATCTTGTAAATGTGAAAATTGAGTTGCTTTTTTTAAGCTCTCTGACATGAAGAGTACGATAAATCTATTAACAAAATATTAATGAGGAAGTTTTATTGATAAGAATATTATAAAATATGTGTCGATTTCCATGCTTTATTTTCTCAGTGATTTATTAGGGCTTGCTTCCATCCTATCCTGATTCATGAATATGCTCAATGACTTCTTGAGTGGAAACAGGCTGCCTTTCTGAAGATTTTGCCTTCAATACATTTCCACTCTGTTTCAACCTGTTTGCAAAACAGTAATGTCGTACCGTTAGAAATTTGAAAATTACTGGACACAACAAATCGTAGAGTCCAATCTCCATTAGCTGCAAGCTCGATAAAAATCGGTCATAAATTTTTTTAATCCTTAGTTTAATAAAATTGATTTTAAAAACTTCCGTGTTTATCTGAAAAATGCAGGCATTTGGTTTGAAAAAAGCAGATTTCTTTTTAAATGTTGAAAGTGAACAAATGTCAAAAATAGATAGGAAACAAACAATCTAAGCGCTACCACTACTGTGCGCGGAAAGAAATTGTGATATAATTAATTTGCATGTTGCAGCAAATTACCGATTTTTTTTCCTGTCAGTTATGATCATTCTGTACATATAGGGAATTTATTACTTGTCGACCAAAATAGGCCATGTTAGGAAGATGATTTCATTGGTGTGATCAAGACTATGCTGCTGTAAATCTGTCTCATCAGTCAAGCTCGGATTTATATGCACGAAATTTAGTTAAAATATGCGCATATAGGTATATGCATCTAAAATCTTTAAAATATTCACCTGATTCTGTAAAATATGCACAAAAATATGTAGCATGTGCAATAAATTTTACTCACAATAATAAACAATACAAATTTTTTTAAATTTAATTTTAAAATTATACACAAATTATATTAAACGGGAAAATTTGACATAAATTACTGCACTGATTTAACTACATAGATACATAGAATAATAACAGACAATAAAACTTAATTATTATTTAGATTATTCCTATTTATATTACCAAAACAGTTTATAATTATATATTTTTCTAATTAGGCATTTCCATGTGACGTCATTAACAGCTGATCACTGGCCGGCTTTGTTAGTGCGTTTATGGAACGGTGGCATATTTTCTTAATTTTTTAATTTATTTTACACTATACATCCCTACTCTATGGTTTACAAAAAGTTAAAGAATTATAAACTTTTATCAACAAAAACAGGTTAAAAACACAGATTTACACACAACTTCCATAAGAGCGATAACAAACGTGGTCCGCAATCAGCTGTTAAGCGAGGAGCCAATGACGTCACTGTGACGTACTTGGAAATGGCTAATTCTATGCAGTAAACGATTGCCTTCTATCGGAAAGTATATTCTTATATACCTATAGAAAAACTTCGCTGTACATCTACAGATGTAATGGGTGCATATTTTAAAACAGAAATGATTACAGGATCTACATTAATTTCAGCAAATTCACCCTGTATCATTTTTGAAGCTTTATCAAGAATTTTAAACCCCTCATTTTTATTTAGAACACCACTGAGTTTTTGTTTAATATTACTTCCAATTTTTCCAGTAACTTTGTCAATCGATTTTTTGAGATTATTAACTAATTCAACTGACTCCATCAACGACATTCCCTGTTTCTCTAAATTCAAAATTGTTTCCGCGATAGGGTTATAATAATTGGCTTTAATCAATGCTAACTGCTGTGGTAATTCAGAATTCTGCAACACTTTTTTTGATTATATAATTGCTGCTAAACTATCAGATAAATCTACAATTACTTCTTTAATTTTATTAAAATATTGCGCATAGAAAATAGCAGCATTTAACCAAGTACTCCACCTGGTAATAACAGGTTGGGGGGGGGGGGGGGCAGAGGTACATTTGGTAATTTTTCTTTGTAAAGTTGAATTCTTAGCGGCGCTTTTATAAACACTTTCTTAACATCACTAATTCAAATATTTACAAGTGGGAAGTGTATCCTTATATCCTTATTTCTTCCGCTACTCTATTAACCATGTGAGCTAAACATTAAATTCTTATAGAATATTTTAAGTTTAGTGCTGCTTTAATCATATGCGTAGCTACATCCGATGGCATTAAGGAACCGCTTAAAAAATAAATTGTTAAGCTGTCGTTTGCAAATCTAGTTATTGCTAAATTATCTACTTTGTTAATTTATTTGCAGCTAATTAAATATCATGGACTGGGATTTACCCCATCTAAAATTCCAATCAGTAGATTAACTATGGCATGCCCACAAATATCGGTGGTTTCATCTACAATAAAATAAATATGGTTTTCACCTACACGGTTTCGTATTGTTTTCATTGTACTAATATACGCATCATTAATATATTTTTTCTTAATGTACTTTCGTTTGGAATTGACATTTTGCAGTATCTTTCCAGAAAAGACTTAAAACTCTCGTTTCCTGACTTTGATAATAATATGTTTGAATTAACAAGTGCCTGACACAGTTCTGAATTAAAAGTTTCCCTTCCATTATTTTTTTGTAGAACTTGCAACCACTGATTCTTTTAGGGACAGTTGTGTACCACCATTCATCGATCTTCCTTGATGTAAGGGCGTTCCAATGTATTGAGTTATTTGAAATTTTTTTTCCATATGATATCAAATCTGTGAAAATTACAAGTAATATCCAATTAAGAGCCAGCAATTTAAAATAATAAAACTTGTAGGCTATTAGTTTTAAAATCGAAAAGCGTAATACTGAAAAATACTACTTACTATTTTGCTACATGTCCTACAAAACACCTTTTCATCATCAAGTATAAGCTCTGGATAGTCCTTTATCCAAACCGAAACCAAACTATTATTTTTCGGCATTATTTAAATAACAATCAAATAATCACGCTGAACCGATTTTGTTGTTTAATGCTCGCCACGTACCTTGCAATGTTCGCTACAGCACTGTCTTATAAATACAGCATTACTTAAAATGTAAGCATATTTACACAGATTCCTATCAAGAGCAAGTAAAATATTGTTGACAACTATTCAGGGATTAAGAATAACAGCATTAGATACTAAAACCTGCATTTCGGAAAATCCCTTAATCCGCTTGAAATTTTTCTGAGTAAGTTAGTCAAGGTAACAATGGGAAGGAATTTCCTAAATTTCTACGCTTACCTACCACGTTCGGTGCCATCGGCCACTTACGGGGACGCGCGGCTATATGAGCCTGTGCCAGGGGCCACGTACGTGGCCAGTTGAAGGAATACACTAAACACTCAGTTGTTTGCTGGCATTGATAGCGAGTGAATGATTTTCGTGTCGTTGTGGCAGAAGAATGTTTTAGAGTGAATTTTATCGGGTTGGTTTTAAGTTGCGCGCTATATTTATTTGGAAAAAGCTGGCCAAAGCGAGAAAATAATAATAATAATATATATTTCAGTGCTCTTTACAGAGATGTATAACATGTAACATAAACACTAACAAAAGTTACAATAATAACAGCACATTAATACATACACTCATAAATAATATAACTGCAATAAAAAGAAAATAAAAATCGAGAGTGATAATTTGTTAACTCATTTAGTCATTTAAATATTCAGACACTGTATAATAAGCTTTGCTAATAAGACGTTTTTTAACCTTTGATTTAAATTTGGCTAAATTTTTGACTAACTTTATATCGTTTGGTAATTTATTAAATACTAATGCACCTTGGTAGTATGGGCTTTTTTTAAATTTTTGTGAGTTGTGCTTGGGATATATAATGTTTAAATTTCTAGATCTAGTTTGGGTAATCACAAATTTATCAAAATTATTTTTCACGAAAATTAATAAATGAAGCATGTAGATACATGGGATGGTGAGTATATCGTGTTTTTTGAAATAGAATTTGCAAGAAGTTTTATTGCCTAAAGAGAACATTATTCGTATTGCACGCTTTTGTAGCTTTAAAACACGAGCAACATTGCTCGAATTACACCAGACAAGGATAGCATATGATGCTATTGATAGGAAGTAAGCAAAATAAGTACGCCGTAAAGTTCCAAAATTTACAATGCCTTTTATTGTTTTTAAGGCGTAGCACGCAGACGCCAATTTACTACAAATTATATCAATCTGATCAGACCAGGTTAATTTCGAATCTACCGTAACACCCAAAAATTCTACCTTATTACAAATCAACAACTTATGATTTTCCCAATTTATATGTACAGGTCTAGATAATGTGTTATTTCCAAAAACCATAATTTTAGTTTTTGGAAGATTAATATATAATTTGTTTTGTTCGAGCCAAGTCTGAAGATTATATAAACATTTTTCGGTTAGGCCGATAAGAGCCTGAAAATTTTCATTATTAATTACAAGAGTAGTATCATCTGCATACAAAAAACAAGTGGCAAATGGAAAATAATAAGGAAGATCATTAATGTAAATTAAGAACAACGTAGGTCCTAAGACAGATCCTTGGGGAACTCCATTATTAATGTCTTGTATGTATGTTGTATAGCAACCCTTATGTAAATTTGTGACTGGAGCACAGTTTCATCTCTAAGTTGTGATTATTTGTCTGAATGTGATAATAAGTGACAAAGCAGTTTGTTGAATATACAGTAAAGATAAAAATTTGACTTCTCTAGGAGCCTAGGAGCCGCCGACTCCGATCGGTGCCATGCATGGTTCTGGCGGCCAGTATCCCCAGTCGAAGTGGGCAGTGAAAGTGCTACCTGGGAGATTATTTTTGAAGTTTTATTTTGCGCCAAACAAAAAGGTAAAAAAACGGCGAAAAACTTCACGAAAGTAGCAAAATAAATGTAATTTTGCATTTTAATCATAAAAAAATCTATAATTGAAAAAATATGCAATAAAATGCATGCAATTCGTGAAATATGCAAAAAATGCTCGACATCACGTAAATATGTAAAATATGCAAAATGATGTTGGTGTCAATCATCATCATCATCAATTGAACATGGAACAGATCCCCGTGGATCAATCCTGGATTACGCCGGGCCCACCCCATGCCAATAAGGTGTGAAGGGATTTATTATGATAGGTGGGATTGGGATCACTGTATAACGTTAACATGCCTGTGACGCCTGCGGCAGAACACCGCTTCTATAGTGCAGGGTAGTTAGTAGATCATATATTCAATGGGAGTTGAGTACATGACCGAGATGGTTAGACAAGTTTGGTTTTTCCTCTTATGCCGACACTAAATTTATAGTATTACCTCTAGTTCCTAAATCTATGGTATAGAACGCCTTAGCGCAGACATGCCCTGTTACATGTTACTTTATTCTAGCTAAGCCTAATCATTATTATATACAGTGCAGATACTGTTACCACGAACCTAGCAGACGATATGACCAATGAAATGCGAACATGAATCTAAATTATGCGATTCGTGTATAAACAAAATATTTTTTATGGCTTATTCATATTATACGTAGAATTTGCATTTTGCATATAATCCGAGCTCTACTCATCAGTAAAAGTCACATTTAATTATAATAATATATAGTTCGCGATATAATGCTATATTTATTATTTTAATGTAGTTAATATGAAATCAGCAAATATTTCACTATATAGTATATATCGTCATTATTCGACTTCTATTTTTGATTGGCAAAATTTATAACATAATACATTATTTAATCTTTATTATTTTTATAAATACCGTAAATATATTGCTTTATTTTGGGGTTTTGTGTAATGTAACCAGGTATTCTATTAATTTTATAACTAATCTGATAAGCCGTGTTTTAAAATTACATAACTATGTAATACCAGAAATTGGTTACAGCATTAGACAATGTCTAATGGCTCCTCTACACGATGGCCCATGGTAAGCCACTACAAGCCATCGCCATCGTGTGGAAGGTGGGCTGGCGTGCAGTGGCCGATGATGGGCTGTAGTGGCGTAGGATGGCTTTGGGAGCGGTTTTTCTCCCCACATCAAAGGGAGCCATCATGCACAATCGAGGTGCGCAGTGGGTTCCCACGCGGTGCATCCACACGATGGCCCATCATTCAGTTCGAGATTGTCACTCGGAACTGGCCCACCACACTGGCCCATCGTCGATCAGCGTGTGGATGGACCAGCGACTGGTCACCATTGATGGTAGCCATCATGGCGACCACCATAGTGGCCCATCATGGGCCATCGTGTAGAGGAGCCATAATGCTCTAGCCAATTTTGGCCTTGCTCTCTTCGTTCGCTCTGCCATAAACTTTTTGGCTCGTCCATAAAGACCTAAATTATGTACTTATTACATAAATAGCTATTATGTGCGTTCCTAATATGCTTCCTCTGCTTTCGAGCCACCGCGTTATCCGTCCTTATCTTGCATTCATGCGACAAACTTGGACACGGATTCGGCCGGGAAGTGCATTCTCCTGTCTTTCTGCTCCGTACCTAAAGAGGAATACATTGTAACAAGAACATTTGGCAACATGGTACTATTCTTACATGACTTGAATTAAACATCTGATTAAAAACAGGCTCTTCAAATTTTAACTTTAATGCAAATATAATAAATTAAAATCATGGCTTACTTTAGTCCACAAAGGCCATTAATGTCTTATACTCATATTCTCCTGATTTCCAGGTTTTCAGGGAGTAACATATACATCTTATCCAATAGTTAAAGAAGGAAACCAAAAATTAAAGCAATAGTATTTTGGAGAAACAATTTTGCATGCTTTTTAATGTACTTTAACAACATTCCAGATACAGAAGGATATTATATTTAGGCATAGCTATTGTGTGGATTTAATTTAAACTGAAATTCAGCAGGTTAAAATCAAGTAGATAGTTGAATGCAAAATTTAGGTACAATTTCAGATTTTAGGATTAGGTACGTTGTATTGGGCATAATACAAAAGAAATTAAAAATATTCATAAGGAATTAAATTAAAACTCTCTCAAGAAATATGAATGAAATTTTGACATCAATTTTCTACATCTGTTTGATAATTAATATCGAATGTGAAAACAAAATGTTGAGATTATTAAACTAATATAAGATTTTTAAGAGTGTTCACAGAATTTTAAAATTTCTGATAATTGATAAAAAAATTTTATTGAAATTCTTGGTACATATTTAAGTGCAAAAAGCATTCTCCTAAAATTCAGGAATGATTTAATACAATTTTTGTTGGGGTATGACAGAATTAAACGTCTCTTCAATTTGATTAGATAAGAAATTTCAGCTGAAAACCGACCTATTATTCCTCTATCTAACAAATCGTCTAATCGACTTTCCCGAACTAGGAAGGATCAAGTTTTAAACAACAGCCGTATTCACGGTTAATCTTAGAGATAACGTTAGTGATATCATCTAATCCTGTTACTTATCAGGCCTCGAAAACCACAAAAATCGTTCTTGATCTCTGGGCGAATGTGATACAATAAACGGCTGGCTAATATCACAAAAAGGTGGTTTCATCTGAAACGATGAGGACAAAAACCTTCAACAATTGTTTAAAGTTTTGTCCCCATTCAAACGTTCTTCTATGTGAACTTATAAAGGACACCAACGGTCATTTAAACTGTTATAAATATTTAAAATATTTCAAACGTTTTGGCTTATCTACAAGGGTAAAATCTCTTTTTCACTTCCCTTAATATTATATTCAGAACGAGGCCATCATTAGTATTTTCAACAAGTTTACCGAAATATTCCAAACTAACGTTGAAATTATTAGATTATTGAAAGTACACGTGCCTCGTATACAATTCCACAGGGATTTTGAAATGTAAGCAAATGTTATGGAACCCGAATATTTATCTCAAAATATCTAAATCGTGGGAACTCTCTTGTTACATTATGCTCTTATGCAAATGTTTTGATAAGGAACTGTTTATTCCATTACATTACAAAACAAAGCAGTGTTGTTTCTGCTCGAGATATAAGAGAAATCATTTTAAATTTAACTAAAAGTGTCTGCTTGTAGTTGTGCTAGACGTAATCTTTCTATTTGTAATCTCAACTCAAGTATGTGACTGAAAGCTCTGCTTTTAACAGATTATTTAAATATTTTCAGTTAAACGTGTGTTATTTTGATGAATTAAGGTTTGTTGTTATTATGAAAATATCTAATTTCTAATAACTTAGTTTAAGAAATTTTGGAGTCCATGAAAGATTAATTAATTTTTTTAATTAAAAAAATCTAAGTTTCAATTTGAAACTAAAATAAATTTGCATTTTTATACAATTGCACTAATTCTGCACTGTCGCACTTGAAAGGGTTTCAACATGGCCTCATTAAATGGCTGTGCTATGTCGTTAGTACAAGCTGCAAACTTTTCCTTTGAAGAAACTAATTTCCCGAATCAAGTAAGCTGTTTTAGGAACTTAGAACACTGCGTTGTCTTTAGCATGAAGCCAAGTTTAAATGAGAATTCTACATTAAACGTTAAACCTGTAAATGTGATGAATAAACTGATGTTTTAGCTTGATTTGTTTTAAAGCAATATTTTGGCAATACATTTTCGACTTTTCAGGTAGCTAAAATTATTAATTTTTAAATAGTCTGCTTTAATATTAATTGTTTTTTGACCTCCTCAGTTTTCAAAGAGTTCATGGTGTTCAAAAAAGAATTAATTCCTAGAAATTAATTTTTAACCCCTTTGGGTTTTGTTATTCGTTTGAAATGGCCGCAAGTTTAAAAAAAAACAATGATAAAATCTGATTCACTACACGCATGTAGTACGTGCTACTAGCCAGTTTAATAAACTTTATAATTATAATTATTTATTACTCGCAAGTTTTACAACCCTCGGGAGACAAAAAGGGTTGCTTTCCCCAAAGCAATTTTCCTAACGACGTTCCTGTCGTACACAATTTTCATAATGAATTTCCGCTATATCTGCTGATAAACTCTTTTTATTTTTCCATTCATTTTTGTTTGTTTGTTTTGGATTAGTCTGGCTTATTCTTTAGAATGTTTGCCTCGAAAATAGTTCAGTTAAGGTTACCTCACTTAAAGTTTTCATTTGGATTTTTATTTTCTTAGAAACCTTTTTAATTCTTATATCGGAAACTTGACTTTTGAAAAAATGTATTCCAATATGCCCGACGTAATTAAATCATTCTACAAAGCAGTCACGTGGCACATAATTTTCTATTTGAATTAAATGCTTTCTAATAAAGAGTTGCTCTAATAATTGAAAGCAATAAATTCGAATGTCAAATCAAAACTTTAATGATGCTCACCGAACATAGCTTGAACGGAATGCACGAGATAATTTCCTTCGATATTGCGAATGTGGAATGCGCCACGAGAGATTGTTGTATGATAAATGCATTCCATTCTCGGCTGCATATTGACGGTTTTCGAATAAAAATTGGCGTATCTTTATATGATACCGATCAGAAAAATATGTAGAAATTCAGGGTGAGTTTCAGAAAATTTTGTTTTGTTGAATTATTTCTAGAAATTGGTAGCCAATTAAGTTATTTATAAGTAACTAATTCTACGAATTATATCCAACAAAAAGGGAAAAGTATGGGCATATATGTATGGGGTTTGGCAGAAATCTGAAGGTTATCCACTTCAACGTAGTTCCCTTGGGTAGCTACACACCGATGGGGCCGTTTTTTCATTGTTCGTCGTAGCAGTCCTGGAAGACTTCTGCTGGAACGCCTTTCAATTCATCAATTACGCTCTTCTAGATATTATCCAAAGTACTAAAATGGCACCCTTTCAAATGATTTTTCAGTCGGTGGATTAAAAAAGTCACAGGAACTGTTATTGGGCAAATGCGGGGGGGGGGGGTGGCGGAGAAACTACAAGAATGCGCAAGACCCACATCCCTCCGATTGGCCCCCTACTCAGCCGTGAGGTTTTTATCTCACTACTGATTATTATTCTCAACGTCAATCGATGGTCTCTCATCACAAGACTCCTGACTATTTCCACATTGTTGTCCATTTTTGAGGTTGAAGGTTTTCTCGCGTGAAGTTCGTCTGCCACTTCTTCTCGGCCCTCTAAGGCCTTGCACCATCTGAACATTTGTGCCCTGGATAAGGAATATTCTCCATACGCCCTTTGTAAGTTTTCTTAAGTTACAGCGGCGGATTCGCTAAGCTTTGCACAAAATTTGAAAGGATAACATTGCTCAAACTTTTGCCGTTGCATTTTCGTGCACCTCACAAACACAACTTCACTTCAGACACCTTCAACAATCGCTTAGCAACTGTAACAAGTTGTACCTACTGAGTCTATGGCAGGGGTTATACTAACTGCCGTGAGAACTGGGGAGGCAGCAGCGTTGTCGGTTTGCTCACAGTGTTGCCTGTCAAACTTCGTATAATATTAAATTATGGCAAAATATGCAAAGCGGTTTCGTACATATTCAAGGTCTAGTGAGTAATTAGCAGCCGAATAATTTATTAAATAAAATTTATATATTAAATAATCACATATTTTGTAATATCAGAACGAAAAATTAATAGCAATACCACCTGCTCGTATTACGGCTTCCTTGAATTACTCTAAGTAGGTTTTGTATTTGTTCTTGAGAGATGTTCTGCCATCCCTCAAGAACAACCTCTTCCAGTTTTTTTAGGAAGTCCCAGATATGCTCAATTGTATTCATGTGTGATCTGTTCAGTGACCAATTCATCCAACAAAGCCTAACATCATGGAAGTAATACAAAACCATTCTAGTTGTATTTTACATAAATTAAAATTCTTCTCAAATTAGAATAGCGAAAGATACTACATGGTCTTGCAGATCATTCCCAAATACCACTCTGCATTAATAGAGGCTCCATGTGCTGCTACTCACTCTACACGAGCTTCATAAGAAATCCATTCTTAAAGTATTACCAAAAGAAATACGAAGAGAAAAAGTACACTGCATATCATTCCCCAAGCCATCACCATGTCCGTTCACATCCATCTAGTGATTTTAGACTTATTCGCGTCTCATCTGAGATAACACTTTCTTCCATCTCTCCAAAATACATCCCACATGTTCTGTCATGGGCCGCTTGCTGGCTTATGCTGATTTTCTTAGTAAGCTTCTTCTTATTTTTCGAGTAGACATTTGTACACTTCTTACTTGAAGCACTTCATGCTGCGGTTCAATACTAGCCATCCTATTTTGAAGTATATATTATCTCAAACACTAGTAGTCTTTTTCGTTAATTTTACAAAAATGACCATATCCTTGCCTTCTTTTGTAAGAACGTGCCTCCCTACATCCTTTTAAAGCGGTATACTGATGAATGGCGAAAGTTTAACAATTTAACGCTTAGAACAATCCACTTCTAATAAAGTTTATGCACGAACAACTGCATACTGAGTCAAATTTCAAGTTGCTCTTTCCATAACGATCCAAGAAAATAAAAAAAGATACAAAAACATAATTTAATTTTGCTACGAAACATCAACAAAATAATCTTCACAATTTGAAGCACAAAACAAGACGATAGCCAAATGGAAGCAGATGAGGCGAAAACTTGTTTTATATAGGTGATTTGATCTTGTTGCTGGCATCTCAAATCAATAAATAAAATCAGTGGGAACTTAGTTAATTCAACAATACACTTGAACACCAATTACAAACATATATCACATCAACAGTCTGGTAGAAACTAATAATAAGATGTTTTTTACGTTATCAGCAAGAACTAATTGTCTCCTGTCGCTTAAAATTAATTTATAATTTATAAACATAGAAAATTCCCTATACATCAGCAGATGGGCTCATAAAATGCCTTGAGATATCTTCAAATCTTCTCTCAGAAACGTTTTTTAAAATTTGAAACCCCTCGTTTTTACTTAAGTTTCGTTTAATTTTTATATGTAAACTGTTGTGTTTTCTAAAACATTCTATTAGTTTTATAGTCGACTAGCAAAATTGGTTGTTTTTCCAGTGCTAAAAAAAGTTTCCGAAAATACACCAAAGTAACTTTTAATATAAGCTAAATGTTGGCTAAACTGAGAATTAGCTATTTGAATCTATATTTGTAACAGACGAACATCGGATAATTCTGACACTACCTTTTTTATACCCTCAAAATGCTATGAGTAACATATAGCTGTTTCCAACCATGTACCCCATCTAGTTAGAACAGATTTTGGTGGAAGATGAACATCAGGTTATATCTCTGTACTACTGGACTCCTAAAAGCGGTATTAGAAATATTGTGTTGTGTAAAAGTCCTCGGTCTCTCACGTAGGCATCTTGGGTTCGGGATCGGAATTTGTAGAAGGTGTCTCTGTGCTTCGGAGGGTACGTTAAGCTCGCAATCCCGGTTCTCATACTAACACCTGAGATAACCGTTAACCTCGTAACACTGCGGATCGATCTTCATCTCTCTCGATGGATCAGCTTAACCTCCTGTCCAGCATACGTGCAAAGAGGGCTCGCAGAACTCATACTTATAAATTGATAACAGGCCACTGATCTAAGAAGAAAGAAAACTGGTTCGTAATTTCATTTACCACTCTATGTAATCAATGTACCAAACATAGATTATGAATTAAATTTCGATAAATGTAAGGTGCTGCGTCGGAAAGCATTTGAATTATTTTGTCAAATGGGATAGCTTCCGGCAGAAATAGGTTACTTAACTCTTCTTGAATACATTTTCCAACTGTCAAATTATTAGCTTTATCTCTTTGTTTCTCTCGCTTCCTCCTTCAAGCTTTAGATTGGTTGGCAGCTTTTCATCTGACGTCGTTGCAAGCCATTCTTTTCCTTGCTATTCAATGATATCCGTTACATACTTGTTGTGGGTAATTATATGCCCTATCCATGAATGGTATCTATTTTTAAAAACTTTTAATAATGCTTCTTCTTCTTCCGCTCGGTATTTGTTACTTTGTCTGTCAATTTTAATTTTAGGATTCTTCTCCAACACTATGTTTCAAATGGCACCTTCAAATTTTTTCTCGTGGTCCACGTTTCTGTGTCATACAGGGCGATCCTCCAAATGTAGCTCTCTAATAACCTCTTTTTAATTTTTTATTTCTAGTTTGAAGCTATTTGAATAAAGCAGATGCTCCTTGTTGCTGAACATAACTTTGACTCTTCTGTTTCGTTGTGTCTCCTATTCCATCATCTGTAAATAATACTGCTTGGGCATTTGAATTTCAGTACTTATTTTAATATTTATGTTTTCAGGGTGCTTAGAGCAAATCATTATTTGTGTCTTTTTACTGTTTATTTGTAACTTGATATTGATCTTTAAAATGTCACCTAGGCTTTCTAGGGCTTATTTTAAACTTACTTAATCTTGAGAAGGGGTTGCTATATCGTCCGCAAAATGTAACATTTGTACTCGCACTCCATTCACAATAATTCGGGTACAATACACCTTACATTCGTTAATGGCTTGGTCTATATCTCTATATATTGAACAGCAGCGATGATAGGTTGCAGCCTTGTCTTACTCCTTTTTTGATTACTGCTTCTGTTACATGATCGAAGGCCTTTAGTAAATCTCCAAAAAACAATATATACTTTTTTGCCCACTTAGTAGTTTTTCTCTATAATGTTTCACAAACTGGCTTCCGATGTGCCTTTATTACTTCGAAATCCGAATTCATCTTCTGCTATATTTTCTGCAATTTTTCTCTCTATCCTTCCCAAGATAATTTTGGTTAGTATTTCAGACGCATGCGTAAGAATGCTTAAGGTTCGATGTTCTTCACTTTTTATTGATTTATTTTTCTTTGGTAACATCACCAGTATACTTTCCTTAAAATCATCCATAATCTCAGCTGATATATTATGTACACCATTTGCTTTTGTCGTTTTCAAATCACTGAGTGCTTTTTCAAATTCTGTCTTTAGGATTGGTGGGTTCTTCATCTCTTCAAAATTTTCTAATTCGTCACATAATTCTTCGATATGTTGTTGCCAACTATCTACTATTTCCGCTTCTTCTATAAGAGTTTTTCCTTTTTTCAATTTGATGATACTGCTTTTTGTTTAAGATTTTCCAAAAAGCTTCCTAATGAGCATACTTCCTCTATTAAACTGATTCTCTGAAATATTTTTCGATGCATTCTTTTCTACCTTTCCTAACTTCTCTGTTTGTAAGGTTTGTCTACTGTATTCGTTTTTATTTTTATCATACTTGTGCACCTTCTTTTTTCTATGAATGCTATATTCTTTTCACTTATTCATGGTCTTTTAGGTTACAACTGTTTTCGTCTAAGACAGCTACCTTTAAATTTGTTAGGTATCTACTGCATCAGTAGTTGCATCAACAACAAGAATATATAACATTTCTTTACAACTTCGTGATGAATATTGGCAATAGTTTTTACGTAGCACTCTTCGACGTATATTTTTCTAAGGGTGGTTTGATCAATCCAAAACTCAAAATAAAAACTAAAATAATGCGTTTCCCCTACCAACACACTGATAATTCTAGGGTTTTCGTGGTTGGTATTTTAAATCACTCAGTTAAATGCAGTTTTAATTCTTATATGTTAAACTTACCTTATAATTAACAGGAACCATTTAGCTTTAACAAAGAATTACAAAACTGTACGAAAGACGAGTTATTACTTTTAAAACAACTTTCTGAGGAAACTTAATCCTTAACTAGATAAAGTGCAAGGAAAGTTTCCAAACAGGTGTACGTAACATTTTCTGCATAACTAAAAAGGATCAATATAAAATGAGCAAAATGTTATACATGTTTCTTATAAAAAGTAAGACATAGCCAAATTAAATGGACTTTAATAAGTGTAAAATATCCCACTCCTTCATTTTCAAAAACTCAGTTACACAGATTTAAAAGAACATTCGGATTGCATAGATTCTCGGTTTTATTTATAAATCTTAACACAAAAACGGGAAATATATGTACATATTTAAAACATAACAATAAACTCCAAAATTTTATTCATTAACCTAAAAGGAGTTAAGATTATGCTGGAGATTTTAGGAATTTAATCCTCTTTTAATGGGTTATTATCAGCTAAAAGAACTTTAAATCCTTTGTAGGCAGTAGCTTATTACGTTATTACAATTGAAAAAAATCGATGGTCTTTTAAAATTTTTTATACTTATAGGCAGAGCGATTGCCTTTTATCTTCTCTACAAACGTAACGTTCCAATTGTTATAACGGACTCTTAAGAAGGTCCAGGAATATGATATATATATATTTTATTGCTTAAGGGCCTGTTGAGAAAATAATATAAAATTCTTGTTTTTGTTATACTTGTCCCGTCATGAACAAAAAAAGTATTTCCAGACCCCTTCAGGGACGTCCCTCTGCGTGCAGAACAAGCTATCTCTACGGCCACTTTTAAAATAATAATAAAGTCCTTTATGTCGTGCAATCTGAGATTAGAATCAGCCCTCATCAAGTCGTGTTCAAGTCCCAGAAAAGAGGAGGTGTGAGAGCAGCCGTCCAGAATACAGCAGCCTCATTAGCGCTCTAATAGCCGCCAGCAGCGCAATCATTGCATTGATGAATCTCTGGAATAATGCACGAGCACGCGCTATAATTACCTATAGCGCTAATAACAACGGCTGGTGCCAATCCGCACTCCCACACAATATAGTATGTATTATATACACTTTGGCTATCAAATGCAGTTGTTCTAACTTTGCATTGTTTGCAACAGCTCGTTATGTTACATGCAGATACGATAATGTCATTTAGTTTTCATGTTATAGAATTATGTCCAGAAAGTCCATGCTATTCTAATTTCCGCTTTTAATTTAAGGCTCAAATTTTTAGATTTATACATAATACATAGCAAATAGTAGCGGTAATAAATAAAATATATATATTCGTAGTAGGTTTCTTTTGTATTCCATCACAACACAGTAGGCCTCGTTGGAGTCACAATTTCGTTGACATAGACAACACTTTTGTTCTTGAACGGTTCATGGATTTGTTTAGACAGGCCTTCTTCTTCCTTATGGCCTACATTTCATAGCAGCTTACAGGATCATATATGTCTTCATTTGACATCCCAGCTAGGTGATTACCCCATATACCGGGTGTCTTAAAATGAAATACATTTAGTATGCTTTGAAACAATGTAGTTGCAGATAAAAGATACAAACAAACAAATTTCAAAAGTAATTCTTTTTAAGACACCCGGTATATATTTGTATTAGTTCTTTGCTATATTTTTAGAGGTTACAATTATTTAATTCAGAAAACTAGGTGATCTCAGTATCAAACTTTTCAAAGGTTGCCTTTGAAGGTAGACTTATATCGCACAAACAAGTGTACTCCTGATGTAATATCCAAGAATAGAATAATACCATACAACAGGAATTAAGCATTGTTTTGCTTTTACATCAGTCAAAAATTGTTCGTACAAATGAACTTTCTAAATCTTACCGCTTGCCTTTTTTCTTAAGTTTACATTAATATGTATAATATACATACATTGAAAATTCTATAGAAATTCCTTAATGTTTTCGTATTCATTCAGAAGTTCGTAAAGTTTCCTTTTGTACATACATAATATAACACTCTCTATTTATATACGTACCTTCCTACGATATAATACGCCGCAGGTTCCAAATTTTTGTCTGTGACATGGTTTTAACTGTGTAACATAAAAGTATCATTATGAACAAATAACCGAATGTAATTAAAACTATGATATTTTGTTTAAATTTTGATGTTATATGCTTTGACGTGTCCCATACATGTATTATTCATGTCTTTATGTGGAAATAAAGTTGTATTATTATTATTATTGCTACAAAAACTTACCAAAAGGATAATAAAAAGCCAAAAAACATTAACAATTTATTTTTTTCGGACTCAATTCGGCGTAAGGCCAAGGTTCCAATTAATTACAAAAATTAAATGTTGAGTAGAAAATGGATTAAGACTTGTTAAATAATTACACAAAGTTAAATGTACTTAAAAATACAAATTTAAGGTTAAATATCAAAAATATTAATAATTCATTCATTATTAGTAGATAATAAAAAGCAAAATTTATAAATAAAATTTAAATAAGAATCTAATTCACGATTGAATTAAACTACCATAACAAAATACAAAATTTATCTAAGCATTAAGATTTATAAAAAATGCCGCACAGGTGTGTCCACCTGTGCGGCATTTAATCTGAATAATATGTAAAATTTTATCAAATACAAAAAATATTAATAACACTTATCTTAATAAACCTTCCTTGATAATGAATCATGTGAATTTCGGAATTCAGCAACACTTGAGATACTATTCAAATGGAAATGTGGTTGAACAGATATGACATCTAAACGGCATAGGAAAATGGCGTCCCTCCTCGTGTTTCAGAATTAACCAAAAAGTTAATTTCCAAAGGAAATTAAAAATTCCATCCAGAAAAATACACAAAGCTCTTCCAGACGGAAAATAATTCTAATTAACACCATATAAATTTAAGATAGGTGCAATTAGGAGCTGAAAATTCCAATGCAATCAGAAAATGGAGATTAAGAAAAATTTAAGAACAAAAGTAACTCACCACAAGAGTGCGAAAAAACTGTTGATTAAGCATAACAGCAAACACTTCCGAACATCGGAATAAATAATGAATTACGTTCATTAAATATGAAACGTAAAAAAATGATAAATTTCAACTAAACTCAAACGTGCGTTCGGCAGGAATTTCTAACGCCAAAAAGAGCTAACTCGTGTCAAGATCACCACACCTGACAGTAAAACTACTGCGCAGATTCAATACGTTAATAACACCAGGATGACACTTATGCAAAACAAGCTGCATAACAAATAGGCAGAAATTTCACTAAGGAAGGCATTTAAAGTGAAAACAAATAAGTTATGGTAAATTTGATTAAATGAATTTAACAAGTGAAAAATGAAATTTTGAAGAAAATACTATTAAACGAGCACAAAACAAAAATTCTTAACGTTCACAACATTGGCAAATGAAAAAAAAAATGATACAATTAATTTGGAATCCAAAAAATTGTAACATTATTATTATTATGAACTACTAAACATGCGGTATTTAACGTATCGGCTCTTTGCTATTGATTCTTCTTACAGTATATTTAACAACCCTCATTGGCAACAGAGTATCCTGTAGATAAGCTATCATTTACGATTACATAAGAATCGCAACTTCAATTCGATACGAAAAGGACTACGGCGGTTAATAGAGTAGATATAATTAGTGCATCTTCAGTTAATAGTTTCAAGAACTAATATGATTTGTATTCAGCTACACAATAATTCTCTTGGGTATTATTATACTTAGTTATGACTTTAAAAGCATATTAAGTATCTCCTGTTATTATAATATGTTATATTTCATTAGAATAGTTCCCCTCATTATGTTCATTCTTACAGTTATTATTATGTAAGGTATACACCTCTGTATCTTGTATTTGGGCTACATAGGACCTTAGTCCTCTGTCCACTACCTATATTTAATAATAATAATAATAATAATAAGAATAATAATAATAATATAAACATGTTGACCGAACCATGCAAACAATTCACGTGCTGAATGTCCTAAGTCAGAGATAACGTATGGGTTGGGTGCATTCATTCAAAAGTTAAAGCAAAACCGAGTATACATGTTATCCTATCAACTTTTCCAAACTCATGCATGAAATGAAGCTTGTCAAATATGCAGAGATTTTGTTTAGCTCGTTACTGTAACGTTTCACATGGTAATCAATCTAAGTCAGATTCTTGACTGGTTTATTCCCTAAAGTTAAAAGAATATTTGCGCAATTTAGATTTCCTTCTTGGGGTTGTGTGCCCTTTATAGGGCATTGCCGTCTTCTCTCCATATCTCTGTAGTGTGCGTGTTAATTAGCCTACCGATATAGGAGACCTACAGCTTTACTTTGACTACGAATCACTTCTGCTGCTTCAGAGAAGACTTACTAGGCAGAATACCTCGATGGTTTGCTATTTCCTTCGAAGAGAACTTGTGCCATTCTTAATTTCAGTGGTCAGACGCACCCTTAGTAACAACAGTTGAAATTTCTTTTTAATTTAAATTAACAGCAAATATTTACTAGGCTTTAAACTACCTATAACAATTACCAGTTGAACTAAATTATCTTTAACAGTTTTATTTAGTTCAGAAACGTAAGTTTCTTCTTGCTCAGGAAGGGGTTGCAATATTTCTTCATAAATGAGTCGAATCTGTATAAGATGTCTTGTTGGCGAAAGTCTTGAACTCTTCAAAACCCTTGGTCATTTGAATGGTATGAAGGAGACGACCAACGACCATGGCAGTGATTTCGCTGAAACGTTCGGGGATTATGTAGGGCTGCGAGCTAAGCCAAAGTGGCGAAGGATGGGATTGAACCCACGTCGGCAAGCCCAATTCAATTCTCACAGTCAGTTCTAACGTTTTACGTGGTAATCAAACTAAGGCAGACTTTAAAAGAATATTTGCGCACGGTATATACATTAAATGACACACATTTCTTAACAGCACAGACACCATTTTACATTTTTACATTAAAAATTAGGCAAATGTGCACATTTTACTAATTCATTCTTGTATTAACGTATGCTGTCCTCTCCTAATAAATTTTATTAGCAAACAATGATGCCCCATACTGACCTAAAATATGATATTTGGTTTACTTTTCTCAATATTTAACGTAATGCGGCTGGTCTCTTTCGAAAAATACAAAGAGATAAGCACCGTCGATATTATCCTTTTCTACCAAATTTATGTAAATATCAAATAATGAGGGACTCGAACGGACCTCATGATGTATACTTTATTTAGCTCAATATTTAAGACAAAAAGGTTAGGTAATCCAGATCGCAAAATATGAAGAGGGTAGGTACCCTTACACGTCCTCCATTTTAATGTAAATCAATAGTGCAATTTTTGGCCGTACACAGAATATAAATTCAAAGATTCGTTCAATCAGCTCAATATTTAGTAAACACAATTTGTCTAAAAGAGCGTGGCAGACAGACAGACACCTTTTCGGAAATTGTCCGATTTATGATCTGTGGAGTAAAAAGTGTTTTTCATTTTTTATAAAATTAAAGATTTAAATTAGTTCTTCAAGGATCGGTGCTTATTTGTCATTTTTAACAATTTTTTTGAACGTTTTCGGCAGACACACCTAAGTATCAAGCAGGCAACACACTATACGCTGCTGCGATGCCAAGATTTTTAAAGCACTAACCATAAGATCTTGTAGGTAGGATTAACAATTATTGAACTGAATTATGAATAAATTGTTTACTAGTTTATAAAATTATTTCATTTGTTAAACCGCATATTTTTTATGTTACTTATATCTAATACTAAATATAGTAAATAGACGAAAAATAGAGTATATTTTCAGTGTATAGAGACCAAAAAATTTAAATAAACGGTTTCTTACTTAGAATTGTATATACAAATGTTAGTTAGGAATTGTTATTGTGTATGGTAAACAACCTTGAGTAACTTTCTTTTTTAACTTGTTAATCCTAGCTACAATGCCTTATGGTTAGTGGTTTTAAAAATCTTGGCACCGAAGCAGCGTATAGTGTGTTGCCTGCTTGATACTTTTGCATATGACAGTACATAACTTACGCGTCGCAGACCTAGTCCTAAAAACTCCAGGGCTATTCGATTTCAAGTAAATTTAATACCAACATGTAGCACAAGAGGAAAAAACTTGGCAATGGAATTTTGAAGTCATGTGTGTTGCACTAGGTAGGTACCATAAAATTAAACAAAACCAGTGACAGTTGCTTGGAGTAAGTGGAGTTATTTTGACTTCAAAATTCCATGATTCTTTTAAATTTTGTGCTTGCTCATACTAGTTACATAGATCTTGGTAGAAGATACGAATTCTACCTGCGATTTATAAAGTGAACACATTAGAATTAACAAATGAAATCAAGATTGTCCAAAAGGGTTCAAATATCACAGCTATACCTATCAGAACCAACTCGTATATACGATACTAGATTACAGTATCTTAATTTTAATCTTAATAGCATTGTGTGAAAGTGCTTTTCAGCATAATCTTCCCACTTCTGTAATAATTTTTGTAATAGCGTCTGAATACTAAGATAAGTTCTCTTCAGAAACTGGAATCTCTTGCTTAATAGTAATAATTATGTTTATTGCACAGATTGGTATTTTTGTGTTTTTAGAATTTAGAACATAGTAAATTGTATGCATTTTAAAAAAGTTGAGTTTGAAAGTTTTTCTGAAACAGGAACGAAAATTTGTTTAAATTAAGCATCAAAACATCATATCTGTGATAAGATGGAGTTACACTTATAATATTATCCTTACAAGTGACATCCACAATTCACCATCTTTGTTTATCTCACCAAACTCATTTTAACCACCTGTTTTTCAGTTCCTCACATTTCATCCCCATTTTGAATATTTTTGCTGTCTGTTTTAAAGTATTACCTTTATTATTTCTCTAATAGTGTAATTTCCATAACAAAAGTTACATTTATCTCAACCTCCATTTAAAGATATAGCAATTTCCCATTTACTTTTGCAGCTTCCTCGTTTTCATATCTGAATTTTTCTGTCTTGCGTTTCAGCCGTTTCCCTTTTGTGAGTTGATTAACGAATTGATTCTGTTACTGTGGTTTCTGTTATATCTGTGTTTCTTACGGTTCTGATTATTATTTTCCTTTGTGATTACACGGAACATTTTTACAATATTTAATAATATTTTAGAAAATTTCTTTCGAATTCATATTTTTATATGGAGATAGGCGGCTAAGATATCAGTATTGTTGAAAATCTTATGTTTCAGATTACCTAAGTATTAACCTAAATTTACTTATTTTCTATTACATAAGTAAAATGATAAAGTAACAAATATTAACACATCAGATTTTAAATAAAATTTCAAAACCTACACACACGAATCCCAAACCTTTAATGTCTTGTTTCCGTGTTATGAGGGTATCAATTACGAGGATTAATTACGATATAAAAATTATTAATTAGAAGTAATTCAAAACCTGAACCCTGCAATATGTAATTTGGAACGTCACATAACTTGAGGTGTCTAGAAATATATTCATTAAATGTCATCCCTCGCAAAAACCTTGTTTGTGCACGTGATGTAATTAATTTCGTCCCTCAGTTCATGACCAGTTCTTAAATTAACAATACAGAAAGACCATTCCGGAACAAAACGTGTAAAACTTGTGCGTGTAAAACGTTGAATTGTAAATATGAATTTTAAAAGATTTTGGTTGTAAAAGTAAATATGTATCTAAGAATCTTTGTTTTTGCATTTGATTAAATTGCATACCTCTGTTACCTTAAAATATTATGATAGAATAATCGAATTAGCACACCAAATAAAATGAATTAAGACATGCTAGGAATGACCAAAATAATGTGAGAAGGGAAAAGGATAATGAAATGTAACAGAAAGACCAAAGGAAATACAGAGGAATTTCAAGGTTACTACGATAGAAAATTGGCAATAATTCAAGTTTACGGCCGCAGGCTCGGCTTTTACGGTTTGTAGAACACGCAATACAAGAGATAATCATAGGCGAACAGTACACGAGTCAACGGAGAAGAAGCTGGAAGCGCTATAGGACAATTTAGAAGAGCCCCAAGAAACGATGAGGAATCGCGCTATTAGACTTTGCACAAAAGCATCGATTATTTTTTTATTAATACTTATTTGAAACTAAGACATCATGGACTTGGGGATCCCCATATGGACTATACAAACACCAAATCGACCACATACTAACAATGAAGATGGTAACAAACCTAAAATAACTAAACCAATTTGAGTTGAGCTCCAAACATAGATCATTGCAAGCAACAGTAATGTTGTTCAGAATATTCAGAATAAGAGAAGAAAGGCAAGAGAGAAGCGTTTTAGATTAAGATAAATACAAAGAAGCTGCGAAAGCGAAAGGACATCGCATTAAAGGAAGCTTTCAATTAATGCAAGTACAAAATATGTACTTCTTCTTCTTCTTCAATTTATACCGTTGGTCTGTTGCTGATATCAGTTGTTAATCTTCTTGGGATTGGGATGTAGATATCCAACTATCACGCCTGGAGGCCTGCCTGGTAATATATAACCAGATGGTTAGTTATTCATCACAATATTGGACAGTCTTCCATTGTCCATTCTTTGAACATGCTCCTTCGACTCCCTTCGGCGCCTGCGGCTGGACTTGGCTATATCTACAACTTTGCTTGTGTTTCTTATTGTTTCGTTTCTTACTTTGTCCCTTATAGTTTTTCCTATAACTTTGCTTGTGTTTCTTATTGTTTCGTTTCTTACTTTGTCCCTTATAGTTTTTCCTATAGATAATTGCTCGTAAGATTTTCATTTCGTTTATCGTGAAGATGTCATGTCTTTCGTTTTCTTTGTGTCTGCTCAAGTTTGGGCAGACAATCGCCACAGATTTGTTTCGCCAGATTACATTATTTAAACTGTCAAAGATAGACGTGGCTTTAATGGTTTGTTGCAGAACTTCTCCTCGTGGGTTGTTATAGCTGGATATACCTATTCTTAAGCATGTAAATTTCATTAATAGCTCAATTATATCGTTTAGAGATAGAAGCACTCCGCAGACAGTGGAAAACTCAACTATAGTATTAACATATAAAAAAGCCAATAAGGATGACACCGAAAACTATAGACCGATCGGTCTACTATCTGTAATATATGATATAAACAAAAAGAAAACAATAGCACAATTAAACACAGACCAAGCAGTTGAACAAGCGGGTTTAAGGAGTGGTTTGTCAACCATGGACCATTTACACGCATTGAACCAAATTTTTAAGAAGTGCAAAGAATATATTTTTAGAGTGGCATACCCTTACAGGGCGTTGGCGTCTTGTCTCCATATGCCTGTGGTGTACGTGTGTGAAATGGCCTACAGGCATAAGGGACTTACGACTTCAGTTGAGCTCCGAACTATGGAAATGCTTGCACTTCTACACTACCTCGGTGGTATTTTATTGTCTTCCGAGGCAAGCGGTTGGGTAGTTCCCACGAATGCTTGACCATGAGAATCGAACCTGGGCCATTCTAAATCTCAGTGGTTACACGCACGTTGAAACAACTAAGCCACGACCAAGAATATAACAAAACAAAAGCTTTCGATAGTTTGGAACAGCTTGTCAAACTCAAGAAATATCCATTAAAGTATATTAGAATCATAGCAAAGATATATAAAGATAATAGAGCTGTAATACGAGTAATACAAGATCGAAAATTTGAATTAAAGAAAGGAGTGGAACTAGGAGATCCCTTGCCTCTAAACCTATTCACAAGCAATATCGGAAAATGTATTTAGAAGATTCAACTGGGAAAGGCATGGGACCAAAATAGAGGAAGAAGCCTGACCAACGTACAGTTTTCAGAAAGAAAAACCTCTATAACTACAACGATAAAAGGTCTAATATCCGAAACTACGAAAGCCAGATTAAAAATAAACTGACAGAAATCCAAGCCGCTAACAAATCATAACGAACATGATTTGCAAATCGAAGGTATCAAACTAAAATCGATGAAAGAGATAAGCTGCTTAGGACAGACATTGGTTTTCGAAGGAAAGATGGAAAACAAAGTGAATAGACGAACAAGTAGTATAGCATGAAAAGAGTTCTGGACTATGAAGGAAACAGTGAAAGGAAAAAGGAAAAAGTGTTCAGTACAGTATCAAAAATTAAGAGTGGCACAATCAAGGAGAGATCATTGCTAGGTATAAATTTATCTGGAAAAGTAAAACTAGAAGAAATAAGGAGGATGGGAGTCGAAGATATCATAGAACGATGCAAAAGGTTAAAATGAAACTGGGCAGGGTATATGGCTTGGCCACCAGAAAACCGATGGGCACGAATAATCAGAAACTGGATCAAGAAAAAGGAACCGTTTGAAGAAATGCTGGATAGATGAAATTAAAGAATTCGCTGGATAGGCCACACAAAACCGCAAGACATACTGGAAGAAGGAGACGTTTGCCCTTTGTAGGGGCAATCAAAGCTAGTAGGTGACAAATATCTATTAAATGCTACTTGGCAGTTGCGAAGTGCTGATCTGCAGAGATGGTCTAAGCTATTACACTCCGTTTTTATGTATCAAACCATAACATTTTCCCAAAATTCTGAATGATAAGTATATTGGTTTTCTTACGGTTTTCTTACTCTCTTTCTCTCCTGCCCATCATTTTATTTTTTGCATTCTTTTCCTGTGATTTTCCCTTCCGGATTATAAATTTAGAAAAATTTTCTCTTTCTGCTTCTGCTTTTTTGTCTCTCTTCCCCTTTACTCTCTCCTGCTCCATCATCCCTTCACATCCTTTTCTTCTCGGATAATAGGTCGTAAATTTTCTCTTCTCCTGTACGTCTGTCTGCTTCTCTCGTTCTCTCTTCCACTCCCTCTTCTTTTCTCTCTCACTCTATCTTTCTTTCTTCATCTCACCCTCTATCTGTCGGCGCGCTCCTATTGCTGTCTCTCCCCCCTATATTCATCACTCTTCCTTACTCCTCTCCCTCTATCTTTCTCTCTTGTCATTTTATTCTTTCTTTTTGAATATTAACTTTTCTATTCTCACTTCTTGTGTTTGTTGTCTGTCTGGCTTCATAACTCTCCTCTCTTTTTCTACATTTAATTTCTTACATCCTTTGTGTCTGACTTTCTCTGTATTCAACGTTCAGCTTGTAAAAACTGTTTTCTGTTACCTTCTTCATTAATTTAAATAAATCTGCTGAGTTAATTTAAAAATTTTCTAAACTTAACGCCATTTTATATACTAATGGCCGATCTCACCGACAATACTTATCACTAAAGCTTAGCTAAGTAGTTCTTAAAATAAAGCTGTTCTTAAATTTGTGTTTTGTCTCACCAAGCGAGTTAAGTCGCGACTTAGACAAAGTCTAGTTCGATTTCCGCCACTAAAGCGGCAAAAGGCTTTTGCATTGGTTAGCACGTTCGAAATCGATAAACGGAAGTACTGCTTCATACAAATGGGGATATGACCATTTTTTGACTTTTAATTGACAGAACGCGGCGACTTACAGGTTATAGGTTAAGTGCCGTTTTAAGTCACCGAAATTGGTAACTTATATTTAAGACGTTTTTAGAGACATAAGTAAGACTTGCAGAAATAATAAATCGTTGTCCAAGTTCATTTTTTGAAGTTCCACTACTTTTTACTGACAGAAGTCGGCAACTTATAGATTAAGTAGCGTTTTAAGTCACCGAAATTGATAACTTATATTTAGGACGTTTTTAGAGACATAAGTAAGACTTAAATTGACGGTGAGACCGCATAAGTATGTCTTAAGCAACTTAAGTCTTTCTTAAATTTTAAGAATACTCGGTGAGATCGGCCATTACTAGCATTTATTATCATTTTCAAAATATAAAAGTAGTGCGATTTAGTACGTATTTTTTATAACAATTAAATGAGCCTTGAAAGCAGATTAACAATACCGCATGGGTTGCAGGATCTCTTTAAACGATTTTGTACGCTCATTTCAAAATGTTTAAATTTTTTACGGCATAAAAAAAATGAGAACGATTATTTCTTATCCCAAGGGACACATTTCTATGGCTTGATTATAGGCCACAGCTATGACTCTAGCTGAATACTGATAATCCTTGGCCCAACGTTATTGCGGTTATTTTTTACTTTTAACCTTCGCCATAAAACACTGTTATAAATATACCTTTCATTATTCTGTATTTTGTATCTTCATTTAATACAGAATAGTGGAAATTTTATTTTCCCAGTGCAATATTAAATTTTATTTTTATCACCAAAGGTTTCGGCTGCAGATACAGCTTTTTATAAAAAAAGGTTTTTAATTTTGTGCGTTTAAAACAAGATTTCATTCTTTTAAGTATTTTTAGTTTTGTTATTTGTGTTGTCTGTACTTTTATTAATATTTAAAAATGAATGTTGCTGACTGAAAGTACAAAGAATACCAATGCTACTTTGATCTGCAAAGAATTAAATTATAATTGAATTTGTAATCCAAAATGTTACAAATTGGATTTCGAAAAGCGTTTCAGACTTAGATTTATTATGAGATTATTTAAACAAAAATAGCCTTTGGCTTTATTATAAATCCGGAAAATCGATTTTAATACAAACACAATTTAAGCTTCCCTAAACATAATCCTCAGTTCTCTAATAACTATTATCTCTCTTTTAATTCTGTTTCATATTCCAACATTTGAGATTTTTTATCAGCAAAGCCTTTGAATACATTTTCCCTAATTACGCCTTGTATTTACAGGAATTAAATCTAATATACCACTTGGGGAGTTTATTAAGAATATTCCCCATCTTAAAAAAGCATTCATGAAATGAAAAAATCGTTTTCATGCAGTAAAGCTTTTGTTTTAATTTCGCCGAGCAATTTTTAAAATGTTTTATTCATGAACCTTTTATATTTAAATCTAGATGTCTTTAAAAATAACTGTAAGGACGTGACAGTCTAAATAACAAACTAATGAAAAGAGCAAGTAGAAGAAAGGCAAATGGCAAATGAAAATGGGTTTTATGTAAAAACGTAAATTTAAAATTAAATCCACGGTGGAGCAGCGCTCCTGCTATATTGGAACTTGTAAGTCTAGACCTAATTTACTAACGTGCTTCGATATTTATCAGCTTGCGAAGAAGATACAGTAAACACCTTCGAGCGAGGAACTTGAGGTTGTATTCTCTAATGCAACAAAATAGATTAAAAACAAATTAACTTTATATGTTCCATCTAATAAACTTACAGGAAGTGAACCGCAATGTTCAAATAGTTGGCTTAATATAAAGTGTTAACATCAAAAAGGGATAATTAAATTCGGCTAAACATATTCTCTTACAAGCTTTATTTCCTTCTCTTGAGTTTAACAAAATTACGAAACAAGGGTTCAACAAATACTATATTAAACTGGAATGAATGCTCTTGGAATTTACATTTTCTTTCCGTTACATTACGACGAAAACACTAATTAATTATTAATAAGCTTTCCATGAAGGGGACTACATTAAAATAAAGTTTTAAATTGGTTAGATTTGCTACGTAAGTTAGGTTTTTAGATAAAGGGCGCACTCTACACAATAAGGACAGCTTTAATTGTATTTGTATCTTAGCAGCTTCTATATTAGATTACTAGTAATTGGTATCCAAGTAGCCAAAGAATACAAAAATAGAAGCTGATATAAAAGTTTTATATGTCACGAAATTCTCAAAATGTTTTCACATGAAGTGGAACGAATAAAATTCATTCTTCACAAACACCTGCAAAATATAAACTCGAGACTTTATCAAATTGCAAATTAAAGTTGCCTAAGTAAACGGTCGGAGATGTTCTTAAAAATTTCAAATAACGTCTGTCTGACTATCGAAAGGAAGCCTAGTGAACACGGTAGAACGGATTACAAAATGGCCACGAAGGTGGTTCTCGAAGTATATGCCAAAAATCCCAAGGTTTCTTCTGGTGAAGTTGCTAGGAAAGTGAAAAAGTCTCGGACATTTATGCAAAAAGTCAAAGCCAACGCAGGATTAATAATATATTATAATATATAACAAATTTGTATATTTGGGGGTGAAACTGAATTCAACGGGTACAGAGGATGGCGAAATTGGTCGAAGAATAATCACAGCCAACAAAGCCTACTTCGCAACGCCTCAATTACTTAAATCAAAAAAGCTTCCACCGTAATAATAAGCTAAGAGTGTATAAGACCTATTGTAAGTTATGGACGCGAAGGATTAATATCTTAGAAAAGAAAGTACTGAGAAAGATACCGGGGCCAGTTAGGGACAATGACATCTGGAGACCCATATACGACAATGAACTGCATAGACTTTTTAAAGAGCCCCCACTCTCAGAATTTATTAGGCTACAACGGTTACAGTGGGCCGAACACGTGGTCATAATGGAAGATAAAAGCCTGTCAAAAAGAACATTAAACAGCCGAATGAAAAGTAAAAGGCCAGTGTGGAGATGCACGTGATCGGGAGATAGGCATGGAGGCAGAAAGTACAGGAGGCCAAGACTCAATTTGGGCTGCAGTGTCATAGAAGAAGGAGAAGAAGAAGAGCAGGATTAAGTAGTTTCACGGCTCAAACTATACCAGATAGGGATGCGAAGCAAAATTTGATAGCAAAATCTCGCTGCAGGAAGCTTTACGAAAACAAGTTGACGTCATCCAAATGCGTTGTAATGGATGATGCAACCTACTGCTTCAAAAATTGTAAATACTGTGCTGTCCAGGATTTTTATACAGAACTAAGTCGTCCAGACTGCAAACGTAAGTTAAAAGCAAAAATTCCTTGTTTGGCAAGCAATATGTATGTGTACTCTAAAGAGCGCTCCTTTCATCACTTCTGAAACTATGGACGCAGATACGTACCGTAAAGAGTGCCTTCATAATCGCCTGTTGCCATTTCTGAAGAAACAAGACACTAGTCCACAATCTGTCTAGACCTAGCGACGTGTAATTACTCGAAGGACACGATTCGGTGGTATCTTACTTCTTACTACCCTCCCATTATTTTCAATTTTTGATAATTGGCATTGGAATGGGAATGCGCGAGATTCAACTTTTTCTCTGGTGAAAATGCGTTTACTATACATCATTTCTATGAGTAGTACACTTTTTGAACGATAGGTCACTAAAACTTTTATAGAGTTTGTTATTTTATGCCCAGATTACCTTACTGAATCACTTCAAACTGTTAAACTTGCTTAGCGCGTTTGGCCTGCATTTACATAAAACACCTAAAAGCGTAGTAAAGCGTATGAATTCCTAAAAGGTTCCGTACGGACAGATTTGGAGGACAGATTTGAAGGAAGAATAAATATACTTTACTAATTGTGATAATAATAATAATAATATCTTTATTTTGCAAAATTCAGCTGAACCTTGTTCTTTCATTTAGGCCCTAATAGTCCAGTCAATAAAGGGTTTGTAGAATGCATGGAGGGTGTCACAATTTTTGACTTCAGGGCTTTGTTTGGAGTCGTTAGGAGGTAAACATACTAAAAGTCCCCGGACATAGGTTGTGAGCGAGGTGCAGGGGGGGGGGCCGAGAAGAAGCAAAAATTGTGACACCCTCCGTGCATTCTACACCCCCCTATTGAGCGTTCGTTGACTGGACTATAACTTTTTCATTGCCAAAATTAAATTAAATGCTAATTATGATGTGGAATTAAAATATAAATGTAATTATAGAAATTTCACAATTGTAATTTATTCTATTAATGACGTCATCTTTATGTGTTTTCGAGCATTTCTTTGTAAAAGGTACAGCAATTGACGGTGGGGGTCTGCAAAGTTTTGACATGAGAAACAATGTAATATGTTCTGAAAAGAGATCCGTCTCAACCTTACAAAGAAGTATAAAGTTTATGGAAAACAGCGTTGCTGTATTACATCAAGTAGCGCCTATGGACCGTCAAAACAACGCTGTTTTGATAAAAATAGCAGTACGGTTGAGAAAATGCTTAAACCGAATAAAAACAAACATGCTCCATATAGTCCAGTAAACGAAGGATTTTACCCTACAAAAGGTCGGGTAGTTCTGAATTTTTGATATGTTGTATACGATTGTTGGTTAGTGAAAAATCCAAATTTCCACAATTCCCCCTCCTCCGCTCCCTCCGCCATCGTGTGGAAACCACCGAAAATCGGCACTTCTTTCAGTTTCTTGCCTATAACTTCTTTATGGTGAATTTTAGCGCAAAAAAAGTTATTTACCCAATTGTAGAGGACAAAATTTCCTGAAAATTTTTTATTTAAAGTTTTTTTGTGCGATTAATATCAACGGAGCTATGAAGCTTCCAAAAAAGGCTAAAATTGCGTACTTAGCAAAATTTTGAGTTTGTTTGCACTTTACATCGCAATAACTCCGTAACACTTAATTTTAGCGTCAAAGCCCTTATAATCAATCTTGTAGAGAATTTAGTTACCTACAAAATCCATGTATCAAGTTTTTTACGTCCAATGCAACAGAGTGGGGATAAATTTACAAAGAAAAAACGAAAAAGGAGATTTTTTCAAGTTTAGTGCAGCAACTCCCTTTGGTTCATTATTTCTAATAATAAAAGTATTACCTTTCATTTCAAACAGAATAATCTTGATAGATCCGTTGATATTAATCGTATAAAAAAACTTCACATGACAAATTTGCAGGAAATTTTGTTCTATACAAGTCGGTAAATAACGTTTTTTGCGCTAAAATTCATCAGAAAGAGGTTATAGGCAAAAAACTGAAAGAAGTGCCGATTTTCGGTGGTTTCCACAAGATAGCGGCGGGAGCGGAGGAGAGGGAATTGTGGAAATTTGTATTTTTCACTAACCAACCATCCTATACAGCATATCAAGAATTCAGAACTACCCGACCTTTTGCAGGGTAACCCCCCTTTTTCGGCTCCGTTTACTGGACTAATAAGAGCTTTCTAATGTTCAGTTCAATTGTAATAATAGTAGTATATTATGCAATGAGCATTTAATGATATCTATTAAGACACGAGTATGAGAATTAAGACACGAGCCGCAGGCACCTTCTGAAAAGCTGCTACCTAACCTTATTTTTGACAACTTTGCTGCTATTGGTTATCTCAATTAAGAAACATCAACAACTCGCGTAACTATGGTTACCAAATAAAATACTTTGCTGCTATTGGTTATAAACTTGTATCTTAATGAAAAATCTGTATCTTAATGAATATCATTAAAGTACAGGTTGTAAATGTTTAATAATGGTATATTATAGACCAATGTAGAGAAGACATTTTTCTCAGCCGAGCAGTATTATTTAATTAAATAAGTTGTGAGGCTGAGAAAAGTCTTCTCTACCGTGGTTTATATACTATTTTTTTCACTACTAGCACCTTTATTCCTTTTAATTAATCATTTTTACATCAATAAAAAATAAAATGACAGTTGCATATATTTATTTCTAAATATCCACAAAAATCAAATAGCCTTGCTCGAAAACAAGGGGAGAGGTTAATTTCAATTGACATTTGGGTAAAACATATTTAAAATAGGCACCTAAATGCAGAGCAATTGTTTCTATTATTAACAAGTAGTCAATAATAAAAAATTATTGGCCACTAGGAGAGAAAATCATCTTCTGGGCTCGAAAACAAGGTCAATAATGACATCTTCTAATACTACTAGTGAAAAAATCAATTAAAGTATGGGAGTAGAAAAACATATATAATATGATCAAAAACTATTGGACCGTGGTTGCTGTGCAAGTCAAAAATCATCTCTGAAATTATTTACTTCTATTAGTTTTTACGTTACTGACATCTGCCAAAAAAACAACATTTTTATAACTAAACAAAATTTAGTTGAGATTTACAACAAATAATTGCACAGGATGTTCTTTTTGAAACATTTTTAGTTACAGTCTGTTCACTTTTGAAAGATGTGAAGTATACATCAATTACGTATGTACAAATAATGAATGTAACTAAATTCATAGATGACTTAAATTCCACAGCAAGCGCTATCCTGAGACAATGTTCATGGCAATTTATTGAAAGTTGCATATATAGTAGTAGATTGCAAGTATTTATTTACCAATTAGCAACTAGTTGTAGGCGGTCGTGGCTCAGCTGGTTCAGCGTGCGTCTGACCACTGAGATGGCCCGGGTTCGATTCCCAGGGTCATATATACACCAAAAATACCCGGCTGCTTCTCTTGGAAGGCAATGGCAAACCACCGAGGTGCATTCTGCCTAGTAAAGACCTCTCTGGAGTTGTGATTCGGAGCCCACGTTAAGGTGTAGGTCGCCTATGTCTGTAGGCTACTTGACACGCACACCACAGGCATATGGAGAGAGGATCGGCAACGCCCTGTAAAGGGTATGCCACTCTAAGAAGAAGAATCAGTTGTAGCTCCCAGCATACTTCTTTGTTTAAAATTGTTTTCTGTAATCAAAAATAAGGAATATTTACTATAGACTATAGACAAACAGTTTTAATGTTTCTGTCAAAAATCATTTTCTTTTAAAGTTTTTAATATGAGAAGTGTTAAGATCACAATAGCTGTCAATCATTTTAAGCCGATTTTCAGAAAAATATTGTAACGTTTTTAAAACGTCTGTTTAAAGCTTCGGTCAGTGGTGTGAACTATTTATTAACAAATTTAAACAACAGCACACTACTTTATTTACACAGTTTATTTTCACACACTTTAATTATTCCACGCACAGGTATGTACACACATCGGAAAAGTCTAAGGATATGTTTACAAAATTATAAAAATAAATTGTATAACCTTTACATTATACATTTAATGTATGTATCAGTTGAAATGCTCAAGTCTGAATAGTTTGTTGTGGAAAACACGTGAAAGCGAGAACAAAAACGTGATAAACACGATAAATGTCAAAAATTGAATTCCTATGCTCCGTTGAATTGTTCGACTTTATTCATTCAACAGTAATTTTTGCTTAGTAACCTCATTGAAAATATTGTGTTGTACAATGGAACGACAACATTTAACTTTAGAAGAGATGAATCGAGCTGTAGGCCTTCTTCAAGCTGGCATGAAGCAAGTCGACGTAGCTGAGCAGACAGGTGTTTCCCAAAGTGTCATCAGCCGGTTATGGCGGCGTTTTAGGGAAACTGGAAGTCCGGCCGAACAACATCCAGGACGTGGTCGCTCTACAACAGCAGCTCAGGACAGATTTTTGGTTTTAACTGCTAGAAGGCAACCTACAATTACAGCACCTGAGTTAGTTATGGAGTTACATCGGGCGCATAACTTCATCGTTAGCCGCGATACTGTCAGAAATCGTCTCCACGAAGCCAATCTCCATTCTCGACGACCACTCAGATGCCCACCTCTCTCTAGAGGCAATCGCGGAGCAAGATTAGAGTGGTGTCGAAATTTTCAGAACTGGGATGAAAATGATTGGGCTACAGTTTTGTTCACTGATGAGTCCAGATTTGGATTTCATCCAGATTCTCGTCGGACAAGAGTGTGGAGACGATCCGGAAATGTGGAACGTTTGAGGCACGTCCAGGAAGTACACAGTTACAGAGGTGGTACTGTAATGGTATGGGGCGGAATAATTATTGGCGGTAGAACCGAGCTCATTTTTCCCAATGGTTTCCTGACAGCTCAGCAATATTTGGATAATATTCTTCAACCCCTTGTGCGTCCATTTGCTGGTGCTGTTGGTGAAAACTTCCGTCTCATGCATGATAATGCTCGTCCACATGTCGCGCGTATTGTAACGAACTGGTTGACCAACGAGGGAATTGAAGTATTGCCATGGCCAGCACAATCCCCGGATCTTAATCCAATAGAGCATGTGTGGGACATGCTTCAAAGAAGAATTACTCCATACATGGGCAACATTCACAGTGAATTTAGATTCAGGGAGCTTCTGACGGCAGAATGGGCACGTTTACCCCAAGAAGATATTGACAATGTTATTTTGTCTATGAACAATAGGTGTAGAGCTGTGATTAACCAACGTGGAGGTCATACTCTGTACTAAAATTTATTTGTTTGAATTTCTCGCGAATTGTACGTATAGCTAAAAAAAGCTTATTTTGTTAATTTCTTTTTTTTTATAAATACAGTTTCTTTTTACAAAAAATGTTTACCTTATTTTATTACATATTAAACAATTAGTAATACCAGATATAAATATTTTTGGAAAACTACGTTGTTAATTGAAATACCTACCTTTCAAAAAATATCCTTAGACTTTTCCGATGGCACTTGGTCCCCAGTGGTAGACTGGTTGTTCGCTAACGAAACACGCCTTATACTATGTGTCCAAGATAAGAACGAACAGCATGGGGATCTTGAAAACGGTAAAAGATACAGGGTGGCTCAAATTAGAAAAAAGTTGCGTAATTTTGAGTTCAATGAAATGCCACCTCAAAATTTTAAAAATTCCGAAGATACCTGGAAATAACCGAAATTTTGGAAAAACGTTTTTATTTTTTTCTGAGTATTTGAAGAGATATTTAAAATTAATTCACACTTTCAACTTCTTCCCCTCTACAAGATGGCGTTATCAAATTTGAAATCCGGCGTTTCGTCTCTGAGAAAACGTTTTCAAGATCCCCATGCTGTTCATTCTTATCTTGGACACATTGTATACCAACTGCGGCAGTCGAGAATAATCCGGATCGCACCAGATGTGTAGCGAATAGGCGAGGACATTTTAAACACTTTCTCTACAAATTCTACTCTTAAAGAAGAATTTCTAACGTTTTCAAGGTTCTATTCTTAATTCCAATCAAATTTGCCCTACGAGACCCTTTGTTTGATTTTTTGTTTTATTTTCGGTATAAGGAGGTAAACGTAAAAACTAATTGAATAATTAAGTATACGCTTATCAGCATTTTAAAATAAACATACGGCCTGGTAGGACAAATTCTATTGAAATTATTTAGATTCTTATTTACCTATATATCATTATACAGTGTGGTGATAAAGTAAGGAACAAAATTCATAATTGCGTTATTTAATGTTTTCAAGCAAAACGCTTGGACAGGTCGATTTTATTTTTTAATTAGCCACCTTATGACATAAAAATTTTACTTATGACGTCATGTATTTTTGCACAATGACGTCATCATTGGTTTTTTTAAATGACAACCCCAATTTTTTTTTGCTGGTTTTTATAGATGGTCCAACTACTTAAATGATGCTGTAAAAAAATTGTTTTGTTTTTGTTTTTGTTTTTGAGAAAATAACACACTTTAAAAAATAAAAATTTATCTTTAATGGAAAAAAATTATTATTACACCCAACAAAAAAACAAAATTTAGCGCAAATGTTGAAATTGTTCTCCACCAACCATTTGGCACTGAATTTTGTTTGTTTTTAGGGTGTAATAATAATTTTTTTCCATTAAAGATAAATTTTTATTTTTTAAAGTGTGTTATTTTCTCAAAAAAATGGTTATGTAAGGGACCAATTTTTTACGTCACCATTTAAGTAGTAAAAAGGCCTATGCAAAACAGCTGAAAAAAATTGGGGTTGTCATTTAAAAAAAACAATGATGACGTCATTGTGCAAAAATGCATGACGTCATAAGTAAAATTTTTATGTCATTAGGTGGCTAATTAAAAAATAAAATTGACCTGTTCGAGCGTTTGGTTGAAAACATTAAATAACGCAATTGTGAATTTTGTTCCTTACTTTATCACCACACTGTATATCAAGAATTGTCTCAAATCAATTTTTGAGTCCGTATTTTGTATAGAATGTTTACCGGAATTTGCGTTAACGTTAGCCACTTGGCGCAGCAGTCCATCCTTGAGGTATACCTTTATTTAAAGCTAAAAAGCAACTGCGGTGACTCCATTTAATTGATCTATTGTTTTCTACTATATAAACAATTTTTAATTAGCTCTAAAGAAGACGAATTACAATTAAAATATTCATGTTTTTAAGAACGATCGCAAAAATATCAAATTCCTTTGTATAATATAGTAGCACCAACGCAACATTTTCATTATTGCCCAGTTTTCCCTTTTGTTTTTTTATTTCTTTTATCTATAGTCAATGCACAAATGTAATTTATTACTTTATAATTTCTGTAATCTAGACAAAGTGTATTTTTAAAAACTCACTTAATATCGGAAAACGAATAGACAAAAGAAGTTTCCGTAGAATTCGCAGTAAATTCGTCCTGTCACCATAACTTACAGCTCACAAACGGTAATGTATTCAGCAATTTCTTGACAAAATTAAGCGAGTGATTTAAACCACCGAAGATAGATAACTTGAGACTGCATCTGAAAGTCTAAAACGTAGATATATCACTGTTGTAGACGATGCGCCCACAACTATTTTGGGGCTCAATAAGAAACCCTTTCCTGGAGTATTCGAAAATCCTTCCGAAAGAATTTTAGCCAGTGACTGAGTACCATGCTAACCGCGCCCTAGTAAGAATTTCCTAATAACTCAGCAATTCTTTAATTAAAACGAAACGTAAGAAACGGAAGAAAATTGAAGAGAGAGATTAAGTTAAATTACGAGTAATATTCGTCGGAAATTGTAAAATTAAATTGGTTCGGATTTACTTGTACATGACCGAAGGCAGTTGCGAAAAATTAAAGTTTTTATCGACGAAGTTAGTACCCCCTATTTAAAGTTTGTAACGATATAAACCAGCAGAAAGAGATTTACTTGCTTCAAAGGTTCGAAAAGTTTTTGGACGAACATTACAGAGCGTTCGTTTGATGCAACAATCCAGAGCTATTTCAGAAGTTGAAATATTCTTTGTTAATATTAAATACTTTCATAAGTTTAAGGTAAAATGCCGAATCTTAATACTAATTTTAATTTGTAATCAGACGTAAGGGATTTTAAGCTTTATCGCGAATACAGTACGAAAATCCGATTTAGGTGTTTGTTTTGGAAATAACTAAATTAAAATGGGATTCGAGGAATGGAAGGAAGGACAAACATTTATATAAAGATTTATGCAGAGATTTGTTATTTTTTTTTGAAAGCTGCCACAAATCCTACTTTAAATGTTCAATTGAAAAGTTTGCGTCTATGCACATTTTAATTAAAATGTTAATTTAATTACAATTAATTTTACTTTCAACGTTTAAGCCTTATCGTCTAAATGCGGAGGATTAAGCGATTATATCAATTAAGCTCCGCAGTTTTATGGCAGCTTTAGTCTTAAGCTCGAAAATATGGAAGATTTTCGCGTATAAATCTTTCAAAATCCTTCGTTCGTTTCCTGAAATTCGAAAAAATTCTGATTGATAAGGGGCACGACTGAAACCTGAGCGACGTATGCAAAATTTAATCAAACTTTTTTAAATTAAAGTGGTGAACCGAAGCATTAGGAATATATTTAGGGTGTCTAAGGAAAAGTAAATTGGATGTTTTATTACCACCGCGCCTTTCCGATACACGCACTTTTCCCATCCATACTGAAAATTACTGTGCGAAAACCTGCACGGACTTCCCTGACTTCCGGATTCGGCGCGAGGAACGGAGACGGCAATAGACCTGTTAAATCGCGTTTTTAATGTTTTACACACCCTTTTACATGTGTACTTAGTCTGTAACCATTTCATTATTATTAATGGCCGTAATATTGGAAACCTACAGCCGGGTGTTGAAAAACAACAGCAAGTTTAACGACAGCGTGTGGCGGTTCGTTTAAATTAAGGCGTAAAATGTCAGCGTACTTTTTACTCGCTAAATTATTTAAGCGCTTTTTCCTAACCCTTGGAGGTTGTTTTTTGAAAGGAGAGGTCTCTTGACTTGTCACGGCATCAGTTCGAAGGATTGACACTTTTATGTGTGTGTTTGCCTATAATTGGCATGATAACGTTTCCCTAAAGGATATTATTCCGCTTATAAAGCATTCGCGATCTTTTTAAATCAAAGTAAACCTTTTCCTTGATGTAAACAAGATTAATTTTAAGGTTATAGCTCACGCTAGAGCAAGCTTTGTCAGTCTTATGCAATTCCTTATTCCTAATCGTTATGTATTAAACTTATTTATTCAATTTTGCCGTATAAACTGACGTTTATTTGTTTCTGGCCTGCCCATAAAAGTTGATGTTTTATAAACAATCGTTTAAAATTTTTATTCCGCTAGCGATTTAAAATTTTTATTCCGCTAGCGCTTTAAAAATGTCAAATCGCTTTAAAAATGTCAAGTAAATGTCAAAATTGAATAAACAGTTGTATTACACTTGCGGATTAAATTAATGTATTAACTCGCGGTATTAACGCGCTTGCGGCTACCGCCGCTCGCGCGTATAAACGTACCGCTCATTAAACATTAATTTAATCCGCATGTATAATAAATAACTATTATATAAATTAACTAAAGTCATTTGACATTTTTAAATTTTTATGTGCGTTTCTGGTTTTTCTAGATTTCGGCACTTTAATGATTTCAACAAATTGTTTTAGCCATCTCTCTGTTTTTATGCAAAAATGATATTGCATTATTAAGAAATATTACTTAAATACAAGTAGCTGTGTAACTTGCATAATTTACTATTCGTTTTTTATATCTTTATACATAATTCTGTTATGCCCTGGCGACTCATATCTTTGATACCCCCACTTACAGTGCTATTTTTAACAACACACTGATTAATTAAATATGTAGTAACTACTACCTTATATGCCTATCATTTTTAGAAATCTAAAAATCTTTGTATTTCTTCGTCAATAAGTGGGTTCTACAACAGACTGTGGCAGGTGAAATACTATTTCATTTGCAAAAATTTTTTAAAAATAAAAAGTGCGTTAAAAATCCTGAGGGTGCTGACCGAATTGTGTTTCCTATATGTAAATTAAGTCTAACTTGTGACTGTCACTGTCAACAACACGAAGCATGATTTGCAAAGCTAGATAATATAATTCTTAAAAGCATATTTCACTCTCACTCAAGTAGGCAATCATGGACAGTGAGATTAGTTTTGGTGCGAAACTCCAAATGTCCCATATACAGTAAGTAGATGGCCACCGAATTAGAAACTTTCAAAAAGTTTATTACAACATTTTAGGAATTTCATACCCTTAATCTTGGTGGCCAGAAATTTAATGAGACATGAGTAGTCATAATTCAGCATATTACATAAAATATAAACCTTATTTAATAGGAGTATTACTTAGCATAAAGACATTTCCAATTATGTACCAACTTGAGCATTATATAACTCCTGATTCCTCCTTGATGTGGCAATTCGCCAAATTTGATGCCATTGAGAACTATCGGGCTTTACTTTGTAACTGTACGTACCCCAGGTGTGTTACCCTTTACAGTTTTTCACTGTGATCGTCTAGTTTCACTAAGATTTCTTTTTATCCTCAACTCTTATTGGTTAAGTGAAAATCTTAGCCTTTATTTCGATAACTGACTATTTAGTCAGAGGACTCTTAATGTTGTTGTGATTCGTTGATCTAGAGTAGCTCACCTTATAAAACAAGAAATAAATAGTGAATGAACATCAAACTAGGCAGGTTAACTATGGGCAGTGGTTTGAATAATTATTATCCTTTTATTTTATTATTCTGATGTAATCAGGGTGGCCTGAGTGCGGTGTTTCGATCACAAGAAATTATCTTGGATGTCAGTGCGTCAGACAGATATGCGATACAAGATCGATCTTTTGTGGGATTGATATTAAAATCAATCGTAAGCGGCCGAAGCCAAAGGTGGTATTTCAACCAACCTTTAAAGTTTGACGAGGGTGCAATTTCCCTCCAATTGAGTACGTGCGCTATACACGACTCTTAAATTAACGAGTATATACGCTATGCACAACTCTAATGTAAATGAGTGAGCGTTGCTCCTCATGTAACGATAATGTACACTATGTACAACTCAGAATGTAGAGGTACTAGGTACCCTCGTACATTTTAAGGGATGTTTATCCCTATCGTTGATTAGTCAGAATTGTCGTATGGTTGTAGCTAATTGGGATCAGCCACTCACAACAGGTCTTCTTTAAGCTTTTGGATTTCTTCTCGCCTTAGTCTTTGGGTTTTCTTGTTTAAGTCAGCCTTCATGCCATCATTTTCTTGAAGTCTAGTAAAGTTTGAAGTGTAGTTTTCAGCTTCTGCATCGAGTTGCTCTTCTGTTCTCAGATTGATGTTCAGGTTAATACTATTCTAAAGATCGATTGTAAAACGTTTCCAATCAGTGCAGGTCTGGCTGCTCGTTTAATTATTTTTGAACTGAGTGTTAAAATGACAGCTGAGTGGTCAGAATTTAGGTCATAATTTTCTTCTTTTTTCTTTTTAAAATTAATTAAAGTAAACTATAAAAAACAACAATTTAGAAATAAAACATAATAAAAATTGTATAAATGTGGAACAAGCTTTTTATAAAAATTCTTTGTGGTTATTCTCCTACACTGACACTCCTACATATCCGCGTATCATATCAATAAACGACAATTTAAACTCTACATCCACATTTCTCAAAGTTCAACAAATTTCATATCTGCTTCACACAAACAGTTTTATGTAATAGCAGTGTAAATTCGGAAAGTTTCGTGGCACTGCAGACATAATATTTGCTCTAATTCGAATTACTACGAACATCTTGTATAGATTCTCACGTAAATAGTTTGTATATAGCAATAGAGTTGAGTACATTATCATGTATTTAACTAGAGGCAAGCACTCGCCTTTACAACTACACTAATTACCTAGACTAACAGAATACAACCTGTGGATACCTCTCGAATCTTCATAACTCCATTATTGGCAACTTGTATATTTCCCTCGACACTTAGTTTCTATTAAACTGTATTACAGGAGCATGTACTTGTATTTAGACGTTGGATTAGTCAAATAGGTTTAACAATACAAATTGTGCAGTAAGTAGAAGACTAACAAAACTTTTCTCGTCCTTTCAGTTTTTCGTGGTATAGTTTTGGTTGCAATTAAGAAAAAAGGGTATTTCAAACGACAAACATATAAAACAGGTGTTAAAGGCAAAATCACATACTATGCACCTAGATGCCACTATTATAAATTTACAATCAATCTAAGTATTGTAGCCATATAGGGACATACTATAAAGGGTTTTCCAAGCATTATTATTATTTTTAATTATTTGGTGTAAGTTTCTCAAGAACAGACACGAGTGGCAACGTTGAAAATGCTTCAGTTTGATCCTAAAACAAGACCCTCAAACGATAACTAGTCACACTTAAGATATTTAAATGTCGAAACTTCAAGATTCTGAAGGGTTGGGTAAATTACTAAGTTATAACAGCCTATAAATAGCCCTTTCAGAAAATCATATTTCAAACTAAATATAAACTTAGAAGGATTATTTTAAAACTTAGTTCAGTAGTGATGTTAAAATAAATAATCTCAATTCAAAAACTATCAGGAAGCGGTAACAGATCGTTCAACAGAATGGAAACCTGCAAGCAAAATCTTTTCGAATAATCCTATTTCTAAAGGGTTGAGCGAAGGTAGCTTCAACTAAGTTACTTTCTACGTCGTAATAACCGACAAGCAACTATTTTTAGTTGACAACCTCTCAAGGTAATACGAATTTTGACATAAATATTTTACGGGGTATTATTTTAAATTCAATGTTATTATATGTAGATAAACCAGTAATTTAATTAACATAATTTGTTTTAAACTGTTATTTTGCTTATGTTTAAATATTAAATGTGTTCATGAAATTTGAATTTGTGTAAAATGTCTAAGTTATTCTAGTTGTTTATTAATATTCCATTTAATTATCCTGCACGTAGTTCCACAATAAAAAGGCCTGAGGGTAGTTCCCAAGTCCTTTTAAAGACTAACTTAAATTCTTTTAACGCGTAGATTGAAGGATATCTCACAACCAACTTTCTCGGATGGATGTACTGTATTGCAGTTTTTTTCTCTTCTTTACAATTGAAAACCAGAACTTTTAAAGAATTTATTTCTATCAGATTAATTTAATAGATTTTCTAACATCGGCTTTGTATTGGGCCCTTCAGTTTCATTGTATTTCTTGAATTACCTACTCGAGTGTTTACTTATATTAAAAGGAACAGAATTTATTAGGAACAAATTAATTCTTTTGTTATTCGTTCTTCCCTGATGTGTGACTAAAAAAATGTGACAGTTTAGCATATGTAAATTAACCTTTAATTCTTATAATTGTTATAAGCAAAACTAACTTTCCATTGAAAGCAATTGGAGCCCTTTCTACAGAACTTAAAATTTAAGCTTGGCTTAAAACCAAAAACCTAAACTTGAGAGAACCTAGCAGTTCTATATGGCTGCAAGGAGGTGTTTTAGATACGCTGCAAATATTTGAAGAAATTTATGCACGTCAGAGGCATCGCCCTCCATTCACTTTTTGGTTGTTTGTTAAAAATAAAAGATCAATTAGGTATTTTCAACTTTTCGGCCACGAACTTTAACTTTAAAATTAATGTTAAAATATCAGGAAATCAAATTAGAAGATTAAACCTTTATGTCACAGTAAACTAATTTATGTTAAATTTGCCATTTCTTTAATAGTTATTGGGTCGTATTCTCCCCTCATTTTTAAAGTCTTGTTTAACGTAAACATACGATGATATAGCTTTATATAGTTTTATACAGCTCGGTGTGTCCTCCTCGACAAGCTATAGGCCTTAAGGGCCTGGTAAAGCTGAATGTACATTGTACATATATAACAGAGATAGTCGCGGTCGTGACTCAGTCGGTTCAGTGTGCGTTTGACCACTGAGATTAAGATTGGCCCGGGTTCGATTCTCAGAGCCACACATAAACCGAAAACACCCGACCGCTTCCCTCGGAAAGCAATGGCAAACCACAAAACTATTTCTGCCTAGTAAGTAAATAACGAGTGTTAGAAAACTCGTCTTATCAGTGTCATATATGAAAAAAAAATTAGGTGTCTTAGATTAATTCTTAAATATCCACTATTCATTAGAACTACTGACAGCTGCTGTCATTTAACTAATTGTGATTAAGTCTACTTGAAAATTAACTTAGGTACCAATACAGGACATACATTTTAATAAGCACAGGTGACTCTGATAAGACGAGTTTTCTAACACCCGTTATTTCAATGGAATATAGATTTTTCGTTTATTTTCAAATTATTAATATTGCACATGCATACAATCAAGTGTCTTGGACATTTTTAGGGTTTTCAAGTTTTATGCAATATTTCGCAGATTTGCTGGTAATATTTTTTTATAGTTAAAAAGTACTTGCCCTTAAAATGAATAGGAACTCCTCTTCTTTAGTGCCGGCCTCGATGACGTCAAAGTTAGCCTTATAAAGAGATGCCGGGATCGATTCCCAGTCCAGATTAGTGAGATTTTTATTGCATAGAAATATCTGAAAGATTCTTCGTTCGGGCACGAGGTAAAACTGTAAATCATATGGAGCCATATTCATAAACAGTGTTTAAAGTTAGATGTTACTAATTGCTATAGCAACATATATTAATTATATTGGTTTAGTAGCTACTAAACCCCTACTAACTTTAAATACTGTTTATGAATATGGCCCATGATGTTTAGCACCATAAAGAACTCTTGTAGGGTTAGAAGTCGCATGGGTTTGGCAAAATTCTAGTGGCGTTGTGCTAATAACCATAGTGCTTGTTGAGCGTTGAGATCCCTGGCACCCACAAGCCTAGACATACAAACAATTTTAGTATTTGACATGACACTTAAAATTAAACAAAAAACTATTTGCAAATCAGGTATGCACAGACGGTGGTTACAACAAAAAGAACTGTATTGCAGAATCTTATTATGAAAAGGAAATAGCTATGAAAAGTTTTATCCTTAATTTAGCACAGCAAACGACGTAAGTTCTGATGATAATGCTACCTCCATAGCTAGCACTTCCTTGTATGGCTGTTTCATTTGCTTGGTAAACTAAAATAATTGTTCTAGTAAGTAATGCCATATATAAACAGTTGATTTAGATATATTAAAGCATGCAATAAGTTTTGATATTTTTTAGTTTAAAAATGTCGTAAATAAACCTAGCATACAGAATTATGACTAACAAATCCAAAAAGCGATTAAAATATAATAGGTAAATCTTCATGTTTAAACTTAATACAATAACAATAACTGTTTGATAATCTAAAATTAGTATCGACAATTTTTGTATGTAAGGATTGTTTAACTCTCAACCTCCATATTCAGAAATCTGATTTTCGGCCTAAATTTTCTCCTTTTTGTACCTATTTCGTGCTTCAACACTGCTTTGATAACTCGGCTTTCAACCAGTCTTTATACGCCCCCAACCAATATATTATGTATTTGAGATGTTATTATTTGGGTGATACTTGGTTCTCTAGATTTGTGTATTTTTGCTAAAAACTGTCTTATTTATTTTCTTACCAAGAATTAGTATAACAATATTAATAATAAATATTTCTTTTGTTTTACAGGTAAGAACACTCAACCACCAAACAAGCACAACTTGTGAGAGAGTATATGACATATAATGAAAGGTAACTAAAATATAATAATTATCATCATTTGAAGCATAGGCAGACCTATTTATTTTCTAATATCAAGTAGCGTCATGTTTTTGATATTTATTAGGCTTCCAAATAATAGCAGAATATTCAAACTTTAATCTTGCAGCTAAAATTAAATAAAGGGTTAAATTCCGCAAAATTAATACCTAATTAGTCTTAAGTAGTTCTAAAAATTACTATTTTTTAATTGATATATGGTGAAATTACTGGTATTCATAAATAAAATTATATACTAAAAGTGAAGTCACCCTTTGTAGCATTATCTGTTGTTCGGCGAAAATTGTATAGGTACTCCGAAAATTCTTTTCTAATGCATTTCTGAGAATTCTAAGAGACTTCCGTTAGACTATTCTTTTAAAGTGCTAGAATACTTGGGACATAGCTGTAGCTTTAATATAATCAACGTATTTTACAGTTAAAGGTTTTCTGAAGTATGTTTACACTGAACAGTGATCTGTTGTTTACAGATCAGTAATAAAAGGTTCGGATTACTGTCTTGTTTTCTTTGTTATCAACATAATCAACCTTATTAAAAATTTTCAAATTATAAGCAAATAATGAAAAACTACACTTAGCAGTACATACAATTGGTTGCTATTGTTCAAGTTAGGAAACAACAAGGGGCCTACCACCAATCCTTGGAAAATGCCAGACAGATTGATACTGGGCAGTAGTAATCCGAAATAACATCCTTATAGTAAATATATTGTTTCTGATTAATAAAGTATTAACTCAAGTGACGGCAAGAGACTCAAGAATTCAACAGTTTTTACCCTCATTTAACAATAGGCAATGGTTTATCTTAGCGAAGGTGTTAGAGGAATCGTTGTATATTACATCTATTTGATTTTGTATCTCTGAATCTTTTGAGACATACTGAGTGAATATACAGAGCTTATCGTATGCACTTTAGAACGGTGAATTTTTAGTTTTTTCTAAACTAATACGCACAACATCTATGTCAGTCGTGAGAAAATCATAGAAAATTATAAAATTATAAATATTTATACAGATTTTCAAATTAGTTATACATATATAAGAACAGTTATTTACGAATGAGCAAGTTATCTGTACATCAACATGGATCCCCAAGCAAGAATCAGAGGTGAAAACGAGACCTCGGAGCTCACGAGTCGAGCCGAGCCTTTTTCTAAATTCCTTTTCTAAATTCCTTGTAAAACTCGAGGCCCGTTAAAGTCTCAAAACTCAGTGACGGCTAAATGCTCGACAGTTAAATTTAAGAAATTGTTCGAATGCACACTCTTGTCTGATCTTCTTCATGCTCTTTGATAAAGCTCGGTAAAGGTTTGAAACGCGATATAAGCTTAAAGCTCTACAAAAGCTCGAAACTCGATGAAAACTTAGAACTCTGTAAAAGCTCGATGCTCGGTAATCGAGCCGAGGCGAGAATTATTAACATTTTCTCCGAGCCGAGCCGAGCATGTTCCGAATTTCTTCCAAGCGGAACCGAGCCAAGCCGAGCCAATCTTATAAAGAAAAACTAAAATGCTCTAATGCATATTTTCGATCCCTTCCGTCTTTTTCGAAAATCTAATGGAATGTTCTTTGTAAAGGCATGCCCAAATAAGGCTTAACTACCTCAATGGAAACACACCCAAATCCAACAGACTTCTTTTATTATTATTTTTGTAAGGTTTTTTGTTTCTTTCTCCAAAATTTTGTGTAATGTGATAGCAGACAAGAAAATGTGTTTATCGTAGTAAGGCCTTTCCGCGAAATAAGCAATACTAATATACAGACAGGAGATGTATAGAGGAGTAACTAGGTTGCCTTGCAAACCAAAGGTCTCAGGTTCGATTCCAAGCCGGTGAGATTTTTATGCTGACAAATTTTGTTATTTTTCTCATACGAGATAAAACAGTAGGTCATTTGCTAATGAAATTTTTGATGCGATAATGGAGTAGAAGTTTCTTGAGTTCGCTAATATTACGGTGGGGTAGTGATAAATGCCTATAGCAATAGACACATGTTGAAATCCTTGACACCCATCAGCCTAGATCTCATCCAATAAACAAACAAATAACAAAAATTCTCACAACTGCTGGTAATTCCTTTATAGAAAGTAAAAATTTCATTATTAGCTCTTATTTGGGCGTAGTTTAAGAAAAGCCAAATGCTGGATAAACTTGTTTAATATACCTATTTACACATTGACGATAAATTCGCTATAAGCATTTTTTGTTTTGTATTTTAATGTATGCCTACAGTTTTGTACAGAAGAGATTCAGTTTTACCAAAAAATAAAGTTTCTAATTCCCAGTTATGATTGCCGAATCACATAAGTATCATAAGTTAAAAAGAATGCCTTAAGAATCCATTCCGGATTTTTAAAAGACTTTAGCGAAAGTTACACACACAACGCACGTTCATAGAGGCTAAACCCGGAAAGATCCACTGATAAAATTTATGAAGGAAACGCGTACAAGAATTAATATGCCAGGATTATTCTCATTTCTGTACACAAGTCTTATGACCGGCCGTCCCTTCTTGACTGCTCTCTTCTTTTTGATTATGGTGACATTTATTGCACAAACACGCAGCAAATTTCCTTTTTGAGCTACTAAAGTGTTCATTAATAACATTTAACAGAAGTCAGAAGGTTTAACAATGTTTGAAGATAAATATACTCCCTGAACTGCTGAGTTTTACGCTACATAAAGCCTGAATAAAAAAAAGTGCTGCTGTAAATAAAGTTTATGTAGTAGTAGGCTTTTACAGTTAATAAATAAGACGAATACAGACTGAATATTTATTGCCTTATTTATGTAATAAATTTGATCACCAACAGATTTTTTAATTTGAAGGTAATTTGAAATTTCATTGTGAATTATTTAGATTTTCAATTAACTAAATTAAGTTTTAAAGCTTCTACAAAGAATTCCAAACTCATATTACAAGAATGAAAGCCTTAAACAGAAGATTCAGTCTTAAAATTAATTTTTAGTATTCGTAATTAATTTAAAATTCTTGAATCTACAATTTGAAGTCCTCAAAATTCTGAAAATCTGATTTGGACCTCTTGAATTCGAAGATAAGCTTTGAAATTTCATACTCGACTAGTTATATTTGCAATTAAATACAGGGTGTCAACGAAACCTGGGGCACCCCCATAATTTTTTTATTTTTTAAGATATCTAAATGAAATTTGGTATATGTAATATACTCTTTAAACGGCATTTGTTGACATAGGAAACAAGTTTCTGTCACTTCCGGTTTAGCCGGAATTGACATCAACTTTGTTATTTCAAATGGAACACCCTATATATTTATACATTTTTGGAATCTCCATTCAATTTTACGTATGTTAGTATCAAGTTCGATACATTTTGATGACAAAGTAATTTTTTGCAGAAGTTAATCTAGAGTGCCATGACTTACGCAAAATGAAAGTCAAGGTGCCCCAACACTCGAGACAAATTGTTTTAGAACTTTAACTATTTTAGTTGCTGTATTAGAATGGCATAAAGTTGGCAAGAATGCTTTTTCGAGAATAACTCTATTTTTTCAAATGGCACTAGGGTGGGACACTAGGATATTAAAAAGGAGCGTTTTTCAAGGATTTTATTGATACCCATAACGCGGGATTAATATGAAAATTTAATTCGGAATAACACTCTCCGTTAAAAAAAAACGTATTTTGGACATTTAAATCTAGATACTGGGTTTTAAAACAAGTGAAACAAATGAAATGCACAAAAAAAGACAGACTTGCCACAGTTGAAGTGCTAAAATAATTTGTTTTGAGTGTCGTAGTACCCTGACTTCCATATTACGCAGGTCATGGCATCCTAAATTAATAAATAAACTATTCTGCAAGTATTTACTTTGTCATCAAAATGTTTCAAACTTAATACTACCATACTTAAAATTAAATGGAGATTCCAAAAATGTATAAATATACGGGGTGTTCCATTTAAAATAACAAAGTTGATGTCAATTCCGGCGAAACCGGAAGTGACAGAAACTTGTTTCCTATGTCAACAAATACCATTTAAAGAGCATATTACATATGCCAAATTTTATTTAGATATCTTAAAGAATAAAAAATTTATGGGGGTGCCCCAGGTTTCGTTGACACCCGGTATATTACATTTTCAAACTTTCAACTAGGATTCGGGATTTAAATTTGAAATACTAAGTAGTCCTAACATTTTATATCGAATTTCTTGTTCTTCTTCTTTATTCATATATGGTTACCCACTAGGTAGGCTTATTGCCTGTCTTTTCTCCTTCTAAGGCTTCGGATGTTGATGTCCAACATTCTCGCCACATTTTTGGTGGTCTTCCTTGTTTTCTTTTCCCCGCTGGTTTGTTGGATTTTGCATTCTTGGCTAATCTATTATTTTCCAATCTGCCTACGTGTTTATTCCCTGTTTTCTTCTTTGTCATACTAATTCTGCTATATCCTGTATGTTACTCATTTCTCTCAAGTCTTCACTTCTGATTCTGTCGTGAAGTGTCTTGCCATGTATTGTTCTTATTCATTTCTGCTGTTATCATCATTTGCATCGTCTTCGTGGTATCAGCCCTTGTTTTCGCCGCGTATGTCAAAATTGGTCTTATGGTTGTCTTATATATTCTTATCTTACTGTCACTATTAAGGTATTTGTTTTTCCAGATTATGTCTTTCATGCATCCTGAATACGCGCAGCTTTCATCGTTATTCTTTTTACTTCTTGTTGTATGTTACCATAGCTTGTTATTTCCGATCCTAAATAATTAGAATTCAAAACCTGTTTTATAACTTTCCCGTCAATTTCAAGTTTGCACCTTATTGGTTCTTTAGCTGTTACCATAAATTGTGGTTTTTCGGTGTTAATTATCATTTTTAGACTTTTGTCTTTCTGGTTGAAGGTATGAAGTAGCCTTTGTAGGTTGTACTCAGAGTCCACGATGAGTACAGCGTCGTCCGCATAGCATATAATATGGAAGTAAGTGTTTCCCATCTTGTATCCTGTTTCTTTTGGAAGTTATTCTATGATCTTATTCTTAATCATATTGAAAAGAAATGGGCTCAGTGAATCTCCTTGTCTTATACCGTAGTTAATTTTTATTTGTTCGCTTGTCGTATATCCTTCTTTTTATTGCTGTTTTACAATTTTTGTTCATTTCGCATACTATTTGTATTATCCTTTAGTTTACATGATTTTCTTTCTTATTTCTATAATATCTTTGATGCGTACTCTATTGAATGCTTTTGTCATATCTTTGATGCGTACTCTATTGAATGCTTTTGTCATATCCACAAAACACATATATGCTGGTTTGTTAAATTCCAGCGATTTTTCAGTTATCTGTTTTAAAATAAATATAGCATCAATAATAGGATCTATTTTTCCTGAACCCTTGTTGCTCTTCTCTGATCTTAATATCCTTTGTCATTATTTCCAGAATGAGTTTTGTGAATGCTTTCAAGGTGCTAGTTAGGAGAGTTATTCCATGATAGTTTTCCGGTAATGTTTTCTGTCCTTTCTTAAATACGGGGACGATCGTTATGCTAGTTTTCCATTCTTTTGGTATAGTTTTTTGTTCTATAATGCTTCTAAAGAGAGCACTTATTTCTTTGCGTAATTGTTGTCCCCCATATTTCAGCATTTCATTGGTTATGCTGTCCGGTCCAGGACTCTTCCGATTCTTAAGTTGTTTTAGAAGTCCTATAACCGTATCCTCTGTTATTTCTATTACTACTACTAAAAAAGATTCACCAAAGGAATGGAGAAAGATATATCAAATTGGAAAACTTCAAATTAAACAAATAAAGCTAAACTTCGAATTCGTGTTTATTTTAAACTTTTATTGTGGATGATTTCAATTTTTACTTAACAGATTACGTTTTGAAGTTTCTGATAAGGATTCGGAATTCATATTTCAAATATTAGATAATTTGGGAATGAAAACCTAAATACAAAATTCAGCATAAAAATTCATTTTTTGAGTTCGAAAATACTTTTAAGGCTCTACTTTCCTTAACGGAAATATTGACAAAAATCGCAATATTTTATATCACTTTTGTGGCTTTATTATTAAACGTTAGGCAACTTAGATTGCAGAAATTGGGAAAGTAAAAATCGAAACATATGTTTAACTGGTTGCCTAAATACAATTTTATTTTTGAGATATAAATGTTCAATAAACATCGACGAAAAAATCTATTAGAAGACCTCAGTAGACCGTGCTAATCATTGTCAGTTTGTTCAAACTTTTTTTGGTTTCAATCACAAATAAACGAAAGAAACTGCAGAAATTATAGGACGTTTTCGATTAATTACAGCAAATTAATTGACCTTTTGACATCAACATATCAACACATCACTACCTTGCCTTCGACAGAACCTTTATAAATGCCGACCAGCTCTTCAAATTTAATAATAAATCCACAAAAGTGATATAAAATATTGCGATTTTTGTCAATATTTCCGTTAAGGAAAGTAGAGCCTTAAATGTTTGAATCTAAAATTCAAAATCCCAATTGAAGTTTTTGAATTCGAAGATAAGCTCTGAAATTTCATACTCGATGACTTATATTCCCAACTAAACAAGTTATATTTTGAAGCTTCTAATTTGAATTCGGGATTCAAATTCGAAATATTAAGTAGTTTCAATGTTTGAAATCAAATTTAAATTCTTCAGATACAAAATTAGACTTCGAATTTGTGCTTCAAATTCATTGTTTGAATTCAAAAAGAATCCGGATTTAATAATTCTAAATTTAGAAAATCTGAAGTCGAATGTAATTTTTAAATTTGTATTGTCGACTATTTTCATTTTCAATTAAATTTTGAAACTTCCACTCGGAATTCGGGATTCAAATTCGAAATACTAAGTAGTTTTAATGCTTTCAATCAAATTTGAAGTATTCAAACATAAAACTACATTTCGAGTTCGTTCTTTAGATTTATTGTTTGAATTCAAAAGTAATTTTGAAACATCAATTCAGGATTCGAGAATTTTAAATTTTGAAAATTAGACCCGTGATTTCGGTAGTCGAAAATAAGTTTTAAACTTTTGTTGTGGATTATGTCAATTTTCAATCGATCAAATTAAATTTTGAAACTTCTAATTAGGATTTGAGATCCAAATTTAAAATAGTTTTGGATGAAATTTCAAAAGTCTTCAAATGTAAAAGTAATCTTCGAATTCGTGCTTCACATTTATTGTTTGGATTCAAAGTTAAGTTTTAATCATCGAATCAGGATTGAATATTTCTTAATTTTGAAAATCGAAACTGTAATTTCTGAATCTGAAAGTTTTAAGCCTTTATAATGGATTATTTCAATTCTGAATTAATTAAAACAAATTTTGAAACTTTCAATTAGGATTCGGATTACTGCAGTTAAAAATACGTTTTAAACTTTCATAGTGGATCATTTCAGTTGCCAAATAAATTAAATTAAAGTTTCTGATAAGGATTCAGATTACTTATATTTTCAATTAACCAAATTAAATTTTGAAACCTCCAAATAGGATTCGGGAATCTACTTTGAAATATGAAGTAGTTTTAACGTTTTGAATAAACGTTGAAACATTCAGATATAAAACTAAACCAAATTCGTGATTCGAATTCATAATTTGGATTCAAAATTAATTTTGAACCATCAAATCTGGATTCATCATTTCTAAATTCTGAAAAATCTAAACTGTGGTTTTTTAAGTCGAAAATGAGTTTTAAACTTTCATTATAGATTATTTCAATTCCTAAATTACATTTGAAGCTTTTAATAATGATTCAAAACACACATTCCAAATTTAAAAAAATGTATGATGCAATGCCATAAATAAAAGATTCGGCCTTGGATTCAGCTTCAATTTTTTTGGATTCAAAATTAATTTTAAATTTTAAAATCTAGAATTCAAAATTCGAATTAAGCCTTTTGAATTCGAAAATCAACTTTGATCTTTTATACTATATTAGTTACATTTCGAATTAAACAAATTAAATTTTTTAATTTTCAATCGCAATTCGGGATTTAAATTCGAAATTCTAAAAAATTTAAATGTTTTGATTCGAAGTCTTCAACAATATTTAACTAAATTTAAAATTAATTTTGAACCGACGGATTCGTATTCAACAATACGAAATTCTGAAAAGCCGAACTCCGATTTTTGAAATTGAAATTAAGGTTTAAACCTTCATTGTGGATTACTTAAGTTTCTATTAAGCAAATTAACTTTGAAGCTTCTGATAAGGACTCAGAACTCATATTCTAAATATCCTAAATATAAAATTTGGCTTTAAATGAAAATTCATCACGATTACTTTTATTTTCAATAAAACAAATAACTTTTGAAATGTCCAATGAGGATTTAAAATTTAAATTTGATTCGCAAAGCCATATTCCAAATATTAAACTTAGGAATGAAGACCTTGAATAAACATTCAACCTCGAGTTCAGCTTTAAAATTAGTTTTTTGGGTTACAAATCAATTTTCAATCAAACAGAAAAGCGGATTTATACCCAAATTTTCATTTTAAAACTATGGAAACTCGAATTGAAGGTTTTAAGCCGAAGGAAATTAAAAAAAGTTCTACCAATTTCGTTAATTTGAAATACGTTTTTACTAACTTGTGAACGTTTGATTTTTGAAAAATAATAATGAAAAAGTATTTTAGTATATCTAAATAAAACTTTCAGCACTTTTAAAATGCACTGAAGTAAATTTAAACAATATTCGTTAAGTTTAAACAACTTGTGGTAGTTGCCTTAAATTGCTGAACTCGACCCTGGCTATGCAAGTTAATCACAGATTGTGCATAACTATTTGGAAAATGTTTCCAAGACCCCAGAACGTTCTAACTTTCATTAAGCCCTGCATGCAATAAAGGCTCAGTTTGTTCAGTAAATGTAAAGCATAAAGCACAGATGCAATTGACATTATAAACGCCAATTGATTTTAAGCACCCACGTCGGTTTATTCAGACTTAACCATGGAATAAAACCAAGTGGATAACATAAAAAAATAGTGAACATTAAACGTAAAACTACCTTTAATATTTTTGTACGACAACAATGCGATAAATATAAAACGGCGAGCAGATGCGACCAACATAAAAGCTGTCTAATAGCCCTCAACAAAATTTGAGCATTACACAAAGAGCACTTATTATTTTTACGGTATAAAAGTAAACTCAATTTCTTTCGTTGCTATTTCCAGAAAGAGAGACGTGGGATGCTTTCTAAAAAAATATCGGTCGATATAAAGGCGAAACCAAAAATGAACTAAAAGCTTAATTTAGTAACAAAAAATATTCTCTGTTCATTACCCTTCAACTAAAGATATCGCGTTATCGTAAATAAATTTATAAAGCTTTGGTAAATTTATTTTGAAGTAAGTGAAAGTTCCGACGTAATGCCTTTTCGCAGCTTAACATGAATCCGCTATGCTAGGTAAAATTTTGTAATGAAGTAGCTAAGCACTAATCTTTAGTGCTTATGCAGTGAAATAACTTTAAATTAAACTTTGTAGGGTCTGAAGGGCGTGGAACTAACAATTTGGGCCTGCATTAGTCAGAAACTTTACCTCTAAACGCGTTTCAAAAGGGTTAAGGTATTCATTCGTGAAGCTAACTCAACCATCCCAACCTTATACAGAAAGCCAAGGCGTAAATATTGGCACCTATTCGTAGCCAGAAGATACTACCGCGGTGTAAAATTTATACATAAAAGCCGGCTCTTTGTGCTTTATTGCGTTTTTTAACTGAATATCTGCTCATTTGCGAAGACAAAGGGTTTTGTCTTATACATTTTTATTGTTATATGTAAAAATGCGAATAATTACAAAGGCAAATTTTTTAAGTTGGCGCGCGAATAAAAGTGAACTCAAAGAGAACTGAATAAATATCACGTTGTCTAAGACAATTAAAGGGATTTATCGGGATGAAGTCTGTAAAGACCCTAACATCAAAGATAAAGAATATCGTTAAGTGTTCGAAAAAAACTTGCAAGGCTCAGAGTTGGCTTATGTGCACAAAACGAGCCAATTTGCGAGAAACGTAATGTTCACAATGCTCTTATTGCGTTTCTTTTGTATTCTCAAGATTTTATATTGAAATAAAATGGCAAACATCGTCTTTGTGCTCTCTCGGATACTAAATTATTTTTCATTTTACACGACATACTAAAAAATATTAATAACAAAAATAAGAACCTTAGGTACATAGATGTTTAATATCTTTTTAATTGTGAATTGTCATTGGTTTTTATATATGTGATCTACTTTTTTACTTTTAAATATGCATTATTTTTCAATTTGACTTATGTCTTTTGCTGATTATTCAAATTGAAAACCTCCAAATGCATAACATAATTCAATTTTCTTGCAAAAGCCAAAACTTTATCTTCTTTTGAAAGACCGTAAAACGTGACCAACTTCGGTCTTGTAATACTAAAACTTATAAATTTCTATAGCCATATAATATCGTATTTTTAATATTTTCCTTCTTCTTTGATCACAAGAAAAGGCTGTTATTATTTATATACAGTATGACCAGAAACATACAGTACTGAATTAAAAAAATATATATTGCTTAACTATAAAGATTAAAAAAATTAACAAAAATGATAAAGTTAATGTACGAGGAGCGTTCAACTTTAAACAGGAATTTATTTATAAAAAAAGTTATTACAATATTACAACGATGAAAACTATATTACTTTTCGACGTAATCTCCCTGCCTAGCGATACACTTGCGCCAACGATCTGGAAGCTTTTTAATACCTTGCTGGAAGAAGTCTTTGGGTTGCATGCGTATCCACTCCTGAACAGCTTCGATAACGTCATAATTTGACTGAAATCTTTTCCCGGCTAAAATTCTTTTAATGGGCTAAACAAATAAAAGTCAGAGGGAGCAAGATCAGCTCTGTATGCTGGATGCGGAAGAAGGTACCAGAAGCGATTTGCAAACGATTCTACTTTACGGTCATAGTGTATGTACGTTGCCTATAATCATAGACATAATACGTATAAAATAATGGACCGCCCCGCCCGTTCTGTATAAGCAAATATTCAAACTTATGTTGCCAACATATATTAGGTAACCCACGTTGCCAGTGCATGGCAAGAGTGCTTCAGGAAGCATAGGAAAATAACGGTAAAATCTGAATTAACCTTTATTAAAAACGCAAAACATTACCTTAATTAAGCTTAATTAAAAAGAAAGAACCTAAATACATTTTATTGATTTTATTGATTAGTTTATTAAAATGATCTGACTCTTGAACTATTCTTTTAGCGGTTATCTATTATCGGTGTTTGTAGTGGAAAGGAATAATTTCGATATTCTGATTGTCTTTACTGTGTCAATATAATATTGTATTACTATTACGAATTTTCTGTGTAAAATGTGTCGAAAACTCAAATTTGCTAAAAACTGCATTTTGAAAAAATCAATTCTTCCTTGTTAATAGCCAAAATTTTACCTCAATTAAATAAATACTGTTTGTAGGTATAGGAATTCTCTGATCCCGTTTTATACCAAAAATTAAGTTTTTGCACAGTTCAGAATCAACAGGGAATCTAACAACATAAACACGCACATTTAATTTTATTTCACTTCTCTAGAGTTATCGACAAGCAAATAAGTATTGTTATTGTGTGTATTAAATTGTAGAAGAATATAGATAACTGAAGTTAAAATATTTGTGAATCCAAATATAAGTCACAAGAGTAATCGATTACCATAGTAATGCATGATTTGTATTGTCTATAAATTTACTGTATGGACTATTTGTAAACAAAATTTATCGGAATCACCGTGCTGCAGCATAAATATGCAGTTCAGTTGTTTCTGCCATGCGCTTGCATTTAATCCTAATCTGTCTTTAATACATAATCTTGCAATAAACATGTTTGCCAATTTAATTTTTAGATATATCAGTATATTATATTAACTAGCGATCGCTCGCTAAACCTTAACAAAAGAAGAAAATTAAAGTAATCTGAAGGTTTTTCAAATATCTTCTTAGCAAGTAAAAAGAGGCAGGTTAAGGAGGGTCGTTAATAACCAAAATCAGACTTTTGTTATAGCATTGTAAAATCAGAGAAATTTGGTACTTGCATTTAGATATTGTGTAGGCACAATTTCCTTAGACCGAGGTACCAAATAAGCATAAATATCGCTCTATTTAATACATAACTAAGGATGTAGGTACTTCAGACGGGCGTCCATGTGCTTCCTCTGATATGGAAAAACCATTACTCCTTTCACTTCTTCAAGTTCGTCTCACTCTGCGAATTTATTGAGTCAACCGAAAACATCTTTCTCAAACTAAATTCTACTCTCATGGTGGTATCCATTATTGAACAGTGAAGAAATTCTCCGACACGCTGATCTTTGTCACTATTCTCCGCAGTCATATCTCGTGTCCTCTACGCTTTAATCCAATAGATTGAGCGATCGTAATTTCGCTTTGAAGTCCCCGTGTCCCGCCGGGGATTGAGTAATCCAGCACGGTAACTCGATCTACTTCATCTGAAACCTGTTCTTTATTCCGGGGAAGCAACCCTCCATCACCTGATCTGTAATAAAACTGATTGATAGCTCCTCTCATTTGCTTAGTATGTAATCCCTGATTACAAAGATTGCTTGCTTCTCTTTTCTATTGAATCTAAGTTCTCCTAATTCTCTTTCGCCTTATAAAATAAGAAGAATTTTCCATTGTTGATCTATGACATGATCATCGTCCTTTGCGCCCGAATCGATCCTAAATGCATTGCTTTTTAAGGGTTATACTGTCCTGGTAAATCCAAAAGCGGTAAGTACATTTTTAAGAAAATTAATACCATACGAACAAAAATTATTTAGATAAAGGGTGGCTTTGGAATTCTGAACGTACCTATCATGTAGAACCAACAACAAGCTGAACCAATAAAAGGCAGTGATTTTGTTCACCATGGCCATCCCTTATCTAAATAATTTTTGTTCATATGGTATAGGTATGTTTATTCCTGATATGAAACCGCTGCACAAAATGCATGTATTACTAGAATTTTAAGACGGTATCTTCTTAGATATTATTACAAATATGGATCCCCAATACACAGCGCTCAGCAAACAGTTTGCAAAATATGTGAAAAATTTTTTATTATTCGAACTATGTCAGTTGCCGCTTTTGGGCTTAATACGGCAGTATACCTATGATTGAGTTAATCTAACCAGACCTCCGCTCTATAAAGAACTGTTGGATTCAAGAGCTGGCCTATGCAAAATCAGTAAAGTAAGGTGATTGGGATCCCATCTGGCTCCAACAACCTGCCTGAGGTCCGATTGTATCATTTCTACATTATATTAACTTTTGCCTTACATGCCGAACAACTCACTCCGTTCATAGTAATGTACTCCTACACACATAATCTCGTCCACTATCCTCAGGTGCCTGCTATACATCTTCCATCCTTCCATCCTGATCCTTGGACGCTGTAATATATAAAAACTGCTCTGCTCCTATGCCTCGCTAACATTTCCCTGACCTTCTGCATGATGCACCCTATTCCCCGCTTTTACGAAGATATCTGCATGGGCAACCTTTCAGTACTATGATCAGTCCTCTTCAAACTTTCTTCAAATACCAGGTTCCAAAAGCATGCAGCCAATAGCATTTACGGAGATCCCCTTTCAGCATTATCTCTCTCTCTGCTTTGACCGTCACCTTCCTTTCCGTGACGTAATATGTAATTAAAAAGTTCTTCGGGTATCTCCAGTTCTTCAATATGCCGGAGATATTTGGCTATCACAAGATGTCAAAGGAATCCATGACATCCATAAACGTTCCTAGAACGTATTTCTTCTCTGCTACGCTTCTATGCTTATCTAAAGCGGTGATTGCGAACTTTTTTTTCCGGAACCCGTATTATGTAGTTGGTGCTAGCCTCAAGCTCCAAGTTCACCTCAAACTTGCCAAGTAAAAAGAAGTTTTTCTAAGACCTTTGCTCGACAAATATTATACTGACTGAGCAGTTTGACGAATGACTCAACCTGTCCCTATTTTCATTTTTAAGGGGTACGCTGTGTGCTCGAACTTCCAGTCAATACGGAACACTCGTTCTACCCCTGAAGCAAGGCCTTTTCGATGATAGAACAAGCTTTCCTGTCCATTTGGCGCACCAGATCATCCTGGGGTTTGCCTTTTGGCAAGATACGCTTGATGAACTCCGCCTCCTTCATTCTAAACTCCTCAATGCCTTCGATATTTAGAGCATCCCTTATTTTTGACCGGATCCTGCTGCACCACTTTATCCTTATCCTTATCATCCCGAATTATCTCGTCTAACACTATTTACCTAATGTTAACCCTTTTGCAAAATTGTAAAATTATTACTTCATTTCTTGTCAAATGTAAAAATAGAAAAATCACACCCCTCCTATCAAGAATGTCTTATCCTGTAGTACCACAAAACAATAATTTGTAAACAGAAATTGTAGCACGTAATAAAAAACTATTCTATTTTGCTCAAAATGTTTCATAGAATTAGTTGTAAATAATGAGATTACAATGATCAACATGATCAAGGCACAATTTTTAAAATACAGAATTTTTTCCAATAACTGTATTATAGCAGCATTGTCCTTGACTTTTATTTTTATTATTAAGATAAACCTACAGAGAATAATATAACCATGCTCAGGAGGAATTTAAATAATCACGCATTGCATTATTGCGTATGCAGCTTTAAAGATATTAGTAAGTAATCTAGAAAAAATAAAGCAACAATAATTTTTACTTTTACTATAGCAACAAATATTAAAAATTATTTTATTATAAAGCTCTTGATGCAACTGAAAAACAAAACCATAAGAAACTACCAACATTCTTTATTCCTTTATTTTATAGGTAACAAAAGTCATTTCCTCCCATAAACGCTATTGTGCCCCTCAACCTAACAAGTTTAGGCCTTTTTCTATGTACTGCCAATTCTGTAAAAGCTGCAAGAAATTCTTAAAGGTCAGATTTATTTCTTTCCCCAAGGAAAACGCCTACTTAATTCAAATTGGTTCAGTTCTTGATTTGATTTGATTTACTCGTACTTGTACAAAGTTTTGAGTATTCCTTTGAGCCTCGGTTTTCTATAACTTACAGAATTTGGGTCGATTGCCCTATTTACTGTAAGTATTTTATTTAATAAACTCAATTACTGCAGTAATTTATTAAACTGTCTTTGAGTAATAGACGAATGGGATGCAGTACACGTATTGAGACTATAATGCATTAAATTAAGGTGAAGGTATCGCGCAAGGGTCAGCGATTGTACCGCTGTTGTTGCATTCTCTCTACATGCAAGTAACAAACAGAAGCACTTCTAGAACCAAATACGTTATTGACTGACATATTTTTTATTGACTTAGAATAAAGGACGAAGATAAAAAATGGATTTATAACTCCAGAATCAATTACGTTTCGATTATATTTAGAAGATCCCCTTTTGTCTGATAAAGCATTTTACTAAATTATGAAGTTTTAAATTCCACATTAATTTTGTACTATGAGTATACTTCGTTAAACATTTTTTCTTTTTTATATACAGGGTTACTGGTAATTCGATACATTCCTTTGGAGATGTGATAGGACATGAGCTAAGAAACAAATTTAACCCTAACATACATTATTCAAAACTCAATGGTTTTTGAGATATTTCAATTTCTGTGTTTTTCTCAAAAAAGTAGATCTTAATGTCTTTAAAGTTAATTTAAAAAAAATCTACTTGACATTTTTTGAACTTTTTTACTGGATTACTTGTCCCACTCTATGGCCATCCGTTTGGAATGGAAAATATCCGGAAACATTTCGATCATGTGAAAATGTTAAATAAGAACTCATAAAAAATAATTTGTAAAAATCAGCAACGAAAATTACCTATCCGTTTTTCTCAAAAATTATCAAACATAACATGCGTACAAATTATTTTAAAAACTTCCTTATTTCAGCAGCTATCTATCAAGGTACAAATGTTCAACGTGCCCTTGATAGTTCTAATAAAAAAATAGTAAAAGTGATGCAAGTAGTATGGTTCTTATTTTTGGATAAACAGTAAAAAGTAAAAGTGTGCGTGAAAAAAATGACAAATCGTTCATTTCAGTCATTCAGTCCTCGACTTTGATGTTTACGAATGTGTATTATTAACTGGCATTATTATCTACGTGTCGCTTAAGTTTATTGCTCTTGTTGAGTTTGTTGCTGAAGATTTTGGTTTAGGTCGTTGTTGTTGTTATTGTGTTTTAAGTGCCATGCAACGTACACCAATGCAAAATACGCTGACATCTTGTTTGCCTACGGATGCAGACAATGCAAATTTCTTACTAAACATTTTATGGACGGATGAGTCGAAATTTGATCGCGAGGGCAGAACACATTTCCACAACCTACATTATTGGGCCGACGAAAACCCCCATTTAATAAGGGAAACTAGTTTCCAAATAAAGTTTTCTAAAAATGTGTGGATGGGAGTCATTGGCCGCTATTTAATAGGGCTATACTTTCTTCCCCAAAATTTAAACGGGGAAATCTAAGATCATTTTTTAAGAGATGAGCTGCCGGTGCTTCTAGAAGATGTTCCTCTCGCCGTGAGACAGCGAATGATATTTCAGCACGACGGTTGTCCAGCACATTATCGGCTGACAGTACGACAGTTACTCGATCAACGTTTTCCTAACCGTTGGATTGGAAGGGCAGGCACAATACATTGGCCAGCGCGAAGGCAAGATTTAACACCTCTAGATTACTACGTGTGGGACCATATGAAAGAGATGGTCAGTGAAATACCAGTGGATACGAGAGAAGACCTTAGACAAAGGATAGTCGACGCTGCCAAACACATACGGCACATCTTCACAACCAGAGTAACAAAGACGGAAATAAGAAGACGCTGCCGTTCTTGTATACGGAGTAGGGGCTCCCATTTTGAGCAATAAATGTAGAAATTTAGTACAACTTTGAAATTAATTAAGAATTAAACGATTACCTTTACAATACGTTTTTTTACTGCTTATCCAAAAATAAGAGCCATACTACCTGCACCACTTTTACTATTTTTTTTTATTGGAACTATCAAGGGCACGTTGAACATTTGTACCTTGATCGATAGCTGTTGAAATAAGGAAGTTTTTAAAATAATTTGTACGCATGTTATGTTTGATAATTTTTGAGAAAAACGAATACGTAATTTTCGTTGCTGATTTTTAAAAATTATTTTTTATAAGTTTTTATTTAAAATTTTCACATGATGGAAATGTTTCCGGACATTTTCCATTCCAAACGGATGACCATAGAATGGGACAAGTAATCCAGTAAAAAAGTTCAAAAAATGTCAAGTAGATTTTTTTTAAATTAACTTTATATACATTAAGATCTACTTTTTTGAGAAAAACACAAAAATTGAAATATCTCAGAAACTATTGAGTTTTGCATAATGTATGTTAGGGTTAAATTTGTTTCTTAGCTCCTGCCCCATCACATCTCCAAAGGAATGTATCGAATTACCAGTAACCCTGTATACAACAATATATACAACTTAATTGCATTAATATCAAGCGCCAAAGTATAAAGTTAAACGTCAGATAGGGCATTTAGATTGCAGCTATTTCATATTTGATAAATTTCCAATAACGTAGCTTTTCTGTATCTCTGAACAATATGGAATATTGCTGTTTGTAAACTTTTTTCCTTAATATACAATCCACAAAAAAATATGTTTTATCTAATATCTATTTAACAAAATGTTATATAAAATCAGTAATACCGTAATAAATATCTACCATAATTAAACAAACGCACCATTAAAATATTTCAACAGTTTCAGCGTTAATTTCCTCTTTTTACAAAATACTACATAAAAGCAAAAGCTTTAACGCTAATCCCAGTGCTAATTTAAACAGAAATAAAACTATTAGCAGAAGCGTGTTGCATACTAAATCCTTTTTATTTTTAGAACTTGCACGTACATTTTAATCTTTGCTTAATGGCAAACCCTTGTTTCCACATACGCACAGAATAATAAATCGAATGTTTATTGATTTAAAACTCGTTAATAAACGCATGAAGTAGAGAATGTATTATGAAATTTCAAAGGTGTTTATCGACTTTGGTCCTTCGCGCAGAGGATCTTCATTGTCATTAAGAGATGGAGTTTCGTTAATGGACGGAAAGGAAGCGAGCAGAATAAAAATTACCCTTAAACATATACGCTGTGGCGTTACGTAGCTTTTATTAAAATACACCGCGATCCAAGTAAATGCCAAAAAAAACAAGAAAATACGAGGCAGCATGAAGTTAATAAAATAATTCGCGGGTTTAAATAAGCTTTCAGTCATGCCTCCTAACTTCGATTTATCTGGACGATAGCAAGCAACTTTATCAACTCACTTCTGTACAAATACGGGTAGAGAAGGACGAGGTCCCTGATAGAGTTAGAAAAGGTACGTGCTGGAGCCTGTATTATAGGAATTCAGTTACTCTGCCCGGAGTTCATCCAGAGTTCACCGGAGTCGCCAACTAGTTCGATCGGGGCACTAAAGTTAATGACAAAAAGGAAATATTGAATGAATTTTCTCTTCAAACTTTATGGACACTTCGAATGCCTGACTAACAAACAGAAACAAAAATCTCGAAATAAATGTCTAAATCTGAACTGTATGAAGACTTTACGAAATAAAGCCAACGAGTTCGAGTTTAAGCTCAATTTGACGACGGGATTAAAAATTCCTCTGATCATTCGCTCGAGTTATTTGTGACCCCCGTAAGCAATAGACGTTAAAAGCAAATCGAACGCACAGAAAAGGAAGTCACTTGAGTGAAATTCTATTGCGTTGATGTGACCCAGCTTCTAGAAATCATTTCTACGATATCTTCTTCTCTTCAATATACGAAAATATATTAAAAAGGGAACCTGAAATAATTAAAACAAATACATAGATAAAGCCTTTTAAAACCATAATGGTTCCCTCGAGACAAATTTATTTATGTTTGCGGCATAATTTTATTACCTATGAAAACCTAAGAAAAGGAAGTTTACATAATAAAACCTTAAAGCAGCCAAAAGAACTCACTTCCTTTTATAAAATTTTATAGATAACGGGATTATGCACCGTTCTTTATCTTTCTATGGGATTGTTGGTCATGTTAACATGGTTGTATGTTGAAATTTGGCTTTGTTCCAGTATAAATTTGATTTCAAGTCACCGCAATGCTTTTATGAAACATAAAATCTGTTAGTAGAAATATAAGATTTTATTGACAGTAATGATGCTTTAGTTAATCATAACCACTTGAACTGAAACAAAATAGACAAATGAACTTCTACCGGAATAGGAACAACTTAACGACGAAGTTTACACCTTAGAAAATAGTCGATTATATACAGACTTTGCTCCATTTTTTGAGAACCAATTTTAATGTAGGGGTGGTGGGCGATTTTTGTTTCTAATCATTTGTCTGTCTATAGACACCTCGGTTTTGTTAAATAAAAAACAATAACGTTTTAGCAATAAAAACGTACAACTCTATTTCACTTTAAAAAATTCAAATAGTATTTGCAAAAATTGAGATATCGAAAAAATCTCCTCGTCAATAGATAGATAAAAACATCCCATTTTCAAAGGCCACACGAGCATTTTTCCAAAATCCAAATTAATTAGGAAATAATGGAAATGAGATTTTAGAAATGTCGTTGTAACTCACTATTCATAATGTAGCGTGTAGGCAACTCAACTAACAGAGTGCGATAGATCACAACTTTCTAACAGAATTCGAAGGCAAACTATTTCGTATTATTCCGAGAAACAATTTAATCATCTCAACTTGTCAATTAAGTAGTTATGCAACTTTAGATACGTCAAATAGAAAGTCCCTGTATGTAAATGCCAGTCTTAAGTGCAACAGAAAGAAAAATTAAACGTATTAATGAAATCATTTGGAATATTATTTTACGTAATACTAATGCTGAAATCCTTGGTACTCGCACACCTAGATAAATATACATATATACAGGCTGAGTCAAGCTATACGACTTTTTTAAATGAGTTTATTATTAGGATATTGTTAACCATTTTTGGTATCCGTATGTTTAGAGGGGTGCTCTACAACCTGGCGTAGTCAGATTTTTGATTGGATGTCAAATGTCAAAGTAGAGATTTTCAATTGTTTATTTTTAAATGGAATAGTACACTTTTTTTGGCTTAAACGAAGCTGTAAGATGTTTTTAATATGACCCTAATTTGTTTTTCCCATTTCCCAATTTATTATTCTAGTCTAGTAGGCCGTGAAGCGCAAAACGCATTTCGATGTTTCTGCATAAAATAAATGAACAGTTGTTGGTAACTATGACAAAACAATTGCTTGCAAGTAAGCTATTCTATTGCTTGCAGTTTCTTGCTAGATATTGTTCATGGTTACATGCAAAATGCAGAGCTGAGCTGAATTAATTTATATGTTACTTGTATTTGGAAGAACCGATGAAAATCCGTATGAAAAAAAACATTAGGGTCATATTAAGAACATCTTACAGCTTCGTTTAAGCCAAAAAAAAGTGTACTGTTCCATTTAAAAATAAACAATCGAAAATCGCTACTTTGACATTTGACATCCAATCAAAAATCTGACTATGGCAGGTTGTAGAGCACGCTTCGAAACATACCGATACCAAAAATGGTTAACAATATCCTAATAATAAACTCATTAAAAAAAAGTCGTATAGCTTGACTCAGCCTGTATATATAAATTAGCTTTGCAGGACTAGTAGGCCCTTAGCTTGTTGCACTACTGCCCTCCATTCTTTCTTGTTCATTGCTTTGTTTCGCCAATTATTAATGATCCCCATTTGTTGTATGTCCTTTTGCACTTCTGTTTTCCATCGTCCTTTGGGCCTTCCTCGTCTCTTCCTGCCGCCCATCCTACTTTCTAATATTCGTTTTGGGGTCCTTTTCTGGTCCATTCTGAGCACACATCCCAACCCTCTCAACCTTTGGGCTTTCGCTATTCCTACTATATCCGGTTCGCTAAATAGCACTTTTAGTTCTTGGTTACTTCTTCTTTTCCATTGATCGTTAACTTTTTTTCCTCCATATATTTTTCTTAATACCTTCCTTTCCCATATCGCTAACCTTTTTTGCTCTACTGTTCCAAATGTCCACACTTCACTAGCGAAAATCACTACCGGCCTTATTACCGTCTTATATACCCGCACTTTTAGACCCCTGGATAACACTTTATTTTTTAACAACGTATTAAGAGTTCGGACACAACGATTTCCCGCCATTCTTCTCCTTTGTACCCCGTCTTGATTATTCGGCTTTCTTTCAAAACTTGTTCCTAAGTATGCAAAATGGCTAACCACTTCAACGGCATATGTTTTTCATGTATCAGTTGTTACTCTTAACGCTTTGTTTTCCTCAAATTTTTCGTCCGTCCATGTCATGTACTTCGTCTTGTTTTCGTTAATTTGAATCCCTGCTTTTTGTGCTGCTCTTTCTAATCATATTACTACCTCTCTTAGTTCCTCGACACTCCTTGTTACCACGGCGATATCATCAGCGAAGGCCAGGCATTGGTGACGTCTGTGGTATAACAAGCCTGATCTATTGATGTCTGCCTCTCTTATTACTTGCTCTAGTACAAAGTTGAACAGATATGGATAAGGGGTCTCCCTGTCTCAACCCTTCTCTTACTTCGAACTTCTCACTTTCTTTCCCTTTTATTCTTGCTCTGTTGACAGTTTTTGACAAAGTCATTTTAATCATTCCGATTAGCTTTATACTTACTCCTAACTTCTCTAAGGCTCTATACACACAGTTCCTTTTTATCCTATCGTACGCCTGTTTAAAGTCTATAAAGCTTACCATAGTTTTTATGCCGCGTTCATAGCTTTCTGCTTGAAGTTCTGTTAGAGTAAAGATCTGATCCACCACCTATCTTCCTTTTTTAAAGCCACACTGGTATTTGCATGTTTGATGTTCTATCCTCGCTGCTATCTTATCCTTTATGTACATTGTACATGGCTAGTATTTTGTGTACAACGTTTAGGAGGGCTATGCGCCTGTAATTACCACATTCCGTTTTATCTCCTTTTTTTGTGGATCGGGAGTAAAACAGCTTTATTCCAATCCCTGGGCATTTGTTCCTGTATCCATATTTTCTCGATTAGCATGTGTATTGCCTGTGTTAGTGTTTCTCCTCCATACTTAACCGTCTCAGCTGTTATCCCATCACAGCCCGATGATTTATTATTTTTTAACTTTTGAATAACTTCCGTAATTTCGGTCAGGCTTGGGGGCTCTTCTTCTTCCCTTCTATCTGGGTCTCCGATTACAAGTGTTTGTTCATTGGTCCCTCCTCCTTCGCCTGTCTGCAGCAGATTCTCGAAATATTCCTTCCATACTTTTAATATCTCTTCGTCTTGTGTCACCAATTCTCCATTCTTTGCTTTGTAGCACCACGTTTTTGTTTGGTTTCTTGTCCTTTCATTTTTAATTCCTTGATATAGGTCACTCATCTCTTTATTCTTATAATTTTCTTCTATTGACATCAGTAATTGCTCTTGAAACTTCCTTTTCTTATTTTTCAATATTCTCTTGGTTTTTTTCCTCTGTTCTATATATCTGCTTTTTGTCGCGTTCATTTCGAATTTTAACATTTCCAGCCTCAGTTAGTTAGAGGTCGCCCGCAGTGTTTCCAGGATAATGGTTATCAAAGGTATGATAACCGGGACCGTCGGTTTAACGGGTCGTCCGAAGCACTAAGATGCGCACGGCCTCTAAAATTCCGGCGGTGATATCGTCGGTCTTGTTTTGTTTAAATTGGTAGTCATCGGTAATCCGAAGACTTTTTAGTGAGTTTTGCCTGAGTAGATTCGTCAACTTAACCTTTACCTATACTGCCAATAATTTGTGATCGCTGTCACAGTCTGCCCCTGATAAAATTTTCCAGTTGGCCATTTACGATACTTATAAGCGGTTTGGTTACAATGCTTTTTGTCTGGAGATTGGCATGTGTGTAGCTTGCGGATGTGGCATTTAAAAATATTATATTTGCGGTTTGCTAAATTATTGTCGGTGCATTTCGTGTTTCAATTCCTAACTTTATCATAAATTGTGTCACCAATCTTTTCATAAAAATCGCATTTTATTATTCGCAGTATTGTAGGCTAATATGCATTTGCTCATATCTACAAACAGTATGAAAGTTACACTTTTACTGCTGTTTTCATTGCTAGAAAAGAGTCTGTTGTAACCATTAAATGTTGCGAAACATCCCCTCCCTTTACAAAGGCAATTATTTTCATTTAAATAAAATAATCAAGCTTTCAATTGGCATCACTGATTTTACCCGTAATCATATCCCCAAAATTAAGAAAATGGCATTACTGACAAAACAGATTTATACCAAAAAGTTCTTTTGTACTTGTTAAAGAAATCATTTCCCCAAATTAATCTTTTTAGCATCATGGCCAACTGTTGTTTAAAATAATTACAAAGAATAACATAGTATTCTCCACATAATCTTGAATTAAACAGACGACAAAAACAAGCTGCTTTAATTTGAACCAAATTTAATAAGCAGACACAATAAATTGAAAATATAACCCATCATGGCCTACTTTGCTCGGCTAAATATAATTAGTCATGTAATCTGGACGATAAAATTAATATTAATGTCAAGTTAAACCCCGCAGTAATAAATAATAAAGCTAGTACTTCGGCCACTAAAGGAAAGAAAACGAAACCTTACCTGCGAATTTAGAAAGTCCAAGAAAAGCAATTTTAATAATGGCAAGCCACACTTTAAGAAGTAATCACGTAACGCAATTATCACTCTTACTTTTAAAATGTCTTTTACCGCATCATATATCTTCATTTCAACGGAATGATTAGAGGAAAACGCCCTAAACTAGGCTAACGATCCCAGAAAAACCATTGTTTGCTTTAAAAAACAATACGTAAGAAAGAATAAATTGCTTTAAATTGTCTCGAACCTTTTAGTTTCGTATTTAAAAAGTATTCGAATTTAGTCAAGCAATAGGTACATTTTGTTAGAAATAATAATTGTATAAGTGATCTAAATTTGTCAAAATCTTTAAAAATACAAAGACTAATAAAACCAAATTAGAAGTGTTTTTTTAAAGGTATAAATAACCCGAATGAATTGGGTTATAGGACATCAAAAAATTACCCACAATTGGTAACGCTCGTTATTGCTTCTCCCCTTAAAATTGTTCGAATGAGAAAAAAATATATTTACAAAGTCAGACTGAAAGAGGTTTTATATTCAGCCCGCTTCTGTACCTAATGTAGTATAAAGCTCGCAAAATAAACAAAACCATTCGCAACACTGGAACATAGAAACAATCGATAATAGAGTTAATTTTCACTGCGGTCTTGTAAAGGACTAGCAAGATTGCATTATCAAGCAAAGATCTCTGGTTCAGTATCGTCAAGGATCATTAAAGGTTTTAATACAGAAAAAATCTGAAACTGTTTTTGTCAGATTAAAAAGTGGGAGATCCTTTAAACTCGGCAGAATTTTAGTCGGGCAGTACTAAAGGCTATAACGATTGACGCGCGTTGAGATTCTTGGCATCCGCAAAATTAGATTTTAGTCAGTAAACAAACATAACTTGGTAGTGTATAAATAAAACAAAAATAAGGAAGTAAAGCACAATGAAGTATATAAAATATAACCAAAGGCCCATTAATTATGGAAAAACACACCACAGCTCTATGCCTACACCTATGGTTTACACTTCAAGGTAGATATAGGCTTTAAAATTAAGCAAGTACGTAATTTTTGTTAAAATAACAGAATAATACCAACAAAAGTCTTATTTTCACGAAGAAACTGCTTCTTTAACATGGCCTACGATGGTCGAAAAAAGGACCCTTAATTTAATGTTATAATTTTTCACAGAACATTTCCCTATTTTTACAATGTCTATTTTATCTTGTAGCCCACATACGTCAATTGTTTATGAAAGTGCAAGCAAGACTTAAGTCTTTTTTTCACTTTTTTAAAAAGCCTCTTTTCGTGTAGGTATATTTTGCTGTCAACCAATATGGCCGAGTTACAAGATTTAGTTACAGATTTACATCAAGCTGCGATGAAAGTAGGACTCAAAATGAATATAGACAAAACCAAGATAATGTCAAATTGTGACGATGCAGTGCCCGTACAAGTATCAAACAAGGTAATAGAAGTAGTAACTGAATATATATATCTAGGCCAAAAGCTAACTACAATGGATGCCCCTCAAATAACCGAGATAAATAGAAGAATACGACTTGCATGGGCAGCGTACGGAAAACTAAGAGACATATTCAAGTCGGCATACCCTCAATATATGAAAACAAGGGTATTTAACCAGTGTGTTCTCCCTATACTTACATACGCATCCGAAACCTGGAGCTTGACAGAAACTAATCTAGAAAAACTAAAAATAACACAAAGACACATGGAAAGATCGAGGCTAGGGGTTAGACTGAGAGATAGAAAATCAATTATCTGGCTTAGAAATAAAACTAAATTAGAGGACGTGGTGACTCGCATCGCCAAATTAAAGTGGACATGGGCTGGACACCTGATGAGAAGACAAGACAATAGGTGGAGTAGGAAAGTCACGGAATGAAGACCGAGGACTGGTAGAAGATCTCGAGGTAGACCACGTGCAAGGTGGAGGGACGATATCGAGCGAACAGCAGGGAAACAGTGGATGGGAGCTACATTCGACAGAACAAAATGGAAACAGCTAGGGGAGGCGTTTGTCCAAAAATGGAACAATTTGCGCTGATCAAAGATGATGATGATGATATTTTGCTGTCTCAGTTGTTCTCCATTTATTGTCACTCCTTTATCCTTACATTCTAGAGGTCTAAACATGTCTTCCAAGGCCAGTGTAAATAGCTTGGAGAGAGCGAGTCTCCTTACCTTACTCCACAGTTTAGTTTTATTTTGCCTGTTTTCTCCTGTGCTGTTATTTATGCTGCTGCATTTTTGTGTGTATTGTTATGCTCTAACTTCCTTAAGATAATTGCATACAATTTTAGAATTCCAACTAGCTCAGTTTGTTATTAATTTTAATAAATTTTAAAAGATCTCTTAATCCAGGGTCGTTGGAGGGATCGCTTTTATGAATTTTAAAATTTTCAAAAAAAAATTCATAAAGTTCACCTTCAAAATTATGCAAACCTTTACAAATAATCAACAACAAATTCTAATAACTAAATAAACACTTTCTAAAAAATTAATAAATTTACGAACTACCTTTTGATAACAACTCGAACAAACACACTTCCTGCTTTGACTCCAAATTCACCAAGTCCTGCCTTATTTTCTATCCATCAACATACTTTTCCTTTTTATCAATCCAACACCTCACCATATCCAAATTTATAACTGCTTTCTCCAAAATAAAATTTTATTTCATAAAAAATTTTTATTATACAACTCCAAATTATATTTTTATATAACAGTAACAATTTATTTAGATTTTAATTAAAATTGTAATTTTAATTTGCTTTGAAATTATTATTTTATGGTAATTAATCAAGTTTAAGTTTTATAATTTTAAAACTCAAACTTTCGTTCACCAACTTTAATGTTCAACTATTTATTTATCTCCCATTTCCTTAGTTAACTTAACTTTCTTACAAACTAACACTCTATACATTTTATTATGACATATTTTATTAAAATTAATTATCTAGATATCCTAATCTACTTATACACAACACTAATTTTTTAGTTAACAATTATTTACATTTTAACATTAAATTTACATTATTTTAAAGGTGTTTATTTATTAACAACTCACTTTCTTAAGAGATCATTCAAAACATCATATCAATATATTCGATGATTCGTGAATAACTGAGCCATTTGAGATTCGCAGATGATGTCAACCTAATCGCAAACAATAAGAAAGAACTACAGGAAATTTTGTCAGAGCTAAACACAAAATCGAAAGAAATGGGTTTAAAAATAAACTTAAGCAAAACCAAATATTTGATAAATGATCAGATTTGGCTAGAAGAACTTCTCTAGCGTGGGCAGCATTTGGACGACTGCAGGCAATATTCAAATCTAAATACCGAATGCCCTAAAAGCAAGAACTTACGATCAATATATGTTACCTGTCTTAACATATGGGACGGAGACTTGGGCAGTTAACAAGGACATAGTGGAGAGACTCCAAGTAACACAACGAGCGACTAAGCGAAGAATGCTCAATATTAAACTTTATGATCGTATACTCAACACCGAGGTTAGAAGAAGATCTAAAATAACGGCAGTGATACAACGACTATAGAACTGGGTAAGACATATAGCGAGAATGACAGACAACAGATGGGCTCGCAAAATTCTGAAGTGGAGACCTACAGCCCACAAGAGAAACAGAGGAAAACCTCAAACCAGACACTTATTCAGTTATTCCTTGCAGTGGTTACAAGTAGACTGTTTCAGGCGCGTTCATTGAATGCGCTTATATTCTACCGAATGCTACGATTTCATTCTGGAACGTACTAGGGTATTCTGTAGCGACCAAAATCATTCGAGAAAGTTCCGACAGATAACACGTTTCGTTACAATATACAGTTGTTGTATAATAATACAAAGGAGATGTTGTCCATTAACAACAAGCTCAGATAGGTACTTAATGAGTTGTATGAGGAAAGCAACTACGCATAATAGCTTAAAGCGAATATTAGGTTACCAATCTACAATTTGTACTAAATTTGAAAACTACGAGTACTTCCTAAATATAGTGCTGATATTGTACGCTTCGAAACAACCTCCATCTTGCAATATGTCAAAGAATGAAAGGGTTGCACTTAAAGTTTTCTATACAACTCTTGCATTGTTATATTACCAGTTACCAGCTGACAAGGGCAATGCCGCTGTCGTCTTAGATAGAACTCAATATGTTACTGAAGTGAATGATATCCTTCAGGACAATTCCCATTTCCCATTCTCATTTCACGTGAGTCCACTTGAACTCGAGGTTGTCACATTCATCAAATCATCTGACCTATCAGGATATTAAACGTCGTCCAATCCCTCGTGAATTCAAACCGCCGAGGTTGTATGATCTTCCTAAAATTCACAAACAGCCACCCCATTGTTAATACCTTAGATTCATCTATCTAAAAGTTGGCTAAATATTTTGCTGGAATTATTAAGGGATATACGATAGAGAAAAATATTAACTTGGTAAAACTCATTGTCAATCTCATCGTAGTTCCCAAGAACTTGCTTGTCAGTTTTGACGTTACTTCTTTGGTCCTCATCCCTGACTACTAGTTCAAGATGGTAAACCTGCTTATTCAGAAATGTCTTTCTTCCACATTTTTTCTGTTTAACAACCAATTCTAGAAGCAAGTGACAGACGTTGCCATAGTTTCTTTCCTTTCGTCGGTGGTTGCGAATATCTTTATGGAATGGTTTGAGACAATAGCCCCCGAATCATTCGAATGAAAACCCAAGATCTGGTTCCATTATGCAGATGAAACTATCATTATCTGCACTCCTGGAAGACAAAGCCTTTCTTCTTTTTTGGAACATCTCAACAATCAACGCACGGATATCAAGTAGTACACTATGGACACAGAATCGAACGGTTTTCTCCCTTTCCTCGCCCTCTGGTCACCCGCAAACCGAGTGGCATCTGGGAAACCCAGTTTATCGTAAACCTACACACACAGATAGATAGATATCTTTGTGCGAATTCACATCATTATCCGGCACAAAACCCCTCCGTAATCGTCCTAACCCGACGGAAGTAGAATTAACTCATATTCAAGACAATCTCGTCAAAAAGGAGTATAAAAATGGGATGTTGGGAAGGTCATCGAAAAACAATTACACCTGTTATACTCTGGAAGTCCTCACAGCACTTGTACTCTCCAGGCCAGTGGCGCAGCGAGGGGGGGGCGGAGGGGCAGACCGCCCCGGGCGCCACCATTAGGATGGCGGCAAGATTGCCTTTTTGTGCTATACAAGACAAGATTGATGAGATCAGAATTTTCAGTTCTATTACAAATAACATTCAGTAAAAATAATTTATGAAAATATAAAATAAAATAGTGTGAACAGTCCTTAAAGAAATAAATAGGGTACACGGCTCTTTAAGGAGTAGCGAACACGCGACGCGATGATTCCAGACAGTTCTGTGCGGTCAGTCAGACAAATTGTTCGAGAAGTTAGAAGTTAGCTCTGTACCGCTTGCACACTGTGTGCAAGTGGGACAGAGGTATTGGGCGGGAGGGACATTTAATGTGTGCTGCACACATTGAATGTCCATCCCGCCCAATGCCAACTTGTTTTCCGCCGCGCCGCCGTTTTAATAGTAAGTAAGTTTGGCGGCAACATCAAAGGAATCATATTTTCCTTTCCTGGAATGATTTTTTTTCAATTGAGGGCGCCACTTCTGCGCCTATAGCACCTTAAGCGCTACCTTTCACCTCAAGTCTCGTGGGGACTAGTAATTGCATTAATTAATTTTCGATGTTATTTCAACGCTTCAATAATGTTTTGGCAGTGAAAAATGCATTATATTTTTGTCAATCGAACAAAGTGTGACGGACGAAATTAACTTTGGCGAAGTTATAAATGATTTTGCGTAAGGCCCGAAAAGTTGAATTTTAGACTGTAATACGTTTTGAACATAGACGTACTATATTACATGGTTTTGAAATAAATATTTTTCGCTCAGTTCTTTCATATTACTTTTTTTTCTCACCAACACCAACATCAATATTTTTATGGCGTCACAAGGGGGGCAAATTATGATTCCGCCCCGGGCGACGATGGCCCACGCTAAGCCACTGCTCCAGGCTACTGCCTTCAGAACTGCTGGATAGGACTGTATGCAAAAGATAAACAACAGGGAAGAATGGAATAGTTTAAGGGAAGCTTACATCCCATGATGGATGGGATAAGCTGATGATGATGATGGCATTCAAACAGCAAGCTGTGACATCAGTTAGAAGATATTCATTCTGGTTATAGAATATTCTTTAAATTATAATAAAAGGGCCAATAGCATTTCTCAAGTTTGTTATTTGAAGCTTAAGAAAGGTCTGCTAATAACTGAAACAGATTTCATGAAAGGACTTAAGAGAGGATTTAACCCTTAACCGGTCTGCTTTTGTTGATACATTTTTTCTCTTTAGATCCTTTAAAAAAAATATTACACTTTTTTGTTACACAACCGGTCAGTTGTGCCTGTCAGGCACATGTTGCAGAATGTCATTTGTTACTGCAGTGTGCCTAGTAGACACACCTTGTCCGGTACTGATAGTAAAATAGCTTGACCGGTTAAGGGTTAAGTCAGCTTTTTGTGACTTTTTCTATCATTAAATATAAGCTTTCCCTAATACGTAACATTATTGTCGTTTTACAGCTAGTTCCAACCATTCTGGACAAGCAAATTTCTCTGTCAACGATTCATATTAAATTTCGGTGTACAAATTGTACTTCTTTCTATCCGCAGTTTCCATTAAATAATCTTCTTCGGTCATTTTGGCTACATGCTGTACCCCTTTCCATTTCTGTTTTACCATTTTTATCCTTTGTCTTATCCAATTGTTTCTTTGTCTTCCTTCGAACATTATTCCTTGGGTCACTATAATTTGGCTTATGACTGCTTTTGTTAGCATCCTTTTATCTGTGCTATTATATGCCAATACAGCTCCGACGCATTAATTTTATAATATTCTCTGAACACACCGCACAAAGGTACTGCCTTAACTTTCTTTGGCTGTTCATTATCAACGTGTATTCTCCTATTCTCCCAATTTCAATTTTTAGAATTTTTTAACCTTCATCTGGTATACATGTATTTTCGGTTATTTATATTTTTGTTTGTTTGGAGGGTTCGTTGAGCTTAATTACCATTTTTGGTAGTTTTTCGAAAAATAATATACAATGAACAATGGACATATTTCGTCTGAACACATTAAATTCCTTAACCACCTTTTTCCATATTCCTAAAAGGTTACGCAACCTCTCCAGTAAGTCCTTCTTTGAGAACATATTGGTTACATATTTCGCAATTTATTCTAAGATGCACATCCCACTTACTTAACTATGAACGGATGATTTTTAAATTTTTTATTAAGGCTCATAGGTTCACATGTCTAGAATTAATTAATCATGTTAACAGGCGTTATATCAGTTTTGTTTATTACTTCCATATTGATTGCACGCATGAGTTGCATGTTGTAAAATCACGCTAATCACGCTAGTTGCGTTTATTTGTTTAAATAAGATTTATCTAAAAGCGGCCAGAAAACCGTTAAACTTTGCGCTTGGAGCTAGGAGTGGAAGCAGATTACATAGCTTCGTACATGATCACATCTACTGTTATATAATGGGGGGGGGGGGGTTATACATAGTCTACAACAATATCAATTGATATTATTCCAGTCAAAAGTGGTTTAAATTATTTCTAAACTTGGTTAAGCAAGAATTGAGCCAACATGTGATCAAGAAGATGTACTTGTCAACGAGCTTGTAACGCGAAAGTGTATGGTGATTCTCTGATGAACTTATCCTACTTTACCCTCTCACTAGATGAGTAGTTAACGTTAAATTTGTTTTCTTTTAATGCAGACCTTCAACGATTTCAATATAGTACAGTACGGAGCAGTAATTCACACATTAGTATGCATTGTACGTAAACGTAGCACCTAACCTAGTTGCCTTTCATGCAAAAATGGTGTTAAATAAATAAAAACGTAAAATGCGCAATGTCTAAAGCAGTCTCACTATTTGTTTACACCAGTTCAATCCTTGTTGAATCACAGAGTTCTTCACTTCACGTTTTTTATTATGAATTACAGTTTCTCCAATACCTCGATTATGAGGTGAAAAGTATCAAACCTCCACAGAAACTACCCTTACTACAAAAAATACCACCACAAATATTATCCTATATTAACAAATAATCCTTGCAACCGTATACACAATAACTATAATTAATTATCAAATTTCCTGAAGCTTAATATAAAGCCTTGCGTACCTGCAGTGGAAATCCTAGTTGATGGTTTTACGTCGACTTATTACAGATACTGTGTATAAATTTGGATAACACGTACTTAATTAATTAAATATGTTAGGGTATATTCTACTTCATATTACAAAACAAAACTGACTGAAAGTTAACCTGATATTAACCTAACAATTTTAAACATCCGGCAAATTACTTTCTGTTGCATTTCTTTGTCCAAAACCTTAAAGTGCTATTAAACCTGGTTTAATCATTTCAGTTATAGGTACATCAAGTTAAGATTTCTACCAAGCCTACGTAGTTTAATACATTGTTCTAACAGTTTCTTATAATATTCGAAGTAGGTGGACTTTAATGATTGTGTTATCAACTCAACTAAATTCCTGAATTTTTCTGAACAATAAACTGTAATTCGTTTGAATACATACATAGAAAAATAGGTAAATAAATTAATAGATGGATAGATAAATAGATAGATAGGTGAATAGATAAATAGGTAAAGACAACCAGAAATGGATAGAGAAAACAGAAATAGAGATAGGGAAAGAAAAGGAACAGGTACAAGCAAACGCAAGAAATAAACAAACTGAAGTTGGTAAGTTGTCAGACGTATCAAATGCTATTTTTGCTATTTTAAAACATCTTTGAACCGCTTTTGATCACGAGCTTACACGTTCTAAATTGAAACTTGAAGTAGTTCAAATGGAAATCTAATAATATGTTGAGAATATTCCACACGTCAAGAATTCAAGAATGCCTTCTTAGCTAACCATTCCAAACAGTAATCTGTAGCTGTCTTCAAATCTTCCACTTTTATTTTGAAGGGAAGTTAGTTAATTTTCTACAATACACAATACTTATAAAACGTTTGCTAAATTAAAAAGCTATAAAAATTGTTAATGAAAAATTTGAATGCAAAACCATTTTTATAAAGGAGCAGAAAAGTAATTTGCAAAATAATATTGCTTTACAATGCAGGCCCCCAGAAAATAATCTGAACGTTATTAAGTATAACTAATTAGACTTACATAAAAGTCTCTTTAAGATTATACTTAATGAGCGCTGAAAATTACATCCTGTAATATTTTATTTGAAATTATTTTCCAGAGAAATAAAGAAAGTTATAATTTCGTTTTATTCTGTTAACGCTTATTAAAAAGTTTTTAATAATACTTTCGTGAATTTTAATAACGAATATTTAAAAATTAATTTTCTTTATTCAGACTTTAAATATTTTAAACCTTTCTGAAATTAATCTTTTTGTTCATAAGCAATATATTTTCAGGCTGGAAAATTCTTGCTTGTAATATTTTCCTTAACATCAAATCAACCTACTTTTTTAGGTTAGTAACGTTGAAAAAAGAGTCTAAATAGAAGGTTAATAATCTTTGTCCCATATAAAAAAATCACAAAACTTATATTAGAATTATCTACCAAAAATTATGAATGAATTTTACACTTTTATTTAATTTTAAGTTCGTGAATCTCCTTCCACCTTCAATTTGGCAATTCTTTATGAAAGACTGAAAAACTCATTTAGGAAGCTCCCTTTTTGTGGATATATCCAGCAACACAGAGGCAGGCAAGTAGCCAAAAAAACAATTTTAAAGGTTGATTTCCTCTGCTGTTTACCTACAAACAAAATTCTAAAAATACTTGCTTAAGAATATAAACGAGGAATTAACAACCAAAGCGTAAATCTATAAAGAAAAATGATTGGTTGGTTAAATTAAGGAACCTTTTAACACATTAAAGACGTTTGCCTTTATATCGACAAAAACGATTTAAAGCATCAAAGAAATTATATTTTCTAAAACTTGTAAGCAGTCTATAACAGAATTTTCTTGCTGATAGGAAAGAAAACCTGAGAGAATAGTCGATTACATTCTATGATCGGTGAAAATAAAACAAGAGCGAAAATCGCTCGCAAGTATGTCTTAGAAAATCGGTTATATTTCTCGTTTTGTACTTTTAACGGAAATATATCCTTACAATAAAAGATGCCATTATTTTCTGGATAATTCATTCCTGTAACGTTTTCCTAACGTATTTTCGACGATTCTGATATATTGAAAAAATTCCTTTGGTTAAAACGAGTCGAATTAGCTCAACTTTAAATACTAACCACATAAATTACTTTGCGGTGAACGAAAAAAAAAGTAGAGAGCTCATTTTGTTGAACGATCTATAAATTCCCAGCTTTACTTCGGTTTTATTGTACCGTTTGTTAAACTTAAGGGTTATATAATATCCTACGTTTATAAAGTGCAGTAACAATGCGTAATTATCCAATTCGGCGAAGCTTGAAACGCCACAATATGGTCCATTATTGAGCCGTTCTATTCGTTCTTTTAAACATTAGCTGTAACAAGTATAATTACCCCAATTACAATCCGCCCTTAGTGTACGTAAATTATTCCTGATACCCCGCAAATGGTTTCGGTTTAAATTTTTAACTTTCGTTAAAATTTCCATTAGTGACAAGGCGAAATTAAACAACAAGCGTAAAACTTGAAACCGTTTCTCGGCAATTGCAAATGAGACACGTCCTCTGATCATCGGCAAAAGTTTTTAGTTCGAAATTCAATTCCGAATTTAAATTAGCAATTAACGTTCGTTTAAAATCTGGTTTTGCGTTTCTTTTTTAATATAAATTGGAAGCCCCGGATAAAAAGTCGTCCGCTCATCGCATTTCCATTCCATTCATTTTAATTCTTCCAACAAATGAATACTTGAGTCAGAAATCCCTCCGTGACATTAGCTTGCCTCAGCTGAAAAGACATCGTGGGCCGCATCGCCACAAAACACGCAATTTCCTCATTTCGGCTTCATTTTCAGAATCTCTTAGTTAAGTCATTAAACTAACGGACTCTTGTGATTTCACTTAAATAACCATATAGTAGCACTTTGCCAATTAAATTATAGGAAAAACGTGAGTGAAATCAGTGTAACTGATAAGGTGTAAGTGCTTTTGAAGTAACTTATCTATCTATGTTTCTACCTTTCACACGCAACTCTGGACTATATTTCTCGTACTTAAATAATACAGGGTTACTCTCGAGTGATGACGTCCCCCGCTAAATTTGAATATGCAGTTCACCATACCTTATCACAGGCCACTTCAACCTTTTTGTAATTAAAAAAAAAAAAAAAACAAGATATCAGAGACAGGTTTCATTATGATAATTTGACATACGAATATCCACAAAGTTGTTTTAAAGACTAAAAGTGGTGGTGTCGTTGATTACCATTAATTAAAACAAGAATGATTAATGATGGTAATTAGACTTTTCATTCCAGAAATTAATTAACAACAAACATTTGTGTAAGTATATTATCAAAATCTTAGTCTACTGTTAGGTCTTAAGGTAATACAAATAAATTACAATTCAAATAATAATATTAAATTATTTCAAATTTAATTGTAAATTTTCTGGGGCAATTTCTTATTCCTTGCCAATCTTTTCCCTTCGTTCCATGTCAGTCCTTTTTGTCTTAAATTCTCTGTTACTACCTTGTCTCATCTTTTCCTTGATATTTTATGTTGCAATATTGCCTCCCCCATCTGTACTATGTGTCCAAACCATTTTAGTTGCTGGCGTTTGATGTTTCTCAGGATCGCCTCTACTTCCAATTCTTCTGCCACTATATCATTTGCGATCCTATCTCTTCTGGTAATCCCCTTTATAGTGCATGAAGACTCCTACTTTTCTTAGTCCCTCTTTGATTATGAACTCTTCCGATTGTAGATTTCCTATTCTCATAAAATTCCATGTGTTTTCGTAAAGACTTTTTATACATTTCGTCAATTTTACATTTACCCTTTTCCTTTTTAAGGTACTCCAAACTGTTTTTTCTTGGGACACTATCGAATGCTTTTTCTAGGTCAATGAAGCCTACAAATATTTCATCTAAAGTGAGTTCTTCTATTAGTTGCTTTATTACGAATATATTATCTTTCACTCCGCTGCCTTTCCTCGATCTACAATGGCCCCCTAATTTCTGTTTCCTTCGTTAATCTCTTTACCAATATCCTCTCATAACTTTGTTATCATACATAACATAGGAATTCTTCTATAGTTTGAGCAGTTCCTTCTCTGGCCATTTTTACACAACGGTAGTAGTATTCCTATCTCCAATTAGGAATTTTTTCATCTTGCCATGCATTGTTGAACAGTTTATAGTTAGCATTTCTAGACCCTTGTTGCCAAGGTTCTTGACCATTTCTGTCGTTATTTCGTCGTGCCCTGCTGCGTTACCTCTTTTTAACATTTTCACGGACTCTATTGCTTCCTCTACTTTAATTTCTTCTTGTTCTTTGAGCTCTTCATTATTTTCTGTGCTATTTGTTTCATTTCCTTTTTCTATTGATGTATGTATGTATGTAATCGTTAACCTCTTATACCTTTCGGTGTTGAGGCTGGTGCGTTAGCGTATGTGGTCTTACGCGTGAAATGCACAATCCGGCCCGCATGCGAGTCACGTGATTAGTGCGCCGTTTTTTGCCTACATACAGCACCATGTGTATAGTGTATGCGTGTGTACGTATAGAACCTTGTTACTCTACCTCGTAGGTCGGTATTCGGAGGAGAGCGTCGTTAATTAGGTGCCCAACGACGAATCATTTTTGGCTTTTATATGTTTAACTTTGTGTGGTTTTCCTTTACAAAGCGATTTGAGTACTTTATAAAATAGTTTTTGAGTTCCAAGGCTGTCCCGTTCCATATTCTCACCGAATTGTTCCCAGGATTTTTGTTTTGCTTGTTTCGCCATTTCCTTAACTTTGGATCTGCATTCTTTATACCTGTCGTAATTTTCGTCTGTTTTATTTCCTAAGTATTCTTTCCATTTCTGTTTTTTGACTTTTATTTTGTCACTCCACCAACTCGTTTGTTTCTTACCCTCGATAATTCGTTATTAGTGTTTCTTTAATACACTGCTTTTCTTGGAGTGGCGAATTTTTTATGTTTTCCTTGATTTTGTCCATTTCCTCTTCCACTCTTACATTATACTATACTCTAGCCGTCGCGTTTTCTCCTGGTTTATATATTTTGATTTTTCTTAAATTTATTTCTCCATTTTCCCGTATACTTTATTTCCTTCTGTCTTTGTGATCGTATCTCTATATTTGTCAACACTAAGTAGTGATCTGAAAATATTGTAATGTAGTGGTTATTACCGAAAGTAATGTTAAAAGTTAAAAAAAATAAGTTAAATTTAGAAGAATTACTGATTATTCCTAAGGACCAATGTGGTGGTGTATTTAACCAGCTACGCCACGTGGAAGTTTACCGAGAGAGATTTTATATTAAAATTCTGGTTCAACTAACATAACATGTATTGTCCGACTTTGATTAAGTTTTACAAATTATTATTCAGAGTTAAAGTTGAAGATAAACATTTAGGCAGTTTTAGAGATAAGTTCCAAGTACGAAGTTAATAAAATAATACAAAGGGTTAAATCTAAACTATTAACAAGTCTTACTATGAATTGAATTGCATTAAATTAAATACAGAAAAATAGTCTTACATAAAATCTAAGAAAACATCAGTAATACGAAGGACCTGACTTTTTAAGCACATAATTGTTTAACGACTACACTAACCATCAAGAGCTCTTGCTGAGCAATTTCTTATATAAGAAGTCAGTTCTCACGCACGCGTGCCTTGGACAAAGACGTACGCTTTCCATGCTAATGCTACGTGCATTCCCTTTGAACCATAAACGTGCTGAGTTGTGCATTTTACAGAATGCTATTTCAGCATTCCCACGCACCACACAGCTGACTCGACTCATCTTTCAGGCTCACTGCGGTTACCCATGTGCATCTAACACGTCATATCAATGCATGCGCGTGGTAATGCATTCCATAACATCGCTTCATTACAATATATACGGACCTCTGGTATCCTTCTCTCCGCAATTCTTCACTTGTTCAGCGTGTCTCTTCGTTATTATCAGATTGTCCAGGATAAAAAAATCAATCAAACTTGTGCCATAGTTATTTCTTTAGTTTTCGCCTTGTATTCCTATTATTTCTCCTGATTCCTCATTGTTTTCTTCTGGAGGGTAATTACTCCGTTAAGAGTAAAATCACCTTTTTAAGAAGGACAGAACCAAATAAATTCGAGGCGATGTACACGCGCAGAAACGAAACCTAACATTCTTCTTGATTATTTTTATTAATTTTCTTAAATTCAGTAACATACACCTCTATTTTTATTTTCAGGGAAGGGTACCGAGGGCTTTCTTGGTTAGGTTAGGGCGTAGTACTATCTAATTCACGGTGCTAACAGTCTGACATTTTGCTGCAAATTCTTTATAGTTGATACCTTTTTATTTAACGAATGTTATCAACATTGTTTCGATTTTCGACTTCGTCAGTTTGGATTCTGTTAGTCTTGGCAAATTTTTACCTTGCGAGTCTATCCTTTGCCGCTTAGTTTCTGGATTCAGTAATTGACTTAAAAAATAAAAGATTAAAGTAGACACACATTACAAGATCTTGGCAAATTCGAAGTTGTATTTGTTCTGTCACACGATTTACTAAGAATATTAGTTTTTCTTATCAAACAATTTCCAATTATTTATTAATTTGCATTTATCCAACGAATCATGTCAACTAATAGAAATAGGCAAAAATATAGAGAAAAGGTAAAACAATGGACCACAGTAAAATATGCAACCCAAATTACGCATTTAATGTATCTCTCTATCTGTATCTGTAACCTCTTTTACCTTTCGGTGTCGAGGCTGGTGCGTTAGCGTTTATGATCTTTAGTTATTTTATGAAACACAAATCAAACTGACCACTAGTTTGTTGTTTTGTTGCTTACCTTCGATAGTGTTTAGTAATTTTGCCAATACTGAATTACGAACTGATAAATCTGCCAAAATACCTAACCTCTAAAAGTCTGATACTTTCATTACTTTACTCTAATTTTATTGTGACATTGCAGTAGCAATCTAGTCACTGATGACATATGCTATATGGGTTGCAGACATAGATAAAATAAATTATTGTTGTTGTCTATAGTTGCAGATTTTGCTCTCAGTGCACAGCGAATCAAGTTAGTACAGTATAGTGTGCTCATTTTATATCACAATCCCTTGGCGACTCTAAATAGACATTACACATCCTTATAAACTTAGTATGAATAATTACTACACCAGTTCACATTCCATCTTCATATCTTATATTTCCTTTGTTTAACCCTACAGCCTGCCCAGGATTATTTCAGATCGCTACAACTACAATTTCTACTCCACCTAAATTCTTGACAATGTGTGTCCCTTAGACGTACCATTATTTATGATACACTACTTTCCATACCTGTTTAAGTTTTTCTTATTTTATCCGAAACTTTCTCTGGCTGCTACTTCTCTTCAACTAAACATATAGTACCGAATTTAAATCTTTATTACGAGCAGTTACTGCAAACGACGCTGTTTTTTAGTTGACATTTATTTTAAAAAGTGACTATGTAGTATTTAGGTATTTCTTTTTTGCGGGAAAATAACTGCTTATTACTTTTAAGTGTAGGTTTTGTGAGTCCTCTTATCAGTAGGCTAATCATATTCAACGTAGACAAAGAATGTTATTGGATTAACGATTGTTAAAGATGTTTTTCCCTTGTTTTTCCTTCCTGTCGGTTTTCAATGAAATACTTGTTTGGGCCATCTCTGTTCATCCATATGAAGTAGACCTTTTCTTTCTATTATGTCTAGTATTGTTCCTGTTATGTTCATCTGCTGTCTTACTTCATCATTATAAATTCTTTCCAATCTCGATATTCTGGCACTTCTTCTTATGTAGTCCATTTCTAAAACCATAATTCTTCTCTTTATGTCGACGTTTAACGTCCACACTTCACAGCCGTATGTTAAGATGGATTCAACCATTGCTCTTCCTATGCGTATTTTCAACTTTACTTGATTAATATACCTTCCATCATCTTCAATTAGTATTTGAAAATTATCATTTGTGTTCACAGCAAGATACTCGGTTTTGTTAATATTAATATTAAGCCCCCATTCTTGATATGCCAAATGCAGCAGTTTAAGCATTAATTCTAAGTCGAAAGTATCCTGGGCAATGGCAACTTAATCTTCCGCAAATTGTATAATGAATAGGTATCTCACTCCTATAGATATTCCCATTCGCTAGCACTTCCACATATACATTAGATAGTATTGGCGACAAACTGCAGTCCTGTCTGAGACCTTTTGATGGTTGAAAGGGGTTAAATAGTATGTTTTCTACTCTTATATATGCTTCATTATTGAGATATAGTTCTTTAATGATATTGATAAGCTGATTCTCATCTATTGTATCTACTACCTTCTCCACCAAGTTATTGTTAATAATTTTGAAAAACAGTCTGCTCATAAGACTATTTATCCTCTGTCCTCTATAGTTATTTGGACCACTTCTTTTTCCTTTCTTGTACACAGACATAATATAAGTTGTTTTCCATTGTAATAGTAATTAATCTTACTCAGACATAAGACTCAAACATGCCTTGTTAGTCAATCCGTCAAAATTCTCCCTCCATATTTAACTATCTCTGCCATAATACCCCTTAGACCTGAAGAGCGGCCATTTCTCATTGATTTTACTGCTCCAACCACTTCTTCTATAGTAACATAGTAACCGTTAGCTCTGGTCTATGTGTCATTTGTTGTATTTGTTCCTGTCTTTGGAATTATTCTCTGTGCTCTGTTAATAATAGTTGGTAATAGACTTTTCTCATTTCTATTAGTTTTCATTGTCTTCAGACATTTCCATACTTCACTCGATTGTGATCCTCCTAACTTGTTTTTATCTCGATGCCTTTTTGTTCCCATGTTTCATTTCTTTATGTTCTGATCCTTTGTATTACTTGTCTTTGTAATTGTTTGTATTTTTCTTGAGTACTCTGGCTCAACCAGTATCCTTTTATTTTATCATTTCTTCTATCTCGCTATTCATCCAATACCAGCTTTTCTTACGTTCTTGTTTCAGACCAAAAGCTTCCTTAGCCGTTTCTTCCTCAATATTCTTTGATTCTTCTTTTATCCTGAGCTGCTTCTCTAAACGTCTTTGATATGGATGTCTAACACTGTCATCGTGGATAATATTTATGTTATATTCTAGATATAATTTTAAGTTACTCCTCTCCTCTTGACTTTTATTCTTATTGTTATTCTTTATGTATGGGTAGATGAAGCCTGCTACTACCAAGTGATGATCTGAATCACAAACCGCGCCCCTCTTAACCACCACATCTGTAATTATCTAGGAACCATTTTGCTGTGCCGCGTATATTAATGAATGTGCTTATGCTGAAAGAAGGTATTTTTAACTTTTAATCCGTATTGGTTACATTTGTTGCCTATTTGATAATACTGTAACTATAGAAGTAGAACAGGAGCTTGATTTGGGAATTATAATTACATCCAACTTGTTATGGTCTCCTTAAGTTAGTGCAATTGCTAAGAAGGCCAACAAGCGGCTTTTTCCGATTGAAAGGCGTTTTCAGGATGTGAATCCTGCTACAGTGAAATGTTTATATACATCTATATACTTAAGATCCCTTCTAGAGTCGTCAGTAACGGTATAGTCTCCCATTTTACAGCAGGATAAGAAACTGTTAGAAAAAGTACAGAATTCAGGTCTTTGCTGGAAGCACTACCATTTGTTGAGCGTTCCAAAATTTCTGGCATTGTTGTAGGTTTAACCTAAGCAAATTACAGCTTCCCACAATCAATTCTGTTAACAATATCTTTAAGGCAAGGCATCGCAAACCAAATTCATAGTTTTTATTCCTGTTTCAAATCTCTAAATTTCAGCATTTTGGACATACTCTTATAGACCGCCCTGAATATGTGTGAATTCAATGCCTACGCGAAAAAACAAAAGCAAAATTAATATCAACAGTCACAGTTAAGCTCACCTAATCTCGTATATTCCGCCGTCGTATGAACACGCGGTACATCTTAGAAAGCCCGGAAAAACTGCTAGTGATTAATCTTCCTTTTTCTTTTGACTGACAAACTAAATTTATGTATGACAGGGCCTGCATTGTATTCACGTCGTAAATATGAATGAGTATGCATAAGACCTTTTTTTTATAAACACATACCTGCTACCACCAGTTTCGTTTTCCAAAGCTAGCCAGTGTTTTCGCCTGATATTAAATATGTAAAATTTGAGTAATACAAAAAAGATAAATAGCTGACAGCTATTTTGTGAAAATATGATAAAAAGGTGGAGAAACTAATATTAAATATTCATTTTTAGATTACGTACATAGTGCTTTGTTATTTATTTTAAGGCAGAATATCCGTAAAACCGTCTTTAAAATAACCACACCAACTAATAAAAATAGATTATTAATAAAAAATGCTACGATGATTTTCAAAATTCAGGTTAGTAGATATTTAGGGCTTTCGTGATTAGCAACAAACAATCTCCCTTAAAGCACTTAAAACCATCGCTAAAATGTTTAACCGACCTTCTTAAATGTGCTTATATCGGCGCAATTTTCTGCGTTAAGTGTTCCTTAAACGTCTGTAAATTTTAGCCTAAGGCAATGCTTCTCTATCGACAGAAAATTCAATTACAGGACACCGGACGTATATCCACGTCGCCCTTTAATTTAGAAAATTGTTTCAGTCTTCTGTTCTTGCAGCTTAATTAACGTGACGCAAAGAAAATTTAAAAACATCAGCTACTGTAGGAATTTCAGGAAAGCAATGCACTTTCGGAATTTTCCCTATTTTATACCTGACTTCGTTTGAAATATTTACAGGCAGCTTTGTAATGCAGAAGGTCAAACCACTAAACTGCCAATAGCATTGCAGGCTGCCTGTCCATTTACCGTTTAAATGTTCAAAAGATCCTCTAAATAACATGGAGCTACACTTGCTTAAATTTAGTTTAGAACGAGTTACCTTTATAAAAGCTTACTTCCGCCGAAAGGAATTGATTCACAGTAAATGTTATATGTGGACCCAATAATTATTATCAAGCTCACTCATTAAAATATTGTATTTATTTTTAATGAAAAGGAGTGATAAATTAGCTTTTTGCAAATGTTTAAATTTAATTTACTGAATACATTCTACCACAGCTTTTGCTAAAATACGTATTTCTAAAAAGTCTATCCAACTAAAATACTTGATTATAAACTTAACCCTAAAAAGGTTTTCGTGCTTTACACTTCACTATCTAACAAATGAGTGAACATTTAAGGCTTATCTTGTTGATAAGGGGTACTGCGGAAAAATATCTTGCCCACTTTAATTTTATGTGTTGAATTTTTCAAATTTGTGGTTTCCGGAATTTTAGGTTTCGAAACAGCTAAGATTATTCTAAGAAATAAATGAAATGGAATTGGAATTAAATTTGCATTTTCAAATTTGATTTTACGTAAAGTTAAGATAAGAACTTTGATATTTTCGGTTTTCTTCTGTTTAATATTAAAGGGTGTCTGGAATTGGTTTTTATATTGTTTTTATGCCATAAGATTTAATCTACATCCTGTAGGATTGTTTTTTTAATGTCAGTAATTAATCTTGTTATAAAATAACATTCGAAAATTTAAACTAATTGTAATATTTAACCAACTAACCTAATTTATTCAAACTACAACATATGAATGCAACTGATTTAAAACGTAACTAATAATTACAATAATTGTCCAACGTTTATTTATACAAATACTAATTATTTCGCGATTTTGCATCACGATGCTGGTTTAAAAAAATTCTCATTCTGACTGTACCTAAAACTAGCTGGAGATTCCTTGTGTGCTTCTATTGGTTCTCTATAAGCATCCATCCTAATTCTAGTAATTTCTGATCTTTCAATGTAATGTGTAAACGCTTGCAATGCAGATTACTTAGCGTAGACTATAATAACGTAAGAAATTTAAAATTTTTCAAAAAGATTTTTAACGTTAATTCTCTATTGTATTTGTAGTTTTCATACATGAAACAACTAATTAAAATATTATAAAATTACACAAATGTTGTACCCCAAAAATTCGTGCTACATGTGAAGAATGCGCCCCAACAAATCAAAGCATAATTAATTGACACAACAAGAGGGTGATAAGCTGTTTAGGGTATATTTATTCAACCACTGACTCGTAAACTTCGTAGATCATACGTATTTTATTTGAAATTAATGTAATTAACGTGCTTTTTCCAAGACAATATGGTGTCAATATATACTCCAAAAATTTTACTGAATATTTGCTATTAAAGTTATGTAATTGTTTATTTGTAAACGTAATGGTTGCTATCTTAGAAATACTTCGTTTTAACGTGTAGGCTAAAAACCAACCTGGCATGTTATATTTAATAAATATTATTAATAACGTAAAAGATTAGAAATTTCAACATTAGTTTTGATAACTATTGTTATCATGTGTAAATAAATTAATACCAAACAATATTGTTGATGAAAATTAGGTACCATGTTGGATCCAAGACCAACCTTTGGAGTACCTCTCGTACAACAGTCTTAATTTCAGATGAGTTCTTGTTAAAAACTGTAGACCACTAGCTATTACGTACATTTAACATGGGCACACCGTATGAAGATCAAAAAATCAAATTACACTAAGTAGTAACAGTAAAAGACCTTTCTTCGAAACTTTTTGTCCACTTATTTTGTAAGATGGTTAATAACCGTAGTTATGGATTTATTGGCACGTTATCCAGAGGCGTATTAGTAATGAAGCAGAAGAAATGAATTTATTTTTTTTTATTATTAATTTTGGAGTTTGCTTTATTTCATTCCGTAAGAGACGTGTATCATCTCTTCCTATTAGAAATAATTAATCCGGCACTGACGGTATCCAAATTGATTTGGATTAAACAAGTTATTCTTCTCCAAAAATGAAGAGGTTTAATTTTTTTAAATGTTTTCAACTATTTTAGGAAAGATTAGTAATATAGATATGAGCCTAAACTTATCAGATATAACCCTTTTAGGAACCTACTTTTAGAAAGTATGGTGAGGCAAAGAGGGCCATTCAATTCTTGAGCAGTAATCATCCTGGAAGTATTGTTGTGTTTATTACTGTTTCTGAATTATTCAAAACGTTCCAACAAACCTTAAATTGATTATAGGTACATTCAATACATTTGGAGTAATATTTTGTTTTTGTTTTCTAAATTTCTTCCCCGTCATTATTTCTGTAAATATTAAAACCTTGTTTGGATATCAAATTTGGAAACTAAACGTGCATCTGTTTGCGAAAACAAAGAATGTTTATTATACCTTCAATTTCGAGGTATATTACCCATATAATTCACTGCGATTTTCGAACATTTTAGTTTTTTCGAAAAAACTTGAATCATGTTTGTATTATACATACAAAATTCAAGGTTGTTTTTTGTCAATATTTAACAAAGTATTGTCTACGAACACTCAATCAATTCTAATTAGCAGCTTTGTAGGGTCAAAGTATTACAATCTACCTAGGATTACCTTTTTCTTTTCGTGCGTTACAGAAGGGGAAATCTTCGAAAGACACGCTGGATAGATTTCCCAGGACGTGTCGGATTCACCTGGGAAGTTGACCCAGGCCCCTACCGACTAAAAGCCCTTCTCCTTCAGACAGGAACTGCTGTATACATTGCTTCAGGATTAACTCTGCTTTCCCATTTCCTTCCTTTTTATTTTTTCTTCTTGTTTCTATCTTTGTTCTTCATTTCGTAGTTCTTCACTTCGGTCATCCTACTCTTTTCTATCTAGAATAGTTTTAATATAACCCTGTATCACTTTCCACTTTTGTGGACTCTGTAGCATAAGCGCTATTATATTTTCTGTTGTAATTTCTTCTCCGTACTTTTTTACTTAGCCATCTGTACTTAAAGAATGTGTGCTCCGGAGCGTCTGCTACTTGACAATATCTACATTGGTCTTCACTAATTATTTAAATTTTTTTCAGATAAGGTTGGCAGCAGCCACTACCACTTAATAATGTGTCGTATAATAGTGTGTCTGCCCGTGCCTTCTGTTTATCCATCCTGTTAGGTTGTTGATTAATCTCTTGGTCCAATTGACCTTTCCCGATTCCATGCTCCATTTCCCATTCCACTTCTCTATCATCATATTACGTGCCTCTTGTTTCGTACTTTTTTCTTTGTCGAAGAAGTTCTCTTTGCCGTATCTGTAGTTCTATCGGTATTATTGAAGCTATAGCTTATATAGCTTCCGTGGAGATGGTTCGGTATCCGCTAGCTATTTTTAAGTCCATCCTCCTTTGTTCGCATTCCAGCATTTGCTTGCATTTCTTCCGCCTGATACCTTCTCCTCAGATTTGTGCTGCGTACAGTATTGTGGAATGGGCCACCGTGCTCAAAAATTTCCTCTTCATTTCTGAGGGACCTTTTATATTCGGCATAAGCTTTATTAGTGCTGAGATCGATTTTTCCGCCTTTAGTGTTACAGCCTTCACATGTTTCATTCGAAGGCTGTGGTCAAATCATACTCCTAAATATGTTACAGCTGCTTTGGTTCTTATTTCTGTGTTGCCCACTGTAATTTTTTTAATTTCTTTTGTCTTTCTTCCGCATTGTTCATGACGTCTAATATCAGCTTAGGGACGGTTTTTATTACTTGCTTAACGATAACCGGCGGGATTTGGTCCTGTCCTGTAGGCTTGTTATCCCTTATTCTTCTTGCTGTGTCTTCCAGATCTTCTATTTACGTAAAGAATAACGGCTTCTGTTTTTCTATTTCTAGTCCCTTTTCTTCTATTTTGTTCTTTATTTCAGCTACTGCAATATTTCCCGATATCGTAGTGCCTTCTTTCATTTTCCCTGTTATTATTAACGCAGTGTCATCGGTGAAACATATAGAACTTACCCCTTGTGGTACTTTTACTCGATATGTATATTTATAATAAACATTCCACAATATTGGGCCAAGTATCGAACCTTGTGATACCTCGCATGTTATCCGCATTTCTTCCTTCTCCAATATAAGTAACTTCCCGTTTTCGAGATATTTAGTCATTACTTTTCTGATATGGGTAGTAGTTTGCATATCCTCTGATGCTGTTATTATCGACGGTACCCTGTTAAATGCATTTTTGATATCCAGAGTGACCAAAACGCCTATGTCTCTATTCTTGGTTGCTTTTCTTTTGTTATTACCTACTATTTCTTTAATCTTATCCATAGCTTGGATAGTACACTTTCCTTTTCTGAAGCCATATTGATTGGGAGAGAGCTTTTCCTCGATTTCGTTTTTTAATCGTTTTGCAATCATCTGTTCGTATACTTTTTCCATTACGTTTAGCAGACTTATGGACCTATATTTATCCTCTGTTTCCCCTATCTTCTTGCTTTTTTTATCAATACCAGACTTGCCACTTGCCATGCTTCAGGATATTGTCCTATTCTATATTCATTTTTCATGACGTCTAATATCAGCTCAGAGGCGGTTTTTATTACTTGCTTAACGATAACTAGTGGAATTTGGTCCTGTCCTGGAGCCTTGTTACCCCTTATCCTTATTGCTGCGTCTTCCAGGCCTTCCATTTTAAATGGTTCTATGTTGTCTTTGTTAGTTTTGATCCTGTTCCATTTGCTTAACCGGTGATATGGATAGTTGTTTTGTTAGTTCTTTCTGTGTTTCGTCTTTTACGGTAACTCTTGGTAACAGATTTAACTTTCTTGTTACAATTTTGTACCCTATCGCACAGAAATACATCGTTTTCTACCTCCTTGCATAGTATCTTCCATGCATTCTCTTTCGCTTTTATTATTGCCAGTTTTAGGATTTTTAGGGCTTTCTTTTGTTCTGTGTTTTAACTGTTATTTTTATTAGCCCTTGTTTTCCTTCTTTCTGCTTTTAGATATGTATTTCTTATTTCTGCAATGTTATCATCCCACCAATGCACTTCCTTTTTTGGAGAAGGTTTTGTTCAGAGCCCTGCTTGTTGCGTCCATTGGTCCTTTTGCGTCTTGTATGCCCGTTTTTCTTATTTCTATTTCGAAGTTTTCCCTGAGCTATGGTATGGGTGTGTTCTTAATTTTCCATCCCTTATCTCTATTAGTCCTTATACCTCTTTTTTTAATAGAATATCGAAATATATATTTTGGAGCAGGCGTAAATTCTTTTCATTTGCAACGTACCAGTTGTTGAGCATATTAGGATTACCTTAAGACCGTTCCAGAACACGTGACTTTCTCGGTGGTTTTATCTTGATATAAGGGCTACAACTACTTTTACACGTACTACCTATTTGCTATTTACAGATCGTAGCACCACTTTGAAAATTTTTAAACAATGCATAATGCATAACGCGGTTAGAGAATGTTACTAAATTACTTCAGAAAGCATAGAAATTAAAAAAAATAATAATGCAATTAATTACAAAACAGATATAGACAATTTAAACACAATATATTATAATCTATTAGAATAACCATACACTTACATTTTTATAAATTTCCAAGCACTTTAAATCTTACATTTATATTTTTTCAAAATTTTAATATGATGTGCTTTTCCAATTATTATTTTTGACACAAAATAAAAATTTTTTAAAAGATGTCATAATTGTCATCTTCATATATATTATTATATTATATTACTTGTAAGTACTTTTTAAATTAAATTTCTTTCACTTATTTATTATTTTAATTATGTATTTTCATTTTTAGATATATCTTGTTGTTTTAAACCCACTGACGAAGAACTTTAACGTTCGAAACGTATGATAAATAAAAAATTTATTCAAATGAAATAAATCTTAATTTATTTCGATATAATTGGGACTACAATAATCTCTTCCACTTGTATATTACTTCTAATTCTTTAATTATTGTCAAGAAAAATCTGTGCTTTGGTAAGTAGCCCTAAATGTAGTGTGGCTATGTGAGATGAAATTGATACATTTCGTAATTTCTGTCGTTTTGATTTTAATTCAGTTTTTTTCGGAAGTATTTAATTTCTAATAAACCACCACATTTGTAGAATCAGAAGAAATAAAACAGTAAAAACCGGAATTAGTTATCTCAATTATTATGGAAATTAAAAGTAATTTCCCATCACTAGTACTCTGAACCGCTCTTAATCCAAAAGTTAATATTAAAAGCGACTCATAGAAAAACCTTTTTCGTGCAAAACGGGTATGTTTAATTAATTTGTATGTTGTAACCAGTATGATAATGAAAGCATGATATTATTTTGCTTTAGCCCAGAAAATGAAATCTAATGTTATGCCAGTGGAAATGCGTTTTGACTCTCTGCATTCTACGGTATTGTCAACTGTGCAAGAGATGTAGTGTATATGGCGGTGAAAAATTACATCACATGGTTTGAGTTTCTACTTGGTCTCACTGTATCATTATCTTATGATCCGACAATCTAGAATCAACTGCCTCAATGGTGTCATTGAGTCCAAACATATATACAGAGTGGTCATCTTAAATGTTCGTATATTTTGACTGAAACACATATTATCAACCATTACAATCTATGATCTATGTGTATCCTTTAACAAAAAATTAAAATTGTATAAACAATTAGAATTGTATTTAAGTAGGCACTTCTTTCGGTTGTAGAACAGTTAAAGTGTTTCGGGCGTTATTTCTAAATCGTCAAAATGTTTTAAAATTTGGAAAAACATTTTTGTTTTATATTGTGAAGAGAGGTCCGTCCGTCAGAAAAATCAATTAAAATGGCTTTCAATAACTTAAGCAAATATGATTTTTAAACTTAAAACCAGCCAATTACAAATGAAGAGGTTTTTTTTAATAAATAATTTAGCTATGCACCTTTTTTGAAAGACGTTCCGTTAAATATAAGAAGAAATTTGTGGTTTTAAAATAGTGCACCTCCTCCATATTACCACAAGGATGTAAGACATTACTTAACAGAAGTGTTTGACAATAAATGAATACGACAAGAAGCACCAAATCGTTGACCAGCTCGCTCCCGCGATTTGACAATGTTAGATTATTTTTTATGGGGCCCAGTTAAGCTAGACGTTTGTGCGATACCCATTGAAATGATCAATTGTACCAGAAACTCAATGTTTTTTGCTCTGCAATTACTACAAAAATACTGCCTCACCGTGTAGAAGAATTGACCTTTGCAGCAGGGGAGACGGGAAACATCCCGAATATTTACTTGCTTAATTCTTTTATAGGTCCCGACTGGCGGTAGCTAGGTAAGTCTAGTACGATCAAGAAAGTTAAGCTTCGTTGTCTCCGATTAGTACTAGAATGGGTGACCCGATTGATCCGTTAATGCGGCACCTCCCTCCCACGAGGACCGGTCACTATGGGAAAGTAAACCAAAATCCCCTCACTAAATAAATAAGTCAGTAGATTGGAAGAGGTGCAAGGAGTGAGAGAAAATAGAGATGCCTTTGCCCTATATAGGGATTTGCACATGCCAATAATAATAATAATAATAATTTTTTATAATCTAAAAACAATTATGTAGGTATTTAATTTATTTAATAATTATACAATAATTAAATTTAAACTTGCTGCAACAGTTCCTGCCTTGATTGTAATGTATAAATTGATTATTAAGAAATCAGCGGTACTTACGGAAACTCATATTATATGTTACATGTCTTGTAAAATTAATTCCCGAGCATATTCACATTCAGCTGTTGCTGAACATCATCACGACACTGACCATAAAATATTGTTTGAAAAATCTTCGATCATTGCCAATGCCCCTTATTTTTTCAACAGAAAATCCGCGCGGCCATTTAAATCATCAAGACCCCTAATAACTTGAATCGTGACACTGGTTATTATCTATCCGATATTTGGCAGTCCGATATCATTACTGGTTCCACTCCCTCCACCCCTGACCAATCGTCGTCACAGTCAGATACGCTGGACCGGATACAGCTGGTATAAAGTCGCTGCTTTTTCTGTTTCTCTTCAGAAGGGTTTCGCTTCTGGCTTGGTTGACAGGTTGAGTTATCGTTACCCTTCTGCCTCTTGCTAAAAGAGTTTCACCTCTGGCGTGGTTGACACGTTGAGTTATCGTGCTTTTTTAGTGATCCCTTTCCTCCTGAAGAAGCCCCTTAAAAAAGTGGGCGCAACGTCGAGTTATTCTGTCTCAACAATGACACGGTTAAGACTATCTACTAACATAATTTGGATAAAACTTACTTGATTACTGATAGCCTGAAGATCCCTTAAAGGTCGGTTAAAAGTTATACTAATCGATCTGCAGCAAATGTAATTTCGTTAACTGAAACAATATTTCTTGAACACGCTGTATTTAATGGAATGTAAAGTAATAAAGCTAAATCAATTTTATTCTTTTCTGATAATCCTGTTTTATAAAAATGATTCTGAACTTTATATTCACAAAGAAAGACAATCGCATTTGATAACACATATAAAATCAATATTCACACCGATTGCATCAAATATCCTTCGAAAATTTCCTTTTTAAAGCGCGTTATTTCCTGCCCCGTTTTTCTGATAATTTTGCCTTTTGATATTGCTTGGAACAGGAGTCTGCAGTTATACGTTTCAGTAACATAATGTAAATGTTCGTGCTAATTTACAAAAGCTACCCTTTAAGCGTTAAAAAGTTTATTTATTGAGTGTAATGTCGGCTTTCGATTATTAAGTGTAAAATTAATGCCTCAATAAAAATATATAAGGCGTGGCTCGTACCACCAATCTTCAGGATACTCCCTTATTGTATATATGAAATTTTTGGCTTCGTACTAATGTGAATTCTTTTCAAGCCCAAGTCACGCGAGTAATATAGACGCATATATGAGTTAATCAAATATTTTACACCAAATATTATACCCGTTCTTATGTCAGGAATGTTTTCGCTCGATGGCTGATATTAATACAATTCCAACTCGTTATCGGTATATCGATCCTTCATCTTCCTCAATTTAAAAGCAAACCCAATAATAATTCTTCCCTTTTTATTATTTTTATGATGTAATTGATTTTGTACCTCATCTATTTGTATGAAAATAATTTTTTGATAGTTATTTATATTACTAGTCAGTAAAGAAATTATTATAATACGAGCGTGAAAATTCTTCTTTGAGGTCGGAGGCCAAGTGGTGTAATCACTTAAATACTATAATAATGCCTTTGTCCCATGACAACTTACAAAACTTTATCTACAACTTTCTAATTTTGTTAAAGATTGAATTTTATGCTTGAGGAGATATTTGAGGTTTCGTATTAATTATACTAATTGCTTGAAAATATCAAGTCACAATATTTTGCTTCTGTAACTGTTGTAAAAATCTCAATTCTTGAGAAACGAGGAAATTTTTGGCCTTTTTCAATTTTTTTTTTCGGTATTTTTTCTAAATAAAATGTGTTTTGTAATAAATGAGTCTTAAGCAAAACAAAACTGTCAAACCATAAATGATCTCCCATGTAAATTCTTAAAGGTCTAATAAAATATAACCAAACAATTACGAGCTACGAGCATAAAGCAAGCCGAAAACAGTTTCGAAAGTAACACACAAAATCCCGAGAGTTTCCAATCAATTAAATAACTTAAAGTTGGTTAACCTAATTTGAGAGGCCTCTACCACTTCTTTAAAATCTACAACGCTAATTTAAGTCTCATTAAATTTTCGTGGTAACCTTCCTTTGTAATTAATAAGTCACGAAGGAGACAGACTTCTAAAATTCCAATAACATTTTCCATAATCTTCTGAATAATTTTCTACCTAATTAGAAGCGTACTCAATAAAAGCTTTGTTACTTTATGCGTCTTAGTTACCCTATGAAGTTGCATAACAAAAAAATCCACAAGCAGGAGCCTAATGAAAAGATAATCGTATGTTAATTAAATTTTAAATAATTAGCTTTCCATTAAGTGAAAGTTGTTCGGTGTTTCAGCGTACTGAAATTAATTAATTTTTTGTTGTAGGAATATATTACTTAATTTTGAAAAATTGTATATACAGGGTATTGGGCATAAAATGTCCAGTGTGGCGCTTAATATAACAGATGGCTACGCAAGCTAATAGAATGAAGACCAAAAATAGGAAAGGCCGCTCAAACTTAAATCTCCCCCAATAAATAAACAGCAAAACAACTGCATAATTCCGGTTATTTTTTTTTGCTTTCTTCCAGTACCTATAACCATGTATGGGTTCCGGCTTTCTGAACAATACTGTATTATTCTTCTCTGTTTTGCGTTCTTGTTCGCGAACCGGTTATTTTCATGTTTCTGGGGTCTTTTTCTTCTCGCTTCAAACAGATTCTTCGCAGTCTCCCTTTGCTCATTTCCTCCTTTGCCATCTATACTGTTATTTTTATTCTTTTTCCCCAAATCTCATCTTTTTTTTCCCAGTACTACGCCGTACTACTTAATTAATTCCTTTCGAATATATTCGCTCCAGCTATTAAACTAGCAAATTCTGCAACTAAGTATCACCGTTCCGTTTTGTTCGAAGATTATTATCAGCTGTTCTTGGTTGTTCATTAAGATCCATAGGTCACCCACTACCTGTTGAATGGTGATTTTGACTTCCTGAAATTAAAGTAAGTAGGCCCTATTGCTATCTTTAATTCTTTTGTTGATGTCTTCCATTACACTGTAAAGTAATTTGGGTCCTAAATATGTGAATTGCTCGGCTTTATCAAACTTGCAAAGACCCATTTTTAAATCATGCTTTCTATTTTTACCATTTCCTTTACGTTTCCTATTTCTTTATTAACCTTCAAAACTGGAGTTTCCTCTAAGTATACGAAACTTTAGGTAGTGCTTTTGCGTTACATGCACCTAATTATTAGTCCTCCTAGGCGCATCTTTTCCTTTATTTCTATGCTATGTTATTATGCCCTCTGTTTGTCTGACCAGAACATCGATGACGAAACTATGGAGCAAGTGATAAGTCTAAGCCTGCGAAATGGGTTTAAAAATGAGGAAATTTACAGGAGAACTGTCATACAATGTATTGCTATAGCAAAATAGAGATGGTCAAAACACATCACAAGACTAAACGATGAAAGAGACTTCTTAAAGACCACCAAAAACCGATCCAAGAAATTAAGAACGCTTACTGGACTGACGTCGTCAAAAAACATTTCAAAATTAGATAGTAACTGGCCAGAAAAGAGAAAACCAGACACATCTAGAGGAGGCCTCTGTTCAATAGTAGATAAGAGAAGAATGATAATAAAAGTGCTGAACAATGTTTTATTTTATTAAGAAGTCCGTTTGATCCCGTTGTTGGGCAAAGGCCTTTCCCTCTTTTGTCAATTTTTTGCTTGCCTGTAGACTTCTCACACCTGACGTTTTTTCTAATTCTTCAAACCATTGTACTCGTGGAGGATCTCTCTTTTTTCCCATCTCGTAATGCCCATAATGTTGTTCGACTGGCTCGTCTACCGTCTGGACCCCTTCCATTTCAGTTAATGCTCTCCTTTTTTAAGTCTGATGTTCTCACTCTATCACTTCATTTTAGATTTAACAGTACCCATTCATTTTTCATTGTCTCGCTTTTAGTTTATTGCACAATTTGTTTGTTACGTTGTGGTTGGAATAATACACATGTTTACCGTTAAAAATGGAATCCGTTTTTCTCCCAATAATTAATTGCTATCCCTTGACGTTTGCAATTTACTTTGCTGAAAATTTCCTCCAGCGTGCTATTGAACAGGTTCAAAGACAATGGGTCTACCTGACGCACCCTGTTTTTCTTGTTTAAAAGGTTCGCATCGCTCTCTCTCTCTCTCTCCCTCTCTCTCTCTCTATCTCTCGCTCTAGTCCATGCTTGCAATTCATCTTTATACGACGGCCACTCTGCATATTCTGAGATACAAGAAAACTACTAAGGTATAAGCAAAAATGGTTTTATTTATGTTGAAAGTATTCTCCTCCAACATCAATACATTTTTGTGATCTGATTTTCCATAAGTCAAAAGCCAAACGCCATTAATTTTTCTCAATACTGTTAAAAAAATTAAATTCCCCTCTTCCCTGGAAAATTTACGACCGCGAAGATGTTTTTTGAGTTAAAAAAAAGGCCAGAAGTCGCATATAGCTAAATCTGGTGAATAAGGCGGATATTCGGTAACCGTGATTTTTTTTCAGTCAGATACTTGACCTTCACCTTAGCTGTATGGGATGATGCATTGTCATGGTGTAGCATTAAACCCTTAACACGAAGTTCGTTGAGTACTTGAGGGAGACAAACTATGGTGTACCAGTTTGCTGTACCGGTCTTCTGTTGTTCTAGCTTAATTGCTTTACCCAATCCCGTGCTGCGAAAAAATACTGCTAACATAATCTTCTTCGTTAATCGCTGGGGTTTTGGTGTAGTGGATATTGCGTCATCTTCGTAGATCCAAACACGAGATTTGTGACGGGTTGGTGCGTCATAAAACGGTATATAGGTTTCATCACCAGTCACTATTTTTGAGATAAGACGATAGCCGCCATGTGCCAACATTTGTAGCGTTTTTCGACTGATCCTTACACGCTCTGACTTTTGGAAATTTGTTAACTGATGCGGCACCCACCGACAAACCACTTTTTTCATTTTAAGTTCGTCATGTAGAATGCTGCGGATCCGATGGCTATAGACTCCTGAATCATCGTATAACTAGACCTTGGATTTTCTTCAACTATCCGCTTTACTGCTTCAACGGTTTCTGGAGTAACTGCCGATTTCAGATGTCCTTCGCTGTTTTCATCATTTAGGTATTGTCGGTCCTCTTTTAAATTCAGCAAACCAACGAAATACTGTTGCCCGAGGTGAGCTTTCTTTTTCAAAGATATTTCGAAGTCTTTCAAAGCATTCATTTTCACTTAATCCACTCTTAAAATCGTAAAAAATCATAGCCCTAAATGCTCGCGTGATAGATCCATTTTACTGAACCATACTGAATTTATTTTAACAACTATGACAGATGCCTGGGTACAAGCTTTAAGAAAATAAATATTACATGCCCTTAAAATATTCGGTTTTCTCGTATCTCAAAACATACATAGTGACCCTCGTATACTTATTTCATAGGCATCTCGTGTTCCCCAAACTCTTCTATCGTTGGAAATTGTTCTAAGTGGTCTAATGTGGAATATTTACTCCCAAATCCGGCGTATTCAGGTGCTGCTTCTTAATACCTGGTGTTTTGATTATTCTCTCATTTATAATCATTACTTTGTATACAATATTTGGTATCAGGCTAATAGGTCTATAGTTTTTTATTTCCTCTTTAATAATAATAATGTCTTCCATTGTTCTGGAATTTCTAGTTCTGCTGTTATTTTGTTAACTAACGTTTTCAGGAGTACCAATTCTTCTTGAGGCAAGCCTTTTAACACTACTTTCAATAATCCGTTCAGTGCAGTGTTATTGTCTCCTTCATTTCTTCCAGCTGCACCTAATGCCAATCTTCCTCATTTTCCTTTTCTTCTTAGATTTACTCGTTATCTCCCGTTACTGTTTTCTTATTAATACTTGGAAAAAGTTCTCGATAGTATTCTGTTGCTATTTGTATCATAGTTTATCTTGCTGTTTGCACTTTTTCCTTTATCAAGTTTGTTGACCCAACACTTGCCTTTCTCAAGTTCTATCTTTGGGTTTTTTTGGTTGAACCTGATTCTTCTGTTATAGTTTCGATTTTCGTTTTTCGGACTTTATAATATCTTTCCTGACTTCCCTCTGCCTATTCCTTTATTTCTCTTTTCTCATCCTTTTTCGTTGTTTTGATTATAAGGATTTCAATCCAGTAATATGGTCTTGTGTCTCCGTGTATCTCTTCAGAATATTCTCGGATCGGGCCTTTTTCGTATTTTAATTTCGTATTCCTTTTTATGGATGTAGTTTTCCCAATCCTTTTTTAATCTTCTTTCATCTTTCTATTTTTTGCTACTCAGTGCTATTGTCACCATCCTATAATCTTAATATAATAATATAACTTAATTCAAACTGACTTATTATTCCTGTTTCAGTTGCTAAATTTTAATTAGACTACCACATTCATTTTCTCCCAGCTCTGGCTTTATAAAATGTATTTATATAACTTTACCTCTTTAGCGATATTCAATTTTACTGTTTAGAATTCTTCTAGTTCTTCATCTGGTTTAGCTTCCTTGTATAATTATGATCTTGTTCTTGGCAGTTAAGTTAGTTGTTATTGCTGCTTTCCTACCTTTGTATTTTTGTATTTTCTATAAATTCTTGCTAACATAAAATCCTCCTTCATAATCTCTCCTTTAGAATATAACATGTGTCATATCTTTCTCTGTATTATTCCTTCCCCTTCCCTTGTTGCTTCTGACAGTCTTAGTACATCATAATTAATGTTTCCTAATGCGTGCACAATCCTTCGTATTTTGTAGAAGTTAGGGGATATGGTCTGTAACCTCTCTGTTGTCCAAACTTCTTCAATATAAATAAAGAAGGAAAAGCATGCCACCGTCTAATAATTCATCACTCATGCCAAATTAATGTAAATCTATTATTCTCCTAAATTTTGATTTTATGATTATTTTATTTGTTTGTCATTCTCAACATGGTTGAGAAAACTACGTTATTACGCAGGAATTAGATTTAAAAAATTGTCTTCCTTTGGTCCCCAAATGTTCCTAAATTACTAAGAATGGCTCCAACGATCTACATTTTATTAAATAAAACTTTGACATCAAACATTATGAAAATAACAATCATAATTTCAAATATCTTTTTCACCCCTGTTGAATTGATGTTCTCCCATTGTTTTATAGCATGCAGCCCGGACTTCGATGTATATCATTAGGAAACAACAAGGAAATCTAAAAATAAAGTTCTGTAAACCTCGAGGGTACGAAAGTTTGTTTGCAAATTTACTGATCCCAAAAACTGACAAAACGAGAGAGAAGGACGTGTCTTTAAACGCAAGTAACTTACTGAAAGAGAAAAAATTTCGAATCAATATGCATAAATTCTGACAAGTATACATTACCCCCATTCTAATATCTAATATGGCTTCCCAGTCACCGCATCACACAAATATTAGCATACAAAATGTCAATTTGCTTTGCATATGAACGGAAATTGGTGAAATAATATTTCCTCTAACTTATCGGAAATTCCCAATATTCCGGTGCCTGTTTAATAAGTACTGTTTTTCGACCCTTAACTTTGGTAGTGTTTTTTCAAAGATTTATAAGCAAATGAAAATTTAATACGCGCAATGCATATGTAAAACTGATTATATTTTACAGTAGAATTCAGGGATAATAAAACTGTCCGCTGGGGTTGAATTTTCAAAATTTACAACTAAAGGGGTAGTTAGTTGTAAAGAATGTTTTCCTCTTAATAAAAGGGGGGTAATTAAATTTACATGTAATTAAATCCTGCTTGCCAGTGTTGAACTTCGGAATTGTTCGTAGTTATATTAACCTTTGTTTGTTTTCGTTCTTGCTTTTATTTTCTAACTAAAATTTTTAATTAAGCGGGCACTTAATTTAGTTAAGGCGAGGTTTCTTAAGGGAAAAATCGAAGGTGAAGTGAACTTCCTGATTCCTGATGATGTTGAAATCTTACGTCTCGTGTTTGCAGATTAGAACCGACATTCTTTCAGTTTTCATTATATAATAGTTTACAATGGATATGAACCCTCATTTGGTTCAGTAATCTTTGTATCTTATGATTAAAGTGCAGCCAGCACGAGGAAGAAATTTTTGCAGAGGAGGCTGAGGATTGTTTTTATCGTTCAGGTCGCGGTTGCGCAGCTAACCACTATTCTGTAATTAGAGGTGCATTGCATTTTTAAAGAAATCGATGGCGGTAACGAGCCGTGGCGGCTGGGGTGCTCCATAGGTCACGCTTCGCGTTTTCCTACTGCGCCCTCCCACGTACTCTCGTGCGAATGTCACCCGAAACGCTGTTGATACTTGCCTCTTCACCTTTTATTTGTTTTAGGTGGAAGTTTGTCTAAGTTAAATGGTATCCGCCCTGTTAAATACTTTATTTAATTCATTTGCCGTTCGCGTAAATGTTGATGAGATGCGTTTAGTGAACTCTATTAAAAGATAACAGGAAGTACGTGATGAAAAGGACATCTTACGGTTTGTCTTTCATTAGGAAAATTTATTCCCGGCCTGTCGTTCGCCGGAAGAATTGATTCCAGATTTCAGAATTCGACAACAGCCACACAGTTACATATCTTCGTAGGCTTCGGCGGTTTTATTGCTCTCCCGAAGCTCGTTTCATCGTGCATAATTTTACCCCAAACATTTTGTCTTAACTCCACACTAGGGTAATGATTTCCGTTCAAACGGGCGTCTCGTAACATTTGGGGGGCTACGCATATTTTCTGTAGCAAGGGCATGTGCGTGAAGCACATCGTGATAAGTTCCGCCCCATAATTTTGCATTTTCTCCTACCCATTTTTCAAACCCAGACAAGATCGTAACCCTTTTGTCAGAATAAAAATTCCCCACAAACCGCAACTTATTTGCAATGCAAAATACACGACGAAAAACAGTTCCTCACGTCCGTCTTTTCGACTTTTCCGTATCTAGGAACTTGACGATCTTCTTCGTTTTTGTTGTTTTCTCCCAAATAAGTGATCACGTGAAATGCCATCCACTCCAAGTTCTTTCGAGATCGTCGACGAAATACGTTTAATGAATTCCCTTTTTTCCTATACACTCGTCGCATGGTGCGTTGTTTCATTTCGGAACGGGCGGAAACGTTTTTCGCCTGAGTTTTCAAATATATTCTTCTTTAATCATTTAATTAGTTAATTAATCCATTCCGAGTAAGTATCGCTCGCATGTAAGAGTATTTACTAAAAGTTGTTTCATCTGCATTGGAAGTGCATTTAATCTTTTATTCATGCAATTGCTTAACTTCGTATAATTACGGTATATACACTAAGGAGCACTTAAACTCTTATCTAACAGTTATGGGTTTTGTTTTTAACTTTTTTATTTAACGAGCGGAGTTTTAAAGTTCTTCTTATTAAATTTAAACTTTACGCTCGTGTAAAATTAAGTATAAATATTACGTGGATATACATCGTGGGCAAGTTACTGAACTGTGCGTAATTATGCATGTAAATTCTCTTTTTCCTACGTTTACCTAAGAGTTCCTAACTTAGTTTATTATTTTACTCGCTATATAGACATTAAAGCACAATTTTAACTTCTAGTTGCCCCTAAGATGTTTACTCAAAATGTAGCATGCATATGTATATATATATAACTAAAACAATAAGAACTTAATAGCTTTTCCATTAATTTTAAGTTAACATTTTCACACAATAGAATTAATTAGGTGTAACTGGTTTTAACATATAATCTTCAACAGGAAACATAATTCAACAAATCACTGTCATAAAATAAAATCCTAAGAGTTTCAAAGATCCAATTGTATGAACATCTGTCCACCAATTATTTCTTCTAAAGGGTGTTCAAATTTGAGGTAAAACATTAAATTTTCAATGAAACACATAAATTGTTTGAAATGTCTAAATATTTTTACTGAAAATGGTAGAAGACATGTCCTGGTTAATAATGGAAAACAATATCAGATAAGTGGCTTCCTCTGCTACTTAGGCACTTAGACAAGCCAATATCTTTTTACAAAAATTTTCGATAAAATTTTGGCTTAAATGCGGTACAATTTCAGTAATTCCTTCAATTACGTTGTCCTCGACTACTGAAACGTTTAAGGAATGTTAGCATACACTTTATTCTTCAAGAAACCCTATAAGAAGAAGTGTTAAATCGCACGATCTAAGCGACCAAGCGAAAAATTCTTCGGTTACCAAATTGTTGCGTTGATTGTATGAGAGGTATCCCTGTCGTATTGATATCACATGCTGTTTACGTTCAAATAAATGGTATAAGAATTTTTATTCCTTTTATTGTTACAAACCCACCCCTAAAGTTTGGCAGAAGCATTACATAATACCCTGTATTTAATATCGTACAATTAATTTGATTGTTTTTGTATTTTATTATCGTACTTCCTAGCGAAAGGAAACATTTAAACATAGATCTTAAGAAAGGCGTATCTCAAAAAGGAAACACGATCAGCAGATTCATAAATATACAGTGTAACCAAGAGATACTATTTCAGTTGGCAATACAGAATTTCTATATGAAAGTTATAGATATGTAACTTCTACTTTCTGCTGTTGGCAAAAACTGTTGAAAGTTTAAGTTTTGTTTATATCTACAAACATATATGAGCACATAAACCCAGCAATACCCTGCAGCTCTAGCCTTTTTATTTTCAGCAATTAAATCGTTGTTTTTACTTATATTACCCAAATTCTTACAATTCTTCACATAACTGGCTAATATACGTTCTTGAAAAATTAATTAACACATTCGATTAGAACCGTCGAAACAATCCGCAAATAAATCTCAAAAATATTACTGCCGCTGAAACAGTACTTCTTGACCATACTTTGGACCACTGGAATACACTTATAAACTATGTGAATCTTAAAGAAACTACGATATAAGTATACATACTAGATCTTCCAGGTTTAAATTTCTATTTTTTCTGAAAGAATAATTATGGCTTGGTAAATCCATATTAACAAACTAGTTAATTTCGTTGGCTATACAGTGCGCTCTATCTCTTGAACGTTAATATGGGTAACTTTTTTATTTGTAAAAGATAGAGAAACAGCAGAGCAGTGCACTTTTTTCTGAGGAATTCAAAGGTGTGGTGATATTGTTTTTACCAAGTTATGTCATTAAATAAATATATATTTATAGTGCAATCGGGGTAATTACCCAAGAAGGGGATAGCATCGCCCAAGTAAGTAATAACCATGACTCCTGACCAAAACACTATGCTTTTTCTATGACTATTATACTTTTTGGTGCGAGTTAAAAATGTATGAAGTCGCGAATGTATGACAGCTTTCAACAATTTTTACGAATAAAACAACAGTGGATGACCTACTCGTACAATAATTACGAGATAATAATACAACTGTGAAATAAAGGATTTGTAGCTTTGCAATAAATTGTGAAATGTGTAGTTTTGGGATTGCACACAGCGTATGAGCTGAAAGTCCTAATTCAATAGTAAAAGTAATGTAGCCCATTATTTAACATGAAACGTTTATGAAATATACGTAACTATTATTAACAGTCATAGACAAAAGATTTTATTAGATGTAAAACATAAAAACATAATAAGAATTAATAGCTAAGATTTAATAAGTTAATATTAAACTTTCTTTTATTAGTTTAATTTTCAGTTTCCTCTCTAAATGATAAGATTTAGTTAAGAAATGGTACAGTATTGATATAACCTTAGCTCTGCGAAGAACATAAAAATAACTTTCCAATTTGATTGTGGAACAGCTGCCGTAAACAGGATTTGTTTAATTGGAATCTCTAAATATAATTCGTATAAAGGAAATTCTATCAAGACGAATATTGCTGGGAAAAAGCAGGTAACATATTTAAAAGCATAAAATATGCTGTTTATTTTAGGCCTATGACTATGGTGTAAATTCTGTAACTATTATAAATTTTCAGATTTGAAATTTGGACAGCATCGAACCTTAAAATACTTAATCTGAATATACAAGATATCTATGCCTAAGAATAACTCGGAATATTCGAAAAATGTTAAAGCATAAACGAACACATGGTCTGCTGTGTTTAATTCTACTTCTCCTTGTCCCACTTTAGTGATAGATGCAAAAAGTTAGTCCAGTATCTTAGCCGTCGAAATCACCGGCTCTGAGTTCGTTAGAATTTTACTTTCAAATTTTAATATTTATGTAATCCTATAAAAAATACAAGCTGGAGAATACAATTCAAAATGTTGCTGAAGTTAGAGTGCCAAAAAATTTTTGAACGTGTTCGGTCAAAGATTTGTAATTCAGATGCAAGACAGTAACTGTAAGTGCTGTATACTTCTGTTCAGTCAAATATAAAATAATCACTTTTTACCGAATCTTTCCGCTAGTAATTTTTTCACATTCGGTGCAAATCTGCACAGCACAGCTTGAAAATGTCTGCTTTAGATTGTTACGGAAATACAACGGAGCCATTAAAATTTCACATGTCACGTTCCTCGCTTCCTAATTAAATATTCTATTAAATTTTAAATTTCATTGTAGGTTCTTCATTTCGGTTTTATTACAATTTTAAAAACTTTAAATAGGAGGATGGTGGTATTTTCTTTACTCATCCAGTTTCACTTTTTCTAATTTTTAATATCGCTGATATTTTTGAATTTTAAATCGGTAGATTTCCGGTAATTTAATTTATACATGGTGAACAACAAATAATCCATTAGAAACAAACCATCCGACAACTTGGATTTCACATAAAAGTATACAGACTTAAAACCAGACAAGAACTTTTGTTTTCGCAAATGAATAGCATATTACTTTTCCTTCACTCTAAGTAAATACAATTTTGTTCGTCTGAAGATCTATCTATATATTTTGTTATTGTGCACTGATAATTTCATTGATTACATTTTAATAAAAGAATAAAAATAGCAATAAATTAAGGCCGAGACCTTTCGAATTCGATAAAATAATAATTCGGAAAGCGTGCCGACAATTTATGAAAATCACTCAAAAGCAGTTTAATTTAGATGAGTAAATACATAGATTACGGTTCAGTAATTTCACAGCTGGAGCAAAAAGGTAGGCAACCTTTTTATTTTGGTTGCATAAGCTTTTTCCGGTTTTAAAACGTTTTGTGTAAAATTGAGTACGCAATAAACATGTTAATAACTTTGGAGTTTCGGTTTAAAATAAAAGCTTTGCCCGTTTAAAATTTTCCTTTTTTTAAATATATGCCTTTTCTTGTTTAATACGAAATTGCTATTTGGTCGTTATATCAGCCTCTTTATTTATTAGTTAATTTTGGATTAATTATTTTGGGGTTCGTTCTTTCGAGGATACATTTTTAATGAGTTTTAATAAATTACTGAAGCTCTCTGCGACCAACCAGCTCTAAGAGCTAATGACCACATACGCACATTTAATAAATAAAAATAGAATATTTACTGCATCACTCAAAATGGTAAATACAACATTAAAAAATTGACTTGATCTGTCGTCCATAATCTTAATTCGCTGTGATCTTTACCAGTAAGATAGATTTATACCAGGAAAAGTCTTGGTCACCCTAACGAAACTGTTTCCTTAACATGGCCTATTGTCTATGGAAGTCGTGAATGCCTTATACTCGTAGAACAATATCACATTCACTCGAATTTGACCTTCGGCTATGGCTTAGTTGGGCTGAAGACCAAAAATAAACCACTGTGCCTTCTGGGAGGTACAATAAATCCCCACCAATATAAAGAAGTGCTTGGAACGGTACTTTGTCGCATTTGAATGGTTAAAATCCGGATGAAGGTCTTTACATACATTCAAGCAAAATGTGTATAGTCTATTCGTTTGGGTACGAAATTTCTGCTTAGCTTCTTAAGTTATCACAACAGGCAATAAAAGTAGTAGTAAAAGTCCTGCTATAAACACCCTACCAGGAACGGCTTTAAACTGTTCCTCTAAAATATTTTGACATTTTATGAAATCTTCTATTTTAAGGCAGCTGTACAACTTTTCGATCCAGCCTAGTAGGGATGATTTACGATAGTTATATTTAAACCTCATAATCCACCACTAAGCTGTAAAATCCTTCCAGCGATTTTGTGCGATCCTCCGAATCAACTACTAAGAAGCATCGATTGTCGTGTTCTTCCTTGGACACGCAATTCACGCAACTTAAACGCAATTGAGAAAAAGTCCGGTTTTGGAGGTGTGAAATCTGCTACTGGTCATGAAGATATAGGAAACCAGGCATTCCGTTGAAAATTGTTACTGGAATAAATATACGACAAACCATGGGCACATGGAACGTTCGTGGTCTGCACGATTAATAAAGCAAGCTATCATTGAGAAACAAGTAGACAATATTAAGAATAGCAGAAACCCATTGGACAGGGAAAGAGCACTTCTGCGCAAGTAAGAAAAGTATGATATACTTTTCCGGACATGAAAGCAAACCAAGAAGCAGTGTTGACTTACTAGTGTACTACCGTGGATGTGGACCTTGTCGTGGTGGTGAGGCTTGCGTGCTTCAATGAACCAAGGAGCTATACCGGAGGTAGCTAGCTACCGATAGGGTTTCCCATACCGGGTTGGTCCTAGGGGAGAAGACAGACGAATCACATCCAGCACACACACCTACACAAACACCAAAACACCCACACTAACACATCACAAACACGGATGAAAGACAAGCCTACACTTTTCTTACCCAAGGTTTATCGAGGCGGGGGCCCAGTGTAGGGTTGAACTGGCAGTGGTAGCTGGCTTAGAAACCGGGATGACACACCGGGCCGACGGGTAGTACAGGGGCCCACCCTTGCCTAACCAGCGTAGGGGGCTGCCCTATCAACCGTCGAAAAATCCCGAGATAAGTAGTAGTGCCAGGAGGTGCCTGGATTAGGGTCCTGCTGCGCATCTCGGGGGGCTTCGTCAGCGGCGGCCCAGGCCTCCCACCTGGGAACAACCCTACCATGATTCCCCTGTGGGGAGTTGGTGTAGGAAACTTTCAATCCAAAACCAACACTCACGCAACACGCACACTAATACAAGACAAATACAAACAATACAAATATACACCATCCTCACCAATCACTCTTAATGACAGAACGAACCGAAAAGATGGAAACGAACGTGTCAAACAACGAAGAGCACCCTAGCTCAAACGAGGAGAGAAGTCTCTCCCCAATTAAGGAAGAAGAAGCCGCTAGTTTGGCTATAGAGGATGAACTCCTTAGGTCTCCCAGCAGCAAGTCCGAGGAGGGAACCGTGGTTCCCAGCATGGACAAAGCTGCAAAAGAGGCCCTTCGTAAAGAAAGACGAAAGGAGCACAAGAGGGAGGTCAGAACGCGCAAGAGGCGGGAAGAAAGGGTTAGAAGGAGGGAACTGCGGGAGAGCCAGGGCCAAACGTCCCAGGCAACTCCGGCAGCCGACCCGGCCAGAGATCCAAAGGAAGTGACTCCGGGTGACTCTTCCGAGAGTAGCCAGGGCTCACGACCCAGTGATCCACAAAGGCCCAGGAAAAAGCCGTCATACAAGTTGAGAGGCCCGGAGAAGAGAAGGGTAGATTTGGCAGTCAAACGCAAACCCATCGAACTCCTTACACACTCTATGGGAGAAGTCAGGGTAACGGAGGAACAACCAGGTCCTTCAGGTACCCAGATGAATATCAAGAGTGTAAAGAGGCCGAGAGCAGACAATACACCCCCTGAGGCCTTAAAAAAGAGGCCCAAAGGCGGACTGAAGCAAGCAGGGAAGGCCGGCGTCTCACCTCTGGTAAGACCCAAGGCCAGGACAACCCAGCGAGCTACAGAGCCTAGGCCACCGAAAAGGGAAAACCAGGTAGTTATTATGTCAGATCGAGACTATGAGGAAGTGACACCGGCGGAAGCGGATGCGATACGATCTAATATCGTATCCGAGATGGTAAGGACCATGGCAGGCCCCGAAGGGGGAGACCGAGGTCCGGAGCTCCGGTTCCGAAATTCAGGGCTGGTGGAACCAGGTTGGTTCCTGGTCACTGCCCAGGATGAAACGTCTATGAGATGGCTGTTAGAGGACTGGGCACCCTTAACGATGGAGGGCGTCACCTTTGCTCCATTAAGGGCATCAGAGGCGCCATGGCCAGAGAAGATAGGGTTCTGGTTAAGGAGCCAAGCAGTAGACCTCAGCAGGCTAAGGCAGTTGCTTTCGATGCAAAACCGCACTTTAGGTGTGGAGCAATGGAGGCATGTCACAACCTCGGGAGGACCAGGCGGATGGTTTATAACCTTTATGGTCAGTGGCGACTCCGTGAAGCGGCTGGAGGAGGCTAGGTGGCAGCTCTACTACGAGTTGGTTACTCTCGCTGTGCGTAGAGTGCCAACATGGAGTGGGGCAGTCCGCCAGGCACTCCCTGAGGCCGAGGGGTCAAAACAGGCCGGGAGGAACGAATAAATTTTCGACCCGTACCATTAATGGGCCTTTTTCGGGTAAGCCAAATAAATCTCCAGCATAGTCGAGGGGCTACAGCTGAACTGATAAGCACCCTGGCTGGCAAGCGAGAGATAGTTTTAATACAAGAGCCTTACATTTATAGGAATAGAGTAAGGGGATTAGGAGTATCCAACTATAACATCGTGGTTGGGAAAGAACTAGAGGACAGACCGAGGACCTGCATCATGGTGTCCAGGGATCTAAGCTTGGTATCGCTGCCACAGCTGGGAACCAAGGACCTCACTGCAGTGATGCTGGAATATCAGGTAAGAGGAATAAGCAGTAAGGTAATAATAGGAAGCGCATATTTCCCTTATGAGGAACGTGTTCCTACAGAGGAATTCGAATGCCTGATTTCATTCGCGAGAAGTAAAGGTCTACCGGTAATAATCGGGTGTGATACCAATGCTCATCATACAGTGTGGGGTAGTTCCGACATCAATGCCAGAGGCGAATCCTTACTGGAGTATTTGGTATCAACAAATTTAGAAATAATGAATAGAGGAACGGAGCCCACATTTGTCAATAGCATCCGAAGGGAAGTTATTGATATTACAGTGGCCTCTAGAAATCTCTTAGTAGACAACGGAAATTGGAGAGTAACCACAGACATTTCAACATCTGACCATCGTATGATCAGATTGGAAATGAAGTGTGACGATCCACCGAAAACTCTCCTCAGGAACCCCAAGGCGACAGACTGGGAGCTTTATTACACTAGTCTTGTTAACCAAGTAGGGCATCCAGGGGAAAGGATTGCTACCAAAGAGGAGCTAAGCAGAGAGGTAGATAAAATGGCCTCTTTGATTGTCTCGGCATATGAGGAAGCGTGTCCAGCCAGGGCCGTGAAAGTTTGGAGGGTACCATGGTGGAACGGCGTTTTAGCCAATCTACGCAGGCAATCCAGACGAACATTCAATCGGGCCCTTAGGGACCGGACACAGACCTCATGGGACAATTTCAAAGCAGCCAGGAGAGATTTTAAAAAGGAACTAAGACAAAGGAAAAGAGCCAGCTGGCAAAAATACTGTGGGGAGCTTAGCACCATATCAGAATCTGCCAGACTGATGAAAATCTTAAGCAACGAAACAAGGCAAACGATAGGAACTCTAAAGAAGGCAGACGGTACATGGACTACATCCAGGGAGGAGTCACTGCGCTATCTCCTGGAGGTTCATTTCCCGGGGGACGGCACCGCCCAAAGAGTATCCATGGCAGAACAACATGAAGTTCTTGATGAGAACTGGTTGTTCGCTGAGGATATAATAACGGAGGGTGCAGTCACATGGGCAGTGAACGAGTTCGAACCCTATAAATCTGCAGGGCCAGACGGAATCTTCCCCGTACTGTTACAAAGAGGCCTAGGGGTCCTTCTTCCAACGGTCGTAAGGATATACAGGGCCAGTGTAGCAATGGGGCACGTTCCGCAACAATGGAGAGCAGCCAGAGTGGTCTTTATCCCCAAACCGGGCAAGAAAGACTACACGGCTGCAAAATCCTTCAGGCCCATTAGTCTGACGTCCTTCCTATTAAAAACTTTGGAAAGGATTATCGATAGGTACCTTGTGGAGAGGGTAGCAGTAGCATACCCATTTCACAAACACCAGCACGCATATATACGTGGAAGATCCACTGAAACCGCACTCCACGCTATCGTGCACAAGGTAGAGAGGGCCCTTTATTACAAAGACGTAGCCCTAGCAGTTCTATTTGACATTGAAGGTGCATTTGATAAGGCAAGACTAGCCACAATAGATCAAGCCCTACAGGCCAGGGAAACCTCACCCATGGTGGTCAGATGGGTAAGATCGGGGCTAGAAGAAAGAACCGTAACTGCTGCCCTAGAGGATTGTTCGGTTGAGGTCGGGGTGAGAGGAGGATGTCCACAGGGCAGCTGCCTTTCACCCCATCTGTGGTGCCTCATAATGGACGAACTATTGCGGCAGCTAACGGTAGAAGGCTTTTATGCTCAAGCATACGCAGACGATGGGCTGGTGCTAGTAACCGGAAAATTTCTGAACATCGTCTGCAATAGAATGCAAGTAGCCTGCAGGATAATTGAAGGATGGTGTGAGGAGAAGGGTCTCTCAGTCAATCCACACAAGACCGAGATGATTCTCTTCACCAAAAGAAGAAAACTGGATGGATTTAGGGCGCCCATTATGTACGGCAGACCTCTAGCACTAACGCGGGAGGTTAAGTATTTAGGGGTAATCCTAGATAGTAAGTTAAGCTGGACGTTGCATGTCGACAAGGTTGTCACCAAGTCAATAGCAACACTCTGGCAGTTACGCCGAGCGGTGGGCAAAAATTGGGGGATAAACCCTCAAATTTTGTACTGGCTCTACACAATGGTAATCAGGCCCAGAATCCAACATGGTTCAGTGGTATGGTGGCCTAGAGTAGATAGACCTTCCGTCTCGGCCAAGCTGGCTAAAATCCAAAGATTGGCCGGCGTAGGTATCACTGGGGCAATGAGAACAACCCCTACAGCCGCACTAGAAATTCTTTTAGGATTTCCAGGTCTCGACACCTGGATAAAAAAGGAGGCCATGGCAGCTCACCTTCGAATGCGAGATGCAGGGATGTGGAGTAGTCAAGGAATATGCACGGGCCATGCTAGGGTTGCTGAAGCGGTGACAAAGGAGCTAGCTCTGTCAAGCTGCAAAGTGACCGAAGCAGAAGACCGGCTAAGATTGAATAGGAAGTACACTCTCACAATCCCTACTAGAGATCAGTGGGAGCAGGATCAGGTTAGCTTTCAGCCAGGGGCCTTAGTGTGTTACACGGACGGCTCAAGGCTGACGGAAGAAAGACGCTCCGGGGCAGGAATCTATGTAGAAAACCGAGGCATACAAGAAAGCGCAGCTTTAGGAATGTACACCACGGTATTTCAGGCAGAGGTTTTTGCGATTTTATCGGTAGCTACAAAGGAGGAAATACGAAGGTCGACAGAACAAAAAATTTACATTTGTTCTGACAGCCAAGCGGCACTAAGGGCAATATGCTCGCCCAGAACAAGATCAGCACTAGTTCAGGAGTGTGGCGATGCCCTAGAAGAACTAACAACAGGGAGAGATGTAGAACTCGTTTGGGTTCCCGGGCACTCAGGTATCCGAGGCAACGAGAAGGCTGATGAACTAGCCAAACTCGGAGCCATGGAAACATGTTTTGGGCCAGAACCCTTTTTGGGTATCACAAGGAAACATGTCTCAACGGCTCTTGGTGAATGGGCCTTCGAGACATCTAAGAAGAAATGGGAAAGCAACAGAGGCTGTCGACAGGCTAAGGACCACATAGCGGGATTTGACTTGAAAAAGTCGATCTGGCTACTGGGAAAAAGCCGAAGGACCTTAAATCTTTTGATAGGGATCCTGACGGGTCACTGTAAATTAAGAAGACACCTATCTCTGATAGGAGTAGAGCAGAACCCCGAATGCCCGAGATGTGGAAGGGCCGAGGAGACGTCCTTTCACTACCTTGGAGAGTGCGCGGCATATGGGCGACTAAGGTTCAAAACCTTCGGTGCGGTCACGCTTCAGAAGGAAGAGTTGTACTCCCTGGCATGGACTGACATCCTGATTTTCATTAGAGAATCTAGGAGGTTCACAGAGGGAGATGAGGCAAACACGGTAGAAGGTGGTGAGAGTGACTGAGGGGATGGCTAGGGGTTGGCAAAAAGGGCCTACAGAGGCCTACTTGCTAGACTCAGGTCTCCCCACAATTACTACTACTACTACTACTACTACTACTACTAGTTAGAAATAAACTAAATAACACAATTATCGCCTATGAGGCGTTAAATGATTGTATAATAAATTATAGTCAGATTTGCCTCTCAACCTGTTAATATAATCCAAACATATACCCCAACAAAAATTATGAAGATGAGAAAACTGAGATACACTGACTATTAATTAGAACAAACACAACGAAAGCTATTATCAATTCAGGAAATTAATATAACAATCAGTGATATTAACGGCAAGATAGGCAACTCGAAGAAAAATAGTGACATACAACAAACACCGGAAAACATGGTCTTGGAACAATAAAACTGCTGCTGCATTTCTGTTTAGAAAATAACTTGTTTATTCCAACCACAGAACTCCAGCATCATCCAACGTGTTTATATACATAACATAGGCAATATGTATAGAAACCAAATATATTATATATTAATACAAAAAAATGATGGAGAACAACTATAAAGGATTGCATAATCTATCCTGCCAAAGATTGCAACACCGACCATCTTGTGACAACAAAAATATATATAAAACTTAAACAGAAGACAAGCACATACTAAGAAGACCCTCAGGAAGGAGCTGACTTTTCATAAAAACAAAAATTGCCCTACAAAAAGGCTAGCACACAGATTAATAGTACAAGTACTAACAGAAGCAAGTGGGTTACTGATTGTACGTGGGCAAAAATAAATAAAAATGAAAAATGCAATCGCCCATGTTACATTGGCAAAATACAAGACCTTAAGTAGACAAAGAAGATGATTGTATAAACAAGACAATAATATACCAAAAAACTGAACATCACAGATTTAATAATAACACGAAGGAAATGTCCTGCTCTCGCCCCTAAGTATTACAACACTTGCATTAAATTAAAGACGACGAAAATCGTACTGTAAAAGTCTTATGTCGGATGAAGATCGGTTAATACTAAATACATACCACGAAGAGCGAGAACTAGACATTTCTAAATCAGAAGTTGTGGATACAATCAAAAAACAAAAGTGTTATAAAGCACCAGGTGTTAACAATATAACTAAGGAAATGGCTACAGAAGAAACAGGAGTAAACGTCATTCATAAACTGTGACAGAAAGTATGGATTACTTGTGCTTGACCAGAAGAATAATTAAAGTCAATACGTATACCAATTCATAAAAAAGGCCTCAAACGTATATGTATGTCAAAATGATCGAACAATAACCCTAATCCAGTACTGTATTAAACTTACGCTACAAAGTCATTCCCACAAGGGCACAAAAACATACCGGCTCAGGGCGAAGAAGCACGGGGGCAAATCCTAAATATAACCTAAATAATTAAAAGGCCAGACGGTAGGTACCGTGAGTTCAAAAAGTCTTACATAAGGGTTGGCCATGAGATACAAAAATAATGTCAATTGCAAAATTTAGAATTTATTAACTGTCATCATTGTGTTGCTGGCATAATACTGTTGTGCAAATTTCAATAAAATTGTAAAAACAAAGGTTCTAAATCTTACAGTAGACATTACTTTTGCATCTCATGGCCAACCCTTATGTAAAAACTTTTTGAACTCACGGTACATATGTTTCATAGACTACATTAAAGCTTTCGATTGTGCAAACTGAAAGAACAGGTGGCAAATATTACTAGAAATGGTTTCAATGCATTTAGTCAATGCAAAAACCTGTTTAAAAACAATAGTGCCAAAAGATTTCCATGTAAAGAAGGGTGTGAGGCAAGGATGAATCCTCAGCCCCATGCCATTTTACATATATGATGATGACGGATGGAAAACGACAGTAGGTATAGGAAGAAAAAATTGTTAAACTTGAGGTATTCCGGCGACGGATGAAGAATCAATAACAATGTTACACAAAGTATCAACAGGACTACAACAAAATGAATGATTGTTAATCGTCTCAATAACAATTCAAATGGCGTAAAAGATATAAACTACAGTTACACTATAAATAAATGTATATATTTGGGAACACTAATTACTAACTAACACCGGAGGAAGCGCGGAAGAAATTAAAAAGAGTGCTACTAAAGCTAAACGTGTCATGACAAAAATCTGGAAATCCCATTACAATTATACTGTTTTTTTTTAACACAGCTGATGCCAGCTCAGCACAATGTGCTATTCATGGCAGGGTGGATTTAGCCTGATCAGATGTAAATCACTAAGGAGGTTTATATCCCTCCATTACTGTAGTTAACCCTTAATAATTCATTTGAAGTTAAGATAGAAGAACGGGCATCACTTTTTAACATCCCTTTACTTGACTATACTGCTTCACTTAATAAAATTATTCACTATAACTATTTAAGAGGTCTGCTGGTAACTTTCTTTCAGTCTACTGTGCAAGTGTCTTCTTTCTATGTTATAATGCATCACTGCACATGTTAAATATTATACTAATTCTTTTTAGCTGTTTTAGTTAAGAACTCTTGAAAAGTGGGAATGCCAGTTTCTCTACGTAGTTGCGAATTTTTAACATGCCGCTCTACGTTGGTTATCATTATTTTGTAAAACTTCAAATTTATGTAAATTTATTTTGAATGTAGTACACCAGGTGGGTGAACCGTAGGATATAATCGGTTTAATTATGAATGTACCTAATATATTAGAATTCCACATTGTAGTGTAAGTGGAAAACACGCTTATAGTCTAGCATAAGCCCATAGTTTTTTGTTTATATGATAACTCCAACTTAATCTTCTGTCTAAATAAATCTACGATCTAATACCGAACATAGTTCTAAAAAACTTAACAAAGAAATCTCTCGCATTGCTTGCTAGCCTATTTAATGCATGTTTTCGACTTCAGTACTTCCCTAGCTTCTGGAAGCATGCAGAAATCATAATGATACATAAATTCGGAAAGGAAAAGTGTCAGACCTGCAACTACAGACCGATTAGTCTACTACCAACTCTATATAAATTATTGGAAAAAGTTGTATTAACTAGACTACAAACTTTTATTGATCAGCAGGATGTAGTACCAATTTGGATTTCGCTCTTCCCATGCCACCACTCATCAGCTTCTAAGGATTACAAACTTAATAAAAAATGGCTTCGAAAACAAATGTCACACAGCAATAGTCTTCTTTGACATAAAGTAAGCTTTCGATAAAGTATGGATCCGCGGCTTGCTGTACAAACTGAAATGTTGTAATATACCTTCACCCCTTTACGGAATCATAGCGTCATTCTTATCGAATAAAACTTTCAGGGTAAAATTCAACTCCAAATTGTCAACAATCCAAGGCATTGAAGCGGGGGTGCCGCAAGGTTCAGTTGTAGGGCCAACTCTCTACAATATATTTGTGCATGATATTCCGATCCCTGATAATGTTGAAGTTGCTTTGTTCACAGACGACACAGCCTTTATTACAAAAAAATTCTAACATAGCAGTAGCAGTTAATGAATTACAAGCAGGAATCAATATCCTTTGGAGTTGGTGTAACAAATGGAGAATCGAATTAAACCCAAATAAATGTCAGGCCAAATTATTTACACTCAGACGCGTATCAAATCCCAACACTCTTACAATAAATAACCAAAGTATTGAATGGAATCCTAATAATAGCGCAGTTAAATATTTGGGCTTATACTTTGACAAACAGCTCACATGGGGAGATGACATCAACAAGAAGTTGAATGAATGCCATGCACGACTTTCTCAGTTGTATCCGCTTTTGAATAGGAAAACTCCTTTGAAAAAATGTTGCTCGTTGCTACTATACAAATCGCTAATTAAACCAATTATTATGTACGGATCAGTTATTTGGGGTACAGCAAGAAAAACTCACATCAACAAAATACAGGTATTATGCAATGCTACATGGTTTACTAGAAACAGCCAAATACATACCTACATCGAGAAAAGTATAAAACAAAGGTCAGTTTCATTCGTTGATAATATTACCAAGTGCAGCAGAGCAGTTTACTTTGGCCTCGACACTCAAACTCCACCCGAAGATAGAAGATTAAAACGACGAATTCAACAGATCTATTACTTCCCAACGGATGAATCAAATGCGTGTGTGCGAAATCAATTAAAGTCTAAACTATCAGTGCCAGTGCAATGATCTGAACAAAAACAAACCTGTTGATAAACTTACTGACGTTACCAGGGTCTAGTCCCTTAATGTAATTTAAGTGTTACTAAATGTATACAGTTAACAAACCTATGTATAGCATAGTATGCTGATCTAGGTGCTACTCTATATAAAGAAAACCAAAATTATCACACAGCACTATGTTTTGAATTCCTTGGTAGTGGAGTGTTATTTGTCCGCATTAAGTTTGATGCACCATCTGTTGAATGAGACATTAAACTGTTCAATGCTTTCCAAGACCAGCTAAATTAAATATTACATATTAAGGCCTGTCCACTTTATTTAGCCAACACGCAATTTAGAAAGGACAATGGCGCCATTTGAGGTGAACTATAGATTATAAAGGGAAAAATGTATAGTTCACCTAAAATGGCGCCACCTTTGTTTCTAATTGCGTCTTGGCTAAATAAAGTAAAAAGGCCTTAATATGTAATATTTAATTTCGCTGGCCTCGATACTTTCTTGGAGTTTTTGTGCTACTCGGTTAATACCATGGTATTGCGTAATGATGGCAGCGTAATTAGCATACATGACGAGGTCCGCGTTAGATATTTTTGAAATATCTGACATAAAAATGGATCCTTGCGGAACGTCGGCAGTAATGTGGCAAATCGAGGAATGATGTGAATTGACTTGTACTTGAAAAGTTCTTTCTGAGAGCCATTTAGGTATTAGTCCATTTATCCAAACTCGATCAAACGCTTGTGCCACATCTACATAGTTACAAGTGACAGTGTATGCAAAATTAGACTTGTACGATCCCTTGATTTTTTCATATATATGTATGCTTCTAATTTTGGGACACTCAAGAAGGCAGATATACGTACTATCGACGCCTTTGAAACATTCTGCTGGAGAAGAATGTTAATAATTCCTTGAACGGCAACAAGGACTCTCTTAGATGAACTGCACATGAAGAAGAGATTAAGCGAAATAATAACTATAAGGATCACGCCGTCCTTCAGACACTGCATGACACGACGCGCTTCGGAAAAGTTCACATTTCAAGAAGTATTACAAAGGTAGTGGTAAATCACCGATAAGATCCACTAGTCAAGTAACGATAACAATAGGAGCTTCACTAGGTGAATGCATTAGAAATGCAGAAAACTAAACTAAATGGAAAATTTGCTCAAATTTCACTACGCTCGAATCGAGTGACCAACTGAAGATAAGGAGGTGGTACATAGACAAAAAAATCAAAGGGGCAATAAATTGTTGTGTATACCCAAAAGAGTCAAAATTGAGAATAAAAAGCAAAAGGTGTTGCTACAGAATATTAGTGAAATCTAGACTGTTAGTGTGTTTATTAATACAAATAGACGAATCTTTTCTTTTCTATTTTTAACTAACATTCTAAAAATAAATAATTGCAATTTCGTCCAGGCACCGTATACGAAGATTACCTCAGAAGTAATGAAATTGAATCTTTTACTCTTTATGTGGCAAAACTGCATTAATGTGGTGAGGGCTAATAAATTGGCTAGCATGTTAGATAAGCAGCTGCAGTAGGTTATTCTCCTCGCTGCAGCGTTGTTGTTGCTCTACACCGGTTTTTGAACCTGTGTTTAAATGGCGCGTCACCCGAAACATGCAGGCAAATATCGAGCAACATTACGCTTCAGAGGCTCTCGAATTGTTAAGAAGAGCATAGACGGAGATGAAGCTTTGCCATCAGCATAAGTTTTCAAATGGCACAAGGTTTTCAAAAATAGCAAAGAAGACGTTGAGGATGAACATCGATGAAAACGTATCCAAGGTGCGCTCAACATTAGCTAAGGATAGATGGTTAATAGTCAGGCTATTTACAGGTGAGGTAGCAATGAGCAAAGATTTCGTCCATTGCATTTTGACTGACGTGCTATGCATGAGAAAAAATGTGTGCAAAAGTGGTGCCCAAATACTTGCTCTATAAGCAAGAAATCCATCATCCACCTGAAACAAGAAGGAGGTAAACACAGGAATGGCACACATTATCATCGCCTCGGCCGAAAAAATTTACCTAAACAAATCAAAAATCAAGTCCATGCTCATCGCTTTTTCTAATTGCCGTGGAATTGTTCATAGAGAATTTGTACCATACGGCCATATCGAGAAGTCCCTGTGGACTTAAGGAAAAGGGTTTTGCGTGTTCGACCTTAAATCGCCGACTCTCGGATTTTACATCATGACAATGCTCCATATCACATCTCGTTATCAATGAAATAATTTTACCGAGAACAAAACATAGGCACTCCCACACGCGCCCCACAGGCCGGATATGGCTCCATGTAACTTTCTTATTTCCAAAAATTAAACAAAATCACTACGGCGCAATACAAAACGTTCAGAAAGCTGCAACGCAGATTTTGAACAGCTTAACGGAACAAGACTTCCAGAACTGTTATCAAGCACAGCAGAATCGTTGAAGACGGTGTGTACCTGGAAGGGAATAACATTAAATTACAAATAAAAACAATAAGCAAGCATCTCTAAAATAAATCATCACTTTTATTACTTTTGAGACAGACCTCGTATACAGTAATTTGAATTATGAAATCTAGAAGTCCTTAAAATTAGGAGTTTAATAGCTTTAAATAACACTTTCAATGTAAAGGGAGCACCATGGTTTCCTTCGTATGAGCAATTAATTTTGTAAAAAAAAATCCCAAACAAAGTTTCTACATTAAATTAATTTCTGTAGATAAACTTTCGAGTGGTTATTCCCCAGTGAAACTATAAAATCCTCTCTAAATATGTCCACCCAAGTTAATCTCGCAAAGCAATAACCTGGTGTCGAAATGGTCGCAGCTGCATTTTCTGTACATTCTTGTTATTTTTCATTATTATCCTTGTTACTGTTTGAACAATACGTGTCGCTAACGGACTGCAACTGATACTATTGTCTTGACTGAAAGCCTGCCAGCCATGGTGTTGTAAAATGACACAACGTGACGCAGGATGAAATATGCGGCGCCAATACACCCTCTTACAGATTTTCGAAAACCTAGAGTGCAGATAATCGATTCTGCCGCACCGATTCTTCCGCATTTCAATATTATCATGCTACAAACACGAGTGTGACGTTTTACTTTTACGGTGACGTATACTTTTACCCCTTCAACGTAAAATTATTTTTGTAGCCGACTTTTTATTGTGTCCTCTTTCATGTTTGTATTCCTGTAAGGTTATTTGAATACTACGACAGGCACAGGCGGGATGTCTCCATTCCGGATATAAACTACAGTTCTCCCCCATACAGTTACCCTATCCAGTGCTTCTATCTGATCAAAAATCGCGAATATGGGATCAAAACCCGATGAGATATTTTGTTCTTTTTCCACGAGTTTCGGGAAATCGGAATCTTAATATTTATAGCGTAATGTATAAAAGGAATCAAGACAGCTAAACATATACAGAGTGATCGATAGAAGCCTTCAATTACGTTGTTCTCGTTCTGACAAGAATTTCAAGTGAATATGGGGGATCGGAAATCAATCACTGACTAATACAGTTCACTAAAAATTTCCAATGAAGTCGAGTTTCGGTTCGTACGGTACCCAGTAAACCAGTGTAAATCGAAAATGTAACAAATTCGTTGGTGCTAGAAAATTAATTCCAACAAGTTCGGTAATAATGCGAGGTTTCTGTTCTCATACAACTGGGGGATTATAACTGAATTATCTAATTAAGCGGCTCATGCCTTACCCAACCTTTGAACTATCAATTTCGTACCGTCTCTATGCAGAGCTTAATATTATACATGCTGACCTCTAGAGTTACCCCTGTATTATTAGATAGGTGGGCTTTAAATTTATTAAGTTTCAGAGCGACATGGAGGCGTTCTAACCACGTGGCAATTTATGTGTGACAGCCGAGTTAAATTCTTTATTTTATTAGTTTTTCTCCTTCGATGACATTCTTAAAACATAGCCAACAAGGAAAAATTGAATGAAAAAGAGTACACAAAACTGTCTCGGCAGATTGAAAACAAACATTAAATAAAAAATATAACATCAAATATAAACTCGAAGAAATATAATACGTCAGCGAGGTTATTTAAGTTCGTTCACAATCAGAGTAAAAAAGCAAAGACTGCGCAAGATGCGAAAATGCAAGAAAAAGAACGTGATACCTCAAAAGAAATTAAATTAAAATATCGCCCTGAGAACACAAAAGGCCTGAAATGTTACCACAGGTGATTTAATAACCAAAACCATACCTTTTTTTGCATGTAAATGATTTTCTGTATGCAAAAAAACTAAACATCATTAAACTTCCCAGCGCGTGTTGCATGCATCTGTTCATTTAAAATCAATTAAGTTCGCCGACCACAAATACCCATATTAATTAGCAACTCCTAGAATTTCATTATTCAAAATGCGAAGTGGTTACTTTTCAAAAATTTCAAGAAAATTCCATAAGGCGTTTCTACCTAAATCTGCATCTTAAGTCAGATATAAATTATTACAAACAATAAACTTACTGGAACGCGGCATCGTTAATTTAACCCATTGTTTTAGCACATAAAAAATTAAAGGAAGTTGAAATAATACTACGTTCAAAAGTTCCAGAAATCGTTCGAAACATATTCCCAGGAACGCTCGCGAAAGAATTGCTCTCGGCTAAAATTTTCCTGATTTGTGTGGTAAATCGAAGTTCTGGGTTAATTTCTGTTTAATTTTAATTGGAAGCGGGAGGCAAAACTGCGAACAAAACCGAGCGAAATGAGAAATATTGGAATGTATAAGTATAAAGTGTTTGAAGTATTTCAAATCTGAACAATAATTGCGGCTACGTAATTAAAACCTTTTAAAAACTTTACTGATTGTTTTTGACCTGGAGCGTATAAAAATATATAAAAGTTGGCGTATATTTTCGGTTTTTAATTTAACTCAAATTAGACGTTTAAAAGAAATATTTGCCAGTTTGTATTTTCACCTAAATAAAATTAGCATTTGTAGCAATAACGAAACGGCGTTAATTAAAAGTATACAAATAATGTTTTTACACTTTTTCACTTTATAAAATAAAAATGACCGATTTACAATAAAGAGCTTTTTTTTCATAAAAATTTAGTTAATAAATTTGGAATAATTTCAGCAAACCAAAGCTTAAGGAAAAAAGGCACTAATTGCAACTGGAATATTTTCAGCAGATTTTACAATTTGCTGCAATTTCGCCACCCTGATAAGTAATACTTAATAATAAAAATTATGTATTATTGCCGATTAAAGGCGTTTTTTCCTTATATTTTTGTAGAACTAGTTTATCATCTTTCTTGATCTTTTTCTTCTGCTTCTTCCGATTCATATCCTTCCTCTTCTTGCTTTCCTGGTCGTCCTTCTTCTCCTTATTCATATTATTGTTCTTCCTCTCACTTTTCTTTTTCTTCTACACCTTCCCCTTCTTATGTTCTCTTCCTCGTTCTCTAACCATCTTCTACCATTTGTACTGTATCGATATGTATAGTAGCTTACACATTATCTCCTTTCAAGTCATCATTTCTTTGCTTTCAACCAGCTTATGCCACTTTTTTATAATATATCTCTAATTTTCGTCCCGTCAGTTCTTATTTCCCATTCCGTTTTCGCATTCTTTGCAAACCTTTCTTCTTTCATTCTTACCATTTGTATGTTCCACCTTGGTCTCTTTTTCCTTTGACTATGTCCAGAGAGATTAATTTGTTTCATTTATAATTTTTACATCTTTCGTTTTCCTTAAGTATTTAATTTATTTTGTCTCAATTTTACATTTCTATCATATTTTTGTACTATACCGTTGCTAAGAGCATATACTAAAAGTGATGCTGCATAAATTTATCCTCCTCTTTTCCCTCCACTTTAGCACTTCTATTTTCCGCAAACCTTGCATCTAAATGTTCCAATTTTGCTACTTTTTTTTAACACATTAACAATTTTGAGGCTAATATTTTTCGTGTCTTTTAAAGCCACCGTAGTCTGCTTTTGGCTTTGTTTATAGTTATTTTTATTACCGAATATCTTTTTTTTGTAGGCATTTCGCCATCAATATCCTAAGCGTATAAACACTCGGAAAATAATTACATAATTCTGTTTTCCATATGTCCCAACTGATTGCAGGTCTTTCGCTGTTCACAATGAGCTCGTTAACAGGTTATAGCTATATGTTAACAATGTTTTATCTGAATGTGTTGGCATGTAATATAATTTTGATTTTATAACGAATTCTTTACATATACAAATCTAAATCGTGGCATCAGTATAACAGTATAACATTGTGCAATCAAAGAAACTTTCTCGTAGTTTGAAAGAAAATTTTCACAGTATATGTATGTAAGAACATCAATAGGATCATAACTTTCCTGACTCAGGAATAGGGACATTTTGAACAATTATAACAGGACCCGGAATGTACAAAACAACACGTCCTAAAATAAGACCAATAACCTAAGGATTTAGGGTCAAAAAAACTATAAAACTAAAATTTAAGAAATCTGGAGTTTAACTACCCATAAATGCAAGCGAACACGTGTAAGGATCTGCAACATAGGAAATAAGAAGTTCACAAAGATTGGTTTCGTCGGTATTTTGTGTATAAAAACAAACTTCCACCAACTAATGATATTTTCTAATCGGACAATGTTCTTAATTGCTTATACTATTAACATATCTGTATCGCTAGAAATATCAGCTGACCTGGGTGTAATGTGGTTCTAAGTTCTAGAATCCACCTAAAGCCCATATCTTCATGGTGTCCTTTAGGATACATCGTGAATCCACTCCTCCTCCTTAAGGATAATTCAGGACTTTCGGTTGACTCGTAGAATGCACTTCAGGATGCTGCTAAAAATTGGTTTAGGGTTTAACCCGAAGGGCACTTCATATTCCTGAGATCCTACTGACTCCTCTAATCCTGCACCTCCAGCTAAACTCTGAGTGTGTTATCATAACACGAATTCTAAATCTTTAACCTGATGATCATTCCACCTTTCTGGACGTCCATGATTTATTACTGAAAGCCATCAAGCTACCTGGGTTCAGAACCGGACGTTATCTTTAACACATTCCCTACATTACAAAATTAGACTACCAGGAAAAATCTTTACTCCACATTTGGCACAACTGGCATGCAATACTTATAAATGTAAAAAGTTTATTTCGGTTTCCTTATACAACCAATAACATCTTACCTAAGATAAAGACCCTGAGGTTATTATCTAAAAAAGGGTTATGAGTATTCCATAAATCAGAATATTTTCAAGCATAATGTAACGCTTTTAAAACGTTTGTTTAAAAACTTCGGTCCGAGGTGTGAACTATTTATTAACAAATTTAAACAACGTAATAATTAACATGAAACAACAACTTAAACACTAGAAACACAACACTAATATTAACCCGAAACACTAACTAATTTATTGTTACAGTTTATTTATATTCACGCACGCACTTGTATTACACACTTATAGTCGCGATTGGTAGACTTCGGTAGACTAGTTATCAATACCAACTTTTCAGAACGCATCAGAAACAATGAGGTAATTGAATATTCGTACACTTGTGAGCTTCTGTTAGATGACGCATACGACTGAAATCATCCGCGCGTCTTGTTACAATATTTTAAAAACAACATGTTTCTTGATTATCCCCAAATAAATAAAAATCTATGCTTTCAGTAGCTTTATATTTCCGTGTGATTGTTTTATATTGTTTTGTTGCTCTTGTTGTATAGGATTTAGATGTTAAAGTGGGTGCAGTTGTTGTGATAGTCGTTGTATATAATGAATCGGGTTCAGAATATTTAATAAATCTTGTACTTTATGAAAAGTCTTTTCACTTGTAAACAGTATTGTGGAGAAACGAACAATAGTTAGAGTCAAGAGAAGAAATGTGGTGAGCAATGGTGCAGAGAATGGTCAGATAATAGATAATTAAGGTAGTACTGACTCTATATCCTAAAACACTAAACACCATAAGAATAAAGGGCAATGTGACCTTAAATTCACTTCTACGAGGGGTTTAAAACAGGGAAGTATACTAAGCCTAAGCATCTTCTTGTTAGTTGTTTTAATGGATGAAATAGCAAGAAATCTGAACAAGACGGTAACGGGAATACACATGGATTTCGGGAAATTGCAATTTGTTATATTAAATAAATTACTATACGCTGACAACTTCATCCTGTTAATCATAAACAAAACCTCACGGCAAAAAAGAATTCACAAAGGGAAAATTTTGTTATCACAGAATAAATTTTAGTAATACAGGAATGATGATCTTACCAAACATACTCGAAAAAGTTGAGATAAACATTGGTACTAGGAGAAAATACGTATGACCTTGAAGAGAAAAGTTTCAAAATACTAAATTTAAGGTAATGGAGAAAAGGGAATTCAAGGTTATTTCGTTCCACCCCGGAGAGATGAGGTGGCGGGCGGCTTTTAGGAGGACAGAACTCCTCTTCAGCCACGGAGAACGGATATGTAAGGATAGGTTAAACTAGGATGTGGATAAACTAAGATAAAGAGCTTATAGGTAGAAAATTACCTATCCCGGTATTTACGTCAGTGATGATTGAATCGGGAAAACCACCTAAAAACCCGATTCAAGGGAGTCGGCAGTGGGGTTTGAACCCGCTACCTACCGAATGCTATGCGTGTGCAAGAACAGGAATGCACTTGGCTACGCAGCTCGGTTTTCAGGTATTGATTAAATTAAAAAGCAACTAAATTAAATATTCGAATTGTGCACCGTTGACTTCCTGACAGTAGCCAAGACTATGAAGAAATTCTTTTTGAACATTGTCAATAACTTCAGGAGGTATACGTTGTATCTCGTGACGAATTCTTGCTTTTAATTCTTCTAAATTCTCCGGCCTACTAACGTACACTTTACTTTTTAAGTATCCCCACAAATAGTAATCTAGGGGTGTCAAATCTGGCAATCGGGCTGGCCACTCAATCGGCCCCCTTCTCCCTATCCAACGATTCGGGAACATCTCATCCAAATAAGCGCGGGCAGGTACTGCATAATGGGGAGGTGCACCGTCTTATTGAAAGAAAAAGTCATTTCTCGGAAGATCAGGTTCCTCTAGCTCTGGATACAAAGCTATTAGTGCAGGAATAAGGTCGTATCGAAGAAAATCCAAATATCTTGCACCGGTTAGGTGCACGTCAAAGAAATAGGGACCCAGAATTCTTGCATCGACTATTCCGCACCACACATTCACTTTCTGGGGATATTGAGTGCGATACTCCATCATCCATCGGGGATTCTCGGCAGCCCAATAACGGCAGTTTTACCTATTGACATGGCCGTTCAAAACAAAGTTAGCCTCGTCAGATGTTTTTAACGAAATTATTATCATTATTGCATAGCTGTTGCATTTGCTCGCAGAATTGATTTCGCCGATCAAAGTCGTCTTCAGACAGCTCACGGATAAGGCATACCTTATAAGGATGGTCCTTTGCTTTTTTCATAATTTTGTAAACTGCAGACGCTGCCATATAGAAATTAGAAGCCAATTGGTTAAGATTTGAGTGATGATTTTCGTGCACTGCCAACAAAACATTAAGCTGATCGTCTTCTGGTGGTGAGGGTCCACCAGATTTAGGAAGTTCACGAACATACCCAAATTCACGGTATTTAGACTCAACTCTCTTACCATGCTTTGGCTAACGGGTTGCCTATCAGGATGAGTTGCATTGAACAATTCATCTACTTCTCTTTGGATGCGCATCCTGTTTCCAAATTCGATCGTGCAAAGGATTTCAATTATTTCTCGTTCAGTTAATTTAACCATTTTTTATAAAATGACAAAGTTACTACTTAATAAACACTTCAAATACATTGCTTTTGGTACTGATTATTTCGAAAACTTTCCTCTTCAAGCTCATACGTATTTGACATTGTCGTACTCAGAAAAACTCGCGAACAAACATATGGAGTGCCATTTAAGAAAATTGTCGATGGCGTCATAGGGCGAAAACAAGAGACGATCGTAAAATTATAATTATCAAGAAGGATGCACTTTTAAAAAATAAGGTTGGTGTCTCCGAGGATTTTCTGTGAAAACCCTTCTAAAATGTTTTATCGAATTTATCCACTACTTTACGAAAGCACTGTACATATGCATATTCTACAACAAAAGAGAAGTGCCAAAAACAACCAAAGTTAAAATGTATGAATAGGTGTTAGTTCCAATATTAATATATGGGAGTGAGTAGTGGTTTTTCTTGAACAGTACAAAAAATTAAATTGAAGCATCTGAAATGAAACTTTTAGAAAGTGGGGGTGTCAAAAATTAACAAAATAAGAAGTGAGGAGCTAAAAATAAAAAGTGTATCAGAAAAAATTGAAACGCAGTAGTTGAGGTGGTTTGGCCATATTGTAAGGATGGGCGAAGACAGAACAGTGAGAGTAATATGGTAAACAGAAATGGGCATAAATTAAATCGGGGAAGACCAAAGAAAACGTGCGTCATAGATACCACACTAACAAGAGAGAATAAGGTATTAGCTTGTCCCATGCGAGAAAAGGAGCCAGACCTAGGGTAGTTCCTTAATTACCTTTGCACCGAAGGTAAAAGAGATAACGGGTAAGTCGCTGTAAGTTAAAAATAACGCAGAAAACATCAATACGCCTCGAAAATGAGGAGATCACTACCATTCTGTAACAACAAGTATTATCACATCGTCAGCAAATACCTTTTTCGAAAGATAGGCCGGTTTTAGTTTTAAATTCCTCCATACTGCCTATTTACGAGTATCTTTCTTAAAAATAGAAAGAAGACTTAGAAATTAGGCAAGCGTGAATTGCAGGTTCGGTACTCTTAAGGCCCTGAACGTCATGGTTCATCATTGCAACAGTAAATATGTGGGTACCTCATCTGACCACTTTGGTATGTTCAAATTTACTTCCAGTAGTATGTCTTCACTTAGTTTCTGGTCATTTTATATAGCCTCTCTATGACCTTCACACCACTACCGATTTTTCTTTTATGTGTAGTTCTCTCTAGGACTTGATCACAAGAATTGAGCCAAACGCGTTTTCCTAAGTTGCAGACACATAAACGGCATTCCTTTCCCTATTTACTATATTCTAGTCTGCTATAATTCCTAAATTTCTCTTCCTTCTACCCTTCTTTCAACTTTTTTCGACTTCACTCCCACTGTCTTACCCCTTTTCTCCATATATTCTCCTGATCCCGCTCCATTTTTGTATTGCAATAAAGTAACCTTCTAGCTTGCACGTGTTGAGATATTTTGCAAACATGATGACACACTTATGCAGTTGCAAAACTCAGGGTTATTTATGAAACATGATATGTGCACCTGCACCAAAATGAGAAATTTGCAGATTAGCACATTCGTGAAATACTATGTCTAATGTAACATGATACTCTTGCAATTGCGTGTTATTTATAGATCAAGGTTACAAGACACCTGCATGACAAGAATTACGATATGTGCAGCTGCATAAAATGACGAATTGGCATTCTTTAAAACATACAGATTAGCACGTTCGTGGTACAAGGCGGGGATCTGATCTTATATAAGGAAGTGTCTGATCGGGAACTCGGTATCGTCAGTGTAAAACGTCAACCAGTTATGTTGTTGAGACGTCAGGTCCCATCCTTCGTACTGAGTGGTTTTCTACGATTTATACAAGGGTATTTTTTAAGTAAAGGCAATTTATTGTTTTCTCAAATAAAACAACAAATACAAAAACTAAATTAGTGTCATTTTTCAATAGAGTGGCCTTTCTTCTCAACACACTTGGTATATCGATTCACAAGCTTTCGGATACCCTTTGCGAAGAATTCTTTTGGTTGTTCTCGAAGCCAGTCATGCACCGGTTGTTTATCTTCATCGTCGGAGGTTAAACGGCGTCCACTAATATTCAACATGTCAGCTACTTGACATTTTGTTATCCAGTTATCCTACAATTTTCCTGAATGATCACAGTTACGCTTTCAATGGTGTCTGCTGTGCGTACAGTTGTAGGTCTGTCTGACCTCACTTCATCAGCTAGGCTATTTCGTCCACTTCGGAGGCGTTCTATCCATTCGTATACTTTTCTTTAGCTCATACATGATTCGCCATACTGCACTAATGTTCTTTTATGCATATCAGATGGCCGTACACCTTCTGACCATAAAAAACGAATGACGGCGCGTTGCTCTTCAACGGCGCATACATAAAGCGGAGCGGCCATCTTTACAGCGTATCAGTAGTCAAACGACTAAATGCATACACACCCAATCTTGCATACCGACACACTAAGATGTGTAGTATATCCCCTCACCAGTAGAGGACGCGAAAATCACTTAATCAAAAATTACGGCCGAATTGCCTTTACTTAAAAAAATACCCTCCTATGTAAGAGTATTTTTCTGTATTTAATTTAAATGTAATTCAATTCACATAGTTAGCTTGGATTTAATACTTTGTTTCAATTATTAACTTTACCGTTTGTAACTTATCTCTAAAATTGTCTAAGTGCTTTATCGTAACTTTAACTTTAAATAATAATATTGTAAAACTAATTGAAAGTTCAGTTCAAATACATGTTATGTTAGTTGAATCAGACTTTTAACAATAAAACCTCTCGCAGCAAAGCAAACTCCTCGTGGCGAAGTTGGTTAAATAGTTCTGTCAAAATTTAATTAATTTATTTTTAATAACTTCTAACATTATTGGGCAAACCCGCTACGTTACAATATATTGGAAGGACAATAACAATTTCCCAGACTTCTGGTAAAATGGATCTGTTGTAGGTTTCCTTTATTATTTTCCACAACATTGTGTTTCTTTCTTCTTCCACACTGGTTTTAACATTTCTGGTGCGATTTTGTAGTGGCTAGCTTTTCTCGTTCTTTTCTTTATCGCTTCTAATAATTCCTCATTTTAATATTAATCCTGCAAACTCAATGTGCTTATCTTATAATATACCTATTATGGTTTTTACTTGCCTCCCTGTCTGTCTTTGTTTCGTAACAAAAGCTTTTGGCTTTCGACTTTCTTCGATGTTAAAACTAACGTGTAATCAAACAATCTTTGAGCCTCGGGCAACCATGTACTTTACACGAATATTAATTTTACACAAACAAAGCTTGCCAAACTGTCGCTGTTAGGTTAAAGCGCCTATGAATCAAAAATAAGAAAGGAAAATCCCCGACAATTACTTTCGATCGTCTTCTCAACAACAGCAATTAGCAAAATACGACCAGTCCGCAGTATTCTGCTGCTCATCAGGTGTGCGTTCACAGCTAACTGACATCGTTCAGCTGAAGAGCGAAGATCTTAATAAAAAAGTAATAACACAGTTTCAGGGTTTGAAGCAACAGTGGCATGAATCAACACTTACTGAAAAAGGCTGATTAGGACCGCCATATAAAGTAATGTAATTTGTAAAGCCTTTGTGGTTTATTTGCTAAGAAGCTTTTTGAAAACAAGAAAATGCGAACTAATTTATGTTTAAGTATCGACCGATAATGCTGTTCATAACGTTTTATTAAGGAATTCAAGTGACAGCGTAAATTCTATTTTTAATTAAATATAGCAATAAATGAAAATACGTGTTTATACCATGAGATCGAAAAAAAGATGATTCTGAGCAGGCCTTGACTAGTACAATACGATTGGCAAGACTGATTTCAAAATGTGGCAGTAAGTTAGAGGTTAATAAATGTCAAATAAATTAAAACACAAAACAGTATTTATTTAGGGAACAAACTGAAAACTAAGATGAATACATGTTAGAGTAGGTGTTCAAAATGTGATCCTTCATTAGTATTACAACGATAAACTTAAATAATTCTGGAAACAAGATTGCAAAAGTGACTTACATTTGAAATGTCACTGTCACATTATAATTCATAGGCATTCTAGAACCAGTGTAACCAATCGTGTTGTACTAGTCAAGGCCTGCTCAGAATCATCTTTTTTTCGATCTCATGGTATTAACAAAAATGCTCCGCGTTTTAAGATGCAGGGCCAGCCCGAACTGAACAATTTTTTGGTCACACGTTATGTAATTATTATGTAGCGTTAATTTTTTGTTTCTAGTAGCTTGGATTTGGCGACTTTTCAGCCTTTTTGAAAACTTAATATGAAATTTTACAACGCTTTTCTTACATTCTGTAAATTTATTTTTACATCACTTTCCTTTGTTGAGGTAAGTTTATATTGAAAATAAATTAAAGTCCTTTTTTCTGCTTAAAATGTTAAAATGAATCAAAACTCAATCAAACGAGCATTCAGAACATTGAGTGAAAGTTGGTAATCATTTCAAGAATCCACTTCTTTCAGAAGCAGAAAATGAAAAATCTTTTCGCATAAAGACAAAAATGACAGTAAACAACATTTTTCCAGGTTTGCTTACGTAATGCGTGATAAATAAGCTTTTCTTGTAAAAGGCAACACCCTAATCCGTCTTTATAAGTACCTGCTTGCATCAAAACCTCTTTACTAAATTGAATTTTTTTAAGGACAGGCAACGATACTTAAAACATCTTTAATTTTATTCAGAATACAATATAAACCCGCGAGTGGTAACATTTTAAAAGCAATTTGGGTAATAAAACCCTAATTAATTAAACATTCCAGGCGCGCTTCGTAAATTTACAAAAATATAAATTATGCAAACAATTGAGAACCATTTTAAACTTTAACTTAATTTAGGCTCAATAAAACATTCCTTTTAAATATTTTATTCCACACATTACTGAATTTATTAAATCTAACGTTTAAATAGTTTAATAGGACAGTCTACCTTCGTTAAGCTTTTATGGTGTTCGTGACTACCATGTATCTGCTATCGCCGATACGTTGTCGAAATAAAAAATGGCTTCATAAATATCGCCAAAAGTTGATTCATTAACTTTCGCTAAAATACCCCCGTGTATTGCTAGCTAACCCGGAACGCAGTCGATTAAGCTTACAACACCAAAAATGGTACTAAATGTGTATAAATCAACGAACCTTGAAAACAACTCGCTCTGATAAATTCACCTTTTAGTTGTGGAAAATCATCTGTTTAATTTCCTATTAATTTTACTTGCGGATCTTGAAACTAATATAAAGTTTCGGTTTTCCTTTTATATTACGTTTACACATTTTGTTCTTCCTGAGGTTTTAATACGTTGATTTGCTATTTATTTGATTAATTAAAATTTGGAGGTATTTACTAGAAATCAGAAATAAGCATGCAACAGATTTATGTATTTTTTAGTTATCTAAATATTGACGAACATTGTTTGTTGTTAATTGCAAATTTGTAAAAATATACGGAAGACTCATAAATTTGCAACATAAATCTGTAAAAATACGAAAACCTTGTTTTCTCTTGTAAATCCCTAAGGATTACCATAATAATTTCTGTAAAGCAAACAATGCTTGTTGCTTTATGTTAATATATTAGTACAATGTTAATGTTAATATAGTTAGTAACGTAGTGCTTTAATTAATCATAGAATAATAGTAATTATCTCAAACTTTTGTAATTAAACGTGCATAGTAAATGCTGAAAAAGCACCTTATATCCATGCTTAACCACAAAATTTAAATGTTTCGGGGTTTTATAAACTTACTATGGGCATTTTGTCGGTTTTTAATGATTTTAAGTTGTAATTAACCTTACACTTTTCGAACTAAATGCGCTCAAGTTGGGTATAGTTATTTTAAAGCGTTGTAATTGCATGATGTCTTAAGTAAATGTCTGAGGAAAGCTTTTAGACATGCAAATTGGAGTTTCTCCATAGTAGATAAACAAACCAATAACACATTATCCTTGATAAGTGGCGAAACTGCAATAATTTTGGAGTATGTAGTTTGTTTATGCCGTTTTCGTTTTGTTATTTGTTATTTATTATATGGAATACGATAATAATAAATGTGAGTGAAGGTGAGCATGTTCTTGGTAATGTTAAACGTGGAAAAAAGAATTATATTTCACAACAAAATAACATAAAAAAATTAGGTTTGTTTTTAAAACTTGCTTTTAACGTTAAGTCTTTCTTTTTCTTCGGCTATTATCCTCTTAGGTTTGCCGTTTTATGTTCCCATAATTCCCTATTTTCCCAGTCTCCTTCCTTCAAGTCTGTTCCTGCCATTATATTATTTATATGAGTTTCCAAGTTTAAGGCTGGCCGACCTTTTCCCTTTTGCCTCTCGGGTTCCACTCCGTTATTTTCTTGGGTTATCTATTTTCTGACATACGTTTGACATGTCCATACCATTGGAGAGCTCAATTTTCCAAAATTTTGGTGATATTGGGTTGGTTATTTCCATTCTTTTCCAAATCTCTTCTGTTATCTCTTCTTGTGACTCTCAGGTATTTCCTCATATAACCTAGCTCTATCATTCTAATATTATCTCTAACACCTCTTGTTACTAGCTACGTTTCAGCTTATACAGGGTGTTGCATGACGTACCGTACATACTCAAGGAGCATGTTTCGGGGGGTATTGTAAGTAGAAAATGTCCTATAAACATGGGTCCAATTCGCAACGGTTACCCAGCTATGGACGTTTAAAGTTTATACAATATTAATCTAGTAGGTTGTAAAATTCTAAACTTATGTACTTATGTACCTACATCTAGGCAATTTCTGACAGGTCACATACAAAGGTTTAGAATTTTATAGCCAACTAGATTAATATTGTCTAAATTTTAAACGTCTATAAGCTGGGTAATCGTTGCGAATTGGACCCATGTTTATAGGACATTTTCTACTTACAATGCTCTCAGGAACATGCTCCTTGAGTATGTACGGTACGTCATGCAACACCCTGTATATTATATATTATACATATTTCATTCCATTCTAGAGGAATATCATTATCTGCATATAATTTGTTAAATATCCTTGTTACGTACTTTCTGATTTTTCGTCCTCTATATTTGAAAAGCTCCGGGTGCTTTATTGATTTTTGCTTTTTAAAGGGCTTTGTGCAAGTCTTCTTCTGTTATCTCTGGTATTGCCTGGTCTTTTCTTATCTCTTCTTTCTGTTGGTATTTATCTCTATGTTATATTATTAGTACGACTGAGTAATGTTTTATCCACTCTTTTAGTGGTATTGTTTGTATTATTCCTCTTGAGTTCTTGTCCTTCGTTATTTTCTTAATTGTTTCCAGGATACTGCTGAGCTATTGTATGTGATGGTATTGTCTCTATATCTATACAAAGCCTTCTCTAGGATTCGCCCTCCTGCTCCTTTACTCTGTACTCCTCTTCTGGGGGATTATGTTCTTCTCCTAGTGCTGGCGTTTTGTCCGATAACCACTTCATGTACGCTTCTTTCTCCTATTGTATTAAGCCCTCCAGTTCTTCTGAGAATTGCTGAACATGCTGGGTTTTCCTATTTTTCGTTTTTTTCATAAATAATATTATTGGATATAAAGGCACCCAGACCATACCCCAAGCTTTGAAGCATTTTCAAAAAACAAGCGCAAATTCAGCGCAGTGGTTTTTATTGTGCTAAATCATTTTAGGATAACATAAAAGTAATTCGGCAAGCAACAAAAATGCGCAAGACAGTAAACTTGGATTTTTTTATGAATTTACATAGGAATGTGCAGGCGAATACTAAATCAATTAATAATACGACACCCAGTTTTGACGCAATTACCGAAATAACATTAATCACTACATATAAACATACAATGTGATTTTTTAAAAACTCAATTGCAGCAGGCCGGTTAGGACTGTCTGTGTGTCTGTATTACGTCAGAATACGGCCTGCTGCAATTGAGTTTTTAAAAAATCACATTGTATATACCTATGCATCAGTCATGCAAAATCAAGCCAGCGAGCTATAAGTTACATATTTAATAAACATAAAGAATTTCATGTCTTCATGATACTTAAATTTAGATTAATTATAATTAAATTAATCAATCATTATAGTTTTCTGTTTTTAAGTAGGTATCTTTTTTAAAATATTAAAAATGATTTCAAAAGTTTCAGTTTTGTTTGCATCTTCACAAAACTGAAGAAATTTCAATTTAATATTGAAAATACTTGAAGATAATTCTTTTATTATTAATAATTAATTAATAATTAAAGGAAGCAAAATACAACCTTTAAAATATTAAAAATTGAAGTTAAAAGAACTTAATAATTTCACATTCAACCTACTTATAGACAAATACTTGTATTCAAAGGTTGCACTGATAACTATAATTCTAATTATTATCTAACTTATCAACGTACTTGTTGTTCCTACTTGTTTGTAATTTCCAAACTTTCTAGAAACCAAAGTTCACTAAGATTATCGCCTGATAGCAGCACTTGTAATCAAATAGAGCATGTTTTGGTAGAAGCAAGACAGGCTTAAACAACGAACTATAATATGACTATTATAGTTCGTTGGGCTTAAAGTTAGTAAGGATTCAAGTAGTTATAGAAGGGCAGATGGGAATTCTGGCCATTTCTTAGTTAGAATCAAGATGGAACAAATAAGGCCGAAGGGGATAACAAAGAAAATAATGACTAACAGAAATTATAATAAAGACAAGCTAGGTGACGAGAACGTTACATAACAATATACCAACATTTTAGAGCAGGAATTTGATGGTCAGTCTGAAATGCATGCCATTGAAGAAAGGTGGAAAGTTTAGAAAAGACAACATTAAAAGCATCACAACCGTTATTAAACGAAACCACAAGTAAAACAACAAAAATATGGGTCGATAATAAGTAGTGTAGAAACTAAGCTAGGATGCAAAAATATTAAAGCCTTATCTTGAAAATGAAATACATAGGATATTGAGAATGCAGAAAAGAAGTATAGCAACTAAGCAGAAGTAAGAAGAGAGCGTTTCTAGAACAACAAATACGGAAAATAGAAGAAACATTTATTTAGTAAGGATTTAGAAAATCACGAAGAATATTCTTATCATCAAAACTGAATTAACATAATATTCTACATCCAAACCACATGAACATGCACCGAATACCAACTAAGATCACTTTTTACTATTTCGCTTTGTTGGATTGCTTTCCCTTCGACATATCTTAACCAAAAGAAATTTGCCATTAGAATATTTGAAAGATAATAACCCCATTTTATCAGCATTCTTCTTCTTCTTGGAGTGGCTACCCTTTACAGGACGTTGCCGCAGCATTCATTATCAGGTTATTATTATGACACCAATCCGTCGGCGTCGTATGTTCTGCTGTGCCTGTCTTCTTTTTTCGCTCCTGGAAATAGGCCACTCTCAATCTCTTCCAAATCTGACGGTCCTGAGCCTTCTCAATCTACTACTTTCTTAACGTTATGGATTCAACACATCTATGGTTTTCCTCTGCTTCTTTTTGAAATTGTTTGTCTCCAGAATATTAGCCTCAGTGACCATCGCTTATTACCTCTCTTCATTGCTATGTATTCTATTATGTCTGTGATGCCTATCCTTCTTCTAATTTCCTCATTCGACACATGATTTCTGAGGCTTATTCCAAGCACCGCTCTGTCCATGGGCTGAGATAATATCCGTCAATACTCACTCCCTTGTTTGACCAATCAATATCCCTGAATACGTTTTCCAACGTCAGAATGGACAACTTTGGGGATATTAGATTTGTTTGGCGCTCATCCTTATGCATTCCCACCTTGTAAGTTAACGTCCTCTCGTCGATGCAGATCTGCATAGTTGCTCTATCGTAGGTGCCCTTAATAACAGCTGAGTATCTTGAATCAATTCTAGCATCATCTAAAGCTTTTAAAACTGTCAATTTTTCGATGAAATCTAAGGTCTTATTGTAGTCCAAAAACACAAGATTCAAGAATTATATTCTGTTGTCTTTTCTATTAAGGTACGCAGAGTCTGTAGGTGATAAAACTTTTTCTAAATCAAACTTTTTGGTTAAAAAATTATCCAATTGAATTCCTGAATTTCTCATCACGTGTGCGAAAGTAACCAATCAGAACAAGATTATACTGATAATACGCTGATGGGTCGGTAATTGTCGACTTTGGAAACATCCCCTTTTTTGAATATTAACACGACCTCCATTTGTTTTTACACGTTGATGAAATTTTTCCCTTCCTGTAGACATTTTTTAGACATAATTACCAGTATACCTATGATAATGTTATCAGCTATTTCTAATATGTCAGAAGTGATTCTGTCTTCTCCTGGACATTTTTTATTTTTCATTTGTCGTAAAGCTGAACTTATATAATCTATTGTTATTTCGACTAAATTTGCTTTTGCAATCAGACCCTTAATCCGGTATTGTAGATCTGTAGAGATGGCTATAAAATTCGTCGATGGCTTTTGCAATTTCTTCCTTGGTGGAGACTAGAGTATTGCGATTGTCTCTCATTTTATTTATTTTTGCTTCTTCCCTTAACAATTTAAATTTTAGTACTTTCATATTGCCGTGTCTTTCTATGACATCTGATATCATGTTTATGTTATACGTCCGTATGTCCTTCCGAATTTGGTTTTTGTCTGTCATATTATGGGGAAAATCAGAGAAAGTATAACTCGAAATATTCAGGAAATATTATCAGCATGAAGTAATTTTGGCATTGTAACGAAATGTGAACGATCATTAACGAAGATCACCTAAGGGTTTAGAATTGAATCTTGAGGAACTACCCGTGATAACTTCTGTCTACATAAACTTCTATAATTTTCCCTTGACCGAATTTTAGTAATACCATTTCGTGTCTTTTGTATAGATAAAGTTTGAAAAGATTATGACTCATACCACGAACGACATAACTCTCTAACATTTAGACTAAGTAGTAATTTGTAGTCAGTAATGTCGAATGCCTTTTACAAGTGAAAGTACATCCCAAACACTAATTTTTCACTTCTAATTAGGTCAGTTATGTGTAGAACACAGGTTCTAAGACCATCAACAGTGAATATTTTCAGCAAGAAGCCATAACGTACGTCAGATCTAAGTTCATTCTGTATAAAATACAATATTGTATGTAATTTTTAACATCTTCAGGTTTCCACGCTTTAAAACAAGTGCTATTGTTGCTATCTTTAACCTGTTAAGAAAACTTCCAATGAAGAGGCACTCATTTATTAATTCTCATAGAGGAGCTGCAACCATCTTTCCTACTTGTTTTATAACTGAAACCGGAAATCTATCAACACCTATAGATAATTTATTTGAATTGGTAGGAAAAATGAAGAAATTTAGAGAACTATTTATAACGGAGGAGTAGAAATTCTGAATCATTTGTCGTGACATTTCCAGAACGTGGGCGTTCATATTTACCTGCATACCGTATATTTGGTCAAATCAAAAGAATTACAAGACACCAATCAAAGCTTCTACTAAATATTATAAAATTTATGTTAAAACTTGCGCAGATTGGAGTATTACTAACATACAAGTGCTTTATCTTGTCTAAAGAAAATTACCTATAGGAAACCATAAGGCGAAAAGGATTATTATTACGAAATCAAAAACTAATAAGAAAATCTAATTAAAAATCTACACAAATTCTTACCGTATGCTCCTTTTCAAGGCTAAACTGTCACAGAACCCCGTCTACTATACTACTCGACATGTATAGTTATCTAAAAAGTTTAAAACATTAAAACCAAAAAAGCGGGTTACACAGATAAATTTGCATGATATGATGAAATTAAATCAAAAACTTGAATAGCTTTGGTTATTGCTGACTATTTCAGAACCAGATTGGCCAATTTTCTCGAACTTTTATGTCACAAATAATGAAAAAGTTAACGTAACATCTGATCATAATTAAAGAAGGCTCAGTATGCAAGTGTAGCTTGAATATTTCTGGCCATTATTTTTCAGTATATTACGTACTTTTTCATTTGTAGAAAACGAAAGCACATCAAAATGGCTGAAATTACCTTTTCCTTCAATTAATATTTAGTTCAAAATGTTACTGTTATTATCAAAATTGCAGATGTTAATTCATTCATTTCGATGTGCTTTGATTTTCTACAAATAAAAAAATTGTTCAGTATTTTATGTTCCACTGTTCCTAAAATTAAGCTTAGAGTACTATGCTATTTTTATACACCTCCCCCATATACGTACAAGTTGCAATACACTACATGTGTACTGCATATGCAATTTGTTCTTGATTGACAGACATAATTCAATATGTCCAACATATTTTTGGTTTTTGTTAGTGGAAAATGACTAGCCAAACTTTTTTACCATGTATTCACGTCTTTTCGGAATTTTTGTGAAATATTTACAACGTTCTAATTGTTCATAAATTTAGGCATGGCAGTGCAGCAGTTTTTCACTGTTTCTGAAAATTAAAAAGAAATTACACCAAACATATCTAACATCTAGGTACTTGTTCACTTTAAAATTGGATTTATGATAGCTCTACATTTTATGGCTCACTTGATCTCAAATCTTGCATGATTTCTAAAAAAAAAAAAAAACTTCTTGGTTGGATAGCAAAACTATGATTGATGCGTGTTGTGTATTTTCATTTAAAACCCCTGGCTTTTTTATTAATACGTCCAAAATAAAATAAAATTCTCATCAAAGCCCTTCTTAAATAATCTGTTTACTTAAGAAACTTTGACAGTGATTTATTTACCATGTTAAACATTTTTACAGAACTTTTAATGAGCGATCTATTCGCTAATTATATTTATTTAAATCAATCTTCGTCTAAAGGGCTCTTTAAACTTCGACTCTCAATTAAAAAAATTGGCAGCCCTTCAACTGCGATATTTCTTAGGAAATAAATTCAATATTCTGATTTGACGAATACTAGAAAAATATACGCTTATGCATAGCTGTAATTCTAAGTTGGGTGTTTCACATATTTAATAATGAACAGATCAGCTTCATTAGTATCTAACAAATCTCTGAAATGTTCAAAATATTATATAAACGCGAATCGATTAAAAGCCTCACTGTCTGTATATGTTGCTCGTCCCTGTTAATGTAATAACACAAAAGAGTCTAAACAAATAACCACAAAAAGAATAAAAATCACAAAAGAGCTAAATCTTCTTTTGTATAGGTACGTTATTACGCTCTTCCTATCAACGAACATAAATATAAATATTAAGCCCTTTGTGGTGAAACACCATCAGCTATTTTTACAGCACACGCAGAATTTTTACAAGAAAGGAAGAGCTTGTTATTATTGGCAAAAAGGCAATATTTTAGCATATATACGACGAAACAGGATGTATATATTAAATATGGAGATGGAAAGTTTCAGGCCAGATACAAATTTCAAGATAGCATCGCCATTGCCCATTCCGTCCGTTATTGGAATCCCGGGGGTTCGTAAAATATAACCTAGCGCAATCCTCGTAAAATTTTAATATTAAAAATGTCATTTAGTTGATGGAAAATATGAATTATGAAAGCAACGCGCGTTACTCACATACTAAACTAAATTTCGTATTGCACTTCCATTACAATTTATTAAAACAATCGCGTTTACCACGAATTAATCCCCCTGGAAAATCAATCGGGATACTACGTAAAATCGAATTGTTTTCCAATTTTTAGTGGTAGTAAATCTCCTTACCCTAGAAACACCCCGGAACGATACACCGAAATAATAAAGCAACCTAATACATTCTAGGTCTAAACGACACCACTGGTATCGTGGCAATCTTAAAAGAACTAAGGGGGAGAATACTCGCATCGCCAAGAAAGCCGGGCCTTGATGTCTGTGAAGACAGACAAAAGGGTATCGGATTACCCGATGTTTGCGGAAGGGTTCGCCAAGAGTTCGCGAGAATCATCAAGATCAGTACGAAAAGAGGGAGACATACGAAGATTTTCGAAGGATTTCCTTCAGTCCCCTAAATGTTCACGAAAACGATATTAAAGTCAAAGAAGCCGGACGTTCAACAATTATTGGATTAGTTTAACAACTGCAAAATCTTTTTCTAGACTCCCTCGAAATACCTTAATACGATAAATATTTTATCACATCGGTAAAAGTTTACAACTGTAAAAACCCTTACGTAATTTTCACCTAATCTATTAGATGGAGTTTTTTCCGATTTTACAATGCTAAAGGTGATGCGTGCACAAGGTGGTTGACTATTTTTTTTTTTAATTTGCTTAAACAACCAAGAACTACTCTAAAAACCTGATTTATATACAGAGCGCTTAATGGAATTATGATGACGTATTTGTAAATACCTCACTCCCCGCAAAAGCAAAAGAGTTCTTATAGGCTACGTTTAACGAGAAAACTGAATTCTAAAGTATATAATTTGTGAATTTAAAAGCAGATCAGCATATTATAAAAGATTGGCTTGGATCACCCCTGAGGCATACCGCGCAAAAGCTATCGAAAGCCTGCCCTAGAAATTAAGAAAAAGTGCCATAGTAATTTGAAAACCAGCCTTCAGTAGTCCCTTAGAAGCACTGCACAGAAATTAAACAAATCGCTCGTAATTCCTTTAAATCTACTCTGAGGAAACCTTAGAATAAAAAATTTCTAATTCCGACTTTCTCAAAAATTAAATACTTAATTAAATGTGTGGGTGAAGTTGTTTTTGATAAATAGTAGGCAGTATGTTAGTCTTACTTAAGTACCATAGCGATTATCTTAAGCAAACAGAAAACTCAGGATATATTTACAACGAATATGGGTGTTCCTCAAGGGTCTATTCTGGGGCCCATATTATTTTTACTATATATAAATAACATTTGTTCGGTGTCTTCAAAAGGCTTTTTTACGATCTATGCTGATGATAGTTCCGTGATAGTATCTCACAAATGTGATAGAGTCCAGGAGTCAGAATGTAATGATATTTTAAACAAAATGTGTGATTGGTTCAACCAGAACAAGATATATTTAAATAACGAAAAGACAAGTGTAATCAGATTTCACAACAAACAAGGAAATATTGCGGATCTCAATATCTTAGTTAATAACGCAAACATTCCATCTAATACACGTTCAGTAAAGTTTCTTGGTTTGTATATGGACAACTTGCTTAATTGGAATGAGCACTGAAATAAGATCTTAACTAAATTGAATTCAGTATTATTTAATGTTGTTATATTTACACAATATTTAAACATTTATATAACATTTATTTACCCACATATTCAAGTTTACACATAAAACTGATAGGTACTACGATTAACGATTACACATTACGATTTACAGTTATACGAAATATAAGAAATGTTAATCAAAATTTCATTATAAATTAGTTTAAGAATAATTGTTATAAATATTCATTAATAAATAAAACACTGTAAAATTATTGGTTCCATGATATACTTAGATAAAAACTTGAATTGAAGATGTTGATTCCTTGTTAGTTGTTAATTTCAATTCCAAGCTAGAAGTCAGAGTAAAGTATGTAAAAAAATATATAATTAAATTTGAATAATTTAAAGGTTATGTCAGATGAGAACTTATTTTGTAATTTATTAATGCAAAAAGACTTTTAACAGGAGTAGAAATATAATCAAAAGTTGACTAAGCTCAGAAGCTTCAAGTTTATATAAAATTTAAATGTTGAAAAACAGTTTTAAACAAATAAACAGAAAGTGAAAATAATCAATAATATAGAAATTTCAATTCAATTTTAAAACAAATTTAGACAAAATGAAGATAAAGGTTATTAAGATAATATATAAATTGAAAAATAGCGAACAATTCCTGCTAATTTAATTTGTGATTAAGAATAATTTGTAATTTGATGAAATTTAGTTGCATAAGTCAAAGTATGACTGAAGTAAAATTTAAATATTAATCAATAATTTTGATTTAGATATCAAATTGCAGGATTTTTTATTGTCTGTGTAAATATGTAAATATAATTAGGTTTAGTTCGATATAAGAATTAATTAGTTTCAAATTAGTTTTTAAGTTGGATCAAATTCGGAATCCAAGCTTGGGGATTGGTTAAATCTTTTGTTTATTTACAAGATATTTAGTACGAATTCAGTTGTTGCCGAAGGCACACGTAAATTTTTGCTCTTCAATTAAATTAAAAATCGATAGTCAAAACAAAAAAAAACTCGATCCTTCTAGAACATTTTGATGACGTAGCAGAAATATTAAATAAATGAAAGTGGAAACCTAACCAAGTTTTAAAAATTATTTGTTTATGTTAACGTAAGTTAAATAAAGATTTTATAATCTTTAATAATGAAAATCAAAGTGTAAAACGATTTAAATAGTAAAGTGTAAGAAATATTTCATAAAATTAAGAAATATTCTTAATATTTAAAGTGAATTTGTGAGAATATTGTAAATACTTGTAAATAGAAATTGATGAGTATAAAATTGAAGATATGGATTAAATCTAAGTTATATAAAAGTGGAAGAGATTGTTGTAGTCCAATTATTTTGAAATAAATAAGGGTTTATTTCTTTTGAAAAAATTTTAATTTTTCAAACGTTTCGAACGTTAAATTCTTCGTCAGTGGGAACAAATTATATCTAAAAATGAAAATACATAATTAAAATATTAAATAAGTGAAAGAAATTTAATTTAAAGCGTACTTACAAGTAATATTAGAAGATGAAAATTATGACGTTTGAAAAATTAAAATTTTTTCAAAAGAAATAAACCCTTATTTATTTCAAAATAATTGGACTACAATAATCTCTTCCACTTTTATATAGAAATTGATTTATGTCCACATCTTCGTGAGAAAATCCTTTTATAAGTTTAAATAGATTCTTCGTTTAAGTTGTTGTGTTAAAACTGTATGTTTTATTTCATCTGGTGAATACGAAATAATATCCTGAAAGAAATTTTAAACTTAATTAATATTAAGTTTATCAAAGAATACATGATTCAACGACGAAGTGAAAAAGACTATAGTGATTAATTATTTATTGGAAACCTACTTACTCGTAAATGAAAAGGCATCCATTTTATATTGCAACTTCAGTCAGCTACAGTTGATTTAAGTTTATTCCGAAGCACACGTTTGAACTCAAAAAAGAACAGAGACCAGTACGCGACAGCAAATAGAGTCTAGCTAAGTTAAACTTCTCTTATTTTATTTATTGGTGAAGTCAGTAATAATTTTTCTTTTGCATAATTAATGTCAAAGGTAATTTGTTAAATTTATGAGGAAAACTGATTTTAAAGTTATTAAGCATTTCGATTTTTTTTATTAATTCACTTTTTATTGTTGTTTCTTTGTAATTCAAAATTTTTAAAACTCAAAAGAACCCTCGATTTCATTCAACGATTATTTTATGTTGTGTGATAATCGATTCAATTTTTACCTGTATTGTGTGCCGTTATTTTGCAGGAGATTTGTGCTACTAACTAGCTATTGTTTTAATTATAATTCATATAACTATAGCTACACTTAATACAGCCACCCTGAGACACATCCCAAACTACACACACAATTACAGCATTCTTTCAACTTATTCATTAAGTTCAGAATTAAACTTTAATTAATATTTTATTTTATGAGTGATTAAATTAATATCACTATAATTATTTTGGCCCACCATGGTGTGGCATTCAAGTACATTTAAGTATATTAAAAATATTTAGAGTATTCAAAATACACAGCAATATGTATGTTCAGAAATTTAAGGATGGTCATTAATAAAGTTATTAATGATTTATTATGCTTATGTGAAATCAATATTCAGCTATGGAATTTGCTTTTGGGGCAATTCTACTTATGCTCATAATGTGATCAAAGCTGAAAAGAAATTTATTCGGTGCATTGAAGGTATACCTAACTTTGTATCGTGCAAAGATATTTTTGTTAATTATAAAATTTTAACATTACCTTGTCTATTTATTTACGAACTCTGCATTTATATTTATAAGAACAGGGGTGTCTTTTTACTAAACAACAATATTCATAATTTTCGTTCTAGAAGTGAGGCCAATTTTCACATTCCCCAGTGCAATACTTCACTGGCCTTAAAGTCGGCACGACGCTGTGGTCTGAAAGTTTTTAATAATCTCCCTTCCAAACTCAAGTGCTGTAAAACAACCACTTCCTTTAAAGCTTGTCTAAAGAAGTACCTGACCAAAAAATGTCTATATACAGTGGATGGGATATGTAACTGATGTTATGTTATGTTTCTGTGTATTTGTTAGTTGCTAGGGTATTTCTTTATTTATTAGCTACTACATGCATATATTTAGACTAATCCTATGCAATTGTACTGATTGTCTTTGGTGTAAATAATTGAAATAAAATGAAAAGAACCTTTTCAGTATAGACAAACTGGCACAACCACACAGCGTTGACTGTATGGTGGTTAGAATTGTTCTTAAATTGAATGTTACTTTCCTTACTCAAAATATTACTTTAGTAAATTGTGGTACAAGTTTTTCACGCCATGAAATACAGTCGAACGTCTATTTAATGAGGGCATCATATTTAAGAAAAATCTATATGGAAATTTCCTTAAATAAGAATAGGATTGCTCGGTGAAAATACTTTAATAATTGTTTACACTTACAAATTTGTATGCAATTACGTTATTATAATATGAAACGGGATACAGTAGATTCGTGATTTAATGAACACCGGTTTCAGTGAACTATCCACTCGAAGTCTTACTTTCCAGCCAATTGAAGTATTTTTAGCGGTACCGCTCGTGTCTGCTTTTGTGAAACTTACACCAAATACTGTCGAACTTCCATAACTCGAATTTTTTCTATAGCTCGAAGAAATTTCTGTGTCAAGATGGCATTTTACCATAAAAATAGTTTCTAGAATTCGAATTCCTCTAACTCGAACTTTTCTACAACTCGAAGTAAAATTTGGGAGTTTTGAAACCGGAGAACTCAAATTTTCGTTATTGCAAATTTTTACGAACAGAAAAATTGCGAAGTTATATGAAAATAAGAGTTTTGCTACGAAGAAACTAAATAATAGGGTTGCCTGCTTCTTAAGTATTTATGACTTTATTGTTGTTGTGTACACAAAATGTCTTTTATGATGCTGGCATAAGTTTTTCATTAAGCGACCCAGTCATTCATACTCTTTGTAAAAATATATTGCGGGATTTTCCATACAATATCCTTTTACAAGTTAATCCGAAAGCTCAGTTTTTAATAATTAAACAAATACAAAGTTGATTTTCACAAATGTTATTACTGTACCATGACAATTGTTTCGTCAAACGTTGGCATCTTCAGATGGTGACTGTGAGTACTCACAGTCACCATCTGAAGATGCCAACGTTTGGCATGGTACAGTAATAAAATTTGTGACAATCAACTTTGTATATGTTTAATTATTGCATTATGGATTTTTATCAAGTAAAAATCGATTCAATCAATTCACAGTTTTTAAATTTTAACTTTCCTTTTAATGTTTGCTAATGATTGGGCTTGCCCAGGTATTTATCCTCGAATGAAACTTAAGCAAAGGCGATTGCTGCTGATGGAAGTGGCCATAACAATTCAAAGTGCGCTAGGTGCTAATAATCCTCTTACAGCGTAGATAACAATTTTTGCAGAAAACTTCTAAAATTCCCCCATAATAAAAGGGTAGCAAATTGTTGTACAAATTGTAATTTTAAAGTGCAGTATTTATACTTTCTTGAAATCGCTGCTGTAACAGTTGTGAATATGAGTGACCAGAAAAAAAAGTTGAACGCGCTATCATTATCGGACAAAGTGAGGTTGATAGGTGAAATTGACAAAGGTGTAAAGAACAAAAAGGAGATTGCCGCAGACCTTGGGATTCTTCCAAGTTTCGACGATTATAAAAAACCGCCAAGAAATTCTAAAAAAAGGCCGAAAATGGCGCAACCAACTATATATCGAAAACGTTTCAAAACTTGTACTTTGTGAAAACATCGACAAAGCTATTCTGGAATGGGTTAAAATGGCTCGTGATAGGAATGTTTTAATTTCTGGGCCACTTATTAGAGGAAAGGCTCTTTCTTTTGCCGAATCTTTGGAATACACTGATTTCGTCGCTAGTGTAGGTGGGCTCAATAAATTCAAGAAAAGGCATAATATTGTACCAAACGTTATGTGTGGTGAAAGTGCAGACGTTAATTAACATGACTGTGAAGAGTGGAAAAACAGTATTTTGCCGGAACTTTTATCGCCATATTACGAAGAAAGCATTTTCAACGCAAATGAGATGAGTTTAGTTTTTAAGTGTTTTCCGGATAAAACGCTAACTTTTAAGAACGAAAAGTGTTTCGGTGGAAAACATAGCAAGGAGAGAATTACCGTCATGCTAGGAGCCAACATGTGTGGTACCGAAAAACTGAAGCCGCTGGTGATTGGCAAATCAAAAAATCCCCGCTGCTTTAATGGTAAAAGATTTTTATCAGTAATATACGGAAGCAACAAGAAAGCTTGGATGACGAGTGAACTGGCTTTCCAATTTAGACAAGAAATTTTATGCCGAAAATCGTAAAATTTTGCTGTTTGCAGACAACTGTCCGGCGCACCCAAAATTAATAAGCAGTTTAATTCGATTCGTGCTGTTTTTCTTCCGCCAAACATGACGTCGAAGCTACAACCTATGGACCAGGGAATTATCAACAATATGAAACTGCATGATAGAAGAAGAATTTTGAGAAAAACTTTAGCTGCTCTAGCTCTAGCATAAAACAATCAAACAGAACAGATTACTTTATGGGATGCCATTACAAACCTCTCTAAAGCGTGGGATACCGATCTACAGCTAGCAACCATAAAAAATTGTTTTGCAAAGGCTGGCTTCATAAAACAATGCGAATCAAACTGGAGCGAAGAAGATGATACTCCACTATCAGAATTGAAGTCTGCGCTTGACATTTATTATAAACAAATCGAGAGCAGTACAGTGTCTTTGGAAGAATATTTGTTTGTCGATGAAGATGTGGCTGTTGCAGACTATCCAACAGATGCCGAGATTTTAAAGATGAAGATGTCGATTTCACTACATCTTGTATGTTACACTTCTCGCTTTCTTCAAAAAAAAAATTAATCATAAACTACTGGATTGAAATCATATGTTATTTAACATTTGAATTGTTTTCTCTTTCGTAATTCAAATTCTCTTATAATTGTGCTAAAAGTTAGTGGGCGTAGTAATAAAATGAATCAGTATAGCTTTGAGGAGCATGGGGGATGTTTCACAATAGTAGCGATGCTTTTGTAGCTGATTTAAAAGTCAAATATTTAATAACAAGAACCAACAGCTTCCAATCAATACCATTAAGGCCGAGAATGATACGTATTTCGCACTATGTAATCATGTGCACATGTTTACTTGAGTATTTTTTGCGCTTTGCGGCAGGCAGATTGTCAACTTTTTCAGATTTATTTATAACTATTGACAATAAAATACTGGGATATAGCATGTATTATACTAAGCATTATTAAATAAAACAAAAAATCAAAATACCGTAAATAATTGACAGTAAAATTGAATTTTCTATTGCAAAATTAATTTTGTATATTCTAATTAAAAAGTACAAGTTTGATGATGTACAGCAATAGAAAAATTTCCCTGCAAACCAAAGGTCTTGGGTTCAAACCCGATCGAGGTCCGATAAGGTCCTATAAAATTATCCCCTTTTCCCAGCTGTGCGTTTAAGAACTAAGAAATAAGAAAGGCAGAAATACAAAAGGAATATGCAGAGAAAAACAACGAGATTTTAAGTAAAGAAAGAATATCTAAAGAAATAGAAGAAGAATGGAAAATAATAAAAGAAACAATAACAAAAAATGCTAACGAAATAATAAGAAAAAAAAACCCAAAGGAAAATGCAAAAATAAAAAAGGAGAAGTTATAGATAACGATAAAGATGCCATTAAAAGATGGCAAGAATACTTCTCAAAAACATTAAATAAGGCAGAAGAACAAGATCAAGAAGAAATAATATCCCCATTACAAACTGTCGAGCCTGAGATACAGGAACCAGATGAGACAGAAGGAGACAATATATTCATGAAAATTAAAAATAACAAAGCCTCCCGAAGTGACCAAACTATGTCTGAACTAATAAAAGAAGGAGGACGTAAATTGAAGAAAAGAATTTACAACATAATAACAATGATATGGGAAAAAGAACAACTACCAGAAGAGTGGAAATTAGGAATAATTCAACCGATATTCAAAAAAGGTGATCAATATGAATGTAAAAATTTCAAAGAAATAATGCTATTAAATATCACCTATACAATACTATCCACTATAATAAACGAAAGGTTAACAACATATGCTGAACAGATATTATCAGATTTTAAAAATGGTAAGGACCATCTCCACCATGTTCGGAAGAACTCCATCGCTTTCAGTAAGAGATTAAATTTGCCAAAGTCGACAGTTTCTGATATAAAATTCAAACGGTTAAAGCGCATATTAAACCAAAGGCCGCAAAGTATATAAAAATCAAAAATAACGTGCAAAATCAGCTTGTCGAAAAATTTACGAAGGTGCTCTACTTAAAGTTCTCATAATAGACGTTGGAAGTTATGTACCCGTTGATCGATTAAATTTTCCAAAAAGTGAATTTTTCCATGCGGCTGATCCAAGCAAAGTAAAATAGTAAGTTTAATTGGCTTTTCACGAAAATGTATTCATAAGAGGTGGTATCCTAATTAGAAAAGTCTGTTAAGCGTAGGGTAGTCCCTTTCATTCATAGGGTCGGTAAAGATAACACGTTGCTTGGGCCCGACTTGACAACGGTGCACTATGGTGGTATTGCCACATCGTTCTCGAAGAATAAAAATATCGGCTTTGTCGAAAAAATGAAGGAATTAACCTAATTTTCTCGCCTTGCCGAATATATTTAAGTAAAAATAATTTTTAAATATTTCTCTCTCAATGTCCTAAGAATCTACTAGAACTAAATTACTCTCACGTCAACATAATGTGCAGAATCGCAAATTTGCCTTTAACAGCGCGTTACGCATGCGTTTTAGAATATACGGGCGCCGCCACTGGCAGGTCAGCTGTTGTTCGTCCAGTTTTCAGTGGGTCATTGTGTTGACGTAAAAGTAATTCAACTTTAATACGTTATTTATATGAGTAACAACACCCCAATTTAATCGTTATGAACTGAAAATTTGCCAATACTGCCTGTTTAGTCCCGTCTCTTGGCTTCCCCATCTCTCACCGCTGAACCCCACAGAAACTTTTTGACGAGGAAGCAAGATTCTTAACAAGCAACATTTTAAATATCGATATAGTGCACAGTGAAAAACTTCGATGCACTGAACAAGATCTTACCCCTAATTACGTATCACTTACAATCAGTGGCGTAGCTACATAGTGTTCAAAGTGTTTGAAAAACACGAGCCCAAAGTGCCCATGACGATTATTGAGATATCAAAAATCAGTGGTGACGTGCGGTATCTCGCACCGATACGTTGCAACACCCTCCATAACTTCGAAATGTGTGGGAATATTTACAAATCCCTATATGTATCTTTCAGTCGTGTTCCGTTAAGTGCATGGACGTAACGACGTGTCATTAGGAGAATTTGCTTTGAGATTAAAACGAATTTCGGTGTAATAAACCGAAGTCACAGTTAAGTAGTGTTATTAAATTGCAATAGAAATAAAAGTATAAACATCTAAAAAAACTGAGTAATTATGACACAAAAACATATCTTGCATTGTTAGGTATTTCACCACAATTAGTTTATCTGTCGTATGCAGGACTTTAAATGTTATAAATACGAAAGGCACTTAAAATTGATATAAATGAAAAAGGTAAAATACTTGTATTATTGAGCCCAAGAATTATTGTAACAGAATTAGTTAAAAAATTCGGAGGAGCAAAATCTGCTACAAACGAAATAATAAAGAAATGACGGTTAATCCCAGAGAAAGAAGGATCAATTTTAGGTTATATGTAAAAAAAACCGTTGTAGAAAAATGGAATAACGGCAGAAAACAGCAAAAAGCATCAAAATCAATAAACCAAGTTGCTGGAAAAAAATGAAATAGAAAATAAGTATTTGAGTTTGCTTGCCTTACTCTGTATATTCTAGTTCTTAGCTTCTCTATAAATTAAAACTGTAATACTATTGCTCTTGAGCTTGTCATTTCAAATTCTGAAATTAAACAAATTAAAGCAGGGCCACCTCAAGGAAGTATATTAGCACCGGTGCTGTACCTACTGTACACAAATGATATCCCTGAATTGAAAAACAATACCATTGCACCTTTGTTGATGATGCAATTCCAACAATTATCAGAAGGCGACGCAAAAATTATAAACTCGTATTGGCCAAGTCTAAAAGTAGACCGGCGTATTAAACTCAATGAGACCAATACAGTATACATTAATTTCACTAATCGACGAACAGAAAAGACAAAAATTAGCTGTAAAATATAGTAAAATGTATTGGATAATAGTTTAAACCTTTGAATTGGCATCAAATTTTGGGTTGTACCAAACAGACTAATTAAGATGTAATGCAGAAGCTTCAAAACAAAGTTTCAAAAAATCATTAAAATATAACAATATCAGTCAAACATTACTAATAATGTAATATCTATGGTACACAAACATGTCTGAAATTCCAGAGTTAACTCTTGGGCTGGGTAGATCAAACACCCTGTATAAAAACAAATGTATATCTCTTATACTCGTAGTATGGGATAAGCATTTTACCCATTTGACTTTTTTGTCTGCTTTTTAAAATAACTTAATTATTAAATTTAATAGAAAAGAACGCTCAGGCGGACCACCCTGTGCATCTGAAGTTTAAACTGATTAAGTAACAACTAAGCTCCATTAACAAAATTAGCCCCAAGCTACACGCAGATCAATTCAAAATTAAGTGATACAAGATTAAAAGGAATGCCACACGTGAAACGTTTAGATAAAACGCGACTTAAGGGAATAATAAAACCGATGTAAAAGCAATTTAGGTTTAGCCGTAGTTAATACCCATTAATGTTTTTGCATATCATACGTGTTTAGGTTTTCTCGTAACATATTCCCTGTTATTAGGCGGTATAATTTTCGGACCTTTCTAGCAATTAGTATTAAGAGCTATTCTGCGTATACTTATGTATTATCTACAAAACATAACAATTAAAACATGTTTAGTATGATCGATAAACGATAAAGGGGCACGTACCGCAATGCTGTGTTTACAGAATGAGTTAAAATACGTATAATGCGGAAATAGTTTTATAAATCTTTAAAATCGTAGGGAATCTGGAAATATACAATTAATCTACTAATATTATAAAATTTACTTGTTTATTTTATAAAACTAAAGCATAAGCTTTACAATCTGACTTTAATATGGTTTCTAAAACTTTACCTAAGTTAAATCACTATGTAGAGTGGTCCTTAATTAGATGGTCAAAATAAAAAGTTGGGTTGAGCTCATCATAAGAACAAAACAGTTTCTGTACACTTTGGTCCATCCCTCAAGAGTTATAACTCATTTAATTGTCAATATTTAATCAAAAAGCAAATTTCTACCCCTTTTTAGGTTTCTAAAAGTCTTTCGTCATTAAGTACCATGTTCTCTACGAATGTTGGTTAAAGATTCTTGTTTTTGTTATTGTGTCCTATTTGATGTCCAATTTCTTCTCATAATATGCATTTCGCTTGCATTACTCCTGCCTGTACTTTAATTTTTTGTTCCTTGTATATTTCATATGGTTCCCTGGTTTTGCCTGCCAAGTACAGTTGCCATAATCGTTTCTTCTCCCTTATTTCTTTCTTAGTGTATTCGTTTTACCAAACCGTTCGTTTCTTACTATTATTGATAATGCTTGGCGAACAGGCTTCTGTCGCTACTTATTAAAATATTTTTTTAGTGGCTGTCCATAATTTATTATTCTTCTACAATATTGTACCACATTGTCTTCTTCTGCTTTTGATTGCACTGTCAATTTTTCCTTGGTAATTTTAGATTTCTTGGTTTGTGTTTTTTATTGTTGTTATTTTATTATATCGTTTCATACTTTTGTAAATCCTTTCCCCTGTGGCGTGCTGTGTTATATCAGCGGTTATAAGTAAGATGATGAAGGTTTCCAATTTCAGCACTTCTCACTCTTACATGCACATACTTGAAACTTTCTTTATAAGTAATTACATCCTCTTTTATTGACCTTTGGTTTCTATTAAATTCTTCTCCTCTACATTTTTGGATTAGTTTATTCGCAAAAGGGATTCTATTAATCGTCCTTTATTGTTATCTAGTTGATCTCCACAGATTCCCAGGAACCCACCATACCGCGTTATATCTGTTCTTGGCCTTGTGTTAGAATCCCCCAATAAATAATTAAATTAAAACTTTCTTTACCTCTTATCCATATAATACTTTCCTTTCCTTTTAAATACGAATCCCGCTGATTTTTTCCTTCTTAATCTCTGTTAATGCTGCAACTTGTTTTTCCATTTCTTTTGCTTCCCAATTATTCCCATGACATTCCAGGTTCACATACTTTTAATACCCTCTTTCTTTTCCGTTCATCGTTCTATAATGGAGAAGGAAACGGAACACCTACTAGTGGTCGGTTGTTAGGCTGAAGCCACTCCAAGCAATTAAGCATAACGATACCCGCCGAAAGGGGGCACCCCGCACAGCCGACCACATTATTAACGCTTACACCGACCAAGACTTCAAACTTCAGGCCCTAAACTGCACTAGTGGACGGCCTTACTATCTCCCGCTGCAGTGGCAGTGCCCGCAATATATGAACTTTTAAACCTCTGTTCCCACGAGTCCAACACCAGATGATTGGCACTGCCGCGGACGACAGCAGGGCTTGCCCAACTCCTGTGGTACCAGTGTTAACCGCGTAACTGCTCAGCCGTTTTGACACCAGGCCTTCCTAAGCTACGGTGACCATAGCCATGCGAGGTGTTGAAAATTCAGAATTTTCTGTAACGGGTGAAAAACTCCGAGGCTTTGGACTCTCGTTTGTTTTATTGCTCATTTGTAACCCAGTCAAGGATAAAAAATAAAAGTTGAAGAAACGCAGATATCAAACATATTTGTACATTTATTCAATTAAGTTAGTTATGCCGGTTCCAATGTGGTCCTTCCAGGGTGGATGATCGGTGCGAGTGGCGTAGTCGCAACCCAACGGACTAGTCGGTGCGGATGGCGTGGTCGATGATAGAGGGGTGGTGTCCGAAGGCTTTTGTTTTATAGTATTTACGTTTGTGTTCCTGAAAAATAAAAAAGTTTAGGAATGTTGCAGCCTAGTAATACCTGTGAGGTCCCAAAGTAGCTCTCGTACGGCACAAGGGTGAGTGTTGTAGGGGCCTAATGAGATTTGTGAGATCCCAAATTAGCAATACAGTAGAAAGGCGATAGATGAACGTAGTTACAAAAGGTTAAGGAGCGTAGGAGCCTAGTAGGACCCAGAGTAGCTCTCGTACGGTAAGGAAATTGAGTCCTCTGATCTTCTGATCAATTGTATTTATATAATAATTTTAGACAACCCCAAACTAGAAGGGGTTCCTTTCATCAAATCAAATCGAACTTCAGATTGAAGTTTAGCCGTGATTGGCTGGCCGCTTTTGATACAAAACCCTTCTTAAGAAACTAATCTTCCTAGAAATTCTTTTATATTTCTGCCGAGATTTACAGTTCTATTGCAGTGTCGCAACGTAATCTGATATCTTTAACATTTGGCGATTCGCTACGCTAACTTACTTGAGTGCATTTGGTTAAGCACCAATAACTTAGTTAGGACAAAGAGAGACCCTCTTCGTACACCGTCCCTTCAAAGAACTGGCCTAAAAAAGTCATTATTATTCCTGCAAAGGAAACATAAATTACACTAACAATGAAACGTTTCGTTCTAATGGCCATCCGCCCTTAAGTCTATTTAAATCTAAAATTGTTTACAAAATCGGCCTTAATATTACTTACGATCATTTACATGTTTACACAAAATAAAAGAAATACCAATAATTCGTTCAAGTCCTTTACCTCCAGACTGACACCTTCCAGTTCGAGCTGCCTGCAGCCCCGTCACTGGGGCTGCCAATTCCCAAGACTTCACAATACTGGAAAATTTGGGCTGTCCGCTTGAGCAGACCAAGATAGTTCACGCCAACCGTACAACTTTGCTTGTACGTAGCGGCCTCTTGTGCTCCAACTACCAACTCAGAGGAGCTCCTGTGCGGGGGAACCCAAACACCACTGCATAAACACTCTTCTGTTTTAAAGAGCGTAACAATTTTCACAAAGTCATTTCAAAATCTAGCTTTGATCTCCTTCGCCAACGTCCTTAGAGGACATGGCACATAAAGAAGAAGAAGAGACCAAAAAATAAGAATGAGAAGAAGAAAGATGGTAATGGTACGACACGAGAGAAGGAATCTATCTTCAACGAAACCTCAACATCAAAAACTTAAGAAAACATAATTTCGCCTAATTCCATTCTTTCTCAATGTACCCAAGTTTGTACGGTTGTAAGTCCAATTTATTAATCTATGATTTTTTTAATCTGGTCATTGATCCTTTTACGAATATGTTTTTAGATTTTTCTATATTTTTTCCATTTTCTTTTTCTTTATTTCATCTCTTCCCCAACCTACTTGACTTGTATTGAGTTGTTGCTTATTTCTAACACCCTTCATCCTTCATTTGTTTTAGTTCCTCCATAACTGTACCTTTCTTTATTTTTGTTTCCTTGGTTCTTGAATGTAGTTTATCGCCTCGGGAGCACGTGAAACCTTTTCTGATTTTACTAAGCGGATCGTCTCCTTCTTCTTGCTATCTAGGAAATTGGTATTGCTTTCATTTAATGTTTTCTGATATAGTATTGTTATCCTGATCAGTATTTTGTGTTCAATTCATTTATGTTGACCTTGAGATGAGCTTCATTAATTTTTGTAAAGTCGGTAACACTACTTAATGAAGCAGCCCGTATCACAGCCTGAACATGTGTTAAAAATTCGTCAACGATTTTTTTAAATTAACAGATGTCATAAACCTTTGTGTAGATAAAACATTACAATGTTTAATCATAATTTTGTCATTGCCAGATAAAGTTCATTTGTCACCATCAACTTTAACTAAAGCTCATTTGTGTCCATTACCACATTTTCATATTCATATAAATTCCCTATAATATACTAAGTATATCTATGTATAAACAACAATTTAGGTTATTTTTAAAAATTCTTTAAAACAGGCAACAAAAACAATAGACTTCTTTTTAATAAAATCGGAAGAAATTCTCTTTACCTTCAAAATAAACTTTATGAAAGTAGCCACCTAGTGATGAAATTCCATTTCTCAAAAGTAAACATAAAATATTGAATTAAGTCATTAAAACGTTTCAACTTAATATTTCCCTAAATTTCTGTATTTGAAGGTAATGAGTTTATAAGTGCTCTTTCTGTTCATCTGCCATGGCTTGTTTAGTTAATTAAAATCGCTTGATACCCTTGCCATTGACTTTATAATGTTTCCACCTCAAGCTTCCAGATATTTGTTAGTATAATTTGCTAACTTTACAATAGGATGTCGACCGGCTTATCAGTTATACAAAGTATTTGTTTCTACATGGCACCGACAAATTTTACTATTAATTTTTCAGGCGAAGGTTAATTTATGATACGAAATGAAATAAGAAAATTCAACTGATTTGACGTAATTCGCCTATATTTTTAAAATGATTCGTATGAATTTGAACAGGTTTCGAAATTTATAGTAAAATTCCTTTACCAAAAAGGACATTGCTTGGGACTGAAGCGGAATTTAACACCAGAAATTTTTTTTATTTGCAGTGACAGTTTAAACTTAATTGCATTAATTTATGGGAGATTTAATTATAAAAGTTTTTTGGTTCTCGCAGATTTTTCTTGGCCCTACCAGTGTTTGAGTAAACAAACAAAATTATAGCAAATTATTACCAGTAAAAGATTTAATCAAATTTCAAAGTTTCAAAGTTTCAATTTGCTTTTAACAAAAGAAAAGTCTGTAAATTATATTTTCAGTGAGAAATAATTTAAGGTGACAGTAACTGCTTGTTATAAAATTCAGGCAAGGTTCAGGTATATTCTAAATACCACCTAAGTTTTTGTTTATTTAGGTAAAATAAGTTGCAGTATTCTAGTTTTCTGGTAAAACTTCGATGTATAACTTACATCTTCTTTCGAAATAAATAATTGAAAAATTAGGAAAAGAGCAAGAAGGTAATTACTAAAAATTCACAGGAAACAGTGAAAGCCTATTTACTATTCGACGAGATATTTGTGCTAACATAGAATAGCGTACGTAAGAGTGCCTCATTGTTATTTTAATTTTATGCAATAGCAAATTCTGTACAAATTTAATGGAGTAGTTAAAGTAAGTTAGCTCAATTAACCAATTTAAATTAAATTTAAGCCCTTTATTTGTATGCATGAATGCGACTGTTTCATCTAAATGAGAATAATTTGTACTGTATTACAATTTTACTTTACAAAGTCTTTAAAAAACTATTTCGGTGGCTAAGAAAATGATTTTCAAGTAACACAAGTGAGTGAATATTCACATGAAATAACCTATTCTTTTTTAATTAAGCTTAGGCAGCAATTGCTGTGGTTATTGGCCTGCTAAACTTCATTTAACTTAACCTCCAAGTTTTTAATGGGCATTTTAATCAACGATCATGGATTAAAGTGTATGGCTTATTTATAACAGAGGAATTGATCTGTTCAGAATTTCATAAAAGGAAACTCCAACGCACCTTAGGCCTATTGAGCAGAACCGATTAATTTTACTAATGAGCTAGCATGCACTGTACTGCAAGTTCATCAAGAAATTTATCACCAGGTTCACATATTGTAACGAAGTGAGTTAGGGCCCTATAATAAAAACAAGTTAAATAAATAAAGATGGTAGAATCTTTGACCCAACTCCGTTACGTAGGGTTTACTTAGCTGTGCGAGAGGTTTTAATTGAAAGTCTAATTCAAGTAACATAACATATACTGTCCGAACTTTGAATTATGGTTTACAAATCTTATTTACTGACAAAGTTACAAATAAATACATTAAACATTTCTAGAGACAAGTTACATACGTTAAAGTTAACAAATGAAACAAAGGGTTGCCTCCAAACTATTAGCAAGCCTTACAATGGATTGAATTACATTTAAATTAAATACAGAAAAATACTCTTACATATACTTTGCAGAAACCTCTAAGTACGAGGAATGGGAACTGACCTCTGTACACCCCGACTAAACTAACTTGAGGTGTCTAAGTGTTTGAGCCTCAATCTGCCTACTCTCAAACACCTTACTATACATTTTTTAATGGAGAAATGTATAGTTCACCTCAAATGGCGCTATCGTCCTATCTAATTGCGTCTTGGCTAAATGAAGTGGGCAGGCCTTATATGCAATATTAATTCAGCCGGCCTTGGTTTGGCACGATAAAAATCCCTTCATGGAGTGGAAATCCTTTGCGTTCGGAAAAATTCTAGTTGAGTAGTACCAATGACCGTAGTAGTCGAAGCGCATTGAAATCACTGGTATCCCCAAACCTAGATTTCGTCATTTTAACGAACAAACAAGTAATCTATTAAATATTTTTAATTAAAACATTCTTGCACATCTAAACTAGGTACCTAAAACAAGTAAAATTAATTTACAATTTGTTATACATTATGGCACAGCTAGTAGAGATATCTACATAAACTTAAATTGTAATTATCTATGTGCGTACGGTTTTTCTTATTGTTGAATAGTGGGTTATATGTTACTGAGGGTTAATAGTTTTTAGGAATTTTGAAATATGTAAACTAAATCTAATTTAATAAGATAAGATACAAACGGTTATTACGAGTAGGTACATATTGAGATGATATTAGTGGTATTAATGTTAATGTTTGGGGTAAACATTTTTTTTTTATTTGTTAACTTAAACCTTGATAAAATATAACTATTCATTATTAAGTGTGTTAATGCAGATTTAATTTAATAATAGAATGTAAAATAAAGAATTTAGATAGCCAGCATAATATAATAAAATATTAAAATGCACATTATTTTATTGTAATGAAAACTGAATAACTGAAAGTTGGGTTATGTATTAAAGAAATTCAGTATTTAAAAAAAATGATAAAATTGAAATTTTAACCATTGTCCAGTAACAAGACGTAGTTTTCTAATTATTGGAAGACTATTATTAGAAAACCGAGGTTACGAAAAAAAAAACAGAAGAATAAAAGAAGAATAAACAACAAAAATTGTAATAAGAAAATTAAATAAAACTCTTATTCTAAGAATTTTATTTGATATAAAATGAAGTAAATTATTAATTGGAATTATCAATTATTATAAATCCCTTATTTATCAAACTTACTTTATAAAATTCTGTAATAAAACAGAACATTGATGTGGATGGAATTAACAATTCTGTGGTGATTCTTCAAATTCATGTGGATATTGCTGGTGAATAGTAAGGATCATTCTGCCATAAGAATATTGCAGTGGATGAAATTAATAGTTATGTGGTGAATTTTTAAATACTCATATGGATACTGTTGGTGAATAATAAATGATATCAAAAAAAGATACTATTTCTTAACAATGTTTAAAGTTAATTACATAACAAACGTATTTTGTTTTTGATAGAATGATTATTAATACGTAGTATACAGGTTTATATTCAAATAAAATAAAAAATAATTTATTACGAACCTTCAAGACTACCGAATATGAGTTAACTGGAGCAAAAATATTTAATAAGAAATAAGAAATCATAGCAATATGTATTATAATACAGAATTTTTTTCTAAAGTTAATTAATGAATAGATGTTAGGCATCCCTATAACAAAAGCATATTCAAACAGAGGTCTTAATAATGAATAATATAAAATTAATAACACAGATTTGTAAAACTAGTGGAGTTTCTTAACACAAAAATGAAAGGTGTTGATGAGCTTTATTAATTCTAGAGTTATTTGATCCTTAAAACACAGTCTAGAATTAAATTGAACGCCATGGTCTTTAACCTGAGACACTTACTAGAGTTGTTAATTGAGAATCCCATTCCTTTTTACTTTTAGTAACCTACATACACCTACATACCTTGAGTTTTAAACGATTATCATCGTACCACTTGACAACACTATTGATATCACTCTGAAGATTCTTACCGTTTCAATTCTTCGATATCTTTTTAAATCATCAGAATAACAATAAGAAATTGGGCGCATTCAGGGACGCTCAGCGGCTGATGCGCTGAGTTAGCAAAGTCCCTGAACAGACACGCTGTGAAAAAACTTGCAGTAAGCCGCTGAGAAATTCGCTCAGCGTATAATTTGTTAGCTGACTTTGTCAGCGGTGTCAAAATAAGGAGCGGGAAACACACAAACTTAATAATGTGAATAAAAACATATTAATTAGGGTGAGCTAGTACACATAGTCCATAATTTGAAGATCATTAGCCAAAATTTCTTTAATTTTTGATTAATTACATAATAGTGAAAGTAACACCTAACCCTACAAAACAAATAACAAACTGTCAAAACAGCTTACTATCAGACGTTTCATTCAGGGAAATACCGTTTGCTGTCATTTAGCATAAGCTGACTAAATTACCGCTTAGCTAAGCAGCTGAGCGTCCCTGAATGCGCCCATTGATAAAACCGCAAAACAAACAGCAGCGGGTCCTACGGTAATACACTTGGTACCGCCTAATGATGATTAGAATATAGTTAGAAGAGGTCTGACTATATACCATGATCATGGTTTGTCTATCGTCAGGGTAACTAACTATTACAAAAGCTATTAAGTTTTCACTTAAACTGTAATAATAGAGCTTATTCGGCAATATTTCGTGCAAAATGATATCAAATACCTTCGACCAGTGGCGAAAATGCCGCCTGTTTGATAATCATTCTTTATGTTATTTAAAACATACTCTGAAACTGTTAATAAATTAGTATTTATACTTCTGCCTTTGACAAAGCCATATTGGTATTGAAAACTAAACAAAAATGTTGAAATACAGCTAAAATATTTGAGATCTTTTAAGATGATTAAAAATTAAACTTTTCTTCTCCTCTATTCCTTATGCCTTTTCAGGCGTCGGATTGGGTTTCCACGTCTTCCTGTACTCATTTTCTCCAGGTCTTTCTATCTCTTGCTAGGCGATTCATCTCACCTACTACTACCTACATTTTCAAAAGGGCTTTAAATTGCGTCGTTTCACATGGAGCGTATGATCAGCACTGATCGTCAGCGCTGACCATGCGCGCCATTTCCATACGCGACTTACGCCTTTTCACATGCATATCGTATGGTCAACAACCGACAAGTCTCTGTTGCCACTTTTGCTGATCGGATGTTCATTTAACAATGTATCGACGTAATGAATAGTTGCCGTGGCTTGGCTGATAAAGCGAAGAAGAAAAAAAAAAGATTATGGGTGCATCCTATAGTTAGTGAACGGCTCTTAGCAGGTTTACTACAAAGAGCAAATCTAACAACTAGGCGAGATGGTACGAAACGGACCATCAGTTCTCATGTGAAGCTACTCATTATAAACAATAACTCGTGCTTTTAGTCGGGTGAGATGCCCGGCCAGTCTAGAACAGATATTCCACTATGTAATAGAAACATTGTTATAAAAACTACATTCTCATTGTTATCAAACCATTGCCCGATCTTTTGCTTTGCCGTAATTTTGTAATTTTTTTGTTAAAATGGCGAGGTGGGCTAATAATTTGATCAGGGACTGTAACACCCATTTTGCTTTTAAACAAAAATTATTTAACCAGTTAACAATACATATTTATTTTTATACATTATGAACATTCATTTATTTCTCTACATAGTTATAACCCAAGGCTAAACATTTTTCGTAGCGCGAAACGAGCTTATGTATTCCGATGTCGTAAAACTTTCCCGCCTGTTCGTGCAACCACTTATTCACAGCGAATTTTAACTAATCACTGTTTTCATTCCGCTTGCCACCCAAAAATCCCATTTGATCCAAGATAGTGATTGACAATGTTCTGGTGAATCAAGTATCCCATTTTAACTTTCTAGGATGTGACATCAGTTACAATCGTGACAAAGATATTGAAAATAAAATTCAGAGATTTCAAGTTATCTGCCAAACTATTAACAGAAATTTAAAACAAAAACCGAGAAAACAGATGCAATTAAAAGTTCTATAAGACTATGGCAACCTCGGTTCTCACATATGGAAGCGAAGCATAGGTTTGATCAAAGAGGCAAAGGCCAAGAATACAAGCATCAGAAATGAAGTTTCTAAGAAGCATCAACGGTTGCACAAGACAAAATAGAATCAGTAACACTGAAATGCTATGACATATTTCTTGTTTATTCTATCTTGGTCTGTTCTTCTTTTAAAATATTTTAAGTAGACTGCTTCTTCTTATAGTATATATCCTTTAATTCCAAGCTCCCAATAAAAGTTTGATTGCCGATTTTTTTCATTTTCCGTCACCTCAATGCTTCGTTTGATTCCTTTAATACCCCTTCACTTATTTGCCTCCATTATATGTTCACTTTTACAGATAATGTTGTTTTTAGTTTGGTTTCTTTTTATATACGAGTAACTCGTTTATTGGCTGTTACTTTAATGGATATGGCTTACATACTGTTTTTATGTTTTCACTGGTTTGGATTTCTTATTATTACTAGCTTTTCATTTCACGACTGCTGTTACTAAGTAATGGTTGAAAAGTATGTCTGCTTCTCTGGTTTGGTTTACTATCGCGTCAGTCATTTAATAAAAGTTTATAGAAATTAATCGTTTGTGAAAGCTGCAATATTTCTTACTTTTTCATCAGGGTTGACTTTTTCTTGGCATATTTTTATTTGCTCACTCCTGTGTCTTCTATCGCTTCTGTCACTTCCTCCTTCCGTGTTCTTCTTGGTCTGTCTGTTCTTTCTCCGAAGCTTTTGCCATTCATAAACGACAAAATCAATTGTTCTGAAGCAGCTGATAAATATGTTTTTTACTTTGTGTTGCATTTCTTATCTCCTCTCATGATATTCATCTTTCTTCTGCCACTTTATCTCAGTCCTTATTGTTCTTACACCATCTCTTCTCACTTATACATTTGCACTGCATACAAACCTTATACGACAAAATAAATGGTTCTGAGGCAGCTGATAAATATGTTTTTTACTTTGTCTTGCATTTCTTACCTCCTCTCTTGGTATTCCTCTTTGTTCTGCCACTTTTTTCATCTCAGTCCTTATTGTTCTTGCCCCATATCTTCTCACTTGTACGTTTACGCTCCATACAAACCTTAGACGACAAATTCAATGGTTCTGAAGCAGCTGATAAATATGTTTTTTACTTTGTTCAGCATTTCTTATCTCATTTCTTGGTATTTCTCCTACTTCTGCCACTTCTTTCATCTCAGTCCTTACAGTTCTTGTCCCAGCTCTTCTCACTTGTACACTTGCGCTGCAAACAAACCTTGAACGACAAAATCAATGGTTCTGAAACAGCTGATAAATATGTTTTTTACCTTGTGTTGCCATTCTTATCGCCTCCCTTGGCATTCCACCTTCTTCTGCCACTTCTTTCATCTCAGTCCTTATAGTTCTTGCCCCATCTCTTCTCATTTGTACACTTGTGCTGCATACAAACCTTGGACGATAAAATCAATGGTTCTGAAGCAGCTGATAAATATACGTATGTTTTGCTTCGTGTTTCATTTCTTATCTCTTCCCTTAATATTCCTCTCTCTTCAACTCTTTTTTACGCTTTCGCTAGATGCAAACCATAGACGACAGAATAAATCATAGCTAATTATTTTTTAAACATATAGCTATAAACCATTCCGAATGTTTTTGGATAAAGGAAACCCATGCTTTCGTTTGTTAAGTTGCTTCACATTTTTTGAATATAGTCACACGCGGATAAGCTTCAAAGGTAGCGTGCAGATATTATGGATACTGCTTGGGGTATATGAAATGACAGTCACATTTAAATTCCAATTTACAAAATATTCAGTCCCACTTATAATAACTCAATTATCATTTTTCCATGACCAAACCTTATCTAAAAAATTTCGAATGGATATTGGTTTGATATTAGGTTTCACAACTAAATCGATTCGTTGCTTACCCTTTGATAAGGTAAATATGTGATCTAACAATCCGCACTAGTTTGGAACTTTAATTATTAAAAAAACCAGTGGTAAATACAAACTAAAAACATTCTTATTTCGTATTTGCCACCTTGTTGTTAAATAAATATTGTTCCAAAACAGTACGGATTTTTAGTCCGCATACCTTTTATCGATGCATCGTACTAATATACCTAACTAAATATTCAAATCAGCTTCGATTATTAATCTATTAATCTTTAATCTTTCAGTGGTCACTCAGTGAACTAAAAATAATATGTGAACCATGAACCCATAATGGATCCCTTCCAAAGTGATCAGTAAGCACAGTTCTAAAGCAACATTTCCCTTAATATCTTATCTCATTGTGTAGTCATCTTAAGATATTTTATTAAGTAAAAAAAATCTCATTACACCAGTTAATTATCCTTAGGTATTTGTCTAGTGAAAGGAAAATTAACCTTATTTCCCTATCTTAAAAATAAAACCGTCGCTTGTCTTTCTGTATAATGGTGTCCTGTACATTTCTAATTCTGGTTAATCATCACCCACAGCTAGCTTAATGCAAACTGTTGGCTTATATTGCATACTTCATCCCAGATTACGTAGTCCATAACGTTGAATTACCACTCTCTACCACAAATTCAAACCCTAGAAGGTTAATAGACAGGAAATTTGGCCCCTTTATGCATAGCGGCCAGCGTCATGTTACACGGTCTTACCGCTGTTTACAGTTACACTTTAGTGAAATCTGAGTAATTTAGCTTAAATTAATCCCGTACTAGTTCATTAATGACTCTTGTATCACGGAACTGACCGAAAGTGAAACTTAGAAAGGTTGAAAAGGTTTTGCCTTCATTTACGTTCGGCGTAATTTGTAACACAAGGATAATTGCGATTTTAAATACTTCTCTTAGTTTAAGATATCTCGTATTCTTAAGCGAGTAATTTCACCCTGGAGCACTATTAATTAAGTTACATAATTTTCCTTAATTTACCGTACAAGCATACCGATATATAACCGGCATTCAAACAACATGAAATGGGAAACATGCCAATGTCTTGAGCTTAGTTCACAGACCTTATAATTCTCTAAAATAGGAATAAAGTTCACGATGGAGCGCGTCCAAGACTTATCCAGGATGTAATGAATATCATTCCGAGGCTTTCTTAGCTGCATCTAAAAACTCTCTACATTTGTATGCAGTTAAAAATAACGAAAAAAAGTATACTCGATTCGAGGCGTACCTTTTTTGCTTTATTCCTCAAGTCATTGGCTTTAAAATTGCGAATAATTAGCGACGAATATAAGGTAATGGTGATGGTGGTATTTCTTTCTCTAATTATACTTAATGAATAATCAGAGGCTTTACTCATGCGACGTCGACCATTTCAGGAATTAAAATTAACGGAGAAGTTTGAAGTTATACAATTATGCCCTAAATTTAGCAAATTCATGACGTAGCTTTTAAAAGTAGATAAAGCTGCGGCAAAACGGAACTATGTAGTAACCATTTCAGTTCCAGAACGTGTAAATACAAACTTTGTCAGTTCTATAGTATTTGAGTTCTCGGAAACTTTTCGCGTATTGTTTCCGTTTCTTTCTGTTATTTTAGTAAATATTTTGCACGAGGACGCGTTTCAACGAACTTTCGCACTTATATTTTTGTAATAGAATTTTATGGCCGAACGTTGAAACTTGTGTCATTACAGAAGGCCGTAGGAAATCTCGGATGTGTTTGTTTGGGAAAAAAGTCTTAACTTCGAAATAAAACAGTTTCCTAAGCGTTCTTTTTTTCTCTAGCTAACATTCGCCGAAAGAAATTATCTTTTTCATTAAACCTAAAAAAAACGCGTTTTCTGCCTTTCATTTTCCTGCCTTTAACGTGTTTAGTAGAATGACCGTAGCTCCAGTGAACGGAAAATGATACAAAAACAAAGAGCGTGTAGTGTGAAGATTAAAATGTAGTTAAGCCCTTGTAGTGGCAACCCTGATTGGACTTTAATGAACCAGAAGGATGATGTATCACCGACCAACGTGCGTCTTTCACAAATAACGGAAAATATGTAACCGACTGAACTGTCGTAACTTCCTTCATATATCAAAGAATCGATTTATTTTTTCCACTTGGATGGATATTTTTAATGGTTCGGAATAGTGCTCGCTTCGTCAAAATTTAACAGAAAAAGAATTCTATATTCATGAGCAAATTTAAAATCGGCCTCTTCTTGTTCTTGCCAAAATTGTAGTCTTTATTCTTTAACGACTTCCTCTCGAGATTCTGAAATAATGTGTCTTGTTGCAGTTTGGAGCGGGGGCCTAGATCTACAGGGGCCCCTGTTTGTGCAGGAACCACCACATCGCTATGAATTTAGCAACACCTCGGGAGGGCGTTTAGTATGCACGGCACATGGAAGTCCTACTCCTGAGGTCGAATGGATTCTTGCTGATGGTTCGCCCGCACATCAGGTTTGTACCCTTGTAAATACATAAAATCAAACGGAACTACTTTCTGCTGACAAAAAAAGGAAAATTTACTGCATCGACTCGAAACCGCGTACCAAAATGAAGGAAAATAAAACCGACATTTTTATTTTCCTACAAAACTACCTTGCAAATAAGTTGCTTAGAATTCAAAATATTAATTGCCAGTAGAATTATTTATGTTAACTTTTAACGTTTAGACAGAGTTATAATTTAAAATTAAATAGTAATTTCATTAAACGGTACTAAGTAGCCTATTTCAGTTTCGTTTATCTATGGAAAACTACAGTTTCGTATACTTTCGTTTGTTACAATAATTATAAAAATATGTAAAAGATTTAAGAAGGCCAAAAAATCAAACTAAATCTAATTCAAATTGTATGCTTTTATGTTTGTCTTTCAACATATCGACTTAATTAGAAATATGATAAAAATAATTTTCTTTGAAAGTAGAAACAGGGAAAGCATAAATTCAATTTATTTTTAAATCACATTGAATTCTTTTAGGAATCTTTCTCTCGAAAGCTTTACAAATCGGTTTAAGAAACATTCACTCAAATATTAATGTTTAATGCATGCTTAATCAGCTTGTTACCTTGATTGTAACTCAAGTTAATTATTAATTTGGAAACCTTAGATGTAAAAAATGAAAATACTTTTTAATTCAAAATTTTGAAAAGCTAAAGCTTGCATGTTGGTGGTTCTCAATATTTTTAATTTGCGTTGCGAGAAGTAAAGTGTAATAAAATATCTCACTTATTACTTCAAAACTTAATGTGTTTTTCAAAAAAGAACAGACGTACAAAATAATTTTCCATGGACCAAAAATGAGATTAAATTTTCTTGAATTTCGTCTGTCTTCTGCCCTTCTATAGAATTATCCTTGCATATTTGCTAGTAATTTTCGTACACATTACTAACAACTAAACTGTTAAACTATTCTAAATTGCTTATTGCTTTGAATATATTAATATTAATAAAGCGTTACAACAGTATAATACAAAATTGATTAAATCTCCGCAATAATATGGAAACGATATCCGGAGAAACATACGCAGCCTTGTTCTAACAACACACTCATCTTTACAAAATATCCTCTCATATTATTATTATATTTTATGCTTTTTTTATTTATATAAACGCATATTGTAAATAAATAAAAGCTGGATTCGATTATCACTTTAGGTCGATGAGATTTTTAATGCGGGAAAATATCGGATACGAGATAAAATCATAAGTTCCAATGTTATTGCTTTTCAAAGTTTCACGTTTAAACTCAAACGTTTACGGATTCGATAAAACCAATTTTCAAAACTTAAATTCCACTTTTCTTGAGTCACTTGAGAAGCCATGGCATGTTCGGGAGTTGAAAATCGCACACCGCGCATTTTATCCTTTAATCGAGGATATAAAAAGTAATCGGAGGGTGCCAGGTCAGGACTGTATGGCGGATGATTTAGCAATTTTAGCCTGGAAGTCTCTAAAAATTCTTTTGTTCGGTGTAAGGTATGACTTGGAGCATTTTCGTGGTGCAGAACGATCTCACTTCTTGGATACCATAAACGAACTTTTTGAATAACGTCTGGCAGGCATACTGTTGTGTGCCATTCTGTAGTAACCGTACGTTTACTTTCAAGCACGACAGTTGTGATTCAGATTCAAATACTTATATTTATCTTTCGTCGCCAGGTATGATGCTGTAAAATGATAATAACAATAATATTAATGCCCCTAGCAATATCACTGAAATAAATAGCTCATAGAAAGGCAGCTTAGAAAAAATGAATAAGATTTCATTTTGTATTTTTGGACTAGTGTATTTTGCATTTTTCTTATCTAGTTTTTTTTTGCGTACAACATCATTATATTTTGAGTTAATAGTTCCAGAAAATTACCTCGATTTGTACTATCTTTACCTTCTCTATCACCACGCTTGGCTACATTTTGTGTGGCAGTATATTACAAAATATCAGAAATAATACCTAGATATTACCTATGTCCTATTTTCCCGAACTAATGCAAGGTGGGCTTCCTTAATTTAAACCGCAACAGAAGAACTTTTACCAGCATCTATTTTAGAAAAATGTGACCATTTATGCCTGTTCGTTCGGGCCCGTCATTTTTACCTGACTTCTTAAGTTATTGCAACGGACAATAAAAGTATTATGACGAGTTAGAGGTGACAAGTCCTGCCATAAAAACCCTACCAGGGACGGCTTTAAACTGTTGCCCAAAATATTTTGACATTTTATAAAGGAATTCTTCTATTTTAAGGCAGCTGTAAAATTTTTCTAATCCGGGCTAGTAGAGATGATTTACGATATTTGTATTTAAACCTCATAATCAACCACTAAGCCGTAAAATTCCTCCAGCAATTTTACGCGGACCTCCGAATCGACTATAACTGCACAATTATTAAGTTCAGCACTTTCAAAGTGTTTTTTAAAACCCGAATCACTTTCGAGGGCACGCTTCCAGTTTTTAAATCCAAACACTACGTCTAAAGTTTCACCAATTGAAAAATATCTACATACAAAACAAAATGCCGAATCCATAATTACACTATATTCTAACCATTCGGGATACAAAGTGAAGACTTGGTTAAGTGTAAGAAGTACATAATGCGTAGAAACGAGTTTTCGTCTAGACGAGTCCATGTTTAAATTTTATTAATATGATTTACATTAAAAAATTCTTAATTTTGTAATGAATATGTATCCCAACATCAACAAAGGCCTACTCCACTGCTCATCAGCTGGCAACTGCTTGCCGGTCAGATTTTGATGAATCATTATGTACTTCTTACACTTAACCAACTATATCAGTTATTATTAAATTGTCTTAATCTCATGCGGTTACCGAACGCAGTTTTCAGATAAAATTTTAATTTTGGCTGCTTAGGACCGTCTATAGCACTTTGTGAAAGATCAGCCGTTCCTGGTGCTTTTATAATTACCTCAGAATCAAACTGTTTTTTTCCCGATGTAGCCACTCTTCAAATTTCATTTGGGTTTCATCAAATTCGGAAATATCAGTTTCTGCTGCAATTGTCTCATTTTCGGAAATTTCTGATACCATTTCCTCCTCAGACTACTGGCGGTCGATTGAGTCTTGCCTTTTTCATTATCGCCGTTATCATATTTTGAGGTTGAAGGAGCACATGTATCACTTTCACTACTTTTAAGTTTTTTTGGCAAAAAGGTCGTCTCTTTTGGCCCATTTTTAAAAAATCTAACGTCCCAGTTGCACGTTTCTATTTCGACTGACGGAATAGCACTGGAATGGTAAACAGAGGAAGAGCGCTCCAGTATTCAATTATAAAATATTTGTTTTAAAATTCAAGTGTCAAGTGTCCAATAATTCTTTGAAACAGCCAATTTTATTTAGTCTATATCGCTAGAGAACTAACAAACTTCTTTTGTTTTGAGTAACCGATACAATGCTTTATTAGTGATTTTTAGAAAGTAATTAAATAACTCTTTATATTAATGCTTACCTCCAGGATGTTTTTCATGATTGTAAATGAATTATAAATTGATCTTGTTTTCATTTTTATTAGTAAAGTTATACCTCTAATGCTTGCACTGTCTCAGTGGCAACGGGTGGGCACAAGGGTGGGCCTACCGAATTTTAGGTACAGCCACTGCTGTAAACCCATACGCTGTTGTTTTTGCGCGCCTGTGAAACTGTGTGGTATCCACCGACAACAAACTTTCCTTACACCCAAATGATTATATAAAATCTTGTTTATTGCAGTTCTGCCAATTCCCAAGGTGCTCCTAATAATTCTATACGTTATTGCATTGTCCTCTTGAATCATTCTTCGCACGGTGTCTATGTTTATTTCGGTAACTGTTGAATATGGTCTTCCTTCTCTAAAATCGTAACTTAGTGAAGGCATTTCAAATTTAAATTCGTTATACCAGCTGTAAATAGTCCTCTGCGAAGACGCTTGGTCACCAAACGCTTTCTTTCGAAGATAGAGAACTTTTAAAATCATTCACTTTTGCTGCACAAAACTTACTTACTTTAACATTAGCTTGTAAATTGTTCCAATTATCAAAACAAAATTTTAACTGTCAAACTACAAAACAATAAACATTTGCTTTATGGTGTTTCTTGGTGAAGTTGATCTATTAGTTTGCAGAAATTATGGGTGCTACCCTCGTATTAAATCACACCCAAATATTACGTAAATATTCATTTTCTTACCAATACTCCTCTCCATTGCAACTCACTGTCGTTAGATGTTAAATTCTTCTTCTTCCCCTTAGTTTAAAACTTAGTCCAGTTTTATCCAATATGTATCTTTAAGTGTTGGCATTTTCTTGAGATACGGAGGTCCACACTCCTTGGTGGACGTCCTAGTGGCCTTCTCATTGATGGTTTATGTGTTCACTATTTTTGCTAATCTGTTTTAGTCAATTCTGCTTACATGGTCTCTCCAGTGCCTTCATCTTCCTCTCACCCATCATACTATATCTTAGATTCCGCATGCCTCTCTGATGTTACTACTCCTTGCTTTATCTCTCAGCGTTACTCCAGCTATGGTGCATAATGTTTTCATTTTCGTGCTTCGTAGCAGTTGTTTTGTTTTGGAGATTTGAGTACTTATTTCAGCAGCGTATGTCAAAATTGGTGTGTCACATGATTTATATATTCGTGTTTTATTGTCAGTTATCATAAATTAGTTCCTCCACACAATATCCCGTAGGCATCCCGACACCAATGATGCTTGGATAGTTTGAGCAGTTACTTCCTGTTGAAGGTCCCTACTACTGGGTATAGTATGTACACCGAGATAATTAAAATCCAGCACCTTAGTGATTATTTGGCCCTCTTTGACTGCGTCTTGCTGGTAGATATTTCTATATTAAACTGTTCAGATCTTGTTTCAAACTTAAGTAGGAGACGTTGTACCCATTCTAAATATACCCAGCATTAACCGTTTCCACACTTTCAATAACTTTGTCCATTATAATATTGTAACATTGTCATTGGTGTGAACTATTTATTAACAAATTTAAATAATGTAACAATTAACACGAAACAACAATTAAACACTAAAACGCAAAACTAACACTAACTCTAATCGGAAACACTAACTAATTTATTTGTATTCACGCACTTATATTATTCGCGTACATTTATTTTTAACGAGCGTTCACTACGCGTCAGGTATTCCACTGGTAGGCTGTCGTTGGTAGACTGGTCCCTTGCTCAGGGAACGCGGCTTTATACTATTGTGGACTTCCAATCCAGTAATTTCAACGTTTCTCCGGAACGGTGACGCATCTCGACCACTCGCTGTAACTCTAGAGACTTCTGTCGGCGAATGACGCATCTCACATGTGCTCTCCCCGACTGCTGACGCGTCTCGTTACAATACTAAACAATTTGGGACTTAGACTTTCGCCTTGTCTTATCCCAAAAAACAGGTACATCGTTAGTTAATTTATCCGTTGGAGTTTAGCTCTTTAATAACTTTAGTTCTCTTTAGATAGATTTTGTTTTGCCCCAATATGTTAAGTGGATCTTCTAGTTTCACCCGGTCAAATGCCTGCGTCAGATCGATAAAACTCAGATAAGGTGGTTTGTCGTCTTCGACGGATTTTTCTATAAGTTGCCGTAGAATAGCATCTGTAGTTGATCTATTCCAGTGAAAACCTTGCTGCTCTTCGCTAATTTTTAATTTCGAAACTCCTTTTTCTGATATAATTTTTGTTAGTAATTTAAGAATACTGCTGAGGAGACATATATCATATCTGTCTATACAGTTTTGATTTGGTATAGCTCCTGTGTCAAGAATTTTCTATAAAAGGTGGTTAATTTCGAAGTAAGTGTGTCACCTCCGTACTTGATCAATTCGTCCGTGATTTGATTGGGGCAGGGCGATTTTCGGTTTTTTACGTTTGTAATTTCTAATGCTATTTCTTCTTGAGCGCTTTCAAATGGTTCATCTACCTTGTCTTCGTTATTGAATGTAACGACTTCAGCATTTGTAAAGTGATTCCTATACAGATTTTTTAAATGGTTGGTCCATTGTTCGGGCTCCATATTCTTAGAGATTTTTTTCCCAAAACTCCGTATTCTCGTAGTCTCTCATTTACTTGGTTTCTTTTCTGGACATATGCATTACGTTCTTCTGGTGTCTCATTATTTCTAAATTTTAAATATGCTTGTCGTTTTTCTGTTGCTAACGTTTTGGTTTCTTCGGTGAACCACGGTTTGGTATTGCGCTTGGAGTTTATAATTACTTGCCTGCTGCCTAGAGCTTCCTCTGCACTTTTTACTATATTTGTACGTAACTTATCCCAAGATTGTTCGACATCATCATTAACTGTAACTGGGTTCTTGACAATTCTCTCTTTCGATCCTTTTTGGTACAGATACTAGATACTTACTATCATTTTCTATTGGTTTAATCGTTTCCCTCAATCAACGGTTTAATACTAATTTTTCTGATATATTCCGATTGTTCACTTTTTGCTAGATTTACAATGGTTCGGTATTTGCACTGCACTAAACTCTGTGTATTCTGTGCCCAAATTTGCCCACCCCGGTGTTCTAACGTCCAGAATACAACTTAGGATGAATATTTCTGTTCGTAGTCTATTGTTGACTGTTGTCCTCTGATGTTCATCCACTTATACTTGTATTGCGGTTTATGAGGATAGAAGGTAGTGTTATTTATGCTTAGCTGATTTTGAGTATATAATAGTATCATTCTGTCTCCATTCTCGTTTTGTACCTATTCGTATTTTTGTTGTATACCGCTAATACCGAAATTGCCAACTCTTGCGTTCATGTCGTCCATAATGAATATATTTTCGTTAGCTTGTATGTTACGTATCTCTCGAAGTTTATCAGATCTTAAATTATTAGACGTTACTTATTTTTGAAAGTAAGTTATTGTTAACTAAATTTTCAGTTTTATGTTGAAGCCTAACTGCACTAATGAAATAAAATAAAATTATTTGCCGATAATTACTTAACACTTTACTTTAAGAACCTTAGAGTAAAGAAAAATTAATTTTGGTTTCTTGCAAAAACTATAGAGGTTAAGTAGACGAGCAGACAGCACTTAAGTGCCTTTGCTGAACTATGTCTCAAAAATAATGTTAAGTTTTGTATTAACAATAGATACATAAAGACAATTTATTATTATTATGCATGTATGTTTAACACGGTAGATCACCGGATTGGTTCGGCAAACGAGACTAAATCCAAGTTTGCTTCGTCTTGTATTGTTCTCTAAGGAAGTTTCTAACAATATTGCAGGTTGTTACAATTTTTTTGCTTTCCAACTAAATTGTATCATTTTTTTGTCAAATGCCAGTGTTGTTTAAGTATTAAGAATTTTTGTAGTGCTTGTTTCACTTTATTTTTTACTTTTTCTTCAAAATTTCCCATTTTACTTGATTAATTCATATAGTTATTTTCCCTTTTCTTATTTTGTAAAGGTTTTCTTTTGTTCATGGTTTTGACAGCATTTGTAATGCTATATTTCCATGTGCCGGCGCATAAATCTCCATCTTTAAGCGATGCCTGGTTATTTAGTTCATTTGTTTGTCTTAATTTAGTTCGGAAGTAAATTCTTTCCGGTTCTACCGACTCTATCTTTCAAATTTTCTTTTGTGTTTTGTTAATTCTCCATGTCCTTCTAGTATTTTCACATTGTTGTGAATCCATTACTTGTTACGCACCGTATATATTTCGTGTTTGAAATCTTTCGAGATGAAGGTGATATTTAAATGCAATTTTCCGTCTAAAAGTTATGCCACTTGAATTGCATAGTGCAAATTGGGTGGGAGTGGATTATACTTTAATGGCATGAGTATTTTGCGCATGCGCAGTGTTGATTTCTGTCAAGGTGTCGTACTGGAATTTTACACGGGTCTCTTTGCGGTTGCACTTTCGAATGGACGGACCTGTTGGCCACGTTTCATATTGAATTTTACCTGGGATTGATTCGTTAATTATATTCTTTGAATGGAATGAATTCCGTTGCACTTTGGATTTGCTTCGATGTGTTAATTATTTAATTTGTTCGTATTCGCACTTCGTTAGTTTTGTGGTGAGTTTAACTTTCCTTTTATTTTCATTTACTTATGGAATTGAATCTTACAGCGGCTTACGAGGGTTTATTTCACTATCCGCTTCCCTGATTGGAAGTATTTAGTGTATTTTGGTTGCTGGTATGGCGTGCATACTTCCATTTGTGCCTAATTGGAAAATTTGAAGCACGTGGAGGACACCATTTTGCAGTTCCATTTTGGATTTCAACAATTTTATTCTGCCTATTTCCATTAGACACCTGCCGTTGTAACGTTTGATGTGGGGAAATAAGTGATTAATTATTATTATATCTTGTGATTTTGTCTATTTCATTTGATAAACTTTTAGTATGGTTAACATGTGTGTGCCATATGTTTTTTCTTAATTTTTTTTGTAGTTAACTTTCATATTTAAACTTTTGTATTGAATTGTTCATTCATAAATTAGGCTGTGGTTTACTAATTTTATTTCATTTAAAATTTTGGACTTAAGATCATCCACTCCTAATAAATGCATGCACTAATTTAAATTTTGCTATTTAGAATTTTATTGCTATTTATTCTGGATATTTTCTAGATCTATATATTGATATGATATATTTGGGGAATATCTTAAGGCAGGGAGTTATAACTTAATTGGGAGAATATTTGAAATAAACACCTTTTAATAATATAAATAATGTTAAAATTTTACTTGTTAAACGAAACAGGAGGAGGTGTGTTGTTAAAGTTGTCAGTGAAAGGTAGTTGATAAACTTATTAATTTTTTATTTTTATGTTTAGTTATTTATTAGAACTTGTTGTTAATTATTGTTTTGGATAATTTGGAAGGTGTTTATTTAAAAATATCTTTGTGAATTTTTTATAAAAATTTAAAATTCACAAAAGCGATCCCTTTGGCGACCTGAGTTAAGAGATTCTCTGAAATTAATTAATTTATAAATAAAAATTGAGCTAGCCGGAAACATCAAAATTTTATATATTTTTTTAAATTGAACAATCACAGGTATTAAGGGTGTATTGTAGCAATATATATTTTTTGATATTTTATGTGTTATGAATATTCATATTTAAAAAGGTTCCGCAATGAATGAGTTATGAGATAAACGTTTATGCCATTAGGGGTGAATTTGTTTTTCAGATATTCCTTGCGTTCCCTATTAAGCCTTCAGCTGTTGTAACTTTGATTTTTATTAACTATTAAGCCTTATTAAGCTTTATTTTTTTGTGTGTATTTTTTTAGTGTATCTTTAAATCTTGTCAAGTATGTGATTACCTATATCTAGTCAATATTTTTTTTGTAATTATTTTTAGAATCCTGCCTTCGCGCCGTACTTTACCTAAGTCCGATAAAATAAAGCGTTACAAGTATTTTGGCTTTTTATTATCTGTTTGATACGTTTTTCGTAACAAGGTCTTAAATACTACTGCTTTTTGTATTATTATTACCATGTAATTATCTTTAAAGTTTCTTAAATTAATTCAGATCATAAATAGAGTTTCCCAAAACAATTATTTAAAAAAACAGCTTGTACTGGCATATCTTGTATTCTCTTTTTAGTAATTAGTTTTTTAATTGTTCTATTCGATTATTTTTTGTTTTACTGAGAACCTATTAAAAATACATGATATTAGTTTAGTTTGAAATGTTATCATGAAGCGAATTTACAAAAATCGTTTTTTAAAAGAAACTCTCGGCTGTATTTTTATCTACTGTTTTGTTTTCATAAAACAAGTTTGGCAGAAGAATGTTAATTTTAATTCAAATCTAGTTATTAAAATTGTAAATAGCAAAAAGTCCCAGACGTAACCTACAACACTAAGATATTTTTGACTGAAATCTCGAATATCTTTAATCAAGGACATGTTTGATTTGCCATTAAAGGAATTAGTTAAATGTTCCGTACATTATTTAACAATTTACCTTAAATATTTGATATATAAATGAATGCTCAAAATATTAATTACAGTCTCCTACACTTTAATATTTAATTTTATTTTATAGTATCAATTTAATCCTGGCATGCTTAATTAAATTTTGTAAATTGTTATCTGAATTAAACACAGATTAAACATAAAGTTGTATATGCAATGTAGTATAAACAGATTTAGCGTACTGTTAAAAGGGCGTTGTATATGTTAAGTAACTTAATATAACTGATTACAGTTGGATAAAACGTGGATAAAACAAGTATTATCAGTTTATAATTCGCAGAGTTAATCATATCGTTTAAAGCACCCGCCTTTGATTCAGTAATTTACATAAATTCTAATATTTCAAAATATTCATATACTTTTAGATTAATTTCTTAGTTTTTATTTTTAAAATGTTAGGTGGTTTTGTACCTGTTACAGCTACATATTGACTTTTTAGTTTAGTTTCCTATCTTATGCTATCTTGCTATCTCTAAAATAAATAAATAAATAAGTTAGTAAAATAAAATTTGATAATTTTCCATCAAAATAAAGGCATTCGAATGCATTGGCAGCAACAGACCAATGAATTTCAAAATGTAAGGTCTTCATATATTTAGATGAAATATTTTACAAAAATTTCAGAACTTCCACGTATGCTGAAGCTCTCGTAATGTGCTTCCAATTCATAAAATAGCACTTCTTGCGGCAACTTGTGGTCGCGATTAAACGTGATTTATGCAGTACTTACCATACACAGCAACAAGATATAATTTATTGGATCGATTTCGTAAACACACCCGAGAATTTATACCCAGCTTTTTAGAAAAACTGCTCTTTAGAATAAAGCGTAAGAAAAACGCAGTGCAGCATAAGAAATATCGATCCGTAATATTTTCTTCTAAAATGTGCTTTTCGTGGTTGGTTTGGATTTTTAAGCTAATTTCAGGAAGGATTTAAAGGTATGGTGATAAAATCCAGATAAAGTACTTTGATTGGTTTTATATGGAATTAGCTTTTATGCTGCGAATAAAATAAATTGTTCGAATCTTAAGTTAATAACCTTTTCCCTGTAAGTAAAAATAAAAGCAGGCAACACCCTCAGTGAAGCACTTGTGAAATCAGAACATCCGTAGAAATACATTTGTGGTCCAGGTAATATAATGAAAATTTCATGATGCTGAGTGGTCCAGGGAAACCACGCAAAAAGCTAAATTGGAAGCAGGCGACGCAGTACACGTAATTTTGTAGCTTGCTTTTTGTAATTTTAATTTTTAAATTGTTTACAACATTTCTGCTTTTGTTTTAATTTTAAATGAGGTAAATATCAAGAGATTCAAAATAAATTCGTCCTCAGAAGGCCATAAAAATGAGAACCATGTCGTATCTTGGTTCAGAAAATATTACTTTCGTTGATTGTATTCCAAATGAAAGTGTTTAAAGCCGACAAGTTTTGGCAGAAGCTTAGAAAATTCATAACATCAAACTTTATTTAGCAATTAACCTACAATCGATGGCTAGAAGTACGAAGCCGCGCACCAGCGCCGACGCAGGCAAATATTAATTGAAATACTTAATAGAAAATTTTAAGTTTGTGTTGTGATGTTCGTTACACGATATGCAGTAAAGTATCAAATTTCACAACAAATAACTTGTTATTGAATAAACAAAAAAGTAGAAAACAAAAATTGGGGAATTATGATTCGAGCAAATGCTGGAAATGTCTGCCCTGTCGCCTCAAACGTAACTGAATACGTCTTCTGATCTCATCTTAAACTTCTCGCAACAATTGATGTTACTGTTACTGTTAATTTCTTGGCATTTTCTTCTATTCGCACTCTTAAATAGGGCCACACAAAAAAGTCTAAAGGGGTTATATAATAAGGGTGAGGAGAAGAATGTATTTGCTGATGATCAAGCCGTTGAAATATTCTTCTAAATAGTTTAGACTGTTTAGAGTATCTGCAGCTGTATATGCTGTTGCACCGTCTTCCTGGAAAAAACCATTTCGTGATTCATAGTGAAGCTGATTCAAGAATGGTTACAATATTTCGTTTCTATACCTTGCTGCAGTTAATATGTAGTATAAAAATATAGACCCAATTATTCTTCGGCGACTTATTGCAATCCATACGCCTATTGTGACGTGGGGATTTTCGCTACTCCACATTCCATAATTTCGTGAAATAATGTACTTGTCAAGATAAAACCAGACCTCACCCGTAAAAAATAAGTTAAAATCAACCACTGACCGTCAAGGTTGTGTAATTCTTCTCTAAAAGTTCTTGAACTGAAGTAACTATGTAAAACGGTAGGGATATAAATGCAACTCCAGTTTTAGTATCCATTAGCATATACCTTAATTGCAGAAACTTTCAATTTGTAGAAAAATGATACCACCGCGGGGAAACGAACCACCGACATAAGGTTAAACGCACCAATGCTCTCACCATTGAGCTACGGAGGTAGGTCCTCGAGGAAGCGTCAAACTCCTACACATTGCAACTGATATTTGAATATTCTAAAAGCCGCATATAAAGTCAAAGAGCCGCTAAATTCTAAGCGGATTCACAGTAACTAATTACGACAGCATAGATTTCTACCTAAGATGAGAATCCGCATCAAGAATTAAATTCATAAATATATAATATTAGAAACCAATAGGAAGTTTTCCTTCCCAAGAAATATAATTACAGAAAGTTTCAATTTGTAGAAAAATGATACCACCGCGGGGAATATACCTTAAGTTAAACCACCAATTTGTTGAATCTAGCTAAGACATGATTTTTAATTCCATAGCCAATGAGAATGACTTTATATTTGATCTATTCATGTAAGGCACTCAAGGCCTTCGTAAACCAAAGCAATCCATTATTTCAATTTGTGGTTATGTAGAGTGTAGAAAATGTTCTTCTTAGCAGTCTTTTTTATTGTAGAAACAGAGTAGACTGTGGTTTTCTATAATTTTATCAGTGTATGGAGATTCAAGTTATGCATCCAAATTTATCATAATTTTTGACAAAATAGTAATAATAATAATTGTTAGAATTCATACGCTTTTTGAATTCGCCGCGTTTTGCTTTCCTCTAAACAGTTTAGTTAGTAGGTTTTTGAAAACAAAACAAACACTTCCGTTACTACCGAAAATAAAATAATAAAAAACAACTGTTTACCCACAACATATTTTTTGACGTTACTTTTTACAAGTTTTCTTTAGTGAGTTTTCGTGCATAATTTAATTCGCCACAACGAGTTAACATTAAGTTGCTCCAATTTTGTGTTATTGGGGCCTCCTGGTCCTTCGAGTGTGTAATCCAGATATGTTCAATATAGAAAATTATACAGTGAGTGGTTTTAATTGAGGCAATCTCCATTACACCAACCAGACCAGCAAAATTATCGAAGAATTTGTGTACTTCATCCTACATTTGGTCACTTCGAGCCGGATTAGTTGGTGTAAATCCATACGAGTTTCGATTATTACCATTCAAACCAAATATTCGTCTCGAAACGAGTATTTTCCTTCACCGTGAAGTTGGCGTTCAAACAGGCATGATGTTCGGGCTAAAGGTCCAATTTCAAGACAGCTGAAGTGGTAACAGTATTCCAGACAATTTATATTTTATGTGGTTATTCCTTGCATGCGTTTGAATTGATTGATTTATTCATAGTTGTGTTGTAAACAGTCTATAGTAACTTGTATATGCTGTGTAAAATTTCGATTCACAGTTTCGTTAATCTTTCCGGCGCCGTAACAAGGGTTGCGACATAAAAAGTGTTTGTTCGAAAGAATCTAAATTTTGCAAGCAAAAATTGTAATTTCATGTTCCAAATGTGTATACATTGTTAGTAGTAGTTATTGTAGTTTCTTGTGTTGATAATTATTGTCAAGTGAGTTAATTATAATTAGATATGGATGTGTTAAAGAATGCACGTAAACACGCTAAAGGTTCAATTACTAGAATAACAAATTGGGTAGACAGTAACATAGAATCAGTAACAGATTCTTTCCTTCTTGAGTCCAAATTAAAAAGTATTTCTGAGAATTTTGTAAAATATGACAGGGCTCAAGACCAAATTGAAGATTTGGATGGTGACGGTTCGGATACCGAAGATAGAAATTTAGTAGAAATTCAGTTTGATGTTACTAGAGCTAGAATTAATAGAAAAATTCATGCTTTAACGTCCACTCAATTTACTGCTCCACATCAAACTGCCTCCACGGTTATTAGAACTACGGAAATGTGTCCTAGTTTAGGTGTTAAGCTTCCTCAATTATCGATTCCAAGTTATACAGGGGATTACCAGAAATGGGCACCTTTTTACCAGTTGTTTTGTGCATTAATAAAAAGTAATCATGGTTTGACTGATATCCAAAAGTTCATTTATTTAAAATCCTACTTGCAAGGTGAACCATTGAATTTAATAGAGTCATTGGAGCTCACAAATGAAAACTTCACACTGGCAATTGAAATTCTAGAAAAAAGGTATGATAACAATTTATCTATCATCAATGCACATTTAAATGCAATAATAGATTATCCAAGTGTAGTAAAAGGAACTGCTCAGTCACTGCGAGAGTTTCAAGTAAATATTAGCAAAAATATAGAATCCTTAAAAAATTTGAAATGTCCAGTTGGAAGTTGGGACTTGATATTAGTAAATATCTTGTTAAGGAAGTTAGATTACAATTCCAAGAAACACTATCAGACAAACCGAGATATTGATGAAAATCCTACGTTGTCTGAATTTTTTGAAATTCTTAGTACATATTCCAATGTCCTAGAAGCATTAACTTCAAACATTCCACAAAAAGAAAACCATGCTTCTCCCAAACCTGTTAGAAAAACAGCACTTCATGTAGTTAATTCCAAGGGAAGAAAATGCTTCCATTGCAAATCACCCAATCATGATTTGTATTCCTGTGATAATTTTTCCAAAATGTCATTAAACGACAAATACAATTTCCTCAAGTCTGAAAAACTATGTTTTAATTGTATGGGAGCCAGGCACATGGTGACAGAGTGCAAGTCCAAAACTTGTTTTTGTGGTAAAAAAACACCATTCCATTCTACATAATGATAACACGAGACAAATCAGTCATTCCTCAGTATCGCCAAGATCCAACAGAGCTCCTTCTCCCAGAAATATACAGGGTAATCGTAATAGTCCAGATGCCAATTCTAGAAACTCCAATAGAAATCAAGCTTCCACACATTCTGAGCAAAATTATGGCTCAAATCATAGTAGAAATCCTCCTGAAATTTCAGGAAATTCCCAGTCGCAAAATATTGCTTCCAATAACAATCCAAATATGACTTTAAGTAGTCAAGATCAGAGTGCCACCTCCTCTGTTCTTTCCACCCGTGCTACGAGCACTAATGTTCTTTTAGCCACTGCCGTGGTAACAATTTACTCCAAATACGGAGATCCAATCCAAGCTAGGGCTGTTCTCGATGGTGACAGTCAAACTTCCTTCGTAACAGAGGAACTCTGTTCAAAGCTGAATGCTGATACTTATAACCTGACCCTACAAGGTCAGGGGGTTCAGCAAATTTCCTTTTTAGCCAAAAAAATGGCAACTTTAGAGATTCATTCCAACACCGAACCCTACAAACGTACGGTGTCCTGTAGTATCCTACACACAATTACTTCCAGATTGCCTGAAATAGCAATAAATGTTGCATCCTTAAGTATTCCTCCACACATGCAATTAGCAGATGCTAATTTTGGCACTCCTTCCGAAATAGATTTACTTATAGGTGCTGATCAATATTATGATCTCCTCTTACCCGAAAAAGTTGAGTTAGGTAAAAATTGTCCAAACCTCATTAATACCCGTCTAGGTTGGATAGTGGGTGGTAAGTTTCCGAATTTATATCAAAAGAAAAGGGTTAGATCATTTTTCTTACATTCTGTAGAATCGGTTCCAGATCCAAACATTACACTTAATGACACGTTGTCCAAATTCTGGGAGGCAGAAGAGCTGCCCTCTACTCCTTCACGTTCCCAAGAGGAGCAATTAGCTGAAGAACATTTTCTAAAGACGCACAAACGCTTAGAGAACGGTAGATTCCAAGTAGATTTTCCCTTGAAGTCCCCAACTGACATTAACAAGCTAGGGGACTCGTTCCAAGCAACTAAGAAACGGTTCCTTAGCCTAGAAAAAAGATTACATGCAAATGATAATCTATTCCAAGACTACTCCAAGTTTATTAACGAGTACGTTCTTCTAAATCACGCCAGATACATTCCTTTGTCCGAAAATAATTCTTCATTGAAATATTTTATTCCTCACAGTTGTGTGGTTCGAGAAGACCACCTGACAACCAAACTCCGCGTAGTGTATGACGCTTCTAGTAAAACCTCCACTGGAGTTTCCCTCAATGACATAACTTTAAAGGGTTATCAGGTTCAGCCTGACCTATACGATATCCTCTGCAGGTTCAGGCAATATCCATTCGTCGTCACTGCCGACATTGAAAAAATGTACAGGCAGATTAGAACAAATCCTGAGCAGAATTTTCTTCAAAATATTTTGTGGAGAGAATCTCCTGCCGATCCACTTCAATGCATAGAACTGTTGACAGTAAGTTACGGCACTAATTTCGCTCCCTTCGTAGCTACTAGATGTTTAAATCAGCTAGCTGTTACTTCTGAAAAAGAATTTCCCTTAGCTGCAGACGCGCTAAGATCGCAAACTTATGTTGATGACGTGTTATATGGTTCTAATTCAGAAAGTGAATTAGAAGAGTCATATTTCCAATTGAGTACCCTCCTTAATTCGGCAGGATTCCGTCTGCATAAATGGAATTCAAATTCCCTCCAGTTTAGAGAAAAATTTTGTGATAACATTGAGTCAGTAAATTATGATATTACAAATGAGAAAACATCCAATAAGGTTTTAGGCCTATCCTGGAATAATATGTCCGACTGTTTGTCAGTGTCAGTTCCAAAGTATCCCATAGAAAATTCGGTAACCAAACGAATTGCATTGTCCACTATTGCCAAGATGTACGATCCACTGGGGCTCATTAATCCAGTCTGTGTCATTTCCAAGATTTATATGCAAAAATTGTGGGCTGCTAAGCTTTCTTGGGACGACCCTATTAGCGGAATTCTCCTTTCTGAATGGCATGACTTTGTGAACTCCTTAAATTCCTTAGCAGAGTTGAGTATTCCGCGTCGGGTATTTCTGAATAAACACATTCGTAAAATTGAGCTACACGGATTCGCGGATAGTAGCGAGAAAGCTTATGGGGCATGTATATATTTCCGAGCAGTGTATAATGACGACATTGTATCTACGTTAATCACTTCCAAATCCAGAGTTGCGCCAGTCAAAACAGTTAGTCTGCCACGATTAGAATTGTGCGCAATGGTCTTGTTAACAGACTTAGTTCAAAAAATAATAGACATTTTCCAAAGCAAAATATCTTTAGAGTCCATTAATGCATGGACAGACTCCCAAATTGCTTTATGTTGGATACAAGCACATCCATCTAGGTGGTCAACGTATGTAGCCAACAGAGTATCACACATTCAAAAGTTGTCCTCCACTTGGCATTGGAGACATGTTAAGTCCCCTGAAAATCCAGCTGACATCTTGTCACGCGGAGCACTTCCTCGTAAACTAATCCAGTCATCATTGTGGTGGCATGGACCGTCTTTCCTTTCTAAACCCAATCTTGAAATAGTAGAGTTGGGACCACATTTGTCCTCATCCGAAGTTCCAGAACAAAAAAAAGTTACTTTGCAAATTACTTCTGTAAATGCCAAATTGACAAATACTTTTTGGCATGGATTCTTTTTAAAATTCTCACACTTCCACAGATTGACGCATACCATAGCATACATTTTTAGATTTATTTCAAATCTCAAAAATCCGAATAATAAAATCATAGGTCCCATAACTGTAGTAGAAAATGGAGATGCATTGAATTTCATCATCCGACAAATCCAGCGGTTGCATTTCACAAAAGAAATTTCTGAGATAAAATCCAAAAAGCAAATTAGCAATAAGAGTCTTTGGTCTTTAAGCCCATTCCTGAAAAAATCAGGATTTTTGTGTGTCGGTGGTCGTCTAGAACATGCTGACATTCCAGATAGTCATAAACATCCCATTCTACTTCCGTCAAACAATCATGTGGTGAACCTCCTGCTCGCTCACGAGCACAAGCGCCTTGGGCACGCCGGTGCTCAAACAGTTTTTTCCAATGTTCGACTTAAATTTTGGCCACTAAATGGTTTCAGACAAATCAAAAAGATCATCCACACTTGTCTAAATTATTTCCGGTTTTCAATGAGACCTTCAGAACAAGTAATGGCCGACCTTCCGAAAGATAGAGTATCAATTTGTAAACCCTTTGTCAACGTCGGTGTAGACTTTGGTGGTCCGCTCCTTGTAAAAACGTCAAAACTACGTAAAGCACCATGTTCCAAATGCTATGTAGCCATCTTTGTATGTATGGCCACTAAAGCAATTCATATAGAACTTGTTTCGTCGTTAAGCACAGAATCTTTTTTGCTAACGTTGAAACGCTTCATTGCCAGGAGAGGCAATCCGTCTAAGATATATAGCGATAATGCTACAAATTTCTTAGGTGCACGCAAGCAACTGAAGGAATTGCGTGACTTTTTTCAAGATCCTGAATTCCAAGACAATATTAAGTCCTTTGCTGCCGAAACCAGCATAGAATGGAAATTTATACCTCCTCATAGTCCTCATTGGGGAGGACTGTGGGAAGCAGCCATAAAAAGCTGCAAATATCACCTCCGACGCATCTTAGGAGATTCAAAACTAACCTTCGAGGAGCTAACCACTGTGTTATGCCAAATCGAGGCCATACTCAATTCCCGTCCAATTTGTCCGCTATCAAATGATCCCTCCGACCTACATTGTCTTACACCAGGGCACTTCTTAATCGGCGCAAGTCTTACAGCATATCCCGATAAAGATGTCACCCATTTGCCAGAAAACAGACTTGCATTCTGGCAGCATTGTTCCCGACTCCAGCAAAATTTTTGGAAACGTTGGAGTTTGGAATATCTGAACCGACTGCAAAACAAACCTAAATGGTTAATTGCATCTCAGAATTTAAAGCCAAATGACCTTGTACTGTTAAAGGAAGATGACACCCCTCCCTTAAAATGGCCTAGAGCCAGAATACTTGAGGTACTTCCAGGTCCTGACGGAAAAGTCAGAGCAGTCAAACTCAAAACATCGGAGTCCGTTTTCACTAGACCTATTACTAAGGTTTGCCTGTTACCCAGGCCACAGTAACCCTCCATGGTCTGTTCAGCAACCATTCGTGTTGTTCTTTCCCACGTTTGTATCTATTTCAGTTCTGTTTGCATTTTGGTTCTTCCTCCAATTCTTGAAGTCTGGTGACTTCAAGGGGGGCAGTATGTTAGAATTCATACGCTTTTTGAATTCGCCGCGTTTTGCTTTCCTCTAAACAGTTTAGTTAGTAGGTTTTTGAAAACAAAACAAACACTTCCGTTACTACCGAAAATAAAATAATAAAAAACAACTGTTTACCCACAACATATTTTTTGACGTTACTTTTTACAAGTTTTCTTTAGTGAGTTTTCGTGCATAATTTAATTCGCCACAACGAGTTAACATTAAGTTGCTCCAATTTTGTGTTATTGGGGCCTCCTGGTCCTTCGAGTGTGTAATCCAGATATGTTCAATATAGAAAATTATACAGTGAGTGGTTTTAATTGAGGCAATCTCCATTACACCAACCAGACCAGCAAAATTATCGAAGAATTTGTGTACTTCATCCTACAATAATAATAATAATAGTACAACTTCAGAATTTTTTTGAGATAAATTGAGAAGTCCTGCAACAAAATAGAAATTAGAATACAAATAACAAACTTTACTTTCTATAGAAATAAAGATGCTATAAAAATTACAAATTACATTCTGAATAAATGTAAAATTATAGTAGAAAATACTATTAAAATATTCTTGAATATAATCTTCTATTACTAGATGAACTAAGAACACCACAAATAGCAAACACAATAAGGAAATATGGATAACACATTCTTTCTCTCTCTCCGGTTGTCATTCTCTTCGATTGGTTTGTTGCAGCATATTTTTCCTTTTCAATCTGTCTTGAACGATTCGCTTTAGCTTTGAATATGATCTGCATTTCATGCCTTCCATAACTTTGTGGATGCGCTTTTTTCCTTTAGTCGTACCTTCTAGCATTGTTTGTAATAATCCATTATGTCTCAGTATGTGTCCTATCATTAACCCTCTTCTTTTTATTATCTCATAAATTAGTTCCCTTTTTCCCTCGATCCTATTCAATACTTCCTCATTGCTTATTCTGTCCACCTAGGGAATTTTCATCATTCTTCGGTAACACCATAACTTGAATGATTTATCGTTTCTTATCTGTCGTACAGCGCCACACTCCAAACGTATATATGTTTTTAGGAACTGTTTTGTTATTCTAAGAGATTTGTTTTTTGATGTTAATAGTTTCTTTTTTTCGTTGACTACTGCTTCTGCTGTTGAAGTATTTGTCTTATTACTGCGTTACTCCTTCCGTCTTTCGTAAGGATGCTTCCTAGGTAGCAGAAAGACTATACTTCTTGTAGTTTTTGGTTGTGAAGATGTATTCTTGTATGCTGTTGTTCCGTTTCGCAAACCATGACCTTTGTTTATTTTCATGTTATAATTTCTGATAATGTCATTCATTTTTCTGATAGCTTGTTCGAGGTCCTTTTCATTTTCAACCATTATGGCTATGTCGTCAACGCGTCTTATTGTGCTTATAGTTTTCGCATGGATATTTACACCTGCAGTTATTTCTTCTCTGAATAAATATTTGTAACGCATTTTCTATATATTATGCGTTAAAAAAAAGCGGCTGTGACGGTTCAGCGCCTAATCTTATGCCTTTCTTGGTCTTCGCATACTCCTGGTGATTTCCGCTGTATGTTATTGCCTGTTGTTCTTTATACTGTGTATATGTGGTTTTTCTGTCTTTGTATCCTATCCCAATTGTTTCCAAGACTTCGAAAAGTTTATCCCAGTTCACACTGTCGAAAACCTTTTCCGTATATATGAAGGCTATATGTGTCTCTTTAGTTTTTTTATACTATATTTTTGATTATTATTAATCGTAGCACAAGTATGGCCTCTCTAGTTCATGATTTTCCTAAATATAAAATGATCATCGGCCACACATTCCTCTATTTTTCTTCATATTCTTCTAGCCTAGCTGTTATTCTTACTAGTATTTTTGAGGCGTGCGAAACCAACCATACCGCGCAATAGTTTTTGCATTTATTACCATCACCCTGTTTAGGTATTTAAATGACTATATTGTGTTTAAAATCCCTAAGAATTACATCACTGTCGTATATTTTGTATACCAGCTGAAATAATTTCTCGTGGTTTCTTTCTCCAATATGTGTTTAAATCTCCGGTGGTATCTGGTGTCTGACACCTTGGGTTTTGTTCTTTTGTTGTATCTTAAGTCTCGAACTGCTCTGTCATACTCTGTTCTAATTAATGATTCTTCGTTATTCGCTCTCATTGTCTTTGTTTGTTTAACTATCGGTTTGCTGTTTTGATCTTCATATAGTGTTTCTAAGTAATTCTTACGGGTCTGTGCCACTTCTGAGTGGTCTAAGGTAAAGTGACCTTGTTTATCTTTTTATCCGGTTGCTCTTTTTTAAGTTCTCTTAGCTGTGTTTTGATGGTTTTATAGGCCAAATCGTATCTTTCCTCTTCGCATTTACTTTCTATATAGGCTTTTTTTAGCTTTCTTACATTCTCTGTTGATCTTGTTCCTTAGTATTAATATAAAGTCTAACTGAAATTTTCTTGTGTCTCCTGATTTTTCTACATGTATCTTCTTCGTTTATGGTGTTAAAATAAGGTATTAGTTATTACAAGGTCATACTAAGCGATCTCCACGGTCGTTTCTTTTTCCTAGACTTTTCTCTTACTTACACTGGCATTCCAGTCACCTATTATGATCAGGTTTTCTGCTCTTTTCATGTATTTTATAACATCTTCTATTTGGGCATATGCTGCTTCGACCTCTTCACCGTCGTGTTTTGTGGTAAACATATATGTATATACGCACATTATTGTAGTGTCTTGGGCACAAATGTATTCTCACTATCATAATTCTTTCATTGTTCAGGATATGCCATTTCACTCTTTGTAGGATTTCCTTTTTGATTAGAATTCCTACTCCGTAGTTTGTAGCGTAACGTCATTACATACGAGTATATGGTTGAAAATAAAATGTTTTGATTTAGTATTTGATTCAGAATCAGACTGTCCAAATGTAATTGAGGGAATGTCATTCGCACTTGGGTTTCCTCTGTATTTTAGTTAGTCATCTTTCAATAATCCTTTCATAATGATACTGTTTTGATACATTTTCTCATAAAATTTAGAAAACAGTTTTTGCCATAAATTCTTTCGACAGAGACAGTGAATTAATATGTTTATAACTTTTTTCGTTCGATTCCAAAAAACCGTAAATATTTCATTTTAAAATGCAATCTTCTGAAGTAAATGGTTCTGCTCCTTTAAAATGTACCTAAATAATTTTGTGCGATAATTTTTACCCTTGAAATTCGAATTCTTGATTTGAAACTTGCAATTTTTCTAAATTAATAATCAATTTTTCGAAATAGTAAAAAAGCATTAGCCTAAGACAAGAAGAAGAAGGAGGAGGAGAAGAAAGAGAATGCATTCCCCATTTTTATGCAATGATCGTCCTGACGTTTTGAAAGAGTTTTTTTTGCAGTGTTTATGGCAATCCCTTTTTCAAAATTGTTAATTAAGGGAACTGCTTACTACTTAGTTGAAATTATTAAATTCAATTATACCATACCACGATAAGTCTTAGTCACTCCAATAAAAGGGTTTTCCTAACATGGCTTATTCTGCCCCAGCCTTGCTAGATCAAAAAAATTCTTCATGAGCAAAATGTTGAAAAGTTTATGACAGAAACTATAAGCTTTATTTTTTGCTTTAAAGGAAATTTAAGGCATTTTTAAACACTGCTCTAATCTGCAAAGATCGTAAATGCCTTACATGTAATCGCCAACCAGCTGTTCAAATTTAAAATCTAGCTTTAGTTAAAATACGTTTAAAACTTTATATCTTATTTGTTGATACGAATTTCCTTATTTTTTGTTATTTTTAATGACCAAAGTTTTGTATTTGTAAAGCATTTCCAAAACGATCGTGAATTTTCTGATAAAACTTAAAATTTTACTTCAATTTTACCCCAAAATCAAAGATGGACTGCTTTAGAGACAAACACCTACTTTATGCACTTTCAAAATGCAGGATTTATTCCAAAAACCCAATTCCCTAATTTCTAACATATAACTACGTTCAAATAACGGAAGTAAACCAAAACGAATTTATGATGTGTAAATTCACAGTTCCTAATTTTCAACGGATACTGGAATTCCTCTCAATTTACACTTCAATTATTCCGCATTTCAGAAAGCACTGGCAAATACCCAGTGATTGGAGAATAAACTTAAGACGTTGAAACCGATTCTGCAATGTGGTAATTCCGTAGTTCATTAAAGAACTCAAGATTGTATAAAGTTTCTTGTTTGAATATTCTCTGAACACTATTTGAACATTTTTTGTTTTTCTAGGGGTGTGCTAACATTTGGCTTTAAAAAGGTCGTTTTTAGGTATTTAATTCTAATAAAACTGCGAATTTAAAAAGTTACGTAATTCTATCAAATTGCATTCTTGTACTAAAAATAAGAGATTCGAAATGAAGTTTTATTTTGTTCTCATTTGCATTATATAACTATTAAACTTATTCAATTATTTTACCTTTTCGAACTGAAATAGTTCTTAAAAAGCGAACTATCAGTGCCTGATGTGATGAGTTTTAGTTGTTTAATCTGAATACTTTTATACCATTTTAGTAACAATTTTAACATTTTAACAAGTTTTATGTGAGCATGTACGCTACGAATTTAGTAGGTGCTTTTATATAGACTTTAAAAAACAAGCGGTTTTAACCACACGTTTTGTAAATTCGGTACAGAAATATTCAAAGCCACCCCACAACACTTCTAAAGATTCCGTAAGCAGCGAAACCCGAGTGGTGTGTTCCCCTAAGCAATAAAAGATGCAAAACAATCAAGAACGTATTCTAATAGTTTAGAAATCAGAACTTTATAGGAGAAAGAAGAAATAGGAAAGCTCATTATAAAGGTCTGAAATTAAATGCTTAAATTGCTTTAGATAGTTAATTCAAAGTTTTTAAAAACTAGCTTACTTGGGCTGAAATGCAATCGCTAAGATCGACTTATCTCCCTAGGAAATTAACAATTACCTTGAAATTCGGGCATAAGCTCTTGTTTATGTTTTTGATGGATTAAGTTAATAAAATTTCATTTCAAAATATTATATCAGTTATGTATAGCAGTTCATAGCGATCATGGAAAGACACTGTGGTTTACTCTTGTATCTTTCATATTCGACATTAAACTCAGATCATTACATCCCTTTCTATTTAAGTTTAAAAGAACAAAGTTTTTTCTTGTACTATTTTCATTAAAAATCTCAACTTAAGAAAATTAAAACAAATGTTACAAAAGGTTGCGTCCAAGTTTAATTAATTAAAAATCCAATACTTACGAAATATAAAATTCCAAGCAACTAAATTTTTGTAAATGTTAATTTATCTTTATTATACAGGCCTAAGAGGTAGAATAACAAGGTCCAACACACACACACACACACACACACACACACACTAACACATACACACGAAGCAATACAATTTGGTATTGTTGAAAAGGTCTAATCGAACACTATCACTTAAGACTTCCCAGTTCATTCGGATTTTTTACCCTGCTCAATTCTTGACGCAAGCGACAGTTTAACATTGGTCTTCCATAAGAAATGAGATGTGAGGTTCTATTGCTTTGGAATAACTCAAGTAAGATATTAACTTTGTAAATATGTGTTAATATTGAAATGCATTCCTTGAAGTGAAGTAAAATGCTTAAGATATTGATTATTAGAAGAAAATGACCTCGAAACAGTAAACAATATAATGATGTCGCTTATGTAACTTGCCAAACTTTTACTAAATGGCGTAAGCGCTACACTATAGCATTTTACTAGTAAATTTGATTTGTGACAATGCTTTATATTAACCATCTTCTTCTGTAGGTGCCGCTCCAACTAGTGAAGGTTGGCTGTCATTTCTGCAAATCTTTCTCTGTTCCTTGCTATGTTAAAAAAGCTGCTGACTCTCGTGATCCCCGTCCATTCTCTTATGTTTCTGAGCCACGACATCTTCCTTCTTCCCACTCCTCTTTTACCATCTATCTTACCCATCATTATTTGCTGTAGGATGTCATATCTAACATGCCTCAGTACGTGTTCCAGATATTCAACTTTTCTTCTTTTCACTAGGTGTAAAAGTTCTCTATCTCTTCGTATTCTATTTAAGACTTCCTCGTTGGTACGTCGCTCTGATTTTTAATATTCGCTGGAAGACCCACATTTTGAATGCTTCTATTCTTGAGCTTGTGTCTTTCTTTAGAGTCCATGCTTCTGAGCCGTACAGTAATATTGGCCATATGTAACAATTAACTACTCTCAGTCGTAGATCGATGCTCAATACTTTACCACATAACATTACTTTCATCTTTCTAAATCCGTCTCTGGCCATTTCTATTCTTGCTTTAACTTCCATGTCACTATCCCATTCTTCTCTTACCCATGTACCTAAGTATGTATATTTCTGTACTCGCTCTATGTTGTTACCTGCTACCATGAGTCTCACATTTAAGTCTCTCCTCTTGCTTACTCCCATAAACTTTGTCTTTGGATGTTCATATTGAGGCCTAACCTTTCACTTTCTTCATTCACTTTGTCTAACAAGGTCTGCATATCTTCTTGCGTTGATGCAACCAGAATGGTGTCGTCAGCGTATCGGATATTATTTATTACTTCACCATTTACTTTAATTCCTTCCTCTTTCCCGTACAGCGCATTCATCATTATATGTTCTGAATATAAGTTGAACAGGGTTGGCGATAAAATGCATCCCTGTCTCACTCCTCGCTTTATTTCTATTTCTTCTATACTGTCGTTCTCGATTCTAACGGTTCCTGTTTGGCCGCAGTACAAGTTGTTAATTATTTGTATATCTTTTCCGTCTAGGCGTATTTCTTCCAGTATTTTAATAAGTTGTTCATGTCTTACTCTGTCGAACGCTTTTCGTCACACTTTCATGAATGATGTTAAAGAACAATTTTAAATTTTAAAACTTGACTCATGAGGCTTCTTTCGGTATTATCCCTGTGTTGTATATTTGGTTAAACATTTCTAGCAGAAACTCTATATATCTTCCTCTTCTAGAATTTTAAGGATTTCTATGTTCACCTGATCTGGCCATGGAGATTTTCCTTTTTTTGCTTTCTTCAACACTTTCTGAACTTCCTCTTTTAATATCAAGGGTCCTTCTTTTTCTAAACTGTTGTCATATTTCTCCAATCTGTTATCTAAGAAGAGTTGTTGTATATACTTTCTCCATACGTTCTTCTTTTCGCTTATCTCTGTCACAATATTGTTCCCCTTGTCCATTAAAATGTTATGTTGTTTTCTTCTGTTTATTCCTGTCATCTCTTTTATTTTCTTATGAAGGTTAAAGGAATCATGCTTTCTCTGTGACTCCTCGATTTCTTCGCATTTCTCAATAGGCCACTTTTTCTTTGCATATCTAATTTCTTTCTTTATGTCTCTGTTGAATCTATCATATGCAGGTTTGTTATTGTTCTTGTACTTCCTTCTTTCGTCCATCATTTCTAGTATTTTTTCAGTCATCCATTTTTTTTGTCTCATTTTTCTACCCCTAATATTTGTCTTCCGATCTGATGTATTATTTCTTTCGTGTTTTTCCATTTATCCTCCACTGTCGGCATTGTTCTGTGTTTACTTTCAACTTCAGTTACTTTGTTTCTTATCTCTGGTGTCCTGAGTTTCTTTACATCTATCTTTTTATTTAATTCATTTTTCCTTTTAACCACTTTCATCGTGCATTTGAACTTTACTACTACTGGGTTGTGTTCGTAATTTATGTCAGTGCCCGGGTATGTTTCTGCACTCTTAATGCTATTTCGGTATCTTTGATTAATCAGTACATAGTCAATTTGATTTCTCTGAATATTTTCTTCCGTGTTAGCTGGAGAGGTCCAGGTATATAGTCTTCTTGGGGGCAGGCTATAAAATGTGTTGGTTACCATCAGTTCTTATTCCTGACAAAGTTGTACCATAGTGTCTCCTCTGTCATTCCTGTTACCTAGTCCAAACTTTCCTACTATCCTCGGTACTTGCCCTTCTCCAATCTTGGCGTTAAAGTCGCCGATGATTATGTTTATATCGTGTTTTTTCGTTGTTTTCATCAGTTGTTCCAATTCTCCATAGAACTCTTCAATCTCTTCAATTGGTTTCTCCGCAGTAGGGGTATATACCTGTATTATATTTATCTTTCTTGGTCTTGCGTCTATCTGTATCATCATTGCTCTTTCCAACACCGGGGCGAAGCAGTGGCGGCAATCAATACTTTTAAAAGTGTTTTTGTCACTATTACAGTTTTTGTTTATTGTGAAATCTTACTTCAAAATTTGTTTCATTTTGGAGCTTACGTCTTAATACAACTACTTTAGTGTATTTGCTTCCATTATCAATCTTTCATCGAAATCAAAATGCATTTTGGCGCTAGCATTGCGTGAAAAAGGGTTGGAAAAAACTTCTGTACATCAAAAAAACATCAATTAGAAGAAAATTTGGTTACAGAAGCTGTTAATGATGATATAATATTCCTTGAAGGGCTCGTTGGAAATAATTACATGCCTCTTGAAAAACATACAAATTTTGTTGGCACAACTCATTGATAAAGCAAGTAATAATTTCTTAGAATATGGAAAGTCTGAGCCTGATATACTCGTAGAATATAAAACATTAATATGCCTGGAAGAACGGCAAGCAAAAGAATGAAAGTGTGCCCCTGTAAATATTTTGACTGAAATTGGTAGTTCTAGAGAGACTTATTTGAAACATAATCAAGGCAACAATTTTTATGAAATTTCTGAAAATAATAATGCATCAATTTGCACAGAATTGGCATAACTTTAAAAGTTACGTGATTTTACAATCACTGTAGATAAGGTAACCGATTCGAATATCTATCGAATCTTACAGTGAAAGTGAAAATTATAGAATTGTGAAAAACGAGATATCAAAAAGAATAAGGAATAAAAAGTGTAAAGAAAGGAGAAAGAATAATCATAATATTAAGTAATAAGTAGTTCTAAAGATATATTAGTTGTGTATCTAATGTTCTCAATGGGACTGATACAGAAGACACTTAATTTAAATAATATCTAAGGACTGTTAATTAAAAAATATATTAAAAACTCGTATATATTTATTTTATATCTCAAATGTAAAACTACGGATATGCTTCTAGTTCGGCAATTGTTTTCTGGTGTTCCTTTTGGTACAATAATTTGAAAAAATTAAATTTTGGTTGTTTTACTTAATTTTTGTAGTTTTTAAGTTTTCTAAAATTCAAATCTATACCTTCAACTTAATTGTTTTTTTAGGCATAAGCATTACTTTCAATTTCAGCTGCAACTGTTTTGGCACCAGAATTAAACTTGTTTTAGTTAAACGACATTTAAGTTTGGCATAAGTGCCACTGAAACCTATACAAACGACTTAACCGCGTTTTTTATTTTTATTTCCCAGATTACTAATATTGATATTTTTTCAGAATAGATGAAACAGGAGATTTGCCACTTAACTGTAACATTGAGCTTTAAATTATAAGAACCAGATAGCTTTTTGCATTTTCTGTAAAATTAAATAAAAATCGGTTACGTCGTTCTGTCATGGAGGCATCGAGGTATTAAACGACGCACCAATCACGTAGCCCGCAGAGTCAGGCCGGATTGTGCATTGCACCCGTAGAGCCTCATACATTAACGCACCAGTTTCGACACCAAAAGGTATAAGAGGTTACAAACAATATATACATGCATTAGCAAATACTTGTGTGCTTGCATAAAAATGTTGCAAACACCCCGCATTGTTCAAAATCGAGACAATCGTCAGTAAATTAACTAAATAATATTTTATGGAATGTTTTTGTTCGTATTACAATACTTAACGATTTTAACCATTTAAAATGAATAAATTTTTACTATTTTCAAGTTACATTTTTAATAAATAAATAAATGAAAAGGGCAGAGAATGACTGAACAGAAATTAAATATCGTATGAAAATTAGTGGATTTCAAAAACACTTGATTGAACTAACTAAACAACAAAAGGCAATCAACAAAAGAAATACAATTACTGCCGATTTAGTAACACTGTAAATTTTATTGAAGTTTAGCAAACAATTGTACATTGTTTACATGAGAATATTACAAATATCCCGTATTTGTGAAAATCGAGTGAAAAGTTGAAAGATAATCGTTAAAAAATTAACAAATAATAAATCTAAGGCAGCGGTTCTCAACATTTTGGGTTCCGAGTCCCAACCAAAGAATATCAAAATTTCTTCGTAACACAACCCTTTATAAAAAATTTCGGCATCAAAATAAAAAGTAGGTAGGCAATTAAAAAAATTTTATTTTAGTTTTTTGGCCACCAAAACATAATTACCATAATAAAAGATAAATATTTAATTGATTTAGAAACAAAGTATGTATTATTATTACCAGTGTCGTAGCAGGCCAGAATATATTACAGACCCTTCATAAAAATAAATAAATAAATAGGTCTAACTAGCCTTTTCTCTCGCAGGATGCTAGTAACTCTATTATATTCAAAAAATTGTCCTTTTGTTGTGACTCGGGTTTTAAACTTTCACGGTGATCTTTTATAAACGTACATTACATACTGTCATTATAGTTATGACGTCTGAAACCTGTTTTTCACTTCTTGACCTTTCTGCTGAGCCTTATTCACTTTACTGGAAGTTGCTTTACTTACATTATAATCTGCAATATTTTTGTCAGACTGTGTAAGTACTTATCGAAGGTTCAAGTACACCAAGAAAACTGCGACTTTCCTCTTTTCCTTTGCGAATTTTTCGCTTTTTGAGCTCCACGTAGAGTCTTGTTTTTATAAGTTTATATATGAGTATATTCACGAGAATTCAATTTTTGTAATTTTTAATGTTCGATTACTATCGAATTATCCTGCGAACTAAAACTGGGGTTAAAAAAATAAAATTTAGGGTATTTTGAAGGTAACCCAGAACGTCTAATAAAAAGGTTATTAATCTGAATACCTTAATATGCAAAAATCGATACTTTCAATACTTCCCCTTTTAAAGTTTTTTTTTTTATGAAAATGGGCCCCGAAAAGGCCTGGGTCCGCAGACCGTGTAAGGTTTGCGGGCATGAGATTTGCGCCACTGACTTTTTAATTAAAATTTATGAGAACTTGAGCTTGTTTTTCAAAAAAAAAAAAAAAAATTTAATGTCCGGTTCTACATATGTTACTTAATTTTAAGAGTAAAGTAAGCCAAGTATTCGCATACCACCTGTAAGACCATCGCGTACCACCAGTGGTACGCATGCCATAGGTTGAGAATCGCTGATCTAAGGTATAACAAGACCAACTGAACAAAAAACACAAAGAAATAATTAAATAGAATTGGTAAATAGTTAAATAGTAATGTTTAATCTATAAAACCTTTTAACGAATTTTAAGGTTTCGGCTCGTGTTAAGTATTAACGACTTTTATCAGTTGAAAATAATTAAGGTTTAATTCTTCCAAGTTCCATATTTAATAGGGTGTTAATAATTAAATAAACTAAACGGAAAATAACTGAATGAGGGTTAAATACAGACAAATTATTTATAAATAAATCAATATGCGAATAGGTAAAATAGATAACAAGGTAACATTCGAGATTTAATTTAAAAAAAATAAATCAATTTACATATTTTCAGCAGCTGATATAAATTGCTATTAAAAGCTAAATATATAATTTGACATGAATTGTATTTACTGCCCTAGGGCATAAATTAAACAAATGTGTTTACATGACCGCCAACAAACAAATAGTAAAGCCAATCTACCTCTTTTTTTTAAGAAGAAAATTCTTACAAGAACAGTTAAATAAGTGTAAGAGTGTTTTTATTCCCTAATATTTTTTTAATAATCTAATCTGGAAATCCAAAATTGAAGCAATAATAAAAATTTGATTTTAATTTATTAGCCTCTTGATTTTCTAGAAAAATTACAATTTTTAATAGAATCTGAAATAATGTCTTTCTAGGATTTACCTTAGCACAATAATAACGATAGTGTTAAAACATGCTCCTTTAATTAAATTTTCCGAAACTACGTTAAATACTAGCCCTGAGTGCATACACACTCGACGGTGGTCATTATGGAATGTAAACGTTTGTAACAAATCCCTATGGACTTTCACTTGACGTTCGACCTTTTCCTTGTTAAGCCGGCTGATTTTATCGTTTATTTCCAGATTCCCAGATTCTTTTGTTGCAGGATACAATGATTCGCACTGTAATAGATACTTCTACTTCCAATAAAGACTTTAGTTACTTTTACGTCGGATTTCGGGCATTTCTTTTCAAATATTTGGTCAACGATAAACCCCTATCGTGGGTTTTCAGGGATTCCTTTGAGGGAATTACACAGTTTTACATATCTTCCTTAAGTAAACATTGTTTAACGTGAATAACCCCTTGTAATTAATACGCTTTAGTTCATTCTCTTTTTTATGTAGAGAAAATGTTCAGAGTAACCCATTTCGTGTTTATCCTGTTTTTATATTTGCACAATAGATTAATGTCCAGGGTGCTTCCAAAGTTTCAGTAAATTACTTGTATCTGTGTGAGGCTACGTATCTATTATTTCTAAAATTACAGGATTATGATCTTTATAGATTCACTTATTGAACAATTTTTACAGGGTTTAGATTAATTTTCCTTAAAACCCATTTTCACCTTTTGAAATTAATTGTAAAAATTAAATCCAATTTAACATTTTTCCGATTAATTACTTTGCATAAACAATTTCCAAGAAACATACCATATTTTAAACCAAGCCCAAAAGTGTGTCTTAGTTTTGAATAGAAAAAATAGAAAGCAATCTTTGGAAAATAAAAATGGTAAGGCTTGTGGAACACAAGCAGTTTATACCGTAAACGAAGAGCACGTAAATCCGAAAATATTTTTATAAAAATTCCTGATACGTTTTCTAAAAGTATCATTTTATTACACAAAATAAGAATTTAGTAGACATGGTCCTTTCAGTATTTTTTTCAATCCCCTGAAACACACATGTTAATCGTCCTACAAATAAAGTTGACTTTGTTACACACAAACATTACAAGCATACACGAAGTAGGAAAGTTTCCTTACAACATGTTGAACTAAATGTAATTTAGCAGACGTAAAACTTCGTCTTAGCAACAGCTTTACACATAAGCTTTAATTAAGTCCGTTACATTATCGAGAGACAATAGGAACGGAAACATTTTAACTAAAATTGAGCCGAGATGTAGCGAGATAATTTTCGGACCATTTTAGTGAAACGTAAATTAGATACAACGTTAAAGTGCGATTCTGTACCCAAGAGCATTATCGTTAACACAAAAGTTTCCTTAAGATTAGCTAACATTCTTAAACTTTTACTTAAAACTTCGTTAATGCAGATTTTCCACTCTAAGATAACAAAATTAAGAACGGTGAAGCTCATTTACTATTAATGTACTCATTAAGAAGGTGGTAGACTTGTAGAATAATTATTGTTGTTACAAAAGAAATGTAAGAAATATGTTAAGTTACATTATAAAGTAAAGCTTTAAGCACATACAAAAATCTGAACTTAAAGTCACGTTTATCCTATACTAAATATTAAAAATAAAAAATGTATATGTATATTACGAATATTGATTGACATATCAATCTCACTAAAGCTGTAAATTATATGCAATGAAAAAGAGAAAAACATACACACACATGTATGCTTCAAATTATGACAAAATGTGCAAAGAGCTTTTGTATAACATACAAAAAAGTCTAATAAGTGATTACTAACAAAATAATGAAAAACTGCATCTATTAAATGAATAAGATGCGTATATTAAATAAATTAATTAAATATTTGGTATGTATTATTAGTAGGTAGTAACATTTTGATATAATCGGCGAATATCAGGCAGGATTCAAAAACGCTAGATCCACAATCGACTAGCTGTTTGTGGTTAGGCAAATAATATACCAAATATTCGTAGACTTTAAACAGGCCTGCGACAGCATCGACAGAATAGCCTTATACGAAGCCATGGAAGAACTACATAGGTATCCCACCCAAGCTTATCAAGCTCTCTCAGATGACCATGACCAATTCACGCAGCCAAGTAAGGATTCAGAATAAGGTAACAAATCAATTCAACACAGAGAAAGGACCTAGACAGGAAGATGGACTAGCGCCAGTGTTATTTAATATGATCTTGAAAAGGTGACCAGGGATATGAAAATCCATACACATGGCACAATCATGAATAAATCATACCAGGTGGTAAGCTATGCAGATGACCAGAATATTATAGAGCGAACAATACGAAATGTTAAAGAAGTCTCTACCACGTTGGAAGTAAATGCCGCAAGAGTAGGACCACAAATTAACTAATGCGTGGCCACAAATCCAACCCGAAGAGTAGGTCAAAACTATCGAGGAGAAGAACATAGAGATGGTCATGAATTTTAAATACCTTGAGCAAATCTAAATGAACACAATGACATAACACAAGAAATTCAACAAAAGATCGTTGCAGGAAACCCAGCATGTTATGTGGTACAAAACGCATTTTAATCTAAGCTAATAGTTAGGCAGGACGACCAAGATAAAGATATATACAACCATGGTGAGACCCGTAGTAACATATGGTTGCCAGACATAAGCCATGACTAAACAAGCAGAAGATAAACTCATGAGGTTCGAAAGAAAAATCCTACGAAAAATATACGGACCCATACACGAGAGCCAACTTTGGCGAATACACTATACTCATGAGCTGGCAGAATTGTACAAGTTGCTCAATATAGTGAACCATGTGAAATTCATGAGGCTAAAATGGGCTGGCCACGTAGAGCGTATGGAAGAGTAGTGAATTCCAAAAAAGAACTTCAGGACCCAGTTTGCCGGAAATAGAGGAAGCAGAAGGCTGGCAGGAAAGTATCAAAAGAGACGGAGATCCTCCAGATACGTAACTGGCAGACAGCACTAAGAGACAGAGTCATATAGAAGAGAAGGATTGAGGAGGCTCAAGCCCACTGAGGGCTGTAATGCTGCGGAAAAAGAAGAACATTTTGATATAGTATTCTTTTAATTACGATGTATTTTCTTTAATTACAATCATGAACAGACTGATGGAAGAGATTTTTTTACGTTATCGGCAAGAAATGATGAACTCCTAGAGGTTAAAATTAATTTATAAGCAGAGAAACTTCTCTCCACATCAGCAAACGTAATGTGCGCATTCAAAAGGGCCAATTTAATACCCTGTTTTCAAGACTTCAATACATTCCCACTTCAAAACCTTTGAAAACAATTTTAAACGCATTAGTTTTTACATGAAACTTCGTTCAGATTTCTTGAATGCATTTTCCAATTTTTCCAGTTAAATTGTTTATGTGTTGTTCATTCAAAGCTTTTTATTAATTTTAGCTAATCGACTAGCCAAATTTCTTATTTTCCAGTTCCGAAAATAGTTTCGGAAATACACTGAAATAATTTTTAACAAAAGCTAAATGTTGTCTCAACTAAGAATTAGCTAGGAATCGATTTGTTCTGTAATTGCAACAGACGAACAACCGGATAATTCTGATACTACCCTTTTTACACCCTCAAAATACTCCAGGAATAAAATATAGCCGCTTCCAACCATGAGCTCCATCTCGCTAATACAGATTTTGATGATGTGCAATTAGACTCTTAAAAACGCTTTTACAAATATATTTTTTACATTATTTATAAAATCGTTGAGTAAACGAAACTAGTTTCTGATTTCCTCTGCCGCTCTAGTTAATCCATGTGCCACACACAGATTATGAATTAAATTTACATTTAAAAAAATGCATCAATTTTGAGCCATTTTGATCGGAAAGCATTAGAATTATTTTATCAGATAGAATCGCTTCCTGTAAAAGTAGGTTACATAATCCTTCTTGAATAAATCTCGCATTTGTTAAATTATTTTGTTTTATCTATTTGTTTACAACTAATTATTTAAATCGATTTATTGCAACTATTTTCACCTAAGAACCCAGCATTAAATTTACTACGTATCTACTGCAAACATCTGTGGTTGAATCAACAATTTTCTAAATATTGGCCTTGGTTTCTACACGGCACTCCTCAATATATTTATCTTCTTTTAAGGGTGGATTGATCAAGAACAATTTTTTACAATATTTTTCCAAACGCCCATAAAAAGTTGGATTATTCAATTTGTTTAACGGGATATTGGATGAAACCAAAGCTTTACATAAATCGAAGTTAAAGTTTTGTTCTTCTGTTTTGTTGCTTTATAAGGCCATAGACACCCGCATTATTGTTTGGCAAATTCCAGTATATTTACTTCCGCATAATATCTGCATTTTAAAAAATGAAGCTTCAAATTGTGTTGGGTATTATTTATTGTGTTGATTGTGACTAAGACTGTAATTACCAATTAATTATATCAATAAAGTCAGAGTACTCTCAGAAAGCACAAATAATTGAAATTGAAAATCATAGCAGAAATAACCTGTAGTAATTTTTAAACACAAATAATAAAAGTCTTCTTGGTGCGAATTAAACAAGAAAAAGTGAGCATAAATATTGACTAGTTTTCCAGAAGGTTCATAAAACACCGTATCACTCTCTAATCTGAGTTCTGAATAAGGTTAGAAAGAAATAATTTAACATTTTTAAAGTAACTAAAAGCACTGGACGCAAATTCACCGCAATGTTCAAAGTTTAAATGTTTATAGTGGCGTCGTCATTTGGCAAATAAACATCCAGAACTTAAAATACAAATTTTAATTATATCTTCCCTCCACCAACACACTCCAGAATTTTGGAAAATTAGCACTGGTGGTTGGTACTTTAATTCACAACAATGTTAAATGTACTATTAATTCTTGTTTGCTAAATAATCTTAAGAATATTTGCTTAATGGTTTCCTTCAATAGAATAAAGTGTTTTAATTGTAATCACCGGTTATTTCAAATTAATAAACTGTTGAGTTTTTAAATCATTTAATTATTTAATTGATATTACAGGCACGAAATAGTAAAATAGTAGGTAATAGAAGAGAGTAAAACGCAAACGAATCGTTTAAAACTAAAATCTCCAAAATCCAAAGCTTGTATTGTTAGTAGAAAATATTCTTCTAAGACTATTTTTCTGTATTTATAATCCTATTAATAAAGTGACTTTGCCTAAGCTTTTTGCAAACTTTGAGGCCCACATCAAAATAAAGATGTAAATTTAACTTTGTTATTATTTTATTATTATTACAGTCTGGCATTTTGTTGTTGTTTTACGAATAGCTTTTTAACCAATAAACTAAAGTTGGGCAGGGCTAGTAATATGGCAGAGGCAAGATGTGTTTGTCAGGCCTATAATTAACTTTAATATTAAATCCTTTTAAACATACAACCTAAAATATGTAGGTATACAAATAAACTGAAGTAACTATAGAAACGATTATAATCCAAGATCTGAAGAAGATAGTTTACAACAAACATGAAAAAATTAAGAAATCTTCAAACTAAGCAGAAGAAAGCAGTATGAACAAAATGAGTAATTATTAGTAAACAAAAGGTCGTAGTAGAAGACGAACAATACATGCACCAACATAGAACAGAGTAATTACAGCATTAAAGAAAAATACCAAGAGAATATGTCCAGAGACATGAAACTCGATTTATCTTTTAATCGAAAAAGGTATAGAATACACAACATAACAATAAGAAGCCGGTATGAAACGAACTGAGACCAATATAATCTCGAAAGAGCAGTTGGAAAAACTTCTAAACACTTACTGAAAATCAAAATAACAAACAAAAAGGTAAAAATAACGATGTAGAAAGACGGTTTGAAAATAAAGATATCTAAACTTAAGATCTATAATATAATCTAAATATAAATACTATAATAATATAGAATAATAGAATTACTAAGGCGATTATCAAATATTAAGGCCTAAACTAAGGAATAAACTAAACAACTTGTTTAAAAAATTACGAAATAGAAAAGCATACCGGAGCAGCAAGATACATTAACCTAAACGTACACCAATTGTCAAGGAAAATTCTAAGCAGAACTTGAAAAACTACAAAGCTATTTTGACTCTTGCATAATATATGTTAGCAATAAGTAAAGTAAGTAAAGAACGGGCTTCAGACCGAAAATCCTCGGTGGGCACAATTTTTATTATGAAACATATTATAGTAAGAAAGGCCATAAAGTGTATCAAGCCACTTTTGCTTTGTTTTTCTTCTTTACATCTGAATTTATCAGAGTCCAAGAATGTAACAAAGATATTATAAAACAAAGAGGTCAATATTAAATTCACCACCATTGAAGAAATACAAATGAACGACAAAACGAAGATAATCACACAAGGTACAGAAGCTGATAAACTAGCTGTTTGCAACACTCTTTAAGATAAAAATGCACCAAACAATTGCAAGTATGAACAATCAACTGAATATACGATCGATGACGACAATAATGGTGCAGCCTTAATAGCCGAAAGTGATGATTACTTAAAACTATAATTGTTTTGACTGGAAATAACTTCATTTTTATTTTTATTCTTGGAACTTGCAACAATTTCATTCAGTTAAAAAAAAACCTACACTTAAAAGACAAATCCTTCATAATTTCAAGGGACATGCTTCGCTTTAAGTTAGTAGCATAAAATCAAACCTACAATTGGGTCAAACACTTAGAAACCATGTTTTATCATATTCAGTGAAAATGACATAAACAGTTTTTTTTCACATTTTAGCAATCCGAAAATTAAAACTTAATGCAGTAATTTCCATAAGCTAATTGTTTGACGATAATGAGAACATGAAGGGAATCATACTCAGCGGTATTATCCCTAATAGGAACTAAATATATATTTTATTATTTATATTATTTAATTATCACTAGTTACTGTATCACATGGCCACTTTCGCTTTAGTCTTCTGTGGAATGTTTCGTCAAGTAAGAGTTGGACCATTTCATTTGAATGGAACTGTAGTCGAACTTTATGTTTATCGGCGTATTGCGTAATTAACTCTTTGATATACGGAACCTTTAGGTCTTCGTGTAGAGTTGGGTTAGAAATGAACCACGGCGCATCTGTGATTAGTCGTAGCGTTTTAGATTGATATCTCTGCAATATCTATATTTGAATAGCTGGCAAGTAACTTATTTTCTAGGAACAGAGATGAATTTTTTCCTATTAGCCAGTACATTTTCTTAGCTCGAATATCTAATTCTTTTCTCTTTTTCAAGATGTGGGTTTTCCATTTGAGTTTCTTGTATAGGTGCATACCTGGATATCGAACTTTATCTGTCTGGATCAGGGGTTTGTTGTTCAGGATAACAGTTGGGCATTGTTGTTTTCTCAGTGTGAATGTAACGTGAACTGATTTATTTTCGTTCGCCTTAATTTTCCACTTTTGCATCCACTGAGAAATGATGCCTAGGTGTGACTGTAATTTCTGAGTGGCTATTACTGAAGAGCTGTCACAAGCAAGGACAGCTGTGTTATCTGCATAGGTGCATGTTATAGTCTCGTTGGCTATAGGCAGATCTGCCGTGTAGAGAATGTATAACGTAGGACACAACATGCTGCCCTGTAAGACTGCAGCGTTAATTTAGTAATGATTAGAGATGTTGTTATTAATTTTCACTTGAAAATAGCGTTCTGTTTTGTAGAATTCGAATAATAGGTTGTATTGATATGGAAGAATAGTTTTGATTTTAAATAGGAGACTCTTATGCCACACCCTTTCAAAGGCTTGCTTTATGTCTAAATACACGGTGGAGCAGTACTGTTTCTTCTCGAAGGCTTTATTTATAGCATCGGTAACACGATGACACTGTTGAATGGTCGAGTGTGCAGTGTGCATGCCTAAAGCAAAATTGGTGTTTAGGAATGCAATCTTCTTGAAGTCTTCTTAGTAATAGCTTTTGTAATAATTTGGAGATTACTGGAAGGAGGCTAATAGGTCTATATGAGGTAGTCTCGTTGGGCGGTTTGCCTGGTTTTAAGTTTGAGCAAATTTTATTTGGATTGGCCAATATGTTAGGCGTAAGACGGAATTAAATATTATTGTTAATCCTGCTATTGCCTTTTTGAGTAACTCTTCTAAAATTTTTCTAGTTATTAGATCACATCCAGGAGCTTTATGAATTTTTAAACATCTGATTTCATTGCTTATCCCTGCAGGCGAGAAGGCTCGGATAGGTAGATATAGTTGAAAGGGACAAGGGAGGTATTCATCAATTTCATCATTCACGTCTACAGCATGAGGTTTGTAAACTTCAACAAGGTACCGTACAAATGTTTCGACCTTTTCAAGCTCTGATCTAGCCCAGTTACCTATTTTGTTTCATATTGGTGGAATAGATTTTTGGGGTCTTTTGAAACTTTTGGTGGTTTTCCAGATGGACTGATCTTTAGCTGAAAGATTTGTTAGATCCTGTTTGAGAAGGTTTTTGAGTGATTGCTTTAGTTTATTAGCTAAGCAGTTATACTTTCTTTTATCTATTATATTATGGGTGTGCTGCCAAGTAGCTCTCGCTTTGCGTTTTTCAGCTATTAATTGTTTTATCTGTAATGGGATATTGTTCTGATCTTTATGGTGTTGTAAGGGTGTAGAGTTCCATCCTGCGTGCTGAATGATTGTGATTAAGCGATTTGTGGGCGCTTTTAGTTCATCGGGTGTTTTTATTCTTATGTTTAAATTTGTATGTTGTAATATGTATTCTCGAAATGTGTTCCAGTTTGTGTTTCTATTAACAAGGGTTGGGGGGTTTTCTTTACTTATAATAGTAGCAGGTATTGTTAGGATTATTCGGGAATGATCTGATGACACATCATATCTATCTTTGATTTTGACGTACCTATTATTGAATATTCCATTAGTACTTAAAGAAAAAATCCAGTAGGTCTGGAATCTTTCTATTGTCTGTCGGCCAGTAAGTGGGGTTTCCAGTGGATATGGGCATAGATTTCTTGTCTTGGTTAACTTTAAAAAGTACCCTACCTCTGGTGGTTATCAGTCTGCTTCCCCAGTAAGTATGCTTCGAATTTAAGTCCCCTCCAACTATGAATCGCGGACCCAGAGCTTCAAAGAAGCGTGTTTATTTTTCTTGAGAAATGTTGTGTCTCGGTGGGCGGTAAATGGATAACAGTTTTACAGGACTAGGTTGGTTGTTCACTTTGGTATGGTAAATTTCATATTCTGGGATTTTAATATAAATTCTGTCAGTGAAATGAACCTCGGATATAGGCATTCCACTGTACTATTTGAAGAAAACCCGCCATTATGAAGTTAGTTTGTTGACTAGAAATTTAGTAAGCGTGACTTCAGTTTGTGATTGCAGCTGTGTTTGGGTTGCAGTTGATTCGAGATTTCTTTTTACGAATTTCATACCCTTTAACGAGCTCTAATTGGGTGCATAAAATAACAGTCCTGAAAGTGTTGCTTGGCAACACTTTCCGGCTCTGATACCGTAATTGCTCACTTTCCGGACTCAAAATGGCGCCGGGAAACTGAATTTACCAGGCAGTATGAAATAAATAATGAAAACTGTTTAAGTCAGCATATTGAGCATATCAATAATAAGGGACCAAATTTAAGTCTGGGTATTGCTCTAAATATGAAAAACGAACAATGAGAAGAATACTTCAGAAAGTTATTGGTATATTCTGAGGCATGAAGGAATGATCAAAATTCATCATCATCATCATAATCCTCCAGGTTCTTGCGTCCACTGCTGGACATAAGCCTCCTCTAAGCGTCTCCAGGAATCTCTACTTTGGGCTAGTTGCATCCAATTTGTCTTAACTCTTTTTATGTCATCTCCCCAGCGAGTTGGCGGTCTCCCCTTGCTTCTCTTGTCTGCACGAGGTCGCCACTCCAGTAGTCCCTCTGTCCATCTGTCGTCTTTGAGCCGTGCTACATGACCTGCAAATCTTCACTTAAGTTGGGTTATTGTTTTATTATGTCTTGTACTCCCATTCTTCTGCGTATTTCTAAATTCCTTATCCTGTCGATGAGTTTGATACCTAGTATTGATCTCTCCATTTTCCTTTGTGATCTTCTTAGTATTCTTGCATTTGTTTTTGTAAGTGTCAGTATTTCTGATCCATACGTAATGACCGGGAGTACACATTGATCATATACTTTTCTCTTAAGGCTTATAGGAATTTCGCTTCTGAATATGTCCCCTAATTTGCCGTAGGCCGCCCAGCCTAGACCGATTCTCCTTTTTATCTCTTGCGTCTCTTGAGATTCTAATGTCGCGTCCAAGGTATCTATATTTTTCGACTTCCTGTATTACGCTGTTTACTAGTCTCATTGTTCCTCCAAGGACTAGATTTGTCATGAGATTACTTTTGCTTTTGTTTATCTGCAGTCCAACCTCTTTAGTAGCTTGGACTAGTTCGTTAAGCATTTCCTCAGCTTCTCTTAGGTCGTCGGCGATGAGAACAATATCATCAGCGAAGCGAAGGTTATTTAACCTTTTTCCATCGATGTTTGTACCTCTTTCGCTCCAGTCGAGTGTTTTGAAAGCATATTCTAAGACGGTAGTAAAAAGCTTGGGTGATATTGTGTCCCCTTTCCTGACGCCTCTTTCCAGGGGAAATTTACGGGTTGCTTGGTGTAGTTAGTTGCACACTTGCGGCTGAGTTTTTGTAGATGCTGTGAATTAAGCGAAAATTACACTGAAAATAATGAGAGAAGGAAAAACTACACACGAACTGCAAAACATACAAAGATCTGAAATAGATAGCCCAGATGACACAACTATGAAAAACGGTGTTGTAGCAAACCAATCAATATAGATTGAAGGTCGAGAGAAAAAAATACTGAGCGTACTGAGCATGACTTCCGGTAAGTAAAGGTAAATTTATTGTAGAATACAGCTATAGAAAAAGAAGAAATGAATGAATAATCTGAAAGTGTGAAAAGTTAGGAAAATTAAAACCAATCCTAATTGCGAGGGATGTTCAATTGTTCAACTCCTAACCGGAATAATAATTTTTCTTAAATTTTAATTAATACAAAGCTACACAACTTTTTTCTTTTTTATTTATAGCTGAACATAACTATACAATCTACCCCTAATGAGGATAATAAGTATATGTTCTGTTTAATCATTACATAGATAAAGTTAACCTTACGACACGTAGAGAGTCTTCCAACGAAGATTCTCTATAAGAACTTACTAACTAATAGTTACTTATGTATAATACAACTTAAATTCGTTTAACTTAAAAGATGATGTTCTATTCTACAACAATTAAAATTTTCTACATTGTATGTATTTTACTAATCGAATCTGGTTGAAAGATCCGATGGTTTGAACCTTTTTCGTCTGATTTCACCTTCGTCGTCTAGTAGTGTTGTTGGCAGGTCATTGGGATGCACTTGAAGCTTAGCACTATGAGTCACACTAATTTTTTTCATTTCATCACGCACTGACGGAACTTTTATGTCACCGTGAATTAGTATATTAGTTATATACCATGGTGCATTGACTATGACACGAAGCACTTCATTCTGAAATCTTTGGAAGATTTCTAGGTTGGAGTTGCTGGCTGTACCCCACAGCTCTACCCCGTATGTCCAGATTGGTTTCAATATGGTTTTATATAGAACCAGTTTACTTTCTAATGACATCCGCAATTGTCTTCCTAACATCCAGTACATTTGTCTGAATTTAATTGCTAGTTGCTGAATATATGTTTTTTCCATGTCATTCTCTTATCTTGGTGAAGACCAAGGTATTTAGCCTCATCCGCTTGAGGTATTTTTTTCTTATTAAAATGTCAATCTTTTCTGATATACAAGGTGCGTTCGTTTATTTGTTCGGAACGCCCTTTTTACTCCAAAAACTCTGTTCTGCGTTCGTTTATTAAATTCGGGGTGCTGGAATAGTAATTAACGTCACAAGTCCGGGAACGCATATTTTACAGCACGAGTCAGATGTTTAAAGACGAGGCGACGTAAGGAGCCGAGTCTTGAAACTCGAAACGAGTGCTGTAAAATGAGTTCACGGACGAATGTCGTTATGTATTTTATTTCATACTGTAAACACTTTTTCAATAACGTCAACATGTGACAGGCCGGAAAGTGTTGCTAGGTAACACTTTCCGGCTCTGATACCGTAATAGCTCACTTTCCGGACTCAAAATGGCGTCGGAAAGCTGAATTTACCAGACAGTATGAAATAATAGTAATTAACGTCACAAGTCCGGGAACGCATATTTTACAGCACGAGTCAGATGTTTAAAGACGAGGCGACGTAAGGAGCCGAGTCTTGAAACTCGAAACGAGTGCTGTAAAATGAGTTCACGGACGAATGTCGTTATGTATTTTATTTCATACTGTAAACACTTTTTCAATAATGTCAACATGTGACAGGCCGGAAAGTGTTGCTAGGTAACACTTTCCGGCTCTGATACCGTAATAGCTCACTTTCCGGACTCAAAATGGCGTCGGAAAGCTGAATTTACCAGACAGTATGAAATAAATGTTTTATTCGGTGTTCGTTTATTACGAAACGGAACATTTGGACGTTGCTCTTTTCGCTCGGAACAAATACTTGGTGCTTTAAGCGTAACCAAACTAAAATTCGGAAAATTCAAATATCTACTGTTGTTTTATAGTTTGTACCGCTTATCAGTTATTATGTCATATTTTGTCAGAATACTTTTAAGTTAATCAATTTTGGGTGTCATATTTTTATTTAAAAACTAAAATGGAATTAAAATTACCTACTTATATTTTAATAACCATTGAAGAAGGTGATGAATTACTAATAAATTATTTATTACATGGTAATACGATCTTCACTATTAGTTTTATATTGAAGATCTTAATATTTATTTAATTTGTAGACGATAATTTTACAGTTGCTTTTTAAAAAAGGGCTATTAAAGAGGGTAAAATTTTATATTTTGGTTTAGATCCTTCTTGTGCCGACAAAAAAGTGTTCCGAATCGTTCGGTTATTGTTCTGAAAGCCCCGTGCGTTCTAACACCACGTGGCCATGATACATGTTCTGCTCGCCCCGTTCTTAGAACGAATAAACGAACGCACCAATGATTCATTTGTTTAGTAAAATTGTGAAATATCAAACATGGACGTTTCAAGTTCTGTTGTACAATAAATAAAAATTTTTAGTTGGAAAGGGGTAAAAACCCCGGAGAAACATGTTTATCTAAGGCCCCAGTTTGCGACAGATGCAAAAATTTCAAAAACCAGGAAAGCCTTGTTTAGCTACTAAACTAAACGAACTAGAAACCTCTAAATATTTTTGGTTTGTATTTACCACTTGTTTTTTAAATAAATAATGTTTCAAAATAGTGCCGATTTTGGGTTCGCATATTTTAGTGGAATAGCGCATATGAATGATTAAAATAGGCATTTAAAAATGTAATAGTAATATTAAAAGCAAAAAACTATTAGAAAAATGAGCAAAAATAATACCGCTTGATTCATCCTAACTAAGCATACGATAACCCATCGCTATAGTATCCTGCTTCTTCTTCGGTCTTTTACTCTCCTCTGGGGAGCAGAGGGCGTCAGAGACGTTTCTTTGATAGTTCTAGTATAATAGATGGTCGTCAGCCTTGCATATTTTCACTTAATTTCGCTACACTTAAATTAACATACATGAGTTGAGTTAGTCTGCTTCTTCCTTATTTTTTAGTTTTTACTGAGTCCAGGTTTTGTGTTGTATGTTCCTTGTTAACCATCCTCTTCCATGTTATATTTGGTCTCCTAAGCTTTGTTTTACCCTTCATAGTAAACTCCATTGCTTGTCTAGTTATGTCTACTAGGTACCGGTTTTCTTAGAGTATGCCCGATCCATCGGTGTAGTATAGAAGGCTTAAACTAAACGTTATCTAAATTGAAGGACTATTACGTAAAAACTAAAAGATGAAAAACTAATAAAATGTATCTACAAACAGAAGAAGCTATTATAAGCAAAATTAAAAGATATTTTAGTACTTCATAGAAAAGGCAGAAAGCAGCGAGGATGAGATATATTAAAAGTTAAACAAAGGTAAATACTAACACAAAAACTTCTAATTTACTTCAGTGGGATTAACACAATAGTAGGAATACAAAGGGGAAGTGTGTTCAACGATAACAAAAATGCAATTAGATAATACCTCCAAGGTTTGGGTACTGAGCCAAAAAAAAAACAAAAAAGATATTTCACTTGAGATTATTACTGCTGAAAGAATTGTTGCAAGATAAGTATGAATACAATAAGGAATTAGGATCCCGATATTAAAAACTAATGTGGTAGAACACATCGGAAAAGAACGACAATTTATATGATATAATGACGTAAGCTAAATAACAATTTCAAGCAAAACAGAAAACTAAATAAATAGACTTACACATACATTTTTAAAAAATGTAAAATTTCATAAAATTATTCAAAAGCTTTTCAAAATCTTCTTCAAGAAGAAATTTATTTTTGTGCCAAACCCTTTTTAATTTCAAATTTATGTAATTTACAAATTGAGCATTATTTTATTTTCAAAACTCTTTCGAAAAAGAAAACATTTTTTTTACATTTTTCAATTTTTAGATTCTACAGGGTGTCCCAAAACGTACCGGAAGTATTTCAACGATGAATTCCAGAACTTATTTAGAGTCGAAAAGTCCATATAAATATATGTCCTAAAATGCTTGGTTTTCGATATACAGTGAGGGTGCTAAAGTTTTTTTTTTTTTTTTGAGTTTTCTTAAAAATCTCGAAGACGGTTTAAGATATTAAACTGAATTTTGGCACAGGTTATTCCGGTATAGAAACACACTTTTTAATCTAAAATAATTTTATTTTTTTTTTAACCAGTGGCGTAGCTATGGCAAAACCCCAATATAATTTTAACGAAAAAAATATTACGCCACTAATTTAAAAGGAAAACAAATGGTTTATTCTTAATTACCAATCAATTATAAATAAGAAAGGTCTCTTTCATTTTTGTCGTATAACTTACCGTTTGGAAGAAATCGTTAATCAAACTTTTATTTACATACCGTCCTCCCGAAGACTTTTTTTGCATATCAATAACTGTGGCATTTAATTACTACCAATTCTTAAATTGATATCGAACATCAATTGTATCACTATCATTTCTGTATTTTATTTGCGTAGGATAGCTGTGAAGAATCTCGAATGACCCTAGGTACTAGAAACTTTAGCACCCTGCATATCGAAAACCAAGCATTTTAGGACATAATGTTTATATGGACTTTTAGACTCTAAATAAGTTCTGGGATTCATCCTTGAAATATTTCCGGTACGTTTTGGGACACCTTGTATACAAAAGCAAATTTATTTATTATCCAATCTCTAAAAAATATTTTCCATCTTAGAAATTTTCTAATATTAAAATTATTTCCAAATGACAATCAGTTTTCAAAAACCTTTCTGATTTCGAATTTTTTTCTAAAGAAAATATTGTTTAAAATTACCTTTCTCATTTAAAAATCCCTTTTAGTTCTCATATTTTGGTTTTCGAAATTAAGAAAATTTACTATTTTGTAAATAATAATAGGAAATTAAGTGTTAAGAATTAAAACATTTAAATGGCCTGGAAGAATTAAGCTATCCTTTTTATTTTTATTTCTTAATCTTAATTTGGAGTCAGAATGGTTGAATTCTGTAGTATTAAACATAAATCTGTAAATTTAAATTTTGTTTTTAAAGTTTGGTTTAGAGGATAACAAGTTACTTCTTTATATTTTATTTTAACTGCTGAAAATACATTTTTTCACTTTTCGTGAAAGAAGACAAGCGTTTTCATTATTCTTTTTGACTAGCGTAATTTATTTTATTATTAGAAAACGAAATAACAATCTGCTTTTCAGAGTTTACGTAGTTAAATTTACTGTATTTTTACTTTTGTAGTATCGAAGAGATTTTCTGAAGAAATTACAAGTTAATTCTTGTCCAATCTTAGTTTTACCATGTAAATTTTACTACGGTCATAGATATATTTTATCAGATACTTGCAGATCAAGTCAAAACACGTGTGTTTAGTACACCACGATTTCTCATATTGAAATTTAATTTAAAATTCTAAGGTTCAAACATACTCCGTGGTTCAAACTGAGGTAAAATTTTCGTTAAATATTTGGCTAAATATTTATCTTCACAATATATTGCTCAACTTATTATACAAATAAGAATCTAGATGATTATGTTAGAAACAAAACCTGTGTCCATACTTCGAATCTTTGACTTCGACACCTGCGAGGAGTACGATGATTGCCGATCGCAGGTTATGGGACATTATGAGTTGTAATTCGATTTTGATCGGTTGCTATTCTACGTATTCATTAATTTATAAGATTTTTTCGAGGGTAATATCACAAGACCTCCTGATTTTATCGATAAATTTTTATTTTGCACGAATTTTTTTGCTTAGCAAATCCCGACTCCCCAGGAGGTGGGGTTTTACCTAATGTCAGTTTGCTTGAGTGATTTTGTTTAAAAGCAAAAAAATTAGTGCTTAAAAATAAAAATTTATCTGAGGAAATCAGACAGGTCGTGTGGTATTTGATGAGATAAATTCCAAAGACGCATAAATAAACAATTACGACTGTTTATTTACTTGGTAACGGGGTTTTATCGGGGTAACGGGAAATTATCACTATAATACTGTTCCCATTGGTTGAATTTTCAAGTGTTTTGCATCGTGATTGGTTAAAAACTTGTCGTAGGAATTTATCAACAGTAATTACACAAGTGGTGATAATTTTTTGATAATTTTAACTAGATTCACGAATCTTTATCGCCATGGAAATTTCGCGAGTGGACGAAGTCCACGAGTGCTATTTCCTAATAGCAATAAAGATGAGTGCTAATCTAGTTAAAATTATCAGAAGTAATACCACAAGTGACTAGAATTTTACCGGCAATTTTTTTGCCGTCATGAACACGACTGCTTGTTGCGAGGAAAATCATCACGAGTGCGATAGCACGAGTGACGATTTTCTAAAGCAATAAGGAAGAGTGGTCATGGCGGCAAAAATTGCCTGTACAATTCTAGTCACGAATGGTATTGGGAATGACAATTCCTCGAATTATAATGAAATTACTGAAATACTTATCACTTAAAAAATTTTGACAGACGTTGTCTCTAAGCAACGCTGCTAGTCGTAAAATTTCCGCGGAAATTTCACTAGTAGTGAAATTTCCAGTATAATTCGATTGTGATTGGTTCAATTTACCAAAATACTGTGATTTTATTGGATGACCGATTATGAGTGGAATTGTCAAAAAAAATTATTACCACGAATGTAATTCAGGGTGATTATTTTTTAAACTACTACACAATGATGACAGTGCTGAATTTTTAATGTTTGTATTGAGACAAATGGCTGCGCTACCTTAACAACCAAGTCAAAGCTAACTTTTTTATGCATTTATTTAAACAAAGATCCAATGAAACAATATGAAAAAAATGTCGCTGTAATCAGCTACTAGCAAATTGTCAGTGTAATTTTGATGCTATTGGTCGATTTGAAATTTTTTCTCATTATGATTGGCTGACAGGACTGTTTAAAAAATAATCCCTTTAATTAATCAATATACGGTAATTTTATAAATAATAGTGATTATACAATTCATAATATAATTAACCAATCAGCATCAAGCATTTTGCTTGGTTGCTACGTATTGATAAGTGAATATACCCTTGACGACGTGGTATAATCACTTTGGTGTTTCGGCTGGTCCCAAACAATAGAAAACTCGAATCTAGTATGAGTATTTTTTCAATTTTTTCGTAGCAACCATATTTACATTGTTTATCAACAAACGTCACTTGCACATAAAATTCAGTTTTGTTATTTATTCATTATATAATCTAATTGTATACCACTCGAGCAGTCGCAAATAATTAAATACTTTGCCTCCTTGCTCGACGTATTGTCAAGAAACAACCACGAGTCTGCTCTTTATGCTCATTTCTTTCTTTGTTCAAACGATCTTGGAAATAATTCTTCCATTCCAGGTTAATAGGAATATACGAACAATTCTCATTTCGCATAATGAATGGATTCTTCCAACATAAACAGATACGCATGTATACACGTGAATGCAGTCAGGAAAGAAGCTGTAACCTATAATAGACTGTATTATATTGAAACAACACTCTACTATTAGAACAGATAATCTCTGATCACTTTCTAGTTCGATAAAAACTACTGTTCAAGTATGAATCTCTGAAAGACCCACAAACCCCAAAAACACCAAGCCGGATAAATACTCTTGTCGGAAATACAACATAGAGGGATAGACGGATGACTCGACATCGTTTATTTTTAAACTCAGACTTAGTATGAAAATGGACGGAATGAAACAGCAAACCATAAGTATGAGTTATTAAAAAAGCACATACATGAAACAGCAGATGAAGCTCTGGGAGATGTACACAAATCAACTACCAAAAATACACCCAGTTGGCTAAACGAAGGTATAAACAAACTATCAGACACAAGAAAGAAGCCTATTTGAAATGGCTGAATACAAATTGCCCAGAGGATAGGAAAGCATATACCAGACTACGGGCCAATGTAAAAAAAGGGGTCAGTAAAGCAAAAAATGCAATGCGGTTAGACAAATGTAAACGGATAGATTTAATCAATATAAAAGTGTAAATTTTTGAACTGCAGCAGTAATAAATTCAGAAACTTAAGAGCGACAACTTAACCTATAAATTTCATAAGGCGTGTGCTGTAATAGTATATTGTATAACTAGTGCTGAAAGTTGAATATTTCACACGAGTGTGAAAGTTGAGCCACGAGCCTCTGGCGAGTGGCTTAATCACACGAATGTGAAATATCCTTTCAGCACGTGTTTTACACTATACTTTTCCGACGACCATTTTTCCAATTTTTCATTTAAAAAAATTTGAACCAGCACCACACTTGCAATACTTTGACGTTTTAAATATTTATTTTTTAACAAATGACGACTTTTGACGTCGCCCGCCGACTGCTTTGTGTGGTTTAGCCTGTGCAAAGTTTTGCACACGGGCATTTCACACAGTTTCGTTGCTATGCGAAATTTGTTATTTTCAATACTAGTAAACCGTGTGAAATGAGTCATTTTTCATAGTGGTCGTCGGAAAAATATAAATATTCCCCATGATTATTATTTTTGTATTTTCCAGTTGGGTAGTCGAATAGTTACAATTTAATTTTATTTGTACTTTTGTTATAATTAGCTTGTGTTTGAACAAAATATCACTAAAACAAGATCCTATACTTTTCAACAACTCCTTCTTCTAACCCACTCTCTAAAAGTATTAAAGTTGTAAAACCTTCAAAACAAACGAGTATTCCTCACCATCGTGCTGTAAATTATAATTTTTGACGTTGTGGTTATTTTTCATTTAAACCACACTTTTTAAAATTAAACTTATATTTTAAAGTAATATTGTTAGCTGTTAACCTCGAACTAACTGTAGCATGTAAATGTCACTGTGAGCAACTAGCACCGCTGCACTGTGAGCAACTAGCACAGCTGCACTGAGGCGAAAACTGGCATTCCCTTTTCCCTCAGAATCAAGGATTATATTTAAAGTAAAAAAATGCCCAGGTCATAAGGAAACGTCAGCTTGTAAAATCAAGAAAGTCGTGTTATAAGTGTCAAAGACATACAATGTGATTTTTTAAAAACTCAATTGCAGCAGGCCGAATTCTGTCTTAATAACCTTAGAACTATCTGTATTAACCCTTAGGCTACGACGTTCTCTTTACCAACGGTAATTACGGCGTGGGGTCCACTAAGGACCCCAGTTAAAAAGACTAATAAAAGTTCAGAAACGTATGATAACATATAAATAAGTGTTTATTATGGTAAAAATAGAGATAATTAACATTTATTATCACTGTAAAAAGAGTAAACGGCCAAACTCTTATGAATTCAAGAAAAAGTTTCCTCCATTCTCATTATTCGACGTTATCCGCGTCACGCGCTCTGGTCACAAGGTTTTCTTCTCAATGGGCTTTGCAAACGAACATCTGACAAACTGAACACCTTATATTTACTTTTTTATCTGGAAATCTTGCACAAAGTCTGCATCTTGCACCTTTCGTTTGCTGCCGTGCAGGTGCTGCTGGTTGCTCCTGAGCATGTTAATAGCAACTTTTTGACTCATAACAAAAGTATGCAGATATTTATAAAAAAGAAAGATATTCAAGAAAAACTGTGTCTGGGGTCCTTTGGGGACCCCACGCCGTAGTCTAAGGGTTAAATCAGAATACGGGCTGCTGCAATTGAGTTTTTAAAAATTCACATTGTATTTGCATTCAGATTTCAAAGCCAACTTAAGTTTTTTTTTTAACATCGTTTAGATTTACACTCGAATTAAACTTAAATTAACAACAGCATATCCTTACATTTACCAAGACTTTCTAATAAATGCCTTATGACTCCTTTCCTTGTGCTAATTCTTGCTGTGCGTAATCGTATAAAACAAAATTACGACAATATTTTGTCGTTAAATCTTTGAAAATTTTATTTAATTTAAATACAATGCTATGTGGAAAATAGGGCACGCATCTCTTCAAGGAAATAAATTGATTAACTTATATAATTACAATAAATATCCTTAAAGATCTCTTCAAAAATCTAACAAAGCAAAGTGCTAATTTTACTCGGCTCGATACAAGTGTTAAGTGGATAATGGCATTACCTGGTTCCATCTAACAAAGCAGTTACCCACCTCGTGTATATTGATTACAGAGGAACATTAGGCTCATCAGGGAATGAAGAAGCAACATTGTCTTCTTATGTCAATGAACGTTTTCCTTAATTAACCGATGATGTTAATTGGTATGGTAATGGCTTTTCCACATCTTACACGTTTAAATTTACGGTTTCCTTGAACGATATTTTTTAAATGTAGCTCGAACGATCTTTTGGGATGTTCTGAGAGACTCTCTTAGACTTTTTGGAATAGTTTAATTAGATTTTTATTTGTTAAATTATAGGTTAGTCTCTAATGTGGCAAAAAGTGATTCTTTGGCATAAAATAAATGATTGAATATAACATTATTTTGAAAACAGGAAACTATTGATTATAGAAAATTAACGAAAAAAAAAACTAGTTTTACATTTTACAATTATTACCTTTTACACACATGTTTTTCACCGACGCAACGCGAAGTTTTAGCCATTCATCAACGTGAACCCATTTTCTTTAGTCTGCATTGTAGTTGCCCTAAAAGAATTTCATTCTAAATCAATAATTGATTCAGAATGAGATTCCTTCAAATAAATCAAAATATTAGCCAAAATTTCCTATGTATTTTACCCAATCATTCTTAATCAACTCCTCGCAGTGTCTTAAACCGTTTTGCCACATCTCCCCAGAAAATTTTGAAAGAGCCGCTTGTCATAAGTTCGTGACTCTGCCTTTAGATTGAGGATGTGAGATTATTTGTTTATTATGACTTACAAAAACCCGAAACCATTTCTATAGGGTTATATCGATAATGGTATGGGCGCAATTTAAGTATAGCGTGTCAACAAGTGTTTAATAACTTGCCGATAGCACATTCTTTTCCTAATTTTTATCAGCCAAATGTGATTTTATAATGTTCTAAATTGCGTTTTTTGTAATTCCTTCAGAATATTCCGCTTTGTTTTTATTTAACCAGAACTTCATTAGAATTTGTTTTAAATTAGAAGTACATAGGTGGCTTATCAACAAGCATGGAATTGTAACGAGCATTATCACAGCACACTTACCATCCATTACATTTAACGCCGAAATTAACTGATCTTTCACCCATTTCTAAAAAATCTCGCATTTCAAGTTTTTGTGATAATCCTCATATTTAATTTTGTTGCCCACAATTAAACTGCATTTATCTAAAAAGCCTTTAGAACATCCAGCTTGTATAACAGTAAATCTTTTACCCTCAATCCTAATTTTGTCCTTAAAGTCCACTAAACCATAATCCCAAACTCACGTGCCCATTTTGGCAAATTTCATTCAGGTTTTTAAAAATTTGACTTTTGTAGCTTCCAAAGATTTTTATTCCTCCCATTCGAAATAACAGATCCCCAACTTACGTCCCCTAAAGCACTGAATGTTTTTTTTCAAGTTTTTTCTGAAGGCCTACCATAAAAATTTAAACACATATCTTAGCTCATACTTTAAATGACAAATGAATTAATAAAGCATGCTTTAATTGAAGTCACGTATTTTTTTTTATTCATTAAAAAAATTAGCAATAAATTTTAACAATCACTCTGTATATACATTAGTGCAGCTGAAGAACAACCGCAGATGATTACCAACTTGGGGCACGTCTAAGATAATTTAATAGGTTTCTGTAATTAACCATTCCTGAGAGTATGCAGAACATGTAACGGTTACTGCATATTCATATAATAAGTGGTTGTTTCAATCTATTAGAAATCAATAACAGACGATAGTCTTGTAAGAAGGTTTTACGTACTAAATGCAAATGAAGTTTGAACACGTATTTGGTTACAAAATAAAATTTACCTAAAGCTTGCTTTAAAGCATATCCGTAAGAGCTTTCTAGATGTTTATACAAAAGGTGCATTATGTAAGATGATCTTTAACGGAAACATAATGGATATGTGCAGTTACCAAAGTTAAACTAATTAGAATAAAAGGCAATTTAATTTTTTTGATATTCTCCCTTTTCCAAAAATATTTAAATCAATTCAAACCCGTGAAAAATAAATCAGAAACGAAGGAGTTTTAGAAAAGCTCATGAATTAAAGAAATAATGAAAGTTATTAATACGCTTTACATCGGGAACCAAAATACTGTGAGTTTTATATATAAAAATGTCAGAAAAATGTCACGTAAATAGTAAATAAACCCAAATATTGATCATTAAATCAATCCCTTATAAAGGAAAATTCCAAGAATATCCCTTTAACGTAAAATCTAAATGAAAAATTACGAGTTATATTCAAGGACTACCTTAAATTATCTCTTTTATCTTCTCCTATAGTAGAGTGGGGCAAAAGTGCGCACGTAGTGTAAAACTTCTTGTAGCTGTCACTGTAAAAGCATTAGAATATTAAGAATATTATGCATCGAAATCTTCAAACCTTCCTCTTTCAAAATTCACTAGAGTTTATGTGTATATTATAAATATCTTTCCAGTTATTACATTGTTTTTAAACAATACAACAAACGCACATTTGCCCCACTGGTGGCGTAAAAGTTCGAATATGACGGGGTAAAAGTGCATGGATTTGGAAGGATTTAGAATTAAATTCAACAACGTAAAATTATTGAAAATATTTATTGCAGATTCAACAAATAATATTTTTTATGTTATAACTATTTTTTAACATAAGTCACAAGTAAAGTCACCGTCACCGTCATACTCGGTACTAGCTTCGTGCCAACATGCTTTGCACTCCTTAATTAGACGGCGTTTATGTTGGAGCTGTGATAAACGATAAAAGCAACGATACTAGCGAAGCAATGAAATACAATGCATGCGTTTCTACGCAGGTGTTTATGTTGAAGCAGCGAGTAGATCGGCGCTTTCTTGCCGATCAGCGATAAGAGCGGCGAGAAGCAAACGTGCATATTTCTTTGCTCTTATCGACTATACAGCACGGGAGACACTGGACGTGTGGACGAGTGTATTTACAGTTTATTACTATTGTGCGTATATTATTTAAGTGAAAGAGTGCCTTCACATGCGTCATGCTCATTTACTCAAACAATTTTGCGGGATACTTTCTCAAGTCATTATATAAATGATGAAATTCTCAAAATTTAAACCGAAATGTGTTGATTAACAAAAATGTAGAGAAAGTAGTAAGGCTCAATAGACGTAAATCGGAAAAGTTCCATATGGATAAGGGAGTGAAACAGGGAGACAGTCTTAGCCCGTTACTTTTCATAGTATACATGAACAGCATAATCAAAAAATGCAAAAACGAAACTAGAAAAACAAGACTAGGATATCACAATTTAATGCAAATAATGACCCAGGACCTGATATACACAGACGACAGACTACTCATAGCCGGTAACGTGCGTCAACTCCAGAATAATATAAACATTTGAAAAAGAAACCTAGAAGAAAAAGGCATGGAGATCTATATCAATAAAAGTACAATAATGCATATCACCAGAGTAGAACAACTAGCAAGAATGGACATTCAAATAGAAAACAAACGACTGGAGTAAGTGAATCTAATTGAATATCTAGGAACAATAATCAACAAAGATGGAAAAATAAAAGAAGAAGTCAGACACAGAATAAACAAGGCAAATAAAATTTATTATCAAATAAACAACACCCGAATGGGCAAAAAATAACTAAGTGTCAAGGCAAAAATTCATCTTTACCAAACAATATATTATACACCTACACTACTGTATGGGTCAGGATCATTGGCATTGGCAGATAAAGTAAGATCAAACATAACGGCATCTGAAATGAAGTATCTAAGGAAGGTGATAGGTAAGACTATAAGGGACAAAGTTAAAAACAGAAGTGTAAGGGAGGAACTAGACCAAAAACCAATAGTGGAGGAAGTACAAAACAAGCAGCTCAGATAGTATGGACACCTTATTCGTATGAGAGTCGACGCATACCCCCGAAAAATGTTTGAAATGAGGCCTGAAAGTCAAAGGAAAAGAGGGAGACCCCGAATTGCATGGGAGGATAACATCAGGGAGCTGGCAAGGAAACAAGCAAAAACCATCCAGGAAGTCAGGATATTGGCGGGGCAGAGGAACACCTACATGAAATGGATCGAGGACCCAACGCTGTAAAGCATAAATGGGATATGAAAAATAAGAAGAACAAGAATGTGTTGATAGGATGTGCACAGTATTTACATTTCTTACGCACGTGGTTTTCAATATATCACTTTGCAGAATTTGAAGATAATAATAAAAATTCTTCTTCAGAATCACTCATTTTATAAACACGACACTTCGGTCAACTGCTTTTAACTTAACTAGTATCACAGCTCCAACATAAACGCATCGAAGAAGGATACTTTTCAATAGCTCTTATCGCTGCTTTTATCGGCGCTCCTATAGCTGTTATTGCGGATTTGATTCAACGCCGAGGTAGCCTTGAGCGACACCTTTCGTAAACAAGAAATCGAGTAGATCCGGTAATTTCCCTGGATCCGTGGGTCAGTAAGTTAGTGAGAAGGTCGATAGGAAGCTAAGCTGAAGTTCTTGTACGATTTGATAGAGTAGTCTACCTCTACCAGGTGCAGTTAACTGAGAACCCCATACAGTATTCTTGGTATTACAGTCGCTCCCTTCCAAGAATCTATTTCCAAACGAATGAAGGTACTTCTTGGTTTGGGTGGTAGTTTAGTGGGCAGTATAATGAGAAGATTGTGAGGGGACCGTGCCAGTCTTCAATGGCGATACGTGTCCATGTCGCATAACTTGATATGCTTCTTAATTAATATTTCTGCGCCTCTTCTTGCTCTCCTGTCAGCGTCTGGGCGAGGTATGTGATGTAGGATAAAGTTGGGTATATTAATATGTATCTACGTTACTTGCAAATTGTGTTTCGGCTACTAGACGTATGCCAATTTTGTTATGTGTGAGAGAAGTTTCAACTTCTTGCTTATGCAAAGCTAATCGGTTTGCATTCCACAGAGCTATTTTATACCGTAAAGCCATTTTCTGTGTTATATTAAAAGGTCGGTTAGTCTATCTATCTTGTCATTTAGCAAATGAAATTAATGCATACCAACAAACACAAATGCAAGCACAATATTTGATTATTAATAAATTCTAAGCAGTTATAGATTGTCATACACAAGGGTATTAATTATAGTACTCGTGCAATTACAAGACTCGGTCTTCGATCTCATCGTGTAATTTTTACACCCGTATTGTAACAATGCGTACCCCACTATTAATATAAAAACTTTTAAGCTGAAATTCCTGTGCTTATATAAATACCAACACAAATTGTTAACGTGCTTATTTAACAAGGAAATGACCAAGTAATGATAATTAACTCTTCGAAAGCAATTAAAAGCCCTAACAGCAACTTAAAAGGGATTAACAAACCATAATCCACAAAAGATCTCACATGTCGTATCGATCGCATCCCCAGACTAAAAAGTTGAAACGTGTTAAAAGCTAACCAAAACCACAAAGGAAAGACACAAAGGGAAAAACATTTGTTGCCGTTGCCAATGTAAATATCCACAAAAAAAAAATAGCTCCACTACAAATCTACACTGACACGGTATTACGGAAATCTCACGATACAAGAATGAATGGAAAGTTTCAACAGCTAGTCCAGATTCGATTCCGGATCATCGAACAACACATCTAGAGTTTACGAAAACCCATATTAAACGGTGAACCAAAGAATTGAACAACTTTTTTACCGACACGTTTCGGTTTCAATAAGTATAAAAATGTATGATGAAAAACTGAGCAACGGTTCTCACAATATTTTTGGTACATAAAACTGACAAAAATGATGTTACGCTGCTCGATACGTTGTGTAACGACGAAAATAACTTGGATTTTCAGCAAAGAAAAAAGGGAAAATGAGGAGTTTTATACAAAGGAGCCGAGTTATCTCTGTAAATCATTTTTTTATAAATGGTATTTTTTTAAATATCACACTGCGAAAAATAAAAATAAACTAATCAGCCAGAAAAATAGCTTCCTGAGGAAAACCTATTTGATATTTTAAGCAAAAGGAAAACGTGTTAAAATTTTATGAGCTCTCTAAAAATACTTGAAGTCTATCATCAACTCCTTAAAACCTTCTGTTCTTAATATTTAAAGAACGTTATAATGCAGGGTTACGTTCTGATTTTTGATAACGTTGTTATTCCAAGGCTTCAAAAAAAATTCTCTCGTTATTATTTATTATCCAATTTTTACTTATAAAGCAAGTCTCGTTTAGATATGTTGTTTCACGTCATGTTTGAATTTAGTCATGTTTAATTACCACGGCGATATCGTGCATCTCTTTTCTGCACATTAAAATTATATAAAACCATACCGTTTCATGTTTACTTTAATCACTACTGTAATTTATTATAGACAACCTTAAACATGAGAGCAGAATACAGACCACTAGTTAAGTGTTTCATTTCTATTAACAATAAAAAAATTAAAAGTTAAACATTTTACCTACAGAAACATTTAATTTAGTTTCATCGGAACAAGCAGTTCAGTTCGATTTAAGTAATTAAAGAAGTACATCAAACAAAAATTGAAATTTTCAATAAGCCCGAAGTAGTTCCACTAATTTAATTAAAATTTAATTCAACCAGAAGCATTAATTAGTGCAGCACGAACCAAACCTTCTGTAGGTAGCTTAGCGGCAACGTGCATTAATGAAAGATGAAAATGTTATATAAAACCTTTACCATGCGAAGTTTTTCCTTTTACAACTGCACTTTTTCATTCAAATATTTCACAGAGTTATATTGTAATCATACAAAAAACTATGTTAAAGATTTTATCCATTCTGTTAAGCTCTAAATAGTCTAAATCCTCAATTTTTTATTAAAAATTTTTGCCTTTTGTTTATTAAAGCCTTGTCAAGAAATTGTATTATCTTTTGTCGACTCACAAACCTTTTTAAGCTAAGCATATTTTTTGGTAAAACAAAGCTCTGAAATAATTCAACCTAAATTAATTTAAAGTATTGGAAGTTTCAATTTAACATCTTCTCAACAGTTTCATACAACTTGAATAGCAATTAACCCTAAACGTTGAGAAAAGTCAATATGCTTCAGATCAACCTTCAGACAAACAACGTGTAAGATGTTATCATTCTCAACCTCATTACATAACTGGGACCTTGTTAACATTTAACATTGTGTAATGAACCAGGTTTGCCAACCAACACATTTCTGAATTTCATTCTGTGGTCAACAACCCCCTGAATTACTATTGTGTGGTTCATTTTGCGTACGCTTAATCTAGCTTGTATTTCATTATTTCACTAATGAAAATATTAGATTAATTGTTTTTGCCTATTGTTTTCATGTGGAAATCACAGATTATAAACAGTAAACGTATTGATCATTGTTTAAAAGAATTGTAGTTATTAGTTTAGTTGCGCATTAAATTAACCAACAGGTAAAATCCGCTACGTTTCAACAATAAACACAATCTTTTAAATAAATAATAGAGACAACTAATTAATAATAAAGAAAAATCATACCATCACTTGTTTGGATTAGGATTATTTTAACGTGGAACGTAAAACAAGTATATAAAATAACTTAGGTGTTCCCCAAGAATCGGTTTTAGGCCCATTATTATTTGTACTTTATTCATGATCTTGAACTGAATTTTAAATATAGTTCGATAAATTTATTTACTCTTGATGCATTAATATCTGTAATGGATTAAAATCTTGTTGACGATGTCAATAAAATTAATTTACATTTGCTAACTGTAGCTGACAACTGGTTATAAGTAAGTAAATTAAAATTAAATGTATCCAAAAGTAAGTTATTATTATATCACACGAAAATGCTCACTCAGTAAAAATCAAAACTGACTATCAGAACTAGAACAACTATTATAAATTGCATATTTATGAGCATTACTAACAAATATTTAAATTTTAAAACCAAGATTATGTTATTAAGAAGTTACGAACTAGAATTATTTTATTAAGTAGAATACCTAACAACTCAGCATTCAGGCAAAATTATTATTACAAAACAATATTATAACTCGACACTCCGATTACTGTAGCAGTATTTTATTTCTTTACAAACATTGCACAAGGAAGGAAATATGGTTTATGAGGATTATTTTACAATATCCTAGAATATTTTCGAGTTTAGCGAATTTAGAACTTTAGATACTCTTCAATGATTAAGTGTTAACCAACGCATTCATTTTAATACGTTGATTTTAGTATACAAAGCTGTCAACCACTTGCTTCCAACATAAAGGGTTATTCAAAATTATATTTAAATATCTTTTAAATCAATCAATTTTTCAAATTAAACGCCCCGTATATTTTTGAATTCTACGATTGATTTTTAAACGCCCTCTGTTGGAATCATTTTTTGAAAGCCCTTTATTTTCGAGTTGCAAAAAATTGCTCAAAATTAATCTAAATTCCTAAACTTCAAATTAGGAATACTTCCCCACATACAGAGAGTTTATTTTAATCACAAAATGATAAATAAACAAAAAGATTACTCTGTTTTTCTTTCTTTTTTATTCTTCATCCTTATGCCTTTCAGCGACGGATTAGGAGTTGGTGCAGTCCCTCTTCGCCCATTCTTTCCATGCTTTTCTGTCCCTTGCTAGTATTGTAATTTCTATCAAATTTTTGACTCTTCTGTTACCTATTTCTTCAATTCTTTTGTGTCATGTTTTCCTGGTTTCTCTATTATTTCTACCTTCTGTTCTTGCTTCTAAAATCTTACTAGTCTATCTGGCTCCATCCTCGTTAAATGCCCACACCAGTTTAATTGTCTCTCCTCCAACTTTTCCAGAATTGGTTTCTGTCCTAATTGTTCTCTTATTTCCTCATTCCTCGCTCTGTCCCTCTTAATCATTTACTTTACTTTCTTGTTTCAACTCTAACGCCCATGATTCACTGGCACAGAGTATACCATTATACCAATCTGGTGGCAATACCCATGTATTGCCACCAGATTCTTCTTCTGTTTTCCCTTTTCCCAATACCTATTTATGGATAGCGTAGTATAATTATTCTTGTTGATTTGTTCGCTCTATTTGCTATTTCTGTATTAATCTTGCCGTCATTCATATAGCACTTCCTAGGTACTCCTACGTGGTTACCGTATCTGAACTTCTACCCTTACATCTTGTATCTGTAAATTTGTCAGTCATTTATTATCATAACTTTGCTCTTGTTTATGTTTATTTCCATTTTCACTTTCTCAATTTCTTCTTTTCGCAGATTGACAAGCTGCTGTATTTTTTCATGTGTGTCTGCAATTAGTACTATGTTGTTAGCATATAATAAGTTGAAAATTTTTATTGATATTACTTGTTACGTACAATACTATTGTCTTCTGCGATCTCACTTTGGTGTTCTCTAGTATTCTATCTATTATTATTATATATAGAAGTGAACGTCTATCCCCTTGCTTAATCCCATTTTCCATTTCGAATACTTCTTTCTGATCTCTCACCATTTATTTCAACTATACCTCTGACTCTTTCGTAGATACTCTTAATTACTTCAATCGATGGTTTAGGGTTTAGGTACTTCCAGTAGTTCTAGATATCGCCATATTTCAGCTCTGTCAATTGTGTCAAATGCTGACCCTAGATCTATGAATGTTAAAAACAATTGTTGTCCTTTTTCGATAGTTCTTTCAGTTATTCTCCGTATTATACTTATATTATCATTGCATTCCCTATTTAATTTAAATGGAGCCTGTTCATCCTCCAACTTATTTTCAATTCCCTTTCTTAATCTATTTTATACAATCCTTGCAATATATAATTTTAAAATTACCAAAGACAAACATATGTAATTGTCACAACTAGACTGATTCCTTTTGTTGTATATCGGAACTGTAACATTAATTCCCCAATCCCTTGGTATCTTGCTCCTCCTCCATGCTTCCTTACATATCTCCCATATTCATTCTATAACTCTCCTTCCACACCATTCAATCATCTCTGGTTCGATATTGTCCAGGCAAGCGGAGAGCCTTTCCTACTTTGATTCTATTTACAGCTTCCTCTATTCCTCCTATTTCTCTACTATTTAACTGTGCTTCCCCTTCCTGGATTGCATCACTCGTTTTGTTTATTTCTTAATCTGCTTCTTCTTGTCGAAATTCGAAGACTTCCACGGTCAGTGTTAGTGTTAACAGAACGACTTCCGGGTTGAATGATGCGGTTTCAACCCGGAAGTCGTTCTGTTTCCACTAGTTTTGTTATACTTGTCTTTAATTGACTGTGTTTGTCTTTAATTCCTTTTATTCTTTTCTTCGTTCTTCCTCCTAGTGCTCTTATCCTGTTCCAGTTTTGTCTTCATATATTTTTTTCAAGCCTCTTTTTATTCTTCACCTCAATCTTTACTTCCCTGTTCCACCACGATGTTCCTTTTATGTGGTTATTTATTTTTATCTTGCCAGCCATACTGATTATTATTTCTCCCGCCTTTCCTCTAGTGACCATTATTCAGTGATACTCTCAATCGTATTGAATTTTTGTTCAAATGTTTCTTGGTATTGATTACTATTTAATCTCCTTCTCCACCAATCTTTCAATAGCTATTCTGCTATATAGCTTTCTTGCTTCTTTCGTAGATTTATTTATGGTTGTCTCAATAATTTGTGCAGGGATCCAATCTCCGCGTTTTTTTCTATGATAACCTTCTTCGCGTTCTGGCTTAGTTCTTGTGTATATACTATATAGAAGATACCATTAATGTTACGACTTTCTTTTTCAAAAGTATCTATATCTATATCCTCTAGTTTTTGATACTAAAAAGCATTTCCTATCGGTAGATCATTTACATGACAAAATTATATCGTATTCCTTCCACTTCTATTAATTTCTGTTTCTCCATATTCGCCCAAACATCCCATTCATATTTCGCTATCGTTTCCAATTTTCGAATACCAATTTCCCATTACAATTATTTTCTCGTACCCGTCTCTTATTCAATCGTATACCTATATTTTATAAGTTTGTATAAAATTCAATTATTTTGCCTTTCTCCGTACCCTCTATTGGTGCATATATTTGTATTATACTGTAACACATACTATTAATTCTTGAGTTTATCATCTCAAATTTTACTATTTCATCATTTAATTTTTCAGTCACTATTATTCCTACCCCTTCCTTGGCTCTCTCCTTGAAATATATTCTGGAATAGTAAAAATGTGGCCGTTGCTTAGTCTTACAGTCCCCGAGTCCACTTAATTCCAAGATACGTATTCCATAAGAGCTCATTTCTTCCATTATTTCAGATTCTTTATTTGTAAATAATGTGATATTCCATGCTCCTATGTTTATAGTTGCTTCGTTCTTATCATTGTCCATAATCGTTGCCATTGTCGTCTTTTGTTTTCTCCAATATTGTTCGCTGCTGGCCTTTAATAGTTTTTTAGCCTCGATATATTCGTATTGGTAATATATCTCGTTTGCTTGACCAACCGTTGTCGTTCCTCGTCTGATAAGTATAGGTGACCATTCACATACTTTTTTTTCTTATTTTTTTCCTGTTTACTTCCATCTCCAATGTTCCGGGGGTTTTATAATAAACATATTATTTTTAAAGATCGCATGTTTATTATAAAAACCCAAGGAAGAATATCGATAAAGTAAAAATCAGAGAAAGAAATCGCCAAAGAAATTAAGAAGTTTAATTTTTTCTATACAAGTAGCTTTTATTACTCGTAGCAATCAGAATACAATGCATTCTATGAGCCAATGTGTTAGTCTAAAAAAATTTAAAAATAACATGATGAGACCTCTTATTCCATTTTATTAGTCAGATGCCCACCGTCTTTTTATTCTTCTTATTGTAGTATCTTCTACTAAGGGCTGCATTAGTGGATTTACGTGTGTTTCTAATTTTCTACGATGGGTGATGCTTCTTTCATGGACGACTTCTTGTATAGTTGCTATCTTCAAACCTTTGTGAATAATTTAATTTGTTATGTACCATAGGACGTTAACTACTGTTCTTAGTATTTTTGACTGACATCTTTGGATTATTGCGACGTTTGATTTACTAGCACAGCCCTGCTATTCCATAAGTCCATATGGCTTGGATTATTGATTTGTATAACAATATTTTGTTTTCAATAGATAACGGAGACCATCTTCCAATTAACCAATATAGTTCTCTCTGTTTTAGTTCCATTTGCTTTCTTTTTTTTGTTGATATGTTCTCTCCAGTTTAACTTAGTATCTAAGTACAGTCCCAAGTCCCAGGTATTTTACTGTTGCAGTTTGTGGTATTTGTATGTTGTTACATTCCACTTTTTAAGCCAATGTTCTAGATTATGCAGATATTCTTGTATTAGAGTGTGTGCTTGGAGAATTTCATTGTGACTAGCTAGTATGACAGTATCATCAGAAAATGTACCTATTGGGATGTTTGGTGAAACTGTAAGATCTGTGGTAAATAAGAGATAAAGTAGAGGGTTCAGAACACTGCTCTGAGGTACCCCGGAGTTGATGGGGAATAAAGTTGAAACTTCCTGTCTAACTTTTGTACTGAAGTGTCGATCACTTCAATATGATTTAAGCAATTTGAAGAATTCTGGTAGGTGGTTTTTAATTTTATACAGTAGTCCTGGATGCCATACTATGTCAAAAGCTTGGCTTACATCTAGAAATATTGATGTACAGTATTCCTTGTTGTTTAAACTATTAAAGGCATTGTCAACTTATGCAACATATTAAGTAAATATCGAAATACGTTAGTTAAAATACTCGTAAAACTACCCGCAGTGGTAGAATTTCAATATCTTTGATAATAACTAGAGAGAATTCATTTCCCCGATACGTGACGTCACGAATGTCGGCCTCCTGAGGCTACTAAACAAACACAACACCTGCGTTGCCGGGTTATTAGTATTATTAGTCGACTCGGTATTCCGCTCTTACTGGCAACCGACATTCGTGACGTCATATCTTAAACTTTTAGCTCCCATAATACGATAACGAATTAAAATTCGACCGTAAAATTTTGCACAGGTGCAATACTCAGTTTACTCAATCAAATTACAAAATAATAAAAAAAAAACGACTTTTCATAAGTTGACAATGCCTTTAAAGATGGTTTGTGATATGCGATGACATTGCTGGGTGATGGAATGGGCCTGGCAAAATCCAAATTGATAATTGGGTATCCATTCAGTATCAGTTCTATTAAGTATTAATTTTTCAAGTAATTTTGAAACAGCTGATAATAGACTTATGGGTCGATACGATTTTACACTATTTGGATCTTTGCCAGGCTTAAGAAATAAAATTATCTCTGCGATTTTTAACTTTTTGGGCTAGTATTGGATTGGAAGGATTGAATTAAAGATATAGGTCAGTAATACTATACCTTTCTTTGGCAGTTCTTTTGGCATTTTTACTGTTACTAGATCCATACCCGGTGCGTTTCATACATTCAGAAATCTTAATAAGTTTAAATGAGTTTAAAAACCTTAAAAGATAGTTACTAAGTTAATAAGTAATTTATATTTATAGCTGCAAACAACAAGAGCAGCTGTAAAATGAGGATAACTTTTAATCTGTATTACATTTTCAATATCACTTCTATAATTAATTTGTAGGGTGCTCTACGGTAAAACCATTCGCCACACAGTTGTGTGTATAATTATCTAATGAATAGAACTCGAAATTAATTATAGAAACATCATCAGAACCTGAGTTGAAAAGTTATTCCGGTAAATCATAGGCCATTTGTGCTACGTCTGTTATACATAAAAGCTTCAATTGTAAACCTTGCGTGTTTTGAAAGCTTACCCTTCTGATTCTTAACTATATTACTATAAGTGTTGTAGTAAAAAGAGCGAAAGCGTTTACTTATCTGTAATGGATTTAGACCTTTGTAGAGCAAAGTAGTCCATGCTAGGGAAACAGTTTCGTAGAATGTCGCTACTGGCAGAATAGATTTGTACCCGAAACTGCATTTTACTAAAGAAGCTATCAAACATTCTGGTACAGCAACTTTCGCTCTTTATTAATCCGTGGTTGAATTAAACATGCACGAATATCTCTCTATTACCAAAATCCCCTACAATATCCAGAAATCAGAGCAAAGAGCTGAACGAGAGTTCGAATTTTAATTAAATTTATTTTTAACAGCTTCATTATATAAACCGATATGTTGATAAAGATAACATTACTCGCACATGATTGATTTTTTCGACCATTTGTGGTTATACACATAAACCAGCGCTTAATTTCAGCCTTGGTGACATCACAAAAATTGGTTTTGGGGCATTTACGTTCGTAAATCGATTTATTGTATACATTCGTCCGAAAAACCCACCGGTTGTTTTTCATTTAATGCAATAATCGGACACTGATCAGGATTTATTTGCAGAAATCTGTCACCGTAATTAAACACGATTTTAAATTTAAATTTCGGATTGTTATATGACCGTTTATTTCGTTTTGAGAAGTTTAGTTGCTTAAACTTTTTTTAGTATAATTTTCTTACTTTTCCGTAGGCTGCTAGAAATCAGTTGCTAAAAGTTAACAAGTAACTAAACTATTAAAAACAAACGTTCAGAAACTATTTATATTCTGTTTAACTACGCCATATAATTTGTGCTGAAGAAATTTATAGGAATAACAGTATTTCAGTAAAGGTTTCAACAGAAACTTGACTTAAGCTGTCCTTTAAGCCGATTTAAGTTAAACTTCTGCTTAAATCTAAACTCAAATTCTGAACCTAAACGACGTCCCTTTAAAATAAATAAAAATCAGTATGAAATATATATAGGGATGAAGGGCGGTATTTCACTGAAAACTTGCACAGAAACATAGCTTAATCCGTTTTAAACTAGAAAGAAATTCAAGTATTGCTCCTTTCAAGAAGCAGTGAACAAACATAACGTCAAACTTTGAAAATTTCTAGAGTTTATCTTGAGAGCATAAGTAAAACCTATATTGACAGGAGAAAAGGTGTTTTGATTTCTTTTTTGATAATTTAACAATTAATTGCATCTTCACTGAAAGCCCATGTTCATTGAAGGTTACATTTCAGCACGAGTTAAAACTAAAACTAACGCTTGAAATGACTTACATTAAGACGTTAGTTCAGAATGCAATCTAATGGACTTGACTCCATGTCTACGAGGGAGCCTACCTATTGGCCAGCAGATCCATCAAATACTCCAGATACATCAAATTTCTGGGTGACGAAAGGCCTGCCCCGAACACATCTAGAAGTAAAATCGTGCGTCGACTTGTTGTCGGACCATACACCAACCCTTGTTACTTTAAGCACGCAAGTAATACAAAAAACCAAATCTCCCTTTTTGTGTAATTTTTTTTTTACATAAACTTTATTAACCAGCAATCAGAATTTTACATTATATATGCTAATATAATAGCATAGGGCCTAAACGTTACGGACCCTTTTGGCAGGACGTGAACTGTTCTTCCAGTGAGGAGTCCACTTGTTTATCTTCTAAGGTTTGACTGGTCAACATCTTTTTAATCTTCTGATTTCTTGTTGTTGTAATAGTGATTCCGTTAGGGGATTACTGTGAGATTCTAGTCTGATGCTTGTTACTGTGTTCTTGAATGACATCTTTCACAAATGAGATGCCAAGGTCATCGTGAAGCGTTTGGTTAGATATAAACCAAGGAGCATTGGCCATTGCTCGAAGAATCTTGGACTGGCATCTTTGAAGGAATGCTACATTGGACTTGCTTGCACAACCCCATAGTTCGATGCCATAGGTCCAGATGGATTTGATAACTGCCTTGTAGATCAGGATTTTATTTTCTAGGGACAGTTGAGATTTTCTTCCAAGTAGCCAATATAATTCATTGAATCTAAGGTGTGTAATAAACACACAGATTGGAACTTGTTCCGAACGCTAGTAACGGAAAAACTAATCATAAATATCCCCTTAAAAACCAGAAATGACATCGATGAGGCAGTTGAACGCATACGTAAATCAGTCCAGGGGACTGCCTGGCAAACAACTCCAGAAATAAAAACCTCAAAAATAAAACATTGTTGTCCAGCATTCATCAGAAACCTAATAAATAAAAGCAAAGAGGTGGCAATAAATGACGAAATCAGATTAAACCAGGCAATAAGGCACCTTAAAGTGATACTAAAAGACCACAAAACTTCGGGAATTTAGGAACATTTAAAACCCCATCAGAAGCAACAGACCATTCTTCGTGGAAAATAACAAAAAACTTCAACAATCACAGGCGTGTATTCCCTCAATAAGAACTAGAAAAGGGGACTGGGCAAGAGATTATCAAGAAAAGCTGCTCTTTTTACAGAAAAACGTATTTTAACCATTCCCAGCTGGAATTCCCACAGACGAAGAGGACCTAATCCACCAGTTATTAGATGCACCATTTCAAATGGACTTTCCCATAAAACAACTGAAGAAAAAGGAAGTAAGAAAGGTAATCATGACAGATCTGAACCCTAAGAAGACACCCGGCTACGACCTAATAGCTCCTACGGCGTTGAGAGAACTACCAGGAGAATGTATACAACTACTTACTGCAATTTACAACGCCATATTACGCTTCGCACATTTCCTAGTGCAATAGCAAGCGGCACAAGTTATTTTAATCTCAAAACACGGAAAACCCCGAACAGATGTTAATTCCTATCGGCGCCCATTAGTTTGCTGCCCACTCTCAAAAGCATTTGAAAAGCTCTTCTTAAAAAGACTAAAACCACATGTACAGGAGACACAACTATAATACCAGAGCACCAATTTGGTTTTAAGAAATATCACTATTGAGCAGGGTAGTTAAAAAAAGTAAGTAAGATCTGGATATCCTGGATATATCACAAACCTTTGATAAGGTGTGGCACAGCGGTCTCCTTTATAAAATTAGAACCAGCCGCCCACATGAATTTTTCAAAGTTTTGCAGTCATACCTAACAGATAGTCATTTCATAGTTAAATATGAAGATACTCAGTCAGAACTATTAGAAATAAGATCGGGAGTGCCACAGAGGAGGGTGCTTGGGCCGATGCTGTACCTCATTAATACTGCCGATCTTTCCATTTCCCCCAATATTCTAGCTACATTTGCAGATGACACTGCCATCATGTCCTCACATCACAATCCTGTTATCGTGCAGTTTTAGAAATTTTAAAACGACTACCTACCTACATCAAAGTAGTAAAATATCAATTAATTGTTTGAGCATGTATAAAATAAGTAACTCAATGCTTCTCACAATAACGCAAAAGAGACACAGAAAAATAATTATGACTGCATCAAATATTGTACATGGTTGAGCAAAGAAGAAACTGAGAATTTTATATATGAATAAAAATTAAACCATTAAGTTACAAATACAGCACTATTTTTAAGTAAAAGCGGAAAAACTTGGGAATGCTGTTGCTGTTCATATTTAGCTATCAATGTGGAAATTTTTGAAGAAAGTTTATCGAACGGATTAATTTTACTAAATGATACCTTGGCATGCCCACCCTGTTCTGTTAATAATTTTGTGTCCAATTTTTTCTCTGTTGGGGTTTTTAAAATATCAGATATACCGAGTGTTTGACTTAAGGGGCGAACATATGGAAATAGCATGGGAAATCGTATATACCGGGTGTGGCCTTACATGTGAGACATAGGAGAAATACATGCGATTTTGATAATTGCTTAATTTTATCTCTTCAACTGAACCGTTTAGTTTTTGTACGTTCTTGTTTGGATGAGTAGTACGATATTAAGCAATTGATTCTTAACTAATTAGGAAAATTTACCTCCTAAACGTAAAATAAAGTAAATATTTTAAATAAAAAGTCACACATGCACCTTATGACATCTTGCTTAAAGCCTGCTGCGCATCATTTGTTCGTACTAAATTCTGAAATTTCCATAGTGATGCTGCATCTCATCAGAACAAGTCTAGTTGATCAAGTTTTTGTAGAATTAATATCAGTCTAATAATCAGCAAAAAATACCATTTCTCCTTCATTTCAGATAAATTTCATTTTCATACTATAATCGACTGGAAAAAAGTACTTTTCGATGACTAGCTACAACGTAAGCAACAGTTAGCCAGGAAGATAATATTCACATATGTTCAATTTCCCATGCATTTCACCTATGTCTCACATGTCAGGCCACACCCGGTATATTATGCAGATTTCTGCTTACCGTTTGAGTTGATAGGATTGATAGTGGTATCAATCGAAAGATAAAAGAATGCACTTAAATTGGTACTACTTTACTTGAATTTTTTGCGTGTTTAAGAAAGAAATAGCTTAAAAACTGTAATAAATAAAATAATTAAAGAAAAAAAGCACAATTACAATTTACAAAAACATTTAAACAAAATTCAAAGCTGGTCCACAAAATGGAGAATAAAAGCTAATAAGAGCAAGTCCACTCACATTAGCTTTACATTAAAAAGAGAGACATGTCCACCAGTGACTCTCAATAACCAGATAATACTGCGTTCCGACAGAGTAAGATACCTTGTAATCCACTTGAACAAGCATCTATGTAATATGGAAACAACATACCTTGAATAAACGTTAGCAGCTGGGATAGAAGTTTCGGAAGATGTACTTGCTTGTTGGAAGAAACTCCGAATTGTCGCTAGAAAACAATGTCTTGCTTTAACAAAGCTATCCTGAAGCCAATATGGACCTATGGTATGCCACTGTGAGGCACTGCGAGTAACTATAGTAGTATTGATATTTATTAGAAAAAGACAATAGATGAAGGTATTTCTCTCATTACAGTTTTCGAATGAGGTAAACTTTTAACTCTTAAATGTTAAGTTAAGCAATCCGATTACCGTCGCTATTTAAATTTACTAAAAAAAGTTTACGGAGAGAGGTGCTAGCTTCTCTCTTAACATTGCAACGTAGTGGTTAACACTAAAAGTAATATTATAACTATATTAAGTTTCACAAAATAATATTAACAGTTAAATGAAATTAAAAATAAACACTGTTGGATATAAGTTCCAAGTAAGTACAAACATCAAAGTTAATAAAATGCAACAAGTGGTTTGATCAGAACTATTAGCAAGTCTCTACTGGTCAATCCTTATATATAAGAAATCAGTTCCCACGTACTACAAGTGTCTTGGAACAAAGCCATGTACTTTGCCGTGTCGTGCTAGTGCTACGTGCATTCACCCTGCCGAGAACGTGCCGAGCGTCATCTTTCTCATTCACGGCGGTCATCCACGTGCATCTCGCATACTTGGATAACAACGCGCGTGGATATCTTCCAAGGTGCATTAACTAACACCGCTTCATTACCCTATTTAATATACTTAATATTTATTTCTTCTTCTTTTCCTTTTATTATAGACTGTTTTTCTCCATGCTTCTTAACTATCCTATGGACTTTCTACTGAAGTTGACGCCCAGCTTTCTACTTTTTTATTAATCTGTTCCCTTCTGCTCCGTCAATATGCGTGTTGCTTTCAGATCTTCTTTTCTTTACCAATTTTACAATATCAATGATGTTGCACTCTTCCCTCGTTTTCTCTGTGATCGTTCTTAACGTGTTCATTTCTACTGTACGTAAGAGCTGTTTTGTCCTGCTGGAGTCGGCACGGGTCTCTGCTGCATACGTTCTTGCAATTGTTTTATAGATTCTTGTTTTGCTATCCAGCTCAGATATTTGTTCTTCCAAGTGATATCTCGGAGGTATCTTACTATTCTAGCTCCTTTTATAGCCTGCTGTCGTACTTCTTTATATACGTTGGGTTACTTGAAATTTCTATCCCCAGATAGTTAAAACTCATCACTTGTTCTATTATCCTATCTTCAATTTTCAATTTACAGCGAATCGTGCCGATTGGTGTCCATTATCTTGTTTTTTTTTTAGTTGAAATAACCATGTTGTATTTCTTGACATTGATGTTAAGTCTGTAAAAGAGGTGTTGTAGGTTATCCTCTGAATTTGCGAGTAAGAGCGTATCGTCAGCGTAACTTATTTATTTAATAAGTAATATTATTATTAATGTTTAATTATTATTATTAAATAATATTTATTCAGTTAGGTTCTATTTTGAGGCAGTAATGTTAAGGTAAATAAAAAATAAAGTTGTATATTGTAGTGTAATTGGGGTAGAATATTTTTTCCTATCGATTTTCAACCAAATCGTCAATTAGTTTATAATCTAAAAATATGGCAATTAAAATTCATACATCATATGTAATCAACACTGTTTCTTCGAAAATATGCAAATTCTTCAAAAAACTTAAACCTTCTAAATTGGAATAATTTGGCCATATTTTTTCTTCTAGTTGCACGGCACGCTATGTATAAATTTGTGTTTCTATTTTTAATCTAGGTAGCTAGAACTACTATCACACTTCTTTCTAACTGTTGTTCAAGTAAAATGATTCTTTCGATTTTAAAAGCAATACATCGTTAAATTTGTAATTACTTTATGGCTTCACTTTCTTAGAAGTACATCGTAACATTTTCGTTTCGCGTTTCAACAAGAGGCAGTGAAGATCCAGCTGATGCAAAGAATAATGTTTATGTTTACGCATCGTACACGTTTAAAGTGTTTAGGAATATTTGATGTCTTTTTCTAAAATAACCACATAAATTACCTCAATACTCTTGAATTTATACTGAAATACCGGCCCTTAATATCTAATTAAAACTGCTGAAAATTCTCATAAGGGTTGGTACCTGTATTTTCAATTGGCGTAATCCTTATCAAAATATTTACCACAAAAATTACGAAACGCCCATGCTGTTCACTTCTCATTTTCCTTTTCTTAATAAATGTTATTTGTTCCAGGTTCCAGAATTAAGACTGTTATATCCCAATGGAACGTTGGTTTTTCCGCCTTTTCCCAACGAACTATATCGTCACGATATTCACGCGGCCTTGTATAGATGTAGATTACGCAGTGCACTCGGCAGTGTTCTTAGTAGAGACGTCCACGTAAAAGCAGGTAAGATTCCTTTGTAGATGTTATTCTATAAGCATGCAGAAGCGTATATTTCTTAATGTTATGCTTAAAAAAATGCAAACACGCAAAAAGGAAAAACTTTCTCGCATAAATATCCTTTAATGTACTTTGCGACAAACAACAGTATGCTTGAAGAAGTCCGGAGCAAAAGAGAAAGCCAAATATTTCTTTACGAAAACATAAGTTGTGGAAGTTGCACGATATTTTAAACTTTTTAGCGTAAGGCAGAAAGTTATAAATTGTCGTGTGTAAATTGGAGACTGCAGGAAAATAACCGTGTAAAATTTTATCTTTGTGGGTAGGCTGTTGACCCTAACATTTTACTTTACAGTTTAGCAAGGAAATTCATGATTCGTAAAAACAAAATGCCGTACTAAGAATAATAGTAAAAATGTACAGGGAAAACAATCCCCAGAATCTCATCTCTTTAGTGCTTGGGGTAAGCGTAAAAGCAATCGTAAAATGATGGTAAAATGGTAATAACTGTGATAACGCTTGGCTTTAGGGTGAAACTAAAATTCCACTTTCTATAAAATATAACAACAGGTAGTAAATGTCATATATTTACGGCAGCAGTAATCTTCGAGTAAATTAGAACTTATTACAACGGAAAATGCTGCTCTCTGAAAAGCTTTTTGGGGTAAAAGGGAGAAGCACTGGGACACACAAGATTGAACAAATTCCGGAGGCTTTATTACAAAAATTCTTATACACCGCCGTACGTACTGTGTACAACATAATATTTTAGTAATCTTTCCTACCAAAAATCCCAAGCTACAACTCCTAATAAAATAACGAAACTTAGTTATAAAGCGCAATTGATGAACCGTTCTAAATTTACGGAAGTCAATTTTATTTTCCTTTCTTTTCACGGCAAATTAACCATTTTACCCCCGTAGACGATTCCTTTGTAAGTCCACGGTTAACTTGGCGTGAATTCATTGATCTTTTGACCACAGATCTCGAATTGTTTCTACATGCTATTCACTGAACTAAATTGAGTAGAGCTTCATCAACCGCAAGTAGATTTGAGGGGCCGGTTTATCCAGAAACAATCACATTCTTGCAGTTTTATTTGGTGGTGTAGCAAAACCGTAAATACGATAAGAAAAACAAATCAAACGTGGAGTAAAATCGTTTCCGATGCCTTATCATATCGTATAAATCGAATTTCTATTGCAACTAGAATTGAAATATTTGCTCCGATATCCGAGCCAAAATCTAAAGAATAAAATTCCGAAATTATATTACATTCAAAACAGATGACGTTCCAACTGTAACATCTGGAAACAGTAAAGTTACTAAAGACAATTATCACTCGCTGCTAAAACCTTATTCTCTACCATGGTGAATATTTCACCCGATAAAAAACTCAATGTGAGAGGGGAACATAAAAACGAATTCTCAATAAGATTTCTGCTCACTATTTGTAGCAAACGTTGAGCTTTTACCGAGATGAAATTTCGTGTTTTAGTAAAAAAGAGTAACTGCAGTTCTAGTTGATATAAATCAGGGCTGTTTTTCGTTTTTCTAACTTATGGTATTGCTCAGATAAAGTGCTGCATGGAAAGCATAATACATAACAGAATTTCAAATACACAAAGGAAAGGATTTAGGGTGATCTTTCCTATCAAATCAAATAAAATCGTTTCGGCACAATTTCATCAAGAAACAAAAATAAGGCCGTGTTATTATTATATCTAACCATTATCTTCTGAAAAATGTTTTATTTAAGATAATTACTTTTAAGATAACGGATAACAATAAAGAAGGGTCATTTTTGGCGAGAAAAGTGGAACTAATAATGTAATAATATTTAAAAGCTGGAATTATTATTCTTTTCTCTTATCATTTACAGACACAGACACAGCGTAGAAGGACTTTAAGGAATTTGATTTTTAATAAATCTATATGTTGACTTCAATCCTCGATGTGTCGATATATCAACTTTAAAACTTGACATTTTAACACTAAACCTCGACATTTCAACTTTAAAACTCGATATGTTGACTTTAAGCTCAACATGTCGACTTCGAAACTTAACATGTTGACATTAACACTTGACATTTCAACTTTAAAACTCCATATGTCGACTTTAAACTCAACATGTCGACTTTCAAGAATGACGTGCAAAAGAATTAGATATTACCTTTTTCAAGCCATGGCGGACTCCATAGTTTTTAAATCATATAAAGCTAAAGATTAGCTACTTTATTCGGTAGATAATCGATATAATCTAACGTTAGGTTATATAATCTAAGACTGTAGTCTACTTGTGTAAGAAATTAAACAGTGAACATTCACATTAGCTTTCAGATCATTTACAATAATTATACGATATAATAACGGCTCAAGAATAGAGCCATTGTTGAAAAAGAATTTGATATCTACAGTAAAACTTTCTATTCCCTTACATACTTTAACCGCCGAAATATTATTTCCAATCAAGTCACAATCAACAAACAGATACATAGTTTAGCAGCAAATAACGAGACTGATTTTCTTTTAACTATGAATTTTATTCTTTTTACAAATCAAGGTTATTCCCTTCAAAGTAGTTTCCTTAGGCAGCTACATGCGGATGGAGGTGTTTTTTCCATTGTTCATAGCAATCGTGGAAGGCTTCCGCTGGAACGCCTTTCAACTCGTCGGTTATGCACCTCTGGATATTATCCAAAGTACCAAAGTGGCGCCCGTTCAAGTGGTTTTTCTGCCGGTGAAATTAAGAAAATGTCATAGAAAGGAAGAAGAAGAAGACCTGTGTATATTAAGAACGGAAGATTAAGAAAAATATTAGGATCCATAAAAGTGGGAGAAGACGAACATCGACAAAGAATGAATCACGAACTGTTGGAACAAATAGAAGGAGAGAGTATAGTAACACATATAACATACACAACGTATAAAATGGCTAGGATATGTAATGCGAGCAGAAAAGGAAAGAACAATCAGAAAAATAACAGAATGGACTACCAAAGGCGAAGAGGAAAACCGAGATTAAGATGGATAGACGACGTTATAAAAGATCTAAGTATGCATATTAGGAATAATATCATGGAAAAACAAATACAGAGATAGGAGAAGATGAAAAGAGATTGCAGAAACAGCAAAGACAAACAATAAACTCTGAAAGAAGCAAACGAAAAAAATGGAATTTATCCAACACAAAAAATTGATAATGAAAGCTTTTAAAAAGCAGCCACAACTGTTCGCGGTTAAAGTGCTTTTAATAAGAATAATAGGAATTGAGATCCGGCGAACCAGAAGAATTCTTTTTTCTACCAAAAATTCGTCGATGAAGACTGGCATGTGACATGGGACGTTGTCGTGGTGCAGCATCGAAGTGCGTGCAATGCCTGGTCGCACATGTGCCACCCTCTTCCTGAGCCTTTCCTATAAAAAGTTTGATTAACAATTTGTCCTGGCGGCACAAATTCCTTGTGGACCCTTGACTGTCAAAAAAAAACAAATGAGCTTCAATTTGATTTTCAATTTGCTTATTCTCGCTTTCTTGGGACGAAGAGAGTTTGCAGTGTGCCACTCTTGACTTTGGCGTTTTGTCTCGGGATCGTACTCAAAAATCCATGATTCATGGCGACAGAAGAATTCTGGCTCCTGCTCAAGGCGGTGCAAAAGATCAAGACTCACATTCCTACGATTGGCGTTCTTAACCATCTTGGCGCACACTTATTATCACATGACCAAATCCTGTGTTAAAATCTGATGAAGGTTCAAATTTAACTCACTACTGATTATTCTCAACGTCAATCGACGGTCTGTCATCACAAAAGTCCTCGCTCTTTCCACATTGTCGTCAATATTACTGCACGAAGTTCTCCGGTTTTTCTCGGCCTCTAAAAAGACCTAGTGTCATCTGAACAATTGTGGCATGGATGAGAAATGTTCTCCATGAGCCTTTTGTAACTTTTCATGGGTTACAGTAGCGGTTTCCAAACTTTACACAAAATTTGATATTTACCAGTCCAATTTGGTAACGCACCTCACCAATACAATTTCACTTCAGACGCTCTCAACAATCGCGTAGCAGCTCTAACAAGTTCAAACTTATACTGAGTCCCCGGCAGGGATTATTCCAACTGCTGTGTGAAGGAGGATGCAGCAGCGTTGTCGGTTCGTGCACAGTGTTGTCAGTCTTATTATATTTCTGCCAAACCTTGTATACTTACTACAAATTTAGTTTGATCCAAGACTTGTTTACAAACTCAGTTTCAGTAGCTTTTCATTCCATTATTCCGTTTAGGAATGTTACTTTCCCAAATTCAGTGCCGGAAAGTGACAGCGATTTCTGAAAAATCAGAAAATCGCATAGCAACCATCCTTACTAGATTATTATCTACTTTAAAAGGAAATGTCAAATTTGACAACTTAAAAACTTACAAAATGATAGTTTAGGACGATTCCTAAACGTTTGTAGGAAAAACGTTGTTCATAACACGTGCGGGAAGAGCGATTCCGAAACTCATGCAGGTACAGAAACTCGCTGCGGTCGTTTCTGTAACGTCCTGCATTCGTTTCGGAATCGCTAACTTCCCGCACTTGTTATGAAAATAACTATTTCGTCTCCCTGGTTTTTCGAAAATTCCTTATCCAATTGGAAAATTGTTTTTTTATTCAGGACAACCGTACCTACTTAACTTTTCTATAGAAACCCTATTTAGCTATTCATATTTTACAACAATAATAATATTTACATTTTCAGCACTTAATAATTAACCTAGCTATCTAAATTTTTATATTACTTTTTTTAACTAAATCCGCATTAAACAATTAATTGTTATTTCATCAACAATAAATTCGTAAACTCCAATTAATATCATCTCAGTATATTACCAGAAATTCGACTCTCATAAAACCATCATCTAGAACGCTCGAGAAAAATCTCGAAGCAATGACTCACAGGAATTATTTTTTATTATTTTCTGTTCCTGAAGTAACCCACCAGTTACCAACATTCTTTAATAATTGCACTAGGATATGAAGCATTAAAATCTAAAACCATTTTTAGACTCTTGCTGAACATGCGAAAAGTTAAGACATACTTTCAAATGAAGCTTCTTTTAGACGTCTGATAAAAAATTCAACATTTTTTTTGTTAGAGTTATGGCAGATTTTTGTTTAAAAAAACAATTGTCTCATCTTGTTTATGAAAAAAAAGCAACCTGTTTACTATTGAAGCAAGTGGTGCAACATGTTATTCATTATTTGAGTAATTTTTAACATAATAGGATTGATTTTAAAACAAACAAGACACATTATTGTCAAAGACTAGGCAATCGTAAACCTGTGGGACATCTTTCTTAATTGAACTGTAACTATATCTGCCCTTGATATCGTCAAAGTTAGCCTAGCTGCCTTATAAACCAAAGCTCTCGGGTTCGGTACCGATGGAAGTCAGGTCAAAATTACAATTTTAGAAAAACGAAGTGGAGGAGCAGTCAAAAACCGTACACCAAATTTTTTGTGGTTCAACAATTACATCAGCAAATTGGCCTTTCTTTGGGAGCAACTCAAGAACAAAAAAGCAACAATTCGATAGTTTTGTAAAATGCGATTTGAAATTATGGACGCAGGGTTAGATATTGTATTGACGAAGGTGTATTTTTCAAAATGAGGTAATTTGAGGTAAATATTGCCTACATTGGATTTTCTAATTGCATTATTTTAAAACGGTTAAACCGCTAAAAGTAAGGTTATGTTGTAAAATAAAAAAGATAGGCAACCATTACTTTTGGGTTTAGCGATGGAAGCCCATCGATTTTTTATTTCGATATTCATTTTAGTGCATTTTAGTGAATTGAAATTTTTTCAACAATCATCAATGTAAGACATATTAAACTTGAACTTGTGAACACCCGTTACAAAGACATCGTAAAATCATCCTTTGCTAATTAACAGTTTAATGAAAAGATTTGTTCTTATTAATTTAAAATCATCAAATCTCTTACATTACCACCCACAGTGATCAAATAGAACACAACCAACTATCACAATTTTGCAATTTTCAATATTAGTCTTTCGCTATGCTACCAAACTAATTACTAGAAAGCTCAAAGGTGTTTTCCCGTGTTATTTTCATTATATCGCCAGCGAGCTTTAATAAAAACTTTGTCACACTTTTACAAAGTTTGACAACAGAGAGTTTATTTGGAAACGTGTTTGTGATATCTGATACCTAAAGTTTCAATGGCAAGCTACTAACTAACTGCCTGTGAAATACCTTTGCAGAGATTGTTTTACCAACTAAAACTGTATTACATCTACGTCGCAGATTTTTTGCAGAAAATTCCACCCAGGTTATAGTATTTCGTAAATCCATTATATTTTTACATTTGTATAAATAAACTAATTACAACACTCATTTAAAGATAATACAAAAAATATTTGGCATCTTATTCCAAGGTTAACCACCCTTTATTTCTTTAATTTGATTTTTATTTTTGTACGTTCCTTTTTATACAAACAATTACTCAACAAATTGTACTTTTACCTCCATACCTTTTTGTTTGATTAAATTTCTTTCTATGGGAAAATTAATTTGTTATTTAATTTTAGTGGCAATTTTTAGGACAGTAAAGATCCATTTCTATAGATAACAATAAAATTTTAAATTCCCTCCTATTGAATACTTTTTGTTATAATTTATTGAATCAGTTTAGGAATCAGAACAGGTGCATTGTCCTGATGAAAGAAGGTTTCTTTCTGGTAATGTGCGGTCGCTTTTTCTTGATTTCTTCGCTCAAATTTTACAGCAAGTTTGTGTAGTACATACTCTTCAGTGATTGTCTTTCCTTTTTCCAAGGTTCCAAGGTTACACTTGAAACGCTCCAAGCACGCAAACGAAATGTCCTTTCGAACACGCTTTTGGTCTAAAGTCAGCAAACGCGGCACCCATAGCGCATAAAGCTTTTGCAAGTCCAAATATTCATGTACAATGTTATAAACTCGTTCGCTTGAGATCCCTACCAAGTCTGCTATCTCCCTGATCTTCAATATTCGGTCACTCAAAACTATTTTATGGATCTTAGTCACCATATCCGAAGTTGTCACATCATTTAGGCGTTCGATGACCGGTTTAACTTCGGTACTCGTTCGGCCACGTTTAAATTCAGCAATCCACAAAAGTAGGGCCTTAAATGAAGAAGAAAACTCGCTAACGATCTAGCTTCCTTTTTATTTGAGTCGCCGTTTTCCCCTTCAAAAATAGTTATTTATGTTACAAGTACAAAAAGTAGGACTTTTTTGGACGAGCCGCGTTTTATGGCCGAGCGAGCGCGCGAGCGAGGCAAATAAGTAAGGCGAGTCTAAAAGTCCGTTTTTGTACGAGTTCCATACATAATTTTATGTTCGACTGCCCTGAAATGATATTTCTTACTTAAAATAATGACGTTTAATTTAATATGACAGTTTGATATGACTTTGTTACTATGACTACCTACCTAAAAAGTTAAAAGGCACTAGTCCAAAAAAGTGGGTCTTTTTGGACACTAAAAATTGTCAAAAATGACATATTTTTGAAACAGTCGAACATAAACAAAATTTTATCACGGCACCAACCTTCTTTCTGTCCTTCATTTTTGAAAATGCTAGCACATCGCGTGACCAAACAATAACCTCACAATGCACTGAGCTGAAACTCGGCAAGTGCTCGTTTGAAGAATCAGACTTATCGTCTGTACATCGATTTTGATTATGGTGCTGCCATTTCTACATCATTTGCCTCACTTTTCAAACGACTCATGTACGGTTTGATCGCGTTGAGGGCTATATTAAACCTGAGATTGGTAACGTTACTCACTGTTATCGTTTCCTATTGGTAACCTCCGTTTTAATCTGGTATACAGCGAACATGCACCTAGACTATATGCCTTAACTATTATTGAAGTACAGATTAGGACACCGCATTTAGTTTTATGTGAGGATTTCTTGTTTATAATCGGGTATAACATGCTAACTTTTTACTAATATGTAACCTTATGTCCAAGTATAGTCCGAGATACGACGTATACGACGTGTTCAAGAAGTATAAGGGTTTACCTGTAAGATTCTCACAATTAAAATGATGTGATTGTTTGCAATACGTCTGAAGGTATCTTTTTTATCATTTTGTATATAAGTCCTTTAGCGCAGACTTGAGAAATGAGCAATGAGAACATATGATAAAATCTCCCAAACATTAACACAAAAAAAGTTTTTCTTCAAATGGACAGCTAACTAAGCTGGAAAACGAAATATGTCCAACAAGACCGTTTGACAACAGCACTAAGGGAAAAAGCAATACACTCTCAGTTCTTCGTCAAGCGTCTTGAAGTCTATCGGTCTGAGGTCCGGGACTGCAGGGTTCGTGCATATCAGAATAATGTCTGTAACTCACTAGTGTATCAGATCATTGTTTTCCATGAAAATCTTCTTACTTCCTGCACAGCATGTAAGGTCCATCCCGAGCCACTCGTGTATATATTATCAGCATTCGTCACTTATGCCGGCCGTGATACTACTGTCCATTTTACCCTGTAACAAGTAGATAGCCAACACTTTTACAAGCTCACGATTCTTAAATTTAATTTTTTGTATGTATGTATTATTCATCTTTTGAGCTATATTTGTGATTTCTCTCAATCTCTTTCACTGTATCTCTCTATTCTTTTCTGTCGCTCCTCCCGCCGTCTCTATCTCGCTCCTTTCCCCTCACTCCCTACTATTGCTCTATGTATGTGTGCTTTTTCCATATCTTTACCTGCTCATATTCTTTTAGAATATTACATCTACTACTGGTCCCAACTCTTGATCTTCCAATCTTCTAATTATTTTCTCCTACCTTCTGCTTCATAAATATATGGCTTTCCACATTCTTCCCTAATTTTTCGTGGTGGTTCTCTCCCATCCTTTTAGTTGGTTCGTTGCGTTTTTACTCTATTTGACCCTGTTTTTGATTTACTATTCACTTCCATAATTGTTTTTGGATGCTTATTAATTTTCTTTTGGCTGCAAATTCCTCCTGCCTTATTATACACAGCGTAAGTGAACGGAAAGCCTGACTTCAGATCCTGCAGGCCCATAACATAGTTATTTCCTTTCATTTATTTCTGTCACACACGTAGTTTTCCAAATTCTTCTTTGTAGACTGATTCCATTTCTTCTTCGGTCTCGCTCTTTTTTGACTTCTGATGTTTACCACGGCATCGCCACCCTGATTTCTCCAATATCTCTAGATGTTCAAGTCATTACATTCTTCTAGATTTAATAGCTCCTTATACATATCGTATAATTCGTCATCAGTTCCTCTTGTACACGTTACCCCACCAAACACTCTTCGTAGTATCTTCCTTTTCCGGTACAATTGTTACCCTTTACAATTCTAAGCATAGTTTCGTTATCTTCCTCATATATGTTAGTCGCCAAAATGTCTAAAGACATTTAGGTAGCTGTCTATTTCTTCCAATTCCCAAGTTATTCGTTTTTTCTTTTGATTTTGAAGTTATCGCTAGAATTTCTTCCCGGTTCGTTCTATAATTTCATTTGGTTTTTCCTTGTTATATTGGAGTCCCGTATTTCCAACTGCTTCTATTAATTTTCTTGTAACTGTTTCCAAGACTGTTGTGCTCCTTGTTAACAACGAAACGTCATCTGCGTAGTGCCTACCCTACTTCTTCTGAATAGTATTTCATTTCACTTAATTCTACATTTACGTATTATTTTTAGTGCTAAATTAAATAGGTGGATTTCCCTGCCTTATTCCCTTCTTTACCTCACACTCGCTAGTTAATTTAACATTTAGGCTTCGTACATTGTGTTGTACGAGGGATGTTCAACTTATAACCGGAATTTTCATTTTATTAAGAAAAACAAAGCAATAACGTTACAAATTTAACTCTTATTTCTCAACATAGTCCCCTTCTTTCGCGATACACTTTTGCTAGCTTTCCACTGGCTTCCTGATTGCCTTTTCATAGAAGGTTTTTGGTTGTTTTCGCAGTCACAAATGCGCAACTTCGATAACAGTATTAATTTGACTCAATTTTCTTGCCGCTTAGGTGTTCTTTCAAGGAACTAAACAGATAAAATGATAAAAGGACTATAAGGTGTGCTTGGCAAAACTTCTCAGTAAATGTTTTGTAAAGTTTGGACTGTTGCTATCGCCGTGTGGGAGCAAGTGTTGTCGTGGAGTAAACGAACACTATGGACTGAAGAATTCCGCGAAAAGCTGGCTTGACTTTATTTTGCAGCAAATTGCTGTCATATTCAGCGTTAACAGTTTCGTAGAGAAAATTAATACTGATGAGTCTAATAATTGATTTCATTCACAGCGGTGGAGGTACGTGGAGTAGGTGGTGCGTTAGTCATACCTTTTCTCTTGTGATTTTCGAAAATTCATAAACTTGTGCAAAAATATGTTCCTCGAACTGCGTAGAAAGTCTTATCAAAATTTCAGAGAGTTTTGCCCTTCCTCTAACTAAAAACTTCATAATTCTTCTTTGTGCAACAGAACTTGAAACTTCCATGTTCAACATTCAACAATTTTAGTAAGCAAATGAATTACTGGTGATCTGATTTCATCAATATGTCAAAAAAGAATAAAATTTTAATAAGCACAAAGTTCGGTGGCTTTGTAGCAACTAGAATTTAAGAAAACTAAAAAATCTCTCACTTCACTAGTATTTATCTCCTTACTCAACCAAAATAAGATTTTTATGCGATTACTTTCAAGGATTATATCACGAGTAACCCAACCTTTACCTGAATATCCCTTACTGTTCACGTATCTTACTCGTTTCGTGGGACAACATTCATTAAAATAATACAGATTATTATTTATAAAATTTTGAAAAGCATCATTTATGTCTAGGTTATCCACATCAGACCAGTTGCAGTTCGCCAATTTATTTTGAAGCTGGTTTACAACTTTTCGGGTAATTTGTCTTTTGTATGAAGGCAATTTTGAAGTTTTACCAAAGAGAGGAGATGTAAATTCAATCGTCATGATATGAGCAAAGTGGTCTGCGATCAATGGATTAACTACTTGTAATTTATACCAATTTTGTGGAAGTGAAGATACCATGTAATCTATACACAAAACTAATAAAAATCATTTTTACAAAATAAAACGTAAATAAAAGTATAAATGAAAAGATATATAAATAAATGAAAACTAAGAAAACTAATTAATATCCTATAGTAAAGGAACTTTTGTTTAAATAATCACTTCGTAATTATAATTTCACTGATTACTTCCCGTTTTATAATTAACTAAAAACTTCTTTACCCTTTTACTACACTTCACTTGTAACTTCACTTGTACCATCTCCTTCTTTTCGTCTCTATTTCGTCACTGCTCTCAATTTACTCCTATGCCTCGCTATGATTTCTGCCTGGTTCCAAGTGAACCCTCTGTTATTCAGTACTTCTTCTATTTCTTTATCCCATATCTTACTTGGTCTACCCTTCTTTCTTGTGCCAGTGGCCTTTGCTTCCCATACTTTCCTAACTTGTCTTTCTTCAGGCAATCTTTTCATGTGTCCCCACCACCGTAATTGAGCCTTCTCTATGTACTTTCTAGCACTCTCTATTTTCAGTCTTTCTCTTATGTCTTCATTCCTTATTTTGTCCATTATCGTTACTTTTGCTACCTTCCTCAGATACTTCATTTCTAATACCTGTATCTTCTTATGTAACTTCTCAGTTAGTACCCACGTTTCACTTCCGTATAGTAAAGTTGGTAGATATATGGTTTTGTAAATTGTCATTTTTGTTTTGTTACTAATTTCGTTTTTATTAATAAATCGTCTGTTAATCCCGTGGAACAGTTTTGTCGTTGTCGTGATTCTGTTGTTAATTTCTTCTTCCATTTTGCCGGCTCTGTCTATGGTTATTCCTAGATACTTTATGTTTTCGACTTGGTCCACTGTCTGATTGTTGATTTTTCTGCTGACTCTCCTTTCCTTGTTGTTTGTTATCGCTATTACTTTTGTCTTGTTGATGTTTATTTTCATTTCTTTTCTTTCTAGCTCCTCGACCCATAAGTTAACATTAATTTGTAAGCTTTTTTCTGTACTAGCCATTATTGCGACGTCATCTGCAAATACACAGTCTCCTACTTCCACCGGTTTTAGTTTGTGGTATCCCATCTTCTTGCTTTTACTGCTGACATTTCTTATAATTTCGTCCATGAAGGTGATAAAGAGCAGTGGGCTAAGATTGCCTCCTTGTCTGACTCCCTGCATTGTCCTAAATTTCTTTGTCTCTAAATTGTCTTTTCTTACTACGTTTTCTCTTTTTTTGGTATAGTGATTTGATAGCGCCTATCAATTTATTATTAATCTTGTTTCTTTCTAGTGCCTTCTTTGCCTTGCTACCTTGTCGCAGGCCTTTTCTAGATCAAAAAGGCATATATATACTTCTTTATTGTAGGGTAGCGTTTTCCCTATCCATTATCTCTATCTCTATCTCTATTACCAAAGTAGTTGATATTAAAATCTCCACATAATATCATATAATTAGATTTATTAGATGCAAACCTTAAGGCAGACATTAAGTTATTAAAGAAAACGTTTATATCGCCATTTGGCGGACGATACACAGTACATATAATAACTTTTTTCTACAACCACCATGGAAAGTGGGATTTTCAGACTTCGTCTCCATAGATACGAGTATTGAAAATGAGTGTTTGCCGAACAAGTGAAAATTAGCGTGCGGAAAGTTTACTTTCCGCACGCAAATCTGGATTAATCTGGATTTGCGTGCGGAAAGTAAACTTTCCACACTCAAATTTTGATTTGCGTGCGGAAAGTAAACTTTCCACACGCTAATTTGTTTACTTTCCGCACGCAAATCAAAATGTCATAAATGACATTTGATGAATGTCAGATTTGATTTTGCAGAAATATTTAAATTTTTTGTGGTTGTAGAAAAAATAGTGTGTAATACATGTGTTGAAAGCTTGTATTTGCCACACTCATGTGACTGCAGCACTCACTAGCGTTCGTGCTGCAAACTTCACATTCGTGTGGCAAACGCAAGCTTTCAACACTTGTATTACAAATTACTATTTTGTTATTAATAGATACGCAAACACCATACATTTCAATATGACATTCTATAGATAACTGCTCAAACAGATCAATATTCTCAATAATAATTTTACTATTAGCCAGTATTGTGAACCACCATGTTCGTTACTTTTTCTAGTGAAGCAAGATACCAGTTTAAAATTTTCTAAATAAAAGTTATTCTTATTATTTTCATTTAACCAATGTTCCGATATACAGAGAATATCAGCACCATAGTACGTAACAAAAATTTCAAATTGGTCAGTCTTATTTATTATACTACGTACATTAACGTGTGAAAGTTTCAAGATATTGTTACACGTATTACTACAATAAACAAATTTTTTATTGATATTATTGGTCTTACATGTATTAGGTCTTCTTAGATGAGACACTTATTGTGAAATATAAGTGAATAAAGCAAGCATAAAAATTATGCTGTAAATGGCCATTCCCACTAATTTATTTATTATTCTAAAGGTTTTTTCAACATATCTCAAACAAAAATGTTCAGAAACAAGTCCCAAGCACATTCCACCTGATTTTTCCTCGAAAATCCGTAATAGATATAGAACTAAGATTAATGATTTTACATGTAATTTCCCTATGTTGCGTTTTGAAACGGGACATACGGTACAACCTATTGTTTCTTTGAAAGTTCTATATTTGTTAGCTCCTACTGATTTTCCTTGCATTTTCACTATTTAACTTACATGTTTATAATCTTTTTTTCACTACTAGTATCAGAAGATGTCATTATTGACCTTATTTTCGAGCCCAGAAGATGAATTTCTCTCCTAGTGGTCAATAATTTTTTATTATTGACTACTGGTTAATAATAATAACAATTGCTATGCGCTCAGGTGCCTATTTTAAATATGTTTTACCCAAATGTCAATTGAAATTAACCTCTCCCCTTGTTTTCAAGCAAGGCTATTTGATTTTTGTGGATATTTAGAAATAAATATACGCATCTGTCATTTTATTTTTTATTTATGTAAAAATGACTAATTAAAAGGAATAAAGGTGCTAGTAGTGAAAAAAATAGTATATAAACCACGGTAGAGAAGACTTTTCTCAGCCTCACAACTTATTTCCCTCCATGCTTCGCATGTCGGGAAATAATACTGCTCGGCTGAGAAAAATGTCTTCTCTACCTTGGTCTATAATATACTATTATTTTGCTTTATTCCACTGTTATGATCTTAATGGCTTCATTATTGCTCTCAGTGGCATTCGAAGGTATTGCGTCTCCGATTTTGTTTCTACTTTTATTAATATCCGTTGCATTAAAAATTGTAGTTCCTGCGTTTATTATAAGCCGTACTATGGTTGCTGTATTCCTTTATTTGCATTTGTATTCATACATATCCCTTAGTTCATGGTATCAAAGGGAATTTTAGTACATTCGTGATACTTTAAACTTCCTCAACTCAATATCATTATGTAATGAATATTTTGTGAGAAATTCAATTTTCAGATACTTACTATAAAAACTAGCACAGTTTACCAATGATAATATCTAGAAGTTCAATTTATCAGAGGATAAAACCAATCCTAAATATTCAGAACCTAATTAGTTTTAAAATTTCAATTAGGTTTTCAAATGTTAAATGCGCCTTTGCTGAATTAAATGTATATTAAAAAGTGAAAAAATATTAATGGCAAGCTTTTTCTTTCTTTTTGTAGCCGTTTTATTTTCTATATTAGTATAGTAAAACTAAAGACACGTTCAAAGCTATTTTAAGACATGGCGAAAGGGTTCTATAAGGTTCAGGTCACCAGTAAATCGACCTGCCCCTTTAACCGTTGAAGTTTGCAACTAAACTCTTTTGGCTCAAACTTGTTTTTTATTAGATAAAAGTTGAAAATTTTGTTTATTTTTATACCAACGGATCAATGGGCCCCAGTTTTTTTTCCGAACGTAGTCAGCATACTTACATTTAAGTAGCTAAGACTTATTTATAAATAATTTTATGAACGTTTTACTTATATATCAGTTAACAAAGGCAATATCTTTATAAACATGTTAAAGTTTTATAAATTTAAAACATTCCATTAAAATATTAAACCCCAATATTAACTGAGTTTAAATCAGTCAACAACAGGCAGATAGCTAACACACCTTCAAGCTTTGATCCGAAAAATTAAAAAACAAAATTTGCCTGAAAGTAGTCACTGAAAATACAGAATAATGAAACCGTATAGCTATCCGAACAGCATCATTTCTTCAAACACTTTAAACACCATAATTATTCAGTATCCTTTATACATCGCATTCCGCTCCAGTGCTCAAATAAACCAGTCCTACATTCATTCCGATTCACGTACGTTCTTCTCTAATTAAGTTTACAGTAGTTCATTAACTAGAAGGATAACACGGACCTATGCAGTTGACGTATTTCATTTTGTAAAATGTGAAAGTGCTGACCCACAGTTCTCTAGACTGTAATTTTTCTTTTACGTTTCATTCCCATACTTTACTTTTAAACTCTCCAGCTTGAATAAATTTAATTTACAGAACTGTAATATTATGTACCAAATTACGTTTTCATCACAGGAACGATGATAAACAGGGTTGAATAATTGTGAGCTTATACTAATATCCTCCGAATGTCGGAGGAATAAGTGCGAAATTAGACTTTATACCATTGCAAAAATAAACCACCTGACTTTTTATCATTTAGTAAATAAATATGTTTCTTACAATAATGAAACTTTTCATTAGCGTATTGATTATCCCTATGAAGTTTTCTGTTAAGCTTCCCAAAGCTTTACCAATACTTCAGAATTGTATATTTGACCTTCTCCACTTCCATATAAATTGGTATTCTTCTTCTTCAAGTGCCTTGACCGTTATCGGTCATTGGCGATCATGTTGACTACCATATTTGCGATCCTTATTTTGTCAACTGCTGCTCTGAAAAGCTGTACTGTGGATTGTCTGTACCGCTGCCTCAGGTTTATTAACCATGAGATCCTTCGTCTACCAGGTGCTACACCAGCACTAGGTGAAGTATATCGATAGTTATCCGGAGGTGATAACCCTAAATAAACCCACTACTCTGTTGCGTGGGCTTGAGGTTCCAAAAGAAAATAGTACCCACTAAATAATAGAAACTAACGATGTTCCTTGGGCGCCAGATCCTTAATAATGTAAACTGTCTTCAGTCGCATCTCCTGAGAATAAACCTCCAAAGTGAATTGACTTGATAATAAAACGCAAGGCTTGTTAATTAACGAATTAGAATATATTAACTTATCAGCAAAATTATACATATACACAATTGAAATTAAGTTATCGTTCAAGTAAAAAAAAATAAATAAATAAATTACTAAGTTCGGAATCAAACATAAATCTAAACAAACTAAATCTAACTGAATGGAATGTTCAAAATAACACCAGATCGTAATTAAACGAAAGCAAAGTGTAATGTTCAAAGTAACACAAAATCGTAATTAAACGAAAGAAAAAAAACTATATGGAATGTTCAAAATAAGGAATATCGTAACTAAACGAAAGTAAAATCCTCTGAGGATTCGCAAGGATCAGGTAATCTTAAACTAAATTAATAAATAATGCATACGGGGAAAATGAGCTCCCTTTGTCGTCTTTGCGGTTATAAATAACAATAATACCATAATAATATTAATACGTCTTACGAGACCTATCGGCACCAATAATCAATTACGATTGAATATTAAAAAATAATAATAATTGACTAAGCTTAAACGCGAAAATTTGAATATTGTTGAACAACACGTGGATAACAGTTGTTTTCTACCAACGAACAACAGGTGGTTGTACACGTCGTACACGGAAAAACAGCAACAAGCAGCACAAGAAGTACAGGAAGTACTAAAAAGGGCAAAAGATTTTAAATCCCTTCGGAATTCTTTAGGCAAAATGGTCGACGAACAGAATATATCCCAATAAAGGTTTAAAATGGCAATCAAATATAAAACTCGTTAACGTTTAAATTTTACTAAAGGCCTACAAGGCTAACTGATACCATTTTATAATGTCGTACCTCAGGATGATTCAAATATTTTTGGTAAAACCAAACTAAGACCAAGGTAACGATCTGTTTACGACAAACGTCAAATATAGAAGAAGCTAACTAATAAATTTGCTAACAGAATTCTCTGAAGAAAACCAACCTAGAAATAACTAATTCCACTAAAGATTCTAAATCCACTAAGCGAAAATTCAAAGTAAGAAGAACCGCCTAAAACGTATGCATGTATGCAACCAAACAATCTTGACGGAACTGGGGAAGTTTAAAGAAAAGAATATAACCAGACTAAAATTAATCCAATAATTTACGTAAAACAGCAAGGAGCAATTTCTACTGTAACACAGGGGTGCCATTCTTCGTATATGTTGCATCCCAGACTTTTTCCAGCTGTACACCGTTTACTTCAATACCGTTGTTTTGCGGTATATTGTTCTTACTTAATACCATATGTTTAGTTTTCGATGTATTTAAGCTTTAGGCCAAAATCTTTGCAGGTTCTGTTGAGCCTTTCCATAAGTGTCTGAGATCTTCGTTGTTACTTGCAAGAATCAGAATTCATAGGCATATCTAATATTGTTTATCGTCTTTCTATTTACTACGATTCCCTTTTGTACATCGTGTAATGTTTCCTTAAATGGCTCTTCTGTGTACAAATTGCAAAAGAGAGGTGATAATATACAACCCTGTCGTACGCCACGTTTTATGCCTACTGCTTCTGTTATTTATTGTCACACTCTAACTATGGCTGTTTGGTGCCAATATAGGTTACCGATTTATCTACAAATCTTTGTCATCGATCGCAGTTGTTTTGAGGATTTTCAGCAGTTTATCGTGTCATACCTTGTCAAAAGCCTTTTCAAAGTCGATTAGGCATATAATATGCACATCACAGTTGGCATCTTGGCAACATTATATCAACACTTGCACTGCAAAGAAAGCTTCCCGTGTACCCAGTCCGCTTCTTAATCCGAATTGAGATCCACTTAAATTTTGTTCTATTCTTCGGTATATTCTAGCACGTAAAAATACTTTCAGCAGGTGGCTCATTAGGCTTACATTTGGTAGCATTTTTCTTTGGAATCGTAGTAAAAGTAGATTCCAGCCATTCTGTTGGCAATATTCCTGTATTGTATATTTTACTGAATAAGTTTGTTAACATTGTCCCCTAGCATTTTTAGTATTTCACTTTTCAGTCCATCTGGTCCAGTTGCTTTGCCACTCTTTCCTAGTTTTGTTGCTCCTTCCACTTCGTCTTTTGTAATACTTAGTTCAATTCTTACATCATTCATGTTGTGTGCTGTATTTCTATCGTCATTAAATATTTCTAATTTTTTATGTTCTCTTATAAGCATTCCTTCGTCATTTTCTAAGCCTCTGTTGTTTGTATTTCTTTTTAATTCCGATACATCTTTTATTTTTTTGTGAATGTTAAACATGTAATGTTTTTTTAGTATTAAGAAGTATAAATTTGTATTAAGAAGTTTAATAAGTTTTAATACAATAATTGAAAATAATTGCCGCTAAATCCATTTACTTCCTTAGAGAAGTAAAATTACACTTATTTTCGCACTTCCATAGCAAGCCATATGGTTAAATCAAGCTATTTCATTCAAATTCGGTGTGGTGAGTGCAATTTGCCAATATTTCAGTAAAGAAAGCATACCCCCAAGAAGTGAGTGAATCCCTAAAAATTTAATTTCTGAAATATAATATTTTCCATTAAATTCTTCTTCTTCCTGTTGGATGGAGCATAGGGCATCCTTGAATGTTTCGAAAGCTAGATGTATATGGCAGGGTCGCCACTCTTCCACTAGGCCGCTTCACTTCTTTCTGTCTATTGCTATTCTTTTATTTCTCTGCAAGTTTTGTTTCTTCTCTCAATCTCTCCTTGAGTGCTGCTTCTCCATGTTTCTAAGGGTCTATCCTGTTTCCTTTTTCCACTCACACAATATTCAAAAGCCTGTTTTGGTATATTGTCGTTTGATCTTCTAAGAGAATGCCCAATCCGGTTCCATTTACGTCTTTTGATAGTGTTTTCTATTGGTTCTTCTGTTGTTTTATTCCACAAATCTTCGTTACTAATTCTGGTTGCCCAAAACATGTTACATAAATAATTCTCAAACATTTGTTTGTGACTACTTGTATTATTCTTAAACGTGTTACCTTAGTTGTTTTCTAGGTTTCAACTCCATACAATAAAACACTTTTTACGTTTGACCTAAATATCTTCAATTTTGTTTCTTTTGTGATGTTTCTCGATTACCAAATGACCATATCTTATGCAAGGCATTGAATGATTTGCAGGCCAAAGCTTCCAAGAGAGCAAAACTTTCCTACTTCTTGTATATTTTCCCCATCAATGAGTATGTTATTTTCGTCATTTGGGTTTTTTGTCAATAGCTTAACTTTGTCTGTGTTTATGTATAATCCTATTTCTTTTGATGTATTAGCTAATCTGTTTGTTTTTCTTCGCATGTGCTGTTATTTTCAGTAAGAACGCATAATATATCATCTGCGAAATCTAAATCCTCAAACTTTTTTTTAAATCCCTCAGTTTATCCCTGTTCTACCATCTACAGTATTCTTCATTACCCAATCAATTACAATGAGGAACGGCATAGGCGACATAGGTTGCAGTAATTGATCGTTATGTTGGATCCTTGCTGTGTAGTTATTGTAACTTATAGAACTTTTATAATTCTTAACTAAGTGTACATGTATGCTCAATACAAGATCTTTGTGGTTTGTAACGTGCTTGATTTTCTGTAAGTGTTTCTTCTATAACGTTTTTCGTTCTTTCTAGCATTATCTTAGTCAAAATTTTACTTGCTACACATAGTAAAGTGATCGCTGTCCAGTTCTCACAATCATTAGATTTCTTTTCTTTGGTAGTTTAATAATTATGCCTTCTTTCCAGTATAAATATAATTATTAATAATCGACAAATTTATCTTTCCGCAGTAAAAATTAAATGAAGCTAAGATTCTTCTGGTTGTACGAAAATAGTCATGGCAACGCGGGTTTTTTTCAAGACTTCTGAAGTAAAAAAGTAAACGTAGTACCTAAAAACCAAAGGACGAAATTAAATTCCGGACGGCAAGCAATTTAAAATTAATTTAAGGCAATTAAAGCGCTTAGTAATTCATTTAATATTCAATAATAAGACCCTTCATATTTTTACAGAAGAAACTTCAGCTTTTCTAATTCAATTTTAAATTAAGTAGCAATAAAATTGAAACATGAAACGAATTCATTACCTTCGGCTATATTAAAAGGCACAAATTGAAATACAAAAGCGAAATACTGTTATTAACCAATTATATAAAAGTACATTATTTACTCATACAGACAATAGGAAGAATGGATTTAAAAACCTTTTAAATTAAATATTCCTCAAATGTACGTTTTTCTAAAATTATCGGCAAATATTTACTTTCGCCAGTGAATAATTTATAATATACCGCGCTCAATGTGAAAGGCTTACTCTTTTTAATCAAATTTAGAACTTTATTTAAAAAGATGAAAGAACTTTACTAAAATACATTTTGGTATTTACTGGTAAATAGAAAAAATAATATGAAACAGAATGCTTACTCGGAATTAGTTTAGGGCAAAGTTAGCACTTTTACATTAATTTATTTAATTTATTGTTATTATTATGCATTTGAGAGTAAAATATGGATTTTTAGAGAGCAGCATTTATTTATTTATTTATTTAGTTGTTTATTATAGCCAGTCTGATTTAAAAAACTAAAACTAAAATAATAAATATAACAATAAAAATGGCACAACAGCAGGTAATTCTAAAGTTAAATTGGAAATAGCAATAACTAAAGCAACCAACAACTAAAACATCAAATGTCAATAGAACTTAAGCAAGTTTTACGAGACCAACTTTAGTTCACGTTGATGGTTCGAAAAAAGGTGGTAGGATACTTCCCAAGGGAAATATTCATTCTGGGGCAGAAGTAAATTGAATTAACCCAATTCACCTAATACATATGTATACAAAAGGTCTCCCAGGGGATTTCAAATGAATAAAAAAAATAATTTCTCATTCACCGTATAAAAGGTATTTAGAGTAAAGGCTTTAAATTGGATGCATTAATTTGTTTTAATCACTTTTTACTGGAATTGCTGCTTATTTAACATTCATGGGATTCTCTTTCAATTATGATTGTTGGAAATACAAAAAAAAATTGTTTAGGTTTTATTTTTGTTCCGGTTATAATATTCTCGTTAATTTCAATTTGAATAAAAAATACCTAAATTACAATAATTAATTTTCAGAAGTATTTTTAGCTCAAAATTAAGTTCTTTTGTTTTTTTAGTATTTTTATAATGGCAACAAAAAATGTGCAATTATTATGAATAGATTCAGTTTACGATAACTTCGAATTCTTTGCAATTGCTTACTCGGTTATTGTAATTCCTTACTTAGTTGAAGTTGAAAAGGAAACATTTACCTTTTTTTACTTATGAAGAGAGGGGAGGACAACTTTTAAATTTCAACTACTAACAATAATTAAGGTTTAATATTCATAACTAACTCTACTTTGAAATGTTTTTGATCATTAGTAGAACAGACTTTTCTCTTTGGAAAATCGCTATATATCGCTTTCCAACAAAAGTACCAAGAAATAAGCGTTGTTCTTCGTCCTTCGTCTCTTCTTCTTGTTCTCCTTGTGTTTCTTCTCATTATTGGCCATCTTTTTCTTCTTCTCCTTCTCCATATTCTAATTTTTCTCCTTTTTCTGCTTTTCCATTTGTTCTAAACCTACTTTTCAACTTACAATACATGTTTTACACCCACGAATTGAATCTAAACGAGTAATGGTTTTATTTAACAAATGAATAAATGCCACTCTCATAAAAGCTAAAAATTATTCCTAACTAGTAATTTCAGGAAGAGATATATAACAGGATTTTCAGTGCTTTCATTCAATTAACCAATAATAATTATACATATCCATCAGTTAAGCATTTTCTTTGAAATAACTATAGGCCATTCTCGTTATCGTTTGGTAAAACCATAGAAGAACAAACAAGTTACTCTTTGTAGTTTTTTCATTACAAAAATAGAATTTAACGATTTAATTCACCAGGAAAAGGAAACTAGAGGGTTTAATACTACCCATGTTCTATAGGGAAGTACTGCAGATTAACAACAAGTGAAACTCTTGAAAATTATGATATAAGTATACAGCAAAATAAGTTGGAAGAGACATTTTGAGGAGAATTGCAAACGAGTTAATACAGCGCTGTGGCAATGTAGGGGAGCGGTGGGCAGAAGAAGGGGTTATACTCCACGGATTGCCCACTGGATATACCTATGTCGGTATTATAAAACCACGATTACTAATGGGGCAATAGTCTGATGGAAGAGATATGAGCAAGCAGTAGTAAAGAAAAAGCAAGGACAAATACTTTATTAGATATAACAATAGCCAATATTGGCCATCCCACCCCTGCATATCGAAGCAGAAACAGTGGCGATGCTATTGTGGAGAAAAATCACACAAAGAGGTGACTGGAGAAGAAGGAGAGAAATCGTCAGGCATAGTAATATAAGCCATCATGCGCAACAAAGAGTGGTGACCATGAACATGCCCACAGACAAAATGCAAAAAGAGTACTGGTTTAACATGAATTGAGAAATTGTTATACCAAATAGAGGATATAGAAGACTCGGAGAGAACACTATGCTGCTATACAGGTGGCTCAAAAGATGAGCAGGAGCAATCAGAAGTAGGCATATTTATACCGTTTGTCACGTGCTAATTCCGCACTAAGACAACCTATAAGGCGACGTCGAAGTCGGTGGGTCGCGGCTAACAAGCAGTCGAAGAAGGGGGGTTCGAAATGCTTAATCCTTTAGATGGCGTGTCGTAATCGGGGGAAAAATGGGAACGTACCGCAGATGGTTCTTTCTGGATTCGAAGGGGTTGGGGTGGCTGCACCCTACTGCTGGATCTTACTTACCCTGTCTTACTGAAAGAAATACTGGTACTGGTAGCCAGGCTCACAAGGCTCTACACAATTATTATAATAAACACAAATAAACGGCAATAATGAATTAACAACGAAGTTTAATGAATGTAAAGATTATTCAAAATATGACACAGAATGAATTCATAAGTTCTAAATTATGTGAAAGGGGGATTGAGGGATGCCACATTTATTCAAGCTACAGCAAAGATAGTTAACAGCTAGGCTTAATCGCAATAAAATGTATGGCAATGCTAAAACTTAGGCTAAAAATCTGACTACAAATGATTTCAAACATGCAACATAAAATTGGTAAATGCCGTGGCAGTTCGCACTATTTCTATTGGTTACCACTGATGCCAAAAATAATACGCACTGAGGCATTTCTACCTAGTAAGCCTTCTCTGGCGTAGAAGTGATTCGGAGCCTACGTAAAGCTGTAGGTCCCATATGTTTGTAGGCTACCTGACACGCACACTGCAAACATATGGAGAGAATACGGCAACGCCATGTAAAGAGCCCGCCACGTCAAAAAGAAGAAGAATGGGAATAAACATTTCCATTGCAATGGGAAGATATGCGACTGTAGTTAATGGCACCATAGAATGTACAAGGCTAGAAGCAGCCCAAGACGCTAGACAAGATATACGAGTTCGGATAGTTAAGCGATGCTAAAAGCACTTTCAGCTAAAGCAGTCTGTTTAACCCTGGGAAAGGAATATAGACAGGTCTTACAAAATCTTGGCCTTAGGAAGAGATTATAGATTATCTGGGTACCGGGGCACAGTAATATGGAGAAAAACGAAATGGCAGATAAGTTAGCCCAGTAGGCACCAACTCTACATACACTGAACCGGCGCCAGCACTTGGAATCTCAAAGCAAAAAGTTAAAACAGACACGAAAAAATGGACTATGGAAAAAATGAGGAAAGAATGACAATATGTAAGCAACACATGTGAACAAACCAAAAATGGATAAAAGGAACACATAGGGTAACGATAGTTACTTACGCATCAAGGGAGGTAAACAGCATTTACCAATACTTCAGAATTGTATATTTGATTTTTTCCACTTCCATATAAATTGGTATTAAAAAGTTTAATAACTGAATGATTCTCCCCAGCAAGGTATCTGAAACCTTAAAAATCATTACCCCCCCCCCCAGGCAGAAATAGAAGCCTGCTCGTTAGATGGTTTTTCCCATAAGTGCCTTATTTACATCTAATTTATTTATTGTTCTGTGGCCTCTATAGCGTCAAGGTAAGCATAGCTAAAAACTTTAAAAGCTTCCGCCCGATGTCGTTAATGGCACACCTCAGCATTAAAGCGTTATAGAATCGACCATCGATATATGCAACTATTACAAGCCATGTACAAAAAAATCATCAATAACCGTACAAGAAGTCGAAGGAACCAATGCATAAAGCATGAAAGCTCCATATCACCAAAAACATTATCGTGGGATCGCACAGGAATAAATTAATATAAACGCGAAATACATGTTAAATCTTAGATTCTCCGACGACATTGTGCTTTTATATACCGATAACACCGATATGAACACGCTAGAGGAAATGATAACAGACTTACATGAGGTTGCAAGTAATGTCGGATTAAACATGAACATCGACAAAACAAAAATAACGACCAATGCTGCAGACGGACGAAGAATACGTCTAAACAATAAGATAATAGAGGTGGTAAATGAAAATTGGGCCAGAAAATATCAATGGCAGAACCAATACAAAAGGCCGTAATAAATGATAGAAGTATAACATTACCATGGGCGGCATTTGCAACGCTAAGCCAAATGTTTAAATCCAAAATCCCTCAACATCTTAAGACTAGGGTCTTAAAACATCTTAAAGCCAGTGTTTCCTCCCAACACTCACTTACGCCTCAGAGACCTGAGTATTCACAAAAACAAACATCGATAAACTAACACAAAAGAAATGGAAAGGTCAATGTTGGGTATAAGATTACAGGACAAAAAGACTAACGAGTGTAGAAGAGTGGATAAAAAAGTAACATTGAGCCAGACACCTGGCAAGAAGAAACGGCGGAAGGTGGAGTAGGCAGACCTAGAACAGAAAAGAGAGATCCTGGGAGACTCCGAGCCCGGTGGAAGGATGACGTAGCGAAAACAGCGGGAATTCGATGAACGGAAGCTGCTGTGGACCGCACAGCATGGCGGCGGCAAGGAGAGGCGTACATCCAGAAATGGATATGAAGCGCTTACAATGATGATGATGCTGTCTTTCGGGTAAGAGGTAAAACTGTAGGTCCTACGCCAACACAATGTTTGGCATGGTAAACATATCTACCTACCCATGTGTTCGACAAAATTCTAATCAGGTGCCAATGACCAAAGTTGAATTCTCTGCCACCAGTGAACATATATTTCGCTCATTAAGAAGCAAACAAAATTAATCAATAAAAACAGAGAAATACACATATGCTTTATAGACCTGGAAAAAGCTTTTGACAGAATCCGAAGAGAAGACATATGGAAAGTGTTACAGAAAAGAGGAGTGAATAAAAACACCATAGAAGTAATAAAAGACATGTACAAAGGAAATACGAACACAGTAAGAACAAACAACGAAGAATCCAAGGAATTTGAAACAAGGCAAGGCGTTAAACAGGGATGCGTATTAAGCCCACTCCTATTTTCAACGGTACTAGATGAAGCAATAAAGAAAGCCAAGAAAAAGATGAAGAAATTAACACTGGGATATTGGCAACTGAGACAAACACAGCTGACAGAACTGATGTTCGCAGACGACATGGCCCTAATAGCAGATACGAAAGAGAACTTGCAATTTAACCTTACCGTAATCGTGGAAGAACTAGCGAAGATAAACATGAAAATCAATATCGGAAAAACAAAAACAATGATAATTTCGAATACAAAGAAAACCCATGAAATAAGTCTGGACGGAAAACAAATCGAACAGGTAGAACATTACAAATATTTAGGCGCAATTATAGAAGAAAAAGGGAAACTGGACAGAGAAATAAACGAGAGAATCGGAAGAGCGGGAAATATATTTAACATAATGAAGACAACATTTCTAGGAAAAAGAGAAGTGCCGAAAAAGATAAAAACCGAAGTTGTAAAAAAAGTGGTTAGGCCAACAATCATATACAGCAGCGAGACATGGACACTAACAGAAAGACAAAAATCCCGAATTAACGCAATGGAAATGAGGTTCCTGAGAAAAATAGAAAACAAAAACAAGAAGGACAAAATAAGAAATGAAACATTCAGACAAAACCTACAAATTGAACCTATCAACGAAAAAATCATAGAAGGACAACTCAGATGGTTTGGGCATGTGTGCCGAATGCCGGACGATAGACTTACAAAAAGAGTGTTTGAAACGCGAGTGCCTGGAAAAAATAAGAAAGGAAGACCAAGGGCCAGATGGATCGACAGAATCAGAGAAGAAGCAGAGAAAAAAGGAATGACATGGGAAGGAATACGAAATCTAACCCAAGATAGAAAACAATGGAGACAAAAATACATGACTCAACTCCACCAGCCTTACACCTTACACCTAAAGGTAGAAAGGCCTAGGACTAAGTAAGTAAGTAAGAAGCAAACAAACGATTTGTTAATACACACCAATGGTCTAAGATTCCAGCAAAGATGAGGAAATATCAAAATGGTAGAAAGAGTAGTTTTTGGAATGTTATTGGAGGTACCGCAAGGGAGTAACCATATGCAATTGTTATGTCGTGCTTGTATTTTTAATCTTCCCCCAAAGCTGTGAAATACATTATTAATTATTAGTTGCAATTGATCTGATATACAAAACTACCGAAGAGCGATGTAGATAAAATAACAAAATGTAGTTATTTATCATAACTACATTTCGATACAGATAAATGTAAAGTAATATATTACAGTTTCAGTATCACTATAATTGCTATATTAGACATGGTGTGACACTAGAGAAGGTTAATTTAATTTGTAATTTAGGAGTGCATTGTAATAATTTGAAATTAGATAATCACATTGGCGAAACAGTTACAAAAGGTATGCCAAATATTCCATTTACTATGGCAACCTGTAATGATCTTGGAATGTTTACTAAATTAAATTAAGCATTCAAAATCTGTCTAACGGTATAATACATTTTCTTAATGCTAAAATCAACCGAGTTTCGTTCTTGTAATGGGCTAAAAAGCCCCAAGATTGTTAATTTAACAAACACATCGACGAGTTATTATTTCACTGGTGTTCTTATCCAAGTATTACTTTTTTTTGTATTTACTATCAGAAAACCGTATTTTGACACTTCTTCTTCCCTTCTTAGAGTGGCATACCCTTTACAGGGCATTGCCTGTCCTCTCTCCATATGCCTGTGGTGTGCGTGCGTACTGACACTACTGATTTAAATTCCATTTACAATAAAACGTTTGGCTATATTCGAAGAATGTAGATTGTTAATACCACTTACTTATTGGTTATCATTTATCATGACAGTAAGTTTTACTTACTGTAATTACTTAATTTACTTCCCCAGAGAAGTACGTTACTTGAACGTTTACGTTCACCTCCCTAGGGAAGTAAATTAAATGATTAATTTAATAACAATTCATATCTATTTGCTTTCTCAAAAAATTATTTAAAATTTCAGAGACAACACCACACCTGTTTGCCAATAATAAAAAGAAAAATTACAAATCAATGTATATTCATGAATTTCAGTTTGTTACAAATATTTTTAATTTAACGGTGTAATAAGGTATGTTGCCTCTTTGTTTACCAAATAACTAAATTTCTTATGGTTAAAAATTATTAGCTGCTAGGCCTCAAATAGTAAGAATAACCACGAGTAAATTAATGAAATAGTTAAATAAAAGGTATGAAAAGCGATCGTATTTTCCTAAAGAACTAAATTACGTCCCTGGAAGCGTTTACTATTTACATGAAGCTTGTCATACAAAAACAAACGATCTTAAAGGCATTTGCAAATCTGAAGATGTTTGTTTAGCAAGATTTGACAAATATATACATAAGAGCATTCCAACAGTACCAGGAAGCAGGAGAAATACAATCATCTGCCTCTGAGCCTACAACTCTTAAATGTTCATAAGTTTCAGGAAAACAACCCCCATGCAACCTTATTAATTTTCTCATATTTTCAAGATTGGCAGAGCGAGTGTTAGAAACTGATACGAGCTGCTTCTATAACTAGGAGGGAAGCAAACTCCAAGCAGGCGTCTTTCAAAGAAAATAACGCCAAAGACATTCGCTTACATCCCATAAACTAAAAGCTACAAATTTTATGGCCGTATGACGTTAGAGTTTATGACACAAACTACAAATTCCGTTCCTAAAATTAAACTTTAACCTAAAGAAGACTTGTATGTCATGTTAAGAATTGAATACGGTTGAAAGCAATATTTTTAAAATGAATATTCCGCTTGTTATACATGGAAATATTACTCATAAAAATACTTGAAAAAAACAGTTTCATTCCATCTTTCGGAACGCAGTTATTAGTTTCGACCATTAAAAACAAAAATCAACAACATTTTGCTTAATTCGAACTTTACGTCAGTACTTCTCGCCGGAAACAGCACTGCATACCCACATTATGAGAAAGCCAACAACACAAAATTTATTCTGCTGAATACAAAATACGTAATTAAAACGTTCCCCATTAAAAAAAAAAGTAAAGTAAAAGTATTCAAATAAACTGGAAGCGTAGCTGCTGTTATAAATTTATATCCCGCTAGAATTTTTCAAACAACCTCTAAACATATTTTAATCATAAAAAAAACATTGTTTTGTAGTGCCTTATTTTACGCTTGGTACAACTTCACTGCAGTAGCAGCTTATACTTCATTATGGCTGAAAGGTTTTTATGCGCTGCAGTTAGTAGCAATTACGGGGGTTGCGCTGTTTTTATTTTACACATTGGAATTACTCTTGTAAAGCAAAACTTATAAAAGTTTCCGTACAATTCTTTATACTTCATTAAAATGCAAACCTCAATTACAAAGTAATACTTCTTCTTTGGCAAAGTTATTTTTAGTAACTTCGACAATTTGTTTTTGTAACTTTAATGCTTTCAGTTTAATTTAACAATTTGCATTTGTTATAGAACTTTACTACATACCTACTAGTACTTTCATAAATTCAAAAGCGGGTACAACCTTAAAAATCTCATCATTTACATTCAAGTCTCTTTTAGAGAAAATATAATTTAGCATCAATGAATGATTACCGTGCGTTAACCAAATATTTTATGAATAACTCTATTCAATTTCATACCTTCCATGATCCTAATGTAATGTAATGTAATCCTAAACCATGTGCCAATTTTTCTATCAGCAACAGAAGTCAAAGAGGAACTTCTAGCTAAAAGATTGCCCATTGTAAGTGTCACTCGACTTCTAAACAAAGATAAACATGCTATACAAATTTGTGCAGTAATATTAACTGATAATGAAACAGCCAAAGAGATATTTGAAATTAAAACAATTTTCCATTTCGCTGTGACAGTGGAAGTACGAAGAAAGTCAAGTGACATTCGCCAATGTCGCAATTGTCAAAGATTTGGTCATACAAAAAACTACTGTGCAGCCAAAACAAAGGTGTGTAAAGTACAACAATGATCACCTCCCTAATGCTTGTATGAAAATATCCAGCGATCCTCTAAAGTGCGTCAACTGTGGAGGTGATCATCCTGCCAGTTACAGAGGATGTCGCCATCATCTAGAGCTCAAAGACAACGAATGCCAATAAGAAGCCACAGGACAACACATCAACAATCAAGGGTAACCCTCAACCAAGCATTTAATCAAGCTGCTCAATCTAATCGTTCCCAAATAAATCACCAACCTGAATTAAGCTCTCAACCTTCTCAATCTTTCAATTTTGATACATAAATTCATAAAAACATTAATCATCTATTATCTGCCCTAAATACTTAAAATCACTGGTAATAACACACTTGCTTCCTAATATCATCAGCGGATAATCAACCTCCAATAATACAGAAATTAACAATCCTAAACTGATATGCCAATGTAATAAAAGCCCAAAGATCCATATTTGTTTCGTTCCTAGCAAGATACAACGTAGACATCACATGCATTACTGAAACCCATTTGTGCAAAGGGAAAACATTTAAGATAAGTGGTTATCGTAGGTATCGAAAAGACACAGGACCAGCATGAGGAGGAGTTAATATCCTAGTAAAAAAAAGTTAGTGCACACTACCCCTAATGAAATTCCGATTGACAACATTGAAATAACTTCCATTGCTATAAACACCACCAACTTTAATACCACTCAGATCACAACAGCCTATAGACAACCAAATAGACCTCTTATAGAAACTGACATGCAAAGCTTATTTGATACATCGATACCAACATTGGCATTTACCAAACTCAGCTGATTTCAACAGGCCTACTGCTCCGTCTGAACTTATAAATTACATACAGCAATTGCCATTAAAAAAAGCACCCGGTCACGACCTCATACCCAACGTAGTCTTAAAACACCTAGCAAAAAATGCAATAATCTACTTATTAGTCATACTTTTTAACGTCTGCTTGGGAATGGGATGTTTCCCGACCACGTGGAAACATGCGCATATCCTAGTGTTCCTTAAACCTTTGAAGAAAAAGCAGATTGCAACTCCTTTAGTCCCATAGCCTCCTTCCAACCATGTCCAAACTCCTAGAAAGACTAATCGTAGAACGACTTAGTGCAGCTCTTGACTAGCACCATATTATTCCAACCTTCCAATTCCAACAAAATGTACAACTAAAATATTCACACTTAGATGGATTCAAGAACATCGCAGCAACTTAATCCACGACACGTTAATCCCTGGAGCCCCAAAACTGAAGCCATAAAGTGTTTAGGAGTATATTTAAATACAAGGCTAACCTGGAGTTACCACACCAATATTCAGCTTAACCAAGGTTACAGCCGATTATAGCTCCTTTACCCACTCATCAACAGAAATAGCCCACTGCGTGAAGAATGTACAATACTTCTGTACTAATTACTTCTTCGACCAATTACCACACGAGCCTTGTGCAATCTAGTGCACTACTTCAAGAACGAAGTATTTATATTTGTCTTGTACTTCAGACTTTTATTAAAAATTAAACTATTTGTAAGAGTTTTTTGAAAAAATTGACGAAACAATTAACAATGATAGATGTAGTAAAATAGTGGGCTCTTTTGGAGAAGAGGCAGTTAATCGTAACAGTCGAAGACTGGTTTTTATAAACACAAATACAATTATCGTTATACTTGGGTACAAATTACACGTAATATAAAATCAATAATTGACTATGTCATCAGCACCCAGAATTCAACATTGCAGTGGAATGACGTACGTTACATGTCGATCTGAGCTAAAGTAATATTCCCTTTAAAAAAAGCCAGCGGAGATAGAAATGTTGAAAAAGCTGATAATTTAGAGATAATTGAATCTCCCAAATACAATTTAGATAGTTTTGTGAATGAAAATACGAGATGATACATAGTTATATCAACGACGACTAGACGAAAACTTATAAGATACACAAGATTCCAGATTCACCGAAATATATGAAAACGTTATTACAAGCATACACGAGTCTGAGAAAGAGGCAATCGGAATAGAAAAAGACAAAGTTAGTAATAAAGTATGGTGGAACAAAAAAATTGATTGTTGTTCAAGAGAAAAAACAGAGGTACTTGAAGTGGTTGGGCATAAAAAAGGATGAAGATCAACAAACTTACAAAGAAACCAAAAGAGAAAAACAGAACTTGGGACAAAAAATGTCAGGAAATTAACACATACGTTCGGGGAACATAATGTTCAGAAGTGTGGAGTTTCATAAGAAATTTGAAACATCCACGGAAAGAAACAAAGAACTGTTGTTTACAGTTATAGAAAGGAACACCCAATACATACGCCATATTATGAGAGCGAACGGCTACGATCTCCTGCGACTCATTATCGAAGGGAAAATCCAGGGAAAGCGATCGCTAGGCTAAAAGATTTACGTCATAGTCTACGTCGTTGGTTCGATTGCACTTCAATCGCCATCTTTCATGCAGCGGTGTCGATAACAATGCTAGCTATTTAAATCGCCAACCTCCGAATGGAGAAAGTGTAAGAAGAAGAAGAAGAAGGAAAAGACGGGCCTTACATACAAACTATTAAACCAAAAGAATGGAAGGAACACTATAACTATCTACTCCAAGAAACAAGACAAGAATACTTCAAAGAATCTGCAACAGAAGGGATACAAGGAGAAGATATCAATGTTGAGATAGATACGGTGAAAACAACTTATGGGTTTGAAAAGTGGTGATTTATTTCATATGTCCTGATTCAGGGCGCCACATTTTTAAACGACTTGGCGTCGTGAACTCTGTTCTGTCCCCCTTATAGGTACTAGGAAAATGTGTTCTCTACAGTGGTTTCCCATTTCCTTCTGCAGAGTTCGTGACCGTGTATTAAGTGTATAGCACATGTGTCTTGTTACCATCTGAAGTCGACCACCCCGCAGACAGAATCGTTAATTATAACCAAACGATTAAATGGCTTCACTCCCTCAAGTACCGACCTCGAACAGTGGGGAATTCTTTATAAAAATCCCTAGATTCGAACTCAATATTCCTAGCTAGGAGCCCAGCGCTCTTATCACTGCGCCAACGAGCTTCTTAAAAGTGGTAGAGCTAGTAGACCAGTAGGAATATATGCCGAGATGCTGAAGGACGGAACACATAAACTTTTTCAAATGCTAACTCATATTAACAACGAATGTTTAAATTGACATCCGGTTCCGGAACAGTAGAAGATGGCATACATTTCATCAATTTGTAACAGGGGAAATAAACAGGAATGTAAGAACTATAGAGGTATTTCAGTAACGAGCACAATGGGCAGACTTCATGGGAGGATTAACGGATCGTCTTCCGGGTTGGAACTCAACATTTCGCCCGCTTTTTAAGGGGCTTCTTCAGGAGGAAAAGAAGGCACTAAACGAGCACGGTAACTCAACAAGAGGAAGCAGGTAACGGTAACTCAACTTGTAAACTAAGCCAGAGGCCAACCCTTCTGACAGCCTGTACAAAGACTCAAAATCTCGAGTAAAGATAGGTAAATACCTCACCCAAGAGTTTATGGTTACTAAGGGATTACGGCAAGGGTGTTGTATCTCACCAACCCTTTTTAAAATATCCGTAGCATATGAAATGATCTTTGCACACTAAATCTTGAAAACGGCAAATAAATCTTCAACTGTTAAAACTACATATAGTATTTAGGAGTTACATTCGATGATTCTGGTACTGATACAAAAGAGATAGAAAAACAAATAGTACAAGCGAAGAAAATTATTGGATGCCTCAACAGCATACTTTGGAGTAGACAAATAACAAAAAGAAGAAAGTTCAACATTCATAAAACAAGAATACTCTTCTATATGGAGCCGAAACTAGAGAATACCAGAGAAATTTAAAGAAAACGTAAGTAGAAGAAGTAGAAATGGGTGCAATGAGAAGATCTCTATGTATTTCAAAATGTGATCACATTAGAAATGCAACAATAAAACAACAGATGGGAATTGAAGGAAGTATAACAAGAGACATTGAAAACAAGCAGTTGATATGGTATGACCATGTACAGCGTATACCTGAAACACGACTTCCCAAACAAGTTTTAGAATTGCGACCAACAAGACGTCCAAAAAGAGGAAGACTCAGGTTGGAATTGAAAAGAACTATAATATAAATTTACGAGCGAGAGGAACTTAGCACCAAAAGATGCTGGGAACCGAAGAGGATGGGAATTGGCCGTCGGATATAACAATCCTATTATCTTTCCCAAGATTACAAATGAAATTACCGTTTGATAATCTTGCTGGATAGTGCTATCTCCTCAGCTGATAGCAAATTGAGCTGGGCCTGTCGAATATCTAATAGTACAGCATCTAAAATGCTTGAAAACCATCTTTTAAAAATCATACACAATCTTTTCCTGCCAGACAGTCTTTTAGCACAACTGGCCTAATAATTACTTGTTAGTCACACTCACATTGCACCGCAAATTATGAAGAAAGGTCAAAATTCGAAATGGACTTTTAATAAATCAAACCTGTTGATTTTCTTCTTCTTTTTCAACCACAGTCCAACTATTCCTGGATGAAGATCTCTCACAATTTTCTCCATCGCTCCCTGTCTTGAGCAGTTTTTACCCACTTTATTCCTACCGTGGTTCGTATATCATCCGCCCATCTTTTAAAGGGTCGTCCCACACTTCTCTTTGTAGCTCCCGACAGTGGCTGCTCGTGACTTTAGGAATGGGTGAAGCAGGTTATTAGGTCCCCACTCTCCCCTTTAGTGGTCCGGCTGCAGGGGCAGCCCCCCGGTTATTTTTTTCAAGTTCAAGATCATTCGGTTCGTTTAATGTAAAACTAAAAATATATATTTTGGAATTATTCTTTAAAGGTGTATTAAGATCAATTTTAAAAAATTGGGGGTAATAATAAACATTAAAATCAAATCCACTTACCAAAAAACGTGAAATAGTCCACTACTTCAAGAAAGTTTATAAAGTATAAACAAACAAAAACAAATGGTGCCTCTCTAACTTATATAGTCACTGCAGAGTTTACTTACGAAATTACAAGTTTGTTATTTCTTGAATGCTATTATTCTGTCTTTCAAATTTACGGACGTATCGATGATGTCAACATAAAACACATACCGGAACATTTGATGGGAAAATTGTATAAAAATTCGCGTGGTCTGCCCGTTCAAATGAACAACAAAATATGTAACACCGAAACCAGGAGGCAGGTTACGACTGACGCAGATCTACAATTTGTTTCACTTCTCCGTAGGTACAAATTCATTTGCAAGCGTGATGTTGCCATGGCAACGGCACGTATACAAGCATACGAAAATTGACGCAGTATTCCTGTATAAGCGAACCTGCATCAGTTGAAAGCTTGTGGTCTGCAGCTCTGCAGTATGTACTGCGGAGCGACATAACCTGCAGGGGCTATGAAAAATACCGTGTTCTGCGGTGCGACATATAGCTACTAATAATTAGGAATGGAAGTAATTATTTCATTCCTTTCTGGTTATATCAACTGAATTAAAGAAAATGAAAAAAATTAAAATGATTTCAGATTTTGAATAAAAAAACATTTAACCGAAAAATATAGGTGAAGCAACGCTTCACCTGCGTCATCATTCTGTAATCTGATATGACCACATGTCCTACCCAACGATATTTCATCGCTGCAAATTCATCTGTAATATCCCTTTGTCTATTCTCTGATTGCTTCGTTTCTAACCTTTTGTCTAAATGATATATCACCCATTGATCTCTCCTTAAAAATGTTTAAGTTCATTTTTATAAAGCGTTCACTAATAGCTTTCCATGTTGTTAAGTACTTTCTTCGTATAAGGATTGATACTCCTTGTGGGCGTCTCTTATGTTTTGGGACACCACTATAGAAGTGGTCATAGTCGTTTTTTTCTTTTCTGTGAGTACTGTTATATCGTGACACAATCTTTTTAGTTCTATGTAATAGGACTTCGTTTAGTTTTTGAGAAATGCCTTGTACATTACATGTTTTCATCGCAGTCTGTGTCATCGTGTATCCGTCCAAGTCCGAGGCTGATTTGGTTTTTTAACATTTAGTTTTTACAAGTGCCAAGAAGCTGGCCTGATACCTGAATTCCCCTTCCAAGGAAGGACCAGGATTTGATTTTGGGGTTTACTCCCTAGGAGGTCGCTTTCTCTACAATTCAGGAATCCTTCCTACCCCTGTTGTTCTTATTCTAGCTCTTCCGGCGACTCCGGCGTTAAAGATTTTATGCGTCTTTCACCTTCGGAGCCATTGGCCTTCTGTTTCTGTTACCCTAGGAAACCGGATCAGCTGAACCCTGGTTTTTTAAAGAGGTGGTTACTGCTCCCCCTCCTCCTTTTACATCCTGCCTTGAGACAGGTAACGGCGGAGTTAAATTTCCTAGTTCTCTTTTAATAATAACAAAAAGTTTTTACTGTAAAAATATAAAGATTAACTCAAGCAATATTTCAAAAGAAAATTAAGGTTTTGTTAAAGAGGATGACTTCTGGAAAAAGTATATTCAAAAGCCTCACTTCCACCTAGTTGAAGAAGGAGAGGAAGAAGGGGAGAGCTACCGAAGATGGCTTTTTACTACAATATGTATTTGGTGATTTTACTGGCAAAGTTCTTTTACAATTTAATCTCTTTTACTATCCAAGTAGTGGTACAGTATATCATTTTTAAACCTTAAAACAGAGCCTATATTTTGATCCAACGAAACGCTGCTTATTACTGAAAATTTAGTTGCCGAAATATGTTTTTATTTTAAATACTTCTTGTCTGATTTTCAGGGTTAAGCACTGTAGCATTATGACTTTTTCTTTAATTCGCATTTTGGCATTTTAAGTTTTTGAAGAAGAAAAACTAGGTAAGAAGCAGGAAAGAACTATCACTAGGTTTTCTGGTTTCATATTTTCTTAGTAGATTTTCCATTAACACCTCCAAAATTCATTATAAAGTTTGTTCATCCCATAAATCTCCGAATTACCAGCATTTTCAGGCGAATAATGTGTACTTACAGTTGTGCAGCAGGTGCTAAAGGCACCACATTATAATATGCCGTAGTTAGTAATACAGGATCAGTAGCTCGATTACGGTTAATATCGGACTTATAAAGTTCTAAATACGATCTTATGAAGGTTGAATGGCCCAGCGCACTCAGCTTTCAAAGAAACGCCGCGATCCCAGGTTGCCACTTTCCTCGCATGAAGTATTCAGCACTTTACTCCGACATCTGTAGACGCTTGTTCGAGCTTCACCTTTTACTTTGCAAAATTCGTCAAGCTCTATGAAGTTACAAAAAAGCTTTTTGTTTCCTGGTGCGTTCGATTGGTCGCTTATCGATACCACAATAGCTTCCTTTCATTATTAATTTAAAGAATTGGCTGGAAATTTCCTTTTTACGGTTTTCGGTTAATGGCCTTGGTAACATTCGCTTCGTCGTTACAAAGACGCTCTGCTCTAACCAAGGGTAATGTGAGACGTAAAATTCACTTTTAAGGTAAAACAGAACCCCACTACACTGAATTTAAGACGCTGTTATGAATATCCACCTTACGTAACAGCAGTCTTTAATTAATTTTCGCCATAATGTAAATTTACCTCCTGATCAATTAAGTTTGATAATTATTACGATGCACCGAATTGTAATTAGAATTGCCTTTTTATGCTCTTACATTATATTAAGTTTTAGTGAAACAAACTTTAATTTACGGATATTGCAACAAAATTTATTAATATAATTACGTTTAAACCTTTTTTATTTTAGCTAGGTACCAGTTTAGCAACATTTATTTTAGGATTCATTGTAACTTTTTTTCATTTGTAAATATTGTAACGTAGTGGTTAACACCAGAAGTACTGTTAATAATCAATAGAATTAAAAAGATGAGTTACTTAAATTTAGTAGAATTTCTGATAATTATTAAGTACAAACGTGGTGGTGTATTTCACCAGCTACGCCACGTGAGGGTTTGCTGCGAGAGGTTTTATATTAAAGCTATGATTCAACTAACATAACATATATTGTCGAACTTGATTAAGTCTCACAAAATAATATTAAGCACTATCTGCAGTTAGATAAGATAGGTATAAGTTCCAAAACATCAAAGTTAATAAAATGAAACAAAGGGTTCAATCAGAACTATTAGCAAGTCTGTGTCCTTGAATTGAATTAAATTAAATACAGAAAAATGGCCGTAAAACTTGTAAAATATGATACTGCCGCAAATTGTGTACGAAATTGTTTTCAGTCTCTAATTAACTAGTAATAATTACAAATAAGCACGAAAGATTTAAAGAAAAATATTTCACTTTGCCATTCTAAGTCTACAATTTAGAGCATATCTGTTTTATGAATCTTACAAAAAAAAACATGTTCTGTTTGGGTTCAACTGATCTAATAAATCAAGAACAAGCCCCACCCGAATTTTAAATTAAGTAAAATGAAAATATAGAAAAGCCCAAAAAATTCCACGATAATAAAAACCCCCAGCAATTTTACGTACCTACTTAACTAGTTCATTTTAATTCTTAATGTATTAGCGTTTTTATATAAATAATTGGTATCGCCTATATCGGTTATCATTCAAAGTTAGAACTTAAAAGCTAAATTCATGTAAATAACATAAAAGTCTAAAAAATTCAGAGCCAAGCATTCCATAACTGATTGTGACGTTGACGTCCTGGAATTTTTAATAAAGGTTTCAACGTCGACGAAGAGGAAAAAAGAAGCATTTATTAAAAACGAAAAAATAACGCCAGAGATCAAAAAATATAAAAGAATTTTATCACCTGGAAGGCGAATATTCGTACTAAACAACGGTGTTTTATGCAAACTAATATATATTTTTTATTTTCTTCACAAGTAAAATACTGAAAGAATTTTAAATTTTTTATCAAGGCTTGTCTTGACATTTTTAGCAGTTTTTTTTCTTAGTGGATACCACACGTGATACGCTCAGTTGTAAGGCAAATTGTTGAATTATTTTCTGTTCATAAAAACCTGGAAAATGTCCGATTTTGTACAGAATTTTAATTAACTTGTAGGTATAACTAAGTAATTCTAGGTAGATTAAGCTATTAATTATACATTTTAATTTATAAATAATAGTATATTATACACGACGGCCATTATAGCGAGCAGTATACTATACTTTATCCTCGACTGCAAAATACTAAGAATTTTTAATTAAAATTTAAATAATGACATAACCTATTTCAATAACAACATAACATATTTCCTTCATTATACACCATAGACAATGATGTTACCATGACACCGTGCATAATGAAATGATGTTACCATGGCACCGTGCATATTGATTTCAGTGTATAATGGATAACATTATGAGTGACCAAACACATGAATAATTGACAGATTATTGACTAGTCGTGGATAATAGTATATTATAAACCAAGGTAGAGAAGACATTTTTCTCAGCCGAGCAGTATTATTTCCCGACATGCGGAGCATGGAGGGAAATAAGTTGTGAGGCTGAGAAAAGTCTTCTCTACCGTGGTTTATATACTATTTTTTTCACTACTAGCACCTTTATTCCTTTTAATTAATCATTTTTACATAAATAAAAAATAAAATGACAGATGCGTATATTTATTTCTAAATATCCACAAAAATCAAATAGCCTTGCTCGAAAACAAGGGGAGAGGTTAATTTCAATTGACATTTGGGTAAAACATATTTAAAATAGGCACCTGAATGCATAGCAATTGTTTTTATTATTAACCAGCAGTCAATAATAAAAAATTATTGACCACTAGGAGAGAAATTCATCTTCTGGGCTCGAAAATAAGGTCAATAATGACATCTTCTAATACTAGTAGTGAAAAAAAAATTATTTAACGAATATAAGTGCAAATATAATATATAATTATAAACAAAGCTTTATACCGTGCATCCACGAGACTACGCACCATGGCGCTGGAGTGATGCTAGTTTATTTTAAAGATCTACTCTTCCGGTGGCAATTATTGATAGTCAAACGGTTGCTATGCATTGACCATTAAAATTGAATTTGTAAGTAACAAATAATAGAAATTGAAAGAACAATAATTAAAACAATGGACAGCCAAGGGCGAACATGCTCCAAAGAAGGTGAAAACAATAGCAACTGCCGGCAAGGTCATGGCATCGGTTTTCTGGGATTCACCGGATGTGATCTTTATTGACTACCTACCTGGAAAAAGGAAGGACAATCACTGGAGAGTAATACGCAGGTTTTCTGCAAAATTTGAGGGAAGAAATCAAGAACAAGCGACCGCACCGTGCCCAAAAAGATCCCTTTTCATCAGGACATTGAACCTGTTGACACGTTAACCGTTCCTATGGCTGAAATCCATGAACTCAGGTTCGAATAATTGGATCATCCGCCTTACTCATCGATTTAGCCCCACCTGACTTCCATTTGTTCCCTAACCTCAAAAGATGGCTCAAAGCGCAACGATTTTTCCACAACAATGAAGTGGTTCATGCTGATAATGGCTCGTTTGCAGACCAGGAGAAATCATTTTACCTGTTTTGCTGCTTTTGCAATCGTTGGAATTCTGTTTCCTAACATAGAAATAAAATGCTGCTGCACTAATCGAACTGTACCATATCTGTTTTATAATTAATATCTTTGTCTGAATACTGAGTTTGATAAGTATTCTACGTAATAAACTAAATTTCTCATTTTTTAATAACGTAAATGTGGCTGCCAACATTAAATATTTGTCTATGACTACTCCTAAATATTTAATTTGTAGCAACTGATCTATTTCCAAATCGTTTATTTTATATTTTAAGGGGGAACATTTTCCTCAGATATAATAATTATAACCTTTCTCTACTTCAAAGTCATTAAGCTTAAAAACGAGAAACGAAAGAAGCTAGCGCACAGTTCTGCCAGAAACTGAATATGGTAGTAACCAACACGCTCTTTAAACTGCAAACATATCATCTGATCATAATCCAGTAGTAACTTGTATGAAGAAAGTTAAAGAAATTGTTAGGAAAATCTAAAAACAGTCAGATAGACATAAGCCATTTACGCGACAGAAATAAGGATCCAAAACAGCGGAAACTGAATAATAAAAACAGTAACAAGCAATGGGTAGCTATCAATTCAAAACTTTTGTAATACAGGGTCCGGCAAAATGTATTGATCATTTTATTTTCTTAATAGCAAGAAAATGAATCAAGTATTTACGATTGCATTTATTTGAAACGAAAGAGGAGCCTGGTCAACAGTACACCGTGTGTTTTGTGTTCCCGGCAAAATGTATTGATCATTTTAAACATCTCATAAAAATTTGTTGATTAAGATTTTTTGTCTAAGACCGACCCGTTTGATCTCCATTTACTAACCCAAGATGACATCGTATTTCGGGGTGGACACTGTCTAACATTAAAATGACGGCGAAAACGTCTTTGACCAGCAACAATTGACTTTAATTCGATAAATTGTTCAACACAAAACACACGGTGTACTGTTGACCAGCGCTCCATGTTAACAACTTTCAAAGTATGTAAACAAATTTCCAAAGCTTCCTCTTTCATTTCAAACAAATGCAATCGTAAATACTTGATTCATTTTCTTGGTATTAAGAAAATAAAATGGTCAATACATTTTGCCGGATCCTGTATAACAAATAACACTTACAGAGACAAAAGGACAACAAAACACAACGATGGATAAAAAGCGACATATTGAAGCTAATGAACAAACGAAGAATGTATAAGAACGTAAATTTAAAAAATATCGGCATAATGAATTCATTCCATTATCGGGCCAAAAGATCCGCCTTGCTAAAGAAAAATGGTATGAAGAAAAGTGCAAAAAGATATATTTAATATACCTAAGAAGAATTGACTGTTTGCAAATCAAATAAAACATAATAAGCGTTCTTATAAACGAAAACGTAGCGATAATCTTTGATATAAAAGAAAAACTTAAAATATTGAAAAAATACATCAAAGAACTTTTTGAGGACAATCAGTGAGAAAACATTAAATAAAATACAATCCTTGGTAATAATAATATACCTAACAGATAAAAATATGAAGGCCAGAAAAGCTGCTCCTGATCCCGATGATCTAACTATCGAGATTTTAAAACTGTAAAAGAGGATGGAATTCAACCATTGGTTAGTCTTTTTAATGCAGTACATATATAGAACTGGTATTAATACCAACCACTGGTTATTATTAACATTTGCTAGAATATCAAAAAAAGCTAATTCACCGCGATGTAATGACCACAGAACCATTAGCCTAATAACCCATACACTGAAACTGTTCCTTAAAATCATTCATAATAGAATATATACAAAGTTGAAAAAATCTTAGTAATACACAATTTGACTTCCGAAATGGTCTTGGGACAGGAGAAGCTCCTTTTGTGTACAACGTTTTAGTGCAACTCTGCATGGATATTAATTAAAATGTATATGCATGCTTTAGAGATAGATAGATTATAACAAGGCTTTCGATAAGATCAGGCATCAATAATTAATTAACATTCTAACATAATGTAACGCAGTGGATTTGCGTTTCCAGCTATGTCACGTGGCGGTTTGCTGTGAGAGGTTTCATTATAGAAATCGGACTCAACTAACAGGATATATTATATTCACAAGTTGTATCAATATTTATAAAGGGCCAATTAGAAACGGAAACTACAAAATCGTGTGATTGGTCTTCAGACGTTACATTCAAATAAACGCCCAATAATTAGAATTGAAATAAAAATATTATGTTACATTAAAATTATAGGAAACATCACTAATAACACGAAGGGCCTGACTTCTTAAAAACACTATTCTTCGTCAGCTGATCTAACCATGATGGATCCTTTTGTATAAGAAGTCAGTTCCCTCGCACACATGTCATGTTCCAGAACAAGGCATTTAATCTGCCTTGCCATGCTACCTATCTTGACCCTGCCGTGACTACTTCGACATACCAGCTGTGCCGTGAATATTTAAGAAATTATTCTTATTCTTCTGGAATATTAATTCCAGCATTCCAGTTGACTCCACAACTCGCCGAACGTCATCGTTTCCGGGATTACGGCGGTCATAGAGATGCATCTCACAGATTTGTATTCCTTTATTCCAGGAATTCCTAATCTAGTTTACTGACTCTAGATAACACGTCATATTAACGCCCGTTGTTTTTTTGTACAATTTATTACTTTATTACAGTATAAGAACCTAGACCCAGTGACATAAGAATACTATCTAACTTATACTACAATCAGAAAGCTTCGGTACATGTGGAGGATAGAACAACAGATCTAATCGAGATCAGAAGAAGGGTAAGACAAGGCTATATCTTATCGCCAATACCTTTTAATATCTATTCGGAAGAAGTCATTAACAATACACTACGGAATATACCGCAGACATAACAGTAAATGGATGACTAATTAATAATGTGAGGTATGCGGATGACACCGTACTTCTAGGGGAAAATATAGAAGACCTACAACGACCGTTAAATAAGATTCTAGAAATTAGCGAAGAATTTCGTCTAACATTAATTACTACACAGGCGAAATTGATGGTAAGAAAGAGGATGCAAACGATCACATATACATATGTTCGACAAGAAGAAGTAGAAAAAATTGAAAAATATCAAGGCAAAATAGAAACAGTTGTCAATAACAACAATCACTATAAGGAAGAGATTAGAGTCAGAATAAAAAAGGCAAGGAGTTCTTTTGTAAAGATGAAAACAGTATTCTGGAGCAATGATCTAAGCCTGAACTTAAAGATGCAAATAGTAAAACACGTTCTTTTGTATGGAATGGAAACTTGGACCATCAACAAAAACAACTTGGAAATACTAGAAACCTTCGAAATGTGGGTTTACAGAAGACCTTTGAAGATAACTTGTGTGGACAGAATAGCGAAGGAGGAAATGATGAAAAGGATGAAAAATACAAAGAACTTATTATGAATTGCTGTGGTGCTTGCTGACCTTAGGAACGGAGATGGCACTACAAAGAAGAATATAAAGTACAAATAATAATGAACTTAAAACCGACGCTTGGGGAACGCCCAAATTATTAACTTAAATAACTCGGTGAACTAATTTAAGACGCTGATTTTGTTTTACATAGCAAAAGTCAATAAAAACTTTAAAAATGCACCCAGTATAAAAAACAAAAATCATTATTTAAATTTCTTAAAAACCAAAAATAGACCAAACGAAAGTCAAAAATATTTTTTTCCGCTGCTGAATTAATCACTTAAATTTCTATATCACTTTGCAATTACGCAATAGGTTCATAATTTAACGATAAATCCAAAGAGCTTACATTAATATTACCAATTATGACGTAATAAATTACTGTCGTTTTGTAATTCCACCACTTTCATTACATTGTCCCTTTTGACAATAAAGAAGCAAATTGCGGTCATCATCAAGAACTTAGAAACACCCTTAGAATGTATTATATTAAACCATTTCACCCAAAACTAACACTTTACAAACTTCATTATACAAGTGTTCTCATAAAATATTACTGTTTGTTGCCCGCCTGTTGTATTACGAATAACAGACTTTAAAACAAAACAGTCTTCAAGACAAGTTAGGACCTTAAAATGTTGAAGCGTGCTCATTTAGGTAGTTGAAGTCATCAAACACAGGTTAGATTCCAAACTAGAATACGCATAGGTGTCACATATTCCATGTGAATTGCTACCTAAACTGACAGAACATCGTCAAAGGAAATCATTAGGACTACGTCCACTGCTAACTCTAAAAATGTCTCCCTTTGGTAAATGGCAGAATTTACAGATCAATTCACAGGGAGAACTCCAACATGCTGTTTGAGAAATAGATGACGAGAGAATTTATTCATACATGGTTTAATAATGCCTATTTCAATGTACATAAAAGGGAACTTTAAGGAATTATCCATAGTATTTTAGTGTTTATGTTTAATGATATATAAACATAAAGAACCTTCAACTTGAATGTATTTATGGTAATGAAACTCTCATCATTGGTGATTTTAATATTCCTAGTTTTAATAATAACCAAAAGCAAGATAACAAATCTATGATTATAAACAGTTTTTGCAATTTTTTCAATTTCAATCAATTCAATAATATTACTAATACAAATGGCAGATTATTAGATCTTGTATTTTCGAATATGAGTTGTAAAGTTACACGAGACGACTCTCCTTTTTTGAAAGAAGATGCACATCACCCGGCTTTAGGTATCGAATTTATCTTAACTACACAGAATGGTTCGAATTTTCCGTTAAACTTCGCCAATAGAAACTACAATTTCAAAAAAGCAGACTCCCTTGGCCTTTACTATGCTCTTTTTAATACTGACTGGACATTCCTCACGCAGTATAATGATGTAAATATTGCATGTGAGGAATTTTATAAGGTGCTTTATCCTAAACTAGATTGCTTTGTTCCTCTGTATTCAACTAAAAGAGCTGTTTACCCTAAATGGTTTACCGCTGACATTATCAAAAATATTCGCTCAAAAGCCTACTATCATCGTAGATTTAAAAAATTCAAATCCAAAATTGATTTTGATAATTTTAGACGTTTAAGAGCACTTATAAAGCTACAAATACGTGCTAGTTACAAAGCATATTTAAAACAATTAGAAGAATCTATCTCTTCTGATCCCAAACAGTTTTGGTCCTTTGTGCAATCAAAACGATGCACTTCGCGTATCCCAGGGAAAATGAATTATGAAGCTGAAATGCTTGAGTCACCTCAGGAAATAGTTGATGGGTTTAGCAGGTTTTTTCAAAGTGTATATTTACCTCCTAATCAAAGTTATTTTCCAGCCAGATGTTCTAATATGCCACATATAAATATACGACTTCTTACTGAAAATGAGATCAGTTCAGCGTTAAAAAAATTAAACGCTAAAAGTACAAGTGGACCTGATCGCATTCCAAGCTTCCTGGTTAAAGCATGTTCTGAAATATTTGCGAAACCATTATTTTTCATATTTAATCTGTCATTAAGGACTTCAGTTTTTCCTGAAATATGGAAAACTGCTCGAATTTGTCCCGTGTATAAATCTGGAGATCCCAACTTAATCTGTAACTATTTATAGACCCTATAAGTATTCTATCGAACTTTGCTAAAGTTTATGAAAAGTGTCTCTATTTTCAGTTATACTCCTCAGTTCGTTGTTTTATTTCTCCTACCCAGCATGGTTTCATGGAAAATCGTTCTACTATCACCAATTTAGTGTGTCTTACACAGTATTTGTCGGAAGTAATCGACGCTCATGGTCAGGTAGACGTCATCTACACCGATTTCTCCAAAGCCTTTGACCGCATCGACCATAATACCACCTTAAGTAAATTACAGGAATTTGAATTTGGATTCAGTAGTCAGTTAGTTCAGCTATTTAAATCTTATCTTATAAATCGTAATCAATATGTCGAATATAATTCTTATCGTTCCCGGTCGTTCATTGCGTCTTCAGGTGTCCCACAGGAATCCAATCTGGGCCCTCTATTATTTCTCTTATTCGTGAATGATATAACCGATTCATTATCCTGTAAAAATCTAATGTTTGCAGATGATCTTAAGATTTTTAGTGCCATAACTGCAATAGGTGATTGTCAGTACCTATTTATAATCTTAACTTAGTTTGATACAGGAATGGTGTATTAAGAACAGTCTTCAACTCAACATATCTAAATGCAAAATTGTCAGTTATAGCAGAACCCAAAATCCAATTTTATTTAATTACGTATGTAATGGAATTTCGCTAACTCGGTGTCTACAAATCAAAGATCTTGGAATCACGTTTGACACTAAGCTTTCTTACACTCAGCATATTGACGAAATATCCAAATCGGCCTTAAAAACTCTTGGTTTCGTTATTCGTACTTGTAAATCTTTTCAAAATGAAAGAGCACTTAAATGTCTGTATTTTACATTTGTGAGATCTAAATTAGAATATGGTACTATAGTTTGGTGTCCTTATTATGATTGCTATAAACATACCTTGGAGTCAATTCAACGGCGATTTCTAAAGTTTTTGTCGTTTACACAAGATGGAGTTTATCCCGAAATTGGTTTTAATCACAAAACTCTATTACATAGGTTTAATATGCAAAGCTTACAATTAAGAAGAACTATAACTGATCTTACCTTTCTTTTTAAACTGTTGCATAATAAAATTGATTCTAGCATTATATTACAGTATCTGCCATTTCATGTACCAAGAGCATCATCTAGGTGTAGTTTCATGTTCTACTTTAACACTATGCCACATACAAATTTATTATGTAATTCGCCTATGTATAGAATTTGCCGTACATATAATCAAATATCCCATCTAACTGATATTAATTGTTGTACACTTACTGCTCTAATTACCAAAGCTTGCGATTACTACACATAGTAAGTTGATTGTGTTATTTTTGTTATTGTCTTATGTGTTACTATGTACTAATTATTATTAAGCTGCAATGTATTCTATTTATGTCATTTATATATTATGTTGTCCTGTAAATGGGGTTTTCCTGTTGGGCAATACAGATTTATTATTATTATTATTATTATTATTCAAATACATTCCTGAGTTTTTGTACAGTTTCAAGGTTGCTTGAACTTTAATGTGAATTTATTTATAAACAATAAATATGGGCCAAGCTCTAAGCTTTTATGCAAATAAAAATATCAACTCATAAGCGTAAGGTCAAATAAGGTAATACAATTTGAAGCTTGTTAGTATAGCTTTTTCAAGAAAATCTTTTGCTAAAAAATGCGCATGGAATTATTTTGTAGAATACTTTGCAACTCAAATTGGAGCTAAGGCCTGCTGCCATCTGCTGTAGTGAATACTCGCCGTAAAATATGTAGCTGCATTAAAATTACCAGGATAAAGTTTTCAAAAATTGGGCGAAAATTCTGGGTGCCCCAGGGGTATGACAAGCACTACGAAAAAGTTATTTATTCTGCTGGTTAAACTACGTCTGAAAATCATTATTTAATTGAAATGTCCGACGGCAAATCAAACGTAATCCATCTTAAGATTTCCATTACTCCCAATCTAATAAGTTTACAATAGTTTTTGGTTTTGGTTTAAGATTCTATGAGCATTACTCGGTTTATGTAATCGTATGGTGTGGATGGTTCCTGCAATTTATCATCCACCCTGTGTATTTTGAAAACACAAATGTTTACATTTATATTGATATTATTAAATGCATGTATGTATGTATAAATTCAATAACTTCTGATAAAAATTAGTTTTTCGCACAATTTGCATTAAAACAACTAATTTTAAGTTAAGTACGAAAATATCAATTAGGAACGGTGGTTTTTATCCCCCTAAATTTGACATCTGTGGAATTTGGAATTTCTTTCAACTTTCCACTAATTAGACATATCTCAACAAAAGCGCAATGTGGTAGCTGAATCACATTCAAATTTACATCAGTGTAAGTTATGTAAACTAGTTTTTCTTCTTCATTCTCAACCTCTTAAAGCCCACTCTTGCACATAGGCTTCTCTCAAACTCTTCCAAATGTGGCGGTCTTAAGACTTGCAATATAAGTCTCGATCTACCACTTTCTTAAAGTCATCAGGCCAACGCATCTGTAGTCTTCCTCTGCTTCGTTTTTAAATTCTTGGTCTCCAAAGTATTAGTCTCTGTGTCCATCCCTCATTACTTTGCCTGGCAATGTGTCCAACCCTGCTCCATTTGCACTTTGCTATGTACAATGTACATATTGTATTATGTCTGTGATGCCTGTCTTTCTTATAATTTCCTCATTCCGTACGTGATCTCTAAGGCCTATTCCAAGCATCGTCCTTTCCATGAACCTCTGCATTAATTACTTTTAATCTTTGGGCGCTTCTGGCAGTGAGTGTCACAGTTTTCAGGCAATAAGTGATTGCAGGCAGGATGCAAATATTGTAGGCATTTCTCTTTAAGTTGCCAGGAATGGTTCTTATTCTTGAATATATTCCCGAGCTTACAAGCGCTGCCCATGACAGACTTATTTTCCTAGTTAATTCTGTAGTTTAGTTGTCTTTGCCCAATTTTATTTGAAGACCGAAGTCTATATATTACTCAACGTGTTCAGTTAGGATGTTGTTAATATATGTATATAGGCGTATTTCATTCTAACAGTTAGTTTTACTCAATTTCGTTTCCAGGCCTATTTATTAAGATTCTCGATTCAGTTCTACTAACATTATTCCTCAATATCGCTGCCCATCAAAATTACCTACTTACCCTTGTTTGACCAATATTCTTGAATACGTTTTCCAAAGGCAAGGTGAACAACGTTGGGGATATTGGATCTCCTTGATGCTCGCCCTTCTGGATTTCTACCTTGTCACTTAACGTGTCCTCGTCAATGCAGGTTTTTATAGTCGCTCTATCATAGGCGTCCTTAATAATGGCGGAGTATCTTAAATTAATTCTAGCATCATCTAAAACTTTTAAAACTGCCCATTTTTCGATGTAATCGAAGACCTTATTGTAGTTAACAAGCACCAGATTCAAGAGAATTTTATGTTCTGTGGTCTTTTCTATGAAGGTAAACAGGGTCCCTAGCTATCTGCTGTTCCAGAACATTTTCTAAATCCAACTTGTTGTGATGACTGGTAAAAATCGAACTTGAAGAGAAGTCTAACTAATATTTATTATTCTGATAAACAGTTTGTATAAGTGAGATAATAAACTGATAGGTTATGTTAAGTCAATTGCAAAATGTAGATAACAAAAGGCCCTTTAAAATTATTTATCACTTGGTCCCTTTTAACTCCTTTGATCCCTCAACAATATTGTTGGCGTCTCTGGGGATTTTCTTTAGAGATATTTCTACACCGAAATACTGGAGATGGTATATTTTCAAACGAACACCCGGTATAGGCGATTTTTTACTTTTTGTATAAAAATGCAAACTTTACTTGTGTTGAAAAAGTATGGAAAAAACGTAAACATTTTAAAGTTTGGCTTCAAGAAATAAATTTAACAATATCTAAAGGTTTGTGGGACGTTTTTAATTCCAGTACAACTATTACTACAACCAGTACAAACATAAGCGTCCCCAATTTCTGTCTTCTAATGCCACCAATTGCTGAAAAGACCAAACGATCAATAGATTGATTTCCGAATGGCGAGCTAAGTTTCTAACTAGTTGTGATGAAATACCAGCTCTGAATATTAAGTGTGTTAAATTTATAATTAACCACCCAATATCAAATATTCTAAATGGGTATAACTTGAAGCTCGTAACTTTAATGTTTATTTTACCAGTTCTGCATAAACAGGCATTCGAACAAAGTCCAAATTGAATGCCACTTTCGATGAGTTCTTACTATATAATTCTGATTTCTCTTCTGAAAGTTCTTTTTATTTAAAACCAGTTGATAAAGACGAAATACGTATGATAATCGTCAACTTAAAAAAATCCAATACCAAAGATATTTGCGGCATATCGACTAAAATTTTAGTATTTATTTGTCCAACAACAACACATTTACCCATTAATAAATATTTGCATTATACATTCTGTCTTTCCAACATCTTTAAAAAAATTTCAAAGTTACTCATCTACATAAAAGAGACGGAAGAAAGACAATTTTCGGTCTAACTATATTTCGGATGAAAAAAACCCTTCTCTGGACGGCTGTTACCGTTAATGTGATAAATTCGGTTAATATGCATAATCACAGGATATTATGCATAATAACAAACAGTTTTGGTGAATTTGATAAATAGGTAATTCATGCTTTTTAAAAATTAATGACATTACCCTGTTATTATGAATAATATCCAGCACCCTCTGAAGCCCACATGAAGCTATGTTTGGGACCCCAGCAAAAGTAGGCCTTGCAACATCATCACTTTCTACTGATGCCATTGGAAACCTTGAATCTGAAGAAGACCTTAAAGCCTTAATCGACTCCTCGTCGGGTGTCGTAGAAGGAGATGAGGAAGATGGACAAATACAGAACAGAGACGAGAAAGATAGACGAATAGAGAACTGCGAAGAGGAAGATGGACAAGTAGAGGATGTAGACACTATGGAGAGCGTTTCAGGAAAGAATATTATGGCTAATAAAATCAATCTTAAGAAAAAGAGAGACGATGCCAGAAGTACATTGCAGTCTACGGCAAAGAAGATAAGACAAATGTCCGAAAGAAAATGTCCAAGGGGCAAGATTGGAGATACCGTAAAATTACGAGTTCGTGATATCGACAGGGAAAAGGGTGACTCCAGGATTTCCAGGAACATTCTAGGGGTTATTCTGCAGGTAGATGCTGATCGCGAGATTTATTAGATTGGTACCAAAGAAGGACGATTGACTCAAAAGTATTCGAGGAACCAGTTTGTCATTTGTCAAGAGACTTTCATTTCACAAGAAGAAGTTCGTGGTGTTATTGTGTCTCTTCGCGAGTGTGCCAGGAAATCGCCAATCACATGCGGCCAAGGGTTCAAGAGATGTAACTGCAAAAGGCATCGGATACTCTGTAATTCGAAATGGCACAACAGTTTGTCCTGTTCCAACAAGCAGGAAGCTGTTCGTTTAAAAATTGTAAGAATAAAACTTTCTTTCATTGAAAACATATTGCATACTTTATTTCACAAGCCCTCATTGAAAATATTTTCTGAATATTATAATTTATCACTTCAGCCAAGAGGGTTTTGTTGTTATGTAAAATAACCGGATAAAATAATTAGTTAATTGAGTATATTTTACCACATTAACCACTAATATTGGTTATTTTGTAAAATAACCGATTATTATGCATATTAACAGATTTATTAAATTAAAGGTAACACGGCTATCGAAAAGGCAATTCCACAACTTTGAGAATTCCTGAGGTAGTCAATAGAATTCTAAAGTGTAAAACAGTAAGTCGATCCCCTTTATGGTATTCGAGGATCTGCTAATATTATTTTTAAATCTTATCTTTCGGGCAAATTTAAAATAGTTTTCCTTAAAAATAATTATTCCTCTAAATTACCCGTTAAAGTTGGTCTACCGCAAAGTTCGGTCCTTGGGCCGGTTCTATTCTTAACCTTTTTGAACAGGTTTATTGGACTTTATCCTTTATTGGGTTTGTGTTTCAGGAATTGGTTATCAGTTACCGTTCTTATTCATCTGAAGGACACGCTTGTAACTGACTAACTGGCGTCCATTCATTTCTTTTGCAGCTTGTCAAGAACCCCGACCTTCCCACTGGCAGTCGGTGGCGTGTTCCCGAGAGATAAGCTCGGTATTTTACCCCTTAGTCGTAGCAATGGGTAAATCTCTTTCTGATTTAAAAAAACAAAATAAATTTTTACTTATAGTCCAATTGGCGATCCAGGTAATGCGCGTCACCAATCACATGATCAACGGTCGGCGTTACCAATAATGCGCGATAAAAAAATACAAAATGTAATTGTTAAATATAAATTATTTTTGTAGTTTTCTAAGAGTAGGCAGCCGTGTTTAAGCAAAAGGTCTATACATTTTTGAAAATAAGAGAGAAATCGAGTTTTTATTTTCTAATTTAGCTCATATTTATTTTTTGTAAAGTTAGTATTATTTTTGGCATGTTTATATGTCCAATTTCCAATTTTACTTGCAAATTTTTGACAGATCGTGTTGTGTATCATTAACGTTTGTTTGACATTTGACATTTTTTAGGTTATAAAATTTGTAAATCGTTTGGAACTTCATGTAGACATACCAAGTTATAATGTCATAAAATTTATTGATGACGTGCATTACCTGGCTCGACAATTCGACCATAGCAAAATTGACAGATTGCCGAATATTAACGCATTTAAAACACAAGGTTTATTCTTTTTAACAAAATGATTACTTCTGACAGCTTTACTGAAAAATCTAAATTTCTGGGATTCTTGACGGTTACTTACACTGAAGAAACGTATTGATATGATAGCTAGTAAAATGAATACAGGGCTTTCTCAGATATGTAAACTAATACGGTTAACATCTTTGGAAACAACCTTACAATTTTACTATAGCTGCTTATATAGCATATTATCTAACATAACCAGAAACATGTCGATTCTAGCTAATTACTGATCTTCTTTAAAAAACGCTATCAAAGCTACCTTCTTTTTTGGTCCTTCAAACCAATCCCGATCTTATTTTGTTAAACTTAAATCCATGACACCCCCTTGTAATTTGATATTTAATTATTATGTTATTTGCGTTTAAAGTAATCTTAATAAATTCAACTAACAAAGTAAACGTTTTCGTATCACTGATTAATCACTACACAACAACCTATTCCTTAGTTAGCAATTAAACTTTTTAGCAAGTTACCTACTAAACTGTCTTCCAGTCATTGCTTATAACAAAATAAAAACTTTAGTTAAAGGTCTCCTTATAACTCTTTGTCATAATCCCTATGTATAGCACCAATATGCTGATCTAGGTGTATGTCTTATTACAAAAAAAAACTCGAGAGTTATCCTATATTATTATTGTTACTAACTAATTACACACACTGAAAATTTTTTTAAATTACTGTGATTTTACTGAACACTTTTCTGTGTATTGTCTCCTTCTTCATAAAAGGGACCATCAAAATGCAATATGGAATTATTGACTATTGCTTTGGGCTCTGTTTTTGCAAACATTTTCGAAAAGTTTATCTACTTAATTATATACAGTGTTTCTAAAACGCAATACATCTTTTTTATCGAGACAACTACATCCGCCATATCTTGCCGTCTGAACGACATAGCTGAAAATCTATTATCTCGCAGCAATAAATTCACTTCCATTTTACAATAAAATATTTTGGTATGATTCTCCTTACGCCTGTAAGTCGGGGCATTATTGCATTTCCATCTATACATATTATTTATATACAGGTCGTGTTATTACGATCGTCGAATAGACTTTTCTTGGAACTTCTTTTTCTTCTTCCTTGACGGTACAAAGTAGCAGCACTCAGGCACTAGGCGCATTGTGCATCCGCCGCAAATCAAGGGATGCCTTTATACAGACCGACTCCTAGCCCGAAGGTCAGAATCCATAGAGGCGCTCCGTGTATCGTCGGGATCTAAGAGACCGGCTCCAAGTAATCGAAATTTCAGAAGAAGTAGTCTGGGGCACATTAAAAGTAGTTGAAGAGAAGTCTCATCTGCTTCGTTACAGAATCTGCAACTTGGGTCCTTGGAGAGGCCCATCAGATGCACGTCCCCTTTAAAGAGTCCAATGTCCGTAAGGAGGCCTGTGGCTATCCTGATGTGCTTCCTACTACACCTAAGAAGCTATTTGGACCTGGTTTTTGAAGGTCTGTGGATGTGTAGCAGCTGTAGCTTCGTTTGTCTCAGCCCAGGACGCGAAGTTCAGTATGAAATGATCTGAGAGTAAATCCAGTCTCTAATTGCTTGGTGAATGCTTGCCTTAGGTAGACTCTCCCTAGCCAGGAGGTTGGCCTCCTTGTTACCAAGAATGTTACTGTGATAAGGCACCCAGATTAGTCGAACCCAACTGGTTGAGCTGAGCCTTTGCAAAGCCACACGACATTCCTTGATCAGGTTTGATTTGGTTTTAATAGAACTCAAAACTTTGAGTGCTGCCTGACCATCAAAGCATTTGTAGATATGCCTGTTAAGGTAGACCCTGGCGAGGTTTTTCTGAGCGCAGACTAAGAATGTGAAGACCTTAGTTTAGAAGACGGTGCGAAGCTTTCCTAGTGTGGTCGCCGTAAATGCCAGCCCCGGAACCTGCATCTGTAAACCACAATAGATCAGAAGATCTGGTGAGGTCGCTGAGCAATAATGAGCATTAATTACTTGCAGGGATGGTTATCTCGTAATTCCTGGTAAAGAAGTAGCAGGGAGGCACTACATCCCTGCAAGCAATCAGCAACGGGTCGGACTCTACCAACTGAGACAGAATCCGAACCTGTCTCTTCAGCCTCCCATCACCTTTCCAATGGCCGTTCGTGAACAGCCTGCTCTTGGAACTTACTTACAGCATCCATACAAAAATTGCACGATAGTGTTTTCGGCTACTACAACAATCGATTGGAAATATTTTTTAAATTATACACCTTTCTGTATATTTTTAGATGTTTAGAATCACCCTTCAAAGAAGAGTATAATGATGTAGCATTATAGGGGTCTATCATTAATATTTTAGTAGTTATTCAATTGTTTTTGAAAAATCTAAACTTGGGCGAATGCCACTGAGAATTATTTCTAAGTAGTAAGCGTTCTTTCTCAGGATTTAATTTAAGGGTTCTATCACCGATGGAATAACTAGGACTACTCCGTATATAGGGTGATCAAAAAATATGGACCTCGATTTTTCTCAAATTTTTATGGAGCACTGTACAATCGATTTGCCTGTTAGGCCAATGTCTTCAGCTTTTATAAAACACCCATGGGCGAAGTTAGGTCATCAGACCTGGGGGGTCTAAAGCCCTAATATGAAAAGACGTATATTTTTTTTTGTTTTTAAGTGTATGTGTATGTTTGAATGTTTTTGGGGGGGCTAATTCGGTTTTTGGGGGGGCTTAGCTCCCCCAAGCCCCCCCCCCCCTAACTTCGCCCATGAAAACACCTAACTCAATTTAAGAAAACTAAACTTGTTATAAACGTAGCCTACAACTATAAACTGTTATAAAAAATATGAGTGGCTACTGTGCCGAGCTGCTACGACCATCTGCTTTTATATTAAGATATTATCAAAGACTTGCAGTAAATTGAATCGCTGTTTCAGAAATAGTCCCACTAAAGGGTGAAAGTCTTTCAAATTACTTATCTTAACAATAAATATACAAAAACGATATTTAACATAAGTTTTTTAACATGGTTAAAATAATAGACCAGGCGGATTTGTATCAAGCTTTGCCTATTAAACATTATGAAGGTCAGTCAAAGTTAACGATATGACTATTAGTTAATTAAATGATTATTACGATTATGATTATGAGTAGGTATAGGTCGCTCATTACTGTCCAAAGTTCCAGCAGGCGTCGATTTAATAGTTTCAGTATCACCTCCCACACATTTAGAGTCACATTCTGCACAGGAAAAACCGTAAAATAGGATTTCAGAGTCAAAATTCAAAATGCGTAAAAACAGAATGTGGTGGAAAATTCACAAAGGTATTTGGCTTCTGCCGACAATGCATTTCCTCGTAAATCCAAAACAGTTAGTGCTTCTGTGGCTAACTACGGATTTCAGAAGTTAATCGTCCATCTACAATTCAGATTTAGCTTCCAGCTAGCGACTTTTATTTACCCATTTGAAAAAGAACACCGGAGAAATCAAATTATAATCAAGTTATAGTCAGTTATTAAAGACTATCTCTGATGTAAAGTTTGAAGATTAACTAACTATTTTTGAAACTATCTAAGCCTTATTAAAATATTCCAACAATCACAATAATTATGTATAAACACTGAAAACTAAATTTTTATTATTAATACGACTGTTTGTTTTCCTGACAAATCGGAGGATATAAAACCAGCCTTCGTAACCACGTTCATAAACCTTAAGAAAAATTGCAAGCTTCGTTTAATGTTTTGACCAATTTAATTCTATCAAAGTGTTATCAACGTTTTTACTATTGTACTTTTAGCAGTTAGCACCACACTAAAACTAGTAAATGTAAGCTAAAGGGAATTCCATTCTAAGCTTGCGGGTTTTGGTTAAGCAACGTATCTCCTATTGAAAATTTCAAAATTTTATTGAAACACAGATTTTAAGAAAATTATGGATAAGTCAAAAATAGGCGTCCTTTTTTTAATTTAACAAAAAATACGCCATTAAGTATTAGCAAATAATATTCACATAAAATACAAGGGCGTATGTATGTTATCTACATTTTCTTGTTTTGAGGGACGTTGAGGGAATCCAGCTCCCCCCCCCCTGAACCTCCTATTCCTTGGAACCGCGAGAAGAATTACTTCAAGGAAGAAACTGTCTTTCTTACTGCACCCTTTTATTGAACATACTACATACATACATTTTACTCGTCTAGGTACTTATTTCTTAAACCTACATTCTTACGTCCTCGCTTTCGATTTCACTATCGAGTCTTTGATGTTATTGTCTCTCCAATTCATTTTGTATCTTTTTTGCCATGATTCTTACCCATCTTCTACCGATTTCCATCCAATCCGCTTTGCTACATATCATTATTTTAATTAGGTGGTCCTTCGTGATGATCTGTCCTGCTATCGCCTCCATGTCTTGCCTTCCCCGGTTGCATCTTTGGCAATAGAAAATAGTATGTTCTGTCGTGTCTTGTTCCCTACAATAGTCGCATTCGTTATTATCTTGGACTTTCATTCTACAGAGATAGCCCGTAAAACGTCAGTGGCCTGTTAATGCTTGAGTTAAGTGGTAATTCAATTGATCGTGTTTTCTTTCTATCCATTTTGGGATGTTTGGTATTGGAGCTTTTGTCCATTGTGGCGTGTCATTTAGTGTGTTCCATCTTCTTTGTCTCTTCTCTGGTGATTTGTTTAGTAAGTCGTTCTTTATTTTTACGTTGAACGTTGCACGGAGCGGACGCGTTGCTGGAGTGCTGTGTTTAACTTTAAACTCTTTGAAAAAACAATATTGAATCAATGTTTAGTGTGTGGTGTCGATACAGATATCCGTACGGATATAACGTGTGATGATTGCAATAAAATGGTAGATTTGTCGTGCAGTAAATCAACCCGAGATGAAGTGACTCTCTTACGTGGCAAGTCACGGGTATTAAAATTCCTATGTGTAAAATGTGAAGCTAAAGAGAGTGAAATAAAATCATTGAAATCGATGGTTGAGAAACTGCAGCAAGATATGGATGAATTGAAGAATAATGTAAACAAAAATAATGGTCAAGTGCAAGACATGTCGGATGTGCAAATTGAAAACGTAATCTCAGAGCTATATGACAGGGACTAGCGCGCGAGAAATGTTATTGCTTATCGCGTAACCGAGTCAAAATCTCTTAGCAAGGATGGACGTATAGCGGAAGATTTACAACTTATTACAGATGCATTTAAACCAATATTGGATATCAGTAATACGGAACTTAAGCTCGCAATATTAGGACCTCCGAATGCAACAAAAATGCGGCCTTTAAGAATAATCTTTAAAAACAAAGATGTTGTTTTGAAGATTCTACAAAATAAAAATAAAATTACAAACTTTAAAGTAGCTAACGATCGCACAAAGTTGCAACAAAGACTTTTAAACCAAATTCAAAAAGAATGCGAAGATCGGAAGAATAATGGAGAAAAAAATAAAATTAAATATATACGTGGTGTTCCGACAATAATTACTGATCAATGACAGAAAGATGATCAACGGAGTGATGCCTACAGAATTGGTAAGCGTAATAGCGAAAATAGTGTTGCCTTTATTTATGTAAACATTCAGAGTTTGCTAGCTAATATTGACCAACTAAAACAATATATTTACACCAATAAAGTTGATATAATTTGCCTCAGTGAAGTTAGAATAACTGAAAAAATAGATGAAGCAGAAATTCATATTGATGGTTATAATGTATATATATGTTTGTCAGAAAGCAGACACACGGGAGGTGTACTAATATATGTGAAAAACAGTATTAAAGCCAGTATTGAAAAACTGAATACATAATCATATACAATTATTAGTAAGTTATATATTATATGTTAGATTTTATATTGCATAATTTTACTTAGTTTATTTTCAAGGGTCTACCTATATTAAATGATCAATTAATTTATGTCTAAAATATTTGACTGTAAGAAGATAAATTACTTAAGTTGGCATATAATGTATCTAGCAAGTAAGTCCGCAATGTCAATTTAATTATATAACATATTATTATGTCTTGTACATATATGAATGCAAATAAATTATATATTATAATTTAACACTTTCTTCAACCAGTACCTTTATCGATCGGGATCATTCCCGCAATTGTTTGTAGGGCTTCTGTAGAGACCGTTCCATCAGCGCTGCATACTTTTACTAGTATTCTTCTCTGGGCTCTTACTAAAATGTCTCGATATTTATTTTCCATATAGGTGCTCCGTAAAGTAATACAAAATTTACGACGCTTACTAATATTCTCCTGTTCGTGAATGTTAATCCTTTTATATTTGGCGTTAACCTTCCAAGCGCATTGGCAAAAAGTTCTGCTTTTCTTGCCGCTCTGACTATATGGGTAGTCATAGACATATTCTTATTTAATTGGAGGCCTAGGTATTTTAGCGTATTCACGAATTTAATTCTTTCGTTATGCTGCCTACCTAACCATGAAAAAAAACACGTATCACATTAACACATTATTTTCCTACGTAACTCCCTTCAATGCGTATACGCTAATTCCATCTTTTTTTCCAATTGTCCCATACCCTCAAAAAAAAATATCCTTAGGCAACTCTGCAAAATATTGTTCAACGGCTTCTTTGGGCTGCATCAGATGCAAAACTTTCCCCTTTCCCCTGAGATGCTTTTTTAAGTGTTTGAATAGGAAGAAGTCTGATGGAGCAAGGCCAGGGCTGCCTTAATTAAGTCTATGGACCACAGTCATTGATTATCTGCTGGACTGTGTATGCATCCGACAATTTTCGTGCAGATAATCCACCTTCTTCATACCCAAATCGTCATGCAACATTTTCAGGACACTTGTTTCGGATATACCGACTTCATTGGAAATAACAGAGACCTTTAAACGCCGATCTTGCAATACCAGATTTGCGACTTTTCGCACCATCTCTTCAGTTCAAGCTTCCACGGGTCGCCCGCACTTTGATGATTCTCTACCCCATCGAAAGAGTTTAGACAAAATTTAACTTGAAAATAAGATGGTGCATCTTCCCCATACACAGTCGTTGGTCATTGATTTCTTTTGTCAGGAACTTTAATACAGCGATATTCCACCTTAAGTTCATTCATTTTATCAAGAAGTAAACCTTCCCTAGTTAGCACATGTACATACTTCTAAATGTCACAGCTATTTTTTAATAATTGGTTTGACATCGTCGCTATTTTGTTTTATGGCTATGTAGATATAACATAAGGATAAGCCCTGGTATTGCAAAATTTTCAATATTAAGTATCCAAAATATCCCTCCTAAAAACAAAAAAAAATTTAATTCAAGGAGAATTCTAAAATAAACAAAAGAGTTTTAGTAGTTTCTAACAATTTCCCCAACAAATCATTTCAGTCAATGCCAAGAATGTGTGTAGCAACTTTTGAACAAGAAATGTAAAGTTCGCCTTATTTTCTAACTTTTAATTAAGCAATAAATTTGAAAAGAATCAACCTGAAAAGAGAATTTCTTAAAAAGCAGCCATTGCAAATCGTTTTTAATTAGTACCTCCTGAAAATTCGGACAAAATTTTCTTTAGATGCAAATTTAAATACGAAACTGCCTCAATTTGCATTAATGAATGTTTTTATTAGATTTCAGCTTTACTGGCTCCATATAAATGCCAGTTCAAAAATTTACAATTAACGTTTAAATATTTTTAATTTAAATAACCACTATGATCAAACGCATCTAAATCGTCATTCAGCTTCATCAACAAAAGCAAAGTTATTACTACTATCAATAATATAAATAAATGCACGAATGCATGCATTAGCAGCTACGAAAATCAAAAGATTAAACAAATAACACGAGTTCATCAAAGATACTGCTCGCAGTTCGTTACAAAAATCTCTTGGTATCTTAACTAAATTAAAGTAAGGACGTGAACCTTTAATAAAATTAAATGCTTAGTCAGTAACAAAGCACGTAACCTAGAAAAATCGGTGTAAAGTCCAGCAAGGTTTTGAGGAAAAACTTCTGTTTTACGAGGATGGTAAACTAAGTAAATAAGACCTTTTCATAAAAAGTTGCTACAAATACTCTTTTTACTGTTTGTGTTTGCTAAAAGGTCACATCATTCTTTTAATTTTTATGTGTTGTTTCAGTGCATTAACCTAATATTCTATAAATTCGTAATATTTTATTCTGTACAGTTTTATTGCCAAGGTTAATGCAGATTTAAAACCGGTACTAATGAAAGATGCCTCACTTTTTATAGATTCAAAATTTCGCCAAACTTCACAAACTCTTTTGCATAGATACCATGCGATCAATAAAATTTTTAATTTACTACGCCGTGCTTTCAAAAACGTACATCATCGTGAATTCGCCTTGTTAAATGAAACTACCTTGATCACATTTTGAGGCTATGTTATAAAGTTTTCTTTGGCGTTGCTTTATTTTGTAGGTTTAACATTGCTTTTACAACAATTAAAGGTGAACAATGTATGGTAAGAAGTTGTTTTAATCACCAACTGTATTCCGCCGAAGAAGCACATCATTACAGTTTTACCTTCGAAAATATTATTTTCACTCATTAATTGTAATTAGCAAAAAATGTGGCCAAGCTTTTACACATGAAAACCTCCACGAACATTATGATTTTAATTATTGAACTAACTTAACAAAGTAGACGGAAATTGGCTTTATTTATCCAAGCATGATGCTTGAGTAATCTAAGGAAAAAACTTTAGAACGCTATATATTATACGTACAATAAGGGTGACAGTGATATAGTAACTAAAACCCCAAACTCTAAATAGGCAATGATCCTCTGACATAACAAAAAAATTATTTTTCTTATTAGAAGGCGTGGTAGAGAACCCTCTAAATCATGTGCCCTCGAGCATTGTCCAACTAGCTTGAGTGGTCGATAAGGCACTACGGCCAGAAGCTGATTAATTTTAGACAATAATTTGACCCAGAGCACCCATGACGTGTTTGATGTTCTTATATCAAGTTTCCGAGGTTTTTCTGAACACTCAGCAGGATTTTAAAATGCAAAATCCTTTCCAGATTCTTAACACTCGCAGCATTAAAACTTATGACAAAAAGACTTGCCATTTAAGAAAGAATAATTACTGAGCAATTTTTGAAAGCAATTTTGGTTTAGCGACTCCGGGGGCAAAAAAGCAGTTAAAGAAAAAATCGTCATTAAGGAAACAACCAACAATCTAAAAAAGGAAGTAAACAGTAGTAGTTGTTTTTTTATTAGGAGCTGACAAAGAAGCAAATAAAGAAAATCTCTCTGGAACAATCCGAAAAACAATAAAAACGTGCAGTTCGAAGAAGACGCGGATATAAATTTAATATTCTTTCAGCAAAAGTTCATTTTACTGAATCAGCACCTTCCAAATTCCCTATCACCTGTATCACTTAGGTACACAAACTCCTAACTCCTAACCAAACCAAAACGACCAAGGGTTATTATTACAAACAAAATCACTGATACGTAGGCTAATTAAATTTTCCTAAAACTAACACTAAAGCCTTACATTCTCAATGAATTAATTAAAAGACTTAACATTATAATAAGCAATATTTTAACATTTGTCTCTTTCTAAGATTGTTTGTTATAATAATAAGGATTGTTTTTATTAAAGGAAACGCAAGGACATATTTAGGCAGATAAACTATAAATGAATCGCAATAAAAATATACAAGCTTACGAATTGGGTTAATGACGTAGTAATCGTAAAGAGAAAGAACGAGATTGGGTTCGTTTACTAAGAACCTAAATAAATATATTAAGTGCGGATATTACAATCTCCCAGAGATGAAATACTAGCAATATGACTACAATAGCTTATTTCATCTCCTCACTTTTTCCAAAAATAACCTAATAAGTGGTTTAACTATTGGGGTAGTTCAAATTAGACACCTAAGTGAAAAAAGAATAGAATTTTCCATCTACGACATTCTTATGATGAAATAAATTTTCTTTCCTTAGTTGATTTTAAGGAAATTTTTAACAGAACTGAGAAAATCTGATGTAGGAATTACAATTTTAAGTGTCGCCACTATAAATCTAAATTAGCTGAACTTTTGCTGATACAGGAATATTTTATTACAGAATCAGATTAGTAAAGTGGTTCCTACTTTTTACTTGCCTAATTTTCGTTCTTTAGCTTCATAAGGATTTTACTGTTTTAAAAGTAGCTAGAACAACAAATTAATAACGAAACTGCAACAGACTTTTCTCAACACTCTGCCGTCAAGTGAAGCAGTTGTTTGGACTACTTAAAACCTCAATTTTAAAAAAATATTTTCATTAACTTTCGACTCTATACGCCAACAATCAATCAATCGATCAATCAATAAAACGTTTATTAATACAACTTGCAAGATTTACTGTATTTGAAATATTATGAGTCACAATAACACTAAGCAACTGATTTTCATCTACTATACAGGGTGTTTCTTAATAACATGCTAATATTTAAGGAGGTTATTCTTGGGTCCATTTTGAGAAAAAAACTTCATATGAACATATGTCCTAAAGGTCTTAACTTTTCAACTACAGGGTGCTAAAGTTTTAAGAAAAAAATCTTTTTTTTATGATAACTTTGGTATGACCCTAGATATTTTTGTGAAACGTACTACGCATCTTCTATGCATCAAAAGGCATTTTCTGCTGTACAACATAATTTTATAATGTTACCGTTTAAAAATTATTCTCTTAAATAAATTTTTGTTTAAAGTTACATAAATTGTTTTTTCTCGTAAGTGGTCTAGCGAGACGCAAATGAATGAATTTTATTTTTTTTATGCGAAAACCGTACGTCAAACGAAAAAAATCAAGAGACCAGATTTGCTCAGAAAGGAATGAGGATTTCAAAAATAATTTTTACTTTAAGAAAAAGCAGTGGCGTATCACTTTTCTCTTTAAAATGATTTAGTGCAAATCCCGCACGAACGCCACTGGCAAGAATAAAAAATTATGTTGTACGGCAGAAAATGCCTTTTGATGCATAGAAGATACGTACTACGTTTCACAAAAATATCAGGGGTCATACCAAAGTTATCATAAAAAAAAGATTTTTTTCTTAAAACTTTAGCACCCTGTAGCTCAAAAGTTAAGACCTTTAGGACATATGTTCATATGAAGTTTTTTTCTCAAAATGGACCCAAGAATAACCTCCTTAAATATTAGCATGTTATTAAGAAACACCCTGTATATATAGGATGGTCTAGTAGTAATTGGTCAAAATCAATGATTGAATTGAGACTCTCCATAAACATGAATGAAGTTCCGGTTAACGTTGGTCCAAAAAGGCGTTCCACAGGAGTTATGATTCATTTAATTTTATCAATGCCTGCTTTAAAAAATGGAAAGCCGTGGAAGTCAAAAGCTATATTTTTTACTCCCAATGTCTTCAATCTTTCTAAAATGGGTATTAATAATTAGATGAGTTGTTACTCCGAAAAGAATGCGTTTTTGGACCAACATTTACGGGAACTTTTTCATTTCCATAACAAGCACATTCCAATATCTTGGGACAATCCCATATAGTATTATAGAATATATTCCCAAACAACTAAATCCTTACAATTCCAAATTTTAAATTATTTAAGTAGATATTAGAAGAATTAATTTTGTAGGTTTTTTAATAATCAATACCAATACCAACGAAGTTCTCAAATAATTTTTATGCCAGTTGTTATGACTAAAATTTAATCGTTGCTTGCATATACAGGGTGAATAAAAAGTAAGGAACCTCGATGCTGGAGCCTTTATTATTAGTTTTAGAAAAAAAAGTTTTAGACAAAAGGTTTATAACAAATTATTTTCCACAAACTGATGGTTTTAAATATTTTTTTCAAGATCATACCTTTGCGCTATGACGTCATCGATACTTTTTTTAAATAGCAACCTATATTTTTTAGGTCGAAATTTTATAGCATTTTTTTTTCTATTTATGACCATCTAAAAATATCATACGGTTGAATAAGCGAAATTTCTAGAAAAATCAAGTTGAATGTTATTCGTACCAGTATTTAATGTACGTACTTTCATCACAAAAATTAAACACATGACTATTAAAAACAAATATAAACAATGTTTAACGTTATTATTATTATTATTTTATTATTTGGATACAATTTTTGAGAATAGGTGGATCGGTAGAAGGGGTAGTATCGAATGGCCAGCCCGATCGCCCGATTTGAATCCGTTGGATCTTGTGAGGCCATCTTAAAAATAAAGTTTACATAAACAGGCCCAGAAATTTAGAAGAGTTAAAAATTCGTATTCGGGAAGAAATACGGGCAATACCAGCCGAAGTAATTCGGAATGTTCCTATTACAGGGACTTTCACATCGAATTGGACATTGTCAGATAGTGAATGGCAAACAATTTGAACATCTTCTGTAATAAAGTAATGTTAAACATTGTTTGTATTTGTTTTTAATAGTCATGTGTTTAATTTTTGTGATAAAAGTACGTACGATAAATACTGGTACGAATAACATTCAACTTGATTTTTCTAGAAATTTCGCGTATTCAACCGTATGATATTTTTAGATGGTCAGAAAGAGACAAAAAATGCTACAAAATTTCGACCTAAAAAATATAGGTTGCCATTTAAAAAAAGTATGGATGACGTCATAGCGCAAAGGTATGACCTTGACAAAAATATTTAAAGCCATCAGTTTGTGGAAAATAATTTGTTATAAACGTTTTGTCTAAAACTTTTTTTTCTAAAACTAATAATAAAGGCTCCAGCATCGGGGTTCCTTACTTTTTATTCACCCTGTATAGTACTTATGGCCATACAGTTTGACATAAATTCGATAAAATTATAAATACTACTTTGTGGGAAAAATCCTTGAACAAATTCAAAATAGCATATTTGCTAAAGGGATCATATCTTCAATTCATTTAGTAAGCCGATAACATGGTTTAGGTAAACCATTTCTACAAGGTGTATCGTAAATGGCGTGTAATATTCGCACTACGCGATTCTGCGTTAAAAACTGGATAAAAAATTGTATACCTAACTGTTTTAGGTCAAAACGTGTAGTTTTTGAAGAAGTTTAAATTAAAGTCTTATAAACTTAGCAGTCATACTACGTCACCTGCGATATCACCAATAGCAACCCGCTTGATTTAATATAATTGCATTGTACATCGTTGCAACATTTATGAAAACTTCGGATGGAAATCCTAATTAAATTAAGGGTATGTTGAGTACGATTACAGATTAGTTATTTCCTTTGTTGATTAAACTACAGCTGAAAATCGTTATTTCATAAAAATATGACACGATAAGCAAACCAGAATACGACTTAAGGCTGCTAATAACTCCATAACTAAAGAGTTAGCAGCAAGTTGGTACTGAAGTTTTTTGCTTGAATTGACGTAGAATCGCGTGATATAAATATTATGCGCCATTTACGATATACCCTGTATATCAGGTGATGTGACCATTGGTATCAAAATAGTGCATGATGTTTTTATGTATGTATATTTCAGGTATACTTATACTCTGCGAGTGAGTTTGATAAGACATCCTAAGTCGCTTTCATACCATTTACCTCCCCTACTCCACCACTGCGTTCCGGTTCCAAATTATTTGCAGTAGGCCACTCGCCGTTCATCCAATTCAAGTTTGACAATAATGTTTGCTATTACTGATACTTGTCAAAATTCTGATTTCCTGATCTTGTTGCCGAAAAAGACAGAAGATGAAGGTCCCCTTGAACTTTATCACAACTAATAAAGAGGTTTGGAGTTTCTGGGTGGTTCTCAACAAAAAAACAAAAGAAAACAATTAGCGAGCCTGTTTCAGACAGAGCCGGTACATGAATTTCAAATTAAAAAGATATCTCAAACTATCCCTCGAGTTATCAGCTTTATTACTCTAATAGTAGGAATGCAGAGTGTTTGGGTGCTATTCTCATTTATCTTAACTTTATAGAGAGAAATTTTAAGTTTATAAATAGAAAATAAAACTGCAACCTGCTATTCACTTTGTACAGAAAGCTGATGTAAATTTATTAAGTCTTTTGCTGACAACGGAAGGATGATATCATCAGAAAATAACGTAGATACAAAATGAAAAAAGTCACTTGTATAGAAATAGATGATAAATAATAAGTGTCGTAAAATATAGCCCTAGAGTATGCCACAGAATATTGGTTTGTGTTCAAAGTTGATATTATTACTGTTGATATATTGCTTAATATTAGATATGCTACGTTTTTTATCATTACTGTCATTTAGGTAAAGTATTCTATCCATTGTTGAACACAGATTATTAATACATTTCTCTATGGTTTGCTAAAACACTTCAATTGATGTTCAATGCCCATTAATTATTATAGATATCTGAGAATTAATGCTTTTGGGTTGATTACTACTAAAGTAAAATAATTAATATTAATAATAATAATAAAGTGAAACCAAAACTATACAAAGCAATAGTAGGCAACATAGCAATTTACGATTCAGAGGTGTGTGAAATAAGTGAAAAAACCGAAAGAAGATAAAAGATAGAGATAGACTTCTGGTGACGTTTATAAAGTACAAAGAAGGCACGATCTTAAGATAAATTATTTACAGGTAAAATTTTGTTTTTTCCGAATATAATAATAATAATAAATGCTTGTTTACCAGAGCAATGATTTGCGGTATATAATTTTACAAAGATAAACCCAAACCATATAATATTTATTGAGTTTATAAAAGCACTCGTACTTAATATACACATATTGACATATTTTAGAACTTACTTTAGAACCACAACTTATTTACACAAGTGCATATGGAACTTACCGTAAGATAACAATTATTATTTAGTATTATCTACCAACATTGCTACCAACTCACTAACATTTACGTAAATATGTCATTATGTGAACTGCCCATAGCTTTTAAAACATTTTTTGAAATCTTCGAAACCATAATGCATTATTACTGCTAATACTTAGGAATAATCGTTGTTCCATGTTTACATTTTTTAATTGTCGAATATTATTATTATTCAATCCAAGAAACGAAGCCAATGGTTGCTTCAGTATCGAACGTCAGGCCCTTCAAGACCACAAAAATTAATTCATACAAACAAACACGTATTTCGACACTTAAGTTGCAATCCTCAGTGTTAAGCTTTTCTGAAAAAGTTGGTTAGAGTCAGTCCCTGAAGATACTCTTTTCACTAAATTACAAAAGTAAAGTTGGTTGAAACAGAACTCCTTAAGTGAAGCACTTTCTCTGACGATTTTTTTGGTTTTGTAATTTGGTGTACTGCAGATGGCAACTTAGTTTCCAAAATACTGTGGACTTCTAGGAAAGCTACACAGAGCCTTTGCACAACTTCTTTGCTTTAATTAAATTACATTTCATACTTTAGTACTGTTGTCGTACTTCTCGTGCACCCACCTTACTACTCTGACACACCCGATGCACGCCAGACCCCCACCTGAACATCGGTCGCCTGCTATAATTCACACAATACCTAGGGGAACCCGGGGCAAAACGGAGTACTTAAGGTTAGGAGGCCTGTAAAATGGTAAATAATACTCAAACACGTTTGAAAATGCAGCTTTATAAAGTTTATTTACTTGCTCACACATAATGCATTTAAAAAGTAACCTATGATCTATTGTTATTTACAATTACGTAAACATTGTCAAATGATCCATGTTGCCCCGGAGCTGGGGCAAAACGGAACCCGGTTTTATGTATTCTTTGAAAATATTTAAATATAAAAAAAGGAATGTTTCTTATGTCTATTCAAACATATTAGGTATAAGTTATAAAAAATATAAGAAATCCCAATAAAATTACTTGTGAGAAATGCATCTTCGTCATTACTTTCTACTCCGGCACCCGTTCCGTTTTGCCTCGGTCCGTTATGCGTCAAGTGCAGAGGTTAACTTAGAACTGCTGTAAGGCTGGATTAGAAACTAAGGAACTACAACAGAAGTACATGAATGAACAGTCCAAAGAGTAATATTAACGAAATAGCAGTGCTTATCCAAACATAATAATAACTTGTTTGACTTTCCTTGGGGAGAAAACTCGGTGATACTACAGCATTCTGTTCAAAAACGAGAAACACTTCTAAAGTATGTGTAGTAACCAACTCTCATGGATCTTGACAGTTCAGTAATGTACAGTAGGGTGTGTCATGAAATTCCAGGAGTTGCCACTAGTTGGAATCACCAACTGAGCGAAAAAATGAGGGGGCTCTGTTTTGCCCCGGGTTCCCCTACTTACATACTTCCTGACATGGAAGCACATACGCAAGGTCGAGATGTGATGTTAATATTTAATAATGATGTTGGATTAGCTCTGAAGAAATCTTGTGAATACGATGCAGATAGTGCAGCATCTTGCTAAAGCAGCAAATATAGTTAGAAGAGACATCTTTAAAATAAAAAAACCTCTTCAATGGATCATTTGGAAAATCCTGTCAGGAAGACTCCTTACCAGCATCTCTGTTAGCACTGGTTGCTATGGTTGCGAATGGTCCAAATATTAAAGCACAGTCAAGCGTTTCAAAAATACCACAGCCTATCCTTACTGTTGCACAGTTACTAATGTATAACAGTTTGGTGAGACGTCGGGAGTGTCATTCTGGAACAGTCTACAAGCACAATCTAGGACGGGAAACACCTTTGCCTATATACTTAGGTATTTTAATTCATACAAAAACTCGCAAGCGTGAACTAGTTGAAGACCTTCACGAGCTCGGATGAAGCATATCATATGACCGAGCGCTAGACATTTCATCAGAACTTGGAAATGAAATATGTCATCTGTATCACATGGAAAATGCTGCCGTTCCTCTTCAGTTAAAAGGATGCATTTTCACAACTAGTGCAGTTGATAATATTGACCACAATCCAAGTTCTACTACAGCTCATGATTCTTTCCATGGTACAGGAATATCCCTATTTCAACATCCAGATGGTAAATCCAGAGGGACTGATCAAACTAGGACTTCAAGTCCTTTTGTCGTGAAGGCAACCAAACATCATCCTGAAAGCTACACAAGTGTTGCCCCTGTTCCTGCTATTAGAACTGACTGTCCTTTGCCAACAGTACAAGAAAACTTTGTTAGCTACCAAGTGTCGTCAAAAGATATGGACAACCCTACCAGAAGCTTCGCAAGTATGCAGGAAACTCATACGATGTGGCTGCAAGCAAGGCTGCACACGACAGTGTCAATGTAGGAAGGCTGCCCTGCAGTGTACCGCTCTTTGTGCTTGTGGTTCTCTTTGTACTCAGTGATATCAGATTTTGAATCTAATCTATTATGTATTTATCTATCAATTCTATACAATACAGACAATGCAGTATTAGTACTTTCATTAAATAATCCATCAACATTTGTTATAAATAAATATGTATACTATAAATAAAATATGGTATATAAGTATATATTATTAAAATTTGAATACGGGCATTTGAATGCACTACTTGGCGCTTAGTTACCACGCTCGTTTTTTGCATAGCTGACTCAAATATTTTAATTCGCTAAGCAACGAAGAACAAAATCACAGTGCCTACAAACACATTACACTACTCATATTCAAAATTTCAGGCGACAACGTGTATGTGCCCCAAGTTGTATGCTTCTATCATTAAAGGCACAATTATTTCACCTATCTCCAGCACTACTACGCCCAGGCTAAGGCATTCAGACCCATTAGGCTGACTTCATTTCTTGTTAAAAGTTTGGAGAAGCGATTGATAGGCACTTAAGGAGCGATACATTGAGGGACAATCTTCTACATCGAAACCAATTTGCTCATCAAACAGGAAACAATGTGCAATCAACAGCTAAGAGTATTTCTTGATATAGAAGACGCCTTCGATAACATCTCCTTTGACTCGCAAAGGGTATCTCAATCTCAAATAAAATGGATCAGATATGCACTAAATAATAAAATATTAATATCCCTCGGAAATACCATCAAGAAAGCTATCATCACTTTGTCTCTAGGGGATGCCCGCAGAGGGGAATACTTTCTCCTCTCCCGTGACGCCTTGTAATTGACGAGCTTCTCTCTGATCTAAATGCGAAAGGCATATATGCGCAAGGATATATAGATGATATCGCCATACTCACTAGCGGGAAGTTCGAGGTAGTTGTGTCAAATCTGAGAAGAACAAATCGCCGGGAAGGCCCAGTGGTTAAGGTATTCAACTATAGCGCGAACGGTCTCTGAGTCAAACCCAAGTCGGATGCTCGGCGGGTGGCCTACCCAGTCACTCAAAGTAAATGAGAAACCAAACATTCTCGATAATTAACTACATAAAAACAAAAATGGACTGTTGATAAGGTTTGTAAGGTTTTATAAATTTAAACAGACCATATCTTTAATTCATTTAATAAGTAGTAAACGTGGTTTACGTAAACCATTTCTATAACTGGTAAAGTGACCATTGGTATCAAAATAGTGCATGTTTTTATATATTTCAAGTAAATGTAAAGGCATCTAGGTACTTACATTCCGCGAGAGTGTTTGATGGCATCCTAAATCGCTTTCATACCATCTACCTTCCCTACTCCACCACTGTGCTGCGGTTCCCAACTATTTTCAGTGACTAAGTGGGCCACCCGCCGTTCATCCGACTCAAGTTTGACAACAATGTTTGCTATTACTACCACTTGTCAAAATTCTGATTGCCTGCTTTTGTTACCTAAAAAGACAGAAGATGAATTTCCTCTTGAACTGCACCACAACTAATAAAGAGTATGAATTAAAGAGAAATACATAGTTCTCGGCAAGTTTGGAGTTTCTAACTGGTTATCAGCAAAATAAAAGAAAAAACTAGCGGGCCTATTTCAGACAAAGCCGGTGCGTAAATTTCAAATTAAAAAGAGATCTAAAACCATCCCTAAAGTTTAATAAGCTACCCACGATCAGCATTATTACTACTTATAATAGTAGGAATGCAGGTCTAACATTTACGTAAATATGTTACTATGTGAACTATCCATAGCTGTTCCAACATTTGGAAGAGTAATATCTTATTACTACTAATAGTTACAAGTGGAACAGTCGTTATGTTTCATTTTTACATTTTTTAATAAAATTGTTAAATATTATTATTACTTAATCCAAGAAACGAAACTTATGGTTGCTTCAGTATCGAACGTCAAAGGCCCTGTAAGACCACAAAAATTAATTAATACAAACAGATACGTATTTCGGCAACTAAGCTGCAATCCTCAGTGTTGAACTTTCCCGACAAAGTTGGTTGGAGTCAATAATAGTCTCTGGAAATATTCTTTTCACCAAATCACAAAAGTAAAGTTGGTTGAAACAGAACTCCTGCAGTGAAGTGCTTTCTCTGGCGATTTTTGTAGTTTTGTAATTTGATTAAGATAATATCTTCAATTGACTCCCACCGACAAAAGAAAGTTTAATATCGAAGATGGCTTAGTTGCCAAAATACTGTGGATTTCTAGAAAAGCTAAACAGAGTCTTTGCACTACTTTTTTACTTTAATTAAATTACAGTTCATACTTTAGCAGTTTTCGAACTGTCTCACACGTCTACCGCCGTTGTCGTACTTTTCGCGCACCCGCCTTACTACTCTGACACACCCGATGCACACCAGACCCCCACCTGAACATCGGTCGACTGCTATAATTCCCACAATACGTATTTGTTATTATTAATTTTTATTTTCGAGGGTTTTACAGGGCTTCTGACGTTAAATATTATTGCTACTTAATTATTGTTCGTTTTATGAAATTTCTTTGAAAGATAGACTGGTTTATAATACATAATTATTGTTATTCCAACTTTTATTCGCAACGAGAGACTATTTTTATTTTAATTACGCCTCTTTTTTGCAAATTAATTTTCAAAAAAAAAAAAAAAACAGAAGCCATATAAGCTTGTCATTAGAACAAAATGATCTGACTTGTTTTTTAAGGACAAAATTAATCCATACAACAATCCAGGAAACACTTTCAAAAGTTATCGTGTCAATCTCATTTAAGTAAGCTACAAACGTTTTTAAAACCGCTGGATATAAAGATTATGACTCCAAAATTCCAATAAAAAAGGCGTTTTATAAAGTGAGGACTGCTTACTTTAGCATTATTTCGAAATAAGACAGGATTAAAGAAGAAGAAATGGGCGTCTTAGATGAAAGGCACAACGAAAGCGCGTTGTTTTTAGTAACACATACGCAACTGTAATTGTTACGTAATTCTTTTTGAGTTCATTTCAATAATTTAGCTTTGGATTTTCTTTGTTGACATGTAAATAAAAATTAGTTCAAATACTGGCGCTTCTTTGGCGAAAGAAGTATTTTTTTAAACGATAAAAAATAAAATTGTTTTCGAAGTAAAGACATTAAAAAAGATATCATGCGTAGCACAAAATTGCAAATCCAAGAAAAAGAAGTAGGTAATAAATTTCCTAAGAGAACGCTTTCATTAAAATATAATTTAAATTTAGGTAAAAAATAAATTTATTAAAGTGCAAGTAAGTCATTCTGTCTTGAAAATTAAATTCTTAATTCCATTATTCCTCATTCTCTGAGACTTTAAGTTGATTTTTCGCTTAGTTATTTGCCGTCTTCTTTTCTCTATTTCCGCAATTTCCCGGTGCCGCAGCTGCTTACATGAAAGCTTTTAAATGATATCAATTATTCAGGTGCGGTTTTGCATATCACTGACATGAAATATTTGCAATATCTCCCGCGCATTTTTGTGTAATTGAAAATATCCGTCATCTACGTGTCCCCAATTTTAAAAGGAAATATCCCGGATATTACTTATTCGTTTCCTTTTTTTAATGCGTTCAAATATTTACACCATTTATATTCCGTATACTTAAACGTAAAATTATTTTATGTAACATTTAAAAACAGATTAATCCGCAGACGGCATTTAAGGAACTTCTGAAAGACGATGGAAATGTTATAACAATTACGACTCAAATTAAACCGCCGAAATGCCCATTATGCCGTCGAAATGATATTGCAGCAACGAAGAGATAAAATCACAGTTAATGACACCGAGCTTTGTTTTCAATGTTTCTACTTATGTCTGAAATGCTTTCGCAATTCTGAAACCTCAGATTAAGACTGAGAGAAGGATCTCAATTTTAGAAGTATTAATTAACTCTGTAATAATTAGTCGGTTTTACACAATTACGCTCTAGATGTATAACATTATACTTTGATAAGTTTATTCGCTCTTAATGCACATCATAAATATGGAAAAATTAACTTAACCAAGTAGAATATTTAACAAAGTTTTTCTAGTACATTTAGAAAATTATAGAATAATCCGCTTAACTTTATTTTACTACTTTTGCTTTGGAATTGTTGCATTACATAGAAATAAAATTCTGGTACAGTAATAGAAACCAACTACCGAAACACGTAAATACAGCTACGATATAAAGGAACGTGGATCAGCCCAAATGGGAAATTAATAAACCAGTGTGCATAATAATGTAATTGACATAATATAGTTTGTCATAGTTTGTCCGAATAAAAGGTTGTTACTCTTATAAATTTAACTACGTCTCAGTCTATCTCTGGTCTACCACCTCTTTATTATAACGAATATTCCATATAAGTTTGGTGTATGTATTGATATGGTCTTGCTCTTTTAAAAGATTTTATTTAAATTTAATTTATTTATTATTAAGCCCACATTCAATATTTACAATTATCCCTTGCTTTGCTCTTTAATTTTACTTAATTGTTTGCATTGCTCTTATCTCAGGTCGTTAATTAGGTTCCTTGTTTGTTATCTTTCTAAGTATATTTTTACCCAAATAAAAATAAAATTACTCAAATACTTATAATGCAGATTTTTTTTTTATTATCGTTTTTTCCTATCAACCCTGCCTTAAACCTATCTTATAATTACGGTATTTACACTCACTATTTACACCGGTTCCTGGGTTTTGTTTGAAATTTCTATTTCACTCCCAAAAATCCAAATTGCCTCTGTTTCAAATTTAATGCTCAATTTCCTCTGCTCCAATTTCGACTTTCAATTGCTTCTGCTTGAAATTCAAATTTTCAATTGCTTCTGCTTCTATTTCGTTTCCTTTCGATTCAATAAATGATTCTTATGATTATTAACTCTATTTAAAGTTAAATAATTGGTTGATATTTATTATTTTGGAACGTGCAATTGAGCAAACCTATTTGGTTGTTGCTCCTTTTAATGCAAAAATATCACTTATTTATTAAATTGTTTTCTTCTGTATCCAAGATATTTTTATCTAAATTGTTTTTCACTATAACAACTATTTACAAGGTTTCTAATAGTAACTTATTTTACATTTCTATAACTACCAATTTAGCTAATTATTACTAACAAACATTATAACAATAACTTATTTACATTTTCACATAACTTAAATCTAATCTAGCTATCTTAAAATTATATTACAATTTTTAATAATTTAAAATCTGCATTACTTATATTTGGCAAATAACATTTTTCTTTTATAAATTAAACAAACAACTTAACCTTAATTATATACATCCAATTAAGTATCATCTCAAAAGCCCCTCGATTTTTTTTATTATATTTATTTTCAACCCTGTTCATTTCAAAATTTTTACTAATTTGCATTTTATTTTATAATAATATTCATTTTCACTTTATTGTTCAATATACGGATATATCATTGATACATGAAAAATCCCTCTGATTTTATCAGAATTTATTTCTTTTACTTCGTAGGAATTATCAAAAATTATTTTATTTATTTTAAATGGATTTCAATTAAAATTTTTCTTTTTACGCTTGTAATTAATTTTTAACAAATAACAATGTAACACATTTAACAAATTAACAAATTTAACACTAATAAACATTTTTAAAACTTAATTTTTCTTTCTGTATTTAAAATTCTTATTTATCAAAATCCAATAATTACAATTTTTAATTTGTACTAAATTCAGTTTCAATTTTAAAATAATCCCTATTAATTTGAACTCAATTTTATTATCATCGCGTATTGATTTTGGCATTTTAAACGGTTTAGAATTCATATTTTCGTTTGCTCGTTTTAATTGGTCGTATTCTTTCGTTGCCATTTTGTCTTCTTCTCGTTTCACATAATCGTTTTCAAATCCCCTATTTTGGCTGTTCAATTTTTCCTTTTCGCCCCTTGACAACCCCCAATCATTTTCGATCCTTGCATTCGTCTCTTTCAGTTCTTCTCTGTGATCCTGCACGTTTTCCACGTTTTGCAATTTAATACTTTCGCCCTCTGTGTCTTCATTTCTTACCTGTTTTATAGTTTTATTCAATTCGGTCGTTTCGTCGATTACCTTTTCTGTTTGATTATTTAATTCTTCATAATCAGGATTGTTAACATTATAAACATCTTCCTGATCTTGAATTTCCTTCTGTGCCTCTGCACATTCTTCTGTAATTTCTTCGGTCATCTTCTTCTCAATTCCTACCACTTCTTTTCTGATTTCTTCCCTAATTTCTTGTTTATTTTTCTTCAATTCTTCCTTCAGTTCTTCAATTTGTTTATCTGATTTTTCATCTCGCTTTTTCATATCTTCTTTAATTTCTTCAAATTGTTTCTTAGTATCTTCTTTGATTTCATCTAATTTACTTAACTGTTTCTCTAATTTTTCATCTCGTTTCTTGGCTTCCTCATCTCTCTTCTTGGCATCTTCTCTGATTTCTTTTGAATCTTCTTTGATTTCTGTAAACTGCTTCTTGGAATCTTCTTTCATTTCTTTAAATTGTTGCATTATTATCTGCATAAAATTCCCATCAAATTGAGTTGGAGTTGTAATAATTGGTGAAGTTTGAACTTGTAATTGATCACCTATATCCAGTTCAATTACATCTCGCTCCTCCCCTAATTCATCTTGTTCCTCTTCAGTTTCTTCTTCATCCCTTCTTGAACTACTTCGTAACATCCTCCTATCTGCCATCTTTTATTTTTATCAAATTAAGTACAAAATTAAAAAAAAAATTATGTTATTTTTTTTATTATAATAATTATTTTTCAGTTCTGAATTTCTCAGGTATTCAATATTCAATTTTTATTAATGTATTTTTCCTTTTAATCGTATTTAATTGAAAATAAATATTATCAAAAAATCGAAAAATTTGACAAATGACATTGGCATTAGTTTTGACTTTTCTCCAAATGACAATTATAAATTATTTTTCTCGTTTTACCTTGCCCCACAAACCTTTTAATATTATTTTTGTATACTTCGCCCCTTTTACTTTATAAATCTTATAAATCACCCCACTTTGCTATCAACATTTATTGTTCGTCTCACGTTGCTGCACCAAATTATTAATAAGTATCTCTACTGTTACGCCCCACGTTGGGTTCGACAAATTATTGAAAATTATCTCAGATCGTTAATTAGGTTCCTTGTTTGTTGTCTTTCTAAGTATATTTTTACCCAAATAAAAATAAAATTACTCAAATACTTATAATGCAGATTTTTTTTTTTTATTATCGTTTTTTCCTATCAACCCTGCCTTAAACCTATCTTATAATTACGGTATTTACACTCACTATTTACACCGGTTCCTGGGTTTTGTTTGAAATTTCTATTTCACTCCCAAAAATCCAAATTGCCTCTGTTTCAAATTTAATGCTCAATTTCCTCTGCTCCAATTTCGACTTTCAATTGCTTCTGCTTGAAATTCAAATTTTCAATTGCTTCTGCTTCTATTTCGTTTCCTTTCGATTCAATAAATGATTCTTATGATTATTAACTCTATTTAAAGTTAAATAATTGGTTGATATTTATTATTTTGGAACGTGCAATTGAGCAAACCTATTTGGTTGTTGCTCCTTTTAATGCAAAAATATCACTTATTTATTAAATTGTTTTCTTCTGTATCCAAGATATTTTTATCTAAATTGTTTTTCACTATAACAACTATTTACAAGGTTTCTAATAGTAACTTATTTTACATTTCTATAACTACCAATTTAGCTAATTATTACTAACAAACATTATAACAATAACTTATTTACATTTTCACATAACTTAAATCTAATCTAGCTATCTTAAAATTATATTACAATTTTTAATAATTTAAAATCTGCATTACTTATATTTGGCAAATAACATTTTTCTTTTATAAATTAAACAAACAACTTAACCTTAATTATATACATCCAATTAAAATCTTATCAACCCATTAGGGATTACTTCAATATAAAAACTTTACAATACCGACGAACTTCACATGTTATTATCTTTTCTTTTAAAATCCTAAATTATCTTATAGACTGTCCTTATCTACTCTCCCAACTCGCCTTTAGAGTGCCTCCACACGGTATTAGACCTACCTTTTCTTTTCATGTCCCATTTGCAAGAACAAACGTACGTCTCTATTCACCTATTGTTAATCTGTGTTCAACTATGAACACCCATTGTCGTCATTTAGATTTATTTGGATCTTCCTTAAATCAGTTAAAGATACAACTAAAGGATCTAAACTTATAGTTCTCGCGCCCATGCATTGTGATGGTGCCGCCATGTACAACATGATTAATTACAATTTCTTTTTTTTTCTTGTCTAGTTTTAGTTTAGCTTGTAATTAGAGATAAGAGCAATATATATGTTTTATGTTTATAAGAAACATGTATTTAGGCTTTGCCTGTTTGTTTCTTAATAATAAATAAATAAATTAAGTATCATCTCAGTATATTGATTCGCCTTTTTCCTGTGACTACCCTTTAAACACGTTTTCTAAGCTTTGCAAAAACAACTAAACATACGAAAACATTGATGTTTTTCTTGTGACGTCATGCACCGGTCACATAAAATTTTATCATTCTCGAGGCACACTTCAAATTCAATGATTCCTTACAATAACTAAACGAAGATTCAAAGCTTAAATTTGTATCTTGAAGTATTTACTTGCTCGTCTCTATTTCTTACGATAACTCAGAAAGAACAAATTTATACAAATCGCAAATACCTTCCAAAGAAACTTTTCCATTTAATTAGCACGATATAAGTAAGACAACTAAAATTTGTCAAAGCGACTGGAAGAAGTAAATCCATTTAATAACTGGGTCCTTCGGATTCGGTCCTGAACTGTGCCAAAGAAAGAATGTAATCAAACAAAACTCCCATTTGCGAACTTCTATCTAAAGGGTTACAAATCTGCTGAGACGAAGAACGCAACCGTGTACTCTCTAGAAACGGAAAAAATTAACAAATTATGAAACTTTTAGCAATGGTGTTTATCTAATAATGCAAAAGATAACCCGCTGGGTTTATAAAAGAGCAGTTTCCTTCTAAGTCAGTTTATCAGAACGGAGAAAAGAAGCTCTACAGGATAAATTGTTACAAAATAAAGCAACCGTTTACTCTTTTTATTTGGACCTTGCACTTTACCCTCAACAGTCAGCGTTAAATTCAAGCAGTGCCGAAGGCATCAAATATTAAAACCACTTTTACTGGTGTTGCAGATTTTAAGATTTAATGTAGTACAAGTTCGCTTAAAGTCTGATTTCCTAATTTATCTTCCAGCTTTTAAACTAAACGATAAATAACTTAAGATCCATGTTGAGCTTAAGTGATTTGGTCTTATTGGAAATTTAAAGGATTAAAAGTCAGTTTTAATTAAAAGGGCGCTCTTTCTTCTTTTTCAGTTGTGAAACAAAAATACGACGTCCAAGTTTACGACGGTTACGTTATTATCGGGAACACTGCTGTTCTAAAATGCAAGATTTCGAGTTACGTTGCGGAATATGTCATGGTGACTTCTTGGGTCCAAGATGGGGCCGTCAACATCTATCCCAATACGGACATCGGAGGAAAGTACGTCGTTTTAGCAAATGGAGATCTCTACATCAGCAACGTTGGACCTAGCGATTCCTATAAAAACTACACCTGCAGAACTGTAAATCGCTTAACGGGTAAGTTGAACTGTCACAATATGTATGTAATTTACAAACTTTCAAAGACAAATTCAGCTAGAAGGTTTGAATAAACTTGAATCTTTCAGTTAAGTTTGAAACGGCGGAATTTAAATTTATTCAGGGTATTTGCATTTACTCCAAGTTTGTATTTGCATATGCATTTGTGCAGCGGGGAATTTATACAACAAATTCAAATTTAATGTTTATTAACATTGTACAACTGAGTAAATAAGACTTCAGTAAGGTAAAAATAGATACCATGACTTTAGACGAGAAGCAACAAAGGCTTCTTACTCAACTAACATGATTTTTAAGATTAGTTGATGAACTAAAATTTCATTTCGTAAAAATTTCATGAAAATTTTGTCTTTAAATAAAAAACCAATAGAAATCATGGTACCTTTGCAACAGTATCTTGGATTCCTTGATTACAGAAGGTTTCTATGATTCTCCCGAATAAACCAATAAAAATTGAATTAAAATGGGATTTATGTAACGAATCTCGCTTGGTACATAATACATAAAATTTAACCAGCACATTTAAATTATCTCATTTCGTTATTCAATATTTATCTTTGATTACAATCATAATTGCTTCTGGAATGACACATCACCTACAGCGTTATTGCTTCCGCAGTAGCTGCATATTACCAACATACGAGGTTTAGCCGAAAAATAATGAGACTGATTCTCTTTTAACCGTGAATTTTATTCTTTTTACAAATCAAGTTTATCCCTTTCAAAGTAACTTCCTTGGGCAACTATACACCGATAGAGGCGTTTTTTCCATTGTTCGTAGCAGTCCTGGAAGGTGCCCGCTGGAATGTCTTTCAACCCGTCGGTTACGCTCTTCTACATATTATCCAAAGTACCAAAATGGCGCTTTTTGGTTTTTCAATCAGGGAGTAAAAATAAATCACAGCAATGCAATTCGTTAATGGAGACTGCCGTGTGACATGGGGCGTTGTCGTGGTGCAGCATCCAAGTATGTGCAATGCCTGATGAAATGCTACCCTCTTCCTGATCCTTTCGAGAACTTTCCGATAATTCTCAGTCGACGGTCTGACATCACAAGAGTCTTTACTCTTTCCACATTGCCGTCCGTTTTTGAGGTTTAAGGTCTTCCTGCACGAAGTTAATTTTCGCTCTAACACTTGTGCCCTGGATAGGAAATGTTTCGTATAGGCCCTTTGTAACTTTTCATAAGTTACAGTAGCGGATTCGCCAAGCTTTACACAAAATTTTATAGAACACCGTTGCTCAAACTTTCGGCGGTCCATTTTCGTAACGCACCTCACAAACACAACCTCACTTCAGATGCTCTCAACAATCTCATAGTAACTTACTGTAACAAGCTTAAACTTGCACTGAATCTACAACAGAAGTTATTCTAACTGCCATGTAAAGGGGGGGGGGGGGCAGCATCGTTATCGGTTCGTGCACAGTGTCTTTTTTCTGCCAAATCTCATAAAACCAAAAGTTTAAATCAGAGAGAAAGTCTTTTTAAACGTAAATTGCTAAGTTGGACAGGTAATCCGCACATATAAGAAATCAGAAACGTGAGATAATAGCAATATAAGTGGCTGATAAAGGTCAATTCCAGCCCCTACTTATTCAAAAACTTTATATAGTTCAGAAATAGCTTTAAAAAGTAGTCATAAATGGATCTGAAACATATTTAAAGTTATTTCTGACCTCTTTAAAGCTGTAATGAGGAAGTAAGGGCTGGAATTTACCTTTATCAACTATATACAGGGAATTTTTCTTTTTAGTATACATATCCCCTATGTATACTTTTATAATAAACGCAAATACGCAACCCACTATACACTATAAACGTCACGTCACGTGGTGCATAAAGGTTATGTTTCATGTTTGTAAATAAAAAATAAATCAAAATTAGTGGAATATCAACATAATTTTAATTCAACGATTATTCTAAAACATAAAATATCAACAATACAAAACAGAAAGGAAAATAAAAGCAGCAACAGTTAAAGACTAATTTTTTGACATTAACTTAATTTGATGATTTTTGCCACAGCATGCTAATTTTTTAACGTTTATAGTGTCTAGTGGGTTGCCTATTTGCGTTTATTATAAAAGTATACATAGGGTATATGTATACTAAAAAGAAAATTTCCCTGTATTTATATAATAATAACAATAAGAATAATAATCATGTTTAATGTACAAAGAGCTCAGAGGGTAAGGTTGAAGTCGATTCTACCTTAAATTATACATTACTAGCTAAATATTTCCAAAAATATATAACTGAAAACTCCTAAAGCTGAAAAAATGAAAAAATATGTAAAACAAGAAAATATTAATTTAAAAAATGTAAGAAAAACAAATAAATAAACAAAAATGAATAAGCACCATAAGGTTTTGTGAAAGTCCTGAGGTACGTCATACAGTTGTTAAATAACAAAATCAAACTGGTGAATAATCATATTTAGTAATACAAAAATGGCGACATAAGCTAATGGTATTCATAATTACAGGTTAACTGACGAAGAATTGTAAAGTAGTATATCATGTATGCCAGACTTTCTAATTAAAATAAAGAGATTTTCTTAACAAATAGTTTATATAAAAAAGACAAATCAAATAACAGAAAATATTATTGGCCCATTGGTGCTGACCTGAGGTACACCACTTTTACGCCTACTTCAGGCTGAATACAGGGTGTCTCTAAACCTACTGCCATAAATTTACCAGCCGATTCCTGACGCAAAAATAAGTCGAAAATGTCTATAAAACTTTTGCCCTAAACCGCTCCATGTGGAAGCTACAAGTCTTTGAAAATTGTGTTGAAAAAACGGAAAACAATTGCATTTTAAAAACGGTTTGAGATAAAAAATTGAAATTTTGCGGGTGGTCTAACCTATTAAAAGTATAAAGTTCCTACTATTCTATCACATGCTTTTTATTGATTTGAATTTAAAATCACAATCAGTGCATTTTACACTCAGACAAACAGAAAACCTGAATTTTATAGGAAAAAGTTAGTCCAGGCGAGTTGAAACAAGAGTACCTTTTTTGTTAATTAGGTAGCACGGAATACAAATCTGTAAACTAAAATGGAAAAAAAACAAAAGATCAAGAAAAACGGGTTACAAGAAAAATGTGATAACCCCTATTCGTGCCGCCCCTGGCTAATTTACAAAAAAAAAATAGTAGGAAGTTTAAACCTTCAATAGGTTAGACCGCTTGCAAAATTCAGATTTTTTATCTCAAACCGTTTTTAAAATGCAATTGTTTTCCGTTTTTTCAACACCATTTTCAAAGGCTTGTAGCTTCCACATGGAGCTGTTTAGGACAAAAGTTTTATAGACATTCTCAACTTATTTTTGCGTCAGGAATCGGCTGGTAAATTTATGGCAGTAGGTTTAGAGACACCCTGTATAATTATTTAACTCTTTGCATTTTACCATTTAACTAATTAGTAAACCACCTCAACGCAACATCGTCTAAACCAATATATGAAAAATTAACTAAATCAGACGTCTTAGACCAGCGTTTCTTAACATTTTAATTAATGCGTACCATCGAACAAAAACTAGAACATTTTAGTACCTCCACCATATACAAAGAATTTTCCACGACATAAGTAGGAAGATAAAAAGTAATACTTTCATTAACATTTATTTTAAATTAAATAAGATAAAAATACAACATCTTCTAGCTTTGTATAATTCTTACTAAAAAAATCTGTGAACACAAACGTTGCTTGAAATCAGGTCTTCTCTCACACTCAGCAGTTCTTGAATATCACCACGACAATGGCCACAAAAACTTGTTTGAAAAATCGTCGATCATCGTTAATCCCCTTATTTTTTCAACAGAAAAATCCGTGAGACCATTGAAATCAAGACCCCTAACAATTTCAATCGTAACACTGTTTATCATCTGTCAGGCATATGGAAGTCTGTAATCGCCACTTCCACTCCCTCTACTTCTACCCAATCGTCGTCTTCGTCCGATACGCTTGGCCGGTTACAGCCGGTATAAAGTCGCTGCCTTTTCTATTTCTCTTCAGAAGGGTTTCGCCTCTGACTTAGTTTACAAGTTGAATTGCCGTTCCCTTCTTCCTCTTGTTAAAAGAGTTTCGTGAGTTACCGCGCTCTTTTAGTGTCCCCATTTCCCTCCTGATGATGATGATGTGGGCGAAACCTTGAATTCTTCTATCTTAACAATGACACGGTTCCAACCCAGAAGTCGTTCTTTTAACACTGACAGTGACCGTGAAAGTCTTCAAATTCATTATTCTTACTAAAATATCCAAAAAAATTACAAAGAGAGCATATTGTAACGGTTTCAAAACGTTTATTTAAAACTTCGGTTCGTGGTGTGAATTATTTATTAATAAATATTAAAATTATTAAACAACGAAGAAACACGAAATAACAACTTAATACTAAAACGCAACACTAATCTTAATTCTAAGACAAAACACTAATATTAACCCGTAACACTAATTAATTTATTTGTACAGTTTGTTTATTTATAACTATTCACGTATATTTATATTAACTTCACCGACGCACATATTCAACCGTTTCGTAGGCTGGATTAGACTGCCCATGTTCGTTTGGTGGCGCCTTATATATCCCAGCTTCGTCCTCCCAGAACTTCATTCCAGAACGTTCCCGTAGTCGCGCGAGAATGAGTAACCTTCGACCGCACTGGAAGCTTTTCGGTGGACGACGCACATGATCCCACACGTGTGCTGACACATCTCGTTGCAATATTTTGCTTACCACGTAGTTTTGTCTTATGTTACCTACAGTTGACAATCGCTGCCTAACACTGATCTAACAATTTCAACACAACAGAACTGCTTAGGTTGCCGACAGTAGCGACTTCATTACATAGGTTTATCGGGATGGCGTGGTACAATGCTTTTATTAAAAATCAGACTTTATTATAGGCCACATTTAATATTTTCCAAATATTCAATTACTTGGTTAATCACAATTCTCTTTAAGTTTTTTTAAGTGGGAAGTGTAGGAATAGGTCTAAGTTCAATAAATATTTACGGATTAATGATTTTTGGCAATGTCCACAAATATACCTAACTGTATGTAAACCTTCTAAATAATCCAACAACAATTTTATGTATCCAATTCAGTTACGAAATGTCAACATTTCGACATTGATTTTAGTTGTGAAAAGTGGTTCATTTTGTAACTAGTTACAAAATATGCTCCCATTTTGTAACTAGTTACAAAAAGATGATTTGAGTTGCGAAAAGTGGTTCATTTTGTAACTAGTTACAAAATATGCTCCCATTTTATCACTCCCATTTTATCACGATGACCCAACTCCTTTTTTAAGAAGATGTGGCATTTACATTTTGTTATCTGAATTGGATAAAATCTTGTATGAAACACGTTGCAAAACATGTCTTTTTATCACATGACGTGTTGTTAATCTCGGCTTCGCCTCGACGAACAATTTCACGCCTGGTGATGAAAAGTCCATCATTTTGCAACTCGTTGCATAAATAGCTATTGAATTACTTTATAGTAAAGTAGAATATTTTTAAAACCTTTCTGTATTTTTAACTTCAAGCGACCTTTTGCTAGGCTGATTCTTTGATGTTCTGTTAAAATAATTTTTGCAAGTTACAATTATGCAGCACTTCTAATTACCAACACAAATAAAGGTAGTAGAGGTCGTATCTCTGATTTTATCATCAAAATTTCTTTGACAACTTAAACAAATAATAAAATAACGTAAAACTGGCACGAAAATATAGAGGAAGCTGCATTTCATTCATAACAAAATGTTTTTCTTCTGTGACGTCATATGAAATACATTTCGCTGATATGCAGATATTTTTTATTTCGTAATTCATATTTCTTTGATGTGTAGCCTCGCTTTAGAATCATGAAGGATCTATTTTAAGTTTCAAAAATCAAACTGATGCGCCCTTTTGGCATTATCTTTAGAAGAATTATTTTGAAATCATTCCGTAACTACTAAATTACATAATCGGCAGGAAGGAACAAAATAATAAATCAAATCTTTTATTTAATTCGCGTCTGCTTGCTTTACTGTTACAGATCACACAAAAATATTTTATATAACAGTTCGCACAGCAAAAATAAAATGGCTCTATCCATACTTGCTATATTTTCACCAACGGCAAAGCCATAAAGTTTATACAGAGCTGACACGTATTTTTATGTCCCCTTTATTAGACGCGGAGGACCATTGGTCTTAACAATATATTCTGTCCACGAACTGGCCTTTTGATCACGGCCATTCTTTGTAAAATTGTATTTTCTCAACAATCAATCACTTATCTGTTGAATACGTACACCTTTAGAACTTCCGAAAATCAATCAACGTATAAGAATTTCTAGTTTAAGGATAACTCAGTGAAATTTTTCCTTGTCACATTTTATTTATGTTGAGAAATGAATGCGTATTTGGTATTATATTATGATTTTCTGAATTACTCTATTTAACGTAAGGCTTTCCTACTAAAACGGTTACACTATAACAAAATATTTTCTCCTTACAGGCGAAGTACAAATTAGTGCATACCCTGGCCGAGTAATAATAACGGAACCAAAGGGTAACGTACAACCAAGAATAACCGTAGACAAATACAACGCTCGCCGTGTAGTCCTTGGGGAGGACGTAACGCTTCCTTGTGTAGCACAAGGACGGCCCGTACCTGGGTATTATTGGAAAAAGGAACTCCAAGGACAAACCGTACCTGTTGCTTTAGGAGAAAGAATTTCAATAATATCAGCTGGATTACTTAAAATGGCCAAGGTAAGGTTAAACCCCATTTTAATTAAATCATAAGTTGAAGTTTAATCTCAAGCAGATTCAAGGGCGCAATTTAAGCGTATTTTTTGTTACTAACAGGTACGTTTAGAAGATCGTGGAGTATACATATGTTTCGCAAACAATTCAGCTGGTGAAGAAAGCGTCCGTGTAACTTTAGAAGTGACTGCACCCCTGTCCGTTCATGTACAACCGCAAGTTCAAATTGTCGATGTTGGAAAGGAAGCCAGTTTTCAGTGTATAGTAGGAGGTTATCCAGTATCTCAAATTAGTTGGTTACATAACTCAAAACCCGTGGCACCTGATAGTAGAGTTGAAATGATGGCCGATCCCCCTAGACTCACGATTCGGCAGCTCTCTAAAGAAGACAGAGGGATGTATCAATGCGTTGTAAGTAATAACTGGGATCAAGCTCAAGCTACTTCGGAACTAGATATGGGGGATGCTGGTCCTGAATTAATTTATTGGTTTTCTGAACAAACGCTCCAGCCAGGTCCTACAGTATCGCTTAAATGCGTTGCGTCTGGAAACCCACCTCCTCAATTTACTTGGTCTCTCGACGGTTTCCCTATTCCCGATTCGCCGAGGTTTCTTGTAGGACAATATGTTACCATACAAGACGACGTCATTAGTCATGTAAATATAAGCAACATAAAATCTGAGGATGGAGGCGAGTATACATGTACGGCGCACAATACTATTGGAAAAATATCGCACAGTGCGAGAGTAAACGTATATGGACTTCCTTTCATTCGAGAAATGCCAAAAATTACCGGAGTTGCCGGAATGAATCTTATTATAAAATGTCCCGTCGCTGGGTATCCTATTGAAACAATTTCATGGGAAAGGGATGGCCAGCTGCTTCCTATAAATAGAAGACAACGCGTTTATACCAACGGCACGTTGGTTATAGAACAAACTCAACGAACAGAAGACGCTGGTACTTATACCTGTCAAGCCCAAAATCGCCAAAGACATTCTGCTAGGAGGGATTTAGAAATTCAAGTTAATGGTAATTTTGTTAATTCAAATTTATGGTTCTTTCGTATTTAATAAACAAAGACAATTTTGTTTAGTGCCACCAAAAATTATACCAATAAATCCGATGACCGACATACTAAGAGAAGGAATGAGGGCTGCAATTACGTGTCAGATCATGGAAGGTGACTTGCCCATATCATTTCGTTGGGAAAGAAACGGAAAAACTGTATCAAATAACGTGGTAGAAGGAACGACAGTTAGGAGAATCGATGAATTCTCGTCTTCCTTAATTATAGAAAAAGTTAGTTCCACTCACAGTGGTAATTATACTTGCGTTGCCAGTAATATTGCCGGTTCAGAAAAATATATTGTACCACTGACAGTAAATGGTAAGCACTTAATTTCCTAAAATTATCCATCAAAATAAAGTGTAACAATTTTGTAATATTGTAGTGCCTCCACGATGGACAGTTGAACCATCAGACTCTAATGTTGCTTCCAGTCAAGAAGCAACCCTACACTGCCAAGCTGTCGGATATCCAAATCCTGTAATCACTTGGAGGAAAGCGGTTGGTAAGTTGAAGGAGAGGAGGCTCTATGTTTTTTTTTCTTCCATTGCTGATCTTACTCTGGTCTGGGTTTTCTTACTACTTCTTTCTTCCATCTTGATTTAGGTCTCTATTTTCCTACGATACTATTGTCTAATAGCCCTGGCAGTAATTACTGATACCCGATACTTGAGATAGCCTATTGATGCCAATGTAGGGCAAAGGCCTCCCCACTCCTCTTCCATGTTCTCCTTCCCGTAAAATTTATTATTTTACCCGCCCTGGACTTAGTTATTATTTTTTCTATCTTTCTTTTCACATATTTACATAGATCTTTTCTAATTTATCTTTTTGTTATTTTATTTAATTCACTGTATTCATTTGACCGCCTTTGTAATTCCTCTATTTTTTTATATTAGTTTCTTCGTATTCACTGATAATTTTTCTTCATTTTTCATTTTTCTAAACTGTTATACATTTTTTGTATTTTTAACTCTTGGTTCATTGCTACAATTTGGTTTCTAAGTTTTATCGCTGATTCTAAATATTTTCTTCGTTTAGTATCCTTCGTTCTTATTATTTAATTGATAGCATTTAGAGATAATATTTAAAAGATGAGTATTGATAACTGGAATAATAACGATAGTACTGGTAATATCAATAGTATTGCTAATATCAATAATTAAATTGATTATTTTTTAAACAGTCCTGTCAGCCAATCATAATGAGAAAAAATTTCAAAACGACCAATAACATCAAAATTACACTGACAATTTGCTAGTAGCTGATTACAGCGACAATTTTTTCACATTGTTTCATTGGATCACAGAGCAATACCTGCTCTGTGATTGGATCTTTGTTTAAATAAATGCATAAAAAGTTAGCTTTGACTTTGACAAACATTAAAAATTCAGCACTTTCATCATTGTGTAATAGTTTAAAAAATAATCACGCCGAATTACATTCGTGGTAATAATTTTTTTTTGATAATTTTAACTAGATTAGCACTCATCTTTATTGCTATTAGGAATTTCCACTCGTGAACTTCGTCCACTCGTGAAATTTCCATAGCAATAAAGATTCGTGAATCTAGTTAAAATTATCAAAAAATTATCACCACTTATGTAATTACTGTTGACAATATTTCATTAAATATCAATATCATAAATATTATTATTATTAATAAATATTAAACATTACCTATATATTAAATATCGATATTATCGTAAATATCAGTTTTAGTATGTATAATAAAGGGTTTTCATTAATAAAATCAGTGGGATTTTAATTTGCAAACTGCATGTAATAAATATACCGAGTGGGGAGTTTCAAAACAGAACATAGCAAAATTGCATTCGAAACTACGTTAGTACATTGTTGCTCCCCATTTAAACATACAAAAATGGTAATGGTATCAATGGATAGACAAAAATAGTGCCCATAAGATGCAGCTAAAATTAACTTGTAAATATTATTTTTAACTAAAATAAATTATAATAAAAATCACATTTTTCACTTGTTGATTGGTGATTGTTTTCAATAATTATCAATTAAAAGTTTTCTACGTACTTCTAGTTCTGTTGGTGTTCTATATAGTTCATCTGTCTTTATTTTATCACTTTTTTCTTAACATGCCATTATCCTCTAAGAACGTTTTGGTGAGGGGCGTCTAAACTACGAATATATTTTTTTAAACGACTTGGCTTCGACAATTTTGTTGAACCTCTCATATACTAAGGAAATGTGTTATTTGCAGTGGTTTCCTGTTGCCTTTTGCAGAGTTTTCTGCTTCTCTACAACTGATGAATGTCACAAATTTTTCTTCCTTCTGTTCGTATCTTTCCGTTTCTAGTTTTCTCGAGGTACCTTTTCTAAATCCTGTTTTTATTTTTTAGTTTCTTCAAATGTGTGTCTAGGATTTTGCAAACTCCGTTCAAAAACGTTATTTCTCTATAATTTATGCATTCCAGCTTCGTCTCCCATTTTATAAATTGGAAGTATTGCTGTTTCTTTCCAATTTTGACGTAGTTTGTCTAGTATTCAAATATGTGTTATACATTTCTCCTTGGCCTTTTCGGTGAATTTTCATTTTTATTTGTTTTTTATGCTTATTGTACTCGTAGTTACCCTCTTCTCGCCCGATCTTCACTAATCAATCGCCTGAAATGACTTTTCGAGCGTACTTCACTATTTTCTCATATTAATTGTCCAGCTTACTATACGTTTTTTTTAAAATACATATTTAAATCTGCAGTAGTAAACTATAATCTGATGAATATTATTTTCAAAGGAGAACAGCCAGGAGAATACAAGGATTTTCTATTTGAACCCAACGTCCATCAATACCAAAATGGATCTTTAAGTTTCGTACACATATCTAAAAATGATGAGGGTCATTATTTATGTGAAGCTAAAAATAACATTGGTACAGGCGTCAGTAAAGTTATATACTTAAAAGTTAATGGTAAGAAATAAAAACGGCGCAGAACACTGATATAAATAGACCTTCCTTTATTATTCACATTAAATTCCTTTTTTTAGCACCTGCCCATTTTCCTCAAAAAACTAAGGAGCTACAAGTTGTAAAAGGGGAACAAGCTCACTTACAGTGTGCAGCAACCGGTGATACTCCGATGGAAATTTCATGGAAAATGGATGGTCAACATATAGCTAACGAAGGAGATCAGCGGTATACCATCAGAGAACAAGCTTTGGCAGAAGGCATGGTTTCAGAATTAGGTATCGAAAGAACTATAAGACAAGATTCTGGAATGTTTTCTTGCTACGCAACAAATGCCTATGGACACGACGAGATGAATATACAACTAACTATCCAAGAAATTCCTGAATCTCCAAAAAATGTCAGGGTTACGGAACAATTATCACGAACTATAGGATTATCCTGGAGTCAGCCTTACAATGGAAATAGTCCTATTAGTAACTATATAATCCAATATAAACTGGGTCTAGGTATTTATTCGTGTTTTTTAAATAATCTGTTTTCGTCTATTTTACTTCTTATTTTCCTTTTTAGATTCCTGGCCAAACCAGCCTTCTAAGCAAACAGTACCTGGTTCTCAGGAAATGGCCACTCTCCCAAATTTACGTCCTGCTCAAGTATATCATATCAGAATTTTAGCCGAAAATCGTTTAGGTCTTAGCGAACCAAGTCAGACTATTCAAGTGAGCACGCTCGAAGAAGGTTAGTATGTATAAATTTTAAACTGCTGTTTTACTAAGATATATGTTAGTCCCGAGTGGAGCACCTTTAGATATAAGAGCTGAAGCTAAAAGTTCAACGGCACTTCTCGTAATCTGGGAACCACCATCCAGAGAAACGTGGAATGGCAACCTTTTGGGTTATCATGTGGGCTATCAGGAAGTATCTACTGATTCAGTCGTACCCACACAAAGTTACATATTTAAAACCGTCGAAGTTCGACAGCACTTTGGAGGTGAAGCTACTCTTCAGGGACTAGCTAAATATGCAGTATATAGCATCATAGTGCAGGTAGATGTTTGTTGATTTTGTACAGCTAACTGATGTTAAGTCACCTGTTAGTTTTGTTATGGTTTAGGCATATAATAGTCGAGGTTCTGGTCCTGCTAGCGAACCAATTACTATAAGAACACTGGAAGATGCTCCAACACTACCTCCAGAAAATGTTCAGTGCTCTGTTTTAAGTGCACAGAGTTTACACATATCATGGGAGCCTCCTCTTTCAGAGGGCCAAAACGGAATCATTCAAGGATATAAAGTTACGTACCATTGTGTCAGCGAATGGCTTGGTAAGTTTTATAAACGATTAAGAAGTAAACCATAATAATAATCATTAAACCAGATAAAGATGATCAACAAACCAAAGTTATACAACAATTACGCACAACAATAACTGGTCTCAGAAAATATACAAACTATAGCATTACAGTGCTAGCTTATACATCGAGTGGAGATGGTGTTAGATCTGAGCCTGTTTACTGCCATACTGAAGAAGATGGTAATGTTCCCCAATTCTTTTTTACAACTTTACAGTTAACTTTCATTATTAGTGCCGTCTGCACCTGCAGACATAAAAGCCGTTTTAAATGCCCCAAATAAAATCTTAGTCTCGTGGCTACCTCCTAAGCATAGCAATGGACCATTAGTTGCTTATACATTTTACATGAGTAGTTTAGAGGACGGTCGTGAAGCAGGAACACATAAAAAAGTACTAAGCTCCACTTTTGAAGCACATGAAGTTAGCAGAACACAGGAAACTGCTACTTACCAATTTTGGGTTACAGCCTCTACAAGGGTAAATTTGACCGAGGCATTTCAATTTATAAATATACGCTATTATTCAACAGGTTGGAGAAGGTGACAGTACCCGAGTAGTAACAGTAACCCCTTCCAAAGTTATCCCAGCTAAAATAGCATCATTCGGAAGAGAAATAGTAAGTGCCTGGAAACAAACTGTATCACTTCCCTGCAAACGAGTGGGAGAACCACTTCCTGTTCCTAGATGGCATTTAAACGAATTGTCTTTGGAAGTTGGAGGTCGAAGATCCATTTCTACAGATGCTACTTTAATAATCAAAGATGTTCAAAACATCGATCAAGCTAACTATTCTTGTAGTGTTGAAAATCAATATGGTAAAGATGAAATAGTTTATAGTTTGAAGGTTCTCGTACCACCAGAACCGCCTATATTGACGGTTGTGGCTGAATTCACGGACAGCCTGCATTTACGTTGGTCCGATAAAAAAAATGGAGGTTCACCTATACTCGGATATGTAATCAACTATAAAAGAGATCATGGTGATTGGGAAGAACTTCAAATTTCTGCACGAACAGATGAACACATGTTAAGAAATTTGTGGTGTGGAACAAGGTACCTTTTGTATATTACAGCTTTTAATCGAATAGGAACTGGACTGCCATGCGATATTGTTACCGCTGACACCAAAGGAACTGGTAAGCAAAAACAAAAGAACAATTCACATTTTTATTTCTTTTTTAATTTTTAGATAAATGTTAGCCATATCAAGAACAACTTTTTGTTAAATTTCTATAATTTTTCTTTTATGATTTAAAGATTAGTTAATACATTTCTCAAAAAACATTCAGAAGTAAATTATTGTTATCATCTCTAAGCTTTTGAAATTAATATATTGAGCATGAAACGTTACTTAGACAGTAGGTCAATTCTGAAATTCATTTGTAGCACCAATAAAACCAAAGCAGTCCCAAATGTTAACGATGAATGCAACAGTGGTAACAGTATGGTTGGATTCGTGGAGTGATGGTGGCTGTGGAATTTTATATTTTGTAATAGAATACAAAAAGAGACACCATTCATCATGGATAATGGCATCAAATCATGTTAAGCCTACAGAACGAGTATACAGCGTCACAGAACTATGGCCTGCTACCGACTACCATCTTAAAGTTAGTGCACACAATAATGCTGGAGAAACAATAGCAATTTACAATTTCACAACTTTAACAGTTATGGGTGGTAAGCATTCAAGCCGTTACTGTTTTCGAACAGTTATAATTTGTTTTCATAGTGGTTCCAGAATTGTCACCCCCTGTTTCCCATTCTGGCGATCAGCCCTTTTATGCAAATGCGAGAGTTATAATACCGATAGTGCTTTCTATATTAGTTTTACTCGGTCTTTTTGCAACTTTAGTTTGGAGACGAAGTAAGTAACGTCAAAATAAAAAATTAGCATTTTTCATTTTGTTATTGTATAGAAATTCGTCATGAAAGAGAAGGACAAAGGCGTTCCATGGGTGAATCACCATCAATAGCTCAAATTCAGAATAAGCAAAATCGAGACCAACAATATTTAGCTGTACGTGTTGGCAGACCCCAGCAACCCTTGTCCATTGAACCAGACACCTACAAAGCTGACTCGGCAGATTACATAGAAGACATATGTCCTTATGCCACATTCCAGCTGTCTAAACCTGCATATAGTGAGAGCTCTTACAGTGGAAACATCTATAGTGGCCCGTACCACTCGGTACGCGGGTCTTTTGTTTATCATGATGTTAAACCACCTCCTATTGATAAGTTTAATTTAGGACATGTAAGTTTAATTTCTTTTATTTATCTTCAGATCATTTATTTTTATTTTCTGCTTTCATTTATATTACGTTACTGCACCATTTACTTATTTTCTGTACATAACTAACACTGCTAAAATAAAAATAACCATTCAGATAAATATACGGAGTGTTCATAAAATCTTGAAAATATATCATTGTTTTCTGGTCGGTCATTTTCTATCTACTTGTAAGTTAATGGAAAAAATTTTCAACTGCATTCATCCACGTATTTAACAACAACGTTTCAGATATTTTAATTATTGAAATCATAACCCTAAGACTCATGTAATATGTAAAGATATTTAGAATGTTTATGAACACTCTTAATTCAATTAACTGTCTGGAACAAAAGTAATTTATTTTTAAATTTCAGAATAAAGAACCTGAATACACCAAAGTTAGAAGAAAAGGTGGAAGACTAAGAGATCCACACTCAGAAAGTCAAGGTTGGTATTTATATCGTGTCTTTTCCAATTTTGAGAATTGCTACTCGAATTTTAATGTGTGAAAACAGTATAGTTATTTCGTTCAAAGCATAAAAAATAAACAGCTTATAAAGAGGAAACAAAATTGCAATATTCACTAAGTGTCGTCCAGACTTGGACTGTATTTCTATTGCATTAAAAGGACGCTATCATAAGTGCCTCCCTTACGAGCTAGAAGAGCATTAAGCAAATACGAATCTCTTTTAAGAACAAAAAGAGAAAAATTTCACCTCTGTCGAGCTCGACCGTTTTGTTACAGTGCTCTTTTAGTCTTCTAGCTTCTAATAAAGCCCTTTAAAAACTGAGACTGTAACCCCCAACTGGGCTCATATGTGCTCCAGGGGATTGTAGCAGTATCGAAGCTTGAATTTATCACACAGAAACCATTTATAACATTGTTTATTAAATAATAATAACACACTTCGGTCAAATTATGTACAATTGTAAATAAGTAAATAAAAAGGAATTAATTCAGGACAGACAGGTACAACTTAACTAACTGGTAAATAACGCAAACGGAAAATAATGCAATCAACGCTGCTAAATAAATAATATTTACAATGAATATCTATCGCGCGCGTTTAAGCGGGCAATCTTGTTTCACAGGCCGGCGAACTGGTCGAACCTTCAGTACAACTCGAACGGCGTGCGGTCTGTGTTGATCCTTGGTTTCGGAATATTTCGCTAAATAACAGTCAAAAGTACAAGTGATTAAATATTAACAAGTGTGCGGGTTATCTCGGGAATTCTCTCCTCCAGGAATGGTACGGAATATTACGTGACGGTCGCTGGATAATTACCGGTAAGTAAACCTCACATTGCCTTTGAATTGCCGGTAAACGAAAGTGTTTTGGTTCCCTTCGTACGTAGTTTCGGCCAGGTCGGTTCAGGTTAAGGGTTCCAGTTTTAAGAGGGTTGTAGCCAGGCTAATGCGAGCCGGTCTCGGAAGGTTAGTTATTAGATTTGCAGCCAGGCACAATGCGGGCCTGTCTTTGAAGTTTTGGTTAATTAAACAGATTTGCGGACAGGCTAATGCGAGCCGGTCCCGGAGGGTTAGTTATTAGCTTTTCGGACAGGCTAAATGCGAGCCGGTCTCGGAAGGTTAGTTATTAGCTTTTAGGACAGGCTAAATGCGAGCCGGTCCCGGGAGTTTGGGGTTGAAAGGATTACGGACCTGGTACTTGCGTATGCCGGTATCCCTGGACGGTCGGTGGACGGTTTCGGTGACGTCCCGGTGGACTCTGGCTCTAGTCGCGGTGGAGGATCTTCCTCCTCGCGGTCGGTGAGGACTATGCCCTAGGCGACGTCTCGGTGGACTCTGCTCTGAGTCGAGGTGGAGGACCTTCCTCCTCGCGGTCGGTGAGGACTCTGATGCTGAACGCGAATTTACGACGCCTTTTATATGAATTTGGGGCCTTCCTTCTCCGTTCAGCTTTGTGCGCTAAACAAGGCTGAGAGATCACGTCCGCACGCAAGGTGGTCGGACTATCTCGTCCAGGGCTTGATTAATCTGTTGTGACGTCGTTGAACGGAAAATTCTGAGGAACGACCACCTGTACACGGATTAATATCGTGAAATTAACTTCACGAATGAAATTAATACGTTAATTACGGGTGGGTCGTTACAAGACAATTAAAGTCTAAAAAAAGGTTATTTGATCATTACTCTGACTGTGAAAGTCTTTGTAATCATTTTAAAAATTAGAGATTGTTATAATTAATTTTTTGTTAAGATCATTATCCAAATGAAAAGCCAAAGAAATGAACCAGTAAACGTGATTTGTCTAGTGTGTACTGCGAACCGAAGCCGTTCAGTTATTCATTGTTCGACTCAAACATTGACTCTATGTCTGCCACTCTGAGCTTGTACAACAAAGAAAGTTCAAGTGCAAATTGGATGAAATTTTTTATTAAATATGGTTGAGATATGGAGACAAATCTTAGAATGTTACTGCAGATCTGGCAGTAAACACATTCGATATCACTCATTCGGTACAGCATTCGGAAAAAAATACCACCGATTACAGTTTTGTTTGTTTGTTCATTCGTTGTTTGTTCAAATAATGAGTTTAATACGTTCAGTGCCGGGTTGAAATATACATTTTTCATCTATAAGCCGAAGTACAAGTTTTCGAATTCTGGGTTTCATAAACCAAGAGATTATTACCCATCATAAAAACTAGTTTTGCTATAAAAAATGGAAATACCATGAGCTTATAAATGAAGATTTCATTCATAGGTTCATTAGACACTTGTTACGCCTTACAGTGCCTTTTAGAAAAATTGCAGTTTTGTATTTAGTTGAATATTTACTAAAAAAAGAACAGTACATTATTCCATCAATAACTAAAAAAAATTAAAAATGGAAAAAGCAGCTTATTTATGATAGCCTTCTGAGCAACGAAATAAAAAAAGAAGGAAGGACCAGAACACCAACAGTATGCAATTTAGATGGTGTATCAATATGGCGGATTTTATAAGCTCATTGGCTGAGAACACTAAATACGTCAACTGTCAAAGACAAAAACGTAAACAAACAGTTAGGCTACCAATAAAAACTCGTGCCGGTTGGTGTTTCAATATGGCGTGTGTGACGTATTTCCGTTGCACTTGTAGTTATGCACCATAATACCTTAGTTTCCTTCCTTCTTTTTTTATTTCGTTGCTTCTGAGCAAGTTTTGTAAAAATACAAAGTCCTTGCGTTCTTTTTTTGGGCTTTGCACATTGTCGACACTTTTTCCTTAGTGTTTTTCTTCCTTCACAAACTTCGCACCGTACAGAAAAGTGTCTAAAACTCTTTTTCTCTAAGGGTTTTGTACCTTTCTTGAGATGGTATGTACGTAGTCTTCTAGCAACTGTTCCTCTATTACCGCCATCCTGTATTCCAAGCAAGTCATTTTAAGATTCTTACATGTTATATACATATAATTTCTAAGAATTCAGTATTATCATTTCTATAAACTGGATACTCGGCATTTTACACCATCTAATGGTGTTTCTGGCGCTGGGGTAGCCCGACAACATCTAGTTCTGGTGGTCGAATCCAGACATAGTCAAGAATAGATTTGGGTTTATTTTCGCTTGGTCTCTCTTTCTTGTTTCTACGAATTCTTTACTGGTTTCCATGTTATATGTTTCACACTGTAGTAACTTATATAACAAATCATAAGAATTATAATAATTGTCTATGCACAAAGAATGGCCAATATTCACTTTCCCAAGACAATATCTACAGCACGACCCATTGCTCCCAGATTATCAATATAACTCCCATATAAAGCTTATTTATGCCAGGGTGGCGCAGTGGTAAGAGCGTCAGGCTAGCGTTACGCTAGTCCCCGGTTCGAATCTCGCTGGATGCAAGACTTCCCGAAGATCGGTATCGATCCCTGGTGACCATTCGTCGTTGGGCACCTAATTAACGACGCTCTCCTCCGAATACAGGCCTAAGAGGTAGAGTAACAAGGTCTTACACATACATACACATTACACTCTACACATGGTGCAGTATGTAGGTATAATAGGTGCACCAACCATGTAACTCGGAGAGACGATTTGGGTTGTGCATTGCACCCGTTAAAACCACATACGCTAACGCATCAGCAAAAAGCCATAGGCCTTCAGGCCTGAAAGTGCTGTACATACATACATACATACATAAAGCTAGTTAGTAATTGCAATTTTATCCCATACTTGTGCTTCTTATTCTTTATACAGGGTTTGTCAAAAAGTCCGGATCATATAGGACTTTTTTTTTATTAAAGTGTTTATTAAAAATATCATACGGCGTTGGTTTGTGCTTGTATAAGGACCAAAAAAAGTGCACACAGATTTGGTCAAATGACATTCTGTACCTGTCAAATTTGACACTTTTTGAAAAAAATCTTCAGAAGTGGTCCTATTTATGACTTTTTCTAAAGATTTAATTTGAAAAAGTACTTCAGAATGGCATTTTACGTCGGCTTGCAAAAATTTTCAGCTAAATTTTCGGACTAAAATACTGTTTACAAAAAACTATTTTCCTTTTGAAAATTCGCGGAATCGTTGATCCAAAGTTGTTTTTATTCGAAATTGAATCATCATTTTCGATATTTTTACTAAAAAAATTAAAAGTATAATAACAAGCGAGTTTCATCAGATTTCAATTAAAAAAATTCCGCGAGAATTTTGTAGTATACTTATACTTGGAAAATTAAAAAAAATGAGTTAAAAATAATAAGTCCTAATTTTTAGCTGAAAATTTGCAAGCCGACGTAAAATGCTATTCTGAACAACTTTTCCAAATGAAATCTTTCGAAAAAATCATAAATAGGGCCACTTCTGAAGATTCTTTTCAAAAAGTGTCAAATTTGACAGGTACAGAATGTCATTTGCTCCTCTTCTGTTTCGCGTGTCTAGTAACAGTTTGCTCTGTAACATTCTTTATTAATTAAAACACACTTTAATTAGTAATTATTATATTTAAACATTTCGATATATGACAGTGTTGTATAGATATTGTATTCTAGGTAATCTATTTTTTGCTACACAACCTGATCTATTTTTACTAACTAATAACTTAAGTCATATGCTACATGCTCCATTTCTGGCTAATGCAGATATGGTCAATCTGATTTTCGTATTCCCCCGTTGGTGTCCTCCACGTGACCTTGTGGCATTCTTTGTGGTTAAATATTGTTCCTCCAATTTTTAATCCATTATTCTATTAAAAGCTCATCATTCTCATTTCTTACTCCTGTTCCTTCATTTCTCATTGTTTGTCCCCACTTTCGCATTACTCCTAGCACTACAACAATTTCTTCTGTTTATTGTTGCTGTTATACTTTGTAGAATATTGTAAAATTGCCGTTTTGCCGTGTATTCTGCAGCCTCTGTCGGTGCATAACATTGCACTATATTTAAGCATTTTTTCTGCAGTTCTATTTTTGCTAAGGTAATTCTTTCGTTTGTCGGTTTTCATTCAATTAGCGCTTCTCTAAATTTCTTGCTAATGATTATTCCCACTCCATATTCGTGTCTGTCTTCCTCTGATACCCCTGAATAAATTATGCTGTAGTTTTCCAATTCTATTTCGCCTACACCTTTCCACCTTACTTCGCTGATGCCCAGGATGTCGAGATAGTATCTTTTGACTTCAGCTAATAATTGTGCTACTTTTCCTTCTTGATATAATGTTCCTGTGTTCCATGTTCCAATTTTCAGTTTTTGTCTTGATTCGCTTTTCCCTGGTTCTAGTCATTTCTATCATCTGGTTGTTTTTCGTCGTCGTTGTTCCTTTACTTGTTTTTATTTCCATGCTCGTTTTCCTATTATTTGCCAATGTCGTTAACCGTAAGATCCCCCCGATTTTCCTATTAGTTTTTTGAGTGCGAGTTATTGGTGCGTTCTGTCAACTTGTTCTCTTTTGCATTCCACTTCCATACTTTTCCATTTACAATAAGTTTGTTGTAACTAACTTTGACAGTCTTCCCTTCACTTCTTTCCTTCTCTGCAGTTTTTCTTATAGTTAGACTTCCGTACTTCTCTTTCTTTTACTGTCATGTGGTTGTTAATGTAAACTACTGCTACTCTCAGATTTTTTAGTGCTCTCTTCTCTTTTAAAATTTTTATTTTGTCTATTTCAATTAGGCAGTTCTTTTCATTTAGTTTGTGAGCGGTTTTGATGCTAACTTCAATTTTGAAGTGTTGTTGTATGAAATTATACGTTGCTTCTCTTATCATCTCTGGGTTCTCAGAGTCTACAGTGAGTTCTGATACAATTAAATTCTTTTTTCTTCTTTCTTTTTCTAAGTGTTCTAATTTTCACTTTCTGGTTTAATTTTTGCATGGTCTCCCTTAAAGCTTTATTTTCATTACCATACAGTTTTTCCGCGATTTACTGAAATTTCATTTGGCCCTTTTTAATTTCGCTTGTTATTATAGTAAATAATAAAACATCATCAAAATAATAATATTCGTATTTATGATACTTCAGATTTACATACATTTTTAAAGACAAACGTTTGTTTTGGAATAATGACTAATGGCATGATTTCTAAAGCACTGTACAAGCTTGAGCATTTTTGTGGACACAAATGCTATAACATATATGTAAAAGTAAACAAGGTAAAAACTTATGCGCAAAATGTCTGTGCAGGCACGAAAGCATACTTCTTGTACAAGATTTGGTAACAGGTCTTGTACCCTTGCATTTGTTATACGATTCTAGTTGGGGCTTTCTATATCGCACAAAAACTAAATTCATACTACCGTTAGGCCTGGTATTAATTAAATTCCACTTGTTAGAAAGAGATACCTGCTGATGGTAGGTGTCCAATAGGAGAGGGTTTACTGTATTATCAATATACATAAATTCCCTGGGCCACTGCTGCTCAAACTAAACTTTTACAGAATACTAAAATTTACCTTGATATCAAAGCAGTAGTTCATTACATTTCAGAATCAGACAACCTGGGCAGCACTGACTCGGAGGTGAAGAAGATTTTAACACTACACCTGCCTATTTCAGAATATGATACCTTGGGCAGCGACTCTGAAGGGGATGGAGCTGCTGCCAGCCAAGAATTGGTATCATTTAGACATCGAATGCGTGGTAAGTTTTCAAATTTTTTAAGGAAACAAAATAATTATAATGATTTTGTAAAATCAGGGGGAGCAGAAGGCTCCAGCTCATCGTCAGAAACCTCGCCTCCATCAGGCAGTATGGGAAGAAAGCCATATCCCTCCCGAAAAGGCAAAACCAAGTCTGCACCTTTAAATAAAAGACATGTGCGTAGCAGCAGTGGTTACTCCAGCCATAATGAAGAGACTACTTTCAGTATTTCGCACACGCCCAGTTTTAGTGACCGAATTCATCCCCCCAGCAGATTTTCTGACCTTCATCCAAGAGACCTCAGTGAAGCTGAGTGTGAGAAAGGGCACAAACACAGGGGGCTGTCTAAACTTAGTCGGGAAGCTTTCCAAATAAATGTATAGTTTTAAAGAGGTACTTTTTTGACTTTTTTTAAAATTTATATAGATAGGATTCATAGCTGTATATCAATAACACCCTAATTAAATACATTTGGATGAAAAGGTATGATTTATTCAACAATTCAGCTGTGGTCCTTAAAACTGTTTTGTTTTTCAGTTTGATGTTTATTTGAGAAAGCAACAATCATTTTTGTAAGTATTTTTATGTAAAAATTGTCAGGAAAGCGTAAATGGTGGCAGGTGCCTTCGAATGGGAATCATTGTTGGCAAAAGCGACATGCTTCCCTATCTTCCGTAAATGGGATGTGCCAAAATGAGCTTGATAATAATCTGTATAAATCCAATGTATGTTATAGAGTTTATAGATTGTTACGTACAGTTATACAAGAACAATAAGTGAGCCTCACACTCTAGTTATACGTGTTAATAACACACTGTCTCTTACATCACTCTTTGAAGCAAAAACTTCATCTTCCCCACACAAAATTCAAAGGACTGTCATTTTTGGATACACCTTTTTATTGTACAATTGTCAAATGTAACGAAATATAATAAAATGTTGTGTTAACAAACCACTGTATTTTATTTATATCTACACTTCAATTAAATCATATGGTTCAAATGCGCTTCGAAGATTTTTAATCAACGTTTCTTCGGGTTCTTTGCTTAAACTGCATTCTTTCCAGTCAATACGATCAGGTAAGTTTTCAATTGGTTCAGAGGCTAAATCTTCTCTTCCAAAATTTATAGGAAAATTCATTGAAGATTATATTCTGGTGTACAATATTGTACTATTAGGAAATTCGACACAAAAATAAGGAGGTCCTGATGGAACAACCTGATCTAAACGATTGTGCGCATTCAGTTCTTCTAACGTAAAGGTGTAACCTTCTGCTTCTTCCTAAATAAAAACAGCAAAATCCTTTACGGAAATTGATAAAGTACGTGATTTTTATAAACATCCATGATTGTATTATCGTTGAAACAGGCTACGCCTTTTGTCAATTGTAAACAAGACAAATAACTACTAAATGTCATATTGTCATTACGTCTAAGGGTGCAATTTTTTACCACTCATTATACGTAAAAATCTTCGTAATTTTTTGAGGATAGTTTATAACAAATTTTTGACCCTTCATTATTTCACCTCTTCGCAAATGATCAGTCGCTAGGTAATAAGCGAAATTTTGCGTTCGCTATCATAAAAGTTAGACATTTTTTAATATTAATAGATATCAACATAACCTTTGCGTTTGTAAAAATTAGCAAGTATGTATTTTAAATTTTATTATTAGCGTGCTTTTTTCCCTACCTCCTGCTAACTTTACGTACAAAATACTATGTGAATATTGAGTAGATTATAATCTAACTACAATAACTGTCTTGAGATTATAACTTGATATTAAAGATGTTTAACTACATATAGCACATACTACTCCGGATATTAGGAGGTCAAAGAGCAAAAGTATCAGTAGTAGTAAGAGATATAGATACAAGAATATAAATCCCAATCGATGCAGATGTTCCAACAAAACTATCAATACGCCAATAATTTTCCAAACCCTAATCAAACTAACACATATGTCCGTACAAGACACATTTAAATCGCCCAACATACCACCGTATCAGCCACAACTGCCTTATCAGATACATCATCACACAACACAGAATGGCAGCTAGTTAATCACAAAAAACGCGGCCGAATAGAAAGCGCTGATACCCAGGCTAACTCAAACAATCCAACTGAATCTACAACTTACTGGCTGGACCTTGAAAATCGTTTCAACCTGCTTAATAAAGAAACTGCACAAAGACAAGGAACTACAAAAGCAGAACCAAAACCACCTCCGATATTTGTCTCGGGCGTCAAGACCACCGAACCGCTAATCTCATTTCTAGACTCAGTAGCTAAAAGGACGAGTACTCGCTAAAGGCTTTAACAAATTACGAAATTAAAATAATACCAAAAACACCGGAAAAGTATTCACTAATAACCAAAGGCTTAATTGATAAGAACACTGAATTCCACACATACCAGGTTAAACAAGAACGTAGCTTTCGAGTTTTCCTAAGGAACCTACACCCATCTACGAGCATTGACGGTATTAAAGAAGAACTTAAAACACTTGGTCATGTAGCAGTCAATGTATGGCATGTAAAACAAGCAGGCACAAAAAAAGAGCTACCCCTCTTTGTGGTAGACCTGAAACCATCCGACAATAATAAAGAAATATATAACGTTGACAAACTCATGCATTCAGTGGTAAAATTCGAACCCCCCCATGCCAAACGCAACATACCCCAATGCTCCAGATGCCAGAAACATGGGCACACTAAAAACTTTTGTAATAGGTCTCCTCGATGTGTGAAGTGCACTGAACTACAATAATTTAACACCGACTTCTAATCGTAATTCAGCAGAGCTGAGAGCATCACACGTCCGATCGTGCCCGCGGTCAAGCATATATAATTCCGTTGTTCCTGTTCTTGTTATTGTTCCTGTTCGAGTTAGTTTTAATATTGTGTTTTACTTGTTCATTGAGTTGTTCTTGTTAACTGTGCTTCGTCTTGATTTTGTTATTTGCTGTTTATTGAAAATGGTTTACACAAACGCTGAAGCCTTTGATATGCTACGGATTGCTTCTAGAATATACAACATTACGTATCCCAATCGGCAGCCCCAATCGGAAAAAGTCTTCCGTCGATTAGCGTTACGTTTACAAACCACGGGAAGAGTGCAACCAACTCCACAAAGAGAAAGACGCCGTCCAGTTCGTAACGAAGACAATGTGATTAATGTTCTGACGTGTATTGAGATAAATCCCCATGTTAGTACAAGAGAAATTTCAAGAATCTTGGGGATATCTCAACGAACAGTTGTGAAAATTGTAAATGAACAAGACTTACATCCACACCATGTGTTACATCAGTCGCTCACCGATGATGATTTTGTGAGCAGACTGAACTTATGTTATTGGATGCGAAATATGCTGGAAGAAGCTCCTCATTTCTTGAATCAGATTTTGTGGACCGACAAAACTACATTTAAAAGCAACGGCCTGGTAAACCTCCACAGTATGCACTTTTACTCTAAAAAAAACGAGAACCCACATTCGGTGCGCACTGTGGACAACCAACATCAGTGGTCCGTAAATGTGTGGGGGTGGCATTCTTGGCGGACGGATAATTGGTCCTCATATTTTTAATGGAACTGTCGATGGTCAAGTGTTTCTGGACTTTTTAGTTAGGTTACACTTTGCCGCATCTTTTAGATGACGTTCCATTGGCCACTACTTTAAACATGTGGATACAAATGGATGAATGTCCTATTCACTTTTCAGGGGCAGTTAAATACCACCTTAAAGCGGCATTCCCTGATCGGTGGATTGGCAGAGGGAGTGTATTTCCATTGAGCCCAAGATCCCCTGATCTCACCAGCTTGGATGTTTGGACATTGTTTATAAGAATCCTACAACTATCCGTAGTGATATGATACACAGAATTAGAAATGCAGTAAACATCATTTCGAGGGCCGAAATTAAATCTGCTGTTATATCGACTCGGAGATGAATTGAGGACTATATGAGAAATATTGGGAAACAGTGTGAGCACCTTCGTTAAACTTATTTAAAATGTAAAATAAAATAAAAGCCAAATTAACCAAGTAAGACTTCTTTCTTCCGCTAAATTCTTTATTATTGCATTTTTTCATACCTCCGATTTGTAGCATTTTCGTTTTCTTTCGATCTCTCTTACGATGATAACGAAATTCCCGTTATTTTGCAGTAGAAATTTTAGAATAAACGTGCGGAAAGAAAACTATTGAATAATATTTTTAATAGAGAACCTTCAAAATTTTTCGGAAATGGCGAATGCTTTGAGAAAAAATTAAAACCAGGAATATCACCATTTTAATTTAATACTAATCGCCCAAACAGACTTATAGACTAAGGCTGTTGATTAAGACGTTCAAGATCACTGCGTAGCAGCTTAATATTGCCGTAAGCCTCAGTGTCTGAAGATGATAACAAAGGAAAACAAAGTCAAATCAGAGATTCGACGTTACAGATTTATAAACAAATGAAATCAACCCATCATGACTTAGGTGACTCGGAAAAATTGTTCGTGGTTGCATTTTGCTCAATATTTCCGCTTCTTCTGATGGTAATAATAAAATGATTGCGCCTTTGTTATTTGAAATTTTTGAGATACGTGCAGTTGAAAGCAAGTTTCCACTAAAATGCACCAATAATTTTAGAAGAAAAGTTGGAAAAAAATTTCAACTAATATTTTCAGTAGACAATATTTATAGCTTTAGGAGAATATAGAGTGTTTTGAAAAAGAAAAATCCAAACCAAAGATATAACTATTTTTAACCTTTGTGGTTATGTCTTCGCCCCGCAGCCCATCGTCAAGGTTAATTAAAACTTCAATGAATCCATTTTATGTAAAATTAGACGTTCTTTTGATATAGATATATTCTAATAGACCTTCATTTAAACATTTCTCGAAAACAGTGCGATTTAATGTTGCCGCCCCCCGATTGCGCCGCCCCCTGTAAGAAGCGGCGGCTAAAAATATTTTTAATGGATTTCTTAGGCTCAAGTTTATTCGTAAATTTTTTCCCCCGTTAACGTACGTCAACTACTTTCCGAGATACAGTCGGCGGCCGCGCTTAAGGACTCACCCTGTATATCGGTTGTCTATTCTGCATCTCTTCAGTGCGTTAATTAATGCCCATTTTTCTATGGTATCGAAGGCCATTTCAAAATCGATGAAGGCCAAATATAGTGGCTGGTTGTATTAATTCGCAACATTTGTCTATTATTGTCTCGGAATATGGATGTGATCTATCTATAGTACTGTAGCCTTGTCTAAAGCCTGCCTGTTCTAATGGTTGGAAGGCGTCTAGCCGTCTAGTCTTTTTGTAATCCTATTGGTTATAATCTTTGTCAACAGTTTGTATATGTATGTGTGACAATAGTGTAGTAGTAGACCTGTAATCCTTCAGATCTTCCTTATTTCCCTTTTTGTATATTAGTATTACTTTAGCCTCTTTCCATGTGTCAGGTATGGTTCCTTCTTCCAAGCAAATGTTGAATAGTCTTGTGATATGTTTAAGTAAGATTTTTCTACCCATTTTTATTTCTTCAATGACAAATTCATCCAACCCTGCTGCTTTATTATTTTTCATTTGTTTCGTGGCATTTTTTACCTCGTAAATACTAATTGGAGGCATATCTTCGAAATAGTTCTTTATTAGGGATGCCCGTTTATCTCTTGGATTGATCGGTGGCTCTGTCCTTTTTGAGGAGTATAGTTCTTTATAAAGTATTTCGATATGTTTTAATATTTCTTCACGTTTATGCAGTATATTTCCTTTCTCATCTATTAACCCAGTAATTTGCTTTTTACCTTCGCTGGTTTTCTTTCTAAATACGCGTGACCCCTTATTCTGTTCTATTATTTCTAAAGTTATTCTTTCATTATGTTCAGCAATATCCTACCTTACCTGTCGTCTTATGTCTTTGTTCATTTGTTTAAATTGTTCCATGTTCATCTTCGCTTTTCCTCTATTTCTCCTCGTAATTAACTGTTTTGTTTCGGCTTTAATTTCGCCTTGTTTTTTCTTCTTCCTTATATTTCGCTTTCTTGAGATATTATTTATAGCGTCCTTTATATTTTTTGTTATTTGTTCATTTATATCATTCTCATTGTTTATTTCGTCTACCATATGTTTGTAATCTATTTTCTAGTTCTGTTTTATATTCTTGTTCCAAATTTTTCAGTCAGGAAGGGTTTATATTTTTTTTTCTCGACTAGCTTTCTCCTTTCCTGCTTTGTATTAAGTATTATCTTAGCTTTCACCATTCCATGATCACTTATGTTAATACAATTTAAAACTGATACATCTTGTACTATGTTCTTATGAGTTGTAATAATAAAGTCTATTTCGTTAAATGTCTTGCCATCGAGGCTCTGCCATGTCGATTTCCAGTTTCCCTTTTTGTTGAAAAATGTATTCATTGCTTTAAGTTGGTATTCTTCTAGATAGTTCAGTAGGGTTTGTCCTCTATCATTTCAATTTTCGAAGCCATAGAGTCCCACGCAGTTTTCTCCCTTACGTTGTTTCCGATCTTGGAGTTAAAATCTCCTACTACCAGGGTGTATCTCACTTTCTCTCCTTTCATTCCCTTCGTTGCTTTTCTTATATCGTCGTAGAATTCTTCTACCTCGTCTTCTGAATATTCTGAGGTTGGAGCATACACCTGAATCACTTTTATATGATATCTGGTGGTTATTTGTGTAATAATATATGTCACTCTTAACGATATTGATACTGTACAGGTGATATATTCTTTCTATCTTTTATGTATTAGAAACCCGACTCCGAATTTGCTATTTTCTTCCTCTCCTTTATAGTATAAATAGCATGTTCTCGACTTCAGAGTCAGCAATTCTTCTCCTCTTCTCCTAACTTTACTCAAACCGACGATGTCCCATTTTACATGTGATATTTCCTCCTCTAGTTGTAGTAGTTTACCTTCCGATTTAATCGATCTTACGTTTAATGTTGCAATATTTATATCTGTGATCTACCTCTTTTATTTCTTTAATCTTATCGAATCTTTGCCTCCCCCAGAATCCTTGAGGCCGACCGTTTTAACGGTTTGGGATTGTGGATGAGAGACCCTACCCATCTGGGGTAATTTAGTTTTAAGCTCCGACGTCATCATGTTGAGGGTGTTTTGGCATTAAAACGCCACGCTTGCCAGGCGGGTTGACGAGTTTGGATATAATATTGGAGGATTTTTAAAAGGAGGTGGATGGAGTTTTAGGTTAGGACATGCTTCTCCCCCGGTGATAAAGATTTGCAGAGATAATATGGCTCGTGTAGGCATGGGCGCTTCCCTGAAGTAGACCTACCCACCATCGGGACGATAGAGGGGTAGAGGTGGGTCGTTCATGAACGAGTCGTTCCAAAGGAACGACTCCTCGCATGGAATCGTAGGAATCGATTCACTTATTTCAATCCAATTCGTTCCTAAGGAATCGCGCCGCGAATACATACAGTAAAGAAAGCGAAAGTACGAATAAGAAATAGCTATATTAATAATATGCTATTAAGACACGATGTCGCGTATCACTCGTTTAAATTCAATTATCACAAACAAAAGTAGACCTTATTGATTTATTTATAAGGCTCGGAGGTTTTAAAATGAATCTTTCCGTTCCCAAGTCGCCGATATACAGGCTTAATTGTTGAAATGAAACTCGAAACTTTTTATTAGTTATGCAGAAATAAGTGTTATAAAGTTACTTGATACTTGCCTTTGCTGCAGGGGGTATTTTATGTATCAGCAAAATATAATTTATAGATAGGTATAAACTAAACGAGATACAAATGATATTGTAAATTAAATATTAAACATGCATTTTATATTGAAAATTCGTTTAATAAAACCTCTAATGTTTTGAAATTTAGTTTTAATTGTAATGATAGTATGTATTTAAATTCGAAATTTTCTTTCAGTATAAATTACCTATTATTATTATTATCTATTATCTAAGCATTTTGGCGCCTGTAGAGATTCATATAATTATGTATTAAGGTTGTTGCAACATTCATGCAATTTTGAAATTGTGCATACGCATAGCTATGCTCTTGTTTAGCGAGTTATTGTTTAGTCTTTTATACCCTCATTTATTATTGTAGACAAAATAATTTACGTTTGACGTTCTGAATCAACGAATATCGGCTTTCGTTCCAATTCGACTCGTTATAGTACGCCTAGTACGGTGCCGTACTTAAAAGTACGATTTAAATCATAGGAACGAAGGAACGAGAACGAATCGAAGGAACCGATTCATGTTGTGGAATGGAATCGAAGGAATCGATTCACCGAAAGGAATCGGATTGCCCAGCTCTATAGAGGGGTATCTACCCACTACCTATTTTAAATGTTCAAGGCATACATATTCTTTGACTGCCTTGATATATTTTGAATATATTGTGGACCGTTTTATGCCGTTGGTTAATAAGTTTGGTTTTATTAAAAATCATTTTTGGAGTAATGTTTTTGCGACTTAATTTTTTTGCCTTATCGTGTCTTTCTAGTTTATCGGGGTCATTGCTAAGATAAAGATAAATTCCTTCTATATTTAAACCTTGCCTGCCCTAATATATTTTTTTAATATATTCTCCAGTGTTGTAACCGACTTCGGAGACGTCGAACTTTCCTGTTTTATGCTTATTTTGATATGGATTTTCTGAGTATTGGTGTTTTGCTCTACCTTCTCTGTAAAGGCAACGTTTTCGTAGGTGCGTATTCTGAATTAACGTAGTACAGCTTGAGGCATTCCTTGCACTGTTTAAGGTCTTAAGTATATAATATAAAGGTATGTTACAGCCTTCTATTTTTTTATTTTGATAAACCTTCCTGTTTGGTTGTTTAGTAAATATCTAATGACAGGGTTGATAAAAAATACGAATTTAAAAAAAAATCAAAAAATCGATTTTTTGATTTAAATCAAACTCATATGTTACATTATATTTCAGAATGCAAATTTGAATTTTGTTTATGTCAAAATAAATTTTATTTTCTATCAGTTATCTATTCACGTATCTACCTAATTACTAATTACTATGAATAATAATGTTCAATATTCTTCTAATGAGGAGAGGGTATTTATTGTCAAAACACTTTATAATAATATAAATTTCCTTCATAGTAACTCTTTAAGTAAAGTTTTCGTTCAATTAGGAAGTGTTTGTCTTTTTACCACTGAAGGTCAGTATTTTTGTGTAATTTGTTTTTGTTTGTTAATTTATCAAAATCTGAAACCGTGATTTAAATCAATAATTTTTTTTAATAAATCGCTTATGATTTAAATCATCTCAATTATTCCAGATGTTATAATTCTAGCGCTATCCGACCATTCTACTGTTACAAATTATAAGTCTTTTTTAGCAGGCTGTAGTGGTGTGCTTTTTTAATTGACGGAGTAGTGGGAAGTGTCCTAAACACTTCCTGTAAGTCTCAATTAATGGCACAACTTAGTTCACGAAATAATAGTAAAATGGCGCTTTTATCAATAATATTCGTTTATAATAATCTTTTAACATTGAAGATTTATTCCGTACAGATTTGCTTTTATACAAACTTGAAAATACCAACGAGACTTTAAAACTTATGTTAATTCTGGATTTATGAATACACATAACAATAAATTGAACTGTATAGTAACCAGTTTAGAATTAATCGCTTTTTATTATTTAAAAAAAATGTTAAAACATTATTTCTAATCAATTTTCAAACACTCATGAATAATAGTAAAACATTATATTATACGATATACATGCAAATGGATGCCACACAGTCCGAACTACATGGGTCATTTTTTTGTCACTTTATTTAATAAAAAGTAAATTAGGGAACTGGTTTGTGCTTGCTTAAAAATTAAGAAAAGGATGTCTAATTTTGTCATATGATTTAACATTACGCTAGAGGTTTACGCAATAAAACAATCGCCAGAAATAGATTGACTATTTTACAAAAATTCGATAGTATCAAACCTTTTTAGTTTAGAATTGAAAAGTAATACCATATTAAGGCAGCAACCAAATAATTTTTAATTTAATTTAAATTTTAATTTAATTAATATAAAAAGAAATTTAACTTTGAATAAAAGCTGTTATAAGATTTTATATAAAATTAAGAAAATTGTTAACAAAATCATTCTGCAAAAAAATCTATTTTGTTACGCTACTATAAAACCTTTTTGGTTTAGAATTCAGACGTAATACCATATTATAACAGCAACAGTGTTTTGTGCATAAAAAAAGAAACATTTTCGAATTTTTTGGTGGTTGCTTTAAGTGTCCATGACTCCATCCCAGTAGAACGGTAAAGACATAACGAAGAAGTCTCACTTTTGTTGCTAGGGTACGTGATCTGTTTTTGAAGATGAAGGCCATCTTGAGGAACACACCTCTTGCTTTTTCATACAGCTTCGGATCTATTTGGAAAGATGCTATTTATCGTTTAGCTCCAGCTCATAAGGCTAATAATTCTGTATTCCTCATATTTTTTCGCTCCTGTTTTTTAAGGTATTATTATGAATTCTGACTTGAACCACTCTTGCGAAATATTGTCAGTTTGATATACATTATTTTTAATTTTAACGAATTATGTAAATTCTATATACCTACCGGGTGTTTGACTTATGACTTAAGGGGGCGAACATAGGGAAATAGCATGGGAAATCGTGGCGTTATTTAATGTTATGTACTTATTTTAAGGTGGCATTCCTGAACCAATTTTAAGTCGAAAAGTTCATATAAACGTATGCCCTAAAATGCTTGGTTTTGGATATACAGGGTGCTAAAGTTTTTATTTTTTTTCGGTTTTTCTTTAAAATCTCGAAGACGGTTTAAGATATTAAACTGAATTTTGTTACAGGTTATTCCGGTATAGAAACACACATTTTGATCTAAAATATTTTTATTTTTTTTAACCAGTGGCGTAGCTTTGGCTAAACCCCAATACAATTTTAACGAAAAAAATACTACGCCACTGATATAAAAGAAAAAAAGATTTATTTTTAATTACCAATCAATCATAAACAAAAAGGGTCTCTTTCATCGTTGTCGTATAACTTGCCGTTTGGAAGAAATCGTTAATCAAATTTTTATTTACATACCGTCCTCCCGAAGACTTTTTTTTGCATATCAATTACTGCGGCATCTAATTACTACCAATTCTTAAATTGATATCGAACATCAATTGCATCACTAGTATTTCTGTATTTTATTTGCGTAGGATAGCTGCAAAGAATCTCAAATGACCCTAGGTACAGACACTCTGTAGGTATATCGAAAACCAAGCATCTTAGGACATACGTTTACATGAACGACTTAAAATTGGTTCAGGAATGCCACCTCAAAATAAGTACATAACATTAAGTAACACCCTGTATATGCAGATTCCTGGTCCCCATTTGAGTTGATAGGATTGATAGTGGTATCAATCGAAAGGCAGAAAAATGCGTTTAATTTGATACTACTTTACTTGAATTGGTTGCTTATTGAAGAAAGATTCGCAAAAGCAGACCAGCCATGATCAAATTTGAAGTTTCTTTATTTTCTGTCAGTTATCAATTCACGTACCTACCTAATTACTATGAATAGTAATGTTGAATATTTTAATGAAGACAGGGTATTTATTGTCAATAGTAGATTACGTATCAAGTGCCAAAAAGTGGATTTTTACTAGACGAGTATGGCAGGTTTGAGTACGAGCGATAGCGAGTACTTAAATGCCGTACGAGTCTAGTTAAATCACTTTTCGGACGCGGCGCGTACACTATTTTTTCGCATTTTATATTCTCACATAAAAAGTTATCTAAATTTATTGAGATACATTCTGAATAAAATTAATAAAAACACTGAAAAAAGTAGGCGGATTCTCGATCTGACAGGAACTGTTTTTGACATAACAGAATTCAATTCAAACAAATAATTACATTTATTTTTGAAATCTAATTCCGAAATGGACTTGAGTGACGAAAATAACTTGTAAAACCATTCAGAAGATATTTTAAATGCTGCCCGAGAAGCTATCAAATTGCATTTTAATGACACCTGACGTTGCTATGCTGTAATGGTTTCTATGCTGTAAAGTGGCCCATTACAGGACGATTTTGAGTATCGTAAAGTAATACATTACAGTACGAAATGCGAAAATAGTATTTTATGTATCTAGGACGAAAAGTAAGTCTTTAAGGTATGAGCAAGTTGTTTACGGCCGAGGCGGGTAGCCGAGGCCGTAATTACTTGCGAGTACCTTAAAGACACTTTTCGTCTGAGGTACATACATAATTTTATGTCATACTGGTTTCTAAAGTTGTTAAATTATTAAAAGAAATCTCCAGCAATTTGTAATTAGTTTTAAGTAAGTAGTCTAAGGCGCAACAATTCGTATCTCCTAGCAACGAGCATTTATAGAACAAAAAGTGACACTTTAAAGAACTAGGACTTTAAAATGACACTTTAAAGTCCTAGCACTTTAAAGTGTCACTTTTCGTCCTATAAATCGTTCGAAAAACGTTGCTTTAGAAACGAGTATGACATAATAGTAGATTACGTGTCAAGTGCCGAAAAGTGGATTTTTACTAGACGAGTATGGCAGGTTTGAGTACGAGCGATAGCGAGTACTTAAATGCCGTACGAGTCTAGTTAAATCACTTTTCGGACGCGGCGCGTACACTATTTTTTCGCATTTTATATTCTCACATAAAAAGTTATCTAAATTTATTGAGATACATTCTGAATAAAATTAATAAAAACACTGAAAAAAGTAGGCGGATTCTCGATCTGACAGGAACTGTTTTTGACATAACAGAATTCAATTCAAACAAATAATTACATTTATTTTTGAAATCTAATTCCGAAATGGACTTGAGTGACGAAAATAACTTGTAAAACCATTCAGAAGATATTTTAAATGCTGCCCGAGAAGCTATCAAATTGCATTTTAATGACACCTGACGTTGCTATGCTGTAATGGTTTCTATGCTGTAAAGTGGCCCATTACAGGACGATTTTGAGTATCGTAAAGTAATACATTACAGTACGAAATGCGAAAATAGTATTTTATGTATCTAGGACGAAAAGTAAGTCTTTAAGGTATGAGCAAGTTGTTTACGGCCGAGGCGGGTAGCCGAGGCCGTAATTACTTGCGAGTACCTTAAAGACACTTTTCGTCTGAGGTACATACATAATTTTATGTCATACTGGTTTCTAAAGTTGTTAAATTATTAAAAGAAATCTCCAGCAATTTGTAATTAGTTTTAAGTAAGTAGTCTAAGGCGCAACAATTCGTATCTCCTAGCAACGAGCATTTATAGAACAAAAAGTGACACTTTAAAGAACTAGGACTTTAAAATGACACTTTAAAGTCCTAGCACTTTAAAGTGTCACTTTTCGTCCTATAAATCGTTCGAAAAACGTTGCTTTAGAAACGAGTATGACATAATAGTAGATTACGTGTCAAGTGCCGAAAAGTGGATTTTTACTAGACGAGTATGGCAGGTTTGAGTACGAGCGATAGCGAGTACTTAAATGCCGTACGAGTCTAGTTAAATCACTTTTCGGACGCGGCGCGTACACTATTTTTTCGCATTTTATATTCTCACATAAAAAGTTATCTAAATTTATTGAGATACATTCTGAATAAAATTAATAAAAACACTGAAAAAAGTAGGCGGATTCTCGATCTGACAGGAACTGTTTTTGACATAACAGAATTCAATTCAAACAAATAATTACATTTATTTTTGAAATCTAATTCCGAAATGGACTTGAGTGACGAAAATAACTTGTAAAACCATTCAGAAGATATTTTAAATGCTGCCCGAGAAGCTATCAAATTGCATTTTAATGACACCTAACGTTGCTATGCTGTAATGGTTTCTATGCTGTAAAGTGGCCCATTACAGGACGATTTTGAGTATCGTAAAGTAATGCATTACAGTAGGAAATGCGAAAATAGTATATTATAGACCAAGGTAGAGAAGACATTTTTCTCAGCCGAGCAGTATTATTTCCCGACATGCGAAGCATGGAGGGAAATAAGTTGTGAGGCTGAGAAAAGTCTTCTCTACCGTGGTTTATATACTATTTTTTTCACTACTAGCACCTTTATTCCTTTTAATTAATCATTTTTACATAAATAAAAAATAAAATGACAGATGCGTATATTTATTTCTAAATATCCACAAAAATCAAATAGCCTTGCTTGAAAACAAGGGGAGAGGTTAATTTCAATTGACATTTGGGTAAAACATATTTAAAATAGGCACCTGAGCGCATAGCAATTGTTTTTATTATTAACCAGTAGTCAATAATAAAAAATTATTGACCACTAGGAGAGAAATTCATCTTCTGGGCTCGAAAATAAGGTCAATAATGACATCTTCTAATACTAGTAGTGAAAAAAATATTTTATACTGGTGGCAGTTTTCACACAGTTCTTGATTTAAAAAAACTTCAAATTATCATGGCTGGTCAGCTTTTTGTGAATAAAATGAATAGTACATTACATCCGAGGTATGAAATGTTTCATTACAGCCTCTCGGTCATATATAGCGCGAGGCTGTGATGAAACTCCCACCGAGGTAATGTATACTATTTTATTCACAATTATTAAGCATTGAATTTTATTAATTATTAATTTTTGACAGCTCTATTATAATTTATTTTAGCCTACTTTAACATATAGATCTATGATAGTACATAAGCATTTCCCGCCCGTGGGTGGGAAGTGTTCTCTGTTATTTCCCACCCAAGATCTTATCATTACAGTCAGGAATGACGTATTTCCCAACCTCTAAAAGGTTAGGAATCGATACATTACTATAATGTTTGTGAATAAAATTATTTATTGTAGTTTTTAAGATTCGAACCACTGACCTTCGACTACACGCGCCACTGTTCCATCCTTGAGCTACAGAGGCAAACCACTGAAGATGCGATATTTGAATATGTTAGTTGCCCGATTTACACCAAAGTCTTTTAGCAGTTTCAGGAATTCAGAGTGGAAGTTATCTGACGCTGGGGCTTTCCCTGTCATCATCTGTCTCGCGGCTGTTCTGCTTTCTTCTATAGTAGTGGGAGGTCACCCCCCACTGCGTTACCTGTACCAAGTTCAAAATATTGATTAGTTTATCTTTGTACTATATTATGTCCTCTTCGTTAGTTAATCATTTCTAATGTTAGTCATTTTTTCTGCTCTTTTAGGCATGTCTTTTCTTGCTTCAATATTGTACCTACTAAAAATTAGCCACAGTCCGCATCTGATGTTGTATAGCTTCGAATGTCTGTTATACATCTCTCCTTGTCCGCCCTTTTCAAAGAGTAAATCATTTACTTGGTTTACATAAGACCCATCTGGTGATCTCCACATGTCATGTGTATGTCTTTCTTTTGGAAGTAGATGCTTTTTATTATTATGCTCTTCTCCTTTGCATAGTCAATTCACATTTCCCGTTTTTCATGCCTACTGTATTTGCCCATGGTAGATATGAAGATTTCTTCTCGCCAATTCTTCACTATTTTATCACCTTAAACAATTTATTTTAAGGTCATATATTCAATTAAACAACACATGTTACAGCTTGGTTATGTTAACACTGGAGTACCTAACTTTATTTCAGACTCGGCCGCATCAGCGAAATCTACAACAGTACTGGAAGATGCTCCAACACTGCCTCCAGAAAATGTTCAGTGCTCTGTTTTAAGTGCACAAAGTTTACACGTATCATGGGAGCCCCCTCTTTCAGAGGGCCAAAACGGAATTATTCAAGGATATAAAGTTACCTACCATTGCGTTAGCGAATGGCTTGGTAAGTTTTATAAACGATTAAGAAGTAAACCATAATAATAATTATTAAACCAGATAAAGATCAACAAACCAAAGTTATACAACAATTACGCACAACAATAACTGGCCTCCGCAAATATACTAACTATAGCATTACAGTGCTAGCTTATACATCGAGTGGGCATGGTGTTAGATCTGAGCCTGTTTACTGCCATACTGAAGAAGATGGTAATGTTTCCCAATTCTTTTTTTTTACAACTTTACAGTTAACTTTCATTATTAGTGCCGTCTGCACCTGCAGACATAAAAGCCGTTTTAAGTGCCCCAAATAAAATCTTAGTCTCGTGGCTACCTCCTAAGCATAGCAATGGACCATTAGTTGCTTATACATTTTACATGAGTAGTTTAGAAGACGGTCCTGAAGCAGAAACACATAAAAAAGTACTAAGCTCCACTTTGGAAGCACATGAAGTTAGCAGAACACAGGAAACTGCTACTTACCAATTTTGGGTTACAGCCTCTACAAGTGTAAATTTGGCCGAGATATTTTAAGTTATAAATATACGCTATTATTCAACAGGTTGGAGAAGGTGACAGTACCCGAGTAGTAACAGTAACCCCTTCCAAAGTTATACCAGCTAAAATAGCATCATTCGGAAGAGAAATAGTAGGTGTCTGGAATCAAACTGTATCACTTCCCTGCAAACGAGTGGGAGAACCACTTCCTGTTCCTAGATGGCATTTAAACGAATTGTCTTTGGAAGTTGGGGGTCGAAGGTCCATTTCCGCCGATGCTACTTTAATAATCAAAGATGTTCAAAACATCGATCAAGCTAACTATTCTTGTAGTGTTGAAAATCAATATGGTAAAGATGAAATAGTTTATAGTTTGAAGGTTCTCGAACTACCAGAACCGCCTATATTGACGGTTGTGGCTGAATTCACGGACAGCCTGCATTTACGTTGGTCCGATAAAAAAAATGGAGGTTCACCTATACTCGGATATGTAATCAACTATAAAAGAGATTATGGCGATTGGGAAGAAGTTCAAATTTCTGCACGAACAGATGAACACATGTTAAGAAATTTGTGGTGTGGAACAAGGTACCGTGTATATATTACAGCTTTTAATCGAATAGGAACTGGACTGCCATGCGATATTGTTACCGCTAACACCAAAGGAACTGGTAAGCAAAAACAAGATAAATTAACAGTTTTATTTCCTTTTTAATTATTATATAAATGTTAGCCATACCAAGAACAACTTTTTGTTACATTTCTATAATTCTTCTTTTAGTTAGAAGTTAGTTAGTGCAATTTTCAATAAATATTCAAAAGTAAATTATTGTTTTTGGAATGGCCAGTACTCGGCCATTAGGAGAGAGAGGGTCGTGCGGCATGGCACTCCATTCCTTGGCTCATAGCATTTCACTTTCAGTTACCATCATGGAACCGTGGACGCTAGAACACCGCAATGCAGCGGTTTTTCATGGTGTTGTCGCGGATTTGCAGCAGCCTAATACCAACAATTTTGTTTGTTGACGGCCCCACTAAGGTGGAAATGGGCTTCATCACTCATTGTCATCATCATGTTTTCAATCTGCTCATAAAGTACAAGCATTTCCTGTGCAAAATTCAATCGTTGGGGGTAATCCTTTACATTCAATTCCTGCACAATCGCTAACTTGTATGGGTGAAAACGTAATTCTCCATGCAAAATCCTTACAGTACGATTGCCGATTCGAAGTGCAGCTGAATGTCTCCGAGCAGAGCGGCCTGAGCTTTGCAACGTCGCTTGTCTGACCCTATCAACCTTCGCACAGTACGTTGGGGGGCGGGCGGTTTATTTTTCATTATTGAGCCTCCTGTATGAAGATTTTTAACCCAACGTAAGATTGCGTCACGAGTGGAAACAGAGTCATTTCGATGAATATTGAATCTGCTATGAGCCAAGGAATGGAATGCCACCTGCCGCACGACCCTCCCTCTCCTAATGGCCGAGTACAAGCCATTCCAAAAACACTTGGTTCCCGTACCCCACCCTGTATATTGAGAATAAAACGTTACTTAGATAGTAGGTAAATTCTGCAATTCATTTGTAGCACCAATAAAACCAAAGCAGTCCCAAGTGTTAACGATGAATGCAACAGTAGTAACAGTATGGTTGGATTCGTGGAATGATGGTGGCTGTGGAATTTTATATTTTTTAATAGAATACAAAAAGAGACAACATTCATCATGGATACTGGTATCAAATAATGTTAAGCCTACAGAACGAGTATACAGCATCACGGAACTATGGCCTGCTACCGACTACCATCTTAGAGTTAGTGCATATAATAATGCTGGAGTAACAATAGCCATTTACAATTTCACAACATCAACAGTTACAGATGGTAAGCATTCAAGACGTTACTGTTTTCGGGCAGTTATAATTTATTTTCATATTGGTTCCAGAATAATGATTCCATGTCTCCTACTATGGTGATCAGCCCTTTGTTTATCATTATGTTAAACTACCTCCTACCTCCTATTGATAAGTTTATCAGATCTTTTATTTTTATTTCTTGCTTTCATTTATATTACGTTATACTGCACATTTACTTATTTTTCTAGGCATAACTAACACCACTAAAATAAAAATAACCATTCGAATAAATATAGTATTCATAAAACCATGAAAATATGTAACTGTTTATGGTCATTTTCCACCTAATGCAAGTGGTTACACTGTTAAACCTAGAAATTGAATAAAAAAGATTTGCATTCAGATTTGTCGACGTATTTAAAAATAAGGTTTCAGATCTTCGTCTCTTTTAATTATGCAAATTAGCCCTTATACTCCTCTAATAAAAGCATATAAAAAATCTTTAGAATGCTTATGTATCTGCATAATATATATCTCCATAACCTCTTTTACCTTTCGGTGTCGACGCTGGTGTATGTGGTCTTTACGGGTGCAATGCACAATCCGGCCCCAATCTGCAAATTACGTGATTGGTGCGCTGTTTAATACCTACATACTGCACCGTGTGTATAGTGTAAGTGTGTGCATGTACGTGTTGACCTTGTTACTCAGCCTCTTAAGTCGGTATTCGTTAATTAGGTGCCCAACGACGAATGGTCACCAGGGCTCAATACCGACCTCCAGACTGTAGCAAAAATCCAGCCATTGGAAAATTCGAACCAAGGGCTAACATTATGTTAATCTGCTGCTCTACCACTGCGTCACCCTGACAATTAGAATGCTTATGAACATTCTTTATTCAATTACATGTCTGGAACAAAAGTAATTTATTTTTAAATTTCAGAATACAGAACCTGACTACACCAAAGTTAGAAGAAAAGATAGAAGACGGATAGATCCTCACATAGAAATAAAATCCAAGGTTGGTATTTATGCGGTCTAGGACATTTAGGCGCGCCTACTATTAACTGCCGGCATTTTAGGCACAGGAATCTTTAGGCGCGGGGACGTTTAGACGTCGACATTTTTTGGCACGGGGACGGTTAGACGCCAGACATTAAAAGCTATACGATCTGTTTTAATTTCTACCTTCTGTAAGTTGGAATCGTACTTGAAACTAAATTGCTTTATACAGGGTGATTTGTGAGGAACCCCCCATATTTGGATAATGAGTTCAGGGAACTAAAAGAAACAAAAAAAGTATAATAAACATATGGTCAAATTTCAACCGTTACTGAGATATTGTGAAAATAGTTTTTAAAAAGGTGGCCCTGCATGCAGACAAAACAAGGTCACCAGAACTCACTCTTCTAACGTGTGTTCATAAACAGTCGTCATCTCGGTTGCTTTGAAAAACAAATTACAAGTCTTAGATTAAATCATAGACAATGACATTTTACAAATCTTGATATTTGGTTTTGTGTTCTGAATCAAATTACGAAATATGTTTCTGAAATCACAACCTACTGGGATGTTGACAGTTTATGGACACCCGTTAGATTATTGCCTTTGGGGAGTGCTGAAATCATTAGTTTATAAAATAAAAGTGAACACAAGAGAGGCACTACTCGATAGAATAACTAACTGCGCAGCACTCATCAGAGATAATCACCGTGCGCTTCAACGAGCTACTTCTGCAATTCACAAACGAGCTGACGCATGCATCGAGGTGAATGGTGATATTTTTGAGAAATCAATTAATTAATTTGTATTTTATGTTATGAAATAAACACTTTCCATTCTTAATGCATTACAATAAATTCACCTGATTAAAAACTATTTTCACAATATCTCAGTAACGGTTGAAATTTGACCATATGTTTATTATACTTTTTTTGTTTCTTTTAGTTCCCTGAACACATTATCAAAATATGGGGGGTTCCTCACGAATCACCCTGTATAATAAGAGATTCTCTTATTAATTATAACGGTATAAAAACTGATTTAAGGAAAATTACAAATACAAAGATGTTACATAGAACCAAACATGTTACATCGCTGTTTGCATAAATTAAAAATCTCGTCCAGACTGAGCAACACTTGCGCGCAAAATTCCTTTGAGGTGGTCCCCGAGACCGACAACCGATGGAGCGTGTACGTGCGTGCTCAGACCTTGCGCGCGCACCTGCTCTGCCGGTACTCATATGATCATTTTTGCGCGCAAACCGTTTGTGCGCGCAAAAATGCTCAAGTGAATACGCAGCTTTAGAGACGGGACATAGGCCTCATGAGACAATTTCAAAGCAGCCAGGAAAGTCTTTCTTTCACTGCTCAAGACGAGTATAATCGCAAGGGACCTCAATGCTCAAAGCGAGTATAATCGCATGCGATGCTCGAACCGTATATTGCCGCTTGTGATACAGCGTCATGGTTGCAAGTTAATTTTAAGTGAATACGAAATTTGTTTTTAAAAAATTCGTTTATTTATTCACTGAACAGTTAATACAAGCGTTGCTTTACAGAACGTGATTAAAAGTTACATCCTCATACTAATCCAAGCCTTTTATAAACTTTTGAAGCAGATAACAAACCGCAGATATTTGTTATCAAATGACCTAATATATGTAACCTAAATACGTAACTCCTCCATGGCAAGTTAAAATATATAAAATTAATTAATGCAGATAAAGAATTTTTTTATTTTACTATGATTAATTTTAATTTGAACTTGTTTTTAATGGTACAAGTGGTATTTCAATGTTTTTTATATTATCAATTCTTTTTGATAATTTGACATAAAGGATATTACGTTTACAATAAACAATTACAAAACTAATTATTATAATAATTATAATTATAGTAGGATAACTAATGGCACCTATACTGTTTTTTTTTAACTTTTCTATTTCTAATTGATCGGGGATTTCTCTTAATTCCTGTTTTAGAAGAATCATTAAATTGAACGTGATCTAAATTTAACATTCTTCTTGGTGGTACCATTTCAATTATTTCTATGTTACTAAGATGGGGTATTTGCATTATTTCATGATAATGTAAATTATTCTTTGCAAACAATAAATCACTATTATCAATTAATACGGTACAGAGTTCTGTTAAAGTAATTAAGTGAGTACCCTGTATTGAATCTTTATATTTTTGATTTCCACATTGAGTTTCAATAATTATAGCATCTGGGGCTGTAACTATCCATGAATTTTCAGATATAGAAATAATTCGATAAGTAGTTAATTTAAAAAATTTGGGTTTACAACTTTTATTAGGATTGAATGATAAAAGTTGCGTTTCGCATAATAATTCATTGTTTACATAAAAATGTGATTTACTTTTACAGAATCTATTATTCCTGTCTAAATCTAAACATTTTTCATTAGTAATTGGCATACTAATTGTTTGTCCATATAATAATCGATTATATTATTATTATTATTATTATTATCCATGATGATGAGCAGAGAATACATCTATAAAGCTCTAAATTAATATAACATATTTAACCAATACAGTATTATAATTTGATTACATTTACCTTCTGGTTTCCACACAGGTATTGGTATTAGTTCAAATAACTGATAGGAAATACATCTTTTAATTAAAGGAATTTCTAATAAAATTACAAATTTAGTTTTTTTTTGATAAATTTTAACAGTTAATATTTGATAATATTTTTGTAAATGTTCATTATTAAGGACATAGGGTAATTCATATTGTTTTAATTTTGTGTTTAACATATGTTCTATTTCCGTGAGGACTTTTAAAAGAAATTCATCTTTCAATACGACTGGGTGTACATCTCCATTTTTTGCAAATATAAGGGAATTATTTAATTCTTCAAAATACTGTTCAATCATTTCTAAATATGAAATCTGTTGAGTAAACATTCTTCCAACTATTATAGATTTCATCATTGACGTAATTTTTCGTTTTAGTCTGAAAATTTCTTGTAGTCTATTATTAAGTACTTCTTGATTATTTTGTATGAGTTTGATATCATTCATAAATATATATCAGTTATATTTTCTATAAGTGTGGTTTGTCTTTTTATGGCTGATTCTTCACGATTGTTTGATTCTGTTAGTTCGTTAATTGCCTGTTCAATCTTCTCACCATCACTTGAGTCTAAATTATCAGTAATTGCTTTTACTATAGAGCCTAATCCATCAATTAATCCTCTTTTATTTCTGTTGCTGTTTGCATTTGGAAATAAGTGATTAATTTCACTAGTTATTTTCTTTATAAGATGACCAAGTATTTTAATTTCGTTAGTGAATTGTAAATAATTTGGTTCATCAATTGTATTATTTACACAAATATAATCATTACATTTATAACTAATTTGTTTGACTTTGTAAATTTGCTTTTAATGTAAAGTAATTAGTTTTTATGTCGTTTAATTCTTTTTTAGCACTCACATACGAAAAACGACTCTTTTCACACTGATTTCCGTGTGAAAAGTACCACTTTAACGCACTAGTGCGAAAAGTAAGATTACTTTTCGCACTAGTGCGAAAAGTACAATTACCAGTGCGAAAAGTAAAATTACTTATCTATTACTATGGATACGGAAAAATATTCCTACTCAGATAGTTTGATTGTCTTTATCCCTTGATTTTATTTATTTACTTAGAGCTATTTGAACGTTCGTAGCTAAAAAATCTTGTATGATACACGTTCGAAAAGTGTCTTTAAGGCACTTATGTGAATTGTAGAACTCGCTACGCTCGTTCAGCAAACTTTCACATGCGTGCCTTAAAGACTCACTTTTCGAACTTGTATCATAAATAGCTATTATTACTTTATTAAAATTTTTCTCTATGATTATAGTCCATGTATCTTCTTGAACTATAGTATATTGTATAACTAGTGCTGAAAGTTGAATATTTCACACAAGTGTGAAAGTTGAGCCATGAGCCTCTGGCGAGTGGCTTAATCACACGAGTGTGAAATATCCTTTCAGCACGTGTTTTACACTATACTTTTCCGACGAACATTTTTCCAATTTTTCATTTAAAAAAATTTGAACCAGCACCACACTTGCAACACTTTGACGTTTTAAATATTTATTTTTTAACAAATGACGACTTTTGACGTAGCCCGCCGACTGCTTTGTGTGGTTTAGTGCCGTTTCACATGGAGCGTATGATACGGACGGATCGTCAGGACGCATAACCAAGCGCCATGTGTTTAAATGAGTAATTTCACATGAAGCGCGTATGATCCGTCCGCGTGATTTGGTACGACGGCCATACGTCGAGCCCTTGCGTCGTCGTATTGTCAGCACGCGCACGGGCCGTTGTTTATAATGAGTAGCTTCACATAAGAACTGATGGTCCGTTTCGTACCATCTGGCCTAGTTGTCGGATTTGCCCTGTTCTAGTAAACACGTGACCGTCTAGCTCTAGTACATAATATACTGCACCACCGCCATGAATTATAAAATAGATACGGAAATATTAATTTGCACAATTGAAAATCAACGGTGCATATATTCTATTACGTCGATACATTGTCAAATGAACATCCCCATAATCAGCAAGAATGGTAACAGCGACTTGTCGGTTGCTGACCATACGATATGCATGTGAAAAGGCGTAAGTCGCGTATGGAAATGGCTCGCATGGTCAGCGCTGACGATCAGCGCTGAACATACGCTCCATGTGAAACGGCACTTAGCGTGTGCAAAGTTTTGCACACGGGCATTTCACACAGTTTCGTTGCTATGCGAAATTTGTTATTTTCAATACTAGTAAACCGTGTGAAATGAGTCATTTTTCATAGTGGTCGTCGGAAAAAGTTATTCCTGAATTACAGGGATAAATTCCAGGGTTGTCATGTAGGTCTTCTCTTGTTTTTATTGTTGTTGAGGTTGTAATGTAGAGTCCGTAGATGAGATACCTGTTTTTAAAAGAATTTCATTGAAATGTGCGATTCGGTCAAATTGGTTTTTATTATTATTTTTCGGTGTTAATTTATAAACATTATTATTCATTTTTTCTTTAATTAAAAATGGGCCTATAAATTTAGAGTCTTTCTTTGATCTTTGTTGTGAATTCTTTAAATAAACTGTGGTTCCTACTTCTATTTCCTTCTCGTTTATTTTTTCATTTATGTTAGAAGTAATCTTTCGTTTTTTAATATCCGATGAATTTTGAAGCTCGAGGGGTATTCGAAGGATTATTTTTTTCATTACGATCTGGGCCGATCAGAGTGCAATATTCGAGGAACGTCTTCCATATTCGGAGGCAGAAAAATAAAAATTTTGGATTTCAATTTAAATTTTGGCACTTTACATTTATTCAAAGATACATAATTATATCAATAACATGGAAAAATTAAACTCAGTGATTAGGTCATGTTGAGGGTTGTGCAATTGAAAGTACAATTATTATAAACGATGTTTGTTTGAGCTTTGAGCTTTATCAGATTTTTCAGGATTAGAAGGAACAATCACAGGAGCAATCAGAGGAGCAGTCGGGGGTGGAGGGAGTGAAATATCACTTGTTATGGTACTTGAGGGTCCATCGTTTCTCCTCATTTTCTTCACAATTTGACCGTGATGCCGGGGATCCAGGTGTAAATACGATTGAATGGATTGGGGGTTAGCGTGGCCTGTGATTTTCATAATCTGTTGTTCGCTCACCCCAGCTTTGGCTAGAGTGGTAACTGCAGTAGCTCTGCTGGAGTGATTCGTGACCTTCTTTATCTGCGTGTCCAAGCCTGCTTTCGCTGCAGTCTCTCGCAACCACTGAGAAAATGAATTCTTCCCTATTGGCATATTTTTGTACCAGCCTGTGTTATTCAGTTTTGTCCAGTGGGGATTGGGTGTCAAGAACAATCTGTCAGTCTTGATATGTTCATTCCTCTTGGAGGTCAATTCCTTGAAGAGTCTCACCGGGCATTTGCTTGGATCACTCGTATTTGGTGTTAGCCATTTGCTTTGTGCCATTTTCTTATTTCCGCCGTGTGTGGTTTTGGTAAATACTGGGTTGTATTCCGTGCGTCCACTGGGGGTTCTATCATTGTTGGTTTCCTCTCTGAAATGATGGATCAGAGCAGTGCTTCCCTCTCCACCTCTGCAAGCTAATTCTATCGCAGCAATTACAAAAAACTTTTCTTGTAATCTCTCTGGAGTCTGTTCACTCCAGACGTCATGCATTTTCTCTACCTCTGAGTCTTCTAGGGCAATAGAACTTTTCTTCATTTTCGTAGGATCAGCTTGAAGGGTACGACGTTTTGAATCGCGAGCATCACGCGCTGGTTTGAACTTCAAGCTCTGGAATGGATCGAAATTTCTCTCGAATTCTTTGAAATATTTTTGTTGAAGCAATTTTGCTGTCACATTCCACATTGTTTTAACGACTGCTTCCTTGTAATCTTGTCCATTCTGTTTTTTCATGTTGAACCCCCAGTCCTTCATAATGTTAACGAGCTCGTCCTCTGTAGTAGTCGATTCTAATTTATATTTCTTCTCTTCACAGAACTGCGCAAACTGTCTCCAAATAGTGGCTTGGGACTTCACGGTGTTACTGGGCACATTATCTTCTATTTTTTTTTATCAATTTCTGCTATTGAGCTCTGTCCGAACCGACTCATTTTGCGATTAGTGAATTCAAACTGGGACATGGATTTGACAGATGTTTGAATTACATTTGTCATATTTGGGAAAAACAGTTGACAGGCTACAGGGAGATTATCGCTATGATAATTTCCCTCTGGCCGGGGAAATTATCAGTTTGAAACTGCTTACAGACCGAGAATACTGCACTCTGATTGGCCGAGATCGTAATGAAAAAAATAATCATAATAATTTTCTGTGTAATCTAAGTCATTCGGATTTCTAAAATCGGTGTGTCCGAATAACAATTCATGAGGAGTATATCCTGTAGTTGAGTGTATTGACGTATTATAAGCAATTATACTCAAATCTAATATTTTATTTGTCTTTTCATTTTTTAGTTCTTCTTTTAATAATCTATAATGTTCAATTATAGTAGAGTGCATTCTTTCTATGGTTCCACTAGATTCATGATGTCCAGGTGTAGTAAAATGAATTTGTATTTTATATAAATTGAGTAATGATTTAATAACATTATTATTAAATTCATTGTCACAACTAATTCTAGCAGGAATTCCATATCTTGAAAAGTATTGAAGTAATCCATCGGCTATATTTGTTGCATTTCTGGAGGGTATTTCTTGAAGTTGAGCAAATTTTGTAAATCATCTAGTATTGATAAATATATTTTATTTTCAATAAAAAATAAGTCAGCAGAAATTTTTTTAAAAGGTTTTTCAAATGTTTCTGTTATTAACATTGTAGTTCTTTTAGGATTTCTGTCATATTTGTTTTTATTACATATATCACAATTTGTTATATAATTTTGTATGTCTTTATGCATTGAAGGCCAATAATATTTTCGTTTTAATTTTTCATATGTCTCTTGAGTTCCTCGATGATTATTTTTTCCTTCATGATAATTTATAATTTGTTGTTGTCTGTCGTCTTGGTTAATTACATATGTGACAAGGCTAGGGACACACGAGCGTAAATTTAACGTGCGTTGCGACGCACGTCATTTACAACGTACGTCGCCGCGCTGAACACACGAACGTCAAAAAAATTTAAGAAACCTGCATTTAATTAATCTTTATGCAATAGATAGAAGCGAAGTTGTTGCCGTTTCTTATTCAGTGGTGCAATACTTAAAAAATAAAAGAAAGCACCAAAAGGGAAAGTGGTGAGTGCTTCCTATAAATTGTGAAAAATATCTACATGGCCATTTGTACACTTTATAATACACATACACTACAACCAAGACAATAATTCAACGTAATAACACTAACGGTCGTTAAAAAGGCACTCCTGTGATACGGGAATAAGTACAAAAATAGAACGCTGCAACGCACGCAGACAAGTCGCAACGTGCGTCTAGCTTGATACGTGCGTCAATAAATTGAACGTGCGCTTCAACGTACGCTAAATGAGACGCGCGTTGATGTGTGACTAGTCGTATTTAAGGAATAATAGAGAGTTTTTGCATAGCGTTTTTTTAAAAGACGTATACGCTAACGTCTGAGTTGCTTAGCAACGTCGTATTTTACAGCTGTCGTACGTTAAATTAAAAGACGTAATACGTCCGCTAATTTAAAAGACGGTGCAGCTTAGCGTACGTTTGCAGTCATCTAGTAACCAATTTTTGTCACGTATGGAACATTTTTTTGTTTTCTGACATAATAAGTCAAACGGATTTTGTAATTATACATGTGCACATGTCATTTGGCCTTAAAATGGCAAAAATTCAAAGAATTCGGTTTAATATCGAGGACGATTTAAGACTCCTGAGAGATGTTCTTCTGTAGGTGCCGCTCCAACTAGTGAAAGTTGGCTGTCATTTCTGCAAATCTTTCTCTGTTCCTTGCTATGTTAAAAAGGGTGCTGACTCTCGTGATCCCCGTCCATGACATCTTCCTTCTTCCCACTCCTCTTCTACCTTCTATCTTTCCCATCATTATTTTCTGTAGTAGGTCATATCTATCATGCCTCAGTACGTGTCCCAGATATTCTCTTCCTATTCTATTTAAGACTTCCTCGTTGGTACGTCGCTCTGTCCATGAGATTTTTAATATTCGCCGGAAGACCCACATTTCGAATGCTTCTATTCTTGAGCTTGTGCCTTTCTTTAGAGTCCGTGCTTCTGAGCCGTACAGTAATATTGGCCATATGTAACAATTAACTACGCTCAGTCGTAGATCGATGCTCAATTCTTTATCACATAACATTACTTTCATCTTTCTAAATCCGTCTCTGGTCATTTCTATTCTTGCTTTAACTTCCATGTCACTATCCCATTCTTCTCTTACCCATGTACCTAAGTATCTATTTTTCTGTACTCGCTCTATGTTGTTACCTGCTACCATGAGTCTCACATTTAAGTCTCCCCTCTTGCTTACTAGGTACCATAAACTTTGCCTTTTGGGTGTTCTTATTGAGGCCTAACATTTCACCTTCTTCATTCACTTTGTCTAACAAGGTCTGCATATCTTCTTGCGTTGATGCAACCAGAATGGTGTCGTCAGCGTATCGGATATTATTTATTACTTCACCATTTACTTTAATTCATTCCTCTTTCCAGTACAGCGCATTCATCATTATATGTTCTGAATATAAGTTGAACAGGGTTGGCGATAAAATGCATCCCTGTCTCACTTCTCGCTTTATTTCTATTTCTTCTGTACTGTCGTTCTCGATTCTAACGGTTGCTGTTTGGCCCCAGTACAAGTTCTTAATTATTTATATATCCTTTCCGTCTATGCGTATTTCTTCCAGTATTTGAATAAGTTGTTCATGTCTTATTCTGTCGAACACCTTCTCGTAGTCTATGAAACTTATGATAACGTTCTTCTGCATGTCTCTACATTTCTGTATTAAAACTTGTAATGCAAATAAGGCTTCCCTTGTGCCTACGCCAGATCTAAATCCAAATTTGTTGTTACTTAGTGTTTCGTCACACTTTTTCCTTATCCTTTCATGAATGATGTTCAAGAACAATTTTAATACTTGGCTCATGAGGCTTATTGTGCGAAATTCCTTATACCTTTTAGCGTTAGCTTTCTTCGGGAGAGTTATGAAGGTAGACTTTAACCATTCTTTTGATATTATCCCTGTGTCGTATATTTGGTTAAACATTTCTAGCAGAAAGTCTATATCTTCCTCTTCTAGAACTTTAAAGATTTCTATGTTCACCTGGGAAGGCCCTGCAGATTTCCCTTCCTTTGCTTTCTTCAACGCCTTCTGAACTTCCTCTTTTATATCGAGGATCCTTCTTTTTCTAAATTGTTGTCCTGTTTCTCCATTCTGTTATCTAAGAAGAGTTGTTCTATATTTCTCCATACGTTCTTCTTTTCGCTTATCTCGGTCACAATATTGTTCCCCTCGTCCATTAAGATGTTATGTTGTTTTCGTCTGTTTATTCCTGTCATCTCTTTTATTTTCTTATGAAGATTAAAGGAATCATGCTTTCTCTGTAGCTCCTCGATTTCTTCACATTTCTCAGTAAGCCACTTTTTCTTTACATATCTAATTTCTTTCCTTATATCTCTGTTGATTCTATCATATCCAGTTTTGTTATTGTTCTTGTACTTCCTTCTTTCGTCCATCACTTCTAGTATTTTTTCTGTCATCCATTTTTTCTTTTTGTCTTGTATTTCTGAGAGATGTAACTAGTATAAATCCAGTCCTTAACACCTCCAACTGGAAAATTGTTCATAAAAATCTGTGCGAGGCCTCAGGTAAAACTTTCTCTCTAAGAGTTGAAATAACGTACGTAACCAAATGGCGTGCAAAAACTGTAAAATTTCAAAACCCGTCTTTCTATACGTCCGGTTATAAAGACGTAACGTTAGCGTTAACGGATACTTATCGTACGATATGCAAAAACTCTCTAATAATGCTTTAACGTCCGTCGCAACGTGCGTTTCGACGGACGTTAAATAAAAGCTCGTGTGTCCCGAGCCTTAATGATTACATCGGTAAAATTTAGGGGTTTGATTATTCCGTACTTCTAATAAATAATTAGAAGATTGTTTATAGTATTCTTCTTCGGGAAAGTAACAATAATATTATCCTTTAGGTTCTAAATATTCGGACATAAGTCTTCGTAATTGTAGATGATAATTTTCTTCTGTAAATGGGACTTTAATTTGAATAAATTTCTCAATTTTCGTTCTACTTATAGATGTAGTGTTTTTGTTAAGATAAAATAAAATTTGCTTGTTGTGAGATTGTAATGGTTTTTCACAAATTGGTATTGATTCTTCAGATTCTCCTTGTGTATGTTGTGTCATACTGGTTTCACTATCTTCATCAATTTCAGTATTTAATTCTTTACTAATAATACTGGGTTCTACTAAATTTTCAAAATCTAATTCTTCCGATATAGGGATATCTTCGTCTATTTCTTGCAGTAATTTTGCTAACTCTTCATCTGGGTTTACTACACAAGATTCATTATCTTCGACATCTATTGGATAAATTTCTATTCTTGGTTTTTCTTACCTTTTTTATAATTTACTATAAAGTCATATTCTTCTAGTTTAATTCTCTATCTTATAACTTTGGAATTTGGTTCTTTCAAATTTTGTAGCCATACAAGTGGTTTATGATCTGTATATAAAGTAAAATGTCTTCCAAAAAGATAGGGTCTAAAATGTTTTGTAGCCCAAACCATTGCTAATAATTCTCGTTCTATTGTAGTATATTTTTGTTCAGACACATTTAATGTTCTGCTAGCATCAGCAATTGGTCTATCATTTTGACTAAGAATTGCTCCTAAAGCTACATTTGATGCGTCTACAGTAAGTTCAAATGATTTATTAAAGTCTGGTCTTTGTAATATTGGTTCATTTGTTAATATTTCTTTTGCGTTATTAAAAGATTTTATAAATTCTTCATTGTGTATTATTTTGTTTCCTTTTCTTAGATACTGGGTCATAGGTTTAGTAATTTTAGCAAAGTCTTTTATAAATTTTCTGTAATATCCTAATAATCCTAAAAATGATTTTATTTCTTTGTTTGGTTTTTGGTATAGGAAAATTTCTTATGCATTCAATTTTCTTAGGGTTAGCTTTTATTCCCTCAGGTGTTATTACGTGTCCTAAGTATTCTAGATCTTTCTTTAAAAATTCACTTTTGTCTAATTGTATTTTTACATTTGATTGTCTGAACTTTTCAAATATCTTTTTTAATTTCGTCATATGTTCTTGTAGGGATGATGAGTATATTATTACATCATCTAAATATACCATGCATTGATCTGTAGTTAATCCTTGTAAAATATTATTCATAAGCCTTTGGAATGTGGCTGGGGCATTCTTCAATTCAAATGGCATTCTTCTGAATTGAAAGTGTCCTTCTTCTGTAGAAAAGGCGGTTTTGTCTTTATCCTCTGATTCTAATTCTATTTGATGAAATCCTGATGGAACTGAAGTATGTTGCTTTTCCTAATTTATCCAGAATATCTTCTATGTTTGGTAAGGGATGTTTGTCTTCAATTGTTTGTTCATTGAGACGTCTATAATCTATTACTATCCTCGACTTTTGTCTTCCGCTAGCATCTAATTTCTTAGGTACTACCCAAATAGGAAAATTGTAAGGTGATTCACTTGGTTCTATTATTTTTTGTTCTAGCATTTCATTAATTTGTTTTTTAACTTCATTACGATGTACATATGGATATCGGTATGTTTTTGCAAATATTGGATCAGTAGTTTTTGTTCTGATGTGATGTTTAACTCTGTTATTAGAAGTTAATGGTAAATCTGGGTGATGAAATATCTCTTTATATTCATAACATAAATTTGCAAGAAGTATTTTCTCTTCTGCATTTAAGTGGTCCATTATTCTTAAGTTATTTCATAAATTTTTATTTAAAAATTTATTGATACCTTTCGGATTTGAAATTGGATCTTCGTCTTCGTACATATTTATCTCTTCTAAGTCGATAGGTTCCTTTATTTGTAATGTTATTTCTTTATTGTTATAATTTAAGGCAGTTGTTGTGAAATAATGATTATTTACATGTACTATTGCTTCAGGGATAGTTATGGATCCTAATTGTTTCTTTGGACAAATATAAGTTCCGTTTTCTTGTACTGTGGGCAACTTTATTACTTTTTCTGTTCTTGCAGGTATTTTATTAATTCATTTTGAATTACATGACGTAACATTATTTGTATTGACATAATTTTTGTATAAGTAGTGGATCTTAATTATTCCATACATAGTTTGAATTGATTGATCTTTGAAATTGAGTATAGCTTCCATTTCAGATAATATTTCGCTTCCTATTAATCCGACATAATTAGGGTTGAAATCATATAAATGTACACGATTATTACTTTCAGTTTGATCTCCAAATAATGATTTAATGGGTACATTTGCTTGATATAAATGTCTACTTGTTCCGTGACAACTTGTTACGTGAAAAGCTTCTTGTATTATTGAAGTTGGGAAATTTCTTTCAATAAAACTAGGTTTTTCTACACCTATTTAATTATATTGCAATTATTAGCATTTTTTTTGTGAAAAATAGTACCTATAATTCACTGCAGTGAATTATGGATTCATAATTCACTGCAGTGAATTATGATTTCGGCCAATCACAAATACATAAATATTTCACTAATCCAATCATATTTTAAATCGCCCGCGATCAACTCCTTCTGCGGCTGACAATCGACTCGCGTGACACGCCCAAGTGTGTTGTCATATTGCTTGTTTACAAAGTTATCAAATTTGACTAATTTGAGTCTAATATATTTGTTTAATAGGTGTAGAAAAAGTATCGTATTACATTCGCGATTATGGCCATTATTCGCTCAGATGATTTGTGCCACTCGCCTGACGGCTCGTGGGCTCAAACGTCATCTTCGTGAATAATGGCTGTCATAATCGCTCATATAATAATATACTATTAATAGTTATTTATTATACATGCGGATTAAATTAATGTTTAATGAGCGGTACGTTTACACGCGCGAGCGGCGGTAGCCGCAAGCGCGTTAATACCGCGAGTTAATACATTAATTTAATCCGCAAGTGTAATACAACTGTTTATTCAATTTTGACATTTACTTGACATTTTTAAAGCGATTTGACATTTTTAAAGCGCTAGCGGAATAAAAATTTTAAATCGCTAGCGGAATAAAAATTTTAAACGATTGTTTATAAAACATCAACTTTTATGGGCAGGCCAGAAACAATTAAACGTCAGTTTATACGGCAAAATTGAATAAAACATGTTTTTGCACTTCCTGTATCTATTAATATTCGTTCTCCTGTTTGTTCGATTATTAAATGAGGTAATTTGGTTGTTGACGATTGATGTTGATTATGTAATAAGAGTGTTTTTGTTCCGAGGCTAGTATTTAAAAATTTTCGTTTTCTTCTTCTTCTTCCTCGAGTTGTTCAAAACACGACATTTGTTGATATTGTTCTGCTCCTTCTAGATTGTGATGATTGTACGTTTGTAAATCTGGTACTTCATCATTTACTGAAATATTTTCTTCTGTAGGTGTAAACCCTGGGTATTCAGTGTTAAATAGTTCTTCAGAAATAAAGTTTCTAGCTTGATTACTTTGTTATATGTACGGTTGTTGTACATATGGTTTAATTTTTTTGGTAAGGTCTTTGTGATACTTGGGTAGAAGGTCTTTTCATGATAGTTGAGGTTTCCATGGGTGTTGGTTTATTATTTGGAATATTAGTTCCTGGTTTAAATACATTCGATCCTTTATTATTAAATGGTTTGTTGGGATTAAACCAATTGGATTTATTTTGAAAATACGTTTGAGGTTGGTTCATATGAAAGCCTTTTTGGTGTGTTAAAGGTGGTTGATAAAAGATTTTATTCATTTCTTGTAATTTATGTTGTAATTCATTATTTGTATTTTTATTAAATGTTGACATCTTTGTTTTATTAGTTACTTCATAATTTGCATTTTTTCTAGCATTAAGATCATGTTCATAATTTATAATTTTTAAAGCATCCTCCATTGTAACGGGATTTCTTGTTCTTATCATCCTTCCATAAGGTTCATTTAGTCCTGAGTAAAATTTATTTTTTTGTTAATTTAACATAGTGTTCTTGTTTAGTTCTTTTTACGACATCGATTTGTTCATTCGCTTGTAACCATGTTAATAAAGATGTTTTAATTCTTACACATTTATCGTAGAATTCTAAAATCGTATTTTTACCTTAATATGTATGTAATAATTCTGTTACTAAAGTTTCTTCTGATCTAGTATCTCCAAAGTATGTAATTAATTTTTCTTTCAGTTCATTCCAGCTGTTAATTTCTGTACCAAGAGTAATTGCTTCAGCGGCTCCTTTTAATTTCGATAATGCTGTCTGTAATAGCAAATGATTGATATAAGCCTGGGGTTGATTTGGTTGTGAAAATTGTTCAATTATCACTCCGGCTGATCGTAAATATTTTATTAAAGTAGTCGGTTCACCATCGTATTCTGGTATTTGATTTAATAAAGATGGGTGAAAATTTGCAAGGAATTGTTGTGCGGCTGCTTGCTGTGGTTGTGCCATTTCTAAATTATTATTGATATTAAATTTTGCAAATTTATCAATTAAATTTTCGTATTCGTTTGTGGGATTTCTTGGCATAAATTCCTATCGTTTACAATTCTAGCTTATAATGAAGCGTTAATTAATTATATACAATAATATTTAAATAAGGGATTTTTGATTATTAAATTGTTTTAATAAAATCTTACGCATCTGACATGAGTATAATAGGAAATTAAGTCAATCTATTATTGGCACCTATTAGTTTCGCTTACCGTGTCAGACCTGAGTTTTTCTTTTCTTTTTTTTTTAAGGGTTGCAATTTTCAAATAGGAAATGATTAAACACTTTATTCCTCCTGAGGATATAGAGTTATTTGAATCGATTTCTCTAGTTGATTGCTTAAATTAATTTATTTTTTGACAACCATGTCTTGTATATATTTTCTTAAATAATTTTTTACTTACAGTAAAATTGGCAAGATTTTCATTCTTGATTTTTCACTTCGGCTATGTTTGTCCTCCGTGAAGTTGATTGGAAACGGCAAAGTCACTTCGGCGATTTTTGTCCTCTGTGAAGTTGATTTTCCAGTTGTTGGGCCCTTTTTCTTTGGCTTCCGCGATGCTATCTTCCACCAGTAGGATTGAGGATTCTCAATTTTTCTTTGTAGGTTGGCAAATTAAGAGTATATAGAGACTCAAAGTGTAGAATAGATTTCGATGTGAGAAAATCTATAATACTCGTTTTACCATCCTACCAACTGCGCCAGTTAATTTTAAGTGAATACGAAATTTGCTTTTAAAAAATTCGTTTATTTATTCACTGAACAGTTAATACAAGCGTTGCTTTACAGAACGTGATTAAAAGTTACATCCTCATACTAATCCAAGCCTTTTATAAACTTTTGAAGCAGATAACAAACCGCAGATGTTTTGTTATCAAATGACCTAATATATGTAACCTAAATACGTAACTTGCATAGACAGGTCGGAAACACGCATCTATCCCCACCAAAATCTCATGCAAATTTTTTTTGCATGAACTGCTCAAGACGAGTGAACTCGCCAATAAGCGTATGCAGTAGTATTTCGAGGGCGTAATTCGTACCTATTTTGCGGTGTAAAAAAATGGCTCGTAAATTTCTAACAGATGAACAGCTCCTCCACGTATTAGAGTATAGTGATGACGAAAAATTGTACATAATTATGTAAAACAAAATTATGTGATACACTTCACATCACTTACACTGAGCATGATTTTTTCGTTGAAAACCTTGTAGCTTGTTGTATGTCACAGAATTTATATTTTCATTGTATGCTAAGCAACATATTTTTATTATTAAATATGATTTTGTTTGGAAATACTTCATTTACAAAAAATAAATATTTGTTTTGCAATAAAATGCTCCAGACGAGTTTATTTGAAAATAGATCACTGCTCCAACCGCATATGCTCGCCTGCGACGATTTTGCCGCACACAGCCACACACGGCTAGTAGTGTTTGTAACAGTATCGCACACTGAAAGGGTTAAAAAGGAACTAAGACAAAGAAAAAGAGCCAGCTGGCAAAAATACTGTGGGGAGCTAAGCACCATATCAGAATCTTCCAGACGGATGAAAATCTTAAGCAATGAAACAAGGCAAACTATAGAAACTTTAAAAAAGGCAGACGGTAAGTACGTAAGTGCTTATCAAATTATTTACGCGATCAACTTGAAAACTTTTCGCAATCGACCGTTTGAGCACCCCTGCCTTACATGATCATTTGGGCATAAGGAAACTCTGTTGTTGCTGGGTACCTCACCATTTAATGGATGTGCAAAAACTACAGCGTGTCAAATAGCGCAAATTAACTCTGAAAAAGTACACCAACATTGATAATAATCTGTATAAATTTAATGTATGTTATAGAGTTTCTTTTCTAGATTGTTACGTACAGTTATGCAGGAACAGTAAGTGAGCCTCGCACTCTAGTTATACATGTTAATATCACACTGTCTCTTACACTTACATCACTCTTTGAAGCAGAAACTTTATCTCCCCAAACAAAATTCATTTTTGGATGGATCTTTTTATTGTACAATTGGCAAATGTTATGTTAACAAACCACTGTATTTTATTTATATCTACATTTAATTTAAATCATATGGTTCAAATGCGCTTCGAAGATCTTTAACCAACGTTTCTTCAGCTTCTTTGCTTAAACTGCATTCTTTCCAATCAACACGATCAGGTAAGTTTAAAATCGGTCCAGAGGCTAAAACTTCTCTTCCAAAATTTATAGGAAAATTCATTGAAGATTGTATTTTGGTGTACAATATTGTACCGTTAGGAAATTCAACACAAAAATACGGAGCTCCTGATGGAACAACTTGATCTAAACGATTGTGCGCATCCAGTTCTTCTAACGTAAAGTTGTAACCTTCTGCTTCTTCCTGAAATAAAACAGCAAAATCCATTAGAGAAATTGATAAAGTACGGGTCGACGAGGACTTTTGATAAAATAAAATTGTCGAACGGGCATTGACTGTCTAACATAAATTTCTACATTACTTTTTAAAGCATTTGAATGTAAAATAAGTGGTAACAAACTTCGAGAGCAGGTAGTGTGACGCAGAAGAAGTGGAAAAGTTTAATACATTGTAAGTCTACAAACAACTCATTTTGAAGATATTTACAATTATGTTAGATACTGTTGAGAACACTAGATATGAAGTTCGGTTCATGCACAATGGTGTTCGGCACATTTCTCATTAGCGCTTCGAAAACATCTTAGAGAAGAATACCAAGAAAGGTGAATAGACCATAGTGGTCCAGTTGCATGACCTCCTACATGCACGAAGAGGGAAAAGAAAGTAGAGTTAAGAAAAAGTAACTTCAAAAAACTACATCCCTACATATATACAACATGGTGGAACACAGTGCAGCAGGACGAAAGGAAGAAAGAATGGACTAGTCCAATCAAATGGTTGAAATAAAAAGGCAAACTTTACATTTTGGGTAGGCAGCGATTTTTTGACGATGTGTAGGGGGGTCAGTGTGTTACGAAACTTATCCAAAACGATAATAAAAACCCTTAAATAGTGCAACAATTTATTTTATCGGAAACTCATTGAACGGCACTAGGCCAGGATTCAAATTAATTACAAAACACAAAACAGAATTAAGTATTGACTAGCATGAATTAAAGACTTGATAGGAGTTTTTAAAGTACACAAAAATTTAAATATACATACATAAAAAAATATATCAAGCTGAAGGCTTAAAATAATCAATTGTAAATAATACTTAAAGACCAAAAAATATATATCTAGATTAAATGGCAATAAAAATTTTATATATCAAAAATTAAATTGTTTCATTCATAGATTAGAAGTGGAAAATCCAAAGTCCCAAAATTTTGAATGAAATAAAATTAATAATCCCTGTTTGTGAATTGAATGCGTGGACTGTAATTAATTGTTGGTTGAAAAAATACTAGGTTTTCGTTGATTTTATAAAACATTAATTGATGAACTTTATTGAAATTTTACAAAAACACAACTGTTTTTTGTACATGACAAATGTACACACTCGATTAGACATGAGGTGTCGAATTTATGTCTTTTCGAAACATTCCGCCCGCCTTCATCTATACGATGAATAGAGTTTAAACACCAGTAACTTTACACTATTAATGATAGCACAGGTATCTTCAGGCGATGTCATCCTTTTCGTCGGTCCTTGGGAACGGACAGAGCTTGGCGATCGGTCGTTTGAAGGTCGAAGTGGCAGTGCGCACTGTCACGACTCGAACAAGTCCGTCTTGTCCGGGATGAACCTCGAGGACTCTGGCTAGAGCCCACTTGGAAGGTGGTTGTAGTTCATTTTTGAGCAGTACCAAGTCGCCTACTTGGACTTGTGGCTCACGGGTTTGCCATTTTGAGCGAGTTTGAAGCTCATGAAGGTATTCGTGAGACCATTTCTGCCAAAAGTGCTCGTATTGTTGGCGTATGAGTTGCCAACGTGAGAGACGATTGAGTGGTGTATCAGCAAGAGAGGGCTCAGGAATCGTCGCTGGAGGACCCCCGATAAGGAAGTGTCCAGGTGTTAGAACTGACAAGTCGTCAGGGTCGTCCGTTAGGGCTTGAAGTGGGCGTGAATTGAGACACGCTTCGACTTGAGTGAGCAAAGTCGTCATTTCTTCAAAAGTGAGTGTAGACTCACCTATAGTTCTCTTGAGATGATGTTTGACGGATTTTACGCCTGCTTCCCAAATCCCACCGAAGTGTGGAGCTGCAGGTGGATTGAAGATCCACTGAGTTCCGTCTTGAGCGAGGAGATGCTCAATTTGTCGTGATTCTTGTTTTGCCGAATTAAAAAGTCTTCTCAAATCGGCATCTGCTCCTACAAGTGTAGTACCGCAGTCGCTACGTAATGTAGCACAAATTCCTCGTCTTGCAGTAAATCTTTTATAAGCTGCAATGAACGAGTCGGTTGTGTAGTCTGATACAACCTCGAGATGAATGGCTCGTGTGGCTAGGCATACGAAGACTGAGATGTAGCCTTTGTATGATTTATGACCACGTCCTTTGGTTGTTCGTAGCCAGATTGGTCCGGCATAGTCAACTCCAGTGTTGAGAAAAGCTCTTGATGGAGTGACACGATTTTTCGGTAAGTCACCCATCAGCTGTTGAGCTGTGGTTTTGCGCTGTCTCCAGCACTTGACGCATTTGAAGATGATGGTCTTTACTACGCTGCGTCCTCTTAAAATCCAGTACTTGCGACGGATTTGGCTGAGGGTAAGTTGAATTCCACCATGAAGAGATTTTTCATGATAATGATGGATGATCAGCGTGGTGAAATAAGATTCTCGAGGGAGAATGGCTGGTTGTTTTTCATCAGCGTCGAGAAGTGAATGTTTCAGACGACCTCCGATGCGTAAGAGTCCATGGTCGTCGATAAATGGTGTGAGACGTGCGAGGGGTCCCTTGATGTTGCAGAAAGAATCGTGATTGAGTCGATCAATCTCTGGTTGAAAGTATTGCTTTTGAACTTGATAAATCCAAAATTGTTTGGCGTTTTCAAGTTCTCGAGGTGACACATTCTTTGAATGTGACACAGCATCGTTAACCCCAGGTGTGTTTAACTTGATGTTTCTGCGCTTGGCAAGCTTTGTTACAAAGCGTAAAATCCAAGCTGTTACAGAGGATAATTTGTTAAGTTGGGAGTATCTTTGGATAAGGTCCCATGGTTCCTGGTTGATAGGTATAGTTTGGTGATTAACAATTGTTTTCTCTTCTAGAACAGCTTCAGGAGAAGGGATGCTTGTGGAAGTGGGCCATGGAGTAACGTTAGTGAGGCACAAGGCCGAGCAATTCCACCAATTGTCCCGTTCGATGAAGTCTGAGATATCCAGTTCGCGAGTGGCGATGTCAGCTGGATTGTCTTCGGATGAGACGTGGTGCCAGTGACCATCGGGAACGAGTCGTTGAATTTGTGAGACTCTGTTTGCGACGAATGTTTTCCATCTAGCAGGTTGGCCTCTGATCCAGTGAAGAGTGATGGTTGAATCAGAGTGCAAGTGTAAAGGTACCTGCTGTAAATTGAGTGTAGCTTGCACCATTGATGAGAGTTTGGCAAGCAAAAGAGCTGCGTTGAGTTCCAACTTTGGCAAGGTAATGGTTTTCAATGGTGCGACCTTGGTTTTAGATGCCACTAATCTGACTATAGAAAAGTCTTCGTTGTTTGATACTCGTATGTAGAGAACAGCCGAGTATGCTTGTTCTGATGCATCTGCAAAGCCGTGTAATTCGCAGAGCCGATTAGATGGCGAGAGTCCGAGATACCTTGGTATCTTGACGTTTGCGAGTAGGCTCAGTTGGGAGTAGAAGTTTTTCCACTTAACGGCCTTGCAGTCTGGCAAGGGCTGATCCCAACCGAGTTCGAGTTGCCATAGTGACTGCATAAAGATTTTTGCTGTCACGATTGCTGGGGCTAGCCAGCCTAGAGGGTCGAACAGCTGTGCGATCATGGAGAGCACGTTGCGTTTCGTGATTTGTGGAGGCAACTCTGGCGTCTTCACGTTGAAGATGAAGTGGTCAGCATCGGGTTGCCAGGTTAACCCGAGCATTTTATAAGCTGGACTTGATTGCCAATTCAAGTTGGATTGGGCAACCATGTCAGCTGGGAGATGATCTACCATACGTGTACTATTGGAAGTCCACTTCCTCAAGGAGAATCCGCCCGCCTTGAGGAGATTGATCAACTGCTCTTGTATCACAAGTGCAGTGGGTAGATCGTCTGCGCCTGATAAGACGTCATCGACGTAAGCGTCAGTCTTGAGAAGTTTAGCAGCGACTGGATAATTTTCTTGTTCATCGTCTGCTAATTGATGGAGAGTGCGGATAGCTTGGAATGGCGAAAAAGCCAATCCAAAAGGAACAGTGGTAAGACGATATGTAGCCATTGTATCGGAATTACGGTCATTACACAGGAGACTCTCTGGTTGCTTAATTGGTAAGCAGACCGTGTATCGGCCATCTGGACCGCGAGAATGTGTTCTCTTGAAATGGTCCTCGACGAATTGATCTTCGTCACTCAAGTGCTGTGACTTGATTGGAATTTCTTCTTGTTCCCAGAATTTTTGAAGAAGTTCTGGGAGTTGTGTGTCAATGTGACACTGGTGGTTCACGAGCGTGTTCGGTTGAGCTGGATCAACATTCGGAGGTAACTCACCGAGTATTATCCACCCAAGTGATGTTTGCTGCGCGATTGGAGCATGGCCAGGCCCTTTGCGGATGCCTTCTTCGAGGATTCTAGCGTACGATCCAACGCCAAGAATTACCTCAATTGGTTGTGAGGACGAGTGATCTGGGTCGGCGAAGTTTAAGTTTTGCAAGTGCGACAGTTTGAGTTGGTCGTCTTGGCATTTCGGAACATAATGAGTTAGATCGCTCACTACGAATGCGTTGACTGGAAGCTTGTAAACCGAGTGAAAGTGGGGTTTCACTTCGAAGGATACTGCTCCACGTGTCGTGCAAGTTGGTTTTTTGCCAGTTCCACTGACTGGATATTGTGCTGATCGTCTAGGTAATATCAGTCGCTGGGACAGAGATTCAGCAACAAGATTATCAGTTGAACATGAATCAACGAGAGCTCTGGTGTAGCTTGCTGAGCCTGACGCTGCAATAACTCGAATGTAAGCTGTTGCCAAAAGCGAAGGTTTGGGAGCTGTACATGAAGAGTGATTCACAACTTGCGGTAGTGTTGTTTGAATACACTGCAGTTGTGTGGGTGAATCAGAGGCTGCAAGGGTGGCAGATGCTGTTTGTTCGTTCATTGTCTGCGAGGGAGACCATGAGGAACCACCAGAATAAACACCGTGAATCGTTGTGTGGTGTTTTTCCGAACATTTAAAGCATTTAAACTTCGACTTGCACTCTTGGGTCTTGTGAGCGCCTAGGCAGTTTAGGCAAAGATTTTTGGAAATAATGGTCTGCCTTTTCTCACAAGGGCTAAGTGCTTTGAATTGATCACACTTTGCGATAAAATGTTCTTGCGAACATAGCGAACACTTGCGTGAACCTGACGAATTTTGTGAATTCGTAGTGATGACGTGGTTTGAGCTCACGTCACAGTTTCCTTTTTTAAAGGGAAAAGAGTTTTTAGGTTGTGGAACCTGTTTTGATGGGATCGTGGTAGTTTTCTCGTTAATGGCTTCCAGTGACTTTATACGAGTTTCGAGAAATTTTTGTAAATCCTCGAAAGAGATGGGGTCATTGGCTGCCCCGTTCGCAGTCTCCCAATCGCGTCTTGTTTGAGGGTCAAGACGCTTGGTGGTCTTGTACACAAGCCAATCTTCGTGATTATTGACTGGCCTGCCTAAGGATTCGAGGGCATCCTTAGCCTCGACAGTAGACAAGAGAATCCGTTTTAGTTCTGTTGCCGACTCGGATTTCGCGGCAGCAATTGAATCGAGGGATGCAAGGTGGGCGTTAACTAGCAAACGTTTATTTTCATATTTGGTTTTGAGTTTGTCCCAAGCGGTTTGATAATTGGCGTCTGTGATTGCTAAGTTATTGATCAACTGAAGGGCTTCCTTTTCTAAACTGGTTTTTAGATGATGGAATTTTTCTACAGGTGGTAGGTTAGGTTTCGACCCGACAAGAGACGTGAAAAGGTCTCGAAATTGTGGCCATTGTGTATAATTGCCGTCAAATTTTGGCAAATTTATGCGCGGCAATTGCATGTGAGGTTGTATAAGAGGCTGAGCAGGAGGTTGAGTTCGTGATTGCATACGTAGAGCTTCGAGAAGTTCTTGTGGGATCCGAAGGGCTTCAGCTAATTCAGGTGGAAATGCGATTGTTGGGGCTACTTTTGGAGGTTCTTGTCTAGGAGTAGCTGCGTCCTCCAAGTCAAGTAGAGTGCCCATTTGCTCGTTGAAGCTGATTTCAGCTAACTGCATTTGATTTTGGGTAAAATAGGGACGTTTCTCGCGGCCCTCATACCTTAGCAATTCCTTATGGTTAGCTTCATATTCTTCCCATTGTTTGTTAAGATTTTTAATTCTCGCTCTAATTGCGCCTCGCGTTATGTTAGCATTGCCTAGCTTATTTAAATTCTCAATAGTACGATTGATAAAACCGAACAGTTCATTTTGACGTTCAATGATTGCATCATGGTCAGTCATTTTGACGGTTGTAAAAAATTGATCAATAAGCAAAAATACAGACAGTTAATGCGAATTTAAAATTCCGATGATAAAATTTAGTTGGAACGAGCTCACAGTTTGCTAGTCGTGATGAAGAGAGAGTGTGATTGTAAGCGATGACGTAGTCACGTCGGCGAAGTAACTCGACGACTCCGTGAATATCTTCTTTTTCTCTCGTAGATGCTCGTCGTTGTTACAAGTTCAATTTTGTAATTGATAAACTTGTAAAGTCGATGCACACACTAATTCAATGTTTTATTGTACATAAATGTCACTGAAAAATGCGAGCAACCACTGACGAAAAGCTTGCGTTTTCATTCAGCAAAAATTACAACACACGAGTTCTTAACGAGATTATAATGTCTATAAATGTCACGAAAACCACTTAAAACGTTGCACACTGATCACCGTGAAAGTCAAAGTCAATAATCGAAAATCAATTCGAGTGATCGATTTTCAGATTTGACGAATTTCGGCACTTATCCGTGGTCGAATGGACCAAAAAATGTTTGTGAATTGAATGCGTGGACTGTAATTAATTGTTGGTTGAAAAAATACTAGGTTTTCGTTGATTTTATAAAACATTAATTGATGAACTTTATTGAAATTTTACAAAAACACAACTGTTTTTTGTACATGACAAATGTACACACTCGATTAGACATGAGGTGTCGAATTTATGTCTTTTCGAAACAATCCCAAATCCTAATCCATGAATGAACAATTCAATGAAAATTTATATCTAAAAGTTAACTACAAAATAAGTACAGATATTACCCATGGTACACAAAGTAACCATATCAAAAGTTTATCAAAAATAAGTATAATGATAGGCACTTATCTCCTCAATTAACATCAGACAGGTGTAAGATGGCAAATAATTGATTCCAACGTAGCTACATAAAATTATAGCGGCCAGGTGGGACTGCAATATGCACAGGAATATGGCACATCAACATGGCGTCCTCCACGTGCTTTGAAATTTTCCAATCAAGTAAAATTAAAATTTTAACACCGCACCAACAGGAACAACCATCTACATCCGAACATTGGAATCAGATGAAAGATTAAACCCCAACCAGGTTGCTGTAAGATTCAATTTTATAAGAAATTGAAAATAAAAGGAAAAATCAACGCACCACATGTTCAACGAAAGTGCAAAAATAATTGAATCAAAAACATCCAACATCGGACATCGAAAATTTCCATTAACAGGAAATAATTGATAATGCAACTAAATAGTCTGTCAAGTTAAAAATTACCAAAAAGATGATTGTAACTTCATGACGATTCACAGCAAAAGAGAGCTCGTGTACGATTTCAATACCAAACCTCCCAGAAAAATTCACACTGCGCATACGCCAAAAACCAAAGCCACAAACTCCCACCCTATTTTCATTATGCAAATAAAGTAGCATAACTAATAGGCGGAAAAATCACATAAAAATATGAATTTCACTCGAAAGATTTCATAAATGAAATATACACGGTGCGTAACAAGAAATGAAATCACAACGACGTAGAAATGCTATCAAGACATGGAAAATAAAGAAACACAAAAGAAAATTTAAAGGATAGAGTCGGTAAAACCGGAAAGAATTTACTTCCGAATGAAATTAAGACAAGCAAATGAACTAGATGACCAGGGATCGCTTAAAGATGGAGATTTATGCGCTGGCACATGGAAATATAGCATTACAAATGCTGTCAAAACCACGAACAAGAGAAAACCTTTACAAAATAAGAAAAGCGAAAATAACTATATGAATTAATCAAGTAAAATGGGAAGGACAACACAGAAGAAGGAATAAGAAGGATACTGGATAACCAGGGAAAGGATCGTGAGATTGTCTTATCATACAACAGAAAATTTCTAAGAAAATACCAAAATAGTTGAGATTACAGACAAGAACAAATCAATCAGGCAAGGTCCCCGAAAGAATGTCAACATGCAATATAATTGAAAAGACATGACTGTAAATAAATCTTAACTCACTATCCCACTACCTTAAGGTAAGGAAATTGATTCAGGAACAATCAATCCCTAATACTACTTAAAAATGACATAAGCAGGAAGATAATTGCAAAAATAAGCAAAGTTTTTAAGTGAAGGGTAACAACCACAGTAACATGAGAGGAAACCTCTTTTACAAAAAAAACATAGAGCTTAACAATCAACCAACAGTGGCGATTGATAAGAGGAAAACGATACAATTTGAGCTAAGAGCAGAAAAATTGTAACAAGTGGTAAGTTTAAATCAGGATTTTCGGTGTGGTACCCCCCTCTTCATTTGGTCGCCATCTTGAAAAGAAGGGTTAATTCGTTTTTCGGCTATATCTGTGTATCTGCGAGTCTTACAAAAATTTTGTTGTAAACATTTTTGTAGAAAATCGCATTTTCTATAACTTTTTTACGTAGCATAAAAAAGTTGTAAGCCCTTAATTTTTTGTCTTTTCCGGCTTATAACTTTTTTATTATTAATGCTATGTAAAAAAGTTATTAATAATAAATAATAGATAATACGATTCTCTACAACAAAGTTTTGAAGAAACTTTTTGTGTGATTCTCGACTACAGAGATATAGCCGTAAAACGAATTAACCCTACTTGTCAAGATGGCGGCCAAATGGAGGGGGTTACCACCCCGAAAACCCCGATTAAGATTCACCAATGACCTCTCTATAAACCGATAAAAAGAAATCGCTGCCTACCCAAAATGCAAAGTTGAATTACCATTTGACTGGACTAGTTACCAGACTAATAACTGATGAAACACTTTTTCCAAAACTAATTGAAAATATTTAGAATGCCAAAATGTTCTTAACGAAATCACATTCTGTACAAAGTAAAACATTCAATATGTAACCTTGTTTGCTTCGCTAGTCTATATGTGACTTTACACTAACCTTAAAAATTTCTTTTAATTCCTTTGTAGCCGCTTCAGGAATAGGAATAGCCTGCACTTGCATATGTGAAGTTTTGTAATTTCTCTCAAAAAATACAGGAACCTTTCCGTTTGCTTCGTAAAATTTCGAAACGGCTTCCTTAAACTGTTGAAGTTCTTTTAAAACATTGTCCGACAGTCCCACTGAACATTGATGGTGCTCAACCGGGCATATTAAAAAATGTTCATTTACAAGAGCTCCTGTAATAACATTTACACCAATACAAAAAATGTTTAATACATTATTAAGGTTGTTACCTTTAGCCAATGCCAAATATACTAAGTTTCCAACAGTAATCACCAGATGTTTCTCAACCGAAGGACTAGCTAAACAAAACCAGCATTTACTTTGGTCGAATTCTACTTTCGGACGTTTTCCTTTCTTTGTTTGTTTATTTGTATCATCGTACGTGTTCATATCATAAAAATACTGTTGAGATCCTGGGGTTTTTCTTTTGCTTTTAAACACTAAAAATTACAGTTGTTATTTGTTACTTATTACTCTTGACAATCATTCGATATTATAAACTTTAAAAACAATAGATTACTTGTAACAAATACAAAATTGCATACTTTTGCTCTCTAATTCCATTAAATTAAATGGACAGTGCACTTCATCTGTAGTTCTTTGCAGTAAATCTTTAAAATTCATTTTATCTAAAGGCGTTAAACTGAGTGCATATAGCCATTTATCCTTATTAGCATTTCCTACCCTAGCCAACCCCAAGAACCTCGTTATAAGTTCAAGAGTTGAATCATGATCAGATATACTCGGTGATCGATACGGTGGCCTTTCATAGAACACCCCTTCTAATCCACTGATGTGATAACGTGGCTTTAACTGTAGAGCAAGCCATGACGCTAAATGAGTTTGCTTGCTTATTGTCAGTTTTACCTAAATAAAACAAACTATAAATACTTTACTCGAATGCAGATTGACTTTAAATAATTACTTTGGAATTTGTATCAAACCTCATTACATCTTCTGGCCACTGTGATGTTATAAGGACATCTACACCTCTAAAACTTGGATTGCCTCTCTTACAAACATCTCGTAAGAATGTAACATCATCGACACTGTATGTGTAATTATTATCGGATGTTTCGTTTGAAGCTATACCGCTAATATATGCAATTTTTAAACCACCACTGTTTATGTATAGGCCACGTTTTCCTGGAAATTTAATAGTTCGTGCCTTTAAACTGAATAGGTATTATCTTAATGCATACCTAAATAATTAACGTTCGGGCACAATTCAGAACCTTCTTCAGGATATAAGTGAGCATGCTCTTCCTTATTGGGTCCCAGAACATAAGTAGGTACAGCAACTGCATAAAAATGTTAACAAACACAAACCTATATTTATCAACTTTTAATAGGGGTAAAACTCCAGTGAACGGTCCGGTAATGGATAAGGGTTAGGTCATTTGACGTACGACGCGGGGATTTTCTAATTTATTTAAAATTATGCGACACAACATATTATAACCTCGCATAGTAAGCCAAAATCGCATGCGTTCCATACGGCACCGTTCACTGGAGTTAAGACATTGATAGATAAATATTATTTGCTTAATACTCTACATATTACAAAATCAAAAAGTTCGGTGTTACTTTACCTTTTTTTACTGCCGATTTATATGCTTCGAATTCTTTATTATTTATACCAAAAAAATTTCCTACGCACAGCAGAAAGTCAAAAGGTCCGGATTTTTTATTAATGGTCTCAATTCTCGTGAAAAGAGTATTAAATTTTCCTTCTACATCGCCACAAAATAACCTGAAAATACAAATATTTCAAAAATTTTTAAATGATCAAAATGGCGCTAAAACAAACGCGGTTTACAACTTGACTAAAACAGAAATTCTTCAGTTTTTGAAGTTTATTGAGTTAGAGAATAGAAGTTAGTGTTTTGATTAATAGTTTAAAGGTAAGATTACTTACAGTTTTTGCTTTTCTCCCATTTCTGTTCTTTGAAGTACCTTCTTCTTATAGAGGGACGATTATCGGTGAATAATTTTCACTACAGTAGCTTTCACATAAATTGCTATTATTTAACATAACAGTGTATTGTTGTCTCTTTACGCGCCTAAAAGTAATAGTAATATAGTTAAAGGCATTGGCCTAGGAAATGTCTAAACTTTTCCAAATTAGGTTATGTTTATCAAAGCGAACAGAATGACGTTAGCTGTAGTACACAATTTCAATACTGCGCAAGTGTTGTGTAGGTTAGTTTACTATTATTCGTTCAAAAAATATAGGTATCCCTCCTTTATAATTTGTTCTATCGTATAAGTATTTTTTATTAGGAGGTTGCGAGCGAGTTTTGTAATTATCCGAGGTAATAGTAGCCATTATAGCAACTCGTATACTATACTTTATCCACGAACACAAATACGAAGAATTTTTAATTAAAATTTATCCACGACTTGTCAATAATCTGTCAATTAGGATTAGAAACATAACCTATTTCTTTCGTTATACACCGTAGACAATGATGTTACCATGACACCGTGCATAATGGTTTCAGTGTATAATGGATAGCTTTATGTCTGACCAACCACATGAGTAATTGACAGATTATTGACTAGTCGTGGATAAAATTGTTTATTAGTTTTTCCAATTCCTACACATAAAGTGGCATTTTAATGTGTCAAATCTAGTCATTAAAGTAACATTTTAATGTGAATAGTGGATAAAGTGTTGCTATAAACATTTTATTCACTCTTTCCTTGACAACGTGGTTAAACTACTTGTTATAGAATAAAAATCATGGTGCCTTTAAATTTAGGTTGCTAGGCATTGTTTAAAAACTACTGTAGTATTGATATTTATGTAAATAAGCAATAAATTGATAATTAACTGCTTTTTAGTCATTTTTTCTACACCTATTTAATTATATTGCAATTATTGGCATTTTCTTCGTGAAAAATAGTACCTATAATTCACTGCAGTGAATTATGGATTCATAATTCACTGTTTGCGGGCCAATCACAAATACAAATCCAAAAATCAATATTTCGCTGATCCAATGATATTTTAAATCCCCCCCGATCAACTCTTTCTGCGACTGACAATCGACCCGCATGACACGCCCAAGTGTGTTGTCATATTGTTTGTTTACGTTTTCAACATATGCCCTTAATTAATTTGAGTCTAATCTATTTGTTTAATATTAGGTGTAGAAAAAGCATCGTATTACATTCGCGATTATGGCCATTATTCGCTCAGATGATTTGAGCCACTCGCCTGACGGCTCGTTGGCTCAAACGTCATCTTCGTGAATAATGGCTGTCATAATCGCTCATATAATAATATACCATTAATGTAGGAATTGGAAAAAATAGGTATTGTATGCTACACTTGAATAAAGACATTTTATCCACTCAAGGAAAATAACTTTTCCTTTCGTGGATAAAATTTCTCTTTATTCACTTGCACCATAAATAGCTATTCTTCAAATAGATAACCGCATGCTTAATAAATTTAAATGAAGATCGTATATTCATAATGTGCATAACAATCAAACACTCTGACGAATTTTGGACAATTTTGGTTTGTTTCAGCAATGTTCCATGTTTTTGTATTTAAACTTTTAATTAAAAATAAGGTTAGAAAGGTGTTTCGACTGTAAATGTCCTTAAAACTATTAAAATATTTCTTTCATTGGGTTTTCTTACGAAATATTGTTTTAAAATTGTTATACAGATGTCAAGTTGTATGTTATAAGCGTACAGTGTGATTCGACGTGCTCTATCAGTGGCGCCTCCTTAATGTTATGTTAATAATTAAAAAAGAACTAATTTTGGTCATTTATTTTCGTGCTGTATTATAGTCCCTCCCGTTCGCTGCAAAAAAGGCCCTGTCTCGAAAGGGTACTATATCCGGGTGGTGGAAGCGGTCATGTGACCTGTTAAATTCAAATTGAAATGCTACGTCGATGTTTTGTTGAGACTCTTCGCTTGCAATGTGAAATATATTTCCAGACATCGAGAACAATCCAAAAATACCTCTGCCAGCGTTTTCTGTGGTCAGCTTCGGCGCCTAGGCCCTGTTTCTTCCGTTGTCCAAGTCACAGGAGCCGTTGCAGTTTCTCCTGTGGTGCGAGTTGTGCCCACGGTAGATTCTGTTTATTCCGTTGTCCACGTTACAGGGACCGTTGTAGTTTCTCCTGTGGTGCGAGTTGTGCCCTCGGTAGATTCTGTTTCTTCCGTTGTCCAAGTCACAGGAGCCGTTGTAGTTTCTCCTGTTGTGCGAGTTGTGCCCTCGGTAGATTCTGTTTCTTCCGTTGTCCAAGTCACAGGAGCCGTTGTAGTTTCTCCTGTTGTGCGAGTTGTGCCCTCGGTAGATTCTGCTTCTTCCGTTGTCCAAGTCACAGGAGCCATTGTAGTTTCTGCTGTGGTGCGAGTTGTGCCCTCGGTAGATTCTGTTTCTTCCGTTGTCCAAGTCACAGGAGCTGTTGTAGTTTCTCCTGTGGTACGTGTTGTGCCCTCGGTAGATTCAGTTTCTTTCGTTGTCCGCGTTACAGGAGCCATTGTAGTTTCTCCTGTGGTCTGAGTTGTGCCCTCGGAAGATTCAGTTTCTTCCGTTGTCCAAGTCACAGGAGCTGTTGTAGTTTCTCCTGTGGTACGTGTTGTGCCCTCGGTAGATTCAGTTTCTTTCGTTGTCCGCGTTACAGGAGCCGTTGTAGTTTCCCCTGTGGTCCGAGTTGTGCCCTCGGAAGATTTAGTTTCTTCCGTTGTCCAAGTTACAGGAGCTGTTGTAGTTTCTCCTGTGGTACGTGTTGTGCCCTCGGTAGATTCAGTTTCTTCCGTTGTCCAAGTCACAGGAGCTGTTGTAGTTTCTCCTGTGGTACGTGTTGTGCCCTCGGTAGATTCAGTTTCTTTCGTTGTCCGCGTTACAGGAGCCGTTGTAGTTTCCCCTGTGGTCCGAGTTGTGCCCTCGGAAGATTTAGTTTCTTCCGTTGTCCAAGTTACAGGAGCTGTTGTAGTTTCTCCTGTGGTACGTGTTGTGCCCTCGGTAGATTCAGTTTCTTTCGTTCTCCGCGTTACAGGAGCCGTTGTAGTTTCTCCTGTGGTGCGAGTTGTGCCCTCGGTAGATTCTGCTTCTTCCGTTGTCCAAGTCACAGGAGCCATTGTAGTTTCTGCTGTGGTGCGAGTTGTGCCCTCGGTAGATTCTGTTTCTTCCGTTGTCCAAGTCACAGGAGCTGCTGTAGTTTCTCCTGTGGTACGTGTTGTGCCCTCGGTAGATTCAGTTTCTTTCGTTGTCCGCGTTACAGGAGCCGTTGTAGTTTCCCCTGTGGTCCGAGTTGTGCCCTCGGAAGATTTAGTTTCTTCCGTTGTCCAAGTTACAGGAGCTGTTGTGGTTTCTCCTGTGGTACGTGTTGTGCCCTCGGTAGATTCAGTTTCTTTCGTTCTCCGCGTTACAGGAGCCGTTGTAGTTTCTCCTGTGGTGCGAGTTGTGCCCTCGGTAGATTCTGCTTCTTCCGTTGTCCAAGTCACAGGAGCCATTGTAGTTTCTGCTGTGGTGCGAGTTGTGCCCTCGGTAGATTCTGTTTCTTCCGTTGTCCAAGTCACAGGAGCCGTTGTAGTTTCTCCTGTGGTGCGAGTTGTGCCCTCGGTAGATTCAGTTTCTTTCGTTGTCCGCGTTACAGGAGCCGTTGTAGTTTCCCCTGTGGTCCGAGTTGTGCCCTCGGTAGATTCTGCTTCTTCCGTTGTCCAAGTCACAGGAGCCGTTGTAGTTTCTCCTGTTGTGCGAGTTGTGCCCTCGGTAGATTCTGTTTCTTCCGTTGTCCAAGTCACAGGAGCCGTTGTAGTTTCTCCTGTTGTGCGAGTTGTGCCCTCGGTAGATTCTGTTTCTTCAGTTGTCCAAGTCACAGGAGCCGTTTTAGTTTCTCCTGTTGTGCGAGTTGTGCCCTCGGTAGATTCTGCTTCTTCCGTTGTCCAAGTCACAGGAGCCGTTGTAGTTTCTCCTGTTGTGCGAGTTGTGCCCTCGGTAGATTCTGTTTCTTCCGTTGTCCAAATTACAGGAGCTGTTGTAGTTTCTCCTGTGGTACGTGTTGTGCCCTCGGTAGATTCAGTTTCTTTCGTTGTCCGCGTTACAGGAGCCGTTGTAGTTTCCCCTGTGGTCCGAGTTGTGCCCTCGGAAGATTTAGTTTCTTCCGTTGTCCAAGTTACAGGAGCTGTTGTAGTTTCTCCTGTGGTACGTGTTGTGCCCTCGGTAGATTCAGTTTCTTTCGTTGTCCGCGTTACAGGAGCCGTTGTAGTTTCTCCTGTGGTACGTGTTGTGCCCTCGGTAGATTCTGCTTCTTCCGTTGTCCAAGTCACAGGAGCCGTTGTAGTTTCTCCTGTGGTACGTGTTGTGCCCTCGGTAGATTCAGTTTCTTTCGTTGTCCGCGTTACAGGAGCCGTTGTAGTTTCCCCTGTGGTCCGAGTTGTGCCCTCGGAAGATTTAGTTTCTTCCGTTGTCCAAGTTACAGGAGCTGTTGTAGTTTCTCCTGTGGTACGTGTTGTGCCCTCGGTAGATTCAGTTTCTTTCGTTGTCCGCGTTACAGGAGCCGTTGTAGTTTCTCCTGTGGTGCGAGTTGTGCCCTCGGTAGATTCTGCTTCTTCCGTTGTCCAAGTCACAGGAGCCATTGTAGTTTCTGCTGTGGTGCGAGTTGTGCCCTCGGTAGATTCTGTTTCTTCCGTTGTCCAAGTCACAGGAGCCGTTGTAGTTTCCCCTGTTGTGCGAGTTGTGCCCTCGGTAGATTCTGTTTCTTCAGTTGTCCAAGTCACAGGAGCCGTTGTAGTTTCTCCTGTTGTGCGAGTTGTGCCCTCGGTAGATTCTGTTTCTTCAGTTGTCCAAGTCACAGGAGCCGTTGTAGTTTCTCCTGTTGTGCGAGTTGTGCCCTCGGTAGATTCTGCTTCTTCCGTTGTCCAAGTCACAGGAGCCGTTGTAGTTTCTCCTGTTGTGCGAGTTGTGCCCTCGGTAGATTCTGCTTCTTCCGTTGTCCAAGTCACAGGAGCCGTTGTAGTTTCTCCTGTTGTGCGAGTTGTGCCCTCGGTAGATTCTGTTTCTTCCGTTGTCCAAGTCACAGGAGCCGTTGTAGTTTCTCCTGTTGTGCGAGTTGTGCCCTCGGTAGATTCTGTTTCTTCAGTTGTCCAAGTCACAGGAGCCGTTGTAGTTTCTCCTGTGGTGCGAGTTGTGCCCTCGGTAGATTCAGTTTCTTTCGTTGTCCGCGTTACAGGAGCCGTTGTAGTTTCCCCTGTGGTCCGAGTTGTGCCCTCGGTAGATTCTGCTTCTTCCGTTGTCCAAGTCACAGGAGCCGTTGTAGTTTCTCCTGTTGTGCGAGTTGTGCCCTCGGTAGATTCTGTTTCTTCCATTGTCCAAGTCACAGGAGCCGTTGTAGTTTCTCCTGTTGTGCGAGTTGTGCCCTCGGTAGATTCTGTTTCTTCAGTTGTCCAAGTCACAGGAGCCGTTGTAGTTTCTCCTGTTGTGCGAGTTGTGCCCTCGGTAGATTCTGCTTCTTCCGTTGTCCAAGTCACAGGAGCCGTTGTAGTTTCTCCTGTTGTCCGAGTTGTGCCCTCGGTAGATTCTGTTTCTTCCGTTGTCCAAATTACAGGAGCTGTTGTAGTTTCTCCTGTGGTACGTGTTGTGCCCTCGGTAGATTCAGTTTCTTTCGTTGTCCGCGTTACAGGAGCCGTTGTAGTTTCCCCTGTGGTCCGAGTTGTGTCCTCGGAAGATTTAGTTTCTTCCGTTGTCCAAGTTACAGGAGCTGTTGTAGTTTCTCCTGTGGTACGTGTTGTGCCCTCGGTAGATTCAGTTTCTTTCGTTGTCCGCGTTACAGGAGCCGTTGTAGTTTCTCCTGTGGTACGTGTTGTGCCCTCGGTAGATTCTGCTTCTTCCGTTGTCCAAGTCACAGGAGCCGTTGTAGTTTCTCCTGTTGTGCGAGTTGTGCCCTCGGTAGATTCTGTTTCTTCCGTTGTCCAAATTACAGGAGCTGTTGTAGTTTCTCCTGTGGTACGTGTTGTGCCCTCGGTAGATTCAGTTTCTTTCGTTGTCCGCGTTACAGGAGCCGTTGTAGTTTCCCCTGTGGTCCGAGTTGTGCCCTCGGTAGATTCTGCTTCTTCCGTTGTCCAAGTCACAGGAGCCGTTGTAGTTTCTCCTGTTGTGCGAGTTGTGCCCTCGGTAGATTCTGTTTCTTCCATTGTCCAAGTCACAGGAGCCGTTGTAGTTTCTCCTGTTGTGCGAGTTGTGCCCTCGGTAGATTCTGTTTCTTCAGTTGTCCAAGTCACAGGAGCCGTTGTAGTTTCTCCTGTTGTGCGAGTTGTGCCCTCGGTAGATTCTGCTTCTTCCGTTGTCCAAGTCACAGGAGCCGTTGTAGTTTCTCCTGTTGTCCGAGTTGTGCCCTCGGTAGATTCTGTTTCTTCCGTTGTCCAAATTACAGGAGCTGTTGTAGTTTCTCCTGTGGTACGTGTTGTGCCCTCGGTAGATTCAGTTTCTTTCGTTGTCCGCGTTACAGGAGCCGTTGTAGTTTCCCCTGTGGTCCGAGTTGTGTCCTCGGAAGATTTAGTTTCTTCCGTTGTCCAAGTTACAGGAGCTGTTGTAGTTTCTCCTGTGGTACGTGTTGTGCCCTCGGTAGATTCAGTTTCTTTCGTTGTCCGCGTTACAGGAGCCGTTGTAGTTTCTCCTGTGGTACGTGTTGTGCCCTCGGTAGATTCTGCTTCTTCCGTTGTCCAAGTCACAGGAGCCGTTGTAGTTTCTCCTGTTGTGCGAGTTGTGCCCTCGGTAGATTCTGTTTCTTCCGTTGTCCAAATTACAGGAGCTGTTGTAGTTTCTCCTGTGGTACGTGTTGTGCCCTCGGTAGATTCAGTTTCTTTCGTTGTCCGCGTTACAGGAGCCGTTGTAGTTTCCCCTGTGGTCCGAGTTGTGCCCTCGGAAGATTTAGTTTCTTCCGTTGTCCAAGTTACAGGAGCTGTTGTAGTTTCTCCTGTGGTACGTGTTGTGCCCTCGGTAGATTCAGTTTCTTTCGTTGTCCGCGTTACAGGAGCCGTTGTAGTTTCTCCTGTGGTACGTGTTGTGCCCTCGGTAGATTCTGCTTCTTCCGTTGTCCAAGTCACAGGAGCCGTTGTAGTTTCTCCTGTTGTGCGAGTTGTGCCCTCGGTAGATTCTGTTTCTTCCGTTGTCCAAGTCACAGGAGCCGTTGTAGTTTCTCCTGTTGTGCGAGTTGTGCCCTCGGTAGATTCTGTTTCTTCCGTTGTCCAAATTACAGGAGCTGTTGTAGTTTCTCCTGTGGTACGTGTTGTGCCCTCGGTAGATTCTGTTTCTTCCGTTGTCCAAGTCACAGGAGCCGTTGTAGTTTCTCCTGTTGTGCGAGTTGTGCCCTCGGTAAATTCTGTTTCTTCAGTTGTCCAAGTCACAGGAGCCGTTGTAGTTTCTCCTGTGGTGCGAGTTGTGCCCTCGGTAGATTCAGTTTCTTTCGTTGTCCGCGTTACAGGAGCCGTTGTAGTTTCCCCTGTGGTCCGAGTTGTGCCCTCGGTAGATTCTGCTTCTTCCGTTGTCCAAGTCACAGGAGCCGTTGTAGTTTCTCCTGTTGTGCGAGTTGTGCCCTCGGTAGATTCTGTTTCTTCCGTTGTCCAAGTCACAGGAGCCGTTGTAGTTTCTCCTGTTGTGCGAGTTGTGTCCTCGGTAGATTCTGTTTCTTCAGTTGTCCAAGTCACAGGAGCCGTTGTAGTTTCTCCTGTTGTGCGAGTTGTGCCCTCGGTAGATTCTGCTTCTTCCGTTGTCCAAGTCACAGGAGCCGTTGTAGTTTCTCCTGTTGTGCGAGTTGTGCCCTCGGTAGATTCTGCTTCTTCCGTTGTCCAAGTCACAGGAGCCGTTGTAGTTTCTCCTGTTGTGCGAGTTGTGCCCTCGGTAGATTCTGTTTCTTCCGTTGTCCAAGTCACAGGAGCCGTTGTAGTTTCTCCTGTTGTGCGAGTTGTGCCCTCGGTAGATTCTGTTTCTTCAGTTGTCCAAGTCACAGGAGCCGTTGTAGTTTCTCCTGTGGTGCGAGTTGTGCCCTCGGTAGATTCAGTTTCTTTCGTTGTCCGCGTTACAGGAGCCGTTGTAGTTTCCCCTGTGGTCCGAGTTGTGCCCTCGGTAGATTCTGCTTCTTCCGTTGTCCAAGTCACAGGAGCCGTTGTAGTTTCTCCTGTTGTGCGAGTTGTGCCCTCGGTAGATTCTGTTTCTTCCGTTGTCCAAGTCACAGGAGCCGTTGTAGTTTCTCCTGTTGTGCGAGTTGTGCCCTCGGTAGATTCTGTTTCTTCCGTTGTCCAAGTCACAGGAGCCGTTGTAGTTTCTCCTGTGGTGCGAGTTGTGCCCTCGGTAGATTCAGTTTCTTTCGTTGTCCGCGTTACAGGAGCCGTTGTAGTTTCCCCTGTGGTCCGAGTTGTGCCCTCGGTAGATTCTGCTTCTTCCGTTGTCCAAGTCACAGGAGCCGTTGTAGTTTCTCCTGTTGTGCGAGTTGTGCCCTCGGTAGATTCTGTTTCTTCCATTGTCCAAGTCACAGGAGCCGTTGTAGTTTCTCCTGTTGTGCGAGTTGTGCCCTCGGTAGATTCTGTTTCTTCAGTTGTCCAAGTCACAGGAGCCGTTGTAGTTTCTCCTGTTGTGCGAGTTGTGCCCTCGGTAGATTCTGCTTCTTCCGTTGTCCAAGTCACAGGAGCCGTTGTAGTTTCTCCTGTTGTGCGAGTTGTGCCCTCGGTAGATTCTGTTTCTTCCGTTGTCCAAATTACAGGAGCTGTTGTAGTTTCTCCTGTGGTACGTGTTGTGCCCTCGGTAGATTCAGTTTCTTTCGTTGTCCGCGTTACAGGAGCCGTTGTAGTTTCCCCTGTGGTCCGAGTTGTGCCCTCGGAAGATTTAGTTTCTTCCGTTGTCCAAGTTACAGGAGCTGTTGTAGTTTCTCCTGTGGTACGTGTTGTGCCCTCGGTATATTCAGTTTCTTTCGTTGTCCGCGTTACAGGAGCCGTTGTAGTTTCTCCTGTGGTACGTGTTGTGCCCTCGGTAGATTCTGCTTCTTCCGTTGTCCAAGTCACAGGAGCCGTTGTAGTTTCTCCTGTTGTGCGAGTTGTGCCCTCGGTAGATTCTGTTTCTTCCGTTGTCCAAATTACAGGAGCTGTTGTAGTTTCTCCTGTGGTACGTGTTGTGCCCTCGGTAGATTCAGTTTCTTTCGTTGTCCGCGTTACAGGAGCCGTTGTAGTTTCCCCTGTGGTCCGAGTTGTGCCCTCGGAAGATTTAGTTTCTTCCGTTGTCCAAGTTACAGGAGCTGTTGTAGTTTCTCCTGTGGTACGTGTTGTGCCCTCGGTAGATTCAGTTTCTTTCGTTGTCCGCGTTACAGGAGCCGTTGTAGTTTCTCCTGTGGTACGTGTTGTGCCCTCGGTAGATTCTGCTTCTTCCGTTGTCCAAGTCACAGGAGCCGTTGTAGTTTCTCCTGTTGTGCGAGTTGTGCCCTCGGTAGATTCTGTTTCTTCCGTTGTCCAAGTCACAGGAGCCGTTGTAGTTTCTCCTGTTGTGCGAGTTGTGCCCTCGGTAGATTCTGTTTCTTCCGTTGTCCAAATTACAGGAGCTGTTGTAGTTTCTCCTGTGGTACGTGTTGTGCCCTCGGTAGATTCTGTTTCTTCCGTTGTCCAAGTCACAGGAGCCGTTGTAGTTTCTCCTGTTGTGCGAGTTGTGCCCTCGGTAGATTCTGTTTCTTCAGTTGTCCAAGTCACAGGAGCCGTTGTAGTTTCTCCTGTGGTGCGAGTTGTGCCCTCGGTAGATTCAGTTTCTTTCGTTGTCCGCGTTACAGGAGCCGTTGTAGTTTCCCCTGTGGTCCGAGTTGTGCCCTCGGTAGATTCTGCTTCTTCCGTTGTCCAAGTCACAGGAGCCGTTGTAGTTTCTCCTGTTGTGCGAGTTGTGCCCTCGGTAGATTCTGTTTCTTCCGTTGTCCAAGTCACAGGAGCCGTTGTAGTTTCTCCTGTTGTGCGAGTTGTGCCCTCGGTAGATTCTGTTTCTTCAGTTGTCCAAGTCACAGGAGCCGTTGTAGTTTCTCCTGTTGTGCGAGTTGTGCCCTCGGTAGATTCTGCTTCTTCCGTTGTCCAAGTCACAGGAGCCGTTGTAGTTTCTCCTGTTGTGCGAGTTGTGCCCTCGGTAGATTCTGCTTCTTCCGTTGTCCAAGTCACAGGAGCCGTTGTAGTTTCTCCTGTTGTGCGAGTTGTGCCCTCGGTAGATTCTGTTTCTTCCGTTGTCCAAGTCACAGGAGCCGTTGTAGTTTCTCCTGTTGTGCGAGTTGTGCCCTCGGTAGATTCTGTTTCTTCAGTTGTCCAAGTCACAGGAGCCGTTGTAGTTTCTCCTGTGGTGCGAGTTGTGCCCTCGGTAGATTCAGTTTCTTTCGTTGTCCGCGTTACAGGAGCCGTTGTAGTTTCCCCTGTGGTCCGAGTTGTGCCCTCGGTAGATTCTGCTTCTTCCGTTGTCCAAGTCACAGGAGCCGTTGTAGTTTCTCCTGTTGTGCGAGTTGTGCCCTCGGTAGATTCTGTTTCTTCCGTTGTCCAAGTCACAGGAGCCGTTGTAGTTTCTCCTGTTGTGCGAGTTGTGCCCTCGGTAGATTCTGTTTCTTCAGTTGTCCAAGTCACAGGAGCCGTTGTAGTTTCTCCTGTTGTGCGAGTTGTGCCCTCGGTAGATTCTGCTTCTTCCGTTGTCCAAGTCACAGGAGCCGTTGTAGTTTCTCCTGTTGTGCGAGTTGTGCCCTCGGTAGATTCTGTTTCTTCCGTTGTCCAAATTACAGGAGCTCTTGTAGTTTCTCCTGTGGTACGTGTTGTGCCCTCGGTAGATTCAGTTTCTTTCGTTGTCCGCGTTACAGGAGCCGTTGTAGTTTCCCCTGTGGTCCGAGTTGTGCCCTCGGAAGATTTAGTTTCTTCCGTTGTCCAAGTTACAGGAGCTGTTGTAGTTTCTCCTGTGGTACGTGTTGTGCCCTCGGTAGATTCAGTTTCTTTCGTTGTCCGCGTTACAGGAGCCGTTGTAGTTTCTCCTGTGGTACGTGTTGTGCCCTCGGTAGATTCTGCTTCTTCCGTTGTCCAAGTCACAGGAGCCGTTGTAGTTTCTCCTGTGGTACGTGTTGTGCCCTCGGTAGATTCAGTTTCTTTCGTTGTCCGCGTTACAGGAGCCGTTGTAGTTTCTCCTGTGGTCCGAGTTGTGCCCTCGGAAGATTTAGTTTCTTCCGTTGTCCAAGTTACAGGAGCTGTTGTAGTTTCTCCTGTGGTACGTGTTGTGCCCTCGGTATATTCAGTTTCTTTCGTTGTCCGCGTTACAGGAGCCGTTGTAGTTTCTCCTGTGGTACGTGTTGTGCCCTCGGTAGATTCTGCTTCTTCCGTTGTCCAAGTCACAGGAGCCGTTGTAGTTTCTCCTGTTGTGCGAGTTGTGCCCTCGGTAGATTCTGTTTCTTCCGTTGTCCAAATTACAGGAGCTGTTGTAGTTTCTCCTGTGGTACGTGTTGTGCCCTCGGTAGATTCAGTTTCTTTCGTTGTCCGCGTTACAGGAGCCGTTGTAGTTTCCCCTGTGGTCCGAGTTGTGCCCTCGGAAGATTTAGTTTCTTCCGTTGTCCAAGTTACAGGAGCTGTTGTAGTTTCTCCTGTGGTACGTGTTGTGCCCTCGGTAGATTCAGTTTCTTTCGTTGTCCGCGTTACAGGAGCCGTTGTAGTTTCTCCTGTGGTACGTGTTGTGCCCTCGGTAGATTCTGCTTCTTCCGTTGTCCAAGTCACAGGAGCCGTTGTAGTTTCTCCTGTTGTGCGAGTTGTGCCCTCGGTAGATTCTGTTTCTTCCGTTGTCCAAGTCACAGGAGCCGTTGTAGTTTCTCCTGTTGTGCGAGTTGTGCCCTCGGTAGATTCTGTTTCTTCCGTTGTCCAAATTACAGGAGCTGTTGTAGTTTCTCCTGTGGTACGTGTTGTGCCCTCGGTAGATTCTGTTTCTTCCGTTGTCCAAGTCACAGGAGCCGTTGTAGTTTCTCCTGTTGTGCGAGTTGTGCCCTCGGTAGATTCTGTTTCTTCAGTTGTCCAAGTCACAGGAGCCGTTGTAGTTTCTCCTGTGGTGCGAGTTGTGCCCTCGGTAGATTCAGTTTCTTTCGTTGTCCGCGTTACAGGAGCCGTTGTAGTTTCCCCTGTGGTCCGAGTTGTGCCCTCGGTAGATTCTGCTTCTTCCGTTGTCCAAGTCACAGGAGCCGTTGTAGTTTCTCCTGTTGTGCGAGTTGTGCCCTCGGTAGATTCTGTTTCTTCCGTTGTCCAAGTCACAGGAGCCGTTGTAGTTTCTCCTGTTGTGCGAGTTGTGCCCTCGGTAGATTCTGTTTCTTCAGTTGTCCAAGTCACAGGAGCCGTTGTAGTTTCTCCTGTTGTGCGAGTTGTGCCCTCGGTAGATTCTGCTTCTTCCGTTGTCCAAGTCACAGGAGCCGTTGTAGTTTCTCCTGTTGTGCGAGTTGTGCCCTCGGTAGATTCTGCTTCTTCCGTTGTCCAAGTCACAGGAGCCGTTGTAGTTTCTCCTGTTGTGCGAGTTGTGCCCTCGGTAGATTCTGTTTCTTCCGTTGTCCAAGTCACAGGAGCCGTTGTAATTTCTCCTGTTGTGCGAGTTGTGCCCTCGGTAGATTCTGTTTCTTCAGTTGTCCAAGTCACAGGAGCCGTTGTAGTTTCTCCTGTGGTGCGAGTTGTGCCCTCGGTAGATTCAGTTTCTTTCGTTGTCCGCGTTACAGGAGCCGTTGTAGTTTCCCCTGTGGTCCGAGTTGTGCCCTCGGTAGATTCTGCTTCTTCCGTTGTCCAAGTCACAGGAGCCGTTGTAGTTTCTCCTGTTGTGCGAGTTGTGCCCTCGGTAGATTCTGTTTCTTCCGTTGTCCAAGTCACAGGAGCCGTTGTAGTTTCTCCTGTTGTGCGAGTTGTGCCCTCGGTAGATTCTGTTTCTTCAGTTGTCCAAGTCACAGGAGCCGTTGTAGTTTCTCCTGTTGTGCGAGTTGTGCCCTCGGTAGATTCTGCTTCTTCCGTTGTCCAAGTCACAGGAGCCGTTGTAGTTTCTCCTGTTGTGCGAGTTGTGCCCTCGGTAGATTCTGTTTCTTCCGTTGTCCAAATTACAGGAGCTCTTGTAGTTTCTCCTGTGGTACGTGTTGTGCCCTCGGTAGATTCAGTTTCTTTCGTTGTCCGCGTTACAGGAGCCGTTGTAGTTTCCCCTGTGGTCCGAGTTGTGCCCTCGGAAGATTTAGTTTCTTCCGTTGTCCAAGTTACAGGAGCTGTTGTAGTTTCTCCTGTGGTACGTGTTGTGCCCTCGGTAGATTCAGTTTCTTTCGTTGTCCGCGTTACAGGAGCCGTTGTAGTTTCTCCTGTGGTACGTGTTGTGCCCTCGGTAGATTCTGCTTCTTCCGTTGTCCAAGTCACAGGAGCCGTTGTAGTTTCTCCTGTGGTACGTGTTGTGCCCTCGGTAGATTCAGTTTCTTCCGTTGTCCAAGTCACAGGAGCTGTTGTAGTTTCTCCTGTGGTACGTGTTGTGCCCTCGGTAGATTCAGTTTCTTTCGTTGTCCGCGTTACAGGAGCCGTTGTAGTTTCCCCTGTGGTCCGAGTTGTGCCCTCGGAAGATTTAGTTTCTTCCGTTGTCCAAGTTACAGGAGCTGTTGTAGTTTCTCCTGTGGTACGTGTTGTGCCCTCGGTAGATTCAGTTTCTTTCGTTGTCCGCGTTACAGGAGCCGTTGTAGTTTCCCCTGTGGTCCGAGTTGTGCCCTCGGAAGATTTAGTTTCTTCCGTTGTCCAAGTTACAGGAGCTGTTGTAGTTTCTCCTGTGGTACGTGTTGTGCCCTCGGTAGATTCAGTTTCTTCCGTTGTCCAAGTCACAGGAGCTGTTGTAGTTTCTCCTGTGGTACGTGTTGTGCCTTCGGTAGATTCAGTTTCTTTCGTTGTCCGCGTTACAGGAGCCGTTGTAGTTTCCCCTGTGGTCCGAGTTGTGCCCTCGGAAGATTTAGTTTCTTCCGTTGTCCAAGTTACAGGAGCTGTTGTAGTTTCTCCTGTGGTATGGTACGTGTTGTGCCCTCGGTAGATTCAGTTTCTTTCGTTGTCCGCGTTACAGGAGCCGTTGTAGTTTCTCCTGTGGTGCGAGTTGTGCCCTCGGTAGATTCTGCTTCTTCCGTTGTCCAAGTCACAGGAGCCATTGTAGTTTCTGCTGTGGTGCGAGTTGTGCCCTCGGTAGATTCTGTTTCTTCCGTTGTCCAAGTCACAGGAGCTGCTGTAGTTTCTCCTGTGGTACGTGTTGTGCCCTCGGTAGATTCTGTTTCTTCCGTTGTCCAAGTCACAGGAGCCGTTGTAGTTTCTCCTGTTGTGCGAGTTGTGCCCTCGGTAGATTCTGTTTCTTCCGTTGTCCAAATTACAGGAGCTGTTGTAGTTTCTCCTGTGGTACGTGTTGTGCCCTCGGTAGATTCTGTTTCTTCCGTTGTCCAAGTCACAGGAGCCGTTGTAGTTTCTCCTGTTGTGCGAGTTGTGCCCTCGGTAGATTCTGTTTCTTCCGTTGTCCAAATTACAGGAGCTGTTGTAGTTTCTCCTGTGGTACGTGTTGTGCCCTCGGTAGATTCTGTTTCTTCCGTTGTCCAAGTCACAGGAGCCGTTGTAGTTTCTCCTGTTGTGCGAGTTGTGCCCTCGGTAGATTCTGTTTCTTCAGTTGTCCAAGTCACAGGAGCCGTTGTAATTTCTCCTGTGGTGCGAGTTGTGCCCTCGGTAGATTCAGTTTCTTTCGTTGTCCGCGTTACAGGAGCCGTTGTAGTTTCCCCTGTGGTCCGAGTTGTGCCCTCGGTAGATTCTGCTTCTTCCGTTGTCCAAGTCACAGGAGCCGTTGTAGTTTCTCCTGTTGTGCGAGTTGTGCCCTCGGTAGATTCTGTTTCTTCCGTTGTCCAAGTCACAGGAGCCGTTGTAGTTTCTCCTGTTGTGCGAGTTGTGCCCTCGGTAGATTCTGTTTCTTCAGTTGTCCAAGTCACAGGAGCCGTTGTAGTTTCTCCTGTTGTGCGAGTTGTGCCCTCGGTAGATTCTGCTTCTTCCGTTGTCCAAGTCACAGGAGCCGTTGTAGTTTCTCCTGTTGTGCGAGTTGTGCCCTCGGTAGATTCTGCTTCTTCCGTTGTCCAAGTCACAGGAGCCGTTGTAGTTTCTCCTGTTGTGCGAGTTGTGCCCTCGGTAGATTCTGTTTCTTCCGTTGTCCAAGTCACAGGAGCCGTTGTAGTTTCTCCTGTTGTGCGAGTTGTGCCCTCGGTAGATTCTGTTTCTTCAGTTGTCCAAGTCACAGGAGCCGTTGTAGTTTCTCCTGTGGTGCGAGTTGTGCCCTCGGTAGATTCAGTTTCTTTCGTTGTCCGCGTTACAGGAGCCGTTGTAGTTTCCCCTGTGGTCCGAGTTGTGCCCTCGGTAGATTCTGCTTCTTCCGTTGTCCAAGTCACAGGAGCCGTTGTAGTTTCTCCTGTTGTGCGAGTTGTGCCCTCGGTAGATTCTGTTTCTTCCGTTGTCCAAGTCACAGGAGCCGTTGTAGTTTCTCCTGTTGTGCGAGTTGTGCCCTCGGTAGATTCTGTTTCTTCAGTTGTCCAAGTCACAGGAGCCGTTGTAGTTTCTCCTGTTGTGCGAGTTGTGCCCTCGGTAGATTCTGCATCTTCCGTTGTCCAAGTCACAGGAGCCGTTGTAGTTTCTCCTGTTGTGCGAGTTGTGCCCTCGGTAGATTCTGTTTCTTCCGTTGTCCAAATTACAGGAGCTGTTGTAGTTTCTCCTGTGGTACGTGTTGTGCCCTCGGTAGATTCAGTTTCTTTCGTTGTCCGCGTTACAGGAGCCGTTGTAGTTTCCCCTGTGGTCCGAGTTGTGCCCTCGGAAGATTTAGTTTCTTCCGTTGTCCAAGTTACAGGAGCTGTTGTAGTTTCTCCTGTGGTACGTGTTGTGCCCTCGGTAGATTCAGTTTCTTTCGTTGTCCGCGTTACAGGAGCCGTTGTAGTTTCCCCTGTGGTCCGAGTTGTGCCCTCGGAAGATTTAGTTTCTTCCGTTGTCCAAGTTACAGGAGCTGTTGTAGTTTCTCCTGTGGTACGTGTTGTGCCCTCGGTAGATTCAGTTTCTTCCGTTGTCCAAGTCACAGGAGCTGTTGTAGTTTCTCCTGTGGTACGTGTTGTGCCCTCGGTAGATTCAGTTTCTTTCGTTGTCCGCGTTACAGGAGCCGTTGTAGTTTCCCCTGTGGTCCGAGTTGTGCCCTCGGAAGATTTAGTTTCTTCCGTTGTCCAAGTTACAGGAGCTGTTGTAGTTTCTCCTGTGGTACGTGTTGTGCCCTCGGTAGATTCAGTTTCTTTCGTTGTCCGCGTTACAGGAGCCGTTGTAGTTTCCCCTGTGGTCCGAGTTGTGCCCTCGGAAGATTTAGTTTCTTCCGTTGTCCAAGTTACAGGAGCTGTTGTAGTTTCTCCTGTGGTACGTGTTGTGCCCTCGGTAGATTCAGTTTCTTCCGTTGTCCAAGTCACAGGAGCTGTTGTAGTTTCTTCTGTGGTACGTGTTGTGCCTTCGGTAGATTCAGTTTCTTTCGTTGTCCGCGTTACAGGAGCCGTTGTAGTTTCCCCTGTGGTCCGAGTTGTGCCCTCGGAAGATTTAGTTTCTTCCGTTGTCCAAGTTACAGGAGCTGTTGTAGTTTCTCCTGTGGTATGGTACGTGTTGTGCCCTCGGTAGATTCAGTTTCTTTCGTTGTCCGCGTTACAGGAGCCGTTGTAGTTTCTCCTGTGGTGCGAGTTGTGCCCTCGGTAGATTCTGCTTCTTCCGTTGTCCAAGTCACAGGAGCCATTGTAGTTTCTGCTGTGGTGCGAGTTGTGCCCTCGGTAGATTCTGTTTCTTCCGTTGTCCAAGTCACAGGAGCTGCTGTAGTTTCTCCTGTGGTACGTGTTGTGCCCTCGGTAGATTCTGTTTCTTCAGTTGTCCAAGTCACAGGAGCCGTTGTAGTTTCTCCTGTGGTGCGAGTTGTGCCCTCGGTAGATTCAGTTTCTTTCGTTGTCCGCGTTACAGGAGCCGTTGTAGTTTCCCCTGTGGTCCGAGTTGTGCCCTCGGTAGATTCTGCTTCTTCCGTTGTCCAAGTCACAGGAGCCGTTGTAGTTTCTCCTGTTGTGCGAGTTGTGCCCTCGGTAGATTCTGTTTCTTCCGTTGTCCAAGTCACAGGATCCGTTGTAGTTTCTCCTGTTGTGCGAGTTGTGCCCTCGGTAGATTCTGTTTCTTCAGTTGTCCAAGTCACAGGAGCCGTTGTAGTTTCTCCTGTTGTGCGAGTTGTGCCCTCGGTAGATTCTGCTTCTTCCGTTGTCCAAGTCACAGGAGCCGTTGTAGTTTCTCCTGTTGTGCGAGTTGTGCCCTCGGTAGATTCTGTTTCTTCCGTTGTCCAAATTACAGGAGCTGTTGTAGTTTCTCCTGTGGTACGTGTTGTGCCCTCGGTAGATTCTGTTTCTTCCGTTGTCCAAGTCACAGGAGCCGTTGTAGTTTCTCCTGTTGTGCGAGTTGTGCCCTCGGTAGATTCTGTTTCTTCAGTTGTCCAAGTCACAGGAGCCGTTGTAATTTCTCCTGTGGTGCGAGTTGTGCCCTCGGTAGATTCAGTTTCTTTCGTTGTCCGCGTTACAGGAGCCGTTGTAGTTTCCCCTGTGGTCCGAGTTGTGCCCTCGGTAGATTCTGCTTCTTCCGTTGTCCAAGTCACAGGAGCCGTTGTAGTTTCTCCTGTTGTGCGAGTTGTGCCCTCGGTAGATTCTGTTTCTTCCGTTGTCCAAGTCACAGGAGCCGTTGTAGTTTCTCCTGTTGTGCGAGTTGTGCCCTCGGTAGATTCTGTTTCTTCAGTTGTCCAAGTCACAGGAGCCGTTGTAGTTTCTCCTGTTGTGCGAGTTGTGCCCTCGGTAGATTCTGCTTCTTCCGTTGTCCAAGTCACAGGAGCCGTTGTAGTTTCTCCTGTTGTGCGAGTTGTGCCCTCGGTAGATTCTGCTTCTTCCGTTGTCCAAGTCACAGGAGCCGTTGTAGTTTCTCCTGTTGTGCGAGTTGTGCCCTCGGTAGATTCTGTTTCTTCCGTTGTCCAAGTCACAGGAGCCGTTGTAGTTTCTCCTGTTGTGCGAGTTGTGCCCTCGGTAGATTCTGTTTCTTCAGTTGTCCAAGTCACAGGAGCCGTTGTAGTTTCTCCTGTGGTGCGAGTTGTGCCCTCGGTAGATTCAGTTTCTTTCGTTGTCCGCGTTACAGGAGCCGTTGTAGTTTCCCCTGTGGTCCGAGTTGTGCCCTCGGTAGATTCTGCTTCTTCCGTTGTCCAAGTCACAGGAGCCGTTGTAGTTTCTCCTGTTGTGCGAGTTGTGCCCTCGGTAGATTCTGTTTCTTCCGTTGTCCAAGTCACAGGAGCCGTTGTAGTTTCTCCTGTTGTGCGAGTTGTGCCCTCGGTAGATTCTGTTTCTTCAGTTGTCCAAGTCACAGGAGCCGTTGTAGTTTCTCCTGTTGTGCGAGTTGTGCCCTCGGTAGATTCTGCTTCTTCCGTTGTCCAAGTCACAGGAGCCGTTGTAGTTTCTCCTGTTGTGCGAGTTGTGCCCTCGGTAGATTCTGTTTCTTCCGTTGTCCAAATTACAGGAGCTGTTGTAGTTTCTCCTGTGGTACGTGTTGTGCCCTCGGTAGATTCAGTTTCTTTCGTTGTCCGCGTTACAGGAGCCGTTGTAGTTTCCCCTGTGGTCCGAGTTGTGCCCTCGGAAGATTTAGTTTCTTCCGTTGTCCAAGTTACAGGAGCTGTTGTAGTTTCTCCTGTGGTACGTGTTGTGCCCTCGGTAGATTCAGTTTCTTTCGTTGTCCGCGTTACAGGAGCCGTTGTAGTTTCCCCTGTGGTCCGAGTTGTGCCCTCGGAAGATTTAGTTTCTTCCGTTGTCCAAGTTACAGGAGCTGTTGTAGTTTCTCCTGTGGTACGTGTTGTGCCCTCGGTAGATTCAGTTTCTTCCGTTGTCCAAGTCACAGGAGCTGTTGTAGTTTCTCCTGTGGTACGTGTTGTGCCTTCGGTAGATTCAGTTTCTTTCGTTGTCCGCGTTACAGGAGCCGTTGTAGTTTCCCCTGTGGTCCGAGTTGTGCCCTCGGAAGATTTAGTTTCTTCCGTTGTCCAAGTTACAGGAGCTGTTGTAGTTTCTCCTGTGGTATGGTACGTGTTGTGCCCTCGGTAGATTCAGTTTCTTTCGTTGTCCGCGTTACAGGAGCCGTTGTAGTTTCTCCTGTGGTGCGAGTTGTGCCCTCGGTAGATTCTGCTTCTTCCGTTGTCCAAGTCACAGGAGCCATTGTAGTTTCTGCTGTGGTGCGAGTTGTGCCCTCGGTAGATTCTGTTTCTTCCGTTGTCCAAGTCACAGGAGCTGCTGTAGTTTCTCCTGTGGTACGTGTTGTGCCCTCGGTAGATTCTGTTTCTTCAGTTGTCCAAGTCACAGGAGCCGTTGTAGTTTCTCCTGTGGTGCGAGTTGTGCCCTCGGTAGATTCAGTTTCTTTCGTTGTCCGCGTTACAGGAGCCGTTGTAGTTTCCCCTGTGGTCCGAGTTGTGCCCTCGGTAGATTCTGCTTCTTCCGTTGTCCAAGTCACAGGAGCCGTTGTAGTTTCTCCTGTTGTGCGAGTTGTGCCCTCGGTAGATTCTGTTTCTTCCGTTGTCCAAGTCACAGGATCCGTTGTAGTTTCTCCTGTTGTGCGAGTTGTGCCCTCGGTAGATTCTGTTTCTTCAGTTGTCCAAGTCACAGGAGCCGTTGTAGTTTCTCCTGTTGTGCGAGTTGTGCCCTCGGTAGATTCTGCTTCTTCCGTTGTCCAAGTCACAGGAGCCGTTGTAGTTTCTCCTGTTTTGCGAGTTGTGCCCTCGGTAGATTCTGTTTCTTCCGTTGTCCAAATTACAGGAGCTGTTGTAGTTTCTCCTGTGGTACGTGTTGTGCCCTCGGTAGATTCTGTTTCTTCCGTTGTCCAAGTCACAGGAGCCGTTGTAGTTTCTCCTGTTGTGCGAGTTGTGCCCTCGGTAGATTCTGTTTCTTCAGTTGTCCAAGTCACAGGAGCCGTTGTAGTTTCTCCTGTGGTGCGAGTTGTGCCCTCGGTAGATTCAGTTTCTTTCGTTGTCCGCGTTACAGGAGCCGTTGTAGTTTCCCCTGTGGTCCGAGTTGTGCCCTCGGTAGATTCTGCTTCTTCCGTTGTCCAAGTCACAGGAGCCGTTGTAGTTTCTCCTGTTGTGCGAGTTGTGCCCTCGGTAGATTCTGTTTCTTCCGTTGTCCAAGTCACAGGAGCCGTTGTAGTTTCTCCTGTTGTGCGAGTTGTGCCCTCGGTAGATTCTGTTTCTTCAGTTGTCCAAGTCACAGGAGCCGTTGTAGTTTCTCCTGTTGTGCGAGTTGTGCCCTCGGTAGATTCTGCTTCTTCCGTTGTCCAAGTCACAGGAGCCGTTGTAGTTTCTCCTGTTGTGCGAGTTGTGCCCTCGGTAGATTCTGCTTCTTCCGTTGTCCAAGTCACAGGAGCCGTTGTAGTTTCTCCTGTTGTGCGAGTTGTGCCCTCGGTAGATTCTGTTTCTTCCGTTGTCCAAGTCACAGGAGCCGTTGTAGTTTCTCCTGTTGTGCGAGTTGTGCCCTCGGTAGATTCTGTTTCTTCAGTTGTCCAAGTCACAGGAGCCGTTGTAGTTTCTCCTGTGGTGCGAGTTGTGCCCTCGGTAGATTCAGTTTCTTTCGTTGTCCGCGTTACAGGAGCCGTTGTAGTTTCCCCTGTGGTCCGAGTTGTGCCCTCGGTAGATTCTGCTTCTTCCGTTGTCCAAGTCACAGGAGCCGTTGTAGTTTCTCCTGTTGTGCGAGTTGTGCCCTCGGTAGATTCTGTTTCTTCCGTTGTCCAAGTCACAGGAGCCGTTGTAGTTTCTCCTGTTGTGCGAGTTGTGCCCTCGGTAGATTCTGTTTCTTCAGTTGTCCAAGTCACAGGAGCCGTTGTAGTTTCTCCTGTTGTGCGAGTTGTGCCCTCGGTAGATTCTGCTTCTTCCGTTGTCCAAGTCACAGGAGCCGTTGTAGTTTCTCCTGTTGTGCGAGTTGTGCCCTCGGTAGATTCTGTTTCTTCCGTTGTCCAAATTACAGGAGCTGTTGTAGTTTCTCCTGTGGTACGTGTTGTGCCCTCGGTAGATTCAGTTTCTTTCGTTGTCCGCGTTACAGGAGCCGTTGTAGTTTCCCCTGTGGTCCGAGTTGTGCCCTCGGAAGATTTAGTTTCTTCCGTTGTCCAAGTTACAGGAGCTGTTGTAGTTTCTCCTGTGGTACGTGTTGTGCCCTCGGTAGATTCAGTTTCTTTCGTTGTCCGCGTTACAGGAGCCGTTGTAGTTTCTCCTGTGGTACGTGTTGTGCCCTCGGTAGATTCTGCTTCTTCCGTTGTCCAAGTCACAGGAGCCGTTGTAGTTTCTCCTGTTGTGCGAGTTGTGCCCTCGGTAGATTCTGTTTCTTCCGTTGTCCAAATTACAGGAGCTGTTGTAGTTTCTCCTGTGGTACGTGTTGTGCCCTCGGTAGATTCAGTTTCTTTCGTTGTCCGCGTTACAGGAGCCGTTGTAGTTTCTCCTGTGGTACGTGTTGTGCCCTCGGTAGATTCTGCTTCTTCCGTTGTCCAGGTCACAGGAGCCGTTGTAGTTTCTCCTGTTGTGCGAGTTGTGCCCTCGGTAGATTCTGTTTCTTCCGTTGTCCAAGTCACAGGAGCCGTTGTAGTTTCTCCTGTTGTGCGAGTTGTGCCCTCGGTAGATTCTGTTTCTTCCGTTGTCCAAATTACAGGAGCTGTTGTAGTTTCTCCTGTGGTACGTGTTGTGCCCTCGGTAGATTCTGTTTCTTCCGTTGTCCAAGTCACAGGAGCCGTTGTAGTTTCTCCTGTTGTGCGAGTTGTGCCCTCGGTAGATTCTGTTTCTTCCGTTGTCCAAATTACAGGAGCTGTTGTAGTTTCTCCTGTGGTACGTGTTGTGCCCTCGGTAGATTCTGTTTCTTTCGTTGTCCGCGTTACAGGAGCCGTTGTAGTTTCCCCTGTGGTCCGAGTTGTGCCCTCGGAAGATTTAGTTTCTTCCGTTGTCCAAGTTACAGGAGCTGTTGTAGTTTCTCCTGTGGTACGTGTTGTGCCCTCGGTAGATTCAGTTTCTTTCGTTGTCCGCGTTACAGGAGCCGTTGTAGTTTCCCCTGTGGTCCGAGTTGTGCCCTCGGAAGATTTAGTTTCTTCCGTTGTCCAAGTTACAGGAGCTGTTGTAGTTTCTCCTGTGGTACGTGTTGTGCCCTCGGTAGATTCAGTTTCTTCCGTTGTCCAAGTCACAGGAGCTGTTGTAGTTTCTCCTGTGGTACGTGTTGTGCCTTCGGTAGATTCAGTTTCTTTCGTTGTCCGCGTTACAGGAGCCGTTGTAGTTTCCCCTGTGGTCCGAGTTGTGCCCTCGGAAGATTTAGTTTCTTCCGTTGTCCAAGTTACAGGAGCTGTTGTAGTTTCTCCTGTGGTATGGTACGTGTTGTGCCCTCGGTAGATTCAGTTTCTTTCGTTGTCCGCGTTACAGGAGCCGTTGTAGTTTCTCCTGTGGTGCGAGTTGTGCCCTCGGTAGATTCTGCTTCTTCCGTTGTCCAAGTCACAGGAGCCATTGTAGTTTCTGCTGTGGTGCGAGTTGTGCCCTCGGTAGATTCTGTTTCTTCCGTTGTCCAAGTCACAGGAGCTGCTGTAGTTTCTCCTGTGGTACGTGTTGTGCCCTCGGTAGATTCTGTTTCTTCAGTTGTCCAAGTCACAGGAGCCGTTGTAGTTTCTCCTGTGGTGCGAGTTGTGCCCTCGGTAGATTCAGTTTCTTTCGTTGTCCGCGTTACAGGAGCCGTTGTAGTTTCCCCTGTGGTCCGAGTTGTGCCCTCGGTAGATTCTGCTTCTTCCGTTGTCCAAGTCACAGGAGCCGTTGTAGTTTCTCCTGTTGTGCGAGTTGTGCCCTCGGTAGATTCTGTTTCTTCCGTTGTCCAAGTCACAGGATCCGTTGTAGTTTCTCCTGTTGTGCGAGTTGTGCCCTCGGTAGATTATGTTTCTTCAGTTGTCCAAGTCACAGGAGCCGTTGTAGTTTCTCCTGTTGTGCGAGTTGTGCCCTCGGTAGATTCTGCTTCTTCCGTTGTCCAAGTCACAGGAGCCGTTGTAGTTTCTCCTGTTGTGCGAGTTGTGCCCTCGGTAGATTCTGTTTCTTCCGTTGTCCAAATTACAGGAGCTGTTGTAGTTTCTCCTGTGGTACGTGTTGTGCCCTCGGTAGATTCTGTTTCTTCCGTTGTCCAAGTCACAGGAGCCGTTGTAGTTTCTCCTGTTGTGCGAGTTGTGCCCTCGGTAGATTCTGTTTCTTCAGTTGTCCAAGTCACAGGAGCCGTTGTAGTTTCTCCTGTGGTGCGAGTTGTGCCCTCGGTAGATTCAGTTTCTTTCGTTGTCCGCGTTACAGGAGCCGTTGTAGTTTCCCCTGTGGTCCGAGTTGTGCCCTCGGTAGATTCTGCTTCTTCCGTTGTCCAAGTCACAGGAGCCGTTGTAGTTTCTCCTGTTGTGCGAGTTGTGCCCTCGGTAGATTCTGTTTCTTCCGTTGTCCAAGTCACAGGAGCCGTTGTAGTTTCTCCTGTTGTGCGAGTTGTGCCCTCGGTAGATTCTGTTTCTTCAGTTGTCCAAGTCACAGGAGCCGTTGTAGTTTCTCCTGTTGTGCGAGTTGTGCCCTCGGTAGATTCTGCTTCTTCCGTTGTCCAAGTCACAGGAGCCGTTGTAGTTTCTCCTGTTGTGCGAGTTGTGCCCTCGGTAGATTCTGCTTCTTCCGTTGTCCAAGTCACAGGAGCCGTTGTAGTTTCTCCTGTTGTGCGAGTTGTGCCCTCGGTAGATTCTGTTTCTTCCGTTGTCCAAGTCACAGGAGCCGTTGTAGTTTCTCCTGTTGTGCGAGTTGTGCCCTCGGTAGATTCTGTTTCTTCAGTTGTCCAAGTCACAGGAGCCGTTGTAGTTTCTCCTGTGGTGCGAGTTGTGCCCTCGGTAGATTCAGTTTCTTTCGTTGTCCGCGTTACAGGAGCCGTTGTAGTTTCCCCTGTGGTCCGAGTTGTGCCCTCGGTAGATTCTGCTTCTTCCGTTGTCCAAGTCACAGGAGCCGTTGTAGTTTCTCCTGTTGTGCGAGTTGTGCCCTCGGTAGATTCTGTTTCTTCCGTTGTCCAAGTCACAGGAGCCGTTGTAGTTTCTCCTGTTGTGCGAGTTGTGCCCTCGGTAGATTCTGTTTCTTCAGTTGTCCAAGTCACAGGAGCCGTTGTAGTTTCTCCTGTTGTGCGAGTTGTGCCCTCGGTAGATTCTGCTTCTTCCGTTGTCCAAGTCACAGGAGCCGTTGTAGTTTCTCCTGTTGTGCGAGTTGTGCCCTCGGTAGATTCTGTTTCTTCCGTTGTCCAAATTACAGGAGCTGTTGTAGTTTCTCCTGTGGTACGTGTTGTGCCCTCGGTAGATTCAGTTTCTTTCGTTGTCCGCGTTACAGGAGCCGTTGTAGTTTCCCCTGTGGTCCGAGTTGTGCCCTCGGAAGATTTAGTTTCTTCCGTTGTCCAAGTTACAGGAGCTGTTGTAGTTTCTCCTGTGGTACGTGTTGTGCCCTCGGTAGATTCAGTTTCTTTCGTTGTCCGCGTTACAGGAGCCGTTGTAGTTTCTCCTGTGGTACGTGTTGTGCCCTCGGTAGATTCTGCTTCTTCCGTTGTCCAAGTCACAGGAGCCGTTGTAGTTTCTCCTGTTGTGCGAGTTGTGCCCTCGGTAGATTCTGTTTCTTCCGTTGTCCAAATTACAGGAGCTGTTGTAGTTTCTCCTGTGGTACGTGTTGTGCCCTCGGTAGATTCAGTTTCTTTCGTTGTCCGCGTTACAGGAGCCGTTGTAGTTTCCCCTGTGGTCCGAGTTGTGCCCTCGGAAGATTTAGTTTCTTCCGTTGTCCAAGTTACAGGAGCTGTTGTAGTTTCTCCTGTGGTACGTGTTGTGCCCTCGGTAGATTCAGTTTCTTTCGTTGTCCGCGTTACAGGAGCCGTTGTAGTTTCTCCTGTGGTACGTGTTGTGCCCTCGGTAGATTCTGCTTCTTCCGTTGTCCAGGTCACAGGAGCCGTTGTAGTTTCTCCTGTTGTGCGAGTTGTGCCCTCGGTAGATTCTGTTTCTTCCGTTGTCCAAGTCACAGGAGCCGTTGTAGTTTCTCCTGTTGTGCGAGTTGTGCCCTCGGTAGATTCTGTTTCTTCCGTTGTCCAAATTACAGGAGCTGTTGTAGTTTCTCCTGTGGTACGTGTTGTGCCCTCGGTAGATTCTGTTTCTTCCGTTGTCCAAGTCACAGGAGCCGTTGTAGTTTCTCCTGTTGTGCGAGTTGTGCCCTCGGTAGATTCTGTTTCTTCAGTTGTCCAAGTCACAGGAGCCGTTGTAGTTTCTCCTGTGGTGCGAGTTGTGCCCTCGGTAGATTCAGTTTCTTTCGTTGTCCGCGTTACAGGAGCCGTTGTTGTTTCCCCTGTGGTCCGAGTTGTGCCCTCGGTAGATTCTGCTTCTTCCGTTGTCCAAGTCACAGGAGCCGTTGTAGTTTCTCCTGTTGTGCGAGTTGTGCCCTCGGTAGATTCTGTTTCTTCCGTTGTCCAAATTACAGGAGCTGTTGTAGTTTCTCCTGTGGTACGTGTTGTGCCCTCGGTAGATTCTGTTTCTTCAGTTGTCCAAGTCACAGGAGCCGTTGTAGTTTCTCCTGTTGTGCGAGTTGTGCCCTCGGTAGATTCTGTTTCTTCAGTTGTCCAAGTCACAGGAGCCGTTGTAGTTTCTCCTGTGGTGCGAGTTGTGCCCTCGGTAGATTCAGTTTCTTTCGTTGTCCGCGTTACAGGAGCCGTTGTAGTTTCCCCTGTGGTCCGAGTTGTGCCCTCGGTAGATTCTGCTTCTTCCGTTGTCCAAGTCACAGGAGCCGTTGTAGTTTCTCCTGTTGTGCGAGTTGTGCCCTCGGTAGATTCTGTTTCTTCCGTTGTCCAAGTCACAGGAGCCGTTGTAGTTTCTCCTGTTGTGCGAGTTGTGCCCTCGGTAGATTCTGTTTCTTCAGTTGTCCAAGTCACAGGAGCCGTTGTAGTTTCTCCTGTTGTGCGAGTTGTGCCCTCGGTAGATTCTGCTTCTTCCGTTGTCCACGTCACAGGAGCCGTTGTAGTTTCTCCTGTTGTGCGAGTTGTGCCCTCGGTAGATTCTGCTTCTTCCGTTGTCCAAGTCACAGGAGCCGTTGTAGTTTCTCCTGTTGTGCGAGTTGTGCCCTCGGTAGATTCTGTTTCTTCCGTTGTCCAAGTCACAGGAGCCGTTGTAGTTTCTCCTGTTGTGCGAGTTGTGCCCTCTGTAGATTCTGTTTCTTCAGTTGTCCAAGTCACAGGAGCCGTTGTAGTTTCTCCTGTGGTGCGAGTTGTGCCCTCGGTAGATTCAGTTTCTTTCGTTGTCCGCGTTACAGGAGCCGTTGTAGTTTCCCCTGTGGTCCGAGTTGTGCCCTCGGTAGATTCTGCTTCTTCCGTTGTCCAAGTCACAGGAGCCGTTGTAGTTTCTCCTGTTGTGCGAGTTGTGCCCTCGGTAGATTCTGTTTCTTCCGTTGTCCAAGTCACAGGAGCCGTTGTAGTTTCTCCTGTTGTGCGAGTTGTGCCCTCGGTAGATTCTGTTTCTTCAGTTGTCCAAGTCACAGGAGCCGTTGTAGTTTCTCCTGTTGTGCGAGTTGTGCCCTCGGTAGATTCTGCTTCTTCCGTTGTCCAAGTCACAGGAGCCGTTGTAGTTTCTCCTGTTGTGCGAGTTGTGCCCTCGGTAGATTCTGTTTCTTCCGTTGTCCAAATTACAGGAGCTGTTGTAGTTTCTCCTGTGGTACGTGTTGTGGCCTCGGTAGATTCAGTTTCTTTCGTTGTCCGCGTTACAGGAGCCGTTGTAGTTTCCCCTGTGGTCCGAGTTGTGCCCTCGGAAGATTTAGTTTCTTCCGTTGTCCAAGTTACAGGAGCTGTTGTAGTTTCTCCTGTGGTACGTGTTGTGCCCTCGGTAGATTCAGTTTCTTTCGTTGTCCGCGTTACAGGAGCCGTTGTAGTTTCTCCTGTGGTACGTGTTGTGCCCTCGGTAGATTCTGCTTCTTCCGTTGTCCAAGTCACAGGAGCCGTTGTAGTTTCTCCTGTGGTACGTGTTGTGCCCTCGGTAGATTCAGTTTCTTCCGTTGTCCAAGTCACAGGAGCTGTTGTAGTTTCTCCTGTGGTACGTGTTGTGCCCTCGGTAGATTCAGTTTCTTTCGTTGTCCGCGTTACAGGAGCCGTTGTAGTTTCCCCTGTGGTCCGAGTTGTGCCCTCGGAAGATTTAGTTTCTTCCGTTGTCCAAGTTACAGGAGCTGTTGTAGTTTCTCCTGTGGTACGTGTTGTGCCCTCGGTAGATTCAGTTTCTTTCGTTGTCCGCGTTACAGGAGCCGTTGTAGTTTCCCCTGTGGTCCGAGTTGTGCCCTCGGAAGATTTAGTTTCTTCCGTTGTCCAAGTTACAGGAGCTGTTGTAGTTTCTCCTGTGGTACGTGTTGTGCCCTCGGTAGATTCAGTTTCTTCCGTTGTCCAAGTCACAGGAGCTGTTGTAGTTTCTCCTGTGGTACGTGTTGTGCCCTCGGTAGATTCAGTTTCTTTCGTTGTCCGCGTTACAGGAGCCGTTGTAGTTTCCCCTGTGGTCCGAGTTGTGCCCTCAGAAGATTTAGTTTCTTCCGTTGTCCAAGTTACAGGAGCTGTTGTAGTTTCTCCTGTGGTACGTGTTGTGCCCTCGGTAGATTCTGCTTCTTCCGTTGTCCAAGTCACAGGAGCCGTTGTAGTTTCTCCTGTTGTGCGAGTTGTGCCCTCGGTAGATTCTGTTTCTTCCGTTGTCCAAGTCACAGGAGCCGTTGTAGTTTCTCCTGTTGTGCGAGTTGTGCCCTCGGTAGATTCTGTTTCTTCAGTTGTCCAAGTCACAGGAGCCGTTGTAGTTTCTCCTGTTGTGCGAGTTGTGCCCTCGGTAGATTCTGCTTCTTCCGTTGTCCAAGTCACAGGAGCCGTTGTAGTTTCTCCTGTTGTGCGAGTTGTGCCCTCGGTAGATTCTGCTTCTTCCGTTGTCCAAGTCACAGGAGCCGTTGTAGTTTCTCCTGTTGTGCGAGTTGTGCCCTCGGTAGATTCTGTTTCTTCCGTTGTCCAAGTCACAGGAGCCGTTGTAGTTTCTCCTGTTGTGCGAGTTGTGCCCTCGGTAGATTCTGTTTCTTCAGTTGTCCAAGTCACAGGAGCCGTTGTAGTTTCTCCTGTGGTGCGAGTTGTGCCCTCGGTAGATTCAGTTTCTTTCGTTGTCCGCGTTACAGGAGCCGTTGTAGTTTCCCCTGTGGTCCGAGTTGTGCCCTCGGTAGATTCTGCTTCTTCCGTTGTCCAAGTCACAGGAGCCGTTGTAGTTTCTCCTGTTGTGCGAGTTGTGCCCTCGGTAGATTCTGTTTCTTCCGTTGTCCAAGTCACAGGAGCCGTTGTAGTTTCTCCTGTTGTGCGAGTTGTGCCCTCGGTAGATTCTGTTTCTTCAGTTGTCCAAGTCACAGGAGCCGTTGTAGTTTCTCCTGTTGTGCGAGTTGTGCCCTCGGTAGATTCTGCTTCTTCCGTTGTCCAAGTCACAGGAGCCGTTGTAGTTTCTCCTGTTGTGCGAGTTGTGCCCTCGGTAGATTCTGTTTCTTCCGTTGTCCAAATTACAGGAGCTGTTGTAGTTTCTCCTGTGGTACGTGTTGTGCCCTCGGTAGATTCTGTTTCTTCAGTTGTCTAAGTCACAGGAGCCGTTGTAGTTTCTCCTGTTGTGCGAGTTGTGCCCTCGGTAGATTCTGCTTCTTCCGTTGTCCAAGTCACGGGAGCCGTTGTAGTTTCTCCTGTTGTGCGAGTTGTGCCCTCGGTAGATTCTGTTTCTTCAGTTGTCCAAGTCACAGGAGCCGTTGTAGTTTCTCCTGTGGTGCGAGTTGTGCCCTCGGTAGATTCAGTTTCTTTCGTTGTCCGCGTTACAGGAGCCGTTGTAGTTTCCCCTGTGGTCCGAGTTGTGCCCTCGGTAGATTCTGCTTCTTCCGTTGTCCAAGTCACAGGAGCCGTTGTAGTTTCTCCTGTTGTGCGAGTTGTGCCCTCGGTAGATTCTGTTTCTTCCGTTGTCCAAGTCACAGGAGCCGTTGTAGTTTCTCCTGTTGTGCGAGTTGTGCCCTCGGTAGATTCTGTTTCTTCAATTGTCCAAGTCACAGGAGCCGTTGTAGTTTCTCCTGTTGTGCGAGTTGTGCCCTCGGTAGATTCTGCTTCTTCCGTTGTCCAAGTCACAGGAGCCGTTGTAGTTTCTCCTGTTGTGCGAGTTGTGCCCTCGGTAGATTCTGTTTCTTCCGTTGTCCAAATTACAGGAGCTGTTGTAGTTTCTCCTGTGGTACGTGTTGTGCCCTCGGTAGATTCTGTTTCTTCCGTTGTCCAAGTCACAGGAGCCGTTGTAGTTTCTCCTGTTGTGCGAGTTGTGCCCTCGGTAGATTCTGTTTCTTCAGTTGTCCAAGTCACAGGAGCCGTTGTAGTTTCTCCTGTGGTGCGAGTTGTGCCCTCGGTAGATTCAGTTTCTTTCGTTGTCCGCGTTACAGGAGCCGTTGTAGTTTCCCCTGTGGTCCGAGTTGTGCCCTCGGTAGATTCTGCTTCTTCCGTTGTCCAAGTCACAGGAGCCGTTGTAGTTTCTCCTGTTGTGCGAGTTGTGCCCTCGGTAGATTCTGTTTCTTCCGTTGTCCAAGTCACAGGAGCCGTTGTAGTTTCTCCTGTTGTGCGAGTTGTGCCCTCGGTAGATTCTGTTTCTTCAGTTGTCCAAGTCACAGGAGCCGTTGTAGTTTCTCCTGTTGTGCGAGTTGTGCCCTCGGTAGATTCTGCTTCTTCCGTTGTCCAAGTCACAGGAGCCGTTGTAGTTTCTCCTGTTGTGCGAGTTGTGCCCTCGGTAGATTCTGCTTCTTCCGTTGTCCAAGTCACAGGAGCCGTTGTAGTTTCTCCTGTTGTGCGAGTTGTGCCCTCGGTAGATTCTGTTTCTTCCGTTGTCCAAGTCACAGGAGCCGTTGTAGTTTCTCCTGTTGTGCGAGTTGTGCCCTCGGTAGATTCTGTTTCTTCAGTTGTCCAAGTCACAGGAGCCGTTGTAGTTTCTCCTGTGGTGCGAGTTGTGCCCTCGGTAGATTCAGTTTCTTTCGTTGTCCGCGTTACAGGAGCCGTTGTAGTTTCCCCTGTGGTCCGAGTTGTGCCCTCGGTAGATTCTGCTTCTTCCGTTGTCCAAGTCACAGGAGCCGTTGTAGTTTCTCCTGTTGTGCGAGTTGTGCCCTCGGTAGATTCTGTTTCTTCCGTTGTCCAAGTCACAGGAGCCGTTGTAGTTTCTCCTGTTGTGCGAGTTGTGCCCTCGGTAGATTCTGTTTCTTCAGTTGTCCAAGTCACAGGAGCCGTTGTAGTTTCTCCTGTTGTGCGAGTTGTGCCCTCGGTAGATTCTGCTTCTTCCGTTGTCCAAGTCACAGGAGCCGTTGTAGTTTCTCCTGTTGTGCGAGTTGTGCCCTCGGTAGATTCTGTTTCTTCCGTTGTCCAAATTACAGGAGCTGTTGTAGTTTCTCCTGTGGTACGTGTTGTGCCCTCGGTAGATTCTGTTTCTTCCGTTGTCCAAGTCACAGGAGCCGTTGTAGTTTCTCCTGTTGTGCGAGTTGTGCCCTCGGTAGATTCTGTTTCTTCAGTTGTCCAAGTCACAGGAGCCGTTGTAGTTTCTCCTGTGGTGCGAGTTGTGCCCTCGGTAGATTCAGTTTCTTTCGTTGTCCGCGTTACAGGAGCCGTTGTAGTTTCCCCTGTGGTCCGAGTTGTGCCCTCGGTAGATTCTGCTTCTTCCGTTGTCCAAGTCACAGGAGCCGTTGTAGTTTCTCCTGTTGTGCGAGTTGTGCCCTCGGTAGATTCTGTTTCTTCCGTTGTCCAAGTCACAGGAGCCGTTGTAGTTTCTCCTGTTGTGCGAGTTGTGCCCTCGGTAGATTCTGTTTCTTCAGTTGTCCAAGTCACAGGAGCCGTTGTAGTTTCTCCTGTTGTGCGAGTTGTGCCCTCGGTAGATTCTGCTTCTTCCGTTGTCCAAGTCACAGGAGCCGTTGTAGTTTCTCCTGTTGTGCGAGTTGTGCCCTCGGTAGATTCTGCTTCTTCCGTTGTCCAAGTCACAGGAGCCGTTGTAGTTTCTCCTGTTGTGCGAGTTGTGCCCTCGGTAGATTCTGTTTCTTCCGTTGTCCAAGTCACAGGAGCCGTTGTAGTTTCTCCTGTTGTGCGAGTTGTGCCCTCGGTAGATTCTGTTTCTTCAGTTGTCCAAGTCACAGGAGCCGTTGTAGTTTCTCCTGTGGTGCGAGTTGTGCCCTCGGTAGATTCAGTTTCTTTCGTTGTCCGCGTTACAGGAGCCGTTGTAGTTTCCCCTGTGATCCGAGTTGTGCCCTCGGTAGATTCTGCTTCTTCCGTTGTCCAAGTCACAGGAGCCGTTGTAGTTTCTCCTGTTGTGCGAGTTGTGCCCTCGGTAGATTCTGTTTCTTCCGTTGTCCAAGTCACAGGAGCCGTTGTAGTTTCTCCTGTTGTGCGAGTTGTGCCCTCGGTAGATTCTGTTTCTTCAGTTGTCCAAGTCACAGGAGCCGTTGTAGTTTCTCCTGTTGTGCGAGTTGTGCCCTCGGTAGATTCTGCTTCTTCCGTTGTCCAAGTCACAGGAGCCGTTGTAGTTTCTCCTGTTGTGCGAGTTGTGCCCTCGGTAGATTCTGTTTCTTCCGTTGTCCAAATTACAGGAGCTGTTGTAGTTTCTCCTGTGGTACGTGTTGTGCCCTCGGTAGATTCTGTTTCTTCAGTTGTCTAAGTCACAGGAGCCGTTGTAGTTTCTCCTGTTGTGCGAGTTGTGCCCTCGGTAGATTCTGCTTCTTCCGTTGTCCAAGTCACGGGAGCCGTTGTAGTTTCTCCTGTTGTGCGAGTTGTGCCCTCGGTAGATTCTGTTTCTTCAGTTGTCCAAGTCACAGGAGCCGTTGTAGTTTCTCCTGTGGTGCGAGTTGTGCCCTCGGTAGATTCAGTTTCTTTCGTTGTCCGCGTTACAGGAGCCGTTGTAGTTTCCCCTGTGGTCCGAGTTGTGCCCTCGGTAGATTCTGCTTCTTCCGTTGTCCAAGTCACAGGAGCCGTTGTAGTTTCTCCTGTTGTGCGAGTTGTGCCCTCGGTAGATTCTGTTTCTTCCGTTGTCCAAGTCACAGGAGCCGTTGTAGTTTCTCCTGTTGTGCGAGTTGTGCCCTCGGTAGATTCTGTTTCTTCCGTTGTCCAAGTCACAGGAGCCGTTGTAGTTTCTCCTGTTGTGCGAGTTGTGCCCTCGGTAGATTCTGCTTCTTCCGTTGTCCAAGTCACAGGAGCCATTGTAGTTTCTGCTGTGGTGCGAGTTGTGCCCTCGGTAGATTCTGTTTCTTCCGTTGTCCAAGTCACAGGAGCTGTTGTAGTTTCTCCTGTGGTACGTGTTGTGCCCTCGGTAGATTCAGTTTCTTTCGTTGTCCGCGTTACAGGAGCCATTGTACTTTCTCCTGTGGTCTGAGTTGTGCCCTCGGAAGATTCAGTTTCTTCCGTTGTCCAAGTCACAGGAGCTGTTGTAGTTTCTCCTGTGGTACGTGTTGTGCCCTCGGTAGATTCAGTTTCTTTCGTTGTCCGCGTTACAGGAGCCGTTGTAGTTTCCCCTGTGGTCCGAGTTGTGCCCTCGGAAGATTTAGTTTCTTCCGTTGTCCAAGTTACAGGAGCTGTTGTAGTTTCTCCTGTGGTACGTGTTGTGCCCTCGGTAGATTCAGTTTCTTCCGTTGTCCAAGTCACAGGAGCTGTTGTAGTTTCTCCTGTGGTACGTGTTGTGCCCTCGGTAGATTCAGTTTCTTTCGTTGTCCGCGTTACAGGAGCCGTTGTAGTTTCCCCTGTGGTCCGAGTTGTGCCCTCGGAAGATTTAGTTTCTTCCGTTGTCCAAGTTACAGGAGCTGTTGTAGTTTCTCCTGTGGTACGTGTTGTGCCCTCGGTAGATTCAGTTTCTTTCGTTGTCCGCGTTACAGGAGCCGTTGTAGTTTCTCCTGTGGTGCGAGTTGTGCCCTCGGTAGATTCTGCTTCTTCCGTTGTCCAAGTCACAGGAGCCATTGTAGTTTCTCCTGTGGTCCGAGTTGTGCCTTCAGAAGATTCAGTTTCTTCCGTTGTCCAAATTACAGGAGCTGTTGTAGTTTCTCCTGTGGTACGTGTTGTGCCCTCGGTAGATTCAGGTTCTTTCGTTGTCCGCGTTACAGGAGCCGTTGTAGTTTCTCCTGTGGTACGTGTTGTGCCCTCGGTAGATTCTGCTTCTTCCGTTGTCCAAGTCACAGGAGCCGTTGTAGTTTCTCCTGTTGTGCGAGTTGTGCCCTCGGTAGATTCTGTTTCTTCAGTTGTCCAAGTCACAGGAGCCGTTGTAGTTTCTCCTGTTGTGCGAGTTGTGCCCTCGGTAGATTCTGCTTCTTCCGTTGTCCAAGTCACAGGAGCCGTTGTAGTTTCTCCTGTTGTGCGAGTTGTGCCCTCGGTAGATTCTGTTTCTTCCGTTGTCCAAATTACAGGAGCTGTTGTAGTTTCTCCTGTGGTACGTGTTGTGCCCTCGGTAGATTCTGTTTCTTCAGTTGTCTAAGTCACAGGAGCCGTTGTAGTTTCTCCTGTTGTGCGAGTTGTGCCCTCGGTAGATTCTGCTTCTTCCGTTGTCCAAGTCACGGGAGCCGTTGTAGTTTCTCCTGTTGTGCGAGTTGTGCCCTCGGTAGATTCTGTTTCTTCAGTTGTCCAAGTCACAGGAGCCGTTGTAGTTTCTCCTGTGGTGCGAGTTGTGCCCTCGGTAGATTCAGTTTCTTTCGTTGTCCGCGTTACAGGAGCCGTTGTAGTTTCCCCTGTGGTCCGAGTTGTGCCCTCGGTAGATTCTGCTTCTTCCGTTGTCCAAGTCACAGGAGCCGTTGTAGTTTCTCCTGTTGTGCGAGTTGTGCCCTCGGTAGATTCTGTTTCTTCCGTTGTCCAAGTCACAGGAGCCGTTGTAGTTTCTCCTGTTGTGCGAGTTGTGCCCTCGGTAGATTCTGTTTCTTCCGTTGTCCAAGTCACAGGAGCCGTTGTAGTTTCTCCTGTTGTGCGAGTTGTGCCCTCGGTAGATTCTGCTTCTTCCGTTGTCCAAGTCACAGGAGCCATTGTAGTTTCTGCTGTGGTGCGAGTTGTGCCCTCGGTAGATTCTGTTTCTTCCGTTGTCCAAGTCACAGGAGCTGTTGTAGTTTCTCCTGTGGTACGTGTTGTGCCCTCGGTAGATTCAGTTTCTTTCGTTGTCCGCGTTACAGGAGCCGTTGTAGTTTCTCCTGTGGTGCGAGTTGTGCCCTCGGTAGATTCTGCTTCTTCCGTTGTCCAAGTCACAGGAGCCATTGTAGTTTCTCCTGTGGTCCGAGTTGTGCCTTCAGAAGATTCAGTTTCTTCCGTTGTCCAAATTACAGGAGCTGTTGTAGTTTCTCCTGTGGTACGTGTTGTGCCCTCGGTAGATTCAGGTTCTTTCGTTGTCCGCGTTACAGGAGCCGTTGTAGTTTCTCCTGTGGTACGTGTTGTGCCCTCGGTAGATTCTGCTTCTTCCGTTGTCCAAGTCACAGGAGCCGTTGTAGTTTCTCCTGTTGTGCGAGTTGTGCCCTCGGTAGATTCTGTTTCTTCAGTTGTCCAAGTCACAGGAGCCGTTGTAGTTTCTCCTGTGGTGCGAGTTGTGCCCTCGGTAGATTCAGTTTCTTTCGTTGTCCGCGTTACAGGAGCCGTTGTAGTTTCCCCTGTGGTCCGAGTTGTGCCCTCGGTAGATTCTGCTTCTTCCGTTGTCCAAGTCACAGGAGCCGTTGTAGTTTCTCCTGTTGTGCGAGTTGTGCCCTCGGTAGATTCTGTTTCTTCCGTTGTCCAAGTCACAGGAGCCGTTGTAGTTTCTCCTGTTGTGCGAGTTGTGCCCTCGGTAGATTCTGTTTCTTCAGTTGTCCAAGTCACAGGAGCCGTTGTAGTTTCTCCTGTTGTGCGAGTTGTGCCCTCGGTAGATTCTGCTTCTTCCGTTGTCCAAGTCACAGGAGCCGTTGCAGTTTCTCCTGTTGTGCGAGTTGTGCCCTCGGTAGATTCTGTTTCTTCCGTTGTCCAAATTACAGGAGCTGTTGTAGTTTCTCCTGTGGTGCGAGTTGTGCCCTCGGTAGATTCAGTTTCTTTCGTTGTCCGCGTTACAGGAGCCGTTGTAGTTTCCCCTGTGGTCCGAGTTGTGCCCTCGGTAGATTCTGCTTCTTCCGTTGTCCAAGTCACAGAAGCCGTTGTAGTTTCTCCTGTTGTGCGAGTTGTGCCCTCGGTAGATTCTGTTTCTTCCGTTGTCCAAGTCACAGGAGCCGTTGTAGTTTCTCCTGTTGTGCGAGTTGTGCCCTCGGTAGATTCTGTTTCTTCAGTTGTCCAAGTCACAGGAGCCGTTGTAGTTTCTCCTGTTGTACGAGTTGTGCCCTCGGTAGATTCTGCTTCTTCCGTTGTCCAAGTCACAGGAGCCGTTGTAGTTTCTCCTGTTGTGCGAGTTGTGCCCTCGGTAGATTCTGTTTCTTCCGTTGTCCAAATTACAGGAGCTGTTGTAGTTTCTCCTGTGGTACGTGTTGTGCCCTCGGTAGATTCTGTTTCTTCAGTTGTCCAAGTCACAGGAGCCGTTGTAGTTTCTCCTGTTGTGCGAGTTGTGCCCTCGGTAGATTCTGCTTCTTCCGTTGTCCAAGTCACAGGAGCCGTTGTAGTTTCTCCTGTTGTGCGAGTTGTGCCCTCGGTAGATTCTGCTTCTTCCGTTGTCCAAGTCACGGGAGCCGTTGTAGTTTCTCCTGTTGTGCGAGTTGTGCCCTCGGTAGATTCTGTTTCTTCCGTTGTCCAAGTCACAGGAGCCGTTGTAGTTTCTCCTGTGGTACGTGTTGTGCCCTCGGTAGATTCTGTTTCTTCAGTTGTCCAAGTCACAGGAGCCGTTGTAGTTTCTCCTGTGGTGCGAGTTGTGCCCTCGGTAGATTCTGTTTCTTCCGTTGTCCAAGTCACAGGAGCCGTTGTAGTTTCTCCTGTGGTGCGAGTTGTGCCCTCGGTAGATTCTGTTTCTTCCGTTGTCCAAGTCACAGGAGCCGTTGTAGTTTCTCCTGTGGTGCGAGTTGTGCCCTCGGTAGATTCTGTTTCTTCCGTTGTCCAAGTCACAGGAGCCGTTGTAGTTTCTCCTGTGGTACGTGTTGTGCCCTCGGTAGATTCAGTTTCTTTCGTTGTCCGCGTTACAGGAGCCGTTGCAGTTTCTCCTGTGGTGCGACTTGTGCCCTCGGTAGATTCTGTTTCTTCAGATGTCCAAGTCACAGGAGCCGTTGTAGTTTCTCCTGTGGTACGTGTTGTGCCCTCGGTAGATTCAGTTTCTTCCGTTGTCCAAATTACAGGAGCTGTTGTAGTTTCTCCTGTGGTGCGAGTTGTGCCCTCGGTAGATTCAGTTTCTTTCGTTGTCCGCGTTACAGGAGCCGTTGTAGTTTCCCCTGTGGTCCGAGTTGTGCCCTCGGTAGATTCTGCTTCTTCCGTTGTCCAAGTCACAGGAGCCGTTGTAGTTTCTCCTGTTGTGCGAGTTGTGCCCTCGGTAGATTCTGTTTCTTCCGTTGTCCAAGTCACAGGAGCCGTTGTAGTTTCTCCTGTTGTGCGAGTTGTGCCCTCGGTAGATTCTGTTTCTTCAGTTGTCCAAGTCACAGGAGCCGTTGTAGTTTCTCCTGTTGTGCGAGTTTTGCCCTCGGTAGATTCTGCTTCTTCCGTTGTCCAAGTCACAGGAGCCGTTGTAGTTTCTCCTGTTGTGCGAGTTGTGCCCTCGGTAGATTCTGTTTCTTCCGTTGTCCAAGTCACAGGAGCCGTTGTAGTTTCTCCTGTTGTGCGAGTTGTGCCCTCGGTAGATTCTGTTTCTTCAGTTGTCCAAGTCACAGGAGCCGTTGTAGTTTCTCCTGTTGTGCGAGTTTTGCCCTCGGTAGATTCTGCTTCTTCCGTTGTCCAAGTCACAGGAGCCGTTGCAGTTTCTCCTGTTGTGCGAGTTGTGCCCTCGGTAGATTCTGTTTCTTCCGTTGTCCAAATTACAGGAGCTGTTGTAGTTTCTCCTGTGGTCCGAGTTGTGCCCTCGGAAGATTCAGTTTCTTCCGTTGTCCAAGTCACAGGAGCTGTTGTAGTTTCTCCTGTGGTACGTGTTGTGCCCTCGGTAGATTCAGTTTCTTTCGTTGTCCGCGTTACAGGAACCGTTGTAGTTTCTCCTGTGGTCCGAGTTGTGCCCTCGGAAGATTCAGTTTCTTCCGTTGTCCAAGTTACAGGAGCTGTTGTAGTTTCTCCTGTGGTCCGAGTTGTGCCCTCGGAAGATTCAGTTTCTTCCGTTGTCCAAGTCACAGGAGCTGTTGTAGTTTCTCCTGTGGTACGTGTTGTGCCCTCGGTAGATTCAGTTTCTTCCGTTGTCCAAGTCACAGGAGCTGTTGTAGTTTCTCCTGCGGTACGTGTTGTGCCCTCGGTAGCTTCAGTTTCTTTCGTTGTCCGCGTTACAGGAGCCTTTGCAGTTTCTCCTGTGGTGCGACTTGTGCCCTCGGTAGATTCTGTTTCTTCAGTTGTCCAAGTCACAGGAGCCGTTGTAATTTCTCCTGTTGTGCGAGTTGTGCCCTCGGTAGATTCTGTTTCTTCCGTTGTCCAAGTCACAGGAGCTGCTGTAGTTTCTCCTGTGGTACGTGTTGTGCCCTCGGTAGATTCAGTTTCTTTCGTTGTCCGCGTTACAGGAGCCGTTGTAGTTTCTCCTGTGGTGCGAGTTGTGCCCTCGGTAGATTCAGTTTCTTTCGTTGTCCGCGTTGCAGAAGCCGTTGTAGTTTCTCCTGTGGTGCGAGTTGTGCCCTCGGTAGATTCTGTTTCTTCAGTTGTCCAAGTCACAGGAGCCGTTGTAGTTTCTCCTGTTGTGCGAGTTGTGCCCTCGGTAGATTCTGCTTCTTCCGTTGTCCAAGTCACAGGAGCCATTGTAGTTTCTGCTGTGGTGCGAGTTGTGCCCTCGGTAGATTCTGTTTCTTCCGTTGTCCAAGTCACACGAGCTGCTGTAGCTTCTCCTGTGGTACGTGTTGTGCCCTCGGTAGATTCAGTTTCTTTCGTTGTCCGCGTTACAGGAGCCGTTGTAGTTTCTCCTGTGGTGCGAGTTGTGCCCTCGGTAGATTCAGTTTCTTTCGTTGTCCGCGTTACAGGAGCCGTTGTAGTTTCCCCTGTGGTCCGAGTTGTGCCCTCGGAAGATTCAGTTTCTTCCGTTGTCCAAATTACAGGAGCTGTTGTAGTTTCTCCTGTGGTACGTGTTGTGCCCTCCGTAGATTCAGGTTCTTTCGTTGTCCGCGTTACAGGAGCCGTTGTAGTTTCTCCTGTGGTGCGAGTTGTGCCCTCGGTAGATTCAGTTTCTTTCGTTGTCCGCGTTGCAGAAGCCGTTGTAGTTTCTCCTGTGGTGCGAGTTGTGCCCTCGGTAGATTCAGTTTCTTCCGTTGTCCAAGTCACAGGAGCTGTTGTAGTTTCTCCTGTGGTGCGAGTTGTGCCCTCGGTAGATTCAGTTTCTTTCGTTGTCCGCGTTACAGGAGCCGTTGTAGTTTCCCCTGTGGTCCGAGTTGTGCCCTCGGAAGATTCAGTTTCTTCCGTTGTCCAAATTACAGGAGCTGTTGTAGTTTCTCCTGTGGTACGTGTTGTGCCCTCGGTAGATTCAGTTTCTTTCGTTGTCCGCGTTACAGGAGCCGTTGTAGTTTCTCCTGTGGTGCGAGTTGTGCCCTCGGTAGATTCAGTTTCTTTCGTTGTCCAAGTCACAGGAGCTGTTGTAGTTTCTCCTGTGGTACGTGTTGTGCCCTCGGTAGATTCAGTTTCTTTCGTTGTCCGCGTTGCAGAAGCCGTTGTAGTTTCTCCTGTGGTGCGAGTTGTGCCCTCGGTAGATTCTGTTTCTTCCGTTGTCCAAGTCACAGGAGCTGCTGTAGTTTCTCCTGTGGTACGTGTTGTGCCCTCGGGTGATTCAGGTTCTTTCGTTGTCCGCGTTACAGGAGCCGTTGTAGTTTCTCCTGTGGTACGTGTTGTGCCCTCGGTAGATTCAGTTTCTTTCGTTGTCCGCGTTACAGGAGCCATTGTAGTTTCTCCTGTGGTCCGAGTTGTGCCTTCGGAAGATTCAGTTTCTTCCGTTGTCCAAATTACAGGAGCTGTTGTAGTTTCTCCTGTGGTACGTGTTGTGCCCTCGGTAGATTCAGGTTCTTTCGTTGTCCGCGTTACAGGAGCCGTTGTAGTTTCTCCTGTGGTACGTGTTGTGCCCTCGGTAGATTCAGTTTCTTTCGTTGTCCGCGTTACAGGAGCCCTTGTAGTTTCTCCTGTGGTCCGAGTTGTGCCTTCGGAAGATTCAGTTTCTTCCGTTGTCCAAATTACAGGAGCTGTTGTAGTTTCTCCTGTGGTACGTGTTGTGCCCTCGGTAGATTCAGTTTCTTTCGTTGTCCGCGTTGGAGAAGCCGTTGTAGTTTCTCCTGTGGTGCGAGTTGTGCCCTCGGTAGACTCAGTTTCTTTCGTTGTCCGCGTTACAGGAGCCGTTGTAGTTTCTCCTGTGGTGCGGGTTGTGCCCTCGGTAGATTCAGTTTCTTTCGTTGTCCGCGTTGCAGAAGCCGTTGTAGTTTCTCCTGTGGTACGAGTTGTGCCCTCGGTAGACTCAGTTTCTTCCGTTGTCCAAGTCACAGGAGCCGTTGTAGTTTCTCCTGTTGTGCGAGTTGTGCCCTCGGTAGATTCTGTTTCTTCCGTTGTCCAAATTACAGGAGCTGTTGTAGTTTCTCCTGTGGTACGTGTTGTGCCCTCGGTAGATTCTGTTTCTTCAGTTGTCCAAGTCACAGGAGCCGTTGTAGTTTCTCCTGTTGTGCGAGTTGTGCCCTCGGTAGATTCTGTTTCTTCCGTTGTCCAAGTCACAGGAGCTGTTGTAGTTTCTCCTGTGGTACGTGTTGTGCCCTCGGTAGATTCAGTTTCTTTCGTTGTCCGCGTTACACGAGCCATTGTAGTTTCTCCTGTGGTCCGAGTTGTGCCCTCGGAAGATTCAGTTTCTTCCGTTGTCCAAATTACAGGATCTGTTGTAGTTTCTCCTGTGGTACGTGTTGTGCCCTCGGTAGATTCAGTTTCTTTCGTTGTCCGCGTTACAGGAGCCGTTGTAGTTTCTCCTGTGGTGCGAGTTGTGCCCTCGGTAGATTCAGTTTCTTTCGTTGTCCGCGTTGCAGAAGCCGTTGTAGTTTCTCCTGTGGTGCGAGTTGTGCCCTCGGTAGATTCTGTTTCTTCCGTTGTCCAAGTCACAGGAGCCGTTGTAGTTTCTCCTGTTGTGCGAGTTGTGCTCTCGGTAGATTCTGTTTCTTCCGTTGTCCAAGTCACAGGAGCTGCTGTAGTTTCTCCTGTGGTACGTGTTGTGCCCTCGGTAGATTCAGTTTCTTTCGTTGTCCGCGTTACAGGAGCCGTTGTAGTTTCTCCTGTGGTGCGAGTTGTGCCCTCGGTAGATTCAGTTTCTTTCGTTGTCCGCGTTGCAGAAGCCGTTGTAGTTTCTCCTGTGGTGCGAGTTGTGCCCTCGGTAGATTCTGTTTCTTCAGTTGTCCAAGTCACAGGAGCCGTTGTAGTTTCTCCTGTTGTGCGAGTTGTGCCCTCGGTAGATTCTGCTTCTTCCGTTGTCCAAGTCACAGGAGCCATTGTAGTTTCTGCTGTGGTGCGAGTTGTGCCCTCGGTAGATTCTGTTTCTTCCGTTGTCCAAGTCACACGAGCTGCTGTAGCTTCTCCTGTGGTACGTGTTGTGCCCTCGGTAGATTCAGTTTCTTTCGTTGTCCGCGTTACAGGAGCCGTTGTAGTTTCTCCTGTGGTGCGAGTTGTGCCCTCGGTAGATTCAGTTTCTTTCGTTGTCCGCGTTACAGGAGCCGTTGTAGTTTCCCCTGTGGTCCGAGTTGTGCCCTCGGAAGATTCAGTTTCTTCCGTTGTCCAAATTACAGGAGCTGTTGTAGTTTCTCCTGTGGTACGTGTTGTGCCCTCCGTAGATTCAGGTTCTTTCGTTGTCCGCGTTACAGGAGCCGTTGTAGTTTCTCCTGTGGTGCGAGTTGTGCCCTCGGTAGATTCAGTTTCTTTCGTTGTCCGCGTTGCAGAAGCCGTTGTAGTTTCTCCTGTGGTGCGAGTTGTGCCCTCGGTAGATTCAGTTTCTTCCGTTGTCCAAGTCACAGGAGCTGTTGTAGTTTCTCCTGTGGTGCGAGTTGTGCCCTCGGTAGATTCAGTTTCTTTCGTTGTCCGCGTTACAGGAGCCGTTGTAGTTTCCCCTGTGGTCCGAGTTGTGCCCTCGGAAGATTCAGTTTCTTCCGTTGTCCAAATTACAGGAGCTGTTGTAGTTTCTCCTGTGGTACGTGTTGTGCCCTCGGTAGATTCAGTTTCTTTCGTTGTCCGCGTTACAGGAGCCGTTGTAGTTTCTCCTGTGGTGCGAGTTGTGCCCTCGGTAGATTCAGTTTCTTTCGTTGTCCAAGTCACAGGAGCTGTTGTAGTTTCTCCTGTGGTACGTGTTGTGCCCTCGGTAGATTCAGTTTCTTTCGTTGTCCGCGTTGCAGAAGCCGTTGTAGTTTCTCCTGTGGTGCGAGTTGTGCCCTCGGTAGATTCTGTTTCTTCCGTTGTCCAAGTCACAGGAGCTGCTGTAGTTTCTCCTGTGGTACGTGTTGTGCCCTCGGGTGATTCAGGTTCTTTCGTTGTCCGCGTTACAGGAGCCGTTGTAGTTTCTCCTGTGGTACGTGTTGTGCCCTCGGTAGATTCAGTTTCTTTCGTTGTCCGCGTTACAGGAGCCATTGTAGTTTCTCCTGTGGTCCGAGTTGTGCCTTCGGAAGATTCAGTTTCTTCCGTTGTCCAAATTACAGGAGCTGTTGTAGTTTCTCCTGTGGTACGTGTTGTGCCCTCGGTAGATTCAGGTTCTTTCGTTGTCCGCGTTACAGGAGCCGTTGTAGTTTCTCCTGTGGTACGTGTTGTGCCCTCGGTAGATTCAGTTTCTTTCGTTGTCCGCGTTGGAGAAGCCGTTGTAGTTTCTCCTGTGGTGCGAGTTGTGCCCTCGGTAGACTCAGTTTCTTTCGTTGTCCGCGTTACAGGAGCCGTTGTAGTTTCTCCTGTGGTGCGGGTTGTGCCCTCGGTAGATTCAGTTTCTTTCGTTGTCCGCGTTGCAGAAGCCGTTGTAGTTTCTCCTGTGGTACGAGTTGTGCCCTCGGTAGACTCAGTTTCTTCCGTTGTCCAAGTCACAGGAGCCGTTGTAGTTTCTCCTGTTGTGCGAGTTGTGCCCTCGGTAGATTCTGTTTCTTCCGTTGTCCAAATTACAGGAGCTGTTGTAGTTTCTCCTGTGGTACGTGTTGTGCCCTCGGTAGATTCTGTTTCTTCAGTTGTCCAAGTCACAGGAGCCGTTGTAGTTTCTCCTGTTGTGCGAGTTGTGCCCTCGGTAGATTCTGTTTCTTCCGTTGTCCAAGTCACAGGAGCTGTTGTAGTTTCTCCTGTGGTACGTGTTGTGCCCTCGGTAGATTCAGTTTCTTTCGTTGTCCGCGTTACACGAGCCATTGTAGTTTCTCCTGTGGTCCGAGTTGTGCCCTCGGAAGATTCAGTTTCTTCCGTTGTCCAAATTACAGGATCTGTTGTAGTTTCTCCTGTGGTACGTGTTGTGCCCTCGGTAGATTCAGTTTCTTTCGTTGTCCGCGTTACAGGAGCCGTTGTAGTTTCTCCTGTGGTGCGAGTTGTGCCCTCGGTAGATTCAGTTTCTTTCGTTGTCCGCGTTGCAGAAGCCGTTGTAGTTTCTCCTGTGGTGCGAGTTGTGCCCTCGGTAGATTCTGTTTCTTCCGTTGTCCAAGTCACAGGAGCCGTTGTAGTTTCTCCTGTGGTACGTGTTGTGCCCTCGGTAGATTCAGTTTCTTTCGTTGTCCGCGTTACAGGAGCCGTTGCAGTTTCTCCTGTGGTGCGACTTGTGCCCTCGGTAGATTCTGTTTCTTCAGTTGTCCAAGTCACAGGAGCCGTTGTAGTTTCTCCTGTGGTCCGAGTTGTGCCTTCAGAAGATTCAGTTTCTTCCGTTGTCCAAATTACAGGAGCCGTTGTAGTTTCTCCTGTGGTGCGAGTTGTGCCCTCGGTAGATTCAGTTTCTTTCGTTGTCCGCGTTGCAGAAGCCGTTGTAGTTTCTCCTGTGGTGCGAGTTGTGCCCTCGGTAGATTCAGTTTCTTCCGTTGTCCAAGTCACAGGAGCTGTTGTAGTTTCTACTGTGGTGCGAGTTGTGCCCTCGGTAGATTCTGTTTCTTCCGTTGTATAAGTCACAGGAGCCGTTGTAGTTTCTCCTGTGGTGCGAGTTGTGCCCTCGGTAGATTCTGTTTCTTCCGTTGTCCAAGTCACAGGAGCCGTTGTAGTTTCTCCTGTGGTACGTGTTGTGCCCTCGGTAGATTCAGTTTCTTTCGTTGTCCGCGTTACAGGAGCCGTTGTAGTTTCTCCTGTGGTACGTGTTGTGCCCTCGGTAGATTCAGTTTCTTCCGTTGTCCAAATTACAGGAGCTGTTGTAGTTTCTCCTGTGGTACGTGTTGTGCCCTCGGTAGATTCAGGTTCTTTCGTTGTCCGCGTTACAGGAGCCGTTGTAGTTTCTCCTGTGGTGCGAGTTGTGCCCTCGGTAGATTCAGTTTCTTTCGTTGTCCGCGTTGCAGAAGCCGTTGTAGTTTCTCCTGTTGTGCGAGTTGTGCCCTCGGTAGATTCTGTTTCTTCCGTTGTCCAAGTCACAGGAGCCGTTGTAGTTTCTCCTGTTGTGCGAGTTGTGCCCTCGGTAGATTCTGTTTCTTCCGTTGTCCAAGTCACAGGAGCCGTTGTAGTTTCTCCTGTGGTGCGAGTTGTGCCCTCGGTAGATTCTGTTTCTTCCGTTGTATAAGTCACAGGAGCCGTTGTAGTTTCTCCTGTGGTGCGAGTTGTGCCCTCGGTAGATTCTGTTTCTTCCGTTGTCCAAGTCACAGGAGCCGTTGTAGTTTCTCCTGTGGTACGTGTTGTGCCCTCGGTAGATTCAGTTTCTTTCGTTGTCCGCGTTACAGGAGCCGTTGTAGTTTCTCCTGTGGTACGTGTTGTGCCCTCGGTAGATTCAGTTTCTTCCGTTGTCCAAATTACAGGAGCTGTTGTAGTTTCTCCTGTGGTACGTGTTGTGCCCTCGGTAGATTCAGGTTCTTTCGTTGTCCGCGTTACAGGAGCCGTTGTAGTTTCTCCTATGGTGCGAGTTGTGCCCTCGGTAGATTCAGTTTCTTTCGTTGTCCGCGTTGCAGAAGCCGTTGTAGTTTCTCCTGTTGTGCGAGTTGTGCCCTCGGTAGATTCTGTTTCTTCCGTTGTCGAAGTCACAGGAGCCTTTGTAGTTTCTCCTGTTGTGCGAGTTGTGCCCTCGGTAGATTCTGTTTCTTCCGTTGTCCAAGTCACAGGAGCCGTTGTAGTTTCTCCTGTTGTGCGAGTTGTGCCCTCGGTAGATTCTGTTTCTTCCGTTGTCCAAGTCACAGGAGCCGTTGTAGTTACTCCTGTGGTGCGAGTTGTGCCCTCGGTAGATTCAGTTTCTTCCGTTGTCCAAGTCACAGGAGCCGTTGTAGTTTCTCCTGTTGTGCGAGTTGTGCCCTCGGTAGATTCTGTTTCTTCCGTTGTCCAAGTCACAGGAGCCGTTGTAGTTTCTCCTGTTGTGCGAGTTGTGCCCTCGGTAGATTCTGTTTCTTCCGTTGTCCAAGTCACAGGAGCCGTTGTAGTTTCTCCTGTTGTGCGAGTTGTGCCCTCGGTAGATTCTGCTTCTTCCGTTGTCCAAGTCACAGGAGCCATTGTAGTTTCTGCTGTGGTGCGAGTTGTGCCCTCGGTAGATTCTGTTTCTTCCGTTGTCCAAGTCACAGGAGCTGTTGTAGTTTCTCCTGTGGTACGTGTTGTGCCCTCGGTAGATTCAGTTTCTTTCGTTGTCCGCGTTACAGGAGCCATTGTAGTTTCTCCTGTGGTCTGAGTTGTGCCCTCGGAAGATTCAGTTTCTTCCGTTGTCCAAGTCACAGGAGCTGTTGTAGTTTCTCCTGTGGTACGTGTTGTGCCCTCGGTAGATTCAGTTTCTTTCGTTGTCCGCGTTACAGGAGCCGTTGTAGTTTCTCCTGTGGTGCGAGTTGTGCCCTCGGTAGATTCTGCTTCTTCCGTTGTCCAAGTCACAGGAGCCATTGTAGTTTCTGCTGTGGTGCGAGTTGTGCCCTTGGTAGATTCTGTTTCTTCCGGTGTCCAAGTCACAGGAGCTGCTGTAGTTTCTCCTGTGGTACGTGTTGTGCCCTCGGTAGATTCAGTTTCTTTCGTTGTCCGCGTTACAGGAGCCATTGTAGTTTCTCCTGTGGCCCGAGTTGTGCCTTCGGAAGATTCAGTTTCTTCCGTTGTCCAAATTACAGGAGCTGCTGTAGTTTCTCCTGTGGTACGTGTTGTGCCCTCGGTAGATTTAGTTTCTTCCGTTGTCCAAGTTACAGGAGCTGTTATAGTTTCTCCTGTGGTGCGAGTTGTGCCCTCGGTAGATTCTGCTTCTTCCGTTGTCCAAGTCACAGGAGCCATTGTAGTTTCTGCTGTGGTGCGAGTTGTGCCCTCGGTAGATTCTGTTTCTTCCGGTGTCCAAGTCACAGGAGCTGCTGTAGTTTCTCCTGTGGTACGTGTTGTGCCCTCGGTAGATTCAGTTTCTTTCGTTGTCCGCGTTACAGGAGCCATTGTAGTTTCTCCTGTGGCCCGAGTTGTGCCTTCGGAAGATTCAGTTTCTTCCGTTGTCCAAGTTACAGGAGCTGTTGTAGTTTCTCCTGTGGTGCGAGTTGTGCCCTCGGTAGATTCTGCTTCTTCCGTTGTCCAAGTCACAGGAGCCATTGTAGTTTCTGCTGTGGTGCGAGTTGTGCCCTCGGTAGATTCTGTTTCTTCCGGTGTCCAAGTCACAGGAGCTGCTGTAGTTTCTCCTGTGGTACGTGTTGTGCCCTCGGTAGATTCAGTTTCTTTCGTTGTCCGCGTTACAGGAGCCATTGTAGTTTCTCCTGTGGCCCGAGTTGTGCCTTCGGAAGATTCAGTTTCTTCCGTTGTCCAAATTACAGGAGCTGCTGTAGTTTCTCCTGTGGTACGTGTTGTGCCCTCGGTAGATTCAGTTTCTTTCGTTGTCCGCGTTACAGGAGCCATTGTAGTTTCTCCTGTGGTCCGAGTTGTGCCTTCGGAAGATTCAGTTTCTTCCGTTGTCCAAGTTACAGGAGCTGTTGTAGTTTCTCCTGTGGTGCGAGTTGTGCCCTCGGTAGATTCTGCTTCTTCCGTTGTCCAAGTCACAGGAGCCATTGTAGTTTCTGCTGTGGTGCGAGTTGTGCCCTCGGTAGATTCTGTTTCTTCCGGTGTCCAAGTCACAGGAGCTGCTGTAGTTTCTCCTGTGGTACGTGTTGTGCCCTCGGTAGATTCAGTTTCTTTCGTTGTCCGCGTTACAGGAGCCATTGTAGTTTCTCCTGTGGCCCGAGTTGTGCCTTCGGAAGATTCAGTTTCTTCCGTTGTCCAAATTACAGGAGCTGCTGTAGTTTCTCCTGTGGTACGTGTTGTGCCCTCGGTAGATTCAGTTTCTTTCGTTGTCCGCGTTACAGGAGCCATTGTAGTTTCTCCTGTGGTCCGAGTTGTGCCTTCGGAAGATTCAGTTTCTTCCGTTGTCCAAATTACAGGAGCTGTTGTAGTTTCTCCTGTGGTACGTGTTGTGCCCTCGGTAGATTCAGTTTCTTCCGTTGTCCAAGTCACAGGAGCTGTTGTAGTTTCTCCAGCGGTACGTGTTGTGCCCTCGGTAGCTTCAGTTTCTTTCGTTGTCCGCGTTACAGGAGCCTTTGCAGTTTCTCCTGTGGTGCGACTTGTGCCCTCGGTAGATTCTGTTTCTTCAGTTCTCCAAGTCACAGGAGCCGTTGTAATTTCTCCTGTTGTGCGAGTTGTGCCCTCGGTAGATTCTGTTTCTTCCGTTGTCCAAGTCACAGGAGCTGCTGTAGTTTCTCCTGTGGTACGTGTTGTGCCCTCGGTAGATTCAGTTTCTTTCGTTGTCCGCGTTACAGGAGCCATTGTAGTTTCTCCTGTGGTCCGAGTTGTGCCTTCAGAAGATTCAGTTTCTTCCGTTGTCCAAATTACAGGAGCTGTTGTAGTTTCTCCTGTGGTACGTGTTGTGCCCTCGGTAGATTCAGGTTCTTTCGTTGTCCGCGTTACAGGAGCCGTTGTAGTTTCTCCTGTGGTACGTGTTGTGCCCTCGGTAGATTCAGTTTCTTTCGTTGTCCGCGTTACAGGAGCCATTGTAGTTTCTCCTGTGGTCCGAGTTCTGCCTTCGGAAGATTCAGTTTCTTCCGTTGTCCAAATTACAGGAGCTGTTGTAGTTTCTCCTGTGGTACGTGTTGTGCCCTCGGTAGATTCAGTTTCTTTCGTTGTCCGCGTTGGAGAAGCCGTTGTAGTTTCTCCTGTGGTGCGAGTTGTGCCCTCGGTAGATTCAGTTTCTTCCGTTGTCCAAGTCACAGGAGCTGTTGTAGTTTCTCCTGTGGTGCGAGTTGTGCCCTCGGCAGATTCAGTTTCTTTCGTTGTCCAAGTCACAGGAGCTGTTGTAGTTTCTCCTGTGGTACGTGTTGTGCCCTCGGTAGATTCAGTTTCTTTCGTTGTCCGCGTTACAGGAGCCGTTGTAGTTTCTCCTGTGGTCCGAGTTGTGCCCTCGGAAGATTCAGTTTCTTCCGTTGTCCAAGTTACAGGAGCTGTTGTAGTTTGTCCTGTGGTCCGAGTTGTGCCCTCGGAAGATTCAGTTTCTTCCGTTGTCCAAGTTACAGGAGCTGTTGTAGTTTCTCCTGTGGTGCGAGTTGTGCCCTCGGTAGATTCAGTTTCTTCCGTTGTCCGCGTTACAGGAGCCGTTGTAGTTTCTCCTGTGGTGCGAGTTGTGCCCTCGGTAGATTCTGTTTCTTCCGTTGTCCAAGTCACAGGAGCTGTTGTAGTTTCTCCTGTGGTACGTGTTGTGCCCTCGGTAGATTCAGTTTCTTCCGTTGTCCAAGTCACAGGAGCTGTTGTAGTTTCTCCTGCGGTACGTGTTGTGCCCTCGGTAGCTTCAGTTTCTTTCGTTGTCCGCGTTACAGGAGCCGTTGTAGTTTCTCCTGTGGTGCGAGTTGTGCCCTCGGTAGATTCTGTTTCTTCCGTTGTCCAAGTCACAGAAGCTGTTGTAGTTTCTCCTGTGGTACGTGTTGTGCCCTCGGTAGATTCAGTTTCTTTTGTTGTCCGCGTTACAGGAGCCGTTGTAGTTTCTCCTGTGCTGCGAGTTGTGCCCTCGGTAGATTCTGTTTCTTCCGTTGTCCGCGTTACAGGAGCTGTTGTAGTTTCTCCTATGGTGCGAGTTGTGCCCTCGGTAGTTTCAGTTTCTTCTGTTGTCCAAGTCACAGGAGCCGTTGTAGTGTCTCCTGTGGTACGTGTTGTGCCCTCGGTAGATTCAGTTTCTTTCGTTGTCCGCGTTACAGGAGCCGTTGTAGTTTCTCCTGTGGTGCGAGTTGTGCCCTCGGTAGATTCTGTTTCTTCCGTTGTCCAAGTCACAGGAGCTGTTGTAGTTTCTCCTGTGGTACGTGTTGTGCCCTCGGTAGATTCAGTTTCTTCCGTTGTCCAAGTCACAGGAGCTGTTGTAGTTTCTCCTGCGGTACGTGTTGTGCCCTCGGTAGCTTCAGTTTCTTTCGTTGTCCGCGTTACAGGAGCCGTTGCAGTTTCTCCTGTGGTGCGACTTGTGCCCTCGGTAGATTCAGTTTCTTCCGTTGTCCAAGTCACAGGAGCCGTTGTAGTTTCTCCTGTGGTGCGAGTTGTGCCCTCGGTAGATTCTGTTTCTTCCGTTGTCCAAGTCACAGGAGCTGTTGTAGTTTCTCCTGTGGTACGTGTTGTGCCCTCGGTAGATTCAGTTTCTTCCGTTGTCCAAGTCACAGGAGCTGTTGTAGTTTCCCCTGCGGTACGTGTTGTGCCCTCGGTAGCTTCAGTTTCTTTCGTTGTCCGCGTTACAGGAGCCGTTGCAGTTTCTCCTGTGGTGCGACTTGTGCCCTCGGTAGATTCAGTTTCTTTCGTTGTCCGCGTTACAGGAGCCGTTGTAGTTTCTCCTGTGGTGCGAGTTGTGCCCTCGGTAGATTCTGTTTCTTCCGTTGTCCAAGTCACAGAAGCTGTTGTAGTTTCTCCTGTGGTACGTGTTGTGCCCTCGGTAGATTCAGTTTCTTTCGTTGTCCGCGTTACAGGAGCCGTTGTAGTTTCTCCTGTGGTGCGAGTTGTGCCCTCGGTAGATTCTGTTTCTTCCGTTGTCCAAGTCACAGAAGCTGTTGTAGTTTCTCCTGTGGTACGTGTTGTGTCCTCGGTAGATTCACTTTCTTTCGTTGTCCGCGTTGCGGGAGCCGTTGTAGTTTCTCCTGTGGTGCGAGTTGTGCCCTCGGTAGTTTCAGTTTCTTCCGTTGTCCAAGTCACAGGAGCCGTTGTAGTTTCTCCTGTTATGCGAGTTGTGCCCTCGGTAGTTTCAGTTTCTTCCGTTGTCCAAGTCACAGGAGCCGTTGTAGTTTCTCCTGTGGTGCGAGTTGTGCCCTCGGTAGATTCAGTTTCTTCCGTTGTCGAAGTCGCAGAAGCTGTTGTAGTTTCTCCTGTGGTACGTGTTGTGTCCTCGATAGATTCACTTTCTTTCGTTGTCCGCGTTGCAGGTGCCGTTGTAGTTTCTCCTGTGGTGCGAGTTGTGCCCTCGGTAGTTTCAGTTTCTTCCGTTGTCCAAGTCACAGGAGCCGTTGTAGTTTCTCCTGTGGTGCGAGTTGTGCCCTCGGTAGATTCTGTTTCTTCCGTTGTCCAAGTCACAGAAGCTGTTGTAGTTTCTCCTGTGGTACGTGTTGTGCCCTCGGTAGATTCAGTTTCTTTTGTTGTCCGCGTTACAGGAGCCGTTGTAGTTTCTCCTGTGCTGCGAGTTGTGCCCTCGGTAGATTCTGTTTCTTCCGTTGTCCGCGTTACAGGAGCTGTTGTAGTTTCTCCTATGGTGCGAGTTGTGCCCTCGGTAGTTTCAGTTTCTTCCGTTGTCCAAGTCACAGGAGCCGTTGTAGTGTCTCCTGTGGTACGTGTTGTGCCCTCGGTAGATTCAGTTTCTTTCGTTGTCCGCGTTACAGGAGCCGTTGTAGTTTCTCCTGTGGTGCGAGTTGTGCCCTCGGTAGATTCTGTTTCTTCCGTTGTCCAAGTCACAGGAGCTGTTGTAGTTTCTCCTGTGGTACGTGTTGTGCCCTCGGTAGATTCAGTTTCTTCCGTTGTCCAAGTCACAGGAGCTGTTGTAGTTTCCCCTGCGGTACGTGTTGTGCCCTCGGTAGCTTCAGTTTCTTTCGTTGTCCGCGTTACAGGAGCCGTTGCAGTTTCTCCTGTGGTGCGACTTGTGCCCTCGGTAGATTCAGTTTCTTTCGTTGTCCGCGTTACAGGAGCCGTTGTAGTTTCTCCTGTGGTGCGAGTTGTGCCCTCGGTAGATTCTGTTTCTTCCGTTGTCCAAGTCACAGGAGCTGTTGTAGTTTCTCCTGCGGTAGGTGTTGTGCCCTCGGTAGATTCAGTTTCTGTCGTTGTCCGCGTTACAGGAGCCGTTGTAGTTTCTCCTGTGGTGCGACTTGTGCCCTCGGTAGATTCTGTTTCTTCAGTTGTCCAAGTCACAGGAGCCGTTTTAGTTTCTCCTGTTGTGCGAGTTGTGCCCTCGGTAGATTCTGCTTCTTCCGTTGTCCAAGTCACAGGAGCCATTGTAGTTTCTGCTGTGGTGCGAGTTGTGCCCTCGGTAGATTCTGTTTCTTCCGTTGTCCAAGTCACAGGAGCCATTGTAGTTTCTGCTGTGGTGCGAGTTGTGCCCTCGGTAGATTCTGTTTCTTCCGTTGTCCAAGTCACAGGAGCCGTTGTAGTTTCTCCTGTGGTACGTGTTGTGTCCTTGGTAGATTCTGTTTCTTCCGTTGTCCAAGTCACAGGAGCCGTTGTAGTTTCTCCTGTGGTACGTGTTGTGCCCTCGGTAGATTCAGTTTCATTCGTTGTCCGCGTTACAGGAGCCGTTGTAGTTTCTCCTGTGGTGCGACTTGTGCCCTCGGTAGATTCAGTTTCTTTCGTTGTCCGCGTTACAGAAGCTGTTGTAGTTTCTCCTGTGGTGCGAGTTGTGCACTCGGTAGATTCAGTTTCTTCCGTTGTCCAAGTCACAGGAGCTGTTGTAGTTTCTCCTGCGGTAGGTGTTGTGCCCTCGGTAGATTCAGTTTCTGTCGTTGTCCGCGTTACAGGAGCCGTTGTAGTTTCTGCTGTGGTGCGAGTTGTGCCCTCGGTAGATTCAGTTTCTTCCGTTGTCCAAGTCACAGGAGCTGTTGTAGTTTCCCCTGCGGTACGTGTTGTGCCCTCGGTAGCTTCAGTTTCTTTTGTTGTCCGCGTTACAGGAGCCGTTGCAGTTTCTCCTGTGGTGCGACTTGTGCCCTCGGTAGATTCAGTTTCTTTCGTTGTCCGCGTTACAGAAGCTGTTGTAGTTTCTCCTGTGGTGCGAGTTGTGCACTCGGTAGATTCAGTTTCTTCCGTTGTCCAAGTCACAGGAGCTGTTGTAGTTTCTCCTGCGGTAGGTGTTGTGCCCTCGGTAGATTCAGTTTCTGTCGTTGTCCGCGTTACAGGAGCCGTTGTAGTTTCTCCTGTGGTGCGACTTGTGCCCTCGGTAGATTCTGTTTCTTCAGTTGTCCAAGTCACAGGAGCCGTTTTAGTTTCTCCTGTTGTGCGAGTTGTGCCCTCGGTAGATTCTGCTTCTTCCGTTGTCCAAGTCACAGGAGCCATTGTAGTTTCTGCTGTGGTGCGAGTTGTGCCCTCGGTAGATTCTGTTTCTTCCGTTGTCCAAGTCACAGGAGCCATTGTAGTTTCTGCTGTGGTGCGAGTTGTGCCCTCGGTAGATTCTGTTTCTTCCGTTGTCCAAGTCACAGGAGCCGTTGTAGTTTCTCCTGTGGTACGTGTTGTGTCCTTGGTAGATTCTGTTTCTTCCGTTGTCCAAGTCACAGGAGCCGTTGTAGTTTCTCCTGTGGTACGTGTTGTGCCCTCGGTAGATTCAGTTTCATTCGTTGTCCGCGTTACAGGAGCCGTTGTAGTTTCTCCTGTGGTGCGAGTTGTGCCCTCGGTAGTTTCAGTTTCTTCCGTTGTCCAAGTTACAGGAGCCGTTGTAGTTTCTCCTGTGGTGCGAGTTGTGCCCTCGGTAGATTCAGTTTCTTCCGTTGTCCAAGTCACATGAGCCGTTGTAGTTTCTCCTGTTGTGCGAGTTGTGCCCTCGGTAGATTCTGTTTCTTCAGTTGTCCAAGTCACAGGAGCCGTTTTAGTTTCGCCTGTTGTGCGAGTTGTGCCCTCGGTAGATTCTGTTTCTTCCGTTGTGCGCGTTACAGGAGCCGTTGTAGTTTCTCCTGTGGTACGTGTTGTGCCCTCGGTGGATTCAGTTTCTTTCGTTGTCCGCGTTACAGGAGCCGTTGTAGTTTCTCCTGTGGTGCGAGTTGTGCTCTCAGTAGATTCTGTTTCTTCCGTTGTCCAAGTCACAGAAGCTGTTGTAGTTTCTCCTGTGGTGCGAGTTGTGCACTCGGTAGATTCAGTTTCTTCCGTTGTCCAAGTCACAGGAGCTATTGTAGTTTCTCCTGTGGTACGTGTTGTGCCCTCGGTAGATTCAGTTTCTTTCGTTGTCCGCGTTACAGGAGCTGTTGTAGTTTCTCCTGTGGTGCGAGTTGTGCCCTCGGTAGATTCTGTTTCTTCCGTTGTCCAAGTCACAGAAGCTGTTGTAGTTTCTCCTGTGGTACGTGTTGTGTCCTCGGTAGATTCACTTTCTTTCGTTGTCCGCGTTGCGGGAGGCGTTGTAGTTTCTCCTGTGGTGCGAGTTGTGCCCTCGGTAGTTTCAGTTTCTTCCGTTGTCCAAGTCACAGGAGCCGTTGTAGTTTCTCCTGTTATGCGAGTTGTGCCCTCGGTAGTTTCAGTTTCTTCCGTTGTCCAAGTCGCAGAAGCTGTTGTAGTTTCTCCTGTGGTACGTGTTGTGTCCTCGGTAGATTCACTTTCTTTCGTTGTCCGCGTTGCAGGAGCCGTTGTAGTTTCTCCTGTGGTGCGAGTTGTGCCCTCGGTAGATTCAGTTTCTTTCGTTATCCACGTTACAGGAGCCGTTGTAGTTTCTCCCGTGGTGCGAGTTGTGCCCTCGGTAGATTCAGTTTCTTCCGTTGTCCAAGTCACAGGAGCTGTTGTAGTTTCCCCTGTGGTACGTGTTGTGCCTTCGGTAGATTCAGGTTCTTTCGTTGTCCGCGTTGCAGGAGCCGTTGTAGTTTCTCCTGTGGTGCGAATTGTGCCCTCGGTAGATTCAATTTCTTCCGTTGTCCAAGTCACAGGAGCCGTTGTAGTTTCTCCTGTTGTGCGAGTTGTGCCCTCGGTAGATTCTGTTTCTTCCGTTGTCCAAGTCACAGGAGCCGTTGTAGTTTCTCCTGTGGTGCGAGTTGTGCCCTCGGTAGATGCAGTTTCTTCCGTTGTCCAAGTCACAGGAGCTGTTGTAGTTTTTCCTGTTGTGCGAGTTGTGCCCTCGGTGGATTCAGTTTCTTTCGTTGACCAAGTCAAAGGAGCCGTTGTAGTTTCTCCTGTTGTGCGAGTTGTGCCCTCGGTAGATTTTGTTCCTTCCGTTGTCCAAGTCACAGGAGCCGTTGTAGTTTCTCCTGTTGTGCGAGCTGTGCCCTCGGTAGATTCAGTTTCTTTCGTTGTCCACGTTACAGGAGCCGTTGTAGTTTCTCCTGTGGTACGAGTTGTGACCTCGGTAGATTCAGTTTCTTCCGTTGTCCAAGTCACAGGAGCCGTTGTAGTTTCTCCTGTTGTGCGAGTTGTGCCCTCGGTAGATTCTGTTTCTTCCGTTGTCCAAGTCACAGGAGCCGTTGTAGTTTCTCCTGTTGTGCGAGTTGTGCCCTCGGTAGATTCAGTTTCTTTCGTTGTCCACGTTACAGGAGCCGTTGTAGTTTCTCCTGTGGTGCGAGTTGTGCCCTCGGTAGATTCAGTTTCTTTCGTTGTCCACGTTACAGGAGCCGTTGTAGTTTCTCCTGTGGTGCGAGTTGTGCCCTCGGTAGATTCAGTTTCTTCCGTTGTCCAAGTCACAGGAGCTGTTGTAGTTTCTCCTGTGGTACGTATTGTGCCTTCGGTAGATTCAGTTGCTTTCGTTGTCCGCGTTGCAGGAGCCGTTGTAGTTTCTCCTGTGGTGCGAATTGTGCCCTCGGTAGATTCAATTTCTTCCGTTGTCCAAGTCACAGGAGCCGTTTTAGTTTCTCCTGTTGTGCGAGTTGTGCCCTCGGTAGATTCTGTTTCTTCCGTTGTCCAAGTCACAGGAGCCGTTGTAGTTTCTCCTGTTGTGCGAGTTGTGCCCTCGGTAGATTCAGTTTCTTTCGTTGTCCACGTTACAGGAGCCGTTGTAGTTTCTCCCGTGGTGCGAGTTGTGCCCTCGGTAGATTCAGTTTCTTCCGTTGTCCAAGTCACAGGAGCTGTTGTAGTTTCCCCTGTGGTACGTGTTGTGCCTTCGGTAGATTCAGTTTCTTTCGTTGTCCGCGTTGCAGGAGCCGTTGTAGTTTCTCCTGTGGTGCGAATTGTGCCCTCGGTAGATTCAATTTCTTCCGTTGTCCAAGTCACAGGAGCCGTTGTAGTTTCTCCTGTGGTGCGAGTTGTGCCCTCGGTAGATGCAGTTTCTTCCGTTGTCCAAGTCACAGGAGCCGTTGTAGTTTCTCCTGTGGTGCGAGTTGTGCCCTCGGTAGATGCAGTTTCTTCCGTTGTCCAAGTCACAGGAGCTGTTGTAGTTTCTCCTGTGGTACGTATTGTGCCCTCGGTAGATTCAATTTCTTCCGTTGTCCAAGTCACAGGAGCCGTTGTAGTTTCTCCTGTTGTGCGAGTTGTGCCCTCGGTAGATTCTGTTTCTTCCGTTGTCCAAGTCACAGGAGCCGTTGTAGTTTCTCCTGTTGTGCGAGTTGTGCCCTCGGTAGATTCAGTTTCTTTCGTTGTCCACGTTACAGGAGCCGTTGTAGTTTCTCCCGTGGTGCGAGTTGTGCCCTCGGTAGATTCAGTTTCTTCCGTTGTCCAAGTCACAGGAGCTGTTGTAGTTTCTCCTGTGGTACGTGTTGTGCCTTCGGTAGATTCAGTTTTTTTCGTTGTCCGCGTTGCAGGAGCCGTTGTAGTTTCTCCTGTGGTGCGAGTTGTGCCCTCGGTAGATTCAATTTCTTCCGTTGTCCAAGTCACAGGAGCCGTTGTAGTTTTTCCTGTTGTGCGAGTTGTGCCCTCGGTGGATTCAGTTTCTTTCGTTGTCCAAGTCACAGGAGCCGTTGTAGTTTCTCCTGTTGTGCGAGTTGTGCCCTCGGTAGATTCTGTTTCTTCCGTTGTCCAAGTCACAGGAGCCGTTGTAGTTTCTCCTGTTGTGCGAGTTGTGCCCTCGGTAGATTCAGTTTCTTTCGTTGTCCACGTTACAGGAGCCGTTGTAGTTTCTCCTGTGGTACGAGTTGTGCCCTCGGTAGATTCAGTTTCTTCCGTTGTCCAAGTCACAGGAGCCGTTGTAGTTTCTCCTGTTGTGCGAGTTGTGCCCTCGGTAGATTCTGTTTCTTCCGTTGTCCAAGTCACAGGAGCCGTTGTAGTTTCTCCTGTTGTGCGAGTTGTGCCCTCGGTAGATTGAGTTTCTTTCGTTGTCCACGTTACAGGAGCCGTTGTAGTTTCTCCTGTGGTGCGAGTTGTGCCCTCGGTAGATTCAGTTTCTTTCGTTGTCCACGTTACAGGAGCCGTTGTAGTTTCTCCTGTGGTACGAGTTGTGCCCTCGGTAGATTCAGTTTGTTCCGTTGTCCAAGTCACAGGAGCCGTTGTAGTTTCTCCTGTTGTGCGAGTTGTGCCCTCGGTAGATTCTGTTTCTTCCGTTGTCCAAGTCACAGGAGCCGTTGTAGTTTCTCCTGTTGTGCGAGTTGTGCCCTCGGTAGGTTCAGTTTCTTTCGTTGTCCACGTTACAGGAGCCGTTGTAGTTTCTCCTGTGGTGCGAATTGTGGCCTCGGTAGATTCAATTTCTTCCGTTGTCCAAGTCACAGGAGCCGTTGTAGTTTCTCCTGTTGTGCGAGTTGTGCCCTCGGTAGATTCTGTTTCTACCGTTGTCCAAGTCACAGGAGCCGTTGTAGTTTCTCCTGTTGTGCGAGTTGTGCCCTCGGTAGATTCAGTTTCTTTCGTTGTCCACGTTACAGGAGCCGTTGTAGTTTCTCCCGTGGTGCGAGTTGTTCCCTCGGTAGATTCAATTTCTTCCGTTGTCCAAGTCACAGGAGCCGTTGTAGTTTCTCCTGTTGTGCGAGTTGTGCCCTCGGTAGATTCTGTTTCTTCCGTTGTCCAAGTCATAGGAGCCGTTGTAGTTTCTCCTGTTGTGCGTGTTGTGCCCTCGGTAGATTCAGTTTCTTTCGTTGTCCACGTTACAGGAGCCGTTGTAGTTTCTCCCGTGGTGCGAGTTGTGCCCTCGGTAGATTCAGTTTCTTCCGTTGTCCAAGTCACAGGAGCTGTTGTAGTTTCTCCTGTGGTACGTGTTGTGCCTTCGGTAGATTCAGTTTCTTTCGTTGTCCGCGTTGCAGGAGCCGTTGTAGTTTCTCCTGTGGTGCGAGTTGTGCCCTCGGTAGATTCAGTTTCTTTCGTTGTCCACGTTACAGGAGCCGTTGTAGTTTCTCCTGTGGTACGAGTTGTGCCCTCGGTAGATTCAGTTTCTTCCGTTGTCCAAGTCACAGAAGCTGTTGTAGTTTCTCCTGTGGTGCGAGTTGTGCACTCGGTAGATTCAGTTTCTTCCGTTGTCCAAGTCACAGGAGCTATTGTAGTTTCTCCTGTGGTACGTGTTGTGCCCTCGGTAGATTCAGTTTCTTTCGTTGTCCGCGTTACAGGAGCTGTTGTAGTTTCTCCTGTGGTGCGAGTTGTGCCCTCGGTAGATTCTGTTTCTTCCGTTGTCCAAGTCACAGAAGCTGTTGTAGTTTCTCCTGTGGTACGTGTTGTGTCCTCGGTAGATTCACTTTCTTTCGTTGTCCGCGTTGCGGGAGGCGTTGTAGTTTCTCCTGTGGTGCGAGTTGTGCCCTCGGTAGTTTCAGTTTCTTCCGTTGTCCAAGTCACAGGAGCCGTTGTAGTTTCTCCTGTTATGCGAGTTGTGCCCTCGGTAGTTTCAGTTTCTTCCGTTGTCCAAGTCGCAGAAGCTGTTGTAGTTTCTCCTGTGGTACGTGTTGTGTCCTCGGTAGATTCACTTTCTTTCGTTGTCCGCGTTGCAGGAGCCGTTGTAGTTTCTCCTGTGGTGCGAGTTGTGCCCTCGGTAGATTCAGTTTCTTTCGTTATCCACGTTACAGGAGCCGTTGTAGTTTCTCCCGTGGTGCGAGTTGTGCCCTCGGTAGATTCAGTTTCTTCCGTTGTCCAAGTCACAGGAGCTGTTGTAGTTTCCCCTGTGGTACGTGTTGTGCCTTCGGTAGATTCAGGTTCTTTCGTTGTCCGCGTTGCAGGAGCCGTTGTAGTTTCTCCTGTGGTGCGAATTGTGCCCTCGGTAGATTCAATTTCTTCCGTTGTCCAAGTCACAGGAGCCGTTGTAGTTTCTCCTGTTGTGCGAGTTGTGCCCTCGGTAGATTCTGTTTCTTCCGTTGTCCAAGTCACAGGAGCCGTTGTAGTTTCTCCTGTGGTGCGAGTTGTGCCCTCGGTAGATGCAGTTTCTTCCGTTGTCCAAGTCACAGGAGCTGTTGTAGTTTTTCCTGTTGTGCGAGTTGTGCCCTCGGTGGATTCAGTTTCTTTCGTTGACCAAGTCAAAGGAGCCGTTGTAGTTTCTCCTGTTGTGCGAGTTGTGCCCTCGGTAGATTTTGTTCCTTCCGTTGTCCAAGTCACAGGAGCCGTTGTAGTTTCTCCTGTTGTGCGAGCTGTGCCCTCGGTAGATTCAGTTTCTTTCGTTGTCCACGTTACAGGAGCCGTTGTAGTTTCTCCTGTGGTACGAGTTGTGACCTCGGTAGATTCAGTTTCTTCCGTTGTCCAAGTCACAGGAGCCGTTGTAGTTTCTCCTGTTGTGCGAGTTGTGCCCTCGGTAGATTCTGTTTCTTCCGTTGTCCAAGTCACAGGAGCCGTTGTAGTTTCTCCTGTTGTGCGAGTTGTGCCCTCGGTAGATTCAGTTTCTTTCGTTGTCCACGTTACAGGAGCCGTTGTAGTTTCTCCTGTGGTGCGAGTTGTGCCCTCGGTAGATTCGGTTTCTTTCGTTGTCCACGTTACAGGAGCCGTTGTAGTTTCTCCTGTGGTGCGAGTTGTGCCCTCGGTAGATTCAGTTTCTTCCGTTGTCCAAGTCACAGGAGCTGTTGTAGTTTCTCCTGTGGTACGTATTGTGCCTTCGGTAGATTCAGTTGCTTTCGTTGTCCGCGTTGCAGGAGCCGTTGTAGTTTCTCCTGTGGTGCGAATTGTGCCCTCGGTAGATTCAATTTCTTCCGTTGTCCAAGTCACAGGAGCCGTTTTAGTTTCTCCTGTTGTGCGAGTTGTGCCCTCGGTAGATTCTGTTTCTTCCGTTGTCCAAGTCACAGGAGCCGTTGTAGTTTCTCCTGTTGTGCGAGTTGTGCCCTCGGTAGATTCAGTTTCTTTCGTTGTCCACGTTACAGGAGCCGTTGTAGTTTCTCCCGTGGTGCGAGTTGTGCCCTCGGTAGATTCAGTTTCTTCCGTTGTCCAAGTCACAGGAGCTGTTGTAGTTTCCCCTGTGGTACGTGTTGTGCCTTCGGTAGATTCAGTTTCTTTCGTTGTCCGCGTTGCAGGAGCCGTTGTAGTTTCTCCTGTGGTGCGAATTGTGCCCTCGGTAGATTCAATTTCTTCCGTTGTCCAAGTCACAGGAGCCGTTGTAGTTTCTCCTGTGGTGCGAGTTGTGCCCTCGGTAGATGCAGTTTCTTCCGTTGTCCAAGTCACAGGAGCCGTTGTAGTTTCTCCTGTGGTGCGAGTTGTGCCCTCGGTAGATGCAGTTTCTTCCGTTGTCCAAGTCACAGGAGCTGTTGTAGTTTCTCCTGTGGTACGTATTGTGCCCTCGGTAGATTCAATTTCTTCCGTTGTCCAAGTCACAGGAGCCGTTGTAGTTTCTCCTGTTGTGCGAGTTGTGCCCTCGGTAGATTCTGTTTCTTCCGTTGTCCAAGTCACAGGAGCCGTTGTAGTTTCTCCTGTTGTGCGAGTTGTGCCCTCGGTAGATTCAGTTTCTTTCGTTGTCCACGTTACAGGAGCCGTTGTAGTTTCTCCCGTGGTGCGAGTTGTGCCCTCGGTAGATTCAGTTTCTTCCGTTGTCCAAGTCACAGGAGCTGTTGTAGTTTCTCCTGTGGTACGTGTTGTGCCTTCGGTAGATTCAGTTTTTTTCGTTGTCCGCGTTGCAGGAGCCGTTGTAGTTTCTCCTGTGGTGCGAGTTGTGCCCTCGGTAGATTCAATTTCTTCCGTTGTCCAAGTCACAGGAGCCGTTGTAGTTTTTCCTGTTGTGCGAGTTGTGCCCTCGGTGGATTCAGTTTCTTTCGTTGTCCAAGTCACAGGAGCCGTTGTAGTTTCTCCTGTTGTGCGAGTTGTGCCCTCGGTAGATTCTGTTTCTTCCGTTGTCCAAGTCACAGGAGCCGTTGTAGTTTCTCCTGTTGTGCGAGTTGTGCCCTCGGTAGATTCAGTTTCTTTCGTTGTCCACGTTACAGGAGCCGTTGTAGTTTCTCCTGTGGTACGAGTTGTGCCCTCGGTAGATTCAGTTTCTTCCGTTGTCCAAGTCACAGGAGCCGTTGTAGTTTCTCCTGTTGTGCGAGTTGTGCCCTCGGTAGATTCTGTTTCTTCCGTTGTCCAAGTCACAGGAGCCGTTGTAGTTTCTCCTGTTGTGCGAGTTGTGCCCTCGGTAGATTGAGTTTCTTTCGTTGTCCACGTTACAGGAGCCGTTGTAGTTTCTCCTGTGGTGCGAGTTGTGCCCTCGGTAGATTCAGTTTCTTTCGTTGTCCACGTTACAGGAGCCGTTGTAGTTTCTCCTGTGGTACGAGTTGTGCCCTCGGTAGATTCAGTTTGTTCCGTTGTCCAAGTCACAGGAGCCGTTGTAGTTTCTCCTGTTGTGCGAGTTGTGCCCTCGGTAGATTCTGTTTCTTCCGTTGTCCAAGTCACAGGAGCCGTTGTAGTTTCTCCTGTTGTGCGAGTTGTGCCCTCGGTAGGTTCAGTTTCTTTCGTTGTCCACGTTACAGGAGCCGTTGTAGTTTCTCCTGTGGTGCGAATTGTGGCCTCGGTAGATTCAATTTCTTCCGTTGTCCAAGTCACAGGAGCCGTTGTAGTTTCTCCTGTTGTGCGAGTTGTGCCCTCGGTAGATTCTGTTTCTACCGTTGTCCAAGTCACAGGAGCCGTTGTAGTTTCTCCTGTTGTGCGAGTTGTGCCCTCGGTAGATTCAGTTTCTTTCGTTGTCCACGTTACAGGAGCCGTTGTAGTTTCTCCCGTGGTGCGAGTTGTTCCCTCGGTAGATTCAATTTCTTCCGTTGTCCAAGTCACAGGAGCCGTTGTAGTTTCTCCTGTTGTGCGAGTTGTGCCCTCGGTAGATTCTGTTTCTTCCGTTGTCCAAGTCATAGGAGCCGTTGTAGTTTCTCCTGTTGTGCGTGTTGTGCCCTCGGTAGATTCAGTTTCTTTCGTTGTCCACGTTACAGGAGCCGTTGTAGTTTCTCCCGTGGTGCGAGTTGTGCCCTCGGTAGATTCAGTTTCTTCCGTTGTCCAAGTCACAGGAGCTGTTGTAGTTTCTCCTGTGGTACGTGTTGTGCCTTCGGTAGATTCAGTTTCTTTCGTTGTCCGCGTTGCAGGAGCCGTTGTAGTTTCTCCTGTGGTGCGAGTTGTGCCCTCGGTAGATTCAGTTTCTTTCGTTGTCCACGTTACAGGAGCCGTTGTAGTTTCTCCTGTGGTACGAGTTGTGCCCTCGGTAGATTCAGTTTCTTCCGTTGTCCAAGTCACAGGAGCCGTTGTAGTTTCTCCTGTTGTGCGAGTTGTGCCCTCGGTAGATTCTGTTTCTTCCGTTGTCCAAGTCACAGGAGCCGTTGTAGTTTCTCCTGTTGTGCGAGTTGTGCCCTCGGTAAATTCAGTTTCTTTCGTTGTCCACGTTACAGGAGCCGTTGTAGTTTCTCCTGTGGTACGAGTTGTGCCCTCGGTAGATTCAGTTTCTTCCGTTGTCCAAGTCACAGGAGCCGTTGTAGTTTCTCCTGTTGTGCGAGTTGTGCCCTCGGTAGATTCTGTTTCTTCCGTTGTCCAAGTCACAGGAGCTGTTGTAGTTTCTCCTGTGGTACGTGTTGTGCCTTCGGTAGATTCAGTTTCTTTCGTTGTCCGCGTTGCAGGAGCCGTTGTAGTTTCTCCTGTGGTGCGAATTGTGCCCTCGGTAGATTCAATTTCTTCCGTCGTCCAAGTCACAGGAGCCGTTGTAGTTTCGCCTGTTGTGCGAGTTGTGCCCTCGGTAGATTCTGTTTCTTCCGTTGTCCAAGTCACAGGAGCCGTTGTAGTTTCTCCTGTGGTGCGAGTTGTGCCCTCGGTAGATGCAGTTTCTTCCGTTGTCCAAGTCACAGGAGCTGTTGTAGTTTCTCCTGTGGTACGTATTGTGCCTTCGGTAGATTCAGTTTCTTTCGTTGTCCGCGTTGCAGGAGCCGTTGTAGTTTCTCCTGTGGTGCGAATTGTGCCCTCGGTAGATTCTGTTTCTTCCGTTGTCCAAGTCATAGGAGCCGTTGTAGTTTCTCCTGTTGTGCGAGTTGTGCCCTCGGTAGATTCAGTTTCTTTCGTTGTCCACGTTACAGGAGCCGTTGTAGTTTCTCCCGTGGTGCGAGTTGTGCCCTCGGTAGATTCAGTTTCTTCCGTTGTCCAAGTCACAGGAGCTGTTGTTGTTTCTCGTGTGGTACGTGTTGTGCCTTCGGTAGATTCAGTTTCTTTCGTTGTCCGCGTTGCAGGAGCCGTTGTAGTTTCTCCTGTGGTGCGAGTTGTGCCCTCGGTAGATTCAATTTCTTCCGTTGTCCAAGTCACAGGAGCCGTTGTAGTTTCTCCTGTTGTGCGAGTTGTGCCCTCGGTAGATTCTGTTTCTTCCGTTGTCCAAGTCACAGGAGCCGTTGTAGTTTTTCCTGTTGTGCGAGTTGTGCCCTCGGTAGATTCTGTTTCTTCCGTTGTCCAAGTCACAGGAGCCGTTGTAGTTTCTCCTGTTGTGCGAGTTGTGCCCTCGGTAGATTCAGTTTCTTTCGTTGTCCACGTTACAGGAGCCGTTGTAGTTTCTCCCGTGGTGCGAGTTGTGCCCTCGGTAGATTCAGTTTCTTCCGTTGTCCAAGTCACAGGAGCTGTTGTAGTTTCTCCTGTGGTGCGTGTTGTGCCTTCGGTAGATTCAGTTTCTTTCGTTGTCCTCGTTGCAGGAGCCGTTGTAGTTTCTCCTGTGGTGCGAATTGTGCCCTCGGTAGATTCAATTTCTTCCGTTGTCCAAGTCACAGGAGCCGTTGTAGTTTCTCCTGTTGTGCGAGTTGTGCCCTCGGTAGATTCTGTTTCTTCCGTTGTCCAAGTCACAGGAGCCGTTGTAGTTTCTCCTGTTGTGCGAGTTGTGCCCTCGGTAGATTCAGTTTCTTTCGTTGTCCGCGTTGCAGGAGCCGTTATAGTTTCTCCTGTGGTGCGAATTGTGCCCTCGGTAGATTCAATTTCTTCCGTTGTCCAAGTCACAGGAGCCGTTGTAGTCTTTCCTGTTGTGCGAGTTGTGCCCTCGGTGGATTCAGTTTCTTTTGTTGTCCAAGTCACAGGAGCCGTTGTAGTTTCTCCTGTTGTGCGAGTTGTGCCCTCGGTAGATTCTGTTTCTTCCGTTGTCCAAGTCACAGGAGCCGTTGTAGTCTTTCCTGTTGTGCGAGTTGTGCCCTCGGTGGATTCAGTTTCTTTTGTTGTCCAAGTCACAGGAGCCGTTGTAGTTTCTCCTGTTGTGCGAGTTGTGCCCTCGGTAGATTCTGTTTCTTCCGTTGTCCAAGTCACAGGAGCCGTTGTAGTTTCTCCTGTTGTGCGAGTTGTGCTCTCGGTAGATTCAGTTTCTTTCGTTGTCCACGTTACAGGAGCCGTTGTAGTTTCTCCCGTGGTGCGAGTTGTGCCCTCGGTAGATTCAGTTTCTTCCGTTGTCCAAGTCACAGGAGCTGTTGTAGTTTCTCCTGTGGTACGTGTTGTGCCTTCGGTAGATTCAGTTTCTTTCGTTGTCCGCGTTGCAGGAGCCGTTGTAGTTTCTCCAGTGGTGCGAATTGTGCCCTCGGTAGATTCAATTTCTTCCGTTGTCCAAGTCACAGGAGCCGTTGTAGTTTCTCCTGTTGTGCGAGTTGTGCCCTCGGTAGATTCTGTTTCTTCCGTTGTCCAAGTCACAGGAGCCGTTGTAGTTTCTCCTGTTGTGCGAGTTGTGCCCTCGGTAGATTCAGTTTCTTTCGTTGTCCACGTTACAGGAGCCGTTGTAGTTTCTCCCGTGGTGCGAGTTGTGCCCTCGGTAGATTCAGTTTCTTCCGTTGTCCAAGTCACAGGAGCTGTTGTAGTTTCTCCTGTGGTACGTGTTGTGCCTTCGGTAGATTCAGTTTCTTTCGTTGTCCGCGTTGCAGGAGCCGTTGTAGTTTCTCCTGTGGTGCGAATTGTGCCCTCGGTAGATTCAATTTCTTCCGTTGTCCAAGTCACAGGAGCCGTTGTAGTTTCTCCTGTTGTGCGAGTTGTGCCCTCGGTAGATTCTGTTTCTTCCGTTGTCCAAGTCACAGGAGCCGTTGTAGTTTCTCCTGTGGTGCGAATTGTGCCCTCGGTAGATTCAATTTCTTTCGTTGTCCAAGTCACAGGAGCCGTTGTAGTCTTTCCTGTTGTGCGAGTTGTGCCCTCGGTGGATTCAGTTTCTTTTGTTGTCCAAGTCACAGGAGCCGTTGTAGTTTCTCCTGTTGTGCGAGTTGTGCCCTCGGTAGATTCTGTTTCTTCCGTTGTCCAAGTCACAGGAGCCGTTGTAGTCTTTCCTGTTGTGCGAGTTGTGCCCTCGGTGGATTCAGTTTCTTTTGTTGTCCAAGTCACAGGAGCCGTTGTAGTTTCTCCTGTTGTGCGAGTTGTGCCCTCGGTAGATTCTGTTTCTTCCGTTGTCCAAGTCACAGGAGCTGTTGTAGTTTCTCCTGTGGTACGTGTTGTGCCTTCGGTAGATTCAGTTTCTTTCGTTGTCCGCGTTGCAGGAGCCGTTGTAGTTTCTCCTGTGGTGCGAATTGTGCCCTCGGTAGATTCAATTTCTTCCGTTGTCCAAGTCACAGGAGCCGTTGTAGTTTCTCCTGTTGTGCGAGTTGTGCCCTCGGTAGATTCTGTTTCTTCCGTTGTCCAAGTCACAGGAGCCGTTGTAGTTTCTCCTGTGGTGCGAATTGTGCCCTCGGTAGATTCAATTTCTTCCGTTGTCCAAGTCACAGGAGCCGTTGTAGTCTTTCCTGTTGTGCGAGTTGTGCCCTCGGTGGATTCAGTTTCTTTTGTTGTCCAAGTCACAGGAGCCGTTGTAGTTTCTCCTGTTGTGCGAGTTGTGCCCTCGGTAGATTCTGTTTCTTCCGTTGTCCAAGTCACAGGAGCCGTTGTAGTCTTTCCTGTTGTGCGAGTTGTGCCCTCCGTGGATTCAGTTTCTTTTGTTGTCCAAGTCACAGGAGCCGTTGTAGTTTCTCCTGTTGTGCGAGTTGTGCCCTCGGTAGATTCTGTTTCTTCCGTTGTCCAAGTCACAGGAGCTGTTGTAGTTTCTCCTGTGGTACGTGTTGTGCCCTCGGTAGATTCAGTTTCTTTCGTTGTCCGCGTTGCAGGAGCCGTTGTAGTTTCTCCTGTGGTGCGAGTTGTGCCCTCGGTAGATTCAGTTTCTTCCGTTGTCCAAGTCACAGGAGCTGTTGTAGTTTCTCCTGTGGTACGTATTGTGCCTTCGGTAGATTCAGTTTCTTTCGTTGTCCGCGTTGCAGGAGCCGTTGTAGTTTCTCCTGTGGTGCGAATTGTGGCCTCGGTAGATTCAATTTCTTCCGTTGTCCAAGTCACAGGAGCCGTTGTAGTTTCTCCTGTTGTGCGAGTTGTGCCCTCGGTAGATTCTGTTTCTACCGTTGTCCAAGTCACAGGAGCCGTGGTAGTTTCTCCTGTTGTGCGAGTTGTGCCCTCGGTAGATTCAGTTTCTTTCGTTGTCCACGTTACAGGAGCCGTTGTAGTTTCTCCCGTGGTGCGAGTTGTGCCCTCGGTAGATTCAATTTCTTCCGTTGTCCAAGTCACAGGAGCCGTTGTAGTTTCTCCTGTTGTGCGAGTTGTGCCCTCGGTAGATTCTGTTTCTTCCGTTGTCCAAGTCATAGGAGCCGTTGTAGTTTCTCCTGTTGTGCGTGTTGTGCCCTCGGTAGATTCAGTTTCTTTCGTTGTCCACGTTACAGGAGCCGTTGTAGTTTCTCCCGTGGTGCGAGTTGTGCCCTCGGTAGATTCAGTTTCTTCCGTTGTCCAAGTCACAGGAGCTGTTGTAGTTTCTCCTGTGGTACGTGTTGTGCCCTCGGTAGATTCAGTTTCTTTCGTTGTCCGCGTTGCAGGAGCCGTTGTAGTTTCTCCTGTGGTGCGAGTTGTGCCCTCGGTAGATTCAGTTTCTTCCGTTGTCCAAGTCACAGGAGCTGTTGTAGTTTCTCCTGTGGTACGTATTGTGCCTTCGGTAGATTCAGTTTCTTTCGTTGTCCGCGTTGCAGGAGCCGTTGTAGTTTCTCCTGTGGTGCGAATTGTGGCCTCGGTAGATTCAATTTCTTCCGTTGTCCAAGTCACAGGAGCCGTTGTAGTTTCTCCTGTTGTGCGAGTTGTGCCCTCGGTAGATTCTGTTTCTACCGTTGTCCAAGTCACAGGAGCCGTTGTAGTTTCTCCTGTTGTGCGAGTTGTGCCCTCGGTAGATTCAGTTTCTTTCGTTGTCCACGTTACAGGAGCCGTTGTAGTTTCTCCCGTGGTGCGAGTTGTGCCCTCGGTAGATTCAATTTCTTCCGTTGTCCAAGTCACAGGAGCCGTTGTAGTTTCTCCTGTTGTGCGAGTTGTGCCCTCGGTAGATTCTGTTTCTTCCGTTGTCCAAGTCATAGGAGCCGTTGTAGTTTCTCCTGTTGTGCGTGTTGTGCCCTCGGTAGATTCAGTTTCTTTCGTTGTCCACGTTACAGGAGCCGTTGTAGTTTCTCCCGTGGTGCGAGTTGTGCCCTCGGTAGATTCAGTTTCTTTCGTTGTTCGCGTTGCAGGAGCCGTTGTAGTTTCTCCTGTGGTGCGAGTTGTGCCCTCGGTAGATTCAATTTCTTCCGTTGTCCAAGTCACAGGAGCCGTTGTAGTTTCTCCTGTTGTGCGAGTTGTGCCCTCGGTAGATTCAGTTTCTTTCGTTGTCCACGTTACAGGAGCCGTTGTAGTTTCTCCTGTGGTACGAGTTGTGCCCTCGGTAGATTCAGTTTCTTCCGTTGTCCAAGTCACAGGAGCCGTTGTAGTTTCTCCTGTTGTGCGAGTTGTGCCCTCGGTAGATTCTGTTTCTTCCGTTGTCCAAGTCACAGGAGCCGTTGTAGTTTCTCCTGTTGTGCGAGTTGTGCCCTCGGTAAATTCAGTTTCTTTCGTTGTCCACGTTACAGGAGCCGTTGTAGTTTCTCCTGTGGTGCGAGTTGTGCCCTCGGTAGATTCAGTTTCTTCCGTTGTCCAAGTCACAGGAGCTGTTGTAGTTTCTCCTGTGGTACGTGTTGTGCCTTCGGTAGATTCTGTTTCTTCCGTTGTCCAACTCACAGGAGCCGTTGTAGTTTCTCCTGTGGTACGTGTTGTGCCTTCGGTAGATTCTGTTTCTTCCGTTGTCCAAGTCACAGGAGCCGTTGTAGTTTCTCCTGTGGTACGAGTTGTGCCCTCGGTAGATTCAGTTTCTTCCGTTGTCCAAGTCACAGGAGCCGTTGTAGTTTCTCCTGTTGTGCGAGTTGTGCCCTCGGTAGATTCTGTTTCTTCCGTTGTCCAAGTCACAGGAGCCGTTGTAGTTTCTCCTGTTGTGCGAGTTGTGCCCTCGGTAAATTCAGTTTCTTTCGTTGTCCACGTTACAGGAGCCGTTGTAGTTTCTCCTGTGGTGCGAGTTGTGCCCTCGGTAGATTCAGTTTCTTCCGTTGTCCAAGTCACAGGAGCTGTTGTAGTTTCTCCTGTGGTACGTATTGTGCCTTCGGTAGATTCAGTTTCTTTCGTTGTCCGCGTTGCAGGAGCCGTTGTAGTTTCTCCTGTGGTGCGAATTGTGCCCTCGGTAGATTCAATTTCTTCCGTTGTCCAAGTCACAGGAGCCGTTGTAGTTTCTCCTGTTGTGCGAGTTGTGCCCTCGGTAGATTCTGTTTCTTCCGTTGTCCAAGTCACAGGAGCCGTTGTAGTTTCTCCTGTTGTGCGAGTTGTGCCCTCGGTAGATTCAGTTTCTTCCGTTGTCCAAGTCACAGGAGCTGTTGTAGTTTCTCCTGTGGTACGTGTTGTGCCTTCGGTAGATTCAGTTTCTTTCGTTGTCCGCGTTGCAGGAGCCGTTGTAGTTTCTCCTGTGGTGCGAATTGTGCCCTCGGTAGATTCAATTTCTTCCGTTGTCCAAGTCACAGGAGCCGTTGTAGTTTCTCCTGTTGTGCGAGTTGTGCCCTCGGTAGATTCTGTTTCTTCCGTTGTCCAAGTCACAGGAGCCGTTGTAGTTTCTCCTGTGGTGCGAGTTGTGCCCTCGGTAGATGCAGTTTCTTCCGTTGTCCAAGTCACAGGAGCTGTTGTAGTTTCTCCTGTGGTACGTATTGTGCCTTCGGTAGATTCAGTTTCTTTCGTTGTCCGCGTTGCAGGAGCCGTTGTAGTTTCTCCTGTGGTGCGAATTGTGCCCTCGGTAGATTCAATTTCTTCCGTTGTCCAAGTCACAGGAGCCGTTGTAGTTTCTCCTGTTGTGCGAGTTGTGCCCTCGGTAGATTCTGTTTCTTCCGTTGTCCAAGTCATAGGAGCCGTTGTAGTTTCTCCTGTTGTGCGAGTTGTGCCCTCGGTAGATTCAGTTTCTTTCGTTGTCCACGTTACAGGAGCCGTTGTAGTTTCTCCCGTGGTGCGAGTTGTGCCCTCGGTAGATTCAGTTTCTTCCGTTGTCCAAGTCACAGGAGCTGTTGTAGTTTCTCCTGTGGTACGTGTTGTGCCTTCGGTAGATTCAGTTTCTTTCGTTGTCCGCGTTGCAGGAGCCGTTGTAGTTTCTCCTGTGGTGCGAGTTGTGCCCTCGGTAGATTCAATTTCTTCCGTTGTCCAAGTCACAGGAGCCGTTGTAGTTTCTCCTGTTGTGCGAGTTGTGCCCTCGGTAGATTCTGTTTCTTCCGTTGTCCAAGTCACAGGAGCCGTTGTAGTTTTTCCTGTTGTGCGAGTTGTGCCCTCGGTAGATTCTGTTTCTTCCGTTGTCCAAGTCACAGGAGCCGTTGTAGTTTCTCCTGTTGTGCGAGTTGTGCCCTCGGTAGACTCTGTTTCTTCCGTTGTCCAAGTCACAGGAGCCGTTGTAGTTTCTCCTGTTGTGCGAGTTGTGCCCTCGGTAGATTCAGTTTCTTTCGTTGTCCACGTTACAGGAGCCGTTGTAGTTTCTCCCGTGGTGCGAGTTGTGCCCTCGGTAGATTCAGTTTCTTCCGTTGTCCAAGTCACAGGAGCTGTTGTAGTTTCTCCTGTGGTGCGTGTTGTGCCTTCGGTAGATTCAGTTTCTTTCGTTGTCCGCGTTGCAGGAGCCGTTGTAGTTTCTCCTGTGGTGCGAATTGTGCCCTCGGTAGATTCAATTTCTTCCGTTGTCCAAGTCACAGGAGCCGTTGTAGTTTCTCCTGTTGTGCGAGTTGTGTCCTCGGTAGACTCTGTTTCTTCCGTTGTCCAAGTCACAGGAGCCGTTGTAGTTTCTCCTGTTGTGCGAGTTGTGCCCTCGGTAGATTCAGTTTCTTTCGTTGTCCACGTTACAGGAGCCGTTGTAGTTTCTCCCGTGGTGCGAGTTGTGCCCTCGGTAGATTCAGTTTCTTCCGTTGTCCAAGTCACAGGAGCCGTTGTAGTTTCTCCTGTTGTGCGAGTTGTGTCCTCGGTAGACTCTGTTTCTTCCGTTGTCCAAGTCACAGGAGCCGTTGTAGTTTCTCCTGTTGTGCGAGTTGTGCCCTCGGTAGATTCAGTTTCTTTCGTTGTCCACGTTACAGGAGCCGTTGTAGTTTCTCCCGTGGTGCGAGTTGTGCCCTCGGTAGATTCAGTTTCTTCCGTTGTCCAAGTCACAGGAGCTGTTGTAGTTTCTCCTGTGGTGCGTGTTGTGCCTTCGGTAGATTCAGTTTCTTTCGTTGTCCGCGTTGCAGGAGCCGTTGTAGTTTCTCCTGTGGTGCGAATTGTGCCCTCGGTAGATTCAATTTCTTCCGTTGTCCAAGTCACAGGAGCCGTTGTAGTCTTTCCTGTTGTGCGAGTTGTGCCCTCGGTGGATTCAGTTTCTTTTGTTGTCCAAGTCACAGGAGCCGTTGTAGTTTCTCCTGTTGTGCGAGTTGTGCCCTCGGTAGATTCTGTTTCTTCCGTTGTCCAAGTCACAGGAGCCGTTGTAGTCTTTCCTGTTGTGCGAGTTGTGCCCTCGGTGGATTCAGTTTCTTTTGTTGTCCAAGTCACAGGAGCCGTTGTAGTTTCTCCTGTTGTGCGAGTTGTGCCCTCGGTAGATTCTGTTTCTTCCGTTGTCCAAGTCACAGGAGCCGTTGTAGTTTCTCCTGTTGTGCGAGTTGTGTCCTCGGTAGACTCTGTTTCTTCCGTTGTCCAAGTCACAGGAGCCGTTGTAGTTTCTCCTGTTGTGCGAGTTGTGCCCTCGGTAGATTCAGTTTCTTTCGTTGTCCACGTTACAGGAGCCGTTGTAGTTTCTCCTGTTGTGCGAGTTGTGCCCTCGGTAAATTCAGTTTCTTTCGTTGTCCACGTTACAGGAGCCGTTGTAGTTTCTCCTGTGGTGCGAGTTGTGCCCTCGGTAGATTCAGTTTCTTCCGTTGTCCAAGTCACAGGAGCTGTTGTAGTTTCTCCTGTTGTGCGAGTTGTGCCCTCGGTAGATTCTGTTTCTTCCGTTGTCCAAGTCACAGGAGCTGTTGTAGTTTCTCCTGTGGTACGTGTTGTGCCCTCGGTAGAATCAGTTTCTTTCGTTGTCCGCGTTGCAGGAGCCGTTGTAGTTTCTCCTGTGGTGCGAGTTGTGCCCTCGGTAGATTCAGTTTCTTCCGTTGTCCAAGTCACAGGAGCTGTTGTAGTTTCTCCTGTGGTACGTATTGTGCCTTCGATAGATTCAGTTTCTTTCGTTGTCCGCGTTGCAGGAGCCGTTGTAGTTTCTCCTGTGGTGCGAATTGTGGCCTCGGTAGATTCAATTTCTTCCGTTGTCCAAGTCACAGGAGCCGTTGTAGTTTCTCCTGTTGTGCGAGTTGTGCCCTCGGTAGATTCTGTTTCTACCGTTGTCCAAGTCACAGGAGCCGTGGTAGTTTCTCCTGTTGTGCGAGTTGTGCCCTCGGTAGATTCAGTTTCTTTCGTTGTCCACGTTACAGGAGCCGTTGTAGTTTCTCCCGTGGTGCGAGTTGTGCCCTCGGTAGATTCAATTTCTTCCGTTGTCCAAGTCACAGGAGCCGTTGTAGTTTCTCCTGTTGTGCGAGTTGTGCCCTCGGTAGATTCTGTTTCTTCCGTTGTCCAAGTCATAGGAGCCGTTGTAGTTTCTCCTGTTGTGCGTGTTGTGCCCTCGGTAGATTCAGTTTCTTTCGTTGTCCACGTTACAGGAGCCGTTGTAGTTTCTCCCGTGGTGCGAGTTGTGCCCTCGGTAGATTCAGTTTCTTCCGTTGTCCAAGTCACAGGAGCTGTTGTAGTTTCTCCTGTGGTACGTGTTGTGCCCTCGGTAGATTCAGTTTCTTTCGTTGTCCGCGTTGCAGGAGCCGTTGTAGTTTCTCCTGTGGTGCGAGTTGTGCCCTCGGTAGATTCAGTTTCTTCCGTTGTCCAAGTCACAGGAGCTGTTGTAGTTTCTCCTGTGGTACGTATTGTGCCTTCGGTAGATTCAGTTTCTTTCGTTGTCCGCGTTGCAGGAGCCGTTGTAGTTTCTCCTGTGGTGCGAATTGTGGCCTCGGTAGATTCAATTTCTTCCGTTGTCCAAGTCACAGGAGCCGTTGTAGTTTCTCCTGTTGTGCGAGTTGTGCCCTCGGTAGATTCTGTTTCTACCGTTGTCCAAGTCATAGGAGCCGTTGTAGTTTCTCCTGTTGTGCGAGTTGTGCCCTCGGTAGATTCAGTTTCTTTCGTTGTCCACGTTACAGGAGCCGTTGTAGTTTCTCCCGTGGTGCGAGTTGTGCCCTCGGTAGATTCAGTTTCTTCCGTTGTCCAAGTCACAGGAGCTGTTGTAGTTTCTCCTGTGGTACGTGTTGTGCCTTCGGTAGATTCAGTTTCTTTCGTTGTCCGCGTTGCAGGAGCCGTTGTAGTTTCTCCTGTGGTGCGAGTTGTGCCCTCGGTAGATTCAATTTCTTCCGTTGTCCAAGTCACAGGAGCCGTTGTAGTTTCTCCTGTTGTGCGAGTTGTGCCCTCGGTAGATTCTGTTTCTTCCGTTGTCCAAGTCACAGGAGCCGTTGTAGTTTTTCCTGTTGTGCGAGTTGTGCCCTCGGTAGATTCTGTTTCTTCCGTGGTCCAAGTCACAGGAGCCGTTGTAGTTTCTCCTGTTGTGCGAGTTGTGCCCTCGGTAGACTCTGTTTCTTCCGTTGTCCAAGTCACAGGAGCCGTTGTAGTTTCTCCTGTTGTGCGAGTTGTGCCCTCGGTAGATTCAGTTTCTTTCGTTGTCCACGTTACAGGAGCCGTTGTAGTTTCTCCCGTGGTGCGAGTTGTGCCCTCGGTAGATTCAGTTTCTTCCGTTGTCCAAGTCACAGGAGCTGTTGTAGTTTCTCCTGTGGTGCGTGTTGTGCCTTCGGTAGATTCAGTTTCTTTCGTTGTCCGCGTTGCAGGAGCCGTTGTAGTTTCTCCTGTGGTGCGAATTGTGCCCTCGGTAGATTCAATTTCTTCCGTTGTCCAAGTCACAGGAGCCGTTGTAGTTTCTCCTGTTGTGCGAGTTGTGTCCTCGGTAGACTCTGTTTCTTCCGTTGTCCAAGTCACAGGAGCCGTTGTAGTTTCTCCTGTTGTGCGAGTTGTGCCCTCGGTAGATTCAGTTTCTTTCGTTGTCCACGTTACAGGAGCCGTTGTAGTTTCTCCCGTGGTGCGAGTTGTGCCCTCGGTAGATTCAGTTTCTTCCGTTGTCCAAGTCACAGGAGCCGTTGTAGTTTCTCCTGTTGTGCGAGTTGTGTCCTCGGTAGACTCTGTTTCTTCCGTTGTCCAAGTCACAGGAGCCGTTGTAGTTTCTCCTGTTGTGCGAGTTGTGCCCTCGGTAGATTCAGTTTCTTTCGTTGTCCACGTTACAGGAGCCGTTGTAGTTTCTCCCGTGGTGCGAGTTGTGCCCTCGGTAGATTCAGTTTCTTCCGTTGTCCAAGTCACAGGAGCTGTTGTAGTTTCTCCTGTGGTGCGTGTTGTGCCTTCGGTAGATTCAGTTTCTTTCGTTGTCCGCGTTGCAGGAGCCGTTGTAGTTTCTCCTGTGGTGCGAATTGTGCCCTCGGTAGATTCAATTTCTTCCGTTGTCCAAGTCACAGGAGCCGTTGTAGTCTTTCCTGTTGTGCGAGTTGTGCCCTCGGTAGATTCAGTTTCTTTCGTTGTCCACGTTACAGGAGCCGTTGTAGTTTCTCCTGTTGTGCGAGTTGTGCCCTCGGTAAATTCAGTTTCTTTCGTTGTCCACGTTACAGGAGCCGTTGTAGTTTCTCCTGTGGTGCGAGTTGTGCCCTCGGTAGATTCAGTTTCTTCCGTTGTCCAAGTCACAGGAGCTGTTGTAGTTTCTCCTGTGGTACGTATTGTGCCTTCGGTAGATTCAGTTTCTTTCGTTGTCCGCGTTGCAGGAGCCGTTGTAGTTTCTCCTGTGGTGCGAATTGTGCCCTCGGTAGATTCAATTTCTTCCGTTGTCCAAGTCACAGGAGCCGTTGTAGTTTCTCCTGTTGTGCGAGTTGTGCCCTCGGTAGATTCTGTTTCTTCCGTTGTCCAAGTCACAGGAGCCGTTGTAGTTTCTCCTGTTGTGCGAGTTGTGCCCTCGGTAGATTCAGTTTCTTCCGTTGTCCAAGTCACAGGAGCTGTTGTAGTTTCTCCTGTGGTACGTGTTGTGCCTTCGGTAGATTCAGTTTCTTTCGTTGTCCGCGTTGCAGGAGCCGTTGTAGTTTCTCCTGTGGTGCGAATTGTGCCCTCGGTAGATTCAATTTCTTCCGTTGTCCAAGTCACAGGAGCCGTTGTAGTTTCTCCTGTTGTGCGAGTTGTGCCCTCGGTAGATTCTGTTTCTTCCGTTGTCCAAGTCACAGGAGCCGTTGTAGTTTCTCCTGTGGTGCGAGTTGTGCCCTCGGTAGATGCAGTTTCTTCCGTTGTCCAAGTCACAGGAGCTGTTGTAGTTTCTCCTGTGGTACGTATTGTGCCTTCGGTAGATTCAGTTTCTTTCGTTGTCCGCGTTGCAGGAGCCGTTGTAGTTTCTCCTGTGGTGCGAATTGTGCCCTCGGTAGATTCAATTTCTTCCGTTGTCCAAGTCACAGGAGCCGTTGTAGTTTCTCCTGTTGTGCGAGTTGTGCCCTCGGTAGATTCTGTTTCTTCCGTTGTCCAAGTCATAGGAGCCGTTGTACTTTCTCCTGTTGTGCGAGTTGTGCCCTCGGTAGATTCAGTTTCTTTCGTTGTCCACGTTACAGGAGCCGTTGTAGTTTCTCCCGTGGTGCGAGTTGTGCCCTCGGTAGATTCAGTTTCTTCCGTTGTCCAAGTCACAGGAGCTGTTGTAGTTTCTCCTGTGGTACGTGTTGTGCCTTCGGTAGATTCAGTTTCTTTCGTTGTCCGCGTTGCAGGAGCCGTTGTAGTTTCTCCTGTGGTGCGAGTTGTGCCCTCGGTAGATTCAATTTCTTCCGTTGTCCAAGTCACAGGAGCCGTTGTAGTTTCTCCTGTTGTGCGAGTTGTGCCCTCGGTAGATTCTGTTTCTTCCGTTGTCCAAGTCACAGGAGCCGTTGTAGTTTTTCCTGTTGTGCGAGTTGTGCCCTCGGTAGATTCTGTTTCTTCCGTTGTCCAAGTCACAGGAGCCGTTGTAGTTTCTCCTGTTGTGCGAGTTGTGCCCTCGGTAGACTCTGTTTCTTCCGTTGTCCAAGTCACAGGAGCCGTTGTAGTTTCTCCTGTTGTGCGAGTTGTGCCCTCGGTAGATTCAGTTTCTTTCGTTGTCCACGTTACAGGAGCCGTTGTAGTTTCTCCCGTGGTGCGAGTTGTGCCCTCGGTAGATTCAGTTTCTTCCGTTGTCCAAGTCACAGGAGCCGTTGTAGTTTCTCCTGTTGTGCGAGTTGTGTCCTCGGTAGACTCTGTTTCTTCCGTTGTCCAAGTCACAGGAGCCGTTGTAGTTTCTCCTGTTGTGCGAGTTGTGCCCTCGGTAGATTCAGTTTCTTTCGTTGTCCACGTTACAGGAGCCGTTGTAGTTTCTCCCGTGGTGCGAGTTGTGCCCTCGGTAGATTCAGTTTCTTCCGTTGTCCAAGTCACAGGAGCTGTTGTAGTTTCTCCTGTGGTGCGTGTTGTGCCTTCGGTAGATTCAGTTTCTTTCGTTGTCCGCGTTGCAGGAGCCGTTGTAGTTTCTCCTGTGGTGCGAATTGTGCCCTCGGTAGATTCAATTTCTTCCGTTGTCCAAGTCACAGGAGCCGTTGTAGTCTTTCCTGTTGTGCGAGTTGTGCCCTCGGTGGATTCAGTTTCTTTTGTTGTCCAAGTCACAGGAGCCGTTGTAGTTTCTCCTGTTGTGCGAGTTGTGCCCTCGGTAGATTCTGTTTCTTCCGTTGTCCAAGTCACAGGAGCCGTTGTAGTCTTTCCTGTTGTGCGAGTTGTGCCCTCGGTGGATTCAGTTTCTTTTGTTGTCCAAGTCACAGGAGCCGTTGTAGTTTCTCCTGTTGTGCGAGTTGTGCCCTCGGTAGATTCTGTTTCTTCCGTTGTCCAAGTCACAGGAGCCGTTGTAGTTTCTCCTGTTGTGCGAGTTGTGTCCTCGGTAGACTCTGTTTCTTCCGTTGTCCAAGTCACAGGAGCCGTTGTAGTTTCTCCTGTTGTGCGAGTTGTGCCCTCGGTAGATTCAGTTTCTTTCGTTGTCCACGTTACAGGAGCCGTTGTAGTTTCTCCCGTGGTGCGAGTTGTGCCCTCGGTAGATTCAGTTTCTTCCGTTGTCCAAGTCACAGGAGCTGTTGTAGTTTCTCCTGTGGTACGTGTTGTGCCTTCGGTAGATTCAGTTTCTTTCGTTGTCCGCGTTGCAGGAGCCGTTGTAGTTTCTCCTGTGGTGCGAATTGTGCCCTCGGTAGATTCAATTTCTTCCGTTGTCCAAGTCACAGGAGCCGTTGTAGTTTCTCCTGTTGTGCGAGTTGTGCCCTCGGTAGATTCTGTTTCTTCCGTTGTCCAAGTCACAGGAGCCGTTGTAGTTTCTCCTGTGGTGCGAGTTGTGCCCTCGGTAGATGCAGTTTCTTCCGTTGTCCAAGTCACAGGAGCTGTTGTAGTTTCTCCTGTGGTACGTATTGTGCCTTCGGTAGATTCAGTTTCTTTCGTTGTCCGCGTTGCAGGAGCCGTTGTAGTTTCTCCTGTGGTGCGAATTGTGCCCTCGGTAGATTCAATTTCTTCCGTTGTCCAAGTCACAGGAGCCGTTGTAGTTTCTCCTGTTGTGCGAGTTGTGCCCTCGGTAGATTCTGTTTCTTCCGTTGTCCAAGTCATAGGAGCCGTTGTAGTTTCTCCTGTTGTGCGAGTTGTGCCCTCGGTAGATTCCGTTTCTTTCGTTGACCACGTTACAGGAGCCGTTGTAGTTTCTCCCGTGGTGCGAGTTGTGCCCTCGGTAGATTCAGTTTCTTCCGTTGTCCAAGTCACAGGAGCTGTTGTAGTTTCTCCTGTGGTACGTGTTGTGCCTTCGGTAGATTCAGTTTCTTTCGTTGTCCGCGTTGCAGGAGCCGTTGTAGTTTCTCCTGTGGTGCGAGTTGTGCCCTCGGTAGATTCAATTTCTTCCGTTGTCCAAGTCACAGGAGCCGTTGTAGTTTCTCCTGTTGTGCGAGTTGTGCCCTCGGTAGATTCTGTTTCTTCCGTTGTCCAAGTCACAGGAGCCGTTGTAGTTTCTCCTGTTGTGCGAGTTGTGCCCTCGGTAGACTCTGTTTCTTCCGTTGTCCAAGTCACAGGAGCCGTTGTAGTTTCTCCTGTTGTGCGAGTTGTGCCCTCGGTAGATTCAGTTTCTTTCGTTGTCCACGTTACAGGAGCCGTTGTAGTTTCTCCCGTGGTGCGAGTTGTGCCCTCGGTAGATTCAGTTTCTTCCGTTGTCCAAGTCACAGGAGCTGTTGTAGTTTCTCCTGTGGTGCGTGTTGTGCCTTCGGTAGATTCAGTTTCTTTCGTTGTCCGCGTTGCAGGAGCCGTTGTAGTTTCTCCTGTGGTGCGAATTGTGCCCTCGGTAGATTCAATTTCTTCCGTTGTCCAAGTCACAGGAGCCGTTGTAGTTTCTCCTGTTGTGCGAGTTGTGTCCTCGGTAGACTCTGTTTCTTCCGTTGTCCAAGTCACAGGAGCCGTTGTAGTTTCTCCTGTTGTGCGAGTTGTGCCCTCGGTAGATTCAGTTTCTTTCGTTGTCCACGTTACAGGAGCCGTTGTAGTTTCTCCCGTGGTGCGAGTTGTGCCCTCGGTAGATTCAGTTTCTTCCGTTGTCCAAGTCACAGGAGCTGTTGTAGTTTCTCCTGTGGTGCGTGTTGTGCCTTCGGTAGATTCAGTTTCTTTCGTTGTCCGCGTTGCAGGAGCCGTTGTAGTTTCTCCTGTGGTGCGAATTGTGCCCTCGGTAGATTCAATTTCTTCCGTTGTCCAAGTCACAGGAGCCGTTGTAGTCTTTCCTGTTGTGCGAGTTGTGCCCTCGGTGGATTCAGTTTCTTTTGTTGTCCAAGTCACAGGAGCCGTTGTAGTTTCTCCTGTTGTGCGAGTTGTGCCCTCGGTAGATTCTGTTTCTTCCGTTGTCCAAGTCACAGGAGCCGTTGTAGTCTTTCCTGTTGTGCGAGTTGTGCCCTCGGTGGATTCAGTTTCTTTTGTTGTCCAAGTCACAGGAGCCGTTGTAGTTTCTCCTGTTGTGCGAGTTGTGCCCTCGGTAGATTCTGTTTCTTCCGTTGTCCAAGTCACAGGAGCCGTTGTAGTTTCTCCTGTTGTGCGAGTTGTGCCCTCGGTAGATTCAGTTTCTTTCGTTGTCCACGTTACAGGAGCCGTTGTAGTTTCTCCCGTGGTGCGAGTTGTGCCCTCGGTAGATTCTGTTTCTTTCGTTGTCCGCGTTGCAGGAGCCGTTGTAGTTTCTCCTGTGGTGCGAATTGTGCCCTCGGTAGATTCAATTTCTTCCGTTGTCCAAGTCACAGGAGCCGCTGTAGTCTTTCCTGTTGTGCGAGTTGTGCCCTCGGTGGATTCAGTTTCTTTTGTTGTCCAAGTCACAGGAGCCGTTGTAGTTTCTCCTGTTGTGCGAGTTGTGCCCTCGGTAGATTCAGTTTCTTTCGTTGTCCGCGTTGCAGGAGCCGTTGTAGTTTCTCCTGTGGTGCGAATTGTGCCCTCGGTAGATTCAATTTCTTCCGTTGTCCAAGTCACAGGAGCCGTTGTAGTCTTTCCTGTTGTGCGAGTTGTGCCCTCGGTGGATTCAGTTTCTTTTGTTGTCCAAGTCACAGGAGCCGTTGTAGTTTCTCCTGTTGTGCGAGTTGTGCCCTTGGTAGATTCTGTTTCTTCCGTTGTCCAAGTCACAGGAGCCGTTGTAGTCTTTCCTGTTGTGCGAGTTGTGCCCTCGGTGGATTCAGTTTCTTTTGTTGTCCAAGTCACAGGAGCCGTTGTAGTTTCTCCTGTTGTGCGAGTTGTGCCCTCGGTAGATTCTGTTTCTTCCGTTGTCCAAGTCACAGGAGCCGTTGTAGTTTCTCCTGTTGTGCGAGTTGTGCCCTCGGTAGATTCAGTTTCTTCCGTTGTCCAAGTCACAGGAGCCGTTGTAGTTTCTCCTGTGGTGCGAGTTGTGCCCTCGGTAGGTTCAGTTTCTTCCGTTGTCCAAGTCACAGGAGCCGTTGTAGTTTCTCCTGTTGTGCGAGTTGTGCCCTCGGTAGATTCTGCTTCTTCCGTTGTCCAAGTCACAGGAGCCATTGTAGTTTCTGCTCTGGTGCGAGTTGTGCCCTCGGTAGATTCTGTTTCTTCCGTTGTCCAAGTCACAGGAGCCGTTGTAGTTTCTCCTGTTGTGCGAGTTGTGCCCTCGGTAGATTCTGCTTCTTCCGTTGTCCAAGTCACAGGAGCCATTGTAGTTTCTGCTCTGGTGCGAGTTGTGCCCTCGGTAGATTCTGTTTCTTCCGTTGGCCAAGTCACAGGAGCCGTTGTAGTTTCTCCTGTTGTGCGAGTTCTGCCCTCGGTAGATTCTGCTTCTTCCGTTGTCCAAGTCACCGGAGCCATTGTAGTTTCTGCTCTGGTGCGAGTTGTGCCCTCGGTAGATTCAGTTTCTTCCGTTGTCCAAGTCACAGGAGCCGTTGTAGTTTCTCCTGTTGTGCGAGTTGTGCCCTCGGTAGATTCAGTTTCTTTCGTTGTCCACGTTACAGGAGCCGTTGTAGTTTCTCCCGTGGTGCGAGTTGTGCCCTCGGTATTTTCAGTTTCTTCCGTTGTCCAAGTCACAGGAGCTGTTGTAGTTTCTCCTGTGGTACGTGTTGTGCCTTCGGTAGATTCAGTTTCTTTCGTTGTCCAAGTCACAGGAGCTGTTGTAGTTTCTCCTATGGTACGTGTTGTGCCTTCGGTAGATTCAGTTTCTTTCGTTGTCCGCGTTGCAGGAGCCGTTGTAGTTTCTCCTGTGGTGCGAATTGTGCCCTCGGTAGATTCAATTTCTTCCGTTGTCCAAGTCACAGGAGCCGTTGTAGTCTTTCCTGTTGTGCGAGTTGTGCCCTCGGTAGATTCAGTTTCTTTCGTTGTCCACGTTACAGGAGCCGTTGTAGTTTCTCCTGTTGTGCGAGTTGTGCCCTCGGTAAATTCAGTTTCTTTCGTTGTCCACGTTACAGGAGCCGTTGTAGTTTCTCCTGTGGTGCGAGTTGTGCCCTCGGTAGATTCAGTTTCTTCCGTTGTCCAAGTCACAGGAGCTGTTGTAGTTTCTCCTGTGGTACGTATTGTGCCTTCGGTAGATTCAGTTTCTTTCGTTGTCCGCGTTGCAGGAGCCGTTGTAGTTTCTCCTGTGGTGCGAATTGTGCCCTCGGTAGATTCAATTTCTTCCGTTGTCCAAGTCACAGGAGCCGTTGTAGTTTCTCCTGTTGTGCGAGTTGTGCCCTCGGTAGATTCTGTTTCTTCCGTTGTCCAAGTCACAGGAGCCGTTGTAGTTTCTCCTGTTGTGCGAGTTGTGCCCTCGGTAGATTCAGTTTCTTCCGTTGTCCAAGTCACAGGAGCTGTTGTAGTTTCTCCTGTGGTACGTGTTGTGCCTTCGGTAGATTCAGTTTCTTTCGTTGTCCGCGTTGCAGGAGCCGTTGTAGTTTCTCCTGTGGTGCGAATTGTGCCCTCGGTAGATTCAATTTCTTCCGTTGTCCAAGTCACAGGAGCCGTTGTAGTTTCTCCTGTTGTGCGAGTTGTGCCCTCGGTAGATTCTGTTTCTTCCGTTGTCCAAGTCACAGGAGCCGTTGTAGTTTCTCCTGTGGTGCGAGTTGTGCCCTCGGTAGATGCAGTTTCTTCCGTTGTCCAAGTCACAGGAGCTGTTGTAGTTTCTCCTGTGGTACGTATTGTGCCTTCGGTAGATTCAGTTTCTTTCGTTGTCCGCGTTGCAGGAGCCGTTGTAGTTTCTCCTGTGGTGCGAATTGTGCCCTCGGTAGATTCAATTTCTTCCGTTGTCCAAGTCACAGGAGCCGTTGTAGTTTCTCCTGTTGTGCGAGTTGTGCCCTCGGTAGATTCTGTTTCTTCCGTTGTCCAAGTCATAGGAGCCGTTGTAGTTTCTCCTGTTGTGCGAGTTGTGCCCTCGGTAGATTCAGTTTCTTTCGTTGTCCACGTTACAGGAGCCGTTGTAGTTTCTCCCGTGGTGCGAGTTGTGCCCTCGGTAGATTCAGTTTCTTCCGTTGTCCAAGTCACAGGAGCTGTTGTAGTTTCTCCTGTGGTACGTGTTGTGCCTTCGGTAGATTCAGTTTCTTTCGTTGTCCGCGTTGCAGGAGCCGTTGTAGTTTCTCCTGTGGTGCGAGTTGTGCCCTCGGTAGATTCAATTTCTTCCGTTGTCCAAGTCACAGGAGCCGTTGTAGTTTCTCCTGTTGTGCGAGTTGTGCCCTCGGTAGATTCTGTTTCTTCCGTTGTCCAAGTCACAGGAGCCGTTGTAGTTTTTCCTGTTGTGCGAGTTGTGCCCTCGGTAGATTCTGTTTCTTCCGTTGTCCAAGTCACAGGAGCCGTTGTAGTTTCTCCTGTTGTGCGAGTTGTGCCCTCGGTAGACTCTGTTTCTTCCGTTGTCCAAGTCATAGGAGCCGTTGTAGTTTCTCCTGTTGTGCGAGTTGTGCCCTCGGTAGATTCAGTTTCTTTCGTTGTCCACGTTACAGGAGCCGTTGTAGTTTCTCCCGTGGTGCGAGTTGTGCCCTCGGTAGATTCAGTTTCTTCCGTTGTCCAAGTCACAGGAGCCGTTGTAGTTTCTCCTGTTGTGCGAGTTGTGTCCTCGGTAGACTCTGTTTCTTCCGTTGTCCAAGTCACAGGAGCCGTTGTAGTTTCTCCTGTTGTGCGAGTTGTGCCCTCGGTAGATTCAGTTTCTTTCGTTGTCCACGTTACAGGAGCCGTTGTAGTTTCTCCCGTGGTGCGAGTTGTGCCCTCGGTAGATTCAGTTTCTTCCGTTGTCCAAGTCACAGGAGCTGTTGTAGTTTCTCCTGTGGTGCGTGTTGTGCCTTCGGTAGATTCAGTTTCTTTCGTTGTCCGCGTTGCAGGAGCCGTTGTAGTTTCTCCTGTGGTGCGAATTGTGCCCTCGGTAGATTCAATTTCTTCCGTTGTCCAAGTCACAGGAGCCGTTGTAGTCTTTCCTGTTGTGCGAGTTGTGCCCTCGGTGGATTCAGTTTCTTTTGTTGTCCAAGTCACAGGAGCCGTTGTAGTTTCTCCTGTTGTGCGAGTTGTGCCCTCGGTAGATTCTGTTTATTTCCGTTGTCCAAGTCACAGGAGCCGTTGTAGTCTTTCCTGTTGTGCGAGTTGTGCCCTCGGTGGATTTAGTTTCTTTTGTTGTCCAAGTCACAGGAGCCGTTGTAGTTTCTCCTGTTGTGCGAGTTGTGCCCTCGGTAGATTCTGTTTCTTCCGTTGTCCAAGTCACAGGAGCCGTTGTAGTTTCTCCTGTTGTGCGAGTTGTGTCCTCGGTAGACTCTGTTTCTTCCGTTGTCCAAGTCACAGGAGCCGTTGTAGTTTCTCCTGTTGTGCGAGTTGTGCCCTCGGTAGATTCAGTTTCTTTCGTTGTCCACGTTACAGGAGCCGTTGTAGTTTCTCCCGTGGTGCGAGTTGTGCCCTCGGTAGATTCAGTTTCTTCCGTTGTCCAAGTCACAGGAGCTGTTGTAGTTTCTCCTGTGGTACGTGTTGTGCCTTCGGTAGATTCAGTTTCTTTCGTTGTCCGCGTTGCAGGAGCCGTTGTAGTTTCTCCTGTGGTGCGAATTGTGCCCTCGGTAGATTCAATTTCTTCCGTTGTCCAAGTCACAGGAGCCGTTGTAGTTTCTCCTGTTGTGCGAGTTGTGCCCTCGGTAGATTCTGTTTCTTCCGTTGTCCAAGTCACAGGAGCCGTTGTAGTTTCTCCTGTGGTGCGAGTTGTGCCCTCGGTAGATGCAGTTTCTTCCGTTGTCCAAGTCACAGGAGCTGTTGTAGTTTCTCCTGTGGTACGTATTGTGCCTTCGGTAGATTCAGTTTCTTTCGTTGTCCGCGTTGCAGGAGCCGTTGTAGTTTCTCCTGTGGTGCGAATTGTGCCCTCGGTAGATTCAATTTCTTCCGTTGTCCAAGTCACAGGAGCCGTTGTAGTTTCTCCTGTTGTGCGAGTTGTGCCCTCGGTAGATTCTGTTTCTTCCGTTGTCCAAGTCATAGGAGCCGTTGTAGTTTCTCCTGTTGTGCGAGTTGTGCCCTCGGTAGATTCAGTTTCTTTCGTTGACCACGTTACAGGAGCCGTTGTAGTTTCTCCCGTGGTGCGAGTTGTGCCCTCGGTAGATTCAGTTTCTTCCGTTGTCCAAGTCACAGGAGCTGTTGTAGTTTCTCCTGTGGTACGTGTTGTGCCTTCGGTAGATTCAGTTTCTTTCGTTGTCCGCGTTGCAGGAGCCGTTGTAGTTTCTCCTGTGGTGCGAGTTGTGCCCTCGGTAGATTCAATTTCTTCCGTTGTCCAAGTCACAGGAGCCGTTGTAGTTTCTCCTGTTGTGCGAGTTGTGCCCTCGGTAGATTCTGTTTCTTCCGTTGTCCAAGTCACAGGAGCCGTTGTAGTTTCTCCTGTTGTGCGAGTTGTGCCCTCGGTAGACTCTGTTTCTTCCGTTGTCCAAGTCACAGGAGCCGTTGTAGTTTCTCCTGTTGTGCGAGTTGTGCCCTCGGTAGATTCAGTTTCTTTCGTTGTCCACGTTACAGGAGCCGTTGTAGTTTCTCCCGTGGTGCGAGTTGTGCCCTCGGTAGATTCAGTTTCTTCCGTTGTCCAAGTCACAGGAGCTGTTGTAGTTTCTCCTGTGGTGCGTGTTGTGCCTTCGGTAGATTCAGTTTCTTTCGTTGTCCGCGTTGCAGGAGCCGTTGTAGTTTCTCCTGTGGTGCGAATTGTGCCCTCGGTAGATTCAATTTCTTCCGTTGTCCAAGTCACAGGAGCCGTTTTAGTTTCTCCTGTTGTGCGAGTTGTGTCCTCGGTAGACTCTGTTTCTTCCGTTGTCCAAGTCACAGGAGCCGTTGTAGTTTCTCCTGTTGTGCGAGTTGTGCCCTCGGTAGATTCAGTTTCTTTCGTTGTCCACGTTACAGGAGCCGTTGTAGTTTCTCCCGTGGTGCGAGTTGTGCCCTCGGTAGATTCAGTTTCTTCCGTTGTCCACGTTACAGGAGCCGTTGTAGTTTCTCCCGTGGTGCGAGTTGTGCCCTCGGTAGATTCAGTTTCTTCCGTTGTCCAAGTCACAGGAGCTGTTGTAGTTTCTCCTGTGGTGCGTGTTGTGCCTTCGGTAGATTCAGTTTCTTTCGTTGTCCACGTTACAGGAGCCGTTGTAGTTTCTCCCGTGGTGCGAGTTGTGCCCTCGGTAGATTCAGTTTCTTCCGTTGTCCAAGTCACAGGAGCTGTTGTAGTTTCTCCTGTGGTGCGTGTTGTGCCTTCGGTAGATTCAGTTTCTTTCGTTGTCCGCGTTGCAGGAGCCGTTGTAGTTTCTCCTGTGGTGCGAATTGTGCCCTCGGTAGATTCAATTTCTTCCGTTGTCCAAGTCACAGGAGCCGTTGTAGTTTCTCCTGTTGTGCGAGTTGTGTCCTCGGTAGACTCTGTTTCTTCCGTTGTCCAAGTCACAGGAGCCGTTGTAGTTTCTCCTGTTGTGCGAGTTGTGCCCTCGGTAGATTCAGTTTCTTTCGTTGTCCACGTTACAGGAGCCGTTGTAGTTTCTCCCGTGGTGCGAGTTGTGCCCTCGGTAGATTCAGTTTCTTCCGTTGTCCAAGTCACAGGAGCTGTTGTAGTTTCTCCTGTGGTGCGTGTTGTGCCTTCGGTAGATTCAGTTTCTTTCGTTGTCCGCGTTGCAGGAGCCGTTGTAGTTTCTCCTGTGGTGCGAATTGTGCCCTCGGTAGATTCAATTTCTTCCGTTGTCCAAGTCACAGGAGCCGTTGTAGTCTTTCCTGTTGTGCGAGTTGTGCCCTCGGTGGATTCAGTTTCTTTTGTTGTCCAAGTCACAGGAGCCGTTGTAGTTTCTCCTGTTGTGCGAGTTGTGCCCTCGGTAGATTCTGTTTCTTCCGTTGTCCAAGTCACAGGAGCCGTTGTAGTCTTTCCTGTTGTGCGAGTTGTGCCCTCGGTGGATTCAGTTTCTTTTGTTGTCCAAGTCACAGGAGCCGTTGTAGTTTCTCCTGTTGTGCGAGTTGTGCCCTCGGTAGATTCTGTTTCTTCCGTTGTCCAAGTCACAGGAGCCGTTGTAGTTTCTCCTGTTGTGCGAGTTGTGCCCTCGGTAGATTCAGTTTCTTTCGTTGTCCGCGTTGCAGGAGCCGTTGTAGTTTCTCCTGTGGTGCGAATTGTGCCCTCGGTAGATTCAATTTCTTCCGTTGTCCAAGTCACAGGAGCCGTTGTAGTCTTTCCTGTTGTGCGAGTTGTGCCCTCGGTGGATTCAGTTTCTTTTGTTGTCCAAGTCACAGGAGCCGTTGTAGTTTCTCCTGTTGTGCGAGTTGTGCCCTTGGTAGATTCTGTTTCTTCCGTTGTCCAAGTCACAGGAGCCGTTGTAGTCTTTCCTGTTGTGCGAGTTGTGCCCTCGGTGGATTCAGTTTCTTTTGTTGTCCAAGTCACAGGAGCCGTTGTAGTTTCTCCTGTTGTGCGAGTTGTGCCCTCGGTAGATTCTGTTTCTTCCGTTGTCCAAGTCACAGGAGCCGTTGTAGTTTCTCCTGTTGTGCGAGTTGTGCCCTCGGTAGATTCAGTTTCTTCCGTTGTCCAAGTCACAGGAGCCGTTGTAGTTTCTCCTGTGGTGCGAGTTGTGCCCTCGGTAGGTTCAGTTTCTTCCGTTGTCCAAGTCACAGGAGCCGTTGTAGTTTCTCCTGTTGTGCGAGTTGTGCCCTCGGTAGATTCTGCTTCTTCCGTTGTCCAAGTCACAGGAGCCATTGTAGTTTCTGCTCTGGTGCGAGTTGTGCCCTCGGTAGATTCTGTTTCTTCCGTTGTCCAAGTCACAGGAGCCGTTGTAGTTTCTCCTGTTGTGCGAGTTGTGCCCTCGGTAGATTCTGCTTCTTCCGTTGTCCAAGTCACAGGAGCCATTGTAGTTTCTGCTCTGGTGCGAGTTGTGCCCTCGGTAGATTCTGTTTCTTCCGTTGGCCAAGTCACAGGAGCCGTTGTAGTTTCTCCTGTTGTGCGAGTTCTGCCCTCGGTAGATTCTGCTTCTTCCGTTGTCCAAGTCACCGGAGCCATTGTAGTTTCTGCTCTGGTGCGAGTTGTGCCCTCGGTAGATTCAGTTTCTTCCGTTGTCCAAGTCACAGGAGCCGTTGCAGTTTCTCCTGTTGTGCGAGTTGTGCCCTCGGTAGATTCAGTTTCTTTCGTTGTCCACGTTACAGGAGCCGTTGTAGTTTCTCCCGTGGTGCGAGTTGTGCCCTCGGTATTTTCAGTTTCTTCCGTTGTCCAAGTCACAGGAGCTGTTGTAGTTTCTCCTGTGGTACGTGTTGTGCCTTCGGTAGATTCAGTTTCTTTCGTTGTCCAAGTCACAGGAGCTGTTGTAGTTTCTCCTATGGTACGTGTTGTGCCTTCGGTAGATTCAGTTTCTTTCGTTGTCCGCGTTGCAGGAGCCGTTGTAGTTTCTCGTGTTGTGCGAGTTGTGCCCTCGGTATATTCTGTTTCTTCCGTTGTCCAAGTCACAGGAGCCGTTGTAGTTTCTCCTGTTGTGCGAGTTGTGCCCTCGGTATATTCTGTTTCTTCCGTTGTCCAAGTCACAGGAGCCGTTGTAGTTTCTCCTGTGGTGCGAGTTGTGCCCTCGGTAGATTCAGTTTCTTCCGTTGTCCAAGTCACAGGAGCCGTTGTAGTTTCTCCTGTTGTGCGAGTTGTGACCTCGGTAGATTCTGCTTCTTCCGTTGTCCAAGTCACAGGAGCTGTTGTAGTTTCTCCTGTGGTACGTATTGTGCCTTCGGTAGATTCAGTTTCTTTCGTTGTCCGCGTTGCAGGAGCCGTTGTAGTTTCTCCTGTGGTGCGAATTGTGCCCTCGGTAGATTCAATTTCTTCCGTTGTCCAAGTCACAGGAGCCGTTGTAGTTTCTCCTGTTGTGCGAGTTGTGCCCTCGGTAGATTCTGTTTCTTCCGTTGTCCAAGTCACAGGAGCCGTTGTAGTTTCTCCTGTTGTGCGAGTTGTGCCCTCGGTAAATTCAGTTTCTTTCGTTGTCCACGTTACAGGAGCCGTTGTAGTTTCTCCTGTGGTGCGAGTTGTGCCCTCGGTAGATTCAGTTTCTTCCGTTGTCCAAGTCACAGGAGCTGTTGTAGTTTCTCCTGTGGTACGTATTGTGCCTTCGGTAGATTCAGTTTCTTTCGTTGTCCGCGTTGCAGGAGCCGTTGTAGTTTCTCCTGTGGTGCGAATTGTGCCCTCGGTAGATTCAATTTCTTCCGTTGTCCAAGTCACAGGAGCCGTTGTAGTTTCTCCTGTTGTGCGAGTTGTGCCCTCGGTAGATTCTGTTTCTTCCGTTGTCCAAGTCACAGGAGCCGTTGTAGTTTCTCCTGTTGTGCGAGTTGTGCCCTCGGTAGATTCAGTTTCTTCCGTTGTCCAAGTCACAGGAGCTGTTGTAGTTTCTCCTGTGGTACGTGTTGTGCCTTCGGTAGATTCAGTTTCTTTCGTTGTCCGCGTTGCAGGAGCCGTTGTAGTTTCTCCTGTGGTGCGAATTGTGCCCTCGGTAGATTCAATTTCTTCCGTTGTCCAAGTCACAGGAGCCGTTGTAGTTTCTCCTGTTGTGCGAGTTGTGCCCTCGGTAGATTCTGTTTCTTCCGTTGTCCAAGTCACAGGAGCCGTTGTAGTTTCTCCTGTGGTGCGAGTTGTGCCCTCGGTAGATGCAGTTTCTTCCGTTGTCCAAGTCACAGGAGCTGTTGTAGTTTCTCCTGTGGTACGTATTGTGCCTTCGGTAGATTCAGTTTCTTTCGTTGTCCGCGTTGCAGGAGCCGTTGTAGTTTCTCCTGTGGTGCGAATTGTGCCCTCGGTAGATTCAATTTCTTCCGTTGTCCAAGTCACAGGAGCCGTTGTAGTTTCTCCTGTTGTGCGAGTTGTGCCCTCGGTAGATTCTGTTTCTTCCGTTGTCCAAGTCATAGGAGCCGTTGTAGTTTCTCCTGTTGTGCGAGTTGTGCCCTCGGTAGATTCAGTTTCTTTCGTTGTCCACGTTACAGGAGCCGTTGTAGTTTCTCCCGTGGTGCGAGTTGTGCCCTCGGTAGATTCAGTTTCTTCCGTTGTCCAAGTCACAGGAGCTGTTGTAGTTTCTCCTGTGGTACGTGTTGTGCCTTCGGTAGATTCAGTTTCTTTCGTTGTCCGCGTTGCAGGAGCCGTTGTAGTTTCTCCTGTGGTGCGAGTTGTGCCCTCGGTAGATTCAATTTCTTCCGTTGTCCAAGTCACAGGAGCCGTTGTAGTTTCTCCTGTTGTGCGAGTTGTGCCCTCGGTAGATTCTGTTTCTTCCGTTGTCCAAGTCACAGGAGCCGTTGTAGTTTTTCCTGTTGTGCGAGTTGTGCCCTCGGTAGATTCTGTTTCTTCCGTTGTCCAAGTCACAGGAGCCGTTGTAGTTTCTCCTGTTGTGCGAGTTGTGCCCTCGGTAGACTCTGTTTCTTCCGTTGTCCAAGTCATAGGAGCCGTTGTAGTTTCTCCTGTTGTGCGAGTTGTGCCCTCGGTAGATTCAGTTTCTTTCGTTGTCCACGTTACAGGAGCCGTTGTAGTTTCTCCCGTGGTGCGAGTTGTGCCCTCGGTAGATTCAGTTTCTTCCGTTGTCCAAGTCACAGGAGCCGTTGTAGTTTCTCCTGTTGTGCGAGTTGTGTCCTCGGTAGACTCTGTTTCTTCCGTTGTCCAAGTCACAGGAGCCGTTGTAGTTTCTCCTGTTGTGCGAGTTGTGCCCTCGGTAGATTCAGTTTCTTTCGTTGTCCACGTTACAGGAGCCGTTGTAGTTTCTCCCGTGGTGCGAGTTGTGCCCTCGGTAGATTCAGTTTCTTCCGTTGTCCAAGTCACAGGAGCTGTTGTAGTTTCTCCTGTGGTGCGTGTTGTGCCTTCGGTAGATTCAGTTTCTTTCGTTGTCCGCGTTGCAGGAGCCGTTGTAGTTTCTCCTGTGGTGCGAATTGTGCCCTCGGTAGATTCAATTTCTTCCGTTGTCCAAGTCACAGGAGCCGTTGTAGTCTTTCCTGTTGTGCGAGTTGTGCCCTCGGTGGATTCAGTTTCTTTTGTTGTCCAAGTCACAGGAGCCGTTGTAGTTTCTCCTGTTGTGCGAGTTGTGCCCTCGGTAGATTCTGTTTCTTCCGTTGTCCAAGTCACAGGAGCCGTTGTAGTCTTTCCTGTTGTGCGAGTTGTGCCCTCGGTGGATTTAGTTTCTTTTGTTGTCCAAGTCACAGGAGCCGTTGTAGTTTCTCCTGTTGTGCGAGTTGTGCCCTCGGTAGATTCTGTTTCTTCCGTTGTCCAAGTCACAGGAGCCGTTGTAGTTTCTCCTGTTGTGCGAGTTGTGTCCTCGGTAGACTCTGTTTCTTCCGTTGTCCAAGTCACAGGAGCCGTTGTAGTTTCTCCTGTTGTGCGAGTTGTGCCCTCGGTAGATTCAGTTTCTTTCGTTGTCCACGTTACAGGAGCCGTTGTAGTTTCTCCCGTGGTGCGAGTTGTGCCCTCGGTAGATTCAGTTTCTTCCGTTGTCCAAGTCACAGGAGCTGTTGTAGTTTCTCCTGTGGTACGTGTTGTGCCTTCGGTAGATTCAGTTTCTTTCGTTGTCCGCGTTGCAGGAGCCGTTGTAGTTTCTCCTGTGGTGCGAATTGTGCCCTCGGTAGATTCAATTTCTTCCGTTGTCCAAGTCACAGGAGCCGTTGTAGTTTCTCCTGTTGTGCGAGTTGTGCCCTCGGTAGATTCTGTTTCTTCCGTTGTCCAAGTCACAGGAGCCGTTGTAGTTTCTCCTGTGGTGCGAGTTGTGCCCTCGGTAGATGCAGTTTCTTCCGTTGTCCAAGTCACAGGAGCTGTTGTAGTTTCTCCTGTGGTACGTATTGTGCCTTCGGTAGATTCAGTTTCTTTCGTTGTCCGCGTTGCAGGAGCCGTTGTAGTTTCTCCTGTGGTGCGAATTGTGCCCTCGGTAGATTCAATTTCTTCCGTTGTCCAAGTCACAGGAGCCGTTGTAGTTTCTCCTGTTGTGCGAGTTGTGCCCTCGGTAGATTCTGTTTCTTCCGTTGTCCAAGTCATAGGAGCCGTTGTAGTTTCTCCTGTTGTGCGAGTTGTGCCCTCGGTAGATTCAGTTTCTTTCGTTGACCACGTTACAGGAGCCGTTGTAGTTTCTCCCGTGGTGCGAGTTGTGCCCTCGGTAGATTCAGTTTCTTCCGTTGTCCAAGTCACAGGAGCTGTTGTAGTTTCTCCTGTGGTACGTGTTGTGCCTTCGGTAGATTCAGTTTCTTTCGTTGTCCGCGTTGCAGGAGCCGTTGTAGTTTCTCCTGTGGTGCGAGTTGTGCCCTCGGTAGATTCAATTTCTTCCGTTGTCCAAGTCACAGGAGCCGTTGTAGTTTCTCCTGTTGTGCGAGTTGTGCCCTCGGTAGATTCTGTTTCTTCCGTTGTCCAAGTCACAGGAGCCGTTGTAGTTTCTCCTGTTGTGCGAGTTGTGCCCTCGGTAGACTCTGTTTCTTCCGTTGTCCAAGTCACAGGAGCCGTTGTAGTTTCTCCTGTTGTGCGAGTTGTGCCCTCGGTAGATTCAGTTTCTTTCGTTGTCCACGTTACAGGAGCCGTTGTAGTTTCTCCCGTGGTGCGAGTTGTGCCCTCGGTAGATTCAGTTTCTTCCGTTGTCCAAGTCACAGGAGCTGTTGTAGTTTCTCCTGTGGTGCGTGTTGTGCCTTCGGTAGATTCAGTTTCTTTCGTTGTCCGCGTTGCAGGAGCCGTTGTAGTTTCTCCTGTGGTGCGAATTGTGCCCTCGGTAGATTCAATTTCTTCCGTTGTCCAAGTCACAGGAGCCGTTTTAGTTTCTCCTGTTGTGCGAGTTGTGTCCTCGGTAGACTCTGTTTCTTCCGTTGTCCAAGTCACAGGAGCCGTTGTAGTTTCTCCTGTTGTGCGAGTTGTGCCCTCGGTAGATTCAGTTTCTTTCGTTGTCCACGTTACAGGAGCCGTTGTAGTTTCTCCCGTGGTGCGAGTTGTGCCCTCGGTAGATTCAGTTTCTTCCGTTGTCCACGTTACAGGAGCCGTTGTAGTTTCTCCCGTGGTGCGAGTTGTGCCCTCGGTAGATTCAGTTTCTTCCGTTGTCCAAGTCACAGGAGCTGTTGTAGTTTCTCCTGTGGTGCGTGTTGTGCCTTCGGTAGATTCAGTTTCTTTCGTTGTCCACGTTACAGGAGCCGTTGTAGTTTCTCCCGTGGTGCGAGTTGTGCCCTCGGTAGATTCAGTTTCTTCCGTTGTCCAAGTCACAGGAGCTGTTGTAGTTTCTCCTGTGGTGCGTGTTGTGCCTTCGGTAGATTCAGTTTCTTTCGTTGTCCGCGTTGCAGGAGCCGTTGTAGTTTCTCCTGTGGTGCGAATTGTGCCCTCGGTAGATTCAATTTCTTCCGTTGTCCAAGTCACAGGAGCCGTTGTAGTTTCTCCTGTTGTGCGAGTTGTGTCCTCGGTAGACTCTGTTTCTTCCGTTGTCCAAGTCACAGGAGCCGTTGTAGTTTCTCCTGTTGTGCGAGTTGTGCCCTCGGTAGATTCAGTTTCTTTCGTTGTCCACGTTACAGGAGCCGTTGTAGTTTCTCCCGTGGTGCGAGTTGTGCCCTCGGTAGATTCAGTTTCTTCCGTTGTCCAAGTCACAGGAGCTGTTGTAGTTTCTCCTGTGGTGCGTGTTGTGCCTTCGGTAGATTCAGTTTCTTTCGTTGTCCGCGTTGCAGGAGCCGTTGTAGTTTCTCCTGTGGTGCGAATTGTGCCCTCGGTAGATTCAATTTCTTCCGTTGTCCAAGTCACAGGAGCCGTTGTAGTCTTTCCTGTTGTGCGAGTTGTGCCCTCGGTGGATTCAGTTTCTTTTGTTGTCCAAGTCACAGGAGCCGTTGTAGTTTCTCCTGTTGTGCGAGTTGTGCCCTCGGTAGATTCTGTTTCTTCCGTTGTCCAAGTCACAGGAGCCGTTGTAGTCTTTCCTGTTGTGCGAGTTGTGCCCTCGGTGGATTCAGTTTCTTTTGTTGTCCAAGTCACAGGAGCCGTTGTAGTTTCTCCTGTTGTGCGAGTTGTGCCCTCGGTAGATTCTGTTTCTTCCGTTGTCCAAGTCACAGGAGCCGTTGTAGTTTCTCCTGTTGTGCGAGTTGTGCCCTCGGTAGATTCAGTTTCTTTCGTTGTCCGCGTTGCAGGAGCCGTTGTAGTTTCTCCTGTGGTGCGAATTGTGCCCTCGGTAGATTCAATTTCTTCCGTTGTCCAAGTCACAGGAGCCGTTGTAGTCTTTCCTGTTGTGCGAGTTGTGCCCTCGGTGGATTCAGTTTCTTTTGTTGTCCAAGTCACAGGAGCCGTTGTAGTTTCTCCTGTTGTGCGAGTTGTGCCCTTGGTAGATTCTGTTTCTTCCGTTGTCCAAGTCACAGGAGCCGTTGTAGTCTTTCCTGTTGTGCGAGTTGTGCCCTCGGTGGATTCAGTTTCTTTTGTTGTCCAAGTCACAGGAGCCGTTGTAGTTTCTCCTGTTGTGCGAGTTGTGCCCTCGGTAGATTCTGTTTCTTCCGTTGTCCAAGTCACAGGAGCCGTTGTAGTTTCTCCTGTTGTGCGAGTTGTGCCCTCGGTAGATTCAGTTTCTTCCGTTGTCCAAGTCACAGGAGCCGTTGTAGTTTCTCCTGTGGTGCGAGTTGTGCCCTCGGTAGGTTCAGTTTCTTCCGTTGTCCAAGTCACAGGAGCCGTTGTAGTTTCTCCTGTTGTGCGAGTTGTGCCCTCGGTAGATTCTGCTTCTTCCGTTGTCCAAGTCACAGGAGCCATTGTAGTTTCTGCTCTGGTGCGAGTTGTGCCCTCGGTAGATTCTGTTTCTTCCGTTGTCCAAGTCACAGGAGCCGTTGTAGTTTCTCCTGTTGTGCGAGTTGTGCCCTCGGTAGATTCTGCTTCTTCCGTTGTCCAAGTCACAGGAGCCATTGTAGTTTCTGCTCTGGTGCGAGTTGTGCCCTCGGTAGATTCTGTTTCTTCCGTTGGCCAAGTCACAGGAGCCGTTGTAGTTTCTCCTGTTGTGCGAGTTCTGCCCTCGGTAGATTCTGCTTCTTCCGTTGTCCAAGTCACCGGAGCCATTGTAGTTTCTGCTCTGGTGCGAGTTGTGCCCTCGGTAGATTCAGTTTCTTCCGTTGTCCAAGTCACAGGAGCCGTTGTAGTTTCTCCTGTTGTGCGAGTTGTGCCCTCGGTAGATTCAGTTTCTTTCGTTGTCCACGTTACAGGAGCCGTTGTAGTTTCTCCCGTGGTGCGAGTTGTGCCCTCGGTATTTTCAGTTTCTTCCGTTGTCCAAGTCACAGGAGCTGTTGTAGTTTCTCCTGTGGTACGTGTTGTGCCTTCGGTAGATTCAGTTTCTTTCGTTGTCCAAGTCACAGGAGCTGTTGTAGTTTCTCCTATGGTACGTGTTGTGCCTTCGGTAGATTCAGTTTCTTTCGTTGTCCGCGTTGCAGGAGCCGTTGTAGTTTCTCGTGTTGTGCGAGTTGTGCCCTCGGTATATTCTGTTTCTTCCGTTGTCCAAGTCACAGGAGCCGTTGTAGTTTCTCCTGTTGTGCGAGTTGTGCCCTCGGTATATTCTGTTTCTTCCGTTGTCCAAGTCACAGGAGCCGTTGTAGTTTCTCCTGTGGTGCGAGTTGTGCCCTCGGTAGATTCAGTTTCTTCCGTTGTCCAAGTCACAGGAGCCGTTGTAGTTTCTCCTGTTGTGCGAGTTGTGACCTCGGTAGATTCTGCTTCTTCCGTTGTCCAAGTCACAGGAGCCATTGTAATTTCTGCTCTGGTGCGAGTTGTGCCCTCGGTAGATTCTGTTTCTTCCGTTGTCCAAGTCACAGGAGCCGTTGTAGTTTCTCCTGTTGTGCGAGTTGTGCCCTCGGTAGATTCTGCTTCTTCCGTTGTCCAAGTCACAGGAGCCATTGTAGTTTCTGCTCTGGTGCGAGTTGTGCCCTCGGTAGATTCTGTTTCTTCCGTTGGCCAAGTCACAGGAGCCGTTGTAGTTTCTCCTGTTGTGCGAGTTGTGCCCTCGGTAGATTCAGTTTCTTTCGTTGTCCGCGTTGCAGGAGCCGTTGTAGTTTCTCGTGTTGTACGAGTTGTGCCCTCGGTATATTCTGTTTCTTCCGTTGTCCAAGTCACAGGAGCCGTTGTAGTTTCTCCTGTTGTGCGAGTTGTGCCCTCGGTATATTCTGTTTCTTCCGTTGTCCAAGTCACAGGAGCCGTTGTAGTTTCTCCTGTGGTGCGAGTTGTGCCCTCGGTAGATTCAGTTTCTTCCGTTGTCCAAGTCACAGGAGCCGTTGTAGTTTCTCCTGTTGTGCGAGTTGTGACCTCGGTAGATTCTGCTTCTTCCGTTGTCCAAGTCACAGGAGCCATTGTAATTTCTGCTCTGGTGCGAGTTGTGCCCTCGGTAGATTCTGTTTCTTCCGTTGTCCAAGTCACAGGAGCCGTTGTAGTTTCTCCTGTTGTGCGAGTTGTGCCCTCGGTAGATTCAGTTTCTTTCGTTGTCCGCGTTGCAGGAGCCGTTGTAGTTTCTCGTGTTGTGCGAGTTGTGCCCTCGGTATATTCTGTTTCTTCCGTTGTCCAAGTCACAGGAGCCGTTGTAGTTTCTCCTGTTGTGCGAGTTGTGCCCTCGGTATATTCTGTTTCTTCCGTTGTCCAAGTCACAGGAGCCGTTGTAGTTTCTCCTGTGGTGCGAGTTGTGCCCTCGGTAGATTCAGTTTCTTCCGTTGTCCAAGTCACAGGAGCCGTTGTAGTTTCTCCTGTTGTGCGAGTTGTGACCTCGGTAGATTCTGCTTCTTCCGTTGTCCAAGTCACAGGAGCCATTGTAATTTCTGCTCTGGTGCGAGTTGTGCCCTCGGTAGATTCTGTTTCTTCCGTTGTCCAAGTCACAGGAGCCGTTGTAGTTTCTCCTGTTGTGCGAGTTGTGCCCTCGGTAGATTCTGCTTCTTCCGTTGTCCAAGTCACAGGAGCCATTGTAGTTTCTGCTCTGGTGCGAGTTGTGCCCTCGGTAGATTCTGTTTCTTCCGTTGGCCAAGTCACAGGAGCCGTTGTAGTTTCTCCTGTTGTGCGAGTTGTGCCCTCGGTAGATTCTGCTTCTTCCGTTGTCCAAGTCACCGGAGCCATTGTAGTTTCTGCTCTGGTGCGAGTTGTGCCATCGGTAGATTCAGTTTCTTCCGTTGTCCAAGTCACAGGAGCCGTTGTAGTTTCTCCTGTTGTGCGAGTTGTGCCCTCGGTAGATTCAGTTTCTTCCGTTGTCCAAGTCACAGGAGCCGTTGTAGTTTCTCCTGTTGTGCGAGTTGTGCCCTCGGTAGATTCTGCTTTTTCCGTTGTCCAAGTCACAGGAGCCATTGTAGTTTCTGCTCTGGTGCGAGTTGTGCCCTCGGTAGATTCTGTTTCTTCCGTTGTCCAAGTCACAGGAGCCGTTGTAGTTTCTCCTGTTGTGCGAGTTGTGCCCTCGGTAGATTCAGTTTCTTCCGTTATCCAAGTCACAGGAGCTGTTGTAGTTTCTCCTGTGGTACGTGTTGTGCCCTCGGTAGATTCAGTTTCTTTCGTTGTACGCGTTACAGGAGCCGTTGTGGATTCTCCTGTGGTGCGAGTTGTGCCGTCGGTAGGTTCAGTTTGTTTCGTTGTCCGCGTTACAGGAGCCGTTGTAGTTTCCCGTGTGGTGCGAGTTGTGCCCTCGGTAGATTCTGTTCCTTCCGTTAGTCGTAGTTCTTTACATCCTCCTATATTCTTATCGTAGACTTTATTTCCCGTACATTTACAAAGATGAATAGCATTAAGTAAACAAACCAAATAATAGTCCGGATGTTTGGGACTTGGAAATGGAATAGCCCCAAAAGTACGATTAGGGCAAAATCTATTAGGTACTATACACGTTACAATTCCACCGCCTATTGTTGGTTTGCAGTCTTGAAATACCTCATAAAACGTATTATTTGCATTTTTACAATGCTTTTTTTCAAAGAATAAACCTTCCCGAAACTTAGTACAGATGAAATATACATGAGGAAATATATGTGCGAACTTTTCACCTTCCTTCGTACAGCTAATATTTGTTGCATTCTAAGAGAATAAATATACTTACTATACTAATTTGAAAGAAATCTTATGAAATTAAATTTCTTACCTGTGCGTCGAATATATGCGTCGTATCCTTTTCTTCTTTGACAGAATCTGTTTCTATTTGTACGATTAGAATAAAATAAAGTAAAAAGTAGCCTAACAAAGTAATCATAGTAGTGTTTATTTTTCACCATTTCTAATTTGTTTCTTGTAGAGACCGCAAAATCACATAATTTTTAGCAAAGAAATATTGTTAAATTGCATTATCTAAAATGCGTGCACTTGGTTCAATATCTTTGACACAAATAGAAATTGCTTTTAGCAATTAAAATCGTTTTAGAATAAATTACCCTTGCTTTAAGACGATGTAGCACGTGTATAACTTTTCTTAGAATTTGATAGGTAATGTTTACTAAATAAAACACGTACATATTTATTATGAATTACTTTTATTGGAATCTTATATTAGGTAATCAGAAAAATAAGAATTATTGAAATAGGAGGAGAAGATTATTTCTGCTAGAAGATTTCAAGTGCATTGTTAAATAGGTACAAGCTCAGAACAAAATTAATTTTCCCTAAATTACTACCTAAATTAACGAATGAGACCTATCTATAGATAATAACTATTGTGAAAAATGGCATCATTTGCCTAGTATAGTATATTTATTTTATCATTTATCCCTTTATTCATATTATTCATACCTATTACACTAAGATCACAAAAACACTTCTGAGCGATAAAAAAAAACAGGCAGTGAAGTTTTATTGCGAATTATCAGTTAACATAACCGATAAAATGAGAAAATATTGCAAAAAGTACATTCGTTTCAAAATAAAAGTACGTAGATTTGTGCAATTAAACTGAAATGGTAGTCTGAAATGGCAGTGCAAATAAATATTAAAGTAACTCGCTCCTCTCACACCTAAATTTCATACGTTAAGCAGTTTTTTCGACAATTTATCATTATATTGGTTGTGGACAAGGTGAAAGTTTTCGTTTTTGTGATACTGCTATGCTCCTTAAACTTCTTGATCTCTCAAATAGGGAGGGGTCAGTGTAAATAGGTTCGCTGGGATCTTCAAATGGTCCTCCTGGGCCCGAACTAGGTATATCTAAATCCTCTCTACTCATATTTGGAAAAGCACGAGCTCTACCAAGCCCAGAAAATGGTTTTTGTAAGCCAGACCCGAATATCGATATACCGGAAAGTCCGCTACTTCGTGTTGCTGGATAGGAAGTTGTAGAACGTGCTGATTCTCTATCTGCCACTATGTTTTTTCTAATAACTGTCCAATATCGCCGATATACCAATCCTGCAGTTACGGATATTATTACTAGGAAAATCGTGAGTGACAGAACTGCTCCTATTAATCCTTTGTATTCTCCAGACGTCAAGCAAACAGATTCTTGTAAAGGCACCGCCCTACGTGCTTCTTGTTGTAACTCTTCTCGTGATTCATATACCTGAAGTATATTGCAAATTTAGAACCATTACAATTGCGAAGATTGTTTATTTATACCCACCTCGATCATTTCTCGTACAAATTCTAATTCTGCTTCTTCATCGGTTTTAGTTTCTGGAAAAGAAATTGCGCTGTCGTTCCCTATTGATTCATCATCTTCGATCAAAGTGTTATTAGTTTCAGTTGCCATTGTTCCATTAATTTCACGTTTACGTCTTCCAAACGAGGGTTCTTCTCGTCCACGACCTGTTTCACAGAATGCAGGCTTGCATCCTTCTCTGCAAGTATGAACAGTTGCTTCGAAAACTAAGAAGTTGGATTCAGGAATTTTAAAGGCGTTAAATCTTGCCTCCAAACTATCGCCGCTACGCCCTTTATCCAATTCTGGGAAAACGTAAGGATCTACTGGACATCTATATTGTAAATCAAATAATAATTACTTTTCATAATATGGGAACCTATTGTGTTTGACATACCCTCGACGGTCAATTAACTGCACAGATCTTCCTGAATATGGGTCTCTCGCCATTACATTAGTTGCAAATATATCCGTGACATAATTGTATCCATCCTGAGATTCTAGTCTGAATGTTAGTGGATCTCCAACTGCAATTGTAGTGGTAGGTCTTCCTTGGTAAAGAATGAGAAGTCTTACTTTTGAACTTAATGTGTTTTCAGCTGGCAAATATTCGATAGGAATAGGACTGCCAGATCTAATTAAAAAAATTGAAGTTATTTGCTACAGCAAATCACATTCTGCAATATTTTATAGTTACCCTGCTCCTATATAATCAGAATACACGACGGCTTCTCCAGGTCCTCGGAATAGACAAGTAAGATTAAATCTCTTATCACCTCCAGTTTGTACGTGATCGCTAAACTGTACTACCGCTATGTTTGTCATCGTATCTCCGTATCTTTGAGTACCGCATTCTGGATAACCCTGAGCGCCACTAATTCTTAGCACATGCTTAACTCCTCCATTGCCCCTAATGAAACAGCGATCATAGAATCCGTAAGCATATATTCTTCCATAAAAACCTTCCGGTGTTATTAAAGTGAACTCCATGCCGTCTTCGTTACATACTTGTCGTACTATTAAAACAAGTGTTTTCAGTTTAGTATTACTTTAGTCTTTCGTTAAAATTAAGTAAGAAAATAAGCAAACAGAAAAGAAATAGAAAATTTATTTACTTAAGTGATCTTACAAGGCATAAAGTGCTATAGAAATCTATTACAAATCATTATTCTACATTTACCATCTAAACACTCCCCGTCGGCATTCTGTCGGCTAAGTGCTCGCTCGTAGTAATTGAAATTTCCGGTATTATCAAAAACCTGTGGGTCTTCAAGTTCTACATCTCTTGTGTCCCTGTCGCTTAACTCACAGTTGTCCCTTTCAGCTTCGAATCCAGCTGGTGTTTCCCTGAATGTATATTTTTAAACAAACATTCATGCAAAATTTCAATTATATAGCTTACCTATAATTAAAAGATCTGCAGGTAAAGTCTTTGCTTTCTGTACATTCTCTTTCGCAGTCTGTTAACGTTCGAACAGCCAAAAACCTTCTAATAAACTGTCTGCGTAACCTTTGTCTTGCTCCAGCCTGTTTAAAGGATTCCCCTTCTTCACAACGATATCCATGAGGTCTACTTCCTGGAACTACATCCCCTTCGTATATTGGACCATCGGGACCTGGACTAAATGGCCGTCTAAAATTATAAGGGGGGCGATCTGGTAAAGGTCGCCGGTCACCGTGTGGTCTCCAGTCATCAAAGTTGGGCCTATTACCATCATAAGGACGATGATGGTCATATGGTGGACGATTGTCGTATGGTCTTTGACCAACAAATGGGCGACCATCATAAGGGCGTCTTTTGTCATCAGGGCGCCTGTCATCATTATAAGGAGGACCACCACCACCAGCGCCCCCGCCGCCTCCCGCGTACGGTGGATAATCATTTGGTCGCGGTGGACGTCTTCCTGGTCTTATAAAGAATTTACCATCCCAATAGAATTTTTGTTCAAAATCACCACCATAACGATCATCAGAACCTCCATAACGTCCATCATAATCGTTTCCGTATCGATGGTCATATCTATCATCGTGACCTCCTGGTGGATATTTATCAGGATATCTATCGCGATGACCACCACCTCCGCTCGAAGGGGGATAATAGGGGTATCTATCTCCAGGTGGATATTTACTGCCAGGTGGATACCTGCCATCTGAAGGGTATCTTCCATCAGAAGGATATTTACCATCAAAAGGATATCTACCGCCTCCACTACTGGGTGGATATCTATCACCAGGGGGGTACCTACCACCTCCGCTGCTAGGTGGATATCTATCATCAGGGGGGTATCTACCACCCCCACTGCTAGGTGGATATCGGTCATCAGGAGGGTATCTACCACCTCCGCTGCTAGGTGGATATCTGTCATCAGGAGGGTATCTACCACCTCCGCTGCTAGGTGGATATCTATCATCAGGAGGGTATCTACCACCACCACTGCTAGGTGGATATCGGTCATCAGGAGGGTATCTACCACCTCCACTGCTAGGTGGATATCGGTCATCAGGAGGATATCTACCACCTCCGCTACTTGGTGGATACCTATCATATGGGGGATATCGGCCACCTCCGCTACTCGGAGGATATCCGTCGGAAGGAGGTCCAATGGGATAGAGTCCACCACCACCATCAGGATATAAAGGTTTTAAAGGACGGTGTGGATATCTGTCGTCATCAGGGTATCTATCAGAAGGTCGTCCTGGAGGATATCTTCCACCTCCCGGATGATAATCTCCTCCTGGACTACTAGGTGGATAACGTCCCGAGTCTCCAGGTCTGTGAGGGTACCGTTCTCCAGGTCGCGAACCACCTTCTCCAGGTCTTTGAGTACCATCGCCTTCTCCACCCACTACATAATCTGTAACATTTTTGCTTTATTCGCGAAACCACAAATTACAATGGCATGAATATCGGAATACGTACGCATCAAATTTTCGTAATAATCATAGTCTGCATCATATATAATTCTCATTCCATCCCTTTGATTATATCTGCTTAACCTGCAAGTTCTGTATCTTTCACTGTATACCGCTGATCTACATTGAAAACTTGGTTGTCGCAAACATTCATCTAAACACTCGCTAAGCGATCTGCCAGAGATTTCTGAATGATGATCGCCACCTAATCTACTGTTTCGATATCTTTGAAAGGCAGTATCTGGACGTTTACCAGTAAACAAATGCGATGTAACTGAATTATCTGGATACTCTTGGCCACGTGCTAAAAATAAAAGATGTAATGGTTTCGAATTATTTGCGTTCGTTAATACTAACGGCTGTCTAAACAAGCGAAATCGTAGAAATGGTGTGTAGGACTGCTACTGACACCAAGATCTTCCTTCTGTGAAACGGAATCTTCTTCCGAGAGAATGCATTGTTTTGTCATCTCGTCGTATTCTAAAGAACGACAAAAATACTTCTCTGCTCTTACACACATAGCCTGACAGTCCTCTAATGTTATATTGCTGAATAAATCCACTTCGAAAGGTCCACCTAATCTTTTGTTTTCTTCTTTAATAAACACTCCCAAACCATCGCATCGCCTTTCAGCTAAAAAGAAAAGAAAAGTTACAAAAGAAATTTATAAAATGTAAATAATGATTACCGTTCAAACACGTGTTTTCTAAATAATCAGAGTTGGGGTCATCTTCCAAAAGTTCCGGATGTGTTCGTCGGGTAAACCTACTCAAAATACAAGTTCGCATAACAGAATCGAAAGAAGCTGAACGGCACACGAAACTAAACTCGTTCAAACACTTATCTTCGCATTCACTTCTATTCGAAGCTGTCATTTCTTTAATGTCTGCCGTTGGTAATTTAAGTTTCTTCCTCGGGTGTCGTTCAAATATATATCTTCGATTTGGGCATTCACGTTCCGGTCGATTCGCTGTTAAAGAAACAAATTTTGAATATGAAACTTTAAAATTCATCCGTAACTGTCTTACATGTTATGCAAACTTCCGTGAAGTGGATGCTGTTAGGAATCGACATAAGATTTCCTATTCCCTCCGGCGCTGCTTGCTCCCTTGTTAGGTAACATGTCGAATCTTCATACTCAGGTGCGGAATTGTAAGTACCTATCCTGCTCCCTGGTTGAAAATCGAACGAAGTACAGGTCCTCACGATATTATTAGACGACCTATCTCTTAAACAAAGATCTTGGCATTTCTCAAGAACCATAAAAGGGGGCGCGGTGTCTCTAACAATGTCATCGTCGAATCCTTGCAACTGGATGTTAGGTAGCCTTTCGTACATCACTTTTCCATTCATCGAACCCGAACCACACGAGGTTTGGGCTAGAAATGTAAAAATGTAAATCTAAGTCATTTCAAATTAATATAATTTTGATACCTTTAGTCATCATTTTCAACACCGTAAGTACCGTAATTGCTTGGACCATGTTGGGTATATAAGGGTAGTTTTTCATTTTGGATCCCGTCATACGTAAAATACTTGCGGTCACTATCTGGACATGCTTCTGCCCACCTGAAGAGAATGAGACTGATTAGTAACCGAAATTTATAATCGGGTGCACAGAATGTGCAGCAAATTCCCACGTACGTCGGTCCATGTGTTTAGATACCGTTACCGTACGGATCAATTGTGAATGATTTTACACGCATAATTGAGAAACGTGTGCCCAAAATTTGTTCCCACGTATAAATCTGGTACATCTAGTCATGCGTGAAATGCTCATAGTAAAATTGGTACTCAGAAAATAGCTCTGGGCAACGAAAATACAGACGATTTTATTCGGTTTCACGAATTTTGTGGAATTTATTAAATTACTGTGGCCACCATACATTGAAAAAAACAACGCCAATTACATGTGCGTATGTGTTTCGCTTATGAGATGCAAACTATAGCCACAAAAAGCCGGAAATAGGCATCCTGGTCTGTAATAAGCTCATGGTGCACGCTCTAATCTGTCCATCGAACATAGGAAACCATGCGTATCATCCAATGACACATTCCGTGCTATAAAAGGTTTTTGATGTCTATTTTCGTTGTACTACGTGCTGTTATAAAATACTATTAATGCTAAAAATTAGTAATTTTGTTTTTAAAACCCATAAAAAATGGTCTTGGTAAACAAAACAAACTCAGAATTAAAATTGCAACCATTGTGAACTCGAAAATCAGTAACCTTTGGAATAAAACGTTGGCAATTTGGTCCTTCTTTTGTTGTTTTTTTCAAAATAATGCAAACCCCTGGTATACCAACGCACGCATAAAATTTTTATATACGAAAGACGCATTATTAAATGTTGGTCAACTTAATGAGCGATCGTATACGTCTACAATATTTCGAGCGAGTGTTTTTTGTTAAATCTCCTTTAAATTGAACTTGGCACAAATCTGATATTTCAGATTTCATTTAAAAAGGATTATAATAAAATAGAAAATGAAACTCGACCTTTTGCGGTAAAAACGTTTAGAAATCGGAAAAACCAATGCAACTTTTTTCCAGATTAAGAACTCACTATTTATAAAATTTAGTAAATTATACGAGGGCATAACAAAACCTAAAAGAAACTTCAAATTTGTAATATCAACCACTAAATACGAGTGTCAAAATATGTATATTGAAAAACGAAATAAAATTGTCGTTAAATTTTGGCACTCTCTCGTATACTCGTATTTAAAATTATCAGAACCCTTCAAATTTCTTCATTGCAAAGAAAGGAATGGAAGAAGCCAAGAAGCAACCAGAAAAAAATCAAACCCTACACATCAAACTTCCAGAAACTAATTACCTATTATTAACATTATTCTAATTTGTTTCAGATGTCTTTGTTAAGATCTGCAGCTGCGCGAATTGTTAAACAAGCAACCCAAGTTATGCATCCTCCAAAAAGAGACATTTATCATCTGGTTGTTCTTCATGAACCTATTCAAGATCTTATCCACAGGTTAGTAAACTACAAATTAAATTGTTTTTTTTAATTCGTTAATGTCCATGGATTACTTGGTCATTTACCTTTACCTAACTCAAAAATTTTGCACACCGCCATCGAGGTTCGAAACCGATGGTAAAACAGACTTTCAATGCACTACACCACCGAACCCCCATAAAATAATCAAAAACAAAGCTATTAGTAACGGATAAAATGCAACTTTCTGTTTTTTAAATAATACGACTTATAATGCTTTCCTTAAAATGCACTCAATTTATTTACAATTAAAAACTGGGTAAATATTGATACTCTTCATACAAACTTTCTCCTGGTATTTTAACTTTTTTTTATATGCGTACCTACCTCCATTACTTCCATTACTAATTAATTTTCCCTAATTGCGTTACTATGCTGAAACCCCACTTATTTTTCAACCAGCGGCAAATCCATAATTTCAAATTATACAGTGCGTCACAGTAAGATTTAAATGCTACAGAAGATATCAAGAGATAGCCCAGTCAAATAAGGTGAAATAAGGGGTAAACCTCGGAATGAAAGTAAAGAAGCTGTATATTTGCATGAACCTTTATTTTGACGTTCTGAAGACTGGCTGAAAAGTCTCATATAATCTCGTGTCTGCGTCACAAGATATTAAAGGTCAAAGGTCACGAAAATCGGTTTTTCGTAATTATCTCGTTTGCTATGCGCCATATGGCATTTAACGTTATTGTAAAACTTGTAGATCATCAAATTATCTACAATTTTTATTTCATGCATTTTGTCGTATGATCAACCGTTCTCGAGATATAGCGCGGAGTGTGGCACGTGCGCATCCGTATATGGTTTTTTCGAAATAATAAAAAAAGTTGATGGCATATGTCAAATTTGAAAATGGCATGAGATTTTGCTTGTAATTCTGCCCAACTTTCCCCATTTAACGGGTCCTCTAACTTTTATATTAAGAAAGTTACCCATGTAATGAGATAGATTATGGCACGCTGTATACCTGGCTCCGCAGTTTACAGAGCGTTATCCTATACATATAATATAGGGATGCGCGCGTACCACTCTCCGCGCTATATCTCAAGAACGGTTCATCATACGACAAAATGCATGAACTAAAAATTGTAGATCATTTGACGATCTACAAGTTTTATAATAACGTTAAATGCCATATGACGCATAGCAAACGAGATAATTGCGAAAAACCGATTTTCGTGACCTTTCACCTTTAATATCTTGTGACGCAGACACGAAATTATATGAGACTTTTCAGCCAGTCTTCAGAACGTCAAAATAAAGGTTCATGCAAATATCCAGCTTCTTTACTTTCATTCCGAGGTTGAATCCTTATTTTACTGGTCTAAGAAGCAGTTTTATAAATAATGATGTATTTACTTATCGATTTGACTATCTATCCAACATCTGATATGCTTTCGAACAAATATATAAACAAAAAAAACACCTAGGGTTGCAACTTAAGTTAACGACATTGCCAAAACCTTCTTTTGATGCTTCTGGCGTCGTTATTTTAGGTTTTCAAACGCGAAGTTTATTTATGAAAAGGGCACTGCCATTCTTAAAACTTTGTCAACTTCTAATAAAGCCTGTGTATTTGCCCAACATGTCCTAACCTAACATCTTTTCTTAAAACTGTAATACTTGAGGATGTTTTGCAATATATTTACTTATAAGCTGCAATATATGTCACATCGGAAAATCATTTTTGAGATTGTTGTGCTCTTTTGCACTCTTTTATAGGATATCAAACAAAAAATAAATATGTAATTTTGCTACCGAAGAATATTAGGAGGCTTGACTCATGCGGTATTTATTAAGGAAGTAATTTTAATTTTTTACCTAGAGTTTTCCGGTACCTACTAATATAAATTTTTAACATGGAACTACATGCTAAATAAATAAATAGAATACCCAACGGTAACAACAGCATAAAAATGCAATCTGAGATTCACAAAACGCAAGTGATTTACTTTTGTGTTTGCTGTATTATTTAACTACTGATTTAATTTAGAACCTTTCCAATGCATCGTTTAAACGCCGAAGAAGACTTTCTGATAACCGATGCTTAATACACAGGGTGGTTGAGAAGGAGCTACATTAATTGGCCTTGAAATTTGTTTTAATGTAATTTTTGTTGTGCCATTATGTTATTTGTTTTGGAATTATCTACTTGACGCAGAAAATCCACAGCCATTTAGATGCATGCCGTTTTAGCCACTCTAATACTCTGTAGTAAGGCCCCGTGTTGCGGTAGCTAAGTACCCCCAGCCTAGTACGATCAGAAAAGTTAAGCTTCGTTGTCTCCGATCAGTACTAGAATGGGTGGCCCGATTACTCCGTTAACGTGACACCTCTCTCCCGCGAGGACCGGTCACTATGCGAGAGTAGACCAAAACCCCCTCACTAAATAAATAAGTGAGTAGATTTGGAGAGGTGCAAGGAGTGAGAGAAAATAGGGAGGCCTTTGCCCTATATAAGGATTTGTACAGGCTAATAATATTAATAATATGATGCTAGATATTATGTGTGAGTTTTTATAATGTTTGTGAGACTGTCCAGCGCCTTGTTTTTGAAAGATAGTTATTGTGTTAATTTTTTTTTTATTATGTCAGTTTATTTCCTAACTTAAAAGAGGCCGACTGGGTAAGACGGTTTCGAGGTCAAACCCAAGTCAGATGCTCGGCGGCTGGCCTACCCAGTTACTGAAAATAATTGGGAGTCAAAGCACAGTTGGACTAAGGAACATAAGTGGTTGTCAAAGGCGCGAAGCTGACCACATCACCTCGTATGTATACCAAGACACAGCCGGCTATGAAAGCAACTTAGGAGATCTTAACCCTCCACGTGACCGGCGATACTTCCTCGCAGAGTGTAAAAACCGATAAAAAAAAGTCTAAAAAATATGATAAATAAGAAAGTTTGTATTTACAAAAAATTACTAAAGTAACTAAATTTAGTTACTCATACCGCAAATAATCACAATTTTAATTAATGATAGATGGCCATGCTACACTTAAATATATTTGTGTTTCATTTTCTTTACTTCTGTTTGTATTATTTTCTTAACACAGCGTATAAGCTGGATAGTAATAAATTCATTGATATTATTAGTATTAATATTATGTTTAATAAGTTTATTAAAAAAAAAATATATATAGGTTTTCCAGGTATGTCGATTCAGGCAAAATAGTGCCAATTTTCAAACTTTTTCCGCGTCCAAATTCAAACGAAGTTCTGGAGTAACATCTCAATTTTTGAAGAATTTAACTTCAGCCTGTAGGTTACGACGAGCATTAATTTTAAACCAATGTTTTAACAAAATATTTGCAAATTATGGTGATCAGTTCTTGTAAGATCAATACCTATGGGGGGTATTTTGAGTTTCAATTAATTCACAATCTTGCTAATAAAGATATATACCCTAACATTTTCGTAAAAACTGAAGTTTAAAAAACCTGACTCTGCGTCATCATCGAATATAATAAGTCAACATAAACTGCGTTTATAAAAGATTACTATATCGTTTAGGATTGCAAATCGTAGGATTCAAATTTTGAATTCATAAGCAAGTGCTTTTTTTGAAGCTTATATTTATTTACTTATTGACCAAGTTCTAGTCTTATTATTATTATTATTAATTATTTATTGCTATTCTAACAAAGCCAAAACCCCTTTTGATATTTAAAAAGTAACACCCCTCAAGTGCCCCCATTACGTGCTTTATTGCGTTTAAGTGAACCATATTACATTCTACCATACTCACTTGTTTTCTCTATTATTATAGAATCGGTTCTTGTTCAAGGCAGTACAAAAAAATTGAACTATTTTTGAAGAGTACAAGGTACAACAAGCAGGTACGATATTTCATAGCAAATACTAAATCCACCTGTTTGTTTTTACGTAATATCACTATTAAAAACGCAGTCACCGTGTTAAGAATTGGTCAGAACTGGTCTTAAACGTCATCATCCTTCACCTAAGATAATTAAATTCCATTTTATGGCAAGGCACCATTCATTAAACGCCGTCGAATTTTTCTGATATAAATATCGCAAGTCAATCTGATATTATTAACTTTTTCTTTGGTTTTTTTCGCATGGCATTATTAATTTACAACAAAATAATAACGTGCTAATATTCGAATGCGTCACTGTATCAGGCACTCCTGCCTCGATTGTGTTTAGTTGAAAACATGTAGAAATTATAAATTAAAACGTGTTGACGATAAAATTATAAACTTGTATTTAAAGATTAACCGGGGAATGTTTGCATATATCATTAGAGCGTGTACGTTATGAAAACAACCAGTTTACATTAAAAATAGTATAATTAGATTAGTTTCTATAATTAACTGTTTTTCATAGATTGGTGTTGTATCTCGAGAGAAATGATCTAATCGGTAATAAATAAAATTTTGCAAACGAATTTTTCTATTCGCCAAAATTAATCTTCAAAACACAAATTAGAATCAATTTAATTGCTGTTCAATGGATGTTTTATACCCAAACAAATCTACTGTTTCGAGTCGACACAACATCACAACATCAAGAAATGAGTAAAAAATTCCATGTAATTTATTTTCGAAATTCGTCGTGGAAGGGATTCTTCGATAAACTTTTCGGCACAGACGACCAGCCTCAGTGATTCCATTTCTTCTTCTTCTTCTCTTCTTACTCTTCAATTAGGTCATCGACCTGTGTTTGGTCAGCCCGATTCTTGAGAGGATGATGTCCAACAATCTCCTGGCATTCTCCGTCCGTGTGGTACCTATCTGGGTCATACACACTTTTGCTAATCGTTGGTCATTCATTCGTTCTACATGTTGTCGCCACATTCGTCTTCTAGTACGTCCCCATATTACTATGTCCTCAGTATTACACGTGTCTCTTATCTCACTGTTTCTCAGTAATTTTCCTCAGTATTCTCATTTCGTTGGTACGTACGTAGTAGCTGTTTGGTTTAGCTAGGGTCTGCTCTGGTCTCGATAGCGTAGGTCACTAACGGGGGGTTTGCTTGTTTTATAACTATATTTTTGTCTTTCCCTCTACGCTTATACAGTGCGCGCCTAAAGTATGGAATATATTAATTAAAAACGAAACAACCCAGTTTTAGAACACATCGATTTTATTTTATGAAAATGCACATTTTTCCATTAAATTTGTTCGAAAACTGGGTTGTTTCGGTTTTAATTAATATATTCCATATTTTAGACGCGCATTGTATATTTGTTTTTCCAGATTATATCCGTTAGGCACCCTGCGATCGAAGCCTCTTTGGTGGTTTGCTTTAGTACTTCTCCTTGACTTGATATCTCAGTTCCTAAGAATGTAAATTTCATTACTTGCTCTATAATCTGTTCATTGGCCGCTAACTTACACCGAATGGGCTCTTTAGATATTGTAAGAGATTTTGTTTATTATTTGCATGTTGTATTTATTTGCACTTTGGTGAAGTTTACGCAGCATTTTTTGTAGATCGTCCTCAGGTTCTGCTACTATAACTGCATAATCTGCATATGCCAGTATCTTTATGTTCTCTGTTCCATTCGGTATCCATTGCCCGCATTTAACACATCTTCTATTATCTTATCCATGATAAGGTTAAAAAATAGATGGCTTATGGCCCAGTGGTCGCCAAAGTGGTCGATATCGACCCCTAGGGATCGATATTACATTATTAGGGGTCTATTCGGGCTCAGGGGTCGGTTGGGGCCGATAGAAAAATATAATACATCATCGCAACACGTGCGCGGTTGCTTACTTACTTATACTTAAACGCATTCGATCCCAGTCTCAGTTTTGCGCATCGACATACACGTGAGCGTTAATGCTCTAAAATTCATCAACATACATATTATAATTCAATCGTTATCCATTCACGAGCTAAACTTCTCTATGTTGAAGAGTTGAGTATCTATAAAATAAACAATCTAAAAAACCCCATAAGCATCTTTTTTGCTCTTGAAGGGGTAGGCGGTCAAAGAAGTTTGGCGACCCCTGGCTTAGGCTATCTCCCTGTCTGATTCCCTCTGTTACTAGTAATTCTTCTGTTAGCTCTGGCAACTCGTATTTTCGTCATATTTTCTTTGTTACGTTCTATTATATTTGTGATGTTATTTGGTGTTCCTTTGTTTATTAATATGTTCATAATATCACCGAGTCGTACTCTATCAAATGCCTTTGTTATGTCTATAAAACACATGTAGGCTGGCATGTTGTATTTGATCGTCGACCTATTTTGCCTGAAGCCTTGTTGTTCTTCTGTGTGTCATGTATTCACCTAGCTCATCTTTGATGATACTTGTAAGTAGTTTTGATGTTGTACTTAATAGCGTAATTCCTTGATAATTCTGCGGATCTTTTTTGTTGTCTTTTTTGTACATTGGTACTGTAATGCTTTTTGTCCAATGTTTTGGTATAATACTACTGGTTAGAATAATTTGAAACAGTTTCGTTATTTCATGTATTAACGGTTTTCCTCCTTACTTAATTAAATCATTGCTTATATTATCTTGGCTGGGCGTTTTTCTATTCGTCAGTTTTATCACGGCCCTTTCTACTTGTTCTTCTCTTGTTTTAAAATATTCTGCTTGACTTTGTACTTGATATTCTTGTGTTTCTTCTCCTTCGTCGGTTTCGTCATTATTGTATAACCTCTGGAAATGCCCTGTCCATTCTTCTTTACTTATAGCATTGATTTCTTTGTATTCATTAACATTTTTCTTGTGAGCTCTTAATAACTTCCAGATCTTTTTCTGTGAGCCATATAAATCACTTTCCATATACAAAGTAAATCTCTTCCAGTATTCTTCTTTGATTTCTTTTATTCTAGCATTTGCTCGGTTTCTTGTTTCTATGTATTTTCTGTTTTTATATTGTATTCATGTTTGTCGTTTTTCTACGGCCAGTATTTAGACCTTATTTGTAAACTGGTCCTATTTGTTTGTCCATAAATATTTATTTAATTAATGTACATAGTGTCCTATGATACGCATTTTTCTATCTTTCTACATCGTTTGTAAACATCAATCGTATATTCATTATGTCCGGTATTTCTTCGGCAATTCTTCAAAAATCTACATTATCGTAGAAATCAGTGACATACACTTTTTTCGTTAGATATCCCCACAAATAAAAATCAAGTGTGGTAATGTTTAGAGAGCGTGGACCCTATTTTATAGGACTGTACCGTTAGAGAGCGTGGACCCTATTTTATAGGACTGTACCGTCCAATCCATAGAATAATTTTCTTACCATAAACTCATTATCAATCCCATGTATTTATGTTAATTTCTTTGAAAAACGTATGTATTTTATAAAGCTTTGAGATACAACGTTAAAATTTCATATCTAAATGTCTATTGATATTAGCAGTAAAAAAGAAATTTTTAATTTATTCTTAAAAAACTGGTACTTTGCTGTTTGCGGCATTTAACGTTTTCTTAATTTTTAACCACCCTGTAAGTGTTATTAACATTCAACTATGGCTAAGGACTTTTCAAAATAAGCAGAAGAATGACTTTTTCTAAAAATTGGAAATAAAAAAAATACAGATAAAGTTTAGGTCGATGCGTAGACATACTATATGTTCGAAAAACAAAAATTAAATTGAATTAGTACACCAACTACCTTATCAAAACAGTCTAACAAAAACCACTAAATATACACTCTGGATAAATGAAAATGCAACACCTTTAAATGGTAATCCTATTTTTCTCAAAATTGGTAGATATGAATGGTGCACCGAAAGACGAAATTGGGATAATGACTGGCGCCGGGTAGTGTTTAGCGACGAATCTCTGTTCTCTTTAGATTGGCATGATGGCCGAATACGGGTCAGACGGCTTAGAAATGAACGACACAATTCGGACTGCATCAAAAATCGGGTGACGGCTGTTACTCGAGGGGTTATGATTTGGGGTGCTATCAGTTATGATGGTAGATCACCTTTGGTGATTATAAGAGGCACTTTGACTGGTCAGCGCTATATTGATGACATTTTTGAACCGGTGTCGATACCATTTATAAGAAACATTCCAGGTGCCATATACCAGCAGGACAACGCACGACCGCATCTTTGTGATGTGGCTATGACCTTTTTGCGTCTGTTATTCCCATTCTTCCCTGGCCGGCTAGATCTCCGGATTTGTTACCAATTAAACATGTGCGGGATATCATTAGTCGCCAAATAAAGAGTTACGATGCGAATCCTGCGACGGTTGATGAATTGGAAGAGCGGCTGCAGGTGGAATGGGATCTTATACCGCAGGAGAAAATTTTACATTTGTTTAACTCCATGATTCGTCGAGTGCTGGAATGCATTAGAGCTCGTGGGGGTCACACTCATTATTAAACATTTTTGGAATAACTATACATACACTCAACGTAGAAGTTTGAAAATTTAATCGTTTGTTATCCTTGTGAATATCTAACTTACAACCAAATTTCGTTCCAATATATTTATGCACTATAGGTGTTGCATTTTCATTTATCCTCAGTGTAATACTAAAAAATTACAAACAAATCGTGAACAACCGGTTGAACTATCTTTTTAGTCTTTTTCGCTAACTCAATGCGATTTACAAGGAAGATGGGGGAGTATTTGATTTTCTGAAATAAGACAGTCATTAAATTAGACGACCAGCCTTTCTAGAACTTACTTGAAACCCCAATTTCTATCCCAAATCCTTAACACCTTGTATTTCTAAAAGTAGCTTTTGTCGACTCATGTTCGTCTACAACTTTTTAGTTGTTTTTAGATGCTGCATCAGCCAGTGTATTTGGGGATACTTATTTCATGACATCCTGTATAAGAATTCAAAGACAAACCTCAGTCAACTCTTTCTAAATGAGTATTTTTACTACCTTTCCCCCTTCAGAATGGGTTATTTTTAAATAACCATCCCTACGTTTAAAGTTTCGAACATCTAACCTTATTTTTATTTCTGGTAACTTAAAAATAAGAATTCTTTCAACATTTATTTAGGTAAATACTAATAGTGCTCTACTTAACATCATGAAGTGCGAGTAATATAAAATTAATCACATATCAACATAACGTAACTTATAAATCATTGGAAATTCCTACTTACGTAGGACATACTTTTATTTACGAATATTATTAGCATATTGCAATCAAAAACAAAAAATTTCATCATAACAGTATATTTAACGCCAACTGAGTGAAAGGTTTGCTGGTAAATACCCTTCTGCGCAATTAAATTTTATATTTTCTAATTTATTGTGTCAATTAATTAATCTCGTAAAGGAATGTTTAAATAATTGACTAAGAAAACCCAACTTTTGCAAAACTGGGTATTTTCAACTATTTTTGACAAAGGTTGTTTTTGATAAATCCCAGTAAAATTTTCATTGAAGTTTGTTGATAAATAGGAAAAGTAGAGCATAAAGTTCGAAATGAAACAGGTCAACCGCTTGGAAATTTCGCCACAGCTAGACCTGAATTACATGCAAAATAGCAAAAACCTTCAGTCCATTGATGTATACCTAGTACATACGATATATGTATGATAACCAACAGGAAACTTCATCGTTATTCAGTTAATTTATTACCTTGATAACTGTGGGAAAATACAATTCGGATTTTAAAAAAATTAATCTCGTTATGGTATTATAAATCCATGAGTCAAAGCCAAAAACTTGTTAAACATTGCCTCATACGCTCATCTCATGTTTCAATTTATCTGTTAATTTTAAATGATAGTGTTTTTATGATTTTATATTCCCATGCTTTGCCTTAATTTTTTGTAATTTTTTTCAATTTATCTCAATTTGCTGCTAAGAAAATTCTTACGTTTTGTTCAATGTCCATGTTTTAGTATGGAGGTGGAGGACGACCTATCTATACCACTAAATTATCGGAAAAGTATCTATACTATTGGCATATCGAATCAATTGATAGTTATATCGATTAAATCGCCATATCAAATAAATCAATTTATCGAATTAATCGATTCATTGAATAAATCCATACGCCTGATATTTCAACACGTGAAATAAATGATATATTGATTCATCAAATACTTCACACGTCGATAATAAACTATAAAACTATTATTGATATTTTAGTCTCACAGTTTTCTGACAAAATGTATATTTTATGGAGTCATTTTATAATTTAATAAATCTTGAAATATCGATTAAATTAAATAAAAATTAAATGGCAATAAGTCAATAATTAAATCAATAAATATTTTTAGAATTCAGCTAGTTCTTGGGCGTCTTCTTCCTTCGCATCTCATTCCGTGAATTTGTTTGGGATATCTCTCGTTTCCCATACTGATTAGGTGTCCGTACCACTGTAGTTGTTTCTTTTCTATGTATTCTACTATAGGATTGAACTCGAATTCCTCTCTGATGCTTCTGTTGCAGACTCTATCTCTCCTTGTCTTTCCCACTACGGGTCTTAAATATTTCATTTCAGCAGCTGTGACTTTCGATTTCGAAAACTTGCAGTAGACATTATTTTTGTTTCTCATGGCCAACCCTTATCTAAAACTTTTTTGAACTCACGGTATATGTGCATTTTAGCATTTTTTCAGTGCGTTGGTAATCTGCTAAAATATGTACTCTATTTTTTGCTATTCGTCCTTCTGTGCTGATCTGGGTACCGAAGTATTCATATGTGGCGACAGTTTCTATGTTTTTATCATCTATTCTTATATCGGTTATTTCTTCATCTTCATTTTTCGTTATATGCATTATTTTACTTTTGTCGATGTTTATTTTCATGCCCTTTCGTTCTAAATTCCATTTTCATATATCTATGTTTCTATGCAGTTGTTGCGTATTTTTTGGTATTATAAGTAGAGCGTCTGCATATATATAACAGGTCTTTCATAAAATGGGATTGAGGTTGTAATTGCCTAAATTGTTTTGCCTTGTTTCCTCAATGCATTTTGCGTTTTTGGAGTCCATATAGATTATAAATAAAAGAGGGCTTAGATTTTCGCCTTGTTTGACTCTTCAGATGTTTGTCCGTGTATTCTCACTCTTCCTTTCATATTTGATGAAGACTTTTTATTATCCGTATCAATTTTGGTGGTACTTGTAATTCTTGTAGTGCTTCCCATACGTGTTATCTTAGTACTAGGTCAAAAGCAGATTTTAGATCGAAAAAAGCTAGGTAAATGTCTTTGCCCTTTTCTTTTCCGTTACAATTCTGATAGTAAAAATATGGTCCTAAGTTTGTCTTCCAGGGTGAAAAGCCGCCTCTTCTTCCTGGAGTTTGTCTTCAATTTCACTTCGGAATCTTTTTTCTATTATTCGTGTGTATATTTTTAGTACCACTGGTGACAGGCAAATTGCTCTATAATTTTCACATAATGTGGAATCTCCCTTTTTGTATATTGGTACAATGTTCTAATCCCGCTCTTCTGCAATTTCTTCTGTCCATGCTTGTTGGAATATGTCTTTCAGCCATTCATATATTATTGGTCCACCTCTTTTAATAAGCCCCGGAGCTATATTGTTTCTTGCTTTCTGTATAGTTTCGCTTATTTCTTCGTTTGTAATTTCTTGGTTATATTGTTCTTCGTTATTTGATTGAATTTCCTTTCTTATTCTTCTTCTGTAGGGTTTGGTTGTTCTTCAATTTTTTAATTCCTAGTGCTTTTGCCATGCTTTTAAAATTTGTTTTGTTGTTATCTTTGGTTTCTGATATTCCTCGCTTTCGATGTCCTGTTTTCTTTCAGCCTTTCTTCTATTTTTCTTCCGAATTCTTCCCATGTGTTTCTCTTAGTTGTCTTCACTGCTTTTTTCGCTTCGTTTCGTTTCATTTCATTATGTAATCTGTTCTGTTTTGTTCGGTTCTATTTCTAATATAAGTGTTCCAGGCTTCTTTTTTCTTCAAATAGGTATTTTCTTTCTTACGGCTTCGTTCCACCATTTCGTTCTGTTATATGGGATTTTGCTTTACTACTTTTGTGACGCACATCTCTGACGCCATTTTTCTATGTGTCTTAGCTATTAATTACTATAATATCATCAGCATAGGGTCGACTATCTAATTTTCCTCTCGTGGTATTTATTAATGTATCCATTACTACAATAAATAGCAGCGGGCGTAGGCTGTCGCCTTGCTTTTTACTCCTCTTTTCAAATTAAAGGCTTCTAATCTTTGTCCATTTATCTGTACTTCTGCTGTTACATTTTGATATAGGCTTTTAATTACACGTATTAGTTTTCTATCTACTTGGAGGTCTAATAGGCATCTCGATATTACTTCCCTGTCTTTCATGTCAAAAGTGGCTCTGGGATCAATAAATGTGAACTCTATATATTGCCCTTTCTATGAAGTTTCGTATTATGCTTATGTCTTCACCTCGTCTCTTAATTTTATGTAGTCTTTTGTTTTAGTATATTTTTTCCATGCTTGCTTTTTCATTTTAATTTTTTCTTTTAACTCTGTTGTCCACCGGTTTGTTCGTTTTTGGTTGGAATTTATTTTCTTCTTTCAGGCTTATAACCTCTGCTTTTTGATATAAGACCTGTTTCAGATTATCCCATCTTTAATTCATTTTCCATAGCTCCTTTGTTTTTTCTATGTCCATTAGTGATTTATCTGTCTCTAGTTAGTATTCTGTTCTTGTTTTTCGTCTTTTAATTTATATTCATTTTCGCCTTCTTTTTCAATTTCTGTTATCTCTATGTTTGCTACCACTAATCTATGATTTGGCCCTGTATCTGCCATTCCGGTATAGTTTTGATATGTTTCATATCGTGTTACATGTCTCTTGTATATGTGATGTAGGTCATAACGTTTCCTACATTTCGTTCTTCTGCTATAAAAGTATATTTATGATTCATACTTCTAAAAAAAGAATTTTAAAAATTTTGAAGCTCCCTGTTTTTTGACTGAAATTGCGTAAAACATGTATTTTAGTGACTTTAATTGAGAGTTTTTACCGTTATTTTATTTTAAGTAATTAACAAATGCAAAGCAATATAATTAATTTGAACGAGCACCATAATCTCCTGTTAGACTGATGGAACAGAATCGAGCAGTCCCAATTTATATACTGACGCAGGAGTTACCTAATCTTTCTACCAACAAACAATTTGTTTCTGCATGTCATCAAATACTAAACGCATTTTAGCCAAACGTGTAGCTGCTTTGCTCCTGCAGCAAACCTTTCAATTAAAAAAACTATGTGACTAAAACTAACACAATCTTAAAAGAATTATACAGAAAATACTACAACGAGTACAGGGTTAACTTAACAGGGTTTATTTATTTACTTATTTTTGTTTTTTATATAAATCAAAAATCGACTGTTTTAACTGATTTCAGATAAGTCTCAAAGAGAAAATGCATATTTCAAAGGATCCGGTCGTATTAAAAAAATATATTGAAAATATCAATATGTATCAAAAAGTATCGATACATGGACTTTAATAAAATTCGATATGTCACCTTCAGGTTGAGTTTAAATGTGCAGGTTGTCTAATTTAATGTCAACAGATCGTGTATACAGTCCTAATAATTATGGAGTTTAAAGTCAATATGTCGTTGCAGAATAACATAATCAATCTAAAAAAAATAACAGCATAACCCGTTGAAGTAGAATCCCCAGGTAAAATGTAATAAACTGATCCTTGATTTTAATCCTTTCCCTTCCCTTTTAGATATGAATGTTTTTTCTGCCGTCAAGACATCGATGGTTGGGATATACGGCAAGCAATGAGTGATCTCGCAGGAATGGATATGGTTCCAGATCCCCGTATCATAATTGCGGCTATGTATGCTTGTAGAAGGGTTAACGAGTACAGCGTTGCTGTACGTTTTCTTGAAGTGGTTAAGTTTAAATGTGGCCCACATGTTGACAAAATTTACCCATATATTTTGCAAGAAATCGCTCCCACCCTTTGTGAACTCGGTATTGATACCCCTGAAGCTTTGGGGTATGACAAACCCGAGTTATATGTGGAAGATGTTGATCTTATTCACTGAGAAAGTTTTTTTTTTTAATTCACAACTTATTTATTTTTCTTTCTGTTGCCATATTGATGGCCCAATTAACAAGATTACATGGTTTCAATGGTTTTCTGGACTTAGAATGTTATAGACAATATTGTTATTGTACGTGATCTAAAATGTAAAGCACTTCAATAAATTGCGTTAATTAATTTATTTACTTTTAAATTTATTGTCACGTATATTTAACGCTAATTAGATTAACGGTGCGATAAATAACACAACAATAATTATTCCTTATGCCAACCAAGCGTATATTACATAATGAAAGTCAAATCTCTTTAATAACACAAATTAATAAGTGTGACATTGAGTTGTTTTTTTCCGAAATTGCAAAGCAGTTTTTGTTTGTTTATTTATTCGGCGAGATCTAGGCTTGCGGGTGCCAAGTATCGTATCGTTGAAGCTATTATCAATATCTAACTAGAACTTTGCTGAACCCAAAACTTCCAGCTTTGGAAAGGACCTTCAAAAGTCGCCGCGAACGAGGGCAAAATTTCAATCTCATCTGGCCTCTGCCGGAATCGAACCTGAGACCTTGCTACTTCCCTACAACGCAGGGGCTAGCAGCAAGTTTTTAAATGAAAGTAAACAATTTAAATGCAATCTGGAGTTATTTTAGACACTTCCTACCTCCATAAATATGTACATAGACGTAGTGATAAGCTTTGAATTTGAAGTTGATTCGGCCCTTAGTCTCTTCTTCGTTTTTTCTCCTTTCAAATGAGTCCTGAAGGGTGTTTCGAAAATTAAGGCATGCGTGCTTGTGTTATTTCATAAAGAAAAGAACATAGGAGGCCCTGGTCTAAACGGGCTATCTGAAACACAGCGGGCTCCTTGCAAAGCTTTGGTGGCTCCATATTGATTCTTGACTTCTAACGTAGACATTAACTTTTCTTTGCTATGTATTCTTTTGTCCTCTCATTAAGGTAATTAATTGAATTGAAAATTGTAATGCAAGGATTAGTAACGCAGTCCCGTTTGTTTACTGTGGACGATACAATGTGTGCAAATTTTGTTGTAAAATTGGCATATTCACTGGTTATACCTGAATTAAACCTATATTCCTCAGAACTTTTTCTAATCTGAATGTCCGTTTTATCCTTAATATTAGTAGTGTATAAAAATAAAAATGTGCTTGGAACCTACGTAACATCAGTGAAGAATTCTAAGTACATATAAATAGATACTAAAAAGTACAAGCTCTATGATAGAACCTTGCGGTACACCAGATTTAGTTTTCAAAAATATAGATAAGATAATCAACCATGCCCCTAATTGCTTCTGTATCTGATCCTATGTAATGAAGAAGAAGTAGTAAATCAAAAAGTTATATGCATTTTAAAACTCTATAGAACTCTACCATGAATTTTATAATATTTATATCTAATAATTTACTTGTCGTTTGCAAGATATGACATAAAATCCTAAATATTGTTATATGTTATATCTACATAAAAACTGCTCAAGACTGAAGCTAGTTTTCAAAATAAGCCCAAATTTTACCGAAAGTTCAAGGTTCCCTAAGCTTTATTTTTTAATATTTCTTCAATTGCAAATTTTGAAAATATGGCCTTTTTAAGAACTACTTTCAGTATTATTTAACTTAGACTCTGCAACCGGAAAGGCCCCCGTTATTTCGATAATATTTTTGTATTATTTTAATTTCAAGATATCATTAACAAACTCAAGAAATTGGGGTTATACCTTAGAAAACTACTGAAGGTCTGATAATTGAGAATTGTTTTTACAACAGTACCTAATACTGAAGGTGTAATTTTCAGTATCAAATTTGTTTCAGGTCTGAAAACGTGTCATTTTGTTTGAAAATAAAGTTTTCCTTAATAAATATATTTATTGTTATATTTGATAATTAAGAAATTCAATATTCCAATTTAAGTTTGTTTATGATTCAGTCATTGAAATGGAGTAAGCTCTGGTCTTAACTGCTGAAAATTTAGTATTTCAGTACTGCAACTTCCTACAGACTAAAATATGGAATTTTATTAATAACTCGAATATATTTCAACTGAATAGAAGTTAAGTTTGTTGACTGTAATATTCCATACTAAATTTTTATGGCTTAAAGATATTTCTAAGAAAGCATTGAAAAACGTAAAAAATGAAGTTTACTCCACATGTGCTCAGCTGAAAATCGTAATATCTTTCGACCGTTAGTCTGAATATTTCTGAAATTATTGGAATTAACGCTACTGAAATGTAACATTCAGCTTCTCACTTCAACACTGAAGAATACCGGTGTGTTCCTTCATTTCCTAACTTGGAAAACTTTCAATATAGCAAAGTAACTGTTTTCAGGCTTTCAGCAGTAGTAATAACTCAGGGCTGTTAAAAATTCAAAAATATCAAAATGCACTTTTTAAAAGCTTACAATTAAATTAATTCTGCCAAAATTGTAATATTTCAGCTTTAAATTTTTATTTCAGCATTGAAAAATGAATTGTCTTTTTAAATGGAAATCCCAGTTGCTATGACATTTTTTGCTGTTTACATTGATGTAACGGTTTACATAATTAGTCTAACAATGATAACCTGTTGCAATACATTATATGGTAACCTTCGAAAATTATTAATAAATAACCATACTAAAAACATAAAGGGAATTATCAATAAATGTTTCAAAGCATTTACCAACATTAACATCCAATAAAATTAATCTTTCTTAAATTATTATTATCAATGTGTCATTGTATGGCATACCCCACTCATGTAAACTTTTTCATTTTTAGGCTTTCAAAAACAATTGTAGGTTGTTTTCTGGAGTCGTTTGGCTCAATACAACCTTCTTTCAGTTAACCTACTAAGGTCTTTTGTGAAGTTACACTACTAATTTAGTTATTTTCTAACAATTTTTGACTTTTAATAAAGTAAGATTTTCCTAAAAGCCAATTTTTGTAGTGATAAATCAACTTTTGCGGCTGATAGTGTTGTCTCCCCACACAATTACTAATAGTGGCATAAAGAAGAAATTCCACAATTGTAACGAATTAACTGAGTCAACAATTTAAAAAAGTGATAATTTCATGTAGCATAATGCTTTATAAATTATTTTATGATTTATAAAGCCCTGTTTTTCAAAAGATGTAGCTTAAACCGACCCAAACAATTTTTTGAGGAAGACAAAATTTAGCATTTAGTCTTTCAACAAGACGTTTGCCCCGTACCTTCTACACTTACATTTAGAAATTGATCGAATAATAACTTTCTAGATAAATGGCCTGGCCACACTGGACCAATACCTTATCCTCCATGATCGCCAAATCTGTAGTACTCTTTAAATTTTTTGTGTGCTTATCTAAATTGAAAGGTTCATGCAAGTAGCTTGAACGATAACGTTAATTTACTAAAACAAAAAAATTGTAAAAGTTTTAGTGGGTTTCTTGCTGAGTATGGCTTATTTTTATTTCATTTCATTAACCAATTCTAAAGTCTTTTAAAAATATTTTTTTTTAATTTTTTTAATTTGAATTTCTCTTTGTTTTCTGTGCGATAACTATAATCCACATTCATGACATCTCAGGGCAAGCGTTTTACAAGAGTAAGGTCCATCTAGGGATACACTGTATGGAGGTTAATATCAGCACTTAACATAAATGATTACAAAAAGTTTTAAAGAGTGAACAAAATGAAGAAATTGAATAAAAAGATAACTATGTGAACTTACAATCACCTTACAAAAAAGCCCTTGTTAAAGCAGTTAAGAATTTTTACCCCTTACTAAGATTGGCTACGTCATTGAATGTTACGAACCCACCCGGTATATCCGCTTGGCAAAGGCTGTGTTGAACCAACCACCGCAGCAGCAACACATAGTACCTACTACCTACCTAATGTAAATCAGTTTGTACCGGTCCACGTTTATGCATTTGTCTGTTCTATCATAATTATCATGTAATCAATACATACAGTTTAATTACGTGCATTTATTTGTGTTCCCGGCGTCTCATGTGAGCTTTATCAAGCACCTCACAGAGCCGGTGTTGCAAATAACGTTACAAGAACCAGCGTTTATAAAAAATACACAATTTTCCTCATCAGCCTTTATGAAACCTGTAAATGAAGAAATTTTGCTTCAAAAACTTAATTCTAGTTTGTCCATTTATATTATAATAAACTAAATACAAAGATCCGAATTTAAAACAACAATTAAATTTTTAATTTTTTTTTGCTTATTAACAAGATGTCTCTGAATATTGGTTGTGATGGATTTCTTGAAATTATGGCGAAAAGCCCACGAACAATGTTAAAAAGGCATTTATATAAGAACATAATTATTTTAAAGGATTTTTATTTTCCTTATTAGAACAAATAAACTATACAGTATGTCCATGGATTGAGTTACAAAGAGGTATGATTGACAAAAACTTTTTAAATTTAAATTGCATATTTGTGGATTAAACCGTACTTGGCTTGAAACTAATTTTAAGTATATTTTTGATTGTTTCAAATCAAAGAGGCCTTGGTGGTAGATAAAAAAGTATTTTGTATTTAGTTAAAGAAGCTTTTTTTATACTAACTACGGCAAAACGTCATTAAGAAAAGTTTTTCGTAATGTAAAATCATCGATCCATGCAAAATTTCAGAAATATCGGCTTACTTTTATGAAATCATGTCTGCTTATTGTTAGTTTACAAAACGTTTTCAAATTTTATTTACAATAAATTATAAAAAAACAAATGTGAATAAAAAAGAACAAAAATGAAAAGTGCTTTAGGGACCCCAAAACAAGCAGCAGGCAACTTTATCAAGAGTGACTTTTTCTAAAAAATTGAAAATAAAAAATGTTTTCCTCTTTGTAACTCAATCCGTGGACATACTGTATATACTTCAATTCCAGTAAGCACTAAAAAATGAAATATTTATCATTGCTATCCTGAATGTCGATCCACTTATATTTAAATTAAAATTTTCCCTAATATTAAATTAGGCAGTTCTTTTTTATTCATTTAGTATTATTTACAGTTTTCCTATTAATTTGAATAAAGGAAAGATGCATATAGGAATCGACTCCATTGTTAGTTAGAACAGTTTTAACCAACTGTATATCTCCAGATAACTATGTATATCAAGGAAGGTTTTTTTTACTGAGGATGGCAACTTGCTTGGCAAAATACGTATTTGGTTTTAATAATTATTGTGGCTTTTAGGGTTCACCAACGTTCCACTGATCAGACTACATACTCAAATTTAATTTACTGATTTTTAATTTTATATCTGTTTAGTCGAGGAATATCTAATTATCTATTTAGTACAGCACATCGCCATAGCAGGCTGTATTTGTTGCCAGTATGGTATTATAACACTTACAGTTTTGAATTTAAATTTGTTTTTCATAGCCAATGGTAGTTTATTTTCGTTAAGTACCTACAACTTTATAATTATGCTATAAAATTTAATAAATGGTTTTGTAGAACTTTAAATTATCTAACTATGTATTTTAAGTTAGATTTTTTTCTTAACTGATTAATAAAAAAACGATTTAAAAATGGAAGAAATCGGACTTTTTCTAAAAAATAAAATAATCATTTCTCATCCTGTATCTTACATTGTTTCTACGCAAAAACCGAATGCGAACAGAACAGCCATATTTGATTTTAAAATATCGTATTTAAAGTTTCCCAAATTTTTAATTATCTTTGGCGAAGCCACAACTGTAATTAATATAATACAAGTTATGTTTCTAAAACGTTTTCACCAATGCTGATAAAATGGAAAAATTATACCATTACCGAAAATTAAGCCACAACAGCTTGGTTACTAAGGTTAGTGATCATGCAATTAGTATTTTAAAAAGTCTAGAAAACATTAATGCCGGACAAATTCGTAAACATGCTTCATACAGTACTCGATAATTCTTGAATTACAATCTGGTTTTAGATCTGAATATACTTATGAAACGGCGTTACTTTACTTAACGTAACTGATAACGTATTTGATAATACTGATAATAATAAATTATGTTACTTTATTATGATCGATTATTCTCATGCTTTTAATATGTCAAAATATATATTTGGCTCTACTTAAGTTCTTAGAATTAACTAACGATGCCGTTATTCTGATTAAAAATTATCTTACTAATCGTCGCCAGACTCAAGTCTGAGGTGTCCCTCAAGGATCCCTTCTTGTTCCCCTTTTTTAAATCATGAGCACTTATTATTTTAAACACATAATAAAACAGTTGAATATACTTTATGCACTGCACTATTTCCAGTGATTATGTGGATGCTTTTGACTCTCAGTATATTGGTACTTTCAGTTGAAGGGCTTAGAATAAAAGTACCCATTTTACAGGTTTGAGACATTAAAAAGCAAAGTATTTTTAAGTTTTAAAATTTCTTTTGTAGTTACAAGATGTATAACAACTGTACTTAGATCTCTTTTATTCTCAATATTTCGTCAGTTTTGCAGTAAATTTAAAAACTTGAATATGTATTTTTATAAAACAAACTAACACAAAATATACTTCTGACGATAAATATTCTTCTGGTGGCTCAGCTCTCAGCTTCTTCTAAAATGTGTTCTTCTCTAACTTTTGTAGATTCTTAATTTTTCTTTTCTTTTTTATTTATTTTTGTCTTCACAGGGATATCGTTGTAGAAGTTGTGGGATAATGGAGGAACACAGATCACATACTATATAAGAGATCATTTAATTTACTTTTACACCATAGAAATTAATATTGCAGATCTGCTTTAAATGTAACAAAATCGCTCAGACCCTTTTTATTATAAACCTTTCAATTGTTTAGTTAATTCTGACTTTAGTTAAGATATCTGATAAACATGAGATAAAAAATTAATCCATAAAATCTTCTGTTAGGTTATTTGACTGAGTAAAAGTAAGAATTATTTTTTTAATTGAAAGTCAACCAGATCAACAACTTCAGATGTTATAGTTTATTTGTTTTGACTTAATCCTAATTATCACTGGAGGCATAGTTTCCTCGAAACTCACTGTTGTTAAGCAGTATGGTTGTGTTATTAGTTATTAGGTATTTAAGTTATTCACTCATATCTCTAGCACTATCAGTTGAGCTTTGAATAATGCCTTGGGGTAGTTTCCTTTTCAAGCGAACGTGTAGATTTTTATGGCCAAGTTATTGAAGGATGCTGTTGTCACTAGTACGGAGGGTATTCAAGAAATTTTTGGTAAATTTTTTGATAAACTGGTCTATTGTAAGAATGCCCAATTCAGTATGAATTTGCTGATTGCGAATATACCATGGAGCATTAATTGATATTCTCAGAACCTTCTATAGTTTCTTGAGGTTGCTTTTTGATGTTGTACACCAAATAGGACAGGCATAAGTAACGAAGTAAGAATTGAAAATCGTTAGAATATCTCTCTTGTTTTGATTACTGTGGCTCAGTTTATGACCCATGTATTAATACTTGGGCATGATGTCAGGAATTCTGTGCATTGCATGCAGGATTTATATCTACGACTTATATTTGGATTACAAAAGTTTTAAATGTTTCTCAAAAATTACTTGTACTTATTGATTAAATATGAATAACAGAAGACTTACTTACTTTAGCTTTTCATAACAAAATATTTTCTAAAGCGCGACCTATTTATTTAAGAAAATAAAATTAGGACCGACGTTCGTAATGCTAATATACGAAATTACCTTTTCTTAAAGCTCTTTTTCTTACAAGATAGCAAAAATCATTAATTCTCTTAGTATTTGAAATTGTAATATTATCTCTTGGACTTTTTTTGGCATTTCTTTGAGTATACACTATTCAAAAAGCAAAAATAATTTATTTTTAGATTTATTCTTAATCGCATCAAGAAATTATATAGTGTTTCTCCAGATGGAGCACTTTCCTCTTGTAAGCTTTCTTATTTTTGAATTTAAAAAAAGTTTTGCTTATCCTGAAATGTGCCCTGAAATATCAAAAATGAGGAGTATAGTTATAATACGTTATACAAGCCGTTCAGAGAATTCGAAAATAGTGAAGTGAGCTCCAGCAAATTATTTTAATTTTTTGCGAAAATAATATTGCTGATATTAACCTACATAGGTACAATTATGTTTCTAAATCAAGTACCTACCTACCTACCTATTAACTCTTCTAAACCTGATTTTTGAAATTTCAATAAAGTTTCTTTTTAGTTATGGGAGGTTATAATAGGTCTTTCAGAAAATTCGAAAATAATAAAGTGGCGTTCCAGCAAACTACATTGATTTTTAATTTTTTCGAAAAATCTTATTTAACGAAGTTGTTCAAAATAAAGAGAAAATCTTAAATGCATACTTTGATTTAAAAAATTTATATTCTTTTATAATACTATTTAATGAATTCATCAAATTAAATTAAAGACAAACTACTCAATAAGCAACTCTCTTACCATTATGCACCTTATTATTCGTATGCTAAATTCTTCGCATACACGAACTCCAACACTGTTTCATTTATGGTAGCAACAGATTTTACAAGTTGTCGTTCAAATTATTTGCATAACGTTTTTGACTTATGTAATCCACAAAAGAAAATCTAAATGGCTAGTGGCGTAACCAAGGGGGGGCCCAGGCCCCCCTCAAGATCAAAGTTATTAATCAAAACAGTCTTTAAGATGAGACCAAAAATGCAGAGTGAGTGTATTGTGTTGGGTTCCGTCGAGTGCATATGTATTTCTGACACAATTGTTAAACAGTGGACTCCCCCCCACAAACTACGTTTTAAACCTTAAATAGTTGGTGGGCCCCCTACAAACTACGTTTCTGGTTACGCTACTGTAAATGGCAAAGATCTGACGATTACGCAGGATAAAATTATTATTAAACCAATATCTAACTGCTGTGATGGAATAACGTATGTAACTAAAGTTTTGGGAAAAATTTTCAAATCTAAGAATACAAACTATAATTGTTTTACTTAAATTTATACTATAGAAAACTATTCAGTGAAGGTTTAACGATAATTATAATGTTTTATATAGCAGCTAAAGGGCCATGGGTTTCAATGGTTCGCAATAATTATATTATATTATTTTTAATATGAAAACAATCATACGAAAAATTTTCCCAAAACTTTAGTTACATACGTTCTTCTAAATACTAGATTTTTTCCTCTGATTTGGATGGAACAAAATTATGCAGAATTTAATTTTTTTTTTCTCAAAAATAAGGGTTGTGCCACACCAAACATTTGCTTTCTTAAATCGTTGATTATTGGTTTCAATTTTAAAATGTTGTGAGATATTGATTCATCGCCAAATAAAATGTTTTTGTGAAAAAAATCTGTCTTCAAACGTGTTTTATAATAAAATAACATAAAGGTATAAGCTCAGTATTTTTTGAAATTCACAATATAAAAGCAAATTCGAATTAATCAGCAAAGGCACGATATCGTTTATCTACTTTGGAAATTTATTTTTAATTATTCGATTCTTACTATTATAACAAACTTTACGCCGAAGCTTATAATATAAAGCAAAGTTCTCGGAATAATTCAAAAGGGAACTTGAAATCTGATCAGGGTCGGATTATTCCTTAGTAGGGTGGAACGAAAAAATCAATTTTGGACATGCGATTTCTAATAGTCTTGTTACAGATGAAGATAATACTAAAGTAATAGATAGAATGAAAATTAGAAGAGAAAGGTGAAAAACTGCAGGGAAATTTGGAATTCAAAGAATTATATTTCGATGGTCGCAAGGATAAGAACATAATGCAAGAAAAATTGTTTTGTTACAGCAACCAGGATCAAAATTCTTGAGTCATGTTACACCAAAGCCTTGCACTGCTGTTGAAATAGTGATAAATGCAACAAAGTACTTTACAGATAACAACGTCAATATTCAAAGTCTTGTTGTTGCTGGGTGTGGTGGTACAGCTACCAATACTGGATCTAAAGGAGGTGCTGTAAGATTGTTTGAAGACAATCTTGAAAAATCATTGCAATGGATGATTGTTTTGTTTCATGGAAACGAACTGCCATTACGCCATTTATTTTATCATCTGTCTCTATAGAACATCCTGCATAAAACCTTTACATATTAGCAGGATTTATTATGAATGTCTATGCTCCCGTTTGGTTTTACATCAAATTAAACCTGTTCCTGAAAGATGGTCCAATACATTTATGGAGGCTCGTAAACTTTTCTCGTTATCTTTCTGTTGATTTGAAACAAGTGGTGGACTCAGTGATTCAACGAAACGGTTGTTTTACCTCTCCAAAATATGTCATTTTAAACATGATAAGTGATGAAACGAAACAGTAAATTAGGATTTCTTAAAATTTTTAACGCCAGAGCACAAAATACAGCAGGAATTCGAAAATTGTATATTCCTGCAATTAACTTTGAGGCTAAAGAATATTTTGCTGTCAGATCCTCCTGTTACGATGCCTTTAGAAGATTAAGATCTCAGAAACTTGACTGATAACGACGGTAATTGTCATGTTCCAGCGACTATTGAAGCATTTTCGCAGTTCCATTGCCTACCCAAGATGTGGAAAAACATATCAAACTAGCGACGGAAGCATCATCCAATGTCTGCGGAGTAACAGCCGCCTTTTCATACATATATTATTTTATTCAATTTCGATATTCTGAAAAACCGCAGGCACTTTACATTATGGAGTATGTACTTTCATGCAAGCAAATAGAAATCTTGAATATAAATTATTTTAAATAACTAAAAAAATAGTCCGCTTTATTTGTATATTTAACTTTTCAAGTGCAGATATTCAAAGCAGTTGCGGCACCTCAAAAACGTTTTGCACAGAACTAGATTTTTTTTATGCTTTATAAGTATATGAAAACAGAACGATTTTTTGCTATAAAATTCATTTTTTGAAAAATTAATTTTTTTTTCATTTCACCTCAAAATATTTTCATACAGAACCGAAATTTTGTATGGTCAATAACCACATCTAAAAGCAACTTTTTATTGCTAATAGAAAATACAAATTTAAAAAAAAATTAAAATTCTTCACTTTTCGTTCCACCCTATTCCTTAGGCAACATAGGCTAAACTTAGGGACAAACGAGTGGGGATCCTTGAGCAGGTGTCCTTGGTTGTTTTTGAAATTTTGTATTTTAACAAAAACGAGATTCAATATATTTTTTAAAAGTTTCCTATCTAACATCACATTAAAATCATTTTTATGGTCGAATTTTCGAGCCAGGTAATGCACGTCATCAATAAATTTTATGACATCATAACTTGGTACATCTACATGAAGTTCCAAACGATTTACAAATTTTATAACCTAAAAAATGTCAAATGTCAAACAAACGTTAATGACATACAACACGATCTGTCAAAAATTTGCAAGTGAAATTGGAAATTGGAAATATAAACATGCCAAAAATAATACTAACTTTACAAAAAATAAATATGAGCTAAATTACAAAATAAAAACCCGATTTCTTTCTTATTTTCAAAAATGTATAGACCTTGTGACTAAACACGGCTGCCTAATCGTAGAAAACTACAAAAATAATTTATATTTAGCAATTACATTTTGTATTTTTTTATCGCGCATTATTGGTAACGCCGACCGTTGATCATGTGATTGATGACGCGCATAACCTGGATCGACAATTGGACTATATATTCTTATATCTAATGTAAAAATCTATATAATTCTGAAATAAAAATACTGAAGATACAGATGCTTAATTATGATAAGATTGGGCCCATTTTAACGAAAATCCACCCTTGGATTTGTTCTAATTCAAAGGAATCAAAAGAACGAAAATAACTTAAATACTTGTTTGGGAATTTAACTTTTTATATTACGACTCCTTTGGGGATATTTTTAATTAATATGACTGAATTCCGTAAAATCTATGTGTAGAATAAAATATATTTCTGCTTAAAATCAAAGGTCAGTAGTTCAAATCCTTGCGGAGTAGGTAACATCTTTCTAAATACAGAATTTTCAGAATTCGTTCGAATTAATTAAAAGTTAATTTTCAAATAAAACGTTGTAAAATTATTATAACTTCCAGCAATAAAACCAGGCTTTATCCATAGTGCATACTTAACAATTTCTTAAGAAACGAACTGAACTTTAAGGCGATTGATATTGGAATATCAATTAAGTTCTTACAAACTGTTTCATCGAATTAAAAATCGTTTCAATGTCTTACAAAGACAGTATAAATAAAAGTTTAGCGGGCCGGAGCTGTGCATTTACCACAAAAAAATATTAGTTTTTTTAATTTTGATGTTAAATTCCCTATTTAAGATTTTTTTATTGTATTTTATATTTCAAACGGGCCTTTAGAAAATTTTTATTGTATAAAAATCTAATGTTTTCTAGAGATAACTATTGTCGAATTTTCTGAACGACCTGCATAACTTGTGGGAACTATAGTCCTCATTTAAGGCATTTTGAAACAGACAAAACTTTTAGGAAACAGTTACTATTTTCCAAAGTTCAAAAACAAAAATGTTTATAAAAGTAAGGTAATCTGGGGACACACTGCGGATTTACAACGTGTTCTTTAAGTTTTTAATGGGGCTGTGCTTCATCAAGACATTAAAATTAAATCATTTTCAAATGTGGGGTTAAGCGGTTGAGTAGTACTTTGTATAAAGTTAATTACATACTTGTCGATTTTTATTTATGATTATTTTTTTATTAATTGTGATTTCGTTTCTTATTTGTATTTACGGCGCTTTGACTACTAATATTATTGTTGTTATTCGTATTATTATTATTATTATTACCATTTTCCTGTGAAAAAACTCTCAACAAAATCAGCTCGAAACTCCCATATACCCTTTCTGAATCCTATGTTTTAATTTTAATCTAGCGTATCAGAATAATACCTAACGCGGCGTACACGGAACACTTAAAAAAATAATCGGAAGTGCTAATAATATCATCTGTAAATGACAAAAAAAATCTGAATAGACAAAGGTTACTGATCCTCGAAATATCATGTTGTAACATTTAACCTGTCGCGTGTAGAACAAATCGCGTTTATTAACCCCGTCTGTAGTAAAATCATTTGATGATGAATTTGCTATATTGTTGATGTAGTAAATTTTTCAGAGTTTAATTTTGCTATAATTTTAAACTTCCTGTTCGTAAAAATATAACTGATATTCCAAACACGTTCAGAAGTGAACATTTTGAGACTCTTTTGGTATTTGTTTTTTTTTATTGCAACCATTGTAAATTAAAGCGACCAAAATTGATAATCAATTGGTTTTTGAAAACTCCTTTAATGTTTAGATGAAATTTTAAAAAAAGTTTTTTCGGCAATTATAAAACATGTCATCAAATTTGCAAAATTTTGGTCCAATTGGCCTCTCGTATTTGTACAAATTTTGGAGATTTTGCAGAAACTTTTCGAATTTCAAATCGTTCTATCCAGAGAAAGTAAGGCTCAACTGATTTATGAACTATTTATTTCTGAAAAAAACATTTACGAAATGTTGCTTAAGAAGTTGCTGAAACCTTCTTAAGCATAACATAAGAGAATTGTGTTTTCGGCCCAACGTTCTTCGATTCTTTATACTAGTTAAAGCAAAGGTTTTTTTTATATTTGGTCAAAATCATCATTGGACACCAGAATAGGTTTGTTTAATTGCCCCTAACAATTACAATTTAGCATTTTAAGGTATTTTGGTCCAACTATTTATTAACATCAAACGAATATCATGAAGATAAAATTTTGTCCTAAAAGGGACCCACTTGCGTCTTCTAACTGCACTTAATTACTTTTCCTTTAGGCCTACCGTATAATATTCTTTTTCAAAACTAAAACTAACGAAATTAAGCGTATTTCATGATTTAAGATCATCGTCGAAATTTAACCGAATTCAACTTCACCTTTAACACTACTTATACGCATTTGCGCGTTTCCATATCTTCAGCACATCTTCCATTACTAAGCAAATCTTCATTTTGGGCACTTTTACATAGTGGGTGCATCAATATAAGAAAAAGTGCTAACAAAAAGGGTTCTAGTGGTGCGTAAGAATATTAAAATTTAAAGTGCTGAAAATAAAAAAGGGGTAACTTACAGTGTCGCTAAAAGTGCTGCTGTCACTATCACCTGCACGCACCAACTGACCACTTCTGCCAAAGCCCCTACTGATGACTCCACAGGGCCTTGGTGCCTGTGCCGCCGCCCGGATGTTCTTTTGTCCCAGCTTCCGGGAAAGCATCAAATACGCGGGGTCACTGGATGGTCATTGCTCACCAATACAGGCTGACAACACTAAACTTGTGCAATTTGATGATGTTCTCATTTTTGAACTCTTTACCGTTCTATTATTAGGTCGCCCCATGTTGATCTCATCTCTTCGGCAAGGAACCCCAAGCATCCAGTACCCCCACTACCGTTTGTTTCCTTTAGCTTTTCGCTCCAGCGCGCAGCGTCTGAAGTATATGAAGGAACTTAAGAAATCTGCATCATCTTCGTAATTCATTGGATCATTAAACAAACCCTTTTTTTATTAATTTATGATACTAAATATTTTCCTTGGTAACTTGTGTTAATATCATTGTTTCCTAAAGTAAATATCTGAAAGTGTATCACGAGACGAAAAGACTGATCGAAGAATCAATTTTTCAAGAGAAATTTAAGCTGAAACTTAACCTAAGCGGACTAAAATTAGAATTTAAGTCAAGTCTTGCTGAACTTAAGCCCTAATTTTGAACCAAATTCAACTAAGTTTTACTTTAAACTTGCATTTAAATACTCGCCCTTAATAATATATTTTTAATATCAGTAGTAAATTACACGTTATGGTTTGAATTGCCGATACACGATCCTAAACTTAGATATTTACATGAGCAAAATATAATCGCATGAGAATAATAAGCCTTTACTTTGTGGTACCTAACTTGCAACACTGAAAAATTAGAAAAATATATTCAATTCATCTTCATTACTTTTAAGGTAGAAATGTCACTTTTAAAAGCCCAAATTTTGCAAGTAAATTTAAAAAATTGTTATAAGAAAACCGTATTCATTCAGTTTACAGAAACATTGTTGAATTTATCCTACAAAAATTTTCGACCTGTTTGATTGAATGGAAAAACAATAAGAACGTAATGTTTCATGAAAAGTCTTAGGACTTGAGCCCTAATTTAAACCACATTCAACTAAGCTTTACTTTAAACTTGCATTGAAATACTGACCCTAAATAATATATTTTTAATATAACTAGTAGTAAATTACATGTTATGGTTTGAATTACCGATACACCTGTTAGTTGGTCCTAATCTTAGATATTTACATGAGCAAACTATAATCGCACGAGAATAATAATATAAGACTTCACTTGATGGTATCTCACATACACCACTGATAAATTAGAAAAATATATTCAATTCATCTTCATTCTTTTAAGATATAATGTCACTTTTAAAAGCCCAAATTTTGCAAGTAATTTAAAAAAATTGTTATAAGAAAACTGTATTCATTCATTTTACAGAAACATTGTTAAATTTATCCTACTAAAATTTTCGATCTGTTTAATTGAATGGAAAAACAATAAGAACGTAATGTTTCATGAAAACAGTTTTGAAATTTATTGCTAATAAGCATGCATAAGGATTTGTGTAAGACATATTTTCTAAATTGACTAACCCAAAAAATGTTAAAAAGGCCAAGCAATACGTGTAAAGAAAGGTTGGCGTACAAATGACTGGAAAGCTTTGGAAGAACTTTGATAATTAACATCGAATCTTACATTCCTGTGAATCTTGTAAATCTTGTAGGCGCATCTAGTACTGGTAAGCATTTATTTATTTTCTTGCAAGCAGTCGCAATGATGTAAAGTGTCGTGGTAGAGTTGCAAACCCAAAGCCACATTTTAAAAAAATTATCTGGCAAACTTCGAAACGTTTCGTTCAGTTTAAGTTAATAGTTGATTAATTTAATTTTAATTGTAGAAGAATTCAACAAGTATAAAATGTCAAAAACGCCAGGCAAACCTTTGGAATATATGAATTTAGTAAGGTCTCTGATGCGGTCGTTTGTAGAGGGTTATTTAAACTCGGAAATATACAGGGTTACTGGTAATTCGATACATTTCTTTGGAGATGTGATGGGACAGGAGCTAAGAAACAAATTCAACCCGAACATACATTATGAAAAACTCAACAGTTTTTGAGATATTTCAATTTTTGTGTTTTTCTCAAAAAAGTAGATCTTAATGTCTTTAAAGTTAATTTAAATAAAATCTACTTGACATTTTTTGAACTTTTTTACTGAATTACTTGTCCCACTCTATGGTCATCCGTTTGGAATGGAAAATATCCGAAAACATTTCGATCATGTAACAATTTTAAATAAAAACTTATAAAAAATAATTTTTAAAAATCAGCTACGAAAATTACCTATTGGTTTTTCTCAAAAATTATTAACGTAACATGCGTACAAATTATTTTAAAAACTTCTTTATTTCAACAGCTATCTATCAAGGTACAAATGTTCAACGTGTCGTTGATAGTTCTAATAAACAAAATAGTAAAAGTGATGCAAGTAGTATGGTTCTTATTTTTAGGTTTTTAGGTAATCATTCTATAAAAATAATTAAATTCTTGTGTTAAAATGTGTTATGGTTTTAGTTCCTTTACCAGGGCAATTTGAGAAGTTGTTTAGTTTTAAATCAAAATCTATTGAGTTTTGTTTTTTGTTTTTAAATACAGGGTGTATCAGAAATAAATACAATAAATTCCCTCAGTAATAGCACTCGTCAAGAACTACAACATTTCTTAATAACTTATTTTTGTATACTTTTTAGATTTTGTGATAAAATTAGTTAAAGAAAATTTATCACAAATTTCATTACCCGCCAAAGGAAAATATGTCCGACACAAAACTTAAGTTTGGTTACCATAGTAAATCAATTACTTAAAAATTAAGCTTAGCAGTACAGTATTTTTCATCTAGCATTTGGGTTGTGACGTCAACTTGCCCCTCCCAAAAACTGTCTGGACACACGTTCGTGCCCAGTAGGTAATTAAAACCTAGTTTAGAAAGAGATGAAGTATAGTTGGATTGTGAATTTATCAACAGCGCGTTGACGTCACAAATCCTAGGTGAAAAATACTGTATTTAATTATTTTGAAAATACATAAACAACTCGTTATTTTAAGGGGGGGTTAAATGCAAAATAAATGTGAGATTTAAAAGAAAATTAATAAGAAATGTTGTAGTTCTTGGCGAATTCCACCACTGAAAAAATTTAATGTAGGTACTTATTTCTGATATACCCTGTATATATATTTTTTATTTTATTTCGTTTTTTTACACCTGTTTGGTACTCCTTTCACTCGAATACGGGGCCCGAAAATTTGCTAGTTGAGCCTAGGGCCCAACTCAGTTAAAAATAGGCCCTGCCCGCGCAATGTTTGAACCCGGCCCCGCAAAAGCTTACGCCGGCCCTGGTGTTGTTGTTCTTAATATTTCGTGGAAAATGTAATTAATAATATGTACCTGAAAATGTAGAATGAGCGACTAAGGTGAAGTGGAGGTGTTTTAAGCGTTTAAGGTGAGGTTGATAAAAATCAGATGTTTTCAAAAACCTATTTTGATAAGGCGATACAAAATTTATAATTAATACAGAAAACGTAAATGCTTCGAGCTTCGAGGAATTTTGTTTGTGTGTTAAATCCAAGATGCCAAGTGTTTATCGTTCTTAAATCAAAGAAACATCACAATAATCTTCATCATTTTTATCTTATCAGCTTATCACTGTAAAAGCATGCATGTTTAATATTTACTTAGTTTATTTTTTATATTAAATATAACAAACACTGCTATTATTACAAACTCAAAGTCTCTGACCTTCACGAACAGGAATTTTAACCCTTCAGTGCGAGGTTGAGTGCCTTTATAATTTTGCCGAAATTTCAATTTAAACTGATTAACATAAAATTAACATAATTTATTCCTCGATCATTTAAATTCATTAAATAATTGTAATTTACAGCAGCTTTTTAACAATCGTTCATTTATCACCTCGTGTTTTCGTGGCTGCATATCTCCTGGAGTATTAAATAAGATTTTATTGTAAATCGGGTTAGTCATCAAAATATCATTTATTAAGGTTGTGATGCATCCGAAAATAGCTTTATCTGACGCGTGCATACCACAACAAAAGCAAATAATAACGCAATAAAGTTGATAAACACACGAGTCGTATAAATAGAACTTATCAGCTTAATATTTCTCTTAATTGCTGTTTTCTTGGTTACATAATTTTTATTTATTAACGATAATCGTTCTATGAATGTAACAAAAATTAGAAAAATCCGTATCCTTTATGCGTTAAATCATTTGTCCTTGTAATACTTGATAAACTGCAAACTACAAATAATAAAGATGAAACTCAACCATGAAATTATGGTTTTGCAGAATTTACCCACATTCAAAAATAACTGCGAAAAACATTTTAAAAGCAAGTACCTACTGCAATTGTAGTACCTTGTAAACAGGCCCGCGCCGCCATGGGTGCGAAGGCGTGCACCGCACACAGGCGGCCACACCAAAGGCGGCAAAACGGCACAGCCGATAAAGCGACAGACCGACAGACGACATAAACAAAAAGCACGAATAAACAAAAGCATGAATTGGCACGTGGCTAGAATTAGAGCGGCCGCGGTAAAAAACAAAAACAAACGGGTATTGTGCTAAACTACTAACTTTAATTATTTTATTTTCTATCGCCTTCTTTGCTCTTTTTCGGAAACCGACAAAGGAAAAAAAATGTTATAAATATGACTACTCTGGAGAAATGCCCCTATTACACATTTCTATTAATAACCACATTTTTTTTCTTCAATAGTTGTAAAGCTACTAAACATAAAATTTATTTTAAATTTTACGGAACACTGGAATCGTTTTAATTGAATGCAAATAATTTTTACAATTGTCATCTGTTATGTGTTTGGTTTTTCTCAATAAAAAAAGTTTAGGTGGTTCATAAACATCTAACAGTTCCCTTACATTTACATAAAGGGTGATCCAAAAGTATTGTCATTAATTTTAAGGGTAGGTAGAGCATATCAAATAGAACAACTTTTCTCAATAAAGCATGTGTCGCAAGTAAGCGGTAAACTCGGAAAAAAATTAAAAATATCAACACAAAAATTATTTGGTGGTTACTGGAATTTAAATTTATCAAACGCCCTTGTTGTTGATACTGATACAGACCAGCTGTATACGTAAGTAGGTTAATATCAGTTCATTCTTAGCTTTCAGAGTGCATTCATCGAACGTTTTAATGGAAGGTTAACCTTTTAACAACTGAATGAATTGATGTTATTGTACTTAATTTTGTTTTGTTTGTATTGTGTATATTTGTGTTTGTATAGGAGTTAATGGAGGAACATTTGAAAATTTTTTGTAAGTCATGTTTCTCTTTATTTACAACAGTTTTTTTTTATATCACTTTTTAAACATGCCAATAATTATTGTTTAATGCCAGTCTCAAGCCTGAAAAAATGCGAAAGGAAAGTGAAACCTGTAAATTACATAATTGTCTGATGTTTCATTTATTTTGGCAAGGTCAAATTTCTATTGCAGGTGTTTAAATGCATATTAGCCAGCGGTTCTCAAAAGTGTATAACAAAATTTAAAATAAACAAAAATCTCAATAAGCTTTAAATTTTTGCTGTAATGATATACCCATTTAATTTAATGACAATACTTTTAAATCACCCTGTATATAAGAAAACATATTTTACCGTCTTTAACTATAAAACAGTTAAACAAGGTAAATAGGTAAACCTTTTAATTTATAATTAGCTATCTGTAAGGGCGCAAAATTTATTTTTGCACACGGGCGGCGAACTGGCTTGGCGCGGCCCTGCTTGTAAAACATTATAATGTTTATTAGGAAAACAAAACAATAAAACGAATCGCAACTAACTAATTCATGTCGTATTTCAAGGTTTTGTCCAGCTTTATTATTATTAAAAGAACTGTTAAGCTTAAAATAGGAAACCGGTAACAGTTTTATGATGGAATTTGTTTACATTTCATAAGGCTAAAGGTGTGTGATCGTATATTATTTGCAAAACACTAAACACAAAACTACGCAGTAATGTTTCGTCTTGAGATACGGATACCGATATCTCTGTATTGAAAAAAGTTCTGAAACTCTTCAAATAAATAAATTAACCGTCGATATTTCTAACAGCTAAACATTTTCAAAACAAAAGGCGGCTTTAATGCTCTGAAGCATTAAAAAATATGAAAGATCAGTGAGAAAATTCGTCGTTAGTCGAAAGCTTTTGTGAACGTTCAATTATTTTCTTAACTTTTTTCATCAGCAGGGCAAAGTTGATTTAGTTGCAAAACGATAATAATAACAAATAATGTATTCATCAGCTTTTGAGCATAGTTTGCCAGGTTAGAGAGACAGTTTCGTTGATGTGAACAAGACTTTTCCGAATTTAAATCTGTTTTACCAAAAAATTGAATTTTAAAATTTTAGGTCAGAAGCAAGATTACTATGGTAAACTTAATTTGGTTATTCAAGCTAGTGCATTACTTAGCGTTTAGAACACCCTACAAAAGTCAACAAAAAAATGCGGCATTTCAGTATTTGTCTAAATAGATTTATAATAAATATGCAAAATACTAATGCGAAGTGGTTTATTGCAAAATAAAATGTAAATTTTGTGGCAATAAAGTACAACAAAATTTATAACTTTATTGTTTGGCTTATATGTTCAGCGCTGTAAAAACGTAATTAGTTTTGTAAATGTAAAATGTTGAATTGTATAACCTGATTGTTCGTCCTATTGTTAATAAATCGTCGTTTTTATTTATTTTTTCATTTGTTGTAACCATTCGAGTTATTTTTATAAAATACATGTTCTTGCGTTTGTAGTAAAATAATTATTGTTTTGCCATTTGTTTTGCCTTTTTTTAAATTTATTCCCGATGAATCATTTTAACTAAATTTGAAAACCATTAATATATGTAGAATCAAATAAATGTTTCTCTATAACATCTACCTTGGCGTTTACGTACTCGCGAAAAAATCATAAAATGAACGTTAATTTGAAAACACAACAACTTCATGTTATTGTTATCTCAAACAGTTAATTAAATGCTAGTTCTTGTTTAATTTATTAATTAAAATTGCACAGCACTGCGTACAGGGCCGTAGCTAGAGGGGGGCTGGCCAGGGCGGAGCCCTGGTAAAACAAAATTGAGCCCTGGTAAAAAACTTCGTTAGTGTTTAATCAAAAATTCCTGAAAGTTACAGTTGTTTGACAAGTTTTATTTTCTGTAAACATTAAATTTTGCCAAACGGGCACAGTCCTGTCCTGCCTACCGCTAACCCGCCGTTCATGAGCGGAATAAGTTCGTTAGCGAATGCGATGCGCCGACGCTTTTGAAAGTCGAAGAACACTAGTCCCTCGACATGGAGCCATTTTTAATGAAATTCCACAATCGTAAACAAAGAAAATTGCAACTCTTTTAGTTTTCTAGTTTCATTCATATTATTTATATGTCTTGACTTTTTATTTGTTTCTATTTTTGTACCTATTTGTATGCGTTCCTATGTCGGTATAGATATTCTAACAAGTCTCATGCGTTTTGAAAACTTTCGGTTATTTTCATTTTGTTTCTTATAATATTTGTACACACGCATGCCAAATGCCAAAGAAAAAAGATTCTTTTAATGTTTATAAATACATCTAAGAATATTAAGTACTTTATTATACAGTGTGTCCCCGGATTGAGTTCACTATACGTATAATCGACAAAAAATTTGAGAATTTCATTTTCATGTTTTGGGATTCCGCCCTGCTTGGTCTGAAACGAATTTTAAGCAAATTTTTAGTTTTTTAAAAATTAAGACGGCCATGAAAAATGTGAAAAAACTATTTTCTGTTCAGGTAAAGTGCCTTTTCGGTCAATAATACGACAAAATATTATTGGGAAAAGTTAATCGGAATATGAAATTATGGCTCTGTGCAAAATTTCAAAAAGATCAGCTCAAAAAAAACGTAAGTTTCTAACATAGTATTTTATTAAAAAAAGAAATTAAATAACAATAATTACTCTATTTGACTTCCTCCAAGTTTTGACTTTAATCTAAGATAATGAATACAGTAGACACGCGATAATGTGAACAAAACAAACAAGGCGTGTTCACGTTTGCGATTTGTTCATGTTATCGAATAGTAATGATTTTCTACTAGAAACTGATAAAAAAAGATCAAAAACAAAGTAAAAATTGTTTATTAACGTTTTATATTAAAATACAAACTACTGTTGTAGAAAATTTTGTATTGAAACATTTACTGCTAAATTAAACACACTGAACACAAGTAACAATTACGTTTTTAATGCATCGCATCAGCTTTAAAAGAGATTTGGCGCCTTGGAAAACGGCCGTATTTAATAACTGTCTACTAAATAAAAACGCGTATCAGTAGACAACCCAAAATTAACCAAAACACATATTATGCAGTCACATTTGTGCACCGTCAACGCTGTTATGTCTGCAAATACCTTTAATGCGGCATAGACATGTAAACAAGTTACAGGAAACGTCAGAAATTCAATATGTTTTATTGTTTTCATACATCATAAACAATGTTCACGTTAGTGAGGGTTAGTGTGTTCACGTTATACGGCGGTCAATATAATAAAAATGTTGTTCATGTTAGCCGGATATTCACGTTACCCGATGTTCACGTTACCGCGTGTCTACTGTAATTACAATCAATTAATTGTTTGCTTTAACTACGACGCGATTTTTCGTTCATTAAGGGTGGATTTTAGTTAAAATATTTTTCGTTTGTAAGTATTTTGGGTTGCCTGACTTAAAAACTTCTAGTATTGCTTCTACCTAACAAAACTTCAAAATTCAGTATAAGTATTTGCGAATGCCGAATCTCAAACCTCTCTGTAAACATTGAAAATGATGAACAGAGTCGGTGAATGTTGGGTTGCCCATCTTTAATCAGATAATCAGTTGTTTAAAAATTATAAGCAATTTTTTCTAAAGTCAAATAAAGATTACGCCAAAATTATACAAATAGGAAGGTAATATTGAAACCCACCCCGCGACATGCAAAAATCAATGCATTGTTGATCGATGTCTTGTGTAAGTCCTTTTTTGTAAGTTTTACATAATAGGCCATAATTTAATTACTATATTAAAATTTGTCGTTTTGGCCTTGTTGCGTATGAAAGAAAGGTCTAAAAGTTTTAATTCATATCCGTCCTTCTTTTCAACTGTCATTATTTAACCGTACCGATATTTTAAAATTACACAATTTTCAGCGCGTATACATGCTACTAAAATCCACCCTTAAGACAAAATGCGGATTTAATGAAAGTGAGCTGATCTTTTTGAAATTTTGCACAGAGCCATAATTTCATATTCTGAACAACTGTTCTCAATAACATTTTACCGTATTATTGACTGAAAAGGCACTTTTCCTGAATAGAAAATAGTTTTTTCACATTTTTCATGGCCGTCTTAATTTTTAAAAAACTAAAAATTTGCTTAAAATTCATTTCAGACCAAGCAGGGCGGAATCCCAAAACATGAAAATGAAATTCCCAAATTTTTTGTCGATTATACCTATAGTGAACTCAATCCGGGGACACACTGTATAATAAAACATGTTAAATGCGCAATTTGGTTTCATTCTTCAGAAAACAAAACAATATAAATGGCGATATAATAAATAAAGAGTAGGTATATGGGCTATATGCATATTAAGCGTGTCGGCATGAAACTTAAAAAAAAATAATCTACAGCGTCCCTGGAAAATCAAATATCAGTATCTTTCAATATGAGGATATGGGCCCTGGTAAAAAAACTAATAGCCCTACCAAAAATTTGGTTCTGGCTACAGCCCTGACTGCGTACTTCTTTGCTGAATAATAATATGCACTGAATAACGTTGTTTGCGTAGAGGCGTAGAGCATGTACGCACCAACATTTATTTTCAGAACGAAATCAAATATTTTTAAATTAATTTCAAAAGTTAACGGTTATGGACAGACACGTTAAATATTGTTCTCTTGGTATCTTCAGAAAAAAACTGTTATTACGAGCAATAAATTAAAGCAAACGTTCTAGGATTTTGCTTATTGATTTTGATTTTAAATTTAGTGAATATTACTGTTCAAGAGCCAAGAGCATATAGTCCAGTCAAATAAGCATTTCGCTTCGGAAAAATTCAAAGTGAGCTGAATTTTTGTGTACACCTTTATTTAGTGTTTCTAAACAACATATCAAAAGTACCCTTGATTTGACCTTGAGCTTCTTGAGTTATTGGGCTTAAGAGGTGCGAAAAATTGGTTGTTCGCTTATATCTTCTTTTCTATTGACTTTAGGTATAGAATATCCTACAGAGAAATTGAAGGCTATAAAATTCTGTACAAAGAAGTACTCTTGTGATTTTTTCGTGGGACCAACCGTTTTCGCGTAATGTGATGTTAAACGTCTAAGTTAAGGTTAACGAAGTACCCCATTCCACACCACCTTTGAGGTTGAGTACGAGGCGCGTTTTTTTTACGTGGTATCCACTGCCTCAGCCGGTCCAAATATTCATAATACTTAATAAAAAAAGGTCAAAATAGAGTTACATTAAGCTTCTTCATCCTCATCTTCTTCTCCTTCCATATCTCATTGTTCCAGGTAATCCTTAGAAAGATTTTCTAATTGAATCTCATCTTTTTCTCTATCAAATCCTGTTTCCACGATATCTTCGATGGTATTAGCATTTAAACACGATTGTCCAATCAAAGAAGTATTTTTCTTCGGAAAATTTCAAAGTGAGCTGAATTTTTGTGTACACCTTTATTTAGTGTTTTTAAACAACATATCAAAAGTACCCTTGATTTGACCTTGAGCTTCTTGAGTTATAGGGCTTCAAAGGTGCGAAAAAGTGGTTTTTCGCTTATATCTTCTTTTCTATTGACTTTAGGTATAGAATAGCCTACAGAGAAATCGAAGGAAATAAAATTCTGTACAAAGAAGCACTCTTGTAGTTTTTTCGTGGGACCAACCGTTTTCGCGTAATGTGATGTTAAACGTCTAAGTCAAGGTTAACGAAGTACCTCATTCCACACCACCTTTGAAGTTGAGTACGAGGCGCGTTTTTTTTACGTGGTATTAATAAAAAAAAAGTCAAAATAGAGTTACATTAAGCTTCTTCATCCTCATCTTCCTCTCCTTCCACCTCGCATTGTTCCAGGTAATCCTTAGAAAGAGTCTCTAATTGACTCTCATCTTTTTCTCTATCAAATTTTGTTTCCACGATATATTCGATGGTATTAGCATTTAAACACGATTGTCCATGGCAATGACCGCAAACTGACGAGCATTGAATTCCTAATTTTCGACAGCCACATAATGGTCCACAACCTTTCGAGCAATTACAGAAAATCATATTTAAAAGACAATTCGGAGCGGGAGATTTCGATGTTCTTTTTGGTTCCCATACATCATTTCTTAGTATCCATCCCCACTCATCAGGGTTCAATTCATAACCTAACCACTTCTGTATTTGAAGATAAACTCTGTTCAAGTGCTCTGTCGCTGCACTACTTGTTGGCGGTAATAAATTCAATTTAACCGGTTTATTTTTAGTTATAGATTTCGTAAAACACGAGTAACGATATTCATCAATAGATAATTCTTTAATTTGCGCCCCATATAGTCCCAACAAAAATTTAATTCCATTAGAAGCAATTAATTCATGAGAAGAATCGTTTTGCGCGAAAACTTGAACTGCATTTTGCAAATCTTGTCTTTTTTCTAACAGCTTCAAAGCTGTCGTCTTACCTTTACCAAAAAGAGCTGACGTTGTGTCACACCCAGAAACAGCATGTAAAAATAAAAGGCGATGTTTACAATTATATTGGTCAAAACTTCGGGAAGAGTAAATTCTTTGTTCAACTTTTCCTCTGCCTGGTTTCATAAAATATATTTCTCTATCAACTGGCGTGCGAACTATCAGGAGTACCATAAGATCAACATCTTCTCCGACAACAATGGTTCTAATTTGACACGATTTTTCAAGCGCTGTTTCAATAATTAACACATCGGCATGATCTTCAGATTGCTTTACAGGGATATTATTAACCTCAAACTGCCTAGCCAACATCGAAATTAATCTGGATTTGTTTTTGTTATTGGCAAGAAATTTATCTTGGCTCACCGTTGCATTCATTGTCTCGTGAAACATAATCTCGGCTGATGACAATTTCGAGGATCTACGGAGTTGTTCCATAGCTTTGACACTTTTGCTGGCATTTGAATACCCGTCAAAGACTATGATGGTGTTCGGACCATAATGTTTCTGAACATAATTAATGTAAGTTGTACAGATGGAATGAAATGTTTCATTCTGATGCCATACAACTCTGTGCAAGAGAAAGCCGCCGTCGATGATGTAAGTCGCATTTTCAAAGTCAGGTAGAAATGTTAGTTGTTCAAAGCTATCAAAAAGAGACGACTTTTTCGTTTTGCGCATGCCAGTTTCATCGAAGAGTGATACGGGATATGGAGCTAATTCATATTCGAAATATTCACGGAGTTCTTCGACGGATCTTTTTATAACACTAATTCTTTGGAACAACAGTAATGGATCGACGGGTACTGTCATATTGTGAACTTTGATTTTACTATTAACCGTCAAAAGCGGAAGTATCCTATTACTGCGCGAAAATTTTATATCGTTGAAATTCGTACCAATCACTTTTTCCATTGCGGCAGTACCAATATCTTGCGCCCTGTAACAGTTTATTTTTTCATCGCCCGCCAATCCTGTTGCAATGGACATAATTTTTTGAATACGCGGAAAAGGATTGTGTGATTGAAACCATTCCGATAGTTTCTGAATATCAAGATTATCTTTAGCAACTCGCGAATATTATACTTCGGATCAACGTTCATGGTCAGTTTTCGCGAAAACGGTTGGTCCCACGAAAAAACTACAAGAGTGCTTCTTTGTACAGAATTTTATTTCCTTCAATTTCTCTGTAGGCTATTCTATACCTAAAGTCAATAGAAAAGAAGATATAAGCGAAAAACCACTTTTTCGCACCTTTGAAGCCATATAACTCAAGAAGCTCAAGGTCAAATCAAGGGTACTTTTGATATGTTGTTTAAAAACACTAAATAAAGGTGTACACAAAAATTCAGCTCACTTTGAATTTTTCCGAAGAAAAATACTTCTTTGATTGGACAATCGTGTTTAAATGCTAATACCATCGAAGATATCGTGGAAACAGGATTTGATAGAGAAAAAGATGAGATTCAATTAGAAAATCTTTCTAAGGATTACCTGGAACAATGAGATATGGAAGGAGAAGAAGATGAGGATGAAGAAGCTTAATGTAACTCTATTTTGACCTTTTTTTATTAAGTATTATGAATGTTTGGACCGGCTGAGGCAGTGGATACCACGTAAAACAAACGCGCCTCGTACTCAACCTCAAAGGTGGTGTGGAATGGGGTACTTCGTTAACCTTAACTTAGACGTTTAACGGTTGGTCCCACGAAAAAATCACAAGAGTACTTCTTTGTACAGAATTTTATAGCCTTCAATTTCTCTGTAGGCTATTCTATACCTAAAGTCAATAGAAAAGAAGATATAAGCGAACAACCAATTTTTCGCACCTCTTAAGCCCAATAACTCAAGAAGCTCAAGGTCAAATCAAGGGTACTTTTGATATGTTGTTTAGAAACACTAAATAAAGGTGTACACAAAAATTCAGCTCACTTTGAATTTTTCCGAAGTTTTGCCACAAAATTGTCTAATTTGACTGGACTAATATCATTAAACTCTCTTTTGTTAATTATGTTCCAATGTTCTTTTACGCCTCTTCAACTTCTTATTCAGTGTGTTACATTGAAATCTCCTGCCTCCTTATTAAAGCCTAATACGTTTTTCATCATCTTCTTCTTTATCGTTTCCCCTTGTTGCCATTATAGCGTTGGGGTGTATTTGGGATCCTCTATCCATCTTCTAAAGTTGTTTCTGTTCCTTGCCATGTTCCTTACTTCTTGTATGTTTCTTCCTCTACTGTGTACTATTTCTTTTAGATTTTCTTCCCATTTTATCCTTGCCTGCCTTTCTTTCGTTTTCCGATTATTCCTATGTCCATGATTTTTCTGGGGATTCTCTCTTCTGGCATTCTAATTAGATGTCCATACCAGCTCAGCTGTTTGTTTTCTATTTCGCTCACTAAAGGTATTTGTTCTAAATTATCTCTTATATTTTTGTTTCTTATTCGATCCCTTCTAGTCTTCCCTGTGATCTTTCTTAGATATTTCATTTCGGCCGCTGTGATTTTTGACTTATGTTTATCTCTCATCGGCCATGTTTCTGCTCCATATGTAAGGGTCGGTGTGTATACAGGGTGACATTGAAAAAACTGCCATGCATAGTACCACGCGATAGAGGACCATAAAATAATAAAAAAAGTTCTTATACGCTAATGTCCGATCGCCTTTTGTTTTCAAGATACAGGATGTTAAAAGTTTGTTAGAAAATTTAATTTTTTTTTAATAACTACAATGCATAGTACCACGCGATAGAGGACCATAAAATAATAAAAAAAGTTCTTATACGCTAATGTCCGGTCGCCTTTTGTTTTCAAGATACAGGATGTTAAAAGTTTGTTAGAAAATTTAATTTTTTTTTTAAAACTACAATGCATAGTACCACGCGATAGAGGACCATAAAATAATAAAAAAAGTTCTTAAACGCTAATGTCCGATCGCCTCTTGTTTTCAAGATACAGGATGTTAAAAGTTTGTTAGAAAATTTAATTTTTTTTTAAAAAACTACAATGCATAGTACCACGCGATAGAGGACCATAAAATAATAAAAAAAGTTCTTATACGCTAATGTCCGGTCGCCTTTTGTTTTCAAGATACAGGATGTTAAAAGTTTGTTAGAAAATTTAATTTTTTTTTAAACTACAATGCATAGTACCATGCGATAGAGGACCATAAAATAATAAAAAAAGTTCTTATACGCTAATGTCCGATCGCCTTTTGTTTTCAAGATACAGGATGTTAAAAGTTTGTTAGAAAATTTAAACTTTTAACATCTTGTATCTTGAAAACAAAAGGCGATCGGACATTAGCGTTTAAGAACTTTTTTTATTATTTTATGGTCCTCTATCGCGTGGTACTATGCATTGTAGTTTTTTAAAAAAAAATTAAATTTTCTAACAAACTTTTAACATCCTGTATCTTGAAAACAAGAGGCGATCGGACATTAGCGTTTAAGAACTTTTTTTATTATTTTATGGTCCTCTATCGCGTGGTACTATGCATTGTAGTTTTTAAAAAAAAAATTAAATTTTCTAACAAACTTTTAACATCCTGTATCTTGAAAACAAAAGGCGATCGGACATTAGCGTATAAGAACTTTTTTTATTATTTTATGGTCCTCTATCGCGTTGTACTATGCATGGCAGTTTTTTCAATGTCACCCTGTATAGTTTTATAGATTCTTATTTTTGTACTTGTTCTTATTTCCTTTTTACCTATTAGTGTATTGTTGATTTGATGGTATATGTTGCTTGCTTTCTGTATTCTGTTTTGTATTTCTTTATCTATTGTACCATTTTTGGTAAAGATGGTACCCAAATACTCATACTTGTTTACTGTTTCCAATCTTTCCCCATTTATTTGTATATTTATGTTTTCATCTTCTTCCCCTTTTGTTATATGCATAATCTTAGTTTTTCCCACATTTATTTGCATTCTCCTTTCTTCTAAGCAGGCTTTCCAGATGTTAACTTTTCTTTGTAATTCAGTTTTTGTACTTGCTATCAGCACTATGTCATCCGCGTAGACCAGGTCAAAGGTCTTTATCGGTGTTAGCCTGTAATGACCTATAGTGGAGGGTCTTGTTTTTGTTTTACATTTCTTGATTAGTTGGTCCATGAATATGACAAATAGTAGTGGACTCAGGCTGTCCCCTTGTTTCATACCTTTTTCCATATTAAAGTTTTCGGATATTTCTCCGTTTAGTCTGACACAGCCTTTTACCTTATTATATACACTTTTAATAGTTCTTTGTAGTTTTTGATTTATATTTAACGCTCCTAGTGCTTTCCATATTTCTTCTTTCGGCACCATATCAAAGGCTGATGATAGATCCACAAAAGCTAGATATAGATCCTTACCCATTTCTAATGTTTTATCCATTATTGCTCTGATTGTGTAAACGTGGTTTCTAGTATTTTGTGTATATTTTAAGAGCTACTGACGAAAGACATATTGCTCGGTAGTTTTCACATTTTATGGTTTCTCCCTTCTTATGTATTGGGACAATGATATTGTTTTCCCATTCACTCGGTATTGTCCCCGTGTGCCATGCCTCCTTATATATTTCCCATATCCATTTTTTCAGTTTGTCTCCTCCCTTTTTTAATAGTTCCGGTGCGATGTTGTCCTCTCCTGCTGCTTTTCCATTTCTCATTGTCTTTAGGGCTTCTTCTACTTCTTCTATTCTTATTTCGTCTTCCTCTTCCTCATCTTGTGCATCTTCTTCTTCTTCTTCATTTCCATGCTGAGTTTGTGTTCTTTCTTATTCTCTAAATTTTTCTCTGTAGTGTTCTTTCCATATCTTTAGTATTTCTTTATTTGATGTTTTTAATTCACCATTTTGATCTTTAATGTTCCTTATCTGTTTTCTTTGACTGCCTTTTAATCTTTTGATTGCATTCCAGAATTGTTTCTGATTGCTTGTATAATCTTCTTCAATTCTTTTGCCGAATTTTTCCCATGATTCTGTTTTTGCTTGCTTTATTGTTTCCTTTGCCTGGTTTCGTTTTTGGTGGTAGTCTTGTTTAGTTTCTTCCGTTCTAGCTTGGTTATATCTAATCCATGCTCGTTTTTTCTCCTGTATTTTTTCTTTCGCTGTGTCGTTCCACCAACTTGTTCGTTTTTGCTTGTAGTTAACGTTTTTTGTGCCACATACCTCCTTCGCTGTTTTGGTTATGATTTCTTTTAGTTTTTTCCATTTTTTGTGTATGTTCCAATCTTGGCTGTTCCTTTGTTGTTCTAATGTATTTAGGTTTTCTGTTAATTTCTTTTGTTACTCTTCTTGTTTTTCGATCTTCTCTAATTCCTCTAGCTTAAGTCGTCTGTGTTTTCTAGGGGTTTGTTTTTTTGGTGTTTTAAATGTTGTATCGCTTATCAATAATCTGTGATCTGTATTCAGTTCAGCTCCTCTAATGACTTTGATGTCGTGTACTGCATATCTCATTGATCTTGTATATGTTATATAGTCTATTATTGATTTTCGTGAGCATATCATTAAACTCTCTTTTGTTAATTATGTTCCAATGTTCTTTTTTATCTTTTACGCCTCTTCAACTTCTTATTCAGTGTGTTACCTTGAAATCTCCTGCCTCCTTATTAAAGCCTACGTTTTTCATCATATTATTCGTATTTCCTAAATGACTTCGTTTTGAAGACAGAAGTTGTTGAAAAGTTACTGAAGTCTTCAAAACGAACATTTGCAGACGTATTTTGAAATTGAAGGTGGACATTTCCGACTTCTTATTTGGGTTACTACTTTTGGTTCTGTTACTGTTGAACAATTACTTTACTTTTTAATAACAACCTAGGTTGTTTTACATTGTTTGAATTACAGTAAAAAACCTACAAAATGTTTTATTTTGCTTGAAAATGGTATATTGCAGCAAGAAAACTAGAGGCAACTTTCGCTCAGTTTTTAAGAAAAATTGAAGGACATTTTGCTAAAAAGAACTTGGTGCAAGTAATGTACGCTACTGGCGAAAAGCAGTTTCAAAACATTTTAAAAACTATTTTTAAGACTTCGGAACCTTCTAACTTGTCAACAAAACTGTTTAAGAGGGCTCCAAAACACGTAACTTTCTCGGTGGTTTAATGGTAGGTACCATATAAAGGGTACAACTACTTTTACTCGTGTTTACTGCTTGCAGATCGTGTTCTGGTCTTCTGGTACCGCTTGGAAGATTTTGAACAATACCGACGTCCGCCACGTGACCCCTAAAGCTGGGTTCATGCATTAGCGATTCGCGATTTGCGGAATGCCATTCCCGCAACATTTTGGGGTGTTTTTACCAGCTAGTTCATGCAGTAGCGATTTCACTCGCAGAAAGTAGTAACCACCAGCAGGGGTTATTTTGGTGTGCAGCTCTAGCTTGTTTGTGCAGCTCTAAATTTCAAATGTGCAGTTCTAATTTTAATTTTGTGCAGTACAAAATAAAAATAATTTTATAATTAAAAATTTTAAATAAATCAAAACAAATTAATGGCTTTGGCTACTTCCTGTTCGCCTAGTTTTATCACCATCAAGCATAATACAATTCAATTATGCGTATAAGTCAAGAATCACCCTGTATATCATAATTTTCAATAAACATATTATTCGATTTTGTTGAATTATAGCTTGCAAGATTTTAAATTTACCCCTTCCCCCCTGCCCCCTTCTCACCAAAATATCTGAGTTCAGTCAGGCTAATTTGTGCAGTTCTAAATTATCCTCAAAATAACCCCTGACCACCAGGTAGTATAACTTTTCATGAACGAACAGGGTGTTTTGTAGGTTGGTAGAGGTACTTTAACTATTCTGACATTTCATTTCTTGTTGTATGCTCATGTTTCAGCAAATATAAACAACAGTATTGATCTTTAACCGAATTCGTGAACACAATCAACGTATTCTGTGCAACCAACACAACTATTTTAAGGTTATGTTAAAAATAAATAAAAACGTGTTCTACAGTCAACAACGCGTCGATGAACGCATGCGCAGTTCAGAATATAACCAACGGAAATCGCAAAATATTGAAATCGTTCCAAGTTCTGCAGAAATCGCAGAATCTTGAAGTAGTAAATTGACGCTTAAACTGCGTTCAAATTTAACCAATCAGAACAAAAATCGCTTTCCGCAATTCGCGAATCGCTAGTGCATGAATCTAGCTTAACGCGTCTGGAAATTTTCACTAAATTTCTTCTAATTATTTTATTATAAGCATGAAAAACCTGTACTCAGGCAAATAGCTCTAAATTTAGTGTAGCTATGTCGAATACTATTTCTAACTTTTTAACTTCTGTTTTTTCGATTATGATGTCGTGTTTTCGCAAGTTTTTAATTTTTCAATCATTATTTATTATTTATTATTAAGAAACAAACAGGCAAAGCCTAATTACATGTTTCTTATAAACATAAAACATATATATTGCTCTTATCTCTAATTACAAGCTAAACTAAAACTAGACAAGAAAAAAAAAAGAAATTGTAATTAATCATGTTGTACATGGCGGCACCATCACAATGCATGGGCGCGAGAACTATAATTTTAGATCCTTTAGTTGTATCTTTAACTGATTTAAGGAAGATCCAAATAAATCTAAATGACGACAATGGGTGTTCATAGTTGAACACAGATTAACAATAGGTGAATAGAGACGTACGTTTGTTCTTGCAAATGGGACATGAAAAGAAAAGGTAGGTCGAATACCGTGTGGAGGCACTCTAAAGGCGAGTTGGGAGAGTAGATAAGGACAGTCTATAAGATAATTTAGGATTTTAAAAGAAAAGATAATAACATGTGAAGTTCGTCGGTATTGTAAAGTTTTTATATTGAAGTAATCCCTAATGGGTTGATAAGATTCAAATTCAGGACAAATGCCAAATTCCTTGTAGTGTAAGTATTTAATAAATTTATTTTGTACCTTCTCAAGGTGATGCTGAAGATACTGCGTATGCGGTGACCAAATCGTGCATGCATATTCCAAGTGGGATCTGACAAATGCGTTAAATAGAACAATAACTGATTGACTATAACGAAATGCGTAGGCATTTCTAATAATAAAACCTAAGTTTTTGCTGCAGGCATTAACAATTTTATCAATATGTACTTTGAAATTAAGATCCGATGTGAAATGCACTCCCAGGTCTTTAAACTGTGTTACCCTTTGTAACTCATTATTGTTCATTGTATAGCGTACGTTTATATTGCTTTTTTTTACATTGTAACTCATAACATAGCATTTTAAGAAGTTAAATTTTAACTTATTTGCAAGACTCCATTGAAGGATGCCGTTAAGGTCTTCCTGCAGCTCTAGTGCTTGTTGTAAGTTACAGATTGGTTTATATAGTTTTAGATCATCCGCATAGAGAAGAGATTTAGAATACTTTATACTGTTTGGTAGATCGTTAATAAATAATAAGAACAGGAGTGGTCCCAAATTTGAACCCTGGGGCACACCAGACTTTGCATAAAAGACAGATGAATAAGCACCATCAAAAAACACCAATAATTGGCGATCGGTAAGGTAAGATTTAATAAATTGTAACAAGTTGAAGGAAAAGCCAAATAATTCAAGTTTACTTATTAATATCTCATGATCAACTTTATCGAAGGCTTTCTGAAAATCTGTATAAATTACATCAACCTGGCCACCCCTATCCAATTCAGCGCTCACTTCATCTACAAAGACCATTAAGTTTGTGACAGTCGATCTCTTTTTTAAGAAACCGTGTTGAATATTGGAGAGCGCATTACTTACATGGGAATAAATTTTATCATATATTACGTATTCAAAAATCTTTGCGGGAACAGGTAAAACGGCTATCGGTCGATAATTTTTTATATCATTTTTATCACCAGATTTAAAAATGGGGACTATCTTCGATCTCTTCCACGCTTCTGGAAATTGAGACAGTTTTAAAGCTAGATTAAAAATTATAAGCAAAGGGAAAGATAAGCTTTCACTACATCCTTTAAAGATATAACTTGGAATTCCATCTATTCCACAGCTTCTAGTGTTCTTTAACTTTTTGATTGCTTTTTGAATAGCAGCTAAGTCTGTGGCATAGATATTTAAGACATCATGTTTAGTATATTGATTATTCTTTAAGTTATTGTTCAGGTATTGTTTATAATTATTATTATGTAAAAGGTCATCCGTGTATACACTAGAAAAGTAGTCGGCGAATCCTTCTGCAATGTTTACGTTTCCGGAAATATGTCGTTCATTTAATACAAACTTTTGAATGGAGTCGCTACTACCTTTTCTGCTTTTTATAAAATTCCAGAACATATTTGGTTGATTATTTTCTATGATATTGCTCTCAATGTTAAGTATATAATTTTTGTAGGAATTATCTATGTCTTTTTTTAGCTCCGATCTTAATCTCTTAAATTCGGTTAGGAAATAGTTTCCTTTATTTTTATTTTTTCTAAAATAGTCTTTCAAGTTAATTTTGTCAATTACCTCGCGTGTAAACCAAGGTGGATAGTGCTTTCTACCAGGCTTTATCTTTGGAACACATAATTCAAAGATATCATTTAATTTTTTATAAAAAATTTCTACAGCTACATTAACATCAGAACACCTCAGTAAATCTTGCCAGTTACAGTTATTTAATAAATTATAAAGATCCAAAAAATTTGCTTTTTTAAAATTAAACTTACATGGAAAATTATTCCAGTTTTTACGTTTCATATACTGATTGTTTATATCGTAGGTAAGTAGTAGGGGTGGATGATTGACATCTACCGAAACTAACGGAATATCTTCCGGTTTGAATTAGAGAAAATTAAATCAAGTGTTCTATTATTGGAATTCAATATGTTATTATGTGATACTAAGTTGAAGAAATTAAAACATTCCCAAATTTTACGGCATACGTTACGTCCCTTCTCAAAGTTATAATCTTTTCCATTTATTTCCGGCAAATTGAAATCACCAGTAATAATGATATCACCACTCATTAACAAATTATAGTTCGTCTCAAGTACGTCAAGGTATGAAATATAATATTCGGATTTGGACTGGGGTTCAAAATAGACCGTATTAATAAAAACTTTCTTGTCAGCTAATTGTACCTGAACCCACAAAGATCCATTGAAAATCATCCCACATTTGTAAACGAAGCAACTTTGGATGTAGGTAAATTGGGTTAAATCGTCCTATTTTGGCCTCAGGAATATGTGATATGACTTTGGACAGACCTTTCTGGGACACCCTGTATAATGCCTATATGAGATTGGAACTACAAAGAATTGTTGAAATTATAGAACGAGGATATAAAACTAAACAATACACGTAACGGCCTTCTAAGATGTCAGATATCATGTAGGCATTTGATAAAGTGTGGTTAGATGGCCTAAAATAGCAATTACTCCTGTTGCCTATCCCTAAATACCTAATAGCTAATAGCAATCATATTTTCCTTCTTAGAAAATAGATCATTTGCAGTGAGAATAAATAGTTCAATATCTAATACCAAACACACCTACGCCGGTGTTCCGCAGGGAAGCGTGTGTACCTGCACGATCTCCATAGATCTGCTATAGATTACTTACAAATTGTTATAAACACTCTTGATAAATGGCTTTAAAAATGGGGTATAACCCGAAACCCAACCAAATATGCGTTTTAAACTCGTTTTACCTAGCTAGATAGGTTCTTTATAGTCTAAAAGGCACTTTTGGAAGTTTGTATCACATACGGTTTAGCCTGAGGAATTATAAAAATCTCGCATTTTAGGCGAATACAGCAAAGAAAGCTCCAAGTTTACCAAAATAATATCTTACGCATTTCAACAAATGCTTCCTGATTTATTCGAAATCAGCAAATGCCTAAAGAACTAAGGATTTGTACTATAGAACAGTTTGTACTAAATCTAACCGAAAAACACATCGCTAACTTGAACATCAGCAACAGTTATATTATCCGACAACTCGGCGAGAAGAACATCCACACTCGCCTCAAACGAAAATTACTACAGGATTTGACAAGCTCGGTCAGTGATAGTGATAGTGAGTGATCAAAATGAACCTTAAATTCAAGGGAAAAAGAATAAGAACCAAACCATGTATAACACTTTAAAGGTGTTGAGCTGGTTAACTAGTAAATATAAAAAAAATAAATAATTTCCTGTCGTCAGTACTCTGAATCGCTCTTAAGACATACTTTTATCTGTACTTCTTTTCTTAAAATTAGTCGAAGAATCGTCACCTTGAAATTTAGCCGTGTACTTATTTACACCCTGTATATTAAACTGTATCGATAGTATTGGCAATATTTTATGCAACATTTTCATTGTTTTATAAAACAAACAAAACATTTGAATAATTTTGCTTTGGCTCTATCGAGGTTAGTAATGCAAGTCGGTTTTGTGTAAAAAGTACAGAAATTTTTTTAATATTTTTATGTGGTTACTACCCAAAAAACTATTTCAGTTTTATTTTGTGCTTTACTAAACTTTGAAATATATTTAGAAACCAAAAGCTACACTAAAGCGAGTAAACTCTTTTCCTATTTAAGCGAATCTTTTGTTAACTTCCAAGATCCCAATGCTACGCCTCTCCAGTCATACACCCTGAATATAAAATGATTCAAATTCGATGACTGACAGGGGGATTTCGTTTATTATTATAAGAGATAGAGGATATGTTTAAAATTGCGAAATTCGGTTATAAATTATATTTAAAAAACGAAAAAATGCAAAGTTATTTTTCTGTTCCTCCATAGCGTTACTTGAACTCAAAATCAAATTCGTTCGCCCTTACGATTTTTAGCACCTTGGAAGTTTTCTTAGAATTCTGGTGCCGTTTAATCGTCCTGTTAATTACACTGCCACGTGCTAATTCCGCACTAAGACAACCTATAAGGCGACGTCGAAGTCGGTGGCTCGCGGCTAACAAGGAGTCGAAGAAGGGGGATTCGAAACGCTATATATCGCTATAATCGGGAGGAAAAAATGGGCGCTACTGCAGAAATTACCCTAGTTGGTTTCGAGGAACGTACCGCAGATGGTTCCTTCTGGGCTCGAAGGGGTTGGGGTGGCTGCACCCTACTGCTCGATGCTACTTACCCTTTCTTACTGAAAGAAACTCTGTTACTGGTATCCAGGTTCACAAGTCTATACACAATTATCAAAATAAACACAAAACACAAATAAAAGGCAATAATGAATTAACAATGAAATTTAACGTAAGAAATATTCAAAATATGACACAGAATTAATTCATAAGTTCTACCTTAGTTTACGTGAGAGGGGATTGAGGGATGCCACATTTACTCAAGCTACTGTAAAGATGGTTAACAGCTAGGCTCCCTTAATCGCAACAAAATGAATGATAACGGCAAAACTTAGACTAAGAATTTGATTACAAATGATTTCCAACCATGCAACATAAAATGGGTAAATGCCGTGACAGTTCGTACTCTTTTGAATCGTTACCACTAACGCAAATGTAATACGCACTGGTTGAAGAATTAAACACTTCGCCCGAACGGATTAAACAAAAGAAAATGACGCTTAATGTACTTAAATTACAGACAAAATTGACTAGTACTTGTCTACGGGTAAACCGATACACGGTACTGAATGGGTTTGAAGCTGGTACAAATGCAACCGGCACGGGGGCAGCCTGAAATATCGTTACCTGGGAAAGGACTTTGTTGAGGGTGGCCCAGAAGAAGCGATGGAAGGCTTTGAATCCCAGGAAGAGATAGCAGCGGTCGGAAAAGAAAGGGATGGTGTCCTTTTCCCGGAAGCAGATGTGAAGACAAACGGGATGTCCTTGAACTGGTAGGTTATTAGTTCCAAAACGAAACCATGTGAAACGGTACTCCACCAAACACTAAACTTCAACGAAACTTTCGCACAGAACTATATTTTACTGGAACGCTAAGGCACTTTCCATGAGCATCCGACAAATATGTCGCAAAATAGTTTTCCAAAATTAAAAGGAGAACGAGAGGCTTTTTCGGGATTTTTCCTGCCAAGGCCCGGAACGATGACTTGCACGACTGACAGATCTGAAAGCTAACTATACTCTGCTCCGTTTTCTTACTTTTCGTAAAGCGAATGGGTGTTAGAAAAAGATGCCCAAACGTGCCATTTGTACGTGGGGGGAACCTTGAATGACGCCATTCTAGCGTTACCTCGTGATCGGCGGGTGCTTCCTCAGATTCTTAACAAAGAAATACACTGAACATAATATTACATCATCCTATTCGATCATCACATTTGGGACTTCTCTGAATTATTTCGCAACCAAAAAGGAACGTGCGGATCTGACGTTAGTTCCTGTGAATTCTGCAGCTTCGGGCGGGCTTAAACTTCAAGCAACAGGGACGTATTACACTTAATTTACGCAAAATTTCAAAAACCCTGACAACACTACTTTGTCCATGTTGTGGTACTAAGTTATAGGGAAAAGTATTATTCGAAATCTATTTGCTCAGGGGCTATACAAAATTAGCTCTAATTTTTACAAGCTCATTATGCTATCTTTTGTGTTAATCTTTATTGGGAAAAAAACCTTGACTAATTAAAGAAGGGCCGTTTAATATGGAAATACAGAGATTTATGAAAAAGACAATAAGGCAAGGTAATACGAAGTAACGAATCCAATTTTGAGCCTTGCATAGCAGATTCACGAAGTTGGGTAAACCAAAGAAAATTAGAAGACTGTCTTCGAAGAAAAGTTAAACGTCCTGTTACTGTTATGATTTGGGGGTGTATACCTTCTACTAGCGTTCAACATCATCACACAGCCATATTTGTCTACTGTAGGACATAGGCCTCCCCGTCTTGTATCCATTTTCCTCGTTCTTGTGCAAATTGTTGCCAATTTCCAAATCTTCTTTTTAAGTCATCTGTCCATCGTGTCGCCGGTGGTCTTCCTGTATTTGATTTGGTGTCTCAGGGTCTCCATTACATTACTTTTACAGTCCATCCACCTTCCATCTTTAATTCTGGCAACGTGTTTCGCCCAGTTCAATTTTAAACGTATTATTCTTTGAATAATTTCGCAAAGCTTAGTTTTGCGTCGTGTCCATTAGTTTTCCATTCGATCTGACAGTCGTATTCCTATAGCAAGGACCTCTCCATGGCTCTTTAAGTTATTTTAAGCTTCTTTATAACTATAACTTTCATCGGCAAAGTTAGTGTTTCACAACCGTAAGTCATAAGGTCATAACAAATAACACGCATTGCTCCCACACTTTCCTATTCATACATACAGGTAAGTCACTCATGGATAATACTTGAGGTTTCCGAAGGCTACCCATCCTAGGGTTACGTCGATATATTTCGCACGTCTAGTTATATTGAGATCTTTATTTCAAGCCCCAGGCACTTGTAGCTATCCGCTTCTTCCAAAATGTCGCCGTTTATTTGTATATTTCCGTTGACTACCAAGTTAGCCATTAGGTTTGTTTTCAAGTCTATTTTCTGGAATTCTTCAGTTCTTTATTCATACGTATGCCTTCTCCAATGTTGTCTGAGATCAAAACCATATCATCGGCCAACCTCAAAGGATGTAGTCTTTCTCCATTTATATTTCGTTCATTCTCTTTTTTCATGGGGAAATTGTATCCACGTGGCGTACTCCACGTTCTAATCTAAATGTGTTGGTATTGTCATGTAATTTCACCGTAGCATAGCGGTGGCGTTGTCGTATATACATTTAATTGGTCTCGGGTATCTATAGTACACGCGAAATATCTCGAATCGAATAGAATCGAACGCTTTTTCGAAATCTATAAATATTAGTACCAGTGATCGATTATATTCGATGCGTTTTCTATTACAAAATTTTATTGTTTGCAGGTGGTTATTCGTACCAAATCCTGCTTTAAAGCCTGCTTGTTCTCCCGACTGATAGAAAGATTTAGATAATTTGTTGGTTAGACGCTTAGTTATAATTTTTGTAAATAGTTTAGAAAGGTGTGGTAATAAACTTATAACTAGGTCTGTAGTCATCTGAATAGTTATGTTTCATTTTTTGTGCAACAGTGACAGTCCCATTCTGTAGGTGTTTTTCCTTGTTCTGTACATTTGTTAATAATAAGTAATTCTATTCCTTTTGGAAGTTTGTCTCCTCTTGCTATCATTACCTCACATGCTCTAATAGCGTTAGGAAGTAAATTTTAATTCGTCGAAGGAAATATTAGTATTTATAAATACATGGTAATCTTAAAAGCTCAACTTTGGCCTGTCATTGGTAAACAGGAGACACTATAATGAAGTTAAAAGTAAAACTGTACAAGAAAACATTTTCATTATTGAGGCACATTTTCGATCAGGACTTCCGTCTACTAGCATAACAGCATTGCGCGAGAACGGCACATTTTATTTTACATTTTAAGACACTCGGTATAATAATAATTAAAATAACAAAAGCTTTATTCGTTTTGAACTCGTTAAGTCACGTTAAAATTTTTAAAAAATATGCGAAAGGGTGAACTGATACGATTTGGGACTGTAATATCAAAAAAATGTAAACATATTTTTAAGCTTTAATAAGTGTTACTATTAGAATTTTAAAAAAACTGTCGTCTTTTGATACCAAAACCGTTCAGCCACTCACGGCTAAACTTCACTATGAAGTTCGATTTAATTTGATAAAATGGACGCCTTCTATTTTGGAGTTGTCCAAAATTATTGTATAAATACAATTAATACAATTGATTAGAAGATGTTTCCATTCTTTACTTACCGTACGAGAGCTACTGTGGGACGTTACAAATCTCATTAGGCTCCTACATTCCTTAACGTTTTTTACTGTACGAGAGCTACTGTGAGTTCCTACAAACCTCATTATTAGGCGCTTACAACACTTCTTAACCCTTTTGCCGTACGAGAACTACTCTGGAATCTCACAAGTCCTATTAGGCTCCGACATTCCTAAACCCTTTTATTTTTCATCAATACAAACGTAATAATTATTTACGTAATCAGTTATGAAAAGAGCGATATTGTTTGACGAGTCGTAAGTTTGCCAAAACGAGCGTTAGCGTAATTTTTCACCAGTTACAGAAAATTGTGAATCCAAATTTCTGATCAAGCCATAAGCACCAGATTGTGGGTGTACCGTCTTATATTCAAGAAACCTAGGTGTAAAGCTGGTTTAGCCGGGAAGCATAAAACAAACCGGTTAAAAATCATTTTTGACCACGATAATTGATACATGAATCAGTAGCCTTCTGTAAACTTTCCGAACGAATCAAGATTTCCCTTACCTCGTTGTGATAATTAGATTAGGATGGGAGTTCAAACTAGGGAGCGTTATTTCCAAGCGGTTGTTCTGGGGACTAACAGCTAGCGACATGAATTTGTCATGTTCAGGACAAAAATAACTAAACAACAGCGCTGATCTCACCACCATGCTAAGAGCTACTTAAACGAGCCACTTGCAGATCATGTGATAACTGAAACTATATGTATCGGCTATGATAAAATAAGACCGCTTATAACTGCTACAACCAGAGAGTTTTTCGATGTTATGAAGATTCAAATCATGAACTGGTCTGCTCTTAGCCCTGGCCTCAACCCCACTGAAGACCTGTAGGATCTGCTAGATTGAAGAGTCAAGGTATATCCTGATCTTATAGAAACTGCTGAGGGGGTTAACAGCAACCGTTTTACAAGAATGGAAAGATATTAGTCAGGATTCCTTCTAGCAGTTAATTGTTAATTTCAAGTATGCCAAGAAGATGACAGACAGTGATCTTATCCCGCAAAGACCATACCAGATATTAACTGTCTCCTGAAAAACATAAGTTTGCTTAATTTTACTGTTTGTAAAAATGCTGTAACGTTACTCACTTGTAAATTAATATTAAAGTTATAGTAAGTTTTAATGGTGGTCCATCAATGTTTTTGGGCAGTGTGAATTTTGAATTTTTTATAAGATAGGAAAAAAAATTGTTAACGTTTCCTATTAAATCTATACAGTTTATTTACATTAATTTTTTAAAAGTCAGCAACATGAACCCCCAAATTTTTATTTCTAGTATTGACTTCTAAGTTCTTATTGTCAATTTTATCTTACATATTTTTCTATTACATTTGTTGGAGTTTAAATCAATCCCACCCTTTTTATACCATACAACTATGAGGTTTAAATTATCTTGTAGTATTTTGGTATCTGATAAAGTATTCGTTTCCCTTAATAATTAAACACTCGGATAGGTCATTTACACGTATAAAAGAAGGTCCTAAAAGCGTCTCCTGTGGTATTCTAGAAATGGGAGTAAAAACCATTACGTGTACTTTTGTATGTCTTACAAAAGGTGTTTCGTTGTGTAAGTTTCAAAAAGTTCTACAGTTTTAGAAGCGAAACGGAATGATTCTAATTTTTGTAAAATAAAACCAGGCCTGGCCTTATAATAATAATAATAATAATAGTAATAATAATATTTATTCCATATTCTCAAACAATATATACAAAAAACACTACAGAGATACAACCTAATGGAATCCTAAGGTGAGGTTCAGAAGTCTGATTTTCAATTTCACCTTAATATATATATAATAATAATAATAATAAATAATAACCATTAGTGAAAAGAACGTAATTACAGAAACATATAGTTGTACATAACTTAATTTTATCATAATTATAACTAACTAGTAGCAAGAGCCATAAGAAGCAACAAAAAATTAACAAAAAAGAAAGAATTAAATTAGTATAATTATAAGGCAATAGTTAGTCTACACATTTATTGATTTAAGAGCAAATAATTGAATAAGGCAGACTTGAATCTACGCAAGGGTAAACTTTTGTAAGCTTCAGGTAAATTATTGAAAAGTTCGGTTACATTATACGTAAATGATCTTTCAAATAAAGATGTTTTATGTAAAGGAACGGTTAGAGTCCATTTGTATCTTAAATTTAGATGGTGCACGTCGGATCTATGAGTAATTTTGTTATAAAGGTAAGCCGGTTGTTTTTCGAGAATAATTTTCATAATAAAGAGACAACTTTGAAGATATCTTCTGTTTCTCATATTCAGCCACCTTGTTTCAATAAGTTTGTGTGAAATATGCTCATATTTTCTAATCCCATGGATGTATCTCAGACAAGCATTCTGAACTCTTTGAATACGTTGAGTTGTATTAAAATCTAAGCAAGGATCATAAATCTCTGAGCAAAAGGTGAAGTGTGAAAGAACAAGTGTCTCGCAAAGCGTCTTTTTTACTGTCTTGTTAAGATACGATCTATGTGCATAAAGCATTTTAAGATTACCATAAGCGTTTTGAATGTATTTGGAAATTTGTTGTTTATATCTAAAACTATTGTCTAATATAAGACTTAGGTTTCTTGCTTCATCAACAACAGGTATGATTTTATTAGCTATGTAAAGTTTAAGTAACCCTTTTTTTACCTTACACACATTCTCACTCCCAAACAGCATAACACACGATTTATCAGGATTCAATATTAGAGCATGCTGTTGAGTTGCTTTTTCTAGCGACCTGAGATCTCTATTTATGGACACAACTGCATTATCGAAATCCTCCATTGAAAAGGGGTGGTAAATTTGAGTATCGTCGGCGTACATGTGTATGTTACAGATATTAACGTAATGCTGCAGCCTAACAGTGTAAATGGCATACAATAAGGGTGCAAGAATAGAGCCTTGTGGAACACCTTTTTGGATAAGTCTAGCTGTAGACATACGACTATCAATCTTCACCCGTTGACTTCTGTCAGAAAGATATCAAAAGCCTTTCTTGTATTTTCTTTTCTATTAACAGTTTTATCCTTTGCACTAAGATTGACTTCGTTATGGTTAGTTGTTAGTACAGTGTAGCACATCAGTTTGCTGTTTATGGTGCTATACTAATTATTTGGAAAGCTTTAAAGTACATGATGTCTCGAGAAAGTGTAATTTTCAGAACTTATGATTATGAGATGGCGATTTTTTATATGCGTTCCAGAAATAATCGATTTTATTCTGTATGTGCTTTATTAATTAACCTTTTGATTTTAGTAAGTTTGGTGACTTCTAATGATCCCAAACTAACTTTTGCATAACTTTTTCTCAGTGAAAATAAAGTGCACTTAATGAATTCTAAAAACAGAAAATCAAAACAATAGTAAAAATCATGTTGTAGTCACTTAATAAACAAAATTCAATTCAAAACCACGTTCGGTATTCCGTATTCAGTAAACCGGCTCAAGGTGAAATTGAAATTTTAACCTCTTTTACCATTTCGTGTCGAGCGTATCTATTTAAGGAGAAAATTGTAACGAAACCATTTGAACTTGAATTTAAAGTAAAAACAAAATGTTTTCAACCTCTGATCCTCAACACTTTTGTGGCAATTTATTAAAAGAAATTTTTTTCTATTTCTGACGTCTTAGCCACCATTCGTCAAGGCTTGCTAGTTTTTTATAGGTAATAATATTATTATTATTTTAGCAATCAGTTTTTAAAAACCAAAACACTGTGACCATCCTTCTAAATAGGAAGCAGTACATAGTTCAGGTGTTGTTTAAAACAGGGCCAAAGGTTTTGCAGTTTACGTAGGTAGGTAAGTTTGGTTTTTATTTCATGGGTGTCTGTATTGCTTTTAATTATTTAAACCGTAAGTCATTTCATTGAGTAATTGGTTCAACTTGCGTTATGATAAATGGATTTTGTAAAAACGTTTAAACATTTTATACATAGGTAGACACAGGTCGTTCAAAAAATTCGATGTTTAGCAAACAACCTTGATTTTAATTTTTCTAAACATGTTATTTAACAAAGAGCACAAATTAAACTTTTGAATGCAGATTTTTTCACTGAAACACTTAATTTGATAATGAATCAACAGGTATTGTGCGTTAGAAAATCCAAATTTTAAAATTATTGTTACCAATAATAATCAACGATTTAGAAAGCGAATGTTTGGCGTGGTGCGACAGACACTTCATAAAATGTTTAGCCTTTATTTTTGGGGAAAAAATTAATTTTAGAATAATTTTAAAGGTACGTAATGGCAAGAGAGTTGCATATTGAATAGCTTTTTTTTAATTTAATTGAATTAATTCTACAAAAAAAGAATTATAATTTTGAAAATTAAATTTTGTATTTAAGATTTTCTCTTTATTTGAAACAACTTTGTTAAATACGATTTTTCGAAAAAGTTAACGATCAAAGTAGTTTGTTAGAGATCGCTTTATTATTTTCCAATTTTCTGAAAGACATGTTAACCAATGACTTTTTTGAAATTTAAAAATTTAAGCTTAAAAGAGTAAGATACTCCATCTAGGGACACGCTGTATGTAGGTCAATATGAGCAATATACATATTTACACTTAACATGAATGATTACAAAAAAATTTAACAGTCGAGAAGATTTAGAAATTGATTTTTTAAAACAGTTCAACGATTATTAGTTATAAAGCTTGCAAAGCAAGAAATTAATTAAGATATCAAAGACAGAAAACGTTCGGAATTCTAATTTTAAAATATTTAAATAAATGCAAAGATCACACTTCAGAAAATTAATTCTAATTTGTCAATTTATAAAATATTTAAATAAATACAAAGATTAAACCTGCGTAATTCTTTTATCTCCCTAGGGAGGTATGCTACGCTAGTACTGTACGCTTCCATGCTCGAATTAAATTACATAACTGGCAATTACTTTACGGCAAAATTGAATGTATAATCATATATTATACAGATAAAATAAAAATAGCGCAGCAAGCAAGTAAAAGCTATAGATTTTTGAAGAGCCATTAATTTATTATATTTTTGTTACTATATCACGAAGGCAAAGTGGAAAGAAGAAAGTAGAAGTCTCGGAAATAGCAGGAATAAAACCTAGTAATATAATAGTTCGTATAATTAAAAGTTAATTTGATAGTCGATTATTATAATAACAATTAATGATATTGTAAGTATTTCTGCTTATGAACTTTGGACATTAAACATATTCAGTTCAACTAATATTTTTTAACTAATGATTATTACTAAATAACAGTTGACATTTTTCGTTTATTCAAATTAATAGGAAAACTAAAAGTAATTCCAAATAAATCAAAAAAACTGCCTAATTTAATGTTAGGATTTTTTTTATCTAAATATAATTGAGTCATTCAGAATGACAATGATAAATGTTTCACGTTTTAGAGTGTTAGGAATTTAAGTAGAATTTATTTGTACTAATAAGAAAAGTCTAAATGTTAAAAAAATGTTCTAATAGAAAGGCCTTTTTAACATTTTTCTTGGGAATTTAATTTAATATCAAGAAATTTCTCATAGCCAATATTATTCAGGGAAGTTAAATAAATAACAATTAAATTCAAACTTACTTTTCTAACATCATGAAAACCGATAAACAAATGCTGAATGCAACTTATTTTTCCCAAATATGTCATCGTAAGTGCAACTTATCAAATCGGCAGTGAAAAAATGTTTATTAATATATAAAAATATATTGCGCAAGATTTGTGACTTTTTGGACAGTCTAGTGAGATTTCTGAAACGTTACTTCAGAAAAATTTTTAAATGACAATTCCACTCATAATCTGTCATCCAATGAAATCACAGTATTTTGGTGAATTGAACCAATCACAATCGAATTACACTGAAAATCGTACGAAACTGATTAACGAGCAATAGAAACGTTAATATTGGGCATGGTTACCACGGCCACGCCCATATATCTCGGAAATTTTTTGTATCTAGCTAGGCGAAATTAAGGAGTGGAAATTTTTATGTCAAATGTGACAGCTGACGTACAAGTTGCTATGCTCTTGTGAGATTATAAGTGATAATTTTCCTACTAGTGAACTTTTCCTCGTTGCTTAGAGACAACATCCGTCAAAATTTTTTGAGTGGCAAGTATTTCAGTAATTTCATTATAATTCGAGAAATTGTCATGCCGAATACCATTCGTGACTAGAATTTTACCGAAAAGGGACATCTCGCCGCGGCCGAGTCGCCGCAGCCGAGTCGCCGCCGGTCTAACTCGCCGCCGTCCGACTCGCCGCAGACCGATTCACCGCGAATGTTTACGGTGTGAACATTGAAATAAAACAACAGCGTTGACAGTAAAGTTGTTTATTTATTTATTGTTTACTGAGCCATTTCGTAGTTATGAGCTATACCTTGTAAATAATCTATAATATTTCAATTTGCATAGTCCCTCACTATAACTAAAATCCTGTCGTCCGCATCTCGATATTTCTTTAATTTTATCGGTGGCATGTGGGTCATAGAATGTTGTAAGTGCCATTCCAAAAGCAAAACCAGGTATAGCGATAACAATGTCTATGCGTTTAAAGCAGTTAAAGAGGATTACTGTTAATTACCTAAATATTAAAGCCTCTGCAAGTCTTCTTGATAAATCCAAATTTATCCTACACCCGACGAATTCTAAAAATTATTTTAAATTATTTAAATAATGCTTATTTTTAAAAATATAAGGTAGATTCGAAAAAAGTGTAAAAATGTAATGTAAATGTAAAAAGTTTTTAGAATTATAATACCTCGCGGCGAGTCGGACCACGGCGAGACGGACCGCGGCGAGCCGGGCTTCGCGGCGACTCGGCTGCGGCGAGTTGTACCGGACCGGAATTTTACAGGCAATTTTTGCCGTCATGATCACTCTTGTTTGTCGCAACAAGCAGTCGTGTTCATGACGGCAAAAAAATTGCCGGTAAAATTCTAGTCACTTATAATAATACTGTTGAAAAAATGCTTTATTTTAAATAGGTACGCTTAAGGTATATCAATTGTTAAATACATTGCTCAAAAAAATTAAGGGAGCGCTATATAAAGCCAGTATAAACTTGCTGTAATTTAAAAATCCAATGAAACGGGGTAATACGCATGTGTGAAAACATTTATTTAATGGTTTTGTTACAAAAAAGAACTATCAGATTTTTAATTTAATACTTTACAGCTATTAAACTGGAAGAGCTAACACTTATGAAAAATACCTACAACAAGTGAATGATCAAAACAATAACAAGAAACAACAACATCAACAAATTAATGGCTATGTCCTCCTCTGTTATAAATACATTCTTGAAGACGATTGGGCATGCTTAGAATAAAATGATCAATCATTTCTTGGGGTATATTTAACCACCCTTCTGATAATTGTTCGGCAAGGTCGTTGAGCGTTTCAGCTGGCCTTGGATGTTTCGTAATTCTGCGGTCAAGGATATCCCATAAATGCTCAATGGCATTTAGGTCTGGACTATTGGCTGGCCAGTCCATTACCTCAATATTGGCCTTATCTAACCAGTTTCTGACCACCTGAGCTTTATGGGGTCTTGCATTATCTTGAATGAGTATGAAATTGTCGCCCACATTTTGTGCAAAATGCCTTACTTGAGGCTCTAAAATAAATTCAATATAACGTTGAGCAATTAGCGTGCTTCTTGGTAGGACTACTAGGTTTGTGCGCCTACCTCATACCGTTACCGACTGTCTACCAAGGCGATGATTTTCATGTATGGTTGAATCCAAAAACCGTTCACCACGTCGACGTATACGGCCATTATCATTACTGAGACGGTATCTAGATTCATCCGAAAACAGAACTGGCCTCCAGTTATCACGTTGCCACTCGATGTGATTTCTACAAATTCTACAATTCTAGTCGTCTTGTACGATGTTGCCTGGTCAAGGGAGGTGCTCTCGCTGGATGTCGAGAATGCAGATTATCTTCTCGAAGACGACTTTTAATAGTTTGATCACTAACGGTTAATCTCAAAGTTCTCTGTAGATTTTTTGTACATCCCTAGCTGTTAAAGTGCGATTTCGTATCACAATTTGCTGCATATACCGATCTTCCCTGATCGTAGTTGTCCTTTTTCTACCTTGTCCTCTTCTTCTTGTGTATCCTCCAGTCTCTTGGTATCGTCACCATAATCTTGCAATCACTGGACGGCTTACATTATGAACGTTAGCAACATAGCGTTGACTTTTACCATCTTCCAGTAGTGCAACACTAACTTGATTTAAATGTCTTCTTCGATGGTCCATTGCATTTATTTAAAAGTTTGCAACAAATTAATCACCCCTTAAATAACACACTTAATATGCTCTGAAAATTTTACTTAAAATAACGTAACTAACTGCGACGCTTATATTTGACAGTACTAGTATTTAGTTTTTGTTTCACGATTCGTTTTTGTTTCTGCTAATTCATAATGTAAAACTTCATCAGTATACCTGGGTACGTTAAATATTTAAATATTACATCAAATATTACTTCCATTTTAGTTTGAGAGGAGTTTTAATAAGCGCTCCTTTAATTTTTTTGAGCAGTACCATACAAACTTGTCAACAGAATGACCAAAATTCGCATTGTCAACTTATCACAAATTAAAATGTGTTATTTAAGAAGTTTAATTTTTCAATATTTCGAAACTAAAATTTTCCTATAAAAGTGTAATTTTATCTTTATCCAGTATAATTCCATTTGTAATAATAAATGATATTTTTAAACTGATAATTCAAACAATAATCATTAATCACTCGTATAATTATTATGACAGTTTTAAAAATATTTTTCAAGTATTAATTTGCAGTTGTTGGCATAGTACTCGTATATGAGGAGCTAAATGTACTTTATCAAGTACTGTAATTGCTACAAAAAATTCTATAAAATATTGATAATAATACGTATTATTTTTTTTTTTTTCATAGACGAACGTAAAATCCTTTAAACATTTAAATTGGAAATACCATTTTGTTTAAGAATATTTAAGTTTACATTTTATCAATTAATATAATTGTCTGTTATGTTCAAGTCTAGTTTCCATGTAACGTTTCCATGCTTTCTTCTTATTTTTTACTTTCTCTTTAATTTCCGCATTCCACAGCTGATTTCCTTTTTATTTAACTGTGTGTTTTTATGTTACATACTTCTTCGGTTAATTTTAAAAATCCTTAAGTTTATTTACTGCAATTTTAGTGTATTTTTCTTTGTTCCTGTTTGTGGTTTAGTTTCTAAGTCTATGGACGAGTTACAGAAATCTTGTAAAATAACCGACTGATAAAGTTGACAAAACCATATGAATTTGAATTTTTATTCGATTAAAAAGTTTTAGCCAACATGTTTAGAACAACATTGAGTTATTCGAGTAATAAAAGCTGAATATACGAATCTTGCTGGTAATTCTCAACGAGTTCGAGTAACTGACTTATCAAGGTTCGACTGTAATAAACAATAGTATATTATACACGACGCTATAATGAATGCTATTATTACCGAGGATAATGTTTGCAACACCAGCGAGCGAGTTTTGCAATTATCCGAGGTAATAGTAGCCATTATAGCGAGTCGTATACTATACTTTGTCCACGAACACAAATACGAAGAATTTTTAATTAAAATTTAAATAACAACGCTGCTAAAACCATATGGTAGGACTATGTTAAACGAAGTGGTAGGATTAGAAACATAACATATTTCCTTCATTATACACCATAGACAATGATGTTACCATGACACCGTGAATAATGATTATTCACTGCTGACAGTGTATAATGGATAGCATTATGTTTGACCAAACACATGAATAATTGACAGATTATTGACTAGTCGTGGACAAAAAATGATAAAACATTTGTTTCCTAGGAGATGCTACTTCTGCAACCCGGTACAACATTGTCCCACTTCTAACAGCCAAAACAGCGGGAACAATTTGTATGTAATCAAGTTTTTATACAACTTTTTATATTTGGGTACTTATTTTCGAATCTTCTGATTAATTAGTGTTCATTATCATCTGCTAGTTACTAAATTCAGCGTTTGTACGAGGGATGTTCAACTCATAACCGGAATGTTATTAAGAAAACAAAACAATAACGTTATACAAGGAACAGTCAAATGAAAACGGGTCACCACGCATAAAACTCATGGTGAGCAAAAGTTGGTAACACTGGAGTTCGATAACGGTACTGACATGTGTTGGGGCTCAGCAAAGCGCAGTGACAACTTATGTACTGTCACTTGCGCAGTAGTCGTTTGTTTATTGTGCTGGAACTAAGTTTAGCGATACATGTGTTTGTGCAACATCAGAAATGGAGGCGAGTAAAGAAAAACAGAGAGGTGTCAGGTGTGTTCGCTTTTTGACTGCTGAGGAAGTTGGAGGACGAGAAATTCATCATCGCATGTCTGCTGTGTCCGCCAAACACAGCATGTCACATTTACGGGTATTTGAGTGACATAAAAGAGAGACGTGCATCACTGCAAGACAATGCTCGTCCAGGACAAGCCCATCGTGTCATTACTCCTGATGTTATTGCTCAGGTGGATGGTCTTATTCGGGAAAACCGACGAATCACAGTGGAAGAAATTCATCTTTTGCTGGGAATAAGTCATCGCTCCATACACGCCATTAACACAAACCACCTGTAGTGCCGAAAAATTTGCACGCAGTGGGTTCCACATCAACTGACGGAGGAACAAAGGACTCACAGACTGGATGCATCTCTGGGTCACCTGCGGCAATACCACGAGGAACAGTATGCTTTTCTGTCCCGTATTGTCACCGGGGACGAAACCTGGTGCTACCATTTTAAACCCGAAAGCAAACGGCAAAGCCACATCAATTCTCCCCCGCTGAAAAAATTCAAAGCCGTACACACAAGTTCCAGGAAAGTCATGATGACATTCTTCAACTGCAAGGGTCTTCTGCTCATCGATTTTCTTGACCATAGGCTGACAATCAATGCAAAGCATTGTGCAGAAACTGAGGTGCGCCATAAAGTCAAAGCGTCCTGGAATGCTATCGAACGGCATTATCCTTCTTCATGATAACGTCCGCCCACACAATTCCAACTTGGTGAGAAATACAGTTCAGGGATTTGGCTGGGAAACGCTTCAACATCCTGCCTACAGCCCAGATTTCTCCCCATGCGATTTCCACATTTTTGGAGAGCTGAAGAGAGACCTTTGTGGACATCGGTTTGCATCGGACGAGGACGTGCGTGACTAGTAAAAGTGTGGTTCCGTCAGCAGCCCACAAGCTGCTTTAAAAATGAGATTGACCGTCTTATCGCCCAGTGGAATAAATGTATGAACAATTTTGGAGTTTACTTTTGGTGTAAGAAATGTTCAATGGCACTTTTTGGCGTCTGATCCGTTTTCATTTCACTGCCCCTAATAGAAGGTTTTTGGTTTCTGTCGCAGCCACAACTTCGATAACAGCATTATTGGACCCAAATTTCTTGTCCCTTAGGTATTCTTTCAAGAGACCAATCAGATAAAAGTCACATGGTGACAAATCAGGACTATAAGACGAATGTGGCAAAACTTCTCAGTGAAGGTTTTGTAAAGTTTGGACTGTTTGGATACTGCGGACTGGAGAATTCTGCCTTTTTGAGCGAACAGCTGGCTTGACTTTGTTTTGCAGCAAATTGCTGTAATATTCAGCGTTGACAGTTCTACGGTCTTCAACAAAATCAATGTAAATTACTCCTGATGAGTCCTAGAATATGGTTGAAAGAACCTTACCAGCACAGAATTTGAATTTTTTTGATGGAGGCTATGACAAACGTCGCCATTCCATTGGAGCCAATTTGCTTTCGGGCACAAAGTGATAGGCCCAGGTCTCATCACAAGTAACTATGCTCTTAAGAAATCCATCGCCCTCTTCATCACGTCGAAGTAAAGCGGTGCAGACTTGAACTCGGTGGGCTTTCGGTTCAGGGGACAGTTGCTTCGGAATTTATCATGGACTAGGTTTTCCACACTTCCAACACTTATTGAAAAAATATCAGTAATAATTGTTGCCGCTAATTGTCGCTTTCTACGTATTAAGCGGTCAACAAGTTCAATATTGATTTCATTCACAGATGTAGAGGTACACGGAGTACGTGGTGCGTAGATATACCTTCTCTTTCGTGGTTTTTGAATATTTTGCACCATTCGGGCTTTGGATATGTTTCACCGAACTGTGCAGAAAGTTTCACCAAAATTTGAGAGGGTTTTACCCCTTCTCCAACTAAAAACTAATTATTATTTGAACTTAGACCGTCTATGTTCGACATTTAACAATTTTGTTAAACAAATGAATGACATATTATTGCAATCAAATCGACATTTTAATAAGAAAAAGATTGTAGCAACTAGAATTTAAAAAAAGTAGAAATTCCGGTAATGAGTTTAACCTCCCTCGTATGTAAAACAAATCAGCAATTTAATTATATAAATATGAGTATTTATTTGTAGGCAACACGTCATCTACCACAAATTCAGTTAATTATATCTACTTTTTATAAATCCATCTTCGAAATCAAGTACAGAAGTACAGTATTTTTCACCTAGGATTTGGGTTGTGACGACAACGCGCTGTTGATAAATTCACAATCCAACTATACTTCATCTCTTTCTAAACTAGGTTTTCATTACCTACTGCGTACGAATGCGTGTCTACCCATACGGTTTTTGGGCGGGGCAAGTTGAGGTCACAACCCAAAAGCTAGATGACAAATACTGTATAAACCCCTTTATTCCTTTTAGAATTTGATTGAGACACATTTTTTTAAATAAAAAAATAGGTAAATAGTAAATTAAGGTTTTGTTTCTATTCTCTTGCCTGTTTTCTGCGCACTCCATTTTTACGGTATTTGAACCGTCTGTGTATTTTTTGAAAATTCTATATTTTTAAGTGACTTCTGCGTTCAACAAGTTAATTTCAGGCAACCCTATTTGCAAGCATAGGCATTTATTACTTAATCTTGATCAGTTTTAAAATGTTATGTTACTTATTTATACATTGATTAAATGCATATAAAATTTTATTTTTTTTTATTTACTAAACATAAAGGACCACCTTTTAATAAAATTTCCCCGGGCCACTGTACATCATCTATCTGCCCCTGCTTGACGAATCTATTAAATCATAATGTTGTATCAAATTCTGCTTCTTTTATGTTTTCCCATAGGTTTTCTATGTACACATAACGTAATCTATACTCCTGACAGCTCCTCTGTTACTTACAAAGGTATCTTCGATATTTTGGTTTAACAAGGTATTTCCAATTATTGTTAAGTCATTCGCAATGCAATGCAAAATGCATTTTCCTTTCGTTTGTATTTATTCTTATCCCCTTATTGGCTCAAACATCCCAACGCTCTTTTGTTTATCATTTTCTAATCGTGCATTTCAATCCCGTAATATAATAATCTTTTCTCTGTTTCTCATTCTAGCACGCATTTTGATGCTTTAATGAGCTTCATTATTAAACGATTTTTGGTGATATTTTGTGTTCAGAAATTGGTGATACTGTATCAAATAATACACAAAATACCTAGGCAACCATTCAGTTGCTAGGCAGCAAAAACGTCAAATGTCAAACTTCTGTCAACTGTCAAGCAAAAATCACTATCGCCAACCTAACTATTTAACCAAATTTCCCCAACTCGAAATTGTCAAGTATTTTTATAATAAGAAATAATGCAAATGGAAGCCGAAACAGAGAAAATAGTATAAAAAACGCGTTGTAGAAGGCAATTCGGGCACTCGTCCGTTCGGCCACTCGCCGCTATGTGGATCGTGTCCAAATTTCGGACTCGTGCGCGAAAACAATGCCTTCTGTAACTTGTGTTTTAATATACTATTCTATCTCTTCTCTTATTCTGTCCGCTGTCGTTTCTAAAAAAGAATAGAAAACGCACATTTCGTCGTCCAGTGTTTCTTTCAGTGTGCACATGTTTTTATTCTTAGTATATCGACTAATCCTCAATGACCCATGAAATTAAAAATCATATTTTAGGTTGGTTTAGGAAATGTTGACAAAATACAAAACGATTTACAATCACATAACTAAATCTAGATCAGATCTGGATATCGTAATTTCTGTTAGTTGTCATTAGTTAGGGCACAACTTTAAATTGGATCACTTGCTGTTTTCTGTATAGCTTTTCTTCAAATAATATCTACTTGGTTATTATTTGTGGTTTTATTATTTTATTATTTCATAATTTATAACTATTTTATTGAGTAACGATTGGAACAACTCAATTTCTTGCTCTCTGTTTCCCTTTTACCTACGAGTAATATATTGTATGCCTATTTATTTCCTGTTTCTATTTGTTTTTTATTCAATTTTCTTTTGTTTTCGTTTCAGTCTCCCAAAACCTGTAGTTCTTATTTAACTGTCTTGTCTACTATTGCTATCTCTTTTCCAGTGTCCTAGTTTTATATTAATTTAAATAGTATTCCTCGTCTATTTTCTCCATTCCAAGTAAAACTAAAAAAGTTATACAGTGCGGGATTAAAGTATGGAATATATTAATTAAAACCGAAACAACCCAGTTTTCGAACAAATCCTCGAACACGTCGATTTTATTTTATGAAAATGCACATTTTTCCATTAAATTCGATTTTTGATCGTCATTTGTTTTCGAGTAATGACGTCAGAGATTTTTTTTTTAAATGGCACTGCCTAAATTTTTTTGTGATTTCGATAAATCCTTTAATTCTGAAAAAGGCAACATAAAATTGTGATACCTTGCATAAGAACATTTTCGAACGTAAGACAAATGAAAATTGGAAAACACAACGAAACAAAAGAAAAACTCCTGTTGCTAAGCAAATTAAAAAATCAGATTAAGTATTGGAACTGCCATCCATCGATTTCTTGACAATAAGCGAGCCGTCTTACAAATTTTTGTACATTGCCGATAACTTGTGGGCTAATTCTGCGCATTTAAATTGTCTTTTGTTCGAAAATTTTCTTATGTAAGGTGTCAAAATTTTATGTTACCGTTTCAAGAATTAAAGGATCTATCGAAACCACGAAAAAAATATAGGCGGTGCCATTTAAAAAAAAATCTCTGACGTCATTACTCGAAAACAAATGACGATCAAAAATCGAATTTAATGGAAAAATGTGCATTTTCATAAAATAAAATCGACGTGTTCGAGGATTTGTTCGAAAACTGGGTTATTTCGGTTTTAATTAATAACTATATTCCATACTTTAATCCCGCACTGTATACATATAACTGTACACCGTATTACTAATTATGAAAGGTTTCGGTTGTAAGTGCAATATGAGATTGCGTATGCAACGGTCGGACTCGAGTGCTCATTCGCATTCCGAATAGTCACTTGCATTCTGTCGGACTCCAGTGATCTTGCGAATTGCGAATGATCATTCACCTTCTGAATGATCATTCGCATTCCGAATAATCACTTTCATTCTGTCGAACTCGAGTGATCACTCCCATTCAACTATCGGTAGCAATGCATCGCTCAGGTTCAAATGATCATTCGCAGAAATTATCCGATCACCGATTATTCGATTCTCAAAATCATTCGATTGTGCCCATCACTAGTCGCGGCATAATCATACACTAAATAAAATATTTACGTAATTCTCAGTTCTAACCACAATTACTTGTAAAGTTTCTTGGTCTTCCTTTTCTTCTTTTATTTATATTCCTTGCTTCCACTGCCTTTTTGACTTTAGAGTTTTGGTTCATTCTTACAATGTGACCATACCAACTTAACTGTTTCCTCTCAATTTCCGTGGTGATTTGTTCCTGATCTATATTTGTCGTATTTCTTCGTTTCTCTTCCTATCCCATTTGGTTTTTCCTGCTATCTTCCTCAGAAATTTCATTTCCGCTGCCGTAATTCTTTCTTCGTGTTTGTTTTGTAATGTCCATGATTCGCTTGAATAGATTATTCTAGGTAAAGCTATTGCGTTATACAGGGAAATTTTCTTTTTAGTATACATATACCCTATGTATACTTTTATAATAAACGCAAATAGGCAACCCACTATACACTATAAACGTTAAAAAATTAGCATGCTATGGCAAAAATCATCAAATTAAGTTAATGTCAAAAAATTAGTCTTTAACTGTTGCTGTTTTTATTTTCCTTTCCGTTTTGTATTGTTGATATTTTATGTTTTAGAATAATCGTTGAATTAAAATTATGTTGATATTCCACTAATTTTGATTTATTTTTTATTTACAAACATGAAACATAACCTTTACGCACCACGTGACGTGACGTTTACAGTGTATAGTGGGTTGCCTATTTGCGTTTATTATAAAAGTATACATAGGGGATATGTATACTAAAAAGAAAAATTCCCTGTATACCTTTAATTTTGTGTTTCGATTTATTTCTATTTTTCGTAGTATACATAGTTTTATTTATTGCGTAATATATGTATATTGTTGGCTTTTCTTGTTCGGTTGGCTATGTCTTGATTGATTTTCCCATCTTCTGTAATTATGCTTCCTAGATATTCATAAGCTGATACTCTTTCCAGTTCTTGTCCATTAATGTATATATTTAGGTGCTTCTTGTCTCTCCCATTAATAATCATAGTTGTACATTTATTTGTATTTATTTCCAACTTCATATTTTCTATTTCTTCTGTCCATATGTTAACAAGCTCTTTCAGTTTTTTATATGTGTTTGCTACAAGTAGGTACTATATCATCAGCATAATTATAATAAGTTATCAACTTACTGGTTTCAGTTTTTATAGCCTATTATTGTTTGTTGTTTGCTGATTCTTTCTCTGGTATTTTTTATTATTCTGTCCATCAATATCACAAACGGGAGAGAGCTCAGGCTGTCACCCTGCTTTATTCCTTTGCTCATCTCAAACTTCTCTGATATTTCTTCATTCATTTGTACTCTTCCAATTACGCTCTTATAGATGTTCTTACCTTAATTACTTTTCTTCAAATTTGTTTGTAGTGTGTAGTGACCATACCATACTTCCAGTATTTCATTTTTTCTTACTTTAAGTTCACCATTTTCATTCCTTACTCCTCTCAGGGATTTCTTTTTTCCTTCCAATGCTTTTATTGTGTTCCAGAATTCCCTATTGTTTGATTCAACCATCATGTTTAAGTTTGTTTCAAATTCTTCCCAGCTTTTCTTTTGGATTCTCTAACTACATCTTTTGCTCAGTTTCTTCTTCTTAGATATTCCAATCTATCTTGTTCTGATTTTATGTTCATATACCTTTTCTATGCTTCTTTCTTGTTTTAAATTACTTGTATTACTTCTTGGTTCGACCACGAGGTTCTCTTTATGTTATTATTATATTTCCATATCTCCACCGATTTTTTATAGATTATTTCTTTAAAGGTTTGCCATTTTACTTCAACATGACTGGGCATGTTTTATTTGTTCTTGTCTGATAAACTCTCTATCCGTTTCCATTTGATATTTCTTTTTTCTTTCTTCTTCTTTTAATTTGTATATACATAGGTATTTTTATGTAGACTTCTTCTATTTCAACTGTCATTTCAATACTATTTAATATTGCCACCTATGCTGTGTTCCTAGTTCTGCTTCCAATTCCGTTTTTCTTGTTCTATTTGACTTAATAATTGCGTGTATACTATAAAATCGATTATACTTTTTTCTTTTCTCTCTTAAGCTCTCTTCAGCATTTTTTTGTTCATGTCTATTTATCGCTTCTTCTCCGTTCTTTCCATATTTTGCCATGCATCCCATTCCCCTATTTTGGTCGTAGCCGATTTTTTGCATTCCAATCCCCCATTATGTTAATTCTTGCGTTATTTTCTCTAAACGTGTCTACCGTATCTTAGTAAAGAATCTAAAGTCTAGTGATATTATTATGGAGCGTATTATAAACAAAATTGTTGAAATCAAATTTAGAAAAATTGAATTTTTTATATTTATAAAAGATTAATACAAAATAAAAAGAATTTCGTGATCTTGCACATGTGTTGCATATAAAACTTATGCACTTAATTTCGTTTGTCAATGAACTATTTAAACAGAAAATTTCATGATGAAAATATTTTCCTGGTGATATAATATGTATTTCTATATTATTTTCCTCAGTAATTTCAGAGTTTTAATTTTATTTATCTCTAGCAGCCCGTAAATGTTTAATTAGTATGTGTTCAATTGATTTCGTATAAATGTTAAATCTATGTTAAAATGATCGCCGAAGAGCTCAAATTAATCAAAAAACAACTAAACACGAAAGCACATTAAACATTATTAGATACATCAACTCATCAACACCAGTAGGTACTGCAAAACATTATCTGGTATTAATTAACAAATTTAGTAAAGCTGTTTTCTTGAAGTGAACGTTTATTGATTGGCTATAATTAACAATAATAAAAATACAATTTACATTGCGATTTAAACAAGAAAAACCCTTGTGTTAACTACGTTTATTAAATTATTTTTACGTCAAATACCACGTAATTTTCTAGTTTGAAACATAAACATAAGTGTTGTTATTGTTAGCAAAACAAATACTAATGTAATTGCAATTAACACTACTTTCCTTTGAAGTATTTATAACTCTACCTTCAAATATTTATTTATTTTATATTTTAATTCGTTTAGAACCTTCGTAAGTACATACGTGGGAAAAATTATTGCCGTAAAATTAAAACTGGCAAAATCGTATCTTTTTGATCAGAAGAAAAATAAATTCAAAAATTTGTACTTAATAATAAAATAAAAGTTTCGCATTTTATAATCATTGAAAAACCGAGAATTAAACTACAACTTTAATTAACAAGCGTAAACCACACGAGTAATTTTCATTTAAAAGTGAGAATGCAAATTAATAGTTGGGGACCTTGAATTAAATCAGTTCACCAAACTACGTCAAATTTTGCAGAACTGATATCATTGTTTGACCATCAAGCATGCCGAGATATCGTGGAAATAAATAGCCTTTGTTATTTTGTTATATTGTAGTAAAAACGCTCATTTAAAGCTCTATGCAAGTGCATCCCCGAATATCCGCAAATCACTCGTACATAATTAAACTTTTTTGTCAACCAACCTGTTCGTTCTCTGAAAAACACTAAATTTTACAGACATTTGGGATTTAAAATTGATATCCGCTTTCAAACAAAAGCTACTCGTGTTGTTAGATAAGAAGTTCTAAGCCATATTAAAGTTTTTTTATGTATGTATGTATGTATGCCTAACGAATTATTACAATCTGTAAACAATGCAACAACGATTTTTTTTGATAAATAGAAACTTAAATAAATGCCTTTCTGCCTGTTATTGTTTACTTCCACATTTCCAAATTCTGTGTTTCTGCATTTCCAAATTCAAGTGTAGTCAAGCAACAATTTACAAATTAAAATTCCACGTACAATTTGTTTTGATAAACAGATAAACTTTTTTTCATGTTTGGACAATTTTAACGTCAAACAATTAAAATGGAAGTGGAAAGAGTTATTTTGATGATTTCAAGCCTTGTTGATTTTGATTTACGAGGTTTCCTCCAGTTAAAAATCTGTCAGTATCATTCGACCTTCGTACTATCTTGTTGTAAATTTGCTTGCTTATCAAAAACAAATATGTACTTAGTGTTTCAATGAAACTGAAAAACTGACAGTATCTTAAATTGTTTCTGAAAAATTTGTTATCAACAAAATAACTGCAATGTTTGTGGTTTTCTTCAATATCGTATGATCTTCCAAACAGCTGATTATAATTGCAAATACCTATTTTATTATTTAAGAATATCAATAACAAACAAACTGGCATTTAGAAGTAATGAAAATAATTAACTTTTTATATAAAGGTTGCATAAAAATTATAAAACAAATTTTAAAAAAAATCAGAATTACAAAACACGAGTTTAGCAACTCATGTTGAAATTCGATTATGAAAACCGTTTAGTAATAAGCTTTACATCTTTTTTGTATTAAACCGTAGCATCTTCTTTTTTCAATTATGTGCTGATAAAGAAATATCACGCTGAAACCGAATGAAAATTTTCTAAATTTTTGTTTTATTGTTGATTTATTTCATTTGCAAAGCTGTGATTTTGTGAATTAATTTAAATATAATAAATTATCTTGAGAATGTTACGTTAAAACAGTGGTTCCCAAAGTGGGCGATACCGCCCCCTAGGGGGCAGTGGAACGATCAAGGGGGGTGATAGTAGCCTTGGGTGCATTTGGGGGGCGTTTAATAAAATAAGGGGGCGGTGAAATCATAAAGAAGGAAGAGAAGATAAGAAAATTTAGAAAAATTATTCGTACATGTTTCACCTATTGTGTAACATAGTGTAACATTATTAATTAACATTAACATTATTAGGGCGCTGTAGGGGGTTTCTTACATATTTTAAAAAGGCAGTACCGAATGCATACGCTGTACGCTGTGTCATCCATCGTCAACATTTAGTTGCCAAAAATCTGAGTGAACGTCTACCTAGGTCATTAGATTATGCCATTAAAGCAATTAACAAAATCAGAATCAATTCATTGAATGACAGATTCTTTACACAACTTTGTATTGAAAACGACGAAGAATTTAATCGCTTACTGCTTCATAGAGAAGTTCTTTGGTTATCAAAAGGTGCCTGTTTGAATCGGTTTTATAATCTCTTTAACTCCGTGCTAGAGTTTCTAGAAAACAAAATTATGCTTTACGAGCCAACTTGATTGATTCCAAAAATGACAAAGCTTATTTAACAGACTTGTTTAACAAATTTAATGAAACAAATCTACAACTTCAAGGCGATGAGCTGAATTTAATAAAAACAAAAGCTGTTACATATTTCCGCGTTTGTAGTAAAACTTCTTCTGTACAAACAAAATTTAGGACGAGGGGAATCCAGCCAGTTTCCAAATTTATCAACAGTAGAAGAATATGGTGAAGACTTCTTACCTATTCTCAGCACTTGGATGCTCTCCATTCTGACTTCAATCAACGATTTGAAGATATTTTAAAAATGAACATAACCGAGTGGGCTCTGGATCCTTTTTCAAGTACAAACACAGAAGAATCTCCAAAATTACAAGAAGAACTGATAGATGCAACAACAAATGAAGAATTGAAATTTAAATTCAAAGACGGCTACCAACAATTCTGGCTGCAAAAGCAGATACCTACAGTTTATCCCGGATTATGGGCTATAATACAAAAGTTTTTAACTGCATTTCCTTCATCATATTTAGTGGAACGTGGGTTCAGTGCGGTCACAAATTTGTTAATAAAAATAGAGCCAGGGATTAATACATTGATAGCAGCACACCAGGTCCATTTTTAATGTTATTCGTAATTTTTATTTTCATATTATCCTTCGTTATCTTAATTTTCTATGTGTAATGCGAATGTTACTATGGTTGATTTATAATTTCAAGCTTCAAGGTGTCTTATTTACAACATCTTTATTTACTATGTTTTAAGACGTAGGTAGATATATACATAGATACATAAAAGAACGCAAATTTTTTACTATATCTTTCGCTTAAAGAAGGTAAATTTCCAGGGGGGCGATGAGTAATTTTTTTTCTGAAAAGGGGGCGGTAGGACAAATAAGTTTGGGAACCACTGCGTTAAAATAACCTTTTCAAGTTACGAATAATTAACATAGAATTTTATAAACAAACTATAATTGACGGGTATTTCCCCTAATTGAGTTAAGTAGGTCTAAAAATAACGCAATACTCCAGAAAAAAACCTGTTTGATGCTTAATTCCGTGTTAAATTCACTATTTTTTTTTTATTTATTTATTTCTGAACCCAAAAAAACATACTATGTTTATAACAGGCTTAAAGTATAATATATAATATACATTCGTTATTGCTTAATATTAATTGTATAATAGAATATAATAAATAATTAAGAGGTGTGGAAGTAGTAATTTCAGTAGAATTTTTCTTCAAATAATAATAAATTATTTAAGTTTGTATGTTATTTATTGTCAAACGTTTCGGAAATTAAAACCTTTACTATCCACACAAACCAACTATACTGATATCTCATTACATTCATAAAATAAAAAACAAAAAACAACACATTTCACATACAAACACCAACCAGCCATGTCAAAAATTGAAGTTTACTAATAAGAAAATTTAAAATTTTATAATATTTATATAATAATTCATTAAATCCAATTAATTTTAAGTAAGTATATATTTTCTCGCTTATTTCTAATTTAATAAAATTGTAATATTATTTTAGATGACTGTTCTATTTAATTTTTAAAATATTACCCATCCCATTAATAAAGGAATTAATTTCTGAAACGTTTGACAATAAATAACATACAAACTTAAATAATTTATTATTATTTGAAGAAAAATTCTACTGAAATTACTACTTCCACACCTCTTAACCAAGAAAATAATCAGTAAACAACAAATCAATAATAAATAATATAATAATAAACATTTTTACTCATAATAATAAATTAATAAATTATTATTGATTACCCCTATTTAATAAGTAATTTCTTACGGCCTTATTGAAATTTGCAAGATTTAAACATTTAATCGAATTCAGAAGTTCATTATACCATTGCACAGCCGTTGACGTAATTTTTTTTCTTCCGATATTTTTGGCACTTGGTAAAATATAAAAGTTTTGGTTTGATCGGGTGTTATAATAATGAATATCGCAGCTTTGCATCAGTCTAATATCAGTTTCCAACAGATTATTTTTAATTTTGTGCACTAGTTTTACACTGTCTAGCTTAATTATGCCATAGATTTTTAACAACTTAAGTTTATTATATAGTTCATCAGTGTTGTGACGCCTAGGTTTGCAAAATAACAGTTTTAAAAGAGTTTGTTTTGTGTTACTTGGAGTTTGTCGATGTCCCGCTTTCTGGCTTGGCCCCAAAACGCCCTCAAATAAGTCAGAACGGAGTAGACATAGGCATAATATATTTTGTATCTTGTTTCTTGATTAAAAAACTTAGCTGAGTGGCACAGTGGATACATTACTTTATTTATTTCCTCTGAGTGGCTTCAATGTGTTGATTAAAAAGTAGTTGGTTGTCCAAGACCACCCCAAGGTATTTAGCACTAGTCACTTCTTTTAACACTATGTTGTTAATCTTGAGGCTCTGATTTACCGATTTTTCCTTACTGATTATTAGATAGTTGCATTTATGATCATTAAGCTTGATGTTGTTTTGCTTAGTCCATATTGTGATGGTGTCGAGGTCTTGCTGAGCTTCAATATATATTGACTGGATTGGGCCCGAATAGAAAAGAGCAGTGTCATCGGCAAAGAGTGTTAAGTTTCCATTTAATTTAATGTGCGTCAATTGGTTTACGTAAATTAAGAATAAAATAGGCCCTAAATTACTTCCTTGTGGCACCCCACTGATGATTACCCCACTGCTACTCTTGGCATCATTTACAGTTGTATACTGGGTTCTATCTTTAAGATAGTTCTTGAAGATGTTTAAAGGTTTACCCACTATCCCAATGCTTTTCAGTCTATTTATCAGAATATTGTGATCCACAACATCAAAGGCCTTTTGAAGATCCAAGAAACAGGCCATCACTGTGCGTTCGTTATCACTGTATGACACTTTATGGATTCTGGAGTGCTTCTTCTATGGATGGCGGGATCTGACACTCGGTTCTGATATCATCGTATTCTAAACACTGGAGTATTCGAGACAGGCATGATATCCGTTCACGTTCCATTGTATGATATTGAATTTAGTAGGTTGAGTAGTCTGTGTGAGTGGAGCTTGCGTCTAAATCATCTGTAGGATTGTAGTTTTGGAACAGTTTACTTTTTATTCGCGTGAAGCGATTTTTGATGCGTTTGTTAGTTAGTTTCGGGTAAATGTTGCTCATCATATCTATTAGTAGTGTGTAACTGAGGGCTACACTGTATGGATGAGATGCACTGTAGTCATTTTCTAAAAACATCTTAAAAGGGTCGTAGCGTAGTGGGTAGTTTGCATTTTCGGCTTTAAGTTGTGTTTCAACGGGTTTTAGGTATTCTTCACGAATTTGTGCTATGTTGTGTTCACTTGGTGATAATTTGTATTTCTTGATGGTCTGATTAGGTTTCTTAAAGATTTCTGATGTTTCAGGTACACTTTGAGCGCCATTTAGGTTATTTTGTGCGTCTTTCGGAGTTTTGCTTAACATGCTAGGTGATACCAGTCTTTTTAAGCCTTTGTTGGGTATTGTTTCATTGGGCTGACAGCAGTCTGAGTCGGTAACAATACTATTTTGAACTTCTGTGTTGGCAATTTTATTAATATCCGCGGTATTAGGCTCAACACCGGGGCATTTCGACGCTAGGCTTACATAGGTAACACGGGATGCCATTGGTTGATAAGAAAATTCTGTATAAAGAATCCTCATGTTGTACGAGAATGGAGTCTGGGAATTCGTCGCATTCTTCGGATATATAATTTTGACGATGGAAGCTTAAAATGCGAGAAAATCCCTCGTCACCTAACCCACCACGAAGAAATGGCATGGATGAAACCAATTTTAATTCTTTAACTTTAAGTGTATTTTCAATGACTTCGTGGGGTAAGGTTGGAGATACATTTGAGAGAATAATTCTTTTTGCTGATGTTATCAGTTTGTGTGGCCCGACTTCGATTTCGTTGCTTGTTACAGTGTTTATACGCTCTATTTCTTTGCTTGAGAAATATATGCAGAATCAGTTATTCTAAATTTTAGAGGCGAAGCGAATATGACTGGGATTGATAACTTTACGAGATACTGATTTAATGTATTCTAATTGCGCTAAACCGTCTATCGTATCAATGAATATAGCCTGATCTTTTTTGGGCTAAATGTTTTGTTGTAAACTTGCAACAGCTGAGAAGCTACGTTGATTATTCATATTATTATTGTTAGTGTCTAGGACTGTACGTTTTGGGAAGTGATAGGATTTGATAATTAAATTTTATCGCCGTGTATAATACTCTATTTTTTTCTATAGCACATAAGTATTTTAAGGGAAAAAAATTATAAAATATTTTATTTTATTTGACATTTATTTGACATTGACGTTTAAAAAATTACAAATCGAGTCACGTTTTAAAATGTCATTAGTATGGGCGTTTTAGGGTTAAAAACAAAAAATAAAGCACTTTATCTACCCTTGGTGTTAAAGTAGTACTTTATCTCTACCCAAATTAATCGATAAAGTAGCACTTTAACAGCTGCTATAGAAAAAATAGGTTTTCCTGGTTTTTTCTTTATAGTTTTCTGTTTTGTATAAAATCTAATCACAGAAATTAAAATTAGGCAACCCACAGTATCTTTGCTGAGGAATTACTTAAACAACCTGGATCAGTCACCCCACTTAGCAGTTAATTTGCCTAGCCTTGTTGTATGTTATATTTCTCTATTCCCTATACTATAGTAATATTTAAATATTTGTTGATGAGTCATCGGTTTTTACCACAGTTCTGTTAAACACAACAAAAATGGGATTTTTTATCGCAATAGGAGGCTTAAAAATTTTCTCCGGGAGGAAACCATTAATTATTAGAGCTGTATGGTGGGTTATTTATATATGAAACTGAAATTTTTTGTAAGTAACTACAGCAAATAAATATAAGTATGTACCTACTAAAACATGTCCTATTTGGTTACCACTTCCGATCAAACTTTTTACTACAAAAACATTACATTGTTTAGAAGAGAACAAGCCAAATACTAACGATGCACATTTTTTTGTAGCATTAATTAATAATATCCTATCACAAAATTCCAAAGTTCGCAAATATCTATAAATTTAAAAACTTTGCCCAAGGAAATTGGAGGCTTTCGAAATGTGAGTCTGAATTGAATTGAACGAAGAACGCACTATTGAGAAGATTAAAGAAAAAAGTTAAAATTGTTAAAACTATAAAAAAAGGGGGGGGGGGGAGCATGACCGCATGAGTATTTTGAGCATATAATGAGACACCCCGATGAAATACACCCAAATGAAGATAAGGAAAGATAAAAGGAAGACGAAGGCCTGGCAGACGCCGAATCTCTTGATTGAAGAATTGTTTCAACACTGCAACTATGTACATAACTATTTACAATAGCTGCTAACAAAGTAAAACTAGATGTGAACAGGGCCGACCTTCTCTATAAGGGGGCCCGGATGCAAGAAACTTTATTGGGCCCTAAAAAAAATTTTTCAACGGTAAAGGTAACACAGTAGGTATTCAAAAAAAGAATATATATTGATTGCATCAGATGTATCCATTTAAACATTTTTTTGGCCATTTCCATTAATCGTATTAGAAATATTACAATTTTTAGCAATTATAGCAGCCGTTTAAGCGTTCTTCACACATATTTGACGGAAGATAATTCTTTATTAATTTTAATTTGCTAAAAGAATGCTCTACACTTGTTATAGTTACTGGCAACGTAAGCACATTTGGAAAAAGTTCATTGTAATTATTATTTAATATAAATATTGCAATAAATATGTCTTGCGCGTAAGTTACATCTTTTTCGTTCAAGATCAGTTCTCTTAATAAAACAGTTTTCTGAATTAAGTCTTCCTTTATATCCTTGTTATAAAATTTGACAAAATTCCTTGAGTGATTTTCTAATTCATTTTTTTCTAAAAACTAGAAATAATATTAGGTAGGTATATTTTCTTGGCGTTTTTCTTCTTATTTTAGTCTGCATTTTTTGCTTCTTCTGTTCTTCGGATCTTCATTTTTCGTACTCTTTATAGTTTATTCCCCTTCTTTCTTTTAGTTCTTTCTTCATGTTTTATATTCTTATTTTAATTTGTTTCTTCTACTAGTTCTACTTCTTCTACCTTCTACTCTTCCTGAGTTTCTTCTTTCCTGGTCTTTATGCTTTCTCTGCCTTCTTTCGCTTCTGTTTTCAGTTCTTATTTTAATATATTTTTATGCTTCTTCTGCTCATTTTACTCGTTCGGATTCTCCTTTTTCCTGGCCTTTTTTCTATTCCTTGTTTCGCTTCTTCTTCTTCTTTCTTCTCCTTATTCACTTTTTTCTTTTTGCGTGTTCTTATGTCCCTCCTGTCCTTTCTCCCCCTCCTCTTCCTCTGCCCTCGTTTAATTCTTTATTCCTCTTCTTCTTTTCCTTATTATTTTTAGGCCAAGTTTGTTTTCCACTCTGTATTTTACCGTTTACAATTTTTCTGAGAGAATAACCCAATGACCAGGTTTTTTGTCATCCTTTTGGAGTTTTGTTTAATAGTTTGGCAAAAGCTTATTGATTTAAAATCAAACCATAAACCTAGAATTCAAGCCTCAATATTCGAATCTAATCTGCTTTGATTACAATTTAGAATTTTAAATCTGTACTCAAGATATGAGTTTGAATTCCGAAATCGGTTGTTGCTGTAGTAAATATTTATTATTGGAAAAAATTCAGACTTAATTGATAGACTCTTTATGCTTTGCCTTCTGCTTATTTGTTTTCTTTTACCCATCTTTCTATTTCTTATACCTCTTCAGCCGTCCCTTCGCCCTCGTTTGCTTCTTTGTTCCTCTTCTTCTTTTCTGTGTTATTTTTGCGTCAAGTCTGTTTTTCACCCTGCGTTGCACAGTTTTAAATACATATTTCTAAGAGAATGCAGTTGACCAGATTTTTTGTCCTCCTTTTAGAATTCTGTCTAATTGCTTGGCTGGAGCTTTTTTGTTCTAAATCAAACCATAAACCTAGAGCTCAAGTGTGAAATTTAGAATTTGATTGCTGCTTTAGTAGATATTTGAACCTCATTCAGAAGATTAAATTAGGACTTAATTGATAGGCGGTGCTAACAAACCTTTCAGTGCCCATTATGCAGATATACTGGCTTGCTTAAAAAATCTGCTTCTTGCAGGCCTTTATTTGACTATGCCTTAACAAGTATTTTTGATATTTTAGGCAAATTACTCCTACAAAGCACAAAAGATCTTTGCTTATTTATTTGTTTTTAGGGTTGTCGTTTGTTCTTAAGATATTTTCAGCAAGTCTGTTGGGCCGAGATTTTTGATGTTTTTCTACGTTTTGGTGGCAAAATACCTAAGTTCTTCGGTTGTTTCTTTAGCTTTTTAGCACTTTCTTGGGCGATTGTTTTTGATTTTACTTTTCCTTTGCCCTTGGAAAATTGCACAATAACGGTAGGTATCAATCGGTCTTTTTGGGAGGCCACTATAAGCGCGGGGCCCGGGTGCATATGGCCGGCCTGGATGTGGAACGCGAACACCCAGAAGAAAATTGATGTAAGAGCACGCATATATTCAAAATGTTTTGCAATCGAATTTAATTTTTCTAAGTATGACGTTCTGTTGTAAATAGAAAGAGAAAATTGTTTATTCTACGAAAGAATATTGATTATCTTTATCAGATATGACTAGATGCTAATGACTTGAGCGGTAAATACACCTAATTATCTTTACCTGCCGGGCCGAAACATCATGAATAACGTCATGAACAAAAAATCACTGTCTAGAACAGGCATTAGTCATGTTAATCATGCAAACATTTTAACACCAACAACTGCAGTTTACGCCTAATGTTCGGAGGATTTATAGTTCACTTCACGTATTTATACATAGTATTAAAATATGTCTGATCTTCGTGAATTTCTGTGCGAATTTATAGAGCTATATCGCAGTTTTCCTCATCACATAATTCTCTCTAGTCTAAAATGAGAAAATTCAGGTCGCTTTAATAACCATTTCGATCTGAGATTTCTCTAAATGCCTTTATTTTGATTTTTTTACAATGCACACAGCATAAATTGACCACAGAAGTACTTGTTCCATGACGATAAGACGTAATAATGTGGACACCCCACAAGTCGTACGTTTTGTCGAACGATTTTCATGAACGTTTTATTATATGATAAGTCGTTGTGTGTGGACGGACCTTTTAAGAGCACGCATATGTTCAAAATATAATTTTTTCCAATCGAATTTTATTTTTCTAGTATGACGTTCTTTTGTAAACAGAAAGAGAAAATTGTTTATTTTACGAAAGAATAATGATGATTATCTTTATCAGATATGACTAGATGCTAATGACTTGGGTGGAAAGTACCTACACCTAATTATCTTTACCTGCCGGGCCGAAACATCATGAATGACGTCATGAACAAAAATCGCTGTTAAGAACAGGCATTATTAGTCATGTTAATCATGCAAACATTTTAATACCAATAACTGCAGTTTGTCCATCCTCGTTCTCCTAAATTTAAAAATTAGAGAGAGAATTCCATAGAAAATACATATCTTGAAAACTGTTAATTTTAACAGCATATAAATAGCAAATCCTTTTTGCGAAAAAAAGCTAAGGTGACTCTGCCATAACTTTAATTGCATAAAAGATTTGAGGCTTTTTAAGAAGTTTGGTGTAGCCCCAACAGGGGCGGATGGGCAACTGTAAATCAGCCCGGGAGATACAGGGAACCACCGGCCTTTTATCACAATAACATTAAATGGTATTATATGCTTTCAGTTCTAATCATTTATTAAAATCATGTACTGTGTTTGGATATAAAAACTAATTCGAACATTTAAAAACAATACTTGAAGTAAGGCCCTTCGCATTGCTCGCTGTTTGGTTATGGTTATATGTATAATACAAAAAGAGTAAAATATGTACCTACTTAATACAATGAGTTCTTGCTTATCAATGAAGAACCACCACCTAAATTATTTTTAACGTCTTGTCTCGTGTTTCTTAAATGCGATTTTATGTATTTTAGGGAAGAAACTTCTAGGGTTTTCGTAGTACATATTCGAATTCTTCTTTGGTTTTATTGTCAATTATTAATTTTAATCCCAGTTTAACATCTTGATACCACGTTTTTAAAGTTATTGCTAATTAATGATATTTAATTATTTTATTAGAAATAATCTTCAACATTTTTTGAAAATCTCCTTTTAAGCAATTCGCTCATAGTGTCCAATATGCAGTTAAAGGTTTCTGTTATGCCAGTTAAAGGTTTCTGTTATGCATCTGCAAATTTCACTCTTTTCATCAAACATCTTCTTAATCCAGTGTTATCTATTTTCGCGTATAATACTCAATTTTTAAACTAGTCTGTTGCACTTTTAACGCTATCAAAGTCTTTTTGAAATACACTGAGTTGCTTAATTGGAAATTGTACCTTATCGCTACATTCAATAAGGTCCAAACTACATATGTGTGTCTTGACTCCTAATACTAAATATTTTCAAAAGAGTATTTGCCTTCAATCGTTCAATCTTCAATATTATTTCGTATATCACCATTGAGTCTTTGGACGTTTGAGCTGGTTACACATTTTTAGAACTTTCAGTGATGCTACGCACAACTATATATATATGTACATATAAAGCTATATAAACACGGCTCCTCATAGGACCCGAAAATTTTTGTTAGTCCAACTTCTTTGCCCACCAACATGTTTCACCGATTATCTGTTTTTTACAATCATCGCGAATTGAATTCCAGATGTCAATTTTTTGAATAAATCAACTTTTTTGGCCATATTTATAATTATAGATAAAATAGGATTTATAATAAATAGTTCTTCACAAATATGTAACGAAATTATCCACTCTTTGTTTTTTACCCCCTTTTCACGTCATATTTTACATCCAAGTGTTTGTTCATTCAAACATTGTATTTTGATAAAAGTATGTATTACTATTTCCAAGTTTTCATTATCTAAAAAAAACTTCGTTTTCGCTTCCTTTTTACCTACCCTAAACCGCTTTTACTAATAATAATACAACTCTGTCCACCACTTGCCCATTTTAGGATTTTAGCAACATTTTTATTATGAGTATCTATTTGATTATTAAATAAAAATGTATCTATTGTTTTGTTTTGAGCAGGGATGAAAAGATTCAGTACGTTTGCCATGTAGCTATGTTTTCTACTACTTCTGAATACGTTGATAGTAGTACCCCCAGTCATTTATACCTTCTATAAATCAACTTTGTCTGAGGACGGAAAAACGGCTAAGCACATCGAACAATAAAGAGCATTTTTTAAATCTGTATGTTAACCATTGCCTAAAGTTCCGTTTTCGCGTTTGAAAACTTTAATTGTAACATTAATAGCATACCTAAGATTTTGGGAGATAATACTGAAAAACATAATATTTAGTTGGTCCCTTTTTGGGCATTTAAAATAATCAAAATCAATTTCATGTGTTTCTTTAATCTTGCTACTTATAACAGGGTTAATAATACAGCTTTCTGGTAATTTATATGAAATACTGCTTTAATTTGGCTCGGAATATCCTCTGACACTGATTACACATTACGCAAACTTTCTTTACTAATTTTATTAAAACATTGTGTCTAAAGAAACGCAATGTTTTGGTTCTTCTAATATACGTTGCAGCACCACCTTTCTGTCGTTTTTGTAGTATTTTATCTTATTCAATTATTCGGCCCCAAACAGGACCGGCCGTTCGGGAAATTTCCCGTCTTCCCGGCCGTCCCATCCGCCCCTGAGCCCCAGTACTGTTCTTTTACAAGTTAATTTACAGAAATTTTTCTTATGGATATTTCGAAAACCTTTGAAATTACAGCAGCAAATTAAAATTAAAAATTTAACTATATAAATTTTTGGACTAATATGTAACTCCACGACTTTAGTGTTGCCACGTTGCCACCCTGTATAAGAAATTTAAAAAAAAAATGTTTTGGAGATGTTTCAAAAAATAATTCTAATAAACGTTTTTTAAAGCTCTCACGCTTCTACAACTAATAGCCCTATAAGGATAATGGTAACCCGCATCATATTAAATAAGTGCACCTATAAAGTACAAGATGTCCTTTACGGGGCCTTTCAATCATGCCCCCCAATCGTACTACACAGCAACAATATAAACCGATGAATCAATTAAAATTACGCAAGGTCGTTATTCAGAGTACGATAAAGGACACCGTAGGTGATCTACACATACATACATCTTATAACCACGCTGCTGTTATCAGCGCATTTCTAGTACTCTTCAATTTGTATCGTAATACATATTTAACCATGCCATTCCCAACAATCGCTGTGCTGTGTAGTACAGCAAAACCTAAATACAGATGTAGATAATAAACGAAGCAGGCGATCACCACGTGTTTAGGCTCCAGTAAAACGTGCAACTAGACAGCAAACTTGTTTCGTCTCCGTTTGTTTTCTTTGCGTCTCCTTCTACCGAGTTTATAAGCTGAAAGCGGTTCTTCTTCAAATCAGTCTTGTTCCGATCGCGATACGTTTAAGTAAAGTTTGAAACGCAAATTATGTTTAAAACCGCTGTTTGGGCGTGCGGCAACCGCACAAGCCGAGAAATCATTCAAAATGATATTTTGAGACACATCAGCAAAACCTCGAGTGTACCAAGTAACGAATGCTTGATTTCCAGGCAACAAAATAGGATCCCCGTAAAAAATACACCTTCGAAATGGATAAGGCTTAGGAAGCACAGTAACAGTAGGTGAGTTGGCTTCCACAAGAACCGTTTTAAGGCGAATTAGCATAAGTCAACACGCACATTAGAAACTCTTCATCATCTACGTGCAATTTTCAAGTTTAGTGAAAAAAAAATTGAATTGCAAATTAATAAATGACCTTGATATTGCATGCGTAAACAAAGTGATTATGTGCACCGCGAATTGCGCTTTTTTTTCACAACACGTATCCTGATGTTAGATGTTAGCTACAATAATACTCCTAATTGAGCACATAGTAAACAAAAAGGAACGAACGGGAAGCTGTTGTTCACTAATAATCAGTCAAGGGAACGATAACAATGTTATTTTCAACATGAATAAACAGGCGTAATTCAATTTAAACGATCGAATATCATACGGTTTACATTTCTTCCATATGCAAAACACTCGTTTTGATTAATAAAAATTAATTTAAAAAATTAGTTGTAAGTACTTGATTATTCAAATTTTGCAAAAGAATGAAGAGTACAACAAAGCCATTTATTTTTAAAACAAGTTCCATAAAAAAACATTTTAGGAATATTTTCGATTCTTAGCTTAACAACAAATTATAAAATTTCATGAGAAAACATAAGAAAAATATTGAAAACGATGTTACAAACAAATTATGTATTGAATGTATTCTTGTATTCATCAAGTGTGCCCTGATGTAATGTTCTGTAGTTTGCTTGTTTTTGAGAAATTTTTTTGTTCATCTGCAAATTTTGTTTTTCAAAGTTTTCTAGATTTGATATTGTACTTATGCAAAACATAGTTTTGGTCTGTCAACTAATTAGAATATTTTTTACATAACGTTTTAGAAAGATTTAAAAAAATCGAGATTGTGGCCGTCCAAAAAAATTATTTTGCCTTTGAATTACATATTTATTTATTCGATCAAAAATCTGTTCGTAACACCCACTACTGCCCAATTCTATCGATATTTTACCAATTAAACGATATTTATCTGATTATCATTATTACCTAAATTCTGACGAAACCAACTCAGATTTAATCAGAAAAATGTGAAAAATTCATATCTCATATTTACACAAGATAAATTATCTAAGAAAATACAAAATAACTGTAAGTAGTTTACTTAACTATTAAATAATTGTAAATTCTGGGCTTTAATCAATTTTTCGTCTAGAAATTCCACGGTTATTTTGCCAACATGGCCATCACGAATATGTTGAATTAGTAGCTTATTTTAAAGAAGTCTCCCAATATACTTCACGCACAATTTGCACGTGATTTCTCTCACGTAGGCACGTGCGTGCCGGTCTGAGCATCACCCTGAAGGAGAGCAAGTTGATCGATATTGATATTATTATAGTTGTAGCAATTAATCGTCCGGCTATTATGCGATTATGAGTTAATAATTATTTCGTAATTAAGTCGTAAACAAATTACGAGATTTTCAGGTTTAAAAAAATGACAAGAAAATAATTAAAATGAATGATTAGCTTGCTTTTTGGTCTTAGTTTTAAAAAAACCTAATTATTGCTTTTTCATTTATTTTTGAATTTAAAAAAAAGCAACGAAACATTTATTTATTGCCACCTTTGGCAAATACAATATGGTTTGAGTATCTAAAATAACAAAATTAAAAGCACAAATTAATAACTGTGATTTCGTGGTTAATAACACAATTCGAAGATATTTTCTCATTTAAATTTGGACAAAAGGCAGAATATATTGTTTTAACTTTCTATTTCGGTAGATTAACTCATTTAATTTGAAGCTCAAAAAAGAAGTTTAATTGTATCCCAGTTACTTTAATAATTTTATTAATTAATAGTTTCTACAAAATATTTTTACAGTAAGCAATTCGATCAAACCTTGATCGTTTTTGCTACAATTCGTCAAATTTCTACTAGGAATTCTAACCATTTTGTTTTAACAAAAATTTCAAATAACAATACCAACTCACCGACTATACAGGATGTCCCTAAAATCAAAATTTGGTATAAAATAAATGTTGAAGCCCAATATTGTTTTGTCCTAAACTGTTTTCAGATATTTAAAATTTAGTGCAACTGCACGAGTTAGTAGAATTAATAAATACAGTGTGACCCTTAAGTAACTCAAAAATTCAATAAAATGGTAAGAAATTCGTATTGGAAAAGAGCTGAAGCGCCTCCAACGATATCGAAGAACACATTTTTTAAGGCGATGGTTTTTTTACAATTATTTTTGCAGGGGATATTGACGTCAGCATTTCAGCAAATACTTTTTCACGTGAATAAATTCTACAACTCTTAATATGACTTGTAAAAATTAGCGTAGCATCATAAAAAAAATTTTAGAAATCATATACCTATTTTATTTAGGATTGACTCCTGAGGAAATACTTTCAATGTATTTTAACGAATTATGAAAATTCTATATGTAGAAAAATATCACCTCTGCAGGGGTTTGAACCACTGGCATTTGGCTTAACGCGCCAATACATTAAAAAAATTGCTGTTCTTGTTCTTAGCTTTTTAATAGGCCTGCAGCCTGCTCCTTCGCCTTTACTCGATGGTATCCTTCCATCTTTTCTTCAGTCTGAAAATAGCAATTTGGTACAAATAAAAATTAAATCATTTTCAAATTACCCACCATTCACCAAAACGCAGTAACCCAAATGCGAAATAGAATCTTCTTGAACATTTTAAATAAATTCGGTTTAGATGGAACAAGCGAACTTATTGCCGAATTCGTTCTTCCAATCTTCAATTTTGATGGTCTGCTAATGTAAACTGCGGCAGTAAATAAAATATTTCCTAATCGATAGATTGTCAGGCAACAAATCAAAGAATGACCAGCTAGATCCCCGGATCTATCTCTGGTTGATTTTTCCTAAAGGCCACTCAAAGAGTAAAGTTCCTGTAAAATACACCGCCAAAACTGAAGATTTAAAAGAACGAATTTAGCAAGATGTTTGTTTAAAATATTCTTCTTCAACGAATCCCTTTTGCCTCACGGCGTCATATGTAGATTTAAAACACCCAAGAACAATTTAATTTTGGGACTGCCTGGCGATGAACGTGAAACACTTTTTTTTTATTAAACCTACCCCAATTGCCACAGGTCGTATAAAGTGGTGAGGTCTATTTAATCGAGTACTAAAAATATGAATTGCCATTTAAAAAATATTTGATGACGTCAGACCTCTTCCAACAATAAACTTCAAAGAAGATTTAATAAATGAAAATAAAAATGTGTTCAAATTGCTCACCATTCCAGGCAGCCCCAAATGCAAAATAAATTCTTGTTGAAGATTTTAAATAAATTCGGTGAGGATGGGACGACCTTCTAGCCAAATTCGTTCTTCTAATCTTCAATTTTGATGGTCTATTCAGGTGAACTTCGTCGAGCTGTTAAAGTGCTTCCAAATCAGTGGATTGGCAGACAGCAAATCAAAGAATGGCCAGCTAAATCCCCGGATCTATCTCTGATTGATTTTGCTTCTTTAGGATTACGTAAAAAGTAAAGTTTATTTAAATATAGGTACCAGCCAAACTGAAGATTTAAAAAAACGAATTTGGCAAGATTTTCGCTCCGCGGAAATTATTCAAGAAAGTCTTATTTTGCGTTTAGTACTGCCTGGCGGAGAACGTGAAGCATTTGAATTAATTTTTCTTTGAATAAAATTTTGTTTCAACTTTTCTAAAAAATTTTCTCATTAAATCTACCCCAACTTTTACAGGTCGAGTTAAAAATCTAGTTACTCAAGCAAACCAAATATGGGTTGCCAACTCGATGACGTTATATCTCTTTTAAAAATTAACTTCCAAAAAATTACATAAATCGCTTCAACTTTTTCTGAAAAAAAATAGTCACAGTTTTATTGGGTTTATGAGTTACCTTACGGACACACTGTATATTAGTTGATGTGTTGAACACTACATTAAACAAATAAAAGCTATGAACCTCAGCTATAGAAAATGCTATGTACTTACCTGTATTTACTTGTAAAAAGAATTATGGGCAATTTAACTATAAGAAAGATAGTAAATCGTCCGAAACATGCCCAAATGTATGACGATATTTAGCCTAGCCTCCTCAACAAAGCATATTTGCTAATATTTACAATTTTTCGCAGAAAAAAGGGAGACAAATAAAAATCTTTGACTTAACTATTAGGAAACTACCAAACACAAAACATTTAACATTTTCGACTTAAAATTTTAAGGAGAATAAAGTCGGTTATTTTCGCCATTTTAGGGCACCCTGTATACATCCACAACTGATTAATTACCAAATAATAACAGTAATTCCTACAAAGATTTTCACTTAAATAAAGTTGTAAAAAAAATTAACTCCGACATAAAAACCTTTAACATACAAAAATAGCGAAATTAACTACGTACTAAAATAGTTACAAGATGGTGTTTAATTGCCATGACAAGCTTATGTGTTTTTGCTTCGTATTAAATTTAAGCATTTTTAATTAAAAACGATTCAAAACGTCGCCCACGTGTGAATTAACTTTAATGTTCGCAATGCACATTGCTCGTTTTAAACTATAACAATCATTGTTTGCACTGTGAATTTGGTGTTTTCTTAGAAGGTAATAACATTTCCGTTTATAATAGATATGACCTGTAAACAATGATAACTGCAGTTATAGAACCTACAGAATTTACACATAATACGTTTTTATGGAAAAAGTACAATTATATTTTATTATGGAATATTTCCGCACTATTCATAACTTATGGAAATCCATTTATTAAATGTAAGTGTATAAGGAATCAATATCAAATTTGTCGTTTAAAATAACAAGGTTGATTTGAGTGAAACCCTGGTGAATTCAGAAAATTTCAAGCTCTTAAAACAACAACTACAGAAAATTTAGTCAAAATACATAATTTTGTAATACATAATTTCCATTTTTGTTATTGTCTACGTTTCGTTTACAACATTTTCTTATAGCCCATGTGATGAGTTTTGATGCTGTCTCATTCGTTTTGGGACAACCCCTGTATATTCACACACTTTGTCTAATTTTAAGGACATTTCTACAAATTAAAAATTTCTTGATATAATTACTCTTTAATGTATAGTATGTTTCTTCATTGGGCATTTTATTTAATAAAAAAATTATTTTTGTTGATCAGAATTCCTTTGCTTTTTAGAATTCTTTTTCGAGCAGCATTCAGCAAGGTCGGATAGATTTTATATATTATTTTGCCCAATTTTCGTAGTAATTTAATTTATTAAAATAATTTTTCACTTTTCTAATGGATAATTAAAGTTTAGACATTATTTTCCAAATAATTATGTTATTTTAAAACCATTCAACTTCTCTGAACTTACCACCTTATTGAAGTTCATTTATATTATACTTAATTTCTGATTATTATCTAATTTTTCCACATATATTTTGTATTAAAGGGACTGTTTTTAAATCAAACATTTTATTTTTTTGAATTCTTTTTCTTTTCTCAATTTACTTCCATAATAAATATAAAAAATTCGCGCAACCCTGGCAATCAGTTAAAAGTATTCCTTCTTCCACGTTTTTAACTACATATTTACTATAATTGTTTTTTTTTACCAAACTTATTTTTTCGTTTGTGGTTTCCTATGGAATTTATTCAGAATTGTTTTATTCTGTTTTATTTTTACAATTTACAAAATAATTAATTACATATTGTATTTAACAATTTCGTATAGTATTTTTAGCCTATAATTTCTGCGGGAAAAAGTAAGATTTTCGAGCATCACATAATTTCCTCTTCTTCCAGCAACTGAAAACAACGATAGCCATCTCATTCTGCATGTAGAAAAATATTTTTTTTGCAAATTAAAATATCACTTCCAAGTTTACATAAACTAAAAAAGCGCACAAGACCCTGGCCGTCCAATTCTCTCGAATTCTCAACCTAAAAACCTAAATTTGTTGTAAATTTTTTTTTTTATTTTTAAACGTTGTTTCTTGTTCTTCATTATTTTAACCCATATACGTTGACTTTTTAGATTAAATAAACCCAAGTAAGTTGCCGAAGCAAATCTGACCCAAGTGTTTTTGGATGTTTTTAATGTTTTAAACTTCCAAGTTTATTTTTTAAAATGAATTCAATTTCATGTTTTCTGATTATTAGTATCTAATATACTAAAACTACAAATTGGTTATTTCTAAATTCGCCCAACGTTGTTTTCAAGCTATAATTGTCTGAAAAAAATAGTGGTTATAATCAGTTTTCAGCTTAGATAAACTAAAATTTCTGCCATGTTTTTAAATCGATAATAAATGAAATTCAAGTAATACACTGATTTAAATGGTTTTTAATAGCATAACAAGCTATGGTAAGTCGAATAAAGTTGTTTGGTACAACTAAGTTTTTCTGGAAAATTCGCAGCAGAACAAATTTACAGATTTTTTTGCAAATGTATCATCACTCTATCTTCGGGAAATTTAAGGTGGTAGTTAATGATTAATATTTTTTTAAATTTTGTTTTGAATATAATTAATAGGCATCAATACATAAATGAAATGTCACATAAACTCATCAACCCTTCTTTTATATTCATTTATCTACCAAAAATTTTAATTTAACAAAGAAAAAATAGAGAAAAGTATAAACATAGAAGGCATTTGTGTAACAATAAAATAAATAACTAATTAGGTTACTACTTAAAGGGCTTAATACTGATTTCTAACGAAAAACTATTTTTAAATTTCTCACTTCTCCAGTAATCAGTTCAGAGAGTTAAATTAAATAATCGTAAAATATATGAAAATTCACTCAAGGCTTTAGGAATTTTTAAAAAGTTTGCCATATAATTTATTGTGTAAAATATTATATACAGTGTGTCCTTGGCCGGAGCACTCTACACTGTCAGCTTTCTTATTTTTTAATTTCGAGAAACGCCATTCTTAAAAGTGTTGCTTGTCCTGAAATGTCAAATGCGAATTATAGTTATCATACGTTATACAGGCCTCTCAAAGAATTCGAAAATAGTGATCTCTAGTAAACTATTGCTTTTTAATTGTTTCGAAAAATATTTAAGAAAGTCGAAAAAATCTAAAAACAAAATTTAATTTCAGAATAATTTTCTGTGGTAAAATGCACAGGGCTGCCAAACTACATTTTCTTTTTATCGCATTTTATTATAAATGGAAGAAAAAAACTTGAAAAGAATAACACTTTATAAAATAATTGGCCTTTATTTTTGGGAAAAAAATTAAGTTTTGAATTATTTTATTCTGTCCGAATTAGAAGAAGAAATTTTAATACATATGTATTTAGAAGAAAACTGGTTTTTCAGTTCCGCATATTTTAGTCATGGTTAGAAATTGGTGTAATAATTTTCCGGATAAATGGACCAATACCTTATTCTGCACGATCGCCAGATCTCTGTCCACCGTAGATTTTCTTTTATGGACTTTACTTAAAGCAAAAACTGTTGGAATTGTAGACAAATAATTTAGAAGGTGAATAGAAAGAGGGTTTTATATTAAATAATTGTTTGTTTTTAAATTTAATTTAATGAATTAATAAAATTAGCGAAGACCTGCTTGGTCAGAACTTGAATGGGTAACCACTCTGTGGATCGGTGTGTTCGTCCCCCTCGTCACTGTAAAGTAAAGGTATAAGAGGGTAAAAGGAAAAAAGAATGAATTAATTGAATTCTATTGAAAAATGCATTTTTAAATTTAATTTTCTATTAAAGATTTTATACTCTTTATTTGGAACAGCTTTGTTAAATAAGATTTTTTTAAAATATTAAAAATTATACTAATTATTAATAATAGTAGTTTGACTGATATCACTTCATTATTTTCGAATTTTCTGAACAACTTGTTTAACCTCTGGACACACTGTATATTCAGCTACAAATTAAAAAACAGTTATTACATAATCTTTATTTTTAGAGTATTTAAATCAGTTTGTTAAAGGAGTGACACAGTTTTGTATGGAACTCTTGGTTAAACATTAAACCAGGGGCAATAATGGTAATATTTGAATACAACAAACAATAGAAAAACTCTCGCTCTTTAGGTAATTTCCATATTCAAATTGCAAAACATTAATTTTTCTTAAAAAAGTCTCAACTTCAGGTTTTGAGTGCTTCTCGAATAGCAATGCTTTGTTAATTCATATTGTACAAAATATTTCAGTAATTGTCAAAACGTACAAAGGCTGCTGTGTTTTCAAATGTATGCAATCAAACTTTATAAATTGCAATTATTATAATCGGCAACAACTTATTAATGAAAAAGATCATTGACCTACATAACCGAAGATGCTGATAACTCATAAAATTCGCTGAATATTATTATAGGAGTATCATACAATCGAGCAAATTAATATCAATTGCCCAATAAAAAATGTTAAATCGCTCAGCAGTCTGAAATTATTACTTTGATACTTCGTAATAATAATATTAATAATGGCAGGAGTACGTCACACCTAACCGTAAATACATCAAAATACATTTCAATTTCAATGTACCTATTAATTAGAATTTATTTTCAATTATATTTCAATAAAAGTTGGCCTTCGTACTCATATACGATAATATGTAAGTACAAATTTACAATTTAATGTTTATATCACCAAAAACAATATGAACTGCGCGACTAAAACTCTGTGAAAAAACAAACAGTATGTTTATTCCATTATGCAAAATTTGCTTAACGACGTAACTTCGTCGATTTAGGTTTCCAGTGTTCGAATGTTTACTAATCAACCGCACTTCCTGCTATAGCACTAAATTTGCATACTTACTTATCTCTTAAACATTTATGCCTATCTTTTTCCTGTTATTAATGTGTATTTCTAGTACGCATTTTAATTATGGCAGTTCCTAAACACGAATTTCACTTTTAACTTTTGTTTACTGAATTCAGTACATATACAGGATGCTCTACAGTTCGTAATGCAAACCGGTGTTGGAAACAATCATGTTTTTATAAAACAATTTTAAAAATCAATTAAATTATAATCGTTTGATTTTCTTTTCATTGTTGTAGTTTGATGTTTGAAAGAGTTGTTTTTAAATAATTTTTAATGTTTTTTCCCAATAAATATTTGCATACATTTTAGACATTATTTTCCAAATATACTGTTTAACCCCCCCCCCCCCCCGAACTTTATGTTTATGTTATTATTTTTTATTATTACATGATTTCTACATATATTATGGATTAAAATAACAGTTCTTATTTATTTGTGTATATAGCGAGTTTACACAGCTCATGGCCGCCTCTCGCATCCTCTTCTTCGAACCTCTCTATCTCCCCAGTGTTCGTTTCCCAACTTCCTTCGTTCCATGTCTTTGGAAACTTGTTTAAACCAATCTTTTGGTGATCTTCACCTTTTTCTCCTAGAGGGTGGTTGTTATTTTAATAATTTCATGGGCCGTCGGTGGTCCTCCATTCTTTTAACATGGCTATACCATTTCAATCACCTTACCTTCATTTCTTCTGTAACTTTTCTCTCTACCTGTATTCTTCGTTTTATCTCTTCGTTTGTTACCCTTTCCAATCTGCAGCTCCTTCTTAGAAAGTCCGATTCGACAGCCTCCAGTCTCTGTCTATCTCGTTGTTTTATTTCCCAAGTTCCATACTGTTCAATTTATTTATAGCGTGTTTTGCTTGATTTACTCGTATTTGTTATTTCTCGTTTGCTTGCTCCTTCTTTGTCAATTGTCACCCCTAAATATTTATATTTCGCGCAGATTCCTCCATCTATTTATATTTCGTTTTAGTTAGGTCTTAGTTAGTAGTCTTAGTCCGGCCTTACTGTATACTTCTATAAGTTTTCTCATCATGTAGTCTGCGTCATATTCGTCTCCAGCTATTAGAATCTGGTCTTCCGCAGTTACCAAATATGCAGCGAGCGTCCGTCTATGTCTATGCCCATAACACCATATTTGTTTTGCCGCTCTTTATGAATCCCGTTAATGTATATTTTAAAAAGGGTTGGTGATAGGCAGCAGCCTCGTCTCAAGCCTTTAGTTGATGTAATTGGTTGAGATAGCTAGCTCATTTCCTACTTTTATTCTGGTGTGTGTAGGTTATTATTTATTATACAAACTCTTTAATGCTGTTACATAAAGTCTATTAATGTTAACAGGACGTCTTCCGGGTTGGAACCGTGTGATTGTTGAGTCGGAAGAACCTCTCTATTAATGTTGCTGTTGTTCAAAATGCGATAGATACTCTGTCATATACCTTTTCTAGGTCTATGAACACGAGATGGATCTCTCTATTCCTTGTTCTCCTCTTCTCAGTTGCTTTATGGTAAATATGTTGTCAACACATGACCATTCCGCCGTGAATCCACCTTTGTTCTTTCCGAATATTTATTGTTTCTTCTAGTATTTCTTTTATCATACGGCAATATACTCTTCTAATAGTAGCTATCACACTGATGCCTCGGAAATTTTTTCATTCTTTCTTTACGCCTTTCTTGTACATCTATGGATGTTCAATATGCTAGTTTCCACTCTTTTGGTGAATCTTCTGCATTTATTAGATATTTATTAAATATATCAGCCAACATTTCAAGCACGATTTCCGGTGCGTTCTTCAACAGCTCTACTAGAATACCTCCAGGACCTGGGGATTTTCCGTTTTTCATTATTCTGAGTGATTGTTTAACTTCTAATGTTATCTCACATATTTTTTCTCGCCGTTGTTTCTGGTTCTAAATTTTTATAGCCTCTGTCTTCCGCGATTATTTCTGAATAATATCTTACCCATTGGTCGATTTTGATGATTTGTACATTTATTTTAATTCTGTTTTCTCGTTTTAATTCCTTAAGAGTCTCCAGGCAATTTTAGTCTTTGGCCCTCCAATAAACTGGTCAATTTTGTGGCATTTGTTTTCCCAAGTTTTACTTTTTCTCTGTTCCCGTCTTCTTTACTTCCTGTCTTATCCTCGCCTACTGTTCAGTGGCGTAGCCAGGTAGGGGGAGAACCTGGAAGGACCTTTATTTTATTACAAATTCTAATAAAGTTATTATATTACTTCAAAATATATTGATATTATATCTTCAATTTAGTTAACTCCCCCCATAAAACATCCTGGCTACGCCACTGCTACTGTTTACGATCTTCTGGATCGTTTGTTGACTGCCATTGTTTTGTAGCACTTCTCTTTCTCTTCCACTAGTTTCTTCGTTTCTGTCGTCCACCGATAATCTTTTGACTGTCTTAATCTTGCTCTTTCTTCTCATAAAGCTTCAAAAGCTGTGAACCCTTCCTTCTGTGTTTTGTCTGCGTTTGTTTGCCAGCCGTAGCTTGTAAAGAAATCTTACTGATTCGCCTTTTAGTGATTCTAAGTTGTAGCGTTTTTCCACTTCTTGTCTTTTATCCTCTTCTTTGTTTTGTATGTTTTGTTGTCTTCTATTCCCGTATCTTACATATACTTTTGCTTTTAATGGGAAGTGATCGCTCCCTGATTCCGCTCCCCTATATACTCTTATGTACGTCTTCCGTTTGCAATTTAGTATTTTGTCTCAGAATCATGTAGTCTATTATCGAATTCAAGAATTCAAGTTTTTAGTTATTTGTACCCAAGCTCAAAGTATCCGTTCATTATGCGAAGTGATTGTGTCTTACACAGCTCGATTAAACGTTCCCCATTATTATTCAACGTATCTTCTCCGAATCGTCCTGGTTATTCTGTTTTCTTCCTACTCTCGCATTAAAGTCTCCGAAAATTATTATTTCTTTTCTGTCTTTTATGCCTGTTACTTACTGGAAATTGAGCCATCAGTAGGGGCATATACAGCCACAATTATTAGTATGTGGGACCAGATTTCTATTTCCAGCTTCATTATTCTTCCGTTTATTTCTTCCTAGTTTTTAATGTAATTTTTCCATTTTTTTTTGTATACTGCGAGTGAAACTCCGGTCTTTTCCACGCCACTGTAAAAATGTAGATAACTTCCTTGAATTTGATTTCCAGTTGATACATGTATACCTATCTTTATTGTCAGACTTTTGAATTGAATAACCAGTGTCGCCAGATCGAAAAAAATTTTGAGAAGTCATAAGCTTTGTGTTGAACTCATGACCTCTAATTTTTTTGCTTTACCTTTTAAAAGTTACAAAAAACCCTTTTATTAAAAAAAATACAAAACAATCAAATACATACGTTTTACAATTTTAACCTGTTTACGTTAGTAGGTATGCCCTAAAAGTTGTATTTTTGATTAAGAAACGCATATTTTTAAGGTAACTTTTAGTTAAAAATATGTGTTAAACTCGAATCAAATGTAAGAATGTAGAAAATTAATACATTTTCTAAGTAGATAGAATAAGTTCTTATTTTATTGAGAACTGTTGCTAACCTTGATGTCATGATACAAGAAGCCAAATCTCGTGCAAAATCATGAGACCCGACAACACTGCAACAATTATTGTAAAACATTATTTAAATATTCTCTGCATGCTTGTTGCGGCGAGTTTCTTAACATGTTTTATTAATAATTTTAATAAGTCAAAGTGGTACATCTGTCTCCTAAAATAACAGATTTGTTTACATATTAAAAGAAGCCACTTTAATCAATTATTACACATACACTTAAATATAAGAGATATGTTGGCGCCTTCGGTTATTTAATATTTAATAACCCAGCTTGTATAACTTCGAGATAGATGTTTATTAATTAAAGCCTTGGAACACTTTAATAAATTACAAGGCTCTTATCTTTTTAAATGCCAATCGTAATATACATCGATTTTAAAGGAAATTGTCCAATACAGGGTGGTCCACTATTCCATGTTTGCTCGTTAGCATCGCATCTTTATTGTACAAATTAGAGTAATGCAATATGCAACTTCCTTATCTTAAATGAAACAATTTTTTTGCATTTTTCAGTAGAACATAAAACTCTAAATCGAAAACATACATACAACATACTTGGGGTTTAAAATCCAATTAAGGATTTTGTAAAGATTTACCCAGGTTTAAAGGTTCGTAAAAACCAGAAAAGATAAAGCTTAAAATTTGAACGTTGTAAGAACTTCAACCGCAGAAGCTTCATATATGTTTTTAAAACAAATTTATACTGGGTGTTTTGTTGGTTGGGTTACATTATAACAACTTTAAATGGGTATCACCCTAAATGAATTGACACATGGTTATGTAGAATTAAATTTTATTTTTAAATCAACAAACATTCCGTAGCATGAGCTCTGACAACGTCCCAAATTTCAAACTTCTTTCTTTTCGGTTTTTACGAACATCTGAAGAACTTTTTATACTTAACAGTACCAATAACTTAAAAACTGTTAAATTTAGATCCGAGGTATGTTATAGATTTTCGATTAGAATTTTATGTTTTATTAAAAGATGTAAGATAATACGATAATAATAATAATATTAGCCCATCAATCCCTCCATATTCATCTATCTTGTGCCTTCTGTTTCCACCTACTTCCTGCTTTGTCTGTTATATCTTATACCCATCTTCTAGGTGGTCTTCCTTTTCGACGTTTGTTGGGTGAGATCCATTCCAAGACCAATTTTGTCTACCTTCGATCCTTTAGCCTGGCAATATGCCCCGCCCAATTCCACTTTAGACGTATATACACTGAAGAAAATACAGTTCCATTTAAAATAACGAAGTTACATATTATCCTTTAAAAACGAATATATTTTTAGGTTGTAAAACATCGATAACTTTTCTACTCGTACATAATTTCTTCTTCTAATCTTTAAAATAGAGACGTCGCGCCGTCGAGCAAGCACAGAATGGTGAACCACCCTGTATGTATGTACACCTAACAAGTGCTTTAGAATATTTAAATTTTCTCGTCGTAAATGTTTTTAAACGTTTAGCAATTATTCAATTCAAGCTTTCTTCTCTGTGTCAAAACAAGGAAGTCATTTTCTAAAACAATGTAAATTTCAGTATCCTGTCTACGATCCTGTTGTAGTGGGCTGTATATCATGCTCTTCCGGGAATGCAGTTAAAATGCAGTTAAATTACCTTTTTTTACTAAAAAGGGAGTTTTAATTTATAATATTTTAGAGCTGAATAAATTAAGTAGTTTTAAGGAAAATGCTTAAATCACTCAAAAAGTAAAAGTTATAAATGTGTCACTAATAATTGTTATTTACACAGCAATTCTGGTAAGGGAGCTTTACTTTGGTGTAGCTACATGGAATATGTATTAGTAGTTCAAACGTAAAGGACTGTAACCATGCGATTAACCACAACATTTTATCCACTTGTTAATAAATTATCTATGAAAACTGAAATATGTTTTACATTAATTGTCACTAAATTATTATTTTTTGATTGATACAAATTGCCCGAAAACAATAGTACATAATTACTTCCCTAGGTCTGTAAGGTTACTGTTCCGAGGTTATTTACAAACGGTATCATATAACATTGAATTTAAATCTTCAAATAACGTTACAAAGAGTATTTTTATTTTTTAATTACCATGCAGTGCAAAAATATAGGGCAATAAGTAGAGACGATTAGTACATAGTATTTTCGAATTGGAGCGTAATCTATGAGCTTTTTTTCAATCGAATTTCCGTGTATGCGCCAATCAATTAAAAGTTGCACACACCGTTAGTGTGCAAATGGCAGTAGTGAACTATTGAAACGTGTCGGCAATGAATGAACCGGTAGTGATAAAGTAGGGCTACCGTTGGTCATTAGTCAAAAATGAACTGATTAACACTATTAACATACAAGGGGTAATAAGAGTTCATGTTTTGACGTTACGGATTTTATAGGACAACGAACTTCCGCTTTTAGGCACGAAATGCTTCGAAAAAAAAAGAATCGGAAACTCGGGAACTATTTATGAATTTATTGCGATATGTGTTGTCGTGTAACACATAATAATGTCGCACCTGACTAAAATAGATTAGGCCTTGAACAGGCTGTTCATATGTGATATGTTTATTAATTAACGACTTATAAGGATGTGAAACGGCGACATACGTAATTGTTAATTACATAGATACCACCGAAGATTTTACATGTTGTTTGTTTAAGCACAAATAAGAATGGTTATTTTGTGTTATCATTCGTTTAGCAATATATAATTATAAATGTACACAAGGTGTCTCGAAATCCTATTGTATTACACAAGTCACGCAGATAGCACGAGGCTAACTGAAATAATGTGGAGAAAGTGGTAGATTTTATGGATCAAATCGTCCTACACATTAGCCTGCTTTTAGAAGTTTTATGCTAATTTTTTGCATTTTGTTTATGGTTACCATTAGAACTTTGAACTGATATTTAAGAATATACTGGGTGCGGAAAGTTCTACATAATATTTTTGCTTTGTTAAAAACTGTTTCATATAAAAACTGACATTTATCTAAGATTGTGATGTTGTTCTTCTAAGACACGTGACTGAGATTAGGCTATCAACTATGAAATCTTAAATGGAACGTACCTACTATTTTTTTTTACATAATTGAATCCTACATAGTTTTCTGAATTCAATAATACCCCAAAAGCAACTTCTTATCTGTCATTTAAATGCCAAAACAATGTGCCAAAAAAGTCTGATTTGTAATGGCTATAAAACATTTATCCTTGGCTTTTTCGAAATGATTCATTTACATAAATGTCGATTTTTGTTTTTAGACCTTGCTCTGGTCAAGTAACCAAACATTACAAGACTTGAAGCTGAATAAAATTGTATTAATCAACGTAGAACGTTTTAAAAAATAACAAGAAAAAATAAATCAATTCGATAGATGTCCGAAACTACTCGCTTTTAATTCGCCCACAATATTTGGTCGGTTGCAATATACGACAAAATCCAGTAGTGACAAATCTGGAGACCCAGCAGGCCATTCGGTTACACTTCGTCTGCCTATCCATCTACTTGGAAAATTTTGGTTTAGATATAGCGAACTACCCCGTAAAACCACAAAAAATAGTTATTTACCAGATCATAGGCTCCTTTCCTTGGATTAATTGATTCAGATAAGTATGTTTTAACTTCCACACCATAGTGTGGAGGTGCCCCCTCCTGTTGTAACCTGTTTTCAGGTACTACGTCTGTTTGCAACAAATAGAGGTACAGTAGAACTCCGATTATCCGAATCAGTTGGGACCAGACCCTATTCGGATAATCAAATATTCGGATAATTGGTTAATTTACGAAAAAAGGGTAATTTCTTAGAAAAAAAGCTCATTTTACTGATTTATAATGTAGTAATGTATATATTACATACATTAAATACTTTACATTAAAAACGATGTTGTTTACAGGGTATGTAATGTACTTACATAAAGTGCTTTCCAGTAATAAAATTTACATATTATGTAAGTATGTATTTATTTTTTGGCCCCCTAAAACCGATTCGGATAATTGGCGATTCGGCTAGCTGGAGTTCGGATAATCGGAGTTCTACTGTATCTATTTGCAGTAAGATTTTCCCTATAAAAAAATAGTCCAATAAATTCCAGCCACTACTCCTAGCCATACATTAACTTCTGAGGATGTTGTGAAGCAGTTCTTCTACCCAATGTGGGCTATTCCTAGACTAATACCGTCAACTATGGGATTCGTTCAAACAAAATGTTATCATCATTTTCGTTCCATGCTTCCACCTTTCTCTCACAAATCTCATTTCGTCGGTCAAATCGTAATTAACAAATTAACTTTATATGCATACAACTTTTTCTCTTGAAATTTGTTTCTAATGGCTTTTCGGGGGTGGGATGAGAAGTCTTTTTATTTATTTTTATTTTTCAAAATAGTCTCCTCTTAATTCTATGCACTTGTAATGGTTTTCATCAAGATCTCCAAAATATTAATTTGCAGACGCCGTTATTTCTTCATTTGACCCAAAGTTCTTCCCAAACAGATTTTTTTTAGATTAGGAAAGAGATGATTAGGATGGAGCTAAGTCTGGCGAATATGGTGGATGTCTAACTAATTCGAATCTTAATTCCTCCAGTTTTTGCAGAACAGCGCCAACGGAACGAATCGGAATTTTTAATAGACCCGGGTGTTTTTCCCATAGATAACAGCTAAACGGTCTAGGTCTAGGATGTTAACATTAATATGTTACAGTTTTGTCCTTTTGTAGTCATTCAATGAGCAATATGTCTTTATAATACCAAATATTTGACTGTTGTTTCGTTTCGAGCGTACACAGGTTTCATCCATAGTCACAAAACGGTGTAGGGTCTTTGGAATTTTTGTTAAATTGTCCAAATCAGCCGGCATCGAATTCGTTCATTATCAACAGACAGCAAACCCTTCCCGCAGACAGTTTCTGCATACATATTTAATTCTTTAGTTAAAATAAAAAATACTCTTTCCTTCTATATTCCCACCATCTTTGGTATCTCCGACAATTTGAGTCTTGTGTCATTTAAATTGATACGGTACACTCTGTCCGCTATTTCTGGAGTTGTCGCTGTTTTTGGGCGTCCAGTGCGAAAATCATTTTCGACACTGATTCTTCCTCTTCTAATCTCGTTCGCCCAGCGATAGACAATTGCATATGCATTTATCATGTCATCGTGAATCTCCTTTGCAAATATTTTTTCTTATTTTCAGCTTCAACTTTCTTAAAAGTGTCGCGCATACCCAAACCAAATGTCAGAATAAAATGAAATGTCACAACTTTATACATTTGCCTCAACTTACGTCATCTTCAAGTACGAGTTCGCATTAGTTTTCAATCCAGTGTCCTACCATCAACTTCAAAATTTGTAGGAATCTCATGCGCTGAGACAGACAATAAAATATCGAGTTTCTTATCACCACCACAGTTACTGCCTTTAGTCTTCCGGTGCGAAGAGCATCTTTAACATTTCTGTGTAAATTAATTTTTTTAACACGGTGATTAACACGGGACTGAGTTAATGGAGGTCTGTTTTGATACCTTTCGTTAAACAAAAAACTGCTTGCTATATCCTCTTCCACTCTTTCCATACGACCCCCATCAAAAACTGCGTTCTTTTTCAGTGAAAAAATTCTTATTAAAAATACCGTTAAAAGAAATCAAAGCACCTTTTATAAAAAATTGGGAATTTGCAGTAAATGCTTAAGAGGGGGAGAAAACGGTTTGTTTTGTCGTTTGTTTTGTCCCTAGGATGTTTGCCAACGTACCAGATTCTTCTAAGATTCCTCTTTTCAGCTTTTTGTTTAATATATGTAGGAATATCTTTTAACTTATTTTGGGTTCTCTGGAGTAGCATTCCAGGTTGCTTTGTGAATAGATGATTGAAATGTTCAACTGCAACGAACAGATCTTCGGTTTTCAATGGAATGATTAACTGAAAACGACTGTCAATCATTTCCCCGAAGTGGTCCCATTAGTTTTCTTGTTATGGATTCTCATAATGTAAATACAGTAGGTAATAATCACATATGTATTGTCTGATGAGAGGTCTAGATGGATTTTGCTTGTAGGTAATTGTTCGCTTTTCCTTTTGCAACGCAGAAGAGTCTAACAGATTTGGTAACTTGTTTGGGTCTAATGGTCAGTATGTTGGTTCCACAGTGGACAAGTAGTCGAGATGGTCTTCTCTTATGGCTTTTAGTAGTTCCTTTCCACGGGTAACAGTTACTCTTCTAACCTATTCCTGGTTCATTGCGTTGTAGTTGTTTGATAATCTTATTTTGTGCTTGGGGGGGATATATTACTGAGAAAACCATATCTCTGTTGGTTTCTGCAACTGAAATACTTATGACTCGGATATGTTCAATTACATGATTTTTAATAGTGTTCTTCACTATAATAAATGTTCCTGCATGTGCTTTAGCGTAGGGATGATTGGTTGAGTAGATCGAATAGTTAGGAATTTTCATATAGGTTTTCTCTGTGAAATGAGTTTCTGATATCAACAAGATATCTATTTTTTTGTATGCAATAAATGTGTTGATCTCCTGACTGTGTTACGGCAGGGCGTTGGCATTCCAGAGTATAATCTTCAGATAAGAGAATGAAAAGACCACAAATTAGAATTTCACCTATAGAACTAGCGAATGGACAATGGGTGAAAAAGTCCCCTCAAATATGCTCTATGGAAAAAGAAAGACCAGTATATGAATTGTATATTAAGCCAATCAAAGTCGCAGAAATCAAAACACCTATAACAACATCGAACCCAAAGAAATCTCTGGATTACGACTATTCCCACTAAAGCAACTGCCAGAAACAGAACTAGAACACTAATAACTAATAACCTACATATTCAACGCTATTCTAAGATTACAAATATTCTCTGAGCAATGGAAAGTCGCGCAAATCATATGTTTCCCAAACCAGGTAAAAATTCCGAGGAATAGGCATCATACAGACCGATCAGTTTGATAGCCAAGCTGTTTGCGGAGAATAAAACCAATACCAATAAACAAAAACTTTATGCCAAGCCATCAATTTGGCTTTCATGAGGGACACGCCACAGCGGAACAAGTTTATCGAGTAGAAATTAACCACGATTTACAGTTCAAAAGAATTTGCTCTGCAGTTTTTGTAGACATAAGTCAAGCAATAACGTTTGACACAGTGGTTTACTGTTCAAAATTAAAAATAAACTACCCTCCTTTTTCAAAATCTTTAGCTCGTACTTGCACATTAGACTCTTCTTCAAGGCGAACAGACTGCTTCCGTCATAAGTATTTGGCCGTAACAAACTTATTTGGTTTCAGATTATTAATTCCCAAAAGGCTTTTGTCATAATTTCATCTATATTCTTCAAAATCTAACTTGAATTTTTCAGCTTTACCTTTTCTGCAGTTATGTGATGATGTCTTGCTTCTGATTTTCTATTTATTTTTCATTTTTATGCCATGCATTGTTTTCGTTAATTTCTGGTGTACATTTATTTTCTTCTTTATTTGCATACTTTCGTAGTTGTTGTTTTAGTCCTTTTCTTCTTTTCCCTCCTTTTTCCACTGAATCTTTCTTTTTATTTTCTTCTTGTAATTGAAGACGCGCATCTGACATAATGCACTGATCAATGGTTCTCTGTATTTTTCTGTAAACTAAAAATATTCATCAGTTTATTAATCTTAAGTTTTTTTTAAACGGTTGGATTGTTTTAAAAATACTTCTCCGCCCTCTTCATCCTCTACATTACTAACAACAGTGTTTTAGTCAGTAAGCCTTCATCGTTTTTTTGCATTGTTTAGTTTTGCACTGCCCTTCAGTCTCTTATTGTTCAGTTTGATATGCAGTTAGTTGCAACAGATACTTTTGTGATTTCTTGTACTACAACGTGGCTTTTTAGTTCTAAGATAGTGACACGATATTCCAAGTTCCAAGTGGTTATCTTCATTTTCATTAAATAAATAATACGAATCAGGGTTGTTTAGTTAGGTGGTTTCTTCTGAAAGGTCGTTTTTCATTGGTCATATTTTCAGAATTGAGGTTTTCTTAATATTCTTAACATTTTCACTGACCACATCTTCAAACGTTAGATCTGCTAAATACCCTAGTGGGTGTCGGATACTGGCTGACAATTCACTTTAACTTTAAAATTAAGAGGAAACCTTCAATATGAAGAAATTTCAAAGTCAAAGTCAAATTCTATTAGGTATATTGGTATTTTCTAACTCAGTCCTATTAATTTTGGTTTGTTTAGCAAAATTTGTCTAAACCTTAAACAACATAATTATTTCTGTTTATACATTTTCTAAATTCAGACAAGAGTCGAATCAAGTTTGCTCTTCAAATAAATTAAATAATCTGACATATTTCCTTGAATTTCACTACTTATTTGAGTTATTGTATTGGGTATTTTTGGGATTTTTTTCAAGGAAAGAATAGAAAACGTTTCGAAAATATTGTAAAAACTTTCACGCATTTTTTCTCTATATTTTTCGATTTACAAATATTCCACCCGCTTGGTGCAGGTTTTTTATTTTTATTATTCTTTTATTTTTCAAGTCATAACCCAACTTAAGCAAAAGTTTAAGATGCAAAATATTTACCTTAAGCCGTAAGCTAAATTTCTTTTTAAATCAACATGAAATATCAAACTAAAAAGGCTGCTCCTGTTATTTATAAATCATATTAAAACAACTTTTAAATACTAATTGACGTAAATAATTAATTTTTTACTTGTCGATGTCTGCGAAATCCAATTTTTTCGTTAAGGACGTCAAAGTAATAAACAGGTTTCTACAATGTACAGGTTTAAAACAAAAATTTATGTAACAAAAATTGTAATAACGTGTTTTTCGAGGACAGAAATGGTTAATAAATAAATTTATTGATACGCGAATACCTTGAAGAACATGAAAGTCATGGTTGGAACCAACTTGTCCAGAGGTATATTTATAGATACTGCGTTAACCTTTGCTTTGTTTTAAGGAATCAAAACATTACTTATGTTCTCTCACACACGATAGATTTAATTAGGTATTTGCAACAATTAAATACTATACAAAATTAATTTGAATTAGAGCACGTTTCGATTTTTGGTTTTGGTCATCTTCGAACCCATATTAACTTTTATTAGCAGTGTTTACGGAGTCCTTTGAATAAATTACTTTAAAACTGTTTTACAAACAGCTTAGCCTTTTGAATGTATCTTTCCACTTCAAGTTTTAGAAAAATCACGAGACTTTCAGATTGAAAATTCTTTTAATGTTGAAACCCATTAATTTGTTATTTAAAAAGTAACAGTTCTGACGTCATTTAATTAATCATTATTAAAACGAGCAAACTCATAGTAATTTAAATTATGAAACCGTCACCATTAAACTGTTCTAAACATTCCCAACTAATAATTTCTTTTTGATTTCAGAGCTCTTTCAACGGTAAATGCAAACGTTGCAACACCTCAAGCCATGAGTTGGGTAACAAAAGATGAAAGCAGGGAATTCATGTCGATCTTCCCTGATATAGTTAGGGATTTAACAGAAGCAGGTCGACACACAGATATTCCTGAAGTAACCAAACGACTAGCCAAAGTACTACAATATAATGTTCCAACCGGCAAGAAAAATAGAGGATTATCAGTTGTCGCTGCTTATAAAATGATCGAAAATCCTGATAATCTCACTCCTGGCAGCATACGACTAGCAAATATTCTGGGATGGTGCGTTGAAATGGTTAGTACTGTTTTAATTACAGTTTTCTATATCACTTTTAATGTGTATTAATTTATCTGTAATTGAATTAACAAATACTGATTCATGGAAGATGATATATGTATATGCGTGTGATTACACGACTCGGTCTACGACGTTGTCGTGCCCAACTAGTAGTATAGATAACTATTGCACGTTTATTACAAAACAAAGATCAATATATTCTCTGGGGTCATCATAAAATAACAAAATATTAACAGTAATATCCTTCAAGGTTCTTAATTCCTAGGATAACATGATTTAGATTGCACTTCTCTGGAAATTGTAGAAAAATCTCAAAATATACTTGCACTTCGTACTGAATCAGAGATAAAGCCGCTCTGTAAATACAGCAGCAAATACTTAAGCTTCGTCTGTTTGTTCAAGTGATATCATCCGAACCAACAATCAGGCTATTTATCAGTATGTACTTGAAAGTTGTTAAAAACTGCCTAATATAAAGATGTCCATTGTTCTTTATATTTTTGTTTTTGGCAAATTTGGCCGCATTTGCAATGAGTTTTATTATGTGAAAGATTATAATTAGAAGTTCATAAATTATTTCCATTTAATAATTATAAATAAAGAGAGATAAGATAAGAGCTTTTACTCCATTTATAACTACTGAACCGAATGCTTGTTTTTTGTGATACTTATTAGCTTGCTGTGAAATAGTCGTAATTATAATTCTAAAATAAAGCAATCACACTTGCTTGTTCACTTTTTCTATTACCAAAAAACTTCTTCGATCACTGAGATTGTCAAAAAGTTTAATCAACATCACGATCTTTTGCACCAAATTAGGCCATGTTAGGAAGACTGTCTTGTCAGTAGAAAAGTCATTTATTATGATTCACGACAGAGCCAGAGTTGCCAGTTTATGCAATTCGTTAATGTTCTATTTATTATGTACTTAAAAATTTTGAAACTGTTTTTAATTTCGATTTTTTGATTTACCAGAGATTTTCTGATGCATTCCTATAGGTGATTATATCTCCTTTTTGTAATTTAGCATTGATTTATTTATATTAAATTTAAATTACTTCGAAAATTTGATTCTATTTTTCAGAATAATTCTAACAAGTACATTTGGCAACGTAGTATTCTCTACATAACCTTGGATTAAACATTTGAGCATCTCACAAAAAAAACAAATGTTAGGCAAATTTAATGCCAACATAATAAATGAAAATCATGGCCTACTTTGGCGTAGAAATCGTTAATAAATATTGGAAATTACCAAAAGATATAAAAAATACATATACTATAACTTCGTCGATTGTTGTTCATAGCTTACAAGCATAGATATTTAATGCCAAAACTCGAGCCAAGCCAAGCTACTCAAATCAAGGCCATGAAAAATTGAGAGATAAGAACTGTAATGATAAAAAAGTTTTAATGTCCTTTGCTTCGAATATTGAAGAGTACAGTAAATTTCCATGAATCTGGTTTGTACCAGTTGTGTGCAATTATTGACTGTACCGAAACGTAAATAAACTAAAGTATTTTTTTGTATCAGCTGAATAACGCATTATTTTTTATACTGAATTTTATCTTAAGTAATAACAACCGAGGTTAAAAAGGTTGTTTTTTAATACTTTTGGTGTTTGGTTAGCAATCGACTTCTATCACAAAAATATCCATAATGTGTGTCAATCGAAAAATGGATTTGTTTTAAAATGGTTCTCTGTTCAGTTGCTGTTCTGTTTTCGTCTGTTATTTCTTTAATGGTTAGTTCGTTATCTTCGTCTTTACGAGCAAGACATTTAATGAAGCGTTTGTTAAGTTAAACAGAGCAATATATTTGGATTTCATCAGTAGTTAATAAAGATTTTATCATTGCAAAGCATAAAAATAACAAAAACGTCTAAAACGAAACAATCGAGTCACCAAAACCGCCTTCTACATACAGGGTGTCCACAAACTCACTTCACAAAAGAAAACTGCTAATTCTAGAGCTCATTTTATGTCGATTTGACATAAATCACCTTATCCAAAAATGCTTGCTAAGGGAGCTAGAGCTCTTTAAAGATGGCGCCCTTGCATCGGTTTAATTCAAATATCTTCAAAACGGTTTCCTTTTAAGTGATAACATTCTGTACATTTATTTCGTGGAATATGCTCAATCGTATGGATAAATACGATTTTTTAATTGTAGTCATAAGCGGCTCGTTTGGGAGGGGTATTGGACATTTTTATTCATAACTTTTTTGTCTTTGAAAATTTCGCCATTTTGACATAACATTTAACAAATTTCGATTTTTTATAAAAAAAAAATGATGCTCTTATCTGAAGTCGCTATGACGCACCGTTTTCGAAAAAAATCGATTTGAACTTTTCATGTGTCAATGCATACGTTTCCATTGACTAACAAATTCATTTCTAAATTATGAAAGATGGCTATGAAAAATAAACATAATAACAATTGTATGAATGTCAAATGACTGGTATTTCAAACAGGTTCTGTTAGTTGTCAAATAAGTTTTAATTAAACCGATGTAAGGGCGCCATCTTTAAAGAGCTCTAGCTCCCTTAGCAAGCATTTTTGGATAAGGTGATTTGCGTCAAATCGACATAAAATGAGCTCTAGAATTTGCAGTTTTCCTTTGTGAAGTGAGTTTGTGGACACCCTGTATATAATTTTTACATCTTAATGAAACAAACAAACAAACAAAATTCGCACCCACTTTGATCTCCTAATTGATGGAATTATATGCAGCAGACTTTCAAAATCAACTTGCAACGTAAGTTTCTCCATCTTGCCTTAAGGGTTTTAACGGGATTTCTAGACGTGTCTACTTTTCTAGTGTTTATCTGGTTATGGAAATTTCGAATACAATAAAAGCAAAACAAACATAGTTATAAGGTTACAACCAACTAACACGAAATAAATATCTAACGCAATTTATGTAGCTGTAATGCGGAAAACAAACAAAAATCCATTAGAAATATGCAAATTAATTTCCACATTTATTATACTGTTTATATAAGATTTTTTCAAATTTTGCACAATCTATGATGTTTATACGCAGTTTGTTATGACATTCGAAAAGAATCCTGAATGCAACGTTAAAAATGTAGCAAAAACTTTCCAGGCACCGGTTGTTTACGTAATTATTTTATCTTTTTATCTGAATAATAACTATAAATAACTTTCTGGTGCGTTTAAAAATTTCCCTTCTTAAGAGATACGTAATGTAACGAACACTCAAAAAATTTAAGATCATTTGCAGTAGGCTTTGATTTGTAACAGCATATTTTAAGCATCACTTCATATGTGGCGAATTGAATCAATATTTTTTTTGACAACAACAAATGACATCCATCTAAAAATAATATTGAAGCAAGCCAAAGCCGACTGTAATTGAGATTTTTTTAATACCTTTATTGTAAAACTTGCATTCTCTTGCCACATATAAATCTCTTCTCCCTCTCTCCCCATCTTCTCTTTTCTCCTCCCCACTCCTCTTGTCGCTTCTTCTCTTGTCGCCTCTGCTCTTGTCTACTTTTCCCTCCCCTTTTTCTTTCGTTTTCTTTCTTTCTTTTCCCTTAATACCCCTGTTTTTCTGTTCTCTTCTCTTATCATCTCTTTTTGTTGTTCTGTTTCTTCTTTATAAGGTTAGAACTTGTTTTATGCCAGGATATCTCTCCATCTCTTTTTAAGCTTGCCGGGTGATGTACTCCTCCCTCTGGGCGATAAGTCTCAAACTCTTTAGACTAGTCTGATATCTTTCATCCTTGATATGTGGCTATTCCATTATGATCTTCTTTTTTTAACGCATTCGTCGATTTTCTGTATTTCACAGCTTCGTTCAATTTCATTGATTTTTATGTGATCACGACTTACATCATTATTTGTCTCCAGCATTTACCTATAGTTTTGGATATGTCTAATCTAGTCTTTGCCGTATGAGTCATAATCTAATCTAATTTCTACCGTATGGGGACTTCAAGTGCGCACACAGAAAAATTACATATGGAAAGATGATGCTAACTATAGTTTTTACTGCTGTCATGTCAATTTTATTCTTGCCATATTTTCTGCAAACAACAACTATGTGTGACAAGTTTAACATGGCCCTGGTAAAATATGGTAGTTAACATACTTGATTTAATACATGTATTTGTACTATGAGAACACTGGACGTTCCCAATCTGTATACCCTTACTTTGGACCAGTGGTGTCCGTCCAACCTTTAACTTGATTCGAGCCAATTTAGAATTTAAAAATTCTAGGCGAGCCACAAATATATTTTGTACTTTTAATATTTCAATTTTAAACGAATACAGGGTGATTCAAAAGTATTGTCATTAATTTTAAGGGTAGGTAGAGCATATATAACAACAATAAACCATGTGTCGCTAGTAAATGGTAAGGGCGGAAAAAATTGGAAAAATCAATACAAAAATTGTTTTGGGGCCACCGGAATAGTGAAATAGGTCAGTTCTGTTTACATTTAAAATTTAAATTTATCAATCGTCTTTCTTGGACATACTGATAAGAGCCCAGGTGTGATGTGACGTAGCCTAGCTAGTTCATTCTTCACTGTAAAACTGCACTGTTCGAACGCTTTAATGGAAGGTCATCCTAACAGAATTAAGCTCTAAAAGACAATTTTTTGTTTGTGTTCTGTGTGTTTATTGGAAGAAAATTTTCTGTAAGTCTCGTTTCGTTTTATTAACAACATTTTTTTCTAATATCATTTTTTTAAACATTTCACTAATTGCTTACTGTCATCAGTCTTAAGCCTGAAAATGCTGATATTTTTATTACTTTCGGTGCCTGATGTTTGATCTCTCTCTCATCAAGATTCCGTCACTCGTAATTTTGCTTCCCAGATATTGAATTTGCATCACTTTCTCTACCGTAGTTCCATTTAGTTCGAGTTTGCAACGTTCTTTGCTTACTGTTAATGCTTTAGTTTTCTTGTCTGAAACTTTGAGAATCCGCAAGTATCAGGCTTTACTACACTGAAATGACAATCAATGTAAGTCACCTTCATTATCGAAAAAAAGGGTTGCGTCATCAGTGTAATATACTAGACGGATTTCCCATTCTATATCCACGAGGACACCTTTGGAGTGTTTTTATTATTTCATTCAGAACCAAATTGAATAATAGTCGACTGGACAAGTCTCGTTGTCTTATTCCTTTTAGTAACGTGTATTGCATCTACTGTCTATCCGTTCTTCTTCTTCTTGTGGTGCCAAGCGCTCCATCAGCTCATAGGTGATCGACTGTTTACACTTTCTTTATTCTTCTGAATTTAGTAAACCTTCTGTGGCTGTTCGGAAAATGGTTTGTACATCCTGTGCACCGCACCAGCGTACCGTACCGTACCATCGATTTAACTAGAAGGAATTAACTTAAGCGTGTTGTATCTTTGTCCTTGAAGTAGGTATATGTCCAAGATAAAAGACTTAGATTTTTTACAACTCTTAGTAATTTTCTCTCCACAACTGCGTTTGATACGTGTTCTACTAAAGGTATATGCAATAATCGCTGAAATATCCACATTTCAAAAGCTTCATTGCGATTCCTCCATCAGACCTTCAAGGGTCGGGTTTTTGCTCGATATATTAGAATTGGTAATATATAACAGTTTGCTACTCGTCTTTGTAAATCTAATGGGAGCTGACGTTGACAAATAAACGGCTTCGTTTTAGAAAATTTTGTTTTGGCGTACTCTCATCATCGCAGTCTAGTCTCCGATTCAATATACAGCCCAAGTATTTGAACTTCCACACTGTTTCTATGTACATATATTTTTGTTATCGATAATTAGAGTTGCATGCTCATGGTGTTGTATGCTCAAAATTGTTATTTTAGATTTTCAGTAATAATTGGAACCACATATTCCTTGTCGACACCATTTAATCTGTCTAGTAGAGCCTGTAGTTCTTCTAGAAGTTTTCCAGTACTGCATCTGATGTTATTTATGGGAATACCGTTGACTTTAACTGTCAACTGAACGTTTTCTAAGGCTATATCAAGGATTCTCCCCACATATAACCTGAACAACAAGGAAAATAAAATACACCCTTGGCGGATACCTTTTACCACAGTAAATTCTGAGTTTGTTTATGCAAAAATCTGCCGTCCGGTTCCAGTAGAGGTTCTAAATAATCATATCTTTATCATATATATTTCAATTGCATTTAGAATTTCTATTAATGGTGTTTGACAGTGTCAAAAGCACATTGGTAGTAGATGAAGCAAATAAATATATCTCTTCTTTGATCGTAGCATTTTTGACCTAACATCTTCATGCAGAAAAGAGCTTCTCTAGAACTGAGTTCATTTTTGAAACCGAATTGAGTTTCTCCACTTTCTGCTTCGCACTTTCGATAGGTTCTAGTATGTATTACCCCTGATCACATAACAATCGATTGTTATGTGCTCAGGGGTATTACCTATAAAACATTTTCAATCTACGGTTTATGATACTTCTGTATCTGTATCTGCAACCTCTTTTACCTTTCGGTATCGAGGCTGGTGCGTTAGTGTATGACTTATTAATTTAAAATCTTTGCATGCTTCAAAAATGTATTGCACTAATGTAGGATAAGAGAGCCCAGTATTCTCATAATGGGAAGAGAACGACTAGTGGATTTGGTTGGCACAATGTTTTCCTCAACGCACATTAGCGTATCCTGTAGCGTAATTGAATAATATAAATATGCTGACTTTCATTGACTTTTATAAAGTTGTATTGGCAGCACAGTTGCAACAATCTGCTTAGCTGCATTTCTGATTCACATCTTCAACTTCATCGCCGTAAGCCATTATCTAACAAGGCTCCCAATAATTCTCCACATTGTCCATTTTAAGCTTCTCTGTTCCAACATGGTCCCTTTCAAATCATCTACATCTTCAGATCTTCACTAGTTCACCTATACGCCTCATTTGAACTTGAATTCTATTTGATATCCATACAAGTTTGCTCCAAATACCTCGATTCTTTATCGGTCATTCGAAGGCAACCTACTGTTTAATCTATCCTTGTTTATAGACAAACCTAAATAGCGTTACTTTGACTTTAATTTTACATATAAATAGAGGGGATACTTTCTATTATTTGTCTGAGAACGTAAATACGATCGGTCCGAGACCCCCTAAGTTTTTGTTTCTAGTAAGTGGTAGTACTATGGTGGTTTTCTGCGGACTGACTATTAAGCTTTCCGTTTCGATCAACCTAGCCATGACATTCAGGACCTGTTGCGGTCCCTAACTGTACATGTACATTTCTCTTCTATGACCATGGCTAAGTCGTATGCAAAGCCCATAGGAGATAAACAGTCTTACTTTAGATTTATTTGCTTTTCCACTGCAGTTTTCTAATTTAAATATAGCAAGACCTTTTTCTAACTTGGATTATTATTCAGACATCCCATATTTAGCTTTGATCGTTCTACTAGTTCTGAGTCGAGTGTCTGACAAAAACAACTTTATGTTTAACGTCATTTGTTGTTAAGATTATTAATCGAGTTCGACAGCTTGCCCGAAGATTCCCCCTTTTCACCTCTATGAACTATGAGGTCAGCTGTTTGAGACGGGAATACAGCTGACTGAAACTGGGAATCGTAGTTGGACACCATAAATGTGGCCTTTTTTTACTGTTACTGTTATTCCATATTATCAAAACCCTTAACTATTTTCAGTGTTACGTAAGCCACTAACTAAGAACAGTTTTTTTTAAACTAAAGTATTGTTGTTTTTAAAAAACATGTAAAATCATTAACCTTTAAAAGACCTTTAAAAAACAAAGTTTGTTTATGTTGAAGTAAAAAATTTCCATGTGGCACTAAGATCAAATGGAAAATTCACAGCCGCCACGTAATAACAAATTGAGATTATACAATTACAAGTGATATTCAATGGTTCATGTAAATGATAACATTTTTCACGTCTTTACAAGTAACTGTTCATACACCTAGAGTTCGTTAACCACATTAAAATCGAACAGAAATCCTTACATTTACTCATTTCTAAACAGATTGCATATAGGTAGGTTGTAGAATAAACAAACAACTTAACCAGTTCTTAGCAAATCAAGTCAAACTCGTTCCACTCTGAAAGATAAAATCGCACGGGGAGATCTATTCAAAAACCTGTTGGCGTATCGGAGAGTCATCCGGATACAAAAATAGAGTACAAGCGACATATTCAGTTTTCCATTATCTCTCACTCAAGGTCTGTTTAATTGCCTTTAACAGTGGCATAATTAATTTTGCGAAATATTTGTACCTGTATGTGCAGGTTGATGTTCTCTTCGCGTGTACAACGCTTCACTTACGTCCTCAACCCGTTGAGGATTCGAATTATTTAAATTCGATTCCCTAATTATAAGTGTTATTTTTAATTTACCTTATAATATTTTGCACTGAATACGGATAGCAAGGTCGGCTTCTTTAGGTATTTAAATTTTTTGCAAACGCACCTTTGACCCTACTTATTATAAACCCATTGACGCAAAATAGCACATGACTGCCACATGATAGGTTTCTTATTTCATGTTTTAAACATCTGTGCAAAATATTATTGTGCCCTATTTCAGTTATCTTATCACAAAATTTGTAGAATTTTTAAGTTAAATAATCAAATATGTGTGTTATCGGGGTACCCTTCAAAATAAATAAAGAAAAGTCAATATTTTTTACCGTACCGTCCAGATTTAATTTTTTTTATATTAAAAAAACTAAGTTAATTCGAAATTTGAAACGTATCTAGCAAGGTCAAAAATCATTGATTGTACCACTTCCAATTAATTCTCTTTTAAAAGCAACGTGAAAAACTCATTACGGCACTATCTTAAAGGTCAACGTGAAAACCTTGTTTTGAAACTAAATATTTACATATTAAGTAATGTGTCCATAAATACACGTTGATAAACGATATATCTCATTTTCTTGTTTGCTATATTTTGTGTATAATTTCTACACTTCCTTTACTTCATTTATCAAATATTTATTTTTCAAATTAATACGTGGGGTATATCACCACTTGTATGCATTTTTAACAACGTAATTATCGCATTTTCTGATAATTCCAAAATACATAGAGGCGTGTAATAGCTATTAAGACAACAAGTGTTTTATAGAAGGTTTAAAAATTAAGGTCGTAGTTTAAATCCAAGCGAACGAAGTGAGCCGAGGATTTGATAGACCGAGATTTTTAAACTATTAAACACGAGTTGTCTTCAAGATTTTTTCTAACACTAATATCAGACATTTTCTTTCACTAATATATTATTAAAAATTTTAATAAATTATTATTTGAGACGCGTCATAATATACAAAATGCGAAAATATTGTATAGAGAAAAGCGTATTTTATAGAGAAAGCGTATTTTAAAGGAAACATAACAAGTCAGCTCTTATGCATCATAGAAACAGTATAAGGTATTAGTGTTAGAAAAATATTTTTTTATATACAGGGTGTGTCAAAAAGTTCGGATCATATGAGACTTTTTTTTTATTAAAGTATTTATTTAAAAAATGGTTTGTGCTTGTCTAAAAAGTGCACACAGATTTGGTCAAAAGACATTCTGTACCTGTCAAATTTGACACTTTTTGAAAAAATCTTTAGACGTGGCCCTATTTATAATTTTGTCGAAAGATTTCATTTGGAAAAGTTGTTCAGAATGGTGTTTTACGTCGGTTTGCAAATTTTCAGCTAAGAATTCGGACTTTTTACTCATTTTTTTGAATTTTCCAAGTATGTAGTACTACAAAATTCTCATTTTTTCATTGAAATCTGATGAAACGTGTGGAATCAACTTATTTCGATCAATCATTGCCCATCTGGACTCTCTTGAAAAAATACTGTTTGCAAAAAACTATTTTCTTTTTGAAAATTCGCGGCATCGTTGATCCAAAGTTGTTTTTATTCGAAATTGAATCATCATTTTCGATATTTTTACTAAAAACATTAAAAGTATAATAACAAGCGAGTTTCATCAGATTTCAATGAAAAAAATTCCGCGAGAATTTTGTAGTATACTTATACTTGGAAAATTCAAGAAAATAAGTAAAAAACAATAAGTCCGAATTTTTAGCTGAAAATTTGCAAACCGACGTAAAATGCCATTCTGAACAACTTTTCCAAATGAAATCTTTCGAAAAAATCATAAATAGGGCCACTCCTGAAGATTCTTTTCAAAAAGTGTCAAATTTGACAGGTACAGAATGTCATTTGACCAAATCTGTGTGCACTTTTTTAGTCCTTAGACAAGCACAAACCAATGCCGTATTGATTTTTTTAATAAATACTTTAATAAAAAAAGTCCCATATGATCCGCACTTTTTGACAAATCCTGTATATTGTACGCAAATTGATACTTAAAAATTCGTATTTTTTTAGATTTGGAAGTAAGTGCCTATTTTGTTTCGATAACTGTTGCTTGTTGCTAACTTATTTAGTTAGGGTAAATTTCAGCTTAAGATGGCTTAAACTAGAGTTTAAGTAAAACAGACTTATTAGCTTAAGCCCTAATTTAAATCTACTTTAGCTAAGTTTCAGTTTTACCTAAGTACTGCCCCTTATTTAGTGCTTTTTTTTACTAAATAAATTATTTTAAAATTAATATTTAAAACCACATACAAGTGAAAAAAATTATTTTGTTAACAACAATATTTATCAGATAATTATGTAACAACTCAATCGTTGCTTGTATTAACGATTAGCCAGAAAGTAAAATTTATCGTCAAAGGAAAAAGTCACTGACTAAATACATAAATACATAACAAGGAATTGTTTAAATAAATAAATTCGGATAATTTCTTGCGATATGCTTCATGATATTTACCAGCAACTTCATGCTGTTTGTCACGTACTCTTCTGAGATTATCCTACACTTGCATATGTACTTTCACTTAAATGTTATGAATGAACTGTTTAAACTTATTATTAAACATTGCAATATCTTGTCGAGCCATTAAAGATAAATAAATAATTATCTAAACAACAAAAACGTATCTTACTTGTTACAATGGTAACTATCAAACCTACGTATGAGCACTCATAAAACAGTTTCTTTTTGGTACAAACAAATAGATTTGTCACTTCGAACATAAAGTTGAAGTCGGATTCTTACATTCGGGAAGATGAGCTGCCACGTGCTTCCAGACTTCGAAAGGAGGAAATAGTTTAGTGGGTCCCCCTTTTTCTTCTGTTCATGCCGTTGCTATATTGTATTTATATAACGCCGACCTCTTTTGAGGGTTACAGTATTTTTGTTCGGCTTAGCTATAGATATGGTACTGGTACCTCTGCAATACTTGATTTAAATGTTGGTAGATCTTTTATCAAAGAAACAATAGTAAATATAACACTTCTTAACATAGTTAATATCAGTGATCGTAAGTTGGTAAAAGCCCGAATAAGTAGTATTAAACACAAGAAGAGATAGGAAGAAAGTAATGCTAAAAGGTTCGACCAAAGTAAAATATGGAACAAAGACGAAACATACAGCAATACAACAGATGTAGATGGCCTATACAAGTATATAATCGAAAATGTTACCAGCCTCTCAAAGAAGGTATTTGAGACATCTAAGAATCATAAAACAACAAAACTTAACGAAGATACGAGAAAACTAATAGCCTGAAAGAAACAAGGAAAGACAAAATATAACATGTTATGGAGGTAAAAGTAAAGGGAAATTGTTTGTTATTTTTGGGTTATTTTGTCAAGCATAAGTTCGTTTATTAGTTACGTAAGGGGCTGGACAGAAATCGAGGTACCTAAACAGTGCAATGCGTGCGACACCCTTACAGCTTCCAGTGACGGCGCATTAGCCATATTGCCATAAAAAAAACTCACCACTTTAAGGTGTACCCCTTCGTTTCGGTGGGCCCCGCACTGGATACAGGTTTGCACCTACTACTACCACAGATTATCATCTGTGCTACTACTTCTTTGGGTTTTCATCATCTTCTTCACGGGCTGGCCCTCGATCTGTCTGTCTGTCTGTCCGGACAACTCTCATACCCCTATCGCAACATCAGACTGGGACCACACAGGTACAACCAGGAGCAGCTTCACGGAAGCTTACTACCAGCCAGTACCTCTTTGTAAACTGATCTTTCCTGTAAGCTAACATGCAACACAAGCAACATTCACTAAGTCAGAGGTACCACTTATTATCACACTTTAATTATTGTCATGTCACTGCAAAACTTAATGATGCCCCACTAAGCTCCCTTCTTACTTGACTTAAGTCTGCAAGTGTTTGTTTATGCTTAGGTCAACCCTTGCGATAATTTATGGCTTTCGTCTGGGGAATAGTAAACTAGGACATTGGTGTTCCTAAATCTCAGTTTTATTGAGTGCTAATACAATATACATGTAAATAAACGCACAGTAAATAATTTAGTCTCTAACAAACAGTAGAAGAGCCAAAAGAGAAGAATAAAACTATCAGACGAAAATTAAGAGCTGATATAGCAGAATATAATGTAAATACTATAAAAGAAGTTATTGAAGAAAATAGAGGACCTAAAGTATTCAGTAAAAAGAATGGGGAGGGAAAGGAGAAATCTCCAGCATTACTAACGAAGAAGGAATAACAATACATAATCGCGAAGATATCATTAAATATATCAAAAATTTTTATGAAGACTTTTATTCTGCAAAGGCGAAAGAACCACATCGCAACCCAAATGATAGAAAAAATTAACTAAACATTACACCGAGGATGTACCCTCTATAAGCAAGTATGCAAAAAATAGCTCTAAAGCAAATGAAGGGCAGGAAGACAGCAGGTTCAGATGCGGTAGTGGTAGAGCTCATAAAAACGGGGGAGAGGCTGCTATTATAATAAATGTTCGAAATGACCACCATCGCTGTTCAAGTTTTCATTGAACCATTGACAGTATTCGATTCGTCGTGTGTAACCGTTACTTTGTACGGATGCAGATGCAGATTTTTAACTAACGCATTTTCTGGCAGAACCGTACGATAAACCTAAAACCTTCTAGTGAAAAAAATATGACGAGATAAAGCACGTGCCTGTTTGAGCAGCTAGCTTTAATTGATTTATTAGAACTTCGGTCTCTCACGTCTTCGATCACCTCTTCCGTTAAAAACCGATAGCCGTCCACTGTATTTACCTTTACAAATACAGCATTTATCTTCAAACGTCTTCACAGTTCTAACTTTATGTTGAGAAAACATCATGCACAATAAATTGCAGTGAATAACACCATTCGGATAACACTGCGGTATTGTGCTTTTATTATAAAAACATTTTGTGCAGCCATAAAAGGCATATCGAAATGGCGCTTACTTACCTAAGTAGCAAAGAATTTAAACGACAGTTCTGAAAAGAACTGATTTGATACAAAATTGAAGCAAACAATAAAATTAAAAACGAAGAAAAACACTATTAACACAAATACGACTACGAAAACCAAGCAACAAAGTGCAGAAACCTTCAACAAAGTTAGCGAGTTGCTCCTGTTATTTGACAGCGAAAGTTATCGTATTGATCCAGTTTAGTAGCGCCAAATTCAAATTGTCCTCAATCATTTAAAATCACACTGTATATGGTATTTTCTCAGTTTATAACTTACTGATTTTTTTTATTTTAAACCTCGTTAAACACGGCGCACTCTCTTAGGGCCATCTGCCAAACATATGACGATTAAATATGTATAGCTTCGAATATATTCAATACATGACAGAATCAACTTTAAAAAAACTTTTAAATAATATACAGTGTGTCCCAGGATAGATGTTACAATAGGTGTGACGGACAAAAAATTTTTGAATTTTATTTTAAGATTGTGGAATTCAGGTAGATTAGTCAACGATAGTTTTTTTCATGGCTTCCTGGCAGTTATGTGGAATAAATAATTTATTGTAGGTCAGTGTTATTATTATGTTTCGTAAGTTAAATTTCTTGTAAATGCTATTTGTTTCGTTCAATGTTCTACAAAGAAAATTTTGAATAAATACAATTTATTTTGTTAGGTAGATCTTCCTGAAATTTTGCATAGGGCCATAATTTCTTATTATGAACAACTTTTCTTAGTAAAATCTTGCCGTATCATGAACAAAAAGGGTACTTTACCTGAAAAGAAAATAGTTTTCGCTTCAATATCAAGGCCGACTTGTTTTTCAAAAACTGAAAATATTCTTAAAATTAGATTCAAACCAAGCAGGGCTTAATTCCACAATCTTAAAATAAAATTCAAATATTTTTTGTCCATCACACCTATTGTAACATCTATCCTGGGACACGCTGTATAATGAATATGTAACAACGCTCCCAAAATTGAGTTTCTATTTTTACATTCAAAAAAATTGTTGCAATCATATTTGATACATTGGTCCAAAAGAGGTTTTAAACATTGTTTCTGAAGTCATTAAATAAATATTTCCTAACAGCAAACAAACAGATAGGTACCTACTTCCTACTTAAAGTAATCCAACACAAATATGTGTTACTTGAAATTTCGTAATTCGAGCTTGAAATTTTAACAATTAATTAAACAATTAAACAAATGTTTCTGGAGTCTCTAAACTAACCAGGTTATAGTAAACAATGAAAATTGATTACACTGAATAATAGCTACTACATAAATATTTATTCTAATACAGTACATATTACTTCAAATAAGGATTAATATTTATCTCGAATATCAATATAACGTAATATAGCAATGATTAAATCTAAAAGTCAAATAAAACCATATATATAATAATTCGTATAATATGTGCCGCATTGCACCAATTTAGCTTTTTATAATGATTGCACCAGATTTTTGGTGAAATTCGACACAAGAAGTCTGACACGGAGCCTGTATAAGCAATATTTATTTTTAAATACGTGAGTTTCAGAATACACAATAATAGATAATATGTTAATAGATAATAGATAGCATGTATAAAATAAATAACGAATAAATACTTCAGGAAAATGCTAAGAAAGAAGAGTTCACTTCTGGTGGATATTTTAAACGATTAACAAACTTGATTAGTATTTTTTTTGTAGTTTTTTAACAATTTTTCAATTTTTAATTTTTTAAAAATTTTCTTAAAGACGCCTTAATGCAATCTGACAAAAAACTATAACAAATTAACAGATTTGTACCCACGTGCTTCAAATAGGTCTCATATTCTACAGATAGCATTTATTTTATATATTTTTACCTAAGATTAAATTTGGAATGACTATAAATTTTAACCAAAGTAAGTCTTACTCAGCTTGATTAAGACGAATTCGAGCGAAATCTTCAAAAATGATGTTATCGTCATCATCGTTACCATAGTAATTGTTTTCATAGCGAGCACGTTCAATCGATTTCATTTTCTTCAAGGCGTTGGCTTTTTCACGATCGATGGAACCTGGAGCAGGATGTAAAAGTTTCAGGGGTACATCGGTAACCAATTCTCCTCCAAGTGTTCCGCAGTTCAGTTTAACTCGAAGCGAATAGGAGATGATAATACCTATAGCTTCAGCTGGGCATTTCCCTTCCGGTACAAGTGTGGAACTAGCAAGGTTCACGTCTTCATCTTTTAGGTGGCCGTCTAAAGCAATTCCACGTCTGTCCCTACTTGTTGATGCTAAAGGCACCAGGTACATTGTTTTGGTAAAGGAAGCACCAGGTGTAATAGGGCAGCCTTCACGAGTCTCCAAGCTTGCAACGTATTTTGAAAATTGCGCATTAACCATCGTTATTTCGCAGTGTTGAACGACATAGACTTTGATATTTCGGACGGCTTTTCTGGAATTATTAGTAACTATTATGTTGGCTCCAATTTTCTCACCGTGATAGTGAAGCTCCTTTTCCAAAGTTACTTCCAAGTTAATCTTGCCGCTGGAAAATGTGAACCCTTTCGAAACCAAAGAACTGGGCTGACGTTGACCACGAACTGGTGCAGCGTGTTGTAGTTTTTTGATAGCTAAAGATACGGTACTTCGTTTATGGCCTCGATCTTCTTCGTTCTCAGCTACGTACACTTTCAATGTGTATTCAATCCCCAAAGGTTTACCTTGATCATCTTCTCCGGGCTGAAGGGTAACAGAAGAGGGAGCCATTTCAGGAAATCGGAAGGTAAAGGGAAAGGCATTGGGACCCATTTTCTTAACAAGCTTATCTTGTACGGGAGTAAGGTCTTGTTTCTCATTTTTCTGGGGTACTATTTGAGCAGAAATAATTACCATTTCTTTACTGAATTTGAGGCCCATGACCTCGTCTTCTTCACGGCCATAGCGGTATGTGGTAACCACTTGGCCGTAAACTTTTCTTCCTTTAAGGTAATCATTTTCAATAACTACAACTCCATCGATGGGATCAGTATAATCCAAATGATCTAGAAAATCTCTTTTACCCAAGTAAACGGTAACTTTACCATTTGGGGTTGTCTTCTTAAATACTCTGACAGCTACAACCATTAGCGGTTTCGGTTTACACTCACTAATAATTTAGTTGCGCGTTTACTAAACAGGATGGTGTTTCCACCAGAAGTGCTGAAATATTGCTTGCAGCGTGAATATAAAGGTTTACAAAACTATAGGTATAATTGGATTTATACAAATGGGATTAAACTTTAAGTTTTCTTAATACGTAAATAGGGAAATGTATGAGTCATTAGGTGTAAAATTAAATTTACTTTTACTGTACTTTTTAATTTTAAGAATTTTAATTCCGTACATTCGACAAATGAGGATTCTTATTATTATTATAACAAACACCTACTGATACTAAGTATTCGAAAAGTTTAGTAAAAAAATATTGTGAGGCTATTAACAATCTGTTGGGTTTTACTCTCCTCTTTCATTTTTTCAGAGTTGAGACTGGCAGTAAATAATTACTGGCATGTTTAAAAAGTGATATTAGAAAAAATGGTTGTTAATAAAGGGGAACAAAACTTACGTACCATGTTCAAATGTTCCTCCATTAACTGCTACACAAACACTACAGGAACACAAACAGAAACCGTCTTTCTTTAAGAAATTAAAATAACGTCAAATTCGACTGACGTTCCACTAAAACGTTCGAAGAGTGATTGACCTACATAATATACATTTGATAAATTTAGACTCCAGTGACCCCAAAACAATTTTTGTATTGATGTTTTTAATTTTTTTTCTGAGGTTACCGTTTACTTGCGACACATGGTTTATTGAGAAAAGTTGTTCTATTTCAGTGCTAAGGCGTTAGGATGAAATTCTAACATATTAATTTATCTTCCACTACTTTTCACTATCTCTTCTTTCACTGTACGCACTTTGAGATCACTGTATATTTCTGCTTATACAGAACACTGCACTGGTGATGGGTCCGAAGCGTTTTTGACTGGAACCTTTCTTTTATTGCTGTATTGGCTGATGACAGGGTCTTCCATAACCGAATTCTGTAAACCATATCTGTTTGAAGATTACTTTGTACACTAGGAACTTGTTGTAAAGGGAAAGTTGAAAATTTCTTCCCAACGCCCAGTAATGTTTACTGAACTTCATATTGAAAAAGATTCTTAGATATTTTGCATTATCAGATTGTGGTACTGGTATCCCGTTGAGGGTAATGACTTAATGAGTGATGCCATTTTTTGAATCAACAAGAGATGGTTTTGTAATTTTGTAGAAGCTCCTACTGGATCTCCGTCTGTAACTAGCTGTGCAGTATCGTCTGCAAAAATGGCAGTTATGACTTCCTTGCTAATTGGTAGGCCTGCCATGTATAATAGATATAAAACTAGCCCCAAGTCGCTCCCCTGGAGTACCTGAGCTTATGGGGATCATGTTGGTTAGTTCTTCTTCGTACTTGACTTGGAACAGTCAAGTCGTGTAAGTAAGCATGAGGTAATAGTTACCCCTGGCCGCCACTTCTTTAACTTGTATTTTTGAATGTCGCTTCAAATGTGGCATTTATCGTATGATTTCCACTTGCTCAATTTTGGAGTGCTGTTTTCTAAAGCCGAACTGCTGATCTAGCATAAGATGTTTTTCTTCTAATATTGGTCTCGTAAGTAACAATTTTCCAAACACTTTGAGATTATGGGTAATAAACTTATGGGCCTGTATGACTCTGCTTGGTTAGGCGGCTTTCCAGGTTTCTGTATTAGAATGATTTTTACAACTTTCCGTTTTGCTGAGAAGTGTCCAGCCTTTAAAATTGCAGTGAAAACGAATGTTAATATTGCTGTTTTGGAACTCGCCCTGTTATTAAATCGTACCTACTCGGGAGATTTCTTTACGGGCAACATTGTTTATTATATCTTTTACCTTTTTCATTTTCAAGGCTTTAATTGAAAATACCTACTTAATAGCCATTTAAATAACTATCTATGACTTCTGTGTCTGCTCAGGATGTTTCAGGCAGTGATTGGAAGAGTTTTTTGAAATGTTCAGCGAATACCTCGTCCAGGTTCCGACTTCTTTACGGATTGATGTTAACAGGTTTTTGTGGTTATTTGAGTCGTTTTGTGGCTTTCCATAGTGAATAATCACTAGCTTCTGTTGCCGACAAACCTTTGAAAAGTTATTAAAGGAAGCATCTCTGAATTCCTGTAGTATCTTCTTTAGTTTCTAGCTGCAGCATTGTATCGTTGCTTTCTTCAGAGTATCGCCTTCTTTGCCTTTCTCTTCTGTACTGATTTCCGTTGGGTAGGTAGCCTTTCTTCCTGTGTTGATCTTGTATTGTAAGTTTTATTTTCTACTACCCTTTCGATGTCATCTGCTGTTTTTAATTATACATTTAGAGTGATGCTTTCTTCCAGTATTTCCCTAAAGTAATCCCAATCAGTTTGGCGATTGTGTAGTTGTGGCGGCTTATTTTGAACAAGTATAGAGTGATGTACTTATAAGGTGTGTAACGCAGGAGAGTGATTTGAGCAGAGGTCAACTTTTTTCGGCGTTCATGTGGGCTTGGCCAATAGCTTTAGTGGTGAAAAAGTCTATGTATTATGGAAATTTCGCCAGATCAGTTGGCCAGTAGGCCGGTTTTCCCGTGGAAACATGGTCTAAATGCTTTTCTTGTATGACGGATCATAGAGCTCTACCCCTCGGGGAAGGCAGTCTGGATCCCCAGAGGGAACAGTAAAAAAATACGTAATCGATTTTTAATTCAGTAGAAGTTGTAAATGGAAAACAATGCAAAATATCTGAAGTAAAAAATCAAACTTCATTAACATATTATAAACCTGCTGTGTGTAGTGTCATACTTAGATCTTTCCAAAATTTCTTGTTTGTCTTTGCGTAGAACTATGTCCTGTGGATCAAAAGTTTTACCTCTTACGTCATTTGTCAACCAGTAGTAGGACAGAGTGGGAGTACACGTAATACTGACATTTAGAAAGTTTAGCGGCAGCCTGCTTGGCTTGAACGAGAATGGGTGGACCACTCTGCGGCTCAGTGTGCCCGGCCCCCTCGACACTATAAAGGTATAAGAGGGTAAAAGAGATAGAATAAGAAGATGTCATTTATCTTGGGATGCCGACGTCCAGCTTTCGTACTATCTTTTTAGGGCACGTCCTGGTGGCGTATTTGATATGGATCTCTGAGTAGCTACCATTTTAGCCACCCTCTACATGTTCTCTCCATTCGCGGTATCGTGTTCTTATCCACCGTACTCCGTCTTCGCTTTCACAAATATCACTAATGTAGGAACTTCTTTGTCTGTCTCTCAGAGTAACGCCCACGATGGTACGTAAGGTTTGCATATCTGTTCTCCTAAGTAGAGTAATTCCAAACAGTTACGGCGGAAGGGTAGTGTACGCCGTAGACCAAGGGGTGAGTTCAAAGCAATAGTTTACAACCAGCTTAACTATGCGTAGCCCCCTACAGCTTAAAGTCTGGTCCGACTAGGCGGAGTTTGGTTGAAGTAAGCGGCCATATCTGACCGTCGCTCCACCGTAACTGTTTGACATTACTCTATTTCCTTTGTTTTGGAGATCTCTGCTCTTATTTCCACAGTGTCTGACACAGGTTTTGTATATGCGCGTTTTGCTTTCTAATGTCATATTTTTATTTCGCCAACAGCCCAATATTGTGGTAGCTTTTATCGCTGGAGCTCGTACTTCTTACTGGATATTTCTGTTGCTGGACGTATTGCCTCCTAAGCAATTACCTTGAGTAATCGGTGCATCATCGGTGGAGTGAGTGTTTACAGCGTAACGGCTCTCTGGATATCGCCATTGATGAGTTTTTGGGTGGATATTTTTATATTGAATTTTTCTGATGTTGTTTTAAATTTGTACAACAAGCGTTGGAAGTTGTCTTCGATTTCAGCTACAGTTTTACAGTATCATCCCGCATTCGCATAGCAGATGTTATTCCCCATTCTATATCCCGTTTTTTTCTTTCTCAATTATCTTATCCATGATTATATTAAACATTGTGGGGCTAAGACCTTGTCTTACTCCGCATAAAACTGGTCCATTTGCGGTCAATTACGGTTGTCAAAGGCGCGGTGCTTACCATATCATCTGGTACGCATAGCGTGCGATACAGCCAGGTACGAAAGCGACTTAAAACGGCTGTTGCCAGCCATACTCCCTCGTGGAATGTAAATACCGATACCCTTTTGCAATCCATTTACCTTTATTTTTGTTCTGCAATTTGAGTTGAGTTGATATATTCTATTAGTTATTTTTGGAAGAACGTTTTTCTCTTACAGTACATTCAAACCGTCGATTAATTTTATCCTGTAAATGCTTGCATTAAGTCAGTAAAGCATATGAATGCTGGTTTGTCAAACTCAATGGATTTTTCAATGAGTTGTCTTAATATAAAAATAACATCCACTGTGGACCTATTCTTGTGCAAACCTTGTTGTTGCTCACTTATTCGAACCTGGTGTAAAGGGTTTTTTCAATAGTCACGCTCGATCTTTGACAACTGCGCACGGCCAAGCCGAGAGTGACACAGCTTTAATATTTAAGAAGCGTGTTCAGTTAGTCTTGACATTTAATCATGGGGCGCTACACGATTCAACAACGCGTGGAAATTGTTAAAATGTATCGTCAAAATCAGTATTCTGTGCGCCAAACGTTCCGTGCGCTGCGCCGAATTTATGGTCTCCACGGCCGTCCTGTAGCGCCCACAATTCGCCGTCTAATGAATTGGTAGGCCACACAACGCTTGTACATCAACGAAAATGCGGAAAGAGTCGCACTCACTGTCAACGGCGATCGATATCGGGCGATGATAACCAATTTTCTTTGCCCCAGATTGGATGGTATGGATTTCACAAACATAATATGGTTTCAACAAGACGGCGCTACGTGCCATACTGCACGCGATACACTGAATTTATTGGATGAGAAGTTCGGAGGCTTTGTTATAACGCGAGGTGGTGACATCAACTGGCCACCCAGATCCTGTGATTTAACGCCATTAGAATTTTTTGTGGTGCTACATGAAGGCTCTGGTCTATGCCGACAAACCAGTGACGATTGCCGCCCTAAAGGCCAACATCAGTCGCGTCAGTGGTGAAATTATGCGAGAATGTCATCGAAAATTGGATCTCAGGATTCGAGCCACCCAGCGGAACCGCAGCGGCCGTTTGGCTGATATAATTTTTGAAACATAATGTCATCGAATATGCTTCAAAATAAAAATAAAAGTATGGCGATATCACTTACACAACTTGTTTTATTTAATTTCAAAGATCGAGCGTTGAAAATGAAAAACCCTTTATAATTTTTTTTTAATAGTTTTGAAATGCTACTTAGGCATATACCTCGATGGTTGTTGGGATTCGCTTTTAGTTCCCTTTTTAAAGATTGGTATGGTAATACGTATCCACTATTCACTGGGTATAGTCTCTGTATCAATGTTTTTTTTTTTGAAGAATATCGTTATTTGTCAGACAAATGGTTACGTTTGTGATTTGGTCCATACCGGGGAATTTTCTGTTTTTTCAATGTTTTAATTGTTGTTATTACTTCTCCGTTATTTGTACTGTATCTGTTTGAGTAGTTCCGTCATTGATAGTAATGTCTTCTTCTTCTTCGACATTTACAAGGGTTCCTCTGTAGAGAGCCTTAAAGTAATTTACCCAGGTCTGGACATACTGTTTGATCGATTTTCTTCTATCTCTCGGTATATTCGAGATTCACTTCTGTCCTCCATTGTTCTGTGAGTGATGATTGCTTTAACTCATTCCATTCCCTCCTCCCTTCTCAACCGGGCTTAGAACCGGCTATGGCGGAGTTTTATAAAATTTAAAGGCAACTACTTGACACCACAATTAATTAAAATAATACTATACCTACAATAATATAAGTTAAATTACTAAATCTATGTAGTTTTTTGAAAACATTGACTAACAGAACTTATTATCTGTTTCAGTTACAATCCTCCTTCTTGATCAATGATGACATCATGGATTCTTCAGAAACCCGTCGAGGAAAACCTTGTTGGTATACAGTTGATGGCGTAGGCATGCAAGCTATCAACGATTCCTTAATGATAGAAAACGGAGTATACTCAATTCTACGAAAATACTTATCAGACCTGCACTGCTATGTCCCAGCAATCGAATTATTCCACGATGTGGTTATGAAAACCGCAATGGGACAATCGCTTGATAATATGTGCTTGCTAGATGGAAAACCACAATTAGATTTGTTTACAATGAACCGATACAATTCTATAGTTAAATATAAGACTGCTTATTATACTTTTCAATTGCCTGTAGCATTGGCAATGTATTTAGCTGGCCAGTACGATCCCGAATTACACAGACAAGCTAAAACTATCTTATTAGAAATGGGACACTTTTTCCAAGTGCAGGTAACGTATAATTTTCTTTTTTAATATGTGTTAAATTATAATGAAAACCCCCTTTTTCAGGATGATTTCTTAGATTGCTTTGGAGATCCCAAACTAATGGGAAAGAACGGTACAGATATTCGTGATGGTAAATGTTCTTGGCTGGTAGTAGTAGCACTACAGCGAGTAACTCCAGCCCAAAGAAAAATTTTAGAAGACCACTATGGAAAACCCTTCCCTGAAAGTGAAGATGCTATTCGTAATTTATACGAAGAACTTGGTCTTCCGAACACTTTTTCAATTTATGAAGAAGAAAGTTATAATCTTATTCGTACACATATTCAGCAGATCTCTAAGGGTCTGCCGCATAAGTTATTTTTTAAATTTATGGAAAAGGTATATAAGCGCGAATGCTAATATTAAAAAGTACTTGAAAACTGGCAGTATTGTTTATTAATGGGAGCACCTGATAATATAGCTTTGATTTAAAAAAGTATGTATTTGTTAAGTATGAAAAATTGTTAATTATAACATTGTTGTAAGTGTGGAAGTAATAAGTCTTCAACAAAATATATAATCTTGGTGTTATTATTAGAGAAGACGACTATTCATTTATATTTATATAAACCCGTTATATGGGTTCAGGGTGTATTTAAATTTTCTCATTGTATCGTCATAAAATAACGTTTTGTAATGGTAAAATATACTTTTTAATGTAAATATGTTTTTTATTTCCATTCACATTTTCTGGTCTGTTTCATGACCAATTCAAATGGATTCAAATTGTTATGATGACTTGGAAATTTTTCACAGTTGCACCCAAATGTCAGTTCTATTAGATTTAAGACTTGTTTTACATTTTTTTGTGGCTTGCGTTAAATCGGAGATCTTAGCAATCAGCATCTTAAGAGTACATTTTCCAGGCCCTCCTTATCCATTGGGCTAAATGGGCTATAGCCAGCGCCGTAGCTAGGGCCTGGCAACAGGGGCGCAAGCCTCGGAGGGCGCAATCAGCGAAGCAGATATTAGTATTGAATAAATAATTTTATTATTAAATAATAAAGGCGTTAGTTTATATTTGCCGCTTGCAGCGAGAGCGCGCTGAATGTTAAAGCAAGGCCAGCTAAATTAAATATTACATATTAAGGCCTTACCACTTTATTTAGCCAAGACGCAATTAGAAACAACGGTGGCGCCATTTGAGGTGAACTATACATTTTTCCCTTAAAAAATGTATAGTTCACCGTAAATGGCGCCGCCGTTGTTTCTAATTGCGTCTTGGCTAAATAAACTGGTAAGGGCGTAATGTGTAATATTTAAATTAGCTGGCCTTGATTAAAGAATACTGGGCGCTGTTGCCAACCGGCGGGCAGCGCCACAGTAGCGCACGGATCCGCTCGCTATATCTTGTGTGAGAAAATTGAACCTTAACTATCGACGACGCGGGGAATCCCCTAAAATTTCTCCTTTCATTACTGCCAGATTTACAAAGTTCAGATTTTTAACCCTTCTCAACTGTTATGAAGAATACGTGTTGGGGGTTGGCGTCAAGTTATCCAAATATAGGAATATCTTTCCGTTTGACGCTGACGTTGCCCATTACTTCCGCAAGTTGTGAACGATCATTTAGCAAATTAATTAGTAAAGAATTATTTGCGCTCACAAATTGACCAGGAGCGTCTAACTAATCTAGCGATATTATCGGGGGTAATATCACAAGACCTCCTGATTTTATCGATAAATTTTTATTTTGCACGAATTATTTTTGCTTAGCAACAAGCGCACGAAAGCAAACTGCATGGTGAATTCCGACTCCGAAGGAGGAGGAGGGGTTTTACCTAATGTCAGTTTGCTTGAGTGATTTTGCTTAAAAGCAAAACTAATGAGTTCTTAAAAATAAAAGTTTATCTGAGAAAATCAGAGCGGTCGTGTGGTATTTGACAAGATAAATTCCAAAGACAACGCATAAGTAAACAATAACGACTATTTATTTACGTGGTAACGGGGTTTTATCGGGATAACGGGATTTTATCGGTATAATACTGTTCCCATTGGTTGAATTTTCAAGTGTTTTGCGTCGTAGGAATTTATCTATAGAATACGACATCGTTGAGAAAATTAATTTTTTCGCATTTTGACAAAAAAAGTGGACTTTTTTTATTAAAAAATCGTAAAGAAAGCAACACTTTTTTTAACTATTTAATTTTACATTTTGCATTAATTAAGTGTGCTTTAAATAAAATATTGTAAATTGTCTGTTTGACAACTGTAAATTCTCAATTCCTTTTTATCCTGTTTTGAGGGATTTAAGATGTCAAAATGCAAAAAAATATTGTGTACAACTCGTATGAAAGCATCTTTTTTTCACTCGTTTGATTGATGCACTCCGGCTTCGCCGTCGTGCATCAAACTTCAAACTCATGAAAAAAGTATTGCTTTCATTACTAGTTGTACAAATAACTATTGATTCAAATAATAGATAAAATGGCTAGTGAAAAATCTAGAAAATTACTGCTGCAATTATTTTTTTAGCACTCACATACGAAAAACGACTCTTTTCACACTGATTTCCATGTGAAAAGTACCACTTTAACGCACTAGTGCGAAAAGTAAGATTACTTTTCGCACTAGTGCGAAAAGTAAAATTACCAGTGCGAAAAGTAAAATTACTTATCTATTACTATGGATACGGAAAAATATTCCTACTCAGATAGTTTGATTGTCTCTATCCCTTGATTTTATTTATTTACTTAGAGCTATTTGAACGTTCGTAGCTAAAAAATCTTGTATGATACACGTTCGAAAAGTGTCTTTAAGGCACTTATGTGAATTGCAGAACTCGCTACGCTCGTTCAGCAAACTTTCACATGCGTGCCTTAAAGACTCACTTTTCGTACTTGTATCATAAATAGCTATTTTTTGTTTATTGTAATAATTAATTAATTTATTAATTTTTTTTTGTACTTATTAGAGTCGAAATATATATTTTTTTATTCTTCCTAAAGCTTTTGCTTAGGGACTTACATAGTTTATAAAATAACCTATTTCATAATAAATTTAATGATTTTTATTGTTTTATTGGAATATATTCAGTAGAAAATTTTTCAGGGCGCAACATCGAAATCTTGCCCTGGGCGCCAATGACTCTCGCTACGGCACTGGCTATAGCCCAGGGGCGCTGAAGAACTGAGTTTGATTTTGTATTTAATTTGAAACTTCGTTAAACTTTAACAAAAATTTTCGAAATTTCTATGAAAATCATTAACAATATATGAAATAAGCGAATGTTTTCAAGAATAAAGCCCCTGTACTCAGTCAGTAGTTTATTTTATTATTTATATTGTCAGTGCAATAGTTCATTATTTTATATATTTTACAAATGAAATGAAAAATATTACATATTTATATTTATTTTACAATTTTAGTATTTTACGCCCTCGTATGTTAACATCGGGGTTCTGGAAATATCCGGCTTAGAGTTAATTATATGTATTGTTTAATTATCGTTGAATCCAATATGATGAAGGCGCCATTTTTTTTTTAGCCCAGGGCGCTCAAATTTGTTAAGACGGCCCTGACATTTTCCTTGTAATTAGACTGATGCAGTAGGTTTTCGCATTTATCTGGAAACTGCGAAAGATAGCGATTTTCGGCAAAAACAGCAAGAAAGAGCTACATTATTTCTACATAGCTCATGTAGCACTTTTTCGATTTTTTTTATATATTAAAAAATACAAGTTTAAAAATATCCCAAAAATTGCTTCTCGTTCTCGTTGATATAAGACACGTACAATAAACAAAAACTAAAATCTGGTACAGCAGACAGCTCAATTGAACTATCTTGCATTGGTAAATAAATCTGGTTTAATTGTAAAATTTTAAAATTTCAAAAATCTTTGCTTAAACAAAAATGACTGTTATTAGGAAAATACAGTATAGACGGTGCTGCCGAAAGCGAACTATGCGGGAGTTAACTACCCCACCCTTTTCAATACATTGTGACTTGTGAGTGATTATGCCAAACACAGAGACGGCTTAGAAAATATAAATAATTTTCTAAAATATAATTTTCTTTGCTGCGTTTGTGTTTTGAAGATGATTGGCATGGATTACCATAAAGGTAACAAGAAGCAACTACGATTGTCAGCAAGGCCTAAAAACAAACAAACATTCTAAAATAACAGAAGATCAATAAAAAAACCAATTAGGGTAGGCTGTGAAATTGAATTATTTTGAATTGGTACTTTAGCCACATCCACAGAATGACATTTCTGACATGAATTTAAGGTTATAAACTTTGTTTACAATAAAAATGTCAAATTACAAGTTATAATAAAATGTCATTTTGTGGATGTGGCTAAAGTACCAATTCAAAATAATTTAATTTCACAGCCTACTTTAATTGATATGTGTTGTTATAACAAGTAAGTAAAACCACGTGCAATGTTAAAATGATTAACGCACGTGTATGTTTCCTTCTGCATCTTATAAATAAAACAAGATAGAAATTGAGTTCTGTTGTGATTGAAGCATTACATTTTTTGACGAAGTTATCAACTTGTCTTCTGTTCTTTTCTACAGTACCTAACGTTTTATTAGCAAACATTTTTCAATTACTGTACTCCGTCAAATTTAGTTTTAGAAGTAGGCCATAACATTCTTAAGTGTTACTTTTTTATTTCATTTGCTTCTTGTAAACCTAATAATCTAGGCTAGGGACATACTGTAGTGTAGATAGATGCATGGCGGCAGCAGTATCTAGAAATACACATAGGCCTTTGTACAATATTCATAAGTACCTTAGTAAGGGCATTAGTCCTGGAAAATGTTAAAAGATATAGAGAAAAAAGCCAAAAGATTGGAAGTTCGAACTAAACTAAAATCAAAGCGACAATGAACTTACAATAAAAATAACTGTGAAACAGATAAATATTATGGAGAAGATTGCCAAAAACCTGACCTAAAAGAAACTATAATGTTAAGAGGAAAAAAAAGCATTTTTAAAAAGACAGATGAAGAGTTACAAGAAATTGAGAAAAGTACCAGGCTCCAATCGGACAGCGCACAACGGCGAAGGCAATGTAGAAATTTACTAACAGCTTCTTGCCGTGGGAAAAGATGTAGATTACGTCCTACCACTAGTTGCAAATCAACAATTCGAAGTATTTTATATAAAGAAGATTTTTCTGTTAAGTCAATTACTTGGGGGAGAAATGATGAAGATAGGGCAAAGGAGGCCATATCTATGAGCCGCAACATTGAAATTATAAATTGTGGACTTTTTATGTTTTTATTAATAAAAAATGGCGTTATTTAGGCGCTTCGCCAGTTAAATGTCCATTTTTTGCGAGGGAAATGACAGTTGAAGAAGGGATAGAACGAAAACTTATACCATTCTTACAATCATCTGCAAATAGCTTTATATTAAAAAAAAAGTTGACTTTTGCTAGGGATATGACAATTTAAAAAACCCAAGATTCTATTTTTCAATGAAATTTATTTTTAATGCCATAGCAGAAACCTAGAGATATTATACACTCACAGACACACACGTGGCCCCTTACTTGCTCTGAATATGCAACCCATATTACATTACAGGTATAGACTATACATGTAGTGTAATATGGGTTGCATATTCAGAGCCAGAAAGGGGTCACGATTTAAAATGGGCACACCGTATGTATATCCGTTATGTGAAACCGCGTCATAAAATTCATCTAGATTGTTTACTAGAAGAACTGAAAACTACATATTTTTAAAGAAGGTGGTATCATAAAAAAATGCAGATATTTATAGTTTTTAATTTTTTTTTTTAATTTTTGAATTTACATTAAATCTTTAGCAAGAAATAGATTTATCCGAGTCGAAACTGAGGTTTATTAATTAACATATTATACTCGTATATTACTTTTTTATTTGAATTTTTAAATCTTCCCGGTAAATAAATAATCCATAATTTTAACGACCTATCTACCATCTATCGGCGAAATGGGTATTAGTGGTCAACATGCAGTCGGTAAATAAGCAACCTGTAAGGTGAACTCTTGACAGTTACAATCGTAATGGCTGAAAGAAGTTGGACAATAACATCTTCTGACTTACATTTTCTATCTTATTTTGTATAGCATCGGTATATCGAAGTGTTAAAAAAATTATTGAAACTTTGATATTATTTAAATCAGTTGGTCTCATTTTTCTAGTTCAGCTATAATTCTGCATTTAACCTATAGTGTTAGTTATGTTGTTTGTGTCTTTGTGCTAGCAATTTAACATATTTATTGCTACTGAGCATTGAGATCCTTGAGTTTTAAACATTTTTCGTTATGCTAACTTCTAGTGATTTCAACATTAGATAGTTATGGCAAACTTGAACTTTACCCGAAATATTGGAGGCAGCAGCCTCGGTCGGTCTAATGTTGGTTTCGGTAGCAGTTCGATGTCTGGTCATGTTACCCCTGTATTTGGACAAAGAGCACAATCAGAGAGAAGAGGAATGCCTGGTTTAGGGTTAGTATTGACAGCAACATAACCTATAAGTGTAAAATATCAAAGGATAAAAAAGGAAATTAGTCGCAACTAATTACCATTTGCAGGAATAGCAATCAGATGGGTAGTATGAGTGCATTGGGTGGTTATAATTCCTTGCATTCAGTATTTGGATCGGGAGATACAAATACGCCTCCTTTATTAGACCTTAGTGAGTTTCCTTCATTAACGAACAGAAGTTCAGGTGATAATGTTCCACAGCCAAGCCCAATGCCAGGTGCAAAACCATACGTAGGAATGGTCAAGCAACCGACAACCGAATCCAGTGAATTTACTATGTCATCAGAAGATTTTCCCGCCCTACCTGGTACACAAAATAGAGATGGAGCTTCCCCAGGTGGAAGTCAACAGTCTGATAAAAATAGCGGAGGAGGAGGTGATAATGGTTTAGATGGCCGAACATCTGAAAAAAATAATACGAAGCAAGGTATTCAGACTTTCCCAGATGGTAGAGTGACAAATATACCCGCAAGTATGGTAAACGATCAATTTGGCATAGTTGGACTGCTCACATTTATTAGAGCGGCGGAAACAGATCCAAATTTGGTATCGTTAGCATTAGGACAAGACCTTACGGCGTTAGGGCTGAATCTCAATTCACCTGATAACCTCTACCCCACATTTGGTGGTCCTTGGGCAGATCAACCCTGTAGGCCACAAGATATTGATTTTCATGTTCCTCCTGAATACCTCGTCAACAGTGCGATCAGGTATTTACTTTTTACAAATATTATTTTAGTTGTCACGGTTGTTAATGCTTAGTTTAACTTTAAATTCTTAAGTGAATCGTTAAATAACGTAGTTATCTATTTGAATTTCTTGAGATGCTATAATTTCGAGAAAATTAATTATGCAGTCTTGTTAACATATGATTTTTTTGTTATTGGTAATCTAAAGAACTGCAATCTATACATTTAAATTTCACTATTATTATTTATTACATTGAGTAACAGATTTATAAAAACATGTTTAATAATGTTTTTTGTATTTGTTGGATTTTTTAAGGTTATGTTTGATTCATATCACGATTATAGAGAAGTTAAATGTAAATTCATTCATAACATTTCGCTGGGAAAATTTGCAAATTAAAACTTAGCTCACAAGAGTTAATTTTCACATTTCCAGTAAAGAAATTGTACAAATGAGGGTATTCGATTATGCAACATAAGTTACACGTATCCTGACGACCAAAAGTGCTTATATAATACAATGTATTACTAATGATCAGGGATAGCTTAATAACAAAATAGATAACAAGCATCGTTATGCCAATTTATATTTTTAATTTATTGCATTCGGTTATCTATGATTCCTAAATGTAATGTGTGTTGCATAAGTTAAGATTAAGTACAGAACAAGTTATGTACGTCACTTAGCTTCTACATCTATACATGCAATAATTTGAAATTTAAACACTACATTATTTTAAAAAATTGTGTCCGTAGGGGTGACAACCCCCCTCCCCCCAATAGACGATAGTAAATCAGGTTATACCAATGATTCTTTAAATAATGCTTAAATGTCTAAAGTTTCTGTCAAAATATTTTACACCAAACCACTTTATAATTGATAACTAACAAGTGTCCAAAAAGTTTCGATATCAAATTGGTTATGAATTGGAAAACGATTGTCGTTACTTTTTTTTATTATTAACGTCCAAGAAAATTTACAATCTGTATTTACAAAATACATTCAGTAAATAGAACGCAAGGGAGCTTTCCAGCGAAAGCGCTCTTTCCTAAGGCATATTATTTTTAATACCTAATAATAAATATTATACTAATGGAAAATTTTGAATTATGAATAAAAACTACGCAAATCTGTTTGGGCGATCTAGCGGATCGATTCATTTTAACCTAGCAATGTTAGGCCTCTCTAGCAGGTTCGTAGTCAGGTTGTTGGTGTGGGCATGAAGTCTATCATGGTATTTCTTCTCTAACGGTCGGAACAGGGATGTCTTGCTGTATTAGCCAGTTTGGGACGTATCTAGGAGCATGTTTTGAAATCTTTGCAGAATCTCCAAATTTGAGTTACTAGCTGATTCCCACAGCTGTATTCCATACGTCCAGATTGGTTTTATTATTGTTTTGTGTATGAGTAGCTTATTATCTATTGTTAACTGAGAGTTTCTCCCTATTAACCAATACGGCTGTCGAAATTTTAGCCCTTTTTTCCAGATGTGGGTTTTGCATGAAAGTCACCTATCGAGGTGCATTCCCAGATATTTGTATCTTGTTGGGGAATCTGGTTTCCGTGTAGGTTTACTGAAAGACGCGTTTCTTTTCTTAGTGTAAATGTAACATGCACTGACTTGTTTTTGTTTACTTTTATTCGCCAAATTTTCAACCAGTCTTCTTTCTATCTTCTTTAAGATTCTCTGGAGTATTTGTGATGCTGTGTATGGCTTGTTGTGGGATGCAAGCACGGCAGTGTCATTTGCGTAGGTGGCTACCATTGTTTGTCTTGTTGTTGGAAGATCTGCTGTATAAAGCAGATATAACACTGGTCCCAAAATACTGCCCTGTGGAACTGACTTGGAAGTATCTCGGCTAGGTAACATTTTAACATCTTGTAGAAATTTTACAGTTGCTTCGTTATCTTGTGTAGAAGTTCTGTGTGTCAAACCTTATGGAAGGCTTGGCTCACATCTAAAAATGCTGCAGAACAGTACCTCTTAACTGCAGGTTATGATTGATTTTTGTAGCTTTTCTGTGAACCTGTTATATGGTAGCGTGCCCCTCTCTGAATCCAAACTGATCTGGGATAAAATATTTTACCAAAAGAGTTGGAGTCATTCGTAGCAATAATAGCTTTACCGAATGACCGGGAGCAGCCTAATTGGCCTGTATGATGTAACTTTTTCTGCGTTCTTTCCAGGTTTTGGGATTAATATTATTTGTGTTATTTTCAACTGTTCTGGGAAAAATCCTAGCCTTAGAGTAGTGTTCAATATTTTATTAAAAAATATACGCATACCAAAAAATGCGCATCAAAAAAATAAAATCGACGTGTCCGAGCATTATTTTCTTACTTGCCCAATAAAGATTTTATCGAATTTGTTCCAACCTTTACGTGCTCACTGTATGTTCAACCGAATCGAATGCTTTTTCGAAATCAACCAGTGCTATTACAACAGCATGTTGAATTCTTTATGTTTCTCTATAAGTTGGCTGATTGATTGTATGTGATCAATGGTGGAGTAGGTTTTCTTGAATCCAGCCTGTTCTGGTTGGTGGTGTTTTTCTAGTTGTTTATATAAGCGTTTCTGAATTATGGTAACGAAGAGTTTGTAGATTTTTGAGATGAGCCTGTAATTTGAAATTTTTTATGAAGTAGAATGATTACTGATTTTCTCCATTGTTCTGGCAGAGTGCCTTCTACTAGAATTTTGTTAAAAAGATGATGAAGTTGGTGAATTATGTGTTCTGAGCCTGACTTAAGCATTTCGTTTGTAACGTTATCTTCTGCTGTTTTTCCTTTTTTAAGCTTGCGAATGGCAGATCGGATTTCTGATTTTTGTATATTCGGGGCAGGATTGTTTGTTGGTGTTTGCTCTTTTATTTTTGGGTCTTGGTTTAACATTGATGTATATGGTTTCCTGTAGTAGGTTGTGGCTATTTTTAGTATTTCGTCTCACTTGTGAGTGATTTTATTGTTTTTATATGGGTCTTGTAACTTGCTAATCCAACTTTTTCCTGTTGATAATTGTTTGTAGACATTTCTTGTTGAGCTCGTTTCGTTTAAAATTTCTTCTATTTTTGATTGTTCTATTTCTCTTTCTACACGTCTTATTGCTCTTTTTGTTATTTTGTTTATTTCTGTATATTCGATTTGTGCAATGGCATCATTTAGTCTTCTAATTTTTAAGATGTTTCGCTGTTGTATTTGTATTTTCTGTAAAGGATTCTGTTTTATTTTGCCTTTGCTATGTGTGTTATCTTTTGTTGATAGTGTTTTTGTTTTTTGGAGTTGTTTTTCCAAATCGTTGTACAGTTCTTGGATAGTTTTTTTGTTTGACTGTAGTCGGTTGAAGTTTATCCTATAAGTGTTTTCGTTCCACTGGGTTTTTTTTGCATTTATTTTGTTGTGTTCAAAAGTTTTGTATGTATCTCTCTAATATTTTGTTTTTTGTAAATGTTCCTCTCACCAATCGATGGTCGCTTTTAAATGCGAATTTGCTTATTACTTCATTGTTTACTGCCCTGTTTCTTTTATTGGTTAAAATAAAAGTCTATTTCATTTTTGTGTTTGGCGTTTGGTGACAGCCAGGTCCACCTTTTTCCTGCTCTTTTCTTGAAAAAGTTGCTGCATATTATTAAGTTGTTACTTAATGCGAATTTTATAAGTTTATTTCCCCTTTCGTTTCCTGTTTTCCACCGTCCAATTTTGCTGTTGAAGTCGCCCATTACGATTAGTTGATCTTGTTCCTTATTATTCCTGTATTCGTTGATCGTATGTTGTAGTAGTTCGTAGAAGGATACTACTCGTTCTTCTGGGTAGCTTTCTGTAGGGGCATATATTTGAATTATTGTTATAAATATGTTTACTGTTATCAATTGTTAGATTTAGGACTGCTATCCTTTCTGAAATTCCATGAAATTCCTTGATTTTTCCAGAGTGTTCTTTTTTTACTATAAACCCTCTTGTCCTTTCCATAGCAATACAGATCCGTTATTCCTTTTGGTAATACCTTCTCTGCTTATTCTCGCTTCGGCAATTCCAAGTACATCCCAATTAATTTTTCCCAGTGCTGATTCAAGTTCTTGTAGGCTCGCTTCAGATCTTAAAGTACGAACATTCATAGTACAGATTTTTAAAGTTAAGTTGTTTTTACCTGGAGGGGGTTGGTCTTTAGCTTCCCTACTGACCAAAGTTTTGGGAAGTTTGTTTTGTGTTTGATTTTAGTTTTGAGTTTGGATTAAATCGTTGTCCGTGGTCATAGCCTGGTCGACATCTGTATTTTTAGGTTTTTTGAAGGTGAGTCAGTGTCGTTTGAAAAATGTCTGAATAATGTTTGATATGTTCCCTCTTTTCTTGCCCTTTCCAGCGGTATTCTGTAGATTTTTCAGCTGTTCGAATGTGTATAGCTTGTTGTTGGTTAGAAGTTTATTGTTTTTGATCCCCTTTTTGACCCTTGCTTTTGGCATCGTTTAAGTAGGGTTTTAGTTGTTTTCTTGCTTCCAGGCTCTTCTTATCTAGATCTTCCGCTATTCCAAACCCGGTTCCGCTCAATTTTCTTACATTTTTCAGTATAGTGATCTTTTTTGTCCAAGTTGTGAATCCCACTTTAATAGGATTATTTCCCACTTTTTCTGCTTGGTTTCTGATTCTGAATATGAAATCGATTTCATTTTGTGTTACAGTCGAACTTCGATAACTCGAACCATGACTCACCAGAAAAAAGTTCGAGTTATCAAGACTTCGGGTTATTAAATAAAATACATAATACATACAGGGAATTTTTCTTTTTAGTATACATATCCCCTATGTATACATACTTTTATAATAAACGCAAATAGGCAACCCACTATACACTATAAACGTCACGTCACGTGGTGCGTAAAGGTTATGTTTCATGTTTGTAAATAAAAAATAAATCAAAATTAGTGGAATATCAACATAATTTTAATTCAACGATTATTCTAAAACATAAAATATCAACAATACAAAACAGAAAGGAAAATAAAAACAGCAACAGTTAAAAAATGTCAAAAAATTATTTGACATTAACTTAATTTGAAGATTTTTGCCACAGCATGCTAATTTTTTAACGTTTATAGTGTATAGTGGGTTGCCTATTTGCGTTTATTATAAAAGTATACATAGGGTATACAGGGAAATTTTCTTTTTAGTATACATATGCCCTATGTATACTTTTACAATAAACGCAATATGTAGGCAACCAACTATACACTATAAACGTCACGTCACGTGGTGCGTAAAGGTTATGTTTCATGTTTGTAAATAAAAATAAATCAAAATTAGTGGAATATCAAAATAATTTTAATTCAACGATTATTCTAAAACATAAAATATCAACAATACGAAACAGAAAGGAAAATAAAAACAGCAACACTTAAAGACTAATTTTTTGACATTAACTTAATTTGATGATTTTTGCCACAGCATGCTAATTTTTTAAATCATCAAATTAAGTTAATGTCAAAAAGTTAGTATTTAACTGTTGCTGTTTTTATTTTCCTTTCTGTTTTGTATCGTTGATATTTTATGTTTTAGAATAATCGTTGAATTAACATTATTTTGATATTCCACTAATTTTGATTTATTTTTTATTTACAAACATGAAACATAACCTTTACGCACCACGTGACGTGACGTTTATAGTGTATAGTTGGTTGCCTACATATTGCGTTTATTGTAAAAGTATACATAGGGCATATGTATACTAAAAAGAAAAATTCCCTGTATGTATATATTATTTTATAGGGGTGAAACGAATATTTGGTTAACGGTTAACTATTCGGCAGCCGTAATATTCGGCCATTTTAACGAATATTCGGCTAACCGAATATTTCGCCGATTTTATTTAAATTTATCATTCATGACTACTTATTTTAAGGTAAATCTAACTTATTTCATTTTAAGTTTGCTTAAAAAATACCAAAAAAGTTTATAGCCTGAAATCTAGCTTTTTTCAAAAATGTCCCGTCTGAGACATATAAATATTAAAAATATTTTGCGTTGAAAATAATTAATACCCCGGATTCAAAAAGTTTGATGTCAATGACTAATTAATTACCCAGAATTTAGGGTTTGTAAACAAATTTCTGAACGAATGCATTATTGTTTTGTTTACTCTTAGCAGCAGGGCAATTTAATAATTAAACAATAAATTAGTTCGCTGGTGACGGAAAAGAAACTAAAATAAAGCTACGATTTCTTAATCGGTGTAAAAATAAGGCACGGGCGGGGGAGGGGACATATTATGGTTAAGGGTTCAATGTTATTTAAACCATTATACAGAGAATCGGTTGTATGTTCATTGGTTTTTAAATACGAGCGCAAAACGCTCAACGATTCCCAGAAAATTCGACTTATCGAAGGTGGCGCCAAATATTCTGTTCGAGTTATCAAGATATTCGTGTAATAGAAGTTCGAGTTATCAAGTAAAAATTACACATAATTTTCACTCTTGGCGCTAACGCCAACCAATTTGTTTCGAGTTATCAAAAATTCGAGTTATCGAAGTTCGACTGTATTTCGATTTCCATCTTAGCAATTGTATCAGTACTTCTAATATTTCGTATGGTTCTTGCGGTAAACTATAAAATATTAAGTTTCTCTTGTGGGAATCGCGTTCTAGTACGTTAATTTTATTTTCCTGTATTTCCACCGTTTTCCTTAGTTATTCATTGTCTTCTTCCAGGGTTTTTATGCGAACATCCAGTTGGGTATCTATTCCTTCAATTTTTGTTGATAGCTGTATAAGTTATGAATTAATTTGTTGTAGAATAATTTTGAAGTCATGGTCAGTGTTTTGTTTTCTTTTTTCGTCTGCTATTTTTGTTTTCGCTTGGTTGTTTGTAATTTTGAAAAATTTTAAAATTCACGGGCCTATTTGTTTACAAGTTTGTAATTCGCGGGTGTGTTTGGGGAAATTTGGTGTGATGATTCAATATATACGTAATCATTTTTATCCCCTTCTCAAGTAATTCTTTCAAGGTCTTGGCTGTAATTAAATCATAGCCAGGAGCTTTATTTAACTTAAGGCTTTTTATACTTGAATCAACTTTAAACTGTTTGAATTGTTTAATGATTTGCGTTGTTTGGATATTTTCTTCGATAAGTTCGTGTATTTCTCTTTCCTCTTCAGCAAAGCAGGCTTGAGGAGATGCTTAAAATATCTGTGTTAAGTGGGTGGCAGCAGCAGCTGCATTCTCGTTAGGACTTTTTGCCCAGTTTCGGCGGCATATTAATTGGTCTAAAAGAGTAAAGATCTTAGTAGTGCTCTTAGTATGATTTATTGTCAAATTTCAAAGTTTGAACCATATTGCTATTGTATTCATTGCGTTTTGAAGTTGTACTATTGCCTTTGACAGATTTACATTTTTAGTCAACAGCACAGTGTCAACAGCAAATAATGCAAGGTCTGCATTGATATTGGGAATGTCAAGATAGGGCCCAGTATGCTACCCTGCGGCACCCCTGCTTTAATAGGTCTTGTTAAGGAGATGGTTGAATGTATTTTGACTGCAAATGTGCAGTTTTCAAGATGTGAGCACAGTATGGCTTTTAGATATTCCGGAATGTGTAATTGAGAAATTTTGTATGTAAGCCCTTCAATCCACACTCTATCAAATGCCTGAGCCAAGTCTACAAATACTGCAGTTGTATATTGCTTCATCTCATAACTCATCTCTATTATTTCGACAATACGTTGCAACTGATGACAGGTGGAGTGTTTTTAAATCCAAATTGAAATGTGGGAATGAGCTCCAGTCTGGTAATTTCATCGTTAAGTCTTATGTTGATTATTTTTTCAAACACCTTTGAGATGGTCGTTAATAGGCTAATAGGTCTATAGCCAGTAAGCTCTTTTCTGTTTTTTCCTGGCTTAGGAAACATCAATATGGTTCTGTGCTTCCATTTGTTGGGAAAATAGCCGACTCTAAGGCATGTACACTTTCAGTTATGCATGTTTTTTTGAAAAATCTGCGTTCGAACATTCTGTTATACGATTATATCCTGTATGTCTGCCAGACATGGGAAGTAGGACGATTCTTCTGGGGCTAGAGTTTGAAGGGCATACTTTTCTGAGTAGATACGAAGTCTTATTCCAGATGGGTTATCTTTCCTGCATCCCCAAATTGTATTTTTAGAATTTAGATCACCAATCAGCAGTGTTGGTTCTCTCGTATCAAAGATTGTAGAGATGTCAGTTTCAAGAAGGTTCTTATTGGGTTGCCGATAAACACTTATTATTTTAATTTAGTTTCTTTCCTGTGTTTTAACCTTGATCGCAACGGTTTCGAGATTTGTGGTGTTAATTTGTGGTAACTCATGATGGTCAAGTTTATGCTTAACAAAGATAGCTACTCCTTCTAAGGTGAAAATTGTGTTTCTATCTGTGCGATAACAGTAGTACCCCGAGATTTTAAAGCGTCTGTGACACATGCTACATCAACATTTTGTCTTACGAGGAAGGCTGTAAATCTTGCTCGCTGGGCTTTAATGCCATTAGCATTAGCAATTAAGAAGTTTTAAATGATTAATAGTTTTGATATGGTTGTGATCCATTAAGAAGTATAGGTATTAAATTTGTTAATAAGAATTGTTTGATTTGCCCTAGGTAGGCTGAATTAAATTGAGAATTGATGTTAAAATCATGGTGTTAGTTAGTGATTCAGTTTCATGATTTGTAGTACTCCATGACTGGCTACGATTAGCTGACCTGGTAGTTTTAGGAAGACGTGGAAAATGGCTGCTGTTGTTTGGAGGAGATTCTTCAGCATGCGTCTGATCACTGAGATGGCCCGGGTTCGATTGCCAGGGTCACATATACACCGAAAATAACCGGCCGCTTCCCTCGGAAGGCAATGGCAAACCACCGAGGTGTATTCTGCCTAGTAAAGTCCTCTCTAGAGTAGAAGTGCAAGCACTTCCGTGGTTCGGAGCCCACGTTAAGGTGTAAGTCCCCTATGTCTGTAGGCTACTTGACACGCACACCACAGGCATATGGAGAGAGGACAGGTAACGCCCTGTAAAGGGTATGCCACTCTAAGAAGAAGAAGATAGTATTTGGCGAGAGTTCTGAGTTCAGGGTAGTGACGACTTTACTGAGATCAGCAATTACCTGTTTGTGATTGACTGGTCCATGCAGAAATATTGGTGGAATTTTAACCTTCGTCTCTTCTTTGGTAGGTCCTGAGGTGTGCTATTGGCCCCTTCTTGTTCTCCTGCAGTGGATGGATCAATATTATCAAGCAGATAATATTTATTTTGCTCCAGTAGTGTTTTCTGGTTCCATAGGTACTTCTTTTGTAGATCACTGATGGGTGGTGAGAGATGATCGCTATTTCTTTTGGTGGTTGATATTGCACTGGTATATAACTGTGATATTCGGGTATCGAGTAGCGCTGACACCGAACTTCCTTGTATTGCTTGGTTTTTAATATTATGCAGGAGAGATTTCAATTCTTGTGTTGCTTTATTAAGTTTAGCCGTGTCACTTAGGTGTTTTGTGTTTTGCTAAATTCTTCTAAGTCTTCTCTTATCCTTTATCATCTGTTTATAATTATTACTGGACAGTATTCCGTGTCTTGTAACACCCTACTTTGGAGTAGTGGCCCTGGGGTAGTTCAGTTGAAGCCAGGGTTGTTGTCTCAGCTCAAATAAAAATAAGACAGGTTTTGTAAAATGTTATAATAAATAAAAATGTATTTCCAATGGTAAAATAAATAATAACGGTAATTTCCAACCCTAATCTTAGCGTTGTTTATTACTCGGATCTCGTGGACTACGGTGTTCCGGGTTGACGGCGGTTTACACGGAACGGGATCACGTATTCAACGTGCGGGTACTGGAGGTTATGTCTTCCTTTGTGGGGCCGACGGTTAGGAACGGGTTTTTACGTCTTCCTTTGAGGGGCCGACGATTAGGAACGCGGCTGGACGTCTAACTTTGAGGGGCCGACGATTAGGAACGGGGATGGACGTCTTCCTTTGAGGGACCGATGGTTAGGAACGGGGTTGTACGTCTTCCTTTGTGGGGCCGACGAGTAGGAACGGGGTTTTACATCTTCCTTTGAGGAGCCGAAGATTAGTAACCTGGGGTACATGTCTTCCTTTGTGGGGCCGACGATTTCGGAGGAGGTTCTAGAACCGGACCGGGTTCGGTGGATTCTCTCTACCTCTCTGCCTTGGTCTCTGGTGGGTCTTCGTTTTTATACGTTTTCTAGGTCGACGTGGGGAACTGTTCAAGTACGGGGAAAAGATTATGTTCTCGCGTAGGCCCGCAAGCTGGACTTTATTGCTGATTACGCGGTTATGGAGCCACACTGGCGGGACGATATCCAGAACGGAAAAATTCCGTTGAACGTGTACCTGGATTAGACTTTCTGTGGGGAAATTTATTTTACCTTTTATACAGGAAGTCGTTAAAAACAGGTGGCACGTTACAGTCTTCCGGTTTTTCACAATTTGGGGTAGCGGTCCAAGCAGAAGTTTGTATTGTTTGGGTTAGATGTTCTGCAGCATTGTAAACATCTTGTTCCGTTTTTAATGGTATGTTTAACTGGATTTTCTCATCAGTGTTCCAGGTGGTAGTTTTGTCGTGAAGTGTAATGGGTTTTGTATTTTTCAACACCTGGCTGCTGTATTTAATATTTACAGGCCAATGATCCGAAGATAAATTGGAAAATATCATAAGAGTTTTGTGTTGTTAGGTACTTGTTACTGTTGCTTTTATCTCACAGATATAAACATTACGCAACAATGAATATTTCAAGGTAAAAATGTTTTCCGACGAACACTTTGAAAAATAACTCATTTCACACGGTTTACTAGTATTGAAAATAACAAATTTCGCATAGCAACGAAACTGTGTGAAATGCCCGTGTGCAAAACTTTGCACACGCTAAACCACACAAAGCAGTCGGCGGGCGGCGTCAAAAGTCGTCATTTGTTAAAAAATAAATATTTAAAACGTCAAAGTGTTGCAAGTGTGGTGCTGGTTCAAATTTTATTAAATGAAAAATTGGAACAATGGTCGTCGGAAAAGTATAGTGTAAAACACGTGCTGAAAGGATATTTCACACTCGTGTGATTAAGCCACTCGCCAGAGGCTCGTGGCTCAACTTTCACACTCGTGTGAAATATTCAACTTTCAGCACTAGTTATAACGACAGATCAATAAAAAAACCAATTAGGGTAGGCTGTGAAATTGAATTATTTTGAATTGGTACTTTAGCCACATCCGCAGAATGACATTTCTGACATGAATTTAAGGTTGTAAACTTTGTTTACAATAAAAATGTCAAATTACAAACGTTATAAAATGTCATTCTGTGGATGTGGCAAAAGTACCAATTCAAAATAATTCAATTTCACAGCCTACCGTAATTGGTATTTTTATTGATCTGTCGTTACAATATACTATTTAATTAAAAACAATAACACCACGAATAATGGTGGTAGAAGCTCTAGTACAAGGGAAATAAAATAGAAATTGAAAACAAAGGAAAATGCTATACAGATTTCTACAAGAGATAACTTATGAATGAAGTACTTCAGAATAACTTGCTGCAATAGAAATAATTATTATGTTACTGAAACAAGCAAATCTGATTCGGTTGCAGTTTGTATGTGGAAAACTTTTTATAGAACTTTACCGGATATTTTATTTATTTTCAGTTATTTCACTCAACTGTTATTAATGTAATGTATATTCTAACCTGTAATTCAAGTAAAAGAAATTTATAAATTGCAAAATTTCAAAACTACCTACCTTTATTCAAAATAAAACCTGGAAGTTTTAAAATAGACAACGCACATATAGTCCAATTGGCGATCCAGGTAATGCGCGTCATCAATCACATGATCTACGGTCGGCGTTACCAATAATGCGCGATAAAAAAATACAAAATGTAATTGCTAAATATAAATTATTTTTGTAGTTTTCTAAGATTAGGCAGCCGTGGTTAATCACAAGGTCTATAAATTATTGAAAATAAGAAAGAAATCGGGTTTTTATTTTCTAATTTAGCTCATATTTATTTTTTGTAAAGTTAGTATTATTTTTGGCATGTTTATATTTCCAGTTTCACTTGCAAATTTTTGACAGATCGTGTTGTGTGTCATTAACGTTTGTTTGACATTTTACGTTTTTTAGGTTATAAAATTTGTAAATCGTTTGGAACTTCATGTAGACGTACCAAGTTTTGATGTCATAAAATTTATTGATGACGTGCATTACCTGGCTCGAAAATTGGACCATAAACATAACATAAACGATTGCATTTGTACAAACCACAACCTTCTTGATTTTATGAGCTCACGTCTCTCTATTGCCTGGTCATAGCCTCAGTTTTTAGTGTTCTTAAGATTAATAATAATTGCAGGAAATTTAAAGAAACAAATTGTAGTGTAAATTATTTTTGAAATAAATTTAGCGACAACTTAACCCATGGCGTAGAATATAAAATATTCTCTGCGCCTATTAATTTTATCTTTTGGGGGATGTGGTCTTTTTTACCCCCCAATGACCAGATTTCTGGAGGTAAATTCTAAATTTTTTGTCAATGCTATCGTGTTGGTGACCATATCATGTGTTGTCATATCAGTCCTGATTTGCTTTGATTGCTATTTGTTTCGAGAGTTTTTGCGAGATCTAGTATACTTTTTTTCCTGTAAATTCTTTTTGGTTTTATGTGGGGTGCTAAAATTGTTTGAATTAGTTCGGTTTTCTTATTTGTATCATTGCGCTTATCTATCGATGTATTTGCCTGTTCTTCTGAGCGTTGTCTTTTTCTGGTTATTTCTTGTTCGTTTAGTAGCTGGTTTGATCACCGGAGTGGCCAAGTGGTTAAGGCATTCGACTATACCACGGGCGATCTCGGAGTCAAACTCACGTCGGATACTCGGCGTGTGGCCTACCCAGTCACTGAAAATAATTGGAAACTGAAACACAGTGGTGGAGTAGGGAAGGTACAGTCCAACCGCGTAAACAGACGAAACACGTCATCAAAAGTTATGACATCATAAATATAGTAGGTTTATATGTAGCCCAAGAACGATTATAATTTCAAAGTATTCCTTTTTCTTTTTACTTGGTTTCTGTATTAACGGTTTGCCAGCTGATTTCGTGTGAAACATAAATTCATAAATTTTGTCCTGTTTTCAAACTTGTACACTTTATTGTTTTGTATTCCCTTTTCGGAAATGGAATGGTCAGTTAGAAAAAAAAACACTGTATAGGCCTTGCCAAGTCTCATGAGCTCTGGCGCAGAAACCAAAATTCGTTAGCTCCCGATGTTATAGATCATTCTAAAAACATTTTTGTCATCAGCTGTTTCAATGTTTTGTTGTGTTTGTAGTCGTTTGCACGTGTTTTGTTTGAAGTTTATTGTGTTTTTGTTTTTGAGTTCCCGCGGATTGGTTAAAAAATCGGTCTTTCTCAAAACTGAATTGTGTGTTTTGTTAAAAAAATACTGTTTTACTATACGTTCTTACGTTTTTAGAATTCACCTGACCTTTTCTATAGCTTTCTCTCTTGTTCATTTGCGCATTTCACGGCTCATGACATTTGGCAATGCCTATAACAATCATTGTCACTACTGACATCACTATCGCTACTGCTGTCGGTATCCTCATTTAAATTTATTATTAGGGGAGGTATTTCTTCCCTATCGAACCTAATTTCTCTTTCCCGCCATCTTATAATTTTGTTTTCGGTGTGCTCTATGGTATTTGACCATGTCTGCGCTGTTATTTTTTCTAATGCTTCTTTCCACATAAGCAAAGCTTTCTCCATACCATAGCCATCTCTACCGATGTGTTTATTATAGTAAGTCGTAAGATTTTAAGGTACCCATGTCCATCAACCTTTGTCCTTTTTACACTTTTCTGACTATCATCCTGCCATGATATTCCAACCGTTCCATTTTCGAACACCCATGTCTCGTCATTAAATACGAATTCCTATGGATGGTCTGAATTTAAGTTTGTCATATAGGATTGCAGAAACTTTGTTTTTGCAAATGCAATGTGGGATAGTTCCATTAACCCCCGACGAGGGTCATCCTTCTTCCACCGAAATCCTATGTTCTTTAAAATATAACTTAAGGATGTCTTGCCACCATGAAAGATATCTCGTTCTCTTAATTTTTGTAACAGTGTCTGCCTTGTTACATGTTGTTCTAAAAAATGACAATAATTTACAATTATTAAAAGAAAACTACCTAATAATAATATAAACGTTTATTTATTAGTTGAAATTTAGGCTTGGAATACCAAGTCTAGTATAGTATAGTTTCAGATTTCCTTCAATATTGTGATACTTGCTGGTTTCATACATTTCATAAATAACGTTCCGTATCGCAGTTGAGTCAAAATCATCGACATGACTCACAAGTTGGCGGCAAGGTCTCTTTTTCTTTGGGCTGCGCTAACAGCTTGTGAAACTGATGATACAGCAGTTATGCTCACTTGTAATGCATCTGCAACCCTTTGAAATTACAAATTACATGTTATGCTTAAAATTTCTACTAAGTCTTTTATTCACATACCTCTCTACTGCAGTAAGTGGAAGTAGTAGCCTTTTATTATTTCGTTCACGTTCAAAATAACTTATTAACTTAGCAACAAGTTGCTTGGATTGACTATTTAGTGGTTTAGGTATACTAAACACTTTTCACAAACAATTCAATACTACAAGCAGGTTTTGTTCTTAAAAGAACAGTTTTACAAACACAAAAACACACTAGCAAATTTAACCTCAACACACCTGTACGTTCGATATTATCGATTGTCGATCGATTACTAACATAAACAAAGTGCTGGTGATATTTTATTACCAACAGGAAAGCGTGAAAGTCTCTGGCACATTTACATTTTTATTTATTATTCGTCAGAACAGCTAAATCTACATTAAATTGTTAATTTTTCATTGATAATTGATTAAGCTTAAACCAAACGCATGATTAAAATAAGCTATAAAGAATAAAATAAACATCAGTTTTGTAAATCGAATGACTTTAGGCGGTTGTTGAAGGCGTGGTGCTTACCACACCACCCCGTAGTTATAGCGTGCGAAACAACCCGGTAACTAGTACCAATGCGGCGGAAATTAGCTTTTTCTCAGAATCAAGGCTTAAGGCTTGTACACTTATATTTTGTCCAAAAGTAAAACGATTTTAAGGAATGAAAGAAGTAGATATGACAAGTTAAATGTGTCTCAGTTTTTATTATTAACAAAATTTCTCATCTTTTCCCTAACACATGTCATTAAACATTTTATCTCGTTTTCTTTCATTTTCTTGTTTAGTCTATTCGTATTCCAATGAAATTTCAGGTCTTCTATGCTTTTAACTGTTTTACCGGTCTTCTCTAACTTTGCCTTCATAATAGCTCAATAACGTTCTATTGGTGGCTGTTCTGGGACATTGGGTGGATTGAATTCCTTCTCCACGTAGCTAACCTAATTCCTTAAATACCATTCTTCGATTTCTTTGGCATAGTCAGCTGGTGCCAAATCTGGCCAAAAGAATGTATGTTTGGCATGCCTCTTAAGAAATTTAAGTAACCGTTTTTGTAGGCACTCTTTGATGTAGGTTTAATAAGTGTTTATTGTGCTATTGTTTTTACCACATTCGCAAATGGCTTGCCAAACAAGGGTCTTTTTTCCAAATTTTTTAAAACACGCCTTAAATTCCTCTGCAGGAACCTTCTCTCCTGGAAGTACATTGTAAAACTAATAGGTGCAAGGTATTAAAATATATTTTTTTCTTAATTTTTTACACCGGACTATAATACCCCTACAGTTTTTGCTATGTCTATTCGAGGTGTGCCAGTCGTGTACGATTCGTTCAAAAAGAACGAATCAGTATACTGAAGCGAGTCTTTACTTGGAAGTGAATCGTTTCACTAATTCACTTGACTCGGTATCAAAGCGCGCGGAGCCACCGAGTATTTTTATTCGAGAGGATGTTTAACTCGTTCGAGTTTCGAGTCTTTAACGTTTCTACGTAAAATTTCAAAAATTGTTTTTTTGTACTTTTTTGCATTCGCGGGCGGATTGGCGTCTTCTACATTGAGATCCGCAAGGTCATTCCGGACAACATACTATATCTTTTTAAAACTATATCCTCGAGTGCACCCCCCATGATCGAATTTACGACCCCTAATTCCTGACTATTCGATTCTGTGTTTGTTAGTCTTAGGGCGGGTTGCACAAACATGATTTAACAGCTTGGTCAAAGTGAACAAAATCGAATCAAAATTCGAATGCATATGGCAAATAAAACATTAGTAAACAAAAAATGATGCTCTTTTGTCAACTTTGATCATTCGTTAATTTAACAAAAGCTTTGTGCAACCGACCCTAAGCAAAACGAGTGAATAAGTTAATCGTTCAAGAACGAATCACTTGGGATGAATGAATCGAATGAACTTTCCATCTCTATGTTGAAGCTGATCAGTTTTTTCTGATTTCTTTTAACACTTTTTTCTCTGATTCTTTATTTCCACTGCCATTAGGACAGCCACTGTCCCAGAGCTGTTCCGAGTACAAGTAAAAAGTATTCAAGTACCGAGTACGCGTACTCTGCACCAAATGTACTCGAGTACTGAGTACAAGTACTCATGGTATGTACTTAAGTACATTTTACTGAGTACAGAGTACAAGTATATGCAAACATGCATAAAAAGTAATTTCTGCAATTCTGCATAATAGAAATGTTCTCGAGTACACGAAAAAGTACTCTACTGTAGTGAATGTACTCGAGTACTTTGAATGTACTCGAGTACAGGTAAAAGTACTCGAGTACAATAATGTACTTGAGTACAGTGTTGAGTACGAGTACAAGTACATTTAAAAAAAGTATTCGTGGACTGAGTACCGAGTACCCTAAAAGTATTTGAGTACAGGCCATTGAGTACTTGTACTCGAATACCGCACAGCATTGCACTGTCCTATTTATCTTTGACTGAGCCGTCGTTAATAAATATAGCCTGTCTAACAGTACTTTCATTAATACATGACTCCCTATGTTGATCTCTGCGAAGTGTTAGAAAAATGCTTTAAAATTTCAGTACAAAGTTATTCATTCGAATTCTTCTCACCAAATTTATGTTTTTTTGATATTTAACAGTTTAAACGTGCGAAGGGGGCTCATAGAACTCATAGTTATGAGTTAATAACAGGCCATTGGCCTAGGCTTCGAAAGAAGAAAAAGAAAACAAAGGGCATACGCTGTTACTGACAAAGAAACTTATAAGCAATAGTATATGGACAGAACTTAAGTGTTGAAGCCTTATAATGGAAAATAGAAAAATATCCAAGCTATAGAGAGATGTCAGCTAGGAAAATCAAGAAGGTTGTGGTACCAACATTTTAAAAATGAAGACCCCAACGCCTGGGGCAATATTTAACTACTGCATCAGATAAGTGTTTCATTGCTTAAATATAAAGATACCTATTACAGTGAATTCTCTAATTTTAAAATCTGAAATGTTTTAATAATGTAGTTATCTGTAACATGCTAAGTGTGTTGCCTATTTTAAAACTTTTAAAATAAGCACCTTGTACTATGAAAAAATAATGTTGTATATTGACATTAAAACAATAACTTACATTGGTTGACGACGGCCGTAATAAGGATAGCTATAAATTTACTCTCAGTATACCATAAAAATAATACTTTAAAAAGTTTTTTGCTGAAACACATGATGTTCCCTATATTTTAAAATTGTATCATAGCAGGTAAAACTAAAATTCTTGTAAACGAATGTTTTAAATAATTTAATCTTCTCCTCTGTTTACCCTATAAGGGTGTCGAGGTTTGGGTTCTGTGCGGCATAAAACTTGATTCACTGGTTTCTGTTTGTTGTCATTTCCTTTGCCTGTGCCCATATTATATTAAATTTGGATTCTATTTTGACGAATTTTTACATCGAAGACTCGAAACTTGAACGAGTTAAACGATTCATTTCTGCATCGAATTACAATTCTTTTCTGTACAAAACTGCCATAAATTACTTGTAACTACTTCGGCACTTAATTATTACTGGACTAAAAATTGGCGCCGGAAATAAAGCCGAACAGAAAGAATTAACGGAGAACTTTGTTAAGCAGAATTTGTAAAAGCTGTATATAAAATTGGCGAAGAGAAATATAAAATGGAAATGGGGGATTGGAGCGATAAAATAAAAATACTTAAAAATAAACAATAGAAAAATATAAGACATCATTGTACGGGGTAATATTTAATTCGATTAATTTGGATTACCCCCATCCTGAATGACAACGCAATTAAGAGTGAATTGTGGAAACCGTAACATGAATAGGACCTGTAAGATAGAGCAAGGTCATGAAAATAGTTACGGAGGCCAATCAAGTAAGCCAAAATGACGTATTTACTAATAAAGGGATGTCGGTGGTCCCCGCCCGTACTGTGCGGCGGGATCGAGATTGCAACATGTACGCGGTTGCTTATTTACTTATACTTACACGTATTCGACATACAAGTGAGCGTTAATGTTCAAAAATTCATCAACATACATATTATAATTCAATCGCTATTTATTCACGAACTAAACTTCTCTATGTTTTGAAGAGTTGAGTAACTATAAAATAAACAATCTAAAAAGTTAAGAAACTCTTGAAGGGATCGACGGTCAAAGAAGGCGGCTCCCCAACTACAGTAAAGAAACAATGGATGAGTAACGCTACATGTGAATTAATACGGAAAAGAAGGGAACTAAAAAAGAAAGCTTAAGTGCAACAGAAGAACAACGTAAAAATTTTTTACAAGAGAGATATAGACAAAAAAGCAGAGAAATAAAGAAAACACGTAGAAGGGATAAACGGAACCACATTGATGGTATAACCGATGAAGCACAAAAAGCTGCTAATAAAGGAGATACAAGGGAACTTTTTGCAAATATAAGAAAACTAAGTGGAGACAAGGTCCCGAGTTGCGGTAGCTAGGTACCCCAGTCTAGTGCGATTACGCGGGTTAAGCAGCGTTGTCTCCGGTCACTACTAGAATGGGTGACCCGATTGCGCCGTCAACGCGGCACCTCTCTCCTCTCTCCCACGAGGACGGGTCACTATGGGAGAGTAGACCAAAACCCCTCACGAATGAGGAAAAGAAGGAGGCCTTTGCCCTACATAGGGATGTTGCAGGCTGATAATAAAAAAAAAGTGGAGACAAAGATATGTAGAATGATCAAGAATAAAAAAGGGCAAGTACTATGTAATATGTAATTTGGAGCAGCAACTTTCCAGATGGGCCGAATATTTCGAAGAAATATCGAACAACGAAATTCGCAATTTAGATATTACCGAAGTAGCAAGAGAAGGCGAGTCGCCTGAAATACGAATAAATACAGATTCACCAACAAAAGAGGCGATAATACAAGCCATCCAAGAGTGCAAAAAGGGAAAAGCACCAGGGATAGATCAAATAACGGCTGACATTCTGAAAATTGATCCTGACGCAATATCAGATATACTGCTGCCGGTTTTAGAGAAAATTTGGAGAGACGAAAAATTTCCAGAAGACTGGTAGGAAGCTCTGACAGTCAAAATACGTAAGAGATGGGATTTAAAGTTGTGCAAGAACTGGAGGGGAATCACCTTGTTAAGTGTCGTCAACAAAATATTTTATAACGTTATATTAAACAGAGTGTTACTAGAAGTTTGCGAATAGAACAGTGCGGATTCAGACCCAGGAGATCATGTATCGTCCAGAGTAATACCTTACGAATAATAGTTGAGCAATCAGTAGAATATCAATCACCGCTATACATGCTATTTATAGATTATACGAGAGCCTTTGACTCCTTGAATAGAGATTACATATGGATAGCATTGCGGAAGAGAGGTTTTCCAATAAAATTAATTAACTTGATAAAGGAAGGCTATAATGGGTTCAGATGCAGAGTACTACATGAAGGAAAGCTATCACCCACATTTGAATCTAAAAGTGGTGTACGGCAGGGATGTATATTATCAATTATCACTGCTAGTGGTTGACGATGTACTAACAAATACAATGAAGGGAGGAAGTAAAGGAATTATCTGGAACTTGGCAGATACACTAGAAGACCTGGACTTCGCAGACAACGTATGCCTCTTGTCGCATAATGCTAAACAAATGCAGGGAAAAGTAAATCTTTTAAAGGAAGAGTCAGGAAAAGCTGGACTGAAAATAGATATTGGGAAAGCTAAAATGATGTGTGTAAATGTTGAAGAACCAAAACAGCTGAAAATAGCAGATGAGCTGGTGGAGAAAGTGGACGAATTTACTTACCTCGATAGTGTAGTGTCGGATAAGGAGGGTGCCCTAATGGACGTTAAATCTAAAAGTGTGTTCATCAGGCTGAGGAATATTTGGAGTACTAACCACATTACTTTAAGAACAAAAGTAAAAGTTTTCGAGGCTATGGTGAAACCAGTACTATTGTATGGTTCAGAGACATGGTTGGTAACAAACATAATTAAACAAACTACAAACTTTTATAAATAGGTGCTTGCGGACAATTTTGAAAATCTGGTGGCCAGAAACAATATACAATAGGGAATTATGGGAAAGAACAGGTCAGAAGGATGTAAACATGGAAATCAAGAGGAGAAAGTATGGATGTTTGGGACATAGCTTGAGGAAGGGCAACAAAGAAATATGTAGACGAGTGCTGGAATGGAATCCACAAGGGATGAGGAAGATAGGGCATCCGAAAACAACCTGGAGGAGAACGATGAAAAATGAAACTAAGAAGACTATAGCGCAGCTTAGGCCGATAGCAGCAAATAAAAAAGAACGGAACAAATACATAAACACCCTATGTTCCATCAGGGAATAATGGGATCTACTACTACTACTACAAATGAATCGATTTACTTCGAAGTAAAGACTCAATTCATTCGATTCAGTGTACTGATTCATTTTTAACGAACCACTCAAAAATAGCACATCTCTACAGCTCCAAGATTAATCATTTGTAGGTGTGGGATAAACTGCACTGGAATTATGGTGTACAACTGAATACCAATCTGTCAAATTTCAATGGAATTCTCTTTGAGTCAATAAAAGGATAGCTCAACGGAATTTTGGGGAGTTCCTTGTACGTTTCATTGATTTCTTGTGAAATTTGAATGTACAAAATTTTGCTAATGGTTTATTCGTTGGTGTTAACTTAAAACACATTGTAAACTCAAGCAACTATTGGTTTTTCAAGTGTTTTCACAATCAATTTTATTTTAAATCTTTCTGCAGTTTAACTAAATATTACATAATTACACAGCACAATAGAGATGGAAACGGAACTTTAAAGCTCAAGCTCAGCTCGAGCTCTGAGCGAGATTTGTTAAACCGAGCTTTTTTCTAAATTGTTTGTAAAACTTAGAGCTCGTTGCAGGTTCAAAGCTTGGTAAAGTCTTGAAACTCGGTGAAACTTGAAGCTCGGTAACCGAGCATGTTTCGAATTTTCTTCAAGCCGCTTCCAACCTTCCCACCTCTAATATGTAACATGTCAGGCATCGCATTACAGACATTTTTCTCAAGAATTGAATTGAATAGTGGCCAAAACACCCCTGATGGGGCTAAGCCGCTTTTAAAAGCTCTCTAGATCCGGATTTTGGGTGGATCACTCCCTGTCTCTTAATTAGGTAATTCTTTTTATAATTCCTCTCCATTTCTTCCTGTCGCCTACTTTTTCCTGCTAGTCAGTCCTGCCCTGCGCAAATCTTCTTTCACTTCCTGTAACCATTTTGATCTAGGTCTTCCCCGTCTTCTTCCCGTTCCTGGATCCCATTGTAGCATTGAATACACCAATGTTTCACTTTCTGCTCTCCAAATGTGCCCTAGTCATCTAACTCTATATTGCTTTATGTTCGTTACTATATCTTCTTTTAGTACTTGTTTAATTTCGTCATTTGTTCTAATTTTGTATTCTTCCTCTGTTATTTTAACTGTTCCTAGTATTGTACGCATAATTTTTCTTTCCGCTATTCGTAGGGCTTCTTTGAGTAATTTTTTATTTGCATGAAAGGCCTTATTCGTCGTTGCTATTTTCTCCCCTATTTCAAGTTTTCTATCCCGAGTTCGGGCTATTCAGCTTCCCAGATATCTGAACTGCTCTACTTCTTCGAATTCGTATCTTCCTACTTCTAATACTTCCTATTCCTGCGTTTTTTCCGGTTCTCATTATTTTTGTTTTTTCCTGATTCAGCTCTAGTCCCATCTCTTTTCCTTGTTCTATAATGTCCATCAATGTTTTCTCCATGATTTTTCTTGTTTTTGTAATTATTACTATATCATCAGCGTATGCAATGACTTGCCCTCCTCCCGTTCTTAAATTTCCTTTATTTATTCTTCTCGTTACATATGTAATCTAGAGCTAGGTTGAACAACGTGGCTGACAACGAATCCCCTTGCTTTACTCCTTTATTGATTGTAAAATCTTCTCTGATTTTTGTTTCTTTCATGGTCATTGCTATTAATTGCCTTAGATTTTTTGGTATTCCTAATCTTTGAAGAACTTGCAGGAGCTCTGGCCTTTTTATTGAATCAAAGGCTTGTTTGAAATCAATAAAGAGCATTTCTAATTCAATTTTGTGCCCATATGCTTTCTCCATTATTTGTTTTATTGCATGGATTGCATCTATTAGTTGATTTCCCTTGTGTGAATCCACATTGATACTGCCCTACTATCTGTGTTGTAATCGTTGCTAGCCTTATTTCTATTATTCCTGATAATATTTTATACGCGGTATTGAGGAGCGTTATTCCCCTGTAATTTTGACATTTTTGCTGTTCGCCTTTCTTGTAAATCATTATCACTTCTCCTGTATCCCATTCTTTCGGCATTCTTTTCTCCTTTCAAACTTCCAGAATTAGAGCATACATTCTTTCAGTTCGTTGCCTCCATATTTAATGAGTTCTTTGTTGATTCCGTCCTTTCCCGGTGCTTTTCCATTGCCATTTTTTCCAGTGACTTTTTCTAGTTCTTCTGTTGTTGGTTCAGCTGTTATTTCATTTTCTTCTCCTTCTTCTTCCTCTTCTATTATTTCTTCTTTTTCTGCCTCGGGTTCAATTAATAGTTCCTTGTAGTAATCTATCCACACCTGTTTATAATCTTCATCTCTCTCTCTCGTCTCTCTTTTACTTTTTCGTATTAGCTTCTTGGCTTGTTTTCTTACTTCTTCATATTCCTTTGTATCTTCTAATTTATTCGTTCTCAGCCACTTTCTTCTTGCTTGTGTCTTCTTTGACGTTATTTCTCTACATTTCTCATTGTACCATTCTTCTCTTACTTTTTTCTATACTGTACCGACCTTTTCTCCTGCCGCTAGTGTTACTCTTTCTTTTATTACTTTCCACTCCAATTCTATTTCTTTTTGTTTGGGTATAGTGTTTAGTTTGGTTTTCAACGCCTCTGCGTATTCTTCTTTTACTTTGTCATTGTTTAGTTTGCTTACATTCCACTTGTGCTGTTTATTACTATGTCTTCTAGCTTTTTGACTTTTTGTTTTAGCGTAGCAGTGACCATGTGGTGGTCTGAGTCTGCACATGCTCCTCTGAATGTTCTTACGTCTTTTATTGTTGAGCATTTCCTTTTTGTGATGAGTATGTGATCTATTTGGTTGTATGATTTCTAGTCTGGCGAAATCCAGGTTACCTTATGCATTTTCGAATGGTTGAATTTTGTTGAACTTATGATCATATTTGTTTGCGCTGCTAAATTTGTTTTATGGTGTATGGTGTATTTCCCTGCTACTTGCTCTAAATAATCTTCTTTTCCTACTTGCGCATTAAAGTCTCCGAGTACTATTGGTAGGTCTTCCTTTGATATTTGTTCTATTTCTTATTCTACTTTATCATAGAACGCTTCTTTCTCGTCTGCTCTGGTTATTTCTGTTAGCGCGTATATATTTAGCAATGATATATTGAATGATTTTGCTTTTATTCGGAGCTGTTCGGCGCTCTACTCTGCCCGATAACTTAGACTGTGCGCGGCGCGCATACAAAGTTCCCCATACTATCGTCGGATCCTTTCTAAGACTGTGTATTGTTTAGACTGTGACTTTCTAAGATTTGCGTTCTACTTCATCATTTTCAATGTCTCCTCCGGTTGCATCTTTGCGAAGGACTGTGAATTTTTCTTGTAAATCACCTAATGCCATAAATCCTACTCCATTATGCCCTTGATTTTCTTGACCTGAGTAATGTAACGTAAAATATTTTTTTCTATTCGTCCTTGATTGCTGCTACCTCTATTCTGTATCTTATAAGTTCTCTTCCTATTTCTTGCATTTTTCCGGGTTCCAGCATTGTTCTGATGTTCCATGTACTTATTTTATTTTTACTTCTGTTTTTCTCTTTAACTTCTCTAGCTTTTCTTCCTTTAGTTTCTTCTTTTTTATTTTCCTTTCTTTCTTCCTGACTCTGTATTTCTGCTTCTTGTCCGGTCCATTGCCATGTAATTTCCTTTATTTCCTGGCCATTGCCTTCCTTTTCCGATATTATGTTGACTGCTGCTCCCGTTGCCTGGTTTTTTGAAGTGGCTCCCGTGTTTTATTGTTCTTGTTATCTTATTTGTCTTTTCATATCGTTCTGGATTTGGCTCCGTATATTCTGTTAAAGCATCCAGTTCCCATTCAACGAATTTTGCTTGGCCATCTATTATCAGCTTCTTATAACCTATTTTGACCTGTTTTCCTTTGGTTTTCTCTGTTTTGGCTATTTCCACCAGTTTCTTTTGGATTTCCCTTTCTTTTATTGTGAGATCTGACTATGTAAACCTGCTTTCTTCCTAGCTGGTGCTTGTTCTTCATAACCATTAACTTGACTTCAAATGTACTAAGCTCTGCTATTACTATTTAGTGGTTTTCATTTTTTCCTCAGTGGCGTACCTAGGGGGGGCAGTCTGCCCCCCCCGCCTTCGATCTTTTGGCGGCTTCGGCGCCGTGCATTTTTTTATATTTTATTTTTTAATTCAACCAAAATAAAAAATATAATTATTCTTATTACATAATTCTATAGACGTGCTAAAATCAAAATGGCACAAGGAGCAAGATCTTTATATTCCTTTTAAGAACCGAGACCCCACGTTGTATTTATTTTATTTTTTGCCGGCCCTGATAAATAATGTCTGCATTCATTTTAAAAATTCTTAAATAGTGGCGGTGTGGCCGCTTTAATTTTCTATACAAAGAAATAATTATCTAGAATCCTGCCGATGCCGTATCGTCTTTCCTGGCAATATTTATAAATAAGTACATTATTTACGATTTACGTCGCGGCGGCAAAGAACCCCTTTTATGTGCAACTTTATTTTTAAAAGAGCCGCCGATCCGTCAAAATGCAAACGTAATGTATAAAAATTAAAAAGAATAGAGCAGTGTTCTGTTTTTCATTTCGACAATTTGCAGTTTTATTTTGTAGAGTAAAGATTTGCTTATATTATGTTCCGTGCTTAAAACGTATTTCAAATTGTTTTAACTGAACTAGAACTGGTATATTTAAAAAAACAAAAAAAAATCGTTGTTCAAGTGCAAAAAATAGACAAAAGAACGCTCTCCTAAAATTAGCGCAAACTAAAATTTTCGCCTGTCATTTTTTTCCTATAATATCTAAGGGTCCTAAGGCGCCTTCAAGACATATTGCCCCCTCCGCCTCCCAAAGCTAGGTACGCCACTGTTTTTCCTATGTGTATTGCTTTTGTTACTTCCATTTTGAGATTTAATTCCTGAGATAACATTTCTTCTACTTTTTCTTTGATATTTCCTTCTTCAATCCTCAATCCTTTAATCACTGTGTTGTTTCTACACTTTTCTCTATCCTCCTTTTCAAACTTTTTCTCTAAATCATATATTTTAACGTTCTGTTCTTCTATTAATTTATGCATGTCATCCTTTTCTTTTTCCCATGTTACTTCTCTCTTCAGCATTTCTTCCTTCAGTCGCCTTCTTTCTTGATTATTTTCCTTTATTTCATCTGTTAGGTTTCGTATTGCTTCCATTATTTTTTGGATTTCTTCCATTTTCTCTTCTTTTTCCTCTCCTTCCTTTTTAGGTCCCTCCGGTGGTGTTCTGATCATTAATTTGCTTGATTTAAATAGTTCTTTCCCTATTGGGCTTATTTCTGCCGATGCTAAGTCTCGTTTTTTACTGTTATATTTTTCCAAATTTACCATTTTCCCGCCCGCTAACTCGGGATTCATTGGTTCACTCATTTACTACTTGTGACTTACTTTACGGTTTTTACGTATTTTCACAAATTTGATACTTGTATTCCACCGCCACTACCCTCAGTTTCTTTTCTCAAGAATATTGTACTTAATATAATGCTTTCCTAAACTAGTTGGGAGCTTATTATTATATTTTTATAAATTTTTTGCAAAAATGCTTTAAGGGGCGTTCTCACGATTCAATTATCGTTGAGCAACTATGTTGAAACCTTGTTGACTACCACAACTCGTTTCCACGTTTCAACTTGCTGAATTCAACTGATGACTCACAACTCGTGACGCTGACGCTAGTTGTTCAACAAAAGTTAAACCCCATCCGACTTTCGTTGCTTCAACTAGCGAGTTGTTCAACGTAGTTGAAACAAGGTTCACATGATTCAATATACATTCAACTGACTTTCAACTTCTAGTTGTTCAACGACAATTGAATCGCGAGAACGCCCCTTCACCAATTATTTGATGAAAAAATATTACACTGTGGACAGACGGGATGAACTTTAATAGAAAAGATTACCTAGTACAATGTAATTGTCCATCTAACCTGAGGAGTAAAACAGCGCAATTACGGTGTACAACTGAATAAAACTCCAGTGGAGTTCTGGTAGAATTCTTTGAGAGTCAATATACTGATATGGTCACCGTCTTTTGTATTTTAAAAGAACAATTCTCCACACAATATCTCAGACTCAATAACTATGAATTTTAAAATAAAAATATTAACAATAAAAATTTTGACATCTCAGGGTCGTTGAAGGATTCGTTAATAATTTTGATTATTAGATTATTTAATTTTGAAAAGTTAATAATATAAAAATTTCAACCAACTTTTATTAATGCAAGCTTTATTACAAAAACTTATTTCTAAACTTAAACTAACACAAAAACTAAATCTACAAACACTCACACACAAACAACCATTCCTTCAAAGTAACGTTCTAATCCAATTACTGCTCCAATCCATATCAGTATTAATAATTACTATTTGTTTAACCTTTCCTTGATAAATCCAATTTGATTTATCAATAATTTATCTTTAATACACAATTATTCTTTATTGATAATGATTCAATATCTTATTATTGAAATTATTCAATTATTATATGAGTTTTATAGGAATTATAGGACATCCATAAAACCTTTCAACTTTTTTCACCTTCCCTAGTTGTCCCCAAAATCTCCCATTCCTTGGTTTTGTTTTAACACAAGCATCCTACTACATTATGTATATGTTACTGTAAAAGCCCGAACAATGGTAAATCCTAAAATTTCCCAGTAAAACCTAAGATTGACCAAGTAGTAAAACCTCGAAATATTATAAAATAGTTGTTTATTTCGTACTTTTACCAGCATTGGTAAATCTTAGGTTTTGCTTCAGAGACATGGTAAATGTTGAATGAGTAAGTAATTAATGACTTGCTGACTAGTCTGATATGAAAATTATTTCGTATTATATACGCTGATTTTATATATTACATATGTAAGTATAAAAATTACTAATGTTTTAAGCATTATAGCCCGACGTCTAATAAGTAGATTTTACTTATTTCTTCTACGAACAGCTAAATTTTCCCCAAGCCGCTGCACTTTTAAAACAAGATGTTTACGTTGATGACGTTGTTTCTGGTTGTAATACGCTGTTACAAGCACAAATTCTCCAAAGGGAATTAATCGAACTTCTAAGAAGAGGTGGTTTTTTACTACGCAAATGGGCAAGTAATGTACCCGAATTGCTGTCCGGGTTGGATTCCAGTTTGTGCCAAGAAGGTCTTTCGTTTGATAGTGAATCCGAATCCACCATCAAAATTCTAGGCTTACAGTGGCTTCCATCGCTTGATGTATTTTCTTTTAAAGTTGATACTATCAATCACACTTGTACTAAACGACAGATATTGTCCGAAATCGCAAGAATATTTGACCCACTTGGTTTTCTTGCCCCATTAATCTTTTTTTGCAAGCGATTAATTCAACATCTTTGGTGTTTAGGTTTAGATTGGGATGCTATCCCGCCAGATGAAGTAGTTGATCGCTGGAATTGTTACCGCCAGCAGCTTTTTTTAATTAGTAACATTCGTTTAAACCGCTACGTTTTTTCGCCAGATTACTCAAGCATTGAGTTACACGGATTCTGCGATTCATCGGAAGCAGGATATGCAGCCGTTGTTTATTTTCGTATCATTGATAATTCTAATACCGTTTCTGTTAAATTTGTAACAGCCAAAACTAAGGTTGCGCCATTAAAAAAACGGTCTTTGCCACAATTGGAATTGTGCGGAGCCTATCTCCTCTCCAATCTTATAGATACCATTGTTCAAATATACTCTGAAAAAATTAATAAAATTTTCGCTTGGACTGATTCCACAGTTGTTTTGGCTTGGTTACGTTCATCTCCACATCGTTGGAAAACGTTTGTTTCAAATAGGGTTAGCCATATTCAAGAACGCGTGCCACCTTCCTCGTGGCGTCATGTACGATCGGTGCATAATCCCGCTGATTGCGCATCTCGTGGTTTATTACCCCAGGAACTAATTTACCATCCTTTATGGTGGGCGGGGCCTCCTTGGCTTAAGGCTTCACCTAATTCTTGGCCCACGCAACAAGTCAATCAGTTAGATATTGAAAACGTAGTTACTGAGGAAGAAAGAAAGGTTAGGGCTTTTATTGTCCAAGATGACAATCTGAAGCCTTGGAATGAGTTATTAACCAAATATTCTTCGCTGAATAAAATTTTGCGCATAGTCACGTACATTTGTCGTTTTACTAAAAAACTTAGGAATATGCATCAACCCATGTCGGATACAATCACATCTTCTGAATTACACAATTCCTTACTTATATTAGTTAAACTAAATCAGCAAACGATAATTCACTTAATGATTGTTTGTATTCTGGTCCAAAATTACTACCACACATTGCAGATATATTACTAAAGTTCAGATCGCATAGAATTGTCTTTATCGCTGACATAAAGCAAATGTATCGGCAAATATTAATCGCACCCGCTTTCAGAAATTATCAACGAATTTTATGGAGGTTTTCGCCACATGAGCCGATCGAAGAATATGTCTTAAATACTGTTACCTACGGGGTTTCTTCTGCCCCATTTTTAGCAATAAGAACGCTTCATCAATTAGCTGATTTAGCTGAGGCGTCGAAGACTACACGCAATTTCGTTGTAGTACTATCTGGTTTAAAAACACAATGATGCGGTATATAATAACATTCAGATGATGTAATGGGTTCCTTTGCAATGGACATATGTCCACTATCAAGGTAATCTTTCATGAATTCTGAATAACGAATTCGAAGAGATTCATCGCGTGAAAATCTATTTTCTAAACAATAAAAGCGACGTAAAGCGACAGAGCGAGAATTGGGAAACTCGGGTCTGTGAATTGATTTAAAAGGCAACGCAACACTATATCTACCATTAAGTTCGCGAGATACTGATTGTTTGTACAATTTTTCGCCCATAACGTCATCTGGAGAAGGAGGAATTTCAACGCTAACTTCTTCAATTTCCCAATATTTCTTTAGCGTTGATTCTAAAGGTTCATTAGAAAGCGCAGTAAAAAAAGAGTTCAAATGGGTTGGTTGGTTAGCACATGCCTGACCAGATAAAACCCATCCGAAAATAGTATTTATAGCTGAGGGCGTATTATTTGATCCCAGTATTAAGCCTGGACGTAATAATTGCGTATAAATATCAGCACCTAGTAAAAGATCTACTTTTGCTGGGATACAAAATTGTGGATCTGCTAAGCGTAAGCCTGTAATATGTGTCCACGTAGAAGAATCTATTGGAAAGGCTGGAATATTATGCGAAATAGATGCAATGACGTGAGCATCAATCAAATATGATGGTTGTAACTCATCATGCGGGTATAGGCAGCAACTAACCGTTCCAGAAGATAGAAGAGCGGATGATGAACCTATTCCTTGAATTTGAATGCGGTTGGATTTAACACGTAATCCTAAGCGTTGAGCACAAGCAGCAGTTATAAAACTGCCCTCACTACCTCCATCGAGGATTGCTCTTATTGCGTGTGGATATCCGGATTCGTCACGAATATCTATCAGTGCTGTTGACAGCAACACTAATTTATTAGATGTGGCACTAACTAGAGCCGTTACTGAAGAAATCGTAGCGTTTGAATTTTCGAGTGTGTTATTTACAACAGTATTTGTAGGTTCTAATCGCACAACGTTCAAAGGTTCATCATTACGATTAGATTGCGAAGCGGAAGATTCAAAATGTAACAAACTGTGATGGTTTTTATTGCATTTTCGACAACGTGATTTTGACTTACAAGTTTTGGTGGTGTGAAAACCACTAAGGCAATTAATGCATAATTTTTTGGATTTTACCAATTCGTAGCGTTGCGTAGGTAGTTTCTCTACTAATTGTGGGCACGAGTAAGTTAAATGTATTTTACTACAGATAAAACATTTATTTGGTGATGTATGTTCCGTTGTAACATGGAACGTGCGTTTAGAATAATTATTTTGCTTAAAATTAGAGCATTTCGGTTTACACTGATCTAATACCAAACTTTGACCTTCGATGAAATCTTCTAACATACCAAACGTTGGGATTTCCTGCCTTAAATCACGGATTTCCGATTCGAACAATCTCCGTGTGTTTGAGTCTAATTTTTCCAAAAGGAGATTTAGCAGCATGAAATCTTCCAGAGAATCAGCGAATTTTAAAGCACGTAATGCTGCTACATTTTCCCGGAATTTATCACACAAATCGCGTAATCCTTTAGACGATTCTTCTTTTAGTTGAGGCAACGAAATCATTCCTTCCCAATAACGTGTAGCTAACTTCCTTTTATTGTCATATCTATTGACTAGATTTTGATAAGCGATTATATAGTTATCATCTGATAAATCTAAGGTCTTTACTAAATTTAAGGGTTCACCAGAAAGGCAGCTAATTAAATATTGAAATTTTTCTGTATTCGATAAATGTGAAGCGTTGTGAATTGTGGTATTAAATAATTGAATAAATGGCGACCATAATTCTAATTTACCATCGAAATTTCTTAAATTAATTTTAGGTAATCGAACATTTGAAAATTCCTTTATAACATGGGATGAATTGTTTGAAGACGGTATATCAACAGGTAATGTTTGGTCATAAAGAACTCCTATTTCAAAATACATAGCATCGAATTCCTTCCTTACCTCGTCTTCTGCTTGAAAATCAGGGTTTTCTTGTGCAGCTATAAGCGATATTACCTGATTGTGAGAGGTTTCCAATTTTGCGTAAATATCATCTGTTGTTTGATAGCGTCTCTTAAATAGTGGAATAAACGAATTATCGTTTTGTGCCGTTCTTGCGATATCTAGCGTTTCCTTTATTTTATTAATTAAGGCATTTCGAAAAGCGTAAGCTTCAGCAAATTTAGCGTTAACTTTAAGTGGCATTTTTAAATTTAAAAAAATTCAAAAACGATGCGAATTGAAAAAACTGATATGACAAAAATGTCAAAATTGACGTAACCAAATTATCTATTTTACCCTCAAACGTCACAATGACGTGCGTGCGTTTAGCGAAACTATTGTATGCAATATAACAATATGTTTAAACAAATATAAATAATGGGTAAAATATAAATTGGATAACCAATTCAGCCAATGTCCACTGCCAAAATTGAATGCGCTGTAATACCAGTAGTAGAATTGACCACTACACCGTTTCAATAATTAAAAGGTAAGAACAAAGGCATTCATATGATAACAGATATCAAACAAACAATCCGGCTCGAAGGACCAAAAAAATGTACGCGTGACAAATAATAATTTTTTCTCAATATGAATGTTTGATAAATAGGATTTGCCTCGACTCACCTTGATTGAAATTGAAAACAGCGTCACCCATCCCCTGCAGGAGCTGAGTGACGCTGTTTTCAATTTCAATCAAGGTGAGTCGAGGCAAATCCTATTTATCAAACATTCATATTGAGAAAAAATTATTATTTGTCACGCGTACATTTTTTGGGTGTTCATAAACAGTCGTCATCCCAGTAGGTTTTGACTTCAGAAACGTATGTCTATTAAAATTGAGCAAAAATGCAAACATCATTATTTACAACAGCAAGTTTTATTTTTATTTATAACTGTCAAACAATGTGTCAAAAGTAAACCAAACTGAACTGAGATTACAATAACTGTTGGAAATGGTGACCATTTTCTTGAATACACAAATTAACTCTTCGCTTCATGCTTTCAAATACATTTATTAGCATATCTGGTGTTATTTGGTCGCACTGGTGTTGAATGCTGTTTTTCAAATCCCCCAATGTGTGTACTGGGTTTCTAAACACATTATTTTTAATGTACGGAAACACGAAATAATCCAAAGGCGTAAGGTCGCAAGAACGTGGTGGGTAAAGGTCTTTACTTATTAAACGGTCATCGAAAAATTCTCGTAAATAATTTAAAGTAACATGTGCAACGTGCGGACGCGCAGAATCCTGTTGAAAATATCCGGTTTGCAACTCGTCATCGTGGAGTTGATTTATAAACGGTTCCAGCATTATGTTCCGATAGTTTTCAGCATTTATAGTCTCTTCAAAAAATATTGGGCCTATTATTCTTCTACGACTTACTGCTAACCACAACCCTATTTTAACAGGATGCATCGTTGCTTCTCTAAAGTAATGAGGGTTTTCGGTTCCCCACATACGCATATTTTGTGCATTAATGTAACCATTCAAGTGCACCCAGGCCTCGTCTGAAAAAAATGTCTTATCGAGTACATCATTGTTGTTCAAAATTTCATTAAACCACTGGCAGTACTGAACTCTTTTCACATAATCTGGACCTAACAGCTCCTGGTACATTTGTAATTTGTATGGATGCGAGTGAATATCCTTTTTTAAAACATTGTACAAAGTTGTTGTACGAATGTCTAGTTCTTGGGAAAGCCTTCGAACTGAAGATGTAGGTCGCTCTTCGATCGCGTTTCTAACCATATTGACAACATATTCCGTGCGAAGTCTAGGTCTTCCACCTCCCCGTTGTTTATCAGTTGAAGCAGTTTCCCGAAAATTTGCAAGTGATCTGCTCAACTGCTTCCTAAACTGATTGTGGTTAAACACTACATTTGGAAACCACAATCTGAATTCATTTTTAGAAGCTTCGATCGAGTATTGCCATTCTCCATTTTCCAGTACTCCATTGCGAAAATAACTTTCGAGCATAAATGCTTTCTGTTGCGGCGTAAACATGATTTCAAAACTGAACAAACCTAAACGCGCTATGACAGTACTCAATGACGTTTCATAAAACTAGTTGACGTTTTCCAAGCTTCATTGTGTTGCACGAATTAATCAAAGATATAAAATTTTGTTTTTAAAGGCAACTGGGATGACGACTGTTTGTGAACACACGTTAATTACTTACTTTATTTCGTGTTCATTATTGATGTGATCTCATTCTATAATTATTTTTAATAAATACTTTCCATTTTTACCATGTTTTATTCACAAAAACATCTTTTACCAATCACCATTGGTAAATCCTAGCTTGTACCAAACTCAAATGGTAAAACACCGAAAAATCTGTTTCTTTTCTTTCAGTCCTAACATTTACTAACTCATATTGGTAAATCTTAAGATTTAACACGTAAAACCTAACATTTACCACTATTCGAGCTTTTACAGTAACATACAGTGTCCGCCAAAAAGTCTGCACCATATGGAAAACTTTTTTTATTTAATTGTTTTTTTTTACGGGTTTCAGCATTAGTTTCAGCATGATTAATAACCACAAAATTGCCAAAAATATTTGTCATGTCACAACTATGACACCTCCAAAATATCATTAGAAATTTTAAAATGGCCTGAAATGCCCTTATTTATCAAAATATGGAAAAGTGCCATAAGGAAAAGTTGTTTGTAATTGCATTAAAAATCTAAATGTGAAGTTTGGTTTGAAAATTTAAATGTTTTAGTTTTTTTATTTTTTTCCAAAAATATGTAACATTTAGGGCGGGTTGCACAAACATGATTTAACAGCTTGGTTAAATTAATCATTCGTTAAAGTGAACAAAATCGAATCAAAATTCGAATGCATATGACAAGTAACACATTAGTAAACAAAAAATGATGCTCTTTTGTTAACTTTGATCATTCGTTAATTTAACAAAAGCTTTGTGCAACCGGCCCTTAATGTTTTTTGTGTATGTTTTATTTAGTGATCTAAATTTGATTTAAATGAACAATCGTTTCTTTAATATTTAAGCCCATTATCGTGCAAAATTCCACAGTAAGGGTTCAGAATTACTGAAAATAGTCCACGATTGTCCTGTTGTTTTTTGTAAAAACGTTTTTTTGCCATTATTAATTACATTTAAAACAGAAATGCAACATTTATGTATTTTTTGCATTGAAATATTTCAAATTAACTCAACTGTAAACAAAAAATACACGAAAAACATTAAATGTTACATATTTTTGGAAAAAAATGAAAACATTTAAATTTTCAACCAAACTTCACATTTAGATTCTTAATGTAATTTAAAACAACTTTTCCTTATGGTACTTTTCCATATTTTGATAAATAAGGGCATTTCAGGCCATTTTAAAATTTCTAATTCTAATTTTGTGGTTATTAATCATGCTGAAACCCGTTTAAAAAAAAACAATTGAATAAAAAAGCTTTCCATATGGTGCAAACTTTTTGGCGGACACTGTATGTTACTGTAAAAGCAAAAAATAAGCTCTTTAATGAATCCATAGCCTACTATGGTTGCCATTTAAAAAAACGTAAGTTTGGCTTATATCTCAAAAATCGAGAGTGCTATGACTTTGTAGATATTTTTTTATAATTCTACGTAAAAATATCTACAAGAAACATATTTCACTTTGGTTTTAGAATAGGTGGTTATGGAATTATAAAACATTTTAAAAATCGCATGTTTTTAGTTTTTTCGAAATATATGAAAAAGTTGAAAGTGTACGTCAAATGTCAAACTGGCATCTAATTTCTCGTGAAATTCTGCCCAACTTTGCTAATTTAGCCGACTCTCTAACTTCTATAATAACAAAGTTACCCATACAGCACAGGTACATTATTGTCACCCTGTATACACATAAAACGTTACTGTGACTACTATTTACAACAAATACAATAATATATAATACATGGTCGTAAAACAGATAACAATAAATACTTAAAATAAACTTTACTTATTTACATAATTGAATATTTAAATCTTGCATCCTAAAAGTGTTTTCCAAATTTATATCACTTCAATATGTGTAAAAAGATAGGCAAATGGAGTTCCGTGGAATTCCTTGTTGTATTTTCATCGATTTCCGGTGAAATTGAGTCTCTTCTATCCAGTGTCTATATATTGTACTGTAACTTACGTTGGATACGACAATATTCAAAAATAATTTACTTTGCTTTAATTTAATTTGCTTTTAGAGATCTCTCTTCTCGGGTCGTTATGTAGGTTCGTTGTTTGTTCAAATTTATATTTAATTAACCAAAATAAAACTACTCAAATTTTATAATGCAGATTTTTTTTTATTATCTTGTTTTCCCTATCAGCCCTACTAAAAATTATCTTAAAATATTTTTATACACTCACTATTTACTTTTAACTTCCCCTTCTTTTCCAACAATTTCTTTATCCCCAAAAACCAAAAATTCAATCTGCCTCTGCTTGAAGTTGCCCCCACTCGAATTGCTTTTTCTTGAACTGCTTTTGCTCGAACTGCTTCTGCTTGAAGTTCAGTCTTCACTTGATTTTTCTTCAAATTCACTTTCTTTTTATTTAATACTGGTTCTTTATCTTGTTAACTGTTTTTATAGTTAATTATTTATTTGATATTTATTCTTTTTGGGACGAGCAACTTAATCTCGTTGTTCTCCCTTCGATTGCAAAATATCAACTCAATTATAAAATTGTTTTTCTGTATCCCGGATTTTTAACTCACATTTGTTTTTCACTATAACGACTATTTACAAGGTTTCTAAAGTAACTTATTTTACGTTTCTAAGACTATTAATTTAGTTAATTATTTACTAATGATCACTATAATAACTTAAATTTAATCTAGCTATCTTAATAGTATATTATTATATGAGCGATTATGACAGCCATTATTCACGAAGATGACGTTTGAGCCCACTAGCCGCTATAATTCACTGCAGTGAATAATAGGTACTATTTTTCACGAAGAAAATGCTAATAATTGCAATATAATTAAATAGGTGTAGAAAAAATTTATATTACAATCTTTTATAATTTAAAAAAAATCTGCATTCCCAATCTTTGCAAAATAATAGTTTCGTTAATAACTCAAAAATAACATAACCTTTAATTATAGGCATCCAAATTAAATATCACTTCAATATAGATAATAAAGATTGTTGTTGATATACTTAAATTTATATTAAAATGTTGCTCAAACTAATGATTTAATTTTTTACAGGGATAAATTGGCAGCGGTGAAACTTAATCGATACAAAGATGATCTATTATTTTTCATGTTTTATAATAACTGTGGTGATGTTCTTCAAGTTGCTGCAGCAACAGAATTGTGAGTATATAAATAATAATTTCCGTTATAACATAACATTTATAATATTTTTGTAATAGGTATAGTCGAGAATGGCGATATCATACAGAAGAAAAAGTATGGATTACGCAAGTTCCTGGTATGGTGCTTCTTGAAAAGACTTCTACATACGAGCGAGGCACGTACTACTTTTTTGATGCACACAATTGGAGGAAAGTGGCAAAAGAATTCCACTTAGACTACAGTAAACTCGAGGGTCGACCGGTTATTCAACAAGCCATGCACAACGCTACGTAAAACCATGGCTCGATTCCATGACGCACCGCAAACGAAAGCTGTACATGTATCATCCGTTGTATAAGATTTACGTCTTAGTTTTTGGTTGTCGCTATAATGGCATTTTTGTTTATCACATTTGGATAAGTATTAAATAAAGTCAAGTTCTAAATATTTGCCAGCTTTCGTTTTCTTGTAAAGTAATGTACAGTAATAAATCATGCGCAAGTATATAATATACAATCCTTTACAGTGTTTATGTTTAAATTACATTTTATTATAACGTGTAAATTTCTTTATCGTGAAATATATATAAAAAAGTACTTTAAAAAAAAATTAATACGAGTCTAATGCCCGTACTTATAGACGAAACTCAATCTCGGACTTGAGAACTGCTCAGCCGAGAATGCGTATACGTCAAACGACGAAATACGCCTCGAGCTCGTCTCAAGGTAGAGTGTGACCAACCTTGAGTAATGCTCAAGTCTGAGATCGAGCAAAGTATCGACTATAAGTACGGGCATAAGTTATGAAGATATTTAATATAATTTTACTTTTACTTAAACAGCATGGAGAAAAGAATTCATATTGCCAACTGTAATCTCCGGCTATTTTCAACCGTTGGTTAGTCTAAAACATTTTATTGGAACAACCAATAATTGTAATAAGTGGCAATTGAACGATGCTCCCGAAAATTATGCAGTAAGTATAAGTAACGAATAACATGCATCAATTCAAAATATTCAAAAAATAAGTTGTCGACTGCTATGTAAACAATCAGGTCTTGTGATTGGTACACTACTGAAATAGTAAACAAATGATGTATTGGTCATATAAAGGGAAGAATATTGAACTCCTTACGAAGAGGTAAAATAATATGACTAAAGAATAATGATCAGCATATCTAAGGATTAAAAAGGTATAAACGAAGGCTTTAGTCAATATCATTTTATGCAACATTATTATTATTATAAGTCATCTTCATTCTTGGTTAGAATATTGCCACTTGTTTTGGAAGTATATAATCCTCTTGTTGGGGTGGATTTTTACTTCCTCCATACCTTCCTAGTTCTTGTTTTCTCCCTCCACTCCATAATTTTCATGTTTCTTAGACCTTCTATTAATCTTCATACCATCGGTCTTCCCTTTGGCCTATTCATTTCTGGTTTGCATGTTATTACTTTTATAGATAAAGTCCAAATTGAAAATACAAACATAAATGAAAAATGGGAGTTGATGAAGCAGATAATGCATGATATTTGTCAAGACAATTTAAAACCCAAAATAATAAAGAAAAAACAAAACTGGATGACAAATGTAGTACTGCAATTAATGGAAGAACAAAAACGATAATAAATTAATATAAAACAATAAACAAACTTATAAAACAAAAATCAGAATAGCAGAAGAAGAATGGTTGTCCCCCGCAATGCATCAAAGTTGAAGAACTGCATCAGAATTTCAACTGGCATACAAAAATATTGTTAAAATTTTGTTACTACAAACATAGCAGACGATATGACCAATTCATAAATGCCGAAAATTTGACGTTGACAGTTAAGCGCCCTACACACGATGAGACAGTCTCAAGTAGTGCATTGCCTACACACGCTTGAAACAGTATCAGTTACAAAAACAGTTTTAATGAAAGAGAATGGCGCTACGGGATCTTTCCTTAAAAAAAAGATTGCTGTTGGTGTAGCTGCAGCTTTGTGTTTAGAAGAAGAAAGTCTACGTAAAAAAAGAAAATGGGCTAAAAATTGGCTCCAAAAGCGGCGCCAGTTTTCTCATATGCAATTGATACAAGAACTGCGACAAAATGAGCCATAAGATTTGTTAAATTATATACGAATGGACAAAGAAACATTTCATTTAATTTTAAATCGGATTCGACCATACATTGAAAAAAACAACAGTAATGAGAGAAGCCGTGTCTGGTGTAGAGCTTCGTTAAGATATTTGGCTACCGGAAGAAGTTACGAAGATTTAAAGTTTTCTTGCGCGATTTCCCCGCAGTTGTTACATAAAATAATTCCAGAAAGTTTGTTGGGCAATATACACGGTGATGCAGAAATAAGTGGCGTAACTTTAAGGAGAGGTAAATATTGACGAAATATTAAATATCGTTTTTTTCTAGATACGGTGGTTTTCATTTTACAGGGTGATAAAGAAGGTTCAAAAACTTTATATTTCGTCGGATATCTTATCTCAGCACACAGATATGAATTTCAAAAAAGGAACATGTTAATTATTCATAGTGTCCTATAAATTGCACATAATCTTGATAACTTAGAATATTTCAGTGACGTAGAAACAGGGGCCACGGAACACATTTTGATGCAAAACTTTGTGTACACCCTGTATATCGTGAGATTAATGTATGCCCGTGATTCTCCATTCGATATCGCAAAAACGGTACTCTTTGTTGGACTCGCAAAAACGTTTCGTTTTCGAGATTTTTTAATTTTTGTTCAGACAGGGTGGCGTTTTCTGGAAAAACCTTAAAAACCCTGGAAAAGTCAGGGAATTTTTTATACCTGGAAAAGTCAGGGATTTTTTTTTAAAGTCTGTGAAAAGGCCGAAAATATTTTAAGTAATAAGTTTTGCCCAAAGACTGACCAATTTAAAACTAATACAATGCTAAAACCTTTTTTCCACTACCGTCGACATAAGCACAACTTAAGAATACGGATATTAGAATCGTAAGTTGTTTATTAGACTCTCCTTTACAATGGGAAATAATACTGCCAATTAAGTTCCTACAACAATAATGGAAATAACACTAGTTTTCAATTTTTATTGTAAATAATCCAAATTAACAATTTAAATTCAATAATTTGATACAGAAAAATTACTTTTACTAAATCCCACCAAAATTAAATACAATTTAACAATTACAAAAAGATTAATTTATTTGTTATAAATGTATGCTCTTTTTTCATAGATGCACTTTGTACAGATTCCTAATTAACATTTGGACCTTGATTTAGTTCGAGTCTGGGTGAATCGATTAATGCATCTCCTGCAAACGTTGATAACAATCCGACTTCAGAAATTGATTAATCTATATTTATTTCTTTTCCTGCTTCAGTCTTCGTATTAACGTCAGCACTTTTCCCACTTTTGTTATAAAATATTTTGTTAGCAACATCCGGTTTATTATTAATTTACTCGGCTACATAACCTCCCGCAATTTGTGAGGACTTCCAGCCTCCGTGCCCTTTGAGTTCTATAATATCTACCCCGGAATTTACTCCATTACCTTGTTCAAGTTGTCCTTAGAAGTGGCTGTTGGATTCTTTTTAGTTTTGTATAGATCTTCATAATAGGTTTTGCAAATATCAAGCATTACTTTCCTGTCATTCGTTATGTTTCCTTGGTTATCCTTAAAATTGATGACTTTCTTCTGTTTCCCATAGTGTTGTTTAATGTTTTTTAGGCTTTTATTATTCTCTATCACCTGCTGTATGTAAATTTCCTGTTGTTCTTTCCTTTCTTCTTTTATCTGTTTTCTTATATTTTTATTTAGTTCTCTATATTCCTCAGTATCGCCTGGACCTTCGTTTATTACTTTTCTTCCTTTTTCTATCATTTCTTTGGATTTCTTATTTGTAGTTACCTTTTTCTTATTCTGCAATGCTGCTACTTCTAACACTGTTTGAAGTAGTTTTGTAGTAATATGATTGTTTGCTTCATCCATCGTCAGTTGTTTCATACTTTCTTCCACTTGACCCAACCTAGTTTTATATGGTTCTCTCTTTTCACTTAGTAGAGCTTTGTCTATTTTTATTATTTTCTTGATAGGGTTTTTTCTTGGGGTAATTCCAAACACTTCTATTGTTGCTCGAACCATTCTGTGATCGCTGCCGATCGATACATTGTTTATCACTGTCACATCTTTAATAGCTTGTTTTTCTTTTGTTAGTATAAAGTCAATTTCATTCCTTGTTACGCCGTCCGGAGAACCCCACGTCCATTTTCTCTGTCCTTTTTTCTTGAAAAACGAATTCATTGCGAATAAATTTTGAGCCTCCAAATAGTTCATCAACGTTTCTCCCCATATTGTTTCTTGTGCCATATCCGAAGTTTCCCATTTTATCCTCGGTTTTTTCCTTTTTCATTCCCAGCTTGGCGTTGAAGTCGCCTATTACTAGAGTATAATCTGTTCGTTCTGAGCTGAGTGCTTTTGTTATTTCTTCATAGAATGCTTCAACTTATTCCTCATCGTGGGTTGATGTTGGCGCATACACCCGTACTATTTTTAGTTTTTTATTTTTGTGAAGTTTAATTACTATCAGTGCTACTCTTTCTGAATATGCCTCGTATCTTGTGACACTTTCACCGTGCTTTTTGTTAATTAGAAATCCTACGCCGTCTAAACTCTGATCTTCTCTCCCTTTACAATATAGAACGTTTCCTGACGGTAGCTTGCTACATATTTCCCCTCGTCTTCTAGTTTCTGCGAGGCCAATTATGTCCCATTTCAGCTTTTCTAGTTCCATTTCGAGTTCTATTAGTTTTTCGTCTCCTAGTAATGTTCTTACATTAAGGGTTGCTATATTTAACTTTGTTGTTGTTTTAGGCGAATTTTTGCATCCCCCAGATTCCTTGAGGCAGACCTTCTTTTTGAAGGTGTGGGATTTAACACCCACCTGGGGACCATACCCTTTTGTTTTAATATTCACCATGTTTTGTTTGGGGGGTTAGGATTTAAAACACCACGCTATCCTACTGTGGGTTGGTGAGTGGGAGGATTGGAAAGGATAAATATGGTATGTAAGGGAATTTAGGTTGGGACACACCGTCTCTCGGTAGGGATTGAGAAAGAAGTGTGGCTCGCGTGGACAGGGCCGCTTCCCTGAAGTAGACCTATCCCTATCGGGATCATAGAGAGTGTTTACCCGCTACCCATAGCTTATACATACTTATTATAAAATTCTCGCGGATTTTTTTTCATTGAAATCTGATGAAACTCACTTTTTATTATACTTTTAATGTTTTTAGGAAAAATATTGAAAATGATGATTCAATTTCGAATAAAAACAACACGATGCCGTGAATTTTCAAAAGAAAAATAGTTTTTTGCAAACAGTATTTTTTCAAGAGAGTCCAGGTAGGCAATTATTTATCGAAATAAGTTGATTCTACACGTTTCATCAGATTTCAATTAAAATTCCGCAAGAATTTTGTATAGTCCAGTCAATAAAGGGATTGTAGAATGCATGGAGGGTGTCACAATTTTTGACTTCGGGGCTTTGTTTGGAGTCGTTCGGAGGTAAACATACTAAAAGTCCCCGGACATAGGTGTGGAGTGGGGTGCAGGGGGGGACTGAGAAGGTCTCTTTTTGTTTTTTTGCTTATATCTAGAAGATGGTGCATCTTAGCAAAAAAGTCATTATATACAAAATCAAAGCTGATACATTTTTGCTTTTTTAAGTTTTTTTCTATCTCCAACCGTTTATGAGAAATCCGCTATCAAAAATCGTTAATATTCGCAAGAAACTATTTTGCCTCCCGTTTTTCGTTAAACTTTTCTCTCTAGCACCTCATCTCTTCGGTTTACAGAAAAATTCCCACAAAAGAAGTTGTACAGGATTAAATTTCCTTCAAAATGGTATACAGGGTATCTCAGACATGACTCCCCAGGCCGATAACTTTGTTATTTTTAAAAATAATTATAATAAACTATATATATTCGTAAATGGGAGCAAATTCTCTATAAGATGGGGAAAGAAAATGTTAGAAAATCTGTACTCATATTATGGCAGCGATATTCAACTTTTTTTTTTCAAATTGCACACTATGCTTTTTTTCCTTCATTCTGATAGTACTTTTTATTCTCTTTATAACCATCTAAACCAATATTGGTCTTACATAAGAAAATTCTCGAAAAAAATGCGATTGAAAGTTGAAGTCTAGGTTTGCCATGGAAACAACCGATTGACGTAATTTGTACTCGTCGGCGATAAAAACAATAGCGGATACCTTTCTGCATACAACCTTGCTGCTCTTCTTGCATTCCTCTCGCATAAACCATAAATAAGGATCATATCAAGCTTTTCAGAATTAGTGTAATTCATTTCTAATACTCCTATGATTTTAAACAAGAACATACAAATACAGAAAGAGCACTTGCCATTCTTTACAACGTAAATTGCAATTGTTTTACAGCTATACGCTATTGTTTTCATCGCCGACGAGTACAAATTACAACAATCAGTTGTTTCCATGGCAAACCTAGACTTCAACTTTCAATCGTATTTTTTTCGAGAATTTTCTTATGTAGGACCCATATTGGTTTACACGGTTATAAAGAGAATAAAAAGTACTATCAGAATGAGCGAAAAAAAGCATAGTGTGCAATTTGAAAAAAAAAAGTTGAATATCGCTGCCATAATATGAGTACAGATTTTCTAACATTTTCTTTCCCCATCTTATAGAGAATTTGCTCCCATTTACGAATATATATAGTTTATTATAGTTATTTTTTAAAATAACAAAGTTATAGGCCTGGGGAGTCATGTCTGAGACACCCTGTATACTTTTTATATTTTTTTTTCGAAAATTAGCGATTTAAACGGTTGGAGATATAAAAAAACTTTACCAACCAAAAATGTGGGAAATTTTAACACCTTTGATTTTGTATATAATAACTTTTTCGCTAAGACGGACCATATTCAAGATATAAGCAAAAAACCTAAAAAAGGAATCTTCTCGGTCCCCCCCTGCACCCTGCTCACCTCCTATGTCCGGGGACTTTTAGTATGTTTACCTCCTAACGACTCCAAACAAAGCCCTGAAGTCAAAAATTGTGACACCCTCCATGTATTCTACACCCCCCTATTGAGCGTTCGTTGACTGGACTAGTAGTATACTTGGAAAATTAAAAAAAATGATTAAAAATAATAAGTCCGAATTTTTAGCTGAAAATTTGCATACAGACGTAAAATGCCATTCTGAACAACTTTTCCAAATAAAATTTTTCGCGAAAATTATAAATAAGGCCACTTCTAAAGATTTTTTTCAAAAAGTGTCAAATTTGACAGGTACAGAATGGCATTTAATTTTTTTAATTTCTGTCCATGTAGGATTTTGATTTTACATCCCACAAGCATGGGAAACTCCTATACTTATTAATAAAATCTTCCCAAAAGTCCCTATTCCATTCTAAAATTACAAAACTACATTAAGTATTTGTTTAAAAGATTTACTTAGTAATTATTTACTACCTGATCACACCACATAATACTCAATACTGCACTGTTGTTGGGGGTTTATATTTTGGTTGCGCGACAGTAATACACACGTTGATACATGTCGAGACATGTCTCAGTCTCCCCTCTGGGTTGGTCTCACTTCTCACTGCAACGGTTGCAGCGAGACCGGCTGAGAGATGAGACTGCCCTACATACCATGAGATTTGTCTCCGAGACTTGTGTATCGCAACCTGCCTCGAAACAAATCTCATCGTGTGTAGGGCGCTTTAAGGAATTTTTGTCAACAGATATTAATTTACAAAAATTACGTCGGCCTTGACGTTTTCTTTTTGGTATACGTAAATTGACCTACAGTATTTTTCACCTAGGATTTGGGTTGTGACGTCAACGCGCTGTTGATAAATTCACAATCCAACTATACTTCATCTCTTTCTAAACTAGGTTTTCATTACCTATTGCGCACGAGGGCGTGTCTAAACAGACAGTTTTTGGGCGGGGCAAGTTGACGTCACGACCGAAATACTAGATGAAAAATACTGTATGTTCGCATTTCATAAATTTGATTGGTCCTTGATTTGCCTATGTTCGCATTTCATAAATTTGCACTGTATAAACATAATAATGGAACTACCGGGTGATCCAGAAATAAGAAATTATAGCAGGTCGTGACCTAGTTACCAAAGTTGGTATCCCGTGATTCGCCTACTGTGAGCGTAAACAGAGACACTATTGACCATTGAAGAGGTTACGTTAACTGTCAAAATCATGAAACAATATTATTGTCCGTGTTTTAAATAATAGTAATTGCCGGTTTGTAGGCAGTCTAAATAAATAATTTTACTTTATTTAATAACCATAATAGTATTTTATGTGTCTAGGACGAAAAGAAAGTCTTTAAGGTATGAGTAAGTTGTTTACGGCCGAGGCCGTAATTACTTGCGAGTACCTTAAAGACACTTTTCGTCTAAGGTACATACATCATTTTATGTCTTATTGGTTTCTAAAGTTGTTAAATTATTAAAAGAAATCTCCACTAATTTGTAGCAGTATTAGTTTTACTTTTAAGTAGGTAATCTAAGACGCAACTGTTCGGATATCCTAGCAACTGGCATTTATATAACAAAAAGTGACACTTTACAGTCCTAGGACTTTAAAATGATACTTTAAAGTTCTAGGACTTTAAAGTTTCACTTTTTATTCTATAAATCGTTCGAAAAACGTTGCTTTAGAAACCAGTATGACATAAATGTAATTACGTCCAACAATGCTTTTATTTTAGGTTACACATATTCTTAAAATGTCATTTATTTTCCAAGTAACAAATCAGATTACCATTGATATGAAATTTAAAAAAATGAGAAGCAAATGTTACCAACCTTAACAGCTTAATCAGGGCCTGCCCTAATTCCCTTTTTCCTGGATCGCCCGGTATATTGTTAGATGACAAAAATAATATTCTAATTGATATAGAAGATAAACTAAAAGCGTGGAAGGAATATATAAAACAATTATTCGAAGATGAACGGCTAAATAATAATAATTTAAGAAACACTGGTACCAATAAAGGACATGACCACAAAAAGCTCTGTTGAGAGGAAGAACATAAGCACAAACACATAGCAAAATCTAAAAAAGGAGACATCGCCAAAGACGACCTTGGCAATGAAAAATGGAAAAGAGAAAATAAACAAACGAACAAAACTAGCATACCTACACGATAAAAGAAGATAACAAAAATATTAACTTAAATAACATACAACTTAAACTACAGGAAAAATGCTGTAACGAGCTGCTGCTTGTGGGATCATGTGCGTCATCCACCGAAAAGCTTCCAGAGCGTTCGACGGTTACTCATTCTCGCGCGACTACGGGAACGTTCTGGTAGGACGAAGCTGGGATATAAATAAGGCTCGACCAAACGAACACGGGCAGTCTAATCCAGCCTACATAAACGGTCGCGAATATGTGCGCCGGTAAAGTTAATATAAATGTACGTGAATAGTTATAAATAAACAAACTGTACAAATAAATTAATTAGTGTTACGGGTTAATATTAGTGTTTTGTATTAGAATTAATATTCGTGTTGTGTTTTAGTGTTAAGTTGTTATTTCGTGTTTCTTCGTTGCTTAATAATTTTAATATTTGTTAATAAATAATTCACACAACGAACCGAAGTTTTAAATAAACGTTTTAAAACCGTTACAATACGATTCACTAGAACAGAAACTCCAAGCAGCAACAAGAACAATATGCACAAAACAAGCCACACCTAAAACAAGTAAAAACTTTTCAGACGAAACCCTTGCACTGATACAACAAAGAGAAAACTTAAAACCCACCAGAAACGCATCCACAATCAATAAAATCAAATATTGTGAAATAAACAAAGCAATTTAAAAAAACCAATCAGAAGAGATAAAAGAAATAGAGAAAATCAACTTATAGACAAAATATTAGCAGAATCCAACTCTACCAAAAAAATAAATAAGAACTTTGTAATAGAAAACCACAAATACACAAGATAAGGGACATAACCAACCGAACCAAAATGATTAGGTAGGTACCTACTGACTTTGACAAAATTCTAAAAACAATCACAACATTCTACAGAACTATGTACAGGGTTATCCATTTTTGACACTTTTGCTGGGTATCTCGGTAATTATTGAATATATCAAAAAACTGATGCAGGTGTCATGAGATGTTTTTGGGAGAAATTAAAAATGGTAAAAGCAGAATTTAAAAATATTCGCTCTTATAGAAGATACGGGGGTAAATTGAAAAATTGGCGATTTTAGAATTGACCACTATAATCTTTATTACTAATAATAGAACAAATTGTTTAATATAAAAGTTTCTTAGTTTGCTAAGTAGAATATGAGGCCGCTTGCAAATCCCATCTACGGGGTCAGGTCAAAAAGTTATCGGAGCTAACTTTCTTATTTTAAATGGCACACCCTATATATTTTCAGCCAAAAAATATGCATTTTTAATTCTCGTTTCAAACATATAACATACAATATATTTTATTATTTAAATAAGTGAACAGTTTCAATTTTCATATTAAATCAGTAGTAGGCCGTGCATTATGAACTAAGAAACCGAAATAAAAGATCCCATTTTTCGTAAAAAATAATTATTGTTAGTTATTAAAGTAAAATAACTTGCATCTAAAATAATTTTGGTACAAAAATATCAATATCATTATCATTACTGTTTGACCGTTAACTTAAATTATTTTTCCTATATAAGTAAAAGCAATAAAAAAAATGTCAAATTGGTTTTTATATTATATTAATAACTAACAATAATTATTTTTTACGAAAAATGGGATCTTTTATTTCGGTTTCTTAGTTCATAATGCACGGCCTACCACTGATTTAATATAAAAATTGAAACTGTTCACTTATTTAAATAATAAAATATATTGTATGTTATATGTTTGAAACGAGAATTAAAAATGCATATTTTTTGGCTGAAAATATATAGGGTGTGCCATTTAAAATAAGAAAGTTAGCTCCGTTAACTTTTTGACCTGACCCCGTAGATACGATTTTCAAGTGGCCTCATATTCTACTTAGCAAACTAAGAAACTTTTATATTAAACAATTTGTTCTATTATTAGTAATAAAGATTATAGTGGTCAATTCTAAAATCGCCAATTTTTCAATTTACCCCCGTATCTTCTATAAGAGCGAATATTTTTAAATTCTGCTTTTACCATTTTTAATTTCTCCCAAAAACATCTCATGACACCTGCATCAGTTTTTTGATATATTCAATAATTACCGAGATACCCAGCAAAAGTGTCAAAAATGGATAACCCTGTACAAGGTGGTCCAAATTGGACACTTTTGATAGGAAACGCCAATTTCTAGAGGAGATAGAAAAAACTAACCTACATGTTACGAGCTCGATTTTTGTGAGAAAGTGAATGCCGAAAACCGCACATCGATATCTTGAACTGTTTAGAAGATATAGGGTGGTTTTCAATTTTGTGCATTTTTGACCCACCCCCGTAACTTATTTATTTATGAATATTTTTTGTTTCTGTAAAAACATTCTTAAGGCACTTTTTTTAAAGGAATCCAATGGCGTCCCAGGTTTTTTTGTAAAAAGAATGGTTTTGAAGATATGACATAAACTTGTATTTTTTCTTATGGACTACCCTATATATTTTTGCATATTCTTTTTCTAAATATATAAAATACTTGCTACTTTGCTTTTTAAACATGTATTTTATAGCAGCTGTAAGTTTATTTCGTTTTATTGTTCAACATGGCACTCCAGATTAACAAAATTCATCTATAGTATTTTAGAAACAGCAATAAGAAAAAATACAAGTTTATGTCATAGCTTCAAAACCATTCTTTTTACAAAAAAACTTGGGACACCATTGGATTCCTTTAAAAAAAGTGCCTTAAGAATGTTTTTACAGAAACAAAAAATATTCATAAATAAATAAGTTACGTGGGTGGGTCAAAAATGCACAAAATTGAAAACCACCCTATATCTTCTAAACAGTTCAAGATATCGATGTGCGGTTTTCGGCATTCACTTTCTCACAAAAATCGAGCTCGTAACATGTAGGTTAGTTTTTTTCTATCTCCTCTAGAAATTGGTGTTTCCTATCAAAAGTGTCCAATTTGGACCACCTTGTACATATCCAGTTCAAACCTAAATAAACCCCTAGACAAAATAGAAGACGAGATACTAATATCTGGAATACAAAAATCGGAAATAAGAAGATATATTAAGAAAATGAAGATTGAGAAAGCGGCAGGGGCGGATGGAATACCCAACGAAATTATCAAAAGTGGAGTAGAAAATATCATAGAAGAACTCTGGAATATTTTTAACGAGATACTAAGAACTCAAAAAATACCAAAGCAATAACTGAAATAATACTAATTCATAAAAAAGGAGATAAGTCCGATTTGAACAACTACCGGTCAGCATTACTACAAACTCTATACCGGGTGTTTGACTTAAGGGGCGAACATAGGGAAATAGCATGGGAAATCGTATATATGCAGATTCCTGCTCCCCGTTTGAGTTGATAGGATTGATAGTGGTACAAATCGAAAGACAAAAAAATGCGCTTAATTTGATATTACTTTACTTGAATTTGTTGCTTGTTTCAGAAGGAAACTGCAATAAATAATTTGCATCTTATTCACAAAAAACAGATTAGCCATGATCAAAGTTGAAGTTTCTTTATGCCAAAATTAATTTTATTTCTGTCAGTTATCAATTCACGTATCACGTATCTACCTAATTACTATGAATAGTAATGTTGAATATTTTAGTGAGGAGAGGGTATTTATTAGAGCTGTTGAAATTTTTAAGTTTTTATCCGGTTATCCGGTTATGAGAATTTATCCGGTTATCCGGTTATGAGAATTTATCCGATTTTATCCGATTTCGACTAACCAGATATTTTTATTCGTAGATAATTTTTATCCGCGGATAATAGTTATCGTGTATAATTTTTATCTGAGGATAACACGGATATTTTTATCCGCGGATAATTTTTATCTGCGGTTAACACGGATATTTTTGTATCCGCGGTTAATTTATGTCTGAGGACAAAACGAATATTTTCATATACGGATGGATAACACGGATATTTTGTACCCGCGACAAAAAATAAAAAATAAAAAAACGGTTTTATATAAATTTTATTTATTAAAAAACAACAGACACCCTTAGGTACAAAAAAATATAAAATCTTAAAACTATGAACACCTTAAAATTAGAGAAATAGAAAATTAAACTGAAAGATTTTGATTTTTTAAATTTAAATTTACAAAAATTAAGTTTCTTCGGTATTAATAGAATCAATAGAATGCAGAGTTGCAGACAGCAAAATCTAAGTTGGTTAGTTGTTTTGTTGTTTAATAATGTCATGAAAATATCTAGAATAAAAAATTATCCGCTGATAGTTGTTTATCCGGCGGATAAATAATATCCGCTTATCAGCGGATAAATGTTTATCCGACGGATAAATTGTTATCCGCTTATCTTACGGATAATATAATATCCTTTTATCCGCGGATAAAATATTATCCGACTAACCGGTTTCGGATTATTCTAAAAATAAAATATCCGGATAAATTTTGAAAAAATATCCGGTTATTCGGATTATCCGTTAGAATCAACAGCCTTAGTATTTATTGTCAAAACATTTTATACTGGCGTCAGTTTTCGCACAGTTCGTGATTTAAAAAACTTCAAATTTTCATGGCTGGTCTGCTTTTTGTCAATAAAATGCAAATTATTTATTGTAGTTTTTAAGCGATTTCTTTCTTAAACAAGCAACAAATTCAAGTAAAGTAATATCAAATTAAGCATATTTTCTTTGTCTTTCGATTGATACCACTATCAACCCCATCAACTCAAACGGGGAGCAGGAATCTGCTTATATACGATTTCCCATGCTATTTCCCTATGTTCGCCCCTTAGATCAAACACCCGGTAAAAGCTATTCACCACCATATTACAAACAAAAATAAGTATATAAGATTTTGAATGAATAAATTACTTAAAACTTAAAATCATTAACTAGCTGAAACTTTTTAATAACTTTCGCAATTGTAACACATAATAAAATTAAAATTACGTCAGTATAAATCTAACAAATAGGCTTAATGGTGCAGTTTAAAACAGCATAATAAACCCATATTTTATTAAATAAAATGTGGGTAGATTATTTAATATACTTTAAACAGTTTTGATTGGCTTATTAGTATTCATATATGCTCGCATCCTTAATTTACGGTTTTCAAACCAACTAAGTAGTATTTATACTCTGTTGAATTTAAATTGCCATACTTACTATTTAAATATGTACAGTAAAAGAAGACTTTAAAGTTTGGAAAGCTGTATACTTACCTCAAATGTATTTACCTGGTTGATACATAAATAACAATTACCTACTCGTTTTAAGTTTATTTATTATCGCACAATAAATTATCGTTTTCAATTAGGGGCTGCTCCGCATACATACCTACCGGAAAGCACGATTTAACAGGTGATAGAAACTTAAAAAGCATTAAAAGATCTATAATCCATTCAGAAAACTCCTGTGACATAAAAGTCACCATGTGTTGGTTAATATGAAAATCCCTATTAGGCTATTAAAAACTTTTAGATTTGAGATTGGCGCACCTTTAAATTTAAATTTAATGCTTTTGTTTTTTTTGTTTTCACTTTGACACTTAAATTATTTATTATTCAAGTTACGTTTTATAATTCATAATCTTCAGAGAAATGGATGAACAGAAGCACCAACGAAGTTTATTATCATACTTGTATTATTAATAAACCCATTTTTACCTCGTTCTACTTAATTTTACGAAAATGACAAATGATTTATCATAACCTTACATTTCAGTTTGACGTTAAGTACATTCACTAAAAAAGTTGATAGGTTCTGTACATAAAGTACACTCCCAAATTTTCATTTGACAGCGTAAACGTCACGGGAGTTTTCTGAATGGATTATATAATTTAATTTAATAAAAATATAAATTTGACACTTAATATATAATACCTCATTTTAAATCGGTAAAAAATTCTACATTATTCTCAATTCGTTACAGATCCATTCTTAATATTAAGTTACTTCAAAGAAATCGAAAACATTATTGATGTATGTATAATATGGTAATATACAGAGTGTGTCAAAAGTAACTAATATTGCCTGTAACTTTTTAATTTGAAGAGTTGCAAGAAAAAGTTGCATAGGTAGGAAAGTTTTTGGGTTAATCGCGTTTTTATTTTGTTAGTATCTTTTTCTATTTGGTTGCTATAAGTACTTCGTTTATTTAAATTGTAACCATATGTTTTCTTAACATATTTAAAAAGTATAGGTTTTTTTCTATTCACCCGTGCTATTACATCGAACTTAAGGGAAAAAAGAAACAAAAAAAAATCAAAAACAAACAAACTCCGCCAAACACCTCGAAAAACTGAATAATACTTTGTTTTTATAGCATTTGTTTCTTTAGTTGTCAAATTTTCAAAACGTATCCGATCAAAGTTGATATCTAAATACTTGATACATATCATTTAAGTACCATGAGATCGAAAAAAAATGATTCTGAGCAGGCCTTGACTAGTACAACACGATTGGCTACACTGGTTCTAGAATGCCTATGAATTATAATGTGACAGTGACATTTCAAATGTAAGTCAGTTTTGCAATCTTGTTTCCAGAATTATTTAAGTTTATCGTTGTAATACTAGTGAAGGATCACATTTTGAACACCTACTCTAACATGTATTCATCTTAGTTTTCAGTTTGTTCCCTAAATAAATACTGTTTTGTGTTTTAATTTATTTGACATTTATTAACCTCTAACCTACTGCCACATTTTGAAATCAGTCTTGCCAATCGTGTTGTACTAGTCAAGGCCTGCTCAGAATCATTTTTTTTTCGATCTCACGGTACTTAACTAATTAATATTACTGCAAATCATTTTACATTTTTTCGTAATGTGGCATTTAGTAGTATTCAACCTATGATATACTTAATGTAATAATTCTTATAATTTGGTTTTATATGTATTTTCTTGTGATCTATTTTTTGTTCAAATTCATTACTGTTGTTATTAGGATCTGTTTTAAAAAATATCTCTAAAACAAGAACTGTTACATTTTCTACAACAGCCAACAGCTCCACTTTCTAAACCACTGTTTAGAAAAATAATGAAGTTGCAAAACCTTTAAAACAGAAGAGTAATCTTCATCACCATATGCTGTAAATTATATTTTTTTAACATTGTTGTTACTTATATCTCCAAAACATTGAACTGTTAGAAAGTTTACATATTTTAAACTCCGAAAATCTTTAGCTGTAATCTGTAATGTGTAAATGTCACTGTGGGTAACTAGGGCCAATGCGGCGAAAATTGATATTTTTTCAGAATCGAGGGATATAATTATGCAAAAGTAAAAAATCCAAGCCGTAGAAAGACGTCAGCTTGTAAAATCAAGAAGGTCGTGGTCATTAGAAAGATTGTTTAGCATATTTTTTAAATGCTTGCATAAAGTAAATATAGTATGATCAAAAAGTCCTTGGATCGCGGTTGCCGTGTAATTTAAGTAATCTCTGAAATTATATATAATCCATTCAGAAAACTCCCGTGACGTTTACGCTGTCAAATGAAAATTTGGGAGTGTACTTTATGTACAGAACCTATCAACTTTTTTAGTGAATGTACTTAACGTCAAACTGAAATGTAAGGTTATGATAAATCATTTGTCATTTTCGTAAAATTAAGTAGAACGAGGTAAAAATGGGTTTATTAATAATACAAGTATGATAATAAACTTCGTTGGTGCTTCTGTTCATCCATTTCTCTGAAGATTATGAATTATAAAACGTAACTTGAATAATAAATAATTTAAGTGTCAAAGTGAAAACAAAAAAAACAAAAGCATTAAATTTAAATTTAAAGGTGCGCCAATCTCAAATCTAAAAGTTTTTAATAGCCTAATAGGGATTTTCATATTAACCAACACATGGTGACTTTTATGTCACAGGAGTTTTCTGAATGGATTATACTTTTATTATTTTTATGTCATTGATGTTTACTTGGCATCCTTTAAAAGTGAGTAAAATGTAATTAAAAAGGCTTCAAAACGCAGCGCCGAAACTAGGGGGGCAGGGGGGGGGGCACGTGCCCCCTGCGGCAAATTTTTAGGGGGCGGCATATTTTGAAGAAACGAAAAACATACATAGAGAAGAAACCAGCGAACTGAATTTAAACAATATATCGCCAACGAATTTATTTCACGAACCAGTATGAAGCGCAATATGTTTCAAGTAATGTAAATTTTTATTATAATATACAATGTATATTGTATATTATACATAGTTACTGTTTTTTCCGTTTCTCAATAAAAATGATTTTAATTTTATGCGTTATTTTTTGTTTTCCGGAGCTTAAATTAAATAATCAGTGGCAAAAATATAGTCAATTGGGAGCGTTAAAACTGTGGATTTAAACTCAAATTTTTCCCCAGACCCCCCGGTAAGTATAACCTTAAAATGAAAATTTGCACGCAACAAAATTTTCAAAATCCGGCGCCTATGGTGGGGGCGGCAAATACGAGTTTGCCCCCCCTGACAAGAGCTCTAGTTTCGGCCCTGCAAAACGAATAAATGTTTAGGATGCATAAAATGTAACATCTACAGCAACCGCGATCCAAAAGCTTTTTGGTCATACCGATATTTTACTGAGCTATTTTTCAATGACTTATTTAAAAAAAAACAAAGAAGCAGGAGCTATGATAAATTATTTGTCGAATGTTTCGTTTGTTTCTTGATTCGGTGGAATAAAGGCTTGCGGCTACCAGAAATCTTACCGCGCGTTTATCATCAACACTAACCGATTAGAATTTTGCTAGCCTAAATTCAATTTCCGAATATATTTGGAAAATTTAAGGAAATGCAGTAATGCCTTTATGTGACGAAAGTGATCAAATGTTAATATTAAAATAAGTGTTTGGTGAAATAAATTTTCCTGTGCTGCGACGCCACTGGTTTTATGTGAAGTTAGGAGAGAGAATAGTTGAGGAAATTACCAATAGGCCGCGTCCGACTTCGATTTCCACCTGTCGTCTCGTGAACGGCATCGCCGGGCCGATCATTAATCATTGATTATCTTAAAGCAATTAGTTAAAAAACGGCATTAAATTTCAGCTTTAAGATGCAGTGAATAGTAAGTTTATCGCGTTCCCCTTCTCTGTTAAACGTTAATGATTGCGTTCTGCGTGCCCGTTCACACAATTATCGGACAAAATCTCCATTTTACGAAGGGCTCACCTAGGAGTTTTTTTAGAATATGAGAGTGTGAGTGAAACACTTGAATGTGACCGCGAGTTGACGTTTAGGGTTGAGGTGATGTTTAATAAGGAAAGCAGTGCATAATTTTTTTAAAATCTGAACCAGAATCTGAAGAGCTTGGCTGTGTACACGCGCCTGTAGTTAATTTTAAAAAACTAGGTATCTATTTTAATAAATTGCACGTTAAAAATAAAACGAGGGTTACACAAATAAACCCAGAATCGTTTGACAGATAAATTCGCAGTATATAAAACCTATACAGTAGCACGATATGAGTCGACCAGTCCAACGTATTCAAGTACCCGACGACTTAAGGGAAGTACTTCTCGAATTCACAATTAGCTACCTATTAGAACAACCGGGAGATGTTGTAACTTATGCTGCAGACTACTTTGCTCGTTTGAGAGATAATCGAACTACTGGACTAATATACGAAGGTGTTGGTGGAGGCGCCGCCACCGATGCTTCATCCCCAGATGAGTCAACCATATCCAGAGAAGAAGGTAAATATTTATCGCTGATATTAGTTAAAAGTCTATGTATCTCTGTGTTCTAATCTGTTATAAAGTTTACCACATCCCCACATGTACGTATTACGATTAACCTAGTTTCAATGTATGTTAGTAACATGTCTTAAAAGGCAAAACCAACTTTCTAAACCTTTATTGTTATTTAACCAAAAAGAAATCTATGATGTACTCCAAACTTCTAAGCCTCACGTTTAATTAAACATGCTAGGTAAATACAAATTTTATCTTATCAAGGGATTATGGGAATAACGTAAGAATGAGGTTGGTGAATATGAGAACGCTTCTAATACATACAGTTCAGATAAGTAAAAATCAAATATTTTTTAGGAAAGCCTAATGCTGTATTATTTCTAAAAATATAATTTGGCACTCCAAGGTCATTGGGGACATTGTTGAAATTGTTTTTATTATAAGTGGGTGGTAGTTATTATGTAGAGTTTTGTAAGATACTATTGGCATCCAGAATATTAAATTTAAGCTATTTTTTAAGCACAGATATGCAGACTATATTTCTTACATAACAAACGGCCAGATAATCTATATAATAAAACTACGGAGGGATCTTTTGCAAATATAAAATTTTAAAAATACATATAGTATAGGATGGTCATCATTACTAAAATAGTTATTTGATAATAAAAGTCTGAAATAATTTTGTTTTTTAAAACTGATCAGACAGAGAAAACTTTGCAACTTAACTTGAAGGATCATTTTAATATTATTGCTAAAAATAAACCCTGGCTTTTGTACCTAAGTAATGAAAATGATCTTTTCAAATGACAGACAATTTAAACATTATTTAAAAATGTTACAAAATAAAGCAAAGCTGTTATTGTAGGTATTTATTATTATTATATAACGATGTGGTAACATTATTATAATATAAATTACTTCTATATGTAAAACGTATGTCCTTAAAAGTCACTATAAATCGTTACATAACTACGTCTTTTAGTAAGCTTTCTAAACCGTTCTCAGCTCATATGATTTTTATAATAACTCGCTTGAGCTGTCTCCAGACTTAGAAATAGTAGGAACTTTAATATTAATTCCATCATTGATGTAAATATTAATTTAAAACACATTTGTGGTTCAACTAAGGTAGATTACGTTTCGTTTTCCTGAGAAACAAATTACGGAGTTACATTATATGGTAGATAACTAATTAGGGAGACCAAAACTGTATTGAATTTCATAACTAGATAAGAGAATATTCTGTTGGCCTGTTTATCAAATTAACTGGAGAACATAGAGTTAACCAGTAATTTATTAAACAAAGGATGGACCATTATTATATTATTTATAGTACTGCTTGTGGTTTGGCATGTTGTATGTATATCATAATTTTAAATTACCTTGTATTAATATAATAGCTAGGCTACATGGCAAGGTTTACAATATAAAACCAGAAGGTATGCAATTGATCTTATTAAATAAAGAAAAATTAGATTCTCGGTGAAGCTGCCATGCATTAGTTATTCTTTTACTCAAAGGTGTTAAAGGTTTCGTTCATACTTTCAAGCAAAGGTGTAGTAACTGATTTGTACCAGACTCTATTCGAGGGATAAACCGCTGACAAATTGACACCGAAATTTCACAGAATTTCATTCGGTTGGACATCATTTTTCCACTGTAGTTTACCCCTCGACTCCACCAGTTTTCGTTCATGCCCTTAACCTGTTCTTTAACTAACAAGTTTACCCCAAGTAAACGTTATGATTAATCTTAGTCACCTTTAGAATCGAACCTTGTTTGATCAACTAACTAGTAGATACTTGCCCAACTAAATTATCGCAAACCGTCAACTAATCATAAATATTTAAGTTTCGTCTTTTTCGATGTAGGTTTAAATATCTCGGTGTGTGTATTTTGTTTTAATTTTTAAAATAGTTTAACAATAGTTGTATACCAAATTTGAACTTAATAAAAAGCAAACAACTAAGGATTTGTAATGTTGTAAAGTTTGAAATAATTGGAGGTGATCTCTAAGTATGAATAAACAAAATCTGTCTTTTGTTAGGTAAAATAACACTAAACAGGCAAACGTAATTAACTCCGAATATATCTAATTATTAGATTTTAACAAAATAATATTTTCAGCAAAAATACTAAGTAAACTATTTTAATATACCTACAGTAATATTCAATGCTTATTGAAATAATAATTTTATTGTTTTTGTATGCCTTTTCCAAGTAATTTTCTTTTTAGAAATCATTTTCATAGTTACGGCAGCTGTTAAAGTGATTTATCGCGATTTGTCGAAGGATATTTATTTTACTGTGTATGAGTATGTCACATATAATATGTAGGTAACTGTAGTTTTATCATTATGTAACCTTTAAAGGCTTTCGCAGTTGCTTTCGTTCTATGAAAATGACGTACTTTTACCAAAAGAATGGCTATAGAAGTCTAAATGGGCATTTAAGTTAAAATTTATACTTTATTGAAGATGTTTTTTTTTTCTTTTTTAGAATCATTAGGCGGCGAGTGCTACTGTGAGGAATGTTTATGCAGCAATAATTGAAAGCAACTGCACTGCCTTTTTGGGTTAAAAATGATAAATTATCAATTGAGACATTTTCTACATATTTTATGTATTTTTTAAATATACCTCCTTATTAATATTGTCTTTTAATTTACTTTAAATTTGTGGTATTTTTTATTATTATTATAAAAAGTACAAAACAATTTTGTTAATGCTAGTCTGCAGTATTAATTAGTAAAGGTTTTTTTTTAAATATAGCATGTCCCATTTATAATATTACATGCTATTTATCTAACTTAATACAGTCGACCTACAATAACTCGAACCATGACTTACCAGAAAAAAAGTTCGAGTTATCAAGACTTCGGGTTATTAAATAAAATACATACAGTATTTTTCATCTAGCATTTGGGTTGACGTCAACTTGCCCCGTCCAAAAACTGTCTGTTTAGACACGCATTCGTGCGCAGTAGGTAATGAAAACCTAGTTTAGAAAGAGATGAAGTATAGAGTATAGTTGGATTCTGAATTTATCAACGCACTGTTGATAAATTCACAATCCAACTGACGACACAACCCAAATCCTAGGTGAAAAATACTGTAATATGTATGTATTATTTTATAGAGGTGAAACGAATATTTGGTTACGTAGAAAATAATTAATACCCCGGATTTAAAAAGTTTGATGTCCAGGACTAATTAATTACCGAGAATTTAGGGTTTGTACACAAATTTCTGAACGAATGCATTACTGTTTTGTCTACTCTTAGCAGGGCAATTTAATAAATAAACAATAAATTACTTAGTTCGTTGGTGACGGCAAAGAAACTAAAATAAAAGCTACGATTTCTTAATCGGTGTAACAATAAGGCAGGGGCGGGGGAGGGGACATATTATGGTTAAGGGTTCAATGTTATTTAAACCATTATACAGAGAATCGGTTGTATGTTCATTGGTTTTTAAATACGAACGCAAAACGCTCAACGATTCCCAGAAAATTCAACTTATCGAACGTGGCGCCAAATATTCTGTTCGAGTTATCAAGATATTCGAGTAATAGAAGTTTGAGTTATCAAGTAAAAATTACACATAATTCTCACTCTTGACGCTAACGCCAACCAATTTGCTTCGAGTTATCGAAGTTCGACTGTATATCATTTTATCTTAATTATATTCATTTCTTATACATTTTAAATTCCTTATCTGTAAACTAATATTTCCATTCTAGGGTAACTTACTTGAATTAATTTATATAAGATTTTCAAAGTTTATTGAATTAACAAAGTTGACGAAATCAAGTAAATGCAATTCTTGTTTAGTAACAGACCACTGTCCACCATGATTAATAACACTGTTTATAAGCTCTCCCCTTTCATCATCTAGTAAGGTACAAGAAAAGATTATGTGGTTGGTTCACTGTTTGATCTTCTTCACCACACTTACACTCCGCACTTTCCATAATTTTGTGCTTATGTAGGTAGCTTCTCATTTTTCCATGTACACTTAGTATTGCTGTCAATTTTGCTGAATATGGCATTATAGTCATTAGTCGTGAATTTACAGTAGGAAAGAAAGTTTTTGTCAAATTACCCTTGTTTCTGATTGCCCACTCCTGTTGCCATTCTTCTTCTGTGGTTTTCTCCATTTCCTTCATTATTTCTTTTCTTCTTCATCTTTCTCGCACTGTGTTCCGCCCTACATTGTGGCCATCGTCTGCTCTCATATGTCCTCGTCGCTATTTGTTTTAATTTTAATATAATTGGGGTGTTTCCTGTCATTATACATGAGGCCTCGTATGATATCGTTCTGTATCCTTTCGGAATCTTTATATTGATTGGCCTTTGTACCCTTTAATTTTTATTTGGTTTATTTTCTTTTGTGGGGCACTTATCCAAAACGGTGTAATTGCCCCTTTGTAAATTATGTCAATTGCCTCTTCTCTAATGCCCCATGTTATTTTGCCTGATCTACCTAGACTGTTTATTAAGGTACAACACTTGTCCGAGATATATGTGACGTGTTCACTGAAATGGAACGGGTTATCTATTAGTATCCCCAGGTATTTTATTGTTCGAACTTGCCGCAATACACTGTAGTTCAAGTATACTTCTACAGTTTTACTTGGGATTTATCCTCATTGAATTCTATTTTATTGTTTTTTGCCCAGATCATTACTTTTCCCAACTCTATGTTTGAGGTACTTTCTGCTGCTGCAACTGTTCTTCCTTTTATTAATAAAATGAGATCATCCTTCGTGTTTTTGGTAAACTCCAGATTTAACAAGGAGTTGTACTGTACACTACATGATCCTTGAGGACATCCTCGGTTCTCTATTTTTTCAATCTTCACACGATTTATTTCAAGAGCAGCCCTTCTGTCGGTGAAATAATTGTTCGCCAAATTGTACAAGTTTTTTGGGCAGTTTGAACTGTTCATTGTTTTGATGATGGTTGGCCACCAAGCGGCGTTAAATGCGCCTTTGACGGCGAGGCTAACACAGACGACTACTTCCTTCTTCCTAAAACTTTCTTCCACAAACTTTTTCAATTCCATTAGTGCCTCCGTGGTTCTTTGTTTTGTACAAACCCAAATTGGTTCTCCTTCATTAATTCGTTGAAGTTCATGTAATTAATCATCAATCTCTCAAGTCCTTTACCATCTCCATTAAGCAAACTTATCGGTCAGTATTTGCTAGCTTTGTCTGACTCTTCTTTATCGGGTTTAACTACCGGGACTATTAAAGCTAATTTCCATTGTTTCGGAAAATATGCATTATTTAAGCACTGATTATATAATTCCGTTGTGAATAGTGGGAATTTACTATACTTTCTTAATAAGATATCGCTTGTTACACCGTCGTTACCAGGGGATTTTCTTGGATTCATGCCTTTTAAAAAATTTTCAACTTCTTCCCTCTTGAATGGTTCATCATCTATTGTGTGTATGAGATTATTAATCTTGTTTCTTACTCTTCGCAATCGTCAGGAACAAATTCCTCCATCATTCGTTTTAAAGTGGTCTCCATGTCTTCCGTATAGTTTCTGTTCTTCACCTTTATTGTTGTTAGAGTAAGGTTTCTTTTGAACTTTCCGGCTGCTATTTTATACACAACCCCCCAGGGATTTTTTTACTTGAGATTTCTTTCCAGGACTAATTTCTTCGTTTTGATTACTTGCATATAAATCGTTTTCTCTTCTAAATACTGTGCTTTCCTTTCCTCTCTAAGTTCCTCACTGTTCCTTGTTCTTTGAAATCGTCTACGAAATGCATTGACCCTTTTTATGGTCAGTTCCTCTGTCCACCATGGTACTGTCCTCCCTTTCCTTTCATATTTCCTAGGTTTTAACGTATAGAATGCCTCTGAGCAAGCAGTTTTCATTGCTGTAATGTACTTTTCCATGTATATCTTGAGATCTGGTACTTCCTTCAATTTTTCTTTTAATTGCTCATCTATACCACTTATAATCTCCTTGTTCGTTCCCAATGTTAAGCGCCTTTGACAATTCTCTGGTGAGATATTTGTCAAATATCTCCCATCTTTCTTATTTTACTATATACGACCATCTTTAGTCCATAAAAAATTTATTAAGAAAAATACCTAATTACAAAAAATAATTACCACCACAATTAAGGCACCTATCCCATTGTTTCACGAACCGATGTATACCCTGCCCATAGAATTCTTGTGGCTGATATAAGACTCTTATTACAAAAATTACAAAAATAGCTATCACTTTGCAAAGCATTGGGGCCTATCAGAGTGCGAATATTTGCAACAAGTAGCACCCTGAACTGCTGGGAAAAAAGCAAACCCATTTTTAATACATTTGTTCTTTAATTGAAATAATTCCAAGTATCACACAAAAAGCAACTTAAAAGAAAAATCTTACCAAAGTGCAAAAGCAAATACACTAAAAATAATGAAAAATATGCAGCAAATTATATGCAAGACGCAGTCTAAAAATCTTAAAATGTACGGCATCTTTTAGGTCAGAACTATTAAGTAAGCAACTTACTGATACATTTCTGTCAGCATCTATGTTGATGCCCATCAGTAGAAACTTCTCCGTTTGTGCAAAAAATTATTGTATGTACCACAGGCGTAATAAGCGACTTTGGCCTTTAGCGTGTTATAACCCTCGGCTAAAGCCTCGGGTTATAATATTCACGCCGCAGGCCAAAATCGCCTTCTTTACGCCCTTGATACATAAATATTGTATCTTCTGTATGACTCTCTTATCTGTTTTCCATGTTTCTGCTGCGTACAATAATATGCTTTTCACATTTGTATTAAATATTCTCACTTTAGTTGTTAGTGTTAGTTCATTGGAACCCCAAATTTTCCTTAACATGTAGAACGCATTTTGTACCTTGTTTATTCTTGCATTCACTTCTTCTATTCCTCCATTTTTATCTAATATGCTCCCCAAGTAGCAGAATTTTTGTACACTTTCTATTTCTTCTCCCTCAATAAATATTCCCATCTCTCGTTCAGTGATTATTTTCATTATTTTTGTCTTCTTCGTGTTTATGCTGAGTCCAATTATCTTTGTTTCTTTTGACCCTTTTTCCTTTTTTTTCTGTATGTGTTGTCTTTTTTCGGATATCAAGCATACATCATCCGCAAATTCCAGGTCTTCCAGTTGATTAAAGGCGTTCCATCTTATTCTGGTTTTGTTTCTTGTTGATTTCTTCATAATCCAGTCCACCAATATTAAAAATATTGTTGGCGATAGTATGTATCCTTGTCAGACTCCACTGTCTATGCTTATTGATTCAGTTAGTTCTCCATTATGCATAATTTGCGCCTTATAATTTTCGTAAAACATTTTTATCACTCTTATATACTTGGACTTCAAAAAAAGGGGGAACTGAAGAAGATGTCCAAAGCCGTATCCGAAAAGCAAGCAGGCATTTGGAATGCTCTACAAAACTTGGTCATCGACTTACATCTCCAGAAAAACCAAGTTACGCATATTCAACAGCAACGTAAAATCGGTTTTACTATACGGCTGCGAAACCTGGAAGGTCACTAAAGCAATTTCTAATAAACTCCAGGTATTTGTAAACAGATGCCTCCGCAGAATCTGTCACATATTTTGGACAGACCTTATCTCCAATGAAGAACTATGGCGGACTACCAACCAACTGGAAATAGCAAGAGAAATCCTGAAACGAAAATGGGGTTGGATTGGCCACTCTCTGAGGAGAGAGGAGAATGCAATCAGCAGGATGGTGCTAGATTGGAACCCTCAAGGAAGGCGAAAACAAGGCAGACCTCAGACAACCTGGAGGCATACAGTACTGAAAGAAGCCAAAGACAACGGGAAAACTTGGAACGAAATAAAAGCCTTAGCACGAAACCGAGTCCGATGGCGCAACTTTGTGGAAGCCCTATGCTCCAGATAGGAGTTTACGGAATTATTATATTATATTATATGTACTTGGATGGTAATCCATATCTTCTTAGTATATCCCACATCCTTTCACGATCTATTTGGACAAAGGCTTGTTTAAAGTCAATGAAGTTTATGTATATCTTATTCTGCCATTCCAGGGTTTGTTCCAGTATAATTCTCAATGTGTTTATATGATCTGTACATGCTTTGTTCCTTCTGAATCCAGCTTGATTGGGTCTCAGCATTTGATCTATTTCATGTTTCATCCTCTCCAATATTATTCTTGTCATTACCTTGCTTGTCACATTCAGCAGCGTTATCGCTCTCCAGTTCTCACACTTCATGTGATCGCCTTTCTTCGGTATCTTGACAATTATTCCCTTTTTCCATTCTTCAGGTACTTTCTCTTCTTTCCATATCGTATTGATTAGTGCGTACAAAATATTTGTTAAAGTTTCTCTATCTGCTTTTAATAGTTCTGGCGTGATATTATCTAATCCGGCCGTCTTTCCTCTTTTTAGTTATTTAATTGCGTTACTTATTTCCTTCTGTGTAAATTCTGTTACTGATAGGTTTAGTTCCTCTCTTATTTCTAGTGTCCGACCGAAGGTCAGTTTGTCAGCCGAAGCCGATGTTCGGCTATCGCCGTCACCTTCGGCCGAAGCCAAAGGTGCAACCAGACTTAGAACCCTTACTATAAATTAGTGTAAATAAATTAAATCTTACTCTAAATAGCATAAAAAAAATATTTTATTTATTGAAATACATAAACATAATAAAATGAATAATATCGTACATTGTACTTAATATTTCGTTCGTTTGCCTGAATCACTCGGCTGGATGTAACCTTCTTAGATCATTTTGGTTTGCCGCTGTCTCTGCTTCCACAAGCAACTCCTCCTGGTATTCTTTTTTATCTCTCCTAGCACTTTTTTTAACTTCGTTATCTTTTTCTCTATACTCTTTTTGTAATCGTTCTTTATCTTTTTGTTCTTTCCCCATTATCTTGTGTTTTATTTGTCTTGGTTGTTCTATTTTTGCCACGTTTCTTGAGACAACCATGTACACTTATATCTTTCCCATAGTTCCTCAATATTATTTTCTTCTATATTATCTGCCATTTTATTGGCTGCTTCTCTCAATTTTGTTCTATATTCATTTACACAGTCACTGCCATCTTTCAGCCATTGTACATTATATCTTTCTCTTTTTTCCATTAATGATTTTTTTATTCTATGTAGTTTAATCTTTATTTTTCCTCTCACCAGCATGTGGTCCGACCCCACGTCTGCTCCTCTCATTACCCGTACATCTAATAGGGAGTGTCTCCATTTCTTGTCGATTGTAATATGGTCTATTTGGTTCTGCATTAGACCATCTGGTGAGGTCCATGTTGCTTTGTGTATTCTTTTACGAGGGAACATGCTGCCTCCTATCATTAGACTGTTTTGGGTGCAGAAGTCTGTAAGCATTTCCCCATTTTCATTTATTATTCCAAGTGCTTCTTTTCCCATCACCGTCTCTCTTCCTGTATTACATGACCCTATCTTGGCATTCATGTCCCCCATTACCATTAGCATGTCTTTTTTATATCTGTTTTGTAATTTATGGTACGTTTACTGGAGCTGCTCATAAAATTCTTCCTTAGTGGCTTGTTCTGCTTCATTTGTTGGCGCATACACGTTTATTATCAATAGGTTTTTGAATCTTGCCATTATTATTCAATCGGATACCCCTTCCTATTCTAATAAAGCCGTAGCAGCTTCTTTTCCTGGCATGAAGGCGACTCCGCTTTCGTGTATATCTTCCTCCTGTGTTTTTCCTGAATATATGATGACTTTGTCATTTTATAATTGGATTTTCCCACATCCCTTCAATCTAGTTTCACTTAGACCCAGTATTGTTACATTGTTTCTTTCCATTTCTTCTGCTACTTGGTGCGCCTTGCTTATTTCGTACATCGTGCAAACATTCCAGCATCCTATGTATTTTACCTTTCTCGTGTCCGTTGCCGCAGTCGTCACCGTTTTATCTGTCCGGGTTCCGAGGCTCGTAGAAGTTTCTTTAGCATTTTGTTTTTTTACGCTCGTGGCTGGTCTGCTTTTTGTGAATAAAATGCAAATTATTTATTGCAGTTTTTAAGCTATTTCTTTCTTAAACAAGTAACAACCTCAAGTAAATTAGTATCAAATTAAGTACATTTTTTTGTGTTTCGATTGATATCACTATCAATCCTATCAACTCAAACGGGGAGCAGGAATCTGCATATATACGATTACCCATGCTATTTCCCTATGTTTGCCCCTTAAGTCAAACACCCGGTATAATAGATATGTGTTTTGTATTTTGCGGAACTTTGCGCGGAACCCTTGGCAAGTACTGATGGAACGCTAGGGTTCTGCGGAACACACTTTGAGAAACACTGGTGTAGGAGTTCACAGTAAAAGGAGATTGAAAGCAAAATCACAACGGCGATATGTGTCAAATAGATAAAGTTAGGTTAGGATGTTATTCATCTTTGTAAGTGTGGCTTGAAAATAGCCGGAATTTGAAGCTGCTGCTCCTCCAAATTAAAAAATAAAGTATAGCAATAATGTCAATGAATGCAGGTGGTAACCGAAGACCGTGTGAGTTAGTTTATGGTCTGTCATTGGTCAATTACAGGAAAACATGTTAGTACTGTCATTTTTTTCTACCAAGGGAACAATGGCATTCTCCTCCCGAAGAAATTGTGCGACAAGAATAGCGTGTGAAGGATGACATGCTCTTCCCATAGGGATATTTTGTCTAGTAATTTCTAGGGACTTCGTATTGGTGACATGCGCAGTGATGTGACGACTTTAAATTTTTCTTTGAATTCCAATATTAATGTGTAGATGGCTATACTAACTTTACACCAATTATTAAATTGAAGTTAGTCACAGTAAATGGGGCAATATAATGTTTGAATCTTTAGGTGCGTTCTTTTTGCAAAGCGTCTCAATTTGATATGATCTCATCTGAAGTGAGGAACGTGATATGAGCTAGGTGCGAAAAGAACGACGAAAGCTCACTTGTCACCAACACGAAGTCCCAAGAAATTACTAGACAAAATATCCCTATGGGAAGAGCATGTCATCCTTCACACGCTATCCTTGTCGCACAATTTCTTCGGGAGGAGAATGCCATTTATATTAGTCCACTAAAGTGTAGTAGCAGAATTCAAAATTGACAGATACGTATGTAGTTTTATTTGAAAAGGGATTTTAAATCATTTGTTTCAGAGTCATTTTTAAAGTAAAAAAGAGTTTCATAAATGTTTTACTCTGCTGCTAGCTGCATCTAATGTAAGTTACCACCATGCGAATATACAGCATTATCGAAGTGTTTGTTCTTATCATGGTAGCTTTTAACTGAATGAGGTAAATAGCGATTTTTTGAAATGAATATGAAAAATCCTGTCACTGGGATCCACATATATATAAGGCGATCCATAAGTAATGGAACACAGACCAGCAGTAGATTCGTCGGAATAAAATATTATGATTTACCTAGGATTACCTTACTCCCAAAGTTACTATTAAAAGATATACAGGGTGAAGTCAAACCCCATGAATCCACTGTTGGTATCCCTGTATAAATACGGTCTTAAATTAGTAATGGGCTTGAAAGTTGATAGAGACATTAAATGAACGAAATTCAGTAATCGAATTGATTAATTTAGACCTATAAAAAAAATTGAATCAAATCATTTGTATCTGTAATTTATCTTCATAAAAGAATACATCTGGTGTTGTCATATTATAAACTGGAGCTTTTTTTAACTTTTGCTATAATAAAGGGTAGTACAAATACTTTATTAAAAGGAATAGAATATAAATTCAGTTACAGCAAAAAATAAAAGTCAATGCTTAATGTATTACCACATAAAATGCCAAAATTATTTAGAATATCTGGATTTTTTGATATTTTGCATAGTCGATTATGCACCGTTAGTTTGAGTAAATAGTTATATAAATAGGATTTAAAGACCTTGTTAACAGTTAGTGCAGATTAATTATCAATCTTCAGTTGTCAGTGCTTCAAATTAGCACTTCCTACACTGGGTTTCACTGCGTGAGAAAATATGTATTTGCTTCGTTGTGATAATTTTATAAATGCTAAAGTATTGCCAACACATCACAGACACATAAAATGTGTGTTGTTGTTTCTGTTTCCTTATTGCAAAGTCTACTAATTGTATTTACCGATCTTCCACAGATGTTCCTTAACAACTGCATGTCCTGTAAAGAATGTTATTATTATGCATAACCAACAAACCAACTTTAACTATTAAAAGTTTTAATTTTTTTTTTACTTACGGCATTGACTGCCTTGGTTATATGCTACTGGATTCGCATCTTTGTGGTTGATGAACATTTTTCATGCGGTGCTGACGTAATTTGAGGTTCGAACCCTGTACGAGCTAGTCAAGAAGTATACTTTCAATCTACTGCATCACTGAGCTTCCTTTAAACATGGAAGATTGATCTGATTTGATTTGATAGCCTGTTCATCCCTCAAAGGGTAAAGGCCTCCCCACTTTTTCACCATTGTTTCCGATTTTGTGCAGTCTATCCAGTTTAGCCCACCATGCTCCTCAATCTCATGTGACCATCGTAACCCAGGTCAGCCCCTACTCTTCTTCCATCTCCTGGCTTTCAGAAAGTAGTTATGTGTGTCCATCTGTTATTATCTTATCTGGCTACATGTCTCGCCCAGCTCCATTTCAGGGATCTCTTCTAACCATATCCGATGCTTTAGCCTGATATTCAATATTGACCTTTCCATCCTATACCGAGTCATCTTTGTCTTCTGATATTGTAGTTAATTTAAATTCCATATTGTAATATAGTAGATTAATTGATAAATAACTTAAAACATTTCCATCAGAAATATCTTAAATAAGTTAGTGTTTGGTTGTATTTGATATAACAAGTTTCAAGTTTCATAATCTTAATACAGAGTAAGGATCGTTAATTCTGTTTACTAATAAAGATGTACTTGTATAAATATGAGTCAGGCGATGCAGCTGGTTGTATTGCGTAATCATACTATTGTGTTACAATGTTGCATTTGTTGATATTAACTTTGTGTGGGTTGTACGTCGTGACCTATATTCATACAATGTAAGAATGAATGGAATCCTTGTTCTAACATAAGCAGATGTTTAATTGTAAGAAAGAAAGAACACATCTTGACAGTATAAATACGTGAGCATTTTCATAGTAAATTCAGTCTCTGAATAGAGGTCTCACTACGATGTCTGATTAAGATCTAGACGAGAGGCCCTTACTAAGACCTGGCTAAGGGTTGCTAAGTTGTTGTAAAGATGTGTTGTTCATGTAAGTAGATATTAATATTAAGACCTTGTATGGGGTATTAAGTCCTTCAGACTTAGTACAAATTTATATATTGTTGGATCATGTTTGTGGAATCATTAAATAATGTGTTGTACGCCATTCTAAGAGTTGTTGAGTATTTTGATCTTATATTATTGTTGAACAGTTGAATTACATTTTGTGAAACAGTTTTAATAATATACAAGTGGAAGAGATTATTGTAGTCCCAATTATATCGAAATAAATTAAGATTTATTTCATTTGAATAAATTTTTTATTTATCAAACGTTTCGAACGTTAAAGTTCTTCGTCAGTGGGTTTAAAACAACAAGATATATCTAAAAATGAAAATACATAATTAAAATAATAAATAAGTGAAAGAAATTTAATTTAAAAAGTACTTACAAGTAATATAATATAATAATATATACGAAGATGACAATTATGACATCTTTTAAAAAATTTTTATTTTGTGTCAAAAATAATAATTGGAAAAGCACATCATATTAAAATTTTGAAAAAATATAAATGTAAGATTTAAAGTGCTTGGAAATTTATAAAAATGTAAGTGTATGGTTATTCTAATAGATTATAATATATTGTGTTTAAATTGTCTATATCTGTTTTGTAATTAATTGCATTATTATTTTTTTTAATTTCTATGCTTTCTGTAAGAATGCGTTTTTTTAAATTGGATTCATATTTCAAAATTTTTGGATTTATTGTATTAAAACTGTGTAGAAATTGATAAGCATGATCAGCATAGGCAGTATTAGGTTTATTGGGGTTTGTTATTTTTGTTTGGATTGAATGTTGATGTTGTTTAATTCTGTTTTTTAGGTATTGTTTAGTTTGTCCAATGTAAACAGCATTACAATTATTACAATTTAATTGGTAAATTAAATTGCTTTGGTTTGTTATTATTACTTTTACATTTTTTTAGAAATTTAATTCTCTCACTTATCTTTACACATATTGAACACTTTTTTATTTATATTAATTTATGTTCACTTTATTTTTAAAAATATAATTTAATGGCCAATATTTCTTCCAAGCCAAACTAATCCTTTTTTGTATCTCTTTCTCCATTTTGTCCACTAGTGCAATTGTTTGTCCTAAATACGTAGTTTCCTGTACATAATAAAGTTTTCCTTCCTTGAACTCAATTTCTTTTGCCTCTCTGTTTGATAACAATTTCGTTTTATTAACATTAATTTTTAACCCTGCTTTTCCACTTTCTTCCAAAAGTTCTTGTAGAATGATTTTTAGGTTGCAAAGCCTTCTCCCCGCTATTTGTACTCCTCTGTTTTCCCAGGGCAGTTTTCAACAGATATCTTCTAGCACAGAATTAAACAGGCTGGGAGCTAGTGGATTCCTTTGTTTTGCTCCTTTTTATCCAGAACTATTCCCCTTCTCTATCCATCTTAATTTCTGCTATTAATTTTACATATTTGTACAGGACCCTTAAGGCTTTTATCATTCTTGGCTGATCGACGTTGTCAGCGGCATTTTTAAAATCTATCATTGCAGTATGTATTGTTTTGTTGTACTCTTTAGAGTTTTCCAACACCTGATTGACTGTGTGCATATGATCAATAGTAAAAAAGTCACTCCTGAACCCTGCCTGTTCAATGGGTAGATTCATGTTTAACTGTTCTTCTATCCTTCTTTTTATAATTGTAGCAAAGGCTTTGTATAAGGCTGAGAGTAAACTTATTGGTCTGTAATTTTTTATGTCTCGTATGATAGTGGAGAATTTCCACTGATCCGGAATTATTTCTTGATCCAGGATTGCATTCAGTGATGTCCACAGTAACTGTTTGTCTTCGACTGGTAAACTTTGTAACATTTCCTTCATAATGTTGTCGTTTCCTGCAGTTTTGTTCTTCTTTAGATTCTTTATTATCGTTTCTAGCTCCTCTGTTGTAATTGGCTCATAATGCCTCTAATTTGGCTTCTCTTCTTCTATCTTTGGTTTCTCTGCTTTGCTATCATATAATTGTTTATAATAAGTGTTTCTTGAATAATTTCTTCAATTTTTTCTCTTTTAAATTTTCTTAAGTCTTTCCTGATTTCTCTCTTTGTCAGCTTGTTCAGTTCGCTATTTATGTTTCTGAATCCTGACAATATTTTAGACATTTCTCTTTTTTGTGTTAGATCTTTGGTTCTTGGAGAGAATTTTTCTTTGTTTTTAAATTCCTAGTTTATCGTGCTTACTTTTTTCCCTTCAATTATTAAAGACTCCAGAGTATTGTACATTTCTTGGACAGTAAAATTTTTGAAATTCTTATCTATCTGTTTTGTTCTTTAAATTTGGTCTCATCCCATCTGAGACTTCTTGCTTACTATCTTTCTTTTTAATCGTCTCTAGTCTTTCTGATTTAATTAGGACTGTTACCATGATCTGAAGTCATTTCAAACTGATTATACACTTTTACATTAGTTATCAATTACTTTTCCGTGCTTATCATATAATCTATTTCGTTTCTATGTTGTTCATTTGGAGATTCCTGTTGTTTTAAAGTCTACTACATTCCTTGTCCCTTTTTCAAACTTTCCTGTTGCGTTTCCGGTTTCCGTCCTCTTTTCTATGTGCCCCTACCTTACTGTTAAGGCTCCCTATAATCATAACTTGTTTTACCTTAGACCCTGCTTCCTTTAAAACTTGCTCCAAGTCTGCATAGAATTTATCTATATCTTCGTCTGATAAGGCTTCAGTCGGTGCATATACCTGGACTATTGCTAGTTTCTTCTGTTTCCTTAAGTCTATTTTTAATACTGCTATCCTGTCCGAGTAGCTTTTTATTTCTTCGATTTCTTCGACCTACCCCATATAAGTCCTAGTATGTCTTTCTACAATTGTCGTCCTTCTCTTCTAACTTCCGCTAAGTCCTATTATATCATAGTTTATTTTTCTTACGCTAATTCCACAATTTTTTAATTTGATTTTAAGGTTTTTACATTTATTGGGCCAATATTTAATTTGTAATATTTAGATTTTTTTTGTTTTATTCTTAATTTTAGTATTAATACTGTTAGATGTGTGTGGAGTGTTACGACTAAATATAATAGTAAATAAAAATATATAACAAAAAAATTGGAGTAATAGTAAGCACACAATGGACGCACATACAATGAATAATGAAAAGGTAGTTGAAAAATACAATTTTAAGTTAGTACTGTCTGGTCAACAGGGAAGTAGGAGACCAAAAAAATTTGAAAGATTACAAGTAAATGTTTTTTATAAAACTCTTTTAAATTTACTCTTGTGGAAATGCTTTTAAAAGCGAAATTAATCAACATTTATTTGTAACGTTAAATATTGATTTTCCTGATTTTTTTTATTAAGCCGTTTCGCATTTTGTCATTTTCATTCTAATTTTAGAACCTTACAGTAGGCACCTGAAGCTTTAGATATCTCGTAGAAATATACACAAACCAAGTTTAAGGCAGATGTAACATTTTCTATTTCATTTTTATTGGCAGTTTCAACTTGTTTGTTAGTATTGGACTGATCTAATAATAACCCAATCAGTATTGGAGTAAAATAATTTTAGTTTTTACAAAAAATAAATATGTGGTATTTTTGGTTTAATTTAGGGATTTATGTTATTAATTAAAAGTGGGGAAAATTACCCAAAAATTGTTCAGTTTGACAATGAATTGTCAAACTGAAATAAATTCCTTGTATGAAATGTCTTAACATCGTATAACTAATCATGCCAAAACTATATATTTTAAACCTAAAATAAGAATTCGATGGGTTTATGGATGAGTTAGAAGGTATCCCTTAATTAATATCAATGTTATTTTAATTGTAATTGCTAATGTAGAATAAATTCAATAAAAGCATTGAAAATGTAATTATAGTGCAGTGATTGTATTTTACAAAATAACTTATATCATATCATCAATAAGTGAGTAGATTTAAGAAGGTGATTAGGGATTTGTACAGGCTAATAATGATAATAACTTATATCAATACTGTAACAATTATAAACGGCGAAAGAAACATTTTTAACAAGAAATCATTTCTTCGGTATATCAAATCTTACTTAAAACATACTACTATAATTAACTAATAGTTCCATTTTGTAAGAAACACATGGCATGGATTACCTGTCGAGCAAAATGATTAATGGCATACCTTGACGTCATGACTTTCATGTTTTTATTATACAGCAAAGTTCTCGTAACAGAACATTTTTTTAAATTGTGACGGTTACATGTTTAATTACGTCAAACTAGTAATTATTATTCATGGCATTTAACAAAATTGATATTCATTCTATTCTTTTCATATTCAGAACCACCAGTGGGTCGTTTTACAAGCCGTCGCAAATCGGTATTTGCTGAAACGTATGATCCAGAAGAAGACGAGGATGATGGTGCAAAAGTGGTATTCCCTAAATCGGACGAACAACGTCAGCGACTGGCTGAGTCAGTTCGCAACATCCTATTATTCCGTTCCTTAGATAAAGAGCAGATGCAAGACGTGTTGGATGCCATGTTTGAAAGAAAAGTTACTAAAGATGAATTGGTTATTAAACAGGGTGATGATGGAGATAACTTTTATGTTATTGAAAGGTACGTAATTTTGGTTTACTTCTAATTGAACCAATGCTTGAACAGTATAATCTTAGGGATGTGCTTTTAATATATTATTTTACTAAAAACAAGAATTTTTAGTTTTTGAATTGAAGCCCTTGGGGTAATAAGGCTACTTGCAACACAAAAAAAATATATTGAAAAAAAGGTGGCTTGTACCATTATTAATAATTTAAGGATAACAAATTAATGGATGAAAAGCTTTATGTAGTTAATTATGAGCCACCTTGTACATGAATATCGAAGAGTTTTTTCAAACGAAATTTTTGTAATGATTTTATAATGGTTGCGTATTTAGAATAAACCCAAATAGAAAATATAACATGTTCTATGCTTGTCAAGAAAATAGATTTCTTACTGGAACGAGTCTTGGGTAATTTACTATTTTTGTAAAAATGTATTCATTAACTGTATACTTAGTGCTACTATAAGTTCTGTTACAAAGTCTTTTAAATGAAATAAAATACAAGAGTCGTCTAAAAGCACTAGGTTTCCCTAGATTGGGAAAAATTTGTATTTATGCTGGGTTTTTTTACACCTTCCTCGTACCACAGCGTGCCCACTTTTGCCAACCAGGCCAACTCCGACCTGGGGCTGATCTTCTAAGGAAACATTCTGTCACGTGCCAAACGCACACTACGACATTGAATTGGGGATGTCAAATCCGGAATGCACGCGGCTAAGCTAAAACAGTGGAGATGGGTGGTTCGTTTCGCTAAAATAGTACTCAAAACACTTATTAACCCTTCAAAAGGGGATGGTCGTAAACGGTAGATAGGGCGCCACCATGACTAAAATCACCCAAAGATCTAAAAGAAGGAAACCCATCATGGAAGGTTCCCAAGGGCTCGGCAAAAAGGGGGTTGTCGTTATAGCTGCATCCTGTGCAAGATGTAACTTACCTTGCTACTGAAATTACTTTACTGCAAAACTCTAAATCTTGTAGGCAGGCTAACACTTTATACACGTAAATCTTAAAACATTGAACACAAAATACTCTGAAATAAACGGGAAGCACTGAACACAAATAACAAGACCAAACTGAATTGAATACTAAAATATTTACTGAATTAAAGGCACAAAAATGACTACAAAAACATTGCATGAGAAGACAATCAAAATTGCTACGTTAAATCAAATTATGAATACGAAACTTACTTTACGGGAAAGGAGAATTGAGGGAACTGTATTTACGTTAGTTAATGTAAAAATATTCACAAGCTAAGCCCCCTTAATTCCAAACAAAGGAATAGAAAGACACAAATAACACAATATACACTAACAAAATTGATAAGCTTCAAATAAATTTTACATGCACATAATACACAAAATAATATCTAAACTTGACTACTTGAACTTCAATCTGAATCAAATGAACCAAAAATACCGAATACTAGTTAACTGAGTTGCCAGGGCCCTCAAATTGCAAAGTGACCAATTAATCCGCCCAAGGCGAGGTTCACACAAAAGCCAGCACCACTTGCCACTGGACAAAACAGATAAACCAGATGTCGGTTATTTACTTTAAACATTGCACGTTAAAACACAAAAATCAAACAAATTACAACAGGCGGTACTTATTTACTTTTAAATCAAAAACGAAGAACGTTATCAACGGGCCTGCCAGCAAGAGGCAATCGTGAAAGTCAAACTGACGTTAAAAACATAAAGATGAAGAACACAGGAGCAGCATATAGAAAAAGCCTTTACCTGGCGAGTTACCGGTAAGCCAGGGAGTGCGTGATGGACGTGCTTTTCCTTCGAAGACGGGTGCAGGAACAAGATGAAGAGTAATCCCTAAAGTGGTAGGTTTTCCTAATCCCTCACGAGGAGGAAACGTGTAGGCGGCACGACGACACCGTCACTGAAACTTCCTCACACACGATTCTATTTCACTCCAGGATTATATTGGCATTCCTTATGGATCCGACAAAGTCGATAACGTGATTTCTCCACGAGAAAATCACCGGTAGTGGAAGCCTTCCTGGTTCATTGTAAGAACCCACCTTTAACTACGATAAATACGGCACCGCGTCTTAGAAGAAGGCGTCTAACATGGTTAGTAATCTTTCACGCACTGAAGGCACTAAGAAGCCAGAGGAGAGTGGAACGCTTAATTGACACAGCCCGCGTCTAGGGGAATTCCCGGAAAAGTATCTCGATAGCTGCATTCGACAGAATACGATGAGATCAGCGTCGCTAACACACGCGTAACTTTAGGTCACCTTAAAATTTGAACAAAGGAAATGTTTCACAACGATGCAATTTTAAATGTGACTTTGAAAACTTCTGAGAATTATAATGAAGAACGTGCCAAAATAAGTTAACCTTAATGTCCTCCAGACTAAACGAAATCAACTGTAGCAAATATGAAATAATCGATACGAAAATTTAAATTAAGGAACAGGACCGTACTAAAAAAAATCTTAATGTATGTATGTATGTATGTATTGGCGCAACAACCCAAGTGGATTATGGCCTGCTCCTCGTGGAGCTTTCGTAATCCTTTCCGTTTCATCGCACAGGGTGGATTGGTCCTTGTGCGTCTCGGATTTCTATGTTTAGAGGTGTGGGTGGGATCTTGTGTTCTTCACTATAATGTTCCATATCTTCTTGTTCTTAATTTTGTTTCGCCATTCTGTTACACCCATTTTCTGTATGTCCTTTTCCACCTCCTCTTTCCATCGTAAGCATGGTCTTCCTCTCTTCCTGGTTGTTCCAGGTTTCCATTCAGTTATTATTTTTGTGCCTCTAGTGTTATCCATACGGTAAATATGTCCCATCCAACTCATTCTTTGTGCTTTCGTGTATTTTATAATGTTCTCATTATCCATTAGACTGTAGATCTCGTGATTCATCCTGGGTCTCCATGTATCTTCTGTTTCTCGTATTGGGCCTAATATTGTTCTTAGTATTTTTCTTTCGCAAACCTTAAATTGTTCCTCCTGCGATTCTGTTAGGACCCAGGTTTCACACCCGTATGTGATGGTTGGTCTTATTACACTTCTATATATTCTCATCTTGGATGCTCTGCTTAGTATCTTATTTTGGAGTAGTTGTTTGCATGCGTAGTAACATCTGTATCCTGCCTTAATTCTTGCACTTAGTTCTTCCTTCATGCTGTCGCTTGTGTCCAATTGTGCTCCTAGGTAACTGAATGTGTTTACTTGTTCAAATATGTATTCGTTTATATGTAATGTTTGGTTTGAGTTCCTTTTGTTTAGTTCTGTTGTCATATATTTTGTTTTATCTTGGTTGATTGTTAGTCCCAGTATTCGTGATTTTTCATCGAGTTTATAAAATGTCTCTTTTAGTCCCTGTTTTGTTCTGCTTACTATCACAATATCGTCTGCATATGCGCATATTTGGGTGGTTTTCATGCTGATGGTTCCGTTTATGTTTATTTTCCGCATCATCGATTCTATTACCAGGTTGAATAATACGGGTGAAAGCACATCTCCTTGTCGGACGCCTTCTCTGATGTTGAAACTGTTTGTGTCTCCTTCTGTTGTTCTGACTATTGCTGTTGTGTCTGTGATCGTCATTTTGATAAGGCGTGTCAGTTTTGGAGGAATTCCTAGGCTACTAATTTCCCTCAGCATTTTGTTTCTGTTGATCTTGTCGAATGCCTGGCTATAGTCTATGAACAAGATATAGATGGCGATATTGAATTCTTTACCTTTTTCAAAAAAAAAAAAATCTTAATAATAATTTAAAATGACCGAAAAATTGCAAAATAACACGGGATTGTAAAATCACGTGACAATTCAACTGAGGGAACATATGATAATCGCTCGGTGCCAGGTCTGGAGAATAGAATGGATAGTCAAAAACGTTCCATTGGAATTGTGCCAACAAGTCTTCTATTTTTTAGAAGGCATGAAACAACTCTTTTTTACGCAGTTCCAAGGCGTTTCCGCTTTATTGCCAAACGAAGTGTCTTCAAAGCTTCACAATACTGATGGTGGTCCTTTTTGACAGGTAGTACACGGGGACGTAGTAAAAAAATCGTGTGCGAATGGTACCTTCATCATTGCTCGCCTTATACTTCAAGCTCGTTGCCAGTAAAAGCGCAAGGTGATGCATATCTCCTAACACAAATCTCACACGCTTTGTTCCCACTCTCTCGCTCATACTCGAAGAGAGAAAAAATAGGGAGACTTAGAATTGCTCAGAATATGCTTTATAAAGAGCTATAACAGCTTGTTGGTTTTCAATTTTTTTGTGTTCCATCTTGATTTCAAGAACAGGTAACTATTTGATGTTTAATGACCTCGGAGATGTCAACTAGAGTTGTGCTTAGCGATACGATATATCGATATCATATCGATTCAGAAAATAAGCAGACAATATCGATACACAATTTAAATATCGATACAGGATCGATATGTATCGTTATAATTATTATTTTTTGCGTTTCGCATTTTTACAAAATAATTTCTAAGTTTTTTACTTACAGTTGTTTTAATATTTATAAACCGACTTTACCCGATCGACGTCGTACAAGTTTACTCTTGTAAATTGTTTCTTTTACGAAATATGCAGTTTCAATATATGCCTTAATATTAATTAGTGTTTTATTTATAAAAAATATCGTATCGATATTGATAATTACCAAGGAATACAATATCGATACAATAACTAAATATCGATATCGTATCGGTATCGTATCGAATGTCAAAAATATCGATAAGCACAACTCTAATGTCAACAAATAAAACCATGTTATAAACTCAGAAATGTATTCAATTGTTTTTTTAATACATCAGAGATTGTATTTGTAACAGAACTTATAACTGGACTAACTATATCTTCCTACTCCAACCTACAACATTTAATATAATCATAACAGAAAAACATCTGGAGATGTTAAAAGTCAGGTGTTATCTTTGTTTGACTTGAAATTAAAAAATTATGTCTATTTTCTGGTGTAATTTTAACTACCGTCGGCGACGGATAGGCATGATACTTGTTATCTACCATGTTAGTTTAGATGTAGGTTAACACATATATCGTTTACCTTAACAATTGAGTAGTTTTAACTTTCCTAAGGAGTAATTCTGCTTTCTTTCTTAAATTTATATAGCCTTAACATATATTATTGAATTGTTTGAGTCTCTATTTACATGGTAATTTTGTAGGCGCAGCTTAAATGATGACAGCGTATTTTTCTATTTGGGTTTGCTCTACTTCAAGTTTGTTGTATGAAGTTTATTTAAATGTTTTTTTTTTGTAGTTTTTAATATACCGGGTGTCAACGAAACCTGGGGCACCTCCATAATTTTTTTATTTTTTAAGGTATCTAAATGAAATTTGGTATATGTAATATACTCTTTAAATAGCGTTGGCTGACTTAGGAAACAAGTTTCTGTCACTTCCGGTTTCGGCGGAATTGACATCAACTTTGATATTTTAAATGGAACACCCTGTATGTTTATACATTTTTGGAATCTCCATTCAATTTTACGTATGGTAGTATCAAGTTTGAAACATTTTGATGACAAAATAACTACTTACAGAAGAGTTTATTTATTAATCTAAGGTGCCATGGCCTTCGTAAAATGGAAGTCAGGGTGCTACGACACTCAAAACAAATTATTTTAGCACTTCAACTGTAACAAGTCTGTCTTTTTTTGTGCATTTCATTTGTTTCACTTGTTTTGAAACCCAGTATCTAGATTTAAATGTCCAAAATATGGTTTTTTTGAACGGAGAGTGTTATTCCGAATTACATTTTCATATTAATCCCGTGTTATTGGTATCAATAAAATCCTTGAAAAACGCTCGTTTTTAATATCCTAGTGTCCCACCCTAGTGCCATTTGAAAAAATAGAGTTATTCTCGAAAAAGCATTTTTGCCAACTTTAGGCCATTCTAATACAGCAACTAAAATAGTTAAAGTTCTAAATCAATTTGTCTCGAGTGTTGGGGCATCTTGACTTTCATTTGGCGTTAGTCATGGCACTCTAGATTAATTTCTGCAAAAATTTACTTTGTCGTCAAAATGTTTCGAACTTGATACTACCATACGTAAAATTGAATGGAGATTCCAAAAATGTATAAATATACAGGGTGTTCCATTTAAAATAACAAAGTTGTAGTCAATTCCGGTGAAACCGGAAGTGACAGAAATTTGTTTCCTATGTCAACAAATGCCATTTGAAGAGTATATTAAACATACCAAATTTCATTTAGATATCTTAAAAAATAAAAAAATTATGAGGGTGCCCCAGGTTTCGTTGACACCCTGTATAAAATGAAATATTTATCAAACAATTTTTCTTATTACTCTAGCGGAGTTTTCCATGCATTAGTAGCCGACCCAGGGCAAGAGCCTAAACATATTCACACATATGAAAACAGGGGTAGTTTTGGAGAATTAGCCCTATTATACAATATGCCAAGGGCTGCCACAATTAAAGCTGCTTCAGAAGGCTCTTTATGGGCCATGGATCGTCAAACATTTAGACGTATCCTGTTGAAATCGGCATTTAAAAAACGAAAGATGTACGAAACCCTTATAGACAGCGTACCCATGCTTAAAACACTACAAGCGTACGAGAGGATGAATCTTGCAGATGCTTTGGTCCCCAGAAACTACAGTGCCAATGATAGGATTATAAAACAAGGCGATGCTGCCGATGGCATGTACTTTTTGGAATCCGGTACTGTAGTTATAAAGGTATACGATGATCACGGACAGGAAGTTGAAGTTAATAGAATCGGTAAAGGTGGCTATTTCGGTGAATTGGCTTTGGTTACACATAGGCCCCGAGCTGCTTCAGCTTATGCTCTTGAAGAAGTTAAGCTCGCCTGTAAGTATTTTTGTACGCTTTAATATACTCTTTAACTACATTTTTTTTGTGTTATATTTAGTCCTGGATGTGGAAGCATTTGAACGACTTCTAGGCCCTTGCATGCAACTAATGAAACGCAACATCAATGACTATGAAGAACAAATGCTCAAGATATTTGGCTCAAAGCAAAACATGAAGGACATTCGATGAATGCAACTGGTAGCCACCAATATCAATCCCCGTTGTATTAATTTAATAATATTATATGTCCAGTAGCAACATCTGTTTGCATCAATGCGTAGTATTGTGGGGGTAAAGAGTCTACTAGTCATTGTATATAACGTATTATGAACCTGCGTGAATCCTTGTGTCTTTACTTGCGTACCTGTATCGGTAAGCGTAACAAATTACGCTGCAGGACAGCGTATAAATTTAATTGTTCGCTTACTATATACATCTGATCTTCTATGTTGAGTGGAAATGTTATTTCTTTTCGTTGTGCTTTTCATGTCTGCCATACCAATAGAAATTACTCGATTAGTAAAAATCTTAGCGAATTTATCGTAGATGTTTCTTTTCTTGCACTAAAACTACTTCAACTTATTAAATGATAATCACAAATTGGAATACTAAGTACTAGTGCAAATATGCAATGTGCTCCAAGAAATTTAGGCCGTTTAGTAGGTTTATTGTACACATTGTAAGTGTTGCATTTATATGTAAAGAATAACGTGTAAGTGAAGATAGTTACATCAACCCATATGTTGTAGCATTTTGCTGGAAAAGATGCCGAAATGTTCTGCAATAATTAATAAACTTTGGATTTAAACTGATTCTTTTATGGTTCGCTCATAATTTTAAAAACTTGGTCTTGGTTTTGCAGGTGAAAATAATGAATAGTCTTCACTTACTGTTATTTATTTCCAGATAAATGTTACATTATTCTCTTGCATAGATTCTCAAAAATGAAGTATGGTTCAAATTTTTTGGACCACACAGAAACGAGCGACATGAAAAGATAGCACCTTCTTCGTGCGCCTTAATCTTTACCTAATTGTGTGAGAGTCTATTAACATATTTATTTATTTATTCTTCAGTATATAATAAAAAAAAAAATCAAACGCTTGAATATAAATGCAATATTTGTAATTTGTACATTTAAAATCCTGTATCAAGTGTTTTCAGCTTGCTTTTGAAGTCAATCAAAATTAAAAAATATCTATAAGTACATATTTAAGGCTGAGATTTTAACTATTTAATATTTATTAAGTCGTAAAGTACAATGAGTTCCAAGCTTTTTTGCACAGTATTACAGTAACATCGTACAAAAATTTATATCGTACAAACAGGACGTACTGTAATTGGAAACTGAATGATTGAAAGGTGACGATGGTAGTAGATGCAGTTTGCACATTCGCACAGTTATCAGGTTGGTTATTACGAAGCTATTCATATCATTTTACTATATCTGGTGACAGGTTAGGCTAAGAGCATTTTAGTCTATAAATAAGGTGTACCTATCCATAAAATAAATACCCATTTTATTGTGTTCTAGTGGTGTTTGAAAAATTTAAGCGTTCACACGACTTCGTTCATTTATACGTATAAGTCTAGAGAACGTCATAACAACAGTGGTTATCAAGTTATTTTCTTTTAAATCAATTTTACAACAGTAATGCAAAATAAAACGGCTATTATGCAAGCTAATAATAATCCTGTATCTGGCGAGTCATGCATGTTGAACAGCTTGAGTATAACAGCAAAAATTATGTTAATATGGTTCTTATAATAGATGGGTAACGTTCATTGTTTAACTTGATATACTGTTGCTGACGTTTTTACTTTTTAAGGATCTTTAAAAGCTGTCTGTGAACATACCTATCAGTAATGAAGGACTAACAAATATTATATCTCACTATTATTGTCAGTATTCTTAAATATTCTGTGTTAACATTATCATCATCAAGCAAATACATGTTCATACTTCATTTATAATAATTAAATTCGGTTTTAACAGAAGAACAATTACCAAGAAACAATGAAATAAACAAAAGATAATATAATTTTGTTTTGACAATAGACAAACAAAGATATTTGTGTTTACAAAATTACAAGTTGTTAAATAAACCAATTTGTTGTTATGTGATGGTCCAAACCAATTATGCAAAACAAACAAATTCCTTATAGCTATTAATATAACAAGAATATTATGCGATTTATAATAGACGAGGACGTTGCTAGGTGACGAGGCGCTAGCCGAGTCAACTACGCAACGTCCGAGTCGGTTTAAATCGCATAATATTCGAGTTATATTTCAAGCTTTATCGTATCATTGGCAACAGTTTGTTTATATTATGTAACTAACAAATTATGAAGCCGGAGTTGCTATGCTATTATGTTATACATAATTATTAATAAAAGTGTAATATAAAGTTGTCTTTATAATCAATGATACGATAAAATTATTTTAATAACACACAAAAAACAAATGATAAGATGTAAAATGGGCAGATATAAATTGATCTGCTGTGTAAGACTGAAGATGTCCAAATATTAAAAAATAAAATAACCCGAGTATGTGCCATTTTATTATTATTTATTTATTTGCTCAAAAGTTCTTCAAAAGCATTTGTTAGTTAATTTAATAAGTAATTAATATTTACCGATGCATGAAAATAAATACGTAAAGGCATTTTTATGTCGCAAGAAACTGTATGTGTAACTCTAAGAATCACAAGATCTGCTTAAATTTTTCATTCCCCGATGTTTCGATTTATTGGAATACATTTAATAGTGTTTAACTGTTAGCTCTAGCTGAATGTATTATGTAGTAATTTATGTAAATCACTGTTTGCAAGGAGGTAGCGCCTGCCAGATTGAATTATATATGTTGTCTGTCACATTGTATGTTAATTAACTGTTCATTTTTTGTAGTAGTACATGTTTTTCTCAAATCTGTTTAAAATAGCTAATATGACGTGTAGGTAGAGGTAGCAGGTTTTGTTTTGTTCAAGGCAGCACCTATGAAAAAAAAACTATTTTGATACCACAGAAATAAAAAGCTTTTGCGGAGGCATCAATAAATTACACTGCCAGAAGAAAGTGATATTTTTAGATTGCCTAGCATAATAAGAGGTCATTGGTAAAATAGGAAAGGTTGACGTAGGTATCCATTTATTAGCCGGTAGCCGCAAAAGTATTTTTCAAAAGTAATCACTAGAAATTTAGTACGTTTGGCCGATTAAAAAATTAAATTACGGTGCAACCTTAACATAACCCAAGTGGATAAAGGCATGTTAATTGTATTGCTGTTTTAAACGATAACATTCGGAAACCCTTCTGCACATTTTTGCTTTTATATGTATTTATTGTACCAAAAATTAGAATCTCTTATGTTGTTTGTATATGAGAATTATTTGTAAGTGTATTGATGCCATTTCACATGCCATATTGTTATAAACACACGAGTTAAACTCGTTCAACTTGTCTGAGATTCCTTAGTCGTATGTAATCGCTTCCACGATGATGACTAAATGAGCTTATTAAAAACTGTCGTATATTTTATTTAACACCACCCATATCCCCTTAAAAATTTTCCAATGAAAGCAATTTAAAGAAATTAAGTGTATCTTCAATATTTTACAACTAGGACCAACTACAGAAGGGACCCAGCATTCCTATAAGCACTGTACAGTATACTTTGAAGCCAGAATAAGGAAAGGAGGCAAGTTATGGTGGATTTACGCTGAATGCTTTTTAGAATAATGTTATAACTATTTATTTTTTTTCATATCCGTTATGGTGTCGAGGCAGGGGTACCATACGCGGAAAGTGACCTGGCGCGGTAAATCGTCTTTTTTGTCCTTAGATACAGTCTGTTTTTGTTCAACCTAAATGTTTTATTTTCCATTTCTGTTGATTTTTTGACAATGTAATGTCAATTTACCAAGGTGGTAGTGAGAAATAGTTATTTAAGTATCAAGGACGGTAGGTGCGTTTTACTGGTCGAGGGTAAATGTTTTTTTTACCCGAGACCGGTAGCACCTACGCCCGTGATGCTTATTACAATTTTTGCATGATCCATGCAATAACCAAATTAAATGAATCTAAATTTGTTCATGTCAAAGTGACAACAATTGTGTGATAACTGTAAAATTATCTAAAAATCCCACTATCTAAAATGACAAAAAACACTCAAAGTTTCATATTTTATTACTTACCGCCTCCAGATCGGTAAGTGAATGCTTACCGATCAGTAATTTGTAAGCATAACTTGCTATTGTCATAATTAAATCAGTAAACATGATCGTGCAACAAATACATTGGTTTAAAATAGGCCTGAAACTTGGACCTTCACCCAGAAAAACATAAACAAGCTACGTGTTCACCAACGAGCAGTTGAGCGCCGAATATTAAATATATCCCTGAGAGACCACAAAACTAACAGGTGGATCAGACATAAGACTGATGTGGATGATATTATCCAACGAATAACCACCCTTAAATGGAACTGGGCAGGACACGCCGCAAAGAAGCAAGAGGGATGATGCACCAAAGTCATCAAATGGCGGCCCTGGGGCGAACACCGGAATAGAGGTAGGCCCCTCTAACGTTGGGCAGACGATATCAAAAAACAAGCAGGAATGCTATGGTATAGAAAAGCAGAAGACCGAAACGAATGGCGCAATATGAGAGATGCCTATACTCGAAAATGGGTAGAAGAGGGCTCATAAAGAAAGAAGAAGAAGAAAATAGGCCTACTCGTAAAAGTACCCGCAGTGTGGTAGGATTTCAATATCTTTGAAAATAACCACAATAAACACGTAAAGAGAATTCAGATCCCCGATACGTGACGTCACTAATGTCGGCCAACGTTAACGAGTTATTAGAATTATACCGGGTGTCAATGAAACCTGGGGCACCCTTATTTTTTAAATTATATTTTAAGATATCGAAATGAAATTTGGTATATGTAATATATTCTTTAAATGGCATTTTTTGACATACAACACAAGTTTCTGTCACTTCCGGTTTCGCCAGAATTAACATCAATATTGTTATTTTAAATAGAACACCCTGTATCTTTATACATTTTTGGAATTTCCATTTAATTCTACGTATCAAGTTTGAAGCATTTTGATGACAAAAATATATGATAAATAAAATTAATAGGCGACGAGCCTTGGCTTCACTTCGGCTCATATTCGCCTACCTCAAATGTTAAACCGTCCTTACATTCCTTGTAGCTTAAATAACTATATCTACCATTGCTGTTAAAGTATTACTTTATCTACCCTTGCGGTTAAAATGCTTATTGACCTTTTGATTTGAGTAGAACAAAGCACACTTTAACATTTGCTATAGAAAAAATGTATTTATTTTCAATTTCATAAGGGTAACAATTTCAAATTTCGCGCGCTTTTTCCTGAGTGCCGTACGTTTTTAGGTTTCACTATTAGACTTCCATCTCACTCTTTCATAAATTCGACGTGCATGTCGTGGGCCATGACATTTTGCGTTTGCTCTACCTTTCGGTGTCGAGGCTGGTGCGTTAATGTATGAGGTTCTACGGGTGCAGTGCACAATCCGCCCCGACTCTGATAGTTGCGTGATTGGTGCGCGCCGTTTAGTAGTAAAGTGTAAGTGTGTGTAGTGTAGGGCCTTGTTACTCTACCTCTTAGGCCTGTATTCTGAGGAGAGCGTCATTAATTAGGTGCCTAACGACGAATGATCACCAGTATTCGATACCGACCTCCAGACTGCAGGAAAATCCTGCCTACAGGAGATTCGAACCGGGGACTAGCGCAACGCTAGCCTGACGCGCTATGTCCGCAATTGTACAATACGCAAATCGTATGTTGAAACAAACCTATAAGTTGCGTTCAGTTATTAATTTTGGTGCAGCTGCAAACGGTGTAGAGTGTAGGCAGAACCGGTGCGATGTATGACGGTGTATTTATTGCGCACGCCATCTGGGTCAAAATACTCGAACGCTCTAGTGTACTTCGTTTTAGCGGGAAAAGCATAATCATAACCTATTTTGAAGTATGCAAAGGTCCAGTTTACGTAATTTTTATAATTGTTTCGTGCAATTCGAAATACTATGGAAAGATCTAATAGTGTGGTCCTATTACCAAAAGTTCGTTTTCGAGTGCGACAAATTATCAATTTTTGACTGAAATATAAAGCCAAACTTACCTTTCTTAACTCATGTGTTCCTATTACCAAAAGTTCGTTTTCGAGTGCGACAAATTATCAATTTTTGACTGAAATATAAAGCCAAACTTACCTTTCTTAACTCATGTGTTCCTGTTACAAACAGTTCATTTTCGAGTATGAAAAATTATTTAGTTTGGACTGAAATACAAAGCGAAACTAATCCTTCTTAGCTCTTGTGTTCCTATTACTAAAAGTTCGTTTTCGTGTGCGACAAATTATCAATTTTGGACTGAAATACAAAGCCAAACTTACCTTTCTTAACTCATGTGTTCCTGTTACAAACAGTTCATTTTCGAGTATGAAAAATTATTAAGTTTGGACTGAAATACAAAGCCAAACTAATCCTTCTTAGCTCATGTGTACCTATTACCAAAAGTTCGTTTTCGAGTGCGACAAATTATTATCAATTTTGGTCTGAAGTACAAAGCCAAACTTACCCTTCTTAACTCATGTGTTCCTGTTACAAACAGTTCATTTTCGAGTATGAAAAATTATTAATTTTGGACTGAAATACAAAACCAAGCTAACCCTTCTTAGCTCATGTGTCCTTATTACCAAAAGATCGTTTTTGAGTGCGACAAATTATTATCAATTTTGGACTGAAATACAAAGCCAAACTTACCCTTCTTAACTCATGTGTTCCTATTACCAAAAGTTCGTTTTCGAGTGCGACAAATTATCAATTTTGGACTGAAATACAAAGCCAAACTTACCTTTCTTAACTCATGTGTTCCTGTTACAAACAGTTCATTTTCGAGCATGAAAAATTATTAATTATGAACTGATATACAAAGCCAAACTTACCCTTCTTAACCCATGTGTTCCTGTTACCAAAAATTCGTTTTCGAGTGCGAAAAATTATTAATTTTGCACTGTAATACAAAGCCAAACTTACTCTTCTTAGCTCATGTGTTCCTGTTACAAACATTTAGTTTTCGAGTGCGAAACATTGCTAATTTTAGACTGAAATACAAAACCAAACTTACCCTTCTTAACTAATGTGTTCCTATTACCAAAAGTTCGTTTTCGAGTGCGACAAATTATCAATTTTTGACTGAAATATAAAGCCAAACTTACCTTTCTTAACTCATGTGTTCCTGTTACAAATAGTTCATTTTCGAGTATGAAAAATTATTTAGTTTGGACTGAAATACAAAGCGAAACTAATCCTTCTTAGCTCTTGTGTTCCTACTACCAAAAGTTCGTTTTCGTGTGCGACAAATTATCAATTTTGGACTGAAATACAAAGCCAAACTTACCTTTCTTAACTCATGTGTTCCTGTTACAAACAGTTCATTTTCGAGTATGAAAAATTATTAAGTTTGGACTGAAATACAAAGCCAAACTAATCCTTCTTAGCTCATGTGTACCTATTACCAAAAGTTCGTTTTCGAGTGCGACAAATTATTATCAATTATGGTCTGAAGTACAAAGCCAAACTTACCCTTCTTAACTCATGTGTTCCTGTTACAAACAGTTCATTTTCGAGTATGAAAAATTATTAATTTTGGACTGAAATACAAAACCAAGCTAACCCTTCTTAGCTCATGTGTCCTTATTACCAAAAGATCGTTTTTGAGTGCGACAAATTATTATCAATTTTGGACTGAAATACAAAGCCAAACTTACCCTTCTTAACTCATGTGTTCCTATTACCAAAAGTTCGTTTTCGAGTGCGACAAATTATCAATTTTGGACTGAAATACAAAGCAAAACTTACCTTTCTTAACTCATGTGTTCCTGTTACAAACAGTTCATTTTCGAGCATGAAAAATTATTAATTATGAACTGATATACAAAGCCAAACTTACCCTTCTTAACCCATGTGTTCCTGTTACCAAAAATTCGTTTTCGAGTGCGAAAAATTATTAATTTTGCACTGTAATACAAAGCCAAACTTACCCTTCTTAGCTCATGTGTCCCTGTTACAAACAGTACATTTTCGAGTATTAACAATTATTAATTTTGGACTGAAATACAAAGCCAAACTTACCCTTCTTAGCTCATGTGTTCCTGTTACAAACATTTAGTTTTCGAGTGCGAAACACTGCTAATTTTAGACTGAAATACAAAGCCAAACTTACCCTTCTTCACTCATGTATTCCTATTACCAAAAGTTTATTTTCGAGTGCGACAAATTATCAATTTTGAACTGACATACAAAGCCAAACTTACCCTTCTTAACTCATGTGTTCCTGTTACAAACAGTTCATTTTCGAATATGAAAAATTATTAATTATGGACTGAAATACAAAACCAACCTTACCCTTCTCAACCCATGTGTCCCTGTTACAAACAGTACATTTTCAAGTATTAGAAATTATTAATTTTGGACTGAAATAAAGAGCCAAACGTTCCCTTCTTAACTCGTGTGTTCTTATTACCAGAAGTTCGTGTTCGAGTGCTACAAATTACCAATTTAGGACTGAAAGACAAAGCCAAACTTACCCTTCCTAACTCATGTGTTCCTGTTACAAACAGGTCATTTTCGGGTGTAAAAAAATTATTAATTTTGGACTAAAATACAAAGCCAAACTAACTCTTCTTAGCTCATGTGTTCTCATTACCAGAAGTTCGTTTTCGAGTGCGACAAATTGTTATCAATTTTGGACTGAAATACGAAGCCAAACTTACCCTTCTTCACTCATGTGTTCCTATTACCAAAAGTTCGTTTTCGAGTGCGACAAATTATTCATTTTGGACTGAAATACATAGCCAAACGATCCCTTCTTAAATCGTGCGTTCCTATTACCCGAAGTTCGTTTTCGAGTGCTACAAATTACGAAATTACCAATTTTGGACTGAAATACAAAGCCAAACTTACCTTTCTTAACTCATGTGTTCCTGTTACAAACAGTTCATTTTAGAGTATGAAAAATTATTAAGTTTGGACTGAAATACAAAGCGAAACTAATCCTTCTGAGCTCATGTGTTCCTATTACCAAAAGTTCGTTTTCGTGTGCGGCAAATTATCAATTTTGGTCTGAAATACAAAGCCAAACTTACCCTTCTTAGCTCATGTGTCCCTGTTACAAACAGTACATTTTCGAGTATTAACAATTATTAATTTTGGACTGAAATACAAAGCCAAACTTACTCTTCTTAACTCATGTGTTCCTGTTACAAACAGTTCATTTTCGAGTATGAAAAATTATTAATTTTGAACTGACATACAAAGCGAAACTTACCCTTCTTAACTCATGTGTTCCTGTTACAAACAGTTCATTTTCGAGTATGAAAAATTGTTAATTATGGACTGAAATACAAAACCAAACTTACCCTTCTCAACCCATGTGTCCCTGTTACAAACAGTACATTTTCAAGTATTAGAAATTATTAATTTTGGACTGAAATAAAGAGCCAAACGTTCCATTCTTAACTCGTGTGTTCCTATTACCAGAAGTTCGTGTTCGAGTGCTACAAATTACCAATTTTGGACTAAAATACAAAGCGAAACTAATCCTTCTGAGCTCATGTGTTCTTATTACCAAAAGTTCGTTTTCGAGTGCGACAAATTGTTATCAATTTTGGACTGAAATACAAAGCCAAACTTACCCTTCTTAACTCATGTGTTCCTATTATCAAAAGTTCGTTTTCGAGTGCGACAAATTATCAATTTTGGACTGAAATACAAAGCCAAACTTACCCTTCTTAACTCATGTGTTCCTGTTACAAACAGGTCATTTTCGGGTGTAAAAAATTTATTAATTTTGGACTAAAATACAAAGCCAAACTAACCCTTCTTAGCTCATGTGTTCTCATTACCAGAAGTTCGTTTTCGAGTGCGACATATTGTTATCAATTTTGGACTGAAATACGAAGCCAAGCTTACCCTTCTTCACTCATGTGTTCCTATTACCAAAAGTTCCTTTTCGAGTGCGACAAATTATTCATTTTGGACTGAAATACATAGCCAAACGTTCCCTTCTTAAATCGTGCGTTCCTATTACCCGAAGTTCGTTTTCGAGTGCTACAAATTACCAATTTTGGACTGAAATACAAAGCCAAACTTACCTTTCTTAACTCATGTGTTCCTGTTACAAACAGTTCATTTTAGAGTATGCAAAATTATTAAGTTTGGACTGAAATACAAAGCGAAACTAATCCTTCTGAGCTCATGTGTTCCTATTACCAAAAGTTCGTTTTCGTGTGCGACAAATTATCAATTTTGGACTGAAATACAAAGCCAAACTTACCTTTCTTAACTCATGTGTTCCTGTTACAAACAGTTCATTTTCGAGTATGAAAAATTATTAATTTTAGACTGAAATACAAAGCCAAACTAACCCTTCTTAGCTCATGTGTTCTTATTACCAAAAGTTCGTTTTCGAGTACGACAAATTGTTATCAATTTTGGACTGAAATACAAAGCCAAACTTACCCTTCTTAACTCATGTGTTCCTATTATCAAAAGTTCCTTTTCGAGTGCGACAAATTATTCATTTTGGACTGAAATACATAGCCAAACGTTCCCTTCTTAAATCGTGCGTTCCTATTACCCGAAGTTCGTTTTCGAGTGCTACAAATTACCAATTTTGGACTGAAATACAAAGCCAAACTTACCTTTCTTAACTCATGTGTTCCTGTTACAAACATTTAGTTTTCGAGTGCGAAACATTGCTAATTTTAGACTGAAATACAAAGCCAAACTTACCCTTCTTAACTCATGTGTTCCTATTACCAAAAGTTCGTTTTCGAGTGCGACAAATTATCAATTTTGGACTGAAATACAAAGCCAAACTTAGCCTTCTTAACTCATGCGTTCCTGTTAGAAACAGTTCCTTTTTGAGTAAGGAAAATTATTAATTATGGGCTGAATTACAAAGCCAAACTTACCCTTCTTAACCCATGCGTTCCTGTTACCAAAAATTCGTTTTCGAGTGCGAAAAATTATTAATTTTGCACTGTAATACAAAGCCAAACTTACCCTTCTTAGCTCATGTGTCCCTGTTACAAACACTACATTTTCGAGTATTAACAATTATTAATTTTGTACTGAAATACAAAGCCAAACTTACCCTTCTTAACTCATGTGTCCCTGTTAAAAACAGTTCATTTTCGAGTATGAAAAATTATTAATTATGGACTGAAATACAAAACCAAACTTACCCTTCTCAACCCATGTGTCCCTGTTACAAACAGTACATTTTCAAGTATTAGAAATTATTAATTTTGGACTGAAATAAAGAGCCAAACGTTCCATTCTTAACTCGTGTGTTCCTATTACCAGAAGTTCGTGTTCGAGTGCTACAAATTACCAATTTTGGACTGAAAGACCAAGCCAAACTTACCCTTCCTAACTCATGTGTTCCTGTTACAAACAGGTCATTTTCGGGTGTAAAAAATTTATTAATTTTGGACTAAAATACAAAGCCAAACTAACCCTTCTTAGCTCATGTGTTCTCATTACCAAAAGTTCGTTTTCGAGTGCTACAAATTGTTATCAATTTTGGACTGAAATACGAAGCCAAACTTACCCTTCTTCACTCATGTGTTCCTATTACCAAAAGTTCGTTTTCGAGTGCGACAAATTATCAATTTTGGACTGAAATACAAAGCCAAACTAACCCTTCTTAGCTCATGTGTTCTCATTACCAAAAGTTCGTTTTCGAGTGCGACAAATTGTTATCAATTTTGGACTGAAATACAAAGCCAAACTTACCTTTCTTAACTCATGTGTTCCTGTTACAAACAGTTCATTTTCGAGTATGAAAAATTATTAATTTTGGACTGAAATACAAAGCCAAACTTACCGTTCTTAGCACATGTGTTCCTATTACAAACATTTAGTTTTCGGGTGCGAAACATTGCTAATTTTAGACTGAAATACAAACCAATTACCCTTCTTAACTCATGTGTTCCTATTACCAAAAGTTCGTTTTCGAGTGCATCATCAATTTTGGACTGAAATACAAAGCCAAACTTACCCTTCTTAACTCATGTGTTCCTATTACCAAAAGTTCGTTTTCGAGTGCGACAAATTATTAATTTTGGACTGAAATACAAAGCCAAACTTACCTTTCTTAACTCATGTGTTCCTATTACCAAAAGTTCGTTTTCGAGTGCGACAAATTATCAATTTTGGGCTGAAATACAAAGCCAAACTTACCTTTCTTAACTCATGTGTTCCTATTACCAAAAGTTCGTTTTCGAGTGCGACAAATTATCAATTTTGGACTGAAACACAAAGCCAAACTTTTACCTTTCTTAACTCATGTGTTCCTGTTACAAACAGTTCATTTTCGAGTATGAGAAATTATTAATTTTGGACTGAAATACAAAACCAAGCTAACCCTTTTTAGCTCATGTGTTCTTATTACCAAAAACTCGTTTTTGAGTGCGACAAATTATTATCAATTTTGGACAGAAATACAAAGCCAAACTTACCCTTCTTAACTCATGTGTTCCTATTACCAAAAGTTCGTTTTCGAGTGCGACAAATTATCAATTTTGGACTGAAACACAAAGCCAAACTTTTACCTTTCTTAACTCATGTGTTCCTGTTACAAACAGTTCATTTTCGAGTATGAGAAATTATTAATTTTGGACTGAAATACAAAACCAAGCTAACCCTTCTTAGCTCATGTGTTCTTATTACCAAAAACTCGTTTTTGAGTGCGACAAATTATTATTAATTTTGGACTGAAATACAAAGCCAAACATACCCTTCTTAACTCATGTGTTCCTATTACCAAAACTTCGTTTTCGAGTGCGACAAATTATCAATTTTGGACTGAAATACAAAGCCAAACTTACCTTTCTTAACTCATGTGTCCCTGTTACAAACAGTACATTTTCGAGTATTAACAATTATTAATTTTGGACTGAAATACAAAGCCAAACTTACCCTTCTTAGCTCATGTGTTCCTGTTACAAACATTTAGTTTTCGAGTGCGAAACATTGCTAATTTTAGACTGAAATACAAAGCCAAACTTACCCTTCTTAACTAATGTGTTCCTATTACCAAAAGTTCGTTTTCGAGTGCGACAAATTATCATGTTTGGACTGCAATACAAAGCCAAACTTACCTTTCTTAACTCATGTGTTCCTGTTACAAACAGTTCATTTTCGAGTATGAAAAATTATTAAGTTTGGACTGAAATACAAAGCGAAACTAATCCTTCTTAGCTCATGTGTTTTTATTACCAAAAGTTCGTTTTCGTGTGCGACAAATTATCAATTTTGGACTGAAATACAAAGCCAAACTTACCTTTCTTAACTCCTGTGTTCCTATTACCAAAAGCTCGTTTTCGAGTGCGACAAATTATCAATTTTGGATTGAAATACAAAGCCAAACTTACCCTTCTTAGATCATGTGTTCTTATTACCAAAAGATCGTTTTTGAGTGCGACAAATTATTATCAATTTTGGACTGAAATACGAAGCCAAACCTACCCTTCTTAACTCATGTGTTCCTATTACCAAAAGTTCGTTTTCGTGTGCGACAAATTATCAATTTTGGACTGAAACACAAAGCCAAACTTACCTTTTTTAACTCATGTGTTCCTGTTACAAACAGTTCATTTTCGAGTATGAAAAATTATTAAGTTTGGACTGAAATACAAAGCAAAACTAATCCTTCTTAGCTCATGTGTTTTTATTACCAAAAGTTCGTTTTCGTGTGCGACAAATTATCAATTTTGGACTGAAATACAAAGCCAAACTTACCTTTCTTAACTCCTGTGTTCCTATTACCAAAAGCTCGTTTTCGAGTGCGACAAATTATCAATTTTGGATTGAAATACAAAGCCAAACTTACCCTTCTTAGATCATGTGTTCTTATTACCAAAAGATCGTTTTTGAGTGCGACAAATTATTATCAATTTTGGACTGAAATACGAAGCCAAACCTACCCTTCTTAACTCATGTGTTCCTATTACCAAAAGTTCGTTTTCGAGTGCGACAAATTATCAATTTTGGACTGAAACACAAAGCCAAACTTACCTTTTTTAACTCATGTGTCCCTGTTACAAACAGTACATTTTCGAGTATTAACAATTATTAATTTTGGACTGAAATACAAAGCCAAACTTACCCTTCTTAGCTCATGTGTTCCTGTTACAAACATTTAGTTTTCGAGTGCGAAACATTGCTAATTTTAGACTGAAATACAAAGCCAAACTTACCCTTCTTAAATACTGTGTTCCTATTACCAAAAGTTCGTTTTCGAGTGCGACAAATTATCAATTTTGGACTGAAATACAAAGCCAAACTAACCCTTCTTAGCTCATGTGTTCTTATTACCAAAAGATCGTTTTCGAGTGCGACAAATTGTTATCAATTTTGGACTGAAATACAAAGCCAAACTTACCTTTCTTAACTCATGTGTTCCTGTTACAAACAGTTCATTTTCGAGTATGAAAAATTTATTAATTTTGGACACTGAAATACGAAGCCCAACTTACCCTTCTTCACTCATGTGTTCCTATTACCAAAAGTTCGTTTTCGTGTGCGACAAATTGTTATCAATTTTGGACTGAAATACAAAGCCAAACTTACCCTTCTTAACCCATGGGTTCCTGTTACCAAAAATTCGTTTGAGTGCGACAAATTATTAATTTTGCACTGTAATACAAATCCAAACTTACTCTTCTTAACTCATGTGTCCCTGTTACAAATAGTACATTTTCGAGTATTAAAAATTATTAATTTTGGACTGAAATACAAAGCCAAACTTACCGTTCTTAGCACATGTGTTCCTATTACAAACATTTAGTTTTCGGGTGCGAAACATTGCTAATTTTAGACTGAAATACAAAGCCAAACTTACCCTTCTTAACTCATGTGTTCCTATTACCAAAAGTTCGTTTTCGAGTGCGACAAATTATCAATTTTGGACTGAAATACAAAGCCAAACTTAGCCTTCTTAACTCATGCGCTCCTGTTAGAAACAGTTCCTTTTTGAGTATGGAAAATTATTAATTATGGGCTGAATTACAAAGCCAAACTTACCCTTCTTAACCCATGCGTTCCTGTTACCAAAAATTCGTTTTCGAGTGCGAAAAATTATTAATTTTGCACTGTAATACAAAGCCAAACTTACCCTTCTTAGCTCATGTGTCCCTGTTACAAACACTACATTTTCGAGTATTAACAATTATTAATTTTGTACTGAAATACAAAGCCAAACTTACCTTTCTTAACTCATGTGTCCCTGTTACAAACAGTACATTTTCGAGTATTAACAATTATTAATTTTGGACTGAAATACAAAGCCAAACTTACCCTTCTTAGCTCATGTGTTCCTGTTACAAACATTTAGTTTTCGAGTGCGAAACATTGCTAATTTTAGACTGAAATACAAAGCCAAACTTACCCTTCTTAACTAATGTGTTCCTATTACCAAAAGTTCGTTTTCGAGTGCGACAAATTATCAATTTTGGACTGCAATACAAAGCCAAACTTACCTTTCTTAACTCATGTGTTCCTGTTACAAACAGTTCATTTTCGAGTATGAAAAATTATTAAGTTTGGACTGAAATACAAAGCGAAACTAATCCTTCTTAGCTCATGTGTTTTTATTACCAAAAGTTCGTTTTCGTGTGCGACAAATTATCAATTTTGGACTGAAATACAAAGCCAAACTTACCTTTCTTAACTCCTGTGTTCCTATTACCAAAAGCTCGTTTTCGAGTGCGACAAATTATCAATTTTGGATTGAAATACAAAGCCAAACTTACCCTTCTTAGATCATGTGTTCTTATTACCAAAAGATCGTTTTTGAGTGCCACAAATTATTATCAATTTTGGACTGAAATACGAAGCCAAACCTACCCTTCTTAACTCATGTGTTCCTATTACCAAAAGTTCGTTTTCGTGTGCGACAAATTATCAATTTTGGACTGAAACACAAAGCCAAACTTACCTTTTTTAACTCATGTGTTCCTGTTACAAACAGTTCATTTTCGAGTATGAAAAATTATTAAGTTTGGACTGAAATACAAAGCAAAACTAATCCTTCTTAGCTCATGTGTTTTTATTACCAAAAGTTCGTTTTCGTGTGCGACAAATTATCAATTTTGGACTGAAATACAAAGCCAAACTTACCTTTCTTAACTCCTGTGTTCCTATTACCAAAAGCTCGTTTTCGAGTGCGACAAATTATCAATTTTGGATTGAAATACAAAGCCAAACTTACCCTTCTTAGATCATGTGTTCTTATTACCAAAAGATCGTTTTTGAGTGCGACAAATTATTATCAATTTTGGACTGAAATACGAAGCCAAACCTACCCTTCTTAACTCATGTGTTCCTATTACCAAAAGTTCGTTTTCGAGTGCGACAAATTATCAATTTTGGACTGAAACACAAAGCCAAACTTACCTTTTTTAACTCATGTGTCCCTGTTACAAACAGTACATTTTCGAGTATTAACAATTATTAATATTGGACTGAAATACAAAGCCAAACTTACCCTTCTTAGCTCATGTGTTCCTGTTACAAACATTTAGTTTTCGAGTGCGAAACATTGCTAATTTTAGACTGAAATACAAAGCCAAACTTACCCTTCTTTACTACTGTGTTCCTATTACCAAAAGTTCGTTTTCGAGTGCGACAAATTATCAATTTTGGACTGAAATACAAAGCCAAACTTACCTTTCTTAACTCATGTGTCCCTGTTACAAACAGTACATTTTCGAGTATTAACAATTATTAATTTTGGACTGAAACACAAAGCCAAACTTACCCTTCTTAGCTCATGTGTTCCTGTTACAAACATTTAGTTTTCGAGTGCGAAACATTGCTAATTTTAGACTGAAATACAAAGCCAAACTTACCCTTCTTAAATACTGTGTTCCTATTACCAAAAGTTCGTTTTCGAGTGCGACAAATTATCAATTTTGGACTGAAATACAAAGCCAAACTAACCCTTCTTAGCTCATGTGTTCTTATTACCAAAAGATCGTTTTCGAGTGCGACAAATTGTTATCAATTTTGGACTGAAATACAAAGCCAAACTTACCTTTCTTAACTCATGTGTTCCTATTACCAAAAGTTCGTTTTCGAGTGCGACAAATTATCAATTTTGGGCTGAAATACGAAGCCAAACTTACCTTTCTTAACTCATGTGTTCCTATTACCAAAAGTTCGTTTTCGAGTGCGACAAATTATCAATTTAGGATTGAAATGCAAAGCCAAACTTACCCTTCTTAGATCATGTGTTCTTATTACCAAAAGATCGTTTTTGAGTGCGACAAATTATTTACAATTTTGGACTGAATTACAAAGCCAAACTTACCTTTCTTAACTCATGTGTTCCTGTTACAAATAGTTCATTTTCGAGTATGAAAAATTATTAAGTTTGGACTGAAATACAAAGCCAAACTTACCCTTCTTAACTCATATGTCCCTGTTACAAACAGTTCATTTTCGAGTATGAAAAATTATTAATTTTGGACTGACATGCAAAGCCAAACTTACCCTTTTTAGCTCATGTGTTCCTATTACCAAAAGTTCGTTTTCGTGTGCGACAAATTGTTATCAATTTTGGACTGAAATACAAAGCCAAACTTACCCTTCTTAACTAATGTGTTCCTATTACCAAAAGTTCGTTATCGTGTGCGACAAATTGTTATCAATTTTGGACTGAAATACACAGCCAAACTTACACTTCTTAACTCATGCGTTCCTGTTAGAAACAGTTCCTTTTTGAGCATGGAAAATTATTAATTTTGGGCTGAATTACAAAGCCAAACTTACCCTTCTTAACCCATGGGTTCCTGTTACCAAAAATTCGTTTGAGTGCGACAAATTATTAATTTTGCACTGTAATACAAAGCCAAACTTACCCTTCTTAACTCATGTGTCCCTGTTACAAATAGTTCATTTTCGAGTAAGTATGAAAAATTATTAATTTTGGACTGAAATACATAGCCAAACGTTCCCTTCTTAAATCGTGCGTTCCTATTACCCGAAGTTCGTTTTCGAGTGCTACAAATTATCAATTTTGAACTGAAATACAAAGCCAAACTAATCCTTCTTAGCTCATGTTTTCTTATTACCAAAAGTTCATTTTCGAGTGCGACAAATTATCAATTTTGGACTGAAATACAAAGCCAAACCTACCCTTCTTAACCCATGTGTTCCTGTTGCCAAAAATTAGTTTTCGAATGCGACAAATAATCAATTTTGGACTGCAATACAAAGCCAAACTTACCTTTCTTAACTCATGTGTTCCTATTACCAAAAGTTCGTTTTCGAGTGCGACAAATTATCAATTTAGGATTGAAATACAAAACCAAACTTTTACCTTTCTTAACTCATGTGTTCCTGTTACAAACAGTTCATTTCCTTTTTAGATCATGTGTTCGTATTACCAAAAGATCGTTTTTGAGTGCGACAAATTATTATCAATTTTGGACTGAAATACAAAGCCAAACTTACCCTTCTTAACTCATGTGTTCCTGTTACAAAAAGTTCATTTTCGAGTATGAAAAATTATTAATTAGGACTGAAATACAAAACCAAACTTACCCTTCTCAAGTTCTCAACCCATGTGTCCCTGTTACAAACAGTACATTTTCAAGTATTAAAAATTATTAATTTTGGACTGAAATAAAGAGCCAAACGTTCCCTTCTTAACTCGTGTGTTCCTATTACCAGAAGTTCGTTTTCGAGTGCTACAAATTACCAATTTTGGACTGAAAGACAAAGCCAAACTTACCCTTCCTAACTCATGTGTTCCTGTTACAAACAGGTCATTTTCGGGTGTAAAAAAATTATTAATTTTGGACTAAAATACAAAGCCAAACTAACCCTTCTTAGCTCATGTGTTCTCATTACCAAAAGTTCGTTTTCGAGTGCGACAAATTGTAATCAATTTTGGACTGAAATACAAAGCCAAACTTACCCTTCTTAACTAATGTGTTCCTGTTACAAACAGTTCATTTTCAGGTATGAAAAATTATCAATTATGGACTGAAATACAAAGCCAAACTTACCCTTCTTAGCCCATGTGTTACTGTTACCAAAATTTCGTTTTCGAGTGCGACAAATCATTAATTTTGCACTGAAATAAAGGAGACTCGCTAACATTTTACTGTCATTTTTCACGTCCTTTTCTATTTTTAAAGTTACAACTACCTTGCACTGTAGAAGCGGTGTCTAGCGGCTAGCGTCACGGGCATGTTAACGTCATACAGTGTTCCCTGTTGGCGTGGGGTGGGCCTGGCGTAATCCAGGATTGATCCACGAGGATCTGCTCCATGCCAATTGATGATGATGATGATGATGATACTTTTTTCTATTTTTAAAGTTACTTATTATAAACCTGCAAATTTACTTTCATTTTTCACTAGAAGGCAGCTGATTCTTAGTAAAACCTGTAAAATTACTTGTTTAAAATGTACATGTCCCTACCTATCTCACTCTAACACACCAGGGTATTACGCCATCTTTCTCGCACTTCAGGCTTAAAGGCACGTAAATAATCTAACTTCACACCGTAATTATATATATATTTTTTCATTGTTTTAAGCCTATTTTGCATTAAGTACATGACTATTTACCTAAATATTTACCAAACAACCAAACTATCGCATTTTACCTTAATATCTCGTCAATAACGTTAAATACATCTTTCTCTGTCCCTCTAATTACAACCACAAATAACCCTCTCTCACTCTGATATCTGTAACAACATATCCACCTCTAAAGTTCAATTTCTATCGTCGGTACATGGTCTAGAGTCCACATCCCCAGACTCCAGTCCGAACAATTCGAAGTTCGAATCCTCGTCTCTACAAACTACGTCACAGCTTTTTAAAAACATTCCTACACAGTACATCTACCTGATTACCTATCTGCTTATCACACCTTACACCTCTCTGACCCCCTCTCTGACCTCCCAGTCCGACCACACCCTGAAACACCGCTCCATCTCACCTATCTGATAATTACACCTGATTCCCGATATCCACCTGTTTACCTGCTTCATGTTACCTATCTATCTATCACACCTTACACCTCTCTGACCCCCCTCTCTGACCACGCCTCTGAACTACCTTCGGTTATCTTGGCTCTACCTGAACACCTGTACACCTTTGTTTACCTGTACACCTTTGGTTACCTGAACACCTTTACCTATACACCTTTGTGGTCCAGAAACCGCATGGCTCCCGTTGTACACATACACGCCAATCTCTGTATGTGCGAGATCTCTCTTGCTGCAGTAACGTGTCTGATCCTGGGCCACCAGACAAGTGCTCCATAAAGCATTGGTCGAATTACAGCCGTGTATAACCATAGGGCAGCCTTCGGTGATGGTCCCCAAAGTCTGCCCATTGCACGACGGCACTGCCAAAATGCCATGCTTGTTTTTTCAGTTTTAACCCTTATATGTCTACCCCAGTTCAGCTTTTTGTCAAGTATAATTCCCAGATACTTGACTTCATCTGAAAAAGTTAGGGGGGTTTGGAAGAGTCTTGGTATTTTTTGGATGACAACCTTCCTTCTCCGTCTTGGTCGGATTAACCTGTAGAGAGTGTTCTGCACACCATTGCTCAGTCATCTTAAGTGCTTTCTGCATCAAACTGCACAGCACGTGCTCAAACTTGCCAGTAAGCAGGATAGTTATATCATCTGCGTAGCCTACCGTGTATAAACCTGCGCCATTGAGGCGGTCAATGAGGCTGTCAACTACTAAATTCCATAGTAATGGTGACAAAACGCCACCCTGTGGACAGCCTCTGGATACCGTTCCTCTGATGGTGGTTGTTCCTACTCTAATGTGTACAGCTCTATACCTAAGAAACTGTAATATCCATTCTCGAAGGATGTCATTCACCCCACGTTGCCGAAGGGCTGTGTTAATACTACCGAAGGTCGTTTTATCAAACGCTCCTTCTATATCTATGAATACGCCCAGGGTAGAAATTTTATTGTCTAGTGTCTTTTCGATTCGCCCTGCCACTGAGTGTAGTGCGGATTCGGTAGATCTCCCTGGAACATATGCGTGTTGATTGGGATGTAGTGGATTGATTGTCAGTACATTATCCCTTATCTCTCTGTCGCACAGTCTTTCCAGCGTTTTCAGAAGAAAAGATGTTAGACTGATTGGACGGTAGGACTTGGGTAGAGAGTAATCCTTACGACCCCCTTTAGGTATAAAGACTACCTTTACTTCCCTCCATTTCTTTGGAATGTATCTAAAAGCGATACAGTTCCTAAAGACTCGCAGCAGATATGGTAGCAGAGCATCCAGATTCCATTGTAATAGAGCTGGAAATATGCCATCCAGTCCTGGCGATTTGAAGGGATGAAATGCTTTGATCGCCCAGATCACTTTATCCTCTTCCACCACGTGGTTCGCCACTTCCCAGTCCTCCTCTCTTGGAGTAGGACTTGGAGTGTCGTTCCATGCGGGTAGAAGCTCGATGAGACACCCTGGGAAATGAGTGCTCATAAGCACCTCTGCTGTCTCTTCAACGTTAGGGGTAAAGCTACCATCCTCACGTTTTAGACTCGCAGGTTGCTGTTGTGGGTCTTTCGACAGAATTTTTTTAAGACGAGCAGAGTCCTTGGTAGATTCAATTGCATTGCAAAATATCTTCCATGACTCCCTTTGTCTTGTTCTTATTTCCTTTTTATAAATTCTTTGGTGATGTTTGTACATCTCCCAATCATTTATTGATTTTGATCTCTTGGCTTTATTTAACAGTTTGCCTAAGGTAGATTTTAGCTTCTCAAGCTCTTTGCACCACCATGGAGTGGTGCTGCGAAATAAGGCTGTCTTTACTGGGCATGCCTGATGAAAAGAGTCTATGATCGAGTTCTGCAGGAGGTCAATTCCATTCTGCAGATCCTCTATCGTTGATACATTGTCTAGTGGTGGAAGAAGCCGTAGTCGCCCTTCTAGACATTCTGCATAGAAGTCTGTTGGTTGATTTTAGGCTTCTGTACTCTTGTCGAGTAGCCTTAGCGTCTTTTAAGCTAAAGCTTATCATTCTGTGATCCGAGAGGGTTGCCATAGGCAGCACCTGCCAGTTCACTATATTTTTAGAAATACTTGAAGAAGCCAGTGTAATGTCTATTACAGTCTGACATCGAGTTGTGACAAAAGTAGGTTCACATCCCCGATTAAGTATTTCCACATTGGTGCCAGACAGGTATTCGAGTAATGATCTACCCCTGGCATTGATGTCGGCACTTCCCCATACCTGATGGTGTGCGTTCGAGTCGCACCCAATAATCAGATGCTTTCCATTCCTGTCACAGTAGTTGATGACTTCCATCAGCTCAACAGTGGGAGGGGGATCTGTTGCATCTCCTGGGAGATAAGCTGAAACTAAAACTATATCAGTTTTTTTCCCCATGTCGCAACTAATCTGAATGGTGGTGATATCACGTCCACTCAGGTGTGGTAGCAGGAGAGCTTGAATATGACCTGGAACAAAAATACAGGTCCTTGGCTTATTCTGTCTTTTATCCACAAAAGTGGTTCCTTTTAAGCTGCTCAGACCAGAAATCCTCGAGTTAACTACCCAAGGTTCTTGAATGAGGGCAATGTCCGGCTTACTGTCTAGGTGACTGCATAAGGTTGCTGCAGCCGCCCGGCAGTGTTGCAGGTTAATTTGTTTAATGTTTAGTCCAGACATTGGACTTGAAAATATATGTCACTTACTGGTCGTCACTGGAATGAGAGTCCAGTGACGTCTTATTTACCTCCTCCCCCAACCACACTTCCCAGTCTGGAACCATGGTGGATTCGGTATCTTCCGTCTCCATTCGGGCTGGAGTACAGGAGGTTACAGTTTGTCGCTCTTGTCTTGGCGACTGTTGTTGCTGCTGCTGCTGTAGTTGTTGCTGCAGTTGCTGTGTATTTCCAGATGCTGCTGGAGTTTCAGCAGGCTTCTGGATTTTAATGTTGAGGGATTCGAACTTGTAATTAAGTTTACCTCCCTTTTTGTTTATGGCTTCCACGGCGTCTTCCGCGATGCCAAACACGACCAGTCTCCCTTGGGGCTGATCTCGAGTGGCGGTGTGAAAGATGCACCATTTGCCCACTTCAGTCCAGGGGTTCTGCATGCCCAGACGCTTCAGGACAGTTCCCATTTCTTCCGGAACGCCCGGAATCCATAGGACCGCCTTCCGCAGCCTAGGTAGCTGATCTACCTGCACTACTTCCAGGCGTGCAGCCTCCCACATAGGTGGGAGGTTACCAACCGCCTCTCTTAGCCACTCCAAAGAGTGGTTGTTCTCACAGGTTATCCGGAGGATATCCCCGGAGTACCGCCAACTCTTAAAGGTGGGTGGAGAAGAACCTTCTGAAAGGGAGAACAAGTAGTTGTCTAGCGCTTTCTCCAGTTCTGTTTGTAAGGTCTCAGCTTGAGCCTTGGTCAATTTCCCCAAAGGGTTATTTTTATCGATGATGGCTACTGTGAGGTGTCTGTTGACGGCCTCGCTGTAGCTTCTTATCGGTTTGTTTGGAGCAGGGTGTTTGGGATCGCCTTTTGCTCGGGCTTGTTGGGATTTTTCTGTGCATCCATTCTTTTTAGGTTGACCTACCGGAGGGGTACCTTCAGACCTCTGTCTCTTCTTCTTCTGCGGCGCCCTTCCTGTTGTCTTTCCAGAGTTGGCTGCAGAAGCCTGCCTCTGGGAGGTTGTTGGTCGGACGTATGGCTGTGAGGTGCTAGGTTTCGGCTTAGCTGACTGTCTGGTCTCTTGACCAGCCTGTCCGCTAGACAGGCCTTGGCTTCCTCACGAGCCTTCTTCCTCCTCTTTTGTTCGGACCCACTAATCCGCTTCCTCTGGGGCTTCTGTTGCTGCCACTCTTGTGGCTGCTGTTGTTGCTGCTGCTCTTTCGATTCTTGTTGCTGCTGTACCTGCAACAAAGGTTGAGGGGTATCCGAAGACCCACCCTCTATGATTGTTTGACACACTAAATTTAGATCCATGTCGGTAAATTAAAGTATTCTTCCTCCTGGGTCCCCACCCACCACGGAGCCCTACAGGGGGACGCCGACCTTCGGCGCCAGGGCTACCAGGAAGATATAGCTCCCAAGGACGAGCAGCGCACGAGCCGAGTGACCACCCGGGTGTAGCGCACGTGTCGGATGCACCACCCACCGTGGTCCCAGTTGCACGCCCCTCTGTCCCTAAGGAACTCACCCTGTCGGCGGTCTGACCCGGCGACGCAGCCGATTGATCAAGGTGGGTTAGTCTCGACCTCCCGTCTAGGTGAAATCCCGGCCAAAGTGGTGTGTTACTGCTCCCCGGGAGTCGTATCCGTCCTAGGGGCAGCTCAACCACCAGGATCCATTCATCCAACCAACACGGGTCGCCTCGCACGGCACAAACACGAGGGTGGACCGAAGACCCTGTGAAGTCCACTGAGTGTCCACTACCCAGTGAAGAGGGGGGATGGTCGGCGGCAGCAGCTTTCGTCCACCACGCAGATTAGGCCTGGGATGTCTTACTCACTGCCGCTAACTTAGGCCCTGAGGGCCCAAGCCCCCCCTATCCGCCACCTGGGGGACGCGCTCGGTAGGTATCCCAACCCCCGAGAATTGTTGGTGGTATTTTGCGGGAAATTCAAAATCGCGGTTGTTGTGGATGTTACATTTTATGGGTCTTAAACATTTTATTTTATTTTTTGAAACTTTTCAATTACAATCTACTCACTTTTAAAGGATGCTAAGTAAACGTCAATGACATTGAAGTAATAAAAGTATATAATTTCTGAGATTTCAGTTACGACCCTGTAAAGCTGAACTAAAAAAATACCCTGTGTCGTATTATGAAAGAAAATTTAATTTTACGTAAAAAAGTTCTCCTGGCATTTTTAGCTCAACAAAATCGTTTTTTAGCGATATAGTTCTTATTTGTTACACCAAAGCAATTGTGTAATACAAACAGAAATCCACAGCTTCACACCACTTATTACACCTGAAAAGCACGTGTAGTGTCAATATTGTGACGGAGATACCACCGGCTCACAGACATGCGCAAAGAAAATCGGTTTTGTAAAACCACTAGAGTGCCGCTTCTGTATTGTTTATTCTGTGGCGTGGGGCTACACTATCTACACTTTACGACCCTGCACCATGGGGGTCAAACCGAGATGGCGAGATAGCAAATATTGCGACATTATGTTCAACCATGTTCAACCCGTTTCGAGAGATGGCGCGATCAAAGTTTTTATAAATTTTAATTTAGTAGATATCTACTTACTTCGCAACCTATTTTATCAGCAAAAACTGCTGACTCGCGCGAAAAAGTGTTTACATGAATACGAAGCCTAACGTTTAAAAACGTTAAGGCAACAAATAAATCTTTAAAATATATGATGAACGATCCTGACTGTTAACTGCAGGTGGGATAATAAAATAATATACTTCAAATGTTAAATTATAGCTATTAGTTGTGACGGTATGTTCAGAAGGTATATATTTCCCACAGAATATGTCAAACATTTCGAAGACAAGTATTTTACATTAAATAATATATAATCCAAAGATGCTGTGCCTACGTTAAATTTACCAGGTAATAAATAGAAATAATTATTTGTGGTAGTTTTATTATATTTTTGTTAAATCTTACAGAACCCATACATGTCGAGGATATTATTATGGCTGTTGAAGCTGTTACGGAAAGCATTGATTTACCTCTGAGTACATCAAATGTTGCGTCAACTGTTGAACTTCCACTGGAAATACCAACCACTTATTCAGCAGTGTAATATTCTTCAAGAAAGTGTGTTACCCCAAGCAAAAGTAAAAGTACAAAAATAAGTAAGAATAATCTTACGATTAATGTATTCTATTGTAACGTAATAACATGATTTTTACAACTCGACTGCAAGAAAAGAGCTGCGAAACCATTTTCGTTATGCCTTCTACATCAAAAGGTGAGTAAGCCTATTTCAACGTCATAATTTTATAAAAAGTTGAAACTAATAATTATTGATCAATTGTTTTATTTTGCAGAAATCGCATTGTTACCTACGGAACAGGGCGATACTGGTACAACAGTCAACAGTCCTTATAACAAGAAGTAAGTTTAAATTTATTTGTTTTGTGTACGTATGCTTTGAATTCATCTGTGTAATCGTTGTTTATAGTGTTATAAATTAAAATATTATTTTTAAATTCTGTGGTAATTTTCCCTTTTATTTATTTACCATTTGTTTTATAGTTTTTGTAGAATTACACTAAATACTTGATAGTAATTTTCTTTATTTAATATATTATATTTTTCTACGCTGGTTCCCGGCAGAAGAGGCATAGATTATATATATATATATTTTTCTAGAATATATTAGTTTGTAAAACTCCAGTTTTTATCATTGTTATGATGTGTTATTTGTTTACAGAAATATATATTGTTTTTAAAGTTTGTTGTTTTTATTGTAGTTGAATTGGTATACAAAAATTACAGGTAATAAAAAATTGCATTTAAATTTCCCGCTAATTTAAATTAAATTTCGCGCGCATTCCGTATTTAGTTCCAACACAAAATAAGAGATGGAAACTCGATTCGAGGCGCAGCTTTACAGTATTACCATCGGTGTTCTTTTAGTGTAATGTTCTGTGCCCTGCACCGTACAATCCCGAATGCTTACCATTCTCGCACTTTTTACACCGACAACATAACCGAACGAGAAGGTGTTTGATGTAAAAAGTGTCGAATAACCGAACACAGTCAACTAGATCTATGATGGCCTTTTTAATTACCTTGTATAATCGTCTACTGCGCCGATATAATAACCACTTCCAAAAGTTAACCTATTTCTCGTGTTACTACTGTCTATGTAACCAGTAACAATCACAGAACATTACACTAAACAATCAAGTAATAATATTCAATTATTATTATCCGCTTAGTGTTTTCTCTGGGTGTGTGTGCAGGCATACATTCTTTATGTATTTTTAAATAATTACAGGTTAGTCACTACACTAGTTACCAAACGATATTTGTAATATTCTTTGTGATTTGTATTATTACAGCAAAATGTCTGAAATAAATTCAAAAGCTAATCTCGAATATGATTTCGATTTGGATATCGTCAAAGAAGAAATTAAACTTGAACCCTACTTGGACGACATAAAACGTGAATTTGGTGAAGATAGCCTTTACAATATTGAACAAAAACATAACTTCAATGAAACTAACACTAATATTAGCCAAAACCCTGGACAGAGTACGAGGGAGAAAACTGAAATTATAGGGAGTACTGCAGATGAAGTGGACAAAATAGAAGTTGAAACAACTGTTACAGTTGACAAGGATGACCAATGTAAAAATAAAGGGAAAAGTTTTACATGTGACGTTTGTGAATTTAAAGCAACTCGTAGATCCAATCTTCAAACTCATAAAAATATGCATTTAATTAAAAAGCCATTTATTTGCAATTTATGTGAATATAGGACTACTTTTAAAAGAAATTTTGAACGGCATTTGTCTATTCATACTGGAGATAAACCATTTGCCTGTAATTTATGCGAATACAGGAGTTTAACTAAATACCAGCTGAAATTGCATATGAGTATTCATAGTGGTGGAGATAAACCATTTGCTTGTAATTTATGTGAATACAGGAGTATAACTAAAAACAGGCTGAAATTGCATATGAATATTCATACTGGAGATAAACCATTTGCTTGTAAATTTTGTGAATACAGGGGTATAGCTAAACATCAGCTGAAATTGCATATGAGTAATCATACTGGAGAAAAACCGTTTGCCTGTCATTTATGTGAATACAAGAGTGTAACTGAAGGAAATCTGAAAAGACATGTGAGTAATCATACTGGAGATAAAGAATTTGCTTGTAATTTATGCGAATACAGAAGTGCAACTAAAAGCCAGCTAAAATTGCATATGAGTAATCATACTGGAGATAAACCATTTGCTTGTAATTTATGTGAATACAGGAGTGTAACTGAAAGAAATCTGAAAAGACATATGAGTAATCATACTGGAGATAAAGAATTTGCTTGTAATTTATGTGAATACAGGAGTGTAACTAAAAGCCAGCTGAAATTGCATATGAGTAATCATACTGGAGATAAACCGTTTGCCTGTAATTTATGTGAATACAAGAGTGCAAGAAAAAGCTCTCTGAAACAACATATGAATATTCATCCATTTGCCTGTAATTTATGTGAATACAGGAGTGTAACTAAAAGTCAGCTGAATAAACATATGCTTATTCATACTGGAGACGTAATCCAAAACAATAATTAAAATATATGTAATTTCAGTAGGTAAATGACAACACGACTTGCACCTTGCAGCATCGAACTAATGCACAATGAAATCAGAATAAAGCGTGGGTGATTCGACAAAATACAAATTTATTTATCACAAATACTGTAGTGTTAAAAGTAAAGCAATATTTATTATAGTCTAATTAGTGTGTTTTGTATTAATGTGATTTATTTAACTCCAATATAAAAGTTATTTAATTCATAAAAAGTCTCAAGTTAAACTAAATAAATCGTATTTTCCAACCAAATACCAAAATGATGTAGGTATGTATTTTCAACCGAAAGATAGATACGTTTGTGTTTAGTATGCTGTTATTAGATTTAAATAAATTAATATTTCGGCTCAACTCTAGCATACGCTACGGTTTGGGACGCATTATAGTGGACTACCGTATTTGACATAGCTTTTTGGCAGCGTTGCTTATTGGTGATTAGAAGTGAGGAAGAATAGCTAGTTAATTGCTATACCAAGTACGATTTTTACCGTAGCGTATACTAGAGTTTTACCAATATTTCTTCTAAAACAATATAGGTACCAAACAAATTCAAATTTATATTGAAATAAACACAACTGTTTGAATCAAAAAGTTTCGCTTACGTTGAAATATACTATATTAGATTCAATAAACCTTTTTCTCTGTGATTACAACAAATGCTTGAAGAAATAATGTAGTTGATCGAGCTGTTAATTTTATGCATCAATATTAATGTATGTCTTGCAAGTAATCAGCTGCGGGTTGTAAACTGTCAAGTTATCATTAATTTTTTTATTTAATTGAGATCGTTGGCACTTAAATCTTACAACACACACAATCTTAAATTTCGCTCAATCAATCAATATCATTTCTTTCACTAATCTATGTGATATCTTTTTTTGACATTTAAAAGTGAGGTTTGGTTATATTCACACTTTATAACATAAAGCTTGAAAATTTTTCATAGGCAACTTGACGAGTTTTTTTTAGAGAGGCCTATAAAAGTTAATATTTTCATAAATCAATCCGATACATTCAACCATATCTCAGGGAATCATATAATATATAATGATTCTACCAATATCTTTACAAATTCTTATTATGTTATTATTAAATGACCATTTCAGAAATTTACAATCACGGACAAAAAAATAGAAACACCAACGGTTAATCTAGTACTCGTTTTTTAAATATTGTAATTATGTCTTTCATGTCATTGGGCCGTATTCTGATGTTATGTTTAAAGTTATCTCTAACTAAAGTTGTGTTTAGCATAAACATAAAATGATATAGTTTTGTAATATAATTTTTTGCATTTTGACAAAAAAAGTGGACTTTTTTTATCAAAAAATCATAAAGAAAGCAACCCTTTTTTTAACTATTTAATTTTACATTTTGCATTAAGTAAGTATGCTTTAAATAAAATATTGCAAATTGTCAGTTTGACAACTGTCAATTCTCAAATCCTTTTTATCCTGTTTTGAGGGATTTAAAATGTAAAAATGCAAAAAAATATTGTGTACAACTCGTATGAAAGCATCTTTTTTTCACTCGTTTGATTGATGCACTCCGGCTTCGCCGTCGTGCATCAAACTTCAAACTGATGAAAAAAAGTATTGCTTTCATTACTAGTTGTACAAATAACTATTTTTTTGCATTTTGACAAAAAAGTGGACTTTTTTTATTAAAAAATCATAAAGAAAGCAACACTTTTTTTAACTACTTTATCGTATCATTGATTATTAAGTCAACTTTATATTACACTTTTATTAGTAATTATACATAACATAATAGCATAGCAACTCCAACTTCATAATTCGTTAGTTACATACTATTTGTGTAGTGTTGCCAATGATACGATAAAGCTTGAAATATAACTCGAATATTATGCGATTTAAACCGACTCGGACGTTGCGCGGTTGACTCGGCTAGCGCCTCGTCACCTAGCAACGTCCTCGTCTATTATAAATCGCATAATATTCTTGTTATATTAATAGCTATAATTTTACATTTTGCATTAAGTAAGTATGCTTTAAATAAAATATTGTAAATTGTCAGTTTGACAACTGTAAATTCTCAAATCCTTTTTATCCGATTTTGAGGGGTTTAAGATGTCAAAATGCAAAAAAATATTGTGTACAACTCGTATGAAAGCATCCTTTTTTCACTCGTTTGATTGATGCACGATGGCGAAACTCATGGAAAAAAGTATTGCTTTCATTACTAGTTGTACAAATAACTAATAATATTATGTGCATAACAGGAATCCAGTTAGATCAGTTGTAAGAGGGCTAGGTTTGCATGTTGGAAGACCCGGGTCAGGCCTCTGGGATCGGTATGGGCCTGGTGAGACCATTCACAGTTGGGCTTATTAAATGTGCTCTACTCGGAAGACTGGTCTATGAGATAGAGTTAAGCCCTCCGCAACATTAAGCGACTAAAAAGAAACAAATTACAAACTTAAATCGCCAATCAGTTGCTAATTAGTATTAGTTGCCGCCCGTGTATTTCAATGAGCATCCGCACACAACGCATCTAGTTGGTAACCGGTTTGTAACGCCGTCGGTGATCAATCAGACGCAACCCGACATGCAGAGTCGCTCGGCGATTTATTTCTAGTTTGTTTTGTAAAAATAAAATAGATACATTTCAAAAAGAACTAACTAAAGTAAAAGAAGAAAATACAAAGTTAAAAAGTGAAAACCAACAATTGGAAAAAAGGATAACTCAACAAGAGAAGAAAATTGAAGAAATGGAAAGAGAAATAAGGAAAAGAAAAATAATCATACATGGAGTAAAAGAAGAAGAAGGGGAGAAGGACCTGCAACTCAAAGAAAAAGTAAGAACAATATTAAGAGATATGAAAATTAAAATAGTAATAGAAGAGGAAGTATTGGAGATACGTAGAATTGGGAAGCAGAGAAACGGAAAATGTAAACCAATCCTGATAGAATTAAGAAACTGGCCAAGAAAAATGGAAATATTAAAAAAAATCACAATAATAAAATTATAATTTAAACACAATATTATAATAACAAAGCCGCGATAATCGAGAAATGACTTGATTTTATAAACTTTTAGTAGCGCCGTGTGCGATTCATAGTTGGTAACTAGTTGGTGATTTAAGTTTGTAACTAGTTCTTGAAGTAATGCCTAAAGGCGGTTTTATTTTGCCGCAATTGTACACACATACCTCTCTTAATCACCTTGTACTGTATCAGTATAAATTATTGACCTTTTTGCAGGTTGGCAATGACAAAAGGTACGCTGGTAAAACTTCTGTTTGTTGATAGTCATAGTGTATGGCCGCACAAACAGCAGGTATTAGTATTTTACATATTATTACAAGCAAGGTAAAACAGTTTTTACTGGCGATAAGAGGATGTAACTGGCGAGCCTGTTACCTCTTTGTGCTAACTAAATGATTTCTCGTAAGCCTTGCATTTTATAGAAGAATTACTACTAAAAAACTATTTCCTCTGACGTTTTTTGTATTTCTAATAATAAACGAGATATAAGATATAAGCTGGTTAATGAAAAATCAGCCACCCTGTACTATATCTCTCTTTGATGGACACACTCGAACCGGATTTGTTCCCTTTCCATTTCATTTATATACTCAAAGCTTTTATGTTCTGTGGTAGAGGTTAAGTGTTATTGGAGCAGAATTTTGGAACTTACTTTCCATTGTTTATAGTTTCCCAGTAAAGAAGATTATTTTGATAAGAGTAATATTATTACAGCAACATTTACAAATATTGATTGTTTTAACAGACATAATTTACATTATTATTCACAGCCAACCCTCGCTGGTTCCAAGAATCACATTTCCAGTGCGTATTTAAAGTTAATGTTTGGTGCAGTATCGGGTGATCATGTTATTGGCCCACACTTCTTTAATGGAAACTTGACTGGTGCAATGTACCTTGATTTCCTAATTAACATTTTACCTTAGCTATTGGAAGAAGTTCCACTAAATAGCAGACGAACAATGTGGTTTCAAAATGATGGAGCACCTCCACATTTTCACAAGGATGTTAGGAGAACTTTTGTACACCGGGTAATTGCACGAGGTGCGCAACATCCTTGGCCCCCTCTCAGTCCCGATTTCAATATTCTGGACTTCTTTTTATGGGGAAAAGAAAAAATTATGTTTACCATTTTACCAACAACCTATTGCTAATGAAAATTAATTACGAGAAAGAATTATCGCCTCATGCCGCTCAGTTACTCCTGAAACATTGGGTAAAGTTAGAAGAAATTTCCTCCGTAGAATTAACTTGTGTGAGCAAAATAACAGAATGCACTTTGAACACCTGTTTTATATTTAATACTTATTTATATTACAATATTGTATGTGGTTTATCGTTTAATACATCTTTCTAACAGTTTGGATAAGTCGCATAACTTGCTACTTTGATCTTTCAATATTATATTGAAAACGTAAAACACAGGGTGGTTTCTGAACTGATTGATGGGTTGCCTATTCATAGATCTTCAGGGGTCACGCTTTAATATGGGCACCCTGTATAGCCGTTTATTTACGCTGTAGACATAGACACAGTATAATAAGCTGTAGAGTTTGTGCACTCTGAAGCAGAAAACATTTTTTTGACGTTTTTGATACTAACTTCAAAAATTCAAGGCTAACTAAAATTTAACCAAAATTTTAAAACAGTCACATTTCGGAAGTAAAATGGGTTGCCTATTTCAACCTCCATACGCCTAGAAACCTGGCCAGCAAGGTTTATACATTTCAATTTTTGTTAAAATGTTTTTTTAAGGCGCCTCCGGACTGCTGATAGAAATCAGTGTTGCGCCTATGTCGAATTAAAATAGGCAACCCTACTTACATAAGTACTGTGTGTATCCAAGGACACAAAGTCGTTTTTTTATAACGTTTGAAGAAAAATATTATTTATAATGACAAGAGCAAAGATATGTTTATCAAAACGCCGAAGAAGTCAAAAGTTTCATTAATTTTTGTATGTTTACACTGGTTTTCGGACAATCTGTATGTAATAATAAATAAACCACTGAAACCTGAATCGATATTTAGTTTAATTTTTGTGCTGTTGAGTATTGAGAATAATAATTGCCAGCGGAGGTATAAGGTTTTGATCTGTAGACCAAGTAACCTCTGTAGATGGTCAAAACATCCAGGAGTTTTATTGTTTCTGTTACTAATCCTTCTCTTTTCAAGTTTTTAATATGAAAAGTGTTAAAATGACACAGAGCTGTCAATCATTTTAAGCCGATTATATGTTGTGATATTTGGGTTGCATACATGCTCCAACGTTTTCTCACTAAAATATGTTGAAACTCGACCTTTTAAAAACTTTCTCTACAAATTGTAGTCGTAAAACAAAATGGAAGTAAACTGGCGACAAAAGGTGAACGACAGAAAACAATGGAGAAAAATTGTAGAAGAAACAAAAACAAGCAAAAAAATATAGACGAATAATTAATTAATGATCAGTGTGGACTAATCCACCACAGTGACCAAAATCAAATGGATTTTGTAAGCTTCTTAGAAGCAGGCGATGATCCACAAGGATCGAAAGCCCTTGAAGAAGAAGACATGCTCCAACGTTTTCTCACTAAAATATGTTGAAACTCGACCTTTTAAAAACTTTCTCTACAAATTGTAGTCGTAAAACAAAATTTGTAACTTTTCTAAGGTCTTCAATCTATCCATAATTTCAATCAAATTTGTCCTACAAGAGCCTTTTTTGATTTTTTGTTTTGTTTTTGATATAAAAAGGACGACGTAACATCTAATTAAATTAAATATACGCTTATCAAAATTCTAAAATAAAAAAACGGCTTTGTAGGACAATTTCTATTGCAGTTATTTATACATTTTCATATCAGGAATTGCTTCAAATTAATTTTTGAGCCCGTAGTTTGTATAGAAAGTTTACCGGAATATGCGTTAACGTTAGCCACTTGTCCAAGCAGTCCGGAGGCGCCTTAATGTCTTTAACGTGTCAGCACCCCAAAAAACATGTAAAATGACACCTCACATGCCTATGCAGTGCCTTTTAAATAAGCAACAAAGATGGCGTCCATTTTCCATAATGGCCACTCGCACAGACCATCACCCATTTTTTTTTTTCAATCACTACATGATTACCAACAATGTCCAAATGGGTGAATCCCTGGTAAATGAATGGACATACAGAAGCATTCTCAGCAAATGGACTAATTTGCACTAAACCCACTTTTAGTTTATTTATTCGCTAGTTTTATTATAATTACAATTACTGGCACTTTATGATTGCCTGATAGCTCCCGAGTGCTAGGTGTACGATTTATTTATTATTATTTTTTATAGAACTGCGTTTTCTAAAGAAAACTATTAAACTCGTAAAGAGATGCGTTCTGTAGCCTGGTCGGCACAGGAGTCCTGTATATTTTTGAATATAATACAGTTAATTTAACTGAAATTGGTTAGTTTACACAAATTTAAATATGTATCTGTAATGATTAGTATTTATTTAGCAAAGTCTAAAGTTGCAGGTACCTACTTAGCAAGAATTCCAATAGACACCGAAAGCTAGGGTCATTAAAGTACCTACCTAATTAAAATATTGCTGGACCCAAAGGAGATCCACCCTTGGAACTAATTATTTTACCTTATATCAGAAAGAGCACGCAATTTCAGATCTTTTCTTGTTAAAGGTTTTACTGAGTAAACCGGACAAGGTAGTATGTTAATCTTACCACCATCGAGGTGGTCTGCAATATAATGCATTTATATAAAGCTTGTCCTAGAAAAAATGTCGTACATTTTAATAATTACAAAAAATTAAAACTAAATGATATTGGAAATATTACTGCATATTCTTAACAAAACCGTTTTCTAACAAATAACACTCAACTACTATGTAATCGATTATACATTCGCGACGTGAGATCATTTTTTAGGGAGGTAAATGCTGACAGTGATCATTATTTAGTTATTGTTATTGCAACGATGAAGCAAAAATTTATGAAGAAATGGAAAGACCAAACAACTGAAAATAAATGGGCATTAGAAAAACTAAATGAAGGGCTAAAATGTATGAAATATGAAAGAGTAATTAATAAAAGTCTGGAGGAAAAAGATTCGCGCGAAAAGAATGAAGAAAAATGAAAGAACATAAAAGCAATAGTAATAGCAACAACAGAAGGCGTAATAGGGCATACTGAAAAAATAAAGAATAGTTTAACGAATGTGAAGAAAACGTGAAAAGTGAATAGCTTCGGGAAGTAATGAAGACATTGAGTTATGCAAAGAAAAGAAAAGAGAGTCCATAAGAACAAATAAAAAATATAAACGAGGGTGGCTAGAGCAGACAATGAAGGAAATTGAAAGAAACAGTAGAAATAATGAAATAAAGAAGGTGTACAGGAATACAAAGAATAAAAAGAACTTAAATAAAATAAAACTGAGGGGAATGAAGGATGAAAACGAGAGAATAAGATATGGACAAAAAGAAATTAAAGAAATATGGAAGAGACACTTTGCTAAATTATTAAATGGAATAGTTAATGAACAGGAGGGAGAAGAACACTCGAATGTAATAAAAAAACTTAAAAGGAAAGGCAGCTGGAACTGACAGGATCTGTAATGAGATGATAAAAGCAGGAGGGGAAAAGTTGAATCAAAAGTTATATAGAGTTGTTATACAGCAGATATGGACAAAAAAATGCCCGAAGAATGGAATGGTAAACCCAATTTATAAGAAGGGGGCTCCAGAAGAATGTACGAATTTCTGGGGCATTTTATTACGGAATACCGTTTAAAAAATTCTAATACCCCTAATACAACAACAGTTAGTTAATTATTCCATGAAGAGGTGACTGATTGTCATTTGTTTAGAGCACAGCCACCTAACAAAATGCAGCTATTTACAAAGCTGCTTTAAAAAATAGGAGCAAATGAAATGGGACCAAAGAATTCAAAGAAGCAACTTTTTTTCTGGGACAAACTTTATAGTAATTACCTATGGTAAACCATATCTTTGGTGAAACATGACATTTTAGACTGTAGGTGTACACAAATAATTTAATTGACTTTCAAATATTTAGTATTAAGCCAACAAAATATTTGCTTTATACTTATCTGCGTTTGTTTATAAACAATAAAGCTAAAGATTATTATGAACAAAATCACATCAGATTTTGTGTATATGTGCGTCAAGGCAATAAATGCAGTTTTATTTAAAATAATTGATGTCCGAACTATTCAGCGAACAATAAAGCAGCCTTTAATTTGCGATTTCAAAACAGCAGTTTAAATCTATTTATTTATATCAGCAAAATAATTTGTGTCTTCATCATTTAGATATTATGTAAAGTGATAAATAATTGTTGGTAAATATCAACATAAAAGATATTTGTTTTGTTGTTATTGTGACTTGCCATAATATTTACTTAATAATAACGAAGTTTATAAAACATACCTGCATGTTTTTCAATATTACTTACTTTGAGTAAACTTAGATGTTGCAATACTAAACAGCATAGAACCGCTGACACACATCAAAATGCAACTTGTTTTCTGAGTTAATAAATAAAGAAAATGCAGTCAGTACCTACTAACGAAATACCCACACAGAAACAGAACTAAAAGATCGGTAAAACCACCTATTATTGTATTAACAGAAAGTTTTCCGGGTTGAGACAGAAGAACTCATGTGTCACCCACTTTCTTCAAGGGGCTTCATTAGGAGCAAAAGGGGGCACTAAAAGATCAAGGTAATTTAACGTCCCAACTACGCCAGAGGGGAAACTCTTTTAGCAAGAGGAAGAAGGGAACGGTAACTCAACTTGTAAACCAAGCCAGAGGCAAAACCCTTCTGAAGGGACCATGGAAGTCTTCTAATCCACCTATTATTGTGACGGGAAAATTTGTTAGGTTCTTTAATGTATGCTACAGCTTAATGTAATTGATTAAAAAAAATCTATTTAATTCAAAAATCAACCACCCACTTTGTCATTGCTATACATATAATTATACATATTAATTTATTTACAGAACAATGTTTTCAACTAAAGAAAAGAAATTTAAATATTAAACCCTTTATTCATTAAAAACTCAAAACTCACCAACATTCGAGAATACAAAGCTTGTATTTAGATAGAAAAATACTGGAGAGGCAATTTTGAATAATACTTAAAAAAATTAAATGTAAAAAATTGGAATATATAATAATTAAGCAATTTCAGGCTCCCTATTATATACTTCCATGATTTTTTCCATAATCTCCCAATGTTTATCCTTTTGCAGATCTTTAACAAACACAGAATACCATGCTTCATCGTCATTGTCCTCGATGAGCGGTAAGCGAATACCATAACACTGTAAAGCAAGAGACGTGCAAGCTATCGCCACATGCTGTGGGGAATATTCTAAAATGCTGGGGTCATGATGGTAATCTTGTAAAAATGAAGCAGCAGTTTTTGCTATTGGGACTGCATTCCACTGTTCCTTTCCTAACCATCCTTCCATCGATCGAAGATAATGTAGCATATATTTATGGGGATGAACAATGGAAACCTCAAATTTTAAAATTCGCATTATTAAGAGCTCCGCTTGTACTATCCCGTCTCGCATATTCCAATATTCATCACCAATTTCAAGGGGGCTGCTGCCACGATGCAATGTATTATGTGCAACGTTAATGATGTCACGGATTTTCAAGGAATCATCTTTCACTTTTCCGGCTAAGTAAAGCGTTGAAGCTGCAATCAACTACAGATAACATAATTAGAATTGTTATTATTTAATTTACGGTTGAATTCCAAATAAATTAAAATAGCAGTTTAGTACTTTAAAGATAAATGATTTTCTTTAAAATTTTTACTAAAAAGATAAAATGTTATCAAAGGTCAATTATTTATGTAAATGTGCCACCATTAAACAAATCGAATTGCAACAATATAAGAAATACCCCCTTTTTAAAATTTTATGTCAATTCAATTAGTAATTTACTGTGTTCCCTCAGCGAAACACATCATAAAAATGTTGCATTCTTACCCAGACTGCATTCATAAATTAATTTTATGTAACTAATAAAATTTTACTAACGTAGCAATCGTAATTTGCCTGGTCAACTTCTTTGAAGAATCTATGCATAAGAATAGTTGCGGTAGCTATCGTCAATGGTTGTGCATGTAGTTTAATGCCACATTCAAAGATGAAACGGGCAGGTGTAAACCCACCCGCAAAATCTAGCTGACGATAATCAAGTGGCTGAACTCTTCGAGTTTTTTCTCTTTGTAGTTCCATGACATCAATAACGTCCTTCATTTTGCCAAGTTTTTTTAATACTGTAACACAGAAATGAGAAATTTACAAAAATATGTTTAACAACAGAAGAAATTCAAGTAACATAAATATTTGGCACTTACTTTAAACTTTAAAAGTATTCGTACGTCTGTTAAATCTAGTTAGGCAACCCTCGTTTTTCACAGCTGTAACGCTTTCTTCGGAAAAGTATAAAAGATTTATTGCATCGTATTGTACCAAACACGACCGGCAAAATGAGGTTAATAATGGTAACAAGTAACAACCAAGAACAACTCTCGTTTCCTTAGGCCGAGCGCTCACCGAGGTGACGTGACATATGACATGACACGCAACGTGACAAGTGACTTACTAGTAACACGTCACTTCATATTAAACCAATACAAATATATGAATCGGCGCCCACCGAACGGATATGACTACGACATGTCTTTAAACGTGTCATATCACTACCCAAAAAGTGCAGCATGTTCCACTTTTGTCGCATGTCACTTCTAAAATACACCACTTTGTAGACGAAATGCAGTACAAGTAAACTTTTAAAAGTGCGTATCTTACTTTTTTAAGTAATATATCGAAGGTGTCCTTGCTCATTCGATAGAATGACTGAAACCTTTCCGGATACAAATTTAATTCTTTAAATACACTAAGGTACCACGTTGTTTTACATTATCACGCCAATAAGGATGTACCCAAAATCGTTTTTTATCGCGATTGTTGTTATTAATGTTAATTAGATTAACTAAAGCAAGAGAATCCTCATCCTCTGAAAACGACACAGTGACATGTTACTATTAAAAAGTCTGTTTGGTGAGCGTTATGTCATTTAAAAGTCACGTCACTGTCAGATCACTCGTCATGTCGTATGTCACGTCACCCCGGTGAGCGCTCGGCCTTAAATTTAAGGAACAATCGGTTAAAGTCGGGTAATTTCGGTAGCGTATGCCCCAAAAAGGTTTAAAATGTAACTGAGTTTTCTTCTTTTAATCAATCAGTTCTTAAGATAACCTGATATATTACATTAGTAACAGATAAAAATTGAGTATAATAACTCCGCGGAGCATTAAATGATTTAAAATATTTTATTTTTTATAAATTAATGTGTTATGTTCGGTATGTAGACGTAATTGGTATTCTTGGTAGTGTTTAAATAATCGCAAAGTTTCGCCTAACCAATAACAAATTCTGATAAGGGTCAGCTGTCACGTTAACGTTTTTGACGTTTTGTCTGGAACTTCGCAGAAGTATTGATGTTTTTAGTATAATTTTGAGTTAATGCATATAAAATTTAATTTGTCCGTAACGTAACTAAATCTAGATATAACAGTAAGTACGATTATTTATAGCATGAATCATCGTTGCATTAATTATTCATTACTCATCATAGATACTTTCTAGTATCAGCACTCATGGCAGACAAAGATAAAGATAAAGTAAACATCGATCAAGATTTGCAGGAAGAAGGACAGTTTGTGGTAGATGATGTTAGTAAAATTATCAAAGATGCAATCGAGACTGTGATAGGTGGTAATGGATATAACCAAGCAAAAGTTAATAATTGGACGACGTCGGTGGTAGAAGCATGCACTTCAGAACTGACGAAATTATTGAAACCCTATAAATATATTGTTACGTGTACCATAATGCAAAAAAATGGTGCAGGATTACATACCGCAAGTTCTTGCTACTGGGACAACAACACGGATGGTAGTTGCACGGTACGTTGGGAAAACAAAACTATGTTTTGCATTGTGTCGGTCTATGGTTTAGCTATATAAGTAAACAAAATAAATAAATTGAATATTGTAACTACGTATTATATTAATCACAAAGCTGCTCCTAGATTGATAATTTTAGCTTTGTTTGGATTAAGTATTTATGTTTTTGTATTAATTTCCGTTTAATCTTAATAAACATCCGCAAGCGTAAAATTAATTTTAGTAATCATGTAAATTATATATTGCAAATAAATATAATGATTTCACCTTACAGTTTTGCTTTTTTAAACTAATGTAACAAAATTTAAAAAGTATGCACATCCTGTCTGTTTATGGATATTTACCTCAAACCCTAATCCTGAAGGTTCTACTTTCCGTAACCTAACGTCAAAAGCATTAATTTAAACTAGGAATGTATTTTAAGTACGGGAGAGCCTGGAGGATAATTTCTTATGTTATCTCTTAGGGATTTACAAGTACAGATAATAGGTTTCGCAGTACAAACCACTCAACGCTTTAAAAGAATGCTTTTTACGTTAGGCAACTTAGATTGCAGAAATTGGGAAAGTAAAAATCGAAACATTATGTTTAACTGGTTGCCTAAATGCAATTTTCTTTTTGCGATATAAACGTTCAATAAACATCGACGAAAAGAATCTATTAGAAGACCTCAGTAGACCGTGCTAATCATTGTCAGTTTGTTCAAACTTTTTTTGGTTTCGATCACAAATAAACGAAAGAAACTGCAGAAATTATAGGACGTTTTCGATTAATTACAGCAAATTAATTGACCTTTTGACATCAACATATCAACACAATGTCACTTGGAATAAATTTTAAAACAGATTACTGTCAATTCATTGCTTATCCAAAGCCTGTTTTATATACATATGTATACTTTCCTAGGGTTGTACTTCATCAAATATTCAAAATCTACCACCATCCCATCGCTACTGATTTATATGACAATCATAAAAGCCATACCTATTTCGATTGAAGCTATTAACATGGTTAAACAAAATGGCGTTACTATTCTTACACTGCCACCACACTGTTTACATAAGCTGCAGCCGCTTGACATGAGTGTATTTTTTCCTTTTAGAAATTTTTAATAGGTACTCAGTGGGATACAACTGGATGGTTAGGCATCCAGAACAAACGGTATCAATTTATAATATTGCTGCTTTTGTGACTGTGGCATTTAATAGATCAATGAGGCCAGACAACATTAAATCTGGATTCAAGAAAACTGGAATTTTCCCGTTTGATGATCAGATATTCACCGAACAGCACCTTTTAACTTTTTTTGTAACAAGACGGACCAGTAAAAAGTAACTTTGATTTAGAACTTTCGTTGCCTGTTACCTACTACCACAGCCAACCATGAAATTCAAAAGAACCTCTCCAAAAAAGATCAGGATAAATCTAAAGTCAATGTTATAAGCAACGAGGTTATTTCAACAGCACTTCATAAAAACAAATCAGAATTTGTATCACCAGAAATATTTAACGGGTTTCCCAAAGCCAAAGAAAGGAAAGATGTCCAAAAAAGGAAACGTGGAAGAAGCTTTATCCCACCCATACCCCGAAAAAAAAAAAACTTATAAAAGCACAGATTACTTCTAAAAGTCCCCCGGCATAGGCGGTGAGCGCGGTGCAGGGGAGGACTGAGAAGGTCTCTTTTTTGGTTTTTTGCTTATATCTGGAAGAAGGTGCATCTTAGCAAAAAAGTCATTATATACAAAATCAAAGCTGATAAAATTTCCTACATTTTTGCGTTTTAAGTTTTTTTCTATCTCCAATCGTTTGTGAAATATCTGCTACTTATCAAAAATCGCTAATTTTCGAAAGAAAATATTTCACCTCCCGTTTTTCGTTAAACTTTTCTCTCTAGCACCTCATCTCTTCGGTTTACAGAAAAATCCCCAGAAAAGAAGTTGTACAGGATTAAATTTCCTTCAAAATGGTATACCGGGTGTAACAAGATCATGGTACACCCCCATTTTTTCCTTTAGTTTTCAGGATAAATGGTTGAAATTCGGAACATCCTATATACTTAATGAACGTCACTTTTTGACATATTAAATGATTTTTTTCCACTTCCGGTTTCACCAGAAGTGACACTAACTTTTGATTTTCAAATGGAACACCCTATATATTAATACATTTTTGAATTCTGCATAATTTTCTGAATCCAATGATACCACATAAGTGACATTTCAGTCTTCAATATTTATTTTAATTTAATTTTTAGTTTTCTATTTAAGTGTGCCATGACTGTTCCGATTTATTCTAATTGAACCGTGTAATATTAGAAAAATCGAAATCCCGTCGAAAATAGTAAGTAAACACCTTACTCATACCCATAATAGTATATTATATACCCAGGTAGAGAAGTCTAGTATTATAGCCAGAGGACCAAGATTAGATCCTGAGGCGCTTAGCACCGAGGTATATAAGGCCCGACGAGACGGGACGTTTTACACCATAATTTATAATAATTTAGAGCCATTATGTAAAAAAAAAATAAAAAGATGAACTGTTAAAAATCACAAGTCAGCACCTACAGCTACTTGAAATGTTTGACAAATGATAAACAATTGCTGCTGTAGATAGCAATTAGTTGTTTGTCATTTGTTTCTTAGAATACTTAGTTTGTTTTAAAAAATGTTCAGCGCAGTCACGCAGATTGTAAATTTTTGTGATTAAACCGTAAGGCGGCGGTTACATTGGATAAGAATTCGTACGATATTTTATTCGTACGAATTCTTAGGAATTCATAGGAATTGGTCGGAACTAAATAAAGCCGAGTTATTTAATGTACGCGGTTACATTGCTTGCAGCAGTTACTTACGAATCCGTAGGAATTCGTAAGATTTATTGATACGACCAAAATATTTTGTTTTTCATACGATTATTCGTGACAAATTTAAGCATTGCAGTCGGTATCTTGTATATTAAACCAGTAGTTATTAGTATGGATTGTGAAAAACTAATTACTTTAGTCGAAGAAAGGCCATCTTTAGGGGGCCAAAAAAGTAAACAATACCACCATGGGTATTTTATAAAAGCTTATGACAGTGGCTATCTAACTGTAGTATCGAATATGGGGTGTTCCATTTAAAAAATTTGAGAAAAATTGAGGTCGGCATTTTTTGATCACCCTGTATACTGGTAAACGCTAGAGTCGAATGATCCTAGCTATTCCATCGGTGACAAGACTCCCTAAGTTAAATTTTGAGAAAAAAGACTTATTTCTAATTAATTTCGCAGTGGCGTTCGTCCAAAGTGAGGTTAGATTTTTTTAAAAACAATTGAATAACTGCTGAACTGTTAGTGATAGGCCCCTATAGTGCTATATCATTGCACTCGCCGTTGAAAGGCGATTCTGAATATCTAAAGATATACAAGGTGTTCCATTTCAAATAACGAAGTTAGTGCATACTTCCGATATAACCGGAAGTTGTACAATCTTAAAAATATTTTCAATCAACTTTTAATATCCAAAAACTTTATTTTAAAAATTTTCATTTATGTACTATAAGTTTTTTTCAAGAAACGTCTAACAGAAGGTCGCCGTGACACACCCTGTATAAGAATTTACTTTTAACATACATATTCTAGAACTAAAATTTTCGTACAAATTCGTATCTAATGTAACCACTCGATCTTACGAACAATATCGTAAGAATTCGTACGAATAAAATATCGTAAGAATTCGTACGAATAAAATATCGTACGAATTCTTATCCAATGTAACCGCCGCCTTAACAGACATCACAAATTAGAAAGAGACAAAAAGGTTTATTATTGAATGTATCTTCTTGAAAAAAATATTATTTTAATTATCGATCTTGCCATTAAAGAGTTACTGCCTGATATGTGCTGTGACACACATGTTTCATACACTAGTGGTCAATTAATAATAAATATTATTATCTCAAAAGATGTCTTATGCCTATATGGAATGGCACGCCAAATATCATCCAAGCGTTTTGTTGTTATAAAAAAAAATTATTATTTTTTTCAAAGAACTTTGAAGCAGAATAGTGGCTTAACGAAACGAATTTGGGTATAGAGGTAAGTTGGGTTAAATCGTCTTATTTTACGCCCAGGAATCTGTGATTTAGCCATGTCTACGCAACGATTTCCCATGCTATTTCCCTGTAGAAATGATTTAACGTTGATAAATAAAACAATTTTAAGTAATAACATAATTTCCATTATTACTTACAACTGTTTGGCGTCTCTCATAAGCTGAAATATGCCATTTGAATTTCAAAAATGAAGTTTTTTACATTTGACATTTTGAAAATCCTTCTGTAGTCTACCATCTAGACTAGATATATAAATCTGTAAACTGTGAATAGTAATTAACGTCACAGGCATCACCGCTATCACCTCCCCTTCTGCTGACCTCCACGAGAAGCTTAGCGCTCTCTCGGCCCAAGTAGGGAAACCCCTTTCTTTTTCACCCCGGGAAAGGCGCAACCTTCCCCAGGCTGCCAAACCCAAAGCCCCCTCCTTCTCGTGCGTCGTCAGAGGCGTTGAACCCGACGTCAATGACAACGACATGAAGGAAGTCCTCTCCGCCCAGGACATTCCCTTCGTCCACGTCGGCAGGGTAATCTCCCGGCGTACCAACCGCCCCACACCCCTGTACCGCATCATCACCCACGAAGAACGGTCCCTTGACCTCCTCTTCCACCAGGGCCTTCACATGTTTCACCATGTGTACCCTGCCGAGCCCTCCAACCCCCCCAAACCTCAGCCCCTGCAGTGCGGTAAGTGCCTGAAGTTCGGGCATACTTTACTCGCCTGCCCCCAGGAAAGACCCACCTGCGGCATTTGTTCATCCCCTGACCACGCGATGGACGCGTCGGCGCGTGTCGACCCATTGCGGTTGTCAAGTGCGGCAACTGCGGAGGTGACCACGCCGCCTTCTCGCACTCCTGTCCCCGACGGCCTGCGCAAGCCGCTTCAGATTCCTCCGCCGCCCCCCTCAAAACCCTTGACGGCAAGCTTTCTAGCAAACCCCAAGGGAACGGGACCCAGACCCTGATACGCTTCCTCCTCAACCTTTTCCCCACCCACGGCGACCACACCATCCGCACCATAAGGCCTCTCGTCAAACAGTTCTTCGATCTCCAGATCGCCGCCTCCTTCAGCGGGAACTGGCTGCACGTATCCTTGATCCCTTAAACGTTAACCCGACTCTTCTCCGACTTAAGGGTTAATTAGTTTATGGACCTACGACTAGCTACAGTTAACACCAACGGCTTGACGAGGAAGAAAGGCCTCGTCGAGCACTTACTACAGACCGACAGAATACATATACTAGGAATCACTGAAACCCACCTGACAAATTACATGAACCTCACCTTCTCCGGATTCCGAATTTTTAGAAAAGACCGAACCGGAAGGAACGCCGGAGTCGCCCTCGTCACCGACAATAGACTCCCCTGCGAAGAATTCGACATTCCCGTCGAATTCTGCTATTCTCCAACCTCCACCTCTGCGGCACTCAACTTCATATCCCTCGAGGTGTTGTGCAGGGGGCACACTACTCACCAACCCCGCGGGAGTCGCTCTCGCCCAACAGCTCCTACTTATATAGAATTCCCAACAGGAAACCAACCTTCATGTCACACAATGGTACCTCCATAATAGACCATATAATAGTAACAGACCAACTAACCCCATTTTTCGAGGATGAAGCTGTGATAGCCACGAACATCGCCAGCGACCACCTCCCCCTAATGGCCCCCACGACACTCATGAACCCCCCTGCACGACAGCACGACTACAACACTGTAAACTGCTGAGAGTTCCGAGTTTTGTAATTCTTCGATTATCGCACTTATTAAAAACATTAATTTGTAAAATAAGTTTTGTGGCATTTTATTAGTAGTAATGGCGCAATTTAATCGTTTTATTAATACAATAATAAAACAACCCTTATTTATTTACCCTTTTACCCCTGTAATTGTTACGCTACTGTACGTAGCCGAACTGTTTTGGTTACGCCCCTTACGACCCCTTGACTCCCCACACCCTTGAAATCAAATTTCTTGTATGTCGTCATCAATATATTTTTGACTTTCCGGCAGTGCTGCTCGAACGCGAATTATTTTTGCAATGCCGAGGCGGTTGTAGTAAGCGAGTTGCAGTGTAAATGAGTGAACGATTGCGAAGTGATAGTGCGAGATATCAGAATAGGTATCAAACGAACTCTGCGAAAATGTCTGAAGGCGATTTATTAGGGACCCGAAAGACTTTATTTGTATTAGTGATAGTGGTAGGTTGTTTTGCAGTACTTTGGCCGAAAGTATTTTATCCTATGTTAGTGGGACCTACAAATCAGCGCATGAAACCGAACAGCCTCGATAAAGGTAAACCGTTTTTTCTCAATTTTTATGTGTATCGTTGTCACCTTAACTGTTTCTCTTTGCTGTTCAGGATGCTGTGATGTTCTCTCAGATATTGATGTAAATACAATTAAGATCATGTCAGAATTATGTAATAACATAGTACAACAAAACGATGAAAAGCCCTTAAAAGGGCCAGAGATTATTAGACGATGTCGGGATGAGATTTTCAATACATGTGGAATAGATATATCGGCCATTTTACAAGAGCAAGTACGTTTGGGTCGTACTTTCAAACAGATTGTTGATGAAGTTCGATCTCTCAATGGCTCACTTTGTTTAAAATACAAATTTGGAATATCACCTTGGCGATTAGGGGCCTCTCACAAAGTTACGATCAGTTTGAGTCCAGTCTGTAAGAATAATATGTTACAGGTTTTAGCTTTAAACTAATATTTATCATTAACACTACTAAATTTAATTTCTTGTGTACCTACTAACTATAAATACAAATCGCTTACAAGACTAACGGAAAAAAGATAAACAATATTCGCTACATGTTAAGCAAACGAACATCATATAAGTTAGTGCTATATGCCATTAACATTACGTATCTATCGATATGATATGGATAGAAAACGAATGACAAATATCAAGGCTTTAAATAGTTATAGAAAATGATTTTGAATTACGTATTTTAGCAGCAGCATTTTTATCAGTTTTAATTTGGTATCGTTTGTTAAAATTGTTGATTTTCAGATGTAAAACAAGAAAGACCGGCTCATTTAAGACCCGAAATGCTACATCCTGCGTTACGTGAAAAGGGTAGAGCTATCGCCCAACCATATCAATCGCCACCAAAGAAGGGAACCCCACCAAAATTTGTTGAAGGACGGGTAAGGCTCGTTCTGAAACCTAATTTAAACAAATTCTCTAATTATTTTAGGTTAATTTTTTTTATTTTTACATTGAGGATGCATAGAGCCAAAATTTGATTTCATAAATATAATAAATATATAAATACCGCATGCCAGACCTTAAACATTTTCAGTTCCAAATTATCTAAAAATAACTAGGACTTGCTCAACTGTTTTACGTGTTGCTAGGATTTGATGTTTTTTTTTACTTATTTTTTGATCAGTTAGATAGAGTTTCGTGTATTGTGTCTACATTTTTGAATTACATTTCATTCCTGTAAAATAGGAATTCTAAATATCCAACATGGTTTATTACTAAAACTAATTTTAGATATCCTGTTTGAACAAGCGCATTATGTCAATATTTATCAGACATATTTATAGCAGATATGTGAATGAAATAAAACCAGCTTTATTTATTTATGATTCATCAAATTTGTTGCTCTTCTATAACAAATACTGATTAATATATTTGGAATGTTGCATTTGTTTTTCGTTATTGAGTAGGTATACTTATGATTAAACTAAGGATGAGGTATAGGTGATTATTGTAAAACAACATTTTTCTATTTGGCCAATTTTAAGTAACGGATTAACTAACATATTTTTAAAAATAACGTATGTAGTTGGGAAGTACGCTTCGGTTCTAAGTCTAAATGTTTAGTACTCATAATTTTTAAAATAAGTATCTGTGGTCAATGCCCATTCCCAGAGGATATTTTAGTGATAGATGTGAATTTATTTTTGGAAGAGAAACGTATTTTCTTTTTTGGAGACATGGAAGATATTCCTTTGTTTGTTGTTTACTTTAACAGAGGGTTATAATTTGAATTTAATTTTTAATTACTGTGTAAAGCTTTGTTTATTTATTTAATCTTTTGTCCTTCTACCGTTAAGTGTCGGACTTCTATGTATTACAAAATTACACTTATCATTTATATATCTGATGTTCCTTTTATTTTTCCTTTCCATGTCTTCCTGTTCTGGGCCAATACTTCCACATCTTGCTGTTTCATTCGTCGTCTCTCCGTGGTCTCCCATTTCAACTTGTCATTCTGTCTTCTCCCATTGTGTAGAGGTGTCCTAGCCAGCCCATCTGTTTCTCTTCTATTATTTTCATAATTGATTTTATTTTAAGTTAGTTGATAACCGTTGTGTTTCTCACTCTATCTCTCCTAGTAATTCCTTCAATCTTTCTCAAAAATCTCATTTCCGTGGCTGTGATTTTACTTTTATTTCTTTCTGTCATTGTTCATGATTCACTGCTATAAATCATAGTTGGTCTTACAATTTTTTTATACGTATACTTCTGTTTTCATCGTTTTTGGTAGTTTGGTACCATAAAGCTTTGCTCCAATTTTAAGACGCATTTTAAAAATCGGGTTATCTACGTTACCCATATGGTTGGTGAAACTGTAAAATCAGATTATATGTAAAGACTAATATCATAGAAACAAGCTTTAGCATTTGAAGATATAATAACTTATAATGCATACATTCATTTTTCAAAAAACCAAAATCAAGAAAATGGACATGGGATCAGCCCAAACAAAAGAACAAAAAATGAAATAGACTATGTACTATGTGCTAAACGATACATAATACAAGACATTACAGTACTAAATTCCTTCGACGTGAAAGTAGTAATTAATAAAAAACAACAAAGAAAGTTCATCAAAAACCACAAAAACACTCAATTAACACACAATGAATTAAAAGAAATCGGTCACCAATTCAAATCATCTATAGAGCGAAAATTACCCCTTAACCCAGGCCAGGGCCCTGTTGCACAATAAAAGAGAATTCACAAGTTACAATTTACTAGTACTTAAATATTAGTACTTGTAAATCGTGTTGCACAATAGCCAACAGAATTATTTTTTTTAAATTAATGTTTTTTAATATTTATGCCGTATTAAAAAGACCCAAGACAAAAAAAAATTTTTTTTAATAATTAAGAAGCGTAAAAAAAGGTCGGAATTTCAAATGAAAAATTTTCCCGCCAAAACGAGCACGTATTGCTGTGACGTATGTAGCCGAACGCGTCAGCTGCATAGATAACCAATAATAGTCAGCTGTCAACTGTCAGCAAACCATACGCGAACGTTGTAGCGCGACGCGCGATATTTAACGTGTTTATTTACCTCCTTCGCCTGTGAAAATTAACAAGTACTACTTCTACACCAGGCAAAATATTTCTATCTATACCTAATGAATAGGTACATGATACTAACTTTAAATTTTTTCCAGTCACTTTGACACTGCAGAGTCTATTTTATGCATATTACCAGGCAACACCGATCCGTGCGGCGCGGTACGTCACATGCCGTTTTCGATTTTTCGGCTGTAATTCAAAATTGCTGATATAATTTTCTATTTTTTTTTCGGGGATAAAATTTCTTTTTATTATTTTAAATATTATGTAGCTTATAAGTGACCCCTCAACTACATGTAAAAACGATTTCACTTAATTTATAAAATTCAGTTCTTTAGCCTATTCATATTCTTATACTTGTAAAATATAACCAATTTTATTAGTCATTTACCTAAAACTACTAGTAAATAATTGAATTATGTATATTAAAAGAGTTGGTGGTGCATTGAATTGACAACTATATTTTATTTGACTTGTGACAGTATCATGGGCAAAAGAGACGAGCAAAGAAAGCTTAAGCTTTGCATTTTAATAGTATTTTATGTATCTAGGACGAAAAGTAAGTCTTTAAGGTATGAGCAAATTGTTTACGGCCGAGGCGGGTAGCCGAGGCCGTAATTACTTGCGAGTATCTTAAAGACACTTTTCGTCTGAGGTACACACATAATTTTATGTCATACTGTTTCTAAAGTTGTGAAATCATTAAAAGAAATCTCCAGCAATTTGTAGCAGCATTAGTTTTAAGTAACTAATCTAAGGCGCAACAATTCATATCTCCTAGCAACGAGCATTTATAGAACAAAAAGTGACACTTTTCGTTCTAGGACTTTAAAATGATACTAGCACTTTAAAGTGCCACTTTTCGTCCTATAAATCGTTCGAAAAACGTTGCTTTAGAAACGAGTATGACATAATAGTATTTTATGTATCTAGGACGAAAAGTAAGTCTTTAAGGTATGAGCAAGTTGTTTACGGCCGAGGCGGGTAGCCGAGGCCGTAATTACTTGCGAGTGCCTTAAAGACACTTTTCGTCTGAGGTACATACATAATTTTATGTCATACTGTTTCTAAAGTTGTTAAATCATTAAAAGAAATCTCCAGCAATTTGTAGCAGCATTAGTTTTAAGTAACTAATCTAAGGCGCAACAATTCATATCTCCTAGCAACGAGCATTTATAGAACAAAAAGTGACACTTTTCGTTCTAGGACTTTAAAATGATACTACACTTTAAAGTGTCACTTTTCGTCCTATAAATCGTTCGAAAAACGTTGCTTTAGAAACGAGTATGACATAAACAAAATTAATGAAAATAAAGAGATACTGTTTGGAGTATTCAGTGACAAGCTCTCTAAACAGGACAAAGCTGAAAAATGGAAGGTAATTAACAACTATGCCTTATCTTTGGGTGTAGTGCCTTCAAATAAGAACTGGGCATACATACGAGATGTTTGGTGGCCAAACGTAAGAAAATCGGCTACAGTAAGTTTAAATTTAGTAAATGGTAATTCTTCTCCAGCGTGAGATTGTGCTTTTAGGAAAAAATTGACAATTTTAGAAAAACCGGTACAGGGGGCGAAAAAGATTTTAGACTCGATGAAGTAGATGAACAAGTACTAAACATAATAGGGAAAGATTCGCCATTAGTTTTTGGGTTAGGGGTTACAGAAACTTTGAATATTATCGAATATTCAACAGAAGATCAACGAATATCCGTAAATGCAAGTGAAGAAGCTGTAGAAGTAGAAATTGAAGATAATTTGCCAATTCTCCAGACAACTTCAACTTTACAAAATGCAACAAAATCTGTAGGTGGTAAAAAATTAAAAAAAAACGGATAAACTGAACATTTATTTAGTTAATAATGCTGTTAAGGTATAAAACGAAAAAGAAATGAAAACTCACCGGCACTTGATGAAAAACGCAAACTGCAAATCGAATTGTTAAATATTCAGATTTACAAAAGCAAATTAGAGGCTCGAAAATTGGAAATTGATATGGGACTACCTAAAACTCTGTATACTGAAGACATTCTGAGTAACGAAGATTCAAAATTATTAAACAATACAAACGATGTTATAATTTTTGATAACTATAAATAGGTTTATGTATAGTATTTTTTTAAAATTAAATATTCATTAAGTTTATAATTTGTCTTTGCCTCAAGAGTGCTACTGGCATGGGAGGTTCATCTTCCTCGTTTATTAGTTGTTCATTTAAGAATTCTCGATTTTCAAATGGTTGCCCTTCATCTAAGTCAGTGGTGCCCAACCTTTAACTTGACTCGAGCCAATTAAGAATTGAAAAATTTTAGGCGAGTCACAAATATATTTTGCACTTTTAATATTTCAATTTTAAACGTATATAATGCACAAACAATAAAAATTTGTAATATGTTAAAGAATATTTGTAATTATGTACTCTTATACTCCTATTTACCTATTAAGAATTCAGATACAAATTAAATACAGGACAAACATATTTTTAATGTGAAACCTGATACTGCATTTAGCACATACAAGTTGATAAAACGAGCCACATCAAAAGGTGGCGCGAGCCACACGTGGCTCGCGAGCTACAGGTTGGGCACCACTGATCTAAGTCTTCTTCATCTCTGGCGTAATTGCAAAGTGCAGTGCAACGTTTTACAATATTGCCCGCGTAAATTGGTTGAACCCGAAGATGATCAAGGCAGGGAAATTTCTCTTTTTAAATTCCCAAAGCACCTTCTATAAGTTGTCGAGTCCCCTTATGTCGCTGATTATATTGTTGTTCAGCCACATTATTGGGATCACGATGTAAAGGTGTCATTAGCCACTCTTTTAGTGGATATGCTGAATCGCCTAATATAACTGCATTAGGAAATATATTTTGTTGTTCCATTCTTCGATATAGGCTGCTATTACGAAGAACTCGTGCGTCATGAACGCTACCTGGCCAATTAGCACTAACATAATAAAACATTCTTGAAGCACCACACACAAACATGCAGTTTATAGAATGTTCGCCCCATCGATCAACGAATCCAGCTTCGTTCTCGGTGGGTGAATCAATAGGTACAAGTGAACCATCAATTACGCCGCATACATGAGGAAAGTTAGCAATTCTATAAAACTTTTGTATTTCATCTGCAATATTACGTGGCCATGAAACAACTCGATGAAATAACACATTGTTTATAGCAAACACAACAGCTCGTACAGCTCGACAAACAGAGGACTTATTCACACCATGTGTGTCCGATATAATATGATATTGACTTCCACTGCCTAACCAATGTAAAGCAATACATATCTACTGCTTAGGCGTCAAAGCACCACTATTATTTGTTGCATGCTGAAGGGATGGACCTATTTCCTGAATAAGGTTTTCTAGTTTTTCGGGGTGCATTCTAAACCTCTCCAAAAATTCAGCTCTCGTCTCAAAATTAAAATTAATGCGAAGTCGAAATAATTTCCTTCTACGACGTACTAACTTGACTTCTTCATCTTCACTAGATGAGTCAAACAGTAAATTATTCATTATATAACTTTAATATAATACTTAAGAGTAAATTCTGGAAAAATATGAAAATTCAATTTACTAGTTATTTAACATTCACAAATTACAGAGTTGTAAATTTTTTGACAATAGAAATGCCATAAACCTACTAACTAGTTAATATTGTATCGATTGTGCAATATATACAGCGCCACCAAGCAAACAAATCCATCGGAAAATATGCCAACTAATTTTAAAAATTCGTGGCGGTAAAAGTTTAAGCCAATACCTACAACTCCTGCCGGCGTTGTACCTTCCGTGTCAAAAGTGAAAGTAGCTAACAAATTGACAGTTATCGCGTGTTTGTGTTTCTTAATTTTCTCTGCTTTCGTTCCTTTTTATAAAAAAAATCAGTCTTTTTAAGATTATTTTTGTTCGACTTATTCCTAATAAGGTAGGCATATATTTTATAGATAATTTAAAGTATTTTTAAAATGAAATTTTCGCATAACCTCAATTGCTATTTATGTATTTATTTATAGAATCCATTTCTTCTAATCGCTTTTATCGCTATGGCAAGTAAAGGGAAAAAACTGTTCATTCCGAAGCCAGAAATATAGTAGACAAAATTTATCTAAAATAAAAATAAAATTTCCTTATTTATTTCCTTCTCAAATCTAATTCTGGTACTTGTCTACTAAATTTTCTTTTAACAGTTTTAACAAATTTATATAAGAACGTAGGTACATAATAAAAATTAATAAACTTGCAAATACACAATGTTACACGTTTAAATTTACCGCCAAAGTACTATTGACACTGAGTGTACCTCTAAAATACAGCGACACCACACCACGCCAACTTGACAGACTTGTTTGATTGGTGGCGCTGTACTTGTAATTTACATTAAAATGCACTAATATTTTAAAGTTTACAAGTTGTAGATAATAGAATTGTAAAATTACATTGTGCAACACTTATTTACAAGTTACTAGTTACAAGACTAATATTATTAACTTGTATATCATTGTGCAACAGGGCCCTGGCCGACCCAAACTGCCCCACGGGCCGCATTGGTAACCTAAAATGTTCCAAGGGCCGCATATAACCGCATATAAATAAGAATAGTAATTGCAAATTTTGTTCCAATAATTTTTTCGATATCTGGCTTTATAACTAAATTCTTACTTATTAATTTTTTTGTAAGTGATTGATTTGGATGCAGAGGTACACAGAAAATTTTCAATCAATGTAAATCTGAAAAAACGATACTGCAACTAGATATGAAGAGAAAACCTGTATTGAACCAACAACAAAATGTATTTGTATGGTAATAACCAGATAATTCCTGTATTCTGCATATATTCACAAATTAATATACTTCAAATTTTAATTTTATATCATAAATATCGTTATAGCAATCAAAATTATTAGTTAAGTCACATAAATCAAATAATTTTTTTTTTTTTGTTAAATTTTTTATTAGCAATCAGAAGTATACATTCCATAAGCCAAATTGATGTAAATACAATTTTTAAATAATATTGTACAAAATAGTGACTTGAAGAGGTACATCATCCAGCGATTTTACCTCTGATTTATAGAAGATCCTGTGGCCATCGTCTTCGTAGACGTCTGTTTTCTACTGGTTGTAAGAGGTGTCTTATTATTTGGTTGGGGTGGACCTCAAGTTTTGCATGATGTCTGGTGGCTCTTTCGTGTATTACTGTGTTTACGTCTGGAACTTTAAGGTCTGTGTGTAATGTGTGATTGGTAACGTACCAAGGTGCGTTAGCAATAGTGCGGAGGATTTTAGATTGGCTTCGTTGTATTATGGTTGTATTTGACTTACTCGCACAATTCCATATTTCGATTCCGTAAGTCCATATTGGCTTGATGACGGCCTTATAGATGAGTACTTTGTTATCAATGGATAGATGGGATTTACGGCCTATTAGCCAGTTGAGTTCCTTCATTTTCAAGTCAATTTGCTTCTTTTTCTTTAAAATGTGTTGTTTCCAATTTAGTTTCGAGTCAAGATGGAGTCTTAGATATCTGACTACTTCGTGTTGTGGGATATTTACTTGGTTTAGGTTAACATTTGGGGAGTTGCCTTTTCTGAGCGTGAATGTTGTGTGTGCTGATTTTTTCTCGTTGACCTTTATTTTCCATTTTTTTGTCCACCCTTCTATGAAGTTCAAGTGCTGTTGAAGGTTGAATGCGGCAGTTACTGGGTCATTTTCTATTGCAAGTGTCATCTGCGAAGGTGCCTATTTTTGTGTTTCTGTTAGTTGGTATGTCTGATGTAAAGATTACATATAGGAGGGGGCCGAGGATGCTCCCCTGGGGGACCCCTGATTGAGCGTAGTATCAGTTGGAAGTTTCGCAGTTAATTTTTGTTTCAAAGTCTCTTTGATGTATATACGATTTTAGTAAGTTGAAGTAGGCCAAGGTGCCATACCTTATCAAACGCCTGGCTTATGTCTGAGAAGGCTGCTGTACAATATTGTTTGTTTTCCATAGCTTGACTGATTAGATGTACTAGTCGGTGGCATTGTTGCACTGTGGTGTGGTCCTGTCTGAAGCCGAACTGGTGGTTTGGAATCCAGTCGTTAGGATCAAGGTCTTGTTTGATTCTTTTAAGTACAAGTTTCTCTAGGAGTTTCGATAGTATTGGCAATAAACTGATGGGGCGGTATGATGATACATCTGTCGGATTTTTTCCTGGCTTCAGTATCATTATTATCTGTGCTGTTTTAAGTAATTTGGGCCAGTACTTTAGTGTTAGTATAGAGCAGGGGTGGGCACGCATGAGGTCAATGAGAGCCGCATTCCGGTTTTTTATGTATTATAAAGAGCCACACTATAGTTATATAGTACAAGTATTTTTCACCTAGGATTTGGGTTGTGACGTCAACGCGCTGTTTATAAATTCACAATCCAACTATGCTTCATCTCTTTCTAAACTAGGTTTTCATTACCTACTGCGCACGAACGCGTGTCTACCCATACAGTTTTTGGGCGGAGCTTGTTGACATCACAACCCAAATGTTAGATGAAAAATATGGTATTAAATACACAAATTCAAATTTAATTTAATTAAATTAATATGGTTACATATTCTACACAAGTCTTAAGTGCTATGTAAAGTACACATATAAGAAAATATAATTAAGAGAAAGAAAATACAAAATAATTATTTCAAAATTTAAAAATAAAAATGTATTAATAAAAAGTATAACATTTGACGAAGACCTTTGGTCAAATCTTTGAAATTTGGCGTAAAATTTGTTAAAGGCGTCCATAGCAATTCTGTGAGATGGTGATTGGTCAACTATAAACGATATTTCGACTTCACGAACTTCATTGTGGAGTACAAAGATTCACAGCAATATGTTGTACCAATAATTGAAATTAGACGGCAAGCATGAATTCTAAGACTTCCACGGACAGTGTCAGTATTAACAAAACGTCAATTCCTATTTTGGAGTAAATAGTCTTAGGTGTTCGTGTTTGGGAATGGGTAATGCTAGCTCTTGTTCTACCTCTTGGACTCGGTCATCGTCATGCGGAGAGAATACTTTTGACAGATATTCTGCGAACAGAGTGGCTTTCTCTTTATCACTTTTGGCCCAGGTACCTGGTGGAGTAGTGTTTTGGCGTATAGGAGGTGATGTTAATTTGGGTTTTTTCTTGTTTGCAAATGTAATACTAAGAGTTTTTGAGGTTAGCTGTATTGCGATAGTTTCACAACCCGGGCAATGGAGTGGAACTAACTGCACTTGGAAAGACTTTAGGGTGATATTGGATATGTATATGCAGACACCTCCTCCACGACCATCAGTTCTATCCGACCTAAAGATAGTGTAATCAGGAAGGTTAACTAAACTATCAGGAATTAATTGTGATAACCAAGTTTCAGAAATGAGAATACATGCAGGGTTTAATTTTAATAGGTTCTAGTTTTTTGTGATATCAATTTTTTGGGTGATTGTTGGTATGCCGCCTTTATATTTTATCATGAGATTTAATTCGCCGGCGTCAGTTCGCTGTTTTAGTGCCTCCCTGACATGATTTAGATATTTAAACTGCGACTGCGTCATGTCGTCACGAATTTGGATTTCTTTGAATTGGGAATTGCCCACGATTTTGTTTTTATTTTTCAGTATTCTACGAGCAACGTCTTGCTCGGGTAAAATAATCTTTAATGGTCGCGGTTTCAGGGTCGCACCCTCCTCCAAACCACTGCGTGCTCTTCCCAAACGTAAGATTGAAACAGGGGTAATAGTTGGATCTGCATCCGTGATTTTATCTATTATTCCTTTGATTGCGACAGCGTCAGCTTGTTTGCGAGCAGTAGTATCGCCATTAGCTTCAAGAACACCATAAATAATAACATTTTTTGATCGTTGTATGCGTTCCATTGTTTCAGCGATTATTTCCTCGCTAGGTTGCGTAGAGAGCGATGGTGTTGTTTTACCACCTTCCTTAATTGTAGATTCGTGCTGATCTAGTCTAGCAGTGAACTTAATAATAAGTGATTTCAGATCTGTGGCGTTACAGGCGCTGCAGAAGATTTTTATGCATTATAATTTATTGCGGGTAATACGGATATTGTCATCGCCCGTTAGGCCAACGCAGGTTAAGTGGATCGTCCCGCGACAACCATCGCATTGAATTCCGTTTACCGCTGGATTGGGGACTGCATCGTTGCAGTTTGCGCATTTAGCTGGCTGCATTATTATCACAGTAATTTGACCTCACCTTGATGTGAATGCACTAATACAAAACGAAAGTTTTATTTTTAAAGGATAAGGCCTCGTATAAGGGCACTGCTGCTGTTCACAAGTGTCTTAATAAATAACTGTAAACTTTTACCAGCAAAATCGATGAACTAGCGAAGGAGCACTGGAATTGACACACGCACATTCCATAGGTTTTTCCCCTGTTCCCCTAGGTCTAGGTAATTGAAGCTCTATACTTGTTCGAGTCGTTTTCCTTCTATTTCTATCCTGTAGTTTTTCTGTTGTGTTGATATGATCATGGTTTTAGTTAGTTAGTTAGTTAGTTTTAATGTAATTTAATTTAATTGCTACACAGCCTTAAATAGAGTTTGGTTAACTACTCCTGTACTACATGATTAACTTGCTTTATAACTTAATTTATTATCTCTTGAATCGGTTCGGCATAAGTTTGTTAGATACTTAGCATCTAAAATCGGATCTCCTATGAGTTTCTTTGATCATAAGTATTCTGATCTGTTAGCCCGTTTTATTTTGACCACCATTAAGTCTATTCATGGGAGCTGCAACTTGATCTTGTTCCATAAATGGTCATATGTCCTGTGACGAACTTGTGAAAATGTTTATACATTTATCCACTCTGTTTTAATCGAGATTTGATGGAAGATTGAAATAGATCAAATCATGGATTTTGTGGACCTGTATCGAGGTTGAAAAGGAGCTGGAACTATCTGCCAAGCTCTATTACTGCGGCCGAGTTCCTGGAGATCTTTAAGTCTCGAGTCAAATCATATTCTAAATCTTTCATCTGGTCTTGCGATTGGTTAGTTATATAGTTTATTGTCTGTTTCATATATAATTATATTTTTCATATGTGAAGTTTAGTTACCTTGTATTGTATTGCGTGTGCGCTAGTCATGTGGTGGTTTCGACGCTTAGCGGTTTTTTGTTAGTTAAAGGCTTCTCGCCATTGATACATAAATTTAAAAAAATATATTCGTTTGGCAATGTTCAATTGAGCATGCATATGTGATGTAAACTTCTCGTTATGTATAATTCAGAATATTTCGGCGACTGGTATGGGATGATAAACCAAAATCATCCGAAATATTCATTTGTTCGGAAAGTTCACGATAGAGCATGTGTTGTGCGATAGTATATGTAAACTCGATGGGAAGAAACCATTAGAATAATTTACAATCTCATTTCGAATGTTCCGAAATATCTCGGCATGTAACAATCTAATTTTTACCCTTCCTTATTATTCGTTTTATCCGGGCTCCACTGTATTTAGTGTTCTATTTTAATCAAAACAACATAAATTACAGCCCGGACCTGTACCTGGAGTACGTCCACCAATGGGCGGTGCTGGTCATGTAGTACATCCGCAAAAGAATACAACTTCCATGGGTATAATCATGCCAATTTATACTGTTGGTATAGTTATTTTCTTCTCCTACACTCTTATGAAGGTAAACTACTACCGATTTTTTTTTTTAATTGTGTTATTTACTATTTATTTGTTTGCAATTTTCAGTTATTATTTAAGAAAAAACCAGAAGGGCCTGGTGCACCATTATATCCACCTGTTGACCCATCGCTGACTTTCAGAAAGGATGTATTTGAATCACAGAAGAGTAGACCACCACAAGGTCCTGGTTCAAGTAAGTTAGGTGTGTAATTTTCCGCAATTTTGCTTTTTGTATGTTTACAACAGAAATACACAATTATAAAGTTTTGTCTGTTGTAATATTTACTGTTTATGCTGCGTAAAATTAGGCTGGAAGGAGCGAGATGCAAGTAAGTTTTAACTTTAGAGTTGTTAGTGTAGTTGTTGTAATTACTTTTGCTGTACTAACTTTTCCCCGATTTTCTTCAGCATGCTGTAACCTGAGAGCTAACTATTTATCTGCAGTTAAAATATAATTCGATTTTTAATTTTAATAACTGTATTTTAGTTACAAGTCCAAATTTTAAAACAATACAGTGTGATCTTGATAATAAAACTTTTTGAATTAAACAAAGTACATGGTGGACTATTTTTGGAGGGATCTCCTTAATTATTACATTTACCTCAAATCAAATATTCAAGAATGTTAGCTCTAAATTACAATTATCAAGGAACCCATAGAAACAAAGAAATGAAAACTTAAAAAACATAAGAGTAATGAATTAGTTACCTGTCAAATTAACAGTAATTGTTTGGTTTTTAACTTTTTCACATTTTTGCACTTAATTGAAGTATACGAAAATATTAAAAACAGTGTTACACGAAGGACAAAAGCAGTGAATTATACTTTAACAATCCAGAAAGGCTCCAATCAAATATAAAGGATTACTGTTGAATTTTACAATTAGCTAGTAGTCTTACGTCATAAAACACAAGCAGAAAGTTGTAAAAATAAAAAATGAATATAGAGAAACCCAGCACCCTTAGGTTGCCTACCACAGGTTTGCCGCTATGTTAAAGAGTTTTTGATTTTTTTTATAATCATCTTACTTTAACAACAACCAGGGTGGCGCAGTGTTAGAGCGTCAGGCTAGCGTAGCGCTAGTCCTTGGTTTGAATCCCCCTAGTGACCATTCGTCGTTGGGCACATAATTAGTGACGCTCTCCTCCGAATACAGGCCTATGAGGTAGAGTAACAATGTCTTACACATGCATACACATTACACTCTACACATCTAGCAGTATGTAGGTATAAACGGCGCACCAACTTCGTAACCTGCAGAGATGGGCCGCGTTGTGCATTGCACGCGTAGAGCCTCATACGTTAACGCACCAGCCTCGACACTGAAAGATATAAGAGCTTACAGATAATTCATACATACATCTTACTTTAACAAACACAAAAAGAGAATAAATGTCAAAATGTAGTAATCTATTGTTATAAATAATAGGGTTGCCTCGCCCCATCCTGCCACCATCGCCAACCATATGCAAACCTAGTTTGACAGCGGAACCTAAGAAGATGAAATAAAGGTGTGAAGATAATTATGTATTTATGTATGTGTAAATATGTGTAGGACCTATTTGGAAAAGCATAAGATAATTAATACAAATGCAATTAATGTTACATATTAAGGTGATGTTATTAATATGGTGTTCCTACTCCCACTATTTTCCATATAAAACTTTTGTACTGCATCGTTTGACAGTTCGCGTACTAGTTTAGATATTTGCCGCTAGATGGGGGCACAAAATTTGATATTTTCATAATCATAACCTATTATAAAGCAACGTATTTTTATAAATTTTGCACTTTTCAGAGAAGATACACAAGAACACATAAATATAATATAAACGCTGCAGCTTTTAAGAACAAATCGATTTTTCTTTGAATCAAATATTTCTTCACAAAAGGTTTGCTGCAATGCTGCAAACATATGCAAAAATAACAGTATATAACACCGTATAAGTCCCAATATTAACAAGCAGTCGTGAGAACTGGGTGCTTACTGAAAAGCAGAAAAATAGACTCCAAGCAAGAGATATGAAATATTTGAGGAGAACATTAGGAGTAAAAAAGACAGACAAGTATAGAAGTTCAGAGATAAGAAAACAGCTCTACTAACAAAGATAGAAGAGAGTAAACTGAGATGATTTGGACATTTATGCAGGACGAACAACAGTCGACAAATGAAGAGAGTGTGGAATACTACAGAGAAAAGGGATGAATTGGAGAGAAGCAAAGGAACTGACTAAAAACAGAAAGGAATGACGAAACTTCATCCAAGGTAACGAAGAGTAGTATACAGGATATCCTCGAAACCCTACGGTATAAAGAGGAAAGAATTATGAAGATGTTGATGACATTTATTTTCTTTTTGTGTATGTTAAAGTAAAATGATCGTAAAAAAAAACGAAAATTCTAAAATAAGGACTGAACCGAAAAAAATTGTCATTTTAACAAAGTCGCCCGGTTGAACAACTGCAACTCTATTGTTTTAAATGAACTGTCAAGTAAAAGTGTACAGTTTGTCATTTAATTTAATGTAGTTTCCAATTCATAAGTTTTTTCGTTATGGGCACGGCAATTGTTCAACCAAGTTCTTAAGGACTCTTCAAGTTGTATCGTCATGGATGACGAAACATATGCGAAAATGGATTTTTCTTCCCTCCCTGGACCTCAGTATTATACTGTTGAGAGTAGAACAAGCGCTAGCGTTGCAGAACAAACCATTTCTATTGAAAAATTCGGTGCCAAAATCACTGAAGTCTATATTAAAGAATGTTTGAACAAAAGATTGATGCCATTTTTGAATAAGCATGAAATATCTGTATTGTTTTGACCGGACTTGGCCACCTCTCATTAAGCGAAATCGACGATCGAGTGGTACGCTGCCAAAAATACGAATTTCGTCCCCAAAGAACTTAATCCTCCAAATGTTCCGGAACTTCGCCCAGTGGAAAGATACTGGGCTCTCGTAAAACAAAAGCTTCGAAGCAGCCGTGAACAAGTAAAAGACGTTGAAGAATTTAAATCCAAGTGGAATAAACACTCAAAGCAAGTGACTCAAGAGGTATTAATAAACTTAATGGCTGGTGTCCCGGAAAAGTCAAGAATTTTGGAAAACGGAATAAAAACTAAAAATGTGTCGATATTAATTCTTTTGTTAAACTTGTAGCTCTCAAAATATATTTTCAATACATTGTTTCATTTTTAAACTATCCATTTATTTAGAATCGAAAAGCGACAATATTTTTCGGTTCAGTCCTTACTTTAAATAGCGGCAGACCTGTGATAGGCAAACTAAGGGTGCTGTGTTGCTCTATACTCATTCTTTATTTTTTTTACAACTTCCTGCTTGTGGTTTATGACATAGAACTTTTTACAGCTGCCTCTTACTCTATAGATGATCTCGATCTGCAATTTATTTTGTTTTTTATTTATTTTCTTCTTTCCCAAGGCTTCTTTGATAATTGGGTGTAATTGCATTTTATAAATATTGGGAAACTGATTGATATTTAATTTGTTAGTTAAAAGAAGTATATTAAACCATACATTTTTTGAAAACGTCAAAAATTGACCCATTTAAGGGTGCCAAAGCCAACTATGGTTAATATTTGAAGATTTCAACTAACTAGTTATAATTCCAAAAAGAATTTTCGCCTTTGCACCATTAAATTTGGCCCCAGACTCCTTTTGTTACCTTTTACGTAGGTGCGATACTTAAAAAGCTAGTTTGGAATCTCCTCGAAAATGGTAAACCCTGTACACTTCATGATTTGAAAAAGTGCAAGTGCTATGTGGATAATTGTGAAATGTATTATTTCGTATTACACAAGTACCGGTCACTGCCTAGGGTGGTGCAGGAGGGACATCTATCTCTACACAACATCCACTTTATTGTTCTAAATGTTTAACTATTCGAGGCATGAGTGTTAGAGTATGTATGTCCGTAGGAGATGAAGAACTGGACCTCTTGCGACGACGTCTGCGTGAGACTGAGTTAGCCATGGAGCGCATCGTGGCCCAGATGGCTCAAGTACCCCTTAGGTCACAGGTGTGCTATCCACACCCTCCTGCCCGCACTAGCAGCTTGGCTTAGCTTCTGCTTTTCTTGCCTATTCTATTTTCTGTTCTGCCACACCTACTGTCGCTTTCAACATTCACTTGCCATATTTCTTTGCACAAGGTAGCCGTATTTTTATGCAGTGGATTTATTACTAACTATATATAGTTATTAATCGGTGTTCTTTCGTTAAATAATAAAATGTGTATTGTAAACTATTACAATTAAGGTTAGGTTGTATAAACTAAATGTTTAATTTAACACACTGCTAACCTAATCTTAAGTTGGCATATCGAATTTTATATGTGAAACTTTCAAAATTGCCGAATGAATTAATTAATACTAAATTTGATAATATAAGAGACTTCACGTCCACCTGTTATATTGTTTATTCGTAGTCGTAAATGCTATGACTGCCTTACTGGATGAGGTAGACCAGGAATTGGAAGCCCGCAGAAGAGCCAGTGAGGTCGCAAGTCAGGTATCGAAAGTGTTAACAGTTCTGCAAATTGCAAAACCCGTTACAACATGTAACTACTTAAATATTAAAGCTTAATGCACTATTTTTGCGTTGCTTCCGCTAAGTAGTAGCTTTTGGGCACCTTTGAATTTTGTATGATTTTTGATATTTTTACTTGTACCCAAAGGGGATACATAGAGTTTTTCTTTTTTTTTAATTTAATCAGTGTGATTAACTCATTCTAACATTTTTTAGGATATAGTTTTTACGTTTGAAAGGCAGTGTGTATTTTTAGTTAAATGTGCATGAAACGTACAATGCATAAATTGATTTTTAGAAGGAACCAACATCGAACGGTACTGTTCTTGCTAATGGAAATGCAAAACAAGAACACGAACAACCATCGGTAAAAGTTTTGGGAATGGAAATGACAGCTAGTTGCGAAGGCGGTGAAAGATGGAGTCGCCCTGAATCGCCTGTCATGCCAAGTGCCTCGCCACCGCCACCAGAGCCTACGGAACCTCCACAGGTTCAACTATATCCAATTGTAACGTTAACGAATTTAATGGTAAATTAAAATTTACAGGAAATATATCTTGAAGGGGCCTTACCGGCACAGTCACAAATACTGGTAGCTGATTCTACCACAGAAGCAGAACCTGATACAAGTAATTTGTCTCCCGATCCTGCTGTTGTTTTAGCAAGTAAAATGACACTTTCTGTTATTAGTTTGGATTCCCAAGAAAATGGTAGTTTTTAAAATTCGTAAAATCTTGTCAAAATTCTATTTAGTAACTCGAAATTCTTATGTTTCAGATCATGGAATTGAAGCGACTGAAAAAGGTAAATTACGAAACGGAGATGCAATTGAAACCGAAAACGATACATTAGATGAGGATGTAATTGATGAATCAAAATATACTACTGCCAGTGGTGCTACTGCTGCTGAACGTGATATTTCAGAGGTAAACAAACAAGAACATTTTAATTTATTTTGCGGTGGCACTTCAAAAGACTAATTATTTTTTAAATACTTTGACATCTAAGTAAATGTTTAACTTTTGTACAATATCTGAAAGAGTTGAAATAATTTTAACTTTTTCCAATGTCAGATCTAATTCTAAGCTAACCTAAGTTTTTATCGATTATATTTTCCTCTAAAGATGATAGCTGAATAATGATTTTAGGTCTGTTCGTTTGCTTGCTCCAAACTGCTTAGTGCAACAAATTGCGTTCGTTTGCATGAACTGAGCAACCTGTACGCTGTTCGTTTGCTGCTTAGAACACGAACTTTCTGCTTCTCCTAGCGAGGAGGTGCAGTTAGTGCAAGTTTAAATGATTTACATCGGCCCAGGTTCGGAATTTTTCGATTCAGATCAGCTGATCATTTATATGGTAGATTTGTATGCACCGGTATACTAATTTTACCAAATTTTAATTGCTATTGATGTATCTTAACGTTTTATAAACGAATTCTTCTATTTTAAGGCCGCTGTAAAATTGTTCAAATCCGGCCTAGTAGGGAAGATACAAGATAGTTGTACTACTATAATATTAAGGATGTGTGAATGCAATGTTATTGCACAATATTGCCAGTTGAGATTCGTTAACCGGCCAGCAATATGTTACTAGAAAACAAAAAAAGTAAGTTCATCGAAACCTCCCGGAATTGTGCAATACCAATAATCCAAGTTAGAGGAACAGAAGTGCGAAGACTGCAGCATATGATAAATTACTAGAAGTATACAAAGAGTGTGATTCCACTGCTACAAGGGATACGCTTGTTAAAAAAATAAATTCGTTGCGCACTAATTTTCACACGGTACCTCTACCGACAATATTTCTGAAGCACATTTATGGTACTTTACGTTTCAATTGCAATTCTACCAAGACTTTATACTGAGATTCGCATAGAAAATCTCAAATCATTGAAACTTCTTCTTCCAGTTGCTAAAAATCTTATTGTTGCAATCAATCTGTGTAGGTGAAATGGCTTTTCGCATTACAGTATTTTGTTTTTTTTTTATAAAGGAGGATTATTTACTTTAAAAAATTTTATGGGTGTTATTATCCATCGTAAATAATTTTTATAATCAGTTTCAGCAGAACCCTTTGGTTCCTTTAAGAGGTACACGTATGAAGAAATGCCCATTTTATATCCCACTGTTCTGGGTAGTTTTTCGATTATCTCATCCCATTATCATGTTAAAGAGAAACGGGCTAAGAGAGTCACCTTGTCTAACCCTAGTTCGTCAGATACTACGTGATTTACTCTGATATTCGTTCTGCAGTGTTGATTAACTTTGCATACCAGCATTATTTTGCATAATTTTAATAATATCTGTCAAACGCTTTGGTCATATCTACGAAGCACATATAGGCGGGCTTGTTGAATTCCATGGATTTTTCAAGTATTTGTTTGGCTATGAAGATTGCAACAATAGTGGACCGGTTTTTACGGAAGCCCTGTTATTCCTCTCTTATCTGCACAATTTTGCTTAGTGAATACTTTCAGAGTACTGTTGAGCAGGGTTATTCCACGACTATTCAACTCATATGTCATCTGTCAAAAATCGACCAATCAAAATGCAAGATTTGACGTTTTTAAGCCAATCAAAACGAATTGTATCGACAATTTTCACTAGAAAAAATTGTCGATAAAATTTCACTAGTGATACGAAGCGACAATTTTTTGAAAACAGTTTATTGCTAGTTATATCCAACAGAGAACAATTTTCATGTAAACAAACTTGAATGTGGACTAATTTATAGAAAATGATTCGATGGAAATGATTTTTTTTCGTTGAATAGTCCCTCAAATACCATTCGTGGTCAAAGAATTGTCGATTATTTTTTTGCTGTAAAATCACTCATGTTCCTTGTGATTGCGAATACCACTGGTGCTGCGCACTCGTGATGTTACAGCAAAAAAATAATCGACAATTCTTTGATCATTCGTGGTATTGTAACTGATTACTTTTTTTGCTGTAAAATCACTCATGTTCCCTGTGATTGCACTCGTGATATTCATATGCAAGCACAAGGAACATTTGTGATGTTGCAGCAAAAAAATAATCGACAATTCTTTGACCACTCGTGGTATTGTAAGTAATAATTATCTGATGACGATTTTTGACCTTTCTTGAATATAGGGTTCGTCGTGCTGCCTTTCCACTCATTCGGTATTTTTGTTTTGTCTATGATAGACTTCAACAGTGTTAAGATTTCTTTATGTAATTGTGTTCCTCCATATTTCAACATTTCGTTTGTTATTTTGTCTGGTCCGGGGCTTTTACGATTATTAAGAGGTTTTAAAATACTTTCAATAGTACTTACTTACTTCTGCCGGCTCTACATCCCTGGGTGGGATTTGGCGTTGTTGATCACTTTTTTCCATTCTTCTCTGTTTCCTAGTACTTTTTCCCAGTTTTTTATCTTCATGTCGTCTAGGTCATTGATTACGTCTTGCTCCCATCTTTTTTGTGGTCTTCCTACTTTCCTTTCTTCTTCCAGTTTCCATTTGGTTAGTATTTTTGGGGCTCTCTCGTTCTGCATTCTGTAAACATGTCCTAGCCATGCGATTCTTTTTGCCTTTGCACAGTTAACAATGTTCTGGTTGTTGATTAGTTCCTCTATTTCAAAGTTCATTTTGGGTCTCCATTTTCTTTGGTGGGTCCGAAAATTCGTCTAAGGATTCTTCTTTCGAACACTTTTAGTTTATTTTTATCACTTTCGTTTAAGGTCCAGGTTTCACAGCCGTACAATCCTACTGGTTTTATTAGTGTCTGGTATATTTCTAATTTCACACTTTGTTTAATAATGTTGTCGTTGAGTATTTTATTATTTGCCCAAGTTGCTCTTTCCCCAGCTTGAATCCTTTCATTTATTTCTTCGCTGTTGTTGTTGCGTTCATTGAGATTTACTCCTAGATATTTAAAGTTTCTTACTACTTCATACATATCGTTTTGAACTGTTATATGTTGTATCCTTCTGTATTGGTTATTGCTTAGTCCTTCTATCATTAATTTGGTTTTTCCGTTGTTGATTTCCAGTCCTCGCTTTTTTGCTTCCATTTTCAATTTTTGCACCACTTCAGTTAACCTGTTCATGTTTCTTGTTACCACCACCAGGTCATCTGCATATCCACATATTTGCGCAGATTTTGTATTTAGCCATCCATTAACTTCTAGTTTTCTTATAATGGTTTCCATTGGTAGCTGATAGGGTGTCTCCTTGTCTTACTCGGTTTTTTATTTTAAGGGTGTCTGTGTATTCGTTTTGTATCCTCACTTTCGCTTTTGTGTTTATTAGGGTCATCATTACTAGTCTTATCAATTTCTGTGGTATTCCTAGGATGTCGAAGTTATATACTATCATTTCCCATGCTAGTTTATCATAGGCTTGCTTGAAGTCTACGAAAAGGCAGTACGCTGGGATTTGGAATTCTGTACACTTTTCTAGCGTTTGTTTCATAATATGGATATTGTCTATAGTTCCTCTCCTGCTTCTGAATCCATTTTGGTTTTCCTGCAGTATTTCCTCCATATACTCTGTTAATTTTCTGTTTATAAGGCTGGATAATATTTTATAGGCACTCAGTGGCGTGCGGTGAGTTTTTTATTTGAGGAGGCGCTTCTGGTTTACTAATAAGTACACATTTTTGTGAAAGTTGTTTAGATCCGAAAATCCACTCGAGTTCCAACAAAATAATTTTTATAAAATTCTATTACAGTTCCATTTATCCATTCCATTTTCACATATTAGTGTAATTGTTAAGACAAAAATAAATGAAACATAGACAGACGATTTCCATGTTCGCACACGATAGTGTGGAGGGCATGCGGAAAAGACTTACAACGAATATTCGTCGCCTTTGATGTGTGTTAACTTACCTACACCGAATGGCAAACATTCGTGTTCATGAAAAAGTTCCGAATATTCGTATATGAATACGAATTTTTCATCCACACTTGCGGCATTTTATCGGAATAGCGAATATTCGTACACGAACAGCGCAAGTGTGGAGCCGGGGTAATAATTGCAATACAAGAAAGGAAATACTACAATATCAAACCAATTTAAATAAATAAACTTAAAAAAGATCAGTTCAATAAAAATCCGAGAAAACATTTCATAGCAAATAGAGTTGTATATCCCTGGAATGCATTACCAGAAAACGTTGTGAACTCTACCACCAGTGAGCTGTTCAAAAATCATCTCGATTCACATATGAACACATAGAAAATGAAACAGTTACTGTGTTATGTTATGTGAAGTGAAATATTGTCTATTATATATTCTTCTCCAATCCTCTTTTACCGTGTTTACGGTGTCTGTTATATGTATATATTGCCGTTGTTATATATTATTATTATCATTTATATTATATACCTACCACATGTAATAAATTAATTGATACGAACTCTATCAGTTGTAACTGCCTGTTCATGAATAAATAATAAAATAATAAAATATAAATAAAAAATTTAAGATGTGGTTAAGCAGATGGGGGATGGTTTAGCCTACATAATTTCGAAAACGCCAGTTATTTAAAATTTTCCGCGTGGTCAATTGATATGAACGTAATTGAAAATTTTGTCATGAATTAGAAAAGAAGAAAAAACGAGGAACTAAAAATTACGCCAGTTTACATACAAACTTGTATAATTTTCATATGTAGATAATTAAAATTAAAAGCTGTTTAAGATAATGCGAGATTTTCTACTAAATACTTACTTACTTACTTAATCGATGATCTCTTATACCTAATCGGTGTCGAGATTTTCTTCTTTTCATTTACAGAACAGTTTCCACTTTTTTCTGTCTTTAGCAGTTTTCACTGCTTCTCGCCAGCTACTCCCCTTTTCTTGAAGTATTTGTGCTATTCCTTCATTCCATAGCTTTTTCGGCCTTCCTCTTGGCAGCTTCTTGTCAGATTTCGATTCCCATATTTCCTTTACTTTTCTATTTTCATGCATTCTGACGAGGTGGCCAAACCATCTTAGCTGTTGTCTAGCCATCTTGTCTTGTATTTGTTCAGCATTCAAGTTGCTTCGTATAATATCGTTACGTATTCTGTCTTGCCTCTTGACGCCTTCTATTTTTCGGAGAAATTTCATTTCACACACTTTAATTTTATTTTTCAGTTTTTTAGTAATAGCCCACGACTCGCATCCATAAGTTAAAATCGGGACACACACAGAGTTGTATACTTTCATCTTTGTATTTTTAGTTACTTCCTTTTTACTTAAGAATGGTCTATTTAAGGCACTAAACAATCTGGCGGCAGCACTTATTCTGTTATTAACTTCTTCCTCGAGATTTCCTTCTCCATCTATGATAGCTCCCAAGTATTTTATCTTTGATGATTGTTTTAATTTTTCACCATCTATAACTAAATTCATATCTTCATATTCTCGTGCTATTAGCATTGTTTCAGTTTTGCCGTAGTTAATTCTTAGGTTGAATACTTCCATTGCATTTTTCCAAGCCACAGTGCTTTTTTGTAAATCTGGTTTGTTGTTTGCAAACAGCAGTAAGTCGTCAGCATACAATAAGCTTTTAACTGTCACGCTTTTTAGGTTTCTCACTCCTATAACGGCTCCTTTGGTTTTGCTTTCTACCATTTTGGCGATCTCGTCCATTACCACGATAAAGAGTAATGGGCTCAGTATTGCCCCTTGTCTAACTCCTCTGTTTGTTAAGAATTCTTTTGTGCATAGGCCTCTCACTCTGACTACATTCCTTGTTTCTTCATAAAGGCTGGTGATTGCTTCTAGTAAGCTGACACTGATTCCACGATTTTGTAATATCTTCCATATTTCTTCCCTTGAGACATTGTCGAACGCCTTTTCAAGGTCGATTGCGCATACGTAGATTTTTCCTCCAAACCGGATTACTTTTTCTTGAATTTGTCTTACACTAAATATCCCGTCATGCACACTTCGGCCTGCTCTAAAACCACTCTGGTTGTCACTTATTGTTAGTTCCAGTATGTTTCTTGCTCTTTTTTCTAAAATCCTTTCGTATACTTTGGCAGCTGTGCTTAGTAGTGAGATTCCACGAAAATTGTTGCACAATGTACTGTCCCCTTTTTTATGTAGCGGTGCAATTACTGCAATATTCCAATCTTTAGGCACTCTTTTGCTTTTCCAAGCTAAGAGGAAAATTTTGTGGAGTATCGATATTCCCTCAGCTTCCATATACTTCAGCATTTCAGGTTTGATTCCATCTAACCCAGCGGCCTTTCCAATTTTTAGTTTCTGCAGTGCTTCTTTAACTTCTTCCACGCTTATATCTTCTTCTGTTATTTCTTGTTGCTTTAATCCGTTATTCTGAGTATAATTTACATGTCGCGTCCTTATATTCCCTTCTGGGATTTGTTTTGCATCAAGCAGTTCCCTAAAATATTCAAACCACCTTTCTGTGATCTGTTCTTCTGATGTTAAAAGTATTCCTTCTTTGCTTTTTATTCCTCTGACTGCATTTTTTTTTGTTTTCCTTAATCCTTTCAGCACTCGATAAAGCATTTTGGCATTTCCAGCACTGTTTTCCTGCATTTTATTCCCAAAGTCCTCCCACGCTTTTACTTTGGCTTCTTTTATCATTCTTTTAACTTTGACTCTCTGTGCTTTATATTGTTTATAACTCTCATCGCTTCGTGAACTAAGGTACTTCTTCCAGTCCAGTTTTTTCTTCATTACTTCGTGCTTTATTTCGTTATTCCACCACGCCGTAATTTTCTTTTTGTTACTATTTTTAATTGTACCGCAAGCTTGTTCCGCAGCTGTTTTTATTATTTTTTTAAATTCGGCCCATAACTCTTCCACGCCTTGGTATTCTGACTCTTTTTCCATGTAATGTGTTTGCTGTCTTATCAAAGAATTGTATTTTTGCTTTACTTCTGGGTTTTGTAATTTATAGGTTTTTATGGTTATCGACGTTACTTCTTTTGGTTTCACTTTTGTAATATTTGTTTCATGTTCATCGATTTTCAGTTTAGCTTCTACCAGGAAGTGATCGGTGTCCAATTCATATCCTCGTCTTACTCTAATGTCTATTACTATACTCTTATTCGATTTTTCCAGTAGGACTAAATCAATAATTGATTTTTCCCCTCTACTCTCCATTTCTCTCGTAAATTTATGAATGTTCTTGTGTTGGAACCACGTATTTGCTACAAATAAATTATTCAAGACGCAGAAGTCTATAATTCGTAGCCCGTTGTTATTTACCACAGTTTCTCCAAATTTTCCAACTATATGCTCATAGCTTTCTAGGTTGTTCCCTACTCGACCATTCAAATCACCTATTACGATTAGATTTCCTTTTTTATCGTCTACTTCTTCGTGTAGTGTCTCCCAGAATTTATCTTTATTTTCCCTGCTGTCATTTTCACTTGGTCCATACACAGCTGTCACTGTATATACTTTTTTATGCACTTTTACATCAATACGCATTAACCTTTCAGAGATGAACTTGTAGTCGATGATTTTATCTATCCAATTTTTATTAATTAAGCACGCCACTCCCGCACTTGCCCTTTTTGCATCATCCACCCCACTGTAAAACATGACGTGTCCTTCTTCCATCTCTATACATCCTTTACCTCTCTTTTTCGTTTCAGTCAGTACTAATATTGCTATATCAGATTTTTTAAATTCTTCAATAAGCTCGATTTCCTTGCCGTTAATGCCTCTTATATTCCAGGTGCCTAATTTCCATTGCTTCAGTTGTGTATTATTGTTCCTTTTATCATTTGCAGTGTTCTTTGCCGAAGTCGTCGTCAGAAAAGCCGTCCTTTCATTATTTAGTTTTTTGCTTCTTTCAGTCTGCTTTCCTGCTCATTCCACACGTATCTTCTACCATTTATTTCAAGTTTTCTATATCCTATTTTAATGGATTTCCCTTGTTGTTTTTCTTCTCTGGCCAGCTTCCTTATCTCAGCCTGTACCAAATTTTCTCATTTCCCAATTTATACTTCTGCTTGAGTACTTCCAATTTCTGTTCAAAATTTTGTAGTTTAGCTACTACTATGCTCTGGGTTTCTTGTTTTCCTACCTTGTATGCCTCTTCTACTATAATCTTAACTCCAGTTTTTTGTGCTACTAATTCTTGAAACAAAAAAAATTAATAAATTATATTGTTTTGTCTTGTGAAAGCAAGGGAAGCGGTGCTTCCATCGCTTCCATGGACCGCACGCCACTGTAGGCACTGTTTTATAATATTATTCCTCAAAAGTTGTTAAAGTGTGTGATGAACAATCAAAACAATTAAAAATCGTTTGAAACGTCAGCTCACAAAACAATTTACATGGAATTTTTGTTGTTTGATTAGTGGTGGCTGAACAACGGTTAAGTATTCCTGAAAAAGTCATGATCAATTAACCAGTTAACCGAATAGACGGTTTTTAAAGCCGCGGCTTTCGTCAACAGTAATGACCGATTAATCGATTAATTAACTGTTAACAGCCCTAGTATATACCTACAGTGTGTAGCTTATGTAACCTAAAGAATTCTGACATAAATTTTGTCAATTTTAGGCGCGTTCCTTTTACCATAAATCTCACGAAATCTCAGATCCACTTGAGTCGATTTCACCTAATGACGTTCTTATTAACAATCTCAATTTGAGTAAGTTACCTCCCCCCTTACCATCAAGCACAACCCCGCAAGGTTGTTCAAAATGAAGTGAGAAACTCATTTAGAGTGGGGGAAATATATGATTTATGTATTATCAAGTTTTTTATGTTAAAATGTATTTTTATATTACTAATAGATTTTCTTCTAATATTGTGCAGCCTCCATAATAATTGTATCTCTTGTTTATTTAAATACACATCGAAAAAACGTAAACAATTGTTAGAATGTTAGGTTTGGTATGCTAGTCGATTCGAAATGTCAAATATTAGGGATCTCTTTGGGCGCGTTCAGCCGGGACTAGCGCTAGCCTAGCGCTAACCTAGCGGAGATTTGTAACGCGCCCATTGGTAGCAACCGGCTGAACGGCCCAATGGACGAACGCCGCTATGTAAACAAATCTCCGCTAGGCTAGCGCTAGTCCCGGCTGAACGCGCCCTTTGTCAACTGAGCTGACTGAGTTTTCGTCGTTCTTTTCGCACCTCAAGTATCTCACTTCAGATGAGATCATATCAATCTGAGACGCTTTGCAAAAAGAACGCACCTTTTGTGTCAAGAAATGCTTTAAAGTCATCCTCAGAAACTCATGTCTTAGCTAGATTCAGTAAATGTCATATGTCATACTGACAGGATACTAAACAAATAAAATGTTCAATTACTGCATTCATACATTTTACCTACTCCGACGTACTCCTTAACATCACTTGAAGGTTACCTGCTAAATCAAGTTTAACATTTTGCATTTATTAAGCTTCTTCCAAAGTCGCCTTAGCTTTAAATATTTTCATATGGAATACCTGTCAAAACCGACATAATATTTTCTGAATCTAGACACAACATGACTTTTTATTTCATGGATTTTAACTATGATCTTTTGATACATACTGCCATCCTAACCTAGGCTTAAACAGAATTCAAATTTTGACAGGCTGTGACTGTTGCACCATCAGGATTTGAATCTGTACGAACCAATCGTGACTGCACCACTAAGGCTCCATTTAAAAAAACAGTTCTGTCTTATAATAATTAAATTTATAGGGGGAACAAACAGATGAGGACCATGATATTGAAGAAGAAATGGAAAGGGTTCCGGAATGTGTAGTGGACAATGGTGCTCCACAAATAGAAAACATTGAAGATCTTCATGATGATGTGGATTTAAATTTAGATGTTGAAACAAAACCTGAAAATGTAGAAGCAAAACAGGAGTCAGGTGTAAGATTTAGCGAAGATATTAAAGACGAATCATCAGAAGCGCCTAAAACACATGAATCTTCCATAAGATTTTCAGAAGATGTGATAGAAAATGATGAAAAAGAAATTGATATTATGTCGCCTGAAGAAATCGAAAGTATAGGTGATGTAATTGATGATGTAATAAATGTAGGAACACGAATGTCTGAACTTATATCGGCGGAGCAGGAAGCAGAACTTGACGAACAAGATGTTGATGATCCAATAGAAAAAGAAAACTTGGAAGAAAATTTGGTAGATACAGATAAGGTTAGTATTAAGGCATTACAAAAAGAACCTATTGAAATTGAAAGCGAAGAGGAGGAAAAAGAAACCAGGGCTTCGGAAAATATAGATATCGAAATAAAGAAAACCGCTGTTAAACCGGTACAACAAAAAGCAAAACCTGTAGAAAGTGATAGCGAAGAAGAGGAAGAAATCGAAGTCGAAGAAGAGGAAAAAGATACCGAAGTAAAGAAAGCCCTTGTTAAACCAGTACAACAAAAAGCAAAACCTGTACAAAGTGATAGCGAAGAAGAGGAAGAAATCGAAATTGAAGTCGAAGAAGAGGAGGAAGAAGAAGAGGTTGAAGTTGAAGAAGTAGAAGTGGACGAAGAAGATTAGAGGTATTATAGATAGAGAAATATCTACATTTAATATTGAAAATATTTACTGAGGCATCGATAAAAGTAAAATCTCTAGCTATATTTGATGAAGAATCGACTGATATTAATGAATTTATCAAACACAGTTTTGTGTGGTTTATTCCATGTACAATTTTGAAATTATCGGCATTAATAGTAAATTGAAATTAAAGAAGTTTTTATAGCTAGCTAATGTACTAGGTAGCACTTAATTAATAACAACGTTCGATAATGCAGTTGCTGATAATTTCACGATCTATCTGTGTATTGTTATTCTAGTCGCATTATTTGGTTAATTAAATCGCCTATTTACATAATTTTAATGTTAATGTGACTGATGTTTATGTAATGAGCTTTAGACACTTAAAACAAATTATTAAGCCTATTTAATGTTATTGCCAAATTTTATGTAGTTCTGTTAAACCAGTTAAAAAGTTTAAGGTTATGATATGAAATGGCAATCGTTCATGATTGATTGTGATATTTGTTTGTAGAGTAGCATGCGTGAATGGATGAGAATGTAATTTCTTAACTGGTTTTTAATACTTATTTTAGGAGATATACATTAGTTTGTTATCGGAGCCATTATTAATACTCTTGCAACATGCACTTGATGTACGCAAGTGGCATTTATAATTACAAAGTTCTATTAATGGCTTTTATTTAATTTTGAAATATAATATATATCAATTTTATTGTAGTTACAACGTGCAACCTGTGTGTATTCCATTGGATAACCAAGTTTTCTTTTAAAATAGAGATTACAATTGACAAACATTGAGCGTTGTTATTTATAACAGTGTCTGCATTTACATTGACACCGAATCCCTCTCTCATACCGGGTTGTCTCGCATGAGGTGATGTTTTCCTGTCCTATCACTGTGTTTTGGCACAGTCTAGTAATATAACCAGTCGTCTCACTCGCCGGATTTTGTGGGTCCGAATTCCAGTGCGCCTGTGTAAAGTTTAGCCTAATGCGCAGTTAGAATAAAACGTGTTTGCGGTGCAGTTTGCACACGTTTGCAGTTGTTAGCCGTAAACCACGTGCTTGTAGGTGTTTGAGCGGTGCTTGTTATTCGTTCATTCAAAAATCGCGCCAAAATATTCATGATCAGCCGAATGCGCACTGCACATTTCGGAGACATGAACATCAAAGGTACCGACTGGTTATATTACTAGACTGTGGTTTTGGTTCCCAATTATTTTCAATGACTGGATAGGCCACCCACCAAGCAACTGACTCGAGTTTGACCCCAAAACCATCCGTGCTATAGTCGAAATGCCTTAACCACGCGCCCACTACGGCGATGTTGGGGTGTTTCCATAACCATATTGAAATCCATATTTAGTAATTGAGATATGTAAGTTGTCAACATTAACAAAAAATGTGAAAGTTGGAAAGTGTGGTGGCTACGTTAAAATCTTTATTTTTTTAGAAAGTCGCACAAAAATGGAAGGTCTTACTTGTTAACAAGCGATGTATTGAAGTTGACTAGCTGAGTAATTAAAAACAAGAGGCTGAAAATAATTATTTATTACAAACAAGCAAAAATATCAGTAGACAACAATCGATAGTAGGTAGTGTTAATGGTGTGATGTCATCCTAGCCGAATCGGCCACAGCGTACATTGCTAAGTTTAGTCCATGTCCTGATGTGTCCTCTGGTGACTGTGCCATCCCAATTTATTTCCAAAGATTTTCCCACAGTGAGAACAATATATAAATTTCCATTTTTATCATAAGTATACAGGGTGCCCATTTTAAACTGTGACTCCTTTGGAGGTTGGAATAGGCAACCCATTTTACTTCTGAAATGTGACTATGATCTTAAAATTTTGATTAAATTTTTGTGTGCATTAGCAAAGAATATAGATAGGGGAAGGACAGCCTATGGGCCCTGATCACATAACAATCAGATATGCCAAGTTAATGTAAAATTTGGCAGGCAGTTTTATGCTTAGTTTGCCTTCGGTTACCAGGTGTCGCCAGCATAGCACGAGTAGACGCGACTCTAAAGTGCTTAGAATCAGCTGATTTGTATGATTCCAAGCACTTCAGGGTCGCTTCTGCTCTTGCAATGCTGGCGCCATCTGGTAACTGAAGGCAAACTAATCATAAAACTGCCTGCCAAATTTTACATTAACTTGGCGAATCTGATTGTTATGTGATCAGGGCTATGGGCTATTAGCGTATTATTTAAAAGCTCCTCAGTTCTTGCCTCTCCCTCAAGCAGTCGCCGCCAGTACTAATGAACTTGTTTACGGCTACGGTCAGAGACGTATTTACAGATTCCTGTCGCAGTTTTCCCAAGAACGCGTCTCAGCGTTGCCAGATTGCAAGGAAGTTACAGAGTTATGATTTAACAGCTATTTGTATATTAAGAGCGAAATTGGCAATTTGATTTTGCGCTCAAAGTATACACAAGATTTTATCTACAATCGCGTTTATAAGCAATTAGAAAACAATTCATTTTCATTATTCCATTACAAACATATTTTATACGCCTATTTAATACCAAAAACAATTCAACGCAGTTGCGGTAACTTCATTGCCGTGCCTGTAGGTGGGAGGGTGGGTATGTGACGTTCCTACAGCCGAAAATATTGTTCCAATTTTGATGCGCTTTGGAATGCGGGGGTGTATCAAAAATTCATCGGCAAAATAAGCTTTTAAAAAAATCCGAAACCGGAAGCGGAAGTTAGACATGTTTTTTTGGTATCACTTTTTTCAGGATTAAAATTTTGAAAATTTTATCGCGGATAACGATAGAGGATCACAAGACAAATCGATTAGTTTTTAGCTGCACTCCCTAGCTTTAAAATTAAGGGCGCTATGATTTTTTGAAAATTTTAAGTTTAACGTCCAATTACTCAAAAACGGATGAATCGATTCAAATGATTTTATTTTTTGAATAGCATATGAAGGGTAAAATGAGGTGATATAAAAGTAACGTTTAAAGCTTAAAAAATGTACGTTTATATGCTTACAGATATATTTGTATACTTCCTATTCTTAGTAACTTTGTATATTATATTATATTGTTTTATTGTGTGTAATATTTATGTTACGGACAAAGATGTAAAGCGGGCATTAACAACATTGACCGGGCATTGATGTAGATGTCCAATTTTCCTGGGCATTATTGCTGTTGCCCGGGCATTGACGAGATGGTCCGTTAAGGTTGTAAAAATTTTCATCTAATTTTAGTATTTATACATCCTTGCCCGGTCGCTAACGATGTTGGCCAAAAGCAACTGGACAATGTTGATGGCATGGAAATGTTACATGTGAATGTATTAAATCAATAATGAAATGCTAAAAAAATATACTGTTTATTAGTAATCAAATGCTATAACAAATATAATGTTTAAATCTTATAATCTAAGTTGGTAACTAAAAAATACGAAAAAAATAAACTTCCTCTACCTCTAACCTCCAATAAACACCTCTACTGTTTTGGCAGAGGCATTTATTGGAGGTTAGAGGTAGAGGAAGAACAGTTTTTTAATTGCTATACCAAGTACATTAGTACATTATCCACATTGACCGGTCATTGTTAAGACTGACCGGATTTACCACATTGACCGTAACATTGTTTAGATGAAATGCACGGACACCACCAGGGCGCTCACAAAATAAACAAAAAAATATAGCTTAACTTTCTATACGATCATCACCGCCCGCTCTCTAGTGGGCAGTAGCGATGTGGCCCGGACAATGTTGTAAAAACCACACTTGAAGCATTAATTGTCAACAACGACCTATTTGCATGGACAATCACGTTATTGGCCGGTCATTATCGATAATGCCCGACTTAGCAAGGTATTATCGATACTGACCGGCCAATAACGTGAGTGGCCGGATTGTCGTCAATGACCGTAACATTTACATCTTGAAAATCTCATTTATTTAATAGATCAATGAAATTGGCGAGAGTAAGAAATGTATAACAACTTTATTTTAAAATATTTTAATTTAAACTGGCGTTTATGAATCTGACTCAAATTTCCTATAATCTGCCTTTAAAAGAAATTAAACCTGTCAAAGGTTGGGGCGAATTGGGGTTCAATCCCGAACAATACCTAACTGTTTATTAACAAATTATTATTTACTTATACCGCCCAAAAATTACGCCAAATGCAAGTAATAACAATTTATTTAAAAATAGCTATTTGGCATATTTTTTGAGCGATTTGAATATAATAATAATAAATGTCGTTTATTGAGCAAAAATAATAGTACGAGGGCTGTTCTGTATATTGTTAGTAGCAGGCCATGGATGCGAAGAAAAACAAAAACATTTGCATCAATCGAAAGCTTATTCTTTTGACAGTTTCCAGTTGCAATTTTGCAAGGTTGAAGTTAAAGCATATAGAGATCCTAATTTTTGATTGTTATAATTCGTTTGATTATTACTAAGCATTATGGAAGTGCCGCGGAATGCTTTTCGGGCTATGATTTTCTACGATTATAAACGAGGCTTAACATACGACCAAAGTCACCAAAATTTAATGGCAGCTTTTGGCGACAATAGTCCATCATTATCTACAATTAGTTACTGGTTCCGTGAATTTAAACGTGGGAGGAGTACGTTAGAAGATGAACCAAGACCTGGACGACCTGCAGTAGCTGTTTGTGCTGAAAACATTATTGCAACCGAAAAGCTGATTAAGGAAAAACGGAATATCACTCATAGAGAGATTCAAGACCAACTAGGCATTGGATCATCTGCAGTAGATATCATTTTACATAAACATCTGGGTGTAAGAAAGCTGGCAAGTCGGTGGATTCCACATTTGTTAACCGACGAACAAAAACAAGCACGGGTAGACTGGTGCAGGTTTATGTTAGAAAAGTTCGATGGAGGATCTTCAAAGCAGGTATTTAGTATCGTTACGGGGGATGAATCGTGGATATATAATTATGATCCCGAGACAAAACAACAATCAACTGTTTGGGTGTTTGAAAAGGAGGAAATGCCAACAAAAGTTATTCGCGGTAAAAGTGCAAACAAAAAAATGATTGCCGTTTTCTTCAGATACAGTGGTCCAGTTGCAGTAATTCCTCTTGAAGATCGTAAAACTGTAACTGCCGATTGGTATACAGAAGTTTGCCTTCCTCAAGTCTTCGAGAAATTGTGTAGTGACCGCCCAAGATCTGGTTTGCGTGGAATTTTGTTACACCACGATAACGCAACTCCGCATACGGCCGCAAAAACTTTAAATTTTTTACACGAATCCGGAGTTCAACTGGTCACTCATCCACCATACAGTCCAGATCTTGCCCCTAACGATTTCTTTTTGCTTCCGCTGATTAAAAAACTCATGCGTGGTAAGAGATTTCCTGACGCCAATGCGGCTGTTGCTGAATTTCAGCGAATTCTTGACGACCTTCCAAAAAAAGAGTTTTCAGCGTGTTTCGAGAAGTGGTTTCAAAGAATGAAGAAGTGTATTATGTCTAAGGGGGAATACTTTGAAAAACAATAAAATTATTTTCTTTACAAATTCCGTAGTTTTGTTCTAACTAACAATTTACAGAACAGCCCTCGTACCTATTTTAATTACTTATTTAGTAAGTTAAATAAACTATAAGAAAAAGTATTACAAATAATGGTTTTATCTAACAAGAACAATTTTTATCTATAAAATAAACCGAGAATACAAAAATAATAGTACAATTAATTAAATAACGTTACTTACTGGTTTTCCACAAGATTTGCAAAATACGGTTTCATCTTCTAATACGAGTTTTGGATACGGCTTTATCCACGAAATAATTTTACATTTACTCATTTTCACAATTCACCTTCCAATAATTCGCAGACGCCTGCCACTTGTTCTCTGTGCTACTGAGATATGATATGTGGAATGATAAAAGTTAAGTTGCTACGATGAGTGTTTTCGCTTATTGACTTACTTAAATTCGCGACTGACCCTGCCCTTCCAGTTGTTTGTACACTTCCTCTTAATAAATAACAAAACAATACGCAGAAAAATAGAAAGTCCATTTAGAAACTTTAAAAGGTAAGCATATTTAAGTAAATAATGCATTGAATAATAAAGCTATCAGGTTAAGCCGGGCTAAGCTTGCTCAAGGCAAGTATCCAAAGAACCAGAATTCCAAGAGATGCCTAATTCCCTATGAATCTTCGCATGACCATAAACAAACTAGTAACCACCCTTTAAAAATGTACAGTAAAATGCATCACGAGTAAGAAAATATTAAAGAAAGGCAAAAAATTCAATAATATGCAAGATATGCCATAAATGTTAAAAAATGCAGACAATGGGGAATATATGCAAAATTAGCAACTATAAATTGGGTTAATTCATTTCAAAATGTCTTAATTCGTGCGCATACAAAGAATTAGCTACATAAACCAATAAATAAACGATATGCATCTTGCACATATTCACAGCTTTAGTTATACATATGTATATGTGTGATGTTTTAGACTGAAACCGTCCTTTTGGATAACGCACAATTGGTAAGTGCACCTTTAAACAGTTATTAAGTAATGTTTACATACATTTCTGAATATATTTGCTGTATCTTTCACTAAGGGTTGTAATAAAACGAGGTAGTTATCAAAGATAATTCTATAATTTATTACAGCAACTTATGAAATGAATACATGAGTGTTGGTTTAGTTTCTCTTACTTTAACTTTTCTAGCAACTATTATTTGTTATGATTCACAAAGTGTTTTTAATCTATATCATTTGTAACGCGTTTGATAAATATATTGGTAAGAGAGAACTCACCAATTTTACCTATATATTCATTTTAGAAAACAACCTTTATGAAAATGTAAGTACTGAACAGCTAAGTACAACAATCAGTTTTACAAATTTTAACAAAAATACAATAAAACTTATAAATAACATGTAATCTAACGTGATCGTTTTTATCAACATTAGCTTCTTGTAAAGGGTGACCCGTAATAGTTGTGTGAAAAGTAAGTAGGAAGATTATACTACAGGGTGTTCGAAAAATAGACGGAGATATTTCAGAGGGTGATTCCTTGTTATAAAATATTTAAAAAAAGTTCCTATAAACTTGGGTCCGGAAATGCATAGTTTTCAAGATACAGGGTACAAAAAATGTTTCTTGAAAACTATGCATTCCGGACCCATGTTTATAGGAATTTGTTTTCATATTTTATGACAAGGAATCACCCCCTGAAATATCTCCGTCTATTTTTCGAACACCCTGTATTGCTATCTACGGTTTAAACCGGCGCCGGCGTTTTATATCTCGATGGCAGCTTTATGATCAAGCCATGTTCCTTGCCATAACGCAAACATCTTCTAACATTATTGAAATTTCATACTCGACAATGAACTGTTTGTAACAGCAACACATGAGTTAAGAAGGGTAAGTTTGGCTGTGTATTTCAGTCCAAAATTGATAATTTGTAGCACTCGAAAACAAACTTTTGGTAATAGGAACACATGAGTTAAGAAGGGTAAGTTTGGCTTTGTATTTCAGTCCAAAATTAATATATTGTCGCACTCGAAAAGGAACTTTTGGTAATAGGAACACATGAGTTAAGAAGGGTAAGCTTGGCTTTGTATTTCAGTCCAAAATTAATATATTGTCGCACTCGAAAAGGAACTTTTGGTAATAGGAACACATGAGTTAAGAAGGGTAAGTTTGGCTTTGTATTTCAGTCCAAAATTAATATTTTGTCGCACTCGAAAAGGAACTTTTGGTAATAGGAACACATGAGTTAAGAAGGGTAAGTTTGGCTTTGTATTTCAGTCCAAAATTAATATTTTGTCGCACTCGAAAAGGAACTTTTGGTAATAGGAACACATGAGTTAAGAAGGGTAAGTTTGGCTTTGTATTTCAATCCAAAATTAATATTTTGTCGCACTCGAAAAGGAACTTTTGGTAATAGGAACACATGAGTTAAGAAGGGTAAGTTTGGTTTTGTATTTCAGTCCAAAATTAATATTTTGTCGCACTCGAAGAGGACCTTTTGGTAATAGGAACACATGAGTTAAGAAGGGTAAGTTTGGCTTTGTATTTCAGTCCAAAATTAATATTTTGTCGCACTCGAAAAGGAACTTTTGGTAATAGGAACACATGAGTTAAGAAGGGTAAGTTTGGCTTTGTATTTCAATCCAAAATTAATATTTTGTCGCACTCGAAAAGGAACTTTTGGTAATAGGAACACATGAGTTAAGAAGGGTAAGCTTGGCTTTGTATTTCAGTCAAAAATTGATAATTTGTCGCACTCGAAAACAAACTTTTGGTAATAGGGACACATGAGTTAAGGAGGGTAAGTTTGGCTTTGCATTTCAGTCCAAAATTGATAATTTTTCATACTCGACAATGAACTGTTTGTAACAGCAACACATGAGTTAAGAAGGGTAAGTTTGGCTGTGTAGTTCAGTCCAAAATTGACAATTTGTCGCACTCGAAAACGTACTTTTGGTAATAGGAACACATGAGTTAAGGAGGGTAAGTTTGGCTTTGCATTTCAGTCCAAAATTGATAATTTTTCATACTCGACAATGAACTGTTTGTAACAGCAACACATGAGTTAAGAAGGGTAAGTTTGGCTGTGTATTTCAGTCCAAAATTGACAATTTGTCGCACTCGAAAACGAACTTTTGGTAATAGGAACACATGAGTTAAGAAGGGTAAGTTTGGCTTTGCATTTCAGTCCAAAATTTATAATTTTTCATACTCGACAATGAATTGTTTGTAACAGGAACACATGAGTTAAGAAGGGTAAGTTTGGCTTTGTATTTCAGTCCAAAATTTATAATTTTTCATACTCGACAATGAATTGTTTGTAACAGGAACACATGAGTTAAGAAGGGTAAGTTTGGCTTTGTATTTCAGTCCAAAATTAATATTTTGTCGCACTCGAAAAGGAACTTTTGGTAATAGGAACACATGAGTTAAGAAGGGTAAGTTTGGCTTTGTATCTCAGTCCAAAATTAATATTTTGTCGCACTCGAAAAGGAACTTTTGGTAATAGGAACACATGAGTTAAGAAGGGTAAGCTTGGCTTTGTATTTCCTTCAAAAATTGATAATTTGTCGCACTCGAAAACAAACTTTTGGTAAGAGGAACACATGAGTTAAGAAGGGTAGGTTTGGCTTTTCATTTCAGTCCAAAATTTATAATTTTTCATACTCGACAACGAACTGTTTGTAACAGGAACACATGAGTTAAGAAGGGTAAGTTTGGCTGTGTATTTCAGTCCAAAATTGATAATTTGTCGCACTTGAAAACGAACTTTTGGTAATAGGAACACACGAGTTAAGAAGGGTAAGCTTGGCTTTGTATTTCAGTCAAAAATTGATAATTTCTCGCACTCAAAAACAAACTTTTGGTAAGAGGAACACATGAGTTAAGAAGGGTAAGTTTGGGTTTGTATTTCAGTCCAAAATTAATATTTTGTCGCACTCGAAAACAAACTCTTGTTAAGAGGAACACATGAGTTAAGAAGGGTAAGTTTGGCTTTGCATTTCAGTCCAAAATTGATAATTTTTCATACTCAACAATGAACTGTTTGTAACAGCAACACATGAGTTAAGAAGGGTAAGTTTAGCTTGGTATTTCAGTCCAATATGGATAATTTGTAGCACTCGAAAACAAACTTTTTGTAATAGGAACACATGAGTTAAGAAGGGTAAGTTTGGCTTTGTATTTCAGTCCAAAATTAATATTTTGTCGCACTCGAAAACAAACTCTTGTTAAGAGGAAGACATGAGTTAAGAAGGGTAAGTTTGGCTTTGCATTTCAGTCCAAAATTGATAATTTTTCATACTCGACAATGAACTGTTTGTAACAGCAACACATGAGTTAAGATGGGTAAGTTTGGCTGTGTATTTCAGTCCAAAATTGACAATTTGTCGCACTCGTAAACAAACTTTTGGTAAGAGGAACACATGAGTTAAGAAGGGTAAGTTTGGCTTTGCATTTCAGTCCAAAATTTATAATTTTTCATACTCGACAATGAACTGTTTGTAACAGGAACACATGAGTTAAGAAGGGTAAGTTTGGCTTTGTATTTCAGTCCAAAATTGATAATTTGTAGCACTCGAAAACAAACTTTTGGTAATAGGAACACATGAGTTAAGAAGGGTAAGTTTGGCTTTGTACTTCAGTCCAAAATTTATAATTTTTCATACTCGACAATGAATTATTTGTAACAGGAACACATGAGTTAAGAAGGGTAAGTTTGGCTGTGTATTTCAGTCCAAAATTGTTAATTTGTAGCGCTCGAAAACAAACTTTTGGTAATAGGAACACATGAGTTAAGAAGGGTAAGTTTGGCTTTGTATTTCAGTCCAAAATTAATATTTTGTCGCACTCGAAAAGGAACTTTTGGTAATAGGAACACATGAGTTAAGAAGGGTAAGTTTGGCTTTGTATTTCAATCCAAAATTAATATTTTGTCGCACTCGAAAAGGAACTTTTGGTAATAGGAACACATGAGTTAAGAAGGGTAAGTTTGGCTTTGTATTTCAGTCCAAAATTAATATTTTGTCGCACTCGAAAAGGAAGTTTTGGTAATAGGAACACATGAGTTAAGAAGGGTAAGGTTGGCTTTGTATTTCAATCCAAAATTAATATTTTGTCGCACTCGAAAAGGAACTTTTGGTAATAGGAACACATGAGTTAAGAAGGGTAAGTTTGGCTTTGTATTTCAGTCCAAAATTAATATTTTGTCGCACTCGAAAAGGAACTTTTGGTAATAGGAACACATGAGTTATGAAGGGTAAGCTTGGCTTTGTATTTCAGTCAAAAATTGATAATTTGTCGCACTCGAAAACAAACTTTTGGTAAGAGGAACACATGAGTTAAGAAGGGTAAGTTTGGCTTTGTATTTCAGTCCAAAATTAATATATTGTCGCACTCGAAAAGGAACTTTTGGTAATAGGAACACATGAGTTAAGAAGGGTAAGCTTGGCTTTGTATTTCAGTCCAAAATTAATATATTGTCGCACTCGAAAAGGAACTTTTGGTAATAGGAACACATTAGTTAAGAAGGGTAAGCTTGGCTTTGTATTTCAGTCAAAAATTGATAATTTGTCGCACTTGAAAACGACCTCTTGGTAATAGGAACACATGAGTTAAGAAGGGTAAGTTTGGGTTTGTATTTCAGTCCAAAATTTATATTTTGTCGCACTCGAAAAGGAACTTTTGGTAATAGGAACACATGAGTTAAGAAGGGTAAGTTTGGCTTTGTATTTCAGTCCAAAGTTTATAATTTTTCATACTCGACAATGAATTGTTTGTAACAGGAACACATGAGTTAAGAAGGGTAAGTTTGGCTTTGTATTTCAGTCCAAAATTAATATACTGTCGCACTCGAAAAGGAACTTTTGGTAATAGGAACACATGAGTTAAGAAGGGTAAGCTTGGCTTTGTATTTCAGTCCAAAATTAATATATTGTCGCACTCGAAAAGGAACTTTTGGTAATAGGAACACATTAGTTAAGAAGGGTAAGCTTGGCTTTGTATTTCAGTCAAAAATTGATAATTTGTCGCACTTGAAAACGACCTCTTGGTAGTAGGAACACATGAGTTTGTTACGGTAGGAATCGCTCGCTTTCGAATTTAGTTAAATTATTGGATTTATATTGATCTGGTTATTCTTTTATTTAGACTTTCCCAATTCCGTCAGGATTGTATAGTTGCATACGTCATAGGCGCTTCTTTTCTTATTTGGTATTCACTTAGTGGGTTTTAATCATAGGGAATTTTAGAAATTTTAGGTTGGTTCGTCAGAGAATTATGTTGGCAAGTTCGTTAGTTTTGGTCTTCTGCGTTCAACATCGGTCGTGGATGGATGTCAACTTTGGTTTTAGTATTTAATTATCCTAATTTAGTTGGATAATCCGAGGTTTGACATAATTGGAGATGCTTTTAGTTTGCCTATTGGGCCTTTAGTGAATTTAGAACGGTAGTCGTTTTGGATTGTAAGCATTCTCCATAACCTTGATTGGGATTTGTAACCATTCAAAAGACCATTTTGTAGAAGCTTTACGAAGGGCATTTAAGAACTTTTGGCCTTTTTTTCTTCTTAGTACGTTCTTTTCGTACGTTTAGTAATTTTGTGGTTGGTGCTGGTTTTTCGTGCAGCACGTGTTCATAGACACCACCTGTTGTTTCAACACCACGTTGGTTTGGAGTTCATTAACCTGAGGAAATTACCCCGTGATATCTAGAAGATACGTTTATTAGCCTGGAATTTTCCTGGTCTGCAGTTCGTTATCTATACGTTGTACACCCCACGTTAAGAGGTTGAAGGTCAGATAACTTAAGAGTTAATTTTGAGGTTATCCTGTATTAATTAGTTGAATTTAAATGCTTAACCATTTAGTAGATTGAATTTTGAGATTTAATTTTTGTTAGTAATTTAATTGAAATCGTTTAACAGAAATATTTACAGAAATTGTAGTTTGCATTGTTATTTAAAGTGTTAGTGAAACTTTCAATCGTCATTTAGTAAATCGTACTCCAGAGTGCGAATATTTAATACTGTGGTTGCAGTCACAGCAACGGGAGTATAAATTGTATCTTGATTTTGTAAAAGGAATATTCAAATTTCGTGGTTCAACGATTATTTCTTTTTAATATATTATATCGTAATTGAATTTTTGGTACTGACAGGTTTTGCAAGATTATTATTATTATTATTTACTTGTGTTATTGTGTGTTTTTTTTTTTTAGCTGCGCCAACGATTAAACTGAGCTCATTTTTCTTCGTGTGCGTTAGTTATTAAGTTAAGTTAAGGATTATCCTTGCGAACCCTCCGAGAGTCCACGTTCGTTTAATTACGATCTTAGTATTTATGCATTTTACTTCGTTTAGTTACGATAGTTATTTTGGAAGTTTGAACATTCCCTATTTTTTTTGTGTGTGTTAATTAGCTCTCGTGATATAGATATATTTCATTTAGGCTTACATTTGGTTATAATTTTAGTAATTTCCTTATTTGACCTTTGAATTAATAACTTAATTATTAATTTTTCAATTTCAATTTTGTGTATGTTTTTTTTCTTGAGTTAATATATATCCTATTCGTTAATTACAAAGCTTTGCGTTTTATTGTCAATTCAATTGACTTTTGGAGGTCTATTCTTCAGTAGGTCCGGACTGAAGCTGTTTACGTTATAAGTAAGGACTGGCGCCCAAGGAACATCGTTAGTTTAGCTATTTAGTGAGCACTACTATTTTCTTTTAGGAACCTCGCGCCCACGCAACAGAGTAGCGGGTTTATTTAGTGTTATCACCTCCGGATAACAATTGATATACTATACCTAGTGCTGGTGTAGCAAGTTAAGAAAGGTAAGTTTGGCTTTGTATTTCAGTCCAAAATTTATATTTTGTCGCACTCGAAAAGGAACTTTTGGTAATAGGAATACATTAGTTAAGAAGGGTAAGCTTGGCTTTGTATTTCAGTCAAAACTTGATAATTTGTCGCACTTGAAAACGAACTCTTGGTAATAGGAACACATGAGTTAAGAAAGGTAAGTTGGGCTTTGTATTTCAGTCCAAAATTAATATTTTGTCGCACTCGAAAAGGAACTTTTGGTAATAGGAACACATGAGTTAAGAAGGGTAAGCTTGGCTTTGTATTTCAGTCCAAAATTAATATATTGTCGCACTCGAAAAGGAACTTTTGGTAATATGAACACATGAGTTAAAAAGGGTCAGCTTGGCTTTGTATTTCAGTCAAAAATTGATAATTTGTCGCACTCGAAAACAAACTTTTGGTAAGAGGAACACATTAGTTAAGAAGGGTAAGTTTGGCTTTGCATTTCAGTCCAAAATTTATAAGTTTTCATACTCGACAATGGACTGTTTGTAACAGGAACACATGAGTTAAGAAGGGTAAGTTTGGCTGTGATCTCAGTCCAAAAGTGATAATTTGTCGCACTTGAAAACGAACTCTTGGTAATAGGAACACATGAGTTAAGAAGGGTAAGCTTGGGTTTGTACTTCAGTCAAAAATTGACAATTTGTTGCACTCGAAAACAAACTTTTGGTAAGAGGAACACATGAATTAAGAAGGGTAAGTTTGGCTTTGCATTTCAGTCCAAAATGTATAATTTTTCATACTCGACAATGAACTGTTTGTAACAGGAACACATGAGTTAAGAAGGGTAAGTTTGATTGTGTATGTCAGTCCAAAATTGATAATTTGTCGCACTTGAAAACGAACTCTTGGTAATAGGAACACATGAGCAAAGAAGGGTAAGCTTGGCTTTGTATTTCAGTCAAAAATTGATAATTTGTCGCACTCGAAAACAAACTTTTGGTAAGAGGAACACATTAGTTAAGAAGGGTAAGTTTGGCTTTGCATTTCAGTCCAAAATTTATAAGTTTTCATACTCGACAATGGACTGTTTGTAACAGGAACACATGAGTTAAGAAGGGTAAGTTTGGCTGTGATCTCAGTCCAAAAGTGATAATTTGTCGCACTTGAAAACGAACTCTTGGTAATAGGAACACATGAGTTAAGAAGGGTAAGCTTGGCTTTGTACTTCAGTCAAAAATTGACAATTTGTCGCACTCGAAAACAAACTTTTGGTAAGAGGAACACATGAATTAAGAAGGGTAAGTTTGGCTTTGCATTTCAGTCCAAAATGTATAATTTTTCATACTCGACAATGAACTGTTTGTAACAGGAACACATGAGTTAAGAAGGGTAAGTTTGGCTGTGTATTTCAGTCCAAAATTGATCATTTGTCGCACTTGAAAACGAACTCTTGGTAATAGGAACACATGAGTTAAGAAAGGTAAGTTTGGGTTTGTATTTCAGTCCAAAATTAATATTTTGTCGCACTTGAAAAGGAACTTTTGGTAATAGGAACACATGAGTTAAGAAGGGTAAGTTTGGCTTTGTATTTCAGTCCAAAATTAATATTTTGTCGCACTCGAAAAGGAACTTTTGGTAATAGGAACACATGAGTTAAGAAGGGTAAGTTTGGCTTTGTATTTCAGTCCAAAGTTTATAATTTTTCATACTCGACAATGAATTGTTTGTAACAGGAACACATGAGTTAAGAAGGGTAAGTTTGGCTTTGTATTTCAGTCCAAAATTAATATATTGTCGCACTTGAAAACGAACTCTTGGTAATAGGAACACATGAGTTAAGAAGGGTAAGCTTGGCTGTGTATATCAGTCCAAAATTGACAATTTGTCGCACTCGAAAACAAACTTTTGGTAAGAGGAACACATGAGTTAAGAAGGGTAAGTTTGGCTTTGCATTTCAGTCCAAAATTTATATTTTTTCATACTCGACAATGAACTGTTTGTAACAGGAACACATGAGTTAAGAAGGGCAAGTTTGGCTGTGTATTTCAGTCCAAAATTGATAATTTGTAGCACTCGAAAACAAACTTTTGGTAATAGGAACACATGAGTTAAGAAGGGTAAGTTTGGCTTTGTATTTCAGTCCAAAATTTATAATTTTTCATACTCGACAATGAATTGTTTGTAACAGGAACACATGAGTTAAGAAGGGTAAGTTTGGCTGTGTATTTCAGTCCAAAATTGATAATTTGTAGCACTCGAAAACAAACTTTTGGTAATAGGAACACATGAGTTAAGAAGGGTAAGTTTGGCTTTGTATTTCAGTCGAAAATTAATATATTGTCGCACTCGAAAAGGAACTTTTGGTAATAGGAACACATGAGTTAAGAAGGGTAAGTTTGGCTGTGTATTTCAGTCCAAAATTGATCATTTGTCGCACTTGAAAACGAACTCTTGGTAATAGGAACACATGAGTAAAGAAGGGTAAGCTTGGCTTTGTATTTCAGTCCAAAATTTATAATTTTTCATACTCGACAATGGACTGCTTGTAACAGGAACACATGAGTTAAGAAGGGTGAGTTTGGCTGTGTATTCCAGTCCAAAATTGATAATTTGTCGCACTTGAAAACGAACTCTTGGTAATAGGAACACATGAGTTAAGAAGGGTAAGCTTGGCTTTGTACTTCAGTCAAAAATTGACAATTTGTCGCACTCGAAAACAAACTTTTGGTAAGAGGAACACATGAAGTAAGAAGGGTAAGTTTGGCTTTGCATTTCAGTCCAAAATGTATAATTTTTCATACTCGACAATGAACTGTTTGTAACAGGAACACATGAGTTAAGAAGGGTAAGTTTGGCTGTGTATTTCAGTCCAAAATTGATAACTTGTCTCACTTGAAAATGAACTCTTGGTAATAGGAACACATGAGTTAAGAAGGGTAAGCTTGGCTTTGTACTTCAGTCAAAAATTGACAATTTGTCGCACTCGAAAACAAACTTTTGGTAAGAGGAACACATTAGTTAAGAAGGGTAAGTTTGGCTTTGCATTTCAGTCCAAAATTTATAATTTTTCATACTCGACAATGAACTGTTTGTAATAGGAACACATGAGTTAAGAAGGGTAAGTTTGGCTGTGTATTGCATTCCAAAATTGACAATTTGTCGCACTCGAAAACAAACTTTTGGTAAGAGGAACACATGAGTTAAGAAGGGTAAGCTTGGCTTTGTACTTCAGTCAAAAATTGACAATTTGTCGCACTCGAAAACAAACTTTTGGTAAGAGGAACACATTAGTTAAGAAGGGTCAGTTTGGCTTTGTATATCAGTCAAAAATTGATAATTTGTCGCACTCGAGAACAAACTTTTGGTAAGAGGAACACATGAGTTAAGAAGGGTAGGTTTGGCTTTGCATTTCAGTCCAAAATTTATAATTTGCATACTCGACAATGGATTGTTTGTAACAGGAACACATGAGTTAAGAAGGGTAAGTTTGGCTGTGTATTTCATTCCAAAATTGACAATTTGTCGCACTCGAAAACAAACTTTTGGTAAGAGGAACACATGAGTTAAGAAGGGTAAGCTTGGCTTTGTACTTCAGTCAAAAATTGACAATTTGTCGCACTCGAAAACAAACTTTTGGTAAGAGGAACACATTAGTTAGGAAGGGTAAGTTTGGCTTTGTATATCAGTCAAAAATTGATAATTTGTCGCACTCGAAAACAAACTTTTGGTAAGAGGAACACATGAGTTAAGAAGGGTAGGTTTGGCTTTGCATTTCAGTCCAAAATTTATAATTTGCATACTCGACAATGGACTGTTTGTAACAGGAACACATGAGTTAAGAAGGGTAAGTTTGGCTGTGTATTTCATTCCAAAATTGACAATTTGTCGCACTCGAAAACAAACTTTTGGTAAGAGGAACACATGAGTTAAGAAGGGTAAGTTTGGCTTTGTATTTCAGTCAAAAATTGATAATTTGTCGCACTCGAAAACAAACTTTTGGTAAGAGGAACACATGAGTTAAGAAGGGTAGGTTTGACTTTGCATTTCAGTCCAAAATTTATAATTTTTCATACTCGACAACGAACTGTTTGTAACAGGAACACATGACTTAAGAAGGGTACGTTTGGCTTTGTATTTCAGTCCAATATGGATAATTTGTAGCACACGAAAACAAACTTTTTGTAATAGGAACACATGAGTTAAGAAGGGTAAGTTTGGCTTTGCATTTCAGTCCAAAATTGATAATTTTTCATACTCGACAATGAACTGTTTGTAACAGCAACACATGAGTTAAGAAGGGTAAGTTTGGCTGTGTATTTCAGTCCAAAATTGACAATTTGTCGCACTCGAAAACGAACTTTTGGTAATAGGAACACATGAGTTAAGAAGGGTAAGTTTGGCTTTGCATTTCAGTCCAAAATGTATAATTTTTCATACTCGACAATGAATTGTTTGTAACAGGAACACATGAGTTAAGAAGGGTAAGTTTGGCTTTGAATTTCAGTCCAAAATTAATATTTTGTCGCACTCGAAAAGGAACTTTTGGTAATAGGAACACATGAGTCAAGAAGGGTAAGTTTGGCTTTGTATCTCAGTCCAAAATTAATATTTTGTCGCACTCGAAAAGGAACTTTTGGTAATAGGAACACATTAGTTAAGAAGGGTAAGCTTGGCTTTGTATTTCCGTCAAAAATTGATAATTTGTCGCACTCGAAAACAAACTTTTGGTAAGAGGAACACATGAGTTAAGAAGGGTAGGTTGGGCTTTTCATTTCAGTCCAAAATTTATAATTTTTCATACTCGACAACGAACTGTTTGTAACAGGAACACATGAGTTAAGAAGGGTAAGTTTGGCTGTGTATTTCAGTCCAAAATTGATAATTTGTCGCACTTGAAAACGAACTTTTGGTAATAGGAACACACGAGTTAAGAAGGGTAAGCTTGGCTTTGTATTTCAGTCAAAAATTCATAATTTCTCGCACTCGAAAACAAACTCTTGGTAAGAGGAACACATGAGTTAAGAAGGGTAAGTTTGACTTTGTATTTCAGTCCAAAATTAATATTTTGTCGCACTCGAAAACAAATTCTTGTTAAGAGGAACACATGAGTTAAGAAGGGTAAGTTTGGCTTTGCGCTTCAGTCCAAAATTGATAATTTTTCATACTCGACAATGAACTGTTTGTAACAGCAACACATGAGTTAAGAAGGGTAAGTTTGGCTGTGTATTTCAGTCCAAAATTGACAATTTGTCGCACTCGTAAACAAACTTTTGGTAAGAGGAACACATGAGTTAAGAAGGGTAAGTTTGGCTTTGCATTTCAGTCCAAAATTGATCATTTGTCGCACTTGAAAACGAACTCTTGGTAATAGGAACACATGAGTAAAGAAGGGTAAGCTTGGCTTTGTATTTCAGTCCAAAATTGATAATTTGTAGCACTCGAAAACAAACTTTTGGTAATAGGAACACATGAGTTAAGAAGGGTAAGTTTGGCTTTGTATTTCAGTCGAAAATTAATATATTGTCGCACTCGAAAAGGAACTTTTGGTAATAGGAACACATGAGTTAAGAAGGGTAAGCTTGGCTTTGTATTTCAGTCCAAAATTAATATATTGTCGCACTCGAAAGGGAACTTTTGGTAATAGGAACACATGAGTTAAGAAGGGTAAGTTTGGCTGTGTATTTCAGTCCAAAATTGATCATTTGTCGCACTTGAAAACGAACTCTTTGTAATAGGAACACATGAGTAAAGAAGGGTAAGCTTGGCTTTGTATTTCAGTCCAAAATTTATAATTTTTCATACTCGACAATGGACTGTTTGTAACAGGAACACATGAGTTAAGAAGGGTAAGTTTGGCTGTGTATTCCAGTCCAAAATTGATAATTTGTCGCACTTGAAAACGAACTCTTGGTAATAGGAACACATGAGTTAAGAAGGGTAAGCTTGGCTTTGTACTTCAGTCAAAAATTGACAGTTTGTCGCACTCGAAAACAAACTTTTGGTAAGAGGAACACATGAATTAAGAAGGGTAAGTTTGGCTTTGCATTTCAGTCCAAAATGTATAATTTTTCATACTCGACAATGAACTGTTTGTAACAGGAACACATGAGTTAAGAAGGGTAAGTTTGGCTGTGTATTTCAGTCCAAAATTGATAACTTGTCGCACTCGAAAACAAACTTTTGGTAAGAGGAACACATGAGTTAAGAAGGGTAGGTTTGGCTTTGCATTTCAGTCCAAAATTTATAATTTGCATACTCGACAATGGACTGTTCGTAACAGGAACACATGAGTTAAGAAGGGTAAGTTTGGCTGTGTATTTCATTCCAAAATTGACAATTTGTCGCACTCGAAAACAAACTTTTGGTAAGAGGAACACATGAGTTAAGAAGGGTAAGCTTGGCTTTGTACTTCAGTCAAAAATTGACAATTTGTCGCACTCGAAAACAAACTTTTGGTAAGAGGAACACATGAATTAAGAAGGGTAAGTTTGGCTTTGCATTTCAGTCCAAAATGTATAATTTTTCATATTCGACAATGAACTGTTTGTAACAGGAACACATGAGTTAAGAAGGGTAAGTTTGGCTGTGTATTTCAGTCCAAAATTGATAACTTGTCGCACTCGAAAACAAACTTTTGGTAAGAGGAACACATGAATTAAGAAGGGTAAGTTTGGCTTTGCATTTCAGTCCAAAATGTATAATTTTTCATACTCGACAATGAACTGTTTGTAACAGGAACACATGAGTTAAGAAGGGTAAGTTTGATTGTGTATGTCAGTCCAAAATTGATAATTTGTCGCACTTGAAAACGAACTCTTGGTAATAGGAACACATGAGCAAAGAAGGGTAAGCTTGGCTTTGTATTTCAGTCAAAAATTGATAATTTGTCGCACTCGAAAACAAACTTTTGGTAAGAGGAACACATTAGTTAAGAAGGGTAAGTTTGGCTTTGCATTTCAGTCCAAAATTTATAAGTTTTCATACTCGACAATGGACTGTTTGTAACAGGAACACATGAGTTAAGAAGGGTAAGTTTGGCTGTGATCTCAGTCCAAAAGTGATAATTTGTCGCACTTGAAAACGAACTCTTGGTAATAGGAACACATGAGTTAAGAAGGGTAAGTTTGGCTTTGTATTTCAGTCGAAAATTAATATATTGTCGCACTCGAAAAGGGACTTTTGGTAATAGGAACACATGAGTTAAGAAGGGTAAGCTTGGCTTTGTATTTCAGTCCAAAATTAATATATTGTCGCACTCGAAAAGGAACTTTTGGTAATAGGAACACATGAGTTAAGAAGGGTAAGTTTGGCTGTGTATTTCAGTCCAAAATTGATCATTTGTCGCACTTGAAAACGAACTCTTGGTAATAGGAACACATGAGTAAAGAAGGGTAAGCTTGGCTTTGTATTTCAGTCCAAAATTTATAATTTTTCATACTCGACAATGGACTGTTTGTAACAGGAACACATGAGTTAAGAAGGGTAAGTTTGGCTGTGTATTCCAGTCCAAAATTGATAATTTGTCGCACTTGAAAACGAACTCTTGGTAATAGGAACACATGAGTTAAGAAGGGTAAGCTTGGCTTTGTACTTCAGTCAAAAATTGACAATTTGCCGCACTCGAAAACAAACTTTTGGTAAGAGGAACACATGAATTAAGAAGGGTAAGTTTGGCTTTGTATTTCAGTCCAAAATTGATAATTTGTAGCACTCGAAAACAAACTTTTGGTAATAGGAACACATGAGTTAAGAAGGGTAAGTTTGGCTTTGTATTTCAGTCGAAAATTAATATATTGTCGCACTCGAAAAGGGACTTTTGGTAATAGGAACACATGAGTTAAGAAGGGTAAGCTTGGCTTTGTATTTCAGTCCAAAATTAATATATTGTCGCACTCGAAAAGGAACTTTTGGTAATAGGAACACATGAGTTAAGAAGGGTAAGTTTGGCTGTGTATTTCAGTCCAAAATTGATCATTTGTCGCACTTGAAAACGAACTCTTGGTAATAGGAACACATGAGTAAAGAAGGGTAAGCTTGGCTTTGTATTTCAGTCCAAAATTTATAATTTTTCATACTCGACAATGGACTGTTTGTAACAGGAACACATGAGTTAAGAAGGGTAAGTTTGGCTGTGTATTCCAGTCCAAAATTGATAATTTGTCGCACTTGAAAACGAACTCTTGGTAATAGGAACACATGAGTTAAGAAGGGTAAGCTTGGCTTTGTACTTCAGTCAAAAATTGACAATTTGCCGCACTCGAAAACAAACTTTTGGTAAGAGGAACACATGAATTAAGAAGGGTAAGTTTGGCTTTGCATTTCAGTCCAAAATGTATAATTTTTCATACTCGACAATGAACTGTTTGTAACAGGAACACATGAGTTAAGAAGGGTAAGTTTGGCTGTGTATTTCAGTCCAAAATTGATAACTTGTCGCACTCGAAACCAACTTTTGGTAAGAGGAACACATGAGTTAAGAAGGGTAGATTTGGCTTTGCATTTCAGTCCAAAATTTATAATTTGCATACTCGACAATGGACTGTTCGTAACAGGAACACATGAGTTAAGAAGGGTAAGTTTGGCTGTGTATTTCATTCCAAAATTGACAATTTGTCGCACTCGAAAACAAACTTTTGGTAAGAGGAACACATGAGTTAAGAAGGGTAAGCTTGGCTTTGTACTTCAGTCAAAAATTGACAATTTGTCGCACTCGAAAACAAACTTTTGGTAAGAGGAACACATTAGTTAAGAAGGGTAAGTTTGGCTTTGTATACCAGTCAAAAATTGATAATTTGTCGCACTCGAAAACAAACTTTTGGTAAGAGGAACACATGAGTTAAGAAGGGTAGGTTTGGCTTTGCATTTCAGTCCAAAATTTATAATTTGCATACTCGACAATGGACTGTTTGTAACAGGAACACATGAGTTAAGAAGGGTAAGTTTGGCTGTGTATTTCATTCCAAAATTGACAATTTGTCGCACTCGAAAACAAACTTTTGGTAAGAGGAACTCCTGAGTTAAGAAGGGTAAGCTTGGCTTTGTACTTCAGTCAAAAATTGATAATTTGTCGCACTCGAAAACAAACTTTTGGTAAGAGGAACACATGAGTTAAGAAGGGTAGGTTTGACTTTGCATTTCAGTCCAAAATTTATAATTTTTCATACTCGACAACGAACTGTTTGTAACAGGAACACATGACTTAAGAAGGGTACGTTTGGCTTTGTATTTCAGTCCAATATGGATCATTTGTAGCACACGAAAACAAACTCTTTGTAATAGGAACACATGAGTTAAGAAGGGTAAGTTTGGCTTTGTATTTCAGTCCAAAATTAATATTTTGTCGCACTCGAAAAGAAACTTTTGGTAATAGGAACACATGAGTTAAGAAGGGTAAGTTTGGCTTTGCATTTCAGTCCAAAATTGATAATTTTTCATACTCGACAATGAACTGTTTGTAACAGCAACACATGAGTTAAGATGGGTAAGTTTGGCTGTGTATTAGTCCAAAATTGACAATTTGTCGCACTCGAAAACGAAATTTTGGTAATAGGAACACATGGGTTAAGAAGGGTAAGTTTGGCTTTGCATTTCAGTCCAAAATTGATAATTTTTCATACTCGACAATGAACTGTTTGTAACAGCAACACATGAGTTAAGAAGGGTAAGTTTGGCTGTGTATTTCAGTCCAAAATTGACAATTTGTCGCACTCGAAAACGAACTTTTGGTAATAGGAACACATGAGTTAAGAAGCGTAAGTTTGGCTTTGCATTTCAGTCCAAAATGTATAATTTTTCATACTCGACAATGAATTGTTTGTAACAGGAACACATGAGTTAAGAAGGGTAAGTTTGGCTTTGTATTTCAGTCCAAAATTTATAGTTTTTCATACTCGACAAAGAATTGTTTGTAACAGGAACACATGAGTTAAGAAAGGTAAGTTTGGATTTGTATCTCAGTCCAAAATTAATATTTTGTCGCACTCGAAAAGGAACTTTTGGTAATAGGAACACATTAGTTAAGAAGGGTAAGCTTGGCTTTGTATTTCCGTCAAAAATTGATAATTTGTCGCACTCGAAAACAAACTTTTGGTAAGAGGAACACATGAGTTAAGAAGGGTAGGTTTGGCTTTTCATTTCAGTCCAAAATTTATAATTTTTCATACTCGACAACGAACTGTTTGTAACAGGAACACATTAGTTAAGAAGGGTAAGTTTGGCTGTGTATTTCAGTCCAAAATTGATAATTTGTCGCACTTGAAAGCGAACTTTTGGTAATAGGAACACACGAGTTAAGAAGGGTAAGCTTGGCTTTGTATTTCAGTCAAAAATTCATAATTTCTCGCACTCGTAAACAAACTTTTGGTAAGAGGAACACATGAGTTAAGAAGGGTAAGTTTGACTTTGTATTTCAGTCCAAAATTAATATTTTGTCGCACTCGAAAACAAATTCTTGTTAAGAGGAACACATGAGTTAAGAAGGGTAAGTTTGGCTTTGCGTTTCAGTCCAAAATTGATAATTTTTCATACTCGACAATGAACTGTTTGTAACAGCAACACATGAGTTAAGAAGGGTAAGTTTGGCTGTGTATTTCAGTCCAAAATTGACAATTTGTCGCACTCGTAAACAAACTTTTGGTAAGAGGAACACATGAGTTAAGAAGGGTAAGTTTGGCTTTGCATTTCAGTCCAAAATTTATAATTTTTCATACTCGACAATGAACTGTTTGTAACAGGAACACATGAGTTAAGAAGGGTAAGTTTGGCTTTGTATTTCAGTCCAAAATTGATAATTTGTAGCACTCGAAAACAAACTTTTGGTAATAGGAACACATGAGTTAAGAAGGGTAAGTTTGGCTTTGTATTTCAGTCCAAAATTAATATTTTGTCGCACTCGAAAAGGAACTTTTGGTAATAGGAACACATGAGTTAAGAAGGGTAAGCTTGGCTTTGTATTTCAGTCAAAAACTGATAATTTGTCGCACTCGAAAACAAACTTTTGGTAAGAGGGGCACATGAGTTAAGAAGGGTAAGTTTGGCTTTGCATTTCAGTCCAAAATTTATAATTTTTCATACTCGACAATGAATTGTTTGTAACAGGAACACATGAGTTAAGAAGGGTAAGTTTGGCTGTGTATTTCAGTCCAAAATTGACAATTTGTCGCACTCGAAAACAAACTTTTGGTAAGAGGAACACATGAGTTAAGAAGGGTAAGTTTGGCTTTGCATTTCAGTCCAAAATATATAATTTTTCATACTCGACAATGAACTGTTTGTAACAGGAACACATGAGTTAAGAAGGGTAAGTTTGGCTTTGTATTTCAGTCCAAAATTTATATTTTGTCGCACTCGAAAAGGAACTTTTGGTAATAGGAACACATGAGTTAAGAAGGGTAAGTTTGGCTTTGCATTTCAGTCCAAAATATATAATTTTTCATACTCGACAATGAACTGTTTGTAACAGGAACACATGAGTTAAGAAGGGTAAGTTTGGCTGTGTATTTCAGTCCAAAATTGATCATTTGTCGCACTTGAAAACGAACTCTTGGTAATAGGAACACATGAGTTAAGAAAGGTAAGTTTGGGTTTGTATTTCAGTCCAAAATTAATATTTTGTCGCACTTGAAAAGGAACTTTTGGTAATAGGAACACATGAGTTAAGAAGGGTAAGTTTGGCTTTGTATTTCAGTCCAAAATTAATATTTTGTCGCACTCGAAAAGGAACTTTTGGTAATAGGAACACATGAGTTAAGAAGGGTAAGTTTGGCTTTGTATTTCAGTCCAAAGTTTATAATTTTTCATACTCGACAATGAATTGTTTGTAACAGGAACACATGAGTTAAGAAGGGTAAGTTTGGCTTTGTATTTCAGTCCAAAATTAATATATTGTCGCACTTGAAAACGAACTCTTGGTAATAGGAACACATGAGTTAAGAAGGGTAAGCTTGGCTGTGTATATCAGTCCAAAATTGACAATTTGTCGCACTCGAAAACAAACTTTTGGTAAGAGGAACACATGAGTTAAGAAGGGTAAGTTTGGCTTTGCATTTCAGTCCAAAATTTATATTTTTTCATACTCGACAATGAACTGTTTGTAACAGGAACACATGAGTTAAGAAGGGCAAGTTTGGCTGTGTATTTCAGTCCAAAATTGATAATTTGTAGCACTCGAAAACAAACTTTTGGTAATAGGAACACATGAGTTAAGAAGGGTAAGTTTGGCTTTGTATTTCAGTCCAAAATTTATAATTTTTCATACTCGACAATGAATTGTTTGTAACAGGAACACATGAGTTAAGAAGGGTAAGTTTGGCTGTGTATTTCAGTCCAAAATTGATAATTTGTAGCACTCGAAAACAAACTTTTGGTAATAGGAACACATGAGTTAAGAAGGGTAAGTTTGGCTTTGTATTTCAGTCGAAAATTAATATATTGTCGCACTCGAAAAGGAACTTTTGGTAATAGGAACACATGAGTTAAGAAGGGTAAGTTTGGCTGTGTATTTCAGTCCAAAATTGATCATTTGTCGCACTTGAAAACGAACTCTTGGTAATAGGAACACATGAGTAAAGAAGGGTAAGCTTGGCTTTGTATTTCAGTCCAAAATTTATAATTTTTCATACTCGACAATGGACTGCTTGTAACAGGAACACATGAGTTAAGAAGGGTGAGTTTGGCTGTGTATTCCAGTCCAAAATTGATAATTTGTCGCACTTGAAAACGAACTCTTGGTAATAGGAACACATGAGTTAAGAAGGGTAAGCTTGGCTTTGTACTTCAGTCAAAAATTGACAATTTGTCGCACTCGAAAACAAACTTTTGGTAAGAGGAACACATGAAGTAAGAAGGGTAAGTTTGGCTTTGCATTTCAGTCCAAAATGTATAATTTTTCATACTCGACAATGAACTGTTTGTAACAGGAACACATGAGTTAAGAAGGGTAAGTTTGGCTGTGTATTTCAGTCCAAAATTGATAACTTGTCTCACTTGAAAATGAACTCTTGGTAATAGGAACACATGAGTTAAGAAGGGTAAGCTTGGCTTTGTACTTCAGTCAAAAATTGACAATTTGTCGCACTCGAAAACAAACTTTTGGTAAGAGGAACACATTAGTTAAGAAGGGTAAGTTTGGCTTTGCATTTCAGTCCAAAATTTATAATTTTTCATACTCGACAATGAACTGTTTGTAATAGGAACACATGAGTTAAGAAGGGTAAGTTTGGCTGTGTATTGCATTCCAAAATTGACAATTTGTCGCACTCGAAAACAAACTTTTGGTAAGAGGAACACATGAGTTAAGAAGGGTAAGCTTGGCTTTGTACTTCAGTCAAAAATTGACAATTTGTCGCACTCGAAAACAAACTTTTGGTAAGAGGAACACATTAGTTAAGAAGGGTCAGTTTGGCTTTGTATATCAGTCAAAAATTGATAATTTGTCGCACTCGAGAACAAACTTTTGGTAAGAGGAACACATGAGTTAAGAAGGGTAGGTTTGGCTTTGCATTTCAGTCCAAAATTTATAATTTGCATACTCGACAATGGATTGTTTGTAACAGGAACACATGAGTTAAGAAGGGTAAGTTTGGCTGTGTATTTCATTCCAAAATTGACAATTTGTCGCACTCGAAAACAAACTTTTGGTAAGAGGAACACATGAGTTAAGAAGGGTAAGCTTGGCTTTGTACTTCAGTCAAAAATTGACAATTTGTCGCACTCGAAAACAAACTTTTGGTAAGAGGAACACATTAGTTAGGAAGGGTAAGTTTGGCTTTGTATATCAGTCAAAAATTGATAATTTGTCGCACTCGAAAACAAACTTTTGGTAAGAGGAACACATGAGTTAAGAAGGGTAGGTTTGGCTTTGCATTTCAGTCCAAAATTTATAATTTGCATACTCGACAATGGACTGTTTGTAACAGGAACACATGAGTTAAGAAGGGTAAGTTTGGCTGTGTATTTCATTCCAAAATTGACAATTTGTCGCACTCGAAAACAAACTTTTGGTAAGAGGAACACATGAGTTAAGAAGGGTAAGTTTGGCTTTGTATTTCAGTCAAAAATTGATAATTTGTCGCACTCGAAAACAAACTTTTGGTAAGAGGAACACATGAGTTAAGAAGGGTAGGTTTGACTTTGCATTTCAGTCCAAAATTTATAATTTTTCATACTCGACAACGAACTGTTTGTAACAGGAACACATGACTTAAGAAGGGTACGTTTGGCTTTGTATTTCAGTCCAATATGGATAATTTGTAGCACACGAAAACAAACTTTTTGTAATAGGAACACATGAGTTAAGAAGGGTAAGTTTGGCTTTGCATTTCAGTCCAAAATTGATAATTTTTCATACTCGACAATGAACTGTTTGTAACAGCAACACATGAGTTAAGAAGGGTAAGTTTGGCTGTGTATTTCAGTCCAAAATTGACAATTTGTCGCACTCGAAAACGAACTTTTGGTAATAGGAACACATGAGTTAAGAAGGGTAAGTTTGGCTTTGCATTTCAGTCCAAAATGTATAATTTTTCATACTCGACAATGAATTGTTTGTAACAGGAACACATGAGTTAAGAAGGGTAAGTTTGGCTTTGAATTTCAGTCCAAAATTAATATTTTGTCGCACTCGAAAAGGAACTTTTGGTAATAGGAACACATGAGTCAAGAAGGGTAAGTTTGGCTTTGTATCTCAGTCCAAAATTAATATTTTGTCGCACTCGAAAAGGAACTTTTGGTAATAGGAACACATTAGTTAAGAAGGGTAAGCTTGGCTTTGTATTTCCGTCAAAAATTGATAATTTGTCGCACTCGAAAACAAACTTTTGGTAAGAGGAACACATGAGTTAAGAAGGGTAGGTTGGGCTTTTCATTTCAGTCCAAAATTTATAATTTTTCATACTCGACAACGAACTGTTTGTAACAGGAACACATGAGTTAAGAAGGGTAAGTTTGGCTGTGTATTTCAGTCCAAAATTGATAATTTGTCGCACTTGAAAACGAACTTTTGGTAATAGGAACACACGAGTTAAGAAGGGTAAGCTTGGCTTTGTATTTCAGTCAAAAATTCATAATTTCTCGCACTCGAAAACAAACTCTTGGTAAGAGGAACACATGAGTTAAGAAGGGTAAGTTTGACTTTGTATTTCAGTCCAAAATTAATATTTTGTCGCACTCGAAAACAAATTCTTGTTAAGAGGAACACATGAGTTAAGAAGGGTAAGTTTGGCTTTGCGCTTCAGTCCAAAATTGATAATTTTTCATACTCGACAATGAACTGTTTGTAACAGCAACACATGAGTTAAGAAGGGTAAGTTTGGCTGTGTATTTCAGTCCAAAATTGACAATTTGTCGCACTCGTAAACAAACTTTTGGTAAGAGGAACACATGAGTTAAGAAGAGTAAGTTTGGCTTTGCATTTCAGTCCAAAATTGATCATTTGTCGCACTTGAAAACGAACTCTTGGTAATAGGAACACATGAGTAAAGAAGGGTAAGCTTGGCTTTGTATTTCAGTCCAAAATTGATAATTTGTAGCACTCGAAAACAAACTTTTGGTAATAGGAACACATGAGTTAAGAAGGGTAAGTTTGGCTTTGTATTTCAGTCGAAAATTAATATATTGTCGCACTCGAAAAGGAACTTTTGGTAATAGGAACACATGAGTTAAGAAGGGTAAGCTTGGCTTTGTATTTCAGTCCAAAATTAATATATTGTCGCACTCGAAAGGGAACTTTTGGTAATAGGAACACATGAGTTAAGAAGGGTAAGTTTGGCTGTGTATTTCAGTCCAAAATTGATCATTTGTCGCACTTGAAAACGAACTCTTTGTAATAGGAACACATGAGTAAAGAAGGGTAAGCTTGGCTTTGTATTTCAGTCCAAAATTTATAATTTTTCATACTCGACAATGGACTGTTTGTAACAGGAACACATGAGTTAAGAAGGGTAAGTTTGGCTGTGTATTCCAGTCCAAAATTGATAATTTGTCGCACTTGAAAACGAACTCTTGGTAATAGGAACACATGAGTTAAGAAGGGTAAGCTTGGCTTTGTACTTCAGTCAAAAATTGACAGTTTGTCGCACTCGAAAACAAACTTTTGGTAAGAGGAACACATGAATTAAGAAGGGTAAGTTTGGCTTTGCATTTCAGTCCAAAATGTATAATTTTTCATACTCGACAATGAACTGTTTGTAACAGGAACACATGAGTTAAGAAGGGTAAGTTTGGCTGTGTATTTCAGTCCAAAATTGATAACTTGTCGCACTCGAAAACAAACTTTTGGTAAGAGGAACACATGAGTTAAGAAGGGTAGGTTTGGCTTTGCATTTCAGTCCAAAATTTATAATTTGCATACTCGACAATGGACTGTTCGTAACAGGAACACATGAGTTAAGAAGGGTAAGTTTGGCTGTGTATTTCATTCCAAAATTGACAATTTGTCGCACTCGAAAACAAACTTTTGGTAAGAGGAACACATGAGTTAAGAAGGGTAAGCTTGGCTTTGTACTTCAGTCAAAAATTGACAATTTGTCGCACTCGAAAACAAACTTTTGGTAAGAGGAACACATGAATTAAGAAGGGTAAGTTTGGCTTTGCATTTCAGTCCAAAATGTATAATTTTTCATATTCGACAATGAACTGTTTGTAACAGGAACACATGAGTTAAGAAGGGTAAGTTTGGCTGTGTATTTCAGTCCAAAATTGATAACTTGTCGCACTCGAAAACAAACTTTTGGTAAGAGGAACACATGAATTAAGAAGGGTAAGTTTGGCTTTGCATTTCAGTCCAAAATGTATAATTTTTCATACTCGACAATGAACTGTTTGTAACAGGAACACATGAGTTAAGAAGGGTAAGTTTGATTGTGTATGTCAGTCCAAAATTGATAATTTGTCGCACTTGAAAACGAACTCTTGGTAATAGGAACACATGAGCAAAGAAGGGTAAGCTTGGCTTTGTATTTCAGTCAAAAATTGATAATTTGTCGCACTCGAAAACAAACTTTTGGTAAGAGGAACACATTAGTTAAGAAGGGTAAGTTTGGCTTTGCATTTCAGTCCAAAATTTATAAGTTTTCATACTCGACAATGGACTGTTTGTAACAGGAACACATGAGTTAAGAAGGGTAAGTTTGGCTGTGATCTCAGTCCAAAAGTGATAATTTGTCGCACTTGAAAACGAACTCTTGGTAATAGGAACACATGAGTTAAGAAGGGTAAGTTTGGCTTTGTATTTCAGTCGAAAATTAATATATTGTCGCACTCGAAAAGGGACTTTTGGTAATAGGAACACATGAGTTAAGAAGGGTAAGCTTGGCTTTGTATTTCAGTCCAAAATTAATATATTGTCGCACTCGAAAAGGAACTTTTGGTAATAGGAACACATGAGTTAAGAAGGGTAAGTTTGGCTGTGTATTTCAGTCCAAAATTGATCATTTGTCGCACTTGAAAACGAACTCTTGGTAATAGGAACACATGAGTAAAGAAGGGTAAGCTTGGCTTTGTATTTCAGTCCAAAATTTATAATTTTTCATACTCGACAATGGACTGTTTGTAACAGGAACACATGAGTTAAGAAGGGTAAGTTTGGCTGTGTATTCCAGTCCAAAATTGATAATTTGTCGCACTTGAAAACGAACTCTTGGTAATAGGAACACATGAGTTAAGAAGGGTAAGCTTGGCTTTGTACTTCAGTCAAAAATTGACAATTTGCCGCACTCGAAAACAAACTTTTGGTAAGAGGAACACATGAATTAAGAAGGGTAAGTTTGGCTTTGTATTTCAGTCCAAAATTGATAATTTGTAGGCACTCGAAAACAAACTTTTGGTAATAGGAACACATGAGTTAAGAAGGGTAAGTTTGGCTTTGTATTTCAGTCGAAAATTAATATATTGTCGCACTCGAAAAGGGACTTTTGGTAATAGGAACACATGAGTTAAGAAGGGTAAGCTTGGCTTTGTATTTCAGTCCAAAATTAATATATTGTCGCACTCGAAAAGGAACTTTTGGTAATAGGAACACATGAGTTAAGAAGGGTAAGTTTGGCTGTGTATTTCAGTCCAAAATGATCATTTGTCGCACTTGAAAACGAACTCTTGGTAATAGGAACACATGAGTAAAGAAGGGTAAGCTTGGCTTTGTATTTCAGTCCAAAATTTATAATTTTTCATACTCGACAATGGACTGTTTGTACAGGAACACATTAGTTAAGAAGGGTAAGTTTGGCTGTGTATTCCAGTCCAAAATTGATAATTTGTCGCACTTGAAAACGAACTCTTGGTATAGGATACACATGAGTTAAGAAGGGTAAGCTTGGCTTTGTACTTCAGTCAAAAATTGACAATTTGCCGCACTCGAAAACAAACTTTTGGTAAGAGGAACACATGAATTAAGAAGGGTAGTTTGGCTTTGCATTTCAGTCCAAAATGTATAATTTTCATACTCGACAATGAACTGTTTGTAACAGGAACACATGAGTTAAGAAGGGTAAGTTGGCTGTGTATTTCAGTCCAAAATTGATAACTTGTCGCACTCGAAACCAACTTTTGGTAAGAGGAACACATGAGTTTAAGAAGGGTAGATTTGGCTTTGCATTTCAGTCCAAAATTTATAATTTGCATACTCGACAATGGACTGTCGTAACAGGAACACATGAGTTAAGAAGGGTAAGTTTGGCTGTGTATTTCATTCCAAAATTGACAATTTGTCGCACTCGAAAACAAACTTTTGGTAAGAGGAACACATGAGTTAAGAAGGGTAAGCTTGGCTTTGTACTTTCAGTCAAAAATTGACAATTTGTCGCACTCGAAAACAAACTTTTGGTAAGAGGAACACATTAGTTAAGAAGGGTAAGTTTGGCTTTGTATATCAGTCAAAAATTGATAATTTGTCGCACTCGAAACAAACTTTTGGTAAGTAGGAACACATGAGTTAAGAAGGGTAGGTTTGGCTTTGCATTTCAGTCCAAAATTTATAATTTGCATACTCGACAATGGACTGTTTGTAACAGGAACACATGAGTTAAGAAGGGGTAAGTTTGGCTGTGTATTTCATTCCAAAATTGACAATTTGTCGCACTCGAAAACAAACTTTTGGTAAGAGGAACTCCTGAGTTAAGAAGGGTAAGCTTGGCTTTGTACTTCAGTCAAAAATTGATAATTTGTCGCACTCGAAAACAAACTTTTGTAAGAGGAACACATGAGTTAAGAAGGGTAGGTTTGACTTTGCATTTCAGTCCAAAATTTATAATTTTTCATACTCGACAACGAACTGTTTGTAACAGGAACACATGACTAAGAAGGGTACGTTTGGCTTTGTATTTCAGTCCAATATGGATCATTTGTAGCACACGAAAACAAACTCTTTGTAATAGGAACACATGAGTTAAGAAGGGTAAGTTTGGCTTTGTATTTCAGTCCAAAATTAATATTTTGTCGCACTCGAAAAGAAAACTTTTGGTAATAGGAACACATTAGTTAAGAAGGGTAAGTTTGGCTTTGCATTTCAGTCCAAAATTGATAATTTTTCATACTCGACAATGAACTGTTTGTAACAGCAACACATGAGTTAAGAAGGGTAAGTTTGGCTGTGTATTAGTCCAAAATTGACAATTTGTCGCACTCGAAAACGAAATTTTGGTAATAGGAACACATGGGTTAAGAAGGGTAAGTTTGGCTTTGCATTTCAGTCCAAAATTGATAATTTTTCATACTCGACAATGAACTGTTTGTAACAGCAACACATGAGTTAAGAAGGGTAAGTTTGGCTGTGTATTTCAGTCCAAAATTGACAATTTGTCGCACTCGAAAACGAACTTTTGGTAATAGGAACACATGAGTTAAGAAGCGTAAGTTTGGCTTTGCATTTCAGTCCAAAATGTATAATTTTTCATACTCGACAATGAATTGTTTGTAACAGGAACACATGAGTTAAGAAGGGTAAGTTTGGCTTTGTATTTCAGTCCAAAATTTATAGTTTTTCATACTCGACAAAGAATTGTTTGTAACAGGAACACATGAGTTAAGAAAGGTAAGTTTGGATTTGTATCTCAGTCCAAAATTAATATTTTGTCGCACTCGAAAAGGAACTTTTGGTAATAGGAACACATTAGTTAAGAAGGGTAAGCTTGGCTTTGTATTTCCGTCAAAAATTGATAATTTGTCGCACTCGAAAACAAACTTTTGGTAAGAGGAACACATGAGTTAAGAAGGGTAGGTTTGGCTTTTCATTTCAGTCCAAAATTTATAATTTTTCATACTCGACAACGAACTGTTTGTAACAGGAACACATTAGTTAAGAAGGGTAAGTTTGGCTGTGTATTTCAGTCCAAAATTGATAATTTGTCGCACTTGAAAGCGAACTTTTGGTAATAGGAACACACGAGTTAAGAAGGGTAAGCTTGGCTTTGTATTTCAGTCAAAAATTCATAATTTCTCGCACTCGTAAACAAACTTTTGGTAAGAGGAACACATGAGTTAAGAAGGGTAAGTTTGACTTTGTATTTCAGTCCAAAATTAATATTTTGTCGCACTCGAAAACAAATTCTTGTTAAGAGGAACACATGAGTTAAGAAGGGTAAGTTTGGCTTTGCGTTTCAGTCCAAAATTGATAATTTTTCATACTCGACAATGAACTGTTTGTAACAGCAACACATGAGTTAAGAAGGGTAAGTTTGGCTGTGTATTTCAGTCCAAAATTGACAATTTCTCGCACTCGTAAACAAACTTTTGGTAAGAGGAACACATGAGTTAAGAAGGGTAAGTTTGGCTTTGCATTTCAGTCCAAAATTTATAATTTTTCATACTCGACAATGAACTGTTTGTAACAGGAACACATGAGTTAAGAAGGGTAAGTTTGGCTTTGTATTTCAGTCCAAAATTGATAATTTGTAGCACTCGAAAACAAACTTTTGGTAATAGGAACACATGAGTTAAGAAGGGTAAGTTTGGCTTTGTATTTCAGTCCAAAATTAATATTTTGTCGCACTCGAAAAGGAACTTTTGGTAATAGGAACACATGAGTTAAGAAGGGTAAGCTTGGCTTTGTATTTCAGTCAAAAACTGATAATTTGTCGCACTCGAAAACAAACTTTTGGTAAGAGGGGCACATGAGTTAAGAAGGGTAAGTTTGGCTTTGCATTTCAGTCCAAAATTTATAATTTTTCATACTCGACAATGAATTGTTTGTAACAGGAACACATGAGTTAAGAAGGGTAAGTTTGGCTGTGTATTTCAGTCCAAAATTGACAATTTGTCGCACTCGAAAACAAACTTTTGGTAAGAGGAACACATGAGTTAAGAAGGGTAAGTTTGGCTTTGCATTTCAGTCCAAAATATATAATTTTTCATACTCGACAATGAACTGTTTGTAACAGGAACACATGAGTTAAGAAGGGTAAGTTTGGCTTTGTATTTCAGTCCAAAATTTATATTTTGTCGCACTCGAAAAGGAACTTTTGGTAATAGGAACACATGAGTTAAGAAGGGTAAGTTTGGCTTTGTATTTCAGTCCAAAGTTTATAATTTTTCATACTCGACAATGAATTGTTTGTAACAGGAACACATGAGTTAAGAAGGGTAAGTTTGGCTTTGTATTTCAGTCCAAAATTAATATACTGTCGCACTCGAAAAGGAACTTTTGGTAATAGGAACACATTAGTTAAGAAGGGTAAGCTTGGCTTTGTATTTCAGTCAAAAATTGATAATTTGTCGCACTTGAAAACGACCTCTTGGTAATAGGAACACATGAGTTAAGAAAGGTAAGTTTGGCTTTGTATTTCAGTCCAAAATTTATATTTTGTCGCACTCGAAAAGGAACTTTTGGTAATAGGAATACATTAGTTAAGAAGGGTAAGCTTGGCTTTGTATTTCAGTCAAAACTTGATAATTTGTCGCACTTGAAAACGAACTCTTGGTAATAGGAACACATGAGTTAAGAAAGGTAAGTTGGGCTTTGTATTTCAGTCCAAAATTAATATTTTGTCGCACTCGAAAAGGAACTTTTGGTAATAGGAACACATGAGTTAAGAAGGGTAAGCTTGGCTTTGTATTTCAGTCCAAAATTAATATATTGTCGCACTCGAAAAGGAACTTTTGGTAATATGAACACATGAGTTAAAAAGGGTCAGCTTGGCTTTGTATTTCAGTCAAAAATTGATAATTTGTCGCACTCGAAAACAAACTTTTGGTAAGAGGAACACATTAGTTAAGAAGGGTAAGTTTGGCTTTGCATTTCAGTCCAAAATTTATAAGTTTTCATACTCGACAATGGACTGTTTGTAACAGGAACACATGAGTTAAGAAGGGTAAGTTTGGCTGTGATCTCAGTCCAAAAGTGATAATTTGTCGCACTTGAAAACGAACTCTTGGTAATAGGAACACATGAGTTAAGAAGGGTAAGCTTGGGTTTGTACTTCAGTCAAAAATTGACAATTTGTTGCACTCGAAAACAAACTTTTGGTAAGAGGAACACATGAATTAAGAAGGGTAAGTTTGGCTTTGCATTTCAGTCCAAAATGTATAATTTTTCATACTCGACAATGAACTGTTTGTAACAGGAACACATGAGTTAAGAAGGGTAAGTTTGATTGTGTATGTCAGTCCAAAATTGATAATTTGTCGCACTTGAAAACGAACTCTTGGTAATAGGAACACATGAGCAAAGAAGGGTAAGCTTGGCTTTGTATTTCAGTCAAAAATTGATAATTTGTCGCACTCGAAAACAAACTTTTGGTAAGAGGAACACATTAGTTAAGAAGGGTAAGTTTGGCTTTGCATTTCAGTCCAAAATTTATAAGTTTTCATACTCGACAATGGACTGTTTGTAACAGGAACACATGAGTTAAGAAGGGTAAGTTTGGCTGTGATCTCAGTCCAAAAGTGATAATTTGTCGCACTTGAAAACGAACTCTTGGTAATAGGAACACATGAGTTAAGAAGGGTAAGCTGGGCTTTGTACTTCAGTCAAAAATTGACAATTTGTCGCACTCGAAAACAAACTTTTGGTAAGAGGAACACATGAATTAAGAAGGGTAAGTTTGGCTTTGCATTTCAGTCCAAAATGTATAATTTTTCATACTCGACAATGAACTGTTTGTAACAGGAACACATGAGTTAAGAAGGGTAAGTTTGGCTGTGTATTTCAGTCCAAAATTGATCATTTGTCGCACTTGAAAACGAACTCTTGGTAATAGGAACACATGAGTTAAGAAAGGTAAGTTTGGGTTTGTATTTCAGTCCAAAATTAATATTTTGTCGCACTTGAAAAGGAACTTTTGGTAATAGGAACACATGAGTTAAGAAGGGTAAGTTTGGCTTTGTATTTCAGTCCAAAATTAATATTTTGTCGCACTCGAAAAGGAACTTTTGGTAATAGGAACACATGAGTTAAGAAGGGTAAGTTTGGCTTTGTATTTCAGTCCAAAGTTTATAATTTTTCATACTCGACAATGAATTGTTTGTAACAGGAACACATGAGTTAAGAAGGGTAAGTTTGGCTTTGTATTTCAGTCCAAAATTAATATATTGTCGCACTTGAAAACGAACTCTTGGTAATAGGAACACATGAGTTAAGAAGGGTAAGCTTGGCTGTGTATATCAGTCCAAAATTGACAATTTGTCGCACTCGAAAACAAACTTTTGGTAAGAGGAACACATGAGTTAAGAAGGGTAAGTTTGGCTTTGCATTTCAGTCCAAAATTTATATTTTTTCATACTCGACAATGAACTGTTTGTAACAGGAACACATGAGTTAAGAAGGGCAAGTTTGGCTGTGTATTTCAGTCCAAAATTGATAATTTGTAGCACTCGAAAACAAACTTTTGGTAATAGGAACACATGAGTTAAGAAGGGTAAGTTTGGCTTTGTATTTCAGTCCAAAATTTATAATTTTTCATACTCGACAATGAATTGTTTGTAACAGGAACACATGAGTTAAGAAGGGTAAGTTTGGCTGTGTATTTCAGTCCAAAATTGATAATTTGTAGCACTCGAAAACAAACTTTTGGTAATAGGAACACATGAGTTAAGAAGGGTAAGTTTGGCTTTGTATTTCAGTCGAAAATTAATATATTGTCGCACTCGAAAAGGAACTTTTGGTAATAGGAACACATGAGTTAAGAAGGGTAAGTTTGGCTGTGTATTTCAGTCCAAAATTGATCATTTGTCGCACTTGAAAACGAACTCTTGGTAATAGGAACACATGAGTAAAGAAGGGTAAGCTTGGCTTTGTATTTCAGTCCAAAATTTATAATTTTTCATACTCGACAATGGACTGCTTGTAACAGGAACACATGAGTTAAGAAGGGTGAGTTTGGCTGTGTATTCCAGTCCAAAATTGATAATTTGTCGCACTTGAAAACGAACTCTTGGTAATAGGAACACATGAGTTAAGAAGGGTAAGCTTGGCTTTGTACTTCAGTCAAAAATTGACAATTTGTCGCACTCGAAAACAAACTTTTGGTAAGAGGAACACATGAAGTAAGAAGGGTAAGTTTGGCTTTGCATTTCAGTCCAAAATGTATAATTTTTCATACTCGACAATGAACTGTTTGTAACAGGAACACATGAGTTAAGAAGGGTAAGTTTGGCTGTGTATTTCAGTCCAAAATTTATAACTTGTCTCACTTGAAAATGAACTCTTGGTAATAGGAACACATGAGTTAAGAAGGGTAAGCTTGGCTTTGTACTTCAGTCAAAAATTGACAATTTGTCGCACTCGAAAACAAACTTTTGGTAAGAGGAACACATTAGTTAAGAAGGGTAAGTTTGGCTTTGCATTTCAGTCCAAAATTTATAATTTTTCATACTCGACAATGAACTGTTTGTAATAGGAACACATGAGTTAAGAAGGGTAAGTTTGGCTGTGTATTGCATTCCAAAATTGACAATTTGTCGCACTCGAAAACAAACTTTTGGTAAGAGGAACACATGAGTTAAGAAGGGTAAGCTTGGCTTTGTACTTCAGTCAAAAATTGACAATTTGTCGCACTCGAAAACAAACTTTTGGTAAGAGGAACACATTAGTTAAGAAGGGTCAGTTTGGCTTTGTATATCAGTCAAAAATTGATAATTTGTCGCACTCGAAAACAAACTTTTGGTAAGAGGAACACATGAGTTAAGAAGGGTAGGTTTGGCTTTGCATTTCAGTCCAAAATTTATAATTTGCATACTCGACAATGGACTGTTTGTAACAGGAACACATGAGTTAAGAAGGGTAAGTTTGGCTGTGTATTTCATTCCAAAATTGACAATTTGTCGCACTCGAAAACAAACTTTTGGTAAGAGGAACACATGAGTTAAGAAGGGTAAGCTTGGCTTTGTACTTCAGTCAAAAATTAACAATTTGTCGCACTCGAAAACAAACTTTTGGTAAGAGGAACACATTAGTTAAGAAGGGTAAGTTTGGCTTTGTATATCAGTCAAAAATTGATAATTTGTCGCACTCGAAAACAAACTTTTGGTAAGAGGAACACATGAGTTAAGAAGGGTAGGTTTGGCTTTGCATTTCAGTCCAAAATTTATAATTTGCATACTCGACAATGGACTGTTTGTAACAGGAACACATGAGTTAAGAAGGGTAAGTTTGGCTGTGTATTTCATTCCAAAATTGACAATTTGTCGCACTCGAAAACAAACTTTTGGTAAGAGGAACACATGAGTTAAGAAGGGTAAGTTTGGCTTTGTATTTCAGTCAAAAATTGATAATTTGTCGCACTCGAAAACAAACTTTTGGTAAGAGGAACACATGAGTTAAGAAGGGTAGGTTTGACTTTGCATTTCAGTCCAAAATTTATAATTTTTCATACTCGACAACGAACTGTTTGTAACAGGAACACATGACTTAAGAAGGGTACGTTTGGCTTTGTATTTCAGTCCAATATGGATAATTTGTAGCACACGAAAACAAACTTTTTGTAATAGGAACACATGAGTTAAGAAGGGTAAGTTTGGCTTTGTATTTCAGTCCAAAATTAATATTTTGTCGCACTCGAAAAGGAACTTTTGGTAATAGGAACACATGAGTTAAGAAGGGTAAGTTTGGCTTTGCATTTCAGTCCAAAATTGATAATTTTTCATACTCGACAATGAACTGTTTGTAACAGCAACACATGAGTTAAGAAGGGTAAGTTTGGCTGTGTATTTCAGTCCAAAATTGACAATTTGTCGCACTCGAAAACGAAATTTTGGTAATAGGAACACATGAGTTAAGAAGGGTAAGTTTGGCTTTGCATTTCAGTCCAAAATTGATAATTTTTCATACTCGACAATGAACTGTTTGTAACAGCAACACATGAGTTAAGAAGGGTAAGTTTGGCTGTGTATTTCAGTCCAAAATTGACAATTTGTCGCACTCGAAAACGAACTTTTGGTAATAGGAACACATGAGTTAAGAAGGGTAAGTTTGGCTTTGCATTTCAGTCCAAAATGTATAATTTTTCATACTCGACAATGAATTGTTTGTAACAGGAACACATGAGTTAAGAAGGGTAAGTTTGGCTTTGAATTTCAGTCCAAAATTAATATTTTGTCGCACTCGAAAAGGAACTTTTGGTAATAGGAACACATGAGTCAAGAAGGGTAAGTTTGGCTTTGTATCTCAGTCCAAAATTAATATTTTGTCGCACTCGAAAAGGAACTTTTGGTAATAGGAACACATTAGTTAAGAAGGGTAAGCTTGGCTTTGTATTTCCGTCAAAAATTGATAATTTGTCGCACTCGAAAACAAACTTTTGGTAAGAGGAACACATGAGTTAAGAAGGGTAGGTTGGGCTTTTCATTTCAGTCCAAAATTTATAATTTTTCATACTCGACAACGAACTGTTTGTAACAGGAACACATGAGTTAAGAAGGGTAAGTTTGGCTGTGTATTTCAGTCCAAAATTGATAATTTGTCGCACTTGAAAACGAACTTTTGGTAATAGGAACACACGAGTTAAGAAGGGTAAGCTTGGCTTTGTATTTCAGTCAAAAATTCATAATTTCTCGCACTCGAAAACAAACTCTTGGTAAGAGGAACACATGAGTTAAGAAGGGTAAGTTTGACTTTGTATTTCAGTCCAAAATTAATATTTTGTCGCACTCGAAAACAAATTCTTGTTAAGAGGAACACATGAGTTAAGAAGGGTAAGTTTGGCTTTGCGCTTCAGTCCAAAATTGATAATTTTTCATACTCGACAATGAACTGTTTGTAACAGCAACACATGAGTTAAGAAGGGTAAGTTTGGCTGTGTATTTCAGTCCAAAATTGACAATTTGTCGCACTCGTAAACAAACTTTTGGTAAGAGGAACACATGAGTTAAGAAGGGTAAGTTTGGCTTTGCATTTCAGTCCAAAATTGATCATTTGTCGCACTTGAAAACGAACTCTTGGTAATAGGAACACATGAGTAAAGAAGGGTAAGCTTGGCTTTGTATTTCAGTCCAAAATTGATAATTTGTAGCACTCGAAAACAAACTTTTGGTAATAGGAACACATGAGTTAAGAAGGGTAAGTTTGGCTTTGTATTTCAGTCGAAAATTAATATATTGTCGCACTCGAAAAGGAACTTTTGGTAATAGGAACACATGAGTTAAGAAGGGTAAGCTTGGCTTTGTATTTCAGTCCAAAATTAATATATTGTCGCACTCGAAAAGGAACTTTTGGTAATAGGAACACATGAGTTAAGAAGGGTAAGTTTGGCTGTGTATTTCAGTCCAAAATTGATCATTTGTCGCACTTGAAAACGAACTCTTGGTAATAGGAACACATGAGTAAAGAAGGGTAAGCTTGGCTTTGTATTTCAGTCCAAAATTTATAATTTTTCATACTCGACAATGGACTGTTTGTAACAGGAACACATGAGTTAAGAAGGGTAAGTTTGGCTGTGTATTCCAGTCCAAAATTGATAATTTGTCGCACTTGAAAACGAACTCTTGGTAATAGGAACACATGAGTTAAGAAGGGTAAGCTTGGCTTTGTACTTCAGTCAAAAATTGACAATTTGTCGCACTCGAAAACAAACTTTTGGTAAGAGGAACACATGAATTAAGAAGGGTAAGTTTGGCTTTGCATTTCAGTCCAAAATGTATAATTTTTCATACTCGACAATGAACTGTTTGTAACAGGAACACATGAGTTAAGAAGGGTAAGTTTGGCTGTGTATTTCAGTCCAAAATTGATAACTTGTCGCACTCGAAAACAAACTTTTGGTAAGAGGAACACATGAGTTAAGAAGGGTAGGTTTGGCTTTGCATTTCAGTCCAAAATTTATAATTTGCATACTCGACAATGGACTGTTCGTAACAGGAACACATGAGTTAAGAAGGGTAAGTTTGGCTGTGTATTTCATTCCAAAATTGACAATTTGTCGCACTCGAAAACAAACTTTTGGTAAGAGGAACACATGAGTTAAGAAGGGTAAGCTTGGCTTTGTACTTCAGTCAAAAATTGACAATTTGTCGCACTCGAAAACAAACTTTTGGTAAGAGGAACACATGAATTAAGAAGGGTAAGTTTGGCTTTGCATTTCAGTCCAAAATGTATAATTTTTCATATTCGACAATGAACTGTTTGTAACAGGAACACATGAGTTAAGAAGGGTAAGTTTGGCTGTGTATTTCAGTCCAAAATTGATAACTTGTCGCACTCGAAAACAAACTTTTGGTAAGAGGAACACATGAATTAAGAAGGGTAAGTTTGGCTTTGCATTTCAGTCCAAAATGTATAATTTTTCATACTCGACAATGAACTGTTTGTAACAGGAACACATGAGTTAAGAAGGGTAAGTTTGATTGTGTATGTCAGTCCAAAATTGATAATTTGTCGCACTTGAAAACGAACTCTTGGTAATAGGAACACATGAGCAAAGAAGGGTAAGCTTGGCTTTGTATTTCAGTCAAAAATTGATAATTTGTCGCACTCGAAAACAAACTTTTGGTAAGAGGAACACATTAGTTAAGAAGGGTAAGTTTGGCTTTGCATTTCAGTCCAAAATTTATAAGTTTTCATACTCGACAATGGACTGTTTGTAACAGGAACACATGAGTTAAGAAGGGTAAGTTTGGCTGTGATCTCAGTCCAAAAGTGATAATTTGTCGCACTTGAAAACGAACTCTAGGTAATAGGAACACATGAGTTAAGAAGGGTAAGCTTGGCTTTGTACTTCAGTCAAAAATTGACAATTTGTCGCACTCGAAAACAAACTTTTGGTAAGAGGAACACATGAATTAAGAAGGGTAAGTTTGGCTTTGCATTTCAGTCCAAAATGTATAATTTTTCATACTCGACAATGAACTGTTTGTAACAGGAACACATGAGTTAAGAAGGGTAAGTTTGGGTGTGTATTTCAGTCCAAAATTGATCATTTGTCGCACTTGAAAACGAACTCTTGGTAATAGGAACACATGAGTTAAGAAAGGTAAGTTTGGGTTTGTATTTCAGTCCAAAATTAATATTTTGTCGCACTTGAAAAGGAACTTTTGGTAATAGGAACACATGAGTTAAGAAGGGTAAGTTTGGCTTTGTATTTCAGTCCAAAATTAATATTTTGTCGCACTCGAAAAGGAACTTTTGGTAATAGGAACACATGAGTTAAGAAGGGTAAGTTTGGCTTTGTATTTCAGTCCAAAGTTTATAATTTTTCATACTCGACAATGAATTGTTTGTAACAGGAACACATGAGTTAAGAAGGGTAAGTTTGGCTTTGTATTTCAGTCCAAAATTAATATATTGTCGCACTTTAAAACGAACTCTTGGTAATAGGAACACATGAGTTAAGAAGGGTAAGCTTGGCTGTGTATATCACTCCAAAATTGACAATTTGTCGCTCTCGAAAACAAACTTTTGGTAAGAGGAACACATGAGTTAAGAAGGGTAAGTTTGGCTTTGCATTTCAGTCCAAAATTTATATTTTTTCATACTCGACAATGAACTGTTTGTAACAGGAACACATGAGTTAAGAAGGGCAAGTTTGGCTGTGTATTTCAGTCCAAAATTGATAATTTGTAGCACTCGAAAACAAACTTTTGGTAATAGGAACACATGAGTTAAGAAGGGTAAGTTTGGCTTTGTATTTCAGTCCAAAATTTATAATTTTTCATACTCGACAATGAATTGTTTGTAACAGGAACACATGAGTTAAGAAGGGTAAGTTTGGCTGTGTATTTCAGTCCAAAATTGATAATTTGTAGCACTCGAAAACTAACTTTTGGTAATAGGAACACATGAGTTAAGAAGGGTAAGTTTGGCTTTGTATTTCAGTCGAAAATTAATATATTGTCGCACTCGAAAAGGAACTTTTGGTAATAGGAACACATGAGTTAAGAAGGGTAAGCTTGGCTTTGAATTTCAGTCCAAAATTAATATATTGTCGCACTCGAAAAGGAACTTTTGGTAATAGGAACACATGAGTTAAGAAGGGTAAGTTTGGCTGTGTATTTCAGTCCAAAATTGATCATTTGTCGCACTTGAAAACGAACTCTTGGTAATAGGAACACATGAGTAAAGAAGGGTAAGCTTGGCTTTGTATTTCAGTCCAAAATTTATAATTTTTCATACTCGACAATGGACTGCTTGTAACAGGAACACATGAGTTAAGAAGGGTGAGTTTGGCTGTGTATTCCAGTCCAAAATTGATAATTTGTCGCACTTGAAAACGAACTCTTGGTAATAGGAACACATGAGTTTGTAACGTGCCGCTAAAAGACAATAATTATTACAAAATAGATAAATGGAATTTTCCTAGTAATAAAGAATTTTAGGGACACGTTTAGCGAAGACGTTAATCGCGCTGATAAAATATCCAGCCAGAGTGCGACGTGGTTGTCGCACCTTCTTCAATCAGCGAGGCGAGAGCGAGAACACCAGATTAGAAACGGGTATAAAAGCAGCGAGCATCGAGTGCTGGAGGGGACGAGTCGAGACATCCAGTCCAGGAAGAGCTCATCATAAACCGCCCGTAGAACCGAGTAAGAATCCTCCCTTAAACCCGACCTGGTGAACGTTCGGCACCTCGCTGTCGAACCCGCCGAATAACGTATTAAACCCACCACCCGGAAAGTAGTCGGCACCTCGTTGTTGACGAAATCCTTTCCGAAGACCTGGTGAAAGTAGTCGGCACCTCGTTGTTGATGAAATCATTCCCTGAGACCTGCAGAAAGTAGTCGGCACCACGTTGTTGACAAAATCGTTCCCCAAGACTTGCTAGAATTGGCACCAAGAGGTCAACGAAAGTATCCCTATTTAAATAGTCCCCGTCGCAGCTCGGCACCCACGGGGCCGCAGAATCTCCAGCTCTCGCCGAGCTAACCAAACAAGGCTCGTACCGACCCGGCATCGCCGGAAGGCACCGGCATCGTTAATAAACACGAGGATTGCCCGTAAAGCCCGTCGAATTAAATAGGTAACACCAAACCGACGCTTAAGAAAATAAAACACTTACCCGTAACAGGGGAGCTTTAATAAAGTGTAATCCGTTGTTCACAAACACCGATTGCACGTGTAACCGCCATTGTTTGTTTACTTTGTTTACAGAACATAAAACAACCATCCGCAAACAAGGGCCAAAGCCAGACTGCAATTACAACGCACGTGACCCCGCCCCAAAGCCAGGACCTGCGTGCACCGCCAAGGCTTAGCTACCTAAAGCCCGGTCCAGACTGAGGCCATCCTGAATTACTTTTATGTTTGTTTAATTTTCGAATTCTGTTTCTTTATTTATTTATATACGATACCTTAGTTTAAATTATATTTTATTTATTTTTGTACAGAGAGGTTATTATTTGTTTCAAATACATTTTTTATGTTTAATTGTGTTGTCGTTATTACTGGTGTGCAGGAAATAAATAACCCTGGCCATCTGAGCTATCCGAGGGGGTTACATTTTGGCGCCCGAGCAGGGACCTTGAAATCCGACCACACCAGGACAACGCAGTTACCGGGATTCCAGAATCCAGACCAGAAGGCGCCCGAGCAAATCCGTCCGTGATACCGAGTGGTAAGAAAACCCTAACTGTTATTCTTACAGGAGTATGTCCGATACCGAAGATCCTAAAACGGAAGAAAAGGGACTTAATTGGATATACAAATTGAGCCAGGAACAGTTAAGAGTGACTGCAAGAAGTTATCACCTGGAAGATACCGGAACGGTGCAAGAACTCCGAACCCGCATCTCAGCATTTATAAAGAAAACGAGAGGTGGTATCCAGACACGAGAACCCTCACCCGACCGGGCTCCCCTCGAAGATCCCATGACGACCCCTACGATGGCGGAAGTCTGCAACATGATACGTAAGTGGGGTGTCAAATTCGATGGCACCTCGGACCCCATCTCTTTCCTAGAAAGAATTAAAGAACTTCAAGAATGTTATCAACTGCAAGATGAAAACATACTTACCGCACTGCCCGAGTTACTAAAGGACAAGGCACTTCTTTGGTATAGGAATAACCGGACCAGCTGGGATTCCTGGGAGAAGTTCGCGACGAGTTTCCGAGGTCGCTTTATGCCCCCCAGGCCCCGATTCTGGCTGGAGGAAGAAATTAGGAAGCGAACCCAAGGAGCCAAAGAAAGAATGGTCGACTATGTGACAGACCTGCAGACCCTGTTACGACGCTCAGGGGAAACGGATCTGGAGAAGCGACTCGAGCGAATCTACGAAAACCTCCGGCCAGAGTACAAGATGTATGTCCGTCGGAGGGATTTTAAGAATCTAGACGAGCTCGTGACGATAGCCGAAGAATTTGAGGCTCTACAGGAAGAAAGCGTCGTCTACAGACCGCCGCCAAATCCCAGTGAAGCATATACCTCCGAAACGGCATACAACCCCGCGAAGGGGAAGAGGAAGCCATTTGAGAAGGCACCCCCGGTCGCGGCCATTACCAGTCCCGAAGAACCGGGCCCGGGACCCGAAACGCAACTCCGGAATTATGTCCGTGAAGAGAGGTGTTGGCGTTGTGGTCAACGGGGTCATTTTAGCCGAAGGTGCCAAGGCCCCAGGAAGCTGTTTTGCTCTTACTGCGGGAGAGAAGGCGTCTTGACCCGGGAATGTCGCTGTCCGGGAAACGAGCTCGCCCGACGAGAGAAGTAAGGCACTCTGGTCGAAGGGCGAGGAGAGCCCGTCCCAACCCCGTCGAGAAGAGAGAAGACTGGCAACAGTGGTTAACCCGGGTGAAAAGATTTTGTAGTATTAAACCTCTCATCAAACCCTTAGCTATCGTGGACTCGCGTCTCTTCTTGAGGGTGAACATTGGGACCCACACCTTCCAGGCATTAGTTGACACGGGAGCGGCCCGTTCATATATCAACCAGCGGGTTGAAGAGCATCTCCGACAACAAGGGCTCCGATGTGCCCAACCAGCTAACACCGGAGTGCAGCTAGCAGATGGGAGTATAGTGCACGCCGGCGGGGTATACAGCATTCCCGTCCACCTGAATGGGGTGGCCCTCGTTTTACAAGCCAGCTGTCTGCCTACGTTGACCACCGAGGTGGTTCTGGGACTGGACTTTTTACAAGCAGGTGAGGCCCGGATAGAACCGGCGGTGAACCAAATAAGTATAAAAGGAGTGCCCATGCCCTTGACCACCCACGAAGGCAACCAGGGGTTGGGAGGCCTTCACGAATTGAACCCTCCGCAGTCCCTAGCATTACAAAAATTCCTGGAAGAAGAACTGTCTAAATTCTCAGGGATCAGAGGACCCACCCGGTTGGTAGAACATCAAATTCACTTGAAGGAGGGAGCCCAGCCGATCAAGCAGCGGTACTATCCGCGCAATCCAGCTATGCAAAGCATTATTAACGAGGAGGTGGATAAAATGCTCCAAGAAGAAATCATTGAACCGTCCGACAGCTCGTTCAGTTCACCCGTGGTGCTGATTAAGAAGTCCTCTGGCCAATACCGATTTTGCATTGATTTTCGTAAGGTAAACCAGATATCTCGAACCGACGCCTACCCCCTTCCTTTCATTGACGGCATCCTCAATAAGCTACGGGGAGCAAGGTACATCAGTACCCTAGACTTGAAGCAGGGGTACTGGCAAATAGGACTCGAAAAGGCAAGTAGACATATTACGGCTTTTACCGTTCCAGGTCGGGGGTTGTTTCAATTCAAAGTACTACCATTTGGACTCCACTCGGCCCCCGCAACCTTCCAGCGGTTCCTAGACAAGGTTATTGGGCCCGAATTAGAGCCAAAAGCTTTCTGCTACTTAGATGATATCATCGTGGTCGGTCAGACCTTTGAAGAGCATCTGGACAATTTGCGGGAGGTACTCCGACGATTACGAAAGGCTGGACTCCAACTTCAGCCAGAAAAATGCCAGTTTTGTCAGACGGAACTGAAGTATTTAGGGCATGTCGTCAACCAACGCGGGATAAGTACCGATCCGGATAAGGTAGAAGCCATTAGGAAAATGGAGAGGCCCACCAACCCCAAGGAAGTGCGAAGATTCCTAGGAATGGCGTCCTGGTATCGGAAGTTCATTCCCCAATTTTCAAAGATTGCTGCCCCCATGAACGAGTTGGTGAGTAAGAAGAAAAAGTTCCGTTGGTCAGAGACGCAAGAACAGGCGTTCCGGGAGTTGAAGGAGGCTCTGACATCCGCTCCCATATTAGCCTGTCCGGATTTCAGGACTGCATTTGTCATACAGACAGACGCCAGCGATACGGGGCTCGGGACCGTTCTGACGCAAGAGCAAGGAGGAGAGGAGCGAGTCATCGCTTACGCCAGCCGCTCGTTGACTCCCGCTGAAAAGAACTATTCCACGACCGAGAAAGAGTGCCTCGCCGTGCTGTTCGCCATCAAGAAATTCAAAGGGTATGTAGAGGGTTACCATTTTTCCGTGATTAGTGACCACCGGAGCCTGAAATGGCTACAGACTCTCCCGAATCCGTCCGGAAGGCTGGCGAGATGGGCGTTAGAATTGCAGCAGTATGACTTTGAAATCAGTTATAGAAAGGGGGCGTTGAACCACGTCGCGGACGCTCTATCTAGAAACATCCCGAAGAACCCGGGAGACTCGGAAGAGGAGACGCCGTTGGCCGCTAACCGCCCAGACGAAGGCCTAAATTGGGTCGAAAGAATGATCCAACGGGTAGAACAGAACCCCGAGGATTATGATCAATTCAAGGTCGAAAATGGAGAGTTATTTCGGAGCTTTCCGAGCACGGGGGAAGAAATCGCCGCTGGGTTTCACGTGGAGTGGAAACTCTGTATCGTGGCTCCTAGGAAGGCGGAGGTCCTAAGAGAATGTCACGACTCTCCGGCCGCCGGACATCTAGGAGCGAACAAAACCGTTGCTAAGGTAAGACAACATTACTACTGGCCCGAAATGAAAAAGGATATCGTCAGGTACGTACGGTCTTGTAAAGTATGCCAAGAATACAAGGCGTCCCAACAGCAACCAGCGGGGAAGATGTGCTGGTCACGAGTCCAAGGGCCTTGGGAGGTGATCAGCACAGACCTCATAGGGCCGTTGACCAGGTCCTCGTTGGGTAACACTTATCTGCTAGTCTTTCAGGACCGGTTTACGAAGTGGATAGAACTTCATCCCCTTCGAAAAGCTACCGCAAAGACTATCATAAAGGGATTGAAGGAGAAGATCCTGTATCGATTCGGCACCCCGAAAGTCATCGTTTCCGACAACGGACCTCAGTTTGTAAACCATGACTTCCAACTAATGACCCGAGAGTTCGGAATTCAACATAGGTTAACTCCGCCCTACACGCCGCAAGCAAACCCTGTGGAGCGGGCCAACAAGGTGATTGGGACCATTATTTCGCAGTTAGCCCGGGGAAATCAGCAACAGTGGGATGCGTGGCTAGCAGAAGTCAATTTCGCCCTTAATACCGCGGTCCATGAATCGACCGGATACACCCCGGCCCTCCTGAATTTAGGTCGAGAAATGCTTCCGCCAAATTCAATCCGAGCTCGAGTAGACCCGGAATTCGACTTGGATGCCCCTGGACCGCAGACCAATAATTATGTACAGCAAATGAGAAAGCTGCGAGACCTCCAGGAGGTGGTTCGTCAGAACCTGGCCCATGCTTTCGCGAAGCAAAGTAGGTATTACAATCTTCGACGGCGAGGGTACCGACCCCGTGTGGGTGACCAAGTTTATAAGAAGGAGCGTGTCCTGTCCAACGCTCAGAAGGGGTTCTCTGCGAAGCTGGCCCCGAAGTTCGCCGGACCCTTCGAAGTGAGAAGAGTTGTATCCCCCGTCATCGTCATATTACACGATGTAGCCCGGAATAAAAGCTTGGGGCCGATACATGTAAAAGACATCAAACCCGCGCATGTGGATCTCCAGGACCCAGCACCGGACGAAGTATAGCGGATAGGCCGTAAGTGAAAGATCCCTTCTTCTAGCCCCGGTGTTGTCTGGTTCCCCTAGAAGGCATTATCATTAATTTATCCTCCCACTCTTCGTAATGACTCACTTGAGAGAGGGGGAAGACTGATAAAAGATAAGAATAGGTATAAGAGGAGACCCCAGCGACTTCGAAAGGCAGTTGAACTCGATCCTCAACAAGAATCATCATGGCTCCAGTAGTAATGAAGAAGAAGGCCGGTGCTAAGAAGATCCGTCCGTGGACAGGACGAGCGATTATGTTTGAATTGAGTCCGGTTCCAGCCCTCCTGTCCCCGCTACCTCCGACTCCACCGACGAAACCCAGGCCGGTACCGCTGCCCGCCTCGCCCGGCGTCTACTTAGCCAAGAGGATGGAGCTTCGGTTTGAGATTTCTCCTCAACCTGCTAAAAAAGACAAGGGTGAGACAAGTATGTTGCTATCCCCGGATCCCGTTACGCCTGAAGGGCTACCCACGACACCTCGAACTCCCTCCCCTGTGGTTCATCGGATGTTATTGGACCAGGGTAACTTACCTTGGAAGATGGATAACAGTTTCGCAGACCCGACGGTATGGACGTCGACCGAAGACATTATTCCGCTGTCTCAGGTCTCCGCCTCTGAAAATACCGAGCCCGCAGTCCAGGAAGAGCCTGAAAGCAGCCAGATCGCATCATTGGCCGTTGAGCACCAGGTTCCCGATGGACCCGTCCGAAGTCCGGCCACCGGTAGCATGGGGTCCAATCGTCCAAAAAGAAAACGCAAGGGAAGGGCGCGAACGTATATTCGATTGCCGGGAGGTAGGCAACTCAAGATGCTGATGGAGGACGCTGTGAAGTGTGGACTCCGCCCTGGCCGGTCAGGTCATTAATAAGCAGCAGGTAAGGCGTTTGTAGATAAGGGGGGTCCGGTAACTCTTCTGATCCAGGTCCTCTTTCCTCCCCGACGTAAGGGGAATATGTAACGTGCCGCTAAAAGACAATAATTATTACAAAATAGATAAATGGAATTTTCCTAGTAATAAAGAATTTTAGGGACACGTTTAGCGAAGACGTTAATCGCGCTGATAAAATATCCAGCCAGAGTGCGACGTGGTTGTCGCACCTTCTTCAATCAGCGAGGCGAGAGCGAGAACACCAGATTAGAAACGGGTATAAAAGCAGCGAGCATCGAGTGCTGGAGGGGACGAGTCGAGACATCCAGTCCAGGAAGAGCTCATCATAAACCGCCCGTAGAACCGAGTAAGAATCCTCCCTTAAACCCGACCTGGTGAACGTTCGGCACCTCGCTGTCGAACCCGCCGAATAACGTATTAAACCCACCACCCGGAAAGTAGTCGGCACCTCGTTGTTGACGAAATCCTTTCCGAAGACCTGGTGAAAGTAGTCGGCACCTCGTTGTTGATGAAATCATTCCCTGAGACCTGCAGAAAGTAGTCGGCACCACGTTGTTGACAAAATCGTTCCCCAAGACTTGCTAGAATTGGCACCAAGAGGTCAACGAAAGTATCCCTATTTAAATAGTCCCCGTCGCAGCTCGGCACCCACGGGGCCGCAGAATCTCCAGCTCTCGCCGAGCTAACCAAACAAGGCTCGTACCGACCCGGCATCGCCGGAAGGCACCGGCATCGTTAATAAACACGAGGATTGCCCGTAAAGCCCGTCGAATTAAATAGGTAACACCAAACCGACGCTTAAGAAAATAAAACACTTACCCGTAACAGGGGAGCTTTAATAAAGTGTAATCCGTTGTTCACAAACACCGATTGCACGTGTAACCGCCATTGTTTGTTTACTTTGTTTACAGAACATAAAACAACCATCCGCAAACAAGGGCCAAAGCCAGACTGCAATTACAACGCACGTGACCCCGCCCCAAAGCCAGGACCTGCGTGCACCGCCAAGGCTTAGCTGCCTAAAGCCCGGTCCAGACTGAGGCCATCCTGAATTACTTTTATGTTTGTTTAATTTTCGAATTCTGTTTCTTTATTTATTTATATACGATACCTTAGTTTAAATTATATTTTATTTATTTTTGTACAGAGAGGTTATTATTTGTTTCAAATACATTTTTTATGTTTAATTGTGTTGTCGTTATTACTGGTGTGCAGGAAATAAATAACCCTGGCCATCTGAGCTATCCGAGGGGGTTACAAGTTAAGAAGGGTAAGCTTGGCTTTGTACTTCAGTCAAAAATTGACAATTTGTCGCACTCGAAAACAAACTTTTGGTAAGAGGAACACATGAAGTAAGAAGGGTAAGTTTGGCTTTGCATTTCAGTCCAAAATGTATAATTTTTCATACTCGACAATGAACTGTTTGTAACAGGAACACATGAGTTAAGAAGGGTAAGTTTGGCTGTGTATTTCAGTCCAAAATTGATAACTTGTCTCACTTGAAAATGAACTCTTGGTAATAGGAACACATGAGTTAAGAAGGGTAAGCTTGGCTTTGTACTTCAGTCAAAAATTGACAATTTGTCGCACTCGAAAACAAACTTTTGGTAAGAGGAACACATTAGTTAAGAAGGGTAAGTTTGGCTTTGCATTTCAGTCCAAAATTTATAATTTTTCATACTCGACAATGAACTGTTTGTAATAGGAACACATGAGTTAAGAAGGGTAAGTTTGGCTGTGTATTGCATTCCAAAATTGACAATTTGTCGCACTCGAAAACAAACTTTTGGTAAGAGGAACACATGAGTTAAGAAGGGTAAGCTTGGCTTTGTACTTCAGTCAAAAATTGACAATTTGTCGCACTCGAAAACAAACTTTTGGTAAGAGGAACACATTAGTTAAGAAGGGTCAGTTTGGCTTTGTATATCAGTCAAAAATTGACAATTTGTCGCACTCGAAAACAAACTTTTGGTAAGAGGAACACATGAGTTAAGAAGGGTAGGTTTGGCTTTGCATTTCAGTCCAAAATTTATAATTTGCATACTCGACAATGGACTGTTTGTAACAGGAACACATGAGTTAAGAAGGGTAAGTTTGGCTGTGTATTTCATTCCAAAATTGACAATTTGTCGCACTCGAAAACAAACTTTTGGTAAGAGGAACACATGAGTTAAGAAGGGTAGGTTTGACTTTGCATTTCAGTCCAAAATTTATAATTTTTCATACTCGACAACGAACTGTTTGTAACAGGAACACATGACTTAAGAAAGGTACGTTTGGCTTTGTATTTCAGTCCAATATGGATAATTTGTAGCACACGAAAACAAACTTTTTGTAATAGGAACACATGAGTTAAGAAGGGTAAGTTTGGCTTTGTATTTCAGTCCAAAATTAATATTTTGTCGCACTCGAAAAGGAACTTTTGGTAATAGGAACACATGAGTTAAGAAGGGTAAGTTTGGCTTTGCATTTCAGTCCAAAATTGATAATTTTTCATACTCGACAATGAACTGTTTGTAACAGCAACACATGAGTTAAGAAGGGTAAGTTTGGCTTTGCATTTCAGTCCAAAATTGATAATTTTTCATACTCGACAATGAACTGTTTGTAACAGCAACACATGAGTTAAGAAGGGTAAGTTTGGCTGTGTATTTCAGTCCAAAATTGACAATTTGTCGCACTCGAAAACGAACTTTTGGTAATAGGAACACATGAGTTAAGAAGGGTAAGTTTGGCTTTGCATTTCAGTCCAAAATGTATAATTTTTCATACTCGACAATGAATTGTTTGTAACAGGAACACATGAGTTAAGAAGGGTAAGTTTGGCTTTGTATTTCAGTCCAAAATTTATAGTTTTTCATACTCGACAATGAATTGTTTGTAACAGGAACACATGAGTTAAGAAGGGTAAGTTTGGCTTTGAATTTCAGTCCAAAATTAATATTTTGTCGCACTCGAAAAGGAACTTTTGGTAATAGGAACACATGAGTCAAGAAGGGTAAGTTTGGCTTTGTATCTCAGTCCAAAATTAATATTTTGTCGCACTCGAAAAGGAACTTTTGGTAATAGGAACACATTAGTTAAGAAGGGTAAGCTTGGCTTTGTATTTCCGTCAAAAATTGATAATTTGTCGCACTCGAAAACAAACTTTTGGTAAGAGGAACACATGAGTTAAGAAGGGTAGGTTGGGCTTTTCATTTCAGTCCAAAATTTATAATTTTTCATACTCGACAACGAACTGTTTGTAACAGGAACACATGAGTTAAGAAGGGTAAGTTTGGCTGTGTATTTCAGTCCAAAATTGATAATTTGTCGCACTTGAAAACGAACTTTTGGTAATAGGAACACACGAGTTAAGAAGGGTAAGCTTGGCTTTGTATTTCAGTCAAAAATTCATAATTTCTCGCACTCGAAAACAAACTCTTGGTAAGAGGAACACATGAGTTAAGAAGGGTAAGTTTGACTTTGTATTTCAGTCCAAAATTAATATTTTGTCGCACTCGAAAACAAATTCTTGTTAAGAGGAACACATGAGTTAAGAAGGGTAAGTTTGGCTTTGCGCTTCAGTCCAAAATTGATAATTTTTCATACTCGACAATGAACTGTTTGTAACAGCAACACATGAGTTAAGAAGGGTAAGTTTGGCTGTGTATTTCAGTCCAAAATTGACAATTTGTCGCACTCGTAAACAAACTTTTGGTAAGAGGAACACATGAGTTAAGAAGGGTAAGTTTGGCTTTGCATTTCAGTCCAAAATTTATAATTTTTCATACTCGACAATGAACTGTTTGTAACAGGAACACATGAGTTAAGAAGGGTAAGTTTGGCTTTGTATTTCAGTCCAAAATTGATAATTTGTAGCACTCGAAAACAAACTTTTGGTAATAGGAACACATGAGTTAAGAAGGGTAAGTTTGGCTTTGTATTTCAGTCGAAAATTAATATATTGTCGCACTCGAAAAGGGACTTTTGGTAATAGGAACACATGAGTTAAGAAGGGTAAGCTTGGCTTTGTATTTCAGTCCAAAATTAATATATTGTCGCACTCGAAAAGGAACTTTTGGTAATAGGAACACATGAGTTAAGAAGGGTAAGTTTGGCTGTGTATTTCAGTCCAAAATTGATCATTTGTCGCACTTGAAAACGAACTCTTGGTAATAGGAACACATGAGTAAAGAAGGGTAAGCTTGGCTTTGTATTTCAGTCCAAAATTTATAATTTTTCATACTCGACAATGGACTGTTTGTAACAGGAACACATGAGTTAAGAAGGGTAAGTTTGGCTGTGTATTCCAGTCCAAAATTGATAATTTGTCGCACTTGAAAACGAACTCTTGGTAATAGGAACACATGAGTTAAGAAGGGTAAGCTTGGCTTTGTACTTCAGTCAAAAATTGACAATTTGTCGCACTCGAAAACAAACTTTTGGTAAGAGGAACACATGAATTAAGAAGGGTAAGTTTGGCTTTGCATTTCAGTCCAAAATGTATAATTTTTCATACTCGACAATGAACTGTTTGTAACAGGAACACATGAGTTAAGAAGGGTAAGTTTGGCTGTGTATTTCAGTCCAAAATTGATAACTTGTCGCACTCGAAAACAAACTTTTGGTAAGAGGAACACATGAGTTAAGAAGGGTAGATTTGGCTTTGCATTTCAGTCCAAAATTTATAATTTGCATACTCGACAATGGACTGTTCGTAACAGGAACACATGAGTTAAGAAGGGTAAGTTTGGCTGTGTATTTCATTCCAAAATTGACAATTTGTCGCACTCGAAAACAAACTTTTGGTAAGAGGAACACATGAGTTAAGAAGGGTAAGCTTGGCTTTGTACTTCAGTCAAAAATTGACAATTTGTCGCACTCGAAAACAAACTTTTGGTAAGAGGAACACATTAGTTAAGAAGGGTAAGTTTGGCTTTGTATATCAGTCAAAAATTGATAATTTGTCGCACTCGAAAACAAACTTTTGGTAAGAGGAACACATGAGTTAAGAAGGGTAGGTTTGGCTTTGCATTTCAGTCCAAAATTTATAATTTGCATACTCGACAATGGACTGTTTGTAACAGGAACACATGAGTTAAGAAGGGTAAGTTTGGCTGTGTATTTCATTCCAAAATTGACAATTTGTCGCACTCGAAAACAAACTTTTGGTAAGAGGAACTCCTGAGTTAAGAAGGGTAAGCTTGGCTTTGTACTTCAGTCAAAAATTGATAATTTGTCGCACTCGAAAACAAACTTTTGGTAAGAGGAACACATGAGTTAAGAAGGGTAGGTTTGACTTTGCATTTCAGTCCAAAATTTATAATTTTTCATACTCGACAACGAACTGTTTGTAACAGGAACACATGACTTAAGAAGGGTAAGTTTGGCTTTGTATTTCAGTCCAAAATTAATATTTTGTCGCACTCGAAAAGAAACTTTTGGTAATAGGAACACATGAGTTAAGAAGGGTAAGTTTGGCTTTGCATTTCAGTCCAAAATTGATAATTTTTCATACTCGACAATGAACTGTTTGTAACAGCAACACATGAGTTAAGAAGGGTAAGTTTGGCTGTGTATTTCAGTCCAAAATTGACAATTTGTCGCACTCGAAAACGAAATTTTGGTAATAGGAACACATGAGTTAAGAAGGGTAAGTTTGGCTTTGCATTTCAGTCCAAAATTGATAATTTTTCATACTCGACAATGAACTGTTTGTAACAGCAACACATGAGTTAAGAAGGGTAAGTTTGGCTGTGTATTTCAGTCCAAAATTGACAATTTGTCGCACTCGAAAACGAACTTTTGGTAATAGGAACACATGAGTTAAGAAGCGTAAGTTTGGCTTTGCATTTCAGTTCAAAATGTATAATTTTTCATACTCGACAATGAATTGTTTGTAACAGGAACACATGAGTTAAGAAGGGTAAGTTTGGCTTTGTATTTCAGTCCAAAATTTATAGTTTTTCATACTCGACAAAGAATTGTTTGTAACAGGAACACATGAGTTAAGAAAGGTAAGTTTGGATTTGTATCTCAGTCCAAAATTAATATTTTGTCGCACTCGAAAAGGAACTTTTGGTAATAGGAACACATTAGTTAAGAAGGGTAAGCTTGGCTTTGTATTTCCGTCAAAAATTGATAATTTGTCGCACTCGAAAACAAACTTTTGGTAAGAGGAACACATGAGTTAAGAAGGGTAGGTTTGGCTTTTCATTTCAGTCCAAAATTTATAATTTTTCATACTCGACAACGAACTGTTTGTAACAGGAACACATTAGTTAAGAAGGGTAAGTTTGGCTGTGTATTTCAGTCCAAAATTGATAATTTGTCGCACTTGAAAGCGAACTTTTGGTAATAGGAACACACGAGTTAAGAAGGGTAAGCTTGGCTTTGTATTTCAGTCAAAAATTCATAATTTCTCGCACTCGTAAACAAACTTTTGGTAAGAGGAACACATGAGTTAAGAAGGGTAAGTTTGACTTTGTATTTCAGTCCAAAATTAATATTTTGTCGCACTCGAAAACAAATTCTTGTTAAGAAGAACACATGAGTTAAGAAGGGTAAGTTTGGCTTTGCGTTTCAGTCCAAAATTGATAATTTTTCATACTCGACAATGAACTGTTTGTAACAGCAACACATGAGTTAAGAAGGGTAAGTTTGGCTGTGTATTTCAGTCCAAAATTGACAATTTGTCGCACTCGTAAACAAACTTTTGGTAAGAGGAACACATGAGTTAAGAAGGGTAAGTTTGGCTTTGCATTTCAGTCCAAAATTTATAATTTTTCATACTCGACAATGAACTGTTTGTAACAGGAACACATGAGTTAAGAAGGGTAAGTTTGGCTTTGTATTTCAGTCCAAAATTGATAATTTGTAGCACTCGAAAACAAACTTTTGGTAATAGGAACACATGAGTTAAGAAGGGTAAGTTTGGCTTTGTATTTCAGTCCAAAATTAATATTTTGTCGCACTCGAAAAGGAACTTTTGGTAATAGGAACACATGAGTTAAGAAGGGTAAGCTTGGCTTTGTATTTCAGTCAAAAACTGATAATTTGTCGCACTCGAAAACAAACTTTTGGTAAGAGGGGCACATGAGTTAAGAAGGGTAAGTTTGGCTTTGCATTTCAGTCCAAAATTTATAATTTTTCATACTCGACAATGAATTGTTTGTAACAGGAACACATGAGTTAAGAAGGGTAAGTTTGGCTGTGTATTTCAGTCCAAAATTGACAATTTGTCGCACTCGAAAACAAACTTTTGGTAAGAGGAACACATGAGTTAAGAAGGGTAAGTTTGGCTTTGCATTTCAGTCCAAAATATATAATTTTTCATACTCGACAATGAACTGTTTGTAACAGGAACACATGAGTTAAGAAGGGCAAGTTTGGCTGTGTATTTCAGTCCAAAATTGATAATTTGTAGCACTCGAAAACAAACTTTTGGTAATAGGAACACATGAGTTAAGAAGGGTAAGTTTGGCTTTGTATTTCAGTCGAAAATTAATATATTGTCGCACTCGAAAAGGAACTTTTGGTAATAGGAACACATGAGTTAAGAAGGGTAAGCTTGGCTTTGTATTTCAGTCCAAAATTAATATATTGTCGCACTCGAAAAGGAACTTTTGGTAATAGGAACACATTAGTTAAGAAGGGTAAGCTTGGCTTTGTATTTCAGTCAAAAATTGATAATTTGTCGCACTTGAAAACGACCTCTTGGTAATAGGAACACATGAGTTAAGAAAGGTAAGTTTGGCTTTGTATTTCAGTCCAAAATTAATATTTTGTCGCACTCGAAAAGGAACTTTTGGTAATAGGAACACATGAGTTAAGAATGATAAGTTTGGCTTTGTATTTCAGTCCAAAATTAATATTTTGTCGCACTCGAAAAGGAAGTTTTGGTAATAGGAACACATGAGTTAAGAAGGGTAAGGTTGGCTTTGTATTTCAATCCAAAATTAATATTTTGTCGCACTCGAAAAGGAACTTTTGGTAATAGGAACACATGAATTAAGAAGGGTAAGTTTGGCTTTGTATTTCAGTCCAAAATTAATATTTTGTCGCACTCGAAAAGGAACTTTTGGTAATAGGAACACATGAGTTATGAAGGGTAAGCTTGGCTTTGTATTTCAGTCAAAAATTGATAATTTGTCGCACTCGAAAACAAACTTTTGGTAAGAGGAACACATGAGTTAAGAAGGGTAAGTTTGGCTTTGCGCTTCAGTCCAAAATTGATAATTTTTCATACTCGACAATGAACTGTTTGTAACAGCAACACATGAGTTAAGAAGGGTAAGTTTGGCTGTGTATTTCAGTCCAAAATTGACAATTTGTCGCACTCGTAAACAAACTTTTGGTAAGAGGAACACATGAGTTAAGAAGGGTAAGTTTGGCTTTGCATTTCAGTCCAAAATTTATAATTTTTCATACTCGACAATGAACTGTTTGTAACAGGAACACATGAGTTAAGAAGGGTAAGTTTGGCTTTGTATTTCAGTCCAAAATTGATAATTTGTAGCACTCGAAAACAAACTTTTGGTAATAGGAACACATGAGTTAAGAAGGGTAAGTTTGGCTTTGTATTTCAGTCGAAAATTAATATATTGTCGCACTCGAAAAGGGACTTTTGGTAATAGGAACACATGAGTTAAGAAGGGTAAGCTTGGCTTTGTATTTCAGTCCAAAATTAATATATTGTCGCACTCGAAAAGGAACTTTTGGTAATAGGAACACATGAGTTAAGAAGGGTAAGTTTGGCTGTGTATTTCAGTCCAAAATTGATCATTTGTCGCACTTGAAAACGAACTCTTGGTAATAGGAACACATGAGTAAAGAAGGGTAAGCTTGGCTTTGTATTTCAGTCCAAAATTTATAATTTTTCATACTCGACAATGGACTGTTTGTAACAGGAACACATGAGTTAAGAAGGGTAAGTTTGGCTGTGTATTCCAGTCCAAAATTGATAATTTGTCGCACTTGAAAACGAACTCTTGGTAATAGGAACACATGAGTTAAGAAGGGTAAGCTTGGCTTTGTACTTCAGTCAAAAATTGACAATTTGTCGCACTCGAAAACAAACTTTTGGTAAGAGGAACACATGAATTAAGAAGGGTAAGTTTGGCTTTGCATTTCAGTCCAAAATGTATAATTTTTCATACTCGACAATGAACTGTTTGTAACAGGAACACATGAGTTAAGAAGGGTAAGTTTGGCTGTGTATTTCAGTCCAAAATTGATAACTTGTCGCACTCGAAAACAAACTTTTGGTAAGAGGAACACATGAGTTAAGAAGGGTAGATTTGGCTTTGCATTTCAGTCCAAAATTTATAATTTGCATACTCGACAATGGACTGTTCGTAACAGGAACACATGAGTTAAGAAGGGTAAGTTTGGCTGTGTATTTCATTCCAAAATTGACAATTTGTCGCACTCGAAAACAAACTTTTGGTAAGAGGAACACATGAGTTAAGAAGGGTAAGCTTGGCTTTGTACTTCAGTAAAAAATTGACAATTTGTCGCACTCGAAAACAAACTTTTGGTAAGAGGAACACATTAGTTAAGAAGGGTAAGTTTGGCTTTGTATATCAGTCAAAAATTGATAATTTGTCGCACTCGAAAACAAACTTTTGGTAAGAGGAACACATGAGTTAAGAAGGGTAGGTTTGGCTTTGCATTTCAGTCCAAAATTTATAATTTGCATACTCGACAATGGACTGTTTGTAACAGGAACACATGAGTTAAGAAGGGTAAGTTTGGCTGTGTATTTCATTCCAAAATTGACAATTTGTCGCACTCGAAAACAAACTTTTGGTAAGAGGAACACCTGAGTTAAGAAGGGTAAGCTTGGCTTTGTACTTCAGTCAAAAATTGATAATTTGTCGCACTCGAAAACAAACTTTTGGTAAGAGGAACACATGAGTTAAGAAGGGTAGGTTTGACTTTGCATTTCAGTCCAAAATTTATAATTTTTCATACTCGACAACGAACTGTTTGTAACAGGAACACATGACTTAAGAAGGGTACGTTTGGCTTTGTATTTCAGTCCAATATGGATCATTTGTAGCACACGAAAACAAACTCTTTGTAATAGGAACACATGAGTTAAGAAGGGTAAGTTTGGCTTTGTATTTCAGTCCAAAATTAATATTTTGTCGCACTCGAAAAGAAACTTTTGGTAATAGGAACACATGAGTTAAGAAGGGTAAGTTTGGCTTTGCATTTCAGTCCAAAATTGATAATTTTTCATACTCGACAATGAACTGTTTGTAACAGCAACACATGAGTTAAGAAGGGTAAGTTTGGCTGTGTATTTCAGTCCAAAATTGACAATTTGTCGCACTCGAAAACGAAATTTTGGTAATAGGAACACATGAGTTAAGAAGGGTAAGTTTGGCTTTGCATTTCAGTCCAAAATTGATAATTTTTCATACTCGACAATGAACTGTTTGTAACAGCAACACATGAGTTAAGAAGGGTAAGTTTGGCTGTGTATTTCAGTCCAAAATTGACAATTTGTCGCACTCGAAAACGAACTTTTGGTAATAGGAACACATGAGTTAAGAAGCGTAAGTTTGGCTTTGCATTTCAGTCCAAAATGTATAATTTTTCATACTCGACAATGAATTGTTTGTAACAGGAACACATGAGTTAAGAAGGGTAAGTTTGGCTTTGTATTTCAGTCCAAAATTTATAGTTTTTCATACTCGACAAAGAATTGTTTGTAACAGGAACACATGAGTTAAGAAAGGTAAGTTTGGATTTGTATCTCAGTCCAAAATTAATATTTTGTCGCACTCGAAAAGGAACTTTTGGTAATAGGAACACATTAGTTAAGAAGGGTAAGCTTGGCTTTGTATTTCCGTCAAAAATTGATAATTTGTCGCACTCGAAAACAAACTTTTGGTAAGAGGAACACATGAGTTAAGAAGGGTAGGTTTGGCTTTTCATTTCAGTCCAAAATTTATAATTTTTCATACTCGACAACGAACTGTTTGTAACAGGAACACATTAGTTAAGAAGGGTAAGTTTGGCTGTGTATTTCAGTCCAAAATTGATAATTTGTCGCACTTGAAAGCGAACTTTTGGTAATAGGAACACACGAGTTAAGAAGGGTAAGCTTGGCTTTGTATTTCAGTCAAAAATTCATAATTTCTCGCACTCGTAAACAAACTTTTGGTAAGAGGAACACATGAGTTAAGAAGGGTAAGTTTGACTTTGTATTTCAGTCCAAATTAATATTTTGTCGCACTCGAAAACAAATTCTTGTTAAGAGGAACACATGAGTTAAGAAGGGTAAGTTTGGCTTTGCGTTTCAGTCCAAAATTGATAATTTTTCATACTCGACAATGAACTGTTTGTAACAGCAACACATGAGTTAAGAAGGGTAAGTTTGGCTGTGTATTTCAGTCCAAAATTGACAATTTGTCGCACTCGTAAACAAACTTTTGGTAAGAGGAACACATGAGTTAAGAAGGGTAAGTTTGGCTTTGCATTTCAGTCCAAAATTTATAATTTTTCATACTCGACAATGAACTGTTTGTAACAGGAACACATGAGTTAAGAAGGGTAAGTTTGGCTTTGTATTTCAGTCCAAAATTGATAATTTGTAGCACTCGAAAACAAACTTTTGGTAATAGGAACACATGAGTTAAGAAGGGTAAGTTTGGCTTTGTATTTCAGTCCAAAATTAATATTTTGTCGCACTCGAAAAGGAACTTTTGGTAATAGGAACACATGAGTTAAGAAGGGTAAGCTTGGCTTTGTATTTCAGTCAAAAACTGATAATTTGTCGCACTCGAAAACAAACTTTTGGTAAGAGGGGCACATGAGTTAAGAAGGGTAAGCTTGGCTTTGTATTTCAGTCCAAAATTTATAATTTTTCATACTCGACAATGGACTGTTTGTAACAGGAACACATGAGTTAAGAAGGGTAAGTTTGGCTGTGTATTCCAGTCCAAAATTGATAATTTGTCGCACTTGAAAACGAACTCTTGGTAATAGGAACACATGAGTTAAGAAGGGTAAGCTTGGCTTTGTACTTCAGTCAAAAATTGACAATTTGTCGCACTCGAAAACAAACTTTTGGTAAGAGGAACACATGAATTAAGAAGGGTAAGTTTGGCTTTGCATTTCAGTCCAAAATGTATAATTTTTCATACTCGACAATGAACTGTTTGTAACAGGAACACATGAGTTAAGAAGGGTAAGTTTGGCTGTGTATTTCAGTCCAAAATTGATAACTTGTCGCACTCGAAAACAAACTTTTGGTAAGAGGAACACATGAGTTAAGAAGGGTAGATTTGGCTTTGCATTTCAGTCCAAAATTTATAATTTGCATACTCGACAATGGACTGTTCGTAACAGGAACACATGAGTTAAGAAGGGTAAGTTTGGCTGTGTATTTCATTCCAAAATTGACAATTTGTCGCACTCGAAAACAAACTTTTGGTAAGAGGAACACATGAGTTAAGAAGGGTAAGCTTGGCTTTGTACTTCAGTCAAAAATTGACAATTTGTCGCACTCGAAAACAAACTTTTGGTAAGAGGAACACATTAGTTAAGAAGGGTAAGTTTGGCTTTGTATATCAGTCAAAAATTGATAATTTGTCGCACTCGAAAACAAACTTTTGGTAAGAGGAACACATGAGTTAAGAAGGGTAGGTTTGGCTTTGCATTTCAGTCCAAAATTTATAATTTGCATACTCGACAATGGACTGTTTGTAACAGGAACACATGAGTTAAGAAGGGTAAGTTTGGCTGTGTATTTCATTCCAAAATTGACAATTTGTCGCACTCGAAAACAAACTTTTGGTAAGAGGAACACCTGAGTTAAGAAGGGTAAGCTTGGCTTTGTACTTCAGTCAAAAATTGATAATTTGTCGCACTCGAAAACAAACTTTTGGTAAGAGGAACACATGAGTTAAGAAGGGTAGGTTTGACTTTGCATTTCAGTCCAAAATTTATAATTTTTCATACTCGACAACGAACTGTTTGTAACAGGAACACATGACTTAAGAAGGGTACGTTTGGCTTTGTATTTCAGTCCAATATGGATCATTTGTAGCACACGAAAACAAACTCTTTGTAATAGGAACACATGAGTTAAGAAGGGTAAGTTTGGCTTTGTATTTCAGTCCAAAATTAATATTTTGTCGCACTCGAAAAGAAACTTTTGGTAATAGGAACACATGAGTTAAGAAGGGTAAGTTTGGCTTTGCATTTCAGTCCAAAATTGATAATTTTTCATACTCGACAATGAACTGTTTGTAACAGCAACACATGAGTTAAGAAGGGTAAGTTTGGCTGTGTATTTCAGTCCAAAATTGACAATTTGTCGCACTCGAAAACGAAATTTTGGTAATAGGAACACATGAGTTAAGAAGGGTAAGTTTGGCTTTGCATTTCAGTCCAAAATTGATAATTTTTCATACTCGACAATGAACTGTTTGTAACAGCAACACATGAGTTAAGAAGGGTAAGTTTGGCTGTGTATTTCAGTCCAAAATTGACAATTTGTCGCACTCGAAAACGAACTTTTGGTAATAGGAACACATGAGTTAAGAAGGGTAAGTTTGGCTTTGCATTTCAGTCCAAAATGTATAATTTTTCATACTCGACAATGAATTGTTTGTAACAGGAACACATGAGTTAAGAAGGGTAAGTTTGGTTTTGTATTTCAGTCCAAAATTTATAGTTTTTCATACTCGACAAAGAATTGTTTGTAACAGGAACACATGAGTTAAGAAAGGTAAGTTTGGATTTGTATCTCAGTCCAAAATTAATATTTTGTCGCACTCGAAAAGGAACTTTTGGTAATAGGAACACATTAGTTAAGAAGGGTAAGCTTGGCTTTGTATTTCCGTCAAAAATTGATAATTTGTCGCACTCGAAAACAAACTTTTGGTAAGAGGAACACATGATTTAAGAAGGGTAGGTTTGGCTTTTCATTTCAGTCCAAAATTTATAATTTTTCATACTCGACAACGAACTGTTTGTAACAGGAACACATTAGTTAAGAAGGGTAAGTTTGGCTGTGTATTTCAGTCCAAAATTGATAATTTGTCGCACTTGAAAGCGAACTTTTGGTAATAGGAACACACGAGTTAAGAAGGGTAAGCTTGGCTTTGTATTTCAGTCAAAAATTCATAATTTCTCGCACTCGTAAACAAACTTTTGGTAAGAGGAACACATGAGTTAAGAAGGGTAAGTTTGACTTTGTATTTCAGTCCAAAATTAATATTTTGTCGCACTCGAAAACAAATTCTTGTTAAGAGGAACACATGAGTTAAGAAGGGTAAGTTTGGCTTTGCGTTTCAGTCCAAAATTGATAATTTTTCATACTCGACAATGAACTGTTTGTAACAGCAACACATGAGTTAAGAAGGGTAAGTTTGGCTGTGTATTTCAGTCCAAAATTGACAATTTGTCGCACTCGTAAACAAACTTTTGGTAAGAGGAACACATGAGTTAAGAAGGGTAAGTTTGGCTTTGCATTTCAGTCCAAAATTTATAATTTTTCATACTCGACAATGAACTGTTTGTAACAGGAACACATGAGTTAAGAAGGGTAAGTTTGGCTTTGTATTTCAGTCCAAAATTGATAATTTGTAGCACTCGAAAACAAACTTTTGGTAATAGGAACACATGAGTTAAGAAGGGTAAGTTTGGCTTTGTATTTCAGTCCAAAATTAATATTTTGTCGCACTCGAAAAGGAACTTTTGGTAATAGGAACACATGAGTTAAGAAGGGTAAGCTTGGCTTTGTATTTCAGTCAAAAACTGATAATTTGTCGCACTCGAAAACAAACTTTTGGTAAGAGGGGCACATGAGTTAAGAAGGGTAAGTTTGGCTTTGCATTTCAGTCCAAAATTTATAATTTTTCATACTCGACAATGAATTGTTTGTAACAGGAACACATGAGTTAAGAAGGGTAAGTTTGGCTGTGTATTTCAGTCCAAAATTGACAATTTGTCGCACTCGAAAACAAACTTTTGGTAAGAGGAACACATGAGTTAAGAAGGGTAAGTTTGGCTTTGCATTTCAGTCCAAAATATATAATTTTTCATACTCGACAATGAACTGTTTGTAACAGGAACACATGAGTTAAGAAGGGCAAGTTTGGCTGTGTATTTCAGTCCAAAATTGATAATTTGTAGCACTCGAAAACAAACTTTTGGTAATAGGAACACATGAGTTAAGAAGGGTAAGTTTGGCTTTGTATTTCAGTCGAAAATTAATATATTGTCGCACTCGAAAAGGAACTTTTGGTAATAGGAACACATGAGTTAAGAAGGGTAAGCTTGGCTTTGTATTTCAGTCCAAAATTAATATATTGTCGCACTCGAAAAGGAACTTTTGGTAAAAGGAACACATTAGTTAAGAAGGGTAAGCTTGGCTTTGTATTTCAGTCAAAAATTGATAATTTGTCGCACTTGAAAACGACCTCTTGGTAATAGGAACACATGAGTTAAGAAAGGTAAGTTTGGCTTTGTATTTCAGTCCAAAATTAATATTTTGTCGCACTCGAAAAGGAACTTTTGGTAATAGGAACACATGAGTTAAGAAGGATAAGTTTGGCTTTGTATTTCAGTCCAAAATTAATATTTTGTCGCACTCGAAAAGGAAGTTTTGGTAATAGGAACACATGAGTTAAGAAGGGTAAGGTTGGCTTTGTATTTCAATCCAAAATTAATATTTTGTCGCACTCGAAAAGGAAGTTTTGGTAATAGGAACACATGAGTTAAGAAGGGTAAGTTTGGCTTTGTATTTCAGTCCAAAATTAATATTTTGTCGCACTCGAAAAGGAACTTTTGGTAATAGGAACACATGAGTTATGAAGGGTAAGCTTGGCTTTGTATTTCAGTCAAAAATTGATAATTTGTCGCACTCGAAAACAAACTTTTGGTAAGAGGAACACATTAGTTAAGAAGGGTAAGTTTGGCTTTGCATTTCAGTCCAAAATTTATAATTTTTCATACTCGACAATGGACTGTTTGTAACAGGAACACATGAGTTAAGAAGGGTAAGTTTGGCTGTGTATTTCAGTCCAAAATTGATAATTTGTCGCACTTGAAAACGAACTCTTGGTAATAGGAACACATGAGTTAAGAAGGGTAAGCTTGGCTTTGTACTTCAGTCAAAAATTGACAATTTGTCGCACTCGAAAACAAACTTTTGGTAAGAGGAACACATGAATTAAGAAGGGTAAGTTTGGCTTTGCATTTCAGTCCAAAATGTATAATTTTTCATACTCGACAATGAACTGTTTGTAACAGGAACACATGAGTTAAGAAGGGTAAGTTTGGCTGTGTATTTCAGTCCAAAATTGATCATTTGTCGCACTTGAAAACGAACTCTTGGTAATAGGAACACATGAGTAAAGAAGGGTAAGCTTGGCTTTGTATTTCAGTCAAAAATTGATAATTTGTCGCACTCGAAAACAAACTTTTGGTAAGAGGAACACATTAGTTAAGAAGGGTAAGTTTGGCTTTGCATTTCAGTCCAAAATTTATAATTTTTCATACTCGACAATGGACTGTTTGTAACAGGAACACATGAGTTAAGAAGGGTAGGTTTGGCTGTGTATTTCAGCCCAAAATTGATAATTTGTCGCACTTGAAAACGAACTCTTGGTAATAGGAACACATGAGTTAAGAAGGGTAAGCTTGGCTTTGTATTTCAGTCAAAAATTGATAATTTGTCGCACTCGAAAACAAACTTTTGGTAAGAGGAACACATGAGTTAAGAAGGGTAGGTTTGGCTTTTCATTTCAGTCCAAAATTTATAATTTTTCATACTCGACAACGAACTGTTTGTAACAGGAACACATGAGTTAAGAAGGGTAAGTTTGGCTGTGTATTTCAGTCCAAAATTGATAATTTGTCGCACTTGAAAACGAACTTTTGGTAATAGGAACACACGAGTTAAGAAGGGTAAGCTTGGCTTTGTATTTCAGTCAAAAATTCATAATTTCTCGCACTCGAAAACAAACTTTTGGTAAGAGGAACACATGAGTTAAGAAGGGTAAGCTTGGCTTTGTATTTCAGTCAAAAATTGATAATTTGTCGCACTCGAAAACAAACTTTTGGTAAGAGGAACACATGAGTTAAGAAGGGTAGGTTTGGCTTTTCATTTCAGTCCAAAATTTATAATTGTTCATACTCGACAACGAACTGTTTGTAACAGGAACACATGAGTTAAGAAGGGTAAGTTTGGCTTTGTATTTCAGTCAAAAATTGATAATTTGTCGCACTCGAAAACAAACTTTTGGTAAGAGGAACACATGAGTTAAGAAGGGTAAGTTTGACTTTGCATTTCAGTCCAAAATTTATAATTTTTCATACTCGACAATGGACTGTTTGTAACAGGAACACATGAGTTAAGAAGGGTAGGTTTGGCTTTTCATTTCAGTCCAAAATTTATAATTTTTCATACTCGACAACGAACTGTTTGTAACAGGAACACATGAGTTAAGAAGGGTAAGTTTGGCTGTGTATTTCAGCCCAAAATTGATAATTTGTCGCACTTGAAAACGAACTCTTGGTAATAGGAACACATGAGTTAAGAAGGGTAAGCTTGGCTTTGTATTTCAGTCAAAAATTGATAATTTGTCGCACTCGAAAACAAACTTTTGGTAAGAGGAACACATGAGTTAAGAAGGGTAAGTTTGGCTTTGCATTTCAGTCCAAAATTTATAATTTTTCATACTCGACAATGGACTGTTTGTAACAGGAACACATGAGTTAAGAAGGGTAGGTTTGGCTTTTCATTTCAGTCCAAAATTTATAATTTTTCATACTCGACAACGAACTGTTTGTAACAGGAACACATGAGTTAAGAAGGGTAAGTTTGGCTGTGTATTTCAGTCCAAAATTGATAATTTGTCGCACTTGAAAACGAACTTTTGGTAATAGGAACACATTAGTTAAGAAGGGTAAGCTTGGCTTTGTATTTCCGTCAAAAATTGATAATTTGTCGCACTCGAAAACAAACTTTTGGTAAGAGGAACACATGAGTTAAGAAGGGTAGGTTTGGCTTTTCATTTCAGTCCAAAATTTATAATTTTTCATACTCGACAACGAACTGTTTGTAACAGGAACACATGAGTTAAGAAGGGTAAGTTTGGCTGTGTATTTCAGTCCAAAATTGATAATTTGTCGCACTTGAAAACGAACTTTTGGTAATAGGAACACACGAGTTAAGAAGGGTAAGCTTGGCTTTGTATTTCAGTCAAAAATTCATAATTTCTCGCACTCGAAAACAAACTTTTGGTAAGAGGAACACATGAGTTAAGAAGGGTAAGTTTGACTTTGTATTTCAGTCCAAAATTAATATTTTGTCGCACTCGAAAACAAATTCTTGTTAAGAGGAACACATGAGTTAAGAAGGGTAAGTTTGGCTTTGCGCTTCAGTCCAAAATTGATAATTTTTCATACTCGACAATGAACTGTTTGTAACAGCAACACATGAGTTAAGAAGGGTAAGTTTGGCTGTGTATTTCAGTCCAAAATTGACAATTTGTCGCACTCGTAAACAAACTTTTGGTAAGAGGAACACATGAGTTAAGAAGGGTAAGTTTGGCTTTGCATTTCAGTCCAAAATTTATAATTTTTCATACTCGACAATGAACTGTTTGTAACAGGAACACATGAGTTAAGAAGGGTAAGTTTGGCTTTGTATTTCAGTCCAAAATTGATAATTTGTAGCACTCGAAAACAAACTTTTGGTAATAGGAACACATGAGTTAAGAAGGGTAAGTTTGGCTTTGTATTTCAGTCGAAAATTAATATATTGTCGCACTCGAAAAGGAACTTTTGGTAATAGGAACACATGAGTTAAGAAGGGTAAGCTTGGCTTTGTATTTCAGTCCAAAATTAATATATTGTCGCACTCGAAAAGGAACTTTTGGTAATAGGAACACATGAGTTAAAAAGGGTAAGTTTGGCTGTGTATTTCAGTCCAAAATTGATCATTTGTCGCACTTGAAAACGAACTCTTGGTAATAGGAACACATGAGTACAGAAGGGTAAGCTTGGCTTTGTATTTCAGTCCAAAATTTATAATTTTTCATACTCGACAATGGACTGTTTGTAACAGGAACACATGTGTTAAGAAGGGTAAGTTTGGCTGTGTATTCCAGTCCAAAATTGATAATTTGTCGCACTTGAAAACGAACTCTTGGTAATAGGAACACATGAGTTAAGAAGGGTAAGCTTGGCTTTGTACTTCAGTCAAAAATTGACAATTTGTCGCACTCCAAAACAAACTTTTGGTAAGAGGAACACATGAATTAAGAAGGGTAAGTTTGGCTTTTCATTTCAGTCCAAAATTTATAATTTTTCATACTCGACAACGAACTGTTTGTAACAGGAACACATGAGTTAAGAAGGGTAAGTTTGGCTGTGTATTTCAGTCCAAAATTGATAATTTGTCGCTCTTGAAAACGAACTTTTGGTAATAGGAACACACGAGTTAAGAAGGGTAAGCTTGACTTTGTATTTCAGTCAAAAATTCATAATTTCTCGCACTCGAAAACAAACTTTTGGTAAGAGGAACACATGAGTTAAGAAGGGTAAGTTTGACTTTGTATTTCAGTCCAAAATTAATAATTTGTCGCACTCGAAAACAAATTCTTGTTAAGAGGAACACATGAGTTAAGAAGGGTAAGTTTGGCTTTGCGCTTCAGTCCAAAATTGATAATTTTTCATACTCGACAATGAACTGTTTGTAACAGCAACACATGAGTTAAGAAGGGTAAGTTTGGCTGTGTATTTCAGTCCAAAATTGACAATTTGTCGCACTCGTAAACAAACTTTTGGTAAGAGGAACACATGAATTAAGAAGGGTAAGTTTGGCTTTTCATTTCAGTCCAAAATTTATAATTTTTCATACTCGACAACGAACTGTTTGTAACAGGAACACATGAGTTAAGAAGGGTAAGTTTGGCTGTGTATTTCAGTCCAAAATTGATAATTTGTCGCTCTTGAAAACGAACTTTTGGTAATAGGAACACATTAGTTAAGAAGGGTAAGCTTGGCTTTGTATTTCCGTCAAAAATTGATAATTTGTCGCACTCGAAAACAAACTTTTGGTAAGAGGAACACATGAGTTAAGAAGGGTAGGTTTGACTTTGCATTTCAGTCCAAAATTTATAATTTTTCATACTCGACAACGAACTGTTTGTAACAGGAACACATGACTTAAGAAGGGTACGTTTGGCTTTGTATTTCAGTCCAATATGGATCATTTGTAGCACACGAAAACAAACTCTTTGTAATAGGAACACATGAGTTAAGAAGGGTAAGTTTGGCTTTGTATTTCAGTCCAAAATTAATATTTTGTCGCACTCGAAAAGAAACTTTTGGTAATAGGAACACATGAGTTAAGAAGGGTAAGTTTGGCTTTGCATTTCAGTCCAAAATTGATAATTTTTCATACTCGACAATGAACTGTTTGTAACAGCAACACATGAGTTAAGAAGGGTAAGTTTGGCTGTGTATTTCAGTCCAAAATTGACAATTTGTCGCACTCGAAAACGAAATTTTGGTAATAGGAACACATGAGTTAAGAAGGGTAAGTTTGGCTTTGCATTTCAGTCCAAAATTGATAATTTTTCATACTCGACAATGAACTGTTTGTAACAGCAACACATGAGTTAAGAAGGGTAAGTTTGGCTGTGTATTTCAGTCCAAAATTGACAATTTGTCGCACTCGAAAACGAACTTTTGGTAATAGGAACACATGAGTTAAGAAGGGTAAGTTTGGCTTTGCATTTCAGTCCAAAATGTATAATTTTTCATACTCGACAATGAATTGTTTGTAACAGGAACACATGAGTTAAGAAGGGTAAGTTTGGTTTTGTATTTCAGTCCAAAATTTATAGTTTTTCATACTCGACAAAGAATTGTTTGTAACAGGAACACATGAGTTAAGAAAGGTAAGTTTGGATTTGTATCTCAGTCCAAAATTAATATTTTGTCGCACTCGAAAAGGAACTTTTGGTAATAGGAACACATTAGTTAAGAAGGGTAAGCTTGGCTTTGTATTTCCGTCAAAAATTGATAATTTGTCGCACTCGAAAACAAACTTTTGGTAAGAGGAACACATGATTTAAGAAGGGTAGGTTTGGCTTTTCATTTCAGTCCAAAATTTATAATTTTTCATACTCGACAACGAACTGTTTGTAACAGGAACACATTAGTTAAGAAGGGTAAGTTTGGCTGTGTATTTCAGTCCAAAATTGATAATTTGTCGCACTTGAAAGCGAACTTTTGGTAATAGGAACACACGAGTTAAGAAGGGTAAGCTTGGCTTTGTATTTCAGTCAAAAATTCATAATTTCTCGCACTCGTAAACAAACTTTTGGTAAGAGGAACACATGAGTTAAGAAGGGTAAGTTTGACTTTGTATTTCAGTCCAAAATTAATATTTTGTCGCACTCGAAAACAAATTCTTGTTAAGAGGAACACATGAGTTAAGAAGGGTAAGTTTGGCTTTGCGTTTCAGTCCAAAATTGATAATTTTTCATACTCGACAATGAACTGTTTGTAACAGCAACACATGAGTTAAGAAGGGTAAGTTTGGCTGTGTATTTCAGTCCAAAATTGACAATTTGTCGCACTCGTAAACAAACTTTTGGTAAGAGGAACACATGAGTTAAGAAGGGTAAGTTTGGCTTTGCATTTCAGTCCAAAATTTATAATTTTTCATACTCGACAATGAACTGTTTGTAACAGGAACACATGAGTTAAGAAGGGTAAGTTTGGCTTTGTATTTCAGTCCAAAATTGATAATTTGTAGCACTCGAAAACAAACTTTTGGTAATAGGAACACATGAGTTAAGAAGGGTAAGTTTGGCTTTGTATTTCAGTCCAAAATTAATATTTTGTCGCACTCGAAAAGGAACTTTTGGTAATAGGAACACATGAGTTAAGAAGGGTAAGCTTGGCTTTGTATTTCAGTCAAAAACTGATAATTTGTCGCACTCGAAAACAAACTTTTGGTAAGAGGGGCACATGAGTTAAGAAGGGTAAGTTTGGCTTTGCATTTCAGTCCAAAATTTATAATTTTTCATACTCGACAATGAATTGTTTGTAACAGGAACACATGAGTTAAGAAGGGTAAGTTTGGCTGTGTATTTCAGTCCAAAATTGACAATTTGTCGCACTCGAAAACAAACTTTTGGTAAGAGGAACACATGAGTTAAGAAGGGTAAGTTTGGCTTTGCATTTCAGTCCAAAATATATAATTTTTCATACTCGACAATGAACTGTTTGTAACAGGAACACATGAGTTAAGAAGGGCAAGTTTGGCTGTGTATTTCAGTCCAAAATTGATAATTTGTAGCACTCGAAAACAAACTTTTGGTAATAGGAACACATGAGTTAAGAAGGGTAAGTTTGGCTTTGTATTTCAGTCGAAAATTAATATATTGTCGCACTCGAAAAGGAACTTTTGGTAATAGGAACACATGAGTTAAGAAGGGTAAGCTTGGCTTTGTATTTCAGTCCAAAATTAATATATTGTCGCACTCGAAAAGGAACTTTTGGTAAAAGGAACACATTAGTTAAGAAGGGTAAGCTTGGCTTTGTATTTCAGTCAAAAATTGATAATTTGTCGCACTTGAAAACGACCTCTTGGTAATAGGAACACATGAGTTAAGAAAGGTAAGTTTGGCTTTGTATTTCAGTCCAAAATTAATATTTTGTCGCACTCGAAAAGGAACTTTTGGTAATAGGAACACATGAGTTAAGAAGGATAAGTTTGGCTTTGTATTTCAGTCCAAAATTAATATTTTGTCGCACTCGAAAAGGAAGTTTTGGTAATAGGAACACATGAGTTAAGAAGGGTAAGGTTGGCTTTGTATTTCAATCCAAAATTAATATTTTGTCGCACTCGAAAAGGAAGTTTTGGTAATAGGAACACATGAGTTAAGAAGGGTAAGTTTGGCTTTGTATTTCAGTCCAAAATTAATATTTTGTCGCACTCGAAAAGGAACTTTTGGTAATAGGAACACATGAGTTATGAAGGGTAAGCTTGGCTTTGTATTTCAGTCAAAAATTGATAATTTGTCGCACTCGAAAACAAACTTTTGGTAAGAGGAACACATTAGTTAAGAAGGGTAAGTTTGGCTTTGCATTTCAGTCCAAAATTTATAATTTTTCATACTCGACAATGGACTGTTTGTAACAGGAACACATGAGTTAAGAAGGGTAAGTTTGGCTGTGTATTTCAGTCCAAAATTGATAATTTGTCGCACTTGAAAACGAACTCTTGGTAATAGGAACACATGAGTTAAGAAGGGTAAGCTTGGCTTTGTACTTCAGTCAAAAATTGACAATTTGTCGCACTCGAAAACAAACTTTTGGTAAGAGGAACACATGAATTAAGAAGGGTAAGTTTGGCTTTGCATTTCAGTCCAAAATGTATAATTTTTCATACTCGACAATGAACTGTTTGTAACAGGAACACATGAGTTAAGAAGGGTAAGTTTGGCTGTGTATTTCAGTCCAAAATTGATCATTTGTCGCACTTGAAAACGAACTCTTGGTAATAGGAACACATGAGTAAAGAAGGGTAAGCTTGGCTTTGTATTTCAGTCAAAAATTGATAATTTGTCGCACTCGAAAACAAACTTTTGGTAAGAGGAACACATTAGTTAAGAAGGGTAAGTTTGGCTTTGCATTTCAGTCCAAAATTTATAATTTTTCATACTCGACAATGGACTGTTTGTAACAGGAACACATGAGTTAAGAAGGGTAGGTTTGGCTGTGTATTTCAGCCCAAAATTGATAATTTGTCGCACTTGAAAACGAACTCTTGGTAATAGGAACACATGAGTTAAGAAGGGTAAGCTTGGCTTTGTATTTCAGTCAAAAATTGATAATTTGTCGCACTCGAAAACAAACTTTTGGTAAGAGGAACACATGAGTTAAGAAGGGTAGGTTTGGCTTTTCATTTCAGTCCAAAATTTATAATTTTTCATACTCGACAACGAACTGTTTGTAACAGGAACACATGAGTTAAGAAGGGTAAGTTTGGCTGTGTATTTCAGTCCAAAATTGATAATTTGTCGCACTTGAAAACGAACTTTTGGTAATAGGAACACACGAGTTAAGAAGGGTAAGCTTGGCTTTGTATTTCAGTCAAAAATTCATAATTTCTCGCACTCGAAAACAAACTTTTGGTAAGAGGAACACATGAGTTAAGAAGGGTAAGCTTGGCTTTGTATTTCAGTCAAAAATTGATAATTTGTCGCACTCGAAAACAAACTTTTGGTAAGAGGAACACATGAGTTAAGAAGGGTAGGTTTGGCTTTTCATTTCAGTCCAAAATTTATAATTGTTCATACTCGACAACGAACTGTTTGTAACAGGAACACATGAGTTAAGAAGGGTAAGTTTGGCTTTGTATTTCAGTCAAAAATTGATAATTTGTCGCACTCGAAAACAAACTTTTGGTAAGAGGAACACATGAGTTAAGAAGGGTAAGTTTGACTTTGCATTTCAGTCCAAAATTTATAATTTTTCATACTCGACAATGGACTGTTTGTAACAGGAACACATGAGTTAAGAAGGGTAGGTTTGGCTTTTCATTTCAGTCCAAAATTTATAATTTTTCATACTCGACAACGAACTGTTTGTAACAGGAACACATGAGTTAAGAAGGGTAAGTTTGGCTGTGTATTTCAGCCCAAAATTGATAATTTGTCGCACTTGAAAACGAACTCTTGGTAATAGGAACACATGAGTTAAGAAGGGTAAGCTTGGCTTTGTATTTCAGTCAAAAATTGATAATTTGTCGCACTCGAAAACAAACTTTTGGTAAGAGGAACACATGAGTTAAGAAGGGTAAGTTTGGCTTTGCATTTCAGTCCAAAATTTATAATTTTTCATACTCGACAATGGACTGTTTGTAACAGGAACACATGAGTTAAGAAGGGTAGGTTTGGCTTTTCATTTCAGTCCAAAATTTATAATTTTTCATACTCGACAACGAACTGTTTGTAACAGGAACACATGAGTTAAGAAGGGTAAGTTTGGCTGTGTATTTCAGTCCAAAATTGATAATTTGTCGCACTTGAAAACGAACTTTTGGTAATAGGAACACATTAGTTAAGAAGGGTAAGCTTGGCTTTGTATTTCCGTCAAAAATTGATAATTTGTCGCACTCGAAAACAAACTTTTGGTAAGAGGAACACATGAGTTAAGAAGGGTAGGTTTGGCTTTTCATTTCAGTCCAAAATTTATAATTTTTCATACTCGACAACGAACTGTTTGTAACAGGAACACATGAGTTAAGAAGGGTAAGTTTGGCTGTGTATTTCAGTCCAAAATTGATAATTTGTCGCACTTGAAAACGAACTTTTGGTAATAGGAACACACGAGTTAAGAAGGGTAAGCTTGGCTTTGTATTTCAGTCAAAAATTCATAATTTCTCGCACTCGAAAACAAACTTTTGGTAAGAGGAACACATGAGTTAAGAAGGGTAAGTTTGACTTTGTATTTCAGTCCAAAATTAATATTTTGTCGCACTCGAAAACAAATTCTTGTTAAGAGGAACACATGAGTTAAGAAGGGTAAGTTTGGCTTTGCGCTTCAGTCCAAAATTGATAATTTTTCATACTCGACAATGAACTGTTTGTAACAGCAACACATGAGTTAAGAAGGGTAAGTTTGGCTGTGTATTTCAGTCCAAAATTGACAATTTGTCGCACTCGTAAACAAACTTTTGGTAAGAGGAACACATGAGTTAAGAAGGGTAAGTTTGGCTTTGCATTTCAGTCCAAAATTTATAATTTTTCATACTCGACAATGAACTGTTTGTAACAGGAACACATGAGTTAAGAAGGGTAAGTTTGGCTTTGTATTTCAGTCCAAAATTGATAATTTGTAGCACTCGAAAACAAACTTTTGGTAATAGGAACACATGAGTTAAGAAGGGTAAGTTTGGCTTTGTATTTCAGTCGAAAATTAATATATTGTCGCACTCGAAAAGGAACTTTTGGTAATAGGAACACATGAGTTAAGAAGGGTAAGCTTGGCTTTGTATTTCAGTCCAAAATTAATATATTGTCGCACTCGAAAAGGAACTTTTGGTAATAGGAACACATGAGTTAAAAAGGGTAAGTTTGGCTGTGTATTTCAGTCCAAAATTGATCATTTGTCGCACTTGAAAACGAACTCTTGGTAATAGGAACACATGAGTACAGAAGGGTAAGCTTGGCTTTGTATTTCAGTCCAAAATTTATAATTTTTCATACTCGACAATGGACTGTTTGTAACAGGAACACATGTGTTAAGAAGGGTAAGTTTGGCTGTGTATTCCAGTCCAAAATTGATAATTTGTCGCACTTGAAAACGAACTCTTGGTAATAGGAACACATGAGTTAAGAAGGGTAAGCTTGGCTTTGTACTTCAGTCAAAAATTGACAATTTGTCGCACTCCAAAACAAACTTTTGGTAAGAGGAACACATGAATTAAGAAGGGTAAGTTTGGCTTTTCATTTCAGTCCAAAATTTATAATTTTTCATACTCGACAACGAACTGTTTGTAACAGGAACACATGAGTTAAGAAGGGTAAGTTTGGCTGTGTATTTCAGTCCAAAATTGATAATTTGTCGCTCTTGAAAACGAACTTTTGGTAATAGGAACACACGAGTTAAGAAGGGTAAGCTTGACTTTGTATTTCAGTCAAAAATTCATAATTTCTCGCACTCGAAAACAAACTTTTGGTAAGAGGAACACATGAGTTAAGAAGGGTAAGTTTGACTTTGTATTTCAGTCCAAAATTAATAATTTGTCGCACTCGAAAACAAATTCTTGTTAAGAGGAACACATGAGTTAAGAAGGGTAAGTTTGGCTTTGCGCTTCAGTCCAAAATTGATAATTTTTCATACTCGACAATGAACTGTTTGTAACAGCAACACATGAGTTAAGAAGGGTAAGTTTGGCTGTGTATTTCAGTCCAAAATTGACAATTTGTCGCACTCGTAAACAAACTTTTGGTAAGAGGAACACATGAGTTAAGAAGGGTAAGTTTGGCTTTGCATTTCAGTCCAAAATTTATAATTTTTCATACTCGACAATGAACTGTTTGTAACAGGAACACATGAGTTAAGAAGGGTAAGTTTGGCTTTGTATTTCAGTCCAAAATTGATAATTTGTAGCACTCGAAAACAAACTTTTGGTAATAGGAACACATGAGTTAAGAAGGGTAAGTTTGGCTTTGTATTTCAGTCGAAAATTAATATATTGTCGCACTCGAAAAGGAACTTTTGGTAATAGGAACACATGAGTTAAGAAGGGTAAGCTTGGCTTTGTATTTCAGTCCAAAATTAATATATTGTCGCACTCGAAAAGGAACTTTTGGTAATAGGAACACATGAGTTAAAAAGGGTAAGTTTGGCTGTGTATTTCAGTCCAAAATTGATCATTTGTCGCACTTGAAAACGAACTCTTGGTAATAGGAACACATGAGTAAAGAAGGGTAAGCTTGGCTTTGTATTTCAGTCCAAAATTTATAATTTTTCATACTCGACAATGGACTGTTTGTAACAGGAACACATGTGTTAAGAAGGGTAAGTTTGGCTGTGTATTCCAGTCCAAAATTGATAATTTGTCGCACTTGAAAACGAACTCTTGGTAATAGGAACACATGAGTTAAGAAGGGTAAGCTTGGCTTTGTACTTCAGTCAAAAATTGACAATTTGTCGCACTCGAAAACAAACTTTTGGTAAGAGGAACACATGAATTAAGAAGGGTAAGTTTGGCTTTGCATTTCAGTCCAAAATGTATAATTTTTCATACTCGACAATGAACTGTTTGTAACAGGAACACATGAGTTAAGAAGGGTAAGTTTGGCTTTGTATTTCAGTCGAAAATTAATATATTGTCGCACTCGAAAAGGAACTTTTGGTAATAGGAACACATGAGTTAAGAAGGGTAAGCTTGGCTTTGTATTTCAGTCCAAAATTAATATATTGTCGCACTCGAAAAGGAACTTTTGGTAATAGGAACACATGAGTTAAAAAGGGTAAGTTTGGCTGTGTATTTCAGTCCAAAATTGATCATTTGTCGCACTTGAAAACGAACTCTTGGTAATAGGAACACATGAGTAAAGAAGGGTAAGCTTGGCTTTGTATTTCAGTCCAAAATTTATAATTTTTCATACTCGACAATGGACTGTTTGTAACAGGAACACATGTGTTAAGAAGGGTAAGTTTGGCTGTGTATTCCAGTCCAAAATTGATAATTTGTCGCACTTGAAAACGAACTCTTGGTAATAGGAACACATGAGTTAAGAAGGGTAAGCTTGGCTTTGTACTTCAGTCAAAAATTGACAATTTGTCGCACTCGAAAACAAACTTTTGGTAAGAGGAACACATTAGTTAAGAAGGGTAAGTTTGGCTTTGCTTTTCAGTCCAAAATTTATAATTTTTCATACTCGACAATGAACTGTTTGTAATAGGAACACATGAGTTAAGAAGGGTAAGTTTGGCTTTGTATTTCAGTCTAATATGCATAATTTGTAGCAGTCGAAAACAAACTTTTGGTAATAGGAACACATGAGTTAAGAAGGGTAAGTTTGGCTTTGTATTTCAGTCAAAAATTGATAATTTGTCGCACTCGAAAACAAACTTTTGGTAAGAGGAACACATGAGTTAAGAAGGGTAGGTTTGGCTTTGCATTTCAGTCCAAAATTTATAATTTGAATACTCGACAATGGACTGTTCGTAACAGGAACACATGAGTTAAGAAGGGTAAGTTTGGCTGTGTATTTCATTCCAAAATTGACAATTTGTCGCACTCGAAAACAAACTTTTGGTAAGAGGAACACATGAGTTAAGAAGGGTAAGCTTGGCTTTGTACTTCAGTCAAAAATTGACAATTTGTCGCACTCGAAAACAAACTTTTGGTAAGAGGAACACATTAGTTAAGAAGGGTAAGTTTGGCTTTGTATATCAGTCAAAAATTGATAATTTGTCGCACTCGAAAACAAACTTTTGGTAAGAGGAACACATGAGTTAAGAAGGGTAGGTTTGACTTTGCATTTCAGTCCAAAATTTAGAATTTGCATACTCGACAATGGACTGTTTGTAACAGGAACACATGAGTTAAGAAGGGTAAGTTTGGCTGTGTATTTCATTCCAAAATTGACAATTTGTCGCACTCGAAAACAAACTTTTGGTAAGAGGAACACCTGAGTTAAGAAGGGTAAGCTTGGCTTTGTACTTCAGTCAAAAATTGACAATTTGTCGCACTCGGAAACAAACTTTTGGTAAGAGGAACACATGAGTTAAGAAGGGTAAGTTTGGCTTTGTATTTCAGTCAAAAATTGATAATTTGTCGCACTCGAAAACAAACTTTTGGTAAGAGGAACACATGAGTTAAGAAGGGTAGGTTTGACTTTGCATTTCAGTCCAAAATTTATAATTTTTCATACTCGACAACGAACTGTTTGTAACAGGAACACATGACTTAAGAAGGGTACGTTTGGCTTTGTATTTCAGTCCAATATGGATCATTTGTAGCACACGAAAACAAACTTTTTGTAATATTAACACATGAGTTAAGAAGGGTAAGTTTGGCTTTGTATTTCAGTCCAAAATTAATATTTTGTCGCACTCGAAAAGGAACTTTTGGTAATAGGAACACATGAGTTAAGAAGGGTAAGTTTGGCTTTGCATTTCAGTCCAAAATTGATAATTTTTCATACTCGACAATGAACTGTTTGTAACAGCAACACATGAGTTAAGAAGGGTAAGTTTGGCTGTGTATTTCAGTCCGAAATTGACAATTTGTCGCACTCGAAAACGAAATTTTGGTAATAGGAACACATGAGTTAAGAAGGGTAAGTTTGGCTTTGCATTTCAGTCCAAAATTGATAATTTTTCATACTCGACAATGAACTGTTTGTAACAGCAACACATGAGTTAAGAAGGGTAAGTTTGGCTGTGTATTTCAGTCCAAAATTGACAATTTGTCGCACTCGAAAACGAAATTTTGGTAATAGGAACACATGAGTTAAGAAGGGTAAGTTTGGCTGTGTATTTCAGTCCAAAATTGATCATTTGTCGCACTTGAAAACGAACTCTTGGTAATAGGAACACATGAGTAAAGAAGGGTAAGCTTGGCTTTGTATTTCAGTCAAAAATTGATAATTTGTCGCACTCGAAAACAAACTTTTGGTAAGAGGAACACATTAGTTAAGAAGGGTAAGTTTGGCTTTGCATTTCAGTCCAAAATTTATAATTTTTCATACTCGACAATGGACTGTTTGTAACAGGAACACATGAGTTAAGAAGGGTAGGTTTGGCTGTGTATTTCAGCCCAAAATTGATAATTTGTCGCACTTGAAAACGAACTCTTGGTAATAGGAACACATGAGTTAAGAAGGGTAAGCTTGGCTTTGTATTTCAGTCAAAAATTGATAATTTGTCGCACTCGAAAACAAACTTTTGGTAAGAGGAACACATTAGTTAAGAAGGGTAAGTTTGGCTTTGCATTTCAGTCCAAAATTTATAATTTTTCATACTCGACAATGGACTGTTTGTAACAGGAACACATGAGTTAAGAAGGGTAGGTTTGGCTGTGTATTTCAGCCCAAAATTGATAATTTGTCGCACTTGAAAACGAACTCTTGGTAATAGGAACACATGAGTTAAGAAGGGTAAGCTTGGCTTTGTATTTCAGTCAAAAATTGATAATTTGTCGCACTCGAAAACAAACTTTTGGTAAGAGGAACACATTAGTTAAGAAGGGTAAGTTTGGCTATGCATTTCAGTCCAAAATTTATAATTTTTCATACTCGACAATGGACTGTTTGTAACAGGAACACATGAGTTAAGAAGGGTAGGTTTGGCTGTGTATTTCATTCCAAAATTGACATTTTGTCGCACTGGAAAACAAACTTTTGGTAAGAGGAACACATGAGTGAGGAAGGGTAAGTTTGGCTTTGCATTTCAGTCCAAAATTTATAATTTTTCATACTCGACAATGAACTGTTTGTAACAGGAACACATGAGTTAAGAAGGGTAAGTTTGGCTGTGTATTTCAGTCCAAAATTGATAATTTGTCGCACTTGAAAACGAACTCTTGGTAATAGGAACACATGAGTTAAGAAGGGTAAGCTTGGCTTTGTATTTCAGTCAAAAATTGATAATTTGTCGCACTCGAAAACAAAATTTTGGTAAGAGGAACACATGAGTTAAGAAGGGTAGGTTTGGCTTTGCATTTCAGTCCAAAATTTATAATTTTTCATACTCGACAACGAACTGTTTGTAACAGGAACACATGAGTTAAGAAGGGTAAGTTTGGCTTTGCATTTCAGTCCAAAATTTATAATTTTTCGTACTCGACAATGAATTGTTTGTAACAGGAACACATGAGTTAAGAAGGGTAAGCTTGGCTTTGTATTTCAGTCAAAAATTGATAATTTGTCGCACTCGAAAACAAACTTTTGGTAAGAGGAACACATGAGTCAAGAAGGGTAAGTTTGGCTTTGCATTTCAGTCCAAAATTTATAATTTTTCGTACTCGACAATGAATTGTTTGTAACAGGAACACATGAGTTAAGAAGGGTAAGTTTGGCTGTGTGTTTCAGTCCAAAATTGATAATTTGTCGCACTTGAAAACGAACTCTTGGTAATAGGAACACATGAGTAAAGAAGGGTAAGCTTGGTTTTGTATTTCATTGAAAAATTGACAATTTGTCGCACTCGAAAACAAACTCTTGTTAAGAGGAACACATGAGTTAAGAAGGGTAAGTTTGGATTTGCATTTCAGTCCAAAATTTATAATTTTTCATACTCGACAATGAACTGTTTGTAACAGGAACACTTGAGTTAAGAAGGGTAAGTTTGGCTGTGTATTTCAGTCCAAAATTGATAATTTGTCGCACTTGAAAACGAACTCTTGGTAATAGGAACACATGAGTTAAGAAGGGTAAGCTTGGCTTTGTATTTCAGTCAAAAATTGATAATTTGTCGCACTCGAAAACAAACTTTTGGTAAGAGGAACACATTAGTTAAGAAGGGTAAGTTTGGCTTTGCATTTCAGTCCAAAATTTATAATTTTTCATACTCGACAATGGACTGTTTGTAACAGGAACACATGAGTTAAGAAGGGTAGGTTTGGCTGTGTATTTCATTCCAAAATTGACATTTTGTCGCACTGGAAAACAAACTTTTGGTAAGAGGAACACATGAGTGAGGAAGGGTAAGTTTGGCTTTGCATTTCAGTCCAAAATTTATAATTTTTCATACTCGACAATGAACTGTTTGTAACAGGAACACATGAGTTAAGAAGGGTAAGTTTGGCTGTGTATTTCAGTCCAAAATTGATAATTTGTCGCACTTGAAAACGAACTCTTGGTAATAGGAACACATGAGTTAAGAAGGGTAAGCTTGGCTTTGTATTTCAGTCAAAAATTGATAATTTGTCGCACTCGAAAACAAAATTTTGGTAAGAGGAACACATGAGTTAAGAAGGGTAGGTTTGGCTTTGCATTTCAGTCCAAAATTTATAATTTTTCATACTCGACAACGAACTGTTTGTAACAGGAACACATGAGTTAAGAAGGGTAAGTTTGGCTTTGCATTTCAGTCCAAAATTTATAATTTTTCGTACTCGACAATGAATTGTTTGTAACAGGAACACATGAGTTAAGAAGGGTAAGCTTGGCTTTGTATTTCAGTCAAAAATTGATAATTTGTCGCACTCGAAAACAAACTTTTGGTAAGAGGAACACATGAGTCAAGAAGGGTAAGTTTGGCTTTGCATTTCAGTCCAAAATTTATAATTTTTCGTACTCGACAATGAATTGTTTGTAACAGGAACACATGAGTTAAGAAGGGTAAGTTTGGCTGTGTGTTTCAGTCCAAAATTGATAATTTGTCGCACTTGAAAACGAACTCTTGGTAATAGGAACACATGAGTAAAGAAGGGTAAGCTTGGTTTTGTATTTCTTTGAAAAATTGACAATTTGTCGCACTCGAAAACAAACTCTTGTTAAGAGGAACACATGAGTTAAGAAGGGTAAGTTTGGATTTGCATTTCAGTCCAAAATTTATAATTTTTCATACTCGACAATGAACTGTTTGTAACAGGAACACTTGAGTTAAGAAGGGTAAGTTTGGCTGTGTATTTCAGTCCAAAATTGATAATTTGTCGCACTTGAAAACGAACTCTTGGTAATAGGAACACATGAGTTAAGAAGGGTAAGCTTGGCTTTGTATTTCAGTCAAAAATTGATAATTTGTCGCACTCGAAAACAAAATTTTGGTAAGAGGAACACATGAGTTAAGAAGGGTAGGTTTGGCTTTGCATTTCAGTCCAAAATTTATAATTTTTCATACTCGACAACGAACTGTTTGTAACAGGAACACATGAGTTAAGAAGGGTAAGTTTGGCTGTGTATTTCAGTCCAAAATTGATAATTTGTCGCACTTGAAAACGAACTTTTGGTAATAGGAACACATTAGTTAAGAAGGGTAAGCTTGGCTTTGTATTTCAGGCCAAAATTGATAATTTGTCGCACTCGAAAACAAACTTTTGGTAAGAGGAACACATGAGTTAAGAAGGGTAGGTTTGGCTTTTCATTTCAGTCCAAAATTTATAATTTTTCATACTCGACAACGAACTGTTTGTAACAGGAACACATGAGTTAAGAAGGGTAGGTTTGGCTGTGTATTTCATTCCAAAATTGACATTTTGTCGCACTGGAAAACAAACTTTTGGTAAGAGGAACACATGAGTGAGGAAGGGTAAGTTTGGCTTTGCATTTCAGTCCAAAATTTATAATTTTTCATACTCGACAATGAACTGTTTGTAACAGGAACACATGAGTTAAGAAGGGTAAGTTTGGCTGTGTATTTCAGTCCAAAATTGATAATTTGTCGCACTTGAAAACGAACTCTTGGTAATAGGAACACATGAGTTAAGAAGGGTAAGCTTGGCTTTGTATTTCAGTCAAAAATTGATAATTTGTCGCACTCGAAAACAAAATTTTGGTAAGAGGAACACATGAGTTAAGAAGGGTAGGTTTGGCTTTGCATTTCAGTCCAAAATTTATAATTTTTCATACTCGACAACGAACTGTTTGTAACAGGAACACATGAGTTAAGAAGGGTAAGTTTGGCTTTGCATTTCAGTCCAAAATTTATAATTTTTCGTACTCGACAATGAATTGTTTGTAACAGGAACACATGAGTTAAGAAGGGTAAGTTTGGCTGTGTGTTTCAGTCCAAAATTGATAATTTGTCGCACTTGAAAACGAACTCTTGGTAATAGGAACACATGAGTTAAGAAGGGTAAGCTTGGCTTTGTATTTCAGTCAAAAATTGATAATTTGTCGCACTCGAAAACAAACTTTTGGTAAGAGGAACACATGAGTCAAGAAGGGTAAGTTTGGCTTTGCATTTCAGTCCAAAATTTATAATTTTTCGTACTCGACAATGAATTGTTTGTAACAGGAACACATGAGTTAAGAAGGGTAAGTTTGGCTGTGTGTTGCAGTCCAAAATTGATAATTTGTCGCACTTGAAAACGAACTCTTGGTAATAGGAACACATGAGTAAAGAAGGGTAAGCTTGGTTTTGTATTTCATTGAAAAATTGACAATTTGTCGCACTCGAAAACAAACTCTTGTTAAGAGGAACACATGAGTTAAGAAGGGTAAGTTTGGATTTGCATTTCAGTCCAAAATTTATAATTTTTCATACTCGACAATGAACTGTTTGTAACAGGAACACTTGAGTTAAGAAGGGTAAGTTTGGCTGTGTATTTCAGTCCAAAATTGATAATTTGTCGCACTTGAAAACGAACTCTTGGTAATAGGAACACATAAGTTAAGAAGGGTAAGCTTGGCTTTGTATTTCAGTCAAAAATTGATAATTTGTCGCACTCGAAAACAAAATTTTGGTAAGAGGAACACATGAGTTAAGAAGGGTAGGTTTGGCTTTGCATTTCAGTCCAAAATTTATAATTTTTCATACTCGACAACGAACTGTTTGTAACAGGAACACATGAGTTAAGAAGGGTAAGTTTGGCTTTGTATTTCAGTCCAATATGGATAATTTGTAGCACTCGAAAACAAACTTTTGGTAATAGGAACACATGAGTTAAGAAGGGTAAGTTTGGCTTTGTATTTCAGTCCAAAATTAATATTTTGTCGCACTCGAAAAGGAACTTTTGGTAATAGGAACACATGAGTTAAGAAGGGTAAGCTTGGCTTTGTATTTCAGTCAAAAATTGATAATTTGTCGCACTCGAAAACAAACTTTTGGTAAGAGGAACACATGAGTTAAGAAGGGTAAGTTTGGCTTTGCATTTCAGTCCAAAATTTATAATTTTTCGTACTCGACAATGAATTGTTTGTAACAGGAACACATGAGTTAAGAAGGGTAAGTTTGGCTGTGTGTTTCAGTCCAAAATTGATAATTTGTCGCACTTGAAAACGAACTCTTGGTAATAGGAACACATGAGTAAAGAAGGGTAAGCTTGGTTTTGTATTTCATTGAAAAATTGACAATTTGTCGCACTCGAAAACAAACTCTTGTTAAGAGGAACACATGAGTTAAGAAGGGTAAGTTTGGATTTGCATTTCAGTCCAAAATTTATAATTTTTCATACTCGACAATGAACTGTTTGTAACAGGAACACTTGAGTTAAGAAGGGTAAGTTTGGCTGTGTATTTCAGTCCAAAATTGATAATTTGTCGCACTTGAAAACGAACTCTTGGTAATAGGAGCACATGAGTAAAGAAGGGTAAGCTTGGCTTTGTATCTTCCGAATTGGTTATAGTTTATTTAATAGATGACACCACTATCCGGTCTTTACCAAGGCTGACTGTATCAATAGAGACTTCGTCCCTATAAGGCCGCTCCACTTCGCGTTTTACAAATTTTTTGACAGGACCAGAAACTAATGCCCCCTTTAGGAAGTTGTTGTTACTATTATAACTGTCAACTGAACAACTTTTCTTAGTAGCACATTGGCGTACTGTGAACGGAAACAGTACTTTACCTGAAACGAAATTGACAAATAATGAATTTTATCAAAGTAGGTCGATCGTTCTGAAAATCTGCATAACGCCATAACTTTTCATTCTGAACAACTTTTCTTAGTAACACATTGGCGTACTATGAACGGAAAATGTACTTTACCTGAAACGAAAAGAGTTTTTGCTCAACTGTAAAGGCCTACTCGATTTAAAAAAATCGAAAGTAAACTAAAAATAAGTTTCAGACCGAGCAGGGATTAATCCCAAAATATGAAAATCCAATTCGAAAATTTTTGGTCCATCATACCTATTGTCAACTCCATCCAGGGACACACTGTATACGGAGTATATAGATGCAGTTAGTCGTGGTCTGACAAGGCCTTATATGCAATATTAATTCAGAGGGCCTTGATTTTTGCTATTCGGCAGGCTTTATAAACTCCGTTTAATCAACGCAGGCGACATATTGCGGCATTATCGTTCAACCCATTTCGAGAGATGGCGCGATCATAGTTTTTATAAATTTTAATTTAGTAGACATCTACTTACTTCGCAACATATTTTATCAGCAAAAACCGCTGACTCGCGCGAAAAAGTGTTTACATGAATACGAAGCGTAACGTTTAAAAACGTTAAGGCAACAAATAAATCTTTAAAATATATGATAAACGATCCTGACTGTTGACTGCAGGTGGGATAATAAAATAATATACTTCAAATGTTAAAATATAGCTATTAGTTGTGACGGTATGTTCAGAAGGTATATATTTCCCACAGAATATGTCAAACATTTCGAAGACAAGTATTTTACATTAATTAATATGTAATCCAAAGATGCTGTGCCTGCGTTAGTTTTACCAGGTAATAAATAGAAATAATTATTTGTGGTAGTTTTATTATCATCATTCAGCTTTTAACAGGCCATTAAGGCCCATAACTTGTCGAGGGGGACACACTGAGCCGTAGTGAGCTGAGCCTGAATCGGGTCACCCATCCGAGCTCTGACCATGGGCACCAATGCTTAACTGTGCAGAGCGATGCGCCATGCCAATACTCACTACCGTACCACCTCCTCATTTGTGTTAGATCTTACAGAACCCATACATGTCGAGGATATTATTATGCCTGTTGAAGCTGTTAGGGAAAGCATTGATTTACCTCTGAGTACATCAAATGTTGCATCAACTGTTGAACTTCCACTGGAAATACCAACCACTTGTCCAGCAGTGCAATATTCTTCAAGAAAGTGTGTTACCCCAAACAAAAGTAGGAGTACAAAAATAAGTAAGAATAATCTTACGATTAGCGTATTCTATTGTAACGTAATAACATGATTTTTGCAAGAAAAGAGCTGCGAAACCATTTTCGATATGCCTTCTACAAAATTTTATAAAAAGTTGAAACTAATAATTATTCAACAATTGTTTTATTTTGCAGAAATCACATTTTTACCTACGGAACAGTGCGATACTGGTACAACAGTCCTTTTAACAAGAAGTAAGTTTAAATTTATTTGTTTTGTGTACGTATGCTTTGAATTCATCTGTGTAATGGTTGTTTATAGTGTTATAAATTAAAATATTATTTTTAAATTCTGTAGTGATTTTCCCTTTTATTTATTTACCATTTGTTTTAGATAGTTTTTGTAGAATTACACTAAATACTTGAATATATTAGTTTGTAAAACACCAGTTTTTATCATTGTTAGGATGTGTTATTCGTTTACAGAAATATATGTATGGTCGAATTTTCGAGCCAGGTAATGCACGTCATCAATAAATTTTATGACATCATAACTTGGTACGTCTACATAAAGTGCCAAACGATTTACAAATTTTATAACCTAAAAAACGTCAACTGTCAAACAAACGTTAATGACACACAACACGATCTGTCAAAAATTTGCAAGTGAAATTGGAAATTGGAAATATAAACATGCCAAAAATAATACTAACTTTACAAAAAATAAATATGAGCTAAATTAGAAAATAAAAACCCGATTTCTTTCTTATTTTCAAAAATTTATAGACCTTGTGATTAAACACGGCTGCCTAATCTTAGAAAACTACAAAAATTATTTATATTTAGCAATTACATTTTGTATTTTTTTATCGCGCATTATTGGTAACGCCGGCCGTTGATCATGTGATTGATGACGCGCATTACCTGGATCGCCAATTGGACTATATATTGTTTTTAAAGTTTGTTTTTTTAATTGTAGTTGAATTGGTATACAAGAATTACAGGTATAGTCGATTCTTTCACTTGTGTGTCAATTTGCTGGAGGCATTTTACAACTTAGTGGTGGATTATGAGATTTAAATTAATACAACCATCATAAATCATTTTTACTAGTAGTAAAAATGATTTATTATGGTTGTATTTAACTCTCATAATCCAACACTAAGTTGTAAATGCCTCCAGTAAATTGATGAAAGTGAATGAATGCTCTAATAAAAAATGACATTTAAATTTCCCGCTAGCTTCAATTAAATTTCGCGCGCATTCCGTATTTAGTTCCAACCGAAAATAAGAGATGGAAACTGGATTCCAGGCGCAGGATTACAGTATTGCCATTGGTTTTCTTTTAGTGCAATGCAACGAAATAAAAAAAGAAGGAAGGAAACTAAGGTATTATGGTGCATAACTACAAGTGTAACGGAAATACGTCACACACGCCATATTCAAACACCAACCGGCACGAGTTTTCATTGGTAGCCTAACTGTTTGTTTACGTTTTTGTCTTTGACAGTTGACGTATTTAGTGTTCTCAGCCAATGAGCTTCTAAAATCCGCCATATTGAGACGCCATCTAAATTGCATACTGTTGGTGTTATGGTCCTTCCTTCTTTTTTTATTTCGTTGGTGCAATGTTCTGTGTTTATAACGTTGTCTTCAAAGATAATAACTAAGTTCTAAGTTTATTCTCCTTGGTTGTCTTTGACGTTGATAATACGCTTTGTGGTTTTGTATGAAAAATGTCTGAAAATTCAAAGGCTAACCTCGAATACGATTTCGATTTGGATATCGTCAAAGAAGAAATCAAACTTGAACCGTACTTGGGCGATATAAAAAATGAATTCCTTGACAAGCATAATCTCGATGAAACTAACACTAATATTAGCAAAAATTCTGGATGGAATTCGAGGGAGAAAACTGCAATAATTGTAGAGAGTAGTGCACATGAAATGGACACAATAAAAGTCGAAACGAGTGATACAATCAATCTTTTTGAACAGGAAGACCAAAGTAGAAATAAAGAGAATAGTTTTGCATGTGACGTTTGTGAATTTAGAACGACTCATAGATCCAATCTTCAAACTCATAAAAATAACCATTTAATAAAAAAGCCATTTATTTGTAATGTATGTGAATATAGGACTACTTCTAAAAGCAATTTGGCAGAGCATTTGTGTATTCATACCGGGGAAAAACGGTTTGCCTGTAATTTATGTGAATATAAAAGTACAACTAAAGGCAATTTGAAAAAACACACTAGAATTCATACGGGAGAAAAACGGTTTGTGTGTAATATATGTGTATATAAGAGTACAACCAAACAGGATTTGAAGAGACATTTAAATATTCATACAGGAGAAAAACCATTTGCCTGTAAGTTATGTGAATATAAAAGTACATGGAAAAGCTCTTTGAATACACATATGAGAATTCATACGGATGAAAAACCGTTTGTGTGTAATATATGTGGATATAAGAGTACAACCAAACAGCATTTGAAGACACATTTAAATATTCATACAGGAGAAAAACCATTTGCCTGTAGTTTATGTGAATATAAAAGTACAAGTAAAAGCTATTTGAATACACATATCAGAATTCATACGGGAGAAAAACCGTTTGTGTGTAATATATGCGGATATAAGAGTGCGACCAAAACCGATTTGAAGAAACATTTAAATATTCATGCAGGAGTAAAACCTTTTGCCTGTAATTTATGTGAATATAAAAGTACAACTAATAGCCACTTGAAAAGACATATGAGAGTTCATACGGGAGAAAGACAGTTTGTGTGTAATATATGTGGATATAAGAGTGCGACCAAACACGCTTTGAAGAGACATTTAAATATTCATACTGGAGAAAAATCATTTGCTTGTAATTTATGTGAATTCAAAAGTGTAACTAGAAGCAATCTGAAACAACATAATATGAATATTCATAGGGGAGAAAAACCAGTTTCCTGTAATTAATGTGAATAAAAAAAGAGTGTTTAAAATTAAAATAACCGTATTTTTTTGTTTTGTGCTACACTGCAGTAAACACAAGTTACAGCCGTTGCTAAAGTTTTTGACGACATCATGCAAGAAATGTTTTGACGGCTCATTTCTACGATAAATATGGGCAGCAGATAAAGAATTTGCACGCATGTTGACTAGTTTTTCTTAAATATTTGTTTAAATAAGTATAGGAAGTCCCTTTAGAAAATAATTCATTTATTTTTCAACTTTTAAATTCCTTTCTAGCTAATAAAATTATAATTAAGATGCCTCAAAGATGTGATTTTATAGGATGCTGATAAACGATTGATTCACACATTTCTTAGTAGCAACCAATCTCCAACGGTTAGAATTATGCGAACTTAAAGTTAACAAAGTAAACTTCGTAGCTTCAAAATATAGTGTTTCAAACATTTTTGAGTGGAAAATTTTAAAGCGAGCTAAAAGCCGCACTATGTGCGTATCATAATATATCTATATTTATTAAGAGTATCATCCACATTTAGATAAAACTGTGCTTTAATAATGGCGATGAAAAATTATATATTTGTCGCCATCTCGTAAATCTGATATGACTTCACTTTCACATCGTTTAAAATTATCACCTTTATCATGCAAATCACACAAACAAATTAATTTTGTAGGAGGCTTTAACCCTCTATGTTGGCGGCCATATTTCCTTACGAAGTGTAAGTGCCGATATCTTTCCTTTAAATTTTCGTTGCACAGCTTGCAATATTGATTTCTATAATAATGATAAAAGTTAAATTTCTAATATTTTTAACAAATTACCTGTAAAATATTAAAGTAACACAGTTTTACATTTGCTAATCTCGAATTATGTAAGATTAAAACCAGAGCATTTGTTCTTTGTATGTCTATGTAATAAAATCATATTTAATTTATGTAATTTTATTTTATTTCTAAATGACTATATACATTTTCAAAAAAGCAGCTAAGAAATACAAAATTTTATTTTCCCGTGGTCCAGTTACCAGGTCTATAATCGGTGAGTGTAAAATCAGCCCTAATCGATCGTATACCACCTGCTTGTTGTTTTGCATCAACATCCACTAAGGTCCAACCATTTTGTAAAGCATGTTTTTTCAAAAGAGCACCTCCAGTAAGTACAGAACATGCCGTAAAGCCAGCTAATACACTTTTACGCCAGGCTCCAAAAATACTTCCTGCGGCAACCGCACCTAACACCCAATTTAATTTATCATCTTTTCCACGAATATTAGCCGACATATTCTTGACCATTACAAATGTGGTACTCATGCCCAATAGTGGCAAACAAATGTAGGCATATCTTCCGAGGGTTTGAAGATAACCTTTAGGGTACGAATAAAGAAATACATCTGCAGTAGCTATGCCTAAAGACACTACTCCTGCAGTCTTTGTAGCAACTATGAGTTTTTTAAAAGTATCTTCACCATCAGGTGTATCAAAATATTGATATTCTTTAGACATTCTTCAAGAAATTACATAAACTAGATCACAGGATATAAATACCAAAATAACCTCACTTTTTTTCGTCTATTGCGGTTACATTATATCCTTAAAACGATTACGTAGGGGCGAATTAGGTATTGTAAATTGATACTCGCATGAAGTTAGCGTCGTATTCGCCAAACGTCGAACCGTATCCGACTATTAAACCGATCCCAAGGTACACATATAATTATAGTTGCCGTCAACGAAAATGCAAAAAAACACTTGTAAAACCTAATGTAGGTGCCGACTGCAGGTAAAAATAGAAATGTCATTCTGTGGATGTGGCTAAAGTACCAATTCAAAATAATTCAATTTCACAGCCTACCCTAATTGGTTTTTTTATTGATCTGTCTGTATTAATCTATGGTATAATCAAAGGAAAATAAAAAAATCACGTTACTACAACCCACTGCAAAAAAAAACTCAGAATTAGTAACAATTAACAATATAAAACTCGGGTAACGCGTAGGTAAACTAATTTGAACCACTTAACAATAAGCGTTTAGTTATCTCGTTATCTGTCTCAGAAATTTTGTCCGGAAAGTTGACGGACAAAACGGATGTTTTCTGCCGGACAAAATTTGACAATTCAAACTCGCCGGACGTTTCGCAAGTTTGTTGTATCTACGATTTGCTTTAATTGCGCAGGTGCAAAGTGAACAGCTGTTAGTTGAAACCACAGTCTAGTACTAGACTGTGGTTGAAACCTTCGTTTATCATCTTTGGTTGTAATATTAGACAAATTGAAAAAATAACCTACGATAATTATGCAAAGCAAACAAACGAAAACTGAAAATCACAAAACAATAACCTTTCTGAAAATAATGTAGGTTAAAGTGTGGTTAAAAGAAACAAACATCACGTGTTTATTAACAACCTATTCATGCGCACACCACGGATCGTTTGCTTTCCTTACCGGGGTACTTGTCGGACAGATCGGAGAATTCGGAGATTTATTTACTTCTTACGATTCAAAATCTACACACCTCACGATTGGTTCGTTTAAATTTCTCCGTCAACTTTCCGGACAAAATTTCTGAGTCTGAATGCACCTTTAACCTTGGATTCGGTTAGTCGCATACTGGCTCACCGCAAACTTCATGTGGATAAAATTAATAAAAAATGGTATAAGTTTATAGTTAATTGTAATTATCAACAATTCTGCGGTGTTCTTATTCAATTATTGTAGAATAGTAATTATTTATCGCGGTAAAAATTATTTTTGTTGCACGTACCAGTGATGTAACATGAGTGCCGCTGGTGTGCTTTTAAAATTTGTAATAGAAACATAGTAAACATGATATTAACATAAGAAAATCTAAATCCCTGTGGCCAATAATTTTCCCTTGTAATTAATTGATGTATTATAAAAAATTTAATCAAATAAAGAAGTTATTATTCATATTTTTAATAATAAATTACTGCCGCATCGTGTAGACGCAACTTACATAGTCTAAATATATTTTTATACAGCGAGTATTAGTAAATTTTTAGTGACATTTAGTGTTTATGAGTCATTCAGGGATGTCACATCATCAAACTGACAAATCAACCCAACCTAACAATGGCGTCGGACGGCGATGAAATAATAACCGACCAAGAAAAAGTGAGAATAGTGTCCGATTTTATACTTCATTCACCTCCAGGAGAATTTAACGAAGTTTTTAATGATGTCCGAAAATTACTAAACAACGATGACCTTCTTAAAGAAGGTGCAAGTGGAGCATTCGCTCAGTATAATAAGGACCAACTAACTCCTGTTAAAATAGAAAATGCGGATTCTTTGGTGCTGATTACAGAATACAACGATCTAGGAAGTAATAGATTTTTTGATCCGCGTAGCAGACAGTCGTTTAAATACGATCATTTAAGAAAAGATGCTTCGGATTACCAGCCATATACTCCAGATGCCTCGACAGAGCCCTGGAGAGCAGCTTTAGACGCAGAATTTATACAGTATGCAAGAAATCATTATAAAGACGGAGTATGTAGCGTTTATGGTCGTAGTCAGCCAGGTGGTATCATCACAATAACGGCCTGTATAGAAGACCATCAGTTTCAGCCTAAGAATTTTTGGAACGGACGATGGCGTTCACAGTGGTTTATTACTCTTAACGGGAGCTCTACGGCAGAAATACGTGGTGTCTTAAAAGTCCAAGTTCACTATTACGAAGAAGGCAACGTTCAGCTAGTAAGTTCGAAAGAAATTAAGGAAACCGTTAATGTGTCAAATGAAGTACAAATGGCAAAAGAGGTTGTACAGTTAATTGAAGAATCGGAAAATCTTTACCAAACCGCAATATCGGAAAATTATCAAACAATGTCTGACACAACCTTCAAGGCGCTACGCAGATTATTGCCCGTTACACGTACGAAAATCGATTGGAATAAAATAGTTTCATATAGTATTGGTAAAGAGTTGAAAACTCAATGATAAGTGGACTTTAAAGCTGGCTATCTGTCAAACACTGTGCGCCTTGTTATTGCTTGGAAGGTTTTGTACATACGGCCAGGTTTTGTTGAGTTTACGACAGTGCAGGGATAGCCATTTAGCATAATTTATTATGAAAACGTAGCTTCATTATTATATTATATTATTATTATTATTATTTTTACGGACTGCCAAGTCAGATTTACTAAATTTCATAAACTTTCTTTTTAATCCGTTTTCCCCCGTAAACTTTTTTATAGTATTATTTAATGTCAATTTTTTCATGTAAGAAGTTAATTAAATGTAATTGTTTTAACTTTATATAAGCACTGCGTGAAAGTATTCTATCCCTGTGGAACAAACGGAATGTGCAATATGTTAGGCACAAGTACCGTTGCTTTTTTTAGTTACTTCGCTTATGTTGTATACAATATTATATTTGATTTTTATATAATTCCTAACCTTTATTTTATAAGTTTACATTATTAATGTGCATTTGTTATCATTCTTCATGCTAGTAGTTTCCATATTTGTAAATCAACTAGAAAATTCTATGAATTTGCTGCCCAAATAATAAAATAATTTATATCTTGTTAAATTCAACCGTTGTATGGGTTATTTTTAAATAAAAAACATAAACCTATCTTATAGTTTTACCTTTGTTTAATAGAAGTTGCTGATGGTATTTATTTTTATTTAATTTGTAGCATTAATTTTTGTAACTTAGTATTTATTATACCTAAAAACGCAAGAAACATTAAAATTTAATTTGTTTTGTGTATTTTCGTTTAAATTTATATTAAGAAACGATCGCAGAAATTCTGTTTTTAAGTTTTTATGTTTAGTACATTTTCAAAGTAGTGCTTTATACTTGATCTGCGCAGAGTATTGAAAACTCATTCATTACCGATGTACATAAATCAGATAAAATATATTTTCTCTAAAGGTTTGTTGCGGCAAGTTTACCATTTTATATTTCTTAGTTGGGTTTTTCAGCACCAGTTGCTAAAATAGGATTAAATTAATGAACTAATAACTCACGTAATGTTTCAGAAACAAGTCTATCTCCTTATTCTAACAAATCAAAAGAACTTTAAAACGAACAAAGTTTTGTAATTTTATATGACATGCAAAATTGTTGAATTCTGTTCTAGCAACCGGTGGTGAAAAACTCAACTAAGAAATATAAAATATGTTCTTATATATTTTCATTTACCTAAAGCCGCGTTGACATGGGTCGCGAATCACGAACGTGAGCCACGCTTTCGTAAATCACGTACCGTGAAATATGAATCGTAAGTTCTTTTCACGAACCGAAATAATTCTGTTCATGATAAGATCAAACCTGTTTGATTTTTGTTTCGTTTAGTCAATCGTGAGCAGTGCAAGAAGACAGTTGTGTTTATCATGGCTGCTCATATTTTAAAAATGAATGACGCAGATACCAGTTTCTAGAATTATATCAAAATGACCCGGTTTTGTGGGATCCAACTAGAGAGGACTATAAAAAACGGGAGTCCCGTGCAGCTGCAGCAAGAAGAATTGCTGCTGCAATGGAAGTTGAAGGCTTTACAGACATCCATGTAATAATGAAATTCAAAAATGTACGTAGCTCCTACTAACAAGAATTTTAAAAAATTTCTCAGAGTATGAAATCTGGGAGTTCTTCTGACGGGGTTTATATCCCTAAAGTGAGGTGGTTTAAAATAATGGATTCTTTCCTCAAACCGCAAGTAAAAGCAAGAGAAACCCAATCAATGGTCGTGGTCGCAAGCAAGGTAAAAGTAAAAAACAAGGGTTGTAGGTCCTACACTACACTACAATAAAAATGCAATAATTTCAGTGAGAAGGCTGTGCCTGTTTATTTTTTAATAATTTTTCAAATCGTGGTTCTATTTTTGAGACGCACATAACCAAATCATTTTCTAATTGAAGTCTATTTCAAGAATTAGTAGCACAAAAAACAGGAGTTAAGATTATAGTAGAAGAGGCATACAAGGTAGGAAAACAAGAAACCCAGAGCATAGTAGTAGCTAAACTACAAAAATTTGAACAGAAATTGGAAGTACTCAAGCAGAAGTATAAATTGGGAAATGAGAAAATTTATATTGATAGTGACCTGACAATCGAAGAACAAATGGTACAGGCTGAGATAAGGAAGCTGGCCAGAGAAGAAAAACAACAAGGGAAATCCATTAAAATAGGGTATAGAAAACTTGAAATAAATGGTAAAAGATACGTGTGGAATGAGCAGGAAAGAAGCAAAAAACTAAATAATGAAAGGACGGCTTTTCTGACGACGACTTCGGCAAAGAACACTGCAAATGATAAAAGGAACAATAATACACAACTGAAGCAATGGAAATTAGGCACCTGGAATATAAGAGGCATTAACGGCAAGGAAATGGAGCTTATTGAAGAATTTAAAAAATCTGATATAGCAATATTAGTACTGACTGAAACGAAAAAGAGAGGTAAAGGATGTATAGAGATGGAAGAAGGCCACGTCATGTTTTACAGTGGGGTGGATGATGCAAAAAGGGCAAGTGCGGGAGTGGCGTGCTTAATTAATAAAAATTGGATAGATAAAATCATCGACTACAAGTTCATCTCTGAAAGGTTAATGCGTATTGATGTAAAAGTGCATAAAAAAGTATATACAGAGACAGCTGTGTATGGACCAAGTGAAAATGACAGCAGGGATAAATTTTGGGAGACACTACACGAAGAAGTGGAGGATAAAAAAGGAAATTTAATCGTAATAGGTGATTTGAATGGTCGAGTAGGGAACAACCTAGAAAGCTATGAGCATATATAATAATAATAATAATAATAATGTTTATTGGAAAACACAGTGTACAAGTAAATTTGATACATTAATGTTTAATTAAATTTATATTATTTTAAGATTGTAGATTCACATAAGTGTTTCAAAATAAACAATTTCAGTCTAATTCACTAAAGTAAATACATACTTGTGTGTGAATTTTTATACTTAATCTAATGGTAGCATTGCACTAAATACTTAGATATAAAAAAAACTTAACTTGATCATAATAATAATAAATGGAATATATTTGGTTTTGTTAAAGTTAATTGTTAATAGTTTGCTATCAAACCAATTTTTGATTTGCAGTAGGTCATTTTCTGCTTTCTGTTGAAGATTGCTCCAGGTGCTGTCCTTGTATAATATGGCTGTGTCATCGGCAAACGATATGATTTTTCCTGTTGATTTGAGATCGAAGAGCTCATTTATGTATATTGAGAAGAGCAGTGGTCCTAAGACTGTAGCTTGCGGTACCCCACATTCTACGATTCCCTCTTCGCTTAATGTGCTCCCCACTCGTACATACTGTGGTCTGTCACTCAAATAACTTTCGAATAGTTTATTGGCTTTACCTCTAATTCCGACATTATTAGGGGTTTCTAATAATTGTTGGTGGTTAACTGTGTCAAATGCTTTTGCCAAATCTATGAAAACACATAGTGTTTTTAAATCAGAGTCTAGGGTGCTTTGAATTTCTGTTAAGAGCTGTATTATTGCGCCTTGTGTAGATTTCCCTTCTTGAAAGCCATATTGGGATGGTGATATAATTTTATATTTATTAAGAAAACTTGATATTCGGCTTTTAAGTAGCTTTTCAAAGATCTTTGCTAAGCTGGAAATTAGTGAAATAGGTCTGTAGTTTTCTGCAACCTCTTTGTTACCATTTTTATATATTGGCTTGATAATAGCCATTTTAAATTCTCTTGGGTAAATAGCAGTTTCAAACACTTTATTTATTACTATGGCAATTGGATTTGATAAAGTTTTCCTATGTTTAATTAAAATTTCAGTTGTTATGTTATCAATTCCAGGTGCTTTGTTTATTTTTAATCCTTTAATAACACTTTCAACTTCATTTTCATCTGTAGGCACGATAAAAAACGTATTGTGGTTAATCCTACTACTATGTTTGAATTGTATCTGGGGCTTCTGTATCTTATTTGCTAAAGTTTTACCAATGCTAGTGTAATGCTTATTAAATGCATCTGCAATTTCTTTGTCGGTGGTTACTGCGATGCCTAAATTGTTATGTATTTGTTTTATCTCACATTGTTTAGAGTTTGCTGGAGTGAGTGCCTTCACTGTGTTCCACATACTTTTGCTATCAACCTTGTTATTTAGCATGTCTCTGAAGAAATTGTTTTTAGCAGTTCTAATTAACGAGTTCAGCCTATTCCTATATGTAGTGTATTTAATTTTTGTATCTTCATTAGGGTTTTTCTTCCAATCATTATACAGTTTTTGTTTTATATTTGTTGACTTTACGAGTCCGTTGGTTATCCATTGTTTTCTTTTAAAATTTTTATTATTTATTAATATTGTTGTTGTAGATTCTAAAATTGATTTCTTAATCATATCTGTAAGATATCGAGCTGCCTCTTCAGCGTCCTTTTGTGGAAGTTCTTTTGCCAAATTAGCTTGTTCTAGAATATTTTTAAGTTTATCATGGTTCAGTCTTTTTATGTGTTTTATATTATTACTCGTGGAAGTATTTATTTTGTCTGCAAATTTTAGTGTATTCATTATTGCAAAGTGATCAGTTAAATCATTTTCAAACACGATTGGTGTGCAGTTGCTGAGGGTATCGTTCGTTTTTATGAATATGTGGTCCAGACATGATTTTGAGTTGTTTACAACCCTCGTGTATTCATTTATTAATGATATGTACCCTGCCTGATTTAATATGTTTAGGTATTCATTACTATAATCGTAATTTCCAAGTATGTCAATATTGCTATCACCTATCAAAAAGTTATATTCACCTTTTGGTATATTTTTGAGGTAATTTTCTAATTCTTTATTAAAGGCATGTGGGCAAGTTGATGGTGATCTATAGAGTGCAGTAATATTAATTGTTTTATTTAGATGTTTCAGTTTTATTTCGATCACTTTGATGTTGCCTAATGGTCGTACTGTAGTGACATAGTTATAATGATTTTTGACGTACACTACGACTCCGTCATTCTGATTCAATTCTCCTTCATTGTATATTATGTTATAGCCGTTTAAGTTAAAATAATTTGGATCAGGTATAAACCAAGTTTCTGAAAACACCATGATGTCAAAAAGCTCATCAAACTGGCTTATAAATATAACCATTTCATCATAGTTTTTTGTGAGACTTCTTATGTTTTGATGAAGTAAGTTAAAACTTGTTTTTCCTATCCCTAGCTTAAGTTTACATTGTTCTATGTTGTTAACTATTTCAGTTGTGGTATCATTATTTTCAAAATCTCTGATATACTGATCCATTAATTTAGTAATTATATTTGGTTCTAGAGGCTGCTAAGTTTATATAGTGCTTAAGCGTCGGGCATTCTTTATCGTATGATGTGTGATTTGTATTATGATTTAATTTGTAGTTTATGTTGGCTTGGGTACAGTTTGTGCAGTTCATCTGTTTTTTATCACAGTTCTCTTCACGGTGAGTTCCAGCACAATATGCACAGGATTGATTGTTTTTACAGTACTTACCGCTATGTTTGTAGCCATTGCAGTTATTACAACGTGTTACGTTGAAATCTTCATAAACTGAGCATCGTTGCCATCCTACATATAGTTTTCCATGATTCATGATCCTATGAAATATTTTTGGTGACATTTCTACAAATGCTGTGTAGGTGCTTTTTGTTCGTTTATATTTTATGTAGGTTACTTTAAATATTTCTTCATCCATAACGTTGTTCTGCGATTTTAATATACGTTCTAATTCATCTTGTTCGTATTTAGTGTTAATGGATACTACTTTAACCCTTGGATTTTTTAATAGATCTTCCTTAATAATGTATTTTTCACTTAGCCCTGAGTTAAGATGTTCTTTCAATGACTGTATTTGGTTTTCATGTTCACACTGTATTACTATGCTGCCTTCTCGGTTTTCTTTTATCTGTCTAATTCCTATTTTTAGTGTTTCGGGTTTGATTTTGTTATAAAGATCATTTTTAGTTTCAGTAGAAGTCTGTATACCTTTTGGTTTTAAAATTATGCTTGCAGTGTTTTTGCCTTTGTGGTGGGCTTCTGCTACTTCCGAGTTATTAACGATTTTTGCATACGACACTTTCACTTCGCTGTTTGTGTTAAAATTTTCCATGTGCAATATTTTTTCATTTAGGAGTTGATTTTTATCTTCCATTTCCTGTATTAGTTTTTTTAATAGAATATTTTCGGCCTCTAGTGTTTCTTGATCACCTTTGTTTCCTTGGTTCTGTAACGTTTTTGCTTCGTATGATTCTAATTTTGTTTCGAAGTCATTTTTTTCCTTAGTGATATACTTAATCTTATCCTGTAATTGCTGGTTTAGTTCATTTAGTAAATAATTTTCCATTTCTACATTGTTCAGGTTATTAATTTGCTTTGCTCTATAGGTTATGTTTCTTTCACAACAAATTATCCTTGTTTTATCCAGTTTTACACATCTTTTTCTTTCTACGCAACTATTGTGATACATTTCCCCACATTTTACACATACACATATTTGGTTTACCTTTTTATTTTTGCAACACTTGAAACTTAAATCTGGAGGTTCATCCAGATCACTTTTACTGTCCGCCATTAAGTTGGATATAGTTGGAAAATTTGGAGAAACTGTGGTAAATAACAACGGGCTACGAATTATAGACTTCTGCGTCTTGAATAATTTATTTGTAGCAAATACGTGGTTCCAACACAAGAACATTCATAAATTTACGAGAGAAATGGAGAGTAGAGGGGAAAAATCAATTATTGATTTAGTCCTACTGGAAAAATCGAATAAGAGTATAGTAATAGACATCAGAGTAAGACGAGGATATGAATTGGACACCGATCACTTCCTGGTAGAAGCTAAACTGAAAATCGATGAACATGAAACAAATATTACAAAAGTGAAACCAAAAGAAGTAACGTCGATAACCATAAAAACCTATAAATTACAAAACCCAGAAGTAAAGCAAAAATACAATTCTTTGATAAGACAGCAAACACATTACATGGAAAAAGAGTCAGAATACCAAGGCGTGGAAGAGTTATGGGCCGAATTTAAAAAAATAATAAAAACAGCTGCGGAACAAGCTTGCGGTACAACTAAAAATAGTAACAAAAAGAAAATTACGGCGTGGTGGAATAACGAAATAAAGCACGAAGTAAAGAAGAAAAAACTGGACTGGAAGAAGTACCTTAGCCCACGAAGCGATGAGAGTTATAAACAATATAAAGCACAGAGAGTCAAAGTTAAAACAATGATAAAAGAAGCCAGAGTAAAAGCGTGGGAGGACTTTGGGAATAAAATGCAGGAAAACAGTGCTGGAAATGCCAAAATGCTTTATCGAGTGCTGAAAGGATTAAGGAAAACAAAAAAAAATGCAGTCAGAGGAATAAAAAGCAAAGAAGGAATACTTTTAACATCAGAAGAACAGATCACGGAAAGGTGGTTTGAATATTTTAGGGAACTGCTTGATGCAAAACAAATCTCAGAAGGGAATATAAGGACGCGACATGTAAATTATACTCAGAATAACGGATTAAAGCAACAAGAAATAACAGAAGATGATATAAGCGTGGAAGAAGTTAAAGAAGCACTGCAGAAACTAAAAACTGGAAAGGCCGCTGGGTTAGATGGAATCAAACCTGAAATGCTGAAGTATATGGAAGCTGAGGGAATATCGATACTCCACAAAATTTTCCTCGTAGCTTGGAAAAGCAAAAGAGTGCCTAAAGATTGGAATATTGCAGTAATTGCACCGCTACATAAAAAAGGGGACAGTACATTGTGCAACAATTTTCGTGGAATCTCACTACTAAGCACAGCTGCCAAAGTATACGAAAGGATTTTAGAAAAAAGAGCAAGAAACATACTGGAACCAACAATAAGTGACAACCAGAGTGGTTTTAGAGCAGGCCGAAGTGTGCATGACGGGATATTTAGTGTAAGACAAATTCAAGAAAAAATAATCCGGTTTCGAGGAAAAATCTACGTATGCGCAATCGACCTTGAAAAGGCGTTCGACAGTGTCTCAAGGGAAGAAATATGGAAGATATTACAAAATCGTGGAATCAGTGTCAGTTTACTAGAAGCAATCACCAGCCTTTATGAAGAAACAAGGACTGTAGTCAGAGTGAGAGGCCTATGCACAAAAGAATTCTTAACAAACAGAGGAGTTAGACAAGGGGCAATACTGAGCCCATTACTCATCTTTATCGTGGTAATGGACGAGATCGCCAAAATGGTAAAAAGCAAAACCAAAGGAGCCGTTATAGGAGTGAGAAACCTAAAAAGCGTGACAGTTAAAAGCTTATTGTATGCTGACGACTTACTGCTGTTTGCAAACAACAAACCAAATTTACAAAAAAGGACTGTGGCCTGGAAAAATGCAATGGAAGTATTCAACCTAAGAATTAACTACGGCAAAACTGAAACAATGCTAATAGCACGAGAATATGAAGATATGAATTTAGTTATAGATGGTGAAAAATTAAAACAATCATCAAAGATAAAATACTTGGGAGCTATCATAGATGGAGAAGGAAATCTCGAGAAAGAAGTAAATAACAGAATAAGTGCTGCCGCCAGATTGTTTAGTGCCTTAAATAGGCCATTCTTAAGTAAAAAGGAAGTAACTAAAAATACAAAGATGAAAGTATACAACTCTGTGTGTGTCCCGATTTTAACTTATGGATGCGAGTCGTGGGCTATTACTAAAAAACTGAAAAATAAAATTAAAGTGTGTGAAATGAAGTTTCTCCGAAAAATAGAAGGCGTCAAGAGGCAAGACAGAATACGTAACGATATTATACGAAGCAACTTGAATGCTGAACAAATACAAGACAAGGTGGCTTGACAACAGCTAAGATGGTTTGGTCACCTCGTCAGAATGCATGAAAATAGAAAAGTAAAGGATATATGGGAATCGAAATCTGACAAGAAGCTGCCAAGAGGAAGGCCGAAAAAGCTATGGAATGAAGGAATAGCACAAATACTCCAAGAAAAGGGGAGTAGCTGGCGAGAAGCAGTGAAAACTGCTAAAGACAGAAAAAAGCGGAAACTGTTCTGTAAATGAAAAGAAGAAAATCTCGACACCGATTAGGTATAAGAGATCATCGATTAAGTAAAGTTCTTTTCTTAGTTTTTATGTCCACCATTGAAGAGAACGTTAGTTTACATAGGTAGGATGTAGCGAATGGCACTAATAAGTTCAAAGCTTCCCTTGTCAGGTCTAGATATTCTTGTTCTCTCTTCATCCAAAAGACATCAATCTTCTGCGAATTAAATTCCATTTTAAGCATGCCGTCAGCAGCAAGATCTATAAGATTTTCATTCATCTTTATTGTGGTAAGATCAGCCAGTTGTACTGACATATCCAAAAAGGGATTTAGTATCCATCTTTGTCCATTGCCAGCTTCAGCGACCTGTTCTGGAAAGCAACTTGATAGTATCGCTCCATATTATGCAAGCTCAGCATCATGCAAGGAATGTGAGTAGTTACTACCAAGGAATGGTCCGTTATGACAATCTTCTGAACGCAAGGGAAAGACTCGTATTCAAAAAGGTTGAAAAACACTGCTCTAGACAGCCTGTAATTGAAAATACGTTCTGCTCTAAATAAATTTCTTTTACTACAGGTATACAGCTTGAGTAGAGATGTTGTTAAAGGAAATGCAACATCAGCGACAATAACTGTAATTGAGGGAATATTGAGCATATTTGCCTCCTTAGCTTCATTGAGGCTAGAGTTTTGCCACACACTCCCATTTGATGCTCTGCCTTTTGCCCCGACATCAATATACAGGGTGATTCTTGACTTATATGCATAATTGCGAGGAATGATAGTTCGTGATCAGGGCCGTCTTAACAAATTTGAGCGCCATGGGCTAAAAAACATATAAAATTATCGCATTTACCTTGAATTGTATGGCACCTAACTTCACCATCGAAGAACTCATGGACATGGTATTAACGTACGGGGAAGTACACCAAAATTCAGTAGCTTTTTTTACGAATAAAAGAAGCTCCAATTTGACAACTAGTGACTAATACCCCAATGCAATTTGGGAAGTACCATTTGGTTTGAAATCCATTTACTATTTCTAACCATTGATTTTCTTCATCTGGCACGTAGAACAAAATAATATTATTAGATGTAATGAAGTACAATTTTTTTCTTTTGTTATAGGAAGATCCAGATAGAAGAAATTACAGTGCAAAAAATACTGTATCGGAAAATAAGGAGCCAGCTACACTTGAAGATAATGCTATAGCATCGCAACAATTTAACCAAGAACAACCATCCACATCTAACGAGGTGCAATGTCAAAATGATCCTCTAAAAAAAAAGTTTCAACCTACTACTCCAACCACATTCTCTAAAAAGAAGGTATGTTTGGCACCTGCTGGAAATGACATTAATTCTGCGATAGAAAAACTAGACGACATTTCTAAAAGAGCTGCTAATGTTAGTGTATCGAAAGAAGATTGCTTCGATCATTTTGGGAGATATGTAGCGTCTCTTTTACGAACTTTACCACGAGATAGATCATCCCAACTACAATCGGAAATAGTTTCTATAATTTTGAAACCGATGATTCCCACATATCCAATACCCTCTAGGCCTAGGCCATATTCGCAATACTCAAATTACACTGCTAACTCCAAAACTATTCAAAGCGGACCTCAATCGGATGAGAATATTCAAAACAGGACCCAAGATTCTGTTTTTCAGCTGAAAATACGCAGGATGATTTGATCTTTGAGTTGTCTTCGGCAATGTGCAATTAGTGAAGATATACTTATTTGTATTTGATTTGGAAAAATATATTGTTTGCAAACTATGAAAATTTTTATTACCCTCTTGTTTGAATATCGAAGATGATTCTTCTATGAATTTACTTATCAACGATTTGGGAACCCTAAATAAATATTCTAAACTTTTAAAAGAGTCCCCAGTAGCTAAATATCGAAGTATTATTTCCAGTTTTAGTTTGGCCGGTAGAGCTTCCCTCATATTAGTGTCATTTTTTTGAATTTTGGGGCTAACGAGTTCCAATAAATACTGAAAATGGTGTTCCGACGTTCTAAGCAAATTTTTAAAATCTTCAGGATACTCGAACATTTCTTTAATTAAATTAGCATGACTTCTTTGGAGAATCCATTATCGTCTGTTGTTTCTTTTTCTTGCCAAATTTTTTTTTGAAATACTGCCTGCTATCACTCCACACTAGAGGTGTGTCGGTCGTGAACGATTCGTTCAAAAAGAACGAATCAGTACACTGAATCGAATGAATCGAGTCCTTACTACCAAGTGAATCGATTCACTAATTCACTCGACTCGGCATGGAAGTCCGCGGACTGCGGAGCCGCCGTACTTTAAAAAGTATGGACATAAAGCGAACGATTGTCATACAAAAAAGAATACCAAACCAAACGGTTATAAAGCAAGGTCGTCAACTTCAGCATTCTGCGTAGGTCTTTCCGCTGAGAATGCAAGTCAGTACGACTGGTACATTGATTCTGGTGCATCAACGCATATGACTATGCGAGAGGATTGGTTAGAAGAAAAAATACCTCCTCAAGTAAAAGAAATAATCGTGGCTAACAATTCAGTCCTACCCGTGACAGCAACAGGTATCGTTAATCTAGATATATGTTGTAATAGGAAAATGAGCACGATTCAGGTTAAAAATGTACATTATGTACCCAATCTGTAGACAAATCTACTTTCGGTGAGTCAAATAGTGAAGAATGGTCACACAGTTATATTTAATGAACAGGGATGTGAAATTTATCGTGAAAAACAGTTAATAGCTACGGCAAAGTTAGTGAACAATATGTATAAACTAGATAAGTGGAACAATCTTGTGCTAGCAGTTTCAGCAAAATCGGACATTTCATTGTGGCATCGTAGACTAGCACATATTAATTATAATGATCTAACCAAACTTAAAAACCGTTTAGTGACGGGTGTTGAATTCAGCGATAACAATGATAACAAAACATGCCTTCCGTGCATAAAAGGCAAGCAGTGTCGACTACCGTTTGAACACATTGGTTTAAGAGCAACAGAAATCTTGGAGTTGGTGCATTCAGACTTGTGCGGGCCAATGGAAACCAGGTCAATAGGTGGAGCTAAATACTTTTTTACTCTGATTGACTACTTCTCGAGAAAAGTATTTGTGTATTTTTTGGAATCAAAAGCTCAAGTTAAAGAGATTTTTGAAGGTTTCAAGCTTATGGTGGAAAATCAAAGTGGTAAACATATCAAAACATTGCGCACGGATAACGGCACAGAATATTGCAATGGTAACTTTGAAGCTCTGTTGCGCAAATCTGGCATTCGACATGAAACCACTTGTCCGTACACACCAGAACAGAACGGTTTAGCAGAAAGGATGAACAGAACCATCGTTGAAAAGGCAAAGTGCATGCTTTTCGATGCCGAGTTGACTAAAGACTTCTGGGCCGAAGCAACTTCAGCGGCAGTATACATTATAAATCGTTCGCCATCAAAAGGATTGGAAAAAACTCCCGAAGAACTATGGTCAGGTAAGAAACCAGATTTAAATCATCTAAGAGTTTTTGGTTCCAGAGCCATGGTACATATTCCAAAACCACAGCGGCAAAAATGGGACCCCAAGTCCAGGGAATTAATTTTTGTGGGTTATTGTGAAACTACAAAGGGTTACCGATTAATTCATCCGAGCAACAAAAGACTGGTAAAAAGCCAGGATGTTGTTTTTATCGAAAATTCCAATGTAACAACCGCTGTAGAAAAAACGGAAGCCGTACTGGAATTTGAAGAGCTGACGGATGAAGTGGGGGAGCCAAGTAGTGAACTAAACCAAAATCATGTAGATCCCTTTGACATCGAAACACCAATCAAGGACGATGAAGTGGATACCGACATAGCAGAATCCGAAAATAATCCAAGAAGATCCAAACGGGAACCAAAACCAAAGAACATGGACGATTATGTAGTGTATTCAGCATTTGCAGGTAAATCAGCTGATCCGTCAACGGTTGAAAAAGCGTTACAGGGACCAGATGCTGAATATTGGAGAAAAGCCTTGGAGGAAGAATACAACTCACTTGTGGAAAACAAAACTTGGACTCTTGCCGAATTACCTTCCAACCGTAAGGCGATAAACAGTAAATGGGTGTTTAAAACGAAGAAGGACGTAGATGGAAATATTCAACGTTATAAGGCGCGTCTAGTCGTCAAGGGCTGTGTTCAAAGAAGAGGCATAGATTACGAAGAAACATATTCTCCCGTGGTCAGGTATAGTTCTATTAGATACCTGTTAGCCTTAGCCGCAAAATACGACTTGGATATTGATCAAATGGATGCAGTAACAGCCTTTCTGCAGGGTGAACTTGAAGAGGAAGTATACATGGCTCAACCGGAAGAATTTCAACTGGGTAACAAGGTATGCCGTTTGAACAAAGCAATCTACGGACTCAAACAGGCAAGCAGACAGTGGAACCAGAAATTGGATACCACAATTAAAGAACTCGGGCTGAATCAGTCAAAGGTAGATCCCTGTATATATTACAAACTAAAAGATCAGAGCATGCTGTTTGTTGCTGTTTATGTAGACGACCTGCTAATACTTTCAAATGACGTGAATGAAAAGAACAAGTTAAAAAGGGAACTTTCGAAAAGGTTCAAAATGAAAGACCTAGGCGAGGTTCAATCTTGTGTAGGTTTACGCATCAGAAGGAATCGACAACAAGGAAAAATTTATCTGGATCAGCAGCAATATTTAGAGGAGATGTTAACGAAGTTTAATATGTCTGACTGTAATCCGGTTGCCACTCCTGCCGATCCAAATCAGAAGCTTACCAAGGATATGGCACCAAAAGACGATCATGAAGCACAAGAGATGCTTAAAGTGCCATATCAAGAGGCAGTTGGAAGCATTTTATATGTTGCTCAAGGCACTCAACCAGATATTGCGTTTGCAGTGAACACCGTTAGTAAGTACAACAGCAATCCAGGTAAAGCGCACTGGAATGCAGTGAAGAGGATACTTCGATATCTGAAGGGAACCAACGAACTGAAATTGGAATTTTCAGGTGACTCAAGTAATCAATTAATTGGATATTGTGATTCAGATTGGGCCAGCGATTCAGACGATCGGCGTTCCTGCACGGCCTATGTTTTCACCAAACAAGGAGGAGCAATTTGCTGGAGTAGCAAACGTCAGCCTACAGTTGCTCTATCAACAACCGAAGCTGAATACATGGCCTTGTCATCGACAACACAAGAGGCGTTGTGGCTGCAGCAGTTAGAAAGTGAACTAACTGTCGAACAAGGACAGGCGACAATCAACTTGTTTTGTGATAACATAAGCGCAATAAACTTAGCCTCAACAGAAGCCTACCACGCTAGGACAAAACACATAGATGTGCGACATCACTTTGTCAGACAGAAAATTTTGGACGGAACTATTAAACTGACCCATGTCAACACAGAGGTGATGGTGGCTGACAATCTCACCAAAGCAACACCAAAAGATAAACATCGTTTTTGCACATCTAAAATAGGACTTTCAAATTAGTTAATCACGTTCTAGTGGGGGTGTTGGGAATAGAACATTAATATAGTAGTTAGTAACTTAACATTTGTTGTGTTTGTACTTATAGTAAATTTAAGTCTATTGCTATTGGTAGACGTGGCTCTGCTGTTTGTATAAATACCATCCGTAACTTAATAAAACTCTCTTTCCTGTGTTAACGTTCAATGTATAAGCTTGTGTTTTATTTCATCATGTTTCGCAATTAAATCTTGGCGACAGTGAGAAAATCTTTGATTGACTGAAGAGTAAAGTTTATTAATCAGATACAGTTTGTATATTGTATATTGGTAGTTTAGTACTTTTACATGACTGAAATTTTTAAATACAATTTGTAGAATGTTAAGATCGTTTAAATTATCTTAACATACATCCATCCATCCAATGGCGCTACAGTCCAAATCGGACTTTGGCCTTCCCAATTTTCCCCGTCTAAAGCCACCCTTTTCTAGTTGGGGGTTGCCAGCATGGTCTGTGCATCCCATTTTATTTTATCTTGCCAGTGGGCCCCTAGTCTTCCTACTGGTTGTGTGTCTTTTGGAGTATTTTCTTTACTATTCTTGACTCATTCATTCGTTGAATATGTTCGGCCTATTTAAGTCTCTGTAGTTTGGTGGAGGTTGCAGCATTGGCTTTCTTAAACAGTTGATATATCTCATGGTTATATCTACGTCACCACTGGTCGTCCTCCTTGATTGGTCCATATATCCTCTGCAAGATCCTCCGTTCAAATGCATTAATGGCTGCTTCCGCTCTTTGTGACAGTATCCATGTCTCGTCACCATAACACAGTACCAGTATTGTTTTGTAAAGTCTCAGCTTAATTTCTCTGTGTACATTGCTTGACTTAAATGTGGACGATAGGCTGTAATATGTTTTGCTTGTTTTATTAATCTGCCTTTGTATCTCCTTCATTTCGTTCGGTTTGTTGGAGATGTTGATATATGAAGTCATTCACTATTTCGAAATTCAGGTCCCCTATTGTTAGGTTCTGACCCCTTGGGTCTGCATGAGTACATTGGTTATTGTCCTCATTGACTTCTAGGCCGATCTCTGCCGCCGCATTTTCGAGTTCTATATACATTTCTTTGATGATGTGTATGTTTCTTCCAAGGATGTTAATGCCATCAGTAGTTCCTGCTATTTGGCTGGATTTATAAAACAGCGATGCATTGACGTCCACTGTAACATTCCGCACCGCATGTTCCAGTGTAAAGCTGAATAAAAGGGGGAGGCAGCCCATGTTAGGTTTCCGCTTATTTTCACTTTGCTTTCAGAGTTATCCATTGTCCAACTGGGATGTTGAAATCCATCATGAAGCTGTATAGTTTCTCTCTGTTGATATTATCGTATGCTTATTTAAAATCTACATACAGTTGGTACACGTCTATGTTGAACTCTCAGCACTTTTCTGATATTTATTTTACTGCAAACAGCTGGTCTATGGTTGATCGTCCTGCCTTAAAACCTGCCTGATTTTCACCTATTATACTTTCCGATATCGGCTGTAATTTGTTTCTCGGTATGGTGGTAAATGGCTTGTAGGCCATATTTAACAATGAGATTCCTCTGAAGTTTTTGCAGTTAAGTTTGTCCCCTTCTTTGTGTATGGGGCATATTATGCTGCTTCTCCATTTGCCTGGCATAGTTTCTGTTGTCCATATTTTGCTTATTAGGTTTGTTATCGCCGGCATAAGATCCGATCCTCCATGTTTTAATAGCTCGGATGGTATGTTGTTGATTTCAGGTGCTCTATTACTGGTTAATGCGTTTATTGCATTCGCAAATTCTTCTCATGTGGGTGGCTCAGAGAATTCTTCGTTTTCTGTGGGCTCTGTTCTTGTTTTGAGTTTAGCAGCTCCTCCATCTACTTTGGACTGTCTTGTCTCGACATAGATTGGTGTTTGGTTTGTATCCGCTTTTGAAGATGTTGATTTGCTTGTATGCCTTCCTGATATTGTTACTCTCGAAATCTTTTTGTAAGCTTAGCAGAGTTTCATTGATGGCGGCTCTCTTCTTTCTTCTAAATAGTTTGTTTGTTGTTCTTCTGGCTTCTTCATATTTAGTCTTCGACGCTCTTGTTAGATATGTGTTGTAGTTTCTGTTTCTCTTTTAAAGTTATTTCGCGCTCTTCATCAAACCAATCTCTACAACGTGCTTTAAGTGCATTTTCTATTGTGGTATCTGCTGCTTCTACGATTGCTTCCTTTTGATGTATTCTCACTCTTCTTCCAGTGTTGCTGTTACTTGCCTTCGGTTCAAGTTTTTTCCTATTTCCCTTTGGGATATACTGTTAGTATCTCATTTTCTTTTAGACTTTCAATATTATATTTTTCTTTACACTGATTTCGTGTTACCTTCCTGCTGCTAATATGGTTTCCTAAGATTGCCTTCACTAGGTAGTGGTCGGAGTTCATACTGGCTCCACGATACGATCTGATATCCAGTATACTTGACGCACATCTTCTCACGATAGTTAAGTGTCCGATTTGATTGCAAGTTTTTCGATTGGGTGATACCTGATACCCATGTGTGAAAAATATATTGAGCTGATAGATATAGGTACTTTTGCTTTTAGCAAACTCGATCAGTCTTTTCCCATTATCGTTGGACTTTTGGTGCCTTATTATTGGCTGGTAGTGTTCTTCTTTTCCTAGCTTTGCGTTTAGGTTTTCAATAATGACATTTGCGTTGTTCAAAGAGTTTGTGTCATAGGTTCTTTCCAGTAAGTTGCTTACTATGAAGGCTACTCATAGTTCATGGTCGTCTGTTTCCTTTCCACTGTACAGGATTGTGCGAGTCTTGGTATCCATCACGTCTCTACCTAGCCAGGCTAGTTTCCTGGATTGTTGTGACTTGCATTTTGTACTTTTTTAGTATTTGCAGCAGGTAGTTGTTTAATTGACCCGGTTTTGTTTAGGGTTCGCATGTTCACATACCTATGCTCATTACGAGGCTTTGTTTGAGATTTCGTGACTGGGTTTCCTTTAAGGGAGAAGTGGTGTTAACCCCAAGGGGGTAGTCAACCTCTTACAACAAGCAGAGGATACTTACTGTGGATATATTCTTACCCCAACCCACAGGGGTAAACAGTGCCGGCGCTAGGGTCTTTGCCGCCCGCATGCAGTTTCTATCTAAGCGCCCCTATAATGATCCGGGCGTGTGTGGCTGTGTGGTTCTTTTACGATAATAAAAATGTAAACTAGTTGAAATTTATTATTATCTTATTCCCCAAATGTAACGAACCGGGGATGTTGACTAGGGAGGATAATCGTTAAAAAACCGAATATTAAAAAAATTCTCAAAAGTTAAAGCAAATTTTGATAAAGTCACTTCACTTTAATCGTTGAATATAATGATACAGGGATTATAGCCTTCTCACCAACACAAATCGCTAACAAAATTAAAATGCGTTTTAATTAAAGTTAAAATTTATTTGAACTAAAGTTTAAAAAATTATTTTTTTAATTAGTTTTATGCGTACACAACGCACATGAGAACCGTTTACCGTTTCACTTTAGATAGACTGCAGTAGACACAGCATTCTGGAAAAAATCGACGACAAACCGCGTAGTGGGCGACCAAGGAGAAGGAAACCTCAGTTCGAGATGATTCTGTGTTAAGCAGAGCAAGCCTGGCAGACCGTAGTCTTAATTCCACTGAATTAGCCAAACTGTGGTCCGAAGCTGCTGGGGTATAGTTGGGCCGCTGTAAGTTGGCGAGAACTCAGGATGCTCAAGTTAGCACAAACACTCATTAACCAAATACTACTTAGAAATTTGTTGCAATTGCGACACTCATAAATCGCCTACACCACTGAATTGCTTTCAATACTGAAGCATGACCTTGAAATCGCACGAAATAAATATTCGATATGCGCCGGGGCTCGCCAACTTACAGCGGCCCGATAGTAAGTGTGTGCACTTCCACTGTGAGAGGAAGACTTGCTTAGTTTTGGACTTAGAAGATTTAAAGCACGGAAGAAGCTACTGCTTTCCCAGAAGCAAAGAATCCACCGTTTGCAATGGGCCAAGGAACATCGGAACTGGACAGCAGAGCAGTGGAAAAATGTACTATTTAGTGACTAATCAACCTTTAACATAAACAATTATGCTGGCAATACGTATGTCAGAAGGTTTCCTGGGGAAGAATTTTCTCCAAAATGTATTCTTCCAACAATTAAACACCCAACCTCTGTTATGGTATGGAGTTGCATGTTTGCCCAAGGAGTTGGTGGCCTACATATCGTCTCTGGAATGATGAACGCCATCAAATACCTCGAAGTACTGCAGGATAAGATGCTACCCAGTGGGAAAGCCCTGTTGATGATAAAGCTCCTTGCCATAGAGCAAAACTGGTTAAATCGTATATGATGACGAATAAAATCGGCAGGTTGGACTGGACAGCACAATTCCCAGACCTGAATCCTGTAGAGAACTTGTGGCAAAGGATATCAAACATCATATCTAAAAGAAATCCTACAAAGAAAACCGAATTAATCGAATCTGTGATTCATGCCTGGTTTCATTGCATTTCGATGGAAGAACTAGGAAAGTTGGTAAATTCCATGCCCAAAAGATGCGAACTAGTCATCAAAAACAAGGGTTGGCCAATCAAATATTAAAATGGGTTTAAATTAAAATAATATATCGTATAATGTTGGAGGTGTTTGACTAGCATAATTTTTAGAATTTTTCAATAATTTTTTTTCTAACTGCAATTTTTATTAACCAAATTTTTGGGTGTATTATTTTTTTATTTTATTATTAAGTACCTATTTGATGCATTAAACTTCAATTTTCATGAATTTTGTGAGATGATACAGGACTTTTTAACACCACTGTATGAACCGTGCCCCGGCGGCGGCGCCCCCTCCGTAGCGGCGCCCGCATGCACCGCATGCTCTGCATGCCCGCTTCCGCCGGCCCTGAGGGTAAAATTATCTTAACATTGACGGCAAAAAATTTCTATTTGATTTATTTATTGGACAAAATTTAGGTTTCCGGATGCTAAGTATCTCAAAGTACATTGAGTATTATAACTACATGCGGAATAGTATCAAACTAATTTTGATAAATTCAGAGGGCTTCCTCTCCCGGTAGGGATTTCGTACCAAAATCACATTGACATAAGACTTATTTATTGTTTTATCTCATATTCGAAAAAGGACACCATTTCAGAGTTTATTGGCCATGCATAATTTCAACGATCTTAGTTATACTTGAGTCCGAGACGACAATCGTGTTATCTTCTACACAACTGAGGCCAGCAACCAGCAACCAGCAATGCTAAATAATTATAGAAATAATATTTACTTCCAAGATAGAAGATAGAAGAATAAAAACATTTTACTTTCAAAGAACATTCTTTAAAAAGTGAAAGGAGTTTCATTGCAAAAAAAAAATGTAACCTTTTGAAAAATGCATACATTTAATGTGCATATTATGACATTTATAATAAAGGCAATGACCCCAATCGTAACCGGTTTAAATTTAGTATTTTTGAATGTTAAGAAAAAGTATTTTGTCTTCGATGAATAGGACCACCAAAACGTTTTGTGAATGCAATTGTAAGTGAAAGCATATAACACATCTGTGTAAAAAAAAAATGGGTGTTACTTTATATCATTTTCCACCCTCGGCACCTTCTAGAGGGGCACTTTTAGCTGCCCGTGCAATAGGAATAGATGTAGACGTGCATGTTATAAATTTATTTGCAAAAGAACAATTAGAACCCGATTTTGTGAAGGTAAATAGTTTAAGATGTATAGGTTATGTTTTCATATTTTTTAAATTGTGAAATTTATATCGTTTTAATTAATTATAGATTAATCCACAACATACAGTTCCAACTCTAGTGGATGGGGATTTTATTGTATGGGAAAGCAGAGCAATTGCTGCTTATTTGGTACGAACATATGCAAAAGATGATACCTTGTACCCCAAAGATCTGAAGAAAAAAGCACTTATTGATCAACGACTACAGTTTGACTGTGGAACCCTTTACCCTCGTATAAGAGCTATATGTGTACGTACACCCTTAACTTAAGGTCAGCATATTTAATTATTTGAAGTAGTTTCCAGTTTTATTTCTTGGCGAAGTAGAAATTTATGATGAACATAAAACGTCAATGGACGAAGCTTTAGGCTTTTTAGATGTGTTTTTGGAGGGAAATGATTTCGTATGTGGAGACAAATTAACAATAGCTGATTGTTCATTGGTTGCATCTGTTTCCAGCATTGCCGTATGTGAGAAACTACCTAATTTTATACTTTAAAGTTAATTGTACACATTTTAGGCTGTTGGATGGGATATTTCTCCATATTCAAACGTAAAATCGTGGGTTTCTAGATGTGCTTTGGAAATACCAGATTTTGCCGAAGCAAATCAAGCAGGTGCTGATCAATTTGGGAAAGCCGTACGCAGCAAATTATCTCCGGGACAAATATAAGCTTATATGTATATTAACAAATTGAATATTTTTATAATATTAAACAATCAATAAAAATACCTTTTTTCTAGTAAAAAAAAACTGAAGACTGATGTTTCTTGATATTTCGATAAGTAAATCAAAATCAATTTCGTGAAATGAAAAAAAAAAGGTGCTGCTTGTTTAATCAGGGATCAACGTAAAGCATTTAAAGAGAAATCCAATCATTAATTATTGGTGGTACAATTATTTTGTGTATTTTTGTAAATGATAAACTATATTGAAATAAAACTTGTGCTTACGGTAATTTGAGCTTTTACATCGACCAAAGTCTAGACTTTTAGTTAAAGTACTGTAACGTGCATTTAGCAAATCTAAAGGATTTCCAGCCTAGGTACGGTCAAGCAACGTAGATGTATTACATTGGCACACAGCGTTTTCAAGTTAAGAACACGAAGTAATAAAATCATACCTTCAAAAGAATGTTGTCTTCCATAGGGATTTTTCCGATTGACTAGTCGCAGTGACCTTGGTTTTTTTAACGAATCGCAGTTCCATATAAATCGCACCTCGCTTTTTATGTAGAAAATAGTTACACACACAACTTGATTTTAAAACTTAGCGATTAGGAGACAATATGGGAAACCTATGTAATTTAATTAAAGTTAGAATTTTAACACCACTAGGAGTATTGCAAAAAAATCAACAAACGAAGGGGTTCTAGTGAAAAACAAAGCAATATTGAACAAAAGCAACACATGTGAACTAACAAGCGTGTTTTAAGAAAGGTATTATTCTTTTGTTAGTAAAGTAGTTTACCTTGATGACTTTACAGTGGGTACCGTATTAGTACATCCCTTAAACCGTTGAAAGCTCATCTGAAGTGTTTTGTTATTTGTGTTTTTTAAGAATGAAATTATTGTATCAGGGCCGTAGCTAGAGGGGGGTTGGCCAGGGCGGAGCCCTGGTAAAACAAAATTGAGCCCTGGTAAAAAGCTTCGTTAGTGTTTAATCAAAAATTCCTGAAAGTTACAGTTGTTTGACAAGTTTTATTTTCTGTAAACATTAAATTTTGGCAAACGGGCACAGTCCTGTCCTGCCTACCGCTAAGCCGCCGTTCATGAGCGGAATAAGTTCGTTAGCGAATGCGATGCGCCGACGCTTTTGAAAGTCGAAGAACAGAGTCCCTCGACATGGAGCCATTTTTAATGAAATTCCACAATCGTAAACAAAGAAAATTGCAACTCTTTTAGTTTTCTAGTTTCATTTATATTATTTATATGTCTTGACTTTTTATTTGTTTCTATTTTTGTACCTATTTGTATGCGTCCCTATGTAGGTATAAATATTCTAACGAGTCTCATGCGTTTTGAAAACTTTCGGTTATTTTCATTTTGTTTCTTATAATATTTGTACACACGTATGCCAAATGCCAAAGAAAAAAGATTCTTTTAATGTTTAGTGCTTAAGTACCTATCAAATTTATAAATACATATAAGAATATTAAGTACTTTATTATACAGTGTGTCCCCGGATTGAGTTCACTATACGTATAATCGACAAAAAATTTGAGAATTTCATTTTCATGTTTTGGAATTCCGCCCTGCTTGGTCTGAAAAGAATTTTAAGCAAATTTTTAGTTTTTTAAAAATTAAGACGGCCATGAAAAATGTGAAAAAACTATTTTCTATTCAGGTAAAGTGCCTTTTCGGTCAATAATACGGCAAAATATTATTGGGAAAAGTTGGTCGGAATATGAAATTATGGTTCTGTGCAAAATTTCAAAAAGATCAGCTCAAAAAAAAAACGTAAGTTTCTAACAGTATTTTATTAAAAAAAGAAATTAAATAACAATAATTACTCTATTTGACTTCTTCCAAATTTTGACTTTAATCTAAGATAATGAATAATTACAATCAATTAATTGTTTGCTTTACTACGACGCGATTTTTCGTTCATTAAGGGTGGATTTTAGTTAAAATATTTTTCGTTTGTAAGTATTTTGGGTTGCCTGACTTAAAAACTTCTAGTATTGCTTCTACCTAACAAAACTTCAAAATTCAGTATAAGCAATAAGTATTTGCGAATGCCGAATCTCAAACCTCTTTGTAAACATTGAAAATGATGAACAGAGTCGGTGAATGTTGGGTTGCCCATCTTTAATCAGATAATCAGTTTTTTAAAAATTATAAGCAATTTTTTCTAAAGTCAAATAAAGATTACGCCAAAATTATACAAATAGGAAGGTAATATTGAAACCCACCCCGCGACATGCAAAAATCAATACATTGTTGATCGATGTCTTGTGTAAGTCCTTTTTTGTAAGTTTTACATAATAGGCCATAATTTAATTACTATATTAAAATTTGTCGTTTTGGCCTTGTTGCGTATGAAAGAAAGGTCTAAAAGTTTTAATTCATACCCGTCCTTCTTTTCAACTGTCATTATTTAACCGTACCGTTATTTTAAAATTACACAATAATTTTCAGCGCGTATGCATGCTACTAAAACCCACCCTTAAGACAAAATGCGGATTTAATGAAAGTGAGCTGATCTTTTTGAAATTTTGCACAGAGCCATAATTTCATATTCTGAACAACTTTTCTCAATAACATTTTACCGTATTATTGACTGAAAAGGCACTTTTCCTGAATAGAAAACAGTTTTTTCACATTTTTCATGGCCGTCTTAATTTTTAAAAAACTAAAAATTTGCTTAAAATTCATTTCAGACCAAGCAGGGCGGGATCCCAAAACATGAAAATGAAATTCTCAAATTTTTTGTCGATTATACCTATAGTGAACTCAATCCGGGGACACACTGTATAATAAAACATGTTAAATGCGCAATTTGGTTCCATTCTTCAGAAAACAAAACAAAATAAATGGCGATATAATAAACAAAGAGTAGGTATATGGGCTATATGCATATTAAGCATGTCGGCATGAAACGTAAAAAAAATAATCTACAACGTACCTGGAAAATCAAATATCAGTATCTTTCAATATGAGGATATGGGCCCTGGTAAAAGAACTAATAGCCCTATCAAAAATTTGGTTCTGGCTATGGCCCTGTATTGTATTAACTAAGTGTGAATCTTTTTGGCTAAAATATTTATAGGGATTTATATTCAAATTAAGATAATAACTACTATAGCATGCACTCAAGAAATTAATATTTATACTGTTTCATTACTTTCCAGACAGTTTCGATGTAAAAATTGGTTGTAATGTTATACTGTTTTTTAAAATGTCAAGCCAAGGCCAATGGTCTGTTAATAACTCATAAATATGAATACTGAGTCCTCTTAGCATGTATGCTGGGCAGGGGGCTAATCTTATCCATCGATGGAGGTGAAGAAGATCGCCCACAGTGTTGCGAGGCTAATGATTATCAAATGTGTTGGTATGATAACCGGGACCGCTGGCTTAACATATGCTGCTCCGAGTGCTCCGAAGCACAGAGAAGCATACCTCCGGCGCAGGTATCGCCAGACTCTCAACTTTAAGTCTATCAATATTTAATTATTTCAAAAGTATCAAATAATTCTTAGCAAAAATATTTCATTTATTTAATCTTAAATTTAATAATACCTGGGTGGTTTATTATTATATCTCAAAACGCTCGTCAATTTGATGACGATTTCGGTTGCTAAGATTCTCTATGTGAACGATGTTTGAAACCAAGCCCTCATTTGGGTAAATTAAATAGTAGCTACAATACTTGTGCAATATTTAGTACAGTAAAGATCCCTACTGGCGATGGCAGCCCTCTAGATCTGTCAAAATTTTAATGGGATAGTGCTAATGATCAATATACACTGAGATATTTGATAAGATCTTGATTTTGCTCAGTGAAAAGTAGTAAATAGATCTAGATCTAGAAATGAAATAAAATACGTGGCTCCTTTTAGGTTTTAAAAATTATTTTTGAAGTTTTTAAAACTGGTTACACTTTTGTTAACTAACCAATACAGTAAACTACATAATAAAATAGCAGTTCATTTTGTTTATACAGGGTGTAACAAAAATGGCGTGTTGACTTGACTATATACAGGCGGTTTCTACGACTAAAAATAAGGAAAAAAGTTTTTATAAATAAGGTCCGAAAGTACTTCCTTTTCGAGATACAGGGTGTCAAAAAAAAAGTTTTTTTTTAAATACCTCGAAAACGATTTAAGATATTTAATTGAGCTTTGGTATGCACTACACTGGCATGAAGAGACCCATTTTCGATCCAACTAGTTTTGACAATTCCAACAGTGGCGTGCGTGACAGGCCTCTTGAGTTTTCGAGATATTTAAAAAAGAAACTTATTTTTTGGACACCCTGTATTTCGAAATGGAAGTACTTTCGGACCCTTATTTATAGAAACTTTTTTCCTTAGTCGTAGAAGCCGCCTGGGTATAGGCAGCCCACCATTTTTGTTACACCCTGTATACTATAACACTATACAATCACATTGAAAAACAAGTAAATGTAAATATTTTAGCATTATTTATTGAATTAATCATTATTTTTGTTCGTATGAAGGTATTTTAATGCGAACAACATTTTGATTTTTCAGTTGAACGATTTAACGGAAATAAGATTATATACTTGTAACCTCTGGTTTGAAACAGACCATACATAAATTTGTGTTTACAAACAAAAAACTGTCAAATTGATCTTAACCTAAAACAGTGATGCGAAAACTTGAATTTCAGACAAATTTTTGTGTGGAAAAATGAATCAGTACACTGTATTAGGGAGAATTGGTGAAGGCGCACATGGATACGTAATGAAAGGTGTTAACAAGTTTACAGGAATTGAAGTGGCATTAAAAAAGTTATTAATAAAAAATTTGGATGAAGGAATCCCTACGAATATCATGCGAGAAATAGCTAGTCTACGAGTACTTAATTCAGAATATGTACGGTTCTGTTGTTGCTTTAATTTCACTGTAGTTAACAATTTTTGTGTGTTAGGTAGTACAATTATTGGATATAATTCCACACGGAATGGGTTTCGTATTAGTAATGGAGTGTCTTCCGTCCAGTCTTTACGACGTCTTGCGAGATGTTGATAACCCTTTAACTGAAGCACAGATTAAATGCTATATGAAAATGTTATTGTGTGGAGTAAAGTATATGCATGAGAATCATATAATGCACAGAGTATGGATATCTATTAAAATTGTTAATATAAAATTAAATCGTTTCAATGCAGGATCTAAAACCAGCAAATCTTCTAATAGCTCATGATGGTATATTAAAAATAGCAGATTTTGGATTAGCAAGAATATATTCAGAAAACGAACCGGATAGGCAATATTCACATCAAGTAGCAACTAGGTGGTATAGAGCTCCAGAATTATTATATGGTTCGCACAATTATAATACAGCTATAGATATGTGGGCTGTTGGGTGCATTATGGCCGAACTATTTAATAAAACTCCTTTGTTTCCGGTAAGTTTATGATCGGTATTTTTTTATCGATGTTAACACCGATATGTTCAAGGGTGAGACTGATATAGAACAATTGGCAATAGTTATACATACTTTGGGAACACCCACAGAAGAATCGTGGCCAGGGTTAGCAAAACTTCCAGATTATAATAAAATAATTTTTTCTCACAGTGCAGGCCTTAACTGGAATACAATTGTACCTGATACTGCAGAAGAAAATCTAGATTTAATCAAAGGTTTTTTACTGTATGATTATCATAAACGATTATCTGCTAGAGAGGTAAGTTTATGTTTGCAATATAATTTATATTTTCGGAAAGAATATACACATAAAAACAAAACATTAAACTACGAATTAGATGCACTTATAAACTAGCTTTTCTGTTTTATGAAGATATTTGGTTTTATAGATATTCGACTGAACCTTAAAATATAGCAAAATAAGTCCTATAACAGATCTTACCTAATAAATAAACAAACAAACAATAGCTTTATTTTCGAAATATCAAATTTAACAAACTGTTTGGTGATTACATGTCTTAAATATGAAAAATGTAAAATGCATATAACAACAAAGATTAATATGAAATTATGATCAGTAAACATACATTCTATAAATAATTTTCAAATAATTACTTCTGCATTATTTTCTTGCCTAAAAGAAAAACCTGTTTTTCTGCCTCTAAACATGCTGCGCTTTGATTAACATTGTTATAGAAGTACTGTTTTTAATTGTTTTTATTATATTAACGCAGATTTTTCAAGATTTCTTGTTACAGGCTTTATGTCATGCTTATTCCTTCACCAATCCATTGGCATGTTCCGTAAGTGATATGCCCAAACCGGAAAATATAAAATCATGTGAAATGCCTTCATTTGATGAATTCCTTGTGAATTAATTTGAAAAGACGATTTACTATTCTTAGTAGGTACCTACTTCACCTTATAGATACTTATATATTATTTATGTATCAGTCTAGTCTAGTCAAATGTACCTATTTTTATAACGCACTTTTTACTCAAACTGTAACTTATTGATAGACAAATAATAAATTTTAACTTAATTTCTTTCCCTTCTGAATGTAGATCTTAACGTGTGCGTTTTCATAACCATATTTATAATAAGCAAGGAACGGGAAATTCCGCATGAGCCAAAATGTGACAGTTTGTTTTGCATTTGAATACCATCTAACTAATGTATATTTAAGATTATTAGTATAACCTCTTAAGCCACCAAAAATGAAACTTTGGACTCCATTTAACTCTATTTCGGGTAATTTGTTGTTATTAGTTAGTTTAAAATTGAGTAAAAAATACATATATGCTATGAAAGTTTTTGTTTCTAAGAACGGTTGCATCGCCCACATTCCTGTTACTAAAGCATTAGCCATTTTTAAGTATTTGGGATCTTCCTTTCGAATATTGGGTACAAATGTTTGTTCTATTAAGGATTCACATATTTGTTGTGTTTCTTCTACGGAATCTCTGCATATATTAAATCTACAAAAAAAAAATCGGTATAGGTACCTACTGAAACTGAAAACATTATTAGTTCTTATTTGTAGGTCCAACTGTTAGTTTCACAGCTGATAAGCTAGCGAAAATAAAATTAGCATTCACAAGTCTAGACCTGGCCCAAGTAACAAACAAACAAACAAACAAACAAACAAACAATTTGTTTTAAAAAAAGCAATATCAGATTGTGTAGTTTCATAACTGGCAAAATTAAATGTCAAGCTAGGTTGGCTAAAACCCATGTGCATGTAACAATGTTTATTATCCGAACCACAAGGGATGACCCCTGCCGCATCACACGCTGAATTTAGTAACGACAAACACGCGTGTATATTTGTTCACAAACCCCATGCACACGACAAGGATAGCATTACAATAAGCCTGTGTTAAGGTCGATTCTCACTTGCGCTGCATTCAGCTCGGCGACGCAACGCGACGGAGCGATGCAAAGTGTCGTAACGCTAGTAGATATTCTCATATAAGCGACAACGAGCGACAGCGACGCGACACTACGATTGGACCATTTTACTGTGCACGAAATAGTTCATCAAGCAAAATTATTTGGGAAAATTTGTCAAAAATTGTTATGCCGCAGCCAACACCCGAATCATTGCAAAAAGGAGCAGAGGATTTTGGGAACATTTGGAATTTTCCTAACTGTGTAGGAGCTCTTGATGGGAAGCATATGACTATTCAAGCTCCCAAACGATCGGGATCGTTATACTTTAATTACAAAAAGACGTTTTCCATTGTTTTACTGGCATTAGTAGACGCAAATTATAAATTTATTGCCGTAGATGTTGGATCTTACGGCAAAAATAGCGATGGTGGCATTTTTACTAACTCCGCTATGGGAAAAACCTTAAATAACAAGACATTTGGTATTCCAGCAGATACAGTTTTTAGTGAAACTTAAGGAGCTTTGCCCCACGTCATAGTTGGAGACGAAGCATTTCCCTTAAAGACTTATCTGCTGCGTCCCTATTCGGGGCGAAACTTGCCAGAGGATAAACGGATTTTTAATTGAATCAATTTAAGCTGAAAAACAACTGAACCGTATTTGTTCATGTTTTACTGAAAATAATATTAAGGCACCCATTACCTGCAAATCACCAAAAATTCACCCAACTTAAATATTGCCAGTGGATGTAAAAGCGTTAAATAAATACCTACCAAACCAGCAACAATTTCTTTTGTTTATTTCTGAATAAATACCGTTAAATAAACTTTAATAATTACATTATATTCCAACAGTAAAATAAAATACGTACGCAGTAGCCTTTGCTCCCCTTAACTCTGCTGCATTGAACCGCTCATCATTTTTGATGAATTCTATCACCATAAACATCGTCTACAGATGGTAAATTGTTGGATGAGGCTTTCACAAAACCAACCGATGCCATTTTTTACTCAAAAAATTCGCAACCACCGAAATAAGACACGGAGACGATCTTCTTTACGTTGAAACCACGTTAAAACAAGGTAGTAGACGCCATTTATATGGCCGGTGACGTCACGACAGTCATAGCCAATGAGATGCGTTTCGGAAGCGGCTTTGAAATAGCCAATTTTAAGGAATTTTCTAAAGCGATTTTTGCCAAAAAACTCTCAATAAACATGTTTTTAATATGTTTAGGCCGTTAGTGGCGTATGTTTCCACGTAGAAACATGAATATAACGAAAATTGAAAGAAATGGTAAATACCCAATTACCTTCGTGGGCTGCGCGAACTAATCTGTCATCATTCATGCGGTTTACATGGTCGTACCAGTAGTGTCTTATTTATCTTCCCCATCTGACCACATCGTCCACTCCGCATATTCTTCTTATTTCATCGTTCCTCTCAATCTCCGAGTGTTTTTCCTGTTATCATTCTCAATGTTTTCATTTGCGATGTTTTTAGCACGCTTTTAGTTCTTTTTGGTTCTGGTTTTGTTTTAGTTCCGTACGCCAATATCGGTCGTACACATGTTATATACAGCCTTGGCCATAAGTATTATGCACCCTTAATTTTTTTCTTTATATTCAGTAACTCATTTATTGTTGATTATCGGTTTAAAATTTACTTCAGAATAATTAAATAATGAAAGTTTCTTTGAAAGGATTAAAAAACATCTACTGGAGAGTATTGTTCAAATTTGTGAGTTTTGAAGTAAGTGACAATAGTGTGTTTTGATTACTCGCAATCCTACATACAGGCTTGTATCCTACATACAGGCTTGTATCGTAGTCAGTTGTTTATAATTTTAAATATTGGAGCTTTTAGAGCGACAAATGCCTAAAAATAGTGAGCTTAGTGATTATCAACGCTTCCAAATTCAATTTTTACACGAACAAGGAAAGACGCAAACAGAAAGTGCCAAAACTGTCAAGTGTTTACGTTGCGCTGTGCAATATGCCATAAAACGTTTTAAGGAGACCGCATCACATGCAAATAAAAAAAAACAGGCAGAAATAGAGTAACTACGACATGTGAAGATCGAAAATTAGTTCGGGCGTCTTTTTTCAGAAAAAAAATAAGAAAGCTCGTTTGCAGTGGGCTATTAAGTACCAACATTTCACAGAAGAAGATTGGTCAAATGTAGTGTGGTCTGATGAATCTAACTTTGAACTATGTCTTGTGTTATTTCTTTTTTATCCTTGAGTAATGTTTAAAATATCCGCGACAATCTTTTAAAATAATAATGTCCTTTAGAAAATAGCGGCATTTTCTCATGCATTTTCAGGTTTTTCGACCTCCTGGTGTGACATACGCGAGTCAAAGGATGGGCGAGGAATACCTTCTGGAATATGTAGTGTTTACGGTAAAACATGGGGGAAGAAGTATTATGAATTGGAGATGTATGGCCAGTAGCGTAGGCGAAATGTTTATTTGCCGAGGTCGCATGAATAGCGAAAAATATATTAATGTCCTGAAAACGGCTTTATAGCCGTCATTCACTAAACTTTTTGGAGACACTAACATGCAGGATGTTAAATATCAACAAGATAACGCGCCAGGTCACAAGTCGGCGGCTACATTACGATGGAATAACGAATCTGGAATTGAACTCTTAGACTGGCCAGCCCAGTCCCCCGATCTTAATCCGATAGAACAATTATGGAGTAGTTTGAAGAAAAAGATAGGACACATAATATTATGTACTTCAAAAGAACCCCCAAAAACGCTCTCCCAACAAGAATGGAATAAGATATAAAACGAAGAGTGTAGGAAGTTAGTCGCCAATATACCAAAAAGAATTGCTGCGGTAATTAAGACAAAGGGTGGATCCACTAAATATTGAACAAATCAATAAATAGTAATTATTCTCAACAACTAATAGTATGTTACTCGCCAAACTATGAGACATTGTAAAATAAGTAGATTATTATAGGGTGCCTAATAGTTACTTATGGCCAAGGCTGTATATCCTCACTTTACCGTCCGTTTGCATGTATGTGTTGTTTCATACAGGCTTTATTTATCTGTGTTTTCAATTTCAGTGTTGGATTCTGCGTATTTGATGTGTCTACTCCGAGGTACTTGAATTGCTTAATTTGTTCAATGCTATTACCATTGACTTCGAGTTTGCATCTTACAGGATCTTTGGAGAAAGTCATGCAATTTATTTTCTCTGTCGATATTTTCATGTTGTACTTCTGAGTTAACAGCTCAAAAGCCTGTAAATCATCTTCCGTTTCTGCGACAATTGTCTCATCGTCAGCGTAGCAGACCATGTTGATGCATTTGTTTTGTAGTTTATAGTCTAAATCGAGAGTGGTGATTTCTTCTATATATTTTTGAGCACTACATGCCTTTCAGGCCTAGGGTTTCACAGTTTGTTTCCAAAGTGATCTATCCATGACAGACTTTGTCCAATTTGTTATATTTAGTTTTCTTAGGTCGTCTGTAATCGCTTCTAGCCATTTTCTCCGTGATATACAAAATCATTCACTTTCGGGAACTTAGCACCTGATCGTCACTTATTTGCACTATAAAGCTTGTTTCTGCTGCTGTATCCACTGCTCTCTATCCCATTTCCATATATTTCGACTTTTGAATTGAACATTTACCTATTCATAACCCCATTTTTATTGCTTCTTTATCTAGCCTACATACAGTTTTCTGTAGCCAGTTCTCTCTGGCTTCTGGCCACTATAGCTACATCATCAGTATAGGTTAGGCATTGGTGGTCTGTGTTATAGATTGTCCCTTTGGTGTTAATTTTGCTGTCTCGTAGTATTTTCTCAAGTGCGAGAATAGAAAGTAAAGGAGTAGAGGGTCCCCCTGTCTTAACCCTTTTTTGACCTTAAAAGGATTTGATGTGTTTGCTTGTAATTTAATTGCATAGGTACTCAGTTTCCTCTAGCGTCATCCTCGTTAGACTGATTAACTTTCTTGGTACTCCCAGCGCTATCATTGCTTTATATAAGTTTGTTCTGTTAATAGAATCGTACGCCTTCTTGAAATCTTTAAACATCGTATGTAGGGTTATTTTATGTTCATAGCAGTTTAATTGCATCTGCTTCAGAGTAAATATTTGGTCCATTACCGACCTATTAGCTTTGAAGCCGCATTGGTACTCCCTTATAATCGCCTCTGCATATATGTCGAGCCTTTCATTAATAATGCTGCTAAAATCTTGTACACTGTATCCAGCAGGGCAATCCCTTTGTAGGTATCGCATTGTGCCCTGTTACCTTCTTTGAATATCGGATTCAGCAATGCTTTTGTCCATTCTTTCGGTACCGTTTTCTCATTCCATATTGTTAATATTAAGTCGCATATTTCTTTTAGTAGCTTCTCTCCCCTGTATTTAATCATTTCGACATTCGACTTGTATTCCATTCTCGCCAGGGCTCTTGTTGTTTTTCATTTTACTGATAATTCTCAATATCTCTTTTTCTGTTGGTGGATTTACTATTTCCTCTCCCTGCTATGCTTCCAAGTTATTAACTTTCCTTCTTTATTCCTATAGTAAGCAGTCCCATTCAAATAACCCTGCCTTTGTCTTTTTACCTCTTGATGAAAGTTTCTTATGTCTTTGTTTTTAATTTTTTCTTCTATGTTCTTAATTCTGCCTTCTTGATGTTGTCTTTTCTTCATTCTGAAAATGCGTTTTACTACTCTAATTCTATAATTTTGTGTTTGTCTATTATCAAGTTGAATTGAGATTGTCCATTGTATAATACCGCTTGGGGTTGGTATGTCTCCAGTTGTCTGATCATTCGCTCTGACTGCCGTCGTGTTGTTAGTGTTGATTCTGATGGTGCATGTTTTTCTTTTAGTATATCGGTTACTTCTCCAAGGTGGACGTTGTCGAATGCCTTTGTCATATCAATGAAACAGACATCAAGAGGTTTGTCAGTTGTCGAACGATGAATATTGCGTCAGTTGTTGACCTGTTTCTTCTAAAACGTTGCTGTTCATCTGTATTTTCAATGCGTTCTGCTAATTTGATTTTTATTAAGTTTATAAAGAGTTTCATAATCGTACATAATAGACTTATATCTCTCTAATTTTCCGGGTTAGTCTTTTCACCCTTTTTAAAGATAGGTATTTTAGTTCAATCATCCAGTATGATGGTTGATCTTATAATTTTATTGAAAAACGTCAGTTCTTTAGAAAGTTATAAAGATTGTATATGACACAGTGATAGGTACAGTAAAAATTGAAGGAGAATTAGGAAAACCTTTTAAGATGGATCGAGAGGTGAAGCAGGGCGATAGTTTGAGTCCGTTACTTTTCCTATTATGTGTAATGTAATGTAATCGTTTACCTCTTATACCTTCCGGTGTTGAGGCTAGTGCGTTAGCGTATGTGGTCTTACGCGTGAAATGCACAATCCGGCCCGCATGCGAGTCACGTGATTAGTGCGCCGTTTTTTGCCTACATACAGCACCATATGTATAGTGTATGTGTGTGTACGTATAGAACCTTGTTACTCTACCTCGTAGGTCGGGGTATTCGGAGGAGAGCGTCGTTAATTAGGTGCCCAACGACGAATGGTCACCAGGGCTCGATACCGAACTCCGGGAAATTTTGCACCCAGCGAGATTCGAACCGGGGACTAGCGCAACGCTAGCCTGACGCTCTTACCACTGTGCCACCCTGGCTACCACTTTTCCTATTATACATAACAAAAATGATACGGAATTGTAAAGAGAAAGGTACCGCCAATAAACTTCGGATGAACATGAAATCAGTCAAAACGCAGGCGCTGGCATATGCTGCTGATTCGCTATTGATAGCGAATACTAGAATGCAGGAGATGGTAAACGTGTGGAAGGAAGAATGTAGGATAATGAATAGGGAGATGAATATTAAGAAAACTAAAATAATGCTGATAAATAAAAATAAAGAACAAGAAGTAGATTTATAGAGGACAAAGTACTAGAAGAAGTATCAACGATAGACTATTACAATTACGAACGATGGAAAATAGAATGGGAAATAGCAAATCGATGTCAGAAAGCTGCGAAAGTTTACTATGCAACAAACAAAACAATATTAGGAAAAAAAGAAGTAGGAGTGGAGACCAAGAAGAGGGTTTTTAATACAGTCGTATTACCAATACTTTTGTACGGGGCGGAAACATGGAATATCCAAGAGAAACATGAAAGTAGAATAACGGCAACAGAAATTAAGTGTATAAGGTAGATGGTAGGGATAGTGGGGAAGCAAGACTCAATGGTAGAAAAGATAGAATGGATGCAGTTCAATGGCTTGGATATGTATGTATGTAGAATGAAAGAAACCAGGTTAACCAAAGGGGAAGAAGGAAGACCCAGGAAAACAATGGAGGACAGGTTGAAAGCAATTGGAAATAGGAAAGGAAAAACTTGGGAAGAAATGAAGCAAATGACAGCTGAAAGAAGAAAATAGAGGAAATGGACAAATGAAGGATAAAGCACATACACATCTCAAAAAGATAAAGACGAAGAAGTTTCCAGGAAAAGTGTTATAAGACTTTATTTTTGATCAGGCGAATTGTGTCTTAAATGCTTGTTTATACACAACGAAATGTTGGGAACGTTGATTACAATCATTCATTGATGAAAATTATATAATTTCTGGCATGACGAATTCGAGAAACTTGAAGAGTTTAAGTATAAATTACATATAGTAAAATCAAAATTCACCAAATGTACCACAACTTCGTCTTATAGAACGTTCCATGTTCATGTAGTATGTAATTGTAAAAACATTTTGCAAAAGCTGTGTGTTTAAATAAGTTAATTACAAGTGAAATAAGAGAATGTAAATGAAAACCTTGTTAAAGCCAAATTATACCTGTTATCCATGCCCATAATGTATCCAACAACTTTCCATAAATGAATAAAGCCTTCTAATTCTTCTTTTGTAGCGTAATGAATTCCAATAAGTTCCGGTCGAATCACAGCATATGCCATGAAACCAAACTGTGTTATTCCCATATCTCTTTGTAAAATGCGTCGACCCAAAGCTGTGCAGCTTCTTTTACTGGCTGAATTATGTAGTGCTTTTACTGTAGCAACTGATTTCCACAATCTTAAAATAAATAAAGATAATCTGTATTGTATACACATATACATATGTATAAACCACCTACGTTTATACGTTATTGCTGCTTGCTATAGTTTAAGGACTTACTAAGGTGCATATGCTAAACACGTATTAAACGTTTCCATTATTTTTGAATGGAATGGAGTGGCCGCTCTAACAATAGTGGCGATGGAGTCTTGGAATAAAAAGCAAGAGGCAATGCAGAGCAAGAAAAAGTTGAAGGGAACAAACATGTACATCGTACATGACCAAACACAAGATGAGCAAAGAATACAAGTAGAAATTAGGAAAACAGCCAGAGCAGAAAAATCAAAGGGAAAATCGGTAAAAATGGGACAAAAAGACAATAATATAAGGAACCTGCTATAAGTGGAACGAAAGGGAGTAAGGAGTTATAGAAGAAACTCCCCCGAGAAAAATCAAATACCCAAGAAACAAATAAAGAGACACAAAAGACGATGATCAAGGCAAAGGATACGGTCATAAATAGGCAAACGAGACAAACAAGAAGTAAGCAGGACCGTATAAAAATAGGAACATGGAACATCAGAAGTACAGGGTGACACATTTAAAGTTGGCCACATTAACACAACAATATTTTATTCAAAACATAAAACTATCAACAAATTACTAATGTATTCTGAAAGAGGACAGTTTTCTTAACAGGATAGGCTGAATTTCATTCAATGTGTCCACCTCTTGCTCGAACACATGCCTTCAGACGCTTCGGAAAGTGATCGACGATTCCACGCAGCATTCCATCGTCTATTTCGTCCCATGCTTTCCTTAGGGCGCGTTTCAGAGAATCTAACGTACTGTGGCTTTTAGCGCAGGCTTTTTGCTCCAAGATACTCCAAACAGAATAGTCCATTGGATTGAGATCCGGTGAGTACGGCGGCCATTCTTCCGGAGTAATGAAAGCTGGAAAATTTTCAGAAATCCACATTATGGTTTCTCGTGCTCTGTGTGATGGCGCTGAGTCTTGTTGGAACGTCCAATTCTGATTGTCATATGTAGCATGAGCCCATGGAAGTACCTGATCCTCAAGAAGCTGCCTATAAACAACTTGATTGATTTTGACACCCTCTTGAATGAAAATTTGCCGTTTTACTGATTCCGGCCCATACCATGACCGAGAGAGATTTTTGAACACGGCCAATTATTCTATCTTCTCCGGGAGGTATTGCTGCCCATATTCTGTCGTTTTGGCGGTTGACGGATTGCTCGATCGTAAAAATTTTCTCATCCGTAAACAGAATTCAGTCCAAAGTTTCCAGAGCGTGGGACTTCAATAATTTTTTAAATCGCTCAAGCCGAACTGCTTTTTTCTTGACGGTCAGCTCCTGTCGTTCTTGCATCTTGTAGGGCTTTAGATTGAGCTTCTTTTTGACAATTCGTCGAACCGTTTCTCTGCTGATACCAATATCTTTTGCTACTTTTCTCAAGGAGCGCCTCGGATTTCGCCTTATTCTTTCACGCAGCATTTCCAGAACTCTCAAAGTAGCAACGGATGACTTTCTAATGCGCTTACGATCAGAAAAGTCTCCTCTTTCATTATAGCGAATGATTGTTTCATTAACAGTTGTGCGTGGAATTTTGAGACGCTTTGAAATCAAACGATTGCTGTTTTTTGCCAAATAGAGTTTAATAATTTCCAAGCGTTGTTGTTTCTTGTCCATTTTTCCAATACAGCTGTCAAATTAATCAGACGCAAAGTAAAGTATTTTATAGAGCAGAAAATTCTGAATAAGGCAAAACAAATTAAATGACAAAAGAATAAAAAACAAATGAATGGCGCCCTTTTAAAAGTGGCCAACTTTAAAATTGTCACCCTGTATAAACGGCAAAGAAGAGGAATTACTCGAGGAAATTAAAAAACTAAAACTAGATTACATGGGAATAACAGAGATAAAAAAGAAGGGACAAGGACTAACGAGACAAACAAAGGATATTGGATGTATTGATTGGTCTGGAGTAGAGAACACAAAATGGGTACAAGTAAGGGTAGGACTAATAGTACATATAGAAACAATAATAAATGAAAGGTATGTAAACGAAAGAATATTGGCAATAGAAGTAAAAATTGAGGAAGAAGAAAAGACATGGCAAATGATAGTTGTTGTTTATGGGCCCGATGAGGGTGAAAAAGTGGAAATAAAAAAAAAATTCTTTGAGGACTTAGAAAACGAAATAGACACGAAGGAAAACAATATCATAATAATTATGGGAGACCTAAAGGGGAGAGTTGGAAAAGAAAATAGAGGTATCGAGAGAAATTTAGGAAGACATGAGGAACCCACAAGGAACAAAAATAGTGGAATTCTACGTGGCAAACGATTCACACACACGGATATATGTACCCAAATATACAAGGGTAGAACCCAGTTGAAACCTATCAATCATAGATTATTTTATAGTAGGTTCCTAAAGAGAAATCTCTTTGATACGCATCCCAGGGAAGATATTCGCAAGGATTCTGGAAACTGGGTTAAGAGATAAACTGGATAAATCAATAGAAGACATACAGGACCGGTTTAGGCAAAAACGAGCAGTACAGGACTACATATTCGCAATTAGATATCTCAGTGAAAAAGCCATAGCTAACGGAGAAGAAATACATCTCAGTTTCATAGACCTGGAAAAGGCCTTTGACGGAATACAAAGAGAAGCAATACGGCACTGCCTGAGAAAAGCAAACATAAAGCGCAGAAAGATAATAGCCATTAAAGTCCTGTACGAGGACAGTGAAAACATTATAAGAACAGGACACGAGCAGTCATTCTACTTTGCACCGATGATATGGTAATATTTGGAAAAACCGGAGAGACCTTCAGATAAATATGAATGTCTATAATACAGAGTTAAGAAAGAAAAACATGAAGATCAATATGGAAAAAAGCAACACAATAGTAATAGCGCCTGTTAAGAGGAAATATAACATATGCATTAAAGGACAGAAAACTCGAACAAGTAGAGAAGTTCAAATACTTAGGAGTATGGATCCAGGAAAATGGAAAACTAGACGATGAGATTAACGAAAGAGTAGGAGCTAAAGGGAAATACCAAGGGAAGTCAAAGTGGAAATATTAAAAAAAATTGTAACACCAATACTCACCATGGCTGTGAAGCATGGACAACATTGAAAATGTATCGGAGCAGAGTCGAAGGAATGGAGATGAGATTTGTAAGAAAAATAGATGGCAAAACGAAAAGGGCCAGAAACACTACTTTCCCGAACAAGTTAAAAACTAAAGCGGTAACGGTACATGTGCAAGAGACAGTTAGGGTGGTTGGGGCATTTAATAAGAATGGACAAGGGCAGAACAGTAAAAAGAGTGTACGAATCAAGACCAAAAGGGAAGATCAAAAAAGGTAGGCCGAGGAAAACATGGAAAGAAGAAGTAAAGGAGGCAACAGAAACAAGAAACAACGTGGAAGGAAGTAAGCACAAAAGCAAAAGATAAGAAGATACGGAGAGAAATAAAGGCTTTAGACTAAGTAAGTAAGGCGAATGGAGCCCTGCAAGTCATCAACTTGAGAGGCTCGTCCAGCTCGGTGTGTGGCTCGCTACCTGTCCACATTAGACGAGCAACGAGTAAACACGAGCACGAATACTGCGTCACAATTTATTTTTCAAGAAAAGGTAGATTTGCGTTGTAATTGTAATTTTTTAATTTTTTTATGTAATCATCTTCATGTACGTTTTGTGTATATGCATTAATAGGTCCTCAAATACCAAGATTATTATAATTAAACATGTAAACTTACTCAGATCCTGGTTTAAAATCACTGTCGTACCAGACACACATATGAAAAATGGTTGCCATGTATCGTTTATAAGCAGACATTGGTTCACTGGACATATTTGTATGTATAAGTATATCTAAGATACCGGGTGTCGATATAACTGTCATAAGGCCAAGTAGTTTTCCGATAAACATCGCAAATCTATGCTTATGGTAAAATTGCTGCCCCCTAAAATAATATAGTTGGATTAATACTGTAGTGTTCAGATACCGATGTTTCAGATACAACTATCTAAAAGTATAAATGTATTTTGCAAACCAAAAAAAGGACAGAGAAAGACAGCTTGAGATGTTTCTCTTTGATTTATTAGCACTATGTGCAAGAAGATAAACTAAAATGAACTTCTACTACTACTTCTTATACTAATTATTATTCTCCATACATGAGTTACGAGTCTTTTTAATCGCTAAGCTAGTGGCAGAATTGTAAGAAAAAATTAGATACTTTCAGACATAAATATTTGATTTTTTTTTTGATTCGGCAAATGTTTGATATTCTAAAATCTAAAGTATCAGCTGATTTTTCTAGTTACAATGACAGTCAATCTTTAAATATGTTGTTCATAATTATGAAAGTGTCTTTTATAAGTTTTTACTTGACTACCAATATTTAATTCCGGTTGTAGGGCACTTTTGCGCCTTTATTATCAATTATTTTTGATAATTAAGTGTAGGGAACTTATTTTCGTTTAATTTAAATATAGCATCCATTGTAGTAATGTTTGTAAGCATAAACGTACAAAAAAAAGTAAATTCACGAATTAGTCAGACAAAATACTACAACATCCCGTTTAAAACGCAGCTTTTAAATAAATGCTGCTGCATATTATATGCAGCTCATTTCTAGCTTTTACTTTGATATTAAATTTTAGTTTGATGGGCCCCATCGTAACACCACGATGTCTACCGAACAAACATATTTTCGAGCGCAGCACAAGTTGACAAAATAAGACAGTTGTTTCGTAAGCGTTACATAGCGGACTTCTATTAAAATATTGATTTGGTCGGCTGGCTCAACAATTTCCATAGGTTTAACATTAAAAAAGCGCGAGGATAGGCTGTGAATTATTCTATTTTATTAATAGATAACACTGCCCAACAAAATACTAGGTTTTTTAAGATATTAGGTGTAGCAAAAGCAAGGTTCTTTTAGGGGCTAACTTAAAATCGAGCACGGATTATTGTTTCCAATCAAAAAAGAGGTAGGTAGTTTCACCAATTTACATATATATATTTCGAAAACTTTTGAAATTACATAAGAAAATTAAAGTTAAAATTGTAACTTTGACACCCTGTATCTCTCTAAATATTAACTTTTGGACTAAGGTAATTTTAGGTAAATCGTAATATTTTATACTAGTTATATAACAAAACGCTGAAGTTTGTTGCACTCATTATGAATCACCCTGTATATTTGCTCTTTACCAATTTTTGCATTAATGTCTTCAAGGATAATTTTTACGTCATATCTGGGTATTTTTTCGAATTCTTCCTCTAATTTTTTTTCCTGTTCTTCCTCATATTTTTCCTCTATGGGTGCACGAATATTAAGTAGAGTGGTCTCAAAATTAATATAAAGAACAGGTAGCCATTAACTGCCTGCGCGGCGGGAAAATTCCAGTGGCGTAACATACGATTTTTAACTTAACAAACACAACGCACGCCAATGACAAACAACGATGTGTCTCCCCTTCCGTAACAATTTGGACTCGCCCGAATGCTTCCTGGTCTACGGCACATAATGGCTACCTGATCTTTACATTTTGAGACATTTTTTCTAAGTACATTAATTTTCCTGTTTTTATCTTTAATTCGTATATAATACATTCTACTGTTAATTGGTTTAAAATCTATAATTCTTGTTCTGAGTTTCTGATTAACAATAAAACCTGTTCCCAGCATTCTATCCTGGCCTCCACTATTAAAGAAGGTATACTCTCCAAGACCATTACTCCAGTTAACTTTCTGCTTTGTTTCCCGTATAGCTATAATATCTATTTTATATTTATGAAGTTCTTTTATTAATTGCTTTATTTTCCCCTGTACACATGTGCTTTACACGTTCTATATACCTATTGTTAATTTCTCTATCTATCCTGTAGTTATATCTTTTTTCCTATTTTCCCATTATGAGTGCTGAAAGTTTTTGTGCGCCTGCTTGCCCCATTTTTCATGTCCGTCTTCGTTGCGTTGCGTTACTTGACCCATAGGTATGTACGTACTCTCTTCCGTCAATAGTTATCTTTCGGTACCCAATGAATACTCTTTTCCCCTTCTTTTTCTTTCTTTGCATTTTTTTCTATTTTGGCTTGTACGTTTCTTTCTTCCTGGGTAAGACCATTTTCGATGTATGTCTTTTTATTTCCCAATTTACTTTTATTTTTCATTATTTTGATTTTATGTTTAAAGCTGCCTTCTTTTCTATTATTACTTTTTTTTTCTTTTCCCACCAGCAACGTTTCGACTGCTGTGCTGTTAACACCGATCTCCTCTTGCAGGAACGTCTCCACTTCTTCCTTCATATTTTCAAGTTTTTCGATCTTCATCCCTTTAATTACTATATTGTTTTTCTTCTTTTCTCTTCCCTACTTTTCTAATTTAACTTCTAACATATCAGTCTTGTCTCCGAGGCCCTTCTTCTCTTGTTGCCATTCTGCTTTTCGTCTTATCATCTCTTCTTTTAAGGATCTTATCTCATTATTGTTTTTTCTAACATCTACATTGTTCTCCCACACCTCTTTTCGTAAATAGAAGATCGTGCCGAGTTTGGCACAGTTCATGCTTAGTACCCCGTGTTTGTTTATTATTTCTTAATTTCTGTGTGGTTCCCCTTTTTCCATGGGCATCGCACCCTTCCATTTTGGTTAGCTCTATAAGCCCCTAGAAGTGCTTGCTTCTCTACCACTAAGGGAAGAGGAGGCAGATCTAGGAGTATCTCCAAGGATGCAGTGGGCGTAGTTGTCATTGCCCGTCTCTGCACATTCAGCAATTTATTTGCAGTGCCTTGAATTTTGTTCTGTGCCACCATACGAGGGCCGCATAGGTGATTATGGGTATCACAACTCTGTTGTACACCCAGAGAACTATTCTTGGTCCCCAAGCTTTGCCTATTGTCCTTCTACAAGCCCATAAAGACCGAGTTGCTTTCGCGTTTATTTTTTCCATGTGTGAGTTGAAAGTGAGTTTGGTGTCCAGAGTGACTCCCAACTACTTGACTTCATCTGCACTTGATATCCCCTTATTGTCGGCCCCTTTACTTCTTGGAGGTTCAGTTTTCAGGTGAAAGCTACAACAGTTGTTTTTAAATGATTTACTGTAATGACACTTAGTTGATCCTTTTCTGGGCATTTAAAACAATCAAATTCAGTTTCATGTGTTTCTTTACTCTTGCTACTTGGAACAGAATTAGTAATACACCTTTCTGCTGATTTCTATGAACTGCATTTGTTTGGTGGGTTGGGTCTTAGTATCCTCTGGCACTGATACCAAATTTTCTTTGCTTTTTTTCTTTTTATGGACATCATGTTGAAAGAAACGCAATGCGTTGCTTTTTCTTGGCTCTTTCTTTCTCAGCACCGCCTATTTGTTGTTTTTGTAGCACTTTATCTTTTTGTTCTATTTCCAGAAGTATTAAGAAATAAAACAAATTTAAAATTGCAATCCGTGAAACTTAATGAAAGTAAAAATTACAACTAGTAACCATCTGCTACTGTTACTTTTGATTATAGCGGTCAACTAACATTGTAGTAGGTATGAGTAATTTGTGAAAATAATAAAATTAACTACATAATATGATGGTGGTTATTGTTTTTTCTACACACAAATAATTTTATCAGATTGTCTTGTACTTATATCAATGATTTTATGTTTTTAAAATTATATTACTTATACGGGTTAACACATGGTAATTCTAAAAATTACATATCTTCGATAGACCCTACAATTCAATTTATTATTCGGCCCTAAACAGGATTTCCTGTCTTCCCGGCCGTCCCATCCGCCCGTGGTATATCACTTAAATGTTTTTGTTCTGCCTTGATTATTCGGATCCAATCGTGACCAGACTTGGGTCTGGAGCACAAGATAGATGACTAATAAACGCAGCAGCTGATACCAGTAAGAAAAAAAAGCTTGTGTTGTTTCTTGATAAAACTGTAAATTTCTGTAGTACTACATTCTTTTTTTATTAAATAGATATTAGTATTGGATGTAAATAAAATATGGGTAGTTTTTGTTACTGTGTAATTTTGGGTTTAAGTATTGCACGTTATAGGTTACGACTTGGCAATATACCTAGCCGATTTGCAAAACCTTAAGGCTGGCATTTACATACAGTCACTTTCTATTTGACGCATCTAAAGTTGCATAACTACTTAAAATTAGAGGTCAGGAATTGCGCAAGATTCATATTTGAAAATATGCATATTTACATAGTTATATGTGTTATTACTGTAAAAGATATGGCAAAAATAAAATTACGATTTTCTGTGTATTTAAATTGTAATCTCCTTGCCAAGTTTCCATAAAGTTCGGATTTAAAACCGATAAGTACTTACTCGTTGTGACTCTGCTATTTGTGTTGCCTACACGCTAAATTATAAATGGCAAATTTCACCGAATTTTATAGAACTTTATTTCCACTTTTTCTGGAATAATTTGCATTTTGAAAAATGTTTCTTGTGGCGTTTGAAAGAGAGTGGTTGTATTTATCTACTGACAGCGAGATTTTTTCTGTATTAATATTTTTGTAAAAACTATTTGAAAATTTTGAAGTAAAATAGAGCTTTAGATTTTTTAATACTGTAAAGTTGGTTTTTAGAAATTAAAAAAAATCTTTCCGTCAATAGACAGAAAAGACATGGATAATTACAAAAAAGATGCTCTGCCGTTTCTGCTTAAAAAATTATTCTAAAAAAATTGAACAAAATGTGCTTAAAATGAAGTATATTTCATGGTGTAAAGTCCAACGGTAAGCCACATTAAGTCTTGTGTCTTAAAACCAGCAACATAGAACTAATCCTTCTAATTAGACATGCATCTCGTCAAGTGATAGTGTACCTCTCTCATTTTCATAAATTAAAAAAAAAATACCTTTCATGTTTGAAAAATTGCATACATTTTGGAAATTTATTGCAACGTATTTCATTTCATAAATTTCAGGTTTCATTCATTATTCGAAATTGAAATTTATATGCTTATAATTATTCTAACCTGTAAATAGGCAACACACAGTGCAATGCCTAGGTGATTTCAAATATTATTAAATAAAAAATTTTTGAACTACAGTAAGAAGTAAAATTTCTAATAATAATGCAAAGGGTTTTTCTTACTTTTGATAATTTGCATGTTTATGTGATGTTTACTAATATAAATTAATGTAGAATATATTAGGGGAACCTGGGGAGGGTTGACCATACTTTTTAAAATACATGTACAACTTTTGATAAGTTACCTTAAAAAAATCAGCAAAACAAGCATGTTTTAGAATGTTTATTTCTGGACACTAAGAAATTACCTAGAGTTTACAAATCTAAAGATTGACTGGTTCAACACTAATTTACTTTTTTAATACAAATGGGTCAACGCTCCCCATATAAGGGTGGCTTGACCATGGTCAAGGGAGCCTTGACCACACAACAATAATGTGGATAATAGAGGAATAAAAAATAAGACCAGGAGTGAAGATTCCTTTAGTTATTTTATTTTACATTTTTAAACGCGGAAAAGTCAAAATCAAAACTTATTTTTAACCTGGCACGTTCTGTACCACCTCTTGAAAGAGGCGGTGGTAATTTAATTATTTCTTCAATTGAAACTGTGGATTTGTCTTCCTTTTTGGGGTAGCTAAACGAATAGTCTGTCCCTAATCTTTTCAAAAATGTAACCTCAAACTCTGATAGGCTGGTTTTTGTTACAATTCGTGCCACATAAAAATAGGAAGATGTTTTCGAAAATAGCTTGACTAACACAAAGTCCCCAGGTTCAATAGTTCTTGCAAAGTCATCTAACTCTTCTGGATCAAAAATATCAGCATCCATGTCACTGTCATCTGTGGGAAGCTTTTCTTCTTCACTTTCACTGGAGGAGGAGGAAACCAACAATTTCTTTTTCAGGCGCTTTACTTTTACTTCATTTTTCTTCTTTTGCCTTTCTAGCCTCAAGCGATGCTCCTCCTCTATTTCTTCTTTATTAGGAGTAGTTGTAAGAACAAGGGAGCGCCGTGGTTTTCTACCACCTCTAGCAGTCTTTCGAGGGCCCGCCTTCGGAAAAGGTCGGACTTCTTCAGGTGTAATAAAAGATTTTGTAGATTTATTTATTTCTGGATCAGAAAGTTCAGCAATAGAGTCATCTTCTTGTGGAGGAGAGGCTTGTCCCTTTTGCAGAATTTGTACTGACAATATATTTATTTTTGAAGATGATGGTGTATTTCTATTAAATGTTGAACATAATGGAGTATTTGAATTCATTTTCGATGTTGATTGTAAATTTTCGTTAATTTTTGAGGTTGACTGATGTGCATTTTCTGCAGTTAAAGGCCTGTCGGTAACAAAGGCCCCAAGAAAGTCTTCGTCTGAGAAGATTGAAGAGTTAAATGGATATATTCCGGTAGATGAAAACCCCTTTTGTATGTTGGTTGGAGTAAAAGCTTTAGGAAACGCCTTACCCACCAGTTCTGGTATGTCCTGTATTTTCATCGGTTGGCCTGGGTGATTAACCATGAAGTCATCTGCCATTTGATTATAGTAGGCTTTAAATGGCCCGAAAACTGTCCGATCTAAAGGCTGCAGTTTGTGGCTGGTGTGCGGGGGTATTGTTAGCAATGTTATGCCATTTTGTCTGCATAAATTTATTCCATTTGGTGTGATGTGGCTATCGTGATTGTCCAACACTAGTAACACGCGATGTTCCATTGAAGCCTTGCTAAATTTTACAAAATGTTTTAAAAAAACTTCGAAATTTTCTCTTGTCATCCACCCACTGGGGTGGGCTACCACATGAGAACCAGGTGGAGCTCCCTTTGACATGGCATCAGTAACACGTTTCCGGGGAAAAATAAAAAAGGGGGGTATGAATGATCCAATGGCAGAAATAACACAACAAACGGTCACTAAGGTACCCCGTTCTCCGGAAGTCACTTTTGCCACTTGTTTTTCGCCCTTAATAGAAATGATTCTTCCCGGTTTGTGGACAGTGGTTATACCGGTTTCATCTACATTGTAAATTGATTCTGGGCCATATTGATGATTTGTCAGAACTTGTTTTAAATTAACAAAAAACTGGCCAACATTATTTTTCTTAAACGCTGTGGATCGACCTAAACTTGTCGATTCCGGTTGTCTCAGCGAAAGATTGCTATGCCGACTCATGAATCCCCTAAGCCAGTCATAACCAGCAACCTTGTTGTCCTGCCAACTTTGTGGTATTTTAATATTATTTGAAATGGCAAATTGGTACACAAAAGTCCTAGCTGTTCTAGGAGTTAACCCGTAATGCAGTTTTGACGAAGTTATTAGGTAATTTTCGAGAAGAGCTTCTAAATCATCAGAAAAAATCTGACCAGTTTTATAATTTGGAGTAAAACGCAGGTTGTCTTTATCGCCACTTTCTCTATACTTCTTTACATATCTTTCCAACGTTTTTCTGTCAATTTCAAATCTTAGCGCGGCACCTCTAACACTGCTCCCTTCTTCGACAACGTTTCTAACCGCAGAACGCATTCTTTCAGGAGAGTAACTTTTTCGTACATGGCCTTCCTTTGCCTTATACTTGAATGGCATTCTAAAAATAAACAATTTATTAGTCAGGCTAAGGCCCGGTTTTTCAATCGATGGTTAACTCTAACTAAAAGTTTATAACTATAGAAATAATTGTTGCAATAATGGTAACCGTGACTTTTAACCTTTAGTTAGAGTTAACCATCGATTGAAAAACCGGGCCTAAATGTAATAACTTCAATATGAATAAAAGGGAGACTTGACCATATGGCCAATGCTCCCTTGAAAACGTTGGTCAAGTCTCCCTAACATGTCATTTTCTACTTAAACTAAAATAACTCTTTTTTGTATAAAACAAAGTAAACAGCATTTGCTCTACATTAAAGTAAAATAAATTCCCTACAGACACATATAAATTTCACTTACATTATTCAGCTGGTTTTCCTGATTTTCACTTACAAACTGTAGATAAAATATTCACTTCTGAGACACTATTAACACATGCCACCATTAAAACTGCAAGCTAGCCACTGTTGACGTTTGTAAACATATACACAATGACGGCTGATAGCATAGAGCTCTGTGACTGGCTGACACATCTCAATACTATATTCTGAGCGGTAAATTTGAATGCTGGTCAAGCCTCCCATATGGTCAACCCTCCCCAGGTTCCCCTAATTAATTAACATTATACACAGGAAAATGAAACAGTTAACTTCTCTACTCATGGAAATTCTAACAAAATAATCTAAGATTTTTTGTAAAAAATATTAAAAAAATTTAATAATCAAAAATAGCAGGAATTGTAATAATTGATGTAATTTTCGAAACTGTTTGGTTTATGTAATTATTGTTTACTGGTTGGTGGTAATATTTATGTTTTTTTTGTTTTGGGGTGATTTTATCAACTGCCCATGCCTTTTATGCCAATACATACACGCAAAAGCAACACTATTGAACTCGTATTTTTTAATAATAATTAATAATGCTATTTTAGAGGCTTTTAATAGGTAATAACAGTAATTAAATATATTTTGCCCATTTTCGTCCTTGTTTAAATTAATTTTTAAATAAGCGAATGTTTTGTTTATTACAACTTTAATTCGAAATTTTTATAAAATCTAAAATAAAGCTCACCTTTTAAATTTTTCCTCGTCGTAAAATGGTGGTAGTATTTCATAATCATTAAACCTTTGGGAAGTATCATCACACGGGCCGTTTTCCTCATTACTCGTTAATAACTTAATTGTTTCTTCCGCCGAGAATTCACCTTCAATCACATAATATTAAAAAAGGCGTTACAATATCTTTCAGTTTTGCTAATTTTACCATTTTCTTCAACTTTTAATCCCATTCTTTTAACACCAAACTAACAATCAATCTCTTTAAAAACTGGGACGTTGGAGGTTAAATTTAATTTAATTATTTTTAAACAATATCGCCATGAGTTCTTGCCGCAGAACTAGCTTCCGAGCTGTGTTTTCTTAAAGTGTAAATTCTCTAGCTCGTGAAAGTGCAAGTGTGCTACTTTCCTTCTCTTCTGTGGTAGGGCGATATTATGTATAAAGAATATCTAAGAACTTGTTAATATGTTAATTATTTCACCAAATATTTTATGCAAAACTTCACAAATGTCATTTTCGTAAACAATCCCAACTTGATTATTAATTCATTGATTTTCTAATAATAAAAGATCCGTTGAAATTAAAGGGCGTAAACAACTTTTCGTATTTAATTATGCACTTAACTAGACACAGATTGAGAAATAAGGAAAGCCAGATACCTTATAAGTAAAACCATTTACGAATCCTTATTAGAGCGATCGGATTCTAATGCAAATAGTGAGAGAAAATAGAAAAAAACCATTGATATTTAGCGTTATATTTTTTAATTGGTGTTAACTTAACGCTTAACTGCAGAAGTGTCATACCTTCTTTCTTTTTTGTATTGTCAGGATTTTAGATATATCCACAGAAAGAAATATTTGAATAAAGACATTTTATGTTGTCAAAAACATGGGTGTGAATTTAAAATTTTTAAATTCCGCGTGTAATTTTTCTCTAGTTTGCAATTTATTTATGCGTTTTGGGTTTTGATGGTGTTTTCTTTAAATATTTTTCCGAAAATTTATGAGAGTTTTAACCACAAAAAAAATTTTGTTTGACTCAAATGAATTGTAGCCACTGGATTACACTAAGTAAGTCGTAATTTTATTATAAATAAGTTTGCTTTTATTAAATACTTCTTCAGTAGAAGATGTTGAAAAAAATCAAATTTAACTAATTTTCTGCCTCGCCTTCCTTAAATAAATTTTTATGCATATTTTAACAATTTCACAAAATCGTACTTGGGTTCCGTGTGAATTCCTTTTATTAAACCACATATAATAATCACAATAAGAGTTATTCAATAATTTATGGATACTAAAATGCACAGAACTGAATACTAATTCAGGCTAGTTTATTTACACTAAACGTTTATACATATCATTAACATTTATTTTAAACCATGACTTTTTCCACTCTTGCCGGGACGTATTTTTATAAAGGGTGTTCAAATTTGAGGCAAAAATTTAACTTTTCAGTAAAATACTGTTGTGTATTTTGAGCATAAAACATTTTAAATAACACTAATACATCCATACAATAAACACAAACAAGTTTATACACTTTATGAACATTTTATTAACACAATTTTACATACATCAAGTATATAAAATTGAATACCAAATTGATTTTTGATGTAAAATCATTTTATTGATTGTTTACGATTTATTAATACAAATTAATTACAATAAAGCAAATATTAACAACAATTAAGTTATAAAAACGATATTTAAAGTTGACAATGAAGGATAGAAATTCAAATATCCAGATATTTATTTCAATTTACAGTACAAAGCTGATTTTTCTTGATGAAGTAGTCTTTTGGAACATGTAGATCAGTTTATTGTGCTAGAAATATTAAGTAAAACTAAAATCATTACGTATTTATGTAAAAAGGTAAATTTCAAGGACAAATGTATGTGAAAAATAGAAAGTTACAAATTTCTTATTTTAAAAGGTTGAGACAAGGTATAAAACATAACTAAAATGTTTTAGAGCATATAAGATTTAATTTTGTCAAGAATTTAAATGTTAAAAGCAAGAATTATTGAAATTATCAATAAAAATGTAAATTTAAGTAAACGTCAGATTTCAAATGCAATTATCAGCCAAACTGATAATTTTAGAGAAAATTGATAAGAGACAAAATCTCATTATTTTGTCATAATTAATATAATTACATAGTTTTTAGTTTAGTTATTAATAATTTTGAAAAATAGGTAAATCAAGTAGGGTTTTAAACCAAAAACGAAGTAAAGAAACTTTTTCTTTAAAGTTAAGTTTAAATAGGTTTAGTTTAAATAAAAATGTAAATTAAAAGTTAAGTTTAGTTAGTATAAATAATTTTCATTTAATTAATAATAAATTTTGATTAATAATTAAGCGTAAATAAGTAATTAAAGTTAAAGATGGTTTGAAAATTGGCTAGATTTATTTATTTTACTTGGTTTTAACAAAAGAAAAGACGGCAGTTGCTCGTAAAAATCCATTGGGGATGCACGTATCTAAAACGCTCCCAAAGTTTGTTATTATGACGTAGTAGAGTTCTTTTGTTTTTATTCTAGAACAATAAGACAGATGAATATCGGGTAGCAACTGAAATGTGGTGAAACAGATATCACGTGATCTAAGAATGATTTAAATTAAAAGTGTAAAATGAAGTGAATTAAAATAAACAAAACCAATTAAAATAAATAATAAGAAAGTACTAGTAAAATTTACTAATAATAAATAGTCGTAAAGAAAATTTGAGTGTAATAATAACAATAATATTTACATTTATGTAAACGTTGATAATTAAACCAAGTGGGTTATTAAATAAATGTAATGTGAATTTTTCTTCGATGAAAATAAAATTAGTTAAATTGTTATTTGAATAAAACATCGTTTTATTTACCTACGTATTTGAAGGGTAATCCTTAATCTAAAACAAGGAACCTGGAAATTTAAACAGTGATTAATTAGTGAAATTTAAACAGTGATAAAAATTATAAAGACAAGTAAAAATACAAAGACTTACCATTGAGAGTGTTGGGATTGAAATTCATGGGAATCAACGCAGAACAGCTGATTATCAATGCAGCTGTGCCAAACTTCGACCTTCACCAAGATTTACCCGGATTTTAAGAAGTCACCAGATAAGTCAATTAAATAATTTTTTTTTGTGTTTTTTATAAAATTAATTTGAATTTTGATTGTTGTAATTGTTAATAAGGTAATTTTTATAAAGTCAGATTAAATATTGAAAATTTTATGAAGTAATTGTTAATTCGAAACTTGATGAATTTTTATTGTGAACGTGTGATTTTAAATTTATTCACTATTCAGTTATCAAAAGTTTATTTGTCAACATTAAATTATTGCAATCTTTTGAATCCTAACTACAGCTAGAACCCATGTAAAAAACTTAAATTGAGCTTGTTATGAATTTTCGTTCATGTATTTTGGAATGTGATGAATTTGTTGTTGGTGTTTGTTTTTTGCAGGTGGTTTAGATACGGAATATTTATTTGGTATTTGGTTTTATGTATTCACACACACATCTGCACACAACACATAATAAGTTCAATTAAAATGTATGTTTTCAATCAGAGAACATAACATATTTTTGGAGCCCAGTAATGTGGGGCATTTCAGAGGTAATTAATTATTTTGGCTGTCCCAACGTGTGGCGAGTTCGAGACAAGTTCAATAAAATTGTTCTGTGGTCACCTTGATTACACAACAATACATAAATTGTTTGAAATGTTCAATTATTTTTATTGTCCCGGTTAAGAATGGAAAACAATATCAGACAAGTGACCTCCTCTGCTGCTTCAGCAAGGCAGCACTGTTTTACAAAAATTTTGGCATAAATGCGGTGAAATTTTAGTAATTTCCTCAATTATGTTGCCTTTAAGCTGCTGAATCGTTTGAGGATTATTAGCATACACTTTACTCTTCAAGAAGCCCCATAAGAAGAAGTCCAACGGTGTCAAATCGAACGATCTAGGCTGGCAATTGATGGCTCCTCTTCGAAAAATTATTTGGTTGCCAAATCTCTTTCGCAAAAGATGAATTGTTGCGTTGACTGTACGAGAGGTAGGGTAAACCATATATAGTCATTGGACACTTAAACAAAGTCAAACCTTGAATTAACTATAAATCGCTTACAAAACTAATGTTATTTAAAAATTTTGCACTAGCCGATAGCTGTTATTCTTTTTCTTATACCCATGATTACTTTCTGAAATTGCAATGTTTTTATATAATATCATTTTATTGATTAAAAAAGGTACAAAATGTAGAGTCATTGGACAATTTTTATAGTTATTTACCAACTAGATTATAGTTGTTGGACATATTAAAACTCTCAAAATAATTATTCAAATTTAATTTATATAATATAAACTACATCAATATTCATTACAGCCAACCATATAAGGACAAAAACAAATGTGAATGGTGTGTAGGTATTTAAACACACCTACAACCTACTGCAAACCAATTCAATTAATTAGTAATTTTTGTAAAAAGCTGTATAATTTTCGTACAGGTTATCGATATCGCTTTGACTCCCCACTCATTTCATCTGAACTATTAATTTCACTCCTTGTAGCAACTATGACACAAGAATGCATCAATATCAATATCTATCGGAATGTGAATTTGGTGTTGCTTTGGAATGCAATTTTAATGGTACATTTTTACACTCATCACAGACTAGACGCTCGTGAACTGGAACGAAAATTGTGCAAATTGCACAGGAATTTGTAGATTTAGATTTCTTAGTTTCAGGTTGCTTTACAAATAGATTTTTCTATACAGCCTGTATTTTATTAATGCAGGTCACTTTTGGCGATTTACCATTACCACTTTTAGTTGAACTGATTTTCCCACTCGACACTTTTTTTCTTCTCGTTGTTTTTTCTTTCTATCTTATCCTCTTCAGCATTGCGCTTTTTTTCGTTTTTTAATTTGAACATCATTTTGTACTTATCGGATGTTACTGCATATGAAAAGCGTTCTGTTTCACGCTTACCTTTACGTTATGGAGTTTTAGGCCAAACCAGATAATTTCCAAGTTCAGAATTATTTATTATCTTGAAAGCAGGACTGATTTCGGGCGTAATTTTATTGATATTTTGAACATTAGGCTACTTTTCTAAAACAGTTTGAGGTTCATTCTGACAATTATTGATATCACTGCAGGAAGGTTGTAATACTCTTTCTGTTATATTTTCTAAATCTGTTGATATTTCATTAAGCGATTCATTAATCTCCATTTGAGATTCGTTAACGTCGTCGTCCATTGCCATTTTTCCTTCTTCCTCTTACTTTGCATTTTCTGTAAAACATTTACAAATCTTAAGAGAGTACAAAAATTTTCATTATAATTTTCAGGCATTATACCAGCGTCTATAGTTTCAAGTAAATCTAGCTTTTCTTTTCCAACAATTTTAACAAATGCGCGATACGATAAAGCAGATGTAGTAGATATGGCTGTAGAAACAGTTTGAATCAGAAGCTGCCGTTTACCTAGACATTTTGAAAAATCTATATTATCGGCATTGAAAGGATACAACGCACAAACTTTGAAGCCGTTAATCAATGTTTCTGGTTTGGAAAACGACTACATCACATTTTCCTTTTTTTTTAAATACGGTTGTACCAGATCAGCATACATTTGCTATTACATGGCATAGTTAAAAGATATTTAACGGCTATATCACTATTATAAATTGTTCATTATTGTGAATATTGATGATTTGAGTTCTTTATTCGCTATCACTCTTCAGAACATCAATGGGTAACTTCCTTTTCTGCCTAGTATGTAATTGTCTACTGCCAATGTTGTAGTGAACTGCACCACTGCATTGATGGATGTTATCATAGAATTTTAGAACTGTTTTCTTTATGTATTCTTCAACTGTGGGAATTTCTGTTTCTCTGTGGAGCTGCGAATTCCGAACATACCACTGAGCACTAGTTATTATTCGGATCATTTTGTTTTGTAACACTTGAAGTTTGCGTAAATTGGTTTTGGATGTCGCCCACCAGACACTACACCCCTATGTTAAAACTGGTCGGATAATGGCCGTATAAATGAGAGTTCCACATTTTATTTTCAATGGCGACTTTTTGTTAATGATGGGATAAAGCATAGCAGTCTTGCGTATGATTCGTTCAGTTTCTTGTTGATATGATAACTCCAGGTTAATCTACGACCGAGGAAGATCCCTAAATATTTGACCGCATTCTCCTTCGGGTTCCAAGTGATGGGTACATTATTAATAACGATGTTAGGTGGATCTTGTGGACGACGCAGGGTAAAGATTTTGACATCACATTTGCTAGAGTTAATTTGTATGCATCATTTTTTAAACCATAGATTCAGGTCGTCTACGCTTTCCTGAAGGTTGCTTGAGGCTTGGTTAATGTCCTAGTCTTGTGTGATGATGGCTGTATCATCAGCATACATCGCAATGTCTGAGTTAAGTGTTTTAGGAGCGTCATGCAGGAAGATATTAAATAATAGTGGGCTTAGTACAGATCCTTGCGGAACTCCCGCCTTGATTTTTCGAGCTGAGGAAGTATACCCCTTTACCCTTATCTGGAATGTTCTATCGTTTAAGAATGATTTGGCTATATTTAATAAGTAAGTGGGGGTTGACAAGGCTTTTATTTTATATACCATGAGATCGAAAAAAAGATGATTCTGAGCAGGCCTTGACTAGTACAACACGATTAGCAAGACTGATTTCAAAATGTGGCAGTAGGTTAGAGGTTAATAAATGTCAAATAAATTAAAACACAAAACAGTATTTATTTAGGGAACAAACTGAAAACTAAGATGAATACATGTCTGTAAATTGTGTTTTTTGGAAAAATTGCATTAGTATTACAACGATAAACTTAAATAATTCTGAAAACAAGATTGCAAAACTGACTTACATTTGAAATGTCACTGTCACATTATAATTCATAGGCATTCTAGAACCAGTGTAACCAATCGTGTTGTACTAGTCAAGGCCTGCTCAGAATCATCTTTTTTTCGATCTCATGGTAGCAAGCCATCTATCCATACACGATCAAAGGCTTGCGCCACATCCGCAACTGCTATTAGCGTATGCATTGTTCGATGATTTCCGTGAGTCGTAGAATTTGATGACTAGTAGAGTGGGCGCTTCTGAAGCCAAATTGGAATTCAGGCAGGACATTGTTTGCTTCTAGAAACTGATTTAGACGGGTTTGAATTGTTCGTTCGAAAACTTTGAAGATTGTGGACAGCAAACTGATGGGTCGGTAGTTATTTGGATTCTCATGCGATTTATTTGGTTTCGGAATCATTTGAATTACTGCTCGCTTCCACTCGGTAGGAAAATATCCTAACCTTAGACAGGAATTGAATGTTGCTGTTAATAGACATATAGATCTGTGCGGCAGGTTTTTCAGAATTATGTTAGGGATCATATATATTCCTGGTGCTTTTTTATTTTTTATTTTTTTTAGATATTCCTTGATTTCTGTTGGGGAGATGAGATGGGATTAACTAATATTTGTCCTTTGAGATTTATGTTTTTGGATTTCGTTTCAACATGACTGATGTGGTTGGGATCGTTGTTATTGAAGGCAGTAGTAAATGTTGCTTCGAGATATTGTGCGAATATTTCAGATTTATCTTTGTCTTCCGAGATTGTTTGGTCATTAAATTTCAATGTAGGAATCACTGCAGGTTGCTTTAGGATCCGTTTAGTGGCTTTCCACATATTAGCGTCTCCGGGTTCGAAAGATTCTAGGATAGGTGCGAATGTAATCTTTGTTACAACTTCATTCAAGTGTTCGCTACGCCATTCTCTACAGCTTTTTGCCAAGTTTGTTTTAAAGGTCGAAACACTGCCACATCGGCAGGCTGTAATATCCGCGTTATGTTTGGATATAACGCAATTATCTCGATTTTCAATTCAGAGCACAGCTTACTCACTTCATATGTCAAATGGCTTTTGTGTCCGCCGAGAAAGTATATTACTGGCAAATCAATGTTTTCTTGAATTAAGTAGGGATGAAAAACGTTTCCAATAAATTCAAAGAAGCCTTCGGATGTCATCCATCCATTATCGCTTTTAGTAATTTCCCATCCTGTTGGTACGCTTGAGGCTACCCTTTCTGAAATCCTCTGGTATGCGTATACAGGGTGCCCGTTTTTCGACCTCAAGCATGGGGATCTCGCTTATTATAACAGATGCGAGATCGGTTAAATTAGGGCAAAGTTGCGCATTTTTATGGTGATCAATTATCCGAAAGAAAATTTAATCTGTCATTTTTAGTTTTTGAATTATTGGAGAAAAATGGAAAATTGTGATTTTTGTTTTAATTTTTTTAAACGAAAACCAATAAAACTAGACATTTTTAACTAAGACATTGTGAAGGCACTTTTTTACAAGGAATCTGAATCTGGCATCGTGTTTTCCAAGGCATCCTAGATGCAAGAGTTACAACACTTAATATTTTTTTTCTTATGGGCGCCATATTTGATTTTTGCATTTTCGAATAGAGCTCTTTTTTCTGATTACGACTATGTATCGCATGATATGGTCAACCTTTACATTTTGATTAGAATTTAAGAAAAATGTTTTTGCGAAGAATGCTTTGGAAACAACAACATCTACTTTTGTCTAACAAACAAATTTTTGACAATTCAATTAAATTTCACTATTCGGTTGCATTATTTTTAATTTTGTTCCAATTTAAATACAAAAATTCTGCCTTATCCTGTTCTTAATTTAAAACTTAATTTTGTAGGTAAATTGGGAAGAAATGTGAACGTGCAACTCTAAATTTAATTGAATTGTCAAAAATTTGTTTGTTAGACAAGAGTAGATGTTGTTGTTTCCAAAGCATTCTTCGCAAAAACATTTTTCTTAAATTCTAATCAAAATGTAAAGCTTGACCATATCATGCGATACATAGTCGTAATCAAAAAAAAGAGCTCTATTCGAAAATGCAAAAATCAAATATGGCGCCCATAAGAAAAAAAAAATTAAGTGTTATAACTCTTGCATCTAGGATGCCTTGGAAAACACGATGCCAAATTCAGATTCCTTGTAAAAAAGTGCCTTCACAATGTCTTAGTTAAAAATGTCTAGTTTTATTGGTTTTCGTTTAAAAAAATTAAAACAAAAATCACAATTTTCCATTTTTCTCCAATAATTCAAAAACTAAAAATGACAGATCAAATTTTCTTTCGGATAATTGATCACCATAAAAATGCGCAACTTTGCCCTAATTTAACCGATCTCGCATCTGTTATAATAACAGAGATCCCCATGCTTGAGGTCGAAAAACGGGCACCCTGTATTATTTATTAAAGGGGGACAAATCATATCACTTGCGGAAAAAGTAAACATAACTGTCAGGTTTTCTTTTGATCCACCACGCTCCACAGTATACACATTTTTATCACCTTTTTTGGCTAATACTTTTCCGGTTGTGGGGCATATTTGGAAAGCAGTTTCATCACCGTTAAATACTCTGTCGGGGCTTTGAATCACTTCTTGTAACTGCTTTTCTATATATTCCTGAATCTCTTTGAACCATTTTCTAATGTCTTGTTCACTTACACACGAACTAGCCGACGTAACTGCTTCACTTGTTCGCTGTACTATTTGGGGATGCCTTTTTAAAAAGGCCCTTACCCATCAACCATCACCTGGGCGGTTATTTCTAAATTTTAGAAATACCATTATGCCGATGTACTCCGCATGAAGCTAGTAAGTTGCAGCCTATGGTTTGAATTTTAACTATGGAGAGTGGCAGCTGTGATTTGTATTTAGTCCAGTAACTGGCTCCTTGCGGAAAACATCTGAAGCTGGCACTTCAACAGGCCGGAAAAGATGTTTTATATCAAAATTTACAAGATCGCGAGCAGAACTACATATAAGCAAGAGTTGGCTATAATCGTTTGCATTTTATTGTGATTTAGCATAGGCCTTGCGTAGGAGCTTTTTTTTACTAATTTATTCAAATTTCGTTACAAAAATGTTAGTAATGTTAAAATGTTACAGAGGCAGATTAATAAAATAAATGAAATGATGTTTCCAAAATTACTGAAAAGATGTCATTAACACAGAAACTAATTTTATAACCTCTACATTATGTCCTTATTGTCAATTTTTATTAAATTTAGAAGTCTTTTAAGATTGAATACCTAACATTTTTAATGTATGACATTAATTTTTATAGTTAAGTTTCAGTAAAATTTTAGAAGCTTTTAATTTTCAAATCAAGTTACTATGTTAAAAATGTTCAATTCAAATGCCACTCTTTTAATCACAAAAGCTGCTTCCCTACTGCCATGATAACCGATAAACAAATAGTAAAACCTACCTCATTCACTATCACAGTGTAAATGCAATTATCAATTCAACAGTGGAAAGTGTTTGTTACAAATATAAACCATTATTTCTAAGTAATTACTTAAATACATTCACACTTCAAAAAATGTCCTCATACTTTGCGCAGCACTAGCCTTTGCATGCATTATTAAAATGTGAACGGAATTAATACTCCTGAATGTATATTAAAAAATAATTGTTTAAAGAAAGTGCTAATTCAGCGTCTTGCTTAGCTAATGGAGTGTAAATAGGCAAGCGTGAAAATCCCAGCAAAGATTTGTCGCCATTTATTTTTAAAGTTTGCACTTAGCATGTAAAAATTTACCTATATTGAATAAAGTGCTTTAAAATTTCACGAATAACCAAAAAAGTTTCATAAAAAAGTTATTTTTAAACAATTCGTGGTTCTTTTAGATGTTAAAATGTCTAACGAATATTTTTTGATATTATTAAATTTAGATTAGAATTTTTCAACAGTAAAAGCCCGAGACCTTTTATTTTTATCGATAAAATTTCATTTTGTACGAAAACGAAGTTGCCATGGAAAATGGACGAGACTAGGCCTACATTAATTAAAAACCCGCGCCCGTAGGGCAAGGGTTTTTTTATGTAGGCCTAGTCGAGTCAATTTTCTTATGGCAACTTCGTTTGAGTGATACAAGAATGAAATTATATCCATAAAAATAAAAGGTCGAGTGTTTTTTTATTGGAAAAAATCCTGAAACAACAAACAAACTTTTATTAAAGACATTTTTTCTGACGTTTATTTTAGCAATTAATGTCAAATAATATTTTTGAAGTTTAGGTTTCTGTAGCAACAGAGCAGACAGAGACGCGTCGTTTTTTTTCGATGTGCGAGAAGGACGTAATGATATTTTTTATCATGATAAAAATGAATGATTGGCTGTTGAAATGCTGATCCAAGCGTTGTTATTGGACAAAAGTGATGTCATGACAGTTGTAGGATTTTTTCACAAAAAATAGCAACCCGTTTCGTACATTAACGATAATAATATTGTTATACATAATTATATGAAGTATGAAGACTTTCTAGATCTAGTTGAAAGTTGTTGGATTATTATTTTCACTGTTTTCTATGTAACTGGTGATTAATTGCTCTTGTTGTACGCTATTCTAACCATGTAGGTCAAGGCTGCGTTTTCTCTCTTTATTAATAATAATTTCAGTTTCTTTAAGGTTATTTAGAAATGCTTTTCTTTCACTGTCTTTAATTCGTTCTGTTTTCACACGCCAAGCTTTAAAGTTGACAAGCGAAGTATATAGTTTAACAGTTTTCTATTTTACAGGCGTGACATTTTTTTATTTTTTTGTGGATATTTTGCTACCAATTTCTGAAAAGTAAAAGTTAAAAGTTGTTAGCACCATAACCAAGATTGAGAAAATATTTATACGCGTGAGCCAAATCTGTACTAATTTGCGTTACATGAATATTAATTTATAAGTAGCATGAGTAGACTCATCATACATTTTACATATAATTTAATAAAATCTTACTGTAATGAGTTATTAAGGATATTAAAATAGATCTGGGCAAATATTACCAAACATAAATAGTCGTAAATCTCGTTCCAAATGAAAAGAAGCTCCATCCTGTTAAAATCAGATAAAGCCAATTGAGTGGTAACTCGGGCATTCGTTAAAGTTAAATGTTCTATCCTAGCGATTTTCTACATTTTACACGCGTAGGTACATACAACAAACAAAGATTGGACAATTCTAGTCCCACCATTAAAAAGGGTTTAACATATAAAAATATCGCAATTTTTATGCCTTTGCTATTTGTATAAAAATTGTACAAATAATGGTTTAAAATCTTAGGTATTTTGCGTATGTTAAAAATAACTGACTTCCAAATTAATTGCCTGAAATATTATTATTATTATTAGCCCACACATCCATGCACAGGGCAAAGGCCGCCCGTCATCCGTTGTAATTTTTTCAAATCTCACTTTTTATTAGGGGTTTGGCCTTCTATCCCATAGTGACTGGTTCTCATGAGAGAGAGAGAGAGAGAGAGGGAGGTGCCGCGTTAACGGAGCGATCGGGCCACCCAGCCCAGCACTGACCGGAGACAAAGATCGTGCGGCAATGAGGTACATAGCCACCGCAACTCGGAACCTTACAAGTTAATAACAAAATTTAATGTGAATTTCTTTCTAACCAGCTCTTTACCATTTAATGTTAAACGTAGATTGGGTTTTACTCCTAATTTTGTTCTGCATTTGTTTTTCAAGTATAACGTTGAAATACTTTTTCACATAAATAGGTTGTGCAAAATGGCATTAAAAAATTAAATTTGTTTTAAATTTTTCTTTTGATTAATTCAACAGTTAACGAGTGTAGTGTTTTCGAAATCGATTAAAATTCTATTTATTTATAGTTTGGTAGCATACGCTTAGTGAAAGGATATAAAATATAAAAATATAAAGATATCAAATATACAGGGTGTTAGATAATGCTTCTGCCAAACTTTGGGAATAGATTTATAATGACAAATGGAGCAAAAAAGTATTATACATTTTTTTTCTAATATTTATAGGTACGATAAATAGAGGAATGGAAATTTTACTATTCTCGGGAAAAACAACAACAAAGGGTTAACGATACAGGAACAAAATTTTTACGGATAAATAAGAGTCTAAATACATCAAGTATCAATAAAACTTTATTAACAACCACAAAATAATTGAAGGGAAAAATGCAACTGAGAAAAAATGGTATAAGAATTTTTTATTTCTTTTATCGTTACAAACCTACCCCTAAAGTTTGGCAGAAGCATTACCTAACACCCTGTATATAACAAACGGATATAATAAAGAGTAGAGACAAACAAATATGAAAGTAAAATAATCTTAACTACTGTATATGTCAATGTCTATATTTTCTAACCAATCGATAGCTAAAGTTTTCAATGGATCCATTAAAAGCTCTTCGGTAACAATCAAAGACAATATAACGAAGCACCACATCTTCCTGAATTAGTTCTTATTCTATTTAGTCTGACCCAAATATTCCGTTTGAGATCAAAACCTGCAGGCGGATTGTTTCCATTTAGAAGGGAATGTTATATAACCACTTATTCTGTTTTATCAAATCCTTCGGATAATTTAATACGAGCTGTCACTTTTGGGGGGTTTGGTGATTTTAACCTACTAATCGACGTGTATTGACAAGTCTTGGTTTCTGTTAATTTATTTTGAGTACGCAACAATGCTTTCAGTCGGCGTACATAAGGTGGTTCGATATAGCACAGGACTGGTAACCAGTACGTTGAAGTTGGCCTAATTGTACCGAATATAATTCTCATAGTCTCATTTAAAACAGTATCGATTTTCTTTGAATATGGACTATTTAATCAGGCAGCAGCACAATATACAAAGTTTAAGGCAGTTATGCGAAGCGCAGTTGCCGTTACACCCCAGGATGACAATATATTATTGAGGATTTTTAGTTTTTCGGCTAGATTATTCAGGTGGGTTTTGAAAGAAAGAGTTCTGTCGAGAGTAACGCCTAAATACTTGGGATGTGGGTTGAACTTCAGATTCTGGACTCTAAATGGGACATTGATGCCTTGATGATTCTACGTGCCTGGCGAGTATTAAGAGGAAAGCAGGATGTTTCTGTTTTTGCTAAACTTGGCGTTGGCGTCCACCTAGTAAAATATTTGTCGATAATCTATAAGTCTCTCTATAAGGACCTCTTCTAGACTATCAAAACTAGTGCTCTGTGTAGCCAATGCTAATTCATCAGTATAGGCAAATTTTCTGATTTGTGTAAAAGGCATTTCTGAGATGTAGAGATTAAATAATAACGGAGCAAGAACAGATCCTTGAGGATGTCCGTTGTTTAATATTTTTGGAGTTCTTACTTGGTCGTCTATCACGAGCTGAAGAATTCTGTTGCTTAGCTTCATAAGTTTATATATGATTCCTTCTCGCCAAACAGTGTCATATGCCGCTGTTAAGTCTACAAACACAACCCCAATTTTCACTCGTTTTTCATATCCAGCTTCAATGTGTGTGCTAAGAGCAAGTACTTGTTCTTCGCAGCCTCTTTCTAGTCTAAATCCAGTTTGCACAATATGCAGTTGACCTTGAAATAGGGTTTCTATCATCTGATATATTAGTCTTTCTAGTGGTTTATAGGTCGCACTAAGAAGAGCTATAGGGCGGAAATTTTCAGGCTGATCGTTTTGTTTGCTTGGTTTGAGGGTGATAATTACCTTGGTGCGTTGAAATTTAGGTGGGAGCATACAAGTTTTCAGTATATCCGTTAAACGAAGAAAGCCATGTCAAAGTACGTTGACCAAAGTTGGCAATAAATTCGTTGTGCATTCCGTCGAAGCCTGGAGCTTTTACTAGCTTAAGTCTTTTGGTTGCAACCATCAATTCCTTTACACTGAATGGATCTGTTAGGTGTGAGGTTTGTGGAGAATTCAGTTTTAAGATTTTAAGTTCTTTTTTAATATGACTACTGTTTTAGCACGAGAAAAGGAGACTACATGATTAGCTATTTGGTCAGAAGTCAATTTTGTTGAGTTCCTGCTGGTTTTAGTGGAATTGTCCAACTTTCGTAACAGGCTCCAAGCTTTTCGATTTGATCGTTTGAAATCAACGTTCTGAACAGTTTTGTGCCAGTTCTGTCTTTAGGCGTCATCTAGGCTCTGTAGCTAAAGTTCTATCATGTGAGCAAGGCCCGCTGAATTAATATGCAATATTAATTCAGAGGGCCTTGATGTGAGCAGTGAGCTATCAGGTATATTGTAACATAGCGGATTTCTGATCCAATTTTCAATTTCATAATCTTTTGTAAAATACAAATTGAAGTTATTTATTAACGAAGAGCAATTTTTCTTTATGTCTGATGGCAATTTATCACCATTTTCAAATTGTTTTCCGTAAATTACTGTCCACCGGGGTACGCGTATAACTGTTTGGGAGTCACTGTGTATAAGTGGTTGCGAATCATTGTTCTCTCTCCGAATAATTAAAAATATACAGGGTGTTTCAATTAACATTTTCACTTTATGTAATTTTTGATGTAAGCAGATGTTACTTACAGCATCGATATTCCTTTTTATTTAAAATAACCAATAAGCAACGAAGTTTCATAGGAACAAATTCAGCGTTAAAGGTTGAATACGCCAAAACTTGGCCATAAATAAGAACTTACCAGTCCTAAAGTAGGAAACATAGATTCCTTCTTATTTTTACAAAATACATCTGGTAACCACAGGATTAAAATCTGACAACGGCTGCTTTTTGCTGCTCATTAGTTGTCATCATGAGTAGTTGTCAACTTTAGCATCGCGAAGTTATTTTGTTCGAAAATATTAAAATTCCTCTAATGAGTTATAGAGCACTAGTAAAAAAATTGAACTTTCGTCATTCGACTGTCTGTTCTGTTTGAAAAAATTTTGGGGAGGTTTAGCAATGGAAAGAAAGCCAGGAAGTCGAGGAAAACAAGAAGGCGAACGCGTCTTGCAGCTTTTTATGTCAAATCCAAAGTTATCGACATGTGAGGTGGCTAAAAATGCAAAAATGTCCAAATCATACGTACAAAAAGTCAAGCTTAGAGCTGGTTTGAAAAATTATTGGGGCCAAATTCCACTCGATCGCGATTCTTGCATAAGTTAAACAAGACAGTGAGCTGTACGTTTGCGGTGGATTTGATGACCCGATAAAGTGTTTCAAATTACAAGATCGCTCTTTTTCAGAGGTTTTAGAATTAAAGTCAAACCACTTAGAAGCAGACTCAAGGATGTTTTGTCACATATTCCATGCAGCAAGAATGCAATGTGCTGGGATAATAATTATGGGCGCCGATACAGACGTTTTTAATCTAGAGATTCATTTTTGGCAGAAGCTTGCCAATATTGGTTGTCAAGGTGTATGGTTCGATGGATCGCATAAAAAAATCATGTTCTAGGATGTTATATGGCTGCACAATCCCTTGGCGAAAATATCTCTAATATTTTGCCAGCATTGCATGTCTTAACCGGCTGCGACATGGCAGTAAGAAACAATGCTTAAAAGCTGCATCGCTCGATTTTGTTCAGAACGTACTTGGAAACCTTTGAAAATGAATGTTTAGATTTTGAAAAATTTCAAGATCTAGGTAAAGTTTGCACCTACCTATTTAATAAGTAAAAAATGACAGCGGATGAGCTTCGATATAAACTGATTTCTCAAAATATTGGCTTTGGCTTAAATTTACAAAAAAGTCATATGTACACATCTGATGCTTTATACTTAAATTGCTTGAGGCACAAGCATATTTGTGGAAAAATTCGTCAGAACCGCTACTTGAGCCTATTGATTTTGTTCGATTTGGCTATGAATTACGAGAATCGAACTTGTACAAAAACACCTCTGCCGGAATCTTTAATTAATCCATTCTTGCAAATGTAATTCTGATTGTCACACAATGTCTTGCAGTTGTAAAAAATCCGGTTTGAATTGCATTTCTTTATGCAAATGTGTTAATAACGATTGCAAAAATTTATAATTACGACTGAATTTCTGTGTTACATCAGTTTCTTATCAACAATAAAAGTCTTTTTTTGCTTAATTTTTGTTATTGTTTTATTTAATAACATATTTTTACAATCTATCATCCCTAAAAATTAACATTACAACACTTTACAGCTCCTGGTGTACTGTCTTCCTTAGTAACTAAAGAGTTACAATGTAAAAAAATATTGAATCATTAAATTACCTGGCAACATCAAAAAAATTTAAATTTGAGACCTCCAAAACTCATATTCGTTGGCAGAATGCTGTCCACATATTTTGCATTCTCACTTCCCTTCAGAACCTGGTCTATTATTTACGAATTCTCTTGTTTAAAAATAAATTAATTATTCACGCAAAAAATATCAAGGAGTAACTCATAAAACTTAGAAAAATCATTTAATTGACGGGTGGCAATTCGTTATTTACCTTACCTTCTTTGTTCCTTATTTAGAATTTTATTTAGAAATACCGTTTCAGTCACCTTTTGTGTATTGCATTTAGCAGTGGCGGCTGGTGACAATAGAAACAGGTGGGGCCAGGGGACAAAAACAACTTAATTTTTTTATTCTTCTCGACTTAATAACGAGAACCGTTATTCCGATAAACTATCGATTTTGTTCATAGTTAAAATGTATCGTTTATGGGCGTAATAAAAATTTAAACTTTAAAATAAATTATAACAAAAAACAACAATAATTAAACACACTAAAAACAATAAAACAGATCAACGAGGAAAAAATAATAAGGCAATGAAAGAATCGAGCGCGCCTAAATACATACAAACGCAGCGATGGGCCAGCTAAAACGGGCCCCAAGATAAGCTTTGCGCGCGGTAAGCAAACGCGACTGGTAGTGCGAGCGCGTCAAGCGCGTCATACAGTCATGCTCCGTGCCCTACACTTATAAAACACACGGCTGGCCTCAAAGATTGTACTAATTTGTCGCATTATACAATATTGCCACAAAATACTGCAGTAATTTTTTATTAAACAATAAAACGCGTTGGAAATAGATCAAAAATTAATAATTACAAGAAACATATTTTTTAAAACTACAATTATTGGGTTAGTTATACAAATATAGGTGGGGCCCGGCCCCTAAGGCCCCTATACACGAGCCGCCACTGGCATTTAGCATTCTAATTCACAACTTGTGACTGTAGGCAGTAGATAGTCCTTGAAATGCTTATTTGTTATTTTACAGTCTGGATAGGATGGCTAAGAAGTTACTGTAAGGGCCGGCCCGAGGGGGGTGCGAACTGATTTAAAAGGCCTTTTAAAATATTTTGAAAAGTATCGTGAATCGGGATTCAAATCTTCTTTAATAACTGCAAAGGAAATAGCTGAAGAATTGAAAGTGACATCTGAATTTAAGAATCAACGAAGTGGACGAAAAACAAAACAATTTTGTTATGAAGGAACCGATCAGCCGATTTCATCTGGCGAAGAATATTTCTAAATTCAATATTTTCTAGTCATAATCGATAGTGGTGCGATTATTTCTTTTAAGAAAAGATTCGAAATTTATCACGAACATGAGACATTATATAGTTTTTTATACAGGGTGAATAAAAAGTATGGAACCACGATGCTAGCGCCTTTATTATTAGTTTTAGAAAAAAAAGTTTTAGACAAAAGGTTTATAACAAATTATTTTCCACAAACTGATGGTTTTAAATATTTTTTTCAAGGTCATACCTTTGCGCTATGACGTCATCGATACTTTTTTTAAATGGCAACCTATATTTTTTAGGTCGAAATTTTATAGCATTTTTTTTTCTCTTTATGACCATCTAAAAATATCATACGGTTGAATAAGCGAAATTTCTAGAAAAATCAAGTTGAATGTTATTCGTACCAGTATTTAACGTACGTACTTTTATCACAAAAATTAAGCACATGACTATTAAAAACAAATACAAACAATGTTTAATATTACTTTATTACAGAAGATGTTCAAATTGTTCGCTATCTGACAATGTCCAATTCGATGTGAAAATCCCTGTAATACATTCCGAATTACTTCGGCTGGCATTGCCCGTATTTCTTCCCGAATACGAATTTTTAACTCTTCTAAATTTCTGGGCCTGTTTGTGTAAATTTTACTTTTAAGATGGCCCCACAAGATCCAACGGATTCAAATCGGGCGATCGGGCTGGCCATTCGATACTACCCCTTTTACCGATCCACCTATTCTCAAAAATTGTATCCAAATAATAAAATAATAATAATAATGTTAAACATTGTTTATATTTGTTTTTAATAGTCGTGTGTTTAATTTTTGTGATAAAAGTACGTACATTAAATACTGGTGCGAATAACATTCAACTTGATTTTTCTAGAAATTTCGCTTATTCAACCGTATGATATTTTTAGATGGTCACAAAGAGAAAAAAAAAATGCTATAAAATTTCGACCTAAAAAATATAGGTTGCCATTTAAAAAAAGTATAGATGACGTCATAGCGCAAAGGTATGACCTTGAAAAAAATATTTAAAACCATCAGTTTGTGGAAAATAATTTGTTATAAACCTTTTATCTAAAACTTTTTTTTCTACAACTAATAATAAAGGCTCCAGCATCGAGGTTCCTTACTTTTTATTCACCCTGTATAATTCGGATAATATTCAAAAACTGACTGAAGACCATCTTCTTAAATCTTGCAAAGACTTAAATGCGACCTTGCAAGACAATATTTATTACATTGATTTATTTAATTAAATCAAAATTTATCGTCGAATTTTGCCTTCCAGGATCACAATATTACAAATATTACAATATTTATTCAAAAATAATTGATTTGAATTGTATTTAAATTTTGTTACTGTTCAGAAAATTATATTTACCTTACCAATTACCGTCGCATCTACAGAATGATCTTCCTTAAGATTGAAAATAATAAAAAATTACTTGAGATCTAGCATTAGCCAAGAACGATTTACCTCCTTAGCCATTTTATCTATCGAATCCGAATTAGCCAAAAACTAAATTGTGATGATATTATCAACAGTAATATAACAAGTGATGCCGTTTTTCCGATAAATTTGAATCGGATAGTTCATGAGTGCTAACTAGTTAAAACGACTATACCACTCACCTTTTGCTTAACGATCAGATTGATCGATTTCCTTAGCAACAGCAAATAAAAACAATTTTCAAGTGAAAAAATCACACGTGCGTTTTAATAAGTGAAAAAACCACGAGTGTTTTTTTCACTTAGGTATTTTAAATAAATGAAAACAATTCATAAATAGTAATTAACTGTTCGTGATATAGTCTTAACGAATATAACGCGTGATCCGATTTTCCTGTGATAAATTTGGATCGGATACTTAATTCGTGCTAGTTAATTTTGGAAAATTTCACTCGCCCTACGGGCATAATTTAAAGGCAATCCCCTACTTGTTATACATCATTATAAAGATAAATTGAATTAGAACCATATTCCGCAAAAATATACAGGGTGTTCTATTTAAAAAAGAAAGTTAAATATTTTTCCGGAAAATTAGTAGGCCATGGATAAAAATTGTTTGTGCCATTTTATAGACCAAGTTCTGTTAGACAAGTCTTACATTTAACTTGTTCTTGTATCTTTAATATTTCGGCAGATATAAGCTGGACAATGAAAAACCAACCACCCTGTATATCCTGTGTTTGCTATATAAACATCTATTTAAAAGATTTGTATTCAATATTTTATTATTAATTTATCGACAAACTTATTTTTCAAAAAACTCTGATTTATACCGAAATTTAAAAAAGGTTTTGATTTTAACCTATCTTATGCAAGTTGGTCAAAAACGCTTCTCTTTTTTGTATCCTCGAAATCAACTTTTTTTTTAACATCCTATGTATTGATATTTTTGTTTTGTGGGTATTTTGTCACTAAAATAAAATATCCACGAACAAAAATTGTCAAGAAACTCGCCCAAAACAAAAACTATTTGTGTTTACAATAAAAATGTCTTGGCTACATACGATGTTTGGTAGAAAAATAATTAAACTGGCAACACTGTGCTTGAACCTACAACGATGCTGCCTCCCCTTCACACGGCAGTTAGAGTAACCCCTGACGTAAACTCAATACAAGTTTGAACTTGTTACAGTTGCTACGCGATTGTTTAGAGCGTCTAAAGTGAAGTTGTGTTTGTGGGGTGCGTTACGAAAATGGAACGGCAAAAGTTTGATCAATGTTATACTATTAAATTTTATGTAAAGCTTGGCGAATTCGCTACTGTGACTTATGAAAAGTTACAAAGGGCTTATGAAGAATATTCTCTATCCAGGCCACAAGTGTTTAGATGGCACAAGACAATTTAGAGGGCCAAGAAGATGTAGAAGACGAACTGCAGGAAGACCTTCAACTTCAAAAACGGACGACAATGTGGAAAGAGTGAGAACTCTCTCTCTCTTTCTCGGACCATCGATTAACGTTGAGAATAATCAGTAGAGAGTTAAATTTGAACTGGTTTACCGTCCATCAGATTTTAACTGAGGATTTGAGCATGAGAAGAGTGCGCCAAGATGGTTCCAAAGAACCTCACGGCTGAGCGGAGGGCCAATCGGAGGGATATGTGTCTTGATCTTTTGTATCGCCTTGAGAAGGAGCTACAATTCTTCAGTCGCGTGATCACAAGTGATAAATCATGGACTTTTGAGCACGACCCCGAGACAAAACGCCAAAGTTGAGACTGGCACACTGCAAAGACAAAGAATTTGTGTGGCCAGGACAATGAAAGGCTCAGGAAGGGGGTGCGGCCAGGCATGGTACGCACTTGGATGCTGCATCGCGACAACTCCCCATGTTACACGGCAGTCTCCATCAACGAATTTTCAGTAGAAATAAAAGCATTCCTGTTTCGTATTTGGAAAATTTGGATTCGATTTACATAGCTACATATATAGAATGGTCTCAAAATACGTTTGCAAATGAATTTAATTAACTTATTCGCAAACTATTCTGCAAAAAGCTCTGTTTTGTATCGAAACTCCAAAAAAGTTTCGGTTTTAACCTATCTTATGCAAGCTAATACTCAAGTATGTTCTTTTTTTGTATTATCGAAATCAGCAGGTTTTTTGGAATATCTTATGTATTACCTTTTTGTTTTTTTGACATTTTGTCACCAAATTAAAATACCCATAAATGCCAAGAAGCCCGTCTAAAAAATGATGAATTATTTTTATTATCAATTTGTCGACAAACCTATTCTTCGAAAAGCTTTGCTTTATCCCGAACCTTCAAAAAAATTTTGGTTTTGAACTGTCTTATTATTGTCAAAATACTCCAAAATGCCTTTATTTTGTTTTGTCTTTGAAATCAACAAGAATCCTTTTATTTGAAGTTCCAATGTACTGAATTTTTTGGTGGGTATGTTGTCACCAAAATAAAATACGACAAAAATATGCCAAGAAGCTCATTAGCTCACCCTCCCCGCCCCCCAAAATAGCCTTTTGTTTAATTAATATTAGACAATCATGAATGGATATTCTTATGCTTGCTGTTTATACCGAGTAGAATACTTAATTTCCGAATACAAAAGAAAGGTTTATTTTTAGGCTTTTCTTGCACCCTCCCCCTCTTAGTATAACAAAATTCGATATCAAATCATACATAATTACTAAGAAAACATGATTAGCAAAAGCAAAGCGCATAAAATAACCAAAAAAGTGTTTACTACTATCATGATCATGAATTAAAAAAGTTATGTTGCCTAAGTAATTCATGACTTGTCCTCTTGCAAAATATTAAAGTTAGCCTTGGCGTATTTAGCACTAATAAACTTTCAAACGTTTAAAAGCCAACGTCGAATTCATATTGGAGATTTGGTGTTGTTTACTTTAATCAAAGAGTATAAATTGATTATTAGGCATCATTTCCTTTTATATTTGAAAAACTCGCAAGCGATTTAAATTTGCAATATGTAAATGTAATTAGACTAGAAATTTAATAAACTAAATTAGAGAAAGTATAATGTAATCCTCAACACATGCCCAGATATTATGAATGATCATAGTTTTACCATGGTTTTACTGTGAATCCGTCGTTTTTATCATTTTATTTAATATTCAATAATATTAAATCAGCATTAAATTTTGCCATAGACTTAAAGGCCTTTATTATAGTAAAACTGTTGTTATTTTGAAAAATTAAATAAAAAAATTGTTGTATTTTAAATAATAATAATAATAATAATAATAAATTATTTGAAAAATATTAAGCTTTTAATGTTTTTATATACAACCAACTTTACTAAGTTTTATGTATGTGTTGCACATATATTTAGGTATAGGTAATAATAAAAAGAAAGTAACGGAAAAAATGAAAATATTAATTCGTGAATTAAGGATACCGGAAATCATTTAAATATGGACTTGAAAAAACATTCTTAACCTTCATTTTTGGTTATTTATTTTAATTTCCTTTTAAATTCTTAATATTTCTATGTCTAGAAATGTACCTTAAAAACAGAGGAGTTTGTTGAACCTGTTAATAAAATAAATGCCATACAGAGTTCCAAATTCTATTTTAGTTTCGATTTTCGATACAGGCTCAAGTTTTTGTTCAAAAATTAATTTCGTAAGATGAAACTGTTACCTTGTTATAAGAGTGTTGGGTGATTAGTTACCTTCGTTTCGTATACATTTTCAATGAGGAACAAGGTTATTTCCGCGCGAATAATGTATAAATAACAATCTTCATATTAAAAGAAAAAATTTGAAAATAATTATATTTATCTTTTATCACTTTATTATCATTATTTTTTATTTATTTAAATTCTAGAAAATTTGCATTACTTATATCACAATTAAGACCCCAATTAAATATAAATTTCACATACCGTTTATGCAAATTCGCTACCATAAATTTTAAAAAAGCCGCAATTTAATCAGTAAAAACATCGTTTCCAACTTTCGTAATTTCTATTTCTAGATCAACTGCATAATGTGATCACTGCACTTGTAGTTCAGCAATAGAAAGTGATCTTTGAATTTGTATGAGAATGTTATCAGATAGAAATTTAAATTAAATAAATAATATATACGAAATTAGTTCTTCACGGTGCCTCTGAAAAACAGGTCGGGATTAACTAATACAATTTAAAAATCATGGAATTTGCTGTTATTTAGTATTTACCTTCACCATATGATTAATTCATAGACGTGTCGGCATGTTAAATCAAGGACTTGTTTGTTTTACAAAATATGCGTTTATTTTTATTGCTGTGTTCAGTTATAGGAGTTGCAATCGTAATGAATAGCCACGATATACATTTCTTACGTAATATTTAAGAAACGCATGTAGAAATTAAATAATTGCAACTTATTGTTTCCGAGCTAATTAAACGAGAAAGAGTTCCCGGTTATGACCACAGAATAAAGAATATTCTTTGGTTACGACTGAATTTATTTTTAAAATCAATTGAGATTTGAATGTTAATGATTAAGGAACTTAATAGTAAAATAACCCATCCTTAAATAGTAGGTACATCACCAATACGTTAAAATAAGTGCTACAAATAATATCCATTCCAATTATTTTGGATAAGGTTTGTCCATTGAAAAATGATAGTTTAAATGCTGCAAATGGAACTGAATATTTTGTAAATTGGAGTTTTCAAGTGGGATTATCATTCACTATACTTTAAGCTTACGATTTTTGTTAGTTACAAATCATTATCCATAACAACCCGCACTTTCTTTGAAGCTTCGCCAGGCGTGAAAATTAAAAAAAAATGTAAATGTTAGACCTACATTTTAATAAAACGAAAACAAGGCATTCCCTTATCTAAAACCAATAGTTATTTACATTGCAAGGGAGGTAAGTAAAGGTATACAACGGCTAAATGAAAACAAGTTCGCCTCATTTTTGTTATTAGAAAAAAAACAACGATATTACAAGAAAGAACAATTTTATAACGTTTCCGGTTTCAGCCACAGCGTACGGGTCACAGCACTCTCGATTAAAATGTGAAACTTCGAAAATTTGTTTTCGAGTTTTTCATAAAACCAGGAAAGTCAAATTTTATAATTTTCTCCGGATTTCAAAAATGTACTCAAGAGTTCTTCTGTCTCAACAATGACACGGTTCCAACTTGGAAAACGTTCTGTTAATTCTGACACTGACCGTGGAAGTCTTCGAATTGATGTCTCACGCAGGCAGATAAACAGATATAATGGACAAACATATAGAATGACGAACATCTAAATAAACAGGCGGGCACATAGGTAAAGAAATAACCAGGTAAACAAATCAACAAACAGGTAGATAAATAGACAGGCTGTTTGAATAGAGAAATAGACAGTCGGACAAAGAGCTAGTTAAACACAGATAGACAAATGAGCAAACAGATAAACATGCAAACAAACAGATGGATAAATGATAGACAGTCAGAGAGATAAACGGTTAGACAAACAACTAGTTAAACAGACAGGCAGACAAACAAACAGATTTATACAGTGACACACGGACACACAAACAACTAAACAAATAGACAGACCTGCAGACAAAAAAATAAACATACAAACAATCATCAATCATCCAAGCAAACAGATGAACAGACAGACTGATAGATTAACGACAAGAAGACAGGCAGATAGACAAACAGTCGAATAGAGAGATAGACAAATGAATAAGCATCTAAACGATTAGATAGATTGACGGGCAAACGACAGTCAGGTAGGCAGATAGATAGACCCGCAGAGAAACAAACAAATGGTTAGAGAGATATACAAGCAGATAAAGAAATAGGCAAGCAAATACACAATCGTCCAAATAAGCAGATAGATAAACAGTTAGACTGGCAGATAAACGACAATCAGATAAATGAATAACCGAATAGAGAGATAGACAAGCAGACAAACAGCTAGATAAACAGACAGATGGACAAAGAAGTAAACAGACAAACAGATAAATAAACAGACAGATAAACGGAAGGTAGGCAGACAAACAGACAAGCAAATGGATAGAAAAATAGACAGATAGACTACATAAACAGACAAACAGACATTCATCCAAACAAACAAACAGACTGACGGATAAATGATAGGCAGGTAGACAGACAAACAGATAGATAGAGAAATAGACAGGCAGACAAACAACTAAATAAACCGACAGCCAGGCAAACAAACACATAGACAATTGTCCAAACAAACAGATAGATAAACAAACAGATTCATGGAAAATGACAGGCAAATAAACAAGCAGTTGGATAGAGGGATAAACAGACAATGATACAGTTAGATAAATGGAAGAGGTAAACAAGCAAATATCCAGATAAACAGATGGATTAACGGACAGTCTGACAGACAAACGATAGTTAGTCTGGAAAATAAACAGGCAACAAACAGATTGGTAGAGAGATAGACAGACGGAAAAACAACTTGATAAACACAACAGGCACACTGGCAGACATACAAACAGACGCGTACTGAGATAGATGAACAGATAAACAGACAGAGATAAGTACAGCAAAATGCCGAAAAAACAGAAAAAAGAAATACCTACATAACCATGAACATATTATTTTAAAATTTTTCATAAAACTAGGACGCTGCCCTGTGGTACTCTAGATTGCAAGGAAGTCCAGGAATCGCCATGTTTTGTTAGGAAATGGCTATCTTTTAGGTAAGACTTCGGAGGCGAGTGTGGTAAGTTGTCCTTGCTTTAATTCTTTTGGCAACTCTGTGAATCTGTTCGATGGAAGAATAACCAAATTAGTAATTTAGGATTAGGTTTTTCCTTTTGGCCAGGAAGTTTCTCAACTATGTACCTTAGATTACTTCGGAAATCTTAAATGATTTGGAGATCTATTTGATGGGGAGTTTCTAGAATTTCATGGACATGCTTTTTTTCTAAATGGAGAACCTTTATTAGGAAGGGTTTAAAACATTACCAAGATATTTACGAAATTTGTTTGCCTTTTCTTCGTCGTTTCTAGTTCAATTCCGATCTAGTGTTTTGATGGAAAGATGAAGAGGAATTAGGAGGGCGGGAACGATGTTATTGTTAGATTTTTCTGGTTTTTGCTTTACTGGAGTGGAACTCCAAGCAGTTTATTGTATGGCTGTAGTGAAATATTCTACAACGGCATCCATCTCATTTTCATATATCGAGTTTTCATTCCTCTCTGAACAATCTTAATAGAAATAAATTATATAAGAAATATTCAAAATATTTGCTTTTGATTTAAGTGACAAAGCAAAGGCCACAAAACACAATGTAAATCTATTTAGATCATTTCTTATGTAATTGGCTGTATCTCGAATCATTTTCGATAATAGAGCAGATGCAATATGACAAATACATACCTACGTCACGCGGTAAATGACGTTACAACATCGCGCATAGACGTTTAATTATAAAGGGGTTTGGTTTATGCGCATGACGTCATGTTGACGCAGGTATGTATTTCTCATATTGCGTCTGCTCTACAACTGCTAACAGATAATAAATAGTTTCTGCTTCATGTTTTCGTAAGAATAATAATAATTCAATGCAAGGATATAAATCCGCAAATCGTTGACGTCCTTGAAAGGTTAATTTGATTTGGAAATTTGAATTTAATCATAGCGATTTTTGTATTGTCATGGCTAACGCGATAGCATCATTATTGCGACTCTTGACAATTTTTTTTTCTTTCTTTTCCTTTTACCCTCTTATACCTTTACACTGTCGAGGGGGCCAAACACATCGAGCCGCAGAGTGGTCACCCATTCAAGTTCTGGCCAAGCAGGTATTTGCTTAACTTTCTACAAACATGCGCCCCCACTCTGCCGTACTGCCGGCCGACTACAAATTTTTAAAGACTTGTAATTCTTGAACAAAAATGTATGTCTATGATTTTTTTTTTCATAGGAAATTATATCATCTTTTATCTGATAAAGATTGTCATAGAAGTAACAACTGTCTTGTTCTTGTCCTTTTTTTTCTTGGATCCGTATGGCCTATAGGGTGTCCGGGTGTCGCCTATCTTGTGAATTAAGACATTGAGACCAATTTCTCCTTCATGCCATCCCGTCCTTTGCTAATAATTTCATCTCTTATATTGTTTTTCTTCTTTGTTTGTCTAGGTCTTCTATTCTATGCAGCCGGTTTTTCCTAAACATTTTTCTTTTCCCTATTCTATTTGTTCATTACTTTTTGACTATACTGATCTGGCCTTTTCTTTGTAATTGCTTCTTAATTTATTGTTTGCCTTGTCTGTTCATTTCTTTCTCGTTTTCTTCGATATTTTCCTGGGTAGGTACTTTGTTTACGCGGCGATCATTTTTTCTTTATGCTTTTTAGGCATATGTCATCACTGGGCACAGCTATTGCATTATATATGTAGATCCTTAGCTTTTAATATTTATTTCCCTTTTTCCAAAAATAGTTTTATGTAGTGCATAGTACATCTTTGTGCTTTTAGTTGTTCTATTACCTATGTCTAAGTCTAATTTTTCCCCTTCTGATGTAACATTACCTGGGTATTCATATGCAATTACTTCCTTTAGAATTTGCTCTTTGATGCCTATTGTCGCCACTTCATCTTGTGTTCTGTTATTGATTATCATTGTTTTACAGTTAGCTTTTTCCCATCTCTTCAGTCCATATCCTTGTTCTTCTTCCAGTTTTTTCCAGATGATTGTTCTTAATTTTTTTCTATTAACTATGTATATAGTTTAAAGTTTAAAGGTTGAAGATAAGCATTACTCCACAATTCTCGTAGCGTATGAAGTCCCCCTTTTTGTGTTTTATGGAAGTATTAGGTTTTCTTTCCAGTTTTGCGGAATTTTTCATGTCTGCTGTGCTTTTCAGCATATTTCTAAAACCCATTCTTTGCCTGTCTTCCTAAAAATTTTGTTTCCTGGTTTGTTCTTGTCTTCTCCACATACTTTGCCCATCTTAAAGCTTTTCATTGTTTCTTCTAATTCCTCTGCGTTTATTTCGAAATTTAATCCTTTTCTTACTATTTCTTCTTCTTCCTCATTATCCTTTGCTTTCTTTTTTATATAATAATAATCTGTCCAAATTTCCAACGTCGCATAATTCTGCGTTAAATTCATTATTACTGCCTTTTACGCCTTTTATCGTTTTTTACATTTGATGTACTGCTTTATCAAATTCCTTGCAGCTATTCCATTTAGTTTCTCTTGTTACGTCCTTTGCTATACTCCTCTTTTGTTTCTATCAATATACCTCTTTTGCATTTTCTTCTTGTTTTTAAAACTAGTTTTACTTCATTAGTCCACCATTTAGTTTTCTTCCGTTGTTTGTTATTATGATTCCTTGTGTATGAGGTTTAATTGAACCTTTAATTTAGTTTGATATCAATATGTTCACGAAATAGCAAATAAGGTAGTACCCCTGATCACATAACAATTGTTATGTGATCAGGGGTAGTATCTACTAATTTCAAGTTGTTGTTGTTTCAATATTTAACAATGATGTAACTGTAGATAATCCGAAACTTCATTTATGTTTTGTAAAAAACAATATAGAAAAATCGACTACAGTGTAAGACAACAAAACGTAATACCATTGTAACGTTCCTACATCGTTAAATAGTAAATATTCGAAGGACTTTCTCATGGTTAGTAGTGATTTTAAAACTGAATGCTAAATGTAATGTAAATTAGGTACAATGTGATTTTTTAAACACTCAATTGCAGCAGGCCGTATTCTGACTTAATACAGACAGTTCTAAGGTTATTAAGACAGAATACGGCCTGCTGCAATTGCGTTTTTAAAAAATCACATTGTATATTCAAATAATATATAAACATATTTCACACGCGCAGATTTACAAAAAGTTTCACTTTAAAAATGTTACTTTATCAATGTTTATGTCGGTACGTGAGTTCATACAAGTAATTTAATTTTATTATCAAATCAATTTTTCTTTCACCCAAAACTCGTTTTGTGAAGGCATTTACATAACTGATCATCGCTTCTTCGAATTTAATCGATAAAATTCCATTGTACTGTTGTAGAAAAGCATTAAGAAAGTGAAAGTTAACATTGGGAATTTAAATGTGCATGCTTTGTAGAGAAGTGAATGACCTTGAAGATTAAAAAGAATATGTCACCAACTGTTGGTGTTAATTTTAATTTAATTTAAATACAGGGTGTCTCTAAACCTACTACCATAAATTTACCAGCCGATTTCTGACGCAAAAATAAGTAGAAATTGTCTATAAAACTTTTGTCCTAAACCGCTCCATATGGAAACTACAAGTCTTTGAAAATGGTGTTGAAAAAACGGAAAACAATTGCATTTTAAAAACGGTTTGAGATAAAAAAATCGAAATTTTGCAGATGGTCTAACCTATTGAAGGTATAAACTTCCTACTATTTTTTTTTGTAAATTAACCAGGGGCGGCACGAATGGGGGTTATCTCCTTTTTCTTGTAACCCGAAATCACAATCGCCTCATTTTACACTCAGACAAACAGAAAACCTGAATTTTATAGAAAACGGTTAGTCCAGGCGAGTTGAAACAAGAGTACCTTTTTTGTTAATTAGGCAGCAGGCAATACAAATCTGTAAACTAAAATAGAAAAAACAACAGGTTAAGAAAAACGGGTTACAAGAAGAAGGTGATAACCCCCATTCGTGCCGCCCCTGGTTAATTTACAAAAAAAAAATAGTAGGAAGTTTATACCTTCAATAGGTTAGACCGCCTGCAAAATTTCGATTTTTTATCTCAAACCGTTTTTAAAATGCAATTGTTTTCCGTTTTTTCAACACCATTTTCAAAGACTTATAGCTTCCACATGGAGCGGTTTAGGACAAAAGTTTTATAGACATTTTCGACTTATTTTTGCGTCAGGAATCGGCTGGTAAATTTATGGCAGTAAGTTTAGAGACACCCTGTATTAGTAATTTTTTGCAGTTGCCTTGATAACTTTCTTGTTGAATATCGACAACTTTTTGTTTCTAAGGTATGTACCTAAATGAAAACAAAAAATCTGTATAGGTATCTTTAAAAGTTTATAAATTTGTTGAATGGTTTGATGTCGAAAATTTCGGTTTTGACGCTGTGTAATATGAGTATTTTGTCACAAATGTTAGAAAAGCCTTAACCTTTGTCACTAATATGGACATTAATTTATTGAGCAGTAAAGCTAGGAAGAGAAAAATAGTAGCACGAATTATGTAGGCTGTAAATAAAATGGCGGAAAAGTAATACAGTATAGTAATCACTGTCCACTGGTAATACCAAAACTGATAATAAAAATTTTGAAATTCTTAAACGGGGATCTCCAAACGCCGCGCCGCCTAATATCATTGTATTTAGAAGTAACTTTAAATACAATGCTAATATTCTTGCTGACCTGATAGTTTTCGGGATACAAATGCAATACTTACTTACAGTTGTGGACAGAAAAAAATAGGACAGTGTTTTTTTTCTAGTTTAAAATCGCCCCTGTGTTGTAATTTGATTGCAAGTCAATGTGACAAATATCATAATTATAAAGCCAAAATCAAGTAACTAAATTTTATAGAATAAAGTTTACTTGATTTTTCGAGTTGTCCTATTTTTTTCTGTCCACAACTGTACCTTTGGAGTTTATACAATGCAACACAACAATTTTTAAAAATAACAAATTTTTGTTTCTAGTTTTAATTTACGATTTGGCAACGATGCTTTTCGTTATTCTATTTTAAAAAATCACGATGCGAATTTTATGAATGTGTCGAGCTTTGCAGTAGAGATTCAGATGCTACCATTGCCAGATTTAATTTTCTGAAATTAGATTTAATTCGAAAAACAGTCAGTTGTTAGTATACATACAAACAAACAAAATATTTTTCTTCTACAAGTCTAGTATTTATACCTTGTATACGTAAATTAGACGTTGCACTTCTATGAAAATGGTAGATTACCTTATTTTTCTGAAAAAAAAATTGGACAAAATCTAGGTTTCCGGGTACGGCCAGAATCGAACCCGCGACCTTTAGTTTACAAGACAATTGTGTTAACCTTGATGACTTATGCTGAGCCCACAAAGTGACAATAAAAATAATAATAATAAAATATCTTTATTGGGTTAATATCCAATAGGCAGAGAGTCAGATTTCTGTTTTTTTCATCTCTGTCTATGGTCAACAATGAACATACTAGTAAAATACAAACATTCATAGTACCTTCGTTAATGATAGAGATCTAGTAATTATAGAAGCAATAAAATATGGAGGATCCCAGTTGTTAACAGAGTGACAAACACTTTTCAACCTATGCCTAGAGAAAGGTGAAATTCCTGACTCTTGGAATAACGCAATAGTCATCTTATATCTTATCATTCAAGAAAGAAGATGCAGCGAGCCTAGACAGTTACAGGCCAATAAGTCTGTTATCCCAAGTTTACAAATTATTTATGAAAGTTATTTATAACCAACCAATTGGAGAATAAGTCTGACTTTTATCAACCGAAAGAGAATGCGGGTTTTAGGAAAGAATTTAGTTGTATTGACCATTTAGGTACAAACAATAAGATTATTGATAGCAAAGACTACTGAATAGAAAAGCGTTCGACAGTATTGAAATTTGGGCAATATTGGAGGCAATGCATAATGCTAGAATTGATCACAGGTACTCAACACTAATTAGAAATATATATAAGAACGCAACTTTAACTGTCCAATTACATGAAAGCACAAATAAAGTTAACATACAACGCGGTGTAAGACAAGGGGACACAATTTCCCCGAAACTGTTCACTCTGGCGATGGAGGACATATTCAAGCAACTACAGTGGGAAGATATGGGTATAAAAATCTCTGGAGAAATGCTCAATCATCTACGTTTTGCTGTCGATGTGGCTTTAATTGCGAGCAACCCACAAGATCTACAAGAAATGCCCACGGAATTAAATGACGCATCCCAACAAGTAGGATTAGAATTGAATATTAGTAAAACGAAAATTATGACCAACGTAAGACAGAATATACCCATTCATCTACACAATAGTATAGTCGAACAGGTTGAAAAAAATATATATTTAGGACAAGAAATAAGAATGGGCAAGGAAATCCAAAAGGCAGATCTAAACAGGCGCATTAGACTAGGATGGACAGCCTATGGGAAATTAAATTATATAATGAAAATGAATATACTACCACAAGAACTCAAGGCTAAAGTCTATAATGAATGTGTATTACCTGTCTTATTGTATTTTACCGAAACATGGGCATTTAATAAGTCAATTATTCAAAGGATGCGCACAACTCAAAGAACCATGCAACGCAAGATGATGGGCATTAGCCTAACAGACAAAAAGAGAAACACCTGGCTATGCACAGCCACAGAAGTTGACGACGTCGTAGAGCGTATGGCAAAACAGAAATGGGAGTGGCCAGGCCACGTTGCGAGGGCCAAAAACAGATGGACAAAGAAATTGCTAAATTGGAGGCCATGAGATCACAAAAGACCAATCGAACGCTCACAAACAACATGGTCTGATGATGTAAAAGGAACTGGAGGTTTTAAATGGCAACAATTGGCACAGAACAAAAAGAGGTGGAAACAGGAAAAGGAGGCCTATGTCACAAAGTGGACAGAAGAAGGCCAGAGAGAGAGAGAGAGAGAGATTGCGGAACCAAGTATGTCTGTATATCTGATTACTTCTTAGGTTCAGGTTGTGTATATTGCCCGTTTTATTAACATCTCTGATAGATAAATAGGTAAGCCCTGCGTTACTACATTGTACAAAATTTTACACATTGATAGCACATTCCTTTACTTAATTCTAAGCCTTTCTACCTTGCTGTGTAAGGTTATTAAGTTGAGTTGTCTCCTTTCGTTGGTAATTTCCTACATATTCCCGTCCATTTCTTTCGACCTTGTGTTGTTCTGAAGTTCTGGGTACTTCAACCCATTTTGCTCCCCTATCTTATTATTATTAATATTATTATTATTATTAATAGAGAATACGAGCAGAGGATGAAATCCTTTGAAGCTCTAATAGTTAACATAATCATGTGTGGTAAAGTACAAAAGATTATAATTTGGTATTAAATAAATAAATGAAATCATATCATAGCAATAGTGATTTTCATAACAAGTGCGGGAAGTTAGCGATTCCGAAACGAATGCAGGACGTTACAGAAACGAGCGAAGCGAGTTTCTGTACCTGCATGCATATGAATCGTCCTAAACTATCATTTTGTAAGTTTTCAAGTTGTCAAATTTGACATTTCCTTTTCAGGTAATAATCTAGTAAGGATGGTTGCTATGCGATTTTCTGATTTTTCACTTTCCCACACTAGTGCGGGAAAGTGGACTTTCCCGCACGCAAAATGAGTGCGGGAAAGTAACATTTTTAAACGTTTGTCGGAAAAGGGTATTAACTATACTTACATAAATATTAAATAGCAATTTCTAGCACAAAACTATAAACTTCAACTTATAAGGCGTCATACTGAGTTTTGAAGGCGAGAATCGAGTCCGACATTACCACTTGGCTAGACAGAGAATTCCATTCATAAAATATTCGATTTGGAAGAAAATATTGTCTTTGAGTGGTACGAAATTTTTCTCTTTTAAGTTTAAGCGGGTGACCGCGTAGCCTTTCATCTTCATTTAATTCAAAAAGATGACGGATTTCAGAGAGGTTTCCATGAAGGGCAGAGTTATTATTAGCTGTCGCGATTTAAGAGAGGGAAGCTTCATTATTTGCAGTCGGTCTTGATATGCCGGTCGATTTTCTCCAAATGGTATCCTGGTGAAGCGCCGTTGGACATTCTCCAGTAGGACTTGATCTCGAACTAAAACCGGAAACCATACATTGTTTGCAAATTCAAGAATATGACGCACATAAACTTTAAACAGCTTCACTAATGTATTAAGGTCTGTTCGTTCGAAGGTTTTACTCAGAACGTAAGCAACTGAATTTGCCCTTTTTGTCGTACATAAAATGCGTTCTGACCAAGATAAGTTATTTGTTATAACTATCCCAGGATCTACGTGGGAACTAACTGCTGTCAAAGTTAAATTGCCGATCGAGTACTGAAAATTTTGGTTGTTTTTTCCCAGATGTTGCGTGACGCACTTCGAAATATTAAGTGGTAGAAGCCAGTCGGTACTCCATTTAAATATATTTTGCAAGTCTTGCTGCAAGGCCGCGTGGTTGTTTGGGACGGTGTTGTAGATTTTTGTGTCGTCCGCGTAAAAGGAGCACGGAGAAGAAATTTGACTTCTCAGGTCTGATGTATATACGATGAATAACAACAGCCCTAACACAGATCCCTGTGGAACACCGCTAAGAACACTAGTTTCTTGACTGACTGAAGAACTAACTTTCACTCTAAATGTACAGTTTGACAAAAATGATTCGATCCACTGCAACAGCTGACCCTGGATTCCAAAGTGTCCTAATTTGTGTAGAAGTCGTCTGGTAGGGACCTTATCAAAGGCTTTACTGAAGTCTAGATATACAATGTCAGTATGTTTTCCTTTGTCCATGTTTGTTGTCCAGTGTAGTACAGTACAGTTTAGGAGATTGGTGACAACAGATCTTCCAAGGGAGAAACCGTGCTGTTCCTTAGGAATCACTTGATTGAGAAGCAAGAAAGAGGTCATAGCTTCTACTATGATGGATTCCATGAGTTTGACAACTATTAAAGTTAAACTTATCGGCCTAAAATTCTTTGGATTAAATTTATCTCCTTTCTTGAATATTGGTTTGACAATGGCTGTTTTCCATGCTGTTGGAAGACTACCGCAGTTGAAAGATTGTTGCATAAGTATACGCAACGGTGCACATATAGCTGGGTCACATGTGAATAGGAATTAAATTAAGATAGTACATACAAAAGACTTGCCACATCCTGATAGTAAAAACTGTTTGCCCGTTGTTTCAGTTAGGTATTGTTAAATATTGTTTAATTTTTAATGTATCTTTTCCTTGTATTGTACAATAGTAAATTAGGAGTGAGTATAAGTAAAGAGTGTTCATTTGAAACGTTATTAGGAGCAGGCCCAGGTAGGTATTTCTTCAGTGATACTTCTTCTTCTACCACTTCTAATTTAGTTTTAACTCAAAATATATTTAAATCAAATTCAAGATGACGTACCTACCATCATTTTTCCTAGGCCTGCTCTAAATAATTTTTCATCCTATATTTAAAAATTAATCTCACTTTATTTTTGTACATTTATTGATATTTAATAATTCAATTGCTTTAACAAGTTTCAACTGCCAGTTTACAGTAGAACATGTTACATTTTAAAAAATAAATTACACTGGACTTTGGTGGTTTAGAGGAGTGCAAGGTTTTCTTGTAAGCTAAAAATCTGGGGTCAATCCTGTCCGAGGTTAATTGATTGGTTGAGGTTTGCTAATGCGAAAAAGTCTGAAACTGCTCATTCGGATACGAGATAAAACTGTCGGTTTTATACTAATCCGTTGTTTGACAGGATAAAGATATATACTTTCCAGGAGTGAAAGTACTTACGATTCTACAAAATGCTCGTTAGGCGGTGGTTGTTATTAGCCATGGCTTTCAAAGAACGTCGGGAGCCTTGGAACCCGCAAACCTAGATTTTGCCTAAATAGTAAATAATAAAATAAAAAAGCGAAAAAGGAGTTTAATTGAAATTAAATTCTACAGGTATTTACCAAAGACTTGTCACTGTTTGACAAAAAAAAACATATTTTGTATTATTTCTAAATATTGGGTAATTTTGTAGCTATGGTACTAAAATTAAAAAGAATTAATTAGTCTACTGCATATTGTAGTTTGTTTCATAACCCTTTATTCAATAAAATATGTAATCAAATAATCATATAAGCCTAGGTACGAGGAATCCTAGATGTAGAGTATGATGGCCGATGGCAGTTATAAAAAGTAAAAAAATAATTACCTAATAACTTCAAATTGGTACGCCACTGATTTAGCATTTAAACAATTTGACCTAATTTTGTAGATTCATTAGTGACAGATAGATGGCGTACTTGTTAGTTGACATTTGTATTGAGTGGGTTAAATAATCTTATCTGTGTTGTTGATTTGTTTATATTAATAAAGCTGTAGTTCGGCGTTCTAAACAACTAAAATCATGCAAATAATATTAAGGAACCGTTACTATAAGTCAGATTTTAAGTAAAATACTAAATAACTAGCAATGAGAAGTGATAGTATTGTTTGACATTTTGTCAGTTTTATCATACCAGAAAAAGTAGCCCACTTTGATGAAGTTTTTTAAAACGTGCATATTTGGAAATGGCTGCTTTTCATCAGAATCATACCGGTGATATCTTGCATTTAAATGTCGGTGGGAAAAGGTACATACATTTCTTAAGGGTGGTTTGCATTATTATTATTTCGTTGTTTTAAGGTTTTCAACATCTCGCCAGACGTTGACCTGGATCCCAGATACTTTTTTTACTGCTTTACTAAATGGTAGGATACCAACTTTGAGAGATGAAAAAGGAGCTGTATTCATCGACAGAGATCCAAAGTTATTTTCTGTGATTCTCAATTATTTACGCACAAGAGAAATTGAACTAAAAGATATTGATATAAGGACTCTCCGACATGAGGCTGAATACTATGGTATTGCACCTCTCGTTAAAAGACTTATTTTATGTGAAGAAATGTCTCAGTCTACTTGTGGAGATGTCTTATTTTATGGTTATCTTCCACCACCCTGTAAGTCTTTATTAATTAAGTTTTATTAATCATTGAGTATTGTGAACAAACACAAGACATGAATTCTGTTAAGTGAAATCTAGATTAGGTAGGTCTTATGACCGTTGTAATCGGTGTTATAAATTTAGTAAAGTAATCTCATACTTTTAGGTATACCCTTACAAGATTCTGCCTTGTCAGCGGCAGCAACAGCAGCAAATAATTCACAACCCATAGAAACCACTGGTGTCCATTCCACAAGACCAGGTTCAAGTATGCGTTTACCCGATCAACAATCACCATTAACTACAACAAGTGCAGGATCCAGCAGTGCTTCTGCTGCCCCAACAAATACAAATTCTACTTCTACTAATAATACATCTAATGAGGGACATTCAAATTCACAGTATCCACCCATACAACCTTCGTTAACGAATGGCCAAATTGTAAATGGAAACTTTGTACAAAATAGGTCAGGAGGTATGTTTGTTGTCATTTTTAAGTTTAGTTTTAAAATTGATGTATGCTTTGTCTTAGGTCACTCTAGGAATTCATCGTTAGAACTTCGAATAGGATTATCAGGTAGTTGCAGTAGGAGCTCACAAGATCTCAGAGGTTTAACTTCAAGAGGACCTCCAGGATCTGGACATTCAAGAGCTGCTTCGCTGGATTTGAGGCATGCTCGAAATTCATCTGCCGATTTAAATAAGTTATTTAGAAATGACGTTGGTTTAGTGTTTGGCACCAGCAGTGAGTATTTAAGTTTTTTTTCCATACTTCCATTGTAACACTCGAATAAATTTAAAATTTTCGACTTTTTGTGAACAATAAGTAATCCGGTCATTAAAGTTGTATTGTTTTCAACTGTAAATTGTTTGAAAACTAGATATTTCGGAGTAGTGTTTCCATTTTTTTTTTAAATTACAGAAATACAGAATAAAATTGCTTGGACATTTTCATATTATTTAAAGTTCTTCAAAGTTAAAAAAACTCTTATTTTGGAACCTGTCCTATATGTTGTGGGAACACCATACCGCGATCTGTTCATTAACACTTGAATGTTTATATAATAGTCCAGTCAAATGGTAGTTTGAAGTGGAAAGTTCTGGTGTAATTGTTTTTAGTGGCTTACTTTATGTGTTTTGGGGTGCTGAACACGAATCTAAAGTTGTCCAACAAAATTTGTTTCGGCAAATATGAGAAATCATCAACTTGCAAAGTAAGCTTTTTACGCAAAATGTGATTCTATATTAAAATAAAGACGAGAAAATTACCTACAATTCATGTTGGTATCATTTTTTTGTATGACATATGGTTTCCACGCAAAGGGGCTTTGAAAAATCGGCGAAAATCAGTAATTTTCGGAAAATAGCAAAAAACACATTTTTTTAGAGACATTCCCTTCATAACACGAAAAGTAAGCATTTAACTGTAAACATTATCCTATACTTTGAAAAGCAGATAAAATTCTCTACAATTTATGTGTAAGTACTTTTTTCGGACCTTGAATAGTTATGAGAAAAGCAATGACGAGTGCACGAAGTAGTAACGTAAATGCATCATTATACGTCTGCGCAGATATTGTAAAACGTTAACGTTAGGTTAGATAGGTACAACAAAATGATGAACAACGATTCATGGTTGATAAGTATGAAGACTGTATAATGTAAAACAATATAATAAAATACCTAGGTAAGTATTTTATAAAACACTTATTATTAAATGATTATTGGCGTTAAGTGAAACTCATCAGTCAAATCGAGCCCTTTTGGTCAAAGGTTCCATGATTTCTGCAGGGATGCCTTCCAGTTCTTCTACACCTACAAAAAAAAGTAAAAATAATTAATGACTTAGTTCTAATTGTTTAAAAATTGAATAGTTATGCAAACTGTATTAGGATACATATTTTGAACACACAAATAAAAAGTGAGTGGAAAAATAAAGGTGAAATGGAATTATTTGTGCATAGTTACCTTCAAGTATTTCGGGGAATTCCGGGTCATCCTCGTCTTTTTCGATTTCAGTACGCGGCTTGTTAATGCAACTGCTTTCGCAGTTCACACACATATTGGAGCACTTGAGGCCTGATTTTTTGCATCCACAGTTTTTCTTGCATTTGCAAGAAATAAGTTTCAAAACGGCTTGAGGTGCTGGTGGCTGTAGCGTGGTTACTGGCTCCAGACCATATTTGGTTTTCTTCCAACCTCATTGTTCAGAATCTTTTTCATTCCCAAACCATTATTGAACTTGAAAAAACACCCTCAAGGAATGTTACTGAGCTGCAGCCTCAGTAGGAGGTAGGGACGCCAAATGGGCTGATGTCTTGTATGCAGACCTAAGGTAGCATTTATACCTCAATCTTTTTCATGACGTGGCTTCCTTGCCAGCGCAATTTATACAATGAGGCAATAAAACGATGGCCAGCATCAGTAACTGCATCAGCATCTGCCATAGGGTCTTTAAAAATCTCAATGGTGTTAGTTAATGCAGGGGTTTTCTTGAGAATCTTTCCTACTTTGAACGAGGCTGAAGTAGTATCACAGCCTCCCATAGCATGCAAAAACAATATGTTGTTAGCAATCGATTGATCAAGTTTGCAGTCAGGAGAAAAAATGAGTGGTGAAACTGTCCCTTTGCCTGGCTTTGGAAAGTATACATTTGAATGTACATCCCTACAGCGACCAATCATGATCACCAGCAAATCTACGTCTTCACCCACGATAACTACAGAGTTATAATATGTTGTAGTGCAAGGTCCATTGCTGTGGTGACGATAAGTGTATCCGCATCCTCTTGTTCCTGCTTTGTGTGAATGTCAGCTGCTGAAAAATTGTCCTTCAACATTAAAATAAGACGCTCTTAGTTTTTCATATTGCCTAGGAATTTTTCTTGTGGCACTGTAGGCACCATTGTTTCGTCGAACATCAAATCTAGTGAGGTTTGTTTGCGTGATCTTCTTGCTCGCTCAGTATATTTAGTACCTCTGCAACTTTCTTCTTCATCGAACACAACTACGGCACTGTCCTGGTACTTGTACTTAACAAATGAAACGTAACTTTCAGAAATTGATGAAAATGATTGCTCCACACGACTCTATGCAGGAGATATCCTCCATCTATGACATACACACACCCTTGGAGATTTGCCTGTTCAGTTGGTGTAAATGCTTTGTATAAAGCAGACTTGGTTCCTTTTCGCATACCACAGTCGTCTAAAAGAGGCAATGGAGACGGGCACAATTTTAGAAACTCTTCAAGTGCTTCATCAGATTGTTTAGCAATCGTTATTCTGTGAAAAATATTCGTCTTATTGATGAGGATAGTTTCATCAGGTATTTTGATTGCATTGTTCATCGTAGCAAGTGGCAAATCTGTCTTTCCTGTACAATTTAACATGTTGAAAATCACCATCCACAATTCTATCAATTGCGGGGAGACCAATCTCCTTGGCCATGTGACAGTTGATGCTGCTGTCTCCTACAACACCAGTGCTAAGAGACAAGATTTCTGGGACATCAGGAAAAGGATAGTGTTGGATAAACCACTTCATCAACTTTTTTGAATCACTGCTATCCCTTTTAATCCTTGCTTCTTTCATCTCCACGTGTTGTTCTGAACTGGTGAAATCTACCCCACACATCTTCTCCATTTCTTCGGAAATAAATATTTTGGAGGGAACTCATTCCTTTTGTCCACCTACAGAGGATACTTTCGTTAACCCCACGACCATGATTCAGCCCCCTGCAATTTTCATTATCCTCATGAGGGAATGCTAAATGGTCATATCTGTCCATGTTCCTCTCCAGAATTTGCTGGTCCTTCGAACAGTGAACCCGCCACCCGTGAACTTTTCATATTCCTCAGCGTTCATTTTGTCTTTCAAGCTGTGCGTGTCTTATAGGTACAGGTGACAGCATTTGGCATATAAGAAATGTCCGCTAGCGTAGAAGTACGGGAGAATAATAAGTAGGTACGTTAGCAAATGCTTACTTTGAAATGCTTACCTTTAGTGTTATGAACGGAAAGACTGCAAAAAAATGTGTTTTTGCTATTTTCCGAAAATTTCTGATTCTCACCGGTTTTTCAGCGCTCCTTTGCACGGAAACCATATGTCATACAAAAAAATGATAAGAACATGAATTGTAGGTAATTTTCTCGTCTTTATTTTAATATAGATTCACCTTTTGCGTAAAAAGCTTACGTTGCAAGTTATAAGCCAAAAACCCAAAAAACCTGTGATTTTTAGTGGTTTTTTGATGATTTCGCATATTTGCCGAAAAAAAATTTGTTGGACAACTTCATATTTGTGTTCAGCACCCCAAAAAACATAAAGTAAGCCACTAAAAACAATTACACCAGAACTTTCCACTTCAAGCACTTTTTGAACACCATTTGACTGGACTATAAATATAGAATATATTTGAAAGTACATAGCAATACCACATTGAAGGATTTTTTTTAATTTTTATGCTAGAGTTAAAAGAGTCCAGCATTTTACATTTATTGATAATTATGGGTTATACATTTCACCCGTAATACCACATACGTTAATGCACCAGCACATTCCAAAAAGGGAATCATGGGTCCTATGATAATGATGACTGTTACCGAGTTAGCGGTATTTTGAAATACCCTTAACTTAATTAAAGGCATTGCCAACTTATGAAAAATCGTTTTTTTTTTTTTTATTTTGTAATTTGATTGAGTAAACTGAGTATTGTACCTGTGCAAAATTTTATGGTCGAATTTTAATAATGATATATTTTGTTAAAACAGCTTCGGCGTGGACTGATCCATTGCGAGTTCAAATAATTAAAGCACATCATAATTGGATAGCCGTGGCGTATGCTCATTTTGTTGTTTGTTATAGGTACGTTATATAAATTTATGGAGGTTTAGAATAATTAGTGTCTTGTTTAGGCTTAAAGATTCTAGTGGATGGCAGCAAGTATTCACTAGTCCGTACATAGATAATTGCATTGAACGTATTGCCATCAATGCTAAAATGGGTTCAAGTGGTGCGGGAGAAGCTTCTAAAATGGTAGCTATTTCATACGGTACTCAAGTAAGATTATGGGGAATATCTGAAGATGGAACACGAACAAACGTTGGTAGGAAATGTTCGACTTTGATGTGTTTATATTTTATTTTTGTGTTTTTTTGTGTGTAGGTACATTTAATTTACATGTGAAAGTGGAATATCTCTTTTTTATTGGAAGTCAGTTAGTTGCACTTTCTCCATCTGGTAAACTGGGCGTATGGCATGCCATGACGCAACATTGGCAAACGCAGGATGTTGTACCGATCGCATCTTTTGACACTGCAGGTTCCTTTTTGTTGTTAGGTTGCAATAACGGATGTATTTATTATATAGGTATTGTGACGTTTGTGCATGTTTTAACAAATAAATGCAAACAATTTTGTGGAATTTCAGATATGCAGAAATTTCCATTAAGAATGAAAGATAACGATTTACTAGTGACGGAACTATATCGTGACCCAAATAACGATCCAGTTACAGCTATTTCAGTATATCTCACACCAAAGACGAGTAAGTTTTGAAAACTTCTTATGTAAGTGCAAAACACTCTTCCTTTTTTTATTTTTGTATATCATGTGTATCCCTTTCGTCTCATTTTTATTATTTGTTAATGTTAAATTTGGGACTTTGTACATTGAAAATTAATGTAGGGTTCTTTTTCTGCTCTCCATGCAACTGAAAACCTTGTGTTTCATGCCAGCGTCTGAGAGGGGCCGCGAAGGTATGCCACACATTTGACACTTACACAATTAGTTTACAAGTTAACATTGGAGTTTTTGGTATATTATTATTACAAACTTTTATTTTTTACTTGTGTATTATGCACAGCGCATTGATAATTAGATTTCGTTTTGCTGCTGGTATGCCAACACAAGGCATTTACACGCTCTCCTTACTATTTACAACCCATTAGTGAAATGCCAGTGTATTGAAATCAAACTTACTTCAATTAAAATGGGAAATACGAATACCTATATCACTTAATAAGTAGTTTGCAATGTAGTGCTATCATGTTTAACTTTACAACTTATGTAAGATGTTAAAAGTTTTTAGTAGTGTAATAACATGATTTAATGAATTATTCAGTAGTTTTATAATACTTAATGAAGTGCAACAATAGGTACGTATTATATTTATTCTAAGAAAAAATGTGGTGCAAACTTCATTATTATGCTTAACGCAGAAACAAGATGAAATTTAATTTTGAAAATACTCACAAATCAAAATTGTTAGGTTGTGGTGGTTGTGTTACTTTTTTTATGAACTTATAATTAATTCAGCACAAGGAAATAATTTTTTAAATATATTTTGTAATATAACTATTCACCTGTGCTTCTTCATCTAAATTAACAAACATAACCTCACAAGCTAGGTTGATACCGTTGATACTTTCATATGTTTCCGTTGTGGTGGTTGTGTTCCTTTTTTTAATGAACTTATGAATGATCACACACTAACAGATCAAAGGGGTAAGAGTTATACATACATTATTAAAATTACCAATATCAAACCTGTACGCTGTACGCGTCAAGACTGCGCAAATTAAGATGAACTCTTCAGACGAAGAAGCTCCGGAAGGTATTTCAAACAAACAAGTAATGCATATGTTCAGAGAAATCAATAAAAATCTAGGGAGAATCGAACAGAAGATTGATAACTCTAATAAGAAAGTTGAAGCTTTAGAGAAAGAAGTTTGCCAATTAAATGACAGCAAGAATCAAGACTAAGAAAAGTAGAAAGGGAAATAAAAAGCAAAAACTTAATATGCAAGGGTATACCCGATGAGGATCGAGAGTCATTAGAGCTTCTCAACAATAAAGTATTCAATGTTTTGCAAGCAATCGATAAAAATTTTATGATATCAGAAATAGAAGAGTTTAGACGATTGGGCAAATATCGAATGGATTACAGTAGGCCTGTGCTACTTAAGTTCAAAACCTGGAACCAGAAGAACGAGTTACTTACACATTCAAACAAGCTTAAGGGATCAGTATATTGGATAGAGGAGGACTATCCTGATAAAGTTCTTCAAGATAGGAAAATTTTAGTACAGTACCTAAAATCAGCAAAAGCAAAGGGATTACGGGCGAGTTTGAAATATGATAAACTCATTGTGAATGGCGAGGTTTATACAGCCGAATACTTTAATGAAAAGGGAAGCGAGGAAAATAGTAGCCGCAAGCGACAACAGCAGGAAGATCAATCCAAAGTCAAAAACGTGGAGAAACAAATAAACAAGGAGACAACGGAAGACAAAAAGCGGAAAACTAACCAGCGCTCACCAGACAATATTGAAGCGGAGAAAGAATTTAAAAAGTATAATAACAAGGCAGCTAAGGAAATAAACACTGAGAAAAAGATAATGTGGCAACAATCATTGCTAGCGGGGTTTGGTCCACCGAAAAAGAACTCCATAACAGGAAGCGGGACTCCCGAGGAAGTTTCCTAGGAGAATCTTCCGAGAAGAGCAGGACGGATAAGAACGATGACGACTCAGGCAGCTCCACATTCAATGAAACGAACGGTAAAATACAACAGGTACTTCCCAGCACACTGGCCATGAGGGAAGTAAAAGGCCATTACCCCCCTTATTCATGTGAAACTAAAGTGGGCAAATCAGTAGAATTGGACATCTGTACAATAAATGTTCGAACATTGTTATCAGATGACAGATACGATGAACTAGCATTCGCAATGAAAGATATTAAATGGGACATAGTAGGTCTCGCAGAAGTTCGTCGCATGGGAGAAAAAATAATAGATACTAAATTAAACCACATATTCTACTATATCGGTCAAAGAAAAGGCCTATACGGCGTAGGTTTCTGGGTTAAACACAAATGGAATAACAAAATTCACGAATTTAAAGGATATTCAGATCGATGTGCTACATTGACAATTGAAATAAGGAAAAACCATATAATTGGCATGATACAAGTATATGCGCCCACAACGGTAGCAGAAGAGGAAGAACTCGAAGGTTTTTACGAGGTAGTCAGCATGGCAATAGCAGAATTGAGAGAGAAGACTGGAACCATTATAGTTATGGGAGATTTTAACAGCCAGATCGGCATACCAACAGCAGGTGACATGGGTATTATGGGACCTTATGGGTATGGATCACAAATAGTTACTTTTAACGGATTCAAAAGAAGTAGCTAGGTTTTAAACAGGGATAACTTTCGTATTTATTATACTTAATTTAATTATAATTTATATTAATATTAATAATAAATGTAATCCTTTATTTGTTGTAGTAAAGGCTGGTTTTAAGAGTCAGTCACTAATTCTTATTTTTAAGAGATACATTTACTAAAACAAAAATACTGTATTTCCGCAAAATTGTTAATCGTATTGTAACGGGAGAAAGGTGGCAACGAGTTTTCTCGAAGTATTGTTTCAAAAGATGCTAATTTAGCGCTGCTGTAGGTTTTGGGATGAATTTTTTTTTCTAAAATTTAAATCCTCTGACGACGATGAAAACATTCTTTCAAAATACCCCTGTATATTTATAACATTTTGAGTTATTTGTAGGCAACTCTAAAAAATGTTTTTCACTGAAGTGCACCGAACAAACACATTTTTGCATAATTGTTTGGGGGATAACTGTGAGTTTCCACAGTTTTCAGTTTCACAGGTTTTACAAATTGTTTAAATAACAAAAATATACACAGTATGTAGATGCTATTATTAAATAAATAAAGGTCGCTATACGAAAAACACCAAAAATTAAACCACGCATCTATGAACCTTGCTGCCGGCACTACTGATTGAACGAATAAAAACTAAATATTTATTATAGTAAGAGCTGCAACAACAATCTCGTTTTAACAGTATAAAAGTAATGGCCTTAGTTATCAAAATTACCTATATGCAAGTAATTTGGCGGACCTGTATGACAAAAGGTTTAAAAAACAATTTAAATCTGTCCTGTTATTGCTGCAATATTTTGGCTATTTTAGATGTTGCTAATTTTTATTACGTGATCCTAATCTAGAATTTTAAAATTAACTATCCTTCTCTAAAAGAGCTGCCGATTTATAACGTTTTTGTGACTGTTTTATTTAATCGCAATTACCGTGAAATCATTCTAGCGCTCTGTAACGAAATATGAACAAACACCATAACAGAACATTCCATAAATTTGCTTGTTAGCTCTTATTGAAGGGCATCGTAATAAAGTGCTAAAGCTAAAGGTACACTTTCCTTTTGTAACATAATAATAAGCTTAGCATTGTATTTTAGTTAAGAAACTGAAAGACCACTAAAAGACCTGCCGACCAACATTCATAATTGTGGAAGTTATATAGCATCATCCGGTTCTTGCTACCTGTACAAAATTATTATTTGTACTAGTAAATACGTTTTCTATACAATTAAAAAAAAAGTTACTTTTTAAAATAAAACGTTCCATCGAAAAATAACGATTTTAAATTTTCACATTATTTTTCAGATAAGAATTTGAGAAATTATTTTCTGTTTTTATTTTCTAAATTTTAATAAGTACGCAGTCGTTGCATGGACTAAAAAAAAGATATTATTTTAATCTTTATTATGAACCAAGGACCAATAAAAATCTTTTTTTTTAATTGTTGCATCATATTACGTAATTGTTTTTGGACTTATAGCAAGAAATGTACTGCGCGTTTTAGCTTCACATATTAACCAACTTTAGAGGTGGTTTCTTTAAAATTCTGACCATTTTACCAAAACATTGCGGTTATAAGTCTTAAGTTATAAAATTATAAATGTACGAGTAAAGCAGCAAAAGTTGAGGAAGGATGAAGTTGGTTCGGAGACATGCACAAAATTGCCGGAAGTATTTTCAATTTTGTGGTGGGCTATGAGATTTAAATACTATCGTAAAATCATCCCTTCTGTGTACCTGCTGGGATGTTTACGGCAGGTAACTATTCATAATGCCATAGAGGAAATAATTACAAATAAATATATTGCCTGAAAAAGGTGGAGTTGGTTTTTACATACTATATGATCAAGCAAATTTAAAACCAGCACTAAGCTTTGAAAAGCGTGCTTAGATAATGCACGAATCGGATATTATTGGACGTATAAATAAAAGAAAGGACGTTAACTCCACTAGAGTTGGAACAACTGACTCCTAGCTAAAAGAATTTCTTAGAAATTAATCGAAATTTAGTCAAAGTTTAGCATATTAAAAATAAATAACTTGGAGATTTTTAAAACTCCTCTTGAATAATAGGGTTAATTAGCAGAAGAGGACGAAAAACAATAAGTAAATGCCCGAAAATCATAATGATACTTATTTTTTAATCTATAATACCGTTGTATGTAATAACTTAAGAAGTTAAACAGAAATTGCGGATCGAACGGAAACTGACCCTCTTTATCCTCTCCAGTCTACCTGCAATGATCCTAAAATGTGAACAAAATCAAATAGAAACACTGGCAACATTGTTACAAAGTTCATTGTAGGAAATTTATAAACTGGTTTAGTTCTCGGATAATCCTAAGCGCCGTAATTCTGAAACCCCTCCATCAGAGGGATGCTACCCCGAACTCCAACGGACGGGTTTCTTTAACCTACGACGCTAATTCCTTAAGGGCTGGATCTCTTATTAATACCTGCTCTGTGCTAAAACTTAACTTTTACAACTCATTAAAGATATTTGCTAATTGTGTTTTGACGTTTTTTTCCTGAAAACTCTTTGTTACTGTCATTTCTATATTTACACAATGTAAATATATTATGATATAAAAATACAACTTTTGCTTAACCTATGTTTTGCTTGTTCATAGAACTGAAATGTTCATGTAACTCTATTTGAAAAACTAACTGTATTATAAATTATTTACGTTAGAAAACCACCTTTAGAAAAACCAAACCGAATTACTAGACATAATAAAACCACAATATGGAATTGTTGCATGGAACTGCTACTTTAGGTTTATCAAAGTATTGCTTGTACCCGTTTGGTAAGCTTGATTTTGACACATTTGGCTGTGTTTGTTTTCATACCTATCCAATAACCTAACCATTTTGTGTTAGTTGCGGCTAAAATCATCAGTAAAAAGTACTTGCAAGTCATTACTCTTCATTAGATACAATCTAAAGTATGCATTCTGCTTGTTTAAATTTCTAGTGAATAATCATGCAGCTCACCTGGTATGGTTTTTTAAGAAATTGTTTTGGTGTTTAACAGACTTATGTGGAAACTGGATTGAGATAGCGTACGGAACGAGATCAGGTTCGGTCCGAGTAATTGTGCAACATCCCGAAACCGTCGGTCATGGACCACAACTGTTTCAAACCTTCACTGTACATCAGAGTCCAGTTACAAAAGTAAGATGTTCTTTTTTTTGTTATTAATTGTAACCTTAAGTTTAAACACATTAACAATTTCCCTCATTCTATAGGTGACTCTCTCAGAAAAATATTTGGTATCGGTTTGTTGTGAATATAACCACGTTCGCAGTTGGAGGGTTACACGTTTTCGCGGTATGATTTCCACCCAGCCAGGTTCTACACCAGAAGCGTCCTTCAAAATAATATCATTAGAAGCTGTCGAACCTTGTATAAGTCATGCAGCTGCCAATGATTGCGGTCCGTTCGGGGAGCAAGATGATGAACAAGTTTTTGTTCAGAAAGTTGTTCCTGATACTGATCAATTGTATGTTAGGTTGGCTAGTAATGGAAAAAGGTAAACTTTTTTATTAAATTATTTTGAAGTAAGTTTTTAATTTGGAATTGGGAACTCACGCATATTCAGCCCTCTAACAAAGAACTAAAAAAACCCCTATAGAATTGCTTAATCGATAAAGAGATGAGGTTTTTAATCATAATACAAGGTTTATTCAGAAAGTAAGTTCTGGAATGTCAACTTTAAGTTATTCTAATACACTAACGAAACCAGGTTCTTTCTGCTTGTTTCAATCTTTCTACAATTTCCCCATATAAGTTTTGAACATATTGTTCGACGTTGGGGGGGCTTCAAGTGGTAGTCTAAGTACGTAATGTCTTGGTTATTCCATATCGGTATTCGCTTTGGCTGTACTTTTTTAATCAGATGAATTCTTTCCATTTTTAAGTTAATTTTCATTGTTGCTCTGACTATTCTGTGCTATTCTGTGGTCCGAGCTAAACTCGAACTGACTTAATACTCTACTATCGGTGATTGGTCTGTCTTGTATTGCTTAGTATAAAGTCGTACTCATTCTTGTACTCTCCGTTGGGCGAAATCCATGTCCAGCAAGCTCCTACTCTCCTCTCTTTAAAAGCGTGTTCGTTATTACTAATTGTTGTCGCAAGGCGAAATTGATTAATTTCCAGCCTCTGCCGTAGCCGTATTTGCTTACGATATTTCCGGAAATCCAATTTTCCCATTAAAGTCACCCATTACGATAACATATTTTGAATCCTTTTTGGCTTCATTTGTGACTTCGTCTAGGGTGTCATAGAAGGTTTCCGTTTCTGATTCGGTAGCTGTTATAGTTGGAATGTAGCACTGGATTATAGAAAACGATTTTTTAAATGCAGAATTAGTTTAAACATGAGAAGAGAACATGGACCGTAGCATTTAAATATCGTTAATTTTTTGAATTTCATTAATGCTATTTTACTCATTAACATTATTATTTAGGAAATTTTTTAAATTACTGACGTTAATTTCCAGGGTATGTGTAATAAAAGCAGTAGATGGTACTACGGTTAGTGCGTTTTGTGTACATGAATGTGAAGGTTCTAACAGAATGGGGTCGAGGCCTCGTCGATTTATTTTTACTGGACATTCAAATGGTGCTATCCAAATGTGGGATCTCACTACAGCCCTAGATCTCATCCATAAGACTGAAATAGGTTTGTAATTAATTTGCTTTTATTTTATATTTTATATCAATTTAACGTCATCCTCAGAAGGCCATAAAATTAAAAGTCAGGAAATCATACTTAATTACAGCATGTAATTCGGTTTTTGCCATTTTGCCTACATAGAAAAAGTAGCATGACTACAATGGTTGTCAAATAAATACTGTATCAAGCCGAAATTTTCGAATAATAACATTTTTGTAGACTGGCGCCATCTCACAATGTTTGCTCATACTTAAGAATTTACCCTCGAGACTTCTTTAAAAATAGTGGTAATTTTAAAATCAAAACTTGACACCAAACACATAAATAGCTTGATGAAAAATTTATTATTTTTTATTATTAATAATAGTAATAATAAATCCCTTTTATTCATATTAAATAAATACTAAAAAAAAATTATTTATTTGGTTGCGAAATACGAAAGGTTCGCACAGCTCCTTAGAATTAACATTATTGATTAAAATCCTTACTGTATATTTACACCTAGCTGATAAAACTAATGGTGGACCAACTCCAGAAGAATTGCTCCGCCTCTTAGATCAGTGCGATTTAAGCAATAGTTTATGCTCAACACCTTGTATGTCGCCATCTCCATCATTAGCTGCTGCAGCACGTCTCAAGTCTAGTAACATTGCCTTTTTAAATCAATCCCAAGATACGGATCGCTCTTCCAATCCTAATTAATTCCACGAAAAGAAGAAGTTGGATGTTTTATCTGATTGAAAATTGTTTTTTGTATTTTTTTATACTTTGCTTCTATTTCTCGAAATTTATGTAGTTTGAGGCAAAGTGTGCCTTGTGTGTTGTGGTTTGGCAATTTATAAGAACTACAAGCTATAACATAATAGTGTGTAATTTTACCTCTTTATTTTTATAAAAGCTTTTGATGTTCACTTTTGAAATTTAAATGTAATCGAACGGAAACCTTTTAAGGCGAAGATGACCGTGAATTATGAAATTAGTGTTTTAACTTATTCCACGTACTAGTAATTGTTTTGTGTATTGTACTATGTTGGCCAAAAAATGAAATTAATAACAAACTGGTCTTATATTATACCAATCCGATTGTATAGTTTGTTCTGGCCGTCATAGTACAAGTTAGGACGTTCTTCACGGTGATCTTCATTTTAAAGTTTGTCTAACACACGCATGATGGGTCATATTCACAACGGAAAATAATTATTGAATTCAATTCTTAACGAGGGAAGGGCAACTTATTGTATATTTTTTAAAATAATTTATGAGAATATTAAACAATTATATATTATTGATAACTTTCGTATGTTATTTGTAATTTTTTTACTGCAATTACGTTATAGTGTTATTATATTAATAGATTTTATTCAAATTAAAGGAAAGCTGCATGGTTATTAATTTTGAATATGACCTTAGAGTATTAAATTTTCGATTTCGATGTTCACGTTACTATAGTGTTCAGAATTCGTACTATTATTGAAATAAATCTAATTTTTATATTCCATCTATTTGTATATTCGAACGAAAAAAACAAAATGTAAATCGTAAAAAATAATAACAAAAAGTGTTTATGTACAGAATTTGTTTAAAACTTAATACTATTGTAAAAATGACGATAATATGTGATAAAATTAATAATGTAAGTTTTAATGAAATAAATATTGTTTTAATTATGCAACATTCCTTTGATATACAAACAACCATAAAAGGGAATCTTGTTCATCTACGGAAACCTTAACATCATTGAGCAACGTTAGTATAGTATTGACTTCTCAATTTAACAGTTTTCAGGTGTAACAAGAATATATTTTACATGATATTGTAAATTATGACCTATTAATATTATTAATCAGACTTTATACCAGTCCATATTGTTATAGTACCAGGAAGGTTCCGTTAAAGGATTTAACAAATAACTCCAGATGATTATTCCAACAATAAATAGCGAAAAAATACAGATACGTTGGGTACCCTTATATGTAAATAATTCTTGAACATCAGGAACACCCATATGGTTACAGAATGCGTGTGCTATGAATGTGGACATAAAATGACCCGTTCGCCACAGAAGGAAAGCAGAATACGTTCCAAAAATGGTGGTGTATGTAAAATGGAAGCCTGTAATCAAACTACGTTATTTAATAAATTAACAAGTTTTTGTTGATACATACATGAAACTAGAAACGCCGTTTTAAAATCCAGACCCTTTCGCATTCTTTCAATCATATGATGGAAGTGGGCTAAAATGTAAGTTAAATTATATTAAAATTTAAAATGTTAACTTAAATATTCTGGGACTAAATATTGCATGAAGATTTATAGGTTTTTAAGAACATCAGTGGGTTTTATTTAATTGTACAGCTAAATGCAGATGTGACATCACTTGGGTCTTTCAATTATGCAGATACCTATATCAGCTTCACATCTAAATCCTGAAGGCTGCTGGACTGCTGAAGGAAGATTATGCCATTTAAGAATTAAGTACAGGTGCAGCAGAAAGGATTTTTAGAGAAAACTCAGACAGAACAGATTGTCTACGACTATGCATTAGGTACCACCCATGAATGATCATTTGAAATAGTAACCTCACACAGCTTCGATCGAGTTGTTGTGATCAAAACATCATGTAAGTGCAACGTATTTTTTCCAGTTTAAACGTAATTCCTATTTACCAAAGTAGTAGGCAACATAAGGTATTGTTTGTTTTGCTTGTATTGTTCAGTAGTGAATCGGAGAAGGTGGTTCTAGTAATAGGTACGCAGGGTGAGTCCTAAATGGTGGATAATATTTGCAACACGTGATTCTGCATCAAAATAGCAAGTCACTTTATTTAATATAGAACCATACAACAGAGAATGTATACAGGCACACTAGACCTGTTGCAACATTTATGAAAAGCACAAGCAGTGCAGAAATTTCAAACTTCGGATGTATATTCTAAGTGAACCAAGGGTTTGATGAGTACAATTACAGATTAGCTATTTCTTTTGTTGATTAAACTACGGCTAAAAATCATTATTTCATAAAAATATCACGAGTTAAGGCTGCCAATAACTCCTCATCTAAGAAGTTAACATTAAATTGGCATAAGACTGTATTGCTTTGTTTTTGATGCAGGATCACGTGGCGTGGGTATTATCCACCATTTAGGATTCACCCTGTGTATGTTATACGAAGAACAAAATTAACTCATGGGTTGGTTTGTGAAATTTTCTTGACACTAGAACAGCAGGGAGAATATTTTATTTTATGCCCTCAATCATGCCATGACCAAGAAAGGCTCCAAAAATTATCATAGAAGTGTGAAGTAAGAAATAATAATAATAATAGCAAAACATTTCGAATGAAATATAGCTTATAGAAACTTTTAGATCTATTTTTTGCGGTAGATCACTCCCCATTACCACTGGACATTCACTATTCCGTCACTACTTTTTACAATTTGGGGTGGGCTTTAGCTAGGGTGACCAGACGTACTCTTTTTCAGAGTATTGTACTCTTTTCTGAATAAAATCCTCTGTACTCTTACTTTTTATAAAAAACCTATTAAAATACTCTTTTTAGAGTTTCCTTCAAAATTTTTTACAAATTTTTTGGCTCACTTGATAATGGTGACAAAAATGTTGCACTCGCATCTCGCGTAGCTTTTATAATGACCGCTTACTGCTTACATGGAGTGTACATAGCAAGGCCAACTGTATCAATAGCGACTTCGTCCCTTATAAGGCCGTACCGTTTCGCGATTTTTACACTTTATCAACTTTACAGTTAGCGCTCTATAGAGCGCCTCTGTAGGCAATATTTGCAACTATTTTGACACATTTGGAAATTTTTAAGTAAAAATTTTCAAAATATGGGCTACAAGAAGAGGATTTTCTGTAGTAATAATCCATTTTTCATGTTGCAGGTGCTTCTAAGATTAGAAAAATGTGGTTTGAACGTTTTTGTGGTATGCCAAAAGTTTAATGTGATTTTACAACAAATCTACGTAGATTTAATTTCTAAATTCATATTCAACAAACAAGGCTAAAAACAATATTTTGTTACCCGTTAAATCTATAAAAGCTGTAAATGAAATAAGCAACAGAACTCTTATTAATGCTAGTTGAATCTTTTATTAAAACAAAATTATAATATAGGTATGTAATAGTTTCAAATTCTAGACATTACACTGATGAAAACACAAACTCTAATTATTTTTACAGATACTTTTGAGCATTCGGTGCTTTGTAAGGACAATTTTGAGAATAAAGGTTTCATACCTTCAAATGAAAGAACAAATTCATACTATCTTAATGAACAATCCAATTTGTACCTGTTCTGAATCTAAGGACACGGTTTTTACAGAAATTCTCATATATTTAGAGAGAACAAACCTAATTAAAAAGTATCGCCAAGTTAAAACAAACATTAAAGAGAGAAATGTTAAAATTATAAATAATACTGATGTCATTATGACTGACAACTTTGATAGGATCGACAGCTGACAACTAACTGACAATACCGTAGTTAAAATTTCGCCTGAAGAGGTCGCCCTATAGAGCGCAAACTGTAAAGTTGATAAAGTGTAAAAAACGCGAAACGGTACGGCCTTATAATTGATACAGTTGGCCTTGGTACATAGTAGATAGTAGTGCCATCTATGCCATTAATAAAATATTGTTATTACCCCAAAAATATTATTTGTTTTTTTTTTCACCTCTTGTTATTTTTATGCGTTATTTTTCATGTTTTCTGGAGCTTAAATTAGATAATCAGTGGCAAAAATACAGTCAATTGGAAGCGTTAAAACTGTGTATTTGAACTCAAATTTTTCAATATTTTCCAGACCCCCCCTTCTACCTGGAATATCTCTCCACACTTTTTAAAAATGTACTCTTTTTGGTTCCAAGATTTCTGGTCACCCTACTTTAGCCATTTTCTAGTGTTCTCGATCATACGCTTTCGTTCTCCAATTATATGCAGTGACCAGCAAAAAGTCCGCAACATATGGGAAACATTTTTATTATTAGAGTATCGAAAAAACCTTTTCTGGGGGATCGGTTCTGCATGTCCGATAACCTAAAAATCGAATTTTAGGTATGTCACGTGACCACTGGTATGGCGGCAAATTTAAAAAAATCACCTTGATGGCGTGAAGTCGGAAAAAGTGGGGTTAGATGACAAAATATCGAAGAAAATTATTTAAAAAAGTTACTTAGAATTTAATTTTAGGTCGATACACAAAATTTCAAGCTTTTATTAAAAAAAAATTAAAATCGCAATTTTTTGTGAATATTTTTTTATTTCTTTACAAATACCCAATTTTTTCCATTTAAATTGCTTGACTAAAGCGGAACCTATGTATTTGGATATCAGTGGACGAACTTCCTCGATTTTTCCATAATTGACACCTAAATCTAAAAAACAGGTTTTCCCTAGGATGCTCACTGTTGCAATGGTTTGCAATTGTTTCAAAATTTTGGAAATATTTTTATGCTGGAGCACTTGGAAAAGGTCAGTTTTCTCGGTAATAATCAAGATTCACCGCTAACCGTGGATAAATCTCCCCGAAATATTACTTACTTACTTACTTACTTATCCGGTCCTCTTCTACCTTTCAGTGTAGAGGATTTAGAGTTAAGTTTTGATTTCCCTTACAAAAGTCTTTCCATTTTTTTCTGTCCTTTGCTGTCTCCATGGCACTGTTCCACTCACTATTATTTTTACTTAAAACCCCGACTATTTGCTTATCCCACGTTTTTCTAGGTCGTCCTCTTCCCTTTTTTTTTACCTTTACCTTCCATACTTTCTTTGCTGTTCTTGTGTCAGGCATCCTTACCATGTGACCCCACCAGTTTAGCTGCTTTCTTTCGATTTTGTGCTCTATTGATTCTACTCCCAGCCGTTCTCTAATTATTTCATTTTTTAGTTTGTCTCGTTTAGTTACTCCTAAGATCCTTCTCAAAAACTTCATCTCACATGCTCTCACCATGGATTTGTGCCGCTCTGTAAGATTCCAGGATTCTGCTCCGTATAACAAAACTGGTACATATACTGTATTATAAATTTTAACTTTCGTTTCCTTGCTAACCTCCCTTTTATTTATAAATGGCTTTACCAATGAAAAGTAGATCCTATTTGCGCTATTAATCCGATTATTTAACTCCATGTCCATGTGTCCATCACTCTGAATCTTTGATCCTAGATATTTTATGTTATCCACTTGTTTCATAATGTCGTTTCCAATTGTTATCTGGGCATCTATACCTTGCTCACCCAGCACCATTATCTCTGTCTTCTTTAAATTGATCTTCATGTTATATTTGTCCAATTCTTTTTTCCACTGATTTATATTCTCTTGCAAATTTTCCTTAGTTGTTGCACACAATATGAGATCGTCAGCGTACAATAGCTCTTTAACTATAACTGGCCTTAAATTTCTATAACCTATTGTTACACCTTTGGTCTTAGTTTTTACAGCTTTGGTTACTTCATCCATGGTTATAATAAATAAAAGCGGACTTAATATACTGCCTTGCCTAACGCCCTTTCTTGTTACAAATGTGTTTGTACTGTAATTATGAATTCTTACTACATTACTTGTTCTTTTATATATGGATTGTATAACTTCTATTAGTTGTTTTGGTACTCCTCTCCTTTCTAAGACGTTCCAGATTTTAGACCTATCTACTGCATCGAAGGCTTTTTGTATGTCTATGGCACAAGTGTATATTTTCTCCCCCTTTCGTATAATTTTCTCACCAATTTGTCTCATCGTGAACACCCACTCTTGTGTATTTCTACCTTTTCTAAAACCCGCTTGCGTATCTTCTAGAGTTGGCTCGATTATTTTCCTCAATCTCTTTTCCACTATTCTTTCGTATATTTTACAGGCCATGCATAGTAAGGATATACCTCTAAAATTTTCACATACCATTTTATCTCCACGTTTGTGTAACGGCATTATGATAGCTGTTTCCCATCTACTTGGAATTTCCTTGTCGTGCCAGATTTTATTTAAAATTCTTCTTAATACTATTTCCCCCTCTTCTCCCATCTTCTTTAGCATTTCGGGTTTAATATTGTCTTTACCTGGAGCCTTGCCATTTTTTAGTAATCTTAATGCATCTTTAAATTCTTCTATCGTTATTTCATCTTCATAATTTCTACTTATTCTTATCTTCTCTTCTTGGTTCACACTCATTTCTCTTTCTTCAGTCTCTTCTGTTCCCTCTAATACTTCACAAAAATACTCTTTCCATCTTTCTTTTATATCTTCATCCTTGGTTAACACATTACCATTGTGGTCTTTAACCCAGTGTATGTTTGGTCCTTTCTCTCGCCTCAAACCTTTTAACATAGAGTACAGCTTTTTACCATTCCCTTCCCCTCCATTTTCCAGATCTTCTCCAAACTTTACCCATGACTCATTTTTTGCCTTTCTAACTATATCTTTTACTTTTTTCCTTTGCTCTTGATACCTGCCATAATCTTCAGTTGATTTTGAGGTGAGATATTTTTGCCAACAGTCTTTTTTTATTTTTATTTCCGACTTTACTTCGCTGCTCCACCATGGTGTCTGTTTTTTCTTATTAGATTTTTTGTTCACACCACATACCTTCTCTGCTGCTTTCGTTATTCCTTCTTCAAAACTATTCCACAATATGTCAAGTTCATTCGACATCAGGTTAATTCTTCTTTCCTCCAACTGATTCTGCACCTCGACATGATATTTCTCTTCGAACTCTTTTTCCAATAATTTAAAACTTCTAATACTCTTAAATTCCACCTTTTTTAGTGACTCTGAAATCGTTTCCTTTTTCTTCCATTTCAACTTTGCTTCGACCAAATAATGGTCACTACCTATTTCAAATTGTCGCTTTACCCTGACATCTTTAACTTTTCTTCGGTCTACCTTTTTCATCAGTAACAGATCTATTATCGACTTTTCTTTTCTGCTCTCTACCACTCTCGTGTATTTGTGAATTTCAGCATGTTCAAAGAAGGTATTTGTTACAAATAAGTCGTTCACAATACAGAAATCGATTATTCTTTGGCCATTCGTGTTTAGTGTACTTTCACCATACCTTCCAACCGTTTTCTCTGTTGCTATTTCATTATCTCCTACCCTTCCATTAAAATCTCCCCCAATCATGAAGGTGTCCTTAGCGTTTTCCAATTGTTCTTGTAGACCTGACCAAAATGTATCCTTTTCTGCCTTTTTATCTGATTCATTTGGAGCATACACTATAATTATTGTTACGATCTCATTTTCATTTATTTCATAGTTTATGTTCATTATTCTTTCGTTTATTAAATCCCAACTTTTAATTTTATTTAAATTTTCTCTGTGAACTAAACAAGCTACTCCAGCTTGCCCCCACATATGTTTCTCCACCCCTGAATAAAACAAACCATGACCGTCCTTTACTATTTTAAAACCTTTCTCCTTCAGTTTAGTTTCTGTAAGAAGCATTATTTGTACATTCGCTTTGCTGAATTCATCTACTAGTTCATCTTCCTTGTTCATTATGCCTCTAATATTCCAAATTCCTAGCTTCCAGTCTTTAGTTTCGTTATCCTTAATCATTGTCCTTTTCTTTGCTGTGGTCGCCATCTTAATTTCGTTGGTAGAGGGTTCTAGTTTTTTGGCATACATTTCCTTGTATCGTTGGTTATTTGTAAGTCGTTTATGTCCTCTTTCCATCTCCATTCGTTCTTGTTGATCGTAATTTTCTGATAACCAATTTTTACTTCGTTTCCCTGTTGTCTTTCCAATTGCGCTCTTTTTCTAATTTTATACTCCACTTCTCTTTCTTTTGCTGTCAAATCATTTGTGATATAAACCGTTCTATATTTCGTTGTTCTCAACTTCTGCTTCTTTTCCATTATTTTGATTTTATCTCCCAAAGTTTCCATTTCTAGTACATATTTCTTCTCTCCTATTTTTTCGCCCCTTTTTATTTTAACTTCTACCTGCAAGTTTTCTTCCAAGAAATTTTCCACACCCAGTACCTGCAACACATTCTCTTTTGTAGGTATATCCAGACCAGTTATTACTAAATTATTTTTCTTCTTATCTTTCTCCAAGTTTTCTATTCTGCTTTGTAGTTTGTTGATAACTGTTCGCATCTGTAAATTTTCTTGTTTTAAATTCTTAATTTCTTGTAAGTACTCTTGTTGTCCTTCATGTAAATTCTTTATCTGAAGCATTAGTTCCGTGAACATGCCCTTTACTTCGTTTAATTCCCCCATTTTATTTTATTTTCACTGTTTTTATATCACTTAACACTTTAGGTTTTTAACTAAAATAATAACTTTATTCACTAAATTAAATTCAATAAGTTTATTTCACTAACTTTAAATTTCACGTGACAATGACCTTCGTGATAAGACCCGAATTCGAATTTATTATCACTGCTGTCGCAGCCACAACACACGTCCGTTCCGCCCGGCCGTCAAAACTCAACTCTTCCCCGAAATATTATAGAAAAAAAAAAGAAAAAGAAAAATTACATAAGAAAGGTGGTTTTTAGTTTATTGGCTATTTGATTCTTCTTTATTTTATAAATTGATGAACTTTGACCATAACCAAGAAAATTTAGCTTTTCTAAGTGCTCTAGCATAAATATATTTGTAAAAACTTTATACAGTTGTTAGATACAAACCATTGCAACAGCGAGCGTCCTAGCGAAAACCCGTTTTTTAGATTTAGGTCTGTCAATTATGGGAAAAACGGGAAAGTTGTTCCACTGTTATCCAGATACACAGTGTTTCCTGAAAGTAACGGATAAATTCTAAGTATAAAATGGTTGAGAAAAATTTTTCTGAAAAATGCTAGGACACGTCCTTTTTCATTTTTAAATCATCATTTCAAGATGTAATTTTCCACCCCCCACCCCTCAACCCCTAAGCGCTAGCAAGCTCAACTTTAAAAATTTAAATTAATTCTCTACATAATTGGTCTACATCGAGTTTTTTTATTGATCTTTCGCCCTTGTTATGCTTTATTGCTTTTAATTTTAGTTTTGTTATCACAAGATAATGGTCCGTGTCCCCATTTGCACCCCTGTAGGATCTTACATCCCTTATTGACGTTTCTCTTGTTCTTTTTGTCAGTATGTGGTGAATTTGGTTTCCTTGATCCGGTTGGCCTCCTGGCCATCTCCATCTTATTTTATCTATTTCCATTATCATTTGTCTGAGTATGTATTGTATGTCCTTGGCCTCCTGGCCATCTCCATGTTATTTTATCTATTTCCATTATCATTTGTCTGTTTATGTATTGTATGTCCACCTGACATGATTTTCATGTGGTTTTCTTGCCCAATCTGCGCATTAAAGTCGCCCATTAATACAAGCATGTCATGTTTGGGCACTGTTTCGCACAGTCGTACAATTCTTCTTTGTCTTCGTCTGCGGCATCTTCTGTAGGTGCGTACACATTAATTAATGATAGATTGGTTGGTTTCCCTACGATTCTCAGATATGATATTCTTCCATTAACTGGTTTAAACTGTATTATGCTCTGTTGCAGTTTCTTGTTCACTATAAACCCTGTTCCATTTTTTCCTTGCTTCTTTCTCCTGAGTATAGCATTAAGGGCCCCTGACACGTTCGTGATTCGTTCCAATTTTACCCGTACCGTCTAATAACGCACGGGTAAAACAGAATGTGTATGCGCAATTCACGCGTGAAAAATTGAAACGAGCACGGCACGAGCAAAATCCAAAATAATTTGATTTTCACTGTGTGACGTCACACCGTTCGGGTAAAATTCAGTAAAAACCGAACGTGTATTTGTATGACCGGGTGTTCACTGTTTATGCAGACTGCAGACCAATTCTGATTGATAAGCGTATTTGTGAGGTTGCATTTCATTTATACAAGTTAAATAACTGCGAACGGACACGTTTCTTCCTTTGGGGCAGTAATATAGCAATACTAACAGTACAAATTTTGTGTTTTAGCTTCATATTGTATTTGGTGTACTAGCTGTACAACAAGCCTGTTCATTCAAAATTGGACCTTAACATCGAATAAAACAACGAACGTGTAAATGCGCCTTTCCGGTTCGAGTAAAATCGTCCGTTTCAATCCTGAGCGGGTAAAATTGGAACGAAGCACGAGCGTGTCAGGGGCCCTTTATGTAGTCTTTATTATCAATTTCCCCTTCCCCTCTCCATTTCACTTCTTGTAATGCGGCTGCATCTATGCTGTATCTCATTACTTCTTTTGCTATTTCATTCATTTTACCTGGTTTTAATAATGTTTTTATGTGCCTAACTTTATTTCTTTATCCTTTGTTGTAATTGTATTTCTTGTCTCTATTTTCATTTCTACTTCTTATTTTCCTGTCATAATTCCTTGTTTCTTTGCCTTGGTCGTCTTTGTTTGAGAATTCAGTCGGTTCTACTTGTCTGATTTCTACTGGGGGTCTCTGTTTGTTGTGGTTTCTGTTGGTTTTTCTTTGAACTCCGCAAGCAAACTCTGTGTCCAGATTTTATTATTTTCTTTGAGGATTCGCCTGCTACTTCTTTTGCTCTGTGCATGCGCCTTAGTTGTAATCCAAATTTAAGGTTAGCGTTAGCATCAGCAAGTTTAGTGCAATAAGTCCTTTTAATAGGTTGCTTAAAATTAAATATACTAACTTTTTCGTACTGAATGGAAATCTGTTACTGTGCAATTTTAATTAGGCTGTATTAATTTTACTTACTTGTTCACTTACCTACTCCAAAAAATAACGGACATATAAAAATAGCCGTGACCGGCGAGAAACTTTGTAAAAGTAGAGGTAACATACAAGATCTGAAGGTGAATTCTTCAGAAAGGGGGGCAACCACGTGATTTCGGAGCCATATAAGGTTTTGTGCATTTGTAAACCAATACATGGGCTCTGTAATAAAATTTTAGTTAATAAAGTTTTTGTTAGAAATCTGCTTGTGTAATTATACCTGTGTATACTTTTAATAAACCAGTAATCAACTGCAAAAAAAGTGGTCCCAGGAAAAGTACCATGGTTAAAATCCATGGAATAATAAATGCTTGTATTAATCCCTGTGTTTTGAATCCCATTATTTCCCATAAACTCGCCTGAAACCATTATAATATTAATAATTAAATCCATAAACTTATAACATAATTTATTGTATAATTGGCACAAATAATATAAAATTAAATATGTAGGTTATTATTGTAACGGGTGTTCATAAACTGTCAACATCCCAGTAGGTTGTGATTTCAGAAACATATTTCGTAATTTGATTCAGAACACAAAACCAAATGTCAAGATTTGTAAAATGTCATTGTCTATGATTTAATCTAAGACTTGTAATTTGTTTTTCAAAGCAACTGAGATGACGACTGTTTATGAACACACGTTATATTTAATTATATCAAAGCACAAAGTAATTTACAAATGAAAATAATAAACACAAAAAGCTGTAGGTAAGTTCGGATAGGCTTGGTTGGAAGAAAATTCAAAGCTCGGCTTGGCTTGGAGATAATGTCAAATATTCTCGAATCATTTACCGAGCTTTTATCAAGTTTTAAGCTTATATCGAGCTTCAAACTTTTATTGAGTTTTGAGCCTTTATCGAGGAGCATAAAGAAGATAAGACTAGAATATGAACTTGGCCAATTTTTGAATTTAATTGAATGTCCAGCAATTACCGAACTTCAAGCCTTCACCGAGTTTCGAAACTTTACCATGCTTTAAGCTTAGCTTTTTAGGCTCGATCTCGCTCAAAGCTGGAGCCGAGCTCACCCAATTTGGAGTACATAGGCTAGTTAATTTTGTTGTGGCCAATTCTGTATTTCAATTGTTGATTATCTCAGCGGAATTTCATTGAATTTGTAAACAATATCTGATATGTTCAAAATAATCAATGATTGAAACACTCAGTGGTTAGTGTAACTAATCAATAATCTTTCACATTTTTTAAATTTATTTATTACAGTACTAATTACAGTCATACTTTTTTAAAGTAATCTCCTGCAATTTCTTTCGAAAATTAATAGTTAAGTACTGGGATCAGGTTTGTTTAACAATATGTTAGAATTGATTCTAAAAGACAATAACAGACTGTTTTAGATCTCAATATCATGACAGTAAACGGGGAAAAGTTACTTGAGGTTCAGTCAATATGTAAATGGCTAAACATTTCAACATCCAAAAACCCAAAGCTGTACAAGTTTTGATATTTGTTCTGAGCATTTTTTGGCTAAAGTTAAGGCAAAACAACAGTTATCCTCACCAGTAAATATGACAAAAACTCAGATTAAAAGGAAATGTGATTGTAGAAAGCTTGTGAATGAAGAAAATAGAGATAAATATAGGCAAGACTTAAACAACACATTGTGCAGAATAGAAAAAGAAATGGAAATTAATACAAAATTCCATTAATCATGCAGCACAAATACAATTAAATCCACAAGAGTGCAAAGAGATGTTACAAAGACGAAAAGAGGCTAGATTAAAAATGTTATTAGAAGACACCAGTGGCGGCTGGTCCATAAGCGCTGCGACACTGCAGCACCCCCAGAACAAAGTACGGAAATTAATTACCTATTAAATTTGTACTTGAAAATATCAATAATATAACAATCATTCAATATTTTGCATAATTATTACATAAATTTAATTAATTAAACCGCTTTTAAAAGGAATTATTTAAACCGAAGCTGTAGATTCCATTCAGAGCGCTGAGAAATGTAGCAGTGTCAGAAACGTAGTACATTCGGTGCACATTCCGCCGCGATTTGTTTGTTTTAATAATACATGGTAAAAGTAGTCCGAACGCTGCTTATCTCGGCAGCATCTCAGCATTAATGCATCATGCCGTTGAGCTCTTGGACATCCGATCCAACAAAAACAATAATACGTCTGAATACCACGAAAAAACTAGGTGATGTCATCATTGTGCAAGGACGTCTTGGGCGACGGTATGTGTAATATAAACAGGAATATTAAATAATAAATAGTTCGTATTTCCAACTTGATTGCAACATCACTGCGAATACGGTCAAGGCTGCTCCAGCGTTAACAGGTGATCGAAAAATTTTGTGAAGCTAAAAATCGCAGAATGGATTTTATATTTAAATAAAAATTCTTTTTATTTCATTTTCCAGTAAGCTTATTTTTTTTTATAAATTGAGTAAAATTTCGATTTGTTTTGTTTTATTTAAGGCACCCTAAATAAAATAAAAGGCACCTTAAATAAAATAAAAGGCACCTTAAAAATATCAAGGATCGTTACTGGTATGTAAGTATATTTAGAAAGCTGCAGCACCCCCATAATTTCAAGCCACGAGCCGCCACTGGAAGACACCCCAGAGACCAGGAATTACTACAAAGAAATAAGGAGATTTACAAAAAATTTACTTAAGAGCAAAAATCACAGGTATACTTAGCCAGCAACAGATCGAAAGCTTGGAGACGAGATTTAACAAGGAGGTACAATTGTTTTATAAAGAAGTTTCCAGATAGAGACATGGACGTGTAAAAGCAGGAAGGAAAATATAATAAGCGGAGAAGTAAGAGTGTTACAAAGATCGATGGAGTATTTTCAGAATCAGGGAGATCAGGAAGAAGATGGTATGCTAGCACACTCAGAAAAAAGAGAAGTAATAAACCAACATGTGAAGAATGTGAATCAGTGTTGAAACAGATGAGAAGTAAAAAGAGTCCAAGGAGTGATAATATTCAATCGGAGCTCATTAGAAATGGAAGTGAACAGCTGAAAACGGAGCTATATGAACTGGTAAAGCAAATATGGGAGAAGGAACGAATGCTCCATGAGTGGAACCAAGCAATTCTATCGCCTATTCATAAAAAGAGCGATCAACTAATATGCGCTAATTACCGACCCATCTCTGTTCTAAATGTAGCTTATAAAATTGTAACAACAATTATTAATGATAAACTGAAAGTGATAGCAGAAAGTGTTATAGGTGAATATCAGTACGGATTTCGACCAAATCGATCAGTAACAGATCAGATGATTCCACATCTTGATGATTGACTTTAAACAAGCCTATGATAGAGTGAGAAGTAGCGCTGTCTTTAAGGCTTTACAAGAACTGAACTTTCCCGAGAAGCTAATTCATCTGGTTGAGTTGTGTACAAGAGGACCTAATGAGTTTAGGAGTGACAGAGGTTGACTGCCTATAGGTTGGAATGGAAGAAGATTACTTTTAAAGCCTTGGGTTTATAAAGTTTGTTGCGCTTATACAGGGTGTTGCGTATGTTCAAATTTTGGGAGCATAAAATAGACTTAATTCTAAAACTAAAAAACACAAAAGTGGTAGGTCGATTTTTATTCGTTCTGAAGTTACAGGCCTTTGAAATTATACTCGGCTGCATCGCATATTTCACGCCTTCAACAACCACCTATCTTCCCTACTCCACTACCTACTGTGTTTCGCTTGACGCTTCCCAATTATTTTCAGTGACTGGGTAGGCTACCCACTAAACATCTGGCTCGGGTTTGACCCCAAAACCGTTCGCGTTTTCATCGAGCACCTTAACTACTCAGCCACTCCAGCTAGTGATTAAAATACCTTTGCATGATTTTGACATTTAAGGATCTCTCAGAAAAACACAGTACAACGAGAGCTCGAGAAGGAGCGAACGCGACAGGTAACAATGTATGGATAACTTTGCATTTACATTCAAGCAACATCCCGTTTAAATAAATACATTGCATCATCTTGATTTCGTTTCGCTGTATGCACGATTTTTATTAGGTCCGTTCCCGCTTCCCAATTTGGTGTAAATGAACAAAATATTTCCACTTGCATTCGCTTCCGTTGCACCACTTAAATTGTAATAAAGGCAAGCTAATCAAACAGGTTGGTTTCCACTCAGGGCCGTTTTAAGCTTGCTGGGGGCCCGGGGCTGGACATTTGGTAGCCCCCCCCCCCACCAAAAAAAAAGTTAAAAATTTATTTTGCGGCCGTTTATACTATAGATGGTTAAGTGTACGAAGTACATAATGATTCATCAATATCTGACCGGCAAGCAGCTGCCAGCTGATGAGCAGTGGCGTAGGCTTTTGTTGATGTTGGGATACATATTCATTACAAAATTAAGAATTTTTTAATGTAAATCATATTAATAAAATTTAAACATGGACTCGTCTAGACGAAAACTCGTTTCTACGCATTATGTATCTCTTACACTTAACCAAGTCTACCCCGCGTCACATTTCTAACCTAGAAATAGAAAACCGAAACAGTGTATGGAGAAATTTAAGAATATCAGTTTTATTTATTACTTCAGAATAATAATGTGACCTATTACAAAGAAACTTTTGTTGCGGTAAATTTCGAAATAATTGACTCGAATGATAATTTGCCCACAAAATCTAATTCTATCGACGGGATCATTACATAATTTAGTCTGTTCTCTGTCGTTGAGGTTCTCAGCCCGTTCTTGATTAGCGTAGTTTGGAGAAGGATCTTTCAGCTTCGCAGTTAGTGACCGACATGCTTAAATGTATTCTAAGTGCAATACCAACGTTAGGAAAAGTCCTTTCCATACAAATATTTGTATATAGCAAATTCCTCTTCTAAAGATTCCTCTAAATCATCAGGGTAATGTAGAATTAAATTTCTTGACTCTTTCCTTAGTTCCAGAGTTTCTTGCTCTTCAGTGTAAACCTGGTCAAACTATACAGAAACTAAAATCGCTAACATAGTTCATTGTATGCTGATTTTCGTTTTTCTAATTCTATTGCGAATCTGTCAATAGTAACATTAAATATACCGACTTCGAAGATTTTCCTTCCAGATAGTATTGCTTTATCTTGACTCTGTCCGTCGGGAAATTTCTTCTTAACTTTACGCTTCGCCGCATTAGCATATTCTTGGTTATTCTTGGTTTATTTCTGAACTTAGATTTTTCGACTTAGTTTCCAGATCTTCAAACTAGGTACTAGTTCTTAGACTTTTAACAAACTTATATAATATAAGATTTCGAATGCACACTAGATTTTCACAGTTCCAATTACTATATGTAGGCAAATATTACATCTTCAGAGATTTGCCTCTGTAGCTGAATGGTGGAGCAGTGGGGCGTAAGTCGAAGGTCAGTGGTTCGAATCCGTGCGGAGGTGATATTTTTCTGTATATGGAATTTACATAATTCGTTAAAAAATATATGATTCTAGTAAACCCATTGCTTTTAAATCTGTTAAATCTGTTCCGGGCTTCTGAAGCTGCTTGCTTGTTGCTTTTGCTCTTTCCATGAGTTTACACCAAAAAGTAGCTAGAAATTCAGTTTCGAGTTTACTAAATTTTTTAAATAAAGCTTTCGCCTCTCGCCGACTTTCAGCCTTTTCGTTCTCATTTTCTCCCATTTCTGAAAGAGTTTCCACAGCTTTGCATGAGTCATAACGGCACGACCATCATGTTGAACAGAGTGCTTTCAGGGTTAACATTTGGCCTTCATCGTTGTCAAACAAAATTTTCCATCTGTGCGTAGAAGAAGAAAAGAAGACAGAAAGTTTTTGTATAATGTCGAAAATGATACTGCCTCTGCGAAAGAATCAACGCTGCAAGCTCTGACTAAATTTAAGGACTGTGCAACATATGAAACGTAGACAGCTTTGTCATTTGTTGACTTGATATGCGCTTGGAGGCCTTCATATATCCCAGACACATATTACTGGAGTTGTCATAGGCCTGGCCCCTGCAATTATTAATCAAAATTCCTTGTTTTTCCAGAAAATTCAGAATTTCTGTTTTTAGCGATATACCACTATGTCCATAGATAGGCACTAGCTGTAAGAATCTCTCATTTATGACAACGCGGTAACAGTGTCGTATTACAATAGAAAACTGATCCGTATGGGTCAAATCTGGAGTGGAATAAAGAACAAGCCCATAGTATTTTGACTCCTTAACTTCAACAACAATTTCCTTAAGGACAAATTCTCCCATGAAAGCTATAAATTCATCGCAAATTGTATTCGATAGGTAAGAAGGATGTGCTTTACCTTTGTTACCGTGCCGTTCTAAATGTTCCTTTAAAAAATCATCAAACTGTGCTAAAAGTTCCATAGTTCTCAAATATGTAGTTGCCATTGTTCGGTGAACCAAGAATTTGGTTATCGCCTCTTAATGATAGCCCTCTGTGTGTCAAAAACTTGATAACCGCAACAACCCGTCTCATAACTTGTTTCCAGTACTCCGTTTCCGTCAAAAGCTGTTTCACTAATTTTTTATCAATTCTACTTTCTTCTGCAGAAAATGCAATCTGCTTGAAAACGTTATTCCTGTGTTCGATGCTATTTTCATGAGGTCTTACTTTCTCGTCGCACCTTTTTTAGTTGGAGAAGCCAGTAGTACATAGAGTCTCATTTGTGCCGAACAGCATGCAGTACCATTCTGGGCAGTAGTTAACTACAAAGTAGCTTAGTTACTAACTTAACTACTTTTCTGTGAAAAGTAACTGTATTCGAATTACTTTTTAAAACAAGGTAGCTGTAGCTTGTATTCGTGAATTTTATATGAAGTATTCAAGGTTAAACTACTGGTAATTGAATTACTTTTTCGGATGATTTATTTCAAACATTAGTGTTGCTTAAAGGAATCAGAATACAACAATAAAAATATTTTTACCATCTATGTATTTGAAAGTAGTTCATAAGCTTCAAAGTAACCCTAGAATTCCAAAATGTATAGTGTATAGAGGTATTGCAATACTGTTAAATGTATTAATTTGTATAAGTAATTTTCATTTCGTACTTTATCTGTAAGTGTAAGTATAATGTTATCCTTTAATAAATGCTCGTAATATCGTAATTCGTAATACCTTATAAATATAATGTTATTATATAGTAGTTGAAAAAGTAGCTTATTAAAATGAATACAGCTACAAAAGGAGTTAATAGTTAAGCTACTTTTTGTTTCAAGTAACTTAGTTACATTTTTAAGAAGTAGTTAGTAGTTAGTAACTAGCTACTTTTTAAAGTAACTTGCCCAGCTCTGAGTACCAACAATGTATGTTTCCTGTAGATGAGGAATATAAAATCCAGTTTCTTCCCGAAGTTTCGCCATTTGCGAGTTTATTCTCTCATTAGGCCCTATATTACTTGGTAGGCCCCTTGCCTTGGTAGGCCCGGGGCTACAGCCCCCAAAGCCCCCCCCTTAAAACGGCCCTGTTTCCACTACCAGCTACATAGGCAATTAGGCATTAAACATAGGAATTTATCGATATGTACTAAGTCAATGCTGTATCAGTACACTCATATAAACTATTACCTACAAATTGGTACGAATATAATAACCGTATATGGTATATGTTAATCCTGCCGTCGATACAGGCGCGGATACAGGATTTCGTTTAGGGTGAGGCAATTTTTGTGTGATTTTACCTCTATCTTCCACAAAATTCGTTCTAAACAAAAAATTTGATAAAATTTTAGTTTGTTATCCATGCAATACTTGCATTTGAATAATGCTCTGTTTGTCTGTCTTAAAAAAAATATGAAATTGGTCAAAATAAAGTGCTTCGGTCCTGAGTCAGGGGGCGGCAATTGCACCCATTGCCCCCCCCCCGCGCCTGTGTCGATATGCATTGAAAAGGGATTTCGAAAACATTTACAATTGAATAGCTTCACACTCGGCTTTACACTTAGGTATAAGTACCTATTAATTAAAATATACTATTTCCATGTTGATGAGATGCCGGTAGGTATATAGATCGATTTTTTGTGGTAAGTCAATTTTTTTATTTTTCCAACCTAGCCGGTTCAGTGTGTTTTTATAAAACTGGATGTTTTCTTTGTGTAGACCATGACCAACTGCATCTATACAGGGTCCTGCAACAGTGCGTCGGGCTTTCCTAGCGCCCTTACCGTGAGAGATAGAAAAAAAAGTTTAAAGCATAAAATTATTGGTTCGAAGAGGTCTACGTCGCGAAATTATTTTCAATAATACAGGGTGTTCCACTTTTGCGCTATAATAAAAACATACATTTTTTTAAATGCAACACCCTGTAACTTTTCATGTCTTCCGATGTCATTTTTTAACCTCTACATAACTGTCTACCCACTTTTGTATTTTGTGTCAGTGTTACCAACTTATTAATTTTTTTCCGAAAAATCTTTCATAAACAGACTTCACTTTAAAAATCATAAGCGACCTTGATTTTTGAAGTAGAGGGATACATTTTAGCAATAATTGTAGTCCGGTTAAAGAGCAACATTTTGATATGAGAAAATGGGATTCAGTTGATACAGGGTGTTACAAAAGAAAATGCCAAACTTTCCAAACTTCAAAGTGACATAGCTCATTTTTTTCAAATGGAACCACCACTGTTTTATTTCGCAAATCGATAGCTTCTTTTATCCTCTTTAATTTTGTATTTGGATGTCCGATACCTAAACCCCGTAGTTTTAGAGATATTAAATACTTTTCACAAAAGTAACAATTTAATTACATTTTATGCACCGAAGTGGGCCGTGCTAATGCAAAAAACAAAAACAAAATGTAAGTAAGCCTCAATGTAACATTTTAGTAAATTTAGAATCAAAACGGATAATACCTATGTAATAAAATTAATTGTTTTATTCAAAAACTATGAAAAGTAACAAAATTCAAAATGCATAAAAGAAAAACGACTACAATAAATGTTCCAAATGTCTTCCATTTTCATTCAGGCACAAAACTTGATTTTTTTTGTGGGGATACGTGAAGGGAATTGTTTATAACGAACCACCGACAACACAAATAAATATGCAACAACGAATTGTTGACGCTTTTGCAAGTATTTCACCTGAAATGATACGAAGAGTGCAAAGATCTTTTCAGCAGCGAATTGATTTGAGCCTGAATGAAAATGGAAGACATTTCGAACATTTATTGTAGTCGTTTGTCTTTTATGCATTTTGAATTTTGTTACTTTTCGTAGTTTTTGAATAAAACAATTAATTTTATTACATAAGTATTATCCGTTTTGATGCTAAATTTACTAAAATGTTACATTGAGGCTTACTTACATTTTGTTTTGGTTTTTTGCATTAGCAATTAGCACGGCCCACTTTGGTGCATAAAATGTAATTAAATTGGTACTTTTGCGAAAAGTATTTAATATCTGTAAAACTACGGGGTTTAGGTATCGGACATCTAAATACAAAATTAAAGAGGACAAAAAAAGCTATCGATTCGCGAAATAAAACAGTGGTGGTTCCATTTGAAAAAAATGAGTTATGTCACTTTGAAGTTTGGAAAGTTTGGCATTTTCTTTTGTAACACCCTGTATCAACTGAATCCCATTTTCTCATATCAAAATGTTGCTCTTTAACCGGACTACAATTATTGCTAAAATTTATCCCTCTACTTCAAAAATCAAGGTCGCTTATGATTTTTAAAGTGAAGTCTGTTTATGAAAAATTTTTCGGAAAAAAATTAATAAGTTGGTAACACTGACACAAAATACAAAAGTGGGTAGACAGTTATGTAGAGGTTAAAAAATGACATCGGAAGACATGAAAAGTTACAGGGTGTTGCATTTAAAAAAATGTATGTTTTTATTATAGCGCAAAAGTGGAACACTCTGTATTATTGAAAATAATTTCGCGACGTAGACCTCTTCGAACCAATAATTTTATGCTTTAAACTTTTTTTTCTATCTCTCACGGTAAGGGCGCTAGGAAAGCCCGACGCACTGTTGCAGGACCCTGTATACTCCGTATATACGGCCAGTCCACTCCGCTTAAAAATAGGTTTTGAGACAGTAGGCCATAAAGGCCAAGGCCAACTGTATCAATAGAGACTTCGTCCCTATAAGGCCGCTCCACTTCGCGTTTTACAAATTTTTTGACAGGACCAGAAACTGATGCCCCCTTTAGGAAGTTGTTGTTACTATTATAACTGTCAACAGTGTATTACAAATGTCAACTAGTTGTCAACCAATTTATTAAAAAACACTGTGAAAGTAAATCTTTGTTCAAAAAGTTTTAAGGTGTTGAAACACAATTAATACTTTTATAGAGTCATAGAGTGCAACAATTCAAAAGATTATTAAATTTATTAGTTGAATTTTTATTTATTTATTTATTTATTTAATATTTGATAATAATGTAGTTAATCCCGCTGGCAGGCAAATGCCTCTTCATGGCGTTTCCACTGCATGTTATGCTATATTTTCCCAGTTGCAGCCCAAGAATCTTCTGAAAACCTTCCTTCCATCTTGTTCTTGGGCGGTCCCTTATTCTCCCGTATGGAGATGGATACCTTATCATTTTGTAGTTCTACTTGCCCATAATGCCCATTATTCCTTATTATGTGCTCTCGCCATTTCCATTTCAGTTTGCTAATAGCGGTACCTAGGTAGTTATTAAATGTACCTACTACTAATTTTTATGGAAGATCTTCATTTCTTGCCCTGTCCTCCCTTCTGATCTTGAGATTTTTTTTAGCATAATTATGATGTGTCACAAGTTTTTTGCTGTTGCTTTTTATTAGACACCACGTTTGTGCTGCATATTTATGTCATTGCCGATAATATATTACTTTTTCTTAAGTTTTAAGTTAGTTGTTTCATTTCAGATCTTTTGAGCTGCCAAAACTTATTCCATCCACTACCTATGTATTCTTTCTTGTACTATATTGTTTCGGTTTTCTGAGAATAAAATAATTGGGCCTAAGCGTTTAGCTTTACCTTTGTATTGAATTTCTTCTCCATGAGCATAGATGTTGCGTTCACAACTGTTAATAAGTAAACAGGATTTTTTATTGTTCATTTTTAGTCCTATTTTTGTGCTATTTTTAACTAGTTCGTTAATCAGTGATTCTTGGGATAGCTGAAGAATGTAATAATAGCGGTTAGCAGTATTATAATAATTGTTGTGCTTTGTGAATCTTTCTTACCGTAATAATATTTGAAAGAACGCGACAATTTAGTTTTACATGGACTTCGAAAAATGGTGGATTTTAATTTTTATAGGTACAAACCCCAGATTCGAACAATTGCTTTAATTAATTACTTTGTTCTTTGTAAGAAATAAATATCGACCAAATAATTTAAATCGATTTGACAAATGGTTGACATTCGACAGTTTACAGGTATCTTCCGAATTGGTTATAGTTTATTTAATAGATGACACCACTATCCGGTCTTTATGGCCTACTGTCTCAAAACCTATTTTTAGGCAGAGTGGACTGGCCATATATACGGAGTATATAGATGCAGTTGGTCGTGTAAAGGCTGGATAGTGGTGTCATCTATTAAATAAACTATAACCAATTCGGAAAATACCTGTAAATTGTCGAATGTCGAGCATTTTTGGCGAGTACATACGTCAAATCGATTTTAAATTATTTGATCTTATGAAATAATTAATTAAAGCAATGGTTCGAATCTGTCATTTGTGTATAAATAAAAATACAACTACAGCAGAAATTTCAATGTGACAGATACATACAATATATTGCACCATTAGTTTCAAGGACCTTACATGGACCCTTATTACAACTAATTTCTCTGCAGGATCGTAGGGGTTGGGGGCTAATGTATCCAAATGAACTCTTTGTGGGACTAATCCAGAAAATTACTGATCTTGTACGACAGACCTTGCCATATTTGAAGTACCAAAAGATGTGTTATACAACATTGTTGCAACCAAGTTTAACGAGAAACGCTTTATTGGCTTGCCAAGACCATATATTTATATGCAACGATAATTATTATTGCCCCATCAAAATCGGTACTTTCAAATTCAGATAGGTATTTGCTTGAAAAAAACTGACTTTCTGAAAAGAAAATTCTTAGATACTAAGTCACTTAGCTTAAAAGTGTTAAAGTTATAAATATACTGAAATTAGGTACTTGAATTTTGGCCAACCGTGAACTACATAAAGCGTTGTTCTCAAAAGTACTGAAGTAGCAATCAAAAATAGTTACTCTGTAATTCAACTAATAAATAGTGTTTTGAATTGTTGCACCCGATAAAAGTATTATTTGTGTCCTTGAACACATTAAAAGTTTTTGAACGAAAATTTACCTTCAATATAAATTGGTTGACAAATAGCTGACATTTGTAATACACTGTTGACAGTTATAATAGTAACAACAACTTCATAAAGGGGGCAGTAATTTCCGGTCTTGTCAAAAAATTTGTAAAACGCTGAGTGGAGAGTCGCTATTGATACAGTAGGCCTTGGTGTAAACAATCCAAATATAAAGTCACGGTAAATTTAATATGTAAAATAGTATGCCACAAAAGCCAACCACTTTTTCTTGTGGACAGTTCTTACTAATATGTCCTAAAAATAATATTTTAATAAAGAAATTCTTATAATTCAACAAAAGTTTTGGCCAATCTCCGTATATTTTTGAATTATAAAAAATTAAGCTTAACTGAAGGTAACAAACAATTAAATAAATAAAGTTATTTATTATTGAGACGAATTTATATATTATTAATTTGTTACGATTCACTTAATATCAAGGAATTAATTTGTAGTTTTTTAAAAGCAATTCGTGTGTAATTTAAAAACTTCATAAAAGCTTGCTTAACTGCAATGAATTGTAAAAATATAAAACACAATAATTTAATTCTTACCTTTTCTAAAATTTTCTTGTTAATTGCTACATATAAAAATATTGGTGAGACGAACATCATAATAAAAACGCTAAGAAAACGTCGTTTTATAGTAGACGGGTGGTTTCTGAAATAAAAATAAAGTTTTTAACAATCACATTATTGTTACACTAATAAATTTTTGAAATGTCAACTTTTCACGAAACAGTGTACGAGAGCAGACAATCGGTATTTACGGGGTGAAGAGAAGGGGGCAGTGTTGCCGCAAGAATCCCATGGTTTTGTTGCCCCTATTTGTGTGGAAATTTGGTATGTTATAGGTTTTAATTAGTTACCTGTCGTACTGGAAGTTCCAAACGTATAAACTGGAAACGTAAACAACAGACAGCAAGAAACATGTCGTAACAGAAAGAAAACAATCAAAAATTGCCTTGAATTCATGCTCCATTCTGACATTTTCGTGATCACGTGACTACGCACGGGCGATGACGATTGGTCGTCGAACTCCTCTAACAAGAACCGTGAAAATGGCTGCCTGTGCTAGTGTTGGTGTTTCCTTTGTTTAGCAGCGAATTTTTAACATTTTGAGTGGCGGAAAAGATGCCGAGCGCCTCTTTTACGGCCTCCAGGTCGTATGTTAGGAGATCTCGCAGAAAGGGCGCAAATAGAATCCCCACACCTTCCAGAACGACGTCTGGTAAGTGGAACTGGTCGTGTTAAAAAGTTACTGGGACTCGGCCCGAATTCTGTTCATATTTATTGCATTTAACGGGTCCCGATTACCAGCGTACTGTTACAATTTTGTATTTAGCCGTAGAAACATGTAATTCAACCCTCTAAACTACAGCTGCAATCGCCTATTTAAGAGAGTAAAGTCTTATTGGTCAAAAGTCAGACAAAACTAATAAAAATAACAAGGCGGCCCACATACAAGATAAATATACACAAACATCAACCTAAATACGTCGCTGACAGATTGTAATTGCAAAATGACGATTATTTTTATTGTAAAGCAATTATACTTTGAATATAATGAAAGTTACAAATACTTCAGAAAATGAAAGTGTGAACACCACCTAATTCAGCATATTAAGTAGGTACATACAAGTCTTTTAAGTTCTACACATATTTTCTTCAAATACAAATGTTTCTTAAAACCTAAATTTGCAGAACGATTACGAAGCCTAAATTTCATGTTCGTAGATCCCACACTTGTATCGTGGAATGTTAGTAATTGTAGGTCCGGTTTTGCATAACTTAAATCAATTTATTGAATTACATTTTAAAATCTTAATAGTTTATATGCCGGTAAGAGCTTCGTTTTTTTTAGTGCTAAAATTTTCATTCTTCGGAATTATAACCTCGATTTGTAATAACTGATTTTTTTTTATTATAGACGATTTTATACTTGAACATTACTTTATGTAATATACCTAAGATTGTTGTATTTATAATAAACTTACAATTTTTGATAACAGACAAATTGAGGTTTTGAAAAACCAATGAATTTACAAACCTTCGTAGCTTGATCTTTAAACTTTTGATAGGAGTTACGTTGGAGTAGATGAGAATTCTCAGTAGTTATGAATGAATTAGTTTAAGCAGTGATATAAAATCAATAGGCTGCATGACTTCCTGCAAGTTTTGAATTATGAAATAATATAATTATTAAGTTAGATATTTTGATTTGTTAATGTCACCCAAAGAGGATTATGAAGTTACAATTTGTAAACTTCATATTTGTATAGATCTTAACTGGCATTTAACAGATAACAAAATTAGTATTCATCTACATATTTATTTTAGATGTTCAGTGTGAATTAATTAATGATTTTTAATAAAACTGTCATTCTATTAATAAATTTTTCTCTTATTTATGTTGGTCTAACACTTAAAGAGCTTTTAATGCAAAAATAATGTCAGAAATTTAATCTTCGTTAATAAATGCTTAGCTTCTAAGCAAGTAACAATGCATCAGTATGGAATAGAATGTCATTTATTTATTTATAACTTGAATTCACATTTGTTGAATTTTGTACTCTTATTAAACATAAACATGAACAGATACATCTGCGATAAATTACAATGGTAATCATTAATGTTTTCAAAGTGTTTTAATGGTATTATTGTTGTAGCTGAACCATGTGAACCGTCTTGTCCAGTCCCGAATCAAAACATTCCAGCTTTATCAACAGCCGCCCCTGGTTCCGGGGGCACCTCGGCAACTGCTCCTGGAACCAGCGGAGGTGCTGTACCAGCACATCATTCCCCTTACGATTTGAGACGGAAATCACCCTCACATCACGAGTGTGGCGGAGGACCTAGCACAAGTGCAGCAACTGCAGGGTCACCTACATCACCCGCTGCACCTACAACATCTGCACAAGGTTATACATCCGCTATGTTACCTGCTCGTAAGCGCCCAAGAAGGACATGCTCAGTTTCTTATGAAAGTAAGCTTTCGGTTACAATTGCAATTAAGTTCGTGTGATAAGTGGTGTTTACGTTTTTAGGCTGCACAAATACGGCTGCCCATTACTTGCAGTATGAGTTGCCTGATGAGGTTTTACTCACCATTTTTAATTATTTATTAGAACAAGATTTATGTCGTGTCAGCCAAGTTTGTAAAAGATTTCAGGCCATTGCAAATGATACTGAAATATGGTAAGTTAGGTTGTGTTAAGTTCGACATAGTGACAAATATATTGAAACATTTTTTTGATAAATTTATGAGGAGTTTGAGTACACCTTTTTTAATGGTACACTTTTTAGGAAACGCTTGTATCAGAGTGTATATGAATATGACTTGCCATTGTTTAACCCAGCCCCTCGTACTTTTGAATTTGTAAGTCCCGAAGAATCAGATTTAGCAAATCCATGGAAGGAGTCCTTTCGACAACTTTACCGTGGCATACATGTAAGGCCAGGTTATCAGGATATGCAATTTCGTGGACGAAACTTAGTTTACTTTAACACAGTGCAGGTATATTTTATATCGCTTAATATTAAAATGGGTTTTCATTATTTCTATTTAATATAAATTAGGGTGCACTGGATTATGCAGATGAACGTAGTGGTAGTAGTAATGTAACAAGTTCTTCGAATTCTTGCACTAGTGGAGAGACTACTGACAGCACCAGTCAGGGAGCTCTCATCTTCCTTCACGCAGGCACTTATAGAGGAGAATTTCTTGTTATCGATTCTGATGTTGCAATTATGGGTAAGAATATTGGGCTTTTAATAAAAGGTGCATTCAATGCAAGCAGCTAGGTTATGTTTTCCAACACTTTGTTAATTTACGAGTTGCATTATAGAAAGCAGTGATCATTTCATATGTTGTATGACCTTGACAGCTGCTGTAAACCTCTAACCTCATTAGCTATCTGCTACTTGTATTGGACACACCTAATGTAAAAAGAATTCTTCTAAAAAGCTACGATTAATTTTGTATCGGATTCACGTAGGTGCTGCCCCTGGAAATGTAGCTGAATCTGTCATACTTGAACGGGAATCCGAGTCGACAGTGATGTTTGTAGAAGGAGCAAAGCAAGCATATGCAGGTCATTTGACTTTAAAATTCTCTCCTGATGTTACTTCCACAGTACCCCATCATAAACATTATTGTTTAGAAGTAGGAGAAAATTGTAGTCCTACTATAGATCACTGTATTATACGTAGTACCTCAGTTGGTGAGTTTAATACATGGTAGCGTTGTATGCGATGATTTTAACAATCGTAAAATATTTCAGTTGGTGCCGCTGTATGTGTTAGTGGTGTAGGTGCAAATCCATTAATCCGCCATTGTGACATAAGCGATTGTGAAAATGTAGGTTTATACGTCACAGATTATGCTCAGGGAACATACGAGGACAACGAGATCAGTCGTAACGCACTCGCAGGAATATGGGTGAAGAATTATGCTAATCCTATCATGCGTCGAAATCACATACATCATGGTAGAGATGTGGGAATATTTACATTTGATAATGGTTTGGTAAGAACTGTCATTTAAAGCGTCGCTGACGTAGCACATCATTTATTATTAATGCGTTGTAGGGATATTTTGAAGCGAACGATATTCACAACAATCGAATAGCTGGTTTTGAAGTAAAAGCGGGAGCAAATCCAACAGTAGTGCATTGTGAAATTCATCATGGACAAACAGGTGGTATTTATGTGCACGAAAACGGCCTCGGACAATTTATCGACAATAAAATACATTCGAATAATTTTGCGGGCGTTTGGATTACTTCGAATAGTAACCCGACAATAAGGCGTAACGAAATATATAACGGTCATCAGGGTGGTGTGTATATTTTCGGTGAGGGCAGAGGATTAATTGAACATAATAATATATACGGTAACGCTCTTGCCGGTATTCAAATTAGGACCAATAGTGATCCGATTGTTCGACACAATAAAATTCATCATGGACAACATGGTGGTATTTACGTGCACGAAAAGGGGCAAGGACTAATCGAAGAAAATGAAGTGTACGCTAACACATTAGCAGGAGTGTGGATTACAACAGGTAGTACACCTGTGTTACGACGAAATCGTATACATTCAGGAAAACAAGTCGGCGTGTATTTTTACGATAACGGGCACGGAAAACTCGAGGACAATGATATTTTTAATCACTTGTATTCCGGGGTTCAAATTCGAACCGGCAGTAATCCTGTTATAAGGGGCAATAAGATTTGGGGCGGACAAAATGGGGGTGTGCTTGTTTATAATGGGGGGCTCGGTTTGTTAGAACAAAATGAAATATTTGATAATGCAATGGCAGGGGTTTGGATAAAAACTGATTCGAACCCAACTTTAAAGCGCAACAAAATTTTCGACGGACGTGATGGTGGAATTTGTATATTTAACGGTGGTAAAGGAATCCTGGAGGAGAACGATATCTTCCGAAATGCACAAGCAGGAGTTTTAATTTCTACTCAAAGTCATCCAATTTTAAGAAGAAATAGAATTTTCGACGGAATGGCAGCCGGTGTGGAAATAACGAATAACGCCACTGCAACGCTCGAATTTAATCAGATCTTTAATAATCGTTTTGGTGGATTGTGTCTTGCTAGTGGAGTACAACCCATTGTACGAGGAAATAAGATCTTTAACAACCAAGATGCTGTTGAAAAAGCTGTTGCTAATGGACAGTGTTTGTATAAAATATCAAGTTATACATCTTTTCCTATGCATGATTTCTACCGGTGTCAAACCTGTAATACCACAGATCGTAATGCAATATGTGTTAATTGCATTAAGACTTGCCATGCAGGACACGATGTTGAATTTATTAGACATGACAGGTAAGTTATTGTAAACACTTTACTTTATAATTGTTTAAAATAGGGTTTATGGAAACTTTTCTGACTAAAACAAAAATAATTCAGAGTTTATAGAACTTTGTTTTAGAGATAAATACAGTATGATCAACATAATTTTTGATGAAGTTCTGCAAGGGGAAAGTAAATGTGCATGTTTACTAAGGAACATTTAAAACTAATGAACTGTTTTTAACTTAAAAATTTCACAAAAAAGGTTTCAAAATATTTTTAAAAATGCACTTCTCCATCTTCGATACTTTCGTAAATTATTCTTTCATGGGTTTTTTTAATATTTTAGTTAAGTTTAGGTAGGGTTTGTTTGTTTTAAAGAGACAAAGTAAGAGGTGCTCAAAACAGCAATAAAAGCATGACAGTTTTCAGGACAAAGTTGAGAAAGTACAGTAATTGTTAAGTTAGTACTGATACTGTCCATATTGGGATGAAAGGTCGCTAGTCTACTTATACCAAATTATTCATGTCCTTCGACACAATGGAAGATACTAGCATATCCTCGCTTGGTGGGCAAAACCTTCTATGTGCCAAAATCAAAATTTTCAAGGAGCAAAAAACGCTTTGTGGTGCTCATAACTTTAATGTAATATTATTTTTTGCATTTTGACAAAAAAAGTGGACTTTTTTTTATTAAAGAATCATAAAGAAAGTAACACTTTTTTTAACTATTTAATTTTACATTTTGCATTAAGTAAGTATGCTTTAAATAAAATATTGTAAATTGTCAGTTTGAGAACTGTAAATTCTCAAATCCTTTTTATCCTAAGGGAGATTTTAGCGACGAACCTGGTTCCAAATTTTCGAACCGCTTCGTTTTATCGACGAACCAATGACGTCACGGTTCATAAAATTGAACCGGGTTCCAGCAACCGACGAACCAACCTCGCAACGTGTGTTACTGACAAGTCGGAGCGCGAATGCCATCACGTGACTACTTTTGTATGTTAACAGTGGCTGGCGGTTTTTACGAATTTGAAATTACTGTGTGTAATTTTTATAACTTGCAATTAAAAATCTAGTATTATTTCATAAAAAACATGGAGAACGTTGATGTCACGTATAACGGAGTGTCTTACAAATTACTTGTAGATAGTGAAACCGCCGAGAATTTGAGTTAATGCTAGTTACCTGAACGCGATTTAACTAATAACGGTAAATCTAAGAATCATTCGAAAACAACATTTCATAAGCAGCTAACACGCCAAGTTGTCCTAAATACCTAAATCCATTGTAGATACTAAAACGTTCAATTATGTTAGAGGTTAGAATTTTAATGTCAAACCGCCGTTTGAACCGAATGACGTTTTGGCGAACAGTAAATTTGATGACGTCATTAACGAACCGGGTTTAAAAAATCCAGGAACCAGGTTCGTCGCTAAAATCTGCCTCTATTTTGAGGGATTTAAGATGTCAAAATGCAAAAAAATATTGTGTACAACTCGTATGAAAGCATCTTTTTTTCACTCGTAAAAAAAGTATTGCTTTCATTACTAGTTGTACAAATAACTATTTGAAAATTATTACTAATAATTTTTATAGGTACGCCATTTAGCACGTAGGCGGTTTTACCAAACACTGTAGAAAGGCTAAATGACACATACACTATCGGACAAAAGTGAAGCAACTTTTATGATAAAATCAAATATTTATAGCTATTAATATAACAAGAATATTATGCGATTTATAATAGACGAGGACGTTGCTAGGTGACGAGGCGCTAGCCGAGTCAACCACGCAACGTCCGAGTCGGTTTAAATCGCATAATATTCGAGTTATATTTCAAGCTTTATCGTATCATTGGCAACAGTACACAAATAGTATGTAACTAACGAATTATGAAGTTGGAGTTGCTATGCTATTATGTTATGTATAATTACTAATAAAAGTGTAATATAAAGTTGACTTAATAATCAATGATACGATAAAATATTTAAAATAAAATTAGCAACTGTAGAAATCAAAATTCATGTAGTTTAAGGAGTTATAGTAGGCTGCTGTCGGAGTGCTGTCACAGCGCATATCTGTCTTACTGCTGTCACTTTTGTATATATGTAGAAGAGTAGCACACCCTTGATTTGTTGCTGTAGTTTAACTGGTAGAGCATTGATGTGTAAAGCCGAAGGTTCAAATCCTTGCGGAGGTGATATTTTTCAATACAGGGTGTCTGATTTTTCATTGACCAGTTTATATCTCGGTTATTATTAGAAATACAAGAAAAAGTCTGAGGAAATAGTTTTTTAGTAGTAATTCTTCTATAAAATGGCATAAGTAATCAATTATTTTTCATGGCCTACTGTTTTTCAGGAAAAATGTATAACTTTGGTTTTTTAAATGGAACACCCTGTATATTTATTCGCGAATGGATCGAGGGTTAAATTCTCTTTTCAAAAATGTATCACATGTGATATTTTAAGTGTCAATTAAAAAAAAAAAAACTCATAATAAAATCATTCTAGTTACCCATGCGCGGTTTTTGTTTTTAGCAGTCTTTTGTACTTTATTAAAATAAGTAATTATTTGTTTTATTTTGTTGCTTATTAATTTTTTACAGCATTGTTACTTGGTACTATCAATAGAGGATTCACGCATACGCCAGCGCTCATTAAACGAACTAATTTTTGCATACATATTTAGAAGTAAACCAGTGAATTCCGTAACCGCTATTATCGACATTTTCAAATTTTTTAAAATAAATACTTAAAATTTTGCATATGGGTCTAAAATTAAATTCTAAGCAACTTTTTCAAATAATTTTCTTCGATATTTTGTCATCTAGCCGCACTTTTTTCGACTTCACGGTGATTTATTAATTTGTGGTGAAATGTCGATAACAGCGGTCACATTAAATGCTGGTATGTCATGTGACCACTGATAAGACGGCAAATTTAAAAAAATCACCGTGAAGTCGAAAAAAGTGCGGCTAGATGACAAATTATTTGAAAAAGTTGCTTAGAATTTAATTTTAGACCCAAATGCAAAATTTTAAGTATTTATTTTAAAAAATTTGAAAATGTCGATAATAGCGGTTACGGAATTCACTGGTTTACTTCTAAATATGTATGCAAAAATTAGTTCGTTTAATGAGCGCTGGCGTATGCGTGAATCCTCTATTGTATGTAAAATAAACAGCAGGCATAGCCAACTATTACGATTATATTATTTGAGTTTCTCCTCAAAATGAAACCTAAAATACTACATGTGATACATTTTTGAAAAGAGAATTTAAACCTCGATTCATTTGCGAATAAATATACAGGGTGTTCCATTTAAAAAAACAAAGTTATATATTTTTCCTGAGAAACAGTAGGCCATGAAAAATAATTGATTATGCCATTTTATAGAAGAATTACTACTAAAAAACTATTTCCTCTGACTTTTTCTTGAATTTCTAATAATAAACGAGATATAAGCTGGTCAATGAAAAATCATTATATAATAATAATTATAAATTAATAATTGTATTTTCCATTAATTATAGATTCTTCTGTGATTGCGGTGCAGGAACTTTAACAAATCAGTGCCAGTTACAAGGTGAACCCACTCAGGATACGGACACTTTATATGATTCTGCAGCGCCAATGGAATCTCACACGCTAATGGTTAATTAAAAAAAAATATTAGTAACTAAATTTGTCGTGTTTCTGGTTGAACATAATTTTGTTGTAAAGTGATGAATTTGGGCAGTGTTGTTTTTGGCACAGTGTTGTTTTCAAGTTTATAAAACTGGTTCTATGTAGTGTATAAGAGTGCTTATGTAACATTCACCGCATCATGAATCACGACGACTGATGAGCAACACGGTCATTATTTGTAGTTGTTAGAGACAATCATCGCAGGCTTCCACATGTTGTCACGGTAGGGTTTTAATTCATTTTTAGTGTATAAAGTCATCATTAAAATTTAAGGATAAACGCATTTTATTTTATTTGGAATGAAAGCAGGTTGTAACTATTTTGCTGTGTGTTGAAAAAATCCTTGTATATTATTTTTAAAAAAATAACTGTAATATCACCGGTAATTGTTTCGATTTGTTTTATAAAGCTATGTACAGACATTTTGTTTTTTAAAGTGCTATCAAAACTAACTAAAATGCCCTACATAATCGTAAGCTTTATTAAAGAAGAATCTCATCGTTTAATGCCCATTATAGTAGACGCATGTATTTAGTCACTGAAATGGCCCAATTTTGCCCCGAAGGAGTTTTAACATTATTTGGATATTTATAATTTTTTTTTTCGAGTTCAAAGTATGTTTGTGGATTATTTATACAGACTACTATACTATAACTAACTGTCGAAGACAGTTTCAGCTTTAAACTTATAAGGTAACTTGAAAAACATTGTATAGTCAATTTCAAGCAAGCAGTAACACCATAATTTATAGCAATAGCGAAATATCTCCAATTGTTTTCAAAATGTTATTCAATCAGTGTTGTTGTAAAGCTTTATGGTCAGTGATAACACCTCATAATCGTACCATGCGATTAAAATAGTGAATTAATAGATTTTAAGCGAACATTTTTATTATAGCTGAAGCGTTTTTGTAAAAATATAAGCGTAAACCCAGCCAAGTAAGACACATAAAATGTACAGTAGGATATAGGAATTAGCATTTTATCTTGTTTTAGTTTATTTTTTATTAAGGTCTTATTTAATTGCGTAAGTTTTAAGTAATTGTAGTGTAGTAATTTTATTTATTATATAGAGACTCATTCATGCCGATGTAACTTTCCAAAATTTCGTGCTTTGTTAAAATTTTCATTGTTGATTTTTAAAGTTGTTAAGTACAAATTGTTTTATTCTTTTGTTGTACCAATTTATGTTTAAGATTGATAGTATGTTCTGCTCCTAATTTCATTAACTCGTCTAATTCTTTTTGCTCTATTATAACGGGAAAGTTACGCAAAGTACATTAAAAAGCTTGGCAAGTTAGCTTATGATATTTTAAATATTTGTTTTGTCTGTGAATCAATAGGGATGGAAATTTAATTAATAAAATGATGATGGATTTTTAAATTGTTATGGGAATGATTGCAGTATTAAGGTAGCAATTAGATATTTTTATATGCAACATTATAATGTATTGTATAATTTTAATTTAGCGCCCAATTGTTTGTATTATGCCATTACAATATAATCTTAAATTAATTGTGTGGAACAAAAATGATGTAAAAAGAATGTTTGTGAATTCGCTTGTACTTTTTCTTTGTTATCAGTAAAAGCATGTCAAATATAATTTATTAACAAATTTAGATGTGTATTTCAATGAAAAACGTTGATTGATAAAGCACCTGTCCTTTCGACTCAATTTATATGACCGTAATGGCATTTCAGAAGTTACTTGAAAACTCGAACAAAATTCAGATTTAAACAATTTAAAAATCCACATGAGTATACGAAAAAATGATCAATAAAGTGATATGTAGAATAAATTGGACGGCAGCTGAAGGTTATATGTTTCTGTTTTATAACTGAATAATAACGCAAAGCTTTTTTAATGTTCTAAGTGAATGAAGTCGTGCAGTTTTAAACATTCATTATTACTTAGTCTATAGAGCTTTAAAAGAATTGTAGTGGTGTAAATAAGGTATCAAAAATAATTGTGTGATACGGTAACTAACATAGAAAGGATTTGTGAATGTTTAGATCGCAATATTTTATTGGTCAGTATTTTATTTCACAACTATTAAGTTAAAATTAATTGGTTGATCTTCTGATTACTTAATTACGAAGTGGGTTGTATTAATCAAATGTAAAAAGTTTGTAAACGTTCGGTTTTTTCATAATTTACTGTTATAAATTTCTTTGGCACGATGTATTACGATAAATTTTTGAAAAAATTGTTTGTTTGCAAAATGTTTTAAGCTATTTTCGAATGGATTTTAAACTTAAGGTAAAAAAGTTAAGTATAATATAAAAGGGAACCAATATTGATGAATATTTATTCGTAATCACTTCATAAGTGGGAATTCAGACAGCCCGACCACTTCGCTCACCCATGATTGCCCAAAATTTCAAACACTAAGCCAACCGCCCGCAAACAAGAGCAGCTGTCGTCAACCGTTCGATAATAAGTGAGGTTATGTCTAAATTATATTGTTAAATGTGCGTATTAATTTCACATTTTTATAATCATTTTGGAGCCCTTCTTCATCATGCCTTAACTGAGGGCATAAAATGAAACGACTCCCTGCTATTCTCATGTTACGAAAGTTTTTCACGAACCCATGTATAGTTAATTTTGCTCATGAACCTAGTCCTTTGATTCACTACGACTACTCATTTTGTTTAACAATTTCGTCATACAAAGCAAAATAAACAATAACTTACGTTGCCTACTCTTTTAATAAATTTATGTTTAAGCTGTAAAATATGGGTTGTGGACGGTTTGTTCTGAATTCTCCCTTATGTAGAATTTTTGATGGCAATGAAATCCGGGAATTTGATGTAAATTAAGGAAAGTATAATGAACAAAGAAGGACTGGTGCCATATTTAACTCAATTTTATTCTTTACTAATAGCGTTTAAGTTATTAATTTTAATTTTTTTTACTTTGTTTTTATAGTGGTTATATGTGCTCATGATGAGAAATTTTAAATTGATCTTGCCCGATGTTCTGTTAAAATTGTTGTCCGATAAAACTTTAGAAACGGAACATATTAACTTATTAACTTCAGTATTTAACGTACTAACTTCTGTTTCTGATGTGCTCTATGAATACAGAAGCCTGATAACAGTAATAATTACGTACCTTTTGTGATTTTTGTTTCAGTGATAAATAACATTTTAAAAAGTGAGATGCAAGATGTAACAGGAAAATTGCACTGAAAGTGTAGGCATCTAGAAATTTCAAAAGTTACTATTTAGTTAAATACAGACTTACCTATATATAAATAGCATTTAATTCATTAAGAAAAAATTGGGTGAGCCACAGCCTAAACAGTTTTAAGTGCTTGAACGATCCGAATATGACTATAGTCCGTGTATATCATATGTAACATATGTCTTTCTACGATTATACTAATTCTAAAAATAAGTGCTAGGATAAGTTATTACATAATAATTGGTCAGGCTTGTAGATCAAACTGACATGATTAGTAGCATTAGCACATTGTATTGTACTGTGTACATTATTATACAAAAATATATGGATAATATGAACGATCCTTTGGTGGTAATTTATTTATTTTTCTGATTCAAATTACATCTTAATTAAGTTTCAGTACCCATATGAAATGGTTTGGTGATAACATCTGCAGCTTGTTCTTGATGCCATTTGCCCACGCCAACTGCTGGTGCTGGTAGAGTATCCCTACCACAATATTGAAGCTGAAAAGGACAAAAAAACAGTTCATTTTACAAATTTTTTAAAATGCAGATACAATGAAACATGATTGAATGGTATAAAATTTTTGATTATTGTAATCGTTGTTGCTTTTATATTGGATGTTTTTTTACAGTCTGACCGTTTTGTTTGGAATAATTTCTAAAAATCCGCGGCGTAGTCGACAACCTAGTATTACATGCCGACCACGCCGTGAGACGTAATACACACATTTGCTATTTTGTTGTTTGTCTGCCATTGGCGGTAAGTAGATAGTCTAGTCGGCAATGCCAGATAAACAATAACAAATACATAGCAAATATGTGTATTAAGCCTCATGGCGTATTCGGCATGTAGCCAGGATGACAACGTAGGGGAGGCAAAAGAAAAAGTTGAGGAGGCTAGCATAATTTTCTGTTTTAACCCTTTCGAGGGAGGTGGGAATCATACTTTCCACCTAACATTTCACGTTCATGAGCAATAATCGTCCTCCCGCATACAAAAAATTGAAATAAAATATTTTTTCTTCAAACGTCAGAAAAACATGACTGTGTCCTTGGATACACACAGTTAAACATTCACTTTTACTCCTAGGAGTAAAAGTGCCACTTTACTCCATGGAGTAAAAGTGACACAAAATGAGCCAATGGCAACTCGTAATTTTTCTGTTTTTATTTTTTATAACAAAGTAACCCGTAGCAATGACAGCTGGTATGACGTATCAGTTTTTTTTAATTTTCTTGCTGAATTGCTTTTAATTTATGCGTTTGAAGAAAAAGTAAGATGTGTTATTCGGAGTAAAAGTGATTTTGTGTGCTTTGCATGAAATTGTCCGACTCGCTAGCGCTCGTCGTTCAAACGTCATACTCGGCACACAAAATGACACTTTTACTCCTAATAACACAATATACTATTTCTTCAAGCGTATCATAATTGTAACATTTTGCTACTGAATACACAAGGTAAAAATACTCCATTATGTTACTAAAATAATGGAAATCATTTTATTACTAGTAACCTAGTAACATAATGTTAGTGCAACTCGTCACAAGTGGTGGCGCCACTTGTCATTGTTTTGATTACAACTGTCAGGTTTGGATAAATTTAGGCAGTTGAAAACTTGAAAAGGTAAAATTACTTCAAAAGCGTGTTGTACGCTTTGAAAATTATTTTCGAACGATATTTCTTTTGTGTAGAAAGATCTGTTCTGTGCACGCGTCTACACAAATTGTTGACAGTCAAGTAAGTACTTTTCAAATGGTCTGTCGTTTTCATTGATTAACATGCAAAATAGTTATATAGTGCTTGAAGAAAAAATAGTATATGTCACTCGGAGCAGAAAGCTCTTTCTTGTGCTTCGCCCAGATTGCTTGGCCTCGGCTACCGTCTCGGCCGCAACCTTCTGAGCTGAGCACAAAAAGTGCGCTTTCTACTCCTAGTGACGTAATATACTATTAATACAAATAATTGTAAAATTTTGTTTATTGGTTGACTAGTATAGTAAGTAATAGGAGTACAATTTATAATTCATTTGACGAATGCAACCCTTTTAATTTTTTTTTTATTATCACAAAACAATTTTGAATATAAAGAAATAATAATAATTATTAATATTTAATACAGTTGAAGTTTTCTACTTCTCGAACTGTTAAATTGAACTAATAGTTCATCCATATTAATGTCTTTAGTGCGCTCTTTTTCAAAAGCTAACAAAATTAAATTTGCCATCCGCTGATGATGCATGGATGTTCTTTGTTCTCTGTTTATGCGGGTCAACACAGAAAATGTAGATTCACATAAAGCAATGCTGCAACCAAATGTACGTGCAGTTGCCATCAACTGGTAAGTTTCAGCGAAAGCAATTCTTTGCTAATAAACTTCTGCAAATACGTCAACACTGCATGTGCCACTCTCTTTCTTTCTGCGCATTAAAAATCCTACAAACACTAGCAGCCTTGCCACGAGGTGGTCAGATATTCTGGCGCTGGCGTTGGAGTGGGGATGTGTGACGTCAGATTACGATCCCGCGCGTTTTTAGAAAAAAATAAAAACTAAAGGTAATATTAAATTAGCGACTAATGTGCTAGGGGAGGCCAAAAAAAGGCTAGGGGAGGCTGAGCCTCCCCTTGGATAGGGCCCTGCATGTAGCACTCGGTTGCCAACAACGCCGCTCGGCGTGATTGGCAGCGAACGTGTTAATCTATAAGAATCAGGGCTTAAAGTGACCTCCATTGCAAGGTATCTTAACTCTCCTAGGTAGGCTAGATTTTGCACACGGCACGATCGTCCCGGGTGTTGTCGCCTACGTGACGTCACTAGTGGAAAGCACCCCGTTCAGCCGTTTAACGTTTATCGGAAATCAAAGATAATCAAGTCTACTTTTATATTGTACAGCAAATTACTACAAAAATATTAAACTCTATTTCGCTCTAAACAACCAAAACGGCGTTTATCAGCACGTTGTTTCTCTGAGAAACTTTTTGACCGAATGATGACAGATGACAGATTCCACTTGTGACGTACCGTACCTCCCCTCCGACCACACGCGCCCCGCGCCATGTTTCTCGTACCCCAGTAAACTAGCCTACCTAGGAGAGTTAAGATACCTTGCTTCATTGTGCAGATATTAAATTAAAATCATTCATATTCTGAGATAATTATTCTGCCCTAGTTGCCAAGAGAACTGTACCTCCAAATTTTATCAAAATTGACTTAAAAATATGTTGGGGCCTTAACACGTTGCCTGCCGTGCTGGTCCAATGGGACCAGCAATGTTTTTGTATTAACTCTAGGCCGCTAGCAAATATTATGTAGTTTTTGTTACGGGAAGGGACCAGCATGGCCCTAACACCTATAAAGGCACAGACGTTTTTTAAACTTTGCTTTTTTTCAGCTTGTGGTCCCATACTACTTTTTTTTTTGTAAAATAATCATAAAATACAAAGAAAACGATATTTTTCAATAATTTGTTTTTTAATTTTACAAAAAGTACATAAAGTATATAAGTATTAAAACATGCCAAGCACAGAAATGGAAATTTTCGGCACTCTTAAGGTGTCGAATTACACACACATGTGGGACCAGCGGCGCAGACGCCTAATTTTCAGCAATTTTTTTGCTTACCAGGCCGCGCTGTTCCCATGATACCAGCACTTGTAAATTTACATAACTCAAAATTTTGATGAAATTTTGAATTTTTACAATTACTGGGTGAATTTAAATATCATTTAGCATGATATTTCACAATCGGCCCACTGGGAGAATTTCGAAATTTTGGTCGGCAGGGAACGTGTTAAAGCCTGTTTGACACGGTGACAAATTTACCGCAAAATTTTCTGCAGCAATTTTTTGCGGTAAATTTATCACTCACGCCTGCGTATTGGCGCAAGAATTTAGTAATTTTATTGTTGTAGTACCTAGTGGTAGCAATGGTACCCCTGTTTACCACTTTATTTACATTTTTGACGTTTTGTCTTTCCCGGGTTCGGGTAACTTAAGTGTTGCCCGGTAAAATTTATTTTTACGTTTCTGCGCATGATTTCGCGCACTTCTTGCATGCAATTTATAATTTTTAGAACATGTTCTAAAAATTTTGCTGCAAAATTTAGCGGAAATTCTTGCACCTGTTTTTTCTGTATGCAATGACGAAAAATGCAATTTGAAAAATTTACCGGTAAATGTGTCACCGTGTCAAACAGGCTTTAGGGACCATTTTATATTGAAAAACTAGTACCGCAAATCCAGTGCAAATCGCTTGAAATAGTGATTTATTATCGACCACATAGTTTTCCGCATTAAATTGTTGGTGCAGATTTGCAATAAATACTGTACCTATATTCTGATTTCAATTAACGTGTCTCCAAAATTTGTTTTAAATGGTATACTGCATGACCAATACACGGTATTACCGATATGCATCGCCAGCATTATATTGTCGGCTAGTACTATGAAGCGGTTACGAATGTTCTACCAAGAAATGTGCTTAATACGAAAAAGAAGACATGGATTACTAATGGAGAGAAGAAGGCTATTTAAACACTTCAGTCAAGAACAGTAAGTATTGAAATATTGATAATCTGATAAGAACTAAATAAAAGAAGAATTACATAAATGTATCCGAGAGTTATCTGCGAATTTAAAGAGTAGATGCTTTAATAATATAGGTAACAGACAGTAATAATTACCCAATCATATCCATAAAAGAAGAGAAGCAAGTTCATATCCAAGAACTATTCTGTGATGATCGACCAGAAAATGTGATTGACTGGAGTAGTAGTAGTAGTAGTACTGACGAAGGGCCCAAGATTCTTACATCCTAAGTAGAAAAGAGCAAAATAGGCAAGTCACCAGGTCAAGACGAAATACGCATAGAGTTTCTAAAAGCTTTGGGTGAGGTAAGGATTAACAACCTAACTCAATAGTTTAATGACATACAACAAAGCTAAAATACCAGAAGAGTGGCTCCAATCAGTGTTCATGGCAATCCCAAAGAAAGCTAACGCAAGCAAATGCAGTGATTATAGAACGATCAGTCTAATGAACCAGGCACTGAAAATATTTCTACGTACATATAATATACGAAAGAATAAAAAACAAATGTGTGCAAAACATTGGCAATAGGTACTCAGAAATATGGGGATGGGAAGAACAAGAGGAAACAGAAAAAATACAACTAAAATACCTACCTTAACGAAGGAGTTTACACCTAGAAAAATAGTCGATTATATGCAGACTTTGTTCCATTTTTTAATGTAGGGGTGGCGGGCGATATAGATAATACATGTAGTACAGGATTAGTTAACCAAACTCTATTTAAGGCTGTGTAGCAAGTAAATTAAATAAAAACTAACTAACTAACTAACTGGTAATCAGTAGGTACTTAGGTTGCATTTCGATTCAGGAATGGGGACTTGAGAGGCAATCCTTAGTTTGACGGTTTTGGGTGAAAAATGCTTATACATGAGGTGTGATTTATTCATCTGTTACATTGACTTCGAAAAAGCGTTTGATAAGCTACAATATTGTAACAAGTTATGCAATGACATCATCGCTGCGTCAGCTGATCCCGAACGTACGAGTAAATTCAACGAGTCTAGAAAAATCCACAACCGACTGGAGTCAAAGGCCGCCGCAGGTATAAGAGCTGGACCGACAAAAACCCAGGCAGTCTTGAACTAATAAGCGCGGCGAGAATTGTGAATACGTATAAATAAATAACATGCGATCGAAAAAATTTCACCTCAAGTTGGCTATGAAACATGAAAACACAAAATTAGGCATGTCGACTTTTAAGCCATACAAATGCCAGCTGTTGTTTTATAGGTTATGTGAGGTGTGTGAGGTTATGTCTGTTTTGCTGTCAGGCATATAAAAAGTCACTAATTCTATTAAACACAGAATTCAAATCTGCCACCAAGAAAATGGAGATCACATAACTCAACTACTTTAAAATAATTTTCCGTTAATAACATGTTTCTGTTCAATTTGCATTTAATTTTAGTTTTTAGAATAATTTAATGTGCTCTAATTTTGATCAGTTAGGCGTGGTTTTAGATTTAGTAGTTCTAATGGCTTATGTTGTATGACTTGAGCAAAGACATGATTTATATTTTTCATGGCAAACTTTGAGGTGAAATTTTTTCGATCACACGTTAGTTAAATAAATGACTGTTACAAATAAATTACTTTAGTGTTCGGTTTTAATATTAGTGTTCCGTTTAGTTTTACGTTAGTGTTTAATTGTTGTTCTTTATAATTATTTCGTACTTTAAGTTTGTTTAATAAATTAATTTACACCACGAACCGAGTTTATTTTAAATAAACGTCGTAAAAACGTTACAATATCAAAAACTAACACAAATATTAAACGAATTTGGATTGAACCAAAAAGATGTCCGAATTATTAAGAACTTATACCGAAAACGAAAAGCTAAAGTGAGAAGATCTCACCGAGAATATCGAAATTAAAAGAGGAGTTCGACAGGGATGTATCCTGTCGTCTACCTTCGTTAATACATATATTCTGAGAGAATTGTACAAAACGCTTTATATTAGCTGGAATGGCATAAAGATCAATGGAGTTCTGTTAAATACTTAAAATTTGCAGACGACACTGCTCTAATAGACCTAGGTCGACTGATAGATAATAAGACTGACTGTGAAGCCGAGATTAAAACAAGAATCGAATTAGCTCAAACGGCGTTCGTCAACTTCGTCTACTTTGCAAGAGAAACTTAAAATGTAAAACTAAGAGTCGGATTCCTGAAAGCATATTATGTATGATCAATTCTTCTGTATGGCTGTGAGTCATGTACTTTAAAGAAGCAAATAATTAATCGAGTAGCAGCATTTGAAATGTGGTGCTACAGAAGAGCACGGTGTTTGAAATTTTGTGTAAATTGAGTGTAATACGTCCCGCCGCTCGAAGTTTAAGCCCGCCTGAAGTTTGTAGAATCCGCGGAAGTAACGCCAGGTCGGCGCATTCTTTTTTAATAATTCGGAGAAGTCCCGAATAGGATGATCTAATATTTTTTTCTCAGTGTATTTCTTTGTTAATAAAGTACGGGGAACCACCCGCTCGCGAGTTTACGCCAAAGTGACGCCACCCAAGGTTTCCAAACTTTTGCCCCGCGTATAGCCAGGCGCGTTTGGTCATCTTTTTCTAACACCCTGTTCGCCTTGCGGAAAAGAAAAGAGACAAATCAGAGTACAGCCAGCTTTTATATCAGTCGGTCGTAGCTACAATGATTATTAATTATTTTGCTTAAAGGTCAGTGGTTTACATCACTGTGGAGGTAATATCTTCCTATTTTCTGAGTGTTTCATTACTCATTAAAATACATTAAATGGTTATTAATTACTTTTAAAAATATATTTACGCAAGAGTTATGACTAATACCTATCACCGAGCAGGTAATACTTGCTCTATGATGATATCAAACAAAATACAAATGAAATTGTATTACTGTGTTCTGTAATTTAATGTTCAAAAGTTATAACTATGTATTCGTTGCTTCTTACCTTTTTGCCTACAAGATTTTCGAAACGTGGTTTAAGGAATGTCCAGGCACCCATGTTTCTTGGTTCTTCTTGACTCCATATGAAATCTGGAAATATTAAATTAGAAAAAAGCTACTGTGCCCTGTGGCTATTTCAACCTCGAGTATAAGGACATATACGAGGTTTGGCAATTTAATTCCCGGACTGACGTTTTAAAGAAATAAAATACGTGATATTAAGCCAAAATTAAAGCAGTATGTTTTAGTTCACACTTTTATCAAGAAGGCTTGGCTAATAGAAACATCGAATACCTGTCAGCTATTTCGCAAGACGCTAGGTTGCAAATTGTGTTTCTGTCAGTCGTCATGGAGCAACGAATTAATATTAAGTTTTGTTGTAAATTAGGAAAAACTGCGACAGAAACTTACGAAATGTTAAAAAGTGTGTGCAGTGATAGCACCTTAGGTCGTACTACCGTGTTTGTTTGAATAGTTTAAACGTTTCAAAGATTGTCGTGAGGATGTTCAAGATGACGCTAGAACCGGGCGTCTGCCAATCGCTCGAAAAGCAGATTTCATCGCAAAGGTAAGTGAAATTGTGGCAAAAGATCGCCGACTGATTCTCCGAATGATGGCAGATGAGTTGAATATTAATATGAAGACGATTCGATAAATTTTACATGACGATTCGGGAAAGAGGAAATCTGTGCAAAGTTTGTCCCGCACAATCTGGCGGGTGGGCAAAAATGAGGGGAGTTGCAGTGTGCAGACTTCGTTCAGACTTGTCGTGCCAATACGAATTTTCTTAACTGCATCATCACTGGTGATGAGTCGTGGGTGTTTCAGTACGATCCTGAGACAAAACGCCAAAGCATGCAGTGGATTGGGCAATCAACACCAAGGTCCAAACAGTTTCGTTTGCAAAAATTCAAAATCAAGATCATGCTGATTACCTTTATCGATAAACAAGGTGTGATCCATAAAGAATTTGTACCTGAATGGCAAACAGTCAATAGTGCTTTCTCTCTACGTCGAAGTGATGAAGACATTATTGTAGAGCATTTCTCGAGTGCGACCACAATTTCAATAAAATGGTTCTTGGTTCTTGTTGCACGACAATGCGCCTGCCCATTCCGCACTGATTGTGGAGTCATTTCTCATAAAAAACGCGTTGTTGAAATCAATCACCCACCCTATTCGCCAGATTTAGCAGCGGCTGACTTTTTCTCTTTCCTAAAGTGAAAATTGTCCTTAAAGGAAAACGGTTTCAGGACGTGGAGGACATTAAAAAAAATGTAATCACCGAATTGAAAGCAATTTCTTCGGACGCCTTTTTCGACTGTTTTCAAAAACTTTTAGAGCGTTGCAATAAGTGTATTCGTGTAAATGGAGATTAGGTACTTTCAACGAATGTGATAAATTTTTCGTGTTATTTAAATTATGTTTCTTTTTATTGTGGCAGCCCTGGAATTAAATTGCCAAACCTCGTAAGTAATGAAGCAAAAGAAGCGATTGTTTATAATATAAAATGTTATATATAACAGCTCTAAACTATGGCTTCGATCTTCTTCCTCCATAATTTTCTATCTTTACATTCGATCTTCCAATTTCTACTGTCGGTTTCTTGCAGGTCTTCTTCTATTTGCTGCCACCATGTTTTCTTTGGTCGTCCTTTTTTTCTTCTCCCCTCAAATTCCTGTCGCAATATTTTTTGTATTGTGTCATCTGCTTCTTTCCTCGTCACATGTCCTAACCACCTTAATCTGATATTAGGGTTTTGGTATAGTTCTTCTAAGTATTTCTTTGTTTGTTCCTTTACGCCACCTCCGTTCTTCTTTAGCCCCCCTTCTTTAGATCGCCCTGTTTTAGTCCTGCATTGCTTCCAAATTGTGAGGAGATGCAACCTTTCAATTTCACCTTGTTGACTGTTCTATCTAAAGTCATTCCTACTAGTTCTATGGTTTTTTGTTTGTATTTTAGTTCTTTCATTGCCTCTATTATTTTTGTTCTTGTTATTCTGTCGAAAGCTTGTTGGAAATCGATGAAGAGGGCGTGTATTCTGATATTTCTTTCTCTACTCTTTTCTTGCATCTGTCTAATTGAGAATATTTGGTCTATTGAGGATTTTTTCTGACTGAAACCCGCCTGGTACTGCCCTATCTTGTCCCTTGATTCGTGTTTGGCCCTTTCTGTGATTAGGGATGCTAGGATTTTATATTCTGTGTTCAATAAACTGATTGGCCTATAATTTTCCGCCTGTTGCTTGCTTCCTTTTTTGAATATTCGGCAGACCATTGCCATTTTCCATTCCTCTGGAATTTCTTTCTTTGTCCAAATTTGTTTTATCAGTTCGAAGATTCTTCTTCCTAGTTCTTCGTTGATGTATTTTATTAATTAATTTGTTATGTTGTCTGTTCCCGGGATTTTATTGTTCTTCCCTTTCTTAATAATTCTTTGAAAATCATTCCATTTTGGTTGGTAATTCTTCCTCATATTCCGTTATCTGTTCCTGTTCTGTTTTTTCTTATTTCCTCGTTCTTAAAGATTCTTTCAAAGTAGGTAGTAGGTACTGTTTCATTATCTCATTATCTCTACTATTTGTTGTTCTTCCATACACAATTCCCCCTTTTCATTTCTTAAACCTACTGTTTGCTCTTGATACCCTTTCCTTTGTTGTTTTATGTTTTTGTAGAACATTTTTTTGTTCATATCCTTGTATGAATCTTGTAACTTATCTATTTCTTTGTTTGCTCTATCTCTTTTCTTTTTTCTGCAGATGGTTTTCACTTTATTTGTCGCTATTTTGTACTGTAGTTCCGCTTCTTGGGACTGTTGTTGTAACCACAGTATTTTTGCTTTTCTACTCTCTTCGATTGCCTTCTTACATTCTTGATCAAACCAATCTTTGTCTTTGTTCTCTTCTTCTTTCTCCATCATTGTTTGCACTCTAATAGGGTTGTCTGCAAGAAGTTCCATTCTTCCTCTATTTCCGGTGTGCTTCCTTTATTGTTTAGCTTTCGTTCTAACATGACTGCATATGTTTTTTGTGTCTCTTCTTTTATTATAGTTTCTGTTATGTTCTTTTTTGTGTTTTTGCAATTTGTTTTGTATAATGGTTTAAGCTGCTTTGTTGTGATTTTATTCATAAAATGGTCAGATCCATTCTCCGCTCCCCTACATGATCGTACTTTTTTTTATCATCTCTGCCTGCTTTTCCGAAATCAATACGTGATCGCTCTGGTTTCTGTGTTTTCCGTTTGGTGTGCACCAAGTTTCTTTGTATATTATATTCTTCCTTTTAAGCATTGTGCTCTTAATATAAAATGTTAGGGCCGGAAATTTTTGTGCAAAAACAATTATCATAGAAAAATTATGCTTATGGGTAGTTTAAAAACCCCATTGGTCACGCCAAACATGACTTAACGCAAAGCAAATTTCGAATTGTCTGCAGAGGTTTTTATTTTATTTTTCAGAACATTTTTGCACTTATAAAAAAATTAGGGCGGTAAGCTATTGAAGATATTACCTACTCTTGTAGCAATTTTTCGCTTATTTTGGGTAATAATAAGGGTAATTTTTGTGTTAGAAATATGTGATTAAGTAATCTACTTAACAGCTTCTTTTGATCTTTCTGGAATCGTTATTGTAGGTTTCCGACCAGGGTATTTACAAAATCTGCCCTTCTGCCATTCTCAGAAAGATGTTGCTTGAATTTTAATACACAGAATAATATTCATATAACAGATGTAAAAATAAAATGACGATTCTTGAAGAATTTTATGGAATTTAAGGAAAAGAAGTGACGGTTACTATTATAACTTAGTAGCCATAGAATAAATCATTTCTTCTCTTTTTCTGTTTTGTAATCCAATGGCCTATGGTCTATCGATACATAAAAATGTAAGTGTTCTGTCCTTACCAATCAAAGAAAAGATCTATTTGTAATATTAAATATTAAAATTTGCCAAAGGTGTCAGTTTGGATAAATATCGAGGATTATAAATATGTATTGATACTTTACCTTTAGCATTTGAAAATCTGCCTAATTCTTCTTGTAGTTCTAAAGTTGGGAAAGGACAAAAGCTCTCTATCCGAATTAGAGCCGTATCTGTTATTCCCATTGTTTTCCTTTGTTCAAGAAGTGAGTAATAATGCTTTCCAGAACATAATATAATTTTCTTAATTGCTTGGGTATCAGGAACTGGTTCACCTGATTATTTATTTTGGCATTAGAATGTTAATATTTTATTGCTTAAATAATTTAATAAGTACTACCTACCAATTACAGTCTTAAAAGTTGTGCCTGGAGCCATATCGCCTAAATTGGAAGTAGCTGCAGAGAGCCTTAAAAGTGTTTTTGGTCCAATCACAATTAACGGTTTACGGAAATTTCTAACCATCTATAAATTTGAATATTGAAATAATATTTTATCAAATATATCTTTTACTAACCTGTCTCCGTAGTAAATGGAAATACTGTGCTGGCGTACTAGGCTGACACACTTGCATGTTAACATTATCGCCATCAACGCCGTTTTCTTTGGAATCGGTTAATTGTAAGAACCTTTCTATTCTTGATGAACTGTGCTCCGGACCTGCTCCGTCATAACCATGTGGTAATAAAATCACGATCCCCGAACTCCACAACCATTTTGCTACAAAAAATGAATATAGTTTGCGTTCAAGCACGAAGTAAAAACATTTTACTTTCACCACTCGAAACAAAAGTGTCGAAAATGACTTGGGCGGTATTAAAAAAATCACCAAACTGTGCTTCCCAGATTATAAGGTTCCTTGGACTTTCCACACTCATTCCATATTCATATCCTAAGACAGCCTCTTCTGATAAAATGCTATTCGCAATCTAAAATATTAAAGCTTTCAAAATTATTCACGACAATATCAACTTTTCTACCTCTAAAAATCCAGTTTGCTTTGGATGTATCTCATTTAAAGGAATGTGAATGTTATTAGTTTCTTGATCAACGAGCATAGCATGCCTATGGGAAAACGTGCCTCGTCCTACGTCTTGACCGCTTATTCTTATATTGTAGCCTTAAATTGTATTTAGAATTTAGAATTCTGAACTCATATATTTTTTATGAATCTTCAATTTCCTGATAGATTTAATTTTTAAATATTTACTACAGGAGCAATTGTATTAACCACAATCTTGATTTTACGAGCTGACATCTCTCTATGGCCTGGGCATATGCTCAGTTCAAGTGTGCATGGCGCTAGTGAACACCATTTACTATAGTATAGATCATTTTTGAAATAAATTTAGCGGCAATCTAAGTTATAAATATGATTTCATAAGATTTATGCTGGAGTTGTGTTATATAGTTGCAAATTGGTTTTATTTGTATTTTAATATCGTCTGTTTCCTGTTCACATTTATTATTGTCTAATTTAACAAATATTGCCAAAACAAGAACCAATACTTTTGATATAACCGTTCTTTCTTCTAACAACTGCCTAGAAAAGTATTATAGTTGCAATATTTTTAAAACGGATAAATAATTTTCACCACCAATGCTGCCAACTATAATTTTTTGATATTATTATTATTTGTACTTCTAAAATCCTGAACTGCTACAAAGTTTTAAACAATATTTTTGTTAATTAAATTTATTTTAAATTTTGTTGACAGTCAGATATAACTCTCGTTGTGGTCTATGCGGCGAAAATTGATGTTTTCTCCGAAGCAAGGATTAACTGGAAAATTTAAAAAAATGCTTAGGCCGAAAGAAGCGTCAGCTCGTAAAATCAAGAAGGTCGTGTATTAACATTCCAAGAAGTTAAATTTGTCAGTTGGAGAGCTCAGCATTTATTCATACAAAATAATGTGAAAACTTACCTTCATATAATAAAGAACCGAAGGCTAATGCCTCAGCAGTAGACCAATCTATTTTAATTCCGTCGGCTATTTTCGAAAGTCTTGTTGAAACATGATTTTTAAATAAATGTGGATGTATGTTCTAGAAATTGACTATTGCAAAATTAATTATAAACCCTTAAAATAAACTTACAAAGTTTTCGGGGTATGAAACCGATTTAGTTCCAATAAGAGTTAATAATTCTGTATGAAAGCCAGTGTCCCAGGTTGTAACCATGTCTTCTGCTTGGGTGTACCCTTCCCACTGTTTCTTAAAACATGGATCCTAAAAGCGTGAAATTAGTTAGTTTTATTATTGTTATTATATTTTAAAGTAGGGGGAAAATACGAAACTAATTGGAAGAGACGATTAGAATTAATGGGGAAAGGAGAAAAAAACAATAATCAGATGTGCACAGGGAAAGGAGAAAGAGGAAGTGAATAAGCTTCTAAGCAACAATATATCTACATATATGTATATATTTTAGTAAAAATAACACAAGCAACGCGCATAAAAGCGAGAAATAATAAAGAGTTCATAATAGTAAAATTCGAGAAATGGGAGCAGAAAGTGGAAGTGATGAAGAACAAGAAAAGGAATAAATATCTTTATACATGATGATCTCACAGCACTCACAGCAGAAGAGAGTAGGGTACAAAAAAAATAAGAGAAAGGAGCAGTAATTGAAATGAACGGAGAAGAATGGAATTTGGGATCCTACAACGGATATGCTGGTCAAAAAATAATGCAATAGAAATTGAAAACATTAGATAAGAAAAATGAGAACGGATACCGGGAGACGTCGGCGAGGAAAAGGAAAATGAGAAAGGATCGCATTATGATAGGAACTTGGAATGTATGGGTTTCTTCGGAAGCCTGCTGGTCGCTGTCTCATTTCCTGCTTATATACCGTTCATATTATACAGGGTGTCCCATAGCTTATGGGCCATAGAGCAACTGGAGATAATAGACATAAAAATAGGTGTTAATTAACTTTCACTTTCAACACCCTGTATCTCTTTAACCTGTAACATTTTAGTTAGGCAAATTTGGCTTAAAATACCTATTTTTATGTCTGTTATCTTCAATTACTCTATGGTCCATAAGTTATGGTTTTCAAATTTTTCATTTTGATTTTTTTCTGCCTTTTTATCTTCAAATGCGAAAATCTGGGGAACGGCTTGAGATATCGAGATCGACCAAGAGTCCCTTTTTTACGTAAAAATGTTGGCTCTTTTATTGTTTAAAGTATAAATACTACTAACTGTACGGGTAAAAAAAATATGGGTGAATTAATTCAACACGAAGCACGTAGCAAGTGCCGTCTAGGAAGTATCTTCAAACTAATACCAAATTCGAATTTCCCATTCTCGAAAACCTAGTTATACCAATTTTGAATTCGATATCTTCAACCGTTTTAAAATTAGCATCATTTTTCGAAAATTAACTCTCACTTTCAACCCCCTGTAACTCTTTAACCTGTAACATTTTACTTAGGCAAATTTGGCTCAAAATACCTATTTTTATGTCTATTATCTCCAGTTGCTCTATGGCCCATAAGTTATGGGACACCCTGTATATGTGTTACAGAAAACCCTAATTTGTAATGCTTACATCAGAATAACTAGCACTGTTTTATGTATTCTAAGCAGGAAATAAAGCATATTATTATTATTATTATTATTAAGAAGAACCTTAAAAAGCCTTAATTAGGGGGCTGCAAGAAACGAAACAAAGGGGTACTGAAATAGAGAATGCGGGCGATTCAGGGATATAAGTGTAGTAAATATGCATGCGCCATCTGAAGACAAAGAACAGGAGGTAAAAATGCGTATTACGTGGAGGTAGAGAGCCCGTATCAGAATACCCAAAAACGACATAAAAGTACCTACTCATTGGAGACTGTAAAGCAAAAATAAGTAGAGAACAGATATAGTGGCCAATCACTGGACAGTTTAGTAAACACGCAGAGAGTAATGAAAATAGGAAGATTTTAACAGAATTTGCAACTGAAAGAAATCTGAAAATTGTATTTAACATCTTCAAGTACGTATAAGGAAAAACGTCCACGAACTTGAATGTCGTTAGACGGCAGAACTATAAACCAAATTGGCCATGTAGTGGTAGAAACAGCATCAATGATGTAAGGAGTTGTAGAGGTCCAAACGCTGACACAGATCGTTCTCTAGTTCGGCTGAAAATTGACAAGTAAGACCAAGAATGGGGGCTGTGAAACCTACGAAAACAACAATCTACATTACATGGTAGCGGGTAGGCACTTTTCGCGATCCCGGCGAAGATAGGTCTACTTCAGGGATGCAACCCTGCCCACGCGAGCACTGACTTTCTCTTAACTCCTATTACCGAGGGGAGTCAGGTCCTAACCCTTATTCCTACCCATTCCTCACATTAACAACACCTATCCCCCCTCCACCAACTCGCCAACCCGCAGTAGGATAAGGTGGCGTTTCAAATCCTAAAACCTCAAACTCTCCATATGATTAGAAGAAACTTGAAATGGCCCCAAGTCTCCGGCGACCTGCAAGCTCCCAACCAAGACAGCGGTCGGAATAGCGAACAGGTGAGGGGTGCTAAGAATCACCGGACTAGAACAGGCTGTCAAAATATCACGAAATTGATAATGGCAACGATAAATGTACAAACTCTAATGAAGGAAGGAGATCTATACGACTTAGAACAACAACTCGAAAAGATCACATGGGAGATAGTTCAACTATGTGAAACAAGAAGACGAGGTGAGAACTGCATCACCCTAGAATCAGGCCATACCCTGTATTATCGAGGCTCGGAAAATGAAAGCCAACGGGGAATAGGCTTTATGATAAACAAAAAAATTGCACCGTATGTTACAGAATATGATAGTGTATCGGACAGAGTCGCTTCCGTAACATTGAAAATTTCTAACAAATACACAGTGAAATGCGTCCAATGTTATGCACCAACATCGTCATATTTAGATGAAGAAGTCGAAGCATTTTACGAAGATATATCAAGAAGTATAAATAAAAACAAAAGCACCTATTTAATTATTATGGGCGACTTCAACGCTAAGCTGGGGAAAAAACAAGACAAAACAGAGGAAAATATTGGTAAATTTAGTTTTGACCAAAGAAATGAAAGAGGATCATTACTTCTCGAGTTTCTATCCGAAAAAGACTTCTATGCAATGAATTCGTTCTTCAAAAAGAAGAAACAGGGAAGATGGACGTGGGTCAGTCCGGATGGTCCGATGAAAAACGAAATATAGACTATATCATATCAGATCAAAAACAAATAGTAAAAGATATCAGCGTTCTAAATTCATTTAGAATATCTAGCGACCATAGAATAATAAGAGCCAAAATAGAAATAAAACACCGCTCAAGACCCTTACAAAAACAAAAGAAAAAACACGTAAAAATAGACATAAGGAAACTGAAGGAAAACGGAGAAAGATACAGAGAAGAACTACAACGCAATCTAACACAACACGAAAGTACTTAGAACAAACTCCCCAAATCTAGAAGACCTAGCAAAGAATATAACAACTTCATTGGAAGAAGCTGCGCAGAAAGTAGCAAAGAAAGAAAACATGAAAACAGAAAAATTAAGCAAGATAACAAGAGATAAAATAAAACAGAGAAATAAACTATCCGGAGAAACTCAAACAGAAGAACTCAGAAAAATTTCCAAAGAAACAAGACAATTGATAAGAAAAGACTTACAAAAATATTACGAATCAGAGATAGAAAAAGCCATCGAAGAGAACAGAAATTTAAAATGTTTGTGAAAATCGGAAAGTAAACCACAAATCATAAACTTAAAAGATAAAAACAGAGAAGAGACAAGAGACAGACAAAAAATAATGGAAATTACGGAAAATTTCTACAAAGACATGTACACTTCTCAACTAAATGAAGATCCAGAATATAAATCATGTAAAACAAAGGTACTAAAGGTGGGATCAGAGGACATGCCGGATATAAATAAAGAAGAAGTGAAAGTAGCATTGAACGCCATGAAAAACAATAAGGCACCCGGAGAAGACTATATAACCATAGAGATGTTGAAGGAAGGGGGCGAAGAGATTATCCAAAAACTATGTCAATTGTTTAATGTGTGCATAAAAGAAGGAACGATACCGGAAACTTGGAACAAGGCAATTGTAATTCTCTTATATAAGAAAGGAGATCGAACAAATTTGGAAATGGACTGTAAGATAAGGCTTTGAGATTGAGATTGAGACATTACGACCAAACTACGGAATGCGAAAAGCGTGCATCAGTACAAAACTACGTTAAATGGGCTGTTAGACGATAATAGAAAAAAATGTAATGTAAATATAGAGAAACAGTGGAAAAATATAGAAAATGTCATGAAATAAGCATCAAAGATTATATCAGAGCAAAGTCACAAGAAAAAGCGAACTGTTTGGTTAGATAGCGAATGTAAGGAAGCTATCCAAGCTAGAAATCAGGCTAGGATGGAAATGTCGAGACGTAAACTCAAGAAATGAAAAGAAGGTATGAAGAAGCCAAAAGTTGTATGTAGAAAGAAAAGGAAGAGTGTGGAAGATGACCTACAAAAGTAAGAGGAAAGCTTTATAAGACAAGGAAGCAAAAAAGAAAGAAAAAAGCAAATCCGGATCCGCTTTTCTGTAAGGATAAAGAAGGCAATTTGTTGGGAGGTGTTAAAGAAAACCTGGCTAGATGGGCAAATCATTTTAGGAAGTATTGAACGAAAACGAGGAGGAAGCTGATGGAACGGAAAACGAGAAGGGCAAGAACCATAGAGGACAACAGTAGAGGAAGTCGCGGAAGAGATACGTCGATTGAAAAACAATAACAGTTTAGGGGAAAACGGTGTTGTTGCTGAATTACTCAACTGGAAGGTAAAATTTTACAGAGTACGTTGTATGAATTAATAAAGAATATATGGAATAAAGAGCAAATGCCAAGAGATTGGCCAAAAAGAGTACTTTGCCCAATACCTACATAAGAAGGGGGATGCGACACGGTGCCAGAATTATAGGGGAATTGCATTATTGGACGTATGTATCATATAAAGTGTTTGGACGCTGTTTGAAGAAGAGGTTAATTGGAATAGCACACAATCTGATCTAGAACTACCAATGTGGGTTTAGAAGAAACAGATCAGTTAGTGGCCAAATCTATGTGATGAAGTAGCTAATATCGAACAGCTACGAACAAAATCTGCCTTTATACTTGGTGTTCATCATTTATACACAGTAATTAGGAGCAAATTATACAAAGCTGTGTAAGAGTTAGGAGCGCCCGTGAAGTTAATAAAGTTAATAAGCAGCAGTAGGGTAATGCTTAACGGTAATGCATATATCGAAGCCATTTAAAGTTTATCGAAGGTTGAGGCAAGGAGACGCACTATCTACAACCTTATTTGCGCATGAAAAAGAGCTGTATACAAAAGGCACAATATTTCACCATAGGCATCGAATTGCGGCGTACGCAGATGACGTATCTCTGGTTACTAGAAGCAAACATGAAATGATAAAAATAGTGCGGAAATTGGAAAAAGTTGTAAAGGAATGTGAACTACGAATTAACACAGAGAAAACCAAATATATGAAAGTACAGGAGAGGGAAAGCAGAGCCGAGTGTGGAAGTTTAAAATGGAGCAAGAGCGTACCTGCGAAATTGCGGGGGTAAGGGAATTTAAGTATCTTGAAATGACAACTTCTAACAAGGAAGAAGACGAAATAAAAATAGACGGAAGATTGGTGAAAGGAAACAAAAGTGCGGGAACTTTGTTACTAGTTTTCAGATTTAACAACGTATCGAGTAGCGCTAAAATTAGACTAAAACAGTAGAGCGGACTGTAGTCACCTACGGGAGCGAGACGTGGGTATTGAATAAGGGAGTAAAAAAAAGTTTGAAGTGTAGGAGAGGAAATATTAAGGGAAGAAAGTGGGGAATGGGAAGGATAGGCGGATGAACGCGGAAGAGATGGAGTTGTATGGGCAACCTTCTAAAGTGGGTATGATAAAGAGCCAAAAGATTCACTGGTTGGGGTACTTAATAAGACTAGAGGATGTTATAGCCACAACAGGTAGTTCTGCATGTAGTAGAAAGACAGAAAAGGAGGGGAAGACAAACATGGAGGTGAATGGAGGCAGTGAAAGCAAATCTGAGGGAACTGGGATGAAGCGGCTAGGGACAGAAGAAAATGAAAAGGAATAATCAACAAAGCCCAAGGCCTTCTATGTCCGTAGTAATATACTATACAGGGTGATTCAAAAGTATTGTTATTCATTTTAAGGGTAGGTAAAGCTTATCAAATAAAACAACTTTTCTCAATAAACCACGTGTCGCAAGTAAACGGTGACCTCAGAAAAAAATTAAAAATTAAAAATCACTGGAGTTTAAATTTATCAAACGGCCTTCTCGTTCATTCTGATAAGACTCAAGTTAATTCGCTTTAAAAGTGCATTCATCGAACGTTTTAATGGAATTTGGAATGCTGCAGCAGCTCTGAAAGGCAGTTTTATGTTTGTTTTTGTGTTGTCTGTGTTTGTGTTGTTTGTGTTTGTGTAGAAGTCTGTAAGTTCTGTTCTTTTTTATTAACAACAATTTTTTGTAATATCACTTTTTAAACATGCCACTAATTATTGTTTACTGCCAGTCTCAAGTCTGAAAAAGTGTGAGGGGAAAGTGAAACCTGTAAATTACATAATTGTGTAATGTTTCATATATTTTTGCAGGGTCAAATTTCTATCACAGGATTTTTAAATGCATATCAGCCGGTAGCTCTCAAAAGTTTGTAACAAAATTTCAAATAAGCAAAAATCGCGATAAGTTTTAACTTCTTTTAAAGTCCGCATCTACCCATTGACATGACAATACTTTTGAATCACCCTGTATATGTAGTGTTATTAGAAATCTTACTTCAGGTCGATGTGTTTCAGTCGCACTTAGTTGCTCGTTTAACCAAGTATAATGTTGTTGTACAATATTATCTACTTCTTCTTTTGATATAACGCCTTCGTTTATTAACTGCTTGCTATATTGATCAGGTACTGTTCTAAAAAGAGTTTCACTTACAACTTAACTTTTCTTCGCTCATAACGTTTACTTACTCTCTTGAACGTATAATTTTATATAAACTAGGATTGGTAAACGTCGGGTCATCTAATTCATTATGGCCCCATTGTCTGTAACAATTCATATCGACAAACACATCTTTCTTGAATTTTCTTTGGTATTCTGTTGCGATCCGGGCAGCTTTCAGCACCATCTGCAAATATCAACGTTATTTAAGCTTTTTCCTTGTTGATTCCTCATTTAAAAATTGACGTAATGCATTAAAGAAGAAGAATAATAAGAAGGAGGCAGAAGAAAACTAAAATACTGTAAGATAGTGGATTATTTGGGGAATAGCTTAAAACATCGTCATGGTAAATGAGTTAAATAAGTTAAGATTTCGGTGTGGTCTGATATAACAGGTTGCGCAATAATTATTATTATAAGAAGTAATTAAATGTGTTTGTCAACTGAGGATGCACCTGCATAAATATGTGTCATGCGAACATCTGGTTGGATTATGAATCATCTCAATGTCTTACTATATTTGTAAATAAGCATGCAGTGACTAATGAAGATCTGCACTAAATAACAAGAAAGACCATGACTAATGTTTATTTAACGCAATAATTAATGATAAATTGTATAAACAGTTTGAGCAGGTGTTAAGACTCTGGGTAGTATAAATATGTGATCCTCACCATAGGAAAGTCAGTCTCTTGATAGAGTCTCACTACGATGCCTGATTAATCACTCAGACGAGAGACTCTACCAGGACCAACTCTGGTATTAAACCAGGAGTTGGATTAAATATTCTTAACATGGTTACCAAGATGTGTGCGACTCTCAGGATGTTCACGTAAGATTAGTGTTTATTATTAAAATATAATATTAGGGTTTTGTATGCTGTATTGAGTCGTTCATCCAGTTAAGTGTTTGGATTTCATATTTGTAGAACAGTTTAAATTATGTTTGTATTTAAAGTTATAACAATATATCTGATATTAGTTAACCGTGTACTTTAATATCACCTCCTGCAAAAGCAAAGCTTAAACACTCGTAATGAAGTTGCTATAAGTCTCTACCATCACAATCAATAAATGCAAAAAGCTCTTCGTTACATTTGGTGGAGGTGCCGGGCACGGAAAGGAAAAGAACTTCTTACCTCTGGATAATCTCCATTAACATGTATAACCGGAACTGAAATCATCTTAGCCAAATCTGTACAGTATCTCGATGATCTTCCTCTGTCTGATGGCGTTGTAAATCCTACTTGATTATTAACAACAAAATGAACCGATCCACCTATTTCAAAGTGAGGGGCATTACAGAACGTTAAGCATTCCTGATTCACTCCTTGTCCAGCAAATGCGGCGTCCCCATGCACCTTTGAAATTTAAGAATGTTTTAATAAGTTCGCATAATGACTTTGTATTATGTTTACTTGCAGGTTTATAATTTTGTCGCTCCATTTTCCCATTTGTGTGTAATCTCCATCTCTCAATTCCAAATGTTTAGCTCTAGCTTTTCCCATTGAAACTGGGTTAACGGCTTCCAAATGGGACGGATTATAAAGTACACTGACATGCATAGTTTTTCCGTTAACATTGAGATCAGTCGATGAGACTGGAGAATGAGTTTGTTATTTTTGCTATTAAAGCCAAATGTTATGAAAAATCTTACTACAGTGACTAAGTACATCTCCTGTTGCTTCGAATTTCTCTGGAAAGTCTGGTAAACCTCGTAACTTTGTAAACATTTTAACAGGAGCGAATTCTAGCATGCCCGTTAGGAAATTCAAACGTCCCCTGTGGGGCATCCCTATTACAACTTGTTCGATGCTGTCTGAAACATATTAAGAGGTATTAGCCCTTTTAAACTGCCAAAAGAAGTGAATCCTTCAAAGTTTTAACGGAAATTTTGAATTATACAATACCTTGTGCACAAATTCTGAAAAATTCATGAAAGAACGCCATCATGCCTTCGGCACCTTCACCTCCATATCTTTTAAGGCCAGCAAATTTATTGGCTAGGAAATTATCAAAAGTTTGAGACTTTAAAAGTTCTGTGACTAATTTTATTCTAGTTTGATTGTCTATCGTTTCCTGAGCAAGGCTTTCCATTCTGTTACTAAACCATTCTATTTCTTCTTCTGTCTGCGAAATAATAAAATTAACAACAGGGAATTAATATAAAACTTGTTTTGTTTGCAAAACGTATGCCAAAACAAGAAGGTATTTACCTCCAAATATAAAAATTCTGCACTAATATGTTTACCATATACATCGTTTAGGAAATGTATAGCTTGGTGTACGGTGCCATTTGCTTCCCCGTTATTAATAATACCTTTAAAACAAACGTTGTCTGATTTTTGAAGTCCATATTGTTCCGGATTTAATTCAGATTGAAGACTAAAAATTAGAATAAATTAAATATTAGAATGAATTGTTTCAATTGCAATTTTACTGTATTCAATATTTTGTATTTTACGAAATTATTTTTATTTACTTATTTATTTAGTTATTGGGTGAAATCTAAGCTTGCGGGTTTCAATACGCATCAACTATTATTACCCAACTATACTTCATTCAAGTTAAAGATAAAGTGGATGTAAACAATGATCGGCGCGTGATCAATGCGTGATCAGCACCTGTGCTGCATTTTGGCTAATGCGATTGGCTGAACCCTCACCACTGCACCCTGGAATTACACGTCGGTGATATCAGTCCATGTCCGGCTTAAAATTATTTTATTTTCATTTTATTTTTTATTTATTGTACCCAACTTTATCACCGAATAAAAATGTTCTTTATAAAATGTTATTCATTACCAAATGTCTAATTATTAACATCATTTCAAATTTGTTTTTATTTGATTATTTAAATATTTTTTTGCTGTACTGGTTTGTATGCAAATCTTTACGAATTTCCTTAATACTACCCTGCTTCTTTCAAGCACGTGAACAGCGCATGTATTTGTTTACATCCACTCTATCTTTAACTTGAATACAGTTTAGAATGTCGTGCTAAACAACGTATTTTTAAACAAATATTAAAAGAAAAAATAAGCTGTTATTATTTTCAAAAATAATAATCTTGATTATGAATAGTTTAAATCACAACCTTCCTACTTTAGACCTTAAGCGTCTTTATCCTGTCTGTTCAGCTACCAGTATCAAGTTTCCTCCGCGTGGCGCCACTTACGGACAGCAACTATGGTTGTCATTGAACGAAATATTCAACACATAATAGTATTTTTAAAAAGTGATCAACACTGATAAAGATGCTTTACATAAAATTCCAGAAGGTCGTGGTTTAGATTGTTTAATTTGCCGAAGAATTAATGAAACCGAATTATTGTGGAATACATAAAAAATAATTTAGAAGTAGACTAACCATAATTTAAAATAAATCTTTATTATTCGACATGGTTCAAAATTGTAGTTCAGTCACAGAGCAGGTAACAAGCTAATACTTGCTTCTATGGTTGAGTGATTTTTTACATGGTTTCACAACTCTTAATTCAAATATCCTTTTGATCATTTTAAACATTGTGTTAATTTCAATATACTGATTAATTAATTGATCCATGACCTTCTAGATTTTGACGTAGAACGTTTTTATACGGCCTGATCATATACCAGTTTCAGATGCCCTCCGCATGGCGCCACTTTGCAACCGAAACGGTTTGTACCAGGAACTGCGTAAAGATACGGATTTCAATTGACAATTAAATCTGTATTTATAAAATAATCAAAATTCATTACTAATCAGTAAAGACAATTATATTGTTTGTTTAATTTGTTATTTACTGACTGTTTTATATTTTAAGTTGATATTGTCGTTAAGCTCTGATAAAATGTTCTGCAGAAAGTGTTTTATTTATAAATTCGTAAACTCTACCATTTCTTTTCCCAATAATATTATGAGGGAGAAACGGATTCAAAATGTACACATTCCATTTGGTAAAGTATTGTAAATTAAATAATACTTTGGTTTTATATAAAGTAAAACAGGAACAGGCAGCCGTATGTGGGAAAACTTCATATTTTTAATAATATCATTGCATTTTCAGAATTTTATTGTAAAGAAGTTTGTAGTAGGTATAAGTTGTTAAAATTAATTCTAACAAATCTTGGAAGACTATGATCTGATACAATAACACAATTATTTTATAAACCGTTATCCGGAAAAATATTGTAAACGAAACTACTCTCTTCGTTGCATAAAGTGGTAGATCATGTGAATTAATAGCTGTTTATTACCATTGAATAAGAAGATATTACTGTAGTTAAGTTTCAAACTGTAGGCCAAATTTCGGCCACTCGGAGAAAATGGACATAATTATATTTTAAACGTATAATTAGACCGGATAAAGACGTTTTACGTTAAAATCTAGAAGGCCGTGAATTGTACAACGCCAGGCAAAAGTAAGTAATGGTTAATGGAGGCAGTTAAGAGGCAAAAAAAGGTAAAAGATTTTTTTTTAAGAAATGGGAAAACAAATATGTGGGAATAACAGGAGGAGAGAAGACAAAAACCCTAAATGTCGTAGGTATGGATGGCGCTACAAATGAGGAAGAAATCATAGAGGCCCTCAAGAAACAACCTAAAATAGAAAACCAGCGGAAGTAATCTTGAAGTCGCTACGCCCAACGAGGACAGGAAATTAAAATGCAATCCTAGGAATGCCTGAGGAGTATTTCAACAAACTAATTGATACAGGCAGATTAAATATAGGATAGTTAAGCTGCAAAATAAATAAAAGAGTGCAGTAAACAGATGCTATAAGTGCCAACATCCGTAGTACCTCAACAGAGAATACGAATTGCCTTAGGTGTGGGAAGATAGGGCATACAATTAACGAATGTCCTAAAGAAAATAAAGAGTACTGCTATAACTGCAAGGTCGTCGTCGTGGGACAGGAGGCAGTGCCTAAAGTGTAGGAGATTAATGGAAGAAGAAAAGAGGTGTTAGGGACAGATGCCTGGACAATCAAGTGAAATAAAAAAGGGATTAAATTCCTGCAGCATCAAAATATTGCAGACAAATCTAGGAAGAAAGAGAGCAGCTCATGATATAGCTTTCGCCACAGCTTCAGAACGCAATATAGACATAACCGAAACACAGTAATCGAGTAGGGAAGGTAAGCGGTTGTCGAATGCGCGGTGCTTACCACATCACCCCGTACGCATAGTATGCGAGACAACCAGATTTAAAAGGCGACTTTAGGAGGCATTATCCCTCCATGTTGCCGGTCATATTCCCTTACGGAGTGTAAATGTCGATACCTTTACATTTACATAAAGTATGATCAAAATTGCTGTTCATTATGTATGGCAGTGGAAGTGCAAACCAACGCCTTTAAAATTGGCTTACATATATTTACTTCAAACTAAATATGTGTGAATTCGTTAATTTCAATATAATATTCTACTAAAATTTGCTAGTTTGAAGTAAATATATGTAAGCCAATTTTAAAGGCGTTGGTTTGCACTTCCACGGCCATACTTGATGAACAGAAATTTTGATCATACTTTATCTCAGAAATAGAACAATTAAAATAGCAAGAATAGAACAGAGAGGTGGACTACTAAACATAAAACTAGAGAGCTGTAAAATATTTTGTTGCTATACATATATCCCCGAACATTAAGTTGGAAGAATATAAAAGGGAAGTAAATAGTAAATGGAATAATGAACGAAGTAACTAAAACAACAGAAGAATGTGTATCGATGGGTGATGTCAACGCCAAGGCAGCAGAATGGGGGTCACCGATAACGGCTGGCTGGCAGCAGCAACAATATGATTGTACACAAACAGGGACAGGTCCATCTTTGTGCGCGGCTTGAGCAAAAGTTAGATAGATGTTACATATACATTCCCTATTGATGGACGGATGAAATTGTACCAAGAAGAGAGAAATGCAACAAAGTATGAAGAGAGATAACCAGGGCACCAAATATTAGAAGGCACACTGCAGAAGAGCTGGAATAATTAAAAGAATACTATAAAAGCAGCAAGAAGGTCCTGCAGTACCTAATAAATCTATCGAAAAGGAAACAGTGGAACGAGCGGTGTAGCAGGCTAAACCAAGACATAGGGGAAAGCGGGTTGGATATGGTGATGAAGAAATACCAGGTATACGTGCCATACTAGACGACCGAGTTAAGAATGCAGGAGGTAGTAAGAGAGATATTCCCAAGTCTCCAAGAGCAGTGGCGCATCAATGAAATGGACGAATATATAGAATACTTCACAGAGGCGGAATTACGGGAAGGGCTAATTCAAATAAAGACAGGAAAGGCCCCAGGGATTGACGGAATAACCCCAGACGTTAAAGATAGCGCACAGTACAATGCGGAGGTTTCCCAAGCCGTGGAAAATTGCAAAACTGGTCCTCATACCGTAGGGGTGGAGAAAATGGAAGAACAAAAATACAGGCCGTTAAGACCGCTAAACAACTATAAGTTCTATGAGACCCTGCTGGAAGTGAGATTAGAAAAAGAAATAGAGGAGAAAGAGGGTGGACTAGCGGAACAACAATACGGTTTCCAAAAAGGTAGAAGCACACTGCAGGTGGTAGACCAAGCAATGAAATCTGTTAGAGCAAGCAGGTAGTGGAGAACCCTTATTACGCTAGACGCTAAAAATGCATTTAATACTGCATTTTGGCCAATGATAATAGAAGAATTGTGACGAAGAAATACATCATAGTATCTACATAATAAAAATAATAGGAAGCTACTTGACGGACAGGGGCTTGAAAGTGAATGGAAAAAAGAAAGTCATTAAAGTGACGTTGTGAAACCTAGTGTATAACGACGTGCTAGTCCAAAACTAGTTCCAGAGGGTCAAAGCCATCGGCTTCGCGGATGATCTGGCTCTAGTGGCGACAACGAGATGCAGAGACCCTAATGAGAAGATCGAATGAAGCCTTACGTATAGCAGCGAAACGGATGCATGAACACCATCTAGAATTAGCGCCTAATAAGATAGAGACGATGATAATTAAAGGGCTCAGAAACAAACAAGGTGTCAAGTTTAACTGCTTGAACGTGGACATCAATCCCAAGAAATCGGTGTGCTATCTGGTTCTACGAAAGAAACGACGGCATAACTCTAGAAGCTAAAAAGGAAGAAAGAGAATAGACAGACAGTTGAGGTGGCCCAATTAACGAAGGAACTGGACCCAGATATATCAAGCTGGGTAAAGTGTAAGTACAAACAGATGGATTACTTCCTGGCCCAAGCGATAACAGGGCATGGGACGTTCAAAACCTTACAAAAAGAATAAGGAGACAGAGGATAAAGAGTCTGAATACTGTGGCAGAACGGGTAAGTCCAGACCCACCCTATTTGAGTGCAGAAGGTGGGAAGTACATAGAAGAAAGGTAGAAACAGAACTCGACGAACAACTGAACACGGCAAATTTGACTGAAATACCAATTCGCAATAAACGTACATGGAAGACCGTGCATACTTACACCAAAACCATCATGAGTAAGAAAAAACAAGAAGAAAGAGCAAGACCCGCCAGAACAAGGCGACAAATTAGAAGAACATTGAACAGACCAAGCAACGTCTTGAAGAGTTGCGGCTAGCGGCCCCGAGTCGCTGCAGAAAGAAGTAGGGGGTATTTAGTCAGTAAGAATCCGGTACTACTGGTTGTTTGTGCTTGACACAGGATTCCAGTACCTTATACAAGGTTTTCCTTCCATTGGAAAAAAGGTTACAGATTGCTACAAATAATCTAATAGGGTTTAGTCAGGCGATCAAGCAGGTTATTTATTGATTTACTTTACAAAGGAAAACTACTTTTCAATTAATGGAAAAGTAATTCGTACATTTGTTATTGAAAATTAAGTGCTCTATCTGAATATTAAAAAATGTACAGGGTCTTTCGTTTAAAATTTTAGGTTGTATGCAACTTATTGATTAACCAACACCGACATTCCCATTTTCAATTATTTCAAACAATCAGTTGTACACGCATTGAAATCAAATTTCGTAGGAATATCTGTAACGGTATTTGCAATATTTAGGTGTTTTCAGACTTTTGTCCAGCACTGTATGTACTATAGAATGGGTGGATGTTACTTTGATTAGGGTTAGGTATGAAATTTCTAAGTGGAGTGTTTATAACACCATAAAATGTAAAAAAAAGCGGAACTGTTTGGCACTGATAGTTGTTATAGTTTTTTGATGTTATAATGTACGATTTTAACCATTTTGTAATCAATTCTGTTGAAAATAATTTTTGTGCAGACTCTATAATTGAACTAAATTGTTAAAGACATGTCTTCAGAGTTTCTTAATACAAAGCTTATTTTTTTTTAAATTTTTTATCGATTACTCGACCGACTTTGTGATTTTATAGTAAGCTAACAACACAAAATAAGGTTTTCCGACAAACGTTTAGGAATGTTACTTTCCCACACTCATTTTGCGTGCGGGAAAGTCCACTTTCCCGCAGGAGTGCCGGAAAGTGACAGCGATTTCTGAAAAATCAGAAAATCGCATAGCAACCATCCTTACTAGATTATTACTTTAAAAGGAAATGTCAGATTTGACAACTTTGAAAACTTACAAAATGATAGTTTAGGACGATTCCTAAACGTTTGTAGGAAAAACGTTGTTCATTGTGCGGGAAGAGCGATTCCGAAACTCATGCAGGAACAGGAACTCGCTGCGCTCGTTTCTGTAACGTCCTGCATTCGTTTCGGAATCTCTAACTTCCCGCACTTGTTATGAAAATAACTATTGTTTGTTTATTGGGCGAAATTTAGATCTGCCAATGATTATTTGCACTACCCGAACTAGAATTCGACCTTCGATCAAATCTTCAGCATACTAAACCACGTATACGAATGAGAGTAAAATTTCAGTACTTTTCAAAAGTAAAAATCTTGACATGGGAGGGAATAGAACCCAAGACCGTTAGTTTACAAGGCTATTTTGCTACCCTTCTATATCGCCGGAGCCCCGCAAAATAAGGCTTAATGTTGTTTCAGTTGAAAATTGTTGTATAGCAAGTAGGTACATTTGTTTTTCTACAATTTACTAATCAACAGTGCCAAGGTAGCAATATTTAAAAATGTTATCAGTAAATAGCGAAGAGATAGTATTATCTTTAAACAGATTTTTGATATCGAGATTTTTCTTTATAACCATGTGTCGGCGTTTTTACTTTTGAATTTTGAATAGAAAATGCAGTTTACCTTGAGCTACATTTCTATCCAAATATTTACACAAATTTTTGTAGTTTTATATCAGAAAGAATATTGCTTACCTTATTGTTTTATTTAAAGCTACAGGGTTAACATCCGCTCCAATATGCGCATATTGTCTAAAAGCTGTAACCAGCCTATAAAAATTACTTTCATTGCATCGACTTTGTATAACCTCTTCAGGCACTGTAAACCACAATTTTTAACAAAAATCAAATCACTTTAAAGCTCCAAGTTACTTGCCTACGAATTTATTTTCGGGTTTTCTTTTATAGCCGAAAACTCGATCACTATGGTAACTTCTTGCAGGAAAGAAATGCTTGTAATTTTTAAAACGACGGAACGACAAACTGTTTCTGGCACACTTCTCGCATAGTTTTGAGTACATCTTGTTTAGCTTGATTTTTTTAATTTATCCTACGCACATAATTAAGCACGCACTATTAAATGTGACGTGGTACTACAACATGTAATTCCGACCTAAGTGAACGTTTAAACTTGCTGACCTCCAGCATAAATGGATATATTTATCTCAAAATATATAATCATATATGACGTTCCAGATGTTATCAGTGTTTAGTAATAGCGGGTGCGGATTAAAAATAAACTGCTCTTAGAGTTGTCACTTTCATTTATTATTTATTACAAAATATATGATTAACAAAAGTTACTTAACAAACTTAAATTACATGGACCACATTTATTTACTAATAACAAAAAAAGGAAATTAATATTACGTAAATTAAATCTCTGGAAAAGCGCTGCCTATTAGGTTTTTTCCGCGATATCGGTAATTATATGTCCGAATAATAAAATTATTTCCCGCTAATCTCAACGGACAAACTCGGTCAGCTCTTAAAAGGAAACAGGTTGAATATAGTGCTATTTCTAATTCAGGACTTGTTCCAATAAACATTGATGCCACGGGCTTATCTACGTCGTGGAATTTGAAGTGAAGCTTCAGAATTGCTCCTTTCTACAAAACAAAAGATTTTTAGTAATTCTAATTTAGCAAACACAGTTAATAAAAATAGACAGCGTACAAGAATTGAAATGAAATAAAATTTTCCAAAATGTAATACATAGGGATTATGAAGAAATAATGGAGATATAGACAGAATATCATGAAGAACTATTAAATGAAAGATAACTTACTAACCAAATCCAGGACGAGCTTGATGGAGAGCAAGAAAATTTAGAAAATAAAAAACAACTATGATCAGGAAGATCCATCAGGATTAAGTATCATTGCATAGGGAAAAAGAGCATTAAAAAACAACAAAAGTCTAGGAAGTGATAATATACGAGCAGAATTACCCTCTCACCTAATACTTAGTTCGAATATTGCAAGAAGAAACAATGCCTAGAGCATGGTCTGATGCAATACTATGTTCTGTATATAAGAAGATTCTGCCAACTTACATAAAATCTAGGCTAAAACCGAGGATAGAAGATAGTATTGGAGAATATCAATATGGATTTCAAAAAGGAAGATCAGCAGTCGATTAATTATTCCTATTAAAAGAAATACAGAAGGAAAGTTATGAACATAAATTAAGCACACTTGTATTGTCTGTTTTTTTCTCTTACATGTGATGATGTTTTATACATTTATTTATAATTACGAGTTTACACAGCTTCGCTGTACTGAAACAAAAAAGTACATTATTTATGAGTTTTAAACAAGAAGGAGTGGGCATAATAGTAACAGAAGAGGTTAACAAAAGAATAACTAAATATGACCTAATATCATCGAGGATCGTAGTTATAACAGCAGATTTGGGAGAGGAAATAAGCATAGTCCAAATTTACAGCCCAGTAGAAGGAACTGATGAAAACACAATGACAGAATTCTAAGTAAAACTACAGAACATATTCGATAAAGTGAGGGAAGAACGCAACAAAATTATAATAATGGGAGACTGGAATGCCAGAATAGGTACAGACATACATAAGGGACTAGGCTGCAGAGGACCATATGGAGAAAGGAAAATGAATAGGAATGGAAATAAAATGATACAATTCTGTATAGCAAACGAACTAAACATTGGAAACTCTTTTTGGAGGCAAAAACAAGAAGATAGACCTACTTACGTCGCGCAAGAGAGACAAGGAAGTAGTATCATAGACTATATAGTATACACAACAGAAATGGAGGAAGACATAAAAGAAATAAAAGTGGAACCAGAAGCAGAAATGGGCACACAACACAGACTGGTAATAGGAAAACTAAGAAACATCAAACCAATCACAGAGAAGATAAAACAATATACTCGAATAGGTAAATATAAATAAGTTAACAAAAGACGAAAACAAAAACAAATATGAAGAGATAATAGACACAAAAATAAATAAGCTGGAATTAGAAAATAGAAACTGGACTTTGTAAGACAGATGGCAAGCACTAAAAGAAATAGTAATCAGCTCAACAAGAGAAGTATGTGGATACAGGAAGATAAATACGGAAGGAAAAGAACTAGATGGTGGACAAAAGAAGCCAAAGATGCAGTGCAAGACAAAAAACAAGCATGGAAAAAATACATATACATGAAGGATCTAAAAGACAAGGAATCCTACGATAAATAGAGAAGGGAAGCAAACGAAATAGTGAAAAAAGCCAAACAAAAAACATGGGAGGACTTTGGAAACGAACTAAATGAAGGATATAGAAATAACAATTGAAAATTCTGGAATACAATTAAAGGACTAAGAGGAAAAAGAAAGAAGGCAGATTCAGGCGTAAGAGATAAAAACAACAAAATCATAACAAACATCCCGGAAAAAATGGAAGTATGGAGAAGACATTATAGCCAAAAATTCGACTTAGATGAATTGACGAATATGACAAAATACAACCACTAGAAGTGAATATACCCATACAACAAGAAAATGAAATACAGAACAATAATATTGATATAAAATATTTGCTAAGATCCTCAATAATAGACTCAAAGTCATAACGGAACATCTAATAAGTGAAGAACAAATGGGATTTAGAAAGGGTCGATCAACAATAGAGGGAGTATACAACAAATTATTGAAAAACATAGAGAGTTTAACAAAGAAACCCATTTAGCTTTTATAGACTTCGAAAAGGCTTTCGACAACCTTGACAGAAATTTACTATGGGAAATCATGATGGAAAAGGGATACCCGAAACACTTAATAAAAGCAATTCGGAGTCTATATAAAGACACCAACATAAAAATAGATGTGAACGGCAAGATTACAGAAAATGTTACTATAAATAAAGGAGTAAGACAAGGTTGTTGTCTATCCCCAACTTTATTTAACATATATATGGATAAAATTATGGAAATATGGAAAACACAATACAAAAAAGGAATTGGGATTGACAAAAACACGGCACTCAATTCACTGCTATACGCTGACGACCTGGTTTTGATCGCGAAAGAAGAAGACGATTTACAGAGAGGAATGGATTTGATATGACAATATCCTTGAAGAAAACGAAAGTCATGGCATTCTCTGGAATATACCCTATTCGAACAAAGATAGTTCTAAATAACTCAACATTAGAACAGGTGAAGAACTTCAGATAACTTGGATGTAACATATCATACGATTACAGCAATGACGTAGAATTAAAAGTAAATAGATTCTCCAAGATATGCGGAACAATAAATAAAACGTTCAAAAACAAAATTAGAAAAGACACCCAATTAAAATTTTACAAGACAATTGCCGTACCAACAATCAGTTACGGAAGCGAAACAACCAAAAGAGAAGAACAACGTATACAGACACAAGAAATGAAGTTTTTAAGGAAGGTAAAGGGTTGCTCAAGAATAGACAGAATAAGAAATGAAGATATCCGGAATGAATTAAACATATTTAACCTGAACGAAAGAATTAAGGAGCAAAGGAATAAATGGAAAGAACACCCAGACAGAATGGATGAAGACCGCCTACCAGTTAAAATATATAATTACAAATGTAAAGGAAGAAGAAGCGTAGGCAGGCCAAGAAAGAGATGGGTACCGTAACAGGCAAATGCCTAATACCTGAAGCGAAGAAGAAGAAGAAGAATAAATAGAAGAAGCAATAGCAAACATCAAAATAGGTAAAGCAAGTGGAGAAGATGAAGTGGACCCAGAAATGATCAAATACATGGGGAAGAACAGAATAACATGCCTACACAAAATATTGACTGAAGCGTGGGAAAGGAACACGATACCTAAGGAATGGAAAAACAATCTGATAATGCCTATACACAAAAAAGGCGACAAGACCCAATGCGACAACTATAGACCAATATGCCTATCACCCGTGACATACAAAATATATACAAAAATAATACAAAATAAACTAAAGGTGCATATAGAAAATAAGCTAGAGGATGAGCAAACAGCATTCAGAGAGAAAAGGCAGACAACAGACAATATACAGGGTGATTCAAAAGGTATGGTCCAAACTTAGGGGTGTGATTGGTGATGTTAAAATAAGCAAAAAATGCCAATAAACCAATGTCTTATTTCCAACCGTTATCTAGTTACAGAAGTTTCCTTTGTTTTAACTGTGTTCTGCCAAATCACGTTATCCAGAAAATAAGTAAAACAAATGTTAATTTCTTATGGTAGAAGATGTTTCAAACTTGAATTGGCGTAGTTTTCAATAAATGTGGTAATGATGGAGCCATTGATTTTGTGTACGTGATTATGCAGAAATGCATTTTGTGTATGGTTATTACAGCGGAAATGCCCGTGCAGCTATGGTAGAATATGGGAGAAGGTATCCTCACCGGAGACAGTCTGACCACCGAACGATTGCACCAAAATTTGTGTGTAACAGGTAGGGTTAGACCACCTCTTCATGTCGGAAGAAATAACGTGTGCAATAATGATGGCATTATTGGAGCAATTAAATATTCTCCAGTCGTCAGTTTGGCACACACTACATACAAGATCTTGATCTGCGAAGATCCTAGTGGTATCAGCATGACGGGGCACCGTTGCACAATTAACATCAGGCAAGGGATTGGCTAAATCGCTAAGTAATCGCTTTCCATAGCGCTGGTTTCGAAGAGGCAGTCCAGTACTATGGCCGGCGCGTTCGCCTGACATTACTCCACTAGATTTTTACTTGTAGGGTAGATTAAAAGAAAACGTTTATGCAAGGGAAATTCAGGACCATTTAGCTAATAGAATAAATGAAGCTGTTGAAGATGTTCGAAGACATTCTCAACAGTTGAGAAATGTTCGAGATTCGCTGCGTCGGCGTTGCCAACTTTGCATACAAGTACAAGGTGGACATTTTGAACATTTGCTGTGATACTTTTTAATTTTTCTTGTAATTGTATACGTTGTTTGTTAATAATAAATTATCGTAAATGTTGTTATAACTGGAAAACAATTGTGAATCGGACATGAGTTTATTGGTATTTTTTACTTATTTTAACATCACCAATCACACCCTTAAGTTTGGACCATACCTTTTGAATCACCCTGTATACATAATAAGACAACTGATAGAAGGAAGAATTGAAAGGGGAAAAGAAATTATCTTCGCATTTATCGATCTAAAGGCAGCTTTCGATTCAATACAAAGACAAGTAATAGAAAACTGTTTGGAACTAATAGGCACACCGAAGAAATTAATACAAGTCATAAACTCGGTACAGGAAGATACACGAGCAAAAGTGCAAATAAATGGCAATAGATCAGAACCATTTAACATCAGAAAGGGAATAAAACAAGGCGACAGTTTAAGTCCTTACTTGTTTGTAATAGTAATGGACAGGCTACTAAAAAACACAAGACAAAGAACGGAGAAACTGCAGACTACAGTGGGACATAGGAATATGATACCACTCAGAATGGATAGCCTGTTATACGCAGATGATCTACTACTCATAGCAGATAAAAATAGTAAAATGCAAAAGTTGATAAATACATATAGGTATGGATTGAAGAAATAGAAAACCTGAAGATGGAAGTTAATGTAGAAAAAAGTAAAATAATGCATATAAATAAGAAAAGAGATCAGGAACAGAACAAAATACTGTATAAAAATCAACCTATAGAAGAAGTAACCACAATGGAATACTTAGGAATTATTATAGAAAACGACGGGAGAATAGACTTAGAAATAGCAAACAGAATTAAGAAGGCTAACAACATATACTACGCACTAAATAAAACAAGTTTTGGGAAAAGAGAAATAAATGAAAAAACCAAGCTAAATATACCTATATAATACAATAGTGATCCCAACGATCCTATATGAAAGTGAAACCTGGGCACTACAACAGAAGCATAAACCAAAACCGATAGCAGCAGAGATGAAGTACTTTAGGAAGATAGCGGGGAAAACCAAGCTGGATCACATTAGAAATGAGGAAATTATTGGAAAACTAAAACAACAAACGATAACACAAAAAAGTGAGAAGAAGCAATTAAAATGGTATGGACATTTACAGAGATTGGACAGAAACAGATTACCGAAAAAAGTAATGGAAACTAAAGGAACGAGGAAACGGAAAAGAGGGAGACCGAGACTCACCTGGACGAAACACATAGAAGCGATAGGGAAAGCAAGAGGTAAAACGATAGAAGAAATGAATATAATGACAAAGAACCGTAAACGTTGGAAGAAACGGGTAAAGGACACGGAACCCACCAATATCCAACACCCGTGAGGGTATAAAGGATATCGGAGAAAGAAGAAGAAGAAACAAACATGTGATAGCATTAAAAGGGAGCAACTATGGCGAGCAATGGAATTGGTTATGCCAATCAAAAGGACATTAACTGGTACAGAGAAGAGAGTACTGCTAGAAATAAATCGATCAAGAAAATTTGAAGTAAAGAATAGATTAAGGTAGGGGGGGGGTCCATCATCAGGGGTGCTGTTCAATGTAACACTGGAAAAAATTATTAGGAAACGTAGAATAAACAGGATATCACAAGTGTATTTTGCTGTATAAACTAAAACTCTACCTATTCCTAAAAGAATTATAACTTCACTCAAGAATAAATATGTCTGGAGTATAAATGATTGTCTCATCAGATTTCCGAAGAAACATCAAATGAAAAATAAATAGGAAATCCAACATCAGTATGGGTACCTGGTACATTCGCGGGCTACTATAGGTTGGAAAAATGTACATCTTAGAAGATGTACGATATCTATCACAAACATAGTTGAAACACACTGGAATGAAGAGGCCATTCCTGTTCTTCCGACGAAAACCGTATACTTTTTTTTATGGAGATACGAAATTTCGTGTTGGCCACCATTCTACGGACTTAACGTTAGAATAGTAACTATCAGATTGAACTCTAAATCAATTCCCGATAAATGTGGCTATTAAAGATGAAATAAATTTATTGGATTCTATTCTAACTTAACACATCTTACTTTAAGCAAGAGCCCAAATCAAGAAATATTTGGCATATTGAGAGATTTCAAATGGAAGCACATTTGTGGGAAAGTATGGTACAAAAATCAGAAATGACAGACAAAAGCGACTTGTGAACTTCCGTTTCGAAAATAATTCCGCCATAACTAAATACAACACGTCTACACACTTTAGAATCTTCTAACCAGAATTACTGAAACCAATTAGACTTTGCTCTCATCAAAACGCCCTGGAGAAGTTCTTTTGGGCCAACTAAAACCTTATCAAGAGCACAATACGGTTCCGATCACGAACTACTAGTAAGATTCCAACAGAAACTAAAACAACCGCAGAAAGGAATGACTACAGTTGAAGACCAACACTTCTTTCGAATCAAGCTTGAATGGTATACCAATAACACTTTCATCGCAATGGTAAATGACCCTGAAAATATTTGGCAAACAATCAAACATCTCATCAGAACAACAATAACAATTTAACTTGTTAAACGCCAAACAACATTGGATGAAAAGAGAGACCTTTCAAATTGTTGAAGAAAAACAATTGCTAAGAAACTTGGGAAAAATGTCGCAAATAAAGTTTTTATTTTTTAAGAAGACAAATCTAACACAAACAGAAAACACAAAAACGCCTTTCTGAAAGAGATTTATAACAAGACACAAATCAAACAATACTAAATACCTTTTTAAACCACTGAGAAAACAAACCACAGTTCGCCCATGAATTCTGCTGATTAAGGTATGGAGAGCACACTGCACACATTTATTAAAAGGTGGCAAATTAGGAGACAGAAGGAAATAATAATAATAATAATAATAATAATATCTTTATTTAACTACCTTACATATTAAAATGTTTGTAGCAAGTCAACAATTTAACAAAGTTTAACAAAGATGGTCAGTACTTTAATAACAATTACACAAACATTCTGACAATACATACCTACAATAATAACCTTATCATGCTGGAACATCTTTAAATGAAAAATCGTAGTATTCTTTTACGGAGTAAAAAGAGTTATCCAAAAGTAATTGCTTAATTTTGTTTTTAAATTCCTTTAAATTAAGGACCTTATAAGCTAGTGGTAATTTGTTAAACAACTTGACATCTAAGGAGTTACGTGCAGATTTTTCCCGTTTAAATCGTTTCGTGATAATAAGCTCACGAGAACTGGTTTCATATTTGTGATTAACTGAGTGAGTTCGATAGGAGTCAGTATTCTTAAAAATTGCTAGAAGCGAATGAAAGATATATAGGCAGGGTAGTGTCAAAATTCTAAGCTCTTTAAAATATCTTCGACATGATTCCCAGACGGTAAGGTTAGCCATGGTTCTTATTGCTCTTTTCTGTAATATGAACACTTTATGGGCGTGTGATGAATTGCCCCAAACTATAACACCATATGAGATATGGGAATGAAATAGGGAAAAATAAGACATTTTTAAAACGTCTTTACTTACTGATCTTTTAAGATGTCGTAATAAAAAAAGTTGTGAAGAAAGCTTACGTGTTAAATTCTCAATGTGTGGAAACCAATTCAAATTCGAGTCTACAGTGATTCCAAGTAGTTTGACTTGGTTACTTGAATCAGGCCTATTTTTGTACGAAAATATGACCCTCTGAGTTTTTTCTTGATTTAGTTTCAAGCTATTCGCAGTAAACCAATCCGCAGTCTTACCTTCATTACTATCTAATACATTTAATAACTTATTGTAATCATTCTCAGCACACACTAACGTTGTATCGTCAGCAAACAGTACACATCTAGCGGGATCCATATAATAGATTAGGTCATTAATATAGATCAAAAAAAGGAGAGGTCCAAGGATGGATCCTTGCGGTACCCCTTTCCTAACATACCTATTCTCAGATGCTTTATTTCCAAAAAATACGAATTGCTGGCGTTCAGACAAGTATGAGTGTATTAACAACAGAGGAATCCCCCTGATTCCATAACACTCAAGTTTCCCCAAAAGTTTAGGGATATCAACGCAATCGAACGCTTTGCTGAGATCGCATAGTGTTGCCGCTACATGTTTCTCCATTTCGAGGTTACCTACTACGTCTTCTATAATAACCGACACTGCTTGTATTGTTGAGCATTCTTTACGAAACCCAAACTGCAAGTTATGAAGTAGCTTATTTTTTTCAAAATATTCATACAGTCTAATTTTTAGGAGTTTTTCAAAAATTTTACTGATAACTGGTATAATAGAAATTGGCCTATAATTACCAAGCATGGTATTATCCCCATTCTTTAAAATAGGTATTACCTTTGTCAGTTTAAAAGCTGTAGGATATACACCCTCAGAAAAACAACGGTTAACAAAGTATGTTAAAAACTCAAGTATGATATTGCAAGAACATTTAATGAGTTTACTATTTAAGTCATATGCGTCCGGACAGTTGGAATCGCTTAAACTGTAAATTGCACTTTGAACTTCCTGGGACGTAACAGGAGAAAGGAAAAAAGATGATATTACGTTGACATGTTTTTTAACAATGTCCGTAGAATCCAATTTGGGAGCAGGTAGTGTTTCAACTATGCTTTCAGCTACCGTACAAAAAAAATTGTTCAAGCCATTATGATCCAAAGGAATGTCATCTGATGAGGGCTTAATATTATTGCGCTCATAGTTAATAACCTGCCATGCATTCTTGGAAATCCTACCCGAGTTTGATATATATTGGTCATATGCGTCCTGTTTGGTCTTATTAATAGTGAAATGATATAATTTCTTGAAATTTTTAAAAGCTGCTTTATCAGCATTGTTTTTAGTTTTATCGCAGATTACTTTCAAGCAAGTCAGTTTATCTCTCATTAATCTTAACTCAGTGTTAAACCACCTAACAGGCGGTTTGTTTCGATATTTAACAACTTTTAGGGGGAAAATCTCACGAACGACAGTCTGAAATGTAGATATTAATATATCAGCTAATTCGTCTACGGTATATGAGCTTCTAGAAAGCAGATCCCACTTTACCTTAGAAATGGCGGAAACGAAACGATCTACACCTTTGTCAGTAATTATCCTCCTTGGAATTTTATTACTTGTCTGATACAGTAGAGCATTTTTGTCAGTTCGTATTTTTATAAATTGCCCGGCATGGTCTGACAGTGAAGGGTCAATGACACCTGACTCAAAATTGTGACTTGGCAAATTAGTCATAATATTATCTATACAAGTTGCCGAGGTTTTAGTTATTCTAGTATAATCCGTGATAGTTACAGTAAGGTCATAAGTACACATCAAGTTAACAAGTTCAGTCGCTTCCCTGCCCATTATCTTAAAGTTAACATTAAAATCACCAACTACCACAATGTCATTGTTAATATTACTTACTGAATTTAATAACTCCTCGAACTTACTCAGAAATAGCTCAAAGTTACCCTTACCCGATCTGTAGACAGAAATTATGACGGTGTTCATACCTTGAATAGTTAATCCGCAAAATTCCGCATGCAATTCAACGCAGTAGCTCTGTAATGTCATTTGTTTGTATTTAAGGCCCTCCTTGACAAAAATAGATGTTCCACCATGTCTAACATGTGTCCTACAAAAATAGGAAGCAAGTTTAAAATTATTTAAGTTAATATTTTTTAAACACAATTCATTCAGCCAGTGCTCGCTAATGCAAACTACGTCGTAACTTACATTTTCTAAGTACAGTAAAAGTGCACCTACTTTATTAGAAAGGCACTGGATATTATAATGAAAAATTGTAATGTAATTTTTCATACCAAAATGTGGTACGTTTATATTTGGTTTTGGAAAGTTCTTAATATTTAATTTTGTTGATACGTTGTCGCAATCACCTTGACCATTTTCGTATTTCCGCTCAGCAATTATAGTTGCTTCGTCCTTGTTTGTCGAAAAAACCTATTCCTGTTGTTAGAGTAGGGCTTTATTAGTATATTATTTCCCCACAAATCTTGATTCATTATTTTATCTTCGTCGCCCAGCTTTATTCCTACTTTAAACGATTTATATGTGTCAAATCTGGTTCTTAAGTCAACGCAGGTTTCCGCCTTAATTGAATATTTGTTCAGGAAGGCAATGATGTCTTCGCTTTTATATCTAGTTTGCACCCTTGTCAAGAAGAAATAAGCGCAGTGTTGTACTCCGCATATCTCCGCATCACTGTTTTGTCCGAGAACCACTTTTTTGAAGCTGTGCCGTTTACTACCAGAAGCCATTTTAAAATCATTACCATTACTATCGGTTTCTGTTTGCTTATTAGAGTCGTTGCCCAGGTCTATGATTTCCTGCATAACTTGACGTTGATTGACTTCAAGTACAGCAGCATTTAATTTTCCCTTATTGATAGTGCTGGTATCTCGTTGCTTCTTGATAATGCTGGTATCTCGTTGCTCATTATTTTTGTCCTTAACGTTATCCTGTTTTTGGGGAACAATTCTATTAACAATAGTTTTATTGATTCGGTGTTGCTCTTTTTGTGATGGTAACGACTGCGTGGCCTTGCCGTATGTACGAATTTTGCACGTACAGCTTGCACCATTCGACGAAGTTTGCAAGACATTATTCAGAAGTAAAATTTGTGCTTGTAATGCATTAATCGTAACCGCCTGATTAGCAATCAGTGCGTCTTTTTGTGATGATAACTCTTTAAGATACATGATATACACAAAAGTAGAAGAAGAACCCGAAATAATAGAAGCGGTAGGGGAAATTCGTCCATCTCAAAGTGGGTTATGATATACTATGAAATAAAAACAAGATGTCTTGTTTTTATTTCATAGCTATAGACTGTTCAAAAACCCAATAAAACGCCTGACGTAGATGATATGCCCAGGGAAATATTTAATTAAGGCAGTGGGAAAATATAACAAGTAAAACTAGTACACAAATTATGCGAAACCAAATAGGCAATTAAAATACGGCCTTAGCATCGGGAAAAATCTGCATTTGTCCCAAAACTCAAAAAGAGATCTAAACGCAAAATGTGAGAATTGTCGACTAATTATTTTGATACCTCACGCTAGTATATTTTTCGTTAATATAATTAATGAAACGTTAAAACCACAGATGAGTAAATCTCAAACTTTGGACTAATAATAGTTGACGTCTGAGAACTAGAAAGAAGAAGTAGACTCAGACTGGGAGTTTCGAAACAGTATTACACACAAACCGAGATTTTAATTCAGGCAGAACACCAAACATCAGACCATGTTGGTATTAAGAAATAAATGAAGCAGAAATACGACGCTTAGGTGGTTGTTGAGTGGACTGAGTAACTCAGTGACTACCGTTACTGGTCTCATTCCCGAACAAAGAAAGAAGGTTGGGCGTAGAACAACCAACAACTTAGTTCCGTAAACTGCTGTTGTTATAAAAACTCAGAATGCAACTCAACAGCGATCTTGAAAACGTTTAGAAGCCAATGATATTGATAACGATCTCAGATTCTTCAGATTCAACGTCCTACCACCGTATAAAGCGGAAGCACTAAATTATCTAAAAGACAACATGCCCACGTACAAAAATAATATGGCAGCTATACAAGAGGAAAGAAACTAGAACAATAGAACTAGGAGGATAACCAAAACCATTGGCCTAGAAATCAGTGAAGCAAAGACAAAGGTAATGATATCATTTCAAACGGATATGGTAGAATAGGCTTAAGTAACTTAAGTAGAACATAGGTAACCAGAACTTCGAAGTTACCTTGCAGATTTGGGATCATTTATTCATAACGATTAAACACAGGCAAAGAATAAACAAAAGGGTCGCCCTAACTGTAGTACTGTGGGCTAAGTAAACAATGTCATCCCAAGCTACTCGCTAGAAAATCAAATACTATATCGTTTTCTTTTTCTTTCGGTGCCATGTCCATTACGGACATTGGTGAGGGGGGCTAAAACCACATATTTAAACGGTTTGGCATCGTGAACTTTGTTATACCCCTTTTAAACCAGGAAAATGTGTTTGTGCTTGTGATCATGTATAAATGTGTAACGTGTATGTGTCTTATTACTGTCTGCAGTCAACCGGTTGATAGATAGCATCGTTAATTCGAATCAAAAGATTTGGAACAATGTAAAATCCTTATCACTGCGTGACATTCGAACCCGAGACTCCTAACTAGAGTCCAACCACTACACCAACAAACTTCTCGCCCATGTTGTAAAAAAAACCTAATTAGATCTGTTCCTACATAGGCTTCTAAGGCGTGGCCCCTCCACAAATCCAGGAAGTGGCATTTTAACGCAAAATACTACGGAAGATTTATGGAACGGTTGGTATATGGCGAATGAAATATAACTTCGAGTTGTATAGACTATACCAGTATGAGCGATGCGATTAAAATTGGTAGACTTGGATGGGCTGACTACTTGGCGAGGATAAACAATGAACAACCTACCAAAAAACTGCTGTTAGGAAAGCCGGAGGGTCTAAAAAAAGGTGAGGGTGTCTTAAAGTTAAGGGGTTGGGGGCAGTGGAAAGAGACCTACAAAAACACTTGAAAGACCACCTTAGAGGAGGCTAAGGTTCAGGGTTGTAGCGTCACAAATGATGGTGATGATGATATCAGACCGGGATATATCCTCTCTACACTGCTGCCATCATTTACAAAGGGTACATTACGAGGAGAATATTCAAAGTTTGAGATAGAGATGATGTTAATGGAGACGCAAACTTCAATAACTTAAAGCATCAGCGTCCTTTTGGCAAATACCCTAGACCTAGAAGAACCGTCAAAATTGAAACGGAACAGAACAACAAGTATGGTCTTGTCTAGACATTAATTATCTTCTTCTTCTCCTTATTTTATTATAGGTGTTAAAAATCTGTTTTTCTTCATCCTACGAGTGAACGAGTGGTTTCATGGTGTCTCTGCAGACGAAATAAACCAACTTTCCACCCATATTTTTTGTGGCCTACCTGGTCTTCTTTTTCCTTGGGGTTTTGAATTTTTTCAATCTTTATTAGTCCGTTGTCTGCAGCTCTTTCTATGTGATCATTCCACTCGTTACGCCTTTTCTTCACAAATTTTGCGACATCGGTAACATTACACTGTTCCCTGATAACTTGATTTCTTATTCCGTCTAGTTTCGTTTTTCCTACAGTGGTCCTGAGTGTGTTCATTTCTGCGGTTTGTAGTAGTTGTTTCGTTCTTTTTGTGTCGGCTCGGGTTTCGGCTCCATAAGTTAGTGTTGGTCTGACTATTGTTTTATATATTTTCACCTTGCTGTCAACTGATAGGTATTTGTTCCTCCAGGTTATGTCTCCCAGGTAGCCTGAAATTCTTGCCCCGTTCCACGTCTGTCATTTCACTTCTCCGTAATTGTTTCTATCGCTTGTAGCATTCATATATATTATGAAAAAACAAAAATAATGATAGTAAATGGGATGCCGAACAGTTAAATGCCAGGAAAATAAAACATTATCCGGTGTTAACCATGAATTTGGTGCTCTATATGGAGGCAAATTAGATACGGGATGGCTAGAAGAATAGTCAAAAGCATTTCCAGTACTCCTATGTAGCGTACAAATACGAACACTGAAGGCTAAATTAATAGAACAAACGAAGACTAGATTCGCTTGAAATAAAACCTTACATATTCCGTGAATGGCTAGAAGAACGTATTTCTCTGAAATAATAACTCCCATATATTAAAACTTTTTAGTCATTTAACCGAAAGAGAAGGAGGCAATTTATGAAGACTGGTAGTACAAGAAAAAAGGGAGAGGCCCATCTCAAAGGCAGATTTTCAAGGCTTGGAATCGACCAACAACTGGGACAGCTACAATAACCAAATGAAGTGCAATATGATCACGACTCTTCTGCCAAGATGAAAACGAAGAAGAAGAAGAAGACTAAATCTGGATTTTATAAAATTGTCTATTTTTACAAAGTTTTTTAATACACTTAACGAAAAATACGTAATTTGTTACTTACATTGCCCAAATCAACTTTCTTAAGGTATCCTAGATAGTTAGCCGTACGCTTAGCTTCCTCCTCGTTGAAGTAAAGCCAATTATGCAAGCCCGAAACAGTTTGACCTTTAATCTCTGCCAAAAATACATGTTCAAAACCACTCGATCCAATTCTTCCGCCTCCACGTGAATACATGTTAAACCAAATTTCTTTCAGTACACTTCGGAACTCCTTCGGATCTCTACCAATTTTTCCTAAAGCAATTCCTAGTTAACAACCATTTTTAAAGTAGCATAAAATTTTTACCTTTGCTTATGAGGAAATTCCTGGTTTGCTGCATTACCGAGGTAGATAACAAAGCGTCTAACAAATTATTTTCTTCCTCCCTTTCTTGGGCACTGACATGTTCGTTAACGTTTGTTTCCAGGATATAATTGTTGTGCAGAAGCATCAATTTTGATATCGTAGGAATGGTGTAGGCCTCTTTTTGAATAGTTAGCAACCTAATCGAACATTATTTACAAAACTGGATTTCTAAAGAAACTTACTTACGGTTGGGGTGCTTCATCGTTCTTCGAACCAGAAGTCGTTTTGCCCTGATAATTAACGGTAACATATTGAGCTGCGTTATTGACATCCCTCTGTAAAAGACTTTCAGAAAATTCTCTTAACTCATTATCTTGAACATCGTTCGGATTTTGTTGCGTTTGCTGAGATCCTCTGGAAGGACCACTTTCGACAATGTGGGTCCCTGAAGGAGATCGTGGAATATTTTGAGCATTTATAGATTGAGTGGTAGGTCGCACCCATGTTGGTGGATTTTGAGTTTGTTGGTTTTGATTACGTCGTCTTTGACCCAATTCAGGCCATGGTGTAGTTTGAGGTCCAGAATTTGGCCAACTAGGATTTACGGGGTAGGCAGTTTGGTTACCAAGTCGGGGCCATGCGTTAGAATTCGTGTTGGAAGAAAGTGGTAAGGCCTGATTGTTTGTTGAATAGGATGTACCCAAACCTTTATTTAGTTCATTAATTTTTAATTTAACTAAATTTATAAAGTTATTCCCATCACCCAAGAATGTTTATCGATCGTAGATTAGCTGACTAAACTTATGAAGGTGAAATATGGAAAATGATAAATTTGAAATGACCTATTTTTTATTCAATTTTATTACCTACCACAAAGCTTTTTATTAAAAAAAAATCATATGGGTTTAAAGAAGAATTACTTACGTATTGACAGTGCAAATTTTTTGATGATAATAATAATAATACTTTATTTACACAAAATCCAAAGTACGCGAATTTCGATAAAATTAAGAAACTGATACATTTTTCTCAGATAATTACTCAAAGTTTGCCAAATTCTGCATCGTAGGTATCTAATATATACGAGGGCGGGATTAGAAGTTGTGCCAATCAGTATTAATAGATGGCGTCAGTAAAGCTGCATATGTCAGCAGACAAACGACCAAATTTCGTTCCATTCGAGCTGTTGGCTTGCTTTTGGTAGCTATAAGAATCAGATAGTGCGTTGTATTCTGAGAAAATGTAGAACACTGAATATTGCTCAGTTATCAAATATATATATTTTTAAATATTCGCTGGACCTGGCACTCTCCGATTATTATATTTTTCCAAACTTAAAGAAATGTTTGGCTGGAAAGAGGGGGGGGGGGATTTGAAGCATTTGAATAGACAACAAGAGTAAACTACCTTTATTATTAAAACTTAAAAAAAATATTATAACAAAAATTTGATTATATTTAAAAGATAATGTCAAATATAAAGTATCACTGCGTTACAGTGTTTTTAATTTATTTTAGATAGTAATTAGTATGATTTCTTTTTCACTAAAGGTCTACTAAATCCTATGCTATTTTGTTTTGAAATACAAATATTCATTTCGAAAAGGCACACAAGAAATAATTCTAGTTTTAAGAAGTTTTATAAATTGCAGGCGCATTTCTTGTTGCAATATTTGTTTTTATCAATAAAAATAAAAATTGTTGCTAGTGTGTCTTCTGTAAGCGAATAATTGTATTTAAAAACAAAATATTAACATTGGCTTTAACAATGCTTTACTGAAAAAGGAAATGGTTTTTTAGAAAAAGACGAATGCTATTTATTAGTTGTTAGTTGTCCAAACTATAGGTACATCCATATTATTGTTCCTTTTAGATTTCAGTGTTTTTAAACTTATAATCACGACAATTTTTTTAGTGGGAGTGGGTAATATACAGGGTGATTCAAAAGTATTGTCATTAAATTAAATGGATATAATGCTGACCTTAATAGAAGTACATTACAGTAACAATAAAGTTTTTCGTGATTTTTGTTTATTTTAAATTTTGTTACACACTTTTGAGAACCGCTGGCTAATATGCATTTAAAAAACCTGCGATAGAAATTTGACCCTGCAAAAATAAATGAAACATTCCACAATTACAGAACTGACATTAACCTACATACACATACCTGGACTCTCTTATCAGTATGAACAAGAAAGACGTTTGATAAATTTAGATTTTGAATGTAAACAGAATTTTTGTATTGATTTTTTAAATTTTTTTCTGAGCTTACCGTTAACTTGCGACACATGGTTTATTGAGAAAAGTTGTTCTATTTAATATGCTCTACCTACCTTTAAAATTAATGGCAATACTTTTGAATCACCCTGTATTTAGAAACTAAACTATTTTTCTATTGAAGGGTTTACAGACGTTTGATGAGCAATAAAAAACTGCGAAATCATGACTGAAAACTTATGAAAGGAATTGTCGGGAATTTCCACTGTATTAATCAGATCATAGAAAGTTGATATAAAATATTCTGACGTACCTTAAAAGAAATGAATTAAGCTAGGAAGTATTTAGCATTTTAACGCAAGAGCGAGTTCACTAGGAAATGATAAAGTAGTAGGAAAATATGGCGAAGAAATTATAAACGACTCTAGTGGAAGATTAATAGAACTGCAAAACATAGAATATCTAGCTGTAAATTCAGAGGCAAAGTTCGACATTTTCATCAACGACGGTGTCATTATAATCCCGTCATACTGCAACGACCGGCAGCGATCGACTACGATCGACCGGTTCGAACTTTAGGGCTTGTTCGAAATTTTGGTCGGTGGTCAATGAACAGTCAATGAGTTTTCCGTTATTTATAAAACACCGTATACACGTTAATCGGGTTCTAGCAGTGAAATTGTTGATTTTATTATTTATATTTATTAGTATTATTCAATGGAGGGGTGGACAGCCGAAAAAATGGACAAATTAATTTGTTTAGTTAGAGACAATCGGTCATTATATGCTCAAACATTGCCGGTATATTCAATCACGATGACGACATTTTTTTACTTCAAAAAAGTTAGGGTATTTTAATTTTTATGACACGAATAAAGGCAATTACAGAAAAAATTATCAGCTTCTTGTAAATAAATGTAAACCACAGAACATTAAACCTTAGTGTAAACTATGGCCGACTGTGGTCGACACATTCTGTGTGACAACTTTAAAAATTGGCCGATCGTAGACGGTCGATATCGGTCGATCGCTGACGGTAAAAGCGCTGTCTGACACCCGCCTAAAGCAAGTTGATCAAGTCAAATATTTAGGAGGTTCTTTAAATTGTTTGTGGTGGGATAAGGGCATATCCCTTAAAAATAAAAAGGGTATAGGGGAGGCAATGGTTGAATCCGTGTTATGCTATGGCAGTGAAATTTGGACGATAAATTCGGAGATGAGAAAAAAACTTAATGCTGTTGAGGTGGACTACCTACGAAGAAGCTCAAGAATTTCTAGGAGGGAATGAATGACTAACGACCAAATTAGAACAACTTAGATCAAGAAAAACGTTAGTCGACAGAATAGACAGAGATAGAGAGACGAAACTTAAAATGGTTTGGTCATCTAATGATGGGAGAAGATAGATTGCCAAAAAGAGTTCTTGAATGGTCGTCACCAGGAAGAAATAAGCGTGGAAGGCCGCGTTACTCGTGGAATGAAGGAGTTAGACGAGCAATGGCTGACAGAAATTTAACCGAAGATCAGGTGATGGATAGAGAGGCATGGCTGACATTTTATTATAGAGATTCTAAAAGATAGTAGCTATACTAAATTTCAAATAATTATCTCAAAACGCAAAATATTAAAAAAAAATTGAAACTTCGCCACCCTGTATATCGAAAATGGCGCATTTTTGATCATGTGTATATTAACATTTTTTTCTTATTTTGTTGAGTACTATCACCCCCTGAAATATCTGCATGACATTAAATAACACCCTGTATTGTATTTACAATACAAACTGAAGGCCCAAAAAGGATCCTGAAGGAATTTAATACATTTATAAAGTAATTTAGTTACCTAGCGTCCAGTAAATAATATTACATTACGTTTTCATTTAACTTAAAAAAATGTTCTAGCTTTTTACGTGAAACGTTGTGTTACGCCAAAATCTAGGAGGTCGTGGTAAATACATTGGGTTGACATCACGAACTTGATTTTAAGAGCCTGGCCTTACGTCCTGGGCATATGCCCAGTTTAAGTGTTCTCCGTATGGCGCTAGTAAACACCTAACAAGTTATTAATTGCGGGAAATTTAAAAAAACAAATTTTAGCGCAGACCATTTTTGAAATAAATTGAGTGGAACATTAACCGGTGTTAGGATGTATGTATATTCTTCGCGATTATTAATTTTGCGTTGAATAGTTAAAATTTGGTTATATTTGTGTTTTATTGTTCTCCGTTTTCTGTTCGAATTTATTGCTGATATTATTAATTTTAATACTTTTCCAACAACAGCTTCTTCTTCTAAACTATTGTATAGAAGCTGTAAAACCTTTAAAGCGGGCAAGTAATCTCCACCACCGTAAATTATATATATATTTTTTCATTGTTGTTATTTCTACCTCTTAAACATCAAACAAAATTTGTTTTTAAAATTACATTTAGTTTGTGTAATTTTGTTGTCTTGAGTCCGTTACTTTTCTCAGTAGTATTATGTAGATGAGGGCATTAACTAGGCAAAAAGAAATTCTAAACAATAAAAGTAGGTAACTAGATAAATTGAGGATATAATAGTAACAGAACTGGCGTATGCAGATGATCTGGTGTTGATCACAATGCATTGAGAATATTAAAAAGAAATTACAATTAGCAATACAAAATATAATATAAATTCACTTAAAAGCAAGCTGATTTTAGAATGTACTTACTATATAATTGGTACAAGGGATAATCACCTCCCTCCCTTCATTAACCCCCATAAGAAAGTAGTGGTTATTCTCCGGTTAAATAAACGTTTTAGAAAACTATGAATGGATCTAGATCGAAGTCTAAGTTTAAGTATGCTTTGTTGTAATAAATATCTTACCATTTTAGAAAAACTTGTTCGAATGAAGGTTACTACTATAATAATGAATCTAAAGATAGCATGAATAATAACAATGAAATTGTTGATAATATATTATAGTTACCATATTAAATTAAATATTACTTACTATTATTCTATAAGATAATAAACACACCACAATTGCAAATTTAGAATATAACTTCTCATAAAAATAATTTTGATTCAGCATCCCATCCTATGCTACGCCACTGGTTCAGTATCTTTCAACATGGCAGCATGCGCGTTTTATCACTCGTTTTATCGCATTTTATATAATAATTTAACGTGAATAAAAGCCAAGGAAACATTTTTGCTACACGATCAATAATGACAAAATACAGATAAGGACATGGTATGAATATGAACGATAACACGAACAATGTTTAAACACCAAATAAATAAATACTAACATGTCATACTTACACAGTATTTCAAGTATTATGGAAAAACATAAAATGAGTAAACAAGCTGCGAGTTGAGCTGTGTTATCCATCTTATCACGTATACTTGAGTAATAAGCAAACAGAGTATACGCTAGCAGAAAGTTGGTACCGTTATGGATTAATAAATCTTAAAATGTGGTTGATCTGCTAATTATTATACTTAGAGACAAACATTACTTTCTGAAAGTAGTTTTGAGTGTGTAAAAACAGCTACTTAAGCCATGGTCGTCTCATGCATATTTTATGTTTGGGTAACTTTCACTTCAATCGCGCGGAATTCCTTTACTTTTATTTTGCTTTAATTTTAGAAAAAGAAAGTGAGAAAAGGTTGAAGCATTATGTTGTTAAGTTGTGAAGAAATAGTTTTAAAGAGCTAAAAAGATAAAACTTGTGCCATTAATAATGGTTTGAAATTGGGAATCGCTTTGATTTGCAACATCAACTTTTGAGAAACAGAAGTCAAAATACGTATCAAGAATAAACAATTTTAGATTTTTATCAAGTTTAAAGTTTATTGAAAAGCAATTTAAGGTTATTTCTAAACTATTTAAGTCTCCAGGAATGCCGTTAATCATTTTATATATTTTTAAAGTAAATTATTAACGAATCTAATTCGAAGAATATCTTGCTGCAATATGCATTTTGAATGTGAAATTGTATATTTTCAGGTTTAAGATTCAAATCGGGATATTTTCAAATGTTGGTAGCCATAAACATAATTTTTGTTTTAAATCGATAAGGTCTATTTTCGTGGGAGGTTTTTAAAGTTATTATAGAACTAATTTCGAGAATCTTTGGAAAATAGATACATATTGAGATGATATTAATTGGTGTTTACAAATTTATTGTTCATGAAGTAAAAATTAATTAATTATTTAATGCGGATTTAGTTATATTGAAAAAAATTTAATATAAAAATTTAGATAGCTAGGTTATTTATTAAGGGTTGAAAATGTAAATACTATTATTGTTGTAAAATATGAATAGCTAAATAGGATTGCTATAGAAAAGTTAAGTACAGTATTTTTCATCTAGCATTTGGGTTGATGTCAACTTGCCCCGTCCAAAAACTGTCTGTTTAGACACGCATTCGTGCGCAGTAGGTAATGACAACCTAGTTTAGAAAGAGATGAAGTATAGAGTATAGTTGGATTGTGAATTTATCAACGCACTGTTGATAAATTCACAATCCAACTGACGACACAACCCAAATCCTAGGTGAAAAATACGGTAGTTACGGTTGTCCTGAATAAAAAAGCAATTTTTCAATTGGATAAAGAATTTTCGAAAAACCAGGGAGACAGTAAACAAGATTCAAGATAAACAGACAGTAAAAAATAATTTTGCGAAGAGGAAGTAAAAATCTTACAGACAAAAATAAATACGAGTATTATTAAATTAAAATCTTAATAATATTTGAAGTTGAATAATTCTATTTGTCTTCCATCATAATAAGTGGGAAAGAATTGAAACTGTATAAAATTGGATTGAAGGTAAATTTTGATACTTGAATAAATAATAAACTGGAATTGAAAATGGTTCAATAATAAGGACTGGTTGTTGGTAATCCGTTTGGAATTGAAAATTGTTCAATGCAATTTTGTAATATCATAACAATATGTATGTCCCGTCATTCCTGGGGGGAACATAGGTCTTCCACGAAGAGTTTCCGTAGCTACGGCTTTCATTTCGTTTCATGACTTTCCTATTTTCCGTGCTTCATCTATATAATCGTTTTTCTCTATGTACGTTTTGGTCTTCCTGCCTTGGGGTATTAGTCCAGTGAAATTAGACATTGCTTTTCGGAAAAATTCCCGGAAAGCTGGTTTTTCGTGAATATCTCGTTGACGGTTACTTTTACTGAAAAAATATTTATTATCAAATTTGTAGCTTAGGAAATCTCCTACAAAAAAGGTATATTGACTTTTATTCATAGGAGTAACCGTTTTGGAGATAATGCGATCTAAAAAGGCATGTATGTATACGTCACGTGGAAAAAAGACTGGATAGTCGACGTCAATAAAATGGAACTTCTGGCGAGAAACATACAGCAGGAGGAAATTAATAAAAAAGCTATAGAGAATCTAAACTACTCCGCAATCGAATTTAACGAAATCCTGACCGTGGCCTGTAAAGACAGAGAGGAAATAAAGGAAGGACCCCGAATTACTGGTGGAACAGGTAAATCGCTGAGCTACGGAAGGAATGCATGAAAGTTAGAAGGGTCATGTTTAGGGGTAATGCTAACGGTGACCTGACGATTGAGAAAAAACAAGCACGGCAAACAAAATATGCAGATCGTAGAAGAAACTTGAAAATAAAACAATGCGAAGGAAAAAGCATGGGCAAAACTACATATGTAGGTTGGTTAACGAAGATGCTTGGGACCAGGGATATAAGCTAGTGAGGAATAAGCTAAACCTAGGACCGCAAGTCAACTTAGACAACGAAGAAAAGATGGAGGTAGTTAAGAAACTTTTCCCGACTGGAGCCAAATCATTCCAAGGGACATCTACAACCAGACAAACCATGGAAGCTTTACGGAAGAAGAAGCCCAGCAGGTGGCAAACAAACTTAAAAATAACAAAGCCACCCGATCATATACCCGCAGAAGTTATCAAGGTTGCGTTAACAAAATGCACTGGTTACTGCATGAAAATGTTCAACACGATCTTTAAAGATAAGGACTTCCCCGGCATATGGAAAAAGGCAAGGTTGGCACTCATTCCAAAGCCAAAAAAGGTTAATCACGATAAAAACACCTTCAGGCCCATATGCATTTTAAACGCAATAGCTAAGGCGTATGAATATTTATTATTAAATAAATTTAGGGAAGTTTTAGCAAACGAAAATTCAAGAACGCAACTTAACGAAAGACAATTCGGTTTTCGCACATGGAAATCGTGCATCGATGCTATGGCTTTGATTAAGAACACCGCAGAGGAAATCAACCAGGGGGATTACAGAACTAGGGATTTATGCCTTCTTATAACTGCGGATGTTGAAAATGCTTTTCACAGTGCCCCGTGGGACGGCATAGTCGCAGACTTAATTCGTTGGGAGATGCCACCCCCACTAATAAGCACGGTTGTCTCTTATTTTACAAACAGATGGCCGGACCTAGAAGAAGATCTCCAGATAGAAGTTAGGAGGGGCATCCCCCAGGGCTCAGTCCTGGGTCCCCTCTATGAAATCTATACTATAAGGCCATCTTGGAGCTCGAGATGCGCACGGGCGTTACTAAGGTTGGCTACGCAGACGACTTAGCCATTATAGTCAGAGGCAGAACTGAAGAGGATCTCAAAGATAGAGCCCCTTGGTAGAATTGCCACCTGAACTAGGAAGAAACAGCTTAAACTTGCTCCTCAGAAGACCGAAGCAGTTATTTTGATAGCCAGAAGAAAAATAGTGTCGATAAACCTAGAAATTGCCGACACCAAAATAGTAACGGTAGAAGCTCTAAAGTAGTTAATGCACCCTGTAGTTGGAGTGCAGCAGCATAATTTTCTGACCATGGTTATTGAGCCTTTTTAGACGTGTAGTAATTTTTGAATTGTCTCTTGTTATTGTTGCGTTTTTCTGCTTATATTCAATTAATAAGATTGCTTCAGCATCCGAAAACACTGTAGCCATCAAGTTTCTTGTCGAAGATTGCAACCTTGCCTTTTTTGATGGTAAAATTCCCTTGTATACCCACTGCACCAATTTTTATTTCGTCGATAGGTTCCAGGAATATACCCAAATCTCATCACCAGTTATAATTTTTGAAAAGAAGTCTTCATCTTCAGGCCAAAGTTGCCACGTTTTCTTCGCAAATTTGTTACCTACGTAAACACTTCTTATTCAGGAGTGAGCAATTACGGAATTCAATATGCTGGCATTTTTATAATCTCCAAACCCCATCTGATATTTCATATAAAATTACTGAAATTTTCATTCTTTTCGATCTGTCAAAAACCAAATCTTCAACGTTTTTGATGTTTCCCTTCGTTATTGCTTCCACAGACCCTTGCACTTTGGGCAATTCTGAATTAATTTCCTGTCTCATCTTCCCTATATACACCAATAATTATTGTCATAAAAATTTTGCTTCATTTGTCTTTTTGCCAAGAAGATTGCAACGCTTCCATATTCAAACTTTACTTCGTTCATTTTGTTGTACTAAAAGCGCCGTAGAAACTGCCAAACTCCTTGGATTTGGACTAAACCTGGTAACTGACAAATACCACATTTGTTCGTTTGCTTGTTTATTCTGCGAAATCTAACGAATAGCAGGGACTTAGCTTGAGAGTTAAAAGCTGCCATTGCTATTTGCTATTTTCATATTTACGTAGATTTCATAAAATCGCATCATGGGAAAATGTTAGGTTTAGTCTTCTGATCGGAATTGCAGATGTAGCTTCCCATAGTGATTTTCGTATTGTCAAGGTTTATAACTACTTCCAAAAGGGTAGTTCATTTTTGTATTAAATAGAGTTTTTGGTTTTCTGATTACATGAAAATGGTGGCTGTTTCAAGTGTATGATCCAGGCCAATTTGTTAGGATCTACGTTTCAAACAGCTTATTTCTAAGTTGGATGGAAATGCTTGTGAGTGATTTTTCAGAAGTCGGCTCAACCTACCAAAGGAGGCCTATGTTAATATTTTTCTTCTATTCATATTTATTTCTGTCGTCTGGTTCTCACAACTTAGTGTTATCATGTGCCCAAGAGACATAACTATTAGCATTTTGAATTTTGTCATTTTTAACTATGATGTGCGGGTTTTCCTTGCATGTTATCATTAACATCGTAAGTTTTTAAAATCATCTTCTAAGGCAAGTATGAACAGCTTTATGACAGAGTGTCATCCTGTCGTATTCATGTCATATCATGGAGCTATATTGTAGATGCTACATGTTGGTATATGTAATCTATAAGTTGCGTATATCTCCAGCCTATTCTTGCGTTATTAAGAGCTTCCTCAATTGCTCTATCAAATCGAATGCTTTTTGGAAACCCACAAAAGCAAGAGATACGTAAGTCAAAGTTGTATTCTACATCTTTTATAGCAGTAGGTACCTTCATTGTTAACAGGTGGTCGCAGGTGCTATACATTTTCCGAAAGCCAGCTTGTTCTTTTAGCAGCAACCTAATGGTATTATCTACAGGCCAGCCTACATATTGGCCAATTGATATGAGAAAAATCCCTGACGTGATAGACTTCGGCATCATTACAGGTATTGATGTCAGGCTATGCAAAATAGAATCCTGTCTAGATCTTTCATCTGATCATTCACCGGTTATAATCACACTCAACCCGTGCATACTGGAAAAACAAAAGCGACCAACATTGTATAGTATTAAAACGAATTGGGAACTGTTTAGAACATTTTTAGATGATAAGATTGAACTGAAGGTACCACTGAAAACCCCGGAAGGCCTTGACATTGCAGTTACCGAACTTACTAAAACAATACAAAATGCAGCCTGGAAAGCAACACCAGATTCTAACCGGTGTACTCTTAAATAAAAATGCCCCATAATAGTTAAACAAAAAATACAAGAAAAAAGAAAGCTTCGTAAAATATGGCAGACTACAAGAAGAGAGAACGACAGAAAAATATTTAATAAAGCCACAAAGGACCTGAAGCAATTATTAGCGCAAATAAAAAATCAATCCATCCAAGAATACTTGAGCAACTTATCTCCATCGGAAGCAACAAAATATTCTTTGTGGAAAGTCACAAGAAAACTGAAAAGATCTCAAGTGCCTGCTCCACCAATTAAGGATCAAAACAATAAATAGGTTAAAAGCGATAAAGAGAAGGCGTTAGTATTTGCGGAACATCTCGCAAAAGTGTTTGAACCATACAATATGCCCACCCCAGAACATGAGGAGAAAATCTGGAAATTTCTTACAGCACCATATCAAATGGATCCCCCAATAAAAAATATCAGCCTCGCAGAAGTCAAAGATACAATCTTGCAACAAATAAATCCAAAAAAAGCACCAGGGTTCGATTTGATCACCGGGAAAGTCTTGCAAGAACTCTCAGAGACAGGATACAAAGCCATACAGCAAATATTCAATGCAGTTGTAACGAATTGCATCAGCAGCCGCGGAGAGCAGGTGCGAGATCACATGCGTCATCCGCCACTAGAAGTTTCTTGGCGCGATCGATAATTCTAGGCACCCGTATAATAAACTAGGTTTATCGGGAATTGGATAGTTCTAGATTAGAAGCTTGCGTATACAGGGTGTAAATTAATGACGTGCAGATATTTCAGGGGGTGATAGTACTCGGCAAAATAAGGAAAAAATGTTAACATACACATGATCAAAAACGCGCCATTTTCGATATACAGGGCGGCGAAGTTTCAAGTTTTTTTTCGTATTTTGCGTTTTTCTCCCGTATGTTTTGATATAATTATTTGAAATTTAGTACAGCTACTATCTTTTAGAATCTCTACAATAAAATGTCCAAATCATCAGTTGCAGTATACAGGGTGTTACATTTCTTTGGGTTACCGACCATTTTACCTTCTGGAACTTTTTTTTGGAGCGCCCTATATAAATTGTTATATCTTAATTGAATTCCCTGTTCTTTTCTCCAGCTTTTTGTTTTTTCCCATTATTCCCGTATCTGTCACCGTTTTCGAGTTATTTGAAAAAATAGCGATCAATACAAACCAAGTGCAGTCAAAATAATCTTTTTTTGTTTTTTTTTGTAGCACTCTGTATACTGCAACTGACGATTTTGATATTTTATTGTAGAGATTCTAAAAGATAGTAGCTATACTAAATTTCAAATAATTATCTCAAAACGCAAAATATAAAAAAAAATTGAAACTTCGCCACCCTGTATATCGAAAATGGCGCGTTTTTGATCATGTGTATAATAACATTTTTTTCTTATTTGGCCGAGTACTATCACCCCCTGAAATATCTGCACGTCATTAATTTACACCCTGTATATAAGACGCATTCTCTTAGCGAACTTTAGTCTAATCCAGCCTACATAAACGGTCGCGAATATGTACGTCGATAAAGTTAATATAAATATACGTGAATAGTTATAAATAAACAAACTGTACAAATAAATTAATTAGTGTTACGGGTTAATATTAGTGTTTTGTATTAGAATTAATATTAGTGTTGTGTTTTAGTGTTAAGTTGTTATTTCGTATTTCTTCGTTGCTTAATAATTTTAATATTTGTTAATAAATAATTCACACAACAAACCGAAGTTTTAAATACACAGTTTTGAGAATTGGCTATTTCCCTAGTCAATGGAAAGTAGCCCAAATTATTATGCTACTAAAACCCGGAAGGAATTCGAATGAAACATCATCATATCGTCCAATAAGTCTGCTGCCTATTATATCAAAAGTTTTCGAAAAAATCCTCCTCCTCCTCCTCCAAGGTCATCAGTCCTTAGACTGGTTTGTTGCAGCCATCCATAATCTTCTATCGGTCGCTTTCCTTTTCATATCGACGTAGTTCTTGCTTCCAGAGTCTTCAATTATTTGTTCAATATACCTGAGGCGGGGTCTACCTTTCGGTCGATCACCAATTCTGTTTCAGAAGTCAACATGGCACTACTGAACAAGTGCACCGGCTAGTTAGCGTAATTAATAAAGTTTGAAGACAAAATGTATTGTTCAGCCGCATTTTTAGATATCAGCCAGACCTTTGATAAGGTCTGGCATGGCGGCCTAATATACAAGCTCAAACAAAGCCTACCATGTAAGTTTGTCATACTCTTCAAGTCCTACCTTTCAGGAAGACACTTCTTTGTAAAATACCAGGAAGAACATACGGAACTATTACAGATTAAATCCGGAGTGCCCCAGGGGAGTATATTAGGACCTATCCCGTATACATTATATACTGCGGATCTTCTCATATTCAACATAACTGTAGTTGCCACTTACGCAGACAATACCGCGGTACTGGCTACACATGCTAAACCAGAAATATCATCACAGTATCTGCAGGAAAATTTAAATGTATTAGAATCCTGGCTAGACAAATGGAAAATTAAAGCAAATGCATCAAAATCAGTACATCTAACATTCACATTAAACAGAGACACTTGCCCGCCAGTCATACTTAACGGTTAACAACTTAATCAAACAGATGACACCAAATACCTTGGGGTACATATGGATAGACGCCTAACCCGGAGGAAGCATATTTTTACCAAAAGGAAACAACTCGGCTTAAAATTACGGCTTATTGGAAGATCATCTCAGCTAACATTGAAAAATAAACTCCTGCTATACAAGGCTATCAGTGCCGTATCTAGCCAATTTTGCCCCCTGGGCAAACTTGATTCCTTGCGCCCCCCGTCACCCCGGATCTTAATTATTTCTTATCCAAAAAAATTTTATTAATAAGGATTGTAGGATTATCTGAAGGAGAAGCGTGCCGGCCTTGCCACGGGGTGGACGCATTTTACAAAGTTCTCCGGGATACTTCAATGTTTTTAATGTTTTTAAAGTTTTCTTTAAAGAAATAAATCGTATAACTAGCACTCGAGAGCTGCCGGGATAATAAGAAAGTGCCAGTGTTTGCAATTGTAATATGGCCGGTGAATACATAAACTAAAAAGTGAATTCAGTGTGTAAACAAGGAGGGCGTATACAAGATACAAGACAACAAAGCAGGGTCCAAATCCAAATGGAATAAAGCTAAGTTACATTTTAGAATTTAATGTAGATTTTAATAATAGATAGGCTAGCTGTCTAGCATAGATCGAATAATAACAACCCCGTCTTATTATTGCATCCAAACGAAGCGTATAGTCTATCCATTTTCACTGTGCGTAATCTTCTTAAAATTTAAAAATATTTCACACTTAAAAAGAACATAACTTGTAATATTAAGCTGAACTGGTGGAAATAACTATAGTACAGGGCGTTTAAGTGGATTATATTAGTTTTACATGGCTTAGCTTGACTAGTAATATTACACACAGTGAAAATGTATAGAGTATACATACCTAGTACAAAATTGCAAGCAGCGTCACATTTTTTTGGGCGAAGGGACCGTGCCAGGTAGTTTTTCTGCAGACATTCCCAGAAATCCGAGAACCGAAATCGTCCCTTCGGTTCAAAGGAATAACAGAACGGCATAAATTATTTTTGCAGCGCTAGTTGACACTTTTAATAAGAGGGTAGGAACTGACCGATAAAAAAAAGGCGGGTGGCTGCAATGTTTAGAATGTGGCTGTAATGTAATGCATGCATATGGGGAATGAAAACCGAATAATAGTTGTGCCTAGCATTGCGGAAATTCGGTAATAGGCAATATAAGCGCAGGCGATTTGTACATATTTGTAGCTACATACACATAGATTGAAAGTAGGGTTCAAAGTTAGTATTGTTAGTAAGTAAGCAATACGAGTACAAGAGGAACCAACGTAAACTATACCAGGAGAGGGAGGACAGCCGGACATCATAGGCAACCGAAGGGAATGCGAAAGCAAGTACACCGCCCACTATTGAATTCAAGTAAAGAAAATATCAGAGAACGGAAACCGCCTGTCTGCGGCGATGACGGATCAATTAACAGAAGGTAGAAGAAACAAAGAAGAACTCTAGAAAGAAGCCTGGACTTAAGAGGGAAAGATGTGAAGGAAAACCAAGAAGACCGGCAACTGCAGCTGGAAGAAAATATCAAAGACTTGGCCCCCAAAATCGATCCTCTGAATCACAGCTTCGACCCGCCATGCAAACCGACGCCTACATAAAAGATAAAAGATTTGAAAATGGAAGGATTCGGGGGAGAAAACAGCACTGAAACAAGATCTAGAAACATCGGGTATACCACAACAAACCTGAGAAGAATCGGCAAGAAACAAAATTATGATGAAGAAGGAAATAAACCGCATAATATGGCTCAAGAGAAGAATCAGACAACGAGGGAATAGAAGCAGAGGAAGAAGCTGTAAACATAGAAGAATAATGTAGAAGAACGGCGAACGAACACATAATAAAATAATAATGACAATAAAAATAAGGAAACAAGGAATACGTATACCTGTGAAGTACAATGGAAAATAAAAATTATAAGGGAACAAGGAGTATGTGTATAAAATACTGCTTAGATTTAGCTAGAATAAAGTAACGTGTAACAGGGCAGGCATGTCTGCGCTAAGGCGTTTCACCCCTTAGACCTAGGAAACTAGCGGTAGTACTAGAAATAGTGCTCGTATAAAATAAACAAAAAAAAAAAAAAACTTGGTTAACCATCTCGGTCATATATTCGACTCCCATTGAATATGTGATCTACTAACTACCTTGCGCTGTAGAAGCGGTGTCTAGCGGCTAGCGTCACAGGCATGTTAACGTCATACAGTGTTCCCTGTTGGCATGGGGTGGGCCTGGCGTAATCCAGGATTGATCCACGAGGATCTGCTCCATGTCAATTGATGATGATGATGATGAAGGATTGTAGGATTATCTGAAAAAAACATGTACGAAAAATATTTATTTCATAAAAACATTTCATAAGCAAAAATGTATTCTATAAAATAAATTATGTCATACTGGTTTCTAAAGTTGTTAAATTATTAAAAGAAATCTCCAGCAATTTGTAGCAGTATTAGTTTTAAGTAAGTGGTCTAAGGCGCAACAATTCGTATCTCCTAGCAACGAGCATTTATAGTACAAAAAGTGACACTTTAAAGAACTAGGACTTTAAAATGACACTTTAAAGTGTCACTTTTCGTCCTATAAATCGTTCGAAAAACGTTGCTTTAGAAACGAGTATGACATAAAATAAATAATAAAGGGAATAAAAACATAAAAAAATAATACCTAATTCTAAACATTTATAACATGGAACAATTGTCAGTGCTCAGCAGCGCCATTAATACACTAAATGTCCACCAATAGACCAGTCATAATAGACATATAACAGTTTGGAATAATTCCCATAGAGCTGATTTTTTGTGTAGATCTTCATGTTATAGTTCTAAATGAAATGTCAAAAGTCCCCATCGATCGGTGTGCTGATAAAAATTTTACGCGGGGTCAAACGTCATAGAATACGATTTTTTGCGAATATCTTGTTAAGGGTTAATTTTATTGTAAAAATAGTTATTACCGAATTTATAGCTTATGCAATTTTCCACAAAAAAGGTTCATTTACTTTTTTTCATAAGGGTGACCATTATTGAGATATTGCGATATCAAAAATTGAAACTGTCATATTTTTGAAGAAATGCATTCCTTTCCACACCACCTTCGAGGTAGAGTACCTACTCGACGCGTTTTTTTTGTAATGTCATAATGTGGTATCCCTAGTAGGACTAATCTACGATTTTCCTAATAAAACAAGAAATTAGTCTTGTTCATTCTTCATTGCTAAAGTTACATCTTCTTCTTCCTCTAGCTGCTGTACTTTCATAGGATGGATCAAATACATATTAAACAATAAACAATACTACTCTATGGCTGTATTGATTATTATAACATCAGCGTCATTTTCTGCTCGTGTTGCACAGATATTAGCATCAGCTATGAATTTTTCGCACAACATTGAAATAAATCGATTCTTGTTGGAGATTGGGGATGGGCATGGAAAAACAACGTTTTGAAGCCAATTCAAGCACTGCTCCCTCCTACTCTAGACATGCTGCTGAACACTATTTTTTGCAATTGTATGTGGCAACTGCCACGGTCAATCTTACTCAAATTTTGCGCACGATATAAAGGACGACCATGTGTGCGACATCAATGAAGATGTAATTGATCCATCCTGTTTCATGGCGCAGGCAATACAGCAGCTAGAGGAAAAAGAAGAAGAAGAATATGTAAGTAACTTTAGAAATGAAGTATGAATCAGACTAATTTCTTGTTTTATCAGGGAAATTATGCATTAGGCCTACTGGGGATACCACATTATAAAAGAAACGCGCCGAGTAATTTAACTCGAAGATGGTGAGGAAAGGAATGAGCGCATTCAGGGATGGTCAGCGGCTGATGCGCTAAGTTAGCAAAGTCCCTGAACAGACACGTTGTGAAGAAGCCGCTGAGAAATTCGCTCAGCGTATAATCTGTTAGCTGACTTTGTCAGCGATCTCAAAAAAAGATCGGGAAAGTGTAATTTAACCAGAACGTAACTAATCTCAAATTAAATTCATACTATAGTGTTCGCATGTAAAGTGTAAGATGTGCATTCTAGTTACAAAAACTTAAATTTGAATAAAAACATAATAATTAACACCCAACCTTACAACAAAATATAGCAAACTGTCAAAACAGCTTACTATCAGATGTTTCATTCAGGGAAATACCGTTTGCTGTCATTTAGCATACGCTGACTAAATTACAGCTTAGCTAAGCAGCTGAGCGTGAGCGTCCCTGAATGCGCCCAATGCATTTCTTCAAAAATATGATAGTTTTAATGATAATGGTCACTCCTATGAAAAAAAGTTATTGAATCTCTCTTGTGGAAAATTGCATAGGCTATAAATTCGCTAATAACTATTTTTAGAATAAAACTAACCGTTAACAAAATATTCCCAAAAAATCGTATTTCAAGACGTTTGGCCCGCGTAAAATTTTTAGCAGCACACCGATCGATGGCTACTTTTGAGATTTCATTTACAACTATAATATGAAGGTTCACACAAAAAATCAGCTCCATGGGAATTATTCCGAACTTTGGACATTTTTGTGTCTATTTTGACTGGACTACAAAACGAACCGCAATGTCAGCGAACAACGCCGGTAAACCCGAAACCTTTACTTCGTGCTCTGTTTGAGCGTTGATTGACGTATTAATACGTCAATCAACGGTTTGAGTCTTTTATAGTAGTATAGAGGAAAGAGTCTGAATTTGCGCCCTGGGCAGGTGTCCCTATGGCCCTGGCCTAGATACGGCACTGCTAAGAAGAGGAGGAGGTTACTATCATTGATTATTTGAGTGTATGAAACTAATTTATTTGGACTTGAACTAATGCCTGTTTTCTAGTGGAGGAGATTTAGGCTTACGGTTACCAAGGATTTTGATACATTTTGACTGTTATGGTTTGTTATCGCCTTGATTTTTGGTGTGTGGTATTTTTGAAAAGCTTGTCATTCGCTGATTTTGTCTTTGTGACTACATCGTTTCAAATATTGTTCTACATTCAATTTAGTCCAAAGGTTTTCTCAATATTTTCTGTAAATAGTAAATACTTATGTACGTCTATAAAAATTCTAATCTTTACTTATTATTTATTTAAGTGGCACTGAAAATCGTTGTACTTTGCACTTTAAAATGTTTATCTTAAACAAAAGGCGTGCCCAAGCGAGGCAAATCGCGCATACTAAATTGGCGAGGGCAAAATTTGGAGTTTTGGACTATTCATCACTTCAGTAAATAAATAAATAAATAAAAGGCTTTTAAACCAGTAAATTTGAGTCTGAAGTAGGTATATTAGTTGCCAAATGAACAATGCAAAAAAGAAAGAAAAAACTCAGCATTAAATAAGTTAAATTTTTCATAAACTAGAAAGAAACAAGTTTTAAAGTTTGCATGGCATTTTTATAGAAATATTGGTGACGTATTTAGCTGGCTTCCTTGTGTTTTGATTATCTAGTTTGTGCAGTTCACCTTCTTTGATAAATAAATATATGTATCGCCTTTGTTAGTTTGTTATATACTTCATGCTATCTGATAAAGCAAAGTAATTAACTGATAATTATATTGTACAGACTACAGGCTTTTAACTTATTATGCTTTATTCAAAACTTCAAAACTTGAAAATAAAATAATTACACACATTATTTCACATTAATACAAGCAATTTAAAAACTAAATTCTACAATAATTCGTAACATATAATAATCTCAATAAGGCAGTACCATGTTATAAAATTTACAATATTTTGGACGAAGTGGCGAAAATCGTCTTACAAATGTTTTGTTTGGGTCCAAGAATTTCGTATTTACGCGTTGATAATTAATGGAAAATACACACAAGCCCATACTACAAAACACAACGCAAGGCCCATAAAAGTAAAAGACTTGGATCTGTCCCATCCTACGAGAACCTGACGTGGACCTGATTTTCCATTTTGCTTAACAGGAATTCCACTTGCCTAAAAAGGGAATAATTCGCTTAATTTAACATTCTTATTTTTAATTATTGTCTTTTTGCCAAATAGAATGCCACATGTTTTCGTAATACAAAAAAGCGTTTAACAAAGGCGAAAAATGGTCTGGCGATTAAACAATTTATTTTCTTAAATTTTCATTTGAAATTGTTTATGACGTTTTCGAACTTTTGTAGAATTTCAACTTATTTATGCGATCTTAAAAACCCAAAATTAAGTTTAGTGTTCTAAAATTTAAAAAATCCCAGAAGGGTTAAATTTCTTTAAGCAAAGGTTTAACAATTTTCTGGACAATTAAATGTATGTGCCCAAATATAATTAAAAGTTAAAATGCTTACCTGGTTTCCCCTGTTAGTTGGTGTTAAAATTTCAGTGCTTGAAGTATTCATTTCTAGACTGGTTCAGGTCTCGCCTTTCGCTTAACAACAGACTATCTGGGTTTTTAACGTTTTTGTAAATCTTTTTTTAATTATAAAGATAAAGGCCTGATACTTCAATGTAATCGGTTAGATACCCGAGCAACAATTTGAAGGAAACTCACCTGAGTATTAGTCGCTTATTTACTTATAAAAATCGACTGTTTAATTGGAAATGAGGAACGACTGACTGTATTTTTTACTAAACAAACGTGTTTGTTATAAACAATATTTTTATGTAACTTTTTACTGCACGTCGGTTTTCAAATACCGCATTTTATGCTGGTTATAACACAATCGGTATTTATTTTACGTACAGAAAAACGTTTTTGAATTAAGGAGTTATTTTAATGTGGAAGATTACCTTGAAGCTTTAAATTGAACAACAATTAGTCATTCCTATGCAAATTTAATTGTGAATTATCCATCACGATGCATTAAATGCACTGTTTATTTACTGTTGTTAATTAGTTATTATATAAACATACGTACGTAAAATTCATTTAAACAGCACTAAAACCCGATTGAGTAATAATAAACTAAACTTGTAAAAGTAAAAGGTGTACGTCTGACATTTCATAGTCAAATTAAATTCTAATCTAACTATGTGGCCCCGATTTATATGCGCGAGAGGCTTAACTATATATAAAAAATTATATACAACAGAAATAAGCAAACTTTTTTAAATAATTTGTCCATTTTTGTCTAATTAGGCCATTATTTATCAATGTTTGAGGATATAATTATTGAATTAAACATTAAAAGAACGAACAAATCAACAAATGGTGGTTAACGCAGTGAAAATTCAAACTTCGTAAACCGTTGTTGCAGTTGTTCATTTTATTTTTTGATTGTAATGTATTGCTTTATACCTACGTTCCTATGGGAATTTTTAGAGAATTTTTCTTTTTCGATATACTTTATATAGTCCAGTCAAATTAGACAATTATGTGGCAAAACTTCGGAAAAATTCAAAGTGAGCTGAATTTTTGTGTACAACTTTATTTAGTGTTTTTAAACAACATATCAAAAGTACCCTTGATTTGACCTTGAGTTTCTTGAGTTATAGGGCTTAAAAAGTGCGAAAAATTGGTTTTTCGCTTATATCTTCTTTTATATAGATTTTAGGTATAGAATAGTTTACAGAGAAATTGAAGGCTATAAAATTCTGTACAAAGAAGTACTCTTGTAATTTTTTCGTGGGACCAACCATTTTCGCGTAATGTGATGTTAAGCTTCTAAGGCAAGGTGAACGAAGTACCCCATTCCACAGCACCTTTGAGGTTGAGTACAAGGCTCGTTTTTTTTATGTGATATCCACTGTCTCAAACGGTCCAAATATTCATAATACTTAATAAAAAAAAGTCAAAATAGAGTTACATTAAGCTTCTTCATCCTCATCTTCTGCTCCTTCCATATCGCATTGTTCCAGGTACTCCCTAGAAAGAGTCTCCAATTGACTCTCATCTTTTTCTCTATCAAATTCTGATGAGAGTCAATTAGAGACTCCTCCTAAGGATTACCTGGAACAATGCGATATGGAAGGAGAAGAAGATGAGGATGAAGAAGCTTAATGTAACTCTATTTTGACTTTTTTTTATTATGTATTATGAATATTTGGACCGTCTGAGACAGTGGATACCACATAAAAAAAACGCGCCTCGTACTCAACCTCAAAGGTGGTGTGGAATGGGGTACTTTGTTCACCTTGCCTTAGAAGTTTAACATCACATTACGCGAATACGGTTGGTCCACGAAAAAATTACAAGAGTACTTCTTTGTACAGAATTTTATAGCCTTCAATTTCTCTGTAAGCTATTCTATACCTAAAGTCTATAGAAAAGAAGATATAAGCGAAAAACCAATTTTTCGTACCTTTTAAGCCCTATAACTCAAGAAGCTCAAGGTCAAATCAAGGGTACTTTTGATATGTTATTTAAAAACACTAAATAAAGGTGTACACAAAAATTCAGCTCACTTTGAATTTTTCCGAAGTGAAATACTTATTTGACTGGACTAAATTTTACAACTTATCTTACTGATGAATGGTTTTTGTTCGTTTAAACTCGCTTGAACGTTCTGTAACTTCCCTTAAAATGAAATTTCTCTGGGCTTGATTATCAAACTTCCTTCTCTGTTAATGTCTCCGCTTTTAAATTTATTAATATCAAGGCATGGTCACCGTAATAAGGAAAAAAGTGCCTCCTAATTCTCAGAGCCTTAAAAAAGGGAGGGCCTGATTTTATTAAAATTCCAATCTTAATTCAGGTATCTTTAAAGCATTGCTCGTTTTATTTGTACTAATTCTAATAAAATTTTTTGAACTCTTTAAGATTATACGTGAAAATTTTCAGCTTAAAAGATAGTTGATATGTGCATTTGCGTTTGTCAAAAATTCGATATCTGTTAAACCTTTACGACATTAATAGAATAATTACATCTCACACAGGGCATTATTTTTTGCAGTTAGATTAGAAAATAAAAAAAGTTTTTAGTTCTGTAAATTGTAAATAATATTAGTCATATTGCCAGTATTACTGCTGAACCAATGGAGTGATCACGTCTTAGTCCCGTTAATCATACTTCTTCTTCTTTTTCAGCATTTAACTGTCCACTCCTGAACGTCCGCATCCTCTTTTCTTTTCCACTCTGTTTTGTTTTGGGTTGACCGTAGCCAGTTTTTTCCCAGCTTTCTCCTTAATAGCGTCCATCCATCTTCTAGGTGGTCTACCTACGCTACGTTTGTGCAGTCTTGGTCTCCATTTAAGAATATGTTTTGTCCATTTTGTTTCTTCCTGTCTGGCTAGATGTCGTGCCCATCTCCATTTTGCCTTCGCAATTTTTGCTATGACATCTTCGACTTTGGTTCGTCTTCTAATTTCTTCGTTTGTAATTTTATCTCTTAGGCTTATTCCTAGCCTGAGTTGATCTTAGTTTTGTCGCTGATTTTATAGTTAGCGACATGGTCTCGACACCATACGTCAACACCGAAAGCACAAACATGTTAAATATTTCTCTTTTTAAGTTGATTGGTATTTTAGGGTCTTGGAGTATAAATCCTAGTTTACCAGTGGCCGCCCATGTCATCCGAATTCTTCTGCTTACTTCGACAGTTTGATTTTTTTTTACCAAGTTTTAATGTGTGGCCTAAATAAATAGATATATTCTTCTACATTTTCTAAGATGTCATTACCAACTCTCAGTATTGTGTTTTCTAGAGACATAACTTTTGTCTTTCCTATGTTTATGGATAGGCTTATTTCTTCGGATATCGCTCTAAGTTCACTTAACATCATTTGTAGTTCTTCAGGCTTGGTACTGATCAGAACGATATCGTCTGCGAAACGAAGGTGATTTAGGAATCGGCCGTCGATGTTCACGCCTTTTCTTTCCCAATTAAAGCGTCTTCGGGGGCAAGGGTAAACAATTTTGGGGAGATTGTATCTTCCTGTTGTACTCCACATTTAGCGCTAATTTTGTTTGTTATGAGGTCTTCCGTAATTTGTATTGTAGTGTTGTCATTTTTCTATATCTGGAGGCTATTCTTAGTTTGTCCATAGCCTTTAAAATTGCCCAAAGTTCCACAGAGTCAAACGCTTTGTTATAATCTACAAACGCTAGGTAGAGTGGGATGTTGTATTCGCTACACTTCTCTATTACGTACGCATTGTCTGAATGTGCTGCAACCTTTGCTGCTTGTTCAGAATGTTCAGGGGGCTGATAAGTATACATCAAGCTTATTCGCTAATCTGTTGGTGATGACTTTCGTAAATAGTTTGTATGGATGGGGTAGAAGATTTATGTTCAGTTTTAGCTTATCCCACTTGTTGTACAACAAGAAAACTTTTTGCCAGCTTTCTGGTATTTTATTTTCTTTAAGGCATTTGTTTAATATAATTTTCATTACTTCAATTGTGACAGCCCCATCCAATTTTAACATCCTCCCCTGGTGCCAGTCCGTTCTTCATCTGATCTAAAGCATGTATTTACTGCTTTTATGTCGTTCCTTAGTTTTGCTTCCATTGTGTTAATTTCCATTTCTGTTAATTTTTCGCTTTGTAATAGTTTTTTATTTGGTTCTTTCTGACAGGTGTTGATATTTTCTTCTAATTGGTCTTTGGTAAGGAATCTATTTGGCTTTATAAGCTTGTTCCTTTCTAATGCGGTGTCAAACTCTACTTTGGCCGTTACAAGTCTGTGGTCACTGTCAGTATTGAATTTGTTTAGAACTGTGACATCTCTTATAATATATGCTTTGTCTGATATGATATAATCGATCTCGTTTTTAATTCGACCGCTAGGGTTCCTCCATATCCATCTTCTCTGCGGCGGTTTGTGGAAGAAAGTATTCATGCAATACAAGTTTTCATTTTGTAGGTAATCATCTAATCATTGTTACTAGATATTGTTATTGTTATAATAATAGCAAATGTTTTTTACTAATAACAGTGTTTTACATAAATTATTAACAACTTATAGATTATTTATTTGTTTAGATAATATAATAATAATATAGAATATAATATAGTAGTAGCAGAGCATCATATAAGAATAATTGGTGAAGGCATGCTTACCTATACCATGTTTATCCATTGTCTTGCGCATAGCACTGCGGCATCATTTGTCTTCATCAGGTCTTCCATGGTACAGGTTATCTGTTGGTTGGGGCAGTTCAGCTGGTGTTTCATGGTCTGTTCTTTTAGGTTTACCGGTCTGCATTCGGAGTCGGTTTAAAGTCCTTCAGGTTATCCAGTTTAGCGCATTGCTGCCTTGGGATAGTAACTCTTGGATTTCCATTACCAGGGGCCCGTAACACAAACATTACAAGTTATACAATCGTAAAAATATATTCTACACCTGTAAGGATTTTGTAACACAACACATCTTGTTATTACCCGTACGGCACTAGTAATTACGGAAGAAAATTTTCATATGTAAACGCATTCTGTAACACAACGTCAACACTTGTATGATTGTGTTACAGTATTTTCTACAAGTGTAGATAATGTTCTACTTATTTATAACTCTGGGTAAATACATTACGGCAACTTCCGTACTGTGAACAGTCTATCTCCGGTATGTGGTCAAGTGATTCCGAAAGTGACTATGAAGATATTCCTAGAGAATATCGATTTCACATGAGAGAAGAATTCGTGTTTCTCAGTGTTAACGAATTCAACGAAAGGTTTCGTCTGAGCAGACGCCAATTGGTAAATCTTCTTCGGGATATTGGACCAACGCTTGCAAATAAAACAGTTCCATGGTTTGGACTCCGTCGCAGTCACAGAAGACATTAATTGCCCTGTACTGGTTAGAGAATAGAGGTCAGTATCATGGTGTGTGCGATATGCATGGAGTATCAAAAATGACTGTGTGTAGATGCGTACATGACACTGTTAATGCTGTCAATGAGATAAAATTCGATAAAATAGTGTCATGGCTCTATAATAAGTTGGATGTTATACAAGGATTTCATGCAATAGCCGGTTTTCCTGAAGTATGTGGTGCAGTGGATGGAACACTTACGACGCTCCCAGAATTAACGAACCAGCTTATGTAAATCGCCACGGCAAACATTCAATCAACTGCATTGCTGTTTGTGATCCTGATATAAAATTCTACTATGTTAGTGCCAACTGGCCCGGTAGTGTTCATGACGCACGGGTACTTCGTAATAGTACTTTATTCCGAAGAATGGAAAATGGTTGGAGACCTCACCCCAATGCTGTAATTCTCGGAGACTCCGCTTATCCGCTGAAGCAATGGTTGATTCCACCAACATATAAAGATCCATTAAATGCAGCTCAGAATAATTTCAACAAAGCTCATAAAGGAACAAGAAGAATAATTGAAAATGCATTCGGCATTTTGAAAGAAAAATTTCCTTGTTTGAATCATCTACGCGTCGAAAGCTGAAAGGTTCCAACACGAAGCAGATTGACTGATTTTTACTTTACCTAGACTGTAGTAAGAATGCTTTGGCTCGGCACAGTCTAAAAGAAATTTCTTTTTTAAACTGCGGAATGAGTATGGAGACGAATGACGGAGGGAGTCGGAGAATACATTTGAAGTTGTATTGTTCAAGGACGTAAAATTACTAAAAATACGGACACGTTGCGAAAACGGACTGGACGTACGGACACTTTTCAAATAACCTACAGTCCGTTATAAAAACGGACGTATGGCAACCCTAGCTTACGGTGATTGTACGTAGATTACATATGTAGCTACATATGTAAAAATTACTGATTTTTTACAATATTGTAGCAATTTGCATTGTGTTACCGAATTAAGTAGGACTTGTAGGTACAGGCAGATTACTTGTAACTTGTAGACTTGTAACAATTGTAGTGTTTGTGTTATAGGCCCCTGGTTGTTATTTATGCCTTTTTTCCATTCTGAGATGCTTTGCTCTGTTCTTTTGTGTCTAATACTTCAGTGGAACTTAGAAAACTAGTCCATGACGCTGTTGCGGGGGGGGATTGGTTGTGTAGTGGGTCACTAGGGCCTCTAATTTGTTTTTGCCTTCCTTTTTCAGCATCTATTTTGCGCCTTATTTTTGGTAGCACCCCAATTTGATGAGGCCAGTTTTTGTAGTAGGTTGTTTCGCGTGTTGATCTTGGCCTTGGTTTTTTCTACGTGTGTTTTTGAATGTTAGGGTCCTGCCTAGGGCCACTCCTAGCTAGGTAGGTAGTAGGTATGGTTGGTGGTGTGGGTTATGTTGTCTCCGTCCCAGTTGACTTTGAGTTTATTGTTAGCTTCTTTGTTGTTGAGATGGTAGAGGCAAGATTGGATTTTCGAGGGATTAGCACGTAATTTTGCTGGTAATATTTAGTTAGTTCGAATAAGGCTTCCGATAGGGTTCCTTCTATTTGTTGGAACTTCTTTTATTGTGTTGCTATGGCTATATGGTCCGCATATATAAAGCATCTCGTCTCGTATTTGGATGTATGGGTTGGTCGTTTACATATACGTTAAACAAGATAGGGGACAACGCACTTTCTTGAGGTAGTCCATTTTTTGTTTCTTCCATCGGCTTCGCTTGATTTTTAGTGTGACTTGAAACATTCTGTTTAATAGAAAGTTACGAACATGGTTGGTCAGTCTTTGTGTAGTGTGTATAGCTTGTTCGTGAGCAGGGGCGGATACAGAATTTTTTCTGGGAGCGGCGCAAGGTAAGCAGCACTCTGGCTAGGAATTCATTAGGATCACAAAAACACTGTACCTATTAGAAATATTACTTTTTATTACACTTAGGTTCGGCTTACATATAATTTAAGGAAAGTTTTCTTTTATGTTTCCTACTGAAGATTTGAAGTACTTCTTCAGCGTTCATAGTAGATGCGATCTCTTGGTGGATATGCATTAAAGCCAGTCCAATCAAACGCTCTTCTGACATCCTGCTGCAAAGAAATGTCTTCAGTCGGCGTAGGGTGGAAAAAGATCGCCCCGCTGTCACAGGAAACGTACACAGCAATTGACACAGGGTTTTAATATTTGGCAGCACCGTTGCTCTTTTATAGGCCTGTGCTGGAGACTGTGGGATATTTTCTCTCATCTGCTTCCAAATTTGTAGCTCTCCTCTCAAAGCTACAAAACATGGAAGGTCATCTTTATATAGTTCAGCCCCTTGTAAAACAATCTCAACGTCTTCATCATTGAAGTTATTTGACAGTAGCTTTTGTAGTTGTCCTATTTTTTGTAGCCGAGTTCATTTAAAATATAATCCAGAAAAATAATGTATACTGAAAGCCGGTAGTACTCTTCAACTGACCGAGTTTTAATGTTGGGTCTGTTTGTTTGACGGTTGGTTAATCTGTGCACCGAGATTTCTGTCTCGATTTCATTTGCCAGGCCCTCAACTTTTTTAAACAATTTTTAGAATGCGGAATGCCGGTCGACCGCTCTGAATCCGCCCTTGTTCGTGAGTAAACGATAGTTTATGTTTATAGTATCAAAAGCGGCAGTTAGATCTACGTAGATTACTCCTGTTGCTTTTCTTTCTTGGAACCCATTTTCGATGTAGGTACTCTGTTAAATTAATATTTAGGCTGGTGCATTCCCGGGCGGAATCCCGTCTGCCCTGGAATTAGTTTATCCTCTATAGTTGGTATTATTCTATTTAAGAGTAGCCTTTCATATAGTTTGTATAGTGTGCATTACAGCGATATAGGTCTGTAACTTTTTCGGTCTTGGGGGTTCTTGTCTGGTTAAAGGAATGCAATCACCTTTGTTCGTCTTCAAATTTTCAGTATTTTTTTATGTTTTTACAGCTGTCGAAGACCTGTTTTTTAGGCTTTCAAGGGCTGTTTGGAGTTCTTGCATAATTGCGCTTAAAGCTATTTCTTTCTAGTTTTGGATTTCTATGAGTTCTTACTTTACACGCAAACCAAAGGCATATGGAGACAAGACGGCAACGCCCTGTAAAGGGCACGCCACTCGAAGAAAGAGAAGCGAAGAGAGGAGTCCTACGCCTAAATTATAGTAAAACACAGCTTATACCAACAAGCAACACCAATGAGAGGAGAAGTATCGATCTAGCAGGCAGTAACAATATGGTAATAAGCAGTAACAAACGTAGGTGGCCTCTGTCACAGGCTATACTGAAAATATAAAACAGTGCTAAATGATAAAAAGATAAGCAATGTAACTAAGTTGCGTTTATGTTTACGTATTTCGGTACTCAGGTATGCTGCCGAAACAATGAGCATGGGCAAGAACAATAAAAATAAATTGCGAATGGAAAAAATCTTAAGGCTAATTCTTGGATCAATACAAACCTTGGAAGGAGAATACAGAGGCAGAATGAACCACGAAATGTTGCAAGGCATGCAAGAAGATACCGTTAGGGGAATCAGAGTAATGAGGACTAGCTGACTGGGCCATATTGTAAGATGCGAAAATATCAAGAATATGAACAGGATTACCAGGTGGGAACCAGTACAAGGTAGAATGTGAGGCATGCCCAAAATCAGACTGGGCAAGACTCACGAGACTGTATGAGAAAGAAAGAAGGATAAAGACTAAGTCACCTCAAAAAATGGACTTACAATCTCCACAGAAAGGCGAATATTCCTCTAGGAATACGCCAATAATGAATAAAAGAAAAAAAACTCAAATAATAATTCCTGAAAATCTTATTTAAATGGGAGCTCTTTCTAATTTACAGTAGCCTACTCGATGCCAAAAAATATAAATTATTTATTACATTTAATTGCAAAAAACTTAATTTATGCGTTTGAAGAAAAAGTAACGTGTGTTATTCGGAGTAAAAGTGATTTTGTGTGCCTCGCATGAATAGTCCGACTCGCTAGCGCTCGTCGTTCAAACGTCATGCTCGGCAAACAAAATGACACTTTTACTCCTAATAACAGAATATACTATTATCTTAATTACTGTATCAAAATCACAACTGAGCATGCACGTGTGATATACAAAGTGGTTTTTTTTTAAACTGAATTGCAGCAGGCCCTGGATAATCTTAGAACTGTCTGTATTATTATTAACTGACTAAATGTGAAGTTTTTATTTATGAAACTAGCAAATATTTTTGTTACTTCAGATTTCCAATAGCTAAGGGGGATCAACAAAAGCTTAATACAGACAGTTCTAAGGTTATCCATGGCCTGCTGCAATTAAGTTTTTAAAAAATCAGTCTGTACGTATAACTGTAAGTATATGAGAAATTCCACTAACAAAGAATATCTAACAATCTACTAGTAAAAATAAATAAAGATTACCATTTAAAAAATAATGGTTTACAGTGGTTCTGGAACAACAAAAAAGATATCACCTGCAGTAAAAATATGATCAGAATACCGGACCCAGACGACATTTCGTTTTCGACGGCTTCAGGAATCAGTGTCTCACCATTGTCTTTACCTCATCATTTGAACCGAATCTGACTCCCTGGAGGAGAAGGAGAGTCCTTCAACTTAGGAAGCACATAAAAAATCAAACCTTTTGCATGGTAGATTCTTGCAGCCCACTTCAATTCAGTCAAGAGAAGGGCGCTGACAGGCATTACTTATCAACCCGCCTTCGTATATCAGTTAATAAAATCAACATATCAATAAGTAAAAATTGTGATAAAACCACGTACAAATATTCAGGCCACCCTAATTAAAGTAGGGGCGATAAAAGAAAATTGCACACGCCTTAATTCAACGAGCAACCATGCCAATTCGAAAATATTTAAATCACTTTAAAATCTGCCACTTACTTGATCGCAATGGCACATGCTACGAGAGTTGGCAATACAATGTAAAAAAGTTACTTTAAAAGTAAACCAGCAACAACAAATAGAAGTCGTCGTAAATCAAAAAGAAAACGGACTGCTCTTTTGCAACAGTTTTAGCTTATTGCAATCACTGTTTGTTTTCACCAGGATATGAACTATTGTTCTTCATTCATGATGTTCCTGGGAGGTTTTTTATCACGGTATTTCAGCTATTGATGCGATTCCACATATGTGTTGATAGTCCGATTGGTGTATTGTTTTGAAAGTTTGATGATACGCCCTTTTAAGTTAGCCAGGCCAAATAATCCTGACAGGATTCTGGATTCTAGACTTTTGGTGAAGGGTGACTCAGATGTGCCCATTGTGCTACCTTCATTGCAACATCCTTACCTTAGGCGCATAACTCAAGCCATCCTAACATTTGAATGAACCTGAGGATACTTGCCAAAGGGATGCTGCTGATACTGACCATACTTGGCCAGAAGTCCCCTAGCATGGATCCTTTGATTGGAGCGAGTGCAGGGCATTCGCTCAAAATTGCAACCACGACAGGTTGAGTCCTCGACTAGTCCTATCCTGTGCATGTGCTTATTTAGTTGACAGTTTCCTGACAATATTTCTACAACAACTCGCAATTTGCCTCTTGACAGCTGTATACAAAAGTTTGCCGGCTTCAATGAGGGGCCAAACCATCCGCCCGCTTATTACCGTATAGTCCAGAATGTCCTTTGACCCAGACGAGTTCTATGACATTATCAATAGCCAGAGTGCTGCGACACTGGAGTATTATCCCTGATGCAATCTTGCAACCTTGTTGTTGATTCTACGTAGAAGAATTGCGCTTGCACCCTGCATTATGGCCGCAGCCTTCGCTTGAAAGACTGTGGCAAAAGTACCTAATGATGTTATTTCTTGGGGGTCTAAGTAATCTGAAAAGATGCCTGCTCCTATACCTTCTGAAGTTTTGGATCCATCAGTGTAGATGGATATATTTGGCTCGGTTGCATCTTTAGAATTCAGATAGATTGTAAAGTGGGTGGGTGGAAGAGACTCCATTTTGTCTCCCAGATGGATCATTTGAAGAACTGCCTCTCTTAGGATCTGATGGTGCCTTCCCCCAGCACCTGTAGCCTTCCGCAGTCCCTTCACCCACAGTATTTTGCCTTACAACCAGGGAACTATGATGATATTGCAGAAGAAATTTAACTCCACCGCTTCTAATTTAGTTTGATTTAAATTCGACCATCATCCTAGTGGAGGGGAACATCAGTGTTTGGTGGAAATTTTGCAAGGAACAAAAGGGTTGTCAAGAGTGTAGGAGTAAGCTGGTCAAAACTTGATCTTTGGATTTAGATAGCTACCCATGTTTTAAGCTTTAACTGCCATGTGCTGGTCGTGCTGATTAATAGTTATCACTATTTGATGCTATTTGATAAATTTTCTCCTTGGTATCCTAATGTGTTAAGGCCAACACGCACTTAACCACGCCACGGCGCGCCACGCCGGACGGCAATTTTTAAATTACATTGGTTGTTATGGAATAACGCGCTGTGACGTGGCGTGGATAAGTGCGCGTTATTCCATAACAACCAATGTAATTTAAAATTGCCGTCCGGCGTGGCGCGCCGTGGCGTGGTTAAGTGCGCGTTGGCCTTTAGTCTGTTAGAAGATCCATACTTAGTCGTAAATTCTTATAATGCTTTTTGAAAAATATGATTTTAGTCTCCGCAGGTTTCAATTCAATTCTTCATTGTTCGTATTTTATTAGTGCTCCTTGCAGCTTTCTAATGAACTCTAAGGAGTTCTGAATGAGTTATGTAAAGGCCAACGCGCACTTAACCACGCCACGGCGCGCCACGCCGGACGGCAATTTTAAATTACATTGGTTGTTATGGAATAACGCGCACTTATCCACGCCACGCCACCGCGCGTTATTCCATAACAACCAATGTAATTTAAAAATTGCCGTCCGGCGTGGCGCGCCGTGGCGTGGTTAAGTGCGCGTTGGCCTTAAAGAAACTCATCCGATTACAAAACGCTGTTGACTTGTTTCTGACAGGGAAAATGTTAAAAACCTTGAGAATGGGTAGCCCCAAATCGCGGCAGACGTAGACTTCGAAGATTTTGATCGGTCATGTATGATTTTGAAATACTTATGAGTAGAATAGTGCTACTTATTGAATATCAGTTAGTCGACTAACTAATAGCCTGGATAATAAAACAATAAAGTTAAATATCCAAATAAAATATGCGGTAAGAAGCCATGACATAAGAGAACAAATACCTTCGGCGAAATGCAGAGGGACCAGCCATACCACGGAACCAGAAGACATTATGGACTAAAGGGCTCCGACAGTAGAAAAAGAGGTTGATCACGCGTGCCACATGCATTGATGACTTAAAATGAACCACTGAACTAAAATGGGTTAGGAAAGCATATATCAAAAATCAGTGGAAAGAAACGTGGGGAAAGGGGATAGATGTATTATCGGCTAACAAAAGTTTAAATAAAAAAAAAGAAGAAAACTTTAAAAGCTTGTATTGTAACCAGCCTGTATAGGTTCAAGTCCCGGCGATAGCCTGAAAAATTTCATGAGCAGTTGAGATACCGCATAACCAAATCCTTGGAAACTAAGAAAAAGAAGTTGGTTTTGATAAAATGTTTGTGATTTTTATGAGCTTATCTTAAAAATATGCTTTTATTTTTCAAAATTATTAACAAGTAAGTTTTGAATAAATATGAGCTTTATTTTAATATACCGGGTGTCAACGAAACCTGGGGCACCTCGATATTTTTTTTATTTTTTAAGGTATCTAAATGAAATTTGGTATATGTAATATACTCTTTAAATGGCGTTTGCTGACATATGAAGCAAGTTTCTGTCACTTCCGGTTTCGGCGGAATTGACATCAACTTTGATATTTTAAATGGAACACCCTGTATGTTTATACATTTTTGGAATCTCCATTCAATTTTACGTATGGTAGTATCAAGTTTGAAACATTTTGATGACAAAATAACTACTTACAGAAGAGTTTATTTATTAATCTAAGGTGCCATGACCTTCGTAAAATGGAAGTCAGGGTGCTACGACACTCAAAACAAATTATTTTAGCACTTCAACTGTAATAAGTCTGTCTTTTTTTTGTGCATTTCATTTGTTTCACTTGTTTTGAAACCCAGTATCTAGATTTAAATGTCCAAAATATGGTTTTTTTGAACGGAGAGTGTTATTCCGAATTACATTTTCATATTAATCCCGTGTTATTGGTATCAATAAAATCCTTGAAAAACGCTCGATTTTAATATCCTAGTGTCCCACCCTAGTGCCATTTGAAAAAATAGAGTTATTCTCGAAAAAGCATTTTTGCCAACTTTAGGCCATTCTAATACAGCAACTAAAATAGTTAAAGTTGTAAAACAATTTGTCTCGAGTGTTGGGGCATCTTGACTTTCATTTGGCGTTAGTCATGGCACTCTAGATTAATTTCTGCAAAAATTTACTTTGTCATCAAAATGTTTCGAACTTGATACTACCATACGTAAAATTGAATGGAGATTCCAAAAATGTATAAATATATAGGGTGTTCCATTTAAAATAACAAAGTTGTAGTCAATTCCGGTGAAACCGGAAGTGACAGAAACTTGTTTCCTATGTCAACAAATGCCATTTAAAGAGTATATTAAACATACCAAATTTCATTTAGATATCTTAAAAAATAAAAAAATTATGAGGGTGCCCCAGGTTTCGTTGACACCCTGTATATATATATATCAAATTTAAATCTACCTTCTACTTTTTAATGTAAGTCAAATACCAATGTAGAGACTCCAATTTGGCACGCTTTCCACATATTATTTAAAGAATTTAGGCTGCAAAGCTTATTTGCAAGACATACGAGCTAGAATAATAACGTTAAAATTACGAATCAGGTTTTTGCAACTCATTATTGCTTGCTAACTTTGCAACAAGCAATTTTCGCACTAAGTGAACTGAAAAATAATATAACTTTAAAAAATATATTACATAATAATCATTGCAATTGTAACAGGAATGAGAACTTGTAAAACAGATTTAACTTGCAGCTCGTTTCCCAGAATGTTGTAGAAATAATTTTTAATGAAATCAATGCATGAAATAACGTTTATAGTTAATATCAAGAAAAATGTATAAAAACTACAGTTGTTTAATATTTTCACTACATAAAGAAAAACTTTGTTAGATGTAAGTACTTTTAGAAAATTCGTTTAAATAAATCATTGTTTAAATTTTTATTGAAACTATACAGCGTGATTGATGAACCACGATGCTTAGATGTATGTAGAAGTTTAGAAGTTTTATTAAGGTGTCCAAACTCAAACATAAGAAGTTATTGTTACAGAATTTCATAATGTGCAGATCTTCAAATCCAATTAAATAGATTCAGTTTCTAAGTCGTTTCTTAACTGATAAATAAAAAACAAACTCCGAAACAACTGTTGATATACCACTCTGTGAATGCGGCAAATACTATGTGGGGGAAACTTCCCAGCTCAAAAAAGGCCACTTTTTCATTTCCTAGTAATTTGAACTTCCTGGTATTTTTTTTGTAACCTTCGTTATTAAATTGTTTCCATGGTAAATGTCTAAAGGTTAAATTTATTGGAAGATGACAAAGCCCGCTGTAAATGTTATAATAAAATTAAAGAACATAAAAGGCAATTCAAAATTATATAATTGAACAAAGTAGTTTAGTTTTACTCATTCAAATTTTGATATTTTAGCAAATGGTGGCTGAATACACATGAAACAGTAAAAAATACCAATGCCACGCTAAACATTTAGAAAATACATAGATTCAATCATAAACTGGTTTTAAAAAGACAAAACTTTTGGTAAATATTTCACCCATATTTATGGATATTTTTGTTTTTCCGACTCTGATTAATAACCTTATAAAATAATATTGCAGTTTATTTTTCATTACTAAATATAGAAACTGTACATAACAAATTATAAAACAAAATTCGCCTTACACGAGAAACATTACGTTCTCAATATTATGCTTATACTGGAAGCCCTTCGATTTTGTTGCTAACATAAACAATACAGTTCTTAAATTATTATGTTTAATAGGAAACGAATTAATAAAATACTATGCGCATAATTTTATGTACAAATGTGAAAGACGTTTTTGGAATTTTTTTTCAACAATACTCTTAAGAGTAATAGGCATACATATACAAAATAATTAACTAATACGAGGTTGTTTGCAATACCGATGCAACAACGAATTAAGCAAAAATAAAATATAACAATATTTTAAAAATACATTTATAATACATGTTATTTTTAAATTAGAAACTATGCAATGAGCTTAATATGCTTATATATCTATATCAAATATTACACTATCACACAAGGTTCAGTTTAGTTAACACTGTGTACACAATAATCCAGAGTATTAAAAGCACTACTGTTACAATCAGTGATATAGTCTTATACCTATGCCAAGGACTGTCCGAAAGATCTGGTGGTAAATATCTTCTTCTGGCTGTTTGACAAACCTCTGTCTTGCAGGAAGTTGACGCTTCTGCCGATGTAGTACTCGTTACTTTTGGGGCGCCTTTCACTAATCCTAACTCGGTTCCTTCCTCCAGATCCCTTTGGAACCCCCCATTGTCCATCTGTAATTTATTAAAGACACTTTTAAATATATTCTGATTTTTTATTACAGAAACAGAATACGTTGTGGTTTGAAATTATTTTATCAGTGTATGGAGGAGTCGAGTTGTACATCTGTTTAAAAAAAAAAGAACAAATTTATAATACGTATTGACAAAATAATAATAATAGCAACAAATACAAATTAGAATTTAGATAACAAATTGACATCGTTTGTGCTTAGATGAACTATGAACATCACAAATAACAAACACAATAAGAAAATATAAAATTACATAAGTACAGGGAATTTTTCTTTTTAGTACCTATAGGTACATATCTCCTATGTACACTTTTAAAATAAACGCAATATGTAGGCAACCAACCATACACTAAACGTCACGGCACGTGGTGCGTAAAGGTTATGTTTAATGTTTGTAAATAAAAAATAAATCAAAATTAGTGGCATATGAATATAATTAATTCAACGATTATTCTAAAACATAAAATATCAACAATACAAAACAGAAACAAAAATAAAAATGGCAACAGTTAAAGAATAATTTTTGACAATAAGTTAATTTAATGAATTTTGCCACAGCATACCTACTATTTTTTTCTTAAAAAATTAGCATGCTATTGCAAAAATGATCAAATTAAGTTAATGTCAAAAAATTAGTCTTTAACTGTTGCTGTTTTTATTTTCCTTTCTGTTTTGCATTGTTGATATTTTATGTTTTAGAATAATCGTTGAATTAAAATTATTTTGACATTCCACTAATTTTGATGTATTTTTTATTTACAAACATGAAAGATATCCTTTACGCACCACGTGACGTGACGTTTAGTGTATAGTTGGTTGCCTACATATTGCATTTATTTTAAAAGTATACATAGGGGATACTAAAAAGAAAAATTCCCTGTATGTTGTATGTATGTATGTACTCGTTTAACCTCTTATACCTTTCGGTGTTGAGGCTAGTGCGTTAGCGTATGTGGTCAAGTCACATATTAAAATCATAAAAAGAAGATTACTACCTATATTTAAATTCTACATGCCGAATGATTTTCCCATTCAGTCAAATAATGAACATCATCGCCAATCTGCATTTCCTCGGACGAATCTAATTTTGATTCAGTATAAACGAAATAGATTTTGTACTAACGGAAAACACAAAAATAGCGAAGGATGTGACCGTTCTGAACCAAATTCAAATGAGTGACCATCGATTACTAAGAATAAGAACCAAGATAAAAATAAATGTTAAAATAGAAAGGAATAAACTCGCAAATACGAGAAACATTCAAAGATATGATGAACAAAATTAAGGTAGACTACAAAGAAAAATTAGAATTAGAGCTCGAAAATAAAATAAGCCAAGAATAATTCTATTCAAATATTGCAGCAAATCATATTAAAACCAATCACAAGCAAACATGCCAAAGAAATAGAAAAGTAAATCAAAACAGGAAACAAAAAATCTTATACTATTATCGGCGAATTAACTCAAAGAGAATTTAACAAAGAAATAAGACGCAGAGTAAGATATGACGTAGGACGTAGCCATTGGAAACAACGACCCAATTCAATGGGTTGTAGAGGAAAATAAAGGCCCAAAAGTGTTCCGGGAAAGTTAGCAACAGGAAAAGACCAGATCATAAGACTAATAGATAATTGTGAAAATGTATACCAGGCGCGAAATGGGATACGTAGAAAGCTTTTACCAAACCTTATATTCACCTATCGCCAAAGAACCTAGACCATGCCCAACAGACCAAAGAGCATCACTAACAAAACATTTTAAAGAAGCTCTGCCAAATATAATTAAAGATGAACAAGAACAGGCCTTAAACTAACTACACAAATCGGAAACTCCCGATTCTGACAGAATCAAAGCGGGGGGCCGACACTACAGCGACTTGGAATCGGAAATACCATCAAAAGCATGAAAAACGGTTGACGTTATCCTCATCCACAAAAAAGAAAACGCGGTAAATTTAAGAAACTTCAGATCCATATCGCTTATATATCACACGTCTGCCAGCTTTTCTCCCGAATTATAACAAACAGAATAGAAGCAAGGTTAGATGAATTCCAAACACCGGATTAGGCAGGTTTCAGATGGCGATATAGCGTGATAGATCATATTCACTGTCAGGCAGAAAATGAAAAAAAAAATACGAATGTAATCAGCCTTCATACATGACTTTTCTAGATTTCGAAAGGGCATTCTATTCAATTGAAATCGGGGCCCCAATGAATACACTCAATAGATGTAGCATATACTACCGATTCATACAAGTAATAATAGACAATGTACAAAGAAGCCACCATCACTGTTAAACTATTAAATAACACAAATCTAATCAAGATAGAACGAGGTGTAAGGAAGGTGACCCTATTTCACCGAAGCTCTTTCCTAATTTATTAGAAGATGTTTTCAAATAAAATGGGCCGAGAAGGGAATACATGTGAACGGCTAATACTAAATGATTTAAAATCAGCAACGCATGAAGTTGAACTTAGGTTAAACAGGATAATGACAAATCAGGAAGATGGCAGTCAAGTATAAATAGACGGAGAACTAATAAGTGGTGACCGAATAAACAGATTTGGAACAAAAATGTACATTAAAAGAATCAGCACAGAGAGTAGAGACAAACAAACTCAACTCGCTTGGTCTGCCTATTAAGAAACATGTTCAAAGGACCTTTCAAACAAAATTTAAAAACAGGAGTGTTTGACCAATGCGTCCTCCCTGTACCTGGGTACGCATCCGAAACATGGGTCCTGATAACAACCAATATGGAGAAAATTAAAATTACACAACGAAAAATGGAAAGATCAATTCTAGGTATAAGACTCAGCGACAGAAAGACTAACACAACAAACAAAAGTCAAAGACGTTGCAATACGAATATGCCATCAGAAGTGGCGTTCGACAGAATGCATGCTGCACAGGAAGGATGATGGCAGATGGAGTAAAAAATGACAGTCTGGAGACCGTGAACGAGAAAGAGGGACAAAGGGTGTCCAAGGGCACGGTGGAAGGAAGAAATTTGGAAGAACCTTGAGGAGGTGTCCAGTGGAATGGAAAAATCATACTAATGAAGATAAGGAAAAACCGAACAAAGTGCCTGAACAATAAACATTGAACCATATATTGTGAGTAATGGAAAGAAAATTTTTAAGGCTAATTCTTGGACCAGTACCAACCAAGTAGAAGAATATAAAGGCAGAATTAACCACGAAATGTTGAAAGGCATCCCAGGAGAACATATCGCTAGAGGAATCAAAGCAGCGAGGGTCAGCTAGTTAGGCTACATCGAAAGATGCGAAAATAACAAAGGCATAAAGAGAATTACCAGGTGAAAACCAGTAAAAGGTACAATGCAAGGCAGGCCTAAAAGCAGAGGGATAAAGGAAGTTACTAAAGACCTTAACAATATGGAAGTGGTGAACTGGAAACAAAAAGCTAGTGTCCGACCGAAGCTTCGGCTTCGGCCACCTTCGGCCGCAAAAAGCACATTCGGCTGCACATTCGGCTTCGGTGAAAAAATGGCCGAAGGTTTGGCCGAAGCCGAAGTTTACATCCAGCCGAGCGATTCACGCAAACGAACGAAATATTACGTACAATGTAAGGTACAATATTATTCATTTTATTATGTTTATGTATTTCAATAAAAAAGAAAAATAAAATTAAGTTTACCATCGGAAAACATAAAAAAAAATTATGCTATTTAGAGTATAATTTATTTATACTAATTTACAGTAAGGGTTCTAAGTCTGGTTGCACCTTCGGCTTCGGAACATCGGCTTCGGCTTCGGCTGACAAACTGACCTTCGGTCGGACACTACAAAAAGCAGCCGACAGAAAAGAGTAGAAGAAAGTAACTAATCTGGCCAAGACACACGACAGAATATAAGGGAAAAATGAAGAAAGATGAATTTACAGTCTCCACAGATTCCTCAAGGGATATGGCAATAATGAATTAACGAATCTGATTCAAAATCAAGTTGTCCAAGAGAAATTATAATTGGAGAAATGTCATTTACACTATAATAGTTTCCCACATATTTTAGTCAGTCATTCTTAATAATCTTTTTACATTGATTTATATCGTTTGCCACATTTTCCCATTAAATTTAGAAAGCGCTTCTTGCCATAAAGTCATCTTTCTTTCGACAAGGGCCGTGAATTAATATGTTTATTATATGGGTATATTGTCAATGGTCCCCATTTGAATAATTTTGATTGGCCAAAACTGACTTTATGGTATCCCAAAGGTATTTTCACTATTTTCTAGTATTCCCTTTATCGAAATCAACCTTATTTTTTCTTAATCATTCCTCTATTTCAGATTTGTCAGAATGTGGGTATTTTATCACCAAGTATGGAGTGGTATGGAGCCTTATCCATTACCACCACACACGTGTCATCTATTACATTTAGAGCAACAACCAGTTGATCTTCCACCCACTTGTTAAGAACTTTGCTAATTAATTCTATATGGTGAACCCACATGCATATCCGCAAATCCATGTTTTGTCAAGAAATATAAAGTTAATTTTCTCGTTAGATTCCAAATATTGTAAAAATGGAATCTTTTTAACTTACAAATGTTTCTGCTCCATTAAAATTGTAACAATTTTTCTAAAGTATGCCTCATGTTTATGCTAATCCCAAATTTTTTGACATAAATCTTTTTAAAACAATAATCGTATTTGAACGGTTTCTCGTCTTGGTATTTTAGCATTTTCTGCAACCTTTTTCAAAATTCTTAACCAATTTAAGTGGCGATACATAAGACACCTAAACAAGTTTGTTACCAAATTTGTAACATGTTATACACCATGCAACCTTGAAACCATATTTATAGGTTAAATTATCGCTCAATTTATTTCAAATATAATCTGTTCTAAAATTTATTTCTTTCAATTGCGCGCCATCAATAACCTGTCAAAAAGCGTTTGCTAGCGCCATGTGGCGAACACTTAAACTGAGCGCATGGCCAGGCCGTAGCGAAGATCGTGATAAAACCTTTTCAAATGTTTTAGGATATGGGGAGGCCATGCTTTGTTTATCTTAAGTTGCAGGTTTAACATTTGTATGTTTTAACAATTGTCTCACCTGGATAATTAAAATTAACACAGATCATAACCCTAATGCGCGAAGAATAACAACGCATTTAAAAAATTCTACTAAATATTCAGCTTGATTTACAGTGCTTTAAACTTTTGCTTTTCCGCGGCCAAGCCTGATTGAAACATATTTGCAATGAATATTAAATCATTTTTAAAGCAGCAAATAAAAAATTCTAGTAGTAGTTTAGTATTAAGTGGCTGGAAGTTAAGAGATGTTTACACATCGGATTAAATATAAAAATCCGTTAAATTACATCGAACTAGATTAATAATTCTCAAACGAGTTACAATATTGTTTACGTCGTTGCTTGATTAGAATAGCGAAAAGTACATAAATCATAAACCTTTCAAAATAGGGTAATGGTTGTTTACTTATTTTTCAGTAGACTCATCCTTGTGGAATTTAAAACAGCCATAGATGGTTGAAATTATTGATTAGTAAAAAAGTACCTTACAATTCTTTTTAGTTTATTGTATTACATATTGACCAGGAGAAAGATATGGATTTAAAAATTAAACCATACCATATATGGTCGAAACCACTCACTTATAAAAAATTATTCACTAATTGGTTAAACGCAAAAACGACTAACTGGACTGTGATAATTCAAAATGTATGACAATTTGTGATTACATAATACATACTTGAATAATGTTAATAACAGTAGCAATAAAAACCAGACATGCCTATGACGACTTTTTATATACATTGATTAATAGAAAGAGAAATTGACACGTAACAACGAACTAAACAAAATCAAAATGTTTAAAATCGGTGGTTCTAGAAATTTTAAATCTTAATTTTCATGTTTCTAATGAAGCTCATCAAATGATCGCAAAATATTACTTAATTGAATAAACAGTAATTTTCATAATCTAATCTAATAGTAAATTGTCGAAGTAAAGAAATCTCAAGGTTCTAAACGTTATAAGGTGCAAAAGTAAATTAAAACTTTTGTAAAAAAAATAGTAAACTGTTCTTCTTTTCTTCTTTTAGGTGGGTAACTTAACATAAAATTAAATTATTTTTCTTCTTCCTCTTTATGGTATGAGTACTGTAAGCCCTCCTCGCACGTATTCTGGGAAGGAGGCTAACCTCACCCATCGATAGAGATGAAGAAGATTGTCCGCAGTGTTGTGAGGTTAATGGTTATTAAAGGTGTTATTAAGTATTATACACGCACCGCATCGCCGGCTTACCGAAGCACGGAAAAGCATACGACCTTCCAAAATTCCGGCGGAGGTATCGCCGGTCTTGGGAATCGAACTCGAAGCCTTTTATACATAGTTATTCGCTCCTCATATATAAAATTAAATGCTCACTTAAAATTACAGAAACAGACACCGTGAGTTTTCGCTAAATTACTGAACAGAATCTCTGGGCGGCTTAGGACAATGGTTTCGCAGTTATTGCCTTCATCAGACATGCTCAACAAACCCATGCTGTCGAAAACAATAATATTAACATTTTGTTATACCGGGCGATTCACATAAGACGCGCCCCTTAACAATTGGAATAGGCAACCCAACTTACAAATTCATAAATAATGTTGATCTATATTAACCCTCAATTGAATTTATGTAATCAAAGGTGGCTTGCTTCAGAATGACAATATATACAATAATTAAATGTTATACCATTACATTCCAAACTGTAAACTTTCGTAATCTATAACTAGGAAATTAAAAGAATATAATATTATCAATACAGTACAAAAAGGAAAAACGCAAACAATGACAATTTTGTATACAAATCACGTCAATAAAAAATTATTCTCACAATTAGAAATCTCTAACCGACACATTTAATGAAAGTAGGTATCTACTAGATTAAATTTGGTTTTTAATTTGCAGATATATTATTGCAACAAAGAATACCTAATAATGCAGATAGTAGCTTTGGTAACATGTATGTCAGTATGTTGGGTTAAATTTGAACTTTTTAAAGGGCACGTCTTACGTTAATCAGCCAGTATATGGTTTACGCTTTTCTACTCAATAGCATTGAAGTTTTTGATCAATTATCATTACTTTAATTAGTGCACCAATATTATAGCAATCGTCACATGCTTAGACTTAGAAAAAATAACAACAACAAGCAATTAATCAATTTGTTAATTTCGTAAACGGACTATAAAATAAATGTTATTAATAGGCGATGTTTTGGTTTCATAAAATTTTAGTAAAACTCATAAAATCGAAGCAATAACTATTGTAATTTGTTTTGCACCTCGTTTAGTCCTAACCCAATCTTTTTATAAGGGTCGGATTAACCGGTTGCAAGCTGACCCCTCCAATCACATTACTTTAGTGAGGGGACTGCCATCATTGCTTTAATTACTGATGGGACATTGCTTCTTTGCTTACCTAATCTATCCTTCCCTAAAAAACAATCTTACTTTAATTATACGGGATGGTCCTTAAGTAATTGAAGAGCAGCTAGTGATAAAAATAATTAAGATTTGCCTAGAATAATCTTGGTTTAAAAATTAATATTAAGATATACAAGATGTCAACGTCGAAAATCTAATATTAAGTTTCTTCTTTTTTTGAAGTATTCATAAGAACACCAATTTTCTTCGAATGGAAAACAGTAATCAGACCTCGTTTTTAATGTAACTCCTAAAAGGACATTGTTAAAGTTAACTTCTTCTTCTAGAAATGGCCTACCTTCTCCAGGGCGTTGTCTGTATTTTCTCCATATGTCTGTGGTGTGCGTGTCAAGTAGCATACAGACATAGGGGATCTACAGCTTAACGTGGGCTCCGAACCACCGAAGTGCTCTCTCCAGTGAGAACTTACTAGGCAGAATACACCTCGGTGGTTTGCCGTTGCCTTCCGAGGGCAGTGGCCGGTAAAGTTAGCAGTTACTAATATTTTGCTATGTACGTCCTCTGCCTCCTGGCTTTCTGGCTCTTTTTTCTGTCTCCTTTTGTTTCATAACCTCCCGAAACTACTACTACTACTAATCTATAATTTTCCAGTTCCTTTGATTTTGTAGCACCAGGTCTGTCAAATTTTCAGGTGATATAGTATTTCCTGTTTCAAGTTCCATTGTGATTTGTTTTCTCTCCCACCTGTTGCATTGGAATACCGTTGTCAACATCCTGCTCACAAAATCCACATTTTCTCCACCCTACCTTGCCAATTCTAAATAGGTAATTTCCATAGCACTCGTGCCCCATTAGATATTGTGTCTGCACAACTTGAAAAATTCTTCTGCTGATTTCAATGTTGGTCCTGAATCAAAGGCAAATTTTGCTAAACATGTAGCTTATGGACCACCCTGTATATTTAAAAATAACATTGCTGGTTAAAACGTTTATCTTTCTTCTTCTTAATAATGAAAATAGGTTTCTTGATGGTTCAATAACTATTAAACTCATCTGTTAGCAAGACAACACAAGTTCGAATCCAGGCTGTAGCCTAATTTTTGAGTATCTTATATGACTGAGATGTTAGCAGATAGTGCCATAAATTTAATTAAAAAACAACAAATAGCAGAAGCAGTTTGGGGAAATAATTCAAAGCTACAGTACACTTCAAAAATTATTTACAAATAAAAAGATTTTGTTGACAATATTTAGATAATAGTTAACAGCTAAGTGTATCACGTTCAGATTATAATTCACTAATTGCTCCACTTTCATATCAGATAATTGGATTACATTTCAACTGTTTTAACTTTAATAATAAGAAAGGCCTGTTTATAGAGTGTATTCGGTTTCTTAACAGTATATTTGTTAAAAATCCTGAAATCTATTTCAGAATTTCCCTTTGATTTTTGATATTGTATCTTAACTAAACTTAACAAAGCAACAAATTAATTTACATTACAAGACAAGATAAACTGTGGCTTTCTGAAGCAAAAATATTTTTCTATAATTTCCTGTTCTTAGATATTGTGGTTTTAGAATCCATCAGCAGGACGTGCAAACATCTATCTCGAAGCGCTATGGTTTTTAATCAACTCTGATAAGAGCCTAGCTGAAATATGTCTTTAAAGGGATTTAGTTTCTAAACAGGTTTTAATTTCAGAAAAATTCCTAGGGTAACTAAATGTAAATAAGATTTTTTTAAACCAAAATTTAACTTAAAAGGCTGGCATTTACATACAGTCGCTTTTTATTTGACTGACTATTTGTAAAAGATATGGTAAAAACAAAATTACGATTTTCTGTGTATTTAAATTGCAATCTCCTTGTCAAGTTTCCGTAAAGTTCGGATTTAAAGCCCATAAGTCCTGTGCTGTGTACTTTATAGAACTTTATTTCCACTTTTTCTGGAATAATTTGCATTTTGAAAAAAAAAATTATTGTTGCGTTTGAAAGAGAGTGGTTGTATCTATCTACTGATAGTAAGATTTTTTCGGTATTAATATTTTTGTAAAAACTATTTGAAAATTTTGATGAAAAATAGAGCTTTAGATTTTTTAATACTGTAAAGTTGGTTTATAGAAATAAAAAAAAATCTTTCTATCAATAGACAGAAAAGACATGGATAATTTAAAAAAAAATGCTCTGCCGTTCCTGCTTAAAAAATGAGTCAAAAAAATGGAACAAAATGTGCTTAAAATGAGGTATATTTTATGGTGTAAATTCCAGCCTTAGCATGATATAATTTGAATGCCAATGCATATTTCAAGTATAAGGTTTGGTTATTTACAAGAATAAATTTTAGAAAATATAATGAAAATAAGCGTTTGCATATAATTTTTCTTTCCAAATCCAGACGAACGCTTGAAGAAGAAACACGAACTCGTTTTGCACAAAGTTAACAGCGGAAATTTTCGTAATTTAGTAATAATCTAATAATGATATAAGATTTACTGAATTTGTCTTCACTCTTAACCGAGTTTGCTGTACATTTCGTAATATTTTAATATAATTGTTACAGTAATAAAATATGCGTAAATAATTTTATCTACTTTCATTTCGTAATATCAATATTTCGAAACGAAAAATCGTGTTGTAATGAACTATATTACCGCACTAGTATCGTAATAACTTTTGACATAAAAATGACAGATTGACAAGAGAATTCATAGTTATTTTACTTGTTATAAACGTTTATTATGCACTTTTTACGATTTTTACGATATGAATATAGTACAAAGCTTTATCTACTTGCATGAAATTATCAAAAAATATGAAATATTTGCCAATAATTAATTACCTTATGCAAAAGTTGACTGTTCCAATTTTCATTCAAACTGACAGCAACCAACACCAAATAAACAAAAAATCAAGCCTTAACGTATTAGATTTCAATGAAAATTGGAACAGTCAACTTTTGCATCAGGCAATTATTGATAAATATTTAATTTTTTTGCTAATTTTATGAAAGTAGATAAAGCTTTGTACGATATTCATATCGTAACCTCGTATTACGATCCTCAATGGATTTGTCAAACTCGACCTGCGGTCTCGTTTGACAAACTTTCCATCTCGCATCGTAATACGAGTTGTTACGATACTCATATCGTAAATAACTATTTGTGTTTCATGTACTTTTGAGAAAATCAAGAAAATTCCTGTTTTTCTTTTTAAATTAAAGTGAACTTCTAATTATTATTTAATGGCAAATTTAAACAAGGATTTTAAGTTCTAAATGACAGCACTAAGGATAACGTGTTTAACATTGTGTATAATTTAACGAAATTAATCACTAATTAGGTACATAGTTTATTAATATTAACGAAACTAGACTTACAGGTTCTGGCTAATAATATCCATACTTTATGCAATGCAAGTATTTTATTTGAAAAAAGAGAACTTTCCAAAATCGCACTGACGTAATATATTCTAGGAAAACCGAGTTCGAGATTTGCAAAAATAAGGTGCAATACCTGCTACTTTAGTTTATTAAGCTGTTAAACACAAACGCACAACTCAAAAGTAGTAAAAAGAAATAATTACTTTTTTAAGCCCCATATTTGGCACTGGTTTGCTTTTACGAACGTATAAAATCACTAATTTTTTTCACAAAACGATCACATACCGGTTTGAAATGCGCTTGCTTTAGGTGTTGAAAAGCACATGTTGATACGATGCATAGTTAGTTAAAAATGTCGATCCCACCACAGAATATTACTGAATGGAGGTTAAATGCCTGATAGATAAGCCATATCGCTATAGTGGTTACAAACAGAATCAAAAACAATTTCAAAGTAAATAGAAATACCGATACCACAACCCAACAGCGGTAAATACGTGTGCAAACAATCATCTAGATTTTCTAACAAATAGGCGGAAGTTACTTGAAGAATTGTGAATTATGTAATTTGTTCGTTTTCAAGTACGTGCAAATTAAGAATTCCGAGAATGTCTAATGGTCGCTATTAAAGTATAAACTGCGATAATAAGGCATTGTGAATACAACCAAGGTAATGAAATTTATTTTTGTAGTTTGTACTATATGAATTGAATTAAATTGTATTGTATCGTATATGAAAATTTTTTATGCAAATGGCATGATGCATTTGACAATTTTTCGATTTTTGATTTGAGTTTCAAAGTTGTAGTTACATATTTTTAATTTTAGATGTACCTACTTTTTCCACGTGGTATACAGGGTGGGCCTTAAGTAATGGGCCACCGGGTAGCCTTAGCTTAGTCCAAAAGTTAATACCAAAAGAGATGCAGGATGTCAATTCAAAACTTTAATTGCAATTTTTTCGGTAATTTTCAAGGTTTTCGAAATATTTATAAGAAAATCGGGGAAGCTAAAGTTTTCTTGGGGTGGGCGACAAAAATCTCGATTTTATGTAGCTCCTAAAATAACCATACTTTAACTACAACATGCTACAACTCTTCTCTCTTCTCGTATACTGCGCATTCGAAGATGGTGATTTACACCTTTAAACTGTCTATGTGGTTTCTTATTATAGTTTTCCACTTGTCTCTATCTTGTACATTTCTGAAGTTTTCTTCCCGTTTTGTTGTTGTCAGTTCTTCGCGGTGATCTTTCTCTTAAGCGCTTTCCTTCCGTCCATTTAACTCTCAGCAGCCTCCTTCAAAGGGATTTATCTTTTTTTTCTCAATTTTCTTCCTCGTTCAGGTTTCCCCTCCATACAACGCTATTGGGAATACTAGTGTGTCATGATGTTAATTTTGGTATTTTTGCTTATACACATATTGCATATGATATTTTTTAAGATAATATTTAGACAAAAACATTAATTTCAAGAAAATTTTGTTTGGACATAATAATATATACCTACTACATTTCACATCTATAAAAGTCAGTTTTGAAGAAATAAGGTAATAATTAATAATCAATTAAAATAAATAAACATGTATTAAACTACATGTAACAATTAACAAAACAAACTTCATATTGAGAATTAAAAAAAAAGTAAATTATGGTGTATTGCAAATATAGAGAAAAATTAATATCTGGTATTGCCCCCTCTAGCTCTAATGACTGCCTCCATCCTTCTTGGCATACTAATCCTTGTGGGATGTTATTCCGCTCTTCTTGTGCCGCATTTAGGAGGTCAGCTAAAGTTATGGGAGCTGGATTTCTTGCTCGTATTCTTCTTTTTAGTAAATCCCATAGATGCTCCAGTGGATTTAAATCCGCACTTAATGGTGGCCAGTCTAATTGTCGAATATCGATATGGACATTGTTTGGATACTGAGTGACGATGTTAACTGCATGCGCACGTGCATTATCATGCATTAACACAAAACTATCATATCCTACAAAGCCGACATATGGTAGCACATGTTCTTCTAATATGGTATTAATGTAATATAATTATTATGTCAATTTGTACAAGCTCTGTTTGACCCTCCATACTAATACCACCCAAAAGCATAATCGACCCTCCTCCAAAACTGACATTTTGCACCAAGTTACATGGGGCATATCGTTCTCCAGGCATATGCCAATCTGGTTTCCATAATTGAATCCGGGTCTCATCGAAGAGCACGTTTTTCCATTGCTGTTCCATCCAATTGACATGATTACGAAATGCAAACATTGAACTTTATGATGTGTGATGTGGGTAAACTCGGGGTACAATAGCAGGTCGTTTTGGAGTTAAAATTATGTTCTTGAAGTCTTCTTATTACAGCTTTATTACTTACATTAACATCTCCTGTGCATTGAAGCATATTTTTCAATTCAGGGGCTGTTAATCCACGGTTTTCTAAAGCTTGAAGTTGCCGGTATCGGTCGTCAACTTCTGTTGTGCACCTTTTACGACCTTAGCCTGGTCTTTTGTATTCTTCAGTTTCTCTGTATCTTTTTATTATACGAAAAACTGTAGATTATTGGGTCATCCCGACAATCTCTCCAATGTATTTTTGTCTACGTTCTTCATTGAATAAAGTAACCACTTTCACGACCTCTAATTCGTTAAAGTGTGTATTTCGAGGCATTTTTGTTCTAAATAATTAACACACTGGTGACATTTTATAGGAAATGACAAATAGGGAGAAATTAATAGTTATTTGTATAACTAGGGAGGAAAGCCATGTATTCTCTCCCGCGGATGAAGTTTAATGCCCGACGCGTTAGCGGAGGGCATTAATCATCCAAGGGAGAGAAGAAGGCTTTCCTCCAGTGTTATACATATAATTTTTTCTACGACTCACTTTTAAAATCATTTCGATGATTTATTATTTTAGATTTCCTTCTGAATTTCGTTTATCAAGATACAGTATGTTGTGCGTCGTTTCCAAGGTAGTGTTGCTATTGCAGTTTTGTTTTTTACAAACAATTTGTTTATTCTCACAATTTGTTATCAATTTTATTTGGAGAAAATTTTATTTTCCTCCCTAGGGAGAAGAATTTATTTTTCTCCCTAGGGAGGACATTGCCTACTTTCGGCCCTAATTTCAGGGAACAAAAGCCTACTTTCGAAACAAGGGGTAGAAAAAAATTTTTACTGTACTTATGCTGTACTTATGCTTCATAGACATTTCAAAAGCTTTTGACAGTGTGAATAGAGGTAGATTGTGGGAAGCACTAATACGCCACAACATAAATGAAGGAACAATCAAAGCCATTAAGGGAATTTATAGAACACAAGGCATACAGTAAGAATAAACAATCAGACGTCAGAAGAATTTGTTACAACTGTTGGAGTGAGACAAGGAGGGTCACTAAGCCCATACTTATTCGTTATAATGATAAACAAAATTATAAGAGACATAAAAGATCAATTTGTGCCTAACTGCTACGGTTATCTACATTTAAAACCTATAATAATAAATTTTCTAACGTATGCGATGGATGACCTTGTACTTATAGCGAAAGATGAAAAATCACTACAACATAGTCTAATTATTTGGAATAGGGAACTGAGTAATAATAACATGCAGATAAACATTGGAAAAACAAAAGTGATGGTAGTTAGTAAGAAAAGGATAACAGTAAAACTAAGAATAGAAGATGTAGCTTTGGAACAGGTAAAAAGATTTAGATATTTGGGCCACACAATTAGTGACGTAGGTGGAATGGACACGGAAATTAATAACAGAATCGCAACAACAAACAAACTATTGTACCAACTGAATAAAAAATTTGTAAGTAAAAAAGAGATTTCGAGAAAAACAAAACTAACAATATATAGAACAGTATTTACTATTTACGCCAACGCTATTATATGGATGCGAAACCTGGGCAGTAACGGAAAAACAAAAGAAGAAAATACAAGTGATGGAAATGCGATATTTGCGAAAAGTTCTAAGAGTTAGAATAATAGATAAAATAAGGAACGATAAAATAAGAGAAAGACTACAAGTTAAGGATTTAAACAAAATACGAGAAGAACATCAGATGAGATGGTTGGGACATATTTTGATGATGGAGAAACGAAGATTACCGCTCACTGTACTAAAAATGGGCAAATACGGTAGAAGAGCAAAAGGTAGACCACCAATGACTTGGAAAAAAGAAACCCTCAAGATCTTGGCTGCGAAAGGGATTAGTTGGAATGAAGCGTTAACAGTAGCGAAAGACAGAAAACAATGGCGCAAAGTAGTGAAAAGTTAAATATGAAAGTGAAAGGAACTAATAGTGTGATATATCAATGTACCTCTACACTGGAGTTTACGGTAGAAGAGGATTCGACTAAGTAAGTAAAAATTTTTACAAAAATGTGATACAACACTTGTGAATATAACAACACTCGCAGTGTTATCAACTTAAATTCAAAACAAATGCGTAACAAAAACTCATCGGTAACAAGTAAGTTATGATAAGACTACTTGATACCTTATAATCAATTATCACATGCCTTGTTTTTGCATTATGAGATTTATTTTTCCATTCTCAGAAGAAAACAAAATGTAATATTTTTGTCCCTGAGTGTATTTCGGTCCCGCCAAGTTTTGGTTGATTTAGTGACTGATATTTTTGCTAATACTATTCTTCTCTTAATTTCATTGGAGCAATTACCGTTGTTTTTAATATTCGATCCAAGCTATAATAACCTCTATATCGTCAAATTCGTATCTGTCTATATTCACTTGTCCTGTGGGTATAACTATTATTTTCGTTTTGCTTTTATTTAAAGCCATTCCTAGATTTTCGCTTTTTACTTCTATTATTCTTACTATTTCCTTCATTTCTTGTGTTGTTTTGGTAATTAGATCTACGAGGGTAAAAATGCAACAAAGGGCGTCACAATCGCAAATCCCTGATGGCGTTTGTTAATACCAACTCTTACTATGCAACATTAAAATTTTCAAACAGATCTGTTATTTAGTTCAGTTTTGATAGCCATCGAACGTAGGCAACCTGTCGTACTTTTGAAAACATTGAGAAAAGTGAATTTCGTGTGTTAATTAAACATTATTTTTTACGTGGAAAAACCATTACGCAAACCAAATAAAAGCTTGATAAGTATTATGGGGACTCTTCGCCATCGATTAAAGTGATTTACAAGTGGTTTACTAATTTTCGTTGTGGTCGTACAAGCACAACTGATGCCGAATGTTCAGGACGCCCAAATTAGGTCACCACACCAGAAATGATTGACAAAATCCATTATATTTTATTGGAAGACTGCAAACTGAATGTGCGCGAGATAGCTGAGATAGTAGTCATCTCAAATGAACGTGTGCTCAGCATATTACACGAACATTTGGATATGAAAAAAGTATCCGCGCGATGGGTGCCTCATTTGCTCAAAATTAACCAAAAACGCGTACGTGAGACAACTTCAGAGGCAGGTTTGGCGATGTTCAGGCCCAATAAAAAGGAGTTTTTGCATCGTTTCATTACTGTGGACGATCTATCGTTTTACACCAGAGACCAAGGAACAGTCTCAACAGTGGATTTCTACTGGCGAACCTGCACCGAATGCCTATTTTAATGGGTTGGATAAATCGTATTATTCAGAAGGGATTAAAAAATTGGAAAACCGTTGGGCTAGGTGTATCGACCTAAAAGACGACTACGTTGAAAAATAAATTGTTTTTTGGCCAAAAAAAATATTCCTTGTTTCATTTTTACCAGACTTATCACTCCGCCCTCGTATATCGTCTCCGCGTATCTTAAATTTCTTATTTCAACCCCACCGATTTTTATGGCATCTTTCCATCGACCAAAGACTTTTCCCATTAGGTACTCAGTATATTTATTAAAAAGCAGTGGAGATAATATGCATCCGTGGCGTAGGCTACGCCTTTTCGCATACTGAATTTGTCTGATGTTCTATCATTTATTCTAATGGCCGCTGTTCCATTATGTATTCGTTCTCAATTCCTCTGCCCCTTGCCTGTTCATTAGGTATTTGCCATCCAAAAAAGGGTTTTAATCTGTTGATTTTAATATTCAGCATTATTTTACTCGAGTGTGATATTAGCGCTAGCAATCAGGGTTGATTTTTTCCAATCATCGGGCTAGCGCCCTGCCCTGTCTCCCATATTTTACTGCATTAATCTGTCATTATTGTAGTGCCTTTTTACTAATATCATGGCCACATTTAATAGAGATAATAATGCATAATTATTTCACATGAACAGCCCCTCCCCCTCCCCACATTTGTTCAACAATTTGCGTTCAGGCAAATTTACCTCAACTAACAATAAAGCAAAATAGTGATTCGCAAACGAGATCGATTGATTTCATATTTCTGTTATTTAACTACTTACAAGTTCAAGTTCACACTTCTGCTCCTGAACCTGAACAAATTTCCTACGTTTTGGTTTAGTGGAGTTTATAAGAACGGATGCAACCTTCGTACAAATAAATATTAGCCACCGTAGGATATAGAATATAGTGTTTTGAGTATTTGAGTTTAATAAAATTTTTAAGTGCAATATTTCCTATAACCACAACCGTTTAGTAAAATACCTAACTGATATCAAATTACGTGTCCCAAGTCCAACAAAGTTACAAATTCCATCATACAACGCACAAGAATTATTTTTTTTATGCAAAAGTGTTTCTATTAAATGTTTGTCAGGTAAATAGTAAATACAATTTTAGATACCTACAAAATATTATATTTTGCAACACATGAACCTATTTTTACATGATCGGGCCAAAAAGCACTGAACAGTTTTAATATGTAATAACTTTTTATTTATTTAACTCAGATGAATTATGTGTACATCAGTGGCGGCTCGTGATAATTTATTTTGGGGGGCTCTAGTTGCTGAGAGAATATAAACAAATATAGAGTGACCAACCGACCGGGTTTATCCGGACAAGTCACTTTTTAAAGTTGTGTCCGGACGTCCGGACAGGGTTTTAAAAATAAGCGTTTTGTCCGGGTTTCTGCTACTATGAAAAAAAAAAATGCAAAATTTTGCCTCATGTGTCATGTCAAGTTTAAAAATGACCCGCGATGCGTCGTTAGCAACACAATAATCGCGCAGTCTCAAATGGAATTTATCATTTCATGGTACCGACTTGATGTGGACTAGGCAGTTTGTTATTATTGTTGCTTTGTCAGCTTTGTGTACCCTAGTACCAGCTAAAACAAGACAAAATGCCAAAGCGAAAATGTAAATTTTCTTCTGCGAAGCTCAAAGATGAAGAGTTTTCTGTCTTTTTAGATGGGCGAATTTGAAGCAAAGTGTAAATTGTGCCAGTCGTATGTGTCCGTGGCTAACAAAGGTAAACAAGTGATTATGTGATTACGGTTTTATTTGCGTATTTGATTTTTAACTGTTTAACTTTAAAGTGTCCTCTTTTTTTGTTAGACCAAGTTGATCACCCTAAACAAATAATAATACATATATAATAAGCACTCACCTTCAGTAGCTGAGCAATTTCATACAAATAGAAAATTTTTTTATGTACAGACGTAAAAAACACACACACATACTACAATAATCCCTTAAAAATATTACTGCTTATGCACAAAATCTAGTTTTCTGTCTTTCTGAGAAATAAAATGTTCGATAACTTTTTCATCAAAATCGTTTATGTTTTTCCTCTAATGGAAGAGTTTTAAAATTCACTTTCAGAATACACTTTATATTATTTTCGGTAATTTTGTTTTTTGTACCTAATGGACACGAAACAGCGAATTCGAATACAAGTCTCAAGCTGACAAACAAAACCGTAAACCGTAGTAACTAAAACTTAAAACAGTACTGGGTACTTTTCACGAGTTATCAAAATAATTATACCGAATACTTCATTCTCAGTCATAACAAATTACTTACTTTGAAACAAACAATTTCATTTAAATGCACAAAATCATCTGTTAGAAATTTAAAGTTCTAAAAGTCTCACTAGTTATTTTTTATTTCTTGCCGTAAATAATATATCTACTAATTGTGTGTATTATGAAATAATTCTGTAACACGCTTCTCAATAAACAGGGTTCGAATAGCTACGAATACGAATCTTCCCGGTGCTCTCGTACTGGGCTCTAAAATCGCGAGCCTTCGGGTAACTTAAGAAAGCAATAGAGAATCAGCAATCGGCAATTTCCGACATTTCCGTTCACGGTTCGTTCTTACATACCTATATTTCTTATGCGGACGAAGGCTGAGCCCTAACGATTTAAAATATAGGTAGCCGTCGCGTCGCAGGCGGATAATAATATGTGTTATACGTTAGTAATGCTTTATATAGGTAGATATGCAAAATTTGTATTGTAATGATTAACAATCAATTGTATGTTATAATTATTAAATAAGTAAATTACCTTTACTCTTTCCTAAGAATGGTTTTGGGAGGCTCGAGCCTTTGAGCCCCTATGGAGCAGCCGCCGCTGGTCTACATAATCGTTAACATAAGAGTCGCGAAATTAAATCTCTAAAAACAGTGGGCCGTATTCTCACCTCATGTTTAAAGTTGTCTCTAACTAAAGTCGTGTTTAGCGTAAACATAAAACGATATAGCTTTATATACTTTTATATGTGTATAACAGAGATACACGATGTTGCCATGGTAGTTAAACATGACGTTAAATTTAAATATGACATCAGAATACGGGCCACTATGTCTTAAATGTCTCCGATTCTTAGCAATGCACTTCTTCAAATAGGAGAAAAAATTTGCAAACAAAGCATAAAATACCTCTTGGTGGATATCGCAAATTTGATATTTTGTTATCCTCCTCCAAGTTTCTGGTTTATATTTATACTGAGTGTTTGACTTAAGGGGCGAACATATGGAAATTGTATACATATATGCAGATTCCTGCTTGCCGTTTGAGTTGATAGGATTGATAGTGGTATCAATCGAAAGACAAAAAGAATGCACTTAATTTGATACTACTTTACTTGAATTTGTTGCTTGTTTAAGAAAGAAATAGCTTAAAAGCTGTAATAAATAATTCGCATGTGATTCACAAAAAACATATCGGCCATGATCAAATTTTAAGTTTGGCTAATGGTTATGCCAAAATCTACTCCCATGCATAAAATAGTAGTTTCACATACTGATCGCAGTACGTGAAATCGTATTTTTTACACCGATACGTGAAGTGCAATGCATTTCTTATGGAGTTTATTTTACGCATTTCTGTGATAAGAGCCTATACACTTTTCGGCACGGGTAAGCACTTGAATAGATTGCTATGCTTGTTTTTTGTTTGAATGACGAATTTGTGAGAACTGTCAAGTGAAGTGAACGTTTGCTAAATTAACTCATTTTTTAAGTTTGAGCTGAGGTCGTAGAAAAAGTATAGTGTGAAACACATACGTGAAGCCTCGTGTGCTTGTGACACTCGCCTTTCGGCTCGTGTCGCAAACTGCACACTCGTATAAAAAGGACAGCTTCACGTACTTGTTACACAATATACTATTATTTTCTGTCAGTTATCAATTCACGTATCTACCTAATTGAATAGTAATGTTGAATATTCTAATGAGGAGATGGTAGTTTACGCACAGTTTGTGATTAAAAAAACTAATCTGATCATGGCTGGTCTGCTTTTTTTCTTTAATTATTTTATTTATAACAGTTTTTAAGCTATTTCTTTCTTAAACACGCAAAAAATTCAAGTAAAGTAGTACCAATTTAAGTGCATTCTTTTATCTTTCGATTGATACCACTATCAATCCTATCAACTCAAACGGCAAGCAGCAATCTGCATAATATACCGGGTGTGGCCTGACATGTGAGACATAGGTGAAATGCATGGGAAATTGAACATATGTGAATATTATCTTCCTGGCTAACTGTTGCTTACGTTGTAGCTATTCATCGAAAAGTACTTTTTTCCAGTCGATTATAGTATGAAAATGAAATTTATCTGAAATGAAGGAGAAATGGTATTTTTTGCTGATTATTAGACTGATATTAATTCTACAAAAACTTGATCAACTAGACTTGTTCTGATGAGCTGCAGCATCACTATGGAAATTTCAGAATTTAGTACGAACAAATGATGCGCAGCAGGCTTTAAGCAAGATGTCATAAGGTGCATGTGTGACTTTTTATTTAAAATATTTACTTTATTTTACGTTTAGGAGCTAAATTTTCCTAATTAGTTAAGAATCAATTGCTTAATAGCGTACTACTCATCCAAACAAGAACGTACAAAAACTAAACGATTCAGTTGGAGAGATAAAATTAAGCAATTATCAAAATCGCATGTATTTCTCCTATGTCTCACATGTAAGGCCACACCCGGTATATACGATTTCCCATGATATTTCCATATGTTCGCCCCTTAAGTCAAACACTCGGTATATCTGATATTTTAAAAACCCCAACAGAGAAAAAATTGGACACAAAATTATCAACAGAACAGGGTGGGCATGCCAAGGTATCATTTAGTAAAATTAATCCGTTCGATAAACTTTCTTCAAAAATTTCCACATTGATAGCTAAATATGAATAGCAACAGCATTCCCAAGTTTTTCCTCTTTTACTTAAAAATAGTGCTGTATTTGTAACTTAATGGTTTAATTTTTATTCATATATAAAATTCTCAGTTTCTTCTTTGCTCAACCATGTACAATATTTGATGCAGTCATAATTATTTTTCTGTGTCTCTTTTGCGTTATTGTGAGAAGTATTGAGTTACTTATTTTATACATGCTCAAACAATTAATTGATATTTTACTACTTTGATGTAGGTAGGTAGTCGTTTTAAAATGTCTAAAACTGCACGATAAAGAATTGTTTATTATTAATCGAGCCATTTAAGTACTCCCAACCTTCAAAATGTCATTTATTTTCTAAACATTTTCAGTAAACAAAAATTAAAAAATTCGTTGTTTTGAGCAGTGTATTATACTAGTTATGTTACTTTGTTCAGGTAATGTGGATTGACTAGAGTACTATGGATGTTATATAACTTCGGTGTATGTTATTTCAGAATGATATTTGTCCCCAAGGGAGGACGTATCCAAGGAATGCTGTTCCTATCACTTCTAGGAGGATAATAACTCCCAAAAAGCATTACAATCAATGTAACTCTGAACGGACCGGAATATCTGTACGCTATAACCAATCAACGTTATAACCCCCTGCGTAATAAACGGAGTCTACTGTAGGTATCTTATTAGATCATTTTATAAGATCATATAAATAATACTGAAACCCCGTGAATTACATCAAATAAAATCCTCAGACTTGTTTAACATAAAGACAAAATCCTTGTCTGCTTTTGAGTGAAATATTTCAATAATTTATTGAAAATTACTTTTAGTGTCTAGATTGCACCTAACTATCAAAAATTTAACTTATTAAATAATTTTTTCAAAAAAAAATACCGGGGTCTATTAGGTAGTGCACCGAGTTCTATCAAAATCAAAAGATAATTTTACAAATATACGATTTAAAAGTGCACCTTCCTAACCTAAATAACCAAAATAAAGGTGCGAACTCACTTATTTCAGTATTTATCTTTTACATTGTATAACCTGGCCAAAGTAAAGCATATTATAAGATATTTGTTTACCTACTTAACCTTAATTCGAACTGATAAAAATCCAAATATTTATTAAAAGTAGAGCAAAATACTGATTTTATCGATATTTAATCTTATTTACATTTAAAAAAAGATTACTTACAGTTCTTATTAAATTAAACTTGTAACTCATACACCCCTTAAATTAAATTAGAAAAAAACTAACTTTTAATTCGTGCAAAATTTAGTGAGGCTGGTTATGTTTTAACTGCTTTAACACTGACTTTTACGCTGTTGTATTTCCTGGTCGTGCCCGATTCACTTTCACTTCTAACTTTTTTATTTTCTTCTCGTTTGTTTGCTTGCTTTTCTTGAATGGTGAGTGTAACCTCACGACGTGTAGGCAATTTAGGCATTTAAAAACGTCAAATGAAAGGTTGTACTTGTTACATTATGCATAATACATTTTTAATTGAAACTAGAAAATCATTTGATTTAAAAAGTTTAACCTTCAGCAAAATATTATATAATGACCGTTCGCATTTCTGTATGTATTTACTTAAATTATATGTATGGAAGTTGTGGGAAATATGATGTAGCACTCAAATTATGAATATTTATGTTCGTAAACCGACAGAGAAAGATTGTTAATACGTTGAAAAAATTATTTGAAGATGAGTCAATTTACACGCAGTTAACTGCATCCTGATTATTTTTACTGACAGAACCGTAATGGGGTTTTTAAATCATTTAATTGCGAATCTGATGGTTTGCAATTTTAACAAAGAAATAACTAGAACCTAATTTAACATATCCAAGGTATCCGTAACTAACTGACTTAATAATAATAATTTGTACAATTAAGTAGATAATTATTTAATTTGCAAAAAATTTAGCCTTTTCGATATCACAAGATAGCTACCTGTTGAAAAATTATTATTTTAAACATAACTTAAACTTCCTTAAGTCATTATGCATAGGTACGTGGGTGGAGCAGTTATCAAATTTGCAGTTTGTTTTACTTCAGATTCTGCTAAACAAATAAAATCGTATTTGTTTAACAGAGGTAAAAAAGTACTTGGCGATGATAGTACAAGATACCTTCTTATCACCGGATAAAAATAAAATCAATTAGAAAGGAGCGAATCAAATTACGTATTTTCTATCAAAGATAGTTATAGCAAGGGTGAATAACCGTTTGAAAAGGTTTTTGTTGCTAACATAATCAGAAATAGTTACAAAAGACTAATTTTCTAAACAGTGGCGCTTCATTGAACTTTTATAATTATCTTTAATCATTAAAGTATCTCAACCATTAAGTGATTGTAAAACTTGAAACCGTCAGTCAATTTAATTAATTGGATTACTGGTGAAATGGCCTTTATCAATTTCCATCTATTGAACTTTGATTTACAGAAGTTCCTTCTTGAATTGCTTGTGTTATAAACGGTAAAGTTTGAATATTCACTTGGGGCGAAGGATTCTAAGGGTTTCCGGACAAACAATTTCTTCCTGTCTTTTATGTCTATAGTACTGATTAGGTTATGGAGCCTCAATTGATTGGACATTACTGAACTCTGTTAATTTTTCACACTGCGGCCTTTTAACTGTTTGTATTGTAAATGTTAAAACGCCCTTTTGAACTACTACAAATTTCACTAAATCTTTAAACGCACCTAAACTGTAATTTTTCCTTAATCGTGTTAGTCTTGATGATTTAAAATAGGTACATAATTTATTCAGAAGTAAGCCTCCCCAGTTAATCCCAAAAATTTTTGGTAATGCAAAGTTAAATTCTCACTTTTAAATACAACATTTGTAAGAAAACGTACACCTACCTTAGCTCCTTTCTTTGTAGATGTAGAAGGCATTTTTTGTACCCTGCACTAATTTCAGGCACTTTGTTTGTAACCCGAACATTTCGGTAAGTCATTATGACATATCATTTCGACATATCTTCGCTTTGGTTAGAAAATATTCGACATTTTGATTCAAGTTCACTTTGATCGATGTTTTGTCATGGCTCATCAAGCGCAATTTAAAACGAAATGAATTCGAGTGATGTATTCATTTAATGGCAGGAAAGTTTAGTTGCCTCGATTAAAGTTTAGGTTTTATGAAGACCAACAGATCAACACCCATGGTGTTGGTATTTCATGAACCAGTTATTTAGAAAGTGCGTAATTAAATGTTGCAAAGAATAATGAAAGTGCGAATGAATTTACTTTTTTTTATTATTATTATTAACTACACATTTTAAAAAGGCAATAAACTTCGTAAAAAGTGGATCAGACTAGATCTGACAGAAAGAGGAAGGTGTAATTTCAGAAAAGTATGTGAAAATTCAATTAGTTTTTGGCATCAACAAAAAACAATTAAGTGTAAGTCCTACTGGTTGTCCTTAAAGCCTGCTTTGGCGCTTTAATTATTATTGAATGGGAACAAATTAAATGCTCGATATTAAATTCCGACAGCAGATTACATTTTCCTGTTAATTTATCTAAATGCATGATTAGAAACTAAATATTCGATAAAAATAATAAATGCTCGATAAATACAGTGTGTCCCCGGATTGAGTTCACTATAGGTAGGTATAGTCGATAAAAAATTTGAGAATTTCATTTTCATGTTTTGGGATTCCGCCCTGCTTGGTCCGAAAAGAATTTTAAGCAGATTTTTAATTTTTTTAAAATTAAGACGGCCATGAAAAATGTGAAAAAATTATTTTCTATTCAGGTAAAGTGCCTTTTCGGTCAATAATACGGCAAAATGTTATTGAGAAAAGTTGTTCAGAATATGAAATTATGGCTCTGTGCAAAATTTCAAAAAGATCAGCTCAAAAAAAAAACGTAGAGTAAAGTGACCAAATATGGAATACATACCTTATATGGAACACCTAATTATTTTTAAAACTACTTGCGTCATCTCTCATTTCAACATGCAGACCATAAGAACTAGTTCTTAGCAGTTTACTGTAAAAGTTTCAAATGAATGTTACCAAAAAACCTTTTTTACTGCGTAAAGAAGTTTTTTCACATGTAGGTATTTTTTAATTTGTAGTTTTTTGTTTTTATTGGGTTCTTTTGTTTGTATGCCTTAGAAGACATGTTCGTTAATTATTGCAAACAATCTTTTGATAAAGTTATCAGCCTTTGTTTAAATAAACTAGTTTTGTATCAAAATGAGGGTACTTTCTAATATGGAATATATCCTGAATCCAAATAATAATAATGGTCAAGTTTGGATGTGTTAAGTTACTTTTATCCTTTTCTGCTAAACAATAAGTTTCTGGTAGCGCCCTCTGTGTGCATCATTAGAGTATGTGAGATGTGAGTGACGCAGTCTCGGGCGAGCCATTGAATGTACTCGACCTCTGTTTTGTGTGTACGATTTATAAAACATGTGTTAAGTTATTACTAACAATAAAGTTCATTACTCAGTTTACTTTACTTCTTTAATTAATAAACACAACAGGATGCAATGCAGTTTGTGCGTGGGCTGGGCGCATAACGATTGTTCAGGTGCTTTGACTGAAAACTTTGTGTGCGATTTCTGTAAATAAAAGAGTTACCTACATAAAAGTGAATTTATTTTTGCAACTGTGGTTTTGTTAGACAATATTTTATCTTTTGTTTGTGTTTTGAATATTAATTTGTCTTTTTTATAATTTACATAAAATATAAATTTTTGAAACAATTTTGAAACGTTTATTTGACATATTCCATATTAAGAACATGGGTATTCCATGTTACGTACCATTTTGGTGAAACACAAAAATGCTCCTTTTTATATTATTAAAAAATATTTTCCTTCTTTAAACTGTTTGTACTTGACATATATCTATTGTTTATTAGAGCTTTTGGGAAATATATTATGCAAAATTTATATTTTTTTCGCTTAAAATAAAATATTTATAGCAAAAAGCAAAAACGGTATTCCTTATTTGGACGCTTTACTCTAAGTTTCTAACATAGTATTTTATTAAAAAAAGAAATTAAATAACAATTACTCTATTTGACTTCCTCCAAGTTTTGACTTTAATCTAAGATAATGACAATCAATTGTTTGCTTTACTACGACACGATTTTTCGTTCATTAACACAAAAAGCGGATTTAATGAAAGTGAGCTGATCTCAGGGGCGGACTGGGCCGCCGGGAGTCCGGGAGCTTTCCCGGTGGGCCGGTAGTACTGAGGCCGGTCAATATTATCAGAAATTGTTCCTATGGTTTTAACTGCAGGTAATTTAGTATGTTTCATGCCGATGCCGCTGATATTACTTGTTTGGTATCTACTTTAATACAATTGCTACATTGAAGGTGCATCGTGCATTTATTTATTAATTTTCTTTATAAGGTTAAGGTTTAGTCATTGATTAAGTATTACGAAGTAGGCCCAACTCGCTCTATCCTGTTCCACAGTTTGTTAGTCATATTTTGACAGCCTAATTATTAGGGTGGCCCATAAAAAAATGTGGTTTTTTATAGAGCTCTTTTACTGGTGTTTGCAAAACATTAAATGTGCTATTGTTATACACCATCAGAAACTAGTCAAGCAGGCGAATATCTATGCCCGATTTACTTTTGTTTAATAATTTTGTGTCATTATTGGAAACAAAACGTTTCTGCAACCGCCGCAGTTAAAAAAATATGTGAAGTGGAAGGGGAGGGAGCAGTGAACATTCGCTCGGCACAACGTTGGATCAAAAAATTTAATGAAGGAGATACAAGCCTCAAGAGGAAACAAGGTTCTGGTCGGCTTAATTTGTTGAGTAGCAACGAACTGCGAGACACTGTTGAAGTTAATCCATCTTCAAATACTCGTGAGTTGGCAGCAGAACTTGGTTATTTCAAAGAAACCATACATCAAATTGGAAAGGCCAATAGACGTTGCAGAGAAGTTCCACATGAATTGACACCAGCAATGGCAGAAAGGCGAGTAGTTGAGGTCTGCAATCGGCTGCTTTCAAATCCTTGGGACGAAAGGGATCGTTACTTGCGATGAGAAATGGATATATTTTAATTATCCTAACAAAGAAAATCAATGGATTACCATAGGATAACTTGCGTTACCTGTCCCAAAACGAGAAAGGTTTCAGACAAAGGTCATGTTGTGTGTATGGTGGAATTTTCAAGGTGTCATTCACTTTGAGTTGGTTCCTAATGGAAGAACCTTTGACACAAACCTTTATAGTCAACAGTTGGACAGGGTGCATGATGCTCTACTCGGAGTTACCCTGGATTGGTAAATAGGGAGCGCGCAATTCTGCAGCAAGATAACGCCAGACCGCATACTGCTATTGAAACTCGGCAGAAAATTAGGGTGTTGGATTTAGAGCTGCTACCTCATCCAGCTTATAGTCCAGACCTTGCACCTTCAGATTACCACTTATTCCGATCGATGGCATACTTCCTGCGTGAAAGAAATTTCACAATAGTTGAAGAAGTTGAAGCTGCATGCCGAGAATTCTTTACCTCGAAAGATCCAGCTCGGTACCGTCGCGGCATTGAGTTTCTTTCAGAAAGATGGCGAAAAACATTGCTACATAATGGTCTATACTTTAGTGAATAGGAGTTGATGTTTGTTGTTTTATTATTAAATATAGTTTTCCACAAAAAAAAACGACATTTTTTATGGGCCACCCTAATAATAGTGAGAGGAGGCCGGTCACTATCTAATTTCCCGGGCCGGTTAAATTTGCCAGTCCGCCACTGGCTGCTCTTTTTGAAATTTTGCACAGAGCCATAGTTTCATATTCTGGACAACTTTTCTCAATAATACTTTGCCGTATTATTGACCGAAAAGGCACTTTACCTGAATAGAAAATAGTTTTTTCACATTTTTCATGGCCGTCTTAGTTTTTAAAAAACTAAAAATTTGCTTAAAATTCTTTTCAGACCAAGCAGGGCGGAATCCCAAAACATGAAAATGAAATTCTCAAATTTTTTGTCGATTATACCTATAGTGAACTCAATCCGGGGACACACTGTATAATGAATGCTCGATATAAAATTCTAATGCTTCATAACATAATAAATATTCGATAAAAATAATGCAAGCTCGATAAATATATTGAACGCTCAGTACAAAATTCAAACGTATCGTGATAATCAAGGCACGGATTTTATGCAAATGCATATCCTATACTAATAATATGTGCTAAGTGAGCTTTTGTATTTACGCGTATCTAATAAAAGAGACCTACATGGAATCAATTTTTTTTTGCATATTTTGCATATTTTAGGCATTTTGTGCATAAATTTGTTTCAAGAGCATATTAAAGCATATTTCTTTATACATTTGGTTAGAGATAAATGTAGCTACACAGTTTCACTAAAATACGAGAAATGTAGAAAAATGAGCGAATGTCTAAATTTCGGAGAAACTATAATTCTCTGGTAAATGTCTATTTTTGTTGGGAATTTCTAAAATGAGGTATTTACCTACAAATATTTATGTACTTTTAAAAACTGCCCACTTCCCAGGCGTCTAATTCCAGCTTAAAATTTATCTCTTTATCTGGAAGGGCTGTGACAGGCATACAAAACTTTCACTTTCCAAGAAGTGACTAATGAACCACTGATACTATTGGATTTTCATGTTTTTGACCGTTGTTGGTCTTACTCGTTAGTTAGTTTTTGTTTTACTTTCGAGTTTCACTTAACACTGTTGAATGAAAATAGGCAGTTAAGATTTATTTTATGATTTTCTCTAAAATTACCATTAGTTCTATAAAGATATAAGTAGTTTAGTATTAATTATGTTTCCTTTTGCTATTTGTATTTAATAATGTGTTAATAATTAAAATAAATAAATTCGTTTCATCCAAAAATTTCTGTTTTAAATATATACATAAAATAATTAAGGTCAATAATTTGCATATTTTAAAGCATATTTCACGAAAACCACTGCATATTTGGAATGTAATTTGAGCATATATATGCGCATATTTTAACACTTTTTGGTGCATACAAGTCCGTGCCTTGGTGATAATAAATGTTCTCTTGAGAAATAATAAACGTTCGATAAATATACTGAATGCTCGTTATAAAATTGGCATAACCAGTAAAATAAGCGAAGTTCAATAAAAATATCACAATGCTCTCAAAAAAATTAATCTCCAACAAACATAAGAAAATTCCTGGGAAAAATATATATTAACATAATAAATTCTGACAATATAGGTAAGGTCCACAGAATTCTCCAAAATGCGTTTGCTTGTACCAAACACATTTTGATATTATGAAATTATGAAAACTAGTATTTCTGTTTTGTACTTTTAAATGATAAACGATACTAAATTGTTGCCGTTATTACTTAATCTATGCATAAAGTAACAGAATTTTGCAAAAACGGCTTCCTTTTCGCATTGCCAATTGTGAACTTTGAAGGCTTCGCACGAGTTGAGGCAGCATCTGGTGGCTTTTCCGCTATAAGAATATCGCCTTATTATTGTCCAAGGAATAAAGTTACGGCGAGCTTAAACGCGAGTTTTTACACACCCTGTATATGGCACTCTTTTGTAGAATCGGACTAAGTCGTAAATGTAATTCTCCACGAGAATTACCGGTATAGAGGCCTTTCCGGTGATTTAAGTACCCAAGTAGGAGACGATAAACTTGTACAATTGTCTTAAAAGACGTCCGACATGATTGAGAAGTTGTGACGTACTAACGAGGGGAGCTGTAGAAGACTAGAACAACGCTAAAACAGGTCAGCTGACATAGCCCGGCGTGCAGGGGATTCCCCGAACCGTATCATGAGGAGCTGCATTCAATAAAACAAAATACACGTGAATTAGGTCACATTGGGATTCTTAACAAAGGAAAACTTCTACAACGACAAAATATTGGAGTGACTTTGATGATTCGTAGAACTGCAAGGAAAACGCACTGAGTTGGCGTAACCTTGGATGCCCTATAGACTGAAATGCATTTAAACTGTAGCAAAAGTAACATAACAAAGCACGAGATTAAAATTAAAAGAACAGGGCCGTACTAACAAATTTTACCAAGAATTCGAAATGACGCAAAATTCAAAAAGTAACACAGAATTGCAAAACCACGTGACAACCTTCTCTTTTTTCCACTTCTTATCTACCTTTTTCCTTCTTTTCTTTGGCTCATGCGTCTCTATTACATCACTCCCACTATCCTCTGACGAACTGTATTGAGGGATCTCACTGTCACTCATAATTAAGTTTTAAAACAATAAATGGTTGTAATAAACACGCCTTAAGTTAGCACGCACACACGCCCATCTAGTTTTTTGAGGTTATGTAGTGAACTACTAGTAATCAAGGCCAGCTAAACTAAATATTACATATTAAGGCCTGCCCACTTTATTTAGCCAAGACGCAATTTAGAAAGGATGATGGCGCCATTTGTGGTGAACTATACATTTTAAACGGAAAAATGTATAGTTCACCTCGAATGGCGACATCGTCCTTTCTAAATTGCGCCTTAGCTAAATAAAGTGGGCAGGCCTTAATGTGAAATATTTAATTTAGCTTACCTTGGATTTAATAGTGAACTTGAGTTATCGAACATTTTTATTTTTTATAGTGCACATTTGATTAAAATAGCGACCATCATTTAGTGTGCAAAATATATACTTTATATTGCGATTTTTAAAACAATACAAGGCATTTTCTAATATTAATCGAGCATTTAGTACTTTTTTAGTCTGCAAAATGCATTAAATTACCGAACGTTTATTACTACCCTTATTGAATAATGATCATAGCATAGTTAGCTATGGCTAAGCAATATGCATACGAAATTAGTTTGTTGTGAAGGCTACTCTATATTTTTTAACTATCCTAATTATCAAAAAAGTTCTTAGTTTGTATGGCAAATGGCAATCACCCTCTTTTGAAATAACATTCTACCACATTACATTTAACAAATTATCGTTTGTTAGCTGCTAAACAAACATTTTTCGTGGTCAAAATAAACGCAAAATACAGGATGTGGAATTCCAAGGCAATTTTAAATTCTCAGTGTTGTTTATAATTTATAATTATTTGCACATCGTGATGGTTACTGGGAAAACTGACTTACCTCATAAATACCAGTTTTTTTCCTGCAACTTGTGACGTAAAAACAACCAAATTCGGAAAAATACATTTATAGCTTATAAAACTAAAAACCAAAATTCCCCCATTTGTATTCAATAAATGTGTTACCACTGCAAGTCACCGAAAACTACAATACTATGGTATTGTTTCAGCTTATATTATACGGTAATGTTTAAAATGTGGGTGAAACAATATGAATAATACATAAAGATAACAGAAACATGCTTAAGTAACGGCTGGACGTTTATCAGCATTGTAAATTAGTTGTAAATTACAGTTGTGGTTTTGTTTACTTGTACTTAGGATGTTATTGATTTAATAGAATTATTCATGGTATGAGATTTGGTTTTAATAATTTTTTTTTTAATGAGTAATCTCTAAAACGCATTATTTTATTACAGTGGTAAGTTAATATGTATAAATGTTTAGAAAAGTGGGCAGTTTAGTTAATGTACTTGTGATAATTATAATTGCTTTTTAAAAATAACACTATGGTATAAGCATTCCGAGAGTTAATACTGCTGATTAGAAAAGCAAATTTATGTATATTAATACGGTTAAAACAGCAATCAAAAAAGAAATGAACTCATTTAACAATTAAATTTTACAGTAAATACTCACTCTGTAGGTATGCGTCAGTTTATAGAAATTTTATAAATAAATTATCGTAAACACGCAACTGTTTACACGCACAAAAAAGAAATGCAACTGCGTTCTTTAATAGATTTGATGAAAGGTTGTGGGTAAATTATCAATACAATAAATCTTACCTTATCAACTTTATTTACCTTTCTAACCAATGTTCTGAGAATAAATCGTCATCTAAACTACATGAATATTTATATTACAATCCCTAGAAGATATTGCATTAATGTTCTTTATATACAAGGTGTCCATTTTCTACGATTCCGGTAGGAAACACGTTTACTTCAGGGAAGCGGCCCTCCGACGTGAGCCTTGGTTTATCCCCACTTCCTAGTCTTGGGGGAAAACATGCCCTAAGCTTATCCTTCCTACATTCCTACCATCCTCCAACCCTCACGGTCAGCGTGGAGGATTATGGCCACAAACACCCACAAGATAAGTATGTGGATTTTGAAAAACGACGTACCTGGTCCCCAGGTGGGTAAAGCCAATAATTCGCTTAGGATGCAATAAGCATCGAAGACTAGAATATAAAGAACAACTTATGTAGAATCTACATCTTAAACACCAACGAGATTAGGAAAAAAGGCGAAGATCTATTAAAGTTTAAAAACAGAAGGTATTCTGTTGTAAGGGAGAAGACAGTGTAACGACAATTTAACTTTATTAAAATTGATAAACAAAAAATTATAGATACAACCAATGCCGGGTGGCCTACTAGTCCAGCCAGGGTACAGAGTTCTAATATAATTAAAACACAACGGAAACAATTTAAAGTATGTATTATAATAACCAAAATTACATATCTCAAAGCAACTTTTGAAATCATCCAACAAAATAATAATTTGAATAAAATTACCAGGTACATTAAAAAAAAACACAAGTTGAGCAATCACAAATAAAATAAATACCAAATACTGAAAGTAAAGAAGATCGATGTTAAATTAAATAACTCAAAACTTTAATAACAAAAAACACGATCTTGATTACTTAAGAGTAATAATCAATTAATATTAAACGATAAATTTGTACATAAAAAATAATTATTACTAACTAATAACACTTACAAATTTACAAATCCGATACGCAAGAATTATAATGAGCTTCAAAATTTTTAATTCCTCTGTATACATAAGAAGCATTGGAGAACAGGCCGTCGATCGAAATAATTCATGGAGAATTCCACCAGAAAGTTAAACCAGTTGCTTAAAACCCAAAATGGAGTTGGACCACCATTTTGATAATCTTCACCATTTCAATAATGGAAATACGCTAACTACAAGTTAGTTAAATTGTCAGGAAAATTACTGAACTTAAAAAAAAGGCTGCAACCACAGTACAAAATTAGTTACTGCTAAGCAGAAAAATAAGAAAATAAAAATTCCTCACCACTAAGTGCCTTTATTAAACATGAAAACGAATGACGGCTTAAGACCAAAATCCCCTACTTAAAACTCATGCAAAGAATTAGGAACTCATTCTTCAACCAAATCCAATATGTACTTCCAAAATTAAAAAATTCCAAAAGACATTCGCAAAATTAGCGAACTCAAAATTATCCTTCCGGACTCTTCGAAAGAAAACCAAGCAATGCCGAATCTCTCAATTCTGCGCAGCGTGAATGGAAAATTTTGCTCAGCCCATAAATTGCAAGGCACAGAAATGATATCCTAATCGGAACGTACGCATTGGAAGAATATTCAGTTTTTAAGAAAATAAATTTTAAATAAATCCAACCAGAATTAAAACCAACTAAAAATCGTAATAACTAACCCCCCCCCCCCCCCCCAATACATAAAGGAATAACAAAGGGAAAATTAGATAGATAAAGAATTAAAGAAATAAGCAGTATTTGAATTACTGAAATTACTCAATTAATATAACAAAAATTATTAAGTAATCTGTCGCACAAAAGATCTAAATCAGCGCGCCGATAGATTAGCTAATCTCCCACAAACACAACTAGTGTTTTTAATCTATTCAAAATTGACAATCACAACTAATTAAAAACTACAGTAATTCAACACTAAAGAAAGAAAGTGGAAATCGAAGTAGAAAATCAGGATTGGGATATAGAAAAAAACATCTAGAAAACAATCACAGAAGAAGGATTAAAGGATACTGGTCGAATCAAAGGATAATAGGTAGGTAAACCCAGGATCGGTTTAACTATAAAAATATTTTCGGATGACAGAAAACATAAAGATAATACGCAAAATAATCCAAATATCGCGGTAATCAAGACTAACACAGTAATAAGAGGGAAATTGCCCTTTAACATAAAGGAAACAAAGAGCTAATTAAACTATAACCAATAATAGTTATAAAAATTATGAGGAAGAAAAGTGAATTAAATAACAATTCATAAAAAAGAATTGCAATGCAAACAGCAACAATGGAGACGGAATGCTTGTTTTAACAAAAAACGGGCTAAACGTACGTTATCGGCAGTAGCAATATCATCTAGAGTGATGTATGCCAACCAAATAAACATAATATGAAAGCCATGAATACAACAAAGAAAGTGGACATGGCAGAGTCCCGAAGACAAAACTAGGAATGAGAAAGATTTCATTATAACCAATAAATCAAAAAAATACAAATCAACTTAATGCATGATAGAAAACAGCTCGAGCACTCTGAAGACACACGAAGAATAGTACATAAAATAAGTCAGGGTCACATTAAAATATCTATGATACCAAACGATGTAGGAGGGCTAAACGATTTTATTGCATCTGACTTTACACAAACAGAAAAGTCCCCAATGAGAGCAAACAAACAACACGCAACACCAAGAAAACTGGAAGAGGAGACTAAAGACTTGATAAACACAAGAAATTCAATTAAAGGAGAATTAACAAAAGAAGAAATAAAAGAACCCCATAAGGAGATAAGAAGAAATGTCAGGAGAGATGTCGCAGAATACAACGAAAAAATTATAAGCGAAACGATAGACAGAAAATGGAAATTGGAAGAAAACAAATTCGCATCAGGCGGCACCGTAAGGGGGCGGCATAAGCAGCGAAATCAAAATACAATTTGAACCATTTGATAATTAAAAATCTTTACGCAACGCTTTGCCATATTGGTCTATGTTATCCCGATATACATATATGTATATGATTTATGATTTATCGCGCGCCTCTGCCTAAGCGCTTTCGGTGCCCTTTGATTTCGGTTTCTGGTGCAGGTGCATCGTTGGGGAGCGCTCGCCGAAAGACTTTTGATCCGAAAGCGCGAAGCTATTTTGTTAGTAATCTACCACGGGGCCGCTCCTAAAAGCTGAGGCGGCAATTATCACAAAAGACAATTATTGCACGCGTTACGTGTTGATAGCTCTGTTTTGAGCTTACAATTATTGACAATATTTGATTTTAATGTTAGTTTGTCTCGAGAAGTGGCAAGTGGCTGTGCTGTGTTTAAATCAGTAAATCAGATATACGAGGTAGAGTCGAAAATAAACCGAACTTTTAACAAAACTTTTATTAACTTTATTATACAAGCTTTTACACTACACACTACACCACCTTCAAAGTAAGCACACCGTAAGCACCTTCAGCGGCGACACACTTTGCCAGCGTCCGTGCCACTTATCAAAACAGTCCCGTAAACCATTCTTAGTTAGGTACCTCCTTAAGTGCATTTGTCACAAAAGCTCTTCACCTCTTCTGATGAATTAAATCGGCGACCCTTTATTAAAATGTTCAATTTCGGAAACACAAAAGTCTGCAGGGGCGAGGGGAGTAAGGAGCCTGAGGGAGTACAGGTATCTTGTGCTTTGTCAGATACTCAGTGACTAGGAGCGACCGATCGGTGGGGGCATTATCGTGATGCAGAATCCAATTCTTTGCTCGCCACAGGTGAGGCCGTCTGCACCTTACAGATTCACGAAGGCGGCTGAGTATGTCGACATATCTCTCCTTATTAACAGTCGGACCTTCGGGAATGAATTCGAAGTGCACTAAACCCTCGATATCAAAAAAGACCTCCCACATTACCTTCCCTTTGATTTGTCTGCACGAAACTTTTGTTGTCGTGGTGAAGAGAGCGATTTCCATGTTGAAGATTGGCGTTTTGTTTCAGGGGCTTAGAGAAAACTGCCTACCCTGTCAATCAACTCACCACTAACTACGGCCCGATTTTCCCGTTGAACGACTTGCATCATACTGAGAAAATCCACCGCACGGCCCTGCTGCAGAGACCTGTATTCCTCAAAAGTTCCGGAAGAACAGCCCAATCCAACAGACAGAAGAGCACGACTGAGTAAAACATCACACCGAAGACATACCTATATCCAAATATTAAGTAAAATTAGCTCTTAAAAAGATGAAATCTAACAAAGCAGATGGTCAAATACGGAGGTAACAGGATTTTACACCTTTTGGAACCGCTGTTCAACATATGCTTCGACTCCGAAAGAATTCTCAAGTCATGAAAAAAAGCTAACGGAATACCAATATTTAAAAAAGCCGATATCATTAATATCACACCTTAGCAAACTGTTCACCAGAGTTTTAACTAACATCCAAACTATATGATTTTCAACCTTGTGAACAAGCAGACTTTAGAGTGGGATATATTACCATCGACTATATTCACGCTATAAGACGAATAATGGAAAAGGCCTATAATATATAATAGTCTTCACTGATTTTGAAAAAGCCTTCGACAGCGTAGAGACATGGATACTGTTGCGTTGTTGAATCGACTGTAAAAAGAGGTATAAGGCAGGGGGACCCCATATCACCAGTTATTCACGCAGCTTTTAGAATGCATCTTTAAAAAATTATCATGGGATAACACAGGACTAAATATAAATGGGGAATACCTGTCAAATCTTAGATTCGCCGACGACACTGTGCCTTTCTCTAACGTTATGAACACGGTAGAGGAAATGATGATAGACTCAGATGAGGCTGCAAGTACCTAATGTAGAATTAAACATGAACATCGCTAAAACAAAAATGCTGACCAATGCTGCAGGCGGACGAAGAATACGTATAAATAATAAGACGACACAGGTGGTGGATGAATACATATATATGGGTCGGAAAATATCAATGGCAGAACCAACACAAAAAGCCGAAATAAATAGAAGAATAACATTAGCATCGACGGCATTTAGAAAGCTAAGCTAAGTGTTTAAATCAACATCACTTCAAGGACCTGGGTATTCACAAGAACAAACATCGAAAAACTTAAAATAACACAAAGAAAAATGGAAAGGTTCATGTTGGGCATACGATTACAGAACAGAAAGACTAACGAATGGATACGGAGCAAAACCAGAGTGGATGATGTAGTAGAGCGTATAACAAAATGAAAGTGACATTGGGCCGGACACCTGACAAGAAGGGACGACTGAAGGTGGAATAGAAAGGTGTTAGAATGGCGAACTAGGACTCCGAGCCCGGTGGAAGGATGAATTCGGTGGATGGTAGCTGCCGTGGACCGCATAGCATGGCGGCGGCAAGAGGAAGGGTACATCCAGAAATGGATATAAAGCGCTGACGATGATGATGATGATGTCCATTTCAGGCATGGAGCTTGAAGGGTTTCAAATAAGCAACCCACGTAGCATATTACAAACAGTTTCATTCTTGTTTGTTTGTTTATTTATTTACTTATAGCAAAAAATCTAGACTTGTGTGTGCCAAGTATTCCAATGGGAGTCGACTGCTATGGTCATTGGTGCTACTCAATTAAAATTTGTCATAGGTAATAATAATAATAATAATAATAATAGACATCGCCATACCCAATGCCCATAATCTTCAGAAGGTGGTAGAGGAGAAACGTCAAAAGTACGCAGAACTAAAGGGCGAGATCAGTAAAATATGGAACATGGACGAAGTCCATAGTGTACCTATCGCAGTATACGCAACCGGAGTGGCCCCAACAGCGTTGCATAAGAGCATCGAAACCCTTGGTCTGCCAAAGAACATTTATATAAGCATGCAAAAGGTCACGATACAGAACACTGCAAAACTGGTCAGAAAGTTTCTAGCCGATCAATGAGAGTGCTTGGCGTAGCCCGTACCTTATTGTACAAATCAGGGAAAAAACTGAAAAAAAAAGAAAAAAGACAAGAATAATCAGTGGCGGCTCGTGAGTTTTTTTAGTGGGAGGGCACATCAAAACCGAGCTGGAAACATTGTCTAAAAACACTTACCTGCCTACTTAAATAGAAAGTCCATCCTTCTGTTCTTCTTACTGCTGAATACATCAATAACTTTATTGTCGAAATCGGAGATTGTATAAACTTTTTTTTAATCGACAACACTGCCAATGCGCTGAGCTTGTCCTCAGGCATGGTGCTTCTCAAAAATGTTTTTATGTGCTTTAAAGTGGAAAAACATCTTTCACGTTCAGTCGTAAACATCGGTGTTGTACAAATAATATCAACTAATTTATTAGTTTCTAAAAACACTCTTGTGAGATTATTATCAGCAATAAACACCAAAAGTAACAAAACACCACCCACGCTACACATATCGTCTCGTTCATAAATTGCTCTAATTTCAGTTTTTAATTTTGATTTGCAGATCAGGGGTAGGCCTGCCTTTTTCTTTAATTAAAAGTTTGTCTTGGTACGGCAAATGGCCTACTATTGTTTTGCAACAAATTTTGTACCGTATTTACTTCGGTATCCATGTCTATAAAGAGTAAGCAGCAATAGACAACAAATAAACAACAATAACCAATAACGAACAAACGAGGAGCAAACATGCAAAACAAGATAAATCCATTTTTGGTACATTTTAAGTTTATAGTCGATTATTAGTAATTCGGGTGAGTTGGGTCGATTGGCAATGTCTGATTCAACCAAAACAAGTTAAATCCATGCTAAAACTAGCCGTAAAATCCACCAGTTCAAGCAAATCCAGATAAATCCATTTTGCAAGCAAAATGCGATAAATCCATATGATATAAAGTTAAATCGTGTTTTAACATTATATAGAGTGATATCTAGTATTGTGTTGCATTAATTAACTACACTGGTGAGCAAATAGATATCTGCTTGTACTATTTGTTGAAGACTGTTTCAGAATAGTTCTTTGCTACACCGAGCAGCCTGGTTCTCTGTATGGAGGGTTTAGTACATAAATAATTTGTTTGTCATTCCGTATTCCTTTGATGTTAGTGATCGTCAATGTAAATCGATTTTATTTAAAGTTTGAATAATGTCAGAACACAATGACGTGAGTGTTGCAGAAGGTACTATTGGAAGCAGGAAAGGGTCAAGAAATGAAAGGAATAAACGAAGGGCGTTGAAAAGTGCAAGGTGGGCATAAAGTTAGTGTAAGTAAGAAAATTTTGTTATAACGTAAAAATCATTTTCTGCAGGTATGTTGATCCAGACCCTGCACTAAGGAATTTTATTAGGCCATGCAAACATGATGGTCCGAAATACAGCTGCAGTAAAATAAATTTGGTAGACATACAAATAATTCGTAGAAAATTATATGATACGGATGACAAAATACAACAAAATACCAAGTTGTGCCATATGATCTCAGTTTGTCAGCCCAAAAGACATCGTCCGGTTGTCAGATCACCAAAAGATAGAAAGTTTTCGGTTACTTACTACCTTAACACCTATAAGACATCTAACAAAAATATGCTTTAGAGTGCCAACAATTTTTTGTTTCTGCCTTGGGCATATCCAAAAATAGGCTTAATACAGTAGCAAAAGTGCTAGTTCTGCGACGGGTGCGGCGGCCAGAATAAGAACTCGCACATAGTACACGCTCTATATTTCTGGTTAAGATTTAAAGCTCCAGATAATCTATCAACGATTACCATCACGTACCCTTGTACGTGGACATAGTTTCTTACCGGCAGACCGTGTTTTTGGTCGTGTGGAAAAGTTACTGCGCAAAAACCCTACCATCATATCAAAAGAAGAATATGAACAAATATATTCTAAATTCGGAACTGTTAAGGTATTGCGTCGAGACTGGAAAGTTTTTGACATCAAAGGTCTACTAAGTGGTTTGATGAAAATCAAAGGAATATCTGATTATAAAAGAATACTTCCCACTAAAAGTACAGATGGTAACACAGTGAAAGCAACGTATTACAAGCACTTTAGATTCGAAACAGGTCGTGAGGTACCTGCTAGGTTATTAAAAGGGGAAAAAAGGACTGCGGTTTAAACTTGGTCGAAATACCTTTGGGTCGTGGTATTGCAGATAAAAAGATATCTTCGCTTAGAAATCTTATGTCACAACACTTTGGAGAAAACTGGGAACAGCAGGAAGATTTAGTATGGTACAAGAACCTTCTTAACAAGGGCAACAGAGCAGCAGTACCAGAAGGAAATGAGGATGTCGATGAAGAGGAAACGTGTGGTTGCCTGGAAGATGATTGCGCAGTACACATATAACTAGTGTTTGTTCTAATGTTTATAAAGTTTGTTTAGTTTATAGCTTTTGAACGAATGTACCTTTATTTTTTGACAATACACTACTTTTATATATTTTTTGTACATTTTTCCAGTTTTCAGGCAAAACCAGGTAAATCCAGCCCATCCAAGCAAAACCAGATAAATCCAAGAATTTTTTGTGTAAAAAATTAACCGACAATAATAGAAACATGATTTTCACAGAGTAGTTTACTAGTATTGAAAGGCATTCAACTATGTTTTCAGTTTTTAATTTTTTTACTTAGAAATTATACGTTTTTCGCGATTATCTCAGAACTAACTTAGATGGATTTATCTGGTTTTGCATGTTTGCTCCTGAAACAGTAACAACGAACAAATACGAAATCAAAATAAAAGCAACAAATTAAACCCAAAAAAACGCGATTCCCACTAAATGTACGTAGGTAACCTCAAACACAATCACATAAACAGCTCTTACGCGAGTTCTACAATTCAACTAACTTTAATCTGTTACGGGTCACTATTTAAATGTGCCCCAAAGCCGGTCCAGAATCGGCGAATTTAGCTGCAGATTTTCCACCGCGCTTGCGCAATCGTCACCAAAAATAGGTATAATTTCTTCGAAAGTTTTGATAACTCTTCGTTTCGGCAGGCGACGCGACAATGGACTATAATATTGATATTATAGGTATAATAATAGATTGTTGTGTTACTTGTGTTAAAAAAATAAAAGTTAGAAGTGAGAAGTGTTATTAAAAAAAGCTTTCTTTCTCTCGAGTGTAGGGGGGGTACGTGCCCTTGTGCCCTTTAGCACCATTCGCCACTGAGAATAATAATAACAATAAAACCGCAGGGGTGTACTGTGTACTCCTACGTAATACATTTTGAACACAGTGGGACAGAGGACCACCGGGAGTATAAATCCTCCCACCTCAACACTACCACGAAGTTGACTTTTTAATATAAAGCAAAGAAAGGCAATATTAAAAACATTCTGAGGAAACATACTTTTCACAGACATGTTATTTAAGTTGCCTATATATCCACTCTAACATACGTTTGCAGTATGTACGGGCAAAATAAAAATTTTAGAATAAAATAATGAATATTAAAAAACAATAAATGATAACTTTGAATACAAAATTTACAGTATATTTTGTCTTGTGAATTATTTTATAATAAAGTGTAGAAACTGTCATAATTATTAATCAATAGATAATATTATTGGTGATTATTTAATATTAGTAGGAAATATTTAATATCAACACACATACCTCAAGACTTCAAGTGTGAAATTTTTTTTATCTGCAATGTTTCGTGTATCTATGCAAGTGATAAAAATTGCACCTAATTTTTCATGTCTTAGTTAAAAACAGTATTTAATTTAAAGGAGGTCAACCTTTGTCCAACAAATATTAATAGGTGTTAGAGATTTTTGTCAGAATAAAATTTGAGTTATTACAACGTGGATATTTGAAACCGAAAGATTTTTAAATATATTCGCAATGTATATTTTTAACACTTTTAATTTTTAATGCCAAGGTGGGGCAGTGATAGAGCGTGAGGCCAGCGTTGCGCTAGTCCTTGGTTCGAATCTCCTAATGGACAGGATTTTCCTGCAGTCTGGAGGTCGGTATCCAGTCCAAATTAACGACGCTCTCCTTCGAATACAGGCTTAAGAGGTGGGGTAACAAGTTCTATACACACGGTGCAGTATGTAGGTTGTAGGTGTTGCGCGGCACACTAGTCACGTAATCTATAAAGTCGAGCCGGATTGTGAATTGCACTCGTAAGGACCACTATACTGTAACGAGCGGCAGGTGTCAGGTGTTCGGTGAATCATTTCGCACTCATGCGTCAGCTGCTCTGGAAAATTCTATTACTAATCATTTTACAGTAACGTGGAACTTACGAGAATGAAAGCCTATATATGTATAAGGCGCGCTCGCTTACGAGATTTCAGTCTAATTCAGCCTACATTAACGGTCGCGAATATGTGTGTCGGTAAAGTTAATATAAATATACGTGAATAGTTACAAAAAATCAAACTGTACAAATAAATTAATTTGTGTTACGGGTTAATATTAGTGTTTTGTATTAGAATTAATATTAGTGTTGCGTTTTAGCATTAAGTTGTTATTTCGTGTTTCTTCGTTGTTTAATAATTTTAATATTTATTAATAAATAATTCACACCACGAACCGACGTTTTAAATAAACGTTTTAAAACCGTTACAATACGCTGACGCACCAGTCTCAACACCGAAAGATAAAAGAGGTTACAGATACAGATATTTAACATTTAAAAGTTACTTAGGTAGATTCAGATAAATGTTCTTCGTCTTTCCCTAGTTATGCTTCACGGCGTTCGCTTTTGGTCAATTACTTCTGTGACGGTTTTCTCCTTCTTTTATGTCAGTTCTTTGACTTTCTTCTCCCACTGGATCATCGGCCTGTCTCTCATTCTTTTTGCCATCGTGTCACATGTCTAGCATTATCTTAGAAATTCTTTCACTTCTCATGCATGCTAGTTATCCGCACTAACGTGAAAAACACAATTTTTGCTTCCTCCGACGCTGGATTTCAATTCTACGCAAAAAAATAGACCAGACTGGGGCAAGCTTTTCTTAAAAAAGTACCTACGATTTCGGCGAGTCAGCGGATATCGAACAAGTTTCTTATTGTGTAAATTTGATATAAATATGTTTCAAATTTTCAATTACTAATTGTAGATATATTAATTTGTCTATTCTTTTGTATAGAATTACATCAATGTCATTTCATTTTGGTAGATCGAATTTCTCCGTAATAGTCCAATCGCCAGGCTTTGTCGACAAAACTTTGTTGGTGAAAGAACTCCTATATGGTCACTACGCCGTTTTGTAAAAAGCACCAACATGGACATGGTGTAGAAATTCATTGAGCGTCAGCATCAAATAGAAAAACTGCATCACGATACTTCTCTATTGTTATTGAAAAGTTGGATCGGATAGAATTGGAACATAGATATTACAAAATTAAAAGAAATGATAAAATCCAAAGATGTTAAACTTACAAAGGCAGATTTTCATCTTAATATTCTATTACAACAGGGGTATCTTACATACGTGCAGAATGGAAATGAGTCAGAGCAAGTGTGCACAAAATTAAAATTCCAAACATAGAGATATATCAAGAATTTTGTATAAAATTAAAAAATTATTACTCAAAATCTATCGATAAATTTTTGGAGGCATGTGCATTCGTTATTAATAAAATATCGTCTTGTCCAATTGATATTTATAATGAACTGATTACAACATTTCAACAAATTATTCTTGAAGGAAAGGACAAGACAAAGATTTATCAAACTAAACGTAGAAATTTTGCCTTGCTAAGAAAATGTCTCTTTACCAAAGTGGACGTAAGCTCAAATTAGTCATTCATAATTCTGGAATTAGTATTATCTTTAAAAATTAAATATAAAGGTTGGCTTTAAATCAAATAATAGAGAAAAACTATTACAACATTTTTAACACAAACAAAATGATGTAGGATTGAATGTGAGTGAAGATTTATAGCTATTAATATAACAAGAATATTATGCGATTTATAATAGACGAGGACGTTGCTAGGTGACGAGGCGCTAGCCGAGTCAACCACGCAACGTCCGAGTCGGTTTAAATCGCATAATATTCGAGTTATATTTCAAGCTTTATCGTATCATTGGCAACAGTACACAAATAGTATGTAACTAACGAATTATGAAGCCGGAGTTGCTATGCTATTATGTTATACATAATTATTAATAAAAGTGTAATATAAAGTTGACTTAATAATCAATGATACGATAAAATATTTAAAAGTTACCTACCTTAGCTGTGTTTGTTGATGTAGATAATTAGATATAACTAAGGCAATGTATTTCCCAATACAACATTTAATTTATTGTAACTATTAAAATAAACACTTTTACCACCATGTTGCCAGACTTGTTAATAATCATACCATAATAATCTCTTTTTTTTGTGTGTGTGTGTCTTGTAATAATCTACATTGCAACTTTTTTTTGTGAAGACAGGTCTCTTTAATTTGATATAATTATTTTAGAGCTAAATTCAGATTATATGTCGATAGAGAACAAAATCCTGTATTAATCGTATTACCTATTGTTTATCAATTTTTATCATCCGGAGCCACAAAAATCAAGAAAACCTATTTGAATATCTCACACTAAACAATGCAGACACTTGACGGGAACTATCTCCAGCATAAAACCACTCTACGTTTTCTTGAACAGAATACATTTGTAATCGCAATCACGTATAATAATAATAATAATAATAATAGCCTAAAACGAATCCCGGTTCCGGGCAAAGGCCTCCCCCTTATATTTCCACCACGCTCTGTCTGCTGCTTTTATCATTCACTCTTTCCCAACAAATTTCTCTATTTCTTCCGCCCATCTTATTCTAGGTCGTCCCTTTCTTCTTTTTGCTAACGTGGGTTTCCAATTTGTTGTAATGTTTGCCCATCTGTTTTTTGATCTGGCAAGATGGCCTGCCCACTTCCATTTCAACAATTTGCAATTTTTTTAATATGTCCCGAGTTTTTATTCGATTTCTTATTACCTTTATTGGTATTCTGTCTTTTAACTTAATTTTTAAGATAGCTCTTAACATTTTATTCTGAGTTACTGAAAGGTGGTTTATCGATCTTTTAGTTAATGTCCACGTTTACGCCCCGTATGTTATTGTGGGCATCACACATTTATTAAACACTTCACCTTTTAATTTCACTGAAGCCTCACTTTTAAATATGAATTTAAGAGCCCAGAACTTCTTCCAGCCTTGATTTATCCTTCTTTTTATCTCTTTTTCTTGTCTATTTTCGAATGATAATAACTGTCCCAAGTATATACCTTCCGCCGCTGTTTCAATCTTTTTTCCATCCATTATTATTTGTACAGGCCCTCGATTTGTCAGTATGTGTGTCTTATCGAAATTTATGCTTAACCCTATCGTTTTACTATTCTGATTTAGTTCCTTTAGCATTTTTTCCATTTGCTTTAGTGATGAGGCGAATATCACCACATCATCTGCAAATCTCAAATTTGTTAACCGGTTTCCATTAACATTGATTCCTCGTTCTTCCCATTTTAAATTTTTAAACAGGTTTTGTAATGTAGCATTAAATAAAATTGGGGATAGTGGGTCCCCCTGTCGTACCCCTTTGCTGATTTGGAATTCTGTACCCTCTCGTTCTGTCCTAATACAAGCTTTTGTTCCGTCATATAATTTTTGAATCAAACCAATGTATTTACTTTTTACTCCTTGATCCTTTAGTCGTTTAGTGCCTGCCATATACTTATATGCTCAATAGAATCAAAGGCTTTCGTATAGTCAATTAGGGATATATACATTGGTAAGTTATATTCATTGCTTTTGTCAATTATTTGGTTCATACTGTGCAAATGATCTATAGTAGAAAAGGATTTCCTATAGCCCGCTTGTTCTTTGGGCTGGCTTTTATCCAAAGTTGGATATATCCTGTTATGTATAATAATGGCGAACACCTTATATTTATATATTAGAAATGAGGCTTATGGGCCTATAATTCGCAATGTTTTCGGTATCTCCTTTCTTGTGTAATAGTATAATTGTTGACTTGCACCATTGTTTTGGGATGAATTCGGTTTCTAGTATTTTGTTAAAGAGCCAATTTAATTGTTCAATTATTACCTCGCTTCTAAATTTCAACATCTCTCCTGTTATGTTGTCAGCCCCTGGGGTTTTATTTTTTTTTAAGTTTCTCTCTCTGTGTCATTTCCATTAGCAATTTCATCGTCCGGATTTCTTATTCTGTTAGTTTTATATAGTTCTCTATAGTAATTGGTCACTATATGCAATATCTTGTTTCCAGTGGCGGCTCGTGCATAGGGGCCTTAGGGGCCGGGCCCCACCTATATTTGTATAACTAACCCAATAATTATAGTTTTAAAAAATATGTTTCTTGTAATTATTAATTTTTGATCTATTTCCAACACGTTTTATTGTTTAATAAAAAATTACTGCAGTATTTTGTGGCAATATTGTATAATGCAACAAATTAGTACAATCTTTGAGGCCAGCCGTGTTTTTTATAAGTGTAGAGCTTAGAGCACGGAGCATGTATGACGCGCTCGCACTACCAGTCGCGTTTACTTACCGCGCGCAAAGCTTATCTTGGGGTCCGTTTAGTCTGGCCCGTCGTTCCGTTTGTATGTATTTACGCGCGCGCGATTCTTTCATTGCCTTATTATTTTTTCCTCGTTGTTGATCTGTTTTATTGTTTTTAGTGTGTTTAATTATTGTTGTCGTTTTTTGTTATAATTTATTTTAAAGTTTAAATTTTTATTACGTCCATAAACGATACATTTTAACTATGGAAAAAATCGATAGTTTATCGGAATAACGTTTCTCGTTATTAAGTCTAGAAGAATAAAAAAATTAAGTTGTTTTTGTCCCCTGGCCCCACCTGTTTCTATTGTCACCAGCCGCCACTGCTTGTTTCTGTCGTATTCTTTTTTATTATTAGTGGGATAAATTTTATTTTCTGTCAGTTATCAATTCATGTATCTATCTTGTAATTACTATGAATAATGTTGAATATTGTAATGAGGAGAAGGTATTTATTGTCAAAACATTTTATAATAATCTAAATTTATTTTGGCATAAACAAACTTCAAATTTGATCATGGCCGATCTGTTTTTTGTGAATTTATTTATTACAGTTTTTAAGCTATTTCTTTCTTAAACAAGCAACAAATTCAAGTAAAGTAGTATCAAATTAAGCGTATTTTTTTTGTCTTTCGATTGATGCCACTATCAATCCTATCAGCTCAAACGGGGAGCAGGAATCTGCATATATACGATTTCCCATGCTATTTCCCTATGTTCGCTCCTTAGGTCAAACACCCGGTAGATAAAAATTTCATAAAAAACTTTTGTATTGAACATTTTTTTCTAAAATAAATATTAACGACAGAAAATCGGTGTCTCCATACTTTATACTCACCCTGTATATTATAAGTATTAATTTAAGTTAAGTTTATAATCCATTCAGAAAACTCCTGTGACATAAAAGTCACCATGTGTTGGTTAATATGAAAATCCCTATTAGGCTATTAAAAACTTTTAGATTTGAGATTGGCGCACCTTTAAATTTAAATTTAATGCTTTTGTTTTTTTTTGTTTTCACTTTGACACTTAAATTATTTATTATTCAAGTTACGTTTTACAATTCATAATCTTTAGAGAAATGGATGAACAGAAGCACCAACGAAGTTTATTATCATACTTGTATTATTAATAAACCCATTTTTACCTTGTTCTACTTAATTTTACGAAAATGACAAATGATTTATCATAACCTTTCATTTCAGTTTGATGTTAAGTACATTCACTAAAAAAGTTGATAGGTTCTGTACATAAAGTACACTCCCAAATTTTCATTTGACAGCGTAAACGTCATGGGAGTTTTCTGAATGGATTATATGTATTAGTATTAAGTACCGTGTACCAGTGTTGGGCATTAGTCGAATAAATTTTCAATTATGACTAAAATTGACGACTAAAATAGTTAGGACTAAATTATTCATGACTAATTTCGTCGATAATCATCAATCATATTTTAATGTTAGTCACTGAATTAGAAATTAAATTAGTCGAATAATGTTTCAATCATGACTAAATTGACGAATAATTATCATGGCCGCCTCATTGGGAGAAAACTCAAACAAATGATATCTCTTGACTACTTAAATATAACTTGTCGTCTTGTTGATATTTGTGTAAATACTTAGTTATTTTGGTTTTATTTTACGCTGAATTTTGCTAAGAAAATGGTAAGTAGTGTAGTAGTGGTAATGCAACCTACCTACTAAAATTTGTATGCTGCCACAAGCAGAAAAATCTGAAGATTCCAGAATTGTAAAAAAAATCAGAAGTTGCTATTAAAAAAAGTAAATTTGCATGCCCCTGTACTTACACGTGATGACGTAAGACAAATTCAAGGCGACAGATATACAACTTTTGTTAAAAATATTTTTTCTAAAAGTCAACAATAAAAGAGTTATAGTGATATTGTGTTACTTTTTCCTCGCCCTGTACTATTAACCAGTTAGATTATTAGTCATGACTAACGAATAATTCAATCTTTAGTCTAGTATTCTAGTTAATGACTAATTAATCATCAATCGGAAAATTCAAGACTAATGACTAGGGCTAGGATTTTAATGACGTAAAAAATCAGCGAAAATGCAAAATAAAAGATGCAATTATGACTTAAAAATCTCGCAAAAATGACATAAAAATTTAAAAAGATGACATATAAATCTGTTGATAAGAACGTGAAGAAACTGAATAAGACTGCAAAATTATTGTTGGTTCATTCCCACCCACTGCAGGCCAGTCTTATGGTAGCCATACACGTACCGGCCGGCCTGTCAGTTACGCCTGAACAGTCCGCCGGGAGACCGGCGGCCGGAATGTGAGTGGGCTCCGGCTGGCCTGTCAGATCCGACTGAACCGGAGGCCGGAAAACGAACGAAAACACGTTCGTCCATCCGGCTGAACTGACGGGAGCGCAGGCGCACCGGTTCGTGAGTGGGGTGAGGCGACAGGCCGTCAGTCAGTCAGACTGTCAGATAGTACCTATATACTCAGAATATATTGCGAGTCCTGTTTAACCTCGTCTGTTCATAGTTAAAAAATGTCACGTGAAAAAGAAAACTAGTGTTTGGAGGAATTCATCAGTTTATACCGGAGTGAAACGTGTCTTTGAAAAGTTAAACCACCTGATTACCACGATCCCTATGTAGAACCTTGTAAATTGCTTCACAGGTTTCAGGTATAATTCTGCCAAGTGCACGGGGTGATATGATCGTAGAAAACTTCAGGTCCTCCAAACTTCTCCCAGTAGCTAGGAACCTTAGCGTTGCCATCAGTCGTTCATGTGGGGAGATCGCATTTCTCATCACCGTATTTTTTCTCGCAATTAATTGGGCAACCAATGACAAAAGTTGTAAATACGTATTTTCGTCCATTCTTAGGTAATTGTGCCAGTCTTTTGGAGCCAGTTTCAATTCATTAAGCAAATTGACGCATGTCTCCTCAGCAACCGCTCTTTACACAATACTTTTTTCCTCCGTTTTTTATTATTAGCCTCTAATACAACTATTAAAGCGAGAATCGCTCGCGCATCTTCATCACTGGGGAACATGATCACAGGACGTCAAGTGCTCGCCGGCCTGGTTTCAACTGAAGGTGTATGGGGTTTTCAGTTCAACAGGCCGCCGGTCTTCCGGCGGACTGTTCAGGCGTAACTGACAGGCCGGCCGGTACGTGTATGGCTACCATTAGAAAACAGCTATGTAAGTTACTGACTCACTGACTGCATTCCAAAGAAATTTAATCCCTTAATGGGCATTCTTTTGTGGATGACTTAAGCACGTTCCCAGAAAACATTATAACTTTGCATTTAGCTAACAATAGAGGTTTTAGGCTTCATTTCTAAACAAGTAAAAATACCGGAACAACCGGAACTGCCGAGAAAAGAAAAATATTGCATTTTGTTCTAGACTGCATGAAAAATAAAACTTTAACAAAAGTTTATAAGCTCGCCAAGTAAAATATCGCAAAATATCAAAAAAATTAACGCTATTCCTCAAAAATGCAAAAAATTCAAAGAAAAACACACAAAAACCCCAAAAAATGCTGGAAATACCATAAAAATTAGCAAAAAATGCCCCATTCCTCAAAAATGGTAAAAAATGCATCAACAAGTTGCTCTCATGTGATTCAATGTATCCTGAAACACGTTTATATATAACTGAGCAATGTCTCAGACTTTCAGAAAAAAAGATACAAAATCATCAAAATCCTAGCCCTACTAACTAATGACTAACGAATTAGTCATTAGTCTTGACTAACAATCGCAAGATTAGTCGTTAGTCTTTAATTCGACTATAAAATGCCCATCACTGCCGTGTACATCCATTTTTGCTCTGTAAATGGATTTTATCTGTTGGGCAATAAATCTCTATTATTATTTACACTAATACCTTCCGTGTTAATACAAATTTTTAACGGGTTTGCATTAAAATGGCAAACTTACAATTTTAATAAATAAATAAATACATTTTATAAACTAAAAAAACAACAATTGTCTAGATTAAGGCCTTTAAGTGTATAACTAACGTTTAATCGCAAAATTACTAAATGTAAAGTTACTGATTTGTTTTTGATTTCTAAAATCAGCCTTTTCAATTTTCGATGATGGACTTCCTGTATTTTGTAACCAATGTTTCCTAAAATATAAATTAAACACTTTATACAAAAAGGATATTAAAAATGTCATACATATCACTAATTCTAGATTCTTCTCCTTCTAGTATTCCTTGCACAGTCCCTCTTTCAGTATTCATACACCACCCTTTTAAACCTAGTTTGTTAGATTCCTGCTGGGTATACTACAAAAACAAAATTATTTTCGAGTATTAAAATACCTGTCAGTTGTGAAAATATGTAATAGGTATCATGTAGCATCATGTACTATACAAAGAGGGTAGTACTTGGGTATAAATATTTTACGTAGGTATACTATTACCTTCCGGAAGAAAACTCCTAGGAACAAATAAATTGTTAGTATTCATTAATTAATTTAATTTATAAATAGGTTTTTATACATGCCTTGAACACGTCCATAAATTTCAAATTCAACTGACAACAGCTTTTTCCCACTCATTTTCAAAGAAGAAGAATAAATAATAATAAATAAACATATACCCAGAACAGCTGATTTCAATAATAAACAAACATTGTTTTGAAACATTCCGATTTTACCGACTATGTCTTGTTATTAGTTAAGCAATTTATGTGAAGATGGCGTCGGAAGCTCGATCCTTTCTGAAAACTTTGCTTTGCCAAATTTCGATAAATAACAAATTTACATTTAATTGTGACGTACAACAACATTTAACATGAATTATTTCTAAGCGTTAATTGTCAATGGCCAGTTATTTATAATTTTAACTACAAGAAAATCACTATGTCGAACACAGAGGTCGGTAGGTGCAGGAATACAAACGTCACCTGTAAATGACGTAATGTGTCAAACGAAGTTGATTCAGAATGTCTAGTCCACCTGATCAGTTCGGTAAATACCACGATGAGCGGTGTGCGCGTTGTTGTGATTGAGAATTGTGTAATTAAATAACGTTGTAACATCATGACTTTAACAACAATGTTGGTTTCAGTTGCAGAACTAACAAATATTTTCTCAGTTCTCGCAGTGCTTTTGTGTTTTTGTGCAATGGTTTTATTTATCACAAGGTTGGTTATTATCTTATATTTGTTTATATTTTGTAATGTTAACAGCTGTGAAAGGTAATTCTAAACAACCGGCTTTTCAGTGAGGATTACAGTGTGAAAAATTTAAGTTTTGAATTGTTTGTTTGCACAAACATATGTAACACAATGTCTGAGATATTAAGAGTATCAACAATACAAATTTACACCAGCTTATTCTATTTTATCTCAGGGTAATATTTATTAGATTTATACACCTGAAAGCTTTACCTACTTGGGTATAAATTGGAGTTACCATTTTCAAATTTCAGAATGTTTAAACCAGCACCCAGCACCATAACGAAGAAATCTCTTTAAGTATAAAAAAAATAATTGTTTCAGTTATTCCTAATTTAGCCAGATAACAATTTGGATAAATGCTCAAATCTGCTGTGAATGTACATCATTTAATTAAATTAAGTATTAAAAAATTTGAAGAAAACATTCCTTAAAGTGTCTCTAACATCTGAATATTTATTTATGTTTTTTAAGGACCGTTAGTTGACTTTTAAGTGTATAATTAGATCATAGTAACACTTCAGGATAATCGTGTTAAAACCATTCATATAATTATAAACATATAATACATCGATTAACTAGTATGTTAATTAGCAAATTGTATTTACTGGTTTAGAAACATGATGGTATTGCGAGTTCATGGAGAAGATGTAGTGTTTCCCAGCCCATTGCATCAAGTACCTCCAAGGATACCTCAAATGAACATGATGAAGGTTCACATACCGTTTACCTTCAAACTTCTGGAAACGTCTAAATCATCATACTCCGGTAAGTGTTAATCTTATTAAATTATTAAATACCTAGTAATTTTAGCTTTCCCTGATTGACTTATTACTAGGGTTATAGCTATGTTAATGATGGTGTTTATATAAGTCATTTGAGTTAGTTAAATTTCTCATTACTGTCGTAATTTAATGTTATATAAGCCGATTCTACTTAGGAACTGGATTTTTAGCATTGCACATATAACAAAATCGAAATAGGAATGTACAAATAACATAATAATAAGCAATGTTTGGCGTTAATTGCCATATAAGCACGAGATTAATATTTTCTTTCTTTTTTTTTACATTCGAAACATACTCCGCTTACTTTTAAATATTACATATTATTTGCTTCTGTTTGTATATTAATGGTACTTATAAAAAGACGAGTTTATTTCTAATCTTACTTAATCCTATGCCTTTTATACCGTCAGGTGTAAGGCAGGTAGAGTCTCCATCTTTTCCTATCGTGTGCAAGTTCCTTGATTCCTTCCCATGGTATGCATTTTTTCACTGCTACTTCTTTGATCTGGTCGTTCCATGTTCTTCTTGATCTTCCTCTTTTGTTTGTTCCATGCACTTTTGTTTCATACACTCTTCTTGCAAGTCTTGTGTCTGGCATATGGCACACATGTCCAAACCATCGTAGTTGCCCTGCTTCTATTTTGTCATTTATGGGTTTAATCATTAGTTGCTGCCTATATGTCTCATTCCTTATTCTGTCCCTCCTCATTTTACCCTTTATTTTTTTTATAGTCTCCACGTCTCGTTACTGTACATTATTGCTGATCTTACTACCTTTTTAACTACTTCAGTTTTTATTTCCTTTGGTGCTTCTTTACTTCCTAAGAACATTTTTCTCATCATATTGAACATTCTTCCTGTTTTTCCCATTCTTTCATTTATATCTTTGTCTATCCTGCCATTTCTCTCTACTATTGATATTAAGTAAATATTTATAGCTATCCACCTGTTTTATTTGTTTTCCCTGTAGTCTTATATTATGCGTTTTACTTCCACTTGAGATGATCATTGGCTTTGTTTTGTCTATGTTTATCTTCTGTAATTCTCTACCCAGCATTTCCAAATTATGTTGTAGATGCATTTCTGAGTTAGCCAAGACGGTCATATCATCTGTGAGCATCAGTTCAGTTAGTTGTGTTTCCTTCATTTTCCAGTATCCTAATTTTACTCCTCTCATCTTTTTCTTTGCTTCTTTTATGGCTTCATCTACACTACTGCAAACAGTAAGGGGCTCAACACACATCCCTGTTTAACCCCTACCTCTGTTACAAATTCTTTGGATTCTTCATTGTTTGTTCGTACGATGTTTGTATTTTATGGTAGATAGCTTTTACTACTTCTATTGTTCCTTTTTCTATTCCATGTTTTACTATAATTCTCCATATATCATCTGTTGGTATTCTATTAAAAAGCCTTTTCTAGGTCTGTAAGGCAAACATGAATTTCTCTGTCTTTATTTATACATTTTTCGCTAGTTTGTGTTATTGTAAAAATTAGGTCTTGTGTGCTTCTTCCACTTCTGAATCCACACTGTGTATCCTCTATTGTCTTTTCAATTTTGTTTCGTACTCTCTTCTCTAATATTCTGGCCAGTAACTTTCCTGAGACACTACCTAACCTAACGTTATAATAATAATAATCTTTATTTTCAAGTAATACCTAAGAAACATTAATTCATTAAAATTGCATAACTAAAGAAAAAAAAACCTCTGCTCTACCACCTAAACCTTCAATATAGGTATAAAAAAAGTAATATAACAATAAAATGCCTATAAATTACAAACTTACAAATTCTGTAATGAAATAAAAATTAATTACGTATTAATCCGAAAACTGCACCACTATCAAAACCAAAAGGCAATACTTAGATCATTGAAATTGATATATTATTCTGAAAAAGTGATTTTGGATTTGTTAATTCTGTTAGTTCTTTGAAATATTGTTTCCATCTGTCCATTATTTTATCTTCTTCTGTAATTATATTTATCTTTACCCTTTATATTTGTCATGTTCTCATGTTATATTGTTTTTTCTTTCTTAGTTGTTTTAATGTCCCATAAAATAGGTACCTAATTTTTGATTTTCTCTATAATCTTTTGTTCACATTTTACCATGAATCTGGTTTAGCTTTCCTGACTGCTCTCTTTACTTCTTTTCTCTTTTCCTTGTATTTTACATAGTTCTCTGGTCTTTTTGTGTTTAAATATCTTTTCCAAATTTACTTTTTCTGTTTTATTGTTAAAGGTAATTCCTTGGCCCACCAATTTGTTTTCTTGATATTTGTATTTGTTATCTTCGTTGTTCCACAACTCTCTTTTGCTACTTTTAGTATTATATCTTTTAATTTATTCCATTTTTCTTCTACCTCTTCCTCTTTTAATTCTTTTATTGTCGACTTTTAGAAAAAAAAATTTAACAATAGTTGTTAGATGGTAAGTACTCCATATACCTGTGGCCTTGACTTTGTCTTACGTTATTACGTGTAAGTACAGGGGTATGCAACTTTACTTTTTTAAATGGGACACAGAGTAAGTATATGTTTACATTTTTGGATGCAGAATAAAAAACTACCTTCAGAAATATTAACATAATTTTTTTTATTCATAAGAAAGCAATATAAAAAATAAAAAAGAAACTACCGATAAGGCAAAATCAAGATAAGTATCTGATTTGAAATTTTATTGAGACTACAAAAAAATATTCAAATTGTGCTCCGTTTACAACTTGGCAGTGATGTAATCGATCAATAAAATGTATTGGAGCCAGGGTTGATAAAAATCACGATTTAAAAAAAAATCAAAAAAATCGATTTTTTTTTAAATTTAAATCGGATTTTTTTTGAGTTAAATCAAACTCATATGTTACATTATATTCCAGAATGCAAATTTGAATTTTGTTTATTTCAAAATAAATGTTATTTTCTTCAGTTATCTATTCACGTATCTACCTAATTATTATGAATAATAATGTTGAATATTCTTCTAATGAGAAGAGGGTATTTATTGTAAAACATTTTATAATAATATAAATTTCGTTTAAAGCAGTTAACTCTTTAAATAAAGCTTTTATTCAATTAGGAAGTGTTTGTCTTTTTACTTTTGTGTAATTTGTTTTTGTTTGTTAATTTGTCAAAATCTAAAACCGTGATTTAAATCAATGATTTTTTAAAATAAATCGCTTGATTTAAATCACGATTTTAATTGTGATTTAAATCAAATGATTTAAATCATCTCAACCCTGCTTGGAGCGAATTCTGTATCATTTGTGGCGTAATACGATTGATTTCTTCAGCTATTCGTCCCTCTAATTTTTTGCATTGCTTTCTTATGAATATAAAAAATTATGTTACTATTTCTCAAGGTAGTTTTTTATTCGGTATCCGAAAATTTAAAAATATACTGGGTGTCCCATTTAAAAAAGTAAAGTTGCATGCCCCTGTACTTACACATGATGACGTAAGACAAATTCAAGGCCACGGGTATATGGAGTATACTTCCATCTAACAACTCTTGTTAAAAATATTTTTTCTAAAAGTCGACAATAAAAGAGTTATAGTGATATTGCGTTACTTTTTCCTCACCCTGTATATAGCTTCTTTTAGAGTATAACTCTTTACTGTCTTTCTTCTTTAGTCGGGACTTTCTTTCCTTTTTTTTCAGTTCCATTTTCAGTAGTGGTTCCTTCCAATCTCTGCTTGTCTTGCTATTTTTACGGCTTTTAAGTACATGTTTAAATTTCTCTTTGCTTATTAAAAATTATTGATTTTTCGTTTTGGCTTTGCTCAACACTTGTAGGTACCTATATATTTGTGTTTAAACTTTGTATTATTTATTACTAGATCGTATTTCTATACTTATTTCTCTTCTCCTCTTCCCGTATATCCTTCAATTCCTGTATTTTGTTTGCCTACTCGCCCATTTAAATCCCCCATAATTAATTTGCTTTTTTCCTTCTTCATCTAATTCTTCCTGTATGCTCTTGAATAACTGATCATCTTTCTTTGTATCATCGTTTACTCCATCTGCTACAACTGTAGTCCATATTTCTCCGTTTATCAATTTCATTTCTACTATCAATATTCTTTCATTTACAATTTTTTTTTTATTAAATCTTTTATCCTATTCTGTGCTACTATTATTCCTACACTTTCTTTCGCTCTTTCTTTTTCATCAACTTCCGACCATATTAGCCAGTATCCCCTATGTATTCTAACCATACCTTTTGCCATCCTTTTCTTCTGTTTCCTTTATACTTCGTACATTTCACGTGCCACTTTGTAAAACTTCCCCTTCTTTATAGTTTTTTTCGAGTGTTTCCTGCTTCTTCTTATTTTTTTCTCTCTGTTTTTGTTATTTTTTCTTTCGTTTGCTTTGTCCGTATTCACATCCATTTTTATTGCCTTGTTCGCTATCTTTTTATTCGTGTCCTTGCTTATTTTTTAGTATTTCTCTTAGTTCTTGTACCTGCATGTTCCATTTGCATTCCGCACCGTTAATTACTAGTGTTTTATATTCTATTCTGGCGTTGTTTCCTTTTCTTCTCTCTTCTTTGCTCTTTCCACAGGTATGTCTCTCTCTTTTCGTTAGGTACATATACCATTCTATCTTTAATTTTTCCTTTCTAATTTTTCTTAGAGTATTTTCATCTTTTCGAATACTGATTCCATTTCTATTACGTACTTTATATTCTATTTCTAATTTAATAATTTAAAACAATTAACGTAGGATACAAAATACTCAGCCTATCTTTCGTATACTTCTGTTTGCATTAGGAGTTCGAGGTTTTAATTTTCTCAGCCCAAAAGTCAGTAAATTTTGAGTTTTAAAGTTCTATATTGTAATGTTACCTTTGCTTACATTTACTAACAGCCGGTTAGCTCAGTCATTTGGTCGTTAATGAGGTTCTTTTACTTTAATAAATGAATATTAATACTTTTATGTTAGATATATAACAATAATCAGAACAACTTAATTTTTCTATACATTTTTTACTAATCTCTATTTCCCTATCTTCCCTATCTATTTACTTATTATAAATCATAAATTGTAACAGTATTAATAAGCCCACATATTACCTGTTCAGTATTCAAACTTCAACTTTAATCACAATCAATTCCATATTCATATCGAACATTTAATAATTTTAAATTCATCTTCAACTTCTCCAACATCCAATATAAACCGAACCAAAAATTTTTCTCTCAGAAGAATAACAACCAGATATGGTTTTGACCTCTTTTATAAGAGATTACTATTTTTCTTTCCAGCAAAGTACCAATTAATTATTTAATTATTTTATTCTTTCCTTTTATGAAAGTACCATTCTCCTTTTCTTAAAATAATATTTCACACTTATTTACTTTATTATATTTTCCTTCCCAAAGGAAATACGTGTTTCTTTTTTGAGCAGATCATTTCAATCATGTTTATCTATCTCTTGTCTTCCGTCTCCCTGGTTCTCTGATATTTTTCCTCCAATGAAAATTCTCTTTGCTTTTCCTTGGTAATTATTAAATACTACTAGGTTTCTAGCTAACTTATTTTATAATTATAATACAACATTCCTAACAATTAAATTATTCTACCCTAACTATCTAGATTCTTCTTTTTATTACATTTTTAAATGAACTTATATTAAATCTGCATAAATTAACTTGCAATTAAACTATAACTTTATGTTCATTAACAATAAATTACATTCAACTCAAAATCTTGAATTCTTCATCTCAATATAAACAATTTTCGATATTCAAAATGTGCAGAACTGAGAATTGTAAATTCTTCAAAACCGATTCAGTTAAGTAACAGTATGAAAAGGTATAATTTTGAATTTTAATATAAACGACTTGTCAGTTATTATATTTGAACAGTAAATTTATAAGATGTTCCCAGGGCAATCGACCTTGAAGCATAAACAGAAGAAAAGCTAAATATTTTTGTTATTGAACATGATTTTCCAGTTATTCTTTTGACCTTAACATTATTTTCTTTGCATTTATAATTTCATTGAACTGTTGTTATCGTATTACTATTACTGACCTTCCTAATGAGTGAGTTGCTTTTATTACTAATTGCAAACGAAAGTAAAAAATAAAAATATTAATGTTTTCACATTTCTGTTTAACCACTTTTTTATTGATATTCTTATTTAGGTACTGTTACAATTTTTCCATCGTTTATCAATTTTAAACAAGTTGTCTGTTGTTACTCAGGGTTTACAATATTTTTAGCTTTGTGGGGCGACTGACTACATTTACTAAGATTTAAATGTATGCAAGCTATGGGTTGATATGTTCACAGTGGATTTTGTGGACAGTTATAGATTTCATGTATTACAAGCAAATGTTCAGGATTGAAATCATAAAACTGTAGAAGTAGTTAAACAAATATTATTAATTAATTAATGGAGAAGTAATTATTGTAGATTAGGGCTTTTTAAAACAGTTTGTCAGTTTGTCGAAATTGTTTTAAGTTGTATAGGTATTTGTTAACATTCTGTGAATGCTCTAGCCAAAAATCATAAATGGTAGTATTAAAAAAATGTGTTAACAATATAAATATTGCAAAAGAAAATTTAATGAGCAGTCGGCAGCTAAACAAGGCACAATTTAATTTCCAATTAATTTTCTAATTCGGAATATGCAGTATGTAATTATGTTAAATTACTTGATATATCATAACTGGCCTTGTCTAAAGAAAGCACATCCAAGTCTAATAAAGGTTTCATTAGTTGATAAATTGATGGAAATATAAGATAAACTGAATAATTATTATTATGCTTATTTTTAGTTGAGTAAACGGTTTAATTATATTTTATAAATACAAATTTTGATAATATGGTTTTAGATTCAGGTGTTATTGTAACATAAATATCTAATTTTCCCAATTGATTGGCATTAAATTCGGAACGTCTTTACAAGGACGTGAAATAAAAACTATTGGAAAATCACATGTCAATCTAGAATTTTTTGCATTATTGGAAATACCCGTTTGATTGAGAAACTGCATTTGCAACTACTTGTTAAAATGTATACTACACAGTAGTTAGAAGTTGCAATTTGAATATGCGAAAGTATTTTTTTAGTTCACTCATCCTTCAAGGTGAAATTTATAAAAACCGCTGAACTTTACAGAAAAGGCTCACAAGATTTGTCAAATATTTTAAAAGATGTAAATTTTAAAATGTGTTTAATCATTAAACTAACAAACTATTTTGTAATATACAGAAAACAGCTAAACGTTTTCTTTATACCGTGATTCCAAAAAACATTTAAATTAGATGAGGTTGACCATGAGACACAAAAATAATGTCTATTGCAAGATTTTTTGAACTCACGGTATTTCTGAAACAAACCGTAGGGATGGGGATGGTAATAATAAAGGAATAGGTAATCCAGTTCGAAACCGTTTTCTTCTTGGAGGTGCCTCATCCTCTAAGGCGGGTGTCAGACAGGACTTCGACCGTCAGCGATCGACCGATATTGATCGTCCATGACCGGCAAGTTTTTAGAGTTGTTGTCACACAGGATGTGTCGACCACCGTCGACCAGTATCGTTCGTGGTGGTTAATATACATGACAGTAGTTTACACTAAAATTTAATGTTTTGTGGTTTACACTTATTTGCAAGAAGCTGATCATTTTTTCTGTAATTGCATTTATTCGTGTAATAAAAATATTGCACGCCATAACAATTCCGTAGTATCTCGGTTTGAATACGCCGGAAATGTTTGATCATACCTATAATGACCGATTGTCTCTTACTAAACAAATTAATTTGTCTATTTCTTCGCTGGCCACCCCTCCGTGGAATAATATAATAAATATAAATAATAGAATCAAGAATTTTACTTCTACAACCCGATGAACGTGTTTTATAAATAACGGAAAACTGTTGACTGTTGACCACCGACCAAAATTTCCAACCATAAAGTTCGAACTGGTCGGTCGAGGACGGTCGATGCCGGTGGTGGACGGTCGTCGCAATATGACGGGCTGCATCTAAATATACTGGTTTGAGAAGTTGGTCGGTCGAGGACGGTCGACGTAAAAACTCTGTCTGACACCCGCCTAAGAACGTTGCCGATCACTGTCCACTGTGGTCCATTTTATTGTACGAGTATATACTGCTGATCTAAATAAGTTAATAGACGTCATTCCTGTCCACTTTCTTAAATTCTTCAGCCACGATATTCGACGCCTTCCTGTCTCTCTTCTTCCTTCTATTTGCCCTTCTATAATCAGCTGCATAAGTATTTCTGATTTCTAAGTATGTGCCCGAAGTATCCTAGTTTTCTTTTCTTAATGGCGTTGGAGTGTTTCTGTGAGGGTCCACGCCTCAACGTTATATAAGAGTACCGAGAAAATATATATAGTATGTAGCATTTTAGTACTCTAGTTCTTATTGTTATCTTCTATTTATTGTTACACAAAATCTTTCTCATTTCATTAAAAGTTGCTCTCGCCATCTCTATGCAATGGTTCATCTCTTGTGTGCAATCCCATTAGTCATTCAGTAAGCAATCGAGATAAGTTATAATTGGTACTCTCTCCAAAACTGTTCCTTGTGCTTTTATGTTTTTACTGACGATCATGACTTTGGTTTTCTTGGCGTTCACCTTCATTCCAAATCTTTCGCTTGTTTTCACAATGCGGTTGACTAGCAGTTGTAGACCTTCCAAGTTGTTCGCTAAGAGCACCGTATCATCTGCATATCTTATGTTGTTTATAGATTTGCCGTTTACTATGATACCTTCATTGATATTTTCCAGAGCTTCTTTGAATAGTTCTTCTGAGAAAATATTGAACAACATTGGAGAGAGTACACAGCCCTGTCACACTACACGTCCCATAGGTATTTCTGTCATCTACATCAGAATTCCGAAAAATGTCAATTAATCGTTTGTGCTGGACCTTATCAAAGGCCTTCTCGAAATCGACAAAGCACATGTATACGTTACAGTTGACGTCTCGACGTCTTTCTACAAGAGTTTACACGCTAAAGAGTGCCTCTCTAGTTCCTAAGCCTTTTCGAAAGCCTAGTTGATTTTCAGATATTTTTTCGTCTATTTTATTGTATATGCGCTCGTGTATTACTCTCAGGAATATTTTAAGTATGTGGTTAATCAGACTTATGGTCCTATATTCTTCGCATTTTTTTGTGTTCTCTTTTTTGAGTACATATTGGGATAAATATAGACATAAGCCATTCCTTTGGAAATTCACCCGTGCTATATACGTATCTCATTAAACAGGTCTTCCATTGTGTTTATATGATCTGCTAATAATTTCAGGATTGTAATAGGTCGTCGCTTTACCGTTCTTTGTTCTTTGGATCGCTTTCAGAATCTCATATTTAGTTATTGATGGGCCGCTTATGTCTGTTATGTGTATGTTCTCGCCTCTGTCATCGTCTCTGAATAATTCTTCTATATACTCTTCCCATCTGTTTATCCTACTTTGGATGTCTATCTGCATTTTGCCATTTTTATCCATTATAATCCCCAAACTTTTCTTTTTATATATTCCCGTGGCTTCTTTGATCTTTTTATGTATGTTAAAGCTATCATGTCGATCTTCTAACTGTTCAATTTCCATACATTTTTCCTCTAACCATTTTTTGTTTAATTGCTTTACTTAGTCTTTTGTATTCAAGCTCGTTTCTGTTTTTAAATGTTCTTCTTTCTGCCATAAATTCTTCTTGATTTCATCAGTTATCCATTCGTTGTATCTTTTTTCGGACTTTACTTTAAATTTGATATTTATCGCTATTTTTAGGATGCTTTCAGCTTCTTTCCATTTTTTCTTTTATATTTATACGTGTTTCATTTAATACATTTATTTCAGTATTTATTTGTTTTTTATTTGGAGTTGTAGGTCTTCGAAACCGTTATTTCCTGATAAAAGTAACTAATTTGTTATTTAAGATTAATTATCATCAACAGGACTAACAAAACCTTAAATATAGGTAATTGCTTTAAGATATTTGTTTGACTTAGGGCGAGGCGAGCCTTTCAATCTCCTAATAAATTTATCTTCCATTTAGTTCCCTTGGTAACGTTTGTTAATACCTACAATTATTTCCTAAGAAAATATTTTCCAAATAGTTTATTTGGAGGTTTGTTAGGAGATGGAATGATCAGCCCGTAACAAGTTTTGGTTTGTTTGCAATATCGAACCTGCATATTTATTTTGTTTGTTTCCAAGGAAAAAGATCGGTTTTGAAATATGTGAACTCACTGTGACCCTATCGCGGGGCAAACATACTAAAACACAATGAATGCGTAAAAAATTTTCGAATGCCAAAGTTTCGTCAATGCTATGCAGAGTACGCAGACCAAATTTAACCCAATCATTTTTGAAAACAAAAATTTTGGTTTGATTTTAATGCATACCTCAGATTAAGGTTTTAATTGCTAGGTTGCAAAAATGAATTAATTTATACCATACGAATTTTTCCAAGGCCTCTGCAACTGGATTACTTTTTGCCTATAATATAATAATAATAACGTAATTATCGTTATATCATGCAGATTTGTTTTGAATAGATAAAAACTAAAATTAATTAAATTGTTTGCCAAACAATCATGTGTGCTATGTAGCTATGTTATATACCTGTACGTTTTTTGTTTTGTTTAATTTGCTATTTACGTAAATAAAAAGTAAAAAATATTGCAAAGGTGTGTACGCACACAAAACATATAAGAAAATAGGACCCTGTAAAAAATAGCAAATTCATTAAAATACATTAAAAATATTCCCCAAAAGAGTGAATCACCTAATTTATTCTCTAAGAAATGTAATAAAAAATATGTTTATCAAGAGTTTGTTTGTTATGCATGTGAAACTAGAAATGTCAAGACAATCTCCACAAATAACATTCAAATATTTGCAAAATGTTTAGTGGCATAAAACAATTAATTAAAATCATTTGATATTGAATTTATTGCGTTGATATTAATATTAAGTATGTTTTAAAGGCGAACAATTTTTTATTTGTTATATGTTATATGTAAAGCGTTGGAGGCTACGCTATGTAAAGGACAATCTTGTAGGAACATTCGAAGTATGTATATGTAAATATGTTTTTCTGCTTAACATGTGGCTGACATTTAACTGGTCCATATTTATAGCTATTATTTTTGGGTTAAACTTTTACTTTTTACTTTTGTGCCCTTTCTTGGATATTGGTATGAGTACATTTTTCTCCCAATCTTAAGGTACTGTATTTTGTGTCCAGAACTTTCTGAATAATACTTAGTGCTATGCATTTTTGCATTTCTTTTCCACCCCATTTTATCAATTCTGGTGCGAAATTGTTTCGGCTATTTCTTCTTGCGTCACTGCATTTTTCGGTACACTCGTTCACAATTTCCTTTGCCGTTTCGTTCATGTATCGGCGTTGATTGTTCTTAATTAATTTCTCTTCGTACAATTTGCACCATACTTCCGCTATTTTCTCTGCGTCTGTTTTAAATCACTTGTTATGATCTTCTATATTCCAGATTTGCTCTTTTTTATTATATTTTAGATTTCATATTTATATTTAATAAAACTTGCCTTTCTTTGTTTGGTATTCAATCTCTATTTCTTTTCCAACTTCCTCCCAATTACTTCTCCCTTTTTGTTTGTAAATTATTTTGTCCTGTTTTTCCGGTTAATATACACTTCTTCCATGCTTTCTGCTTTTCTGTTGTTTAACTTTTCTTCATCGTTCCACCGTTCCACCATCTACTACTTATCTAGTTTCTAAATCTTTTAGCTTTTCTGTTTATTTTTGTATAGTTTTGTTGCTTTCTCTTTAGGCATCTCTTCTTCCATTTCTAGTACTACAAGTTTATGATCTGTGTTTAGTTCGGAAGTGTATTGTGGTTCTTCTCGTGGTCATACAGTGTATTCCCTATAAGCAGGTCATTTGTTATACAAAATTTCAATATCTTCTTTCCGTTTTGGTTTATGATCTTTTCTATTCCATATTTTCCCATACAACCGATTGCTTTATTTTTATCATTTCCTATGCGACCGTTCCAATCTCCTAATATCAGGACTTCTCTATCTTTCTTGTTCTTCTTCCATTTATTGCTGTACTACTACTTCATAGAATTCTTCTATTTTTGTATATCTGGGCCCTCTCTTGATTCAGACAGATATAATCCTGGAGTTTATTATTTTTCGGACTACTATTTTCTTTTCTATTTCTTCATCCGTAATGAATGCTACTCCTTTTACTTTTAACATGCCCTTTTTTCTTGATTTTACTAATTCCCAATACCTGCATGCCTCTTTATTTTATTACCTCGACTATTTTCCCTTCTTTTTCATTTATCGTTTGTACATTCTATGTACAATGTGATTTTTTAAAAACTCAATTGCAGCAGGCCGTATTCTGTCTTAATAACCTTAGAACTGTTTGTATTAAGTCAGAATACGGCCTGCTGCAATTGAGTTTTTAAAAAATCACATTGTACCTATTACCTATTCTAATTTTTGGTTTATGATCTTTTCCTATTTTTGTACCACTGTTCTTCAACTTATCCTACTATATTATTACCTGTTTCATTAACCTTTTTCTTGTACCAGGCCTTCAACGTAACACATTTCTCTCAGTTTTTTTTTTATTAACTTTTGTGACTTCTTATACCATTCCATCAACTGACCATTTATTTCTGCCTTCTGATATTTAAACTTGTCTTCAGCTCATTTTTTCCTTTCTTCTCTTGCTATATCTATTTTTTTTTAATTACGTTTTTCTCTCTGGTTAACTCTGAGTCAATAAATATAACCTTTCCTCTCAATCTTTTTTCTTTTAATATTTTGATTTTTTCTGACCATTCACTGGCCTCTATGACGTATTTATTTTGTAGGTGTTATCTACTACAACCCTCCAGCCCAGTTCCTTATCTATCATATTAGTCATTGCTTCCTTTAATACCTAACTGTCTGTCATTGATTTTCATGTCTATTCCATAAACAGTCAAATTTTTCCAAATCCTTCCTTTTTCCGTTTTTCCTAATTGTTCTTCTGTTTAATCGATTTTATTCATTAAACAAACTCTTTCTATGGCCCGGCCCATTCTGTTTTTATTTTGTTTATCTCCTGATTTAGTTCATTTATTTCTTTTCTTTTAATTTCCTTAATATCATCTTTAATTTCTTTTCTGGTTTCTATCATTTCTCACACCACGTGAGGTACTAGTGCGATAGTAATTTTCAAATTCCTGCTAAAAGACAATATCATCAAAATATTGACGTCTGGTGTAAGATAATTTAAGTATCATAAGATATCAAATGTTTATGTAGGTTAAATTCATTAATCAATGGGGCCTCAATACCATAAGGTGGTATTTTAAAAATCACCAACGTTTTCGTTAGTGAGTTTATTTAAATAATTACGCGGAATATCGATACGGTATTTGAATTTGCATTGAGATTAGATGTTTATGTAAAGAAGAAAAAAATCAGGCCATAAAAGTTTCCTTGAACCAGTTATTACTTTTTATATTATTGTTTTATCACTTTGGTGTGCTGTGTATTTTTCCACCAGGAATATTTTGTAACTGTTCGTTTATATAAGTAGTACTTGTGCTTTCAATACCCATCGAACATTAATTTCGTATCTTGATCAGAGAAATAAACTTGCGTAGTATGAGTATCTTCAAGTTACCTGGATGCATGGAAAGTGTTTACTTCCAATGTCAAGCAAATGCTAATTTTTAATGTGACCTGTGATATTCTCAATTCTTTGTTTATTTACTTGATTTAACGAAATGTTGTTTATCGCTTAGGAGATTATCGATTCGGCGAGAATTCCTATTTGTATTTGTGGAGCAAATAATCAAATTTTGAGCTATTCGGTTGCTTTCTTATCCTAACATCTTGACTTATTATGCAATTAGTTTAATTAATGCGTAAAAGAATAAAATATTCAATTTGCATTCTAGAAGTGACAGACACGCATTTCTTATTAGGTAACTACTGACCTTTGGTATTCATTTTGAATATTAATGCAGTCTTTTTAAAAATTATAGCATATTTTAAAATTATATGTAAGGAATGTGACTATTAATTCTCGTAATTTAAACTTTGAAAAAATACCAATTGGAAATAATAAATGCTTATCGACTACATAAAGATAAACATTAAACATGTTTATTTCCTGTTAGTAATTAGTGATTTTTGTAATTTTCGCATTAAATATAGTCCGCAGATTTTAACGTATTTCAAAAATTAATTAAGGTGCAAGTAATTATTTATTTAATTTGTTTAAACATTGTATATGTCGTAGTCTCATGGTGAAATACGTCATTTCGAGAAAAGCCTAGGCATTACATGAACTGCCGGCGTATCATAAAAATTCTTATTACACATTCTGCCTAGGCTCTTCGTGAAGCGCCGGTCTCGCCTCGACGCATCGTGTTTCCAGTTAGCTGTACACGATCTGTCGCAATTTAGAGATTGACGGTTCATGAAATAACTACCGATGCACGGTAGAAGGGGTGTTCTCTGATTTTGTTGCTATTTAACGTGAAATTGAAGCCAAAGAAAATGAGAATGGACGATAAATCTTCATTGTACAATTAAAATACATTTATTTATTTTTTTAACTGAAAATTCGTATGACAGGTCTTACATGATTTCAAAAACAATTCAATGCATGGTCTTGGAATAAAACAACTGTGATGAATGATGTTGATCATCTTATCTCTAGATCCATGTCCACAATTAATGTGAATATCCTTTAATCTGTTATATATGTGTTCTTCGGGAATAACATAAATAACTGATATAACGTCGAACGTATTTAATAAGTAATAATCTCTTCTAGATTTACTGTTACTTGTCTTGGCTGTTGTAATCTCGTTGGCAATCTTAAACCCGAAACGCACCAAATTAAATCTTTACCTAATCTCAAAATTAATTCTAATTTCTCGTTTAATTGACTGACGTTATACGGTTGTTTATTCGGCTTCACTTTGTAATACTCCTTGAAGTGATACCTGAACAATTCTTTTTCACTTTTTTCTTCCATAATAAACAAAACAAAAAATAAGCAACAAGTGACAGAACACAATCTGCCGTGTATCGGTAGTCACTTCATGAACCGTTAACATATAAATCGCGACACATCGTGTACAGCTAATCGAAAGACGATGCGCCGAGGCGGGACCGGCGCTTCACGAAGAGCCTAGGCAGAATGTGTAATAAAAAGAATGTTCATGATACGCCGGCAGTTCATGTAATGCCTAGGCGTTTCACGAAATGACGTATTTCACCATGGGACTACGACATATATACTGTTCCGATATTCAGACCTACTATACAGGGTGACATTGAAAAAACTACAATGCATAGTACCACGCGATAGAGCACCATAAAATAATAAAAAGAGTTCTTATACGCTAATGTCCGATTGTCTTTTTTTTCAAGATACAGGATGTTAAAAGTTTGTAAGAAAATTTAAATTTTTTAAATTTCTTCCGATTGTGAAGACATAATTCCATAATTGAACCAACATTAGTGCACTCTATGCCCTTGCAGGTGGCTATTTTGTGTATTTTAGTTTCGAGTATTTAGAATATTATCATATCATAACCTAACCTAACAAACTTTTAACGTCCTGTATCTTTAAAAAAATGGCGATCGGACGTTAGCGTATAAGAACTTCTTTTTATTATTTTATGGTCCTCTATCGCATGGTACTATGCATTGTAGTTTTTTCAATGTCACCCTGTATACAGGGTGTTTACTGACTCTTAGGGCATAGGACTTCAGTACGTAAATATTGTAACGATTTACTAAATCGTATGTGGGTTCCGTGTGAATTCTTTTTATTGAACCATATACAGGGTGTCAACGAAACCTGGGGCACCCTCATAATTTTTTTATTTTTTAAGATATCTAAATGAAATTTGGTATGTTTAATATACTCTTTAAATGGCATTTGTTGACATAGGAAACAAGTTTCTGTCACTTCCGGTTTCACCGGAATTGACTACAACTTTGTTATTTTAAATGGAACACCCTGTATATTTATACATTTTTGGAATCTCCATTCAATTTTACGTATGGTAGTATCAAGTTCGAAACATTTTGATGACAGAGTAAATTTTTGCAGAAATGAATCTAGAGTGCCATGACAAACGCCAAATGAAAGTCAAGATGCCCCAACACTCGAGACAAATTGTTTTAGAACTTTAACTATTTTAGTTGCTGTATTAGAATGGCCTAAAGTTGGCAAACATGCTTTTTCGAGAATAACTCTATTTTTTCAAATGGCACTAGGGTGGGACACTAGGATATTAAAAACGAGCGTTTTTCAAGGATTTTATTGATACCAATAACACGGGATTAATATGAAAATGTAATTCGGAATAACACTCTCCGTTAAAAAAAAACATATTTTGGACATTTAAATCTAGATACTGGGTTTCAAAACAAGTGAAACAAATGAAATGCACAAAAAAAAGACAGACTTGTTACAGTTGAAGTGCTAAAATAATTTGTTTTGAGTGTCGTAGCACCCTGACTTCCATTTTACGAAGGTCATGGCACCTTAGATTAATAAATAAACTCTTCTGTAAGTAGTTATTTTGTCATCAAAATGTTTCAAACTTGATACTACCATACGTAAAATTGAATGGAGATTCCAAAAATGTATAAACATACAGGGTGTTCCATTTAAAATAACAAAGTTGATGTCAATTCCGCCGAAACCGGAAGTGACAGAAACTTGTTTCCTATGTCAGCAAACGCCAATTAAAGAGTATATTACATATACCAAATTTCATTTAGATACCTTAAAAAATAAAAAAATTATGGGGGTGCCCCAGGTTTCGTTGACACCCGGTATAATTGAAATAATACTTTTTTTAAATTTATGAACCGATATTAACAAAACTAAACACTTAAAGTCAATCTAATGTATACTTAATGTTTAGTTATTCACTGGTATTCATTTTAAACCGCATAATACCATGAGATCGAAAAAAAGATGATTCTGAGCAGGCCTTGACTAATACAACACGATTGGCAAGACTGATTTCAAAATGTGGCAGTAGGTTAGAGGTTAATAAATGTCAAATAAATTAAAACACAAAACAGTATTTATTTAGGGAACAAACTGAAAACTAAGATGAATACATGTTAAAGTAGGTGTTCAAAATGTGATTCTTCACTAGTATTACAACGATAAACTTAAATAATTCTGGAAACAAGATTGCAAAACTGACTTACATTTGAAATGTCACTGTCACATTATAATTGATAGGCATTCTAGAACCAGTGTAACCAATCGTGTTGTACTAGTCAAGGCCTGCTCAGAATCATCTTTTTTTCGATCTCATGGTATAACCATTACTGCTTAAGGCGTTCTGATAAACTCGTTGGTTTACTGACTGCTCTTTTATACAGGGTGTCTCTAAACCTACTGCCATAAATTTACCAGCCGATTTCTGACGCAAAAATAAGTCGAAAATGTCTATAAAACTTTTGTCCTAAACAGCTCCATTTGGAAGCTACAAGTCTTTGAAAATGGTGTTGAAAAAACGGAAAACAATTGCATTTTAAAAACGGTTTGAGATAAAAAATCTAAATTTTGCAGGCGGTCTAACCTATTGAAGGTATAAACTTCCTACTATTTTTTTTTGTAAATTAACCAGGGGCGGCACGAATGGGGGTTATCACATTTTTCTTGTAACCCGTTTTTCTTAACCTTTTGTTTTTTTGAATTTTAGTTTACAGATTTGTATTCCCTGCTGCCTAATTAACAAAAAAGGTACTTTTGTTTCAACTCGCCTGGACTAACCGTTTCCTATAAAATTCAGGTTTTCTGTTTGTCTGAGTGTAAAATGCAGTGATTGTGATTTTAAATTCAAATCAATAAAAAGCACGTGATAGTGTAGTAGGAAGTTTATACTTTCAATAGGTTAGACCGCCTGCAAAATTTCGATTTTTTATCTCAAACCGTTTTTAAAATGCAATTGTTTTTCGTTTTTTCAACACAATTTTCAAGACTTGTAGCTTCCGCATGGAGCGGTTTAGGACAAAAGTTTTATAGACATTTTCGACTTATTTTTGCGTCAGGAATTGGCTGGTAAATTTATGGCAGTAGGTTTAGAGACACCCTGTATATTTGTATATATGCGGCCTCTATTTATTCTAGAATGCGCAACTTAAAGAGTGATTGCTTCCCGATGACGTATCCTGCTACAACAGGGGTTCCCAAAGTGCGGCCCGCGGGCCAATTGCGGCCCACGGGCCAATTGCGGCCCGCAAACCCTACAAATGCGGCCCGCGATGTCAATTCATCCGCGATCCTGAATTCAGAGAGATAATTGGTAATTTACATTTTTACAAGAAAATAAATAAATGTTATCATATTATAATTAAAAATTGTTCAGTTAAAAAAATACTAAATTTTATATGTAATATATCTTGTTATTTTTTGCACTCCCGGGCGTAAAGTGACTACTTTTCGCCCGCAAAGAAGGGCGTAATAGTTATTTATGTATCAAGGGCGTAAATAAGGCGATTTTGGCCTGCGGCGTGAATATTATAACCCGAGGCTTTAGCCGAGGGTTATACCTAACACACCAAAGGCCAAAGTCGCTTACTACGCCTGTGGTTCATACAATATTTTTTGCACGAAGGGAGATTTTATTTAAATTTTTTGATTTATAATAACATTTTTCTAATGACATTTTTAAAAATGTCAAATTGACGCATTCACGACAAGAGTGATTTTATAAAAATTGTATTGTAACTAAGGTATTTTTGTGATATTTCAAATTAATTTGTCACGAGCGTAAAGTGCACAGGAGGTCTGCAATAATGAACTTTACGCCCTTCTTTGCGGGCAAAAAGTAGTCACTTTACGACCGGGAGTGCAAAAAGTTCATTATTGCAGACCTCGGGTGCACTATACGCTCGCGGCAAATTAATTTGAAATATCACAAAAATACCTTAGTTACAATACAATTTTTTTAAAATCACTCTTGCCGCGAATGCATCAATTTGACATTTTTAAAAATGTCATTAGAAAAATGTTATTATAAATCAAAAAATTTAAATAAAATCTCCGTTCGTGCAAAAAATATTGTATGTACCACGGGCGTAATAAGCGACTTTGGCCCTTGGCGTGTTATAACCCTCGGCTAAAGCCTAGGGTTATAATATTCACGCCGCAGGCCAAAATCGCCTTCTTTACGCCCTTGATACATAAATAACTATTATTGTCTTAACGGCCGCCCTATTATTAAAAGAAAACGAAAACTGCACAAGTCACACACTTCAGATTGATGAATTTATTATTATTTTTCTTTTTATATTTGAAATTATTTAGTTATTTTTATTTAATTATTTTTGAAATGTGTTAAAAGCAGTTTGTAATAAAAAGTAATTATTGTCGTAAATAAAGACCGATTATGTTATAAAATTAGTATAAATCTTTCCCTTGCGTCTAACTTTTTATCGATTTAAACACTTTTTTTTTGGCCCGCCAAATATTTTGGAATTTACAATTTGGCCCACCTTGGTAAAACTTTGGGAACCCCTGTGCTACAATATGAATTGTTTACAGACTCTGAGTAATAATTTGCTCGAAAGAGAAATGTAGTCCAAACTTATTCAAACTATTTCGCGATATTACCATAGATAATGTTTGATCCCATCCAAGATTACGTGAAAGAAAAGAAGAAAAAAGAAATATTATCAAGTTGTTAAATATTTTTAAAACCGTAAAGAATTACAAAAAATTCTTCAAACAAGAGTTTCTTGAATTTCTATTTGCCCTTGATATATTTTCTTTGGTATTCTACTGGTATCCATTCGTTCTACGTTCTCTGTCCATTTTAGTCTTAGTAATTTCGTAACTTATACTATATCTGCCTCCTTATACAATTGTTTCAATTCGAAGTTATATCGTATTCTGCGGTGGCCATCTTCTGGTATTGGTTCGAAAATTCTGTTTAGAGTTCGTCTTTCAAAACGTAGTAGTGTTTCTTCGGCTTCTTTGGTCATTGTCCAAGTCTGACACCCGTATGTTACTACTGACCTTATTAACACCTTACTTTGATTTTTCTTGTTATATCTAATGCTCTAAAAATCGGTAGTAGTGCGAAATATGTCCTATTTACTTGTGCACCCAGGTATTTAAACTGTTAAACTACTTCAAAGTTTTTATCTTCCACCGTGAAGTTTCGATCTATTCTTTTTGATGGCTTCATGGCTAATAGTTTTGTTTTCTGTTTATTGATTTGTAGTCCAATCTTTTGAGCTTCAGTCTCTATTTTCCTGTATACTACATCTTTGATTTCTCTTTCTGATCTCGCTACCAGGTTGAGGTCGCCCGCATACCCTATTATTTGATATGTGATTTGTTTACAATTGCGCCGTTGACATTGTTTGTGGATTTCTGATCACTTTCTCCAATGCAATGTTGAAGAGGATCGGGGCGAATCCATCTCCTTGTCTTACCCCGTTGGTTGTTGTAAATGTTGGAGACGGTTTGTTTTGTATTTTCATCATGGCTTTGGATTTTCCGTAGTCATTTTGGTTAATTTTATAAGTTTAATTGGTATCCATAGCATTAAATAGTTTTCTCCAGTCTGTGCTGCCATACGCCTCTTTAAAATCTATAAATAGTTGATATATTTGTCCTTTTCTAATAACTATTTGTCTTGTGGTGAAAATTTGGTCGATTGTGGATCTACCCTGTCGGAAACCAGCTTATTCTTCGTTGGAGGATGTTCGTGAGTATTTTATAGGTGACGCATAGAAGTAAAATGCCCTGATTATTATTGCTTTTGTTTGTCCCCTTTCTTATATATGGGACAGATTATCAAATGTGGGTTTTTTGATCTCTGGTTGTACGATCTGTCTTCTTATATGTTGTCCTCATCTTTCTAATACCTCCTATTCTTGTGTTATATATTTCCCTCTTGCACATTGGTGGTCTTGGGTGGAAGGAAGTCTTGTTTAATACTCCTAATTGTATTGTACATTCTCTTAGCTTCGTTCCTTTGTCGTGCTTTTTCTATGTCTTCTATGTGTTTATTTAAGAACTCGCTTTTGTTTCTTCTTAGCATATTCTTAGTTTCTCATATTCTTCCGTTTTGCTCCTGGTTGGTCTTTGTATTAGTCTCGTCGCTTCGTTTTGTTTATTGCCTCTACACAGTCTTCTTCGCACCATGCTGACCTTTGTTTTTGATGCAGTTTATATTTTCTTCTACTACTCTTGCTTTCTATCTTTTTCGACCTTTCTTCTACAGACTTTTCCTGATTTTGGTGTTGTCTTAACTGATCTTCTATAGCTTGTTAATGCTGTCTCTTACATCTTTCATCGCTCAGTTTCTGTATATTGTACTTGCTGCACCTACGAGTATATGTGGGTATAGGTTTAGCATTGTCAATAGACCATTTTAACTAGAACATGTGGTGTGATTCGTTTGCAGCTCCTCTCATGATTCTTGTGTCTATTATATGTACTGGATTGTTTCCTGTTTGATATTAGGACGTGGTCTATTTGATTCACAGTCTTGCCGTTCGGAGAGATCCATGCTCCTTTATGGATATGTTTGTATGGAAAGTACTTTTAATAGTCGTTGCCTTGGCCGTTGCAAATTCGATCAGTCTCACTTCGTTTTTGTTAGATGTTCGTGTAGACTGTGTTTCCCTATGGTTATCTCTGCCAATCTTGGCATTTAGATCACCTATCACTATTAAAAATGTCATTATCAAGTGCTTTATCCATTTCTCTTTCTAGGAAGGTGTAAAATATTTCTTTGGCCTTGTCTTCATTTTCTTCAGTTGGCGCATGTAGCCTATTGAGAACGTGGATATATTGTTGAATTTCGTTTTTACTCGGATACGGATAGGTATAAGCTAATCTCTCATTGATTGGTGCAAACTCAAGTATTGTGTCGGTCATGTATGGCCCTACCACGCATCCTGTGCATAATTCACGAGTGTCCTCTGTTCCGCTGTAGTATACTTGGTAACCTAACTTATCTATCCTTCCATTTCCTGTCCATCTTATTTCTGGTATCACTGTGATTTCCATGCGATATTTACTTATTTCTTTAATTACACAGGACAACAAATTTTTAACTTTTTATTTTTTCTTCACTATTTACATACAATTTATTTTTGTTTTATAGTATTAATTATAATATTAAAAAGAAATTACTTATAGCACGTCAGGCTTTGAAAACTAATTAACTTAAAGAATGAACACAAAATTTTACTTATAATAACTAATTTATTACAATTAGAACGTTTTTCTCTTCACTCTCCTTTTGTATTGGGTTGAGGAGCTTTCTGTTATCAATAGCCAGCAGTAATCGGCAAGCATTTCACTATTCCACTTCCCTTGGTAACGTTTCTCAATAGTGGCAATGTCTTGATGGAACCTTTCTCCATGTTCATCACTAACATCACCAAGATTCGGAGGAAAAAAGTCCAAATGCGAATCTAAAAAATGTATTTTCAGGCTCATGTTACAACCTAATGCTTGATAACTCTTAAGAAGTTCGCCCACAATGTCTTTATAATTTTCAGATTTTTTATTTCCTAAAAAGTTCTGTGTTAGTACTGCTTTTTTAAATGCGTTCCAAGCAGCACGTTCTAAGTCGCTTAGGATCTTGTCAAATTCTGTATCTCGCATTAGAAGATTAATTTGCGGTCCTACAAAGATGCATTCTTTAATTTTTGCATCGCTTAAACGGGGAAATTTTTGTTTAAGATAATGAAATCCATGTCCTTCCTTATTCATTGTTTTGACGAAGTTTTTCATTAACCCTAGTTTTATGTGCAACGGTGGTAAAAAAATTTTCTCACGATCAACTAGCGCCGCGTGAATTATGTTCTTTTGGCTGGGAATGTACTGCTTTCTTATTGGCCATTGTTTAACAACATAATGAGAACGTCTTGCTCGGCTGTCCCACTCACAAATGAAACAGCAGTGCTTCGTATATCCAAGTTGTAAACCAACCAGAATTGCCACAACTTTTAAATCGGCACTGATGTGCCATTTATACTTTTTGTAATTAATTTTGTCAAGAAGGTGTGCCATATTTTCATAGGATTCCTTCATATGAACAGCATGTCCAATAGGAACTGAAGGGTAAATATTTCCTATGTGTAGAAGAACAGCTTTTAAGCTTAGTTTCGAAGAATCAATAAAAAGACGCCATTCTTCTGCATTGTGTCCATAGCCTAATGCAAGCATTAAATCGTCAATGTTATTACAAAAAGAAAGACCTTCTTCAGTTACGAAATATTGTGACAATTCTTTCTGGCGATTGCGATAAACTGAAATACGCGTTTCTGGTGCTAACAACTTCCATCCTTGTAGTCTTGATCCTAGTATCTCTGCTTGAGTTTTTGTTAAATTTAAATCTCGAACCAGATCAGTTAGTTAAAACTGATTTATTAGATGAGGTTTGGCTTCTTGAGATGGCAAAAATTCCTCATCAGTGCTTGACAGTATTGCAGTTGCTCCTTCTATTTCCGTATCATCTTGTTCTTCTGTAAAATCAACTGAATATGTTGGTACGGGAACAGTTTCTGAACGAGGTACCGGCCGAAAAGCAGAAGGCAAACTAGGATATGTAATTTTCTTCTTGCTTTTGACAGAAAATCCAAAGACTTTGGTGCAGCAAAAGTAGCAATCCATCGACTGGTCCGTTTGCTCACGCCAAATCATAGGAACTCCAAATCGCATAGCAGTGTTCTTCCTATTCAACCAACTTCTTAGGATAACAGCACAACGTGCACAGCAAATTTTGGGAGTCCAAGATTTGTCTTGATTTTTAATTTTAACACCAAAGTAGTGGAAATACGCTTTTTCTATTGTCGATGTAATATTTCGCTTATGCTGCTGAATAGTTAGTTCTCCGCAAACATAACAAAAACTGTTCGGATCATTTATGCATTTACGAGACATTGTGAATATTAAACGTAACAGAAGACAAGAATTACAAGAAATCGACCCAATTTAATTTAAATAATAGATATAATCCTTCTGTACTTACTACTCTTATATACCTCCACAATCGCATTTCTACGAATTTCTTAAATATGATTGGTTTACAAAGAAAAAGAGGCGTGGCTTAAGGGTTGTGACGCAAGAAACATGTCAAGACTTGTTCAGACCTGTTCAAGCAAGCAGCTAGAACCAGATTTCTTTCTGAATATAACATTAATGGGACACATTAAAAAAATATCGTCAAATATAGTAAAAAAATTGTATATTTTGGGCAAATATTAGTATTGAAAATTTCTCAAAATTCTGACGTGGTGGAATAATTTTGAAAATATTTTTAGACTCAGCATAATAAAGTACATACGGTATACGTAATAGAATGTAAGAGAAAAAGCCTTTGTTGACCAGTGTTATTGATTCTAGAACGTCTGCTTGATATATCGTTTTCACGTTCCTTCTTCTTCTTCTTTGCCTATTTCCTTATACCCTAAGGTGTCGGGTCCTCGATCCATTTCTGGTATCCCTTTCTATTTAGCGCCATCATCTTTACTTCCTCGATATTCATTCCTCTCTGCTGTACCATATTTTTGATGTTGTCTATCCACTTTGTTCTGGGTCTCCCCCTTCCTCTCTTCCCTTCTCCTCTTGCTTCCATCATCCTCCTTGGGAGTCTCTTTTCTTCCATCCGGACCACATGTCCGTACCATCGCAGCTGTCTTTTTTGAATAGTTTTCACTATTGGTTCTACCTCTAGTTCTTCCCTTGTGGTTATATTTCTGACTCTCTCTTCTAGTTCTGCCTAGTATTCGTCTTAGGTATCTCATTTCTGCAGCTGTTATTTTACTGTTGTGTTTGTCTTGCATTGGCCACGTTTCCGCTCCATAGATGAGCGTTGGTACGTATACTGATTTGTACAAGTGCAGCTTTGTTTCCATTCCCAGTTTATTTTTATTTATTAATGTTGTATTGATCTGATGGTATATTTTTATTGCTTTTGATGTTCTGTTTCGTATTTCCTGTTCTATTGTTCCATCATTGCTTATCATCGTTAGCTGTTTGTTTACTAATTTTCATTATTTTTCTTTTCTTTGCCTTTATTTCCATTCCTGCACTTTGTATATTGCTGTTCCATTTGTTGACTGCGGCTTGTAGTTTCCTAACGGTGTCCGCCATCAGCACAATGTCATCCGCATACACAAGACTTTGGAGGCTTACTTCTTCCATTCTCCAGTGTCCAAATTGATCTCTCTTTGCTTTTCTTCAGAATTTGGTCCATAACTATGATAAATAATAGGGGACTGAGGGAGTCCCTTGTTTGATTAATTTTTCCATGTTGAAGCTTCTGGACTCCTTCCCCTTTATTCTCACTGTTCCTGTTGTTTTTTTCTACAATGTTTTTGTGACTTGGATCAATTTATCGGGTATTCTTGCCTCTTCCATGACTTTCCATACGGTCTTCTTTGGTATAGTATCAAAAGCTGCACGCAAGTCTATAAACGCCAGGTAGAGAGATTTTCCTTCTTCTAATTTCTTTTCTGCTGCTGATCTAATAGTATATATGTTCCTAAATGCATGTCATTTTCTCCCTTTTTCCGTCTTCCGATGTCCATCATTTCCGAGGCTTAGTTTGGGTCTTCACAACATTGTTTTTACGACATAGGGCTGTTAGTCCTACCCAACCCTCCTCCTTTATCCGGACTTGGGACCGGCAACAGTATTACTGGACTCCTCAATCCAACCAGCTCTACTGCAGGCGGAGTTTTGTTATTGATCATATTTGCCAGTATTTTATACATCACATTAAGTATCGAAATAGGTCTGTAGTCGCACTTTAATACATCTTCTATTTATGTATAGAACAAACTGCTGCTTCATACCATTCTGAAGGCATGCTTTTATTTTTCTATACTTAGTTAAATTAAAAACTCTTTCTTGCAAGGTTTGTCCTCCATACTTAATAAGTTCAAGTTGAATTTGATCTATTCCCCGACTTTTGTTATTTTTCAAAGAGTGCAATATTTCTTTAAATTCAGCAAGTGATGGAACTGTTAAAACAGTATGTTCTTCTCCTTCATAACGTTCCTCCTCCAACCATATATTTCCTTGTAATATTCGGCCCATCTCTTCAAAACTTCATCTTCACGTTCCATAATTCTACCTTCCTCATTTCGACACATTAATGTTGTTGTTGTGCAACCCCGTTTCACTGCTACTATAGTCTAGTAAAATTGCCGTCGGCGTTTCTCCATGTTCCTTTATGGATGTCCTTTTGTTGTGGGTACGTTGCTCTCACTAATAACTTGAATTCCTGCAGCAAAATTTATCAATCTTTGCCCATTTGTAATTCCATGCTTACTAAAATGACCAATTACTGGTTTATATTTTTCTTCCTTACCTAGCGTTAGAATCGCTAGCACCGATTCTATGTCATAATTCGGTAATATGTCATATTCAAACTTCATAGTAACGCGCCTTCATACCATCCTCCGCATCCTCTGTTCTGTTGGAGCATGCACGTGGAGTGTATTAATTTTTCTAAACTTTCCCTTCAGCCTCATAACATTCTTCTTCTTTGAGTGGAGTGCCCTTTACAAGGCGTTGCTGTTTTCTCTCTACATGTCTGTGGAGTGCGTGTCAAGTAGCCTACAGACATAGGGGACCTACAGTTTAACGTGGGCTCCGAAGCACGGAAGTGCTTGCACTTCTATTCCAGAGAAGACTTACTAGGTAGAATACCTACCTCGGTGGTTTGTCATTGTCATTGCCTTCCAAGGAAAGCAAACGGTTGTCTTCGTTGTTATCTAACACTACCTTTCATTAATCCCCTTAAAATGCAGTTACAAATGGACTTATTTACTATTCCCAATCTGTTTTGATTCTCTCCGCTACTGGAAAATGTGTAGCCACCTGCATCGTTTACCTGATTTCCTTTAATATTTGTTTCCTGAAGTGCTATTAAATCGATTTTATATCTTTGAATTTCTTTTAAAAGTTCTTTCAGCGCTCCTACCCTGTTTATTCCTTGTAAAGTCTGAGGAGCCAAATCGTTTTTCTTCACTTTACCTTTTTCAATGCTTTAGTTAGTAGATACTTGTTTATTGTTTTCTAAAATATTTTCCTTTATTCCTGCCTAATCCGTTTTCCCATCTATCCGGTCATGCCACGTTATCAGACAAAACGAAAGGAGAAAGAGAAGTGCAGATAATGCGAAAAGCTAAAGAGGAAAGAAATTTAGGTAAAAAGGCTAAAATAAGATACCAAAAGTTAGAAATAGATGGCAAAGGTCTGGAATAGGGAACAACAAAAACTAGAAGAGGTGAAGGTAGATGATCAGATAATAAAAACTAATTTTGAATAGTAACTCGAAAATAAAGAGTTGCCATCAAAATTATTCCTGCAATGGTTTCTTAAAATTAATCGTATGTAGGTATGTATTCAGCTTTAATAGACCATTAAGGCTTATAGCTTGTCGAGGAGGACACACCGAGCCGAAAAATAATCGTAGAATCCAAAAACGTAAAAATAGACTGGTTGTTTCATTTGAAAAACGCAAGTTAAAAACAAATTCGATGATAAAACGAATATCTTGTATATTAAATAGATGAGTGCTTAACTCTAAGAAACTTTTTTGCGGTTCTTTACGGTTTCAAAAATATTAAGGCGTTCCGGTAATTTTTAATAATCCTGTATGGTAATAAGAAAAACAATATGCTAATGACGAGAATTGGGAGTGAACAGTCACGAAATGCTTCTTTTGCTTGATTTTCATTGCCATTTTAATGCAAATATAAAATACATTATGATACCAAGCAACTGGACCAACAAAATCAAAGTTATTTTATAAAATAGTGGCGACAGTTTGGTCCCTGAAACTGAAAGAATTGTATTAGGGATACTGGATAAGCAACACAGTAACAAATCCTCCATCGTATTGTTTTATCTTTAGTTTACTAAGAGAAATGGGAAACTAGGTAAGATCAATAACAATAAATTAATTAATTAATTAACTTACTTCAACTTATTATTCATGAACTGACAGTTACAGCGTAACCTATGCTTCAGATCTCACTCAACGCCCTGTACAACTATTATATAAATGATTCTATAATACAAGACGGTATTTTTAAACAATGGCAATATTTACGCTAGTAAACAAATTACTGAATTAATGAAAATAGTGGGTTTTAAATCATTTAATAACGCCCGTGTGTGGTTTATTGCATATGTTTTAACAACAATGATATAAATTGTATAACTGACTTTCTTTATTACGTAAGTGAACAACGTAACTCGTTATACTACAGCATCATTGATTGATTTGAAGAAGCAAAAATAAGTGAAAGAAAATTTCTATCTACTTACACGGTACTTGTTCCGGAGCTTCTCTTACGCAATTTATTACTCAGATTTGATACATTGTTGTATTATTTGTCGGGCCAAATTCCGTTCTGCAATTTAAATGTTGCGAAATTTTTTCTTGCCAATTATGACAGCAGATTCATTAGATTCTTGGGAATTCGGATTAGTATTTTAGAGAATACATTTTCAAAGGTTCGCTCCTTCCGAGCAATGTTTTAAATGTATGATTCAATTCATTACGGAGGCGATATTGTTTTATATGCCGAATTGTTATTATTTGTTACATTAATAGTATCGTATGATCAAAAAAGTCAAAATCAGGTGTCTCTTACAAAAAAAAAGTGTTCTATTCTGATCTGAACCAATATTTAAAAGTTGTGACATAACTAAGGGTTGATTAATCACGGAATTTGGACGTTCAATTTTAATAATCTTAATGACGTTTATGATAATTTCAATTAAGCAATAAATACGTCAATTTAAAAGGCATTAGCTTGCACTTCCATGACTAAACCTGATTTCGATCTTTTTTGATGCGGTATTTTAATCGAGTGATAAATAAGGCTAAACATTTTTTATGTCTTTTTAACGAGATATCACTTCCACAGGGATTTTTTCCTTCATATTAAATTTTTCTTATTCATTAAAATGCATTAAAATTTTTCCCCCAAAGGAGTAAATCCTTAAAGCTTTAATTTCTAAAGGGATGGACAAGAAATAAAATAATAATTAGATCAATAATAAGCATCCTCCGTGTTTGGCCTGTGTTATCCTTGAGGGTTAAGAACTTAACATTTCGCCTGCTTTTGTTACTCCTTGGAGCTCATCCTGGCGAAGCCTCTTATGAATATGGGAAAACGTCGTGTTTTTCTACTTTAGCCAACCTCAACAAACACACTAACTCCGGAAATAACTCATTTAACTATTATTCTGGCCGTGAAAGTTTCCATAGTCGATAATTAGATCAGTCATTTATAATATTATAATACATTCATAACCATTTTAGACCACAGTTAAGCATATTAGCTAAAAGCAATGATGCTTTTCTCTGATATAAATCCATTGCCGTTTACCATTTATTTTTTTAATATAAGCACAATTAAATTGAAATAAATGGTATTCGTAAATACTGCTAATTGATTGGTACAGTTTGTAGCCTGAATGCGAGACAAGGACGGATAATGCGGTGCGCCGGAAATACAGGGAGCATATTAGAAACGCACATAAAATTAATAAAACACAAATTATATTGCATTTTTGAGTAATATATTTAGGTTTCTTTTGTAGAATGGTGTTTATAGAGCTACGTATAAAAATACAAGAATCCATTGGGGGGAAATTTAACTTGTACAGCTACAATTTAAAAGACACATCTAGTGGTCTAGAAAATTATATGAGTTTTAAAACAAGACTTATAAGGTGGATTTACGTTAAACGATTTTCAATAATTATCGTCCGATGTGTTCAGAGACGAGACGATCCGATACGTCCGAGAACAGCCAACCGTATTTATGTTGTTCTGATATTTTTCTCTCCGATACAGTTCCGAAAAATTCCATCAGTTCAAGTTACGTTAGAAGTTTCGGGTATGTTACGAGAGATGAATTTCTTGTGAGAAATGAATGTCAGTTCTAAAATTCGTAATGTTGGAAAATATTTACTTAGAAATCATTATGAAAAGATGAATAAATACAATATTTATTATTGAAATAACGACAGAAGAATTTTTAGTTACAGAACCCTTCAAGGTTTAAAAACGCTTCGATGATCAATAAATTTTTTAAATATTAAAGACTGGGCCGTATTCTGATCTTATGTTTAAAGTTGTCTCTAACTAAAGTCTTGTTTAGCGTAAACATAAAACGATATAGCTTTATATAATTTTATATGTGTATAACAGAGATACGCGATGTTGCCATGGTAATTAAACATAACGTTAAATTTAAATATTAGATCAGAATTTCGACCTATGTATTTATTTTGAAGGTATTGGTACTTTTTGTTGGGCACTAGATATAGGAGGCCATGCAACTGGTCCACTATAGCCCATTCACCTTTCTTGGTACTGTTTGCTAAGATACTTCCGAAGCACTAATAAGATGCCACCCAAAAGATCGGTCTAAACGTGAACCAATCAAAAACTAAAATTATGACAAATTTTGACTTGAGGGAAATAACACTACAGTGTGCAAATGAACCGTTAGAAATCGTCTCTTGGTAAAAATATCGGTTTCTGAGGGCTGCAACGATTTTTTATTGTATTGAAGAGTCTCGTCTCGGAACACATCGGACGAGAATTGTAAAAAATCGTCCAACGTAAATCCACCTTTATTGGATTAGTTATACTCTTAAAATTAAATAATAAATTATTTATTGATATGGTATACCGACATTTAAAAACGTTCCAAGTATTTTGCAATTTGACTATCGTTCTTTTATCCTTGGTATTGAATTTATTCCTTAACTCTTCAGCTTTACAATACTACTTCATTTTCATTACAAAATTGTAAGATAGTGTACTTATGTGACAGTATATTTGTGATTTTCACAGTGGAAAATGAGAGTTACATTAACTGAAACTTAGGTATGTCTTCATACACGTTCCTTGAAACTAAAATTTGTGGATATAACTTTAAGGATTGAGTAATCATGCAATTTGGAATAAAAAGTAGTAATACTTAGGACGTTCTCTTTCCGCTGAGCCTAGTAAAGTAATCGCAATTTATTGATAAAAAACATTTATTTATAATTTTTTTAAGTATTTCCCTCCACACACAGTCAATGCATTTTTGCATCCGTGAAAAAAAATCGTTCGGGCAGCCGTGTGGGGCCGAGCATTATCCAACGGGAACAAAGCTTACGTACCTTCAAATGTTTGTGTAAAATGGTGTTAATTGCTTTCACACTAATCTTTAGAGATACTTGAATACTCCTTACAGTAACATGCCGGTCCTCTTCAATCATGTTCCGAACAAGACCAATATTCTTTTCGGTAACGGCTGTTTTTAGCTTAGGAACTCGAAAACTGTCATTTAAGGAAAGTCGACCACGTTGAAATTCATTTTACAACCGCTTTATGGTAACTAAAGAACACCACTTGTTACCAAATACTCCATTGATTTCCTCAAAACATTGTTCACGGCTTAAGCCACGTTTGAAATTGTGTAAAAAATCACAGCTCGATAATGTTCTCTGTTTAATTCCATGATTTCTTGCGAAAAGGATTACTTTAAGCTTATGTATTTTAAAATGAAAGCAATTAAACTAGAATAACAGAAGACCGTTACAGCAAACTGGTACACCACAGTTTGCCTCCCTCAAGTACTTAACGAACTTCATGTTAAGGGGAAGCTACCCGTCCGAGACTTTATGACTCGAATACAGATAACTTGATATCCAAAAAACATTGTTTTATGATAAACTAGCAATACCCCGAAAATAAATTACATCGGTTCTTAATAAGGAAATTAGCGCAAAACATAATTTAGGCCACTTGGAATTAATATTTATAGATTAAAATTTATCAACCTCTTCCTATTGGTGGTGTCCATGTGTTAACACATTTTTGCTAGAATTGAATTAATTTGAAGTTAAAAAACAGTGTTTTTATATTTCGATCAAGTCAGTTTAAATTATTTAACATACAAGAATTGAGTTTTATAGCCATATGGATTTCTAAAGGTATTGGTTCTCAATTGAAGAAATCGGAAAAATTAAATTTCGGCGATTACAGCGCCATCTATCACGAATCGAAAAAAATGTTACGAATAAAAGTTTCATATTTGTTGACGTGCTATTCGTATCTGTAATAAAAAATGGGGGTTCCTATTTAAGATTTCAAAGTTACCCCCCACCCCACCCACAAAAGGGCGGAGGGGGGCTAATTTCAGCACTAGTTAATTTCCCCCACGCAAATATTAACTTTTTATTTCGGACAGTTTTTTCGTAGGATGCTTAAAAATTCCAGGTTAAAAAAATGACATGGTATATTGTTTGACCGCAGTAGATTACTTCCTCTGTTATTTTTATCTTCTTATCCTCCATTATTTCCAGATTTTCTGTTTCTGCTCGCTTGTCATTAGCCAGCATATTGGTCTTCTGGTAATTAATTTCCAGTCCTATTTTTTCTGCTTAGTTGTTCTACCATTATTTTTAGTTATTCGATGTTTTTTGCAAAGAGTATGACGTCGTCCGCGAATCTTAAGTTTGTCAGTGTTTTTCCGCTGATCTTTATGCCTTTGTACTTCCAATCCATCTTCTTGAATACGTTCTTCAGTACAGAATTTAATAGGTTGGGCGACAAAGGGCCTCCCTGACGAACTCCCCTCCCTATTTTGAAAACTGGGCCTTCTCTCTCAGTTCTTATTTGTGCCGTACAGTTTTATATATTCAATTAAACGGTAGTTCTTCTTGTTGGACTATTTTGTTGAACATCGTAGTGATTACTTGTAGGAGTTTTTGTGATCCGCATTTTAGTACTTCGTTTTTTGTGCCTTCGCGTCGTCTCGTGGTGTTTCCTCTAGTTTCACATTTTTTAGTGCCTTCACGACACCTCTTCTTCTTTTGTAGTTGGTATTTCTGTAATTAATCCGATATTCGTTGCTTTGGGTTTCTTTTTGCCTTTTATTTTGCTTGAGTACAGATTCTTATATAGATGTCTGTTGCCACTTGTAGTAGTGCGCTTCTCTTCTTTGTTTTATTTTGGTTTGTTTTTGTCATCCACTCTTTTCCTGTGTTGAACACTTTGTTTATTTTTTGGTGAATTCAGTTTATCATAAGGTTGTGTTAATTTTTCTTCACTTTATCGTCCGTCATTTCGAGTTTCTCTTTTTGTAAGTTTATTTATTTCAGCGTATTCCAGCTGCTTTCATCTTCATATCTTTTTAGCTTTTCCATCTTTTTTATTAATTCTTTTGTGTTTGTAAAAAGTATACCCTTTTCTTCATTTATTCTGTCGTTGTCTGCCGGTGCTTGTGATACTAATTTTAGTCCAGTTACTAGTGTGTTGCAGATGGACTCTGTCCTAAGAGTTTCATAATGCGTTTCGTACTCTAGGGGCTCTTCTATATTGGCTGATTGTTTCTGCCTTTATCGGCCTAGTTGGCCGTCTTTGTTTATACTTCCTTTGAATGTTTGAGATCTCTTGAGTTTTGTGTTCAATTTTATATCTGTGCGAACTAGGCTGTGGTCGAAGTCGAATTCGAATCTACTTAAGACTGACGTGTTCCTGATTGTATATCTCCCGTTTATTATTATATGTATAATCTATGTCATTTTTGTGGATTCTGTTTGGTGCTATCCATGTCCATCTTGCACTTCTTTCCCCCAGGCCGAATTTTCCTTTAACGTTGCCTCCGTTGGGTTCTACTTTCCGGATTTTTCCATTCAAGTCGTCCATGACTATTATTTGGTCTGACTCTTTCAGTTCTATACTTGTCGTCTCTACCAATGTTTTATAAAACTGGTCCCATTCTTCTTCAGGTGCTGTTGATGTTGAAGCATGTATTTGGATCATACTTATTATCTTATTTAATACGGCACTTCCTCCTCCTCCTCCTGCGTTCTCTTCTTGTCACAAGAATCGTGGCCCTATGACTGCCCATCGTCTCGTGTTTTTATTCATTACGGATTCGTCGTGCAACTTCGCGCCATCTTTCTCTGTGGACTGTTGTTCTCGTGGCTTCTTGAAGAGATTTGCCTGTTAGTATCTTTATTTGATCCGACCATTGTTTTGGCGATCTTCCTCTCGTTCTAGCTCCTTCCACTTTGTCTTGTATGATTAGTCAAGGTCACTGCTGTTTCTTCTATTTATATGACCAAAGTATTTTACTATCTTTGCATTTATTCTGCTAGAGAGACGATTTGGATTGTTGATTTCTTCTAAAACTGACACATTAGTTCTATGTGCCGTGCATGGTATTCTGAGTAGGCGTCATAGCGTTACGTGCAATCTGTATTCTCCTTTTAGTTTCTAATTCATAACCTCCTTCGTTACTTATGGTTGAGCCTAGGAACACAAAATTATTCACCACTTGGTAGTCCCTTATGAATCTCAGGTCCGGACGGTTTCTATTCTTCCGGTCTACGATCATGATATTTGTTTTGTTGTGATTTATTTCTAGTCCATATTGACGGCTTACATCTTCTAGCTTTTCAACTATTTCTATTAGTTTAGTTTCTGTACTCGCTAAGAGAGTTGTGTCATCTGCATAACGTAAATTTCTAATTTTTGTGCCGCCAATTGTGAATCCTCCTTCCCAGTTGTCCATGGTTATTCTCATAACATATTCGCCGTAAATGTTAAACAGGAGGGGGGACAATATGCATCCCTGTCTGACCCCTTTTTTGATGTCACAAGGTTTTGACAGGTGGTTGTCAATTTTTACTACTGCCTTACTGTTTTGATACAGATTTTTGATCAGGATGATAATGTGTTTTGGTACCCCCATTTCTGCTAGTATGTATTGTCAACAGTTTATCCCATTTAATGCTATCAAAAGCTTTCTTGTAGTATATTTAGTATTTGTTCACGGGTCCCGTTTCCTTTCACAAATCCGGTTTGTTCTTCTGGGATCTGCCAGGATAGGTATGTTTTAAGTCTTTCATTGATATTTTTCATATTTATTTATTGACCACTTTACATATTAAATTACATACATTTGTGGCAAGTCAAAGGGAAACAGTATAATATGAAGCATTATTTATACGGCACTTACGAGATACTTAAAAAGCAGAGACAACAACAAAACAAAATAAAGAACAGCAGATATGAAAGGCTGTACAAGGTTGGACCATATACGCAATAATAATAGGAGAGAACTACAAGTCCCAGCTATTGAATATCGCTGAAACTATTCAAAGATATAAAAGACAATGGAAAGGACATGCAAGATGAACGACTGCCAAAACTCGCTCTACATTATAAATCGCAACGAAAACGGAATATAGGACGTCCTAGGAAAAGGTGGGCCGGACGACTTATTCTTATTAAATTTTACTATTTTGGATTTTAGTGTTCTGTTTACTAGGAATGTCTCTTGTTTTGCCCTAGGTAGTAGAGAATGTGTCCTGACTTTTTCGTTCTATATCTTTTCTCCTATTCTTCTGATTTAGAATAGACCTATTACCTACTACATCCCATTTGATTTTTTCTAGTGCCAATTCGTATACGAGGTCTTCCGATAACAGGGTTTTTGTATTTAGTGTGCATATATTTTGTTTGGCATTAACGAGTTCTTTTAATTGCTCGGTTTATCTTAAAATCGTTTCTTTCTTGTGGGTCTTTATCCTTTATGGTTTTAGTGGCTTTAGAGGGATAATACTGGTCTTGCACTTCCCTGGTAACCAGCCTGTTGAGAAGTGTATAATAGTTTTTACTTCTTCCTTTTATTACCCGTGTCCTTTGGCATTGCGCGTGTCGTCTTCTTTATCGGGCTGTGTGATTTATTTCCTTCTGTTAGTTTTTTGCTTTGTTGAGGTTATCCTTGAACTGTCGCAGTCTTCCATTTTCTGCGTACCAATAGGGTCATTAATTTATCATTGATCTGTAGCTTTTCCATTTTCTTTTTGGTCTCTGGCGAATTTTCTTATCTCTGCCTGTATTTTTAAATCCGTTGTAGTCATCATTTTCTACCTATATTTTTCCTTTTTAATTTATTTTTGTTACTCATTACCCTTATTATATCTTCCCAGTTCTTAAATTCCACTTTGCTATTTTGACGTATATTATTACATCCAATTCTTTTTGGAAAAATTCCCATATTTACTCCCCTATTCGTTGTGTAGTTTCTATCCCACAGATCACTATATTCTTCTTTTTTTCTTCTTTCCACTTTTCTTCTTTTATTTTCCCCTCGGTTCTTTCCATCATTTGTAACATCTTGTTCTGGAATTCTTTATTTTCGCCCTCTGATATACGACTTTTGCGTTTTTGCGGTTTCCCAAATGCGTAATTGAAATCACTTTTAATTTTAATTTAGAACGTCAATTTGGAGATTGAGGGGCTGTGAATTGCTGTGCAGCGATCTTTAGTGCAAAACGAACATTGATTATAGTTTTTGTTAACTTCAATTTGAAAAGAAACCATTAATTAAATTTACAGTATGGAGATCTGCAATTCTGCACAAAAACTTAATTTTACTTTCTTAATGTTACTTTGTAGAATTATGAACTGATAAGGCCCATTACTTGAAGCTTTATTATATTTAATAGCTCTCTTGAAAAAAAAAAGAAATCTTAAATATGCTAAAATCAGTTTCTAGTCAGAATTTCACAAATTTTTAGTTATCATTCCTTTTGGTTACTCAATCCGAGGACATAGTATTCGGTTATTCCAAACCAAACATTCAATTCGTAGAAATATTCACATGTCAATATTTACCATGGTGTACAAAATTTTCATTTGGAATATGTGCGATTCTAACGTACAAAAAGCAAACCTTGCCCCATTTACCTGGGTGCATCACGTACAATGTATAATCTTTAATCCATACGTGTCCCGAAAATTAACAAGAAATTTTGCAACTGTAATTCGTGCTCAAGCGATCGGAACTAATGACATTGAAATTTGATTGTTAATAATAATTTTAGTCAGGTAGACTTAACATATAACAAGTAATTTTTAAACATGCCAAGTACTTTATGTTAAAAATCGAATTGACTTTATTTATAATTTGCTTAAATATTGGTCTGCTAGAGAAAACGTTTTTTACGTATGCTAATTATATGCGTAATTTTATGAAATTTACATAACAAGCTTCACGGATAATTCTTTACTGTTTTTCATATTAAAATATTGGCCAGGTTTTCGACAATTTCTGTTTGTCTTCCTTAGAACTACAAAACAACAAATATCTTCATTAATAACAGTAGCAAAGATGGATTTTCATACCTAATACTTCTTAAGTGTTACAATTAAAGGATTTTTCGGGATTTTTATTCTTAATTATTATAAGTACTTTCTTTCTTTCTTTCTCATTTACCCTCTTATACCTTTACAGTGTCGAGGGGGCCGAGCACAGTAAGCCGCAGAGTGGTCCGCCTATTCTCGTTCAGATCAAGCAGGCCACTGCTTAACTTTGTCAGTTTTATGCATTATAAGTACTTAAATGAATTTTAAATGGAAAAAGTAACATTTTTCGAACACAGTAAAGGTTCTTAAGTATCACGAATTGAATAGCACTGAACAAAATATGTATGTCTTTATACAATTTATGTAAATTTTAACAAGTCTGAAATTTATTTGAAATGTTGGGATTTAGATAATTCGTTTCGGAATGGACCTAATTTAAATCAGTTCATTTAAATCAACGGCTTTTTATTCAAATCGCGAAAAGAAAATTAAAAATGAAAAGCTTTGATTTTTTATTTTAAAAATATAGGCCATAAAAAGTGTTTCGCCCAGTATAACTATTCTGATTTAAACAAAAATTGGTATAAACGTTTATTACAATCGATTAAATTTTCATTGAAAAATATATTCAAAAAATAAAATAAATAGTAATGAGTCGCCGCTCCTCGTAAATCAAAACACTCTACTACTCGCCTAGGCATGGTTCGAATAAAATTATCTATGACCTCTTGAAGTATCCCAATCCCAATCTCTCTGAACAGAATCAAGAAGGTTCATTGGGCGGTTGAGGAGCATACCTATCATAGCCCATACTTTTTCCTAGTAAACCAGGAAAGGACAGTAATGGTGGTGTGTTGCACATACTCTATAGTTGCAGCTGCTACATGAGGTTGAGCATTATCTTGTTGAAAAGTAGCATTTTTAACTCCCCGAAGGTGAGGTACTGCAACTGGCTCCAAAATTTGTCGGGCATATCCATCATCGTGTAAATGCCCACCATGATGCCCCTAGTAAGAGCAGTTTCCCGTTCAACTGCGAACTCCAAAAATCGGCATTCTCCTCGACTATGTCTGACTACAGCCGTCGTGCATCCACAAGCAAAAGCGGGATTCGTTTGAGAAAATTACTTTATTTCATTCCTCATCCCAATTGGACGGGCGTTGCGTCATTCTAGTCTGAGGTCACGATGTCAATGTGTAAGAAGGAATTATTAGCCTTGGTTGATAAGTAATCAGACCAAAAGATTGAATGCAACGGTATATTGAACGCATTGACAGTCCAAACAAAATGTTTCCGATTGATTTTGAAGTGATGTACCGATCCCTGGGGGAAAGAAGTCGAACCTGTCTATCTTCACGCTCTGTGGGCAGCCCGGACCGTCGTCTGCGATGTTGTCTCCCTTCCTCAGTCCATGCTCTTCACCAACGAATAATTGTAGGAAGGCTTCTTTGCAAATGTCTTGCAATTTCGCGAAATGTAAGTCTGCCTCATGTTGGTCAATAATACGACCCCTTTCAAAATCACTCAGTTAGCGACGACAATCAAATTGATAGGGAACACACAAAAATTAATTGATAAACACATTTTGTTTCTAACAAATCACGCTCAGGAACGCAATAAACATGCTTCTTTTTTGCTCAAATTTTAATCACTTTTTATTGAGACTTAAACAAGCCATTTAAGATGCACTTGATTTGAATAAAATGTTGTATACTGAGTGATACAGCACGAGAACAATTCTTTTAATCTTCTTCTATTATTTCATCTTGTTGTCCGTAGTTATTTTGGGTTTCATTTTCACCATCTAGTAACTCTTGAAAGTATTCTTTCCATCTATTTATTATTTCTATTTGTTCATTTAATATTTCTCCATTTTTATTTTTAATCTTGGTTATGTAAGTATGTTTTCCTATTCTCCACGATTTTAATACCTTGTAGATTAACTTTTTATTACTTTTACTGTCTTGTTCAATTTTTTCTCCGAATTCTTTCCATTTCTTTACCTTTGACACTAAATCCTTTACTTTCCTTCTTTCCATTTTGTATTCTTCATAGTTCTCTACTGTCTTGATATTTAAGTAATTTCTCCACGTCTTTTTCTTTATTTTAATCCGTAATAGATGTTGAAAAATTAGATAATAGGTACCTAATAAATACACAAATGAAAAACCATTAAAAATTTAGTAAGTTCAGAGAGTGATTTTAAATAGCGTATTTGAAAAATGATGTCTAAAATTTAATTACGGGGCCAGCCAGAATCTAATACATACCAGTTTTGTTTGAAAACCAATTATTTAACCAGTTGTAGAAAGGCCGGGTGGGCCAGGGGGGTTGCGATTTACATTTGATCAACTTACCAAGGAATAAGGTTCATTCCACCAAGGTTAGATTAATGCGTAGCCTCGACCAGGTCTCGTAAACACCCAAAGCTTGATACACACATAAATGCTTACATCGCCCAGGCAATTACATATCACAGATAGCCGCGATACAAGCAAAATAGGCACACATTACTACATTTAGCAGTGTAGGTTCAGATAGTGTTACTTACAGGGGGAGGGAGTCCCCTAGTGGAACCCCACGTTGCATCTAGTAGAAAAACCCTCTGGGACGTTGGGAAGTAATGATGATGACGATGGGTGCACCTTCAGCCTGGCTGAACTTAGTCGACAATGGGAGATCCAACCATATTACTGCTCCACCCAACCTAAGTGACCCCAAGCCCTAGACAGCCGATGGAACAGGGAAAATTCGGAGACGGGCCTACCTTGCCATCCCGTGGCACACATACGGGCGTCGCTCATGCTCATGCTCCAATAAACATTAACGAACCTCATGCTGAAATAACGTACTGTGCCCGGCAAACGGTTTGCCAACAACAACAACAACAGTAATAATAACTATCTCAACAATAGCAACAACAACTGTTTGTCCACATAAATAACAAATACAGCCGTTTATACCGACCTTATCTCATCGGACGTACAATCTCATCTATTCAACAATCTCAACTACTGGTCATGCATATAATTACATAATTACCGACCAGTTTCTCATCTTTACGTTACTAATGATACAGAAATGCAGCTTACACCACTATTTCACACACTTGGTCTTTATTATCACATCTTAAAGAACACATGTGTATACTAACGTGTCCTGTCTCCGACTATCTCTCAAATACTCGAAACCCTTGACTCGTAACTAATCCCTTTATTTTAAACGCTCTCGTTCGGGTTTTGTAAATAAGCGGTCGTTGTTTTAAGAAATCTAATGCTTACGTCACGATCGCCAAAAAGACGTAAAACACAGTTGTTATTTATAAAACTCTCGATTTTGATAATAGGGTGTCTCGAAAGTAAACCGCCATACGTCAGCCACCGATAGAAAATGTCAATCTGAGAAGAAAAGGTTTAATAATAATAATAATAATTGTATTTCACATTCAACAGGCCCCAGGCCCAATTACAGAATGCTACACATAACAAAATAATAATAATACTAATAATAAACAAATAAGTAAAAATAAATTAAATGAATAAATGAATGAATGGCCGAAGAAATTAATACAAATTATAAGATACATACAGACACAATACATACATATAATTAGATACAGAGAAGATAAGCTGCAGTTGTACGCACTACTCGTATTATGTGATTAAATTAATGAACTAGTTTACTTTCGGGACACCCTGCATATTTATTTTTATACATTATGAACACTAATTTATTTTTCTACATAGTCACCATCCAAGGCTAAACATTTTTTATAGCGTGAGACGAGCTTCTGTATTTCGATGTCGTAAAACTCTCGCACCTGTTCGTGCAACCACTTATTCACAGCGAATTTTAACTGCTCACTGTTTTAATTCAATCAATTGAGTGGCATCATACCCGTTCACCGTCTAAACCAAAAAAATTCAAGCAGGCAATGTCTAGCCGAAAACCTATGGCTTCCGTTTTCTGAGACAGGAAGGAACCCCTTTTTGTAAAAACGTATTTTCCTTTGATCCTGGAAAAGAAACATTTAACTGATTTAACATTGTATTGCGCAATTTTGCAGCTACAAGTATCTAGAATGATGTTTATCAGATTGTCGGATAAACCGACGCGACGCTTCGTAGAATTTTGTAAAACAAGCTTGTGTTCAATTAAATTCTATTTTTTATATTATTTGCTCAAAGTTTTTAAAAATTGACTTGCTTATTAAATATATTCAAAACTACTTTTCCCAAACTTAGAAAATAATTAAATTGAAATAATCCAAACGTAAAGTCCACATTCTTTCCATAGTAATTATCAATGTGAGTGGCCCACCGAAAACAGTAAACGCAAGTTTTGGCCACTTAACATTATCAATTTAAATGCTGACAAACTCACAAAGTACTTGCTTATTACAAAAACTTGTCAGATGAAGTGCTTTTGTTTGCTACGTTCAACTGTTTAAGCCTCCTAGATCAAAATTTAAATGTAATTTTTTCTGGAATTAATGATCGGATTTGAAAAATAAAAAGACTGTCGAAAAGAGAATCGAAAGACCTTTAGAATTGTGTATGTAACGTTTGACACTCCTCTGTATTTAAAATTTTTGAGGTGCAATTCACCCTCATCTTAAGGTTGAAGTTGTGTAAATAATACTAATCAATTCAGATGTCCCCCTCGATACTAAAATTGACGTGTTCGAGCGTTTTTCGCAAAATTGACGTTAAGTGGCCAAAACTTGCGTTTACTGTTTTCAGTGGGCCACCCTGCATATATAATCAGGGATATTTTTTTGCGGATCCCCACCATCTAAAACCGTCATTTAACATCACGCTTTATTTTCGGCAAGGTTTAATTTTGTCAGTATTTAATAAATCAACTATGTACTTATTCTTATATTAGCACTTTTGCTGGTTTTCTGCAGCATGGCGTTAGTAGGTACATTAATTAAGCAGAAAATACTCGTATTTGGGAAGTTGTTAATATTGGATTCTACAACGTGTCTATTTAGTGTGTCATTCTTCGATTACTCTTTTATTTGAAGAGATACAAAAAAATCTTACATACATATTGTATGCAGAATTTTCTTGTGCATCAGATTGTTAAATAATACACAGGCTGTTCCATTTGAAAAAAAAACTACTTTTGAAAGTTTGAAGTCGGTCTAAAATGGCGATAAATTTTGAACGCCCTGTATATCGTGGGAATATTAATCTTTCGTAACAACATCACTATAGCAATAACATGACTGCAACCAACTATTTTTTTGGAAAGATCAATATTAATTTGTGGATACAGTAAATTGTTTACTGGTGACCAGTAAAACGATAAATTTTAAGGGAAACAATTATAACTTGCCAACTCCGCCACCAATGCCTACAAAATTATAGGGTCAGATAGAGGACTTAGAGTTGCATGGAATTCAGTAAAAATACATAGGGTATTCTATTGAAAAAAATTAAATTTTTGTTTACTACGCATTTGTGACACACCCTGTATGCAAAAAAATACTTTTAGGCAATGTGCCCTGTATAGCCATAGAACTTTTGTATGTAAGATTTTTGTGCATCTCTTCAAATCAAAGAGTCACCCCCCAAATCGATTCCAAAAAAATTAAAAGTAATTTTAAGATTTACCACACCTCCAAATTCCAACGTTAAGGGGTGCCCCAAGGAGCCTGGATTTTCCCATTTAATCAGTGAGCAATGAATCGGAGCACTCCCCGGATTTTTTCAGACACACATACTTTTGTAAAAAAATAAAAACCAGAAGTGTGCTGAAAGCCTATGCTATTTAAATGGGAAAATGCAGGCTCCTTGGGGCACCCCTTAACGTTGGAATTTGGAGGTCTGGCAAATTTTAAAATTACGTTTTATTTTTTTAGAATCGATTTGGGGGGTGACCCGGTCAAAATTTGTTTCAACCATAATTAAGGGCCACCCTACTGTATATATACGAGTATATATAATATTCGTTATATTTTATTACAATGAAATTAATAAGACCAACGTTTCTTTGTCTTAATATTAAAGTAGATCTTGTTAATTTAACGATTGTATTTTCACATACAATAATCAAAGGTCCTAAACGCACACTGCTTCAAAAATCTAAATTTTGTTTCATTAATATCTGTAGTTTCTAAACCACATAATTCAACATTTAAGTTGGTACATAACAATATTTTATTAAAATAAAAACAATACATTTTTATATTTTAGATTATAGGTATGAAATTTCCGTAGCATTAAAATTGTATTTGATTGAACAATAAATTTACTATTGTGTTATTCTGGCAAAGCAAAAATCGTAAAATACCATAAAATTTAAATTACCGTTATACATGGTGAACCATATTAAACATTCATAGCCAGCTTGGTTTATTAATATTGTGTCTGGCGTTGTTGTTTAAGGGAAAAAATTCGAATTTATTTGAAATTTAAGCATCGTTTAACTCACGAGTGTCATACTCCTAACCAAGGAAATATCATATTTAAAAAGCAAATCTTAAGTCTCAAGAATAGGCGGTGTAATCAAACTAATCGTTCGCCCAAATCGCCAAATCTAATAGAAATTCAAGTGTCTAAAGCAGCGGTTCTTAACCCTTCAATTAACGCGTATCATCGAAATAAAAATTGAAAAATTTTAGTACCACCACTGTATAAAAAAAAATTCTGTCACGAAATAAGTAACGGTGAAACCACTTTTCACTCTGTAATATTTTTCAACGAAAATTTACTTCCTTAATGTTATTACTACTTATGACAAACCTCTTAGGGTGATCTTCGTACAAAGTACCAAAATATCAAAAAAATCACAAGTTTTATCGCGTACCATCTACCTTTCTCTCATGTACCATCGATGATACGCGTACTACCGCTTGATAATCTCTGACTCACATTCAGTTTTCTATTAAGTAAGCTACTGTTATATTTGTTAAATGGACTTCCAATAAATTATTAATTGAGGTTGTCACTTTTCCTTTTTATGTTGTTATTAATTGGGAAGCACTGTTAACAGTTATTTTTTTACTTATCTACTTTGAAACGTGCAACTTACAACTATTCAGAAACATCGATAATGTGGCATATTGTTTCATCATCATCATTAGCTCGACAACCCTCATGGAGCGAGTCATGGAGGGCCTTAGCCTGTTCCAGGAGTTTCTTCCGTTATGCTCTATTCCGGGCTTTTGCCTTCCAGTTCCTTATCTGCAGCACTGCAATGTCATTCTGTGTCTGTATTTAATACATACAACGGGCTTTTGGCCTTCCAACTGTTCTTTTTCCGACTGGTATTTGCCTAACGATTTGTTTAGCTGACTCGGCCTCTGCCATCCTTTCCATATGCCCTATCCTTATCAGACACCCTATCTTAATTGCTGTTATTATGTCTGGTTGTTTAAACTCTCGGTACAGTTCATGGTTGAAGCGTTTACGCAATCCTCCATTATCTCTTATTCCCTGTATATTTGTCTTAGTATCTTTTTCTCAAAAGCCCCTAAGAATCTTTCATCATTTTGTATCAATAATGTCCATGTTTCAGAGGCATACATCCAAACTGGCTTTATAAGCGTTTGGTATAATTGACAATTAATTCTTTCGGGAACCAAATATGTCCGTCCTTAGATGTTTGCTCTTTTGGCTAAGTATATTCGTCGTTTTATTTCTGCGATCATGTCATTATTGCTTTTAACTTGGGAGCCTAGGTATACAAATTCAGATACAACTTCGATGTTATATGCATCTATTGTGAGATTTTGAAGGGCTATTTGTCGTATTTCTGTTCTATTCACTATTTGTACCATATGAACAAAAATTATTTAGATAAAGGGTGGCTTTGGAATTCTGAACGTACCTTGCATGTTTGATTCATCGTCAGTAGTTGAAATTATATAGGTTATGTAAGCTAATCAGCTTGCCAAATAAAACTTAGTTGTTAAACTACGGGTTTATTTTCAATTTATTACATTAGATGTTGAAAATGGCCACCAGTCTCATGCAAACATAAATTTACACGCCTTTTCATGTTTTCAAATGCGTTTCGGAGCATTTCGGGTGTGATATTAGCACATTCTTCAACTATTCGGTTTCTCAACTCAGGAAGTGTGTGAACTGGTGTCTTAAAAATTATGATTTTCAAATGTGGAAAAACGAAGTAATCTAGGATAGTCAAATCTGGTGATCTTGGAGGGAATTCAGGTACACAACGTAAACTGATCGTCAAAAAATTGTCGTAAATAAGCGATAGATTGCGGAGTCGTGTGAGAAGTGGCACCGTCATTTTGGAAATATCCCTGTTGTAGCTCGTCTTCGTGAAGTTGGTTTATGAAGGGTTCTAAGATGTTGTCTCGATACCTTTGGGCATTGATGGTTCCTTCAAAGAATATGTGTATCAATCGTCTGCGAGAAACACCAATCCATAGCCCAACTTTCTGGGAATGCAACGGAGACTCACGAAATATGTGAGGGTTTTCAACACTCCACATCCTCATGGTTTGTGAATTGATATACCCTGACAAATGAAACCACGCCTCATCTGTAAAGAATGTCAAATCCAAGAGGTCATTGTTGGGCAATAAATGTTGGGTGAACCATTGGCAATATAACACGCGCCTGTTATGAACAGGCGGTAACAATTCATGATAAGCCTGCATCTTGTAAGGAAATAAACCAATGTCCCTCCTCAAAATTGTTCTGCAGGTACCATAAGATACGGGAACTTGCTGTGTGAGTCTTCGCAATGATGTTGTTGGTGCTTCATTCATAATCTCTCGAACATTTTCAATAGTCTCCTCTGTACGGACCGTTGGCCTGCCACCACCGTTCTTATGTGTTACGCTTCCTGTTTCTCTGAACAATCGCACACAATTCCGGACCACATTGAAAAAGTCATCTTCCAAGAACACAAGATCAGGAAACTGTTGTCGAAATTAAACCAGGCAAGCTCGAGTACTGTATATTCATTCCCCATTTTCAAAATTTCCATTACCAAAATAAGATTCAATGATGAATCGCTTCTGTAATTGCGAGAATACCATGATGAATAAAAATTCAAATCGAAACTGACATTTAATTGACATGTAGAGCCAAAAACAAGCTGAATCTATCAAAGACAGTGATTTTGTTCACCATGGCCATCCCTCATCTAAATAATTTTTGTTCATATGGTAGATTGATCTCAGTGCCCATTTCTTTTGATGCGTTTATCTCTACGTTATCTGTACGGGATTTGGTCACATTATTAATATCATGTGACTTTTAGTCATGATGGTTTCCCTTGTCCCGCTTGTCTGTCAACCTTGGCGTATGCTTTGGGCAGTTAAAAACTATAATACAGCAGAAGACTTGGATTGTTCGCCGACAAAGAGATCATGGCTGATATTTCATAAAACTGCAATGTCTTTTTGTGTTTGCTTTTGGCCTTTCGTTAATTTATCAACAGTTTTGTCCAGAGCACCCTATAACCTCAAGAGAAAGATAGATCAAATAATAAAAATAGAAATTGAGTTTATTGGGCTTTAAGAATTTGTTAAATTTGTAATTATAAGCGATAGTTAAACATATTAATATATATTTAACCAAAAATTATAAGATGGAGTAAAAGGAATACGTAATTAAATTGCAATAGACTTGGAGATTATTTTAGATTTGATTTTCTTTCCATTCATTCTCTAATAATATTCAAAATTGCTGTCAAAAGTTTGATGCTGAATTGTCTGTCCATGTCAATAAGATTTTTATTGTGAGGCAAAAATGCCCTCTTTCGGATACAAAGTAAAACAGTAGATTCGTGCCCATGACTTAGTAAAACTTACAACTTACTTGTATGGCCGTCTCATTAACGTTTAATAATAATAATACAAATAATAATAACAGTGTTTTTAGTAAATTGCAATAAATAAATATTTACATGTATACTATAAAAAAATAAAAAATTCATAATACTTATGAATTAGAAAATTTGTAGGAAATGATTATCAAACGGTTTCCTAAATAAGGAAAACCTTGCTTTACCCGATCGCCGAATATAAATTCTCACCTAAATAAAAGAAAAATATAAAACTACATTAATTGAAATCACAAATATTAATATTTATACAACCTAAATGATTGGTTTTTAAAGAGCATATTAAGGGTAATAATAATATCAACTCTTATGTTGCAGTATCAAATTATCAAAATATTAACTTGTTTAATATGAATTTATTATGAATGCAAAAAAATTACTAATTATTAGAGTAGGGTGGGGCAAAAGTTCGCGGCGGGTAAGAGTACGCACCAGCCATATTTAAATATGCAAGTAACCTACAGCGCCCTCAATAGTCAGAATTAAATGTCCACCACTTCAGTCCAACCTACGAAAAAATTCGTAGATTCCAACGCTCGGATCGCTGTGTTTCCGCATTATTAAAAAATCTGTGGTGCCAAATTTAAAATTTCAATTGTGGCAAAAGTTCGCACACATATAAATGGAAATCTTGACGCAATCCCATCACATCTGTGATATTTGGAAGAGCCAAGGAGTTGCGGCAAACCGGCTTGTCTCAACGTCAAGTGGCCCAAAGAACTTGGATTTTCAGAGGATGCGTGTGCTCCACCACATGCGTACTTTTACCCTACTAGTGGGGCAAAAGTACGAAAGTACAGCCATCCATCTTTTCAGTAATAAGTGAAATTCAGATATAAAATTTTACATTTTTTCAATATCAAATGTTTGCATAGACCCTTCACAGTTTATAAACTGAATTTGTAGCACATATGATACTTATTTAAAGTTTTTGTACATCGTCAAACGTTAAGTGCGTACTTCTGCCCCACCCTACTATAGGTACTATTAATTCAACTTAATAATTTATTTTTAATAGCCCAAGACCTCTTTAAAGTTAACTAGTTTTGTTGAACTGCAAATTTTCTAATACCTACATGATTTACAGCTCTATCAACTTAATTATTCAAATTCGGATTATAGGACAGTGTTTTTTGTTTCAACAGATATTGAAAGGAAAATAAAAACTAAGCATCTCCATAACCTTTATAAATCGTACTCAAATAATCTCGTTTATTAACGCCCCCACGGTTCAAATTAGGAAACCATACAAATTGTTGAGTTCTGTCAATGTCTTTCAGAATGCAATGTTTGATACGTAACAAAAAAATCTGTTCTAGGCGGATGTTCCCTGGGTTTAGCACCCACTCGCCCAATGATTAAATAAACAAATCGTATTTTTACACTTATTTATTATGGTTTGTCAATATACGGAATTTATTTGTTTACATCTTCATCGTGATTATTTTATTTTGCTATAATTTTTATTTCCTGGTTTGATTCCCTGAAATGAAATGTTTAAAAATTCAGGGATTCATAGAATATTCTGATTTCAAAGTGTTATACTTGACTATAACCATATATGTAGTTATAACTAAACTTCATGCTAATTGTATGAATTAATATTCATAAGTAGTGCGCGTATATTAAACGTAATTTGCAATTTAGCAACCGCTGGAAAGTAAGATGAAGTCGATGGATTTCCTTAAGAACCTTTTTTATACAATTGTCTATTATCTGCCTGTGGCTTTTTATTGTAGTAGGTAAATAATTTTCTTATCATTAAATGCCTGCGTAACAAGCAATTCTATCGTCTGCATCCATTATGTTTGTTATTTGCTATGCCGGAAAAAGGGTACCCTTACTTGCATCACAAAGCAACTACAGTATGAGGAAATGCCATTCTTTGGCTTTTGTACGATAATATACCTACGTTATGTAATGCTCTCTTGTATACTCGTGTATGAATTGGGGTATGCAAACTTTCTTGGTGGTTTCGTGGACCCGTTATGCTTCACGTACTGTTATTACAACTATAAAAAAAAGAGCTGGTTTCTCACAAGGTTATTAACGTACGTAAGAAATCGTTAAAAAACGACCGTGTTAATGTCAACTATGCGAGGTCTTTCCTTATCTATTGGCTTTTGTGAAGTCTACTTTCAGCTTCGTTAATTTAAGGGTCGGTGCTAAAAAATAAAATTATCACAGGAAATACCTTCGGTTATGTTTAAGAAGAAAATATGTAATTTATGGATTTAGCATGTAAGAAATATTTTGTGCTGAAGGTGTTTCTCGTACTTAAACAAACCAATTCAGTTAATTACTTGGTTTAGCATGATTTAATTCTAGTCTACAAGGTGGCTATGAATATTTTAGGCGGTGTAATGTATGTTCATTGGTAACATAAACAGAGTTCTTGCAAATTAAAATGAAAATTTATTTACAATTAAGTTAAAATATGCAATTTTTATTCGCGATCTTTTTGGGTGCGATTGGCTGGCCGTGAGTTACTTTTTTTAGTGTTGTAGTTTAAATTTATTTATAATTTTTGTGAGCTCGACCCATATTTTAATAAAGAATTGATTTCAATTAAACCACCTGTTATACTTGGTTCTAACATCTGTATAACAAAATTGTCATTCATATTTTGAATTTTGAATGCCTTTTTACATTAAACGAATCAAATATTTGATAGGTCTTAAAATTTATAATTTTGATCGGTCTACCTTGATCTATTAACATTTTAAATGTAGCAAACTTTCATGTACAGTTGTGGACAGAAAAAAATAGGACAACTCGAAAAATCAAGTGAACTTTATTCTATAAAATTTAGTTACTTGATTTTGGCTTTATAATTATGACATTTGTCAAATTACAACACAGGGGCCATTTTAAACTAGAAAAAAAAAACACTGTCCTATTTTTTTCTGTCCACAACTGTACATATCTCCATTATTTTTGCCGTTAAAACCAATTACAGAATAAACTGAAATTTAAGATTTTGCATGCAATTTCCCTATGTTGCGTTTTGCAATGGGACATACGGTATACAGTAATTCGTGCTTTAATGGACAAGCATTTGTGTTCCAGTACAACTACGGCCTTTTTCATAATTAATAACCTCCGATTTAGAATGGTAAAAAATGCATAAGTCGAATTCTCAAGGCAATAAATGTGGTTTACAGTCTGTAGATTACAGTTTTCCTGCCATTATTCCCTTTAAACTTCTGTAATCGGGTGGTAATCATGCGTAATTTCATATGTGTCTTTTATTATTATTATTATAAATCATTCGAATAGATCCTGAAGAAAATCAAAAGAACTTCTTTAAACGCCTTGCTTAACCAGAAAGTACAGCAAATATTTTTCATCATTTACTGTCGTACAAAATGAATTTTCGCTTATACGAGGGTTGCGCTGAAAATTGTTAGTTATTAAAAGACCGTTGCATTTTTTAACAAAAAATCTTTATTGTTTTTCAAAATACTCTCCATTGAGACTAATACACTTGTGCATTCTTGGAAACCACTTTTTAAAACATTCGGAAAATACATTTTCTGAAAGGTCCTCAAAAATTCTTTGAAATTCTGTAACTGCTGCATCTGCGCTGGAAAATCTTTTACCTCGCATCATTTTTTTAACAGTTGGAAACAAAAAAAAGTAGCACGGCGCCAGATCTGAACTATATGGAGGATGAACTCCCGAATCTTTCAAAAAATCCAATGTTCTGGCAGCAGTGTGGGAGGATGCGTTGTCATGATGGACTAAGATGTTACGCAAACCGGTCCTTTGGCGACCTGTCTGTAATTTTGCAAACATCTGTGGTAAAGCCACTTCGCAGTACCATTCAGAATGAACAGTTCTGCGATCTTCAAGTGGAATAACAGCAACAGGACCACTTCGGCGGAAAAAAACAGCAATCATTTTCTTATTGACGCTTCTGCCACGAATTACTTTTGTGGGCAAGTCTTCATCTTCGAATACCCAAACACTAGACTGCTGTTTAGTTTCAGGGTCGTAACTGTATACCCAAGATTCGTCACCTGTTACAATGTATGCCACTTGCTTGGAAGCTCCTCCGTCAAATTTTTACAACATAAATTTACACCAGTCTACTCGATCCTGTTTTTGACATTCTGAGAGCGTATCCAACGGCTTGCTAGCTTTCTTACCCCAAGATGTTTATGCAAAATGGTATTCACCGCCGAGGATCCAATCTTCACTTCCTCCCGAATCTCCCTATAAGTAATATTTCGATTGGACTGAATCAAGCTTGCCACACGATCAACATTTTCTGAACAGGCAGCTTCCGCAGGTCTTCCAGGTCTTGCTTCGTCTTCTAGCAGCTCTTGCCCTCGTCGAAATTCGCGGAACCAATGACTAACAGCGGATAATGAAGGGGCAGCATCGCCAAAAGCTGCTGTCAAATTTTCATGGCTTTGCTGGTATCCTAACTGTCTTTTATAGTCATAGAAAATCATAGCTCTAAAGGCAGTTCGCGGAATGCTCATTTTAACTGAATTACTACTTAACTTACAAAATTAACTACGTTTCACAAGGAAATCGGAACGTTTGACAATTGTGGGTAACGAATGTCAACTAATGCGACATTCAATTGTTGCAATTGTTTCCAGCCAATTGAGCTTCCATGGCCTGCTACTAACTATTAACAGAGCATCCCTCGTATGTTTAAAATATATCGCTCTCCTTTTAGCAACATGTAAAAATAAAAAGTTATCTGGCCTGCTCATTTTTTAAAACACCATTGCGCCGATGTGTTCCGCATGGCGCTAGTTGCCTGCAGCCTATGGTTTGAAGTAATCGGCAGCTGTTAAATCACGTCACCGGTATTTTCTCCAATGATAATGATTGTTTTCGTGAGTAAGTGGTTTCATGCGGAGAACATTCGAAGTCGGCAACTGAACAGGCTCGCTAAAGACGTATTCCGATAGTGAATTACGTTATATGGAATCAGGATTTTTTAAAACCATAGCAGGTCTGTTGGAAAATTAGCATCGTTGATATAAACAAAATCTAATGGTGCAATCGTACAAATTCATAGTCTCCTAATTGGTGCGGCCAAATCATTACTACAACAAATCAAGTATTAACAAATCAAGAGACAAAGCAAATATACTTAACTAATTTGTAAGCAGTAAAGGGACACAACCTTTCGCTAGAACTTCCTCTTCGGCGCCCCAAATTTCTTTTTTTACATTAAAAATACCTTTCAGATTTTTTTAACAAATTAAAGAAAGCGTAATTCTGTCATTTAAAAAAATCATATTGAATTAATTTTAAGATTAGGGTTTATGATAGGATCACTGGTGTCAGTTGTAAACTTGAGTCTTTATTCAATTTTTCTGTTTAGGGTTTCAAGGTCAACCGTATAGGGGAAGTGATGGATTCCTGCATGAAAATTCCTTTGGTAATATTATTTTATTTTATTATGTTATCTTAAAAATATTTGTCAAACATTTTGCCATACACGCTGTTCCGTCTGAATAACTAACGCCCTCTATTTTGCTAAGCAAGGATGGTCAACTAAATTTAAGTAAGTTTTAAGTAAACAAGTTTTGTGACAAGTGTGGTTTCTTTATTTCAATTTTCTTTTAAATTTTAATGAGAAAATAAGGCAACCCAAGGGTTCCAACACACGTTAAAGGTGGTTCTGCAAATTTTTTTTCGGATAGTGCTAATGTACGATGATAATCGACGCGCGTTGAAATTCTTGGCACCCGCATACCTTGCTCAATAAATAAACAAACCAACAATAATGATTTATCTATTAATCTGACACTTGTCAAATCAAGTATACGGTTATATGTAGTGTAAAAGCTAAGACATGCGCATTAAAAGGTTATATGTACCTGATATTATCCCAAAATGTTTGATCATTTTCTGTTTAGAATATTTTATTCTTAAAGCGTATAATTCATTCAGTTTCCTTTTTGTGATTTTACTTTAGTTTACTTTTCACAAAATACCCAAACTTTTATCGGGAATAAAATGTTAGAGGAATTAGCAACATACACTTTAGTACTCCATATATTCTACAAAAATCAAGTACTTAGTGGACGTAGCACAATTTTTTTGACCAATAGCTTGGTGAAAACAAGTTTACATTTGAATGTTTAGGGGTTTGTTGAATGAAGACGTTAATTTATAAATAATAACAAACACCTTGTCATGTTAGATGAAGCTTTCGATAACTGTAGTACTAAGTACCGTTCTGATTATAGAGGGATCTAGTAAATCTCATTCTTTATTTTCTCTCCTCCCCCCTCTCTCTCTTGCTCCAAATTTTACAAATACAGTTGAGTCAATTTGTTACGTATTCTGTTATAACGTTTAATCAGCTATAACCTACAGATTTTCCGTTCCGTTCAAAGTTCCCTTAATTGTAATATAATACTTTTCAGATATCTTCGTATTTACATTCGTATATTGTCGGTTATAATGCAAACGCCTAAAAAAATAGAGAAATCTCTTGAGTATTTGTGCTTTTGCCACGCTTCGATCCTTTGCAATTTTTTTGTGTTTAATATTCTTCTTTCTTCTTTAGCCTTCTTCAATCCATTTACGGATGTAGACCTCCCCAATTTCTCTCCGTTGTCCTTTGTTCTGAACTATTCTCTTCCATGTTAATCTGGAGTGGCGCTTTACATTGTCTGCCTGTCGTATCTGTCGTCTTCCTTGCGTTCTTTTGCTTAACCATGGTCGCCAGTCTAGGATATGTCTTATGTTTGGCGGACATTGTGTTTAGCAAATTGCCATTTAAGTTGTATACGTATAGCTCTCTTTTATATGTGTGTGACTTCTCTCTTAACCAGGTGTTTCTTTTCTTGTTTGTCAATGATACTTGCAACATTTGTATTTCAATCGCCCTTTGTGCTTTTACTAGTCTGTCCATGTTTTTCTTTGCCAGAGTTAAGGTCTGAGCGCCGTAGTCATATACAGTAATATGCACATATATATTATATTATGAGAAACCTTTCCTACCCGTAGGGTGTAAAGGCTAATTCCTCGATAATTCTGACAATTTAATCTATCTCCTTTTTTATAAAGTGGTAATATGATTCCTAGTTCCCAGTCCTTTGGTATTTTACTAGAGTTCCATATCTTTTTACAGATTTCATAAAACAAATTTATGCCTTCTACGCCCATACTTTTTAGCATTTCTGCTTCAATTCTATCGTGTCCTGCCGATTTTCCATTTTTAAGTTTTCTTATTGCTTCATGCAGTTCTTCTTTTGTCAATTGGTCATCATTTACTTCGTTGTTTACATCGCTTGGTTCATCTTCTGGTATTGTTGTTATCTGTTCTTTCTCTTGGTTGTAGCAACTCTTTGAAATATTTCCTTTTTTATCTTTAATGTTGTTTAAAATTGTTTTTTTTTTCTTATCTTAATGTTTTGAGGACTTTATAGAATAATTTTTGGTTTCCTTTGCTGTTGTTTCCTATCTGTCGTTTAATACGCACATATTAAGTATAAACGTTTTTCTCTAAATATTGAGGTATCTTTTTGTTCTTGAGTATATAACTTAGTTAGACGGCCCATTCTAGTTTCACTCTTCTCTTGATTTTCTTTACTGAATGCGATTCTTTGGTCGAGATATGTGTATTCCTCTGCTTGTTCTAAATTGTTTCCTTCTATTTCGATTTCTATTATCTGTTCTGTGTTTGTCATGATTTTAGGTTTAGCTGTGTTTATCTGTAGTCCAACTATCTTGGAACTCGATTTTAGATGTTTTTGTTTGTGACAATTATCACTACATCGTCTGCATGTTTGAAATTGTTTAGGTGGCAGCCATTTATGTCTGTACCTTTCTCCTTCCAGTTTAAATTCTTGAATACTTCTTCTAGGGCTGTTATAAAAAGCTTAAGCGATATAGGGTCGCCTTGTCGGACCACCTCTGCGTATCGGTATCGGTTCTGTTTCTTCCTGCAGTTTAGCGGTCATTGTCGTTTCGTGATGAGTAAGTACTTGTTGTACCGTCCATGTTTCGATGGCATCAAATGCTTCCTCATAATCTATTAGTGCTATATGTAATGTTACGTGGTATTCATTTGCTTTTTCTATTAGTATTTTAATAGTTAACAAGTGGTGAGAAAAATTTGTATATCTGGAATAGGACTGTTACGGACCTATAATTTTTAAGATCTTGTCTGTCACCATTTTATATAGTATTGTTGTGGTGACCTCTTTCCATTCCTTTGCTATTTATCCCGTCTCTAGACATTTGCTAAATAGTATCTTTAGTACTCGTGTAACTTCTTCTCCGCCTTCTATTAACAGCTTTTTTTTATGATGTTATCATTTCCTGGTGTTTTGTGGTTTTTCATGCCTTTCAAGGCGCTTTTAATTTCTTCTTCGTCTATATCTGGTAGATCTTCAGAATTTAGATTTATCACCTTTTTCATTTTTTGTCTTGTTTGTGTGGGGGGTTCTTGTTGGGACTTGTAGAGATCCTCATAGTATTCTTTGGCTCTTCTTTTTATTTCTTTACTTTGTCTTACTTCCTTTCCTTCCTTGCCTTTTAGTGCTATTATTGTGTTTTACCCATTTTGGGTTTCAGTATTTTCATATTCTGATTTTGCTGTTTAACTTTTCTAATTTTTTCGTCTTGTTTTTTTTGTCCCGTCTTTTCTTATGGCTTTTATTTCTTATAGTTTGTTTTCCTGCGTGTTGATACTAGTTCTTTTCGTTGTTTTTGTTTTGGAACGATTTTTTGGACTGATTCTAATATTGGTCTTTGGTCTGTCCATCCAGGCTGATCCACGTACACTTGTATTGTGGTTGCGTTTGGAAAAATGTGTTCAATGCATATGAATTTTCTCGTTCTAAAAAGTTATAAATCATTTCTCCTCTCTCGTTTCTTTTATCTTATCCAAATTTTCCTATTCTGTACTCGTTTTCATCTTTTCTTTTGCCTAATTTTGCGTTAAAATCTCCCATGCGTAATTTGTGTTGGGCTGAGCAGTCTTCAAGGGCTTTGGACACGTCTTGGTCAAAGCTTTCCGCTTCTTCGTCATCGTAGGCTGTTGAAGGGGCATACACTTGTATTAATCGAATAGATGTTTTCTTGAAAAGGGGAGGCCTTAGCCCTGATTATAGGTATTTGTACAGGCTACTACTAATAATAATATTTTCATTGTCCCAATATTATGTGTGAGTTCAAAAAATTTCCAGAAATTAAAACATTTTTATAGCTGTACCGCTAGGGAACGAATTTAAACGATAATGCAAACAAAATAACTTAACTGTAAATGTTTAAACTTGTAAGCAAAATATAAATTTTCTACTCTAAAGCCTTCCAAATTTATTAATAAAAATCTGTAACTGCATGTTTTAGAAGATTTACTGTGATAAACACTAACTCAAAATACTTTGGATCGAATTCTCGTCTATAGATTCATCTTGATAATATATTTCACCTAAAAACTGCATTTCTGAAAAGAAGTTACGCTTAATTAATAATCTTATGTAAACTTACAACGTTAACATAGATTATGTTAATCTTTTATTCGAATAAAAGTGCCCCAGATTTTAGGTACGATAATCGCAGTGTTAGTAAATACATTTTAGTGACGTTTTATATGGTTTAACCTAGTATTAAATTAAGGTTGAATTAATCAATGTGGGTGAACTTCTCTTGAATGCTAATTTGTATGTATTACTAAAGATAATTTCGTTTGAAATATAAATTCGATTAAAGTTTTCTTTTTGGTTTTAAAAAGCAGATATCTATGATTTTTTAAATAAATGCAGAGATATATGTGATTACAATTGCCATGAAATTGACTTACAAATTTTTTCTTTATCATCAAGTTGGTCGTGATCCTATAATTTTAGTTGAAACACTATATTTTCATGAAGCATACTTTACTAGTCGGTCAATGAATTAAGAAAATATTTTCAGATTACAAGAACAGTACTTCTATGCAATATTTACTGGGATATTCTTCGGTGAAATTAATAAATTTTAAACTTAACTGATTTAATTACTTTTCCTTGGAGTGAGCAACTGTAAATAGTTACGGCAATTAATTATGATCAAGGCTATCTTGATATTAAAAACCCTATTTTAATCTTCTTTTGCTTATTTTAGATAAACTGCTATTCAACTGAAAAAAAAAACAAATACGTGCCCCATCAGAAGGGGTGTAATGCAAACTTTTTTAAAATTCGTGATTATATCAGTGCTTTAAGAAAATGTTTAATGTTTATAGTTTTTGATGCGGCTCAATTCAGTAATATCTATAAAAAGCTTTTTCCCAGAATTATATTAAATATAAAAATTACCACAGTGAATTTAAACATACCCTGTATTTGCATTAGCGAGGCTTCCATGCTTGTTTTCCACTTTTAATCGACCTGAACAGGATGAAAAAGTTTGGAATTACAGCTTTCCTGTTAAAACTTTACATGATATGAATGTGACACTTCTATCCAGATTTTAAAGGGGAAAATAATTATTTACAGTATAGTTTTTTGCACGGTTACCTTACCATCTTGCTTTGTTTTAATAGCCATTGGAGGTATCTTTTCCACCCTGTTTGCACAAAATTGTAAGGTTTGAACAAGTAAATATACATTTACAGAAGGGGTACCTCGTTACTCTTGTAAACTCCTAATTTTTTATTTTTAAATTAAAAAAATACCGGGCGTCTTAAAAATAATTACATCTAGTTACCTTTGAAATTTGTGAATATAAACTTTTTCGTCAAACCTACTGCGAAAATATGTCATTGTGTCATTGTTTTGTTGACGGTAAGTGACAGTTTACATTCAACTACTGGTTACCATGGGCAGCGGGTTGTAATATTCTTCATTAAGTTCCTAGGGCAAAAAAGTAAATTGTCTACAAAACACCTTTATTTACAAACATTTTATCTACGTTACATTAATTACAACTTATTTATATTAAATGTAAATGAACAATTAGAACAGTTAAAAACTTGAACAAGAGAATTAAGTTCCTTTTTTGAATCTAAGTTTATATTTTCGGTAATATCAACATTTTCAATTTGTATATGTTCTTGATTTTCTTTGGCGCTAGGAACAATTAAGCGGCTATCTTTCATTTCGTCTTCATTATTGAATTGCATGACTGAAGTTGAAGATGTGGATGCAGATTCTTCATACTTATTCTGATTATATAAAATTCTACTGGCAATTTCTAATTTATTTGTCATTGAATCTGCAACATAACTTTCTGCCACTGTTGTGGATTTCCATCCTCCGTGCCTCTTTAAACCAAGAACGTCAATTCCCGTATCAGCCAAAAAAGTTGCTGACGTTCTTCTAAACGAGTGCCCAGTATAAGTTTCAGGATTTTTCAGTTTTAAAAATTCTGCTATTAGAGCAGGAATTTTTGCAAATGTGTTTTTACCTACTGGTTGATTCACACATTTTCCTGAACAATATTTCAGAAAAAATCGCCGATTTTCACTATTTCTTGGCCTGCAACTTATATATTTCCTAATTAAATCAACAAAATTTATGCGCTGTTCTTCTCTGTTAATGATCGTAACAGTACGTTGCACTCCATTTTTAGTATCTGATATTGTTACTATTATTACAGAATTTTTATCTTCAACATTATCAGTTGTCATCTTACATAATTCGTCTTTTCTACAGGCCCCAGAAATTCCCATTATCATAACGACCTAGAACAGATAAATAACTTAATAACTGAGTTAAATGAAATAATCTGTTACTGTACCTTCATTAACAAATGTGTAATGTCAGGCGCTTCAATAAGGAATTTGTTCATATCGTCTCGACTAAATATACTACTCTTTTTGGGTTTATATCCATCATTTTTACGCTTTAAAAACGCTTTTAGTTTTGGATATTTGGGAATATCTTCATTGTCATCGATAAAAATGGTACTTTTTAACATTGAGTATTCGCTCCATAAACTGCTTGGAGATTTTAATTTTGTAGATCTATTTAAGAAATGCGCTAGCAGCACTTTTTCTGTAATCACATCTGATTTCTTCTCATGGCACCAATTTTTGAAAATGTTATATGTTTCCATATACCGTTGTTGCGACTTAACCGGTAATAAATTGTGGGATGCTGCATTTGCGACGTGTCTTTAGCCCTCGACTAGCGTCTCGGGCTCAAAATCACGTCTTAGGCCATAAAAGCATCTTTACGCCCTTGGTACATAAATAACTATTATGTGCCACTACATTGTTATTGGAATTGCTTTATCCAGAGCTGTCATTAGTTAATTGTAAAATTAAAAAGTACAGTATTTTTCACCTAGGATTTAAGTTGTGACGTCAACGCGCTGTTGATAAATTCACAATCCAACTATACTTCATCTCTTTCTAAACTAGGTTTTCATTACCTACTGCGCACAAACAAATGTCGAAACAGACAGTTTTTGGGCGGGGCAAGTTGATGTCACAACCCAAATGCTAGATGAAAAATACTTTAAACTAATTCACTTAAAACAGTTTTAATTAAATTTGTGAATACAACACCAAATGTACACTGTGCAAGAAAACATTTTTATTATTGAGGTATATTTTCGATCAGGACAGTTAATATATACTTCCGTCTACTAGCATAACAGCATTGCGCGAGAGCGACACATTTTATTTTACATGGGAAATTCAAACCATACTACGTAGATGTATTTCATTTAATAAAGTTTTCCTTAAACACAAATTTTTAAAAATTCAAAAAATGTTTTCCTGTTCAATAATAGCAACAGCTTCTAAAGTTCTAAAAATGTTTTGCTTTAATGAATCAACGCTGTCGTTTAAATCATTTGCATAAATGTTTCAATTTAAATCATTTTAAATTTAGATAAGCCCATAAATAAAACTATAAACAGTACAAATCTTGCGAAGTCGCAAGATAAGGAAGGCAATGGTTTAAAGCAGATCTTTTATTCAGCTAATTTGTAAAGGTAACTGTAAAATGCGCATCTTGTGGAAAAACTATTTTTTTATCTAATTGCTACATTTTCTTTCTCTAATTCAAGCAGAGCAATATTATTCAAAATCTCTAGGTGTGGCTGTTAGTTTAAATTTTGTACCAGTACCTGCAACTTTGTAGGAAAACTACGCAATTAACCGTAAAAGGAGATTTAGCATTATACGAGGGCCAAATTACAATTGTTGAGAATCGGAAAATCTAGGTAGCCATGGGAAAGAAAACAATTTTTGTTAAATGGCGCATTTGTTTATCTGTCAAATGTGATTGTGTTTGTCGAAATCAGGTGAATAGAAACGAATTAGAAACGATTGAAATTGTCGAAAAAATGGAATTATCACCAGAGAAGTTTCCCATTATGATATTCTACGATTTTTAAAAGGGCTTGAGTCCTTATGAGTGCGAAGAAAGTTTGAAATTGGCTTTTAGTGATCTCGCTCCTTCGTTGGCTACAATTTATAGATGGTACAAGGAATTTCAACGTGGTTGTAAATCTGTTACCCACCTTTTACAGCTGTTACTGAAGAAAATATTATCGCTGTTAAAAAAAATGGTCGATGAGGACAACCGAATTACTTATGCAATGATAGAGTCTCGTCTCAAGATTGGATCCGCATCAGTGAGAACTGTACTATATGAACACTTACATTTAAAAAAGGTTGTAAGTCGATTTGTACCACATCAGCTTACGAATATTCAGAAAGCGAAGCGCGTACGGATTTGTCAACAGACCTTGGAAATGTTAAATAATGGTGGCCACCGAATTATATCCAAAATTGTAATAGGTGACGAAACATATATACCTTTCTTTTATGTTCCTACTCGTCGAGAAAGTCGAGTTTGGATACATGAAGACGAGGAAACGCCAACAATAGTGAAAAAGCAACGTGCAATGAAGAAAGTAATGTACGCTGTGTTTTTTAAAAGTACATGTTTAGTATCCGCAATTAAATTAGAGGAACAAAAGACTGTCACGGTGTACGTGGAAAATTGTCTGCCTCATGTCTTCAGTAAAGTGCCAAAGAAGGGTATGATGTTACATCATGATAATGCGTCGTCCCATACAGCAGCATTAACTGTTCAGTATTTAGCTGAAAAATGGAATCAAAACAATAGAACATCCTCCATACTCGCCAGATCTTGCAATGTGCGACTTTTGACTATTCTATGGACTCAAGAAACATTTGCGAGGGAGGAGGTTTCATTCAGAACAGGAGATAGATGTAGCTGTCAGATACTATTTTGACGGGATTCCTAAACAAGCTTGGCTCGACGCGTTCAAAGAATGGAAGGAGAGAATGGTTAAGTGTATTATTATGGACGGCAACTATTTTGAACATATTTAAAATAAAAACATTGAAAAGTTCTACTGATTTTGTTGGTCTCAACGATTGCAGCTTGGCCCGCCCTCGTATAACATATTTTGGTAAAAAAAATTTAATTTTTTCTTTCTCATTGCTAAACAAAATTCCAATCGAAGAGCATCATCTCTGTATTCCAACTTATGAATAAATTTTGTTTTGTACGCATGAAATTTGTTGCGTGTGAACATCCGGTGATTTACTAATGCTTAGTTGGGTTGCCCTTTTCTGTAACGCCGATTTTGGAGTCTTTTTAAACGAATCACGAACCACAAGTGTAGCAGAATCGTCTTCATCGTACTTTTTTGCTTTTTCGTAGTCTTTTGGTATTAACTTGTATGGACTTGAGTTATATCTACGTTTGAATATCCTTCAGTTGATATAATATAATTCATTTCTGCATCGATAACCAAAACTTTCGATTCCACAAAATTTCACTAAACTTTTGTCCTAAGGTTTAGCGCATTTTGCCGTAAAATGTATTTTTGATTATTAAATTAAATTATATTCGTATTTTCGATTTTCTTATTACTTAGAACAATAGTTTTTCGAAAATGTCCTAAATAATTTTAGTTTGTTAGTGATCACTTTAATACTCGTATTTTTACATTTTCTAAACGACCAGTATTACTTATGATCTCTAATAATTATTATTATTTATGACATCTCATGGCAACCAAAAGCAAAACTTTTAAGAAATAATAATAATGACGAGTAGGGCAATCTATCCAAGGAGACACTGTATCTACGGATGTCATTTTATATAATTTTTATTTGTGAGATATTTAATAAAATTATTTGTAATTTAATACGACCTTAAAGGTAACGTGATGTAACAGGATCTCAATCAAAGTAAATAGAGAATTCCTAGCGTGTATAAAGCGGTACTTGGTTAAAAATAAATAAGTACTAATTGTTTATATTTAAATTTTATTGCTGTTAATTGATAGTATAAATTCTATAAATCTTTGATTTTGAACAGTTGCAAACACAAAAATCTTACATTGATAGCAATTATATTAACAGAAAAAAATAGTATTATTTTTTATGAATGTTAGCTTGTTAAAAATAATAATGAACAAATAATAAATTTAATGTGCTGCATTAAATTACGTATTTTTTATATCCATCTTGCCTTGTTAACTTTTATTTGCATCTGCTAAATATTCATTTAACGGTGTTACAATTTTTCTGCTTGCGAGTTAAATTGTATCGTTTTTCTTATCAAATGCCATTGTTGTTTAAGTGTTAAGAATTTATTTTGTGCTTGTTTAACTTTTTTTTTTCTATCTTTCAATTTTTCTTTTTGTGTTTTATTAATTCTCCATGTCCTGATAGCATTTTCACATCGTTGTGAATCCATTACTTGTTACGCACCGTGTATATGAGTGTTGCAATTTTCCTTGAAGGCCGTATTCTAAAATCCATTGCGTGTGCGCGTGGTTTGGTTGAGAGTTGTTTGCGCATCGAATTTTACAGGAGTCTTTTGCGGTTAACTTTCGTATGGAAAGGATCTTTAGCAACGTTTTACTTAACGAAAATTTTCATTGGTGATTATGTTCTTTGGATGAAATATATTGTTTAATACAGCGGTCCAATGTTTGGATGTTTTTTTGCTGTTCATTTAAATTCGCACATTTTGTAATCCATGTGCAGCTTTATGAGGGCTTTACGAGAGCTTTATGAGGGCTGTACGAGGCTTTAATTTGAGATTCGCTTTCCAGGTAGGAAGTAATTGGGATCATAATTATTGCTGTTGGGATTGTTTTCCAATTTGCGTTTGATTTGAATGTTTTATATATTTTGATTTAATTGTGTGTTATTATCATATTTGAAAAGGTTCCGCAATGAATGAGTTTAGTTGGGTTTTGACCACTAATTTCATTCCTATGAGATAAACGTTTATGCCATTGGGGTGAATTGTATTTCAGGTGATTTCTTGCGTTCCCTATTAAATTAAGCCTTCAGCTTGTGTAATTTTGAATTTTCTTTTTGGAACTTATTAAGCCTTCAGCTTTACTTTATGGTGTGTATTTTTTTGAATTTTAGCTTATCTTAAAAATCTTATTAAGTCTGTAATTATATCTAGTCAATAATTTAATTTTTATTGTTAATTATTTTGAATCCTGGCCTTTGCGCCGTTAACTTGAGACCCGTAAAAATAAAGTGTACTAATGATTTATGGCTTTTTATTATCGTTTTGATAAGTTTTATGGTAACAACGGATTTCAAATGTATCAACTGTTAGCTTAAATGCGTCTCTGCTAAGACTTTTCAGATTAAATCGTACGCATTATCTACCCCTTTCCAGTTGTATTAACGCATTCCTTCTGCGGCACATGTTTTAAAACAATGGGAAAACATCATTTCGACAGTAGTAAAAAGGGTACTTGAAATTGTGATTGTTATTCTCATATTTGTTTTCAAGGTTTTTTTTCATAAAATATAGACCGTTGGGGCCATTGTCAGTAATTTGGAACCATTCGGGGAACATAGAAACATTATTTCAATTCAACAACATGTTTTTCTGAATAACAAATTAATGGACATAAGATCAAAATTTACGAGACGCGTATAAATTAAAATATTTACATTAATTTGGCATCTAGAAGACCACTATAATTTGCCAAATTTCCTTTTAAGGTTTTAATGAATTATTAGGGGATGGCATGTTTTTCCATTTTTATTTATATTAATTACATGAAACACTGTTCATTATCATGATCATCATTTAATCTTCTTCTCTTGCCCTCTATTGGACATAGGCCTCATCTAAACGTTTCCGTTTTCTTTATCCCGAGCAGTTGTTATGCAAGCAAAATTCTTTTAACGTCCTCACCCCACCGCTTAGTAAGTCTTCCTTGTTTTTTTTTATCGATTCTTGGTCACCATTCAAGAAGTCTCTTTGCCCAGCTACCATCGTTTAATCTTGCACATATCACATCCATCTCCATTTTACTAAAACAATATGTTATATGAAGTCTTCTACGACTGTTTTCCTGTAAATTTCGTCAGTTCTAGGCTTGGACCAAAAATTGATCTTTCTGGTTTTCTTTGCGTTCTTTGTTGTTTTATCATCGATGATCTGGTGAGGATTAAGGCCAACGCGCACTTAACCACGCCACGGCGCGCCACGCCGGACGGCAATTTTTAAATTACATTGGTTGTTATGGAATAACGCGCCGTGGCGTGGCGTGGATAAGTGCGCGTTATTCCATAACAACCAATGTAATTTAAAATTGCCGTCCGGCGTGGCGCGCCGTGGCGTGGCTAAGTGCGCGTTGGCCTTTAGAGTTTCTACACGATAAGTGAAGACGACAATACGCACTGGTTGGGAGCTCTTATTTTCAAGGCGATGAATACGTTGGTCTTGAATATGTCACGAAGCTTACCATTTGCTGCCCAGCTTATGGTTGTTCTTTTAGTTGGTTCGGCTGTTTGAATTTTTTTCCTTCATTTCTGACCAAAGTATATACTTACAACTTTTCAGCCAGTGTTTCTCTACGACTTCTTCCTTTATCTTCCCATTTCACTATCATAAAAGCATGTTCTAAAACAGCTGCGAACAGTTTTGATGAAAGGGTGTCATCTTCTCTGACACTTCTTAATTTGTATTTTCTGAGATGTAGCATGTAGTTTTACTGCATATATGAATGGTCGAAAGCTTTATGAAAGATATGAAAATGAGAGTCGAAGGTCTGTTTATTAGAATATTCGCGATTCTTTTAATGGGTCGTTTTAAATTGCGCGGCATAGCAATTGACAGTCATATTGATGATAAAACAAATCATTTACACCATTAAAATGTAGAATGCTTGTCAATCTAATAATAAAAAATATAAGCTTGGTTGATAGCCAAAATAATACGATTGCTGTACGTCAACCAGCCATGGATTTTGATGGATATGTTATCGATTCTGGGAGATTCAGGGGTAGGAGATAAAGGGTCGTGTTTTATAACTTCCTTTGATTAACGCAATATGCATTGTATGTCTTATGGCGTTTAAAATCGTTTTTAGAAATCATAGATAACCGAAAGATTTCATAGGGGCAGTAGAATTGAAAAATAAAGCCTAACAAAAACTCCTTCAGCAGGGAACAGGGATAACAATTAATAGTACAAATTAAAATTACGGGAAAGCAGACAGCAAAACTGCAGAAGTAAAAAGATAATAAATATAGATTCAATAGAGAACTAGAAGAACTGAAAAATGCCAACAATATAAAACAAAATTTTACAGTTAAGTATAGCAACTATTGGGGAATCAAACTTTTGAATATTGAACACAAAGCGTATTGTATAAGAACAAGAGACTGTCAAATTATTCGGAAAGGTTTACCAGTTTAATTTGAAAAAAAATCGTGGTTTTATTCTGAAATACTAGCCTGTTCACAAAGAATATGACAACGATGTAACCAAATGCTCTGATAGCACTGTTGCTTTACATGGTGCGTATTCTACGTAACGTACTACTATGAACGTTTGAGCAATTTTCTAGCTTTATAAACAATTCTGATAGCGTTTTAAAATAATAAAGGGGATTCAACTGCAGATAAAACTTTAAATTCACTCCCATCACCATAAAATAAATTACTGATTAGCACGATAATCATCATTGGGTAATACCAAATCAACATGTTTTAGCTTAGTAAAATGGCGTGAGAAAACTAAAATTATCCACTTCTGATAACCAAATTCAGACTTTAAAAATGCCAGATGGTTGTTAATGTGGATAATTCGGGGCCGTAATTTTTGGTAGTCCGGTCACGTGTGTTTGCTCACATGGTTGGAATATTCTCCGTGAATAGATGTGTACTTTTTTCTTCTTAGTATTTTTTTTGTGGGGGTTGAAAAATTAAACTTAAAGGATTAAATTTAGAAGAAAATGTGATTTCTTGAATCACAAAGCAATTTACTAACACTTCGGGTGCCGCTGGAAATGACCTTTCAATTTTGAAATCATATTTTCATATTTTTGGAATCCCTAGAAAATTTTTAATCTGAATATCGAATTCTTCAGATTATTTTGAAAAATTCGCAACATAATTTTCATAATTTTATTTTTCAATCAAGAGCATCATGAAACACAAAATATGTATTTTATTGAACCCCGAAATCAATAAAAAGTCATCGCTGTAGCTTGTGTGCAGTATGAAATACCGGTGTTTGAAGTTTTTGAAATCGTTTTTCTTTGCAATAAGTGAGTTTTTTCAAATGGACTAGCTGGGCTATTAAAATAGACTGTGTGTACAATTTCAGAAGTGAAAATCCGTTCAATATTTTTTGTAGGTATATTAAGCGTAAAGTGAAAAAAATTAACTTAGGTAGAAGACAAAAACAATGACTGAAGCGATTGAACTGCTTTTGAAATTCATCTTGTTTTTCCAGAACAACAAACTTCTTTCCGTTTCTTTATAAAGTACATTATCTTTTCGTCCTCTGGTTTAATTTACAAATTACGAATCTATTCGGATAACTAGGTTAGCCACTCCCGTTCTATTTGAAACCTTATTTCAAAAATCTTGAATATCAACATTTCATATAATATTGTCGCCACGACAATGACTTTTATTTCGTAAAATTGCAGGCATGAAAAACAAACATTATTTGTGAGTCATGGCATTCTTGATTGAAATAGAAAATTTTCTAATTTTTCAAATAATCGGGAAAGTTTGGTATTCCGCTTGAAAATTTCCTACGGATTCTAAAAATGTAAAAATATATAAATTGTTTCATTTAAAAGTCGACAGATGAAACCGAAAGTGTTATCTAAATTAATTTGTGATTCAAGAAATCTCATTTTTCTTCTAAGTATATTTGACCTTGCAAGTTTAATTTTTGAACCCAAAAAATAATAAGATAAAAGAGCCTGATTTCATTTACACTCTGTATCATCGTAAGTAGAAAGCGTTAGAGAAATTTTTTTGAAAATAAGCATTTGAAAGGCATTTTAGTATGTAATAATAATATATTGTGGGAGTTTAGGAAAGCTCAACAGAGCCTTTGCATAACTTTATTTTAATTGGATTACATTTCATACTTTAGTATTTTTGCAACTGTCTAGTACGTCTACCGTCGTTATCGAACTTTTCCCGACTTACTACCCTCACCGCCGGAACCCCACCTGAACATCGGTCGTCTGCTATAATTCACACAATATATTGTAATGTTACCTTTGTTTACAATTATTAACAGCCGGTTAGCTCAGTCATTTGGTCGTTAATGAGGTTCTTGTACTTTAATAAATGAATATTAATACTTTTATGTTATACAGGGTGTTAGGTAATGCTTCTGCCAAACTTTAGGGGTGGGTTTGTAACGATAAAAACTGTTAAAGCTATTCCCAAAGTTTGGCAGAAGCATTACCTAACACCCTGTATAACAATAATCAGAACAACTTAATTTTTCTATGCAGATTTATTACATCTTTTACTAACCTCTATTTCCCTATCTAGTATTTACTTATTATAGATCATAAATTATAACAGTATTAAATTAGCTCACATATCACTTGTTCAGTATCCAAATCAACGTTAATCACAATTCCCTATTCATATCCAACATTTAATAATTCTCAATTAATCTTCAACTTATGCAACATCCAATATAAACCGGACCAAACCTTTTCTTCAGAAGAACAGCAACCAGTTTGTTCATTTTCACCTCTTTTATAAGAGATTACTATCGTTCTTTCCAGCAAAGTACCAATTAATTATTTAATTATGTTATTCTTTCGTTTTAGGAAAATATCATTCTCCTTTTCTTAAAATAATATTTCACACTTTTATTTACTACCTACTTTATTATATTTTCCTTCCCAAAGAAAATACGTGTTCCTTTTTTGAGAAGATAATTGCAATCATGTTTATTTATCTCTTGTCTTCCGTCTCCGTGGTTCTCTGATATTTTTCCTCCAATGAAAATTCTCTTTGCTTTTCCTTGGTAATTATTAAATACTAGGTTTCTAGCTAACTTATTTTATAATTACAATACAACATTCCTAACAATTAAATTATTCTATCCTAACTATTTTATTACATTTTTAAATGAACTTATATTAAATCTGCATAAATTAACTTGCAATTAAATTATAACTTTATATTCATTAACAATTATATTCCACTCAAAATCTTTAATACCGACAAATATCGTCTTAATATACAACAAATCGTATGTGCAGTTTTCAAGAAAGAAGGCCTTGAAATTTGAAAAGTTTTGAATTTATACTGTTAAAAATTTTAAGAACTTTCTTCCGGTAATTGTAATTAATGGATCAAAAGTTTGAGACTCAAAGTCTAAGGCGAAACTTTTGCGGTTTTAATTTTTTAAATAATTTTAACATTTCCCTTACTGCCAATGCCTAATTCTGTATAAAAATAAATACTCGACAGGTAGCGCGTTTTCTCGTTTCCTCTATGACGCAATTAAAAGCGTGCAGCAATGACAACAAGACATAGATTTTTATTTAGTTAAAAGCTGTAATATAACTTTCGTAACGTATTTTTAAGTAGTAAGTCTAATTTTTGTTTAGGCCAAGATTGGACTGATTGAAATCTGTTGATTTAAATCGCGATAAAATTATACGAGCCCAACGTCAATGAAATTCGTACACCTGCATCTTTCGTTATACCTACACCTTTAGAATGCCAAAAAGCGACTCTTTAAAACGATATTCTGAAAAATTTATATTTAGCATAAAAGTTTGATTTCTTCCTTAAAAATAGGTGTTCTTATTTTGCTGAATTTTAATAATTGGTAGGAATGAAATTAAAATCAAATCTAGACATACAGTTCAATGAAATTCGTACACCTATTTTCCAAGTTCACTCAAATTCGTACACTTAGGGATCTAATTTAGTATTCATCTAATTACTAGATTTTTAATTTTTATCATGTTTGTTTACAACATATACGAGCCCGAAATCAATAAAATCATAGTTTTACAAGTTTTTTTTATCTTAAACATATAATAAGTAATTGTTAAGAAAGAGCTATGCAAACAAATTTATTAAAAAAGGATTTGCAACATATTAACCGAATTTATTGACTTTTGATTTACATGAGACTAAACATACTTGTTGAGGTTTTTATTAAAAATTTGTGGTCAGAGTATGAAATGTTGAATTATGGAGAAGATGTTAATACAGATATTTGAAGAAGGAGATTCAAATGGTTGCGGCATGCCCTGAGAAAAGCCATGGATGCTCCAAGTTATATTGCGTTGGAATGGAACCCACAAGATGGAAGAGCCAGAGGACGCCCCTGCATTACATGGCAAAGGGCAGTAAAAGAAGAATGTGGGAAACCATCAGACGGTTACGTGTAATTGCCCAAGACAAGAGTGGAAAAGATTCGTAAACAGTAAAAGGTTATATTATATTTTTGTAAATAACCCTATGTCCCCAAAGTTGAATAATGGGATTTAATGATAATAATAATAATAATAAACATACTTAGATGTTACATAGTTAGGAAACCCCCATTATTTACAATATCTATGTATGTACATCTTTAGTATTGAGTGGCATCGCCTTTATTTGCAATTACTGCTCTTAGACGCTTGTTTATGGTTCCTAATAGTTCTTGGCCCTGCTGTGCAACGACAGAATTATAGATTTTTATTATTTTTTCTTTAAGAAGAGTTTTCATACTAGGACGACCTTTACGTAGAATCATTTTGATAATTCCCCAAAGGTTTTGAATGGGGTTCATATCGGGAGTAGATGACGGAGAATCCAAAACATTAATGCCGTGATTTTGTAGCCACTGCAACTTGCCCCATCTTGTTGAAAAATAATGTTTTCATCAGTATATAGCTTTTTCATGGACGGTAGACCATGATTCTTAAGAATACTTTGATATTTTTCGGCATTAACAACACCGTCTAAAAAATGAAGGTTTCCCACTACATTGGCACTTAAGTAACCCCCATACCATTATTCCATCAGTGAATTTAATTGTTTACAGGGTGAAATACCTAAAATTTATTGTGAATAACTACCACGGTAAATACGTAGCAACTGGATGAATACCACACCAGATTCCTAAGTGTACGAATTTGAGTGAACTCAAAAAATAGGTATACGAATTTCATTGAACCGTATGTCTAGATTTAATTTTAATTTTATTGGTACCAGTTATTAAAATTCATCAAAATAAGAATACCAATTTTTAAGATAAGAAATCGAAATTCTACGGTAAATATAAATGTTTTAATATATTCTTGTAAAAAACCGCTTTCTAGCATTTTATAGGCATAGGTTTAGCGAAAAATACAGGTGTACGAATTTCATTGACGTTGGGCTCGTAATTTAAATGAAGTTCTGTTCTTTAATTTATCCTTGATTTAAATAGCGAAAAGAGAAAGAATGAAAATAGTATTTTTTTTTTTAATTTAAAAAATATACAAATAAGTACAACATATGGGCAGTTCTTTTAAAAAGAACGAAAAAAGAAGTTCAATTTTTTATTTACAAAAAATACATATACAAATGAATACACATCGAAAACAGTTCATTTAATCCATAATAGTTATAGGCAGAAAAATTAGATATTTAATAGTGAATAATAGTAACATAAATGAAAACATCAATAATTAACTTAATAAATTTAGTCCTTACTAAGGGCTGCTTTCCACTTGATCTCAACGTTAGTACAATCATACCAATTGCTAAAGTAATATCACCAACTCGCCCTCAAGACTGTAGGCCAATCAATTTATTGCTGGTTATTGACAAGCTTATAGAAACTGTGATGAGGAATCAACTGCAAGCTTATTTCGAAAACAACAATATGCTATATACCGGACAATCTGATTTTCGAGAGGGACATTCCTGTGAGGCAGCCAGTCTGTTTGTATGTTGTCAGTGGAGGAAAGAAATAAAAATAGTGATAGTGTTGTGTTAAGTGTGTTTGTTGACTTAAAAAGGGCATTTGAGACCATAAACCGCGAAAGGCTTCTAAATAAATTAAAACTATACCGGGTGTCAATGAAACCTGGGGCACCCTTATTTTTTAAATTATATTTTAAGATATCAAAATGAAATTTGGTATATGTAATATACTCTTTTTTGAATTTTGACAAAAAAAGTGGACTTTTTTTATCAAAAAATCATAAAGAAAGCAACACTTTTTTTAACTATTTAATTTTACATTTTGCATTAAGTAAGTATGCTTTAAATAAAATATTGTAAATTGTCAGTTTGACAACTGTCAATTCTCAAATCCTTTTTATCCTGTTTTGAGGGATTTAAAATGTAAAAATGCAAAAAAATATTGTGTACAACTCGTATGAAAGCATCTTTTTTTCACTCGTTTGATTGATGCACTCCGGCTTCGCCGTCGTGCATCAAACTTCAAACTCATGAAAAAAAGTATTGCTTTCATTACTAGTTGTACAAATAACTATTAAATGGCATTTGTTGACATAGGAAACAAGTTTCTGTCACTTCCGGTTTCGCCGTAATTGACATCAACTTTGTTATTTTAAATGGAACACCCTGTATATTTATACATTTTTGGAATCTCCATTTCATTCGACGTATACTAGTATCAAATTTGAAACATTTTGATGGCAAAGTAAATATTTGCAGAAGAGTTTATTTATTAATCTAGGATGCCACGACCTGCATAAAATGGGAGTCAGGATGTCACTCTTTTGTGCATTACATTTGTTTCACTTGTTTCGAAACCCAGTGTCTAGATTTAAATGTCCAACATACCTTTTTTTTAACGGAGAGTGTTATTCCGAATAAAATTTTCATATTAATCCCGCGTTATTGGTATCAATAAAATCCTTGAAAAACTCTCGTTTTTAATATCCTAGTGTCCCACCCTAGTGACATTTGAAAAAATAGAGTTATTCCCGAAATAGCATTTTTGCCAACTTTAGGTCATTCTAATACAGCAACTAAAATAGTTAAAGTTCTAAAACAATATGTCTCGAGTGTTGGGGCACCTTGACTTTCATTTTGCGTAAGTCATGGCACTCTAGATTAATTTCTGCAAAAATTTACTTTGTCATCAAAATGTTTCGAACGATACTACCAATTTATTATATACTAAAAAATTTATGGGGGTACCCCAGGTTTTGTTGACACCCGGTATATAGTTTTCGTGTATTTTGTGCCTTCGAATGTATTTTTGGCAAGGACAATCGTTAATGCTGAAACACCTTAAACTGGTTATTACTAGAGATGATGTTCGTTAATACGAGATTTTAACATTCCTGCGTATTTTTTGTTATGATACAGTCTTTATTTATGTTTTCATCCGAAATATTTCCAAGTATCAACGTTCTTTTAAAAATTTAATTTAATTTGTGACTTTTGGGACGTAGAAAAATATTTTTAGTTCAAATCAGCTAAATCAAGCTTTTGTGCTTTGCTCGAAATTATTTAAATGTATATTTTAACTAGCAGGACAAGTTAAATTTCCATAAAAATTGTTCCAATGAAATGATTTTAAAGGAGTTTCCCAATGTATGGGAGCTAAATGCGTGATATTATGTTGATATCAAAACATCATTTCTTGGTTTTACCAAGTTTCGAAATCAGTTTGCAATTAAAGTTAATATAGCAATCAATGAAGGCGGTTTTAGCAAGCAAAATTTTTGCCAATGAAAAATGGAATTCTTGGAACGTGCAGAACTAACATGCAAATTTTTTATTCATAGAAATTCCGACTTTTAAACACAAAATTCCAACTTTTGTAATTTCCCCGATACATTCTTTGCGTATTTATAGTTTTTTACAAATAAAATTATTTAAAAATTAACATAATTAACGATAATATAATCAGCTTATAGTATAAGCAGAAAAATAAAAGTTGATTATCAAGTGCAACATTTTTTTATAAATTCTTTGAAATCGGGTGCAGTATTTAAATGAAATATATTAAAGACGTGAATTTATAGATGAAAACATGGCATTTCAATCCAGCATATTTTAGCCTACGTTTAGCAATATACCAGGTGTTTCATTAATAATTGTACATACGCTAACTGGAGAATCCCTGACCCAAAATATGAAGATTTAACTTGTAACACTTAGATAAAATGTACCTCCTTACTGAGATACAGGGTTTTTATTTCAAATTTTTAAAGTAGTTTTTGCCCATTATTTTGATATTGTTTAATATTTCTTTATCGTATTTGGCAGAAAGTTTAGGTATTTTAGGAAACATTAAACCAAGGTAAAAGATATTTTCTCGCTATTACTAGAGGCGTACGGCTGGGTTAGAGGAATAATTTGCCCCCTCTAAATTCTACGCCACTGGTGTAATCGTCATTTTAGTATGATTCTTGAATTTTTTGTCCTTTTTTACGAAAATAACTCCTTCTCTGTCATGATAAAGTTAAATTATTTTTCGAGATAATTAAAGACAAAGGTACGGCTGCACAATATTCTGATTTGAATGTTTAATTTGTTGTTCATATTCGTATTGATCATTTCGGCATTTTTACTCATAAAGCTGCATGGGTTACGTGAAATTAGTTTTACAGTTAACTTTTTGTAGAATATCTGATAATTAAATAAAAAATTAGGTACTTTAAAAATTTGAAATAAAACACCCTGTATCTCAGTAAGGAGGTACATCTTATTTAAGTGTTACAGGTTAAATCTTCATATTTTGGGCCAGGGATTCTCCAGTTGGCGTATGTACAATTATTAATGAAACACCCTGTACAATTTTCTAACAGCTCGTACTGCGGATTTAGATTTGTATTAATAAATATGTTGGAGTGAACAATTTGTGTTTGGCGCATAAGTGTAAACATTTATAATGAATTATTTTATTACTTTATTCTTTAAATTCAATAGTCCCGAGTTGCAGTAGCTAAGTACCCTCCATTCTCTCACGATCAAGAAAGTTAAGCATCGTTGTTTCCAGTCAGTACTGGGATGGGTGGCCCGATTGCTCCGTTAACGCGGCACCTCTCTCCCACGAGGACCCGTAACTATAGGGGAGTAGACCAAAACCCCTCACAAAAAGTGAAAAGATTTGAAACAAGTACAAAGGATGAGAGAAAGAGGGAGTCCTTTGCCCTGTGTAAGGATGTGTGGGCTAGTAGTAATAATAATAATTCTTTAAATTCAATCCCTTGTAAAATGCTTTAATTTTTGAAAACTTCTTTTCGGCATTTTTTTCTATCAAAACTCAACACCACAAATCAACCAGTAGGTAAGAGAAAGATCAGATTAATAATAGTTCATTTATCGTTCTCTACAAAAGATCATCTGATGTTATGGTGGATTCAAGGAACTTTACAGAAGAAGTTTACAAGATTATTAAAGAAATTGCCAATGTATGATGTTATATTTATCAATAATGGGAATTTTTTGTTTGTAATAATAATACATAAAAAATACAATAATATATAATTCAGCCCATAGGACTTAGTGGCCAATGACTTCGACAGTTCGGTTCCATTCTCTTCTGTCTACGTGTCTGCATCCCTCTCTTTCCAATTACTTTCCAAGTTGTTTTAGAAATGTAGTCACTGCTTGTAACCATTTTATTTTGAAGCGCCCTCTTCTTCTTCGGATACCTGCAACCTCCCTCTAATGCCTGTTTTATTACTCTTGTTATTATTCAGGCGGTTAACATGTTCTAACCATCTTATTCTCTTCATCTTCACTACTTTTACTATACCTCTTCTTCCTTCTTCCCTCCAAAAATCCTCTTTAACACCTTTCTCTCCCAGAGCTCCAGTCTTTTCTCGGTTTCTTGTGTTATATTTCACACGTATAGAACTATAACTGTCTTATATAATCTGCCTTTTGCTGCTCTAGGCACATTTTTACTTTCCATACTTGCAACGCATGTATAGGAAAGTATTGGAATCGTGCAAAAATTCAAAATCGTAAAAATTCGAAAAAAACACGTTTTAGGGTCCAGGCATCCAAAATATGTGTTTTTTGAAAAATGTCTGTGGGTGGGTGGGTGGGTGGGTGGGTGGGTGCGTTATCGTCATATCTCGAAAATTACTGGGCCGATTTTCATCAAATTTGGTATGCGGGCCTATAATTACAGTACATCTATAAAATAAGCTTTTCAAAAAAATCCGGAACCGGAAACGGAAGTTAGCCATGTTTTTTTGGGCGCAGATTTTTCCTTGAAAAAAATTTCAAAATTTTACTTAGGAAATCAATACAGAATTTGAAAAGAAATCGAATAATTTTTTCCCGAAGTTTCTATGTCAAAAATTGCGCCCGCGGCGAATTTTTGAAAAGCGCAACTTTAAGGACGGTTTTCCCAAAAACGCATCAACATATTTTTATAAATCTAAGGCCAAATTGTACCTCTAGCTCGGCTGATTAGAACTAGCTGAAAAAAAAATTCAAAATTTCAAAAATAAAAAGTCCGGACAGTTTTGGAAATTTTCAAATTTTCAAAAAAACTTTTCTCGGAAACGACACACACGATTTTTTTTAAATGTTCTGGCTCGATAGTAAATCAAGATGCCTTTCAAATAGCGTTGATCGCATCCCCAAAATTTTTCCCTAACGCCTTTTATGACCATTTGAAGTTTTGGACTTTAACATTTTTTTTCCCAAAAACGCATCAACATATTTTTATAAACCCAACGCCAAATTGTACCCCTACCTCTACTGATTATAATTAGCTGAAAAAATTTTTCAAAATTTCAAAAAAAATTTCTCGGAAACGGCACATTCCAAAGACAGAAGATAAATATCAGGGCAAGAATCACCGTTTTAACGAAAGTCGGTGTGGTCCAGCGGTAAGAGACCAAGCTTCCACCCGCGTACGCTTGAAAGGTTGGAGGTTCGAATCTAGGTAACTACAATATAAATTTTTTTGTTTATATTACCCACTTTTTCAAAAAAATATTATCTTACTCTGCTCATTTATATTGAAAATACAAATTATTTATTATAAAAGCATTATTACATATTATATAGGATTATTATTAAATAACTTGTCGGGACTTTTTCGTTGCAAAGTCTTTAATTATGTCATCAAATTACTGTAATACCATGAGATCGAAAAAAAGATGATTCTGAGCAGGCCTTGACTAGTACAACACGATTGGTTACACTGTTCTAGAATGCCTATGAATTATAATGTGACAGTGACATTTCAAATGTAAGTCAGTTTTGCAATCTTGTTTCCAGAATTATTTAAGTTTATCGTTGTAATACTAGCGAAGGATCACATTTTGAACACCTACTCTAACATGTATTCATCTTAGTTTTCAGTTTGTTCCCTAAATAAATACTGTTTTGTGTTTTAATTTATTTGACATTTATTAACCTCTAACTTACTGCCACATTTTGAAATCAGTCTTGCCAATCGTGTTGTACTAGTCAAGGCCTGCTCAGAATCATCTTTTTTTCGATCTCATGGTATTTTGGCTATTGTAGGTGTTGCTGGATCCTAATTTAGGATTTAAAATTAACTATCCTTCCCTAAAAGAGTTACCGATTTCTAGCTTTTTTAATTATTACTTTTTTATGAATGACTGTGGCGTTATCGTCATATCTCGAAAACTACTGGGCCGATTTTCATCAAATTTGGTATGCGGGCCTATAATTACAGTACATCTGTAAAATAAGCTTTTCAAAAAAATCCGGAACCGGAAACGGAAGTTAGCCATGTTTTTTTGGGCGCAGATTTTTTCTTGAAAAAAATTTCAAAATTTTACTTAGGAAATCAATAGAGAATTTGAAAGGTAATCGAATAATTTTTGCCCGAAGTTTCTATGTCATAAGTTGCGTCCTGGGCGATTGTACCTCTAGCTCGGCTGATTAGAACTAGCTGAAAAAAAATTTAAAATTTCAAAAATAAAAAGTATGGAAAGTCCAGCGAAGATTCTTCGCCAATTTTTTGAATTTATGATTCTCTATAAACTTCCTCCGCTTCTATTCCCTTTAAGTATCATTTTGCCTATCTCCTCCTTCTCCTCATTTTCATTTGTCAGTGTAACACCCAAATAATTAAAACTACTAACTACTTCAAATTTGTATTCACTGTCTTCTTTACCTTTCAACGTTAGTCCTCTTCCAAGTAAGTTCTTGTTACCTGCCATGTATTTTGTTTTTTCCTTATTGGTTCTTAAACTCTTCTACTTTCTGTTGTAACCTGCCGAAGACTCTTTGCAGTTCTTTTACCGATCTTGTTAATAACACAATGTCGTCAGCATACCCTACCAACTGATGGCTGTGCTGGTATATCATTCCACGAGTATAAGTATTATGTATTACTTTCTCGTAACACTTTTAGTCCAGTCAAATGGTCGAAATAAACAGGCAAACTTTGCATTTTGGGTAGGCAGCTATTTTTTTTATCGTTGTGTAGAGGGGTCAGCGATGAGTCTAAATCAGGGTTTTCGGGGTGGTAACCCCCTCCATTCGGCCGCCATTTTGAAAAGAAGGGTTAGGTGGTATTTGGGCTATATCTCTGTAGTAGGGAATCTCACAAAAAATTAGTATACAGCTTTTTTGTAGAAAATCGTATTATGCACGATTTTTATTCATAACTTTTTTACATAGCATTAATAATAAAACAGTTATAAGCTGGAAAAGATAAAAACTTAAGGGCTTATAACTGTTGTATTATTAATACTACGTAAAAAAGTTATTAATGGAAATTGTAGAGAATATGGTTCTCCACAAAAAAGTTTCACACAAACTTTTTGTAAGAATCACGACTACAGAGATATAGCCGAAAATCTAATTAACCCTTCTTTTCAAGATGGAGGCCGACTTGGGGGGGTGGGGTGGTGGGGTCATATTAATAAAAGTTGTAGATAATACGATTCTCTACAAAAAAGCCTTGTACAAACCTTTTGTAAGACTCACGGCTACAGAGCTATAGCCGAAAAATTAATTAACCCTTCTTTTCAAGATGGCGGCCGAATGGAGGAAGTTACCACCCCGAAAATCCGGATTTAGACTCATCACTGACCCCCACATACATCGCAAAAAGAAAATCGCTGCCTACCCAAAATGCAAATTGAATTACCATTTGACTGGACTAGTCCAATCAAATGGTTGAAGTAAAAACGTAAACTTTGCATTTTGGGTAGGCAGCGATTTTTGACGATGTGTATGGGGGTCAGTCGTAAGTCTAAATGAGGATTTTCGGGGTGGTACCCTACTCTCCATTTGGTCGCCATCTTGAAAAGAAGGGTTAATTAGTTTTTCGACTATATCTCTGTATCCGTGAGTCTTACAAAAATTTTGTTCAAAACGTTTTTGTAGGAAATCGCATTCTCTATAAGTTTTATTAATAACTTTTTTACGTAGCATTAATTATAAAAAAGTTGTAACCTGGAAATTTTTTGTCTTTTCCGGCTTATAACTTTTTTATTATTAATGCTATGTAAAAAAGTTATTAATAATAAATAATAGATAATACGATTCTCTACAAAAAAGCTTTAATCAAACTTTTTGTAAGATTCTCGACTACAGAGGTATATCTAAAAAACGAATTAACCCTTTTTTTCAAGATGGCGACCAAATGGAGGGGGTTACCACACCGAAAACTCTGATTTAGATTCACCACTGACCTCTCTGCACACCGATAAAAAAAAATCGCTGCCTACCCAAAATGCAAAGCTAAATTACCATTTGACTGGACTATTTTCCCAAAACTAAATTAAAGAGAGTAATCCGTGATATACACTAAAACTTTCAGAAATCTTCCCATCAATTACTACCTCCCACTCTGTTTTATTTAAACTCATTTTTGTTAGCCGAATTAATTGTCATATGCTGTTGTTCATTATTTACTTTATTGTGAAAATTTGGTCACTAACTGCCCTTCCTTACCGAAACCCACACTGATATTCACTCAGCACCATCTCCGTTTTATCTACAATTTTATTTCTAGTTGTTACCGCCAATATTTTATACACAACATCTAACAGTGAGATCCCAATGATAGTTTTCACATTTTGTTATTTCTCCTTTTTTATGTACTTATGTTCAGGATATATATTATATATTAGCATCCGTAATAATTCTGTTACTACCCCATTTTCACCGAGACTTCTATTATTTTTCATCTTCCTCATTACTGCTTTTATTTCCTGGCAGCTAGGAACGCCTACTTCTTCTAATTATTCAGCACGTCTTCTATAATACTCTCCTACGGCTTGAGTTGCTTACTTCTCTTCTTCATATAACACCTCCCGAAAATGTTCCATCCATCTTTCCAGTTTCTCATTTACTCCTCCTAATAAGTCTCCTTGTTTACTTTCATAGTAAGCTTACATTGGTATTCTTGTCTCTCTTTTTTTGATCCTTAATAAAATTTCCTTATTTCTTTACTATTAAAAATTATCTTCTATGTCCTGCAGTTTCTTTTTCATGCTTTGACTGCATACTTTTTTTAGCTTCTGTGGTTTTTATATTTTCCATTTCCATTCTTACTTTATTTCTTCTTATTGCGTCTCTAAACGTAGACACGCAATAAGGGAAAAATAAATATTGGTATGACGACGATTTTCTGTAGGTAATATTTGCCTATCTCTTTTTTGAATTACTTCCTGTATTTTTCCCCGCTCCTCATCTATATTCTCTACAGATTCTTCTATTCCTTGTAACTCGATTGTCATTCTCTGTTCAAATAAGTCTTTTATTTTTTCCCTTTGCATTAATGCTACATTAAACTTCTTCAATTCTCGTCGATCATTATAATATATAAAAAATAATCTATTAAAATCATGATTAGTAGGGTATGGGTACTGAAGAGCGAATGGACCGTAATAAAATGAAATCTCGCGATCTGAACGGAATTCCATGAAATTACAAAATTGTATTCAATTCTTCCTTCGCATAATTGGAATTGAACAATTCTGTAGTTATCTATTGACATGGAGGGAATTCCAAGAATTTCATTTGAAGCTCCATTTTATGTTAGAATTTTGCGAAATTTCGTTCTGTACAATTGGAATCCAAAGAAAGTTTACGAAAAATATGTGAAATTTTAAAGATTGCCGCAAAATTAAATTCTGTTTCCTTCTATCTATGTAAAATTGCAGAAAATTCCAAGTAATTTTGCTCAGTATTTTCGATAAGTATATAAATGTAATCTGATTCTCATGGAATTTTGCAGTATTTGCAATTTTTTCCTCGACATTTTCGGAATTTAAATTACCTACACTAAATTCCTCGAAAATTGTATGTAATTACTGGAAATTTTAAAGCTTTACTACATTTCATTATGTATTCTCCTAGGTACATCTTATCCAAGCGAAATCCGAAATTCCAGGGTTTCTTTTAGAATTTCATAAAAATAGTTGGTGTTTTCCCCGAAATATATTCCAGATTTCAGAGAATTGTTCAGAAATTTCACGTAATTTATTTCATTCATTGTATATAATTGAAATTCAAAGAATTGCACAATATTTTATGAAATTGCATGGACTTTCGCGAAATTTTCCGAATGTTCCTTCTGTTTCTTTTAGATCTAGATCTAATAAGCAATCCAGGAAATTCTAATTTCAATAAATTTTGCTGAGTTTCCTCCATTATAAGGTAGACTCTCAGATCAAAAAATTCAAACAATTGGTCAAAAATATCACGTGGTTCCAAGAAATTGTGCAGATTTTTGTAAAATTTTATTCTGTCTAATTGGAATCCAAAGAATTGCAGGAGATTTAATTAAAATTTTCTGTTTCTCACGGTTGTTCTTAGAAATCAAGGAAAAGCCACGATAAATGCATGTAATTCCAAGGAATTTTATTCAGTTCTCCTTCTGTATAAAAAAAACATCTAAGAGAATTTCATAAACCTGCATACAGTTTCCCTCTCCTTATAATCTGAATTCTCCGAAATTTCTGGAAATTTCATATTTACATGGAATCGAATTCTCTTTCCCCCCTAAGTATAATTGGAATACATGAAAAGTCCATGAAAATTTCAGATAATTCCAAACAATTTTTTTCAGTTTTCTTTTAGTACCTATAAATAGACTCGTATGAAATTTCGTAGAAATTACAGTTGCAGAAAATTTCATGTTGCATAATTGGAATCATTTTCAAAGGATTTTATTTAATTTTTCCTCGGCATAAACCTTCCTTATAATTTAAATTCCAAGGTTTGCACCAAATTGCACGCTATATTGAGCAATTGCATTCTCTTACAGTCTCACCTCTTGATAAAATCCCAAGAAATTTTATTCAGATTTCTTGTGGTATAAACGGATTTCCAAGGAATTGCGCAGAATTACTTCCAGTTCCCCCCCAACATACAGGGTGTAACATAAAGTAATGTCATCCTTTTAGGGGTATATTCTACAGCCCAAAATAAGAAAAAAATTCATATAAATTTTTTTTCGAAAATGCGCCATAAGAAAGTTATTGACAAAGACAGTTTCAAAATGCTTTATTAGTTGAAATAATGTAACAATTTTTATTTTATTTTAAATTTTATACTTTCTTTGTCAATAACTTTCTTATGGAGCATTTTAGAAAAAAAATTTATTTGAATTTTTTTCTTATTTTGGACTGTAGAATATACCCCTAAAAGGATGACATTACTTCATGTTACACCCTGTATATTTGGACTTCTAATGAATTTCATGCAAATATTAGGAATTTCAAGAAATTTTACGAAACTATGTGATCATCTGGACACATCTAAATCCAAAGGAATTCCACCAAAATTGCACGCGATTCCAAGTAATGTTATTTAGTTAACTGACTCATAACTCATAAGATTTCACTAAATTACTTGCAATTTTGTCTTAGATATATTCTAAATTCCAAAGAATTGCTCGCAAATTTCATTTAATTGCTGAAAATCGGAATTCCACAATCGACTGCCAGGAATTTTCACAGGTCTACGTTCAGTTCTCCCTTGCTTATAATCTGAATTCGAAAAATTGCGCCAAAATTTTCAGAAAATTCCACGAGAATTAATGTAATTCCAAGGAATCTGATTGGGTTTTCGTTTGGTATAAATAAATAAACAAAAATTACTTATAGTTTTGATATATTCGTGATTTCGCAAAATTTCATAAAATTCGTCGGGAAATTTCTTGTAATTCCAAGAAATTTCGTGAATTTTGCAAAAGTTCATGTTGAAGAACCGCAGTCCAATGGAAATTCTTGTAATTCTAAGGAATTTTATTCAGTTTTTTCGCCTCTGCATATACGAAATTTCTACAAAATATTATTCAGTGATTCCTTAGCGGTATAATGTTCGATCAAATCTTAAAAACGTCAAATTAAATTTTAAAATATTAAAAATGTAAAATTAAAATAACTTAAGAAGGTAAAAGACCTTCAGAAAGTCTTTGCTAAAAAAACAAGTTTTCATCCTATAAAATTATTTATTCTTTTTTTAAAGTTTGTTTTACCTGTAGCTTATACTTTCTTGAAAAAGAGTTTTTATTTCCTTGGTGGCGGTCAACGTTCGCACTTTTTTCAACGTTTAAACTATGCTAATTTAAACAATGGGACTTACTAATCAAAGTAGGCTTCCATGTAGTTTATCTTTGACTCTGGAAACTTGCTTTTAAGTATTTCTAAGTTTGGAGAATCTGTTCATCAGTAAAATCATTACCTTTTTTGTAAATTCTGGTGAAGTAACAATTTTCATAATTAAGGTGTTAGGTTTTGCGGAAAAAGTCAGACCATTGAACTTTCAAAAATGCCAATATTTATTCACTAGGTAGGCGTACACTCGTATACTTTAGCAATGTATGTACAGTTCTTACTTTGTATGAAAGTATTTTTGTATGTATTAAGGGTTTGAGAATGCGTAAACCTTTAAAAAAAAAGCCATTAAAAATCAATTATAAATTATAATAACACTTGAATAAAGGTTAGAATTTCAATAATAAAAGAAACTAAATTTTTGGGCTGTAGGTAACGTTGCATATGAAGTTATATACATAATTTTTTGACTATTAAAACTATAAAACCACTGATTTTCTGTTACCCTAAAAGTGGTACGTATGTAATTCGAAATTTTTTATAAGAATTGGCATTGAACACATACAAATTAAAATGCAAACTTGGTTGAAAAACCTTAGCAATTATTGTACAAAAACCCATGTTATTACATACAGTAGTCGGTAATACATAATAGCGACATTACTTGTTTAACATAAGATTTCCATAATAATTAACGCTAGTATTATTAACACTTGTTACGTGTTCCATTTTATATTAACACGGTTAAAAGGGTTTGCGTGAAGCGTGGTAGTTTTTTGTATTTGGCACTTTTTAAATAATAATAATTTTGAATGCATTTCCAAGAAGCAGACTAAACTCAGAGGTAAGGTTGCAAAATGCGGTCAGTTATGTAACACCGGTGCTGTAATATAACGGGCAACGCCAGTGAAAGTTAAAATCCATCCAGCACGTTTCTATCTCCTTAAACCTGCAAATTTCAAGCTTGGTTCTTATAACCAAATGACCTCAATCTCCATAGACAATTCTAAAAATGTTCCACTTTTTTTACCTTAAAAAACAATGAATGTTCATTGTTAGTAATTATTTTTTTCTATGAATGTAATTTAGTTTAACAACGGGAAACGATTTTAGTTTAGTAATTTAATGCTTTTAAGTACTTTAAGTACTTTACTTAAGATTCTTTTTTTTTGTAATAAAGCGATGAAGGAAAGGGAAAGGGCGCGAAGAAGAAAGAATGATGAGAATTCCCTTAACAAACAAACTTTACGTGTTTGAATATTGTTTCTAAAATAATTCAAGTACCTATATTATTTTTTGAAAACTGTTTTAGTTACTTCAATTGTTGTAAAATCAGTAGATTTAAATTACGATTAAAATCAGAGTTTTTAATATTTATCATTGATTTAATCGCGAAAAAGAATAAAAACCGAAAAAGTGTCTTAATTTTTAATTTGCAATTAAAAAAACGTGCAAATTAACATAGTTTTTTAATTCAAGAATACATGTAAAAAATTAGATAATAATAAAAAATAATAACGTAAATAAAAATATCAGTAATAAGTTCAGGGAAGACTTTAAAAAGCGTGTAAGTACTTTAATCCTAGTTGTATTTGTTTTTTCAAGTTTGCAGTCATTTTTATATAAAATTTATTATTCTATTCTTCAGGTTCTTATGCACCATAACAGGATTTGTTTTAAAAATGAACCTAAACGCGGGTGAAGTGATTACACTTTACATTACGTATTAACAATTAAATTCTTGAAGATTAGAAAAATCTTGAAAATCAGACTGTTAAGTATAAGTTGCATACTCCATTAAGAGCACAGATTGTTTCGTGTTGTAATTAAATTTCTAAAATTCTTATTAACTAAACAAATTAGTCGTGGTTGTTGTTCCGTTATATGATTTTTGTCGCAATACTGAATTTAAATTATTAGTTTCGAATGTCTTTATTTCGACATAAATTAATTATATCACATTATTTAAAAGGCCAGAACATCCGAATACTTACGAATGCATAACAATGCTTATCTTTTTGTAACCTTTAAAAACCCTAAATTTATAAAAAATAAATCAGTGTTAAGCATTAAAATCCTTTTAAATTTGGTTTGTTACATTTCCTTATGCAAAAGTTATGTTTTCCGTTTGAAGGCAGTTGCAAAATGTGTGGATGCCTACTTGATTTAGATTAAGAAATAGTACAAGATTTGTATCAATTATGGTAAGTTAGGGTCTGTGGAAATAATTTCGTGGAATTTTTCTTAAAAAGAATGTAAACATTTTAATTGCCTGGAGTTTCGACAGTTTTGTTAATATAATAACTGGAACGAAGATAATTTATTTATTCCTTTTATTAGAAGTGTTTGTTAAAACCAATTTTCTTTGTAATATTTCTTATTTGTTTCGTTTTATTGCTTTCATCAAAAATTCATTTTGCAATAAGCGAATGTTTTAGAATGACTAATATAAAGGGTGCTCAATTAACGAATGATTTGCAGTAGGCTTTGGTTTGTAATGACTAATGTCACATCACCTTTAATTTTATTTTTATACTAAAATTTGTTTAGCAGTAAAAAATAAAAGAAACTCGAAATGAATGCGATCGCCATTTTTTATTGAAACTTGGTCCAAAATTGTGTCTCAAAATTACAGAGGTTACTTAAATAGCAGGTTGCCATTTTTGGGATCAAGTGTCATTAAAACAAAGTGATTTCATTCATTTCAATGTGCTTTTTTTACAGCTAAACAAATCGTAATTTGTTACTGCCAAAGTCAACTTATTAGATGGACTGGAGCCTGAAGCTTTGATTTGAAATTCATTTAACAATAGTAAATTCAGGTAGTGCGACATTGAAACAAATCTCTTTATGAATAATTGTCTTTATTCTTTTCGACTTGATAAGATTTGTGTGTAATTAAGTTGACTTGTTACGAAGTTTTCTAAATGCTTTATTTAAATACCTGTTCTTTATAAAATATGAAGGTGTTGTGCTTACCACATCACCCCATACGCATGGCGTGTGAAACAACCAGATGTAATAAAAGTAACTTCTCTCTCTCTCTTGGGTTAGCAATCTCTCGATTGGTTTGTCACAGCATATTTCTCAATTTTAATGTGTCTTGGGCTGCTCGCTTTAACTTTGAATAATTGAATATAATCTGCATTCCATTTTATTCTTGGTCTTCCTGGTGGGCTTTTTCCTTCCGTCGTACCTTCTAGGATTGTTTTTAATAATCCATCATGTCTCAGGTTGTGTCCTACCATTATCCCTCTTCTTTTTATTATATGGAGAATTAGTTCTCTTTTTCTCTCGACCCTATTCAATACGGTGTCTTCATTGCTTTCTCTGTCTACCCAGGGAATTTTCATCATCCTTCAGTAGCACCATAACTTCAATGATTTTAATCTTTTCTTATCTGCCATAAATATTGTTTATGTCATACTCGTTTCTAAAGCAACGTTTTTCGGACGATTTATAGGACGAAAAGTGACACTTTAAAGTGCTAGTATCATTTTAAAGTCCTAGAACGAAAAGTGTAACTTTTTGTTCTATAAATGCTCGTTGCTAAGAGATATGAATTGTTGCGCCTTAGATTAGTTACTTAAAACTAATGCTGCTACAAATTGCTGGAGATTTCTTTTAATGATTTAACAACTTTAGAACCAGTATGACATAAAATTATGTATGTACCTCAGACGAAAAGTGTCTTTAAGGTACTCGCAAGTAATTACGGCCTCGGCTACCCGCCTCGGCCGTAAACAACTTGCTCATACCTTAAAGACTTACTTTTCGTCCTAGATACATAAAATACTATTATGTTTCACATCCGTTCAGTGCCACACTGCAAACGTATGTTTTTAGGAACCGTTTTATTATTGTAAGCGGTATTTATTTTGATGTTAATAATTTCTTTTGTCTGTTGAATACTGCTTTTGCTTGTTGAATTCTTGTCTTATTTTTCGGTTACTTCTTCCATTTTTCGTGATGGTGCTTCCTAGGTAGCAGAAGGACTGTACTTCTTGTAGTTGTTGGTTGTGTCTATGTATTCTTGTATGTTGTTGTTCTGTTTTTTTCGCAAACCATGACCTTTGTTTTCTTTTTGTTTATTTTCATATTATAATCTCTCATAATGTCGTCCTTTCTGCTGATAGCTTGTTCGAGATCCTCTTCATTTTCGGCCATTATGGCTTATCGTGTTTATAGTTCACGCATGGATATTACCACCTGTATTTATTTATTCTCTGAATATTTGTAATGCATTTTCCATATATGCATTAAAAACGGCGATGGCAGTCCACGGCTTTGTCTTATACGTGGTGATTTCTGCTGTATATTATTGCTTGTTGTTCTTCATACAGTGTATGTATGACTTTTCTCTTTGTTTCCAAGACTTCGAAAAGTTTATCCCGGTTCACACTGTCGAGAGCTTTTTCGATTCTTGATCGTAGCGCGAGTATGGCCTCTCTAGTCCCTGAGTTTTTCCTAAAACCAATTGATCATCGGTCACATATTCCTCTAATTTTTCTTTCTATTCTTCTGGCTATTATTCTTATTAGTATTTTTGAGGCGTGCGAAACCAATTTCCTTTTTAGGTATTGGGATGATTATTGTATTTAAAATCCTTCGAGCAAGAACACACGAGACGCTTTCTGACGAATCGGCCGACCATTCGTCCGGCGCTACGTGTGTGCGCTTTCGTCACGCCATGCGAATGGCTCGACGATTCGTCAACGCGCCGTCTATAGAGCCATGTGTATGGTCTACGGTTCAACTTATTATAAGCGATTCATGTGCAGAGTCGGCGGGCGAATCGTCTGACGATTCATCCGTCAACTCGGCAGGTGAATCGCTTATAAGCAGTTGAACCATACAAACAATTCGTCGGCGCGCCGCTTGTAGAGCGGTGTGTATAGTATTTGTCACGGTAAATGGTGAAAACCACTTGAACCTTAAATTTATAATCCCTTGTAAAACCTACGGAAGGTGTAACCCGTACTTAAAAATTCTATTCAAAAGAAGGAAAATTGATGAAATGCTTATAATTGCTACACTAAAATTTAACTATAGGGTCCACGCCGACAATCGTTAAAGAGCTTCTTGTTACTAGAGTAGGAGGCTGATTCGTCACAAACCGCCTCGTGTGTACTTGGTCTAATAGGAATTACACCAATGTTGTATATCATGCGCACCAACTGAAATAATTTCTCGTGGTTGCTTTCTCCAATATGTTTTTAAATCGCCGTTGATATCTGGTCAATACCTGAGGTTTTGTTCTATTTTAGGTCTCGAACTGCTCTGTCGTGTTCTATTCTAATTATTGAGTCTTTAAAGTTGCTATCGTTGTCTTCGTTTGTTGTTTTGATCTCCATTTAGTGTTTCGAAGTAATTCTTCCAGGTCTGCTACTTCTAAGTGGTCTAGGATAAAGCGACCTTGTTCATCTTATAACCCGGTTGCTCTTTTTTTCCTTAGATGTGTTTTGATGGTTTTATAAGTCAAATCGTGTCTTCCGTTTTTTATGTTATTGCTCTACTTCTTCACATTTACTTTCTATGTGCGCTTCTTTAATTTTCTTACATTCTCTGTTAACCTTGTTCCTTAGTTCGTTGTATTTCCACCTCCCTTCTTCGCTTTTGTTATTTTTAAATGTCTTCCTTTCTTTTATAAGCTTATCCAGAGTTTCCTTATTTCCGCTGTTGTAATCGCTTCTTTCATCGATTGTCAGGTTCTATCTATACCGTCCTCTTTTTCAAGGTTTTTATTGCATAAAATACTTGTTATTCTCGTTTTTATTTTGGTTTTTGTTGTTCCATTTTTTAAATTTTCAATGACCTATTTCTTCGTAATATTTTGTCGATCTAATTTTTTAAACCATGGATTGCAAGTCGTCGTAGATAATGCATGGTCACTGTTGGCATCTGCTCCTGGATAGCTTCTGCAGTTCTTGAATTGGTTCTTAAATCTGTGTTTTACTAATATAAAGTCTAACTGAAATCGTCTTGTGTCTCCTGACTTGTCCTCCTTCCACGTGTACCACGGCGTTGAAATAAGGTGTTAGTTATTACAAGGTCATACTCATACTTTATGCAGAACTCTACGTTTCGTTTTCCTAGAGACCTAGACTATATTTTTCTACATTCGTATTTTCTCCTACACTGGCATTCCAGTCACCTACTATGATCAAGTTTTCTTCTCCTTTGACGTATTTTATATCTTCTATTTGGTCATATATGCTCTTTCGACCTCTTCATCGTTGTGTTTTGTGGTAAGCAGTAAGCATATACACATATTATTATCGTGTCTTTTAGGTACGAGTGTGATCTCACCATTAGAATTCTTTTATTGTACAAGATATACCCTTTTACTCTTTGTCCTATTTCCTTTTTCATTAGAATTCCTACTCCGTCGTTTCCATTTACAACTACTGTGTTTAGTAGTCTATATTCACCACTCCATGTGCCTCTATCTTTCGGCCATCTTGTATAGACCGAGCATGCCCAACTTGTTTTCTTTCAGCTCTTGTTTAACGTTCTCTAATAATCCATATCTTAACATAGTGTTGATGTTCCATGTTCCAATTCTTCTTAACTTGATTCTGTTTCCGCCCGGTCCTGTAGTGGTCCCCTCCCGGAAATCCGAATGGGGGACCCTTTTGGCCCCGGATAATTTCACTAAGACATCCACTGCTACTTTTTCTTGCTCTGTTGCAGTGGTTTCCCCTTGATTTCCCCGAGATTGCTAGTGTAGTCTTGTGTGGAGCTAGAGACATTTCTTTCTCTATATCCTGAAATATGGTTATACCGCCAATACTCGGTCGTTGCCTCTTCTGTGAAAAATAGGGTGCACCGTTTAAATGCGAGGTTTATATTTGGGTGGTAGAGGCTATATATTCCGCAGATCCACCCCTTAAACCCCAAAGTAACTTAGGAGGCCGTAACCCTCCACGTTGCCGGCGTTACTCCGTCGCGGAGTATTAAGTGCCGATACCATTACCTTATATTATTAAGTGCTGCATTATTATAAATAAAAAAATAGATTTTTAAAAATTTGACTTGTTTTCCCCGGACACATGTTATATCTATTTTTTGTATTTTTATAATAATTATAAAAATTGCTTTGGCTTTTGCAAGCATAACAATTAAAAGATCGCATTTAATACAAAATTATAATTGAAACTCTTCGAAGTTAGAATTTCGTAATAAAAGAGCAAAGTTTTACATAAAAAGAACTGGTGCAGTAATTATTAGAAAGCTGGCCTTTTAAAATACACTTAAAATATAATTAAAAGACTGGCACGTGGCGTTTCTGTTTAAATGGATTTTACCTGCTTATGAAATAATTTGGCTATTTTAGACACTTATTTTTTATCATTAAGTAATTAAAATAAAATTATCTACAAAAGAGAACAATGATAATTTTTAACTGTTTAAAATCCCAGGAATCAAAGTTTATGAAAAATATTACGAATAATGAATACATAATAGAACGAAAATAAAAATTAACATAAAACATTTAATATTAATTCTTAGGACCATATATGTATGAATTTTCACGATACTTCAAAAATAATCCTCATATAATACAGGGTATGTCACGACGACCGTCGATTAGACGTTTCTTAAAAAAAACCTTATATTAAATAAATGAAAATTTGCTATATAGGGTTTTTGAATATTACAAATTGATTGCAAATATTTTTAAGATCGTATAACTTCCGGTTATACCGGAAGTAGACACCAACTTCGTTATTTCAAATAGAGCATCCTATATACCGGGTGGCTAGAAAAAAACGAATCATGTTTAAGTCCTCACATCTCCGGAACGCTTTAAGATAGCGATTTCAGTTTTTGTTTTCTAAGAGACAATGGATTGAAAATTATTTCTGACAAATTACAAACAATTATTTTAAAAAGTAAAGGAATGGCGAATTTTTCAATATCAACTAGAAAAAATCAATTACACGTTGACAATGTTCTTAAAAATTCTACCAATAAACATCTTGTATGGTGTATTCTACTTATAAACATGTTGTATGGGACCTCCATTTTTTAAATTCACAATTCTTAGTCTATGTTTAAACCGTAAAATTGCTCTTCTGATTAAATTTATAGACACTTCTGGCCACACCTCTTCTAACCGCCGGCGCAGATCTTTCAAGTTTGCAAATGGTTCCCGTCTTTCAGCATACACTTTTTCTTGCAATGTATTTCACACTGTGTCTCTCACTCCACATTCTGCTCTTATTTCCTGGTTTTCCTAATTCGTTGTAATTTCCATGGCTATCTTTTCTTGGCATCTTACCATAATTTTTTCTTCTTGTAATCTATACACCTTAATGTTTGTATATTGTAGGAACAATTTATACTCTCTTCCTTTCTTATATTTTCCTCACTATGAATCGCTGCCAGATCGTGGTCACTACTTAGGCTATGTCCTCTTCAAACTCTTATATCTTTTACTTTTTCCTATACGCCTTCCTCTAAAACTACAAGGACAATTATTGATCTCCCTTCGGCTGGGTTTTTATGTATTTATATATTATAATGATTTTAAAAAAGCTGTTAGTGGATCTAATGTCAGTTATTAATAACAAACTTATGCACTAATAAAAACGGTAAAATGGACGAAACCAACGTCTAATTTGTGCCGCTTTATTTCACTACTATTTATATTCAATCGCACGTGTAGAGCGTTCAATTCGTGGCTGCAGCTATGACTGGGCCAACCTTCAAACACGCTTTCATCCCATCACATGCGGCATGCATCTAGAAACTTCGTGTGGCGTAATGCACCTTGAGATTTCCAGAATGCGCTGGTTGCTTTGATGTCGCTCCAGAAGCTCACCCATCTGTTCGGTTACAATATTTATAAATGTTGTTATGTTGGAACCATATGTTTCCAACTATCACATTCTTTAAAATACAACTCAATTATTTTGTGGCCTTTATTATTTTTGAAGCTTTCCCTAAATTTCCCTACAGTTCCTTCAGGTGTAACTGTGCGGTTTCCGGCTCTACCATTAAAATCTCCGCGGTAATTATTAATTTTTCTTTTGTGGTCCGGAGATTATTAAAAAGTTGGAATTATCACCTTATTTTTCTAACTTTAAGCTAAATTGCTGTTTTTAAAATTGACAAATTTTGAATTTCATGTTTTCTATTGCATATGTTGTGTAAATAAAGTGTACATAAAAGGCATTGCTAGTTTTTTTATGAAAGGAGCTCATTTGATGATCTTTTTAAGAGAGGGTTCTTAACGATTATTATAATTTCTCTTTACTTCCGCCTGTAGGTATAGGAAATGATGCTTGTTTGTTGTTTCCCTGTCATATTACTTTTCTTAAAGTGTAAGTACATCAAAGCGTATTTTTAAATTTTATTACTTTTAATGTTTTAAACGAATCAATACCCTGAATAAACTGCGTTATTAAAGTTCACTACTCTAAAAATCATATGTTACCTTTTACCTTGCAAAATTCTGTCTTAGAATTATAATAAATAATTATAAAGTGCATACGCAATTTTGTAAGTTTGTGATTTATGGAATTCTATGTATAGTTGCAAAACATGCCAAGAAAATGTCCTTTCTTAGTATAATACATAACTTGTTGCTGGCTTTGTTCATTAACTGGTGACATTTAAGTAAAAGGAATTGCTTTATAGGATTCGGTAAAAATTCTAAATATCACCTGTTTCTGTTGTTTATATGGAACGCAATCCCCTAATGAGTCATTTAGATAATCGAACACCATTAAAGTAACAAAACTACACAGACTTGGTCACGTAGTACAGACAAAATTAATCGCTCAAGGCTGATCAGATAGATTGTGAAACTGTTAATTGTTCTCAACACAGGAAATGTCGAGGATCTTTCCTTGTTCCAACATAGATATTCAACCTTAAAGTAGTCTGATATAGAAAAACAGGATAAATAGGATTTAGTGACCCAACTAACGGGTGTTAGAAAACTCGTCTTATCAGAGTCACCTGTGCTTATAAAATGTAACCAATACAGGGCATGCCCGCATGCATTTAAAAATGTAATCAATACCGGACATACATTTTAATAAGCACAGGTGACTCTGATAAGACGAGTTTTCTAACACCCGTTATTACCAGTATAACCTTACTTTTATTTGTAGAATAAAGTTTAAGAATATTTACAATTTTATATATAAATCTTTTGTAAGTTTGTTTATTGCTCGGGGTGTTTTTTATATTTATGGCCTTCGAATCTGTCACCTAGAACCTAGATCATTGACACCCAGAAATTGTCAGTTTAAATAATAAGTACTTGCTGCTGGTGTTATTTTATTTACTGGTGAATTTGGTTTGGTGTTGTCTTATGCATACATAAATTGTTTTAAAATAAAGTTTAAATGTAGTATGTTGAAGACATTGTCATGCCTGCATTTATTATTGAAGCATCAAAATCTTCTTTCTTTTTTCTTTTTCTTTTCGTTTTATTTTCTTTCGCTTTTTCTCTTGTTTTTCGTTTTTATAACAGCAAAATATGCAAAATAAAAATATTCTCCAGTAAACAAATACACATTTCTATTGCATTGAACAAAGTAAATGTTATTTAGGAATTTTTTATCACTTTCTGTGTAGCTTCTTTAAACCGAATAGTTTAATGTTGGAAATTTGAAACCATTAAACACTCAATCAAATTAAACAAAGCATGTCTTTTGATATGGATTTCTGAACTGAAAATTCAAAACATCTAATAAGCAATGCATTTTTTAATTTCAATTTCATCATAACCGAAAAACGCATTTAATTGCAAATGATTTACATTTAAAATCGGAGATATTCACTGAAGTGAAATAATTTCAATTATTTAAAAATATTGTAGCATATTTGAGTTCTGTATGAATTCTTTATTATTAAACAAAATAAATTCGGTAACACGTCTTTACCAATTTATTTACAACTAAATATTTATTTTACATCACTAGTTTGAAATTCTCCGTAGCTCTCAATTCTTGCCTGGACGTTTTATTATATATCCGGCCGCAGCTTCTTCTATAATACGGTAGAAGCCTCCAGAGTATTCTGGACGTTAATGTTTCGCTGCAATATTTAGCTGATAAACAACTTAAATATTATCAGAACGGATCCCCCGCCCCCCATTCCAGCACGATCAGGAGAGGTAAACATCGTTGTCTTCGATCAGTGCTGGAATGGGTAGTCCAATTATTGCTCCGTAAATACGCTCTCTCCCACTATGGGGGAATATGGGCAGCTGGAAGCAGAATAAGACACGGTGGGCTGTTTAATATAATTTTAAAAAATCCGACGCTCTAAAAGGGCATTGTGATGGTGGTGGTAACTTCAAATGCTAGTGTTAATTAATATTGTGAAGCTGTAACTTAGGACTGACTCCTCTTATTTTTACAGCACTCTCAAACCTTCTTCTTCTTCCACTTGCAGTTAGGCTAATAACCTGTTTATTCCAGTGCTTCTTTCCACCTTTTACGTGGTCTTCCTGTCGGGGACAAATCTCGTACATTTTTCACTAGCACATTTTCTTGCATTCTAGATACATGACCATTCCACTCGTTTCGTATTCTTGTGACCCACTCATTTATTTCTTCAATTTCACAGGCTCTCTGAATTTCCTCGCTTCTTACTTGGTCGGCTCACTCCTACTATTTTCCGCAATATCTGCATCTCTGTAGTTTCCTATATTTGCCTTGTTTTTACCGTATTCGTCCATATCTCCGCTGCGTACGTCATATTGGGCCTTATTACTGATTTGTAAATTTTTACTTTCGACCTCTTCAGTAGATATTTGTTATACCTACCAGATGGTGCTATTTAAGTATGCAGATATTGTTGCTGCTTTATGAGCCTCATGCGTCACCTCTCTGGCAATAACTCCACTACTAGTAATAGGTACCCCCCAAGTAAGTAAACATCATGCCTTGTTCTATAATATTATTATTGATTTCTAATTTACAACGTAGTGGCTCTTTACATATTGTAAGTGTTTTCGTTTTTCTATGGGATATTTCTACGTCGAATTTCTGGCATGCATTGGAAAATTGGAACAGCAGTCGTTGTAGATCGTCCTCGTTATCAGCGAGAACCTGAACAGACGATTTTTTAACGTTAGAAACGCTAAAATTGTTGGGTTACCCAAGGGTGTAGAGCGTTTCATTTCAGTCGCTGTTGTCTCCATATACGAATTTCCTCCATGTTGCCTTTTCTTTCGTCTTGATTCTTCTTCTCAACATTGTGAGTCCAGTAGTTCTCCAACATTTTCATCCGAATTTTTCGTCTTTGATCTCATTTCTTGTCCTCTCGTTTCCCATACCTTCTTTACTGGCCATTATTCATCCGATAAATGTACCCGAACCATCTTATCCGGTTTTCGTCTGACAGGTTCCACCTGTAGCTGATCCCTGATGCAGTCGTTCCTAATTCTATTCATCCTCGTTACTCCTAATACTCCCCTTAGGCCCCTCGAGACCCAAATTTTACTTTCACTATTTTGTATATACTAATTTTAGCCTTTGCCGGATATTTATTTCTTCCCTATGCAGCTTCTCTTGATACCTACTGTGATACATTATTGTGGCATTTTCAATTTTTCTGCTGCTTAATACTTATGTCTTGATCTACTTGCACAAAGTCTTTATTGTTTATTTTGATGTTTACTCTGTTGTCAGTTTGTTTTACCTTTATTTTAAGATTTCTTCTCATTAAAGTTCCATACTTCAAGGTTCTTCGCTAATTCTGTTTCATTTTTCGCAAATATTACTATGTCATCTGAGAGCGCACACTCTGTCAGCCATCAGGTTCCAAGTTTCTGTGTCCCACATACAGTTTTGATGTTTGAATCCTTGTCCGTTTCATTATATCATCCATTATAATGTTGAACAAGGCCAGGCTTCCACATTATCTCTTCTGACATAATTTCTGTTGTTTTTTTACAAGCTTATTCTTGCATTTCGTAGTTTAATTTGCACTTTCCTTATTGTTGGATTTTTCTCTATTACCATCATTAGCACTCCATCAAAAGCCTTTTCTCTGGGTCTAGAAAAACGTGGTATACTCCCGTTCTTCAATTTCGCATTTTTTCTGTACTTGGTTTATAACAAGGATATGATCATTAACACTTCTTCCTTTTTCAAAGCCGTTTTGTGTACGTTTTGTAGTTGTAATTCTTGCGTTAATCTTTTTTCTAATATCCTTTCACATAAACCTGCAGTGCTACATAAAAGCGCAATTCAGCGGTAATTTTGTCTTTTATTTCCTTTCTTAGTAATCGTCCCGATAACACCCATTTATGGTATTCTCGTTTCTTCTCATGCTTTAATACGAGTACCTATTCGTCAGTAGTTCCCTGTTTTTCCCTTATTATCATATCCTACTGCCTTTTCTCTTTCGGGCTTTTTTACAGCTTCTTTCACTTCTTTTCTGTAACTGGCGAAAACCCCCGAAGCTTTAGACCCTGGTTTGTTTTTGTTATTATGTGTAACCCAGGTTTTTATAAAGGACAGATATCATATTTGTACATTTATTCAACTAAATTAATTATGCCGGTTCCGGTGTGGCCCCTCAAAGGTGGATGGTCGGTGCAGACGGCGTGACATGGGCGCAACTAAAAGGACCGGTCGATGCGGACGATGTACTGATGATAGTCGGGTGGTGTCCGAAGGGTTTTGTTTTATGATATTTACGTTTGGGTTCCTGAAAAATAAAGAGGGTTTAGGGATGTAGGAGTCTAGTAGGAGGCAAAAGAGTTAAGGAGGGTTGTAGAAGCCTAATGATATTTGTGAGATCCCAGAGTAGCTCTCGTACGGTAAGTAAGGAATTGAATCCCCTGATCTGATCAATTGTATTTATACAATAATTTTGGACAATCGCAAAATGGAAGGGGTTTCTTTTAACAAATCAAATCGAACTTCATACTGAGGTTTAGCCGTGGTTGACTGACAGGTTTTGGTCAAAACCTTCATAAAAAAAACTAATTTTCCCATTCTTTTATATTTCTGCCGATATTTATAGTTCCATTGCAGTGTCACAACGAAACCTGATATCTTTAATGTCTGGCATTTCTCTTCGCTAGCATGTGGAAGTGCATGCGGTTAAGCACCAATAACTTAGCTAGGATTAAAAAGCACCCTTCAAAGAAGTGGCCTGGAAAAATAATTAAAAATTCCTGCAAAGGAAACATAAATTAAAATACCAACGAAACGTTTCGTTTTAATGGCCATGTGCCCTTAAGTCTATTTAAATCTGAAATCTTAAAGCTATTTGCCAAATCGGTATTAATATTATTTACAGTCATGTATATGTTTACATAAAATAAAGAAAAATCAATAATTCGTTCAAGTCCTTTTTTAAAATGTTCATAACGTGTGCGCCGTTACACTCTCCCTGTTGTTCTTCTTCCTCTACAAAAATTTCACGATGTCTATCGTCTCTCATTTTTCTCTTTGTCTTCCATCTTCTTTTATAAATATTCCCCCTTCTTGGTTTTTAATTTGTTTAATTTCTTGTAAAATGCCCCCTGTCCTTAAGTTTTCAGCATTTTGTAGAATAGTTTTTGGTTTGCACGCTAGTCTTTTCCATTTATCACCGAATTCTGCCCACAACTTCTTTTTTGCCTGTAGCACTAGTTCTTTTATTTTCTGTTTCTGCTTTTTATGCTCCTCGTGGCTTCCCAGGCTCAACTACCTTTTCCACTTTTCTTTATTTGCCTACACTTGGTTTTTGGCAGCATCAGTTCATCACATGGTGTTTGTTTTTTATTTCGGTTTATTTTCGATTAACCATATACATTTTTTCTGACGCTTAATATGATACTTTTGACAATTTTCCGTATTTCCTTTATATTGCAGTATTGTAAGTTCCTATATGTCTTTATATTTTTATCAATTTCGTTGGCATTAAATTTTGTTTCCAGACGAAAACGCTGCATTAAATTTTGTTTCCAGACGAAAACGCTGTTGTCGGTAGATTAAAACTGTCGTTCTAATCCGAGTCCACACTAAAAAGTAGAATGTGGGTTATTAAGATTCGAAATTTAAACTTTTTGCTAAAAACGAGTCCAATATCGAATCCAATTTTTTTTGCAATTTCGGAGGGGTTGCAAACCCTTAACTGTGCTGGTGTATTCAACTTACGCTTACATGCTGGTGGGGTCTTAGAAACCCCTATCTAAAAATTACGTTAAAAATAATGCATATTGCGGTGTAGTTTTTTTTTATTCTAAACAGTGTCAAAAATAAACATATTATTATACATAATGTAAATTTTGTAAGCACTTTTCACACAAAAATTTGGAATTTTGCAAACAGATATGAATTTTGCACTTTTCGCAGCGGTACTTAGTTTTGCGATCATTCTGCCTTGGGCACATTCTACAACGAGCTTTTATTGTTGATTCTTCATTGGGGATTGATTATGTTGCAGTTTTGCCTGTAAAAAATGCAGCAAAAACTTATTTAGAAAAAATTGCCATTATACAGTGTGTCCCAAATTCAATCCCCACCATTAGGATCTCGGAAACTATAAAAGCTACAAAGTTGGTTAAATAGGGAAAGTTTTAGGAATTTTAATTCTCATTTCATATCCGTTGAGAAATCACAGCGAACTTTGACCGTTTTCGAGATATCTTGGAAAAACCGAAATTTGGAGTTTTCTGTTTTCCAAAATATCTCGGAAAGTATTAAGTTATTAGTTTCAATACTTGTACATTGTGAAGGCACTTTTTTACGGAGAATCGGGTGGTACCATTTGTTTATATTTATGACGGTTTGTTTCTATTCTATGAACAAGTACTTTTGATTTTCATATGGACGCCATATTGAATTTTGTCATAACTAAACTCAGCTCTTTTTTCTCTTTTCAATGATGTGTCACATGTACGGTTTTTTTGAAGAAGAGCGGAAATAAAATACATTTTTTCTTTATTCGCGTAGTAGGCTATGATAAAAAAAATGTATTTTATTCCTGCTCTTCTCCAAAAACTCCGTACGTGTGACACATCGTTGAAAAGAGCAAAAAGAGCTGAGTTTAGTTACGACGCGACGCTTTGTTTCTATTCTATGAACAACTACTTTTGATTTTCATATGGACGCCAAATTGAATTTTGTCGTACTCCACCAAGTTTAATACATATATTATAAAGTCAGATTTATGTACAAATATTTACAAATGCAGTAAATAAGTAAGCATAGTGTCATGAACATCAGACTAGGCAAGTTAATTAAGGGCAGTGGCGTGAATACTTTTGTTTTATGACTTTGATGTACTTCAGGTGGCCTGAGTGCGTGGTTGATCACAAGAAATTATACTGGAAGTCGGTGCGTCTGTCAAATATGCGATTCAAGATCGATCTTTTATGTGATTGATATTAAAATCAATCTTAAGCGGCCGGGGCCAAGTGTGGTTTATAACCAATCTTTTGACGAGGGTGTAATTGCCCTCTAACGAGTGCGTGCACTATGCAAGACTCTTAATTAGTACATGAGAAGCGTTGCCTCCCATGTACGAGAATATACGAGATACTAGGTATCCTCGTACATTGTAAATTATTGTCAGGGATGTTTCACCCTATCGTTGGTTGAGAATATGCCCAAGACATGTCTCAGTAGTCAGAATTGTCGTTTTATTTGTAATTACTTGTGATCAGTACTTACACCAGGACAACCTTCAGTAAATTTTGATAAAGTTTAATCTTGAATACGTGAAATATATTAAAATTGCTAATTTTTCGGTTAATGTGGATTACTCAGGACGGCCCCTCAATTGGAAGTACGGCACCGCAATGTACGTATTTCGAAGAATTTCTACAGTAGCAAAACAACAAGTGCAATGCAACCAACTGTATACTTTACAGTAATTAGGTACTCTAATTAGCGTACTCGTCGAAATTTCAGACGGCTATACAGATCGACTGGATAACCCGGACTGGTTGCTTTGGTAAAATTTGAACTCCTATTTATACTGAGACAATCCGGGTGCCGTCCCCGCGGCGATTAAATGTTCTCACGGTTTTGCCTAGAAAACTTGGTATCAAAGTTTCCATACGTAACCTTTGCTCTCCAATATCATAAATTCCAGGGCTGAGTTAAAAATCCCAATGGTCTGGTAAGTTTCAAATTACTGTGAAATTTGAAACTTTTAGCAGACCCCCTTGTTTACATATGTGCGGCGCTAATTTGCCAAAAAGGAACGTGATTTTACGACGAAGATTTATGGTATTTTTCTGTTATTAGTTTACACATGAAATCTATACTTTCACACATTCTTGCCCTTAAGAAACACCCCTAGCGTCACGCTTTAAATAAAAGCAATTACGTTAAAATATAATCCCTGAAAAATAGAAAATTAAATTTATAAACACTCAGGTGGCTATTACAAGACATCCGCAAGATAGTCTGCAAATAATTTAGCCTTTTCCTCATCACGTCTAACCCATCGTGAGTTAGGGTCTGCTTCATTTTTTATGGGGGGGGGGGCACTTGGTCTTTCGGTTTTCTTGAGTTTTTAACCGGCTTCCAGATTGAGTTGTCATATCTGTTAAGAATTGACAATTCATGTTTCGTAAACCAAATGTGGAAGTGAATTTCAAGATAAAAAAAGATTTGACCTCTATACAGGGCAAATTAAAAGAAAAGTAAAAGTGGCAAAGAAAACCATAAAATAGTAATAAAAAACATCTGCAGACTAATAAATATCATCACATGGATTACAACTGAAAATATCTGAATATACAATATTGGCTCGTTTGTAATTTCTAATTTGTCAAATATTTCTGGAATTTCTGTTTATTTTTGGAGGATCGGCAAATGATGTATTTTCTAAGTAAAAGGATTTTTAAAGTTTTGAAAATACTTTTGTTTTTCACATATTTTTATACTTTAATTACAAAAATATTACCTTTAAAATTAAAATATCCCAAATCCCAAAATAGAATGTATTGAAATTAACTTAAATGGACAAACTGGCTATTAACTAATACGTATTTCTACGCATGATGAAATAAAACAATTTTGCAAAAAACAAAACGTAATCTACCTTGAAATGAATAGACACCTAAGAAAACAAACTAATTTTTTTATTGTTCTCCCAGTGAATCATTTGTTTATGTTAAAATGTTGCATGACTAATAACCACTTAACTTTTCATCTTAATACGTGTTTCAGGATAATGACTTCTGTTTTTGTCTTTTAAAAATAGCAAAAGGCCGTGGTTAAGCAAATTAGGAAACGTTTCCATATCGAAAACCTCAGAAGATAATCTTTAATGTTTGTTTGTCATACAAATGAAATGTTAATAACAATATTTATGTTTGTGGTTTTTGAATTTTCATAAATAACTTTGCATATTTAGTTGTAAAATATTATCTGCATCGATACAACAAATTACTAACTTTAATCAGAATTTTCCGTTACCAAACGACTCTAAAATCGATAGTTATTAATAATTTTTCTGTGTGCTGTTTACGATATTATTTCTTTTCGATATTAGTTTCAATTAATTAACTTAAGTGACCTAACAAATTCGTATTATTAAATTAATAAAAGTGCCTTTAAATTGCGGATTCCTTGTTTATTTGTTTATATTTATTTAATTGCCAATTTATGAGTGATAATTATAGGATGATTATCTGCAAAACATGGACTTCAGAAAATTAATACTAATATTATGTTAGTAATTTTAATTAGATTGTTATTGTGATCTTGTAATATAATGGGACGATTCAAGTATCTAATTTACAAGGTGATAATGTTATTAGATCACTTATTCTATTCCTTCCACCATATTATCGATATTTCTATATTTAACCAACTGAATGTTTCCTAGAAGCATTTATTATCGCAGTAATATCGAGTTTTTTTTAAGGAATTTCTGATTTTTGCTCGGTGTAAGTTATATATTTTTTAAGCTTTTGATTGCGTGGATTTTGTTGATAAGCCGGAAATAAACGCCTGATTGTAAAAATATTCAAAAGGAAGGTTGAATCAAAACTAAAATCCCAAGGCAATTTAACTGACGGCAATTTTAGATGTGACAGCGGTGGTGTTTTTTAAATCTTAACGTCATTTCTTCCATTCTTTTTCCAAGTAATTTGCAACCCGTTCAGCAGTACTTGATGAATTCGAAAATCAACAAATTTTCACTACAAGAAATCTAGTAACTTCACCTTGGCCAATTCAAAAACTTGTAATAAGTAAACAATATAAAAATAGTCTGTACTTATCATTCATGGTGTTTTTGGGCCACAATAAGCCATGGTTTTAATTCATTTTTTTGATATTAAATTTATTTTGTTGGCAGTAAATTTATTTGTGAACAACCTCTTGTTTTGTCAGTCCTTAAATGCTAGGTTAACCGTGTTGTTGAGCGTATCCTTTTACTATACTGCATTAAAGTATAGTGTACAAACAGCATTAAATTTTTAGTAAGAATGGATTTTAGTAACTTTAGTTATTACAAATTAACTTTCAGTGTAAGTAATTAATAATAATTATTGTTGTTGAAGATTTGTAACACTGCTTGGGGCGAGGCTTGGGGCTATTGGCATTACTTATGTATATTATGTATATAGCTTTAATAGGCCCATCGCTGTATAATTTCCCTCCTTATCTTCCGATTTTTGGTCTTGGTTTTGTCTTCGTTAATTCTCAGTCCTGCTTCTCTTGCTGTCTTCCCCAAACTTCTAAATTTAACACGGTGCCAGTAAATAGATCACGACCTTCTAGATTTTGACGTAAAAGTTTTCATCCGGCTTGATCAAATGTCAGTTTCAGTTATTCTCTGTATGGAGCCACTTACCAACCGAAACAATCATTGTCTTTGAAAGAAATACTAATCATAAAGGTTAACTACGTTCTAAATATGGAAGGAATATTCTCATAAGAATGCACGTCGTTTCCTGTGGCTATTGAAGGATAAACCTTTTACGAATTATTTCAGTTTTACAATAAGGTTATAATATATTGTCTTCAGTGTTATACCCATCGTTTATGCATAGCTTTTTAAATTAGTCTAAATTTTAAATGTTATTTGTCAAACACTAAAATGGTAAAAGATGTACTAAACGCGTCAATATACAAAAAAGGGCAATACCCATTACTTAATTATTCAATTAGAAGAAAATATCAGCTATAGGAGATTATACTTATATCTGGTTAGGGGTAGATAAGAGTCAGAGAGCAAAAGCCGGTGTTACCATGTTCATAAAGAAGAAATACAGTAACTTAATAAAATACATCAAATACATAACAGAAAGATGCACCTACTGATATCTCTCCAGTACAGATCAAAGAAGAATTCTATGCGACGATATCTAAACAATTAGAACAGATAAAGGATAGCCAAAAACTTATTATTGCTAAAGATTTGAATGCTAGAATTGGCCAAAGATCTAAAGATGAGGTGGTCGGATAGCATGGAGAAAAGGCTTGCAACAATATTGTGTCGTGTCCTTTTAAGGGCGTTGACCCACATTTTTAAAGGACTTGCCGTCGTGAACCTTGTTATATCCCCCTTATACTAGCGAAATGTGTTCTCTGCAGTGGAGAACGGTTGATTAATTTTTGTGTAAACAGTAACATTATCAGCTTAAACTTAGTAACACATAAGGAAATTCATAAATTTACATGGAAGAGGCCATCTCTGAACCAAAAATCAAAAAGGATGCCACTCTGGGTCAGACCATTACCTTGTAGCTGCTGAAATACTGTTTCTTGTCATCCAAAAACCTACAGGACACAATAACTCACATAACAGAGACTTGGAAAATATGGAGAGGTGGCGGATATATAATTTACATCTATTCTACCACGAAAGTATAAAAACATTGTGCAAAAGAAGGCTAGAACAAATTATATCGCTGGTTAATAAAGATTATGTGGAGGAAGGCCATCTAATCGTAATTAATGAAATACATCGAGCTGCTATGGAAGCACTACTCCCCAAAGGTCAACTATGGTAGTGAACAAAGGAGGTAGTGAACAAAGGAATTGGAAACTGTTAGTACTAAAAAAAGACAGGCCTATAATAAGTGATTATGGAATAGAACACCCGAAAACTTGCAAGTATATGAAACATTGCAAAGACAAGTGGTTACCAAAGTAAGACAAAAAAAATAAATGGTCGGAACAAAAATGCTTAGAAATCTAAAGTTTAATAGGCGGATTACAATATAAAAAAAACACGAACAGAAACTGCTACAACAGAAGAAGTGTATAAAACACTAAGAACTATGAAAAATTGACGATCCCCAGGACAAGGAGGGATATACGTAGAACTAATAAAGAACGATGGGGAATACCTGGTTGAAAGAATAACTAACCTAATAAATAAATGCATAAACCCGGAAAAAAATCCAGATCAATGGAAAACACGTTACTTAACATCTATCTATAAAAAGTGAGTTCGAAAGGATCCCAGTAATTATAGAGGTTTTAGTGTGAACGGGTCATTTACAAGAGTATTTGGGAAAGTGATTAAGAACATCCACCAAGATGAAGTACAACATAAAATAAGCGAAACCCAAACGCGGGTTCACTCCTGACAGATCCCTCATAGACAATGTATTTATACTCCAACAACTAACGGAAAAAAGAGCAGCAGCCGGACTGGAAACCCGCTTGGTCTTCATAGATTTACAAAAAGCATACGACTCTATACCGCGATGTAAATTATGGGAAACTTTAAGAGAATTTTCGGTAAATCAACTAGGTACTAGCATTGATACAAGAATTCTATAAAGACAACTTAGACACTGGAATGGGAGTACCCATTGGAGATGAATGCCGAATCACACTTAATCGATCTTAACTATCAGGTAGTCATCGCACAGGGTCGATGGATGAAAAGACTCTCTAAACACTGTGAAGAGTGGGGGCTAAATATAAATAAATATTGTAACGGTTTTAAAACGTTTATTTAAAACTTCGGTTCGTTGTGTGAATTATTTATTAACAATTATTAAAATTATTAAGCAACGAAGAAACACGAAATAACAACTTAACACTAAACACAACACTAATATTAATTCTAATATAAAACACTAATATTAAAACCGAACACTAAAGTAATTTATTTGTACAGTTTGTTTATTTATAACTACCTATTCACGTATATTTATATTAACTTTCCCGACGTACATAATTTCGCGACCGTTTATGTAGGCTGAATTAGACTAAAGTTCGCTAAGAGAATGCGTCTTATATATACGCAAGCTTCTAATCTAGAACTATTCAATTCGCGATAAGCCTAGTATATTCTACGGGCGCCTAGAATTATCGATCGCGCCAAGATACTTCTAGTGGCCGATGACGCATGTGATCTCGCACCTGCTTTCCGCGGCTGCTGATGCAATTCGTTACACTGCCCCCCTCTTCAAGTCTGTTCTGTCCCAGAATAGGTCTCGGTCCTTGATTCCTGAAGAACGGGTCATGACGGTAACGGCATTGTTCTCCTCTTCAGCATGTTCCACTGCGGTAGAAGTAATAGTCTACACTCGTCTTTGGTTTAAATACAGGCTTCAGATCAAAACTGCAGACCAGGATAGCAACATCGGAGTCCGTGAAGACGACCTCCAGCATATTTCGTACGATCCTCCAATCTAACATATCCAGTCCACAGCCGAGTTTGGGAACTGCCAACTTCTTAATGCCCTTAGAGAACAGGTCCTCCTTTAAATCCCATAGAGCATTCCAGAGGTCTACATAATCCGGTTTCTGGTAATGGAATTGTTTCGTAACCAAATAATAAACGAATCGTTGTTGATCTGAGAGATGTAGGGCTTTGCCGACCGTGGGGTTCTGTCTTTGGAGTTCCTCTAGTCGTCCAAATTTCTTCTTAAATACGACCGCAATTCCTCTTCCTAAATGCAGGGCCTTGGAAACGCAGTGAGCTATCGAATAGTCAGTGGAAACCTTGAAGAGATCTTGCTGCACTTCGGTCGTCACTCCAAATCGTGCTTTCCCTGTTCCGGAAAACGCCGACATGAATTCTTCAAAAGTCGGTCGGCTTCCTACAGGCCCCATTCTTCTGATCTCGTCTTCAACATGTGGGGTTCTCTCGTTACTCCCCTCGTATGGTGCCAAACGATTGGAATGTACCACCTTTGGTTTTCCTTTGGATAGTTTCTGAATGCGATAGATCACGTCGTTTATTCGTTTCTTCACTTGATACGGACCTTCCCAATTCCGTTGTAGCTTTGGTGATAAACCACGACGCCTCTGCGGGTTGTATAGCCAAACCAAATCTCCAGGCTGAAATCCGCCTTCTCTGGTTCTTACATCGTAGGAATTCTTCATCCGGTCGCTAGCAATCTGGGTATGTCCGCGGGCCCGATCATGGATGTCATTCAACTTCATCTTCAGCTTAGTGACATAATCATCTCCTGCTACTTCTTGCTCCGCGGGCGGGCATCCAAATTCGAGGTCGCAGGATAGTCGCAGTTTGCGTCCAAACATCATACAGGCCGGTGTTTGACCAGTGGTTTCGTGGACTGCTGCGCGATTAGCCATTAAGAATAGGTGCAAATATTGATCCCAGTCTCGTTGATGGTCAGATACAACTTTGGCTAAATCTTTGCCCATGGTCCGGTTCATTCGCTCCACCATTCCATCGGATTGCGGATGTAACGGGGTAGTTCGGGTCTTACGGATACCCAATAATCGGCAAACGTTTCCGAAGAGTGCAGATTCAAAATTACGGCCTTGATCAGAATGTAGTTCCAAGGGTATCCTTAACTAGCACTTCGGCGACCGTCACGGCTTCCTGATTTGGTAGTGCATATGCTTCCGTCCATTTGGTGAAATAATCCATTGCTACCAGGATATACTTATTTCCCGTATCAGTCTCGGGAAACGGTCCAGCAATGTCTATGGCCACTCTCTCTAAGGGATTCCCCCCGTTGTATTGTCTCATGGGTGCCCTTCTTTTTCCTAGCGGTCCATTACCTGCGGCACACAGCTCGCACTTGCGACACTATTCCTTAACGTCTTCTTTGCAGTTAACCCAATAGAATCTTTCTCTAACTTTCTCGAGAGTCTTTTTCACACCATAATGTCCTCCTGAGGTGCCATCGTGAAGATGTCTAAGCACTTCGGACACTCGGCTTCTCGGCACTACCAGCTGAAGCCTGACGGTAGTTCCATCCTCGTTTTCCAGTTCTCGCTTCAGAAGTCCGTTTTCTATCTTCAAAGAGTCCCACTGGGTCCAATACGCCTTCAGGGTTCTATTAGAAGGGCTGGTACCCTGCCAGGTTGGTCTTTCCCCCTTCCGTTTCCAGTCAAGTACCATTTTTAGTTCGGGATCTCTTGCTCTCGTTGCAACTCTTCAGGCAACCAATGGTCGTTGACAATTGTGGTCCTAGAGACATGGCAAATCTTCTCTTCTAGTCGGGAGCAGTGAGGGCAGTCTGCTGGACATGGCCTTCTTGAAAGGGCATCGGCATTTCGATGACTAGTGCCCGCACGATGTTCCGTGTCAAAGTCGTACTCTTGTAGCCGTTCAATCCATCTCGCGACTTGTCTTTCCGGATTACGGAACCGCAGAAACCATTTTAACGCGGCATGGTCTGTCCTCAGCAAAAACTTCCGCCCATACAAGTATTTGTAGAAGTGTTCTACGGACTTGACGACAGCCAACAACTCTTTTCTGGTTACGCAATAATTTCTTTCAAGGGCTGTTCGATGGCTCAATGATCCCTTGTTTCTCCATGTCAGAAATAATCTTTTCAGCTTCCTCACGCTTCGCCCATGGAAGACGTCTCGGATGTTGTCGTATGGGTCTGGACTCTCCGGTGTTAATCTTATGTCGTACCACATCTGTTCGTCCCTTTTCATCTTCATCAAGGGCAAAGACGTCTTGGTATTGGTAAATCAAGCTTCGCACCTTCCTCAATTCTGTTTCATTGAGATCTTCACATGAATTGGTTATTATGTCAACACGTTGACCAGCATGTTGTTTGGTAGCTGGTCTTTGGGATTCATTCATGCACTGGGCTATTTGGGATACTGGCACACACCGCCCCCCAAGGGTGTTTCTCTTCAGCGTCACCGGCTCCATATTGACGTTCATAATCCTCACCGGTACTGTTTCTTCAATCTTGACCAGCGCTTTTCCTGCCAGTATACCGCTGTGAACCTTCCTATCACAAATAGGTTCGATCATTCGTACACATCTTTCTATCAATAGACAGAAAAGACATGGATAATTACAAAAAAAATGCTCTGCCGTTCCTGCTTAAAAAATGAGTCTAAAAAACTGGAACAAAATGTGCTTAAAATGAGGTATATTTCATGGTGTAAATTCCAGCCTTAAGGCAGTAAGTGCAGGAATTACTTGATGGTCCAATAATATCAGTACCTATTACCCCAGTCCGTACATTAACCTTTTGTTAGTGCCTACAATTTTAGGAATTGACTTGATCATGCAAATAAAACATTCGTAAATACTATTTTTTGTTGCAAATTTTGATTATTATTAATTTTTTCAAACAATGATATGGTGTGAGTATTAAATTTTATTATTCAAATTAATTGTCAGTCACGCGAAGTTAATACTGCACCAGTATTTCTTGATCACACCATACTAAATAATTTGATCTGAACGATATTAACCATTAACACCCTTTTGTTGACTTATTTTATGTTCCCCCCTTGGTATAAAATCATTATATTAAATTTTTTTGGATTAGCATGCATAATAATTTTATGAACCACAAAACTTCTGCAATTTTCTAAACTACTATTAACCGAATACTTTTGAAGAAACCTGCTGATAGGGTTATGTAAAACTCTAAAACCCAAACATTTACTTTTATCATTAAAAAAAGTAGAATTCCCAAAACTGGCGTTGTATAATAATAATTCTTGGATATTCTAAAAAGCCTGATAAAATTGACTAATCTTTTAAAGGCCACCCAGTTAAAAAAAATTTAACAATAAGAAAGAATAGGTCACAGACAACAGTATTGCGAACACGTAGCAATTGACCGCGAATGTGGTTGCGTAAGAATAGATTCACTTTCGCTTGGTGCCGTAAAAGATTAATTATCTATAATTACTTTTCCTATAGGTGTTTCCTTTGGCTGCACTATTACGGATTACTAATCATCGTGGTTTATTTATTAATAAAATATTTATTTATAATCTATATTAGTTTATGATGAAATTAAAAAGTTAAAGATTATTTTATTAGTGTATTAGAAAGGAAGTGTGTAATCATGAGGTAATAATTACATATTACCCGAAAAAAAAATTTAGGTCAATGCAGTCATTTAATTTATTTGGCTTTTCGAGCTTAGTATTTGTTAGGAAAGACCAGTTATTTTTTGCAATGCATTATTATTTGAATGGATTAAGAGTAGCATGATAAGGTATCAAATACAAATTTTCGCGTTAAATAAACTTCAATAAGGATACTTTAATAATTTATCAGTTGAAAATTGTATTTTGCCATTAAAAATGAAATTGTTTAATGTTTGAAGATATGTAGGTAGTTAATTCGTAGTAGGATTTTGTTTGATGCATTTGTATACAGCATGTCTCTAAAATGGTGGAATATAAACACAAGTTATTCTCATTAACATTTTATACCGAAAATATGCATACATTTTTGTATTGTGTTTAGTAGTTTCCAGGTTATTTTAAGGTAAGGAATTTTAGTCGGTTTATTTAGTTCTGCCATAATTTGGCAAATATTGTCAGTTTCGCGTTGGTAAAGAATCGAGGACAAATAAGCATTTAGGTACGTTTCGGGACTTTCTACCACTTGAATTAAAGAAATTTTTTTTGTTAAATTACTCTCTTTTTTAAATATCTTGCAACACTACGCAAGTACAAGCAGATATGAGTACTACAGTGTGTCCCAAATTCGAGATGTGTCTGACACGATAACGTGCAGTCGGTTTTGCCGTAGCTTTACAAATAACAAAGTTAAGCAAACATCCACCTTAAATTTAGGACACTCTTTACATAGCATTACCCATAACTGCTGTTCAGAACTTTTACATTTGTCTAATGTGGTCTTGCACACACCAACTACTTATACAGTGTTTCCCGAAAGTAACGGATAAATTCTATAAAATGGTTGAGAAACATTTTTCTGAAATATTCTCGGACACGTCGATTTTTATTTTAAATCGTCATTTAAAGATGTAATTTTTAACCCCCCACCCCTCACCCCCTAAGCGCTAGCAACCCCAACTTTAAAAACTCAAATAGCAAAGTACTCCTTGTGATATCTCATTTAATAGCACTTTTTGTGCCAAATACAATAAATAAAACTTTTTCAAAATCGGTTGATAAATAACTGAGATATTCAACAAAAATGTATTTAAATAAAGTGCCAATATTCGAGCAGGCGTTGATACGGCTCTAGCAATAAGGGGTAAAAACAATTACAAATTGTTTGTAGTTAAATGTCAAATACAATTTATTGACAGCATTAAAGTTTCGATTCTTTCGGTTTCAGTAAGTCTCATTTTTGCTATCTTATTTCTCAAATCGTTAAACAAGTAACACACACTGCACTGCGTAATGTCAATAAATTATATTTGACATTTAACTACAAACAATTTGCAATTGTTTTTACCCCTTATTGCTAGAGCCGTATCAACGCCTCCTCGAATATTGGCACTTTATTTAAATATGTTTTTGTTGAATATCTCAGTTATTTATCAACCGATTTTGAAAAAGTTTTGTTTATTGTATTTAGCATAAAAATTCTATTAAATGAGGTATCACAAGGATGTCTTTGCTATTTAAATTTTTAAAGCTGGGGTTGCTAGCGCTTAGGGGTTGAGGGGTGGGGGGTTAAAAATTACACCTTTCAATGATGATTTAAAAATAAAAATCGACGTGTCCGAGCATTTTTCTGAATCATTTTTCTCAGTCATTTTATAGAATTTATCCGTTACTTTCGGGAAACACTGTATTATTAATTCTATTAAATTGTGTGGGTGTACAATGTAGCCAAGTTTAATAAGCTTTAAATATAAATATCTCAAAAACTAAACAATTTGGGACAAAACAATGTTGAGTGGAAGTAAGAGGCCCTTCCGAACTTGCATTGGGCTCCATCAATAACTTAAACGTCAACTAATAAAAAATCAACTCACATGAATTCCCGGACAAACCTTGTCCACTGCTGGAATTAGACCTACATATGTTGACCAGCTAATCAACATGCACTTACCCTACTGAGCTATCCTGGCCACCTAATTTTTACTAGTTTAAATTAAACTAATAAGAGTTGTAAGTAGAACTATGTATATAGCGTGGAAAATTTTTATCGCTAAGAATCAATGTAATGACATAAATCGAATTACTGACATCTGCTAACATGTGAAACGTTCTATGGGGAGATATTGTAAATTAAGCAGAAAGTGAAAATTCTTGGGAATTATATTAGACAGCAAGATTAATTGGAACATTGAAAGACAAATTTTGAGGAGAAAGGCAAATAGACCACTACAGCACTGTGACAATTCAGATAATCAGTGGGCAGCGGTTTGTTGTCAGACCTCGATCTGTATGGGATAATGGTACAGTGGAAGAGATGCGAGCAACTAGTAGTAAAGAAAGAGCTAGAAAAAATACAGCCACCGACTTTATTAGGTACACCAGGAATAATGAGAACAACTCCAACCATTGGTTTGGAAAGTATTGGCCATCCCAACCCTGCATATTGAAGCAGAAAAGATGGCGATGCTGTCGTGGAGAAGAATCACACAAAGAGGTGACTGGGGAGGAAAGAAAGAAATCGTCGGACATGCGAATATAATGGATCTTGCTCAACAGAGAGTGGTCACTATGAATGTGCCCATAGACGAAATACAAAAAAGTACTGCTTTAACCAGATAGAGAATATAGAATTATTGAAGATTTGGAAAGAACACTATGCTGCTGTAAACATGGCTCAAAATATGAGCAGAAGAAGACCGGAGTAAGCATATTTATATCATCAATGAGAATAAGCTTTCCCATTCCAATGGTAAGATATGCGACTGTATCATCAAGTTAAAGTTTATGCCGTTATGGAATGTGCAAGGCTAAAGACTAAACAAGATAATATATAGTTATTCGGATGATCGAGCAGCGCTGAAAGCACTATCAACTAAAGCGGTTAGTTCAGCCGCAGTAAAGAACTGTAAACAGGTCTTACAAAGTATTATCCTTAGAAGGAGATTATAAATTATCTTGGTACTGAGACACACTAGAGAAGAGGGAAGTAAAATGGCAGATAAATTAGTCGGAGTATGAACTAACTCCACATATACTGGACCGAAACCAGCACTTGGAATATCGAAGCAAAGGCTTAAAACAGATACAAAAGAATGAGCTACCGAAGAAATGCGAAAGGAATGTAAATATATACGCAACACATGTAACCAAGCCAAAGAATTGATAGAAGGGCAACATAGCGACAGATCCAGACAATTATTAGGAGCGTTGAGGCAATCGGTGAGATGGCTAGTAGGTATATTGACAGGACGCTACAGGTTGCGTAGGCACTTGAATATATTATGATTTGAGGCTGATCCATTTTGTAAACATTGATGCAGTGTGAGAAATATTAAACTATTCGGGAAATAACATTTAGATAGAAAATAGTAAGGTTGGCTAAGATAAAGAAATTAGAATCGACGAAGATGCTGAACTTCATCAAAGTAAGGAAGTTACTAGAAACAAGATAGACCACAAGTGGAGACAGGTGATATTGACCCTAAAGACCTGAATTGTAGACCAACGCTATAATCTCCAAATTTATCTATCTAATATTGTACATTTTTTAAATTACGTTCTTAATACTCATCAGAGGTACGACTAATTACTTTCCAATGCGATTAATCTGTTGAAAAATCTCACCGTTGCGAATGCACATGCAGTTAAAAGTGCAAGTAGCATGTCTAACTTGTGAACACTTATTAAATAACTAAGATAAACTCAGAGGGGTGTACTGCGTACTAAGAACTTTGAGTTGAATGCAACCTGCAATACAGCTGAAACGATACGGTTTTTACAGTTCGGTTGCTCCCAATAAGATAATTTCCCTGGAAAAATATATTATTTTACTTAAAAGTAGTAAATACTGCCGAAACGGTGTTCATTAAGAACCCTGTATTTAGTGACGATCTGAAGCACGACAATCACACTAGACCTGCGCAATATTGAAAAAATATCAATATTGAAAAAATATCAATATCGAAAAAGTATCAATACAATCGATATATCGAATAAATCCATATCTCAAATGATTCAATACGTGAAATAAATTGATGTATTGATTAATCAAATATTCCACATATCGATGGTAAGCTCTTACAGTTACTACTACGAAATATGAATTTTATGTAATTATTTCATTATCATCAATTGACATGGAACAGATCCCTGTGGAGCAATCCTGGATTACCCCAGACCCCCATGCCAATAAAGCGCTTAACACCGCTTCTACAGTGTAAGGTAGTTAGTAAGTCGCATATTCAATGGGAGTTGGATATATGACTGAGATGGTTAAACATGTTTTATATATTATACTAATAGTATTTCTAGCATTACCGCTAATTTTCTAGGTCTATGATATGAAACGCCTTAGCACAGAAATGCCTGCCCTATTACATGTTAGGTACTTTATGCTAGCTTAATCCAATCATTATTAACATTCTTATTTTCATTGTAATTGACAGATATACGTATTTCTACTGTCACTGAGCAGATATTTTCGGAGATTTCTTGACGAATTGTAACCGTTAACACCTTTCCTAACTAGAACCGCGACGCCTCTTCTTGTTTGTTAATTTTTGCCTCCGCTGAGGTGTCATCTGTAGTTCGTGGTGTGTGCCTTCACGGTCGTCATGTATGGTTCTTGCGGGTAGGCTATGGTAATTTTCTTTTGGTTTAATAATCTGTCTATTTTTCACGCTTTTCTGGTCTTCTTACATTCCCCGAGGCTAGCTTCAGTTCTGTTGATATTGGCCCATTTATTTGTCTATAAGATAGTTGTGTTTGTAGGGACAAGTCGTATCTCCCCGGTTGTACTCTTGTTACCTTTGCTTTGCGAGTCTCTTGACTTGAGTTGAAGTCATATATGCTATTCTTACTATTGTCGCGTGTCCTCCCGTGGTCTTCAGTGTGTGCTCCGATTTATTACCTGCTTCGTAGTAATTTTCTATTTTTGTTTATAAGACTTTTGTCGCTGCGAGGATGGATTCGTATCTCCCCAGAAGCCTTCTGTTGATGACCGTATTTGGGAGCTAAGTCTTTGATACTTTCTTCCAGCTGCAGTTGCTTTCTTCTTGGTTTTCCTTCACATAATTTGCGATTTTTCTTCTTAAATCTTGAGTTCTTTTTTGTTTCTTCTACCTTCTGTTAATTGATTCGTTATTGTTGTAAATAGACAGTTTCCGCCACCTGCTATTTTCCTTACTTGAATTTTATGGTGGGTGGTGTACATGATTTCGCGTTCCATTCTGTTGCTTATGATTTCTTGCAGTCTTCCTGCTTCTAGTATAGTTTACGTTGATTTGTTTTGTATTTATGCTTACTTACTAACTATGAGTCCTACTTTTTGATCTATGTATGTATATGTACAAATCGCATGCGCTTATTGCCTATTACAGAATTTTTTAATGCTCGGTGCTATTATTATTTAGTTTCTATTTGCTATTTATGTATTACCTTATAACTATCTCATAAATATTTTATATACACGCTTTTCTTGCATCGATCAGTGTCAGTGGATCCTGTAAATATAATTTATAGCCCTCGAGCGGCTATCCCATTATTTCATTTCAACCGAAGGAAAAGTTTTGATTCCGCAAATTCTTTGAATGGTTTGCCGGCAAAACTACCTGCTAGAGGTCTAGTAACGCCTGTTAGCCGAAAATGAGCCCCATATTATAATTCGCGTTATAATCACTATACACACCTAATTTGGATGTACCATGAGATCGAAAAAAAGATGATTCTGAGCAGGCCTTGACTAGTACAACACGATTGGCAAGACTGATTTCAAAATGTGGCAGTAGGTTAGAGGTTAATAAATGTCAAATAAATTAAAACACAAAACAGTATTTATTTAGGGAACAAACTGAAAACTAAGATGAACACATGTTAGAGTAGGTGTTCAAAATGTGATCCTTCACTAGTATTACAACGATAAACTTAAATAATTCTGGAAACAAGATTGCAAAACTGACTTACATTTGAAATGTCACTGTCACATTATAATTCATAGGCATTCTAGAACCAGTGTAACCAATCGTGTTGTACTAGTCAAGGCCTGCTCAGAATCATCTTTTTTTCGATCTCATGGTACTAATAAGACAATTATTATTATTCGGTCTATGCTAAGCTAAACTACCTATCTATTGCTAAAATGCTACAGTTCTGACTTGGCTTTGCGGCAGGTAAATGTTCGGATTCCACCTGTGATTTCATCGTGGAATTACATGTGTGTGCCCGGTACCGTTGCTCGGATTTCCTTCTAGCCGTTCTTGTAGTTGAGCTTTCATCACTTGTTTACACTTATCATTTGAACTTATTTCTTTTTATTTAGGTACTTACACTAACCTGCTTTTAGTTTATTTTATTATTTGTTCATTAGTTTCGTTATAATTACAATTACTGGCACTTTGTCATTGCCCTGGTAGCTTCCGCGTGTAAGTTATACGATTTATTTTTTTAAATAAATCCGCATTTTCTAAACTCTTAAAAACAATGAAACAGCCAGAGAGCGTTTCGTAAAACGATGCGTTCTCGAACAACGTCCGCTTTAGACTCTATGAATTTTATAAAATTATTATTATTATTATTATTATTAAATAAAAAATTCTTAAAATATTCATTTAAGCGACGTATCGCCAATAATTAAATCGCTGCATAAATATATCGATATTTTTAGTATCTCATAAATATCGATACCGAAAAAAATTCGCAGTGGTAGTTTTGTCTTGTTTCTTTCCAATATGACGCAGGCATAACGGAAAATATGGTGTGTAAAAAGAGGATAGAATCGGAAATGTTGTCATATCTTGAAGGCCTGTGTTTTTTCTACATTTTTCCTAACATAAACTAAACAGAAAAGGACATTATTTTTAGTCTCAAGACATTGGCTGCACAAACAAAGTAAACGTTTTTAATTATCTTTTTTTTTATTACAGAAGTCCAATGCAGCATTTCAAGTCAAGTACAGTATCGAATCCAAGTTTATTGGGGAGTTAACATCAGAGAGCTGCATATTAAGCTGTGGCGACCATGGTCGAATCTTAGAGAAGCCTGCCTTAATGGTACCCTTTTAACAGGCTACTATCAACAACCGGGTCCTTCGCTAAAGTATGTTCTGTGCATTTCATCTTTATGTACTTAAAAAATATACACTTCTATGTTTTAACTAGGAAAGACCCACATTCAGATGAAATAATTACATTAAGTTTGCCAGCACCACCTTTAGATTTGGGAACTCCTCCGAGGCTTTGCTATCCATTAGTCATATTCCTTTTACGTCTGGATTCCGAAGAACGCGTTCATCCAGATGAAACTGTAGGTTTACATTTATGTAAATTAATTTTAAATGAATTCTAACATTTTTAATAGGTATCTCTCATTAACGTAGTTCACATCAAGGACTCTGTTTGTACACTACCTACCAGTATTTTAGCGCAATATTTGAAGCAAGCTAATGGCCAATTATCTTGCTTAAAACAGTTGTATTTAGCAACTGGAAATCCTGGTGGATATGAGGATAGTCAAATTCCAATGGCAGTTGCTGAACCCATCAATTCAGATTCTAATAATATACGACACACGTTACTTTGTCCAAGTAGTGAAGATACTGTATGGAATAGCGGAGGCGAACAATTATGTGTTGTTTGTCAGTATTTTCCTTTGTCTCGAGCGCTTTTACCTTGCAGGTATGATTATAGTGTGATTTTTTTAACAGAGCTAACCATACAAGGTGTGATTTAACCTAATATTTTTGATATTGTATTCTCACCTCGTGTTCAAATTTAAAGTCATCTCTTTAATTATTACGGCAATATCATGTTTTTCTTTTCAGCATCTTAAAATTCCATAATGCTAGGTATATGGTTTTATATTTATTTTAAATATGATTTACTGGAGACAATTATAAACAAAACAAACTTGCAGGTTTCTGAACTCAAACGCAATGAATTCTGATTTTTTCAAATAATTATTTTACATATTTATTATAAACTATTGAAATGTTGTGGTTTATTACCAATTCCAATAAAATTCCACGAGGGAGTATGGCCAGGAATATGGGGGGCTAAGACCTTCCCTAATCCACCACTGTGTTTCAGTTCCCAATTATTTTTAATGACTAGGTAGGCCACTTATTGGTTAATGGTTAATGCGATTGCAGAGTAGGGTTTTGTTAAGTCCCCAACCAGTCAGGCCTAATGTATTTCTTTGCAATCGAATTTGATCTTAATTGAGCAGGCTTAGACCCTTTACTAAGTTTAGTAGCCTGTAAACCAGATCTTTTTCCGAAATCGCTTCCCATCGGTTTCATTTGTCCGGCAGGTTGTGATGACGGCAATTTAATGCTTCTCATTCAAAGATTACGTAAAAGGCGGTTTCTTCCTTTTCATTGCATGCATATGTTTCCTTAGATTGCAGTGACCTGTTAGTATTCCCGTCGCAATTCTTAAGTTCATTCTGTTGAGTTTCAGTATTTCAGTCGCTAAAAGTTGAGATGGTCTTGCCGTCATCAATTTACTGTCTTTGTCATTGCACGCGGCTCCAATATTGTTGGTGTTGTTGCTTAATCCACTCAGTTATTACCTCATGTGCTGTTGTTTTGGTGATTCCTAACACTGGTTCAGGACCAATAACGTCTGCTATTTTGTTGCCTTCTATTCTCTTATGCCCGACACCCACACCAGCAGTACTCTGTTGTGTTTTGCCAGGCTCTAGCTGGTTTTAGCTCTTCCTTTACTTCGTCCAATTTTTTCATGACTGCTTCCATTTCTTCTGGTTCTACTTCAGCTTTAGTTTTACTTGTTGTTTCTGCTGTGGGATTTTGTTTTTTTGGGCTTCTACTAACTTTAGCACTTTTCCTGAAGGCTTGTATCTGCTCCTGTTCCCACTTTTCAAAGTCAGCTGGGTCTTCCTTATCTCTTTTCCTTTTTACCAGTTCTTTTGCGCTTGTTCTTCCTGTCCCTGTATAATCTTTTCCGTTCATATGGCCTCTTTTTTATTCACTTCCGCGCACTTTTTGCTACGCCCCTGCTTCGTTGTAAATTCCCGTTGTTTATTTTCGTAGCCCCTTGCTGTTCTTTGACTCGTCTCTGCGTTAGGTGCTCGTTTTCTGAGTTTTTACCCGTATTTTACCGATCGCCACACTCGAACACTACCTTTGTATCCAACTAAAGCTCGGCTTGGTCCGTTTACCGTTTCTTTGCTACGCCACTGTATGTTTGTGTGTGCGTCCTTAAGAATGCTCCAATCCGGTGGGTTTGTTTCGTCGTTTGCGTATTGCGCACTTCTACACTACACACTACAACTTTCGTAAACTCCTATCTGGAGCATAGGGCTTCCACAAAGTTGCGCCATCGGACTCGGTTTCGTGCTAAGGCTTTTATTTCGTTCCAAGTTTTCCCGTTGTCTTTGGCTTCTTTCAGTACTGTACGCCTACAGGTTGTCTGAGGTCTGCCTTGTTTATTAGAAATTGCTTTAGTGACCTTCCAGGTTTCGCAGCCGTATAGTAAAACCGATTTTACGTTGCTGTTGAATATGCGTAACTTGGTTTTTCTGGAGATGTAAGTCGATGACCAAGTTTTGTAGAGCATTCCAAATGCCTGTCTTGCTTTTCGGATACGGCTTTGGAGATCTTCTTCAGTTCCCCCTTTTTTTGAAATAATAGAGCCCAAGTAACAGAAGCTTTCCACGTCCTCTATTTCTTGATCATTAATGTAGAACTTGTTTAGATTGCCTATTCCAATTCTCAATAATTTTGTTTTAGGAACATTGATTCTAAGTCCTACTAGGGCTGCTTGTGTGGTTAAGCGTTGAAGTTTGGTTACCATATCTGCATATGTGTGAGATAAGAGGCAGATGTCGTCAGCATAGTGTAAGTCCTCCAATCGGCGTTGAAAGTTCCACGTTATACCTCTCCTATCATTGTTGACAGCTTTCATAATCCAGTCTAAAGTTAGGTTGAATAAAAGTGGGGATAGGGGACAGCCTTGCCTGACCCCATTTTTAATTTCAATCTTCTTGCTAACTTTACCGTTGTGTAGTATTTGACAGTAGTCGTTTGTGTAGAGATCTTTCATAATATTTTTTGCGCACCTCGCCCTTGTGATATTGTATTTTCGACCTTGACTTATCTGGTACCGCTTCAAAACAAAATCTTTACCGTTTATTTTTCGTTTAACCTTATCCGTTATCGCTCTGAAACTTGCCCGTTTTCCTTCTTTACACTTTCTTACATAGATTGCACTTTCAATCACTCCCTGAAAATAACTTCTACACCTACTAATTACTTCACTTTTATGCTGCTGTGTGACACGCCCGTGTGTTGGTAACGTCTCGACACGATCCTCTATAATATTACTTTCCCTAATTATCGGTGTTCGTTTCTGAAGGAGTAGTTTTTCAAAAACTTTGGATAGGATTGGTAGCAGGCTGATTGGTCTGTACGATAACAGTTCTCCTTTTGGCTTGCCAGGCTTATGGATCAAAATGATTGTGGCTACTTTCCACTGTTCTGGTATATATCGCAGTCTTAGCACCGCATTAAATAGTTGGGTGATATACTTGATTTCTTTCTCTGGCCACTCTTTGAGAGCTTTTATACCTATTATCTTAAAATTCTGTTTGTTTGCAGATGTCTTGTTTTTACTATTTTGTTTTCTTTGCTGTTTTATTGTCTCGTGAACCACTGTGCAGAAGACGAACCACTGAACAGTGGTTACTAACAGTTTCAGGAATATCATCATTTGTTTGAATTTACGTTTTTATAATATATGTTTAATTACCTACTCTTTATTAAAAAAAAACAGTATTTCAGGATTTTACAAAAAGATTAGGAAAGTCGATTCAGAAGTTTAACTATGTTTTGAAATATCAATATAGAAACAAATGTAAGCCTACTTACGACCTTGTATGGTTACATCTGTAAAATACAGTGAAACTAGTAATTATTTTGTGTGAATTTAATTAATTAATTGATTTTGCAGACATACATGTATCTGTGCGAGTTGTTTCGACAAGCTGGAACGTTGTCCTATGTGTAGAGGTCCGATAAAAAGTTACTTCTGTATTCGAGGAGAAGAGTACATGCCGATGCAGGCCACCCCTAAAATTACGCAGTCATCTTACAGTCCTCTATACTCTTGGCTTGATAGTTGGAACGATCGTTTGATAGACTTTCTAGGTTTTCAGCGGTAACACAATGATATTATTCCTTTAAAATTTAGATTGTTAAATTACTACAGATTTAATAGTTGCTTGTATATAATAATTTAATTATTTGCCCAACACTGAACAAGCAAATAATCGTATTTAATAACTTGCAGATTTTATTTTTTAAGATAGAACAAAATTTAATGTTAAAGTTATATGTAGAAATTTAGAGAGGTAAACACTGATTTGCCTGTAAATGATCTAATCTAACCTTACCTGTGATAAAATATACGTTACTTAATATCAGTTTATTGATTTTTTTTTAATTAGTAGTAGGTAGTAAAAAGGTAATAAATTCTGTAATTCCCTTTCGGGGAATAATAATGTTGTAAATTCCTTCCATATCTTTTTGTGTTCTGCATTAAAAATCTCAGCAACCTGGACCAGGAATCGAATCCGAGATATCTGGTTTACAACCTTGACGCCATCGAGGCCGGCAAAACAAAATAAAATATAAAACGGATGAATCGGTTACCTGTCGGATTCAACAGTATTTGTTTAATTTTATGTGAAAGTAAACGTGCAGTGCAATAATTGTGTTGTGTATATACGAAAATTTTGAAAAATATTACAGCATTACAGTGAAGGAAAAAAGCAATCCTGTTGCAGCAGATTTATACTTTAATCATCCAGATAGTCTCCAACCAAATATGAAGATATACCGGGTGTATCACTGAAACTCGGCGTGTCCCTATTTTTTAAATTATATTTTAGGATATTAAAATGAAATTTGGTATATGTAATATACTCTTTAAATTGCATTTTTTGACATGGAACACAAGTTTCTGTCACTTCCAGTTTCGCCAAAATTAACATCAACTTTGTTATTTTAAATGGAACACCCTGTATATTTATACATTTTTGGAATCTCCATTTAATTTTACGTATGCTAATATCAAGTTTGAAACATTTTGAACACAAAGTAAATACTTGCAGAAGAGTTTATTTATTAATCTAGGATGCCATGACCTGCGTAACATGAAAGTTAGGGTGCTCCGACACTCAAAACTATTATTTTAGAACTTCAACTGTAGCAAGTCTGTCACTTGTCACTTGCATTTCATTTTTTTGTCAATTGTTTTCAAACCCAGTGCCTAGATTTAAATATCCAAAATACCGTTTTTCTGAATGGAGAGTGTTATTCCGAATTAAATTTTCATATTAATCCCGCGTTATTGGTATCAATGAAATCCTTCAAAAACGCTCATTTTTAATATCAGAATGTCCCACCATAGCGCCATTGAAAAAATAGAGTTATTCTCGAAAAAGCATTTTTGCCAACTTTAAATCATTCTAATACAGCAACGAAAATAGTTGAGATTCTAAAACAATAATTTGTCTCAAGTGTTGGGGCACCTTGACTTTCATTTTGCGTAAGTCATGGCAGTCTACATGAATAAATAAAATTTTCTACAAAAATTTATTTTGTTGTCAAAATATCTCAAACTTGATACTAGCATACGTAAAATTAAATGGAGATTCAAAAATGTATAAATATACAGGGTGTTCCATTTAAAATAACAAAGTTTGTATTTGGAAAAAAATGTTGTTAATTTAATGTCCAACGACGAATGATCACCTCCAGATTGAAAAAGAATCCTGCCTGTTGAGAAATTTCAAACAAGCACTCGCTTAACACATTCACTGCCGATTAATATTTTGAACTCTCCCCAGTGGCCAATACCTTGTAATTATTCTGATACCTTTAATATTATTCATAAGCTACTGAAAAAGTTAATTCGGAAACTGACGATAAAATATTGTAGTAAAAACCTTTCCCTAGGTGCCTACTAATACAGAAGACGTTCGTGCGATGCCTACAGCAAAATACTAGTATAAAGCTACAGCAAAGCATCACGCCACGTGTGCGTGGTAGGCACCGCGCGAACATCGCCGACCACGCCACGTATGCGTGGTCGGCAGTGAATGTGTTAACGTAAATCTAACAGACATTCGACCTAGGTCTTTCATCGTTAATAATAAAATCCAAGTGAAATTCGGGTAATCATTACATATTTATTTGTTATTTACAATAATAAGGATATTTACCAACAGTATACTTTTATAAGCAGTACAAAACAATCAAATACCATAAAATTTCATTTACATATTTTTTTACACTATACAGAAATTATCAATTACATGTAAAAGACTAGATAACATAATACTTACTACTATGAAAACCAATCATTTGTCATTGCACCAAAGAAAGCAGCCGCTCCTGACCGTACTGAGCTAACGGAATTAGATTTCTTTACGGATTCGGATAACTTCAAGTTATTACCCTGCAAAATAAATTCTTATTAGGTAGGTACACACAATTACAGAATTTGCATAAAATAACCTTGTTAATGATCAAAACTAACAACATAAATAACAACCACATGCAGTTAATAAAGCTTATTAACTCAACTCATTTGAAAACATTCAAATTCAAATCACTGTTTACCTATTTCAGGCGTCGACTTCTTTCATAGCAGTATATGAAATGTTACTTTACTGGGTTCTGAAACCCAGAATTATCATTTAATAAATAAATTTACTATTAAACAAATGTTCATACATTATTCCGAAAAAAAAAATCGGTGCAAGTGAATTTTACAAAAAAATATTTAGAACATGTTTTTAACTGCGACATAGGCCTATATAGGAAAAATTAATAAAAGCTAATTTTTTGAAAGGGGTTGTAAATTCAACAAAGCCTCATGATCCGACAAGAGTCCGAAAATCAAATAAAATTTGTTAAAATATGGTTAAAAAATTAAAATTGTCCTGTAACTTTGTCACCTACAATAGTATATTATACACGACGCTAAAATGAATGCTATTATTACCGAAGATAATGTTTGCAATAGGAGCGAGCGAGTTTTGCAATTATCCGAGGTAATAGTAGCCATTATAGCAAGTCGTATACTATACTTTGTCCACGAACACAAATCGAAGAATTTTTAATTAAAATTTAAATAGCAACGCTACTAAAACCATGTGGTAGGACTATGTTAAACGAAGTGGTAGGATTAGAAACATAACCTATTTCCTTCATTATACACCATAGACAATGATGTTACCATGACACCGTGAATAATGATTATTCACTGCTGGTAGTGTATAATGGATAGCATTATGTTTGACCAAACACATGAATAATTGACAGATTATTGACTAGTCGTGGACAAAATTGTGTATTTCACTTAAAAATCGACTTAAAAAAAAACATTTAGCGTATAATAGTCCAGTCAAATGGTCGAAATAAACAGGCAAACTTTGCATTTTGGGTAGGCAGCTATTTATTTTTATCGGTGTGTAGAGGGGTCAGCGGTGAGTCTAAATCAGGGTTTTCGAGGTGGTAACCCCCTCCATTCGGCCGCCATCTTGGAAAGAAGGGTTAAACGGTTTTTAGGCTATATCTCTGTAGTCGGGAATCTCACAAAAAATTAGTATTGGTTTTTTTGTAGAAAATCGTATTATGTACAATTTTTATTCACAACTTTTTTACATAGCAATAATAACAAAAAGTTATAAGCCGGAGAAGACAAAAACTTAAGGACTTATAACTGTTTTATTATTAATGCTACGTAAAAATAGTATATTATTATATGAGCGATTATGACAGCCATTATTCACGAAGATGACGTTTGAGCCCACGAGCCGTTAGGCGAGTGGCACAAATCATCTGAGCGAATAATGGCCATAATCGCGAATGTAATACGATACTTTTTCTACACCTATTAAACAAATATATTAGACTCAAATTTGATAACTTAGCAATTTAAACAAGCAATATGACAACACACTTGGGCGTGTCACGCGAGTCGATTGTCAGCCGCAGAAGGAGTTGATCGCGGGCGATTTAAAATATGATTGGATTAGCGAAATATTGATTTTTGGATTTGTATATAATTAAATAGGTGTAGAAAAAAGTTATTAATAGAAATTTTAGAAAATATGGTTCTCTACAAAAAAGCTTTACACAAACTTTTTGTAAGACTAAGCTAATTAACCCTTCTTTTCAAGATGGCGGCCGAATGGGGGGGGGGGTTATATCAATAAAAGTTGTAGATAATGCGAATCTCTACAAAAAAGCCTTGTACAAACTCTTTGTAAGACTCACGGCTACAGAGCTATAGCCGAAAAATTAATTAACCCTTCTTTTCAAGATGGCCGCCGAGTGGAGGGGGTTACCACCCCGAAAATCCGGATTTAAACTCACCACTGACCCCCATATACATCGCAAAAAGAAAATCGCTGCCTACCCAAAATGCAAATCGAATTGGCATTTGACTGGACTAGTCCAATCAAATGGTCGAAATAAAAAGGCAAACTTTGCATTTTGGGTAGGCAGCGATTTTTTGACAATGTGTAGGGAGGTCAGTGGTAAGTCTAAATCAGGATTTTCGGGGTGGTACCCACCTCTCCATTTGGTCGCCATCTTGAAAAGAAGGGTTAATTAATTTTTCGACTATATCTCTGAATCCGTGAGTCTTACAAAAATTTGGCTCAAAACATTTTTGTAGAAAATCGTATTCTCCATAAATTTTATTAACAAGTTTTTTACGTAGCATTAATAATAAAAAAGTTGTAAGCCCTTAATTTTTTGTCTTTTCCGGCTTATAACTTTTTTATTATTAATGCTATGTAAAAAAGTTATTAATAATAAATAATAGATAATACGATTCTCTACAAAAAAGCTTTATACAAACTTTTTGTAAGATTCTCGACTACAGAGATATAGCCGAAAAACGAATTAACCCTCCTTTCCAATATGGCGGCCAAATGGAGGGGGTTACCACCCTGAAAACCCTGAATTAGATTCACCACTGACCCCTCTACATACTGATAAAAAAAAATTGCTGCCTACCCAAAATGCAAAGTTGAATTACCATTTGACTGGACTAGTATTTTTATCGTAAAAGAAAGTTGTATGTGCTGTCAAAATTGGCAAAGTATTACAATGAAATAATCGCATATCGTAGGAGCAAGAAGACAGGCAAAACTTAAACTACTACAAAGATATTCCAAAGAGAACGAGGAAAGTTACAAAAAAGCTAGGAATCATGCGCACAATGTATGCAGAAGGAAGAAACGAGAACAACTAACAAAGTAGATAACAGAAATAGAAGTCATACAAGAAAAAAGATATTAAGAAATTTTACGAAGACCTAAGACTAGAAAAACGGATACAAAACACCACCAGTGGCAATAAAGAATCTTCTTCGAGTGGCATGCTCTAAGCAGGGCGTTGCCGTCTCCTCTCCATATGGCTGTAGTGTGCTTGTCAAGTAGCCTACAGACATAGGGGACCTACAGGTTAATGTGGGGGCTCCAAACCACGGAAGTGCTTGCAGAGAGGACTTACTAGGCAGAATACCTCGGTGGTTTGCCATTGCCTTCTGAGGGAAGCGGTCGGGTGTTTTCGTTGTTTATGTGACCCTGGAAATCGAACCCAGGCTAGTCTCAGTGGTCAGACGCACGCTGAACCAGCACAGCCACGACTGCGACCAATAAATAAAAGAAAGGGAAACTATGTATAGACAAAGAAGAAATGAAAGATGCATGGAAAGAACACTTTAAAGATATATTAACCGAAAACTACCTGGAAAGAGAACAGCAAGATAAGCAAACATAATATGAGAACAAGGACAAAACAAGAGAACCCGAGGCAGAAGAAATAAAGAAATTTTGAAGATTTGACCTTTCCTTTCGGTTTTTATATATGCTGTGTTATTGTCATATATGGTTTTAATTAGTCTAACGTATTTTAATGGAATTCCTTGTTCAAGTAGCGCCGAAGTTATTTGGTTATGTTCGATGCTATCAAAAGCCTTAGGGTAATCAATTAATTATCTGGTTCACTGTGTGGATGTAGTCCGTATAGTAGCATTTGGTTTGATATGTAATCTGGGCCGGTAGCTTTTCCTTTTTTCAGTTTTTTAATTGCCTGTCTAAATCCTGTGTTGCTGAATTCTGGGATGATGTTTTTGTTTGTTTGTTGGGGTTATAAGGACATTTTGAGTTTGGTTAGTCTTCTGCGTGCTCTTATATATTTCTTTGAAAAAGGTGGTTGCTACCTTTGTTATTTCCTCTCTTCCACATTTGTTCCTTTTTGCTTTAAGATTTAGAATTCAGTTTTTCCCTCCCAGAACTGCTTTTTTCATTTTTTTTGTCGGTCCTGTTTCGTTTAAGATGTTTTCTATAATTTGTTTTCTTGCTTTTCTTATATCTTTTCTAAAGGCTTTCTTAGTTAGTTTGTTAAACTCACAGAATTCAATATGTTCTTTCATGCCCCTTGATCTTACTTGTTTCAGCGATTCTCTCTTGTTTATCATTTCCTTCGTCTTTTGCGCTTTTTCTTTTTTTGTAGCAGTGTTTGATAGCCTCTTTTATTCTTTCTCGCATTTCCTAGTATCGCCCGTTTTATGTATGGGTAATATCACCGTTTGTGTCCAATCTCTTGGCACCCTTTTGCTTTCCCATACCGCATTTAGTAGTTTATGAAGAAAGCGTATTCCGATCTCACCCATGTATTTTAACATCTCAGCTTTTATACCATCACTTCCCGCTGCTTTGCCATTTTTCAGTCGTTTTATGGCATACTCTACTTCCTACAGCTTAATATTTTCATCGGCCAACTGTCTCCCTTCTTCATTTATTTGTACATGTTCAGTTGCTTCAAGGAGTTCAAGAAGATAAATGGTAGAATATCGTACTTAAGAATTAAAAACAGCATAGCTAATATTACAATCATAAATGCTTATGCATAGACCTAGCAACCGATAGCGAAAAAAAAAAGTTTTACGAAAGGAAATATCAAACTTAATTTAACAGATAATCTGCAAGCAATGTTTGGGAATGCAACAGCATCGGCAAATCGTATGAACACAGTAATTAAAAATTTTGAGGTTACGTGTTATTTGTTTTGTATCTTGTCAATATAACATTTGCTGAATCTAGCGAAGACATGAGTTTTAATTCCATAGTTGTCTGAGGACAACTTTAAATTTGATCAAGAGGTAGAGTAACAAGATTCTTTACACATGGTGCAGTATGTACGTATTAAACGGCGCACCAATCACGTAACCCGCAGAGTCAGGCCGGATTGTGTATTGCACCCGCAAAGACCACGTACGCTGAAGCACCAGCCTCAACATCGAAAGGTAAAAGCGGTTACAAATACAGATACTTTATATTTACTTAAACGTTTTGTACAGATGGCGCTACCTTCAAAGGCCCTATTATTTTTTCTGTTTTTAAAAAGTTTGGTTATTTTTGCGACAGAGGTATACATGTTGTATAATGGACAACGTTATTATTTACTAATTTTTACATAAACTTCTAATTCATTAAAAGTAGTACATGAAATAATACTTCTGGGCCAGGGGAATTGAGCACAATTTCATAGCAAAATCTATTAAATAACACTTACAAACCGATAAAATTTGGAGTTTGTAAAATCTTGTGCCGAATTCCCAAAAAACTATAATCAGCATTGACTCACCTTAAAATCATTCTGCGATGTCGAAACTGACTGGGCTATTTTTTGAGTAGGTGCAGTAACTGGAAGAAGTGGAAACCAAGAGGTCGTAGAAGGAATGCTTATCGCTAGTACGGAAGGTTCTTTTTCGTGATCTTTATTTTTTTCAAACATTCCTAAACTTGCTAACTGACCCGCACTTGGCAACAGACATCCTAGAATCACCTAAAAACCAACTCTTACTTTACACAAATTAAACTGTTAAAACATTAAAATCATACCTGCGATTGCAAAACGCACATTTTTATATTGTTTTGCAAGTACGAATAAAATACATCTAAATCAAAAGGGTCGACTTTTGAGCGAAATTTATCACAAATATTTTGGGATTTCGATACAAGCTGTAGGTTTTCCCGGGGAATACATAGGGTTGTAATATATTTAACATCGAAAAGAAACTGTAACGCTTGGGTTTGATTCAATTCTAGATTTGACAACGCTTCGTATTGCTGTAAAACCATTTGCATATTTGTTTCTATGTACTGTAAATGTATTTGTCTCGGCAATGTATGTGGAATTACTGCACTCATATGGTTACTTATTTCTGCAAGTATTCGTTGAAGGCAAAGGCTTGGCTGCGATGGTACCTTTATTTGAGATTTAAATACTTTTTCATCTGTTTGTTCTTGGATTTCTAAATTATCCCACTTCTGTAAGAAAAATATAAAATTAGTAATTTAATGGGCTTTTTGAAAATTTCATTTAACACGTTGACTGCCCGCAACGCGACTCACGCGTTCCCAAGTACAACGCTTCTGTGCCCAGAACGCGGCTCCCGCGTTCTTACTTATCCCGTGTTTTATGTGGTTTTTAAAGCGGGCACTGCGTTTATGTTGCTGATTTTTGGTGGGCACACAGTGAAAGACTTGTAGAAATGAAATTCAGCGGCGGTTTCAGATTTTAGTTTCTTATTAGCTAGATTTGTTAGTTATTATCTTGATATAACAGTGAAGCTATACAGATGCATTTTTGGAATATTTACGTAATTTTTAAAGATACTAAAAGAAAAGAAAAAGAATTCTTTTAACATTCTTTCTCATTTAGGTTTTTCAGAACTGCATATAACTAAAGCAATACGCGGCGGTAAGCGGTAAGGCCGAGTGTTCTACTCGTTCGGTACCCGCGTTGTGGGCACTGGACAGGGATTAGGCTTCCCATGTGCCCACAACGCGGCTCCCGCGTTTTTCTGATTTTTTGCTTATTTAAAATTTTTTCGACAATAATACATGTTTAATGTTAACAAGAGCTCACATTAGTTGACAAGTTTAAAAAAAAGTGGGGGGCACCTGGGGTGTTGCAACATTATACAGTGGGCAGTGAAAGTGTTAAACATGTTGGCAGTATTTGTTAGAAACTTATTTAAACTCGAGAAAAAATATATAAATAAGTATGTTGGTGGTCAGAATAGCTCATTTGGGTATGTGTTGTTAGTTAACTGGCTAGTAAGAGTTTAATTCCAGAGGTTTGTTAACAAATTTGATTAGGTTAAACCTGTAATAATAGTTAGTATAGTCCAATTGGCGATCCAGGTAATGCGCGTCATCAGTCACATGATCAACGGTCGGCGTTACCAATAATGCGCCATAAAAAACTACAAAATGTAATCATCATCATCAATTGAACATGGAGCAGATCCCCGTGGATCAATCCTGGATTACGCCAGGCCCACCCCATGCCAATAAGGTGTGAAGGAATTTATTATGATAGGTGGGATTGGGAGCACTGTATAACGTTAACATGCCTGTGACGCCTGCCACAGAACACCGCTTCTATAGTGCAAGGTAGTTAGTAGATCATATATTCAATGGGAGTTGAGTATATGACCGAAATGGTTAGACAAGTGTTGTTTTTCCTCTTATACTGACACTATTTGTAGTATTACCTCTAGTTCCTAAATCTATGGTATGGAACGCCTTAGCGCAGACATGCCTGCCCTGTTACATGTTACTTTATTCTAGCAGACGATATGACCAATGAAATGCGAACAGAGGCAAATCAAGGCCAATTTGCGTATACCCAAAAAGACGCCAAGGCCGATGTAATTTTTGTAAATTAACCAATTAATGACTAAAGCTTTGGTTTCCTAGGAAGCGGTGCCGTCATTTAACGGCCGTAAAAATACGGTGGGTGACGTCAGAAAAACGGTGAAAAAATACGGCCGTCGTGAATTATTCCGAACTGTTATGTCTATTTTAACTGGACTATATACACAAGACACACCGCCAAAAAACGTTGCTGAACTGATTCGTACCGTACTGCCCCTCCGCTTCAGATGAGACCTTTTACGGCCGCTAAATGACGGCACCGCTTCCTAGGAAACCAAAGCTTAATACAACGCATATAAACAAGGGTGACTTTGTGTTTGAAGAAGTTGCCAGTTTCAATTATCTTGGAGTGTTAATAAATAACAGACTTGACAGAGAGGAAAACATTAAGAAACGTATACAAGAGGGTTACAAGGCATATTACAGTAATTCCAATGCCCTAAAAAATAAGAAATTAAGTAATAATAATAATATAATAATAATAATATATCTTTATTTAGCTAAGCTAACATCATACATATATCGGTAACATCTATCACATTAGCTCAAACCCCCTTCTTTCCTAACCCCTCTTACTAATAATCCATTCCCTTACTTTAGCCTTAAACATATTTACATTAGTTGACTGCTTAATGCCATCATCCACTTCATTATACATCACCATCCCCTTAACAAATAAAGAATTATATCCCCCACTAGTAACCACATTATGTACATATAACTTATTTCTACTTCTTGTATAATAGTTATGCACTTCTCTACAAAACACGACATATTTATCAAAATAAACTGGCATTACTCCCTTGAGTATCTTATAAATAAAAACTAACACTTGATAATGTAACAATTCTCTGACATTCATCCATCCTAACCTATTTAACATTTGATTTGATCTTGTATACCAATTACACCTCAGAATTAATCGCATACCACGATTCTGCAAAATTTGTAATCTATGACTGCCTCCTTGATTTACTAGATATAAAACTGTCCCACAATTGTAAAAATATGGCAAGATAATACTATTATAGATTGTTTGTCTCGTATAAATAGATAACGACTTACTCACCCTTGCTAGCACTCCCAATCTTTTACCAATTTTACCACATCTATAATCAACATGATCATTCAGATTCAACTGCCAATCCAACATTATTCCTAGGTACTTAATTTTATCTAAAAATTCAATTACCATTCCATCAATCCTTATTCTAATTCCACTATCTTTAATTCTTGTATATACCCTACTGTTAGCAATACACATAGCCTTAGTTTTGGCAATATTTATTTTCAGTTTATTCACCGCAAACCAATCACTAACTCTTACCAATTCACTGTTTAATCTCTCTATCACTTCTATGATATCTTCTCCATCTCAGAATACAACAGCATCATCAGCAAATAGATGACATTTACACAAATTGAAAACATCACCCAAATCATTGACATAAAGAGCAAACAATAGAGGCCCCAACACACTCCCCTGGGGCACTCCCACCTCTACATCTCTTTCCCTAGACACCACTTCACCACATTTTACTCTTTGCTTCCTTCCTACCAGGTAATTGTTTAACCATTCCCAAGCTTCTCCATCAATACCATAAGCTCTCAACTTCCCCATTAATCTTTTTGTATCCACAGTTTCGAAAGCTCTTTTCAAGTCCAAAAACAAAACAACTACCGTCAATCCTTTATCTCTATATTCCTTCCAGCTACTAATCACACATTGAATTGCTGTTTCGCAACTATGTTTTGCCCTAAACCCTGACTGAATATCCAACAGAATATTATTTACTGTAATGTATTCCAGCAGCTGATTATACACAACTTTTTCCAATATTTTCTCCATTGCTGGCAGCATATTGACTGGTCTGAAATCTTCACAATTGACAGAATTACACACTTTTCTAATTGGTATGATAGTCGAGCTCTTTAGTCTAGCAGGTATTATAGAACTTTCCAACGATGAATTAATTAAGTTAAGTACAGGCCATTTCAATTCCTCAAAATATTCCTTAATGAATCCAACAGGAATTCCATCTGGACTACTCTTATTTGTCATGCCAAAAACGACCTCTTCCAATTCCAGTTCATTAATTACTCTAAAGTTACTAAGATTGCTAAGTAAATTTTTCACCTCAAAATAAGTATCACAATGCCTAATTGATAAGACAACATCTTTTATACTTTCTGTGAAGTACTCATTAAAACCATTAACTATTCCCTCCAAATCGTCTACTTCTTGCGCCTGAAATTTAATAACAGAGTAACTTGTATCATCCTTTCCCGACACTAAGTGTTTCAATATTCTCCACATTTCCTTGGCGTTATACTTATACTTATCTACCTTGTTTTCGTAATACCTTCTCTTTTCTTCCCTTATAGTTGATACTGCTTCATTTCTTAAATCTTTAAATTGCTGCCAATGTACCACATCATTAGTAGTAATAAACCGCTTGTGCGCTCTATTACGTCTCTTTATAACATCCTTCACCCTATTATTAACCCATGATTTACTATTTCGTACTTTAATCTCTTTCTTTGGCATTATTATTTCAATTACATCACAAAGATTTTCAACTAAATTATGCAATTTTTCTTCCATATTACGTATTTCATATCTCCAATTGATACTTCTAATACAGTCGTAAGATTCCTCTCTACTCAGTATTGTTTTTCGAATTGTCTTACTTTCATATCTCTCTTCCGCTTTAGTTTCCACTGTTAATGTTCTATGGCACGTATATCCCGGATCACTGATAATTCCAACCTTCAAGTTCTCGTCATTTGATATGATTAGGTCTATTGTAGTTCTACTATTTTCCAATATATGTGTATGTTCAGTAACTAATTGTACTAGCCCACACTCGCTTAGCCATTTCCTTAGCCTATTGGTATATAGGCCATCATCATTCCAGTCTATATTAAAATCTCCTATAATAATTAGTTTTTCTAATCCTCTCCCAATTAAATCATCACACAGCTCCTCAAAATACTGTAAAAATTGCACTTTTGAACTATTCGGTGATCGATACACACCCACTAATATACACGATAATCCTTTACAATTAACTTTACAAACCAGCACCCAATAGTTTTTTTGTAGCACATCAGTCCTTAATATTCTGTAGTTAACATCTGATCTTAAATAAAAAATAACCCCCCCTGTACTTCTACTATTCGAATCCGCTCTCACAGTATTAAATCCATCCACTTTAATTTCAAAGTCCTCAATCACCTCCGTAACACAGGTCTCACTTAGAATAACAGCCAGTGGTTTCCACTTTCCCATGAAGAACTTAATTTCATCTAGATGAGCTACAACACTTTGCGCATTAAATCCAACTATCTTAGTATTACTTAACTTGCTTCTTCCTAATTGCTATAACTTGTAGTCAATTCTATCTCTCCTTCTATCCATTTGTCCCTTCATTGTTGGACACCGTACATCATATACACTATGCTTATCATCTAAGTTCAATTCCAGTTTTATGTTAGCTTCCATACAGCAAGCACACCTCACTTCTTTAGATTTGCACTCTTTATCTTTATGGCCCTCCACCCCACATTTTGCACAACACATCTTATTATTACAATCAACCGCTTTATGATTAAATTTCAAACATTTAAAACACCTTAACATTGCCACATGCTCAAACACCTTACATATTTCCCAATTAACTTTCAGTTTTCCATTTTCCATTATCCTATTAAACAAATCTGCATTAACCTCAATTATAGCCATGTATCTTGTTCTCATTTTTTGTTATTACTTTTATGACTATTTCACCATCCCTTATTATCGGCGCATTCTGCTTTATAATACATTCTTTTAATTCATCATCACTATAATCTTCAATTATTCCTATAATCTTTAAACATGGTCTTATTTTTTCAACTGCAATCGTTTTATACTTCCCTCCAAGTTTCCTAACAACTTCATCTTTTAACTTCTGTCTATCACAACTTCTTTCACAATTTATAGCAATATTACCATTTCTAAAAGTTTTCACATTTGCTATGCCTATTTTGAGATCTGTTAAACTAATTTTCCCTTTTACCACTTCTTTAGTTCTCTTTCCATCCTGCCCTTTACTTTCTTTAGGTTGAATCACTAACGTTTCGTAACTTCCTAACTTCTTCAGTCTTTCTGCATAAGTCCTCTCACTTGATTTTTCAGTATTTCTGGTATCACCAATATTACATTTTAATATTTTCACTTCTTCTACAACCTTTTCGACTACATCCTTCAGTCCACCAACCTTTACCAACTCTTCTTTCACCTCTTTCAACTTCACATCCAGTAAATCACTATTTTCCTTTTGTATTTTATTGCCCCATTGCTTCAATGCCTCATCCACCTTCATTACCAGTACATCTTCCACTCTCTCTCCCTTTAGCTTTTCTAGACACTCAGTACAAAAATACTTGAGCGCTCTTTCCTTTTTCAGTTGTAACACTCGTACTTCCGATGAAGTAAAAGATTCCATCGAACACTTTTCACACAACAACTTCTTACATCCATCACAAGCAAAGCATTTATCCCCTACTTGTCTTTCATCAATCCCCTTAATAGCACATTTAGAGCATTCCATTATTACTTTTTATTCAATCTAACCTTACTTTCACACAATGTGATCACCTTATTATCAAACAGCAACTTTTCTTTCGTGTATTCTTAATTCACTTTAATACAACTAAAATAAGAATACAGTATAACTCGCTTATAACGTACTCGTCGGGACCATGACAATCAGTACGTTATAACAGAAGTACGTTTTAAAAAAATTGCACTAAATTAAAAGAAAATTTTATTTTTTGAACAATTCACACAAACACAAGTACAGTACGCACGATGAAAGATTGCTTCGGGTGACACAGATTAAGTTCGTGCATTCGGCATCTAAACAATAGCCAAATGCTTTGTGATGCTTTCCTAGCGGCGTCGTATAATTCGGTTTATTTAAAGTGTGTAACTACAGGTAATGTGAGTCACCTCGGAATTCACAATACTTTTGTATGGCATTTTAGTGGTTTTTAATTACTCTACAAATCATTAAACTACACAATACGGCATTAATTCACTGAATAAACAATATTTAAGAAACTTGTTTTTTCATGCAGTACATGTGATGCAGTTTAGCGACGACGCCACTGAAATCAGTAGTTTCCCGGGCCTTGCAATTAAAAAATTAGACGAGTGCATACCCGACCTTGGGGCAATATTTCATCGTGTATACTTGTATTCAGAAACATATACAGGGTGTCCACACACTCACTTCACAAAAGAAAACTGCAAATTCTAGAGCTCATTTTATGTCGATTTGACGTAAATCACCTTATCCAAAAATGCTTGCTAAGGGAGCTAGAGCTCTTTGAACATGAAAAGTTCAAATCGATTTTTTTCGAAAACGGTGCGTCATAGCGACTTCAGATAAGGGCATCATTTTTTTATAAAAAAATCGAAATTTGTTAAATATTATGTCAAAATGGCGAAATTTTCAAAGACAAAAAAGTTATGAATAAAAATGTCCAATACCCCTCCCAAACGAGCCGCTTATGACTACAATTAAAAAAATCGTATTTATGCCATACGATTGAGCATATTCCACGAAATAAATGTACAGAATGTTATCACTTAAAAGGAAACCGCGTTGAAGATATTTGGATTAAACCGATGTAAGGGCGCCATCTTTAAAGAGCTCTAGCTCCCTTAGCAAGCATTTTTGGATAAGGTGATTTACGTCAAATCGACATAAAATGAGCTCTAGAATTTGCAGTTTTCTTTTGTGAAGCGAGTTTGTGGACACCCTGTATATATTTAGGTACTCAGTTATTTTCAAAAATCTGTTATGAGAGTCTGTTTATATAATTGTACGTGAGAAAAAGGCTAGCAATCGACTGAGTACATAGATGATGAGATTTCGTCTTGTAAACTATTTCTTAAACTCCGGGGAATACCCGCATTGTGTACTCTGCGATTAAAACTATTATGCGACTTTTGCTGATTTCACATTTTAATAGTAAAGTACGTTATAAGAAGTCTGTAGCAAAAGAAGTACGTTTTAAATCCCCGCCGGATGAGCTCCCAAGTACGTAATAACCGAATGTACGTTAAAAGCGAGTCCGTTATAAGCGTGTTATACTGTATATAGGACGCTTATAAGACCCGTAGTTACATATGCAGCAGAGGTTATGGCTCTATCCAAGAATAACGAGGAACAACTGAAGATCTTCGAAAGAAAAGTAATGCGAAAAATACTGGGACCCAAAAAGATAGGAGAAGAGCTATGAAGCAGATAGAATCAAGAAATATTGGAAGATCTAGAAGGAGAAGATATAGTGAAGTTCATAAAAAGCCAAAGGATGAGATGGTATGGACATGTACTTAGAAGCGAAGATAAAATATAATTAAGTCCTTAACAAAGTGGAAGCCCGCATACAGCAGAAGAAAAGGAAGACCCAAAAATACTTGGAGAGAAGATGTAGAAAAAGATTTGAGAACAATAGGCATATCAAACTGGCAGCAAAAAATTAACAGGGCAGAATGGAGAACAATAGTAAACCTAGCTAAAACACATGATAAACTATGAAAATTAAGAAACACGGAAAAGGGAGTAATCCACCCTGAGGAAATGGATTAAAAGAGTTCAAATTGAACGGCTATATTCCTTATGGAATGGAATGCCATTTATTATTATTTATCAATGTTTTAAGATGCTTATTCCATTCCAAAATACCCCTAGCTTTAATGTTAACAGGCGAGATTCTCTTCTCAACAGCATTAATATGTTACCGTAAATCACGGTTGAATGACGTAATTCAGGCTCGAGGACATACACACTATTAACAATTTACCAGAAGGTCCATTAACAACAGCCACCTTTATTTTTTTGCAATTAAGAGAAAATCGATTTGCACTGTTTCTGTTACTTTTTCAAATTAAATTTATTTGTGAGTTTATTTGTCTTATTTCCTTAGCTAATTTGTGCATGCCGTATCAACAATGAATGGTTCTTCAACCTAATGCCAATCTTTAGTTAAATTAATGAACGTCTAAGTGCTTTTGTGAAATATTTCAAGGTGGCCAGTTTTTTTTGCCGGTCAGTGTACATTTATTAAAGTAAAAGAACCTCATTAACGACCAAATGACTGAGCTAACCGGCTGTTAATAATTGTAAACAAAAGTAACATTACAATATGTATAAACACAACAAAACCTATTAGATAAGATTTCGACGTTTTGTGAATTTGCTTTTCACAATAAATATTATTATTATAACTTAAAATATGAATGGAAACTTCAGAAAATAAGAAAAAAGGGGCCTCAATACCACAATCCATAAAACAAAAAGAATACTTACTGGTAATATATGCAGCATATCAAGCATACTAATTCTTTTCAATTCGCTTGCAATTTCCTCCAATTCACCAATACACTTAGTTACCCAATTCTGCCAAAACTGAAGACTGTATTTATTAAAATTGTTACAATTCTTTTCCCATTCGTCATTGTGACCATCACAAGAACAACATTTCTTAAAATTTGGACAAAGTTCACCAAGTGCCTGTAAAAATCTTGCGCATACTAAAGATTTTATAACATAGGCTCGTTTATCTCCTTCTGACTGTACATATTTTTGCAGATAAGAGGTTAAGCTGCAACCAATGTAATTATTAAGTACGATTTTCCCTTAATTAATTTTAAAATGTTTTTCCAATGGCTTACTTGTTCGAATTATTACTGCATTCTAATCGTAAATAATCTTCTAACTCGATCTTATCTCCATATTTCCTGTCACATACGATTCCTTTCCTCGGAAGTGCTATATTTTCATTTACAGCATTATACTCGATCCCATATAGGTAGAAAGAAAGGTCCTCGAGTAGATCCAAATATTTTCGATCTAAATGCGTACACAGCTTTACAATACTGGAAGAATATCCTTTAGTTTTCATGGAAAGATCTATAAAACAATTCAAATGATCAGTATTTACTTAAGTTAATATATAAAAAGTACTACCTGTGTGTTTGTTTTCAGTTCGACTAACATCGTTATCGTCTTCTTTCCACGAATACCATCGTAAATCACATTCAGATGGTTGTGCTTTTATTGCATCATCCAAAGTTTTACTAATACTATTTTGTAAATCAATAGAATTCTTTGAAACTTTTTTGGCTATTAATGTTTTGGCCCTTTTTGTGATTAAAGTTTGGAAGAAATAAAACCACACGTGAAAATTGCTTGGTAAATTAGTATCAACGCATACAGTTTCCCAATTTGTCGGTAATTCTGTAAAAGTAATTTTAAGAAAATCATATAAAAGATTAGGTTTTCATTACCGATTTTTAAAGCTTCTTCACGAATTTTATGCAATCCTTTTATATTTGTTATTAATTCTAATGAACTTTCTAGGCCCTTCTGAACATCTTCAGCGGTGATTATTAACCAATTTTCAATCATTGCCGGAACTTGATCAACGGCAAATGTTTGGTTTAAATTATTCCATTTTGGTCTAAAATAATTCTGGATAGTTTAAAATTTACTACAAACAAAGAAATTACGTATACCTAAATTGTTTTATTAAATCAGGAATGTAAACAACCAATGGGGTAGCTGGTATAGTTATTTTCGATACGGTCGATGGTGCACTTTCACTTACTATACTTTCAAGCTGTTGCCAAATAAGTCCACGTTTGGTGTTTTGAAAATCTGCAATCGAAACAAATATAGTTAATTATATCTAAGTTAAATAATATTAAAAAGGATTTATATATTTACACCTACTGATAAAACATTCATAAAGTAAATGGACGGTAGCAACAAGGCATCTGAGCATAGCCGTTACTTGTGCACGAACACTACTGTGTGGTTCATTTATCACCATTCTTAAGGCAGTTTTACGAAGATCGATAAACATATTAATTAGTTCTGAACCATTTTTATACTGTTCTAATAGCATTAAGGCATTTAAGTTACTACTTGTTTCCTATAAAAATATACAAACTATAAAATCATAAATCTTTTTTAAATCAACTTACCTCAGCACTAAGTTCGACAGTTTTTAATTTTTCTGTTGCTCTTTTTAGAATCCTATTTCTTAAAGCATCTATGTCTGACTTCATTCTTTTTAAAATCGGTAATTTGCTTAAAATCTCCTTGCTAAGCAATTGCAACCCTAATAATAAAAACTAATACTAAACATTTAAACCGTTCGAATAAAAACATCTTACCAGTATGTATATGTTGACCTAATAAAAAAATTTGTGCAGCTTTGGAAAAATCTTCATCTTCTAGAGCCATCCATATTTCATTATTGACAGCCATTGCTAAACGAATTTGCATTATAATTGTTCGTTCACCGATGGTTTTCCTGAAGTCCAAATATACAATATCACGAATAAAATATTACGTAGATAAACTGACAACTAAATAACTTACGTCTCAGCAACTTTTGTACTACTGACATGTTGCGTAGAAGCCTCTGCGATTAAAATATCACACCTGTTCGTAATTTTCTGAATGGTATCTACGATACCCTCAGATATACTTTTCATTGATTTAATGGCATCCGAAGCTGCTAATACATCTTTATACCGGTCGCTAAATTTATTAAGTAAGTTAATTAAAGCATTAAAAACAACAAATAATCAGAAATCATACCCAACCATTCCCCGCAACTCAATCCGTTTCTTCTCAATTTCTGCATCGAGTAACTTTTCTACCTCAACTATATCATTTATTGTACGCTCTTCAAATAACTTATCTACATCTAATTCAAGTAAATTATAACTGGCCATTTTAAATAAATTATTAATAATATAAATTTTATAACCTATAATACAATTTTTCGTGTTTACGTCAACGTCATCTGCTTTCGTATAGTTTTAAGTTATATGCACATGGGTACGGTCTACAGTCCTACCATTGTGATAAAGTTGTATTAAAAAATGTAGGAAAACGAATGAGGTTCGTAAAAGTACAGGTGACACTGGTAACAGGCGATAACATGACTTCTTATATTAATAAGAACAAAGGGTCTTATATACAAACTTATCTACATCTAATTCAAGTAAATTATAACTGGCCATTTTAAATAAATTATTAATAATATAAATTTTATAACCTATAATACAATTTTTCGTGTTATCGTAAACGTCATCTGCTATCGTATAGCTTGAAGTTATATGCACATGGGTACGGTCTACAGTCCTACCATTGTGATAAAGTTGTATTGAAAATGTAGGAAAACACGAATAATGAGGTTCTTAAAAATACAGGTGACACTGGTGACAGGCGATAACATGACTTCTTATATTAATAAGAACAAAGTGTCTTATATACAAACTTATCTACATCTAATTCAAGTAAATTATAACTGGCCATTTTAAATAAATTATTAATAATATAAATTTTATAACCTATAATACAATTTTTCGTGTTATCGTAAACGTCATCTGCTATCGTATAGCTTGAAGTTATATGCACATGGGTACGGTCTACAGTCCTACCATTGTGATAAAGTTGTATTGAAAATGTAGGAAAACACGAATAATGAGGTTCTTAAAAATACAGGTGACACTGGTAACAGGCGATAACATGACTTCTTATATTAATAAGAACAAAGTGTCTTATGTACAAACTTAAAGGAGCAGTTCGGGTTAAAATCAATCACCTCGTTTACAAGATGTATCACTTGCAAAATCGTCATCTGCGAAATTCGAGACTTCTTAGAAGTAGGTATAATTTTGCATCATATTAACTAAACGAAAATTTTCCACTCAAAAATGTTTGAAGCATACTACACTATATTTTGAAGCTAGGAAGTTTACTTTATTAATTTTAGGTTCGTAAAATTTTAACCGTTGTAGATTTGTTACAACTAAGAAATGTGCGAATCAATCGTTCAGCACCCTATAAAATCACATCTTTGAGGCATCTGACTTATAATTTTATTAGCTAAAAAGGAATTTAAAAGTTGAAAAATAAGTGAAGGATTTTCTAGAGAGACTTGTTGAAATATTATATTGTACCTATTGTGTTTGTGGTTATGCAACACCAAATACTTACGTATTTAGTTTTAGTATGTTAAAAACCCATGTCCCACTGTAAAAATTTGTATAAAAATTTGTATAAAACTTGTATACAAACGGTTTTTATAGTGTGACAGCACGCAGTTTTTATAAAAATCACGTCACGGTAAAATAATTTTATTGTGTTTCTATTTTGATGACGTCACGTAAAATGATTTTGAGAATACAACAGGTTCTATAATTTTGACGAACGCAGGCATTTGATTGGTTGTTGATGACCTTCGCCGCCCGTGTCAGCTGGAAATTCAAATGTCGCCGCGTAAAGTGCATTAACCTCAATCATTGCTTCCGGCAAAGTATCATAGTTTGTGTTTGTTTGGTAGCGTAAATTTTATTAGATTATTCTAAATTAAAAAATGACAGGAACCTGGTCCAATAATATAGATAGAAGAAATAGATGAAGTGGACCAAATTGAAGTTGAAGCAACTGATGCAGTTAATCCTTTGGACGAGGATGACCAAAATAAAAATACAGGGAAAAATTTTACATGTGACATTTGCCAATTTAAAGCGGCTCGTAGATCCAAACTTCAAACTAATAAAAATATGCATTTAATAAAAACGCCATTTATTTGTAATGTATGTGAATACAGGACTATTATTAAAAAAAAAATTCAACGGCATTTGTGTGTCCATACTGGAGAAAAACCTTTTGCTTGTAAGTTATGTGAATATAAAAGTACAACGAAAACCTATTTAAATACACATATGAGAATTCATACGGGTGAAAAACCGTTTGTGTGTAATATATGTGGACATAAGTGTACGACCAAAAATGATTTGAAGAGACATTTAAATATTCATACAGGAGAAAATCCATTTGCCTGTAAGTTATGTGAATATAAAAGTACAACAAAAAGCTATTTGAATACACATGTGAGAATTCATACGGGTGAAAAACCGTTTGTGTGTAATATATGTGGACATAAGAGTACGGCCAAAAAGAATTTGAAGAGACATTTAAATATTCATACAGGAGAAAATCCATTTGCCTGTAAGTTATGTGAATATAAAAGTACAACGAAAAGCCATTTGAATACACATATGAGAATTCATACAGGAGAAAAACCATTTGCCTGTAAGTTATGTGAATATAAAAGTACAACGAAAGGCTGTTTGAATGCACATATGAGAATTCATACGGATGAAAAACCGTTTGCGTGTAATATATGCGGATATAAGAGCACAAACAAACAGTATTTCAAGAGACATTTAAGTATTCATACAGGAGAAAAACCATTTGCCTGTAAGTTATGTGAATATAAAAGTACAAGGAAAAGCTATTTGAATACACATATGAGAATTCATACGGGTGAAAAACCGTTTGTGTGTAATATATGTGGACATAAGAGTACGACCAAACAGGGTTTGAAGAGACATTTAAATATTCATACAGGAGAAAAACCATTTGCCTGTAAGTTATGTGAATATAAAAGTACAACGAATAGTTATTTGTAAGCGGCCGAGGCAAGACAATCTCGAGGGCGCTAAAGAATTTCGCGGCCGAAGTATACACAACATTTTTTGTGCAGCCGTAAAAAATACATAATTACAAATTTTATTTATATCCCCCTGTCAACGTCCATGTCCATATTGCTGTTAATAGTGGCGCCACCAACGGTAATGTAAATTCCCAATGGAAATAACATAAATAAAACCAGCGGGCCTTGAATAAAACAATGAGTTTTGTGAAAAAATTCGTAAAAATGTCAGATAGCGAGAGCGATATTACAATTTCTTGTACTCCTCCAGAACTAAAGAGCATTATAAATTCTGCGCTTGATGAATTAATACCGGAAAAGTCTAAACGGCAATATGAAAAATGTTACAGTGACTTTAAAGATTGGTGTAACAATAAAAATGTCAAGACGGCGTCCGAAAATATATTTTTGGCTTATTTAATGGAAAAAACAAAGATTTTAAAAAGTTCAAGTTTATGGAGTACATATTCTATGTTAAAGTGTATGCTTAACGTAAGGGATGGCATTGATGTAAGGAAATTTCTAAAAGTGGTACCTTTTTTGAAGAGAAAATCAGTAGGTTATCAGGCCAAAAAGTCGAAAGGTTTGACGCGAGAACAGATTGATATATTTTTAGAAAAAGCTAGTGATGAAAATTATCTATTGTGGAAGGTAAATAAATATTAAACTATCATAAGTTCTTTTACAGGTAATAAATTGTTGCACCTGTTACGTCGTCTTTGTTTTAGGTAATTTTAGTTATGGGGATATCAGGGGCCATGCGACGAGATGAATTAACAAAAATGACTGTTGATGATATTCAGGATGAAAATTCTTTATTAATAGTGACCGTTCCTGACACAAAAACTGACATAAAGCGCACCTTTACTGTCACTAATCTTGACTTTATAAGAATGTACCGTAAATACGCAGCTCTTCGTCCGACACGCATTGCTAATCGTCGTTTTTCCTTGAGATATGAAAAGGGAAAGTGCACCTCACAAGTTGTTGGTGTGCATAAAATTGCGGAAATACCCAGCTTGATTGCCAAATATTTGGGGTTGCCAAACAGTAAAGATTATACTGGACACTGTTTTAGGTGAAGTTCTGCTACGCTACTTGCCAATGCCGGTGCTGATATATCGGTTCTTAAACGCCATGGTGGGTGGCGATCGGCTACAGTAGCAGAATCATATGTAGAAAACTCCATCGAAAACAAGAAAAAAATTTCTAACTCAATTTCCGGTACTGTAGCGTCGAGTTCAAATGCAGATGCACGTGTCGAGAATAACGTTTTAATGGCAAATGTTAACTGTTCGAAAGCACTGGATGTAGTTGCTTCAACTTCAGGAATAAATATTAGTGATAATACAAAATGTACAATTAATGTTAACGTTTATCCAAAATAATTTATCTTTGTTGCAGATTTTGAAATAAATAATTTCTAAAAAATCTCATACTATGTTTGATGAATTTATTTTAAAAAACAAACCAAGAAACTTGTTGTTGCTGTCATGTTTTAGGAAAATTAAACTGACTATTATCGACTATTATCTGTTATGTCAATTCTCATGTGTCAAATAAGTGACGTTTAGTTAAACGGCCGTTAAAATATTTAGCGGCCGTTACTAAGGGCAACGGCCGTTAAAATATTTTTCGTCAAACCTACTGCGAAAATATGTCATTGTGTCATTGTTTTGTTGACGGTAAGTGACAGTTTACATTCAACTACTGGTTACCATGGGTAGCGGGTTGTAATATTCTTCATTAAGTTCCTAGGGCAAAAAAGTAAATTGTCTACAAAACACCTTTATTTACAAACATTTTATCTACGTTACATTAATTACAACTTATTTATATTAAATGTAAATGAACAATTAGAACAGTTAGAAACTTAATTGAACAAGAGAATTAAGTTCCTTTTTTGAATCTAAGTGTATGTTTTCGGTAATATCAACATTTTCAATTTGTATATGTTCTTGATTTTCTTTGGTGCTAGGAACAATTACGCGGCTATCTTTCATTTCGTCTTCATTATTGAATTGCATGACTGAAGTTGAAGATGTGGATGCAGATTCTTCATACTTATTCTGATTATATAAAATTCTACTGGCAATTTCTAATTTATTTGTCATTGAATCTGCAACATAACTTTCTGCCACTGTTGTGGATTTCCAGCCACCGTGCCTCTTTAAGCCAAGAATGTCAATTCCCGTATCAGCCAAAAAAGTTGCTGACGTTCTTCTAAACGTGTGCCCAGTATAAGTTTCAGGATTTTTCAGTTTTAAAAATTCTGCTATTAGAGCAGGAATTTTTGCAAATGTGTTTTTACCTACTGGTTGATTCACACATTTTCCTGAACAATATTTCAGAAAAAATCGCGGATTTTAACTATTTCTTGGCCTGCAACTTATATATTTCCTAATTAAATCAACAAAATTTATGCGCTGTTCTTCTCGGTTAATGATCGTAAAAGTACGTTGCACTCCATTTTTAGTATCTGATATTGTTACTATTATTACAGAATTTTTATCTTCAACATTATCAGTTGTCATCTTACATAATTCGTCTTTTCTACAGGCCCCAGAAATTCCCATTATCATAACGACCTAGAACAGATAAATATCTTAATAACTGAGTTAAATGAAATAATCTGTTACTGTACCTTCATTAACAAATGTGTAATGTCAGGCGCTTCAATAAGGAATTTGTTCATATCGTCTCGACTAAATATACTACTCTTTTTGGGTTTATATCCATCATTTTTACGCTTTAAAAACGCTTTTAGTTTTGGATATTTGGAAATATCTTCATTGTCATTGATAAAAATGGTACTTTTTAACATTGAGTATTCGCTCCATAAACTGCTTGGAGATTTTAATTTTGTAGATCTATTTAAGAAATACGCCAGCAGCACTTTTTCTGTAATCACATCTGATTTCTTCTCATGGCACCAATTTTTGAAAATGTTATATGTTTCCATATACCGTTGTTACGATTTAACCGGTAATAAATTGTGGGATGCTGCATTTGCAGCCTCTTCTATTTCTTGAGACATGTTTTTAGAATCACAAATTGTGCACAAATTCAACTGACACACGCGTTTGAAATTTTTTTGAAATAAATATGTTTTATTTTCTTTTGTTGTCAAGGATACCTAATCTAAATCACAGCAACCTTTATTAATTATTGGTATGACAGATATGCATTATAAATGAAAAATACTTAATTTTATTTATTTTAAAATGATATATAAGGTTTGACGAAAAATCTCATATGCACCTCGAGTCGTACAGTGCAATTTTTGGTCTCGAATGCTTGCAACACCTCGGCCCTTCGGGCCTTGGCGTTGCAAATTGCATTCTCGCCCAAAAAACTGCACCTACGACTCTTGGTACATAAATAACTATCGCGGCCGTTACTAAGGGTAAGGCCGCGAAATCGGATTTCGCGTCCTGTATTGCGTACGCGAAATGACCACTTCGCGTCCAGCTGCACAAAAAATACATAATAAAACTGACATTTTCATATTAACTGTTATGTCAACTCTCGTGTGTCAAATAAGTGACGTTTAGTTTAACGGCCGTTACCCTTAGTAACGGCCGCGAAATTGTATTTCGCGGCCGTTACTAAGGGTAACGGCCGTTAAAATATTTCGCGGCCGTTACTAAGGGTAAGGCCGCGAAATCGGATTTCGCGTCCTGTATTGCGTACGCGAAATGACCACACATCTTTGAGGCATCTGACTTATAATTTTATTAGCTAAAAAGGAATTTAAAAGTTGAAAAATAAGTGAAGGAGACTTGTTGAAATATTATATTGTACCTATTGTGTTTGTGGTTATGCAACACCAAATACTTACGTATTTAGTTTTAGTATGTTAAAGTCACTGTTTATTGTAGTGGGGATATATTAGGTTATGTTAGTTTTTAACCGGACTTCATGTTATAACTTGCCTTTCTTGTGTGTGTGTGTTCTAATAATAAATAAAAACAGTATTGTTTTCAACAATAGTTTTAATAAGACTTCCTATACTTATCTAAACAAATATTTAATAAAAACTAGTCAACATGTGTGCAAATTATTTGTCTGCTGCCCATATTTATCGTAACTAGTAATAGGCTGTCGAAACATTCTTTACAGGACGTCGTCAAAAACTTAGCAATGGCTGTAACTTGTGTTTACTGCAGTGTAGCACAAAAAAAATACGTTTATCTTAATTTTAAATACACTTTTTTAAGGCTACATCACTCCTAACCCTTACTACTCCTTTAAATTTGTATCGGTATGAGTAGGTACTCATATGCAATTTCAGACTCCCTTTAATTACACTCTTGTATTTACATAAATTAAAAGCAAATTGTTTTTCTCCTCTATGAATACTGTAATGCACCTGAAGAGTTGGCAGATGAACTGTCAGTCGATTCGTCACAAACCACCTCGTGTTTTTGCCCTGTCACTTTTCACCCCAACTGCTCCTTTAAATTTGTATCCTTTAAAAGCAAATTATTATTCATTCCCATGGATTTTAGTATGATTTTTTAAACTTCTTTTAGTTGCGCTTTTATATTCACATAACTTACAGGCAAAAGGTTTTTCTCCTGTATGAATATTTAAATGTCTCTTCAAACCCTGTTTGGTCGTACTCTTATGTCCACATATATTACACACAAACGGTTTTTCACCCGTATGAATTCTCATATGTGTATTCAAATAGCTTTTCCTTGTACTTTTATATTCACATAACTTACAGGCAAATGGTTTTTCTCCTGTATGAATATTTAAATGTCTCTTGAAATACTGTTTGTTTGTACTCTTATATCCGCATATATTACACGCAAACGGTTTTTCATCCGTATGAATTCTCATATGTGCATTCAAACAGCCTTTCGTTGTACTTTTATATTCACATAACTTACAGGCAAATGGTTTTTCTCCTGTATGAATTCTCATATGTGTATTCAAATGGCTTTTCGTTGTACTTTTATATTCACATAACTTACAGGCAAATGGATTTTCTCCTGTATGAATATTTAAATGTCTCTTCAAATTCTTTTTGGCCGTACTCTTATGTCCACATATATTACACACAAACGGTTTTTCACCCGTATGAATTCTCACATGTGTATTCAAATAGCTTTTTGTTGTACTTTTATATTCACATAACTTACAGGCAAATGGATTTTCTCCTGTATGAATATTTAAATGTCTCTTCAAATCATTTTTGGTCGTACACTTATGTCCACATATATTACACACAAACGGTTTTTCACCCGTATGAATTCTCATATGTGTATTTAAATAGGTTTTCGTTGTACTTTTATATTCACATAACTTACAGGCAAATGGTTTTTCTCCTGTATGAATATTTAAATGTCTCTTCAAATACTGTTTGGTCATACTCTTATGTCCACATATATTACACACAAACGGTTTTTCACCCGTATGAATTCTCATATGTGTATTCAAATAGCTTTTCGTTGTACTTTTATATTCACATAACTTACAAGCAAAAGGTTTTTCTCCAGTATGGACACACAAATGCCGTTGAATTTTTTTTTTTAATAATAGTCCTGTATTCACATACATTACAAATAAATGGCGTTTTTATTAAATGCATATTTTTATGAGTTTGAAGTTTGGATCTACGAGCCGCTTTAAATTGGCAAATGTCACATGTAAAATTTTTCCCTGTATTTTTATTTTGGTCATCCTCGTCCAAAGGATTAACTGCATCAGTTGCTTCAACTTCAATTTGGTCCACTTCATCTACTCTACTCTCTATAACTGCACTTTCTTCCCTCGTATTCCGCCCAGAGTTTTGGCTAATACTAGTGTTAGTTTCATCGAGGTTATGTTTTTGTTCGGCATTGTAAAGGAAATCATCATCGAATTCACTTTTTATGTCGTCCAAGTACGGCTCAAGTTTGATTTCCTCTTTGACGATATCCAAATCGAAATCATATTCGAGGTTAGTCTTTGAATTTATTTCAGACATTTTTTATACAATTACCTGTAATAATACAAATCATAAGGTGTGTGAAGTTATACGCGAACTTTCGCGCATGCGCACAAAAATCAGGTTGCGTATTATGGATACCGAAGTGAGAAAACCAATGCAAATGGCCGCCATGCCAGGTAAACAAAACGTTCCTTTTCATAATCCTTTAAATAATTCAAAATCTAAATGACACGAATATTCGCCATACACGCTGAACTGTTCTCGATAAAATTCTGCACTTTTCCAAGAAAAAGCAACCGCTGTCATGCAGGTAGAACCAAATAAATAATCCTTAATGAATGTTCAAGGACTTACAGGTGAAGCACGTGTACGAGCCCCGCGCGTCATTCCTAAATTATTTAAAAATTGCAAAGGTGACACGAACAAAAAATCAGAATTGTAATCACTTTACCATGTTTCGTAACTCTAATCGAAATATGAAATGTGTTCTTATCGAAAAATGTAGAAAAATCAGAATCGAAGTTGAAGCTGTTTGAAATGTCAATGTCAAATCGAAGTGACACGAATGATTCTTATGGATACTGAACGATTTGTTATGTTGTTTTATAGACCCATTAAGATTTTGGAGCCGATTCGTTCGCAAGTAACACAAAAATTTAACTTTGAACTTCTAACTATTGGTAAATGGCGGCCATGCTTACACGTTGATGTGGATTTAACATGATGGCGCGCCATGTCATTATGGAAGACAAGTCGCCTGGTTGTTGAATACTCACTACTCTGACAGATGGATCGGATGTGGGGGCCCTGTTGCCTGGCCTGCGAGGAGTCCCGATTTAAATTCTCTAGATTTTTACCTTTGGGGACATATGAAACAGTTAGTACACAATACTGAAATTGACACAAGTGAACAACTGCGTCAGAGGATTTTTAACGCGGCCAATGAAATTTGCAAAATGGTCAAGTAGCTAGAGTGTACGTGTACGATTCCCTTATTCGTAGAGCTCGTGCTTCGTGCTTGTATTAGAGCTCAAGGAGCACAGTTTGAACAGTTTTTGTAATACTGTGATTTGATTAAATATTTTTTGTACAGTTTATCAACAGTTTTCACTCGGTTTTCACAGTTGCCACTATTACTAAATATTTGTGTTTATTACACAACTTTGACTTCTTGTAGCTTCACAACTATGTAAAGTATGATCAAAATTTCTGTTCATCAAGTATGGCCGTGGAAGTGCAAACCAACGCATTTAAAATTGGCTCACATATCTTTTTTGACAGCTGTCACATTTAATATTATATGTAAGCCAATTTTAAAGGCGTTGGTTTGCACTTCCACGGCCATACTTGATGAACAGAAATTTTGATCATACTTTAGTTTAGGACAAAGGTTTATAGGAACCTTTTTACTTAAAAATGTCTCTCCTACATACTGGTAAAATTTGTTCTGCCCATTATGACTCACCCTGTATAAAGATTGTAGATCTGAAAATTTCCTACAAAAAATATTCTATACATTTGTTTTGTGGAACTAAACCGTTTTCGTCGTAGAGCACATAACGCACTCTATACAGCGTGATTCAAAAGTATTATCATTAAATTAAATGGGTATCTGCTGACCTTAATAGAAGTACATTACAGTAAAAATTTAAAGCTTATCGCGATTTTTTTTATTTTAAATTTTGATACCCACTTTTGGGAACCGCTGGCTAATATGCGCGATAAAAATTTGACCCTGCAAAAATAAATGAAACATTACACAATTATTATGTAATTTACAGGTTTCATTTTCCTCTGCAATTTTTTCAGGATTAAGACTGATGACAGTAAACAATTAGTGGCATGTTTAAAGAGTGATATTAGAAAAAAATGTTAATAAAGAGAAACTGGACTTACAGAAATCCAACAAACACGCACAGAAAACAAAAAACTGTCTTTAAGAGCTGCTGCAGCATTTTGAAGAGCTTTCCCGTAAATTAAAACGTCAATTATTAATTAATTCGGTCATACGGTTAGGGTGACCTTCCATTAAAGCGCCCGAACAGTCCAGTTTTAAAGCCACGAACGAATCAGTACGGACAAGAAAGACGATTGATAAATTTAAATTTTAAATGTAAACAGAACTGACCTATTCCACTATTCCAGTTACCCCAAAACAATTTTTATATTAATGTTTATAATTTTTTTCTGGGGTTACCGTTTACTTGCGACACATGGTTTATTGAGAAAAGTTGTTCTATTTGATATGCTCTACCTACCTTTAAAATTAATGACAATACGTTTGAATCACCCTGAATACTATATGGCTATGGCAAGGCCATCCGTTTATGCCTGACAGTCCCAAGTCGATTTTGCTTTGTTTTTAACTCAGTTGAAAAATATTTCTCAGCAGTATAAGACGTTATATTTCTAGTTTAGGACTTTCATAACGATACTCGTCATGGCTGATAAATGTTTTATATGAGATAAACCGCTTTACAAACTTTCGAAAATGCCAGTGGCCAATGTCAATATAGGTGACGGACACATTAAACATTTAAATCGTCGCCTGCGTTGATTCAAAACGGGGTTTATAAAGCCTGTCGAATAGGGCCGTTTGACAGTTAATCGACTAGTTCAAATTTTCTCCGTGGCGCTAGTTATCCTTTCACTGACAGCTGTATTTCTAATTTAAATTTGTTAATTTTTGGTTATTCGTTTAATTATACAACAAAAAGTACGTTCTAAAAATGTCTTTCTGCATCCCTCCTTGCCATAATTCTACAGATTTAGTTTTATATTTAGGCTAAATAACCAGTCCAATCCCTCTAAAGTCTTTCTGGTTTGTGCCGAAGAAAAGTAGTAAGTATCTGCACCCTTCTTACACTCTTATTTAGTTAATTTTTTTACACAGTCTCATAAGGTTCTGAAAACCTGCATACAATTGAAATTTATATTGTAATACACTTTCTGGATTAAATATTAAACATCCAATAACCCGTATTTGTTGTAAATCGTAAAAAATCAAAGCCAGTTGACAGCTGTAACGATGGATAACTAGCGCCACAAGCAAGCAGTGGCAAAAATTTGCATAATGGCCATTTTTGCTATTCGGTAGGCTTTATAAACTCCGTTTTTAATCAACGCAGGCGACGATTTAATTAATGTGACTTCTGTGAATGTCCATGTTTTTTGTCATAAAAACTAAACGAACAAACTAAGTATAACGGCCTGTAAAGCGACGCCAGGAAGAACCAATTCCTAGTACATCACAATCTCCTCGTAAAAAAAGAACTGGCTCTTTTAATTATGAACAATTATGTTTGTTTTGTGGAGAAGAAGCCAGTGAACAAGCTGAGAAAAGAAAAGAACAAACATATAGACCTAAAATTAGACAAGTAACCAAGTAAGCACTATTTCATTCAAAGATAGAGTAATAAAAGCTCAGAGGCACGTGGTGATAAATACTGTAACGGTTTTAAATCGTTTATTTAGAACTTCGGTTCGTGGTGAATTATTTATTAATAAATATTAAAATTATTTAACAACGAAGAAACACGAAATAACAACTTAAACACTAGGAACACAAACTAATATTAAACCTAATACAAAACACTAATATTAACCCGTAACACTAATTAATTTATTTGTACAGTTTGTTTATTTAAAACTATTTGCGTATATTTATATTAACTTCAACGACGCACATAATATTCGCGACCGTTTATGTAGGCTGGATTAGACTAAAGTTCGCTAAGAGAATGCGTCTTATATATACGCAAGCTTCTAAAAGCGCCTACACACACGGCAATTTTAAAGCCAATCTGCAGGGAACAATTTGCAGGGACCCTGCAGATTGACTGGTGTGTAGGCTGATTGAGACCAAAGTCTGTATTGAGACAATCAGCGGGGACAATTTAAAAATTGGAGACTGGGTCGGGCGCCCATACAATTTTGTTATCGTTCCCTGCAAATTGTGTTGTGTGTAGAGCTATCGGGCCAACTTCTTCAGGTCATTTTGTCCGTTATCACGGTGCGTTAAACAGGTTTTTACTACGAGTGTTGTGTATAAACGTTATGAAGTGAATACACAGGATGTTGGCCCAAGAAAAAGAGGTTTGAATTCAAATTATCGACCTCTACAAAGATATGCCTTTCCTTTGGGACAAGAAAAATCCAAATTACTTAAATCGAGAGAAGAGACAACAGGGATTTGAAATCATTCTTGAAATATATAAATGTTTCGACAAAGAGGCTACTCTTGCTTCAATTAAAAAAATTTTTTTCTTTCCCTTAACCATTTTTTGGGAAAGTACCTTCTTTTTTCTTCAACTGGGACCATAGACACTGCCAATGCAATGCCTAGTTTTTGTTTTTTTCGATAAATATGGAGCCACATCATTTGCGAACACACACTCTCTTTCTTTATTAAGACACACTAACTAATAATTGTGCTGATAGATAACTAATAATTGTGCTGATAGATTGTATCGTGTGGAGAGTCGTGTCAATTTACACAGCAGGCAATCTGCAGGGTCCCTGCAAATTGCTCCCTGCAGATTGGCTTTAAAATTGCCATGTGTGTAGGCGCTTTAATCTAGAACTATCCAATTCCCGAAACTAGGCTTGTTTATTCTACGGGCGCCTAGAATTATCGATCGCGCCAAGATACTTCTAGTGGCGGATGACGCATGTGATCTCGCACCTGCTCTCCGCGGCTGCTGATGAAATTCGTTACAATACGGAAGAATTGTGAAAGAACGCGTCAGTTTTGAGTTCGATTTAATATCTGTCGGTGTCAAATATCACATTTAAATGTTTTGATAATTTTTTTTCCGTCCGTTGGATGAGAATGTAGCGACTGCGATGGAGGAAATTTTTTATTATACATATAAAGAATCATGATGATTCCCAATTTACATTGGGGGAGTTAAAAGATGTCGTGAACACAGAACTATATACTACGTAACTGGAACGGAGACGCCACTATTCGGCAAATGCAAACTGATGTGTCAGGCGCATCTAATTAAAACAGAGATAGAGCTAACTCAGCTAACTGTTAGTATTTGCATTTTGCAATTTTGCATTGCTGTCTTAACTTGTGGATGGTTATGACGTGGTTACTTGTGTTTGTAGTGTCCCATGTGTGTATGAGTGTAAACATAAAAGTTGTTGAAAAGTTTCTCTGATCATCGTTCTATTTCACAAGTTGATTGAAAATATTTGTTAAAGACTGAAACCTCGATTAAAATGGTACTTAATTGTGTTGCTTATGGTTGTAATAACTAATAACTTACATCAAGCTAACAGCAAAATAGCATTTCACACGTGAGGTTTTGTTATTAATTTTGAATATAAAGTAGTATGTACCAATCTTTTATTTATATTATTAGATTTCCGTTTAAACGTCCAGAGATTGTGGGTAAATGCGATTCGAAGAGAGGATTGGTATCCGTCTAAAACAACTAGAATTTGTGGAGCACATTTTTTAGAAAAAGATTATAAAAGTGGACCAGGATCAACTCTAAAATTGTTAAAGGTTTTTTCATTTCCGAAGCATTTGGTGAAGAAAGATAATACACTTAAGGGTTTTAGTAAAACACGTAAATATAAATTTATAAAAACATTAGAAATCAGTAACTGTGCTTGCAATAGTAGGTAGATCTAGCTCTTTAACAAATATACTTTTAGAACATTAAGATTCTGAAACCTGACGAAGAAATTCAGAATCCTGACAAGGAAAATCAGAATCCTGAAGCGGAAATTCTGAATCCTGACGAGGAAATGGATATTGATAAAAATAATGTCCTGTCTGCATCTACACAAGCAAAAATGTTGGTCGATGCAGGAACACAGACTAATAATAGAATAGAGGTACCTACATAAATTACAAAGAAAATTAAAAACGTTGAAGCAAAAGATGAAACGACGAGATCTAAAAATTTCTAACATCATAGATGAGCTTTCAAAAAATGGTTACAGGAACGAGAACTTAGATATGGTTTTAAGAAATTATTTTCAAGGTAGGTAACTATAATGTTAATGTAGCAGGATTAAAATATGTATTACGTTTTTAGGATTTCCTTTAGAGTTTCTGCTATATGAATGAAAAAACCAAGGCCATTTGCACCCTGGACAAAGGCGTTATTCTGTATTAATGAAGCAATTTGCTCAAACTTTATACTTTTCTGTGCTTTTACTCTCCAAAAGCATATAATTTTGTGAGGCAGCATTTTATACTGCCAAATGGTCGTACCATTCGCAAATGGTTATGCAGTTTAAATTGCCAACCTGCAGTATTAAGTGAAGTTTTGGAATTTTTAAAAGAAACAATCAAATTTACAACAATGCGCCTTAATTTTTGATTCGCTGTCGATAAAAAAACGAATAATATGGGACGATATAAAAGGAAAATTTACTGGTAATGTCGATTATGGTGGTATTGTCGATGCAGGTTTTGACACACCAGCATCGGAAGCACTTTTCTTCCAAATTGTTAGCTAAAGGGTATCCAGTGAAACTTTAGGTATACGTCATTGATGAATTATGACATCATATTAGGTAGTGTTGTCACATGTAACTGAACAATCACCATTTACAGGTTTTTCCAAAACAGTTTTCATTTTTTTTTTTTAATAAGAAATGTCTTCAGATGACTTTAGTATTGTGTTAAAACAGTATATTCTTTAATTGTAGCAAGCAAAGTATTAAACACTTTTAAGTCGCAGTGTGTTAGGTGAATTTGGAGTAATAAGGTAATTACGGAAAGGTATATGAAAGTTATTATTAAAACTAACCTCAAACATGACATGTGTCAACTACAAAAGTAAACAGGAAAATTAAATATGTCTAACAGCTTAGCTATCAACCATCGACCTTGGTCGATGCTATCAACACGAACAGCTGTACCAACTTAATAGACAAACGTCATCAACATCATAATATTGTATTTTATAAGACACGCGAATATTTAAATATGTATACATATTATATTTATGTTTTGCAGGAAATTTAGTCTCGTATGTATAATTGTTTTAAAATAATCTTTATTTAATGAAACACAAATAAATTCAGTGGAATTTTATAGCTATTAATATAACAAGAATATTATGCGATTTATAATAGACGAGGACGTTGCTAGGTGACGAGGCGCTAGCCGAGTCAACCACGCAACGTCCGAGTCCGTTTAAATCGCATAATATTCGAGTTATATTTCAAGCTTTATCGTATCATTGGCAACAGTACACAAATAGTATGTAACTAACGAATTATGAAGTTGGAGTTGCTATGCTATTATGTTATGTATAATTACTAATAAAAGTGTAATATAAAGTTGACTTAATAATCAATGATACGATAAAATTCATAATTTGAAATTAATTTGTATAGGAGTGGCTGTCATGAATGAAGTGTGACGTCATATTGATTACATCTACCCAAAGTTTCACCGGATACCCTTTATACTGGTAATTACAAATGCCCAATAGCCGACTATTTAATAAATAAAACAGATGCAAATATACAATCATAACTGCTTAACTGCTGTGTAAGAAATTTGTTTGAAGTTGGTAGATGTAACCAAGGCCCGCTGAATTAATATTGCATATTATAAGACCTTACCACTTCATTTAGCCAAGACGCAATTAGCAAGGACGCAGGCGCCATTTGAAGTGAACTATAGGTACATTTGACAAATGTCACAAATGTATAGTTCACCTCAAATGGCGCCTGCGTCCTTGCTAATTGCGTCTTGGCTAAATGAAGTGGGCAGGCCTTATATGCAATATTAATTCAGCGGGCCTTGGTATAACAGTAAGATCCATAACCTGTGATAGAGCTACAACCTTTTTTATATTCAAAGGCTACAACAAATATAGCAACATTTAAATAAATTTAGTTGTAATATTTATGGTGAAAACGCCAATTCGTATTTTATTCATCCATGTAGGTACAACAACTAAATTATATTGCATGTTAGATGCCTGTCATATGTTGAAATTGGCCCGCTGAAAAAGAAGTAACGTCAAGCTAAGGAATTATTAGTTGGAGTTATTTAAAAGAATTAGATGAAATTCAAGACACTGAGTAGCGGGATAGCAGATGCTCTAGCATACTTGAGAAATTCTGCACATCCTGATTTTCAAGAGTGCAGTGCCACAATTGAATTTATACGAATGATTGATAGGATCTTTGATATATTAAATTCACGAAATCCCTCTGGGAAAGGACATAACGCTCCAATCAGACCAACTACTGCTGAGACAACGGAGTATTTAAAAGAACTGCACATTGATGGAGTGCCTATTTTATGGTACCCAAGAAAAACCTTTGCAGTAGGGTTTATTCTGACAATGCAAAGCACATTGCATTTAGCAAAAGACTTAATCACCCTGGACAGCAATCCCATGTTCGCAGGACCATTTGGAACTGTACTTTTGGTGTATCCGATCTAGGGGAGGGTGGAACAATAATCCCAATGTTTTACAACTGAAATGGTCGCTACGACAGTTGTTATTTATTAGAAATTCAGTAACACCAAGTGTGAGTGCCAATTGTGGAGATTTTGGGAATTTACGTAGTACACCTGAATTTGAATTAAGATCACCTACTAAGAATAGCGATGAAGCAGACAAAAATAAAATTTTTGATGATCAAATTATGAAGAATATATGTACCATTAATAACCTAACAGATTTTCAGGAAAACAATTGCTATTATATCTCTGGCTATATTATCGGTAAATTATTAAAAACAACAAGCTGTAATGATGCAAAATATGATCATTTATACAGTGTGTCCCCGGATGGAGTTGACAATAGGTATGATTTACCAAAAATTTTCGAATTGGATTTTCATATTTTGGGATTAATCCCTGCTCGGTCTGAAACTTATTTTTAGTTTACTTTCGATTTTTTTAAATCAAGTAGGCCTTTACAGTTGAGCAAAAACTCTTTTCATTTCCGGTAAAGTACCTTTTCCGTTCACAGTACGCCAATGTGTTACTAAGAAAAGTTGTTCAGAATGAAAAGTTATGGCGTTATGCAAATTTTCAGAACGATCGGCCTACTTTGATAAAATTCATTATTTGTCAATTTCGTTTCAGGTAAAGTACTGTTTCCGTTCACAGTACGCCAATGTGTTATTAAGAAAAGTTGTTCAGAATGAAAAGCTATGGCGTTATGCAAATTTTCAGAACGATCGACCTACTTTGATAATAGAAATTGACAATAGGAGAAAAATCTTTATTATTAATTTTACGACGAAAAGTCATTCTTTATTAAAAATTCTGAAAATTTGCATAACTCCATAACTTTTCATTCTGAACAACTTTTATTAGTAACACATTGGCATACTGTGAACGGAAACAGTACTTTACCTGAAACGAAATTGACAAATAATGAATTTTATCGAAGTAGGCCGATCGCTCTGAAAATTTGCATAACGCCATAACTTTGCATTCTGAACAACTTTTCTTAGTAAGGTATTGGCATACTGTGAACGGAAAAGGTACTTTACCTGAAACGAAAAGAGTTTTTGCTCAACTGTAAAGGCCTACTTGATTTAAAAAAATCGAAAGTAAACTAAAAATAAGTTTCAGACCGAGCAGGGATTAATCCCAAAATATGAAAATCCAATTCGAAAATTTTTGGTCCATCATACCTATTGTCAACTCCATCCGGGGACACACTGTATATTGCTTCTAATGAACATTTCAAAAAATTTATGCAAGCAGTTAGTCGAGGTGGTTTACCTTATGCATCGGATGTTGTATATAAAATCGTTCACTTCACAGAAAGAAGTTTTCGATTTATTATGCATAATGAAGGATTATTAAAAAATACAACAAATATTAAATTGCATTTACAGAATTTAGCATTAAATAATTTTGGAACAAATTTGAGTCTGTTTAAACCAGAACACCCAAGAACAGAAGAACACTTGTTTGAAGATTTACATGAACTTCAATTAATACGCCAAATTGTAAATTTATTTATAAAATGCAGAATGCGTCACCATACAACAAAGCATATTTTAAGGAATTTGCACTAGGCAGCACTAAACTAATCTGTTTTGTATTTATATTGTATATACCTATTTTATGATTATATAATACATAGTAGGTATTGAAAATTTTGTAATTTGAACTCAACAAAACGGAAAAGTAATAGTAGTAGTCACAAAATATTTCCTTTATTCACATCAAAGGATCAAACTTAAAAAGTAGAGTCTTTTGAAAAAAAAACTTCTTGGTGAACTCATAATTCTTGTATAGTTCTTCATCAGGAAGTTTTCGTCTTTTTTCTTTAGCTTGTAAGAACCTTGCTGCTGCTTGCCTGGGGTCAAAAAATGCAGTACCGACTCCATTTAAGGCGATATACCTACATCCTGGAATTCAGTGTCTTCCTGCTGTAAGATGATTGTTTGTTTGTTTTAAGCGTAGTATGGATGGACACCGCTCTTTCAGGTCCAGAGCTGTGTGGTGTCAAACACATGTACGTTTATACGAGCTTCCAAAAAGTCGAGCCAGACTCTGACACTTTTAAAAAGTGATACAATATTGCAGAAGGGATTTTCATACCGGACGGTGAAGGAAGCTTCTCTGGCGCATGTAAGGCAATCACGTCATCAGCAAATCATGCAACAGAATCCAAACCAAAAAGATTCTCTACGGCCATACGCATCGAACTTATCGTTTTGGAGCAGTTCTTACATTTACAAATGTCTTTAGTTTTGAAACAATTTCTTGCTGATCACTTTGAAGTCGCACACCAAGAAATTCATTACAGCTTCGTACAACTTTGTTTCTTACTGCGCACCAACATCTATTTGTAGAAACGAAGGAGTTCACTGAACGTCTTGTTTGAACTTCATCTTCCTCCACAGTTTCAAGTTCATTCGTCATTTTTTCTTCAAATCCTCCCGGATAAGGTTTACTTTGCATCATTGATAAGGCACATTGAACGAGGTTCTTTGTCGTTTCAATTTCCGTAATTGTTATCAGTGATCGCTGGCCCTCTTTTTGCAATTTTTCGATTTGTCTCAATACATCCATCATCAAGCATGTCATTTTCTGTTGCTGACCCCCTTCTTTCCAGAGCCGCAAAAACCCATGAGCTTGGGCTTTTTCCACTTTAGATGCGTCAGAATTTTCAATGACCAGTTGCCAGTGCTTTTTCATAATGTGCAGATAACTTTTGATAGGTTGATGAGGTGTTCAGTAAATCGAACTTCAAAGAATGCTGGAAATCTGTACACAGTCTTATTTTCATTGATCGCTATTTTTTGTAATTCTTGAAATCTTAAAGCCGATCCCCTATAAAAAGTGGCTATAGCTTTCAACTTTTGCTTCCAGTGTTTCACCAGTACCCGACCAAGTGACGTATGCAACATGCTAATAAGATGCAGCGATGCACGTAAGCACGTAGGTGGTAGGGGTAGTGGAGCGCGGAGGAAGGAGAGAAAGACGGCAGCGGTACACAAAGATTCTGCTGTCATTCGGTCTATTGTCTAGGCCAGGGCCAGGCCCTGTTATTTTTTAATTTTTTTTTATTTCTCTTTTCGGCGCACCGGCACTGATGCTTGCCACTAGGCGGCACTAAGCCTTTCACTAGGCGGCACTAGTGCCGCCTAGTTTATTACCTACTTAAAATATGCTCTGCCATACAAAACTTTTAAATTTACAGTTACATGGTAAGGCAGCTAGTTACTGTAAGGCAAAAAATGACCAAGATAATTTTATTTAAAAATGCTGAATTGTAGTTAAAAAGTTTGTACTAATTATTGTATTAATAACTCTTGTGTTTGTAAATCTTTAATTTTTAATAAAGATTTTAAAGTAAACTTCTCATATTTACACCCTAGCTTTAGTATAAAAGTTAACATGTCATTTATACATACATACATACATAATCAATAAACCTCTGGTACCCGAAGGTGTCGAGGTTTAATTTAACATAAAATACATAAAAGTGGTGTGCTTTATATCAATCACCCATAATGCTTATGTGATAGGAAGAGATAGTTATACTACAGTATGGCTCGTACGGCAGGTTGCATACTTTGCTTATTTGCTTCAGCTGTTTACACAGCTTCTCCTTTCCAGTTACGTAGTATCATTGAATAAGAATTCTTATTCAATGGTAGTATATAGTTCAGTGGCCGTGAAAGATTATGTTCCATCTGATTCTACATTAATAACAAAATTAACCCCTGGTCCCACCGCTCAGTTATGGTTACAATGATATGGCATCAATAGCCGATGACTTTATTCGTGCTGAGAGGTTGGGGATTTGGGATGATCATCGTAAAGCCGTTAAAAGAATGCTTCCATATTTTCACGCATCTGGTCATTTCCTGCAATTTCCTGTTTGCCAACTCCGGTCATTTATACTTACAGGATATGATAGCATTCGAACAAAATATGGATGCCTACAGACTTTTGAAAACTTCAAGAAAAGATTTCTCATAGCGAAACGCACGGATAAATGTAATAGCGGAACCTGGACTGACATGGTGATCGAATAAACCTTGATGAAGTCTGAAGGGGGAGTTTCTCGGGCAACAAGTACACAACAAGGCGTACTATGCAAGTGGATATATGGCATGCATGCCATGAATGCTATCTGTGCTAAAATAGAAAAATTTTGCAATCTTTCATTAGATTCCGTGGATCAGCATGTCAACTCGAGAGACACGTATTGAAAGATACAATGCAGACATTCAGAAGCTTGTTGAATGATTTACTCTTCATAATCCTTTTCCAACGACCCATCAAATAGTTTCCATATCATGATAAAATAAATTGTTATAATGCAAATGTTATTGGTCTGCAGTCAATTAATTGGACAAAAATTTAACAATATAAAATTAAAACGCTCAAACAGAGTTCTTCCAATATCATGTGTAGAGTGCGGATTTCTAACAATAATGCTTTTTGTTATACTTAAATGGTAGCAACGTGAAAATACCTTCATATGAGCACAAATCATAGGAAAAGCAACGATATTTTGCAATCTTTTTTATGCTTTTTTTGCTTATATCAAAATTTTACGCTTATAGGTAATTTAAATGCTTTTTTTCTGCTTATTTTATAATTATTAGGTTTCCCCTGGGTTTCTTTATGTTAATTTAGATAAAGCATTTAGATTGATTGCGTAAAAACTTAAAATTATTCACCTATTGTATTTGACAACTTAGAAAAACATTTAAATATTAGTTAGTTGAAAGATTAGAATTATACCTAATTCAGAATAATTAACAGCTTAGTTACATAGATAATTATTAGTAGTTTTTTTGTTTAAAAAATTATGTTTAACTTTTTTAAATAAAGGCATATTTTAATTGGTTTTTTATGCTTATACTAAATTTTTCAAAATTTTTTGTGCTTATAAATCCGCACTCTAATCATGTCTATCGAGTGTACTATCAGATAAGAACTTGGCTGGGAAGGAACAAGGAACATTGATTCTAAACAGTGGGGTTGGAAATTAAAAAATAATATATTATTGGAATTGGAGTTAGTTACATTATTTCCACCAGTACCCGCAGAATTATTAAATACAATATTTTGTAGTTGCGCAAAAGGTTGTGGTGGAAACTATGGATGCAGAAAAATTGGTTTACAATGCTCCGCATCTTATTAATATTGCCATGGTCAGTCATATTTAAATTCTGGAACTGATATAACTGCAGATACCGATGGTTTCGACATAGATACCGACATAAGTCAACTCGATATTTTATCTGAAAATATGGTAGAAACAGAAAATGAAGATGATGACGAAGCAGACGAAGATATTCAGCAATTCACCACAACTGATCAATAACGAAATAGATTTTCATTATCAACAGGAGCCATTTTTTTTTATTAAATCAATTGTCTCACTGTCAAACATATTTGCAATAACATAATATATTATTCCGTACTATACCATGGGTTAGGTCTACCGGGAAAACCATGTAAAAATGAACGCATCTTGCATTCTACCTCCGAGATGGTGCGGAAATAAGTGCATAGTTATTCAATGACTATCTTCTCTGCGCTCTACGACAAAAACGGTTGGTTCCACAAAAAAATAGAATATTTTTTGTAAGAAATTTTCAGATCTACAATCTTCATAATAACCTCCATCGACCTTAGAGCCATAGAAAGTGAGATTTTCGCGAAAACCGTTTTTCGTGACCTTTGACCTCAAATATCTCACAACGCCGCGCCGGCACGATATGGATTGTTGACACGTTTTTTAGAACACCATAACGAAAGTGTATACAAAAATTTAGCTCACTGGGATTTTTCGGGAAGATTAAACCTAATATTACTGGGTTATAATTATAATGTTCGAACTAACTTCGAAGTGAAAAGTGTTGATGCATGAAAGTCGGCCATCTTTTTATGTCCAAATTGCTAAAGATTTATAATTGAATTAAATCTGAGAAATATAAACGATACGAATTTGTTATGCTATTTTACACGCTCATTAATTAAATTTTAAAGTCGATTCATTTGCAAATAACACTAAAATTTAGTTTCTCTGTTTTGGCATTAGAATGCCATTATTCTAGCACCTAGCACGCATTTAACATTTTGTTGCTAGAATGGGCTTCATTCTTAAAAGATTTTTGGTGACATTTTGTTTTCAGAAATTAGTGATCTACTGTATTAAATAGTACACAAAATTCCTAGGTTATAAAAAGAAATATAAATAAATAATGGAAATGGAAACAGATAAAATGTTATAAAATACGCATTACAGAACTACAGAAGGCAATTCGAGTCCTCGTCCGTTCAGATTTGTGCGCGAAAAAGTTGCCTTCTGTAACTTGTGTTTTAATATTACTATTTACGCAGCCAGTATATGCAACTCTATTCAATTGAAGGTTCATTTTATTAGCAGTAAATAATATAGTATGTATTTACCTTATTTTCCTTCCATTATGGACACTAAAACCATCACTAAAACACAAAATTATTTAATATTTTCTTTTGTTAAAATTAAACAACTAAGTACACGTTGCCTTGACAACCTCCGCGTCGATTTTGTTCTTGTTTAAAAGGAGCTTTGATAATGTGTTTCCAACGAAAATCCGTTAAAGCGCTGCAGTCGTTATAAATGTAATATTATTATTGGTTGGTTGTTACATACAATATACAACTTGTATGTAAATTCAATTTCGTTTATGTAAATAAAAAGTAATTTCGGAATTACTTCTTATTTTTGATGAGGTACTGCTAATAACTTTTGTAAAATTTGGGTCAGAGCTGCAGCCCGGCAGTCCTTATACAGGGAGGTCCATAAGTAATGGGACACAGATCAACAGTAGATTCCGAGGCCAAAATAATACGATTTACCTAAAATTACCTTAGTAATATTTAGAGAGATACAGGTTGTCAAAGTCGAAATTTCGATTTTAATTTTCTCCTGTAATTTCATAAGTTTTTCAAATATTGATATGAAAATTCTCAATTTTAACGTAGCTCTTATTAAAAGAACCTCATTTTTGCTATACCTAATATTTTAAAAAAGTTTAAACTTTTTTGTACTTAAAGTTGGGGCAGATCTAATCGAAAAAAGAAATTTCCTCATCTTTTCTATAGAAAAAAGGTATACTATTTAAATGTCTCTAATGTTAACCGTTTCCAAGATACATATTTGTTACCTATTGAAGTCAGTGATGATTTTATTCATTATTTTAGTAATATTTACTTATTTTTGACAAGAATATGTCAATTTTTTGTTTTAAATGCAAGCCTACTGCGTTACAGAATGCTAAAAAGATAAATAAGATGTTGCATCACTTACTTCAGTGGCAAATAAATATCTTGGAAATGGTTAACTTTAGCGACATTTAAATAGTATATAGGTACCTTTTTTGATTAATTAGGTGTAGCAAAAAATGAGGGTCTTTTAAAAGCTACGTTAACATTGGGAATGGATTATTGTTTCCCATCACAAAAAAGGTAGTTTCCCCAATTTTCATATCAATATTTCGAAAACTTTTGAAATTACAGAAAAAAATTAAAATAAAAATTTCGACTTTGACACCCTGTATCTCCCTAAATATTAACTTTTGGACTAAGGTAATTTTAGTTAAATTGTAATATTTTGATCTCACGAATCTACTGTTGGTCCGTGTCCCATTACTTACGGACCACCCTGTATACCAGCCGCCACTGCTCCAATATTAAAAAATTGAAATTTTCCATAACTCTTCATCATTAAATTCATGCAAATTCAAAAAAATTGCTGCTGGACGTTATAGGCAAAGTGATAAGTTGGTTGTTAAAATATTTTGCAGGAACAGTTCAAAGTTGTGCCTGGTAGGGTATTTATGGCAGGACTTGACACTTTTAACTATTCATAATGCTTTTATTGCCGGTTGTAATAACCTAAGAAGTTAAGCGGGAATTTCGATCCGAACGAACAGACTTATACGAGCAGGGTGGCCATTGTGATCAAGATGGCCATTATGACCACCATGAAAGTTGGCCGTTGTTGACAAACACTGCTTTGATAAGGCGTCGGTGGCCATTGTAACCAAGGTGGCTGTAACGGCCAGAACCCAAGGACGGTGGCCGTTGCGTCCAAAAACTACTGGTGGCCGTTGTGACCATAACCATAACAGCCAATTTTCAGGGTGGCCATTATGTCCAAGTCTCCTTAATTCTTACACTTTAACAAAAATCACTGGTAGGTGTGATAGATTGAAATTATTTTGTATTATACAGGGTGTGTAAAAATTTGCGTGCAAGCTCCCCGTAACTTTATCCATAGGACAATAATAAGGCGAAATTCTTATAGCGAAAAAGCCACCAGATGCTTCCTCAACCTGTGCGAAGCTTCAAAGTTCAAAATTGGCAACGCAAAAAGGAAGCCGTTTTTGCAAAATTCTGTTACTTTATGCATAGATTAAGTAATAACGGGAACAATTTAGTATCGTTTTATCATTTAAAAGTACCAAAAAAAATACTAGTCTTCATATATGTAATATAATAAAATAGCACTACAAGCTTTGCTTGTAGGCTCATGGCTTTTTGGACTATTCTTCTCCATTCTTTCCTGTCTGTTGCTACTATTTTCCAGTCTTTCAGCCTCAACTGTTCTAAATCTCCCTCTACTTCTTTTCTCCACCTTGATTTCGGTCGTCCCCTCTTCCTTTTTCCTCCCATTTGACTTTCCATTACTTTCTTCGGTATTCGTTCTCCTTCTAACCTCATCAGATGCCCCATCCATCTTAATCTCTGTGCTTTGATTGATCCTATAATGTCCTCTTTCCCATATAATGTTCTTACTTCTTCGTTTGTCCTCCTATACCACTCTCCGTTTATTTGTTTTCCTCCTAATATTTTGCGTAACACTTTTCTTTCCCAGACTCCTAGGGCTTTTTGTTCTACTGTTCCTAATGTCCACACTTCACTCGCATACATGACCACTGGTTTTATAATTGTTCTGTATAACCGAAACTTTAGCACTCGCGACACTATTTTACTTTTTAATACCTCACTCAACGCACACACACATCTGTTCCCTGCCGTTATTCTTGCTTTCACTTCCTCATTTGTTCCTGCTTTCTTTGTGAATATGGTTCCCAGGTAGGTAAATTTTTCAACTTCTTTCATTTTGTATATTTTGTTCCTTTCTACCTCTATTTCTAGATATTTGTTGGTTTGGTGTTGTTCTTCTTCCCATATCATGTACTTTGATTTATTTCCAGTCCCATTGCCTTTGTTGCCCAATACAGTCTACCTAAGACCTCTCGTAACTCTCCTTTACTTCTTGCTAATATTGCTATGTCGTCCGCAAAGGCCACGCATTGGTATTTTTTTATGGTACAGTATGCCTGATCTGTTTATTTGGCTGTTTCTTATCACTTTTTCCAGGGCGATGTTGAACAATATTGCTGACAGTGGATCTCCCTGTCGTAATCCTTCTTTTACCTCAAATTTTCTTATTAGTTGTCCCTCCACTGTCCTCCCTGTTTTCAGTGTGTTTTAGCGTCATTTTCGTTAGTTCTATTAACTTTTTAGGAATGTTTAGTTCTTTCATTGCTTCGTAGAGTTGTTTTCTTCTGATTCGATCGTAAGCTTGCTTAAAATCTATGAACAATATATGTGTTTTTTGTTGGTGTTCGGAACTCTCTGCTTGTATTTCTCTTAGTATGTATATTTGGTCTATAACCGATCTTCCTCTTCTGAACCCACTTTGGTACTCACCGATTGTGTGTTCTATGCTTTGTAACCTGTTTTTTATACAATTTGCCAAAATCTTATATGCTTTGTTTAAGAGTGCGATCCCTCTGTAGTTGTTACAGTCCATTTTGGGTCCTTTTTTGTGTATTGGGCATATGATTGCTTCTGACCATTGCTCCGGCATTCGCTCTTCTTTCCAAATTTGTTTTATTAGATGATGTACTTTGCTATATAACCCCCATATTTAAACATTTCTGCCGTTAGTGCGTCTTTTCCGGGACTTTTGTTATTTTTTAACTTTTTAATGGCATCTGTTACTTCATTTATCTGGGGGGGTTCTTCTATTTTCTGTATTTCCTCATTTTCATTTTGCTCTTCTGTGTTAATCTCTCTGTTTTCCTGTTCTGTTTCTCCTTCTTGGTTTAGAAGTTCACTAAAATATTCAACCCATCTTTCTAGTTTATCTTCTTGGTTTCCTATTAAGGTTCCTTCTTTATTTTTGTATAAAGGTGTCCTCCCTTGGCATCCTTTTTTGATTCTCTTTGTTCCTAGGTATAAATTTCTAATTTCTTTATTTTTGTAGTGTTTTTCTAGTTCTTCTATTTTCTTTGCTTTGTAACGTCTCTTCTTTTCTCTTTCTTACCAAAAGTTTATTTTCGAGTGCGACAAATTGTCAATTTTAGACTGACATACAAAGCCAAGCTTACCCTTCTTTACTCATGTGTGCCTATTACCAAGAGTTCGTTTTCAAGTGCGTCAAATTATCAATTTTGGACTGAAATACAAAGCCAAACTTACCCTGCTTAACTCATGTGTGCCTATTACCAAGAGTTCGTTTTCAAGTGCGTCAAATTATCAATTTTGGACTGAAATACACAGCCAAATTACCCTTCTTAACTCATGTGTTCCTGTTACAAACAGTTCATTGTCGAGTATGAAAAATTATAAATTTTGGACTGAAATGCAAAGCCAAGCTTACCCTTCTTAACTCATGTGTTCCTATTACCAAAGGTTCCTTTTCGAGTGCGACAAAATATTAATTTTGGACTGAAATACAAAGCCAAAGTTACCCTTCTTATCTCATGAGGTCCTGTTACAACCAGTTCATTGTCGAGCATGAAAAATTATAAATTTTGGACTGAAATGCAAAGCCAAACTTACCCTTCTTAACTCATATGTTTCTCTTACCAAAAGTTCGTTTTCAAGTGCGACAAATTATCAATTTTGGACTGAAATAAATAGCCAAACTTACCCTTCTTAACCCATGTTTTCCTATTACAAACAGTTCATTGTCGAGTCTGAAAAATTATAAATTTTGGACTGAAATGCAAAGCCAAACTTACCCTTCTTAATTCATGTGTTCCTCTTACCAAAAGTTTGTTTTCGAGTGCGACAAATTGTCAATTTTTGACTGAAATACAAAGCCAAGCTTACCCTTCTTAACTCATGTGTTCCTATTACCAAGAGTTCGTTTTCAAGTGCGACAAATTATCAATTTTGGACTGAAATACACAGCCAAACTTACCATTCTTAACTCATGTGTTCCTGTTACAAACAGTTCATTGTCGAATATGAAAAATTATAAATTTTGGACTGAAATGCAAAGCCAAGCTTACCCTTCTTAACTCATGTGTTCCTCTTACCAAAAGTTTGTTTTCGAGTGCGACAAATTATCAATTTTTGACTGAAATACAAAGCCAAGCTTACCCTTGTTAACTCATGTGTTCCTATTACCAAAAGTTTGTTTTCGAGTGCTACAAATTATCCATATTGGACTGAAATACAAAGCCAAAGTTACCCTTCTTAACTCATGTGTTCCTGTTACAAACAGTTCGTTGTCGAGTATGAAAAATTATAAACTTTGGACTGAAATGCAAAGCCAAACCTACCCTTCTTAATTCATTTGTTCCTCTTACCAAAAGTTTGTTTTCGAGTGCGACAAATTATCAATTTTGGACTGAAATACACAGCCAAACTTACCCTTCTTAACTCGTGTGTTCCTGTTACAAACAGTTCATTGTCGAGTATGAAAAATTATAAATTTTGGAATGAAATGTAAAGCCAAACTTACCCTTCTTAACTCATGTGTTCCTCTTACCAAAAGTTTGTTTTCGAGTGCGACAAATTATCAATTTTTGACTGAAATTCAAAGCCAAGCTTACCCTTCTTAACTCATGTGTTCCTATTACCAAAAGTTCCTTTTCGAGTGCGACAAAATATTAATTTTGGACTGAAATACAAAGCCAAAGTTACCCTTCTTATCTCATGTGGTCCTGTTACAAACAGTTCATTGTCGAGTATGCAAAATTTTAAATTTTGGACTGAAATGCAAAGCCAAACTTACCCTTCTTAACTCATGTGTTCCTCATACCAAAAGTTTGTTTTCGAGTGCGACAAATTATCAATTCTTGACTGAAATACAAAGCCAAACTTACCCTGCTTAACTCATGTGTTCCTATTACCAAAAGTTTGTTTTCGAGTGCTACAAATGATCAATTTTGGACTGAAATACTCAGCCAAACTTACCCTTCTTAACTCATGTGTTCCTGTTACAAACAGTTCATTGTCGAGTATGAAAAATTATAAATTTTGGACTGAAATGCAAAGCCAAACTTACCCTTCTTAACTCATGTGTTCCTCTTACCAAGACTTTGTTTTGGAGTGCGACAAATTTTCAATTTTAGACTGAAATACAAAGCCAAGCTTACTCTTCTTTACTCATGTGTTCCTATTACCAAGAGTTCGTTTTCAAGTGTGTCAAATTATCAATTTTGGACTGAAATACACAGCCAAATTACCCTTCTTAACTCATGTGTTCCTGTTCCAAACAGTTCATTGTCGAGTATGAAAAATTATAAATTTTGGACTGTGATGCAAAGCCAAGCTTACCCTTCTTAACTCATGTGTTCCTATTAGCAAAGGTTCCTTTTCGAGTGCGACAAAATATTAATTTTGGACTGAAATACAAAGCCAAAGTTACCCTTCTTATTTCATGAGGTCCTGTTACAACCAGTTCATTGTCGAGTATGAAAAATTATAAATTTTGGACTGAAATGCAAAACCAAACTTACCCTTTTTAACTCATGTGTTCCTATTACCAAAAGTCTGTTTTCGAGTGCTACAAATTATCCATATTGGACTGAAATACAAAGCCAAACTTACCCTTCTTAACTCATGCGTTCCTATTACAAACAGTTCATTGTCGAGTATGAAAAATTATGACTGAAATGCAAAGCCAAACTTACCCTTCTTAATTCATGTGTTCCTCTTACCAAAAGTTTGTTTTCGAGTGCGACAACTCGTCAATTTTTGACTGAAATACAAAGCCAAGCTTACTCTTCTTAACTCATGTGTTCCTATTACCAAGAGTTCGTTTTCAAGTGCGACAAATTATCAATTTTGGACTGAAATACACAGCCAAACTTACCATTCTTAACTCATGTGTTCCTATTACCAAAATTTTGTTTTCGAGTGCTACAAATTATCCATATTGGACTGAAATACAAAGCCAAACTTACCCTTCTTAACTCAGGTGTTCCTGTTACAAACAGTTCGTTGTCGAGTATGTAAAATTATAAATTTTGGACGGAAATGCAAAGCCAAACCTACCCTTCTTAATTCATTTGTTCCTCTTACCAAAAGTTTGTTTTCGAGTGCGACAAATTATCAATTTTGGACTGAAATACATAGCCAAACTTACCCTTCTTAACTCATGTTTTCCTATTACAAACAGTTCATTGTCGAGTCTGAAAAATTATAAATTTTGGACTGAAATGCAAAGCCAAACTTACCCTTCTTAACTCATGTGTTCCTCTTACCAAAAGTTTGTTTTCGAGTGCGACAAATTATCAATTTTTGACTGAAATACAAAGCCAAGCTTACCCTTCTTAACTCACGTGTTCCTATTACCAAAAGTTCCTTTTCGAGTGCGACAAAATATTAATTTTGGACTGAAATACAAAGCCAAAGTTACCCTTCTTATCTCATGTGGTCCTGTTACAAACAGTTCATTGTCGCGTATGAAAAATTTTAAATTTTGGACTGAAATGCAAAGCCAAACTTACCCTTCTTAACTCATGTGTTCCTCATACCAAAAGTTTGTTTTCGAGTGCGACAAATTATCAATTCTTGACTGAAATACCAAGCCAAACTTACCCTGCTTAACTCATGTGTTCCTATTACCAAAAGTTTGTTTTCGAGTGCTACAAATGATCAATTTTGGACTGAAATACTCAGCCAAACTTACCCTTCTTAACTCATGTGTTCCTGTTACAAACAGTTCATTGTCGAGTATGAAAAATTATAAATTTTGGACTGAAATGCAAAGCCAAACTTCCCCTTCTCAACTCATGTGTTCCTCTTACCAAAAGTTTGTTTTCCAGTGCGACAAATTGTCAATTTTGGACTGAAATACACAGCCAAACTTACCCTTCTTAACTCATGTGTTCCTGTTACAAACAATTCATTGTCGAGTATGAAAAATTATAAATTTTGGACTGAAATGCAAAGCCAAACTTACCCTTCTTAACTCATGTGTTCCTCTTACCAAGAGTTTGTTTTCGAGTGCGACAAATTGTCAATTTTTGACTGAAATACAAAGCCAAGCTTACTCTTCTTTACTCATGTGTTCCTATTACCAAGAGTTCGTTTTCAAGTGCGTCAAATTATCAATTTTGGATTGAAATACACAGCCAAATTACCCTTCTTAACTCATGTGTTCCTGTTCCAAACAGTTCATTGTCGAGTATGAAAAATTATAAATTTTGGACTGAAATGCAAAACCAAACTTACCCTTCTTAACTCATGTGTTCCTATTACCAAAAGTCTGTTTTCGAGTGCTACAAATTATCCATATTGGACTGAAATACAAAGCCAAACTTACCCTTCTTAACTCATGTGTTCCTATTACAAACAGTTCATTGTCGAGTATGAAAAATTATAAATTTTGGACTGAAATGCAAAGCCAAGCTTACCCTTCTTAACTCATGTGTTCCTATTACCAAGAGTTCGTTTTCAAGTGCGACAAATTATCAATTTTGGACTGAAATACACAGCCAAACTTACCATTCTTAACTCATGTGTTCCTATTACCAAAATTTTGTTTTCGAGTGCTACAAATTATCCATATTGGACTGAAATACAAAGCCAAACTTACCCTTCTTAACTCATGTGTTCCTGTTACAAACAGTTCGTTGTCGAGTATGTAAAATTATAAATTTTGGACGGAAATGCAAAGCCAAACCTACCCTTCTTAATTCATTTGTTCCTCTTACCAAAAGTTTGTTTTCGAGTGCGACAAATTATCAATTTTGGACTGAAATACATAGCCAAACTTACCCTTCTTAACCCATGTTTTTCTATTACAAACAGTTCATTGTCGAGTCTGAAAAATTATAAATTTTGGACTGAAATGCAAAGCCAAACTTACCCTTCTTAACTCATGTGTTCCTCTTACCAAAAGTTTGTTTTCGAGTGCGACAAATTATCAATTTTTGACTGAAATACAAAGCCAAGCTTACCCTTCTTAACTCACGTGTTCCTATTACCAAAAGTTCCTTTTCGAGTGCGACAAAATATTAATTTTGGACTGAAATACAAAGCCAAAGTTACCCTTCTTATCTCATGTGGTCCTGTTACAAACAGTTCATTGTCGCGTATGAAAAATTTTAAATTTTGGACTGAAATGCAAAGCCAAACTTACCCTTCTTAACTCATGTGTTCCTCATACCAAAAGTTTGTTTTCGAGTGCGACAAATTATCAATTCTTGACTGAAATACAAAGCCAAACTTACCCTGCTTAACTCATGTGTTCCTATTAACAAAAGTTTGTTTTCGAGTGCTACAAATGATCAATTTTGGACTGAAATACTCAGCCAAACTTACCCTTCTTAACTCATGTGTTCCTGTTACAAACAGTTCATTGTCGAGTATGAAAAATTATAAATTTTGGACTGAAATGCAAAGCCAAACTTCCCCTTCTCAACTCATGTGTTCCTCTTACCAAAAGCTTGTTTTCCAGTGCGACAAATTATCAATTTCGGACTGAAATACACAGCCAAACTTACCCTTCTTAACTCATGTGTTCCTGTTACAAACAATTCATTGTCGAGTATGAAAAATTATAAATTTTGGACTGAAATGCAAAGCCAAACTTACCCTTCTTAACTCATGTGTTCCTCTTACCAAGAGTTTGTTTTCGAGTGCGACAAATTGTCAATTTTTGACTGAAATACAAAGCCACGCTTACTCTTCTTTACTCATGTGTTCCTATTACCAAGAGTTCGTTTTCAAGTGCGTCAAATTATCAATTTTGGATTGAAATACACAGCCAAATTACCCTTCTTAACTCATGTGTTCCTGTTCCAAACAGTTCATTGTCGAGTATGAAAAATTATAAATTTTGGACTGAAATGCAAAACCAAACTTACCCTTCTTAACTCATGTGTTCCTATTACCAAAAGTCTGTTTTCGAGTGCTACAAATTATCCATATTGGACTGAAATACAAAGCCAAACTTACCCTTCTTAACTCATGTGTTCCTATTACAAACAGTTCATTGTCGAGTATGAAAAATTATAAATTTTGGACTGAAATGCATATCCAAACTTACCCTCCTTAATTCATTTGTTCCTCTTACCAAAAGTTTGTTTTCGAGTGCGACAAATCGTCAATTTTTGACTGAAATACAAAGCCAAGCTTACCCTTCTTAACTCATGTGTTCCTATTACCAAGAGTTCGTTTTCAAGTGCGACAAATTATCAATTTTGGACTGAAATACACAGCCAAACTTACCATTCTTAACTCATGTGTTCCTATTACCAAAAGTTTGTTTTCGAGTGCTACAAATTATCCATATTTGACTGAAATACAAAGCCAAACTTAGCCCTTCTTAACTCATGTGTTCCTGTTACAAACAGTTCGTTGTCGAGTATGAAAAATTATAAATTTTTGACTGAAATGCAAAGCCAAACCTACCCTTCTTAATTCATTTGTTCCTCTTACCCAAAAGTTTGTTTTCGAGTGCGACAAATTATCAATTTTTGACTGAAATACAAAGCCAAGCTTAACCTTCTTAACTAATGTGTTCCTATTACCAAAAGTCTGTTTTCGAGTGCTACAAATTATCCATATTGGACTGAAATACAAAGCCAAACTTACCCTTCTTAACTCATGTGTTCCTATTACAAACAGTTCATTGTCGAGTATGAAAAATTATAAATTTTTGACTGAAATACAAAGCCAAACTTACCCTTCTTAACTCATGTGTTCCTATTACAAACAGTTCATTGTCGAGTATGAAAAATTATAAATTTTGGACTGAAATGCAAAGCCAAACTTACTCTTCTTAATTCATGTGTTCCTCTTACCAAAAGTATGTTTTCGAGTGCGACAAATTATCAATTTTGGACTGAAATACACAGCCAAACTTACCATTCTTAACTCATGTGTTCCTGTTACAAACAGTTCATTGTCGAGTATGAAAAATTATAAATTTTGGACTGAAATGCAAAGCCAAGCTTACCCTTCTTAACTCATGTGTTCCTATTACCAAAGGTTCCTTTTCGAGTGCGACAAAATATTAATTTTGGACTGAAATACAAAGCCAAAGTTACCCTTCTTATCTCATGAGGTCCTGTTACAACCAGTTCATTGTCGAGCATGAAAAATTATAAATTTTGGAATGAAATGCAAAGCCAAACTTACCCTTCTTAACTCATGTGTTCCTCTTACCAAAAGTTTGTTTTCGAGTGCGACAAATTATCAATTTTTGACTGAAATACAAAGCCAAGCTTACCCTTCTTAACTCATGTGTTCCTATTACAAAAGTTCCTTTTCGAGTGCGACAAAATATTAGTTTTGGACTGAAATACAAAGCCAAACTTACCCTTCTTAACTCATGTGTTCCTATTACCAAAAGTTTGTTTTCGAGTGCACCAAATTAGCAAGTTTGGACTGAAATACACAGCCAAACTTACCCTTCTTAACTCATGTGTTCCTGTTACAAACAGTTCATTGTCGAGTATAAAAAATTATAAATTTTGGACAGAAATGCAAAGCCAAACTTACCCTTCTTAACTCATGTGGTCCTGTTACAAACAGTTCATTTTCGAAAAAGATAAATTATAAATTTTGGACTGAAATACAAAGCCAAACTTACCCTTCGTAACTCATGTGTTCATGTTACAAACAGTTCATTGTCGAGTATGAAAAATTATAAATTTTGGACTGAAATGCAAAGCCAAACTTACCCTTTTTAACTCATGTGTTCCTCTTACCAAAAGTTCGTTTTCAAGTGCGACAAATTATCAATTTTGGACTGAAATACATAGCCAAACTTACCCTTCTTAACCCATGTTTTCCTATTACAAACAGTTCATTGTCGAGTCTGAAAAATTATAAATTTTGGACTGAAATGCAAAGCCAAACTTACCCTTTTTAACTCATGTGTTCCTCTTACCAAAAGTTTGTTTTCGAGTGCAACAAAATATTAATTCTGGACTGAAATACCAAGCCAAACTTACCTTTCTTAACTCTTTGTTCCTATTACCAAAAGTTTGTTTTCGAGTGCTACACATAATCCATATTGGACTGAAATACAAAGCCAAACTTACCCTTCTTAACTCATGTGTTCCTGTTACAAACAGTTCGTTGCCAAGTATGAAAAATTATAAATTTTGGACTGAAATGCAAAGCCAAACCTACCCTTCTTAAGTCACGTGTTCCTCTTACCAAAAGTTTGTTTTCGAGTGCGACAAATTATCAATTTTTGACTGAAATACAAAGCCAAGCTTACACTTCTTAACTCATGTATTCCTATTACCAAGAGTTCGTTTTCAAGTGCGGCAAATTGTCAATTTTTGACTGAAATACAAAGCCAAGCTTACCCTTCTTAACTCATGTGTTGCTGTTACAAACAGTGCATTGTCGAGTATGAAAAATTATAAATTTTGAATGAAATGCTAAGCCAAACTTACCCTTCTTAACTCATGTGTTCCTCTTACCAAAAGTTTGTTTTCGAGTGCGACAAATTATCAATTTTGGCCTGAAATACACAGCCAAGCTTACCCTTCTTAACTCATGTGTTCCTATTACCAAAAGTTCCTTCTCGAGTGCGACAAAATATTAATTTTGGACTGAAATACAAAGCCAAACCTACCCTTCTTAACTCATGTGTTCCTATTACCAAAAGTTTGTCTTCGAGTGCTACAAATTATCCATATTGGACTGAAATACAAAGCCAAACTTAACCTTCTTAACTCATGTGTTCCTATTACAAACAGTGCATTGTCGAGTATGAAAAATTATAAATTTTGGAATGAAATGCAAAGCCAAACTTACCCTTCTTAACTAATCTGTTTCTCTTACCAAAAGTTCGTTTTCAAGTGCGACAAATTATCAATTTTGGACTGAAATACACAGACCAACTTGCCCTTCTTAACTCATGTGTTCCTGTTACAATCAGTTCATTGTCGAGTATAATAAATTATAAATTTTGGACAGAAATGCAAAGCCAAACTTACCCTTCTTAACTCATGTGGTCCTGTTACAAACAGTTCATTTTCGAAAAAGATAAATTATAAATTTTGGACTGAAATACAAAGCCAAACTTACCCTTCGTAACTCATGTGTTCCTGTTACAAACAGTTCATTGTCGAGTATGAAAAATTATAGATTTTGGACTGAAATGTAAAGCCAAACTTACCCTTCTTAACTCATGTGTCCTTCTTACCAAAAGTTTGTTTTCGAGTGCGACAAATTATCAATTTTGGCCTGAAATACACAGCCAAGCTTACCCTTCTTAACTCATGTGTTCCTATTACCAAAAGTTCCTTCTCGAGTGCGACAAAATATTAATTTTGGACTGAAATACAAAGCCAAACCTACCCTTCTTAACTCATGTGTTCCTATTACCAAAAGTTTGTCTTCGAGTGCTACAAATTATCCATATTGGACTGAAATACAAAGCCAAACTTAACCTTCTTAACTCATGTGTTCCTATTACAAACAGTGCATTGTCGAGTATGAAAAATTATAAATTTTGGAATGAAATGCAAAGCCAAACTTACCCTTCTTAACTAATCTGTTTCTCTTACCAAAAGTTCGTTTTCAAGTGCGACCAATTATCAATTTTGGACTGAAATACAAAGCCAAGCTTACCCTTCTTAACTCATGTGTTCCTATTACAAAAGTTCCTTTTCGAGTGCGACAAAATATTAGTTTTGGACTGAAATACAAAGCCAAGCTTACCCTTCTTAACTCATGTGTTCCTATTACCAAAAGCTTGTTTTCGAGTGCTACAAATTATCCATATTGGACTGAAATACAAAGCCAAACTTAACCTTCTTAACTCATGTGTTCCTATTACAAACAGTGCATTGTCGAGTATGAAAAATTATAAATTTTGGAATGAAATGCAAAGCCAAACTTACCCTTCTTAACTAATCTGTTTCTCTTACCAAAAGTTTGTTTTCGAGTGCGACAAATTATCAATTTTTGACTGAAATTCAAAGCCAAGCTTACCCTTCTTAACTCATGTGTTCCTATTACCAAAAGTTCCTTTTCGAGTGCGACAAAATATTAATTTTGGACTGAAATACAAAGCCAAAGTTACCCTTCTTATCTCATGTGGTCCTGTTACAAACAGTTCATTGTCGAGTATGAAAAATTTTAAATTTTGGACTGAAATGCAAAGCCAAACTTACCCTTCTTAACTCATGTGTTCCTCATACCAAAAGTTTGTTTTCGAGTGCGACAAATTATCAATTCTTGACTGAAATACAAAGCCAAACTTACTCTGCTTAACTCATGTGTTCCTATTACCAAAAGTTTGTTTTCGAGTGCGACAAATTATCAATTCTTGACTGAAATACAAAGCCAAACTTACCCTGCTTAACTCATGTGTGCCTATTACCAAGAGTTCGTTTTCAAGTGCGTCAAATTATCAATTTTGGACTGAAATACACAGCCAAATTACCCTTCTTAACTCATGTGTTCCTGTTACAAACAGTTCATTGTCGAGTATGAAAAATTATAAATTTTGGACTGAAATGCAAAGCCAAGCTTACCCTTCTTAACTCATGTGTTCCTATTACCAAAGGTTCCTTTTCGAGTGCGACAAAATATTAATTTTGGACTGAAATACAAAGCGAAAGTTACCCTTCTTATCTCATGTGTTCCTATTACAAACAGTGCATTGTCGAGTATGAAAAATTATAAATTTTGGAATGAAATGCAAAGCCAAACTTACCCTTCTTAACTAATCTGTTTCTCTTACCAAAAGTTCGTTTTCAAGTGCGACCAATTATCAATTTTGGACTGAAATACAAAGCCAAGCTTACCCTTCTTAACTCATGTGTTCCTATTACAAAAGTTCCTTTTCGAGTGCGACAAAATATTAGTTTTGGACTGAAATACAAAGCCAAGCTTACCCTTCTTAACTCATGTGTTCCTATTACCAAAAGCTTGTTTTCGAGTGCTACAAATTATCCATATTGGACCGAAATACAAAGCCAAACTTAACCTTCTTAACTCATGTGTTCCTATTACAAACAGTGCATTGTCGAGTATGAAAAATTATAAATTTTGGAATGAAATGCAAAGCCAAACTTACCCTTCTTAACTAATCTGTTTCTCTTACCAAAAGTTTGTTTTCGAGTGCGACAAATTATCAATTTTTGACTGAAATTCAAAGCCAAAGTTACCCTTCTTATCTCATGTGGTCCTGTTACAAACAGTTCATTGTCGAGTATGAAAAATTTTAAATTTTGGACTGAAATGCAAAGCCAAACTTACCCTTCTTAACTCATGTGTTCCTCATACCAAAAGTTTGTTTTCGAGTGCGACAAATTATCAATTCTTGACTGAAATACAAAGCCAAACTTACCCTGCTTAACTCATGTGTGCCTATTACCAAGAGTTCGTTTTCAAGTGCGTCAAATTATCAATTTTGGACTGAAATACACAGCCAAATTACCCTTCTTAACTCATGTGTTCCTGTTACAAACAGTTCATTGTCGAGTATGAAAAATTATAAATTTTGGACTGAAATGCAAAGCCAAGCTTACCCTTCTTAACTCATGTGTTCCTATTACCAAAGGTTCCTTTTCGAGTGCGACAAAATATTAATTTTGGACTGAAATACAAAGCCAAAGTTACCCTTCTTATCTCATGAGGTCCTGTTACAACCAGTTCATTGTCGAGCATGAAAAATTATAAATTTTGGAATGAAATGCAAAGCCAAACTTACCCTTCTTAACTCATGTGTTCCTCTTACCAAAAGTTTGTTTTCGAGTGCGACAAATTATCAATTTTTGACTGAAATACAAAGCCAAGCTTACCCTTCTTAACTCATGTGTTCCTATTACAAAAGTTCCTTTTCGAGTGCGACAAAATATTAGTTTTGGACTGAAATACAAAGCCAAACTTACCCTTCTTAACTCATGTGTTCCTATTACCAAAAGTTTGTTTTCGAGTGCACCAAATTAGCAAGTTTGGACTGAAATACACAGCCAAACTTACCCTTCTTAACTCATGTGTTCCTGTTACAAACAGTTCATTGTCGAGTATAAAAAATTATAAATTTTGGACAGAAATGCAAAGCCAAACTTACCCTTCTTAACTCATGTGGTCCTGTTACAAACAGTTCATTTTCGAAAAAGATAAATTATAAATTTTGGACTGAAATACAAAGCCAAACTTACCCTTCGTAACTCATGTGTTCATGTTACAAACAGTTCATTGTCGAGTATGAAAAATTATAAATTTTGGACTGAAATGCAAAGCCAAACTTACCCTTTTTAACTCATGTGTTCCTCTTACCAAAAGTTCGTTTTCAAGTGCGACAAATTATCAATTTTGGACTGAAATACATAGCCAAACTTACCCTTCTTAACCCATGTTTTCCTATTACAAACAGTTCATTGTCGAGTCTGAAAAATTATAAATTTTGGACTGAAATGCAAAGCCAAACTTACCCTTTTTAACTCATGTGTTCCTCTTACCAAAAGTTTGTTTTCGAGTGCAACAAAATATTAATTCTGGACTGAAATACCAAGCCAAACTTACCTTTCTTAACTCTTTGTTCCTATTACCAAAAGTTTGTTTTCGAGTGCTACACATAATCCATATTGGACTGAAATACAAAGCCAAACTTACCCTTCTTAACTCATGTGTTCCTGTTACAAACAGTTCGTTGCCAAGTATGAAAAATTATAAATTTTGGACTGAAATGCAAAGCCAAACCTACCCTTCTTAAGTCACGTGTTCCTCTTACCAAAAGTTTGTTTTCGAGTGCGACAAATTATCAATTTTTGACTGAAATACAAAGCCAAGCTTACACTTCTTAACTCATGTATTCCTATTACCAAGAGTTCGTTTTCAAGTGCGGCAAATTGTCAATTTTTGACTGAAATACAAAGCCAAGCTTACCCTTCTTAACTCATGTGTTGCTGTTACAAACAGTGCATTGTCGAGTATGAAAAATTATAAATTTTGAATGAAATGCTAAGCCAAACTTACCCTTCTTAACTCATGTGTTCCTCTTACCAAAAGTTTGTTTTCGAGTGCGACAAATTATCAATTTTGGCCTGAAATACACAGCCAAGCTTACCCTTCTTAACTCATGTGTTCCTATTACCAAAAGTTCCTTCTCGAGTGCGACAAAATATTAATTTTGGACTGAAATACAAAGCCAAACCTACCCTTCTTAACTCATGTGTTCCTATTACCAAAAGTTTGTCTTCGAGTGCTACAAATTATCCATATTGGACTGAAATACAAAGCCAAACTTAACCTTCTTAACTCATGTGTTCCTATTACAAACAGTGCATTGTCGAGTATGAAAAATTATAAATTTTGGAATGAAATGCAAAGCCAAACTTACCCTTCTTAACTAATCTGTTTCTCTTACCAAAAGTTCGTTTTCAAGTGCGACAAATTATCAATTTTGGACTGAAATACACAGACCAACTTGCCCTTCTTAACTCATGTGTTCCTGTTACAATCAGTTCATTGTCGAGTATAATAAATTATAAATTTTGGACAGAAATGCAAAGCCAAACTTACCCTTCTTAACTCATGTGGTCCTGTTACAAACAGTTCATTTTCGAAAAAGATAAATTATAAATTTTGGACTGAAATACAAAGCCAAACTTACCCTTCGTAACTCATGTGTTCCTGTTACAAACAGTTCATTGTCGAGTATGAAAAATTATAGATTTTGGACTGAAATGTAAAGCCAAACTTACCCTTCTTAACTCATGTGTCCTTCTTACCAAAAGTTTGTTTTCGAGTGCGACAAATTATCAATTTTGGCCTGAAATACACAGCCAAGCTTACCCTTCTTAACTCATGTGTTCCTATTACCAAAAGTTCCTTCTCGAGTGCGACAAAATATTAATTTTGGACTGAAATACAAAGCCAAACCTACCCTTCTTAACTCATGTGTTCCTATTACCAAAAGTTTGTCTTCGAGTGCTACAAATTATCCATATTGGACTGAAATACAAAGCCAAACTTAACCTTCTTAACTCATGTGTTCCTATTACAAACAGTGCATTGTCGAGTATGAAAAATTATAAATTTTGGAATGAAATGCAAAGCCAAACTTACCCTTCTTAACTAATCTGTTTCTCTTACCAAAAGTTCGTTTTCAAGTGCGACCAATTATCAATTTTGGACTGAAATACAAAGCCAAGCTTACCCTTCTTAACTCATGTGTTCCTATTACAAAAGTTCCTTTTCGAGTGCGACAAAATATTAGTTTTGGACTGAAATACAAAGCCAAGCTTACCCTTCTTAACTCATGTGTTCCTATTACCAAAAGCTTGTTTTCGAGTGCTACAAATTATCCATATTGGACTGAAATACAAAGCCAAACTTAACCTTCTTAACTCATGTGTTCCTATTACAAACAGTGCATTGTCGAGTATGAAAAATTATAAATTTTGGAATGAAATGCAAAGCCAAACTTACCCTTCTTAACTAATCTGTTTCTCTTACCAAAAGTTTGTTTTCGAGTGCGACAAATTATCAATTTTTGACTGAAATTCAAAGCCAAGCTTACCCTTCTTAACTCATGTGTTCCTATTACCAAAAGTTCCTTTTCGAGTGCGACAAAATATTAATTTTGGACTGAAATACAAAGCCAAAGTTACCCTTCTTATCTCATGTGGTCCTGTTACAAACAGTTCATTGTCGAGTATGAAAAATTTTAAATTTTGGACTGAAATGCAAAGCCAAACTTACCCTTCTTAACTCATGTGTTCCTCATACCAAAAGTTTGTTTTCGAGTGCGACAAATTATCAATTCTTGACTGAAATACAAAGCCAAACTTACTCTGCTTAACTCATGTGTTCCTATTACCAAAAGTTTGTTTTCGAGTGCGACAAATTATCAATTCTTGACTGAAATACAAAGCCAAACTTACCCTGCTTAACTCATGTGTGCCTATTACCAAGAGTTCGTTTTCAAGTGCGTCAAATTATCAATTTTGGACTGAAATACACAGCCAAATTACCCTTCTTAACTCATGTGTTCCTGTTACAAACAGTTCATTGTCGAGTATGAAAAATTATAAATTTTGGACTGAAATGCAAAGCCAAGCTTACCCTTCTTAACTCATGTGTTCCTATTACCAAAGGTTCCTTTTCGAGTGCGACAAAATATTAATTTTGGACTGAAATACAAAGCGAAAGTTACCCTTCTTATCTCATGTGTTCCTATTACAAACAGTGCATTGTCGAGTATGAAAAATTATAAATTTTGGAATGAAATGCAAAGCCAAACTTACCCTTCTTAACTAATCTGTTTCTCTTACCAAAAGTTCGTTTTCAAGTGCGACCAATTATCAATTTTGGACTGAAATACAAAGCCAAGCTTACCCTTCTTAACTCATGTGTTCCTATTACAAAAGTTCCTTTTCGAGTGCGACAAAATATTAGTTTTGGACTGAAATACAAAGCCAAGCTTACCCTTCTTAACTCATGTGTTCCTATTACCAAAAGCTTGTTTTCGAGTGCTACAAATTATCCATATTGGACCGAAATACAAAGCCAAACTTAACCTTCTTAACTCATGTGTTCCTATTACAAACAGTGCATTGTCGAGTATGAAAAATTATAAATTTTGGAATGAAATGCAAAGCCAAACTTACCCTTCTTAACTAATCTGTTTCTCTTACCAAAAGTTTGTTTTCGAGTGCGACAAATTATCAATTTTTGACTGAAATTCAAAGCCAAAGTTACCCTTCTTATCTCATGTGGTCCTGTTACAAACAGTTCATTGTCGAGTATGAAAAATTTTAAATTTTGGACTGAAATGCAAAGCCAAACTTACCCTTCTTAACTCATGTGTTCCTCATACCAAAAGTTTGTTTTCGAGTGCGACAAATTATCAATTCTTGACTGAAATACAAAGCCAAACTTACCCTGCTTAACTCATGTGTGCCTATTACCAAGAGTTCGTTTTCAAGTGCGTCAAATTATCAATTTTGGACTGAAATACACAGCCAAATTACCCTTCTTAACTCATGTGTTCCTGTTACAAACAGTTCATTGTCGAGTATGAAAAATTATAAATTTTGGACTGAAATGCAAAGCCAAGCTTACCCTTCTTAACTCATGTGTTCCTATTACCAAAAGTTCCTTTTCGAGTGCGACAAAATATTAATTTTGGACTGAAATACAAAGCCAAAGTTACCCTTCTTATCTCATGTGGTCCTGTTACAAACAGTTCATTGTCGAGTATGAAAAATTTTAAATTTTGGACTGAAATGCAAAGCCAAACTTACCCTTCTTAACTCATGTGTTCCTCATACCAAAAGTTTGTTTTCGAGTGCGACAAATTATCAATTCTTGACTGAAATACAAAGCCAAACTTACCCTGCTTAACTCATGTGTGCCTATTACCAAGAGTTCGTTTTCAAGTGCGTCAAATTATCAATTTTGGACTGAAATACACAGCCAAATTACCCTTCTTAACTCATGTGTTCCTGTTACAAACAGTTCATTGTCGAGTATGAAAAATTATAAATTTTGGACTGAAATGCAAAGCCAAGCTTACCCTTCTTAACTCATGTGTTCCTATTACCAAAAGTTCCTTTTCGAGTGCGACAAAATATTAATTTTGGACTGAAATACAAAGCCAAAGTTACCCTTCTTATCTCATGTGGTCCTGTTACAAACAGTTCATTGTCGAGTATGCAAAATTTTAAATTTTGGACTGAAATGCAAAGCCAAACTTACCCTTCTTAACTCATGTGCTCCTCATACCAAAAGTTTGTTTTCGAGTGCGACAAATTATCAATTCTTGACTGAAATACAAAGCCAAACTTACCCTGCTTAACTCATGTGTTCCTATTACCAAAAGTTTGTTTTCGAGTGCTACAAATGATCAATTTTGGACTGAAATACTCAGCCAAACTTACCCTTCTTAACTCATGTGTTCCTGTTACAAACAGTTCATTGTCGAGTATGAAAAATTATAAATTTTGGACTGAAATGCAAAGCCAAACTTACCCTTCTTAACTCATGTGTTCCTCTTACCAAGACTTTGTTTTGGAGTGCGACAAATTTTCAATTTTAGACTGAAATACAAAGCCAAGCTTACTCTTCTTTACTCATGTGTTCCTATTACCAAGAGTTCGTTTTCAAGTGTGTCAAATTATCAATTTTGGACTGAAATACACAGCCAAATTACCCTTCTTAACTCATGTGTTCCTATTACAAACAGTTCATTGTCGAGTATGAAAAATTATAAATTTTGGACTGAAATGCAAAGCCAAACCTACCCTTCTTAACTCATGTGTTCCTGTTACAAACAGTTCGTTGTCGAGTATGAAAAATTATAAATTTTGGACTGAAATGCAAAGCCAAACCTACCCTTCTTAATTCATTTGTTCCTCTTACCAAAAGTTTGTTTTCGAGTGCGACAAATTATCAATTTTTGACTGAAATACAAAGCCAAGCTTACCCTTCTTAACTAATGTGTTCCTATTACCAAAAGTCTGTTTTCGAGTGCTACAAATTATCCATATTGGACTGAAATACAAAGCCAAACTTACCCTTCTTAACTCATGTGTTCCTATTACAAACAGTTCATTGTCGAGTATGAAAAATTATAAATTTTGGACTGAAATGCAAAGCCAAACTTCCTCTTCTTAATTCATGTGTTCCTCTTACCAAAAGTATGTTTTCGAGTGCGACAAATTGTCAATTTTTGACTGAAATACAAAGCCAAGCTTACCCTTCTTAACTCATGTGTTGCTTTTAGCAAGAGTTCGTCTTCAAGTGCGACAAATTATCAATTTTGGACTGAAATACACAGCCAAACTTACCATTCTTAACTCATGTGTTCCTGTTACAAACAGTTCATTGTCGAGTTTGAAAAATTATAAATTTTGGACTGAAATGCAAAGCCAAGCTTACCCTTCTTAACTCATGTGTTCCTATTACCAAAGGTTCCTTTTCGAGTGCGACAAAATATTAATTTTGGACTGAAATACAAAGCCAAAGCCTTCTTATCTCATGAGGTCCTGTTACAACCAGTTCATTGTCGAGCATGAAAAATTATAAATTTTGGAATGAAATGCAAAGCCAAACTTACCCTTCTTAACTCATGTGTTCCTCTTACCAAAAGTTTGTTTTCGAGTGCGACAAATTATCAATTTTTGACTGAAATACAAAGCCAAGCTTACCCTTCTTAACTCATGTGTTCCTATTACAAAAGTTCCTTTTCGAGTGCGACAAAATATTAGTTTTGGACTGAAATACAAAGCCAAACTTACCCTTCTTAACTCATGTGTTCCTATTACCAAAAGTTTGTTTTCGAGTGCACCAAATTAGCAAGTTTGGACTGAAATACACAGCCAAACTTACCCTTCTTAACTCATGTGTTCCTGTTACAAACAGTTCATTGTCGAGTATGAAAAATTATAAATTTTGGACTGAAATGTAAAGCCAAGCTTACCCTTCTTAACTCTTGTGTTCCTATTACCAAAGGTTCCTTTTCGAGTGCGACAAAATATTAATTTTGGACTGAAATACAAAGCCAAACTTACCCTTCTAAACCCATGTTTTTCTATTACAAACAGTTCATTGTCGAGTCTGAAAAATTATAAATTTTGGACTGAAATGCAAAGCCAAACTTACCCTTCTTAACTCATGTGTTCCTCTTATAAAAGTTTGTTTTCGAGTGCAACAAAATATTAATTCTGGACTGAAATACCAAGCCAAACTTACCTTTCTTAACTCTTTGTTCCTATTACCAAAAGTTTGTTTTCGAGTGCTACAAATAATCCATATTGGACTGAAATACAAAGCCAAGCTTAACCTTCTTAACTCATGTGTTGCTGTTACAAACAGTGCATTGTCGAGTATGAAAAATTATAAATTTTGAATGAAATGCTAAGCCAAACTTACCCTTCTTAACTCATGTGTTCCTCTTACCAAAAGTTTGTTTTCGAGTGCGACAAATTATCAATTTTGGACTGAAATACACAGACCAACTTGCCCTTCTTAACTCATGTGTTCCTGTTACAAACAGTTCATTGTCGAGTATGAAAAATTATAGATTTTGGACTGAAATGTAAAGCCAAACTTACCCTTCTTAACTCATGTGTCCTTCTTACCAAAAGTTTGTTTTCGAGTGCGACAAATTATCAATTTTGGCCTGAAATACACAGCCAAGCTCACCCTTCTTAACTCATGTGTTCCTATTACCAAAAGTTCCTTCTCGAGTGCGACAAAATATTGATTTTGGACTGAAATACAAAGCCAAACCTACCCTTCTTAACTCATGTGTTCCTCTTACCAAAAGTTTGATTTCGAGTGCGACAAATTATCAATTTTGGACTGAAATACACAGACCAACTTGCCCTTCTTAACTCATGTGTTCCTGTTACAATCAGTTCATTGTCGAGTATGAAAAATTATAAATTTTGGACTGAAATGCAAAGCCAAACTTACTCTTCTTAATTCATGTGTTCCTCTTACCAAAAGTATGTTTTCGAGTGCGACAAATTGTCAATTTTTGACTGAAATACAAAGCCAAGCTTACCCTTCTTAACTCATGTGTTGCTTTTAGCAAGAGTTCGTTTTCAAGTGCGACAAATTATCAATTTTGGACTGAAATACACAGCCAAACTTACCATTCTTAACTCATGTGTTCCTGTTACAAACAGTTCATTGTCGAGTTTGAAAAATTATAAATTTTGGACTGAAATGCAAAGCCAAGCTTACCCTTCTTAACTCATGTGTTCCTATTACCAAAGGTTCCTTTTCGAGTGCGACAAAATATTAATTTTGGACTGAAATACAAAGCCAAAGCCTTCTTATCTCATGAGGTCCTGTTACAACCAGTTCATTGTCGAGCATGAAAAATTATAAATTTTGGAATGAAATGCAAAGCCAAACTTACCCTTCTTAACTCATGTGTTCCTCTTACCAAAAGTTTGTTTTCGAGTGCGACAAATTATCAATTTTTGACTGAAATACAAAGCCAAGCTTACCCTTCTTAACTCATGTGTTCCTATTACAAAAGTTCCTTTTCGAGTGCGACAAAATATTAGTTTTGGACTGAAATACAAAGCCAAACTTACCCTTCTTAACTCATGTGTTCCTATTACCAAAAGTTTGTTTTCGAGTGCACCAAATTAGCAAGTTTGGACTGAAATACACAGCCAAACTTACCCTTCTTAACTCATGTGTTCCTGTTACAAACAGTTCATTGTCGAGTATGAAAAATTATAAATTTTGGACTGAAATGTAAAGCCAAGCTTACCCTTCTTAACTCTTGTGTTCCTATTACCAAAGGTTCCTTTTCGAGTGCGACAAAATATTAATTTTGGACTGAAATACAAAGCCAAACTTACCCTTCTAAACCCATGTTTTCCTATTACAAACAGTTCATTGTCGAGTCTGAAAAATTATAAATTTTGGACTGAAATGCAAAGCCAAACTTACCCTTCTTAACTCATGTGTTCCTCTTATAAAAGTTTGTTTTCGAGTGCAACAAAATATTAATTCTGGACTGAAATACCAAGCCAAACTTACCTTTCTTAACTCTTTGTTCCTATTACCAAAAGTTTGTTTTCGAGTGCTACAAATAATCCATATTGGACTGAAATACAAAGCCAAGCTTAACCTTCTTAACTCATGTGTTGCTGTTACAAACAGTGCATTGTCGAGTATGAAAAATTATAAATTTTGAATGAAATGCTAAGCCAAACTTACCCTTCTTAACTCATGTGTTCCTCTTACCAAAAGTTTGTTTTCGAGTGCGACAAATTATCAATTTTGGACTGAAATACACAGACCAACTTGCCCTTCTTAACTCATGTGTTCCTGTTACAAACAGTTCATTGTCGAGTATGAAAAATTATAGATTTTGGACTGAAATGTAAAGCCAAACTTACCCTTCTTAACTCATGTGTCCTTCTTACCAAAAGTTTGTTTTCGAGTGCGACAAATTATCAATTTTGGCCTGAAATACACAGCCAAGCTTACCCTTCTTAACTCATGTGTTCCTATTACCAAAAGTTCCTTCTCGAGTGCGACAAAATATTGATTTTGGACTGAAATACAAAGCCAAACCTACCCTTCTTAACTCATGTGTTCCTCTTACCAAAAGTTTGATTTCGAGTGCGACAAATTATCAATTTTGGACTGAAATACACAGACCAACTTGCCCTTCTTAACTCATGTGTTCCTGTTACAATCAGTTCATTGTCGAGTATGAAAAATTATAAATTTTGGACAGAAATGCAAAGCCAAACTTACCCTTCTTAACTCATGTGGTCATGTTACAAACAGTTCATTTTCGAAAAAGATAAATTATAAATTTTGGACTGAAATACAAAGCCAAACTTACCCTTCGTAACTCATGTGTTCCTGTTACAAACAGTTCATTGTCGAGTATGAAAAATTATAGATTTTGGACTGAAATGTAAAGCCAAACTTACCCTTCTTAACTCATGTGTTCCTGTTACAAACAGTTCATTGTCGAGTATGAAAAATTATAAACTTTGAACTGAAATGCAAATCCAAACTTACCCTACTTAACTCATATGTTCCTCTTACCAAAAGTTCGTTTTCAAGTGCGACAAATTATCAATTTTGGACTGAAATACATAGCCAAACTTACCCTTCTTAACTCATGTTTTCCTATTACAAACAGTTCATTGTCGAGTATGAAAAATTATAAATTTTGGAATGAAATGTAAAGCCAACCTTACCCTTCTTAACTCATGTGTTCCGCTTACCAAAAGTTTGTTTTCGAGTGCGACAAATTATCAATTTTTGACTGAAATACAAAGCCAAGCTTACCCTTCTTAACTCATGTGTTCCGCTTACCAAAAGTTTGTTTTCGAGTGCACCAAATTATCAAGTTTGGACTGAAATACACAGCCAAACTTACCCTTCTTAATTCATGTGTTTCTCTTACCAAAAGTTTGTTTTCGAGTGCGACAAATCGTCAATTTTTGACTGAAATACAAAGCCAAGCTTACCCTTCTTAACTCATGTGTTCCTATTACCAAGAGTTCGTTTTCAAGTGCGACAAATTATCAATTTTGGACTGAAATACACAGCCAAACTTACCATTCTTAACTCATGTGTTCCTATTACCAAAAGTTTGTTTTCGAGTGCTACAAATTATCCATATTGGACTGAAATACAAAGCCAAACTTACCCTTCTTAACTCATGTGTTCCTGTTACAAACAGTTCGTTGTCGAGTATGAAAAATTATAAATTTTGGACTGAAATGCAAAGCCAAACCTACCCTTCTTAATTCATTTGTTCCTCTTACCAAAAGTTTGTTTTCGAGTGCGACAAATTATCAATTTTGGACTGAAATACACTGCCAAACTTACCCTTCTTAACTCGTGTGTTCCTGTTACAAACAGTTCATTGTCGAGTATGAAAAATTATAAATTTTGGAATGAAATGTAAAGCCAACCTTACCCTTCTTAACTCATGTGTTCCGCTTACCAAAAGTTTGTTTTCGAGTGCGACAAATTATCAATTTTTGACTGAAATACAAAGCCAAGCTTACCCTTCTTAACTCATGTGTTCCTATTACCAAAAGTCTGTTTTCGAGTGCTACAAATTATCAATTTTGGAATGAAATACATACCCAAACTTACCCTTCTTAACTCATGTGTTCCTCTTACCAAAAGTTTGTTTTCGAGTGCGACAAATTGTCAATTTTTGACTGAAATACAAAGCCAAGCTTACCCTTCTTAACTCATGTGTTGCTTTTACCAAGAGTTCGTTTTCGAGTGCGACAAAATATTAATTTTGGACTGAAATACAAAGCCAAAGTTACCCTTCTTATCTCATGAGGTCCTGTTACAACCAGTTCATTGTCGAGCATGAAAAATTATAAATTTTGGACTGAAATGCAAAGCCAAACTTACCCTTCTTAACTCATGTGTTCCTCTTACCAAAAGTTTGTTTTCGAGTGCGAAAAATTATCAATTTTTGACTGAAATACAAAGCCAAGCTTACCCTTCTTAACTCATGTGTTCCTATTACAAAAGTTCCTTTTCGAGTGCGACAAAATATTAGTTTTGGACTGAAATACAAAGCCAAACTTACCCTTCTTAACTCATGTGTTCCTATTACCAAAAGTTTGTTTTCGAGTGCAGCAAATTATCAATTTTGGACTGAAATACACAGCCAAACTTACCCTTCTTAACTCATGTGTTCCTGTTACAAACAGTTCATTGTCGAGTATGAAAAATTATAAATTTTGGACTGAAATGCAAAGCCAAACTTACCCTTCTTAACTCATGTGTTCCTCTTACCAAAAGTTCGTTTTCAAGTGCGACAAATTATCAATTTTGGACTGAAATACATAGCCAAACTTACCCTTCTTAACCCATGTTTTCCTATTACAAACAGTTCATTGTCGAGTCTGAAAAATTATAAATTTTGGACTGAAATGCAAAGCCAAACTTACCCTTCTTAACTCATATGTTCCTCTTACCAAAAGTTCGTTTTCAAGTGCGACAAATTATCAATTTTGGACTGAAATACATAGCCAAACTTACCCTTCTTATCTCATGAGGTCCTGTTACAACCAGTTCATTGTCGAGCATGAAAAATTATAAATTTTGGACTGAAATGCAAAGCCAAACTTACCCTTCTTAACTCATATGTTCCTCTTACCAAAAGTTCGTTTTCAAGTGCGACAAATTATCAATTTTGGACTGAAATACATAGCCAAACTTACCCTTCTTAACCCATGTTTTCCTATTACAAACAGTTCATTGTCGAGTCTGAAAAATTATAAATTTTGGACTGAAATGCAAAGCCAAACTTACCCTTCTTAACTCATGTGTTCCTCTTACCAAAAGTTTGTTTTCGAGTGCGACTAATTATCAATTTTTGACTGAAATACAAAGCCAAGCTTACCCTTCTTAACTCATGTGTTCCTATTACAAAAGTTCCTTTTCGAGTGCGTCAAATTATCAATTTTGGACTGAAATACACAGCCAAACTTACCCTTCCTAACTCATGTGTTCCTGTTACAAACAGTTCATTGTCGAGTCTGAAAAATTATAAATTTTGGACTGAAATGCAAAGCCAAACTTACCCTTCTTAACTCATGTGTTCCTCTTACCAAAAGTTTGTTTTCGAGTGCGACTAATTATCAATTTTTGACTGAAATACAAAGCCAAGCTTACCCTTCTTAACTCATGTGTTCCTATTACAAAAGTTCCTTTTCGAGTGCGTCAAATTATCAATTTTGGACTGAAATACACAGCCAAACTTACCCTTCTTAACTAATGTGTTTCTCTTACCAGAAGTGCGTTTTCAAGTGCGACAAATTATCAATTTTGGACTGAAATAAACAGCCTTACTTACCCTTCTTAACTCATGTGTTCCTGTTACAAACAGTTCATTGTCGAGTATGAAAAATTATAAATTTTGGACTGAAATGCAAAGCCAAACTTACCCTTCTTAACTCATGTGTTCCTCTTACCAAAAGTTTGTTTTCGAGTGCGACTAATTATCAATTTTTGACTGAAATACAAAGCCAAGCTTACCCTTCTTAACTCATGTGTTCCTATTACCAAAAGTTCCGTTTCGAGTGCGACAAAATATTTATTTTGGACTGAGATACAAAGCCAAAGTTACCCTTCTTATCTCATGTGGTCCTGTTACAAACAGTTCATTTTCGAATATGATAAATTATAAATTTTGGACTGAAATACAAAGCCAAACTTACCCTTCGTAACTCATGTGTTCCTGTTCCAAACAGTTCATTGTCGAGTATGAAAAATTATAGATTTTGGACTGAAATGTAAAGCCAAACCTACCCTTCTTAACCCATGTGTTCCTCTTACCAAAAGTTTGTTTTCGAGTGCGACAAATTATCAATTTATGACGGAAATACAAAGCCAAGCTTACCCTTCTTAACTCATGTATTCCTATTACCAAAAGTTCCGTTTCGAGTGCGACAAAATATTTATTTTGGACTGAGATACAAAGCCAAAGTTACCCTTCTTATCTCATGTGGTCCTGTTACAAACAGTTCATTTTCGAATATGATAAATTATAAATTTTGGACTGAAATACAAAGCCAAACTTACCCTTCGTAACTCATGTGTTCCTGTTCCAAACAGTTCATTGTCGAGTATGAAAAATTATAGATTTTGGACTGAAATGTAAAGCCAAACCTACCCTTCTTAACCCATGTGTTCCTCTTACCAAAAGTTTGTTTTCGAGTGCGACAAATTATCAATTTATGACGGAAATACAAAGCCAAGCTTACCCTTCTTAACTCATGTGTTCCTATTACCAAAAGTTCCTTTTCGAGTGCAACAAAATATTAATTCTGGACTGAAATACCAAGCCAAACTTACCCTTCTTAACTCTTTGTTCCTATTACCAAAAGTTTGTTTTCGAGTGCTACAAATTATCCATATTGGACTGAAATACAAAGCCAAACTTACCCTTCTTAACTCATGTGTTCCTGTTACAAACAGTTCGTTGTCGAGTATGAAAAATTATAAATTTTGGACTGAAATGCAAAGCCAAACCTACCCTTCTTAACTCATGTGTTCCTCTTACCAAAAGTTTGTTTTCGAGTGCGACAAATTATCAATTTATGACGGAAATACAAAGCCAAGCTTACCCTTCTTAACTCATGTGTTCCTGTTACAAACAGTTCGTTGTCAAGTATGAAAAATTATAAATTTTGGACTGAAATGCAAAGCCGAACCTACCCTTCTTAAGTCACGTGTTCCTCTTACCAAAAGTTTGTTTTCGAGTGCGACAAATTATCAATTTTGGCCTGAAATACACAGCCAAGCTTATCCTTCTTAACTCATGTGTTCCTATTACCAAAAGTTCCTTCTCGAGTGCGACAAAATATTAATTTTGGACTGAAATACAAAGCCAAACCTACCCTTCTTAACTCATCTGTTCCTATTACCAAAAGTTTGTCTTCGAGTGCTACAAATTATCCATATTGGACTGAAATACAAAGCCAAACTTAACCTTCTTAACTCATGTGTAGCTGTTACAAACAGTGCATTGTCGAGTATGAAAAATTATAAATTTTGAATGACATGCTAAGCCAAACTTACCCTTATTAACTCATGTGTTCCTCTTACCAAAAGTTTGTCTTCGAGTGCTACAAATTATCCATATTGGACTGAAATACAAAGCCAAACTTAACCTTCTTAACTCATGTGTTCCTGTTACAAACAGTTCATTGTCGAGTATGAAAAATTATAAATTTTGGAATGAAATGCAAAGCCAAACTTACCCTTCTTAACTAATGTGTTTCTCTTACCAAAAGTTCGTTTTCAAGTGCGACAAATTATCAATTTTGGACTGAAATACACAGCCATACTTACCCTTCTTAACTCATGTGTTCCTGTTACAAACAGTTCATTGTCGAGTATGAAAAATTATAAAGTTTGGACTGAAATGCAAAGCCAAACTTACCCTTCTTAACTCATGTGTTCCTATTACCAAAAGTTTGTTCTCGAGTGCGACAAATTATCAATTTTTGACTGAAATACAAGCCAAGCTTACCCTTCTTAACTCATGTGTTCCTATTACAAAAGTTCCTTTTCGAGTGCGTCAAATTATCAATTTTGGACTGAAATACACAGCCAAACTTACCCTTCTTAACTAATGTGTTTCTCTTACCAGAAGTTCGTTTTCAAGTGCGACAAATTATCAATTTTGGACTGAAATAAACAGCCTTACTTACCCTTCTTAACTCATGTGTTCCTGTTACAAACAGTTCATTGTCGAGTATGAAAAATTATAAATTTTGGACTGAAATGCAAAGCCAAACTTACCCTTCTTAACTCATGTGTTCCTCTTACCAAAAGTTTGTTTTCGAGTGCGACTAATTATCAATTTTTGACTGAAATACAAAGCCAAGCTTACCCTTCTTAACTCATGTGTTCCTATTACAAAAGTTCCTTTTCGAGTGCGTCAAATTATCAATTTTGGACTGAAATACACAGCCAAACTTACCCTTCTTAACTAATGTGTTTCTCTTACCAAAAGTTCGTTTTCAAGTGCGACAAATTATCAATTTTGGACTGAAATAAACAGCCTTACTTACCCTTCTTAACTCATGTGTTCCTGTTACAAACAGTTCATTGTCGAGTATGAAAAATTATAAATTTTGGACTGAAATGCAAAGCCAAACTTACCCTTTTTAACTCATGTGTTCCTCTTACCAAAAGTTTGTTCTCGAGTGCGACAAATTATCAATTTTTGACTGAAATACAAAGCCAAGCTAACCCTTCTTAACTCATGTGTTCCTATTACCAAAAGCTTGTTTTCGAGTGCTACATATTATCCATATTGGACTGAAATACAAAGCCAAACTTACCCTTCTTAAATCATGTGTTCCTGTTACAAACAGTTCGTTGTCGAGTATGAAAGATTATAAATTTTGGATTGAAATGCAAAGCCAAACCTACCCTTCTTAACTCATGTGTTCCTCTTACCAAAAGTTGGTTTTCGAGTGCGACAAATTATCAATTTATGACGGAAATACAAAGCCAAACTTACCCTTCGTAACTCATGTGTTCCTGTTCCAAACAGTTCATTGTCGAGTATGAAAAATTATAGATTTTGGACTGAAATGTAAAGCCAAACTTACCCTTCTTAAGTCACGTGTTCCTCTTACCAAAAGTTTGTTTTCGAGTGCGACAAATTATCAATTTTTGACTGAAATACAAAGCCAAGCTTACACTTCTTAACTCATGTGTTCCTATTACCAAGAGTTCGTTTTCAAGTGCGGCAAATTGTCAATTTTTGACTGAAATACAAAGCCAAGCTTACCCTTCTTAACTCATGTGTTCCTGTTACAAACAGTTCATTGTCGAGTATGAAAAATTATAAATTTTGGAATGAAATGCAAAGCCAAACTTACCCTTCTTAACTAATGTGTTTCTCTTACCAAAAGTTCGTTTTCAAGTGCGACAAATTATCAATTTTGGACTGAAATACACAGCCATACTTACCCTTCTTAACTCATGTGTTCCTGTTACAAACAGTTCATTGTCGAGTATGAAAAATTATAAAGTTTGGACTGAAATGCAAAGCCAAACCTACCCTTCTTAACCCATGTGTTCCTCTTACCAAAAGTTTGTTTTCGAGTGCGACAAATTATCAATTTATGACGGAAATACAAAGCCAAGCTTACCCTTCTTAACTCATGTGTTCCTGTTACAAACAGTTCGTTGTCAAGTATGAAAAATTATAAATTTTGGACTGAAATGCAAAGCCGAACCTACCCTTCTTAACCCATGTGTTCCTCTTACCAAAAGTTTGTTTTCGAGTGCGACAAATTATCAATTTATGACGGAAATACAAAGCCAAACTTACCCTTCTTAACTCATGTGTTCCTATTACCAAAAGCTTGTTTTCGAGTGCTACATATTATCCATATTGGACTGAAATACAAAGCCAAACTTACCCTTCTTAAATCATGTGTTCCTGTTACAAACAGTTCGTTGTCGAGTATGAAAAATTATAAATTTTGGACTGAAATGCAAAGCCAAACCTACCCTTCTTAACCCATGTGTTCCTCTTACCAAAAGTTTGTTTTCGAGTGCGACAAATTATCAATTTATGACGGAAATACAAAGCCAAGCTTACCCTTCTTAACTCATGTGTTCCTATTACCAAAAGTTCCTTTTCGAGTGCAACAAAATATTAATTCTGGACTGAAATACCAAGCCAAACTTACCCTTCTTAACTCTTTGTTCCTATTACCAAAAGTTTGTTTTCGAGTGCTACAAATTATCCATATTGGACTGAAATACAAAGCCAAACTTACCCTTCTTAACTCATGTGTTCCTGTTACAAACAGCTCGTTGTCGAGTATGAAAAATTATAAATTTTGGACTGAAATGCAAAGCCAAACCTAACCTTCTTAACTCATGTGTTCCTCTTACCAAAAGTTTGTTTTCGAGTGCGACAAATTATCAATTTATGACGGAAATACAAAGCCAAGCTTACCCTTCTTAACTCATGTGTTCCTATTACCAAAGGTTCCTTTTCTAGTGCGACAAAATATTAATTTTGGACTGAAATACAAAGCCAAACTTACCCTTCTTAACCCATGTTTTCCTATTACAAACAGTTCATTGTCGAGTCTGAAAAATTATAAATTTTGGACTGAAATGCAAAGCCAAACTTACCCTTCTTAACTCATGTGTTCCTCTTATAAAAGTTTGTTTTCGAGTGCAACAAAATATTAATTCTGGACTGAAATACCAAGCCAAACTTACCTTTCTTAACTCTTTGTTCCTATTACCAAAAGTTTGTTTTCGAGTGCTACAAATAATCCATATTGGACTGAAATACAAAGCCAAGCTTACCCTTCTTAAGTCATGTGTTCCTGTTACAAACAGTTCATTGTCGAGTTTGAAAAATTATAAATTTTGGACTGAAATGCAAAGCCATACCTACCCTTCTTAACCCATGTGTTCCTCTTACCAAAAGTTTGTTTTCGAGTGCGACAAATTATCAATTTATGACGGAAATACAAAGCCAAACTTACCCTTCTTAACCCATGTTTTCCTATTACAAACAGTTCATTGTCGAGTCTGAAAAATTATAAATTTTGGACTGAAATGCTAAGCCAAACTTACCCTTCTTAACTCATGTGTTCCTCTTACCAAAAGTTTGTTTTCAACTGTGTCAAATTATCAATTTTGGACTGAAATACACAGCCATACTTACCCTTCTTAACTCATGTGTTCCTGTTACAAACAGTTCATTGTCGAGTTTGAAAAATTATAAATTTTGGACTGAAATGCAAAGCCATACCTACCCTTCTTAACCCATGTGTTCCTCTTACCAAAAGTTTGTTTTCGAGTGCGACAAATTATCAATTTATGACGGAAATACAAAGTCAAGCTTACCCTTCTTAAGTCATGTGTTCCTATTACCAAAAGCTTGTTTTCGAGTGCTACATATTATCCATATTGGACTGAAATACAAAGCCAAACTTACCCTTCTTAAATCATGTGTTCCTGTTACAAACAGTTCGTTGTCGAGTATGAAAAATTATAAATTTCGGACTGAAATGCAAAGCCAAACCTACCCTTCTTAACCCATGTGTTTCTCTTACCAAAAGTTCGTTTTCAAGTGCGACAAATTATCAATTTTGGACTGAAATACATAGCCAAACTTACCCTTCTTAATCCATGTTTTCCTATTACAAACAGTTCATTGTCGAGTCTGAAAAATTATAAATTTTGGACTGAAATGCAAAGCCAAACTTACCCTTCTTAAGTCATGTGTTCCTCTTACCAAAAGTTTGTTTTCGAGTGCGACAAATTATCAATTTTTGACTGAAATACAAAGCCAAGCTTACCCTTCTTAACTCATGTGTTCCTATTACCAAAAGCTTGTTTTCGAGTGCTACATATTATCCATATTGGACTGAAATACAAAGCCAAACTTACCCTTCTTAAATCATGTGTTCCTGTTACAAACAGTTCGTTGTCGAGTATGAAAAATTATAAATTTTGGACTGAAATGCAAAGCCAAACCTACCCTTCTTAACCCATGTGTTCCTCTTACCAAAAGTTTGTTTTCGAGTGCAACAAAATATTAATTCTGGACTGACATACCAAGCTAAACTTACCTTTCTTAACTCTTTGTTCCTATTACCAAAAGTTTGTTTTCGAGTGCTACAAATAATCCATATTGGACTGAAATACAAAGCCAAACTTACCCTTCTTAACTCATGTGTTCCTGTTACAAACAGTTCGTTGCCAAGTATGAAAAATTATAAATTTTGGACTGAAATGCAAAGCCAAACCTATCCTTCTTAAGTCACGTGTTCCTCTTACCAAAAGTTTGTTTTCGAGTGCGACAAATTATCAATTTTTGACTGAAATACAAAGCCAAGCTTACACTTCTTAACTCATGTGTTCCTATTACCAAGAGTTCGTTTTCAAGTGCGGCAAATTGTTAATTTTTGACTGAAATACAAAGCCAAGCTTACCCTTCTTAACTCATGTGTTGCTGTTACAAACAGTGCATTGTCGAGTATGAAAAATTATAAATTTTGAATGAAATGCTAAGCCAAAGTTACCCTTCTTAACTCATGTGTTCCTCTTACCAAAAGTTTGTTTTTGAGTGCGACAAATTATCAATTTTGGACTGAAATACACAGACCAACTTGCCCTTCTTAACTCATGTGTTCCTGTTACAATCAGTTCATTGTCGAGTATGAAAAATTATAAATTGTGGACAGAAATGCAAAGCCAAACTTACCCTTCTTAACTCATGTGGTCATGTTACAAACAGTTCATTTTCGAAAAAGATAAATTATAAATTTTGGACTGAAATACAAAGCCAAACTTACCCTTCGTAACTCATGTGTTCCTGTTACAAACAGTTCATTGTCGAGTATGAAAAATTATAGATTTTGGACTGAAATGTAAAGCCAAACTTACCCTTCTTAACTCATGTGTCCTTCTTGCCAAAAGTTTGTTTTCGAGTGCGACAAATTATCAATTTTGGGCTGAAATACACAGCCAAGCTTACCCTTCTTAACTCATGTGTTCCTATTACCAAAAGTTTGTTTTCGAGTGCGACAAATTATCAATTTTGGCCTGAAATACACAGCCAAGCTTACCCTTCTTAACTCATGTGTTCCTATTACCAAAAGTTTGTTTTCGAGTGCGACAAATTATCAATTTTGGCCTGAAATACACAGCCAAGCTTACCCTTCTTAACTCATGTGTTCCTATTACCAAAAGTTCCTTCTCGAGTGCGACAAAATATTAATTTTGGACTGAAATACAAAGCCAAACCTACCCTTCTTAACTCATGTGTTCCTATTACCAAAAGTTTGTCTTCGAGTGCTACAAATTATCCATATTGGACTGAAATACAAACCCAAACTTACCCTTCTTAACTCATGTGTTCCGGTTACAAACAGTTCATTGTCGAGTATGAAAAATTATAAACTTTGGACTGAAATGCAAATCCAAACTTACCCTACTTAACTCATATGTTCCTCTTACCAAAAGTTCGTTTTCAAGTGCGACAAATTATCAATTTTGGACTGAAATACAAACCCAAACTTACCCTTCTTAACTCATGTGTTCCTGTTACAAACAGTTCATTGTCGAGTATGAAAAATTATAAACTTTGGACTGAAATGCAAATCCAAACTTACCCTACTTAACTCATATGTTCCTCTTACCAAAAGTTCGTTTTCAAGTGCGACAAATTATCAATTTTGGACTGAAATACATAGCCAAACTTACCCTTCTTAACTCATGTTTTCCTATTACAAACAGTTCATTGTCGAGTATGAAAAATTATTAATTTTGGACTGAAATGCAAAGCCAAACTTACTCTTCTTAATTCATGTGTTCCTCTTACCAAAAGTTTGTTTTCGAGTGCGACAAATTATCAATTTTGGCCTGAAATACACAGCCAAGCTTACCCTTCTTAACTCATGTGTTCCTATTACCAAAAGTTTGTTTTCGAGTGCGACAAATTATCAATTTTGGCCTGAAATACACAGCCAAGCTTACCCTTCTTAACTCATGTGTTCCTATTACCAAAAGTTTGTTTTCGAGTGCGACAAATTATCAATTTTGGCCTGAAATACACAGCCAAGCTTACCCTTCTTAACTCATGTGTTCCTATTACCAAAAGTTCCTTCTCGAGTGCGACAAAATATTAATTTTGGACTGAAATACAAAGCCAAACCTACCCTTCTTAACTCATGTGTTCCTATTACCAAAAGTTTGTCTTCGAGTGCTACAAATTATCCATATTGGACTGAAATACAAAGCCAAACTTAACCTTCTTAACTCATGTGTTCCTGTTACAAACAGTTCATTGTCGAGTATGAAAAATTATAAATTTTGGAATGAAATGCAAAGCCAAACTTACCCTTCTTAACTAATGTGTTTCTCTTACCAAAAGTTCGTTTTCAAGTGCGACAAATTATCAATTTTGGACTGAAATATACAGCCATACTTACCCTTCTTAACTCATGTGGTCATGTTACAAACAGTTCATTTTCGAAAAAGATAAATTATAAATTTTGGACTGAAATACAAAGCCAAACTTACCCTTCGTAACTCATGTGTTCCTGTTACAAACAGTTCATTGTCGAGTATGAAAAATTATAGATTTTGGACTGAAATGTAAAGCCAAACTTACCCTACTTAACTCATATGTTCCTCTTACCAAAAGTTCGTTTTCAAGTGCGACAAATTATCAATTTTGGACTGAAATACATAGCCAAACTTACCCTTCTTAACTCATGTTTTCCTATTACAAACAGTTCATTGTCGAGTATGAAAAATTATAAATTTTGGAATGAAATGTAAAGCCAACCTTACCCTTCTTAACTCATGTGTTCCGCTTACCAAAAGTTTGTTTTCGAGTGCGACAAATTATCAATTTTTGACTGAAATACAAAGCCAAGCTTACCCTTCTTAACTCATGTGTTCCTATTACCAAAAGTTTGTTTTCGAGTGCACCAAATTATCAAGTTTGGACTGAAATACACAGCCAAACTTACCCTTCTTAACTCATGTGTTCCTGTTACAAACAGTTCATTGTCGAGTATGAAAAATTATAAATTTTGGACTGAAATGCAAAGCCAAGCTTACCCTTCTTAACTCATGTGTTCCTATTACCAAAGGTTCCTTTTCGAGTGCGACAAAATATTAATTTTGGACTGAAATACAAAGCCAAAGTTACCCTTCTTATCTCATGAGGTCCTGTTACAACCAGTTCATTGTCGAGCATGAAAAATTATAAATTTTGGACTGAAATGCAAAGCCAAACTTACCCTTCTTAACTCATATGTTCCTCTTACCAAAAGTTCGTTTTCGAGTGCGACAAATTATCAATTTTGGCCTGAAATACACAGCCAAGCTTACCCTTCTTAACTCATGTGTTCCTATTACCAAAAGTTTGTTTTCGAGTGCGACAAATTATCAATTTTGGCCTGAAATACACAGCCAAGCTTACCCTTCTTAACTCATGTGTTCCTATTACCAAAAGTTTGTTTTCGAGTGCGACAAATTATCAATTTTGGCCTGAAATACACAGCCAAGCTTACCCTTCTTAACTCATGTGTTCCTATTACCAAAAGTTCCTTCTCGAGTGCGACAAAATATTAATTTTGGACTGAAATACAAAGCCAAAGTTACCCTTCTTATCTCATGAGGTCCTGTTACAACCAGTTCATTGTCGAGTATGAAAAATTATAAATTTTGGACTGAAATGCAAAGCCAAGCTTACCCTTCTTAACTCATATGTTCCTCTTACCAAAAGTTCGTTTTCGAGTGCGACAAATTATCAATTTTGGCCTGAAATACACAGCCAAACTTACCCTTCTTAACTCATGTTTTCCTATTACAAACAGTTCATTGTCGAGTATGAAAAATTATAAATTTTGGACTGAAATGCAAAGCCAAACTTACTCTTCTTAATTCATGTGTTCCTCTTACCAAAAGTTTGTTTTCGAGTGCGACAAATTGTCAATTTTTGACTGAAATACAAAGCCAAGCTTACCCTTCTTAACTCATGTGTTGCTTTTACCAAGAGTTCGTTTTCGAGTGCGACAAAATATTAATTTTGGACTGAAATACAAAGCCAAAGTTACCCTTCTTATCTCATGAGGTCCTGTTACAACCAGTTCATTGTCGAGCATGAAAAATTATAAATTTTGGACTGAAATGCAAAGCCAAACTTACCCTTCTTAACTCATGTGTTCCTATTACCAAAAGTTTGTTTTCGAGTGCTACAAATTATCCATATTGGACTGAAATACAAAGCCAAACTTACCCTTCTTAACTCATGTGTTCCTGTTACAAACAGTTCGTTGTCGAGTATGAAAAATTATAAATTTTGGACTGAAATGCAAAGCCAAACTTACCCTTCTTAACTCATATGTTCCTCTTACCAAAAGTTCGTTTTCAAGTGCGACAAATTATCAATTTTGGATTGAAATACATAGCCAAACTTACCCTTCTTAATCCATGTTTTCCTATTACAAACAGTTCATTGTCGAGTCTGAAAAATTATAAATTTTGGACTGAAATGCAAAGCCAAACCTACCCTTCTTAATTCATTTGTTCCTTTTACCAAAAGTTTGTTTTCGAGTGCGACAAATTATCAACTTTTGACTGAAATACAAAGCCAAGCTTACCCTTCTTAACTCATGTGTTCCTATTACCAAAAGTCTGTTTTCGAGTGCTACAAATTATCAATTTTGGACTGAAATACATACCCAAAATTACCATTCTTAACTCATGTGTTCCTGTTACAAACAGTTCATTGTCGAGTATGAAAAATTATAAACTTTGGACTGAAATGCAAATTCAAACTTACCCTACTTAACTCATATGTTCCTCTTACCAAAAGTTCGTTTTCAAGTGCGACAAATTATCAATTTTGGACTGAAATACAAACCCAAACTTACCCTTCTTAACTCATGTGTTCCGGTTACAAACAGTTCATTGTCGAGTATGAAAAATTATAAACTTTGGACTGAAATGCAAATCCAAACTTACCCTACTTAACTCATATGTTCCTCTTACCAAAAGTTCGTTTTCAAGTGCGACAAATTATCAATTTTGGACTGAAATACATAGCCAAACTTACCCTTCTTAACTCATGTTTTCCTATTACAAACAGTTCATTGTCGAGTATGAAAAATTATAAATTTTGGACTGAAATGCAAAGCCAAACTTACTCTTCTTAATTCATGTGTTCCTCTTACCAAAAGTTTGTTTTCGAGTGCGACAAATTGTCAATTTTTGACTGAAATACAAAGCCAAGCTTACCCTTCTTAACTCATGTGTTCCTATTACAAAAGTTCCTTTTCGAGTGCGACAAAATATTAGTTTTGGACTGAAATACAAAGCCAAACTTACCCTTCTTAACTCATGTGTTCCTCTTACCAAAAGTTCGTTTTCAAGTGCGACAAATTATCAATTTTGGACTGAAATACATAGCCAAACTTACCCTTCTTAACCCATGTTTTCCTATTACAAACAGTTCATTGTCGAGTCTGAAAAATTATAAATTTTGGACTGAAATGCAAAGCCAAACTTACCCTTCTTAACTCATGTGTTCCTCTTACCAAAAGTTTGTTTTCGAGTGCGACAAATTATCAATTTTTGACTGAAATACACAGACAAACTTGCCCTTCTTAACTCATGTGTTCCTGTTACAATCAGTTCATTGTCGAGTATGAAAAATTATAAATTTTGGACAGAAATGCAAAGCCAAACTTACCCTTCTTAACTCATGTGTAGCTGTTACAAACAGTGCATTGTCGAGTATGAAAAATTATAAATTTTGAATGACATGCTAAGCCAAACTTACCCTTATTAACTCATGTGTTCCTCTTACCAAAAGTTTGTCTTCGAGTGCTACAAATTATCCATATTGGACTGAAATACAAAGCCAAACTTACCCTTCTTATCTCATGAGGTCCTGTTACAACCAGTTCATTGTCGAGCATGAAAAATTATAAATTTTGGACTGAAATGCAAAGCCAAACTTACCCTTCTTAACTCATGTGTTCCTCTTACCAAAAGTTTGTTTTCGAGTGCGAAAAATTATCAATTTTTGACTGAAATACAAAGCCAAGCTTACCCTTCTTAACTCATGTGTTCCTATTACAAAAGTTCCTTTTCGAGTGCGACAAAATATTAGTTTTGGACTGAAATACAAAGCCAAACTTACCCTTCTTAACTCATGTGTTCCTATTACCAAAAGTTTGTTTTCGAGTGCACCAAATTATCAATTTTGGACTGAAATACACAGCCAAACTTACCCTTCTTAACTCATGTGTTCCTGTTACAAACAGTTCATTGTCGAGTATGAAAAATTATAAATTTTGGACTGAAATGCAAAGCCAAGCTTACCCTTCTTAACTCATGTGTTCCTGTTACAAACAGTTCATTGTCGAGTATGAAAAATTATAAATTTTGGACTGAAATGCAAAGCCAAAAGTACCCTTCTTAAGTCACGTGTTCCTCTTACCAAAAGTTTGTTTTCGAGTGCGACAAATTATCAATTTTTGATTGAAATACAACGCCAAGCTTACACTTCTTAACTCATGTGTTCCTATTACCAAGAGTTCGTTTTCAAATGCGACAAATTGTCAATTTTTGACTGAAATACAAAGCCAAGCTTACCCTTCTTAACTCATGTGTTGCTGTTACAAACAGTGCATTGTCGAGTATGAAAAATTAGAAATTTTGGACTGAAATGCAAAACCAAACTTACCCTTCTTAACTCATGGGTACCTATTACCAAAAGTCTGTTTTCGAGTGCTACAAATTATCCATATTGGACTGAAATACATAGCCAAACTTACCCTTCTTAACTCATGTGTTCCTATTACAAACAGTTCATTGTCGAGTATGAAAAATTATAAATTTTGGACTGAAATGCAAAGCCAAACTTACCCTTCTTAATTCATGTGTTTCTCTTACCAAAAGTTTGTTTTCGAGTGCGACAAATCGTCAATTTTTGACTGAAATACAAAGCCAAGCTTACCCTTCTTAACTCATGTGTTCCTATTACCAAGAGTTCGTTTTCAAGTGCGACAAATTATCAATTTTGGACTGAAATACACAGCCAAACTTACCATTCTTAACTCATGTGTTCCTATTACCAAAAGTTTGTTTTCGAGTGCTACAAATTATCCATATTGGACTGAAATACAAAGCCAAACTTACCCTTCTTAACTCATGTGTTCCTGTTACAAACAGTTCGTTGTCGAGTATGAAAAATTATAAATTTTGGACTGAAATGCAAAGCCAAACCTACCCTTCTTAATTCATTTGTTCCTCTTACCAAAAGTTTGTTTTCGAGTGCGACAAATTATCAATTTTGGACTGAAATACACTGCCAAACTTACCCTTCTTAACTCGTGTGTTCCTGTTACAAACAGTTCATTGTCGAGTATGAAAAATTATAAATTTTGGAATGAAATGTAAAGCCAACCTTACCCTTCTTAACTCATGTGTTCCGCTTACCAAAAGTTTGTTTTCGAGTGCGACAAATTATCAATTTTTGACTGAAATACAAAGCCAAGCTTACCCTTCTTAACTCATGTGTTCCTATTACCAAAAGTCTGTTTTCGAGTGCTACAAATTATCAATTTTGGAATGAAATACATACCCAAACTTACCCTTCTTAACTCATGTGTTCCTGTTACAAACAGTTCATTGTCGAGTATGAAAAATTATAAACTTTGGACTGAAATGCAAATCCAAACTTACCCTACTTAACTCATATGTTCCTCTTACCAAAAGTTCGTTTTCAAGTGCGACAAATTATCAATTTTGGACTGAAATACATAGCCAAACTTACCCTTCTTAACTCATGTTTTCCTATTACAAACAGTTCATTGTCGAGTATGAAAAATTATAAATTTTGGACTGAAATGCAAAGCCAAACTTACTCTTCTTAATTCATGTGTTCCTCTTACCAAAAGTTTGTTTTCGAGTGCGACAAATTGTCAATTTTTGACTGAAATACAAAGCCAAGCTTACCCTTCTTAACTCATGTGTTCCTATTACAAAAGTTCCTTTTCGAGTGCGACAAAATATTAGTTTTGGACTGAAATACAAAGCCAAACTTACCCTTCTTAACTCATGTGTTCCTCTTACCAAAAGTTTGTTTTCGAGTGCACCAAATTATCAATTTTGGACTGAAATACACAGCCAAACTTACCCTTCTTAACTCATGTGTTGCTGTTACAAACAGTGCATTGTCGAGTATGAAAAATTATAAATTTTGGACTGAAATGCAAAACCAAACTTACCCTTCTTAACTCATGGGTACCTATTACCAAAAGTCTGTTTTCGAGTGCTACAAATTATCCATATTGGACTGAAATACATAGCCAAACTTACCCTTCTTAACTCATGTGTTCCTATTACAAACAGTTCATTGTCGAGTATGAAAAATTATAAATTTTGGACTGAAATGCAAAGCCAAACTTACCCTTCTTAACTCATGTGTTCCTCTTACCAAAAGTTTGTTTTCGAGTGCGAAAAATTATCAATTTTTGACTGAAATACAAAGCCAAGCTTACCCTTCTTAACTCATGTGTTCCTATTACAAAAGTTCCTTTTCGAGTGCGACAAAATATTAGTTTTGGACTGAAATACAAAGCCAAACTTACCCTTCTTAACTCATGTGTTCCTATTACCAAAAGTTTGTTTTCGAGTGCACCAAATTATCAATTTTGGACTGAAATACACAGCCAAACTTACCCTTCTTAACTCATGTGTTCCTGTTACAAACAGTTCATTGTCGAGTATGAAAAATTATAAATTTTGGACTGAAATGCAAAGCCAAGCTTACCCTTCTTAACTCATGTGTTCCTATTACCAAAGGTTCCTTTTCGAGCGCGACAAAATATTAATTTTGGACTGAAATACAAAGCCAAAGTTACCCTTCTTATCTCATGAGGTCCTGTTACAACCAGTTCATTGTCGAGCATGAAAAATTATAAATTTTGGACTGAAATGCAAAGCCAAACTTACCCTTCTTAACTCATATGTTCCTCTTACCAAAAGTTCGTTTTCAAGTGCGACAAATTATCAATTTTGGACTGAAATACATAGCCAAACTTACCCTTCTTAACCCATGTTTTCCTATTACAAACAGTTCATTGTCGAGTCTGAAAAATTATAAATTTTGGACTGAAATGCAAAGCCAAACTTACCCTTCTTAACTCATGTGTTCCTCTTACCAAAAGTTTGTTTTCGAGTGCGACAAATTATCAATTTTTGACTGAAATACACAGACAAACTTGCCCTTCTTAACTCATGTGTTCCTGTTACAATCAGTTCATTGTCGAGTATGAAAAATTATAAATTTTGGACAGAAATGCAAAGCCAAACTTACCCTTCTTAACTCATGTGTTACTCTTACCAAAAATTTGGTTTCGAGTGTTACAAATTATCAATTTTTGACTGAAATACAAAGCCAAGATTACCCTTCTTAACTCATGTGTTCCTATTACCAAAAGTTTGTCTTCGAGTGCTACAAATTATCCATATTGGACTGAAATACAAAGCCAAACTTAACCTTCTTAACTCATGTGTTCCTGTTACAAACAGTTCATTGTCGAGTATGAAAAATTATAAATTTTGGAATGAAATGCAAAGCCAAACTTACCCTTCTTAACTAATGTGTTTCTCTTACCAAAAGTTCGTTTTCAAGTGCGACAAATTATCAATTTTGGACTGAAATACACAGCCATACTTACCCTTCTTAACTCATGTGTTCCTGTTACAAACAGTTCATTGTCGAGTATGAAAAATTATAAAGTTTGGACTGAAATGCAAAGCCAAACTTACCCTTCTTAACTCATGTGTTCCTATTACCAAAAGCTTGTTTTCGAGTGCTACATATTATCCATATTGGACTGAAATACAAAGCCAAACTTACCCTTCTTAAATCATGTGTTCCTGTTACAAACAGTTCGTTGTCGAGTATGAAAAATTATAAATTTTGGACTGAAATGCAAAGCCAAACCTACCCTTCTTAACCCATGTGTTCCTCTTACCAAAAGTTTGTTATCGAGTGCGACAAATTATCAATTTATGACGGAAATACAAAGCCAAGCTTACCCTTCTTAACTCATGTGTTCCTATTACCAAAAGTTCCTTTTCGAGTGCAACAAAATATTAATTCTGGACTGAAATACCAAGCCAAACTTACCCTTCTTAACTCATATGTTCCTCTTACCAAAAGTTCGTTTTCAAGTGCGACAAATTATCAATTTTGGACTGAAATACAAAGCCAAACTTACCCTTCTTAACTCATGTGTTCCTGTTACAAACAATTCGTTGTCAAGTATGAAAAATTATAAATTTTGGACTGAAATGCAAAGCCGAACCTACCCTTCTTAAGTCACGTGTTCCTCTTACCAAAAGTTTGTTTTCGAGTGCGATAAATTATCAATTTTGGCCTGAAATACACAGCCAAGCTTATCCTTCTTAACTCATGTGTTCCTATTACCAAAAGTTCCTTCTCGAGTGCGACAAAATATTAATTTTGGACTGAAATACAAAGCCAAAGTTACCCTTCTTATCTCATGAGGTCCTGTTACAACCAGTTCATTGTCGAGCATGAAAAATTATAAATTTTGGACTGAAATGCAAAGCCAAACTTACCCTTCTTAACTCATGTGTTCCTCTTACCAAAAGTTTGTTTTCGAGTGCGAAAAATTATCAATTTTTGACTGAAATACAAAGCCAAGCTTACCCTTCTTAACTCATGTGTTCCTATTACAAAAGTTCCTTTTCGAGTGCGACAAAATATTAGTTTTGGACTGAAATACAAAGCCAAACTTACCCTTCTTAACTCATGTGTTCCTATTACCAAAAGTTTGTTTTCGAGTGCACCAAATTATCAATTTTGGACTGAAATACACAGCCAAACTTACCCTTCTTAACTCATGTGTTCCTGTTACAAACAGTTCATTGTCGAGTATGAAAAATTATAAATTTTGGACTGAAATGCAAAGCCAAGCTTACCCTTCTTAACTCATGTGTTCCTATTACCAAAGGTTCCTTTTCGAGCGCGACAAAATATTAATTTTGGACTGAAATACAAAGCCAAAGTTACCCTTCTTATCTCATGAGGTCCTGTTACAACCAGTTCATTGTCGAGCATGAAAAATTATAAATTTTGGACTGAAATGCAAAGCCAAACTTACCCTTCTTAACTCATATGTTCCTCTTACCAAAAGTTCGTTTTCAAGTGCGACAAATTATCAATTTTGGACTGAAATACATAGCCAAACTTACCCTTCTTAACCCATGTTTTCCTATTACAAACAGTTCATTGTCGAGTCTGAAAAATTATAAATTTTGGACTGAAATGCAAAGCCAAACTTACCCTTCTTAGCTCATGTGTTCCTCTTACCAAAAGTTTGTTTTCGAGTGCGACAAATTATCAATTTTTGACTGAAATACACAGACAAACTTGCCCTTCTTAACTCATGTGTTCCTGTTACAATCAGTTCATTGTCGAGTATGAAAAATTATAAATTTTGGACAGAAATGCAAAGCCAAACTTACCCTTCTTAACTCATGTGTTACTCTTACCAAAAATTTGGTTTCGAGTGTTACAAATTATCAATTTTTGACTGAAATACAAAGCCAAGATTACCCTTCTTAACTCATGTGTTCCTATTACCAAAAGTTTGTCTTCGAGTGCTACAAATTATCCATATTGGACTGAAATACAAAGCCAAACTTAACCTTCTTAACTCATGTGTTCCTGTTACAAACAGTTCATTGTCGAGTATGAAAAATTATAAATTTTGGAATGAAATGCAAAGCCAAACTTACCCTTCTTAACTAATGTGTTTCTCTTACCAAAAGTTCGTTTTCAAGTGCGACAAATTATCAATTTTGGACTGAAATACACAGCCATACTTACCCTTCTTAACTCATGTGTTCCTGTTACAAACAGTTCATTGTCGAGTATGAAAAATTATAAAGTTTGGACTGAAATGCAAAGCCAAACTTACCCTTCTTAACTCATGTGTTCCTATTACCAAAAGCTTGTTTTCGAGTGCTACATATTATCCATATTGGACTGAAATACAAAGCCAAACTTACCCTTCTTAAATCATGTGTTCCTGTTACAAACAGTTCGTTGTCGAGTATGAAAAATTATAAATTTTGGACTGAAATGCAAAGCCAAACCTACCCTTCTTAACCCATGTGTTCCTCTTACCAAAAGTTTGTTATCGAGTGCGACAAATTATCAATTTATGACGGAAATACAAAGCCAAGCTTACCCTTCTTAACTCATGTGTTCCTATTACCAAAAGTTCCTTTTCGAGTGCAACAAAATATTAATTCTGGACTGAAATACCAAGCCAAACTTACCCTTCTTAACTCATATGTTCCTCTTACCAAAAGTTCGTTTTCAAGTGCGACAAATTATCAATTTTGGACTGAAATACAAAGCCAAACTTACCCTTCTTAACTCATGTGTTCCTGTTACAAACAATTCGTTGTCAAGTATGAAAAATTATAAATTTTGGACTGAAATGCAAAGCCGAACCTACCCTTCTTAAGTCACGTGTTCCTCTTACCAAAAGTTTGTTTTCGAGTGCGACAAATTATCAATTTTGGCCTGAAATACACAGCCAAGCTTATCCTTCTTAACTCATGTGTTCCTATTACCAAAAGTTCCTTCTCGAGTGCGACAAAATATTAATTTTGGACTGAAATACAAAGCCAAAGTTACCCTTCTTATCTCATGAGGTCCTGTTACAACCAGTTCATTGTCGAGCATGAAAAATTATAAATTTTGGACTGAAATGCAAAGCCAAACTTACCCTTCTTAACTCATGTGTTCCTCTTACCAAAAGTTTGTTTTCGAGTGCGAAAAATTATCAATTTTTGACTGAAATACAAAGCCAAGCTTACCCTTCTTAACTCATGTGTTCCTATTACAAAAGTTCCTTTTCGAGTGCGACAAAATATTAGTTTTGGACTGAAATACAAAGCCAAACTTACCCTTCTTAACTCATGTGTTCCTATTACCAAAAGTTTGTTTTCGAGTGCACCAAATTATCAATTTTGGACTGAAATACACAGCCAAACTTACCCTTCTTAACTCATGTGTTCCTGTTACAAACAGTTCATTGTCGAGTATGAAAAATTATAAATTTTGGACTGAAATGCAAAGCCAAGCTTACCCTTCTTAACTCATGTGTTCCTATTACCAAAGGTTCCTTTTCGAGCGCGACAAAATATTAATTTTGGACTGAAATACAAAGCCAAAGTTACCCTTCTTATCTCATGAGGTCCTGTTACAACCAGTTCATTGTCGAGCATGAAAAATTATAAATTTTGGACTGAAATGCAAAGCCAAACTTACCCTTCTTAACTCATATGTTCCTCTTACCAAAAGTTCGTTTTCAAGTGCGACAAATTATCAATTTTGGACTGAAATACATAGCCAAACTTACCCTTCTTAACCCATGTTTTCCTATTACAAACAGTTCATTGTCGAGTCTGAAAAATTATAAATTTTGGACTGAAATGCAAAGCCAAACTTACCCTTCTTAACTCATGTGTTCCTCTTACCAAAAGTTTGTTTTCGAGTGCGACAAATTATCAATTTTTGACTGAAATACACAGACAAACTTGCCCTTCTTAACTCATGTGTTCCTGTTACAATCAGTTCATTGTCGAGTATGAAAAATTATAAATTTTGGACAGAAATGCAAAGCCAAACTTACCCTTCTTAACTCATGTGTTACTCTTACCAAAAATTTGGTTTCGAGTGTTACAAATTATCAATTTTTGACTGAAATACAAAGCCAAGATTACCCTTCTTAACTCATGTGTTCCTATTACCAAAAGTTTGTCTTCGAGTGCTACAAATTATCCATATTGGACTGAAATACAAAGCCAAACTTAACCTTCTTAACTCATGTGTTCCTGTTACAAACAGTTCATTGTCGAGTATGAAAAATTATAAATTTTGGAATGAAATGCAAAGCCAAACTTACCCTTCTTAACTAATGTGTTTCTCTTACCAAAAGTTCGTTTTCAAGTGCGACAAATTATCAATTTTGGACTGAAATACACAGCCATACTTACCCTTCTTAACTCATGTGTTCCTGTTACAAACAGTTCATTGTCGAGTATGAAAAATTATAAAGTTTGGACTGAAATGCAAAGCCAAACTTACCCTTCTTAACTCATGTGTTCCTATTACCAAAAGCTTGTTTTCGAGTGCTACATATTATCCATATTGGACTGAAATACAAAGCCAAACTTACCCTTCTTAAATCATGTGTTCCTGTTACAAACAGTTCGTTGTCGAGTATGAAAAATTATAAATTTTGGACTGAAATGCAAAGCCAAACCTACCCTTCTTAACCCATGTGTTCCTCTTACCAAAAGTTTGTTTTCGAGTGCGACAAATTATCAATTTATGACGGAAATACAAAGCCAAGCTTACCCTTCTTAACTCATGTGTTCCTATTACCAAAAGTTCCTTTTCGAGTGCAACAAAATATTAATTCTGGACTGAAATACCAAGCCAAACTTACCCTTCTTAACTCATGTGTTCCTCTTACCAAAAGTTTGTTTTCGAGTGCGACAAATTATCAATTTTTGACTGAAATACACAGACAAACTTGCCCTTCTTAACTCATGTGTTCCTGTTACAATCAGTTCATTGTCGAGTATGAAAAATTATAAATTTTGGACAGAAATGCAAAGCCAAACTTACCCTTCTTAACTCATGTGTTACTCTTACCAAAAATTTGGTTTCGAGTGTTACAAATTATCAATTTTTGACTGAAATACAAAGCCAAGATTACCCTTCTTAACTCATGTGTTCCTATTACCAAAAGTTTGTCTTCGAGTGCTACAAATTATCCATATTGGACTGAAATACAAAGCCAAACTTAACCTTCTTAACTCATGTGTTCCTGTTACAAACAGTTCATTGTCGAGTATGAAAAATTATAAATTTTGGAATGAAATGCAAAGCCAAACTTACCCTTCTTAACTCATATGTTCCTCTTACCAAAAGTTCGTTTTCAAGTGCGACAAATTATCAATTTTGGACTGAAATACATAGCCAAACTTACCCTTCTTAACTAATGTGTTTCTCTTACCAAAAGTTCGTTTTCAAGTGCGACAAATTATCAATTTTGGACTGAAATACACAGCCATACTTACCCTTCTTAACTCATGTGTTCCTGTTACAAACAGTTCATTGTCGAGTATGAAAAATTATAAAGTTTGGACTGAAATGCAAAGCCAAACTTACCCTTCTTAACTCATGTGTTCCTATTACCAAAAGCTTGTTTTCGAGTGCTACATATTATCCATATTGGACTGAAATACAAAGCCAAACTTACCCTTCTTAAATCATGTGTTCCTGTTACAAACAGTTCGTTGTCGAGTATGAAAAATTATAAATTTTGGACTGAAATGCAAAGCCAAACCTACCCTTCTTAACCCATGTGTTCCTCTTACCAAAAGTTTGTTATCGAGTGCGACAAATTATCAATTTATGACGGAAATACAAAGCCAAGCTTACCCTTCTTAACTCATGTGTTCCTATTACCAAAAGTTCCTTTTCGAGTGCAACAAAATATTAATTCTGGACTGAAATACCAAGCCAAACTTACCCTTCTTAACTCATATGTTCCTCTTACCAAAAGTTCGTTTTCAAGTGCGACAAATTATCAATTTTGGACTGAAATACAAAGCCAAACTTACCCTTCTTAACTCATGTGTTCCTGTTACAAACAATTCGTTGTCAAGTATGAAAAATTATAAATTTTGGACTGAAATGCAAAGCCGAACCTACCCTTCTTAAGTCACGTGTTCCTCTTACCAAAAGTTTGTTTTCGAGTGCGACAAATTATCAATTTTGGCCTGAAATACACAGCCAAGCTTATCCTTCTTAACTCATGTGTTCCTATTACCAAAAGTTCCTTCTCGAGTGCGACAAAATATTAATTTTGGACTGAAATACAAAGCCAAAGTTACCCTTCTTATCTCATGAGGTCCTGTTACAACCAGTTCATTGTCGAGCATGAAAAATTATAAATTTTGGACTGAAATGCAAAGCCAAACTTACCCTTCTTAACTCATGTGTTCCTCTTACCAAAAGTTTGTTTTCGAGTGCGAAAAATTATCAATTTTTGACTGAAATACAAAGCCAAGCTTACCCTTCTTAACTCATGTGTTCCTATTACAAAAGTTCCTTTTCGAGTGCGACAAAATATTAGTTTTGGACTGAAATACAAAGCCAAACTTACCCTTCTTAACTCATGTGTTCCTATTACCAAAAGTTTGTTTTCGAGTGCACCAAATTATCAATTTTGGACTGAAATACACAGCCAAACTTACCCTTCTTAACTCATGTGTTCCTGTTACAAACAGTTCATTGTCGAGTATGAAAAATTATAAATTTTGGACTGAAATGCAAAGCCAAGCTTACCCTTCTTAACTCATGTGTTCCTATTACCAAAGGTTCCTTTTCGAGCGCGACAAAATATTAATTTTGGACTGAAATACAAAGCCAAAGTTACCCTTCTTATCTCATGAGGTCCTGTTACAACCAGTTCATTGTCGAGCATGAAAAATTATAAATTTTGGACTGAAATGCAAAGCCAAACTTACCCTTCTTAACTCATATGTTCCTCTTACCAAAAGTTCGTTTTCAAGTGCGACAAATTATCAATTTTGGACTGAAATACATAGCCAAACTTACCCTTCTTAACCCATGTTTTCCTATTACAAACAGTTCATTGTCGAGTCTGAAAAATTATAAATTTTGGACTGAAATGCAAAGCCAAACTTACCCTTCTTAACTCATGTGTTCCTCTTACCAAAAGTTTGTTTTCGAGTGCGACAAATTATCAATTTTTGACTGAAATACACAGACAAACTTGCCCTTCTTAACTCATGTGTTCCTGTTACAATCAGTTCATTGTCGAGTATGAAAAATTATAAATTTTGGACAGAAATGCAAAGCCAAACTTACCCTTCTTAACTCATGTGTTACTCTTACCAAAAATTTGGTTTCGAGTGTTACAAATTATCAATTTTTGACTGAAATACAAAGCCAAGATTACCCTTCTTAACTCATGTGTTCCTATTACCAAAAGTTTGTCTTCGAGTGCTACAAATTATCCATATTGGACTGAAATACAAAGCCAAACTTAACCTTCTTAACTCATGTGTTCCTGTTACAAACAGTTCATTGTCGAGTATGAAAAATTATAAATTTTGGAATGAAATGCAAAGCCAAACTTACCCTTCTTAACTAATGTGTTTCTCTTACCAAAAGTTCGTTTTCAAGTGCGACAAATTATCAATTTTGGACTGAAATACACAGCCATACTTACCCTTCTTAACTCATGTGTTCCTGTTACAAACAGTTCATTGTCGAGTATGAAAAATTATAAAGTTTGGACTGAAATGCAAAGCCAAACTTACCCTTCTTAACTCATGTGTTCCTATTACCAAAAGCTTGTTTTCGAGTGCTACATATTATCCATATTGGACTGAAATACAAAGCCAAACTTACCCTTCTTAAATCATGTGTTCCTGTTACAAACAGTTCGTTGTCGAGTATGAAAAATTATAAATTTTGGACTGAAATGCAAAGCCAAACCTACCCTTCTTAACCCATGTGTTCCTCTTACCAAAAGTTTGTTTTCGAGTGCGACAAATTATCAATTTATGACGGAAATACAAAGCCAAGCTTACCCTTCTTAACTCATGTGTTCCTATTACCAAAAGTTCCTTTTCGAGTGCAACAAAATATTAATTCTGGACTGAAATACCAAGCCAAACTTACCCTTCTTAACTCATGTGTTCCTCTTACCAAAAGTTTGTTTTCGAGTGCGACAAATTATCAATTTTTGACTGAAATACACAGACAAACTTGCCCTTCTTAACTCATGTGTTCCTGTTACAATCAGTTCATTGTCGAGTATGAAAAATTATAAATTTTGGACAGAAATGCAAAGCCAAACTTACCCTTCTTAACTCATGTGTTACTCTTACCAAAAATTTGGTTTCGAGTGTTACAAATTATCAATTTTTGACTGAAATACAAAGCCAAGATTACCCTTCTTAACTCATGTGTTCCTATTACCAAAAGTTTGTCTTCGAGTGCTACAAATTATCCATATTGGACTGAAATACAAAGCCAAACTTAACCTTCTTAACTCATGTGTTCCTGTTACAAACAGTTCATTGTCGAGTATGAAAAATTATAAATTTTGGAATGAAATGCAAAGCCAAACTTACCCTTCTTAACTCATATGTTCCTCTTACCAAAAGTTCGTTTTCAAGTGCGACAAATTATCAATTTTGGACTGAAATACATAGCCAAACTTACCCTTCTTAACTAATGTGTTTCTCTTACCAAAAGTTCGTTTTCAAGTGCGACAAATTATCAATTTTGGACTGAAATACACAGCCATACTTACCCTTCTTAACTCATGTGTTCCTGTTACAAACAGTTCATTGTCGAGTATGAAAAATTATAAAGTTTGGACTGAAATGCAAAGCCAAACTTACCCTTCTTAACTCATGTGTTCCTATTACCAAAAGCTTGTTTTCGAGTGCTACATATTATCCATATTGGACTGAAATACAAAGCCAAACTTACCCTTCTTAAATCATGTGTTCCTGTTACAAACAGTTCGTTGTCGAGTATGAAAAATTATAAATTTTGGACTGAAATGCAAAGCCAAACCTACCCTTCTTAACCCATGTGTTCCTCTTACCAAAAGTTTGTTATCGAGTGCGACAAATTATCAATTTATGACGGAAATACAAAGCCAAGCTTACCCTTCTTAACTCATGTGTTCCTATTACCAAAAGTTCCTTTTCGAGTGCAACAAAATATTAATTCTGGACTGAAATACCAAGCCAAACTTACCCTTCTTAACTCATATGTTCCTCTTACCAAAAGTTCGTTTTCAAGTGCGACAAATTATCAATTTTGGACTGAAATACAAAGCCAAACTTACCCTTCTTAACTCATGTGTTCCTGTTACAAACAGTTCGTTGTCAAGTATGAAAAATTATAAATTTTGGACTGAAATGCAAAGCCAAACCTACCCTTCTTAAGTCACATGTTCCTCTTACCAAAAGTTTGTTTCTAGTTTATCTTCTTGGTTTCCTATTAAGGTTCCTTCTTTATTTTTGTAGAAAGGTGTCCTCCCTTGGAATCCTTTTTTGATTCTCTTTGTTCCTAGGTATAAATTTCTAATTTCTTTATTTTTGTAGTGTTTTTCTAGTTCTTCTATTTTCTTTGCTTTGTAACGTCTCTTCTTTTCTCTGCATATTCTCTTACTTTTTCTTCTTTGATCCTGATATTTTTTTATATTTTCTATTGATCTATTATTTAGCATATTTAGTCTTGTTTCTGCCCTTTCCCTTATTTCGTCTTCACATTCTTTGTCGAACCATTCTTTTTTTCTTTCTTTACTGTCGTTTCCTATTTTCTCGCTTGCTATTTTGATGGCCTGTTTTTATATTTCCCCACATTTGGTTTATATTCTCATTTTCCTGTGCTTGGTCTAGGACTTTCTCTAGCTCTTTTGCATACTCTTCTCGTTCTTTTTGGTCGTTTTGTATTCTTCTTCATAATTGTGATGTATTGGCCTATTCGGAGAATTGACGAACGACCGGGCTTCTAAGGGTCGTAACACATGTTGTAGTTTTAGAAAACTAAGCCGCATTCATAGCCGGGCTTTCGTTGTGTGTAGACGAATAAACTAACTAGTATATTACCCTGCAGTTTTATTGTAAGACCTTACCACACGGAACATAACAATAATTATAATAAATAAAATGTATTTGCTTGTATCAAGAGTGTCATGACATCCTTGATACAAGCAAACACATTTTGAAGAATTCTGTGAATGGGTTCTTTTGACATTCCATTTAGAACTACGAGCCCCGTCCCATTTCAGTTGGCCCACCTACTGCAATCTTAGTTTCTTGGGCACCATCAAAAAATAATAAATACTATTTTTTTTAATACATGCTTTTTTAGGTCCAAAATTAATTAACAGGGCATATTTAATAATATGCAATAGAAAACACCAACTTTATCGTTTCCATTTAAAATTTTTAGCAAAAAATTAAAAATGTTCCAAATAAAGTAATGTGTTTTTTTAATACATCAATCCATTTCTATTTTGTTACAAAGTAAGCCTACAACCGAATTTGCTTTAGAACAATCGTCCCAAAACAATTGCTAATAACTGCATTTCATACATTTTGAAGCGTTCATTAAAATAGACAAATAGCCCAGTCAAATTAGCCAAAATAATGGCAAATAGCCGAAAAAATTCACGTAGTTTTGAAAATTGGTACAGTTGTTTCTTGAGGTGTCCTGACGAATATACCAAAAGTCCGCGTGGGTGGGGGGTGAGCCGGGGGTGGGGAACTGTTTAAAGGTCCCTTTTTCAGTTTTTCGCTAATAGTTCGAAGATCGTGAAGTTTAGCGTTACGATCATTCTATACGAAAATGTAGAAGATAAAATTATATAATATATATTTTTGCCGCAAGATCAATACCTTAGAAGTAGAAGCGGGGTGAATGTAAATAAAAGTTATAAAATTTCGATTTTGTTAATTTTATTTAGAAAAAAAAATCAAAATGCTATGACAGTTATAATAATTATAATTAAGTCAAATGTCATCTTCTTCGTCATCTTCTAATAAATCTGCGGGCACACCGTTTGTACACGCCCCCTGGCAGCCGCAAACTAGGCTGCATTTAATGCCGGCTTTTCAGCACCCGCACTTCCCCACACATCTTCTCGTGCACCGGCAAAAATGGAGTTGAGCACAGTTTCAGGAGCCGGGGGGTTCAAGGTGGTAATTGGCTCGAGGTTTCCTGTGGCTCCTCATCCCCAACCCCACATTTCAAGGGGTTGTCGGTTCCCCAGCCACTCTTGTACCTCGTGGTAGGCTCTGAAGACGCGATGTTTAGCTGAGCCTTTAGCTTGGTGTTGGACTTTAAAAAAGCTGAGTAGCGATGACAGTTAAGATCAGTCTGAGTGGGGGGAGCGTAGTACACAGCCAGGAAGATCCTTACCCCTGCACGAGGCATGAACAACAATGCTTTTAACACCACTGAGCTGCTTATGCTTCCCATCTCTCCTGGTATTACTAGCTTTTATCAAGCCTAAAGCACCTTTTTCGTCCACTTTACACTTATCACTTGTCACATCCTTTTCACAAATGAAACATTTATCAGTCATGATTTATGATTTCAACTCAAACCAGAACGAAAATTGCACGAGAGAGAACTACATGAATTAATTGTCAGTTTTGTCACCATGGCTAGCCAAAAAAATAGTATTAATAATTTTCTTGATTTCTCCTGCTCGGCTCAGAGTATACAGCTGTAGCCGACAATGACGATACACATTCCTATACCTGGGCCACTATAACTTTGTTTTTAAGTTGTTAATCACATGACAGCCCTGTTGCCGCTTGGGTTGGGCATTTGGCAGGGGAGAAGGGTTGTAAACCACCCACTACGGCCCACCTTAGGTAAACCTCTTCATGTTGAAATTCAATCTGTATAAAAATTTGGCAACGTCTCACAAATACTACCCCTTGACTGGCCAAAAATGTCGTCATTCTCCTCCTCACCCATCCATAGCAGCTACCAGTCAGACACAAAGTTGTAGCGGTCCTGTATAGCTCCCTATCGGCCAGCTCCCTCAACGACGGCAGGCAAACCCACCTTGTTTCAAAGCATACAGTAAACTCGCAAATTATTAGAAATGTCGCCCAGCACAAAAACTTTACACATTTAGGAAGTTTCACGAGAACAACTAACAGAAATCAATATTTACCAACTTTCTTTACTTTCACCGCACTTCTACTCCTAAGGTATTGATCTTACGGAAAAAATGCATAGAGTCTTTTTGGTAGGAAATTTTGTCTACTTCATTTTCGTGTAGAATGGTCGTAACGCAAAAACCTTAAATTTTCGAGCTATTAGCGAAAAAGTGAAGACAGGGCCCTTCAAACAGCTCACCCCCCACCCTCGGGGACTTTTAGTATGTTCGTCAGGACACCTCAACAAACAACTGTACCAACTTTCAAAACTATGTGAATTTTTTCGGCTAATTTGACTGACAAAAACTTCTTTCAGTTATTATTAGATTTTTCAATTCTGGGAAATCGAACTCGAAAATTATAAATTTATTAAAGTTATCGCGATATAGTGTAAGAAATATTGTTAGAAGATATAAAATTGCTAGTTGAGTCACCACAAAGCCCCGATATGTGGGAAAACTAAGATTACAGATGCCGATAGAAGAGCATTACGAAGAATCATCGAGAAAAATCGGCGTGCCAATTACCCTATGTTAAGCGCTCTGTGGAGTGATTCTGTTGGAAGGCACATTTGGAGATCCACATGTTACAGGGGGACTCACAAAATGGGAATTGGCACTTACAAGGTAAGTTGTTTGATTAAAGAAAATAAAATGGAAACAGAAAAATATTTTTTTCTAAAAAAACTGCTCTTAAAATTGGCAATTGTGGCCAAAGGCCAAAGAAAAGCCACTTTTAACGCCAAAGCAGAAGAGAAATACAGTAAGATTGGCAAAAGAACATAAGGTTTGGGCACATCAGCAATGGCATGCAAGACTTATCGCTCCGATAAGGCTCGATTCGAAGTGCGTATTGGAGACAGTCGAGGCCGAGTTATTTGCAAAATACACGAGGCACTTCAGGTCGGCTGTCTCAAAAGAAAGTTCAAATTTCCCGCATCGGTAATGGTTTTGGGGCATCATGTCGCCGAAGGGGATAGGAAAACTTCATTTTATTGAAGAAACTGTGGATACAAACAAGTATCTGTACATTTTAGAAGAATCGCTTTCACCGGTCATGGAAGAATATTTAACATCAGGACAAGATTTTGTGTTAAAGCAGGACGGCGCAGGACGCTACAAATCAAAAAACCCTTAAAATAGATAGAAGACTACGGTATACCACCTTTGGAAGGGGTTTCTTTGTGGCACTAGATAAAAAAGGTGCTTCGGAAACATTCTGCTAGAACAATCCCTCAACCGAAGCAAAGGCTTCAGAAAATATCGGATTCGTTTACAGCAGAATTTTGCCAAGGCTTCGTTAATACTATGCCCCAAAGACTATCGGATATTATAACAAATAAAGGCGTAATAACCCAGTAAATGTTACGTATTTATTCACATTTTTTTTATTTGTCCTGATTTTGTGTTAGTTGTCGGTTTTAGTCACTGAATAGGCATTTGTTGTGGTTAAGAGATGCTAAAGATGTTGTCCAACAAATAAAACAATTTGAAATTCATGTAGTACTTGTATTTTTGCTCTCTAAAGACGAATTTTTGAAAAATCCTAAGGTGAGCCAACTGAAATGGGACGGGGCACGTATAATATGTTATGTCTACTGTGACTGGACTATAAATAAAGTCATAGTAAATGATCATGGCAGATCACGCCTTTTGAGAAAAACCTGAAGAATCTAATTAAGCATAAAGTCATATAAATTCATGCTACTAAATCTGTTAAAATAAACAAAAAAAAAAAACGTTATCCACCAATCTACGTTGCTTTAGGTATTTTTAATTTATGAACTTCAATAAAAGATTTGAAGTTGAAGCAATTAATCTTAAGAATATTTAGAATTTTGGAGAACTATAAGGTCCAATTAAAAAGGCCAGGGTGGCGCAGTGGTAAGAGCTTCAGGCTAGCGTTGCGCTAGTCCCCGGTTCGAATCTCGCTGGATGCAAGATTTCCCGGAGATCGGTATCGAGCCCTGGTGACCATTCGTCGTTGGGCACCTAATTAACGACGCTCTCCTCCGAATACAGGCCTAAGAGGTAGAGTAACAATGTCACACACATACACTCGCATTACACTCTATGCAGTATGTAGGTATAAGCGGCGCACCAACCATATAACTCGCAGCGACGATTCGGATTGTGCATTGCACCCGTTAAAACCACATATGCTAACGCATCAGCAAAAAGCCATAGGCCTGAAAGTGCTGTACATACATACATACATACATAAGGTCCAATTACTTACTTAAGTTTGTATTATTCTACGGTTTGTTTTACTTACTTGGTTGTCATCTGGGGGTAATTTTTTAAACTGCGTTTGTAACATCCGTCACAGGCACAAGTAACGTAAACCATTTGCTATAATGTTTGGTTAGTTTGCAGTTGGTGGATAATTTGCGTAAACTAAAAACTTGACATTTTTAATTTACCCGTTAAAAAAGTTCACATTAAGAAAGAAACGACGTTTAAATACTATCATCCATTTTATTAAAACCCAAATTTTTACAGCTTTATTACATACTAAACATGAAATGTGAAAAACCAAGCAAAAGTAATTGAGTGATCACTTAAAAATATTTACAATAACAATATTGTGGTCAACTGGTCTCAGACCAATGCGCGATGATTAGAGTATAAGAAAATAGGGCTCTACTAAAGCAGACCTCCCAGAGTGGTACAAAGACATACAACTAACCAAATAGAAAGTACCTTCTCGTGCTTTACCCACACCACCGCCATGGCATGCAAAGTCATATAGTATGAAACTATATACAAAAAATAATGTAATAATGAAATGTCAAACAATAATAACCGTGATTAGTCATGTGTATTTGAGCACGACCTGTATTACACTTAACACGATATAACAACACAGTTACAACTCTAGCTAACCTAAGTGTTGAAGCCTAAATAATACTACATCGTTCATTCACATTGACACTATCTAAAGAGGCAGAGAGCCCGGGCGGCCGCAAGCGCAACAATCAACAGTGCGGCGTCCGGTCGGGCTCGTAACAACGGACCGAACAGACTGACAGCACTAAGGCAACTGTTTTCAACTGGAATGTATGAAAACACTATTGCGACCACTAGACAGTGTGTTGCTTGAGATTCAGACTGTCCCGAGGGTAATTTAAATTATGGCTAACATGTATAGGTAGCCATGTACTGTCGCAGACAAATGAAGAAACCGTTCAACAATGAAACAATCAATGTGTATACAAATGAACGTCAGTACATTACTACCTACATTTTATTTTTACTTATATTAAACTGCATAAGCAGCAAATTTACTAGAATTAGCAACAGGATTTGTACAACGTATCGATAGAGAATGATATCGTTTAACTTTAGATTGTGCCTTATTGAACCATATATGCTTAGAGAACGTAGTTAAAGCAGCCAAAATGTGCAACTTAGTGCACGGAAATTATCGAACGAAATCTTTCCTATCGAAACAGTAACTATGTGAAGTGCGCTGTGACCACGCAGTGGCCAATGAGTGGCAGTGCGCACCAACCACATTTAATAGTAAGTTTCTTGCTCTAACCATCCTCCTGGATTACGTCGCAGGTAGAATCTTCTGGTTTCATCATATATGAATATAGCTAGAGAGAATGGTAGTGCGGGTAACCACCATAAAAATCTGCAAAAAAAAACAAACAATTACTCTTTTTCTTTTATTTAACGACCGATCTCAACAACATCTAATTTTTTTTAATCGTCGATTATTTAAAACAGAACTGCAAATCATCACATACAACTTCAAGCAATTTTGTTGTGAATAAGCAGTGGTTGAAAATAACGGGATATCAGTGCAACTAGTCTTGGAAGTTATTTTTCAAGTATTTCTTTTAAAACAAATTTAATTCAAAAGGACTTGTTAATGTACAGGATATACCTACCTAATATTCTACAATTGATGTGGATGTAGTAATTTGCATTTTTTTACTGTTTAAAATATAAAAGCCATTTCAAAATGCGAATGTGCTTCAGACATTTTTACTGTCACATCAAGAATTCATACATAAAACACTTATTTAAGAAGTTTTACCCCCACTAAAATGCTAATTTTATTAAGTTGTATAACAAATTCTTGATAATAAGAGATTTTTTTTTATTAAAAAAAAAAACAATTTTGTTTGTTTTTTAGCAAGTGAGATTTAGACTGACGGATTAGAAGACTAGAATTTTAACAAACTTAGACGACTTTCAAATCTTCATCATTTCAAATAATTTAATGAAACAATTTTTATAACAAAATTATTTATAAAATCAGATTGTTTTTGCTCTTCCAGCAATTATAGGTTATTACATTCAACATTGTGAATGCCCTCAAATTTTGAAAAGTAAACAACTAAACAAAACCGGAATTCATTTTCATTTTAGTTTGAGACGTACAATATTGCAGTGCACTTTTTTCCAATTGATTATACATACACTTTTGATATTCTAAATATAGTAAATTTTATAAATAAATTTGGACCAAAAAAATAACATTTTATCATTCGAATAATCATTGAATTTTCAGGGGGTACATATTTCTACTTTTTATTTTTATTTTCTTTGTTTATGAAGCGAGATCTAGGCTAGCGGATGTCAAGTATCTCAAGACACATTGACCTTAATAAATTTATTATAAAATCAAAACTTACTTCAGTGGGAACATTCGTAATCCCTTGTCCATTCCTGGAGTGTATGAAAGGAATGCAGCCAAAGCGGTTTCAAATACTAAACCAAAGTTCAATGCCCAGTTACGCATGCCCTGGTGGAGAAGGGAATTACGTCGAGTTTTACAAATAATCAAGTCGGCCCATTGTACAATGACGATCGACACGAAGAATGCAGTGTGACACGTGTATTCCAGAGTTTTCCTGTCACGATATGTCTAACAACACAAACATTATATTAATTACTTAATTTATACTTCTATTTTCTTTATTAATAATTTATTGCTAATACTTATTAATACCTAGAAAGAAGTGGTAATTATGTATAGTTTACGGTAGTTATTAGTAAAATAAAAGCGCATAATACATACCCATTCTTGACCGTATGAATCGGTTAAGTCGTTAACAGCTTTCGAATCCCACTGCTTACGTATTCCAAAGAGTTCTGGTGGCAGAAATCCGTTCTCAGCCATGATAACGAAGTATACGAAGAAGCCAGCTGCAGCTTGGATCATACCAATTTGGCCATATGCCATCGAAATTAATCTATATATATGAGAAATCGTGTTTAAGTACAATTATTCAATTGATAATTTAGGCTACAATTGTTCTGAACCTGGAAGTGACATTCATACACAAACTGCGGAAATGTAAACAAAAGAGTTATTTGGTGAATAATTTTTAAAAGCAATTTTACACGTAATATTAAAAAAGAACTTGATTATGTGCTATAATAATATCAAGATATCCAATATAAAGCATCCTCATATGTCTTAGCTGCATTCAGAAAATATCACATCCGTTTGTTTTGACAGGTATTCCAAATGAAAACGTTTAACAAAGCTGAAGAAGTTTTGGCACAAGCTTAGAAAATCGAAAATATCGAACTTGATTTAATAAGTAACCTTCAAACAATGCCCACAACTGCAAGAGTGCAGCAAACGATATGGACGCAGTAACAGAAAAATTTGAGGTTATGTGTTGTTTTGTATCTTTTCAACATAACATTTGCTGAATCTAGCCAAGACATGAGTTTTAGAGCAAACACATACAAGGCGATTTATAACAAATGTTCATCCGACGCCTACAGTCGCACACACGTGCGATTCATTCGTAACCAACACACAGACGTTTGCCAGTTTGTAACAATGAGTAGTTTAAAACCAAAAAAAAAAATATTTACATTCATAATATAATAATTGATTTATGAATTAAAAATTAGAATTTTCAATAGAGAAGCACTACTTTTTCACAAAAAAACTAGAAAAGTGTGAACGAATCAACAATGAAATCATTGGACGTTTGAAGTAATAAAAATACTTTCATCAGGTCATGCAAACGGCTCGATGATTCGTCTGTGGAGCGGTATGTACAGTTCAACTGCTTTTAAGCGATCCATCTGGGATGACTTTAAATTGGATCTCTTGATATAAAATTGTAAGAAAACTCTTTTTAGGTTATGTCAGTATTGAAATGAGTCTGAATCGTAAAAACGACTTAATATAAATATTAATTTCTGCAAAAATTAAGATAATTATATAACAAGTTTTTATGTAATATACTGAAACTGAAACAGTATTAATTACAACAGTGTCCACATGCAGAAGAAAAGTATAATAATGCAACTTGCAACGGCGGCATTTTTTTTTAAATTAAGCCAAAACCAATTGTAGTGTACTTTCCAAGCCAATATCAAACTGAGATTCAAAAGCAACAAAGTTGCCCATTCGCATAAACACATTAGAAGTAATTAATGAAATATGAAAACTGTTTCGTTTAAAGAAATATAAAACAAGTCCTTAGTTATTTACAGTAATGGTATAATCACATAACCTTATGAATGATGAGTAGCAATGTCACTTTTCATAAATTTAAATTTGAGCTTCACATTAAGATTTTGAATGTTCAGAACAATTGTATATACTTACAACAGTTACATCCATCATTCCACCCATGCGTTTGTTATGGTTACATAAACTTCATGCAACAGTTGCAACAATGTACAAAACAAATATTACACCTTACATAAACCATTGATAATATGCATCGAGTGTTATACCAGGTAGTCGAATTAAATAACTATAACGATTAAAAATTTATACCTGACTTTTGATATAACAAATCGACGCATATTTTATATTAGTAACATCTAAAGCGGGTTACTTCTGCTGGGGCCTTGGACAATTTGGGATCCGTAATTATCAGTATGGTTCTTTGAAAAGTGAATAAGAAAAATCAAAACTAGTATTTACTAAGTAACAAAAGCAATAATTTATAAGTACAGAAGATTCAAATTTAAGAATCAAGTACAAAAGTAAACAATGCGAACGCATTTTAAAGATACAAACCAAGAAACGAGCAACTTGAATAGAATTTAGATTTCAAGCTAGAGTATAATAAATTTTGAAAAACTACTCTACATCAGTGTAAAGAGTTATAAGTCTTTTGAAATTAAAAGAATCTAGTAACATTTTCAAAAGAATCATACATACAATACAACTACTTGTTAGTTTAAATAGGTTAGTTAACAGCAGTCACTTCTTCATAGCACATCGTGTTCTCAGTTCCATCGCACCAAGCAAGTTAGTGCTACGTCACGTACCTTAAAGGTCACTGACAAAAAATTCAAAATTTTACCCATACATGTTGTATGCAAAAAAAATTACGCAAAAACCGAAGCTGACAAAAGTACACAACGTATGGCATCACTTGAATTTTCTGCCAAGGAATGACGTCTGCATTTATTCACTTTACGGTTACTCCAGCTATTCTGGAGCATGAGATGCAAAAAAATATACAGAAAAAACTAAACAATTCTAGTTTCCAGGCTTCAGGCAGCAGATATCCTGTGCGACAACATAATAGAGCTGCAAGAAAAGGTCAACGAAACTGCAGTGTGGCTAGTGCTGCTACTGTGCACTACAATATCACACCAAACTACACCTCGGTTAAATTAGTGTGATTAAGTAATGTCATCTTAATGGTAAATGATTACCAAAGCAAACCCGAACAATTATGTTTAATCCACAATAATGTTTTATAACAATACAGAAAGCATATTAAAGCCCATATTTTTAGGTGGACTTTTTTAAAGCATACGAAGACATGAAAATTCATAAAGGTAACAATCAATAAGAGACTAATGTGACGATAGGTGGTATAAGTGAATGTTTAGCACGTATATCAACGTTTTCATCCGTTATAGGTATGTGCATTCACCGAACGTTTGTCACAGCGGGTTTCTTGATATTTTTTAATTTAAATTATTTTTTTAAAGTCCAAACACTCAAGGGACAGCTACGTAAATCATGTCCAAGTTAAATATTCTTGAACATCTCTTTCGTAGAATTTACTTTTTAAAATATCTGCAATGTTAATCGCACTCCACCTGCTAATATTAACGTTAAGCTTGATCTGTAACTAAGGCGCATGCACAGAAAATAGCATAATGATAAATATTTATTGGGTTTCGGTTACCGAAATAGCATACACACATATCATAATGTCAAAGAAACACTTCAACTTCAAGTGATTACATTTTAGATGTATGTATACAACTTCAAGTCATTGCCTGAACTTTTATAAAGATTTCCATTCGGTAATGTTAGTATTAGCATGTGGTGTATGACATTCTAACATTTTATATTGTGAAACCTCAGTAATACACTTGAATGGTTCTCTGCCTTGCGTTGTAATTAAATCACGTAAAATTTTATTTCAACCATGTAGGTACAGCATGATCACAAAATACTGTTTTAGTTGGCAATGAAACTGTAGTGACTGTTTTGCAAATGGATTGGTAGGGTATAACCACTTTGAATATAAAAACCCAGGAAGGAGTACTAATATCTAGCGACTGTATTTAAATTTGCGATGGAAGCACGTTTGACTCATTGTCGGGTGTTGTTGTGATTGTTTCCCGCGTGTCATTTGCTGATCATTTCTGTTAGTTAGTTAGTTAGTTAGGTTTTCACTTTGAAATAAGAAATTGCGTTATTTATAGATACTTATTGTTGTATGTTGTATTGATTGATTGATGTTGTATTGATCCTACCGACTGCGCCATGTTGTATGTTGTATTTCATATGTTTAATAACAACATTTTGTACTGCATAAACAATATATTTATTGGATTATGATTTTACACGTTTTATACCAGTCATCGCAAGTAGTCTGTTGATAACCTACTTCTATGTGTGTGGTTCACCGCTACATTACTTAAAGATGAATTCACCAACACTACACTTATGAGAGCTGATTCTGATGTATACCGGGTGTCAATGAAACCTGGGACACCCCTATTTTTTAAATTATATTTTAAGATATCAAAATAAAATTTGGTATATGCAATATACTCTTTAAATGACATTTGTTGACATAGGAAACAAGTTTCTGTCACTTCCGGTTTCGCCGGAATTGACATCAACTTTGTTATTTTAAATGGAACACCCGGTATATTTATACATTTTTGGAATCTCCATTTCATTCTACGTATGCTAGTATCAAATTTGAAACATTTTGATGGCAAAGTAAATACTTGCAGAAGAGTTTATTTATTAATCTAGGATGCTATGACCTGCGTAAAATGGAAGCCAGGGTGCTACGACACTCAAAACAAATTATTTTAACACTTCAACTGTAGCAAGTCTGTCACTTTTTTTGTGCATTTCATTTGTTTTACTTATTTTGAAACCCAGTGTCTAGATTTAAATGTCCAAAATACCTTTTTTTTAACGGAGAGTGTTATTCCGAATAAAATTTTCACATTAATCCCGCGGTATTGGTATCAATAAAATCCTTGAAAAACGCTCGTTTTTAATATCCTAGTGTCCCACCCTAGTGCCATTTGAAAAAATGGAGTTATTCTCGAAAAAGCATTTTTACCAACTTTAGGTCATTCTAATATAGCAACTAAAATACTTAAAGCTCTAAAACAATTTGTCTTGAGTGTTGGGGTACCTTGACTTTGATTTTGTGTAAGTCATGGCACTCTAGATTAATGTCTGCAAAAATTTACTTTGTCATCAAAATGTTTCGAACTTGATACTACCATACGTAAAATTGAATGGAGATTCCAAAAATGTATAAATATATAGGGTGTTCCATTTAAAATAACAAAGTTGATGTCAATTCCGGCGAAACCGGAAGTGACAGAAACTTGTTTCCTATGGCAACAAATGCCATTTAAAGAGTATATTACATGTACAAAATTTCATTTTGAAATCTTAAGAAATAAAAAATTTATAGGGGTGCCCCAGGTTTCGTTGACACCCGGTATAGTACGTAAATAATCTAATAAGCGATGTAAATAGTACGAAGTGTCATAGATTAGGTTAATTTAGTTAGTGCCACTGGCGACCGGACACGTCAATGGCGCCATATGCAAAACCCACCGCGGTCTAAAATTTGTCTTGCATATGCTCCTTCCTGAGTTTTTATATTCAAAGGTTAACCAGATGTGTAGATTAATTTGACAAAATTATAACTTATGGGTTATGTAACAAGCGGCAAAGAATACGGTATGTAAAACAAGATTTTTATTGTTAAAATCCAGAAAAGGGTTAAAATTTAAAGGTACTGCTGGAATTGTACACTGTAATTTTTTATATACAGTGTGTCCCAGGATTGATGTTACGAAAGGTGCGATGGACTAAAAATGTTTGAATTTTATTTTAAGATTGTGGGATTAAATCCTGCTTGGTTTGAAGAGAATTTTAAGAATATTTTCAGTTTTTGAAAAACAAGTCGGCCTGGACATTGAAGCGAGAACTATTTTCTTTTTAGGTAAAGTACCCTTTTTGTTCATGATACGGCAAAATTTTACTAAGAAAAGTTGTTCAGAATGAGAAATTATGGTCCTATACAAAATTTCAGGAAGATTAGTCAACGATCATCTTTTCATGGCCTCCTGGCAGTTATGTTGAATAAATAATTTATTGTAGATCAGTGTTATTATTACGTTTCGTAAGTTCAATTTCTTGTAAATACTATTTGTTTCGTTCAATTTTCTACAAATAAAATTTTTAATAAATACAATTTATTTTGTTTTAATAAAAAAATGACGGTTTAATCAAAGTAGGTAGATCTTCATGAAATTTTGTATACGACAATAATTTGTCATTCTGAACAACTCTTCTTAGTAAACTTTTGCTGTATCATGAACAAAAAAGGTACTTTACCTGAAAAGAAAATAGTTTTTGCTTCATTGTCAAGGCAGCCTTGTTTTTCAAAAACTGAAAATATTCTTAAAATTCTCTTCAAACCAAGCAGAACTTAATCCCACAATCTCAAAATAAAATTCAAAAATTTTTAGTCCATCGCACCTTTTGTAACATCAATCCTGGGACACACTGTATAAATTAAATTTAAACTTGTAAGTGTCAAGCAACATACGTTTCTGTTGACCAATTCCAGCACATACATTTTGTGCAGCAGATCGGACTAGATTGAATTTCAAGTTTTTCATCAGAATTTACCTGTCTTTTATGTTCTGCTTCACGAAAACACCTAGGTACATGAAATTAAAAGTGAGGTTATGTTATATCAAGATTATGCTTTTCCATCAACGCATCTGCCGCACATGGACGATTGCAACGTTATGAACTTACCTTTAATGCCAACAATTAAGATGTAGAGGTTAACACTATTACCAATTTCAAACAAAAGTTAACTTAAACAGTATTTCTTAATCACATTAGTAAAAAGGTCAAAGCAGCCAATAAGAAGTACGTTTATAAATTTTTTTCTAAGTGTATAAAACATTCATTTATACCACATAACATAACAGAGCTCATGTTTTATAAATGACCGCATATTTAGATCTCTTAAACGATAACATATAGTGAAAGAAACAAACACAAAGTGGGAAAACACAACATGTGAAGATAATACTTAATGCCAATATGCCGAGGTATTTAATAGTGTGGTGCGATAGCCGTCACGACACCACTGCAGTGACCCACCTGCGGTTAACCAGGTTGTCCCTATAGGGGTCGCGCGGCTGGCGTTTCATTATGTCGGACTCCGGGGCCTCATAAGCCAGAGAAATAGCAGGCACCTATACAGTGGCCGCGCCAATACATACGGTTAGTAGTGAAAAATACATGCATCAATTAATAGTAACCTGTTAATAGAGAAGTAGTGTGTGGAGGGTTGGAAAAAGGGCGCTGACAAGCAGGAATGCAAATGAATGATAGTGAAGGGACGCTAATCTCGTTTACTTACCTCGGTAACTTTGTTTATACATAACCGTTACAAATGCTCAATTAAAGAAAATTATAGATCATAGCATAAATTTTATCTAGAGAAGGAGTAAGTTAACAGATTTAAGAAAAACTACTGGAAGTATTTACTTAGTAAGACAAAAGATAATCACCTTTAAACTCCCGAATGGAGCAAATTATGTATAAACATTTGAAAAACAGTGGAAAACAAGCACTTTTAATACAGAAAAGGCAGGAAGCAGGAATGGGAGAGCAGAAGTTCGCGCACGGCAGACGACCGGACACATCAAAGATGTGGCCGTTCGACCGAAACATCCGATCCACCAACAAAAGATAAACACGAGACATGGCATACCTTTCGTTGACTAGTTTATCTGTGAATGGATTTCTAGGACGCCGCTTCATGATATCAGACTCTGCCTCCTCGTATGCCAGGGAAATGGCGGGGACCTGAGCGCGGCCAAACAAACACACATCAAAACAAAACATGACGGGATAAAAGGGGACCATGAGGGGGGCACACTTACATGCCGGCACTGCTCTTTGACTCACCCGTTGACTAACTAATTCTTAAATGGAGAGATGTGCTTACTTTTTAGCATTACATTATTGCTTTAAAAATTATTTTCACCTAGTTATCGTTAAATTAACTTGATTACAGCAGCTCACATTATTTAATATAATTAAGTGAAGAGTATTTAATAGTTCAATTGTTATTTTAGAAAACCATTTGGCAGAAATTAACCTCTAAATAAATGTAAGAAAAAATGAATGGACTCAAAATGTAAACTGCCTTTTTACATACATAAATATCAAGACTTCCAAGAGGCATTAATTGTAAACACATCTCCTTCAATATTTCTGCTAAAAGATTACGGTACTGTCTGTCTCTGAACTAGAGTACAGCAACTAACTAATAAAACTAGGTCAGGCAGGCAGTGCTAAGCAAGGGCACTACGCTCTCGCTGTGATATGGGATGATAAGGATAGTGTCAGTGTAGTATGTCATTCTATTAGACTAACAGCTACAATCAGTTAGTGTGATCCCTTTTCTAACGAAATTCTAAATCTCTATGCATTTTAAATATTAAATGGTTAATAAATTGATAAGTACACGGAACATTTCTATACTCATCGACTACACTATATCATAACGCAAATATCGCACTATTTCTCTAAGTATTTTGTTTAATTGAGTTAGATATTATTATCTAGTTTCAATTTGTTGTGAAATTTATACTTCGGTTACTTATACTAGTAAAAAGCATAGTTTCACAATAAATTTAGCTAATGTTACGGTGTTAATATTACGTAATATCAGTCCTAAATAATATTACTTTTAATCGTTATTAATCCAAAACTAAATCATGCACGAACTGTTATATCTATAATTCCATGGCAGACCTCAAAGATTAATGTTAATTTATAAATATATATACATCGGACAAATACAACAAGTTAACCGATTAGCAGCAGCAATACCAATATGTACAATCACCGAAAATACCAATTCTTTGTTAAATGGTTAGAATTAGTGAGTTATTAAACCCAACCACATTAAAAAAAAAAAAAAGTTAAAATAAAAGTTTGTAACCTATTATTGACAAGTTTGTCCGTCATTGGATTTCTGGGTGGTCTCTTCATTATATCGGATTCTGCTTCCTCATAAGCCAATGATATAGCTGGTACCTGCATTTTCATATTTTATGTTTAAATAATTCATAAACGCTCCCATAATACTCATCCATTATGATAGTTTTTACCCTAGCGATAGTTATCATTCGAATTCTGTTAATTAATAATTCCTAGTATCCTAGTCTATTACATAATTTTGGTTCTAAGTGAATGTCAAAGACAGATTACGCAACTACTAATGCTATAAATAACTGAACTAATGAATGGGTAAGGTAAAATGAGCCTTCTATTTGAGAAGCTTACGTGTACAAAAGAAGCAAAATGTTTCGAAAAATTTAATTACGATACTTATCTGAAGGACGTACCTCAAGTATTGGGCCGCTTAAGTTTTGAAATGATTCTGGCAGAACAGAATAATACTAGGAGTATCATAGCCCAACTAATATTTCATTTCTTCTATGCATTTCTATCGGTGATCAGAAATGCATACTCAAAAACAATTCTGAATAAACCTACTGTGTGCAAAAATATAAAACCCTCAAGTCTACATGCTATTTTTGAGTTGGCGTTAAAATTTTGTACCTTTCGTTTACTAATTTGTCTCCAAAAGGATCTCGAGGGCGACGTTTCATTATATCAGATTCTGCTTTTTCATATGCAAGCGAAATTGCTGGGACCTACACATAACTAATCAGTTATTCTCTACTCTAAGTCGAAAACAGAAATCAGTTTGAATAAAATCTGCCAATTACATGGTACAATTAATTTCGTTTCAAAAAAACTAAAAACACTTATTATAAACAAATAAGAACTTACCATGTCTGTTCCAAGATCTATGCAAAGAATAGTGACAGTTCCAAGTGGCAAAGGAATATCACACAAAATGAAGGCTAGAAAAGGTGAAATTTCGGGAATGTTTGATGTTAAGGTGTAGGCAATGGATTTCTTCAAATTATCAAAAATTAAACGTCCTTCTTCTACACCTGTGACGATGGAAGCAAAGTTGTCATCCAAAAGAATCATGTCGGCTGCTTGTTTCGATACATCTGATCCTGCGATACCCATAGCCACACCAATGTCAGCTTTCTTTAAAGCGGGAGAGTCATTCACACCATCCCCTAAAATTTAATTAAATCTAATTAGATACATCTTTAATTAACTATGTTAAACATAAGTTTAAAACTAAATATCATATAGGGCTATTACTTAAATACCAGCAATAAACACATATTTTTGGAGACCATATTTAAGACGAGGAAATTTTATTTGGGCAGTTAGCAGATAATCTGAATCCGATAACAAGAACATACAGAAATGAAAAAAAAAACTGAGAGAGACCTACAGAAGAATAAGTGCGAAATATTATAGGAAAAATTGAAAAAGATCTCAGGTGGAATAGAGAGTAGATGTAAGATCTAAAAATCCTTGGGAAGTACTCCATCCATATTTCAAGCAGAAATTCACGCAATAGACCTATGTGCTCAAGAATGCATTAAAAAGGGACTGTGTGGAACCAAGATTTACCTTTTAATAGACAGTCAGGCTGCCCTAAAAGCTCTTAAGTCTGAAACTTTTGAGTCTACAATAGCCTGAGACTGCAAACAATCCCTTAAGCAACTGACCAGAAGTAACACATCAATTTTAATGTGGGTGCCAGGGCATGAGGGAATTGAAGGAAATGAAATTGCCAATGCCCTTGCCAAAAAAGGAGCAAAGTCACAGTTTATCGGACCAGTGGAATAATTACGAAACTGGGAAACACATCAAAAAGAACTCTACTGGAGTAATACTCCAGGACAAAATCACGGGAAAAGCAGATATTAGATTGCTAACCAATCTCTTAACCGGCCATTGCCCTCTGAGATATCATCTCAAAAAGATGGGCAAAGCCGACACTGAGACTTACAGACTTTGTGAATCTGTGGATGAAACTGCAGAAGATATACTCTGCAACTGCAATGCGTTAATTCGCAGCAGGCTTAAATTCCTTGGAATGGCATATCTTATGCCAGAGGACGTAGGGCTCATGACGTCTAGGACCCCTAGACAATAGACATATTCAGTGTGCAGACGAGAAATTACGGAAGGCTTTTTGAAGTAATCATGAAAATATGAGAGGAGAAAGTAAGCCCTAAGGAATGGTCAGTGTCAACCGATATACAGATTGTCTGCAGGTACTAGGTACAAACAAATAAAATGAAAATATTGTTATATTTACAATAATACATTAATCACAAGGGTGTGTTGCTTAACAACCACTTAAAATTTTAAATCGTCGTATTTAGTTACCGTTTGTACCTAGTACCATCAGACAAACTGTATAAAACTCCATTTTACTATATGCATCCCCAATATGGATAAACGCCCTTATAAATCAAAAGAAATAGGGAAATGCTAGACAAAGTGCAGCGCAGGATAGCAATACGAATACGCTCAGCATATAGAACGAGTTCACTAGAAGCAGTAAGGGTAATAGCCTGCATTCCACCAATCGATGTTCTAGTGGAAGAGAGAAGGGATACTTTCAAAGAAAAAAGGGACAAGAAACACTGGACAAGTGGCAAGATAGATGGGAAAAGAGCGAAACGAAAGGGCAATGGACAAAGAGGCTAATCCCAAATATAATGGTAGCCATACACGTACCGGCCGGCCTGTCAGTTACGCCTGAACAGTCCGCCGGGAGAGCAGCGGCCTGTTGAACTGAAAACCCCATACACCTTCAGTTGAAACCAGGCCGGCGAGCAATTGACATCCTGTAATCATGTTCCCCAGTGATGAAGATGCGCGAGCGATTCTCGCTTTAATAGTTGTATTAGAGGCTAACAATAAAAAACGGAGGAAAAAAGTATGGTGTAAAGAGTGGTTGCGGAGGAGACATGCGCATTCACACGTCAATTTGCTTAATGAATTTAAACTGGCTCCAAAAGACTGGCACAATTACCTAAGAATGGACGAAAATACGTATTTACAACTTTTGTCATTGGTTGCCCAATTAATTGCGAGAAAAAATACGGTGATGAGAAATGGGATTTCCCCACATGAACGACTGATGGCAACGCTGAGGTTCCTAGCTACTGGGAGAAGTTTGGAGGACCTCAAGTTTTCTATGATCATATCACCCCATGCACTTGGCAGAATTATACCTGAAACCTGTGAAGCAATTTACAAGGTTCTACATAGGGATCGTGGTAATCAGGTGATTTCTCTTTCCAAAGACACGTTTCACTCCGGTATAAATTGATGAATTCCTCCAAACACTGGTTTTCTTTTTCACGTGACCTTTTTTAACTATGAACAGACGAGGTTAAACAGGACTCGCAATATATTCTGAGTATATAATTACCAAAGAATATTTACTAACGAACGTTCGTTAGTAAATATACTTTGTAATTACTATCTGACTGACTGACGGCCTGTTGCCTCACCCCACTCACGAACTGGTGCGCCTGCGCTCCCGTCAGTTCAGCCGGATGGACGAACGTGTTTTCGTTCGTTCTCCGGCCTCCGGTTCAGTCGGATCTGACAGGCCAGTCGGAACCCACTCATATTCCGGCCGCCGGTCTCCCGGCGGACTGTTCAGGCGTAACTGACAGGCCGGCCGGTACGTGTATGGCTACCATAAGGGACTGGTACGGCAGACCATATAACGCAAATGTTGAGTGGCCATGGGAATTTTGGGGCGTACTTAAAACGATTTAAATGTAAAGAGGAAGATGTATGTACGCACTATGGAGAGGTTGACACGGTGCAGCATACGATCTTTGAATGTCCCAAGTGGGAACATGACAGAGCAGGGAGAGACATAACGCCATGTTGGAAAATGAGGAAGGGTGGGACAACATAGCAAAAATTGCGAGGAAGATATTGGAGGAGAAGGAACAGGAAGAAAGATGAACTCACCTTAGCAATAGAAAAAAAGTAAATAGAACAGTAAAATACATATACGGGCTAGACTGAGCACTGAACTATGTAAAAAAAGGATGAAAGGGATAAGTAAGACAGTAGCTGAAATTACACCATGCTTGAAGTAATGCCGAAAGGTGCTCCTCCCAGGGGCGTAAGGGAGATGAAGAGAGAGGCGAGGTTTTAGTAGGTATGCCTCCCACAGCACCTTGGGAAAGGCGAATCCCACACTCCCGTGCCATAGATGCAGGCACGGGGGTTAGTCCATAGAGATTTGCCCGCCTGGCAAAAAAAAAAAGATATATAAAAAAGTTAACAAACAATGCGTAGATAATTATAAGTTGATTGCGTTGCTAAACATGATATATAAAATTCTAGCCCATTTCATAAAAGACTGTAGGAAGAAGCAGGGGAAAATCGGACAAAATCAAAAAGGTTTTAAGAAGGAAAAAGACAACATTTTTATATTAAGACAGATTCAAGAGAAAGGCAAGAGAAAGAATATCCCAATTTAAACAATGATGATCGATTTCAGGCAAATATACGATAGAATGAAGAGGATTTACATCCTGGAAGCACTGGTAAATAGGACTTTAACAGATTTGTGTGCTATAGTAAGGAGTCAAGCGGGCTTTTCAAGAAATTTCAAAACAAATATGGGGCTCAAGCATCCAATATCCCAAAATTTATTGAACATGGTTTTAGAAAATGTTATAAGGAAAAGTCAAATAAATTCTAGATATAATATTTTATAATACCCATATCTATGTATCACCTATGCGGATGACTTAGTGTTGATGGCGAAGACAAAAGAAGAGTTAACGACACTTATCAAGAAAATAGAACAGAAAGCGAAGGAAGTGGAATTAAGTATAAATGATAAAAAATCAGTGCTTGTGATGTTAGAAGGGGGAGGTGGTACGGTAGTGAGTACTGGATAGGCGCATCGCTCTGCAAAGTGAAGCCTCGATGTCCATGGTCAGAGCGCGGATAGGTGACCCGTACCAGGCTCAGCTTACTACAGCTCGGTTTGTCCTCCTCGACAAGCTATGGGCCTTAATGGCCAAAGCTGAATACAATGATGTTAGGAAGAGAAGCGCAAGAAGAAAAGTTAGTGATAAAATGCGGAAGTGAAGAATATAAATTCAAAAATGAAACTTTGACAATATACTTAGGTGTTGAAATTAACTTTGGTGGCAAAGACGAATAGTACAAAGAAGTGTCGAAGCCTTTAAAAACATACTAAATAACAAAAACGCATCTTGTTCAATTAATGTGAAACTTTCTAAAACAGTTATCAGGTCAATAATAACATATGCTAGTGGGACGTGGGTTGTAACGCAATAAGCTGGAAGTGTGGGAGAGAAAAATTCTAAGAAAAATTTATGAATATGTACAAATCCAGGGATAGGATACGATACATGCAAAAAAGAAGCAAAGAACAACATGCTGGGATAAAGAATGTGAAAAGGCAATAGATAAAAGAAATGAAGCAGAGGAAACTGCTACAGAGACCCACCAGAAGAAAAATCGAAGAATAGGGAAAGCTAAGAGAAGTCAAAAAACTGATGAGAAGAAAGAAAAGGGAATTTCTCGATAAACAAATCGATGAAACAGAACAAGCAAGAGAATCAAAAGAGGTTAATAGAATGTACAACATCATCAGAAATACCAAACAGGACTTCCACTCCAGACCCTCAATGTGTAAGAACAAAGAAGGAAAATATATAACACAAGAAACAGAAGTTATGGAACGATGGAAACAACACTTCGCAGAACTGTTAACACAAAAGCAGCGAAACGAAAGACCACCAAAGGTAACAAGGGATACCGTACAACCGGAAATTAAAGAGTCCACAAAGAAGAAGTAGTGTCCGCCATACCAATCGAGTTAATAAAATACAGTGGAGGCACACTAATCAAAGAAATTCAAGAGCTAAATCAGCCTCATATGGAATAAAGAAGAAATGCCAGAAAAATGGAACACAGCAATCATATGCCTGATATACAAAAAGGGGGACAAACACAAGTCTAATAGCTACCGAGGTATATCCTTACTATGTGTTACATACAAAATTTTCACAAACATCTTACAATGGTATACGAAAACGAAATAATTAGAGAATACCCGGTTTCCGACAGGGCAGATCTACCATGGACCAAATTTTCATAATACGACAAATACTGGAAAAAGCATGGGATTCATTGACTTCAAGGAAGCATATCATAGTATAGATCGAAACAGCTTGTATAACAATATAGAAGAATTAGGCATCCCGAATAAATTAATTAATTTAATAAGAATGACAATGGAAAACTCCAGAGCTGCGGTAAGGATACAGAATAGAATCTCCCCAACGTTTACAACATCCAGAGGTAAGACAAGGAGATGGACTTGCCCCAGTACTGTTTAATCTAGTACTGGGAAAAGTAATTAGAGAAGCAACAGACAACACTGGCAGTACCATCATTAACAAGTCACACCAAGTGATTACATATGCACATGATATCAACCTGATAGCAAGATCGGAAAGAGAAGTTAAGGACATATACACAAAAATAGAAACACAAGCTCAAAGGATTGGACTGCACATCAACAAGCAGAAGACAAAAATGTTAACAGTAAAATCTCCAAGAAGAATGGGTCAAAACTTTACCAATCCAATAGAGGACAAAAATTTTGAAGTAGTACAACAATTCAAATACCTGGGAACTCAAATAAATAGTGAGAACAAGATAATGCACAGCAGCGAACAGAACATATTTCTCATTAATACCAATCTTGAAAGCAGCATATATAACAAGAACAACCAAATTAAAGATTTATAAAACTATGATCAGACCGGTGGTCACATATGGATGCCAGACATGGACAATGACCAAAGAGGCAAGGTGAATATTATGACAAGAGGACGGCATATGGAGAATAAGGTACAACTTTGAATTGAGGCAACTGCATAAGGAGGCAAACATAGTAGAATTTGCAAAACTGCTAAGACTGAAATGGGCAGGACATGTAGAACGAATGGAAGTACATAGGATACCAAAGAAAATACACCAAGGACGAATTGAAGGCAAAAGATGGTCCAATAACATAGAAGAAGATGCACAGCAAATACTTAACACTGAAAATAGGGAAGAAGGGAGGCAAAAAATACGGGGGGCCCAGATCCAGATGGGACTGTAGCGCTACGGAGAGAGAAGCCTCAAAAGTATAATACAGCAGAATAAGCCCGTTGGCTAGGGCACTTGACAAAAATGGGAGACGAACAGCTAACACGAAAGATTTATAAAGCAGAAATAAGGAGGTCGACCTAACAAAACTTGGTGGGAAGGGGTATAAGAAAACATGCAAGAAATAAATATAGTAAACTGGGAAGAGCAGGTATATAAAAGAAAAACCATACCAGGTCTGAAGTGCTGCAACAACAACATATTTAAGACATCATTTGGTGATGTGATATAAAACAAAGTAGAGGTATTCGTTTAAAATCTACTGTGTTAGAGCGCAGTCAAGTAACAGAGAAGCATGGAAGGTGTATTTTGAATAACAATTTGTATTCTGTTAAATTGGGAATTTTTCCGTGTTCTTGAAATATGTGTTTCTTAGTAAATATTACAAACACAAAACAACTCTATAGCATTTAAACCTATGACACTCAGCTATTTTCACAAGTTATTAGGTAACGAAGGAGCAAATATATGTTAAACAAATGTCTGGACTGTGTGCATTACTAAGTTGAGGATGTACAAATGAAGTTAACACATTTGATACCATAGTTCAATTAACAAATAGATGTGTTTTTCTGCTTTTTACTCTGTTGTGAATGATTGAATGACGAAAGTGCACATTCTGTTAAGCATATACTTACAGAATGTCGTGTGGTACCATTTACGATGTCATTAAAATATTTAAATGTCATAGCTATTTAGCAATGTTATATATTTTCTATGTAGTACGATAAAGTAAAAAGATCAGAACTACTAGAGGCAATGAGATATTTTGGTATAAAAAAGAGTTGGATCATACTGGTTAAGATGACCCTGGAAAACACAAATAATATGGTGTTATAAGGGCAAAACTTCAAAAAATTTTAAAAGTACAAGTGGTTTAAAGCGCTATCCACCACACTGTTCAACATTGTTTTGAAAAACAATTTTCAGAAAAGTGGTACCAATACAGAAAAAGAAGTAATTAAAAACTCATATTAATGGCTTGCATACGCTGATAATACAATAATTTTAGATTTCAAAGAGAAGCAAAAAACTGTCGGACTAGAAATAAATCAAGATAAGTCTTGGGTAATTATAAGCAGAATGAAAATCAAGTAGTAAATATAAATACAGAAACGGAAAAATTATCATTTAAATTAACAAACAGTGTGGTATATTTAGGACATGAAATTAATAGTAGTGATGGTCAGGAGCTAGAAGCAAGGGGGCTTTAAATAACATCCTGATAGACAAGAAAAAATCAAGACCATTAAAAATGAGGCTTTATAAAACAGTCATTAGACCTGTAGTCACCTTTGCCTGTGAAACATGGGTATTAACAGCAGAAAATAACAAGAAGTTAGAGGTATGGGAGAGAAGAATAACTAATAAAGAGATAGAAAACTTATTTAGAGAAGACAACATAATTAATTATATACTGAAATAATATCTTTTGGATAAATTTTATAAATATTTTTTTTAATCCGATTTCGAAATATGTACTATACACTTCCAAATAATACAAGTCTAATTTTAATAACATGTAAATAATTAATAGATTTAGATTTTTAAGTTACAATATTATATAAAATTGATTGTTATATAAAAAAAATTGTTATAGAAATTGGATTAAAATGTTCATGTTGTTATTTTATAAAAAAAATGTAATTTAAAATGGATATGTTGATTACATATTGTAGGTAACTAACGTGGAAAAAAAAATAAAACAATATGGAATTTTTTTGGAAAAAGACAAGACATTAAAAATTTGCTCTTGGAATTTTCAAAGAATTAACGTTTAATAAATAATTTCAAATTAATTGCTACTTATAAAGAGAGATAATATTGTACAATCAAGATTGATTCAATCAAATAAAAGAAGATAAAGTTAAAAATGGTTTATTGTGTTTATTAATGGTGGTTGGATATGTAATTGGTAATTCATCATGTTTATGTGAGAATAAAACAAATTGGATTTAATTAATGAATTGGATTTCTTTAATGGTTAAATAATTATAAATGGGTAGAAAATAAGTAAGTCTTGGAGTAATAAATATTGGAAAAGTGAATATAAAGACATTTGATAATCAAATGGTGTTAAATAGAAGAGGAGTTATGATATCAAAGTGAATGTCAGGTATCTTATAGTTTTGTGTTGATACTATGTTAATTATAAGATTTGTTATTGTTTTATAATATTGTGAAAGACTTGCATTACATGAAAGGAGTAGAAATTATTAATATTTTTCAAAAATAGGAACTCAATTAACGATCTGGGATACAAGTGCCTTTGCCGAGCTAGTAAAAAGAGGGGGCAAATATGTGATAAAGAAGTTTGTCTGTTTAAATAAATAAATAGTAAATATTAATATCATAACAATACATACAGAAAAGCAGACTGCACCGGCTAGGGCATCTCGTAAGGGCGAAAGAAGATGATTGGATTAAGAAGGTATTTAATATGGAAATGGGAGGAAAAAACAGAAGGGGAAGACCCAGGAAGATATCCAGAAATATAAATTGAATAATTGGAGGAAAACGGCAAGAAATAGAAAACAGCGGAAGAAACAAATTGAAGCAATAGAATGCCGACTTATATATATGTAGATTTGTAAGTAGTGATCTTTGTGTAGTTATTGAATATACTAATTACAGCTACAGAAAAGAATACATTATTAATCATAAAAATTTTGTTCTTCTTTGGTATTCACTGGAATTTAAAAAATTTAAAAATAGGTATTTTCTGTAAGCTGTAAGTAACCAATTTAACTAACTTTGCTTGTTCTGCTGTGACTAATAAATTCATGAGGTGTTTTCAAGGCTGTCACTTTATATTTTTTTTTTCAACAATTAAGCAACAACTGTTTCTATAGAAAGACAATTTGTACTGAACACCTCGAATATACTGTTCCTTCTAACACTGACACTGCAAGCTACTCAATCTTTAAAAACAATAAAGTTCACACAAATCAAATGCTGGTAGGTGTGGTTTATGCACCATGGTGGAAGAAGGTGCCACCAAAAAAAAGTTGAAATGGTAGAATTTAATTTATTGTATTACCTGTTACAGCAACAATGGCTCCCATACGCTGACATCCTTCAACAATAATAAGCTTCTGTTGTGGAGAAGTTCTAGCAAATACAATTTCTGTATGGTACCGTAATACTTCATCTAGTTGATCTGAAGATAAATCTCTGAGGTCACTTCCGTGTATAACAGCTGCTTTAGCTTCACGTGGATTTACTTCAGATACTGGAATGTTTAATCTTTGTGCGATGTCTTCTACAGTCTCGTTTCCTTCAGAAATAATACCGACAGATTTTGCAATAGCCTTGGCAGTAATTGGATGGTCACCGGTGACCATAATAACTTTAATACCGGCACTTCTGCATTTGGCAACTGCGTCGGGTACAGCAGCACGAGGTGGATCAATCATGGACATCAAACCAACAAAGCGCAAGCCTTCTAATGGGAAGTTAGGTTCGTCTGCGTTAAATTTGAAACCTAGAGGGTATTTGTCTGAAGGAAGCATAAAATCACAAAATCCTAATACACGTTCTCCCAAGCCACCCAATTCTAAGTATGCATTATTAAAGGCTTCTTTCATTTCTTCGTCTAAAACTTTCTCTTTTCCACCGATGAAAATTGTAGCACATCTTTCCAAAATACGTTCTGGAGCTCCCTTCATTACTAACACATGTCGAGGATCGTTAGGATCTTCATTTTCATGGATAGAAATTTGGTATTTGTTGGTGGAGTTGAAGGGAATTTCACAAGCTTTCTTATTTTTACGTCTGAGACCAATAATATCACCTAAGGCCAATTCCATACATTTCAAAAGTGCCGCTTCTGATGCATCACCACTAACTTCTTTCTTTAGAATAGGTACGCCATCTTGACCACCTTTGAATTCAGCACGATTACATAGTGATGCGATGCGAGCCAGTGCCTTAAAGCCTGGACTAGTGCGATCATATTGGACTCCAGACTGATCTTCAGTGGTGTCGGCTTCGATAATTTGGTTATCAAACCACATGTGCGCAACAGTCATACGATTTTGAGTGAGCGTACCAGTCTTATCTGAGCAGATAGTGCTGGTAGAACCCAGCGTTTCGACAGCTTCCAAGTTTTTGACAAGGCAGTTCTTGGAAGCCATTCTTTTGGCCGTAAGGGTTAGACATACAGTCACAGTAGCCAAAAGACCCTCTGGGACATTCGCTACTATAATTCCAATCAAGAAAATGACTGCGTCCAGCCAGAAATATTTAAGAATAAGGGCGATAACGAAGAATGTTACACCTAAAAAAATAAAATATGGATGAGTTATTTACTCTCAGGGGCGGATTATTCATTAGACAATATAAGCTAAAGTCTAGTGTTTAAAGATTCAAGTTTTACTTTTATTTTAAATTATTTCAAAAGTCTAAATATTCTAACTGTAGCTGAAATTGAATCCCATGAGGTTGGAGGGTTTGTAATACAAAATTTAACATTCTTCTCATTACCTAAGAACACAGCTACACCGGTAATAAGATGAATGAAGTGATGGATCTCCTTAGCAATAGGGGTTTCACCAGTATCAAGACCAGATGCTAGACCAGCAATACGACCCATCACGGTATTGTCTCCACAACTAATCACAACACCCTTGGCAGTACCTTCGACGGCGTTAGTTGAGAAAAAAGCCAAATTCTTCGTTTCCAAGGGATTTTCATGAGTGAACTCTGCACTACGACTCTGAGGCTCTGATTCTCCGGTTAACGACGAATTGTCCACTTTTAAGCCTCGCGATTCAATAATACGAATATCTGCCGGAATTCTATCACCAAATTTCACTTCTACTACATCTCCTAATACCAAGTCTTCTGCTCGAAGGGTGAGTTTTTCACCTTCTCTAATAACAGTCGCAAATTGTGGTACCATATTCTTGAAAGACTCCATAATTTTGGAGCTTTTGCTTTCTTGATAATATGAAAATATACCTGAAAATATTTAAGTTTAGAAATGCTATTTATTATTAATGTGATAAAACAAACCTGTAACGATAACAACAGCTGCTAAGACAATTCCGAGATAAAGGTTGTCATCGGAGGGTTCCTCCACACTAGTAGCTTGGATGGAATATGCGATGAAACATAAAATGGCACCAACCCATAAAAGGAGAGCAAAACCTCCAAATAAATTTTTACAGAATTTAACCCATTCTGGAATTGTTTTTGGTGGAGTGAGTGCGTTGGGTCCGTCCCTTTCCAAATTTTCTTTTGCTTTTGCATGACTGAGGCCCTATTTTTTTCGGAAGTAGATTAAAAACCATTTATATTAAATTGACTTAATTAAACAACTTACGTTTTCAGGGTGCGTTTGAAACCGTTGGTACAATTCTTCTGGTGAGATCTTATGGTAGTCAATATCCAACTCCTGTTTCAGGTCATCTAAATCATCGGCTTTTCGGGCCTTCTTTGGGTTCTTTCTACGTGACTACAGACAAAAATTACAATTAGTATCAAAATCACCTTTTCAAAATCACTGGTTAATGATGCATATTTACACTTTATTATATAATACATAATAAGACTTTTTAAATGAGCTATTTCTTAATTAGTAACTCATGTACATAAAACTATCCCATTAATCAATATTAAAATTGTTGCAGTATATTTGGACAGGATATCAACTCTCAGGGGCTCGTTATTCGCTTTAATTAATCCTAATTACACAACCATTAGTTAGTTCCGCCACCGCCCTAGTGCCGATAATGAAGTTTCGTTATTATTAACTATTTACTACATACTACTAAAAATGTTTTATGTAGAAGTTTAAAGGTCAACCACAAAAAATATGATAAAATTCAGATATTACACAATTTAAAGTGTAATAATAAAACCGATATTTCATTTAAAATTAAAATAATTATTACGTTTAGTAAGTTACAATAAATTCAAAAACAAACAATAATTTATAAATGGTTATAAGAGTTGTGCTAATTTGATTTTAACAAATTTCACGTTAATTTAATTCTCATAAACACAAAATCAATGATAAGTATTTAAGTTTGATAATTACTGCACATGCGAATAATAAAAAATTATTATGAGTTATTACGGTAATTTGAATTATCAATGCGTGGAGTTATTATTACTGCAGTAACTTTAAAGCAGGAAACGAATGCCACAAAGGAAGTTGTGGTTAAACTGCCTCTGACTCCTTAAAAAATGAGAATCTTTTCACTCATTTTAATTTGTATCAGAATACCCTACGAATCTATTGTTAATAATGGACTAATGTCCTGTAGTTAGTAATCACATGCAAAAGACTTAACCTTAGTAAGTTAGCAAGAATACATAAAAGAAAAGAATAGTAAACATTACCGTACCTCATACCCCATATGGTAAATTGGTGCCAGAAAGAAGAAAGAGTGCTAGAAAGTGCATAAAAAATAAATCTAAAAAATACCTTCGCTCTACCATCTGCCGTTTTGTTGTCATCATAGTTGGAAGGAATCGTAGCCCCACGATAAGAGTCTGAGCGGCCAAACTGTAACAACATCGAGCAAATCCACTACTAAAAACATTCCACATGCCATAACAATTGCCAGAAGGGCTTTGAAGGACCTTTCTGTTTTATACCATTCGTGATTAATTATGTAAAACGTAGACAGGACTACAGTAATTGTAACCGTGATTGTGACCTACATAACTACTATTTTTAGGTAAGTAAGTGGTTGTTTAATTATTCAAAATGCTTTTTCCAAGTTAGTTGGAAACTGAGAGAATAGGTTATGATTTTTTTTTTGAAACTAAGGTGTAAACGACAAATATAAAAATGCACTGGAAAAGTGAATGAAAAATATTAAACAAATTTGTTCTTTTTTGGTATGTAAATAAATAAATAAAAATTATGCTTAATACATGATTGTGGATTTTCAATTCTTTATATTTGCATTGAGGCAAAATTTAGAAAATATTATCACGCAAAAAAATGTTATTTAAATATGGGTTAATTCCTGCAGATCAAAATAATTCATTTCATTTTCTGAAAAAAATAAAGGCTATTTTATAAGGAAAAGGCCATTAAACGCCTGCTCTTTTAAAGTGACACTAAACTCGCTCAATGGTTTTTTAGAACTAGGTACATACAAATTAAGGTACTTTAATCATTAGGTATATGACTTTAATAGATTCCTGTAGTCCTTGTCTACGTAACTATAAATCTTTTTCCGTGATTTGCACTAAGTAAAGATGGAATTTAACACACTCAAACACAAATTTAATTTATTTTTAATTAAAAAGTCTGATGATCTAAATTAATTTTGTGAAGTTTTTAATACTAAATAATAATAACTAAATGTGATATCTGATTCCAAAAAGCATTTAGATGGCAAAAGGGACAACAAATCAATACTTTAGCATGCTAAAACCACTACAAATAATTAGGAAAATTGAATTAATTGGTCAACATTATCAGTTATAAAGGTCTTCGTAATTAAATTTGCTAAAACATCAGGGGAGACAAATATAATATTTCGCCCACATTCACACGCACACATGCAATTCATAACAAAATGCAATTATTGGGAGAGTCCAAAGTGGTGCCAGACACGTCGAAAATCTTAAATAACTTATTTTAAGCAAGCAGACAACTAAAACAAACTTCTATAACTAAACTTACTGTTGCGTCTGTGTTTCATACACAACGTGCCAAAAATTTTGGCGTCCAAGGCCATTTTTTCCCCCTGTGACATAGTTGTACAAGGTACGCGAAACAAAACAGTTTATAAGTGCATATTATAACTGTAAGTTATAATAACACAACGCCGATTATGTTTCCAATAAAATATTCGTCAAAAACTTTTTTCAAAAAGTTACAAAAATGCGCTTTGTAGGTGTGAGAGAAATTCTTTGGCAAAGTTCACGAAACCCTATTTTACACTACATTATAATGTGTTTGCTTTGTTTCGCTTTCTGAAAAGTAAAAACAGTCTAACTAACCGTAGATTTAAAATTATTTTGTGAGTTTGTAACAAAACATACATTTCTATTAAAACATACTTCACGCTTTTTAACCTCTTTAACGTATTGAATTCTCGTAACCTTGTTCTTATTGAGTAATAAATATACACATCGAATAACGATGTTGGTCGATTCTGTGTTCAATAACAAGGTTTTGAAAAAATTCGAAGAAAAAAGAGACATTTAAAGCATTAACATAGAATGATAGCGAGAGTAGGCCAACTTCTTTTTATTTCATTTTTTACTTCTTCACCTCTTAATTAGTAGTCTTCGTACAGAATAAAACTAGTAATTTAATACTAGTTATTATCATAGATAAAATAATAAATTTAATAAATTAATCGTCTTAAGATTCGAACATTTTATTTACCACTAAGCTTTTATGTATTCATACTTTTACATAAATATTCCGAGTTCGTGTTAGAGTAAAAACGACAAAAAGTAAATGAGGATTAGCAAACTCCAGTTTAAACGGTTTTACTCCCTTCAACCCCTAAAAATCTGAGAATCAATAGTAATCATGGGTCGTTTTGTTGAATACAGACAAATCTATTCCATTAGCCCCTGGTGCCTGAAAAGTTTCAGAGCTCAGAAACTGCCAAGGGGGAAAACGTTGCAAAAAAGTGGACACCGCAACGTAAGCTCTTTGGTTTCCCATTGAAACATTTACCTAATATAACGAAAATGTAGTTTTTCTTTTGTTAAAATTAGTAATTGTAATAAACTTCCTATTAGATATTTACAAGATTTCCGCTTTTTTAGCCACAAGAAAAACTTAATATTAAAAATATTCAAAAAAGTAAATCTAAATCTTGCAACTAAAAGAAATTGACCAAAAGATCGAAAAAATGCAGTCTGAACAATATTTTCAACCACTTTCAATTAAGAGCTTTTGAGGATATGCACTGCCTGAACTTTGGAAGTATGCGTGGGGTGACTGAAATTACGTCATAAAAATACAACCTGATGACGTTTCGTGACTATTTCTAGAGCAAACGCTAATGCCATGCAATTAGTGCAAAGTTTGTGATATTTATGTATCAAATATACCTATTACTATTTACTAAACATGTATTAGGGGTGTGCATACGTTCTTGCTTTTACCAGGTTATTGAATGAAAATACTAATCTTCTATTTATTATTTACTATTAATCCCCTTTCTATAAATACGTTCACATCAGGCAAAATTCTCGGTAAATCAATACGTGAAAACCGTGAACCATTTTTAAATTATGGCGATTAAGAATTAATGGTTAAATCCTATTCTTCGATGGCGGACTTTTCCGCTTTTCATTCTGCCACCGCCACTGTATTAACCTTCTGGATTTTAATTAAAATTCTGGTGAATACTTAAGATTATCGACTAAATAAAAAGCATAAAAATTATTAGTAATTAAAAGTCTTCTCAAATAATCACCGCTCATACAATTATTAAATAAAACCAGTTAACAGGCAATAAAAATCTCGACTTTTAAAGTTGCATTTTATTACGTTGTTTATCGCACATTTAATTCATTTATTTTCTGCCTGTCATAAGTAACAAGAAAATAATGCATTTTACATTTTGATACGTAAGCACTTACATTTGTAAGTTTAGAAAATCATAAAAGAATTCGTATATGGAACAATAATCACCTGGGAAATTATACAAAAACTAGGAATTTTGCTAATTTTAATATTTCTGATATTCTGGTCAGTTTTTAAAAAATAAAACAGATGATAATGATGGATCGTATATGACTAAAATAAAATACAATCTGAATGAATATTCTAAATATTTTGAAAATGCGGCTTTCAGAATACATAATATTTGGTTCACTACATTGTGTTGCAGCTTGAGTACGCCGTTCCTATTAAATTGGGTAAAATTGCTATGTCAAAAAAACTAGAAAAATAATGAGCTACCAGAAAATAAAGGTCAACGAGATAAGGAACTTTGAAATAGAACAACAATACTCTTAAAAAGAAAGAAAGAAAAAACAGGGTAAGAATAAGGGTCCACCCTTAAGAGAGAAAAGTTTAGGGCAAATTAGCAATTAGAATGAAAAATTGCAGTAGACATTACCAAAAAGTATAAAAGCGCAGTTTTTTGAAATAACCAAAGGAGAACCCGGTGGTAGAGAATGGCGGAATAAAGAGCAATTTTAAAAATAAAAAAGAAGCCTGGAAGTAATCTACACGAAGCAAATGAGGGTGAAATGTAGATAAGTACCTATTGGGCAAGTGAGTAAGCAGGAAGGATTACAGTTAGACATAACCAAAAAGTATAGATGTAAGGCTTTTTGACATAACCAAAAGGGAACCAGTTAATAGAAGATGGTACAATAAAAACAGAGAGGACGCTTGGAAGTAATATAAACAAAACAAACGGAGAGCCATACAAGTCTGACACATTGGAGACATTCAAATATAGTCCTATCATCCCCTACATCCCTATACAATTTTAGAATAGAAATCCAAAAACTAACTTCATTAGACAAGTAATTTCATCATTTCTACGTTTTTTACTTGTAAAATATTACTCCTGAATTACCGCATCAACAATAAATAGGTAATACGAATATCCTTATATATTTCACTTTAGTAGACGAATTATGAACAAGGAGTCCTTCATAACTGTAATCTCCAAAATAAAAGAAAGATCTGCTCCAAAATGATGCTTTTTCAGATACAACGATTAAAGGGCATCAAACAAATGTAATTATGGAAAACATTTTCTTCTTCTTGTTTTTCTTCGATTTTTATCACTCTGGGTTTGCTGTCTTAATATTTTCAATTTCCGCCGGACTTTCTGTTTTGCACGTAGACCTTGTATGTTCGATGTTCCAATGGTCACAGTTCTTTCTTTAGTTTGTTATTTTTTCTTTGTTCAGTATATTCCTGTGAATATTTGTCTCCTCCAGAATCCTTGAGGCAGTGTTTTCACAGTGCGAGATTGTGAGGGTATCATCTCTACTTGCCTGGTTCAGCAAATTTAAAAATAAAAAGGAAACCTGGAAGGAATCTATATGAAGCAAACGGGGGTGAAATATAGATAAGTATTGGGCAAGTGAGTAAGCAGAATGAAGGATTACAGTTAGACATATCCACAAGGGAACCCCAGTTAATAGAAGATGGTAGAAAAGCAAATTTAAAAACAGAAAAAAAAGTAATATAAACGAACAAAGTGCAAGTCATAGAAGCCTGATACATTGGGGACATTCAAATATATGGTAGTCTGTCACCCTCCTACATCCCCATACAATTTTAGAATAAAAAACCAAAATCAAATAAGACATAAAAAACAACTTATACACCATGGCAACTTCATTAGACAAGTAATTACATCATTTCCTCGTTTTTCCCTTGTAAAATATTACTCCTGAATTACCGTATCAACATCAACAATAAATAATACGAATGTCCTTATAAAGATATTTCACTCACGTAGGCGAACAAATTCTTCACAAAAAAAGGTCTGCTTCAAAATGATGCTCTTTCGGTTACAACGATTCAAGGACATCAAACATACGTAATACGTTATGGAAAACATTCTTCTTCTTCTTCTTCGGTTTTTACCACTCTGGGTTTACCGTTTTCCCCTTCCATCGCTTTCTATCCTCCCATTCTCCTTCTTTCAGTCCTCTTTCTTCCATGGCCGTCTTCATATTTTCAATTTCTGTTTTGTACATAGATCTTGTATGTTCCATGGTCACAGTTCTTTTCTTTCGCCATTGTTGTTGTTTCTTTAGTTTCTTTTTTGTTTAGTATCTTTCTTATATGAATATTTGCCTCCCCCAGAACCCTTTCGGCAGACTGTTTTAACAGTGTGAGATTATAAGGTATCTCCTCTACTCGCTTGGGGTAGTGTCGTTTTAAAAATCACTTCCGTGTCTTGAAAGTAGAAATTCGCTTGTTTTAGGTATTCGGTGTGTTAGGTAGCGATCCCTAACGTCACAACCCTCCTCCTTCCTCTGAGCTTTGTTAGCGTCTGTTAGTCTCCAAAATTTTTCATAGTATGTATTTTGAAGGTAAATGTATTTTACAAGTCAAAAAGCAACTTCAAAAACTCCTAGAATTGTTGGTCCAGTTTATGAGTGATAATCTAATAATATACATTTCGACGCGTTTTGGTTGTTTCTGATCTGGCTTGAATACATCGAACGGAAACGCACAGTACAAAATTATAATAGCAAGAATGCATTTATGCTGGTACGATTCAAATAGACCACAGATTTTTGCCTTCGTAATTCGTCAGAAAGGATATTTTTCCGTAAAGGTAATATCCACAACCTTGAGGAATATGTCATTTCTTAAATTATTTCTTATTGATACGGATTTCTTCAAAAATCTTGTTATAATCTAAAAATATCTCAGAACTAAAAAAAAAGTCGAAATTTCCAAATCATTTTTTTTTATCTTTAATCGGAGTCAATAACAATAACAGTAGAATTTTTAATCAGAACAAATAATAATAATTAAAAGACTAAAAACGCTTGATATTTTGTTGTTATTTCAGAAGAGCATAAATTTATAAAAAAAGTAGATATTTTTGCCTGGCATTCAAATACAAACATATTTCTCTTTTAAACGTCTCATGAACATTATTTCACTATAAGTTTCTTATGTATTTACAATTTACTATATTTTAATAGCAAATAATTTTTAAAAATGAATATACCAGTAAAACTAGAAAAAAACAACAACCGAATTCGAATTTGGCGTCTTTTTTACGGCCAAAACCTATAGGGCGCCACTAGGTTACTCCACATGACATGACGTCATTGGAAACACAAGAATGCATTGGCTGAGGCATTGCAAACAAAAAAATGCACCAATTGAAATATTTTTATAAGAAAATATTATATTACTACTTAAGTTTCTACCATAAGTTTTACAGAATAAGTTTAAAAGGTGCTATTTCTGATACAACCTTTGCTTTTCCACCTTGATACGCAGAATTTATTGATAATAAACGTCATTTCAGGTTAAATTGTTGGAATTTCAAAAATAGATAATAACCGATTTAATAGGAATCTTGACACCAATTGATTTGGCACCATTGTTTAAATCTGTCAAAGCAATATCTAACGTAAAATATGTTAAACGTTAAACGACTTGGAAATTCATAGCTAATTTGGTTCAACTAAAGTTGAAACAATTATTTTTTAGTTCTGGGTAAAGTACATCACACAATTTTTTTTTGATATTTAGTTGTGTTTTGTTTTGGCCTCACACAAAACCGAAAACTTACACAATATTAAAGATTATACACAACATTATGCAGACAAACACAACAAAGCTAAGGAAACAGCCCGAAGACCAAAACAAAACGTATGGGAGGGAGGCCTCGAGTCAAAACACTAAAAGATTTAGGGCTGGTATTGCGGCGTGAGTTTAACCTATTTATAAAGTAATGCTTAAGTTAGGACCAATGTGATTTAAGCTCTAATTTAAACTTACTTAGCTGTACTGAAATACACGACTTAATAGGATTAAATTTGTGAAGGTCATCAAAGACCTCCTCACACAAAACAGAATAGTTAGGCAATATTGAAGATGGTAGACAAAACTATTCAGACAAACACAATAAAGCCACGGAAACAGCCTGAACAACAAACAAAACGTATGAGAGGAGAACTCGAGTCAAAACCCTATACCAAAAAAATGGGGCTGGTATTAGCATAAGTTTAGTTTAAGCTAAAGTTTAGCTTAAGCAGACTTATACCAAAGTTTAAGTTAGGACGAATGAGACTTAAGCTCCAATTTAAACTTACTTAAGTTAAGCTGTAGCTTAAATCTGTACTGAAATATACTCGGCTTAATAGGATTAAATTTTTGAAGGTCATCAAAAGACCTCATACAAAACAGAATAGTTGGGCAATATTGAAGATGATAGACAAAACTATTCAGACAAACATTACAAAGCCAAGCCCGAAGAGCAAAACAAAACGTATGGAAGGAGAACTCGAATCAAAATCCTAAAAGAACTAGGGCTGGTATTTCAGCATAAGTTTAACCTAAAGTTTAGCGTAAACCTTAAACTAAAGCTTAAGTTAGGCCGAATATGACTTAAGCTCCAATTTGAACTTACTCAAGCTAAGCTGTAGTTTAAATCTGTACTTAAATACTCAGCTTAATAGGATTAAATTTTGGGAGGCCATCAAAGAGCAAAATATGGGAAGAATAACAGTGAAGATCACATAGCAACGGAGAAAATGGTGATATCCGAAAGTAGAGAAAATATATCGATAAAATTACAAGTCTCTGTCCATTTTAATGAAACTACACTCAGAATTTTTTCTTTCGTGGGTTATATAAACCATGCTGACAAAAGAAGAAAAAATAACCGAAGTTTTTGGGCGGTCGCAAGGTTTAACCTATGTCGAGGTTCAGGAAACCTTTACGGAACGGAGGAAGATGAGGAATCTTAGTGAAGAAATTTCGAAGAACAGGACTGATTAAACTGCCACAACAGCAGACTATGGGCTGTTGAACAAGTTATTTTTGAATGTGAAAGAGCTATGGCTTAGATTAAAAGTCTCAAAAGGGTCTTTCGTGTTTGCTGATTGCTCAATCACAGATGCAATGTACCTAAATATGCGGCGACTGTTTTTAGAGCCGCATTTTCGACACAGTGGTGTTGCAACAGGACAGGGCACCACCCCACTTTGCTAACATTGCACATAATTATCTGAATGCAACATTTCGTGGTAGGTGGATTGGAAAAAGTTAACCTAAGCTACGGGCTGCTCGTTCACCTGATTTAACTTACAGAGCTTTCTGCCTGAGGATATATCAAATCATAGGTGTACAAAGTGAAGTAATGCTGCTCTATACGCCTCATACCAGATTTTTTAGAACGGAAGGGCTTGAAATACAATGATTCCATATTCTGGTCTGCATTGTTTTTTCAATCATTAAACAACATGTTTTTCTCGTAAATGGATCCATAATTGAACAAAGATAATAACGTGAGAAGACAATCAGTTTCAGAACAAGGCAAAGAAAAAGACATCGAAACGGGAGAGGTAAAAGAGACTGTGCTAGAGATGAAGACCAAGAAGGCAGTTAAGACGAAATAGTTGCGGAAAGAATCTAATACAGCAGAAAACAACAAGATGACCGAGAGAAAAACAGTAAAATCTAATGAAAATGACTTGAAGCAGTTAGGCCAATGGCTGCCAAACTGATTTATTCCAAAAATACAAAGTACAGAGGCACCCACCCCTAAGGGCATAAAGGAGAGAAAGATTATTAAACGACAAAACCGAAGAAAGTGAAGAAAAATAAAAAGAAAAGGGATTAGAAGCAAAAACTGAAGAAACACCACTAAAAACTTTCAAAAACCTATTTTTGTTTTCGTACCGAAAACCAATTATTGATATTCTGTTTAAAATCGAAAATAACTCAAGCTTCAAGTTACACATACTGTCAATTATACATATTTAAAGCAGTATTGATTATTATCATGTTTCAAATCCGGAAGACAAGTTAAATTGGGAACCGGTAATTTAACAATGGTCAATCTTGTAACATTGAGAATATATCATTCTGTCAATATAATTTCCTCATAATTAGGGAGTTTGTATTTGTATTTTGTATAAAATCAGTTTATAAACAAACTGGAAATTAAATTGTAAATATTAGTATTGGGGAAATCCTAAACAAAATTGTCTAGTTTTATACCTATAAGTAGTTGTATATACAATGTGATTTTCTTAATCTGTCTTAATAACCTTAGAACTGTCTGTATTAAGTCAGAATACGGCCTGCTGCAAATTGAGTTTTAAAAAAATCACATTGTACTTATTAAGACGAAGGGGAAACATATTTTAAGATAAATTCGGACAAAAGTATGTGCATATCAACCACGCATACAATTCTTCTTGAATTTTAAATAAAAAAGTATCGGATTTTTTCTTTAAGGAACTACATATTTATATATTAACCGAATTAAAACATCTGCGAATAAAATGCTTGATTTTGAACAACATTTGCAATATATTTATTTATGTATTTTATTTTATTATTGTGTCAATATACATATATCAATCAAAAGGTAAAAAAAAATTGAGACGACAATCGTTACATATTTTAAGAAATTGCCAGACAATAAACAATGCCAATCTATAATTAACACTTAAAACTTCGTACATTTATTTACTTACAAAATACTTTTAAAAGTACCCATGTTTTTTAACTACATTTGTAACGAACTCATTCATTAATAATTAAAAAATTAAGCCACAAAACTTCTTCCCTTTGTAGTATTCCTAAATAAACCTAAACAAGTGAAATATTTTGTTCACAATACATTTACATTATTTATTTACGTTTTAATTAATGTTTCTTGATTATATCAAAAATAATAAAAAAGTTAAATTTAGTATTCTTATAAAACTATGTATTACATTACTAACTTATTAAGTAATGAGTAAAACATTTATTTTTCTGACTGAAAAATAAGAGCAACCCCTTTCTTTAATTAGCCTAAAAGGCAGTTTCAACAGACAAAAACCGTCACGAACATCTAAAAATAAAACATTTTGTAATTATAAAACCATAACCCAAACTGAAATAATTAAAATAAAATTCTATTTTCAGGAATTAACTACACGTGGAACTTTTGCATATCTTTTATATCAGACGACCTTGACAATCATTTGCATATCACAAGAATCACTGTTTAAGGTGGTGTATTATGTCTGAGAATTAAGTAGATTGTTTTAATGTATGCACGTGTTATACACGTTCAATTTTTTTTTAAATTAGTAATTAAGTGACGATTATTTAACGTAATTAAATATGATCTTGTATGTCATATTTTGTAACAAAAAACCAGTATCAATTTCACTTATTCTGGAATACTTTAAATTTAATTTCTGCTTTATCTTCTCTAGCAACAGAAAAATCCTCTACATATATTGATAAGGACAAAGTAAGGTATGATAACGCGTGTATTTGAATAATGTACATAATCCTATCAAAGTAGGTATTTACTACGATAAAATAAAATAATTCGAGATTCTTTTAATTATCGGAATTAAATCGGGTTTCTGATTATTTCACGAGATCGAATTTCACCGGTATTATCTAACCGAAGGATTTTCCTTTGCGGTTTTCAGCGCACATTAGACTTTAAAATAACATTTCGTCCGTTCTAAGCTTTCCGAAACTCTAGATGGGAATTTGCGGTAATCTTTACATAACAAATTGCCCAGGAAGGTTGCAGGTCACGTCAGGTTTTAGCATCAATTACCATTTTAATGCGGAAAATGAGTAAAAGCAAAAATTGAGGAAAATTCACACCGGTTAAGCATTACATCGTGACAAGTTCGTAATGTCTGGAAAATTTTATGGAGGGGGGGGAATAGAAAATTTCCATTAACTCCAATGTCGAGTTAACTCCAGAGAGATTTACTTGTGCAGATCTTAATTACATTCGGGATTAGAGACATCAATTTGAGGCTTTACGGTACGTTATAGCTGGGACGGGTCGCTTGAAGGAGAAATCTTCGAAATGAAATTATATTACCATTCGGAGGACTGTTATTTGTAAATCCCAGAGAACATCTGCATAAAGGACGACCTGATGTTCAAACATCAATAATAAGTTTTGATATTTCAATATTCTTTCTATAGGTGGTGGAAATATGAAAAATAACAAAGACACCCGCAGAATTCAAGATCAGCATACTTCAAAAGAGATCTTATGAGAAACTTCAACGCCTTCAAAGGCTTGTGAACATCTCAACGACGAGGATATAAATTAGAGAGCAAGCTATACATTTTAATTGGAAATTTTGTCCGAAGTCAACGGATATTGCAGAAACTAAAGAACGGGCGAATTTCAGATTTTATTGAAGGAAAAAGAAAAGAATTGCCCAAAACGGTGAAATTACGTCATTGTACAATTAATTTTCTAGCGCTTGGTTTTTTATTTTCATGTTTTCTGGCACGAGTTGTATTCTTCCTTAGTTTACTGTTATTTTATATTGATATTTTCATGGCTGCTATGGTTTATCTTTTTTATATATTTATTTGTCATTCTCTTCAATAAATTTACGAACAGTTTTTCCATTTACTTGTAATTTTCAGATTTTTTTTAATATAATTACTTCCACGGTAAATACCTAAAAGTTAAATTTATCAGGGGGATGACAAAACAAAAAATTATTAAAATTTACGAGAAGAGTTGCAGACCTGGAGGATTAGAGCTACGTCCCAAAGAGAATATTTTATTTTATTATTAAAATTAAAAGAAAAAAGTTGAAGATAACCACAGCTTCCCCCTCAATTCCTGGCCACCCTGTATAACAAAATTCTGAAATCGTTTTTTAAATTAATTTTTCGAGTAGTTTTTCTAGGTTTAAAAATATCAAATATTACCCAATTTTCAAAGCATTGGGGTTAATTAATTAATTTAGCAAGTTATGCCAAACTATTGGGGAAAAAACGATTTTAATAATCACAGAATATCGATTCATTTATCAGCATACATAATTATTCCACGGTTAAAGTCCCCATTTGCGTGTAGTAAAAATATCTACCAAAAAAGTAGGATGTCAGTCGTTATCGAAAACAAGCAGTCAAGTTTTCCAGATAAGCGGCTTTTAATTAAATAATGAATTAACATGCTCGAGTTATTAATAACCCGTTATTGAACTGTTGCACCTTTTTATTTTTAATATACGCATTTTAAATATTTTAAAATACCACCAAAAGGTTTGGGCATTTTTTTACAATCTTCGTGTTTTATACTTTTACGCAATATTTTTTTCCAAAAAATTGTTAGATAATCACTTGCTTAAAAGTTTGTACAAGAACAAGTTAATCGATAGCATAATTACTGCAAAAATTTGGTTAAAAAACGAAAATTTAAATGTCGCCGGTTTTTAACGAAATTTCAAAGTCCTCGTTTTTGTCTCATCTTGCTCAGATACAAAAGTTGACCTGTTTTTCAAGTAATTTTGTAAATAACCGCAAGTAAGTAGAATGGCCATTGGGAAAACAGCAAAAATCGAACTGTCGGCGAGATGTGAAGTTGACCTTGACGGAGGACTAATGATTTTTTCTCGTCTCGTTCTGTTTCGCTTCATCTAGTTGGTTGTGACTTTTTTTCTTTTAAAGATTTTATCCCTAGTTTAGGATTAGCTCATTCGATTGTGAACTTCTGTTAAATTTGCGTTTTTTCTTTTAAAATTCATGAAAAAAAAGAACTTTTCAAAAATACCCAAAATTTCTCGTAGTCTTTGATTTTTGCAAATTTTGTGATTAGGAATTCGTAACACTAGTTACGGGTTTCTTAATCGAAAGGGGGTTTACCGTTCGAAATCGGAACAAGTTTTACTATTAACTATGACACAATATTTTGTTTTTCTTGTGGAAATTATGTAAGTTACGCATTTCAATTACCAGGAATTCTTTTACCAAGTCCTATGAACTTCCCATTAGTAGATAGTAAGTAAATAACAAAATTTGGATTAATTTAAATAAATTATAATAAATTAATCGCCGGTTTCGGCGATTTCAAATAAAATATAAATCGATATTCGGAAACTAACGTACGCGTGAAAGATTAAGGTTATACTCAGCGTAAATGCATAACTTTAGAAAGAAACTCCCAGAATTATTGACTAAACTATTTTACGTCAAAATAAAACTTGGAGTCGCTTCAAGAACGATTTATATTTATCAAAATTTGAGAAGTTCAATGTATGGATTAGCTACAACTTATTGATTATCATCAGGCGGATGATAGCGTATCTTACTTTGTAATTCTGAATTTTTTCGGTATGGATGATCCACCGCATACAGAAAAACCCTGTGAATTTCCACCGAAGGGGGTCAGTCAATAATTGCATGTGATGTATAAAGATCTAAAATTTAAAACATCACCATCATCACGCCCAACCCAACAAAAAAAACGAAAAACTCGCTAAAATTTTAATTAACGACGCGATTAAGCTTTATGAAGAGCAGATGATTAGACCTCGACCGAATAGTTTCCTTGAACATCTGCGGAAACTAATGGTGAAGTAGGTCACCACTCGATCGAACCTCCCTTACTTGTAATCGGGATGGGTTTTTCCCGATTTTCGTCTAAATCTTCGCAAATCTAGGATTTTCAGTTTAACAACCGACGGTTTAACTCTACAGCAATAACTAACACTACCATAAAGGGCACTAATCACAAGCGATTCTAACCCTCGTCCGCCTTTACAGAGAACGGGTTTTATTAACGGAAACTCAACATACCTCCCCCATGGTGGTCGAGTATTAGGTCCTGGGGTTGTGTTAAATGCAGAACAACTTCATGTAGTAGGGCACACACGGGGCGCACTCAGCACTAGACGACGGGCGCGGACCCACTGGTACTGGCGGCCTGCGCTGCCGCGGATCGTATTGAGCCCTGACGTCATACTGCGGACGACGCCGCGACGGAGGGGGACGCCAGACACAAGCCTTTGCTCGTGGTCCTAGGTTGAGTTCATAGGCTTTTGCTAACCCATTTATCAGAAATTGATTATGCACAACCATTACGTCATACATAACACGTATAATTTATACAAAAAAAAACGGTGCATTTAAAGGAATGTCTAAAAAGACCACGGGGAGACTGCATATCCCCTCGTTCGATTACCAGATGCCCCAAATACATAAATAGGGGATTTAGTGTTTAATGTACACCTATGTCGTCATCATGGTGAATAAATGTCAAGGATACAACGATGCGAGTTCAGTGAAGTAGCTAAAAACCTTTGGAACACGCAAAGGGATAGATGTTATGTTCAGACGAAAATCCTACCAGACAGTCTGCCCCTACGGACCTATTTGTTAGTGATGTTACGACGAAATCGAATTATTATGTCATTTTACAGTTAATACTTGCTTAAACACTTGCGACAACAGTAAACAATTATATCAAGAACCCAAGAGCCCAAGACTGAAGACATGTCCGGAGGGTTCGTCTGGCTGACATCGAGATAACTTCAGATTTAGGCGTTGAACGAAGGTTTGATATGGATCCCCGTTAAACACATTAAACCTTAAAATTAAATTCGTTAAACGTGACTAATTCAACTTAGAGCAGCGGTATGATTAAATTACCACCAATACCAACTTAGGTTGATAACGAAACTTGTGCAAAACAGATTCGAAGGCGAAAAAACGAAAAGACAATGATGGACGACCGGAGTAGCGTTAGATGTTTACTAATGGAATGAAACCTCCGAGCTTTTATGGAATTATTCCGTCGATCTCCCTTAAAATGAAGGTTTTTACTATGGCGCTTGAAAATATGGACAGACTTCTCTTTCTTGCTGCGATTCGCTTATATACAGCACGCCCTCAAAATCACAAAAAAGAAAATCCTTTTAATGCCTTTGAACTATGGAGAGACGACCAAGAAACATTATTTCCTTCGACGTGTTACCAACTGAATAAAAATAAAAGCTCATACGATGTGCTTTAGATTAAAGATCATTAAAGTATTTATTTTCAAAAATATAAGATGGGTTAAGCATTAAAGGAAACACTTCGGTAACATACAGATCTTCTTGGCCATTTAAAATGAACAAATATAAGAGTTGCATTTAGGGTTAGGGTGCCAGATTTTTGTGTACAACGCAAAAGCGCCAAACTTAAATATAGTAAGAGTATAACAATAAATGGAAGTTTTAAAATAAAATATTTTTATGTAGTTCAACTAAAACTTAAATAGAAATATTTCCCTTTTTTCATAAAATTTATTCATATTTCAGAAACCGCCTACATGAAAAATAAGTCGCGTATCCGGGAAAAATATAGCAAATTTGTCGTAAAATCGTCAAATCTAGCAACCGTGGCTTAATTACAGCCAGGGGACAATTACCTTTACTAAAATGGTACTATAGTCCGTATAGTCGGTCTCAACCTTAGAAAGAATAGAGCTTGTAGCAAACAACGTTGCCATATTACACCCGATATTAGCTGAACACACCAGTAAGGACACTCCCCCTTATGTGTTTACAAAGTGTGACGTACAAATCACGCCTGTTACTTCCTGGCATCTTATTGGTTACAGACTAGGAGTGGGGGCACCGTAATAAGCGACATCTACGGTGTACTTGATAAAACGGTTATGATAGAGCACTGTAATCGACTTAATCATGCGTTTTTATTGACTTGTTTTAAGTATTTTGCAAAATACTTAATGACACATCATGTAACACAGTTTAAAGACGAGATTTTACCTTTAGAGTTCATTAAAAGTGCAAAACAAATAAAGAAATACATCCAAAAGATGATGATTCCATTCAAGGTATTTCGTTTTGAATACACAAAAACAAACGAACCAACAGTGTCCCTCTGTTCTGCTGTAAACCACCAAAATATGACATATAACGCTGTTTTGTAAGAAATGATGGTAGGATTGAGAAAACTCTCAACTTGAACGAAGCCAAACGACAAAAGATTGCAGGACTATAGCCCCGTAGGCGTCAACTCTGTGGGAGCATCAAGGCCCATGCACCCATAATAAAATTTTCATAGCGGCAGTGCCCTCATAAAACAATAATAATAAAAGGTGGCAACTGAAATGACTTTCTTTGTACAAATAAAGACTTTCTTTGTACAAATAAAGTCGACCGTTTTGCGTATTAAGATGCATCCAAAAGTTGCAAAAGTATTCCTCACAAACAACCTTTTCGATTTTGATGTAAAACGTCTGTATTCTTTTTTTAAAATGACATAATGGCAATGTGCTCAGCATGGCGCTAGTTAAAACCTAGGGTTTGAAACTTAGCTATTAGTACTTAGTATTGGCCATTGGCTGCTTTTAATGGGCATGATCTGAATTTCCTCCAATGACAATCATTGTTTTCGTTGATAAGTGGCACCTTGCGGAGCATATCTGCAACATCTGAAGAAACCAGAAAAAACGTTTTGCAGTTGACTGAAGGATGGTTTTACGTTAAAATCAAGAATTCACATTATACGACACGCACCGTCACGTAACAACACGACACGTACCGGCACCGACACGACAAAATTTTTAAATGTGAGTTTCAGGTAGGACTATTCACACTAAGCGGCAGTGACCTACAGGTTCCGTCACAACGGCACGGAACGACAAACATTCTCGGCGAGAATGTTTTGACGGTATGCTACGTTCCGAGTCGGTGAAATTGTCTCACGAAATGATGTATTTTGTTTCAATATCATTGGTTCTACCAATTTCAGTAAATCGTAAAATTTACTTTCTAAAATACTCTCGGTCTTCCTTTTTTTAATATTGGATGTACCCATTTTCGGTTGTTCGTTTCTTTGGGAAATGTTTGGGTTCGTCTTCGTCGAAAAGTAAGGCCATACAAACCAATTGAACATACTCGAAAATTGGCGTGTCGGTGCCGGTACGTGTCGTGATGTTACGTGGCGGTTCGTGTCGTATAATGTGAATCAACCTTAAGAATACTGTTTAGTGCCTCTACGATTGTAAAAACTGTGCTGCTATACCGATCATAACAAGTTGGTAGTTTCATAAAAATTGTTCGATTGCCAATTTTTATTTTTTCAGAAAATTACATACTTTAAGTGTGGCACACAAATAACGAACATCGATCCAATTTTAGCTCTAAATACTAATATTAGTAGCTAAAATAAGCCCCATAAAAAGGGCAAACAAAACCGTATAAGAAAAAGTTTGGTAGAAAAACATTTCAAATAAAATATACGAGTAAAACTAATTTAGTAGATCAAATTCGAACTGGGGTTCGAGTGTCGAAATGGGATAATGGTTGGTGAGAAGAGCAGCAGCAAACAAAACAACTACATTAGCTAATCCTGTAGGGTGAAAGACTAACAATTCAATTTTGGGCAAAAATGTGAAACAGAAAGTCCATTATTCCTATTTTAAGCTTTACGTACCGATTTTGATCAATTTAAAATATATTATGCAGGGGATCAATTCGAAGCCATTCTAAGTTTTATTATTACATGTTTTTGTTGTTCGAAGTATTATTTTCCACTAATGGTGGTTCTTATTTGTCTTTGTTTAATAACAGTAATTTACCAAAATACTATAAGTGTGGCAATGAAACTAAAATTGCTATTATTGGGGAATCGAAATTAATCATTTTTCTTGGAGGGCGAATGAGGGGTTTATTTTATTTAATACGAAAGAATCAGGGGCGTAGAAATGGGACCAATTTAACACTATGGTGTATAAAATAATCTATAAATAAACTAAGTAACGCAAGCATAATTCAATACAGCGATAAAAAAATTGAGCTTTTGCTACCGGATTTTTTGTGCCCTAAATTATTCACAATAAAACGCCTTGTATTTCGAATTCTAACCCCCTTAAGGTCACTAATAACTATGTGTGGACCCCCTTGCCACTGGAAAAAATTGTTCTAATTACGTGATTATTTTTTTAAAGCAACAATTAGATGTAAACTAAGGGCGCAGTAGTGGCGAAATTCTGCCTTCCCTCTGTAGAAAGGGTTAAAATGTACGAAAATTCGCAACGTCTAAGAGAAAACCTTAAAATTAAAGAAAACATCCTAGAATTTAAACATTGTCGAATCAAGTTTCCTTCACGAAAAGCTGGGAAGGGGAGGAGTGCTTCTCAACTGCTGTGTAGGATTTACAAGGTGCAATCTACGCCACTGTCCACTGCAATGCTCAGATTTTCCCAATAAAAATATTATATTATTGGGTTGGGCCACTTGTAAAAATCAAAGTGGAAGACTCGTCAATGGAATTTTTATGAATAAGATTCGGCCTCTTAATTATGAATTTGATTTCAGCACTCTGTTTTGTTACCAAGGGAACACAGGTTCGAATCTCGGTCGTAGCCGAGCGACTGAAATAAATTCAATTAAAAAGAAAATACATACGTAAAAACAACAAGAACCGCCCTTGAACATTTAAATTTGATTAATGCCATTTTTATATTAATTATTTTTCTTTTCTTCTCGTAGCCTGAAAGTGGACGTAATTAAGACAGTGAAACTTGTTTATGTAGGTCGTATTCTTGTTAATAACAATTCTACGAAGGAACCTTTCAGTTTCATTAGTCATTTCTCCATTGTGCAATGGGCCTTTTTCAAAGCACTTCTTAAAATTCTACATTTTAACAAAGTCCTTTCGTATAATTTCAATGGTGAGCGTAAAACTCACTTTACTTAAAACAACATCATTAATAAGGTTTCCATTGAATTAATTAATATTTAATGAATTAAACATTTAGTTTTGAGAATTTCACAGATATGCTGTTGCTAGACGTTTGGTGAATCATGCACGTTCGAAATTTATATCGAAATTAGGGTTGCAAAACATATCCCCCAGATAACCGGTTGATGTAAGGCATTTTAATTTCCCGTACAAGGTTCGAGTAATACCAAAAAACAAGGAAATGGAATAAAATTTTAAACTATAACAGGGTTTCAAATGTCGTTTATCTCGTAATGACTAATACGTTTATAAAATATTGCGCAACCTGAGCAGTTATCATATACGTAAATGCTTCTTTTGACGAGTAAACAATTCTTAAAAGTGTTTGCTCTCTCTAACGTTCCGATAAAAAGTCTACGAGAAATTCAACACACTAGTAAAATACGAAAAATCAAAATTAAATTTACAGACGTCACATTTGATTAAATTAACCGTAATCTCTTCAACCGTACAATTGAATTACTTTATCTTTATACCTCAAATAATTAAAATAATTGCAATAAAACGGTTGCGTTTTATCTCTGTAAATATGTATGTCAATGGTGAATATCATAAAAGTTTTAATCAGGACTTTATGTATTTGGTCGATTTTATTCAAACAAAAATAATCAAAAGGTTTTTATAACAATTTTAAGAGTTGAAAGACACTTTTGTAAAATAAAATTTGGCAATGAATATTCGCCCACGGGCCAAAATTATTTATAAACGGACATTCTTGACTGGTAGTCTAATTTCGGAACATCATTTAAACTTTTCCATCTGAAAACTTTAACTAAACGACCGTTTTAATCCACTTTTACTTGCTTAGGGTTTTTCTTAATAAATATCAAGTCGTACTGAACGTGACAAGTAGAGGAGTAATTTTTTTAAATTAAATTTTCAGCAGGGCAAATTAAAACCTTTTTACTTAATCTCCCTAATAATTAGCTTTGCTATTACACAATTTCGGTTACTTTCATTTCTAAATTTTGAAAACCGAGCCGAAACGAATTCCTTACTTCACCCTAAATTAAAAAGATTACATTCCAGCAGTTTGGATTATCGATTTTTATCGATGTTTGGATATGCATTATCTTTGATTATGTTACGCAATATCTCAACACTTGGCAGATGATAACTGATGTTAAAAAAATTATAGCAGTAACAGCGCGAAATACGTCATACGAAAATGCAGGTTAGGTTAACGCGTTCATCTTTAATACTTCTAAATTTAATTAACATCGTCCCGTTAATCCGTTGAATATTAAGAAAACAAATGTGAAATTAGTTTACGAGCGTTTTATTACATCTAATTTTTGAATCTGCATGCAAATAAGAACTGGATGTACTTGAATTAACTTGTAAAAAAATATTCCTGAAATACATGAACACACCAAGAGTGTACTACGAGTTTAAATCTTAAGAAAATATTACGTGTTTAACAGGAACTCAAATAAATAAATAGAATTTGGAAGGCTTCCATCATAACAAATATAAAATAGCTATAAATTACATAATTTCGAAAAGGCCTAGCCTCGATCTGTGTGTAAATATTTCCTTGTTTACGTTGCTTAAAAACTTATTAAACTTAAAAAATTAACTTTCGCAACGCTTAGTAAACAAATCGGGAATAATTATATCCTTCGCCGAAACACTTTCCAGAGTTTTCGGCGTGTTTAATGTGTATGAGTAAACTTTCTTTATAAAAAAATATACAAAATTCTCAAATCACCTAATAAAATTTAAATGCGTTTCATGCTTAAAAAATATATTATGAAAGGCTTTGTAAATATTAGATTTTGATGAAATGTGAAAAGTAAAATTTGAGGACAAACAGTTAAAAGCCAAGACTTTCCGAATCCGAAATTAAATGTTTATCTTCCTTTAATGAAATTACGTATTTGTACAGCTTTATTGATTATTTTCAACATTCACCCTTTAAGGTTTTTTGTTCTTTTCCAAAAAATGGTTGGAGGAAAAATGCATGAAAACCAAACAGTTGGAATATCCACACGATAGCTTTAACATCCATAAAATGGTCAAAGAAGCCACGGGAATATTATAAAAGTTTGGGAATTATAATGGATAAAAACGGGAAAATGCAGATAGACATCGAAAGTTTCAGAGACGATGATAGAGGCGAGAACATATACAAGCATCCCATCAATAATTAAAGAAGAGATTCTGAAAGCGTTCCAAAGAAAAAAGAACGGTAAAGCAACAGGACCAGACGAAATACTTATTTAAATCCTGAAATTATTAGCAGAAAACGATATAGACATAATGGAAAACCTGTTTAATGAGATATATAGCACAGGCGAATTTCCAAAGGAATGGCTTATATCTATATTTATCCCAATACCCAAAAAAATGCGAAGAGCGAAGAATATAGGACTATAAATCTGATGAACCACATACATATTCCTAAGAGTAATAATACACAAGCGCATATACAATAAAATACGCGAAAATCAACTAGGTTTTCGAAAAGGCTTAATATCAAGAGAGGCCCTCTTTAGCGTGCAAACCCTTTTACATTTCCTTTTATCAACTTGCTTGAAAGCAGTTTTAAAAAAAAAAGAAATGTTTTAATCACCAAAAAACCTTTTCAACTTGCAAGAATTCAACTAGGTTTTGATTTGACAAATCAAAGTTTTTCGGAAATTTGGTAATTATTCACCGAAATACGTATTCGGTTTTTAATATTTTATTGTGATTTTCAGGGGTTCAGGGTTCAGTAGTGTCCCACAGAGATTTGAAAATATTATCTAAAGCTTTCAACTAATTTTTTTATTTCTCCGAAACCAAACAAGATTTTATTTTAATTTCCAAGGCTTCATTTACTTTAAATTAACTAAACGTTTATTAAAAACGATCTAATAAAATTCATTCCGTTATATTTTAAAACCTTTATTAAAATTTTAACTCTCTTTTAGCAACTACGTGATTTTATATTCAAATCAGACAAAATTAATCCCCCTATGTTTATTATGTTTATGTTGTAAATTTGGAAAATTATTATTTTTATGTTCAATATGAAAGCAACAATAATTCAGCAGCAGTTACATGCATACAAATGACAATAACAGAGTGTTACAACAAATTATAAATTCATTATTTTCATATGGCATTGTGGTGACTTATCTACTTAATTATGCTGGACCTCCCATTTTGTAAAAATAAAATAAAATAAAGTAGAACTTGAAATCGAGAAAGTTTGATTATGGCAAAGATAAATTCGGACAATGATACATAGTTTAATAACCTTTCTAGCTTTTAGTTCCATATACTGTTAAATTACTTTATAGTTACCAAACACTGTTTGACAGGCAATTTTATGCAGTTTTTAGGGAATTGTTTTGGGCATAATAGTATTTAGCTATTCATACCGAAAGTAAATTCATAATACTTGTTTAGGTTCGTTAAATGCAATTTAACCAATTATCACATTATTATTTTGAATAAAACATGTTATGTACATCACCTATTTTTTAATTTTCTTACTTTTTGTAACTTTTGCATTCGATAAAGTTCCGCTTAAATTCCTAAATTTGTGCTTTAAATTTTCCCCTAAACCTGGTCAATTCTATTGCTGAAAAGGGTTTATTGGTTTTTGCGTTTTTGAAGTTTTTTTGAATCCCATTTTTTCCCAGTTTATCTTACCAACTGATGCTCCACTCAAATTAATAATAAGTTAAAAAATATAATTGTATCTTTCACGCAGATAATATCAAAATTGGCAACTAAAAGACATAAGAAATAGTTAAAACAATCTTAATTAGTAACATCTAAGGAACTTATTTGATCTAATAATTGCACACGTAAAATACGTTAATCATTTCTGCCTTATATTTTCCATTTTTGCACGAATCTGATGATTAAATAGTTTGAATTGTTTGGCGTACTAATGTAAACTTGTATTTTAAATTGCCTATATAAAAAAATTTCAACTGTGTTAGACCAGGTGATAGGGCTGGCCGGTCAATCAGCCCTATTAAATGTATCATAGAACATACCATCACGTGCCGGACTTCTGTACTAACATGGGGAGGAGCTCCATTTTGTTGAAAAGCAAATACTTTGATAAGGCAAATATCATGGGTTTTCATTGTTTAAAATAAGTATTACTAGGATTGAAACTGATTCCAAACGCAAAAAATATAAGTATCGAGCGGCAGTCGAATTTTGTTCAAAAAAGTTAATATAAAAAGACGATGTTTTATTATTTTCAACCATATATTTTCTTTTCTTTGATGAGTTTATGGTTAGCATATCTGCAGTTCGATTTACTGAGCAAACTGCGCTATTCAGGTAAAACTTGCCTCAATAAAAAACAATATTATTTGGAAATGAATCGGAAGAAGTTTTGAAAATTCCGTATATCCATGTATAGAAAACAATATCGCCCCGTTGCGATTTGAACCACTAACCTTCGGTTCTACGCACCGATACTATACCAATTTGCTATTCATCTGTCTAAGCAATTTGTTTTTATATTACAGACGATGGGAAGCAGTTTGCCTTGTAGAAGTGAGGATTCTCCTTCGCTTCAAACAATACATTGTCGAAGTGAACCTTTTAAATTCGCAGTCTCCATATTATATTTGGTAACAATTCTACTTATTGTAAATTTTGCAATATAATGTCTACTTGGATGTTCGCAGTTAAATAACCCCCACGCTTCCATGTAAGTCCTTAATCTGTCGATATATTCAACCACCCTTAATTCATTCTCGCTCAATTAAATTCAAACATGTTCATATTGATTGTGGAAAATTTTGCGGTATCTTACAAACACGTTAAACTTTACAGTTTTAAGTAGCTAAGATAATACAGTTAATAATTCTTTTTAGATTTGCTTCTCTTCTTCGATCAGAGTTGTCAGATTTTTGTTTTAGAACAGAGACAAATCGTGATATATTTAAAACTCTAGACTCTAGAAGCACCAACTATAAACATAGTAACAAGATAACCATTAATGGAAACGTTTTAAAATAATATATGTAAATATTTATATTACCCTCTAATTTTAGTCCTGAAAGCCGAAATTAAATTCAAAATCAAACCTTATTTCTCTACTTTTTCTTATAAAATTTAGTGCTAATTCAGAAACCGCCAAGTAAAATTTTAATAGCTTAAAATATCGTCAAAATGGGAGGCAAGCACCAACGTAGGTACAAATTTGTCGCCAATTCGAGATTTAGCGTAAATTCGCCACATTCGGCAACCCTGTTTTACAGTTGAAATAGATAAAAAACAATGTTGCCAGGTTACGTGATAAATTCCTAGGCGCAGATATTTTACGTCACAAGGAATCGAGGAATATTAGCACAAAAATTTAAAAATATGGGAATTTCTGGAAAGATATAAAAAATGTCAATCAACTTATTACTTATTAATAAATGAGAAGTTATTAAAAATAAAACTGAACTATTTCAGGGTAAAAAAAAACATTAACCAAACAAATTCATGAATTTTGTGCAATCATTTATCACCAAAAAATGATATTTTAGCTTCGTGTATTTTTAAAGAAAAAATCGTGTTAAGGTAATAATTTAACTGGTGAAGAGATCTAACAAAATCTGGGGGGAAATGAGGTTGGTTGGCAATTTGGCATTTAAAACATTAACGATGACGTCATACCGCAAAAACAAATCCTGATAAAAACTAAATTTACATCAAAAATAAAATCAAACTATTTTAAGGTTAAAAAACATTAAACTTTAAACCGCAAATTTTAATGTTAAGTATATTTCAAAAAGTAACGGCAAGTCCGAAAATTTCATATCTCAAGTGAACAATCTATCAACCTTCCAATCTGATGTTTACAAAAATCTTGAATGTTGTTACAATTCCAATTAATTATATTAAGCGCCATAACCGTAATTAAATCGACACATTTCACGGCCGAACATCACTCCGGGCTTCATATAATAAATTCCCAATTACAAATTTAAATTATAACTAAACAGAATTCAATAGCGAATAAACATTTACATTTCTAGCATACGACTGTATCGATTACTGGCAGGGATTAGGGTGCATATTTTAACGAACGGAAGGAAAATCGGTATCGGATCGTTTTTCATGGCTTCAGAAAATTCTAATTGTTGTGGAAATTGATTCCGCGGCACAATAAAACGAATAAAATAGATACAGCCAGAAGGAAAATGGAAGAAATATTTCAATACTTGTAAGATATTAGGAAAAATACTTTTTACCGAATTCGGGTTTCGCATCTTATCTAAGATGTTAGTCTGGTCGTTTCTATTATTGGTAAAATCGATCGAGCACGTAATTCTGACAACACCAAGAGGGACAAACTGAGAGCCTGAAAACTGAAATCGAATACAATGTAATTTTAGTCGGTCTACTTCATCCTGTTTCAAACGCTGAAAACCAAGTAAACATGGAATCGCAAATACACCGGATTATTTTTCGCTAGAGTAGTATTGCTCGGAACCGATAACAGCTCTCTAGATTGATAACCCTCCATCAGCGTTTAAGAGGTTTTCACGCAAACTGTAGCAACATTGTTTAAGAAGGGCTCTCGTTTGATGTCTAGCAAATCTGTGATGTCTCTAAACATTTACAACTTAACGAGCCGCCACTAACAAGAGTATTAGTTACGAGTGCATTACGTAATACATTTTTTTTTGTGAAACGATTACGGTTTATCAGTAAACGAGCACCTGAATAATGTGTCGCCTGATAAGATAGAAAAAGCAATTTAAAGTACATCCACATGACAGGAAAGTTTAAGGACAAAATTATTAGCACAGTTTATCACGGTATTATTTAACTATGTATAATTTTGTTGAAATTTATTCTTTATGCGCGAGCTCGCATACCAGTACGAATTACATAGGTTTCTTCGATCGGTTTTATACAATTTTTAATTTGTATCAACTCGGCACACAGCATTTTATTGATTAAAAAACACTTCGAAAAATTAATGTGACGTGTACGATTGACAAATCTAAAAATTATAAAAACCCGGACGCGTATTTCGATAACTTAACAACTGAAGTGCCAAAACCGAATACGTATTAGGACAACTTCGTCGGTTCTAATTTATTGTGATTTTCAGCGTAGGATTTTGTACAGCCCCAATACTTTTTTTATTTTGAAATGCACGAAATTCATGGAAGCCTAGTGTCACAGATTCTGCTTTGAATTTATAGAATTTTGTTTTATTTATATACATATTTCCTGTAGACCAATAAGCTTGTTGCCGCTATTATTAAAGGTGTTCGAAAGCTTTTATCAGAAAAAATAACACCTATAATATCAAAAAATAATTTGATACCTGAACATTTGGTTTTCGCGAATATCATGCAACAACTGAGCAGATTCACCGTTTAACAGATACAATCAGTAAGAACTTAGAATAAGAACAAAACTGCTCTCTGCAGTATTCTTATAGACGTGGAGCAAGCTTTGACACAGTATGGCACGTTAGTTTGCTCTACAAAATCAAGAATAAATTTCCACCGGATATCTACCTTCTACATAAATCGTATCTCACGAATAGACACTACTTAAGTGAAGCATGGTGATGCCACCACACCTATATACCAAATCAAGGCTGGAGTCCCCCAGGGAAGCGTTTTAGGACCCAAACTATACGTCAGACTTGCCGACCACTAATCAAACTATGTTAGCAACGTTCGCTGATGACACAGCTGTCCTTGCATCGCATCAAAATCCAGTCGTAGCATCCCAACTCCTTCAAAAGTACTTAAATCAATTACAGAACATGGCGTATAAAAATAAATAATTCCAAATCAGTCCATGTAACTTTCTCACTAAGAGACTAAGAAGAGAAACTTGCCCATCAGTACAGCTACATGGTAAACAAATACATACCACAATACAGCCAAATACCTTGGGCTACACTAGATAGAACGTGGACGTGGAAAGAACATATATGGAAGAAGAAGAAGCAACTTGGTCTGAAACTTCGCAACATGTACTGGCTTTTAGGAAGGCATTTGCACAGCTATTTATAGAAAACAAGATTATCATCAAACCAGTGTGGACCTATGGGGTCCAACTGTGGGGAACGGCCTATAACTAAGTATAAACATTCTAAAAAGATTTCAGTCAAAAGTGCTAAGAACCTAGTTAACGCTCCTTGGTACGTGTAGAACGATGTTATTTTCAGTGACCCCGGAATAGACACTGTTAGTGAAACGAGCAGGGCCGAGCAGGGAAAACCAACCTGTTGAAATCGCTAGAAGAGTGAGATTATCATGGGCAGGTTTCGGAAAGCTATCGTATACCTACTATTAGGGTGGCCCTTAATTATGGTTGAAACAAATTTTGGCCGGGCCACCCCCCAAATCGAGTCTAAAAAAATAAAAAGTTATTTTAAGATTTACCAGACCTCTCAATTCCATCGTTAAGGGGTGCCCCAAGGAGCCTGCTTTTTCCCATTTAAATAACATAGGTTTACAGCACACTTCTGGTTTTTAATTTTTTACAAAAGTACGTGTGCCTTAAAAAATCCGGCGAGTGCTCCGATTCATTGCTCAGTGATGCCCCTTTCATGGAAAAATTATGGGAGCCAAGTGTCATATCTTAAGCAAATAAATGGGGGGGGGGGGGGTGAAGAAAGGGGTAATTTTAATATAGTTATTGTCGTTTTTCTCGGTTGCAACGAATTGTTAAGATATGACACCTGGCTCCCATGATTTTTTCCGTGAAAGGGGCATCAGTGAGCAATGAATCGCAGCACTCGCCGGATTTTTTCAGGCACACATACTTTTGTAAAAAAATAAAAACCAGAAGTGTGCTGAAAACCTATGCTATTTAAATGGGAAAATGCAGGCTCCTTGGGGCACCCCTTAACGTTGGAATTTAGAGGTCTGGTAAATCTTAAAATTACTTTTTATTCTTTTAGAATCGATTTGGGGGGTGACTCGGTCAAAATTTGTTTCAACCATAATTAAGGGCCACCCTAATACCTATATTTAAAAAAAAATAAAAACATATCACAACATGTAGTGTTTAATCAGTGTATATTACCAATTATGACATACGGTTCACAAACCTGAACACTTACTAAAAACAATATGGACAAACTAATAAAAACACAAAGAGCCATGTTACATATAAGATTAAGCGACAGGAAAACAAATGCTTGGATAAGGGGAGTAACGAAACTTAAAGATGTAGCAACACATATTGCTCAATTGGAATGGTCGTTTGCGGGACACAACGCTAGACAAAGAGATGGGAGATGGAATGCTGTCATACAACAGTGGAGACCATCGATAGGAAAAAGACAACGTGGGCGACCACAAATGAGGTGGAAGGACGACATTGTGAGAACAGCTGGATTTGGGTGCAAGCCAAGTGCACAAAATAGACAAAGATGGAGGGAGTTACGAGAGGCCTATATCCAAAAATGGAAGACCCCAGGCTAAAAGAAGAAGAAGAACTGAAACAATACACAAATTCAGTGTGAGACTTGTTGAGTGTTTGTTCGACGAAGACGACAACCCACGAAGGCTTAAAAGATTTAAACTTTCTGACCTACCACATCGATTTGGACAGTAATTATGTATTTTCAGTTTATTTTATATCAGGTCAGCTGTTCTAGTTATGTAATTTACATATGTTAAAACTACTTTAGTTCTGTTTAAAGAAGTAGCCAATGGACTACTTCTGGCATGTTATTCACATACAATAGTCACAAAATTTACATTTACGATTGTAGATAGATTGTAAAGTGTAAATTGTTAAAAAAAAGTTTGCTACTTTTATTTGAATATCTTCTTGAAAGTGAAGGAGTAAAAAACAAGAGTTGAATTATTGTTCTCATATAATTGCGTGGTCGATGATCCTTTTGACGATCGATTGTTCTCTTGGAATACCTAAACAAGTGAAACTGTCACAATTGGTTGAAATTTGGATTTAATTGAACCGATTTTATTGCAAGGCTTGATTGGATTAAATTTAAGCATGTGGAATTAAGGAGAATGTCTAATAATATTACAACCCGACGGCTTAACATTTAAAGCATTTAATTAAATGGATCATACAAAAAACGCTTTAACCATAAAACTGGAAGAAACGAAGACTTACCCAATAACTTTAGAGCACGAAATTCCGAATCAAATACAATGAAGTTCGGTTAATACGGACCTGTATAAAACTACCTGTTATACGTACTAAATCATGTTCGTTTTATTGCGAACCTGCTTATAACGAACTTAGTTTATTACGAATCGAGTATTACATTAAGAAAAATTCGTTCAAAACGAAGTTGATACCTGAATAAACAAGTTGTTAAAGGAATGCTAACCTTTTAAGGCGTATTCATCAAAAAAGGGACGGGTAAAAATAAGTAAAAAATGGTTCACTTTACGTGAGCAGTGAGCAGTACGAAGTCAGCGTTAGTTAATATAGAGAATGGCAAAAACCAAATAACCATGCATGGCAAACGTAATCCTTTAAAATCAACTGTGGCAACCATTTGGGAATATAAAAGTAAAATCAAAAAGTCTTTTGAACATGGTAACGCCATAATTAAAGATTTAAAAAGCAAGTTAATTCACTTTTAAAGTGATTTAAACAGCTAAGAAACTATTTTACAGATACAAAAAGTAACAATAAATTTCTTATTTTTGTAACTTATTTTACGAGCCTCGTTCTTTACGAAGTCCGCATATAACGAAGTGATTCTACGGTTCCTTGCGGTTCGTTATATCCGGACTCCAATGTATCAGTTGAGATTAAACAAAATAAAAGTGACTTTAAACCCATATGCTTCAAACAAACCTGACTTTCTTAGGAAGCAATCTCAAAGTTTACTTGAATGCGTACAAATTTATTCTAAAAAATGTACAACCTCATAACCAAGTTTTAAAAAATGTTAGATAATCATAACCGTCCCCCTATTCCCAACGCGAATGTTACAATAAATGAAACAAAATGGGTTTAATGGTAAAATAAAGCTCTGGAACGTTTAAAATATTTCCCATTTAATTCAATAACGCTACGAAGTTTAATTTTCCAATTCAATGCCGTGTAATAACACAAAGAATTAAGTCATGAAGCGAGAATCGCATGTTCGGATCCACTTCGAACAATTAGCTTTAATGAAAACAATTCCAGAAGATCGCTATCAAGTTTTGTTAATATTAAGACTTGCATTCGACTTCGGTTATTTTATTTGGGTTAAATGTTAATAAATTAACTAAATTTCATATTTAAAAAATTGGTTCGCTCTTTGCAAAAATGTTTCAATTCGGAATTTATTCTGTTTTCTGAGCTCAATAATTGTTGTTATTATTTTTTGTCAGGATACAACATTCTTTTCGTTTGAGCTAAATTTATGTCTTTCAAGAAACAATCAATATTTTTAATCAAAGACAAAAATGTTACATGTTTGTCTATTTGCAGATTTAATGGCAATTTTATTGCTTAAATTAAGGAGAAACGCAGTAATAACGCGCATTTCTTTGCAGTATAAAGTCAGATTTGCATAATGTTTAACTAAGTTTAAATGTTCTTATTTTGTAACGTCGTAAAAAAGGTGCTAAAATTATTTTTGCAATGTTACAAGTTTGCTTTGAAAAAATAACCAAAAAAACAAAAGAAAACATGTCGGGCCAATAAAAAACTACCAAAAATCTGCTACAAACGAATAGTTCGGGCTAATAATAGATCAAAAAAAAAAAAAACTTTCAGTAACATCCCGAGTTAAATAGGGTCATTGTGGGAACAGTGAATCACCATTTTTTCAGTGCCATATAACTTCGTAAATGCATATTGTACAGGTCAAACTTAAAAGTGTACAATGCTGGCATTTATCAACATTTTCTTCTAAGACATCCCTCCTTGGACTTTTAGGATGTTTGAGTAGGTAATAAATGTTTTAAAAAAAAGTGGGTAATGATTCACTGTGTACTTAGGGGTGTACACAATGACTCACAGCAAAGTACACAGAGAATCACAAGATTTATGTAAGGAAAACACAATAATGTTCATTTAAATATCGCTTGTAATTAATGTAACATCAGTTTACCTTATCTATGGCAAATCACAGAACATTACAATTTGTACTTATTGTAATTTTTAAACATTAGCTTAGTACGCATATCAGACCCATACCAGTCTTTTATCAATTCTAGGAACAAATTTGCCTGCCACCTTACCAAATAGATTTAAATTCAGAAATTTAAAAGTTAATTTAAAAGTACACAGTTAATCACGATAAAAGTACACAATGGATTGATTCACTGTGTACTAGTTTGTAAAGATTCACTGTGTACCACTCCCGCCATTTTGATTTTGTTAACTCATTTCCTAACTTAAACACCGACTTGAGCAGTGGATATATCATAGAAATAATGCTCAATGAATGATTATTACATGCAAATATTAACATATAGATTATTTTCAAGGATTAGGACAAGAATAACTAACGAAACTTACATGGAATTTTTTTTTTGGTTCATGAAAAACAAAAACGCACTCCCAGAAAACGTGTGCAAACTTATACCGGCGTCACAGCTGGAGTAAACTGAGAGGCTCTAGGAATGTGAACAAGTGGGAAAGAGACAACACGATCGCGTTATTCTTTTAACCCTATACGTCACTGATTCACTGTGTACTGTAGATTCACTGTTCCCACAATGACCCTACTCTCATTGCACAACTTAAGAAAACACCACACGCACTTGTTAACTGGAAAAGCACGTTACTAAGAAGTCGCCTTGTTGCCTACTTTCAGAATCTGGTAGTTGCACAATGATTTGCAGTAAACAACAACAATCGAACCTTCATTTCTGATTCATCACAAATTTATGTCTAATCTAAAGATTTAGGAATTCCTGATTTTTTACTTCAAGGTCCTTAAATTAGTACCTTGGAATTATGGTAATTTATTATTAACTTTACAGTTAGTGCACTCGTTGCTTGGGCGATTTAATAAACCTTTTAAAATAAGTCAGGGTTATACTTTGGGATTTATTCCAGACATATTTCATTAAAGTTAGTAACAGATGTGGCTACGAAGAACTACGTTAAGGTTTGAAATTTTCTCGAATTACTGTTATTGAGTTTCTTAATAAAATTCTGAATAGCTCGTTTTACAAAATGCTACACTGAAATGTTTAATTCAAACAAATCGGACAGGTTCTAATAAGGAAAATGCTGAATAAGTCCTATTTTTACAACAAAATCAAGACTGCTTTTTTTGGAACTTCGATTCTTAAAAGCATGACTTTGAATATCAAAAATTTGAAACTACACACCTAATAAAACGTATAAAACCCTACAATAACAATTATGAACTCAAACGGAAAAAAACAGAGTTGCCACAAAGCAAATCGCCATTTGTTAAATTCAGCCTCGGTTATTGCGGTTGCAGAGGGACAGGATAACAACATTTATACTTTTTTATTTTACATTCTATTCGCTGTAAAACCTCACTAACCGAGGCATGCTTTCGTCCGATGAACGAAAATTCCTTTTACATTTCTATTCCAACTTTTGTACTTAAGCCTCGTCAAAAAGTTTCCCTTGGAAAGGTTTCAGAATTTTGAGCAACGCGAACGTCAACTGTTTTTAGTTAAGCCATTTTTCATGCTGGAGCAATATGAGGAAGGAAAATTTAATGACAAGTTTTTTTAAAAGCTGTCGCAGGAACTCCTGGGAGATATTTTTTAAAATGAAATATTTGTAACTATGGAAATTTAATATCTCGAGTGTTATTTCTGCTTCTCGAATACATGATCTTGCAATTGTTTTAGAAAAAGAATAAAAAATTCATTTTATGTTTGTGACAAGTGTAAATGTTACTGTATTTAGGTCGTCTCTATTATTGTTTTATTACAAACATTACAGCAAGGCTCAAATTTTAGAGTTTCCAGGCGGATTCCGAAAGTGCCTCGCTTGATTTGTCAAAAATACAATAAAAAACAAACATTTCAGAAAATTGGTTTTTCTTTAAATTTAAGGGCATATACAAAGTTACCCAAATTAAAAGTAAACAGCACTGTTTTTACATTAAACCACATCACAGTAGTAACACACTACGATTTCGTAACAATTGCTGCTTCATCAAGAATGCCTATCCAACCGCCTCTGTTCAATGCAATATTAATTTTTTTTTGTAAAAAAATTCTGACTATTTATTTAAGCGTTTTGACTAATATGTTGGGCAACTAAATCAACTTACAAACGATGCATGGCACTTGAGCCGCAGGGACTCCCAAGAAATGGGAAAAATTAAGAAAACCTGAGGTACAATTATGTTCTGTTATAATAAGTGCTAGGCTGTTTTATTCATTGGAAATCTTTTGGAACCAGAAAATATTTGCATCTGGGACCCTTAAAGAAGAAATCACTATACGTCTTTCGAAGGTTAAACGAAGAACAGAAAATTTAAGTGACGCACGGAAATATACAGGATTGACACGAAATTAAAGTTATTTTGTATTGTTTTTTATCGTCGGTGATAACATGAAAATAACTTTACTTTTACTACGCATAAAAAGCAACACCAGCATGAATAAAATGATAGAACTACCACTTATTACAAAAAAAGTTTGTGCAATAATCTAGTTTATGTCTTCATCTTTCGTATCTTGTCAACTGGGATATCCAACGCACAATTTATTGCAAAGAATGTCTCCTAAAATACTAAATAAATTTGGTCTGCAGGAAAATCTTTAAGATATAAATTTTCCTGTAATTTATACGTTCATAAAAAATGGTTGGGTTTTGTTCAGTTACATGTTACGAAAGTGACTTATTTGCCATGTAATGGTAAATATTGAAGTTGTAATGCGTAATTTCTTAAGCGTTTATATTTAATTGTTTTAAAGAATGTGTCAAAGTACACAAAGTATAATTAGAACCCTTTTTGTTTTTAATAAATTTTGATTAATTTGGAAAAATTGTATTAAAAAATAATATCATCTCCGCACGAATTCTAACCGCTAATTTCTAGCTATACAAACCAACAGTCTACTTTTGAATTACAGAATTATTTTAGTACATGTTTAAGCAAAAGATTAACTTTGATCTTTAAATAATAATAATCCGACATTTTTTTAAATAAAACGCACAGTAATGAATTCGAAGACTTCCACGGTCAGTGTCAGTGTTAAAAAAACGTCTTCCGAATTGGGACCGTGTCATTATTGAGACTAAAGAACTTAACGCTTCGCCCACTTTCTTAAGGGGCTTTATTGGGAAGAAAGGGGCATTAAAAGAGCACGGTAACTCAATTTGCCAACCAAGCCAGAGGCGAAACCCTGCTGAAGAAAAATACACGAAAGCAACGACTTATACCGATTGTAACTAGTCAAGCGTATCAGACGAAGATGACGATTGGTCAGGAGTGAAGGGGGCGGAGCTAGTAGCGATGACAGACTTCCAATGTCCGACAGATGATAACCAGTGTCACGTTTCAAGTTGTTTGGTGTCTTGATGATTTTAATATCTTCGGGGATTTTCCTATTGAAAAAATGCAGAGAATTAGCAATGATCGATGTATTTTTAAATAAGATCTTATGGCCAGTGTCCTGATGATGTTCAGCAACCGCCGAGTGTTGCAGAAGACTTGATTTCAAACAACGTTTGTGTTCACAGATACGTGTGTGTACCGAGCGACAAGGAACGCTGTAGACGCATCTTGAAAACATGGGTTGAGGCTTATCTGTGACACTTTTGGAGCGGGTTTGAAGACGATTTTTATATTACGTTTTTTGAGAATCCTACCTACGCAAGCAGTAACTTGGCGAATGTAGGGCAAGAAGGCAGTAGCCTGGAGTATACATGTGTTCTGAGAACTTCCAGAGTGTGAGTTTTTCGGATGACCTTCCTAAAGTTCCTTTTGCTGTATCCATTGTTGACGAGATTGTCTTCAATATGGACTAACTCGACATGAAGACCATTGGGTTGAGAAACTGTGATAGCACGATGAACGAGAGAATTGATTACAGGGAGCTTTTGTGCCGGATGATGATGTGAATTAGCATGAAGATACCTATCTCTGTGTATAGGTTTAAGATAAACTGAGTGTGAGAGTTACCAGGACGTCAAGGAAAGGGAGAGAACCGTTTGATTCTATTTCTATAGTGAACTTGATATCAGGAAGGGAGCAAGGTTATATCTTCCATGGGGCAAGCGTCACCTACATAACGAAACCAGACCTTGGGTTTTAAATCAAATGAGTCCAGGGCTATTTACTTTAAAAGGTTCCATAAAGATTTTTGCAACCACCGGATAAAACGGAGAAGCAATAGCAGCCCCTGTTACTTGCTTGTAGAATGAGTTGTTAAACACACAGTACTTTAAAAGTAGGGGGTGGTCATGGCTTAAGAATAGGAGGAGAGTACTAAGAAAAATTTTACAATTTAAAATTCTAAATTTTCGAAATAAAAAACAAACTGATTTCTTTCGAATTTTCTTGGATACTCATTTATAAATTTATAAAAGTCAATATATGAGTACTACATCCTGGCCTACATTATGATACTTTAAATGTAATAAATTCATTGGGAACAGGTCAGCTTTTTTCCTTCAGAATGTTTGCACAATACGGTACCTTCTATCCACCCAATTACTTGACGATTTTTGTTATAAACTTAATTGTTTAAAAATATCAATTGATTTGATGTTAAAAGCAAGTTAGTACCCTTTAGTACTTTTGTTAAAATATTGGAGATCGCCTGAATTTTGCACATCCATCAGAACGTTATTTATATAGGCTAAGGAAAAACACAGTTATGGTCCACCAGATCACCAGATCTTAGCTCTTTGACTTTTTGTTTGAGAATCTAAATGTCTTACAGGCGTATGTTTCATCCCACCCTAAGACTTATTTAACAATAAAGGAACCTGAAGCGTTTATAAAAAAACGTGTTCTTTATACTCAACATAGGTTGATTTACCTTCTAGAGATTGATTTACAATTAATATCGGGCATAATTTGGCGTTTTGTGCTAACTAAACGATTAAATACAGTTTAATGCGTAGAACTGGTTAAGTTTAAACCAGGGTTGGAAAAAATTACGATTTTTATAAAATGAATGTTCTTAAAAAGTCAAATAAATCGTGAATTTTTTTTTCCACAAAGCAGTTTGCCTAAGAATGATTATCTAGTTTCTACATATATTATGAAATAAAAGAAGTTTTCTTATGTTGTATTCGTTTGTATATGTATTCTTTTAAATAAAAAATTAAAGCTTCTTGTTTTCTTTCTTTTCCTTTTTGGGATATAAATTACAATTTTATCATTATTTATATCAACTGATTTAAATCAGGCCAATCCAAATTTAATCACTTTTTTAGGTTTGTGTCAATAATGTACTAAAAACTAAAGCACTTCTTGGTGTTTCCAACATCATTTTATATATGGTTGCCGGACGTCTCGAAATAAGCGAAGCAGGTTTAATTTTTTTAATTGAAACATCATTAGTCAAAAATTCGGACTTTTCTGGAATTTTTATTCTAAAATTTAATTCTACGGCGGATTAAAAAAATTAATTTTTTTAGTATTGGCAGAATTTTTGAAATTTATGAGACGATCAAAATAAGTTGAAGTTAATGGCACCGGCACCATACGGCGGTTCTCAGAAGATTTCACGCCACGAACGAGATTCGAACCTTGTGTGAGCTAATCGCGAAGCTAACTCTCAGTCTACCGAGCTTTGCTCAGGCTTAGCGTTAACTTTTCATGAACACGGATAAGGTAAAACAAGTTTCTTACAATTTTCCTTTGCTAAACTCCAAAGTGTCTCTAACATAAAAAGAGTCTTAAGTGTTCCATTTTTGCAGACTGAAGTCTGATAAAGTGATAACCTTAATTTTACCCTAAAGAATGGAAACGGCTCAAGATAAGTTTAATGCTTAGTAGATATCCCCAATTGGAAAATAGTTAAGGAACACTAAGCTGAGAATTACCGAAGGGGAGAATATAATCCGTGTATAAAATTCTAGTTTAAGTTCGACTTAGCTAAGAACAATCTGAATAATAATTCTAAATACGACTATTAATCATGTACTGTATGGTTCAGGTTGTAAAAAGGGCACTTTTTAAGATCTCATGGGTCAAATCTGGTGTTGGACGTCTAAAATTTGGTCAAAAAGGCAATGAGTTAATGATGCTTGTTTTTCCTATAAAAATAAAATTTCGCTTTGTTATTTTTATTATTCTTAATTCACAACAGTTACTGTTTCATCACGAGTTACAAGAAAAATGGAAATCTGTGTATAAGTAGTTACTACAAAACAAAATTAGAAACTGATTGGGTTTCAAAACAGTAACAAAACTTCTAAATTCCTAAAGAGTGCTAAACAGCCCTATGAAAGAGATTTCTAGTGGAAATTAATATTAAATTCTCAAGCTATCAGCATGTAACATAACATTTTCTAATTATCTAGACTACATACATTTTTATTTCGAAAACAAGATTTAAATTTAGGGAAAACGAGAAAGAATTTTATAATGTCTTTCCGTTATCAACTAGTTTAATCTTCTCCCCTTAAATTTCTAATGCTTCGAGACCAATACGTATTTAGGCCACTAGTCAAAATACATTTTAACCAAGATCAAGGCTGTTAAAACCAGTTAAAACTACCAAACCACCGGAGTTAAATAAACCACCCACATAGTTGAAATAAATATAAAATGATAAAGATATCACGAATAGAATAATTGCAGCATGCGACCGGAAAGGATAATAAGCTTGCTTGAAAAATGTTACCCTTTAAATCATATTAAGCAAAACTACCATTACGTCCTTGCCCTTGTTACGAAATAATCACGCACGTTCTGGATTCCAAATTAATATCTTAAAAAAATGAATACGAAAGAAGACCCGATGCTTTAAAGGGCCTACGGACAAGGAAAGAAGAAGACCCAAAAATCAAAATTCTTTAAAAATTACCTATGTTTTTTAGTTTTTTAACGATAAAGTTTACATAAAAATTGTTTTAAAAGCGCACTTCCTCAAGGAATTTCTTTCTAAAAAATACGAAATTGGCCCTAAAAATCAAAAGAGCAGAACATGACAAAAAAAAACTGATAATGACTAAAAGCATACCTACTTCCTACCTATTTACAAAGATTGGAAGGTTGTTTGTTAAACTGTAAATTTATGAGAGATAAAACTAGCCACTTCCTTTTTAACCGCTTCTGGAAATATGCAATCTTTATTTAAAACCGCCCAGCATAAACAAACCGACTTCAATAGAGATTACTTAGTCAGAAATGGAAATTTAAACAGAAAAATTGGTACTGGTTGTTGGTAACAATACAAAGATTTCCTGTTTGCTGTCTCCGACTGCAACTCTTTTGTTTGTTGGGGATAAGCTTTTCTACAAGGAACGAATGGTTTAACTTGTCATTAAATAAGAATGCCAAATGAAAGCATTAAAATTGCAACTTTTCTTAAATGCTCAGTAAAACGTACAAATCGTTACGTTAGCTTCACTCTGAGTGCGCCTAAATAATTAGGTAGTAATCCTTGCGAATGGTGGAAGCATATACCACATACGATAGTCCTACTTCCTACATCAAACTAGTATTTATGCAATATTTCTTCTTGTTTTGGTGCATATCTCCTATGACTTTCTGATAACTTCATTTGACAAAAATAAAACGGTCTGATCAATTCGAACTTGACTTTTAAAGATACAATCAACCTCTAACATAACCGCAAATTTCCAGTTTTCATGATTGGCTTTACCAACTAGTTTCACGAAAATAAACGCAGTGGTGGACATTTTTTAAATTTACTGTCTAAAATACTTGTGCTATTATATAATTATATTAGCAAACATACCGAATACCTACATTTCTATTTTAATTACTCATCATTTAATTAATTTCATTTTGCCTATTTAATTCATTTGAAACTCATTTGACTCGCCCATGCCTATGTTAGTGAAGTATTACACGTAATGCTATTATTGTTTAATACTATTTACATACTTGGGTGGGGCAAAACTTTACATATTTAATTTAGCAGCCACCTATTTACCATTTAAAAAAATTTAAATCTGTCACAAATACAATAACCTCGTGCATACCGTTAAATTAAGTAATCGGCTATTTAATTTAATTTAACAACGTTGAAGGATCGAATGAATAACTTTAATATTCTGCAGATCGACTACTAAACGTCGCTACTTTCCATCAGTATGTGAGGGAATGTTAGGCAAACCTTGCAACTTTAAATATATTGACCGAATCAATAGTTATAAAACTGCTGAGTACATGTGGGAACCCTTTAAGGGTAATATAACGTAGACTCTGTGGAAAAGTAAAGAGTAAGTTCGTAAAATACATACAGAAAATGAAATTACCTAAGGCTTTCGATATTAAACCAATAAGGGTTGATTTTGTGAATATAAAGTAGATTTATTATCGATATTAACGATTAAAGATATTTATTATTATTAAAGAATTCACTTGGTGCTGGTGAAAAAGGGAAAATATTTTCGAATCGTAACAATTCTGTTTACAAAGCATTCGATTTAATACAAGATTTTCAACAGTACTATGTCAATGTCAGTCAGCTTGGTAAAAAGTTAGAAATTGTCAAATCGGTGTTCGTTAAAATTTAACGGAAAGTTTTCCAGTCGAACAACGGGAAAATTGACTTTCAGTGCCTACGACACGCACGATAATTGAAGTGGAAATAATATCTTTAACAAACACGTTTTATTCAAACAAGCAAATAATTTATCTACTTTTTAATTAAACGCCACCGAAAAATAACAGTCCGAATATTAAAGTCAGGGTTGGGCATAACGAGTAAACAAATTTACGAGGTAATACCCCGAACTTGAACCCATTCGTTTGTTTTCCTTCATATTCCTGTAAACAAGTTTCAGTATAACGGAACCGAAACTCCATGCCCAAAAATATCCTGAAAAACCGTGAGTATTTGCCAAACATTACGAAATTTATAGGTATATTTAGAGTGGCTCGCAGGTACGCTTATAATAAGGAGAAATTTCTTTCGTGTCAGACGTTAATTACGGATTTCTTGCTCAAGGGAAAGCTGGAATACTTACAAGAATTTTTTAATGGTGCGAAATGAAAATTATTAAGTTCTTCTTATTATTAAACCGGTAGGATACAAATACAAACACAAACAAATTGCTGTGTTCGCTTAAGGATTATTAAAATGGGAAAACCACAGAAGTTTCTGTTACGGATAAAAATAATAAATAACAAAAGCCAGCCTGACTTGTGAAATTAATAAAAGCCGATTACATTGTTGAGCTAAGGATGAACAATTGGCAGGCGATTTGTATAGATTCAATATTGAATCTTGGGTAAAACCATCAAATATCAAGGGAACATAAACGTTATTAATATTCTTTCCGCCTTTTTCTTCAATTTCGTTAATAACCGACATTTTCAAGTCGGGCAATCGATAACATTCATATTCCCTTAATTCATAATTAATCCCTTTCAAAAGGCACACATCAAGATAACAACCGGCGTGTAAAATTGATCTACAAAACGGTAAAATAGGCGGTGTTTTCATTAATGACTGTTAACAAAAGCAACTTGATCGCTTTTACTCATCAGATAAGGCTTAAAATGTAGTTACGACATTTAGTGACAAACATGGGTCAACTATGCAGATAAAGTGGAAGGGTTGGGTCAAGTATACTCTATCTCCAAGACCTGGGTCAAACCAATATTTGATAAATAGCTACATTGCAAATTTATCATAGCATAAATTTGCAACAAGCATTGTTGCCCTCTTTGTATATCAAGGGCACCCTACCCACAAAAGGTTTGGTTTCAAATAAAGCCTATTATAGTGATGGACTGTTTTGTAGTATTCAGTGTCATATACTGGGCGAGTACTTGTATATTACGTTTAATAAAAGGCTAAACACAGAAAGTGGTGCATCCAATGAATCACACTAAAAATCTTTAACTCTCAAGTTACAGGTTAGAGAACGTCTTGGATTATTTATTTTGTTAAATTAAAAAATAAAATAATTATCAACTGGCAAAAACTACTAAATTGTACCTAAAACATTTTTATCAACAAAGATTTGAAACATTGAACTTGATCTCATAACAGAATAAACTGAATTGTTTAATGTGTAAAACACTGCGGAGAAGACTTAGTGTTCTCTTTTAATAATAAAAGATTCTAAAGATTTAAACAAATGATAAGTTTCAAGTGCTTTCGTGATTTTTAACCTAAATTCATACATACAATAATTAAAATCACTAACTTTTTACTGTTACGAAAAAGGCCACAGCTAGGATTCGAAATTATGGCACCTAATTTGCGAAGCAGACGTACAATCCACAATCAATATATTATTCTTCGTTTACTGATCCTTTACAAAAATAAAAATCGAATCCCAGAAATTGTCTGATGTTAAATAGTCCTACACCTAAGAAATCCTGTAATTTGTTAAAATGGCCAATTTAATACTTATCTGAAGAGGCGGAAATTTTACTAATTGACAGTAACCACCAAACTGTAGTTAAAATATTTTTTTCGGTAAAGATATGAATGATTTCAACAAATAATAAGTAAAGACATTTTAACTGCAAATTTTATATTGCGCAAAAAGGGACGTCTAGGGTTCGAAAGCATGTCCCCCAATTTGCATAGTAGACGTTTAATCCACGATAAATAGATTATTCTGGGTTTACTTTGAAAGAAAAATCAGATACTTGATTTTTTGCCATTCTTTTTTGGTGTTAAATATTTTTTTAAACCGTATATTCTTAACCTGTCACCTTTTTGTTAAAATAGCTTGGAAATTTTATTTGAGTGACGAGGACTGGCTATCAAACTACATGTTTTCAGTAGAGCTTTGAATTATTGTAACAATGTAACAAACAATACGTAAAGACATTTTAACCACAAACTTTGTAATGTTGAGGGGAAAAGCACGGCCAGGATTTGAAAGTATGTCACCTAATTTCGAAGTAGACGTCCAATCCACGATTAATAAATTATTTTTTCGCCCTCCGGCTAGAAACACTCAATTTTCATGCGTATAAATCGTCTGTAAAATGCTATTTGCCGGACTAGTCCAGAAAGTAAAATTAGGATTTTTGATTGGTGGCGCTGAACCGAACTGACTCCGCCCTCTCATTGCTACGCCCATTGTCACGCCCAGAAAAATAAATTCCCTAGAAAAATAAATTCTCTAACGTCAAATATTTGAATAAAAAATGATTTTTTATAATTAATGTATTTTTATCGGCCGAAAAAATATTGTGTATCACACGCCTAGAAACTGCTTTGCAAGTACTCGTACTTGCAAAGTGATAGTTTCTAGCCTTGTGATACAAATAACTATTGTTTATTAATAACTTTGTATAAATGGAAAATTTAATACCAGGGTTGTCAAATTCTTTTTTGATATTTTGAAACCTCAAAAATTCTATAATTTGCAATTTATTTATTTAAATAGCGAAATTAATTCTTATTTGAAGAACTGGAAATGTTATTAAGTGACGAACCACCAAATTGCACTTGTTCTTTTCAGTAAAGGTTTGAATGATGTTAACAAAGAGATCTTTTAACTGCAAATTGTGCAACGTTGTGGGAAAATGCACAGCTAGGATTTGAAACCTAATTTGCGAAGCAAACGTCCAATCCATGATATAGATTAGCCTGACTGATGTATGGTAACAAAATTAAATATCTTGGTTTTTGCCAAAATTTGTCTATATTAAATATTTCTAAACCGAAGTAATTCTCCAATTTGTAGGTTCCTTGCTAATGTACAACTTAATGCTTATCTTCTTCTTTCTGTGCCTTATCCTTTCTAAAGACGTTGGCAAGGGGGTCAAAGCCACATTTTTTAACGACTTGACAACGTGAACTTTGTTATATCCCCCTTATACTAGGGAAATGTGTTCTCTGCATTGGTTTCCCGTTGCCTTCTGCAGAGTTTGTGAATGTGTATTACGTGTATAGTGTATGTGCCTTGTTACTGAAGTCGACCACTCCCCAGATGGAATCGTTAATTGTAACCAAACGATTAAATGGCTTCACTCTAGTATCGACTTCGAACAGTGGGAAATTCTATATAAAAATCCTTGCCACTGCGTGAGATTCGAACCCAAGACTTCTAGCTAGAAGCCCAGCGCTCTTACCACTGCGGCAACGAGCTTCAGTGCTTATCTGAATAAGTAAAAATTTTATTTAGCGGCAATAACTACTAAATTATAGTTGAAACGTTCTTTTCAGTAAAGATTTGTATGATTTCAAGAAATGATACGAAGAAATGGCTAGGATTCGAAACTATGTCATTTAATTTGCACAACAGACACGTAATCTTCAATGGATTATCTTTGGAGTACAGATCCGTACTCGGAACTTTCCTAATCTTTTCATTAAAATAACTGATAACAACTACCAAATTGATATTTTTATCAGTAAAGGTTTGAATGATTTCAACAAATGACACATAAAAATATTTAATTGCAATCTTTGTAACTCCGAGGAAAAGCTACGGTTAGAATTTGAAATTATGTCAGCTAATTTGCGAAGTAGACGCCCAATCCACGGTAAATAGAGTATTCTTTATTTATTAATCCATTTTTTTATACCTCAGATTCTTAACCTCTAACTTCCTTGTGAAAATAGCCAACCAATGCTTGTTTAAGGAACTGGAAATTTTATTGAAATAACCACATTGTACTTGAAATAGGTGTTTGGTAAAAGTTCGAACGAATTAGACAAACATTACAAAAAGGCATTTTAACTGCGAGCGTTGTAACGCCGAGGAAAAAGGGACGGCTAGTTGCAAACTTAATGCTTATCTAAAGACCTGGAAATGTTATTAAGTGACGATAACTACCAAAATATACCTAATATATTTTTATCTGTAAATATTTGAATGATTCGAACAAATAATGATACGTAAACACAACCGCAAACTTTGAAGTGCCGATGAAAAACAATGGAGAAAAAGCCACGGCTTGGATTCGAGATTATGTTACCTAATTTACGAACACAGAATTAATATCAATCAAATTAATAAATAACCTATCGAAATAATGCGTATAGTAAGGTAAAATTTAGCAAGTAAATGAAAACGAAACGAAAAACATGCGAGGAAAGAACAGTTGAAACTAGAAGCTTTGAAGAAAGGGCTTTTTAAGTTTTTAATTAGAAATTTGTGCTGAATTAATTTAATGTAATCAAAATCTCAAATATCCGGTTTATTTGGACAATTCCTGAAATTTTTGCGATTACCTTTTTCCTGGGGCTTCGATTATTGATCCCTTTGTATGAAAGAAAAATTAAATAACTGAGTTTTTGTCAAATTCCTTTTTTACACCTGATAATGGAATTTATTTAAACTACGTTTATTTATTGTACTGGTGGAATGTGGGATCAAACGAATAGAAGTTTCCGAAATAACATAGTGAAGTCTGATATGTAAGCAAAGGAAAAATGTTTAAAACACTTCAAAATTACAATATTAACAAACGTTCGACTTGCTGTTGAAATTCCTTTAGATTATCAATTATCACAAAATAAACAACTTAAATAGTATAGAACTATTTCATAATATTGATAATGGAAAAACAAAATCTATCAAAGGTATTCACTATCATTTAAATGCCTCAAAATTTTGGAGAATGTTCGAGAAATTTGTGACACAAAAACGCATATAACGTAAAAACACGTCAATCGATATCGTAATGTTTACAAACAAATCAAAATCAAGTTTTAATGAAAGGTAGATTTCACCGGGTGACCATGAAAACTAAACAAATCTGGTTTGAATCAATGAATGAAATAATATTACTCAATCCTGAACTTAACCGGTTTACATCGGTATTGTCCCTGTTTACAGCAGGAAGGTTACTGAATGAATTGGATTGACCGATAATACTCGTTATAAACGATAATAAATAACAATAATACTTTATCGTATGCTATAACTACATTTAAATGGTCTTTAACTAAATAATTACGCTCTCCCGTGCGAGTGAGGTTGCCACCGTATTTACAGCTCAAGGGCTTTTTAAGATTTTATCTGTGAAGGAGGCGGGGATATATTTCACTTAGTTTTTAAACTATGGTTATTTGTTTAATAAGGCAAAAGAGTAGCGGATTTACAACCGTTGCTGACGTTTCACAGAGTCTGTCAAACCTGCTACTTTTTTGGCCAATTGTTGCTAATTAATATTAACTTATTTTTAATATATTTGATGTTACCATTATCACCTAAACGTCATTCTAATTGTTATTTTAATGGCGGAGTCAGTAAAAATAGTGTTTACTGCCTAGGCCCTTAGGCATCAAAAGTGGAACTTCTATGCCTGTCAATTGTCAATCGGTGCAAAGTCAAATTATAAATGATAAAAACAAATGAAAACTCTTGCCTAGGCAGCAAAAGTGGAACTTTTGTGCCAGTAAAATGACACTTTAACGACAATCCGTGAAAAATCAAATTAATTACATAAATGATAAAACAAACGAAAACTCTTTCTAAGAATCAAAAATGAGGTGAAGTATATAAACCAACAGTTACGTCCAATGTTGTAATAGTTTCAAAATAAAAATATTAAGCCAGGAAAACTAACGAGCACATGTTGCTTGACGAATCATTTTGATGTAATATCGTACGCATAATTCGTTGTCAAGAGATATAAGAACGTCACATTTCACTTAAAACGTGTCCAACTCCAGCCTCTGCTCCAAATTATTTACGATTTCTAATTCGGGACTTTAGTGGAAGCCAAATTGTGACGCCTGTTAGTTCTGTAAACGTCACAGGAATTACCCTCGCATCAAGCTTAACGATTTATGATTTTAACCGATTGACTTCTGGAAATTTCCTGAATATCGAACATACCTAGATGGGGGACTTTGTCCACGTTCGTGTCAAAATTTGTTTGTACGGAGTCGCTAATTTTAGACATGATTAAAATTTATACAGGAAGGAAGAGTAAATATCATTCAAGTTGCACAGTGTAAAAAATTTACATTTTTATAATGGACCCCCGCATTTATGAATTTAAAAAAGCCCAATTTCAACCCACATCACAGGAAACAAAAATTAGAGCAGCAGACGAAAACTGTGAGTCAGAAAATACTTCAAATATTTGAGTACCTACATTAAAAGAGAAGAAATAAGATTTCATTGATGTTTCTCAACTTGGCAACATTAACAAGAACACCTTCATAAATATATAAAATTATTAGCCCTACTTTTTAAAATCATATTTTATTTCGTACTGTTTACATACAGTAATTCTGGAACGTAAATAAAAACAATGAGTAACTACTAAAAAACTTTTATAATAAATAAATTACACGCGAAGCTTCTTACAAACAAATGACTCATCTTACAAACACAATTAATATTTCACTGCGAACTAATAAAGTTAAAAAATTAAAATAACAAAGCATACTTTCATTCATGGTACTAATTGAATGATCAATTTTTCAGTCTGAACTTTTCACTTCGTAATAATAGATAAAACCCCACCAATCCACGAAAATATTTTTATGAAAATGTCTGTCCATCATTTATAAAGCGGAAAACACAAAAGAACAAGAGCGAACAGAAGAAAGGATAAAATGATGCGTAAAAAGGATTCACCAAGATTTCCATATTAACGGTCGCTTCTTATCCAGAAAACCTTTAGAATTGAAAACTAAAATCCTTGCACCGAAAGGCTGCTTGCTTTCTTTCTATGCTAGAATGATTTCGGAGGAATAGATAAATCGGATATAAACACAACTCACGCGATTTCGCCGTGGATGTGACATCGAAAGCTTTCATTTCTGATTGATGTAGAAAGATTTACATTTAAAGAGACAAACCGCGTGGATGATAAAAATGTTTTGCTGCTTTGGAAGACTGTTTCGAAACATGTTCTTAAAATGAAAATAAAAACGTCAAAATTGCTCTAACAAAACACGTGTATGTATAATGCATTTGTGGTCTTTTTAGGCCATAGTGGGGCATGTTAGGGAGTTAATTTCGATGGTGTAAACTAGATTTTTACAATGCATTGAATTAACTTGAAGGTTATGGTTCATGCCAACCTTGCCAGTTTAAACTTAATTCTATTATCCTTCAAGTTGAGCCATATTTGGCAACAGGGCATTTTCTTTACAAGAACATCATGATCATCATGATTAACGTTGCAGGTTGTAAATTTTCATTCGGTTGTTTAAGTCAGAATACTTCCAACGAGCCATATTTGGTAATAAAGGATTTTTTACCAACGTTGCCCAATATAAATCTTCATTTGATTGTTTAAGTTGGAATACTTGTAACGAACCATGTTTGGCAACAAGGCTTTCTTTATGTATTACGATTAAATCAACGTTGCCGGTTTTAGATTTTCAATAGGTACGTTAGTTAAATTGGAATACTAACTTGTGGTATGTAAGAAGTTATGGTTTACTACAAAACCAGGGTTGCCATTTTTATTTTGTATTTAAGCTGGAGTAATTGAAAGTATTCTTGGAAAATATACCATTCAATATTTGGTACAAAAATGTTTACTCAGTTTTTAAATGCATGTAATTGTAATACCCAAATTAAATTGAAATAATCATGGCTCCCTGTTGACCAAGAACATTGGGAATTCCTGAATGTGGAATTTTTATTACATTTGTAGAATTCTTATAACGTTTTACCTACTATTTCTGTAGAAATTAGTTCTCATGCGAACTATACTAACTTGCTATTTTTGTATGTTAGGAACAATATCAGGAATACTCACTCACATAATTCGTCCATATTTTATTTATCCTCAAATTGGCCACGGACGTTTGGCAAATTTCCCTTTGTGAAATTAACTTTTGCTTCTTCAAAAATCGAGGTTATGCAATCACACGTCGATTACACAAATTCCGTCATGTTTCGCAGACATACCTATAAATGCATTGCTTTTTGTTCCTCACTTCATTATTTTTTGACAATTTTTTAGTGTTTGTGTTCTACAAGGCCGAAGGCTCTTTGGAACCCGCACAAAAATTCATTGATAACAACAGAAAACTTCCAAATAGACCATAAAACATTCGTAAAAAGTAAAATTATATCAATTTAAGGCAAAAAACCCTGGCCAACTAGGACCCAAATAAAATACAAACGGATCAAAACAAAAATCAGATTTCTGGTTTTGAAACTATTTCTACTCTTAAGTTTTCGAATTAATTTTCAACGCTTTTTAGACTTTAAAACCAAAGTACAAAAGAAAACCAACCGGAATTTTTTCTTCTTCTTTTTACCCTCTTATACCTTTACAGTGTTTAAAATTACAATTCATCTACCTACGCAATAAACTATTAATTACAAAGCCATAACATTCACCTTGTTATGCAGATTGTTGTGTTATGAGTTATGATAAGACAATCAGACAAAACTGCATTGTTTAGAAATAAGCCGTTCGATTCTCATTTCAAATAAACAATGAATAATCCTGCTTTCGTAGCCAAAACACTAACATGCAAACATTTTGCTCTTCATTAGACAAAACATTAAGGTACAAAAACACGGTGCAATCAACATAAATATTTCTAATTTTAACAACTTTAACGATAACATCGCGAGTGAAAATACCTTCGTATTAATTTTTCGCTGTAAATGAAACACCGAAGTTTCGAAATAGAAATACCAACAAACAAAATTAAAATATGTTTTCCACTCTGGCTATTTTTAATTTATCCACCTACAGCTTCAGAAAGGGGTAATTAATTGTAATACCTTTCTACGTGCCTGAAATTTAAATTGCAAATTATTAGAAGTTCGCCCCCGGTTTTTTGCAAGTTGGGGGAGGTTTCTGTATATATTTTTTGCTAAGTAACTGTGCAATTATTAAACAATTAGCTGTGTAGTAATCAGTATCAGTAATTTACTAGCGTTTTAAGGTAAAATAAGACGTTTAAGAATTAGCTAAATAGTCAAATTCAATAATTATTCGCAACAAATCTTTTCAAAATTAATCGACTTCAAATAATTATTCAACAACAGAGTTAAGAACAAACTAACAAGCATGGTTGGTTAGGTACAATGTAGTAAAGTGATTCGATAATCATCAAAACGAAAAAACGATGCGCAAATAGGTATAACCTAATTTCACCTATCCAGTGGCGTAACCAAGGGGGGGCCCAGGGGGCCCAGGCCCCCCTCAAGATCAAAGTTATTAATCAAAACAGTCTCTAAGATGTGACCAAAAATGCAGGGTGAGTGTATTATGTTGGGTCCCGTCGAGTGCATATGTATTTCTGACACAATTGTTAAACAGTGGACTGGGCCCCCTACAAACTACGTGTTAAACTTTAAACAGTTGACTGGGCCCCCTACAAACTACGTTTCTGGTTACGCTACTGCACCTATCAGAAAAGCGTTAATCAATGAAAAGTAAAACCTATAACACTTAAAATGTTAATTCAAAGCAACTGACATGGCACGTAAACATGAGCACACGCACAACCAGTCAAATTAACTAGTTACCAATACAAAAAGTACAAAAACTAACCAGCAATATTTCTTTACGTTCATTATTTTGACAAAGAATCAACAAATTCATTTAATGGAGGTAGTTTTTCCCTGATTTTCTATTAAAAAGTAATCTAAAAAAATTATCGGTAAACGATGGCAAATCTGCGAGCCCGTTCTACTTCCAACCTTTATAATTTTGCTTCTTTCATATTCACGTATTGTCTTAATGAAGTTAATTTGGTCGAGTGGATATCATAATAGAACCAGTTAATTTTAAATTAAGCTGCCTTTTATTCATGACGCAATTATGTCTTGTTTAGTTGAATTTAAATTGGAAAAGTTTTGTCCTTTGCCATTTCATGCAACGTGTCCAGGTTTTCGAGTTTTTTTCACTCTGAAGTGGAAAACCAAATTTATGTTGTTTGTTTTTTCATGCTTCCTCTTGTTTGCCTTTCGAAATATGAAAATTTACCCTCATTTGGTTAGTTTCTGAAAGTTGCAGCGATTTTAATTAAAAATCTAAAAATCATCTCTCATAAAAGTACATGCTTTAGTTAAGAAAAGAATTCCAGTTTCGTATCGTAGGTATTTATATCTCATAGCAGTCATAGCATTCGGATCAAATATCAAAAGCAATACGAAGTGAATACCGAAGCTCTAAGAACCACAAAGTTCATATTCAATTCAAGTTTTTTATCAAATTTCTTACGATCTTCTTGAAAAATAACTTCGAAACATGTAAAGAACTAAACAAATTTGAAAGCCTTAAAGCAACAAAATTAAAGTTAATAAAAGGGAGTCTTCAACGCAAAAAGATTTTATGCAAACAAGAGACGCGCTTATTTCGATTACTTTCAAACATTTAATCAAGCTGTCTTTCGGAATTATTTAGTAATGTAAGTCACGAATAAATATAAAAGATAAAAAGAAAGTTTCTATTTAAACAAAATGTTAATTACAAACGATACAAATATAATCTCTGATTAAGTTTGTGCCCCAGTCTATGGTTAGTAATTAATTATAAGTAATGAAATCAACATAAAAAATTTGACAATCAGCTTGATATGAAAGCAATCAACACATTTGAAAGGGCCTTTCGTTGAAAAACCAAGGTTAAAGATAAACTATAATTCACTCATAATATAGGTAAATACAATATGTATAACAGAAAAAAAATGCATAACGAAAAGCAAAGTTTGGAACAAAATCAATATTTTTTTAAACTACACGAACGAGTTTTTTGTACACAAACTGCATCTTCATTGTTGCAAAACTGTCGTAACACCATTGCGTATCTTAAGGTATCATACTTGGGCCACTTTTGTTTTAAACTACATTAACAATTTACCAGCAGCACACACACTACTACGTCAGCTGAAGACCCTACATCCTACAATATTGTAAGTTGCGGTTCTATCGTTTCTCAAAAGCCTAAAAATATTACTAAATAATGCCACAAGGTGGTTGTATGCAAATCAATTTTTGCTATTGCTAATAATACAATTTTGTAGATTGAAAATTTTAGTGTAAATATTCTCAGCTCAGGTGCTACCAACCAATAAAGATACAAAATTCCTTGGCGTTTACCTAGATTAAACCGCCATGCAGCAAATACATAGACTGTTTTTGTTCTAAAATTATCTGCAATTCGTAATACATGATGTATTACGAACCTAAACAAAATATTTGTCCTTCCAGATTCTATAGCGATCATTGTAAATTACTGTTCTTTTATTGCTTACTATAAACCTTGCTACGTGAAGCAAATAACGTATCTACAAATTACAGCCAACAATACACGTACAAAAAATACCTTTGTAATATCCTGCCAATGTTTGTCGATATCCATCTAAATGTTAAATAATGGTAGCAAAGTGCACAATTTGATCTCTTCAACAGCTAAATACAGAAGCAGCAAGTTAATAAAGCCCATAAAGAATGAAATCGATTACTTCTTGCCTTCATATTACAAATTACAGGTTCTGGAAATAACACTTTCGAATGCCATATTTATATCTTCTGCTCTAACACTTTTTCAAGTTCAAATTTACAACTAACCTGCCTCAAACAGAGTCAAATCCTAGTACATGGAGTAAGAACATCGGAGAATATCAGGCGAGTATTATAAAGAATAAGTTCATAGTTTTCCAGTATTAAACTAACAATAGAAAAATGCTACGAATATACCATACATTTACCTACATTATTTGGGTATGGATTTTAGAATTGTCTGGAACACACTAGAAAACCAAGAACCAAGAAACCCAAAATCGCAAAAATTACTGTCAACAAAGTAAAAATGGACGGACTATATGAAAAAAAGAATTACCGTTCCACTAGCTTCATATCACAAATTAAATAAACCTAAGCCATCAGAACAAGAAGAGCTTAGGAAGAACTAGGGCACCATAGACCATCTGCAGGTTTTGCGAAAACGAATAGAGAAATGTACAGAATATAATATACCTCTACATTATATTTCCTTGGCTTCAAAGAGACCTTAGATACAGTCGAGTTATGGACAATACATTGGGCCCTAAATAGCGCACGAGTTGACACAAGAAATAAAACATCAATGGAAAATAGTTACGAAGACGTTCCCTACCCAATAAAAATAGAATAAAAAGCGAACATCCAGAAAATCAAAACTGTCCCCGAAGTAGTTTGAATATGGTACAAAAAAAAAACTAGAATGGGATAGGCGAGATATAAACAAATACAAAAGGAAAATATCTTAGCTGATGATGTGGTTCTTATTAGCAGAGATTCCAATGAACTAGTAGACGTGTAAAGGCAACAATGGTGTAGCAAAAAAACATTGGCTTATAAATGAACTTGATAAAATAATATCCATCATGTCTAACAGCACAAAACGGTTCACAATAGATACGAATCAAAACATATCCAGACATTGGAAGATTACGTATATATCCACGGAGAGAGTAAGGGCAGCAATATAATCGCGGAAATTAACAGAAGAATCAGATTGAGTTAGACTTTTAGACTTTTAAATTTAAGTTCCGAATTGTATGAAAAAAAAAAGAACCTTAATGGCATTAACGGTAAAAATACTGAAAACCTAAGCACAACATAGAGTGCTATGGGAAAATTTATGCTTGGTATACGTCTTAGAAACAGGATCAACAATGTAATAATTAGAAACAACACTTAAGTACTTAACTGACATTATGGAACGAGTTACAATACAAAAATACAGTTGGATAGGATATATGGCAAGAAATGGTAGAACTACGTACAAATCGAGTAATAACAGTGGAGAACTACCGCATACGGAAGAAGAGTTGGAACGACATAGGAACCGTATAAGATAAAGTAGTTCCGAGAACCTTGAAGGAGGCCTATGTTAAGCAGTGGTTGAACCAAATCTGAGGGAAATATCAGAAGAAGAAGGGCTGAAAGTTCCCAACAGCTTTCAGGACCAATCAATAGATAACAAAACTTTTTAGACAAATTTCAATATCTATGGAGTACATATAATAAATAACGTCAACAAAACCAAAGTGGAGATTAAGGCTTTAGGAAACGAAAGCTTTTAGGTTCTCCGTGAGGTTTTCAAATCTAAAGACATACAAAAGGAACCTAAAATCAAAATTTACAAGGTCACCGTGGGACTAATACATGTGCAGGAAAAACATGATTGCAAAGATGAAAATCAATTCCATATTTTTAAAAGGAAAATATTAAAACACATTTATGGAGGGTTGGAGAAAAGAAACGGGCAACAGAGAATTACAAGAACTGTATTATAATGATATACAAATCAGAATTAAAAGGCAAAGCCTAACCTCGACAGGGCACATGTTTAGAATGTACTGACAAACAGGATACCAAGGTGCATTGAATGGAAAGCCTGACGGACGAAGTCAGGAAAAGAAAAGCAGCAGGCAAAAAGCAAGTGAAGAAATTGTAAAGCAGGCCAAAGTTCTTCAGAGCCTGTAATGCCACATAAGTAAAAGAAGAAAAAGTCGAATATCACAAATAGCAACTCTATATTTACTCAAATAAAGGCCACTTACAAAACGTATTTCGATAAAACAACTATAAAATTAATAAGATAACTGAAGTTACGTAAATATTACAAAACTGAAAAGAAAAATCAAACAGATAGTTGTTAATCCACCAACTCTTTAGTAAAATTTTTGAACGAATGTATTGCGCACTTGCATTTAGTTGAGGTATTTATGACAATGAAACAATGATTCACAATAAACTTAAGTAAGTAAATATATAACACCGTAATCGACTACATAAAAGTGAATTACTAAGAAAACGACTTAATCTACAATTTAAACTCGTAAACAAAAATACAACCATTTTTCATTTCAAGATATGTGATGCAAGAACAATAAAATTACGGAGGATATGTTTATCAATTTATAGTGGGCTATAACGCGAAATAAATTATCAGAATTTATTTTATCAAGCCAATTGCGTAATAAATGCACTTAATGTTTTTTAATAACGCACATTCGAGATTAATTTAATAGGAAACGTTAAAGAGGGCTACAATTTTTGATTCTGCTTGAGCTAGCGTTGGATCCTCATTCGTTTTGTTATCCAATTTCTTATAGCGGTTTGGCTTGCGTTGTAAAATAGCTTATATATTTGGGAATACTATTCAAGTATATGTCTGTAGACTACTTGACACGCACGCTACAGACATATGGAGAGAAAATCGACAACGCCCTGTAAAGGACAGGCCACTTCGAGAAGAAGAATTCAAATATAAATTGGCATGTTTGTGAAAAAGGGTCCCGTAAATGTTTTACAGCTACAAAAAAATCCAGTAAAAGATTAAAAACATTTATGATGAAATAAAAGAAAATTGTGTGGTATAAATGCTAATCAGTAATTCTAGGGCAGAAAAAAACGTTATTTATGCAGGCCAGTAGAGACTTTTATTAATAAATTAAGAGAGACCTTAATGCCTTTTTCATACGTGGTATACATAAATCAAAAGGCGATTGTATCACACGAATGTCGTCTAAATATCTGATGAAGCAGGCGAGTTAACACCAAGAATATCCTGTAATTAAATATCAAATTCTTCTTGCAATAATAGTCTTTCGACATATTTTTATCTACAGTGTGGCCCTGAAGTTCGAATATAAATGGGATACCTTTTGTCATAACTTTTTCGTTCAGTTTTAACCTTGGCCCTTATATAACGTGTCCAAAAAATTATTTCTTTTTCTCGTAATAAGTAGAAAAGCATCTACATATTTGCTCCAATTTGATTAATCAACCTTGCAAAAAAGATTTTTCCACTCTTTTTCACATATTTTTTAAATTTCTAAGTAGTGTTGATAGTAATTTCTTCGCACCTTTATTTAAAACTTAACTGTAAACGACATTTGTAAAGCAAATTTTGCTAAACCTCCCATTTTACATAAGTCAAAAATTGCCTGAATTGGTAAAATCAATGAATTCGATTAAAAAAACTTAAAAATCTCGCTTGGCCTTCACCGGGATAGAACCCAAGATCTCTGGTTTGAGAAAGTCTAAATAATCTTTATTTGTGGAAACTATTGTGTATGTAGATCGCGAGGCTGCAGGTGATTTTAAGAGCAGAAAGGATAATCAAGGTTCATCAAGTACTACGTAAAAAAACTGTTGAGCAAAGTTGAAAGAAAGGTAATAATAACGATGATTTTGCTAACCAGTGGAGAAAAATTTAAAATATTTGGCTATAACAAACGTACAAACGTAACAAACGCAGCCAAAATATGCCCATAAAATTTTAGAACAAAATAGGGATTTGTATTTGGTTTTTTGGGTTGATTTATTAAAGAACCTGTAATTTATAATCACTTTTGGCAAAATATATTCAGAGATGAAGCTGTGTCCAGCATAAATTTAACAGTTTCTTCATGAAATTCTAATTTTGGAGGCAATAAAAAATTACTGAAAGATACCAAAGCCAACTTAGAAAACAACCCTGCTGCCTTTTTTTTCAACAAAACATTAATGGTGAATAATTCGTATAACATAGAGTTACACAGTGATTAGATTGGTCCCTTCCATATTTTGTGAGTTCCCCACGACAAAATGTTAGAATGATTTAATATGTGAGCGGAATGAAGTAGAAAAAATGTGCTTTCAAAAGCAGGAACATTAATCTTAAGTTAATGAAATATCATATTTATGTACTTTCTATCTTTCTATAAGTTTTTGATAATATTCTTAAGACGAAAATTAAAAAATCCTGCGATAAATAGCAATTTCATTTCATTTTATGAGCGTTTAAAAAGTTGATTTTCATTAGGAAAAATGTATTTTCTCATTTTTGTAATACGAGGGTCATCCAGAATCTAATACCAGTTTTACTTTTAAACAAAAATTATTCAATCACTTAACAATATATTTTTATTTTTCAACATTATGTATGAACATTAATTTATTTTTCTACATAGTCACCACCCAAGGCTAAACATTTTTCGCAGCGTGAGATGTGAAACTCTCCCGCCTGCTCGTGCAACCACTTATTCACAGCGAATTTTAACTAATCACTGTTTTCATTCAATCAATGAAGTGGCATCATTCCCATTCGCCGTCTAAACCAAAAAAATTCAAACAGACACTGTCTAGCCGAAAACTTATGGCTACTGCTTTCTCCCCTTCCTGTCGTACATCAAATTAAATAAAAAATCCTATCATATCTTTCATTTTTGAGGCTCAGTTTACATGTTTATAGGCATTAATGGCCACCTATTTTGAATTAATTACTGAACTTCCGAAATTCAAGGATAATTCTCTATCATGTCTAATTATTAATTAATACTATTTGTCAATATATTCTTGAGTATGAAAATATGCAAAATCAATCTTTTGGACAACTTATACTTATAAGACGAGTTAATGACAAAAACTGTTTCAAAGGTTTTGATAAAATAGGAACTTTTTGAATGCTGATTATTTACTAAATGTTAATGATAACAGTTTCCTATTGGTATTAGTAGTCCTGAATGACTATACTTTTCTAAGGGCGGGTTGCACAAACATGATTTAACAGCTTGATCAAATTAATCATTCGTCAAAGTGAACAAAATCGAATCAAAATTCCAATACATATGGCAAATAACACATTAGTAAACAAAAAATGATGCTCTTTTGTCAACTTTGATCATTCGTTAATTTAACAAAAGCTTTGTGCAACCGGCCCTAAATGTTACATAGTTCTGACGCAAACCTAAAACATAAATATGCACGTTACACAGATAAACTGCATCAGAATTTCCACTGAAAATAGGTTTTCTATTAGCTTGATTTATCCATGAGCAAAATATTTTTAGATTTCTGACTATCAAAGGGGTACAATTTGTTTTATAAATACTATTTATTGGAAAATAAAATATTATAGAATAATTTACAGGGTGTAAGCGATACTGTCGAACATAGGAAAACATAATGAAAAAAATTACTACATATCAACTACATCTTTGTATATTGAAATTTTATCACTTGCTGCTTGCTGATAAGCACATTCCAGATTCTGTTAGGAAGTTAGGAATTTATAAATGCCCCTGAAGTTTGGTGGATTTCTATAAATATTTCGGAGTATGCATAAGCAGCAATGGTAAATTAGATCTTGAAATTTAAAAAAAGTGGGGACTACTGCGAGATTGTTTAACGCGATTAAATCCACATTTTTAGGAAAAAAAGGTACCAAAAGAAGCAAAGACATAGATGTTCAAGAAATTGGTGGTGCCGGCGTGGACAACAACGAAAGAGCATAAGAACAAAATCAGAAGTACAGAGTTGAGATTCCTTACAAGTTCGGTTGGTTGGGTCATATACACAGCATAGACAATGGAAGAATGGTAAAAATGGCGTACGAAGCAAGAATTCCAGGGAAAGGCAAGAAAGACGCCTAAGAAGAAGCTGGAGCGAACAGGTGAACTAGGCAGTAGAAGATAGGGAGCAAAATGGGTTAAAGCACCAAGAACAACACAAGATCGAATGAGATGGAAGCAAATATGTATGTATGAAATTACTAACCAAAGGGGACAACTCAACTCAATAGCAGGCTTAGGATTTAATACAATAACTAAATAAAAATCAGCTAGATTTAGGAGCGAAATAAGAATTAATTAATTAATCTTGACATATTTTGACTTTGAAAACAAAGTTAGTATTTTAAAAATTGTATCACTACAACTAACATTTTTATAATAAATAAATATACATAAAGACAGACAAACAAACATAACAAGAATTTTCCAAAACGTGGTGCTAAAAAAATTTGGTCGGATTAACCGATATTACTAACTTTGGTGTCCCCTCAAATCATATGACATAATTACAACTGTACTTGTATTACGTATATCAAATAACCAAGTGTAAATAATATCGTAAATTAAATCATCCTTGTTTATTAATAGAAGTCTAAATAACCTGCTACTATTTCAATTTTCAAAACGAGGGGGGATTAAAAATAAACAATACTTAATTACATCGCCCTATTTTCAATCCTAAAAAGTTTGGATTAACTATGCAACTTTCTGCCAAATTATGCTTGTATATGAAGCATATTCTTCCCCTTTTATATTACAAGTTTCACCTCACAAGCTTTTTTGTGGTTTTATATAACACCATATAAAAGCACATAAACAAAGAAAGGTGTGCTATGTAAAAAATTATTAATATAGGAATTCTACGTACAAACAGTAAATATTCATTTGAACAAAGAAAGCGTTACGTAAGCTACGACTCTAGCGAGCGAAGAAAATGCAGCTAGAGAATTTTATCTAATGGGTATCACGAGGCAGGACGTGCTGTCGTTGTCAAGTAGTAAGATTAGGTCACTAAAAGGCTGGTTCAATGCAGTTTTTAACTATGTAATAGCTGAGACTGAGGATATCCTCAAGACAATTGCTATGTCGTTTTCCGTTCAATGAGACTCAACGGAAGGGGAGACACTTTACGATTTTTTTATGAGCATTTTGCAATACCAGCTCGTATGTTGCTAACACTTTACATCAGCAAAAAGTGTTAAAAAAATTTCCGACTTTACGTTACATCGTATTTTTTACGAGTTTTTGCCCTGGCTAGATGGTGGAATTGGCAACATAAATTTTGTAAAAACATGATTGGTACAATAAGCATTTTAGAGGAAAGAGGGTTGACTATAGTACGACTGCGCAACTCGTTTTAGGTACATCACGATTCGTTTCGAACTAACAAAAATTAGTACAAAAATAAATTAAGTAGCAAACATCAAAAGAATTTTAGGGCTTAATTATATTTTAAAACGTTTTAACTTAAATGCTTGCTCTGTAGATGAGAGTAAGCCCAATAAAAAGCTATTAAGAAGTTTTAATTGAAATTTAAAACTGGAATTTGAAGTTTAATACTGAACATTTTTTTTACGTATTTATTTAATTATGGATATTAATCAAGCAATTTTAAACAACGATTGCAGTTGAACAGTAGCACAAAACTGTACTTTAAGACATATGTAAAATGGCGACTTGTGTTGGCTGGCATTCGATCCATACTACTTAAAGAAAAGGTTCGAAACGGTTTAACATGCAATTTAGCAAGCAGTTTACCAAAACATTTAACGGGATATCATCTCATTTTACTTGTTACAAAGTATATTTCGCTAATTAAATCTGTAAATATGGGTAGGTCCGTTTGAGCACCACGTTTTAGTATTGATTTGTAATCAAAGGATTTCGAAAACGAAATATCCCAGTAGTTTTGATTTTTGCCCATTTTGGCGTTACACAAACAACACATATTTCGATAAATTGATGCAAAGCTTAGCGTTAGTTACGACGCTTATGTAATAAGACACGCCCTTAGGGACCAAGTAATTTCTATTTTCTTCCCAGTATGCACGTATAATAATAGTTAAGGGGATTCCCCGATAGGCCTTGTTAATATGTAGGTGATGTTGTAATATAATGCCCCACAAAATGGTTTAAAATATAAGTTTTAAGTAAAGCAAAGGCTTGATTTTAATTAAAAAATAATATCTTACGCTCGAAAAAATTTAATTTAAGGGTGATTGAAAAGTAATCCCTTAATATTTCAAGAACACCGTCTTAGATCAACAAATCGAGAAATAGCATTACTTTAATCTTCTCAATTCCGCCCACTGGTCGATGTAATAAATCGGGTTAAGGTTATCCTCAAGCCATCAATTATAAAATTTTCCACCATAATTCTAAATTTGCCATTTCCATTTCGGCTTATTTTTTTAAAAACAATTCAATCGGTAACAAGGTTGACGATGCACCCATTGCAATAAAGCAAATAGAAGTTAATTAACTATTGAAATTGAACATCCAATTTTAATTAAACTGGAAGGATTTGAAACAAATGTGCTAAAAAAAAAAAGCGAACGTCCAAAATTAGGACATAGCATCCATTCTGGGGATTTTTACATAACACATCGCATGCACCCCAATGCATGTGTGCAAGAGAAACAGTTAGATATAATTCGAATGGCGGCGAGTGGGACCGCAAACAAATGAGTCCGGAGCCGGCTGTTCCGGGGGGTGGATCCAATGACGAGCAAGTCTATTGGAGTTCAGGGGGGTGTTCGTCTGTATTGATCAACTTCAACGAGGTCACCGGAGAAGAAGTAGCGCCTCGCAACAACGAGACGAAGAATGTACAAGGAGAAATGAAGGTGCCGTTTCCGTAGAAACTGCGGAAAATTAACAAAGTTAGGCTCTACTCGCGAAATTTAAGCAGAGATTAGGTGGATCAAAACGAGTACTTTAAGATTAACAATTAGGTCTTTAAATGTCATATGGGAAGGACGGGCGAAAAATTAAAACGAAATGAATTTCTAGGACACGAGGAGTGTTCGTATGGATGGCCTTTTAGAGGAGGGATACTTGGTATAAAATGAAAACCATGTCGTAAATTAAAGGAAAACTTCAATTTTAAGTAAGGATTCCACGTTCCTTAATTCGACTGTTTTCTGGGGGGAAATGAGAAAAACAAGTGCTTGATAAAGGGAAATAATGGTTATTAAAAAGAATTTTTCTAATTTAAGAATCCTTCAGAAAAAATATATAAACTTATAAAAAACCCCTCTGCCTTCAGTTAACAGCTATCTACGGAGCAAAGCTCTGTGCTTTAAATAACTGGCATTTTAAAAAATATTGAGGTTGTTTCGCCCCACTAATAAAAGTAAAAATGTTAGCTTTCTCAAATGTCTGTCAGTGTATTGAGTTCCAAAAAAACGCACAAAAAATGTTAAAAGATTTCTAAACTCTTTTGTATACTGTCATTCAATAAGAAAATATATTTTAAGGAGAGAATGTTCATGGAATTTTAACTCTTTTTTAAATTTAATTATTAAGTCTACAATTAAATGAACCGAACGGGAGCTAACTTTTAATTGTATGAGAAGAGAACTTTGTTCCAGCTCAATCCTATTAAATAAAGCCATTTTATCAGCATGGTTGTGATGGTTAAAGCTCCGATTTATAGGCAGAAAAAAAGGGCCAAATAGGCGCCTATACAGGCAGGAATTTTTGATAAATAGGCAGCTAAAATTCGAAATAGGCAAAAATATAGGCAAAAAGGCGAATTTAAAAAAAACTTTTTTAAAGTCATTTAGTTGTTCTAACTTGCAGAATAACGGTTATAAAATTTATTCTTTTATGTATCAGCATAATAAAACTTTTATTTTGGGTTTATTATTTTATTTTTCAAAGCTCAGACTGAGAAAGTATCCACGCACAAAGTTTTGAAGACATCTCGAAGGCAACTCTTACTCTTTTCACTACTTAAATGCAAATGAAGTGCACTTTACGTTCATAAACTTTTTCGACCCCTCCCGCACAATTACCACAAATATGAAATAGAAATACGTAGAAATATTACAATGTAAATACACAAATTTCTATTCATCCTCCGACAATAAGGGAATTAAGGAAATTCCCCACCCTTAATAAATTCCAGAAAGTACAGATGGACGAGTTTTAAAACAGTCTACCTGTTCATTTATTGCTGAAACCCATCGACCTTATACTACTGGACAGAGCCTTCCGTGCTGAAACTGAAGCCAAGAATGTAAGAGAAATAATATATCGTCGTCCTTATCAACCGCCGGGTTCTGAAACAGTCATGCGCAAGTAAAATTAGGTGGCAATGCAGCGATCGTCTATGGTGCGGTACAATTTAGCGTAAACTTGTATACTCTATTTCTGTTACTCTCATTGTCGTTGAGTGAAACGCAAACCATTTGTTGATGTTGAATAGGTATGTACCTACGCTGCCTACCATTTCCACATTAATGGCGGTTATGCTCAGCTTGTAGTGCTTGACGTTTTAAAGTATAAATAAAGTTGTTTTATTCATCGCGTTTCATTGAAAAAATATATTAAAATTGATTTAATTAAATTTCTAAAATAACCACAGCAAAAGTAGAATATACTCTAGCAAGATATACAGCACCCAGTTTAAATTCAAAATCGTAATTCTACCACCGAATTTTTCGCGTATGCGCAGTAGATGCAAAAGGGACTCATGAGAAAATAATCTTGGCTTCACTTTCCACCTACTGCTGGTATAGGGAATTATCTGTCCAGTAGTATAAGGTCGATGCTGAAACCCTTGAGAAATTATAGTCTACAATCTCTCAAGGCTTACTTACGGCTTACTACACCTCACACTGTGATTGTGTGGGTAGTGTTTCTTAAAAAAACTTTGTCTCAGAAACGGAAAATAAGCCATTTTTGCTACAATTTATAAAATATGGCATGGAATTTAATAAAAAGGCAACAATAGGCATCCAATGTAAAAAAAAGGCAAAATAGGGCAGAAAACAGGTAAATAGGCAAAATAGGCAAAAAAAGGTATTTTGCCTAAAATCAGAGCTTTAGTGATGGTGTTCAACTGAATCAGGTTCAAAACGAATTTAAAAAAAGCATGTAAACCTCAAATAATTATACCAATAAATGTCCAAAAAGTTTTTTAAATTGATGGTTAGATTTCGTTGATTTAAACAATAAGACTTTCGCTGGGAAAGAGTAAATAATACTTCAGATATATTCAATTTATGCTAATTTGAGAATACTGCAAAACCAAGGTACAATATGGAAAACAAATTTCACAAAAACAAAATATAAAATAAAAACAAAAATATGGGAAAAAATTAAAATGCAATGCAATACCAAACAGAAACACAATGATCAAGGAGTTTATGGCAGTCTGCCAGTAGAAAACCAAATCGCCATCTACGATCATTCATAATCTTTTCATTCGTTTCCCAAAAAAAGAAACTTAATGCAAAACCCAGTGGCGGATCCAGCGGGGGGCACAGGGGGCAATTGCCCCACCCGAGAATTTATGTTTTAAATATGAATTATTTTTTCTCTTGTTTTTTCAATTTAGTACTTAGTAGTTTCTGCTCTTACGTGGTGAAACTTTGTATTCATTTTAAAGGGTTGAATAATTACTTGGTTTTTAGTTTCACAACTTGGTTTTATTGTCGATGACTATAGTTTCGCTATACAATAGCATCTTCAGATCTACAGTGACTTTAAACTAAACTAGGTGGTATATATACAGGGTGGTCCATCGGTCTGTATTTTTGTTACTCGATTATTTTAAATATGTATTACCGAAAATTGTTTCAGACAAAGTTTATTTTAAATTAAAATGCCCACATAATTTCGAAAGTAACTCAATATTATTACTTCCGGTTTTAGAATAATTGATAGCAACTTTTAATTTTAAAATGGAACACCCTTATTATTTATATTTCCTCCTCTTCATCCCGCTCTCCACCCTTCCCAAATCATTCTGTTTCATAATATATAATTAAGGAGACGCGATGAAGAAGGCGAATGCGCGCTGGTTCTGAAGCAATTATAGGCATCGTAGGTCGTAAGATTGTAGCTCAAGTGCGGTATTGATAGCGAACAGAATAAGCTCTGGATAAGGAGAAGGCACAGAAAGAAGGTTAGTATGATTATGTATGATAGTCAGCTGGAACGAAACCAGAACTGTAATGTAGAGGGGGCGCAAATTTTTTTGGGAACAATGTTAAATAAAGAACATTGAAATAAAATGGAATTTTAATTTTCAACAGAAAGATAATATGAAATATGATTTTAAACATAATACATTTTAAAAATTATTATATATAAATAAAGTGTAAAATACGAAGCTACTTGTCAAAATAACTTTGGTTACTAGGTTACTGAACTTATAAGGGTCAATAGTGTCGACACAAGCTGTATGCAGTTATTATTCTATGAAAGTCTGCCAAAAATGTGTCAGCTAAGCGTTATCAAAGCAATCAAAGCTATTAGCCACCTCGAGACCGGAAACCCTAAATAAATCATTAAAATGAACCATGTTTGCAACAGTTTCAAGTTTCATAATAACTACCTACTAATATCTTCTACTTATTAATTTCAATTTTTATTGTCTGTATTTAGTACACTTAGAAGAGAGATATCAAAAATAAAATTAAATTTCCAAAAAGCATTAGTTTTTCCTTTAGAGGGGGCGCTAACTTCTACAGACGGGGCGCGCGCCCTCCCTGAAATGGTCTAATTTCGCCCCTGTAAAGTAGTGTTTACATTTTACGCAGTACCTATGTACAAGTATTATGTAATATTTATGTATTTCTAATTATCTGTTTTTATTGGTCTTTGTAGGATAAACAACGTTTTAAAAAAATTAAATATGAGCCAAAGAAAAAAATTCAAAACTTTGGATGCATATTTATGTTAAAATATTCTGTTTTTGAAAAATGTTTTTTTTTTGCTTTCTTTCATAATAAAATTTAGTTTTTTTACTTTAATTCGTAATATCCCCCCCCCCCGGTAGAATTTGTCCCGCCTTATCAAAATTAAAATCTGGTCACCTTAAGTCCTAATGCCCCCCCCGAGAAAATTGGCTGGATCCGCCACTGGCAAAACCTCTCAACAAAAAATATATAGAAACATCAAAGCATAATACTTGGGCTTTTTAGGTTTCATTCCACAAGTATATGTATACGTTTACTTTATACAATCAATATACCGGCAACGAATAGATGAATGGACAAAAGACGGACAGAGGAGAAAAGGTAAATTGAAGAGACTAATTACGAAATCAGTACCCTTACAAAGCTAATGTATTTTCCTCGGCAACCCAGACATCGCATTTCAAAATCTGGCGTAATCAAAACGCTTCAAAAAGGGGAGAAAATTAATAAACCGGGCTTCTTTTTGTTTTTCTTTCTAATAACTTTTAATACTCTTCCGAATCATGAAATTCAGATTTTTCCTCGAAAGAAAAATTAATATCTAATTACTTAGGAAAGTTTTTCCGAATGCTATTATTTACAAACAATTTCATTTAAATAACTGAGCAAAAGCGCAGTCGATATTTTTGATGTGTGTAATTTTTTTTTAATGACCTGCCTGTTCTAAAATTAGCACCATTTTCTTGTGCAAAAGGTCAAGATTTTTTCCGATAAATTTTTAATTTGCATTATAAAGTAATTCAAATTAAATTGCCCCGGCACTAATTAAAACATAAGATTAAAAATTACTGCTTTTTTAGCCATGGGACATTTTCATAAAATCTTTGTTCAAAGATTAAAACCAATCTCTAGATTAAGAGATTTTTTAAATTGTTCAAGTCTTTTAAACATGTCCTAGCATAGAAATGCGAATTTTCAGCTTTCCGGAAATTCTTCCATACATGGTCTTCGAATAAATTGCATTAACATGGAAATGGTCAAGGGACCGTCTTGTCACACTTGTCACCCGTTGTCAACTCGTATTTGCCGAGCTGTATTTAGAAAGTCAATTTGGGCTTGGGATCCCACACATTCTGAAATTTCCTGCTACTTTTTTTGGTTACTGAATTCTCTTTGGCACTTTCAGGCTTGAATTTGCCGCAATAATTTATAAATTAATTGTAGAAATCCACGGGCGATCCCAGGTATTTCCAGTTGTACAACAGATTTATTATAGATTTTATAGAATATGCTGAGAGTATAACGATATTTTTCAAAAGCAAGTGCGCAAGAAATTCGAAGACTCAATGTTTGCAACAATTCATTGATTTTCTTTGGATATTATATAATAAATGATGCAGGGCCAGGCGTAGGTCAAGGCGTCTCCTGGTAACAAGAGCATATTACGCATTCTACCTGCATTATGTACGCGAATTTAAATTTTATACAAAGTTTTCACAATCTCTACGAAAACTGCCATGTAATTTTCAGCCAAGCTTGGGCAAATTTAATAATTTTGTTAAACCCTACTCTGCTGTAATATCTTCAGCATGTTTATAGTACTTACAGTAGAGTAACTTTCAGCCCCATTTGAAAGGAATGATTCTAAAACATTTTTATTTCGGAAATCTTCCCACTACTGCTTGGTTAAAAAGTAAAATTAAATGCAAGGCTTTCACCAAGATTTCGATTTTTTTGTTCAGTTAAAAAAAACATTTTGGTATGGATTTTTCGATTACAAAAATTACAAAATTTCACTCAAAAATTCATCTTCAAATATCACCCACAAACGTTCTGAATTTTCAAAATTACAACTATTAATTTGTATTCATTCTTACTAGAAAGAAGAAATCATTTTGTTGGGCTTTTTTTAATTACAAAAATTCACTCAAACTTTTTTTTAATAGACTACCCTAAAGACTAAAAAAATCGTTTTGGTAAACTCGAAAAAATTCAGTAAAAGAATATCCTAAAGGCTTTTAAAAAACAAAAACACATTTTATTATACACTTTGTTTAAATTATAAAAGTTTACTCAGAGATTCGTCAACTTATATAATATATATAATATTTTTCAAAGTTTCATTAATTCTGAAAGAAATGCCCTAAGGGCTTTACAGATAATGTATTTTGCACTATTTTTTTAATTACAATAATTCATACAAGATTCGTCTTTTGTATTTCTGGAAGACGTTGTAAGTTTTCAAATTCACAATTTAATTTTTGATGGAACTGAAAAAATTATATTGCTATTTTTTTTTATTAGAAAAATTCGCTCAAAGATCTGCCCTTTTAAAAAAGTATCTCTGAAAAGTTTTGCTATTATTCAAATTTAAGATTCGTATTTTTAAATATTTCTCGAAAAGGTTCAGATTTTTCAAATTCAAACATTTTTAACAGAATAGGGCTTTCAAAAAAATCATTTGGTTATGCACTTTTTTAATTACGAAAATTCCCTTTAAATATTTGTCGAAAACATTCGAATTTTTTAAATTCTCAACTTTTATTTTCCATTACTTTTTGATATAATATTCCACCATTTTACAATAATTTTTTTGCTACAAAAATTCGCTTTCTTAATGAATTATTTCTCGAAAGGGTTTTGATTTTTTAAATTTAATCTTTAGCAAAATTCACTCGAAGATTTGTATTATTTTGTATATTTCTCGAAAAGGTTCAGATTTTCCAGATTCAAATTTGAGTTAATTTTTAATAGGTAGAATAATTTTGGGTCTTTTAAAAGAACATTTGGTTATGCACATTTTTCAATTACGAAAAATCCCCCAAATATTCGTCTTTTAAGTATTTCTTGAAAAAGGTTCAGATTTTTCAAATTCACAACTTTTCATTGTCATTAATTTTTGAGGCCTGTAAAAAATCATTTTGTTGCGATTTTTTTTATAACAAAAATTAGCTCGAAAAACCCCTTCTTTTTAATGAAATATTTTTTGAAAAAGTTAAAATTTTCGAATTTGATTTTAACAAAAATTTGTTTTTTAAAATCTCTTAAAAAAGTTCGGATTTTTCAGCCACAATTTTTAAACTTCACTTTTTGAAAATAAAATTCTAATGGCTTTAAAAAGATCATTTTGTTATGACTTTTCTTTAAAAATTAAAAGAATACCTCAAGGTCTTTAAAAAATCATTTTCTTAGGAATTTTTTGCCGAAAGTATTACGAACGTCCACTCAAAAATTCATCTTCTGATGATGATATACTTTAAAATTGCTTTTAATTTTCATTGATTTTTAAAAGAACACCCTAAGGGCTTTAAAAAATCATTTTTTTACGAATCGTTTTACTGCAAAAATTAACTCAAAGCCTTTCGAAAGTTGCAGTTTTGGTTCTTTACTATTGCTCTTCAAATTCATAACTTTTAATTTTAATTAATTTTTGATAGAATAACCTAATGGCTTTTAAAAAAAATCATTCAGTTACAAGCTTTCTTTAAATTACAAAAATTCCGCTCAGACTAGTTTTTACTGAGTTTTCTGGAAAAGTTCGAATTTTTCAAATTAAGAACTTTTAATTTTCATTAATTTTTAAAAGAATATCCTACGGGCTTCAACAGCATCATTTTCTTAAAAATCTGTTGCCGAAAGTATTGCGAATGTTAAATCAAAAATTCATCTTCTTCAATAATATCTCTCAAAAAAGGTGATTTTTCAAAAGGGCTTTAAATAATTATTTTGTTACGAATCTTTGTTATTACAAAATTTTTCTCAAATGTCCTTTTTCATGAAATATTTTTCGAAAAAGTGTGGATTTTTCAAATTTAATTTTTACAATAATTCGCCCACAAGTTTGTTTTCTTTAATATTTCTCGCAATTAATTTACAAAAATTCCCTAAAAGACTTGTTTTAACTATCTCTCGAAAGAGTTCGGATTTGTCTTTCAGTTTTCATTAATTTCTTAAAAGAATATTTAAAAAAAATGATTTGGTTATTGCTTCTTTTAATTACAACACTTTGCTCAAAGATTCGTCTTTTTACATATTTCTCGTAAAAGCTTAGAACTATAAATTTGCATAACTTTTTAACGAGAATACCGTAGAGGTTTTCAAGAAATCATTTTGTTAAGCACATTGTTTGAAATTACAAAAATTCGTTCAGAGCTCTGTCTACTACTGGAAACAGTTCGAATTTTTCAAGTTTAATTTTTTTAATTTTCTTTTACTTTTTAAAAAAAATCATTTGGTTATACACTTTTTTAATTACGAAAATTAGCTCAAAGCTTTGTATTTTTAAATAGTTTTCGGAAAATTTCAGATTTTCACTAATCACAACTTTTCACAAGTTTTCAGAAAAATAGTTTAATTTTTGAGATAATAACCTCAGGCCTTTAAAATAACTCTTTCAAATTCGCCGCCTCAAAATAGAAAAGCATAAAAGACACCAGTTTCTTAAGGTCCATAAATTTTTAAACGTTAACGTAAACTATATTCCATGCTACAGTAAAATTCACACACCTCATAAGTTTAAGCTTATGTGCACCACATAACCATTTAATCTTCACTAAACGTAAAAAGGAATGATTAAATAAAATCCCTTGCAAGAAAAAGGCGAACATGGAAAACATATTTTTCTTATCTTAAAGTTACACTTATGTGAGGAAACACAATGTCAAAATACGAATAGGAAACTTTTAATAACTTTCAGACACCTATCGTGATGAAATGCATCGGCAGAAAATAGCACAAAGTATAACAGCACGATAGTAGGGATTGCTATCAGAAGGATTATTTCATATATTTCATATGGATAAACATGCAGGCAGCTCGCATTTTTTAAGTAGGTTTAAATTGGGACTTAAGCCAAGCCTTGCTATACTTAAGCCCTAATTTAAATCGTCTTAAGTTATCTAAGCACAAACATCGAGATTTTACCTTTGTTTCGCCACTTCGTTGCTGCGATTACAATCTGCATTCTTTATTTTTTTTGACATTCAAAAAACAAAATTACTTAACAGTTTTAGCAATATCCAAGCCATATTTTGTTTGTTCAAAACTATATAAATTATCAGAGACGAAATAAAACTAAGACGATTTTTAAAGGTCAAGCTTTATACTTTATAACAAAACGTTTAGTTTATCTTTGTCTTCATGAGAATTCGCAGAAAAGAAATGTCTATCGGATTATTCGACAGACCGTAATCCTTAAATAGGATTCCTGTCTGAAGCGGATATCGCAAGGTAGCCGCGTTTCAATATGTGGGCGACAAAACAGCACACGCCTGATACACCCCGTAATTCCTTGAGAGACCCTTCAGCGAGACATCAAAAAGAGAAAGTAAATATAATAAAACACGAAGAGAGTATGTGATGAAATTACTGTAAAACATCAATTTAACATCTTGCAAACTCGTATCTTCGTATTTCTCTTTCCGTACATCTAAACATACAACATAAATAAAATGTCTTTAGATATCGCTTTTCAAAAAGAATATTTGCCCTTTTTCAATTTGTGAGTGAAGACGTTGCTACAAAAAATACAGAGGCCTTATATTATTTAAGTGGACTTAAAGAGTTCAAGTAGGGATTGACGTTTTGTAACAAGAAGCAAGGTACAAAAAGATTCTTTTTGTGAAGAATGCGACTTGATGAAAGTTGGAAGCTCGCAATTACATTTTGCAGGTCGGTACATATCGTTTTTATTAACAAATGCTGTATTGCTTGCATTTGCCATCACTACCTGTGTTGGAACTATTCGAACAGCATAACAAAGCTCCAATATCGATTGTTTCTGCATATATGTTAGTACATAAAACATGCCAATTATAGAATATAATAATAAAGCTTTCATGGGTTCAATACATTAATTCGTGTCTTGGCGTCGATTTCCGCATAAAACGTATAAAAAAGAGCAACAAAACACCCCCTGATTTGAAATTCGGTGAATCTGGTGCACTAAACTTTTTCCAGAATGTTTCGTTTGGTCGTACCATCAACAAAACATGCAAAATGAAAGTGTTTTTCCGAGACGCTCCGACATTTCACGCACGGTGAGGAAATTCTGAATTATTAAGGGCTGTTAAGGTAACGTGAGTTTGAGGTTGCCCGATTATTTAGATACCACTCGTCGACGAAATACAATTTATTCTACGTTAAGTAGGAGTGAAATTTCCGATGTTGGAAGTTTCAGAGAAATCTAGGCTTTGTCGAAAATTCTCGGATCATTTTTCATTTTATTTTCATAAAGTAATATCTTCATAAAGTTTCGAGAAAAAAGTTTGGCGAAGGATTATTTAGTGGTCACGAAGGAAATGATCTTTGTTTACGATGGAAGAAGTCGAAATTTTTAACGTAAAAGTAAAATTAACAAATCGGCCATTCGCTTATGTTCGCGTTATTTTTGTTTAAGTCGCGGCACGATAATATATTAACGTCTAAATTTAGCGCTTTTCCTGGCACATTTAAAGGAGAATTTTAAATTAATCATATGATCAATATTTCATACACCTCGTTTTGCCTGCCTTACAACCTCTACGGTTTTTCAACAATACCAACGGGCAAAGATTTATTATCCAACCGTTATTTAATCATTACATAGAAACAATTTTAACGCCTTATGGAAGATGACAAAATAATATCCCACGTAATAAATACTCACCACCAAAGCCATCAAATGTGGGCTAAAAAATTATACACAACGTACAAAGAGTAAACGATCTTCAAATGACAGTAACTTCTACATTAATTAATCAATTATATATTCGCAATTAGACAAATCCAAACAAGTACATATAGTGCAAGGTACAATTAAAAATAAGAAGACAATAAAATGTACAAGTAACAACTGTTGCTTGTTTCCTTAAAAAAATATTCTCATGCTATTTACGAAGCACTTAGCGATGTTGATACTGGCTTTAATTTTTTATTTGAACATACAACGAAATAAATTATAAAAGGATTATATGTAAGGTTTATCAATTACAAGTAAGCATGACACGAGGAAAACTAAAACCTTAAACATCCATAATACCTGCATATAAATTCTGCTGTTATAAATACTTAAAAGGTCAAACCGGGCGTTTTTTTAGCCCTGTGCAAACTTAATTACACATCAAAAATCATTTACTTGAAAATATGAAACTGAATATCAAAATTAAGGGTTTCTTAATTAATGGTTTTAAGTTACGCAGAAATCTTAGTTTAATAAACGGCATCGAAGAAATGATGTTCCTAAATTGTATGTTTTCCTGACGATAAGAAAAACTCGTAACCACGGGGTTTATTTTACAGTTTTAATTGTGTTTACGATTATATTTTCCCCAATAAAGCAGTTACAGTTGCAATAAAATACCTTTATATGTCGTTATGGATTTATGACATAGCTGAAAGAAACATACAGAAACAAGTTATGTTAGAAAATTATATAACAAAATTTCGTTTTATGTTCGGCCTTTATACTGATTACAGGGTGGTTTAAATCTATTTCCTAGGTTTTTCAAGCATGAACCTCTAGAAGAATTAATTAAGGGTTATAAATATGTATACTGTAAAACAACGTTCATTAACGATTCTTTCCTAAAAAGGGCAGAAAGTTTCAGTCGATTTGCTAGTTTTTTTCAAACTACAGATAATAAATATACAACAAAAACCAGCAAATATTTTCTCCTAAAAAGGGCAGAAAGTTCCAATCTATTTGCCAGTTTCTTCAAACATGGATTTCTAAAGAGATGAACCAAGGATTACAAAATAAATACAAACGGTCACTAAATATTTTCTCCCTAAAAAGGGCAGAAGGTTCCAATCCATTTACATTTTTTCAAACATGTAATTCTAGAGGGATGCGCTAAGGATTATAAATATGTTGTAAAACAACGATCATTAAAATTTTCTCCGAAAAAGGGTAAAAAGTTTACGCAACAAAAAAGAAATCGATGAGTGCTAAAACATACAGAATGAAAAAGCACGAAAGACACTTGGAGAAAACTAATGGTTTTCTGAATTTTTCAGGCAGAAACCCGACGAGTCCGCCATTTTAACCTTTAACAGACACTTAACAAATTTATGGATATTTCGTCCACATCTTTTCAGCCTTCGCGTCGTATTAAAATTTCTAAAATTTACTTTAAGCAACTGTACTTAAAAAGATGCAAAAATACTGATTCGCAATTTTGAAGTTATGAACACCAACCAGAATTGATTACTTTACGCCTGCAAACCACCACTACATAACTACATGTTCTGGAAATGACAGTTTCTCATGGCACCTGCTCTAATTTTTTTCAAGTATTCGTACACCAACACAAACAACAAAACGACGTGCTACACTTAACCTACTCCTAACGAAGTCAATTTTAGTAGAAAGAAAAAACCATTAACAGAAAAGAAAATAAACAAGGGGATACCAGGTGCGCTTTAGGGAAAATAAGGCCACAACTTGAAAAATGGTACTAATATAGCGTAGATCAATCAATGAATCAATACAGGTTAACTTTAATAGTTATGCAGATATTTAATTATTTTAAGCATTAAGGAATTTTACAACTTGAGAACATTGGTATAAGTAGTTACTAATGAAATAATTAAGGTAGATACTAAAAAATAAAATCTGAACAGATTAGCTTATAAGCGAACTGATATTACTGGGTTTAACATTAAGTACAAACAATTAAGGGCAATCATTAAAAATAAAAAATGATAGATTAGCTTACAAAAATTATATTAATGAAGTTGAGAGTTAATAATACATTTCTGGAATTTTATTCGCAGTTAAAAGAGGTCCTAATGGTTTGCCTACACCAATGATATCCGAAAAGGGACTATTAAATAATGGTAATCGTACAGCACAAGGTTTTAATGATCATTTCAAGAATGATTTTGTTAAAAACGTGCAGAATCGTTGGGCGAATTATAGTAGTAACTCATATAATAATGTTTCTGTTAACTGGTTAAATATTTAAGAAATTATAAATCTACAAAACTTTAAAAAAATACTAACTAATTCAATTGATCCTGATCAAACACCAAATAATACAATAAAAGGCTGTCGTGACTTTGGTCATTCCACTTCATTGTATATTCAATAAGGCACTTCTTACAAATACTTTTCCAGCATTGTGGAAAAAGCTAAGATTTGTCCAATCTACAAAGTCATCCAGAATTATAGCCGTATTTCTTTATTGCCGAGATTTGTTGAGGTATTTGAATGCACAATGTTTAATAATATTTATAATCAAATTCATCCAACATATTCTTGCAAACAACGAATTTTCACAGAGAAGGTCAACTGTAACTGCAATTTTATGCAGTTTGCTTTTAATGTTTTTAACAATAAAGCTCAAGTTAATGTATTTAGACTGATTTTTCCAAAACATTTGATAAGGTGGACATGGCATTTTGCTGGAACTTTTGGTTTCCGTACTAATTTCATTACGTGTTTTGCATCATATTTAGATGAAAAAGTCAATATATTGAAGCGGATTTGAATGACGTTCTTACATATATTGCAACATCAGGTGTTCCCCAGGGCTCCAAACTTGGCCCCCTCCCTTCATAATTTTTATTAATGATAGAACGGATGTTGTTAAACCATCTAAATCTCTATTATTTGTATATAATTTTGAATTATATAAAAAAAAAGTAAGGGATAAATCGGATTGTTTAGAATTACAACACGACTTAGACAGAATAGACAATTGGGCAGTTAGAAATATACTAGCATTTAACGTGAACAAATGTCACATATGCAGATATACCACAAATTAAATAATGTCTGAAGTACGAAATTCAGAACGGGTTGCACAAACATGATTGAACAGCTGCGTCAAATTAATCATTCGTCAAAGTGAACAAAATCCAATCAAAATTGGAATGCAAATGGCAAATAACACATTAGTAAACTTTGATCATAAGTTAATCTAACAAAAGTTTTGTGCAACCGGCCCTTAGGCATTAAATTTGACAATAAATTAACATTTAATAATCACATTAATAACATTATTACTCGTTCATATTAGACTTCTTATTAAGAAGCTGTAGGGATTTCCAAAATCGGTTTGCTTTAAAATCGCTATTTGTTAATCTTGTCAGGTCAGGGTTGGAGTACGGGGCAGTTTCCTGGAAGCCTTTTTATAGATTTTCAATAAATAATTTGAAGAATATTCAAAAGAGATTTGTTGGGTATTCTACATTTAAAATTCAATGCTCTTCAACAAATTATACAGAACCGTTGAAGGAATTTCAAATTCAGCTGCTACAAAATCTAAGAACTATTCAACAAATTTTATTGTTACACAAAACTATTCACGGCTTTATTGACGATTCTAAAATTCTTGTAAGTTTACCATTTAACGTTCCTGATTAAAACATTAGGACTACCTGTACTCTTTTCTATAGGTATATGTCCTACAATATTATCAAATATGAGTATTGTTTCTATGTGACGCACTTTAAATGAAATGGGACGTGATCTGGATATCGTTAAAATTTCATTTAACACATTCAAATCAGAATAGGTTAAAATGTAACCGAAAATACGTTTTTTGTACTGTTGCAATTACTATAGTTACTACATATCTTCAGTTTTTTAACCAATATCAACTGCATGAACAAAAACTCAATTTTCAGAAAAGAATGTTCTTAATTTTAACAATGACGGAAGCAAAAAAAACAGGTCTAAAATATATGATAAAAATGGTCTGGATTATTTTCCCAAACTGGGAAAATTTCAACTAAAATCTTCTTCTTCCTCTTATAGCCGAAGCCTAAGCCAATGGCCTGTTATTAACCCATAACTCTGAATTCTGTGAGCCCTCTTTACACTTATGCCTAACTAAAGTGGTAAATCAGATGTAAATAACGCTTGCAGAATATCTAGCCTGAAACTAAAAACCCTTTACTCCTTTAAATTCATGTTTCCTGAACTACATAGGGTGAATCGAGAGGGAAGTGTCAAACTCTAGGAATACAGTGTACATATTACTGTATGACCAAAAATAAGTAGATCCAGAACAATGGGTAAGCCGCACTTGTTCGATTAGGTAGCCACTAAGGTCTCGAAATTCTTTGACTTTAGCTTGTGGGGTGGTTCAAAAGTGAGGCCTACAAATCCAAATTGGACAGATAATCGAAATGCCCTAATTCGCCGCATTTTAAATACTGCTCTTCGCATAAAGGTACATCAAGGTGAACCCAGGAGACCAACATGTGTTGGTTGCAAACGAGCCAAAATAATCTATTGCGATTTAACTTTTTACGGAGTTGTAATTTTCGATATTGTTAGACAATTAATGTGCTAACCCACTCGATTAAACCTCAATCTTTTAACACACAGTAATTCGAAAACAAATGAAAACCATATTGCCATTTTTGGTCATGTACTAATGTGTAGAACGCGCTCCTAGAGTTTGACACTTTCTTCCCAACTCACCCTGTATATCAACTAAGAGACGACATAACAAATTGGTTCAAACTAGAAAGAGAGGGTATTTTCAAAATAAAATATTTAAATCAACCAACCCCATTAAAGTCGCTTGGGGAGCTATTTTCAATTTGTCTAATCGATCAGTTAAACAACAAAATAGGTCTGGTGTCAGTATCGACAAGCCTCGCACTATTGCCAATCATTTTAATAAGTCCTTTAACAATGTGCATTTGAAAGTAGCTGATACTATCAAAGATAAAAATATTTTAAACGATTTTGAACATGAAACCTTAAAAGTTTACTGTATCTAATTCGCTATGTTGAAGAGGAACTCTTTGGTGTCATAAGTAACAAATGGTTCCCTGGGTAGAATGTATACTGAAACTGTCATTGAAATTTGTATTAGGCCCATTACGCTCTTTCTCCTAATGCGAATTCCCAAACACGTTAAAAAAAGCCAATAAGGTTTTACCTACTTTTAAAAAAGGCAATCATGAGTTGTTAGAGAATTGAAGGCCTATTTCTATGGCTTCTGCTTTTAACAAAAGTCTTCAAATGTACGTATTTACATCGACTGGTTGCGTATATTGTTAATGACAACATTATTACAACACATCGGCATGGCTTCTCTGTTAATAAAATTCTTTCTTGCTTTTCACAGACTTGCAACAATTAAAATTGTTATTAATCTTTCACTTTAGAGCAAAAAGTGATGGTTTATTCAGCCTTCAAGATTTTTTTTAGGTAAACATTGTATGTAGTCGGATCATTTGTTGAAAAGTTGTAGGATTTTTACAAGACGGCGAATGTCCTGCTAGGAGATTTTGTGATCTTAGCAAGGCATTTAACTACACAAACCATAATTTGCTATACCATAAACTGTATTAGTATGGAGTTTGTGGAGTTGCTGCCCACTGGATAAAGTTTCTGAAAAAGTCGTACTGAACCCTCGCTGCTTCACACAATGATGGATTAAACATCGAAAATTTTACTTCCGACTGTACTAATGTTAACACTGGTGTCCCTCAGGGTTCATAATTGGGCCAGTACATGTTGTTCTTTACATCAAACCTAATGACGCTTTTACACTTTATACGGACAACACATCAACAATGGTTTCAGATAAAGGTAGTGAACTACTGGAAAATAAAAAATGCAACGCCTTTCTAAATAATATTTATAGCTGGTATGGCAACCACCCCTCACTCTTGAATGTATATTAAATTTGTCGCTAACCTACAAACTCGGTCCATATCCACAACATTAACTTGTATTTAAATATTACAAATTATTAATAACGTTGCATTGAAAGATGACTCTATGGTTGAGTTTCTTGGGGTTTACATTGAAAATAATTTAAGCGTATTGTTCAGGTTTGGCTTCTACAGTCAATTCAATATGTGTACTATTTAGATCACTCAACTGGTGCTTACAATGCGACAGCTTGTAAATCCATATCACATTCAAGGAGAAACCAAATTCAGATATGGGTTTTACTTTTGGAGTTGGTCCATTGTCAAAAAATGGTAATTCGCTGATACTTTTTTTGTAGAAACTTCATTAAGATTTAAAATTCTAACGGAACTGTAACACCATATCAAAAAAGAAGGAGAGAACGATGTAATTACGTTGGGGATAATATTTTGACAAGAAAAAACAAAATACTTTTAATTTTAAATGTGTAACTTGTATTATGTTAGCAAGTTATTGAAACCTTTAATTTCCCCTCTTTTGACATGTGATGCGATCTGAAATGTGACAATTTACACTGTTAAATCAATTTTAAACCAAGTAAAGCCATGAAAGCCTGGTTAAGTTGAGTAACAGTGAACATGTGTGTCTCTTTAAAAGGACGGAACACCCACTATCCTGTATTAAGACAAATTTACTCCTTAGAATCCAGACTTCCAAGAAACTTGCCTATTCTCGTACTGCGTGGGAGAAGCACTGTAAAGAACATGTCAATGCGATTTCCCGAGGGACAATCGGGACACTACTGCAATTTTTACCTCCAAAAGTATAACTTTAGCAATTATGAGGGTTGGCCAGGCGAATTATGATTTTTTTTTCTATGATTAAAGTGGTAGAAATTACAAGGCTGTTAATTTTAGGAAAACACTAAAGATACATACTTTTTGCCCGAGAATTTTGAGACAACGTGAATAGATTCTCTAAACTTTCCCTAAAAGTAATTTTAGTATTTAGCAATTCCAATACCCTGTAGAATTCAGAATTATTCCCCATAAAGCTAAGTTCAATTTAAATTTGCATATTTCCAGATCGCTGGTTAGTCTGTCGCTTCGGTTATATTACTGGTTAACACAATTATAACCACGACAAAAAAATTAACGAACACACGATACAAATTACAAGATAAAACAGGACTGACTGAATATTAACCAACTGGGGGTTTACATGAATTCTCTATGGATGGGAAATTTTATCGTTTTTGACAACAAAACATTGTAGTCGTAAATAAGTGCACATTTGATATAATCTGCTTAAAATTCTGGAACTGGTTTTGCTCGACTGTATCTGATCGATATTATTTGGTACAGAGCTCGTTATTAAACAGTACTTTAAGCCTTGACACAGATTTACTTTCGAACAAGATAATACAAATCCTAACTCGGACTTTCCAGTTATATTCGTCATATTTCGAATAACAAACACATATATATCAAAATTAATAGATTTTCTAGCCATATTTCAAGAAATACCGGTGAATCTTCAAATACTTTGGAGTAAAATTACAAACTTACAACAAAAACGTAGCTTATCAGTGAGTTGTTTCTAATAATAAGCTGTTATCACTATTGATACGCATTTGGATGATCTTTAAATAAATATAATTTTGTTTAACAGTATCGAATATTTATATTCATATAAATTAGAAGTTCTAATTCTACGGTAATAGCAAAGAATCCAATTCTTGTTTAAATTGTAACTAGGTTTTCCTGGGGAATCGTCTTAATTAATTCAAAATAATTTAGTAAGTGAAATAAGGACGTAATGTAAAGGCAAATTCCTCCAACGCATGGCCAGTAGTGTCTCTCTCTCCAACGCAGTACACTTCAAGGGCAACTTAATCAATTATTCTAAGAAGCAAGCGATCGGCTATCATTTTACAACCCCCTCCTTTAGTAATTAATTAATATCAAAATTCATTAGGAGATGACTGCAACAATTTTAGCGAAGCTTATTTTATCAATATTCCTAACTAAAATCCATTTTTATATAGCTCTGCTGGGAATAAATCTTAGAAACCCCCCGAATTTTATAACTTACATCTTCGTCGGACATATTTCAGCGAAATCCAGTCACAAATCCTTCTAAATCTGGACGATACGAAACAGAAGTGTACGACCACAAGCCTTACCACCAACAGCACTGCAACACCCGCGGTCTCGCGACTGAAGGAGAGTTTTGCAGATCATCTCATGTTGGGTACAGCAGTTACAGCAAGTAGCGATAATTATTCCAATTATCTCCGAGTGTTATGCTATTATGCGGCAATTGCGATAACAACGCGTCGCCCATGAGAATTTAACATTCGAATAATTCGACAGGACGCACTGGCTAGACGCAAATTGGAATAAGTAGAAACGGAAACGCATGAACGCACTTTTTAGATAGTCAGGAGTTATCCTTTGTCCAAATTCTTACCGATTTTAACGCACTTAAGTAAGTTAACGCTTACAGTCGTGATAAAATAAAGTTAAAAAGAGCGATCGTAGTGAGCAAGAAAATTTGGTCCCATGGTAATATCTCCAGACTTACGTTTAATCCCACTGAACCTAAATCGCTTTTTCTCCATTCCTTTAGTACATCAAGGGAAATGTGAAGAGGTTTTATAAATTTAACCCCCGCATTCTCATTTCTTTCGTCGTTCTGCCTGCCAGTGACCCATCTCGAGGAGAATTCAACAGTATTCCAAGAAAGATTCGCCACGATTAAAAAGATAAGATTACTCAACGTAAGTAATATCGTGTATTATCAGCAAAACCACAGAATAATTTCAGGATGATTCAATGATAGTTCAACTATAAATTGTTCTCATTAAATCAAAACTAAACATGGCTCAATTGGTATGGTTTATATGATTAGCAGTTCAAAGTCGATTTAGATGGTTAACATTTTTATTGAACCATCAAGGGAGAGTAATAAGTATGGCACTGCACGTATACAACTAAAATTTCCGTATAATCAGCAAATATTACTGAAGAAGTTGAGAAATGCCGCCATATTGGAAAAATTAAACCTGCCCAACAAGCACATAAATAAAAATATCATTTAGAATATAATATCAATTAAAACTCCCACTTCTACATTAATAATTGATAACCTTTACATTTTCTATATTCTAAATTATTAAAAAGCAATATAAAGATAATTTTGCCTATACATCGTTCACTCTTTATTTGGAGAATAGTTGGCCATGATTTTAATTCATTATGTTGGTAACAGCAATTCAACAATCTGTAGCTGTATCATTTGTTTAATTTACATATGTATATGCCTGCTTTAATTTTTCATAAAAGCAATCACGTTCTCATAAAACAAATCAATTGTCTGACATTTTCAGGTAGTCAGCAAAAACAACAAATGTAAAATTCAAAGCGGCACAACTTTAAAATAAATTAGTTAGTTCTTTTACACGAAGAAAAATCCATAGATTAAGTTATATTCTTGTTTTTATAGAAAAGTCATGTATAAAACGAAACTATGTCGTCCCTAACATGACCTGTTCTGACCTAAAAAGATTCTACAATCTGCATTTTTAGATTTTATTTTCAAGATTTCTCGGTCGCCTTATTTATTTTACATTCGCCTTTCAAGCATTCAAACGTGTTTTAACACAATGTAAATTAGGATATCACACTATCGATGAATCTTCTTCGTTTTGGGTTTGCATTTTCGTTTTTTGTTGTTCAATTTCAGGCGTTATTTGAAACGTCAACGTAGTTTTAGGATCGCAGAACTGTCCTTAAAGGTTTAAAACATTTAGGTGTTTTAACATAGTTAGTTTGAATATCAAAAAAGCTGCAAAATATTAAATTTAAATTTTTTTGTTTTATTTTGGATTTGTTGGAACGTCTTAGAATTTTTTTTTTAATTTTTAAACCTTTAAATCTCTTTTCGTAACCTTTTTAATAACTTTTTTAAATTTTTAAAGCTTTTTAGACTTTTTTGGGACTTTGAATTTTTTTTAGAACCTCAGAAAACCCTTTTTGAATTTACAAAGCTATTTTTGAAACCACTGTAAACCTTAAAATTTCCGTTCGTAGTTCATACTTCAAAATCGAATTCATAACCAAATCTAATACTTTTTGAAACTGAAATTTACGGTTCTTCTAAAATAAGATCGAACTTCGAATCTAAATTCAGGTTTCTAATGCCAAAAATTTTAAACATCGAAATGTGGACCGAAACTGCATATCTTAAACTATGGCTTAATTTTTGTGTAAAGCCTTCTTAATTCATTCTCAAACTGGTTTTTTAGTATTGAATTTCTTATTAAAATCCATTTTATACGTCTGAATTTTAATCTGAATTCAATCCGATTACACAATCTGAAAAAACGGATTCGAATTTTGAAGGAAATTTAAGATCAGAATTTCCAGTGAAAATTAAATAGTCCTGGCCGTTCAGACCGATTATGAGGATTCGAATTCGAAATCGAAATTTGTAACGCATTCAAACTTTATTTTAGATTCAAGATTTCTAGTCAATTTTAGTTAGGGCATTTGAAATTACCTTTCGAAATCAAATGTTTAGGCTTTTGTGCTGATATAAAAACGTTAATTGCGGTTTTAAACCTCTTGTTTTTGATTAGATTTTAGTGGAAAGGCCGAGCATTTACAACTTTTCAGTCTATGCTTCAAACAGTAAAACATTATTTTAAAAAATCTATTTAAGCAATTGAAACTTTTCAGGTTACGAATAAAACATTTGCCTTTAATGGACTTTCGTAGAATAAAGCTTAACAAAGATATAAAATGGAATTACTTGAGTGAGAAGTCATTTAATTTTCAACAGTTGCGGCCTTTTATTTAATGTTGGCCTAACTAATACTACATAACTAAGGTTATGGTTGGAGTATTACAGAATGCCGAATTAATCATAGTAATCGACAATTTAAGACAATAAAAGATTATATTTTCTTCGGTACGAAAATTGCCATAATCAAAATACACCACACAAACGACTGAATGATACAGAGATATGAAACGAAGAAGGAATAACAAAACAACAAAATACACGTTTCAAACTAAAAAGTTTCAAATCAAAATGTTCTCGCCTACTTCCACTTAAGTACTTTATAATAGCCTTGCTCTTTCATAAAAACGTTTACTTCGCTTCAGCTACACGTGCAAAAAAAGTCGAGAAATGGAGAAACTTGAGATAACTTTATGGAATTTTACATACCATATATTAGAAAACAACACGAGTTACTTTCGTATTATACAGCATATTTTCAGCGGAATGAGACACAAACGAGTTTTACACTGAAATTTAAACGACTGGTTAGAGACACATTTGGAAAACTATTTAATATTTATGTTACGCTCAACTGGTGAAATTACAACCAACCTGGCAAATGATGAAAGCTAAAACTGAATGTTTTCAGACGCATTTATATTGGCAAAGAATGTAATTTTTTGATTCCGATAATCATTATTAAACCGCCGTTGATTTTTCTTTGGCTTCACGATATGAAATTGCAAAATTTATCGACTAATATAATATAAGGTTAGAAACCTGTGCAAAAAGAATTAACAAAGCAAATATTTAAACAAACAATTAGAGCTGGAAATATTCAATCTAAATTTTTTAGTTGACCGTAATTATTAAGCGTAATTAACTTAAATCAGTGCCAACTGTACGTAGGACATCTAAATTTATTTCAAATCTAACAGTTATGTAACAAGCACGTTGTGAAATTAGTTTTCGCGAAGTTAATTAAATAGGGCCGCCGTTTTATTCTGTAGAATTACGTAATAAGATTCTTTAAAGACACGGAATTGTAATAGCAAATTAATTACATCAATTCTAATTGCTTTGCTTGAATTTAATTAATTCTTTACTACTTTATTTTTGGGGATTTCGAAACGTTTTTAAAATAAATTTGGTAACATTATTTTATTATGAAATTAATTTTCTTGTGACGGGAGTAAGTATAAAATCACGCAGTTTTATAAGGGCAAAAAGGTCTAAAAACAATTGGGTGGGCATTTTAAATTAATGTCACTAGTTCAGCAAACATTTGATAACGGATTGTTAGATACAACTGTTTACAGTTTTTACAGCACTAGGGGTGGTTTTACGGCATTCAGATATATGTTAACTTTCAAACTTTTCGTTTTTGTTGAGCTGAAAATCCTCATTTATATGTTGTTAAAACCTCATTGTATCCTGTATTGGTAGGCTGTTTGACAAATTACTTGGTATAATTTTTGACGGTGCCATTAATGCCCAATGTTATAAAGCAATTTGGGAATTTTTTTTAAAGTGCTTCAACGATGACAAAGGGAAAAATGGCCACTTTTATTAGGAACGTACAATACTACATACAACAAAAAATTATCAGGTTAAAATTATTCCCTCTCAGCACGTTCACAAGGCCTCACACCTTTAATTTTCCAGTTTTTAGTTGCCTTAAAGACAAATCTTCGAAAAACCAATATAAAATCTCGACGAAATGAAGCAAGATCACTAACTGTTGTAACAACGCTGATCAATGAATGTCACAAAATATTTTCGAGGAAACGAAACAGGGTTCCCACTGAATAAATTTTCCATTTCCCTGACTGACTCGCCCTCTGACTTCCTCGGTCAAAATATTTTTATATACCTAACTATAATAATAATAATAATCTTTATTTATCCTTGAGATCAGAGACACCGATATAGGACAAGTCACATAACAACACTTACACAGTAGAAGTACATTGTCAAATAATGGGATTAATTAAAATCAGATCAACGCCCGTAATAGATATTACATTGTTAAAATTACATAATTAAAATTATACATTTTATGCACATATCACAGACAATTGTCACAGTCAGTATCAACAGTCTCCAAACTTATAATCCCAAAATTGTTGTACGGAATAAGATGTCTGTCTAACCAATAGCTCTTGCAATGAATCTGTTTTTGAACAATTTTCCAGGACAAGCCTTTAAATCATTCGGTAATTTGTTGTACAGAACCGTACCCATATACCAACGATTAGCTTTGTACAGCTGTAAACGATGACGGTGATGTTCCAAATAATACTGCCCATGTGCCCCATGTCGCGTACTATATTGATGATAATTGTTGAGAAAAGTAAATTTATTTATATTACTCTTTACAAATAGTAATATTTCTAAAATGTAGAGACCAAGCAGGTTAAAATTATTCCCTCTCAGCACGTTCACAAGGCCTCACACCTTTAATTTTCCAGTTTTTAGTTGCCTTAAAGACAAATCTTCGAAAAACCAATATAAAATCTCGACGAAATGAAGCAAGATCACTAACTGTTGTAACAACGCTGATCAATGAATGTCACAAAATATTTTCGAGGAAACGAAACAGGGTTCCCACTGAATAAATTTTCCATTTCCCTGACTGACTCGCCCTCTGACTTCCTCGGTCAAAATATTTTTATATACCTAACTATAATAATAATAATAATCTTTATTTATCCTTGAGATCAGAGACACCGATATAGGACAAGTCACATAACAACACTTACACAGTAGAAGTACATTGTCAAATAATGGGATTAATTAAAATCAGATCAACGCCCGTAATAGATATTACATTGTTAAAATTACATAATTAAAATTATACATTTTATGCACATATCACAGACAATTGTCACAGTCAGTATCAACAGTCTCCAAACTTATAATCCCAAAATTGTTGTACGGAATAAGATGTCTGTCTAACCAATAGCTCTTGCAATGAATCTGTTTTTGAACAATTTTCCAGGACAAGCCTTTAAATCATTCGGTAATTTGTTGTACAGAACCGTACCCATATACCAACGATTAGCTTTGTACAGCTGTAAACGATGACGGTGATGTTCCAAATAATACTGCCCATGTGCCCCATGTCGCGTACTATATTGATGATAATTGTTGAGAAAAGTAAATTTATTTATATTACTCTTTACAAATAGTAATATTTCTAAAATGTAGAGACCAAGCAATGTCAAAATTCTTTTTTCGACAAATACTGATTTACAGGAAACACGTTTTGGAATTTTAAACATAACACGAAGAGCTCTCTTTTGCATTATAAAAACTCTCTGAACATCGGTTGCATTACCCCACAGTGCGATACCATATCTGATAATAGACTCAAAATTCGAAAAGTAGAATAACTTTGGAGTTTCGTGGTTTACCAGAAATGAGAGGCGATTGAGAGCAAAGCAGCTACTAGCGAACCTTTTACAAATAATGTTAATATGGTCTCTCCATTTTAGTGACGAGTCTAAATGAACGCCTAGTAATTTAAAAATAGAAACTTGATTTATACGTGATTATTAATCCTTAAGTTATAATTGATATTATTGATATTTAATTTTGAATTTCTAGTGTAAAATTGCAATGACACTGTTTTATCGATGTTTGTCATTAGACGGTTCCTACTGAGATATTTAACCAATTTATCAAGCTCATCATTAGCTTGTCGCATTAAACTTTCATCATCTTTTTGAGAGATTACAAGAGTAATATCATCAGCAAAGCAACGAAATTCACATGACAAAACATCGTCTATGTCATTAATATAAAGAAGCACATTTTTGAAAAGAGAATTTAACCCTCGATCCATTATCGAATAAATATACAGGGTGTTCCATTTAAAAAACCAAAGTTATACATTTTTCCTGAAAAACAGTAGGCCATGAAAAATAATTGATTATGCCATTTTATAAAAGAATTACTACTAAAAAACTATTTCCTCTGACTTTTTCTTGTATTTCTAATAATAAACGAGATATAAGCTGGTCAATGAAAAATCAGACACCCTGTATACACACTTTATATCGCCGACATTCATTCGACTACAGCGCGGACGGTCTCGGGGTCAAACCTGGGTCGGATGTTCGGCGGGTGGCCTACCCAGTTACTGCAAATATATGTAGTTGGGAACCGAAACACATTGGTGGAGTAATTTTTTTAATACATTAAAACTTTGTAAATAACCTGCATTATCACATACACAAAGTATAGTATTTTTTTCGTAAGCTTTCGGCAACGATTAAGAATTCGTAAGAAAATCTAACTCGTTAATCTTAATCTTCAGACGATAATTTTGTACCTACTTTATGTAACGAATATAGTAAGCCTAGAGATTATTTCTTAAGAAAATAAGTCTTACTTGAACCACGGCTTAATCTCAATGTGAATGGTGGTTAACCCTAAGTAAGTGGGTTCCGGCCGGATATAACGAACCGTAAGAGACCGAGGGAATCAGTTCGTTATATGCGAAGTTCTTAATAAACAATAAATTGATTGTTACCTCTACATTATTTATGCAATATTTAATGACACGAATTCTGTAAAAAAGAATGAAATATATTTTTTATACCGTTTGTTAAATTGTATTGAAACATTGTGCCTTTTGCTGTTTCAACCGCCTTAAAACGCACTATCAACTTACTCATATCTTGCTTTTTTAATCTTTGTAAGTGTGGCGTTATCATATTCAAAGGCCTCTTTGATTTTAATTTTATTTTTCCAAATGGTTCCCCGCTGCTGATTTTTAAACATTACATTCGGGGTACAATAATTTGGTTTCTGCCACTTTCTACAGTTCAGACGTGAAATCAGACGATGCATGTCATCGAAGTCATCGAGCTAATTGTAAATGACGTCATAAATACCACCATTAGATTTACAAAACTGATGTTTATTTTGATTTTATGCCTTATTTTAATCATGCGTTTGGTTTAAGTTTAATCAATTATCAATGAAAAATTAATAGTTTAATGTAGATTTAGTTTTTCTGATGAACAATTAAAAAAACGTAAATGTGCCAGAGACTTTCACGCTTTACTGTTGGTGATAATTGATAAAATATCTCCAACACTTCGTTAATATTCGTAAGCGACCGACAATAGCAATCGATAATATCGAACGTGCATGTGTTGAGGTTGCCTATACGATCAGGAAATTATAATCGTTCTTGGGCTACATATAAACCTACAATATTTATGACGTCATGCCTCTTGATGACGTGCATCGTCTGATTTTGCGGCTGGACTGTATAATAACGATTATTTCCTACTGTTTCCGTCACGTTACTGACGCCCAAGTTTTCCATTATTTGTGCGTAGGTTTATCGGTTTTACTTCTAAAAGGTTGAAAATTTAAGGAAAGTGTCCGAGATAAGCTGGTACCAAAACATGCAAACACCAACAATTGAGAGATCTTATTACCGTAATAGCTTGTTTATTCTTATTTTAATTAATGAGTTCAATTTAAACGGACCTTTTTTTAATCGAACACCCTAAAATTGTTTGTAGTAAAAGGAGGTTCGTCATAAGCAGGTTCGCAATAAAAGGAAAATTTTCACATTATACTTAAGGCAATTAAAACGGGACCCTCGGATTTAGTACGTAATATCCGGTTTGATTTATGCGGGATCATACTAAACGAACTGAAAGATTAAAATTGTATCCTTGGTATTACGCACATTTCCGATTCTGAAGCGTTAGGAAATTATTAATGCACAGTATTTGGCAGCAAATTTAAAAATCCGACAGTGGAGAAAAAGGCAATGGAAAAACCAAACTGGAAGAACATTGCTGAGCAAGGCCCACAAAGGGCTGTAGCGCAATGGATGAGATGATGATGAAATTTAAAATATCCGTGCTTATGGAGCTTAGGAACTTGTTCCCTGGCAACTGTCTAAACTCCCTTACTTTTCACAAAAATTAATAAAATTCTCGGACTTTTCCTGGCCAAATTAAAGAACTACGAAATTTACCGATCTTTTTCAAGTGTTTTAGGTTTCCAAAACAGTGAGAACTCTGTGAAATGGAGAACAGAACTGTATATGAAAGAAAACAAGTATTTTTAGCACTTGCTCAATAAATCAATAATTTCTACTGCTTTTTCAATATTCATGATTTCGTAATAGGTACATTCTTAAATTTGTTGTTTATCATAAAGCAATTAATTGAAGTAGTTAGAGCGCAGTACTAATAACAATTTGTATGAATTATTTCATTGGAAGCTTGATCACAAACATTGTGGACACACTGTATCTATGCAGCAACGAGAAATACATATACTGCAAATGTGAAATTTGGGCATTGAAGAACTTCCTATTTAAAATGGGATAAGCCAAGAATTAGATTAATAATAAAATGGATGTGATTGGCAGTTCAATTCATACACAAGTCGAAATAAGTATAGAATATGTATAATCTATAGTCAGTGGTAATCAAGAAGTTGAGGACCTCGACCTTTTTAAAAGTTTCCAGTAACATCTACAAAGAAATTTAGAAGTTAAAGAGTGTGCTGCACAAAACTTTGTTAAGTTAGCGAACGGTCAAACTTGATAAAAGGGCTTCAATTTTTGTTTATTTTGTTTATTATCTTGATTTTGTTCATTTTGATGAATGATCAATTTAATAAAACCTTTGAATGGTGTTTGTGCAACCTATCCTAAGGGAGGGTTAAAGAATATCAAATGGAAACTAAAGACGAACGAGCTGAACACAATACAAAGCTTACAGAAAATAAAACAAGCAAAAATTTGGGAGTCAGTCAACAAATGGAAAAAAATTGTAAGTGAAATAAATAACTGAACCATCTCGATTACAATGTATAACCAAAACTAATTTCATTTTCGGGAGGCTTTGGATTGTAAAGGGTGGAATACTTGTTAATTGTTAATAGAAAGTCTTCTTGTTATTAGTTAAATTAACCTAACTAAAAGCTAAATGTCGCATAAACTGGAACGTCATATTTAAATAAAATAAAATTCCTGCAACCAATTGAATTGACGAAGAAGTTCGAAAAGGCGTTAAAAACTTATAAAGGAGTAAGGCAAGAAAATATTAAAACCTCAAAGTATTTAAAATATAATATAACTGATTTGATTGGTAGTTCAATTCATAGAAAAGTTGGCATCAGTACAGAATACAAAAATCTAGTCAGTAATAATCAAGAAGCTGGGGAGCTCGCCCTTTTTAAAAGTTCTTAGTAACATCTGCAGAAGAATATAGAAATTGCTACAAAATACGAAATAGAAAAGGATGCAGACAAAACGGAAAGTCAAGATTATAGCAAAACAAAGAAAAGTGCTAAACATAACACTCAACTTACTGAAAATAAAAAACTCAAACTAATTAAAATATTTGGGAGGTAGCAGATAACAGAAGCGCCTCAATTATAACGTGTGATCAAAATGAATTCTACCCTCGGGAGGCTATGGATTGTAAAAAGTAGAACATTTGTTAACACACAGTCATGTTACTAATTAACCCTAACAAAAACTAAATGCAACACAAAACACTTTTTACTGAATGACAAATAAATTCTTTAATATGACAGCCACACTTGATTTAACAGTTTTGTTTTTAACGTAAGATCAGATGGATTGGGCAACCGGACTAACAAAAACTATTTGAACGCACGTAATGATGACTTAAATGGAATTCTGTAGCCAAAAACAAGGTTTTCAATAAACCTAAATGAAAATCTATCGTTAAAGTTTTTGTTTAGACTTTGCTTTATAACTATCTTCCTCTTCTTCTTCTTGCTTTATTACAGGCTCAAAAGCCTATTTTCCGTCATCTCTATTGTTAAATACACTGTCTACTAAGGTTAACGCCCAGTTTTCAATCCACCTTTTTAAAGATCCTCAAGGATCCCGCTGAATATAAAAAGGAAAATCAGATAGGCATGTAAAATGAGATCTTTAAGAAACATAACGAGAAATGACTAAATACGAAATTATGTGATAAGAACGAACTTAACGCAAAGAAGACGAAAACGATAGTAGAATAAAAACGACAGTTAAGTTGGATGGGGTACATTATAAGAACGGAAGAAAATCCGCTAACAAGACAATTTAGGAAATGGGAAAAGTCGAGAAAATGAAGAGGGTGATCAAGATACTTCATAGAAAAAATAATACAGTGGCAAATGTTTTACAAAAGAGAGCAAAAAACCCAACAGAGGCGGCGCTGAAAGAAAAGAAAATAATAAGGATGGTTAAAAAGCGTTTTTTTTTTTTTTAATTTTAGACAGGTCGAAATTGGTGTTAACCGCCTAAAAAATGGACCAAACTGATACAACAACAAATACAGCAGTTATTAAATGTCAATTCTTATCTTTACTGTTATTTCTATAAAAATACAAGTATTCTAATGCTAACTATAACATTTTACTGTGTTAGTGAACAGTTTTTAATTAGTGTAAGTTATCACTTTTTTTTAAAGAAGATAACTTCATGTTTAATAAACAGGGTTATTTTTGTTTGATAAAAAATTTTTAAATAAATGTATTGGCATTGTATATGTTTATGGTTTTACCACCAAGCGGCTTCATATTTACTTCCCCTTAAAATTCAATAATTTGAGACCAATATGTATGTTTACCAGGACGGTTAAAATCACCATGGTTGAAATATCTACATCCCTGAAAATAACGAAAGAAATTTTACTGAAGCAAAGCTTCAAACCCTCAACATTACAAGGTAAAAATGTGTTCTAAAAGCAGATGAAGTGTTTTTGCTAACACAGCACGGTAATATTCTACTTATAAGACGTCTTGAAGTAGAACTATGCTAAAAACCATATGGCAGTTAAGGTCACCATGTATTCTTCTTCATTTCCGCCAAGTCCTAATACCTGGAATTTTTTAGAAATAGTTATACGTTTATAATTTTCAATTTGAACTATTTCTTTTGCCTAGGGCTTCTTTTACTACATTGATGATGCTTTGTTTTATCGTTATCCAATGAAGGCTTCTTTTGCCATCAATGGATAACCATACAACATCTAAAAGGTTGGAAAAGCCCAGGACTGAACATCACAATCATGTTAAAAGATGGAGGAAGCCACTTACCTATATCAAGAACTGGTTGATTTACAAGAGAAAGTAAAACAGCAAATAAGTAGCAGGACGACTAGTAGATGTAGTTTGGAAAAATAAACACCTTACAGTAGAATGTAAAACAAAAATATAAAAGACAGCAGTAAGACCCATTTTAAGAAATGGTGAGAACCACAGAAATGAAAGTAATTAGAGGCATACATGGAAAAACATTACACAACAAATGATGATGACCACAGAAATAATTAAAGGCATACATGGAAAACATTACACAACATACAAGACGTAGGTAACTGATTCGACAAATAAAAAGAAAAATATGCAACAAACATGTACCTATATAGAATGGATGGTTCTCTTAAAAAGTGCAAAACTCAATAAACCAGTTGGACCACAGAGGAGATGAAGAGAATGCTGGCCAATCAGTTCGGAAGAATCCTAACGGGGAAATAAACAGGTGTCAGCCTAAGAAGAAAAATGCTTTTTTGTTTTTGTACTTTTCTTTATTACAACGCAGACAAAATTAGGCTACTAAAAATTGTTCGTATTCTGTTTTAAAACAACCCTTTTTTACAAAAAGTTGTTCACTTAACTAATACACCAGGACCAGACGATATACAACCTAATAAGAGCCTTACTACACTCATATGCGTTTTTATTAAAAAAATCTAGACTTATCGTATGAGTTCATAAAAAAAATTATTTCCTCCAAGATTTGGTTGGTGTTGTACGTCAATCTGACCTGATTTTAAACCGTTTGATAATAAACCATGCCTGTGTGCTCTGTACTCATTTTATGTACATCCTGAATGTTTTATTGATTATGCGAGATCTAACTGATAGGCATGAAATTCAATTTTTTTAATGTTTACTTCACGATGACTCTTAATGGCAATTAAATGAATAATCAAATACAAAGAAAGATATTCAATAAAAATGCGTCATTATCATTGTATTGTAATCTGATACTTTTCGTTCACCTATCTATATAATAAATAATAGCTTTGTATTTCCTGTTTACATAAAACATAAAATAACGAGCATTGACTTCACGCGATATTCAAGCGTATTACTCTATTTTATGGAATATCTGAGCGGGCATTGCCACAATTATCGCGAAATGTAGACGTTGAACTGATTGATATTTCTTTAAAAAAAAAGGAAAAAAAACTATACCCCTATTAATTAATTCCTTCCCAAAAATTAATCATGAAACAAATGAAAGATTACACACAAATTATACCTGGAAATTTACATGAAACAATCTAGGATGACACATATTATTATTATACCGTTGATAAGTGCTATCGTTACAACACAATCCTCAACCTCAAATGAGAGCAATTCAACTTATCAAGAAAATTGTAAACTACATAGCAGCAGCATCATTAAACAAACAAAAGTATCAGAAATTACCGCCATAATTTCGTTTTACGACCAATTACAACGTGGTAATTAAGGATACTTAAAATTTAGAATACCAAACAACTTACTTTTCTGTTGTTGTTATTGAGACAATCGATCGGACGCTTTTTCACAACCTTCTTAGGTTTCAACAACCAGTCTGTTTCCATTTAAATCTTAAGTCACTTAATTAAAATTGAAGTAAATTGCAATTAACACTTGGAGAGTTTATTGTAATTAACACTTATGGTATAAACGGAGAATGTCGTACGACGCTGCTTATTCTAACTTATTAAATACAATTCTATTTTCATTAACGAGATAAGACATCTGACCTTTGAGATGATCGTCCACCATATCCCTATTATATAAAAATAACAATACGAGATACCATCGTACCATCGACAAACCCCCATAACAACATCGCCAAGTCACACCCTCGCCTATAAATCAATCCTTTGACTCCGCTGCGTATTTCTAGAGCGTTTCATCTCACGGGAGGGCGATGAAAATATTTTCGGGCACGTTTGCACGAGACCAAACGGGGTAAGGTAGTATAACGGGAATTATTAAATGGTAGCTGTCATAAATCAACTGAAACCTAGTTGTGCGACGGTGATTGTTTTATAATGGAGAGTAATTGGAAATTAATCGAAAAAATGTATCTGCAGCTTCATCTTCACAGATGAAGAAGATGAATGTTGACAATTAATTTCTTAAACGACCAGACCAAGACGAACCGAGCTGTTTATTGGAATTTATCTAAAATAGTTGGAGTCAATGTTTTCGTAGTAACTATTTGCTTATCGTGCTGATAATTGTATGTAATTACATAATTTTGAAACACGATAATACGAATATACAGAGTAGGTTAAAAGTTAACTATTTTTGATTGCCAGTTACTTCAACTCTTTAATTTTCTTGCCTTATAAAATTCATGTCGAAAACTATGATTTTATTTTTGCTACTTTTTGAAATCGATCGGAACTACTATAACGCTTATTTATTAATTCGGAGCCTCGCTAATCTGAACGTCTTATTTGATTTAATTAAACGGGCTGGTTTACAACTGCATGTTTAGTTAATCCTTATTTTTACTGCACAAATTACAGGACACATATATAAAAAAATCATCTATTGTTACAGGTTCTATACAGGGCTTTGCAAGACGCATTATTGTTTACAGTAAATACATTATATTTCCTTCAACTTGGAATTTTCACTATAATTATCGATTTTTAAACGAAACTACACCGCGTACATAATATGATCAGAAAGTCCTTGGATCGCGGTTGCTGTGGAATTTAAGTTATCTCTGAAATTATATACTTTTTCGTCAAACCTACTGCGAAAATATGTCATTGTGTCATTGTTTTGTTGACGGTAAGTGATAGTTTACATTCAAGTACTGGTTACCATGGGCAGCGGGTTGTAATATTCTTCATTAAGTTCCTAGGGCAAAAAAGTAAATTGTCTACAAAACACCTTTATTTACAAACATTTTATCTACATTACATTAATTACAACTTATTTATATTAAATGTAAATGAACAATTAGGATAGTTAGAAATTTGAACAAGAGAATTAAGTTCCTTTTTTGAATCTATTTAGTTTATATTTTCGGTAATATCAACATTTTCAATTTGTATATGTTCTTGATTTTCTTTGGTGCTAGGAACAGTTACGCGGCTATCTTTCATTTCGTCTTCATTATTGAATTGCATGACTGAAGTTGAAGATGTGGATGCAGATTCTTCATACCTATTCTGATTATATAGAATTCTACTGGCGATTTCTAATTTATTTGTCATTGAATCTGCAACATAACTTTCTGCCACTGTTGTGGATTTCCATCCACCGTGCCTCTTTAAATCAAGAACGTCAGTTCCCGTATCAGCCAAAAAAATTGCTGACGTTCTTCTAAACGAGTGCCCAGCATAAGTTTCAGGATTTTTCAGTTTTAAAAATTCTGCTATTAGAGCAGCAATTTTTACAAATGTGTTTTTACCTACTGGTTGGTTCACACATTTTCCTGAACAATATTTCAGAAAAAATCGTCGATTTTCACTATTTCTTGGCCTGCAACTTATATATTTCGTAATTAAATCAACAAAATTTATGCGCTGTTTTTCTCGGTTAACGATCGTAAAAGTACGTTGCACTCCATTTTTAGAATCTGATATTGTTACTATTATTACAGAATTTTTATCTTCAACATTATCAGTTGTCATCTTACATAATTCGTCTTTTCTACAGGCCCCAGAAATTCCAATTATCATAACGACCTAGAACAGATAAATAACTTCCATATACCTTAATAACTGAGTTAAATGAAATAATCTGTAACTGTACCTTCATTAACAAATATGTAATGTCAGGCGCTTCAATAAGGAATTTGTTCATATCGTCTCGACTAAATATACTACTCTTTTTGGGTTTATAGCCATCATTTTTACGCTTTAAAAACGCTTTTAGTTTTGGATATTTGGAAATATCTTCATTATCATTGATAAAAATGGTACTTTTTAACATTGAGTATTCGCTCCATAAACTGCTTGGAGATTTCAATTTTGTAGATCTATTTAAGAAATACTCCAACAGCACTTTTTCTGTAATCACAACTGATTTCTTCTCATGGCACCAATTTTTGAAAATGTTATATGTTTCCATATACCGTTGCGATTTAACCGATAATAAATTGTGGGATGCTGCATTTGCAGCCTCTTCTATTTCTTGAGACATGTTTTTAGAATCACAAATTGTGCACAAATTCAATTGACACACGCGTTTGAAATTTTTTTGAAATAAATATGTTTTATTTTATTTTGTTGTCAAGGATACCTAATCTAAATCACAGCAACCTTTATTAATTATTGGTATGACAGCTATGCATAAAAAATGAAAAATACTTAATTTTATTTATTTTAAAATGATATATAAGGTTTGACGAAAAATTTCATATGCACCTCGAGTCGTACAGTGCAATTTTTGGTCTCGAATGCTTGCAACACCTCGGCCCTTCGGGCCTTGGCGTTGCAAATTGCATTCTCGCCCAAAAAACTGCACTTACGACTCTTGGTACATAAATAACTATTGATATATTTATGTCATTGACGTTTACTTGGCATCCTTTAAATTGTAATTAAAAAGGCTTCAAAACGAATATAAAATGTTTAGGATCCATAACAACCGCGACCCCAAAGACTTTTTGATCATACGATACATCTTAGCATAGGGAATGTTTACATCGGTGAAAAGATAATTTATTTCCAAATAATCCAATATCACAGCATAGAGCAGCAAATGTGACACGGCGAACAAAGCACTCCGTACAAATTAAGTTGAGGTTTTACAGATTGCCAAATTTGACATTTTTAACCCTTTCTGCTTGACGATTAACTTCGATTTTGTACCAAAGTTTGAGAAATCGTGATTTAAAGAAAATCAAAAATCAGTGATATTAAAGAAAATCAAAAATCAGTGATATTAAAAAAATTAAATACATTTTGTTTTCTTTTTTATTTTGTTCCAGTTTTAACCATTTTTCGTGATAACTGTGTTGTTTAATTTATTAAAACAATTTTTTATTTTTTCCAATAAATAATAACTAAATTTTAGACATTGAAATTCAAACACCCTATTTAAAACCGCGAACTTGCCAAATTTTTTATGTGTCAGTTATGTTATTATTTATTATGATTTTTTAAATACAACTTGTTTCCTTTCTCGCGATTCAAATCCGTTGATTTAAATTAAAATTGTAATCGTGATATAAATCACTCAACCTTGATTTTTACGGACAGCTAAATCTGAAGACATTTTTTTCTTTTTTCGCGATTTAACTCTAAATATACAAAAAGGTGATTTAAATTAATGATTTTAATCAGGCCAACCTTGGTTTTTACAAAATTCCCTATAACTCGAAAACTGACATTAAACGATTATATTACTGTCGAATTATTTGAAACTTCAAAGAACACTGTTTGGGAGAACTCTTAACAAACTGTTAGTTAGTGATATCCAAGACTTCCCCTAAGCGATTTCTACTTTCAAGCGTTTTTCCGGAATTTCAAGACAGGTAATCATCTTACTTGAACTTAGGTTTACATAATCCTGATTTATAATTTTAAACACTCCCTAAAAACTTGAAAAGTAGGTTCTTGAGCTGAGGCACCAAGTACGTGATATGTTTTCAATTTATAATTTTAAGTTATATCTAAAAATGTAATGAAATAGCAAGTTAATTTAAAATAGCAAAATTACATAATGTTTCATGAAAACGGAAGACCTTGTATTGTGAAAAATAATCGTAGGCTGAAGAGTTTGTTTGTTCAAATATTTTATATAATTCAGTGTCAAAACATACAGGGTGTCCTATTTAAAATAAAAAGATTGTAGTAGCTTCAACTTCTAAGAATATGACAGGGCGAACAAAACATTCAGTATAAATTTATTTCAGAAACGGCAGGAATAACGGTTGTCTAATACATCTTATTGTAGAATGCCAAATCTGACGTTTTCACCTTTGGTTGACAAATAACTTCCGATTTTATAAACATTCCCTATAATTCAGAAACTATTGACAGGGCATTTACTAAAATATAGTTTTAAAATTTTAGAACTTTTCAGAAGTGTCAAACTCATACATTAAAAAAACTCTAGAAATGGGCACTGCAGTCTTGAATTGTTTCACTCATGTTTTTCTTAAAATCTATTATTTCTTTTATTATAATATAATAAAATGCTCTTTTGAAAACCCTGGCCAGCTCAAGCTTTAGTTATTCCGATATAGAAAAAAAAATCACGATTCTTTCACGAACTATAGTCTTTTAAGTAGTCTTTTCGAAAAATTTTGAGAAACTATTTTATAAAAGAGATGAATAAATCATTTTAATACTGGTAAATTATTATTGCCTATTCAACACGGTTTTTTGAAAAGAAAGTCAGTGGACACTACAATTTTTCTTTTATTGAGACCATCATAAAGCTTCGGAGACGGGTTATTTGTTGGTTATTTCTTAACCTATTTAAATGTTTTGTTGATAATTTGTTATTAGACAAACTTGAAATAGTGACAAATAGACAAATAGTGTTAAAAGTTCGCCACTAATTTGGCTTTGATTTTACCTTAACACACCACACACAAAAGGTTATTTTGAAAAAGGAAAGCACGAAAATTCCAAGTAGTTTGCCTATAAGGGCAGTATTTTTGGGCGCCCCTTTTTATTATTTTTAAGAAGGATAATTGGATAAAACTTTTTGGCCATTTCTCTGATTGTCTATTACAGCAATTTTCTATCACATACCTTTTGGATTTATTTTCTGAGGTCACTCCTCTCTCTTAAACGAAGTTTTTTTTTAATCAAAAGGAATCCCTAAGGATAATATTTAATGAAAAGTAGGGGCAAAGTTGAAGAATTGTTTTTAAAAAGCATAATTTCCTAATTGACACAAGAGTTTCTGTATAAACACGGTAAATTTAATGAAATTAAACCTAAACATTTATATGAAACAAGAGACAAAGATGGCTTTCACTGCCCTGCTCATCATATCTCCGTTTATATTCAATCATAAATTTTAATATACATCTAGAAAACATGTTTTTAAACAAAACAACGCTACTGTTTCAATATACAAGGCGGTCCATAAGTAATGGGACAAAGACCAACAGTAGATTCGTGAAGCCAAAATCTTACGATTTACCTAAAATTACCTTCGTCCAAAAGTTAATATTTAGGGAGATACAGGGTGTGAAAGTCGAAATTTTAATTTTAATTTTCTTCTGTAATTTCTAAAGGGTTCGCAATATTTACATGAAAATTGGTGAAACTACCTTTTGTGGGACGGGGAATAATAATCCGTCCTTAATTTTAATATAGCTTTTAAAATAACGCTATTTTTGCTACACCTAATACCTTAAAAATACTTCAACAGATCTAGAAAAAATCAATTGCCTCGTCTTTTTTATACAAAAAAGGTATACTATTTAAGTACCTATCTCTAAAATTGACCGTTTTCAAGTATATATAATGGCAAACCATATACGATTAGCAAATTTCTTACGTAAAACTTTCTCTTCAAATATCGTTTTGTATCAATATTTTGAAAAAAAAAATTATTACTAGCCTAATAATATTTGTTATATCGTTGTGGAAAACCCTTGAACCTTGAACACAATTATTATTAGTGAGATAACTTGTGGAAGTTTTCCTTCAGTTGCAATTCTATTCTGAATTTATTGGGTATTGAAAAATTTGCCATATATTAATCGTTCAAAGAAAAACCTGATTTAATTATAAACCTATCATGCAAGTAAATTCAGTATCTTTAATGAACTGGAATTTCTTTTAAACATCTGTATGTAATAATAATAAGTCATCATTTCCGTAAGTGGTTTGCACAAAATTGATTCCAAATAATTAAAAATATATCATCAAATTCTAAATTCAGTATGTTGCATTCCCCCTTCGTACATAAATTCTTTTACAATACGATGGACGAATTATTTGAAAAATCACCATTTGGAAAAATTCAAGAACTTTTAACAAAATTTCAGTAATATGTCGGACTTCAAGGGCCGATTTCCAGGTATTTCAGAAATCCCAGGACAGGTAGATCCCTGATTGAGTTTGGGCACAAAATATGTTACATGTTTTCAATTTATAATTTTAAACTACAATCTACAACTGTAAAAAATAGTTCTCATAGTTATAAGTTCTATTTAAAATAACAAATGTTACATATTAGCATAGATTAAATAATAGAATAGATACGCAACGGTACCTTTTTATATGTAACCCGAAAAAAATTCTGACATAGAGATGGCAGCACCTTGGCCATCTGTGATCGAGAATGTTTTTTAACAATCCTAGAATAAAACCGATATATCAATAATCCTAACATATCAACAACATTTGATCAAACAAAATACGTGCGTTATTATTGTTATTAATAACCTTGCATTAGTCGTATTGATTTTAATGCCATGCGAATGCAAGCGTGTTTATAAAATAAGCACGTACCTATAAGATATTATTGTATTTATGGATGAAGTTATTTGTCCCAGATACAATTTTATTTATCTTATGCTTAGAATTTTATTTACGGACTTCGTTTTTTACTAAACAGCAAATTTGTAGTATAATTATGTGTTAAGATTTAACATTTGGAATAAAAATAAAAATATGTATGTATATTTAACAATTACAAAAAAAACGCAGTTACGTTGCACAAAATTTCGTTAAACAAAAATAGCGAGTTAAAAAAAAAATTAAATAAGGCCTGGCAATGTAAAACAAAAATAATGTCTACTGCAAAATTTAGAATTATTGTTTTTGCTATTTTACTGACATTTGCAAAACGGAATTATGGCAATAACACAGTGAGACAGTGATGACGGTTAATAAACTATAAATCTTGCAATAGGCAATAGACATTATTTTTGTTTCTCCTGGGCAACCCTTATCTATCTTTTTTAACTCACGGTTTGGCAAAGGATCTAGGAACAGCGGGTTAAAATTTTAACCTAATAGCTCAACAGAACGAATGTAAACCCTAAAGTCGGCAATCGTATACATCTATACATGAATACATGTTTTTGGTTTTTGAAGGAAAAAACGTATTTATAAAGTTGACAATTACGAACCATATTTGCCCGTACATTAACCTTACATTTTCGTCGAATTTACTTGCATTTTCTTTACATGTGCTATTGCAATAAGGCCAATTCAATTGACAATAATACAGGGTGAGTTTTTTTTTTCATTTTAAGCATTGGGATCTCGGAAACCATAAGACATTGAGATTCGGTTAAATGAGGAAAGAGTTTTCGTTTTAAGAGCTTATGCAAGATATGCTTTTGTTTTTTGAAAAAAATCCACAGTTTACTAGATATGAGCAAAAAAGAAATTAGCAATTTTTCTTTAAAGTGTTCTAAAATCGTTAATATTAGAGATACAGAAATATGATAAGAACAAAAATTGTAGATATTTTTCCGCTTAATAACATACATTTATTAATTTCCATTCTGCTTTTATAATTTTCGAGTTATAACGCAAACTTACATTTTTTTAAATACCAGTCATAGTTGGCTTTGACATTTTTAAAAATGACAAATGTTTCTCTTTTTAACGATATAAGGTTTGCTAATTGCTATACTTTGATAAATAAACGCGATGCAGGAATTTTCGTATTATTGAGAGGTACCTAAATAAACAAAGTTTGCCGTGGAAAACAATAAACAAACAAAGTACTGTTGCTCATTGTTTTAGTTGAAATTTGACAGTTCTGTAACTTCTACAATTAAATTAAAGATGTTTTCTAATCGCGAAAAACTTAATATGGTCGAATGTTTTATTTTTTGTAATAAAAATAGAAAATAGTGTTCTTGCTGCCGAACGGTACCAACAATTTTATGAAAATCGACGTCAACCATCTCTACCGACGTTCAACAATTTATTTATACTGAAATCTGAGGCAGTTTGGTTCCTTTTCGAAACCAAAGAGGGATGAAGGCGTTATTAACGAGGATATCCAAATAAATGTATTGGCCTACGTTGACCAGAATCCTTCTACTTCGACCAGACAAATTGCAGCTGAAGTTGGTGTGTCGTAAAGCACAGTCATGAGAATTTTGAAGAGACATAAATTTCACGCATATCACTTATCAGTAGGACAGACACTGCATCCAGGGGACTATGCTTCAAGAATTGGCTTTAGTAATTGGTACAAAAAAAATAATATGATTCAACAGAATCCAGAGTTTCAAAATCAAATTTTATGGACTGATGAAATCAAATTTACCAATTGCGGTATGTTCAATAGGCACAATGAACATTTGTGGAAGCAGGAAAAATCTAGAAGACTTCGTGAAAGAAGGCCCCAAAGAAAATTTTGATTTCATGTTTGGTGCGGAATTATTGGATCGCGAATTCTTGGACCTTTCATTGACGACGAAAATTTGACAGGCCAGCGTTATCTTCATTTTCTACAAAATGAATTTCAAGATAATATGTTGGATGGCTTAGATTTGGAAACACGACGTAATTTACGCTGGTTCCAACACGACGGTGCTCCGCCGCACTACCAACTGCAAGTAAGAGAGCACGTAAACCAACTGTTTCCAAATTCTTGGATAGGTAGGAACGGGCCGGTCCTTTGGTCACCAAGATCGCCAGATCTTTCAATTTTGGATTTCTTTCTTTTCGCTGTTCTAAAAGATTTAGTTTATCAGCGAACGTATGCGACAAAACAAGAACTACGTGATGCTGTGGTATGTGCTTTTCGCAATTTAGATGGTAGGAAAATAAGGAAAGCTGTAAATTCTATTGTGAAAAGATGCCCCTTGTGTGTAAATAATAATGGTGGACATTTTGAACATTTGCCGAGATAGATTAATTTTTTTACATGTAATTACTTCAAAGTAGAAATTTAAATGTAATATTCGTAGTTTCTTTGCGTTGTTGTTCTATTTGAGGCCCTAAAGTTTTTAGGTGAAACATTATAATTATAATAAACTAAGTAATTACTTTAAGAGGAAAAAAATGTTTTCCATGGCAGACTCTGTTTTTGCTACTCTCAATATTACAAATAGTCCTGTGTCGTGTTTATTTGTCAAAGTAAGTACAGCGAACCTTATATCTCTGCAAACAGAAAAAAATGCACTTTTTAAAAATGTCAAAGCCAACTATGACTGCCCTTTAAAAAAACGAAAGTTTGTATTACAACTCAAAAACCGTAAAATCGAGAAGGAAATTAGTATGTTCATCATGTTAAGCATTAAAATGTCTAAAACTTTCATTCGTGTCATTTTGCTGTATTCCTAATAATAACGATTCTACAACATTTAAATGAAAAATCACTAAATCTGTTATGCGCTCATATCTAGCATATCTTGCATAAGCTCATAAAACGACAACTCTTTCCTCATTTAACCGAATCTCTATGTCTTATGGTTTCCGATATCCCAATGCTTAAAATGAAAAAAAAAACTCGCCCTGTATGTAGAATGCAGAAACAGCTATACCGGGTGTGGCCTGACATGTGAGACTTAGGTGAAATGCTTGGGAAATTGAACATATTTATGTCAAAGTCGAAATTTTAATTTTAATTTTCTGCTGTAATTTCAGAAGTTTTCGGGATATTCATACGAAAATTGGTGAAACTACCTTTTTTGGGACGGGAATAATCCGAATAATAATCCGTTCTCAATTTTAATGCAGCTCTTAAAATAATGTTATTTTTGCTACACCTAATACCTTAAAAATACTTCAGCTTTTTAGTACCTAGCTAAATTTAGGGCAGATTAAGTATTTTTAAGGTATTAGGTGTAGGACAAATAACATTATTTTAAGAGCCGCATTAAAATTGAGAACGGATTATTATTTCCCGCCCCAAAAAAGGTAGTTTCACCAATTTTTATATGAATATTACGAAAACTTTAGAAATTACAGAAGAAAGTTAAAATAAAAATGTCGACCTTGACACCCTGTACCTCCCTAAATATTAACTTTTGGACTAAGGTAATTTTAGGTAAATCGTAATATTTTGGCCTCAGGAATCTACTGTTGATCTGTGACCCATTACTTATGGACCACCCTGTATAGAGCCCTCAAAGAGAACATAATGTATGACGCAATATACGTTCGTTTTTAATACTGTTATTTTTACCTTTAAAAAATTGTTTTAGGGCCCCTTCATGAAGAAGGCCAGCCCTGCGTCTGACAATTTAAGTAAAAGCACAAGAGATGGGAATCATTCTTTGGGTATTTTATGCATATTTTTAAAGTCATGTGTATTAAAATTAATGCTGTAAGCTGTAAGCTGACCAAAAGTTTCAATTTGTATACATATGCTCAACCAGTCGATTATTACGTGATCTGTTCGGGTTTAACTCTATTACTATTTTGTGTGTATATTTACTAAACGTTTACAAACATTATGGAATGGTATTTCGGTGTATCACGCTACAATTAAGAAGTATACGTCTAAATGGAAATAATAGCGTCCGTGCGGGGTAAAGTGAATGCAGTGAAGTTCCTTGAGTTTATGACAAATAGTTCAAAAATATTTTGGGGCAGCACCGATCTAGGTTACCGTTCGTCACCTCCTTGCCCCCTTGTCTAAGTAGACACGGGTTACACTTTCGCCGGTAACGTGGGATCTCTATTTATATTATTTCCTCTATGATATTAGGCATTTCATCACAGTAACGTCATTGGCTCCTCCCCTAACAGCTGATTGCTGACAACATTTGTTAGCGCTCTTGTGGAAGTTTTGTGTAAATCTGTGTTTTTAGCCTGTTTTTGTTGATAAAAATGTATAGTTTTTAACTTTTTGTAAACCATAGAGTAGGGACGTATAGTGTAAAATAATTTCACCTTTATAAAGACACTGTGTTGTGTTTCATAGATACGTGTTCAGGATAGTAAGCACTTTTTTTTTAATTGGCAAGTACCTACCTATTTTCGATAAGTTTTCTTAAAATATAATAGACATACCAATTGGGTAATGTAACCTTTTATTTTTATTTTCCTACATTAGAAACATAAATTTCCCGGACTCATTAAGTAAGGTTACACCCGCAATTATATTTGTGAAGTCTTAATTCTAACTCATGCAGGTACAGAAACTCGCTTTGCTCGTTTCTGTAACGTCCTGCATTCGTTTCGGAATCGCTAACTTCCCGCACTTGTTATGAAAATAACTATTCTTTTATTTTGATTTATTATTAACAGATAAGCCAAACTTGGGTAAAAGCGTGCCTTTTTACGAAACAAAAGTACCTACTCTAAATTATTTCGTTTAAATCTGTACTAATTTATTTCTCAAGAAATGGACCACCCTGTATATGAAAATGGGCTACGACATTATAAGTTACTGATTAGATTAAAATCTCAATTCGTGGAGGGTTTTTTCAATCGAATTTCTGCAGTGAACATTTGATTTTTTAAGTCTTATTTTACAACACGCTGGCTTTTTACGGCTCAATAACAAAAATACTTAAACATGAAAGCCGTAAAAAGAATGTCTCATAAAAATGAAGGAGGAATTTTTAACAATTAAAATTGAAGAAATCGATATCTGCAAAAAGCAGTTTGTCTTTTAAACGTAAACAAAAGCAATTTACAAAATGGGCATTGAATTCCCGCTGAAAATGAGAATGAAGTCGCATAAATCCCTTATAATTTGTAAACGTCGGTGGAAAATTTTGCGGTATACAACTTGAGATGGTTAACGCCAAGTGTTATATAAAAGGAACTTTAAGTGACACAAATAGGTTCGCGTGTGGTATCTCCTATTTGTTGAAAATTCTGTAACTTTACCATGCCTTGGCTTTATGTACGAAACTTATTGTATTATTCATGCTGGCAAATAGTTGAATATATTATCTTTCGTAATGGTAGACGCGAAGTTTTCTTCCGGAATCGATTCTTACCAGACTTGTCGGTGGAGTCTGGAGCCGCACCAACATTTTCCCAGCGCAATAATCCCTTTTTAATTTAAAACCATCTCTTAAAACAACTTATTTGCGTTAGTCTTTCGAGTTTGGATTTCGGAAGACAACATTTTTTGCTCGACTTTATTCTAAAGACTGTTTAGTCACAGGAAAGCGTGACACGAAAATCTAATTATTTAATGAAGAACATACGCTAAAATTTTAATGGAAAACTTGACGTCACAACATAAACAACTACTCGAATTATGTAAATTATAGCAAATGTTTTCGAAAATGCCTCGTGTAATTTCCACTTAATGCTTATGTTTACCAAAATTGTGTTTAAATATGAATAATCGATTTTCAACACGATTATCACTTCAATGAGCCGTTTGTATATTAATTAATGATGCTATGTAAAAAATTAAATAAACAGATTGTCCGTTATAATGAAAGAGGACAACGAAAAAAAGGCTGTAGGAAATGTGCACATATTGATGGATTTTTCCGATAAAAGTGAGATGTTGAAACTATTCGGTATTTTCCATAAACATTTTGAACGTATTTATATTCACAACCACCCTACCTTCACTTCGAATCTATTTATTTCGAATACTTCTATCTCGACATAAATATTTTATGAAAGGGAAGCTTCGTGCACCTATTTGAAAACGCGAAAAGGCTGTGCTAGTCTTTTTCTGAAACTTCAAATGCCATTTTGGCAGATATTTAAATCTGAATAACCAACGTATTCGTTCGTAAACATCAACAAGCTATGTATGACAAAATAGAAAACGAAATATACCACTTACGGGTCTGATTATTAACGATTTTCCAGCGATTATACAGAAATTCGTTATACAAAGACCTAAACGAAAAGTTTATAAGTTACGTAAGGTATAATCTTACAAATCAGAAAAAAATGGCAACCGGAACAGCAAGGCTATTATCGCTAGTGCCTGTTATTTCCGATGGGTTAACCTGGACATGTCCTTTTCCTGTTGACCTGTTTCCAATATTCTTCGTAATGCGATTCCGGCTACCAATGGGCAATTTACTACTAAAAAGTGCATTATTCGCGGGTGACGCAACTAGCAATAAGGGCACTTCCGGTCGCCCCCTCGTTACGTCACAAGGCTGAGCGCTATTCAACTGCTATCAAGTAGTTAATTCATTGAGAGCTAATGTGACTCATTTAGCTGTTAGATCTGTGTTAGTAGTACAACACTTGATAACGACGACCACGTAGATATATCTGAATCTTGAACGTCTTCAAGAGGTTTTAAAATTACTTTGAAAAACTTACTGTACACTATTTGTTCGATAATTTTTGGGCGTCTATTTAGCTTGACTAAATTTTTCAGATTTGATATCGTCTTTTGCATATGATTACAAATTTTAAAAAATAAAAGCTTATAAAATTATTGCCAACTCAAACGAAACTAATAAAAAAAAAAAAAATCGTATCTTAGGAAGTATAATATAAAGCCTCCGTTAGGATAGTAACTGGAGTTTCGCCAGTAGATTGTCCAACACAACTAAATAAAATTCCGTAAATATCTAATTTCATGAATACTTTCATTTATTTGTAAAATACTGGTTTTATCATCGAAATCTCAATAACGTTCGGGTTTTTGTGTTTAACGAGAGTTCACTTCCCTCCATCTTTAAAAAGATGGTTGAAAACTTCTTTCATTAAGTTTAAAGGATGCATCAGTCAACCTAAGAGGAACGAATATTATAGCACAAGCGCTGCTTTGAAGTTTTAAAGGTCGAAAATGTTAGAAAAAGATTTTTTATTAATTAAATTTTTGTACGATTCAGTCTTTTGGGGAAATACTTTAACGTATTTTTAACGACTTATGCAAATTCTATATGCCGGGTGTTTGACTTAAGGGGCGAACATAGGGAAATAGCATGGGAAATCGTATATATGCAGATTCCTGCTCCCCGTTTGAGTTCATAGGATTGATAGTGGTATCAATCAAAAGACAAAAAGAATGCGCTTAATTTGATACTACTTTACTTGAATTTGTTGCCTGTTTAAGAAAGAAATAGCTTAAAAACTGCAATAAATAATTTGCATATTATTCACAAAAAGCAGACCACCCACGATCAAATTTGAAGTTTCTTTATGCAAAATAAATTTTATTTTCTGTCAGTTATCAATTCATGTATCTACCTAATTACTATGAACAGTAATGTTGAATATTTGAATGAGGAGAGGGTATTTATTGTCAAAACGTTTTATACTGGCGTCAGTGAAGCAACTGGTACTGTAAATAATAAGTGGAAATGTAATGAAAACACCCTACAGAATGTAAGACATCAAGAAAATGCAAACGCTGTCGACGTATTACTTTCAGTAACTGAAAATCCTAATGTAAGTGTACGCCAACTAGCAGAAAATATTGGGATATACCACACTACAGTACACAAAATTTTGAAAAAGCACCATTACCGTTCCTATAAATATCAGTGCCATCAAGAATTGCTTCCAGGTGATATGCAGAGAAGGGCTGAGTTTTGCTACACCATTATGGAAAAAGCAAACGAAGATAGAAATTTTTTAAGGAATGTGTGTTTTACAGATGAGTGCACGTTTACGCTTAACAATGAGCCAAACGCGCAAAACTGTAGGATTTGGGCTACACAAAATCCTCATAATTATTTAGAAACGAGGACCCAATATCCTTAAAAATTAAATGTTTGGGCCGGTATCTTGGGGCATCATATTATTGGACCGTTTTTCCTTGGCGGAAATTTAACGTCTGAACGTTTTTTACAAATATTGTCCGAAGAAATAACACCAGCTATAAATGAGGTCGCACCGGAAAATGAAGAAGTTTGGTTTCAAATGGATGGATGTCCTGCACATAACAGTCGTGTCGTCCGCGAATATTTAAATCAAAGCTTTAATGGCAAAGTTATTGGTAGAGGATACGAAATTTGTTGGCCTGCTCGGAGTCCTGACCTTTCTCCTAATGATTTCTTTCTATGGGGAAATTTGAAATCAAAGATTTACAGTGGTAACCGTTTTGAAGATTTGGAACAATTGCAAACTAGTATTCAAGATCACTGCGTAAGAATTTCGCCATATCAGTTAGCAAATGTCAGACGAGAATTTTCTGATAGACTGGGTTATTGTTTAACAGTGGATGGAGGCTTATTTGAACATTTATTATAGTAATTGTTTTTTTTGTGTTACCTACTTAATTCGTTAAATAAAATTTGCTTCTTGTTCTATTGCAGAGTATTATTCCCATTATTTTAAAAATTTTTATTATGTAAGAAAAACAAGATTCCACTTGTCAGAATGACAGCGACCTTGTTTCAACAGTTTATCAAAGCATAGCTGGTTTTTGTTAAGGTGGCAGTTTTAGTTTCCCTGTTTTTAAAACTTGTAAGAAAAGAATAGTTATTTGTACAACTAGTAATGAAAGCAATAGATGTTTTTAGCACTCACATACGAAAAATGACTCTTTTCACACTGATTTCCGTGTGAAAAGTACCACTTTAACGCACTAGTGCGAAAAGTAAGATTACTTTTCGCACTAGTGCGAAAAGTAAAATTACCAGTGTGAAAAGTAAAATTACTTATCTATTACTATGGATACGGAAAAATATTCCTACTCAGATAGTTTGATTGTCTTTATCCCTTGATTTTATTTATTTACTTAGAGCTATTTGAACGTTCGTAGCTAAAAAATCTTGTATGATACACGTTCGAAAAGTGTCTTTAAGGCACTTATGTGAATTGCAGAACTCGCTACGCTCGTTCAGCAAACTTTCACATGCGTGCCTTAAAGACTGACTTTTCGAACTTGTATCATAAATAGCTATTTCATACGAGTTGTACACAATATTTTTTTGCATTTTGACATCTTAAATCCCTCAAAACAGGATAAAAAGGAATTGAGAATTTACAGTTGTCAAACTGACAATTTACAATATTTTATTTAAAGCACACTTACTTAATGCAAAATGTAAAATTAAATAGTTAAAAAAAGTGTTGCTTTCTTTACGATTTTTTAATAAAAAAAGTCCACTTTTTTTGTCAAAATGCGAAAAAATAAATTTTCGGCACTAGAATGCATTGTCTAAACGCAAAATTACTTAAAATACGTCTAAATTTGTGATTAAAATATTAACATGGCAGCTAACGATCAACGGGTTTTTGTTTCAACAATTCCAAGGCACCACCTATTTTTGCTAAAATAGTAGTTTTAATTTCCTTGATTTCCCCTTTGTATGGAAAGTAAAAAAAATAAGTAATGACATGGTTGTATACAGTATTTTTTTTCTCTACAAGAAACATATTTACACTTTTTCTCTAAAATAATTTGGGGAGCCAACCAATATTTGAACATTAAGAATTTAACATGGAAATCCCTATGGTGCGTGAACCAATTCTACACCCGGTATACGATTTCCCATGCTATTTTCCTATGTTCGCTCCTTAAGTCAAACACACGGTATAGAAAATTATCACCTCCGAAGGGATTTGAACCACTGATGAATATCTTCAGTGATTTGCCTCTGTATCTCAATTGGTAGAGCACTGGCAAAATACACTTTAAAAAAGTATGCCGGTAATATAAAATTTTACTCGATCTTACATTCATGGATAAACTTATTTTTGTTATTTTCTTTGCTAATGGAAAATATATGCCAAACAGGTTTATTACAACTTAAAAAAATGACCCTAAAGTAAATAGTATGATGTATAGAAAATGGCAATTCCTAGAAATATGAATATTTCTAAAAAGTAACCCAAATGCCGGGATTAATTGTTAATAAATGGTTAAAAAGGAAAAACGTTGACAATTAGTTTCGCAGTGGTTGCTGCTCATCGACAAGCAGCAAACTGCTATTATTTATATTTTATATTTATATTTAGCAGAAGTCTTACTAAGTAAATAATAACATAGTTCTACGGTGAGGCAATAGTGGGGCAATCACTGAACCGTGTCAGTTAACTATGTATGTATATCTGACGATCAACAACCACTTGTGCTAACTGATATTGTCGCGGTTTTCCTTTTTTATTTTTTGTTAAATGTAATAATGTTTGCTCAAGCAGCACAATTGTAATAACAAAGAATGTTAGATAAATAGGCGTTAATCTGATACTAAACACTTTCTATGAAATTTGAAGTTTTATCTCATTTTTTAAGAGTTGCATGTACAAAATGTGTAACTCAGTGGCTAACTTCATATTTAATAAAAGGTCAAAACTTGCAGTATCACGACACATCTTCGTAGACTAACACAAAACAGTCAATAAATCAAAGTAACCAAAGACAAAAAAATGACGGACATAACCGTGTTTATCACAGATATAATACAGAAAGTAAAATTAAAGTTAAAATTACCGACTTTCGAGGGCCTTCCCAAACCAATACCAGTGGAAAATTATACCTAGGAGACTCCTTAAGCCCACTATTCTTCAACTCATTTGTTAAAGAAACCGCCTTTTTGCTACTTTTTGTGATGTAACGGCGAATGCTGCCGAATGGGCCTTAACATGTTGGCCTATTTAAGCAAGATTCGCTTGAATTTTTAATTCTTTTTGGACTCTCTTCTCGACTAGTAGCTACATTTAACCAGTGGCGGTGAATCTGTAAGTTTTTCTTCAAGAATATCTTATTCATTGTTGTAAATTTAGTGCTTTAATTACCAGTAATTCATTTAAAAACCCAACGATGAATTTATTAAACTCACCAGCGAATGCATTTACAATGTCACACAGTCCACTCTATTGAAAATAACTATTAAAACATCATTAATGGGCTAAATCGTAAAGAAAATAACATCAGCAAAGAGTTTAACATGATTTTCCGTACGGAAAATTTACAATAAGTAAGGAAGTGGTGAGATACAAATTTGTTATCAACGACGTGGTAGGAACAAAAACATTAGAGGAAAAAAATTTCTGATATGGTAAAAAATAGAATACAATGGATCGATCACTATTATAAATAACAATCGAATGGTGAAAATTGCAAGAAATAAGTACTCCAGAAGACGAAGTGTCGACTGTCCAGATGGAGAGACAGCATATCTTAATCAAAAATTGGCGAAGAATCTTCGCTGGACTTTCCATACTTTTTATTTTTGAAATTTTTAATTTTTTTTCAGCTAGTTCTAATTCTAATCAGCCGAGCTAGAGGTACAATCGCCCAGGACGCAATTTATGACATAGAAACTTCGGGCAAAAATTATTCGATAATTCGATTACTTTTCAAATTCTCTATTGATTTCCTAAGTAAAATTTTGAAATTTTTTTCAAGGAAAAATCTGCGCCCAAAAAAACATGGCTAACTTCCGTTTCCGGTTCCGGATTTTTTTGAAAAGTTTATTTTACAGATGTACTGTAATTATAGGCCCGCATACCAAATTTGATGAAAATCGGCCCAGTAGTTTTCGAGATATGACGATAACGCCACAGTCATTCATAAAAAAGTAATAATTAAAATAAAAAAGCTAGAAATCGGTAACTCTTTTAGGGAAGGATAGTTAATTTTAAATCCTAAATTAGGATCCAGCAACACCTACAATAGCCAAAATATTACAGTAATTTTGATGACATAATTAAAGACTTTGCAACGAAAAAGTCCCGACAAGTTATTTAATAATAATCCTATATAATATGTAATAATGCTTTTATAATAAATAATTTGTATTTTCAACATAAATGAGCAGAGTAAGATAATATTTTTTTGAAAAAGTGGGTAATATAAACAAAAAAATATATATTGTAGTCACGCAGATTCGAACCTCCAACCGTATGCGGGTGGGAGCTTGGTCTCTTACCGCTGGACCAAAATACCGCCGTCGTTAAAACGGTGACTCCTGCCCTGATATTTATCTTCTTTCTTTGGAATGTGCCGTTTCCGAGAAATTTTTTTTTGAAATTTTGAAAAATTTTTTCAGCTAATTATAATCAGTAGAGGTAGGGGTACAATTTGGCGTTAGATTTATAAAAATATGTCGATGCGTTTTTGAGAAAAAAAATGTTAAAGTCCAAAACTTCAAATGGTCATAAAAGGCGTTAGGGAAAAATTTTGGGGATGCGATCAACGCTATTTGAAAGGCATCTTGATTTACTATCGACCCAGAACATTTAAAAAAAATCGTGTGTGTCGTTTCCGAGAAAAGTTTTTTTGAAAATTTGAAAATTTCCCAAACTGTCCGGACTTTTTATTTTTGAAATTTTGAATTTTTTTTTCAGCTAGTTCTAATCAGCCGAGCTAGAGGTACAATTTGGCGTTAGATTTATAAAAATATGTTGCTGCATTTTTGGTAAAATCGGCCTTAAAGTTGCGCTTTTCAAAAATTTGCCGCGGGCGCAATTTTTGACATAGAAACTTCGGGAAAAAATTATTCGATTTCTTTTCAAATTCTGTATTGATTTCCTAAGTAAAATTTTGAAATTTTTTTCAAGGAAAAATCTGCGCCCAAAAAAACATGGCTAACTTCCGTTTCCGGTTCCGGATTTTTTTGAAAAGCTTATTTTATAGATGTACTGTAATTATAGGCCCGCATACCAAATTTGATGAAAATCGGCCCAGTAGTTTTCGAGATATGACGATAACGCACCCACCCACCCACCCACAGACATTTTTCAAAAAACACATATTTTGGATGCCTGGACCCTAAAACGTGTTTTTTTCGAATTTTTATGATTTTGAATTTTTGCACGATTCCAATACTTTCCTATACATGCGTTGCAAGTATGGAAAGTAACAAGCTAGCTTACGAAAAAAGGGCAAGAAGAAGATACATAAATGTAATTTTTATTTATAACATTTTAAAAATTCATTCCGTATTCCAGTTGAAGATTGGGACAAAACCCCGAACAAAACCATTTTCAGGGGACATTCTAAATTTGTTATTAATAATTCTTTTAAATTGGGGAACTTATAATTAATAATATTCCTCATGTAAATTCGGCTTCCAAAAAAGAGTTAAAGAAAGTGCCATACACGGAAATCTACAAAAAAACGCATATATCGGGTGTTTTTTTTTTAGAGATATAGAACTTTAAAATGAAATAAAACACATAAAAATCGTGGTAATGGCCATGGTATTGGCTTTATTGGAAAGATAATTTTATGCCATTAATGTTTAAATATGATTTCGGGCATATGGACGCCGCGCCGCGGCTGGCTCGGTCTGATACAGCGCAATCTGGAAGTCCAATTTTCGAACAGCAAAGGCGAATATTGGCTTCCAAGTCGTCCCTCGTCTCTGGTTTATCGGCATAGACTAGCAACTTCACATATCCCCATAGAAAATAATTCAAAGGTGTTAAATCACACGATCTTGGAGGCCAATTCACAGGTCCAGTACGCGATTTAACACCTTTGGGTTATTTTCTATGGGAATATGTGAAGTCGCTAGTCTACGCCGACAAACCAGAGGCGGTGGACGACTTGGAAGCCGACATTCGCGCGTTATTGCCGATATACGGCCCCAGCTGCTCGAAAAAGTGGTCGAAAATTGGACTTCCAAATTGCGCTGTATCCGAGCCAGCCGCGGCGCCCATATGCCCGAAATCATATTTAAACACTAATGGCATAAAATTATCTTTCCAATAAGGCCAATACCATGGCCATTACCACGATTTTTATGTGTTTTATTTCATTTTAAAGTTCTATACCTCTAAAAAAAAAAAAACAAGCGATACTTATTTAGAGGAAATATTACTAAAAACAAAAAAAAATCTTCAAATAATCCTCACATCAACACTAACAGCCAAAATGACATGTTACATTTATGAAACCTATCTCTATCGAAGTCGATATTAGTTCAAGGAATAAAACCGTTACAGAAAAGAAAACAGGTGAATACCAGGCGGGTTTTGTCGAAAATGGGTTAACAACTGACCACATTTCCAGTGCTAAACTGATAATGGAAAAATGCTGCGAACTACGAATATCGATGTACTTCAGTTTATGTCAAAGTCGATGCCTACGACACAATAAATAGGATATACTTTTAGGCAGCAAGCACAAAGGGTTTAACCTCACATAAACATCTACCAAACCAGTCAAAGCCACAATCACAAAACTACCAACAAACTGGACTGAAAGTTAACACCACATTACAGAACCAATCAATCGAGGGCTACGATAAAGAGATCCCATAATACCAATTCTGCCTTACATACTGCTAGACAAAAATAAGAAAAATAACAGGTGCTACAATCTACAACAGAAACGTGTACAATATTTGGCTTAAGTTGATGATATTATGTATTAATATCAAAAACCAAGAGAACCGTGCTTTTTAGAATTACAACGAAAATACACAGAATGAAGACAAGACAAAACATATGCTAATAACCAGAGCAGAGCAAAGGTATAAAGGTATTCAATACGTCAAATTAACATTAAATAACAAAAGTTTTCAAGAAGTCGGGATAATTAAATATCTGGGAAGCTTCTAGGTTTGGGATGGTATTTTCATATCTAGAAATATAGAAAAGAAAACTATAAACAAAATGGTTACAACCAATAGTAACAAATACAGGAGAAACAAGCAGAGGAACAAAGACAAAAAGGAATCTCATACATTCGAAAAGAAAATAAAGACGAACTTATGAAACAGTGCAGAGAACAACTAAAATTAAAAAGCAAAGGCTAAACTCGACAAGGCACGTGAATAGATTAAACCGAAACAGAATACCAAACGTTGTGTTGTATAGAAAGCCTGACGTATAACAGCAGAGAGGAAAACCAAGAAAAAGATGGATGGAAGACACCGAACAAGATCCAAAAATACTATAAGTAAGAAGACGCAGAAGTATAAGCTAAGAAACAGATTTTTACTATTAAAAAAATAAGTAAATAGAACCGAACCGGTCTAAAGGTAAACGAAGAAAAAACATATGCTAACGGCCAGAGAAGAACGAAAGCGATCAATACGTCAAATTAACTTACATAACAAAATTTTTCAAAAACTATGCAAAGTATAAAATCTGGGAAGTATAATAACAAATGACTTCAAAAAGAGCAGATGAAGGCATTAGGAAAAAGAAGCTCTTGGATCTTACATGATTTTTTTTAAACCTAAAAGCATAAAAAGGAAACAAGACGATTGTGGAACCGATAGTAACATTATGTAAGAAAACATTATTGCTAAGGAATAAGGACAAAAACGAATTTCATATTTTTGAAAGAAAAATATTAAGACAAATTTTATGAAGCAGTTCAGAAAAGAAACATTTGGAGAATAAGGACCCAACAGAGAATTGCATAATAGTACCTAATTAAAATTAAAAAGGGAGGTTCGTCTTTTCCCCATAGGGCACGTGATTAGAATGAACCAAAACAATCACAAAAATTATATTAGATAGAAAATCGAAACGATCAAGGCAAGGACTAAAAAAAAATGTAAGACATTGAAGAAGACCCAAAACACATCACCTTTTTTTCAAAAGAAAGAAAGAAAATAAAAAACAAATCCAATCATTTTCTGGATCAATTCTATGCCATTTACTAACAAAAATACGAAAAACAGACATTGACATTATTGTACATATTTATATCGTCACATCAATACTCCAGTAATTCACTCGATATATCACGACTAAACAGATATCGTTGATTAAATAGTCGTATATATTCGAATTACAGTTCGCATGAAAGGGTAACATATAATATCATCATGATTAGTTACGCATCCCTGCTAGTTTTGAATTATTAAACGCCAGAAGCTACAAGTATCTAGTAAGCAAGTGGATACAATTTACACAGCGGTAATCTACCATTTTATTACAGAGATGAAACGTATTTCTCTAAATAAATTATTCAGATATATGTAAACATGGCTCCTGTAATAACGTGCACCTGACTGAAATAACTTTTATGCGGAAACCATATGGTAATATCCCTATGTTCAAACTCAACGAGCCAAGCGAATTTAAGGATTTAAGGACGGTATGTTTGTTACCATTATGTTCGAGATTTGTTTTAATGCGTTTATTTAGCATTCCAAAAGGATAACCTATAGATATAATGTAGAAACTAAAATATATCATTTGTAAAACAAATTCATCCTAATTTGCTTACAACAATAAAGTTCGTGACTTCAAATAATTGCCGATTTACTTAGTCTGGTTCTAGAGGGCTAACTGGATACCCTCTTAGGTTATCAATGATTTGTTTAAACTACAGTGAACAAGAAGTTAGCTGCGTCATTGTAATGCTCGACTTTCTCAGACAATCAACACAATTACTCATAAAATAGTGATACCGAAATTACGTTTTGGTTTTTCTAATGAACGATTACACAATCTCTGAATAGTTTCAACCGTTGCTATTTGAATAAAATGATGACACATTTAAGACATGTACGGGCGTATTTGTGAACAAAACTGGGCAATTTTGCTGCGAATAACCAACGATTGCTTTAATTAGAGGCTGGTATAACGCATCATAAACCCACAAATTCACATCTGAATCGCATTGCCCATTATCTATTAAGAAAACAAATAACAAAAAGGTTAATTTGGCGACTCAACTCAAACATCGCATTAAAATTTAATAGAATGGCGTGCCACAAGGGTTAATGGTAGAACCTCTGTTATTTACTATAGACATGGGTGATTTATGTAATTGTTTCGCAGAATCGCAACTGCAAGTAAATTACTATGCAGATGATATTTAAATCCTTTTAAACAAAAACATGGATTTTGCAACTATAATCTATTTCATTTGTATTTGGGCCAAGCTCACCACGAATTTCCAATACGACTCCCAGGTATAAGAGTTGTTTAACTTGTGAAGTATTTTAGTTTATAAATTGCTCTGACAAGCTTACACAGTGACATAAAAGCAACTTTTAATGGATGAATCTGGCGCTTCAAACGTATTATTGTTATTTGAGAAAGCTTGGCACTTAAGGGCGATATTTCATGCATGTTTAAGCTGAAGCTTAGCTTAAGAACTTCAAATTAGGACTTCAGACCGGTATTTCAGTACGGGGTTATTTTAAAACTTAGTTAAAGGCGGCTTAAAATAGGACTTAAGTGTAGTGAGGTTTAACTTAAGCCTTAATAAACCTACTTAAACCAAACTTCAACTGACCTGAACTTAAATATTAGTCCTAAGTCAAACCACAGAACAAAAAATATTGTTTTTATTATGTGGTCAAAGCTTTAGTTTAAAGTTTAAACCTGCATTGAAATACTAACCCTTGGAGATTGATAGCTTAATTTAAAATAATAGGCATTGTCAGCGAATTTTATGTACTTTAAACCTACACCCAATAAAATCAGATAATTTTGTATGGCAAACCATTGTCCAAATACAGACGGAACTGACTAAATATAAATCACAGAATTTTTAAGCGATATTAAAAAGACTTGTCGTAAAGCTTATCATAATTAAAAGCAAGCAACCCTACCTCTACAATTAAGTAAATAACTGAAAAAGTAAGACTTGGTAAATAAACATTTTGCTGGTCATTTTACGATGATTACTGAAGGGTTAATTTCCATTAAAGTCTTGATATCTCAGTAAATACAGATTACCGACAAATTAAAAAAAATCAAACATATGAATCACTGATTTTACATACAATTGACTACTGCCATTCTATTTATAGCATTTTTTAAAATAAATTAATAAATTATATTCTTCGTCTGTAAAAAATGACGAATAATTGCATCAGATACTGCTTTAATTTAAGCAAATCTTGCCATCTGTCTAATCCTTACAGATGGATTAAGTGGTTAACGAGTGCAAATAGAACAAAACATACAATATTATCCAAACCTAGAGCTCTCAATATACCTTTTTTATTATTAGATTGTACATCCCTATTTAAGGCAAAAGCATCCTTCTCTTGTTCTTTGCACTTTTTAGAATCTTCTCACTTTGTAGGGGGGGGGGGGTTGATCTACTCTTCCCATAGTGATCAGTCCTTGTGGAGAGAGGTGCAACGTTAACGGAGTAATCGGGTCACCCATTCCAGCTTAGCTTTCCTGACCGTACTGGGCTGGGGGGGGGGGGGGTACCTAGTTACGCAACTCGGGACCCTCGATATACTTTTCATCATCATCTTTAGTTCTACAGCCCATGGTGAGCCCAGTCTTCCTTAAGTTTTGTTCGCCACTCGGATCTATTTGCCGCCAGCCTTTGCCAGTTTGTTGCACCGATTTTTCTTGCGTCTACGTTTACTCCATCTTCCCATCGTAGTCTTGTACCTTCTGGGATTGACTTAAATATTCTTCTTCGTGGATAGTTCTTATTGGCTCGGCCATCTAAGTCGTCCAGTTTTTATGACGGTGACAATGTTCTTCCCTTGTACTGTATCCTTATATTTTTTATATAGTTCAAAATTGTAATATATTCGCCACATCCCATTTTCGCATAGTATTACACCAAATATTTTCCTGAGGACCTTTCTTTCGAACATTAGCAAGTTGTTTTCGTCCGATTTACTCAGGGTCCAGGTTTCGGATTCATAGGTCAGTACGGGAAGGATTAATGTTCATATAATTACTCATCACTAGCTTAGTTTTCCAGGAAATACAGCGGCTTTTCATGTGCTTGTTTAGCCCGCATCACATACTTTTACATAATACTAAAACAGCTGAAACTAGCTTTACTTATTTATGCAGTTTGTGCACAAAATTTCAGGCGATTATAACTCTTGTTTACTCAGTTTGGGGACATACTGCACAATGATGTCTATTTCACAATTATACAGGGTGTTCATTTCAAAACCACGAGCCCGAAAGTGTGAGAATAGGCAATACACTCAGCATAATATCGCAAAAAACTACGCTTTTAAATTATAATATTTAAGTAATAACTAACACATTGCTTAAACATCGTCATAGATGTTCTGAACTTATTCTTTTAGGGCCAGTATTTCAATTAATGATAAGTTAAAAACTTAGGGTGGCTTAAACTATGGCTTAAGTGTAACCAGACTTGGCTTAAGTCTGATCAAGTCTACTTAAGTGAAACCAAGCGTTGCTGCACTTACATCTTAACTCAACCCGTCTTAAGCTAAGCTTTAGCTTAAACTTGCACTGCAATGCGGATCCTAAACATCATAATTTAATAAAAAAGACAGTCATTTGGCAGATGCCATGTGTATTGCTTATTTTTAAACTTCAAGCTTTTAAAATGGGCAGGCTGTACACCATGGCTATTGTGGCTTATATCCCATCCCAGTGTATAAAACAGTATAAAACAACCAGTATAGCTATTAAGACGACAAGTATTTTATAGAAGGTTTAAAAATCAAGGTCGTAGTTCAAATCCGAGCGAACGAAGTGAGCCGAGGATTTGATAGACCGAGATTTTTAAACTATAAAACCCGAGTTGTCTTCAAGATTTTTTCTAACACTAATATCCGACATTTTACTTCACTAATATAGTACTCCTATTAGAAATGTTAATAAATTATTATTTGAGACGCGTCATAACACACAAAATGCGAAGATTGCTAGGCAACGACGTATTTAAAGGCCTATAAAATACGTTGTCATTGACGACGTATTTTATAGAGAAAGCGTATTTTAAAGGAAACATAACAAGTGAGCTCTTATGCACCATAGAAACAGTATAAGATATTAGTGTTAGAAAAAAGTAATAAACACAAATACAAACAAATAAACTTTAACTTGTTCAATAACCAGTGTCAAAGTATTCGAAAGGTTGAATAAAAACCAGTTCCTTTTTGTCCTCTGTTCTTTTGGTTTTGACTATTTAATTTCGTATAATAAGCAATCACACATTATACGCCATAGCTATGTATGCCCACAATTATTTTTTTTATTTGTAGCTGCTAGAAGTTCTTTCGCAAATAATCGTCTGAAAGTTTGATTTTAAAGGTATTTAAGGTATTTATCCATAGCAAAGCATGATTTCTTATTATTATTACACAATTTAATTGAACCTCATGTATTTCCTATTGTACAAAAGTTGGAAAACCACAAGAATGGTAACTTAAACAACGATATACTATATATTTGTTACATAAGCAGTATTATAAAATGCATACCTACGATTGATATTGTTATCTAAAAAATGATAAAATTAATAGTTGGGGGCAATAAAACCATGATTATACGAGCCCGATATTACATTAATAAGGGTAGTTTTGGCAGTATCGGCTACAAATGATAGTGATTTTTAACATTGGAAAGCAAGTTATTTTTTAACATCTTTGAAATTTGTTTGACGCTAACATTGACATTGGGAGCGAATTCTTAAAAGAAATTTCTTTGAAAATTCTTTAATTATTTATAGCCCATAACCTATCGCTTAATAGAAAATGCCACCTCTTTTAAAAAAAAACGGCAACAGCAAATATACTTTCTTACTTTTAGATTACGATTTATTGCACTGCAAGTAAAAAATCGTCATAAATTATTAATAAAAACTCATGATTCGGATAATTGGTATAACTTGGCTCTATTTATATACTTTTCAAACCATGCATAAACGAAAAGCCATTACAGTAATTGTTATTGTACATATAAACCACTTTGTCATTTATTAAATACTCCCCAAAACGACACTGAGTTTGCCCCAGTATTTCCAACTTTTGTTTCAGAATCTTTTGTGAATAAAAACGTTTAATTTTAAAACGTTCAAATAGGCAACACACTTAGCACATCACAAACTACCCGGTTTTTAAATTATACCATGAAAAATTAAGTACGGCCCACCCACTGCGATGTTCAAATAATGACACATAGCATTCGTTAAATACCTAGGTACTATTGTACAAATTTTAGTTTTTTAAATGGTACTGCAGGTGGTTGTTTGTGAAATGTTATGTGTGTTGCCTACTTCCAGTTTTTCATGATTGATGGTTAAACATTTTAAAACAATCACCCTACATTTACATAGATTGTATGGGTTTTAAAAAATAGAAGCAAAATACACCCTTAATATTCGTTTTTATTTCAATAATGGGAAAATCGATTATACCTTCATTACCGGTTATGGAATCAAATTAAATACATTTCGTAGATCAACAAATTATACCTACTTTTTGCGAATAACAAGGAGTTTTATGATAATCTTATAATTAATCAAACAGGACAGTCCTAGACACATAAAACGAATCATAAAAATGCACTGAGTATGGAGGTGGAGGTCATAACGAAGACATAAAATCGATCACCAACCAATTAATGACGACCTGGAATTACCACTGCAGAGATGTATTTTGAATAACTAATGTTGCTAACCTCAGAATATAAATCAACCTGTTTGTTTAAAAACTGCTCGAGGGCAATTTTAAATCTACACAAGTTAGATACTTAAAAATGAAAATACACGGGTTAAACTCGAGAAAATTTAAAAGGGAAAAAGAGGCTTTTCATAAAGTAGAATTAACGGTTAATATGGGTGTAAAATAATTACACCGATCATTTTAAAATAAATGGATAAATCTCGTCGAGTTTTAACCATCTCCTTCTAGTTCTATCCAGTTAAGGTCCCAGAAACAGTAATACTAAAACTACAGTAACTTGTTGTTACGTAAGTGGGGATTTTCCAGGAAACTTTGTTTAACTTAAAAAATTGCAATATGCAAATTTAACACGTTCTGATACGCCATTTAATTTATTTGGCACAAAAAATTCAAAGTTATTTGCGCTTGAAATTCAGAAGACTTAAAGCTCTTTTAGCGTATTATTTGTCTTCATTGCTTCATATTCTGCAAAAATGTTGGTGTGAACAAAACAATAGAACAGACAACTTTGGTCCATTATGACTAACATACATTTTCTTCTATGTTTCTATGTAATGCTTTCATTGTGTAACTTTTTACTTTTTTGTATAATTAAAAATGAGTAACCAATTAACGCCTTTTTAAACAGAAGTACCTACGCTTGTTGGTAAATCAATTTAGACAGACGTTTATTACTTCCAGTGGTAACCATGGCACTTTCCAATAAATTAGTAATACTTTACTAATTCCTAAAATATAACTTAATTGTGAAACTGTAACTTCAGAATGTAAATATTATTCTGATAAACATCGGTCATTACAAAAAAACCGTACAGAACAAGGTTATCTATCAATTACCTGCGTTTTTTTTTTTAATTACAAGTGCTTACTGATATTAGTATTTAAAAAAATGCATAAATTAAGGGGGGATTTCTGTAGTCATTGCACAATACCCAACAATTAAATCCTGGAATTACAATAATATAGAAAAATCACCTGCGACTAGCTTATAAATCGTAATAATAACATTAAATAGGCGTGGCCTTGTCACCGATATAGTTTTTATAGTAAAATAGACAAAAAGAATAACTAAATTCTAAATTTAAAATGCAATACTCTAGTAAATGTAATATCGTGTCTGGGCACCACATTTGGAACATTTTTATTAGCTTAATCAATAAATATTCAATAAAAACTAACTTACCTCATCGTTCAGCTTACCCTTCGAGGCCATTTTTCAACACACTTCGTCATCAACCGAATACGCCCGAAGTAATAGTATTGTGGTTACCTCGGATTTATTCCAACTTGAAAATAATAAAACATAAAAAGCGATTTTATTAATGATAGTTTATCATTAAACACTTCAAAACGTCTCGTGGATGCAATAATGTTATTTTAAAAATATTTACAGTTTACAGATTACGTTTATCAGATAAAAATTATGTAAACAATTTTTAAATGCTGGTTGCATTCAGTAAATCGTAAGAAATAGGGTGACAACGCCTCTTTTTTTTAATAATAGAAAAATATCCAACAAATATGCTTCGCATTATTACAGTTAACATAATTAACGTAATACATTTGCAAAAGAAACATGACAAAATCTTAAATTAACATTAACTGCCCTGGAATACTAGTTTAGATTCATTGAGCAAAGCCAAAACCGTCAATCTTTTAGTGATTTACAACGATAATGTTGGCACTAAATATTTGGGTATTTTGCGTCCGAAAAAGTTGTAACCTTGATTCGTGAAAGACGTTTTAAAGTGGCAGTTATAGATAGAAAAATGTAATAAACTAAAAATAATTTTAATTGTATTTAAATTATTTAGTTTTATCGTACAGTCACGTTTTCAAAAAAATTGTGGAAACTAAGTTTTCCTTTATTTGGTAACATTCGTACTTATAGGAAATTAAATTCTCTATCTAACCTTAAAATTATGGCGAAACCGGCGGTTAAACCACGAAAAAAGGCAAATGGATATAAAATGCCCGAACCTTTACCAAACGGTCTAATTCTAGAGGACCTTTTAAAAAAGAAATGGAAATTAGGACCTTCAATTGGTAAAGGAGGATTTGGAGAAATTTATTCTGCCCAAGAGTATACAGACTCGCAGAAGAATAACAAAACTTTTCCATACGTAATTAAGATTGTAAGTTAATGAATGCACGGCTGAAGTTATATTGTACAACTGTTGGTATTATTTTACAGGAACCTCATGAAAATGGTCCGTTATTTGTTGAAATGCATTTCTATATGCGAAGTGCAAAGTCAGTTGAGAGTAAGCATAATCTAAATATTATTTGTTATGATTGTGTTGAAGTTTTGGTAATTATTGGATGTACTCTGGGCTAAACTCCAGTATAGTGAACCATCGTACTTGACATAGCGTTTTGGCAGCGGCGCTTATTGGAGGTTCGAAGTAGAGGAAGAATAGCTAGTTAATTGCTATGCCAAGTACCATTTACTATTCTGGAGTTTTGCCATAGTGTAACATGGCTTGCATAATCTCACATTTGTTGGGGATCGGCTTTTACATTTCATAACGTTTTTGTAATCGCACCCCTGCTGCTAAAGTGGCACAACTCAAAAAATGAAAATTTTCAGAACAAAGGATAAAAACTTTGGTAACGTCAGTTGTGCAAGAATAGTATTTGTTTAGGTCTTAAACTAGGCATTATAGCTTATTATTACTTAATACATTGCAATTTTTTTAATTATCTATATCCGAGAAATTTTGAGCTGTCATTTTTTATGTAGTTTAATAGTAATAATTTTTGATATTTGGTGTTTCACTAAATACAAACTTAAGTAACTACATATCACAAAATAATACAGACGTACAAATAATAAAAAAACATTAAACAATGAAAGAAAAGTCCCAAAAATGAACAAAAGGACTATAAACTTCTTCTACTTTGGCAGTGTGATATAGCAGCACTCAGGCCCTAGGTCCATTGTGCATCAGCTGCAAATTAAGGGATGCCTTCATACAGACCGGTACCTAGCCCAAAGGCTGCGATCTCGTCTATAGAGGTGCTCCGTGTATTGTCGGGCTCTAAAAGACCGGCTCCAAGTAGTTGATGTCTCAAAAGTAGTAGTCTGGGGCATCGTAAAAGGAAATGAAAGGGTTCATCTGCTTCGTTATAGAATGTGCAGCTTGGGTCCTCGGAGAGGCCCATCAGATGCAGGTGTTTTTTAAAGAGGGCATGGCCTGTAAGGAGGCCTGTGACTATCTTGATATGCTTCCTACTGAACGTAAGAAGCTGGTCGGACCGGGTTTTAGAAGGTCTGCGGATGAGTAACTTCACTTGTCTCAGCCCAGTATGAGATGAACTGAGGGCGAGTCCAGTCTCTAATTGCCTGCTAAATACTTGCTTTAAACTGAATTGTGATACAAAAGTTTTTACAAAACTTCAAATTTAATCATGGCTGGTCTGCTTTTTGTAAATAAAATGCAAATTATTTATTGCAGTTTTTAAGCTATTTCTTTCTTGAACAAACAACAAATTCAAGTAGAGTAGTATCAAATTAAGCGCATTTTTTTGTCTTTCGATTGATACTACTATCAATCCTATGAACTCAAACGGGGAGCAGGAATCTGCATATACCGGGTGGTGACTTGGCCGACGCAGCATAGCAATTATAATGGTAAATCCGGATTGCCCAATTATTTGCTTCCCTAATTATTTTAGAGGAAAAGTGTATTTAGGTTTTTTGTAGAGAAAAAAATTCTACATCCATACATACCATAGCTTTTTAGTTTTTAGATTTCTGAAACCGGAAAATCCGGAAAATGTAAAATGCCAGTTTTAAAAAAATCATTGATACCATGGAATTATGAAATCAAACAAACGTGCTTGCATTTGTCATTCCTGTTTGACGTCTGTAATTTACGATAAGCAATATCGCTTTTGAATATTGCTGTTTCATGTTTAGAATTCTGAGATCGGAAAAACTGGAAAATTATAAATGGCACTTCTAGAAAAATCCTTTGGTATTATAAAATCAAACAAGCGCGCTATAATTTTCTACCACCTCCGTCATTAAATTCGACTTATAATAAAACCATGAAAAATATAACAGAAAGTGTACTTTATTTATTTTAACAATAGGAACACATAGGTAATATTTCAACACCATTAACTGCTAGACAATGGCATAGCCTGTCATAAAAATGTCGTCTGACATTTGCCAGTTGATACCTACTTATTTTGTCACATTCGGCTTGAATTCGATTTTTTAATTGTTCCAAATTCTGAAATGTTTGTCCACAATATATTTTTGTTTTTAAATGTCCCCAAAGAAAAAAGTCGTTAGGTGAAAGATCGGCGGACCTGGCAGGCCAGTTAATTGCATAATTTGGACCGATAATGTTATGGGAAAAACTGTCATTTAAATATTCACGCACATTATGGCTGTTATGTGCAGGACAGCCATCCATCTGAAACCAAATCTCTTGGTCTTCCGTATTACCTTCAGTCACTGCCGGAGCTATTTCGTCTTGCAAGAGCTGTAAGAACCGTTCTCCTGTTAAGTTTTCATGCAAGAAAAACGATCCTATAATGTGATGACCTAATAACCCCACCCAAACATTAATCTTTTGGGGATATTGGCTTCTGGTTTGTAGAACGGTGCGTGGATTCTCGCGTGCCCATATTCTGCAATTTTGCACATTTGGCTCATTATTCAGGGTGAACGTCGCTTCATCCGTAAAAAGAATGTTTTTTATAAACTCCCTGTCTTCGTTGCATTTTTCCATCATTTGGAAGCAGAATGCACTCCTCCTCGCCGCATCACCTTCACGCAACTCTTGGTGAAACTGGTGTTTATAAGAGTGAAACTTATGCTGTTTTAAAATGTTCAGGACTTGGGGAGTGATGCAAGCCGACGTTGTTTGCGATTTGCCGTCAACTTCCGTTGGGATTTTTAGCCATTACCGCCAAAACATACAAAGTGTTTTCATTTTCTTCATTTTCATGTAAGTTTGGAACGTTATTAGTACACTTACAATTATTTAACACTGTGCCTGTAGCTTCAAGTTTGTGTACTATTCTCTCAATCGTCGTACTGCTTGGGATTGGCCGATAGGGATATTTTACGCTAAACAACGCACTATTGTCCATATAATACAATTTTACCATTTCAACCTTTTCTACTGTTGAATACATGTTACAAAGAACAAAATTTAATATTGACTATCGTAAATTACAGACGTCAAACAGGAATGACAAATGCAAGCGCGTTTGTTTGATTTCATAATTCCATGGCATCAATGATTTTTCTAAAACTGGCATTTTCCATTTTCCGGATTTTCCGGTTTCAGAAATCAAAAAACTAAAAAGCTATGGTATGTATGGATGTAGAATTTTTTTCTCTACAAAAAAACCTAAGTACACTTTTCCTCTAAAATAATTAGGGAAGCAAATAATTGGACAATCCGGATTTACCATTATAATTGCTATGCTGCGTCGGCCAAGTCACCACCCGGTATATGATTTCTCATGCTATTTCCATATGTTCGCCCCTTAAATCAAACACTCAGCATACTGATGCCAGTTGTTAATGTGACGTTGCCAATGCATACTATTTTACTTGATAACTACATACTAAACAATACAATAAACCTTAACCCTCCTCGTCGAGTTAACATTTAAGAAACTAATGTTAAATTGCCTAGATGAAACGTAAAATTTATGAACAAGATATTTAATGCCACATAACTATCAATTTGATTCTAAATTTTACAAACACATCTTTACTCAAACGTTTACTAAAAATGTCTGTGACATTTTCTGAAGTTTGAACACATTGTATTTCTAAAACTCTATTAACTACTAAATTTCTTTAAAAATTATTTCTAATGTCTATATGCTTGGTGCGCTTGGAATTTTCGAACGTTTTGGATATTCCTATAGCTCCTTGATTATCACATAAGTCTGATACAGTTTTTTTCGTCTAGCATTTGGGTTGTGACGTCAACTTGCCCCACCCAAAAACTGTGTGTTTAGACACGCGTTCGTGCACAGTAGGTAATGAAAACCTAGTTTAGAAAGAGATGAAGTATAGTTGGATTGTGAATTTATCAACAGCGCGTTGACGTCACAACCACAACCCAAATCTCAGGTTTGACAGTTTTTTCCCATTAAATGTTACACCTTGTCTTTCCCAATTTAGGTTTCTGAATATTTGTTCAAGTGTGCAAGTGAAAACGTTTGGCGACAGGGGTCTGTCTGCCCGACGTACATCTCTTTCTAGATGGAAGTGTGCCCCTTCTCTCTCTAACCTTATATTTACCCTACCTTGATCGTATATCTCTTCTATAATTCTGACATATTTTTGAGATACATTTTGTTTTTTAAGTGCTTCTAAGATTGACGGATGTTCCAAGCTATCGAATGCTTTAGAGCAGGGGTTCTCAAACTTTTTAAATTTTGTACCACATAAATTAGAATCAAAAAATATATGTACCACCATAAGAGCATTTCCCGATTAAAAATCGATACATCCCAAATGGAGTGTTTATAATCAAAGAATAAAACATTTTAAATTTATATTATTTCGTAAATGAAACTTTTACATTATAATAAAATATAGTCAATGATGGGTAATAATACACGAGCAAATATTAAGGAGATTTATTACACATTTTTCTGAACATTTGTTTAAATATTTTGTGTAAAAATTGTACCACCAAAAATAACGTAATGTACCATTAGTGGTACATGTATTGTACTCGGCTGACTAGTTGGCATCAGGGGCTGAGGTAAAGGGATTTCACTTCTGAGAAGAAAATGTAAGCAGTAAACAACTTTGGAGCTTCTACTACTTGTAAGCTTTTTTAAGCATTTTAGTTGTACTTTGACATCGTTTCTGAACGTGTGCTGAAGTATTATTTGCGAATTTTTTATTATTACCGAGTACTGTTATTAATCTTTTAGTTGTTATTGTTGTTAATATTGTTTGTTTTTGTTCAAGCGTTTGTTACTCTGATCAGTGTGTGTTGATTTTTGATCTACCATATTCGTTATGGCTGAAGCATACCCGCGGAAAAACAATTCGTAGTAAGGAACGCGAATTAATCAGTAAGGTAATAGATTTTTGTGATAGGGAAGCGGAAACAAACGTCTTTAGCATCCCTTTGACTAACGCCACCTTAAGAGCATCCACATCGACTGGAGTATCCCAAAGAACAATGTGAGAATCAGAAAAGAAAAGGCAAAGCAAAGGCGACAGGAAATATTGTCCTTTTACGTAGTCCTGGTAAGCAGAGAAAACGCCCTGAAAACCGAAATGTTGTCGTAGATGATTTCGATGCCCAAGTTATCAGGGAAATCGTTGAAAATTTCTATATTAACGAAAAAAGAGTGCCTACGGTAAAAAAACTGTTGCTTGTTGTACAGGAAGGAATAGAGTTTCCTTGGGGGAAAAGTTCGCTGCTACGAGTTCTGAAGAAGATTGGTTTTCGTTGGAAGAAATGCCAAACCAAACGCAAAATTTTGGTTGAGCGTTCAACCATTGTGTCTTGGAGGGCAAAGTACTTAAGAAAAATGAAACAAATGAGACAAGAAAACCGCCCCATTATTTATTTAGACGAAACTTAGGTTGACAGCAGCTTGACCTATAAAAGATGTTGGCAACATGAGGAAGTTGTAGGTGTAACAATGGATACAAGTTTGTCAAACAGGTTAATAATTTTGCATGCGGGTTCAAAAGAAGAATTCTTAGAAGGATCTGAACTTGTGTTTAAGGCAGGAACAACCATGGGCAGATGAATAGGGAAAATTTTTCAAAGTGGATCGCAACTCAATTAATACCTAATTTTCCCCCCAGTTCTGTTGTAGTCGTTGATAATGCGCCTTATCACAGTACGCAAATTGATAAAACGCCTACTAAATTGTCAGTTAAATCTGAGATGATCCTTTGGCTAAGAAGAAAAGGAATTGCATGTGAAGAAACTATGAGAAAACCGGAACTGTATGAGCTAATACAGCAGATAAAAAATATTTTTATTTCATACTGTCTGGTAAATTCAGTTTCCCGGCGCCATTTTGTGTCCGGAAAATGAGCTATTACGGTATCAGAGCCGGAAAATGTTGCTTGGCAACATTTTCCGGACAGTTATTTTATGCACCCAATCAGAGCCCGTAAAAGTCTAACCAAGCCACACCTACCGGCTTTGACACAGTAATGTCACATGTTGACGTTTTGAAAAAGCGTCACATGTAAAAATTAAAAATCAAATTGTTGACAGTATGAAATAAAATACATAACGACATTCGTCCGTGAACTCTTTTTACAGTACTCGTTTCGAGTTTCAAGACTCGGCTCCTTGCGTCGCCTCGTCTTTAAACATCTTACTCGTACTGTAAAATATGAGTTCCCGGACTTGTGACGTTAATTACTATATTGACACTGTATTAGAAACCCATAGACATACTGTTGAAAGAACACCCCCTTATATGTGTGATTGTAAACCCCATCGTGCTGGTATGGGCCAAAGGTAAACATCAAGTAAGGTATTAGTTTAAAGAAGCTTAAGGACGTTACGCAGGACGCGCTGAAAAGCATTTCAAAAGAAGATTGGGAAACTTGCTGCAACAGAGTTGAGAAAATTGAGGAAGAATATTGGAATAATAACTTGTAGAGGAGGACACCATCGATAACGTAATAATCAATTTAGGACAAGATAGTGAAAGTAGTGATGACAATTACAGTGATAGTGCTTCAGACGGGGCAAGTGATTAAAAATGACTAAAATACCATTCGTAATAGTATGAAATTAAACATTATGCAGTATGTGTTTCTTTCTTTTAATATTCATTATTTATGTCCATTGTTATTTTGATAAAAATCATGATCGGCTTTTTTTGATTTAAATTAAACTCGTATGTTACATTATATTCCAGAATGCAAATTTAAATTTTGTTTTTGCCAAAATAAATTTTATTTTCTATCAGTTATCTATTCACGGTTCTACCTAATTAGTGTGAATAATAATGTTGCATATTCTTCTAATGAAGAGAGGGTATTTATTGTCAAAACACTTTATAATAATATAAATTTCCTTCATAGTAGTTAACTCTTTAAATAAAGCTTTTGTTCAATTAGGAAGTGTTTGTCTTTTTACCACTGAATCTCAGTAATTTGATTTTGTTTGTTAATTTGTCAAAATCTAAAACCGTGATTTAAATCAATGATTTTTTAAAATAAATCGCTTGATTTAAATCACGATCTTAATCGTGATTTAAATCATCTCAACCCTGATTGTTAATAATATTGATATGCTAGTTTCCTGCAAGTGTTGATTAATAAACTACTATTCTAACATCTTTTATTCTTTTAATTACTTAAATCTGACGTTTTAACATTGGAATTCTGAAACTGCAGAATTGTACAAAATTTGTAAACCGGCGATTATTCAATTCTATAAAACAAAAATTAAAAACTTAAGTTATAAATTATAAAAACAATCAATCAAATCCATTTTTGTAATTGTCACCATTTTTGCATAATTCGGTCCTATATTTTAGTGCAGCATATTTTCTATATGCGGAAGAAATATTGTTTTTGTTAAGAATAGTAATGACGGGATTCCGGTGTCAAGTACAGACATTTTCTCGGAAGGCCCTATTGGGCCGCATTCCTAGCTCACACCATCTCGTCAGCCGAGCACAATAGTACATATATTTTTCTGTGTATTTTCGTTACGTTCGATATTTATTACGTAGTGGTTTGCGTCGGCTGTTTCTGTGCTGTAGCCCCTATTTTGCTGTATAAACTAGTTTTTTCCAAACATATGATTTTTCCGCTTCCATGAATCCCAGTTCGGTATGGTGAATTTTTTGAGTTGTAGCATTTTAGAACGTGAAAAAATAGAATTTTCACTTTGTCCACCTTCAGATTTGAATTCTATGCCAAAACATAGGCCACACTGAACCAATTTTTTCTTGAAAAAGTGTAATTTCAGCGTGTCAGAGGATATACAAAAATTACCGAAGTTTTTATATTTAGGAATTTTGCCGTTGCTTGCTGGAATTTAAAAAGTTTTTAGTAGTATTTACAAATATACAGTGACCGACAAAAAGTTCGCAACATATGGGGGATGGGTTCTGCATGTCCGATAACCTAAAAATCGAATTTGCGGTATGTCACGTGACCGCTGGTATGGCGGCAAATTTTAAAAAATCACTATGAAGTCGGAAAAAGTGGGGTTAGATGACAAAATATCGGAGAAAATTATTAGAAAAAGTTCCTTAGAATTCAATTTTAGGGCCATGTGCAAAATTTCAAGTATTTATTTAAAAAAAATTGAAAATCGCAATTTTTCGCATTTTTTTTTTTTTTTTTTGATTAATTCACAAATATCCAATTTTTTACTTTTAAGTAGCCCGATTGAAGTGAAACCTATGTATTTGGATAACAATGGAAGAACTTTCTCGTTTTACCCATAATAAATCTAAAAAATAATTTCCGCTAGGATGCTCACTGTTGCAATGGTTAAACCATTGCAACAGTGAGCATTCTAGCGAAAACATGTTTTTTAGATTTAGGCTTATCAATTGTGGAAAAAACAAGAAAGTTCTTCCATTGGTATCCATATGCATAGGTTCCACTTCAATCAAGCTATTTAAAAGGAAAACATTCACAAAAAATTGCGATTTTCAATTTTGTTTTAAATAAATACTTGAAATTTTGTATATGGCCCTAAAATTAAATTCCAAAAAACTTTTTCTAATAATTTTCTTCGATATTTTGTCATCTCACCCCACTTTGTGCGATTTCATAGCGATTTTTTTAAATTTGCCGCCATACCAGTGGTCACGTGACATAGCTCAAATTCGATTTTTAGGTTATCGGACATGCAGAACCCATCCCCCATAAAAGTTTTTTCAATATTCCAATAATAAAAAAAATTTCCATATGTTGCGAATTTTTTGCTGGTCACTGTAGAACTTTTTACTTCAGAGTTAGGTATTTACACTAACCTTTAAATTCAGCAATTAACGAAGCAATCCCAAATAGAAATAAAAAATAAAACTGTTAAAAAAAATTAATTCTAATTTTGAATTTTGTTCCAGTTGAATCCTTCAAGACAGAACATAAATTGCCGGCCCTTGGTATGCCAGAATATTTAGGCTCCGGTTCTCACGAGTATAATGGTCAAAGATACCGTTTTGTGATTATGAAAAAATTTGGGACTGATATTTGGAAATTATACATCGACAATAAACGGCGATTTCCCATTGAAACCGCTTACAAGCTTACAGTACAAATTGTATGATTATTAGAATATTAATGATATTAACACATTAACTGGTTTTTTAATTTTTAGCTTGATGTGCTACAGTATATACATAGTAAAGGATATATTCATGCTGATGTTAAAGGAGCAAATATTCTTTTGGGTACAGGTCGAGAAGCTCAAAATCAAGTGTATTTAGTAGATTTTGGATTGTGCACGCATTACGTTAACGAATTTAAACCTGATCCAAAAAAGGCCCATAATGGAACCATAGAGTATCTTAGTAGAGATGCTCATCAAGGCGGTAAGCTTGTGGTTTGGTGTTGTTATACAAAATCTAAAAATAATTTTTATTTAGTTGAATCAAGAAGGGGAGATTTGGAAATTCTTGGATATAATATGATACAATGGTTGGGCTGTACATTACCATGGGAAAGAGATTTGTCAAATCCAAATACTGTGTATCAAAATAAAGAAAAACATATGACTAATCTTCCTGACTTCTTTCAAGCCTGTTTTGGCGAGGAAAAACCACCAGGTATAACATTTCTTGTAATTATTAATCCAAAAAAAAAATTAGTTAATTGTTGTTTAATTTTTTAAAGATGCTGTAGTGGATTATTTCAAATATGTGAACAGCTTAAAAGTTGAAACCAATCCCGATTACAAAAAGCTTCGTAAAATTCTAATATCTGGTTTGCAAGCTGCTGGTGGATCTCTTGAATCACCTTTGAAGTTCAAGTCAACCGATTCAACACCAGGCAAACGTAAAGCTGGAATAGCATCAACCACCCCCAAGAAAAAAGCTAAAGTGTCACCGAAAAAACTGAACGTTGAATTAAGCCCCGATGAAACTGTTGTAGAAAATGGTGTAAAGTCCAAAGCCGGTACAAAAAAGAAAGTTACTAAAAAACCCAAAGCTCCTAAAAAAACTGATAAATTGGAAAACGAGGATGAGGATAGTAGTAAAGAGGAAAATACAGGAAATTATACAGCAGAAATGTTAAGAATCAAAAATAAAATGAAAGATAAGAAAAAACCGGTAACAAAGAAATCTGATAGAGCTTTACGAGACCGTAAGAAGATCGATTATAGAGAAGGTTCTCTAGGTGCGCTTAGTAATGTTAGTGCAAAAGTTATTTCCGATTCAGAAGGAGAGGAAGCAAAAATTAAAACTAGCAAGAATGCTACACCACAAAAGAAATTGAGAAAATAAGGGAACCGAGTTAGAACTTCTGTGCCTTGAGTAGTTTAGATGTTAAGTTTTTTTACATGCTGTGTAATTACAAAACCATATTTGTTAAATAATGTTCCTCGTATTAAGTAATAGTTATTTAGTGTAAACAATTTGAACTGTATTTGAAAATAATTGTTACCCAGAATATATATATTTTTGTTCTATAATTTAGGTTGTCAGTATTATTCAATAAATTATATAGTTGATACATTTTTCACCTCGCAACATTCTTTTATGGTATAATTATTATTGTATTAGTTTTAAGTTCTAGTGTATTTAAACTGCTCCATAAATTTTTCTAATAAAGTTATTTCATACACATTTGCCGTTAAAATAATTATAAAATTAATGGCGATTTGAAAGGCCTTGAGGTACTCTGCACCCCAAAAGCCTCGATCTCGCCCAATATACAAAGTATAATTAATTCATTTCCATTTTTTAGCCACTTGGTCTTTTTTAAAGCTACATTGAATTATATTTTATCCAACAATTTTGCTCACTATTTCATACGCTGCATCCCCCTTTGCAGTCAAATTTTCCTTGTATCTAGGGAAATATATTTTCAGTATACCTCTCTGAAAACGGTTGCTTTCCTGATGGTTTACGGGTTGCGAAAGGGCATCTTTCCCGTGTACTGCACGGGAAAATTTTTTCCCAGTCTATTCCACCTCAATCTGTCAAATAAACAATTCCAAACAAGCGTTGCTATGGAAATCTCAAAAGCATTCTAAATGGCGTTTGCTATGAGTAACAACGTGTATTTTAATTTACCTGTTCTATCGCCGTTCTTCAGAGAGGTATACTGAAAAATATCGTTCATTACACGGCAGAAACTGCTTTTCCCATTCTCGCATGACTTTCCGTGTTCGACTTCGCCTCACACGAGAATTGCCACGCTCGAACGGGAAAAGCCTTGTTTCTCGCCTCCTAATGAAATATACTATTACTTACGCCAACGTTACCCTCTTGGTTTCATAGGTAGGGTGTAGGGTTGCCACCTGGCCGGTTTTCACCCGGTTTAAAAAGGTTTCTGCCGGTTGCCGGGCGAAGTATCTAAAAAGCCGGTTAATTTTCGTTTGAACCGGTTAAAACCATGTACGATTTGAGTCTAATCGCACAAAATAATTTGGATATGGACATCTTTGTATAGTAGGTACATAAGATGGAATATTCAACGTATGTCTAGCGCCAGCTCATGCGCATGCATACAATAATAAGGATTTAATTACATCCGCAAAGGTGAACCAAAAATATTCCTTTAAATTTAATTTGAAAATTTCTGTGAAAAGCCTGGGATTATATTTTTGTATGTATACAGGGTGTCTCTAAAAGGTCTGTACAAAACGCTAGCACAAATTCCCGAGGCTAAAATATGAGGATCTAGCCCAATTTACCTTAGTCCAAAAGTTGATAGTTTCCTAAATACAGGGTGTCAAAGTTATTATTTTTTTAAACTTGTTTGTAAATATTTATCTTAATAATAGCATGATTTGCACGAAATTTGGTACTTAGGGAATAAGAATTTTATATACCGGGTGTCAATTTTTTAAATTATATTTGCAGATATCAAAATGAAATTTGGTGTATGTATTACTGTATTATTTGATGTAGGATGTAGAACAGAAGTTTCTGTCACTTCCGGTTTCGCCGGAAATACCCTCAATTTTGTTATTTTAAATGGAACACCCTGCATATTTATACATTTTTGGAATCTGCATTTAATTCTACGTATCTTAATCAAGTTTGAAATATTTTGATGACAAAGTAAATACCTGCAGAAGAGTTTATTTATTAATCTAGGATGCTATGATCCGCGTAAACTGGAAATCTGGGTGCTCCGACACTCAAAACAAATTGTTTTAGTGCCGTTTCACATGGAGCGTATGTTCAGCACTGATCGTGAGCGCTGACCATGCGAGCCATTTCCATACGCGACTTACGCCTTTTCACATGCATATCGTATGGTCAGCAACCGACAAGTCGCTGTTGCCATTCTTGCTGATTATGGGGATGTTCATTTGACAATGTATCGACGTAATAGAATATATGCACCTTTGATTTTCTATTGTGCAAATTAATATTTCCGTATCTATTTTATAATTCATGGCGGTGGTGCAGTATATTATGTACTAGAGCTAGACGGTCACGTGTTTACTAGAACAGGGCAAATCCGACAACTAGGCGAGATGCTACGAAACGGACCATCAGTTCTCATGTGAAGCTACTCATTATAAACAACGGCCCGTGCGCGGGCTGACAATACGACGACGCAAGGGCTCGACGTATGGCCGTCGTACCAAATCACGCGGACGGATCATACGCGCTTCATGTGAAATTATTCATTTAAACACATGGCGACATGGCGCTTGGTTATACGTCCTGAAGATCCGTCCGTATCATACGCTCCATGTGAAACGGCACTTAGAACAAATTAATTAATTTATTTTGTGCATTTCATTTGTTTCAATTCTTTTGAAACCCAGTGCCTAGATTTAAATGTCCAACATACCGTTTTTCTGAATGGAAATTATGTGTGTGTGTTATTCCGAATTAAATTTTCATATTAATCTCACTTTAGGTCATTCTAATACAGCAACGAAAATAGTTAAAATTCGAAGGCAATTTGTCTCGAGTGTTGGGGCACCTTAACTTTCATTTTGTGTAAGATTAATTTTTACAAAAATTTACTTTGTCATCAAAATGTTTCGAACTTGGTACTATCATACGTAAAATTAAATAGAGATTTCAAAAATATATAAATATACGGGGTGTTCCATTTAAAATAGCAAAGTTGATGTTAATTTCGGCTAAACCGGAAGTGACAAAAACTTGTGTTCTGTGTCAAAAAATGCCATTTAAAGAGTGTATTACATATACCAAATTTCATTTTGATATCTTAAAAAATAAAAAGTATATAGGGGTGCCCCAGGTTTCGTTGACACCCTGTATAGTTTGTATTTGTACAAAAAAATAAATAAAATTAATGAAATTTTGTGGCTTAAGGCTGATAACCGGTTTTGTTATATTTAAAAGGTGGCAACCCTATTCATAGGGAGAAAATCATAAATTATTTAAATTCAAAAGGTTTGTTGAATCTACATATTTATACGCAGAATACAATTGTAAATATAAAAAGTATAAAATAAATTAATATCCTCATTATGAAACAAGAGGATTTCTTTGGAAACTTTTTCACTTCAGATTTTGGAGAAATGATGTTTCATTTTTGATGTCTGAGCGATTTGGATACTGGCTTCGGGTGCCAATTGATTTCTCTGCTTTGTTTTTATGTTCATTAGAGTGGAAAATCCTTGTTCGCAAAGGTATAGGTTGTTGCAAAAGACAGCAACTTTTTGACCGCCTCCTCATGTGCAATTTTGAAAACATTTGCAGCTCTTGACATCCAAAAATATGACAGATCTGCTTTGTTTTCAAATTCAGTATGTGCTTCATTATTGGATCGAAATTCAAGACATCAGCAATTTCACATTTAAAGGGATCTACATATCTACAACCAGTGGCGGCTGGTCCATAAGCGCTGCGACACTGCAGCACCCCCAGAACAAAGTACGGAAATTAATTACCTATTAAATTTGTACTTGAAAATATCAATAATATAACAATCATTCAATATTTTGCATAATTATTACATAAATTTAATTAATTAAACCGCTTTTAAAAGGAATTATTTTAACCGAAGCTGTAGATTCCATTCAGAGCGCTGAAAAATGTAGCAGCGTCGAAAACGTAGTACATTCGGTGCAAGTTTCGCCGCGATTTGTTTGTTTTAATAATACATGGTAAAAGTAGCTCGAAAGCTGCTGTCTGAGCAGCATCTCAGCATTATTGCATCATGCCGTTCAGCTCTTGGACATCCGATCCAACAAAAACAATAATAATTGTGCAAGGACGTCTGGGGCAACGGGCTGATACATAAACACCACGCACGGTATGTGTAATATAAACAGGAAAATTAAATAATAAGTAGTTCGTATTTCCAACTTGATTGCAACATCACTGCGAAGACGGTCAAGGCTGCTCCAGAGTTAACAGGTGATCGAAAAATTTTGTGAAGCTAAAAATCGCAGAATGGATTTTATATTTAAATAAAAATTCTTTTTATTTCATTTTCCTGTAAGCTTATTTTTTTTATAAATTGAGTAAAATTTCGATTTGTTTTGTTTTATTTAAAAGGCACCTTAAAAATATCAAGGATCGTTACTGGTATGTAAATATATTTCGAAAGCTGCAGCACCCCCATAATTTCAAGCCACGAGCCGCCACTGTCTACAACCCAACTGACAGTATATGCATAAAGATCTGGAAAGTATTCAGAGAACCACTCTTTGAGTTTGGTAAGGTGCCTTATTATAAGTGTATCCTTGATGTCGTCAAAAGTAATATTTTCATAATCTTCCAAAAACTAACTTTGAAAAGGCAGCCAACTTGTTTTGTTCTGCTTTCTGTCTCCAATATAAAAGCTTTGATCCAAATGCTGAAATTATATTGATGTTTTTTCCTTGCAATTCTTTGTTCGGTGCATTCGCATACTCAAAAATATCAGCTAAATATGCGAGACGTGCAACCCACGAGGAATTTGTAAACTTATATGCGAAAACATGCTTTTGATCAACCGTAAAAACTTCAAGTTCAGTTTTGAGAGCCCACACTCGGTTCAGAACATTTCCACCTCACTTCTGTCTGTGGTCTGTACATACATACAATGTGTCTACGGATAGGTGATACAAGAGGAAAAACTTTTTTATTGTCGATTTCTCAGAAAATTTTATTCTTGATAATAATTTTTGCTGTGTTTAATAGTCTTATTTCTCATGTTACTTTTACTGCAGGTAATCATTTAAGACTTAAATTCACAATTTTCCTCAGTTTTGGACCTTGAAAAAATTTCTGGAATTTTTTATTATTGATTTCTCAGAAAATTTTATTCTTGATAATAATTTTTGCTGTGTTTAATAGTCTTATTTCTCATGTTACTTTTCCTGCAGGTAATCATTTGAGACTTAAATTCACAATTTGAAAAAATTTCAGAAATTTTTTCAAAGTCCAAAACTAAGGAAAATTGTGAATTTAAGTCTTAAATGATTACCTGCAGGAAAATTAACATGAGAAATAAGACTATTAAACACAGAAAAAATTATTATCAAGAATAAAATTTTCTGAGAAATCAATAATAAAAAAATTTTTCCTCTTGTATCACCTATCCGTAGACACAATGTATATTCAGCCTCACCATCTTTACATAATTCACGAAATAGTCGCGTGTTTAGTGCATGTCCTTTGACAACCTTGATAACATCATGCATGACGACTTCCAGTGCAGGTTCCAAGTTTCACAAGCAGTGCCTGCCGATGGATCATACAGTGGTTAACTTCAATTTTTGGATTATTCTCTCGCCAAAGCCAAAAAACCACTAACATGACGCAACATCGCTGGAGCTCCCACCAACAGACACAGCAATGTAGTCTTTATTGAAGACATCAATTCCACGAGATCGCAACTTGAGAGGAGAACAAAACAACAATTCCTCTTCAATTGCATGTAAACCTTTGTAGCGGACATACACCATCAGCTGCGAATTACTACGAACATCTGTAGTCTCATCAAGCTGAATAGCAAAGCATTTACTCTCTTTTATTGAAAAAACAACTTGTTCTATCTTTCACAACTTTTGCAGACAAGGGACACAAGGGTACTGAATTTAGTTTCATGGCTTCTTTCTGGCCACACATAACGTCTGCCATTTTCAAAGTTGCTGGTTTAACCAATTCTTCACCAACAGTATATTGTTTCTTGTTTCGAGCAATCAACCAGGCCACGTCAAAGCTAGCCTTTGATGCTGAACGTTGATCGAATGTACTTCGCAAGTTGCTATCCAGTTCCAGTTAACACGATCTCGATATAACATGTGTCATCGATCTGCCGAAAAAGGAAAAAAAAACCGTTAGAACCGTCATGCAAATCGAATTAACATGTTCTACAATAATCCTGCCCTCGGCTGTCGGCCTAAACACCGCAAGGGAACTCAACGGTTTTTTTTTATAACGAAGTTGCCGAAAATAAACAAAAATACTCACGTACCAATTCTTAGTTATTACTTTCAAAATTTCTTAAAACCCCAAGTTCCTTATACAAACGGTTCGCTCTACCATAAATATTTCACGCTAATCCCCGTACCGCCTCTGTCAGCCCCACATGGAGGCGTATTAAATTTCATCCCTTCGTCCAGCCGAACGAATTTAGTTTCCAAATAATGAATAACGGCAATTACTTCTAAAAAGCTTTCTAATTGCAATAAGCAATTACCGTTATCTAAAACTCAGAGGTGGGAAAGCTACTTTATAAAGACTGGTGAGGTGGTAGAACGGTAATTTAAGTTACCGAACCTCACCATTTATCCCATTCTCATAAAAATGTTATATGTACATTGAAAATTTATCATATGTAGTTTTTGGGATAATAAACAATTTATTATTATTATTATTATTAAAAGTAGTTGGCTACGCTACAAGCTATTTTAAAAAAATTGTAGCTAAGCTACGTTACAAGCTACTCAAATTTTCATGTAGCTAAGCTAAGCTACAGTTATTTTAAAAGTAGCTGTAGTAGCTACTTTTTCGCTACTTCAAAAATAAGCCCCCTATTTATAAAAAATATAAAAAAAAACTCCCAAAACAAAATTTTATGATTTTATCATAGACATAACATTTTGGATTGAAAATTTTAAATCAAATTAAAAATCACGCACGTCAAAACAATATTTTACTTTACATTTCTGTTGATTCAAAGATACAAAATACCAAAATAGACAATAGGTAGGTATATGAAAAGAATTTGTATATGAAAAAGTGACCAAGAAATTATTATGGACAGGAATTACCTAGACGATTACAGCAAAATTTTAATTTTTGTGTGCCTCAAATTCAGCGCCGCTTTTTGTGAATTAATTACCATTATTACATGTATTTAACCACAAACCATTTTGAAAATAGTGAGTGATCAAAATTAACAAATTGTTATCAGTTCGCGGATCGCTAGCGAAAAAACTCGTCGCCTATGGAAACCCACCTAGACTTAAAAATTTCAGTCTGTATTTTTTTAAATTTGAGCTTGTAGCGAAAAAGTAGCGCCACCGATCCCGCTACAGCTACTTTTTAAATGTAGCTTGCTACCGCTACAAGCTATTTGTGCTAAAAGTAGCGCGCCACAGCTACAAAGCTACAAAAAAAGTAGCTTAGCTACAGTAGCGCGCTACAAATAGCTCGCTACTTCCCACCTCTGAATTAAATTAGTTACCTACCTTAGAAACTCTGTAAATATAGTTGTTATAGTGAAAAACATTTTATATAAAATATCTTGGATACAAAGTAGTAAGTAAATCTCAACCGATTATTTAACTTGAAATAGTGTTAACGATCATTGGAATCATTTATTGATTCGAAAGAAAGTGAATTTGAAGCAGAAGCAATGTAAAACTGAATTTGAAGCAGAGGCAATTGAAAACTGAATTTGAAGCAGCAGCAATTTAAAACTAAATTTGAAGCAGAAGCAATTTAAAACTGAATTTGAAACAGTGGCAAATTGGATTTTGGCGGTAGGCAATAGAAATTATTTGGAAAAGAAGAGGACTTGAAACAAAATCTGGAACCGGTGTAGATAGCGAGTGTAAAACCATAATTTTAAGATAGGTGTAAGCAGGGTTGATAGGGTGAAAAACTAAATAAAAAGATCTGCATTAAAAATTGGAGTGAAATTTTATTTTCGTTAAAAATTAATTCTAAATTCAATAACAACAAGGAACCTTCTTAACGACCCGTGAGGTGAGATCTCAGGAATTCAATTAAATTAAAAGAGCAAAGTATTTTTTTAAAATTGTCAATCCAACATGATGCGTGATAACATAAATTTGTTGTAAGTAACAAACGAATTTTTTTAAAAAATTTGCCTTATTATTTGAATCATTTACAGTGAAAATTGCAGTCCTGAACAAAACTTTTTATTTGCTTTAAAGTTTTGAACTCACAACTAGAACTACATATCCTCTGGACGTGGATGGGTACCATAAGATAAGCAACAAGAAACTACTCTTTATTAATACCTTAAAGTTGCTGTAATAACCTGCCGAGCATTGGAAACGCTACAGAGAGCGTAACTCGAACATCTTGATATACTGCAGTGACAATATTGTTTATGGAATTGTATGTATTTGCTAATAATAAACATTAATACACGTAGCCTAGATACAGTGGTAGTAAAATCCATTAGGTACCTACTTATTCCCTTTCGGCACATAGGAATGTTGTGAATTCCTTCCATCTCTTTTTGTCTCTTGCTATGAATCCCAATTCTCCCATAAATGCATTTGCTTCCCTCAGTATCGATTTTCTCCATGATTCTCTTGGGCTTTCGTTTCCTTTAAGGATTCCATCGTAACACCTGCTTGCATATTGTTTTTCTTTAATGTATGCCCAAGCTATCCTACTTCCTTTTCCTTATTTCCACTTCTAGTGTCCCTTCCCCTGCCTGGTTTAACTACCATATTTTTAATATTTCTTAAACATCTGCTAACAAACTTGTTTGTAACTGTCCATGATTCCGGAGCCCTTGAGGAGAACGGCCTTCACAGTTGCTCCAAACACTTTTAAGTTTACTTCGCCGAGTAATATTATTTTAATGCCATACTTTGCTAAGTTCTATAAATACATTACGCACTCTGTCTGCTGTCAACACTACATTACCTAGATATGTAAAATCTTCTACTTTTCCTCATGTACTGTGAATCTTCTGTTGTTTCCACATTCATGCATATCAATTTAGTCTTCTTTTTGTTAATTTTTAATCCCATTTTGTTGGACATTATGTTCAGCCTGTCTACCTTTCCTTGCATTTCCTTTCTGTTATGTGAGAGAGAGCATACATCATCGGCGAAGTCCATGTCTTCTAGGTTTTCGTTGTATCCGAAATGCTATTCCTCTTCTTTTATCTTTCACAGTCACATTTAATATCTCATCCATTATTATTAAGTGCAGTAATGGCGACAGTATGCACACTTGTCTCACTCTTGCATTAGTCTGGAATTCTTCCGATAGTACTCCCTCGTGTAATACTCTGCATTTGTAGTTCTTATATCTTTTTTTTATTAGGTTTACTGACTCTGAAACATTCCTTTGTTTTTAAGCGCCCTCCATATGCAGCCTCTATCCACAGAGTTAAAGGCTTTCTCATAATCAATGAACAACAGGTACACCGGAAACTGGCATTCCAACAATTGTTCTCAGCGACACAATCATATCTATGCATGCTCTGCCTATTTCCTGAATCCACCTTATTACTTCCTCATTTTAGCATCTAATGCTTGTATGAATCCGTTTAAAATAATCCTACAAAAGACTTTACTAACTGTACTGTCTGTACTGAGCAGTGATGCCCTTCTCTACTTATTGCATATACTTAAGTCACCTTTTTTCGGTATTTTCACAATTATACCTGTTTGCCAATCATCTGGAAATACTTCTTCATGCCATATTTCCACAAAAAGCGGTAGCAATATTTCTGCAGATGTTGTAATGTCAGCTTTCAACATCTCACTTGTTATTTGGTCTATCCCCGTCACCTTTCCCTTCTTGGAATGTTTCAGGGCCTCCACTACTTCTTTGAAAGTTGGTGAGTCTGTCCTTATGTCTAGCTCAGGTGAGTTTTCTGTTTCCCTCATTTCCTCCATGATGTTTCCTACATTCAGCACTTCTTTAAAATGATTCATCCATTTTTCCAGTTGCTCCTCGACTGTGGTCAATACTCTACCCTCCTTGTCTTTTATTATTTTTTATGTCCTTTTCGTCTCACCAATTTTTCGGACACTCTCATACAGTGTTCTATTATCCCCTGCGGCTGCTGCCCTTTCTGCTTCCTCCGTTATGTTCTTTGAATACTTGTTTTTATCCCTTTTCTTATTCCTTCTGTACTTCTTTCTTCTTTTCCTCCGTTTTAGCTACCAGACCTCGTAGTTTTATCTTCTTCCTTTCCTTAATTGTTTTTCCAGGTATCCTCACTCATCCATTTCTTTCTTTTTTTTTGCACCTGATAGTTTGCAAGTTCTAATAAAGGCATTTCTGCATAGCTTCCAAATATCTTGAATTTGATTTTCATCTTCTTTTCTCCTTTAATCTACTTATAAACTTCTTTCTAGTTGGTTTTTCTTTCAGTTTTTTGTATCAAAATTTCCTCATTTCCTCACTTTATATTCCCTCAAAGCCTTAACTAGGTTTATGTGTACTCTTGCCACCAGTAAATGGTGCTCTTCTAATTCTTGTGTTGTGTAGCCTATTTTCGTATGCCCCACTTATACAGATGTGATCTATTTGGTTCTCATATATCATATCACTTTATGGCAGTTCTTGTGCGAAAATAGTGTGCCTCCTATTTTAAGCTAATAAAGTCTACAGAGTTCCAACATTAAGTCGCCATTTTCTCCCATCACATTTTCTAACTCGCTATTGGCACCTTGGGATTGAAATCCCCCATTAATAAAACTATGTCTTCCTTGGGAATGGGTTTTCATATAGATATACTTCCGATTTTATTATAATATGCAAGTTCCTTTTGAGTTTTTTCCTATTTTTATAATAGCCTTTACTGTCTAAATATACATGATTATACAAGCAAAACACAAATTTTTATTGACCTTGTTGGAAAGTAAAAGTAAGATTTCTGATTCGCACTTTGTGGTCTAACGCTTTCACGAATTTTTGCCTCTTTCATTTTGTTTATTATTGCTTGAATATGTATAAGATATCATTGATGCTCAAGATGTATGATTTTTTTTATGTAAACTAATATTAAAATGAAGTTGGCCTTAATGGCATCAAGGTTAAGGTACTTGCTTTATAAACCAAACGATTTAAGTCTTCATGATTCAGGTCGGTGAGATTTTTATTGTGGAAAAAATCCGAAACTCTCAGATATTATATTTCGTTCCAGAGGTAGAAATCGCTTGAATTCAGCAAAATTCTAGATCCACAAGCCTAGATCTCACGTAATAAACAATAGTAAAATAAGCTTGAATAATAATAATACAAAATTTGTATTTGTAAAACGTACAAAACATTCACTTTTCAAGTAACATTATAAAATTAGGTAAAATACGAACACATTACACTAATTTTATTTAAATTTTTGCTCTTGAGCTGATTAAATTAGTCCAATTCAAATGATTTATTTATAATCATAGTTAACAAAACTTAACACAATACTAAGAATTTAAAAAAATTGTTGTAGTTTTTTATTATTATATTTACAGTCGTAATGAAAATACAGTATGTTTACTACTTAGAAGGCTAATTTTTTCATTAATAAATACATATGTTGGTCTACTTCAAATCCATGCAAGTTATTCGCATCCCCTTGAAGCCGCATTAGAAGACCTCCAAATGATACGTAGGCAGCCCTGGAAAAAGAAAGAAAAATGAGATCTTTTGTATTACATATTTTCGAAAATATAGCTTATTTTTAGATAGCATACAGGATTTTTTCCGTTAAGACATAGGAGTATTAGATACTTTCTATGTTCAAGATATTAGAAATTCGTTTTGCATATTCAGGAAGGATTTTTGCCACTAAAGTTATGCACTCCAAATAATATTACAAAAAGGGTATTCTAAAGTATCAACAAACCAAAAATATTTGGAATTAGGGAATGACCATAACTACATCAAACATACTAACTGTTTACAAGCAATCTAGGCAGTTATTAATAAACACTAGCATTTAAAAATAAATTTATGATACCTGTGATATTTTTAGAAAGTGTTTTCCCAATAAATCCCTGAATTTTCCATCTTTTACATCCTTAGATTTTTTTCTTAAAACTATTTGAACAAAGTCACGATAGGTATTTATGTTACTGTTGAAAAACCCTTTTTAATTTTATCAATTATTTATTTAATAATAATAATAATAATAATTTAATAGTCTCCTTTTGCTACAAAATTTGTAGATTGGATATGTCAAATACATTTAAGAATAGAACATAAAATATACATAACATAACATAACAATAGAACACATTATTGATCTTCTAGGTGATCTACGAATTCATTAACCGTGTAAAACACGTTCCTTCGTAAAAAGTCTTTAAGCTTTTCTTGAAATTTTTTATTAGAATTGCAGCTTTTTATATCATTAGGTAATATGTTAAATAATTTTGTGCCCATGTATATGGGAGACTTCTTATATTGCTCGCGATGGTGTTTTTCTGTACAAAATAGTGTTTTACCTCTAGTATCATATGAATGAAAATGTTCGTTACAATGAAATTTATTCCTATTTTTGTTGATATATGTAAGTAATCTTAGCAGATATATACTTGTTATGGTTAATATTCGAAACTGTTTAAATATATTTCTACAAGACGCGCGAAATTCTAAATTAAATATCAAACGCATTATGCGTTTTTGTAGAACAAAGACTCGTTTTATATCGCAACTTTGACCCCATACTAAAACATTGTACGATAATATTGAGTAAACTTCTGCATAATATATGTTTAGAAGCGTGTCAAAATTAAGTCTATCCTTTAAGGCAGAGATTAGGTATATACTTTTATTAAGTTTTGCACACACTTTATCAATGTGGTTGGTCCACCTAAAACAATAGTCTAATGTTACACCTAAAAACACAGCTCTATCTGCGGTAGTAACCATTTGATTATTAAATGCAAAACTAAAGTCACTTTTAGGTCTATGGACATTGTGAAATTCAATGAAAACAGTTTTTTCGCAATTTAGAATCAATCTATTTTTAAGACAGTAACTTTGAAAGTCAAATAAAACCGTATTAACCTTTTCATAAACACCCCTGACTGTAGAATCAGAAATTAAAATTCTAGTATCGTCCGCATACATGCCTAGGTCACCCTCCGTTATATTATTTGGCAAATCATTGATATACATTAGAAAAAGGAGGGGACCTAGGATGCTTCCTTGGGGAGTTCCAACGTGTATATCGTGATTTCTAGAACAAGTATCTTTTATTTTGACCTTTAGTGTCCTATCTGATAAATAGGAGATTAACCATTGATTTGTTCTACCCCTAAATCCCAATTTTCTAATTTTTTCAGAGAGAAAATCTCTATCAAGCATGTCAAAAGCACTGTTTAGGTCAAAAAGAATTAAGATTACATATTGGCCCTTATCCATCTCGGTGTGAATTTTCTGAACTAAGTCTACAGTTGCAGTTTCTGTGGAATAATTAGGCCTAAATCCATGTTGACAATTATTTATTAAATTGTATTTAGTCAAATATGCCATAATCTGTTTGTAGATTGATTTTTCAATAATTTTGGATAAATTACTAAGTAGGGCTATTGGCCGATAATTTTCCATTCGAGTTGCATCACCTTTTTTATAAATTGGTATCAGCACTGTTTGTTTTAGTATATCAGGAAACTGCCCAAGTTCTACCGACTTATTAATAAGATCTGCCAATACTTCAGAAATTTCAAATTTGCACTCCTTTATTACTTTAATATTAATTTCGTCGAAACCCACCGAGTTTTTATTTTGTAGGTTGCTTATTATAGCTTCAACGTCAAATTTCGTAACAGGATGAAAGAAAAAGGAGAATTCAGAATCAACAGTCGTAGTACATATTTGTGAAATATGGGAACCAAAATGATCTATTAATTTTTTATTTGCTGCTTGAGAGAAATAGCTTCCAAACATTTCTGCAATAGAATTTGCATCACTAACTGAACTACCGTTTTCAGTTAATACAATTTCACTTTCCCTTCCTTTTTTATTATGTTTTATCTCGTTGACAGTATTCCATAAAGTTTTAGTTTTATTAGAGGAATTATTTATTAGGTTACTATAATAGGCCCTTTTCTCATTAGCAATTTGAAGTGTCACTTTCTTTTTAAAGATTTTATATTTCGTGTCTAAGTCAGAATTAATAAAATGCTTTTTAAGCCAATGTATTTCTTTTAATTTAGAAAGATCATTAATTAGTTCGGGAGACAGTTTAATATTTTTCCTATTTTTTCTAACTCTTTTTACCTGAATAGGAAAACATTCGTCATAGCAATTTTTGAATATATGGAAAAATGCATTAAAATTATTCTGTATGGAATTTTCTAAATTCCAAGAATTGTCTAATTCCCTATTTACTAACGATTTGAAAACTTTAATCCTATCCTGATTATACGATCTATTTTTTAGGGCCATTCCGTCCTCGACACGCCTATCATCAAGGTTTTCGTGACTAGTAAATATCATTTGACTATGATGGTCTGACAGTCCAGGGTCAAAGTTTTTGCATTTAAACAGTTTAGGATCATTTGTAAGGACATAGTCAATTGAAGAATAAGTGATCCTGTTTAAAAAAGTTGCAACTCTTGTAGGTTCATTGATCAAAGAAATCATATTAACACATGATAAAATGTCAGATAAAATCTTGTAGCTTAAAGAATTTCCACCTGAATCTATATTAAAATCCCCGCATACTACAACATACTGAAACTTTGATTGAGCCCTGTTTAAGACTTCATATAGCTTATTAAAAAATAATTCTAGATCGCCTAGAGGGGACCTGTATATTGTTATAATACATAAGATGGCATCATATAAAACAGCTGAACATTCAAAATGGATTTCTTCTGAAAGATTTGTTAATGTTTTCAATGGCTTACATTTCTTTGCTACGTTGTTTCTGGCTAATATAACAGTTCCACCATGTCCTCGTTCTTGTCTACAAAAATCACTCACCGTTTTATAACCATTGATATATAAACAATCTAGTTTTTCTTTTACTAACCAATGTTCACACAAACAAACGAATAACGGATAATTACAACTAAGAAAATGTTCGACCAGATTAATTTTATTCGTAACACTCTGTATATTTATATGAAAAATAATAGGAGCTGCACCTATATGTGTCAGTGAGGAAACCTTTTCTGCTTCGTTACCATGGAACAAACTTACATAAGCATCTTCACTTTGAACTGTCTGCTGGTTTCCCAGGAAAAAACTTTTTTACTAATACTCCTACTGGCCAATTTTCTGGGTCTATTACTTCGTCGTGATGTTCACGATAAGTCGTTATCTTGAAAGAACTATAATTCTGTGGATATTTAGATGATAATTTCTCGCACTGAATTTCTGGTATTGTTTCTTTAAGTGCATCTAGTAAGTCCTTATCTGTGGTGGTAGGGTCTAATCTTGATATAAAAAAAGATATTTTGTTTTTCACAGCTTTCAATTTTGAATTTGGATTTGCACCAAATATAGGTTTATAATTTATTAACATTTCTATTTTTTCTGTTTATATATTAATATAAATTTTCCAGTATTAACGCAGGGGAAATACACACGTAATATCTGATATTACTCATAGGAAAAAATGTCAGTACCACTACCAAACAACAAATATCACAAAATCACAAAAACCTAATTGTAATGTACTTATTTACGTTACAGCTATACAAAAATCGTATCTGGGTTACATAAAAATAACCCATTATATCTATTTACATGAAACGATTTTTCTACCTGATTTCGTTTTATAAATACCTACCAAAAATTCGTTATTAAATAATGACACATTAATAATTTAAGATCTACGACTAGTTTTGAAATATCAGGGACAGTTCGTAGGTGTGGGTCAACTCAGGACATACAAACAATAAAACAAATATCGTAATTAATTATGGAAGTTCAAACTCTCACATTTAATGGCCTTGAACACAGACATTAACCAGGATCTTCAACTTCAACATAACACAGACAGGCATTCTGTTTATTTATACCCAGTTTTAATTTTTTTAATATTGCTTAAGATTGATTTCATTTAATATAAATCGTGGTTGAAAATACCTTAAATCTACATTCTACATAAAGTTTTAACATTTATTAACAATTAATTCGCAAAGCTAGATGAACATCCAGGCGATGATACCACGACAGTCACAGGGGTAGTATGGTCAGTGGTCGTGAGAACATAGCACAACCAGCTAACCACACTGCCACTGTGCACATCGTAAGTTTGCGCAGTCCCTGTGGAGACCATCCATCGAAGTAGACAATCTTCAAAACTTGGGTAATAACTCGCCCCCAATGCCGATATGTAAAAACGGATCAATAGTACGAACAACCACGTGAACGAAAGTGAAATGCGAGACGTAAACGCCCAATTATTCTTGTTCACTATCTGTCGTATGCGATTCTTCTTTATTATTCTTTTAATAAGCGAGAGCTAAACGATAGTCTTAATATTTACCCGTAACGGTTATACAATAAACGTACACACAATACCTATAAAACGAAAAAAATTAAAAGGACATAATCGTTACGACGTAAAAGTTTCATCAATTAGACCTGACCTCGTATCTGCCTGTATGATACAAACCACAATAAATTACATTTTTCCTGACGTTAATCTATAGCCATTAAATGTAATTGCTATCACATAGTATTACACGTCCAAACACTAAAAAGAAGTCATCTGGAAAACGTTTTTAATGGATTTCAGTTAGTAATTGCTCGTTTTTAAAGGCAAACAAATGCTATTTCCTTTTTAGTTTTCATTATTAAATAATAATGTACAATTAAACGAATCAAATAGTTATTTATTATACATGCGGATTAAATTAATGTTTAATGAGCGGTACGTTTACACGCGCGAGCGGCGGTAGCCGCAAGCGCGTTAATACCGCGAGTTAATACATTAATTTAATCCGCAAGTGTAATACAACTGTTTATTCAATTTTGACATTTACTTGACATTTTTAAAGCGATTTGACATTTTTAAAGCGCTAGCGGAATAAAAATTTTAAATCGCTAGCGGAATAAAAATTTTAAACGATTGTTTATAAAACATCAACTTTTATGGGCAGGCCAGAAACAATTAAACGTCAGTTTATACGGCAAAATTGAATAATAGTATATTGCGTCATAAGGGAAGATACAGGCATATTTCATCCCGAAGATTTCTGCTGCACGAGCGAACGTAGTGAGCGAGGGCAGCAAAAGCCGAGGGATGAAATATGCCGTTAGATTCCCGTAGGGCACAAGTTATTTTTCCGCATCCATGAGAAGTTCGTATTAAATAAAAATAGTTATAATATAATACGTACCTACGTTTTTGACATATAACCTCAAATTGCACATGTCAAATTTTCGTATTAAAAATAACTTCTACAATGAATTTATGTAAAAAATAATCGTATTTGCTTGAATTTTAAAAAATAATTACACTTATCAATCACTTAAATGAAGATTTTTGTATAATCAAATAATAATTTTGATTCTAAATTCTATCGGTAGATGCCACGTCAATAGCATGCACGGTAAAAACCCGCAAATGTTCATATCGTCCCGCTTTTTCATATTTACCCGCCATCCGCCATTGTTAACCTCAAATGAGATAAATAATCTGTCAATTACATACCATGGATACGGAAAAATAATTTAATATTCTTTTTATTTTAGCATACAGATAAAAACAAAATTCAACATAAATCATGCAATTGAAAATTGGAAGTTTTCCCATCTAGTTCAAGGAAGTGTTAAAAAAATCATTAGACGACTGCCACTGCTGCCATGTAAAAAACATGCGATTGAAACATCACCTCCATCCTGGTCCAAAGATAAAAATATCAATAAAAAAACGGAAATTCAAATATGTTTTCATAATATCGGACTTCAATATCAGTTTCATTAATTTATTTTTCAAAATACTATAATAAGACGCGCAGATGATTTCAGTCGTATGCGTCATCTAACAGAAGCTCGCAAGTGCTCGAATATTCGATATACGTCATCGTTTCTGGTGCGTTCTGGAAAGACGTCGGACATACTGGAATCGAAGGCCGCAGTTGGTATATACGGCGCGTTTCCGGAGCAAGCAACTATAGTCTCCAACGAACTTTGGTTGATCAAAAGCTAATAAGATTGCAGAAAAAAAAGTAACGCGAACATAATCAGATTGGTCGTAGTTAAGTTGTAAAGTTCTTAACGTTAATCGAAAATTGTAAAATCTGTGTTTATAATAATAATAATGATACAACCACTTTTTATATCATATTGGCTTACTATTATTACACAAAGGAAGATGTGATTAAATTATTAAACGAATGGGTATTCCCAAAATAAATGAAGCGGTTACGTTATGTTATGAGGCACAGCAGTCTGGCCACCGCGAGCACCGGATTTAGTGTGTTACAATTGTTTATCTAAAAAAATCCAAGCAGTTTGCGTACGTCCTTATTATTACTACAGCGGGGAAATAACTGGAAAGATTCCACACGTGAACATAGAACATGATACAAGGCAAGGTGAAGTAATTTCCTTACATTTTTTTATACCTATATATTAGAACAGAAACCTTCGATTGATCTAATAAAGAAACAGCGTTGCCAACGTTAGGAATATATCCCTTGGCGTATGAATATTTTACATCAAAAGGAATACAGCATAACATTTTGAAACTGTAGGGGTTCCTGGGCAGAGTATAAAAATACAATAATTAATCAAAATAGTATTGTCTACAAATTTTGAAGCTCATTTAATTGATTGATTTTTTAGCAGGGTTTTTTTGGGTTTTGTGCACACCATTCTTGCACTTCCGACTCTTTGGTCTTTTGTGCGCCCTGATCCAATCAAAGTAAACCTGTGCCCTCAATGAGTTGTAGGATTGTTTTTTACGAGGTGCTCGTGAGTGAGAGCTACTCCACGTGGCATTTCCCGAAAATTTGCTGTTTTCTGTGGTACAGCGCTGGACAGGCAAAGATTATGTGTGAAAATCATTACTACTTATTAATTAAACAAAAGGGGTACATACAAGATGCCACAAGAAGACGTTGACGCCATGAACAAGGAAATATCTAACCTGTTAGCAGAAGATAATGGTAATGAAGATAATGCCAGCGATATATCAAAATGTGGGTACTTTGAAAAATGTGAGTTTCTTATGTAATCTATTCCTGTTTGATTTTTTGAAATATTACAAAATGTTCCTGATCTAAGCTCACTATCAAGTAAAACAAGTCAAACACAGCTAGACACTGCTCGTTTTTAATTACCATACTTGTAGTTTTACTATTTTGCTTGATGACAAAATTAATAACACAGGAATTTTTGAATTGCTTGGAAGGATTATTGCCAACTAAAATCTGGCTAAATTGTAAAGAATTATTGTAAAAGGAGAGAATGTTATCATTTTTGAGATGTACAGATGACACTGAATTAATTTCGGACTTCTACAAAAATTATCAAGTATGTCTCACCAAAGAAAAATGCCCCAATAAAAATTGGATTATAATGAAAGCTACATTACTTAAAAATTATACAAAACTTTTGCACTATATACTATTTAAATATAATGTGGCAACTCAATACCGAGTATATATAGGCCTTGCCAAATCTCATGAGCTCTGGCGCAGAAACCAAAATTCGTCGGCTCGCGATGTTATAGATCATTCTAAAAACATTTTTGTCATCAGCTGTTTCAACCTAACCTCAATGTTTTGTTGTGTTTGTAGTTGTTTGTACGTGTTTTGTTTTTGAGTTCCTGTCGATTGTTTAAAGAATCAGTCTTTCTAAAAACTGCATTGTGTGCTTTGTTAAATACTGTTTTCCTATACGTTCTTACGTTTTTAGGATTAACTTTCTCCTATCGCCTGTCCTTTTCTATAGCTTTCTCTCTTGTTCATTTGCGCATCTCGCGGCTCATGACATTTGGCAATTCCTATACTAACCGTATCTTGATCGGAATGTTGGGTTTCAAATAGCAGCCAGTAAAACGAAGTTAAAGAGATTACAAGCGGCTACATTCGGTAAACCGAATACTAGTCTTAAATTACATATTTTACAAAACATAAACTAAATACTACAATCCTAACTTCATCTATGGCGCGGAAATATAATCACCGACAAAAGCCCTCACTATGGTTATATCAGAGATTAATAGAAAGATCAGCAGAGTTCACAGATTGATGAAAAATAATTTTAAAAAATAAGAAAAAAAGAAAAGAAAATCCATTACAAAAATAAAACCCTACGTCCCGTCCCATTGACGAATAATGTACAAAGGCCATAACCAGGAAAAAGTATGGATAGACAAAAAAGAAGTTGGAATGGTGATATTAACATCGAAGAAAAATATGGGAAAGAAGTTCACTAAACAGATACATGGAAAGATGAAGGGGAGACTTACATCCAACATGGATAAATGGCAAGGTTGGACGAGGAAAGAAATGTGGGGAGGAGGGGAAAAAGAAAACAAAATTAAAAAATAGTTATATAAATCGATCTACATAATACACCAAATATAATATCAACTAATTCAATTTAAAGTTATCTTCGGAAGGCCATGAAATTGAAAGTCATGTCGTATCTAGATTCAGAAAATATTACATTTGTTTTATTTTGACATAGCCATTACGAATGAAAATGTTTAAAGCTGAAGTGAGGAAGTTTTGGCAGAAGTCTAGGAAATTCAAAATAGCGAACTTGATTTAGCCAACTGAGAACGCATTTAAATTGGATCGCTTGATATATTAAGTAACTTGCATTCAAACCGAAAGTGAACATTTCAACATTTCCTATAACTTTTAAAATGTTTTCCCTGAGTTTTTGTTAAGTAAACTGTAATTAATACCTTAATCAAGACAAATTGGAATCATGCCCATAGATTTTCTTTTATTTTTACAACCGATTAGGCTTTTCTTTGCCTAAATTTGTCATAGATATAGCGAATGACGTTATACAGGGTGTCTCTAAACTTACTGCCATAAATTTACCAGCCGATTCCTGACGCAAAAATAAGTCGAAAATGTCTATAAAACTTTTGTCCTAAACCGCTCCATGTGGAAGCTACAAGTCTTTGAAAATGGTGTTGAAAAAACGGAAAACAATTGCATTTTAAAAACGGTTTGAGATAAAAAATCGAAATTTTGCAGGCGGTCTAACCTATTGAAGGTATAAACTTCCTACTATTTTTTTTTTTTGTAAATTAACCAGGGGTGGCACGAATGGGGGTTATCACCTTCTTCTTGTTACCCGTTTTTCTTAACCTGTTGTTTCTTCTATTTTAGTTTACAGATTTGTATTGCCTGCTGCCTAATTAACAAAAAAGGTACTCTTGTTTCAACTCGCCTGGACTAACCGTTTCCTATAAAATTCAGGTTTTCTGCTTGTCTGAGTGTAAAATGAGGCGATTGTGATTTCGGGTTACAAGAAAAAGATGATAACCCCCATTCGTGCCGCCCCTGGTTAATTTACAAAAAAAAATAGTAGGAAGTTTATACCTTCAATAGGTTAGACCATCTGCAAAATTTCGATTTTTTTATCTCAAACCGTTTTTAAAATGCAATTGTTTTCCGTTTTTTCAATACCATTTTCAAAGACTTGTAGTTTCCATATGGAGCGGTTTAGGACAAAAGTTTTATAGACAATTTCTACTTATTTTTGCGTCAGAAATCGGCTGGTAAATTTATGGTAGTAGGTATTCGAATTACCGGAAGAAAAATAAAAGAAAAAATACTATCACCCCAAATTCTCAAATTCAAAGTAATAATTAAACATGTATACAGTGTGGTGATAAAGTAAGGAACAAAATTCATAATTGCGTTATTTAATGTTTTCAAGCAAAACGCTCGGACACGTCAATTTTATTTTTTAATTAGCCACCTTATGACATAAAAATTTTACTTATGACGTCATGTATTTTTGCACAGTGACGTCACCATTGGTTTTTTTAAATGACAACCCCAATTTTTTTTTGCTGGTTTTTATAGATGGTCCAACTACTTAAATGATGCTGTAAAAAAAATTGTTTTGTTTTTGTTTTTGTTTTTGAGAAAATAGCACACTTTAAAAAATAAAAATTTATCTTTAATGGAAAAAAAATTATTATTACACCCAACAAACAAACAAAATTTAGCGCAAATGTTCAAATTGTTCTCCACCACCTATTTGGCACTGAATTTTGTTTGTTTTTTGGGTGTAATAATAATTTTTTTCCATTAAAGATAAATTTTTATTTTTTAAAGTGTGTTATTGTCTCAAAATAGTTATTTATGATACAAGTGTTAAAAGTGATATTTTATTTTGTGAGTGGGGAAAATTGCGAAACGAGCGTAGCGAGTTGAGCAACCCCACGAACAAAATAAAATCACCTTTAACACGAATATCATACACTATTTTTTCTACAAACGCCATTTAAACCATTTTAAACTCTCTTATTCGAGATTTCAAAGATTACCTAAAAAATCTAGAACTCTGTGACATTTACGGAACAATTTAGAATTGAGCTTACATATGTATTGTTTGACATATGCTTGTCAAAAGTGAAAAAGAATAATTTAAGATGAGTTCTAATCTAAGTAAAGAAATTTCGATAGATATAGAAAAAGCTGCTAGTAGGGCAACATTAGATTGTCGATTTGGTAGGTACTATTGAGTTAAATCAAAATCAGTCTTTGAGTAATATTTTAGTTGTCATTGTGACAGCAGACTTTTAACACTAGTGTTAAAAGTAAACCACGTGATCTACTTTTAACACGCTGCAATTTAATATTACATTTTTAATTGCAGTATGCCGTGTTAAAAATTCAGTTTTTAGTAGTGTTTATAGAAAAAAATTGTTATGTAAGGGACCAATTTTTTTACGTCACCATTTAAGTAGTAAGAAGGTCTATAAAAAACAGCAAAAAAAAATTGGGGTTGTCATTTAAAAAAACCAATGATGACGTCATTGTGCAAAAATACATGACGTCATAAGTAAAATTTTTATGTCATAAGGTGGCTAATTAAAAAATAAAATTGACGTGTCCGAGCGTTTTGCTTGAAAACATTAAATAACGCAATTATGAATTTTGTTCCTTACTTTATCACCACACTGTATGTATTATGGTTGCATTTTTTTCAAGCACCTTTTTTATAATATTTATTATTTTGTACATTCTACTTGGTTTTAAAAATGATTGCCCAAAAGTCTTGGAATCTTGTGCGGTGAAAATATGTTTTAACTTGAATCACATCTACGTATTACTTTAGGGGTGCAGTAAAAAACTATTATTTACCGATAAAAGGTAATATAATAAACTTATCGCAGTAAATGTCGATTTGAAGAATTTTAGGGCATATGTTATTTTGTAACCCCACGAAATTCTAGGTTACTATAACTCTTTGCCTTTTACCTTCTGGGAATATAAAATGTTCATTTTCCAATTTTAACACTCAAATATTTACACACTCACTCTCTCCAGTGGCCCTTTTTTCTATTACCCACATAAATCGCCTGCTCTGTAATTCTTTACACTACCCACATATGTGAAGTTTACTATTTACGTATCAAACATTACACGTCACAATATAGATTTTTTTTATGGAGGAAATCTCGTAACACCTACGTAATATTTTTTTTTCCCTAGAACAGTTCAAAAGTTATGATAAGAAAATTAACATTAAAAGTAGACCCTTACTTTCAATAAGCTCAAATAGAGAAGCAAATAAATTTGTGCCATCCTCGCTGGACGTACAGGAGTGGCAAAGTAGGCTTGTAAGCCAAAGATCTCGGGTTCATTCCGGCCGAGTTCAAATCAAATTTTCAATGCGTAAACAATTTGAAACTGCCCTCTTTCGGATACAAAGCAAGTTTACCAGTCAGTTTCATATCAGACACAATAAAGATCCCTTCCAGGGGTGGATGCGCATTGAAATACTTGGCATCCACAAGCCTAGGTTCTTGCCAATAATTGTACAAACAGTTTGTAAGTTTGGCATTACATTAATTTATAACAGTCTGCATTGTACACAAAAGGGCGAATACCTTAAAAATTAAATTTCTGAAATAGTATACAGGGTGTTAGGTAATGCTTCTGCCAAACTTTAGGGGTGGGTTTGTAACGATAAAAGGAATAAAAAATTCCTATACCATTTTTTCTCAGTTGCATTTTTTCCCCTTTAATTATTTTGTGGTTGTTAATAAAGTTTTATTGTTACTTGATGTATTAGACTCTTATTTATCCGTAAAAAATTTGTTCCTGTATCTTTAACCCTTTGTTTTTGTTTTTCCCGAGAATAAAAAGTAAAATCAAAGTATACCAGAAACTATGCATATTAGAAAAAAATTGCATAATACTTTTTTGCTCCAGTTGTCATTATAAAGCTATTCCCAAAGTTTGGCAGAAGCATTACCTAACACCCTGTATAATATACCTGCTGGATGTGCTCTTATAAATTAGTATGACACATGGTCTCTCATGTTCAACCTCAGTGCCGATTTAACCATTAGGCGGACTAGGGGCCGCCTAGGGCCCGGGAGCTCACTGGGGCCCTAAACTCACTGAACAAAATTTTTCGCGACACCGCGGCAACTCCGCGCCGTAATAAGTTACACTACACTACTTACACTATAAGTTAAAATTGGGAAACCGTTGGCCTAAGTCGACTAAGTGTATTGACCTAAAAGGTGACTAAGTTGAAAAATTAATTGTTTTTGGCCAAAAAAAAATTTCCTCGTTTCATTTTTACCAGACTTATCACTCCACCCCCGTATTTTTTGCAGAACGTCTAGCACATTCGTTTTATTTTTGATCCAACAACCCTGGAGCCCCCAGACCCCCCGCCCCCATTTACAAGGGGTTTCACCTGCCAGACTCCCCATTGCCGCCTAGGGCCCGGCAGATACTCGTTTTGTAGCAAAGCCCTTTCCGCACTTGTAGGTAGGTATTGTAAACCATTGTATCATTGAGGTTTAAATGTATGAACAACTAATGGATGTCGAAAAATATTGTTTTTTCACTACTAGTATTAGAAGATGTCATTATTGACCTTATTCTCGAGCCCAGAAGATGAATTTCTCTCCTAGTGGTCAATAATTTTTTATTATTGACTACTGGTTAATAATAAAAACAATTGCTATGCATTCAGGTGCCTATTTTAAATATGTTTTACCCAAATGTCAATTGAAATTAACCTCTCCCCTTGTTTTCAAGCAAGGCTATTTGATTTTTGTGGATATTTAGAAATAAATATACACATCTGTCATTTTATTTTTTATTTATGTAAAAATGGTTAATTAAAAGGAATAAAGGTGCTAGTAGTGAAAAAAATAGTATATAAACCACGGTAGAGAAGACTTTTCTCAGCCTCACAACTTATTCCCCTCCATGCTTCGCATGTCGGGAAATAATACTGCTCGGCTGAGAAAAATGTCTTCTCTACCTTGGTCTATAATATACTATTTTTCACTACTAGTATTAGAAGATGTCATTATTGACCTTATTTTCGAGCCCAGAAGATGCATTTCTCTCCTAGTGGTCAATAATTTTTTATTATTGACTACTGGTTAATAATAAAAACAATTGCTATGCATTCAGGTGCCTATTTTAAATATGTTTTACCCAAATGTCAATTGAAATTAACCTCTCCCCTTGTTTTCGAGCAAGGCTATTTGATTTTTGTGGATATTTAGAAATAAATATACGCATCTGTCATTTTATTTTTTATTTATGTAAAAATGATTAATTAAAAGGAATAGAGGTGCTAGTAGTGAAAAAAATAGTATATAAACCACGGTAGAGAAGATTTTTCTCAGCCTCACAACTTATTTCCCTCCATGCTTCGCATGTCGGGAAATAATACTGCTCGGCTGAGAAAAATGTCTTCTCTACCTTGGTCTATAATATACTATTTTCTACTCCTACTATTGAAAGTTGATCTTTCCACATGATTTTTAATGCTGAAAGCAATTGTTTGTCGAAACTGTGCGACAAAATCCAAAAGTGTGTTGCAAAGTACTTTGCAACACACTTTCAAAATGGCGCCGGTTAACTGTATGGTTTGTTTATATTTGTGATATGTTTATTTTCATAGCAACGGACTTATTTCCATAGTGACCATCGTTTTCATGAGCATACTTAATATTCCACAAAAATTATAAAATTTGTTTTAAAATATTAAATAGTGAATTAAATGTCTTTCTTCTGTAGGAGTAGAAAAAATAGTGTGTAATAACACTTGTTCAAAGTGTTTTGCAAAACTCAAATGAATGCAGCCTTCGACTTCGTCTCAGGCTGCAACCTTCATTTTCGTTCTGCAAAACTGTACTTTCAACACTTGTTATACAAATTACTATTATGTAATTGCTTTTTAAGTGAGGCTTGCGGTTGCTAAGGATCTTAACGGGTATCAACTGCTATGGTCATCAACACTACCCGACTAGAATTGTACTAAACCCAAAGGATGTTCAACCTAGAAAAGGATCTTTAACGTACCAAATACCGAAAAAGGACAAGGCTTCCGATTTTTTCCATATTAAAAAATTTCACTTGACCTCCGCCAGGATCGAACCCGCGACTTTGTGCTTGCTACTCCGACCTCTACAACAGCAAGGACGGTAAAAACGCATGTCAGGCCGATAATGAATTTGGAAAAACATGTAGTATAATAATCAAATGCAGTAAATCTGGTTTAAAAAATCAAAAACATTTTGTTAATCAAGACCGATTTGCTAGCGAAACCCTTTGTACGCTCCTTATTTACAATTTAAAAATCACAAATCATACTTGATTCTTGAAAACAACGAAACAGAGCAAAACGAACTTTAACCAGAGCTAAGCATGGAATTTTTTAAAAGTGAGTTTTTTAGTAATCTGATGTTTCCATAACATTTCAGCAAAACATAAATAATAGGAGTATATTACTAACCAGTATTACTTCCAAAAATATTCCAAAGTTGCTTAAAATTTAAAATTAAACATTTAAATTCAACCTGCAATATTAAACATGTAATAAAATTAATTAAGGTGTCCTCATGTCCAACGTTTTGCCTCTTGTGTGTATAAATTACATCACAGCAAACTAAAATTACATATTTTCACGTTAAACTCCTACGTCAGGAAGTCAAAAATATCACGATTACAAATTCCTGCAATCTGCAAATGATCCCGAGTGTACAGGTGTTCAAAAACTAAATAACGATAGGAAAAATCCTTCAACTTCTACTGGTGCTTGTTTTTTAGGTTGTAATTAAAGAAAGAAGGGGCTAAAATCGTAGTTTACTCGTCTAAATACAGATTTAATATAGAATTTTTGGCAACCGTTGTTCGTGACTGTTGGTCTACCACGGTCCAATATTTGTATGCTGTTTTGATGTTCGAAAAGGTCTCTGGCAAGCACGGGGTATCCAAATTGGCCCCTATCCAACCAGGCAACTGTGTCTTCCTTCAAAGATAACCAGGTCAGGCAAACGCCTTCTGTTTGTTAACCCAGATTTTTTTTAAATCATTCACGGTTGTTCTCGATTGTATGGTTCGAAAGGGACAATTAACGAGTTTTATAAGAACAAACTCACCACACTGGTTTAGTGGTGGTTAGACCGCTTTAATATTAATTCAACACCAATTGATATTTCGATTACAATAAATTGTACGTTAAACGACCTTGGTACTGTGTCCAGAATAAAAATGACGAGTATTTTTATTAAAGTCAAGGTTGGTACTCTTAAAATTGTGAAAATCTAAACGTGTACTTTGGGTTATGTAACCCTTATGTTGGAAAAGTGTCAGAGTTATTATGATGCCAAGATTGTCGCAATTATTCCAATTATTTCAAAACTTAATTGCAGAACATTTCAAAGCGTTATAATTTACCTTTGATAAATTACTGGAAAATATTCGTATTAAACAAGAATTTTCGTAAGTTTCGTAAATGAAGACGCAGTGAGGCAAAATGCAAGGTTACGGAACAACTTAATTAATATCCACTCAATGATTTTGCACAAGGCTTGGTCATCGAAAAAATCGCGATTTAAGGGTTAAGGGTTTACAGGTGGGTTGCACAAAGTTTTTGTTAAATTAACGAATAATCAAAGTTGACAAAATAACGAATATGTCATTTGCCACAGGAATTTAAATTTTAATTCGAATTTGACGAATTTAACGAAGTCACGTTTGTGCAACCCACCGTAAGTATTGCAAATGGGGTTGAATATCTTGTAAATTAGATTTTTTAAATATGATCGTCGTTTCTTATACTTTAAGGTTATGATTGTTGTTAAGCATTATCCGTAACAGCCACACATTTTCTTTCAAGGTGTGACAATTTTTAAAGAGGGTAAATGTTGGACTTGCAACTTAACAAAACGGAAACTGTGGCCTCCCTTGCTCCAAAGGTTTATAATAAAATGTACGAAATTTTTGAAGCATGATGAAAATGTTAAACTACCCAAGAACTAGTGTGTTTCAATTTAGTGAACAGGCATGCTCCAACTGATTTGTGAAGAAAACGTTCGTTGAGAATCGGCAACTTAGCTGCTGAAAGAGGTGTTTAACCATGGTTTGAAGGTGTTGGAATCAAAATTATCTGTGCTATAATAAATAAAACTTTTTATAGACATCAACTTTTTATGGATTTACTACTTGGGCAACATTTTTTTAATAAGCATTTGTATGTAAATGGAAGTCAAAGGTTCAATGGTTTTTTCTATAGACAGACTTTTCAAAATAACATTTTTTTTTTAATTTTCCCTTTTTATCTGCTCTCTCCTTATTTTTCCTCAAAAAAAGAAAGAGACAGTAGAGTAGAGAAAGAAAAAGAAATGTAGTTTCAGTTGTACTGGAAAAGGCTGGTTATTTTATTCGGGGAAAAATGTACTCCATTAATAAGCATTGGATATTCATCCAGTGTTGCGGATTAACTGTTTGTGAAATTGTATGAATTTGGAACGGGGGTTGCTAGTTTCAGAGATTAATGGATTATCTTGTACACTGTGGTTAGCACGTTATTTGTTCACGGATATCCCGCTTTTTACGAGAAAAACAGCCTAAAAGCCACCTTGTTTCACAGAAATATGTGTATTTACGCAAGATGTCCAACTTTTTATATTCGAATTTAAGTAGGCAGTGACCATTGACCATCAAGCCGTACGTCTTGTATTTACTTATTCTGATATAACCCAAGTCACTGCAGTAAGTCAAACGTTGTAAATCACGAATCGAATAAGGAAGTGCGCAAACTTAACTAGTAAAACTAAAAAGGAAATGCAAAAATAAATATGATTTGTAACAAATGTTTAAAGTGTCCCCCAACCCACCTCAATTCTGACTTTGTGTTATTTATAAACATCTTAAAATCGAGTTTTTGATATAAGGGCAAACAAACAAGATTTTGGGTGATTTCTTGTAAGAAGTCCATGGTTTATGGGGCTGTGTGAAGTTTGGTCCTATTTGTTGTTGGAAGAAACAATTTTCCAGTTCATTATCGCGAAGATAAAAGGTCGCAGAAGTTCTCTTCCGAGGTTTTTCTCTCGCCAAAGTGCCATCAACAATTAATCAGCGTCTGATGATTGTTAACTGTTCATTGTTCACACACCATTTCTTGGAGAATGCAGTTGTTTTCTCGAAAAATTGAGATTTTCTGCAAACCACAACCGTATATTGTGGGTATTCACATAGCCACAGACATGAAGCGGCTCGTTTGAGAAAATAATTTGGACTAAAATGTCATGATAAACCAACGGGAAAATATTTGTTTTCATAGTCATATAGCAGCAGTTCGTGTGCATCACCTAAACGACACAGGAATATTCCCAGGGCTTTCTACGGGATCTTTCAGAAAGTGCTTGGCGAAAAATCTTCCTGTTAAAGAGAGAGTAACGACAGTTTATAGATTGACGTTACTTGTTTCATTAAAAGGTTAATTTGAATTCATTAAACTACCATAGAATTGCTTATAATCAACAGCCTCTGCTGGCTATTTTTCTTGGAAGATCTACCGTGCAATCGTGAATAGAGGACTGCCAAGTTGCACTAAGTTTTCGTGTATTGCAAAAATAAGCTTCAATCACCAACGCCTTTTGTTCTGTATTAAACATTATATTCAGTATTCAGTTCTAAATACGTAAATTAGATAGTAAAGATATTCAAATAAATCCTGCGAATTTATGTTTTGACATTTTTAGCAGTAGTTGAGGTATTTGCAGTGATGAGTTCGGAACTGTTCAGGGCCTAATTCAGAGGGGAAAAAATCACAATTTATTTTTATTCACTGGCAATACTGGCAGAAGTTTCCCAATAAAATAACAAAGTGGTTCATTCTGCTGTTTATTAAAGCTTCAAGAGACAACCCATCATTAAACACGCTTCGGTGGTACCGAATTGTTTTAAAGCAAAAAGCACAAATCGACATCGAACAAACTTAAGAAATGGGAACAAATCTCTCAGAAGAAAACTAGTTCGTTTGCATTTCTTTTTTCTTTTGGGGCATCAACATTGAAATAAAAAAATTCATTTTAAGTAAATTAACTCAAAATTTATAATAAACTGAAATATAACAGATAATTCACTGTTTTTCATTATTCGTTGTTTTAGTTAATTCATAATAAAAATGTCTTGTTGTTAAGTGCAAACAAATATTTATTGATAAGAAGCTTCATTCTGCTTTAGGCATTGGTTATAAAATAATAAAACGAATCCCTATTTACATGTCATTTATTATTATTTAAGCTAACCAAAAACGGATTCAATACACCGGAATGAGCTTCCGCCATAAAAAGGCAAATATTGCTGAAAAGGCGGAAACAATTGTTTATCTTTAAATTGGACTTAATAAATTACAGACAAATTTAAACATGAAATCCTAAATTAATTGAAAGCTTGCTTAACTTTTATATTATGTAACCTTTCTTGTATTGTCACTTTAGGTTAGGAAACTCTAAACCTTTCGTCCTTTGGTAAAAAAAAATATATCTTTAATGCAACTCAGTATTTTAAGTCACACATTTTAATTTAGGCATTATAAAAGTGCAGCATCCTTTATAGTATATTATGTAATGAGAATGAGCATTTAATGATAGCTATTAAGACACGAGTATGAGAATTAATGAATACGAGTGTCTTAATAGCCATTAAATGCGAGTTGCATACACTATTTTTCTACGACCAGTTATAATAATCAAAAAATAGGCACCTTCTGAAAAGCTGCTACCTAACCTTATTTTTGACAACAAAATACTTTGCTGCTATTGGTTATCTCAATTAAGAAACATCAACAACTCGCGTAACTATAGTTACCAAATAAAATACTTTCCTGCTATTGGTTATAAACCTGCATCTTATTGAAAAATCTGTATCTTAATGAATCTCATTAAAGTACAGGTTGTAAATGCTTAATAATAGTATATTATTATATGAGCGATTATGACAGCCATTATTCACGAAGATGACGTTTGAGCCCACGAGCCGTCAGGCGAGTGGCACAAATCATCTGAGCGAATAATGGCCATAATCGCGAATGTAATACGATACTTTTTCTACACCTATTAAACAAATATATTAGACTCAAATTAGTCAAATTTGATAACTTTGTAAACAAGCAATATGACAACACACTTGGGCGTGTCACGCGAGTCGATTGTCAGCCGCAGAAGGAGTTGATCGCGGGCGATTTAAAATATGATTGGATTAGCGAAATATTTATGTATTTGTGATTGGCCGAAATCATAATTCACTGCAGTGAATTATGAATCCACAATTCACTGCAGTGAATTATAGGTACTATTTTTCACAAAAAAAATGCTAATAATTGCAATATAATTAAATAGGTGTAGAAAAACCAATTAAAGTATGGGAGTAGAAAAAATAAATTAAATTCAGAGTTACAGAAATTAGCAAACAACCCCGAAAAAGAAAAATACAAATAACAATTAAAATTCCGTCACAATTTTCGATCAATTACTACCAGTCAAATATTCTTCTGTTAATCTATAATCCATTTGTTTGATAGATACAAATCTATGAAAATAACAATCAAAGTGTTTAAAAAAAAGGGGGTCGAGGCTACAAACAAAGAGCCGTTATATAATAATGACAATAATAAAAATGTCACTTTCCCCTTGAATTTCCTTGAATTTTTTTGTTCAAGCTGCGTGTCCTTAACCCTTTATTGATCTCTAAATGTTGGCTTAGGTTCGACTCGGGAGTTTTTCGGAAAAAAAAACGTCCTTGGGTATGATTTTCACTTTTTCACATTCCATAGTCTGGAATTTATGCGACAACGATAACAAAACACACGCTGAGTTTTGAGGGCAGGGTTTTTTAATTCGAACTTATATTATTTATTGAGTAAAATATCTTATTTACACCGTTTCAAAGATAATCAAAAAGGATGTTACAAATAAAATGCAAAAATACATAACAAATTCTTATTTATTGGCATTAATTTTAATAAAAATACACATACATAACGTTGATAACCTAACATTGATACTAAATAGAGAAAAACAATGGGCTTATAAACATTAATTCAAAGCAAAATAATTTTATTATATAAACAAGAAAGGAATTCACTGGAATTCGCTCTTTCAATAAACACAAGTAGCAAAATGAAATTGTAACGTACAGCATAATTAGCTAATTGCATATACTATCTTCGTTAAGTACCTACATCAAATTTAAGCTTCAAAGATTTCATTTAAACTTGGATATTCAGATATTTCTATAGGTCAAGGTAGTTTAACGAAGTTCTTGAACGAATTGATTCAAGACAATATCGTTACTTAATCATTTATATTAACAAACTAAAAGCCTTAAAATTAAAATCAACAAAGTTGAAGGGTATTTTTAGGTCAGTTTAGAAATTTGTTCCGTATCAATTATAATTTCTATGATATCCGACCGTGTAATATCGTTGAGGCGCAAGTAAAATGATAATCCACTTAGTAAAGCTCCATTAAGGCAATTCAATAACCGCAAATCAATTTTCAACCTCATCCTAAACCAATAAAGTGAGAAATTAATCAGACTCAAGTAAGAGACCAAGAAAGGCAATTCAATAGAGAACGGAATGTGACAAATTACTGTAAACAAACACGCGAAACGTGGGAATATTAACAAGGATCGAGACATATCAAGAAGTCCAAGGTTTAATTGCTCTGAAATTTATTTATTTGCCACAAACTAGATGCTTAATGTTTTTCAAGAATTTTAGAGATTTTTGAAAAATTTACTACAAATATAACAAAAACCCTTTTTTGGTTAACTGTTTTTAACAAAACTGGCGGTATGCTATAGTACTGAACAAAGCGGATTTTGTATCTTTGATTTTAAATTTTGGCGAAATGCCAAATACCTTTCCAAGCACAAAATTCGACTTTTAACAAATTTTAAGCAGATTAGATACAACTGCGTCATGCCGATTACACGGCTCGGTCTCCACCCTCGTGCAATTTTTTACACGGGTTATAACAACGCCTTTACCCCGTCGCCCTTACAACTCAACGGCTTCGTTAATTAATTTGACCACAAATACGAATCAAAATTTTAATTACTGATTAAGAGAGGTTTTAAGCAGTCGATCTTCAAGGTTATTCACACTATTTACTTAGATACAGTGCGTGACTGTTTGGGCATAGGTCTTAGCATATATTCCATGGAAAAACTTGCCCCCTATAGCCGCCCTTGTCCGAAACGACTATTTGTAATAATTCGGCTAGCAAAAACATTTCATTTTACCTAATTATGTATTAACAATCTATTGACCTTCAAGAGCAAAAAGCTTTAAAACCCCGTAGTTCTGTTTATAAGCCCAGTGAATAATAAAAGAACTGGAAAATATTTCTCAAAAGCTAAGAATACAAAAGGCATTCAATTAATATAATAAGAAAAAGAAGGATAACGTTACAAATAGGTAGTTCCTTGTTTAGAAATCACCTTTATTACGTTTGATGTACGAGTTTATAATTATACAATCAGATCAAAGAAATTCTAAGGCAGAGATGGCTTTGGAATATAAACAAATAACTGTCAATTTGGCAATCGTAAAGCATATCTCAGTTATTTGTTTTTGGTGGAACATACACATCGAAAAATTGATAACATGGCCACCTTTGCTTTAAGGTTTCTGATCATCATTTAAATTAGTCAGCATCAGAATTTTTTCCTTTATCCTTCTGAATCAGCACACAATAAAGAACAGTAAAAAATATAAAAGAAATAAGCATCTGTACAGCAAACAAGTAACATCCAGAACATACATCAATACTATAAATAAATCAAAACAAATCCATGAATTTATCATCTACAAATAAATAAAATAAACACCATCGACTTGTGCACGGGCCATTTTTCGAAAGCAACACCAACGCAAAAGAACGAGAGAACTAAGAGGGCGACTGTACGTCCTGGCATGTCGTACCAGAAAGTGCATTTACAGAATTCATAGTTTTGTGCAGTGTAAACGCACTTCTGGCACGCAATCCAGAACTAGAACTCAAAAAACTGGGCGTAGGAAGAAGCAAACGGTGCTCGTGCTGATAAGTGACATTGCCCCACCGAAAGCACCTAAAACTAACAACAAAAATCTGAGTGAGCACCGAGTTTTGCATTATTTTTTTATGTCCATGAGATGAGTCAGTCGCTTTTCGAATGTAATTATCTAGTTCAAAATGGCTATTTCGTGTGTATGTGACTCGAAAAAAAGACAAAAATTTTGAATTTATGGAACGTATTTGGATCAACTCAAAAATAGCAGAAAAATGCTTTTTTAAGACTAAATTTAAATGAATTTTTAGTTCAAAATTGTCAGCATATAAAATTGGTATGCAAAAAACAGGTTGCTATGCACAATAACAAAATTCCCAAGGCTTAATTTTGCCAAATGAAATGATTTAACAATTACGAGAAAACTCAATAAAATCAATAACAATACCAAAGTTTTCTTTGATGTTAATTAATATTTTTTGAGCTTTTTAATTAAAATTAAATTGCATTTTTTGTTATTGTGATATCGTTTATTATTAATTTATGGAAACTTACGTAACCATTAATTCAGTGACGAGGAACACTACAAATTTAATTTGTAGTTTGTTCTTTTACGTAAATATGAAACGGATACTGCATCTCATGGACATTCGTGTAAGTAGTAAATGCAGTAGTACAGAGAAGAAAGTATAGTTATCGATTGAAGAACATGCATTAAGCAAAAAGTTAATCATAAAAGTAATTCATTAAAAGCAATAAAAAATTAATACTTGGCAAAACATGCTTTTCAAACCCAAAGCTTTCATTATTAAAGCTTAATTGAGAAAGTTTTCTGGTCTAATTATAAACAAATATAGATAATCATTCCAGATTATAACAAAGTGACATTTTGGAACATCCAATTTAAGTTAGGCAATGAAAATGTTTGTTTAAACTTACGCTCTGTGGTGTTCAATATCAATCACGACAATCTCATGCCAATTTTGACTTCTGTAAGTTTCTAGCATAACAACTGCATTATACATATAATTAATAATTCAATTATTTTTTACAGATATGATCACCATTTTTAGAGAAATGTCCAAAACGTTTTATAAAAAAAATCAAGAAACATCAATATTTTTAAAAATCATGATTTTTGATTTTCTTTATTTTTTTGGTGCAGTTTTGGCCAGTTTTTGTGATAACTGAATTGTTTAATTTAATTAATTCTTGGTGCGAAAGTAACGGAAATTTCTGAATTTATTTTTACACCCTTTTTGCAACTGGAACTAAAAAATTTTCATCGAAAATTAGTACATTTCCTTCTCGCCGTGGTATTTTTACAAAATGTCACTTGTATTCTGACAGCATTGATAAATGAGTTCAACTCAGCTGTCGAAATATATATCTTGGCTTCTACACGTGTGAATATTAAAATATTTTTCGATTTGTTCTTTTAAAAAAAGGGACAAACTAAGCAGTAATAAAGCCCGATCAAGAAGCGAGGATTGCAATGTCAACAGCCGAAAAACTTCATTAATTTTTTGACAAACTTAGAACTTCAATAAAACCCACAAATTTCGGTACAATTTTGGACTTTGCATACTTCGACTGGGTGGCACAAAACTTTTGTTAAATTAACGAATGACCAAATTTAAAATTTGATTAGATTTGTTCATTTTGACGAAGCTGTTAAGTCATGTTTGTGCAACCTCAACCCTTAGTTACTTTGTAATTTTTAATTGTGTTAACTTTCGGTGTCACAAATCAACCAGAAAAGAAAGAAAACAAAATTTTGACTCTTATTTGTGAAGCATTCATTAAAAGACTGTTAGTTAGGCTTACCTTTTACGTCACATCTTATATGAAATGCAACAATACTCAATTAACAGCACACAATTAGATATACATGCAAATTTCGAAACTATAGTCAAGGTATTCTCAGCCTTGAAAATGTTATTGAAGTAATCGGTCAGCAAACACTTCAAGAGCATCACAAAAATACTACTTTAATATTAGCGAAGACCCAGGAAGCCAGTGAATGCGTTTTCTGAAATTATTTATCGCTAGTAACCTACTTCCTTGAAATTAATTTTTTTTAAGTACAATTTGAAAACATTTCGGAACTTAGCTATTCAGAACTTTTTTTATTGATAAAATGCATAGATATTTTAATTTAAGACTAACAAGCAAATGAAAATATTGTGGTTTATTGGGTTTTAAAATTAACTTGCGATTTTTGAAATTCTTAGCTGTTGAACAATGAAGTACACCCACACACAGAATTTAAAGAATCATCTCGAAAGAAACTTTACACTTCTTTAAGCGCAACCTTTATGGGTGTTCTAAAATAAGAGTTGCTCGGATCTCCTTGGGATGATTTTAGTTAACAAAACTTAAAATTTTATTACAGATTAGATTAAAGAACGATTGTGTCGCTGGTAACACGAATAAGCATTTGGTATTTACCTATAAAAAAGAATTAAACTTGAGAATACCTTCGTTATGTAGTTTGAAATACAAGGTCGTCGGGTTATTTGAAGTATTAACGAAAGTCACCAAATATATTAATAAATATTCTATGATTAGTATTTGAACATGCATAACTATGCGGATTTATTAAACGAGCAAATTTCTAAATTTACAGCAGCGCAAAGCGTCCAATTTGAATTACCGCCAAAGTACGCAAAATACCCGCACTGTGTAACAACACCAAGTAAAAAAGCACTAAAATCGAGCACTCTAACACAAATTAACTGCATGCAATTGAACAAAGTTGCTATGAGAGACAGTTTAGCAGGCAATAAACCAGCAGTTAGCAGTCAAGTAAAACAGATAATCCGCGAACGTCCGAGCGGTCCAACAATACACTTCAGCTGGGCTGAACTCGAAAATAACACTTTCCTGCTGCTATCTGTTTATTATGCAATCTTGCATCATGCCAAATACTGCACCGCGGTATCAAAGAGTGCCAATATTATCACGGGATGCAAATGCATACAGAAAATAGTCACCGAAAACAAATTTAACTTGACCCACATGCAAAAAATTTATTTTATCGAGGTTACACAAGGTAATCACATTCGTCACTAGTTTTAGTAAACAAATACACCGAAAACTGTTTTACTGCACTTCCGAATATATCAAAAACGGCCCTGCAACGTTAACTGATCTGTTAATAAAATGAAACGCACATCCGGGTGCCCTAATATCAAAACGATTTAATGCGAAATAAATAACCGTGATTAAAATTCAACCATCTTCAAAATGCGATAAATAGTGAATTCTTTACGTTAATTGCGTTTCGAATTAAAATAGAAATGGAAAGAATCTACAAATTAAATTTGCAATTACGTAAACGCGCGCATGTGTCTTGATATCACTACTACTGATAGTTGGAAGTTACAAGTTTTTAAAGAAGCTCGCTACGTTTAGTTCGGCTTTCAGTTAACAGAGGGCCACTCCATGCAACTAACTGCAACAATGCAAGTTTTATAATTTATAAAAATAACATTTTTGTTAATACATGTGATACTTGTTCGCTGTACTGGAGCGTTAACATGGGATACCAAAAAATTAGATTGTAGGGGGTAACGTTACGGATTAACAAAATTTTTCTAAAAAGAATCAAATAGGCTACGCTACCTACATCATAATTTTTTGATTTCCTTTATTTTATACTCCTAGTAGTTTTGAACAGTTTTCGTAATAGTGTTGTTTAATGTAATTTATTAAATAATATTTCATTTTTTCCAATAAATTTCCAAATGTGCTATATAAAACCGTTCAACTTCCCTGAACTTATTAAACTATTAATGTTTTAATTTGTGTTATTATTATTATTTTAATTTTTCTACATATATTAAGGATTAAAAGAATTACTCGTATGCTGTACTGATTTGTATACGTTCTTTCGCAATTTAAGTCAATAATATGTACTTATATTTAAAAAATCGTATGATTTTTATCAACTACATAATTTGAACAGTTAAATCAACTGATTTAAACAGTCCAACCCTGGTTCATATTTTTTTAATTGTAGTTGGGCGTATCTACTTACAAGTATAGTTATGGGGAAAACAGCGACAAAAACCTTACAAATGTCAGCCACGAAGCTAAAAAACTACTATTTCAAAGTATAGTGGAAAATTTCTGAAATGTGGTGGCTTTCAACGTCAGTCACGAATAAGATCAAGACCGTAGAATTACACTACATGAGAAGATGTCTACGCGTCACAAGAAGAGATAGGTTAAGGACTGAGAAAATTTGAAGAAGAATGGGAATAGCGTGTTCAATAACAAAAACCCTAGAAAGTCGGGCGCTTCAATGGTATGGAAATGTCCGACGGATGCCAGATGATAGATGGCCGAAGAAATTCACGCAATGGTCTCCAAGGGGAAGCAGGAGGAGAAGTAGACCAAGGATGGGATGGGAGACGTACATAAAAATGGCACTGGGGGACAGAGATTTAAAGGAAGAAGATTGGCAAGAGATTTATGGAAATAAAAGACGGCAAATCCAAGGGGTAAATAACCGAAGAAGAAAACGTGACAGGTAAAGATGTAAAGGTTGTTGCACGTTTAATTTCCCATTTGTAAAACACACAATAAATTCCTTGATCTGCAGTTTTTTTTTACCTGAAGTAACATCGAGACTTTACAAATCAAAATTTTGTTATAGATAAATAAGGCCTTTTCTGTTCTCTTTTCTCTTTCTTTCTTTTTCTAAATCAGATCTTACACACTCAATTTTACTTTTTGTTTTTCTACTTTTTACTAAATAGAAATAATATAATTTACTTTGATCCTCTTTTTCCTTCTTTGTATAAAGATTGTATGTATTCTTTGACGCAATATGTATTTTTAATTATTGTCAAGAATTAATTGGCCAATGTTGCTGTTAGTTGTAAATAAATAAATAAATAAATAAATAAATAAGTCATTCACAAAAATTATACAAAATACTTTGATCCTAACCAATTAACCTTGTTTTCGTTTCTGCATATACCAACCCTAAATTTAGTTTCTTATTAAGTTGGAAAACCATTGTGTAACTTGCCTCTTAAAACTTGACGTATAACGATATAAAAGTTGGGCTGGTTAAAGCTTAATTTTGCGCTTTTAATTTCCCATTTTAAAATATCTGAAAAATCACATCAGTTTTATTTGTGTTTTTAGCTTGCATACCACACAATACATTCCTTAGTCCGCATTTTTTTACCTGAATTAATATCCAGGCTACAAATCAAGAGTTTTGTTATAAGAACATATACGAGGCATACGAGGGATGTTCCATGTATTCTCGGCCTGCTATACTTACTTCTAATATAAATTTGGAAAAAAGTTTAGCGTGCTACAACAGCTACATATCTCAGTGACCATTGACGAAATAATTGAGTTGCTATCTCGATCAGTGAACAAGTGACACTTGTCAATGTAAGTGCTTGTTAGCTAATTTTTGAAGATGTCCAAAATCGAACACAGAGCTGTGATCAAATTTCTTAAGAAAGAAGGTTTAAAACCGATACAAATTAAAGAAGGGATGTATGCTGTGTATGGGGATACTTCACCATCATTTTCCATAGTAAACCACTGGTCAAAGTTATTTCGGCGGGGAAGGGAAAAAGGCCAGAGTCACCAAAAGCACAAAAAAAGTTATGGCCACAATATTCTGGGATTCGAAGGGAATTCTGCTAATAGATTTTAAAGAAAGGAATACAGTGGTGAATGGTGAATATTCTGCAACAATTATTCATAAGTTGTGGCAGGCTATTGACGCTATTGTAGAGAAACGCCGAGGAAAGATTAGTCGAGAAATTTTGTTACTTCATGATAACGCGCCTGTTCACACAGCAGTTATTGCTAAGGCTGTCATACGTGAATGCGGTTTCATAGAAATCGACCACCCCCAGTACAGTCTGGACCTTACCCTCAGTGATTATTTTTTGTTTTCTAAATTGAAGGCGGACTTAAGAGGGGGGCATTTCAGAACCGAAAATGAAGTTCAAGAAGCTGTTTTAGCCCATTTTCAGGGGAAAACTCCAGAATATTTTTTAAAGGGTATGCAAGACTTAATTAAACGTTCTGAGAAAATGTATTCAACTAAAAGGAGACTATATTAAAAGGTAATAAATTTTTTTTGTTTACTGCGTTGTTTTCGTATTAGGCCGAGAATACATGAAACTCTCCTCGTATATAGCTAAATATGGCAGTTTTGTTTTCTTTTTCACTTACCCTTCTTTTTTTAAAATTTTAATTGTTTTACTTTTCTAACTAAATATTATAGTATGCACTTTGACCTTCTTTCTTTTTTTTTTCTTTGTATAAAGATCATACTTTTAATTAGTTAAAATTAGTAAATATTGCCATTGACTACCGTAAATAAATAAATAAAACATACATAAAATTCTAATTAATTAACCTTGTTTTGGTTTCTGGACGTAACAAAATAAATAAATATATATTTATTGGAAAATTTGATCCATTTGCTTCAAGCTTGTTTTTTAATTTTAAAAACCATTGCATCTTGCCTGTTAAAACTTGGGTTTGTTAAAGCTTAATTTTAGACATTCAATTGAATTGTTTGAAAAATCGACATTATTTGCATTTTCAACTTACACTTTACACACTAAATTCCTTAATTGGCAAATTTTTTACTTAGAGTAACACTGAGACTTTACAAGTCAAAAATTAAATTTTAAATTATAATATGTACTTCTTCTTTTCTCTTTATCTCGTTATGTAGTACTTATTTCAAGGTAATATAATTAATAAATGTTGTCTTTGGCTATCGTAAATAAATAAATAAAGATATAGAGATATGAATAAATAAATACAATATATGTACATAAAACATTACAGAAATTGGACTCCTGTTTAAATTAATTAACCTTGCTTCTGTCTCTGCATACTTATAACAAAACTAAATATTTGAAATTTCGACCGATTTGCTTCAAGTTTGTTCTTATTAATTTCAAAGAATGTTGCATAACTTGCCCTTTAAAACTCGGTAAGTAAACATGTAAAGGTTGAGCTTGTTGAAGCTTAATATTGCACATTTAACTTCCCAATTCTAAGTTTCTGAAAAATTAGTCTGTCTGTCTGTCTGTATCCGTAATCTTTCGGTGTCGAGGTTGGCGCGTTAGCGTATGTGGTCTTTACGGGTGCAATAAATTAATGTTAATATACTTATTTGGTAGCATTTTAAGCTGTTCACATAAATTTATAGTAGTTTATTTAAATAACTTTTGAAAATGGACTGTTTAGTTTCGGTTTTAATTAAATTCTATCCGTCTGCAAATCATTTACAGCTAAAGGACTTTACTTCTGAAATTTTTGAATTACAATGGAATTTTATTCTATTGCTTTTAGCGCTTGATAAAATTTTCAAGCTTATACGTTTTAGCACAGAGCTTAGAATAGTTTGTAAATTGAATACGTAAACGTAGGCTTGACAAGACGTTCCATAAAGAACCAAGATTGATATGTAAAGGAAAATACGGAAAAACGAATATCAACAGAAATGAAAAATATGATACAATTTCATTAATGAAACGACTTGCCGATTGATGGTGAAAACAATGCGGATTTTATAAACTGAAGATATTGAGGATCTAATGAGCCTACAGGCAGTTCAATTACTCCAAAAAGCTTTTAAATTCTTTGTATCGTTCTACTGGCTTGCAAATTAAAGCGATCCTAACATCCAATATAATTAATTTCATTTAAACAATTAAATAAATATTCAACTTGTGACTGATTTCGAACCAGTTAACGCTAAACAACTGCCCAATATTAATTAATTTACAGAGTAACGCATTTACCTCACTAATTGTAACATCGTCGTATGTTGGCGTTGAACTGACTGTATCTAGCGTGAGCCCCCCTTCTTTATACAACCCTTGTTTTTTCTCGAAACTACGTGATTGTTTGTAGGTGTTTCTAGAATGTTTTTAAATCGATGACTTAGCTTGCGATATTATTATAAATAACAAGGTAGTATATGCATGTTTGATTCAGTTAAACAATTACACTGTTATTCAATTATAACACACACTTCTGGTTGATTTCAAATCAATTAACACTAAACAGCTGTCCAATACTAATTAATTTACATAGTAACGCATTACCTCACTAATTTTAACATCGCCGTATACTGAAACTGAACTGACTGTACCTAATGTGACTCTCCTCATTTATACGTCCCTTGTTTTTCTTCTAGAAACTTCGCGATTGTTTCCAGGCGTCTCTAGTTTTTTTAGCATAATCTATGCAAGTTCAAACACCAGACAATGAACCATTCTACATCTGATTCTTGAAATTAATAAATAATTACAAAGAAATTTCCTGGTCGTGTTCGACAACCAGGCAACATGATATTAACTAAATTGTACGATCTCAAACGTAGGTGTTTTACAACTCTGCCCATTTAACCAAACCCTCGTATACGTAAGCTTTTAAAAATTAATGTAAGCACGAAGTGTCATGTTAGTTTTAAAAAACAAGTTTAATATCGATGGATGTGCAAAAATCGATTATTAGATATCTCCAAATATAGTAAGCAAAAAGGCACTGAAAGCATATTATAATATTATTACTTGATTCACTTGATTGCGAATTTTATGATTTTTAGTAGGCGAAACAGATAAACGCGGAAAGTACAGTTTACTGCTGACTGCTGTTTATGTCTGATTAATTTTCAGAGAAAACCATTCCGAAGATAAAAACATATTACTGTTATTGTATATCCTTTTATAAGCACAAGGTTACTGGTATGAAAATTCACATATTAAAATCAGGCATTTTCAGTGTTGCGTTACTTATATTTTTACAAAAATGCTAGGCAATTACAAAGAATTGCAAAACACAGATTTGCTCTGGGATAAAGTGTACTTGAAGAAACGCAAATGCCCCGAAACCGTAACCAACTGATATTGTTCTGGTAAAGATAACGACACTTACACTCCGCGAGGGAGTGTGACCGGCAACATGGAGGGTTAAGGCCTCCTAAAATTGCTTTCATACCCGGTTGTCTCGCACGCTTATGCCACTACTGTGTTTGGGTGTTCAGTAGATAACGAAAATTTATTATTAATTTTTATGTAAGCAGCTAAGCAATTTCTGAAATGTTTGGATATTTATGCATAAAATTCAAATGTCGATTTATCTTAATCTAGCTACATAGTTAATTAAGAGAAGGTACGTTAATTAAACGAACGTAATTAACTAAATTTTAATATTTTAGAAATGAGATATTTAAGGATTCACTTAGTAGGTCGATTGGTAAAAGTAGTGGCGCATAAAACCGAAGGTCAGTGGTTCAAATCGCTGCAGAGGTGATATCATAATTAGTTAAAATACAATTTTAATATCCCATTTTTAAATTTAACAACGTAAAGGCATTTCGGGACAATGATACGTAACTAAACTTTCCAAATGTTCCTTCTTAGAATCGTGTTGTAAAGTTTTATTATCTAAACCTATTTCAAACACCAAAAGCCCTGTAAAACTATAAAAATTAATTAATAACAAATATGTATTTCGGTAACTCAGTTGCCATCCTCAGTATTCTTGACAACGTTGGTTGGCGTCAGTCTCTGAAGGTATAACTTCTTCTGGCGATTTGATGAAGAGCATACCTTCAGGAGTTTTGCCTCAGAATAACTTCAGAGATCTACTCCAATCAACATTGTCAAAAAAGCTTAACAATGAGGTTAGCAACTTAGTCACCGAAATACGTATTTGTTTATATTAATTAATTGTTGGGGATTTAAACCTATAAAAAAAAGAAAAAACGTAGACCGTGATCCTTAAATAAAGTGTTAAGAACAGGGCGGAGAATGGCCCTTTAGGCAACATGGCTAAAGCTTAGCACCTAAAAGTTCCAGAGGTCCTTAAAAGACTCTGAAACCTAGTTGGATTTGAAATTTGCATTGTAATAGAAATAAAGTTCAATATACATACGTTTTTAAAGTTTCATTTCGAATATTATTAAAAATATATATTTTAGTTTAATACATATACATAATTCTGATTTATATATAACGAAAAAAGGGGCCCTGGTTAAGAGAGCTTAAAACAGATTGTGAAGTTTGTCGAATTTAAATTTGAATTTTTTTTCTTTCTTTCTTTTCCTTATCCTTATGCTCTTTTAGAGCGTCGATAGTGGGAGAGGAGTGCCGAGTTAACGGAGCAATCGGGTTATCCATTACAGCACTGACCGGAGACAACCATAAAAATAGAGCGTAATTAAATACTCAAATGATATAAACATAATAAGAGGATATAATTTAATATAATTAATAATAATACAAAAGTAACACCATCATTTCACCAAATGTTCTACAGACTCTACACAAATCCAACAATTCAAACATTTACCAACCATGAAATTTTAATTTGATTAAGTTGGAATGACTGGGGTTATTATTTCCTTTAGAAAAAGGTAATAATTTTGTTTAATTAAAAACACTACAGTTTTAATGTCACAAAACGAAATACATATCGTTAAATTAAATTGATTAACGCTCAAGAAAAATACAAATTTCCGAAGCCTGGCCCTACTGTTTAATAAACCTTAAAAGATTAAACTATACAGAATACAGTGTTTCCTAAGCGAATTTCAAAATGTTTGGGAATTCAATTACAGGCTCTTTTATTAGCAAATTTTTAAAATAATTTAACGATATCACATTAATAATGATGGTAAGAAAAATTCTTTAATACCTTCTATTAGGGGGCCATGATGAAGTCGAAAAGACCAGAATTTTCCGTATAATTGTTGTACCTACACGTTGGAAACTTCCCAGAATTATAGTAAAAACGTTTTGAATTTTCACCTTTTATCACTAGTTTGTATTTACTATATCCACATACGTACATTAATTAAAGTAATAAATAACCTTATGGCCTTTTAAAAAGATAAGGAATTCAAATCTGGTGTTATAGACGGCCAATACGCGGCGGGCGCGGTAATTCTACGAGCATGTAATAAGCTTACAACTCTAGTTGTGTATTATACTTTTTCTACGACCACATTTATTCATAATAATATCAAGACACTGCACCACCTATTTTATGATCATGTTACAACCTCCTATAATGCAGTTACATAGTGTCTTTACAACAAATTGTCTAGAACAAGATCCCCAAATTTCAAAATACTCTTTCAGAACACCTTGCATTTATGTGATCATAACTTAATATTTAATATACAGTAGAACTCCGATTATCCGAACTCCAGCTATCCGAATCGCCAATTATCCGAATCGGTTTTAGGGGACCAAAAAATAAATACATACATAATATGTAAATTTTATTACTGGAAAGCACTTTATGTAAGTACATTACATACCATGAAAACAACATTGTTTTTGATGTAAAGTATTTAATGTATGTAATATATACATTACTACATTATATATCAGTAAAATGAGCTTTTTTTCTAAGAAATTACCTTTTTTTCGTAAATTATCCAATTATCCGAATATTTGATTATCCGAATAGGGTCTGGTCCCAACTGATTCGGATAATTGGAGTTCTACTGTACGTGGCTATGGATAAATAGATAGTTGCTAAGAATCAAAAATTTTGAGAATTGGAATTTGGGTTTTAAAATATTTTTAAATCTGGCTATAACATCGGGAATCAAGTGTTCGTATTCCAGGTTCAAAACTCAACCTTCGCTCACTTAAAAATCTTGAGTCAAATTTGGGCCATTTAGGGGTATGAAACTAAATTCGAGCCTAAATCGAAGTCAAAAAGTGAATATTACTAATACGCCACCATGTAGTATACGTATATACGTAAGAACTATTAATTTCAGCGAGTTAAAATTCAGAAATATAGGGAATTACAATAAGCCCGATTTCAACAACAAGTTCATCTTTGTGCAATTTTGCTTTGGGTGTAAGCATTTGAATGTTTCTCAAACAAATTTGAAAGTGGAAAAAGAACAATTTTCTTCTCTTTCTAATAAATTAAGATAATAAATATACTACGGTGGCTTACGAGGTCTTCACCCTGCATGTTGCCGGCGGTACTTCCTCGTGGAATGTAAGTGCCGATATCGTTTTCACATACTACGAGAAATTATTAATAACCTTTTTCTTATTCTAACAGCACAGATAAAACTATTTATTTAAACAAGGCGTTACATTTAGTTTTTGGGTTTCTTTAATAAGTAGACATAAATTTCGAGGTGCTGGAAAACCGTATTAACTATAGAATTGACAGAAAACGAAGAGGTAATAAGAAAATACAATGATTGAGGACAAATTGAATTTGGCGCCATAATAATTTACTGTTATGTTGGCAATATGCAACCCGTTTGACGTACTCTATCAGTGGCGTCTCGAACAGGGATGGTTAACACTATTTTAATAATTAAAACAAAATTAATTTTGGTCATTATTTATTTTCATATTGTATTAGAAGACAAAATAAACAAAACTTGAAAAAACTTCGACAAAGCTAGGGAGTTGCTCATGTTATTTGATAGTGAAACTCGGAAATGGGCTAAGCATAGGCATTGGGGGGCATTTGGGCTCTCCTGTTACTTTCCTTAGATTATATGTAAATAATTAACGAAATAAATTTCAAAAACAACGGAAAGTCAGACCATTTGCTATTTGAAGCAAGGTTTCCTGGAAAATTTAAAAGTCAGTCCCTGATCCAAATACAACGTTTCACAGTTTAATTCTAAATTTACGATTTAGTAGTCGAATTTGTTTTTTTTTTTTTTTCTAAACTTCCTATAAGATCTGGAATGTACGAATCGCATTTTCATCTCGATAACAAATATCGAATCCAAATTCAGACATTGAATTCAATTAAAACTAAAATTCAAGATTCGAAAATTCGAGAATTAAAATCGAATTTTAATTTAAAAATCAGGCAGATTTGATTTTGATAAATTATCTATTTGAAATTCAACAACTTAAAATTCGAATCTCGAATCTGAATTTAGACTAAATCCAAAACTAAATCTGCGAATCTTCGAATGCCAATCAGAGATTTGAATATTATCAATTAATCTACATTCTAAATACATTTGTAAAAATAGGTACATATAAATACTGCAAAACAAAACATTTATAACCTTGATCGTAAATATCCAACGAACGATTGCATTAATAAAATATGTATGTATTAAAAGGGAGAAACAGTACATTTTTCCTTTTTGAAAACTTAATACGGCTTTGAAAGAAAAAATAAAACAAAGCACGAACGTTTCCTGGATGATCGCAAATAAAGTATGTAAATACGAAGCAAGCCATCAAAGGGAACAAAATAAATCTAAGGGAACTACCGACAGGAAAAACCGGTAGCTTTATTTATTCATGTACTTGTTAATGTTTGTAAACCGTGAAAGATAAGATAACATCCGTATCATATACAAGCCGCACACTTTGCACGTCAAACTACAATAAATATTTTTATTATCAGGGATAGCAACCAGGATACTGTGTTTCAACATACCAAGTTGGAAGGTTTTTTTTTAGTATTTATAATTAATAATTACCAATAATTAGCAGTTTACACCAAACCTAAGTAACTCCAAAAGTCTAAACCGACGTTTTTGTGAACTTAATACAGATTAGGTGAATTTCTCTCGTTATAGTGGAATCTTTTCTTACAAATTAAAGGATTACTGCTTTGAGAAGATGAGTTTTCATTAAAAAATCAGAAATACTAATATTTAAAAAATCAAATAAATCAAGATTTTCTGATTCATAGAAAATCACTCCAGATTTTAACACACATTTTGAAATGTGCAATTTAAGTAAAATAATGAAAATGCTTGTTTAAACTTTTACTCTGTCGTGTTAAACATCAATCACTATAATCACATGTCAATTTTGACTTCTCTTAGTTTCTAGCATAACAACAATTACATTGTACACATAATTAATAATTCAATTATTTTTTACAGATATGTACTTATTATATCAGCATCTTTTAGAAATGTTAAAACCAGGTAGGAAAAACCCGATATTTATACCCGTAATAATGGTGTGGTTTAAATCAATTTATTAAAATATTTTTTTAATTTTTCCAATACAGGGTGAATCCTAAATGGCGGATAATATTTGCACCACGCGAATCTGCGTTAAAAACTGGACCAAAAATTGTATAACTGTTTTAGACCAACACCTGTAGTTAAACTTTTGTAAACTTAACAACACTGTGGTCAGTCATATTACGTCACAACGTCACCTGCGATATCACCAATAGCAACCCACTTGATTTAATGTAATTGTATTGTACATCGTTGCAACATTTATGAAAAGCACAAGTACTGCAAAAATTTCAAACTTCGGATGGAAATTCTAAATTTCTAAGTAAACCAAGGGTATGTTGAGTACAATTACAGATTAGTTATTTCTGTTGTTGATTAAACTACAGCTAAAAATCATTATTTCATAAAAATATCACACGACAAGCAACCCAGAATAACTCCTCATCTAAGAAGTTAACATTAAATTGGTATAAGACTTTATTGCTCTGTTTTTGATGCAGAATTACGTGGTGTGGGTATTATCCGCCATTTAGGATTCACCCTGTATACATATAACGATTTTCAAAATACGATATTTAAAACAGTGGAACTTCCGTGAGTTTACTAAATTATTGATGTTTTCATGTATGTTGTTATTTCGTATTATCGGATTTTTCCTTCTATTTTTTTCGCGATTTAATAGGTCGATAAATATGAAAAAAATCGTCGTATTTCTTATTACCTGATTAAAACGCATTAAAAATATTTTTTGCGTTCTCAATTTAAAAGTATGTTAATCCTATCAGCGTAGAATGCGAAATCTGCTGCTCAAATAATCTCACGTTGTTTTTTACATGGTTGAGGCTGATAACAATGTACGATAATGCCCATGTTTTCAAAATAATTTTTATATAGCTTTTCCTGTAAATTTATCCGATAAATTACAACGTAAAATTAATTTTTTAGTTTGTAATTGCAGGAAAAACATTTAGATATTGTAAGACGCGATAATTACTTGAATTGTTTCAGTTTTAATGAAATAAACGCTCAAGGTTAACGAATATTCGACGACACAAACTGTTATTTATATCAGGCATAACAGAAACGAAACTTCTCAAATTAAACCCACCAAACTTGAGGTGCTACCTCTATGAATATTTTAGTGGAAAATGTCGGGCAAGGTTGTTCTAATCAAGTTTACTGATTATAGTATTTTTACTTTTAACACCTGGAATTTTGTAAATGTGGGATACTTTGACAACGTAAAACGTACCCTTATAAATGTTCATTGTATGTTTACATGGAATAAAAAAACGAGTTTCTATGAACAAGGTATAAAATCAACATTTATTACTTACACCTATCGACTACCAAATATATAGCGTGATCAAAAAATACTGTTTCAGTGGGCAATACAACTTTGGGATTTTTTTCGCGGTTCGATTGCTTAACGTTCTAACCGGATATCTAATTTGACAGAACATTAAATAGTAGGTTATGTGACGAATGACAAAGATTCAGGTAGGTAAACCAACAGTTTTATTACTGAAAAGACACAAAAGGTTAAAATCTAAAAATAGTGTTCGGAGTGTGTGCTGTTATTTGTAACACATAAATTAAATTAAAGCTTTCAAGTTACTGTTGCAGCCACTTTCAAGTAAACTTTATTACTGCCAACTTGAAACAGTTTTTCTTGATCGCTCTGTAAATACATACATATATAGGGTGGAGTAAAAGTTTGGAAACAGATATTTCCTAGGGCCGTTCTTATGAAATTTTGTTCCTATGAATTGCCGGTTACTCTAATTGAATTGAAAACACTTGTATTGTTTTAGACCGTAGATTGCACACAAACTAAAATATTTAAATGAAACATTCCGTATATTTTTTTTATCATTCGGATAATGTATTCAATTGCGAATTCAGAACTACCTACTTTTGTACGTTTACTGATAAGTAGATGATAACAACGTTGCATTAATTAAAAAAACGGTAGGGAACAGCCAGCAGTTGATGCGCGTTAAGATCCTTGGCACCCGCAAGCCTATATGTCGTCTAATAAATAAATCAAGAAACAAACAATATAAATGATTTACTAGAAAAAAGGCCCTACAACGTAAAATCTACAAATAAACAATATTCATGCATTGGATAGTGTAACTCTACAGTATGGCAATTTTTGGTAGAATTTCCTGATGCTTTACGCTTGTACCACAATTCTTACCTCTAATTATGTCAATCAGCAATACATGCCTAGATTTTTAAATAGTTCCATAAGAAATAATCTAATAGACTAAAGCCGGGTTCTCATTAGTCGATTTCATTGATCAATGAGACTGAATCTATGTCATTGAAAAGAAATTGAATAATGAGAACATCATTTCCACGATATTGATCAATGATTTTTCGTTTCAATGGAAGTGAAAGGCAGGTCTACTTTGGTTGATCAACGGGTTTGATTCAATGAAATTGAACGGTGTTTGAAATGTGAGAACAAAAGTTCAATTATATTGAAACATATAAAGTTGCATCGTCAGCTTATTGTTGGCACCTGCACTCTGGATAAAATTGCGTAGAGTTCTGCGTCATTTTAACAACATGACACATTTCAAATGGTTTTCTCGTGTTTCGCTTTTTGATTTGGTTTACTAAATATTTACACACAATGCGGACTCCAGCACGCACAATTTTCTTCTTTGCAGCAATTTTTAAAATTGATCGTTTCTGACAGAATGTTCAATGCCCTTGAATCGTGTGAACAATTTTCGTATTCAATTGTATCTTCAATGGGATAGATTCAGTCTCATTGATCAATGAAATCGACTAATGAGAACCCGGCTTAAGATCCGATAGCCTCTCGTGCTATTCAGTACTACTTCTTCCGTCACTTACAAAAGAACGTACGGTTTAATCATAATAGTGTGATTAAAAAATGATGTCTGACCTGATAACAAAACCATTTTAGTGCGGCTCGATTGACGTAACTTACTAAGCAATATATTAATTGGTTTAACAGTAACGATAAGCATTTAAAAAAAATAAAGAAAAGATTTTATTGCTAAAAGTACTGCTAGAAATATCGATCAATTTTTGTGATTACAAGTTTCATATGTCAACAATAGGACGCCAATTTCAAATAAAAATGTATAACTTAAACAGTATTTCTTGATCACACTGTAGTATATATCCCGTGCAAAGTGGGAAGAAGCACTCTGGGAACTCGTGTATTTTAAAAGTTAAAATCAAATACTTTATTCAAAATTTAAAAGTATACAGGGCGTTTTAAAAGCAGCCTGGGTAGCTCAGTTAGGTAAGTGCCTGCTAGCTAGCCGACTGACATGGGTTCGATTTCAGCGGTGGCCATAGTAGTATTATGGAGCCGATTTGGGTCGAATTCGTTAGTTAGGGTTTAGATTTAAGATGTGTTGTGGATGAAGGCTGATTGGAGCGTGATGCAAGTCCAAAAATTGACCCATCAAGTGTGAAAGAGCCTTGACAATGCATTGCGGTAGAAGAGAAAATGGATTAAAAAAAAACAGGGCGTTCTTTCCTGTTTAATCCATCACACTGACAGTGATAACCGCACAAAGTTCTTGGATAACATTTGGACATAACCACAAATAAGAAATATTAAAAAAAAAACACAAATATTAAATACTTTATTTTACAGCCACCAAGTGACTTTTAGTTCCAATTTACTCTACTGTATTAATTTACTTCCAGTAATATTGCAGTTAAGAGGATCATAGCCATACTGACGATTCCATGGCGTTACTAGAAGAGAGGGGGGTCCAAGCCACTAGAAAAATATATTTGTGGAAGCAAACGGTGAAACACGCTTTTGCTATTACAAAGTAAATAAATTTAGAGATATTTTTTAAATATTTTTGTTTTCTTGAATAGCCTAATTTTAGTTAATTACTTTAATTAGTCATAACAATCGATAAATATTATAATATTTTTTCTGAAAAGATAAAATAGAATTCATTGTCAATTCCAGACAAGCAAATGCGTAGGTAGGTTAAAAACTAAACATTGAAACTTCAACACTTTCGAAGTATCAAACTCAAGACATGTTGTGCTTTTTATCAAGCTTAAAAATTAATGAAAATGAGAAGTGTTCTGTATTCTTCTTCTTTATTACAACGAATGCGAGGGAGGTTAAAGGAACATTTTTAAACGACCTGGCAACGTATAATTTGTTGTACTCTCCGCTTTCTGTATTAGTATTACATTTTCTCTGTTTCGGCACTAGAATGACATCATTCTAGCACGCATTTTGATGCATTAATGAGCTTCGTTATTAAACGATTTTTGGTGATATTTTGTTTTCAGAAATTGGCGATACTGTATCAAATAATACACAAAATATCTACGCAGCTATTCAGTTGCTAGGTAACTAGTCAGTTGCTAGGCAACAAAAACGTCAAATGTCAAACTTTTGTCAACTGTCAAGCAAAAATCACCACTACCAAACTAACTATTTAACCAAATTTCCCCAACTCGAAATTGTCAAGTATTTTTATAAAAAGAAATAATGTAAATGGAAGCCGAAACAGAGAAAATAGTATAAAAAAACTTGTTACAGAAGGCAATTCGAGCACTCGTCCGTTCGCCCACTCGCCGCTTCGCGGCTCGTGTCCAAATTTCGGACTAGTGCGCGAAAACGATGCCTTCTGTAACTTGTGTTTTAATATACTATTATTTTCAATAAATAAAAATTAATTACATTCTACATTAAGAACACTTTTTATTTAATTTTAATTATGCTCTCATGACTATTTTGAAAATGCAACGCCTATGGAGTACTGAAGAAATTGACTGAAACAGAAATTTATTTTTCTAATCATCTTGTTTTTCCCTTTTTAATTAAAAATCACATGGAATTCTGAGTTTGTATCTGTAAGTATTTTTTAATCCCTTTAGAAATACATTGATAATTTTGAAGATATCTTAAATAGTACACTAAAAACAAGTTTCTGAAGTCAATTAACTTATTTCTTTGTTGCAGGTTCAAAATTCTGCAGTTTAATTAGATTTTCATATACAGGGTGTTTCCTAAGTACGTGGAGAAAATCCGTGGCATGATCCTTGCTTTTAAAATAAGACAAATCTTTCGTTTTCGAAATGCAGCGAGATAAAGTTTATAGAAAAAAATGGGAAATTTAGTAAATTCAAAAACATGTTGGAATATTAACTTCAAATATTCGTGTGCACAAATGCAACTACACGGGTTATTTTTTGTATTCACAGTTCACCAGTTCGATAGACTTTTTTCTCAAAAAACTAAGGCGCACATTGCAGTTAATTTTATTTTTTTACTTGAAAACTGCTAGTCTCACAGAAAAAATTCAATATTTCTAGATATATTTCTGACGCGGATTTTTAAATGTATAAATTAAGGTTGATTAAATGCGCCTTCCTGTTAGTAGAAAAGGTCCACACTTTCATTTTTCTATGTTTGTTCGAAATAAAAACCAAATTTTTACACCATTTTTGAAGATGCATAACTCTTTACGGAGGCAGTTTAATTAGGATGCAGGTTTATATGAAAAAGTACCCTTATTTTAGTTCGAGAATTATTATCTCCTGCATTTTCTCTATGTATTTAGGAAACACCGTTTTAAATTTAATTTTAAATTAAAAATTATACAGTTTCACCTTTGCTTTTTCCATTAAATTCTCATTAACCTTTTTTGCCATCATTAACACCTTAAATTGCAAGTTTAAGGCGTACATCGTTTTGTTCGTATTTCAAAAACCGTTCCAAGTGCTAAAAGTACATCCGAGGGATACCACAAGATATAAGAATGTCAATAAATGGTAGAAAAATTCCTTTTTAATTAAAAACCGTTAGGAGGAAGGTAAGAAACTGGGTTAATTTTTATGTAGAAATAATTAATATAATTTGCGATATTAAAAAAAATTGCAACATCAAAAAAGTTGAATTATGAAACCAGTTTTAACTTCCTTGCTGCTTATCTTACAGTTAAATCATACGATTTTACAACTTGAACTATCTGTCTGAATACCAATATGTAAATCTAATCTTAACACAATGTTCACGAAATGTGCGGAGTTTAATTATTAATGAAGACGATTAACGAACTAAAAATCCCAGAAAACAAATCTACAACAATATACAATAAGCTCATTTATATACGTAAGATTTGCTGCTTGATGCGATTCTCCAGCATGTAAATTTTATTCGCGCTCTTCGAAGGCTTAACCCCTTTTCTTCCAGTGTCAAGGACGTTATTAACAATCCGTGCTGCTGTAATGCAAAGGTACTGAGATACCACCAGCTGTGTTCACTGCTTCAAATCTCAGGAAACACAGGGTGGTCCCCAGCACCTAAGCATCAATTATGAATAACTCCATCTTCTTCTTTAACCACCTTTAATTGTTATTAATAAAATACGCTCCAATGTCGAACTTAAAACTATAGAAGAATCAAAGCGGAAACTGTTCGAGTCAAACACAAAGTTAAATTGTTTACTTATTAAGAAAACTTTTGAAGACTCATAAATTATTTATATACTTGATTTGTAGGACGAACGTTTCTAGTTTCTAGGCTTTTAAGTATAAAGGTCAGAATGATTATGGGTTTCCAACTACAGCAATAGAAATTAATAGCTGAAGATTGATAGAAGTGTTTGAAAAATTATTGGTTAAATTACACACCTTTATGACCTAGTTACATTAATACGTACATTATTAGAGGCACTTTGGGACGCAATAGTACGAATTTGGTGGTTCAATTATAGAACAGTTAAATATTAATGATATGCATAATCTAACCTGGAAGTTTTCTAAGCTTCAAGATAATCGCCAACAGAAAAGTATCCGACCTCATTTTTAATGATAACCAAAACGATTTCAATTATTCGTAAAGTTCGTGTACTACGAAAAAGCATTGATTAATTGTAATTTTTGTTATGTTGTTTCTAATTAAATTTTGAAATTTTAAAAATACTGTTTTTAGTATCTACTTACTTGTCGTTACATGGGTTACATTTAATAAACAATTTCCCAAGTCAGTTTAAATAATGGCTACTCAAAAGATTAGCTAATTAAACAAAGTAATTTTTTAAGATAAAATCAGCATGGCGACATCGACAGGAAAGTTTTCGTAAATTGCAGTTTGGTGCCAATGAAAACATCAATCGATCGCAACAGTGATAGATGTGATTTATTTGGCCATTCTAAAACTGTCCTCATTAGTTTCAATTTACTAAGTTGAAAACAAATCACGATTCCATTAAACTAAGATTGGTTAAAGGCAAAAAGTGAGCTTTTAAAGCTATTGCAGTTCGAGTAATTCGAAGTTTTTAGTCAACTGATTGTAAATAATGATGTTAATTATTGAACGTAAATTGCTCCTATTTTCCTGTGGAGGGTCACCTTTTGCTAATTGGAATTTGTGATGAATTTCATATACCATTCAATTTTTCGCTTTTCTTTACTGTGTTGCCAGCTTTTGTATGCATTGTGTTTAATTCAATTTGCTAAAATAATTTCTCATTTTTTCCAATAAATTACATATCAAATGCACTGTTTTCTACATATACTATGGATTAAAAGAACAGTTCTCGTGTTGTAGTCATTTTTGTAGTTTTTAAATTTCAAATAAAAAATTAAAACTTCCTTTTTCATTCTTTCCTCGAATTAAATCAACGATATATGTATATAAAAAATCCGTTTACTTAGATTATCATTTTAGTCAGAATTTAAATCAATCAACTGATTTCAATAAGGCAGAAATTATGAGGAAAATATCAGAAAATAAGACCACAAAGGAACAAAAACTAATGTTTATGTATAAAACCAACAGCATTCATACACAAAAAGCACCAAATTAAAGATGAATGAATCAATACAAAAATCTAAATAGAACAATGAATCAAATAAACCACTCAGATTCTGATTCGAACAAGAACGTAAATAAAAATTAAATAAATGCTAGAGAATCTCGTGGCTCAGTAAATTGACTCTATTTCGCGACCGGTTTGCACAGGTTCAAATCCCAGCGGTGGCGTGAAAATTTTCTATGGCCCATTGAAATTTGAATCCTGTTAAAAAAGCCACAAACTTCTTGGAGTTAAAAATAAGAAATCGAAGTTATTAGAAATACAACATACAAGTCCCTTTTAAAATATCAATTTATATTGTAAAATACTGCTTTGGTTAATTTGGGTTTTTCATATTTACATAAAGTCCTTCAAGTTTAATTTATAAGAAGGAAATTCTCCGAGGTATGTTGGGAATACTTCGTTGACTTTTACTTCTTACAAATAACACAAAAAACCTAGCAAGATCGTTCTTCTCTCGAAACGCTAGTCCTTGATAAGAATAAATAAAATACTTTTTAATTGTAAGGCGCCTCAACCTGATGTAATTACACAAGCTGCTTTCATCAATAATTGTACCGCGCCTTTATTTTGTTTGTTTCTTGTTTTTCTTTACTTTTACTTTTATACTTCGATTTTGTTTACTTACTCATTATATACATATTTGTTATTTATCTATTCAAAATGGTGAAGAATTTGATACTCAAAAGGGAAAAATTTATATACAACAAAACCACAATTTCATATTAAGTAATTAACATTAAAGATGGTGAATATTGTATAACGTTTACAGTAGAACACCGATTATCTGAGTTCAGAGTATCCGAGTTCTGCTTTACCCAAGTACAATCCCTCTACATATGCTTATCTTATCCGACCGCAGTAAAGTGCGTAATATTTTGCATAGTTTTAAATAGTTTTATGCACAATAATTACCTGTCAATATGAATGCAACTGAAAAGAAAACAAAGCAGCAGTTTTAGGCAACTCAAACTTCATGCCTTTCTTATTTCTTAAATCCATGCATTATATTTTTGTAACAAATTTTCTACGTTTTGTATTTCGTTTATAATAAAATCCAAATGTCGCTCTAGAATACCTAGGATATATCACGAAATTAAATGGTTCCGTATAAACCGAGCTTCTTATCCGAGTTAGGGCCAGCCGGAGTTCGGATAATCGAAGTTCTACTGTAACTAGTTCTATACATCTAAGTTTCAATATTATTCAACACATACCTAAACACTGGGACGCCTCAGTTTAATATTGATTCTAAAAATCACTGAAGTCAAAATTTAATTTAACCAAAAACAATATAAAGGAAACAAAGCGTAAATTCAAACTAAAGAAAATACCAAATTCAGTAACGTTTGGACAACATGTTTTTGTTATAAAAAGATATGAAATAATATTATTGATTATAGAACTGAGCATGTGTAAAAGCGTAAAAAATAAATGTAATCGATAACAAATTACGGAATATTATTTTATGTTTGACTGTTTCAAAAATACGTCATTTTCGACAGTGTTTAGCGTCCAAAATCACCTACTTTTTTGGACTAGTACTTTTTACTTTTTAGGTAGGTACAGGTAGTCATAGTAACAAAGTCATATAAAAGTGTCATATTAAATTAACCCTCATTATTTTAAGTAGGAAATATCATTTCAGGGCAGTCGAACATAAAATTATGTACGTAGTTTTAGACTCGCCTTATTTAATTGCCTCGCTCATGCGCGCGCTCGGCCATAAAACGCGGCTCGTCCAAAAAAGTCCTATATTTTGTACTTGTAACATAAATATAAATATTACTATTATTATACTCTGCTACAATAATCGTGAAGGATTATTGTAGCAACCCTGCAAATACCAATACGACTTATAATAGTAATTTTGATTGGCAATACCTAGTGACGGTCAACATGCGTTGAGAACCTTGATGTTCACATGCCTAAATCTCGCCCAATAAACAAACAATAGCAATTTTGAATTTTTACTAAAAGAAAACCTTTTAGAAGAGAAAACATCCAAAGCTGCTCATTTATCTTTTTGCATCTGTATCTGTAACCTCTTTTACCTTTCGGTGTCGAGGCTGGTGCGTAAGCGTATGTGGATTTTTACGGGTGCAATGGACATATGGACAATCCGGCCCGACTCTGCGAGTTACGTGATTGGTACACCATGTATATAGTGTATATGTGTGTACGTGTAGGACCTTGTTATTCTACCTCTAAGGCCTGTATTCGGAGGAGAGTGTTGTAAATTTGGTGCCCAACGACGAATGGCCACCAGGTTTACCAGGATACCGACCTCCAGACTGCAGGAAAATCCTGCTCATCGGGAGAATCGAACCGAGGACTAACGTCTAACGTCACGCTAGCCTGATGCTCTACCACTGCGCCATCCTGGCATTTTTAGCTACTAATTTATATAATAAATAAATAAAGAATTATATGGTTCATATTGAACACGTATATCATCGAATCCAATAGCAATTTAATAATACCAAAGTGTTCATCGTGTAAGGAATACAAGCTAGAATGTTGATTACGTACTGCAAATCTGTGGTAGCCAACCACTTTTCTTTTTAAAGGCTATGTATATAGTAAAAAGGGAGAGCTTGATACCCCAGATAACCCTACAGCACTACAAGGTATTCATTACCATTTCGTACGGCCATTCGTCATTGTAGTGCTTTCTCCAGTGACAATACCTAACCTAACATTTAAGAAAAGCTTTTTACACACAATTTTAACATTTTTCAAAGCCATTTGTAGTGAATTTTATAGTGCCCTATAAAACGATCGGAAGAAGCTTCGTATAATGAAGGTTATGCAAAATCAATTCAAATTACAGCTTTTACTACGAACGGAAAGTGGTCTATTTAACGGAAACATACAATTTTTATTCCATGACTATCATCATTTCAAAATTGTCCGCATAATACAATCCATCACGTAATTATAATGCATTCAATATAATTTTAGAATATAGTAAGCCATGATATCCAGTCTTCCTGGTATGAGCAAAACTCTTCCTGTTATAATCTACCTTGTTAGAAAAAAATGATACTATATTTTAAGGTTATGGTACAACATTATCAACTTCTAACAAGCCAGATTTGACAACAAGGTATCTTGTACATAATTTTACATTCAACATTTGATTAAATAACATGCTGTTTAATTTTTGTATAAATACAGAGAATAAATATACAGCGTTCACAACCTTTACAGACTTTAGAAGGACATGGTGTCAATTTATTATGATGGCATTATATTTCATCGTCAAATTACCAACACAAATATTATTAACTTAATGGACTAAATTGTCTGAGACAATCTATGGTAAAAACAAATTCAAAATTAATTAGTGTTCGGAAAACTTTTAAAAGTACAGCAGTTAACACATGAAATCACAGTTTGAGTCACTGAAGTGTCATTAGAAATCAATTTCCAGGTTGAAATTTCTTTACAATTACAAATACTTCCCGGTTACGTTACATAGGATGTAGGGTCAAAATCCTACAAAGCGTTAGAACTTTTTCACTTCCTGGGTTCCCTGAACATGCTGTAGAAATATGACCCCATATTTTAATAACATGCTGTATAACATCACTGTTCACTTTTATGCCATTTTGTAAAATGCGCTATTTAAACATTGTTACTTTATGTCTGTGCTGTAATGATTATATGATTTATATCTACTTTTCAGTGTTTATTTATGACTATTTCCCACATATAATATAAGCCAATCATTTGATCCATATTTACAAGTTTTAACCAATCACGTACAACGTAAAACGGCAAAAACAGCAAAATTTCCCAAATGTCGTGTAACCATGATCACCCACTATACAAACAACCAAACAAATTTGTTACAGTGACATTTCGCATTATTTGTGAAAATGAAACGTTTGTTATAGTTTTCCGAGTCTCATTTGGAAAATAGTCTGATCAAATATATCTCTCGAACTTTATTTTGCATACAAAATTGTACCTCAAGATTGTTGCTTTGAGGTAACGTCCCTCAACAAATGGAAAGACAAAATCCCGAGCGATAGCGAGGGATTTTGATCATGTCCATTTGTCTTGGGACGTTACCAAAGCAACAATCGTTCGGATACAAATTTTGCCAGCAAAATAAAGTTCCCTTGATATATTATGATTATGACTGATAAAAATCCTTTTTGTATGTACGATACCGCATTTCAATTAAATACAGCATTTACTTTGATGCAGATTCAGACTTTAGATGGTAGGTAGGGCAGGTTTGTAAAAATCATGATTTTTTTATTTTGTTTAGTTTGTTAACAGTTTTGACCAGTTTTCGTAATAATTGTGTTGTTTAATTTAGTTTCTTTTTTCCCATGAATAATTAAATTTTAGACATTATTTTTCAAATACGCCTGTTTCGTTTTGAGATTTATATTATGCTTTTAATCATAATGTAGTTGAATTATTGTTATTTGTTAAATTCGTATTTAAGTAAGCCCAGAATAATAGATATGACGTACAATTGGCAATACTTGTTCTATAGTGCACCATCACCTTAAATTTAATTCAGCCTGATTTTTACGGTCGACAGGTTCATTTATACTAAAAAAAAAAACTTTTCACATCGTAACATAAGTAGTCTACTTTGATCCACAAAGCAACAAAACCGTCTCCCTAACATGGCTTACTTTGGTCTACAAAGGTCGTGAATGTATTACAGATCGTGAATACAATTTTTGACTTTCATGATATTGCTAGAATTAATGGAAACTCAAACTATCCTAAGGTGGATCGTAGCATTTAATAAACTACCAGTAAGTAAACTATAATTAACTGTAATAACAAGTATAATATTACTGATCAAACATAGCTTATTAATATATCCATCCATTAACTACAATTATCTCGATTTTGATAGATTTTCATTTTACTCTGAAACCGTTATTGGTGAGTAATTATCTATTTTTATAGTTTATAGTATAAGCAAAATAAAAATTCATACGGGTTGGTCATGGATTTTGAAGTCATGTGTATTATAACACACACGACTTCAAAATTCCATGGCCAACCTTTATGAATTTTCTTTTTCCTAATACTACAAATGAAATACATCTAGTGTGCTGTGAAACAATGTAGTGGCACATAAAAGTCTACATGCAAACAAATTTCAAAGGTAACTAGATGTACTTCTTTTTTGGACACCCCCGGTATATATTAACGTTAATACAGGAGAAAACAATTTTTAGGAGGATTAATAATCAACCCATAAGGAAAATAAAAACAAGGGAAGGTACATAGAAGATAGAAACCATTCCACTATATGTACATATAGACCAAATCTCTGGAAGAAAGGTGTGTTTACAACTTCTGTCGGGAGTTTTATATCTAAATGTTAAAGTTCGTTATATATTAAGTCTACTAGTTAAACTGTAACGTAACGTCTTTTGTCAATTAAAATTTTAATGGATACAAGCACGATCCATCGGTTAGACGTTAGACGATGAACAAACTAACTATACCGATTTTTATGGCACTGCGGTTCGATGAACACAAAGACCTGTGGGCGCAGTATCAATAAACACGGTTATTTCAGGTGTTCCGCCCTTAATGCAATTACTTACTACCGCACATGAAACTAAAACAATAAAATATAATGCCGGTAATACTCACAGTCTGCTGGAGGGCTCTACACTTGATTCGTCCCCTTCTATTCGGTATACTTTTCCAGACATTACGTACTCGAAACTGTCTGCTCGAGAACCCTCGCTTTCTAGACCCGCAGGGTTCCAATCGCCCCCGTCTGGATAACCATCTTCACGCAACGTCGTCGCAAGGACTAGACGAAATTTGTCACCTGGAAAAGAAAATTACTCGTTACGTTTATGAATTACTTAAAGTTTGGTGAAACACATCTTATTTATATCTTTGCGAAATTAATATGACTTCAAAATTCCATGGCCAACCCTTATAAATTATCATTTTTGCTCATATATAATTTCTTTAAATTAGCAACATGTCTGCCGAATAGACTTATTCCAGTTCTTGGTTACTTAAATTAAAAAATAAATAAAATAGGTAAATAACAGTAAACATCTGGTTTAATTAAGAGAATAAAACAGACAGCAACAATCCATGGCAATGGCAGTGGCAATGACAGTACATTATCGGAGGCCGTTGGTATAACGTAATAATTATTCTAAAACAAACATATTGCCCGAGGCTTGCGGATACTCGACAAGGTTGTGCCTTCTATTCGCGATTATCGATCGTGTATAGTTATTGGCCATAAATAAAACCAATTCTACTAACTGTTTTAAGTATGGGTTTAATATTGATCCGTCGTTAGTACAGTTACAATAGTAAAGAAAATAACAACAGCTATATTATTTAATAATCAAAGGCAACGACCAGTTGAATACAAGAATCACTGTTATATTTTGGTGCGTATTTAATTACTCAAGTTTTGAATAATTTATCCGTTAAATCACTACAATAATTTTAGGAAAACCAGCTCGATTAGCAAGGTTTGTATTCCGACCCAGCGTTGAAATTCCCACGAAATTCTCGACATAATGAAGTATTCAATGAGAAAAATTAAGCGGGCACCTGTTAAGTTTAATATTAACAATGAACTGCGGCTTGCTGTAACAAAGTAGGGTTCTCAAGCTTTATGTCATTGTAATTAACACTAAAAATTACAATTCATATTTTGTTCTTTCATCAACTGAAAGAGAAACATTTTAATATCATTTGTGTTGGATACAGTAACTGTAAATTCCACTACAAAATACACTTTGGTATAATGCTTACCGAACTTATTAACTTTAAATCTCAAAGAAGCATTAGATTAGATTAGGTTAGGTCTTCACCGTTGCTTATATTAAGCTCAAGGGCAGACTAACACGAGTTATAGGCAAATCGAAATATTTAAAAAAATAAAAATATATTCATTGCGACAGCAAATTTTAAATAACCAAAGGCACCTTGGATCTGTGGCCCTTAGGATTTAGCCTGTGTTGCTTAATGAATAATCCGTTCTTAATTAAACTAACAAACAACAAAGTTTAAAGTAGTAAAGAAACGCTACTTTTACAATTTTATGATTAAAATCATAATGTAAATCAAGGGATTTTCGAATATTTATCCTTGATCCAAATAAGAAGTTTTAATTTTTTATTTTAAATTTTAAAAATATACACCGAAAGGTAAAAGGTTACAAATTAAGGCATAAGACAAATGAATACAACATAAGAACAATTCTTTTAATCTATAATATGTGTAGAAAAATTACATGTAGGTAATAATAACAGTTATAACATAAATGAAAATATTGATAACTCAGAGTTCAGAGAAGTTGAAAGGACAGTTGGAAAATACTGTCTAAAATTTAATTATTTATTGAAAAAACGAAATACTGTTTTAATAAATTAAATAACACTGTAACAAACTTTAAAAAAAACAAAAAATCACAACCAGCTTATCGAATTTAAATCTTTCCAAACATCATTGTAGTTGTTTTCTTCCGTTGGATGACAAGAGTGCCTATCTAATAAACACACAGAATCCAAGGGAAACCATTTGTACGAAATATCTTGATGAGATATGTCTTGATATCCCACAGCAATTTAATTTGTCATGTAACGAAACAAGATATGGGAATAACGGATTTTCGCCTAGTCTGAAAATATTATCATCTAAGATTGGTCATCCAAGATAAATCCTAAGCGTTTTGAACAACAGTTGCTTCAGGCGATTAAAATAAATTTACAAAAGATTATAAAGCTCTTTGTAGTTTTGAATAGTATAAGGGTCAACACTTGCCTCTCAACATGGAACTGTTTTAATAACCTTATTAAGACTTTTGCTGTTATTCAGTTTTAGTCATCTGAACAGGGGAGTAGCCCCCAAACAGCCATTAGGTTAAGTTATAATGTAGATTACTTAGCTTAATAAATTACTTTGAAAGCAACAGTTTTAGCTGAAGAGGAATTACTTCACTCAACAGCTTAGATTATGACTTCTACATAGCTTAGCTTAATAAACATCGAAGGCGAAGACAGTTGGTTACGTATAGCTGATGAACAGCAACCACTACGAAACCATGGTGGTTCATAAATCTCTCGTAGGGATATTTTACATTGAAAGGGATTTTTGAACAAAAATTTGAAAAATAAGGTTTTCTTTAGAAAAGAACAAAAAGCAATAATCAATCAAATGAGTGTCGTGATAGCTTAAAAGTTTTGAAGTTGGTTACTCATAATTAAATAACGGCGGTACATAGGTACAATACGTATAAAAAGACGCCATTGACTATGCAATATCTGTTAGCAGAAAAAAAAAACAACAATGGGGGATAATGTCAGCGGCACCTAAAACTTGGGGTACTTTTGAAAAATATGATTCCTTCTTCATCTACTCCTGTTAATTTTGATATGATTATTAGCAGGGTTGAAAAAAATCACGGATATTTTGAAAATCAAATAAATCCTTATTTTTATATTTTCTATAATTTATTGAAGTTTAACCAGTTCTCGTAATAATTGTGTTGTTCAATTCAATTTATTAAAATAATATTTAGTTTTTTTCTAACAAATAATTAAATTTTAGATATTATTTTCCAAATACGATATTTAAAACCACGCAACTTAACTAAATTATTGATGTTTTCACTTATGTTTATATTTTTTTATTATTATCTACTCTTTGTACTACATACATAAATATGTTTTGGATTAAAAGAACTGTTCTGACATCGTTTTCATTTATAAATGCAGTGAAACTCGGATGTAACGACATTAACGGGGCTACTAACATTTTGTCGTTATAGCCGAATTGTCACTATAACAGAACGTGTATCTAACTTATTTATTGTTAAATACATACATCTGAAAGATTACCTATTTAATTCAAAACTTGAAGTAATTACGTACATAAATATTTTTGCAAAGTACTTTTTTATTTCACTGTCAATTAATATTTTTTGCTCCATAGAATATAAAATTATTGTCAAGTTTTGCGAAATTACAGTCTGTTAAATTTAGGTCACAAAATTAATCTAAATGTGTAAATGCTTAAGTGGTAAAGCGAAAAATAGCCTAAGAAAATTGTAAACATAGAATTATAGTATTAGACTTATGTTGACATTATAAATATTGTCGCTATAACTGAGTTAATTACCATTGAGTTTGGCGAAATACTATTAAACCATGACGTTATAACCAAAGTGCCGTAATAACCGATGGCGATATTTCCGAGTTTCACTGTTTTCACTTATTTTTTCATTATTTTTCTTTTCGCGATTTAAAATGATAATACAAAAAATCAATTAAAATCGTAATTTAAATCAGACCAACCCTGATTTTCAAAACCACGTAATGTTACAAAACGTGTTGCTGATGTAACTAAGTACTAACCTCACTATTAAATAAAACAAACAACTTCATTAGAAAATTACTTCTTTCAAAATATATCTACTTATAAGTTTACTATTTTGCTTGACTTATAAGTTTACTATTTTCCTTGGTGTTACTAACTTTAATAGCGTGGAAAATTCTTTAATTTTGAGAATGTTTGAAATTGTTTGAAAAGATAATTGCTAAAGAGAATCTGGCAACACTGCATACAGCTTAGTAGAATAGTGAAAGTGCAGCCCCGATATGGGCCAGAGTTCCGGATATCAAAAAGTACGAAAACATGCTGATTAGCGTACAGAGACGAGCGTTCCTAACAAATCAACGCACTTGGCCCATCGATGTTTCAACTTCATAATGCCCTCCTTATAGAAGTCTGAAATTTGACCCTCTAACCACGAAGCACTGCAGTTTTTAAGCTGTCATCATCTCGGAAATGCGTTCCACGAAGGTGAGCTTTCAATTTTCCGAATAAGAAAAAATCAGAGGGTCCGGCGAATAAGCTGGGTGTGGAAGCACTTCGAAGCCCACTTCCTTCACTTTTGATGTCGCTGCAGCACATTTATGGGATGACGCATTATCGTGCAGCAAGAGGACTCCTTTTTGCAGTAAAGATTGTGCACGTTAAATTTGGGGCACCTACATGTCATTATAGTGCAGCAGATAGGTGAAATAATTGTAAGAATTGTGCCTTTAATGATAGAAGCGTTCAACTTGGGGCACATATACTAAATATATAAAGGTTTAATTTTGGATATGAGGCCATCTCAGATTTCGCCTATTTCAGTAATGGCGGACATTCAAAATGGCGGCCTCTGAATATTATATTTTATGTGCTCTTTTTTATTGTTATATGATAATGTTAATAGCATATTATATGTGATTTTACATGAATTGATGCGATAAATACGTGTGCATGTCATCATTATATTTACATATTAAAATTTTTGTCAGGTGACGGAATAAGAAGAAAAGTAAGATAAAAAAATGGATGTAGTGCATAAGCTGATGAATCCGTTCAATACTGATACATCTGGACAATTCAAAGAAACAGAGTGGAACAAGTGTTTTATCTGTCAAGAAGACAAGTCTGAGGTTCTTCGGTGTCCAGTAGACAGTAAACGTGAAGAAAAGGGAACTGGTTATAAGACAATTTCTGATTTACTTGTGGGGTTTAGTAATGCAGGGTGTTTACCATGGACAATAAATCTGGCACGTCTCGATGATGCAGGAGGTGTCGAGGCAACATTGGCACGACATAAAGCTCGGTTTCACGAATCATGCAGATTGAAGTTCAATAAAACAAAACTTCAAAGAGCTCAGAAAAGGAAGATAGAACCTGCGGATAATGCAAATAGTTCTACGAAATTCACCCGCCAGAATGTTGTAGGAAATAGTGAACTCAAAAGCAATTTGCTTTTTTTTTGTGAACAGCCTGCTGAAGCTGGAAGTTCATTATGTACTGCATCTACATTCGGTCTAGATGCTCGTGTTCGTCACTGTGCCAGTGATCTTATTGCATTAAATTGCCATGTATCATGTTCACTGCCTCGTATCATTACATAACAGAGCAAGAGATAAAAAAACACAAGAAACTGAAATAGAACAAACTAACCATGGTATTGCATTTGCTGAACTTATATCATACATCGAAGATACTCGTAGTGACTATGAAATCGCACCCATATTTACACTTGCTGATCTATGGAAACTGTACAGCATGAGGATGAAACAACTAGGCAGTGATCTATCAGGGCGTATACATTCCACAAAACTAATAAACAAAGTACTTGCATACTTTCCTGACATGGAAGCATATAAGCAAGGTCGAGATGTGATGTTAATATTTAAAAATGATGTTGGATTAGCTCTGAAGAAAGCTTGTAAATACGATGCAGATAGTGACGCTATTCATCTTGCTAAAGCCAGTGGCGTAGCTACCGTGGAGCAGTTGGAGCAAACTGCTCCAGGCGCACGAATCATGAGGGCGCAAAATTAGCAAGGGCGAAATGAAAATTTATAAAAACGTTTGTATAACAACCAATTTCGATTTGACAGATTTTCTATAAAATATACAAAAAATAAAAAAATATATTTTTTAGATAAATAAAACTATCTGCACCTAAATATTTTAAGCACTTGACTTATTATAATTTTGAGTTCAGAAAATATACATTATAAATTTAACATTTTATACACCTAAACCTGTAAAAATGTATGATGATTGCTAACAATGTTTAAAAGCACAAAACTATATGCCCTCACTATACGTATTACAAGTAGTGTTTTACAGCAAAGAAGTTACATGTATCCGGGGAATCCCACGAGCGCATGTTAACATCGGCGCAGAATACAGGTAAATATTCGGGAGTCTGGATATACAAAATGAATTAATTAATTTGATTGCCCATGAAATTAATGACCAAATTAAAAGTGAAATATAAGAGGCCGCTTTCATAACAATAGTAAACAGATACAACGCAAGATCTATCAAAAATCGATCAGCTAAGTACCATATGAACAAAAATTATTTAGATAAGGGATGGCCATGGTGAACAAAATCACTGCCTTTGATTGGTTCAGCTTGTTGTTTTTCTACATGATAGGTACGTTCAGAATTCCAAAGCCACGCTTTATCTAAATAATTTTTGTTCATATGGTACTATATTCCGTTATGTTTTAATAAAAAAAAGATGAAACTGAAAAACCAATCGAGCTGCAAATAAAGGAAACGTTTTGTGGATTTACTCAGGTTGCTGGTCAAACATAGCAACGATTAGAAACAACAGTTTTAAAAATTATCGAAAATTTCACTGATCTATCAAAATTGCGTGGGGCTGCGAATATCAAACCCCGCTGCCAGATTTGTGCACTGCTGTTCTCATAATTTGAATTTAGTAACAGTGTCACCATTGGTGAAGTTAGGAAGTCAGCCAATTTTATGAACAGTTAGAAAAAATTTACGTTTCAGTTCTGTTAGGCGTTGGGCAATGTTAATGGAAACCAATCAAACCGACTTAGCAAAAACATTGAAAAGAGTTTGTCCAACACGATGGTATTCGCGTATTCAGGCTTTTGATACATTACGTTCTCGTTATTTTGATGTAATTAAAATATTGACATATTTATCGTTAAATGGAAAAAATTATGAGCAACGTGAAACTAAAAACTTCGTTTTATTTTGAACAATTTTCAACAATTATTTTGATACATAATAGTTAGTACATACATAGTAAAATACTGGAACCTATTAATACAGTCTGGAAAATGCTGCAAGGTGCTCATGAAGATATAGGGAAATCCGTTGAGATGCTTTCATCACCCCTAACCCAATTCCAGAACTTAAGAAATAATTGCGAGTTTGTTAAAAATGATGCCCTTGAGTTATCAGCTATATGGAATATTGAACCTTCTTTTCAAAAAAAAAAAGCTTGCGTCGTGTGAAAAAATTCTTTGACGAATTACAAGTAGATAAGCGCATTAAATCTGAATTTGTTATTAAGTAAGGTTTTAAATCGAAATAAGTACATTTTTAAATATTTTTTAAAGTAAATGTTCAAAACAAATTTCGCCAAACCCCTTCCGAGAAACAAGGGGGCGCACCGATTTTACTTGCTCCGGGGCGCTGAATATGTAGCTACGCCACTGGCTAAAGCAGTAAATATAGTTAGGAGAGACATCTTTAAAATAAAAAAACCTCTTCGATGGATCATTTGGAAAAACTTGTGTCAGGAAGACTCCGTACCAGCATCTCTGTTAGCACTGGTTGCTATGGTTACGAATGGTCCAAATATTAAAGCACAGTCAAGTGTTTCAACAATACCACAGCCTATCCTTACTGTTGCACAGTTACTAATGTATAACAGTTTGGTGAGACGTCGGGAGTGTGATTCTGGAACAGTCTACAAGCACAATCGGGGACGGGAAACACCTTTGCCTATATACTTAGGTATTTTAATTCATACAAAAACTCGCAAGCGTGAACTAGTTGAAGACCTTCACGAGCTCGGATTAAGCATATCATATGACCGAGTGCTAGACATTTCATCAGAACTTGGAAATGAATTATGTCCTTTGTATCACATGGAAAATGCTGTCGTTCCTCTTCAGTTAAAAGGAGGCCTTTTCACAACTAGTGCGGTTGATAATATTGACCACAATCCAAGTTCTACTACAGCTCATGATTCTTTCCATGGTACAGGAATATTTCTATTTCAACATCCAGATGGTAATTCCAGAGGGACTGATCGAACTAGGACTTCAAGTCCTTTTGTCGTGAAGGCAACCAAACATCTAAATGAAAGCTACACAAGTGTTGCCACTGTCCTTTGCCAACAGTACAAGAAAACTTTTTGGACTACCAAGTGTCGTCGAAAGATATGGACAACCCTACTAGAGGCTTCGCAAGCATGCAGGGAACTCATACGATATGGCTGCAAGAAAGGCTGCACACAACAGTGTCAATGTAGGAAGGCTGCCATACAGTGTACAGCTCTTTGTGCTCGTGGTTCTCTTTGTACTCAGTGATATCAGATTTTGAAACTAATCAATCTAATCTATTATGTATTTATCTATCAATTCTATACAATACAGACAATGCAGTATTAGTATTTTCATTAAATAATCCATCAACATTTGTTATAAATAGAATATAAATAAGTATACTATAAATAAAATATGGTATATATTATTAAAAATAGCAAACTACATGCACAAAACAACAATTACTCGCCATTACTTTAGTAGCTGTCATTTAACATCATCAAATAACATTTAAAAGGCGCACAGAAAAAATATTCAGAAGCCGCCATTTTGAATGTCCGCCATTACTGTAATAGGCGAAATCTGAGATGGCCTCATATCCAAAATTAAATCTGCATATATGTAGTATATGTGCCCCAAGTTGTATGCTTCTATCATTAAAGGCACAATTATTTCACCTAACTGCAGTACTATTATAACTTTTTAAATATTTAATCTAGATCAGTCTGTTTGCGCCTGAATTATGATCAAAGTAGCCATATGTCTATTGTTTGAGTTTGACATACGTCAGTCGTTTGTTAATCAAAATGTCAGTCAAACAAGAAGATACTCGCAAAAAGATTTTGTACACTTACCAAAATAATCCGAATTTATCCTATCGAGAGCTTGCAAAATAGCTATGTTTACCAAAGTCTACAGTTTATAATGTCATAAAATCTTTCAAAATACGTTTGGCAGTTGTAAGAAAATCAGGAAGTGGCAAAAATCGCAGGCCATGAGATTCCAAAATGGATCGAAAGGTTGTGAAGATTTTTAAAAAGAATCCAAACCTTTCGGTTCGAGCAGTGGCTCAGAAGGTTGGCATGTCTTTTTCATACGTCCAGAAGGTAAAAAAACTGAATCTTTAAAAGCCTACAAAGTTCAAGCTGCTCCAAATCGTAACGATAAACAAAATTTGACGGCAAAAACTCGTGCACGCAAACTGTACACAGAAGTTTTGAGAAAAAATTGTTGTGTCATCATGGACGACGAAACTTCTGTCCTTGCTGATTTAAACAGCTTCCGGGACAAACTTTCTATACAGCAAAAGGGAAGACCGAAGTTTTGGGGGAATTTAGAACGAAAAAAAGTGTCAAAGTTTCCCAAAAAATATCTTGTGTGGCAGGCAATTTGCTCTTGTGGAAGAAAAAGTCAAGAGTTTCTTCACAATGGGCACCATAAATCAAGAAATTTATTTGAAAGAATGTCTTCAAAAACGTTTGCTGCCTTTTATCAACTCGCACAAGACCTCTACTGTATTTTGGCCTGATTTGGCTTCATGCCATTATGCGAAATCTGTTGTGGAATGGTACGAAGCCAACAGAATCCAGATGGTACCAAAAACATGTAATGTAAACTGCCCAGAATTACGTCCGATTGAGACTTACTGAACAATTGTGAAGCAGAAGTTAAAAAAGAGTCGTGGCGAAGCCAAAGATTTCCCGGTTTCAAGAAAAAGTGGGCTTCTGTAGCAAAACAAGTCTCAGAAGACACTGTGCAAAACTTGATGGCCAAAGTTAAATCTAAAGTCCGACAATTTTATCAAAAACAAAATTAAAATTATTACAACTGTTATTAATTGTTAATCTACTCTTAAGTTATAATAATAAAACTATTAAGTTGTTGGAGCTACATTGAAGTCTTTTTAATTTGAGTTTTCTGCTGTCCCAAATTTAATGTGTACAATCTTTAGTCCGCGGCGTTTGATTTTGATTTCATCCCGTAATTTAGTCCAAAGGTTGCAGTAATATGCCCCATTGATGGTACGACCACTGTCGAGAAAGTCGATAAGCAAGACGCCGCGAAAATCCCAGAAAACTGAGAGCATCACTTTGCCAGCTGAAGGTTTCACCCTGAACTGCTTTGGACAGTGGATTCTGACGGCGAAGCATTCTTGTAAATTGTTTTTCTATTTGGGTGCTAAAATAACTCCATTCTAGCACCCAAATGACGTCATTTGAGTGTTAAAATAAGTCGTTGGAGTGCTAAAATATACTAGTAAAATTTACTGTATTGATGTTGGTAGCGTTGAACTGTCAACTGACATACGTCAAAAATTCTTTTTCATACTGGGATCTGGGACTTGTCCGGCAATAAATTTTCTAACCTAAAATTACGCCAACATAAACGTCACCAACCACCGCAAAATTCCCTAGATTTAAAATTTTTATTTTTTAATTTATAAAATGGTATAAAGCGGCAAAATAGAAAAAATAGTATAAAATACTCGTTGCAGAAGGTCTTTCAAGCACTCATTTGTTCCTCAACTCACCGCTATGCGGCTCGTTTCGGAATTTCAAATTCGTGCTTGAATACATGCCTTCTGCAACTTGTATTTTAATATACTATTTTAACCTTTGAGTGATTTCAGTAAAATGAACACCCTCTCTAGTCAAAAATGTAATCACTTCCCGGTGTTCAATTTTCTCCATTTCTAATATCTACTGCAACACACATTATTGAATCTACTATAAAATCCGAAGTTTTGTGTGAATCTGGACGAAACTTTCAACACTGATAGACAACAACATACAAAATGACATATCAAAATTTTGTTTCTCAAGGCATACCAAGACAAAGAACGGCAAAATTGTTTCTCCTTCCCTCGTAAAAGAGCAAGAAAGAGAAGCAACGTTGAACAACTGGCAAGAGGAACGGGGCAAGGGAGCCGAAGAAAAGTCCATGAACTAAGAGACTAATTAGGAACGTAAAGAGATGGACATTATGCAGACATAGAATTATAGACTATTATTTATGCCACTACCTATCGGGACACAGAGCATACAGCAGTTACACAAAAAAAAAAAAAAAAAATTGGGAAGACGGAAGATAGTGTATCTATGCACTGTGAAGATGAGGACGACAACGCACTGCACGATGGCATATCTATAGACATGAGATGACAATTAGTCTGGGAAGACAGGTTAATGCAGACAATGTGATAGATACGATGATGGAATGCAAGGAGAACTGGAGGGCGATACACGACACAATTACGAAGATCATGTAGATCAAGGAGAAGGAGCAGAGAGACACCTCTAGGCAACGTAGAATACTCCAAAGAGGAGGGGAGCCGATGCCAAAGAGGCGAGAAGACGTAGGGGTTTTAGTGGGTAAACTAAGGAATATGAGTTCCACACTACCTCTATAGACAGAGGTGTCCATTTTCCCTTGCGAGAAAAAAAAATTAGTGAAAGTGTCGTTGCAGTTTTTCCTAAATAATTATAGCTAACACTACAGAGTTCCAACTGAAGGTAAATTTTCTATTTCCCTGACTTTGCCCTGACCAAAATAGTTTCAGATCCCTGGCTATCAAAAGCGCATAATCCCTTTTGTAATTGCTATTTATTGAAAAATAAATTAATCGAGTAACTTTCAAAACAACGTATTAAAAGATACAGAAAGGAAAACAAATAAAATATCGGGATATTAAAATATACAAGGTGTAAACGATACTTCGGAATATAGACACACACACAGCATAAAAATTGTTAATAAATACATTGGGGATTTTGAAGTGTTAGGAATTTATATATGTGCCTAGACTTTGGCGGCAACTTTAAAAATCGGGAGTATCACAGAACTTTTCCGTTCCCCCACTTTTTACAGAAATTAATAAAATTTTCCGACTTTCCTAACCAAAATACCAATTTAAAAAAGACGACATTTTTAAGTTTTTTATAACAGTGCCAACCCTGCATTATTTAAAAAATCTTGTAAATATTAGGGTTTCCCTTACAGAAATAGAAGAGTTTGCTGATATAAAATATCCACACCGAGCAACTTTTTGCACAACAAAGAGCTTCCTTCTAATTTCTACAATTGTGAAAAATGAAAGGCTACGGTGCTAGCTATTGCTATTTTATTTGTAAACGGATAAATATCATTCGTCAATCTGATAACTACTTCTTGTTGATCTTATAAATGAAAATACATAAAACTGCGTTCTATCTGAGCAAAACAAGTTATACATCCTGTGTTGCTATTTTAGTGCAAATTCATGCAAGTTTATCATTTATTTCAAAAAAATCTTAAATAAATAATGACGTAAGTAAACAAAAAAGATTAGTTTTTCCGACTTTTCCAGCGGTAGTTACGATATATGTACTAAATCTTTTTGGCATACTTTGAGGCAGCTAATTCGAAGGCCATTGAAACAATACGTACGAGATTATTTCTTATCATTTCGGCAACAAGAATAAATTAATAACCAACTGCAAAATTTCAAAATTAACTTTGGAAGAGTTCACTCCTTTGGAGGTACACTCTGATTAATCCAAAAAGTTGTTATTAAGAAAATTTGGATGTCGTATTACGTACAATACACTTTGATCCTTTAAACAAAAAACACATTAATATCAAAGTTAGCTACTCACAATGATCATTAAAAGGTTACTTGATTTTTCCATTAAAAATATAGGTGTTTCTTAGCTTTAGCTACCGATCAAAACACTTACCGAACCGTAGACGATCAAAAAAAGCGACACATAACTCATCTTTTCAACGAAAAAAAATCCCCATTAAACCTTGATTGTTGTAACATCTGTTAATTTACTATTCCACGCACAAGTGCCATGAACGCGTTACTCAATATCAAGGACTCGAACTAACACCGGAATGGTGCGTGCTGTACGAAATATATTAATGACAATAACATGTTTGTAATTATTGTGGCGACGACTTCACACGCGAAAAATACCATTGCTGTTTTGATCAACGTTCTTTCTACCAAAAACCAAGCCTACGCTTTTTTCTTAAGGTTGTAAACACTTGGTGCTGACCAAGCAATAATCACAGTTTACTTTGTTAGCACGATTTTTGTTTTTTTTTTTTTTGTTTTGTGGACACACTGTATATTTCACGCTGAAAATTAATTTTTGCAAAAGAATCTTTTAGGTTATTTGTAGATAGATGATTTGGAAGTCGAAATCAACATTGGGATTTAATCTTAATAAACAAATATAGCATAAATTATCAAGGATAACCACATACTAAATAAAAATCACAATACTGTGCCGTTCACAAAGGAAGTCTAAACTAATTTTTTGCATCTTCCTTGGAATTAACTATTAATTTTAGAATGTTCGTTCGGCGATTCCTTTCTCTTGTGTACTAAACTTCATAAATTTAATTGCATGTTTTTGTAATTTTATGGGCTTTCACAGCCTACTGGGTACAGAATTCTTTAATGGTTCTTTTGTTAAATTTAAAATTATAAACGTAACTGACGTGTGCATAACTGTTGATATAAGGAATCCGTTATTGACAACGTAACAAATTGAATACTATTTGTTTATTGCTAACAGGATACGACAATATATTTATGTAAATGCTTCTTTTGTAGCCTTTGAGCTTTTTCTATTGCATAACAAAATATGTATAAACAGGGTTTACTGAAAATAAGTGCTTCCAGAAATACAGGGTTTTACCATTTTAGTTAACGACTTTTAAATGCATATCCAAAAAGGTAGCAATTTATTACGTTGTATTTGAGGCTAAACTACTTTCCTAAACTGTAAGGAGTAGATTAATTCGAGTGTTTACAAAATTGTACCTTCGCTAATTTCGAACAAAGCAAAAAAGCAGGGGGGTCTCTAATAATGGGTGGGCAACCTTGATGGTTAATACTTATCTGGTGAATCAGCTGTGAACGACCTACTTAAACATTGTATTTATAATTTGAAGGACTCTCTTTGGGAGTTAAAGGTACCATCACGTATTTCGCTGCCTATTCTTTGGCATTTACTTGATTGGGTATTTGAGAAAAAATTATTTTAGGGAAGAAAAGCACCTGATTTTTTGCTAAAGTTTCAGTCATATCACGTAATGGTTCTGGTTTAAAACGTCAATAAAATACTTGAGGTAATTCCTCGAACAGTAATGGCAGGCTTTACGTATGAAACTAAAGACAAGGAACTTCTAAGAAAACATCAAATTCTATAAGGTTCTCAAATTGGCAGGGAAAAATTCTTCTCGGTGCTGTAATACAATTCACTCTTAAGAATTAATCTTCAGTACGATTCCAATAATCAAGCAGACAAAAGCGTCAGAACAACTACTTCACAAACAAAAAATAATGTAAATAGCATCAGAAATTAGGTAATTGTAATTGCTGGTTTAAATTCGAGGTCACACCATAATTAAATAAAGTGATGCTAAGGAACCGTTCGTTCTACGTCGCATATTTACTTATCTATTTCTAGAATTCTGATACGCGTACGCAACGAATTTTTGGCAACTTTTAAAATTCAACATAGGATTTAACTACAGTAATATTGTACCAGGTTGCGACCCACGACCTTGGACCTTGTTGTTACGTAACTAACCTATCCTATTCTCTTCTCGTCTCGTCATGCTTGTTGGTAAATACTGGGCACGACTACCACAACTGTAAGTCATACGATCCGCGACATCACGAAGTATCACAAACATAAGGTGGAAATTTGATACTGTGTTTAGGATTACGTCTGAAGTAACGCCGGGAAAAAACTATGAAGCGAACTTTTGCTGAGCCTATTTCGGAAAAACCTATAAATGAGAAGTGTTTTTTAACATCAAATTGTTCATTTTCTTCCTTCCATCCAAACGAAATTTGATATTAAATTAATATCTGTAGAAAACCTTTTTTCACGCATTGCAGCCTAAACCACAATTACAACCATTAAAATTCCTTTTAGCTTCATCAGGCACTTAGCACAGGTAGAAACCAACTTATTTTTTAAACAACACCACAAAAAGTCTCTCAAAAAAATTCTATTTATTTATGCCACAAACAGTGTTATTTTGATGTTCAGAGTAACTGTTAAATATTTAAAGGGATAAAATTCAAGGTCTGCATAACAATTTCAAGTTAAAAATGTATCAGGAATGGGTAGAATAAAACGAATTCAATATTTAAAATACAGGGAAACACCACGAGCTTCATGAATTACACATATCACTAATAATTTACATATTTTCTGTCTTTATTCTTTCTACTTTTATCTTCTTTTATTAATTATAGTATCATTTTATGACCGAACTAAATTTCAGGTTTTCATTTCAATGAAGTTTTGTTGGTGTGGAACTTATTTTATTGTAGACAAGTGGAAGGATCAAAGTATATTTTGAAATCAAGGATTTTAATTTTGTATATAATTAAATCCAAATAATAATGCAAAAGACGACTAGCCATGCGTAACATTACGGTGTAACCTGAATACTTAACAAAACTTATCGAAGATCTAACAGACAGTCTGTCTATGTCCTTGCAGAAATAGGAATTTTAAACATGAATCGACTTTAAAGGATATTTAAATATTTAGGAAGTCGGAATATAAAAAAAATCGCCGACTAGGGGCATGATTTAAATAAAGAACTTCGAAAAACAATAACACAGAAATACTCGGGTTAAAATAGAATTTTTATAACAAATTTTATTTTAGTCTCCAGTACTTTAAAGTGCACCCGAAAAACTAATTGTTAATTTAAAAAAAGGCTGATTATATATACATATATATTTATTGTAATTAAAGATTGGCGCTATTTTGGAGCGTTTTCAATTATTTTAGGTTAATTAATAAAAGCCAGGGGTTATTTGATTTAAAAGCATCAATTCCAAGCTTTTCACCGTAATTCAATTAATTCACGAACCACTGAAAACACGTAGAATTTGAAGTTGTACGTCACACATAGTATAAAATATATGCCTTAACACAAAATCAATTTTAATACACAAGGAAGAGAAACAAAGTAGAGCTTATTATAAAATGTCACAATTTTCCTACTGAATTATTAAGAACAGAATACTACAAAACATTGATTTTAAATACAGCTGTTAAATTTAACTGTGTTAATTAACAAAATCACCATTAAAATTTCAACAGAAAGCACTCCTAAATACCGATGTCATCCGGGTAACCCTATTTAAAATTTCAGCACAGCGTTTTAGTAAAAAATAGAATTTTACAGTACGTAACATCGTGTGACCACTTTTAACTGTCGCTCATGTATTTAACCCTTATCAAATTTAATTTTCATCCAGCACTGATATTAAACTAGACGTGTAATTTATTTCCATAAAATAATTTTAAATATTAATAATTTATGTTACAAACAAAAGCGTAATTTAAAGAACAGAACGCTTTAGGATGTTTCTCCTTATTCGTTACAGGAAAATCTCGTGATTGCAAATGGTAATTAGTGATTCACAGCACTGAATACTAATCATATTTTATTCACAAAGCATGACCGATAAATTAATATGTAACTAGAAAATGAAATTAAAAATTACGGATCTACAATTATTATTTAAATATTGTTATTTGAAGTACTCAATTTGGCGGTATTGTCTTGTTTCGGCAGTTGTTGCATAATTTTCCAGATCACTTAACAGTGACGCCCTAATATTTCGTTAAAGGTGGATCATATATTTTAAGATAAAAAAAACTGGGCAATCTTTGAGTGAAAATGTTTTTTTTCTTTCATCTGCAATTGAACGTTGAATAACAGCCATGAGTAACGCCATTTTTGCTCAAGTTTGTTTAGAAGAATACGGAATATTAAGATTAAGTTAAAATGTACAGTGATAAATGAACAAAAGCAGGTTAAATTCAAATATTTTTACAGAGTAGGCCTGATAAAAAACAGGGCGACCTCTGAACCATTTTGGCCCCTTAAAACGACACCACTGCTACTCAATATCTTAGGATTAAATTATAATAGTATGTAATCGCCTTCACGCAACATAAAAAAAATATGTTTACTACTTCATGATTTCATCTTTGAATTTTTTCAGATTTCCATTGGTTGATACTGGATAGAATTTTTAAAATAACATTTCAGAGAAATTTCTTGCTTCTAAAATAGTTCCTAAGTCGTTTAAACATGCATATTTAACCCCTTTTGCTAGCATCTATTGCAGAGAAGTTAAAATATTAATTAGCGTTAAGTTAAATATAAAGTCAATTATGAAACCCCAGGAATTTGTTTAGTACTGTAAATCCTGTGAAAATTCATCGACAGAAAAAGTAAAACCTGCCACTGTCTAAGTAATTCCTTATACCATCTTATACACTACTTAACAAGTCTTCCTTCAACTCGGTATCAATATTAAACATTCTAAAAAAACACACAATTCCTTGCATAACCAGTGTTTCAATATTTACAATTTTATCACCTTTATTTTTATGCAAACCCACTTACATTAACACGTCTTTGTTAATAATAATATTCCAAGAATTATATGAAACGTGCAATATAAAGAATTATGTCAATAATATTTTGTTTGCCATTGCATCTATGCGATTTTACTGAATTAGCCGAAACTAATGTTACGATTGCATTCACTGATGTAATCACGAAATTAATTTTAATTGCTCGTAATTAAAATTGATGAACAAATCACTGTGGATTATTTGACAACTCATTGCTGCGCAACAATTACGATTTTTATCAGTAATAAGAAGCAATTGCGCGTTTCACAATATAAACAAGCTTCATTATCGACGAAATTAAAAAACCGAGCCTCATATCTACAAATTATTATTAATCACAAGTTCTTAAACAACATTTCATATATTCAGTTTCGCTCATACAATTCGCAATTACCTGTTACTATTTTTAAGGCAACACCAACATATAATTTATTAATGAATTCCAGCAAGTGACATAAGAACGAGGTCTTTTCTGGGTTCTGTGAAATTCTAAATGGAAGCGCAACCTTTACAGAATCAAAACAAACCATTAAAAAATCAAAAGATCGCGAATGTGACTACCTACGGCGCACTTGTTACGAATTTCATTCAACTTAACATTTTATAATACAGGAAACTGGATGTAATTTATTTAAACCTATGGAGAATGATGCGTTATTCGTGCGTTTTGTAAACAAAAGTTTACAAATTTATTGATGATTTTTGGACAGGTACAAAGGTAAAACTTTGAGTTTTTTGAGAACCGGTCCGATTTTCACAAGCAAGAAGTAATAAGACCAGAAGTACTGACCACTTAATATATAAGCCAAAGACGCTATTATCAGGTGTTCAAAAAATCGTACTAAGTTGATTATGAATTTCGAAAGGTATTTCGTTTGTAGTGTAGGTACTTAATTCGAGGAGTTTTTGCAAAACCTGTTGAAAAACATTTGACGTTAAAATATCATTGCTAAGTCACATGTTATCTTAATTCAATGCAAACAATGCATTTTATATCAAAGAACGTTGACGTTACATGAAACGTACGCGTTAAAAAGTTTTGCAAAGACTCCCCTATTGAACAAGAAACTTAACCGGGACGCGATACCGACGCTCACAACACCCTAGAAGTTCCTACCGTATTCCAGAATAAAGGCGTCGGAATATTAAAAAAAGCCTCTCGACAAGAGTGGTGAGTTAGTTAACAAGCCTCGAATACATCATCCGTACGATTTAAAATAAATCTTAGTGATATGAAAAGTTTAGCTCTGTTAATGTTACTGTTTATAAGTTAGTACGTGAGTTACAATTATTTAAGTTTACTTAAAAAACGACTGGGCAAACGCTGCGTTTATTTCAATTCACAAAAACGGATTCACAAGAAAGTATAAAAACTATAGAACGATGTCCTTAATATCGTATCCTGCTTACAATACTAGACCAAAGGTTACAAAGCTACTTAGAAGTCCAGATTCCTCCCGAACATACGTTTTGTAAAGGGAAGAGGAACCAAAGACCCACGTATTTAACATACGACAACTAATCGAGAAGGTCCGCGAGTTCAACACGCCCATGCTTCTATGATTTATAAGAAAGCCTTTGATTGTGTACGATGGAGTAGCCTTTGGACTACCTACTAAAAGAAATGAGAGTTCCGCATCATTAGAGAAGAACAACGAAGCAATGGTCCGCATTGACAACAAAACTTGAGATACCTTCAAAGTACAGAGATGAGTCCGTCGAGGCTGTTTAATGCTTACAGTGAATACATAATGAGACGAGCCTTGGAGAGCTTTGACGGAAGCGTGTCGATCAATGGCAAAAAGGTACATAAGATATGCCGATGATACTACCTTAGTAGCAAAAGATGAAGATGAAATGGCGGAAATTTTGAAAATGGTTGTCGACGAAAGCCAACCTTTAAGTTTTGAAATCAGGCTAGGTAAAACAAAGCTGATGGTTATCGACAGGAACAACACCATACAACTGAGAAATCTGCAGAACAGGCTCGAAGATGACTTTTATTTAGGATCTCTAATAACCAACAAGGGAGGATGCGAAGCAGAATAAGGAGACTGATAGCAGCATTAGCAAGGACAGCTATGTCAAACTTAACAAAAATATGGGCAGATAGATATATGTAGGTATACATAACAAAGAACGCCAAAAAGCCCTTGTTAACACTTTATAAGTGTTCTCTTTATTTTCGTATGGATCAGAATCCTGGACAATAAAGTCGGCTGACAGGCACAGAATAGATGCGTTTGAGATGTGGTGGACTGCAGACAGAATCCAAGATCGATTACTTTGGACACATCGCCCGACAACTTAGAAAGACCGATAGTTCAGAGCAGAATCGAAAGTAGAAGACCAAGAGGCAAATCTCCGTCATGGTGGATAGATCGAATAAAAGAGAACACAGGAAGATCAATACAAACCAGCTTAAGGGAGACAGAAGACCAACAACGTTGAGGCGCACAATCAGTCAATATTCATAGTCATGATGTCACGACTCTTCAGACATGAAGAAACGATTAAGAAGAAGAAAATAAGTCAAACACAACAACCCAAGAACAATTTACTGTGCCATTTCTGAATTGGGGAAGAACACTCTGTTGTGTTCGGACGAGAAAACTTTTTGAAAACCCGATATAATTCGTTATGGAAGAAGCTTAATTCCGTATAATCTAACTAATCAGAAAAAAGCGAGCTTCGGTTTTAATTATCATCAACAAGCCTTGTGTTTTCCGGAAACAAGAGATTTTTAAAACGTAAACTAAACCGGAAAATAACAACAAACCGTATAAAAAGCAACAAAAATCAAACAGAAATACTTCTACTGCAAAAAAAGTTGATTTTCATTTCGTTAAAGCGACTTTTGTTCGGGGCTTTTTTAGTTTTTTAAGTAATAAAATAATACAACGTGATCGTTCAAAGTTGGCCATGGAAAACTGACGAATGTGTTAGGTTGATTCACACGTTTACAGGCATTTTATCTACTAACTAGATATTCACCGAATCAAGCAATTAAGGTATATTCAAATATGGCATAAGCTGGAAATGCACTCAACAAACTTAAATCGGTTTTGGTCAATTCTTTATAATCGAACAATATTAACAGTGGCGTAAACTATCTGTGATGCACAATGGCGCACAAAGCTCAAGCATTAAGAAGGCCCCAGAATTCGGAAGTATTTTAAATATGTTCTTTATCAACATTTTTATAAGGCATTTTTGGAAAAATCGTTGTAAAATGCAAGAATTGTTTTTACCTACCGAAGTACCTAAGGGGAGAGGTTAGCTTTGTTACGCCACTGTATATTAAACCGATCCATTATGAAATGCAGAACAGTTAAATCTTTAGAATAAATTCCCATAATAATTAACACATTTTCTACGCTGTGTTTTTGCAGACAAGCGGTATCGATAACGTCTTTAAGTAGACAACACAATTTCGAAATATAAACAAGAAGTAAAGAAGCTTGTCAAAACAAAGGAGAATACAATTTAAAATAAATTGTGGGACTACCTATATTTATCTTATCTTAAAAACAAGCATTATTACGTTGGTAATTGCAGAAATAACTACAATAATTACTCCTCAAGATAATAACTGAACCCAATTAACAAATAATTTTCAGCACCCATTTGTATATCCTTTGCTTTTGTTTCAATAAGAATACTTTAAGATGGCCATGACGAACGGTTTTCCTTCTTTTACAGTAATTTTTGTACATTATCTTGGAAGAATTAAGGTTCTTCTATCTACAATTAAAAATGCAATTTAAACGGCGGCAGTTTTGAAACTTGGCAGTTCTATTACTCAAGGTTTTTCACAGCTTTTAATTATTCCCAATATTCAATTTAATGGGAATTTTTAAAAAGCGGAAGTCATAAAATATGAATTACACATACCACCAAAACCTCAAACCTTTACGTTTATTAACAGTTCGCTTTTTTCACACAAAAGAATTCCGCGAAACCGTTTCGCATGTTACAGTTTAGCAGCCGAGAATAATCAGAAAAATACGACATGTGTTTTTATTTATTGCCAATGTTCTGGATTTTTTTTTGCATGTGACGTTAGTGTGCAAACATTTTTCTTTTAAGTTTAATTAGCTTAATAATCGATTCCATGAATTCTATTAAATGACGATGATAAACACATCAGGTCACACAATTTGATTTTTAATTTTTGCATTGCTGCCCTCAATGGAAAGAAAAATAAAAAATATCGAGAAATTCCTCACAACAAAAACTCTAATTATTTAATATGGGGCGGTTTACCCTAATTTATACTGAAAGAATATCTAAGCAGCTTATTATGACTAACCAAAAAAAAAACATTTGAATATTCTGAATCACCTTTTTTATTTCAAGTATTTAATTAAGCTTAATTATTACTTCTGCCCAATTTTTATTAAAGTTCTCGAAGGTATTTCTTTGAACAACGTTTAATAAAAGCAAGTTTCCTACAGTCCGTATAATTATTCTAACAGGAACAGATGTTGCATTCTCATAAATAATAAGCATGCATATTATTTGTAAATAACGTTAGCCAACAAGTTTCAATTATAATTTCCTTAAAATTTAATTGCAATCCTTTTGATAAATTTATTGATACGTACAGAAAGAAGCTCTCCTGGAGTTAAACGGTTACATTTTAACGGGGGTGAATTTAATCAAGACTAATGCCAATGCAGCATAACGTGGATGCAAAAAAGTGTAATTTCTACTGACTACATAAAAGAACGGCCAAAAACTAATCTGCAAAATTAAGGACATTAAATGCAGGTGATATTAATCTGAAACTTTGGATCTTTGCCAATGTCTTTCTAGAATGCGGCATTTAAGCCTAGAAAGAACTGCAGCTGTAAAAAAGTTGATTTAAGATCGATTTACCATCAATTTCTTACACACGGACAATGAATTCTTGCAGACAACTTAAAAAGAAAGAAACACCCATGACCTACTTAGGATTTCAAGTTAGAAATTACCCATCAATGGGTATGGTGGATCTAAAATCTAAAGTTAGATTGAGCGTTTTTGATGATTTAATTAGCAAGATTAAACTGTAAAATAGTTAACACTTTTACGATTTTGATGACTATTAATAGACGTTCAAATTTCAAGGTTTTCTGAAATCTGAAAGCATAAAAATAATGCAGTAGACTCCACAAAAACAGGAATAAACTATGCCATAAGATGATGTACGAATAATTTACAGATTGTAAACATGAAAACAATGGAATAAATGAAAACTTTTACATAAATAAGAACAGGAATATACTGTAAGAGATTCCTCATTTCTATGAAATTTGTTGACTACAAATCTATAAAAAAAAATAATAATAAATGGGCATTACAACTTTTTAGCTATTAGGCAGCATATAAGGTTTATACACGATGGGACTCCAGCATGTTTTAGTATTTTAGCTCGAGGATATCTAAACACCGCGTACTCTGAGCGGCGAATTTAAGCCCTAGCCTGCAAGGTCACAGGATTTAAATCTTTTGGATGTTACTTATGTAGGCACCTTAAGCATATTGTTTACGGAATGTGCAGAAATACGCAATACGTATGGCATCTTTAAAAGTGGTAGAGCGAACATGAACAGAAGAACCAAACAATATAGGTACCTATATGTTGGGACAACTTAAAACATATTCTGTTCTTTAATAAACCATTTCATATATTGTTTGTATTCATTGAATAATTTTAACAACAAATTTAGAAAGGGGGTCATTATTGGCCTAAATTGATCAAAACTTTTTTCATCATTTTGATGTGCAATTCCTTAAAGTAGCGGACACCTTTTTTGTTACGCCCTTTATAACATCTTAGTTGGATGCACGTACCGGAAATGTTGAGCGCTTTGAAATAAAAATTGGTATCAAGCATGGGACGAAGAAATTAACTTTCTTATTGCATGTATTATTTGGCTTGCACGATAATTTTAAACAAAAAAATCAAATAAAGAGAAAATAAAGCACCTAGCACGAAGTTTTATTTTGATACTTTTTACTGATTCGTTATACCATTAATAATCGTAAATTATAAAGTTCGTTAATGTTGTATAATACCAGGCGACCAACAAAATTTCATCGTTCAATTTCAGATATCGGACCAATGGAGTTAGCACGTGTTATCCACGCTTATCCAGACTCTCCGTATACGTTCAAAATCCAGGAAATAAAATGAGCTATTACAGAATAAACATTTTACTACGTAAGCGATTTGTTAAGGGCAGTTTAGTTCGGGATTAACAGCACGTGAGCAGCACCCTATTCGTTCGGTAATCCAGTTACCACAGAACACGTTTTCAAAAACATTATCCTTGTGAATCCTCCATTTTATTGTAGATTCATGTTTAGATGTGTAAGTAAGGGCAATTATTGTTTCTAACTGACTGTGAGGCTGATCAGTGATCAGAATCTTATTTTTGAAGGAAATTTATTTGGTAAATATCGGCATTACTGTATTGAAGTTGGACATTTCTGAATTCAAATCTTGAAGTTGTCACTATTATTATTTATTATTCTGCTATGTCATATTAACTACTAACTAACTACTCGTACTTCATGTCTTGTTGTAAAATATACTATTATCATCAACAGTAAAGCGTGGACAGTATCTGGCTCATTTACAGTTTTTATTTATTATTCATCAGAAAAGCTAAATCTAAGTACATTAAATTGTTAATTTTCATTGATAGGTAATTGATTTAAAATGAGCTGTAAAGAAGAAAATAAACATCAATTTTGTAAATTTATGACGCCATTTAAGATTAAGCCTATGACGGGCATAGTCTGATTTCGCGGCTTTACTGTAGGTAGTAGGTACCCCAGTCATGCGCGATCAGAAGAGTTAAGCTGTGTTATCTCCAGTGTGAGTGGACCAAAAACCCCTCACTAAAAAGTGGAAGGAGGCCTTTGTCCTATGTAGGGGTATGATGGCTAATAAATAAAAATAAAAGTATAACTCTCATTATGACACTTTGAGGTTATGTAATCACGTTTGAAAATTATGTTAGCAATTTTCACGAATTTATTTCTACGTTTTTCATCAAACTTTAGTGATTAAAACAGCTAAAAAGGGGCAGTAAATAGAAAACCACTGCTTTCCATATTGAAATTTAAAAAATAAGCAAATGCCCATGAAAATTCCGTAATTGCGTTTTGGGATGTACCCATACGAAAGGATTTATAATATAGTCGAATTGGCGATTCAGGTAATGCGCGTTATCAATCACAACATGATCAACGGTCGGCGTTACCAATAATGCGCGAGAAAAAAATACAAAATGTAATTGCTAAATATAAATTATTTTTGTAGTTTTCTAAGATTCGGTAGCCGAGTTTAATCACAACGTCTATAAATTTTTGAAAATAAGAAAAAATCGGGTTTTTATTTTCTAATTTAGCTCATATTTACTTTTTGTAAAGTTAGAATTATTTTTGGCATGTTTATATTATTTCACTTACAAATTTTTGACAGATCGTGTTGTATGTCATTGTCATTGCGATAGAATAGGAAAATGTCAACAGAAAATTTAGGTTATAAAATTTGTAAATCGTTTGAAACTTCATGTAGACGTACCAAGTTATGATGTCATAAAATTTATTGATGACGTGCATTACCTGGCTCGAAAATTGGACCATAACATACATTTTCGAAAGAGTGAAGTTTTTTGTTGAACGTATGGGAAGTCTGCATTTGGGATAAATCGAAGTTAAAACAATTAATGTTCTAAAAAATTGCAAAACTTTAAAATAAATCAATTCCATTTCTGTTAATTAATTCTGCTAATTAATAATAAAAAAATCCTGCACTCGTATTTTTATATGTTGTAACACTGTATTAATTCGATCTGAATAACGGATAACTTGCAAAAAAGCTGTACGTTTAGCCTATTACAACGCACATACTAAATTCGGATATGTAAAAAAATAAGGACAGCACTCATGCGAAAATAATTATTATAACACAAAAAGGATAATCAACTCCTTAAATTAATTGGGTAACAAAGAACTTAATATGAAATCAATTACAGCTTGAATAACTAACAATTGAAAGCAGCAAAACAGGAAAACACTGCAAATTAATATTTATCCAAATTCATATTTTGCAATACTCAACTAAATGTTAGAAATTCCGTAATAATCGCTGGTGATAATTAGAATTGGAATTATACTGGTGTTACACTAGACTGCAGAAGTAACGAGCGGAAATCAAGTTAAAATTCTCACTACGTGAAAATCTAAATGGAATTACGTTAGTACACGACTTTCCAGAAAGGGAAAACTTTCCAATATTTGAAAAAATATATATAAAAATCCTTAGAGAAGGCGCAGAAAATCCTCCGAAAACCAAGCTGAAAGGATTGTAACTTTGCTTTTAGATAAAAACCCACGAAAGTGGAAAGCTTATCCTTGCAATGCTGTTATTGTATACTGAAATCCGAATATGAAGTGGCAAAAAATAGTCAAAACCACGCTTTTAAAAATAGGCCAAGGAAGAGTTTTTGTTATGAATACTTTATAGTTACTTTATAGAAACCGTAATTAAATTTCTAAACAAACAACGGCGTAGTGTTATTTAAAGTTTAAAAAATGTATATTCAGGGTGATTCTCAAGATATGCGAAAAAACTTCAATGCCTGAATTTTCCAGTAATTTTCATCAAAAGTTAAGATGCATCAGCCCTCGAAGCTTTTCGCATATATTTAGAATCATATTTTTGACAACTGTCCAGTTGCAACGAACTGTTACTTAAGTAACTTATTTAGCAAATGAGAAACACTCAAGGTAGTAAAGCTTTAACAAACTTTTACAACAGCAAACCTTAATTATGTAATTTTGATTCCCACAGGTAGATTTTTAAAAATACCTAATAAAATCTAATCCGAAAATACAGGAACTCTTTCTTCTCCTTGAAATTAATTTATATTTACTCTCAAAGCTAATAAAGCTAAAGTCAAACGCAACAAACTTCACTAAAATCAAATAATTAAAAAAAAACTTTCTTGTAAAGTGAAGTGTAAACCACCCACGTATAAGGAATTGAAAACCTGTGAATAAGTGGAATTCGCTTCAAGCCACGGAAATTGGACATAAAAGTTTAAAGGTCACATAACCAATTTAAGGATAAATACAGAAGTTAAAACAGGATAAAAGAGTACGAGTTGCGAGTTGGTCGAATTCAGTTTAGTGGCATGAAAGTTTATAAATAAATAAAAGCCCAAAAATAGCACCCTGGGTTTATGGCGTTGAAATCCACACAAATTGTTTTGCATTTTTGAACCTCCTTTGACTAAATTATGATAATTAATCTTTTAGATTTTTAGGTTATCTTTAGAATAAAAAAAAAAATGCGTTCGTTATCAGAATAATTTTAATACATTTGTTGCTCTGAACTACCACTGAAAATTAGAGTGCATTTTTAAATTCTAAAATTTTGGATGTCCAAATCGTTAACTACTTAAATTACGTGTTCAAAATATCAACTCATAGGAAAATTACTTGTTTTAACGTAACGAAATAAATCTGTTCGAATATTAGAAGATTGAAACGTAAACTGCTTAGTTTCCCACATCTTCTGCTAATTTGGAACATCTGCTCTAATATTTATCCCTATCCCTACAATTTTTGTGTCTTCAGTAATATAAACATTGCAAATGAATACTCATTACTCGAAATATGTTTATATAATGCATGTCAAAACAAAAAATCAATTACATTCCTTTGGTATTTAAGTTTGGTGTTTTTCGTACATGCATAATTAATAACAATTATATGCGCGTGCATTAATATCTGGCAATGCATGTTCAAATTAAAAACTAATAATTAATTGTTTCACTGATATTGATGTTAATATTTTTCTTAAATCATCAATCATCAGTTACCATAACCATAAATAAATGGAACCAGCGCTACCAAATAGAAAGGGCATAAAAATTACCATCTGTAAATTTATAAAATTGATTTCCTACATAATTCTGTATAGTCCAAATCTTTTATTCGAATTCTTAACTCTTCAAAATCGTTCGCTTTAGTCAATACAAACATAATTTTATTTAATTTGTGGGGACTACTGCGTCCCACATCAAGCCTGATTTAATGTATTGCAAATAGTATTGTACATAATTGATTATAATCTCTTTCTTTATTCTATTGCTATCCGTCGTAACAACATACATACTTCACTAAATCCCTTAGAATTCTTGTACTTGTTTACCCTTCTTATGCATGACTAATTCTTTCTGAAATTTCAGCGTCCGCAGTGCAAGGTAACGTCTTGTTTAAGATAATGCACCAACGGCGCCCTTCCTAGGAAAACCCTTCTTAATCCATACTTGGTCTACGCTATCTTTTACTGGCTAGCTAGCTTTCTTCGACAATTTCATTTTAAAAACTACTTCGCTTCGTCTTCCACTCCTGTTTAGAGCGCATCATCCACACATTCCAAGTGCATAATAAAGATTAATATAAACTCAAGTCATTATTATTTACTACGTAGAACATCCACAAATTAAAACAACTGAATAATGCACTTAAATATAAATAAACACAGCACAGGTAAAACCCTAAAAAATATTCAATTTTTCCTAACCACGTGATTTTTTTAAAAATAATTTAATGAACTTCATTCCGCTTTTCAAACAAGGAATAAAATCAGAATTCTAATAAAACGAGTAAACGTGAAAAATACAAGCATCCAAAAGGAATAAGAAAAGAAGAAAACGCTCGTTAATCTATTTCAGAACATAATTTAATATTCTAACAAATTCAAGTCTTTTTTGCAATGGAACAATTTCCGTAATTATAATTTGCATACATCCTGCATAAGGCTCGTTAAACAGAGTAATTTGCAAAAAAAGTACTCTTCCGTAGTTAAGCGCCGGTATAATAAAATTACGAATTGCATTTTTGAACCTTTATTAGGGCTCAAAAGCATAATGCTTAAATTTATAAAAGTATCGAAACGTTTCAATTACGCTTTAAATTTTTGCAAAAAAATTGTGGATTGGTATGATTGGATTATCCAAACAATTTTCTTGTAGATAGATACAATAGATTTATTCAGATTAATTTTTCAATAAGCATCGCTAACTTTTATCTACGAGCACGGGCTCGAAGATTTCGAATGGTCATTAAATCAATATTAGTAATTCACGTCACATTTTATAGTCGTACGATAAGAAATAACATTCCATTAAACGCCCAGTGGCGTTCTTTTGGGAGGGGCTTACGACCAATATTCATGTACCCCCTCTTCCAAACGACCCTTGCTGCCATTTTTGCTTTTTACCTTAAGAATTTGAAATGCTTACATTCTTGTATGTCGATTTCTTTAGTATTTTTAACAGAAATAAAGTTACTTAATTAAGTTAAAATTAATAATTACTTATAATTAGGATGATAATAGAAATCTTTTTAATATATTTAAATATATAAAATATTATTAGTAAATTTTAATTTAGTTTAGTTTAGTATTAAAATATATCATTAAAAAGATTTTTTTAATAAACTTCGTAGGCGTAAACCAAAGGGGTTTATTAGGGCTGAAAACACCACTTTTATAAAAAAAATACTGAGTTTTTCGATTTTCTCTATTTTGTTGCGGTTCTGACCAGTTTTCGTAATAACTGTGTGGTTTAATTTAATTTCTTAAAATAATTCTTCTTTTTCCCAATTAATAATTAAATTTTTGTCGTATTCATTTGTTTATTTTTTGAATAAAAATTACTTTTTCTTTTCGCGATTTAAATCAGCGATAAATTAAGAAAAAACCATTGATTTAAATCCAACTCTGGTTAGTTAATTTTTAATTTAAATGTTGAATTTTGATAGGTAACAATCTACTGTAAAATGTGTTCTGAAATTGATGTCTTCAGTAGCCATTAGCAGATTATTTGTTCATTAAAAGAGCATAGCAGCTAAACATTTTTGGGATTGGATCTAGGGAACACGCTGGCTACTTGATAGTATAATGTATGTTTATGATAGACTTCCAAAACTGTGTTCGCCGGTAACACCGCAACAATTCTTAAAATTAATCTGTTTTTAAAAAATTGGTAAGCGAAGAATCACGTAAATATTCTAAAACCATGGCAATTAATACTACAAATTGTGATCGAAGAATAAACCCCCACTGCTTTACGAACACAAATGTGTTACTTTTTATTTCGTTGCAATTTCGTAGGAATACAATTAAATATTTCGTAAATTGGTTGCTTCTCAGAAGACTTTCTAGTTTTTAAATTGTTACTTTCTCTGTGATAGAAATTTCACCCCAAGAAAATAATTCTAAAAATATCTGTCTGCATCTACCTACTACTCTGGGGAAAGTGTTCACAATCACAACACAACCTACACATTTAGTTAATAATTCAACTACTACTTACATACAAACTCACCCCTACTAAAACTCCTGAGAGGTTCGCAAATTCTCCCTCCGACAGTTAGCACCGACAATTACTAGATTGTTACTGTTAAATCAGTCATATTAAAATGCACGATTATTTTTGATATTTAATGAAATTATCAACCAATTAGGAATTCGTGCATAACATAAATTAAATCCTACTAATTAGTCATCACAACCTCCCACACATTTTACTCGAGCGATACAACCCCTACCAACAAAGATAATGCCCCAGGATATGTTCGCTGCCATTTATTAATTTTTATATCGCCTGCGGATGCTGACCCTTGGGAGTTTCTGAAATATACTTTTTTTAATTTGCACCCCTGTTTGTTTTTAAGCGTAGGTATTACTGTAAAGTGTAAATGATATTCTAGACATCAATGTGCTTGCATAAATTTGAAGATCTTTTCAGCATTTCTGCGATTTATACATTTCTAAAAATAATTGTTGAAATTAATTCCTGCTCAAAGTTAGGGGTTCAATAATTACTTTTTAACAATATTACAAGCCCTAGGCTGTACAGGGTGTTTCCTAAGTTACGTGGAGAAAATTCGTGGCATATTCCTTGGTTTATTTTAAGATTTTTAAGTCCTTCGTTTTCGAAATTCATCATAGATTTCGAATTTCAAAAACCCATTGGAATATTTATTATTACCAATTTGGTGTGCACAAATACAACGCCAAGGGCTATTTTTTGTATTCACAGTTCGGCAGTGGCGTACGTATAAATCGCCTATGCACCACCCTTAATTAGGAAAACTGATACGCCGCTCTATTTTTGTTCAGTTTCGATAGGTTTTTTTTTTTAATCAAAAACTGAGGTGTGCATTACAAGTTATTTTATTTTTTAATCGAAAACTTTAAGTCTTACGTAAAAATACAAGAGACAAAATGTTTTTAAATGTATAAATTGCGGTGCATTCAAAAGTTCTAATAAAAAATTGAAGGGGTTGTAAAGTGTAAACATCATCCTCTTTTAAAAACACGGACACATGGAAAATATTCGTAAGGAGCCTTTCTGTTAGCAAGAACCGTCCTCTGATTTTCATTTTTCTATTTTTATGCAAATTTGAGATAAAAACCCAACATTTTTACTACATTTTTGAAGTGGCGTAATTCGTCAGGGATGCATTTTTGGTAACGTATTTAGGAAACATTTTCTGCAACATTATTTTAACTTAGCAACCATATACTGAAAAACAAAAGCTAATGTTTGTTTATTTCATGGGTGGAATCTAGGTTTGCGGGTGCCAAGTGTTTGAACACAAACTCAACTAATTCAGCTTCTTTTCTAATAATTAATTTATATAATCCACAAAAGGTTCAATTTACATGTCAATATTAATTTGCATAAAAAAATATTGTTGTTATTGCAATTTATATTTGTTTTCGCTCTAAATGGTTTTTCATTGTTCTTAAAACCCCGGCCCTGTTATGATTTTTCTCTTAACAATTATTTAGGTGAATTACAATTAAATTTTTCGAAAATGGAGCTTATAATGACAGCCTTATATTTTTAATGTGATTTTTGAATGGTTTCAGTTCTCATATGACGTTTGTGTAACAAAAACTTAGGAGATAGATTTGCACCTAAAAACAGCAATTTTGCTCTTTCGGAAATATTACTTCAATGTCAAAAACATTTTCCAACATTATTTATATATTTCTAAAACCTATTCCAGAAAGATTTGACAAAATTACAGATTCTTCTGTTTTAAGGTGCAAACCAGGTTTATTGTTCCAATATGTCAGCGGAACTTTATCAAGAAACTGCGCTACGACGGACAGGAGGGTCCATGTTCTATCTGTTTGAAGAAATTTTAGTTGACACATCCTCTAAATTGCCTGAAATAAATTTCATCCGACTTTAAGTTCTTGTTCTCTTTTTATATCGTTTCCTTCCCTAGAACAGTAAACCCGGTTCGCACCTTATAATATAAAACTAAAAGAAATTTAATTTGACTACATTATCTAAATGCCTGTTTCGGCTACTTTCTAGTTTTAATCACATTCAAGTTCGTCCTCTAACTTAAACAAATCCCAAGATACCAACTTGCGCAACTTTCCGGTTTTTTGAATGACAGTATACAGTATGTCCCCGAATTGAGTTAGAAAGAGGTGTATCAACTAAAAATGTATTAAAACCCTACTGGGCTGACTCATTTTCACCGTATTTTTAAAATGAAGGTAGTCATATTTTTTTAAATCAAAAATCACTGGTAATTTAAAAAGTCAAATAAACCATGATTTTTTTTATTTTGTCGTAGTTTTGGCCAGTTTTCGTAATACATAATTGTGTTGTTTAATTTAATTTATTAAATTTTAGATATTACGTATATTACAAATACTAACTAAATTGTTCGTGTTTATATTATTTTTTAGTAGGTAGGTACATATTGCCTAATATTCTTCTGCCTATATTATAGAATAAAAGAACTGTTTTTATGTGAAATTTTAATTAGTTTTCTTTTAACAATTTAAATCAACGAAATATAAAAAAATCCTCGATTTACATTGTGAGTTTAATCATAATTTAAGTCGGGCCAACGTTGATTTTTGATTCATACTGTCAGGTATAATCCAGCAGTCTTCATAAGAAAATTTATTCAGAATATGAAATTACGTCTTTACGCAAAATTTCACATAAAACAGTCTGCTTTCATAAAAAAAAATCCTGCTCTAAAATTAACAATTAAATTATTTTATACAATGGCATTGTCAAATACCTTTGTACATTAAACAAGAGCTTTTTTTAAATTGAAATAAAAGTAAAAAAGAACTTTAATAATTAATGTCCCATGTTTTGTACTAAAAATTACTGTAGGTCATTTCTCAACCCCTCCCCACTCGCGTAAATCGATGTAATCATAATTAACATTCACGCCAGATTGTTGGTATCATCTTGACAATCAAAAATAAAAGTGGTTTTAGGTAAATATTATTAACAAAAGGAAAACATTCAATATACACATTAATCTGGCAGTAATACTGCAACTGCAGAAATCTATCCAGGCAATAAAACAAATGCGACTGGAAAATCTCCCCCAAAAACTTAAAAACTCTGGTAGAAAACTAGAGGTGCTATTTGTACAATTTTAAAATTTTTCAGTCTAATAGTTCAGTTCAAATTCATCAATTCTACAATCTACATTTTGAATAAATTTTCTTAGGAACACTTCGCTGGATTATGAAGGTACTTTACGTGATGATATAAATGGTTCTACAATCTTAATTTCATAAAATATTAAATGTATTCAAAATACAAAAAAAAATTATCTCTCACAGCCTTTGGTAACAAGGGTAACTTTATCCAGGGAACTACAAAAGATAAGTGGAAGTCTAAAGTCACACTGCGATAGTATTGAATTACAAAACCGCTTTTCCTTGCTTTTTAATTAATAGCTTAGTCAAAATGTTACTTTCTGACCGTGTAAGTGTAAAAGTAAAAGAGTTATTGAAGGACAAATTAATGTTCAAAGGGTTTATGAAATCTTTAGGCCCTAGGTTTTAACCTACGATATCTAAACAATGATCCACCCTTCTTTACCATGAATTTTGACTGAGTTAAGTTTAAAGTATTTTGAAACACTTCGTGTTAATATAATTTTGTTATTTAATTGATTAGTAAAACGTAGAACAGTATTTCCTACAGATAATAGAAGTACTCCAGGCTAGAAAGCATTAAAGTAAGGTACAAGCAATAATGACGAGCCATATGGAAACCAAACTTTAAAGCAACAAACAAAAGCAAATAATTTACAGTTTAAAGATAATTAAAACCACGTGCATTTTTCAAAATGCTGATAAATTGTCTTAGAAGATTTACGTTATTTTACTACCACAAGTTAATAGTTATTGTTTGTTGTCTAGGCTTGCGGGTTCCAGGGATCTTGACGCGTTTTAACTACTATGTTATTAGTTTCTAATGCATTCTATGTGTAGATATTTTATCTACCAATCAGTTAATTTCATTCTCGCTTTTTATGGTTTTTGGTGAAATTATTAATTAAAATACCTAACAATATGTTTGTATTAATACTGATCAAGGAATTCAAGGATACGAATATGCGAAAAGGAAATTTACACTTGGCTTAGACTAAGTTCACCGGAGAACTGCAACAAATTACACAAAATTAAAAAACATTAGCTACGTGTTCGGTGTATGTGATTTTAAATTTTCAAAATTACATGGCATGGTTTACTATCTACATTTTAACACTTAGCTTATCGATATTTTACTTACTCGAAAGCGAAAGGATTCTCCTACAACAGTTAAAAAGGCACAGTTTTCATTATTTTAATTGATTATTATTATTATTAGCGTATGGTACACACAGTGACCTATAATATTGTAATTGATAAATCCTATTGAGGAAAGCGACTTCGTGTTGACACAAGGTAAAATTTTGCAACAAAATGAAAAAATAAGCACGCCGCTGTATACTACAAATGTAAGTAATTATTTCTGCCCACATTTGGCAAAATATTATGCACAATTTCAAATAATTCAATTATGTTTATCACAACATTTTTCTGTAGGTATACTGCAACATCAGGGAATTAGCGGAAATTTTAACTAACACGTCTCGTGTCTCTGAAAACGAATCGGTAATGGATTTAGATCTATGTAACTAATTGAGGCAAATAAATACATGTTTATTTTTTAAGTTTAACATGTTTTCTATGCTGAAACACAAACCAAATAACTTTTTTTTTTACAGAAATGGGACAACGCAAACATTTTAACGCCGCACAGAATCCTGAATAACATCTACATTCAAACATTTAATTAACGTCACGTACATCAAATTAAACGTAATAATTTAATCTATCAAATTAACAGGTGCCACGACAATGTTTACATGGCACAATTCGTTGTCAGAAAGAGTAGGTCGAGTGTATAATGAATTAAATTTTGAATATTTGATGTAACATTTCTGTATAACATCCCTAATTCATAATGGCGTACTAAAACTCGTCTCCTAAGACAGTAAGATGATTAACGAAACCACTTAACGACACGAATCTTAGGAAAAGCACACATACTGAAGGGCGCTTCAAGGTAATACAAGTCAGATCGATACTTGTGGTGGGCCTTGTTCGGGAATTTCGCCCTTGCCCTTAACCGTGTCCTAAAATCGGGGAAGCGTCCTCATCCTCGCCACCCCTTCATTCATGACCGTAAAAGATTCAGAACCCGGCCCTGTACCTGCCCTTGTGGGTCCTTGTACGTGCTGACGGTCGCGCCCTTGCGCTGTTTTCGCGGTCAGCTGATCTAAATCAATACTTCACCCCTTTCCACTATACCATCCCGGCCTACGACAACGAGAAACAACTAGACCCGCCCACACGCCCGAATTTCCTAATGCGCACTTTATTTACATTCTCGACACAAAGGGATCTTTAAAAGAGTTAACATCGTCAAAATGGCATTCCGAAGGCGATTCTTAGGACAAAAGAAACACCATTAGCGCATTAATTTTTGACGCAATCTTGTGTGGCATAACAAGTGCTGTATTATCAAAATTGGCCAAGTTATCTAAAAAATCGCAGAACATGTTAAATGCAACGATATTGTTTATATTAAAATGCAACGATATTGTTTGTATGCGCTAATAAAACAAGGGACAGTTTTGATAACAAAGAAAAACAAATGGTAACACAGTTTAAAGGGCTTTTTCTGCACAATCTTCAAGTTCTGGTTCAATATGCTGGAATTTTCAGTTTAAAAAATAAATGGCTATTTAAACCTTTGAGTAACTAACTGGTCATCTCGTATCTCGTACAGTAATCGTCTTTTTTAGTGTTGCATAACCAAAATTTCATAATTCATTCAAAATTGCCGTACAATGAATCTTGTGCAATGCAACACTGAAAATTATTACTAATGCGGGAGCAAACGATTAAAATTTGTAGTTTAGGTAAAAATAGCTCTTTTATTAATTACTAATTGAAACGTCTTTTTACAAAATTGACGTAGGCACCAAAAGACGTAGTAATTACCAAAGTGGATCCGCCCCTGCACCATATTGATTTGTTTATTTGTTTACAAAATTTTTGATGTTTCGATACGAAGTGTAACAGCGACATTATTTCTAAAATGTTTTTGGTCGAATTTTAACATTAATGAGGGCGTCGTTTTTGTGTTTTAGAATTTTGAATACGAAATCATTAAGGCCCAAAATTGCGCATCTTATTGTACGCAGACCTAGTTTCCTGAAGGGTAAGGATGACAAATAATCAGATTTTGGTTGGGAAGGATTGCACAACCGATAAAAGTAAAATCGTACGACGTAGTAAGTACCAAAATTTAAGGATGTAAAAGATGAAATATAAATACCACGTAAACAGCCTGAATAGTAATTGTTCGTCAGCCATATTTCATCGGTGATCTGACGTCGTATTCGTATTGGCCTATCTTCTGTCGTAATAATCCCATTAAAAAGCTGCAAAAATCGAAAGACCATTTAGCCATTTTCGAGACGTTGGCAAGTTGGAAAAATTCGAGGTTAAAGCGCACTGATCACTGTTTCTTCGGCTGTGTTCTTGACCGATAAAACTTCCGATATCACAATCTTAACAAATGGGTTTGGTTTTGCACCACGAAAATATTTACGAACGTAAATCAAGCTGCGAGGTGCAGGTTTGTTGCCAGGCGCTGTTGTACGTCTACGTATACGGATTACTGGCGCGGCCTTGGGCCCAGTTAAAAAAAGCAATTGGGGGTCACCTTGGAGGTACGTACGTTCGCAGATTCCAGGTGCTCGCGATGGACATCATCCCCGAAGCTGACTCACGTTTGTTTACATCGATGACACCGGCTAAACGCGCCGCCACGCACATATGGGGGCGCCAGGATGCCGTTGGAGGTCTTCGGGCGCTGGACGACGTCTTCGCGGTACGTTGCGATGATGAAGGCTTTCATGTTTCCTGGTGCCTAGGTCTTACAGATGTTGCGGTTGCGGACTGGCACTGTTACGCAACAGCCAGGGGGCCCCGGCTAGGCGCGCGGAGGCCGCATTGCACCGGCGCATGCGTTTCGTTCGGCCCAGCCTTGGCAATGAACTTGGGACAGCGCACGCGGGGGAAGCAACATCGTAATAGGCAGCTCAACGAGGCTTTTGCTTTTGGTCGATATTCTTTGGCTCGTTCGTACGAAGATGTTTCTGGAATTTATTTACCGTGAATGTAAATTCAAAATGGTGTTCTTTTACTGCCGTTGTGACCTGTAAGCATTGTGGAACCTTTCGTGATGCGCGGGGCCCCCCGCATACGACAGATTCCGCAGGTCATACGATCGTTCCGCGCTTTCGTCTCACATACTCGCAACAACGTAATAGTTGCCCAGATGCCCTCATGAACTACTTCCCCGCAAAACTGCATTCGTCTTGTAAAAAACGTCATCGACTCGAATCCCTCGAACTTCGTCCTTTTTCTTTTAAACATTATCCTTGATGTTTTTTTTTTCAAAGCTTCATTCATGCTTTAAACTGAAAACAAATCGGTTCATTCACTGATCGGTTTACCTGGTTAATCATGAACGTTGAGAGCAATTATTGCTGTTCAAGCCCCTTTGGAGGGTACCAAGCCATAACAATATAGCATTATTAATAATAAAGCCCCCCCACTTAACTTATTTCGGCTTCCTGTTTACTATTTTTAATTTATCTAATGCTGAATCTTTCTGACTTTTTGTTTGTTCCACAATCTTTCAATACGTCACCGGCCTTTTATTTTAGGTTCAAGGCAAATGTGCGTAGTACACATTGTTATGTATTCCTGGAGCGCTATTCGTGTTTATGTTATTAATCCGAACCTTACCTATGTTTTTTTTAATGTTAACAATAGCTTGCTTAAATTTAAAGTTCAGTGGAACTTTAATCATTTCTAATTCGAAGAGGAGTTTACTACTTGAGGAACAGCCCACCACTAACGCGAGTTTTACAAGAAATGGGCCCCTTGCATCAAAATCGTACTAATAATTCTATTTTCAAATGACATTAATTAAAATCAAATCCAAACTAACCAGGTTAAAATTTTCCTAGTGCCTCTCCTTGTTTTGGACGTATGTTGTCTAATGACTAATCCGGCCCTGCCCTACGCAATTACTTTCAAGCTGTAAAATACAAAGTTTCAATCCCAGGCAATGTGCAGAATATCATCGACTTTAACGTCATTTTTTGCTATCTGCCTTATTAACACCGTTTTTAAGCACAACACTACTATTATTTTCGTTCTAATCTTGGAATTTTCTAATTATAGCTTATGCTTGACGTTTCATGGTTTATGATTAAGGCAAATTAATTCGCGTTTTTTAACAAACCTGCCTGAGTGCGACATCACCATTGTAACCGAGGAAAATCGCTTTAATATTTTTTTGGGCAGTGTATTTGGTATTTGTTAGCACCGTTGTCGTTTTAACATTGACATCGACTTACCAGCAATTTTGTTTTTATTAACTCAAACCTAAATACTTTTTATTTTAGGTTATTTATTTAGATTTATTTGTAATGCTTAGGCCCGGTATTTCAGTGCAGGGTTAAAATCTTGGTTAACTTATTTCGTTTAATTTTTAACCTGGGTTAACTTTTGGGCTAGATTAAGCTGGTTTTAGCGTTAACTACCTACTGAAATACACCTAACCACAAAAATAAACGGGTAACCAAGAATTTCTGGTTTAACCCTGCACTGAAATTTCGGGCCTTAGGGAATAATTATAATGACAGTATAGACTTTTCAATTATCCAAATTCCTCGTTTATCCAAATTCCGTATTGGTTTCCATTATGTATTTTGCAATCTGGGTTTTTGAGTTTCAATAATCGGAATTCTTGTAAAATACAACACAATGTGTAATATTTAAGACTAGTGCACTTCTAATTGTGTACGGTGTTATAATTATGTCACTAAACATTTGCAGAAAATCAGTAACTTTGTGTACGTTAGTTCATCATTTGTACATTCAATAGCAAAAATGATGTAATAAGCAGTCAATAATGACGACGTTTTTTCAGAAATACGTAGGTATTTTGTGTTTTATTTCATATTATATCTACAAACATTCATAAAACGTTTTCATAGTTTTGTTTAGATAAGTTCTTCATTAAGATTTTTAATAAAAGGGTTACAATAATCCAAATGTTTGAATAATTCGAATGTCTCTGGTTTAAGTAGTAATTAGACAGAGTCTGAAAATGATTTCAGTTTTTGTGTGGTTTAATTTAATTTATTAAAATTTTCTTTCATTTTTCTTTCCAATAAATAAATTCTGATTTCCATTTATTCGTCAGTGAAAAGTATAAAAAATCCATTAACTTAAATTATAATTTTAATTGATTTTAATCAGGTCAACCCTGTTGGATAAGCAAACAACCCTATTCAGTATTATTGAAAAATCGCCAACCCGTTTATACTTTTCTTTTTAAAAAACAATACTTTACGAATCAAGTTACGCGGTTTTTCATGGTTGAAACAATAGTTGTAAAAGTATGCCAATTTATTTTTTATTAGTTTAGACAGGCTTAATAATATTCCCTTTTCGGCCATGTAACACCTAAGGTTTGTAATTTGTAAGGGGAACAAAACTCTCAAAAAATATTTTAAGCCAAATCTCAGCTACCTACCTCTGCATTTAAAAAATCGTTGTTGTAATAACAATAGACAAATGTTAAGAAAATGTTGAACAAAGTCAATGTCAATAATAACTGTTTTCTACCGCCTACGGTTATTTTTAACGGAATTCATCAAATGCACTTCGATTTACATGTTTAGATATTATTTTGTGGTTCATATTTTCATAAATAATCGGTTATTTTTACATGGTTAAGTATCGGTTTTACAACCTCATAATAAATTTAACCTTTCAGAAACGTACTGTGGAAACAATAATTGTATTAATTAACAAAGGTTGCCAAGGAAAATGTTTGGAAGTTGAAATTACCAAGGGATAATAAGTAATTATGTCTTATAATAAGTAAAATATCAGCTGGTTCATTATTTGCCAATTACACTGTACTTACATATAGTTTTTGCAGTAATCTAATAAAAAATTATAGGTATTTTATGTATTTTTTTGGAACTTATAGTTGACTTAATATCAAGCCATCGGCCTAGGCTTCGGCCATAAGAAGAACAAGCATTTTTTGGAAAAGCATCCGCTAAAAATAAACATTAGAACCCAAGAAATAATCCCAATTTCTTTAAAAACAAACATTGACATCCATTGTTATTGTTAGCATTTATCTAATATTAAAATACTCCAATCTTGTAGTGTTATCGATGATTCTATTATCTGTCAAAACCATTTTATTAAATAATACTGTCAACGTCACCATACAAACTACTTTATCTCCCAGGATACATGTGTATTATTTATTATCAGTTATTACAAAACAAGCAACAAATGGAGGGCAAGATAACAGTTTCATTCATTTAAAATCGACCTTTATGATGGCTTGCGCTAACAGAGTTACCAGCTGAGAAGAAATTTAATGAGGTTTAATTAGATAAAGTGGTGTATTTCATTAAAAAGGAACGTAAATGTTTTCTGCAGGTTAATTTGTTAACGCAAAAGTCAATTTTCCGTTCTGTGTTGCATAATTACGGTTCTTGAAATTTCCTGGAATTTCTTCGCCTTCGCCTGTAATTTTCATGATTTCATGCTTAAATTTAAATTAATTGTCTTAAAATTTGCACGAATATCTTACAAGAATCTATTGTTTCTCTACTATTGTTCGGTTCGAATGCAGCCAAGCATAAGGTACGAAGAATTAAGAGGTAACACTAAGCCCAAATTCTTTGGCAACACCTTTAAAAGTAAATAATTTTATTTGGGTGATCTTCTTTTCTTTATGACGAGTATTATTAATTTTTTGTACTGTTAGTTTATTAAAGGATGGTTTCCTTTATTTTCTGTAAGCGACTGTGTTGGCAAGGGTTTAACGAGGAGGTTAAAGTTATCAGGAACTAATAAGGTCAAAAATTTGTTATTAATTTTCAAAAAGTTAGTGGGTGCTTATTGGGCATAACGTCCGAAATTGAGGTTTAAATTCTTGCTACGCTGCGTTTATTCGTCATTTAATTTTCCTTCGTAATGGGAAATGAATTTGCTAGGCAGGAAACGCAAAAAGGTCATAGGTCACGGAGATGAATATAGGTCGTTTAGGGCGGGGCAGGTGGCGTACGTTGAAGAGAAAATGGAATTGATTTGATTACATCCCCGATGGATCCAGGGAAATCTCTTAAATGCGTGGGACGATTTCTAAGCACGGGGGAAGGAGGAGATCCTTCAATACGAACTATCCCTCAGTTTAGATTATTAAACTACGAAATATTCATGAATACGAGACGAACTTGTATTTTAGTTTGCTCCATTTAGTGAGCAACAAAGAAATTACTAAAAGGTAAAATAGTGCGTCTTTGTGTGCTGGAATTCAAATGCGAGGCAAAAATATCAATCTTCGTATAAAAGATGATTCACAATTCCCGGTAGACGTCCTTCTATTTTTAAACGCTTATGGAATTCCCGAAGGGTACTTTTAGATTATCATATTGAATTTCCCCGAATATATCTGAAATTGTCGTTTTTAAAAATGGACAAGAGAACAAAATCGGAAAACATTTGCTAATAGAACCTTGTAACCTTTTAGGCTGCATTAAAATTAAAATAACAGAGTAGTTAATGATTTAAAAATACATTGGTTAAACAGAAAAAAAGATTAATATACAGGGTGGCTCAGAAAGTTTTGAACGAACGCTAGAATTTTTCATTGTGGGTTTCTCCAAAAACATTTATTTTCGATAAAAATATATATGCGTCTTTAGAAGTTTAAAGTGCATTTAAAATAAGTAATTACATTATAATGCGGGGAATTCGATTTTTTAAAAATAAAAGCAGTAGTTTTTTTGGGCAGTTTTTACAAAAACGTGTTAAAAATTAAAAGGAAGCGTCCGAATAAAAAATCTGGTCAATTTTTGCCAATTTTACATTACGAAATGTTTAACTTAAGAATTTATTAGTAAAAGTGCCTAAAAATTATTTAATAAAAAATAAAAAAGCTGTGTTTTAAAATTAACTTTAGAGGTCTTGCATGAACTTGCCTTTTAATTTCTTCAAACTATTAATTTCGTAAATTTCTTTATAAAAGTTAAATTAATCCATAAAAACAGTTTTTCCTTTGTACAATCATACAATATTTATTTTAGAACTTCTTCTTCTTCATCTAGTCCTAGTCCCATTTATGCCATTAATAGCGTTGGGCATCTTCGGTATTTATTTCTGTCTTTGGCCATCCTTCTTATTTCATTTAATGTTTTCCCTCTCCTCTGTACTATTTCCCTTATGCTATCTTCCCATGATCTTCTTGGCCTCCTTCCTTCCATTCCCATGTCAAGCATTTTCCTGAGTATTCGTTCGTTTTCCATTCTGGCTAGGTGACCATGCCATTTTAATTGTTTAATTTCAATTTCGTTGACTAATGGTGGTAGTTTCAGCTCATCTCTTATGCTCTTATTTCTTATTCTATCTCTTCTCGTTTTCTTCGTGGCTTTTCTCAAATACCTCATTTCTGCCATTGTTATTTTGGATCTATATTTGCCGATCATTGGTCATGATTCAACCGCGTACGCCAAGATTGATGTATAGATAGTCTTATATAGTCGTACTTTGGTGTTGACACTTACTTCCTTCTTGCCTATTAGTGTGTTATTTATTTGGTAATATAGGTTTCTGTATGCTACTTTGTTTTTCCCTATCTATTTTTCCATAATTTGTTGTTGTTCCTAGGTATTCATACATCTCCACTACTTCAAGTCTTGCTTTGTTTTTGTTTATTGGTAGTATATTGCCCTTGTTTACATTAATCTTCATTCCTCTCTTCGCTAGACATGTTTTCTATATGTTGACGCTGTTTTAGTATCAGCTGTCAGTACGATGCCATCTGTGACCGGATTTAGATTAAATATATAGGTAGTATCCTATTGTGGTTGGTCTTGCTTTGCTTTCCCTGTTTCATGCCCTTTTCCATATTGAAAGTTCCTGATGTTTCACCATTTAGTCAGACAGTTCCTTGTACTTTACTATAAATACTTTTTATGAGTTTGTTGTACACTTGTAATGCAGGGAGGGCATTCCATATTTCTTCTTCTTCCGTATTGTATCGAAAACCGGCGTCAGATCCAGAAAAGCTATATACATGTTTTGCCCTTATCTAGTGTCTTTTCTATTAATGTTCTTAGTGTGTAAATGTGATCATGTGCCTGTCTATTTGGGCGGGACGCCGCTTGTTCTTCCTCTAATTTTCCCTTTGTTTCTTCTCTTAGTCTTTTTTTAGAATATGTATGTAAATGAAACCAGTTTCTCGCATAAAAATTAAACAAATCAGTGGGATATCCAAAGGAGAAACTCTATTCACATTCTTTTAATTGCTATGACTTTTGCCTAATATCTATTTTTTTAAATTTCAAAACAAACATAGTTTGTTCTTGGGACTAGTTTAAAAAATTCAAATTTCCTGCTAGACAGTAATGCGCTCAAATAATTCCTTTCAAAGCAATTTACAAAATTCAAATGATGCTTAAACCTTACCAAATTGTTTTTCAAAAATCAATGATAAAATCCCCCCATTTGTTGCAAGATTTCTAAATCACAGTGTATATTGGCTGTCTGCCATTTTTAAACAGATTTTTGGGCAAATTGTTTTTTCTTTAAAAAGGGAAACCCGAAGTATGTATGTAGTTATTTATAATTTAAACATAAATTTGATGTTTATTTATTAATTTGTATTCAGCACAATTCTCAGGGTTTTATCCTTTTTCCGTTAAAAATTCAAACAGGTCTCAGTTCACCGTTTTAGAAACAATATTAATTATTTTGTATGTCAAAATATTATGGCATTAATCAATAAATGTTATTTTTTTGTTGTAAACTTTGGATACATTTTATTGCTTATCGGTTTCCAGCAGAGATTACAAAAAAGATGTGCTGATTTTAATATAAATAACTAACAAAAATTAAAAACGGTACATTTAAAAAAGAAACCCGATTGTAATTAAGTTTTTATACATCAGCGTTTCCCCATCACATTTTCGTTTTTAATGTAAGATTAATGGGCCCCGTTAAAGGTTCGTGAATATTTTCTCTTAATATTGACCTTTTTATCCCATAACCTTTGCACTTTGACAACGAAACAAGCATCATGTTTTATAAATACTTTAGTAAATGAATTTACCTTAAAAAGCCCACATGAAAAACCAAATTTATTTTCTGCAGCCAATATTTTTTATATTGTAAATGATTTTAACTAGAATATATAAAACGAGTAAATTACTAGATTAATTTAATTAAATGAAGAAATATTGTTAATTTGAAAAAGTTGGGAAAAAGTTGAATTTTTCAGCCTTTTACAAGGTTACGTTTTTACAACTCGACCCTTGAATCGCATATTAAATTTATTTACATAACCGCCTTTTATAAACCCAACGATACATTGATTGGCACCTGTAATGTGATTCCAATTTTATTTTTGAAATTTGTGAAACACTGATTTTCGTAAATTTTGAAATTAAATAATTAATTTAATACGTAAGCAAAGCAGTTTCTGAAATGTTATTTAATAAATTAAATTAATTTTGTTTTAATTTGAAGTGCATTTCAAAAATATTTATGTCATCTTTATTCTAATTTGCTTAAAATATGCAAAATATTTTATCTTTTAAAACTTGACGATTAAGGTGGGCTAACAACACAGGTATTTTTGACTTTTACATTAAGGAACAAGGGGCACATTTTAGGGTTTATATATTTTAAAATATTACTTCTCTAATCTGGATTAAATTTTAAATTTTTAATCAATTTAAGGAATCTTGCAGTACGAGTTATCTCCTTGAACCTTTATATTCGTACTCTTTATCGAGTAAACCTTCTGCAGCTCTTACCCAACCCAGTGGCAATGAATTCAAATTAACTTTGTTTCAAACAAACGAAAGTTTTGCTAACCTGACCTAAATCTCCTGTATCCTGCATAGATTTCATACACCGTTTAAACTCCTGACAACAGCCTCAAGTACCTTGCTTGTAACTACAAAAACTTTTGTGGATTTAACCTCAATTTGACTGCAGCATTTTAGGATGCGAAATTACAACTTTCCTATTACATTTACATACTTAGGAAAATGAATAGTTTTAAAGTTTATATTTGGGCGTCGCACAAAATTATTTATTTATAAAAATTAAAAAGCGCGTTAATTCAGATTTCATATTTCAAGCACATCTTTGCATAAATATTCGAAATATATGCTTGAATAACCTAAATATTTTTTAAAAATGATAACGATTTACTCTAGCAAGATTAGTAAACTATGTTTAAGCTTTAAGCAATGCAAGTATGCAATATAAATCACCAAGGCACGGATTTTATGCAAATGCATATCCTATACTAATAATATGTGCTAAGTGAGCTTTTGTATCTACGCGTATCTAATAAAACAGACCTAAATGGAATCAATTTTGTTTGCATATTTTAGGCAGTTCGTGCATAAATTTGTTTCAAGAGCATATTAAAGCATATTACTTTATACATTTGGTTAGAGATAAATGTAGCTACACAGTTTCACTAAAATACGAGAAATGTAGAAAAATGAGCGAATGTCTAAATTTCGGAGAAACTACAATTCTCTGGTAAATGTCTATTTTTGTTGGGAATTTCTAATAATTTCTATAAATATTTATGTATTTTTAAAAACTGCCCACTTCCCATACGTCTAATCCCAGCTTAAAATTTATCTCTTTATCTGGAAGGGCTGTGACAGGTATACAAAACTTTCACTTTCCAAGAAGTGACTAATGAACCACTGATACCATGGGATTTTCAGGTTTTTGACCGTTGTTGGTCTTATTCGTTAGTTAGTTTTTGTTTTACTTTCGAGTTTCGCTTAACACTGTTGAATGAAAATAGGTAGTTAAGATTTATTTTGCTATTTGTATTTAATAATGTGTTAACAGTTAAAATAAATAAATTCGTTTCATCTAAAAATTTCTGTTTTAAATATATACATAAAATAATTAAGGTCAATAATTTGCATATTTTAAAGCATATTTCATGAAAACCACTGCATATTTGGCATGTAATTTGAGCATATATATGCGCATATTTTAACACTTTTTGGTGCATACAAGTCCGTGCCTTGTAAATCACAAACATACTTAACGATTTTGCTTTTACGTAAGTGCTTTATCGAGAAATGCCTTCCGCAGAAGTTAAAATTTCAAATATGCCACCATTTCTTAAAAAAATTAAAATTCCTTATCAAATAAAAAAAGCAACGATAGCCTGTAAAATGAAATCTAGAATGTTATCAAAATTGTTTGTTTTAAGTGCAAAAAATTTTAACCTTTTAATTTATTCGTCTACGACTTGTCAAGCTTCGTAACAAGTCAACAATTTTCAAAATTTACACTATTTTTCATAAATTTATTTGTAATTCTGTTCTTCGCGATTCGCGAATTAAGTAGAAAAAAGTTGTTGTAAAAGTAGTAGGTAATTAATAAAACACCTTAGTCGTCTGCACTAATGTTCGTACATTAATTAAAGAAATTATTAATATTATAAATTTATAACTAATGCATTCGTTTACATAAAAAATATAATTAATAAGATTAACATTTCTTTCCTTCGAATGAAAATAGTTTTATCTAATTTAACATTCGTATCTGACATAAAAATACTTAATCAAACTTCCTGTATTCTCGCATTAAAAATTTTGTTTTCCTTATACTGTTCAAATTTTATGGACATTCCGACCTTGCAATTTATTAAATGCAGAAATGCAGTATACATGAAAGTTATTAAATTAATATCGGAATTTTTAGACTTTTTATGAAAATGCTGAAATGCTCCCCGAAAAATTTTTAAAATTGACATCCATTAACGGATTTTTACCAAATAATTTTGCATAATAATCATAAAAATGGGGTAAATTTTGAGTGCATATCTGACCATACAAAAACAAAACTGGTTGGTTAAAATCAGTGGCGTGATTCCTCACCCTTTGAAACGTTTATTTTTAAAACGCAGTTTACTAATTTGCTGTCTAGACTATTTAACTTCATGTAAAGCCAGAAAACCTTGCTATTTTTTTAATCTTGAAAAGAACCACCTTTGGTAAAGTCGGCACAATAAAATCACGAAACTTCAAATCTGTAAAATTCCAACCCTGTATCTTGATCAGCGAAAAAACTAAAAATCAATCAATTCTAAATAGGCCTACCAAGAATAGCAACAGCAAAGGATTATCCATTATATGTTTCGTACAATGCATAATGATTCCCCAGATCTGCCACTCACATTATTCGTAGTCATGTGAAACAGACGTTAAGTGAAGACAAGTCTGGAAAATCTAATAGCCGCAAGCGAGTTCCTTGTTGAAAATAAATTTCCTGGCTGACGTTAAAGAGTTTTCCCTGAATTATTTGAATAATTTCAAGGCCGATTCCTAAAAATATGAGGCAAACTGATAACATCAACAATTTCGAAGTTTTAATGGATTTTTTGGCGATTTTATACAATTCAGCAAAATACTCAACAATTCAATAACAAAATGTTGAGAATTAGTTTACAAACTAACAAGAAAAATAGTAAGAAATGCGACTGCTTCAAATATCTTAATATAATCATAAACATATAATCAACGTGCGTAATTATGTCGTCCCTGTTTGTTTGCCTAGTTATAAGAGATAACTAGGTAATTACGTGGAATACATCGGGCTTTAATACTTGCATTTACAACAGATTTTTCGACTAAAAAACTGCTTCAAACCATTACATTTGATACATGACAGTTTCCCAAAATGTGCCCTTTTAACTCTAATATTAGTTATTTACACTCCTCTAGAGTCGTGTTTAAAACTGAAACAAGTATTTCCAACCCAGCAGTAGCCAAGTTTGATCTTACGTAATTATTTATTGTGGGGGTGTATATAAATACCGAAATGTTAGGGCACAAGTATGTTTGTTTAGTATTTTGATGTGTGTGTATTTCTGCACGTATTCGGATGTTTATTTTCTTTCGATATAAATCAACAGAAACTTACGGAAAGTAAATATGAATTTCTGAATATTTCAAGGAAAACGATTATTATAGCAAGCAATGAAAGAAATCATAAACTTTTCTTTCTGACGAATTTTGTTTAAATTTTAGTGAGAGATTTAAGAGTATTCTACGCTTACTTTTCCCATTTTAAAAAGTCGGTAAATTTGTGTTAAAAATCTAAAAAATATTTGAAGACCAACTTCCAAAAAATGTAGAAGTAATAAATATACATGCATTCCCAAAGTAAATAACAATTTGTTTAATGAAAAAATAATAACAAATCGTCTAATTCCCGTTTATTCTACTTTGTTAGCAGTATTTAAATACAACTGGATATGCCACTTCCAAGAAATAAATAAATCTAGCAATTTTAAAAAAAGTCAAATTTTATATTAATATGTATTTCAAAACTTTCCAAAGTTATTTATTCTATTTATTTATTTATTTATTATATACTGGAGTACCGTTCAATCTGCTTAGTATAATTAATAGGTAACGGTTTTGTTTCGTAAAAAAATTTCAAATTTTATATTTTGTATTTCATTAACTCCCAGGATATTTAAAAACTACAACAAAACTTAAATCAGTATTGTGTTGACTACCACATCAATTATATAAAATATTAACATCCTTCCTAACCGATAGACAATGCTATGTGAAATTTCAGGATGTATATACTGACTTGTTTCCAATATCATTTGGTGTCCCACAAGGCAGCGTGCTAGGACCGACGCTCTATCAAATTTATACCGCAGATATACAGAAACAACTCACAACCTCATTTGCAGACCATGCTGCTGTCTTAGCATCGCACATTAGTCCTATATCTGCCACATAGGATCTGCAAGCAAATCTAAACGACATCGAAACCTAGTTACAAAAATGGAAAATTAAAGCAAACACAGACAAATTAAAAAAACTTGAAATCCATTTCTCGTAGGATAAATACGGTTAAAATTTAATAAACAAAACTTGTCTAATCCACACAAATTTTGTTTATTAAATTTTAAACAGACAAATAAATTCATGTCACATTTAGTTTGAGAAGAAGCAACTGCCCTCCAGTAACGCTCAACGGCCAGCAAATACCCCAAGAGGATGAAGCTAAATACCTTGGTCTTCACCTAGATAAGAGAATGACATGGAATCAACAATCAACACATATTCATACAACGCAAGCAAAGTAAACACCTGCTATATTAAACCATGTTGAAACCGATTTGAGCATACGCCGTATACGGGATAGAGCTATGGAGCCCAACCACTAACTCCAAGTTGGAAATCTTCCAAAGATGTGATTCGTGTTATGGTTAATGCGCCATGGCAAGTGCCTAATGCACTAATCCACAGTGACGTTAGTGCTTGACGAAATTAAAAACTTTAGTATGTCTTCAAATGTTAAACTCCAAGTGCATCCCAATGATCTAGCAACCTCACTGTTACACAACGAAGGTGAAGTCAGGCGATTAAAGAGGTTCAAACCATCGGATCTTCTTCCAGATTGCATTAAAGCAGCTAAACTAAATTTAAGTTCAAGTTGTACTTTACATTAATAACTTTTAGTTTGTAAGTTCTTATAGAGACTCCTCATTCGAAGGCTCTCTGCTTATCATTAGGTTACTCCCATTTATATAACCTTTCATTCATAGTAAATAGTTATTATCCCTACCAGGGATAGATTGTATAATTACTTTGAGTTAATAAAAAAAAAAGTATTGTGTTGAATTATATGAAGAATAGACGATCAAATCGAAGAAGTTTTAAATGTAACATCGCCATTACGTTATGAGAAGCATCTTTACATACTTATTACTTAATTTAGTTGATAAAACAAACAGTTGAATTTAAATCCTTTTTTCTCATTGCACAAAAACCTACGAAAATCTTCAAAACCCAAAAAACTTCCTATTTACGATATAACATTTTTGTAATTATCAATTTTGGAAAAAAAAATATTTTATGCAAGTCTGTGGCATATTTCTAAAATTAGTTTTAAAGCTTCTACCAAAAAAAAAGGAACAGGAGAACTGGGTAATGCCAAAAGCAATCAGGAAAACGTTGAGATTGAAACACATCCAGAGTAATTAATATTTCAAGCAAAAGAAATAGGTATTAATTTTGACCACAGACAAAGGAAACTCAAAGAAGTTAACTCAAGAAGAAGTTACTACAAATTCAAGAGAAATAGAAAATCTAAACATTCTAAACATCACTCGACTATATGTATGTTAATAACAGGTTGATACCAAACAACATTCCTGACTGCAGTCTCGGTGAGTGCTTAAAGCCCCCCCCCCCCCAGCCCCCCCCAGCCCCCCCCCACAAAACTATAAGAGTACTTTGTAATTATTTGGTCTTAAAACATCTAACCGTGCCCCTTCGGATTCGAATGGTTACATCATACGTTTTCTCGGTGTTGTACTATGGGGCAGAGAGCTGGACCTTAACAGAAAACAGAAGTACTACTTAAGCGGCTAAAAACTTTCGAGGTGTATACGGAAGACTGCTCAAAATTGCTTGGACAGGTAAAGTCCCGAATAAGAAAGTATTAAGAAGAATCAATAAAGAAATGGAGGTCGTTAAGACTGTGAAGCGAAAGAAACTGGAGTATTTCGGTCATATTATGAGACATCGATACTACATCTTATAATACAAGGGAAAATAGACAGCAGAAGAGGCCCCGCTAGATGAAGGACCTCATGGTTAAAAAAACTTGAGACAGTGGTACGAACAATCCACAGTACAGCTTTTCAGCGCAGCAGATGACAAAATAAAGATCGCAAATATGGTAATCAATATGATCGCCAACGATCGATAACAGTCAAGGCACTCGAAAAAGAAGAAAAACCGTAGTTCAAAACAATTCATAATGTGACTTTGACCCCCCCCCCACCAATACTCTGAGCGCATCGTGGAAAACGCCTATCAACAATAGCAATACTCATACTAGTAATTTGATTAATGTAGCGCTTCGTTTAAACTTCAATCCGAGTATTTGGAAAATGGCTGAAATAAATGACTATTGAGTTACGAAAGCCAACACCTATCTATTAAATTCTATAAATGATAGCAGACCCCCTGAAAATTTTGTAGAAGTAAATAGATCTTTAACAGAAAAAAACTTAATAGCTACTTGCAAATTTGGTTTCATTATAATCGGTTACGTGTGCTATTGGAACCCAAAAAAGGATATAAAAAAGAAGAGTATTTCTAAGCGTACCCCAAATGAAAGGGGATAAAATATGATTGATTGATGCTTAAAACCAGAAAAATTCTTTTATTTCGTTTGTTTAAATACTGCAGTTTTATAAAATAGCAGTAATAAGTATTTACAAACGAACGCGATGAAGAATCTCTTCTGAAAACAATTGTAGAAGAGGTACCACAAGGTTGCATCTTAGGACAAAATCTTTGTCTAGCCTCAAAACAGTATAAAATCCTTTTATCACAGATACTATAGCAAATCCAGAAGTTGTGAAAAACGACAACAACAACCAATCAATAAAAAAAATCATAAGCAAATGTGCCGGTCTGTAAATGTCAGGATTAGTATGCTTGTAAACCAAAGGTAAACCGATAGTTCAATTTCCTGCCTAGGTTAGTGAGGTATTTAACGTGAAAAAAATTTGCAAATATAGCCTCCTTTGTGCTTATGTAAGGATTAAAGGTGACGTAAGTTAAGGTTATTTTTTTGGCCCTTCGCTTGTAAGTTGTAAGAACAAACTTTGGGAAAATTGTGTGCAATTAAATCCAGAAGTTGTGAAAAACGACAACAACAACCAATCATAAAAAAAAATCATAAGCAAATGTGCCGGTCTGTAAATGTCAGGATTAGTATGCTTGTAAACCAAAGGTAAACCGATAGTTCAATTTCCTGCCTAGGTTAGTGAGGTATTTAACGTGAAAAAAATTTGCAAGTATAGCCTCCTTTGTGCTTATGTAAGGATTAAAGGTGACGTAAGTTAAGGTTATTTTTTTGGCCCTTCGATTGTAAGTTGTAAGAAAAAACTTTGGGAAAATTGTGTGCAATTGTTTTGATTATGAAGTGATCACATAGCCACAAAAAATAAAAAATGTCTTTATAAATGCTTTTACTACCGCATTTGATTCAGTTTTACAGCAATCACTCAGGATTGTATATCAGAATATTGCTCCCTCTTGCCTCGGACTACGACTACGACTGCCACCACTTAAGACTTTCGGCACATTTCATGCCAGTGCGATATTTGGTATGGTAAAGACCTCTACCAAGGGAATCTTCCCACAACACTCTAGGTTTAGTAGAATATGCAATGCTAAATGGCATTTGGCGCATGATGAGATCTTCACAAGTGCAAATAAATAAACAGGCCAACAAGCAAATAATAGCATGGAGAGTCGAATCACGGAACTAAGAATCGTAACAAATGGCAGGAAATAAGTGCAAGATAATTTAATCAATAAAAGATACCAACCTGTACCTAACCCCACGAATAAAAAGAAAAAGGAAGGAGACTAAGGTATTATAGTGCATAATCACAAGTGCACGCCATATTGAAACACCATAATATGACTAGCACGAATTTTTATTTGTAGACTAAAACCAAGGACACACGAGGCGGCTTGTGGCGAATCGGCCGACGATTAGTCCGCCGTCCCTTATAATAAGTCAAACCGTACCTACGGCTCTACAGGCCGTTGGTGAATCGTCGAGCCATTCCATATGGCCTTACGAAAGCCCACACACGTAGCGACGTAGCGTCGGACGAATCGTCGGCCGACTCGTCACAAAAACGCCTCATGTGTCCAAGGCCTTACTGTTTGTTTACGTTTTTGTCTTTGACAGTTGACATATTTAGTGTTCGCAGCCAATGACCTTCTAAAATCCGCCATATTGATAGACCATCTAAATTGCATACTGTTGGTGTTATGCTCCTTCCCCTCTTTTTTATTCGTAGACCTAACCTGACCATTTGTCCCAGATTAGGTAGGACAATTCCGTTTTCGTATATAGCTACAGTCCTACATGAGAGATGTTCCGAAAAATGTCCACGCTTTTTCAACTGTTCAACATAATATAGCCAACCATACCTATACAAAAGTGAGGTAATTTTTGCATTTAAGCCTGGCTTTAATTTTCGATGAATATTATTGCATACTACACATAGCTTATTTTTATTAATTTATCTTTTTATTTTCTTTTAGTTTAGTATAATTTATAATTCTATCCTATTCCTATGTCCACCCCAATTCTAACGTCGCCGTAGTTGGGGCGAGTTTGACATTTTATACTCCCTTTTCAGCGTTTTAATAATTTGCTGATTTAATTTTTTAGAGAGCAAAGTATAAAAAGTATGATCTACAATATTAACGTGTAACCAAATTTTAAAAATTAAACTGTTGCTAGTAAATAATCAGTTTTCTGTTTAAGAGAAGGGAGATTCCTCTTTATTTAAAACTAAAAATAAGCATTCAACTGACTTCACATTATTTTTTTTATGGTGATTGTTCCACACTAAATAAGTTTACAAATGGGTACATTATATCTACCAACGATGAGTATGGTAAATTTACAGTACAAGTATGAAGAGCTCCTATCAAATTACGAAGGCTTACTAAAAATGTTAGCAATGAAAGACAATGACATATACATACATACATACAACAGTAACAAACAACACTTATAAAAACCAAGTAATATCACAATATATAAAACTTTCATGTAAACGTATAGTGGAAGAAGAAATACATAACGAAGTAATTAATGTCGGACATAAAATACAAAAACATTGACTAATTAGAAGGAAGTCAAAACTGTCAATAAACAGCAAAATTTTATTGTAGCTATAATTTATAACTTATAACGTTATAACATAGATCTAAGAAGTACGGTAGATTATGGAATGTATGGTACATTGGCTTACAAAAAGATGTAGTGAAGAGGTTCACAACAAAACATGACGATAGATTTATGCCACGTCAAGTCAACAACCAGAGACTCCATAATTTTTAGCGCTTGTTGATTCGTTTAAACTTTGTTGGTCAAAATTGAATTTTGGAGACAAGGACTGTTTTTCAATGCCATTAAAGCCTCTTTCTCTTCAACAATATCTGTTCAAAAATGTACCATAACTATTACCATATGTTGGAAAGATCCTGAAAAATTGCTGCAGACTGTTCTAGATTTCCTTAAATTTTAGACAGAAATGTTTTGAATGCTTCGAAATGTCGCCGGAATTGTCTTAACCTCATTGTCTCCCGGACTGCCTCAACTCGCTCCCCAGACTACCTTTAGACTACACTCTTGAGGAGCTAAAAGCCGCCTCCATGCTCAACCCTCCCAATTAAAAAATTGATGATTGACTAATAACAACCTAAACATTAATAATTAAAAATTTAGGCAATGAAAAGGAATTCGAATAGTGCCAACGACCATAACAGTCGATGTGCGTTGAGAATCCTGGTACCCACAAGTCTAGATCTCGCCCAATAAATAAAAAAATTAACAAAAATCATTAAATAGAAATTAAAATTCTATAAAATTCAATGTGGCACTGTGGCAGCAACTTATTCTGAGCAGTTCACACAATTCAGAAATATTATTTATTAAATTAGACTGAACACAGGCTATATTCACATCTATATACACTCTCATTTTGAACGAATACTACATTAACCAATTCTTTTCTTCATTTGGATTCAGTGTTAAAAAAATCTACCGCAAATGCAATTATTAAGTACCTAGTTGACTTCATTGTCAATGGTTTTGAAAAGGGCGACATTACTGGTGCTACTTTTGTTGATTGGCGCAAAGCCGTCAATTGTCTATCCTAGGGATTTAGCGAAGTCACTTGTAATTGACTAAAATCATATTTTTCTAACAGGAGGTAACATACTATCGGTAATGGTGTTCCTTCTCGTGAAGGCGATATAATCAGTGGGGATCTCAGGGGTCAGTATTGGGGACTATTTTGTTTTTAATTAACGTCAAGGACATGCATGCTTCTTTTTATTTTTTCACAGACCATTTACTATTATTTGTTGATGTGTCAAAATTGTTGTTTTACATTCAATGCAAGGATGCTGGATTAAAGATTACTCAAACAATTAATAAAATGTTGCATCGTTTAGTTCAATAGCAAATATCTTGGATAATTTAGCGACATTTAAAAATGTATCTTTTTTTGTGTAAAAAAGGTAAAGCAGTTTTTCTTTAGTCAAATCTTTCGCCCCTTTAAGCATAAAAAAGCTGAATGTTTTTGAAGACATTATGTGTAGCGGAAAATGAAGAGGACTTGCAACGACAACTGCATAGATTCCAAATGACAGCAGTAAAGTTTAACATGCAGATTTCAGCAGAGAAGACGGAATCGATGGTTATATCGAAAGATCCCATCAAATGCAAACTGGCAGTAAATGACCAAATCATTAAACAAAATATGCGATGTAGTTATCTATCGAGCTGTAAAAATCTACATCAAGAGGTTCGAACTCAAGCAAACAAAGCCTCGAGAATATCAGGTTATCTAAGACATCTCATCTGCAAAAATAAGTGCATGTCCACAGAAACCAAAGTTCGTGTATATAAAACCACCATTAGACCAGTGCTGATATACGCAGCGGAGACTCGAGCAGAAACCTCAAAAACAAAAAACATACGGAGGACTACCGAAATGAAAACGCTAAGAGCAATTAAGGCAGTAAGCTTAAAGGATCAAATGAGAAGTACAACAATACGAGAACAACTCAAAGTAGAAGACGTAGTAAGGTTTACAAGAGCGAGACGAAGATACTGGAGGAATGGCGGTCGCCGACCACCCAAGAGATAGCATGAAAGCTGGACCTATGCATCCCAAGAGGCTTAGTAAAACAGAAAAAAACAAGATAAAGTCTCAAAACAAAGAAGAAGACGAAGAAGAAGAAGAAGAAGGACTACCCTGTATAAATAATACCATGAGATCGAGAAAAAAATGATTCTGAGCAGGCCTTGACTAGTACAACACGATTGGCTACACTGATTCTAGAATGCCTATGAATTATAATGTGACAGTGACATTTCAAATGTAAGTCAGTTTTGCAATCTTGTTTCCAGAATTATTTAAGTTTATCGTTGTAATACTAGTGAAGGATCACATTTTGAACATCTACTCTAACATGTATTCATCTTAGTTTTCAGTTTGTTCCCTAAATAAATACTGTTTTGTGTTTTAATTTATTTGACATTTATTAACCTCTAACCTACTGCCACATTTTGAAATCAGTCTTGCCAATCGTGTTGTACTAGTCAAGGCCTGCTCAGAATCATCTTTTTTTCGATCTCATGGTATTAACTTCGGCTAAATATATGTATGTCTATAGTTTATGTTGTTTGTATTGACAAGTTTTATTACACTAAATAAATTTTTACTATAGCTACTAGCTATATCGAATTATCTTACTACAAAAATTTAGAGCAGTTCGTTTCACTTTCATCAGCTTTAATAATTTTCGTCCGTATTTCCAGACAAATAAATAAAATTCCTACCTTAATAAAATATACCGGTCACTGAACTTACAACCATATCAAGACTAAGTTTAATATAGAAGACGAGGAAAAATTCGCCCTAATTTAATTACAAGTAACTGGCCCAGGTATGTTTTTATTAAATGTACGTTTTCTATCTAGACATGTCTGTCGTATAAAGCAAAATAAAATTAAAGTCACTGAAGGAGATGGCATTCTTTCACTCACCCAACTCCATTGGATACAGCCACGAGTTTATGTCAAGTATCAAGTCCATTTTGAAGGATTCGCTTTCGCAATGAAGACGGGTAACTGCAACAAAAAAACATAAATAAGTTTTGCAACTCGTGAGTTTAATGTTCTATTATTATTTATTATTACTATTATTACCGATGGTTAAAAAACAATGTTTACGTTTATATCAACAAATACTGTAAAAGAAACCTGTAATTTCAGGTAACAATTTATATGTATGTTATTTCTGTAGTAAATAAAACAAATGTTAAATGTAAACAGGATACTAATAATAATTAGCAAAAGTTAAAGATATGTCCATATGAGAAACACGTAAATAGAAATGCTTTCAGGTTTCAGAAGAAATGTTTATGATTATTTTAAATTATCATTGTTGTTTGTATAATTACAATAACTGGTATACGTAGGCATCTCGTCACGTAATTACTTTGTATATTCGGTTTGATAATTGAGTTAATTAAAAATTTTCCATTGCCGAATGCTTACACCGATACTTAGTCGGCCAAAAAGTTTTATTTTAGAATTTATAGTGCCCAAAAAGTACGTTAAGGACCTAAATTTCTTGAAAAATATAAATATACGATAATCAAGTAATGGATAAATATGTTCTTTAAAAACAAAAGCTCACAACAACCCATGGAAAATTAACACACGTTGGCTTTCTTACGCCGTCAAATTTGATCCCAATTGTTCGTAACCTCAAATAATACCCAGCTTGACATGGCCTGCTGGATTTATAAACGATAAACGTATGGCCTGTCTAAATACCAGTTTCAGGTATGTCCCGTCTGGCGCCACTTACCGCCGGAAATCGTTTTAAATCGAATATTATTATAAGTAGTTAACGGATGATAACCGACATTTGCACGCTGGTTGTCCAAATTTATCTTTTTACTTTCAAATGTAGTAGTTGTTTGTGTGTTATTGTTTCTGTTATCTTGTTGTAGGTTATTGTTATATTATTATTTAATGAGTTACTGATAAGCCTACTTTTATGTTACTACTGGCAGCAGCTGTTAACTGCTACTTTAAATTAACAATCTCTTCTAAAAAATGTTTTATTTGTACCTCCATAAGTTCTAATCCATTTTGATCTTTTCACGAATCCCCTTCAGACCCTATCTTAGAAAAGAAATGGCTTGAAAATTTACATTTTCGTTCTGGTATTGCAGTTTCAATGGAATTACATATTTCTAATACGAATTAATATATTTATTTTAATGTACATTCTATTTCGAATTTCATGAAAGGAATAATACCTTGAATATGCTTAAATGCAAAACTAACAGGCAGTATACGACAAAATTGAGGAGGCCGTGATATGTTTTAAATATCTCATTCTTTCATAAAAATTTCAAAACCAACTTGCGTTTTTTATGAAACACACTATACAAATAAAGTTAAAATTAATAAATTTGTAAATAATTTCAAGTACCTTTTTATTAGCTAGCTTTTTAAATTCTGTGGATAATCACTTCAAATTTCCGATAAAAATACAAAAACTGCTTGTTAACGGATTAAGCCATCAAAGTGCTTTAAACCTCCCAAATTTAATCCACACATTGGGCTTCAGTCGCTTGGAGTTTCTGGAAATTTCGATTACAATATTTAGGTCACTGCAATTGGGTAACGTTTGTGCTAACAATTTAGCCGGGTGTTGCAATCGCAATATGCGAGCTTGATATCGACCTTCTCGAGCCAATACAGGTTCAACAAAAAGCGAAATAAAAACTACCAGAAGATAAAACAGTAACTTAGAATTGTAAAAAAAGCGTTTTAAATGGTTGGACAATTAATAATTCGTTAATTAATTAAGTAATTTTCTTCTTTTGGTGATGTTTGGCGGTTGTATGAAATGAATCCAGATTACTATTATTATTATTATTATTATTAGATATTATTATATATAGGAAAATAGCTTTCATGGATTTTCAGAATCATTAAAATGTTATTCGTATTGCAAAGTCATTGGCGACACCTTATGCTAGACATCTGACATTGCCTTACGTCTTACGTAATTCATAAAATTATGTAATTTTAAAAATTGCTGGCAAAATGTGTGTACCAACCAATATCTACAATTTATAATTTTAATTTATGGTTTAACAGTCTATTTCGCGCTATTTTGCTGATCTTGGTAATGCAAAGGAGTAGCAGGGTTACCTTTTAAACCAAATGTTTCAAGATCGATACTGGAAGAGGTCAGGTTAAATTTTTAATGCGAAAAAACTATGAAACTTTGATCTTTTTCGGATACAAATACAAGGTAAGATTTTAGATTCAGTACCGATGTTACATTTGACGATTTGGCATGAGAAACATTCCTTGCAAGGATGAAGTTGGACCAAATTCAAGTCGGATAGTGCTAAATAACGATAGCAGTTGACGAGTGATGAGATCCTTGGCACCCACAAGCCTAAATCTTGACTAACGAATAAACAAACAATTTATAGTAATATTCTTACTAGTATCTGTTGATCTTTTTTTGAAATAAAAAATTAACCAACAGTTTCCAATTATTCATGTCAAATCAAATAAATAATTTTTGTTTACTTTTTTAAATTTTGTTGTAGTTTTGACAAATTTTCGCTATAACCGTTTTTATATTTTGCTCATTTTTATATTTTTTAAAATTTGGTTTTTTCATTTATTTTCTTTTTGCGGTTTAAGTCGAAAATAAAAAAAGCCATGATTTAAATTATGTTTTTAATCATGATTTAAATCAGCTGACTTATATCAGGCCAGCCCTGATGCGTGTTATAATATATTCCAAGCCATAATTTTTAAAGTTAAATCCACATTTAAATACTAGATTCATTAATTATCGTCATTTTGGATGTGGCGAATTAAACGTGGTTTAATTAATTTAATCAAAAACATTTATGTCAATATTTGTGTCTACAAACGTTAATCATAAAATATAGTCAGAACACATCACATACTAAACTATTCGAGCTACGCAACGACCTTAATTTACCAAATTAGTTTAGTGTTAATTTTATGTATTTGAACAAGAAATTAATTGCTATCTAACATCAAGTTCACGTATGCATAATTAATCGTTGTATTTGTAATCCCGCATTTTTTAAATTGGTTAATTTAATGCAATAACCAGTTGACTTTATCGGTAAATTATCATTTTAGATAACTCTTAACAACCTTTGGCCTGCTGCAGTGATTGTTACGTCTTTTATGAATTTATAATATACTAGCAATAATTTTTATGCAAATAAAATCAATTTTTTCGGTATGCAAACTGTAATAAATGATATTTTTGGACTAAAGTTTAAGTTAAAGCAAAACACTTAAAATGGGGGGGAGGGGGGTTACGCTGAATTTAAAGTCCACTTTAATATTAATCGGCCCCTGATAATTTGTTTTTGTTTTATCAATTATAATTAAGACAGGCGGATTTGATTGAATCATGATATGGCCGATTTTAAAATTCATTATCAGACTAATATCTATCTAAATCTCCATTTACGCAGTGCAACTTAACGGTTTATTTATAAAGCATAGAATAATTGGGGAAATATGTAAATATTTCTCAATAACAGATATTTACAAACAAGTTAAGATAACAGTAGCTCGATATTAATTAATAAATATTAAATTGTTGTTGCCAAAACGTATATGTTTGGTAATTTACGCACAACGAAAACATGATGATAACCTTAACATGGCCTAAGCATGAAAAATTTAACCTGATTAAAATCTTAATGTGCTAAATATACCTTCCAAATTAAGCGCAAAAGGGTGAAATTAGAGATCAGGCAACATCGGTAGGTAACCTTAGAACTATGGTTGCCATCAGTTTCGGATTTCACGATCAGATTAGGGAGTAAAACTTCCCCAATATTCTTTAGTTGACCTTCTCCCTTATGTTTTTTTTTATTTTATGGCGTTTTGGGGAACATGTCCAAAAACATTTTAAAATAACCATTCAATACTTGAATTTCTTTAACGTGTTTTCAACAATATGCACGATTCATTTCCCAAATTATTCTTTTTTTCTTTCTTTCTCTTTTCCCCTGTCATACCTTTACAGTGTTAAGGAGGCCGGACACACCGAGCCGCAGAGCGGTCACCCATCCAAGTTCTGGCCAAACAGACCCTTGCTTAACTCTCAATATTTCAGTATTACGTGCACTCCCACACTGCCGTACTGCCTGTTCCCAAATTATTCTAAGAATTTGAAAATGACGAATGTTAAATTCGTAAGCAGTGTCTTTGATTTTTTTTATTTTTAAATTTTGAAAAAGGCAATTCTCCATAGGCGGAGTTAGATTGCCAAACTAGGGGGTGCTAGAGTCCTCTACGAGTGAAGTGAGCCGTGTATCATGTAGCGCCGCAGGCGAAAATTTTTGAAATTTTCAAGGTCAAGTGCTCTAATGAAAAGTTAGAAAATCGCGATACAAAAATATTTTCTCAAAAAAATAGGTTAAGGAAACTTTTTTAAAAAACATTAAAGAAACCATTTGTCTCTAGAAATTTAGGTATAGGTATGACAAATTTACATTATTCTCTCTGTAAAGTCATTAATTATAAATTTACATAGGTAACTTAAAAATAAAATATAAATAGTTATTTTCATAACAAGTGCTGGAAGTTAGCGGTTCCGAAACGAATGCAGGACGTTTGCTATTTTACGTGCGGGAAAGTGAGATTCCTAAACGTTTGTCAGAAAATCATGAATTGAACTTTTAATATTTATTTTAAGAATACAAAAGAAAAGAAATATTAATATTGCAAAGGCATTTTCATGCTTGATACTTTTCGAAAAACGTCTCTAGTCTAGGCTCATAGGCTGGCTGTCAGCTAAAATTATTTTCGCTGCAAGAATAGATATAAATAATAAAAATAGAAATAAAAAACTTAATTTGGGGGTGCTAATTTCAAAATTGGGGGTGCTAAGCACCCCCTAGTACCCCCCTAACTCCGCCTATGCAATTCTCTTCGTTTTGCCTGTCTTGAAGTGCCTTTTAACGAGAACTAAAGTTAGGAAACGTCGTTTAAAACTTTAAAATAAGGTAAAATTGGTATTAATACCTGGTTACATTTTACTTAATCAGAACTGTTTTTCACCAAAACGACGCGCGCCTGGTGTAGTTCAAGTTACGGTTCTTTAAATCTGGTGAGATAGTTATGGTTAAGATAATTACACCAGCCCCGATAATAACTTAAATTAGTTAGTTATGGTTTAAAAAAGTAGGTAGCTTTTGTAATAATTAACAGTAACAAATGCTGTTGTTTTGCAACAGCTTGCAGTTTTTTGTTGAAGTATTAAAGGCTCTGATATCCAGGTATCTGCCTAGGGAATTGATAGTCAAGCAGGACCGTCTTAACAAGTTTTTTATTTAGAAAAGCAATCAAGCAATCGTTAAGAATAAAAATGTCACTGAAAATATTATTACGATTTGCTTAGTTAACTGTATAAAAGGTACTAATATTTTTATTTAATTAATTATTTTTATTTTCTTGTAACGATACTTTAAATTAAATAATTTTTGATCCTAAAATTGCAAAAAAAACAATTCAACGTCTGTACTCGGTTCTTACGCCCTTAAGCGCCCTTCAATCAGTGGCGCCCGTGAGTTATAGCCCAATGGATAAGGGAGGGCCGGGGTCCAAGGTGACTATCAAGACTCCCTTCACCTGATAAGTTATTTCCGATACTAGCCCGTAATGGCTAGAAAAGCTTGTCACTCGCAACTTTTTATCACTATATCACTGCTTGCCTTATTTGCTTATGTTGTGGCACAAGCAGGCATTCAACGGGGTAACTATCTGTTCACAGCATTCAAGTTGCTAGTAACACATCGACGATTATTTGCAACAGCCGCCTGTGTCTTCCTCAAAAGAGTTTAAGTGATTGTAATATAGACTCAGACAGAGATTTATTTTATAAAGTATGCAGTGTTAAATTGTTTTCCTTATATGCACAGTCTAGGCGTTGGGGGCACGTCATATCAGTACATATTAAGTTTGGGTAATAAAAACACTAAGAATTTGACTTAGTTTAGGCAAAATGAATTTAAGCCCTTGATAGATAAACCTCTGAATAAATATAAATGCTCAGTCGTTGGGTAAAAAATATTATTAAAATAAGCTTTTACCTAAATATTGACAGAAATTTTGCATCCTGGCACTGGCATACACTCACTGTATAATAATGAATCGAATCAAGTTGCTTAGGAAATCACACAAAATTGAAATTTTATGTTAATTAGGAATTTGCTGAAATGGAAAACATGTAAACAGTGGCAAATAACGATGCAATATGGCGACATCTAACCTCATTAAAAATAAAATATCAAAAGATGTGATGCTAATGAGCTAATGGTATAAATTAGCTGCAGAATGGGAATTTCAGAATTGATTATAAGGAAGGCAGAATGCGTGTAAAATCACCAATGAAGATTCATGCCGGTTTAAAAATAAATTTTAGGGCGATACATTCTAAGAACGGTTGACTGAATTTATTATCTTTTGACAAAGCAGTCATGATGGAGAACGTGGAATGTTTTCACTTTATGGATCGCAGGCTATAAAAAGTGGACTATTTTTATCTAAGAATTTTTTCTGCTCTTCCAGTTAATAACTTAATGTCGCTACTGAAACGATTTTGCACATATGGCCTTAACCTTAAGAGGAGTTCAAGTAGTTATATCCTGAGGACCGCATACTATTGGGGCATATTCTTCCTGGTAAGAACCAAATTGAACAAGAACAAAACAACAAATCCGAAAGCAGGATCAACTTGTACGTTGTACGTATTCAACAAAATGTTAAATTGCACCGCGACAGCTTTTCTACAAGGTTCATTAATGACGACAAGCACTTAATGAACCAATATTAGAAACAAACGGAAACAATGCGTCGTTTAGTTCTCCGTGGCGAAGCAATAACGAGTTCAATGTCAAGATCGCTGATTAGAGGTCTGTGGGCGACAACGGTCATGTGACTATTATTAGATGAAGACAGGAATATGCACATATGCAGGCCGCTGAGTCACTGTAGATGAACTTGCTCAATGTCAATATCGCCGTGGTGAGTGGCAGCGTTTGCGCATTTTCCACAACCTGCATGCAACTCTTTTGGATTCCAATATCGCGATCCGCGAACTTTGGTTTGCCGGTGACAGCATTATTTGAACTTCATAAACTGGTTAGGTTTGTGGTCTCTTTTCTGGTGTAATCGGAATTTACAAAGTTTTTTGACAACGTTTTCAACTTTGGAGATGATCAGACTATCTACATATTCTACATAATCCAATTTTTTGGCCACAAATGTCCAATTGATTTTGGTAAACTCGAACAGTATATTACTCAATGAGTAACTCGATGTTTAAAATTTAATATCCTTGTTATATGAGTTCGATAAAAAGGCAAAGCGAACTGCATAATACTATTCTAGCAAATTAGACGAAGACAAGCTCGAATCTTGATGGCAACTAAGATTATCGTGGAACTCGTGGAGCAACAGCAACGGTTGGAGATCATTAAAGTAAGGCATATATTAAGGTGTGTATGTAGAAGCTAATGAAGCGTGATAGCAAGAATCTTGAGAGAAGGACTCATAATTACATCACGACAGGAATGAACCCTCAGTTTCCGGAGTGGAATAATGGTATTATTGTACTTCTTATCATCATAATTGCAGCTATCTGGTGTATCTATTGTAAAGGATCATATTGCAGTGAAAGGTTTAAAATCTTTCTAAGAGCAATTGCGCTGTAATGAGGATTTTTTAAAAGACAAAAATACACAAGTTCAATAATAAATTACGAACAGGACTAAAATTCAATTCATTAATAAATATCAAAGCAATTTAAACAGGAAAAATATCATATAAAACAACTAAAATTCAAATGAAGATGTTACAAAAAAAATACAAATTGTTTGCATATTGACTTACTATAAGTTCACAATATAAAGAAAACGTAACAGAAACCTTCAATAACTCGCCGATGATTAACTGGTTAAGTTATTTTCTAAATATTAACACAGAAAGCTTTTAGTTTCCACATCGAATTGTTCGCTTTGCAACCAAAGGAACATAAGAACAAATGTTAGTCACAACCACGATTTTATTCTAAATCAAAAACGATTGTCATACAAATTATCTTACGTTTATGATCCCTGGAACCCGCAAGTCTAGATCTCGCCCAATAAAAAAACGAACAACAAATTACATTACAAGGTTGAAAGAAACCATGATTTTCATAAAAAAATCAAACATCGCCGATATTTTTTAGAAACTCATACACGGTGGGCCAAATTTATTTGGAACCCTCTTTGGACTTGAATAACTTTTTTGGTTTTGGTCCGATTTTGATGAAATTTGAAACCCATACTAATAGAGCATAAGTTAAAATGTAAAAGACTAACGGAAAAACTTAAGGGGGATCTAAGTAAGGGGCATTTTTATAAAGCCTTGCTTACAAGGTCGTTGCAAAAGTTACCCTGTTAATATTTAAATTCAAAAAATAGTAAAAACTATTAATAAGTATCCGAAAAGACTAGCCTTAAAATAGTATTAAACGTTCGGAGCAAAATGAAAGGCATTCTGAAAGGCTATAAATATTATTTTTATTAAATTTATTTTTTAATTCAAAAGGTAAATCCATCGAAATTTCAGATTGCTTTCGTATATCGTAATAAACCCTTCCAGAATGCCTTTAATTTTGCTCCGAACGCTTAAAGTTTTTTAATCCGATTTTAAGGCTAGTCTTTCCGGATACTTATTAATAGCTTTTATCATTTTTGGAATTGAAATATTAACAGGGTAACTTTTGCAACGACCTTGAAAGCAAGGCTTTATAAAAATGCCCCTTACTTAGATCCCCCTTAAGTTTTTCCGTTGGTCTTTTACATTTTAACTTAAATATGCTCTATTAATATGGGTTTTAAATTTCATCAAAATCGGACCAAAACCAAAAAAGTTATTCAAGTCCAAAAAGGGTTTCAAATAAATTTGGCCCACCGTGTACAATTCATGATTTTTTGATTTATTTTGTTGAAGTTTTGGCCAGTTTGCATCATAAAAGTGTTGTTAAATTTAATTTATTAAAATATTTCTTTTTAATCCGAATTTACAAAATTACTGATGTTTTCATTTATGTTATTATCTAATTTTGCTACATATTGTAACGTCGCAGTTAAATATGTTAAAACGCCTTGTTGGATTGACAATTTTCAAATTTACTTTGCTCTTTTAATTTAATTTAATTCCGGAGATCTCGCCTCACGGGTCGTTAAGAACGTTCGTTGCATTTACCATTAATATTAACAAAAATAAAATTTACTCAATTTTTAATGCAGATCTTTTTATTTTGTTTTTCACCCTATCAACCCTGCCTAAACTTATCTTATAATTACGGTTTTTACACTCACTATCTACACCGGTTCCTGGGTTTTGTTTGAAAAATCCTCTTCTTTTCCAAAATAATTTCTATTTCACCACCAAAATCCAATTTGCCTCTGTTTCAAATTTAATGTTCAACTTCCTCTGCTTGAATTTCAATTGCCTCTGTTTGAAATTCAATTTTCAATTGCTTCTGCTTGAAATTCAATTTTCAATTGCTTCTGCTTCTATTTCACTTCCTTTTGATTCAATAAATGAGATTCTTTTGATCATTAACTCTATTTAAAGTAAAATAATCGGTTGATATTTATTATTTTGGGACGAGCAAACCTATTTGGTTGTTGTCCCAAAATATCACTTATTTATTAAATTGTTTTTCACTATAGCAACTATTTACAAGGTTTCTAAAGAAACTAATTTTATATTTCTATGACTACTGAATTTAGCTAATTATTCTATAACAATGATAATTTAACAATAACTTATTTACATTAACAACTTAAATTTAATCTAGCTACCTAAAATTTATGTTACAATTTTTATAATTAAAAATCTGCATTAATAATCTTTGTAAAAAATAACTTTCGTCAACAAATTAACAAATAACATAATGATTAATAATAGCATCCAAAGAACTGAGAAGATTTTACAATCATTTGTATGCTTAGTGTATTATGAAAATTTAGTAATAAATACGTATGCATGTACAGATTGTTCGACTTCTAAAAAAAAACAAAAATTAAAATATTTCGAAAACTGTTGAGTTTTGTGTAATGTATATTGGGCTAAATCTGTTGCAATTGAGCTCTACTAACACCCCCTTCAAGATATACGTTTATGTACCCGTCACCCTGTATTACCGATGAAAAAAACTGTTTTTGAGTTGTAGTTATTTTTATATTTACTAAATTTTAAATAAAAACACTTCATTCTTTTTCTTCTCGCGATTTAAAGGGACCACCCCTGTTTTATTCGTTTTGAATTTTTTAAATTTTTAATAAAGAATAAAACTTCTTTTCTTAATGTTTTCTCTTTGCGATTTAAATTAATAATAAGTACGACAAAATCAGTTACCAGCTAAGTTTTCTAAGCGAAGTTGGGATGGTTTATCATCAAAGTTGTCCTTACCATAATCACAGATTTTTTAATTTGGTATTTCATATAAAATGCAAAAGCTTTTCCCAACAATTCCATACCTAACCGTTTGGAAAATTCACATCAATTATCTGCAAATTTTTGAGAACAAATGTAGCTGTAAAATATTATTTATGCAATATGTACCATATAAAGTTTAAATACCTAAAACTAGCTCACTAGTGCTCTCTTTTGAAACTCTGTAAAGTTTAACCAGCAATTTTACAAACGAATTTTAAATTATTGGTCTATATAACCACAACAAATAATTATGTATCTATCACTTTAAAACACATAAAAGGTATATCATATACTACAATGTTCTGAAGCCTCTTATTTCGAGTTAAATATGAACATTTGAAAATAACACCAGATCAAAAACAATTATGAAACATTTTAACTAGCATCTTTTTTTCTATATTTGTTAATTATAAACGTCGATGTTAAAACCTTTTTTATATTCACACTGTATATTGTAATAGATAGGTAATCATCTCCAAATTATAAAAAAGGCTGAAAAAACAAAAATGTAACCGATGAGTATCAGTTTTCTAGAAAACGATCAGCACAGTACGTCTTATTCCATTTGCTAGGAACCAAATGTAAAAAATCGAATCTTAAAAATCTTGAAAAGATGCTAGGATATAATACGGCAACAGATTATATCATCATTGCTTAGTTTGCAAACAATTGTTATCAACAGTAATTACATAAGTGGTGATAATTTTTTGATAATTTTAACTAGATTAACGAATTTTTATTGCTATGGAAATTCCACTCGTGAGATAGAAACTGCCACATAACTATAGCATTTTATTTTGTGAACCGTTAATTGATATCCTTTGCCAATAAAGTTTTGAATCTTTAGTGTTATTTTTTGAATGAAAAAGTGCCAATAACTTTGTAGGGATTAATTTTACGCCATATGTTTATTGGAGGTTTTCGACTTATAAAGAGGCCAGGTACACGTACTGAAGCTATGTACATCCTATTGCGGGACACCCTGCATATGAAATTTTGAAATTATTAATATTCTGTATATAGTATTTTCAGAATTAACAAAAATTTAATGAAAATAACTTTCAGGTAGGTAATTAAAAAAAAGAAAAATATTTTTGCCTTATCTTTTTTAATTTTAATGAAAACGGCACATTCGAATTTTTTTTTTGAGTTGTTCAATGTAATATTTAAACTCATTTTCCAAGAAAATGTTTTACCTATCGATTTTAGTGTGCTAAATTCACAAGAACAGGTCGACTATTTTATATTTTGTGGAAAAAAACAACATACGTAAATATATGTAGGTACTGTGTTTTAGAGTAGGTATATTTATACGGAATTCAATAATAATATTGTTACTTCTTGAAAAATAATAAAAAAGAAGAAAACACTAGCTTTTTATTCCTCTTTTAATTCTTTAAATCTGAAATTTAAAAAAAAATTCTTCGCGTAATTAGGTTATAAATAGCAAATCTGGGGAGATTATTTATTATTAATTTTAGTATTCATTCCGATGCATTAAGGCGTATATTTACGAAAAGCAATTTTAGAGCCGAGATTATTGAAAAATCGGAGTACAATTTGGAATGCATTTAACGAATTAAGAAAATGATATAGGTACATATATATGTATATAGAGTGGCCCTTGTAGGTTAATTGTATTTTCCTAAGGGGGGATTCATGTAACTTTATAAATTTTGAAGTTTTAACAAAGAATTGCACAAAACTCACAAATGGTTATTCTATTTTAATTGGCAACATAATAAATAAATTACATACAGTCATGGACAATAATAATAAGCCAAATAAAGCGAGAATACTGTATACAGTGTTGCCAAGTGTTAAAATGTATATACAAAATGAAGAATTTTAGACCTTTTTTGAAGCACAGAAGAATTTGTTTGTAAGTACTAAAATTGAAATTTTAAAATCTTTTTGTATATTATTATAGATTGAAAACGTGCCCAATGAATTAATTGTAAGAGATACAAAGTAAAATCTATGTGGTATAAAACAAGCAAGAAAGACGTAACTGTTTTGGTAATTTTTGGGCTATTTCGTTGAAGACTTTGTACCAAGTTCTGGATTAAAAATCTAAGAACATGGTACCAGAAAATATACAGAACCTTCATGTTTGGTTTCAAATTTCTTCTAAAACGTTTAATTTTCACATATTCACATATACAGCAGTCACCATTTATTTAGTTTATTGGGCCATGTTAGAGGGATATATTTTATTTGAAACTTGCTTTTAATAAAACATTTGTTGTTCTCTGGTTTAAGTTCAAATTATAGCGTCGATTCAAATTATTAAATGTAAATATACGGAGATGAAAAGAACTGCACCATGTAGTATTACAGGTAATATCAAAATTTAATGACAATTTATAGAATAAACTTGCAACACCAAGTAACTTTTGAACACAAATTACTGCAATCAAAAACCTTCTTCTGTAATGGGAAAAAGGAAATATGGCGGGTGACTGGTACAATTGCAACAGGATTAAAATTTAAATAAAACTGCTTTTACTTTTGGACGTTCCCCGTATAATTATTAAATCTAATATATTCAGGAATTAAATATTTCGGTGTTATGCAGCTGTAACACTGCGAAGTCAATATAATCTATTAAAATTGACGTTTTTAAAAAAACTATTGGCGCCACTAAAATAACAAATTCATTCGTAGAATTTTGAATATATAATACCACAGCCACGTATAAATTATTATAAATTAATATATAATTTAGCTGGGGCATTACCTTTATTTAAATGCATCGGATATTGTTTACACTAATCACTAATTGTTATATTGAATATATTCCCCCGTTAATTATTCTTTTAACTAATTTGAAGATAATTTATGTCAGGTAAGGTGAAATTAGAAGGTGAAAAATCCTTGACGAGATTTATTTAATAAGTATACAGTTGACAGCCCGCGACAAATTCCTTAAAATAAAACTACAATCAACAAATTGTGTTGTGGGAAGTTTAAGCTGTTTCACCTACATTTTAATCTGATGCTGTAAGGTCACAAAATTATTCCTACCGGTTATTTATGTAATATTTATTAAACATAATAATACCCGAAAATGCAGCTTAGGCAGGAAGGAAATTTATTGTTGGCTTTATCAAACAAAGATAAAACCCCGAGGTTAAGAATATTACTTTTACTGTAAAATCTAACGAATCTGAATATTATTTCAAGGGAGGAGTTGTTGTAATTCACCAACGTTGTTAAATTAAACGAAATTAAGATATTACCATCCCTCGTTTTGGGCGGCGCTTTTACAATTAATTTGATTTAGAGTTGTCACCTGAGAATTACTGTTTTAATTTGGTGGATTTAATAGGGGAGCAATAAGGGTAATAAATAGGGGGCTGACCTGCCGGTGCGTGATCACAATTCCAACCACGCAGTCTAAGAATAATGGTACCGCTAAATCGACCACAGAATTACAACAACAAATTTTATATCTACTCCACATCCTACGTGACTGCAACACGGCCATAGAAGCATGCCGTTAATGGTTACACTGTAACTGGTCTTTTCTTTGATGGACTTGAAACATTTTACTTAATCTACTGTACAGCAAATTAAGTTGGAAGTTTTCTTAATATTAGTATAAATCGAGGTGTAAATTTAATTTAACAGAAGTTGAGAAAGGATTGTTATCTTTTAAAATACATTCATTTGAAATACAGCAATATATTGGGTTGTTTTCGTAAAAATCTGGCTTCTGTTTTTTTCACACCACATTATTCCTGCATCTCTAGAAGTGGCATACCCTTTACAGGGTGTTGCCGATCTTCTCTCCATATGCCTGTGGAGTGCGTGTCAAGTAGCCTACAAACATAGGGGATCTACAGCTTAACGTGGGCTCCGAACCACGGAAGTGCTTGCAGTTCTACTCCATAGAGGACTTACTAGGCAGAAATACTTCGAAGGGTTGCCATTGCCTTCAGAGGGAAGCAGTCAGGTGTTTTCGATGTTTGTGTAGCCCTGGGAATCGAACACGGGCCATCTCAGTGGTCAGCCGCACGCTAAACCAATGAGCCACAACCTTTATAGTTAGTTAACTAAGTTTCATTTTCCAATACCAAAAAATAAGTAAGAAAAAAAAAAGTGAGCTTGTTTTCGTTTACACCCTGTATACCCAGTATTGCCAATATACTCTTCTAAAAATTAACAGCAACTGTCAAATTCTTCAAGTTTTCAAAACTAAAAATTCTAAACATTTCTGAATAAAACTGAAAATTTATAATTTTTAGTATAAATACAAAATGAAGATATACATATTATGTATCATGTTTAGTAATGTCACAGAAATGTAATTATAACATCGCTTGTATCAAGGATTTCAGGGTTGGATCAGTTAATTTAAATCATGATTAAAACCATAATTTACGTCAACGGATTTTTTCTGTATTTTTCAATGATTTGATTCTCGAAAATAAAAATTGTATTTATAATTTTAAAATATATCTACAAGCTTCAACAAAAGAAAAGTTTTTTATTCCATAATATATTTAGAAAAATTAAATAATAATAAATATTAAGAGGAATAGAATAAAGGGAAACGTCAATAATTTAAGAACTTCAGGGAAGATGAACGGTTTTAATGCTTCAAATTTATTTTTTTGGAAAAAATGGAAAATTATTTTAGTAAATTAAACAACACAATTAATTATTAGAACTGGTGAAAACTACAACAAAATAAAATAAATCAAAAATCATGATTTATTAGATTGTTTAGAATATGAGGAATTTTTAATTTTTTTAATAAAAATTGTGATTTTTCCCAACCTTGATGGACATTTTGAGTTGTTTCAAGATTCTCTGATTTGAGTAATTTTAGGTAAAATATTGTCTTTTTTTAATAAATCATATTCATTATATATTTATCTTAATTTTAAAATCTTTCAGTATAGAATTTTCAAAATTAATAGAAATTCATTAAAAAGATATCCCTCAAAGGAGTAAATCGTTAAAAACTACATCTATTTTCTTTTTTCCCACTCCCCCTGTCCCGAAATGGTTATTACGTTTGCCAATTTGTTTTGAGGTTAATATTTAAATCTATCAATAATTTATTTTATTTTATTTTTTAATAAAGTAGATGTTCCCCCAATTGTGGGAAAACAACTTATTCAGATAACTTTTTAAATAAAGTCGTTCAATACAACCCCGAAGGTATTATTAAAATGCAAAATATCTTAATATTAACTAAAAATGTTTTATTATTATTTAAATATTTCAATACTATTTTAGGGCAGTGGGAGAACTAAATACAAAGATATCAACATAATTTTCGACCTGTTTTAGTACATTTCCCAGAGCGGCATTGACAGCTAAGACTTATTTCTTTTTTGTAAAATAATTGTAAATATCATATTAGCGACTCCAAGAAAATCCAATTTTTTCAATCTACCTCTTAGAAAAAAAAGAAATATTCAGCCTTCGATAATAGTAGATTCAAATTTTAGATTTTACTAACGAACCGAAATTAGCTTTGGTCATCGACTTTAGCAACGCCACTTGCTTCAAAATGCCAAAAATGTACATTAATATTATTAATAAAAATAAAATCATTTATAAATTTGTAGTACTAAAAAAAGGCTTACATAAACAAAAACCATCAAATACGAAAATATTGGTTCAATTTCTATATAGTGGACACGTCTCCATAAGGGACAATTTCTACGGTCCCTTATAAAGAGATTTCACTGTAACATAAAGAAAATTAAACAATAGGTTTTTTAGGGGTTTTATGTTTTATGTAGTTGTTCTAAGAGATTTGTGGACCCAAGGCTAAGAACAAATGCCAATACAAATGAAAATTCGGGTAAACGCGGCGGGATTAAGTGCCAAAATTGGGATAAAATATTTCTTCTAAGAATTTTTATTTATTACTTAGCACAGTTAATGGAATTTTAATTGACAGTGATTAGGATTACAGCCTAGTGGTTTGACAACAGCTTATTATGTAAATCGATAGTTTTACTTAATTCTTTTCAACTAACTTCTCAGAAAACTCATTTTTTAGAAATATTGACTTGACTTAGCCCTATCAATATCTGACCGCTAAAAGTTTTTCTCCTACAATTTGAATATTCTTTGTTGAATTCTGGAAACTGAAAATACATGCAATATACGACGAGTACATCTCCTATGCTACAGATTGGTTTTGGATTATCATAAAATCGTCCACAACTAATATTTTTAACTGTTTAATAGGTATCTGTTCAGGTTTTTAATCCCTTAAAGACCAAACAAAAATATTTACTATTTTCCAAAAGTTGGTTCGACACTTTATACTTTTTTTCTGGGTATTTTGATACCAGTTACTAATATAAAAAATAGATTAGTAAATTATTAAAGCACTGAACGGGACATTTCGGATAATTTTGAGAACAAGTCCAACTTCGTTTTCAAACAAATTAAAAAGGTTTCAAAATTGTCAAAGTTTTGTAATTTTTATTTAAACTATTATCAGAAATATCACATTACAAAAGAGTTTGTAACAGGGTTAGAAAACCAACAAACTACATGGCAGGGTTGGAAGAAACCGTCATTTTTAACTGATACGTATTTAAAAAATCAGATAAATCATAAATTTTCAATTTCCCTTATTTTATTGCAGTTTTGGCCAGTTTTCGTAATACTTCTGTAGTTTAATTTAATTTATTAAAAAAGTTTTCGTTTTTCCAATAAATAATTTTTTGATATCATTTTCCAAATGCTATTTAAAAGCGCCCAATCTCCCTGAGGTTACTAAACTATTGACGTTTTTATTTATGGTCTCAAGTTGCGGTCCACAAGGACCGGTCACTATGGGAGACCAAAAACCTCACAAAAAGTGAGAAGATTTGAAAAAATTACAAAAGGATGACAGAAAGAGCCTTGTGTAGGGATGTGTGGGCTAATAATAATTATATTATAATGGTATTATTGTACTTCTTATCATCATAATTGCAGCCATATGATGTATCTATTATGAAGGATCATATCCAGAATATGAATGGTTTAAAAATCCGTAATGTTAACAATAAACCACGGACATGACTAAAAATTCATTCATTAATAGATACGACTGCAATTTAAAAGAGGAACTAAGTTTCAAAAATATATAAAACAAAGATTCTAAACAAAAATGTTAAAAATATTGTTTTCACACAAAGGAATTTCTGGAAAATGCCAAATTTGTGTAATAATGTGTAAGAGTACAACATTAAAAAAAATAACAATAAGACCACAAAGGAGGAAACATATAACAGAAAAAAGTTACTCCTACTTCCTTCAAGATCTTCATGGATTTAATTTTCGCTATGCAAAAGAAATAACACGAGCAGCTAGCTACAACCACGATTTTTTTTAAATCTAGAACGACCGCTACACAAATTATGTAATTTGAGATCTTTGGCACCCGTATCTAACTCTAAATCTCCCCCAATAAATAAACAAACAAATTACGTTACAGGATTATAAAAATCATGATTTTTATAGGAAAAAAAATCAAAAACCACTGATCTCTAAAAACTCTAAAAATCAAATAAACCAAGATTTCGAGTTTCTTTATTTCGTTACAATTTTGACCAGATTTCGTAATACAATATTAGTTGTTTAATTTAATTTATTAAACTACTTTTTCATTAAAAAAAAAAAAAATCAATTAAAAGAACGTATTCTGTATTCATTTGTATATTTTTTAATTTTAAATGAGAACCTATTTTCTGGTATTTCTTTTCGCGATTTAAATCAACAGTAAGTGTAAAAAATTCGTTGATTTAAATCAGGTCAATCCTGGTTTGTAATAGTGAATTATCACGGATGAATAACCTATAGTATTTTACAAAAATTCAAAGCAAAATATCCTAAAAACTAGAACAATGGTTAAATTAAACAAAGGTCTCAAATATTTAAAATTAAAATCTAGTTACATATATATTATAGTTACGTATAAAAACGAACTACAACGCTTCGTACAAAAAAAAACGCCAGACAATTTGTTTTTTATAAAAGTTAAATCCATAAAAAAACTAACAACTTTTTGTCTAAATAACAAAATAAAAATGTACGAGTAAGTATATGGATTACAACAAGTTAGTAAATCTGGGTTAAATTTAATGATATTGCGAGCTTCATAAGTAACATCGTTTAATTAAAATCTCTGCATGTAATGTGTAGCATAATGTACAATATAGTTAAAACGGTATTTGTAAATAACATCGTTAATAATTTCTAGATAAAATCAGATTGTTTAGAGTTTATTTATAACGTTGTTTGCATGTTAACAAATTAAGATGTAAGAGATTCCTAATTCTCAAAGCGAATAATAACAAAATACAGTTAAACATAATTTTTTAGCCAAACAAAAATGCTCAGGAAAGATTAATATTAATCCTCCAAATGCTGCATCTAATTATTTATTATAGGATGATTCTGTGAATTTAGGAAAAGAATATTAATTAAAAAGGATAATTTTTAAAAGCTTCAAACATCACAGTGAAACACAATATTTTCATTAATTCAAACAACAATTATGATTATACAAAAGAGCAGCCAATTAAAATGCATAACTACACACGTAAATGCAGGACACACGACAAAGCAATTAAATTCACTTAATAATAATATTTTATTGCATTTCCTTATACGTCCTAGTAAACTACGTAAAATTTGTTTAGTTCGTTCTGTGATACTTAAAGCTGGTTCCGCTGGGAATAGAATTGTAAAGCGTACCAGGGCGGATGTGGCGAATTAATCGGGTTGTGTTCATTATCAGTTAAATCGAATCTGCCACAAAGTATCTGGATGATTATTAGATTACTTCGACCGGATGTGGGAAGTCAAAATTTTTGTATTTTAATTCGTTTAGATTGTTTTGTACGTGTTAATACTGAGTGCACCTAACGGCAGCCTCTCGGTTTATACAGTTTGAAATAACCGTGGCGTGCGTAATTCTATTGACTAAAAAATCGCAGTGGGATTTGTAATTGTTAGTTAATTAAGTCATTTCAAACACCATACTTTACCAATTCGAATTTATAACATATTATAATATACAATAGTTTTTCTTCTCAAATCTACAACCAGTTTTTACATTCTAAAATTAATAACTTTGCAACAATTTAATGGAAGAGTAGGGAAAAGGAGAAACGGGGCGGAAAAAGTAATAGGCAAACACGGAGAAAGCAGAAGAAATAACAACGGGGAAAGGTTAATAGACTTCTGTACAATATATAACCTAATAGTGACAAAAAAAAAAAAAAAGTTTTACGAGCACAAAGATATCCACAAATATACTAGACAAAAACCATCAACGGGGGAAAAATCTATAATAGACTACGTGCTAGTAGAGAAGCAACACATGCAGCTCACTAAAATGTGAGAGTTAAAAGAGGGGCAGAAGTAGGTATACACCGACCACTTCCTAGTAGAAGCAAAAGTCAAAAGACCGAGGACGGACAACACAGAAGATCGGGAAGAACAAAACGGAAGTCAAGAAATAACAAGAACATACAAATTGAGAGAACAAGAAGTGGCAAGAAAGTACGCTCAAATGGTGGATAGATTAATATCAGAGGAAATGACAAATATAAAACATATGACAGCTGAACAAATATGGCAGAAGTTTAAAGGAATAATCACACACGCAGCGAGAAAAACATGCGGAACTAGTAAACAAAGAAACGAACAACACAAAAGAACGAGCTGGTGGAACGAAGAAATAAAAGCACGGACACAACTAAAGAAAAATACATGGAAAGAATACTTGGCGAACAGGACAGAAAATAAATACAATAAATACAAAGAACAAAGAACAAAAGTGAAGAATATGGTATACGAAGCAAAGGAGAAAGCATGGCAAGAATTTGGAAGGAAGATGGAGGAAGATAGTAGACAAAATCAAAAACTATTCTATCAAGTATTAAAAACACTAAGGAAAGGGAAAGCAAAAAGAGTAACAAGAGTAAAGAATAAACATGGGGACATAACAAAAACGAACTCGGAAACTATGGACAGATGGAAGGAGTACTTTGAAGACCTGCTGGAAGCAGGTCCGGAAGAAGACAGCACACAGCTGGAAGACGAAGAACAAAACATCAGAGAAGGGCAGTACGAAGATGAAGGAAAGATCACTAGAGAAGAGATGGAAGAGGCCATAAAAAAGATTAAGAACGGGAAAGCCCCGGGCTGCGACAAGGTCACATCAGAAATGATCAAGGAAATGGGTGAAGAAGGAAAGAAATGGCTGCTGGAAATTTACAATAAAGCATGGAACGAAGAAATAATACCACAAGACTGGGAATAAGGACAAATGTAGTACCCATACACAAAAAAGGATACAACAAACAGTGTGATAACTATAGAGGCATAACATTATTAAGTATCCCACTCAAAGTATACGAGCGAATAATAGAATCAAAACTGAGAAGCAAAACAGAACATACACTGGAAGAGGCGCAGAGTGGTTTCCGCAAAGGAAGAGGTACGCAAGACCACATATTTACCATCAAAGAAATAATTGCCAAAAGACTACAATATAACAAAAAAACATTTCTAGCATTCCTGGATTTAAAAAAGGCGTTCGATAAAGTGCCAAGAAGAAAAGTATGGGAAAGCCTAAAGGGGTAAACCCAAAACTGAGAAGAGTAATAAAAAACTTGTATAACAACACTAGAAATGACGTTATAAGCAACAACACCAGCTCCAAGGAATTCATAACGATGAAAGGGCTGAGACAGGGAGGGGTGATGAGCCCAACGCTATTCAATCTCTTTACGGATGAAATAATAAGGAAATGCCAATTAGGATCCAAAAGAATGCATATAGGATATCGAAACCTACAACCAATAATCAATATACATATCAGAATGTGCGTTCGCAGATGACGTAGTAATTATAACAGAAAGCGAAGAAGACCTACAGAGAAACCTAATTGTATGGAATAAGATACTGACAGAAAATAAGATGGAATTAAACACGGAAAAAACAAAAATATTGGTGGTAAGCAAAGAAGGACACAGCATAGAGATAAAACTAAACGACAGGCTCATAGAACAAACACAAAAATATAACTATCTGGGAGTGACAATAGACGAACAAGGTAAACAAGAAGTAGATATAACAGAAAGAATAGAGAAAACAAACAAAATATTCCACGTGATGAACAAGTCTTTCATAAGCAAGAGGGAAGTGTCAAGAAAAACAAAACTGAGCGTGTTTAAAACAATATTCAGACCGATATTGACATACGGATCTGAAACCTGGGTAATGACCAACAGGATGAAGAGAAAAGTGGAAGCAACAGAAATGAACTTCTTGAGGAGGGTCAAAGGAGTAACACTCAGATATAGGGTAAGAAGTACACAAATCAGAGACGAGCTTGAAATAACCCCAGTGACAGAATTCATAGAAAACCGACAACTGAGCTGGTGGGGATACCTCCAGAGAATAGAAGAAAGCAGAACGGTGAAACAAATATGGGAGGCCAAGACCACAGGGAGAAGAAGCAGAGGAAGGCCCCAGGAGACAAGGGACAAGATGATAGGGAAGATACTAAAGTCAAAGGGCAAAACATGGCAGGAAGCAAAGGTGATAGCTAAAGTGAGAAAAGAGTGGCGAAAGTTTGTGCACAGTGTATAACGCAAGTGAGGAAAACTGACAGAGTCAGATCGGTAGAACAAAAGCGACGATCAGTAAAACCCCATTAGTGTAAGATAGGAATCCAATTTATTTAGTTTATAGTAATCATTATGTCAAAGTAGTTAGTTAAGTTATGTAAATATTGTATCATCCTACACCAATTGGTAACAGGGATCTTGATTATAATAATAATAATAATAAATAACAATTTAATTTGAAAGAGGTACTATTCAGTGCTAAGAATTACTGTGAGATTTGAGCAGAATAAAATAGTTCCAAGTGTAATTTTCAGTATTTTTAGAAGTGTAATTATTTAATTACACTCGTATAAAACAATGATCTTCACATAATACATGACTGCGAATATAACAGTAAAATATTCCAGCAATAATTTACAAGCTGAGTGGGCAAATTTCAAATCCAGATAAAAATTCCAGAAGCTGTCGAAATACGAATGATTTGATAATCTACCAATATTTAACAAAATTCATCACTGCTAATTACGATAACGAGTTGTTAATGAATGCCAATAAATGCGCATCAGCATTTAACGGACATAAATAATTTAACTAATTTTAATTCATTGCACATGCAGTGTCATAACTATGAAATAATGCTTTCCAAATATGAAGTATATTAGTTACGTAAGAAACCAGAAGCTGCAACATATTTAATGCAGTTGGGAATTACTTAAGTACAGTATATACATAGATCACTTATAATGACTTCGGATGTAACAAGGAACCTGTTTTTGTAACGTACCTACTGCTAAAAATTGTGCGAATTTTACCTAATTTGAAACCATCCAACTAAGAAACGGCTGATGTTTCAGAGAATCATAACATTGTTTTACGCAATAAGAACTTTTATTCGGCCGAAATGTACCTGGGAACACGTGCGAATCATTAATGGATTGTTTTACGAATAGCTACACTAAAGTTCGGCTAATACGAATCCGCGCAAAACGAACTGTCGGTTATTACGTACTAAATTCTAAATCCGAGGGCCTGGTTTTTATGACGAACTTGCTTTTGTTACGTCCAACTTTAAAGTGTTATTTTAAAAAACTTCGTTTAAATCGAACCTGTCAATTAAAATATGAATAAACAGGTTTCATGGGTACACCCTGTAATTTTCATTGCAGCTGCATATCCATGGTTCAGTCGAAGTGATCTTAGTTTTTTTAATTAAGTGGGATTTTGTTACCTTGCAGAAGCAGAACCGAACCAATGCGAAAATTATGTAAAACTCGGCGTCGTCAGCAAAATGTAAATAATCGTTTACGTTACATGGTACAAAATTATCTGTGATATGATAGAAACCAAATTACCGTATGTCGCTAACGAAATCTTCGAAGTCTAAGGTAGGGACCTTTTGGAAGAATAAAATAAAAATTAAAGAGGATTCTCTGTGTTAACTGTAGATACCGCCACAGAATGCATGTGTTATTGCTTGTTCCTTTAATAATTTCTATGTTTTATTAAATATCGTAGGCACAATAAATTCTTAATTTTCGAGACCTATTTCATATGTGTTGTTTTTACGAGCCCCACTTATAACGAACTAAGTACCTTACGGTTCGTTATATCCGAACTCCATTATTTATCATCTTATAGTGTAACATGAGGGATTTTGGTAAATTATTATTATTTGCTATACATATAAGCTTTGCTCACATCACGGTTCATGTGATTTTTTTTATTTGGTTTTTATATCATTTTACAGCAAGTCTATACCTATGCGCAAACTTTTTGTATATCAAAAACAAATTGAATATCCATGTATTGAAGAAATATTTACACTTAATTTACGATTTTTCTGTGTAATATTCATTGATAAAGCCCATATAATGTAAATAATTTAAATTGTTGCTCTTACTCGAATACGAGTTTCCGATATATCGACGTAATTTTCAAAGGTATCTTGATCATCGTTATAAATGATTTCTACTGTATTCAGTTTATTTATAGTGAAATTTATTGGATTTTCGAATATTTTCTGGATAGCTTTCATGTTTCTATCAACAATCTAGCAAAATACAATTAAGATTTATCTCAGAATCAAGCAGATAAGTTATTCACACCAACGGATAGTAAACTGGGGTAGCATGTCCATCCGAAAGCATGACATAATATCACGAATGTCACGGAACGTCCCGAAAAAGTTCTTACAATGTCTTCAATGACCAAAAGATTTTTCATGTCAATAATGACCAAAAGCCGTTACCGAAGTATGACGTAGAAATACCATCTTGTTAGGCGAAGAAGTTATTTTATTGTTAGCAATGACCAGAAGGTCTTAAATGTTACACAATATGAGGAAATAAAAGCCAATGTGATTAAAGGCAATACTTAATTGTGTCACTGAGGACAATGACGAGAAGAACAAGAAGATTTTTTAGTTGCAAGAACTCATGATTTTTTTGTTGGTGTTGCCAACCTAACTTAGCTTACGTCCTATACAAAAACCTCTTCACCTAACAAATTGTTATTATTATGTCATACTTTGGTAACACCTCTTGTTAACTGGCAATAACCAGAAGGTCTTAAGTATTACACAACACTTTTTTCAGGTAAATAAGAGCGAATATAATTAAAGACAATAATTAAATTGGTACTGACGACAACCACCAGAAGAAAAAGGAGTTCGTTTTTTGGTTGCCTAACTGTTGTCTTTTTTGTTGAAGATAACTAGACAAAAACGTCTTCACTTAACATTGCATCATTATTATTTCATACTTTGGTAACACCTCCTGGTCATTATTGAGCAACACTGACCAGAAGGTTTTAAGTAAAACACAAGACTTTTATTTAAGTAAATTAAGGCGAATGTATTTAAAAGTAATAATTAAATGTGTCGTGGACGACAATGACTAAAATAAAAAGAAGTTCGTTTTTTGGTTGCCCAACTATTATTTTTTTTTTATTGACGTTGCCAACTTAACATTACTTTTCTCTTAATAACTATACAAGAATTTCTTCACTTAACAAGGCATTATTATTGTTATACTTTGGTAACCCCATTGGTCATTGTCGACCAGCAATGACCAGAAGGTCTTAAGTATTACAAAAAGTTTTCTTGTGGTAAATCCAAGCGAATGTAATTAAAGGTAATAATTAAATATGTTACTGACGCAATCACCAGAAGAATAAGAAGTTGCATAACTTTCGGTTTTTTATTGGGGTTGCCAATTTTTGGGGTAACTATACAAGAACTTCTTCACCTAACAAGGCATTACTATTACGTCATTCTTCGGTAACACCTCCTGGTCCTTCTGGCCATTGATGACTTTACGAGAATTTCTGTATAACCTTCGACGACATCTAGCATATTAATTACGTCATGCTTCGGATGTACTGCAATCCTGCCGTATTGCTACTCTGGCGGGACATTAAATAAATCGTTCCTAGGTTTACATCACGAACAAATCGACATTAGAGCATTTTTTTATTGCCTTGTTAATAAATTAAATATTTCATTAAGCAAACTCAAACTGGGTATTTTCGAATCTTCCATCAATGGTTGTTAAAATAATTGATTCCAATTTAAATTTGCATCGGGATTAATCGAATTTGCAGAAAAAATTGCCGATTCTATAAACAATATACAGCCCTGATTAAAAACAAGTCTGTTTTTGTCATATTCGTCATTAAGCGTCGACTGTTAATTAATCATATTAATGAAGGGGAAATTTTGCCTCCATTTAAAAACGGAGGATAATCAACCGGGGCTGTTGTCGTTATCCTTATATCCTTAGAGAGACGCCCACGAAGACAAAATATTTTTAACCTTATGACATCAAATGCTAATTAAAAATTAATTTAAACCGTGAGCTAACGATATGACCTCAGACTTTAATATCGATAATTTCTATCAAAACCGTATCCACGATCGGATGGACTATATTTAGATACTTCCACTGTACGAAGCCAGAAACGAAAAAGGTGCAACCATCAAATTCGCAATAAGAAGTGCAACAGCAGTGTGACTTCAGTGACCTTGATCACGCGACGTAATCAGGGGTTCACGTGACTAAATGGCAGCCAAATTCACCAGCTGGCGGCTTGGCAACCGTTCGAAGGTACAACTCGTTGCAGATGCGGATTTCTTTGCAAAATTTATCTGCACCGATACGAGAATTTTAATTTTATTATTCATTACAATAAGAAAAATATTTTAGAAATTAATTTTTTATGGATTTACACATTTGAAAAAAAAAGTAAATGAAAAATTATGCTTAGAAAAATTACACCTCCGAACAGATTTCAACCACTAATCTTGTAAGTCGTTACAACAAAAATACTATCGATTTTGTTTTCTGGTCCTGAAATAACTATCATAAATTCTTCAAAAGCTTCACTTTTTAAGTATTCTAAGTAAAAATTGCAGAACATGTGTTACAAATTATTTGATCTTTTTAAAAAATCTATCAACGATTGATTTAGTACAGACGTTTTTAAATTTTATTATACAAGGTATTTTATAGCATGAACTTCTTGTGTTGCCAATTTCTTACAGAGATAAATGTTCATACATGTAACATCATAAAACATGAATAAAGATTAAGATCAGACTTTTACAGATTCCAACATAAATATTAATATCATGCGATCAAATAAATTTGATATCTAATAAGCCATGAAAATTCCGATTAATCTAAACGTTGGTCGTATTTTATGAGCTGATAATTTTTGACCTTAATTCTACTCTGGTTTACAGCGAGCGAGTTCCAGGCCTATGGATGCCAAGTATCTGATTCCTATGGTAATTTACCACTGTGTGATAAGAGTTTTGCCGAACCCAAGAGATTTCCACCCCTGCAAAGGATTTTTATCGTTACTTAAGATTTGATTTTGTATCTGAGAGAAGGCATACTTTCAGAATTTTTTACATTGGAACAAGTACAAGTTACAATAATTTATGGTGGAAGAGGAATAAAAAACTATTGTTTTGCTTATTAAACTGAACAATTCCATAATTACTAATTGTAATTATTGCTTTACAAATACTTCAAATTGTAATGTAAATTTAGTAGTAGGGCGAGAAAGTTGTCTCGTATAAAATTGAGACCGAATTACGTTTATCCAGAAAATTAAAGAAATGCTACTTTAAATTGTCGTCCAGTGGCGGCTGGTCCATAAGCGCTGCGACACTGCAGCACCCCCAGAACAAAATACGGAAATTAATTACCTATTAAATTTGTACTTGAAAATATCAATAATATAACAATCATTCAATATTTTGCATAATTATTACATAAATTTAATTAATTAAACCGCTTTTAAAAGGAATTATTTTAACCGAAGCTGTAGATTCCATTCAGAGACGCTGCGATATATAAAGTGTCGGAACCGTATACCATACGCGGAGGCTTGTTTGCTATTAATAGCACATGTAACAAGGTGCGCGAAAACTGCTTTCGGGACAGCGTCACCTGATTCACTAGTTATTTATAAGAATAACCGGCGCGAAATCTGCTGGTTCCAGCGTCGGCATTATTTTGTTTATTTGCGTAGGATAATATTTTTATTGTTTTCGTTGAGGGTGAGCAATAAAATATTGTTTTCTTTTCTCGTACTTAATTAACATTTAAATATTTGTTACACAAAAATACAATTAAATAATAAATATTATTTTAAATGTGTTATGATGGATGTTACTGTTGAATATACAGGGTGGGTTTTTGAAAACGAAACAGAGCGAATAACTCTCAGGAAAATTATTTTTCCGAAAAACGCTGAGACACGTCGATTTTTGATCGAAGGGGGACATCTTTTCACATAAATTTCTTGTTACAGACTTTACCCCCCTAGGGAGGGGGGGCAACCCCACAAAAATATTAATAGGGAAGGAGGGTTAAGTGACACATCATTTGAAAGGTATTCTAATTCTCTACACAACCGTGTTTTATTTTTTGAATTTGACCGATTAGTTTCTGAGATACAGGTTGTTAATAAAAAAACCTACTCTTTACAAATTTATTTGCAAACGTTTTTTTTCTCCATCTTTTTCGGTTAATGGCACCGTCAATCGTCATAATTGTCGTTATTGGTCCGATTATATCGAGAATAATGAGAATTATCTCGAAGACCAGTTGATATTCCAACAGGATGGAGCTCCCCCACACTACGCCCTGCCTGTTCGGCAGTACCTTGAACGTAGGTTTACGAATCAGTGGATTGGGAGAAGAGGCGTCATAGAATGGCCTGCGCGATCGCCGGATTTGTCTCCTTTGGACTTTTTCTTGAGGGGTCACTTAAAGTCCAAAATTTATTTCACTCAACCTACTTCCCTTCAAGATCTACGCCAACGCATTGTCAACGAATGCCGACAAGTTACTCTAGAAATGTTACAAAATGTGCGTGAACGCTTTTTACAAAACTTATATTATTGTATGGAGACTGGAAGTCATCAATTTGAAAACTTAATTGGCTGACATGTAGTAATTTGTAAAAAGTAGGCTCTTTTATTTACAACCTGTATCTCCGAAACTAATCGGTCAAATTCAAAAAATAAAACACGGTTGTGTAGAGAATTAGAATACCTTTCAAATGATGTGTCACTTAACCCTCCTTCCCTATTAATATTTTTGGGGGGTTGCCCCCCCTCCCTAGGGGGGTAAAGTCTGTAACAAGAAATTTATGTGAAAAGATGTCCCCCTTCGATCAAAAATCGACGTGTCTCAGCGTTTTTCGGAAAAATAATTTTCCTGAGAGTTATTCGCTCTGTTTCGTTTTCAAAAACCCACCATGTATTTAAAAAATTACATTTTACCAATTGTCATTACGTGAAAAAATTGAAATAAAAAATAAAGGTCGATGTACGCCAGAGGTTTTTATTCATTAAACTTAAACAGCAGTTAGTAAAAACAAAATAGTTATTTATGTATCAAGAGCGTAAGGATATCGATTTTAGCCCACGGTACATAACATACAATATTTTTTGCACTGACGAAGATTTTATTTAAATTTGTTGATTTCTAATTTCTAATAAAAATTTTCTAATGGCGTTTTTAAAAATCTCCAATTGACGCATTCACGGCAAGAGTGATTTTACAAGTTAGGTATAAAAATTGTTTTGTAACTAAGGTAATCTACTTCTTTATTAATTTGTTGCGGGCGTAAAGTGCGCTCGCGGTCTACAATAACCCTTCTTCGCGGGCGTAAAGTAATAACTTTCCGCCGGGGAGTGCAAAAAATATTTTACCAGATCTTTTAACAAGGACTGGCATGAAAAAATAAAATGGTTGCCTGGTTGCCAAATTAGAAATGCTCTATTTTGTTTTCCTTGCTTACTTTTTGACTACGATGCTGTATTGGAATGAGTGTGGCTGAGAATGGATTTTATGTTTTAATATTTCATTTTCCTGTAAGCTAATTTTTTTATGAATTGAGTACAATTTCGATTTGTTTTGTTTTACTTAAAAAGCACATTAAAAATATCAAGGATCGTTACTGGTATGTATATTTCGAAAGCTACAGCACCCCCATGATTTCCAGTCACGAGCCGCCACTGTTGTCGTCGCAAAAATTTTACAATAAATACAAGTAATTAAACGTAGAAAGTCACTTTATATGTATAATAATAAAAATAAGTTACTCAAAATGAAAGAAAACCTTATATCTACCATATGTCCCGTTTTAAAACTTAGAGCAACTACAATCTTAAATTTCAGTCTACATACTTCTATTATGGATTTTAGCAGATGCAGCGGTGCGCGTTCATAATTATTTTTGAATATAATGCAGTAAATAATTAAATAATATATCTAATTCAAATAATAACAAAAATTGTAGCACTTATAATAACGAATTGTAACGAAATACATCATCGCTGGGCAAGTTCTCGAATAAACTCGAAGTAATGAGCGATTTCTGGGGCTCTCAAGATGTGTACGCTTACGTGAATCTAGAGATGCGTTCAAGGAGCGGACTATGTCCGCTCAGTTCAGGTTAAATATAAATAGTAGCGGTATAAAAATCGACCCTTTCATTGTATATAAATTACTGTACTAATTTCGTTAATTTGATTGCTTTTCTATTATTTATGGTTATAAAATTTGTTATTAGTTGTTTTGTTTTTAATTTTTAAGTAATGAACAATTCACACAACCCAGCAAAAATTTAAAATCGCTTCAGTGTCCTCTGAACATAAAGATATGATAGACTACCTGCTACTTCTAATAATTGTTAGGACGCATATATGTATTGGGCAAACAAAAACATATTCAGAAAAGAGGATTAAAAACATAAGTACAGTGAAAGAACTTTTAAAACTGGGCACAAATTTGAATGGGCATCAAATTTGGAATTTTATATGGTGGGAACTGTTGGGTGAAAATAACAATTTGGGCTTTCAAAATAACCGTGAGTGTAAGAGTAAGATAAATAAATTAATCGGGAATTTAGGGAATAAACTTTTAATTGTAATAAATCTTAATAAAATCGATTAAGTTTTATTTAAAAAAATATATAACTGAAAATAAAGATTAGATCTTTAATAATCTTCTTCTTCTTCTTCAACATAATCCTTCTGCCCTTTACAGAGCGTCGGAAGAAAGCTGTTGCTTAATTGTTCGTCCACTTCCTCCATGCTTTACGGTCTTGAGTCATTTCCTTCATTTCTGCTAAAGTCTTCCCCTTGTTTTTTCCAATTTCTACTATTTGTTGTATCCATGTCTTCCTGGGTCTACCCTTTTTCTTCTTGGCTGTATTCCTTGCTACCGTGACTTTTCTGGGGAGTCTCTCCTCCTTCATCCTCATGACATGTCCGAACCAGTTCAATTGTTTCTTGTCTATTATGTTTACTAGTGTCTCAGTTTGTAAAGATTCCCTTATTTCCGTATTTTTTAACCTATCCAATTTCGTCACTCCAGCTATTTTCCTGAGTATCCTCATTTCCATTGTTGTGATTGTATTGTTATGCCTTTTAACCCTAGTCCATGTTTCACTAGAATATGTTAGAGTTGGAACCACTATACTACTTTACTATACTACTATATTTTAATAATGAAAGAGTAAAAGTAAGAACATCAGAAACTACCCGTGTTAAGAGTTCTCATTAAATACCAATTATAATATCATAACATTTTGACAACACAACGTTTAAATTTTAATAAATCAAAACTAATATCACATCAATTTATTATTCTGAATATTAATAAAACAGAGGTTGTATAATAACACCTCAGTATATTTATTAAGTTATCTAGTTGAAAAAAGAGGAGCCTTCAACTTAGGGATTACAGAAAATAGACAAAAAATTTGCTGACAAACGTATATTTACCGAGGAAACCTTGTGGTAAAATACATAATTCATTTCTACTTATTTATTTTAGTAAATTCTATTTTCTCATCTTCGCTAATCCAATGTAAAATTTTGTTTTTAAAATTCTTCATTTTTGGCAATTACCTTCAATGAACATTATCAATTTGTTTAAATAACAATATTATATGAATCTCATGCCAATACAGAACAAACGATAGAACCAATTTATTTCACGTCATCGGGGTTTAAAAGCAGCTTCTCAAAGAACTGCTCTCGTCCCGGTGTTATTAGACTTTTACAGTTTTACACTTTGTAAACCAATTGCGACCCATAGACGTCATCACACAGAGGGGAAATACAATAATAGGAACTGCATATAAATGCCAATGCATACAGCATACAGTGGATAAAATCTTAATTTGCAATGCTGTTGGTATTAAAGTTGTACAAATCAAAACTCACTGATAACGATTTTTGATTTGATTAACAATTGTTTTATTTGTAGTTAAATTATTGCCTAATCAAATAAATATAGATAAAATCAAATAGGCGTTAAAAATTCCCAATGCATCTGTAATTACTAATTAATCTCAGAAAAAATAAATTAAGAAGTTTACGGAACAAAATACATTTTACAATAAACAATGAGACCACATATTCTGCATGAGTAATCAAATACACGGTTTATTTGATAATGCTGAATGTGGTATGTATGACGTTTACACATACATACATACATAATTAAATTTTGCATTTCATACGAACAGTGGCAGCTTGTCAGAAAAATCTAATTTCCATTTATGATGCCATAATTCCAATTACTTGGCGTCTACATATTAATAAAATGATTTTTATTCTCGGCAATCAATGAACATTTTCTGTTACCACTTACTAAAAATTCAAAACAAAGCTAGAAATTGTTGCTATGGTCCAATTTTTGAGCCAGGTATTGCACGTCATCAATAAATTTTATGACATCATAACTTGGTACGTCTACATGAAGTTTCAAACGATTTACAAATTTTATAACCTAAATTTTCTGTTGACATTTTCCTATTCTATCGCAATGACAATGACATACAACACGATCTGTCAAAAATTTGTAAGTGAAATAATATAAACATGCCAAAAATAATACTAACTTTACAAAAAGTAAATATGAGCTAAATTAGAAAATAAAACCCGATGTTTTTCTTATTTTCAAAAATTTATAGATCTTGTGATTAAACACGGCTGCCCAATCTTAGAAAACTACTAAAATAATTTATATTTAGCAATTACATTTTGTATTTTTTTCTCGCGCATTATTGGTAACGCCGACCGTTGATCATGTGATTGATGACGCGCATTACCTGAATCGCCAATTCGACTATAATTATAATTACATACGATGATAGCCATTTTTTTTTAATCTGACAAATGCATCATACTACAACAGTTTAAATTAATATCTTTCAGTAAAAATATAATGAATCTGGGAAAATTTTTATACGTCCTACACGAGTTGAAGATTAATGAGCGAGTGCATACATCACAAAAGATAAATTAAACCTTACGTAAAAGCGTGAAACAGTATGAAACTTACAAGCAAATTTAATTACTTGCCAACAATGCTCATATATAAAAATAAATTAACATCATACCTAACTAACAACATATCGCGAATAATAAATAATTTATCAACATTTGTAGCAACGGTTAAACGATTTTTCACACTTAAAAAGACATGTATATGCATATAGCGCGGTATATAGCCGACAATTTATGAAATGACTGCACTGTAATTAGGTAATTACGTAGGTTTGCTAGATTCGAGGTGTTTTATCTGCAGAATATTTTAATACTAACTGCAAAATGCGATTAAATATAACGGCATATACCGTCTGTCAATGAAAAAAAGCACAAGGCTTGGCCATAGAAATTTATAATTTACAAACAGCTTATGATTTCTAGGTTAGGCAGTGGCGTACCTAGCTTTTGGAGGCGGAGGGGGCAATATGTCTTGAAGGCGCCTTAGGACCCTTAGATATTATAGGAAAAAAATGACAGGCGAAAATTTTAGTTTGGGCTAATTTTAGGAGCGCGTTTTTGGTCAATTTTTTGCACTTGAACAACGATTTTTTTGTTTTTTTAAATATACCAGTTCTAGTTCAGTTAAAACAATTTAAAACACGTTTTAAGCACGGAACATAATATAGGGTTTTTCAATAGGAGTGATATGTCTTGAAATTGACATAGCGGCCATATTTAAAATGTCAAAATTGTCTGTCGTTGTCAAGTGTGTTTAGTAAAGTCTGCAATTTCATCATGGAAAGATATACACCTCAGCAACCTTTGAGAATGGAGATTCCATTACTGTCAATGGTGAGCGGTACAGATCGATGATAACTAACTTTTTATGGCCTGAACTGAATGATATTGATTTAACTAACATCTGGTTCCAACAAGACGGCGCTACGTGCCACACGGCCCGTGAAACAATTGGTTTATTGCGTCAAAAGTTTGGTCAGTTGATTATTTCCAGAAATGGACCTGTCGAATGGCCTTCAAGAAGCTGTGATTTAACACCTCAGACTTCTCCTTGCGAGGTTATTTAAAGTCTATTGTTTATGAGAATAAACCAGAGACAATTGATGCATTAAAATTGAATATTCAACGCGCCATTCGTGACATAAGGCCTAATTTATTGAATAGAGTTCTTGAAAATTGGGTTCATCGAATTCGGTCTTGCAGGAGAACCAGAGGCGGTCATTTAAATGATGTTATTTTCAGAACTTAATTGCATCGATGACACTTCAAAATAAAATAAAAAATATTGGTCTATTTCTATTTGCTGTTGTTTCATTTCAATTTAAAAACATATCGCTCTTATTGAAAATCCCTTTATAAGCAAATCTTTACTCCACAAAATCAAACTGCAAATTGTCGAAATGAAAAACAGAACACTGCCCTATTCTTTTTAATTTTTTATACATTACGTTTCCATTTTGACGGATCGGCGGCTCTTTTAAAAATAAAGTTGCACATAAAAAGGGTTCTTTGCCGCCGCGACGTAAATCGTAAATAATGTACTTTTTTATAAATATATCGGGAAAGACGATATGATGACAAAGGACAAAAGTTGCCGCTGCCGACGCCCACCAGTGCGACGGCATCGGCAGGTTTCTAGATAATTATTTCTTTGTATAGAAAATTAAAGCGGCTACACCGCCACTATTTAAGAATATTTAAAATGAGTGCAGACATTATTTATCAGGGCGGTAAAAAATAAAATAAATACAATGTGGGGGCTCGGTTGTTATAAGGAATATAAAGATCTTGCTCACTGTGCCATTTTTATTTTATCACGTCTATAAAATTATGTAATAAGAATAATTATTATATTTTTTATTTTGGTTGAATTAAAAAATGAAATATCAAAAAAATGCACGGCGCCGAAGCCGCGAAAAGGAAGAAGGCGGGGGGGGGCAGACTGCCCCCCCTAGCCCCCCCGTAGGTACGCCACTGAGGTTAGGTTTGCCGTTAGCGTGCAATAATTAAATTCCTTAGATCTTCTTTTATATTCTGATTAAAAGTAATTCACTCGTCTAATTGTTTTGTAAGCCATCCGTTGGTTAGCGTTTAGACACAGAGTGCAGTGCAAGAGCAAGCAACTAAACAGCATTGCTGTGTTAAATCTCTATAAAGGTGAAGTGATAAGGTATATTATTATTATTGACGAAGCTGTTGTAGTCGTAAATAAACCAACTTCTAAAGAAATGACTTCTTTTATTTCAGTTTAGACGATAACATAAGAGTAACATAACTAAGTTGCTATAAAATTAAATTATAATAAATAATCATTGGAATTGGAAAATAGTAGTATGCATGTATATAAAGGTACAAAAAACTATGTTCGAGTAAGAAATGAGAATTCAAATAGTTTTACTAGCACAGTAGGACTAAAGCAATGATGCATACTAAGCCCTATGCTGTTCAATCTAATGTTAGACGAAGCGGTCAAGAGATGCAAACCAGATAAAAAAGAATACGCAGTAGGATTTTGGAAACTGCAGGAAATTAATAACACAGAACTATGTTACACAGACGATATGGCTATATTTGGAGACTCAGAAAGAAACCTACAACATTATATCAACAATTTTAACGAACAGCTAAGAAACATACAAATGGAGGGAAATGTAGAAAACACAAAAATTTTTGTAATAGGCAATGAGTACAAACTGGATGCCATTAGAATAGATGGAGAACAGATTGAACAAGTAGAGAAGTTTACATATTTAGGAGGAATAAACAATAAAGGAAACCTAGAAGACGAGATAAACCCACGAATTGCAAAAACAGGGACTTGATTCAATTTGGGCAAAAAAGAAGTACTAAAAGTAGAAGTAGTAAAAAAGATAGCGAAACCAATTCTTTTAGCTGCGAAGTATACAGAGAAACAAGAGAACAAACACAATACAGCAAGGACAGCTTAGATGGATGGGACATATCCAAAAAATGGGCGAAGACAGACTAACAAAGAGAATATATGAAGCAAGAGAGCTGGGAAAAAAGAGAGAAAGATCAAGGATAGCATGGAAGGATGAGGTAAGAAGAGCAGCTGAATATATGGGGTGTTAAATGGGGAGATATCCGGAGAACCGCAGAAGATAGAAGAGAGTGGAGAAACATATGCAAGAAGACAACATAAACCCAACTCCATACAACCATAGTATAGAAAACTAATAGTAGCGACACTTCAAGCGGTTCTTTTGAAGTTTTTACACGCTAAGCGAGGGACCTTGACAGTGGCTGCCATGACGACAGCCGAAAATTGGCGCTAAAATTACAGCTGAGCAAAGCCAAGATAGGCTGAGCACTTGCCGCCACGTTCCTAGCCGAAATCTGCGGTCATACGTCATGGGCTAGAATCGGCCCTGCTTATTCGGTAAACTGTCGCTACTATTAGTTTTCTATACTATGATACAACCTTACACCGAAAGGTAGAAAGGTTTAAGGACTAAGTAAGTAAGTAAAATCCAAAGACCACCGTTTTCCTGAAGACACAAGCAATTCAGCTTTTCATACTGTTCAAGAATTTATAAGCATTTGTGGAGTTATATTGGCACATTGTTGGGTAATTCCGTTTTGCAATTTCTGGATATCGTTAATCCCGTATATGTTATTTTTCAGATAAGGGGACACAAAGTAATCCAAAATAGTCGCACGAAGAAAATTCTGGATTTTGTTTAAATTAATTATTCGATCGTCAAAAAATTGACAAATATAATCGATGGTTTGTTGAGGTATATGGGCAGTGGCGACACTTGCTGAAAATAGCTTTGCTGTACTTCGTCTTTATAAAGTATATTAATAAACTCAGTTATAATATTCCGGTGCCTCTCAGCAATAACCGTTTTGTGAAAGAATATAGGATCGATAATACGTCTTCGAGACACATGGCTAACCAAACTTTTAATTGATGCAACGCCGTTTTATGAAAAAGTATGGGGATTTCCAGCACACCATAATTTCACAATTTATGAAAGAATAAACACTGAAAGGGTTAACCAAGCCTTGCCAGAAAAAGGTTTTGGCAATTCATCGTTGTCCATTAGATGTTGTTGGAACCACTGGCAATACAAAATTCACCTATTGTTATATTATCATGTAAAGCAAGAAGTTGTATGGAAACAGTTTTAAATTCTCTTTAACTATAATGTGGTGCTTCCATTTCGACAAGTTATGCTTCTTGCACTATGAAATAAATTAACACATCTTCCAAGTGTATTGGTAAAGGCCTTCAATGAAAGCCATATCTAAAAAGTACTATCGAAATTCTACCAAATACATCACTGCACTTGAACGCCATTCCGCAAATAACGAGTGTTAGAAAACTCGTCTTATCAGTCACCTTTGAAAAAAAAATTAAGTGTCTTAGATCAGTGGCGGCTCGTGACCCATTTTGTAGATGAGGCGATAGATGATAATAATAATAATAATAATAATACAACATGACTTTACTCAAAGAAGACACCATGGATTTGAATTACATTTTTATGTTTTGTACATTAAATCAATTCGCCTATTTTTCAATTTACTAAACATATCTATAATGTCATCATGAAAATTCGGAGTTTTCGCCAACTCACTAAGAAGCTCTTTTTCAATGGATAGCATTCCTAATGCTGACAGCCGGTCCTCAGACATAGTATTCCGTAGGTAGGTTTTAATTCTCTTCAAGCAGGAAAAATTTCTTTCTATTTGAACTGACGTAGCAGGAATAGTTAAAATTAAACAAACAAGTTTATACGTTTCTACAAAAACCTCTTTTAATTCCTCTACCTTTTTGAAAAATGCCATAATGTCGTTATTACGAAATTCTGAATCTTTATAAATATTTACTAATTCATTTTTCAAAAGCGATTTATTAAAAATATTTGGATAGTTTGTAATTAAACACGAGAAGGCCTCTTCTGGAAACATCTTGTCGTTATCAACCATTTTTTGTGAATCTACTAAGCTTAAAAACTGTAGTTTTTAGAGATCCGCAAATCGAATATTTAATTGTGACACGATACAGTCTATTATTTCATAAAACAGAACTTTATATTTTTGAAACAATTCTTCTTCAGAAAGAAGTTCATTTTTTCTTCCCGTTGGCAGACCGGTTAAATCTTTCGCGATGTTATATATTCTTTTAATTTCCTCTTCATTTCTCAATTTAGAAATGCGCATCATTGTGATATTTATTTGAGAAGAGCAATATTTAATATCTAAATGTTTTTTCTGTAATATTTGATATAATAAATCAGTTATTTCGAAAATTTCTTTATACACAAATGCTAAAAAAGCAAAGTCAAAATCTGAAAAATGTTTAAGATACCCTATGGCCATACGAATTGATTCGGTTCCTGATTCTACATTGTTTATTATGGACTCAAAAACAGTAACAAGCCCGGACCAATTACTTGTTACAATTTCTAAAATTTTTGACCGAATGTACCATCTGGTATCATTTGCTTTGGGTATTCGTTTACCAATTATTTCACTCAAAACGACAGAACGCTTTGGTGACTGATGAAAATAAGTGGGAATTCCTGTAAGTGTAGCAAAAAATATGCGACTTTGGGAAATACAATTGGCACTTTGTTGCAATACCAAATTCAACCTGTGAGCACAGCAGTGCGTAAATAAAGCCAGAGGTGCTATAGCCTTTATTTTAGCCTGCAAACCATTAAGCTCTCCTGCCATTACACTAGCACCATCATAGCACTGTGCAACTAACTTATTTTGAATCGTCGCCTGCGTTGATTCAAAACGGGGTTTATAAAGCCTGCCGAATAGGGCCGTTTGACAGTTAATCGACTAGTTCAAATTTTCTCCGTGGCGCTACTTATCCTTTCACTGACAGCTGTATTTTTAATTTAAATTTGTTAATTTTGGGTTATTCGTTTAGTTATACAACAAAAAGTACGTTCTAAAAATGTCTTTTTGCATCCCTCCTTGCTATAATTCTACAGATTTAGTTTTATATTTAGGCTAAATAACCAGTCCAATCCCTCGAAAGTCTTCTTGGTTTGTGCCGAGGAAAAGTAGTAAGTATCTGCACCCTTCTTACACTCTTATTTAGTTACTTTTTTACACAGTCTCATAAGGTTTTGAAAACCTGTCTAAAATTGAAATTTATATTGTAATACACTTTCGGGACTAAATATTAAACATCCAATAACCCGTATTTGTTGTAAATCGTAAAAAATCAAAGCCAGTTGACAGCTGTCAACATGGATAACTAGCGCCACAAGCAAGCAGTGGCAAAAATTTGCATAATGGCCATTTTTGCTATTCGGCAGGCTTTATAAACTCCGTTTTTAATCAACGCAGGCGACGTTTTGAATATCGAAGGGTTCTAAAATACTCGATATTAACTGAAAAAGACCGTCTGCTTTTTTATTGGCACTTACGTCAAAAAATCCAAAGAAACGCTCTTTCAATTTCCCATTAAAAACATATCTTACGCTAATACAACATTGAGATTTTTCAACTATATCTGTGGTATCATCAGCTTCAACGGCAAAAAAATATGATTCATTTATTTCTTTATTAATAACATTTTTTAAATATTGTTCAATGCAATGAATTAATTCATTTGAATTGTTTTAGATTGACCCGTGAAAATGTTCTGAAATTTATTGACATGATCAGTTAATTCCTGATTTCGCTTGATTACACAATTAAAAATTTCGCGAAAGTTACCCAAATTATGCGAAGAAGATGATTCATCATGACCGCGAAAAGCCAGTTCCTGTTTCCCCAAAAGTACCGTGACGTCAATTAAGTAGGCCATAAGCAAACGATTTTTCCTAACATTTTCATTGTACAGGATTATGTTTAAACGAGCATTTTCCTGAAGGGCATCCGCAATGGTACTTTTATTTTTTTCTAAACGTTTAAGTCCTACAAAATGTTGAATGTGCTCTTTACTTTCTTGATGCAATTTTAATGCCCTAGATAAGTTTTTCAAATCCGAGTAACCGGTGGTGGTCCAAACATTTTTCTTTGTGCTTAGAAGCAAGCACGGCCAACAATAAAAAGTTTGTTTATATGAACTAGCGCAAAGCCATTTGTGCAATTCATACCATGAACTATTAAACGATCTAGAAAAATCACGACCATGTTTTTTATCATTACTAAGTCTACTTATCTGTGGCGTAGGGCGGTTGATGGTTAAAATGTCTTGCTTTTCTGCTTGATTTCGCCTAGAAAATGGGATCTCCAAAAGCGACAGAACAATGTCATGGAATGGATTCATTGTTTACAACACCAAATCACGACACTGACACCTCACAGTAGCACTGTTCGTTCCCTAAGCACTAAACAACTGAAGAATTGTGAATAAATACTTAAAACTGTCTGTGTTTATATAACAATTCCCAACAATAAAACAGTTAATTCTGGATTACGTAAATACAAGAATTATGCAACGGAAAGTAAAACAGCCAACGTCCAAAACTACAAACTGCCAACTGTCGATGTGTCGATTATCTCGAAATTAATCTTAGGTCATATAAGAAATTAATCCATTAAGCACGTTTTGTTTTGCATCTTGCATTTTACGCGGACTTATTAATTCGCGAGACATGACGAATATAGCCGAGAAGCACCGATATCCAGCGCCTCAAATCTACGTTAACAAGGCGAATTGCAATCCTCGCGTATGATGAAATAAGCTGGCGATTCTAGGAATTTTACGTCATTTCTGAGGCGACCCAGTTGGTGCCTCGGTAAATTTCAGCAATCCTCTCAGTATTATGCATGGGACTCGGCGGCATGCTAATTGCTCAATTTAAACTAATTTAAAGTAAATTATTAGCAAAATCAAACAATTAAACAATTACCCCAAAAATAAAAAACAATTTGAGAAACAGATTAATGTCTAAGGTTGAAGGTGAGGCGGCGCCTCATTTGCCTCATCTGACGAGCCGCCACTGTCTTAGATTAATTCTTAAATATTCACTATTCATTAGAACTACTGACAGTTGTTGTCATTTAACTAATTGTGATTAAGTCTACTTGAAAATTAACTTAGGTGCCAATACAGGACATACATTTTAATAAGCACAGGTGACTCCTGATAAGGCGAGTTTTCTAACACCCGTTATGATTCAATTATAATTTATAATTTGTCCTTGTATCATGAGATTCATCAAAGAAGGAATTACATTAGACTGTGACTGGAATGCCACTGAGGTACCGTTGAAGACAACCTCACTCTATATTTGTTAACAATTAAAAAAAATAGCCAACAATTTTGCCACTTGTCAGTTACATATCAGTGTTGCCATTGTTAATGCAGTCACCAAGACCTACTCGAATTAATTCTTTTCTGGATTTCACCGTAACGAACCTGAACAAGGTTTGCTACCACGTGATTACCAGGAACCAAGAAGACAGCTTTTCAATGGTTTTTAAGGATGAATGCTGAAAGTTCACCGTTTCTCCCCCGTTTGTTATTTACAGAAAAGCGATATCCGCTATCCAGGAAATGTTTAATTTTCTTAATGCTCATAGAAGATAATCCTTATTCCATAACGGACGTCACAAACATCAGACCCTAAGTGTTTGGGTAGACATCACTGGATGTTTGTTTATTGATCCCTTTATCTTGTCTAGCAAATTAACGGATTTTTTATATTTAAAGTTTTGAAACAAGTATATTTCAGAACTTCTTGATAATCATCATCATCATCATCATCTGCTTCACGGTATAGGCCCGTCAGTCTGTTCCGGCTCAAATTGCCATCTCTTTCTGGGTCTCCCTTGTTCTCTTTTTTCCCTTGGTTTGTATTTCCATAACATTTTAGGAATTTTGTCTTCGTTCATTTTTTGTATGTATTCAATTCAGTCGATCTGTATCTTTTCACTAATTGGCCGAATTTGTAATTCGTTTTTATGTCTTCATTCCTGATATGTTCCAGTCGTATGCATCCTTTCACTGATCTTACGAATTTCATCTCGGCCGTTTCTATTTGTCTTACATCCTCTTTCCTTATGACCCAGTTTCCACATCCATATGCTAGCGACGGTACTGCCACGGACTTATAAAATTTTATTTGAGTGTCTTTTCTTGTTTTTTTTTCATTGTTCTTGTATCGCGCCACACATAATCTGGGTGGGGGGGGGGTAAAGGGGAATAGGATGCGAAAAATAATAATAGACCAAGAACATTTTCTTAACCACTCCTACTCAACTCCATGCTCACCTACAAGTGGTATTTCCTATTAAGTCGAGTAACCCTAGTAGAGATTGTGGTGAAAACCCCTTTAGATATCTAGGTTGATGTAAGACTATATTCCAGTGCCACACATGTGTTGGACAATTCAAGACAGTGGATTGTTCTAGGTGAGGGCAGTTGAAATTATGATACAACTGGCCCATCAATCTCATGTAACGAAATACTGTCTCCGACCTTTTAATAGAATACATTTAGAAGAGGCGACCATACAGCTTAAGGTAGCAGCCCTTCCAGTGCAAGATGCTGGTAACATCTTTAAGCGAAAACTTTTCCGCAAGGGATCAAAATTTACTCAAAAGCTCAAACTTCTTGAGAAAACACAAGGATGCACCCGTGGTTCATGCACGATGGTGTTCCGCCCTACTTCAGTATTGCAGTGGATTTCTTTTTACACAGAATTTGAAGTCACGTATAAATGTTGTATTAATACAGTAGGCATCCTTAGGATAAGGGATAACACAATTCATTATATCTTAGAATATAGAACGTATAGTTTTTGATTATAAGTACTTAAATCCCGAATGACCTAGCTTTTCCTTCAGTAGCCTGTAACATTTGGATACCAAACTGGTGTAATTTTGGTGAATAAAAAAAAACAAAGCTAACTTAGCACCTGTTCGTCTACGATTTACGCCTCTCCCTTGGATACAGCTGAGGAACGCTGTTAAAAGTTCAAAATAGTTGCGAAATGAAACACAATTAGCCTCTTGAACACCACTCCGAAATTATGATTAAAATATAATTTTTTTGTAGAAATCTGCATAAAAAATAGATATTTGGCATTTGTCAACCCAGAGTTCATCCAATAAATAAAAACGATATAAATAAATTTTAAAACACCCCAATTTCTAAAAAAAAAATGAAAATAAAATAATAATCTAGCCAATAATTTCCGCTTAATTTGTCTAACACGCCCTGGGTTATTTTTCCATTTTAATGTTCAGAAAATCGGGGCAACCTAATACAAATTTTATGAAATTAAGGATATTTATTTAATATTCTATGTACGGTAATAATTCCAGAATTCCACCCAACAAATGAATATCACTTCAAAAGTAATCTATAAATAAATCACATTTTTCATCAATATTTACCAAGCAATTCGAGAAACATCAATAAATGTGTGTTCGTTCATTTCTACCACAAATGATAAAATTTAGGTTAAAAATCACGTTTTGTACATTTTTATATGATTTTAGCTACTTATTTAAATCAAAAGCGTAAACACTCAACTGACGTCTTTAAAATATCCATTCAGGTAAGCTCATTATTTCCACAGAATACCTCCAATAAATTACTCTCTTAAAACTTATTTATAGCACAATCATTTACAAATAAGTAACTTACTATTTACTTATCAATATAATCATCCGTTTAATTTACACCTGAACAGCTGCTTCTGGGCACTTTACACAGTTAAAAGTTTTATAGATACTCCGTTAGCAACCATTCACTCTTTAACAAACAAGTGCATTTGCAAAATGTACATGTTTATCATCGACGTGAAGGTAAGAGGCAACTCGTGCTTGCATAAATAACTCTTGGAATTTGTCCGATTAAATAAACATTGAGAAAAACTGGGTTTTAGCGCAAACAGTTCAAACATCATTTTGTTATTTTCAGAATAAATCATGAAATATAAATTTTATATGGGGTATCAATATCTGTTACGAAACATGCCACTTTATAAATTGAATTTACTGTAATTATCTGTACTTTATGACTGAATTTATGGTTGAATCCGTTTAAAAGTAGTTCTGTAAATAAGTCCGTAATTATTGAAAACTTATTAAATGCGAGAGGGTAAAGACTGTTCGAAAATTGATTCTTTTGAAGGCCACTCAATATTACTCAATCTCGTTTTAATTAAATATTTCATGAATGTTACTTGAAAATTGTAAAGCAGCACGCTAAAGCAATCAGTATTTTTATAGTTTTTATAAAGAATGTTAGTTAACATGGATTTAGTGACACTATTTTTTTTTACCTAAAAACAATTAATTTTAATGTTTAATACCGAATTTTAACGTCACGATTAAAACTAGCAAGCAACCCAAATTAAATTGCTTTCTGTCAGATTAATAAACCAGCTTGAAATATACCCACAGCATACAAATCGCTGTATTACAGTGTTGCAACTAAATTTTCTTGGCAACTTTTCAATAATATCCGGGATGTTTTATAAGTACAAAAATCAACTGGCAATCGATAATAGTGCGTCAATAAAAGTGCAAGCAAAAATAACCAGTTTACTAACATGCCAATAATTTTCCCAGTAGTAAAAATACACACAATAAAATAAAATAAAATATTGATTGAAAGTTCAAAACTTAAAAAACGACCTTATTAGAAACTGCAATTAAAATTCGATGAAATCGCTTTTCAAAATATTTACTTATTAAACGAAATAAAAGCTGTGAAATTTCAAACCTTAATCGCCAGCCTTTCTACCTGTGGTGCAAGGCTATACTATTTCAAACAATTTGTAGAAATGTTTGAAACATAAATATAATCAACCAAAGTTTGAACTTGAAATAATTAAAAAATTATGTTTTTTTTTTTAAATATTGCCTTCAATCTCAGAGGCTCAAGCAAACTTAGTAAATTATTAGTGATAGTATAAACCGACTTAGGTACATATGTTAAGGTAATTTGAAGTTATAGATAATCCAACCAGTAAAAATAGTTTTGTTAAAAAGGAGTTCAATAATAGCCCATGGAGAGAAAAAAACAATCAAATTAAGCAGTTGGAGCAACTCGCCCTTCTGTAGATTAATTTTTTAATAGTTGAATAGGTTGCTTAATGGTTAAGCCTTTGCTTTGAAAACAAGAGGACACAGGTTCGAATAGCAGTCCTAGCCAGATTATTAGAAAACCGAAACAACTACGACGTCCGTTATACAGAGAGGCGAATGATCACTAATTGTTCTTGTTTTTATATCAAAATTATCTAAAAATGATAAAGATACTAAAAGACTTTGAATTTCATACTTTCATTAAAACACAAATATCAAATGCAACCAGGTTTCATTCAATCTTCTATGGGCCTTCACGTGTTTTTGGACCCTAAACTTCAGCGCAACATTATTCCGGCCCAGGGCCGGAATTACCTATGTCCTATGTCTTCAAACCAATGCTTTCTGAGTGGTAGCAACTTTTATAAAATATAGTTTTGATTAATATAATTCACTTAAGTAATCGTTCAAGCATGACCTTTTCGATTATGACGTAAAACTTTTCTTTGTCCGGCCTAATTAAATAGCAGTTTCAGCTGTGCTCCACATGGCGCCACTTACCGACAGATGCCATGAGTGTCAATTAATGAAATACTGGTCACGCGAATTAATAGCTAAGTTTCCAACCACAGACTGTAACTAACACCACAAGAAGGTGAGCAAACAGCGAAAAGCAAAAACGAGAAGGTTCGGGACTCAAATATCTGGCCCAATAAATAATTAAGTATTGTAAAAATGGCTGAAGGTCATACATATGCGGTGAAGATAGATAAGCCTTTGTGCTTATGCATAGTGTTCGAAGTGCACGTAGTATTTACTAGAAAACTTTGTAATCGCCATATTTCTTATTATTTATGATTGCCATTTTCTTGTTATAAAGTTTTTTTTGTTTAAAATAGTGCTCAAGTTTGTAAAAAATATTTCTGATTGTGGTAGATATGATTTATTTTGGCATTTATAATTAAATCTTTAAATATTATAGAAAAAGTTCTACTATCAGCATTCACTATTTGGAATATACTGTACGATCAAGCTTTTACCTTTGTTGTGCCATAAAATTCAGAAAATGTTTTGACTGGAATACCACCGCAGTACCCACTGGCAAAGTCAATCTAACTTTATATTTGTTAACAATAAAAAAAGAACCAATAATTTTATCAGTGCTGCCATTATTAATGTAGTCATCAAGACCTACTCTAATTAATTCTTTTCTAGACCTCACGGTATCGAACGTGTTTGCTACCACGTAATTGCCAAGAACCAAGAAGATGGGTTTTGAGAAAGAATGCTGAAAGTCCGCCGTTTATCCCCCGTTTGTTATTTACAAGCAAAGCGATATCGGCTAGCCAGGAAATGTTTAATTTTTATAATATTCATAGAAGATAATCCTCATTTCATTACGGGATTTAGAAACATCAGACTAAGTTCTTCCTAAGTGTACGGGTAGGCATCACTGGATGTTTGTTTGCTACCACGTAATTGCCAAGAACCAAGAACACAGCTTTTCAATAGTTTTTGAGGATGTAAGTATGTATGCCGAAAATTCAGTTTCCATCTTGTTTGTTAGTCACCGACAAAGCAGTATCTGCTAGCCAGGAAATATTTAGTTTCCATAATACTCGTGGCTGGATGGAAGACAATCCTCATTCCATTAACAGAATTTGAAAACCACTGGATAATTGCTAATTGATCCCTTTCTTTTGTCTAACTTAATATTTTATTTACATCTAAAGTTTTCAAAAAGTCTGTTTTAGAATTTCTTGGAAATGTTTCTTAATAAACAAAGATGTACGCGAGGTTTAGGCACGACGGTGCTCCGCCCTACTTTGGTGCTCCAGTTAACCAATACTCAACGAGTAGTTCCCTGAAAGATAGGGCAAAGTGGACCGATACCGCACCCAGTTGGCTCTACTGATACTGCCCCATTGAATTTCCTTTTATGGGGAATTTGAAGTACAGTCACGTGCTAATATTTTGTCATTGTTACATTTCAATAACGTTACACATTTATAACTTAGAATACTATCGCTTAAACATCGAATGACTTGGCTTTTCCTTCGGTAGTCTATAGTATTTGGATGATAAACTGATGTAATTGTGTTGCATAATAAAAAGACAAAGGTAATACCAGATTTGCATCTAAAAATTGCACACGGTTTACGCATCTCTTGTGGATATAGCTGAGTAACTCGATTAAAAGTTGAAAATGGTTGCAAAATGAAATATACGAGTAATTAACCAGGTAATTTTAAAGTAAAAGAAATTATTGAATTAGATGTAGGCTACTTCATTAATTGAAATAAATTATCATTAAAGAATATATTTTCTTCTAATAAAAATGCTATTTTTCAGAAGATTCAGTGTTTCTTCTTCTTTTCGAAGGTGGACTCACACCGTAAATTGTGAAGCCCATTTTGGCAAACATTCTGTTACGAGTTCGATTGATAACAACCAGTAATCAATGCCTAAAATAATACCTAAATAAACATTTCAACATTAATCTGTAAATTTATTTAATCACATACTTTACGTGTCGTTTTTGAAATGTTGTTAAGATACTGCGAGTAAAAATAAAGTCAACGGATTTAGCCCTTTTCAAGTACGCCACTGGTAACCTAAATATTCCCTACTATTGTGCAATGTTTAGCAACAATCTAGGTTGCCTAGGAAAACCCTAAGGGCAGAAAAACCACGTCGAAATACATGCTAACTGAAATTAATATTTCTTTTCTCCAATTTTTACTGATATAAATGCAATTTGTGTAAATAATTCATAATTCACAAAAAATCTGGAAATTTCCTAAGCATGCGCAATTTACTCGATTTTGAATACTGAACGTAGATAGAATATTATGAACCGAAACGATTAATCCTTTTAATAGATTACAGATTTTATAGATAATGGAAAATTTGGGAATAAACCAAACACCATTAACTTACAAACGAATGTGGGTGGATAGAGGGATTTCCCCTTTCGTTTTCTTGTTCTCTCATTCCACTTTCACCTCGGGAAATGGAAAATTCCAGAGTTGTCATTCATTTAAGGTATCTACATCGTTGAAGTTTAAATTTACCTTTTAGCTGAGCGTAATTAATTTATTTAAATCTGGTCCTTATGTAGGAATTTTTAAACATTTTTATCTTAAGGAAATTTTGATATGGAACTTTTTATGATTTATGGAATGCTATGTTAACAACCAGTTTATCTCCACATTATATAGTTCCATGAAAACAATTTGCAAATTTAAAATGACCTAAAGCTAAAAGTAAAACGATCAATATGGAATTATTTCAGGTAGTAGTAGCACACATCTTGGGTTAAATTTTTCGATAAGCTGTGGAAATAAATTATTTAACCCTGGAGTAGTAAACGTTCTATTAATATTTAATAATAAAAATCTGCCAACTACATCAGTACCCCTTAAACAACTTATTGCCCGAATGAAAGACACTTAATACTTAAAAAATTCCTACCTTTTTCTTAAGCGCAAGATGCACCGCATCGTCAATAAACAAAAAACATCTGTCAACCTGTAACGCAACAGGAACGCCTTCGAGATCAGGAATTTTCCCACGCGTCGCACCGATACCGCAAACTGTCCAGAAACAGTCAACATTTACCTCAGTTTAGCGATCATATTGCATTTCCCAACACACACCCTCTTTTATCGCGTTATGACGAACTTTCCCCTTTTCCAGATCAACTCCCTCCCGAGCAGTCCCAGAAGGTCCTGAAATCGGGGTCCGGCGCGCATGACGCAAGCGTGACGTCCTGACGTCAAAGAAACCATCGCCCGTTACCTACACAACAGCTCTTACTTTACCCCCGCGTATCTACACCCCCATGGGCGTACGTGATTACGGCCCCTTTTGATATTTTGTTAAAAACAAAACGCTGCACGATAAAAAAAACACTAATTTCGAATTCGAAATCTATTACTGCATTCGTGTGGCATTTCATAATCAATCATATACCAGGAACAACCTACACTGTCCGTGAAAAAATCTGACATTGCCATATGGGTATGGAACATTATTGATAAGAGAAAAGTAACAACAGTTTAGTATGTGATTGCAAAACAATAGCGATTGTTAAGTACGACGCGGTTTAATAAAACGCCGACCTTCTTATCAGCTGGTTAATTAAATATTTCATATGCAGCTATAGCTCTTGCCAAATCACTTTAATTGATTTTTTACTGCCGTTGCAGTAAATTTTCCCGATGACGGCAGAGAAACGAGGAAAGCCTGCAAACTGTCGTCTAATGGGCCTTTCCGATGTCTAACTTGGTGGATTAATGTTTGCTGTTTTCAAGTTTTCTTGTTAGATCTTGTACCATTCGCGTTTATAAAAATTCAGCCTTGAACCTATTATATGCGTTCAATCATCTCTAACTAAACTATGCAGTTTTTTGTCTCCTGTTTTAAAATAACAAGAGTTGTTTGCACGGGCGTCAACAAGAATATTTAAAAAATTAATGTAGGAGCTGTCTGCTAGAATAACAACTAACAAAATAAAAGCAAATGTATTCTCAATCTCTTCCTTGAGTTAAATGCTACTTTAACTGATGTTTCTATACGAATGTAAAGAATATCTCGGATTATACATGTTTTGACTGGTTCGATTTCTGCATCCTTTTGACTTGAATATTATTGCAAGCTTACTTTATTATACCTATAGAACGTTTCAAAATGCAAAAAATGCGAACTAGTAAAACTATTTATAGTATTGACGCAAATATTTATAAGATATCTATGCAGGCAATTCTGGAAGATTTGGGTGAAATCGAACAACCATAGATAACTAATAAGTTAAATTTATTTCGTCTCAAGGTTGGCCATGGAATAAGTGAAGTACGTATTTACTAAATGTCTGCTTTTTTTAAACTAAATGTTTAATGTGACCACCGCTTCACTTCACAGTGTTGTTTTAAATTGGTTATATTCCACGTTAAAATTTTGAAATCTATTTCTAAAGTGGTTATAAAAAGTATCCGCAAAAAAATTCTCTTTTCACCACCTACGTTCACACTATTTTCAAAAGAATATTCTATCATAAAAGACTTATGTTTTTCATAAAATTGCATCCTACAACAGAATCTCCAATTTGTTGAACCTACATTACCTACAATAACTAAACATCTTAGTAAGAATCCCTTGTACTGCATTTTCCTGACTTAATTTTCTATTAGATTTTTTTCAATCAACAAATAATTTTTTTGTGTTTGTAGATTGGTAATTAATTGACAGACAACCTAACCTCAATACAATTTATTTGTATTCGACATGCTTCGTTTTCTGTTTTTCAGATCTCCTACGGTCAACCTTGAGGTGAAATATTTTGAATTACAGTTTGTTTGTTTCCTCATTAGATGAATTATTAAATTACTGTTGTTGTTGTTTAGAGCGAAAAAATATTTTTTGAGGAAAATAAGGTTTTAAAAGGGTATATTGACCTACTAATCCAGTAACTTTATACATCGAACCTTACATCAAATCTGGTAGTTCTGATTTTTTGCTGAGTTGTTTATGATGTTGACCCAATGAATAATCCAAGTTTTCGACCTCGGAAGCCGAACGCAACTTTGTCAAAAATCCAGAAAACCGCGAAATTTTCGACCTTCTTTCAGTTTTTGTCGATTTTGACTGTGAAGGACTACTTTTTCGATAATAATCTTTCAGTACTTTTTTAAAGTAGACTAAATTTGCCACAATTTGAAATAAGAATGGTCTCTATAAGCCCAATAGTTTCCAAAATACAGCCTTTCAAGGTTTCCAAATTTTTTCAAAATCTGTAATTTTTAGCAATATTGTGTTGTTTTGAGCGAATTTTGAGCATGCAGTCTACATTTTTCGAAAATTACCCTCTCCGCACTCTTTAAATGGACTCAACAGAGGTCTAAGGGGACCCACAGATGCACCCCACCTCCCCAACCGATTTGAAAATTCTGAAAACTACGATAGTTACCGAGTAGTATTGATGCACCTTTTACAGATGTAGGGATCTAATAAAACAAAATCCGAAGTATGAACAAATTATTTTTATTTGGTATTTACAAAAAAAAGTAAAAAATTAAATGTCACCCCAATGAAGTTTTGCTCTCTTTGATGGTCCTGGTTGAGCGATATTTTCAGCATCAGCAGGATCTTCTGCGGCGACATCGTCTGTTTCTGTGTCTGTGTATAGGGGTTGGTCAAAAGTGGCAATGCAGGTTTTCTGTCCATGGGCTCGACATTTTTCGTTGGCAAGCCGAAGAGCTGTTTGTATGGTGTCATACTGCGATGGTGGATGATTGATGAATGGTAGGCATAACATTTTTGATTTTTCAAACGGTTTGTCTTTTGTCGCCTCTTCCATAAACCCACTCCATCCTATGATGTTCCTTTTTTTCCGAGCCTTGCCATATAACTATGAGATATCAGTAGGGATTTCTTCAGGTAGTGGATAAATGTTGTCTACGTTCACTATTTTAATTGTTGACTAACCTTGATTGTTTATTTGTTGGAAGGTTTCTAACTGAATAGAAGGATTTCGCTGTACAAGTTCAACAGCAGTGCACTTCGTCAGACGGGCTATATTTTCTTCGGGACATACGGAATCATAGGGAGTCACGATCATTATACCTCCCATCGCGTGGAAGGTGCCCAACCTGTCCAATGTGCTCATATTGAAATCGGCGTTATCAAATGTGAATTGCAAGAACGAAGGCAGATTTAAGATGAGCTTGTCTGGTTTGAACCTTTGAACCCCTCTTTCCTTCACCAACACCACTTCGCCTTCACTCAAACTCTTCTTACATATAAAACACAAACTCACAGAGGATCCGGAATCCGACATTCTGTAGATTTTGAATTCAAACGAGACGGGAAACTACGCACAACTCGTGGGCAAGCCAGACAGACGAGGAGTGAAACAAATTGGAAACTTTAAAAAGCTGTATCTTGGAAACTATTCGGCTTACAGAGACCATTGTGATTTCAAATTGTGGAAAATTTGGTCTACTTTAAAAAAGTACTGCAAGGTTATTATCGAAAAAGTAGTCCTTCAAAGTCAAAATCGACAAAAACTGAAAGAAGGTCGAAAATTTCGCTGTTCTCTGGATTTTTGACAAAGTTGCGTTCGGCTTCCGAGGTCGAAAACTTGGAATATTCATTGGGCCAACATGATAAACAACTCAGCAAAAAGTCAGAACTACCAGATTTGATGTAAGGTACCCCCCCCTTTCAGGCGACAAGGTTACTGGACTATACACTACAACTCGACAATTTTTACCTTCATTAATAAAAATGACTGTTTAAGTAAAATTTGTACCAGGTAGAATTAACTATTGATGGACTAGAGCAGCGGTTCTCAACCTTTTGGGCTCCGCGTACCATCCAAGAAATACATATCAAAATTTGTCGGTACCACCACCCTTCATAAAGAATTTCGGCATCAAAATAAAAAATATTTATTTTAGTTTTTTGGTAAAACATAATTACCATAACAAAAGTTAAATATTTAATTTATTTATAACAAAAAAATATATTAAAAAACAATTAAAATCAAAATATGTATTATAAAAAAGAATTTTAACGTTTTAACTGAAATTAATGAGAACCTTAAGGTTGTTTTGTAAGACACAATTTTTTAATATCAGGCTCTCTGATACTTAGTTTTAAGGCTAAGTGCTAATTTCGTTCTATGTATTTGTTTTTCAAAAATAACATCGTTAAAAATCAGTTTTCACATAAATAGCTGGTACAAACTGGCATTAAAAATGTAATAGTTTTATCTGCAGTTTATTTAAAATCATCTCTCTGAATCCAAAAAATTACGAATGTATTATTTCTAAAATCTTCTATCAACGCTGTGTCGGGGGAAATTTCTATTAACTGTTCTTTCTCTTTGGGCAAGATGTTTTCTGATATATCTGCAATCAGTGGATTTCTAATCCAATTTTCGTTAACGTAATTTTCTGAAAAATATTTATTAGAGAGGAGTAATATTTTTTTATATCTGACGCTAACTCGCGATTTATACTTATTGATTTAATGTACGAGTATTTTCTTCCAAGAAACCTTCTAAAACTGGTTAATTTAATAATGTTTTATTTATTTTCATCTAATTCTTTTATTTAATTGTTGCAGGAATTTTGTCTTTAACTGAATTCTGAATAACTTGAATTCGTTTAATTTTGCAAAAATATCAGCAGGATATTGAGATGATATCAATTGCTAGTTACATATTGTTAAATAGAGGTTACTCTTATTGTTGTTAAGTTAAAACTAATTATTATTATTAGACAGATTTAATTTAAAATAAGATGTAAATAGTGTTAGTTAATGTTATTGCATTGTAAATTTTAAGATAGTTAGAAAAGTAGAAACGTGCGTTGAAAGAATGTTATTATTATTATAAATAACTGTTACCAAGGAAGAGGAACGAATATTTTAATTGGAGGAAAATATGGGGGAGTCAAGATAATAAAATAACTTGACTTTTATTTTCTGAGAAAGAAAGTTGTGTTTTTCCTTTAGCTTTAAAAAGGAAAATTAAATAAAGAAGTGCAATTTAATTTCCAAAAGGAAATTGCATTATAATTAAAAAGAAGATAAGTACGTGGTTTCTCCTGAATTAAAAATTAAAATTAATTGGTTTCCTGGTCCATATTGAAATTAAGAAATAAATTGGAATCCTGTTCATCTGAATATCAAAATTGGAGTGGAAGTCGATCAGTGCTTATCGACTGATTTGGATTCAAAAATGGAAATGACTGATTTGAATTAAAAATTTGAAATATTTGATTTGGATAACAAGTACTAAAAACGTGAGCGTATTTACAAACTATAATACTTTAATGTTTATAGTGAATGGATTAATATTATAAATTTAGGGAATATAGAGTAACAAAAAAAATACTGTTAATAAAACTGCATAAAAATAAATTATTATTATTAATGAACTAAAAGGAACCTCCTTAACGACCCAAGGCTGAGCTAACCGTAATTAAAAATACTGATACTAAATTAAATAATTTAACAAACATTCACTTGAAAGCTAACTATCATAGTAATATGCTAATCGTGACAAGTACAATTCATCAAAGGAACATTTTTTAATTCTAAATTAGAATCACGAAGGAAAACCTGAACTTCTGATCTAAGCTCTAAGAGACGGCTGAAAATTTTACCTCTGGGTAGCTACCTGACTTCTGGGTGTTTCATGTTCACTTTCAATTTCTTGACATAGAATTCCAAATATTCGTGAATTTAATGCTCGGCTTTTAATAAAATTTACAATCTTTATAGACTGGTCCAAAACATTTTTCAATCTTTCCGGAACGGCTTTTGTTACCAAAGCTTCTGCAATGCGTAAATGTAGCTTGATGAGCCACTGCTTTTATTTTAGATAAAACACCGCATGTTGTTCCTGTAAAAACCCGAGCTCCATCAGTACATACAGCAATGCACTTATTCCAAGGAATGGAATGGTCCGACATAAAATTGAAGAGAATATTGAATATTTCACTAACTATTAATTGTTCTTTCAGCAAGAGGTTCGCAAAATAAATATTCCTCTGCAATTTTATTATACCAGTTTTACATTATTTGAATAAATTGTTTAAATATATTTTTTCAAAAACAGTTTAGCTTTCGCATACCACCTGTAAGTCCATTGCGTACCATAGGTTGAGAATCGCTGGGCTATAGGAAACGAGAATACAGAAACCAGGTAATTTGTTTTAGCAATTAGTTTAATATTAATTATTTAACCAGAGTATTAAAAATGCATTAGCTATTTTTGAAGATTCCCTTAAATTCGCAAGCAGCATACTAATTGCAATAAATGCTAACATTCCAGTTAGCCCGAAGTTCTAAATATGTAAATCGACTTGTAATTTGCATGCGTTATTGCAATTAGGTAATCCGGTGTGTAACATAACAACAACAAAATCAACTGGGTGGAAACATCTCAAAGTAAAACTACTATTAATACCAAAATGCAAGCAAGCATCTGCTACAAAATATTTACTATAGGTGTGAAATACGATACAAATTTTTTGAATAGCCGTAAAATATTAAATTTAATGTTTAAGAACCAACCCTAATGCATCATCAGCTAGAGCTAGTTGGTCGCAGCCTTAAAGGCTGTACTAGGGAAATGTGCTCTCTGCAGTGGTTTCCCGTTGCCGTCTGCAGAGTTTGTGAACGTTTATTAAGTGTAGTAGTGTATAGTATGTGTCTTGTTCATATCTCAAGTCGACCTCTCCGCACACAGAATCGTTAATTGCAACCAAACAATTAAATGGCTTCAACCGTTCAAGTACCGACCTCGAACAGGAAATTCTTTGTAAAAATCCTTGCCACTGCGTGAGATTCGAACCCAAGACCCGTAGCTAGGAGCCCAACGAGCTTTACGCAAACAGAGTTGTAAGGGTCATCAACAAATAAAGATTATTTTGTGAAAAGTGTGGTTTCTTGCTTTCAAATGCTTTCAATATATATTTTTTTATTGTAATGAAAAAATAAGGCAACCCTTGGGTTCCAACAGATAGTTAAAAACCGTTATGAAGTTAAACGTTGTATGCTCTACATCGAAGAAACCGCTTGTAATATTAACAAGTAAATTTCAACCAGACCCCAAAGGATCCAAAAGAAATTTTAAATCTTAAAAAACTAAACCAACCTTACCTTCCAGTCACTCAACTATAGGAAGCTGAATATTATGTCAACAAATCTAGCAATCTAAAATTTATTCAAAATAAAAATGCAGAAGATTTTAAGTTGGCAAAGTTAGATATTGTAACGAGACGCGTCAGCTGTCAGTCGGAACGTGAATCATTTCGCTCGTATGCGTCAGCTGTTCCTGACTGTTCACTGATTGCATCATCGTCTCGAGACTGTTCCATTACGTCATCGTCTATAAAGATCCAGATTGGATTCTAGAAGGCCGCTTAGTATATAAAAGGCGCGTTTTATTGGGAGCGAGTAGTCCACCAAGAACCTACCAAAAGCTATCGTCGCGACCAAGTGCTCGGTTAATATAAATGTGCGCGGATTAAGTACAAATATAGTGAATATAAATAAATTAGTCAGTGTTTCGGATAATATTAGTGTTGTGCTTTTAGTGTTTAATTGCTATTTCGTGTTAATTGTTACATTGTTTAAATTGTTAATAAATAATTCACACCACGAAGCGAAGTTTTAAATAAACTTTTAATAGTATATTACATACCGAGGTGGAAAGTAGTTCATTACTGTCGAGAGATAATTATAGTTAACCGAGACGCGAAGCGTCGAGTTTTACTATATCTCGAGACAGTAATGAAACTTTTCACCAAGGTTTGTATACTATTTTATTTTCAACCAAACATATAAATTAATATGAATCATTTATAATAATTTATAATAATAATTAATATTATGAACAAACATACTGTCATTTAAAGACGGTGGGCGTGGCCGGGTGGAAAGTAACAACTTTCCAGCCGGGCGGGCGGAAAGCGATCAGTTGATCACTTTCCACCCGGGTAGAAAGAAACAGTCAGTAAAGGCCAATTTTCCAACTTAAAAAACAGTTAGTGATAACGTCATTACATACAGGGTGATTCAAAAGGTATGGTCCAAACTTAAGGGTGTGATTGATGATGTTAAAATAAGTATAAAATGCCAATAAATTCATGTCCGATTCACCATTGTTTTCCAGTTATAACAACATTTACGATAATTTATTATTAATAAAGAACGTATACAATTATTACAAGAAAACTTAAAAAGTATCACAATAAATGTTCAAAATGCCCACCTTGTACTTGTATACAACGCCGGCGCAGAGAATCTCGAACATTCATCAACTGTTGAGGATGTCTTCGAATATCTTCAACAGCTTCATTTATTCTATTAACTAAATGGTCCCTGTCCCGAATTTCCGTTGCATAAACTTTTTCTTTTAATGTGCCCTACAAGTAAAAATCTAGTGAAATTATGTCAGGCGAACGAGCCGGCCATAGTACTGGACCGCCTCTCCCAAACCAGTGCTGTAGAAAGCGATTATTTAGCGATTTATCCAACCCTTTACCTGGTGTGAATTGTGCAACGATGCTCCGTCATGCTGATACCACATGGATCTTCGCACATCAAGATGCAGATTTTGATCTTGTACGTAGTGTACGCCAAACTGACGACTGGGGAATATTTAATTGCTTCATTATTGTACACGTTATTTCTTTCGACATGAGGTGGTCCAACCCTACCTGTTTCCCACAAATTTCGGTGCAATCGTTCAAACGTTCGGTGGTCAGACTGTCTCCGGTGAGGATACCTTCTCCCATAGTTTACCATAGCTGCACGGGCATTTCCGTTGCAATAACCATACACAAAATCCATTTCTGCTTTCTGCATAATCACGTACAGAAAATCAGTGGCTGCATCATTACCACATTTATTAAAAACTACGCCAATTCAAGCTTGAAACGTCTTCTGCCATAAGACATTAACATTTGTTTTACTTATTTCCTAGATAACGTGATTTGGCAGAACACAGATAAAAACAAAGAAAACCTCTGTAACTAGATAACGGTTGGAAATAAGACATGGGTTTATTGGCATTTTTTGCTTATTTTAGCATCACCAATCACACCCCTAAGTTTGCACCATACCTTTTGAATCACCCTGTATATGGTTGAAAATAAAAAACTTTACAATATATTGACAGACTATTGTTAACACATTGTTAAAATAAAATTATTTTGACTGTAATGGTCTTACGGTTGTCAAAACTAAAAGGTTTTAAAACTCTACGACTTGAAGAAAACTTAAATCAATCTAGCCTCACTGTAAACAATTTTAATAATTTATGTCACACATAAACCGTTCTGATTTTCCGACAATTTAAGGAGCTGATTCATGGATTTGATCACTTGTGAAGACATCGTCTACCAAAAAATGGAATTTCTATAAATCTGAGACCTCTCTTAGTGGGCACATTTTTGAAGGTTTAGACATTTTTCTAAGAATATAAATGTACACTTAGGAAATCCGTCTGGAATGAACATCCTATATAGTAGGTAAACCTGGACAGAGCTTGTTGCTCCCAGAAGTTTAAAAGCACCTTTAATGTGGACTCAAAAAGTTAAAAGAAATAACTTTGAACTTATTTTAAAACTTTTTTTGTATTCTGGTTTATTTTACATTTTACCTGCTTTTAAATAATTAATTGTTCTTATAAGAAGTATTGAAGCAATACTCATTAAGAGGATGTATTGTTATGATCTTACTTGTTTAAGATAATTGCACACAATTTAAAAAAAAATTTCAACTAGCTCAGTTTGTTATTAATTTTAATAAATTTTAAAAGATCTCTTAATCCAGGGTCGTTGAAGGGATCGCTTTTATGAATTTTAAAATTTTATAAAAAAAAATTCATACAGTAAAATTTTAAACACCTTCAAAATTATGCAAACCTTTACAAATAATCAACAACAAGTCTAATAACTAAACAAACATAAATAAAAATTAATAATTTTATCAACTACCTTTATAACTTGCACAAAATACCACACCTCTTCCTGTTTCAATCCCAAAATTCACCACTCGCCAAGTTTATCCTTAGATGTTCGTCCAAAAAAACACACTTCGTAGCAATTGTACTCAAATTTAACAAAAAACTCCACTTAATTTCCTTTAACTTTAATAATCCAACTTTTATTTAGTCCAAATTACATTTTTATATAATAATATCAATCCCTTTTATAGCTATTAACGAAATTGCACTTCTATTCGCTTTTAAATTGTATTAGTTTGAAAATAAATTACTTTTAAGGTTTATTTTCAAAACTCAAAATCGGTTATTTATTTTTAACCTTCTACTATCTATTATCTTAAAAATCTCCCTGGTTATTTCATTTTATCTCAACTTTCTTACAAACTAACACTCTATAAATTTTATTATGGCATATTTTATTAAAATTAACTATCTAGATATCCTAATCTACTTATATACAACACTATTTTTTTAAATTAACAACTACTTACATTTAAACATTAAATTTACATTATTTTAAAGGTGTTTACTTATTAACAACTCACTTTCTTAAGAGATCATTCAAAACATCATATCAATATATTTTGTATATTTAATAGATACTATTTCTAAAGGTTCACCAATCTTGCTCTTATTAATCTGATTCAAAACAATTACACTAAAAACTGTAAAAAAAATTTAATATTCTATTCATCAATAAAGAAAGAAAACCCTTTTAGTCAATACTGATACCCTTGTATAGTGTTCAATATACAGTTGTCACTGCAGTAGTAGCAACAGTAAAGGACGTCCAAAAATCAACATCGAAAAATTAAAAAAAGGCACAAAAACAGGATTTGTGTACTGAAATGTAAATTTCATACGATCAAATAAATGTCAGATTAAATTAGCCTTGAAAATCTGCAATTAGCACTTGAGTTAATTTAAATAATTTATTATATGTTATAAACTAAAGAATGATTATTAAAGACAGATGATATCAACACATTAAGGATAATTACTGGAAATACAATATCATCAGACCGACCTTGCAATAAAGATGTCAGAAACCAATGTAACATAATAAATGTCATAAAATTTGTGAAAAGAAGGAAGAGTGGGACGTCGTCATGTTAGCAGAGTACCTAAAGAAAGAATAATTAAAATAGTCGAAGATTTAAGACCCATATGAAAAAGAGATACAGCATAAATTTTACCAAATTTGCCTGTTAGTTTTTTTAGATGAAGTGTAATGTGCCTAAAAATGCGTGACTTGACAATTTCAAGTGTTGTTGGTAATTGTTTCTGTGTGAATTTTTAATGTCTACGTTAAGGACAGTTAATCATATTTTTTCTGAAGTCGTCAAGAAAGCTTGTCATGACAGAACTCAAGTTGGTCATGAAAGTGTCACTTTACAAGACTAGTCACTTTCATGATTTTTACAAGACTCATCTGTCACTTTACAAGACTCATCTGTCATTTTTAGACTGCAATTGAATTAGAAATCGTCACTTATCTTATGAAACGTTTATTTAATATAATTAAAAACACTAACAATGAAATACAACAAATTATTAATTGGTATTAGAACTATTAAAATGAAAATTAATGTTAATGCTGCCGACACTAGTATTATGCACATTAGAAAAGTTTATTCCAGGTATATAATTCAAAGCATTATTATTTCTGTTTTCTGTTGCGTTAGCTATGTTTGACAACACTACTTTTTCGTTGACATCCATGTTAGGAATATTAACATTGTCAGCTACAGCAGTCTGATCAAATGCACTTGTTGAAGGAATTTCACTCGCGCTATTTTCCGTGAATGCACCTTGACCTTGCTGTATCTTTTTGGCAATTTTTCTTTTATTTTCTAATGATTCGGCTACATAGCCCTCCGCTACTCCTGTAGAAGACCATCCGCCGTGTCTTTTAAGGTCTTCTATGCCACTTCCACCATCAATCAACAAAGTTGCTGATGTTCTCCTCAAGGCATGGCCCGTATATTCCGCTGCATTTTGTAAATGAAGAAAACCAGCTATTTTAGCAGGTATCTTTCCGAAGGTATGAATTCCTACAGCCTGAATACTGCATTTACCTTGTCTATATGAAACAAATAAACGCCGGTGTGGTGTATGAGCAGGGCGAAGTGCTAGGTATTTTCTATATAAGGCAATATTTCCGGGTTCGCCAACATCGTCCAAAATTAAAAATCGTCTTCGTTTGTGAGTTTTCGAATCTGGAATGTTCACAATGAGAGTATCATTCTTGTCTTCAATGTCATCTAGAGTCATCTTCGTCAACTCATCGCAACGGCATGCTCCGGCTAGTCCAAAAATTAATACAACCTGAAAATATAAGCCGCCAATTTAGATTATTTTATAATTTATTTATTAAAACTACTTACTTTTAACAATAGGAAGTCGTGATCGGGAGCTTTTCGAAGAAACTCGTTTATCTCATTTCTTGAAAATACTCGGGACTTTTTTGCTTCATATCCTACCGATTTTCTTTTCAGATATGATTTTAACTTTAAATAATTTGCGATATTGATGTTTTCTTTAATTAACAGCACGGCTCTAAGCATTGAATAAATACTCCAGAGGCTTGAAGACTTGTAAATTTTACTTTCTCCAGCAAAAAAAGCCAGCATCACTTCTTCCGTAACTTGATTAACTTTTTTGTTATTACACCAGCTTTTGAACTTTGCATATTGTTTCTCATATCTTTCTTTGGACTTATCCGGAAGCAATTCTTCCACTGCAGCAGCAGCTTCTTCAATTATTCCAGTGGGAAGAGTGTTTTCCATATTATAAAGCACTTTACAACTGTTTACAACACAAATTGTGACGCTTAAAAAATTTGTTGACAATTCATTGTCATGGATATCAACTTCTCATACGACTCTGATGTTGATATATTTTTTCAGTTTAAATCTATTTTTAGTTTTTAGAAAAACGATTTCAGAAAAAATATAATACATCACTGGTCATGAAAGTGTCTCTGCTTGACTCGGAGGCTTTAAAGAGATACTCGGACGCTACGCGTCCTCGTACTCTTCAATAAGCCTCCTCTTCTGCAAAGTTTCACTTTCATGACTTGTAATGTAATATACTATTATTTGCAAATCCTGTAAAAACCTATCACTACAACCAAAATTATGAAGATTTTGGTATAATGTGAAACTGCCTGAAACAAGTTTGAATTGTTAATAAGAACGAACTTTTCGATTTCGCTATTTAGGCAGTTACTGAAAATAATCGTGAAGTTTTCCTGAATTACCCTTAATCTAATTACTATTTATTTTATTACAGGATGAGAATTTATAACAATTGGGCATCTGTTCTAGACTGAAATATGACGATGGCACCTTTGCAATCCAAGATAGAATTGGTATAGCTTGCAACCAAGATATACCGCGTTACGCATAAAAACAGCTTAAGGAAAATACAAATGTGGGCTCCTTATGCCAATGCAACTATTTAAAGAACTATTGAACAGGGCAAAAAAAATCAGTTTGCTGTTTTTTCCAGTCCCATTAAAAAGTTAGATTTTGGTTGTTGTAACGGCCATTAAGACTACACCTACGTTTTACGCTTTACTTAAAAGCTGTTTCGACGAATAACAGTATAGCTTGATCGTAATTACACTATTCCAAATTAAGCTTTAAGCACATCTAAAAATAAACTATGGTTAATGAAAGATTATCGAAGAAGTGGCCGAAGGGTTAAGGTTAAGGCATTCGAATATAGCGCGGACGGTCTCGGAGTCAAACCCGAGTCGGGTGCTTGGTGGGTGGCCTACCCAGTCACTGAAACCGAAACACAGCAATGGAGTAGGGAAGGTAGGCGGTTGTCGAAGGCATGGTGCTTACCACATCGCCCAGTACGTATAACGTGCGAGACAACCGAGGTATGTAAGCGACTTAATTAGTCTTAACTCTCTATGTTGTCGGCCATACTCCCTGGCGGAGTGTAAGTGCCGTTACCTTTAATGAAAGATTAACCACATATCATGGTAAAAATAGCTATATCCACACAACCAAATTAACTAATAACAGTTCATGTTAAAATTACCTAAGCTAAAGCAAAAACCTAAAATAAACTACGGTGCAAAAGTGACAGTAAATATGAACACAATTATTAAAGACTCTTTAATGCCATACGTAGTGCTGTTTGGGCTAGTTAATATGAGACACTTGTATTTTTCTTAAAATTCATTTACATTGGTTTTGTAAATTTGATTCCAAATAAGAATGGACCTGCTGGTACAAAAACGTAGTGTTAATAGCACCAGATTGTTTACTGTGTATATTATTTTTCTAGACCCCCCCCCCCAACTTTTAAATATGGCTTGCCCACAGCTTCTTGATGGACTAGAAGTTTTAATTAAATAATTGCTGACAACACTAACTATATCAAATTGCTAAACATGGATAATATTTGTGCTAAATACTGTCATTTAAATTATAAAATAAAATACGACGGAATCTGTGGTTCGATCAAATGGATCAGATTATCAGAGATAATTTATCGAAGAATATATCTTTCCGGGATTTGTCCTAGCCAATTTTAGTGCTTCAGTTGAAAATAAAACTACGTTTTTTTGTGGAGTAATTGGCGGAACTTGCTAACTGGATTTGTTAATTAAGTAATTCGAAAGAACGTCAAATAATATGTTACATGATAAAGCAACGGTTCTATCAATGAAAATATAGAAGGGTTAAAATATAAAGCTATTACTAGATTCGTACTCTGTTATTTGCTATACATAAATTAAATTAAAGCATTCAAATGTCACTATCAACAGAATAAAGTAGAGGTTATCAGGTTATCACAGCTACCAATTTTAGATGAAATTTTTTTATGCCAATTTGATCACACTGTAGTTGTTGAAATGGGTATTTGGTTTTATTGTAGAGTAATTTAACTTTCTATGTAGCACAAAACTGTAATTTTGTATATCTTAACTAGATGTTGTGTTTACATTTATATTACAGTGTTTTTAAATTTTATTAAGTAAAATAAATAAATAAATAAATAAAACCAACTTTATATAGAAATGAGGTTTACATAATTATGCACAGTTGTAATAACATTTCCATTCTTAAACTCTACTAAAAATGAATATGAATATATTACACAAAAAATTGAAAACCTCAAAAATTATTCTTAATACGTGAAAATCTAAAACTATATCTGATATGATCTGATTTCAAAGGATATTGAGATGATATTTGTTGGTATTGAAGATTATGAGTTGAATATAATTGTTAATGAATTTTAATTTATAATTAATTGCAAGTTAATTTTGTACAGATTTAATAAGATCATTAATAAAAAAATGTAATAAAACGCGAATCTGCAGTAGCTAGGTAAGATAAAATAAATTAATTATTAAGAATGTTATATTGTAAATATAAATTAAGTTAGCTAGATACCTAGTATGTACTCGTAATAATTATCGCCAAGAAGAAGCAAAGAGTACTTTAGTTGGAGGAAAATTATACGGGAACCAAGACGACAAAAAAACAAGTGGCGAAAGTAAATAAAAAAAAGATTGAAATCAGAAGAGAGGACGTGTTTTTCTTTTAAGAAGAAAATAAAAGTTAATAAGTGATGGTATTTTTCTTTGGGAAAAGTAAAGTGGTACGATTTCCAAATAGGAAATAATAGAAATATCAAAATAAATAAGCTGGTTATTATCCTTGTGAAAGAAAAGGGAAAATCCTGTTCATTTTTGGATAGCTACTGGCAAGAATTAAAGTTAATTTGAGTGTCTGGAATAATTATAAATATATGGGATTCATGTTTTCTGGACATTGAAGTTTGAATTTACGATTTTTAAACGATAATTTGGAATTTGGAACTGTGACTTGGAGTTTACCTGGATATTTGTATTACATGAGCTAAGTTAAAATTGTTATTAATGAAGGTTCATAGTAAATAAATAGATAGGGTTCATAGGGATATTATTAATAAAAATGTTAATAAATCTGCATATAAATTACGTTGTTGTAATTGTTATTAAATAACAGAAAGGAAGTTATTAATTGATCAGATTAAAGGAACCTCCTTAACGACCAACCAACTGAGCTACCCGAGGTATATAATTGTGTATAATATTCAATTGACATTTAACGTTTAATAATTAAAATATAATTTGGTTTATAAAATAAATCAAAACGCGATATTATTTATTTAATATCATATCAATATAAATACAGCAATTAACGAATTAAACCGATAGTTTAACTAATTTCGATCTTTAAAATGTTTTTTTTATTTTACAATTATTGATGTGAACATCAACTGCATCTAAAACAATCAAATTAAAATTTTACAATAAAAACTGTAGCTACCTATACAATATTAATAAGGGTCTTACTGTAACAGAAAAATAAGAAAATACATTAATTTTCTGGAAAAGACTGCGAATCTTTTTAATTTAATTTAATTAAATTAAATATCAAAGATATTCCCAAAATTTGAGATGAATATACCTAATAATTCAAGAAATAAAAAAAACAAATTTATCAACTTCCAAAAGCGGCCATCTCTTTCATAGAAATATGTTTTATTTAAATTCATACAAGTTTGTTCAAATATTTAAAATAAATTAAAAGAAAAATCAAACGGTACCGTTTGGGAAATCTCAGTAGATTATAATTTGATTCCGGTATGCGTCATTTTATAAGAATTTAATGCATAATTGGCATGAAATTAAAACTACGTTTTTAGTTCAACATTTTAAGAGCTTCTTTAAATTATTGGGCTTCCTATGAATAAACTTCATATTTTTTTATAAAAAGCGCACAGAAATAAAATAAGAATTGGACTTGCAGCACACATTTTAATAAGTTTCTGGGGAAAAAATTGCTTCCACATAAATTCAACCATTTGCTTTATACATATACAAGAACGTTACATAACAGAGGAATCCGAAATACATATTCAGGGCAGAACATTTTTGCTTCATGCTTTTTTTAATATATCATTTTTTACAATGTTTAAAAGCATACCTTATTAAAACTGAAATTTTTACTCAGCAACGGGGAAGCCTAAACTTGAATTTTATGAAAGATATCGCTGCGTTTTACCAGTTTTATATGCCAATTTATGGTCGATCGTTTCCTGTTGCAATAAAATCAATCTTTTAATAGTCCAGTAAAACCTAACAATCATTAATTAATGTTTGCTGTCTGCAATTAAGTTTTTTGTGTGTTCAATAAATTTAAGTGAATTACTTTGAAGAGAAATAACTAAAATAACATTAATAAATATGAAATATTTAGCTTAAACGATTCTTGTAGTTGTAACAAAGTAATTCCCTTTATCGAACCAGTGGCGCGTTTATACCACTTGAGGCCCCTAGGCGCAGTGTGGTTTTGGGGCCCTAATCTCACATTTCAATTTTATATAAAAACTAAATAGGTACCTATGGACAGGGAACGACACACACACCGATATGCTGAGTTGTGAACGAAACATTGTTGCCATCTAATATTTTCTAGTTTCGGTAGATTTCGAAGATTTTCGGCAGATAAATTTATGCTGAGAAAAATTTAAGTTTTTACCAAGTTCTGTAATGATTATTTTCGTTTTTATAAAATTCAGGGAAAAGCAACTAAAAAATGTATTTAAGTCTGATGCGTTGGCGTTTGGGGCTAACAAGTGTCATGCACAACCTAACTTTTTCTTTTACTAATTTTTTATATTTATGAGATATCAAAGAAAAAATATCAATAAACTGGCTGAAAATGGAAAAATATACATACAACCTAATTACCTAATTGTCATCATGGCTAGCCATTATTAATTCACTATTAATACACACTTGTTTCCGTAATTCCATGGTATTAGTGACCTTTGCAAAAATAGCATTGAAAATCGTACCACACTAATTAATGACCAATAGAAACGTGCATAGTTACCACGGCAACGTCAAATTTTTTGTTTATAGCTAGACCAACCTAGGCGAAATTAAGAAGTGGAAATTTTTATGTCAAATATGACAGTTGACATACAAGTTCCTATGGTTACGTTTCTAAAATTTAAATATGTATTCAATTATTATTGCTTTTAGTGGCGATGTCGTTACGATTTTCTTACCGAATCTACACTCGAGCATTAATTTATGTCCGGAAAGAATTAATGCTCTTGCGAGATTATAAGTGATAATTTTCATGATTTTGCCAGTCCCGGATGATAAAACTTTATAAACAATAATACAAATGCATACAGGATTTTTTCTCTATCGGAATATAACAAGTATTTAGCTCTAAAATGATTAGGGGAGCCAATAATTATTGTACTTTAACAAATTAGCGCTGAAATCCTTATGATGGGTTTGCCAAGTGACCACCCTGTATAGTTACTAAATAGGAATTCATTAGAAAGATAAAATTAAAATTTGCGACTTCTTAAACTTGCCAACGCTGAAAGATAGACTTTATCCGATATCATTAGGAAAGTGTTTGTGTAATCGGCACGTACTGGTCATAATTTAAGAGTTGAATTTTAAAATCTCGAGGCAATGCATTTTGATAAATAAAATTTTGTTCCGAGTCAGGTGTATTTGGTGATGTCAAGATAAGCAAGGCAGAATCTTTTGAAGGTTATTTAATAAACTTTAAAAAAAATCGGTAGAAATGGATTCAAAATTGGCAGATGAAGTCAAAATCGGTAGATTTACGGAAATTTCGGTAGGGTTGGCAACACTGGAACGAAAATTCGTTTTGTTCCCCCACATGACGTCACTTCGAAGCAGAAATTAATCAGCGTTGCCAACCCTGCGGATTTATCTGTAGTTCTACAGATTTTAGATACTATTTAGCTACGGACATGCCGACTTTCGTTAGAAAACAACGGGGGCATATTCATAGACAGTGTTTAAAGTTAGTAGGGGTTTAATAGCTATTAAACCAATGTAATTAATATATATTGCTATAGCAATTAGTATCATCTAACTTTAAACACTGTCTATGAATATGGCCCCGGATGTTTAGTTTCTTCGTCTATACATACATACATACACGGTATACATTCAACTGTCAAAACAAATCCCCGTGTTTAAAAGATGCGGGAATAACATATTTTTATAAATTTGGGGCCCCTAAAAATCGGGGGCCCTAGGCGCGCGCCTAGTGCGCCTATGCGTAAACGCGCCGCTGTAATCGAACAGCAATTACGAAAAGATGGTTCCAAAATGATCAAATTAGGAATTTTGATTGGTTGTGCGACCTTAAGCAAAAGAAAGTTTTTAAATAGCCCAATTATAAAAATTAACAATTTTTTAATTTTTATTTGTTAATAATTATGCATTGATTTACTACATTTATTGCAAATCGATAAACTGTAGGATTGTCGCTTCGTTTCATTAACTTAATGTTCTCTGAATATTTATTGTGTTGTGTACAATTTTTCAATCACCAAAAACCTATTTGGGGTGGCCAACGGATAAACAAAAAAAGCTAATTTTACACTTTAATTAAGCATTGTTTACATCTACATTTAACTACTTAATCAATAGCTTCATTTGGAAATATTAATAAATAATAAACCAGCAATCTAAACTTTTCAAACATCCTATGACGTATTTAGGATGATGTTATTACCCACCAGTGAGTAATACAAGTAGTTTTCTTTGTATCATAGGGACGGGCAAGGACATTAATAGGATAATTTTAGGTTTTAATGGACGCAATGACAACTTTACCGTTATAAACCACTCCAGATAGTTAATAATTCATAATGTATTTTTTTAACAAAGCGACGAATTTCAAGTAACGTTTTTGAATTAACGGACTAGGATACTTTTTTAGAGTCACTCTTTTAGGCAAATAAAGAATTTTCATAATTTGTTAAAATACATTAAACCTCGAAAATATATTAAAAGTTCCGTGAAAATAAAACACTTTTCTTTCAAATATGTATCATATTACAAAAAGGGCAACGTAAAAGGAGATTATTTTTCACCGACTCTTGCTTTGATCTTTTAAATTGAAGTGCTGGGTATAACTTTATTTTGTAAGTTTTAGCTACTTCATTTCAGCTTTGAAAACTCAGATAAATAGATAAAGACATTTCTATACAAGTTATATTCACACGCAGAAAATGTAATAACGAAAAATTTAAAGTCTGCAGACTTGAAATATAGTTAATATAAAATCAAGTTGCATTCTTTGGTTCTCAATTTTCAATGCAATGATGAAATATTATTAAATGAATGAATAGCACATGATAGCACTCGTTGCTTCGTTCATTAACGTTGCGAGAAATTTTAATATTTTTAGTCATCAGCGTAAACAACACCGAAAATCAATTTTATTCCTCCTTATTTGGCATATAAATTGCCTACTTCGATTTTTAAATTAAAAGAAACCAAATGACAGGCGAATAATTATTAAAGACAATAAGTTTCAGTAACACAGAGGAAACATAACGCTTGTTTATATCAAACTATATAACTAAAAGCAATTGGTAAAATCGAGCTTCAAACGCAATTTTCATAACTGGTAAAAATGGGAAACCAAAATACTAGCCCTTTCCCACCATAACTCATTGAAATGAAAGATAATGTAAACATAATAACGAAAATGTTTACTTAGCTAAGTGCCCGGTAATTGCATGAAATAAAGCAGAAATTCGAAGTTTTTTTAGGACAGTGTAAAATGTTTCAGGGGGCTTTTTGACAACTTATTTAGTCAACCTTCAAATAGAGGCGATAATTGATAATAACCGTTGAAGGAACGCATCTTTCTGCACAATACCTATGTTCTTTGAGATGAAGAATAAATTAAAACATTGATTATAAATTTTTATTGATCAAAATGTACCTATTTATGGTTTGAAATGTTACTGTAGCAGGAAATAAATAAAACACTTAACTATCTATAAATAAAACTGTCGAAAAGCTTGGTGAATATCGTATACTATAAATTTTTAATGTTTTTTTCGACCTTTGATATTTTTTTGGTTTTATTGATAATCTAAAATAAATTTGTTTAACGTCAAAAGGTGCTCAATATTATTCGTCATAAAATATACGAAAATTCACACTTCTATGTGGAACAAAACTTCCTTGTTTATAAAATATCATAGAGGATACCAAGTTATTAAATATTATTTGGATTAGGAAATACAATAAAACCCAGGGATATGATAGCCCAATAAATATCCGAGTTTTTCCTTCAATTTTGGCAATAGTGGCTTGTTCAATGTAAAAAAAATTATCTGGACGACTTAACAAAATATGTGGCTCAGTTGAAGCAAACCCAGTACGCCCTTGGCAAAAAACTCAGGAAATATTTATAAAGAGGGCGAGTTTTTATCTCAGTTTAATACTAGGGGGAAACCACTGGGATAAAATGGTGTCCAGTTTCAGAGCAACACGAGGAATTTAGGGGAAATACGAGGTAATATTGGGGAAGTATTAGGGCAATACAAAGGCAATGCATTGAATTGTAAGGGAAATATAATGAAAACTATGGCGTTTGGAGCTGCAGGGCTAATCCTAGAATATTGCGGGGGTGCCGGTAATATTATTTAATATTCAGTGCGATTTAGGCTTAGAAATGTCATGGCCATCCCCTGCTAGAAATCTTTAACGTGCTAAATATCGCATTAAAACTCGCACTGACCTGATCCAAAATCGAACCTTCGACCTTCAGCTTACAATGCTAACATCGTCCACCATCGTTCCGGCAATTTTTGTACAATTATTTGACTTAAGAAAAACGGTGATATCATTTGGACTTATTTAAAAAATGCTACTTGAATTTTGTGACTTAATTTTTTATGTATTTTACAAAAATTTAAAATCCTCAACCTCAACAAGAAACCACTAAAAATAAATTACGGTAATACGACAATACGAGTAACTAATAGATATGATTTAAATAATGATAATTTGTGAAAATTAAAAAAGGGGATTGATAAAAACAGTTTACAAATGAATTTTACATTTATACCCAAATTTTAGACGCCAAAACGTAAAATGACGTACGCTTGGAGATCTATCTGAAAGTGATTTAGTAAAATTATACTTAAATTATTATTTGAAAAATGTAACGATACCAAAATCCCGATACCATATAAAATTTCAAGCGATGTTACAAAGCTAGCAAGAATGAAAAATTAAATGCAAAATCATGAGGGCAATATAACGAAGTATATGGTAAATACGGGGGAGTATTTTACGAGGAGGGTTTAAATTTAGACTGGAATTTTGCCGCCATATACAAAATAATTTGTATAAGCGTAGTAGCTTTTCTTGATAATACACTGAACAATTTAGAAGTCGTGTGTGCCGTTGTTATGGTTACAATTGTTTTATTTAGTATCTACAGCCATAACGGAACAAGCAGTTCACAATTCTGTTGCACAGCGAATTATCATTAAATTTCTTATTAATGAAAATATAAAACCTGCTGAAGTTCTTGAATATCTTGAACGACTTCGAAGACAATACGGGGTAGACACTCTTTCAAAGACTCGTTTGGTTGGTGCCAGAAATTCAAAGAAGGCCGAACTCAGGTGGAAAATTTATCCCACGCTAGGCGACCACGAACCTCACTCACTGAGTTGAACATTCAGGAAATTGATAGGCTGATCCGAAGTGATCGACGAATTTCCGTTCGTGATTTATCAAACAGACTTCAGATAAGTGTATGTAGTGTTGAAGAAATAATCCACGAACCCTTGAAAATTCGAAAAATCTGTGCAAGGTGGGTCCCAAAGCTGCTATCTGTTGAACAGGAACAAAGACGGATTGAAATCTCAGCCGAACTCCTTCAATGATACGAGCGAGAAGAAACTTTTTTAAATTCAATACTGTCCTGTAACGAAACCTGGTTAAGTAGATCGTTTTGTCCCAAAATCCAAAAAATCAAACATAGAATGGAGACAACAAAACATCACCGAAGCCTAAACAAGCAAAGGCTATCCCTTCAGCTGGGAAAATAATGGCCACTGTGTTTTGGGACGCAGAGGGGTTTTTGTTTACAAATTTTTGAGAAGATATGCGTGTACAATTTATAAAGGTAGAAACACATTGTTGTCACGTCACGTGAGCTCATGTAACCTCACGTGAATTCACTATCTACTAAAATCAGTGAGATTGCTCGTAGGAGACACATTTATGTCACGTAATAACGGTCGCACGCTGTGTTCTCTACGTGAAAAAGTTTACAAAATGAATGAGCATAATATTAGTGCTAATAGTTCATCTTCTTCAGGTTTAGAAAAAGAGTTTTTAGAAGTCGTGTGTGGATTAGTTATAGGAAACAAAATAAAAAAGACTAAGCAATGGATACACGACGTTAACTTGAAAAGAGCGGAAAAAGGCGAATTCCAGAATTTATTTCAGGAGTTGGAAAATGATGAAAATCGTTTTCAGATGTATCTACGTTTGAATAAAGAAGAATTTGACTTTCGAATATGTTGGTTTCCGTAATTTTCTGACCTGACCTTGTACCAAACTATCATATACACACTTTTTCAATCAGCATTTCCTCAATTTTCTTTAGCTCACGCTATCACGCCTCACGAAAATTGTGTTGAAACAGAAATTTTGAGCGCGTGCTGGCATACAATATCATGTGTGTTCACGTGAAAGCAGCGAATGATAACAGTGTGTCTCCTGCAAATATAACTACATGGGAAATACCAGTCTCATGAATTTGTCGTTTCACGTGAAGTCACGTGGGGTCACATGAGCTCACGTGGCGTGATAATAATGTGTTTCTACCTTATTTATGTCTCTTATTACGTTCAACTTGCCTGCATTTCGGACGAAATGACGGAAGCGTTCGGTTAGGAGCGTGGTTCTCCTGCACGAAAATGCTCGCCCCCACATCGCCCAACGATGGATAAATTACACTGGGAGACACTTCCACATCCTCCTTACAGTCCGGATTTGTCTACTTGTGACTTTCATTTGTTTGGGCCACTCAAGGAAGCAATGAGGAGGTCAAAAATTTGTGTAAAACTGGCTTGTCGCTCAGCCAAAACACTTCTATAACGAAGGGATTATGAAGCTAGCAAAGAGATGGCAAAAGTGTGTAGAGTTAGAAGGGAAATATGCTGGAATGCACGATAAGTCATATTGTAAAGGTCTTGTTTAAATAAAAAGTTACAAAAAAATTCCGGGTTAAATTTGAATCCTCCTCGTAAAATGGAACAAAATTTCCCCATTGGTTTACGCATAAGTATTTTAAACATATTGGAAACTATAGCAGATACGAAAATGGTTAAATAGGGAAAGAAGTAGTTTTATACACTTATAACTTAATGCTATTGTTTTTTGGAAAAAAAATTCACTCTACTAAATATTCGTAAACTGATTTTCTTCCTTGCGTGACTCTTACTAATTAATTTAAGGAAAAATACCCAAAGAGAAGTTTTGCTAACTGAATTTTACAATCGTTTGTTGTTTGCGATATACGACATAAATTGTATTTTTTTTAACGGAAACCACAGTTGGCTATGACATCATTGCAAAGGAAAATTTTTGTTGTTTACAATGCAATGTAGATAACTTTTAATTTTAATCCATAAAAAAAATAGAACCGTCAGTACTGTAGTGGGCGTGCACGTAATACTGAGATATTGAGAGTTTAGCAAGGGTCTGCTTGGCCAGAACTTGGATGGGTGACCACTCTGCGGCTCGGTGTGTCCGACCCCCTCGACACTGTTTATAAGGTAATAAGATGGTAAAAGAGAAAAGAAAGAAAAAGAATTAGTTGGCATGGATCTATACAATACATGTTTTCACTGATTATGATAGCAATTTTTTTCTGATCGTATTATTTTAAACTAACAAATTTTAATACACAGATTTGCCTCTTCAAACTAAGTGTTTATTTAGGAAGGTTTGTTTCATATAATAAATAATTCTTAATCGTGAAACTATAATAAGTATGTGGATTACACATAAAATTGTAGCAGATTAGTGTTATTTGTCATAAAACAAATTCCAGCGGAGTTTGGATTAAGCAACGTACCTGCCTACCTGCCTGCTTCGTAAAATTCTGACACTTTAAACCAAGTACAACTTTGAACTAGTGTTTTGTATTGACCTTAGATTGGTATAGCCGTTGTTCTATACTGTTAGATTATTTCTATTAAATTTGAATAACTGGTACTTCAAAATTAGGTTTAAATTACAATATTTTTTTTATCCCTGTTAATAGCAAAGTGCAAATTATTTTAAAAAAATTTTGTTTTCAATTGCTTGGTTTTCAGATTTAATGTAGGTTTTTATAAATTTAAGTACAACCGTTGCCAAAAACGTTTAGGAAGTTTTAGATTTTATGGAATGAACTAAGTAAAATAAAATTCGAAAGTCGACTTCAAAAGTTTAAAAATCAAGATTTCATAATGGCAATTTCAAATTGAACCTCATCAAGTTCGAAGTTTAGAAATTCGAATTTGACTGAATTGTATTTGGTAGGTAACCCTTTCAGAGTCAACATTTTATTTCGAAAAATATACCTACTATATAAACTTGTATGTCTTAGTTTTAACTTTTTTTTCTGCTTTTTTAGCTACATCGAGTGAAATAACAAATATGTTAGGAACTAAATTGCATTTGAGAAATTAATTCGCAATAAAACTTATTATTTGCTTTATCTTTCCGCCTTTGGAATTATTTTCCTTGTAAAACCACAGAATAAAAGAGTTTATTCTGTGGTAAAACGCAGTCTATTCTAAGTTGATGGGTTTCAGATTAAGCAACGCCCGTACTTCCCCCGTACAATTTCAACAATGGAAATCAAGTCGAACCATAGAAATGTTTTCGTTTAGGCTATACATCTAGCGATATCAACTACGTAGAAAACGAATTAATATTTTCATGCTTTGTGGTATACCTATAAGTAGCTACCTATTTCATATCCATTCGAAACGTATGTACCTATGTGTCTTGGTCATGGAAAAACTAACAATTTAAAAACTGCACGAGCAAACATGATTTAACAGCTTCGTCAAATTAATCGAATCGAAAACCAAATTCAGATGGCAAACAATACGTTGGTTAGTGTCGTTAGTAAACAAAAAATATATATCAACTTTGATCATTCGTTATTCGTTACCTAACGTATCAAAAGGTTTCTGCAACCCGCACTAATAAGTATTGTAAATAGAACTAAATACCTATATAAGGTTTTTTAAATGTGATTATGATTTCCTATTCCTATCAAGGCTATGATTTCTGTTAATTACGTATCATGATCCGTAACAACCACTCATTTTCTTTGAAAAGGAGGTAAATGTGGGACTTACACTTTAACAAAACAAAAGCATGGTCTCCCTTTATTCAAAAACATTTGGAATGGTTTAAATGTAGACGCATTGTTTATACAAAAATATATAAAAACGGATAGGTAGAATTTTACATTGGTTGCTGAAACCTATCCCAGTATTTACATACCTATAGGTACTTATGGAATTTTACATTTGTATTAACAAATATCGTTATTCAGAGTTCATAAAAAATATTATTACAGAAAAACGGGTTAGCCACATATAATTCAACTTGTATCTAATTTTATTAATTGTGCTGTTTAAAATTGTTTTGAGGAACGGCAAGACTTACAAACATGTCCGACTTTTATATTACATTCCTACTTATATAAAAACTATTAATAAACATAAATAATAATTATACCATTACCTACTGTTAAATTAACAAAGACATTTTTTGTTTTAAGACAAACACAATGTAGCAGTTTCTAAATAAAATTTTGATATTAAATAACTCCAAATAAACAAGTACTACCACCTACGCTCCAATTATAAATAATTACAAACCGTGTTACCGTGTACAATTTTAAACGTCCCTGGTTTAATTTTTTTTTCTTGCGAAATACTAATTATATCAATAAAAATGGATATTTCAAGTGTTTTGTTATAACCGAATAAACGTCATAAAATTGATTACATCACTAGCCATTATGGCAAGAACATCCATCCCAACACCCACACATTGTAGTCAGGATTTTGTAACAGCCATTTTCTTTTTTATTTTACCTTTTATACACCGGTATAGCAACAGCGTTTAAGCCATGCACTTCAAACGTTCAAAGTGCCGCAAGCACTGTGCACCGTTGCACCGGCAACACGTTATAAATTTGTGTAAACTATTTTTATTTTTTAAGTTATTGGGCAACCGATAGAACGATGTTCGAGTTCCAATATCGGGAGTGACCGGGGTCTCAATAGCGCCATTCTGTTTAGTAAATCGGCCAGAGAACAACACATCGTCATTGGACGGATAAAATTTCAAACCACGCCTGGCGACCTTTCCCTTGACTAGTTAGGGTAAAACCATGGGTCTAGTACGTAGTAAAAATTGGGAACTTGTCTATGAAGACATGTTAGATTCTAAATAGTTCAAAATGTCAGCCGAATACAGGACCGGACCAGCACTTTGACGGAGTACAACATGTTTGTAAAACATTAAAAAGTAGTGCGGTTTGGTGCACTATTCTCCTAGTTTTCTTTTTTAATTGCAAAACATTGACTACTTTAGTCATATCTCTTTTATCTTTCTAATCTTATTGCATTAAGTACGCAAAAGGCGTAGATTAATCAAGTGACCTACTTTTACATTTCAACAAATTTATTCTTAAAAGTTTTGGGCTAGTTCTTACAAAACGATAAGCTATGGCCTAACAAAACCGAATATATCAATAGAAAAATAATGTATTTTTAAAACATACTTTTGAAAATACTGCGGCAAAACATAATCAAGGCGCCTTTGCAGGGGGTTGGTCTGATTTAAATCAATCGATTTAAAACATGATTACCTCGTAATTTAAATCAATGAATTTTTTATATTTATCGTTGACTTAAATCGCGAAAAGAAATTTTTTATTTAAAATTTAAAAAACAAACAAACGAATACAAGATGAGAACATTCCTTTAATCCATATAATGTACCTACGTAGAAAAATTAAATAACAAATAATAAATAATAATAACGTAAATGAAAACATCATGGAAAATAATGCCTGCAATTAGATAGATATTTGTTGGAAAAAATAAAAAATAATTTTAATAAATTAAAATTACTAAAATTGCCAAAAGCTGAAACAAAATAAAAATAATCACGATTTAGGTGGTAGATACCTATTTGGTTTTTTACAAATATCGGATATTTTTGATTTTGTTATACAAATATTTTTTCAACTCTGATACGGTATTTAATACTAAAACAAGTCACAAGTTTACTAAACGGTCTTTGAAAGTTTTATCATTTATCAGTTTATCACAATGTGCTTTAAAGAAACGTTGCATTCATACACGTGGCACCCACAGCCAATTCTCCATAACTCCATAGGAATGAGACCTTTACCAGTTAGATATTTTAAAATAACAGTTTGGTTTTTAGTTAAAAATAGGATATTGTGTTGTAGTGCAGAATAGCCTTTTTCTTAAGGCGTGAAAGTTGCGGCAGAGGGCGAAGCTTTGCTAAACGTGTTCCATACATAGGTACTTTTCTACAAACTAAGTATTGATAGTTAGTACTTTACACTTAATTAATAATTAAACCTTATAACAGATTAATAAATAAATTCATGGTTGACAATGTAACAATTTTTCTTGCGGATTGGTTGGAATAACTTATGCAAATACTTTGTTTATGACGTATGTATAGGCTATACTTGCTTATAACGTAATCGACAGATTTTTCAGTCCGTTGAGAGTTCCAGTGATTGTAACGTACTATTTTTCTGGTTTAATGTACTCGGTTATAACGTATTTCTATCAATTGTAACGTTCAAATATCTTCGTTTTTCTATTGGTTTATTATCGGCTATGACGTACACGCCTAAAGAATTAGGAGTGTTTATACGGTTGCCCCGCTCAGATCCTACCAGTTGTTTGAAAGCTTTCTACTAATAGATTTTTTTGAAAAATCGTAATCAACTGTTTGAGTTATAGGTATATTACAGTACAGGGTGGCTCATTTTCGAAGGGATTCCAGGCTATCTCCTTAACTATTACATCTACGCAATAAGCAATAAAGGTGTCTCGGGCCAAATTTTTGAGACAAATCTAATGGTACAAACCGATATTTAATATCGTCTTTTATTTTCGAGCTACAAGCGAAAATTGAATTTTTCGGAAATTCTTTTCGGAGTTACTTATAACTCTTTTGTTTGTAGAGATAGGAACAAAAAAGAAAACCATTCTTAAGACACTTTTTCATGTAGAATTTAATGGTGATATTACATTTTTAATTTGCATATTAGGTTTTGATAACAAAAACTCGTTTTTTTAAATAGCCTGCAATCCCTTCGAAAATGGGCCACCCTGTACATAATACAGATTTGACCATGTGACCATATTATTAGAAACTGAAATTAAAACTTGGACAAACAAAATGTAAAGTTTCCTACAAAAGTGATGGTCTGATGGGCTGCCATTTCTGCAAAAGGGCTTAGTGAAATTTACAATGTGGATGTCATAATAAATTCTAATAGTTACAAAAGTACTCGAGATAGTTTCCTTATACCGAAAATGAAATACCTAATGGTTTATAAAAGATGAAATGTCCATACAAAATGGAATACCATCTCACAAATCGAAAATGATCACTTAATAGGTATTTAAAACAGAAACAAATTGATGTACTTGAATTGCTCGAAAATAGCTCGGATGTGAATCCAATTGAAAATATTTGGTGTCAATTCTTAAAAAAAGTACGGGAGATGGAACCAAGAAGCCAATGATAAAAAATTACTTCAGCATGCTGCCAATGTCATTAACAACATACCAAGAAGAATTCTAGCTCTAAAGTCTGCCAAGAGATACTTCACAAAATATTAATGGTATTTTATATCATCCTATAAGGTTACCATGCTAATAACTCCTTAGCAACGAGTTGTGTTAAGATACCTTTAACAGCACTAATGCTGTAAAGCTTACTTCGCTTAGACGCTTAGATAATAGCACAATATGTCAGATTTACGTTACACTGTATGAACTGCCATTGAACTGTCATTGAAAATATTTTTTTATCGTCGACTAGCATCATAATGCTATCATTATTATAGAGAAAACCGTGCATAATATTATACTTTCTGGCACCGTGCCATAAAGTTGTTATATCTAATAACGGAATAAACAGACGTTACTTAACAACCATATCAGTCGTTATACGTAGTAACAAATACTTTTTTGTGGCAAATACGTCATAATTTTATATAACCTGAATAATTATTATTTTAGCAAAAAAAAACTAAATTAAATTTCTTATACATAAATAATTGTAATGTTAGTCGACGATAAAATAGTATATGAAATTCGTTTATAATGCAGTATTATGGCATTCATGAAATTATCGCATTCACTGCGTTCATGCGCTAATTTCATTCATGCCATAACACTGAACATGTGTACATTATAAACTAATTTCATAATGTACTATTATTTTTTGAAAAAAATTATTATAGGATGATATAAACCGTGTTACGGTACACGTAACGTTATTTGCTGGTTATACTTTACTCGAGAATTTAAAAGAACTCCCTCCTTCGTCGCTCATTCTTTCAAACTTTTCTCTCGTAATGCAAAAGGCTTCATAACGTTACTTGTATCGTAAATTACTATTAGGTAATGTTAAAAACTAAATAAAGGTCTTACGAAACGTCAGTGGCGTATTTAAGTTTTGTTTCGGGGGGGGGGGGGGTCCAACTGGATATTGACATAGGTAGATGGCTATCTATGCGAGTTCTGTGAGGTTTATAGGTAGGATAAGTTTTATTTGAATGCAGTGCAACAGGTGAAATTTTCGTATATATAGGAGTATATAATAATGCATATTTAATTTTCTCAATAATTTATTTATTATCTATTTAAAAAAATAATAATGTTATAACGTGCAAATTTCTTGGTCCCATGTGGTACATATTATAACCTTGAAATGATTTGGAAAACCTGCAAACCAACGATTGAATTACGAAAATTTAGCATGTAACTCCATAAGAGCCAATCGTACAACCTGATTTTCCTCTTTTCGAACATGAATTATCTGGACTAATTATCCTTCTGAAAAATTAGGTGTAACTAAAACTAAGGGCATCATTAATTCTGTTTCTAAAATTTACGCTGTTCGCTGTTATTAAACAATAATAATTGTAGCAGTTAATCCACAGGAATATTTAATGAACTCGTGTTTTGTATGTTTTGGTTATAATATAAACCTCAAATTTATTGTTGGTATTGCTCTAATTATTATTCGATGTACGTGATGGGTTATTATTTACCCGATTTTAATGAAATACTAATATATTGCAGATGCAATATGTGAAAGTCTGCATTTAGGTTATTAAATGTTCTCTGAAAAGCACCCATGAACAAATTAAAAAGAATTTAGGTTATTGCAAAATATGGTAAAAGTTTAGTGGAAATAGGTATCTATGTATGGATATATTTAAATGGAGACATCAAAATGGTGCAACTGATGGGAGATTACCATTTAATGATCTCTCACGGACTATACACAGAAAATCATTTTTCAACGATATTGAAACCACTGTCAGATTACCTAATGAATAGAAATAAAAGCAATCTTTGACAATTTGTTTTGTTTTTCCCCTGAAATTCTGCATTATTAAATATTCGCTGAACACTGAACGTTTGTTGTGGAAAAATCACAACAAAATCAGATTTGAGGTTATTATATTCAAAGCAAATTATGGGCCGAAGTAAAACAGTAGTAAATATATAAAAAATTGTTTTTCGAACTGGCTTGTTCGTTCTCGATTTAATCAAACGTTTTGCATTTGAATCGTTAACAAATATGCAAATATGTATGCAATTTTGCTTTTTACTGTTTTAGTAAGCAATAAATAACTTACCAGTTTTGAGTTACCTAATTTTGCAGTCATAACTTATCAGCTGAAAGATTATTATAAATTATGGCATTAGGTACGTAACCACCAAAGCAATTAGAAAAACAAGGTGTCTATTTTGTTATAACATAATCTACATGTTCTTGAAAATCGTATAACGTTATTCTCCAAGAATAAAAACGTATAGGTACTTACTACTTACACGACAATGTATTCGTCCGATAATGATTAAGAATACGTAGGTACAGCATATTGATTAATTGTTAGTTGGTAGTTTTCTCTAATACGAAGTAAATTAACTTCATACTTTTGTATTTTACTAAACTAATCAGTTAAAATACTGAAAATAAATAAGTATTTATTAGTGTTAATAGCATGTTATAATTTTTATACGAATTTATGGGAAATGTTATCTCGTATTTTAACAAAACCAAGAGATCTTTAACGACGTAGTTTTTTTTACATTTGGTTTACTTATCCATAATCTTTAGACAGAACCTGATCATGGAAGTTTAACGTGTAAATTAGACTTACTCTACGTAAATTCCACCTTTTACTGCAGGTTAAGGTCATTGTAACAAATACATTATGCCGCAAACTATAATAAAACCACAATACTTTGTCGCAGCAACACAATATTCGTATTTGCTTTATTTTATTCTGATAGAAACAAGAGTACAACCAGAACTACCTACACATACACAGTCAAAAGAAAATACTCGTCGATGTTAACATAAAACTTAATTAAACTAGAAGTAAGTATAAAGTAACTTATCAATATCAAAAATGTTTTTAAAAAATTTTGTAGCAAATTCAGAAACTGCAGGGCCACAGCCTTTCCAATATGCATTAATACAAAACGCGTTTTTCCGGCTTATTCAGGTGCCAGTTTGAGGTTTTCTGCACATGGCGCCACTTACCGGTAGAAACAATCATTTTCATTGGGCGAATTACTGATCATAAATAGCTACCAATCACCGCAGCTAAGTTTTAAACCATACGCTTCAACTAGGTTAAAGTGATCAGGCTTGATAAAAATCGCAAAGTTGATTCTCTTAAATGATTTCCACCAGATTTAAGAAATCAAATTTCATATTTTCCAGGGTTTGCTTGGATTATTAGTATTGTTTGCCAAAACCACGTCCACTATCCGGTCAGCGCCATTTGCACAAATTATATAAAGATGGCAAATGTGTTGTTTGTGGTGCGTTTTTTATTTAAGTAATGAACTAATAATAAAAGTTTCAAGAAGGTCAAAAGAATTTAATATTTTTGCGGATCCCAACATCCAAATAACCTAATTTTTCCAGATTTTCAAAATGGTTGGAAAGCTGCCACAGTTCATAGTGTTAATTCAAGCTAAAACATTTTTATAAACTGCTACTAAAACTAAAGTCTTTTCGAACAATTTTGTAATCTCACACACAACCGTTTGTATCTGGGAACATACGAGGATAACTTTAAATGTCCCAGTACACCCTGCAATTGTATTACAATCTATTGCTTGTTTGATGGAGTAAATTTACAAAGCTCTCTCTATGACACAAGTGACTAACGCTGGATGTTTGAACAAGGTTTAATCTCGTCCACAGACGTTAATTGTTCGTGTTTGTTCATTTGGCCACTTCAGTAAATATGGCATCGATGTTATCGAACTACGCTCTACGAAGCCTTTATTGCAAGTTTTAGAATAAATTGCTCTTCACTAAAGGACCATAGAAATTGGTCATTTGTATCACCGGTTTTTGCAAGACTCAGAATAAAGTATATTTTTAAATTATACGCACTGTATATTTTCTAAATTTTTTGAGTGATCGTGCTAAACTGTCTAAATCATAGTTTAAATACCTATATCGTACAAAATTTACCGAGCTTGTTTCGTCACCAAGAGAACACAGGTGCGAATCTCATTCGGGGCTGGATTTTTATAAATCTGGATTGATTGAAATGTGAATCCCCAGATATCGATGCCATAAATAATAAAGAAATATTTTTAATACTTTTCACCGCAGTTCAAATTACCCAATTTTAATAACATATTTGAACATACCGTTTAGAAACTCTGTAAATTCGAATATTTAGCCTATATAATATAAAACATTTTAGTAATAATTATAATTGGCGCTTCTCTTAACTGTTTATGAGCGAAAGAACCCCAAATTTTTGTTTAAAAACAATAAATTAAAAGGTATGTATGTCCCCAGTTATTCCAAAAATTCGAAAAATAACAACCGGAACAAGAAAATCAATGTTCTGTGGCAATTTAAAACAATGAACCGTCCGCAGTACACAAACGAATATTTTACAAGTGCTTGCACTTGAACTAAATGGAAGCTGTTACACTAAAGAAGCGCAGCAAAATACTATATTTAAAGATTCGCCTTGTACTATAATTCAAGATCAAGTCTACAACTTATATTTATTTCATGGTCGCAAAAACTGAAAATCCATAGACGCTTTGCAATTTTACATTTTTTGCCATTTATAAAATAACCAGTATAACAACTTTGAAATTATAAATTATGCAAGCTTTATTTTTATTTGAAATTAAATCAGGATATTGCAGTTTTGAAATGAGAAAAATTTAAGAGGGATATACATAAATGGAAAATTTTGAATTATGTATACAAAATATACTTTTACTGTTTGGCTGTATCTAGTGTATCATTTAAACGCTTTTAATTCGTTTGACTAAAGAAGTATGGCGTTTATTACAAGGAAATTAACTGTCCAGGCCAATAAATAGAATCTATTTACATATCCATATCCATATTAATAACTACCCATTAATTTAAAATTAGAAACGAGTTATTAATGCTTTCCTGGTCAAAAAATGAATTCAATATTATGCATTTTTATGCAGATTTTAATTGTTTTTATAGCCTTCATAGCTTGAACAGTAAAAATGTCAATTGACATAAACCATTCCAAATGTCTTTTGTTAAGCTGCAAGTCCAAGTCATTTTTTAAAATTGTCACGCCTGTCTAGGCTTCAAATTAAGTTATGAATAATGTTTCATAATTAACAGAAATTATAACCTTAAAGTACAGGAATAGGAAGTGACAATCATTAAAAAAAAATTTAACGGCCAAACCCTATCTAAAACCCACGGCCTTCTTTTGGTTTTACGAGCTAAAGTCTCTCTACGGCCTAGGCAGATGCTCAGTTTAAGTGTTCTCCGCATGGCGCTAGCAAACAACCTCTGACAGGTTATTAATGGCGCGACATTTAAAGAAACAAATTTTGGTGCAGATTATTTTTGAAATAAATTGAGCAGCAACTTAACCTATAAATACTGTTTGATAGGGTGTATTCTGAATAATATAAAATATTCTCCGCAATTATTAATTTTTTGTTTTTCATTTATGTAAGGGGTTGTCTCCTAGAAATCTGGACTAAAATAAAAATAAGATATTGAGATGTTATTAAGTGAGTTATAAGATTATTTTACTGGATTTGAAAGATAATTATTAATTAGTATTTATAAGTTGCTTGTTACTGAGATAAAATTTAATTTATTTGATAATGTGGATTTAGTTATTTAAATAAATACATATGTAATATAAAATAAATAAGATAGCTAGATAGATTGTTAATTTTATAGTATATAAAAAATTGTTAAAATTATTCTTAATGTAAAACAATATTAGCTAAATAGAGTACTAGATAAGGCTGTTAGGTATAAATAAGGTTGTTAGGAATATGTAGAAATAATTTAATTGGAGGAGAATTTTGAAAAAACTGGGACAACAAAAACAATTCGAAAATAATAAACAATTTTGTGAAAATTAATTTCACGAGTAGGAAGTAAAAAATCTTCCAGTTGATATAAATACCTGTAAATCTGATTTTTCATGTTAATTGAGATCAGTAATTCTCTAAAATAGAGAAAAACAGTGAAAGAAGAGAAAATTCTTCGAATTTTGAGAAATATAATACTAAAAGATAAATTGGTTTCGCAACAAGAGAATACAGTCTTCAAGTGAGATGGAATTGAGCAGAAGATAGGGCTCTATAAAGTTAAATTGGATATTGAGTTTACTACATAAATTTGGATGCAAGAATATTTTGGATTGGAACGAAATTAGAATTTGGAACACTTTAAATTTGAATTTTATTAATGGTAAATGGATAGCAAATTGGTGAAGATTAAATTATAAGAATTGGGAACCATAAGAAAGAAGCATTTAAAAACTATGAATGTAGATAAGTTTATTTCTAAGTAGGGAAGATAGGAGTTATCCATTTGTAATAAATCCACATTTATTAAAAATTGAGTGAGTTTATTTATAATTTGAAGAACCTCAGTAACGACCCTGTGATAAGAGTTTTCATAAAAAGTACTAATTAAAATACCTATCATAACAACTAATTTGAAATTTCAATTTATAGTTTTATAAAAGCAGAACCCAGTCATATCAATATAAAGCTACTCAGATATTTAAAAAAGTCTAGTTAGTCTCAGGGGAAGAAGTATTCTTAGGACTGTTTGACAATCACTGATTAACTGTCATTAGTTTAAAAATAGTTTCGAAGGAGGTCCATCTGAAAAACCGCTATATACAGTATTCTCCAGCGTTTCGAGAAGAATTAACAGCTGAAAGAAAAAGTGGATCTGGACGACAAGCTGTGAAAATTAGGCCCAAAAAACTTCAGCAAATTAAAAGTCCGTTCGAAAACAATGACGCGGTTTACTACGTTCAGTGGCAAGAAAATATGACGTAACTTCTGGCTATTTGTGTAAATCTCTTAAGAAAAAGACGAACTTAAGGCATCGTAAAAAAACAAATCATTCCGAATCGTCCAGAAAATCAAGTTCGTCTTGCGAAGCCAAAGTGCAATCGTCTGATGCGACTCATATTTCACTCTTTCTCATTCTTCTATTGGTGGAGATGATGGATTTTGTACAAGTAACGTTTATTAGACCCCAGCCAATATAAAATTTGCTACACAAGCAAAGTTTGAAGGAAAGCAATCAGCCCAAGAAGTTTGAGTCGTCCTCTGATACGCAAATCTTCTTTTGCAATCAACTCAAAAGTGTATTTAGAATAATGTATTCGACGTCGGCTGATGCTGATCCCTACATTCGTAGCAATTACTAAAATACCGAATATGTCTTCTGGCCCGATCTTGTCAGTTCCCATTAGGCAAAGATCGTGACAGATCACCTGGGGTATGAAAACATAGAACTTGTTGAGAAGGATGACAATCCCACAAACTGCCCTAAAGTTTGTACAACCGAAGGCTTTTGATCTTTATTAAAAGGAAATGGTTTATGCCAAGGATTGGACAGCAGCAAATGCCGATCAGTTAATTACGCGGATCAAGTACAGTTTGCATAAAATTGACAATGACATTATACAGCAACTGGCAAGTACAAAGTACAACTGAGAAAAGAATACACCTTATTCAACGAAATGGACTCATAGAAGTTCGTTAATTTCTTCTATTAGTCTGTTGTTTTTGTAGTTTTATATTTTATTATTACTTATCTCTTATTCTATTTCTAAGATGTTTTCTCAGTCTAGATTCCTAACAGATACCCCTTACTTAAATAAGTGTTATAATTTGGTTTTATTGCAGTTATCTGTTTTTTTTTTGTTCGCATTTATTGCTATTATTAGGATCTGTTTATTTATCTGTTCTATTGTGTCTTGTATAGAAGTAAACCCTAACAAATCTTTTCACGAATTTCTTTCAGAGAGTAATACAGCGTCATTATAAATGATTGTAGTCGAAGCAGGCGGTGCCCGTGGGAATAAAATTTTGCCGCTTTATACAAACATAATTATAGTGCAGGAATTTTTGTAGTGATTTTTATTTTTCAAGTGAACTTTCAATTGTCACTCGTATGTCATTTACTGTATTTACTGAGTTTTTGAATAATTGCATTTTGTGTTAATTTGCCTGTTGATTTCGGCCTTCCTTAAAAGTCTACGTGAATAAAATCAGTCTTTATTAAGACTACTGCTGATTCCAGAGTGTTAATACGTAAGTGTAATTAAAGGCAGTCATAGAAATTTTAATAAACAAAAAGCAATATTTTAGGTTTAAATTTGCATAATGGTGTACTCTTTAGAAGAGAATACCTTTATTATTAAATCTTACTATCGAAACCGTGTATTAAATGAAAATGAAGACGGGCAATGGATACATTCTGTTCAAGCATGCAAAAATGCATATCTCGTTGCGTTTCCCGACGTAGATATTGAAGAGGAATCTTTAATGGCTCATATTCGGAGAGTTGTGGACAGATTTGATAATACTGGGAACGTTTCCAAACGGAAGTCGTCAGGAAGACTTCAGGTCGGTGAAGATTTAAGACAACGCTTGGAGCAAAGTCTCTAAAAAATCTTTGTCAAGATTGTCTGCACAATAAAAAACAATGGTTACAAAATGTAAAAGAATTAATTAATCATATTACACTATGTTGTGAAAACATTAATGAGGTAATGTTACACAACATTTTTGAAAATAAAAATAGAAGAGTGGCGCTATGTTTACACCAAGATGGAGAGCACTTTCAACATCTATTCATAAATAATCATTATTAAATAAGTTTTGGATTATCTTTGTGTGTTTTTTTTTTAGTAATATGAATACATTATTAACATATTAACTATGCATTAACAATGAGTTCATTGATCAGAGTATAGTGTAGAAATGTCTCGGGTTTGTCTCGATCATTCTTTAAGTGAAAATCATGGTAAGAAAATTTTTATTTCACTTAAAAATGATTTTAACTTTTTTACATAAATATTGACTCGTTATGCAACCAATTTAACACTTGTGTGTAGAACAGTGCATATCCAATATAATTTGAATCATTATTTTTGTGGAGCAGAAACAAGAAAGAAATTTTACATTTAGATTTACGGTCTACTTCGACCACAATCATTTATAATGACGCTGTATAAAGCAAGAATGATTGATAAAATTTAATTTAATCGTAGGTATGTGCTGTTATATTCCAAAAAATCTAACTTAAAACTCTACAATCTTTACTAAATGTACTCGTAAATTAACACACAGTACCTTGGAGCAGTCATTTGTAGTGCACATTTTGAAGAGGGCTGTTTTAAATTCTAAACCACTATCTAGAAAGGTACTGAAGTTCTAAAGTAGGCGACTAATCTTTACTGTAAATTATAATTTTTTGATATTACTTTTAGACGTACCTCTGAAATGCTGATTTTTAACCATATTTTTTTAAGTTAAACTCGTTTTAAAGTTTGTTGGCTGTTGTTGGCCGGTGTATATGTTGATGTTGGCAATGCGATGAAAAAGTGGCGTTTTTTCAGAATCAAAGATGATATAGAATATTTTACAAAATGCCCAGGCCGGAGAGAATTGTCAGCTAGTAAAATGAAGAAGGTGGACATTTGGAATAAATAAATTTTTATTTGGACTATAATATGTCAATGGAAAATTAACTGATTTTACCTGATATAGATAATTTTGATGTCAATAGACATACTTTTAGGTAAGTCGTCGATTTTCGACTTTTCGAGGAATATATTGAAATAATATCTTTAGGATAAATTTATAAATAAATATTTTTTTTAATTAATTTGATTTTGAAATGTATACTTTAAAATTGTACAAGTCTAATTTTTAATAACATGTAAATAATGTAAACTTTTTAAGATAAATGTTAATAATTTTAAATTTTGTAGAATATTAGATTTATGTAAATATTGTTAATTTAATGTTGTAAATGATAAAGGTTTTGTTATATTTAAAAAATTAAGATACCCAGGGAAATATTACCATGTTAAAATAAAAAAAATTGAAAGATAATAAATAAAACAATTTTGAAATTAGAAGATTCATTTTTCAAAAATCCTAATTTTGAAAAAGGAATTATAAACAAAATAGATTTAATAAAACCTTTATCAAAGTTTATAAAGAAAATGTTTAATGATACCTATAAACTAAAAATAAATGGAAAATATTTATAAAAATAAAAATACAGTTCTTAGTTACAACTATTTTATTGGAAGAGGTTGAAATTGCAAAATAGGATATTTTGGTCTTGGAATTAGATTGGAGTTGGAAGTTTATTTATTGGACGAGAGTCAAAAGGTGGAATTTTAAGATAACAGTGACAGGAGCGGAACGTGTTGCAGCTATCGCGGGATATTGTTGAAAATAGGATTACATGATTATTAAAAGTGTGGTGGTTAAAAGTGATTAAAGGTATTTATAAAAACAAATTTTGGTTCTTGAAGAGTGTTTAGTTAGATAATAATTTTGTGTATTAAATTATCAAAAGTTGGTAAATCGATCCCTTTAACGTCCTTTTGATAAGAGTTCTTTTAAATTAGCAAATTTAAATACAGGCTGAGCTAACCGGAGCAATATGTATGAAATGTACTAGTTTTTCAAAAATAATTAATTTTACAATTAATTTCAAAGAGGAAGCATCTCATATCATAACAAATGTCGAACCCAACGTGGGGCGATATCATAACAAATGGCGTCAGCAACGTGAGGCTCATAACAAATGGCGCTCAACGTAGGGGCAATTGATTTTAATAAATATCATATGTCATTTTGACAAGTAAAAGTCAAGAAATAAAGTGATTTTAAAGGGATTTATCGAGTCACTGTCAGTGTCAATTTTAATTGTCAAGGTGAAGTATTGTGCATATTTTAGTTTAAAGGGTATTAAGTTGTTTATAAAGGTAATATTGTTGTTTTGAAAATTTATATCAAAATAATTATTCATTTGAATGAAATTTTGATAAATTTTTAAATATGTCTGAAAGGAGATCTTTGAGAAGTGCAAGTAGGAGGAATGAAGGGGAATCGGAAGTCGAAGAGGATTTAGATCGTGAGATAGAGGCCGAAGTTCAACATTTAGGGGATTATGAAATAGAATCTACTAATCCTATAATTTCAACACCACAAGCTCAAATTAATGAAGATTTTATGTCAAATTTTATGCAAAAATTATATGAAAAGTTAGATGCAGATCAGAAAAAACAAGAAGAACAACGGCGAGAAGATGCAAAGAAGCAAGAAGAACAACGGCGAGAAGATGCAAAGAAGCAAGAAGAACAACGACGAGAAGATGCAAAGAAGCAAGAAGAACAACGACGAGAAGATGCAAAGAAACAGGAAGAACGAGAGAATAACCGAGATAAAAAATTAAATGAACAGCTTAATGAAATTAAAGAAGAGTCAAAAAAGTTATTAAATGAAATTAAAAATGATATCAAAGAAGATTTGAAGAAAAGACACGAAGAATTAATAGAAGAATTAAAAAAGGATAAACAAGTATCTGAAGAAGTTATAGAAGAATCTGTAGATGTACAAAATGAAATTGAGGGTGTTTATGATGTTAACAGTCTTGATTTTGAAGAAATCAAAGAACAGTCAGAAAATGTAATAAATGGAAAAGTCGAATTGGATGATAAAGTTGAACTGGTAATGGATGAAAATAAGAAATATGGAAATGTAGTATTTATGAAGAAAATGATTAAGGATGGCGAAAAAGAAAATTCAGGAGTAATCAAATATGGTACTCTAAAGAATTATGCAAGAATAAATAAGAAGAATTTAATTAAACAAAATATTAAACTATTAATCAAAACTGGAAAATTAAAATATGTAATGAAATTGACCAAACAGGTTAAAAAGGGGCTTTCAAAAGTAAACAAAGTTAATATTATGAAGAATTGTGTAAAAATGGGCAAGAAGATATTAATTCATAAAAATACTAAACCATTTATTAAAACTGGTGTGCAGAACAACAATTTCGATTCAATTAAAAAGTCTAGATTAATGAACATTGAAAAACGGGGATTTTTAATGATTAAAAGACATGTTAAAAGCAAAACTAAAATGGAAGTAAAAGAAATTCATGGACCACCGAACATGAATAAAAGAAATGAATGAATTTTAAAAAATTATCAAAATCCTTCGTAATAAATTTTAATTATATGCACCCTAAAGAATTTTTAATTGATGATGATAATGATATTGAAACACAGAATTTACCATTCTTAAAAATAAGTTTTCTAAACAACAATTATATTACTTTAGTCGATACGGGGGCACAAGTTTCTCTTATAAAAGAAGATTTAATAAAGTTATACGGAAATGTCCTAGATAAAAACATTTTTAAGATTTCAAAGTTAGAATTGTTAGCAGCAACTAAAAGAAAATTAACTTTTATTGATAAAGTAATTAATGTAAAAATTAAAATAGCTGATAATGAATATTTAATCAGATTTTTTATTGTGCCTGGTTTGCAATTCGATTTTATATTGGGAATTGATGTTATTGAACAGATAAAAATGATCATTGATGGTAAACAAAGATGTTTTATTATAAATGAAGTCAAAATACCTTGGTTAAATAATGTAGATTTTATTAAAGAAGATGTTACATTAAATACTTGTTTAGTCGAAAATTTAATTCAAGATGAGCAAATAGGAGAAGAATTTTATTATATGAAAAATGAATTATTAATATTATTGAAAGGAAGAATTAGATTAATTAATGACGAACCAGGTTTAGCTAAAGGTTATATACACAATTTGAAAGTAGATAATGAAGCATCTTTCAGTGTGAAAAATTATCCAATTCCTTTTAAATATAAAGATCAGGTAAGGCAGGAGATCAAAAATATGATTAAGAATAATATTATTGAACCGGCTGTTACTAGCTATATTAATCCGTTAGTAATTGTTAAAAAGAAAAATAATTCTATAAGAATTTGCCTTGATGCAAGGAAGATAAATTCAATCACAAAACCTCAATTTGAAGCTCCTCAGGCAATTGATAGTTTGTTAGGTAGAATTTCTAATAAGAAAATTTTCTCAAAGTTAGATCTTAAAAATTCTTTTTGGTTGATTCCACTACATGAAGAAAGTAGAAAATATACTGGTTTTAGCGTAGATGGTGAGATTTTTCATTTTAAAGTTGTTCCATTTGGTTTATCCACGTCATGTGCAGCTTTAGTTAGGGCAATGCAGAAAATATTAAATGTTTATGAAGAATTTTGTGTTCATTATGTGGATGACGTACTTGTTTTTAGTGAAAATCTAGAAAGCCATTTTAAACATTTAGAAACTATTTTGATCACATTAGAAATGAATGGTTTAAAACTTAGCTTAGAAAAATGCGAATTTTTTAAAAGTCAAGTGACATATTTAGGTTATAAAATTAGTGACAGGGGTGTACATATCAAAGAAGATCGGATTATAGAAATTAAAAATTTTCCAAGACCTACCAATCTGAAAACTTTAAGACGATTCTTGGGAGTTTTGAATTATTATAAAAAATTCATACCGAATTATTCTGAACTTACTATTTCTTTAGTTGAATTATTAAGAAAGAATGAAAAATGGAAGTGGGATGAAAGGAGAGAATCAGATTTTATCAAAATTAAAGACAATTTTTATAATGAATTACTATTACGTTTTCCAAACTTTGAACAAACCTTTATACTTAGGACGGACGCATTGAATTTTTCTATAGCTGCTGAATTAATTCAGATACAAGAAGACGGTGAAGTACCAATTAGTTTCATTTCAAGAATATTAAAAGGTTATGAAATAAGATACACTGTATCAGAAAAAGAAATGCTTGCAATTATATTTGCTATAAATAAACTGAAATTCTACTTAACTGGCAATAAATTCATAATTGAAACTGATAATTCAGGTTTGACATTCATGAAAAAGAAAGATTTTTTAAGTAATCGTTTGTATCGCTGGGCATTGTTATTGCAAGAATATGACTTTGAAATTAGACACAGACCAGGAAAAGATAATATATCTGCTGATTTCTTAAGTAGAAAGGATATAATTGCTAAAACAAATCAGATAATAATTGCAAATCAATTAATATATGAAACAGGAAGATTTTCCTTAATAACAATTAAAAATCAACAAGAACATCTAGAAATTGTTAAGATAAAGGATGAGTTACAATTGAATAACAATTTAGTAAATAGAGGTTTTAAAATAAATCAAGATAATATTTTGATTAAAATTATAGGGGAAAAAGAATTATATGTGATTAATAAAAATTTAGCAATTGAAATTATTGAACAACTTCATTTAAATTCTGGACATGCAGGAATTAGAAAAACTTGGCTGATGTTTAGAGAATGTTTTTATATAAAAAATGATCTTCAGTTAATTAAAGATTATGTTAATAAATGTAGAATTTGTATTTTCACTAAGGATAAGAATTTTAAGAATACAAATATAATTAAAAGCATAAAAGTTGAACAACCATTAGAGTTAATTGCAATTGATTATATAAGTAACTTAATAACAGGTCAAGGTGGTTATAAACACATTTTAATATTCTTGGATGTATTCACAAAATATGTTAAACTTTATCCGAGCAGAAAGTGCAATACAAATCATGTTGTTAACAGTTTAAAGAAATATTTAACAGAAGTAGGCAAACCTAAAAGAATTCTTGCAGATAATGCAACATATTTTCATAATGAGAGGTTCAAACAAAGTCTTAAGAATATGGGAATACAATTTTCATTCTGTAGTATACGTCATCCACAGGGAAATCCAGCAGAACGTTATATTAAAGAAGTTGTAAAATATTTACGAGTAATAACTTTTGACAAACATAATGCGTGGGTTAAATACTTAACAAAAATAGAAAAATTCATTAACGATGTACCTAATACTGTAACAGAAATCTCACCAGTTACCTTAATTAAAGAATTATTACCAAAAAGACCATGGAGATCTGAACAAATAGCTACTGATTTAAATCATTTATTACAACGAACTAAACAAAGAATTATTAGAAATAATCTAAAATATGAAGCTAAACAGAATTGTAAAATCAAAAAGAAATGTCAATTTAATGTAGGAGATATAGTGATTGTGAAAAATTTGAAAGTTGCTAATAAACAAGAGAACCGATGTGCAAAATTGCAATTATCTTATATAGGACCTTTCAGTATAACAAGAGTAATTTGTGAAAATTCTTATGAATTAAAAGATATGGTTACTAATAAGATTAGAGGAATTTTTCATGTGTCCATGTTATATCTGTATTCGGGAACATTAGAAAATCAAATTTAATAAAAAAAAATAAGGGGCAATTTGAAATAATATCTTTAGGATAAATTTATAAATAAATATTTTTTTTAATTAATTTGATTTTGAAATGTATACTTTAAAATTGTACAAGTCTAATTTTTAATAACATGTAAATAATGTAAACTTTTTAAGATAAATGTTAATAATTTTAAATTTTGTAGAATATTAGATTTATGTAAATATTGTTAATTTAATGTTGTAAATGATAAAGGTTTTGTTATATTTAAAAAATTAAGATACCCAGGGAAATATTACCATGTTAAAATAAAAAAAATTGAAAGATAATAAATAAAACAATTTTGAAATTAGAAGATTCATTTTTCAAAAATCCTAATTTTGAAAAAGGAATTATAAACAAAATAGATTTAATAAAACCTTTATCAAAGTTTATAAAGAAAATGTTTAATGATACCTATAAACTAAAAATAAATGGAAAATATTTATAAAAATAAAAATACAGTTCTTAGTTACAACTATTTTATTGGAAGAGGTTGAAATTGCAAAATAGGATATTTTGGTCTTGGAATTAGATTGGAGTTGGAAGTTTATTTATTGGACGAGAGTCAAAAGGTGGAATTTTAAGATAACAGTGACAGGAGCGGAACGTGTTGCAGCTATCGCGGGATATTGTTGAAAATAGGATTACATGATTATTAAAAGTGTGGTGGTTAAAAGTGATTAAAGGTATTTATAAAAACAAATTTTGGTTCTTGAAGAGTGTTTAGTTAGATAATAATTTTGTGTATTAAATTATCAAAAGTTGGTAAATCGATCCCTTTAACGTCCTTTTGATAAGAGTTCTTTTAAATTAGCAAATTTAAATACAGGCTGAGCTAACCGGAGCAATATGTATGAAATGTACTAGTTTTTCAAAAATAATTAATTTTACAATTAATTTCAAAGAGGAAGCATCTCATATCATAACAAATGTCGAACCCAACGTGGGGCGATATCATAACAAATGTCGAACCCAACGTGGGGCGATATCATAACAATATGTATTGCCAAAAATTGATTCAATGGGAATCGTGATAGTACTTAATGTAAGTATTAAAAAGTGAGTTAGCATCGTTCCCTAAATCTGCTAAAATAATGAACATTCAACGCCAATTGATTCTAAATAAATCTGAAATGGACTATAGGTATATAAACTTCAAATTTCCACCGAAATAAAATAAAATTAAACGCAAGAAAGCCTTGAAATATGTGTATATTTTAAAATTAAACAAGGATTATATTTTAAATTATGCAAACTAGGAATTGCAGTAAAACAGAAAGGTAGTGTATTCGCATAAGTAGCCGTGACTTAAATAAAACTCCAAAAGCGAATTTTACTTCGGTTCGCAACAATAGAATTCGCACGTCATTCATTTATGCAGTTTTAAACCTTGAACTCGCGCAGGTTTTAAAACCGGATAGCGAGTTATATCAGATCCTGTAACAATGCGATACTATAATTGTTAACAACTTTTCACAAAAACCACTTTGCTGCTGCTCATAAAATATGGCCAAAGTTTAGTGGAGGTATAAACCTGGATCTATTTTAAGAGGGGACATCAAAATGATGCAACTAATGGGAGATCAACCTTTAATAATCCCTCGTGGATAACCTACACATAAAATCGTTTTTCAACGATACTGAAAGCACTGTCAGATTAATGACTGAAAATAAATGCAATCTTTTACAATTTATTTTGTCAGAATGTTTCGTCGAAATGCATTTTGAAACGATTATTTTGCACTCATAATGAAGAGCTTATAATTCGCACTTCTGTCTCGATCAACTATAGTAACTTGGCCAAGCGAATACTTTTACAAATTAATTTCAGAGTTCCATCCTGAGCGAAATACCTTTTTGGTTTTTCGGAATTTTTGCATTTTTCTAATTGATTTCCTTTTTATTGATGAAAATATGGTTTTTATTGAAGATAACGCCATCACATTCACTTGAATTAAAAGCTTATACACCGCTTAGCTTGTGACTTAAATGGCAACATTTTTAGAACGAAAGGTGAACTCTTAAATAAACTGAATTTTGAATATATTTTTAAAGAAAATTGCAGCAAAACAATTATTGCAAATCAGGTAAATTCAACACAAATTTAAATTACATATATGTACAAAACAAACTATTTTTGCGTTGCCTACTTATTAATAAATTATTGTGGAAATTATGTTATTTTATGCTGTATTTTAATTTGGCGTCTGCTTATGGCTACATAACGAAAATCGCCATTGCATTCAATGCCAGACGAATTTTACAAACGAATAAACAAACTGCCCACATTAAAAATCAATAGAAAAAATCGGCAAAAAAACTTGCATTCGATGTTAAAAACACTATAAATAAAGTTTTCGGTTAAGTCCCATTCTCTGAATAATTAATGAACCAAATTTAATTTTTTAACAAAAACAGCCATAATGGCTTTCCAGGATCAATTTTTATCTGTAAAGGCCGCAATAAAATTATGAAAATTAATAATCCCATTATAAGTTTTCACCAATTTAACAATTCTTTTTGTATACCTTGGGAGGAACGACATTTCGGCAACTTTCAGATTAAAATCAGGTATGGCAATTTAGTTATGCACTGGATTTTTTGTGCGGTTTCAACTGCGATGGGCGGAGAAAACGTTTCCTGTTTTGTTATGCAACGCCATATAACTCAACATTTTGTAGCTCCTTGGAAGGTCACAGTAAAGTAAGCAAAACCCGCGAAATATTTTTTAATGTTAAATTTTCGTAGTCAAAAACTATCACAACTGAGTAAAATCTATAAATCCTATTAAACGAAACTTTTTTTGTAAATATGATGCACAATATTTTAATGAACGTTTTAAAGTTTGTGTATAATTAAAGGCTTAACGAAGCTGTTTAATTAGTTTGTAATTAAGGCTTCAAAGGTCAAACACAACTAAGGCTTTTTTTAAACTTAATTTATTGCCAGGATAATTATAAATACGTGCAATTCACCTAACCATAATATATTAAAATACGAAACAGTTGTGCTGCATATTTGCTATAGGTATTCATGATTGAACGTAATTCCATTTGCTCAAATCCCCTAAAATTAATGAAATCTCAAAGGATTAACCACAACTCAGTCTATTTACTGTTTTAAACATGGCTAATTATACAGTTTTAGCTTTACAGCTAAGCTAAGTAATGCATTACCCACGGGTACTAAAGCTTTACAGCTTTTATGGAATATTTTCAGAAATTCGTTCTAGAAATTTGAGGAAAACCTGTTACAATAAATATTACACATTTGGAGTGGTTGGCCACAGAACCACGAAAAAACAAAATTAACTGCTGGATGTCTTTTTGGTCGTTTGTGGATGACCTATTTGTCCTTTTGGACGTAAAGGTCGCCTTCAGGATTCAAACTTTCACGGTAAATTGATGTTTTATGACGTAATGACAAATTAAGAAACAACCTGAAATTTTATACCAAACTCAGTTAGTAAATCTAAACAGTTTTAACGCTTACTTTTTTATATACAAAAACCCCGAACTTTATAGTAATTAATATGAATATTGTTAATATAATACAAAATATTCCTTTCAAGCGGTTTAAAATTTGAAAGGACCGCCAAAACTACAAAGCAAGACTATTAGTTTGTTTACCAATTAGGTTTCATCTCATCTTTGGGGCTATAGCTAAATACTTGAATCACCTTCCTTGAACTTTACACTACGGTGATTGCCTTAATAATAAGTATCCTTATTTTCATAAACATACAGCAAAAAAACCTTAAGGAAATCTGACCATTAAAAATTTAACTTCGCTTTATTAGCGCATAAATATAAAAATGTTAGAAGATAAATTCGTTTTCGTGACTGTACGCGTATCTCATCATGCAACGAATGTTTACGGTGCGATAAGTATAATTAAAGAAATTTCAAATCGGAACTTTCAATTTGTCGACGTTGCCGATTATTTAACAGGACAGTAAAAAAACTATTAAAAAAGACGTCAATTTTCTAATAATAATATAAAGCAAAACGGTGACTCGTAAAACACGGCGATTATAATTTGGAGGTCAATATTATTACTATAATTACTAGAAGCCCACAAACGAACAGAACAAAAGTTACCTTATAGTTGCCGAAAATTCCATCTGGTCTTCAAAATGGAACGAGGATGCGTTTTCCATGGAAAGAGAAAAACAATAGAAACAAAAAACTACCCGTGAAAATAATAACAAAACTTCTCAAAGCGCATTTTAAAAAACACCGCAACTTATAATTTGCCCATGAAATGCGAGCGCTGACGGCAAATTTGCAATTGGGGGGCCTCAGTTTCGAATGCGCAATTTGCCCCACTCCGGCGAGTGTGTCAGAGGAGATTCCACGGCGAAAAATCTATAGTTAGTCTATTGCGCAATATTGCCATATTGAATGATGAAAGGAGCCGCTTGTTGACAGGAGATATTATTTTTTTTGTATTATTCAGATACCTATGCATTTTCATTGTAACTAGACTAGAGTTTCATACACGTACACGATAGTTCTATTGACATACAAAATGTTTCGACAAACGACTGAAAGCTCCGGCCTTTAAGTTCCCTCTCCAAACTCCTAATTTTAAGGTTTTCAGGGGTTGTGTTATTTACAACTGCAAACTTTAAGAATTAAAATGTATTTATGAACGTATCAATTTATACTAAATATATTGCTGTCCGTGTATATTACAATGTTATCATCACCAGGGCCGGCTTTAAGAATTTTAGTATCACTGAAGGAATTTTTGTAATACCATGCAGGCTCGATAATCCAGATGGCGCACACTCGAATAAGCGAAACCGCCTGCTTTAGAATGCAAATTACTTTTTTGTTTAAGCAATCCTTGTAAAACGAAATGCAATATAGAGCCAAATTTAAATTCGATGTCTACTATGGGAGCTCACACCTTTATTTCAAATATGTAATATTAAAACACTTTCTTAAGGCAACTTTTTAAACTCTATTGGATAATGCAAAGGATCGTTTTGCATGTCTTCCATTATCATCAAGTTTTTTTATTTCTTCTAGACAGTGTATTGGAAAACAAGAGATAAATAAATTTATTTATTGGTCATATTTTCAAAAAATTTATCCCAAATTCAAAATAACACAATTGGATTTTATTTATTGGGCAATTACTGGAGAATAACCAGACCAAACGGAACATTACTAGAGACCAAACCGAACTGTAAGTAAAAAACTATATTGAAGCAATTACAAATTGTTTGCAAAGTTTGAAATTTCATAACCTTTCAATATTAAAAACTTCCTTATAGTAACATCTATATTTATACAATATTATGTATCATTTTTGATAGAACTACATAATAGCGAAATTACTGAATTTTCTATGGCGAATTATAGATCTTAAAAAATGTTTAGAGTCTTCGAGCTACTTATATAGAAAAGTCAAAAGTAAATTATTTTCAAATATACAGGGGGTTCCGGGAGGTAATGTCAGTAAGAAAGGAGTAGATAGAGTAGAAAGAAACCTTTTAATACTTTCAAATAAAATTAGATATTTTGTTATACCTATATCTAAGGAAAACTAAATATGCTACAATCACATCCACCAGAGTCAAGAATCCGGGAAACATAAATACATCAAAAAACAGAGGAGAGCCGCCACCGCATCTAAAAGAGAATACATCCCAATGAGCAGCTGAGAAAAAGAACTAAAAATATCAGAAGAACGCCAGGGAACGTCAGAAATAAAAGAAGCGGACCACTGGTCTCTAAGCGGCCCTCCAACGCTAGAAGGGAGAGCCTAGATAATCAAACAAATGAAAAGGAACAAAGCTCCAGGAATGGACAGAATAGAAACTGTTACAGAATGCTCCACAATCCGCTATAGAGAGAATACACAAAATAATAAAGGAAACATGGGAAAACAACATAGTACCGGAAGAATGGAAGACGACAGTACAAATCCCGCTCCCAAAAGTCAGGAACCCCAAAACAACATCAGAATGCCGGAAGATAAGCTTCTGTAGAGTGGGATATAAGATCTATGCAAAACTATTGAAGACCCTGGACGATACGACTCAAGAAATGCCGTCATACCAAGCAGCGTTCCTCAGCGGAAGATCAGTGGAGGATCACCTGTTTGTCGCCAGAAGAATCTTAAATGAAAGGAGAATGCAGGAGAATGAACTATACTAGTAACCCTGGACCTCGCAAAAGCATTCGACACAATTTCACACCCAGCCCTTATAGAAGCATTAAAAGACAGTGGTTCGGACAAAGAACAAAGCTACTTATACCGGAAACACAGAGGAATAAAGCAAGGATGCCCACTCTCACCCCGCCTCTTCACCATTGCACTTCACAAACCCCTACGGGAGCTATCAGCGAAACAACAAAATCGGACTCCTGCCGGAAATGATCTACTGCTCACAAAAATCTTAGCATACGCAGACGACCTACTGATTCTAGCGGAAGAGAAGGCCGACGTGGGACAACTACTACAAGAAATCACAGAAAACCTGAACGACGCGGGACTAGAAATTAACGTCAGTAAATGCGAAGCCATGATAAGACAACCAGGACTACACAACCTAGAGGCAGTTGAGGAAAACCTAAAATTTGGAAATTTTAAAATAAAACAAGTCAGAAAAATGAAGTACGTACCTAGGAGCTTATACATATAACCAACACCCTGGAAAGACCAGCAACGGTAAATTAACGAATCACAAAGGATCACCAAGCTGCCCACGCCATACTACCTACACAACAGCATAAACTGCCTACGAGACTGAAGAAGATAATCTACACAACGATAGTCGGAACAACGGCCCTATACGGACTAAAAACCAGAGCAATGACAAAGGGAAATAGAGTGGCACTGCGAAGAATGGAGAACAAAATCCTAAAACTATTCAGGATAAGTTCAAAAGAAGACGAAGGGGCGACAGCACACGGAGTACTAGAAGGACAAACAAGAACTAAAAAGCTAACAGCAGCACGGTTAAAATATTGGGCACACATATTAAGACGAAAAGATCAGATATTGAGAAAGGCATATAATTTACCAGACGCAATGAAGGTGGAAAGGCCTTGCTACACGTGGAAAACAGCACTGGAACAAGCTATAGAGCCACTGGGTTTACCACAACAAACTTGGGAACAGTGGGCAAGGAACAAAACTAGGATAAAGAGGGAAATGAATCAAAATATATAACTCAAGAGAAGAATCAGACAACGAGGAATTAGAAGTAGAGGAAGAAGATATAAATATCGAAGAATAGATACTAATAATGGTTAGAGTTAGCTAGCATAAAGTAACATGTAACAGCGTAGGCAGGTGTGCGCTAAGGCCTTTCATATCTTGGACCTAGAAAAGTAGCGGTAATACTAGAAATACTATAGTATAAGATGAAAAGAACATGTTTAACCATCTTCATCATATACTTATCCAACTCCCATTGGCTATGACTTACCACTACCTTGCACCGTAGAAGCGGTGTCCTGCGGGTGGCGTCACAGATATGTTAACGTTATACAGTGCTCCCAATCCCCACCTATCACAACAAATCCCTTCACACTTTATTGGCATGGGGTGGGCCTGGCGTAATCCAGGATTGATCCACGGGGATCTGCTGCATGTCAATTGATGATAATGATCTCTAAGGAAACCTAAATATATTATGTTTTCAAATAAACTTGTTCCTTAAACTACTAATATTTTGTGTCAATGACAGCATTTATTCTTTGTGGCATAGATGATATTGCCTTAGTCAAGGAGTTATGTAGTTCGCCAACATTTTCCTAGATTATTTTGACTGCCGACATAAGTTCTTGTTTGTTATTTGGTTCAGCTTCGTGAACCTTTCTTTTTAATAATGCCCATATATTTTTTAGTTGGGTTACAGTCGAGAGTGTTTCCAAGCCAACTAAGCACATTAATTTTTTTTTGTTTTAAAAAAAATCTGAGATTTCCTTTGATCTATGACAAGGTGCGCCATCTTGCATAAATATGTAAGAATTATGTGGTTATTTTTTAATGGTTGGTATAACGCACTACGTTTTTATATTTGGAGCTGTTGATTATGCCATCCACAACATAAATTGGAGTAACCCCTTTTGCTAAAATACCTCTCCAAATCATAACTTTTGTTGGATGGATTAAAATGTGAACCATTAAAAAAACAATTCAAAAAACATCTTCTCCACAAATAATTTTGTTGGATGCTTTACTTTTTGTTTTCTCTTCAAGTAGTTTCCTAACAAATTTTGGTGCACCATCGCCTAATTCAACAATCAATGAAGTTGGCCTGAAAGAGTCACGTTGCTCGATATTTCTGTACTGAATGACTTTAGATCCGAGTATTCAAAAATTGGTTTTCCGTTAACCTACCTTTTCCATATGCTAAGATCCCGTTCTCTATATGTTTTGCCCAATCTAATCTCTTTTGCATCATTGTTCTATTAAAAAATTGTTTTTTGCAGTGCGAACAGTGCTAGAACTAATTTTAATGCCTTTAGAAAATCTCCCATTTTTAGTGGTTTTCTGGTTTTTGAGGAGATAGCACGTTCCCATTTTGCCATCCGTACAATTACATCATCTTTTACAGAAGTTTTGCTTGACTCCGTGTAATTAATTAATTTACAACAAACACTTTCGGGGCCTATTGTTACTTTTGTACACACGCGTATCTGTGAACACAAACGTTGCAACAACAAAAATCCGTGAACCTATTGAAATCATCAAGACCTCCAACCACTTGAATCGTGACACTGGTTATTACCTATCAGATATATGGCAGTCTGCTATCGTTACTGGCTCCGCCACCTCTGCTTCTGACCAATCGTCGCCTTCGTCCGATACACTCGACCGGTCATGGCCGGTATAAAGTCGCTAACTTTCCTGTTTTTTTGCAGAAGGGTTTTGCCTCTGGCTTGGTTATTTACAAGTTGAGTTACCGTTCCCCTCTTCCTCTTGCTAAAAGAGTTTCGCCTCTGGCGTGGTTGACACGTGCTCTTTTAGTGCCCCTTTCCTCCTGATGGAGCCCCTTAAAAAAGCGGGCAAAACGTTGAATTCTTCCGTCTCAACAATGACACGGTCTCAACCCGGAAGACGTTCTTTTAACATTGACACTGATCGTGGGAGTCTTCGAATTCATTATAGTTACTGAGATCTACAGTACTGCCTTGCTAATGCGGATTAATTAAAACAATACCAAACCGTTAATATCAGAACATCCAGATTACCGAATTTTAAAACAAAAACACTAAAAAAAATTAAGATGAAAAATGTGTTTTTAAAAAATCACATTAGGCATTAAACATAAATTTAATACTTTTAGTTTACCTTATTTTTTCTCGAAAACAATTTATAACTTTTAACTTACGTTAATCTATCGTTTTTGACAATGTCAAAACGTGCAAACTATGCAAAAGTGTAATTCGAATTACAGAAACCCAAAAAAATCTACATACAGATATAATACTAATTTTTCTTACTTTCATCTTAACCTTTAAAGTTTATGTATCTTAGTAACTGTTGCAAATCAGAGCTTTTTTGCCCGGAACACTCTGTATATTGAGACATAGTTGGTAGTTTACTTTATAATATCCACGTGCATTTGAAATTTTAATAGACCCAGAAATTTCGCATTTTTCTTAAAATAATGAAAAAACTCGAAGTTTTATTTTTAACTAATCAGTATGATGTAAAATTCAAGTAACTATTACGCGTATTTATCTAATACCATGGAGTCAAACATACAACTGGCTTTGCTAATCATTTTATTCGTCTTTTTAAGAAACGAATGTATGTATGTCCTTCTCGCTCCTAGCGGAGCATAGAGCATCCAAAGACGTTCATATTTCATATGAGTGTTTAGTTTGCTAGACGAATGCACCTTATTAGTTTTTTTTTTACTTAGACTATTCGGAGGAGAGCGTCGTTAATTTGCAAAGTTGATATTTTCACGTTTATATGTAAATAAATATAAATGTTTTATAAAAATATCTGGTCATGTATAAAGTATAAACTGTAGAGTGTAGAGTATAATAATTTACTTAGCCTTTAAGCAATATTGCCTGCTCCCTTTAACTGACATGATTTCATTAAAAATTCGTAAATTATTAAGATGCTAGCTAGGCTCTGTTACTTATTTCTATGAAAATATTAGTAGTATTTAGGTAACTGTGCAAGTGCATTTTTATACATATACTTATTTTACTACCGGACAGGGGTGGCCGCCCCTTAGCTCGGCCGCCCGCGCGCATTGCACATTTTACGTGCCCACTTAGCGCGGTACTGTAAGTAAGGTTATTTCAATGAAAAATGGTTGCCTTTAAATTTAATTTCAATAAATGGAATAGTTATGTATGTACAGATGTGGCCATACTATTAGAAACTGAATTAAAATTAGAAAAAACCTCAGATAGCACGTTTCGTAAGACTTTTAGTTTTTAACATTAAAGATAGCATTAATATTTTGTGAAGTATCGCTTGACAGACTTTAGAGCTAGAATTCTTCTTGGCATGCTGTTAATAGTTAACGACATTAACGCCATGCTGAAGTAATTGCTTGTCATGCTTTTTGGTCCCATCTCCCGTACTTTTTTTTAAGAATTGACTAAATATTTTCAATTGGATTCATATTCGGGCTATTTTTGAGCAATTCAAATAGATAAATTTGGTTCCGTCTTAAATATTCAATGATCATTTTCGATTTGTGACATGGTGCACCATATTTTATAAACTATTATTTCATTTTCGGTATAAGGAAACTGTCTAAAGTACTTTTGGGTTATTATATAATCCACATTGTAAATATGACTAAACCCTTTTGCAGAAATGGCAGCCCAGACCATCACTTTTGTAGGAGACTTGACATTTTGTTTGTCCAAGTTTTAATTTCAGTTTCTAATAATATGGCCACATCTGTATTAAGAATGAAAAGTAAAGTTTTTCCAACTGAGCACTGTAATTAATTATTGAGAGGTATCCTAGGTCAACGATTAATACGAAAGCGGAAAAGAAGCTTTTTGCTCGAAATACACACAATGCTAGCTTGCTAGGGCAGTTTCAGAAAATATAAAATAGTTATTAATAGCACAAAATCCTGACTGTTTCTTCTTTCAAACATACGGGAATGATTCTTTTACGAAACGTTGCTATGGGAAACGTTAGGAGAAAAGTGACTTTTGTTGATTTCGCTGAAATCGTTGTACATAATTGCAGTACAAAAAATTAAGAAGCTTATATAATGCAATAGGAAATACAAAAGTTCATCACAATCTCTTTTTAATTTGTGTTATTTTTGCAATGCATTTTGTACATTATGAAATTAGTTTATAATGTAAATTAGCGCATGAACGCAGTGAATGCGATAATTTCACGAATGTCATAATACTGCATTATAAACGAATTTCATATACTATTTTATCGTCAACTAGCATTACAATTATTTATGTATAAGAAATTTAATTTAGTTTTTTTTTTGCTAAAACAATAATTATTCAGGTTATACAAAATTATGACGTATTTGTCACAAAATAGTATTTGTTACTATGACGACTGATATCGGTTGTTAAGTAACGTTTGTTTATTCCGTTGTTATAACATTATAAGGTCAACATTTCGACATTGATTTTAGTTGTGAAAAGTGGTTCATTTTCTAACTAGTTACAAAATATGCTCCCATTTTGTAACTAGTTACAAAAAGATGATTTGAGTTGCGAAAAGTGGTTCATTTTGTAACTAGTTACAAAATATGCTCCCATTTTATCACGATGACCCAACTCCTTTTTTAAGAAGATGTGGCATTTACATTTTGTTATCTGAATTGGATAAAATCTTGTATGAAACACGTTGCAAAACATGTCTTTTTATCACATGGCTTCGCCTCGACGAACAATTTCAGTAAGTAAGTAAGTCTTTAAGGTATGAGCAAGTTGTTTACGGCCGAGGCGGGTAGCCGAGGCCGTAATTACTTGCGAGTACCTTAAAGACACTTTTCGTCTGAGGTACATACATAATTTTATGTCATACTGGTTTCTAAAGTTGTTAAATTATTAAAAGAAATCTCCAGCAATTTGTAGCAGTATTCGTTTTAAGTAAGTATAGTCTAAGGCGCAACAATTCGTATCTCCTAATAGCAACGAGCATTTATAGAACAAAAAGTGACACTTTAAAGAATTAGGACTTTAAAATGACACTTTAAAGTCCTAGCACTTTAAAGTGTCACTTTTCGTCCTATAAATCGTTCGAAAAACGTTGCTTTAGAAACGAGTATGACATAAAGTAGAATATTATGCACGATTTTCTCTATAATAATGATAGCATTATGATGCTAGTCGACGATAAAATAACTTAACTAAGGCAGATATAAATTGTGGTAATGTAATCATGACAATGTAATTCTCAAAGAAAATTAACCTTCGAAAGAACCCCACGGAACCCTATTGTGTTGTTGATTGCAAGAATTTGGATTATAGAAACCATTAAAAATACGGATTACATCAGAACAAATACTGGAAACTAAAGTTATCCGGATTAACGAATAATAAGGATTATTGAAGAGCCAGGTTGTTATCCAAGCTTACATTATATCACTTTTTAGGGCTTACAGTCAATGCAGTTTGTCAATATATTATACCAATAATAACAATGTTAACGAGAAATAATTATGCACTTTTAAAACTTTTTTTTGAAATATCTTTAACTTTTTCATTCTCAAAATTTTTGTTTGATATGGATACAGTGTTTCTCAAAAAGTATGCAACAAATGCGAAACTTATTAACGTTTTAAAAGATGTACACACTTTTACCAAAAATAGATTTTTAAAAAATCAATAAATTTTCAATTTACTTTTTGAGAAACATTGTATATTAGTGAAGTAAAAAATACAACACGATTATCAATAGGTACTACTAAAGAAATTAACCTCAAATAAGTAAATCACCTAGTGCAAGATGACCACAAGTAATAATGTTATTTGCTTCAGTTTTATTTACTTAAACAATCTTCCCTGCATTGTAAATGACTCTTTGGACAGGTTTCAAAATGCGATTTTATTCAAAATATAGTTATACGAAGATCAGTCCCGGAAACTGCTGAAAGTGTATATGTACTACTAAATTATTTGGCCTCATTGTGTTAGAAAACTGAAACGCAAAAGTGACAAAATATCTGCAGCTAGGTATACAGTTATACCCTTACGAAAAATAGTGAATTGAAGCATGGCCTGCTCGATTTTGACAACAAACGTCGTTATACGGCTTGTTCAGATGCTAGCTTCAAGTGTACTATCGGATATAACAGATTACGGCAAATTTAATTAACAGTCGATGACCGAAATTTGCGCGTTTGCTGCCAAAATGTATCTTTTTACTTTCAAACGTGATAGTTCTTTCTATTTACTGTTATTTTTGGGTTATTGTTTCTGTTATCTTATTGTTGTATTATTAGATATTAAATAAGTTGCCGATAAGACTATCTGCAGAAGATTCTATCCATTAGATCATTCTAAGAATTTTCTTCGGATCCTGTCTTAAGACAGAAATGAATTGGAAATTTATATCTTAATTCTAGTAGTTTTTTTTTGTTTTTTTTAACGGCACTAACGCCCCACGGGGGAGCAGTACTGAGGTTTAAATGCAATTCTTTATAATACGAATTAATATAATTCTATTAATATAGGTACATCCTATTTCTAATTCATAACATTTTCTAGAAGAAAAATATCTGAAACTGCTCGTGTTCGTAGCATTAATTTTGAAAATGACTGTTATGAAAACACTCCATTAGGGTGAAAATTATTACAACCAGGTGCACTTCCTACACTGTTTGGTAATTTCTTATCATTTGAAAGTTAATGGCTTCTACAACAACCTTTATTCTAGACCTAGACAAATCCTCCTTTTCCAAGCCTCCTTGAAAAATTGCTTAAGTGACCTGGAATTAATTTAATATTTGACCGTACACTGCATCTCGGAGCCGTTTAGGGCGTTTAGTTAAGTCTCAAACTAGGAAGGTATTGAGCGCTATACAGATCACAATTCCATAATGGTATTTTTTAAAACTTAACATGCCGTGTAACGACGTTTGACGTTAAAATCGAGGCAGGTTTTGAGTTGAAGAAGTAAGGATACACGGCATACAAAATACTACTTTTACATATCTACATCTAGTCCATACATCTTCCAAGACTCAAAATTCGAATACTCTAGAGTCTAACTACAGAAACAAAAGTGAACACGGTTCAATAAATATTCAATTTATCTCTGACGTTTCGATTATATTCGTATTTGTTCGTCTTCATTAACGTACATGTAATATGTTAAAACGTAAAAGATTAACAAAATACAGCCAGAATGGCGAATATACAGCGAATAATAAGTTATTTTTTGACTATTATTCTTCTTTTTTATACATACGGAACAAAGAGATTAATTTTAATACAATCAAATCTCTGTATATCAAACGTTCTGTAAGTTGAACTTCACTTAAGTCGAACAGTTTAAAAAGCAATAGCATTACCTAACACAATATTTTGTATGAAAATGAGGCTCCGTAACTCGAATTTTGTAGGTCGAACTTTCCTTAAATCGAACAAATTTTAAAAGATTTACTATAAGGTGACATGTAAAGCAATTCTCTAAGTTGAACACAAAAAGTATCTAAGTATAGTGTAACGAGAAGCGCCAGGTGTCAGACGGGACGTGAATCATTTCGCGCGTATGCGTCAGCTGTTCCAGACTGTTCAATGACTCATTGTTCTAGCTAGGGCGATCCACACTGTACTAGAAGGCGGCACAATCTAAAGGAATATCAAAAAGAACTAAAACGAATAAACATGGAAATAAATATAAATAAGACAAAGACGATGATAATGGCCAACAAAGAAAAGAAACACAAGATTGAAATAAACGGACAAACACTAGAACAAGTCACAAGTTATAATTATTTGGGAACAATAATAGAAAACAACGGAAAAATAGAAAAAGAAATATCCGAGAGAATAGGAAAAGTAGGGAGGCTATACAACTACCTTAGAAATTCATTCTTTGGAAAAAAAGAGATTCCAAAGGAAATCAAAGCCCAAGTACATATACCAAAAGGTTGTAAGACCCTCTTTAACCTATGGAAGTGAATCCTGGGTCTTAACAAAAAGAAATAAAAGCCGTATCAAGGCAGCTGAGATGAGATTTTTAAGAAAAATACAAGGGATCGCTAGAGAAGATAGGATAAGGAATTCAGTAATAGTGAAAGAGTTGAAGATAAAACCCATACAGAAGATAATAGAAGAAAGACAACTGAGCTGGCTGGGACACCTACATAGAATGAAAGAAGATAGAATAACCAAACAAGTGTATGAAGCGAGAACTCAAGGAAGAAACAAAGTAGGACGCCCAAGAATACGTAGGGAAGAACAAGTTAGACAAGTGGCTGAAAACCGAGGAATAAGTTTGGGAGAAGTAAGAACAATGTCAAAAGACAGAAAATTATGGAAAAAAAATTAAGGATGCATAAGGATGAAATGTAATATGCAACTATTATCAAATAAATATACTTCTTGTAACTGTAAATAATAAGATGTAAATCTTAACTATACAGTCCAACACCTAACGGTTCAAATGGACTTTAGATTAAATAAATACAATAAAATACTCTAAAATTTAGCAAATATGTCCATAGTTATTTTGACATTGGTTCACCAAGTAAATATTGCCATGGTGGTAAAAATAACAACCTCTCTTTCCCTTCAAAACGATTGATGTGAACCTATCAGGCAAATGTATTTGGTCAGAAGTTAGTCTTTTAATGATGGATGTTGTATGCTTAGTGCCTATTACATAAGAACAAACATTTAAGTTTGTTGTTCCGGTCACTTTGGTTGTGGGCTCTGCAAAACACTGGACTGCATTTCACAATAACATTAACACACTGTTCAGGTATTTAGAAATACAGCACTTTTCCTAGAGTTGGCTTTTATATCCAAAACAGATTGGATACATTTTATATTTCATTTAACAAAAAAATTAAAGACCTGACAACAACCTGTCCAACAAGTATCTTTAACATATGTGACGTCGTAACACCTTACTATTGAAATAGAAATTTGAAACACTTTCAATTTTTTAAAACAATTTCTGAAAGTATGTTGTAGAGAATTTTAAAATTCCTTACTGTGATGTGAACGTTTAAAAAATAAAATTAAAATCTATTCTACTTCAGCAACTACGCTTAACACAGAGGATGATAACTTAGTTAATTCGTTTTTATTAATTAATTTTGTGGTTTTATAAGGCTTTTGGTGTTCGAATGAACCAGGCCAAATGCTCCGTTTCTTGGATTTAATGAAACCGATGCGTTTTATTGGTAGCCCTGTGTATGTATATTGATAACATTATTGTCGCAATTATACAATGAGTACTTCGTAAAACTTCTAAATAATTATATGTTACGAGTTAGAACAAATTTAGTCAGCTTTAATTCTACGAAAGCATGTTTTAGGAACCGAAATTCTTTCATGAGCTACTCACCCTTACTGAAAAATTTTCGTGAAACATTTTCCTCGAAATGTTTATTTCTGAAATGTTTGTTTCACAACGTAAATAAATTATGAAGCGATGAGCAACGCTTGTCTTTAAAATAGATACGTTAAAATGTATGCCTATAATATTAAATTAGGTTACTAAAGAGAAACAAAGAATTTTTTTGGATTTGTATTAATATATCAAAATGAAACATTTTATATGTATCGGTGCCGAGGCTGGTGCGTTAATATACACAATGTAAATAACAAGATTTTACACAATTTATGTTTTGCATATGTATTATGTTTAATTGAATGTTGTTATTTTAACCTTTAGTATAGCTTCCCAAAGTGGGTGAAATATGTGAATAATCGTTCTTTCGTATTATCAGAGGAAAAATTTGTAATCGAAAATTTGAAGAACAAATACAGTCAATGGGCGTTGAGATCATTGGCAACCACAAGCCTAGATATAGCCAAATTAATAAATAAACCAGCAACATATAATCTGTGTTATTTCGTTGTGATTCAGAATAGACTTTGCGTTGGAGCTTTTCTTAACAGTGTAAATCGAACAGCTTAATAAAGTCAGGATCCACGTTTTTGCCCGTGACTTTTGGGATACCCAGCAATACAATGTCACTACAAAGTAACCAGTAAAATAAAATTGGAAAAAAGCAGATTAATTAACAAGGTAACAGGATTATTAATATCTGGCTTATAACTCAATTAAATAAATATCGACCAACCTTTATTTAGAAAAAATTATTTATTCATCTAATCGTTTAATCTCATTCAATTATTTTTAAAATTTATGGCCGATATAATTACAGGACTAAAAACCGAAAGAATGTAGACCAAAAGTAAAAGTGTTAATTCTACGAATTATGAATCGGATTTATGCAACCTGTTTTGGCTCGAAATCACCCTTCATGAACTTAGATTCTAAGAAAGATTAGATATATGAGTACCTAAGTTTTACATAAGATATACCCTGAAAAGAACATCGATAAAAATATATAGTTAAGTAGGTAAGTTCGCAAGCGTTTTTATAAATCTCATAAATATTGATTTTCAGTTATATCTAATGCTTAAAGGAAGCGAGTTTTTTAGATTAAAAGTTAAATTCATCCTTTTTTCACACGAAATATTCAAAATTTATCTAAACTTTGGAATCAATTTAAAAAATACAACTTTTTAAATTTGTAGAATATTTCTTGTTGTTTCGTTTACGTAGTTTTTGAAGTTTTTACAAAGATTTGCCATGTCAAGGAGGTTCTCTTTTTATATTAAACTCTGCATATTACTCATTGCTGACTAAGTTTATGTATATAAAAAAAGAAGAACAATAGCTTTTGGGACGCCACTGGAGGTACCACAAAAAAGCTAATCTAAGAATTGTCGCTGTAGTCTAGCAATAGTATTGATCTTATGGTAGCAAACATGTGTACAATTGCTTTATTTTAATTTTGAGGAATAAAATTCATCCTTGTTAGATATGATGGTACGAGGTTTTTCCATGAACAAGGTAGATATTGCCTGGAAAGGTTAAATGTCACGAGTTTATAGGCAAATTCCGTTACAATTCAAGAAAGATATTGGGGAAAAACAAAAATAAAGCAACAACAGGAAGATCAAAATGGACGGACGATGTTTAATATGTGTTTAATTTGTAATATGGATGTTCAAATAATTAATGAACAGAAATGTTATTGCTCTAAAAATTCGTTTTGCAAAATGTCTTAAGACGATGATTTATTTGTACGTTGTACGTACAACACCCTGACTTAAAAATTTAGATATTAATTAAAAATATTCCAGATGCTTTCTCTCGATTTATTCCATCAATACAGAATTCTTACATTCTGGCTGTAAATAGGCCGCAACGCCTACTACAAAACGCAGAAGGCTGGTTATCGATTTTCAAAACTTCGAAAAGAAGAACAAAGACGGCAATAATTGCGGCGCCAAAACTGGAACACCGTACATAATCTAATGTTTATTTCTGAACTATTATTTAGGATTTGGTATATTGCGTAAGAGTAGGTGGAGTACCGAAGAAGAGTGATGCTGAGGGAAAGGGGCCATTAAGGGTGCAAAGTGACCTAGACCCGGTGACCTTGACCGCCACCAACATGAGCTGGATCGATCCGCGAAGACGCAAATTGGAATCGCGCAAGCGTTCACCACATTGCCGCCGATCCCCCTGTGCCCTTTGTACATTATTTACCTGTTGTCAAACGTAAAAACAAAAATAGATGTAACTCGAAATTATACTGAAATTAGAAATTCAATAACACTCGGCTCAATTAAAAGCTATTAACGTAAAAGCTGAATTTTTTGTATACTTCTCCCTAAAAGATTAATTAGAGGTATCATTTTTAGGGAAATTTCCTACACGAAATGTAATACCCAACCCTCTTTCACCATAAATTATTTCGAGTAAATGTCTCGACTTTTTGAAACATTTTAATGTCTACCATGGACACAGACAGGAGAGAAATGGCACTAAATTATGAACGAATTATTAAGAGATCGGTACTATCGGTAGCCAACTTAAACTGAAATTTTGATAACATTCTGTTTTAAACGCAATCGTAAGTAAAGCACATAAATAAGTTAGTAATCCAAGGATACACTATAAAATCGATTTGGAAAGAAACAAGCATATTGCAAGGGCAACCATAGAAAGCTTTACAGTTTTCTTTTCAATAGGCTTAATTAAGAATTACAAATCTTAAATACTGTCTGGCACCTTAGTCAAACTAACATCTATGTATATTCTACGTAACTCTTAGGAGGCTTAATTTTGGTAAACCATATTAACAAGCTCTATCGTTTTATCATACTGAATATCGCTATTATCCAGAGAATCACATTATAACAAAATAGGTAAAGTACATCAAATTACACACGGTAAAAGAGATTTTACTAAGTACAATATTATACGTCACGATATTTATTTCGGGTTTCATATTTACTTATATACTGAGCAGCTGAGCAACTAATTTATATTAACGAAAGTCTTCTTCTTCTGCTTTTCATACAGCAACATCTGTTTATTTAGCCTCGTTCATCCGACGACAAAACCTAGCTTTCTTTCTATCGTTTGCGGATTTGGGACGAAAGAAAAATCGTTTAAATGTTTATCTCGGCGTATACTCCATTTGTGTTTTTAAAAATTCAAAAATGCTTGTTTTAGGCGAAATTTTTACAATATCTCAGAGGAACAACCGAATTTTATATGAGTTATGGAGAAATATGGACTACAGCTACGCCAAAAACACGTTTAATAAACCTACGTTGGCTTCGTTTTAAATTCTAGAGCTCTTATTGTCAGCAAATTTTTATACAACCCTGACATTTCAACTTCATCTAAATCGAAGGGGAACTCCCAACTCCAAACAACACTAGACAACCTACGCACCGCACCAATTATTTATTTTTTTGCCAAAACCGTTTGGAGTTTTTAAATTATTTTTTGAAGTTTGATGCACGACGGCGAAGCCGGAGTGCATCAATCAAACGAGTGAAAAAAAGATGCTTTCATACGAGTTGTACATAATATTTTTTTGCATTTTGACATCTTTAATCCCTCGAAATAGGATAAAAAGGATTTGAGAATTTACAGTTGTCAAACTGACAATTTACAATATTTTATTTAAAGCATACTTACTAAATGCAAAATGTAAAATTAAACAGTTAAAAAAAGTGTTGCTTTCTTTATGATTTTTTAATAAAAAAAGTCCACTTTTTTTGTCAAAATGCAAAAAATGAATATACAGCCAACTTGAACTAATGTTTTACAAATAAGTTAAGCATTTAAATTAAAAGGAATGTCCCAAAGGTGATTAAATTATCTGATTCCAAAACTACTGAGATACAATTTGGTTACCTGCTGTATAAAGATATACAGTGTGTCCCAGGATGGACCTAACTATACTTGTAAACTTCCTTATTTTGCATTTTAGGAAGAACAATCATTCTTCATAAAAAGTTTTGCTTCATCTAGCAAGTCCTCAGCCACCAATTTCGAAATAACATACAGGGTGGTTAGAAAACGAGACAACGTGAAATCTGGTTAAGAATAAAGTACCTTTTATTTGAAAGGAAAGTATAAGTATTACTGGGAAAAGATGTTTGAAATTTCAATAGAAGCTCATATATCTAATGTTGATTTTTTTATCTTTATTAAGATAAATAAGTAATAGGTATAAATTTTGCCAACGTGGTTATCGCAGTTATCTAATGAAAACAAATGCAACTGAGAATTTACTCAAATGATTGATTTCATGTCAACTAATTGTTAGTCAATGTTTGAATTATGTTGTATTGTAAAAATTGTGTAATAAATTGTAACCACACTGTATGTTATTTCGAAATTTTGGTAGTGGCTGAGGACTTGCTAGATGAAGCAAAACTTTTTATGAAGAATGACTGTTCTTCCTAAAATGCAAAATAAAAAAGTTTATAAATATAGTTAGGTCCATCCGTGGACACACCGTATAAATAAAACCTTTTAAGATTCAAAAATATCAATGGCATTATGCCAAATCTACCAATAAAATGCAACTTTCAATCGCTTATAATGTACAAATAATAATCAAACCCTGAATACTAGGCCATCAAAAAATAAACATACTTATTAACTTAATTCGACTTTGTGAAATCTTAAATCCAAGAAGAAGAAATTTTAAAATAACTAAAATAAAATTGCATATTTTATATGAAAGGCCTTTCCAAATTCTCTATAATTTTAAAATTATAGGATATAGGTACCATTGTTTTTCAAATTCCCTTTAATGACCCAAATTTCAGTGATTAGTTCTTAGTATATTATTTAAAAATTTTACGCAACTTTTAAGCATTTTAAATAAAATAATTTTAGGCTGTAATATTTTATTTTGGTTAATGGAGATCCTAAAAAACCAATTATTACGAGCTAACATGTGCATTTAGGCTACAGCAGTTCCTCAAACAAATTGTGAACGAGCCATTCACTAACATGCACACTTTAAACATCACAAAACATAACCTAACATTCGATTACAATTGAAGTGTTTTTTTAAAGTATAAGCCCATGTTTTAGGCGTAACATATTTAGTAGTAGATATACTTTCGACATATACACCGTAAAATTATTGCTAACATTTAAAAACAGCAATATTTACTTAAATAAAATCGTTTTAACCTACATTAATACCGGCCTTGTTATTAACTGATTGTAGCAGCTTACCCCTGTCAAATTTCTTGCCCTCGGGATCGATATCTTTCACGTTAAATATATCTTCAAATAAGACACCGGCCATCGTGTAAAAACAACACAAATTATTTAATTATAATTAATTCTTAACATAACCCGCACTAAACGTCACTCTTTACAAAAACCGCAGCGATACTGCTGCCGCAGACGTAAAGAAGCAAGAACTACAAACGTAATCAAACGTCATCATTTAAATGTCAAAATTCGTCGCAGTATTAAAAAAAGTTTAAAAACAACGCAAACCATGGCAACTCTTCCACCTAGAAGAAATCCAACCCCTACAAAAATATCCAAACAACATTTAACCCCTTTACAGATTTTATTACAAATGGGATTTCCAAAGCACAGGGCGTAAGTCATGTGTTGTAGGTTAGCTCTGTGTATTTAGAATATTTTCGTTGCAGTGAAAAAGCTTTGGCTGCAACTGGTAATCGAGGGGTGCAGCTTGCTTCAGACTGGCTCCTTGCACATGTTAATGATCCACTACTCGATGACACTTCACCGAGGGAATACATTTTATATGCGTGCCCCACTGGTTCATTCTTAGAGCAGTTACAAATATTTTGGAACAAATCGTTGGAGCTATGTGGTTGGAACGGAGCACATAATTTCACCCCACATATTACTTTAGTTTCGTTTTTTAAGGTCTCTTCGTACAATCTCTTGAGTGTTTACAGTTGAAAATGTCAATTCGTTTTAGGCACCAGATGCAGACGCACCACAGTTAGCTCAAACTTTAAAATCTGTCATGGAAAGGCAAGGAGCTATGCTTAATGAACCGTTAAAACTAGAGACTTACACGTCTCCAAATTTCATGGGTTTTTTTGTAGCCGAAGAGCATGCCGACTATTTAAAAAGAATTGCTATGCAATATGTTAAGGAAGTTTCTAATGCCAGTAAGAAAATTTTTCATAGTTTGTGTAATACATATGAAATATTAAATGGGTGTAGTACTGTATGTTAAATTTAACGGAATAGTTGTTGATAATATGGTAGGAGGACTATATTCCTTATGGTATTGGTTACTTTCAGTTATTAGCGATACTTATGAACAATTTGATGCCTTGACGGCCTGCTTTCCTTGGTGTACCACAACCACAGCTCGCTGTATTCCCAGGGGTAGTAGATGTAAGATTTCTGCTTATTAGATTTAACATTTAGTGCTTTACTAATACAACTTCATTAGTGACTAATTGCTTATTTGTTTTTATGAGGTAGATAAAATTAAACTACTTAGAAAGCTGTTGTAGATAAACTGTGATATCTTTAAATGCTTTTGTTTTTACACACCTTTTTGGTAAACATTACATAAACAGATTTTATTTTTAGTTGGTTCTAAAACTGCCTAAGTTTATTGTAAATATGACCTATCTTATATAACTAATCTTATTTTAGCGATAAGTCTGGAACCTCATGTCAAATCATTACATTTGACATTAGCGTATCAATTCTCAAATTCTCAGTATTCTTCACTTAAAGCATTAGTAGATAAATTAGCTCCTGGTACTTCTGCTGCCTGGGAATTACGATTATATTCGAGAGATCCTAGGGTTAATGGAAAGCAAATACATAAAGTAAGTTTAACTTCCCTTAAGTATATCATGAGAAGTTACATGATGTATAAACAGAGACATATAAATGGTTTTTATTATTTTTTAATTAATTTGAGGAGATGCGAATAATGGATTTAAAGTTACAATTATTTTAAATATTTAGTTACTTATTGCAAGATTATTTTATTTAAGAAAACCGGAACAATTAAGTACCTGAATGCACGTTTAAAATTTTATTCAAAAATGTTTTAACTGGTTAATATTTTGAAAGTTAACTAATTTCTAGTAAAAACATGATTATCACATATTGAATGATAATAAATAAACAAACATGCATTAAACCAGAAAAAATGCAAAAATTAGTTTATCTGAAATATGTTCTCTTATCAAATGCGTCGTTGTAATAGCCCTAGAAATGAACTGTCATTCTGGTGTTTCACAAGTGTTATAGACGTGGTTAATCATGATGAAATAATAAAACTTTTTGTCATGGTTGCTATCGAAATATATCTTATAGATCTGAATCAGTTTGAACAATATAGATAGCATGCTTGAACTACATGGACATGACTCATAGTACTAACCTGTTTGTGAACGTGTTCTTTAATGTTTTACAGCAGTTGATGTCATGCTACAATCAGCATAGTAATACAAATTATTTACAAGTGATTTGTGTGCATGTATCCTAGCACTGTTAGTAGAAATTGCATAAAATATTTCAATTTTGTCAAATTGTAACAGGTAAATACAAAGAAACTTCCTCTGATTATTTTTCGTACTTTTTTAACAATGGAAAATTAAAACTTCGTATTATTTGAAAATGTTATGTAATTTTGTGTAATAAATATTTTAATTTTTAATTGAAGCGTCGAAACATGTAAAATAAGTGTAGCTAATTATGCAAGAATTTTGATTGTATTTAGATTAGTTTAAAAAACGAAAAAAAAAATTAATTCATAATATTTGTGCAGGTAATACATCCGTATTCACCGTCTGAATGTGATGAGCTTGAGTTACGTACAGGAGATTACGTATACATTAGCAGTGAAGCATTAGCAAATACTCCAGACGGTTGGGTTGAAGGTACATCTTGGCTTACAGGTTGTTCTGGTCTGTTACCGGAAAGTTACGCGGAGCGAACTGCAGAATCAGATGCGTGGACGCTTCACCGAAAGGTTGCTCTAAATCATATAAATTCTAGTGGAGATTCTTCGACGAAATACACAAATAGTCATAGTAATTTAAAAAGTGGTAGTAGTAGTCCTAAACATATACCGCATGATAGCTCACAAGCAGAAAATTTAAATAAACAAGAAGTTACAACTCGAGTTAGCTTAGATATGGCAAATGCGGAAATAACTACTGTTGCAGATAGCAACGTAGCAGGTGAAAGAATTTCACCAACACCTGCGGTTACTAACAGTACTGAAAATACTTACGAAAATTTGAGTAATTTAGTTACTCAGGATGCAGATTCACGGGTAAGTCTAAAAATTTTAAAACTCTTTTATAATAAATTTAATTTTTATTTACCATTATTAGAACTCTACAGCAGAACCGACTCCTCAGAAATTATTTATTATGCGCCATGGTGAAAGGATAGACTTCACATTTGGTACATGGATACCTTATTGTTTTGATGAATCAGGAACTTACATACGGAAAGATCTCAATATGCCATTAACATTGCCAAATCGTAAATTAGGACCAAAAGGTTACATGAAAGATACTCCTTTGACACAGGTCGGAATTTATCAAGCTACATTAGTAGGCGAAGCTTTAAAAGCTTCAAATACAAGCATAGAACATGTGTATTGTTCTCCGTCCTTTCGTTGTGTACAAACATGTGACGGTGTACTTCGTGGTTTAGGTAAAAAAGATGAACTCAAAATAAAACTGGAACCAGGTTTATTCGAATGGTTAGTATGGTATCCCGAGTCATTACCTGATTGGCTTTCTCCAGAAGAATTAATCGCTACTGGTTTTAATATTGACGTAAATTATAAGCCGTTTGTATCCCAAGCTGAATTATCGGAAACGCATGAAACTTGTGAACAGTTTTACATGCGTAGCTCATTTGTGACTCAGAGTTCATTAGCCACAAATACAAGTGGAAATGTACTCTTCGTTGGTCATGCAGCTACTCTTGATGTTTGCTCTCGCGAACTAGTAGGAGAAAGTGCTCGCACTTCGAATGAAATGACAAAATTATTGCAGAAAGTGCCATATTGTAGTTTAATGGCTTTAGGTCAGAATGGGGATAAGTGGGAAATAGCCGAACCACCTTGCCCTCCTGTTACACATTCTAATAATCAACGGTTCGACTGGAAAGTATTGCAACAATAAATTGGTGCCCTCCATAGAAACTTTGTAACCATTCCTCGCTGTTAACCAAAGATAATCTGCACAATATTTACCTGCTAATATAGATATTTTTATTGAATTATTTCATGTACCTACTTTCATATCATTTAACATTCTGTGTTATATAAAGGAACTTCACTTTAAAAAATATATATACATTTATTTATTAATTTGTTGCTTTATTTTAAAAACTTCGTTTCATTTTCAGCCTGGATAGAACAAAGGTTTCCTCACGCATTTTACATGTAAATCAATTATTTTAGAATGATTTTTAGTTAAGGTCGGTAAAATTGTTAATGTGGAAAAAGTGTAAAAACCTACGTATTTTAGATAGATACATAATCTGGTCCTCTTCTACTTTTCGGTGTCGAGGCATCCTCGTAAAATTACCTCCACTGTTTTCTTTTCTTCGCCATTTCCTTTGCTCTTGTCCAAGTTATTCTTCTTTCAAGCATCTCCTCCATTTCCTTATACCAAGTACTTCTTGGTCTTCTTCTACTTCTTTTGTTGTCTCTACCCAAAGTCTGTATATGGGAAGTTGTCTCATAGCAGCATCGGTTCAACTCGTAGATGCTCGTGTGAGTGACGTAATAGCGAGACCCGCGATGTATTAATACTGAAGCTCACTTGCACTGTTAAATTAATTTTGTAGCAATTTTAGTACTTTTTTGCTGTTAGTGTAAATCATTTTTACTTAATGGACGACAATTAAGCGTTGTTAAGTGCATTGTAATTTTGACACCACACTTTTCTAATAACAGAATTAACTCGCTTTTGGAAAAATTAGCAATACTGAATAAGTATGTTTACTGAAAGGGTTGTTACAATGTAAATAGTTACAAATTTATTATTTGTTTGGTGTACTTAATTACTTACAATAATAACTTACAAATTCTCGCTCCTTTATTTAGTTCACAAGGAATAGAAATTCTTGATATTCATGTTTTTATACACCGAAAAACCTAACAGTTGTTAAATAAAAACACAGTAGGCAGTAGGTAGGTACCTATTAAAAATTTTAATTGGATGAAAAATATTAAACATTAAACCACAAGAATTGAAACAACTAGTAATAATAACGAAATCAAAAAGATCTAATTTAATATAATCAGATAACAGTCAATACACTATAATGTCACCAATTCAGAAATATTTTTGTTAACATGATGATAATCGTAACAGCAGTACAAATAGTAAAATGTTTGAATTTACCGCTTACTGTACGTACATCGTACATACAAAATGTATATAACACTGTTACTATTAATACGTAAAACAATTTAAACTGCGTTTTAAACTTAAATTTAAACTAAATTAATGAGTTATAGGCTACTTTGATTATAATATAAAAATAAACTAAGTATGTAGTAATTTTTTTAAGTTTTTTGTTTGTATTTGATGTAGACACTCGGAAAGGTTTTGGTTCTAACCGATTTAAGTAATCTATTCTGATAAACGTTCGTTGTTTAACAAAAGCACTAATAATTTCAAGATCTAAATGATGCAATTTTTTAAAAATATGTTTAGACAAACGTCTCACTTCTACCGTTTTCAAGTATATTTTTGTTTGATGAGATTTTTTAAACGCAATCTCGTATTTTGAAATGTTATTGAAAAAGTTCTTGGAAGGGTCGATCAAGCTGCCATAAGAAATTTGTTGTAACCATGATGGTGAATACTTGCCAACTGTGAGAATTCTTGGTACCTACTGTATATTCGCCCAATTCGGGAAATTTGGAAATACATTTTTTGGCTAAATACCGGAGACCATCTTTATCACATTCTTCGGTAATTAGCTAATTACAAAGGTGGGGTGTTTTCTTGCTTCACTGGATGTTCTTACACTACACTAGCGCTTTCGGAATCTTCGAAGTCTTCGGTACTGAAATAGTTTTGTGTTTTTCTACCATTTCTGTTTCCCTTAGAACTTGAGCAACAATAAAATCCTCATTGATCTTATCTTGAGTGTTGAAATTTGATTGATCCATTCCTGGTCCTTTGCTAAGGATTTTATCATACGTAATCTGTATATTGCATCCAAGGAAGAAGGGTGGTCACTGTGGTGTCCTCCTCTAATTATTTGAGGGTGCTAATAGTGTTATTCATAAATATTGTCTTGACTCTTCAGCTGAATACCGTAAATACTTTTCCATGGCACTGAAAACTTATTGACACTATACCTAGGTATTTAATAAATCGAACAAATCAACTAATTCAATAAATTTTCCGGTTTCTTCGGCTACATTGGGGTCATTTCTAGACGTATAAAATTTGAATGCATTAGCAGTCTTAAATGAAGGTAACTATGCTGCAAGACGTACATTTTACCGCTGAAATTTTTCACATTTTATGTGTATGCTAGTTAAGTTGTGACACACTTTTATTTCAGCCGAATCAAACCTTACAAGTGCATCTAATAGAGCTTTATTTATAATAACGCTATTTTCTAATTCAAAACCTGTGTCTAATAGTCAGCTTCTTAATAATTTTAATAAATGAAGTACGTCGGCAAACATATAAATATTTTAATTCGTAACCGGATTTCTAAAATACGCATTATCTATCGTTATTCCGAGGGTGTTTATGGTAGGATGTCCCACTTTTCATAATACTTTTATTGCCCGCTGTAATAACTTAAAAAAATCAAGTGGAAATTGCGGACCCGAACGAACAGGCCATAATAAAAACGTCACTTACGTATTACGTTTTTATTGCATTAAATACAATTTCAACAAATACATACATGTGTATTGCAACCCCAAGTGTAACCCTGTAGTTGAGGTCGCACTCTGACGTCACACGCCGATCACCAACACCCTGAAGCAGTGGCCGCCGCTTAACACGTAAAATATACGCAACGAGACAACTTCTCATATACAGACTTTGGTCTCTACCCATCTCCCATATTCTTTTTACGATTCTGTTGCAGTGGTGTTCCGTGGTCCAGCAACTTGGCGAGGCTAAAGCTGTTTTTGTTTTTTGTAGATAGAGGAAAAACAAATATGAAGATACATTCAGATTTATTGACAACAATATGTAATTTTTATATTATAAGAAAAAAACAACTCAATCGGAGAACAAATAAGAAAATAAATGTTACATACGTGCACATTGCGTTTATTGATATGCTGGGATAATACATAAATAAAAAACAAAATATTCTTAGGACTTAATATTTCTAAATACTAAGTTTTATAAATTAAATCTACGTGTCGATTGCACTGCAACGAGAATGTTTGTATTATGGTGACGTTTAGTTTGTCAATTTTCCATTTAGTTAGGTGTCTTTTATATTTCAGGTGTGCCTTAAGTTTTAGTCTAATCCTCTAATCCTACCCCCAATCATATAGTGGTCAGAGTCTGCACATGCTCCGCGGTATGTGCGTATGTCCATCACAGAAGACTGTCTTCTTTTACTTACCATCATGTGATCTATTTGTGTTTGTATCTGCTGATCAGGGGTTGTCCAGGTTACTTTGTGTCTCCTGGGGTGATTATGTTTAGTACTACTTATAACCATGTTATTTAAGACAGCTAGGTTACATAGTCTACGCCCATTGTCATTTGTATGCTCATGTATCGTATACTTCCCTACTACGTGTTTATTGTACTCTTCTCTCCCTATTTGCGCATTGGCATCTCCAAGCACTAATATCATGTCTTCTTTGGGTATTTTCGCTATTGCCTCCTCGATCATCTCATAAAAACCATCTTTTTCTTCCTCTGCCGACGTTTCTGTAGGTGCATACATGTTCAGTTGGGACAGGTTGTATGGCTCCAAGTCTATTCTTAGATAAAGCATTCTTTCATTTATTTGGTTAATTTCTATTACTTTTTCTTTTATTTTTCCTAGTAGCATAAAAGCCACTCCTTGATGTCCCTGTTTTTCATTTCCTGAGTAAATTATTGAAAAGTCTTTTTTATCTATCCTTCCTTTACCTCCCCATCTTACTTCTTGCAAGGCGGCAATGCTGATTTTATATCTTTTATTTCATTTATTTTTTCTGGTTCTAATAGTGTTCTCACATTCCACGTGCTGATTTTTATTTCTTGTCTTCTTGATCTTCTCCCGTCTCTTTTATCTTTCCTTTCTTTTTTATATACCTTTTGTAATATTCTTGTTATGGGAGCTGCTGCCTTTTCTTGCTCCTTCTTTTTATCCCTATCCACTAACTCTCTATCCGTTAACATTGCCATTGTCGTCGTCATTTCTCCGTCCTGAATGCCTTTTATTAGTTTTTTGAATCGCTCATATTTTCGTCTTGTATAATTTTCTGCTGTTTTCTGTCCCATTTGTGTACCCTTCCATCAATCCATAACTTTATTCTTTTCCCCTGCTTTTCTTCTTCTCTTGCTCTATCCTTTATTTCTTTCTTTCCATTACCGTCTTGTCCTTATCGATGTATATATTTTTGTTTTTCAGTTTATAACAATTTTTAAAAATTTCTAGCTTATCCTGTCCATGACTAAAATAAATAATAGTGCGCTTATAACTCCTTCTTGCCTAACCCCTTTTGTTGTTATGAATTCTCTTGAACATTGGCTTTCTGTTCTTAGTACCTATGTTTCTTATTGTGACATACACAGTGGCGCATTATGGCATTCGGAGGCCCCAGGCGCTACTTTAATTTGAGGCCCTTTTAAAAGTGGGGATAAAAAATCAGTAAAACAAAGATATTTTTAGTAGGCACTTATTTTATTCACTTATAAAATATGCACGTATAATATAATGAACAAACGCAAAAGCAAAAATATTAAATAATAATATAATAATTTACATAGAATTAAACATAGAAACAGTTCCTCTATAAAGCAATTTTTCTGCATTTTAAATTTGCAAATTTGTCAATTAATATGTTGTAATCTAATTGCTCAGTAAATTTATATTCTATAAATAAAATCGCTAAATTGTTCATTTTTTCTTGAGCTAACCTATTTCTTAAATAATTTTTTACTCTAGACAATATTACAGAGAAAGACCTTTCACCACTTGCATTCGATATTGGAATTGTGAGAAAATTTTTTAATAAAGTTTCAACATTTGGAAAAGTTGAACTCAACCCGTTTCTTATACTGGCATACATGTCTTCAGGGTTTGTAATATTTTCTTCTTTTGCAAATAATAAAAAATGCTTCAGTTCATCTTTGAAAATAATTTCATCTATATCAGTTCCATAATACTAATTATTTTTTTTACACAATCGTCGAATTCAGAGTCTGGTAAATTTAAATTTATAAAAATTTTAAATAAATCTAAAATAGTTTCATATACTTCAATTCTACGCAATATTTGGGTATTCAGTTCATCACAAATAACATTAACTCCTTCAACAATAAATAACTGTCTCCCTATTAAAATAGTTTCATTTGCAGTAGGTACATTCGTCAAATTGTAATCTTCGTTTTTTAATTCTGCCTTTCTCTGTTTTCCATTTCCTATTTTCTGCTAGCATTTAAGCTTCTTTTTCAATAGTTTCAAAATTGTTTCTAACAGATAAAATAAATTTTGATAAAGATTTTAATAATTGAACGCCTTCAAATAAATTGCACGTTGTAGATTGTAAGCTTTTACTGGTTGCATTCATTCTTGGAAGTAAGGTATTCCATAAAATAATTAAAAGGGCATATGTGCATGAATCAGCAGCCGCATTTCCAACCAAGTTTAAAGAGTGACTTGCGCATGGTACGAAAAATGCAATCGGTGAATATTCTTTTATTCTAGCTTGCAAACCAGAATAGTGACCTGACATATTTGCCGCATTATCATATGTTTGGCCTCTACAATACTTAATATCTACAGTTAAATTTTGCAAAGTTTTTATTATAATTTCTTCCAAATATTGACTGTCATGTTGAGTTATGGGCAAAAAGCCAAAAAAACTTTCTTGTATTTCACCTTTCTTATTTACATATCTTAAAATAAACGTTAATTGGTCAGTATGACTTATGTCTGGTGTTGAATCCACTATAATCGAAAAATATTGGGCTTCTTTCACCTCCGAAATTAATTGATTTTTTGCATGGTCCCCCATTAAAGATATAAACTCATCACATGTATTATACGATAGGTAATTTACATTGCCCTTACCACATTTATCATATTTTTCGAGGTGCATTTTAAGAAAATGATCAAATTCCGCTAAATAGTGCAAACATGATATAAAATTTCCCTTTCTGAAAGACGTGGGATCATGTGCTCTAAAACCCAAACCTAATGTTGCAAGTAGCTTTATTGTAGCCACAATTCTTTTTAACACTTCACGCCAATAGTTCATTTTTCATTTCAAAATTACATTGCTTTTCTAATTCAGTATCAATTCTACCATGGATTTTACAGCGGCGTGCGAAAATGCACATACGAGGGGCGATCAAAGTGTGTTGCAATTTGGGGGTATCTAGCAAAGTTTAGATTTTCGTTCAAATTTTGTTTGATACATTAGATCTAGTTACCCTTGCTTGCAAAAATTGGTTGTCCTATCTGCTTTTGTTTTCCTTCTGTCAGTTGTAAAATATGGCTGAGTGTAGTTGAAAGAAGTACGAGTAGGTATCGAAGCATCATCAAGTTTTTGTGTAAAGAGGGTGTAAATGCAAAGGAAATTCTAGATCGCTTATCGAAAGTGACCGTAGCATACGAAGGCGTATCCGATCTGTACACTTTCGATAAGCGATCCAAAATTTCCTTTGCATTTGCACCCTCTTTACACAAAAACTTGATGATGCTTCGATACCTACTCGTACTGCTTTAAACTACACTCAGCCATATTTCACAACTGATAGAAGGAAAACAAAAGCAGATAGGACAACCAATTTTTGCAAGCAAGGGTAACTAGATCTAATGTATCAAACAAAATTTGAACGAAAATCTAAACTTTGCTAGATACCCCCAAATTGCAACACACTTTGAACGCCCCTCGTACATATTTTATGGTTTTTCGATATTTCATGTTTTCGTAACGTGTCCACTACATTCTTCCAGTCACTAAATCCAGATGTTAAACTATTAGGAGCATCAGAAAATAACTTGCAAATATAGCAGTATATAGACTGAGTTGTCTCTGAGTAGATTAACCACTCTCTTTTTTCTTTGACACCGTTTGCTTTATTTAAATAAAAATGCGATTCATTGAAACTTCTATAATATTTTCTTTTGCCATCAGTATATTCCATTTTCAGATTTTGCATATTTCCTATATTCTTTGGCTTCATTGTTAAACATATTTCAATTAATGTATTTGGAATAATATTAGGCCATAATCCAATATCATCAAAGTTATTAGCGCTTAGCTTATAAATTTCATTTTCTACTGATTCTGGTTTATCATTTGAATTGTCTTGAGTAAATGAAGAATCAGATGTTACAATTTCCTCATTGATTTGACTTAAAAGTGAATTTTCAATATCTAGTTGTGAAGAAGTTGTACTTGGAGGAGGAGGTGTTTCTTCGATGGCCTTGTTAAGAAATGTTTTTAATGAATTACGCTGTTTTTCTCTTTCAGCTTGTTTTAAAACATTTTTTTTTCGCTTCTGAGCCCCAGATTCATATGACCTTTTCATAATCTATAAATATGAAGATATTTTTCAATTTATTTTGTTTTGATTTTATTTGTTAACAAAGTATTATGGAAATAAAAATTTAATACTTACTAGATTTCACAAGATTTACTTTAACACAATGTAATACTTAAACGCAAGGTTTGTTTGATACGTTTATTATCTTGCTCAGCAGGGAGCTACAGATATGCTACCGCGTCGGCTGCTGGGGTGGAACTGACTTACACACGTATGTCACACGCCCCTTTTTTATTTTTTAAAAAAGTGAAAGATACTTAATTAATTTTGAAATACTTCATCTTACAACTAATTACATACTTGTGGTTTATGACAATACATAGCTATTTAAATATGTAGGTTTTTTGCTGGTTCTTTTAGGCCTTGCATATTCATGAGTGTTTATGTTTTCATTGAAGCTTTTCCGAGCACTTACTTTTAAGTTGTCACTATCCGCACTTGGTTTATTTAATTGCTCTGATTCTGGTTTCACTGTCACTCCCGGTTCACAAGAACTTTGATTTAACGATTTTTTATCTTTCCCGGGGCTTATTAATTCCGCTTGTTCCGAAATTTTCCTTGAGTCGCATGAGTTTTTCCGTTTAATTGGTGTTTTCAGCGGCTTTAGATGTATTCTATTTCTTCGTAATGGTGTGCCATCTTCGGTGGTAATATCGTAGGACTCTGGTTCTATACATTTAGCTGTGACCTTGGCTGGTGTCCAGTTTCTTGTGGAGTTTTGAACCAAAACCTCTTGGTTTATCTCAAGATCAGGTAGTATGTGCGAATTACGATCGTGATACTGTTTCTGGTTTTCTTGGTTTTCTTTAATTTTGTGATATTGTTTACTGCATTCATATTTAGGCGTTAATACTGCCTTTGTCATTAAGGGGTCGGTTCTTAATTTTCTGCCCATTAATAATTCTGCTGGAGACGGCAGATTCCTTTTAGGAGCCGAATTGTAGTTGAGAATTGCACACGGTATGCTCCCGTCGGATCGCAACGTTTTTAAAATTAGACCCTTGACTGTTTGAACCGTTCTTTCAACGAGTCCATTGCTTTTTGGATACAAGGGACTCGACGTGGTATGTTTAATGTCACAAGATTTCAGAAATGATTTGAAGTTTATGGAGTTAAATGGTGGGCCGTTGTCACTTATTATTTCCTGTGGTATCCCGAAGGTGGGAAATGTATCTTCTATTATTTTTATAACTGAGCTTGCATTTTTTGACGTTACTCTTTTTACAATGATGAATTTGGAAAAATAATCTACCATTATTAAGTAGTCGGTTTGCTTTATATATGCAAAATCAATTCCAATTTTGCTCCAGGGTAGTTCGGGAATTTCGTGTGATTTTAAAGGTTGTTTGGGATTTGCTTTGGTGTACATCTGGCAAATTCTGCAATTTAATACCAGATCCTCGATATCCTTTAACATTCCTGGCCAATACAATGCTGCTTTTGCTTTATTCTGGCATGTCGTTACTCCTTGGTGTGAATTGTGAAGTTTATTTATGACTGTTGTTCTTTCGTTTTGTGGAATTACGATTTTGTTGCCGCGAAATAAGATTCCATCTGCTAAATATAATTCGTCTTTGATGTCCCAAAACTTTTTCACGTCTGTTTTGATTAATTTTTTGTGTGTCGGCCATCCTTTGTTTATGTAGGTTATTATTTCTTGTATTATTGGGTCGTTGGTTGTTGAATTCTTGAGTTCTTCAACTCTTTCGTCTGTAGCACAAACCAAGGAACTTACTGTTACTGATTTCCCTTCTAAGTAGTTTGTTTTGAAGAATCTATTTTTGTTGGGGTCACGCGATAGGGCGTCCGCAATGCTTAGTTCCTTTCCTGGAATGTACTCGAGTGTGTAGTTGTATCTCATTAGTTTCAATACTAACCTCTGGATTCTTGGTGATAGCAAACTCATTGGCTTATGTACTATACTTAGTAACGGCTTATGATCTGTGTGTACCACTACTTCTCTTCCGTAGGTGTATATGTGAAATCTTGTAAGCCCATGTAGGATTGCAAGTAATTCCTTTTCGATTTGAGCGTATGCCTGTTGAGTTTTGTTCAGAGACGTCGAGCAGTAACCTACTGGCTGTTTTTCTTGAAGTGTAACGCATCCCAAGCCGTGGCTGCTTGCGTCCACTGAAATGCATAATTGTTTCGTTGGATCGTAATATCTTAAAGTTGGTGCTTTGCTTATGATGTCTTTTAGAGATTGAAACGAATTTTCTTCGTTCATTCCCCAAACGAATTCCACTTTATTACTTAACAAAGCTCGTAACGTACTTGTTTGTTGGGATATGTTTGGTATAAATTTCGCTAGATAATTTACCATTCCCAGTATTCACTGTAGTTCTTTTCTATTTGTTGGAGTGCTTAGAGCTTGAATGGCTTCTATCTTTGTACAATCTATCGAAATTCCTGCACTGGAGAGTCTATGTCCCAGAAATTTTACGTTTGTTTTGGCTAACTGCATTTTTGCTTTGTTGAGCTGAATTTTGAATCTTTTAGCTCTTTCCAGTGCACGCTTTAATCTAGAATTGTGCTGCTCTAGGGTTTTCCCATGAATGAGAACATCATCCATGTAAGGGACTACACCTTCTAGACCCTCGAAAACATGGTTAATTAGTTTTTGATACACCTCAGGTGCGCTACTGATACCGTAGGGCAAGGTTTTGTATCTAAATCTACCAAAGGGTGTAGCAATTGTACACAATTTAGAACTTGCGCTATCTATGGGAACTTGCAAAAACGCTTTTCTTGCATCTAATACCGTAAAGTATTTTTCTTCATTTAGTTCCGATAAAATACTGTCGACCGTTGGGAGGGCATAGTGCTCTCTTTTAATGTACTTGTTCAATGGTCTCGGGTCCATGCACACCCTAATTGAACCATTTGGTTTTGATATGATTACAATTCCGTGAACCCAGTCACTTGGTTCATCAACAATTTCTAAAACTTGATTTTTAACCATTTCGTCTAATTCTTGTTTTAGCTTTTGTTTTAGTGCGATTGGAACCCTCCTTGCTGGCGAAATCGACGCCACTGCCTCCTCTTTTAAAGTTATGTGATACGGAGTGCAATTTATTCGAGACGGTTTGTCATCAAATATTTCTTGGTACTTGTTTACTATTTCTACAGCTGAGTCGTGCTTGACGTCATTAACTTTGGTATTAATGGGTACTAACCCAAAACATGTCGCGCCGTTCAGACCTAAAATTGGGTCGTTGTTTTTCTCAGTTACGTAGAAATTTAACACCGTATTTTTCCCTTTAAAACAGCAATTCAGTTTGCATTTCCCCAAGGTTTTGATTACGTGTTCGCTGTATGACGTGAGCTTTGACATTGTGCGAACTAATTTCTGCTTATTTGGCAGCGCCTCGTAAACATTTCTTGGGATTATGTTTACCTCACTACCGGTATCAACTTTGAAATAAACATTTTTGCCGCTTACGTTTATGTTTTCTTTCCACGATGATACCCCATTAACACGTTTGATGGACAGAATTGCCTGATCTTCTTCAGATTCTTCGCTATCACTCGTGTCATTGTGTTGTACCGCTTTCACGATTTTCTTGCTTTTACACACACTCGCGAAATGGTTTTTCTTTTTACATTTTAAACACGATTTTCCTTCTGCAGGACACTTATTGTCAATCGAGTGCTGGAATCCGCACTTTTTGCACTTAGGTTTATCTGTGTTTTTATTATCTTTCTTCGCGAACTTGGTTTTCCGATTAACGATGTTTACTTCGGCGCTCGTACCTGAACCTTTGATTTCGACAATCTGTATTTTGCTCGCTTCACTGGATCGGCAGTGATCAAGGGCCTTTTTTAGCTGTAAATCTGGCTCTCTTAACAACCGCTCTTGTACGTGTTTGTCCGCGATTCCTAAAACTAGCCTATCTCGGATTAGAAATTCTGTTTGATCTCCGAAATTGCACGGGGCTGCTAGTTTTTTGAGTTCCGTGACATATCTGTCTACTGTTTCACCTGGTTCTTGGGATCGTGAGAAAAACTTGTACCGGTCGTACACAACATTTTTACGAGGTTTGCAGTATTGGTCGAATTTGTCAACTACAACCTTCAGCTCGTCCCGGCTTTCATTTTCCGCGAACGTAAATGTATTGTAGACGTCTATGGCTTCGTCCCCCATCAAATTTAGAAGTAGGGCTACTTTTAATTTGTCAGGTTTTGAACTTTTCTCACTTGCTTCTAGGTATAATTCAAATCTCTGTTTGAACTTTTCCCAGTTTGTTGCCACACTCCCTGTGAAGTCCATTGTGCTTGGTACATTTATATTTTTTTCCATTTTGGACTGATATAATCACTATACAAAACACTTTTCACTCGGGTTTTTACCGCTGCCACCATGTAATACTTAAACGCAAGGTTTGTTTGATACGTTTATTATCTTGCTCAGCAGGGAGCTACAGATATGCTACCGCGTCGGCTGCTGGGGTGGAACTGACTTACACACGTATGTCACACACAATTTATTTATATATAGTGAAATGGTCTTGCTCTTTTAAAAGATTTTATTTAAATTTAATTTATTTATTATTAAGCCCACATTCAATATTTACAATTATCCCTTGCTTTGCTCTTTAATTTTACTTAATTGTTTGCATTTCTCTTATCTCAGGTCGTTAATTAGGTTCCTTGTTTGTTATCTTTCTAAGTATATTTTTACCCAAATAAAAATAAAATTTCTCAAATACTTATAATGCAGATTTTTTTTTTATTATCGTTTTTTCCTATCAACCCTGCCTTAAACCTATCTTATAATTACGGTATTTACACTCACTATTTACACCGGTTCCTGGGTTTTGTTTGAAATTTCTATTTCACTCCCAAAATCCAAATTGCCTCTGTTTCAAATTTAATGCTCAATTTCCTCTGCTCCAATTTCGACTTTCAATTGCTTCTGCTTGAAATTCAAATTTTCAATTGCTTCTGCTTCTATTTCGCTTCCTTTCGATTCAATAAATGATTCTTATGATTATTAACTCTATTTAAAGTTAAATAATCGGTTGATATTTATTATTTTGGAACGTGCAATTGAGCAAACCTATTTGGTTGTTGCTCCTTTTAATGCAAAAATATCACTTATTTATTAAATTGTTTTCTTCTGTATCCAAGATATTTTTATCTAAATTGTTTTTCACTATAACAACTATTTACAAGGTTTCTAATAGTAACTTATTTTACATTTCTATAACTACCAATTTAGCTAATTATTACTAACAAACATTATAACAATAACTTATTTACATTTTCACATAACTTAAATCTAATCTAGCTATCTTAAAATTATATTACAATTTTTAATAATTTAAAATCTGCATTACTTATATTTGGCAAATAACATTTTTCTTTTATAAATTAAACAAACAACTTAACCTTAATTATATACATCCAATTAAGTATCATCTCAATAGGTATCTTATATTATAAAAATAATACTTCTTAAAAGTTTTGCGTTATGTTTAAAATTCAAATTTGAAATATAAAACAGAACCTCAAGGATCTCGTCTCGTCTTACACGTAACGTCGTAACAGTCGATAGTTGATTGAAGAGTTTGCGAATGTGCATCTAGTTACAAACGTACAGCTGGTTCGACTTTTTGATTTCAGTTTGTTGAATTAGCGTTTAGGAATTTTCGCACTGAAATGTGACGCAGGAGCAATCACATCAGCTCCGGGGCGAAACTAGACCATTTCAGGGTTAGCGCCCCCTCCTCACCACTGATTGTAAAAAGGAAAGTTAGTGCTTTTTGGAAATTTAATTTTATTTTTGATATCTCTCTTCTAACTATTGTAGAAGTACTAAATACAAACAATAAAAATTGAAATTAATAAGTAGAGGATATTATGAGTAGTAGGTAGTTATTATGAAACTTGAAACTGTTGCAAACTTGGATCATTTTAATGATTTATTTGGGGTTTCCGGTCTCGAGGTGGCTAATAGCTTTGATAACGCTTAGCCAACACATTTTTGGCAGACTTTCTAAGAATAATATAACTGCATACTGCTTGTGTATTTGTGTTGAGCCTTATTATAAGTTAATGTTCTTTATTTAACTTTGTTCCCAAAAAAAATTTGCGCCCCCTCTACATTACAGTTCTGGTTTCGCCCCTGCATCAGCTGTTTTCAATGACAACTGAAAACAGCAGCTGGACACATTATTCATTTTTAGAATTTTCTCTTATTAAGTATAAGAAGCGAGATACAGAGGGAAATGCTGAAGAATATAGAGAGAAGACGAAGAAAGCAAAGCGATTGTGTAGAAGGAAGAAAAGAGATTTGTATGAAAGGAAAATACAGGAAATAGAACAGTCATACAGTAAAAAAGCAACAAGATCATTCTACCAACTCACCTCGAAGGAGAAAAAAGGCTATCAGGCACACACAACGTTTTGTAAAGATAAAGATGGACATTTAATTGGAGAAGCCGATAGGATACTACATAGATGGGCCGAATATTTCTCGGAATTACTGAACGAAAATGAGCAGGAAGAAGTGGAACTGGAAATAAATATGGACGGACCACAGGATTCAGTGGAGGTACCCACACTAGAAGATATTGGAAAAATCATAAAACAAATGAAAAATAATAAAGCGCCAGGAGAAGACCAGATACCGGCTGAGCTTTTAAAATATGGTGGCCAGGCAGTAATACAAACAGTACACGAGATGATTAACGAGATATGGCAGAAAGAAGAAATACCAAGAAAATGGACAGAGGCAATAATAACACCCATTTTTAAAAAAGGTGATAAGACGAGCTGTGAAAATTACAGAGGTATATCGCTGTTAGACGTAACGTACAAAGTATTAACGAGTACGGTAAAAAATGCAATTAACAAATACATGGAAAAGGTAGTAGGCGAGTACCAAGCAGGATTCAGGTGCGGAAGGTCCACAATAGATCAAATTTATACCTTAAAACAGATACAAGCCTTAGGAGAAGAATATCAAATACCGCTGTATTACCTGTTCATAGATTTCAAGCAGGCGTACGATGCAGTGACTCGACCTCAACTTTATAAAATAATGCAAGAACTGGAAATCCCAAGTAAGTTAATCCGAATAACTAAGTTAACGCTCACAAACACAACAAGTAGCGTAAGAATACAGGGAAGGGTCTCAGAGCAATTCACAGTTAACAATGGATTACGTCAGGGCGACCCACTGTCGACTACACTATTTAACTTGGTGCTAGAAGGAATTATGAGGCGTGCAAAACTTGAGCAAGGGTTATAACCACTAAACAATGCCAATGCATTGCCTTTGCCGATGATGTAACTATTATAGCAAGGTCAGAGCGAGTACTCCAAGAAGTATTCCAAAAACTGGAGGCAACAGCACGGAAAGCCGGCTTAATAATTAATGAACAAAAAACAAAGTATATGGTAACGGGAGAAGGAGGTAGCCACCAGATGGATAAGTGCTTGAGGATCGGAAGCGAGACGAGACAATACTGTTTTGATCAGGTGAAGGAGTTCGTGTATCTAGAAGCAACAATTACAAACAACTTCTGCCAGGAAACAGAGATTCAAGCAAGAATACAGAGTGGAAACAAAAGTGCAAGTGCCCTCCATAGTGTTTTGATGTCCAAAGTGTTATCAAAGGAAGCCAAGTTACGGCTGTATAAAACAGTGATTAGGCCAACGGTAGTGTATTCTTGTGAAACGTGGGTAATTACGCAGGCAATCCAAAACAAACTCTGTGTGTGGGAGCGTAAAATAGCAAGAAGGATACTGGGGGGAGTACAACAAGACGGAATGTGGAGAAGGAGGACGAATGAAGAAATAATGGATAGTTTGGGAGGGGTGGACATAATAGGAGTAGTGAAATCGCAACGAATAAGATGGATGGGGCACCTATACAGAATGCCACACAAAAGGGTCCCAAAGCAAATGATGCGAATCAGGTCATGCGAAACCAGACGCTGAGGGAGACCAAGAATAAAATGGTTCGATCAGGTGATGGAGGATGTGAGACGACTGGGCGTACAAGGCTGGCAGCAAAAAGTTCTTAACCGCAAGGAGTGGAGAGAAATAACTCACCAAGCCACAGGCCTTAATGGCCTTTAGTGCTAACATATATATATATAAGTATAACAAACTGCAGTATACAGTTAATTTTCAATTAAATTTTGGGGCCCCTAAATCTCGGGGCCCCAGGCGGGCGCCTGTAGCGCCTAATGGATAATGCGCCACTGGACATACATAGTATACATACTTTTTATTGCCTCCCTGAGTTGTCCACTTACTTTTCTTTCCTCAAGTCCCTTCCATATTATATTCCTCTCTACCTACGCTATCAAAAGCTTATTCCATGTCCATGTCACCTCCTTCCGTACTCCACCATTTCTGCTATCTTTTCCGGTCTTTCAATTTTTTATTGAATCCTTTACTTCATCTATTGATATATCCTGGCTTCCTTCTGTATGCTCATTTTTTCTTGTGATATTTATTTTTATTGGTATTTTAGGTACAAAGTAAAACAGTAGATCATCTGCCACTGCAATGTTTATATATCCGAAGTGATCAATGCTGCAGAGAAATAAAAAAAATTTCACGCCTGATTTTCAAAAGCTTCTTCATTATGCCATATCCTTTTTAGGATGTTGGCGAGGGGGATCAAAGGCACATTTTTAAACGACTTGACGTCGTGAATTTTGTTGTATCTCCCTTATACTAGGGAAATGTGTTCTCTGCAGTGATTTCCCGTTGCCTTCTGCAGAGTTTGTGAACGTGTATTATAGTGTATGTGTCTTGTTACTATCTGAAGTCGAAATGGCTTCACTCGCTCAAGTACCGACCTCAAACAGTGTGGAATTCTTTATAAAAATCCTTGCCACTGCGTGAGATTCGAACCCAAGACTTCTAGCTAGGAGCCCAGCACTCTTACCACTGCGCCAACGAGCTTCTTTCAAAAACTAGCATTACTAATTTGTTGATTTCTTTATGATTTTGATTTGTATTTATTGAAGTAACTTACAATCATGTAAATACAAAAATATAATATACTTTGTTCTAATTCAATTTTTAATGAAGACATTAAAAAGTTGGTTCATTGAACACAGTGATCAGTAGAAGGCACAATATAACCAATTCATTGATAAATATATTAAAAATGAAATTTTTTTTAAATATTTTTATTTAACGTATAAAATAACGATTGTAAAACTCCACTTCTTAATGCCTACATATTAAATGTAAAAAATCAAGCCACATGTCCGCCTTCTTTAAGTTTGGCAACAAGAGCATCTACATCGGGCAAAATTACACCAGGTTGACGTACTGGTGGATCTTCAACACTGAGAATTTCAATACGTGGTGATATATCAACACCTAGATCTTTTGGTGTGACTTTTTTAATTGGCTTCTTTTTAGCTTTCTGTAATTAAAAATTATTAAAACAACATATTAAAATATAAAAGAATTTTTTACCATTATATTTGGCAATGTTGCGTATCTAGGTTCATTAAGACGTAAGTCTGCACTTATAACAGCGGGAATTTTGCATTTGATAGTTTCTAACCCACCATCGACTTCACGAGTGACTGTTAATTCTTTGTCGCCCTTTTCTATCTACAAGTTACATTTATATTTTATAAATGAGCGACATTTTTAAAATTCGATAATACCTTAGAGGCAAATGTGGCTTGTGGCCAATCCAAAATGGCAGCAGTCATTTGAGCAGTTTGATTGGAATCATCATCAATTGCCTACGTATAAAAACATCTAGGTAATTAATATTAAAGTACATTATCAGTTAACTTATCTAACCTGTTTTCCTACAATAATTAGGTCTATTTTTTCATCTTGGGCTATTTTGGCAAGTATTTTTGATACGTGTATGGGCTGTAAGGTTTCATATTCGTTTCCTGATATTTCAACATGTATTCCTTTATCGACACCCATTGCGAGAGCAGTTCTTATAACTTCTTGTGACTGCGTTGGACCACATGATACCGCTATAATTTCAGAAGCTAATTTTTTCTCTTTCATTCGAACAGCTTCTTCAACTGCAATTTCATCAAATGGATTCATAGAGTGTTTAACGCCATCAGTAACTACTCCCTTCTTATCAGGTTTAACACGAATCTAAATCAAATTAAAAATAGTTTATGAAATGTGTAACCTTTCTGTCAACCTATTATGAAATAATTCATGAACCTAATTTATTTTTAATTTTTTTAAATTCATATTTATGGGTTTACTCTTACCTTTACAGCATAATCGATTACTCTTTTAACACCTACTAATACACGTGCCATTGTTCGATATAGAGATTGTTCGGGGCCTTTACAATTAATTTAAAAAGTTATAAAATACTGTCTAACTGCTAACTTGTTCTAAAATCGACCAAAAAGTGGTCGATGGACTTTGAACAATTTGAAGTGAAAAAGGGGTCGGGGAACATATGTTTTTGACAATTGACAGGCACTCATGTTTATACCAACGTTAAAATAAAAAGGTACTACAAACCTTTATTTTTTATTATTTTTCCGGTTCAAATTTGGGAAAAAGTTAATATTATGTTATTCTGGTGAATTCAGTGTATGACTTGGTGAAACATATTAATAAAAATGTAAAAGAAACTCAGTAACTTTTACCCCTGATTATGTGATCAGACCTTTTACCTATAAAACTGCTAATATGTATCACTACTTAAGTTTTATCAAATGTAAGTAAAAATAATTCTTAACTGATAGCCAGGCATTTCTTTTATTTAACTTCGGAGAATATCTTTAGTTCCACAATAGTATTATAAGTTCAATTTTATCTATAATCATTTGTCATTGTAATATTACTAGTTTTCTACTAGTTCTACTTCCTGATTACTTTAAGGCCAAGAACACACGAGGCGATTTGTGACGTGTTCGCCCGCCGACTCGGCAGATGATTCGACTAAAAATAAGGAAAAAAGTTTATATAAACATATGTCCTAAAAAGACTCGTTAAAGGTCGGTTTGGAAATGGTCTTCGTAAAGTCTTTTTGCTTCCGCCCTATTACAATGTGCCAAACCGTACATTAAATGTATGTCGGACATCTCTTTACACGGATTACCTATTTGATAATGGTCTGAAAACCTTAAATGCGTGTAACCAGTGAATTTTTTTTAAATTTCACTACTGTAACTCAGTAGCATCAGTAGCAAGCCATTTTAGGACATATGTTTATATGTATAAGCTTTTTTCCCTATTTTTAGTCGTAGAAGCCGCCTGTGTATAGTCAGCCCACTTTTTTTGTTGCGCCCTGTATATAATTCTTTCTTTGTCTAATAACACTTGCCTTGCAACAGCGACAACCTGCAAGTGCCAACCGTGGTACAAAAATAACTCGATGTAGATAGGAATTCATTCGCATTCGTTATTCGTCATTCGCTTCTGAGTTTCCGAATTAAAAATCATTCAAATGATTTTGATGACAACAATCGAAACATTCCGAATGCCTATGACAATTGAATGATCCAATTTTTTTCATCCGAATTCGTCTACGGAGCCGATATAATAACCACTTTCAGATGCTTGTTGTTGTTGTATTCGGTTGTGTTCACGTTGTGTTTAGCACGTGTTTGCCAGTAAAAATACATAATTATTATTATCTACTTGTTGTTTAGCGCGTGTGTGTGTGTGCAGGGATACATCTTTATATGCATTATATTTAAATAATTACAGGTTAGTCACTAGTTACCAAACGCTATTTGTAATATTCTTTATGATTTGTATTATTACAGCAAAATGTCTGAAATAAATTCAAAGGCTAACCTCGAATATGATTTCGATTTGGATATCATCAAGGAAGAGATCAAACTTGAACCCTACTTGGACGATATGAAAAGTGAATTTGGTGATGATAGCCTTTACAATATCGAACAAAAACATAACTTCAATGAAACTAACATCAATATTAGTCACAATTTTGGATGGATTACGAGTGAGGAAACTGCAACTATAGAGAGTGCACATGAAACGGACAAACTAAAAGTTGAAACAACTGATACAGTTGACCTGGATGACCAGAATAAAAGCAAAGGGAAAAGTTTTACGTGTGACGTTTGTGAATTTAAAACAACTCATAGATCTAACCTTCAAACTCATAAAAATATGCATTTAATAAAAAAGCCATTTATTTGCAACGTATGTGAATATAGGACTACTTATAAAAGAAATTTTGAACGACATTTGTGTATTCATACCGGAGATAAACCATTTGCCTGTAATTTATGCGAATACAGGAGTGTAGATAAAAGCAAGCTGAAAAGACATATGAGTATTCATACGGGAGAAAAGCCGCTTGCTTGTAATTTATGTGAATACAGGAGTGTAGAAAAATGCAATCTGAAAATGCATATGAAAATTCATACTGGAGAAAAATCATTTGCTTGTAATTTATGTGAGTATAGGAGTGCAGCTGAAAGCTATCTTAAAAGACATATGAATATTCATACGGGAGAAAAATCGTTTGCATGTAATTTATGTGAATACAAGAGTGTAGATAAAAGCACGCTGAAAAGACATATGAGTATTCATACGGGAGAAAAGCCGCTTGCTTGTAATTTATGTGAATACAGGAGTGTAGAAAAATGCAATCTGAAAATGCATATGAAAATTCATACTGGAGAAAAATCATTTGCTTGTAATTTATGTGAGTATAGGAGTGCAGCTGAAAGCTATCTTAAAAGACATATGAATATTCATACGGGAGAAAAATCGTTTGTATGTAATTTATGTGAATACAAGAGTGTAGATAAAAGCACGCTGAAAAGACATATGAGTATTCATACGGGAGAAAAGCCGCTTGCTTGTAATTTATGTGAATACAGGAGTGTAGAAAAATGGAATCTGAAAGTGCATATGAAAATTCATACTGGAGAAAAACCATTTGCTTGTAATTTATGCGAATACAGGAGTGTAGATAAAAGCAAGCTGAAAAGACATATGAGTATTCATACGGGAGAAAAGCCGCTTGCTTGTAATTTATGTGAATACAGGAGTGTAGAAAAATGCAATCTGAAAATGCATATGAAAATTCATACTGGAGAAAAATCATTTGCTTGTAATTTATGTGAGTATAGGAGTGCAGCTGAAAGCTATCTTAAAAGACATATGAATATTCATACGGGAGAAAAACCGTTTGCATGTAATTTATGTGAATACAAGAGTGTAGATAAAAGCAAGCTGAAAGTGCATATGAAAATTCATACTGGAGAAAAACCATTTGCTTGCAATTCATGTGAATACAAGGGTGCATCTGAAAGAAATCTGAAATTGCATATGAGTAATCACACTGGAGAAAAACCATTTGTTTGTAATTTATGTGAGTATAGGAGTGCAGCTGAAAGCTATCTTAAAAGACATATGAATATTCATATGGGAGAAAAACCGTTTGCATGTAATTTATGTGAATACAAGAGTGTAGAAAAAGGCAATCTGAAAAGACATATGAATATTCATAGGGGAGAAAAGCCATTTGCCTGAAATTTATTTGAATGCAGGTGTGTAACTAAAGACAATCTGAAATTGCATATGACTAGTAACTCATACTGATACAAATTTAAAGGAGTAGTTGGGGCTACAAATGACAGCCTTAAAAAAAGAACATTTCAACTTAAGATACCCGTATTTGTTTTTGTGTTGCTAAGTTTTTGACGATGTCCTGTAAGGATTGTAAGGAATATTTTAACGGCTCTTTACTATAATAAATATGGGCAGCAGATAAATAATTTGCACGTATGTGGACTAAAACATTTTATGTATTGATAAGGTAAATATTTGTGTAGAATAATTGATTTTTTTTAAAATGTTTTATTGTTATTTTCATAAAAATAAAAAATGCCATAATACAACATAAAATTATCTACCTACGCCTAATCTACTTATTTCAGTCTAGCTCAATTTGTGTTTTACTAATTACTAGTGGTGTCGCAGGAATGTCACGTTTATTGAACTCAAAAAAAGTTGCAGCTGCTGCTATTCTTCTGATCATAAACAAGAAAAAAAGTAAACAGCGGAGAAATAAAAAGAAAAGTGTGTGGCCCGGACGACAAAAATTATAAAAAATCATACGAATGAATGCAGGATTTTTTTCTTTATCGAAATATAATCAAAGCTTAGCTCTACAATAATTAGGAGAGACTATGTCAGTAGTAGAGGGTTAATGTTAAACTGAGCATATGCCCTGGCCACAGAGAGACGTCAGCTCGGAAAATCAAGAAGGCCGTGGGTAAAACATCTATTTGTTTAACTGTTACATAACGAGTGACTGTAACTTTATTCTAAAGTTGTCAATGTTTCCCAAAAATTACGTTGGTAACGCTGATAGAAAATCGTGGCTATTTCTAATATAGTGTCAAAGGGAAAATGCCATTTTCACAAGTAATAATCATGGTTAATTTTATAATTAAAATAAAAACTTATATGTATACGTATGACAATCAACAAACAGAAGTTTTAGGTGGTTTTACCAGCGGAGTTACCAATTTTTTGTCATTGCCAACCTGCAAAAAGGTCAATCATTTATGCTGACACAGTACAAGGTGATTAAGAGAAGATGTATGCACAATTGCGGACAAAATAATGGAAACACTAATTTTTTACAATTTGTATATGCGCCTTTTTCATGTCATCGAATCATAGTCGTCATGTGCTTACTTTTGACAGTTTTTAAAATCATTGGTCGGTATTCTGATCTCATATTTAAATTTAACGTCATGTTTAATTACCATGGCAATATCGCGTATCTTTGTGATACACATATAAAATTATACAGGGTTATTGTAAATAATTGTAATCGAAGCAGGCGGTGCCCGTGGTAATGAAATTTTGCCGCTTTGTACAAACATAATTATAGTGCAGGGAATTTTGTAGTGATTGGTATTTTCCAAGTGAACGGTCAGTTGTCACGCGTATGTCATTTACTGTGTTTTTGAATAATTGCATTTTGTGTTAGGTTGCCTGTTGATTTCGCCCTTCTTTTAAAGTCTACGTGAATAAAATCAGTCTTTATTAAGACTACTGCTGATTCCAGAGTGTTAATACGTAAATGACATTAAAGGCAGTTATAGAAATTTTAATAAACAAAAAGCAATATTTTAGGTTTAAATTTGCATAATGGTGTATGGGAGAGTCGGACAAAACCGGGTATCAGACCAAAAACTGACTGTATTGAGTGCCACTTTATTGTAGCAAAAGTTTCTTTTATTTTGAAATATTCCAAAATTACTTAAGTTTGATCTACCAGTGTCAATTTTTATTAATATTCCTATAATTAGTCAAAACAATATTTTGCTTAAAAAATTGCAAAGTACCTACCCGATTTTGTCCAACCGGGTAGTAACATAATACCATGTAAATAAGCATATAACGACAAAAGCCTCTATTTATTCAAAACATGTGAACAAAAAATCAAAATATTCATAAAAAATACGAGCAGAAGTCGCAAATAAATACTTCATCTGTGTCATCACAGCCACTACAGGATTCATGAGCCCATTTATTGCACGACACACATTTTATCCAGCCTTCGTTCGACTTAGAGTTTGAAAATAGTTCAAGTTCATTTGCAATAAAGACACGCATCGTTATTATCATCTTTTCCCCCCGAACTGTCAGAATCTGGAATCGGTAATTTCGGGTATCCGGATTTGTAGCCACCTGGACTACCCAGTTTTGTAGGACTTGTAAACGAGAAATTAAATATGTCAAATTTTTACGTTATGAGACAACATTCAAAAGTGTTGACCAAATTATAGTTAATACATTAGGTTACATGTAATATATTTCAAAATTAACATTAATTAATCAGTAGATGAAAAAAGAGCCTGTAAATTTACTTTAAAAGTCGACTTTAGTGCACCTAAAATATTCAAGTTCTTACTGCTCCGGCACATGTGACTCAAATGATGTATGAGTAGAAACTAATACATGCGACTGTTGGCTGTTTAAGGACTTTAATTTTAGTATTTTGGAATGGATGGCAGCAGCCGTTTAGAAAAATTAAGCGGTACCCGGTTTTATCCACCTACCCGGTTTTGTCCGACTCTCCCCTACTCTTTAGAACAGAACATCTTTGTTATTAAATCTTACTATCGAAACGGTGTATTCAATGAAGACGGGCAATGGATACATTCTGTTCAAGAATGCAAAAATGCATATCTCGTTGCGTTTTCAGGCATAGATATTGAAGAGGAATCTTTAATGGCTCATATTCGGAGAGTTGTGGACAGATTTGATAATACTTAAAATGTAGAACATTTTCAACATCTACCTATTGTAAATAAACATAAATAATCATTATTAAATAAGTTTTGGATTATCTTTGTGTGTGCTTTTTAGTAATATGAATACATTATGAACTATGTATTAACAATGTGTTTATTAATCAGAGTCTAGTGTAGATATGTCTCGGGTTTGTATCGACCATTTAAGTGAAAATTATTGTAAGAAATTTTACATTTAGATTTACAGTTTACAGCCTACTTCGACTACAATCATTTATAATAACGCTGTATAAAGCTATATCGTTTTATGTTTACGCTAAACATAACTTTAGTTAGAGACAACTTTAAACATAACATCAGAATACGCCCCAATGACATGAAATGTGGTAAATTAAAAAAAAAACTTTTTATTTTGACCAAGTCAATCCTTCTGTCTTTTAGGGTAGCAAATTTGTTGGTAATATCTTCGTAACATGGTTGGTTTTTAAACCCTAGTAAAAGTTTGTACAAAAGAGCAAACAGGGCCAACAAAATAATTTTTTTCTACTCCCATGCATAAAGTAGTAGATTCACATACTGATCGCAGTACGTGGAATCGTATTTTTTACACCGATGCGTGAAGTGCAATGCATTTCTTGTGGGGTTTATTTTACGCATTTCTGCCATAAGAGCCTATACACTTTTCGGCACGGGTAAACACTTAAATAGATTGCTGTGCTTGTTTTTTGTTTGAACGACGAATTTGTGAGAAATGTCAAGTGAAGTGACCGTTTGCTAATTTAACTCATTTTTTAAGTTTGAGTTGAGGTCGTAGAAAAAGTATAGTGTGCAACACATAGCTGAAGCCTTTTTTAGACTCGTGTGCTTGTGACACTCGCCTAATGTTTGCTTCAAAAGAACATTTTATTTTGCAATCAATAAAAAAGAATACAAATAACGAATTTATTTGAAACAAAAAAAAAATTCTGATATTCTCAATATTGTTTTAATTTTTGCAGCAGTTATTTATTTGTTGAAATTAATTCATAGAATTCAAGATAATCTATAATCTATATACTTAGTAATTGTAAAACGTTTGTAGAACGACTTTCAACAGCTATATTTCCATCTTGTTCCTTTCATCCTTTCTTCTATCTATTGAACATTCACCAGAGAGAATATTCTTTATTATTGTCATTACACGACAGAATCGCGAACAAATATTGACAAAGATTGAGAAATGTTGAATATTGGTTAAAAATACTAGCACTTTTGGGAATAAAACCGGGACATATAAGTGTCCCGAAGAATGTTTTCGGGACACCGAGATTCTTTAGTTAAAACCGGGACGTCTGGTCACCCTATTTTAGGGCCCTTTCATGGAGAAGGCCGGCCCTGCGTCTGACAATTTAAAAGTACCTACAAGAGATGGGAATTATTCTTTGGGTATTTTATGCATATTTTTGAAGTTTAACATTTTAAGAATTTAATTATTAATCGGTTACTCGTGTGTATTAAAATTAATGTTATAAGCTGACCAAAAGTTTCAATTTGTATATATATACTCGACCAGTCGATTATTACATGATCTGTTCGCGTTTAACTCTATTACTATTTTGTGTGTATATTTACTAAACGTTTACAAACAATAGGGAATGGTATTAATTTCATTTCGGTGTTATCACGCTACAATTAAGAAGTATACATCTAAATGGAAATAATAGCGGGCGGACGGGGTAAAGTGAATGCAGTAAAGTTCCTTGCGTTTATGACAAATAGTTGATAAATATTTTGGGGCAGCACTGATCGAGGTTACCATTCGTCATCTCCTTAGCCCCCTTGTCTAAGTAGACACGGGTTACACTTACGCCCGTAGCGTTGGATCTCTATTTATATTATTTCCTCTATGGCAGGGCTGTCCAACTTCAAGTGGCCCAAGGGTCGCTGTAAATAAATTTGCGGTTGTGAGGGCCGCATCATAAAATACTTCGTATGCAACTTTATCAGTGATTTGTAATAGGTACAAAAAAACGTGTTTGTTTGTATAATTATTTTTATTTATTCAAAAAAAAAAAAATATATATATACAAAAAAAGTTAGTGGGAAGTTTGGGGATGTTGGTTTTCACTAACCAGTGTATCAATATTAACATTAATATTTGTTGTTGGCAAACGACGCAACTGAGTAAGTGAGTTATCAGACAGGGAACACCTATATTTTGACTTTATAAATTTCATGTTGGAAAAGCTGCTTTTGCAAAGATACGTGCTTCCAGTGGCGTGCGGTCCATGGAAGCGGTGGAAGCACCGCTTCCCTTGCCTTCATAAGGCAAAGCAATATAATTTATTAATTTTATTTTTGTTTCAGCAGTATGTTAAAATTATTTATTTAATTTTCGCTTTTAATATCATGCGAATACTCATTGCAAATTAACGCATTTTGTAACGCGGCGTTCAACGTTGGCCGTGTAGCGTTGAACTTTACCGGGAAACATCGGCTCGAACGTCGAAAGTTATCTTGGGCCGCGCCGAAATAATCGCACAAGGTCCCGTATAACAATCGTTTGTTGCATCTGCGCTGTTGTAATTTCACATACGTGATTCTAGCTGTACGAGACGCGCTGGTCGCTGGCGCAAGGCACATATTTGTACTTGCTTTTTAGTGGAGCAGTGGCGTGCGGTCCATGGAAGCGGTGGAAGCACCGCTTCCCTTGCCTTCATAAGGCAAAGCAATATAATTTATTAATTTTATTTTTGTTTCAGCAGTATGTTAAAATTATTTATTTAATTTTCGCTTTTAATATCATGCGAATACTCATGGCAAATTAACGCATTTTGTAACGCGCCGTTCAACGTTGGCCGTGTAGCGTTGAACTTTACCGGGAAACATCGGCTCGAACGTCGAAAGTTATCTTGGGCCCGCTTGGGCCGCTCCGAAATATTCGCACAAGGTCCCGTATAACAATCGTTTGTTGCATCTGCGCTGTTGTAATTTCACATACGTGATTCTAGCTGTACGAGAAGCGGTGGTCGCTGGCGCAAGGCACATATTTGTACTTGCCTTCTAGTGGAGTAACTTTACGTTTATATCTCGAAATCGGTTCAAACTTCTCCGATTTGAATGATTTTTTTTGTAAACGTCGTAAATATAAAATATTATAACCTTTATGGGTTAAAATGACTGATTGTTCATTCAAAAATTTATTAATTTTATACAGGGTTGTCCAAAAGTAATGGGACAAAGACCAACAGTAGATTTGCGAAACCAAAATATTACGATTTACCTAAAATTACCTTAGTCCAAAAGTTAATATTTAGGGAGATACAGGGTGTCAAAGTCGAAATTTTAATCTTAATTTTTTGCTGTAATTTCAAAAGTTTTCGAAATATTGACATGAAAATTGGGGAAACTACCTTTTTTGGCACGAGGAACAATAATCCGACCTCAATTTTAACATAGCTCTTTATAGAATCTTATTTTCGCTACACATAATACCTTTATAGCAAAAATGAGGTTCTTTTGAGAGCTACATTAGAAATTTTGAATAATATTACGTAACAACTGAGTCAGGTTTCAGAATTTTAATGAATTAAAATTTGTTGAATTATATTATTTCACTAGCTACAACAAATCTCGTTTTCCAAAGAAAGCTTTTTAGCCTAAAACTGAATTATGCCAATTTCTTTGACACTGACGTTTTGCATTATCAAAAGCTGTCACTTTTTGTACTTATCAGTAAAACAGAAGCGCTTCCCCAAGTAAAAAACTCACTGCACGCCACTGTAGTGGAGTAACTTTACGTTTATATCTCGAAACCGGTTCAAACTTCTCCGATTTGAATGATTTTTTTTGTAAACGTCGTAAATATAAAATATTATAACCTTTATGGGTTAAAATGACTCTGATTGTTCATTCAAAAATTTATTAATTTTATACAGGGTTGTCCAAAAGTAATGGGACAAAGACCAACAGTAGATTTGCGAAACCAAAATATTACGATTTACCTAAAATTACCTTAGTTCAAAAGTTAATATTTAGGGAGATACAGGGTGTCAAAGTCGAAATTTTAATCTTAATTTTTTGCTGTAATTTCAAAAGTTTTCGAAATATTGATATGAAAATTGGGGAAACTACCTTTTTTGGCACGAGGAACAATAATCCGACCTCAATTTTAACATAGCTCTTTATAGAATCTTATTTTCGCTACACATAATACCTTTATAGCAAAAATGAGGTTCTTTTGAGAGCTACATTAGAAATTTTGAATAATATTACGTAACAACTGAGTCAGGTTTCGGAATTTTAATGAATTAAAATTTGTTGAATTATATTATTTCACTAGCTACAACAAATCTCGTTTTCCAAAGAAAGCTTTTAATAGCCTAAAACTGAATTATGCCAATTTCTTTGACACTGACGTTTTGCATTATCAAAAGCTGTCACTTTTTGTAGTTATCAGTAAAACAGAAGCGCTTCCCCAAGTAAAAAACTCACTGCACGCCACTGAGTGCTTCCCAGCATTGAGCCCATCATAAGGCCTAAGTTTCGCAAGTTGGGGTAACGTTCTCCTGGGAGTAACTTAAAAAAGTCCAATCCTATTTCGGTTCTTCCCTGGTAAAAAGGATCTGACTGCAAATCTCACAATTCCAGTTGAAGTTCTGCTCTGCTTACGTTCTCAACAGAAATTGTAAGTGGCTGAGTAAAAACTGAAATTTTTCCTTCGATTTTCTTGAAGTCGCTAAATCGGTTTTCGAATTCTTCTGCAATTGTGTCAATGTATTTTATATGAGTTAAATATGAAACTTTCTCAAAACACTTCATTTCTTCAAAGTGCTCTTCACAGCTTGGAAAAAATGAAAAATCATGTTTTTCTAGTGAAGACTTAAAAAGCTTAATTTTATTTTGAAATCCTCTTATGTGACCATATAAATTGGCAATATTCTGCTGCTTTCCTTGTAGCTTCAAATTTGATTCGTTAAGGTGAGATGTCAGGTCTGTTAAAAATGCAAGGTCTGAGAGAAATTTTGCATCTACCATTTGATTTTCCATTTCCGTAGTGTTGGACTTCACGTCATTTTTAAGAAAAATGGGAATCTCCTTTCGTAGAGAGAAGAAACGTTGCAAACAGTTTCCGGCGCTTAACCAACTAATATCGGTGTGAAGTAACAAGTCGCCATATGTAGCATCTACTTCGGCCAAAAAATCACGAAACTTTCTGTGAGTCAAAGCACAATTGCCCCCTCTTATAATATTAGTTATTTTAACAACCACTTTCATGACATTCGATTGACGTAAGGACTTTCCACATAGGGCCTCTTGGTTAACAATGCAGTGTATCACAGGACAGTTGATATTGTTTCGTCTTGAGAGTCCTGCAAATCCAATTTCAGTTCCTATCAAAGCTCTGGCTCCGTCAGTAACAATACAGGAACATTTATCGACTCCCCCATAGTCAGATACCACCTTATTTACAGCTTCAAAAATATCCGTACCCTTGGTGGTACCATGGAGGGGAATAAGATCTAGCATCTCCTCTGCTACATTGAAGTCCTCTTGAATAGTTCGAACAAAAATTACAAGTTGGCTGATGTCGGATAGGTCAGTGCTTTCGTCCGGGCAGAGTGAAAAATATTTACATTTTTCAATTGTGTCGTGCAATTTTTTGGATACATATTGATTAATGTGCTCTACACGTCTTGCAATAATTGTTTGATGCGATACTGAGACTGTTTCGAATTTTTCGGCAATTTTTGTTTCATTGAATTGTTTTGCCATTTTCATTGCACAATTCTTAATAAGAACTCCATCACTAAAAGGTTTTTTTGCTTTGACAATTTCCAGCGCTACTTCGTAAGAAGCGGCAATACTGCATTTGTTATCATTATCAGTGTCAGACTTTTTGAAAATATTTGTTTGCAGTTTTAGCTTTTTCTTATAATCCGTAATGATAGCATTTCTAGACTCGCCTGTATACTGCTGAAACTTTTTCTCGTGTAACGTAGTGTAATGTCGTTTCATATTATATTCTTTAGGAACTGTTAGTACTTGCATACAAACAATGCACTGCAGTTTATTATTGTTGTTTGTGATTAAATAGTCTGATTCCCAACGGTCATTATAAACTCGATGTTCGTTTGAAATTTTTCTTTTCTGCGAAGACATATTTCACTTAAAAACCTTAAATTGAGTTGCTGCGTACCGCACACCAGAACAAAATAACTACAATTGTAAACAAATAAACACTTGACCGTAACAATTAACTTCGCGAACCGTATTCAACGTTTTTCTGTCTATGAGTCTGTATTTCACAGCCACACTATTAACTATTAACTCTGCTCATCCCGCTGAACTCAACCTTCTTATATACGCGCGCATGCCTATTCGAATGTTCGAAAGCGGCCTAGCGAAATCTCCAATGTTCCCGTAACTTCGTTGCGGCGTTCTATCCAGCGCCAGTGGCGTCACATAGCCTATGTATGTGTTATTTTATTTCATCATTTCATCGTTGGTGTAGGAATGACTCGCTTGTATATATTTTTGTTTTTAAAGCATTTTTCTATATTTTATTGGGGCCCGCTTTGCGGGCCGCAAAAAATGTCATAGCGGGCCGCATGCGGCCCGCGGGCCTCATGTTAGACAGCCCTGCTCTATGGTATTACCTAAATAATCCGTCGACACATGATGTGCGCTAGTATTTTTGCTACATTGCTGATTAGCATCCCTCTTTCGGATATGCCGTTTTTAGTATCTTTACGGTTATGCCTGTACTCCAATCTTTTGGTATCACTTCTAAATGCCATATATCCTTAATAATTTGATACAGGAGTTTAGCTGATGTTCTGCATCTGCTTTTAAAAGTTCGAGATGTATTCCATCAATACCTTTGCTTTGTGATATGCAGTTGTTTTATAGCGTTTTGAATTTCCTTTTTAGTAGGTGTATTTAAATCTACATTAAGTTGGTTATGTCCCTCTTGTGTTTTGTCTTGCTCTGTAGCAGCCTTTTATGCGATACCAGGATTTCCTTAGTTGTAGCTGGGCCTCTGTCGAAATAAACAAATAACTTACTAATTTTCCGAGGTCTCTTGCTTTTTGTTCACTGTGTATATTGTAATGTTTAATATACAATTTCAATCCCAAGAAAATTTATTTAAGATTTAAATTAACAGGTAATGTAGGTAATAACTAATAAAGACTTCTTAAAAATTATATTTTATTTATAAAGTAATTTATTATAGTCTAACAGTACTTGAACACAATAATTTTATACACTGCAGTTTCTAATTTACTTAAATGTGTAATTTTAATTTAGGTATATACATTCATAATAATTATTAAATTGCACAAAAAACATAAGACTTTCTATACATTACTGGTAAACGGTACAAAAATAAACAACTTATCTACAATTATGTGAAAACAAATTTTTTATTATCTAAACAATTATTACACATGTGAATGAATTGAAAACAACTAAAATACTTATCAATTACGTTTTAGAAATTTATGAGTAATGATGAATATGGACTAGTATTTCCGTCATAACTTGATTTCAAATAATTTATTTTGCCAGTGAACTTGTAGTTCGCAACGTATTTAAATTAGAGGACTAGCAGAATTGTTCTTCCTTACTTCCTCCGCACTAAATTGTTGTTTAATGCATTTTGTTTTTCATCGGTAATACCTAGGTGTGGACCATATGATGGCAACTGACCTGCTTCCGTACATGACTTACAACAGAAACGTGCGTAATATTTGTGAACACAATATTGTGCTCTTACTATAAGTTCACAGTTAGCAAAGAACTGATTATCTGTGCAATTGGGATGAATATAAAGTCCTAAAATGAATTAATTATTTTAGATAGATTCATAACTAGTTTAAAATTTTAATTGCAATACCTTCTACTGTAACGTCGATTGTACTAGCTGATTTTGAATAATCATTCGACGCTTCACAACGATATTCTCCCGAATCTGCTTCCTTAGCTCCACTTATATGAAGTCTGTGACTTTCGGAAATTTGTACTGAAGCAGATGGATACAAAGGTTGTCCGTCTTTATACCACTGTACTTGAGGGATAGGATATCCATCTACATCACAACCAATGGAAACATCACTGCCTGTTGCGAATTTCTTTTGACTTTGCGTTATGTTGGTTCTAACGGGAACTGTGAAATTGAGATTTATTTTAGTAATGTAGTTTATGTAAATACTATTAAGAAGGGTGTTTTATTAATTTATGATCAGTTTCCGCCCGAGGCAAGTGCTATTGCGCTGTTGAATCTTATGTGCATGTACAGCCCGTCTCGCGAAAAACAAGTTGCACCTTAGTCAGCGTTGTTCATTTATATTGAGGTGATATTGTTTTAATTGAATTTGGATAAAGTGAATTATGAACACCTTTTGAAATTATGAAAATTTAGTGTAAATAAAATTGTAAATAGTTATAAGTTAGAAAATGAATATTGTAAATAAGTAGGATAGAATCTAGATAGTAATTTTGTAAATATGTCATAAAAATAATTTTGTACAGTGTTAAAATTTAAGAAACTAGGGTAACAAATAAAAAACAAACAGTTGGATATTTTTTTGGAAAAACGTAAGTTGAGTTTTTTTAAAAACTCTTGAAAACGTATTAAAGTACCAAAAGAATATTCTGAAAACAAATTGTAAACAAATAAAGATTGAAAAGAAGTTATAGTATATCAAAATAATTTGGAATTTTAATTTAATAAAAGTTTATTTGGAATAAAAGTTATTATTTTTGAAGAAGTTTATATAAAAATTTGGATATTACACAAATATAAATAAAATTGAAAGAAGGAAATTGTGTTATTGGTGAAGTAAGCAGTAAGGTTGGTGGAGTTGCAGTCAGGTTGGTGGAGTTGGAGTCAAAGGGGAAAGTCTTTCATTGTGAAAAGGTTGGTCCAACAGTTGGATACATTGGAAGTCAAGCCAGGCTGTGTTGTTTTGTTCAAGTTGTTTTTCAAAAAAGGTAGTATATATTTTTAATTTTTAGAAAATTGTTTAGTTTGTTATTAGAATTATTTATTGTTATTTCTTTGTAAAAGTTTATCATAATTTTGAAAGGTGTTATATTTTTTAAAATTTTATCTTGGTGAATTTTTATAAATTTTGAAATTCGTCAAAAGGAACCCTTTAAAGACCTTGATTTAGGAGATTCTGAAAGAAATTAATTAAATGTTATTATTGAGCTAGCCGGAAGAATAATTAAAAATTGTATGTAATTCTTTTAAGTGGAAGAGCATATCAATAATTGGCGCCCAACGTGGGGCTTTGAAAAGTGGTTATTCATAATTAATGAGGCCATTTTAAATTTGACATTTACAAATTAATTAATTTGACAATTCAAGATTGTTAATGGAAAAGTCTTGATTGAAAGTCAAGTGAAAAAGGTTACAGAAGATGTTTTGAAAAATTTAGAACAAGTACAAATTAAAACAACACAAAATACATTAGAAATAACCAAAATTCAAGATAAAATTGAAATTTCTAATAGTGGAATAAAGAAAAATTGAAGAACGATAAACAACAGTTTTTCTAAAACTGAAAACGTGAAAGACGTTTTTGAGTTTTGCTCTTGAAAACTTTGAATATAATAATAAAATAGCAACGGAAAACGGAAGAATATTTAATAAAGAATAAATACGAGCTGGAATACATTGAAATTATAGAATTGGATTTAGTGGAGAAAAGTTTAATTGGAAATTGGGTGTAGAAATTATAATAACAAATTGGAACGGATAATAAATTGGACAGGGAGCAGTATTTGGTGGGATTTTTCAAATTCGGGGATTGATTGTTTTGTGAGTGAGTGTTTTTAGTTTTAGTTTTGTATTAATTTTAAGTTTAGAGATAAGTTTTGTTTGTAATAAAGCTTGCATTTTAAAAGTTAATAGAAATTTATTACATTACTCATTTTTCAAAATTCAATAACGAATCCTTCAACGACCCTGAGATATCAAAATTTTATTATTAATTCTAAATTTCAAAACTCATAATTAGTGAGTCTGAAAAATTGTATGGAGCTTCTTTTTAGTTATAAAAGAAATTAATTAAAAGACTGCTACCATAACAATATAATACCTTAATCGTTAGCATTGATAATATGTGCTACAATTTATATAGGTATTGTGTATAGCAAAGGATATCTGTCCTATGTTTTTGTTATGTTTATATGGGCAAATCTTTTTTAACACGAGATGAGATGTACAATGAACTGATACAGTGCAAGTAAAATAATGGAGACTTTTAGCGCTTGCACTATACTGGTTACCCTCCAACCATACCTTAATCTAATGAGTTTGACTTAATACAGCTTTATATTGGCATCATGCCCACCACCAAAATCAAACCCATGTCAGTTGGCACTTACCAAACAGTTGAGTTAAACCAAACTGCCCTAAAGCTATTTACAAATCATCGTTTGCATGCAAGAGAGTAGAAAGTTAAAAATAAAAATGCGATTAATAACATGCATAGTTACCCTGGTACACCCTATTTCCTTCTGCTGGAGGTATGGGTACTATTTCATTAGGGTCTACTTCAGGTTCAACATAAGGTGGTACATATGGTTCAGGTTCAGGTCGATATGGGTAAACAGGTTTATAAGGTTCTATAGTGGTTGGTCTTTCTGGTGGATTAATAACATACTGCATATATTTGCTATCTTCAGGTCTTGTACTATAAACAGGCCCTAAGGCTTGAACTGTTACAGACCAGCTAGCTGCTTTTCCAACACCATTATAAGCTTGACAAGTGTAAATACCCAAATTAGATAACTGAACAGAATGAATAAGAAGTGAATAGTCTTTGCGTACTTCAAACTGGCTTGTACGCAAAGGAATCATGCTATCATCTTTCCACCATGTTACTGCAGGGAATGGGTAGCCAGTTGCGTAACAGTGTAATGTTGTTGGAGCTCCTAGTGCTGCTACTACTTGAGAGTTCTCACTGTCCCCGATTATCGATGTTGGATGTGGTTCAGAATCTATTTGTTTTTAGTAATAGTAATACAAGTTAGTTTTGTTATTTAATATAGAACTATATGAAAGTTAGTAATACAAAACTATCAGTATTGTAAAGTAATACACAGACAAAACTACAAAAAGTTATTTTACAGAAGTGATTACTCGCAACATTACCTACCCTTTAAATTATGAGTAATTCTGAAAGGCTATACCTGTAACTTCCAGTTTAATTGCTTTTTCAAGAGGATGACCGATGCCGTTATCAGCAGCACATAAGTAGATACCGGAATCAGTTTTATGCAAAGTAATAATCTGCAAAGCTCCATCCAGTAATAATCTATATCTAGCTTGGGTTCCGTCAATCTGTAAAAAGAAAAGGAATACATTTATAATAGTCTGTAACATATAAATATAGTTAAGGTTGTTATTTATTGTAATTAAACATAAATGCTTACCAAAAGAGCATCTTTTTTCCATGTAATTGTAGGTGTAGGATTACCTTGAACTGCACATTGCAGTGTAGCGTAATCACCTTCGCCTGCTCGAACTTCTGGTTCAAACCTGACTTCATCTACTTTCGGTGGGAAATCTAGTAAATAATAAGTAGTTATAAGTTTTTTCGAGTATTTTCGGACATAAAAATATAAAGAACTCCGCATGGGGGAGGTCTTAGATCTAACCTTGCCGGTTCAGGAGGAGGGTTGGGTATAGGCAGTGGTTGGAAGTAATGCATTACTGTAATTAAATTACTTTTTTCGGTAATGGGTAATTTAATGCATTACTTTTTTCTCCAAGTAATTAGTAATGGGAATGCATTACTTTTTTGACTGAGTAATGTAATGAAAAAATGCATTACTGTTGCCATTACATACTTTTATATTTAACAGAAGACTGAAGAAATAGCCATGAGATCAAACATTTTTAAAGAAGCAATTTTCGGAAAGTTCCTGCCTACAAGTCTATTTATTTATACATTGTTGTTGATACATGGAATTCATTCAAACAATCGGGAACCGCTGACGAAGCGGTGATGTCATTCCGTCATTCGCATATCTCGTTACAGTATTTTGAAAGAAGCAGTGCTAAGAATGTTACTGTCAGTATCTTCAGTTTAATTCAGGTTTTAATTCAGTACAAGCATTTTATCACTCTTCAGGTGATGTGGCTAGAATACCACAGCGTTATATGGCGACAAAGTAATGCCTAAAGTAATGCATTACTTTTTTCGGTAATCAATAATGGTAATGAATTACTTTCTACAGAAAGTAATCAGTAATGGTAATGCATTACTTTTTTGACTGAGTAATTAGTAATTGTAATGCATTCCTTTTTAAAAGTAATGTTCCAATCACTGGGTATAGGGCTAATAACCCTACCCATAAAAATATTGTTGTGAAAACTCAAGAACAAGTCTGACAGTTTCAATGGCAACAACCCCATAAACGATTAAAGGCAAACCATCTTAAACTGTATTTATAGAATGTCTTATCATTGTACAAAATAGGAGTGCTGAAATGTTTATAAATATTTTGTTTGCTTACAAAAGACGGTTGATATTTATTACAATGACCCCGCAACTCGACACATATTCAGAACTGGATTTATAGTGAGGAAAAGGTTTAAGTAGCGAATACTTGACCTTTGGCCAATTAAGCATTAAATGTGTCGAATTGGAATTCAGAGAAAAAGGATGATGACAATAAAGATGATTTTTATGATATATTAGAGAGAGAGAGAGAGAGAGTACGATAAATGCCTGGCTCACATATTCCAGATAGTGATAGATGACCTAAATGCCTAGGTGGGATGAGAGCAGGTCATTATCTAAATATAGGCTGCTACAGCTTATGTGAGAATTCTTATGATAATGGCATAAGATTAGCAACCTTTGCAGCATTTAAAAATATAATAATTGGAGGTAGATACCAAGTTTGATTCCAGTAATACATAATGGATGGACAGATTAAAATTCAATTAGACCATATACTACTTGATGCTTGACATAGCTCAAACCTAATACTTGATGTTCACTCATATAGAGATGCTAATTGTAGAGAAATCGAAAGGCGAAAAGCAAGTTCAATACGCAAATGCTTATAGTTCCAGAAAAGCATCTAGAGCAAAATATCAGTAGGCGTTTAAACACTATTAGCATTGAAAGCTTAAATATCGAATAGAAATGGGAAGTAGTTAAAACGCAGCTTAAAATTGTAGGCGAAAAAGTACTTGGCAAGGTCGAAATTAATGGATTCAATGCAGAGTCCGCAGAGGCTACAGACAAAAAGAACAATGCATACAAGAAACTACAACAAAGAAGTGGAGCACATACTTCAGTGAAGGAGTATAACGTACTTAGAAGAGAGGAAAAAATGCACAAGTAAATTCTATAAAGTAATAAATTACATGAGGAAAGAGTACCTATGTGTTATGATAAGAATGCCAATCTGCTAAGTGAGAAGAACAGGGTGAGACAGATGGAAGCAGCACTTTGATGAATTACTGACTGGTGATGAGAGTAATGCAAATACAAAAGACAAGCTATAGCTAATTCTTAGGAAATCGAATATGAAGAGACAAACACCATCAACTTTGGAAGACTCCCCAACAACAAATTCTCAGGATCGGATGGTAGTCCAGCAGAGATCTTTAAGTAAGGAGGAGAAGATCTATTATAGAGGTGGGAATTTTTAGTTTTTTCTAAGTTTGGCTCATCTCGTTTCAGCTCAGAAGAAACATAAGACAGTAGTGTGCACTCGACCAATTTCTTTAATTTAATTGTATGTCAAGCATTTACCAAACTTCAAGCCTTCACTGTGTTTTGAGGAAGCAAGAAGTAATTCATTTATAGGAGTGTTTGAATATCAAATCTGATTTTAATGCTCTCTACAAGTCGATTACTTTTTCTCTCTTTGTACATTAAATTTGTTGCAATTTAATATCGAAAAATTAGGCAAAGTAGAAATGGTGGTTTATGCAGTCGATTAATTAGTAATTCTTATTGCCAATATTAAATACTTTTAAACATGAAATTACTTACATCCTGCTTGTATAGGAGCTTCCGTATATGCTGGTAAATAAGGTGGCGTTGTTACTAGTTGTGCAGGAACTGGTAATTGAGGTTCGACACATGATGATCCACAACCTGTGGGACAGCATTTCAAATCCATTGCACATTGAGCATCATTTTCACATTCTCTTTCACAACGATTGTCACTGCTATATATTTGGGGACATTCGCCTTCCTTATTTACTAAAACATTTAAAGAAAATAAATTAACAATTAATTTTAATGGAATTAAAACGTGTTCATTTAATATTATATTGAAATGATTTTGAAGACTTTTATGGCCAGAATTAAAATTACATTAACGTTTTAAGGGTTTTGACTAATATTATTGTTGAGGTAGAACAATTCAGTGTTTTGCTCTTCATTAGACGTTAGAGGAGTACTAAAAGAGTAGGATAACTCAATGTGTTAACCATGCTAGAGACAAAAACCTTCTGATATAGTCGTTTGAAGTAAGCAAAACATTTTGTTTTTCTACCTAAATAAAAATTTTATATATAATTAAACAAAATATTTACCTGGTCTACATACAGCAATAAAGGCAGGATCATCGTAGGAAGTAATATTTCTATTGAGATCTACCGCACACTCTGTACCTTCTTCACATGTCGAATCACGACAAGGATCATGACATCTACATCTTGTGCATTGAGTTTCTTGATCTACATAAGCCTCTCTACCGTATTCACAGTGCATAACTTCACAGTCATCAAGATACTGTTGACATGGATGTTCGCCTTTATTTGGGTCTGCTGTTTCAATTACAGCTGCTGAAAATACAAGTTAATATTAAAATTTATGGTGGTACGTAAGTGAAGTCCTCAAGCTGGTATTAAAATATGTTTTGAAAGCTAATTGTTGTAAATGGTAATAAATAAAAGTGTGAATACGATGAAATAATAATCGTAAGCTCTAATGTTGTCATTGGAAGCGATGTTTTTTGTGGTGCTATTCCTCAAGATGACTTACGAGCCTCCGTTGGTGCCATAAATTCTTTACAGAAGTCCAAGCAAGCTTGGAATGTTTTAAAATTGTTGAAATTTCCTCCACAGCCGCTGTAGATAAATGGAACACATTCACCACGAGAGTCGTCGAAGTAATAATGCTTGTGATAGCCTCCTTCACATGGTCCCACATCAAGAGGCAGTCGACATATCGCTAAAGAGTATATTAAGTACAATTTAAAGAATAAAGATGATGTATTACCAAACTACCAATAATTTATGGAAATATTTAAGTAGGTATTAAGATTTATTAACTTTGGGGAATTGTTTTTCTAAAATAACGCAAAATCTAAATTTATGAGAAATCGAGACTTACCACTTGTAGTTTCATTAGTTACAACAGGAGGTTTCTTTTCCTCATGGGTGACGCAGACATATTCACATTCTTCCTGTGAACTAAATCGATTACCATTGCCATCACAGCCACCGAATGCAAACTGTCCACAACGTCCGACAACTGAATCATAATAATACTTAAGGAAATAGCCTCTACATGGCCCTGAATCACGTGGTAGTCTGCACACATCTAAAGTTAATTATAAATTAATATGTTTATTAAATTTCCTAAAATATTTTAATTATAAGTATATTACCTTGTCCTCGGAATCTACCACACTGTCGTTCACATTGTTCCTCGCTATTGTAACGATTCGCATTTCCACCGCAACCTGTATACACAAATGCCGAACATTTTTGTGTATTTGGATCATAATAATATGAAGGTATGCTTTCACTGCAGTTACCAGCATCAACTGGTACGTAGCAAATTGATACATCCGTTGGACTACCTGAAATTTTATAATCGTCAGAAGATTATTTAATTTCTTCCGTAAATGTATACGCTTTTTTTAAATTATGTCTGAATGTATTTAAAGTAATCAGCAATAAAATATGGAAATTCTAGAAAAGATACCTTGTTCTGGTGGTGGTGCTTGCGTAACATATATGTTGTTGTCAACAGGTGGAGTTTTCTTGCAGCGTTGTTCACAGGAAGATTTATCATCGAAACGGTTGTTGTTACCGAAACATCCTCCATAGTTAAAGGTTTCACAAGAATCTGTGCTTTGGTTATAGTACCAACGTTCGTATTCACTGTTGCATGGTCCAACGACTACAGGCAGTGTACAAAGATCTGGAAGCAGAAACATGTTTTTTATTGCAGAAATTAAAAGCTTTTGGATCAAGGAAGCTGTTGAGCCAATGACATTAAACATAATTATAAAGATTTGACTGGGCAAGACCGGAAGGTATGCAAACTGAAAATCCGCCCTCTTTTTAATTTTTATTACTCATCTAAATTAATCAAGTAGTATGTGTTTTATGAATGTTATGTTTTAGGTTTTGTTCTTCTTATGTAACATCCTCCATTTTATTTTCCTCCTACTCTCCTTCTGATTATTTTCCCTGAGTATTCTTATTTAATCCCCATGTTTCCCACCCATACAATGCTGTTGGTCTCAGTATCGTCTTATAGATTCTTATTTTCGCACTTCTGGATAACTGCTTTACCCTTATTGGATGGTGCATCGCCCCTGCACATCTGTTAGCCTTGCTTAATCTCTCTTTCTCGCACTTTCTCGTTATCGTTGCTCTTAGATAAACAAACTCTCTTCTGCTTCCTCAAATTCTATTCTCCTCAATCATGAATCAATTTCCACTTTCCTTAATTGATTTTGTGCTCCTATTCTCATTTGTTTGCTTTCTTTTGATTTAATAAAGCACCAGGAGATGATTTAATAAACGGAGAGCTAATAAAACTTGCTGGAAACAAAACAAAAGGAAGGCTATACAAACTAATAAAAAACATATGGGTTATGAAAAAACTACCGGATGAGTGGAAGTGTGGTGTAATCGTGCCAATACTGAAGAAAGGTGAAGCAGAAAACCCCTCGAATTACAGAGCAATTACATTACTTAGCACTAGCTATAAAACACTGATAACAATAATACAAAACCGATTAAGTAAACACTTAGAAACAGTAATAGGTGATTACCAATATGGGTTCCGTTCCAGAAGATCCACCCTAGATGCGATCCACCTAGTAAAACAAACAATCGAAAAAAGCTACGAACATGACATACAACTACATATATTATTTATCAACTTCCGAAATGCATTCGACAAAGTTAAAAGAAATAAGCTATTGCAAGATATGAAAGAACTGCACTTCCCAACCAAATTAATACAGCTAATTGGAATGACCCTGATGGAAACAACAGCAAAAATAAAAACAATGGAAGGAGCTACAGATAGCTTTCAGTTTAACACAGGGGTGCGACAGGGGGACGCGATGTCAGCGACACTCTTTAATATTTCAATGGAATGCATAGCCAGAAGAACGAATACCACTGAAATAATAACCAGAAACCATAAACAGATAATTGCATACGCAGATGATCTGGTGATCGTAGCAAGAACACTAAATAAGTTAATAGAGACATTCACACAAATTGAAGAAGGAGCAAGAGAAAGAGGACTGACCATCAACGAAGACAAGACAAAATACATGAAATGCAACACCAAAACAGCATCATCCCCAAAAAAATTACAAATAGGCATATACCAGTTTGAGGAAGCTGAAGTATTCCAATATCTAGGTGTACAAATAAGTAAATACAATAATAGAGAAGACGACATCAAACAACGAATGCAAATCGGACACAGAATTTATTACGCGAACAAACAAATCCTGAATAATAAAAATCTAAGTAAAAACACAAAATTAAGATACTACAAAACTGTAATCAGACCAGCTATTATATATGCAGCCGAAACAATATGCCTGAATGAAAAAGAGGAAGAGAAAATAAGAATACTAGAAAGAAAAATACTAAGAGGAATACTTGGCCCAATCAAAATAAATGAATCAGAACATAGAATGAGAATGAACCACGAACTATTAGAAGAAACAAAAGGAGAAGACATCATTAAAATTATTAAATCTCAGAGAATAGAATGGTTCGGACATGTATTAAGAGGAAACAAAAGCAGAGGCACGATGTGGAACCCAACAGAAACTAGGCGAAGAGGTAGACCCAAAAAAAGATGGTGGGATGAAGTTTTAGAGGATTTAAGCTCAATGGAAGTCAAAGAATGGACTAAGAAAATAGAAAACAGAAACGAATGGAGAAAAATAGTCCAGGCGGCCACCACACATGAGAAGTTATAAGCAAGAACAAGCGAATATGGGGAGTAATCCACCCCAAACGAATGGATTATGGAAGATGGAAGCCAATTAAGGCGGCATAAAATTCTCTCGAGAATAAGCCAACAATGATGATGAATCCCAAGTTAAACAACAGTGAAAGAAAGTACCTCCTTGTCCGAGTCCTATTTTAATTTTGAAATCTTCTGATGTTTCACCATTTACCCTTACGTTGCCTGTTGCTTTGTTTAGTGTCGTGTTCAGTAAGTTTAACAGTTTTCTAGGGACATTGAATTTTTCATTATTGTTGTCATCTTAGTTCTTTTTACTGAATCATAGGCCTTCTTAAAATTTATGCAGAGAACAGCTGCTGGGATTTTGTACTCATAACAAGTTATTAGTACCTATTTCCTTTAGTATAAAAATTTGGTCATTTATTCCTCTCCCCTTCCTGAATCCTGCTTGGTATTCCCCTAGTTGCGGTTCTATTCTTCTTTCCAGTCTCAACTTAATTAGTGCCGCTATTGTTTCGTATAGCACATCCAGCATGGATATAATATAAATAATAATAATAATAAATGGTTTTATTTAATGTGAAAAAAAAAACATATACATATGTAGGTAAATAACTAAAATAAAATTCACATTAAAATCTCAAGGAGCTAATATTCAGTTAGAAAACTGTATATCTCCCTGTAGTTGTTGCATCCCATATTTCGTCTTCACTTTTCAGGATGGGTATTATTGTAGTCCTTTCCTAGCTCTTTGGTATTTTTTCTTTCCTTTAGATGTTCAGTATTAGCTCATATATTTTTTATTTCAGTTCTTCACCGCCATATTTTATATTTTCTGCCGTAATGCCATTTTGCCCCGGGCTTTTGTTCTTTTCAGCTTTGCTATAATTTCTTCGAATTCAACTACTTGGTTTTTCTCTTGCGATTGTGGTGCTTGATATTTGATTGTATCTTTGCTTCCTCTTCTTAACTTCTCTATATAAGTTTCTCATTTCTATCCTTTTGTAATAGTCTTCTGCTTCTTTTCTTCTGTTTAATAATCTTTTTGGCTTTGTACCTCTGTTCTTTATATACTTGTTTATCTTCCTCCTTTTGTGTTTGCAGTGATTTAATTCTCAGGCTATTTCTGATCTCCGTCTCTCTTATACATTCTTCGTCCCTCTATGTATCTTTTGTTGTTTTAAGGCGGCTCTCACACTGGAGCAACAGCAACTGTCAGATATTTTACATTGAATTCAATTATGAATCTCATACTGGAACAATGTGTTACCGCTTCTACAAAATAGTTGACAGATTGCGACGATATACCGGCGATATGCGCTGCATGTTGAAAAGCGATATTTACATATTTATCACGTCAATAGAGCAATATCTGCATATACAGTAGAAAGTGTTAATAAGTGTTTTAATTATTTTTTAAAATATTAAAAGAAAGACATGCCAGACGATCCAGCATTCAATATTAAATTTGTGGAAGTAGTGGAGAAGTAGGTATCCCAATGTTTCTGTTTTTTTGTGCCTTCTGCTCCTCACTAACTGCCACCACATTAAAACCGTATCATCAGAGTCGTCATATGATGATATGATTGCTAGAGATTGCTACAGAAACTAAATAGAATAGTTGCTTATGTGTGAGAGGTGGTCGTAATAATATTGCCTGTTGCGAGTTGCTGGTTGGTTACAGAGGTATCGTTTTCTTTGTTGCCTCGTGTATCATTGTCTCTATTTTATGCCATTCTTCGTCTATGTCGGTGCAACTGCTGTTCTCTTCCTTGATATTTTTGTACAATTTCTGTTTGGTATCTATTTTGTATTTCACACACACACACACACAGCGTTATGGTCCTTGGAGAACCTTTGCTTCTTTAACAACTGCCTTCCATTTGTCTCGGTTTTCTGGTAACTCGGGCCAATTTCGTATTTATTATGTCTTTGCCTGGCCAGCGTACCTCCTGCAATGCTGTAATATGTGTGTTGTCAGTTGTCATGACATTCGTTATTAATTATTTCCGGTTAATAGAAGTCAAAAGTCATGCTCTTAATTTTATAAGAAACTTGGTATTTTATAATGTAAAACAAGACATGGTGGCAGCGGAAATTACACCAGTGATGGGCCCAAATTACTCAGCCCAGTAATTAGAAGCTCTCCAGTGATATTTTAAATAATCAGCAGTGGATTTTCAACCTTGGAAACAGATGGAAATTTGGGTAAGCTGAAAAGTAAAACTAAACCTCACCCACCCGTTCTGCACAGTGAAAGGGGACTCAGTGCTGCAAATTAACACAGCCATGGCAACACATCATCATAACTTAAAGGAACCTGAACCATTTGACTTCTCCAAGGCCCAGGGATGGGTGGACTGGAAAAGAAGGTTTGATAGGTACCGGGTTGCCACAAAATTGAACAAGGAATCACCGGACTAGCAAGTCAATATGCTAATCTACATCATGGGACCACAGGCAGACAAATTATTAGGTGCTCTAGGATTAACAGAGACCGGACAGCAAGACTACGATGCAGTTATCAAGGCTTTTGACGGACAATTTAAAGTGAAGCGATATAAAACGTATGAACGTGCCGTTTTCAATCAGCGCTGTCAAAAGGAGTGGGAATCCATCGAGGAATTCGTCGCCGATCTATATACATTGGCCGAACACTGTGAATTTGGGACCCTAAAAAATGAATTGATCTGCGATCGCGTAGTAGTTGGGATAAAGGATAAAGAATTATCGAAATGCCTGCAACTGATCGACAATTTAACGCTCGATATGGCCGTAACTAAAGCAAAGCAGTCTGCCCAAGTACAAGTTCAGCAGCCAATTATCCAAGGTGAGCGAGGCGAGGCGAAGGTCGACAAAGTTAGAACCGGACCGAAAAAGCCTCCTGGGCGATACAGTGCAAGACCAAAATCAAACGGTGCACAAAAGAACAAGTCTCATGAGCATAAATCAACAAATGGTGGCAACTGCTGGAACTGTGGGAAGCCTAAACATCCCAAATCCGAGTGTCCTGCAGCCACCATGTATTGTTTTACATTATAAAATACCAAGTTTCTTAAAAAATTAAGAGCATGACTTTTGACTTTTATTAACCGGAAATAATTAATAACGAATGTCATGACAACTGACAACACATGCCGCCAATGCGACTTATCGAATATGTGTGATCATGGACTGTTTCAGTGAACTTTGAACTTTTAACTTATGTGTTATTTCATTTTAACATTGTATTTAACTACTAATTTCTTTAAAAAATAAACCTAAAAAGGGAGATGTGTTGTCAGTTGTCATGACATTCGTTATTAATTATTTCCGGTTAATAGAAGTCAAAAGTCATGCTCTTAATTTTATAAGAAACTTGGTATTTTATAATGTAAAACAATACAATATGAATTCTATATTTATCTATTTCTTCCATGAGGTTGAGTAGTACATTCCAGGATCCAATTGTCAAGTCCATTTTTTGTTGCCTTAGTCGTCTCCAGTTTATCCGTCCAGGGTTCCGAGGCTGTTGTTTAATTTCCGTAACAATTTTTGTATTTCCAACTTTTTTAATTTTCTCATATCATTATGCTTTTTCTTCTTGTCTGCACCGGTTGGCGTATTTCTCATCCAGTGAGATCCACGTCTTTTTGTATATGTCCTTCCTTTTAAAACTTGTACTCATTATTTCCATTCCTTTTTCTTCGGCAAATGCTATAACCCCGTTGTTTGTCTGTATATAGGTTCCCTTCCTATTTTTGCATTCACGTCTCCAATCACCATTCTAATACTATGTTTATTCAATTTGATATATGCCTCTTCCAGCTCGTCATAAAATGTATCCTTCACCTCTTTGGTTTTCCCTTCTGTTGGCGCATGTGTATTCAGGATTGCGATGATGCTTTTGCGTTTTATTTCTATGAGACATAATCGATCGGATATGGGTATCAATCATATAAATCTGCTCAATAATAGTTGAATGAATGGTAGGTACTTAGTATACTTTAGTTAAAATGTTAAAAACCTAAAAATATTTTTAGTTTGTATTTACCACTTGTTTTTTAAATAAATAATGTTACAAACTAGTGCGGATTTTTAATTCACATACTTTTAACTTTTTAACAAAAATAGCATCATAGATAAATATGGGGTGCGGCAAAATATACCCAGCTATGGAATACTGTTATGATTTTGTTATTTCCTTGACAACTGTCAAAAGTGAAGTTTTATATCAAAGTAGAAAGATACAGAATTTTGTTATGGAGCGTTATTCGTCTCAAGAACGCGCAGAAATTGTTAAATTGTATTTCCAAAACTTTTCTTCGATAATTTCAACTCAACGCACTTTTAGACGAGTGTATCCTAATCAAAGAGCTCCACACGGAGAAATAATTCGACGTTTAGCAAACGCATTTTTACAAAATGGCACAGTAAGTGATGTAAAGCATACTGGAAGACCTCATTCTGGTCGTTCAAACGAAAATATTGAGCTTGTTCGGGCTGATGTTCAGGCAGAACCAAAAACTTCCACAAGAAGACGTGTGGCGCAATTAGGGTTGCCTCAGCGCTCTTTAAGAAGAATTTTGCACTTAGATTTGCATATGTATCCATACAAAATTCAAACTGTGTTCAGACTACGGCCAACTGATATTCAAAGACGTTTGCAATATGCACAAATCATTACAAACTTAGTGGAAGCAGAAGCCAATTTTTGGCAAAATTTGATAACGAATAACGAATGACGAATGCGAATGCGAATGAATTTCCATCCACCTAGTTATTTTTGTATGGCATTAACGACGCCTGGGACGTGCGGGTTGTCGCTGTTGCAAGGCAAGCGTCAACAAAGATAAAGTAATACATAACTGCACACTGTATTACTTTAATTTTGAAAAGTTTATTTTATTATAAGCGCAGTATGAGTTTGCGCATGCAACTCGAGTGATCATTCGCATTCCGATTAATCACTCGCATTGCGAATTACGAATGATCATTCGAATGATTTTTCATTCGGAAACTTTGAAACGAATAACGAATGAAAAATCATTCGAATGATTTTTCATTCGGGAACTCTGAAACGAATGACGAATGAAAAATCATTCGAATGATTTTTAATTCGAGTGAAAAATCATTCGAATGATTTTGAATTCGAGTGAAATATCATTCGAATGATTTTTCATTCGGAAACTCTGAAACGAATGACGAATGAAAAATCATTCGAATGATTTTTAATTCGAGTGAAAAATCATTCGAATGATTTTTTATTCGAATGATTATTCGATTGTTGAAATTATCCGATTGCCGATTATTCGATTCTCAAAATCATTCGATTGTGCCCATCACTACTGTTAATGGAGAACGGTGTTGAACAATGATACGAGAATTTCTGCAACCACAGTTGGAAGAACTTGGCATAGAAAACTTCTGGTTCCAGCAGAATGGCGCTACATGCCACACAGCGCGTGAAACTGTCATTTTCCCTGCCAGGCTGCTCTCAAAAAATGGAGATATTGAGTGGCCGCCTCATTCCCCTGATTTGACGGCACCAAATTTTTTCTTGTGGGGATACTTGAAAAGTAAAGTCTATATTAATCGCCCACAGACGTTAGAAGAATTAAAGGCAAATATTCGTGAAGAAATTGCGCAAATTCCAGCTGAAACATTGCGCAAAGTTATGCTACACGCTCAAAGTAGAGTTGGCCATTGGTCTGGCGTGTCGTGGCGGTCATTTACTCGATGTTGTTTTTCATAAATAATGTTACATGTTTTAATAAATAGTTTTCATAAAAAAAATTATTTTTTTGCGCTATTGTTTTTTCTTAGTTTATAAATAAACTTGGCTGGGTATATTTTGCCGCACCCAGTAGTAGTAAAGAAAAATAAATGTTTGTAGTATCCCAAACATAATTAGAAAAAGTAAACTTCATACAAGATTTCAGACAAAAATATCGTAACAGTTTCCTATTTGTTATATGAACAACGTTGCATTATCAATAATTCATTGATTCTCTGTAAACTTTGTTTTATTGCACAAATTCATTTCATACCTTGCACAGATCCACATTTTTCTTGACATTCAGTGTCAGTCTTGAAATTGTTACCATTACCCGAACAACCTCCATACATAAATTGTTTACAGGTTCCATCACTCCTATCATAATGCCACCTAACATCGTATTCACGACATGGTCCCGAATCATTATCAAGGAAACAGAATTCTAAAATAAACCCACTATTAGTAATTCTTTTATTAACGGAATGAATATTACTTACGTTAACAGCTGAATATTGCAATAAAATTGAAATAAAATAAATATAATTTAATGTAACAATATTTGAAATATTTGCTTACCTTGCTTAAATGGTTGTTCATCTTCATATCTCACATCAATGGGCGGCCTACTTTCTTCTGGTCCTGGTGGTGCAGCAGTAGCAGGAGCTTCACATCGTTGTGTACAAGCTTGTTCAGATATAAAGTTGTTACTGTTGCCACCACAACCACCGTAATAAAATTGACGACATTTTTTATCTCTTGTGTCGTAGTACCATCGATCGGTGTAGGTACCACACTCACCTACGTCTGCTGGTAGTTGGCATGTATCTTTTACTGTTAAAAATTTTATAATTTTGTAATAAATCGTCGTTTCTAGCCTACAATAGGTTAGTTAAGCACTAATGATTATGTCAATCACTAAATATGTGTTAATTATTGTAAACATTTGAAATTGAATAACAGATTAAAAATAATCAGCAATCGATACAATGCTTTTGTTAAATTGTAAAATGCATAATGTTTAAGCGATGAAACAGTTTTATGCAGTTAAAGTTTTTATTTAGTAATACATAACAATTTAGCATTATTATTTATTTATTTTTCTTGCTTGCTTCAAGCTGAAGAACATGCAAATGAAGATATTTAATTTTACTAAGAATTTAACCGCTTATTTTATACAAAACTACTTCTAATAATAGTTCAGAATGCAATGATTTAAGAAGTATTCACTGAAGTATTCATATGGTTGCTTTTAAACATTTGTTAATTTAATAATTCCCACCAATAAATCGACTTACCTATTTCTTTTGGACAATCAGCTTCACATGCTTCCTGATTAGCAAAATTATTATTGTTACCATCACACCCAGAATAATAGAAAGGCATGCAGCGCTTCTCGGATGCATCATAATACCACCGTGGGTCCCGTCCCGTGCAATTACCTTGTGCTCTTGGTAAAGAGCAGTGATCTGATACAACATGTGGTTAGTTGTGTGTATGAATATAAGATGACATGCATCTATTTGTGACTGTTAATTTCTAATTACTACCACCTCTAAAGCTAATAACTACAAATTCTATGTTGATTAGGTTTATCTAGGATGCACAATGTTTTCTCTATTTACATGGTGAAAGTTTTAATTACAGTACCAACTACCCTGATAGTAATTTTTAAATTGAATTAGTAGTATAAGTTACTAACATTAAATGAAGCGTATTGAAAACAGAAATATGAATTAACAAAGTATAGCTGTTTTCAATAGCCTGAATTATTAGATTTTTTAAGATACTTTATAATGAATGTTGCTTAAAGGCCCTGTCAGCTTAAAAATAGCATATCGTGATACCGCTTTTGTTAAAATGAATTGTTAAATTGAAGTACATCTGTGAAAACCGCAACTCTTTACGATCAAAATAACCGAAGTTACAGCGTATTGAATCTTGAGGGTGGTAGAACCGCTGACGTCACTGGACCTCGCCGGACTGCAGCGTTGGCTAGTTTACGTGCAGTGGTGTTGTTGCCCTGTCAGTTGTATGAGCAGCGTCATAACAAACAATTTAAAAATAATATTAGAATCAGCACGGCAATCTAAACGTATAATATTATAGATTTACGTATGAATATGGATGGTATAAAGCCATATAATTTTGAGCCACTTAGATCTGCAAATGATTATCGACCTGAAAATCACGACCGCTTAGGAAATACACTATGGTGTACTTGTGGAGAGTGCATAAGTATGGATACTCAAGAAGAAAGTGTTTGTCGTGCCGAAAGTACAATCATTTCTAATTTAAAAGGGAGTGCAGATTGGGTTACTTTCCATACGTCATTTGAAAGTGTAGTTTTAAATACTGATACGTTAAACACTGCTAGACACTTTATGATGGCCCGGGCTATCACGGAATATGAAAAAACCGAATTAAAAAATGTCACTAATCGAAATATGCGTTATGTTGCATATAGACAGTTTATTTACTGGGTGAATTCTTGGGCACCATTGGGTAAACGCGTGGGAAAAGTAATTCCATCTTGCGTGATTAACAAAATAAGGAACGAATATCCGGAAGCTGACGGCACGTACATAAATTTTCAAGCTGCAGAGAGTAAAGAAATATCTTACTTTGATTGAAGAACTTTATTAAAATTAACATACCGAGTGAATATTTATATAACAAAATGTATAAAACAAAATATGTATTTTCTTAAAACGTTGTAAATATATTTTTTTTAAATTTCTTGAAACCTAGTGAACCTCAGGTGTTTTATATCACTGTAATTCGGCCGCGGCAGTGGTGCAATACACTTTGGAATGTCTTCAACGAGGTAAGGGTCCTCATCTAAATTCAGTACTAAGTTTTGTTTCAACGTTGCAATTACTCTTTCCATTATTTCTTTGCGCCATTCATTTAATTTATCCGCATATACAGAAGATACAACCCATTTCTTTGTCGCTTTGGAATATTTTAATTTTTCAAGTTTGAGGTCTCCGTTAATATTGAAATTGTAATCTAAAATTGCCAACATTGTTCGAATCACCATACCATTATAACTGTAATGAATTCTTTTTGACTTATATTTTAAGGCGACATTATGGTAAGATTCTATATTTCCTGTATGAAAGTAGTACTTTGTGTGTTTCAAATCCTCCAGGAAAGTTTTATTATTAATAACAGATGATAAAATACGGTAATCATGGGAATTCTTTGTAATCCATTTAGTACACTTCTGGGTCTCTTCCGGTAAATCTTTGTGTTCACATTTATTGATAGTCTTATTCCCAGTCCAGCTATGAGTATTGGTAATGTGATGTAGAAGCGAGGTAAATTTTTCGACAAGCACATCCGCATCACCCCCACATGTTTGAGATGACCACCACAAATGGTTTAAAATGCTGGCTTTCCAATCCTGTATTAAAGCTGAGTGTTTTTCAACTTCCTTAATTTTTTTTGATAATGACTTACACAAATGCCACACGTCGAATTCATGTGTTATCTGGGAATATTTTGTACGGATTAATTTCCTGATGCCGCGATGTCTATCAGACAAAAATAATTCAATATTTATATCCTGCGATAATAGCCGTGTTAGTAATAAATCACATGCCGATTTTTCCAAGTCTCCCACTACCAAACCTTTTTGAAGAACTATAAAATCTACAATTTCGCAAGTGTTTACGTCCATTACCGTATATGTAACATATTTTGCAGAAAATCCAGGGCTATCATATTGCCCATCTCCAGCCAACCATACTGTATTTTCAGGCAAAGTGCGTACATACTGCATATATTCCTTTTTCTTCTCTGACCAAAGTATTTTAATAGCGGGAGCAACGTATGTTTTCACAATTTTATAAAAAGTATCATGGGACATAAAACACAAGTTTAGCGTTTCGGCGAAGTGTTTAAATAGAGTAAATCCTAGCCCATTTACGAACATTGCAGTTGCAACTTTTACACACAGAGATGAGCGCTTGTTTATATTTTCTTGGGAAAACCACGACACTTTATGTCCGTCGATGCACACAGTATCAACACGTAGCGAAATTCCTCTTAATATAGGACTGATGCTAGTTATGGGTTTACCGCATTTGGAACAAAAATTAAACAGTAACTGTAAACACTCCCAGATAACAAAAAATGTCATTCCTGCTACTTTCTTTGTATTGTTTTCACAAATATTGTCTTTATTAGGTTCGTCTGAATCACTTGAACTTGAATTTATTTCTGAACTAGATAAACAAAAAGAATCGTCCATTTGTACTTTATCCGTATCATTTATAAATTCATAACTATTACGAACACATTCTACACCTAATTCGCACTGAACCCCTATTGCGCGCACATTTATTTCGCCCACCTCTACAATTTCGTGATTTTCTTTGCGAAACTCAAAACTTCCGGTAGCTTCCGATTCATTTATTGGTTCAGCAATTTCGTAATTTGCTTCACAAAACTCAAAACTACCTGTTGCTTCTGATTCGTTTATTGCTTCACTAACTATTTTTCGCCGTAAATATGCACTAGATTCTCTCTTACGTTTTTCAGCCCGATTTAACTTTTTTTTGCCTTTTAAATTTTTAGAGGGTATTGCACTTTTTTTTAATTCACGCTTAAATTTCATTCCAAGCAATTCGGATTTATATTGGGCAGATAACTCAAAATCATCTTCTATGAAATGCTCTGAACATACTCGAGCACTTGTACTTGGGGTAAAATTGTCGCGATTTATTCTCTCTAACCATGCTTGATTCTCTGTTGGGAAAGCGGTGAAAACTGATTTTTCTTTCTGACCCATTAACAGTTTGGTTGTTCATACAGCCATAAACAGAACACTGAGGCATTTTCTGCTTAATAGATATCTACAATAGGGTGGAACGAAAAAAAATTTTTTTTTAAATTCTTTTGTCATAGGCACCAAAAGGTGCCTTTACACAAATAAAAAACATTGTTAAAAGCTGATCAATTTATTTTAATATCTTTAGGTTCCTCATTGGATTGAAAGTTCTTCAGATTTTACATTTTTCCATGTTTTTTGCAGACGGCACAGACATTCAAAAAAATTAAATTATTGTTTGTCACAACCGTAAAAATATCTATTTAAGTGAATTGAAAAAATCCCCTAAGACAAATCATATTATTGCAATGTCTTCCGGTTCCTCACTGGCTCTAAAGTTTCGCTTATAATGCAGTTGATGACGACCTAAGTGGAGTATCGTGATTCAAATCAGAGCCACCGTTTTTGCTATCAAAAAACAGTTTTAGCATGACCATCGACAGAATGAAAATCAGAAGAGCTAGAACATCATAACGTCTATCATTTACAACTAAAGCAACAACATCTAGTAGGCCAATACTTGGATTGTTTTTTGATGGAAAAAAAGACGAAACTATGATCCACGAGAAAACGAATGGAATATATAGAAGAAAACTTATTACAGAAGAACATATTTCTGTTGTTAATGAACCTGGTTCCAGCTACTTAGGGCATGTGGTACCGGAGAGCGGCAGTGCTTTGGACATTAAAAAGTCCATTATGAATTTACCGGGACAAAAGTTCGATACAAAAGATTTAACTGCGGTTGGATGCGACGGCACCGTGGTTAATACCGGATCAAAAAATGGAGTGATTCATTTATTAGAAAAAGAGTTAGGACGCCCTCTGCAGTGGTTGATATGTTTATTTCATTTCAATGAACTTCCCTTGCGACACCTAATGAAAGAACTGGATGGCAAAACGTCTGGCCCTCGTGGACATAAAGGTATCATTGGAAAAAAATTAGAACACTGCGAAACTCTTCCCGTTGTAGAGTTTGAGAAAATTGCAAGTAACCCTCCTAGCATACAGAACAGCATAAAATATGATCTCAGCACAGATCAGAAATATCTGTTTGACATAATGCAGTCGATTGAATCTGGTAACATCTCTGCTTCTCTAACATTAAGAAACCCAGGGAAACTTTCTCACGCACGATGGCTCACCACAGCCAATCGAATTTTAAGGCTTTACATTGCCACTGAAAATCCTTCAGAATCTCTCTGTATTCTAACGAAATACATTATGAAGGTGTATGCCCCATTCTGGTTCCGAGTTAAACTCAAACCTTCATGTGTGGAAGGAGCAAGGCATTTATTTCGATTAGTAGAATCTTGCAGATTTCTACCAGAAACGGTATTAAAAATTATTCGTCCAGTAATTCAACGCAATGGGTTTTTTGCTCATCCAGAAAATGTATATACAGGGAGCTTGGAATTGGACGTATCCTCAAAGCTCGAGATATTAGAATACGGGAACGTGAATTTACTATACCTACCATAAATTTTGAAGCAACACATTATTCGGAATTAATTTTTTGGGACAAAGTAACCGTGACTGAACCGCCAATGACTACAAATATGGAAATCAGCTGAATTGAAGCCTCAGATCCAAGTTTTCCCAGTTTCCCGGATTTTCCATGCAACACCCAAGCAATTGAACGGTGCGTGCGTCTTTTTGCGGAGGCAGCCCTGGCTGTCTGTGGTCACCAAAACCGTGAAGGATTTATTCAAGGCCGCATAAAATCCCGAAATTGTTTGCCAAAGTTTGAAACAAAATCAGACTATTTCAAACAAACATAGATTTTGAATGGTCTAACTTTACGTTATTTTTGTTTTTGTAACGCTTTTCATGCGTTGATATTTAAGTTTTTGAATAAAATTTTTGGTTTGACTTGTGTTAATTTTGACTTTCAGGTAAAATATAAGTACAAGAATAATTATAAGGTAAGTCCCACAATAGAAATTCACATGATGAGAATATGAGAAATATTGCTTTGAGTAAAAATTTTGGGCTCCTTGAGGAACCCGAAGATGACAAAATACGGCCTTCAGATTTTGCAAGGTGTTTTATGACTATAAAAGGCACGTTTTGGTAACTGTGACATATACATTTTAAAAAAATTATATTTTTTCGTCGTTTTCGTTCCACCCTAATCTACAACTGCATGCAGCTTGGTCAACTACGAAGATGCAAATGCACTCGTGGACCCGTGCCTAACTGGCGGGTCCAGTGACGTCAGCGGCTTTATGAGCTCGCAATTGCAAGGGATCTAGCTTCATAACGCGGCGACGTAGAAAATTGCGATTTTTTTTGTTCAACTTATTTTGAAGCGGTCTTATTTTGTAGGGGTAGTTCTATTTTAAGCTGACAGGGCCTTTAAGGTTCGAAATACGAAAATTCTAATTTTGAAGTAGATTTTAAATAAAAAATTTCCAAGTTAAGTATACCTTTCCTTCGACCTGGTTTTGTACACTGTTGTTTGCAGGCTAGCTCAGTCGGGAAGTTATTATTGTTAGGTTTGCATCCTCCATATAAAAATTGTTCGCAAGCACTTGATGCTTTATTGAAGTACCATCTTACATAATTGCCACGACATGGACCTTGATCCTTAGGTTGATCACAAGCATCTATAACAATAGATTTGTCATATATTCTAAAAGACGGACAACTAGGTTTTACTGCATACCCACACTGCTGTCTTTTACACAGAGTTCCGTACACTCTTCCCTAGTTTCAAATTTGTTATTATTACCCAAACAGCCACTGTATATAAATTGGGCACAACTTTTTCTTTCGGGATCATAATACCAATGAGGGTAGTAGCCTTCACAGGCTCCCGACACTTTTGGTAAAGAGCATCTGTCTGGACATAAAATTATTTAATTTATTCTAACAGACTAGAACAGCACTCTCAATTTTTTTTTAATTAAAATTTTAGAAATTCTGTACGGTTTTTCTAACTATAAAATACCTGTTCCTTGTGGTTCAACGCAAACATCGTTACATTCTTCTTTAGATTTGAAACGATTTCCGTTACCATCACAGCCACCATACCAAAATCTAGAACAGCCCCCGTATTCCATATCAAAGAACCATTTGACAGTGTAATTTCTGCAAGCGCCTCTTTCTTTGTCTTGAGTACAACTGGCTAAAAATCAGGGAAACGTAACAGATTGTAAATAATTGTATTATAAAACATACCTTGTAAATTAACAGGAACTTCTTCACAGCCTTCATAATTGTCTCCTTGTGTTTCAGTAACACCATCCAGACAACAACCATGTTTGGAAGAGTCACAGCCGCATCCCTCTTTATTTGGACCTTGTGCAGGTGTTTGTTCATCACTACAACATCCATGCTCTGTGTTTCTACATCCACAACCTAGAAGTATTACCGCATGACTTATGTTATTGAGTTTTTCAAACATATTTCACAGTAAAAGTTACCTTGTTGATGTGGTCCTTGAGCGACTGTGATTCCATCTGGGCAACATCCAAACTGGAATGTATGGCACTGACAGCCTTGATAATCTGTTCCTGCAGCTGGAGTATAATTATCAGGGCAACATCCGTGTTCTGTGTATTGACACCCACAGCCTTCATTATTATATCCTCGAGCAGCTGTAATGTTATCTGGACAGCATCTGTATGGTGAATATTGACATCCGCAACCTGTTACGACAACCAGAAACATTAAATAAATAAATAAATACATTTGTGTGTTTTACCTTCAAGATTTGGTCCCTGAGCAGGTCGAATATTATCAGGACAACATCCGTGTTGTGTTGCCAAACAACATCCTTCTCTGCTAGGCCCATGAGCTGGTGTAACACCATCCTCACAACATCCATATTGATTTTCTTCGCATGGCATCTTGCAACCTTTATAGCTTTGTCCTTTTGCTGGAGGAAAAAAAACAGTGTATTAATGTTTATTCGAAGACTTCTACGGCCAGAACGTTTTCCAGGTTGGAACTCAACATGGTCCCAATCCAGAAGACATTAATGTGTTTATAAATTTATATTATTACCAGATGTTGTTAGATCAGGACAACAGCCAAAGTATGATTCAGTACAATTTTTCTTAAATATATCACAGCCTTCAAAATCTTCTCCTGTAGCAGTGCTAGTGCCATCAGGGCAGCATCCGTATGTTGATTCTGAACAGTGCACAGCCCTTTCACTTGTAGGTTCTACGGTGCTACTTTCTTCGTCTACAGTGCACCCTTCTTCGTTTGGTCCTTTAGCTGCTGTCATATTGTCATTACAGCAACCATATCTAAAAATAAAATTAATTATTAAGACGATCAGTAAATAAAAGTGCAGGCATTTTTACTTAGTCTTAAGACATTCAGGTGGTGGTGGTGGGCAACCTTCCTGGTTACTTCCTTCTGCAGCAGTTTTATTGTCGGGACAACAACCAAATAGAGTTTCATTGCAATGCGTTGAAGGACAGCCCTCAAAACGTTTGCCCATAGCAACAGAAACTCCATCTTCACAACACCCAAATGGAGTTTCCTTACAGGTGGTGGCCGTGGGACAACCTGTTGTGACAGTGCTTTAATAACAAAATTCAAATACGTAATTAATGGCAGGTTACCCTTGTCAAATGGTCCTTGAGCTGGAGTAATTTTATCAATACAACATCCGTATTTAGTTTTACTACAGTCTTTCTTTTTCTTCTTTCTACATTTCCTCATTTTCTTTGTTACGAATACGTCTGTTATGGGCGTTGAACCCCAAATGTCATACACTATAAAAACGAATTACGCAATTTTAATTAATGACAATAAAATACCATTCTGTAGAAAAAAAGAAAGATAATCAATATCATATAAGTGAGAGAAAAAAAACTGTTAGATCTCTATTCTTCTAAGTAATATTATACATGGTATTCCGGGAGGTAATGTCAATATGAAAGTAGTAGATAGCATCATTAATTTTAAGCAAAAATGCTACATTCAAAGGTCTCTAAGGATGATTATTTAAGATTAAAAATAAATAACTACATATTTTGGAGCTATAATAAGAAAATGATCTGGAGTAGCCAAATGGTTAAAGCATTTACCTACAGCATGAATAGTCTCGGGTTCAAACCCAAGTTGGATGCTTAACAGGTGGATGGCCCACCTAGTCACTAAAAATAATTGGGAAGTGTAATGTAGTAGTCTCCCCCATGAGAGGTCACTATGGGAGAATAGACCAAAACCCCTCACCAAAAAGTGAGCAGAAAAGAAAGAAGTGTGAAAAGAATAAGGGAAAGAGGGAGGCCTTTGCCCTACATATAAGGATGTTGCAGGCTAATAATAATAATAATAATAATGCAGTAGTAGTGTAAGGAAGGTGGGTGGTTGTCGAAGAGATGATGCGTACCACACCACTCCAGAAACTTAGCGTGGAAGATAACCGGGATATTAAGAGTGACTTAGAAGACCTTCCATGTTGCTGGTCATTCTCGTTTGCGGAATATTAGTACTGATACCTTTTTTAATAAGAAACAAACATTCATAAACAGCAAATGTGTGGATCGAGGACACAGTAATTCCTTTATTTTTATGCTTATTGAACATTACGGTAAAAAGAGATCTTATTGGTAAGATACACTGGAGTCTTACTTGAGACAGTCTTGTGAACTAAATTTGCAGATGACAGGTAAAAGTGGTTTCCCAAAGTTAACCATCCAATTTCAGATAGTTTATCATGTTGTATTTTGGATGCCAAATATGTATCAAAAGTTATTCTAACAGTAGCAGAAAGAGTGTGTGGAGTTACCAGAGTTAACACAAATCAAAAACAGACAGCATGGTGGAACAATGAAATAAAGGAAGAAGTAAAGAAAAAGAAAGTTATGGCACCAATATATCAAGGAGAAGAATGACAAGTACCAGAACTACAAACTACTAAGGGCCAAGGTCAAGGAACTTATTAAAAATGCCAAAATTAAGGCATGGGAAGATGGAACAGGACAACGAAGGCAATGGGAAACTGTGATTCAAGATAATAAAGAAAGAAAAAGCTGTCATCCGTCTCCATACTCAATCCGCAGTTTAAAAGAGAAATTTCTTTTAGACCCGGCCGAGCCAAAGCATTCACAGTCAGCTGACTTAAGCTGGAAGTTGAACATGCGGCCATGCGCAGATGCATACTATGATTTGGGGACAAAAATACCGCGAAGTGAACTGACTGTTTTTTGCCAGGCGGTCTCGGACAGTTTTTACGAAGTAGTGGGAGTATAAATGTATATTGCATGCATATTAAAGAAAAAATTCTGTCCGTTAATTCAATTTTGAAAATATGGCAACCCTATGTTTATAGGACTTTGTTTATTTGTTTTGGGGCCTTGAACACATTTTCCAAATATTACGGTTTTCAATCCGCTCACCTTGTATAAGTAAACAACAAAATATCGAGGGTCTAATATCAGAGGGGCGTATCCACCAAAATTAACTTTTTTATTTTATAGGCGTATGTTGACGAATGGGTTACACCGCATTACATATACATATAGGCGTATTCCAAAACAAACAGTTCACAATTGTATGGCGGGAAAACTAAAGGCGTATAAACCATTTTAATAAATAAGTCATTATCATCTCTACAACATACTTCTGAGTTCGATCCGTTTGAAGGTGATTATTCTGACGTTGATCCAGATGTCATTCCAAACGAATATGAGGAAGAATCTGGGAAGACGAGCAACTAGACGAGTCGTGTTTCTGAAACTACTGGAACCGCAAGTGAACCGAAAAAAAAGAAACATAGAGAACGAAGAAGAAAGTCTGAGAATTGGAAGATAAATATTAGAAAAAGAAATAGAAATGGCGGTTTCGAGTATCCTACCACATCAGGAAAACTTCGATTACCCAGGTATTCTAAAAATATTAATCAAGAATGTGATTGTACGTTAAAATGTCACGAGAAATATTGGATGATGATTTGCCAAATCTGAAAATTTTAAAAGCTTTTGGGACTTAACTGATTTCAATAGACAAAGAGGATTTATTTCTAATAATGTGAGATGTTATTCTGCAATGAAATCCAGGAATGAAAATTCTCGACGTAAATTCACTCAGAATTACTATTTACCTTACAAATGAAATAAAAACAAAGTATGTAAAAACTTTCTCTTAAGAACGGTAGATGTTTCTGAAAAATTGTACGAACAGCTATTGAAAAATGTGCACGGATTCTATAAATCCGCCAGATAACCGCCATACACCAGGTATAAAGTTGTCTGATGAATTTTTGAAGTTTGCAGAGGAACACATTGATTCTTTCCCCAGAATCCCAGCTCGCTGCTACCGAAAAGATTCTAAGAAAGAATATCTGGAACCTATATTAAATAAACGAAAGATGTATAATTTATACAAAGAGAAATGTTTTCAGCACAAGCAATTTCTGAGACATCATACCGAGACATTTAAAAAAAAGTATAGTATTTCACGTACCTCACAAAGACTAGTGTTGGTGTCATAACTTTGAAAAACTTTCAGAAGAAGAGAAATTACAAGGATTCGAAAAATATAATCTGCACATTAAACGAAAGGACGCAGCTAGTAAAGAAAAATAGGATGATGCTATAAGAGCAAAGAGTGACCGATCGTATTGCTCAGTAAATTTTGATTTAGAGGCCGTGTTATATTGTCCTCTTTTTTTACGCTAAACTACTATTCTATAAAAGAAAATTGGCAAACTTCAACTTTACTATTTATTCCGTATGTGAGGAAAAGGAATTTATGGACCGAACATGAAGGCAAACGAGGTTCAACTGAAATTGATACATACATCGCAAGATTTATAGAAGGGCTTCCTGATCATGTGAAACACATATCGCTATTTTCTGATTGTTGCGCTGGTCAGAACAGAAATTCTACTGTAGCTTGCATGCTACAATAAGCTATAATAAGATCAGAAAATTTAGCAATCATCGACTTAAAAAAATTCCTCGAACCCGGGCACACGCACATGGAGTGTGACTCAATGCACTCGACAATAGAAACTGCATCAGAATATGCAAAGATATTTATGCCAAATGATTGGTGCAATGTCATTCATTTATTTATTTTTATTTGTATGCAGCTTTAACAGGCCATTAAGGCCCATAGCTTGTCGAGGGGGACACACCGAGCCGTAGTAAACTGAGCCTGGTTCGGGTCATCCATTCAAGCTCTGACCATGGGCACCGATGCTTAACTTTGCAGAGCGATGCGTCATACCAATATACTCACTACCGTACCGCCTCCCAATGTCATTCATTAGTTTGGCAAAAAAAAAACGGGAAAACCTTACGATGTCACTTTCATTCATTATGAAGATTTTCTGGGCTATAAAAGTGTGAAAGAAGCTCATTTTAAACTGGAAACACGTGAAATGGATTAGGTTTAAGAACCAAATTTAATGTTATAATGTATAAAGCAGAATTTTGGGAAACGGATTTTCAAATCATTCGTAGGTAGGTACCACAAAACGTCGTGGAAGAACAGAAGTTGCTCTTGATAACTGTGTTTGTCCGAAAGCATACCAGCAAGTCATCCCATTGGATAAAAAAAAAATTGGAAGACATTATGTCAATGTGCAACAGTACAGCTCCGCTAATACCACAGTTGTATCATAATTTCTACAAGTCTCTACCGTATAATCGCAATCAAAACGACGAAGATAGCGACAATGATATGTTGGCAGTTATAAGAGCATCATTATTAAAAAGGAAACGCAAGAGAAATAATTAACAATAAAGCGAAACATAGACATAAGACAAACTTTCACTTTGTTTCGAGATTGAATTCTACTTTATAATTTTGTATTAGGTATTTTCTAAGAAAATGCAATAAGATTATTTTTCAGTAAAAATTGTTTATTTTTCAATCAAATTATGTGGAAAATGTAATTCATGCGGGCACTGCGAACATATAATAGTTTGTGAATCCGATAGGCGCATGAGCCAAAAAACTAATAAAAGCTTTATAGAAATAAGAATGCTTTTGCTTGTGTTATTCTTATTTGTTTAAAGGTATTTTCACCTAAAAATATAACAATTTTATCCAATAGTGAAATTTACAAACGTTTTTCACCTCTCCTGTAAATTCCACTTTCGGTTCTTACGCCCCTCTGATATTAGACCCTCGAATATAAAATGATAAAGCTGTCGGGCCAGATTAAATCTATAATGAGTTCCTGAAACTTTCAGATAATGGAAACATTGAACTACTTACTAAATTCTTTAATTTAATCTACCAAACTGGCAAATTACCAAATGACTGACTGACTTCAGTATTTATCGCCTTGCCAAAAAAATCAAGTGCACTTTCGTCTCATAAGTATAATGAGTCATGTATCTAAATTATTTAAAAAAATCCTACATCCCAGAATATACCGAAAATGTGAAACAGATCTAAGTGATTCACAATTTGGATTACGGAAAGGGTTTGTGACCTGAGAAACGCTATTCAGTCTGTTGGTGCTGCTGCAGAAGTGTAGAGACCAACGGAAAGATGTTTTCGTTTGCTTTATTGCCTACGAGAAGGCATTCGATTGCATTAAACATAATGAATTAATGAAAGTACTGACGAAAAAAAACTTAGATCAGGAAGATATAAATGTTATCAAAAACCTTTACTGGGATCAATATGTAAGAGAGAAAACATCGACGCTATCCCAATTAAAAGAGGCGTTAGACAGGGCTGTGTTTTTTAACCCTTACTGTTTAACATATACTCAGAGGAAATCCTTAGAAAAGCTTTAGAAAATATTGAAGATGGCATAAAAGTAAATGGTGAACTTAATCAATAAAATACGTTATGCGGACACAACGAAAACAATTTCGGATACCTTGGAGGGTTTACAGCACATTTGGAGGGTTTACAGCACATGATGAATGCAGTGAGTCAAGAAGGAGACATTGTACGACTGAAAATAAACATGAAAAAAACAAAATTCATGATATTCAGCAAACGCCAGCAGCACAAGCACAGCTTACAATATACAGGGTGTCCCAAAATTGACGCCCGTGCTTTTGGGATTTGATACAGGGGGCTAAAACAAATCGAAAATTAAGAATGGAAAATTTTCCGATTGTCCTTCGTTATCGAGTTATTGATAAAAATGTAAATAATATGTTTTATCGTATCATTGATTATTAAGTCAACTTTATATTACACTTTTATTAGTAATTATACATAACATAATAGCATAGCAACTCCAACTTCATAATTCGTTAGTTACATACTATTTGTGTACTGTTGCCAATGATACGATAAAGCTTGAAATATAACTCGAATATTATGCGATTTAAACCGACTCGGACGTTGCGTGGTTGACTCGGCTAGCGCCTCGTCACCTAGCAACGTCCTCGTCTATTATAAATCGCATAATATTCTTGTTATATTAATAGCTATTATCGCACGGTCGCTCCAATAATTAGTTGTGTAACATAATTCAATTGGGTGGCTATGGCGATGATAAAAATTTATGAATCGTCTGTCATATTGACAAATATCATTTCCTTCGGTTTTGTGTGTTGTTTGTGTTTAAAATGCAACGATACTATTGTAATCGAGATTACGTCGATATGTTGAAAGTATTAGGTACATGTAATGACAATGCCACTGCTGCGGCTAGGGCATATGCTAAAAGGTTTCCAAATCGTCGGCACCCTGATGCAAAAACTATAAGACGGGTAGAACAAAGATTACTGGAAACAGGTAATTTAAATCCTCGAAAAAATCAGGCAGGACGTCAATCTATGCTAAGCGTCGATCAAGAAGAGCAAATTCTTGAATTTGTCGAGGCGGAACCAACTACAAGCCTTCGAATTGTATCGTCCCAACTTCATTTCCAAAACAATATAATTCACAGATTATTATGGAGAAATGGTTTGTATCCATTTAGGCCTCAAAAAGTTCAAGTTTTGCATGACGGGGATAGGGAGCTTCGAGTCAATTTTTGTAGATGGTTGTTGCATAGCTTAAACAATGATCCACATTTCATTGAAAAGATTCTGTGGAGTGATGAATCCACATTTACTGAGGCAGGTATTATAAATACTCATAACCTGCATGAATGGAGGGATGAAAACCCTCATTTAATACGCAATAGATCTTATCAAAGACGATGGTCAATAAACATTTGGGCTGGGTTATTAAATAATAATGTAATTGGTCCATACATTCTACCTAACCGACTTAATTCAGCCTTGTATCTTCAATTTTTAAATGAAAATTTACCACTGCCATTGCTCGATGAAGTTCCATTAGCAGCTAGATTAAATTGTTGGTTCCAACATGATGGTGCACCGGCACATTATGGAATACAAGTGAGAAATTTCTGAATGAACATTTCCCTGAAAGGTGGATTGGAAGAGGTGGACCCATACAATGGCCTCCTAGATCACTGAATCTTAATCCGTTGGATTTCTTTTTCTGGGGCTATTTAAAAGAAAAAGTTTACCGCGAACCTGTTGTGAGTCCTGAAGAAGTCATAGCTCGTAATCACGCTGCTGTGGCGTTAGTAGACGAAAATATGCTACAGAGCGTTCGTGCTTCCATGATAAATCGCGCGAATGTTTGCCTTGAAGTAGGAGGCAACCTATTTAAGCACATTTTGTGACAACAGATGTGGGAAATATCTTGCTTTATAATATTATTCGTTTTAAATAAAGTTTAAATGTTAAATTTTGTTTTTTATCAATAACTCGATAACGAAGGACAATCGGAAAATTTTCCATTCTTAATTTTCGATTTGTTTTAGCCCCCTGTATCGAATCCCAAAAGCATGGGCGTCAATTTTGGGACACCCTGTATAACCATTAAATTGAAAAGGTATTGAAATTCAAATACTTGGGTTGTTGGCTAACAGAAGACGGTGATCCGGAGGTAGAGATAAAAACAAGAATAGAACTGGCAAGATCATCTTTTCTAAGAATGAAACAGTTACTTACTAATCATAGCCCTCAGCTTGCAACTAGATACAGATTTGTGCAGTGTTACATATATTCAGTGCTACTTTACGGCTTTAAAACTTGGACACTTGAAACTAGCACTGCAAAAGGATTACTAGTTTTCGAACTCTGGGTATTCAGAAGAATGCTACCTGTATCATGGATAGAACATATTAAAAATGAAGAGGTGTTGAGAAGCATGCAAAAAGAAAAGGAATTAATATCAATTACTTATTAAAAAAAGAAAAACGGTGTATCTTGGATACTTATATCGTAAATATAATTACAACGTTTTACAGCTTATTATGGAAGGGAAAATAGCTGGTAAAAGAGAACGTGGTCGCAGAATATGTTCCTGGCTCAAGAACATCAGAGACTGGATACACATGCTCCTAAAGACCGAGAGAACTTTGCCAAAATTGTTGCCAATATTCATTAATGAATACGGCACTTTAAGAAGGAGTAGAAAGAAAAGGTATAAATAGCAGAAGTAAATATTTTATCTAACACTATGTAATAATAAAGATATGTAATTTACTTACTGGTAGATTCTGTAGATGCACCAGATTCTGTTGTAGAAGACCAAATATCAAATTCGGTGCTACCCGTATATTCTGTTCTAAATTCTGTGCTTTCTGTACTGCCTGTAAATTCAGTAGTGCTTGAAATTTCTTCACTGACGCCACTAACAGACGTTGCTTCACTAGTAATTTCAGTAACACCTGTTTCTGAACTAACACTGCTTTCTGTTTCGCCACTTATGCCTTCGGTACTACCGCTGATATCTGTGGATCCTGTGCTGGTTACACTACTACCCTCTTCACTAATACCTGTTACAGTGCTACCACTGAACTCTGTAGATGCCTCTGTAGTACCACTAAACTCATCGGTACTTTCACTACTTAAAGCAGACGCTGGTGCTTTTGTTTCTTCTTCAGCACCAACATCAGATTCTCCAACAAATATGCTGGTTTCTGATGTACCTTCTGAACTATCTGTAGTAACACTAACATCTTGAGTATCTGTAGAATCAGAACTTATACTAGATGAACCACTAACATCTGTTGACGTTTCTGATATTAATGTAGTATCGGATGTTGCACCACTATCGGTTGTGCTGTCTGATGTTTCCGTAGTATCGGTGTCAAATGTTGGAGTCGTATCTGATGTTGGAGTTGTATCTGATGTTGGTGTACTATCAGAAGTTGGAGTAACATCAGATGAATCTGTACTGGACGATGATGAAGTAAAATCTGTACTACCTGAAGAATCTGATGAACCTGTTTCTGATGATGCTGAAGTAACATCAGAAGAATCACTACTACCTAAAGCTGTAGTAAGGTCAGATGAATCTGTGACACCAGATTCTGAAGTTTCATCTGAAGAGCTTGTTGTTAAATGTGATGCATCTTTACTAACATCAGAAGCTGTACCGTCTGATGATTCACTACTACTATCTGTAACGGAGCTTCCTGAAACTTCAGTAGTAGCTCCGCTACTATCTGAACTACTTTCTGTAATTCCACTTTCAGCAGTTTCGGATATGTCCTTAGTTGAGTAATCACCTGAGCCTTCTAAAGTACTTCCTGGTTCGGCAGATACCGAGCTACCTTCTGCTGACACACTACTTAGAGGTAGTTCTGTGGACACTTCTCCTTCCCCTGATCCTGTATCAGTACTGAACAGATCGGTACTCTTAGTTTCTTGGTCAGTGTATGCCGTCGTATCATCACCAAGCATCAAATCGTCTGTAAATAGGGAAGATTCTGTAGATTCCTCTTCTTTGGGACTTGTAATAAATGAAGTTTTAACACTTGTAACCTGCAAAACTTATTTATAATTAACATGTTTTTATGTTTTGATTGTAAACTTACAGTAGCCTGATATTTGCCTAAAGGCGATACACCACTAGATGTTTCTTTTTCTTCATCATCGACCCATTCTCCATCTTCACATTCATCATCGTATATTTCTTCATACTCGTCTTTATCTTCGTCTTTAGGTTTTTCATCTTTATCTGGAGATGTTGAAGCTTTAGGAGATGGACTTGTTATAGTATCTTCCGTTTCTTTCGTTACATCTGTTGCATCCGTTTCTTTTGTGACGTCCGTCGTAAGAATCTGATCTAAAACTTGAACCCTTAAATAACTAAATTATAAACTGTCGTTTATTATACCTTCACTGCAAGCTTGAGTGTTACATTCTTCGCTAGAAAATGCTATCGTATTAGGATCACATTCGTTAGGAGAAACAGCTATGTTATCTCTCAAACAAACTACTTTCCTTGAATGTTCACCACCACCACATTCTTTCGAACACTGTAAATGTGAATAGACAGATTTTGATTGCTGTAATTATTGTCGATTAAAATATTTAGGTACTTACTTTAGTCCAAGGACCTGAAAACCATTCTCCTGTACAGTTTTCTTTTTCAGCAGTGCAATTTTTAATACTTTCCATTTTTTTATCTGGATCGCAACTACTGTCATCAACTTTCTTTATTCCTTCATCATTAAATGTACCACAGAATACTTTTCTTGTTTGTACTCCACTTCCACACTTAGCAGAACACTAAACACATACTACTTCTATTACAATATTGTAAATATTTTAGTATAAAGACAAGCATAATACTCACGTCACTCCATTGAGCAGAATACCACTGTTGATCACAAGCTGCATCAGTTGTATTACACTGTCGTACTAATTCCGGAATTGGTATATCCTCACATAATTCCTTTGGGAAAACTTCACCTTTTAACGTAGCACATTCAACCCTTCGTGTTTCATTTGCTAACCCACATTTGTTTTCACACTGAAATGATAATTCAAATCAGTTTAAATTTTGATTCATTCTGCAGTGGAACTCTTACGCCACTCCATTCGGATGTAACCCAGTCTACACCTTCACAAGGGCGCAAATTACATTTTTTCTGAGTTTCTGGTTTTTCTTCTTGCGGCAAACATTCAGAATCATCAAGTGCTTCAATTTTTCCATTCGTTTTTCTAAAACATATAACTTTTCTGATTTGCGAACCGTCACCACAGAGATGGTCACACTAGAAATAACATCGTTAATAAAATAGGAACCAATAACTCATCGTTTTATTGATCTTACAGGCTTCCATGGTTCTACATGCCACGAGGCACAAATCACACCTTGATTGCATGGTTGTTCTGTTTCTGGTTTTTGAATATTAATACACTGCTGATCATCTACAATACTTGCGACACCATTTGCAATGATTTGTTCACAGTATACTTGTCGAGTTTGAGTTCCGTTATTACCACATGGAGTAGAACATCTTTCCCAAGGTTTTGCCACCCAACGGGGTTCACACGGTTGCTCACCGCAACGTTGTACTGCTGCTGGTTCATTGTTGCTGTCACATAAGCTACGATCTGCTGGTTCTAAAGTTCTACGACCGGCACATGATACATTGCGGTATTGAACGCCTAAAATATTGGTTAAATCGGTTAGCAAGCATTAAGAGAAAATGTAAGAATATTATACCTCCTCCACAAGTAGCACTACAAGGTGTAAATTCATCAAAGGTCCATGCGTAAGTTTCGGTATTATCCCCCGGTTGAACTCCTCTAGGAATACTGTATTCGTATTGAACACCCACATTAACATCTTGATAAAGAAGCTAAAAAAGATTTTCTTTTTCAAATGTGTTTATTTGATGTTGGTAAAAGTTTGAATGAAGGATTTTCTTACTACGTACTACTATGAATAGTGGTTCATCCGTTGGTCCTAAGCATGTGATACTGTCCGGTGCTGAAAATCCTTTGGGATACCTGTCGTAATGAAATTTGCAACCTGCAAAATCTAACGATCTTGGAAAGTCGATACGCCAGTTACCATTTAAATAATAATGGCCGGTTGTATTTCGTACAGCTGTAAATGGAAATAATTTATTAAACTTAATTAGTTTAAATTACGCAGGAGTAGCGACCCTCTTATTTACATCTAGCTTTCGAAACATCCAAGGATGCCCTATGCTCCATAGGAGCAACAGGAAGACGAAGAATTAGTTTAAATATCTTTTGTATTGTTCTTTATATTGCTTGTTCCTTAACATTTTTTTTAAATTTTTCTTGGATATTTTACCACCACTTGTTAAAAATTGAAGTTAAACAAATAAAACTAGCACAACATTCTAAGGAAAAATCTATCGTTATTTTCAAACGAATTAAAATTGTTAGCAAACGGTGGCAATTCTGATTCTTCTTCTTCTCGTTAATTTCTTTTGCCCTTCAGCGCATCCGAGGGCAAAATACCCATTAAAAAATAAAACGTTTGTGTTTTATTTATTTATTTATCATTTATGCGTTAAATAAGTATGTAAGATAATAAATGTATTGAACGTAATAAAAGTTTGAAAAATATATATATATAATCATGTACCCTTGTACCATACGGTGTCGGGTTTGAAAAATGGTTTACCTAAATAGTTATTAGATGGTGCAACTTCTCTAACAGCTATATTTGTCGCTCCTAGAGGTATCAGAAGTATGTCATTGTAACCTTAAAAAAAATGTTGTAGGACCCTTAAAAGTGAAACTTAAAAGTAATCACATACCAACTTGCAAATCTTGCATATCTAAGACTCCTGTTACGGTATTACACATACTTCCATCTCCACCACACTGTCGGCAACGATCTTCGGTAGAATCCGAACCCAACATCATATCACAACCAACTGGCTATAAAATATTAAAAAATTGAAAATTTCATTTCGTTAATTTAAGCTTTTATAATTTAAACAAATGAATGTTGAAAATTAAAAAAAAGAACAATTTGATAAATATAAAAAATAAAATTATTTAATTAAATAATTTTACCTGGCATGTTCCTTCCACACAAACATCAAGTTTTTCATCGTTACATCGAGTACCGTCCACTACATACTGTTTGTGCCTGTAGTAAAAACGTTCACCTCTTGGCATGCAGTTCAGTTCACAAACGTTAGGTGCTTTGGTATATGGAATCCATCTAAATTAAATTTGTTATTACTTTAGATTTTTGAATATTAATTGTGTATATATTGAGATGATATCGTTTTGATGGGATTTTGGAATTTTAATAGAGTGGGATATAGATGCCTTTTTGAAAATTATGTATTTAGTATTGTAAATAGTTAGGGTAAAATATCTAGTTAGTTAAGTTGTAAATATGTAATAAAAAATAGTCATAGTATGTTTAAATTTAGAAACTAAGGTAATTTTAATGTAAATAAAATAGTTGAATATTAAAGATAAAAACAGAAAGTTGAGTTTTTTAAAATTGGGAAACTAAAACTTGATTTCTTATTATAATATTGCAATTATAAAACGTATTAAAGTCATAATTGGTTAAAACTGCATGAAGATTCTTATTGTCGTATAAAAATATAATTTCTATAATTTTTTATAAAATAAAAAATTATTATTGAGGAAGCAATTGTAAATTTGGATATAAAGGTGAGATGTTGGACTAATAAAGGAAAAAGGTGTGTTTGCTGGATGGAAAGTGAGGCAAGATTTGGTCAATTGGAGTTGAAAGGTGAAGTGTTCGATTGATAAAGGGGAAAATCGTATTGTTGAATAGAAAATAAGCCAGGACTTGGATAAATTGGAATTGAAGCAGGAAGTGTGTTCGTTCGTGTTATTATAAAAAGGTACTTCTGTAAATTTGTCAATTTTTAGAATTTGTTATTGTTATTTTTTTGTAAAAATTTGCATAATTTTAAAAGGTATTTGAATTTCAACTTGGTGAAGTTCTAAAGTTCATCAAGGCGATCCCTTTTACGACCCTGAGTTAAGAGTTCTCTAAAATTTAATTAAAATTATAAAAGAGTGACTTTGTGGAAAAGTCAAAATTATGCCACATTTAAAATTGAATAATTATGCACGCCCTCGCATGTGATATTATTTACATAAGGGTGTGTGTCATAACAATATCTATGTATTTATTTTTTAGGTGAAATCTAGGTTTGCAGGTTCCAGGAATTTCAATGCGTGTCAATTGCTATGGTTATTAGTTATCAGCATTAACCGACTAGAATTTTGCAGAACCCAAGCAACTAATTTATTAATTTGCAGTTAAAAGAAATAACCAAATATGTAATGGAGATTTATGTAAATGTAAGTGGGATGTTGATAAACTAAAAATAGAAGAACACCGCAAAGAGCTAGAAAATAAAATAACCGAAACAATAAGAGAACAACCAACGTTCAAGGAGGTCAACCAAGAATGGGAAAATATTAAGAAAACGATGAAAGAAGTAGCAGTGGAAGTTATTGGATACGAAAAAAAGAGAAAGATAAACGAGTGGTATGATGAAGATTGCAAAGATATAATAAAAAACAAGAATGACACAAGAAAGAAATGGTTGAAAACGGGAGTTCAAGATGACTACAACACGTACAAAAAATAAGAAGAGAGGCAACAAAAAAATGTAAAGAAAAAAGAAGATATGGTTAAATAACATAACGCAAGAAATAGAAATGAAACGAAGAAGCAATAACAAAAGAAAATTCTATAAACACATCAAAGACCAGAAGGAAAAAAATAATATAAAAGTAAGAGGTATGAAAAACAAAGATGGAAAAATCATATATGAGCAAGAAAAAATAAACGAAGTAGGTACGGCAAGAATAATTTCGTGAACTCTTAAACGAAAGACAACAAATCAACCAAATATCATGGGAAGAATCACAAGAAGGCGAAGAAATCCGGGATTCAACTTTTGAAGTTTTTTTTTTATTACGCATTTTTCCGGATCAGCTATACAAGAGCTATACACAGAACTGTTCATTGCACGTTTTCACTTGTCACTGTAATCGCATTAGGAAATCAGTTCACTGTATAACTTCAATCACTAATTTCTCTTCTTCAGATGTTGACAATATATCTTGTTTAGTGTACATTGGAGAAACTGGTCGCTCAGTGCGCACACGTATCTGTGAACACAAACGTTGCTTGAAATCAGGTCTTTTTTCACATTCAGCCGTTGCTGAACATCATCACGACACTGGTCATAAAATATTGTTTGAAAAATCTTCGATCATTGCCAATGCACCTTATTTTTTCAACAGGAAAATCCGTGAGGCCATTGAAATCATATCAAGACCCCTAATAACTTGAATCGTGACACTGGTTATTATCTATCCGATATTTGGAAGTCCGCCATCATTACTGGTTCCGCCCCCTCCTGACCAATCGTCGTCACAGTCGGATACGCTTGGCCGGGTACGGCCGGTATAAAGTCGCTGCTCTCTCTGTTTATCTTCAGTAGGGTTTCGCCTCTGGCTTGGTTGACAAGTTGAGTTACCGTTACCCTTCTGCCTCTTGCTAAAAGAGTTTTGCCTCTGGCGTGGTTGACACGTTGAGTTACCGTGCTCTTTTAGTGCACAAGTGCACGCTTTCCTCCTGAAGAAGCCTCTTATAAAAGTGGGCGAAACCTTGAGTCTTTTGTCTCAAAATGACACGGTCCCAATCCGGAAGACGTTTTGTTAATTATATAATATTTGATAAATTTGATTATACATAAGTAATAAAATTGATAATACTGATATTCTCGACAATAAAATTATAGTTACTAAAGCTATGAATACATCAACTTTGTCAATACTAACGTTATCGATACTAAATAATATCAATTTTCAATATCAGCTAGAACTAGCTGCAGGTAGTATTTTTGGTTATCCTTTTGTCAAAGAGAGTCCAGGAAAATGTTTTAATTTAAAGTAGTTAAGAATCAAAGTCTCTCTTATTTACAATATATTAGGTTAGATACTTGAATATTCGTTGCGCCATTTATGTAAAATGTTATAACAAATAATAATTGCATTAATGTATTGTTGTGTAATCAAGGTGACCACAGAACAATTTTATTGAACTTATTATGTGTTGTGTGCAGATGTGTGTGTGAATACATAAAACCAAATACCAAATAAATATTCCGTATCTAAACCACCTACAAAAAACAAACACCAACAACAAATTCATCACATTCCAAAATACATGAACGAAAATTCATAACAAGCTCAATTTAAGTTTTTTACATGGGTTCTAGCTGTAGTTAGGATTCAAAAGATTGCAATAATTTAATGTTGACAAATAAACTTTTGATAACTGAATAGTGAATAAATTTAAAATCATACGTTCACAATAAAAATTCATCAAGTTTCGAATTAACAATTACTTCATAAAATTTTCAATATTTAATCTGACTTTATAAAAATTACCTTATTAACAATTACAACAATCAAAATTCAAATTAATTTTATAAATACACAAAAAAAAATTATTTAATTGACTTATCTGGTGACTTCTTAAAATCCGGGTAAATCTTGGTGAAGGTCGAAGTTTGGCACAGCTGCATTGATAATCAGCTGTTCTGCGTTGATGCCCATGAATTCCAACCCCAACACTCTCAATGGTAAGTCTTTGTATTTTTACTTGTCTTTATAATTTTTATCACTGTTTAAATTTCACTAATTAATCACTGTTTAAATTTCCAGGTTCCTTGTTTTAGATTAAGGATTACCCTTCAAATACGTAGGTAAATAAAACGATGTTTTATTCAAATAACAATTTAACTAATTTTATTTTCAACGAAGAAAATTCACATTACATTTATTTAATAACCCACTTGGTTTAATTATCAACGTTTACATAAATGTAAATATTATTGTTATTATTACACTCAAATTTTCTTTACGACTATTTATTATTAGTAAATTTTACTAGTACTTTCTTATTATTTATTTTAATTGGTTTTGTTTATTTTAATTCACTTCATTTTACACTTTTAATTTAAAATCATTCTTAGATCACGTGATATCTGTTTCACCACATTTCAGTTGCTACCCGATATTCATCTGTCTTATTGTTCTAGAATAAAAACAAAAGAACACAACTACGTCATAATAACAAACTTTGGGAGCGTTTTAGATACGTGCATCCCCAATGGATTTTTACGAGCAACTGCCGTATTTTCTTTTGTTAAAACCAAGTAAAATAAATAAATCTAGCCAATTTTCAAACCATCTTTAACTTTAATTACTTATTTACGCTTAATTATTAATCAAAATTTATTATTAACTAAATGAAAATTATTTATACTAACTAAACTTAACTTTTAATTTAAATTTTTATTTAAACTAAACCTATTTAAACTTAACTTTAAAGAAAAAGTTTCTTTACTTCGTTCTTGGTTTAAAACTCTACTTGATTTACCTATTTTTCAAAATTATTAATAACTAAACTAAAAACTATGTAATTATATTAATTATGACAAAATAATGAGATTTTGTCTCTTATCAATTTTCTCTAAAATTATCAGTTTGACTGATAATTGCATTTGAAATCTGACGTTTACTTAAATTTACATTTTTATTGATAATTTCAATAATTCTTGCTTTTAACATTTAAATTCTTGACAAAATTAAATCTTATATGCTCTAAAACATTTTAGTTATGTTTTATACCTTGTCTCAACCTTTTAAAATAAGAAATTTATAATTTTCTATTTTTCACATACATTTGTCCTTGAAATTTATCTTTTTACATAAATACGTAATGATTTTAACTTTAATCATTATTTCTAGCACAATAAACCGATCTAAGTGTTCCAAAAGACTACTTCATCAAGAAAAATCAGCTTTGTACTGTAAATTGAAATAAATATCTGGATATTTGAATTTCTATCCTTCATTGTCAACTTTAAATATCGTTTTTATAACTTAATTGTTGTTAATATTTACTTTATTGTAATTAATTTGTATTAATAAATCGTAAACAATCAATAAAATGATTTTACATCAAAAATCAATTTGGTATTCAATTTTATATACTTGATGTATGTAAAATTGTGTTAATAAAATGTTCATAAAGTGTATAAACTTGTTTGTGTTTATTGTATGGATGTATTAGTGTTATTTAAAATGTTTTATGCTCAAAATACACAACATTTACCCCTCTTAAGAATTTTCAAAAATATTAACTGGTAAGTAAATTTTTCAAAATTATTCTGAATAATTACAGACTTATATTTATTCTTCAACATAAGGTTGTAACATTTGAATGTTAAATCTACCTCTTATTCTATCTGAATCTACAAATTTTAATTCATAAGAACTACCAAATTTTTGATTTATAATAAATGGACCTACATAAGGTAATAAAAGTTTCGCTGAAATCTTATTAACTTGATCTGGTACTCTTAAATTTTTAACAATTACCTTATCACCTATTTCAAAACTTGTATTCTTTTTAATTAATCGATTTTGTTTTTGTTCTTGTTTTATATAATAATTTATAATTTTATTTTTAACTTGTTCTAATTTCCCTTCAAAATCTATCCTATTTGTATTTTCTTGTAACCATGGTCTAGATGGTTTTATTTTTTTCATTAAATATATGGGTACTTCCCTCGTAACTATAGATGGAATTTCATTAATAAATTTTTCTATATTTTTTAAATGTTTTGACCAATTTATGTGATTATCATTATACAATAACATTCTCAAATATTTTACAACTTCTTGTATATACCTTTCACTAGGATTTGCTTGTGGATGTCTTATGCTACAAAAATTAATTTTAACCCCTCTTATTTCCCAGTAATCTATAAATCTTTCATTATTAAAATAGGTTGCGTTATCTAATATTATTCTTTGTGGTTTCCCAACTTCATCAATATATTTTTCCAGACAATTAATTGTAACATCAGTATTACATTTTACCGTAGGATAAAGCTTAATGTACTTTGTAAATAAATCTATTATTACTAAAATATGTTTATACTTGTTGCTTTTAACTAAATTTGATAAATAATCGATAGCAATTACATTTAAAGGATTCTGTGGAATTATACTCTTATAATGGTCATGTAAAACATTGTTTTTATATTTTCCTAATTGACATAAATGACATTTTTTTATTAAATTTTTAATTACTGCTAAATCATTAATTCCAAAATAATTTTCTCTAAACAAATGCCATACTTTTCTGACACCTATATGCCCATATGTTAAATGAAAATATTGCACTACATCTTCAATATGTTCCTTCGTAGTTACATATAATTGTTTATCATTCAATAATTTAACCAGAAATTCATTTATATAAGTGTAACCTTTATAAATTAAGCGATTTCGTAACTGTACCTTTATATTATCAAATAACGGACTTTGTTGTTCTGCTAATAAATATTCTTTTGAAAAAATTCCAAATCTTTTATTTAGAATATTAATACAAATATGAATCTTTTCATTTTCAAATTTTTGTCCATGTTGTCTACTTAAATAATCTGCACTTATGTTTTTTAATCCAGGTATATGTTTAATAGTAAAATTAAATTCCTGTAAAATCAATGTCCATCTATAAATTCTATTATTAGCAATTCTTGTTTTTAGTAAATTTGTAAGAGCTAAATGATCTGTTTCAATAACAAAAGGATTTCCTATCAAATAAAATCTTAATTTTTGCACAGCAAAAACAATAGCTGCCATCTCTTTTTCGGTTGTTGAATATCTAGTTTCACAATCTTTCAAAGTTTTTGATATGAAGCAAATTGGAATTTCAAAATTATTATCTTTTTGAATTAACTCTGCCGCAATGGCACTATTTGATGCGTCAGTTCGTAAAATAAATTCTTTTTCAAAATTTGGATGATACAGTATAATGTTTTCATAAAAACTATCTTTTAAGTTATTCCATGCTGTTTCATGGTCATTTTCCCATTTAAATTTCACACCTTTCTTTAAAAGTTTTAAAAGTGGTAACGATTTTTCAGCTAAATTATGCACAAATTTCCTATAGTAATTTAATGTACCTAAAAATCCTCTAAGCATCTTTAAATTTTTTGGTCTCGGATAATTTTTAATTTCTTTTAACCTTGAATTATCTATCGTAATACCTGTTTTGTTAATTATAAAACCCAAATAATCTACCTTTCTCTTAAAAAATTTACATTTTTCTAAATTTAATTTTAATCCATTAATATTTAACTCATTCAAAATAGTCTCTACATGTTGATAATGCTCAGAAATGTTATTACTATAAATAAGAATGTCATCGACATAATGTATACAGAAATTTTCATACTTATTTAAAATACTTTGTAATGATCGGACCAAAGCCGCACATGAAGTTGATAATCCGAATGGAACTACCTTAAATTGGTAAACATTACCATTTATACTAAATCCAGTATACTTTCTTGATTCTTTTTCCAAAGGAATTAACCAAAATGAGTTTTTTAAATCTAATTTTGTAAAAATTTTATCATTACCAATGCTTCCTAATATACTTTCTATATTTTTGGGTGATTCAAATTGTGGTAACGTTCTAGCATTAATCTGCCTAGCATCTAAACATAAGCGAATAGAATTATCTTTCTTTTTTACAATTACTACAGGATTTATGAAATTAGTTGATGACTTTTCGATGATATTATTTTTTAACATACTATCAATTTCTTTTCCTACAATATTTTGATACGCATACGGAATAGGATATATTTTGCAATTAAAAGAGCCTTCATTTAATACTTTTAACTTGTGTACATAATCTTTTGCAATTGAAGATTTATTGTTTACCAACTCTTTATTTTTAATAATGATTTCTTTTACCCTCTTTACATAATCATCTCCACAATCTAACTTCATTTCTTCTATATTCAATACTTCATCTTTATTTATAATAACCTTATCTACTTCATTATTCATTTTAATATCATTATCCATACTTTTTATTTCATCTTCATTTATAATACCCCCATTTCTTATACCTTCTACTTCTATCAAATTAATATTTACCTCTGGTACTTCAAAATCATTATTAAATTTATAATTCTCCCACTTTACTACAAAATCTTTATAATTAACTGTTTTCCTATCCGTATCAATTATCATACCGTACCTCTCTAAAATATTCATTCCTATTATTATATCAATAGTCATTCCTGTTATTATTAAGAATTCGCAACTAATTTCAAAATTACCTATCACTACTTCTTGAATCAATTTTTGTTTTACCGTAGTAATTTTCTTTTTATTCGCAGTTATCAAATCCACTTCCTTTGTGTTAATAATATTATTTTTAAAATTATTTAAATCATTTTTAATACACTTTTCATTTATCAAAGAAAACTCTGCGCCTGTATCTATCAATGCTGAATAAATTTTATTATTTAAAATTATTTTTATAAATGGTAAATTTTGTATAATGACTAATTCATTATTTTTATCAATATCCTTATTTTGAGTACCATTATCGGGAAAACTTATAAATTCAACTGGATGTGAATAATTATGTGAAATGACAATAGTACTCCCTAATGAAAATTTTGATTATTATTATTGTCAGTTTGTGTATCTACTTCAACTTTCTTTTCTGCTTTACTTACATCTTGGTATAACCTTTCCGGCATATTTCTATAATTTCTATTTTGATAATTATTTGCATAATTAAAATTCCTTCTCTGATAATCATTATTGTTTCTAAAATTATTATAATTATTATTTCTATTATTATGATTATAATTGTTCCTAAAATGATTATTATTATACCTAAAATTATTAAAATACCCTTTATTTGCTTGATTTCCATAAAAATGATTTTGATTACTATTTCCATTGGTTTCATTAGAATTTACTTTATTTTTATTACTACTTGGTTCACTATTGTTATTGTTATTATCATTAATTTTTTTATTAGGTACAGACTTATTTTCATTTATTCTATCCTCTTTATAAACAAAGTTAATATTAGTTTGCTGCCTATATTTGTTATGATTACTTTTATTTTTATCAACTATGTCAAAATTTTTTAAAATGCGAATTAACTTATCAAAACTATCTACTTCATCTATTATAATTTTATTATGAATGTTTTCTGCGAAGTGTCTACCTAAAGCTCTTATAATTTCACTTTCCTGTAACGGTGGATCTAACTGTTGGAATTCGTAGTATTTACTAATAGCATACTTTTCCCTAGTTATTCCTGAATTCATACTATACTGACCTGTATTTAAATTACTTCGTACATCATTTTGATTTCTTATATCCCAATATTGTTTAAGAAATAAATATTTAAAACTTTCTAAGTCTTTAATTTCCTTTTCTTTTATGTTGTACCATAATTCGGCATCAGATTTTAACAATCCTCTAATTATATTCATTTCAAATTTATTGTCATATTTATAACCGTATAATTTCTTTTGATTTTCTAAATAATTCTCTAAATTTTTTAAAAATAATTTTGGATGCATACGTTTATCTCCATAAAATTTTGATATATTTATTTCATTTGTCCCTTGTATAATAATACTATCAGTTCTACTCATATCTGTATTCGGGTTTAATTTAATTTCGTCTAATTGTTTTTTAACGAAGTCTAACTGATCTTGCAAATTTGAGGTATCTTGCCTAATTTCACCTAATACTTCCTCCTTTCCAACCTTACATTTACTCCTCGCCTCTTTAAATTGTTGATCACTTTTTATTATTGCTGAATTTAATTCTATATTAAACTTTTCCATTATTGAATTCTGTTCTTTAATTTCTTTTTTTATGCCCTGAAAATTACTACTAACTTCTCCCTGAATTTGTTCTCCATAATCTTCCAATTTCTTTTCAAATCTCTTTTCTTGTTTATCAATCTTCTCAACTAAATAAGCATTCATATTGTCCATTTTATTATTTACCCTTTCAATTTCCCTACTATTTTCATCTATTTTAGACTTTACATTTTCTAATTTTGAGCTAAGATCATTATTTTCCTTAACCAAATTGTCTAACCTAAAATTAATTTCATCCTTATTTTCTTCTAATTTTAAATTAATTTCTGTTTTTACACTATTTAAATCTTCACTATTCTTGTCTAATTTTAAATTTATATTTGTCATCATTTCCATCATTCTATCCTCAAATGTAGGTTCTATTTTCCCCCCTTCACCTTTTTCTTCCGAAGAACCTGCCTTATCTTTTTTACCTGCCATCTTTTCGAATTCACACTCAGGTTTTTCCCCTACACTTTTGGATTTCTTATGCTTTAAAATTTTCTTATCCGTATGAAGCAAAAATTTCTTCATATAACTTTACAATAGTAATTAAATCAAATTAAATATGAATATGCAACCCTCAGAATAACACAGCCACACGACTTTGGGCGCCAAATTTATGTTGTGTAATCAAGGTGACCACAGAACAATTTTATTGAACTTATTATGTGTTGTGTGCAGATGTGTGTGTGAATACATAAAACCAAATACCAAATAAATATTCCGTATCTAAACCACCTACAAAAAACAAACACCAACAACAAATTCATCACATTCCAAAATACATGAACGAAAATTCATAACAAGCTCAATTTAAGTTTTTTACATGGGTTCTAGCTGTAGTTAGGATTCAAAAGATTGCAATAATTTAATGTTGACAAATAAACTTTTGATAACTGAATAGTGAATAAATTTAAAATCATACGTTCACAATAAAAATTCATCAAGTTTCGAATTAACAATTACTTCATAAAATTTTCAATATTTAATCTGACTTTATAAAAATTACCTTATTAACAATTACAACAATCAAAATTCAAATTAATTTTATAAATACACAAAAAAAAATTATTTAATTGACTTATCTGGTGACTTCTTAAAATCCGGGTAAATCTTGGTGAAGGTCGAAGTTTGGCACAGCTGCATTGATAATCAGCTGTTCTGCGTTGATGCCCATGAATTCCAACCCCAACACTCTCAATGGTAAGTCTTTGTATTTTTACTTGTCTTTATAATTTTTATCACTGTTTAAATTTCACTAATTAATCACTGTTTAAATTTCCAGGTTCCTTGTTTTAGATTAAGGATTACCCTTCAAATACGTAGGTAAATAAAACGATGTTTTATTCAAATAACAATTTAACTAATTTTATTTTCAACGAAGAAAATTCACATTACATTTATTTAATAACCCACTTGGTTTAATTATCAACGTTTACATAAATGTAAATATTATTGTTATTATTACACTCAAATTTTCTTTACGACTATTTATTATTAGTAAATTTTACTAGTACTTTCTTATTATTTATTTTAATTGGTTTTGTTTATTTTAATTCACTTCATTTTACACTTTTAATTTAAAATCATTCTTAGATCACGTGATATCTGTTTCACCACATTTCAGTTGCTACCCGATATTCATCTGTCTTATTGTTCTAGAATAAAAACAAAAGAACACAACTACGTCATAATAACAAACTTTGGGAGCGTTTTAGATACGTGCATCCCCAATGGATTTTTACGAGCAACTGCCGTATTTTCTTTTGTTAAAACCAAGTAAAATAAATAAATCTAGCCAATTTTCAAACCATCTTTAACTTTAATTACTTATTTACGCTTAATTATTAATCAAAATTTATTATTAACTAAATGAAAATTATTTATACTAACTAAACTTAACTTTTAATTTAAATTTTTATTTAAACTAAACCTATTTAAACTTAACTTTAAAGAAAAAGTTTCTTTACTTCGTTCTTGGTTTAAAACTCTACTTGATTTACCTATTTTTCAAAATTATTAATAACTAAACTAAAAACTATGTAATTATATTAATTATGACAAAATAATGAGATTTTGTCTCTTATCAATTTTCTCTAAAATTATCAGTTTGACTGATAATTGCATTTGAAATCTGACGTTTACTTAAATTTACATTTTTATTGATAATTTCAATAATTCTTGCTTTTAACATTTAAATTCTTGACAAAATTAAATCTTATATGCTCTAAAACATTTTAGTTATGTTTTATACCTTGTCTCAACCTTTTAAAATAAGAAATTTATAATTTTCTATTTTTCACATACATTTGTCCTTGAAATTTATCTTTTTACATAAATACGTAATGATTTTAACTTTAATCATTATTTCTAGCACAATAAACCGATCTAAGTGTTCCAAAAGACTACTTCATCAAGAAAAATCAGCTTTGTACTGTAAATTGAAATAAATATCTGGATATTTGAATTTCTATCCTTCATTGTCAACTTTAAATATCGTTTTTATAACTTAATTGTTGTTAATATTTACTTTATTGTAATTAATTTGTATTAATAAATCGTAAACAATCAATAAAATGATTTTACATCAAAAATCAATTTGGTATTCAATTTTATATACTTGATGTATGTAAAATTGTGTTAATAAAATGTTCATAAAGTGTATAAACTTGTTTGTGTTTATTGTATGGATGTATTAGTGTTATTTAAAATGTTTTATGCTCAAAATACACAACAGTATTTTTTAATCCTATATATGGAACTTTCATGATTCGTTAAAAATACATTAGAGTATTTCTCCAAGAGAGCAAATCCTACAAAAATTTACTTTCTAAAAAATAGAGGATTATAAACAAATAGAATTTTTTTATCTGCGGTTTTTCGGTTTTTAAGTACCTATTTAATATCATGTGTTACTTATAAATAAAAAGTATTAATACTTACTGGTAATAAATTCCTTCAAATGGTATTCTATCATATTCAGAACACTGTTGTGATCTATAATCTCCTATATCAGGACAGTCCTGTAAAAAATATTGCTAAATTAACATCGATTTTTAAAATAATGAGTAGTAATAACTTTTAAAATTCTGTTGAGTTTGAAAAAGTCATTACTCATTATTATTAAACTGTCTGAAGATATAAAATAAAAATGTTAAAGTGGTAGATTGATTGTTATGCAGGAACGTTAAAAGGTCATTTATATACATTAAATCATCGTTACTGATTATTTTTCTGCAGCTAGGGATTGATGTACCAATCAACGCTGTAATAAAACCAATGCAATGTAGAGTGTCATTAATAGGTTTCAGTTTAAATTTAAAGTTAGTCTGGAATTACATTTTTGGTCAGGTAGGGGTGCAACAAACATTTGACACCATGTTATACATTTTTGTTACTTTGTAAAGTTGACAGAAAACAATTTTTCAATCGCTTGCATGTATGTTGAATCTTTGAATATATTAGGACCTCTACTAGAAGTTCAACACAATGCTGGATAGGATAGGATACAAAACGTTTCATGGTCAATTGGAAATAATGCAGAAATGTTGTAGAGACTATAATTTTTTGCGTAAAATCGACTTTTGCATCCAGGAAAATGGTGGTCATTTTGTTGTAAATCTATTAATAAATCTACTTATTACTAATAAACTTTAGCAAATTGCCGTTTCGTTATTTGTTTCTTAGAATAGGTTACTAGATTACATTTGTTTTAAGAAATGTTCTGCGCAGTCACTCAGATTTAAAATTTTTATGTTTAAACCGTAAGAGATATCACAAATTAGAAAGAATCAAAAACGTTTACTATTGAATCTCTCTCTCTGAAAAAATTATTTTAATAATCGGTCTTGCCATTAAAGAGTTGCTGTCTGACATGTGCCGTGACACCCATGTTTCATACACTAGTGGTCCATTGATAATAAGCATTATCATATTATCATCTCAAAAGATGTCTTATGTCTTATGTCCGTATGGAGTGTCATGGCAAATATCATCAAAATCGATTCAAGGGATTTGTTCTTATAAGAAAAATTAATTTTTTTTCAAAGAACTTTGAAGCAGAATACTGGCTTAACGAAACGAATTTGGATATCTTATTTTGTGCCCAGGAATCTGTCCACACATTTTAGAGACACTCTGTATATTCAAAGGTTGAATCGTAAAGGAAATATAGTTTTACAGTTGTGTTGGGCTGCTACTTATATCACTAATTGCCAATTGGCAGGTATTTTATTTATAAACAAATCCCAAATTATTTTGAGTTAATTAATACTTCGTTAAATAATTACATTTTCCAAACCCTTAGAAATATTATTATTAAAAGTAACCCAACAGAAATATTTTGATCGTTCAATTAAACTCCAAAAAATTAAAGCTTTCAAAACATGGGCGCCGGCAGCGGGGTGCAAGGGGGTGCACTTGCACCCCCCTGGCTTAGAAGAAAATACACAATTTACTTGACCTGAACTTAGATACTTACCTATAATAATTATAAGGATGAATAGATATAAATAGAGAAAGGAATATATGCAGATGCAGTAGATTATTGCTGAAATATGCGAATATATATATGCACATATATAAGCACACTATTTTGTTAATATTGAGAATATGCACATGCATATGCAATAGCATATGTTCAAAATCGACTTTAAAAACGATTCATGATCTATTTTAAAAAGTTAAAAACCGATATACGCATTAAAATTCACCAATAAAATAATAGCAAAATATTTTTCATGCGTTTTATATACGAAACCGCGTAACTGCGAGTTTACGCAAGTCGGGGCAGCATAAATCGAGGTATTACTGTAATATGGTTTTTCCGTAATCGCTTGTTGAAAGAGTAGGCGTGCCATTTAAAGTACCTATTCATCACAAGGGCTGTAGGATATGTTGCACTAATACTGCTTAATTGATTTGTCTTTTTAAATGATTAATTATACATTGATCTGTAATAAACAAGGGCTTAGTGCAGAACCTGGTATGGCTATAGAGGCCATGTGTACCCGGCCCTCCGAGAAAATCAATTACTTTTAGAGTAAGCTATCTGTGGCCTTACCCATACCAAATATAATACAAGGTATGATGTTATGAAAAGCCACTATCTTACATAAAATTGGAAACCAATCGATAAAAAATTTAAAATATGAAATTTATGAATGAATATGCACAAAACGTCTAAATATGCAGAATTTTCCTAAATATGCAAAATATGCATTAATTAATTGGTGTAAAATAACTCTAAACACCATGATTCGTCCACATTATTGACTGTTTCGTAAAATATGCAAACCTTACTTTATATGCAGTTTGCATAAAATCCTTTCTCTAGATATAAATTATATCAGACTCGTATAATGTATAGATGCACCCCCCTGCAAATAATCCTGCCAGCGCCCATGTTTCAAAAGCATTAACGTTTATTCAAAAAAGAAGCCGCTTCATAAACTATAATGATAATAATTAGATCACCGCTTGTAATGTGATACTAAAAAGTGCTGTTGCAGTACCATAAAATAAACAAATTTTAATTTCTTTTGCAAGTTCTTTGAACCTTGTAACATTTCCAAGAAGCAATGCTACATTCAAAAGTAACGTATCTGTCAGTAACACGGGTAGAAGAATCATAAAAAATAATGATTGTTACATTACAGTCGACCCACGTGGCGGCATTTCTGTAAACGAATTCTCAGGGTACCTTTGGTGTATCATCCAAAGCTCGACGAGGATACCCACTTCTTTTGTTAAAGTCGTGTTCAAGGCAACCTTGTTAGTGACTTGACGATTTCTATTTGGTTTATTTTAGTTAAACTATTTTGAAATAAAATTACTGGAGAAACAGTTTAATTAAAAATACAAAAAGTTTCTTTTTAAAATGAAGTTTATAAATAATAAAAAAGTAATAAGAGAAAATACTTACTTGTGTGTTACAGGAGAAGTGTCTTTTTGAAGGTCCCTGACATTCATATCCTGATTGACACTCTCTTTGTTGTGAAGAAACACCGCCACCGCACGACCTGGAGCAAGGACTCGGCGCTGACCATTCGCCCCAAGGACCTCCATCAGGTCCATCGCCACCACTTGTTACATACGTGCCTGGAAGATATAAATGGGCCCCCTGTTGTCGTTTAAATCTGTCTCGGTGATGTCGTATGTGCTGTAAAAAATAAAAATTTGCTATTTTTGTATTCTATCTTTTACCCAGGAAACACTTCTTAAATAATTTTAGTGGTCGAAAGTATTATTTTTAAACGTAATACAACAGTTATCCTTTGCTATCCTAAATAAATAAATTTTAAGTAACGCGTATATCATGAAACCTCCATTTCTTAGTTGCCTTCAAGAATGATTAACGTTCTTCAGGTGTCTAGGATTTCTCCAAAGACAATTATTATATATTTATAAACTCGGAGTGTGTAAGTAAGTAAGCTTAGTTTTATTGCAGCACGAAGATGGCAAAAGAGTTAACAACTTAGAATTCCCAAGCGCTCTTCTTTAACTGGTAAAGGGTTTAGTGGTAGTTATGGGATTAAATAATGCTCAGTGTAGGCAGTAAATATTAAACATGATTTATGTACGCGTATTTCAGAATTGAATTACATATAGTTTTTGTAGCTGGTTGCAATACGTGTGGTGTTCTTTACGGACTGCAGGTCGTAAATGTATGAAGAAATGAAAATATTTTAATATATTGCCGGGTATATAATGGCTTTTTATATAAGATGAATTCCAGAACGTTTAAAAAAGACCATACAATGGGATGCTTCAGCTTGAACAGCGATGATGATGGTAATGTTTTTTGTTATAAGAAAAAACTGAGAAGATAATGCCTCTTTGCCGTAGTAACGAACAAGCAATTATGTACGCAAGATCGTTGATACGTTAGGATGAATACTGACTGCATAAGCTAAATCAATGATTTATTAGGAGCTATTTTAAATTCTAACTGTGAATAGTTTTGTGTGGCTGCAGAAAATAATGAGAAACATCTAGATATTTTTATTAATACATAGTTTTTACAGAAAATGTTGTTAATTATTGAGTGATTTCCACAGATTCCCTTTTGAGAAGCGTTGAATAAGGTGAGGAAATACTTCTTACGATACATCAATTTTTTTTCATTTCATATACACTCAGGTGCAAAAAAAACGGGTCATTTTTTTTTCTTTTAATTTTTATGTTGTTGTAGTACTTAGAATAAAACTTTTAGTGTTTTACAATAAAAGAGACCACAAGGTGTAGAAAAAAACAACATATATGGTACTTATCAGTTTATTTAATGAACATTAATAAGCGAAAATGAAATTTAAAGATACGAGTTCTTCACTACCTATTGCCAATTCGACATTATGCGTAGAGCATCAAGGTGCCTACTGCTTTCATTTGTTTATTTTCGATTTACTGTTATTCCCAATAGAGATTGGTGTGTTCATTATGGTTCTAAGTGCTGACGATTGTGCAAAAGCTGTAGCTCTTGTGGAAGACGGAAGAAGCCAGCGGTATGTGGCCAGATTACTTCATGTCAGTCTTTCTACCATCCAAAGAGTACTTAAACAGTTTAGAGAGACCGGCAGAAACACGCGGAGGCCGAGATCTGGCAGGAAATCAAAAACGACTGCTAACGATGACCGATTTCTCGTCCTTAATACTCTACGGAATCGTCATTTGACTTCAGTGGAGACAAAAAAACCAACCCTGTGAGGTTCGTGGTACAGATGTGAGTGTGTGGATAGTTCGTCGAAGGTTACAAGAAGTTAGCTTAAAACTTGCAGACCAGCAGCTGGACCAAAACTACTCCCACGTCACTGAGTAGCCAGACTCCAATTTGCTCGCGAACATTAGAATTGGACATTGGCACAATGGAGTACTGTACTGTTTACTGAGGAGTCTAGGTTCTGCCTACATTCACCAGATGGAAGAGAACGAGTATGGAGACGAACGGGAGAACGATTTGCGGAGTGCACGTTTAACCCCCGGGTTAGCCATGGGGGAGGTTCAGTGATGGTGTGGGCAGGATATCAATGGATGCCTGCACCGAATTGATTGTTATTGATGGCGGGTCGCTGTCTGCACAGCGGTATAATGAGGAGGTTTTGGCAAATTACGTAGTTCCATTTGCTCCAATTATCGGCGATGACTTTGTTCTGATGCAGTATAACGCGAGAGCGCATTCAGCAAGGTGCGTCACTGAATACTTGGATGAAGTTGGAATAGGAAAACTAAACTGGCCAGCATGTACCCCAGATGGAAATCCTGTAGAACATGTTTGGGACATGCTGGGCAGGCGTGTTAGAGGACGTGCAGTTGCAGAAACCACAATAAATCATCTTCGTGTGGTACTTCAGGAAGAATGGCAGAATATTCCGCAAAATGATATTCGTGAGCTTATTAGTGGCATGGGCCGCCGTATGGAGGCAATAGTTAGGGCTAGAGGAGGCAATACAAAGTATTGAAATCTATTCAAATGAAATTTTCATTCTTAATCTCTGTTAAGTTTATTTTGCGGAACTGCATTTTCTTTATTGTATACGTACGTATCATTTTTCCTTATTAATGTTCATTAAATAAACTGATAAGTACCATATGTTGTTTTTTCTTCGCCCTGATGGTCTCTTTCATTGTAAAATACTAAAAGTTTTAGTCTAAGTACTACAACAATATAAAAATTAAAAGAAAAAGAAATGGCCCGTTTTTTGTGCACCTGAGTGTATCTTATAACTTATAACTTAATACGTAATTGGTACACATATTAGGGCCGTTTGCACTAAATTTGTTTGACTTTTTCCTTGGTGGGCGAGATATCTAGGCTTCGGGGTACCAAGGATCTTAAGGGGCTACAATTGCTTTAATCATTAGTGCAACAAACTTACTTAGGGTTGAAGTGTGGTCAAAGACAAAATTAAAATGGTAATACAACTGCAATCCAGAAAAGTTTTGGCTTAAATTAAGTTTAAAATTCAGTGCAATGGCTTTTATGCAACGATTGAATTCAATACATTTAATTATAAAAGTGTGGTGTTAATTAGCTAATATTTTATCATTATTAAAGTTTTGCCTTTGTAAGGTGCTAATCTACTTTTAAAAATATCTTAATAACACGATAAATGTATGTATTTAATACTACAAACACAAATTCGACAAAAATATTGAACACAAATTTTCATTTATAATTCAAATTCTATTTAATTAACTCAACTTATTTTAAATGATTTTGAGCCCTGAGTACTCAACAGGTAAAACAGCCTTTAGTGAACAAAATAAAAATCATAGCAGGCTGAAACAAAATCCAGTCGCCTTTCTTGCAATTGAACGCGGACGACGTATTTTTCACATTGCTTTATAATTGTGGTGTTATTTCAAAATGTGTTTTAATTTGTGCTTGTGCTTTTATTTGCTGTAATCAATATGTTTATGTACTTTCATAATTTTCTTATCGGGTTCACATATTTCGTGCAAAATAACTGTAGAAGCGCCCACAAAGTCTCTTCAGTGTGGAAAAGGTAGGCTAATTAAGTTCTATTGATATCCAACTATTATTAGAAAACGAATTTTAACATACAATTTATACGAAAAACAAACTGTGTTTGTTCTATGAAAATTTAGAAATTGTTGGATAAATTTTGTGGGGTGCAATGACCTCGAGGGCCCTTGGTGAATGAAATGATCAAAGTGGGTTGGTTGCTATATTTGATTGTTTTATTAACAGAACCAGGGGCGGATCAAGCTTTTGCGGGGCCCCTGGCTAAATAGCTTTGTGGGGCCCTGCTAAACAAAATGTAAAACTCAAAAATTATCAACATAATTTTTATTGACACCAAAAACTACAAAAACTTTTTCCTTAATTTTTATTTTTAACGAACTAAGTAATAATATTATCGAACTTTAATTTTCTTAAGGTTTCCCTTTCGATGCACATTAGTTCCAATGCATCGAGTCGCCCTTGCTCCATGGTTATTCTGTATTTATTTGTTATATATGACAACTTTGAAAAAGTCGTTCTGCTTCACAGTCAACGATAGGTATTAACAAGAAAATTTTAATAATCGTGTACAGGTTCGGAAATGTATTCATCAAGTTGTATTTTATAATAAACTGATAGAAGTCAAATGGATTGGAAATTAAGTTAAAGTACGTCTAGCCAATACCGGGTGTTTGACTTAATGGGCGAACATAGGGAAATAGCATGGGAAATCGTATATATATACAGATTCCTGCTCCCCGTTTGAGTTGATAGAATTGATAGTGGTATCAATCGAAAGACAAAAAAAATGCGCTTAATTTAATATTACTTTACTGGAATTTGTTGCTTGTTTAAGAAAGAAACTGCAATAAATAATTTGCATCTTATTCACAAAAAGCAGACCAGCCGTGATCAAATTTGAAGTTTCTTTATGCCAAAATAAATTTGATTTACTGTGAGTTATCAATTCACGTATCTACCTAATTACTATGAATAGTAAAGTTGAATATTTTAACGAGGAGAGTCAAATTATTATGGCTGGTCTGCTTTTTGTGAATAAAATGCAAATTATATATTGTAGTTTTTAAGCTATTTCTTTCTTAAACAAGCAACAAATTCAAGTAAAGTACCTAGTATCAAATTTAGCACATTTTTTTTGTCTTTCGATCGATACCACTATCACCTATCAACTCAAACGGGGAGCAGGAATCTGCATATATACGATTTCCCATGCTATTTCCCTATGCTCGCCCCTTAAGTCAAACACCCGGTATACAACTCTAGCGCTTAAAATTCCTTTATGCAGTGGATTCAGTTTCGTCGTGACTGAGTCATACGTGTTTATTTTACGGTGAGTAAACCAGTAATGTAGAAGAGGATGCCACTAGTTTGACATCGCTTCGCTTAACTAACAGCGCCAACAACTGGAGCTGTATATTCGCTAGACGTAGTATATCAGCTGTGTTTCTAAGTAAATTCGAAAAAAAAATCAGTTCGTCAGTTAGCATCGCCGTCATCTTTATAAACTTCAATAAATTTCTTAGTAAACACCTCTAACTTGCTTCTTTCCAATTCTATAACAACTCGACTTTTCCAACTCGAAACTCTTCTGAGGCCCGGGCCGAACGAGCGTCACGGGGGCCCGGGGGCTTCAGCCCCCAAAGCCCCCCCCCTTAATCCGCCCCTGAACAGAACGCCTTCCGGGTTGGGACCGTGTCATTGCTGAGACAGAAGAAGAGTTTTTCTTGTTGGGACCGTGTCATTGTTAAGGCAGAAGAAGAGTTCTTCTGTCTCAACAATAATACGGTCCCAACCCGGAAGACATTCTGTTAATACTCACACTGACCGTGGAAGTCTGCGAATTGATTGTCTTATTTCAATTTTCGATTATTTCGTTCTTGATATTGATAGTTTAGTTCCAAGAAGTATTTGCGTAGTACCATACTTTTGTATAATGTGAATTTTTGTACATTTCAAGTTTTATGATGTGATTAAGTAAGGTATTGCAATTACAACTTCAAGGGAATCCCACTTGTGGCTTCGAAAGAGGCAAATGTTGTATCTACTATTTGGCGGCGATGATTTAAGTGTTAAATTTCGTGAATAAATGACCGCTTTTTCTCAAACGACACATTTCAAAGCATACCCAAATTAGGGTTTTTTAAATAGCAGAATTCGTTATGGTTAAAAGTTTCGATGCAGGTCCGAATCTAAGGGAGAGTAGCTCACGGGACGCGTTGGCGTACAGACGTGCAAATTAATAGAAAAAGACCAAGTGGGTTTGTGTATGGTGCATAGAATGTGAATTAGTGGTACATTGGTGTAAGATGCATTTTGGATGATTATTCACATAAAGATGAGAAGGTAGTTGATCTTGAATTGAATAAACAGATGTGAATGCATGCCCGATGAGATGAGGTCGGTATGAACAGCTACGTTGTTGATGTATTTGTTGTTGTTGTTGTTGCCAAGCAGCGAGGCTTCGTGTTGTTGGCAAGCGGTGAGGCTTGTTGGGCACATGATGTTATTTGAGCATGAAGCTCGTTGTTGTTTATTAGAGCATGATGCTCTGGGACTCATTTAATCGGCTATGATGCTTGGCACTTGTTATCTAAAGGCCTTTGACCGTCTGTAAAATACTCAGACAGTGATGCACAGACGTGTGCCCTGGGATGGCCAAGGAAGCCCGTTTGTCTCTGTTCCATTGGCTTTCTCCTACGATGGATGGAACAGTGACGTGGGTGGATTTCCATTATCGACTAGGTATATTCTGCCATAGTTGGCTCGCGACGCTCTTCTTCCGGTTTAACAGATTTATAGGTAGCCGAAGGTGCACCCATCATCATCATTTTCCAACATCCACGGGTTTTCTACTAGATGCGACGTGTGATTCCATGGGGGACCCCTCTTCCCCGTAAGTAACACTATTCGAACCTATACTGCTAAATGTAGTAATGCGTGGGTACCTATTTTGCTTTCATGTATCGCTGCTATCTGTGTTATACATGTTTTTGCCTGGGTAATGTAGGCATTAACGTTTGTATCAAGCTTTGCGAGTTTACGAAATCGGGTCAGGGTTAGTACACAATAATTTAACTTGGGTGGAATTAACGTCATTTCTTGGTAAGTGAATTGAACGTGTTTTCATAAACATTAATATCCCCTATTTGCAATAATAATAAATAAGCAAAATCGAAATTTTTGTTAATGTTTGACTAATTATGAAATGACAGCGATCTTCTGCTCTAAACAAAAAACAATAAATTTAAGGTCTTGATCTATATTTAATTCATCAGATGTGAAATTATTGAGACATAATAGCTTTTTATGAATGACAAATAAGAAGAAATTTGAAATCACTTAGTTACTTCAGAAATTGAAGCTAGATGTTGCATTTATTTTTCTTTTATAAGAGTTTTGAACTGTTAATTTTTCAATTTGCAATTTATCTACATTTCTTCATTTAGAGAACTACGTTTAATCGATTTTCTTCTAACTTTTGGTGTCAAAGAGCTTTCCGTATCTTCGAGCTCTTTCTATTTTAGGGTTTGTACATTTGTTATTGTTTCATTGGTATTACTTAATACTTATTTTTGTAACAAGTACCTAAAACAAGTTTTTTGGGTCGAATTGTTGCTGTTTCCGGACGAGGCGAAAAAAACATTATAGAACGTCACAGAGTAATTTGGAGATTTGTTTTCTAGTGTTTTTCAAGCATATGTTTTAGCTCACGAACAAACCATTACTGTTATTTTCCTGCTAATCCCTCCCCACCCTTCCTGTATTATCCTCTTGCTTCTTTTTTTTGTTCAAGATCTCTGAGGCGTATTCCCTGAAAAAGTCTTGTATCGTTCAATCTGCTGATATGCCTATATCATTTTTCTTTGGGTTTATTTGATGTACTTTTTTGATTTCTTATCATTTTGCTTGCTTCTGTTTTATTTCAACTTTTAGTAAGTATTTCATTTGTCGGCTTTATACAGGGTGTCTCTAAAAGGTCTGTACAAAACGCTAGCACAAATTCCCGAGGCTAAAATATGAGGATCTAGCCCAATTTACCTTAGTCCAAAAGTTGATAGTTTCCGAAATACAGGGTGCCAAAGTTAATATTTTTTAAAACTTTTTTGTAAATATTTATCTTAATAATAGCATGATTTGCACGAAATATGGTACTTAGGGGTTTTTTAGGATGAGAAATCGAGATCTGATCACAGTTTCGATGCACATTGCAGAGGGCGCCACCAGCAGCACTTCGCTTACATCTAAAGCTTCATAACTTTTTTATGCCTCGGTGCATTAAATTTCTGGTTAAAAATTCTTATTCCTTGGCATCTTTTGTCCAAAAAAGGTATACCTAGCAGGTGTCGCTTCGAGCAGCCGTTTCTGAGATTATCGAATTTAAATGTTTTATTGCGTACTGAAACTCGTCGTAGCCCCCTTCACACTTTATCCAGGCTAGATACAGAGATGATGGAAAGGGTGCAGTTCAACTTTCTCCGTATAATCAATCTATGTGTGCATGAAAACGGAGGTCATTTTGAAAATTTACTTAGACTTTATTCCTATTGTACTTTGCCAGTTCATTCTTACATTCTTATCATTGTTAGCTCGTTGCTATTTAAATTTTTATTGTTGCTGGCCTGTTGGCCCTTAAACACGCTCCAAATTTCTTGGACCAGTCCTAAGCCTGGATAAAGTGTGTAGGGGGGCTATGACGAGTTTCAGTACGCAATAAAACATTTAAATTCGATTATCTCAGAAACGGCTGCTCGAAGCGACACCGACTAGGTATACCTTTTTTGGACAGAAGATGCCAAGGAATAAGAATTTTTAACCAGAAATTTAATATACTGAGGCACAACAAAGTTATGAAGCTTTAGATGTAGGCGAAATGCTGCTGGTGGCGCCCTCTGCAATGTACATCGAAACTGTGATCAGATCTCGATTTCTCATCCTAAAAAAACCCTAAGTACCAAATTTCGTGCAAATCATGCTATTATTAAGAAAAATATTTACAAAAAAGTTTTAAAAAATAATAACTTTGGCACCCTGTATTTCGGAAACTATCAACTTTTGGACTAAGGTAAATTGGGCTAGATCCTCAAATTTTAGCCTCCGGAATTTGTGCTAGCGTTTTGTACAGACCTTTTAGAGACACCCTGTATATTTTTTTCTTCTTGTTTTACACTCTTGTTCACATTTTTATCCAAAATCTTTTTGGCCTTTTGCTGTTGTATCCATATTTATTTTTCAATCTGCTGAAATGCCTATATCATTTTACTTGGGCTTCTTTAACATATTTTCCAGTGAATTTGGTTCTTATTTTCATGTTTACTGCTTTCTGCCTTTTCAACTTTTTGTATTATTTTGTTTTTCATGTAGTTTTTTCTAATATTCCGAATTAATATTTTTAGCTTATGTTTTTTAAAATGCATTTCCTCTCGTTGTCCATTTTTAAGTCCAACTGCCAAAAACTGTATAATCGTTATCGTTAACTGTCTGTTAACACTCAGTCATTTACTGTAACTTATTATATTCCCTGCTGTCATTCTCCTTTAACTTTATTTCCAGTAATTTTCGGTATAGCTCATCCTTTAAATGTTAATTCATTATCTGTAAAGATGTCTTTAATTTTACCTGCTCTTGTTCTTCAGGGCATGGGATTTTTTCTCTTAGCTATTTTTTTTATATTACAAATGTGTCGTATGTTATCTTTTTTATAACTTTGACATTAGTTTTTACTTATAAGTCTTCTTCAAAGGAAATCCTTTCTCTTTTTGTGTGTGTCTTTTATGCGTGTATAGCTGTATAGCCAATCTGCTCGGAATCGCCTTTAGGCATTACTACAAGGCAGATGGCTGTGTCATGTGTGTGATACTACGTGAGTAGTGGTCTTGTTACTCTATCAGTCTCATAGAGCAGTCTTCCGAGTAGAGCACAGTTAATTAAGCCCAACTCTGTGAATGGTCTCACCAGGCCTAGTACCGATCTCAGAGGCCTGAGAAAAAATCTCCACCAGCGTAGGGATTCGAACCCGGGCCTTGTAACATGCAAGCCTAGCCCTCTTACAACTGAGCTACCTGGCTTCCCCTTGTCGTCCCTATTAAGTTTCTGATTATTCGATTGTTTTTAATTGCGGTTTTCGTGAATTGCTTGATTGTATGCTGTTAATACCTTGTTTTGTGATTAAATGTGATTAAATTATTTTATTTTTGTCAGCCCTTTTTACCTCTTTTTTGGCTGCCCGTATTTCTTCAATTTTATTCTTCAGTTGTAAGTATCAAGCGATCCAATTTAAAGTAATCCTCAGTGACCTATGGAATTAAAAGTCGCGACTTAACTTATAATAACCAATAAAAATGTAGGTATCTTAGATTAACGTAATTAGTATTTGTTTGATATTATCAACATTTCCTGAACCAAGTTCCATGGGGTCGCAATTTAAATGAGATTAGTTGATGGAACTTACATAATAACTCGAAATACGATTTTATTAATCTCACGCATCTAACTTCGTTTATTATTACAGTAACAAATTCTTATTTACAGTAACAAAGGCTCTGCTTTTATCGATAATCACTTTTAAAATTTAAATATGATAACCGAAGCTTGTAGCCGTTCAAAACGTTGAGTGTGTGTGTTTAACGAAACGATCGTACGTTTTGATTAAATTTACATTTAATAATAATATAGAATGCCTAATGATAGGTGTTATGTTAGATTTTATATTCTGTAATACGATTATGGGCTATAAAGAATTTATGTTAGTACTGATGCAGAAGTTGTGGCTTGGCTATAATAAGACGTTTCCTTGAAATATTAGATTAGTAACTGAGAGATTTCCTTCTTGAGAGTTAAAATTTGATTCCGAATACTAATTCATAGCAAATTTTATTTATAGTCCATGTTACTTTGTTAGTTTCGGTAACGTCGGTAATTTGATTTTATTTGTATGTTGTCGTCAAATTTTTACAGTGAATTGGACACCCTAGAATTGTTAACATTTATTTTATCAACCACTTTTGCTATCTAATCGTACCAAATATCCGGTCAGATTTATTACATGATAGGTATCGGTAAAAGCAAATGGTCAATCTTATTTATTTTTAGTATATTTCTGTGGAGGGATTTTTGTAATTTAAGGGAAAATTAGTCGTCTAAAACAAGAGCCTTATTACGGTTAATACAATTGCAGGTGGAGGTTTATATATAAAAAAACATTGTTTTATGATAAAATTCCCCTTACATTTTTGAGACTGCCAGTAAACAATAATTAGTGGCATGTTTAAAAAGTGTTAAGTATTGCAAAAAATTGTCGTTAATAAGAAGGAACAGATCTTATAGAATATGTTCAAATGTTCCTCCATTAACTTCTACACAAACGCAAATAACACAAACAAGACAAACGCAAATAACACAAACAAGACAAACACAAACAGCACAAAAATGTTTTTCAGAGCTGCTGCAGCATTTCCGAATTCCATTAAAACTTTCGATGAATGCACTTTTAAAGCGAATGAACTGGGGTCTCATCCGAATGAACGGGAAGACCGTTTAATAAATTTAAACTCCAGTGACCAGCAACCAATTTTTGTATTGATCTTTTTAACTTTTTTCTGAGGTTACCGTTTACTTGCGACACATGGTTTATTGAGAAAAGTTATTTTATTTGATATGCTCTACCTAGTCTTAAAATTAATGATAATACTTTTGAATCACTCTGTATTTAGATTATACGTTTTCATGATTTTTTTGTAACTCAAAAGTCGCTATCTGAAGTGAGATTTCTGAAGTTGCTACAAGAACTTCGTAACAACGGTTCTTTCGTCGTTTAGGTCATAATCATAAAATTTAATCTTTTGGTACCTATTTAATTAGTTCACTGTTGATATTATTGCCTTCTGTAGTTCTCCTATTTGTAGGTCTTTTTAGTGTATAGTAGTTGTGTCTATTTTTGCAATATGTTTACTTTCTTTATCTTCTTCCTTCATATACCAAAGGTTGTTATAATATTCTATCCATATATCTTCAATTTCTCACTTGTATTTTTGCTTTATCTTTTACTGCGTTATTCAGATATGCTATGTTCTGCCGTCTTTGAATGTCATGTTCTTTCTATTCGTGATATAAATGTATTCGAATGTCCGCTCTGTGTTTATTTACATAATTTTTTTACATTTTTTATTGTATCTTTATATATTTCTTTGGCTGTTTCTGATTGTTGCAACCAGCTTATATGCTCCACTGCTTGTCGTACTTCATTGCTTCATTTGATTATATTTCTGAAACTCTTGTACCTTATTTGCTATTTTCTTGGTGATACAAAGCAAATTATTCCATTAGCTTTTTTATGTCAGTTGTTTGCTGTAATTACTACTTCGTTTTTGATCGAATTTAATATAATTGATTGGTCCTGTAACAGTTTAATCTTCTATCGATGTATTTATTGTTTTTATTTGTTTGATTTTCTTAATCCATCGGGCCAGGATTTCGATTCCTCCTCCTCATTTACACTCTAGTGTCAGTTGAACGGTGCTGTTTTCTCATTTGTTAAGAAATTATCATTAACCTAGGATTGTTTTCGAGATCATATTCACCGTTGACTCCAATTATGTTATAAAATTGACAATCTTAAATCATTTTACTAACTTCGGTAATTAATTAAGTAATTAAAAATTTGTCACAAAACATTACAAAGTGGTATACGTTGCAATCAATAAGGAAATACGTTGGTAATAAATGCCAGAATGGAATGAAGCTGTAGTTTATTTACCCTAACGAGATCCATAAAGTTTTAACATACGTGAAACCATGCGAAATCATTTATAAATATCGGTAACATGCATCGTTGATTGACCTTTTGTTTTAAGTCCTAAGAGCTTATTCAAATTTACTTTTAATAAATAACATATTCATTAACATTTTAATTGGATTACAGTAACAATATCACTTGATTTATTTATTATGCAGGCAAAATTAATGATTTATAAACTACAAAACGATTAACAGGTTCGTTAGGTTGAGTTATTTATTATTATTTTGTTACGAATGGGTTTTTTAATTTGGAAAATTGCGAAGTGATGAGTGTAAATTATTTTTTTTTGCCATAATTAAATTAAAATTAGTTTCAGGAAACTGAAATTAGAGCACATCATGTATAATTACGACAGTGCTCAAGTCAACAATGTAGAGTTTATAAATTAAGTTTTATGATAGACAGTGTAAGCATTTTAATATAAACGGCTATAAAATTGTTAACATTCACTACTTGGTCTATTTTAGTTCGTTAACCGGACAATTTATACCGTTTATCTTAATGTATTTATATAATACACTGCACTTTAAGTACTAGCGTTAAAGTGATTTGTATGAAACGATGCAATTTAAGCCCAACTCGATTTCCATATTAGAACAGCAATTAGAGCTTTTTACAAGGTCTCAACCACAGACTGAGTAGAATTAATGGATTAATACTTACATGTTTACTTAATATACCGTTGAAAAATGTGAAAAGTAGGAAAAACAGTACCGGCGACCTGAAACAAATAAACAATTCATTAATAAATGTTGAAACAAATATCTGAGTGAAGCGTTTTTATTCTTTAATTATTCTATCAAACTTTATGAAGTGAGATGACGAATTTAAGCCAAAGATATAAGAGTTGTGGTTTTTAATAGTTGGAGAAGTTTTGAAGGCATTTCACGCGTATTAAGGGTTACGGTTGCCAAGTATCTCACTCTTCCACACCACCCAGGCCGAGTTTATGCGTATCGTTGCGATTTATAGAAAAATATTTAGTTTTTCCGACAGAAGTTTTTAGAAATACTTAAGTGAGATTTAAATCCAATATCGCAAACTGAAGAGTTTTTTAATTTCAATTCTGCCATTTTTCTTTTCGTTATTTTTCTTACTTTTCGAAATTCTTTCAGATTTCAGGTATTTTTCAACCTGGCTGCTTGAGATTTTACTCCATTTTGGTCCGTAAATTTAAAGAAAAATTCGAAATACTGCAATATTTTTTCATTAAGATTCGTAGTGATTTTTTTATATTGAAAAGTTTTGTATTATTGGGTCGTAACAACGTAATTCTTATTCGCACATCTGTTACTGTCAGACCCGTCTGAACGAGTTTAATGAATTCAGTCGTTAATGAACAGCTTTGTTATTTTATTATTCTATTTATAAAATAAAAAACGACTTTCTGCAATTAATCCATATAAAGATTTGTTTATTAGGATACTAAAGTTTTGAATTATGGAATATTTTACAACGCAATTTTCCATACAAGTAAAAGAGGACGAACGAAAATAATTTTGGGAAGTGAAAGCATCGATTTTGAGTTCCTTTTTATTTTATGTCAATGTAGGTTTCAGCATTCCAACTGAACACGTTCAGTAACCCCCTGAAATTTAAATTTTTACCGGTAATCCCTGCAAGTACTGATTTAATAAAATATTAATATTCAAAGCAATCCCCAGCCTTCCAATTAAGGATTCAGTGTGGGAATTTATTTTTGTAAAGTCAACCATGAACTTGGAGGTACCTTCGATATAACGAATAATAAATGGGCCGGGACAAGAACGTCGCTTGATGCACCGGTGTGTCGTAATTAATACGACGGGCCCGAAGAGGTACGCCTCACGCAACTCACGCACATACAAATTTCAAATCCTGTTCACCTTTAATGCGCCCGTAATGGCCTGTCGGCACGTCAACTCTGACAAACTTAATTATAAACATGTCCAACGTAATCATCGGTGTTAACTTTGAAATTCCCGATTTATGGTAAATGGGGCCCATGTTTTCCTAATTAGCTCCTATAAATGATTAGATTTTAAAAGCTTAGAAACTTTTGGGTATACAAACTACATGTAGTAGTACCATTTATAACAAGGTTAGGAATCAGGACATTTTGACTTAATATTGGGTTCATTAACTATTTCCAAGTATGCCATGACAAGCTTTTGTAGTCCTCCATTGTTTCGTGCGTTCATGCAAAATTATATTATAACTCAGTTTAATTATAATCTAACATTGTCGTACAATGTACAGCCTTATAACTAAACAAAAGGAAAAGTGCAGATAATAAGGGGTATGCGTTGTCGAAGAACATTAATGGGCGTTTCACGATTAATATACAATGCCCGATTTAATTACTAACGAGCCTCATCTTACGGTTGATAGATGAGTTAAATGACAGCTACACTAACAATTTAGAAGACGAAGACCCACTTACACAAAGCTGGAGGCTGCTGCATAAGGAAAATAATAAAATGGCTCTTGCTAGGTTTCCTTTGCAATTTTATTTTAGAACCCTTTTAACTTTTAAAATCAGACAATATGGTCTGCGTTTGAAATAACTTTAATAAAGCAACTTAACATTTGAACTTCTTCCCACATTTATATTCTAAAGGGGCTATCTTACCAAGGTAATTCTTCATGGGTTTAAACAAGTTATGGGTGAAGTACCCGTTTGTTCATGTCTTTACATATTTAATGTCTTCATAAAGTTCAAAACGCAAAGACGTTATGTCTTAATTTTATTACTTCTCTGGTATAACAATAATGATATGATTAAGTTTAACTACATAGGGGTTAACATATCATTTTTTAAATGTTTAATCTTGATTTTCAAAAATAAAGGGTTGAGGTGTTAAACTTGTTTTATCTCTAAAGTACCATCAATCTTTTTCTTATCTTTTTTTTTGTAGTCGACTGTGTATTTTATTGCGTCCTCTTTATAAAAAAAATTAATGAAAATACCTTTACTACCAGAATAAAAAAGGCACATTTCAACTAAACAACAAAAAACTAGTTATTTACTACAATAAGATGAAGTCACCTAATGGTGACATACCAGTTATAATTATATATTATAATATTAATGTAATAGCGATGGCTAAATAAAAGACATATTATTATTATTAGTAATGTAAGTAAATTAAAAAAGGGTACGAAAAGTAATATTTAGTATCACCTCCAACTACAATAGATATTCAGGAAAAATTAGAAAATCTTGAATAATTTTAATATTTTTATTTTAAAATAGAGTTATCGAAAAGGGTGGCCAAAAATCAAATTTGTTGAAATTTCTGGTTGAAGCGACATTGTTACATTTACATTTTATACTTACGGCGATTTTTAATGCGTCAGATATTTTCTATTTGTATTTATTTGTACATACACTTTTGTCATTCGGGCAATTGTAGCAAAAATGTAGACGAAGAAATATGTAGAAATCATGTTAAGTTTAGGTTTGTAATTAAAAAAGATTACATGTTCGTGTAAGAAAAATTCCAAAAGGCAAAATATTGAGGAAATATTGAAAATTAAAATATTTAAATAACAATATGTTTTAATAGAGGCCCAAACCCTATGAAATAAATTCAGTTGGTAAATGCTTTCCTCAACAATTGAATGGGAATTTATAAGTATTTAAAAAGGCTCCATAGATTAAAATTTGTAAACCATTTATAAGAAGTGTTTCGTGAAGTACAAGAACTTTATTATGAGGGTGTGGATCTTGGTGCTCTGTGTGTATTGATGATGATTTTTCTTCATAAATATTTGAATTGTTTTTGTGATGATTCTGTACCCATTCACTTGAAAATATAGATTACAAAAGCAATATTAGGAAGAAACGCAAGCAGCAAGGTTGCTTCGTAAAGCAAGGGTCTCGGGTTCGATTCTTGCAGAGGTCGTATGAGATTTTTTAATGCCCTTCTTTCGGATATGAAGTAAAACTGAAGAGGGCGTGCCAATACTATGTTTAGTACCATAATCGTCCCTTCCAAGAGTGCAAGTCCTGTGAGTTTAGCAAAATTCTTAGATAATGCCATCACAGTAGTCGACGCATGTGAGGTAGGTACTGAATATCCACAAACCGCTCACAAAAAAAAGTAATAATGGAAGCATTGACATAATTCTTAAAGGCTTTGTTTTCGTAAAAATAAGCCTTATAAATTACTTTTAAACAATAAATTCAGAATTAGCCTTAATCATATATATTTAAATGTATCACACTGGTAACTCTTTGACAACCTTTTGGCATGTATCCGCAAGCAATAAGATTGTGACCAAATTAGTGGAACAGAATTTACCATCAACCTTCAGTGGTCGAATAGATTACCGTGGTGTTTGAAAAGAAAAGTTGATTATCAGCAGAACTTTGGAAAGCAGGAAAGCCTATTTAACAAAAATCCAGCGGATATTGCAAGCTGTTGAAATGATAATTTCAAACAATATTACAAGTTGAATTTGATTAAAAAAATTCATATATCTGGTCGCTACACAAAGTAGGATTGTCTTTGGAAATCGTCCACAGACAGACTTTTTAGAGACATCCTGTATATCTAAGATGCTGTTCTGTGTCATAAGAACACCCCAAACCACACCAATCAAAGATTTTTGGGAACAAAATTATTCTGTTACTGAGCAGGCTTGACCATCATAGAGAAGGTTTATAATAACTTTAAAATGCTCATGTATTTATTTAGAAGCCACAGGAGTTTAAAAACAAAATTAAAGTTTTTGGGAAAATCTTGCATACCTTCAGAAGTTGTCATCTGTGTTATGAGTAGGTTAAAACCGATTGCAATTACTAATAATTTGGATAGTGTAAATTTCAATGCATATATCATATAACTTGTTATTTAAAGACAGCAACAAGAATAATTATCAAATTGTTCCACAGTAATTTGATGTAAATTCTAATTTTTTAAAAATTTATGTAAAAGTTTCCAGATATTATAGATTTTAAATTAATGTTAGTTAATATATTTATACTTAAAGACATGAAGTCACTCCTTTTAGCAAGTACCTATAGCTACATAGTTATACTTTCCACTGTGTTAGATGAATATTTTGAGCTTATAAAAATATTTATAATACTTTTTAAATATGTATTTGTTTTAGAATTTCAAAAAATTTGTGTCTAAATGTATTTTAAACTAGAGTTGGCTTGACTTAACTTAGTTGATTTAGATTATGATTTTTTGTATTTAATGTCGTCGAAATCTAGAAAATAAAAAATATTTTTTTCTAATTTGAAATCAAAAATATGTTAGTAAATTAATGCAACAGAAAAGCAGATCATTTATTCTATAATGTGTAAAAAAATTAGATAATAATAACATAAATGAAAACAGCAATCATTTAGTAAGTTTAGGGAAGTTGAGTGGTTTTATATAGTTTATTTGGAAAATAATGTTAAAATCTAATTACTTGTTGGAAAAACTGACAAAATTATTTCAATTTAATTTATTTCATTTTTTATACAAAAAATAATGTTTCTTTCTAACTTTCTATTTTACGTAGAAAATGTAACATTATAGCTCATTCGTCACTACTTCAGAGCATACATTAAAGATTCTCCAGTATCATATCTGACTATACTTATAAGAGTGAAAATGATGAGTCTTCTGGCTGATTTGTTGCAGCTTTCCATACATTTCTTCTTCATTTCTCGGTAACTAGTACATCCTATGTCATTCATGATTGTTTTGACATATTCAAGCCTAGGTTTTCGTTTTGTATTTCTGCCTTTTATGATCGTTCTTAGTAACCCACCGCTTCTTATAGTATGGCCTATTAGTTCATCTCTTCTTCTCTGCATGTACTATGTACCTACTTCCATAGTTGTTTTCCTTCTTCTTCGGCTCTCCTTAGGACTTTGTCGTAGTTTATTCTGTTTATCCAACTTATTTTTAACATTCTTCTATGGCATCATTGTTCAAAAGCTTCTGTTTTACTTGCTGTTTCGGCCATCCACACTTCCGACCCACACGGTAACGCATTCCGTATGTAGGTTTTAATAAACCGTTTCCTTGTATTTGGTGATAATGTATTCGATGTTAGCAAATTCTTCATTTGGTAGAAAGTACGCCAATTCTTGTGCTAATTTCTCTATTACATCTGCTATTTTTGGTTATCAATTTAGAATTACAATAACATTTCTTATATTTTGTTTTCCACATATTATAATTCTAGTTTTCTTTCCGTTTATTTTCATGCCACATTGGTTATTCAATATGTTTTTCATTACCTCTAACTGTGTGTTTAGTTCTTCGCTTTGCGCCAGTAAAGATACATCGTCTGCATATCTTATCATGTCAACTCTCACGCCATTAATAAAAGCAAAATGTTATATTGAAAACAAAGTTATTTAAATGTAACAGTAAATTTTGAGACGATTTGGACGGTGTAATTTATAAATAATTACTTTCCATTGTTAATATTTATTAAACATTCCTAACAGAAGACCTTCCTGAAAGTTCATTTCATAGCTTAAGATGTTTGCTTTATCAAAATAAAGCTGTGACGTCGTTTAGTCTTTTGTATTAATATTGACTATCTCCCAGTCTTTTTTATGATTGTTGAGTCTTTTATGTAACATTAGTTTTGTTTGTTGAGTTGCAATTTTTAGGATTTTTAAGCTCAAAGCAGCTTTATTTTGTATATTATTTACTCTAAACGTTTTTGGAAAATAATTTGTTTAGACGAACTGGTCAATTATTAAACATTAAATTGTTGAAATTTAACACTTTATTGGGACTCTCCGGGCTTTTCGTAATTATTAAAAATCAGATCGTCTCGTGATGAATGAATGAAGAAGATATTTTGCCATTTTTCTTTTTTAACTATCTTTTCCAACAAAGTTTAAATTAATTCAAGATTTTCAGTACCTTTTAACCACACTTACGTTTATCTCATATGTAATTTATTGCTCAATTTCAATTACGGTTAATAAAAGAATTTATTAGTTATTATTATTAAGGCATTACCCAGAAATTAAAAAAACATTTTTTTGGTGTTGAGTGATTGATCGACCATGATTAAAAAAAGATCTTTGTGTATCGTTTAGATCCTATGTATTACGTAAACAACAAATACTTTTCGTAGGATGTTTAGAACATATTATTTGATATCTATAAAGCATATTTTCTAGCATATTTGGACTCGTTTGATGCATATACACTTGGCTTTTATTATTATTAATCATAACAGTTAGGTAATCCGCAGCGTCTCAAGTTTCAGTAACTATTCTGGAAACGAAAGTGAGATTTGATAACAAATATTTGACATGTAAACTTAGTTTTCCTTGATAAATAGCAAACACGATGACAGTATTATAAATTCAAGTTTGTTTATCGCCACAAAAATTACTGTCGTGGATACGGTCTTCGGATAACGTATTTTGACTTGGTAGGTACTTATTTCTAAATTAATATTTTGACGCCAAATTGGTCTCATTGCTGTTTATTTCAAAGCGTAGCCCATGATTACGAAAATCAAATTTATGATAAATTTAATTTTTTAATTTACAATGGGAACATCAGTATTAACGAAGGTTACCAAGGATACCAAGAGAAATATCTGGAAGTCGAAGAGGTGAAGGTTTTTAGAAGCATTTGTTGTTTGTTTATCTGCGTCAAATTTTGAAGTTGCATTTAACGTCCCTTTAATTAATTAATTAACAAATGTTATGTGCTTGCATGTAACTTCGGTTTACAAATCACAGACGGTGACATTTAAACGAACTGTTAAGATTAATCTTCAGCTTTCGCGGTCCATTTCAAAGAAGTGATAGTTGAAAGAGTTTCTGCCCGCTTAATTAACTGCAACTAGACAATAATACAGTTAATTAATAATATACATTATCAGGCAACAAGATTGATGTTATGACCTAATAAAGAAATGCACCTGAAGGTGTGTTCCAGGGCGTTGCGTTTCTTTAAATCTCAAGTTATGTGGTTTTATTTCAGTTTTTGTAACAAATAAGCAATTATTTATAAACAAATAAATGTCTGAATAATCTCAAACGATGCCTAATTTCAAGCAGAACACGTATAAAGCAAATTGCGCAGTTAATTGCCCACCTAGGTACCAAAAAACACCGAAAAACTGAAAATTTTAGCGATAACCTTGTGTGGGGTCGTCTTACGGGTTATTATTACTTCCTAGTGATCAGGAGAACTGCTTGAGGTTGGAGGTTCCTGGCCGCCAAATTCGGAAAGACTCAAGGTTATTCAAGGCGAAACACTGGACTACCGCAACGAAGTACATCCTTACAAAATAAAGGCTATGCTATTCATTCTTAACGACGTGCGTATACGCTTCAATGCGTACGCTGCTCATTTCAGAACATTCCAACAAGAATTTTACATTTGTGCTACCCACACGGATACCTTTATTCTTTTCTTATTTGCCTTCTGAAGAACTTTTTCAGATTGTAGGTGTGATTAGCATTCATGCGTTAAATGCCGTGAATAATAACAGTTAACAAATAATATGTATTGATTATATGGTTGATTAAATATTTAAGGTTGAGTATAACAATCTGGTACTTAGAATAGCCTGGAAGAAAATTATAGTTTGTAAGAGTTTAATTTACGTAATTATGAGGCAAACAACGTGGAAAAATTGTCCCAAGAATGGGAGCTTTTAAGTTAAGTTATTATATAAGCTTTCTGATTATAAACAAAAGATTGTTTTACTTTTCAAACTTACTTACTTGCTAATCAGATGATTAACTTCAAAACAACAAAACTAGTTATGATGTTATGAAGGAAGACTTTAACCAGAAGCCATCCTCATTACGTCGCCGAAATGAAAAACAACTAATTTAAGAAAATGCCATAAACAAGAGTTACATCAAAACAAATCTTTTTAATAATTCACGCTGACTTCGGGAGTAATTAACTTAAAGTTTTCCGTACGATTATCTTCGCCAATTAAAATCGAGGTGTTGGTAAAAATTGCTTTTGGGTTAGGCCGGTCGTACAATGAAGGTGCCATATTTTATAAACGAATGCTTGAAGCGTAGATTTTAATTATTGGAAACGAAATTGGAAATTCCAGTGGAACACACTCGGCGAAAAAATTGTTTGCCTCTTCTTCACTACATCAATTACAAAGCATTTAGCAAAACCAGTTTGGAAACAAAAAATGTTTTGATTTAAGTCTAAAACGAAGTTTAAATTCATTAATTTAATTCTGCATTAACCAACATAAATGCAAATTACAACCATGCATAAAGCACTGAATTCCTAACATTCTTTCTATTACAATCTAAAAAAAAAAAAACTGAGTAAACCTAATCTTGATCAACGATCGTTTTACATAAAGTAAAGCTATAAAAATGTAAAACGATTTATTTTGGTTATTAAATCTTTTCAGAATAATGTGTTCTATCGTACCGGATGCAACTCTTAAATCAAAGTATTTTACTCTATTCAGCTAATTTATCTATCTATTTTATTCAGCTACTAAGAAAAATGTTTATGTATGTTGTTCCTATTCTATAGGCATTTATAATAATCAGGAATAAGTATAATTTTATTTAAGATCGCGATAACATTTTAAGTAGGTTCTTGAATACTTTTGATTAATACAGCGGTGTAAGAATTTCGCTCTTTAGTTAGAAGAGTTATCTAGTTATCTTAGAGAGATATGTATTATGCTAGGAAAAATAATTAATTGATACAACTAAGTAGCTTGAAAAATTTTAATAATATTTTATGAAGCAGTAATTTACTGAAGTGAAAGTACAGAACTTGTCGTAATTTGATTCCTGATGCGTTTGATTCAGAGTTTCTTAAGTTTTAAATTTTCAGTACTTACATTAATTTATTTTCGTAGTGACTTGAAATATCAAAACGTCAGTCTCGCAAATCCAGAATTTAAAGGAGGTTGTGAGTTTGCTAAATTCGCAAAGCTTTTGCATAATAACTGCATCCGTTAAGAAGAACTCAGCATTTTAATGTGCAGGCAAGGGATTATTATGGGATTGACAAGAGATTTTGATTTTTCTGATTCTCTTAAATCAGTTAAATCATAAACTTTGTGGGGGAATTCTAAAGGTTGATTTCAGTACACGCAAAAGCTAAAGGACAATTTACGTAATTAAAAGAAAACTTTCAGATTTGGCAAACTTGAGTAAGTATTTCACGTTTTCAGGAATAGAAAAACATACCTAAAACAGTTGCTGCTCGGTTTAAGAAGACTTAACTTAAGCCATCTTAAGGCAACGTGCGGTATAACTTAAGCCTTAAAGTATATCACTAACGGTCGGCATTTTAGTGCAGTTAAAGTTTACCTTAAATAGACTTAAATAAACCGCCTAAATTGTATTTAAGCCAGCTAAAACGGAGCTTCCGCTTGGGCTTGTATCGAAATGTAAGTTTAGAACTAAGTAGAAATGTTGACTTCAATTCGTTATAAACAACTGTTTTCTTAACTTTTAAAAATGATTGCATAAATCATATTTATTTAAGTAAATAATAAGTGGTAGACTTTTATTTTGGGAATAATTGTAGGTACTTCTACATAATCTTAAGCTTCAAATATTCTTTAAAAGTCGGTTGTGGAGAGTTTTGACATTTTATGCTTCTTAATAGTTCCTTAATTTAATTTCAATTTTAGCAACTGGTGGCGAAATACCCATTTAAGAAGTATAAAATCTTAAGGTTTGTAATATTTTTAAAGGTGTGTTGGATGCATTATTCATAATGAAGCTCAAGAGCTAGAATGTTTTACAAATTTAGAAAATATTTACATGAATTGCTATTGAAAAAGCATACACATAAATTCAAATACAAAAACAATTTTTACCTACGCAAAATAAATTAAAAAATATTTATTTTGTGTTTTTGAAAATCCTACTGAGGTTTAAGTTCATACTAAACGGTCAAAATTTTCTACCGTCCTAGATTACTGGTTTTTGTAACTTCTAATCAATAAACAACTCAGAAAACAAACAAAATATCAAACACCAGGAAAAGTACACCAAAATATTGATTTCAAAAATAACCCATACCACCTAAAGTAGGACGTTAAAAATACATATTTTATATTAAACGGGGTGAATTCCTATTTTTAGTAACGCGTAATTAAATCTTTAATTACCAATTTGAATTCAGAACTATCCTATATTTCGTCATGATGGTGACTAATGCCGGTTCTTCCTTGAATTTCACTTCAATAGATTAAAAATTCAACACGAATAGTGTTTCTATAAATCACAAAAAGGGTGTTGCTAATATTAATACGTTCGTTGCGTACAAATACCATTACATCACATTAACACGAAAAAACTCACAAAAAACTAAAGGCGTTAATATTATCTAAGCACCTTTGAAAGCCAAGGGGTCCCACAGGTTAACTTTTAAGGCCCTGTTTTGTTAATTGCACCGAAACTTCATTGAAATTAGCTTGTATAGTTTCTTAAAAAATAAAACCGTTGAAATCTTCTACAATGACAGTTAATAGTTTAAAAAAAGTATATATGTATGTATATTAAAGGACGCGAAAGGGTTACAAAGGTTTTGCACCCTTATCCGTTTGAGTAAGTTTTCGATCGTATGTGTAACTGACATTTCATAAAGTCGAGCTATTCGTGACCAGACAATACGTACGAGGGTGGCGTCTCGACGTCAGTGTCGCCGCCCCCGATCAATATACACGCATTCGCCCCCGTCGGGGGTGGGTTATCTTCTTTATTGTATGTTCTCCTAATAGAAAGGGACCCCTCACTCTTACCTACCGTGCTTCATTATCTGGGTCACGTATATCTGGGTCACAGGTACGATAAGGAAACAGTGGGAAGAGGAATAATTGATAACAAATGTGATGCTGAGGAATTTTAATATGAAAACGGTTTTGTATTAATGTAAAAGCTCCACAGGGTGTAACGAACTGTTTCATTCACTGTGACGGTATATTCAGATGGTATTGTATTCTATTGTTGTTCTAATCGACTATGATCTTCCGGTTTGGGTGGTATATAATAGTAATTAGCGTGTTATTAATGTAAGTAATTTGACATGCAAGGAACTGATTGAAAATATTATGACTTTAGAATTAAACAGAGACAGAGAGACATTTGTGAGAGGATTTGGAAACAAATATTTTGGTCTTTCACATCGATAGTTAAATGTCAAAGCTAATAACGTTGATAAAATACGACTCAAACTACAACATACCAACATGGCTTCCCGCAAATATGTTTACTTTTGCTCCCTTTGTATACTTCCAAGTAAACTCGAGCGCAATTCTGCCGTCATTATTGAAAGTGCAACATCTATTCAAACTGCATATTGAGAAAAATAGCGAACATTTCTAATGGCTGACCCTTCCTTAAATTTCGTTTTATATTTCATTTTTATCACTTTTTAGTCAACTGATTTTACAAATAACACGTATCTACCTATAATTTTATTGCAAAAATTTAATTTAATAGCCTGAACAATCATAAAACATAACTTCTAATCAACAAAAAGCATACATAACGGGCGAACTTAAAATAAGTGGATTTTCTTTAATTGTTAAATGAATATAAAGAACACCTTAATGAAGAAAACAAACAATTTCACTAATGTTTCACTTAATTATACCTACAATAAATGGACTTTCTTCTTCAACTCTTCTTAACTTAGATTAGATCTTCTAGAATCTAGACAACATCTAGGCCAAGGTTTTTGATTCTGGTTTGCTGTAGTTTCACCGACATAGACTTCCAATTTTTATTCTAAGCAGTGTTTGCCATTCTTGACCAAAAGTCTTCACTAAGCCTTACTTTTAGTATATTTGGGGGCTGACTTTTTGGTTACGAAACTGACGCTTTATCCTTTTAACTTGTTTTGAGGTGTAGCAGCATAATGACTGCTAGCTAGGCCAGGCCAAAAATACACAATTCCTATTCTTATGACGTGTTCTTACAAATTTTACAACAATAAGTCAACCACCTCACTGAATAGATTTGAGCATTAATAGCAGGGCAGTCGAAAGTCTGATGACTGTTTCAGAAATTCCGACGGAAATCTCTTCTAATTTCTTCGCCGTGTATTTAGGTTCCTGCTTCTATTTGTAATATGTGAGATTTTTTTTTCTTTTAAAATATTTCGTATGCAGCCATTAGAAACACGAAACACTATACTACTCCGCTGGTAACTTGTGTTTTGATGCTTTATTTTCGACACTTGGCGGGTGTCAGTCAAATGGGCCAGTCAATCACTTTTGGTTTTTCTTAAGCAGCAATTGTCATTTATCAGCGTTTTATAATTTCATACAAAATGGACATAAATCAATTTGCCTTCTTATTACAAATACCACCACAATGAAGGGTTTTTGCCTTTAAAAAATCTTCCCTTTCATCTGTCTTGTATTTTAGATTCTAGAGTATATTTACCTGGAATTGTTTGTCTCACAATATGTACAATATTAGATATGTTGCTCCAAATAGCACCTCTGTGCAATTTTTGTTTAAAAGTGAAGTGTCTTTCCATTGATAAAAATTTGAATACTGCATTACCTTAACATTTACTGCTTCTCTTGCACTCTGCACACCTATTGCAAATTCTTGAAAATTATATGACTTTCCATGACCTTTAAGAAACAGTTTTATATAGTAGTAAAAGCTATTGGTACTTTAAAAATGTGGTCTACTTGAAAATAGTTTGTGATTGTAGAATGCTTAGCAATTTCTCCTGAATTCACCATCATCACTAAATGAACTGTCTTGAATAATTATCGAAACAAAGAAAGATTTTATGGGTCCGTTTGATATTTGAGGAATGCGTAGAAGGTACTTATGAGGTTTTATTTATTCGTACCACAACATAGCATATGGTTTTGCTGATGACCGTTTTCCCAAGGGAAAAAAAGAACCAACACTCTCTTGGGATGCAACTGGTCTTTTTATAAACAATACCTTTTTAAAACTATCTAATCTGGATACTATTATAATCTTTTGTAAATTAGCTGAAACTACTGCCCTATTTTCATCAAACCGCTGGTTTTGTTCCCTGTACAGGGCTTTAGATGGTTATTCCATCGTAGTTTCCCTGAAGATGATCCTTTTTGTTATAACAAAGAGTGCTTAAAGAAGTTTTGCAACCAGTAACCTTCTTTCCTTCTCCATATTTGCTTTTTGGTTTGAAGATATGGGTCCGTTGTCCATCGTTTTACTTTTAGTATTTCATACAGTGTTTAGAACTAAAGCTCCAAAACCGTTTGTTTATGTACTGTCGTCTTTCCTGCGATATATTTTTGTACATTTTAGTTTACATGTACTTTCGTCACAAGTAAGTAGAACATCGTATTTTTCTTTGAAGTCTCTATGCTTCTCCTTCTCTTCTTTTACGAATATTACCTTTTTTTGTTTCTTGCAGTTCGTTGGTGCTTTCACTGTTTGCGGCTAAAATAATATCTTCACCTTAAGTAAAACTTTACTAAGAGCTTGTAGGTATAATATTTAATCGATTTTAATGTATTTTTGATTTCGATAATTTATTACAAGCGTTTACTAATACATAATAATATTGCGAACAAGTGTCATCTTCAAATTTTTTAGCAAATTTCACTAATATGGAAAAAAGGACAGAATTAACTACAACACAATAGGAAGGGATTATTGTGTATTTGGAAGAAGGATGTTCATAAAAGTCAAGTTGTAGTAAAAATGAAAGTATCTACAGAAAACGTTATAAAGGTATAGGAAACTTGGTAATAACGACACTTGGAAACACCCTGTATATGCTGTGTTTTCGATACTGAGAGCAGAATTCATATTAATATATCAAACAACGCCTTTGGGATTTATTGATGTCGGTTTAGGTAATTGAATATATCTGCCAGAATTCGCAAGTAATAAGTCGTTCTATTAGTTGCCAAGCAGACGTCTGATCCACTAGGCTACCGAAGGACCATTATTTTATGTGTTCATTCTGTTACGTTGAGTATATTAATTAATATTAATTACCTTCATATATTTTCATTCAAAGCAGATTGTGGATTGATCAAAATTTCAAAAAGGGATTACAAGGTGAAATAGTGAAATGGACATAAATGTTTTGTATAAACATTTTTAACTTTTGTATGGATGTCTTTCCCTATTTTTAGGGACATGTATGTTTATCGTGCAATGAATTTGTCCTAAGTATTTCAAAAACAAATATGCGTATTTGTATTTATTTATTCTAAATATGCATATCAGTATATACCTACATTTAAAGTTCTCGAAAGCTTCCTTACTTTATGGAAGCAATTTTAGAAACGAATAACTAAAATTGTGCAACGCTTAAACAAGCCAAGTTGTATAAAAAATCTACATTATTATACGAATACATCATGTAATTCTAAATAAATACAATCACGAACAACAGAATATTCAGCATATCCGTTGTCGGAAAGCTCACGTATGGAATTTATCTTACATAGGTGTGACGCAATGCACCAAACTCTACTTATACAACACGCATATTAAAAGCAATAAAAAGCACGTTTAAAAAACGTGATTTCACGATTTAATTTTGTAAGAAGAATACAAAAACAAAGGGACGAGTTACGTTACATTGAAAAATTATCTTGTTCATAAGCACTCGAACAGAAATGTCAGACAAGTAAATTATCTCTGAAAAAAACTTGTTTCTGTTAACACGACTTTCTCCATTTATTTTTTTAATGTTTCTGATGTTTTATCTAACCCTAGGACTAATCACGTAATTAGGTACCACTTTAAATTTCACGGAACGTTATTAATGTCGTTCTTCATTTGGAGTTGAAAATATAAAGAACCTGTAATTTTTCATTCGTCCCCTTTTTATTGGAATGCACCGCTTTGTCTGTTTAGTTTGACGTTAAAAATAATTATTTCTAGGCTTAGTATTTTCGGTTTTTAAGCAGTAAATGTCGTATTTGTAGCTCAATACGTCACAGCTTCAACCGAAAAAATTTCATTAGTAATTATACAACATTTCCGTAAGGAATATTTTTTAAAAATGCAATGATTTTGTAGCATAATTGGAAAATTGCATGAAACATTAAACTGTTAAAGTATGTAAGTACACACCCATAAATATCGAATAACGAGCTTATTTACTATAGTTATGTGTATGTAATCCGTAGTTTACAGAATGTGTTTTGAATGAATTTGAGAGATGGCAGGTGGATTTATTTCTTAATTTTACTGAACACGCAAACGTTTCCAAGCAAGTGTTTTAGAAGGCTATTATTTGCTGGTTAACAACTCACTTCACAGCAGAAAAATATAATTTTCGGTAATTTTTCTATTAAGACTTAATTTGAAACGATCTTATCTAATATAAACTTGAAAGTTTTTTTTTGGAAATACTACTGTTTCTGCTAATAAAAATTAAATAGAAATAGAGATTTTTGCCGAATTTGAGCACATTTTTTGTGCAAGTTTACAACTTTTGAATGGTTATTGTTGCTAAAGATTTCGTTTGATTATATAGAAGTGGAAGAACATATTCTGTTGAAATAGATTTTGTTTGTGTGTACTTTGAAATTAGTATATCAAAGTGAATAGCAGATAAAATAAAGAAATTCTTTAATGTAAAGTCAAATAGTGTAGCGACAATTTAACTATCGAATTAAAAATAGAAAAATTATCGTTACAATCAATGCCGAGTTTCCTACTAGTCCAGCTAGGGCACAAAGTTCAAATAAAATAATTAAACACAATTATAATAAAAATGTATCTATTAACATAAACAAAATTACATAGAAAAATCCTTGAATATATAAAAAATTACCAGGTATAAAAATTAACACAAGTTGTACCATCAAAATTAATTTAAACAGAGTACCGGAAGTAATAAAGATCGGTGTTATATTAAATGAAGTAAAATAATAAACTTTAAACACACCAATGTGATCTTAATCACTTTCGGGAAATAAATAATCAGAATAAATTGGAAAACCATATATACAAAATAATTAATACTAACAAATTATCACTTACTAAATTACAAATCCGATATCCAATATAAAATTCTTCTAAATTCTTAACTTCTAAAATAAATTACTTCGCTGATAAAACGACTTGGAGAACAGATCGTCAAACAAAATGGAACCAATGGAAAATTCCACAGGAAATTTACCAGATGCTTACTGCACAAAATGGAGATGAAACGCCATTTTAAATCTTCAAGCAATCAAAAATGGTAAAAACCAGCTAACCAATAGTTAGTTAAAATGCGTTGAAACAATGGACTGGAATAAAAAAGGCTGCAACCGCAGTCAGAAATTAGTTACGGCTAAGCAGATAAAATAAGAAAAGAAAAAAATACCCACCAATAATTGCCTTTTCAAAAAATTGAGGGCTTAAAACCAAAATCCCTGCTATTGGAATATGACTAGACTGGGCGACACCAAGCAATTAAGCATATCCGGCCCCCCTGACGTCTGAAGGACGTCAGGGACGTCTTTAGGGGAATGAAGCGAGTTTGGCCGCTGCACCGACCTCTCCCACCCGGACGATGTCCGGGCGTCAGCCTAGCACACTCAAAAATTCCTGTATTAATATTTCGGGATCGAAACAGGACTCAATCTTCAACCAATATAATGATTTCCAAATTAGGAAATATATCTAAAAATCATCGCCAAATTAGCGACGTGACAAATTACGTCTCGACTCGCCGAAAATCAAAATCAAAGTCCCTCAAAATTCAATCTCTGCGCAACGAACAGAAAATTTCCAAGCCCATAAAAGTTAAAGTGCAACAACGATAAAATAATCTAACGCACGCATTCGAATAACTTTTGGTTTTTAAAGAAATAAATTTTGAAATAATTTGAATAAATCCAACCAGATATAAACCCAACTACTAATTGTAGTAATTAATTCCCCCCCCCCCAATACGTATAAGGAATAACAAAGGAATATAAGTAAGATAAAGAATAAAAAAATTGGTAGCATATAAATTACTGAAATTATTCAATTAATATTAACAAACACTATTAATTAATCAATCGCACATATGATCTAAATAGCGCGCCGCTAGATTAATTAATCTCCACAAACACAACTAGTGTTTTTAATCCAATCAAAATTGACAATCACAACTAATCAAAATCTACAGTAATTCAACACCGAGAAAAATAGAAATCAATAGAAAATCAGGATTGGGATATAGAAAAACATCTACAAAACAATCACAGAAGAAGGATTAAAAAGATACTGGTTGAATTAAGGATAATAGGTAAACCCGGGAACGGTTTAACTATGAAAATGTTTTCAAATGACAGAAATATAAAGATAATATGCAAAAATAAGCAAAATATCGCGGTAATCAAGACTAACACAATAATATGAGGGAAATTACCCTTTAACATAAAGGAAACATAGGGCTTAATAAACTATAACTAATAGTAGTTATAAAAAATGTTGTAAAATAAATGAATTAAATGACAATTCACCAGAAATTGTTACAATGGTTCATCTCTAGAGCAAAGGAAACCAGATTGACTCTATACTGACCAATATACGTTGGAGAACTTCTGTAACCACAAGTTGTGGTTAATGACTAAACGTATAACCTAACGCAAATCATGCCTCAAGTCTGTAGAAATGTTCTAACGAAATTCAAACCATATGTGAACTTGTGGTAAAGCAAACTCTCAATTTTCTGCTCCACTAAGCCCCCAGAACAATTGTTTTATATACCGTGCTGTAATGATCAACCAAAACCTACCTAAGAGCAAACTCACAGCCTTCTGCAAACTGTATGGGCGATAATCAAATACTAGTAATAGATTTCAGATTTGAGAATGTTAGAATGCAATCGACTGCTAATGCGATCAAAGCTTGTTTTGAACTCTTCAAGATCAAATAGAACTGATTCAGGCGATACAGAATTAACCTGTTAACTGGAAAATTCAGGCCTAAGAATTGGAGTGTTAAGGCTCAAGGAAAGATCAAATTTTGAAAAGAGGAAAAAAACTACTAGGCTCAATTTTATGTGCAGAAAAATACCAATAATCTTGCTTCAATAGATTCTAAATTAGAAGCACACCTTGAGACAGAGATAGTGATATAAAAAATATATACAAGAGGCAACGGAATGGCGAAAAAGGCGAAAAACTTTGAGATTAAGTAATAGGTGAAAAGCTCCAACAACGTGGCGAAAGGTGTCTAAGGAGCGAGTAGACATTTGCATTAAGCTATGGTAAAAGCAAAATGGCTTAAATACTGGTGCATATTGACATTTATTTCTACTTTTAAAAGAACTCTCCCATTAATAGCAAGCAGCAATTGCAGCACTATATCGTTCATCTGTAACGTCAGCAAAATACTCTTGAGGATAATTCGACGACGTTTGAATTTAGTTGGTGCATCAGATATTACAAGGACAAGCAGAATTTTTTCAAGGTAAGGCGATCCGAGAACAAATTTTGAACGTCAGATAGTTTGTAGAAGAATACCAACAATTCTAAATACGAACGACTGCTTGCTTCATCAACTAGACTACAAAGCGTTAGATTGTGTTGATTGGTAAAACATATTGTTAATATTATTAGAAATGAGGACTCCGAAAAGCACTTATCAAAGGTTTAATATCAAAAATGATCTAATTTAAACTTATTTTCAATGGCCCATGGCCCATGTAGTTGGATCACTTGATATGAAGTCAATATAGTTCAAGTCAGAATAGACAGAAAGGGCTTAGTATAAAACATAAAGAGAAGTTAGACAAGGATCTGTCGTGTCACCCCCAAATATTTAACATTTTTTATGGGAACAGATCTTGAGAAGAATATTACTGCTTACATCACAGAAGAGATTAGGTTAGCTTACATGATGAATTAAGAGTCGCTGTAAGGAAAGTGTCGAATGTCAGATAAGCGGACAACACTGCTCCAATTGCATCAATAGTAGAGTTGGTTAAACTAATAAGACTAATAGAAATAGAAAGTTGGTCTAATTATTTATAACAAAACTCAAAAATAATGACACTTATATTGGATTTTAAATATATAAATTCTATTGCTATTAGTTGACGAATTTATATACTTATAGTGTAAGTAAGTTTTAAATGGCGGTTGAACGGATTTTTGTTTCCCCGCCCTATGCCGTCCACATCCACGCCGTGATCCATTGGTAAAGACAACGTCTCCAGCTGTGACTCGTGAAATTTGCCATAGGTTATATTTTGTTGTAACTAAATCTAAAACTGCATAGGGCGGGGAAACAAAAATCCGTCAACCGTCATTTAAAACTTACTTAGACTATAATGGTAGTTGAAAAGCGGACTCGCCCGCATTCTTTTTATACGTTGCACAAACTTTGCTATTTTGACATTTTGGGCATGAGAAAAAAGGTGCCTCAGAGATCTGGCGTTCACGATGAATGGTACGTATCTTCTGGATGAAACGTTGCTCTGATCAATTTATTTGATAGCAGTTCAGCCCCTCGAGCCCCCTCCCTGGCTACGTGCCTGGGGCCTACATAACACAAGTAAAAGAATGAATTCGAAGACTTCCACGGTCAGTGTCAGTATTAACAAAACGTCTTCCGGATTGGGACCGGATTGGGACCGTGTCTTTGTCTCAAAATGACACGGTCCCAATCCGGAAGACGTTTTGTTAATACAAGTAAAAGAATGTTGAAATTCCTTGTTGATACATAAACCTAGGACTGCTCAAGTTCAGCAATGGCAAATGGCTCTTACAATTATTTGCTTTGAGCAGTAGAAGTCAGGAGTGAGTCGAAAGAATTAATGCATAACCAGGCATGTAGCCAAGGGTAGAGATAGAGTGGACCATGTCCCACCCAAAAATTGATTAGTTAACCCTTGTTGGTACTCAGGAAAAGAATAAACTGAACATGCTTTTGTTTACAAAAACCTGAAGTTCTGCTTGTTTTCCTGGTAATTATTGGAAAATTAACAATAACCACCGACCCATAAAATTTACCGTTACTACAGTGTGAGCACTTAATTTTCTGAACCTGGTTACCTTCCTGGGATAATAGAAACCACAATCCTTACTGGTAACATTGTAACAAGAAAACGATACTGGGTCGCGTTCCAACAATTCCAAAACCGAGTTCTACGTATTCGTCTTCTCTACGTTTACAATAAAAATCCAAAAAGAATCTAAATTACTGCACGTCTTGAAGACGTCGGAACATCTATTTAAACTGGAACGAATAAAATGTGGTGTTGCAACAATTTCAGGTTATAAAACTAATGCTTGAATGTTTTATGTGCGGTTTGTACCTGCAATAAATAAATGAATTTTATTGGTATTCAAATACATACGTACTACCGCAACATAAATTTAATGAAAGTATTGGATCTGACAAGGAAATATGTAAATACTGAAAAACATTTCGAGTTGAAGATTAAATGATGTTAGGTTAGAAGATTTACACTGAGTTTCAGCGGCAGAACGATATACAGAGCGATTTATTTATTGAAACAGCCAACTAATGGGTTCATTTATTTATTTATTAATTACTTGAGAAAATCAGATAGTTGTAGATAAAAATAGTAAAGAAAATGTCGACACTTTCTGCTATTTTACATGCATGCAATCCGCACATGTACAAAAGCGAAGATTTTAATCCATCAAGTAAGTAATGTATTCATTAATTAAAACGATGTTGCTCTGTCAACTTTGATCAGTCGTTAACTTAACAAAAGTTTTGTGCAACCCACCCTATGTGGGATAAGAAAGTTGCAGGAAAACATTTATCTTTAATTTATATTGTATTTCGTTTTTTTTTTTTTTTTTAATATGGTAGTTTTAACTTTAAGTTTAATAATAATAATAAGATTTAATAAGATACCAAACAAGAGTACATAATATAAATGATAACAACACAATAGAAAATAATACATCAAAAATAGAATATTCTTAAAATTAATGTCGCTGCAGATATTCATTTAAAGTGTAAAAACAATTTTCGCTCAAATATTGCTTTGGATGGATTTTAAATTTACCTCCATCCTCCATGAATCTGTTTAATATGCTCCGGTAATCTATTATATATTTTGACACAAGTTACAGCCGGGGATTTTTCAAACAACGAGTATTTGTACTGGTAGATGTGTATAATCGTTTGCAATCGAGTGCTGTGTTCATGTATATCTGCATTTAATTTATATAGTAATTTGTTATCTTTCACCCATAAAGAACATTGTAGATCATTAATGATGTAAAAGTTAGTAATTTGTTGTTTTTAAAAGTAGATCTCAGAGAGTGACGTGGAGGTACGTTGAATATAAACCTCACTATTCGCTTTTGCAAAATAAAAATTCGTTTAGCTTCACAGGATCTACCCCAAATCATGGTGTTGTACATAAGCACTGATTGCACCAAGGCATAATACACATCCACCAAATCCCTTTGGGAAATACAAGATTTTATATTTCGTATAGCAAAATACGATTTTATTTAATCTGGAACAGATCATATTTACGTGAGTGCACCAGTCCATAACTCCCAAAAACAAGCAGCTTTTACTTGGAGTAAGAGCGATATCACCACATTTAAATTGCAATCCATGAAGTGGTTTTCTCCTATTGAAATACACAAATGAAGTTTTTTTGTAAATTTCCAATGAGGTTGTTTCTGTAACACCAGTTTTTGAATCTATGAACAATACTGCCAACTTTAAGCCGCAGTTCATCCACGGTATTAGCTGACACTGCCAATGATGTGTTATCTGCATATGTAACAACACATTCACTATCCAAATGATATTCTAGATCATTAGTAAACAAAATATAAATCAAAGGGCATAAGGGGGACCCTTGAGGTACGCCAAGTTTGTTATCGAATTCATTAGAAAACTGATTGGTTACCTTTATAATCATTTTTCTATTTTTAATAAATGACAAAATTACATCATTGACCTTGTCACGGATACCCATACTAAAAAGTTTAGTTTTCAGGAATTCATGGTTGATTGAGTCAAACGCGTAACTCAAATCGAAATATATACCGACAACGTATTTGTTGTTATCTAGCTTGTCATGAACAAATTGTATAAATTCAGTAGATTTTTCTCTTTGATAACCATGCTGACATTTAGCTAGCAGATTAAACTTTACAAGGTATTGCATAAGTCTAGTGTATAACAATCGTTCTATTATTTTTGATATGGATGAAATAATAGATATGGACCTGTAATTAATAATAGTATAAGGATCTCCCTTTTTTAATAGAGGATGAACTACAATAGTTTCTAGACTATCTGGGTATACACCCTGATTAAATGATAAGTTTATTATGTGTACTAAAGATTCACAGATATAAGGCATAATTTCCTTTAATATTTTTGAACTAAGCCCATCAAGGCTAGTTTAATTCTTATTACATATTTGTCTACACACATTGTTAACTTCATTTACATCAGTTGAAAGCAAAACCATTGAATTAACTGTTGATGGAGATGTCGTACATTCATTAGATAGATTGCTAAAATGTTTAACAAGCTTGTTCTGAGCCAGCTTTGAGAAATAGTGTCCAAAGCTGTTTGCTATTTGCCTTGTATCTTTTACCAAAGAATTATCGATATTTAGGACTTTCTTTCCTTTCCTTGAATCTATTTAACTTTTTTTAACTATTGACCAAACAGCTTTGGTCCTGTTATCCGATGTCATAACGACCGAAGTATAAAAAGCTTTCTTTGCTTTACTAACTTTTTTCTTATATTTATTTTTAATTCTCTTATAGTAGTCCGTAAATTCCTCATTTTGTAATTGTTTGCTTAGTAAGTACAGATTTTTAATCATTTTACTTTCTTCAATGATTTCCGGAGTTACGCAGTTGAAAACTTTCTTTTTGGCAGTACTATTTGGTGAACAAATTTTTATGTTACGTATTGGACAATGCAATACAAAATAATATGACAAAGTTTGCAAAAAATTATCATATGCTAAGTTAGTTTACTGACAAGTAAAAACTTTCTCCCAATCAATTAAACTCAGTGAAGCCTTGAAAGCACAAACGTTCTGCTCACAAAGATTCCGCCTTTGCACAACTTGTTCGTTTTTAGAAGAAGTTACAATAGAATTATTTATATTGTATATAATGTAGCCGACTGGACCGTGTGATCCGAAATTCCTGAATCTAATATGCCAGTATCAAGCTTCATAATATTAGAAGCAATATAATCTATTGAAGTTTTTGAATCTTTATAGATACGAGTTGGTTGGCCATGTAAAAATGATGTCATCTCAAAAGCTTCAAAAACATCATAAAGCATGCGCTTACTTATACTATCTATTAAATTATCAATATTTAGATCTCCTAGTAAAATAACAAAGCGTTTTTTTTTTGGGAAACCTCATTTAAAATTAAATTTAATCTTTCCGTAAATAAACTAACAGAATCTAGACTAACATTTGGCGCTCTGTATATTACAATAACACACTTATAAGAGTCGCAATTTACAGAAAATTGTATGCCAACAGCTTCAAAGATTTTTTCAATGTTATAGGAGGTTATTTTTTGTACTTCACTAATTTCCATAGAATTCTTAACATAAATTGCCACTCCTCCCGACTGATAGAAAGGCCGATTGAACTGAGCAGCTTATATCCTTTATATCCTTCCAGGTGTACTTGAGCGGATTTTGTTAGCCAATGCTCTGATACATAAAATATATCAGGATTAAGATCTTTTAATAAAATTTCCAGTTCATTCACTTTATTAGAAATGGGCTGCAAATTCAAATGCAGCATTTTGATATCACGAATACACACATTATTATCACCTGTCTTTACTTTGATTTGTCATCCAAAGCTAAAGGATTAGCAATCACTAAGCTTTTCTTTTGTAATTTGTCCGGTGTCTGCCTAACCAATTCTTTGGGCTAACTATTAAGAGATGCCGAATATGGTGTAGACTCGAGCAGGGTCTTGGAAATGAGGCGTAGTGTTTGCTAATTCCTTAGATATTATTAAAAGGCTATAGTAAAATATCCACACTGAATTTAAGGCGTTTAATAGTTATTAATATAACAAGAATATTATACGATTTATAATAGTCGAGGACGTTCCTAGGTGACGAGGCGCAAGCCGAGTCAACTACGCAACGTCCGAGTCGGTTTAAATCGCAAATATTCGAGTTATATTTCAAGCTTTATCGTATCATTGACAACAATTCATGTACACAAATAGTGTTTGTTTATATTATGTAACTAACGAATTATGAAGTTGCTATGTTATTATGTTATGTAACTAACGAATTATGAAGTTGGAAGTTGCTATGTTATTATGTTATGTATAATTATTAATAAAAGTTTAATATAAAGTTGTCTTTATCATCAATGATACGATAAAGGTATAAAAAGGTATGCGTTTTCCTTTGCTCTTCTTATTAAAAAATTAACAAAGTTTATCTGTCTCATTGATTAGGAACTTCCTACTATTGTCAGAAATATTTGCTATAGTTTTTCGTTTTTAATTTGTCTTTAATTGCCAAATAAATATATTTGCTGTATAGCTGTAAGTATTATTTTGTTCGATATGTAAATGGTATTTTCTTTGAATACTGATTGTTAATTGAGTGTAATATACTATCGAATAACGTGTTTTTCCTGTCATAATAGCATTTTACCTCACTCATCGACCGTCAATTTTTTACAGCTACTGAACAAATCAAGTTGAATAGTTAAATGTGTAGAGCTTATCAAGTTTTCTGTTCCAGTAATTAGTTATGTTCATTCAACATATACAGTAAATTATGATTCATAACAGGAAGTTTACAAAAAATAACAAGTAAATAGTGCATTCTCACTTGCTTATCAGTGCATTATTTCAACCGAGCTGCTGAGTTGTTTCTTTGTTAAATACCGACTTTTCATTAATTAAACCGCAATGTTTAAACGTAGTGCTAGAGATGAACCAAATAAAACAATAAAAAATCGCGTCCCAAAAGACATTACGTAAACTTTCGGAAGTATCATTTTTCAAAGGTGAGAAATTCCCGCATTTGAACTTGACCTAGCAAAGAGCCAAGCATAATTAATTCGCTCTTCTCGAACAGCGACTTTCCCTCGAAACCAGCTTAACGTTCCGGTTCCATTAAAAAAATCATCCAAAACCTTTTTACTATTCGATATGACACCGACTTTTACTACAAAGTCGATAACCTTGCCCCAAAATACGGTTATTACGAAACCGAGGTTACGTAACTGCCGAAAAAGTCATTAACACCTGTTGAAGTTCGCTTTTAACGCTGGGTTACAAGAACCAGGAGAACAGAAACGCGAGGAGCTCCCTCTCTCTTTCACACCTGTATTCGAATATCGTCTGATATTATTAATCCACGAATGCTTACTTTTACCGCGAGTTTACTCAGGTATTTCGTAGCTCAACAGGTAGGAGATTTTATGCAAAGAGTTTTGAACTTCCGCCACTCTTACCAGGTTATGTTTGCCTGGTATCGTGATGGTGAAACGACGCAGGTACGGGAAGTTAGTAATTTTTTTACGGATTTTATTGCCTCTTACCTTAGCACATTCTGTTGATAAAACATGTGCTACTTTTTCAAATTAGCTATTGTTTGTTGCGGTGCGGATCATCGATTTTACTTCCGCTTCGTCTTACATCTCGTAAATATCAGCTCGGTTGAATCTCACCGGTAATTAATCTCTTGTTTCAGTGGAAAAACTCGTTTTTACTCACGGGGACGTTGAAAAACGCTTACGTTTAATGATTAATCATGAAGAGGGAGTAGTTGCCTTGCTTGTTGCTTGGTTCGTGTAATAACAAAAACACGCGAGTTTATGTCCATATGCATACGGTATGGATATTACCAATGTAAAGGACATCAACATTTTAAAAATATGCACAATTTTGTTTGACAGTATTGAATGTTTACGTATTATTATGTAAATAACTGATAATGATACTTTTTAAGCAAAATATTTTTAGGATTTTATTGCATTGGTATTTCTCAAATAAATGATTATGTATTAAATTGGGAAGAACCGTGCCTTTCGTTTGTAAGCTGGTGACAAGAAGAGTTTTATTAAATTTTAAAATACAACATACTTAAAGGCTTCAGGTGATAAAAATTTAACATTTATACTTAAAATTTATAATATTACTTCTCTCACTTAGGTTGTGTTTATATTTCCATTTTAATTAAATTTTTGATTGGTATTTTGGTAACTAACGTCACAAACATACAAAGATATGGATTTAAAAGTAAAATATACATACTCGTACATACAGGTTATACACGATGAGTGAAGCATACCTGTTTTCCAACATGTTTACAAGTTAAAAAAATGGCGTGCACAATGCTGGGTCAAAACTACTCCATTCTAAGCTGATGGATTTTCGATTAAGCAATGTACCACCCTCGTACAGTTCTAATAACTTAAGATATGCTTTGAGTTATTCACTAATTCACCTCAAACATCAATAGACTTGATATACTTGTAGAACGAAAATATTCTGACGTTAAACAAATCACAAGTTCGAATTAATTCTTGGTTTCGTACATACTTCTTATTATAATGTTGCAGATTCGATAGTCAAGACAACTCTGAAAATTTTCGAAATTGTACGAAAGAGTTACATTGGCTAATTTGAATTCGTCAGCTTAGGATGGAATTGGTTTATCTACATTCTACGTCATTGTTCGTATAGCATACAGTGTTTTAGCACTTTGTTTAATAGGAATTAATCATAACTTTCGTATTTTAAATAGAAAACCCTGTACATTTATATATTTTAAGAATTGATAATTAATTTCGGAGACATTAGCCTAATAAATTTTTAAAATTAATATAATATGTATTCGGAAACTAGTTTTAAGAAATTTTATGTACCTACTTAATCAGTATTTATTTCTGCTATCAAAATGATTTAGATACCCAATGCATAGAAAATACCTGAGATAACACCAACTTACATTTCCCATAAAAAGTTCTATAATCATCGATTCGAAAAGGTTTTTAAAAATTAACAAATAAATATTAAGCTGAAATAGAAATTATGAGATTTTAATAAAAATTTTAATAAATTAAAAGCATATTTTAAAAATGTACTTTAATATTTTTTTAAATTTCCTATTCGATTTACAGGGTGGAGGCTATGAGAGAATACGAGTTCCAAAAAATGAGGGGAGGGGAAAAGACCGGGAAAAGAGATCAAAATAAGTTTTTGTATAAATATTAAAATCCAAATGTAATAAATTGTAAAAATATAACTTACACAGGATGCCCATTTTTGTAAGTTCCGAAGATAACTTTTTTATTTAAAGTTACGTCAAAGGTTAAATTCGCAAAGTTGTGCAGAATTAAAAGGAAAGTTTCATGCTGAATTCAGTTTTGGAATGAATCCTCACATTTTTGAAATAGGTATTTTTAAAAAACAAATAACTGCTAATTTTTTCAATGTCATGTATTTTCGTAACATCTTCTTTTTCTTCTTCCTTTTTGTAGGCTAGTCTGTGGGCATCTTTGGGCTTATAGCATGTTTCTTTCAACATCCAATTTATCTTATACCGGGTGGTGCGTTGCCTCACGCACCATAGGGATTTCAATGGTAATTTTTTAATATGTAATTATTTGCTTCCCTAATTATTTTAGACCAAAAGTGTAATTAAGTTTTTTGTAGAGAAAAAAATACTGCAACGATTGATGCTATTCTACACAATTTTCGAGTTTCGTGTAACAGAAGAACTGTGGGGATTAATTCTTGCACTTCGACAAAAATCACTAATGCCATGAAATTTTTGAAACAGAGGGGTGGATCTATGACACTGTTATAGCTCCACCCCTCTGTCATAATGACAGTTTGAAATTATTTTTCAATACAAAAAATGTAACTTTTTGGCCTTGGTAAACAAATAACCATTATTCAACAAATTGAACAGGAAGGGAAATTACTTTTTAAAACAAACTTAACGGAAAATAAAATTATTTTATGTGACTATTCAACTCATATGTCATCTGTCAAAAATCGACCAATCAAAATGCAAGATTTGACGTTTTTGAGTCAATCAAAACGAATTGTATCGACAATTTTCAGTAGAAAAAATTGTCGATAAAATTTCACTAGTGATACGAATCGACAATGTTTTGAAAACAGTTTATTGCTAGTTATATCCCACAGAGAACAATTTTCATGTAAACAAAGTTGAATGTGGACTAATTTATGAAAAATGATTCGATGGAAATGATTCTTTTTCGTTGAATAGTCCCTCAAATACCATTCGTGGTCAAAGAATTGTAGATTATTTTTGCTGTAAAATCACTCATGTTCCTTGTGATTGCGAATACCACTCGTACTGCGCACTCGTGATATTCATATGCAAGCACAAGGAATATTCGTGATGTTACAGCAAAAAAATAATCGACAATTCTTTGACCACTCGTGGTATTGTAAGTGACAATTTTAACAAGTGCAATTAACTGGTAAGCCAGACTGTTTCAGTAATTCCAAGGCATCAGTAATTTTTATCAAAGTGCAAGAATTAATTTTCATAGTTTTTCTGTTACGGAAAAATTGAAAAACTGAAAAATAGCGACATTGGATTGGGTATTTTTTTCTCTACAAAAAATATATTTGCACTTTTGGTCTAAAATAATTGGGGAAGCAAATATTTACAAATTAAAAATTTACCATTGAAATCCCTATGGTGCGTGAGACAATAAACTTTCATGGCATTCTCGATTTTCGAGTTACGACACAAATCATTAAAAAGCTTATTTTCTCTCCTTTCCGGCTTTTCCTAGCTTCGTAATTAGCTTGCTCTTCATCATTATATCATCATCATCTCAGCCGTTCGTCATCCACTGCTGGATGTAGGCCTCCCGTAAACATTTCCTAGTTGTCCTGTTCTGAACGATTTGATGCCATTTCTTTCCTGCGACCGTCCTTATGCCGTCTACCCATGTACCCATCGTTTCTGGGGCCTGCCCACACTTCTTGTAGATGTTCTTGGACGCCGCTGAATCATTTTGTTGGTCCATTTATCCTCTTTATTACGTCATTACGTGCAATGTGTTCTGCCCAGCTCCACTTTAGATGTGCCACTCTTTCTACTACATTTGTAACTCCTATTCTTCGTCGAATAGCGATGTTTCTTATTCTATTTCTAATGCTTACGTTAAGCATGGTTCGTTCCATCGCTCTTTGAGTAATTCTTAGCTTTTCAGCGCTTTTTTCTGTTAGAGTAACAGTCTCCAAGCCGTATGTCAGAACTGGTAGGACACATGAATATTTTTTTTTCTTTTTAAACAAACTGGGATCTCTGGGTTTCTAAAAATCATTCCTAATCTCCCAAAAGCAGCCCAACCAAGTCTAATTCGCCTCAGTATCCCTGATTTTTGGTTTTCTTTCCCTAGATAAATATATTCGTCTACCGTTTCGATGATGTTCTGTTCTATTGAAAATTGTTTGTCACTGAGGGTCATAAGTTTTTATCCTATCTGTTTGGCGGTTTGATTTACTTGAATTAGCATGCTTTGAAGTTCTTCGACATCTGAATTTATTAGTATTATGTCGTCCGCAAAACGCAGGCGACTCAAGTAATTTCCGTTTACATTTATGCCTTTGTTGTCCCATTTCGATTTTTTAAAAACATTTTCCAGGACCGACCGACGTAAACAATTTCGGGGACATTGTGTCTCCCTGTCTAACTAACACCTCTCTGAATGTGAATTTTGTTCGTCTTTTTATCTTCATCTATTTCAATCTGAGATGTAGCATTTTTATAGATATTTTTTATGAGCGCCGTATATCTAGAATCTACCCTGGCATCATTTAGTGCTTCGAATATTGCCCACAACTCGAAGCATCGAATGCTTTCTGAAAGTCTGTAAAAGCCTTATGAATAGGTAGGTATATTGTTCTCGACACATTTTTCTATCAGAGTACGTACAATTTGTAAGTGGTATATGGTGCTATAGCCCTTTCTAAAACCTGCCTGTTCTTCTGGTTGATAAAAGTCTAGTTTATTTGTAATTCGATTTGTAATAGTAGTTTATACAGAGCAGGCTTATAGGACGGTAGTTCTCTATATTTGCACTATCACCTTGCTTGTATGGCAGGATAACCACTCCATTTTGCCAATTTGATGGCATTTCTCTTTCATCTAAGCATCGATTTAGAAGTATTTTTATGGCGTCTAACAGTATGTCACCCCCTAGTTTTATCATTTCGGCGGTTATATGATCTTCTCCCGGGGATCGCCCATTCTTCATTTGTCTCAGTGAGGCAATAATCTCTTCAGCTGTGATTTCAGGTATGTCTCCTGAATTTACGTTAATAATTGTTTTTTCGTCTTTCTTTTGGGCTTCTTTTGATATTGGGGTTTTTGAGGCATATACATTTGCATATGTTTTGGAGATTTTCGTTATTCCGAAGATTTCTGTTTCTACAGCTCCATTTGAGTTTTTCATTTTTGTCATCCTGGATTTGCCATTTGATAGCTTTGTACGTAACGCTCTCATGCTTTTATTATTTTCTTTTGTTTCTTTAATTGTGTTATTGTTGTATCTTCTTAGATCTCTCCTTATTTCTAGTTTTATGACTTTACTTATACTTTTGTGCTCATCTGTTCCTCTAGATAGCGTTTTTCTCTGTTCTATAAGTTTCATTGTTTCTATACTTATCTTTTTACTCCTGGATTGGTTTTTTTCTCTGTGTGCATACCTTTTCGTAGAGATTTGCATATCTCTTGTAATTTTGTCGGCTAAATTATCTAATTGAAGATTCTTCAAATTTCTAACTGGCTTACTTACTAACTTACAGTGAGAGATAAACAAATGCAAAATAGCAGAATATTAAAGGTTTTCTTAGATAATTTAGGTATATTTCTGATTGTTGCTATTGTTTTATATTGCAGTTACCTTGTATAAATGAATACGGTGGTTATTTATTTATTTTTAAAAATTATTGATAAGTTTATCATTAAACAGAGAAGATAATAACTAATAATATTTTCAGTAATGTTAAATTAAACTACTCATTCCATTAAAAAAATGTAAATTTGTGTTATAATTCGAAAATCAAGAGTATCTACTATGCAATTGTTACTAAGTTTATCGAATTCTATATAAAATGAGGGGCAAGAGAGGGTTTTTTACTTTTGCACTAGATTACATAATTATGAAAACATACCAAACTGAAAAAAACTGTAAAATTTTCGTTTTTCAAAATATTGTGGTCTGAAAAATCATCAGATTCGCCTTTTAATTTTGTGAAACTTTGCTAATTTAACCTTCGATATAAGTACAGCTACTTATGTAAAATAGTTACCTATAGGTACAACTTTGTAAAATGGGCACTGGGTATAGTAAATAAACAATTCTTTGGTTGACAAAGTTCATAATAACTTCGATATAAAAATGACGTTATTTCTAGTTTTAAAATTATATAGCATGTATAGGAATTTTACATCATCCTATAACGTTATCATGCTAATAACTCCTTAGCAACGAGTTATGTTATGATACATTTAACAGCACTAGTGCTGTAATAGCTATTTATGCAACGAGTTGCAAAATGATGGACTTTTTATCACCATGCGTGAAATTGTTCGTCGAGGCGAAGCCGAGATGAACAACACGCCATGTGATAAAAAGACATGTTTTGCAACGTGTTTCATACAAGATTTTATCCAATTCAGATAACAAAATGTAAATGCCACATCTTCTTAAAAAAGGAGTTGGGTCATCGTGATAAAATGGGAGTGATAAAATGGGAGCATATTTTGTAACTAGTTACAAAATGAACCACTTTTCGCAATTCAAATCCTTTTTTTGTAACTAGTTACAAAATGGGAGCATATTTTGTAACTAGTTACAAAATGAACCACTTTTCACAACTAAAATCAATGTCGAAATGTTGACATTTCGTAACTGAATTGGATAAAGCTTATAACAGCACGATATGGCTGATTTACGTTACTATTTATGAATTGTCATTGAACTGTCATTGAACTGTCATTGAACTGTCACTGAAAATATATTTTTATTTTTTGAAAAAAGTTATTATAGGATGATATAAACCGTGTTACGACACGCGTAACGTTATTTGCTGGTTACATTACTCGAAGATTCGAACATTGACTTCTGCACAGTAAGGACGTGCTGACGCCTGAGTGTATTAAGTGTATTAAGTTTAAGTGTGAAGTGTTAGGTGTCGACCGCAAGGTGAAGCCCTGCGGTCCAGTGTTTACATTAATTTAGAATCTTCGATTTACCGAGTGGATTAGAAATAAATTAAGTGGGCCGCCATGTACGGCGTGCCAAACTTTGGCTCCCAGTACCAGCTGAACCCAGAAGTGAATATGGATCAAGTTCAAAATAACTGTATGTATCAACAAGCTCTTCCTTCGTCTTATCAACATCCATCTCCAATGCCGTCTCAATCTATACCGCAAACCTCCTTGCCTCAAATGCAAAATCCTCAATGCATGCAATCTTTGCAATCACCACTGCCTATGAGTCAGCAGGATGGAGTTATGCCAATGCAATTAAATGGAGAACAGGAATGGCAAATACCAAATTTAAGAAAACATAAACGAAATTCTACAGAGCAACAATGCACGAAACAAAAAAAGTTAACAGACTCCTGGCTAAGTGCTCCGCAAACTTCAAACAGATTTGAGTCGCTATCAGACAATGAAGACATTTCTGAAAGCAGTGCAGCACCGAAAGAGGTTAGACCACCACCCATATTTGTTTATGGTGTTCATAACCTAAAACCCCTAACAAATACGCTAGATGTTCATGCTAAAGACAATTACGTCATCAAGTTAATTGGTAACGCTCAAGCCAAGATTCAGTTAAACGAATCTAAAGTTTACAGTACAATTATTAAAATTCTAAAAGACAAAAATACGGAATTCCACTCTTTTCAACATAAACAAGAAGAAGGAAGTTCAGAGTAGTGTTACGCAATATGCATCCTACTGTCGATATTAAAGAACTATCGAATGAAATCAACAAACAAGGACATAAAGTTCTTAACATATATAATATCAAACATAGGGTCAATAAAACGCCCTTGCCTCTGTTTTTCGTAGAGCTTGAACAAAGCCCAAATAACAAAGAGATCTATAATATAGAATCATTAATGAAACTAAGAATCGTATTCGAACCTCCACACGTCAAACGTGAAGTAATACAATGTTTAAACTGCCAAAGATTTGGCCATTCCAAAAACTACTGCCATAGGACACCAAGGTGTGTCAAATGTTCAGGAGAACACCTAACTAAAAACTGTGAACGAAAAGAGAGGAGCAAAAACGTCAAGTGTGTTAACTGTCAAGGTAACCATCCTGCAAACTACAGAGGGTGCCTAGTGGCCAAGGAAATACAAAGACGCAAATTTCACCCACTTCGACCCAGACAAATCTCACAATCAGTCCAACCAGGCATATCATACGCTCAAAAAACAGCTGACAGAAACCAACAACTAGAACAAGTAGACGCCCTACAACAATCACAAAATTGGAATCAACAAACAGAAAACAAAATCGAAACAATGATGATGAAGTTAATGCAACGAATGGACACCATGCTCAATCTGCTCACGACCATGATTTCTAAATTACCGTAATGGCTCAGTTTCTAAATATTGTACTTTGGAATGCCAACGGTCTGGCGCAACATAGCCAAGAAGTTAAAATATTTTTAATAAACAACGACATCGATATCATGCTTATATCCGAAACCCATTTTACACAAAAATCCTACATGAAAATACCAAAATATTCCATTTACTTAACAAATCATCCTGACGGCACAGCTCATGGCGGCACAGCAATAATTGTAAAGACCTCTATCAAACATTTTATGAGTCATCAATATCAATATGATCATCTACAGGCTACGTGCATTGTAGTGGAGGAAGTCAACAGAAACATAACATTCGCTGCGGTATATTGCCCTCCAAAGCACACGATTAAGAAAGAAAGCTTCGAACAGTATTTCAACACTCTCGGGAAACGCTTTATCTCTGGTGGATACTACAATGCAAAAAATCAGCAATGGGGATCAAGATTATCCGTACCGCGAGGTAGAGAACTACTTAAAGCTATCAACGAGAATAACCTTAGCTTTTCATCAACTGGTGAACCTACCTATTGGCCTTCCGATCCTCGGAAAATTCCTGACTTATTGGACTTTTGCGTTACAAAGGGAATAGGAGCAGGTAACATAAAATCAACATCATGTTTCGACTTATCTTCGGACCACTCTCCTGTAATTATTACATACAGCAGTCAAGCACTGAAAACAACAAAACCCATTAGAATTCACAACAGAAACACAAACTGGGATTTATATAAAGAATTCATTGACGATAAGGTCCAATTAAATATACCTCTAAAATCAGAAAACGATATTTACAATGCCGTGGAAAATCTCAATCAAGCAATACAAACTTCTGCTAGAGACGCTACTCCAAATCATGAGAAACAACAAGATACTGAAGTCTGCTCTGCATTGGTTAAACAGAAAATATTTGAAAAAAGAAGACTTAGGAAAATATGGCAGAACACCAAACATCCAGAAGCTAAAACTAAATTTAACAAAGCAGTTCAAGAACTGAAATCTCTTCTGTATAAACTCAAAAATCAAGCAGTACAAGAATACTTATCCGGGCTCTCTGGAACAGAAGACACTAATTATTCTTTATGGAAAGCTACCAAAAAGTTAAAACGCCCACAAACTACAATTCCACCCATCAGACTGTCAAATGGGAAATGGGCAAGAAGTTCTAGGGAGAAGGCAGACGCCTTTGCCAATCACTTACTACAAGTTTTTCAACCTTTTCCTCGGACTTGTTCATTAGAAGAAGAAAGAAGCATTCATGAACTTGTTGAAAGAGACACCGAATCAACAGAAACCATCAAACCGTTTAAAGTAACTGAAGTTGAAACAATAATAAAAAACCTAAAACTAAATAAAGCTCCAGGACACGACCTTATTACGGCCAAGTCTCTAAAAGAACTACCTGAAAAAGGACTGAAGATCATTACATATATATTTAACGCTATTCTAAGGTCAGGTTCCTTCCCACAACAATGGAAAATAGCTCAAATCATCTTAATTCCAAAACCTGGAAAGAATCCCGAAGAAACTTCGTCATATAGACCCATCAGTCTCCTTCCTGTCGTAGCTAAAGTATTCGAAAAACTAGTTTTAAAAAGAATGAAACCAATCCTCGAAGCTAAAAATCAATTACCCGATCATCAATTCGGATTCAGAGAAGGACATGCTACTATCGAACAGGTCCACAGAATTGTCACAAGAATCAACCACGACCTGCAGCTAAAGAAGTACTGTTCGGCGGTCTTCTTAGACATCAGGCAAGCTTTTGACAAAGTGTGGCATACTGGATTGCAATATAAAATCAAAAAGGAACTACCAGCCTTCTATAAAATTTTGAAGTCGTACTTAGAAGAAAGACGCTTTCAGGTGAAATTCCAAGAAGAACTGTCACAACTCCATCCAATTCGGTCAGGTGTTCCGCAGGGCAGTATTCTCGGACCTGTGCTGTATCTAATATATACCGCAGACCTTCCAACAACAAGGCAGGCACTAGTGGCAACCTACGCCGACGATACGGCCGTGTTAGCTTCGCATGTGGATCCAAACACGGCCTCTCAAATCCTGCAAAGGAACCTACAAAAAATTCAAGATTGGTTAAAGATATGGCGCATACAAGCAAATGAAAACAAATCCGTCCATGTTACTTTTACTTTGCGTCGAGAAACGTGTACTCCGGTTACCCCAGCAAGACAGCGTTAAATATTTAGGAATTCATTTAGACAGAAGACTTACCTGGAAGACTCATATATGGAAAAAGAGGGCACAACTTGGAATAAAGTTTCGACAATTGTATTGGCTAATAGGCAGGAATTCTCAACTTACAACGCATAATAAGCTTCTACTTTATAAGTGCACCATTAAACCTATTTGGACGTACGGTATCCAGCTCTGGGGGACGGCCAGCAATTCCAATCTCGAGATTCTTCAGAGATTTCAAAATAAAGTCTTAAGAACAGTTATCAACGCACCTTGGTACGTACCAAACTGGCTAATCCAACAAGAGTCAGAGAAGAAATTAAAAACTTCAGCATAAGATACCAGGACAGACTTCGAGTGCACACCAATCAACTAGCAGCAAACCTGCTAGTACGATCAAACATGTCACGTCTAAGAAGATCTGAACCGATAGATCTTCCAACCAGATTCAATTAGTAATTTTTACACGATACTTTGCATATTGAAAATATTTAGTATATTAGTATATTATTTAGTATATTAGTTAGAGTTAGAGTTAGAAAATTAGGTTAGAAAATTAAGTAATATTAAGTAATCTTTGGAAAGAGTGTTTTCATTGGAAAGCTCTCTTGCATGTCATTCATTATACCTTTGTTAAATCATTTACTGAATGTTACTCTTGTAATAGATTGTAAATACTCTTGGAAATATAATAAAAAAAAAAAAAACATTACTCGAGAATCAAACTTTTCTCTCGTAATGTAAAATGCATCATAACGTTACTAGTATCGTAAATTACTATAAAGAAATCGAAATTAGAAGGACATTTATATTTTTCCGAACTATGAATTTTCTTGAAAATATATTTTCTGCTTTAAGCATTTTATGTAAAATTTTCATCATCATTTACTTTAGTTACTAATTTTGATCTTAAGTCTTGTCGATTAGGCAGACACTGTTCATAAGAGAAAATACCTTTTCAGTTGCCGCATCAGCATCAGGAAGGCCAAAATACTACTAATTGTAAAAGTCTAATTTAATAATTCAAGTTAGTATGTGGACACATTTTTATAATTCGGTACAGAATAACAACTGAATTCGCAACAAATAGGTTTCCTATCGAAAAATTTAGCATACAGGCTCAATTGACATACATGTTACTTAATATTAAAAGGTAAACATTTTATAAAAATTTTGTTAAAAGCAGACGTTTTTGAAAAACAGAAATTATTCATTATATTTGGAATTTCGCAAAATTCTATTGAGAGGAACGAGGAACTTTTTGCCAAACCCTTCTGTAATGATGGATCTTAGCATCTAATTTTGGTGGTGTATTTGCACTTCCAAAGCTGAACACTTTCGTTTTGTAAATAGAGTAGGTACACTGTATGCTTTTACTGTAAATTGTACAAAATTAAATGTTGTTTCTGTTGATGCATGCGTTACTGAAGTTACGAGTTGTAAATCCCATTGTGTGCTCAAAATTAGAATTTATTTTGACAAAATAACAGGTAAATTGTGAAAAATTCGGTTAACTAATAAAACTTTGTGAAAAGGCTAGACATAAACCAAAAGATAAAAAGACATTACAAAAAAAAATTTACTAACATTGAACGCGTTCCTACACTAAAGCCTTAGAAAATTAATAAATTACACCGATTGCAATTACAATATGTAAAACAGGGCTTTCTTCATGATTACATTTTGTAGTCAGCCATACAAATAACAACTGAATGCCAAAACAATTTTCCAACTAATTTAAATAAGGTTGTTAATAGTATTTTAAGAACTATACATTTTTCCAAAGCCGAATTAGTGATGTTTGTTCTTGAATAATAATGTAACATGAGTTTATATTAGCATCCCGTATTTATAGAACGAAGTAACTAGACAGAAGACCAATACCAACACGAAATACCCTGTATAATGGAAATGTTTTAAAATTGTGTTGTGTATATAACAATTTCTTAGTCGTATATTAAAGCTGCTATTAACCAAGCACGGAAATATGGACCACCCTGTATTAAATTCGTGCAGTCTGCAACTTTCTAATATACATAGTTATTAGTTTTTTTTTTAAATTACATTAAAGCTACACTTCTGAACAAACACGTTTTCTTATTTTGTAGTTTGTTCAATTACTAGGCCGATCCTAGGCTTGCATGTGCGAAGCATTTCAAAGCACATCCATTGCCATAATTATTTAGAATTTTGCCCGATCAAGAGGACTTCCACCTATGGCAGGGATCTTAATCTTAGTAAATATTACATTAGTACGACACCCACTGTTTTACCTTTACCTTAAAGCTTGGGGATTGATTTTATATCAGGTCTTGTATGTCCGGAGTGCGAATCGAACCTCAGACTTTTGGATTACAAGGTATAACCTTTACGTTACTCAGATCGACAAAATCTTTTCTTTTAGCCATATAATGTTAATAACCAAAAAATGTTTGCACAATTAATATGTTTGATCTTAATCAATTTATAAACACTTAAAAATTAAAATAAGGTTTCAAGTTTTAAACTCTACTAACATCGTGATTTTGTATGATTCTGCTAATTAACTTATTTTAATTTAATCCAAACAAAACCTGTCATGCATTCTAAAATGTATAATTATTAGATTAATATGTTAACTGTTAACTTCGTTAACTTTCTGTTTACATTTTGACAGATTTAATTTAGTTGTAACATTCTTTTTAATTAGCTAAAGAACATATGCACACGCCAAGATTTGCAGTACTTCTAAACGCACGATTTTGCTCACTTCATTTGTAAAAATGCAAAAATACTGCTTAAAGCTAAATAAAGCTAAATTAACTCGCGTACAAGGCAGAAACTAACGAGCATCTTCAACGAAAAAAGGCCATCGAAGCAGTTTCAGTTTTATACGGGGAATAATTTTTAAAACGTCAGAAAAGGATTTTAACACGTCTTGATTAAATGTTAACATTCGTTTAATTAACACAAACCGTAGATTAAAATCGCTTTAACTTTAACAAATAATTTACATACTTATCTCTGGTAGAATTATTCGAATGCATTAAGTTTGCGTCAAAACCAACTCTTTAATATAATTTGGAATGCATTTAAGTTAACATAAAATGGTGCGTTTATTTACTTGCAATTAATCTGGATTAGTTTAAAACGTGGATTATAAATGTTTTCGTTGATAATTGTTGGATCGTTCGTCAAGATTTGCTTAAGACATGTTATTAGAAAGTTATAAAGGTATTGTCGTAGGAGTTATAAAACCGAGTACTTGGATTTTTACTGTGTTTGATTATTGAAAAGAGTAAATGATAACGAAACTGTGTCATTTATTCCGGATGCGATTGGACGATCCGGAAAGTGTAGGTGTGTGTGGGTTTGATAGGAAGTCGATATATGGCATAAAGGAGAATCTGGCGCTATAGATACCGTTTAAAATAAGTAAGATTTTTACTTAAAGGTGTTACTCTAATTGTCCATTCAGATTTATTGTTAGAATCTACGAAAATTTGCTAAGTTATGTTATTATTTAACTGCGAATTATTTATTTTGTTGTAATTTGTAAGAAGTGTGCTTGATCAATCAATCAGTAATATTTCGATTATTATTTATTAATCGTGCTTCTGCACTCGTATTTATTATAAAATACTTTAACTCTAACGAATTTTCGTTAAGAAAAATCAAATCGTCGACCAAGGTTAAATCAAGGGAAACAATATTTATTAATTGGCCAGTCATAAAACTATAACAGAAATTATTGAAGTTCAAGGACCCTTTAATCAAATTCTCGATAGAACAGTTCGTTGTACTTGGAAATATTTAAGTTGAATCTTTTCTAAAAATTATTGCACCAAGTTAAATGGACGGAAAGTAATTTGGTCGTCCAAAATTACGGGGAACGTAGCAATTATTATGGCTATTTTAATTGCTGTTAAGTGTTAGGCTAGGAAGTTTAATGTTCCTGTTGTTTTGTAAGAATCTTCTCTTTGTCAATTTAGGAATTTAACTGCAAGTGTTTCTTTAAATAATGAACTTATTGGAAGTTTTAGTTAGTAAAAGTCAAAACTTAATTTTGAGTTATTTGAAGAATATTGTTCCTAACACGGAACATTGCCTTTATAACTACAGTATAATTCGGTTATAACGAGCACTGAAGGGAATAAAAAAAAATCTCGTTATATCCGGTATCTCGTTATAACAGTTTTTCGTTATTTTTAAATTTATTTTATCATAATACAAACACATATGGTGTAAAACAGAACACAAACATGTTTTAAGATACGACGTCATTTAAACATTTCAGAGTATAAAATAACACAACACAACAACACAAATAGTTAATAGGTTAGTTACAGGGGCGAAACTAGACCATTTCAGGGTGGGCGCGCGCCCCCTCTTCACCACTGATTGTAAAAAGGAAAACTAGTGCTTTTTGGAAATTTAATTTTATTTTTGATATCTCTCTTCTAATTGTACTAAATACAACAATAAAAATTGAAATTAATACGTAGAGGATATTAGTAGGTAGTTATTATGAAACTTGAAACTGTTGCAAACTTGGATCATTTTAATGCTTTATTTAGGGTTTCCGGTCTCGAGGTGGCTAATAGCTTTGATAACGCTTAGCTGACACATTTTTGGCAGACTTTCTTAGAATAATATAATATAATAATATATAATACAGTAGTGATTTATCTCGCTGTAACAGGATTTCGCCCAAAAATAGAAGCCGTAATAAGCGAATTCTCGCTGTATGAGATCTCGTAGTAAACGATTAAAACTAAATAGGGGTTAATGGCAAATCAATCAAGAGTCTGTAAAATTGTCGTTATAAGCGGAATCTCGTTATATGCGGTACTCGTTCTAAGAGGTTTCAACTGTATAAAGTTTTATATGCAATAATTTCGAATTTTCACTAAAATTTTGGTCAAACTAATTTTGTAATATTGCAATACTATGATTAGAGTGCGAATTTTTAAACATAATAAACTAGAAAATTGCGAAAATATGCATAGAAAAAAAAGAAAAACATTTGTAAATAACAATCAGTTTTAAAATACTCAACGTAAAGTAAATTAATTGCTGGTGCACATCTTTGTTTCTATCACAGAAAACCAATGCAACCTTAACACGACTCTTCACATTACATTTTTTTATTACAATTTGTAGTTCTTGCTCTTTCAAAAATTAATTTTATTTATACGGCACAAAATACGTGAATTTAAAATCTTAACTCTAAAAAATATAAAAAATAAGCAACGATATACATAAACATTTTTAAAGTTTCCGTGGTAAATTTTCTTTATTTCGGCTTGTAATTGAAGTATTCTTATATGTATTTTGCAATCAACAATCCTTCCACGCTCAAATGTCTTACAAAATTTTCCTTCAAAACAGATCATATTTTCTACAAACTTGTGTAACATTCACTTTTCAACAACAATCATTTATTAAACTTAATTGCTGCTCTTCCAGCTTTCCCATAGAATTACCTAAACACTTTTATAAAGGGACCTTTATAATTATGAAGAATACATTTTGCTCAACCTGTTTGGCTAGAATAAAACGGGCGCAATTATAAAATAAAGCAATTTTATAGAAATATAAAACTCCAATATAATAAAACAACTAAAACAAGAGCAATAAAAGGCAGAATAATGATACCCAAAAAATAGGAAACATATGGATGGAACATTATAGAAAATGTTATTTACAGAGGAAGGCAAGGCAACACGAGAGGAAGATAAGCAGCCAATACAACAAGAAGAGGGAAAAGAAAATCGCAGAGGAGAGGATATACAGGAAGAAATAAGAAAACTCAAAAATGGGAATGCTCCGGAGAAGACAGATAGAGGCAAACTGTTAAAATATAGAGGGCAGCAACTACACGCACAAATCAAGGAAGTTTTTCTAAAACTTTCTTGGCACAAATACATTATCTGATCAAACAAATATGGACGAATAATGTCCGAAGACTGGTATACTGGTATAATCACGCCCATACACAACCTTTATAAAAAAAGGAGATAAAGAGAACTGCAGGATCTACAGACGAGTAACCCTACTAAATGTTGCCTACAAAGTCCTGGCAAATTTGGTAAATAAACGATTAAAAACGCACGCTGAGAAAATGCTTAGGAGGCTTCCGACCGGGTAGATCAACTATAAATGCAATACATACATTGGAACAAATATTCGAAAAGACATGGGAGTACAATAAAGAAATGCACGTAATTTTCATCGACTTCAAAAACACTTTCGACACAGTCAATAGGAAAGAAAATAATGTTAAAAGAGATACCCAAAAAACTTAAGCTTAAAAATCAGAAGAGCCAAGGTGAGATTCCAAGGAGTAACAACAGACTCAATTGAAGTAAATAAAGGGGTGAAACAAGGGGACCCAATATCCTCAACAATATTTAACTTAGTACTAGAGGGCGTTGTAAGAAGGACAAAATTAGATAAGATAAACATCATGGTCAATCAGATACAAATAATAGAGCGTACGTAGACGATGTAACAATATTAGACATTACAAGAGAAGATCTAATAAGAGCTATAGAACGCCTGGATAAAGAGGCACAGAAAGTTGGTATGGAAATAAATGAAGTAAAAACAAAATATATGAGGAATAGGAAAAGAGGACGGAAATACACAAACCCATCTACAAACACAAATGTATACATTTTAAACGGAAAGACAGAGTTAGAGAAAGAATTTTAAAAGGAAATCAAACATACAGGAACAGGATTACTATTGAAAAGTAAATCTTTTATCATTATCTATGTGATGGAAACAATAACAATAAACAAAAAAGAGGAAGAAGATCTTAAAATAATGGAGAGAAACGTAATGAGAACAATATTGAGACCAAGTATAACAAGGGGTAGAGAAGTAAGACTGAAAAGAAACAAGGAGATAGAAGATGAACTCGGAGGAGGAAACATTGTAAGATAATAAAAGCATAACGATTACAATGGGTAGGATACATAATTACATAATGAGAAAAAAAACGACCGAAATGATCAGGAAGATAACACAGTGGATCCCAATATGGCCCAGGAATAGAGGCAGACCGAGGAAAATATGGAGGGATACCCTAGAAGACGATGGGAACAAAGGACTGGAAATCAAAATGCAAAGATAGGAGAGAGTGGAAGAAAATAACGCAGGCAGCCAAGACACCAACAACAGACTATAAAAACCAAAGAACAAGAGGATTAATCCACCTCGATAAATGGATTTTAAAAGGCATTGCGTTAACCATAATCCACGGCCTGATAATGTCTGGATAAAAATAAAAAGAAGACACGAAAAGGCATAAAATAAGAAATAAACCTAATAACCATAAAAAGTCAAAAACTGTATAAATCTGAATTCTTTCGCTACGAATCATATTTATTTGTAAATAATTTTGTGCTGCTATTGATTTCTCTGAACAGCATAATAGCTAGAAATCCTCAAACTAATTATGAGTTACTGAAAATTTTATTTGACTGTCAAAAGAGCCAAAGTATAATATTTTGAGTAATTTTCGTTAATACCTATGTGTTAAGTCAAAAACGATTCGAAGTATTCAATTATTAAGGAGTTCAACATGATGGTGTCCCTGCAAAATCACATACAATGGAAAGAAAGACGTTATAATGGGCTTGAGGGGCCCAATAAACTAGAATTGCAATTTAAATAAGTTCGATAAGTATTCTTGATGTTTTTTTAATTAATAGATATTTAAGTAAAATTTAATCTGGTAAAATAAACAACCTTGGGCAGAGATACAATAATTCTTTAAATGCAGAAATTCACTCGATTCTAATTAGTTTTTTTTTTTTATTAAATTTCATAATGTTGCAGCTTTAAAGTAAGTTTTCCAGTCTATTTACTTACTTATTTATTTGATTTTCTAGTATAATTTTCCAGTATAATTTTATTTCAGACTTCATTCTTAAAAATATATGTTGACTCCTGCTACCATTTCTACCTTAATATTATTCAACGATGTAACAATTTATCATCTCATTACTTATTCAACCAACCTTAACTTAATGATAGGTAGAAAAAAGCTCATAAATTTTAGTAACTAATAAGCCTATACAATTTTTGTCTAGTAGGAAGTCTAGACCTTTAGTATGGATGTCAGTGGCCGTTTAACCGATTTATTTTAATAAACATCACGATAGATTTTCCACAAGAATTTAAGTAAAATTAGCCTATTAATTTGTTTCTAGCGTAACATAAGAAAAGTTCAAGGAATTTCATTAAATAACCGTTACCTATTTCTTTTACTATGTTTATGCGTTTTCGAATCACGTTTTTGTCTTAAAGCTACGGTAAAGAATCCACGGTAAGCGTATCATTAGTTACACGCAAAGGCAATTTTAAGGTGACATGTCACTTGGAACAGAAACACCCGTTAAGTGGTGTGATGAAATACTTTTTAAACTCTTTCGACAAGATAATCAGGACAACTAAAAGAACTTGGTATGTTCTTCCCTGCAGGGACGAAAAAGAAACCTTTTAGGGTGAATCCTCTCTGAAAGATTGAATCTAGATTGTTTGCTTATCTTTAAAAAACAGACACATTTCAACACTCCATTTATCATTTAAAGAGGCCAAGTTTAGTTTACTTTAAGAAAATAACAGAAAAAATGTTTTTTAGGTCATCTGCTTCTTCAATTAATTATATTTAAAAGTTTAAAACAGTACGTAAAGTGTTGTTTTAGGATGTCTTTTAAATGAAAATAGGCAATAACGAAAAATATCCTGACCTTAAAAAGATCTTAATATTTATAGGGCATTGATTGCAAATATATGATAAATACCACAATCATTTCAATGCATATTTTTGGCATATCAACAGATATTCAGCTATTCAGCACATGATTTACATACGTTTTCAATTAGTTCAGAGACATTTTATTTAAGTTCTCTGAAGAAAGATTTAATTTTGTTATTTTGCTTTTATTTTTACTTATTCTTGGTTTTGTAACTATGACAAAGCAAAAGTGTTGTTTCATACTTTCATGCGTAAAACTAAGATACATTTTATTAACCTGGCGTATTCGTTAACTACAGTTAGCCAACTCTGCCTCCGGTAGTAACTATTTATCGTTAAAGTATGGACAATAATTTTAATCGAAATGGATAACTTCGTGTTCGACAATCGTACAGTTTTGAGAAATTGAACCTTCCGACCTTGTACACATTACATTACGTGCAGTCTCACGAGTTCACGTTTGTCAGATTTATTTAGCTCCGAGACCTCAATAACATAAATTTTGTTACCAGATAATTTATCCAAGCAGGTAATGAGAGAAGTGTAGAATAAAACTGCCCGATATATTTTGTTACATTAACCGGCTTCTCTGCACAAAGTAAGAATTTGCTCGTTTGTTACTAAGTTGCCAGGTTGTCGGTCGGATAAGAGAATACAAAGGGAAATTACCGTCTGATTAAGCATTGTAACTTTGCAAGTTAACGTCTAGAATAATATAACGTTCGCTTTTGGAAAAATAATTAAAAAACTGGTTCTAAAACCATATCTGTATATACAGTCCATCCTAGAAAAGTAATGTACGAAGAACGAATTAAATTTTGAAAGGTTACTAGAATTAATTTTTAATTAGGTAGTTCAAAGACCGATGAGAAACAGTAATAACACTTTAAACGTTTGTTTTAAAAATTAAGGTATTGACCAAGGACGTAATGGCCTTGTAAGGCACCGGATTTTTTTCCAATTATTCGCTACTTATGTGGTAAAGAAGATAGTTTATATAAATTAAGGCCCCCTTGGAAAAATATGCTTGATTTGACAGATTCAGCACGTCCCTTACATTTAAAATAAATTAGACGAGAAAGCAAGGGAAAAGGGAAAAGTCTCATAACACAGCCATTGAAAGGTTTGGTTGAGCATTTGTAAGCAAAACTTTTTGCCTGGTTTTAAACACACCAAATAGTAACATATCGCAATTGTCATTTTGCAGAAAGAAGGACGAATCGAAAACATGGAAATGGAATACTTTTTGTTCGTTCTCTATATGTTTTGGTTACCTGGCAGAAGTAAATAAAAATTATTCTGACCTTCGATGGTCTTTGGCAGTTCTTTAGTGGGCAGTTTGTAAAACCAGAAAGCGGTATATGGAACGTAAAGAGTATGTGTATGTGTGGTAAAAGTAAAGCTCAAAATGCAGTCAAATAGCAGTAAAATGAAAATTGGCATAATTGGAATTATTAGAGAAATACGCTGGCGTAAAATGAAAGGAGTTAAGAAACTAACAAAATTTTATATCGTTCTCTAGGCAGACAATAATTCCAGTTATTTCCAGCAATAATATCCAAATCTATGTTCGTACTGTTCGTAGCAACAAACGAAGAATAACGAGTAATGAAACTGACCGAATGCAGAGATGTCATCGATGTGGAAACAGGACGAAATTGTCACCTTTGTTCCGTTAGAGATAGATTTTAAATAAAGGTAATATTGTTGAACTGCCCCTTCACAGATTGCAGATGTTGAAATCACCAGCTCATACACCCATGAACATAATTAGAAATAAAATTTTATAGTAATCTGAAATGCTGCTGCAAATGGCAATACTCTAAAATTAGTTAAGACATATCCAGGCACAGAAGTCCCATTCAAACATAATACATTAGTCAGTAACATAGCAGTAAAGTTTAAATGAATATTGGAACAAATCAGCAACCAAACAAATGCTCAGGAAGGTGCTCATAAAGAGCTAGATTTGCTAGATCCATCTATGGGCATTGGTGAGAGGGGTTAAAACCGCATTTTTAAACGACTTTGTTATTATCCTTCATACCAAGGAAATGCCAACGCCTTAATTAGACGTTTTTGCAGGATGAGTTTGATCGATAGATTCATGTATACTGCTTGCTCCTTGTTTGTGTGCCCTAGTTTTTCTATGGACGTAGTGAGGTAGGGGTTAAAACCTAAAACTACATTCTTAAACGACTTAGCATCGCGAATTTTGTTATTATTCCTCATGGTAGTGAAATGTCAAAGCATTAGAAGTTTTTTCAGAAGCAGTTTGATTGATAGATATACGAATAAATAAAAGAAAGGGAAAAATGTATCCTGCTTGCTTCACATTCCTTAATGTACTTATTACATAGTTTGCGCATTAGTTTCAGTTCAAGTTTAAATGGGACTAATACAGTTATGGGGGTTACCCATAACTGCCATAGCTTCCATTATATTACCATCTGTAGGGTTTGTCACTGACTACACGCGTTCAAATATCAACCTCAGAGTGTGGGGGATTTTTACAAAAATAAACGGTGAGGTTCACATTACTTCAAATAAGCAATACTCGCAAATAACTGGAGTGATAAAAAAATTTACCATATATAAAACACATATTTGCAACAAATGAAAAACAGGGAAAGAATGATTGGCTTAGAAAATTTTAGACTGAAAGTCAGTATTTAAGTAGCGGTTTAAGGACTTGAGTGTAGCCATGCTTGGTTTAAGCCCTAATTTAAACCTACTTAAGCATAAGATTTAGCTTAAACCTGTTTCGAAAAATGATTAGTTACACAGGATAGCAATGAAGCTTAGCGAAATCGATTTACAAATCAAAAATCGATAGCGTGGACGAAAAAAGTCTGGATGACAGATAAATGCCAAGAAATAGAAGCCTCACAGAAGAAGCACAATGACTTCAACCTGCATAAGAACTTAAAACAATTAGGTACTACATACAAAAAGGAATTAACAGATATTGTAACTGATAAAAATTATGGAAAGAATATAGGTAACTAAATACAAAATCTGTTCTTGAATGTCTAAAGGAAAAGCAGTAAAAGCAATTTTGTAAAAGAGAAACCCCTTAGGCTGATGAAATTCTACCGTCCATATGCAGAACGAATACGAGATACTTCTTCTTCTTCTTCGACTTCCAATTAGGTCTTAGACCTGTTCCTTTGGTATCATTGTCATCTGTTTTCTTGAGATATCGACAGCCAGCTATCTTGCCAATGTTTTGGTGCTCTCTTTGTGCTTGGTTTTCCATTCCTTACTATTTTTGCCAGTCCATCATCGGCCATGCGATTAATGTGATTCGTGTGCATATATATTTTCATTTATTTCATCCAGACTTAAGAACAGGAAACCGCCTCCAGGCCCTGACTTAATTACAAACGAAAAATAACTGTTTCAGAAAATCATGGAAATTTGGAACCATGTCTAACCACTGCAAGGTACCAAGGCTTCAAAAATCAGGAGTATGTTCCTGAATAATGTGTCAAAACTGATGATGAAGATTTTGTTGAATCACATAAGCCAACAGATAAAAATGGCTGAAGATCGACTGGCAAAAAAAAGACACAGGCAAATTGGAAAAAATTAAGAGGGAGGAGGGAAGTACAAGATTTATTTCCCCCTTTGGTCGAAGTGTATCCTAATGGACTGTTGTTAACCGTCAAACTTGTTTTATGAATCCTATGCACGTATAGGTACTAGACGAAAGGTTAACCTTAATCAAAGGAGGAGGAGCAGGTTTACTCGCAATGTTATGGGGTAATGCATATTTATTAAAGATAATAATACTTTGTTTCATTAAATATATGGCAACGGTAATATTTCAAACGATCCAAAAGAAAAAAGAAAGAAAAGAAAGCATGCGACAAAAGAGAATACATATAAATACATAGCAAAAATCAGACATATGAGTATATTACCGAAATATAATTTGGATTTGCAAAGTCATTTGGAACAAGAGAAGATATCTTCATATTACAAGTACTACTTGAGCACTGTTAAGGCAAATCACATTTGTAGAATTTTTATGAAAATATGTCTTGGAACATATGTTAAAATTGACAAATTGATACTTGTAACTTAAATATGTAAACGACAAAATGTTAAACTCGATCTTGTGTGAGGTTATGAACAACGTAAACACCTTGGGATTAATCCGGACGGTGTAAGAAGCCGGGCTTAATTAATTTTCTGTTTTTTGCATGGACATACGCTATCACCAATATTAAAGAAATAGGGATATATAAAAAATGCAAAACAATAATAACTGATATTTATAGGAACCCATAAATAATGGCACTCCAAAAAATAAGTTATTAAGATAGTCCAAGATTACATTATAGCTATTAATATAACAAGAATATTATGCGATTTATAATAGACGAGGACGTTGCTAGGTGACGAGGCGCTAGCCGAGTCAACCACGCAACGTCCGAGTCGGTTTAAATCGCATAATATTCGAGTTATATTTCAAGCTTTATCGTATCATTGGCAACAGTACACAAATAGTATGTAACTAACGAATTATGAAGTTGGAGTTGCTATGCTATTATGTTATGTATAATTACTAATAAAAGTGTAATATAAAGTTGACTTAATAATCAATGATACGATAAAAACTATTTCAGTTGAAGTTTAATTATTTTTTCCATTTTTGGCATGTAAGCTTCGCAGGCGACACGCGCTGATTCGATTGCTTATTTAAAGCGTGTGACTTGTTACAGATATTATTTAATGTACACATATTGTCTTCAGAAAGCACTGAAGTAAACATAAACAGAAACTCAACAAACTGGTTATACACGGCTGTAATTCGCCCAATGCTATGTTATGGAGCACTTGTCTGGTGGCCCAGGATCAGACAAGTTACTGCAGCAAGAGAGATCTCGCACATACAGAGATTGGCGTGTATGTGTACAACGGGAGCCATGCGTTCCACCCCAACCGCAGTTCTGGAAGCTGCTTTGGGCCTCTCACCACTGGATCTCCATGTGGAGGAGATGGCACTGAAGTCTGCTCTTAGACTGCGGGTGAAGGGACTGTGGAAGGACACAGGTGCTGGGGGAAGACACCATCGGATCCTAAGAGAGGCAGTCCTTCGGATGCCCCTCCTGGGAGCGAAAATGGACTCTCTCCCACCAACCTACATATTCAGGAAGCACTTCAGAATCTATCTGAATTCTGAAGATGCATCCGATCCAGATATATCCATCTATACTGATGGATCCAAAACCTCAGAAGGTACAGGGGCAGGCATCTTCTCAGATGACCTAGACCTCCAAGAAAGCACATCATTAGGCACCTTGGCCACAGTTTTTCAAGCAGAGGCTGCCGCCATAATGCAGGGTGCAAATGCAATTCTTGTACGCAGAATCAAGAACAAGATTATCAGAATCTCAAGCGACAGCAGAGCTGCTCTGTTGGCACTGAACAACTGCAAAGTTGTATCAGGAATAATACTCCAATGTCGTAGCACTCTGGAGCAAGTCGCTATTGACAATGTCCTAGAACTCGTTTGGGTCAAAGGACATTCTGGACTATATGGTAATGAGCGAGCGGATGGTTTGGCGAGGCAAGGCTCGGAACAACCATTCTACGGTCCCGAACCTGCACTCCCACTATCCCCAATTGCGCTCAATACCTTAATCGAAAAGGAAACCTGCAATCGCCACCGCGAAAGATGGGTCAACATGAACAAATGCCACCATGCAAGGATGGCGATCAGAAGCCCCTCATTGAAGATGGCAAACTTTTGTACACAGCTGTCAAGAGACAAACTACGACTTGTTGTAGGAATATTGTCAGGACACTGTAAACTAAATAAGCACATGCACAGGATGGGACTAAGCGAAGACCCAACCTGTCGGGGTTGCGACTTAGAAGACGAGACAGCAGAGCACATTCTGTGCGACTGCCCTGCACTCGCTCCAATCAGAGGATCCGTGCTAGGGGACTTCTGGCCTAGTATGGCCAGTATTAGCAGCATCCCTCTAGCTAGTATCCTCAGGTTCGTCCAAAGGTTAGGATGGCTTGAGTGATGCGCCTAGAAGAGGATGTTGCAATGGAGGCAGCACAATGGGCCCATAAGAGGCCTAAGTGCACGTGACGTAAGTCACCCTCCACCCAAAATCCAGAATCCAAGTCCAAGATTACATTAAAACTATTTCAGTTGAAGTTTAATTATTTTTTCCATTTTTGGCATGTAAGCTTCGCAGGCGACACGCGCTGATTCGATTGCTTATTTAAAGCGTGTGACTTGTTACAGATATTATTTAATGTACACATATTGTCTTCAGAAAGCACTGAAGTAAACATAAACAGAAACTCAACAAACTGAATTAGGCAATAGCAAAGAAGAACTATGCAAAATACATAGTCCTGAATTATAGTTGAAAAATTGACTAAAATTTGCGTAGTTGTCCAGGTGTGGAAGAATTTTCTTAGTCGATTGTTGAAGAAATAAATACAAATTTTTATTTCTTCTAATTATAACTTTATTTATTTATTTGCCAAACGTTTCGAAAATTTAATTTCTTCATCAGTGGAACATTTTAAAATTTATGTAAAAATAAAATAATGTAAGTAAAAGGAATGTAAAACATTAAGGGATTTTAAAAAATGTTGAGTCTATCGCTTTTTTAGAGGTAATAATTATAAACATCTTTCTAAAATGCGTCAAAATATATTTGTTGAACTAACTTGAGCAGTGTTTAAAGCCTGATACATAGTCCTGTTCAGAAATTATGTTTTCAGAGGCCCATTTCAACAATTTTTTAATTAGTTGTATTTAAACATCTAAACTACTTCCCTATTACAATTAAAAATCGAAAAATTACTTATAGTGCCCGGACTAAATAATCGAAAATGAAAAAAAAAGAAGACTATACACTCAACTGATATTTATTTATGTCCATCGTCACTCCTTTTGGTTTTAAATCAGAACAGGAAAGTTGTCTGAAGCTTGATTACTTTATCAATTAATATCATGTATTGCAAAATCACAGTTTTTATTCAAAATTAAGTCGGGCCCACCTTGCATATTATTTACAATACCTAGATGCACCTACATCTGCTTTCTTCTACTTGTAAAGAAAGAAAAAATATTGGCGCAATAAAAACAAATTGTTTGAGCAAAATACGTGTAAACTAAATATTCACACAATCTACACTAAAAGTCGACAATGAGGGAAGTTTTGCCTTAACAAATCTACCGAAAAGGCAGTTAAGTTGCCGAAATACGTATTTGTTTTTTAAAATATTCACTCATTTGTTCCTGCCGCTTTTAATTTAACCTGAAGGAGGTGTATGTTCGGATAACATAAAGTTCTGATATCTTTTACATTCCCCGTATTTATTAAACGTTTACAAATAAATCTATTATGTACCTATTCGTCTTTATTCTTCTAAGAATAAACCTGATGTAATTACAAGACTCCCAGAAAAATTTTAATTAAAAGTCATGCACTTAAGAATACCCAAACTAATAAAGCGGTAAGTTTATAATTATATAGAAGAACACATTTCTAAATTAAAGCTTCATTTTCTAAATATTTAGCGTGTAAGTTTTAAACATTATGTAAAATATGAAGAAAGGTTGAATAATGAAAAAGTGAAAGTAGGAAATTGACAGGAGTAATATATTTAAATAGTTTGGAATTATGTATTTATGACCTATAAAATTCAATTGTTCATCGCTTTAAAAAGTTAACTACCCAGATTATTGTTAATAATTTTTATTTCCAGTGTAATTTTCTTTTGTGTGGTATTACAACTAGCAAGGTTTTTAATTACTTTTACTGTCAGTGTTAACTGTTATCCAATTCTTTCTTCCTTTTTCGATGAATTCTTTGATTTGCAAAAAACGTAAAATAATTTAATATAACTTAATTTCAATTATTAAAAAATAAAAAAGCGGTTAAAAAACTAAAAAACAGAATTTTTATTTTGTTTTAGTACTTGGTTAAAATTATGTAGCATTTCAAGCGTGAAGGCAAGCATTTAAATTTTAAGTTGTTAAATTAAAATAGTTTCATTCATAAGCAAGAACTCGATATAAAGCCAAAACCGGATGATTTTTCCCAAAGCGTTTTTTTTAGGGCTCTAATTAAAATAAGTTAAACAAATCTTTCATCACGAGCTTCAAAGCTTCAAAAATATAATTTCAAACATACGATTCATTGCCCTAAATCTAAATTAAAATACTGAATAGAATACTTTCATCCCACATTCGGGTTTGTTTACACGCGCTCCATACAAGATACAATTTTAGAAGCCAACTTCTGGAGAGCTTCTAATCAACACATACATTATACCGATACCGATAGGTTAGTGGTTAGTGTAAGCCCGGTTGAATATTTTAAAGTCAAGGTAGGAAGTTATCCTATCTTGTTTATGCAGTGTGGGTGGTGCAACGTCTAAAAGAATATTGACCTAAAACTTTTAAAAGTTTTTGGTTTCATTTTTAACTAGGGAAGGCTCTTAACGCTAACGACAACCTAATTATTCCAAGAATAGAAGCATTTTTAGGTAGGAAGAAGAATGAAGTGCAAGCGGGTTTTTTTCGTCCAAAAATTGGGTTTTTGACGACTAAGGATTTTTTGGGCGATTAGTAATAGATTGTTATCGAAAACTTTGGATAACTAAGTAAATTAAGGGTGTATGAATATCCCTGAAAGATTAGGGAATGAGAATGGTGTAGTTAATTAGCTTATCTAATCTTGTTTTGTGTTTAGATTGCCGAATAGTAACTGAGATTTTAATTAATAGGCTCTTGAATTTGAATTTTTTTTATATGCTTCGTTTTTTGTGGGTTTATTGAGCACCAGAAATGCTCTTTATTGGTTATTAATTACTTCTATACTTGAAATTATGATATATTTTTATTTGAGGTAGACACAAAATAATTTGCAATAAACCTCAGAAGTACTGAGCACTCATATTCTTTTTCAAATGCTTCATAACAAGAAGATGACTGTTGTTAAGTTTGCATGTACTCTGTATGTTAATCAGTAATAAGAATTATTATTTTACAACCACTCACATAAGATAAATAAGGAAGTACGAAATAATAAGGTTATTTATTAAGTAAATCTGCAGGGAAGAACTTTAACTGTCATACATTTTTCAGGTGGGTTATTAAACAAAGAAAAAACGTGCAATGTAATTCGCATTCCCCCTGGGCTGTTCAGTTTTACTGCATATAAACAGACGGGCATAAATATGCAAATGGAGGCGGCGATATGAATGAATCCTTTGTGCAGACATTGACCAACCTTTTTGACGTGACAGACAGACAAACGAATTGTATTTCCGTCGTTACCAACAAATCGTAAACTCGTCAGAGATCACAAATCACAATTGATTCATTAGTATTATCAGTACGTATGAGGTATGAGTAGGGCATGCTTTTGGCGGAGCGTAATTTTACGTGAGTTTTATGACTTACGTAGAATATTTGATTTTTTACTGGTGTTAAAATAAAGGTGGAGAATTTTTTTTTATATCCTAATAAGAAATGCATTTTTGGGTTAAGCAAATTAGCTTGGCTCTGGAAGTTTGTGGGAAAACGTTTGCAATTTTCTATTAATGAATAATGGATTTAGATTAATTAGTATAGGAGAGTTTGTAAAATGAAATATGGAAAACCTTATCAGAAATTGATTAGTGATTACCAATGTAAAATGTAAAAAATTGGAATAGTGAATTGGTCTATTTATTTTCTGTAAATCTTAATATTACGAAATTAATTTACTTTGGTGTTGTTCCCACTGCCCAAAATTTTTTGGTTTAAAATTGTTCGGAAAAATGTTTCAAAATTTTACTTAGGAAATCGATGGAGAGGCTCACAACAAATCGAATATATTTTCCCAATGTTTCTATTTTTAAAATTGAGCCCAAAGCGATTTTTTGAGGATCTCAACTTTGGCACTTAACTTGTTAATATCTTTTAAAAACTTCCTCAGGTGCCAAGGTAAAAAGCTTGGAAGATAACGTGTTACCCTTTATTAATACGTATGTTGATTGCTTCCTCATGTGCAATGAAAAGTTAATAATTTGAAAACACTTTAAGCTGAACACATAGTAAACCGAATGGAATGCATTTGAGCTTTTGATTTTTGAGCTGAACAAAATCGTGCTAATTTGTACAGTTGGTTTACTTTCTTTGTTACACATTCCAAAACCTAAGCTATTTACCTATTTTGCCAAGTCTCCAAACTAGTTTTTGAATTAAATCTAGAGTATTCAGGTATGGAACATCATTTTAATGATAAAAAATAATTCCCCTCTCAAGCTTGTGATGCTTCAAGATAGGGCTTAAAGTGCGTTTTTTTCGCTCTCGGGTGCTCTTTACGCCCTGAGCATTTTAATAAAGTGGCAATGCTTGTTTACACTCGTCACCTTAGTTAGGTACGATGCATTTTAAAATAACTTAATTATCAGCCTTGCGATTTTGAAAAATTGCAAATTTAAAATAATGAAAACGAAATAATTTGTGGTTTTCTTTCTTGCAAAAACAGCTTATTTACGCCCTTGGCACATAAATAATCAATTTATGTATACATTTTGTTCATTAAAAACAACCGAAGCGCTTTTCGGTGACTTCTCGTCATTTGGGCTCTAACATGCCAGTAAAAGTGCAACAATTTAAACATTTTTTCTTTTCTTAATTGTTGCACTTTTAGTATTATGTTAGAGCCCTGATGAAGGCAAGTCGTTGTTCTTAATAAATAAAATTTATGAACTTCTTTTATTATTTATAATTTATATGATATTTCACTAAGCGCCAATCCAGGATTTAATCAAACGTGCTAGTGAAGCAAAACTGGTGTTATTATTTGAAAGAGCTTTGGTTGTTGACTATGTGCTTGGAATTTGAATTAATTTCTAAGCATATAAAAGTCAGTTGCAAAAATAATTCTAAGGAAACGTTCGCAGCAAAACAGAAAAAATATACTTGAAAGCTTAATGAGCAAATCTTCAAAAAATTAGTTTCTAAATTACGTCAAAGTATATCCCATCTTGAAATCACTTGACAATCAGTTCCTAAAAAACAATATAAATTTTGACAAAAGCACTCAAATATCAATAAAAAGTATAAATTCCTTTATATTTATTAACTTAGGCTTTGAAAGAACGACCAAATTACTTACAATTTAAATTTTTAAATCTCAATTGATTTATTTACAGCCACAAAATGAGGGCTGAAAATGACAGGTAAAGGTTTAAAATCTTAATCTCGATTTATAATATATTAAGTAGTTAATTAATTTAATTCCATTTTAGCAATTGTCGGCGAAAGTCAAACTCGCCACAACAAACCTTTAGGAAATATCAAAGCACTAGATTGTAACGTGATAATTAAAATTTTAATTTAATGTAACGTATTGTAGTGATAAGTTTAAATAACCATATAAAACGCAAAAATTGATACAGCATTTGAAGAGATTATGAGAAAATTAGAAGATATGGATCGAAGACGCGAAAGAATGGAAGCAAAAATAGATACGTTTCATAAGGAATTAGGAAATTTAAAAAAAGAAGATGAGGAACTGAATGTGGAAAATTCAAAAATGAAAATGCATATTAGTCCAGTCAATAAAGGGATTGTAGAATGCATGGAGGGTGTCACAATTTTTGACTTCAGGGCTTTGTTTGGAGTCGTTAGGAGGTAAACATACTAAAAGTCCCCGGACATAGGTGGTGAGCGGGGTGCAGGGGGGGACTGAGAAGGTCTCTCTTTTTGTTTTTTTGCTTATATCTAGAAGATGGTGCATCTTAGCAAAAAAGTCATTATATACAAAATCAGAGCTGATAAAATTTCCTACATTTTTGCTTTTTTAAGTTTTTTTCTATCTCCAACCGTTTATGAGAAATCCGCTATCAAAAATCGTTAATATTCGCAAGACAATTTTGCCTCCCGTTTTTCGTTAAACTTTTCTCTCTAGCACCTCATCTCTTCGGTTTACAGAAAAATTCCCACAAAAGAAGTTGTACAGGATTAAATTTCCTTCAAAATTCTATATACTTATATTTTTTTTTCGAAAATTAGCGATTTTTGATAGCGGATATCGCATAAACGGTTGGAGATATAAAAAAACTTTACCAACCAAAAATGTGGGAAATTTTGACACCTTTGATTTTGTATATAATAACTTTTTCGCTAAGACGCACCTTATTCAAGATATAAGCAAAAAACCTAAAAAAGGGATTTTCTCGGTCCCCCCCTGCACCCCGCTCACCTCCTATGTCCGGGGACTTTTAGTATGTTTACCTCCTAACGACTCCAAACAAAGCCCTGAAGTCAAAAATTGTGACACCCTCCATGCATTCTACACCCCCCTATTGAGCGTTCGTTGACTGGACTATATGGCGGATCTGGAAGCAAGGATAGAATTAGCGGAAAAAGAAACAAGAAAAAACAAATCAATTATCCAGGGTTTAAACGAAATGAATAATGAAGTGGAATTAAGTCTGAAAGAAAAGGTTGGAGTTATGATAAGGGGCATAGACATACAAATAAATTTAGAAACAGAAATAAAGGAATTAAGAAAGCTGGGTGTACAAGAGGAACACAAAATAAGACCAGTACTGGTAGAACTAAATTCGTGGATTACGAAAATGGAAATACTGAGATCGGCAAAAAAACTAAAGGGAAGAAAAATGTTCAAAATTGAGGACTACACAAAAAAAAGTGCAGCATGAAAGGAAAATTTTGGTGGAACATTTAAAAAATGCGAGAGACAGTGAATACCGAGTTTATCTATATAAGGCAGAAGTTGGTGGTAAGAGACGAAGAGGCCGACCCAGGAGCAAGTGGAAGAAGGAATCACAGTTGGTCTTACGTTGCTTGAACATTAGAAGATGGAAAGATAGAGCCAGAAATAGAAAAGAAAGAAGAAAGTGACAACCCAAGCCATGGGCCTTCTAGGCCTTTAGTGCTCTTTTATATATATATATATTATTTACATATTTTACAACTTTTAATTCAATTTAGAGAAGCTTTTTAATGTTTAATCTAGTTTCCAAGAATAGGTGACTAATACCTTTTCCTTGCATCCAATTAACGTCACAATACAATCAGTACAATACAAGTATTCAATAAAAACTGCAATTATTATTAAAATTATACACAGTTTCAATAGTGTCTAATTATTTTTAATACATATGTTTAAGCTTCTATGAGATAATAATAACTAATAACTTCGGTTGTTTTTTACAAACAAAATTTGTGGATATAAGTAAGTGTTTTGATTCTCTTATTATTTTTTTTCTTTTTCTTTATTGAATTATTTAATTGTCTATAACAATTTTTGAGAATATTCACCAAAGAATGGTAAAAATTCAATGCGATTTTTGCAACAAACACAAAATTAGCTGTAAGGCCAGATGTGGCAATAATTAGGCACAAATGGAAAATTCCTTTTACAGAATTTTCATTTTCAATGGAAGCTCGCATTTGTGTTTATCTTTTCTGTAATTTTATTCTATTAGTTTGCTAGTTTTTATTTTAATATACCTACTTTTGAAAATTTGTAATAAACAGGCTTTAACAAAAAGATTATTAAACTGTAGTAACAATTTTATGGCCCCAAAATTTAAAAATGTTGGTTAATGCGTGGAGGAAATAATTATTTTTTAATCTATAGTTCATGCCATTTGGATTCGTGCAATTTTTATTTAATAACTATATTGTGCTGATTGTATTGCGATGTTAATTGAATAGTCAACCACCATTCTTGGAAACCGTATTAAAGGTTGGAAAGTATTGGAAGTGAATTAAATAAATACTAAGTTGTAGAAAATGTATAACTAGATACAGATATAATATAATAGCCTTTTTGATTTTATGTTTAGACTTACCATTACATTACACTAAATTAAATTATTATAAAATTTTAATTATTCGGATTAAATGTATATTAAAAATTGTTATTAGATTTATCTCGAATTTTCAGCTCATATTTTGTGGCTATAAATAAATAAATTAATTAATTGACCTCATTCTTTTAAAATCCAAGCTTATAAATATAACAGTAATGTTAATTTTTGGTTTTCAGTAGTACTTTTTGTACACTTTTTATTGATATTTGAGTCTTTGTCAAATTTTACGTTTACGATTGGTCAGTGATTTCAAAACAGGAAATAGAGAAATTAAGAGATTAAAAATCGAAATTATATCTTTTAAATGTATAGGAAGAATAATCTTATAAAAAAGAAGGAAGGCTTGGCCGACTAACTGATTATAAACTTGTAATAAGCAAGTATGGAAAGCTAGCGTAGATTCATCACATTCATCACATTCATCACCATTTATATGAACTGAATTTTAAATAAAAAGCGTAAGGTGTTCCAAAGCTCTACAAAAATGGGCCATCAATTTATGAAGTACTAAATTTACACCTGCTTGTTTTTACTTTCAATTTGTAATAAAATTTCACCTATTTAAAATTTAAAACAAAAGCAAAAACTACGAAACTAGTAGGTACCTGCGGAATGACAAAAACTTAGTTTTTTCTTCAAAGTTTTTTTTAATGTTTACATTAAACATCAAAACCTCCAAAGAATGAGTTTGGTTGTCCAATTAAATTATAGAATTTTGATGCATTAAAATTAGGTCTTAAAGATTCCAATAAAAATTCTTAACGAACAAGGCAGTAGGGCGTAAACATAACATCGTCACATCAATAGCGTTTTTAGTGCCCTAGTCCATGGGAAAGACAACCAAATATAGAGAAAGCAACTTAAATAACGACTAGTTGTTAACCGCAATCTGATGGGCCTTTTAACATTGAACTGGTTCTTCGTTGCGTAGGAAGACAACCGAAGAAGTCCAGTTAGTTTTTTATGAATGAAAAATGCTTCTTTGTTATTTTCGTTTTCAATACCTTTATTGAAGATGATGTGAAGGTTTATGAATAAGTTTTTTTTTAAATATTTATGAAAATTTCACCAACTAAACTGTTAAAAGATAGTCCTCGAAGAAGGCACTTGTGAAAGTTTTCGTCATTAATCTTTCCCAGACAACCGTGCCTAACATTATAGGACTTCAAGTTGTTTATTATGTCAAACCCTGCAGAGAACGGTCAGTGATTTTTGACAGATTTTGGGGACTGTTCTACTATTTTCTTTTGTAAAAGACACGTTCCTAAATAAATGACACTTTGATTTTTGTGCGATGCATTATTTGCGAAGGAATACAAAGGACCTTGTTTGTTTTTTAAATAACCTAAAATGTTATCGGTTAAGTTGAAAGATTTTTCCTGGGTGGCATGTTTCTTAAATCCACGAAATTACTAAATAGAAGATTAGCTTACAAAGATATTTAAATTGCAGAGAACATTTAGTACAACTAATAATTCGAAATAAAAAATTTCCAGGCACAATACTGGGCTTTGACAGCTTATTTTTTTAAAATAACAACATAAAAGTGCAAAGAGCGTAGTATTTCGTTTGTCTTTTTTGGAATTTTTGCCATTTAACTTAAACAAAATGTGTTGACAAATCTCATAAAATTCTAACCAATTAGGAGCTTATACTAATTTCATTAAAACTTCACAATGCATGCAGCGAAAGAAAATTTCTGAAATGTACATCAAGAATAATGTGTAAATTCTTAAAAAAACTAGTTTTTCAAATATGTCAAAGGTTATCGTATCATTTAATAACCAGCTCACGAAAAGTAATATAAATTTTAATAAAGGCACTAAAATGGCAATAAAAAATCTAAAGAACGCACTTCTGAAAATTAAAAAATAAAATTTCCTTTATATTTATAAACTTAGTCTTTTTAAAAGAATGACGTCAATCACAATCATTTAAATTTCAATTAGTTTATTTTTAGTAACAAAATAGGGGCTGAAAATTACAGAAAAATGTTTAAATCAAAAAAAAACTGAAAAGATTTGAAAAAGATAATTTGAATTTGTATTTAATTTAATTGATGAAGTCTAAAAATAAACTATTATTTTCATTTTGTATAACCTTATGTAATACATATTTATTTCAATACAGATCTTATCATTTCGAAAGTAAGCACAAATAAAAGCTAAACTTCTTAATGTATTTTATTTACCCGAAAAATGTATGAAATATGAATATTTTTAAAATAAACTGAATGACTACATATTCCTAGAAACTTTAATATTTCGGGAAAATAAGGCACTTAAAATATTCTTTTATTATGAATATTTAAAATGGTTGAAGTCTATGTATCTACTTATCTTACAAATTACTATTTCTGTTTATTAACATATACACGTTATCTTGTACGTTACATCAGATGGTGAGGTTGTTAGCCTTGTAAAAATTGAAGGTGGCGTTACTACAGAAATGTTAAATGAAGGAGAAATGGCAACCGTAAGCTTAGATATCGCTCATTAAATAAACAACTACCTATAAGTAAATTGTGTGAAATTTTTAACGAAAGCTTAGAACAAGGAAGAATCTCTAAAAACTGAAACAATACAAGTTATGTCCTGACGTTCATGTAAACGAGGATATACAGCAGATTTTAAAAATTGTTTATACAAATTTTGACAAATATGTTAAACAATTAATTGAACAAGTTGGTTAAAAAAGATACACCATCCGCGATCATCCATTGAATATGAGAATTTTAATGCATTTTTCATGTGTCCCTATCATCCGTAGACTTCCATAAGGTCAGGTGATGTTCGGATTACAGAGAAAATACAAACTCCTTACACCCTTGTTTATTAAGTAGAAAATATAGGAATTTTTGTTATATGAAAAGCAACAACTGAACAATTATAAATTAAAAAAAGCAAGAAATGATGTCCTGGTTTATTAGTAAAAACTATATTTTTTAATGTGAAAAGTATCAAATGAACAACAGTACGTTTAATAAAACATTTAGTTTCTATTAAATATCACAAGGCGCCCACGAACATTTTTAATTAGAACATGTCAGTTTACTTTGAATTTAATGAAAAGCTCATTATCCCTGCTCCATATTAGAAATGTCTCATAAAATTACGCAGCTTTTTGGTGTTTTAAGGAATGGCCTAGATTTGACTTTAAAGCTCGTTTTGTAGTCCTCACATAATTATGTGCAAAATTTTAGTGTTCATCAGTGATTTATTTCAAAATTTTGTTACGGGCGTCGTTAAATGTAATTAATTTAAAGAATTTTTGGAAACTTCGCAATATGAGTCAGGTTTTGAAATGTATATCAATGAAACAAAAAAGCTTGAATTAGAACGATTTTCTTCGGATTATAGAGACTCAAATAAATTGTGTTTAGATTAGAGTTTATCTTAACGTGCTTTCTGATTATTAATACATAATATTAATAAAGGCATTACTTAGGATGATATGTTCTCTCCAAGGCTCTTTACCTTCTCGATAGTTGAATATACGTTAAAAGACACTGATAAAATAGGGAAATTAAAAATAAAAAACCTAAACAAATACTTCCGTAAGTCTACTGAAGAACCGACAGATGAGATCGGCTGACAGCATACGATCATGGTTTCACGGTATGTTGCAGCTCATCACGTAGTTAACTGACACCTCTCAGAAAGCAGAAAAGCGAAAGACTTAATATGGAACCAACAAAATATAATATATTGTTGATCCTTTTTTTAATGTAATAATTGGCCCGACATTATCGTTTTCCGAAATATTTATATTTCTGGGAATTGTAATTTTCTTTAAAGAAAAGGAAAATTATGTAATTTCCGATTTGCCCATGAATTTATCCTTATATGTATTAAACTACAAAGACGAAATTAAATCTTGACAGAATTAGATGAAGAATTAAGTAAAGCTGGATTGAAGCTGAATCCACACAAAAGCAAAAATAATTAATGTGCACTGTTAATCGACAATTCATTATTAAAAATGATAAAAAGCTTATTTGCATATATTTGGGTTCTACATATAGTAAAGTTTATAAAGAAAAATTAAATCGCCGAATCAAACAAAGAAGAAAAGGACAAGCTGCGTTTTAAAACCATAGCAACACATTAAATAATTTATGTGTACCACCTTGAATCCATATATTTGGTCAATGTGTATGTGTTCTTACATGTACTTCGGCTATAACTTGTAAAAACTACAGGAACTCTTTGGTGTCACTCAACTAGAACGAAAAATGCTCTGTATATCTCTAAAAGCTCAAAAGAGAAATGAGTTGATTAGTAGGTGTATTGTGGTCTAAATAATAACATCATTAAAATGGCAGATATTTATCTTACACAAGATATACAGCTAAAGGACAGTGCAATAACAGAGGAAGAATTCGTGTATTAATATGTTGGGTAAGCAATACAAAAAGAACTGACCGACTCACATGGATAAAACTAGACCAGAATATTATGGACACAAGATGCCTAAAGAGATAGTAACATACTAAAAATATCCCTAACAACAGAAGAACACAAAATAACCTAAGAAAAAACAGTGGACCAAATTCAAGAACATACTAAAATAGGAGTCGGTTAAAGGAGGCACTAATTAAGAAAATAGTGTGGTGGGCAGATAGAATAAAGAAGAAAATAAAAACAGAAACAAACGCAGATGAGAAAAAATAGACTATAAAAATATGAAGTACAAAGAACATTCAACAATAAAATGGGAAAATGAGCAAAAAGAATCCTACTGGAGAAGAACACCAGGACAAAACCAGGGAAAAAAGTTCAACAAAGAATAATAGAAAACTTTTCGAACTCGATAAAATAAACTTAAAACTAACAACTGATCTCCTAACCGAACATTATCCACTGAGGCATCGCATCATCTAAAAAAAAAATGGATAAAGTCGATAACGAAACATGCAATGTAACAACCCGTGGCAGGTTTAAATTCCTTAGAAAGGTGACACCCATCCCTGAAGAAATACGGAAAAAGGCTCCCAAGAAAATACTAAATTATATCAAAAATCTAAAAATATTTGAAACGACATAGAAATGAAGGGTAATTCATAAAATACCTTTGTAGGTCGAAGTAATACGTGGTTGCTGTAGCCATAATGGCTCTTGAGGAATCAATAATCTTGCAATATAAGAACAACATGAATCAAAATGAAAACATAATGAATGAAGAAAGGGAAAACATAATGATTGCGGAACAAAGAGATCATGAAAAGATAGAAATGATACTTACAGAGTTCGTAAGAAACAATACAATACTGCGGGAACTCAATCAACAATGCAGGCCATAAGATAAAAAAAGAGGTGGACAAGACGAACAAACTGACAATAACAAGTGAAGAATCAGAAGAAAAGAAAACAAGCAGCAAGAAATAATTACGTAAATGTGTAATAAAAGAGAGAAAGGTACTCAAACCTTGGGAAATGTTCAAAAAGGGAAGCTTAGTAAGCTGTAACAGCAATCTGAAGCAAAATTCATACAAAAACAAACTAGTCGAAGCAAGAATCAAACAATTAGAAAAATTAGAAAGATATTCAATGTGACTTTAAGAGTTAATTAATTTATTTTTTAATAATTTGTCGTATTTGTTCCTTTAACGGTACTATATATGTAATAATATTAAAAAGCACTGAGTTTTAATTGTACAATACCTAACAAATATTCTCTAAAATATTTATTTGATATTTATAAAAGGCTCTTGGAGAATTGTCCCATACTCCAACCCTGACCTGACAAGAACAATAAGTAGCCATACTAAAGCAAAACGATTTTGCGAATCCTTACAGTTTTTTTTATTAAGAAGCCTAATTTTTTATATGACTCTGATTAATAAATGTTAATTGACCGTTCAATTTAATGCCGAAGTCTGGTAGTTCAGACAATCGATTTAATTCGTGAAAATTAATTTTATGAATAAAAGGACCGTACTCATTTTTCGTCATGTGAATTCGTTATATTTGTTTACGTTAAACGCTAATTTATTTGAACTGACCAATTATACAGGGTGACATTGAAAAAACTGCCATGCATAGTACCACGCGATAGAGGACCATAAAATAATAAAAAAAGTTCTTATACGCTAATGTCCGATCGCCTTTTGTTTTCAAGATACAGGATGTTAAAAGTTTGTTAGAAAATTTAATTTTTTTTTTTAAACTACTGTAACGTTTTTACGACGTTTATTTAACATAAACTCGGTTCGTGGTGTAAATTAATTTATTAAACAAACTTAAAGTACGAAATAATTATAAAGAACAACAATTAAAACTAACGTAAAACTAAACCGAACACTTAATATTAAAATCGAACACTAAAGTAATTTATGTAACAGTTATTATTTATTTAAACGTAGGTATTTATTTATACGTAGGCCGCGATTATCTGTTCAAGACTGCCGGGTTTTTGTTCGTCCCGCTCTTATATCTGCGGCGGCCTTTGACTCCCGAGTTTTGTGGATTTTACTAGAAGACTCATCGAATTTACTCGTCGGCTCGAGAACAGCTGACGCGGCGATGATGTCATTGTATAATTTGTTACACTGCCCCCTTCTTTAAGTCTGTTCTGTCCCAGAACAGGTTTTGACCCTTGATTCCTGAAGAACGGGTCATGACGGTATCGGCACTGTTCTCCTCTTCTGCAGGTCCCACTGCGGTAGAAGTAACAGTCTACACTCTTCTTCGGTGTTAATGCAGGCTTTGAATCAAAACTGCAGACCAGGATAGTAACACCGGAGTCCTTGAAGACTACCTCCAGCATGTTTCGTACGGTCCTCCAATCTAGCCGATCCAGCCCACAGCCGAGTTTGGGAACTGCCAACTTCTTAATGCCCCTAGCTAACAGGTCTTTCTTCAAATCCCATAGAGCATTCCAGAGGTCTCCATAATCCGGCTTCTGGTAATGGAACTGTTTCGTAACCAAATAATAAATAAATCGTTGTTGATCTGGGAGATATAAAGCTTTGCCGACCGTGGGGTTCTGTCTTTCGAGTGCGTCTAGTCGCCCAAATTTCTTCTTAAATACGACCGCAATTCCTCTTCCTAAACGAAGGTCCTTGGATACGCAGTGAGCTATCGAACAATCAGTAGGAACCTTGAAGAGATCTTGCTGTACTTCAGTCGTCACTCCAAATCGTGCTTTTCCGGTTCCGGAAAACGCCGCCATGAACTCTTCAAAAGTCGGTCGGCTTTCGGCAGGCTCTATTCTGTTGATAAGTTCTCTGCCCTCGTCTTCAACACCCAGGGCTCTGTTATTACTTCCTTCGTATGGTGCTAAACGATTGGAATGTACCACCTTTGGTTTTCCTCTGGGTTGTTTCTGAATGCGATAGATTACGTCATTTATTCGCTTCTTCACTTGATACGGACCTTCCCAATTCCGTTGTAGCTTCGGTGAAAAACCACGACGCCTCTGCGGGTTGTAGAGCCAAACCAAATCTCCAGGCTGAAATCCGCCTTCTTGGGTCCTTATGTCGTAGGAATTCTTCATCCGGTCGCTAGCGATCTGGGTATTACAGCGGGCCCGATCGTGGATGTCATTCAACTTCAATTTCAATTTCGTGACGTAATCATCTCCTGCTACCTCTTGTTCCGCAGGCGGACTTCCAAATTCGAGGTCGCAGGGTAGTCGCAGTTCGCGTCCAAACATCATGCAGGCCGGCGTTTGACCAGTGGTTTCGTGAACTGCTGCACGATTGGCCATTAAGAACAGGTGCAAATATTGATCCCAGTCTCGTTGATGATCGGATACAACCTTGGCTAAATATTTGCCCATGGTCCGGTTCATTCGCTCCACCATTCCATCGGACTGCGGGTGTAGCGGAGTAGTTCGAGTCTTACGGATGCCCAATAATCGGCAAACATTTCCGAAGAGTGCAGATTCAAAATTGCGGCCTTGATCCGAATGTAGTTCCAAGGGTACACCAAAGCGGCTGAAGAATTCCTTAACTAGCACTTCGGCGACCGTCACGGCTTCCTGATTTGGTAGTGCATATGCTTCCGTCCATTTAGTGAAATAATCCATTGCTACCAGGATATACTTATTTCCCGTATCAGTCTCGGGAAAAGGTCCAGCAATGTCTATGGCCACTCTCTCTAAGGGATTGCCTACGTTGTATTGTCTCATGGGTGCCCTTCTTTTTCCTAGCGGCCCATTCCCTGCGGCACACAGGTCGCACTTGCGACACCATTCCTTAACGTCTTCTTTGCAGTTGACCCAATAGAATCTTTGTCTAACCTTCTCGAGAGTCTTTTTCACACCATAATGTCCTCCTGAGGTGCCATCGTGAAGATTTCTAAGCACTTCTGACATTCGGCTTTTCGGCACTACTAACTGAAGCCTGACGGTAGTTCCATCTTCGTTTTCCAGTTGCCGCTTCAGAAGCCCGCTTTCTATCTTCAAAGAGTCCCACTGGGCCCAGTATGCCTTCAGGGTTCTGTTAGAAGAGCTGATTCTCTCCCAGGTTGGTCTTTCACCCTTTCGTTTCCACTCAAGCACCATTTTCAATTCGGGATCTTTTCCTTGCTCTCGTTGCAACTCTTCAGGCAACCAATGGTCGTTGACGATTGTGGTACGGCAAATCTTCCCTTCTAGTCGAGAGCAGTGAGGACAGTCTGCTGGACATGGCCTTCTTGAAAGGGCATCGGCATTCCGATGAGTAGTGCCCGCACGATGTTCCGTGTCAAAGTCGTACCCTTGCAGCCGTTCAATCCATCTTGCGACTTGTCCTTCCGGATTACGGAACTGCAGCAGCCATTTTAACGCGGCATGGTCTGTCCTCAGCAAAAACTTCCGCCCATACAAGTATTTGTAGAAGTGCTCTACAGACTTGACGACAGCCAACAACTCTTTTCTGGTTACGCAATAATTTCTTTCGGCTTTCGATAAGACCTTGCTAAAATAGCCGATAACCTTTTCATGTCCATCTTGTATTTGGGAAAGAACACTTCCAATGGCCAGGTTACTCGCGTCCGTATCGAGTATAAACTTTCCATCCATCCGCGGGTAGTTTAATATCGGTGCTGTCACTAGAGCACGTTTCAGTTGTTGGAAAGCCGTCTCACAGTCTTCGCTCCAGATGTATTCGCGTCCATCTTCCGTCAGCCTTGTCAGCGGTTTCGCTATATTGGCGAATCCCGGAACAAAACGTCTATAGTAGGTGCATAATCCAAGGAAACTTCGCACTTGGTGTTTATCCCTTGGTGTTGGCCATTCTTGCACCGCTCGGATTTTATCAGGGTCGGCTGCTACTCCATTTCGTGATACAACATGTCCAAGATAGTTAACTTCTTTTCTAAATATGTGGCACTTTTTCGGACTCAATTTCAAATTGGCTCCACGAAGTCTTTGGAACACTTCCTTCAGGTTTGTCAGGTGTTCTTCAAATGACTTTCCAACTACAATCACGTCGTCCAGATACACCAGGCAGGTTTTCCAGGACAATCCCCTCAAAATTGTTTCCATTAGGCGCTCGAAGGTGGCCGGAGCATTGCATAGGCCAAATGGCATGACTGTAAACTGCCATAATCCCGAACCGATGGTGAACGCAGTCTTCTCTCGGTCTTCAGGTTCCATTTCAACTTGCCAGTAACCACTCTTCAAGTCCAGTGTCGAAAACCACCGTGAACCAGATAACGTGTCCAAGGTGTCATCAATACGCGGTAATGGATAACTGTCCTTCTTCGTGACCTCATTAAGTTGCCGATAGTCCACGCAGAAACGCGTTGATCCATCCTTCTTGCCAACTAGAACCACTGGTGATGCCCATGGACTGTTTGATGGTTCAATGACCCCCTGTTTCTTCATGTCGGTAATAATCTTCTCAGCTTCGTCACGCTTTGCCCATGGAAGTCGTCTCGGACGCTGTCGTATAGGTCTGGAATCCCCGGTGTTAATCTTATGTCGTACCACTTTTGTTCGTCCCTTTTGATCTTCATCAAGGGCAAAGACGTCTTGGTATTGGCAAATCAAAGTTCGCACGCTCTTCAATTCTGTTTCATTAAGGTCTTCACATGAATTGGTTATCATGTCAATACGTTCACCAGCATGTTGTTTGGTAGCTGGTCTTTGGGATTCATTCATGCATTGGGCTATTTGGGATACTGGTACACACTGCCCCACAAGGGTGTTCCTCTTCAACGTCACCGGCTCAATATTGACGTTCATAATCCTCACCGGTACTGTTTCTCCAACCTTGACCAGCGCTTTCCCTACCAGTATACCACTGTGGACTTTCTTGTCACAAATAGGTTCCATCATTCGTACACATCCCGCCCGAAGATCTCCATCCAGACCTGCCTTGACAATTCGTTCACTTCTAGCAGGCACCGTCACGTCTTCAGTTAACAGGACTCGTACTACCGGATCGTCCATTGGATGTAGAGGAAGTTCTTTGTTGCCGATTTTTAAAACCCCTTCCTTCAAATCCAGCGAAAACCCGAATTTTCTCAAAAGGTCCATTCCCAGGATGAATTCGTCAGTGATGTCAGCCACTAATACTTCATGTACAAGCTTCTTGCTTCCAATACCGATGGTCATCTTCGCTATACCATGCGTCGTTATCACATCACCTGTCGCAGTCCGAAGCTGGGTATTCGTGGATGACAGCTTCACGGATTCTTGCAAAATGTCTGGGCGTATGATGGATTTTGTTGCTCCAGTATCAATGAGTAGGGGAACAGTTTGGCCGGCAATGTTTCCATCGACAAACAGACTGGCATTTCGGTTCTTTGACGATACGGCGTGGATGGTGATCTTCGGGGCATTTCCTTTCGAGGTCAACGTTCGCCCTCTCACGTCAACCCGTTTTAGTTTTCCGCCGGCTGCTCCCTTTTTGGTTTAACGCAGCGACGCCGGATGTGCCCCCGCTCGCCACAATTCCAACAACGGGGTCCTTGTTCTTCGCGAACATTCTTCTTACGACTATCTTCTTTCTTCTGGATAATCCTCAGCACTAACTCTTCTAATCGGTCCTGGGAGCCTTCAGGTTCTTCGGCCATCAGGCGGACACGTCCGTGTCCTCGTGATGCTTGTTTCGCCGCTTCGAATTCTAAAGCGTGGGCGAGTGCATCATCCATTGTTTTTGGCCGCGCTAACCGCAATGACTGCTGCGTTTCCCCATCCCTTAAACCATCTACGAACGTTTGTACTGCTAGTTGCTCCAAGAAGGAATCGGGAGCCGTAGAGTAGGCTAGTCGAACCAATCGTGCAATGTCGGCTTCATACTCTTGAAGATTCTCTCCACTCTTCTGAATACGATTCTTCACTTGTGCGTGGTACACCTGTTGAAGATGTGCGTCCCCATATCTCATTTCCAATCGGGAAACTAACAAGCGGTAGTCATTCTGTTGGCTTGCTGGAATCGCTTGAAGGACGTTTAAGGCGTCTCCGCGCAAAGCAACGATTAATGATACAGCCTTTTCATGATCAGCCCAACCATTGGCCCTGGCAGCTGCTTCAAATTGTTTGTGATAGGTGGACCATGGTATCTTTCCATCAAACGTTGGCGGTTTGATTCTCATTCCGGCGGCAGACCCTTCCTTAATCTCCGGTCTGATTTCGGTAGGCCGTGTGGTTGCTAAGGGTGATAATATTTGATTCAACCTTTCTTGTAATAGTGTCGTTGTCTCATCTTCCTCGGCCGTCGTTGCTAGATCAATTTGAGCCATTCTTTCTTCTACCATTTTTACGATTTTATTCTCTAACGTTCTGGAATTTTCCAACATCTCCTGCTTTAACGTACTGGAATTTTCTAGAACTTTTTCTAATAATTCTTGTTTCAACGTTCCACAATTTTCTAGCATTTCTTGCCTCAAACTTTCAGAATTTTCTACTACCTTTTCCAGCACACTAGAGTTTTCGAGTACTTTGTCTTCCAGGGATTTACAATTTTCAAGTACTTTTTCTTCTAAGGTTCTAGAATTTTCTACAACTTTTTCCAGTAATTCTTGTTTCAAAGTTTCAGAATTTTCTAGTACTTTGTTCTCTAGGGTTCTAGAATTTTCTACAACTTTTTCCAGTAATTCTTGTTTCAACATACCAGAATTTTCTAGTACTTTGTTCTCTAGGGTTCTAGAATTTTCTACAACTTTTTCCAGTAATTCTTGTTTCAACATACCAGAATTTTCTAGTACTTTATTCTCTAGGGTTCTAGAATTTTCTACAACTTTTTCCAGTAATTCTTGTTTCAATGTTCCAGAACTTTCGTCGATTTTGTTCAGGAGCACTTTAAAATCAATTCCGGTGCCTGGCATTTCGAAACTAAAAGTTTCTGGATCTTGGCCATCTTGTAATAAAGCTTCTTTCAGTCGTGCTTGCAATTCCTTTTTTGTACCCGCCGTATCCAATTCCCTTTCTTCCAATTCTCTTCTCAAGTCGGCCACTTTCAACTCTTGAAGCGATTTCCCAGCCATTTCACTTGTTTTAAAGCACTAAGTTTTTAAGCAGTTCAACTGTCTTTTTATTTATTTATTTTATTTTTAATTTAACACCGAACCCCACACCTGACACCAATGTAACGTTTTTACGACGTTTATTTAACATAAACTCGGTTCGTGGTGTAAATTAATTTATTAAACAAACTTAAAGTACGAAATAATTATAAAGAACAACAATTAAAACTAACGTAAAACTAAACCGAACACTTAATATTAAAATCGAACACTAAAGTAATTTATGTAACAGTTATTATTTATTTAAACGTAGGTATTTATTTATACGTAGGCCGCGATTATCTGTTCAAGACTGCCGGGTTTTTGTTCGTCCCGCTCTTATATCTGCGGCGGCCTTTGACTCCCGAGTTTTGTGGATTTTACTAGAAGACTCATCGAATTTACTCGTCGGCTCGAGAACAGCTGACGCGGCGATGATGTCATTGTATAATTTGTTACACTACAATGCATAGTACCACGCGATAGAGGACCATAAAATAATAAAAAAAGTTCTTATACGCTAATGTCCGATCGCCTTTTGTTTTCAAGATACAGGATGTTAAAAGTTTGTTAGAAAATTTCATTTTTTTTTTTAAACTATAATGCATAGTACCATGCGATAGAGGACCATAAAATAATAAAAAAAGTTCTTATACGCTAATGTCCGATCGCCTTTTGTTTTCAAGATACAGGATGTTAAAAGTTTGTTAGAAAATTTAAACTTTTAACATCTTGTATCTTGAAAACAAAAGGCGATCGGACATTAGCGTATAAGAACTTTTTTTATTATTTTATGGTCCTCTATCGCGTGGTACTATGCATTGTAGTTATTAAAAAAAAATTAAATTTTCTAACAAACTTTTAACATCCTGTATCTTGAAAACAAGAGGCGATCGGACATTAGCGTATAAGAACTTTTTTTATTATTTTATGGTCCTCTATCGCGTGGTACTATGCATTGTAGTTTAAAAAAAAAAAAATAAATTTTCTAACAAACTTTTAACATCCTGTATCTTGAAAACAAAAGGCGATCGGACATTAGCGTATAAGAACTTTTTTTATTATTTTATGGTCCTCTATCGCGTGGTACTATGCATGGCAGTTTTTTCAATGTCACCCTGTATATTCTAAACAATTTGACTTATCAATTACTTGCTTATATAGTTTAAAATCATCTACCAATAATAGGCATTTAGACGATGATTTAGCAGCATCCGTTATATCATTAATAAAGAATAAGAAAAGCGAGGGACCAAGGTTGGAGCTCTGGGGGACACCTAACGTTACAATATCAAATATAAGATTCAGATCCGCTGTTTTCTAGATATTGACTTTTATTTTGTAAGTACGACGAACAAAAGCAAGTTGGTAAAATATGAAGACCAGAAGTTTCTAATTTGTATAGCAAGATGACATGGTCCATCCTACCGAAATGAGTATAAACTACATCAACAAGTTTCACTTTCAAAAGCATTGAAAACAAATGGCATAAAATTGTATGTTACAGTTGACCTTCTCTATTCAAATCCATATTGTTTGGAAGTCATTTTTGATTAATTTGATTATAAATATTATTAAACATTGGGCATTCAAATATCTTGGCAAATCGGGCCATAGTTCTGGATGACATCTATATTTACTAATTTAAAGATTAGACATTTCCTAGTTTTTTACCAAAATGCTGGAAAAGTATTTGTAGAAAGTGCCTTATTGTATATATTAATTGAAACACTTCTGGCTTACTTTAGATACTGTGAATCGTAGTTATCATCAAATAATCAAAAAACAGGGCAATTGAGTATTTACAAAAAATCGAAGGAAAGCAAGGTAGAATATTAAACCAAAAATATGGGCAAACCCACAATGTACCAAATAAGTACAAAAGCACAGAAAAGTTTCTGCCTAGGACATGGTAGACGTCAGTAATTTGAAAGAAATGGTAGCAAAAATAAACCAGTAACGAAAAAAGGGGGGGTAAGTCAAAAACCATCTTGTGGGAATTGTAGCAGACGACCGATGATCAGGTGGGGGTCCGTCGGGTGCACGAGAAGTACGACAACGACGGTAGACGTGATAGCTTGAAAAATACTAAAGTATAAAATGTAATTTAATTAAAATAAAGAAATTGTGCTTAGCTATCCTTGAATCTCACGATATTGAGAAAAACAATGAAAAGAAACGTATAAATATAATCACAACCAATATAAGCTACAGCTACTTTGCTTTATTTCGAAATGTATAAAAATAGTAAATATAGTTTTAGGATTTTAAACATTTAGTACCTCATTATTTAATAAAAAATAAATAGAAAACGGAATTGAAAGAAGGTTTAATCAAAATATTCTGAGCTCTTCCCAACGTCTTTACAGTATTTTCACTTCTTTTCGGACAATTAATCCTTATCGCGGTTTAATAAAATATTTTTACGTTTAGTTACATGTGAATAACTATTTACAAACCCTAAATAATCACCAACGAAATTAATTGAACGGTTTATTTAAATCAAATCGTTTAAAATTTACCCTCCACGATTTAATTTAATCTACAATGATTTAATAGCCCCTCTTCAAAGAACTTAAAGCAGTTTTAATTAACTTGATTCATGATTAATTTCGTAGCTGCAATCAAGCAATACAAACAATAATTAATTCAGCGTTAATTGATCAAGATTCAATAACCTTCACCAATTAAGCTCTTCCTCTGAAGCAGCGCACGTTGATATAAAAGTAAAATCCTAAATGCCCCGATAAATCTATCTATATAAGTAATTAATGGTAATAGTGGTGTACGTTTACACAAATAAAAGTCCAGGCATAAAAGCTTCACTGAGGCTGGTATGTTTCGCAGTGTTACAATCTCACATACGCCAGATGCCTTCGGACGGAGACGAGCACGTTCCTCCCTAAACTTATGCATGAGTTACCATATAAGGAGATAAACTCGCACACAGGTGCACGTAATAAATAATAATCTCCGTGAAGATTTCACAGACAATGCAAGTGGACTGCATATTTTAAATTTTGTGCTGCATTTGTTGCCCCAATTCTTTACCTTTGGATCTTTTTATGTTAAAATATGCAGTAACGCAGTTAAGGTGTTTTATGATTAATTATCTCGCAATGGACGTTCCTTTATTATCGTCCTTATTACTTAGGGATTTTTTACGATTCAGTCAGTGGAATTTTCTGAGAATTTATTTAAGATAATGGCGTTATTGTAATTATTTTAATGGAAAGCTGGATGCTGATTGTAGTACTCTGTACAGGAGATAGTTGAAATGCTATTAATCACCCACTTTTGCAAGGTGTATCAGAAAATGTTATGTTGCACAGAATGAATGATTATTCTAAATACCGATAGTGGATTGTTTTAATTTTCAGTTTAGATAAAAATTGGAAAATTTTTCAAAAAATCTTGAAACAAGAAAACTATTGTAGGTATACTTATAATTTATAATGTATTTGCGCTCTTTTCAAGTCACAGTAGGCCATGTTAAGCGTATAGCTTTGTTGATGTAAACAAAACTCTGTGGTATAAACAAACCCCTTTTGTTTTTAAATAATTTTAGGGTTATGTTTCATGACAGTTAACCAATAATGAAATGGAGGAGGACCCAACGCCGTAAGGCATAAATGGGAAAGAGAAAGCAGAAGAAAAAGTTAATTATATGTAATTTCTTAATGACGGAAACTTGAATTTCTTTCATGAAAATTTAAATGTTTTGATAACAAAATTAAACAGACATTAGCTAAGCATTTCCCGACGTTTGAAATTTCGGTGTAAATTAAGTGTAATACGTCCCTGTCGCTCAAAGTTTAAGCCCGCCAAAAGCTTGCAGAATCCGCGGGAATAACGCCAGATCGGCGCATTCTTATTGTTGGGAAATAATTCGGAGACGTCCCGAATAGAAAGATCTAATATTTGTTTCAGTATATTTCTTTGTTAAAAGTCCGCGGAATCACCGGATGGCGAGGTACGCCAGAGTGGTTCAAGGTTTCCCCTCGCGTACAAAAGGCGCGCTTGGTCATCTTTTTCTAACATCCTGTTCGGTTTACGGAAAAATGTAAGAGGGTAAGGGGCATCTAGCAGTAGGGTGCAGCCACCCCACCCCCCTCGAGCCCTCGAGCCCAGAAGGAACTATCTGCGGTATGTTCCTCGAGACCATCCTAGGTGATCTCCGCAGTGGCGCCCATTTTTCCTTCCGATTACGACCCCTTATCTAAAGGGTTAAGCGTTTCGAACTGCCCTTTTCTCCACTGCTTGTTAGCCGCGAGCCACCGACTTTGACGTCACCCTATAAGTTGTATTAGTGCGGAATTAGCACGTGACAAGCGTTAAGCAACACTTAGACAACAAAACGTCCTCTGCATATCATCATAAACAAGAACAATTGTCACATTTACAGACTGTCTAATTTTTATTACTAGCAGCATAAGCGGAAACCACGACTAACTATTGTCAAATAAGAAGGGAACAATGTATATAGCGGTTTTAACTATAATTTGGGCTTAAGTTGGCCGTGAAACATTATCTGACTTCATATACTATACATATATAATTTTGAAACACTTTAGGTAGTCTTTTTTTAAGGACTATTTTGCCAAGGTTTGCTAAAGCTCTACAATTTATTTAAAAATAACGCAATTCGAGTTTCAAATTGATTTGGTAGATACTATTATTTTATTTTACCACAGTAAAATATTTGTTGAAAGTTTGTAGTAGTAAGTATGACATTTATACTTTTTTTCTGTATATTTTGCCAAAAAATATCCAGAAAAAGTATTAAAGGCCATTTATGACGTAGCCTTTCGATTTTTTTTTAATTTCACACCCTTATGAGCTCAAGCTATAATAATGAACAATATAATTTAATTTGGAAAAGCTGCTGGTGGTGCATTTTAATTACATTCTTTAAAAAAAAAAACGGAAAATTTTTCTGCTGATTTTTAAACCTGCGCATTGCAAATCTCAATTTTGCCCAGTAAATAAACAACGAAACAATTTAAAAGTAATTAATTCTTTAATGAGAATTCGTTAGTCGAGTAAATTTACTGGGTGCCTTTAAGTTAGTTTGTGTAGTTTATTTTCCTAAGCGCTAAAAGAAACTTATTTGGTCGATTATTGGAGCTTGTTTACTTATCATGCTTTACTTTTAACGACCAAAGGGTTTTGCTTTTTAGTTTTAAAAAATGTAAAAATGTAAACTGTATAGCTTTGACTGTAAAATTTGTGTTTATTTTTTCTAATTTCTGTAACTTTTTGGATTTGGTGTGCGATTAATATACCTAGGTATCGGCATTTACACTCCGCGAGGAAGTATGGCCGGCAAAATGGAAGGTTAGGCCTCCTAAGTCGCACCCAGTTGACTCGCACGCTATACGTACTGGATGGTGTGATAAGCTCCACGTCTTTAACAACCACATGTTTCGATTCCCAACTATTTTCAGTGACTGGGTAGGCCACCCGCCGAGCATCTGACTGGGGTTTGACCCCGAGACCGTCCGCCCTGTATTCGAACCCTTTAACCACTCGACCACTCCGGCGCGGTTAATAGAGAGTATATCTTAATTTGGCCGACAGACTTTTAGGGGTGCTAGTGGGTGTTAGAAAGAACAACTTTTGTAAATAAATTCCATGTCGGTAGTTTTAAGTAACAACGCCGGAGACAATAAAAGAAGTTGCTGAAAACAGTAGGCAAACAGTTGGTAATAGAAGACAATCAGTACATATTTTAAGTTAACAGTTTAGTCCAATGGAATACTTTTTTTAGTTAGGTACGTACCTCTACCTTAAAAGAATTTTTAAACGATTTTCTTTGACAACCCTAAGGTATTTATCTTATGTTTTCCACTGGTGATTTATTTACCCTTATTACACCATTATGACTCCTAAAAGTTTATCGCTTTTTTTCTGTTTCACCTTGTATAATTATAATTGTATTAAATTTAAAGTAATTACTGTGCATTTCGGAAGTAATTAGAAACGAACTTTTAATAAGTATAATATATTCAGCTTTAACACGCCATTGAGGCCCATAGCTTGTCGAGGAAGACACACCAGGTCGTAGTAAGCTGAGCCTGGTTCGGGTCACCCGTCCGAATTCTGACTATGGGCACCGATGCTTAACTTTGCAGAGCGATGCGCCATACCAATACTCACTACCGTACGGCCTCCCTTTTTGATAAGTATAGTGAATTATATGAAATTCCATAGCAATTGTAAAGCCCTCTTAATTGAAGAACAGAAGTAAAATCGCATATACAGCGTGGCTCAGAAGGTTTGTTATGTTTTAGTTAATTCGCATTTTTAAAGACTTTCAATATCTTTCTTCTTTCTTTCTCTTTTACCCCCTTATACCTTTACAGCGTGGAGGGGGCCGGACACACCGGGTCGCAGAGTGGTCACCCATTCTTGTTCAGACCAAGTAGGCCTCTGCTTAATTTTCTATATGTCAGCATTACGTGCATTCCCACTCTGCCGTACTGCCGGTTGACTTTCAATATCGATTTGTTAAAATTAATTATTGTAATACTTAATTTTCTAGTCCACTTTCCATATGAGTAAATCTTATTTTCGGGACTTTTATTTTGTAATACAGACTTTTCTAGTCTATTGCAATTGAGGTTTTAGTTTTAGATTACGGTATAAACTAAGAATTAAGAATAATAAATAATAATAACGAGAATATATGATCTATCAATTTTTAAACTGGATTGCAATATTGCCAATATTTATAAAATAAATTTCTTTAAAAATATAGCAGATAGCAGTGCTATACTAAACAAAAGATAAATATTTAAAAACAAGATATGTAAAATGATTCTTGATTACTTTGTTAGACAATCACTAATTAATTGTTTAACATAAAATCTGGCTACAAAAGAGTTTTTGGAATGAATCATCAAATTATATCGACCCCTTGATGTTAAAACAGTGATAAATAAGGGTATACAAATTTGATTAGCCTTAAGTAAATGAATTACCAAGATTAAAGGTTAAACATAATAACCAGGAAACACAATAACAGATAAAAATAGAACATTTGGAAGTGGAGGTTGGAATTTTTGTATTCATTAAGAGAAAAAGGTGTTTGTAGAAGTAATCAGTAATCTAACTTTTCGTTTATTTTTTTTTAAATTTGACCTAAGGCATCGATTGGTGAGCTCATATCATCAGTTAATTTGCTATTAAATTTAATGTAAATTTAATGTAAAATTATGTATTTAATGTTTTCAAGAATATTCTTGAAAACCATTTGATTTGGATTTTTTAAAGTAAAATTTCATGCCTGAGTTTCTAAAAGTTAGCTGTTGTTTAATTTTCTATGAATGTCGTTTTTGTTATGGTTTACAATATTACATAATTTATACTTGTCTCGTTTATTTATTTTTATAATATCCTCTTTTCAGCTTCAAGATTAGAATTGCATTAGCCAAGGAGAGCTGATAGTAAGTAAAATGGTAAGTTTGAATGTTTACTAAAAATTTAACAAAAAGGCCAGCAATTTAACTGTTAAAACTAATCATTAAACTTGTTGTTGGAATATCACAAATTACTATTACTGTCGTGAAGCAGATCTACACCCTTTCAACTTCAAATCGGAGTTAATCAGTTTCAAACTGAGATTAACCAATATAAAATTGGGAATAATCAATTTCAAGCTGAAGTTATTCCCAATGTGAAGTAGAAGAGGTATACGTTTTAAGGGTAGTTTATTAAGCATTTTAGCCTTTGATGAATTTACATGTTTTACGAACTGAGATGTTATTTTCTTTTATTTAAAATGTAATAATACTAATAATTCTAAGTAAAGTCGAAGGCGAGTAGTTCCTAGCGGAAGTAATATTTTTCTATTGTAGATTATTCAAAATTAAAAATTTTTATTAACATCTGCGAATAATAGCAATAAACCAATAATTGCCTGAAAATGAAATTCTTAAACCTTTATTTAATAACAATTATATAAATGCAAAAACCGCATTAGTAAATACGAGTATAAAACCACTCTCGTGTTCAAATGATCAATTATTATCGAATGAACGAATTGTGTGGCACGTTGCGATAATTTCTGATGACCATACCTGCGTTGTCGATGTGTGTGTGCATTTATGCACATGTGTTATCGCTGTTTGGGTTTTGTGAATGACGAATTTATTAATCAATTTCTTGCTTCATTTTGTTGAGTTACAGTTTAGATATAAAGCAATCCGGGTAGTAAGCTTACGCGTTTCGGAACGGCAAGTGACTTGATTTTAAAGTGATTTATAAACATTCTGGTTTCTGGTAGTGGTTAGCTGCTTGTTACTTCCAAAACATAAAAATTAAGAGTTTCTGTGAAAAGTAAGAGGTAAGTCTTACAAACAATTCGCACTTGATCTTCAACGATTTGATATTTGCATTTATAAAATGTTAAAATATCATAACCAAATGTGAATTTATGACGCTTTAGGGACGTATAAAGCTTGCTCAAAAGCTTTCTGCCAAGCTAGCTAAACATATGTTTTCTCATTATATATGGTCATTAGTTTAGTACAGGTTAAAGCAGGATTTTAAACTAAAACGGTTTAAATTACGACTTAAGTTGAATATTCAATATTCCTTCAATCAACTTTTAAACTAAGTTTCTTTATAAAGATGTACTAAAACACCCAATCTTAGGGATCTAAACAACAAACATCTTCAATAATGAGGGGTTGCTAATGGTTACATTCCAGAAGTAAAAGACTGCCTTAAACGTTAAACTGCCTTAAAAAAGACATTAAATTGCTACAAAGATTTCCTCTAATTTTCCGGAATTTCCCTATAATGCCTCGAAATGCCCTAAACTGCTTAACCTCAGAATTTTTAGTTTTAAACTGTTTGTAAGATTGCCTTTCGAGGTCCCTCCCCCCATTAACTAACAAAAGACCTTGGTTATATTTTGATTAATTTGATAGAGTTAAAAGTTCCATTCAGACTCTGTGTAGGTGATAGCCCTGATCACATAACAATCGTGATAGGTAGGTACTTTTCTATACACAAAATTTTCATAATTCGTAAATACATTAATAGTATATTGTGTTATTAGGAGTGTCATTTTGTGCACGCAATAGTAATTTGTAATACAAGTGTTGAAAGCTTGCGTTTGCCACACGAATGTGAAGTTTGCAGCACGAACGATAGTGAGTGCTGCAGTCACATGAGAGTGGCAAATACAAGCTTTCAACACATGTATTACACACTATTTTTTCTACAACCACCATGGAAAGTGGGATTTTCAGACTTCGTCTCCATAGATACGAGTATTGAAAATGAGTGTTTGCCGAACAAGTGAAATTAGCGTGCGGTAAATTTACTTTCCGCACGCACATGCATGATTTTCGGTGCGGCAAAGTATAATTTTGCCGCACCGACATCAAAATGTCATAATGACATTTGATGAATGTCAGATTTGATTTTGCAGAAATATTTAATTTTTTTTATGGAAATGTGGTTGTAGAAAAAATAGTGTGTAATACATGTGTTGAAAGCTTGTATTTGCCACTCTCATGTGACTGCAGCACTCACTATCGTTCGTGCTGCAAACTTCACATTCGTGTGGCAAACGCAAGCTTTCAACACTTGTATTACAAATTACTATTTTCTACAACCACAAAAAATTTAAATATTTCTGCAAAATCAAATCTGACATTCATCAAATGTCATTTATGACATTTTGATTTGCGTGCGGAAAGTAAACAAATTAGCGTGTGGAAAGTTTACTTTCCGCACGCAAATCAAAATTTGAGTGTGGAAAGTTTACTTTCCGCACGCAAATCCAGATTAATCCAGATTTGCGTGCGGAAAGTAAACTTTCCGCACGCTAATTTTCACTTGTTCGGCAAACACTCATTTTCAATACTCGTATCTATGGAGACGAAGTCTGAAAATCCCACTTTCCATGGTGGTTGTAGAAAAAATCACTTTTACTCCGAATAGCACATCTTACTTTTTCTTCAAACGCATAAATTAAAAGCAATTCAGCAAGAAAATTTAAAAAAAGTCGAAAATGAAAGTCATGCCATCCGTCATTGCTACGGGTTGCTTATTTATAAAAAATAAAAACAGAAAAATTACGAGTTGCCATTGGCTCATTTCGTCACTTTTACTCCTAGGAGTTTAACTGTGTGTATCCAAGGACACAAAGTCGTGTTTTTCTGACGTTTTAAGAAAAAATTATTTTCCTAAAGGAGCGAATCCTTAAAACTTTAATCTCTAAATTAACATTTGTTTGTTTGGTAAGCAATAGAAATAGTTTTGGTGCTATTTAGTATGCTCTTATAAATTACGAATGCAAATCTTCCCTTTCTAGCTATATCACAAACACTTTTTTAATTCAATATTTGCTTGTATGTATTTAATAATTATGTTTTTGTTTTATTTGATAATTTTTTAAAATTTCGTGCCTGTAAAATAATAGTATATTACATACCGAGGTGTTAAGTAATTCATTATTGTCGAGGGATAATTATAGTTAACCGAGACGCGAAGCGTCGAAGCTTACTATATCTCGAGACAGTAATGACGTAATGACACTTTTCACCAAGGTTTGTATACTATTTTATTTTCAACCAAACATATAAATTAATATGAATCATTTATAATAATAATTAATATTTTGAACAAACAAGCTGTCATTTAATAACAGTGGGCGTAGCCGGGTGGAAAGTGATCAGCTGATCACTTTCCACCCGGGTAGAAAGTCAGTCAGTAAAGGCTAATTTTCCAACTTACAAAACAGGTAGTAATAACGTCATTAGGTACATATATGGTTGAAAATAAACCAATTTTAAGTATCTAATCACACATAAAAATCAGCACATTAAAGTTGTTGCCATGTGGGAAACGTACGAAAAAGAAAAAATACACTGGTAATTTAGAACAATCTAATGGTTCTATTAGTTTCTTCGAATGTGTTATATGGTTTCGATTTATTGAGTACGGTTTTAAAAATAATTCATTTAAAACATCTACATATTTAGCACTAAAACCAAGGACTAAACTAAACAAGCAACACTGTTTGATGTTTAAGCTTTTTTCTGTAATATTGTTGTAAACAAGAAGTTGAAAAACATCTGCTTTGCCATGCAGAGAACGCAGGTTCGAATCTTAATAGTGGAAGCATTGTTAAACATCTATGACGACTGATGATGTGAATTCTGTTAAGAGAGGTAGGTAATCTTAAGGATGATGCTGTTTTAAATAAGTCAGAAGAATAGTCAGAAGCTTCTAAATTTTCTCGTAAAAATTAAAGGCGTTTATTTAAGATAAAGAAAAATTAAGCGTTTTTTAAATAGCATTTATGCATTTTTTTTGTTTAATAAAATTATAAAATAAACCTCAGGACAACAAAAGAAAGTTTTAAGCTAGAATATTTCTTGATTGGTAGTCATTTAACCAAATTTAGATCACATATAGCAATTGTTAAGTGTCTTAATTTTAATTTCCTACAAAAATAAGTATTTTGCACCGTTGTCATTTGCTACTGTTTCCTTTTAATTAATTCATTTATTACTATTTCTTACGTTGTTGTTTTGAGGAAACACAAAATTATTCCTTGCCATTATGCATTGGAGAATTAGGTCGCAACTGTTAAGAATTTGAAAGCTCCAGTTTTTCAAAACAATTTAACATTTTTGAGGAAAACTTAAAACCGTAAAATAAAATTAAACAAAAAATTAATGTCTGGGTCACTCTAGACCCAGTTTCAGTTTTCGGAAGTTTGAAAATACTGAATTTTTTGAAAAGAATTTTTGTATTGTTATTTTAGCAAAACATCCCTCACCAAACGACTAAACACGTCGGTTATTTGTGTTTATGCAGCTGGTTTTCAAGTATCTTCCAAAAACAACGGAATTATATTATGTAAAATGTTCTACAGCACTTTACATATATTATTCTAAAAGCTGTTGTTAGTGGTTACCAGTTTGAATAAATCGCTTTGCTAATGCCTTGTTTAAAGATTGCATAAGTAATACAGCGAAGCTAAGCTGATTTTTGAGAAAAATATCAGAAATAACTTTTTCTAAATATTTACTTAAACGTCTTAAATTGATTTTTGTTTTTAAATAGTTTCTATATCGAATTAATAAATTTTCTGTTTTAAGTAGATTCTGTGCTACACCAGCACTAGGTATAGTATATCAATTGTTATCCGGAGGTGATAACACTAAATAAACCCGCTACTCCGTTGCGTGGGCGTGAGGTTCCTAAAAGAAAATAGTAGTGCTCACTAAATAGCTAAACTAACGATGTTCCTTGGGCGCCAGTCCTTACTTATAACGTAAACAGCTTCAGTCCGGACCTACTGAAGAATAGACCTCCAAAAGTCAATTGACTTGACAATAAAACGCAAAGCTTGGTAATTAACGAATAGGATATATATTAACTCATAAGCAAAACACATACACAAAATTGAAATTGAAAAAGTAATAATTATGAAGTTATTAATTCAAAGGACAAATAAAGAAATTAGTAAGATCGTAAACAAACTAAGTTTAAATGTTAAATTTCTAATGAGATCTAATTAAACAAAAAAAAAAAAACTATGAGGAATGCTCAACGACAATCATGTAACCAAACGAAAGATAAATAAAAATAATTTACGGTTCAAATAAACCCAAATCGTAATTAAACGTACGTAGACTCTCGGAGGGTTCGCAAGAATAATTCTTAAATTAACTTAAATAACTAACGAACACAGATAAGAGTGAGCTCACTTTAGTCGTTTTCGCAGCTATAAAATAAAACATAATAACACAAGAAAATAATAATAATATCCTGCGCACCTAACGGAAACCACAACTTCAATTACGATATGATATATAAAATAAACTAAAGAAAATAATTGACTAAGTTGAACCACGAAATTGAATACTCCTTTACAAATTTAAAAATTACAGTTCATAAATTCCCGTTGCTGTGACCGCAACTACAATGTTTAAATAATCGCACGGAGTACGATTTACTAAATGACGATTGAAAATTTTACTAATACTTTAAATTACAATGAAACTTAATTACTGAAAATATTTCTAAAGAACGTTTTTAATCAAATATTTACTAATAACACAACTTACTAAAATGTTTGAATGTTTCTAAATTTAACTAAATAACACAAGTACACAAAATAACCTCAAAATCAAACCTTGAGTTTACAACTAAACTTGCAGGATACGAAGTTGAGTTAGGGGAAATTCCAGCTAATTGCAGGGTAAAAGCACAGGATGGACTAATTTCTTCGGCTCCAAAACTTCCAAACCAAAAACGTGACCTCGAACAACACGTGGATAACAGATGTTTAACCGGTGGATTCTACGAACACGTTGTTCGTACAGGAATACAAAAAAAACGTACTTAACGTACTGCCAGAAAAAAAAAAAAAAGGCTGAAATACAACGAATACCGTAAGAAATCTTCAAGTAAAATCAATGCGTTACATACCAACAGATGTTAAAATGCCCTTCGAAATGCTTCTTTCAAAAAAATGGTCGTCGGATAGTTTAAATCCCCAATAAAGGTTAAAAATGGCAATTAAATATAAAACTCACTAGCGTTTCAAATTCTCTAAAGGCCTCTAAGGCTTACTAAACCATTTTAAGTAAAATCGAACCTCGGATGATTCCACTAATTTTAGAAAACTAAAATTCTAAAACCAAGGTTAACGATGTCTATCCGCGACGAATGTTTCAAGCAGAAGAAGCTAACTACGGATCTGCCAACAGAATTCTTTGGCGAAAGCCAATCTAAAATTTGCAAAATTCCCTAAAGATTCTAAACCCATTAGTGATTAAATTCATAGTAAGAGGCGTGACGTCAGTATTAGCATTGTATGCAACCATGCAATCTGTAGATATTACTGGGAAGTCTAAATTTACAACTACCTAGCCGAAAGTAAATTCGAGAATTTACATATAAAACAACAAGAGCGTGAATTCTACTGTAACAAATCCCTCCCTTTCTTAACAAGCGTCTGCCAAGATGCGTAACTAAAGAATTCCCAAAATCTATAGGATTATAGGATGGCAACTAACCCAGAAAATTACCTAAGTAAATAACCCCAAAACAATAATAATGAAAAAGGAGAACAAAAGGAATTAAAGAAAAGTATGTGAAATGGGACGGACAAAGAGAGAATGTTGAACCGTGCGGGAGACTAACTATTGTAAGCTAGCTGAATTGATCGTCGCGCTGGATGGCTAAGGCGCGCCGCTCGAACAACTCACAATAACTAACACCAGATAGCAGCCAACACAAGACTACATCTCGGAAGGAAAAGATATAATTTGAGAAAGGATGGGAATCAAGTAAAGACGATAGTAAACGATCACAGAAGAAGGATATGGATAGGAGGTTTTAGCTTCGAGTGGTTGTCTACACATAAACAATTAATCAGAAATTTCTAAATTCAAAAAGGCCGAAAAAAAATTGAGGTTACTATAACATCCGAAAATCCAGCGTGAGTCCCCGAAAGGATTGTCACGAATATAGATAGACTTCAATTACAGTAACAAAATTATCTTAACACACCACCACTCTCCACTAAAGGTTAAGTGTGTAAGCCCAGGACCGACTTACATCACTAAAGCTGACCCCGAAATGACTAGGGCAGAAGGATAAATAGCAAAAAGAGCAAAATATATGTATGTAGGGTAACGGACACAATAATATGAGGGATATACCCGTACAAAAAAATAAACAACACAACTAGGAAAAGATGGAAAATCCTAATGGGACAAATGTCTAATTAAATCCTCCCAGCTAATTAGACTAACACATAACACACCCAACCAACCAAACCCGCTAAATGAATAAAACAAACACAATAACTAATCGTACCACTACGGTAGCCTAACCGATATCAAACTAAATGCCTTGGTCGTCAGTAAAAATCTTTAAATCTTTAACATGCCAGTCGCCTTTCGAATTGCCTAAATTATCTACTAGCTCATAAACGCAATAACCTTTTTTCCGTTTGATACTATAAGGTCCCTCATATTTCCCACTTAGCTTTCGATTGAAATAGTTAATAGCATCGGACAAAACGTAACTTTTCTTCCATACTAAATCACCAATATTATATTCAACATGACGTCTACGTAAGTTATAACGTTGTCTACTGCGCTCGTAAGCTTTAATTAAATTAGTTTTAACCAGTTGACGTAGCTTTGACAATACGGTTTCTCGTTTAGGCTGATCATCGTGATTAGGGGAATCATCAATCGTCGGTTTAGAATGTTCGGCGCCCGATTGACACATTTCACGACCAAAGTTAACAAAGTAAGGTGTCTGACTAATAGTTTCATGACGAGCGGTACGCAACGCACATGCTAACGCACTTAAATTATCATCCCACTTTCTATGCTGGTCTTTAACATAAGCTGAAATCATTGTTTTTACAACTCGATTAACACGTTCAGTGTTATTAGCTTGCGGATGGTAATTTGGATTGAAAAGAACCTTAACTTTGTATTTATCAACCAACCTACTAAGTTCTCTACCTCTAAACTGAGTACCATTATCACATCTAATCAGCTGCGGTACGCCAAACATTAAGAAAACTTGTTCTTCTAAAATTTTGCAAATACTAACGGCTAAAGCTCTACGAAGAGGAAACAACAAACTAAATTTACTGAATATGTCGGTCACTACAAAAATAAATTGGTTACCATGGGAACTTCTCGGTAATGGTCCCACTAAATCAAAACTAATAATTTGCCAAGGAGTTTTGGGAATAACTGGATTACCCATATGACCTGCTGGTAACTTTTGTTCGGGTTTTATTCTTTGACAAGTGACACAAGAACGTACATATTTAGTAATGTCAGAACGCATGGATGGCCAAAAATAATGACGAGCTACTCTAAAATAAGTTTTATAAATGCCTAAGTGGCCTGAAGTTGGTTCATCGTGACAAGTTTGAAGAACTTCACGACGTTTTTCTTTCGGAACTACTAACTTCCAAGAATCTTCGTTATCTAAAGGATTTACTTTGACGTATTTGTAAATTTTATTTTCAACAACTCTCCATTGAGGATAGGCTAAAGGTTTTTGACTAATTAATCTAATAAGTTTCACATACCAAGGATCTCTAACATTAATGACCTCTACTAAATTTATTTCACCGGAGCTACTATCGGTTTGGACAAAACGAGATAACGCATCTGGCACAAGGTGTTCTTTGCCTTTTCTATGAACTACGGTATAATCGTACTGCTGAAGGCGTAATACCCATCGACCTAATCTACCTTGGGGATCTTTCAAATTATCTAACCAGACCAGACTATGATGATCTGTTACTACCGTAAATTTTGCACCTTCTAAATAACCTCTTAACTTTTCAATACTCCAAAGTACAGCTAAGCATTCTTTTTCAGTGACAGAAAACTTTCGTTCGGTTCTACTAAGGGCACGTGAAATATAGCAAATAACATGTTCTTGGTCGTTATAATGCTGCGTTAATACAGCACCAATCCCTATATCGCTAGCGTCTGTTTGAAGAGAAAACTCTTTGTCAAAATTTGGAATAGATAAAATAGGTGAAGAGATAAGGGCTTCTTTAACTTTACTAAATGACTCTTCGCATGAACTGTCCCAAATAAATTTTGAAGTCTTACGCAACAAACGAGTAAGAGGGGATGTAATATCCGAGTAATTAGGCAAAAATCTACGATACCAACTAACCATTCCTAACAAACGACGTATCTCCGTTACATTTTTAGGCTGAGGCAAATTAACGATGCATTCAACTTTTTCAGGATCAACATGCAATCCGTGACGATTAACAAGATAGCCCAAATATTTAAGTTCCGGCCTACAAAAGTGACTTTTATCTCGATTTAAAACAAGTCCTGCATTAGCTAAACGATCTAAAACGTCGGTTAAAATTTCTAAATGTTTATCAAACTCGGGTGAAACTACAATGATATCGTCTAAATAGCAAAAGACATACGGCTCTAATTCCGGTCCTAAAATTTTGTCGACTAAACGTTGAAAAGTTGCGGGTGCATTAGATAAACCATACGGTAACTTAGTGAATTGGTATAATCCTCTACCGGGTACTGTAAAAGCTGTGAGTTCTTTACTCCCTTCAGATAAAGCTACTTGCCAATATGCACTTTTTATATCTAAACTTGACATGTAACGGGTGGAACCTAACTTGGTAAGAATAGATGAAATGTATGGAAGCGGATAAGCGTCTTTTTCAGTTACTTTATTTAGTTTACGAAAATCAATGCAAAATCTCTGTGTACCGTCTTTCTTAGGTACTAGTAAAACTGGAGATGACCAAGCGCTCGCAGATTTCTCGACAACACCAGCTTTCAACATTTTATCTAACTCTTCATCAATCAAACGTTGTTTATAAGGTGACACCGGATAATATCGTTGCTTAATCGGAGGACTACTAGTCTTTATCTGATGTTCAACTAAATGAGTGCAACCTAACTGATCCTTACTAAATTTACTAAAATAATTACTAACAACACTACTAAGACGAGTTCGTTGCTCTACGGTTAAATCAGACTCCGATTCTAATTGATTAACTTCAATGTTATTCAAGCATTCTTTGGAAAAGAACCATTCACCCCGACGTACGTCCGGAATTATTCCCATTTTAGACCAAAAGTCAATACCTAATATAATGCTATGTCTCAAATTGGGTACAACATACATTTGCATTAACTTAACGACATGCTTTAATTTTACAGGAGCAGTGACCGTTCCTAAACATTGACAATTGTCGCTATTTGCTATAGTACAAATAGTTATTTGTCTAGTATCTAACTTGAAACCTAAGTTACGTAGTAAATCCCAGGTATCCTGATTAATAAAAGTTTTATTGGCCCCAGAATCAAGCAAACCGTATAATTTAATACCTAAAATGTCAATTTCTACATAAGGGCATTCCCCATCACCAACTTGAGCTAGTATATAATCTAGGACAACTTTCTGTTTATAATTAGCTAACGTATCTAATGACTTAAAATCTTCAGTAACCGATTTAGGTTTCTGTCTCCACGGTTCGTTTCCAAACGACCTATTACAATTTACACAAGTGTTTCTGGTAACACCTAACTTCCCACATCCAAAACATTCTAAACTTGTCCTAACATGACAGTTACGAGCAACGTGACCAGGCTTATGGCACCTAAAACAAAATCTTTTACTAACGGTAACTTCTTGAGCATCGGCTAATCTACAATTTAAGGCGGAAGGACCTTGAAAAGTACTAGGATCAGAATATGAATAATCTAAATCAGGTTCCAAAGACAATTGGCCTCTAACTGGAGGTTTATATTCTTGGATCTTTTGTCTAGTTGCTTCTAACTTCCGACAATGTTCGATTAGCTCGTAAGGCGTTGAAATATCGACTAATGATAAACGTTCCTGATAAAATGGTATTATGTTAGAGCGAAGTACCTTAAGACGTAAACTGTCTGACACTGGAATAGGCATTCTATCAAACAAGGTAGACATGGCAGCTACATAAATACCTATGGTTTCTTGTGGACCTTGGGTACGTTTTAAAATTTGGTCCCATAATTTATCGGAGTTATAAGAAGGTGTGAATTCCTCTTTCATGAGCTTAACTAAACCTTCCCAATCATGAACCTGCTTACTCACTAACTTGTACCATAACAAAGCTTCACCTTCAAATAAGTCTATGGCTGAAGCAAATAATTGATCCTTACTAATCATTCGTGATTTACAAAGTTCGCTAACACGTTCGAGGAAACAATTAAAACTCATGGTATCATTTGGATTTCCCGAAAATTTTAAATTCCATTGATATACCGGAGTAGGTTTAAGAGCAACTAATGAAGTTTGACTAACTTGGGTGAAAGACATCCTGACTAATTTAACTAACAATATCCTAAATTCGATAATTACTTTATAACTAACCAGTTTAAAAGAGCTGGTTCTAATCTAACCGACTAATCTAATCGACTAATCGAGCCAGCCCCAACACGTTGGGCGTCAAAAATATGCTACACCAGCACTAGGTATAGTATATCAATTGTTATCCGGAGGTGATAACACTAAATAAACCCGCTACTCCGTTGCGTGGGCGTGAGGTTCCTAAAAGAAAATAGTAGTGCTCACTAAATAGCTAAACTAACGATGTTCCTTGGGCGCCAGTCCTTACTTATAACGTAAACAGCTTCAGTCCGGACCTACTGAAGAATAGACCTCCAAAAGTCAATTGACTTGACAATAAAACGCAAAGCTTGGTAATTAACGAATAGGATATATATTAACTCATAAGCAAAACACATACACAAAATTGAAATTGAAAAAGTAATAATTATGAAGTTATTAATTCAAAGGACAAATAAAGAAATTAGTAAGATCGTAAACAAACTAAGTTTAAATGTTAAATTTCTAATGAGATCTAATTAAACAAAAAAAAAAAAACTATGAGGAATGCTCAACGACAATCATGTAACCAAACGAAAGATAAATAAAAATAATTTACGGTTCAAATAAACCCAAATCGTAATTAAACGTACGTAGACTCTCGGAGGGTTCGCAAGAATAATTCTTAAATTAACTTAAATAACTAACGAACACAGATAAGAGTGAGCTCACTTTAGTCGTTTTCGCAGCTATAAAATAAAACATAATAACACAAGAAAATAATAATAATATCCTGCGCACCTAACGGAAACCACAACTTCAATTACGATATGATATATAAAATAAACTAAAGAAAATAATTGACTAAGTTGAACCACGAAATTGAATACTCCTTTACAAATTTAAAAATTACAGTTCATAAATTCCCGTTGCTGTGACCGCAACTACAATGTTTAAATAATCGCACGGAGTACGATTTACTAAATGACGATTGAAAATTTTACTAATACTTTAAATTACAATGAAACTTAATTACTGAAAATATTTCTAAAGAACGTTTTTAATCAAATATTTACTAATAACACAACTTACTAAAATGTTTGAATGTTTCTAAATTTAACTAAATAACACAAGTACACAAAATAACCTCAAAATCAAACCTTGAGTTTACAACTAAACTTGCAGGATACGAAGTTGAGTTAGGGGAAATTCCAGCTAATTGCAGGGTAAAAGCACAGGATGGACTAATTTCTTCGGCTCCAAAACTTCCAAACCAAAAACGTGACCTCGAACAACACGTGGATAACAGATGTTTAACCGGTGGATTCTACGAACACGTTGTTCGTACAGGAATACAAAAAAAACGTACTTAACGTACTGCCAGAAAAAAAAAAAAAAGGCTGAAATACAACGAATACCGTAAGAAATCTTCAAGTAAAATCAATGCGTTACATACCAACAGATGTTAAAATGCCCTTCGAAATGCTTCTTTCAAAAAAATGGTCGTCGGATAGTTTAAATCCCCAATAAAGGTTAAAAATGGCAATTAAATATAAAACTCACTAGCGTTTCAAATTCTCTAAAGGCCTCTAAGGCTTACTAAACCATTTTAAGTAAAATCGAACCTCGGATGATTCCACTAATTTTAGAAAACTAAAATTCTAAAACCAAGGTTAACGATGTCTATCCGCGACGAATGTTTCAAGCAGAAGAAGCTAACTACGGATCTGCCAACAGAATTCTTTGGCGAAAGCCAATCTAAAATTTGCAAAATTCCCTAAAGATTCTAAACCCATTAGTGATTAAATTCATAGTAAGAGGCGTGACGTCAGTATTAGCATTGTATGCAACCATGCAATCTGTAGATATTACTGGGAAGTCTAAATTTACAACTACCTAGCCGAAAGTAAATTCGAGAATTTACATATAAAACAACAAGAGCGTGAATTCTACTGTAACATCTGGTACAGAGTTGTATCGTGGAACTATTTTAGTACATAATAATTTAATATATTTAATAATAAAATATGGTATTTTGATGTTACTACATCCATAATCTTGATTAAGGTTTATTATTATCTAGCGTTATAATTAAAAGAAAACTAGAATTCGCTGATTTTACGACATTTTGTATAGAAATTAATGTAACTAAAGATTCATATTTATTGTCTTCAAAATAGTAACAACAATTATATTTAACCATACTACTGATCATTTTGACTAAGATTTGTTGTTAATTTATTTTAAAATTAAATATGTTTTTTTATAATACATTAATTTAAACTGCTAAGAACTTCTTGAAACAGAATCGAAAATCATGAAAATAATTTAATTTTCCATTAAGGACGAAGGATTGAAAAATATGAATGTGAGCAAAGAACAACGGTTTTCTAAAGACTAGAAAATATATATTGATCGTTTTGGCCAAGAATTGTTATTAATTAACTTTATTATTTAAAAAATGTGAGAACTCGCTGATTTTATGACATTATTTAATAAGTTAGTGTTTAATTTTTTTATAATAAATTGATTTCAGCTACTGACAACTTAAAAGTTTTTGAAACAGAATCGAAAAATATTAACGTAACCAAAGATTCAAACTTATAGCATTCAAAAAACTAAAAAATATTATATTTAACGATATATATTTGTGCCATAGAGGGCCGTGCTCCTAATGCAGCTTTTAATAATTATTGTCTTTCTAAGTGGTAAGGCTGATATTATTTTAGCATAATAGTGTTTTTCTTCGATCGTAAGAAAAGTGATAACTTTTTGACTTGTTTTCATTCCGAAAAATGCGTTATTCCGGTATGTTAAGTCGTTGCTTGGCAACTAGAAAATATATTCCCGGCCCGTCCGGGAATATATTCCCGTACTGATATTTCTAGTTGCCAAGCAACAACTTAAGATAACATCACACAATTTTATTAATTTAGACGTTTAATAAAATTAAATATAAAATAATTAATCTTTCGATCGGAGAAAAAATAGTAGGTGTAATACGTAGGAAAAGTGAACTTCCCGGACTCCTGTAGTTGCAAGACTCGGCTAGCGCCTCGTCCCACAATTGTCCACCATCGTCCGGAAATATGTCACTTTTCCTACTAATTACACAATATACTATTTTTTGTTGTTGAATATAATTTTTGCTTCTATTATTCTCTGTTTTACGTCTTCTGCGCTTTTCCTATGTTGTGTTAATTAACTTCCTAGGTATTTGTATGAGTTCCCTGACTGATTAAGTCTCCGTCAATTCTTATATTTATTTCATCGGGAATTTTGAAGCATACTAATATTTCCGTTTTTTTCTGTTAATTTCCATGTTATGATCTTTCAGTATAGTGTCTCTGCATTCTAATTTTTTTTTCAACTTGCGCTAACAGTAATGCCGTCTGCAAATCTGAGCATCTGTATCCGTGGCCTATTAGTTTTTATTCCTGTGCATATCTCTCCGCATTCGTTTATTACTTGTTCAATGTATATGGAGCGAAAACACTGGGGGTAAATGGTAAAAGAACGAAAATATCTAGAGGCTTTTGAGACCTGGTGCTGGAGACATACACTAAAGATACGATGGACTGATTTAAAGATTTGAGAATTATTAGCCTAGAAGTGTATGAAAGGATGGAGAAAGAACGTTCTCTGATAAATACTCTAGTAAACAGACGACACCAATGGATATGCCATGTACACACAATGAGTTTGTAGTAGATATATTAAAAGAAAAGGGGCACTAAGAAGACTCCGACTAAATTCTATGAAACAAAAGTCATGAGTAATGTGGGAGTAACAAAGTACTCAGAAATGAAGAAAATGGATTGCAATAACATAAGATGAGAGTTACCAGTCAATCAAATTAGATTGAAGTAGAAGAAGATAGATTTGTTATTAATTAATTTTATAATTCCAAAATTTCTTTGTTTCAATAATTTACTGTTTACAGTATTTTAAATAGAAAATTTATTAATTGAATTGATAATTTAATTCTCAATTAAGCACCCACACTTCTGCTAAAAAAAATTAATATAACTTAGGAGTCTTTTCTTAACAATTTTTGAGGTTGTAGTTTTAGAAAGACGATCTCCTAATCGACGAATTTATCTGTACTGCACTTGTATGCTTGTATGTACGCTATCAAAAGACTTGAATCTGCAAACCCCGGTATTGCAATACAAGTCTCGTTCAGTAATTGTGTTTGGTCAAGATTATGATGGTTTATAATTTGCATGTGAGCCTTGTAATTTTAACTGCCGCTTATTGTGTGTGGGTTTGTTTTGGTTGTTTTTCCTACACGATGAGTTCCATTATTTTTTACAGACATGTGCTCACTCGTAATTACACCTTATAGAATGGTTCGTATTTAGTTATTATGACTGACGTATGTAAATTTTATTAGTTTATTTAACGTATAAAAACCGAAATTGCTTCCACCCACCATATCATTTAAAAATAGACGAGTATTAAATAGGAAGCTTTTATGTTAAAACTGTTTACTTTTTTATAACAATAAAAAACAGCTTTCGAAATATTAAGGTGCGTGTGGCTTTTTAAAAAACGAATCAAAACTTAAACTACATTCTCATCTTTCAAATACACGCCTTTAGGTTAATCTGTTTTCTAGAGCTAATGGAAAGAATGAAAGATTACAACACTCATAAGCAACCGTAGCTTAGTTTGGTATTTTAGGGTGCAAGCCAAAGGAACTTAAACGCATTATTTACTGCGTCATATAAGAGAATTAACCGTGAAATGATTGTTGTATTCAGTTTTGTACGGCGTACGTATTCCTTAACTATTAGATGCCTTTGTAAAGTAATTTATCCCATTGTTAACCGTACTAGTTAGCCGTACGCATTTAATGCTTATTTTTAAAACCTTCGTTGGTGGTCATTACATTATAAACTATAATAAGCGATACAAATGTGTTTGATCACTTTCGTTTCATCTTGTTTGAGGGTGCCTTTATAAATTTAAAATTGGATTTTATATTACTTTTCGAAAGCCAGATCGTTCACGTATGTGTTGGGTTGTATTGTAAATATTATAATGTTACCTTTGTTTACAATTATTAACAGCCGGTTAGCTCAATCATTTAGTCGTTAATGAGGTTCTTTTACTTTAATAAATGAATATTAATACTTTTATGTTATATAACAATAATCAGAACAACTTAATTTTTCTATGCAGATTGATTACATCTTTTACTAATCTCTATTTCCCTATCGTCCCTATCTATTTACTTATTATAGATCATAAATTATAACAGTATTAAATTAGCTCACATATAACCTGCACAAATCCAAATCAACTTTAATCACAATTCCATATTCATATCCAACATTTAATAATTTTCAATTCATCTTCAACTTCTGCAACATCCCATATAAACCGGACCAAACCTTTTCTCTCAGAAGATTAACAACCAGTTATTTATTTTGGCCTCTTTTATAAAAAGAGATTACTATTTTTCTTTTCAGCAAAGTATTAATTAATTATTTAATTATTTTATTCTTTCCTTTTCGGAAAGTACCCTTCTCCTTTTCTTAAAATAATATTTCACACTTATTTACTTTATTATATTTTCCTTCCGAAAGGAAATACGTGTTCCTTTTTTGAGAAGATCATTTCAATCTTGTTTATTTATCTCTTGTCTCCCGTCTCCCTGGTTCTGTGATATTTGTCCTCCAATGAAAATTCTCTTTGATTTTCCTTGGTAATTATTAATACTAGGTTTCTACTTAACTTATTTTATAATTACAATACAAAATTCCCAACAATTAAATTATTCTACCCTAACTATCTAGATTCTTGTTTTTATTACATTTTTAAATGAACTTGTATTAAATTTGCATAAATTAACTTGCAATGAAACTATAACTTTATATTCATTAACAATTATATTCAACTTAAAATCTTTAATACCGACAAATATCATCTCAACATGTATAAAATATTTGTTTCTTCCTCTCATTTCTTTCTCCAGGAACCTTTTGTCCTGTAGAGGGTCCAAATGCAAAATATAAAAAAAAATGAATTTAAAATAAAAGCTGACATTAAAAAAAGTTCCAGAAAACGTGTGCTTCGCTCCACATATAATAAAAATCAAATCAAAAACCTACAACTCACGATGTCAAAAATTCCACAGTTTTTCTAAATATCAAATTAGGGATAAAGGGATTAGAAATTCATATGAAAAGAACGTCAGCTTATTTATTTCGTATTCGGGTTAAGGTTAAAAGGATTTGAAATTATGTTTTAAAAGGATGTGTCAGATCAATCATTTATTTGATTTATTCACATTTATGAATGATAAAATACGTGGAAGAAAATAATAGGATTAAATCAATTCACCCCTAAAAAGAGTAACTAACAGGGGAGTTTATTTGAAGTGACTTGATATAACAATAGTCTTTAATTGAAATGTATATTTACGAATTATGAAGAACCTGTTTACAAAAAAAAAAATATTTTGGCAGGGATTGGACCACCGAACGCTTTTAGAGGTATTTCTCCAAACGAGCGAATCCAATTTAATTTTTAAGTGAATAAGGGTAATATTTAAGGAACGCTGGGGAATTAAAAACAAAAAGGTTTTAGTATCTCAATTTGGTGTAGAAATTTATAGACCTTTTCGATAAATTTCAAACGACCATCTCTTTTCTACACATTAGAATTATATAAAGCTGTATCGTTTGATGTTCACTTTAATCACGAGTTTAGGTAGACAAAAAAATTTTTGATAAGAGTTCTAGTATATAATTGAAGGCATTTTTTTAAATTACAAGAAAGGAAACCGTTAAAATCTTTTTATTAAATTTAATAAATATTTTTGTTTAGTTTGAAAGCGCGAGTTGTTTGTTATTCTTAATATTAGGTATATAAAAGCGAGAGAATTAAAAATATGAACTTTAAGTACTTGAATTTTGTGTAGAAAACTCTAGAATCGCGCATCTCTTTTCTACAGGTTAGAATTGCATAAAGCTGTACCGTTTTATCTCTACTTTCATGATGAGTTTCGGTAGAGATAAAAGAAAGTGCGAATACTTGTTAATACATTTTAATTGTTGATAAAATTTGAGTTAAAATTCAAGTAAATATTTATTAGAATTTCATTAAATTTAACATATTTCTTTGTGTCATTTGTAATTACGTAAAGATGTACCGTTTTACGTTGACTTTAATCACAGGTTTAGTTGACGACAAGAAAATTAGAATAATTGGTTATACATTTTGATTGTTAACAAGTTATGCTCGTACATATATAAAATCAAGCAAATTTTTATGAAAAAAGTATTTAAAAAAAACTACGAGGAAAGAGAATGTTGTAATTTTGTTGTATTAAGTTTATTTAACATATCTCTTTGTTAAATGTCGTTTGTTATTTTTAATAAACTGACACCAATAGCTGGAGAATGAATTACAAACATTTCAAACGAATCTAATATCGTGCATCTCTTTTTTGCACATTACAATTACATAAAGCTATACCGGTTTATATTTACCTTAATCATGATTTTAGTCTGAGACAAAGGGAAGTTAGAACAATTTGTAACACATTTTAATTGTTGACAAGTTCTCAGTAGATAAATCAAGTAAAATTATAAAAAACTACAAGGAAAGAGATTGTTGATATCTTAGTTTATTAAATGCAAGATATTTATTTCTTAATTTTTAAAATATGTATCACTTATTTCTAATTTTTAATAAACCCCTACTAACAGTTGAGGAATTAAGAACAACATTGCAGGGCTCGAATTATCTTAATTTGTTGTAGAAATTAAAAGACCTTTTGCTAAAACTTCAAACGGCCCTAACATCGTGCATTTCTTTTCTACACGTTAGAATTACATAAGCTGTACCGTTTTATGTTCACTTTAATCATGAGTTTAGTGGGCGACAAAGAAAAGTTAGAATAATTGACAATACATTTTAGTTGTTGACAACAGATACCTTAACTCAAGTAAATTTTCAACAAAGTGTATTTCTAAAAACTACGAGAAAAGAAATCGTTAAAATCTTATTTTATTAAATTTGACATATTTCTTTGTTAATTTTCACGACAGCGTACAAGTATTCCTTATTTTCAGTAAACTAAAAGCTCTGGATAAGTAAAAACAAATAAGTAAGAACCTTATTTTTGTGTGAAAATTAAAAGACCTTTTCACTGAATTGAAAACCACTCTAACATCGCACATCTCTTCTCTACGCGTTAGAATTACCTAAAACTGTACCGTTTTATGTCTACTTCTGTCACGAGTTTGGTGGGCGATAAAAAAGGAAAGTTGGAATATTTTTTTAAGACATTTTAGTTGTCAACAAGATTGTCAGTGTATAATTTAAGTAAATATAAAAGCTACCAGAAAAGAAACGGTTGAAATCGTATTTTATTAATAGTAACATATTTCTTTCTGTTAATTTTCGAAATGTAAGTCGTTGTGAAAGAAGGTTAGAATATTTGGTAATACATTTTAATTATCGACAAATTTTCAGTAAATAATTCAAGTTTTGATGAAAAAATTTCCTCAAATCATAGTTTATTAAATTAAATATATTTCTTTGTTAATTTTTAACATGCGAAAATTCGTTGTTTTTAATAAATTAACACCTGGAAAATTAGATACAAAAAAGTTCGATTACCTTAACTTTGTATAGAAATTAAAACACCTTTTCCTTAAATTTCAACTTTAAGATCATTCTATATGTTTAGAATTACAAAAGCTATACCGTTTTATGTTCACTTTAATTATGACTTTGTGTGCTGACGAAGGAAAATTAGAATAATAATTGTTAAAACATTTTAGTTGTTGACCAGATGTCCAAAAGAATTTTTACAAAAAAGAATTCAAAAAACTACAGGAAAAGAGCTTGTTGAAATCTGATTTTATTAAATTTAACACATTTATTTGTTAAAATGAAAATGCAGGTTATTTATTATTTTTATTAATCTGATATTAACGGTTGCAGAATTAAAACAAAACTAAAGAGTTCGAATTAACTACCTTAATTTTTTGTATGAATGAAAAAACCTTTTCCTTAAATTTCAACGGCCTTAAAAGCGTGCATCTCTTTTTTATACATTAGAATTACAAGGGATGGTTGTAATACATTTTAATTGTTAAGATTTTCAGTATATAATTTCATTAAAACATTAAGAAAAAATGTAAAAATCATTTTTAAAAACTATGAAGAAAGAGATTGTTGAAATCTTATTGAATTAAATGCAACATTTCTTTGTTAATTTTCAGAATGCGAGTTATTTGTTTATTTTTAATATACTAATAACTGGATAGTTAAAAACAAGAAAAGCTTGGGTACTTTAATGTATGTAGGGTAGAAATGAAAAGACTTCTCTTTTACATTTCAAACGACTCTGTTTTCTATACATTAGAATTGCATAAAACTCTAACTGATTTATGTTTACTTTAATCACGAGTTTAATTGATAATAAAGTAATTGGATATACATTTTAATCGTAGAAAAGATTTTTAAGGCAAATGTTTATTAAAAAGTTCTTAAAAATACAATGAGAGACATTATTAAAATCTTATTTTATTAAATCTAACATATTTATTTGTTAATTTAAAAACAATGTGTGAGTTATTTGTGATTTTTAATAAATTAATAGCTGGCGAATTAAAAACAAAAAAGTTCAAGTTTAATTTTGTGTAGAAATGAAAAGAACCTTTCTTCTCTTAATCGTTGAAATCTCCTATTTTATTAAATTTAACACTCCTTTGTCAATCTTCAAAATGTAAGTTAATTGTTGTTTTTAATAAATTAACAACTTGAGAATTAAACAAAAAGTTTGGGTATCTTACTTTAGACACTTTAGAGTAGAAATTAAAAGACCTCTTCATTAAATTTCAGAAAACCCTAACATGGTGCATATTTTTAGTTGGAGACGATATAAAGTAAGAATAATTGGTAAAACATTTTAATTGTTAACAAGATTTTCATATGTAATTCAAGTAAATATTTATGAAAAAGTATTTAAAAACTATGAGCAAAAAATTGTTGAAATCTTATTTTATTAAATTTAACGAATTTCTTCGATAGTTTTTAAAATGCGAGTGATTTATTATTTGTAATAAACTGATACTAACAGCTGGAGAATTAGAAACAAAACTAAAGAGTTTGAGTTACCTCAATTATTTATAAAAATTAAAACACATGTTCTGTAATTCTCAAACGACTCTACCATCGTCCATCTCTTTTCTACATCTTAAAATTACCTAAAGCTATACCGTTTTATGTTTACTGTAATCACGATTTTAGTTGGAGGCAAAGCAGATTAAGAATAAATGGTAATACATTTTAGTTGCTGAAACGTATATTAAGTAGTTTAAGTAAATCTTTATGAAAAATAATTAAAAACTACAGAAAACGGGATTGTTGGAATGTTACTTTTGCTAAATTTAACATATTTCTTTGTTAATGAAAAAAACATTAATTTATCAACTACGAATGATATTTTATGAAATATTTTTATATTTCTTTGTCCATTTTCAAAATGCGAGTTATATATTTTTTTTAATAAACAAACAACTGGAGAATTAACCTTAATTTTGTATAGAAATTAGAAAACCTTTTTATTAAATTTCAAACGGTCACAATATTGTGTACTTATCTCTTTTCTACACGTTAGAATTTTATAAAGCTGAACCATTTTAATCTCCATTTTTATTACGAGTTTTGGTAGAGAAAAAAGAACGTTAGAATAATTGTTTAATTTTTAATTGTTGATAATATCCAAGTAAATATTTATTAGAATCTCATTAACATTAACATATTTCTTTGTGTCATTTGCTGTTTTCAACAATCTCACAACTGGAGGATTAAAAATAAAAGAAGGTCAATTCTATGTAGAATTTAAAAGATCTTGTTATTAAATTAAAACGATCGTGCATCTCTTTTCTATACGTTAGAATTACATTTATGTTTATTTTAATAACGATTTTAGTTAGAGACAATTTTAAAAATGAGGTCGTAGTCTCCGCAAAGTATATATGATTGGGTTTCGAAAATATTAATAAAATCTAGTCAGACCTGCAGAAAGTTGTACCAAAACACTTTTCAAAGGGAAATCCATGCTAAATTCTTTGATGCTGTAACAATATTAAACAAATGCTCTGCTAAAACAGTTTTAAATTTATGGCACTCATTATAAAAAGAAATAAAGCACTTCTATAAACTTTATAAAATAAACTGGGTGCAATGAATCACAGAGTTAACATTGCTTTTGGTTAAACAGGAAATAATTTTCAATTCTACACATTCTTCAGTTTATGTTCTTATATACGAGTATTTAAATAGTTTGCTCTACAACTTCAACCATGAAGCATCGAAGCAGAAAGCAGAGAAGTGTGTTTATTGTAAAATTTGATATTTCTTCATTGGGCAAAAATTTATAATCAGCGATTGATCGATCTTAAGTACTTACTCGTAATTCCCTGAAGCAAGCTTTCAATCCACAATTTCGTAAATAAACTGTAAACATAGGCTACGCTGCTTCGAAATTTGAAAACCATAAAAAGTCCCAAAACGAAAACAGTTTTCGTATTATACTTAGCAGGTTATGAACGTTATAATTTTTAAAAAATTCACGCCGAAGCGACAGCCAAGATGTTAAAATCTCGGCCGTCATCTCACTTTCTGGAAAGGTCCCGGGGGCACGGTTTTGCTTTGAACTTGTTTCTCAAAAGAGCTGTCGCTTTTTTCATTTTGTTTTGTGCTAATTTAGGGTTTATAACCCTGCGAGGTGCATTCACGGCTGGTTTTTGTTTAGTAGGTTAGAGATGTGATGAGGAAACAGTTAATACGAACGGAAGGTTTAGAAATTTCTTTTCTTTTAAACAATATACCTATACAAACACCAATTACAGTGGTAATGAATACTATTAGGAATGCTTTGTTTATAGCTTAATCGTAATGTCGTGTGAACGTATAAACTTCTGATTTAGTGTTACGTTTGGTTGTTTTGCGAATTGTATAAATTTTAGTTTTCTGGTAGCCTGCAAATATATTCAATCATTATGTTTATGAGTTTCACAAGAAAATTTGGGTTTATAGAAAAAACAAAAAATTCAAGGAATTTTGACATTTTTCAGCAAGTAAGTCTTATCAGTAAAGTCATTAGAGTGGAAGGCGGGCGCTGCCACCATTTGCTTGGATACTTATATCCAAATGGCCACCTAAGCACGAATTATTGATTTTTCTCTCTACACGAGAAAATTGCTGCGCAATTCTCATGAAAGCAAAAAAAAAAGTAAAAATGCGATTACTGGCGAGATTAAAGTTAATTTTTGTTACTGACGGCATAGAAACCGAATATTAAATTTTTAATTTATTCTCGTAATTCCGTTCTAGCGTTAAAATTCTACATGAATTTAGGGAAAAAAACGCCCTTGTACACGAAATCAACGCAAGCTTTACAAATCTTGCTGTAAAATCTACCTTAATTTCATTCCTGCTGGCCTACAAGTTTTTTTTTAACGTCGATAAATTCTGAAAGGGCTTATTAAATATTTTAGACTTTAGATAACGTATCAGTTTAAGCTTGAAACGTATAAAGGTTGATAAAAAGGAATTTTGGCACATACGTAGTTTTTAAATATTCAAATTTTCACAAAGTTTTTCTATGCATTGGTTACGTGATATGCATATATGTTTTTTATTATTAAATTATTAAATTACCAAAAAATTCTTACAAATATGAAGCTGCGAGAATGAGAAGTCGGATTGCGGAGAAATAGACAGAAGATTAATACAGAGGCTAAGAGAGATAACGCAATTTGAAGATTTCATTAATAAGTATAATGAAGCAATTGAAGAAGCTTGTTATCATTTATTTCAACTAAAAATAAGAACAAGAATAGAAAATCAGTTCCGAGGTGGACAGCAGAATTATCAAAAGGAAAAGAGTAAACGCTTTCAGAAGACGTTACTAGAGAACACGAAATAACGACATATTAAAGGAAGAAAGACAGTTGCAATATTGCAACGAAAGAAGACAGTACATCCAATTAATCCAATAGTATATAGTATGTATATGTATATAGTAGTATATAAGATGGCAGCCGGAATATGATAAACAAATTTGTTCTTTCAACAATTAAGAAGGAAAACGGACAATACTCAAAAGAGACACTCTAGAGTATATGATGGAGGAATTTGTAATCGAAGACAATCCAGACCAAGACAACGAACATCACAAGAGCATCAGGAATCGAATAAAAGAACCCATTGGAACCGAAAACGATAAAAACTTTAAGCAAGAAGAAATAGAGACCATTTTAAGAAACATGGATCCAAAGAAAGCGCCGGGCATAGACAGCCTAACAAGCGCCAGAATTTTAAGAAAACACAGTATGTTTCCTCTATTCATAACCGAAATTTACAACAAGTGTCTAAATTCTAAATAGAGCGTGTTTTCCAAAAGACTAGAAGGTTTCAATTATAATTCCAATATTAAAACCAGGAAAGGAGTACACAGTTCATTTAAAGTAACTGGCGGTGGTGGATCAGTTGGTTCAGCGTGCGTCTGACCACTGAGATGGCCCGGGTTCGATTCCCAGGGTCACATATACACCGAAAATATGCGGCCGCTTCCCTCGGAAGGCAATGGCAAACCACCGAGGTGTATTCTGCCTAGTAAAGTCCTCTCTGGAGTAGAAGTGCAAGCACTTCCGTGGTTCGGAGCCCACGTTAAGCTGTAGGTCCCCCCTATGTCTGTAGGCTACTTGACACGCACACCACAGGCATATGGAGAGAGGATCGGCAACGCCCTGTAAAGGACATGCCATTCTAAGAAGAAAAAGAAGAAAGTAAGTGGAAAAATTAATGATCAATAGAATAATGAAATACCTAAATAAAAACAATTTATTAAACAGTCATCAGCTCATCAGTATGGCAATAATGGAAGTCAAAAGGTTTATAGATAAAAGCACGAAGAATAAAAATGCCATAACTGTAATAAGTTTGGATGTCAAGGGAACATTTAATGCATCATGGTGGCCGGCGATAATAAATTCACTGAAGGAATTGAACTGTCCTAAAAATCTTTATGAACTAACATTAAGCTATTTTAGCGAAAGGGTGGCAATATTTGAATTAAATAATGAAAGGGTAGCAAAACAAGTAAGGATGCCCTCAGGAATGTTGTTGTGGACCCGGGTATTGGAACATCCATTATTAAATTTAAAATACACAAAACGATCCAAAGTGATTGCATTCGCGGACGATTTGATAATATTATAAAAGGTAAGAATAGATTGGACGCTGAAAACATTGCTAACATAGTTAGAACTGCAAAAAGTAGAAAAATGGGCAAAAAACAATAAAATTCAATTTAACAAGGAAAAGTCAAAAGTTATGTTGGTCACGAATAAAAGATCTGAAAGGACAGGAAAAGTGGACATTTACCTTAACTATAAAGTTTTAGAACAGGTAGAAAGCGTAAAATAGTTAGGTGTATGGATGGAACAAAAATTTAAATTCGATAAACATGTTCAACATGTCACTGAAAAATGCAAAAAAACTTTATCACGATCTGCAAAAATATCAGAGGTTAAAATAAGAGGCACTAAGAACGATTTACTGAGGAGCTATAATACCAATTATGGCATATGGAGCACCAGTATGGAAGGAAGCCCTGAAAAAGAAAGTGAACTTGAGAAAAATCAGAAGTTCACAAAGACTAATAAACATAAAAATGATCAAAGCATTTAGAACCATCTCGTTTGAAGTGTCATGTATATTAAATGGTGAAAAGCCACTAGAAGAACTAAAGGTAGAAGAGAAAGCCCTGATCTACGAGAAAACAAAAGAAGAAAGAAACATAATATGTACGAAGAAGAAGAAAAGCTCTACGGAGCACTGAAAAGGAAGGTGACTCGAAGTGGAAAACGCAATGGAGAGACAGTACAAAGGGTGAGATAACTAAATTATTTTTTCCAACTGTGTTTTCAAAGCTTCAAGTTACGATTCCACCGTTAGTCCGTTATCGGTAGTGACAACTATGCTAAGGGGTCACGGCAAACTTAAAAGTTACTATCACAGGTCACAGGTTTAACATAGGTGAAGACGCTATGTTGTGTGTACGTAAAGTGGGTGAGCAAACTGTTGAACATTTAATATATGACCGCCCAAATTTGGAACGAGAAAGATCAGAGCTCCAATTAAATATAAGAAGAATGAGCGACAACTGGCCAACAATAAAAACGGAGTTGGTACGTACAAAAATATTTTATGCTATTCATTAGGTTCTTGAAAACCATTGATTTTGATCAGTTAGTTTAGCATAACTGTAAATGATTCTATTAGGTTACACCATATAAGTCTTAAGTATTCAATTAACTGACTTATATAAAGGCAAGGAAAACAATACTATTAAGTAATAGGTTACTATGTTAATATAAAAACTGTATATACAGTAGAATCCGGTTATAACGAGCACTGAAGGGAATAAAAAAAAATCTCGTTATATCCGGTACCTCATCGTTATAACAGTTTTCGTTATTTTTAAATTTATTTTATCATAATACAAACACATATGGTGTAAAACAGAACACAAACATGTTTTAAGATACGACGTCATTTAAACATTTCAGAGTATAAAATAACACAACACAACACAAATAGTTAATAGGTTAGTTACAGGGGCGAAACTAGACCATTTCAGGGTGAGCGCGCGCGCCCCCTCTTCACCACTGATTATAAAAAGGAAAACTAGTGCTTTTTGGAAATTTAATTTTATTTTTGATATCTCTCTTCTAATTGTACTAAATACAACAATAAAAATTGAAATTAATACGTAGAGGATATTAGTAGGTAGTTATTATGAAACTTGAAACTGTTGCAAACTTGGATCATTTTAATGCTTTATTTAGGGTTTCCGGTCTCGAGGTGGCTAATAGCTTTGATAACGCTTAGGTGACACATTTTTGGCAGACTTTCTTAGAATAATATAATATAATAATATAATACAGTAGTGATTTATCTCGCTGTAACAGGATTTCGTCCAAAAATATAAGCCGTAATAAGCGAATTCTCGCTGTATGAGGTCTCGTAGTAAACGATTAAAACTAAATAGGGGTTAATGGCAAATCAATCAAGAGTCTGTAAAATTGTCGTTATAAGCGGAATCTCGTTATATGCGGTACTCGTTCTAAGAGGTTTCAACTGTATTAGGAAAACGAAAGAGCATGTAGTATCGTTTCGGAATGATGGAGCATGCTGAAGGAATAAATGTATTGCAAAAAAATAGTTATTTATTATACAAGACGATAAAATTGTATTTTATCTTCGAGGGCGTATTTTAGCGTTTATTTTAAAGGAAAAAAATTATAAAATAAATTTTATTTGACATTGACTTCTAAAAAACTACAAATCGAGTCACGTTTTAAAATGTCATTAGTATGGGCGTGCAGTCGTTAAAGTAGTACTTTATCTACCATTACTGTTAAAGTGCTACTTTATCTACTCTAATTAATAGATAAAATAGCACTTTAACAGTTGCTATAGAAAAAAAGAAGTTTTTTTATTGTGCACTGCTCAGAACAATTACTTAATGGATATTTTATATTTTTAAATACCTACATTTTGAAATTTCTGAAATAAACATTAAATTATAAAAGTAAAAATTATATGAAAACGAAAAGTTTATTATTCCCATCCCTTAAAATGTTCCCGACCTTCAAAACGCCATTTATTTGCTAAATTTTTACAGTAAAAAAGGTAAAAGATCCCTTAATTGTTGTGAACAATGTATTTGACTAAATATTATGAAAAGAAAGGGTGAAATATTTAGAAAAAAATTAAAAAAACGTAATTTATGGTTAGATTTTTATTACTGATCATTTTTAGTTAAGGAAAGTAAAAATAAGAGTATTTAATGGCCTGTAATTATGATGTGGGATTCTAGGAAAGCTAAACAGAGCCTTTATACGACTTCTTCATTTCAATTAAATTACATTTCATACTTTAGTATTTTTCAAACAGTCTCGCACGTCAACCGTCGTTGCATCCGACATACTACTCTCACTCACCCGATGCACGCCGAACCCCCACCTGAACATCGGTCGTCTGCTAATAATAATAATTTCCACAATGGTATAGTAATATTAAATCATTTACATTCAGCCTTTTGAGGGATTACAAGTAAATTCTAAAACTCAGTCATGTGGTGCCTGTCTCACCAAATAGAACAGCACAAAATTCAACTTTTGGACATTTTATTAATTCATGATTAGGAAAATTGAATTACAGATTGCTATACAAAACCAATTTGGTCAAAAAGTATACGAATGCCTACTCAAATACTTCAAAAACTGTAAAATTAGTGTAATTAATAATTTAATAGACAGCGCTATAATTTTATCACATTCAAAATTTACATAAACAAATATTAAATTAAACATGCCGAATTCAATTTTTTATAAATTTATAAACATCATATAAATAACAATTTAAGTTTCAACTGTTGCGTAATTTTTAATATCCGAATAAATAGTTTTAACATTACGTAAAAGCATATTGTTTTACATGGATTGGCCATGGTAATTAAACATGACAAAAAAAGTTTGGCTGTGGAAAAGCTTTGCTCTTTTATATTAACATATGTAGCCACTTCCTATTGTTGTTGATCGTTTTAGGAATGCATTTTTAACACTTGTTTTAAGGGAGCTACAAATACATCAATTATGCCTACGGTGAGTCAGACAAGTACATACATTAGCTCAATAATGGAACTATGGAATCCTTTTTTCTTCACTATACACGTTGTATAAACACTTATCTGGTGCAGAGCAGGTTAATTTATTAAATGTCCGTGATCATTCAATAAAAGTTAGAAGGCAGCATTAACGATTTAGTGCCCACAAGGTTGCGTTTGATAATTTATTTAATTGTTAAAAATGAACTGTCTTTGATATAATAGTTAAACATTTTGGAAAAAGTAACAGTAACTTCCAAACCTTCAAAATAACTTCTATAAATCTTTTTCATTTGCGAAAAAGTACAGCGATGTTAAAAAACCTTACATGATTCACATCAAGAAGTATTTTTTAACTGTAAAAAATATACTTATGGTTCGTTGAAAAGTATTTTTTATGCAAAATTCCAGTGGTGTTATGAAGACTGAACGTATTTACTTTAAGATTAATTTGCTCTTCGAACTTCGCTAAAAGTTGCAACATGCCATTTCACAAGAAGCAAACTAAATTATCAGATAGAAAAAGGGATGACATTATTTGTGAAAGTATAAATATAAATTAGAACATAAACTGAAACTGAAAAAAAATAAGACGAACAAAGTGGACGACCAAGAAAAACCTTAGTTTGAGGTGAACTGTGTTAAGAACAGACTTGGCAGATTGAAATCTGAATTTAACAGAAATAACAAAAGTTATGGCGCTAATCTACTATTGTGAGAGAAAGACTACGACCTTTTGGACTTAGAAATACAAAGGAAATAAAGATGGTGTGGTTTGCTGTGGGCTAAGCAAGATAGCAGTTAGTCTACAGAACTGTAGCAGCACGTGTTGTTCCGTGATGAATCAACATTGAATACCAACAGTTATGTCAGATGGTTTTCTAGTTAGGGAAGAAACTTTAGGAAAATTTGTACTTCCAAAAAGTAATCATCTAACTACCGTTATGGTGTAGGGTTGCATATCTGCCAAGAGAGTTGGTCGATTACATGTCGTCTTTGGTATGATGAGTCCACAAAATACCTCGAAGCACTACAAAGTAAAATACTACCTCAAGTGGCAAAGATCTGCTTGGCGAAAGAAAGCTTATCTTCCAAAACAATAATGCTTTTTCCACCACACAGCAAAACTGGTTGAATTATGGCTAGCGCAATTCCTAGCTATGGAAAATTTGGGACAAAGGATATCGAACATTATTTCCAAACTAACAAAAAACTTAATTAATGGAATTTTTAATTCATGCTTGGTTCCGCTACATTTTCAAGAAGGCACTAGAAAGACTGATAAAGTTCATGGCCAAAAAAATGAAAACTGGCCATTGAGAACCAAGGTTGGTCTAGCCAATCTTTCTTTTCCTTTTACTCTCTTATACTTTTACACTAAAGTGTCGAGGGGGGGCGCAAAGTGGTCACCCATTCAAGTTCTAACCAAGCAGGTCTTTGCTTAACTTTTTATATTGCAGTATTACGTGCACTCTGCTGTACTGCCGGTCACCAATCAAATACTTTCTTTCTGTTTTACTCTCTTATACCTTTACAGTATCGAGGGGGCCGGACACACCGAGCCGCAGATCGGTCACCTATCCAAGTTCTGGCCAAGCAGCCTCTTGCTGAGCTTTGTATAATTCAATATTACGTCTCTTCCACTCTGCCGTACTGCCGGTTCAATCAAATACTAAATAATTATATTGTATTTGTGGTAATTTTTGTGTGATGATTTTTGTCTAATTTTTTAAACTTTGTACATAACCATTCTTTTGCTTAACGGTTATCTTTTTGACCTAAAATAGCTGTAGTGTTTTTGGTATATTACTATCATTAAGTACAATTTATTTGATGTAGAGGGTGAAGAGAGAAAATTAACTAAAAGAAGTGTGCTTAGACTTCAGTTTTATTCCATTTTTAAAGCGATGCAGTGCTGTAGACTGTTAGATCGTCAGTGTTGCCTTTACATATACATCAAAAGTACTTTTGCCTGGTACATTATTGCATTTATGTAAGTATAAGTTTTTAGATTAAAACATTCTAGGCAGCTCGTTTCGCGATTTTCATCCACAAATTCAAATCTCAGCAGGGGTATGGAAAATTTCTATAAACCGTCGAGATTTGAATGGTGTTAGCAAGAATTGCCATAAGACCTCGATGCCTTACATTAAAATAAAATATATATGCAAATATAATAATAAATATGTAATAGAATAAACAAATAAAAGAATGGAAGTTCGGTGAACCAAATTATGCTGATGGTAGCCCGGTATATAAACAGAATAGGTCAATTTTAGTATGGGAAATAATAAATTAATAATTCGACACCCAGTCTCATAGAGATTTACATGATACAAACTTTATTTGGTGTTAATGGCTTTACTGATGAGAATTTCAAAATTATTTGCTACATTTGCAGTTTACGCAGTTCTGTATCAATTCTGATAGTACAAAAGTACAGATGTTTTAAGAAAGCACCTAGATAAATTTGAAGTTAATGGACTTTTTCCACTGGCTCTAAAATAATTACAAAATTGCTAAATCAGTATTTTATTAATTAATATTTTCATATATTAATTCATCGACCTTCTAGTTGTAAATCTTCGATAATATGAAGTAAATGTTTTTTCTGTGGCTATTAAATTATACGCCCATTATATACGCGTTTTCTACTAAGTACTGGCCTGCATTATTCACACCGTTGAATTATGATTTATAATCCACAGGCGTCATACGCTGCGGTTGTTTTATTGTTGATAGCTGTCATCAATTCACGATTTTTTTTATACCTTTTAAGGTGCACCAAAAGGTAAGCAGTGAAAGAAGTAGTATTCTGCTTGCGTATATTGGCTATCTTGGTATAATTAATATCTTATTATGTAGTTTTAAATTTGTCAGTTTTGTAATTTAGTTTGCCATCATTTGGCATGGCCTGGTCACTTAAGTGAAAAATATTTAAACTATTGTCTTTTTTATTTTAAAATATTGTTATCATTTTCATTTTAAAATATTGTTATCATTTTCATTTTAAATTTTTATCAGAACTGATAAAAAGTCCTAATCTAAAAGTGTATGAAAAATCATTTTAAAATTCGCTATTAACACGATAGTTTGTTTTATCATTTTTATCGTATCATTGATTATAAAGACAACTTTATATTAAACTTTTATTAATAATTATACATAACATAATAACATAGCAACTTCCAACTTCATAATTCGTTAGTTACATAACATAATAATATAGCAACTTCATAATTCGGAAGAGACGCAATGGAAGCGTATAGAGTACTAAGAGAGAACTCAAAAGAGGTAGGACTTACAATAAACCAAGGGAAAACAAAGTACCTAAGAATATCGAGACAGACAGAACAAGAAGAACAAGTAACCAGGAACATAGGAATAGAGAGGGGAAAAAACTTCAAATACCTAGGTACAATAATCAACGAAACGAATGAAATAACTGAAGAAATTAAAGCCAGAACATTCACGGCCAACAGGGCCTTCTTCGCCATGAACGATATTTTCAAGTCAAAGTTAATATCCAAGAAAACAAAAATTAGACTATACAAGACAATAATAAGACCCATATTAACATACGGCTGTGAATCATGGAGGTTAGTAAAAAAGGAGGAACAACGACTAAGAATATTTGAAAGGAAAATTCTACGAAGGATTTTTGGAGCAGTTAAAGACGGAGACACAACGAAGAAATAAGAAGACTCTACGGTGAGCCAGACGTAGTAAACGTTGTCAAACGCACGCGAATTCAATGGATAGGACATGTAATAATAATGGCACCCAACAGCACAACCCAGAGAGTATTCAATAGCGTACCAACAATAACACGACCAACAGGGAGACCACGAACAAGATGGGTAGACAATGTGTTTCGGGATATCCAAGAATTAAACGTACGAAATTGGAGAAGAATTGCTAAAAACAGAACAGAATGGAGGAAGATTGTTGAGTCGGTGAAGACCCTTGATGGGTGGTAACAACCGAGAGAGAGAGATAATTCGTTAGTTACATAATATAAACAAACACTATTTGTGTACATGAATTGTTGTCAATGATACGATAAAGCTTGAAATATAGCTCGAATATTTGCGATTTAAACCGACTCGAACGTTGCGTAGTTGACTCGGCTTGCGCCTCGTCACCTAGCAACGTCCTCGACTATTATAAATCGCATAATATTCTTGTTATATTAATACTATTAATAGCTATAAATGTTCGCAATTTAAAATTTTCAGCTTTCAAAATTTCAAAATATGATGAGTTTCGTTTCCAAGCTAGACAGAAAATGAGGAAAATTTAAATTTAATGCTAAATATTTTATAAAAATGATCCCTGTTTCTGACGTTAACATTTTTTAGATTTTAACAATTTTGTATTATTAAAGGAATGATAAATGCAACCTTCAAAAAGTTGATTATTGAAGTTGAAGTTAATTAAAATATTTCTTTCTTTCTTCTTTCTTAATCTATTTCCTCTTTTTAACGTAATGTAGTAATTTTTTAGATTTTAACAATTTTGTACCTATTATTAAAGGAATGATAAATGCAACCTTTAAAAAATTGATTATTGAAGTTGAAGTTAATTAAAATATTTCTTTCTTTCTTCTTTATTAATCTATTTCCTCTTTTTACCGCAATGCAGTGTCGAGGTTCATTTTACACTTGCTGGTGTGCAGTGGAGGTGATGGGTCAATTTTTGGCCTTGCATCACACTCCAACCAGCTTTCATCCACAACACATTCCTACACCTTAAACCTAAATCGGATCCATTATACTATGTCCATCGCTGGAATCGAACCCGTGTCAGCCGGCTAGTTAGCAGGCCCTTACCTGACTGAGCTACCCAGGCTGCCATTAAAATATTTAACAATTTAAAATTAAAACTAATTATAGACAAAGACTGTTACTCAAAGTATTAGCCTCAAAAGTTACATTAACTTAGCAACAATCATTTATTCTATCAAAATAACTCTTCTTCTCATGGACTTCATTTGTTTTTTTAAATATATTTATTTTAGTTGTTTTTTTTCTTAATGTTAATTTTTCTTAATTTATAAAGACTTGAGTAAGAAAAAGTGCTTTTGGACCCGATTACTTTTTGAGTACGAAAAATAGTTCTTTGCTTTGAATTGTTGTTAAATGATAATTATTATCTAACCTATCATTATAATCTATAACCATTTGTAACAATTGTGGGCAATCTGGAATAAACTCATTAACACGTTTGTTGCTATCTTTTGTAAATTTGCAATTGTTCTAAAAGCAGAAGTTCATTAAAATTATCTGACTTGCATAAAATGATGGAATCGGTTTTAGGATTAGGATTATATTTTGCGATTGACTCCATGAAAATTATCTGAATTAAATTATTTTGGTCATAATTGTTTTTCATTAATCTAGAATGTCCATTTATTCTATTATTTATATTCCTAAAATTCATTCCAATATAAAAATCAATCAGAAGCAGTACAATTTAGCTTATAAAAACCTGAACTATAAACAGGATTAATGGTACCTCTTGTATGAGAAAAAGCTTTCTTCACTGGCTGGAGAGTAATACCAATTTCGAATTAAAAACATCTAATTTTGTTAGATAATTTAGGATAATATGACATTCTCTACCTAATCAAATTATTAGAATACAGTTAACATTCGGAGTAGAAATTGACCGGAGAAACTGAATGGTCTTATTTATTTCCATTATATCAATTCTTTACAGCCAATATTTTATAACGTTTAATTCATTACCAAAATTTAATTTATTAACTAAAATTGACGGTAATCTATGGATATAATAATCGAAAGTTGTAATTTTGTGTTTTTCTGGATTACCATCAATATATGGGATAATGTTGTATGTGTGTATTGGTTTTCTAAAAATTTTAAACTCTAATTTATTATTCTTAACCCTTAAAACTACATCTAAAAATGGTATAAAGTTATTGATTATCTTTTCGAATCTAAATTTGATGCCATTTATTGTTTATTTCCGTTAAGCACACAGATCACTTCATTCACGGATTTGTACCAATATTTACGTTTCCTGAAAAGATTGCTTTTTAAACATTTAGTGATCCATGAACATTTATTCCACTAAGTAAGGCGACAAAATATTTTCCATACCATACATGACCTGTTGTTTATAGATATTATTATCAAATTGGAAAAGAAATAGCCAATACAAATATTGTATAATTTAGGTAAATCTTCAATGACTTCGTCCTTGAGTTCATTCACCCTGAACAAAATTTTTTTAGTTGGAATTTTGTACTAATTTTGCGGAATACTATGAAGAAGCTTCACCACAACAAAGCTTACCAAAATACCATTATTTGAGACACTTTTTATTGACCAACTCATAGGTGCTTTGATTAATTATTTCCAAAATTTTGAGATGCATAAAATGCACAAATAAAGCTGCCCTTGATTAAAGAATAAACAGCGATTTTTCATTAATTATTTATTGTGTTTAATTCTACTCATGGAAAATTAATTTTAACCTAACAAGCATCAGTGGAATAAAATAACGACAGTTAATCTAATCAACCACTTAAATATAATATTCGTATCATAAACATTCGGATATCGTACGGAACACATTGGCATTTATTAATTATACGTTACTGAAAGTTGAAGTGCAAAAATAAGGTGCTACAACCTTGTTATTGCTATCGTATCATAAAAATTATACGGTTCTTCATGATCTAAAATCGCCAATTTCCTTTGAAAACCATAACAAAAAATTCTAACATTTTTTTGCTGTTATCAAAGACGTTCATCATCACTCATAAATATCATTACAACACGAACGTGGAACATTCCTTTTAATTTAAGTTCTCCGGTGTTTAATGATTTTCAAAGCCAGGAATTTGCATCACACACAAACACAAATTTCGTCAGTATCACACCTCACGTCGATCCAGTCGTGCTTTTCATGTATCTCTAGTGCTAATCGTCAATTTTAATTAGTTTCAATCTTGTCTAGACGAAATGTAGACGCGAGAATGACCAGACACTTTGTGTGGTCCGAACCCATCGCCTTTATATTGCGAACGAAGATTACCGTGTAAACCCAACGTGTTCGGATAACTTCTTTCCTTCATCTTCGCGGTCAGTTAACGAAAGTTAAATTGGTTGGCGTTTCTCGTACGCCATTATTGACCGTCGTTTTCCAACCACTTTAATTTAGGATGATGATTTAAAAATCGTACATCGTGAACCATGAGTCGTTACAGTAGTTACTTTGGTAATTATAGAGTAGGTATATAGGTGTTTTACAAACGTTCTTTTATTTACAAAGGTTTGACCGTGAAGAATCTTGCAATTCATTACTGTAAATAATGGAAAGCTTGTACGGCCACAAAATGAATTAACTTTCGGTACTAAATAAACTAAACAAACAATAATGAAAGAAAAACTTCTTATATTAACTGTTAATAATGAACGGCATGAAATCTAATTAGCTTTTTGTTAAATGTGGCTGCTTTTTGAACATTTTGGTAATTACACGTATTAAAAAGTTGAAAATTAACGTTTTAATTGAACTTTTTTGTTATAGAAAATTAAACCCGATAAATACGGCGTTTTTATTATTGCTAGGATGATTGACCTTAGTTTATTATAAACAGATTAGAAATTGCAGTTTTAATTATTTAGACTTAACTATGGCAGATTAACGAGTGTGACATCTGATAATTAAGTTTCCGACACCTGAAATTACTTTTCTGTCAATATGAATCAGAAATTTAACAACAAACAAAATGATATGCTATAGAAAAGGTTCGTTGCCCTTTTACTGCTGCTAATAAAAGCAATGTTATTAATTACAAAAATGTTAGTTAATGCCAGAAAATTAATTACTGATAACAGAAAAGTAATTTACAATACCTTATGTTACCGCACTGAATTGGAAATGTGGAACGGCATGATTTGCGATCTGTACGATTGCAAAGAGTCACGATTACCAGTAAAAGATCTTTTTCTCCATTAGAATAATAAAACTTAAAACAGTATTGAATTTAAAAGCAAATAGTACTACATTAATCTGTATTTTAATTGACTGTGAAAACTCTTTATATAGAAAAATATCACCGAAGGCCAGTGCTTCAATTGAGTGAATTTTTAAAAATTTAGGGCCCCTCCACAAAAAAGTAAAAAATGAATCTTTTGAAAATGAACTTTTAATAAGATAGGGTCTAATCGGTCTACCGGTTTTTCAAAAAGGCGGGGACGTGGTTACTTAATTTCGTAGAAGAACTGAAATTAAGAACGGATTAGTTTTGTAATGAAAATTTCTTAAAGGATTTATTACGAACAATTCAATTTAAAAACTGCTCAGGCAAAACATATGTAAATATAATGCAAACATTTCCAGTTTAATTATGTAATGGGTGTTACTTTAAAGTTGGTCATCAATTTGGTACTTGAAAAAGCATGTTTTTTTTTCAATGTAATTTACTATCAAGCGCCAAATAAATTGAACTGTCAAATGTAATCAGAAACGGATTGGTAGATAATGAAATTTTTTGAACACTAGTTACGTTTCCGAGGGAGGGAACGGATAATGCCATTTATTCAATTTTGCCGTATAAACTGACGTTTATTTGTTTCTGGCTATTCCGCTAGCGCTTTAAAAATGTCAAATCGCTTTAAAAATGTCAAATAAATGTCAAAATTGAATAAATAGTTGTATTACACTTGCGGATTAAATTAATGTATTAACTTGCGCTACCGCCGCTCGCGCGGTTAAACGTACCGCTCATTAAACATTAATTTAATCCGCATGTATAATAAATAACTATTATTTTAAAATTTCAATTGAAAAATTTACACCAAAAAGTAAAAGATTCGTTTCAGAAAGCTACTGGCGATTTGTGAATATTATTTATTATATTTTTAAAAAAGGCATACAAAATAATCTAATTTTACTAATAAATTATTGGTTTGAGACAAGAATGCTTTATTTATAATAATTAAAAATGTTGCATCCATACAGAAGAGTCCCGTCACCTATGAATTTTCGAAAATAATTTACTTAAATTCTAGTTTTTTTAAGTGATTCTAGCATGCTTTGCTTTCGTTCACCTTAATTTTTACAACGTATGCGAAGGACCGACAGACATTAAACATCTATAAAAGACACACCTAATTGTAAATTAGTTTTACATATAGCTACAACTACAAAATAATCAATGAAAAAACAATAAAGAAATAAAACGTGGATAACGTGGATATTTTTAAAAATCAAATGGAAATAATTTTTAACTGAATTTTAATAAGTTAGAGCAGCTTTTTGCAAAATTTTAATTGCAATCACTTCGCCTTCTTCCATCTACAACCCAATTTAGGAGTTTTACAGAAAATTGCTAAAAATATAAATAATCTTTAGAAGGAGCTTTTTTCTTTATGATTCGTTGGTTAGTAGTTGGTAGAATTTAGTGTAATGTTTTTAATTTCTAACCAAATTACAGTACTTTTGACATATACAATCTAGGCTTGCCTAAATTAACCCTTATTTTGAAATGTTTACTTAAAAAATAATTTAAAAAAATTCAAATATCGATTATAAATAAAAAATGCAATTTTTTAGATTTTGCAGTATTCCAAAGTTTCAAACTGTATACATATAATATCAACGAAATTACTGTTGCCTCGGTTAATATAGTAAACGCTAGTTTTAAAAAAATAATAAGTAGATCAATCTGTCTTCGCCTTTAAATGTATTTCCAATTTAACCGGAAATAATTTGTGTTATTTATTTTCAATGTAAAGAGTATAATTGTTTTACACAGCTTTCTAAATTATTTTGTAACAACGTTAGAGTGTAATATTTATCAAACTGTCATCAATTATCGTTTATAATAAAAATAAATTCCTTGATTTTTGCGGAAGGAAGGAAATTTTGTTTAAGGAATTTCCATTTACCAAGCAAGCTTAGAAATTTAGAATATTTTAAGCAAAAGTACATAACAATCAATAATGTTTTAATCTCCTTGAAAATGCAATTTCAGTACCTATGGTTCATGGTTAACTTTACTCGTAGGTATTAATGTCCGTTGTTTCGTGTTATGAATATAAATTCAGCTCACTAACAAGATTAGAACTTTTTTTTAAACGAAATGTAAACCTTTAATTCAAATAAGATAGAACACCAGAAATTAAATATGACATATTTTTTCAAAATTCGCAAATTTTGATTCATATCTCTCATAAAAGCAGTAAAGAAGCCTGCTGGATATAAAGGAGGTCTTATAAAAATAACAAAAAATGCAAAATTGTCTGCATGTTGCTTAAGTTTCTGCAAATAAATATTTAAAAACGTTGAAGTTAAGTTTATTTTATATCTGAAGGCCAAAGGGTCTTTTTTAATAAGCACCATAATTCATCGTATTTGTTGTTAATGTTAACAAAAACTCAATTCTTTAAATAACACCTGTCTGTTTGTTTTATTTAATACATGGTTGTAAAATTCTAGCAAGTTACATAACAGAATTCTAAGCTCTGAAATTTTCAGTCTTACTGGTGAAATCAATATTTTAAGATGGAAGTTAAGGTGTTTATTTGTTTTATAGTACCATTGCAAAATATTGCTCTTAACAACAAACGCATAATTATGTTATACAAGCTCGTAGAATATCTGATATATAGGCTGTTCCAAATTAATGATTCATTATTGCTAACTCCAGCATGGTTGGAGATATGTTGTTGTTTAAATTAAGTATTTTCCTCGCAATTACGACGATCAAAACAGGAAAACACTTGCAGATTGGCTTTTTAGATATTCAACTAAATAATTTTATTAATGGAATGTATATTGTTGTATACTTTAAATAAACGTGAACATAAACTTTTCTATGCATCACTATTTTAAAATTAAATATTAATTTAAAAAAAAACTTTGGATAGAGTTAGCAGAAAAAGAATATGGAAGAGCCTAAAGAATAAAAGAATGGACAATGACCTTCTACAGACAATAAAAAGCCACGGCCAACCTATGTAGTAAGGATCAGAAATAAAACCTCAAATACTTTTGATAACTATAAGAAACGGGGGGGGGGGGTGTATTCAGTAGAAATTAAAGCCTGTAGATCATATAGTGTTGGTAGATAAAACGACCTGGCGAAGAACCTAAGTGATTGGATGGAGACGCGGAAGAAATATACCTAACCGCTAACCCAACAGTGAATATGAAAAAATCAATGGAACAAGTTGACACATACAAATATCTGGGCACTGGGCACTATAATAAACAGCAAAGGAACACAAGAGGATGAGATAGCGAACAGAGTTAAAGCGACAACACGAATATCTCATGCAATTAGAAGGAGTTTCCTTAAAAACAAGGAGATAACAAATAAGACTAAAATGACAGTATACCAAACAACATACGTACGTACCTATCCTCAGCTACGGTACGGGAAACTGGATACTAAATGCGAGACTGTCAAGTCGACTACAGACTACTGAAATAAAGTAGTACCTAAGAAGAGTTATAGGGGCAAATATAATGGACAGAAGAAGAAATCAAGACATTAGGAAGGAACTAGCCACGGAACTACTAAAAGAAAAAAATAGATAAAAGGAAGCTAAAGTGGATCGGGCACTTGATAAGCATGAACGAAAAAAGATAAGTGACGATGGTTTGGGAGGCAAGAAAAGAAGGAAAAACCGCAAAGGGAGACCGAGGAAGTCCTGGAACATAAGCATAGCTGAAATACTGGAGAAAACATGCCAGGATGCAAGAAAAAATGGCTACAAACAGGAAAGAATGGGTTAAATTTGTAGAAATGAAATATCTCTGAAGTGAAAGCATAGATGCTTAAATTTTATAAAAAAAAAACTATATTAAAATTAATTTCTTCACAAAATAATGAAGCCTGACTTTCAATCTAAAACTTTAATTTCCTACACGGCTCTTTTGACAAAAATATTTATTTATACAATATACAATAGCAACAAATACTGAAAAATGGAAAGTAATTTTAGACTTACTTGGTTTTAAAACTAGTCCCAACAATCTGAAATTTAAAATAAGAACCTAATTTGGTTTTCGAATAGTTTAAAACTTTAGAATTTTCGAATCCAAGATTATCAACTTTAAGTTTTGAAGGTGAGGCTTCAAATCTGAATGGCTAATTAAACATGAAGTCTAAATTATTTTATAATTTTTTAAGCGTCCATCTGAGTTTGTTTAGTTGTTTCATTATTACTTCATAGGAAGTCAAACGAACTACTTGAAAAATTAGCTTATTGCCTTAGGGCAGATTGCTAATCAAATAACAGTTAATAATAAAAAAATTATTAGTTATTCTAAATGACGTATATACAGTGTCACCCCAAAATCAAGAATTGGGTTGGGTTCATTGTAAGCATGAAGCCCAAGAACGCATCTCTTAAAAATTACTACCCATTTAATTATAATAATAATTATAGGAGTAATATCTGATTCAAAGAAATTTAAGGCCATGAAAGTAAAAAGCATTATTTTATTTGCAGAAGTGCACCGTCAACTAAAACACGCTTTCGTCCTTCTAACGCTAACCATTGACTGACTGTCTTAGCACAAATCGTAGTAAGTGCGAATATAGCTATTAATAATACAAGTGCAAAAACACAAGCTTAAAGTTCGAGGTTGTTGCTATATGCAACGAGACGCAGTCGAGTTGCATATACAACCGAGATACTTTAAGCGCTTTCGCAAGAGTATTATTCAAAATTTTTTTTGTTGGTCAACTACTATATGTTGGTCATGAGCAATTCTAAAGCTGCTTACGAGAAGGTTTATTCAAGTTTCTGCCATTGGTGTAATATAGACAATTATTGTCGCTATTTCCTTCGCGTTTTAAATGTTTTTTAAAACACGTTGTTATGGGAAACGTGTTTTAAAATGCTGTTTATAATCTAGGATGAGAAACGTGTTTTAAAATGCTGTTTATAATCTAGGATCCTAGGATGTAGATATTAAAAATATGACTTAAAATGTCACCAACAAGAAAAAATATTAAAATTCTATTTTTCTAAATTGATAATTAAATGAGTCATAATTACTGAGGGATGCGTTTTTGGACCAACATGTACCGAACTTTTTTCATGCTTATGAGCTCAATCCAATATATGATTTTGGCTACTTCAGGACCAACCTGTATTTACAGCGAAAAATTGTAGCTTACCTAATTCTTCATGAGAATATTTTTTTTTAATTTAAACGAAAGTAATGGAATTATAGATGAGTTTTAAATTTAAAAAAGAACTCTACGTCTCAAAAAATGCAAAAAAATAGGAGCTAAATTTTATATTCTAATAAAAGAGCCTTAGATGGTTATTTTTTAACATAAGCAAAAAGCAAAAAATCGTCACTAATTTATTCAAAAATTTACTTCAATCTTCGGTGTCCTTTGAAAAATTAGAAAGTAGTAATAAAATTTAAGCCTACCAATTATTGTAGGTTCCTAGAATTTTACATTTCTAATTATTTGCGCACATTTCATTGATTGACAGTTGTTTGTTTTTACTAATTTTTCAAAGGCAACTGTATTGATAAATAACTATTATAAAAGGAGCAATAATTTTCTGGTACACATTTACTTTGTGTTTAATGCATATGCCAAACTTTGGGTTTAGATTTTAATTCTAAACCTAATTGTGTAAATATATGCAGGGTCATCATCATCATCAATTGACATGGAGCAGACCCCGCATAAAAAAAATTGGACGTCTTAAAAATTTAATGAGAAATCGTTTTTCTGGTTTGATCATCGCAATCTGCGCGAAAAAGTTCTACTTTCTTAATTTAACAGACTTTGTGACGTTAATAATAAAGGGAGTTAGTAGTAGTGAAACCTAGAGAATACAATCTAAAATATTCCGTAAAAGAACCTGTTTGGAAAATTAAGTATTTTGTTTAAATACGAACGTGATCATTAACCATTTGTTGCAATTTAAAATTAAATTCCTTCGACACTTTTTAATATATAACAATAACGTGTTCGCCTGTTCTAAACGAGCCATTCTCACAGAAACCAGTTGGTTGCTGTAAAAATTACAGTGTTATAATTCTTTGGTTTTTCGCACCAACCGCCTGGAGGCTTTACTAAATTAAATGCGTTAATTTTCATCTTTATATACCAAAGTGTACGTTTCAATTTGTATGCGGTATATGGCAAAAACCTTTAAGAACTTAATTGGCACTTGCAATTTTTTTCCTGAAAATATTACCCGATATGTGAGTTTTTATAGAGCAAAATGAGAAAATAGGTTTTAAATTACAAACCATTATTTCTTAATTAAATCAATTATACCAACCACCAGCAAAGTAATTTTCGGCAGCGTAAAAGGACCACACAAATTTTAATTGCCGCGGTTAAAATTAGCGCAATTATTTGGCTCCAGTCTTGTGTCCTTAACACTGACATTAGTATTAGAGTATCGGGATACATAAAATGCCAAAGCTTTTTCTTAAATGTCATAAAGCACATAATTATAATGTATGAACGAACGAACGTTGTGCGTTCATCAAATGTGCACGCTTTAAATAAATAGGAAAATGTATGCACGAATGCAATGATGCAATCCTGCAAGCTCATTGACTGCTGCTGCGAGAGAAGGATTCGAGCAGACATGAAGACGCAGCTGGAGTTCAACATTCCGAGGTCGAGGTCTACCTATCACTCTAAAACCTCTTTAGTAATACATAGAAATTGCCGAGAATACGTTTACATAGCTTATTGTTTTCTTAAGTGTTAATGTGATAGGTTTAACTTTATATTTAATATTCTTCTGTTACACAGGTGCTATTCTTATCTGATCGTGAACGGCTGAATTGATAATCATCGAATAAATCTTTACTTGTAGCTTGTAGTAAGTTGTTTCGATCGGAACTTACGATTCCTGTGGCGTATAAATTTTTTTTTTGTTGTTCTGGGCGTTAGGCAATTGTTCTATGATCAATGTACTGCCTTTTTTCATATCAATCTAGACAAGCTTCGATTACATTTTTGTTAACAGTTTCTAAATTTTGTTAGAAATTAAAGTACTAAACTAGAGTAAATCGAAGATTCCAAAATTGTTCTATTTTCGTTCCAAGTCGAAGTGATTTACAGTTATTTTGCAGAAAAACTGCTGAAAATCTACCCTTTAATGATTTGGTAACTATTTTCAATTCATTTTTGTTAGTTTAATTTTTTGTATTGATTGTTTTTTAGGTTTAGCTGTATCTAAAATTATATTTCTATCAAATTTGAAATCAAGATCTTTTGTAATATATTTGTAGGACTAACGTGAACGAAAACAATTGCAATTAATTTAATCTGGTGATTGACTTACCTTTGTAACAATTTTGTTAGTGATTATTTGGAGATAGTAGATATTTTAACATCAAACATTTTTACAAGTAGGTAGGTAGTTTGAAAAAAATCATAATTTTTTGGTTTTTACTGCAGTTTGTAAAATCATTCCCGAAAAAGCCACCATAATACGTTTTACACGAAGAAAAATTCTAGAGAGTTTGAGACTTATATTTCTTTACGGTAAAGAAACCGTTCTGTCGGGGGAGGTAAAGTATCTGGGAATCATACTGGATTCCAAACTAAGCTGGAACCAACATATTGGCAAAATTATCAGAAAAGCGGAAACTACGCTAGCGATAGTTAGACGAACGTACGATAAATCTTAGGATTTTAAACCGGAAATGGTGCATTGGCTATACACCAGAGTGATCAGGCCAGCTGTTATGTAGGGTGGTATGTGTATGTGGGGTATGTGTGGTGGTTTAAGGTCAAGCAAGAATCCACCAAACTAAGATTAAGCAAGATACAAAGGTTTGCTTGTCTTGACATAACAGAGGCAACGAGAACGACGCCCACTGCTGCTAGGGAGACTCTTCTAAACCCTCCTCCTCTTCATATAGTAATACGTACAGGGGGAGCCAAGATTGGGAATCCATAGATTATAAAATTCACTGTACAACCCTCGCTTAGGTACAGAACATACTAGTACGAGTTTAGTTGGTAGCATACAGGGCCCTCTACTTGAAATGAGGGTGGACTATATGACTCCCAAATACTTTGTAGGCTCACTCTTCGAGGTGGTAATTAAGGATTGAGATGAGTGGAAAGATCCCAAAGAGGATATTCCTCCTGGAAATCGAATCTGGTACACGGACGGTTCTAAGACGGAGACTGGTGCCGGATCAGGACTTTATGGCGAAAAACCATTGGGTAAGCACGCCTCCGTTTTTCAAGCGAAAATATACGCGATTTAACAATGTGTGCAGAAAAACAATAGGAGGGCTTATAAACATAAGCGGGGATCTACATAATGTCAGACAGCCAGGCGGCTTTGAAGGCTCTCTTGAGTAGCAAGACTTCTTCCAGACTGGTATGGGAATGCCTAGAGGAACTTAATGAATTGGCAGAACAGAACGTCGTGAGACTGCTCTGGCTACCAGGTCATTGTGGCATAGACGGTAATGAGAAAGCCAGCGAATTAGCAAGGCAGGGATCGACTGAGGCTTACCTTGGTCCAGAACCAGCCTTAAGAATTTCAAGAAGTGCCATTCGAGGATACGTAAGTGACTGGATTGGCACTCAACACGAAAGATACTGGACCAACAGACCAGGGCAAAACCACAGCAAGGCATTTATAAACAAACCTTGCAAGAAGCGAGTTGTTACTTCTCATGGATATTAGGGCACAACTCAAGATCGTCACAGGTACATGCAACTATTAAGGAACACCTATGGAAGATCGGTAAATATAGTGGAGACCTTACTTGTAAACTTTGCAATAAGGAAACAGGGACAGCAACACACATTTATGTGTTTGTAATTTAATGTGAAACGAAAAAAAAGTAAAATTCATGAAAACTCCACAACATAACCTAACAATGTCATACGGACAGTTGCAGTTTATGATGCGGAGGGTTCACAATCGCATGCGTTTTCGAAAACATGGCCTACCTGGAGGTAGATTTTGTTGATCGCCTGTTATACTGATAAGTTAATATTTAATGTCATTCTCCAACAATAATTGTTGTAATTTAAATATTTATATTATATTGATTAAATATTGAATAGCCACTATAAGATATAACTTAAACCTTATTAAACAATATATTTCTTGGCCATGCCATGCCGCCCATACTTGTTGTTCTTTAAATTATTTGTTTAATTATTTCTGAAGTTATTGGACAAGATTTAAATTGTTTTGGTATTTCAGGTTCAAGTATAATAAAACAAACGAACAGTGGAGACTTTATATTGATGTATTTATAAGTCAGCTATGAATTAAAAAATAAAGCTTTTGTTACTGGAAGTGCTTTGTAGGTTTAAGAAAATCTAAAAATGAGTTCAAATTCTGAAGATTAATTTGCTTATCTGTGTTATTTAAGCTAAGTCAGTTTTTGAATTTTAGTTTATATACAGAGTGGCTAGAAAAACCCCGGTCACTTTTCCAACTATTAACAACAGATGTCGCTGTTTCTTTTTTTTACGATATTTAGTTATGCAAAGTAAAATTAGCTACTCTGCTTTAAACTGTCAACCTCAAAAATAAATTCTGCTGTGAAGAAGCTGACATTCCATTTGGTTGATGTTTGATTTTTTTAATGTGCAATGAGCATTTGCGTTTTGGTTGTTTTGATTTATTTTGGGGCGTATTCGAGCATTTTAATACACATTTTCACGCACTTTCAGTTCAGTTCGTTTGGATTCTGCGTTGTTGCGAGATTTTCAATTTAATGTTTCTTTGTTAAAGCCCCATCTCATGGCTGCTACAAGAAAAGTGGCCGAGGTTTTCTAGCCACTCTTGCAGTTAATGAATTTTGAAAAATATAGCCTCAAATGAAGAAATCCTTAAAGTGTGATCTTCAAAATTTAGTTTACCTACGTATCTTACTAAATTTAAGGCAGCTGTCAACTTAACTAGCCTTCTTCAACAATAATACATCATAATAATATTTGATCTACAACAAAACTTTTCTATAGTTTTTTTCTGAAATTCAATAAATATTCTCAGTAGTCAAGTAAATAGTATATAGCCGCGTTACAAGTTTATATGTATGTATACATATTCAAATGAGAAGCCTCTATCTTAATTTTTAACGCGAATTTAAAACACAAGTATAGGACAAGTGTGGTTTGCTTAGCATTTAAAGCATAATGACTAAACAAATTAACAAAGTTTTAAACCACATTTTAATTAAAATTTTTAAAAGCACGTGCTGTGAATGGTTCTTCATCATCTTCAGTAATAAGAAAAATACATAAAATAAGTTTGAATTTCAAGTTTTAAAAAATTCTGCAATAAAATTTATTTTTAGTTATGATGTTTTAACCTTTAAATTTCTTCATTAATTCGGATAAAATAAAATCAATTTTCATAATATTGAGAATAATTATACACAGCAAGGCAATTAAACGCATAAACGACTGAAGAGCTTATACGTTCATGTATGTAAATTTTAAATAATCAAGTCAAATTATCGAATATACCTAATCCTTTTTGGCAACTTAAAGATTATTAGACGTTTATTACGTCTTTTAATTTTTAAAATTACTTCGTAACTTTTTTGTGATTATGATTTAGAAAGAAGCTTTTTTACAGAAATGTGTAATTTGTTGATCATAAGTTACAAATTTTTGTTTTTGAGGTAAATATCGGGCTTGCCTTCGAACTTATCGTTGAAGTCTCCTACAAAATTCTATTTCAAGGTAAGTTTGGCGGTTAAATTGTACTTATTTTTCCGAAAAAGCCAGGTAACAAAATTTGATGATTTCTTTACGTTTTAATTCGTGCTTTCTTGTTGAAGTTTTTATTGGTTTTATTTTTTACATAAATATATCAAGGACCGAAGATAAATGAAGGTATAATGGAAAGTAGAGTGTCTACCCTGCCAAACAAACATTAAAATGTTTCAAAAAAAATTGTGTCATTATTAAAGTAGCTATCAGCTGGAAACTCAACAGAAAAAATCTTTTGTAGAAAAATAGGTACTTACGTTTAGACTTTAAAATATAAACTTTACAGAAGTATTTGACCGAACTGCTTGATAAATCGAACCTGCCATATTTATAAATAGGCCAATGGTAAACCTAAATCCTGACTTAATGCTGGTATTTTGTCTTTCCAAAAATTTTCAATGTTTTAACCAAAATTTTCAAATTTAAATCTGAAGCTTTTAAAGAATTCTTAGAAGGGTTAGGAAATTTAGAACGTTAAACAATTATTTTCCAAATTCAAAATTTAACAAACAATTTCTTAGAATAATTTTAATCTAATTGACATACATACAATACATGATTAAAAATAAAAAGACATATATAAATTTAAAAAAAATAGAACCAATGATCACTGAACCACATGATATTATTTACATCTCGAGAAATTTGTAAAACAAATAAAGGGGAATGTATTTCAGAAAGAACATATGAAATCCTACAATAATATTATTTAAATAACATGCAATCGTGAGTTGGAATGGAACTTCTTGGAATTAAAGAACGATAACTTATAGGAATTATTAAAATATGTAAAAGCCTAGAAAGAAATGCAAAGGGAAATATAATCGAAAGATCAACCAAACAACAACTTAAAATGATATTCTAAAGTCGAACAATAAGCTCTAAAATTTAATTAGAATATTCGAGCTTATCTTAATGTTGCTTATTACAATTTTTTGATTTATTATTCTTTAATAAAAATTTCAATTTAATAATGCTGGTTAAATAATTATTAAAGAAAGCATCGGTATAGCTGTGGAGATATTAACTTTGTAAATACAATAAAATTCCCAACAGCCATTTGCACCAACCACACCGCCTCGCCTGTTCGTAAAGTTCAAACTTGATTTAAATAATTTTTTTTGCCATTTTAGAACCTACAGTTAATCGAATGTAAATGTCCCTAAATTGTTTAAATAAATTAATATAATATCAATTGCCATCATCAGAGATTTGAATCTTCCTGAAAACAACACCAAAATTGCTTATCCGATTAAATTAAGACGTGAAATCGTGAAAATAAGAGAATACAGGTACAAATTTATCTTATATTTCCCAGTGCTGTGTCAAGGTTATTTTGAAACATGACGTAGTATTATCTACTCCTCTTACTTGATTTGTTTTGTCGTGTTAAGTCAACACAAAACTCACAAATAATTGTACGTGCGGACAGTAATGTCGTGTAAGGTATAATCTGCGTGTAATGGATTTACATGCAGTCTCGTGAGGTGCAACCTCCTTGGATGTGTTCTGTATGCCTTATGGGAGAGCTTTCTTTTTTTGATTTACGGGCAGTAACCATTTAATGAAAAATTATTCGAATAACCTGAGCATGCCAGGTTTTATATCGTTATTTATCAAATTAGTCAGTTTTAAATGCTTGGTCAGATTGAAGTTAATTAAAAAAATTTGAAGGTAAGAATTCTTTACGATTGCTTAGGATGAACTTTCTTGTTTCTTAGAAAAGATCTATTCGACTATTATTGCTTTCTGTTCGAATTTTGTGCTTTATTTTATAAAAGAAGTTTCATTTGGCAAATGTCATAATTGAATTTTTCTCCTTTGGGAAACAACAATGGATCCAACTGGACCAACACTTTTAGGTGCGCATTATCCTTGTCTCCGTAAGTGAGTAGAAATAATTACCAATCAACACAATTTTTGTCCCTTCTCACCAAATTGATATTTTTGACATATTTTCGTTTGCTGAATGCAACACGCCTACAATTTTAATAAGACATAATAGTGCAATTATTAATTTATTAAATTTAGGTCTTAAGACTTTCTGGATTTACACTCCTGGACAGAATTAACGGACCACTGTTTTTTGCAAGTGCATTGTTGAATTCATCACGTTGACACTAATTTTGTTTATTGATTTAAGATGCCAGTAACAAGATGATCAATCCACCTAATAAAAAAAACAACAGTTTTTACCTTGGCTGTTTCTATCGTTTTCTTTACTTTTGTTAATTGTTTATGCTGCAATCTGATTGAGTATGCAGTTATTCGTGTATTAACTTTATGAGAGGAGGGTCGTTCTCAGCGTTGTGTTGCTAGACTTATACCACCAGTTTTCAACAAACCATACACTGAAACAATTTAGGAGACAAGTTCTTACAAAAGAAGGCAAAAACTTAAAACTTAAAATCATCGAAAGAGACAATCAATTTTTAAGACCTTCTTTCAAAATACCAGTAGTATCAAGTGCAGTAAATAAAAAATGTACAAATTTCTGCGCGTCAGTAAGCGGAAGACCAAGAGACGCAGGATTAACCAGTAGATGGCTTGCAATTGGTCTGCTTCTTACCAGACGGATTAAGGTTTGCATGAGAATACATGGACTGGACTTTCGGGCAATGGAAGCAAGTTTTATTCTCAGAGGACACACGAATAAACTTAAGAGTTTTGTGCCGACTATGCCGGGGAAGGCACATTTTTGGGTACGCTCTTAAGAGTTTTCGTTAGAAAACGCGGTTCTATTTACAAAATAAAAATAATAAATCATATAACTAGCACGCGAGAGCTGCCGAGGCGGTAACAAAGTGCCAGTAATTGTAATTATAATAAAACTAGTGAATAAATAAACTTAAAGTAGGTTTAGGGTAAATAGTGTGTGTAAACAAGAAAGATGGGAACAAGGCGACGAATGCAACAGTGAAGACTAGGAAAAATCCGAGCATATGTGTGTATCTGCCACACACATGTAATGCCGCGGTGGGATCACAGGTGTAATCAGAACATACACCTGAGCAAAGCTAAGTAACAGTGTAGCATTTCAGTAATAGATAGGTAGTTTAGTCTAGCATAGACCGAATAATCTTATTAGTGCATCCAAATTAGGTGTACATAGTAATTATACCGCGAATTATAGTAAATGCAATCAAATTGCAAGCAGCATCATCATTTCATCCAATGGGCGTCACTTGGCTCCAACAGGTAGAAAATTTTATTTGCGTCCACTACATATGAAACTTGAATTGATGAAAAAGTTTGTAAAAGCGATGTATCGAACAGGTTCGGAATTTGTAAACTTAAAGAATTAATTTCCTAACATTAGCGATGCCAAAATTAAAGAAGGGATCGTTGTAGGCCCATAGATAAAACATTTTTGAAAATAGACTAAACCAGATGGAAAAAGATGGGGAGAGAGCAATAAAATATGTCATTGCCAATTTTTTGCCAACACATTTTTCACCGATATGAACAATATTGTAGACAGTTAAAAATTCGGAAGACGATCCTCATTGGTGCTTAAAAAGACGACATCTGAAACCTCTGCGGAAGTCCACGATGTTGTTACTAAACGAACTTAAGGTCGTCTTAGACGTTGAAGAGGTAACTACAATTTTTTGGGATACTAAAGGAATTTCACCAAAATATTACCTACCAAAGAGCACAACCATTATAACCATCGTATACAGCGAAATATATGTTTATTTCAAGACGACAGGCATGTTTCGGAGATTTTCAATAAATGCAAAAAACTCAGAACTCCATGAACTGAAGTGTGGTGTATTGCCACATCTTTTCTAGTACTTAGATTTAAATATATCCAATATCAGTTTCCGAGTATTTACAGTGATGAATAAATTTATTCCGTTTTTAGAAAATAATTTTCGTCAGCAAAGAAGCGAAAGCTGAGATAAACCGTAAATGCCACTATGCGAAGGTACTTGACTCCATACCCTTTTTTTATTAGGACTATTCATACAGCAAGATGTACAATAACTGAAACAAAAAATTTCGAACGAATAATTTATTTAGTATGTTAAGATGGACCCAAAAGTTTTTCCATTGCCTGAAAAGTTTAACAGATATTTCTTGACAACTTTTGTTAATTACGGTTGTCCGGTTCAGAGCATAAAGTTGTGGAATAAATATTCAGGACATCAAATAAAAACCCCTTAATTGGGAATTAGTGGCGGAGTGGATTGGGAGCCCTGTTCATATTCGACTCGTACAAGGTTCGAATCTAGTCAGCGGCGCGGCGCGGCGTGGAAAATGTCCACGAGCTGCTGAAATATGAGTCCTGTTAGTTAAGCCTAGGCCAGATGATCATTATAGTTGTAGTTTAGTTGTTGGTGCCTTAAATTAAGTATACACAAAGTTTTACCAATGTAACTTTAACGAACATGAAGAAAATCGAAAACCAGCGTGTGTACGATCTTTTGGACTATCAAAAAAAAACGGGTAATCGAGCATTCTAAAACTGAAAATGTTGGGAATTCCACCTTGTATAAAATCACCCAATGCTGGTAAATGACAATTGCTGTTCGGGAAAAACCAAAAAGTTGCCCGACGAATATACTGCAAAGAGGTGTAGCATGAAGTACTGAAAATAAAGCATCAGAACACAAATTAGCGGAGAGATATGGTATTTTAAAAATATTTTAATAAAAATAGAATCAGGGGGCTAAATACACGGCGAAGCAATTAGAAAAAATCCAAGAAATTAATGTAGAAAACTACGAAGAGAGTTTTCATATGGAAAAGCTTCCATCCTCACGGACAACAAAGACTATTTTACTCTTTCACAAACACCGGTTTCTCAGGAAATGATGGGTATTACGCTAGCAATAAAGAAAGCATTTTGGGCAGCATAATTGAAACCAAAGGCGAAATTTAAACAAAAAGTTTCTTTGAATAAGTATCTTAGATAAAGATATTTTTGGAACAGTCGTCTATTAGTGAGGATGTTGACCTATTGTTGAGAATATTGTAAGAACATATCATAAGGATAGGAATTATGTATTTTGGCCTGACCTAGCTAGTAGTCATTATGCTGCTACAATTCAAAACTGGTTAAAAGAAAAAGTCATCAGTTTTATAACCAAAAAGTCAACCCCCAAATATACCGAAAGTAAGGCCTATTGAAGTTGGCCAATAATGTCCAGATTTACTTAGAATGAAGGCTAGGAGGCTCAGTCGGTGAATTTGCAGCGAACCAGAATCAAAAAGCAGATCCAACACTTTGGACTAGATGTTGTCCATAACGGAATGGGAAAGGTTAAATCTAAGTTAAGAAGAATTGAAGAAGAGGGGTTCATTTATTATTTTATAACCAAGTGAAACAATAGCGAAAATGTTTATTTTTCGATTATAAAACGATTTCTTCATTAAGGTCTTTTGATATTCTTTATATTTGACAATAACAAAATTCCACTTACTTTAAGCCCAGCCCGTTATGTGAATATATGGACTTCAAACAACATTTCAATATTTGTATTAATATCCAGTGTTAAATGTTTAATCTATAATAATCCTTTTATTAATATAATTGTTTCCAGAGTAAATATCTGAAAATTAAATTTATCAGAACATGTAAAAATCTACTTAGCAGTTTTTGTATTCCCGTTCCGCCAGCTGTTTAAGATACCTTCGCATAAACGTCGATTGATACGGAAAAATAGGCTAAACGATGCAGTAACGTACTGGAATTAACTGTTTTCGCAGATTAAAAAAATATTCTTTTAAAATCATCGAAAACAGTTACACACTGAGTGTAGGTTATACGCATATTAGGAACTTCAAGATGCTTCTAGAATTTTTTCTCAATTGCTTTCTAGAGAAACTGATAATTATTTTATAAGTACAGTAAATTTTACAATGTTGTAACATTTTAGAAATTCCTTAATAAATTAATAATATGTGGTTATCGAGCATGAACTCAGAAAATTGCGAATTTAATAATCCTACACTTACCCACATTCAGTTTATTTAATAAATCAATGTTAACGTTATACTAACAGTACTAACGGCTGTGCAATTTCAAGTAATATCAAAATTGCTACCTCAAAAGCTTCCTTGACATTAAATAGCTAGCTACCTCTTCGAATTTTTTTGATTTGATGGAGAAAATTGCACGTACTAAACGAGCCACTTCGGAATGATAAGATAATAACAGACATTTTTAGTTGTTGGGCATTTATTAAAATCCACATCTCTACACTACACTACACCCTAAAATCTACTTCCAGCCCAAAAAAATCAAATATTTGGAACCCTTAATCTATCGTCGGCATCTACGAGATTAGCGGCTCCACAACTTCTAATTTTTTGTCACTCGGGGTTTAAGCCCTTAGATTTAGTAGTCTGTGAAGACATTTCTACTTTTTTTATACGTTCACAAACCTTAAAATCAGGTAGTATGAAACAGAAGCCGCCTGCTATGTTTCTGTAACAAATCACCATGGCGGACATGTGGCATTTCGAATTTAAAGGGGCCGTCTGTATGTGTTTGTTTATTCGATTAAAGTGCGGAGAATTCCTTCCTGCTCCTGTTTTCCTTCTTACACGTTTTAAGTACCCTAGGTGCAATGGCTTGTTAACCTGGATTATAGTTTGATTTCGGTCTAATTTTAGAATTTAATTCTCTTTCGCAGTTGCGCTTCGTTTGGTTCATTAAGCTTTTGTTTCACGCTTTTGTTACGTACATTTTATGTCCACTAAAAAGAAGTAAACTTGTCTGGAACACTTGCATTATCTAACATAAGATCCAACAAAAAAACCTCTAATTTTGGGGCATTCGTCCTCTGATTTATGAAAGTTTACAGTTAACAGTACCTGCTGAAACTTTCGACTTGAATGATCGGTCAGTGACTGCCAGTTTTTCTATTTTGAAGCACGTCATAAGAAGACCATTTCGAAGTTTTGTGATTTAAATAATAACGACGGCGAATTATAATTGTAGGGTAGTCGAGCCAATAATTTTAAACTGAAATGCCGTATAATTTTGTCAATTTTTTCAAAATAGACTCTTCGTGATACCAAAGTCGCGAACTAGACGAAGTGCTGCGGGATACGTTTACGCATTTGTTTGATTTATTTCAATGTTGTTTTGTTCATTATCTTGGAGAGGTTAATATAAACATCCTATAAATGCTTAATTATACGACTCGTCATAAAATAATGAAATAGCGCACGTAATTGCATAATTTAAATATTTATAACCCTGTAAAGTAAAATGGAGCCTGAGAATTGTAAATGTGGTCTGGTTAATTAATAAACTACTTCAATTTACGTTTAATTTTTTATTAGTCTGTAAAATTATTCAAGCTTGGTTCTTAGCTAGATCGCAAAAGAAATCATCATAATTATCAATTTTTGTATTTGTTTTTATGGATACGTTTAGTACCTATGAATTTATTACAGTATTTAAAACAGTATTTGAAAACAATTAAGTATTTTGCCAATGAAAGCGTAGCTGATTTCAATATTTTTAAAATCATTTATTAATCAGTTTGATAATATGGATATTTCTATTGAATAACTACAAGTCACGAGGACAAACAAGTAGAAGCAGTTTACGATGAAATTTCAAGAAATATCGCAGAGAATAAAACAACCATTACTATAGTAAGTGGAGACTTCAACGCAAAAGTCGGATAAAACATCGATGAGACAGAAAAGTACATAGGGAAACATGGATTAGGAAATAGAAACGACAGAGGACATATGCTGGCGAACTTTACGTAGAACGAACAGCTGTATATAACCAACACATTTTTCCTGAAGAACGACAAAAAGAAATGGACATGGATAAGCCCACATGGGGAGGTCAAAAATCAAATTGACTACATTCTCTGTAACCGAAAAGATATATTCTAAGACGTAGATACAGTCAGTCCTTTCTGTACCGGAAGCGACCACAGATTCGTAAGGGGAAAAATAAAAATAAATGAAAAACTAGAACGCGCCAAAAAATTAACACCAGGAACAGCTACACCGTTGCGACTACAGAAACAAACCTACCACAAACGTCTAACAGAAAAATTAACAGAAGACAGCGAACAGAACTCTATAAACGAAGAGAACCAAAGATTGACGAAAATAATTACTGAGTCAGAAAAAGAAATAATACCATATAAAAACTGAACGAAAGATAAACTATCGTTAGACACCGAAAATCTACTGAATAAAAGAAGAAAGCTTATAAGCTCAGGCAAAAGAAATACGGTGGAATATACGGAAATAGACAAGACCGTGAGGAAAATGGCAAAACAAAATATAAACGTTTTTAAAACTAACATGCTGGAAAATATAATCGAACAAAACAGGGGAATAAATGTATTTAAAAGGAAAACAACTCTGAAAAGGCACATAATGCTACTCAAAGACGAATCTGGAAATACAACAGAGAACAGAGACGAAATACTCAAAGTCACTGAGAATTTTTATAAAGACCTATACAAAACAAAAGATAACATCCAGGCAAACGTGGTCTTGAACGAAAAACGAATACAGAACGTAAACTCAGAAGAACTACCAGAGATTGAAATGGAATAATTGGATCTAGCACTAGTGCAGATGAAGAACAACAACAAAGTGCCCGGTGACGACAATATACTTCCAGAAATGCTAAAAGAGTGCTGTAGAAATGAAAGAAGCCATCAGAAAACTCTTAAACAACTGCTTGATGGAAGATGTTATACCAGAAGACTGCGAAAACGTTGTGGTAATTTTGATATACAAAAAAGGTGATCCGAAGGATTTGGAAAACTATCGGCCTATAAGTCTCCTATCCTAGCTGTATAAGCTATTCATGAGGGTCATAACTAACAGGTTGGAAAATAATTCGAACTATATCAACCAAACGAACAAGTCGCTTTTATGAAAGGACACAGCATGATCGAACAATACATACCCTCAGACAAGTAATTGAAAAGTCCTCAGAATACAATATTTCTCTCTGGATAGCGTTTATAGAAAAGCCTTCGATACCATCAACACAAGCGCCATAGAAAGAGCATTAAGAAACGCGATAGTGGATCAACGATACAATGACTTAATCTCTAATATCACTGAGAAGGCCAGTATGACAGTCAGACTTCACCAACAGACGGAGAAAATCAAAATAAAGCTAGGAGTTAGACAGGGGGATATCATGTCCCCTAAACTTTTTACCCTTGTTTTGGAAGAGTTTTTAAACAGCTAAAGTGGACAAATAAGGGCATCAGTATATTAGGCGAAAGACTAAGCAACCTACGTTTTGCAGACAATGTTGTCATATTCTCAAACGACGAAGAAGGACCCAAAAACATGATGGAAGAGTTCCGACAAGAAGCAGAGAGAGTAGGTCTGGAAATGAACACCACAAAAACAATGTATATAACAAATCAGGAAAGCAACGACAACCGCATAACAGTAAACGGACAACAAATCGAAAAAGTAGACACCTACATATGTATACCGGGTGTGGCCTGACATGTGAAATGCATGGGAAATTGAACAAATGTGAAAATTATCTTTTTGGCTAACTGTTGCTTACGTTGTAGCTATTCATCGAAAAGTACTTTTTTTTCAGTCGACTATAGTACGAAATTTATCTGAAATGAAGGAGAAATGATATTTTTGCTGATTATTAGACTGATATTAATTCTATAAAAATTTGATCAACTAGGCTTGTTCTGATGAGCTGCGGCATCACTATGGAAATTTCAGAATTTAGCAAAACAGTTATAAAGTGCATGTGTGACTTTATTTAAAATATTTTTTTCTTTTACGTTGAGGAGCTAAATTTTCCTAAGTAGTGAAGAATCAATTGCTTAATAGCGTACTCATCCAAACAAGAACGTACAAAACGTAAAAGGTTCAGCTGGAGAGATAAAATTAAGCAATTATCAAAATCGCATGTATTTCTCCCGAATAAAACTTATCTGGGCACTCTGGGCAGCTTACTGAAAATTGAAGACCATATTTAGCAAGAATTACACCGTTAAAGCTGAAAACCAAAATATATAACGAGTGTATATTACCTGTTACAACGTATGGCGCGGAAACATGGGTATTAAACAAAAAGACCATCTCGAAGCTGCAAGTACACCAGAAAGCCTCGGAACGGAAGATCTTGGGAATCTCCCTGATGGATCGAAAGACGAACGCATGGATACGCGATAGAACAAAGATTGAAGACATAATAAAGAGAGTAGCCTCCCTGTGGAACTGAGCTGGTCACGTTGCGAGACACCAAGAAACCCGGAGGGATGCAACGACGCGGTGGAGACCATCGAGAGAGAGAGAAGAAACAGAGGAAGACCACCCCGACGATGGTATGACGGCATCAAAAGAACAGCCGGCCTTGATTGGTATAGAGTCGCACAAAGCAGAGAAACATGGGAGTGATATGAGAGAGGCCTATATCAATATGATAAAAAAACGGGTAAAGAAGAAGAAGAAGAAGAAGGGCGCATAACTTGGTTATGTAAAGGTATATTTAGTTTCTTCATTCTTTGGTACTCTTAACTTGGGTTTATCAAGATCCACAACTTCGGCTGTTGTTATAAAACCAGACATTTTATTAGGACTCCCTTAAGCTTATCCAAGAAGCTTCCTCTAAAGTATTAGACCATTAAAAGAAATGGGTGCCGAAGAGTGAATGTATGGCATACAATTGTAAGGGTTTTTAAGCATAATAATGAAATAACTTGGATCTACCTACAGATATCCCTTAAGTCAGAATAAATGAAATAAATAACTTGTTGAAACTCTGCCTAATTAATAGCTCTCTACGAAAAAACTGGATTAAACTCAGAATGATATTGATATACATACAAAAATATGGCATAAGCAAGCTTGAAGAATATAGGACAATAAGTTTACTATCCCACCGGTATAAGCTTTTCACAAAAATAATTAATAAAAGCTTAGAGAGGAAACTAGACTTTTATCAGCCGAAAGAGCAAGTATGTTTTCAATCGAGATATGAAATTCATGATTACCTTCTTATACTAAAAATTATTATCGAATATAACAAGCCCTTGACACTCGTGTTTCCCGATTTCCAAAACGTTTTCGACACATTCGAAATGGAAGCTATATTATTCACAATATAAGTATTTATAACGATTCAACAACTAACGTAAAACTCCACAAAAAACACCACAATTTTCCAGTTAAAAATGGTATCAGGCAGAGTCACCATGTTTCTTAAACTATTTACAACTGTACTGAAATATGTCTGCAAAACTCATACATTGTGAAAAATTAACCAACCTCATAGTAGAAAACCTGGAAGACGTGGATGAAAACCAGCAACAGAACGATTTGGTTTATACAGAACCTGACAATAAATACAAAATAGAACGAACATTACAATAGCAGGAAAGATAAAATTGGATAATGATATCATAGATGGAATCAGAATCAGTGTAAATAAATATTTAAGATATGAGATCAAAATAAGCAGGGACAACCAAAAATGCGAATTATTGCAAAGAAGGACAAGCTTGGGACGAGTAGCTTAGGTAAAATGTAAAAACATCTTCAAAAATGACATACCGATCAGTCTGAGGAGCAGCGTTTACAACCAGCGTTTACAACCAACATTTTGTAAGTGATATGATCTACGGAGCAAAATCACTCACGATACCCAGAACAACCAATAACAAATTAGAAGTTTCTCAAAGAAAAATGAAAAGGTCCGCGTTAGGTATCAAACTGCAAGATTATATAAGAAATGTACGTATTAGAGAAGGAACAAAGATCAAAGACAAAGTAGAACAATTGAAGTGGATATTGATGAGTCACATTGCGAGGCTCAAGAACGAATGATGGACTTTAAAGATAATAAACCTGTTGAGATAAGAGATGCAGGAGAAGACCCAGGAGAATCACTGATCATCGCGACAAAATGAAATCACCTGAGGGAGAACTATGTCCAGCAATGGACAGGACAAAGACTGGGAGATTATCATTAGAAATAACTATGGAAGTGTTTTATAAAATAAAACATAGGTACTTAAAATTGTTTATTTTATTTTTTATTATGAATTATCAATATTATTAATTCTTGTCAAAAATGAGCAAAAAACTGAGAAACTGTAAAATTGGCCCAAATCTTTCAATCCGAAGTGGAGGTGATTTTTGAAGAGGAGAGAAGTGGATATTTATGTAGTTATTATTGTGCTTTGTGCCAATGCGAAGGTACAAATACAAATAATAATTGAAATGATGATGATGAGATAAAGTTGCTTTGTTGCTAAAAAGTGTGAAGACATACTAACTTAGATATTCGAAAATGAATTTATAACTTGATTGGAAAGGTTTCCAAATGAGAAATTGTTTCTTACATAATACATGGTATAAAATGTGAAAAGGAAATCCCGTGTCCTAACCTACCTAAAAGTGGTCGTTTTCTCATGCTTGCAACAGATTTGTACAGCGATTAAAAGTTACTGTGAGAACTTCTAGATCAAAATTATCTCGTGTTTTCCACAATATGTCGGGAACTTAAAAGTAACAATCTAAGATATTGAAAAAAAAAACATGTCCCAAGTATTTAGTAACCAAGTTATCCAGGATTCCTCGATGTTGTGGCGTTTTGATTATTCTGAACGATGAAAAATACTTCGCTTTTTCTAATTCTGAAATAAAAAGCGATAATGGCTTTTATACAAATGATATTGGTTCTTGTCCAAATAAAAAGCTAAATTTTCGGACAAAATGTTGTACAATATCAAACTTCAGAGATCTGTAGTCAAAGGTCTCTTTCTAAGTTGGTCAACTTTATTAACACCCATCACGTTAAAGACGGTATAATGGTTTGGCTAGATTTAGCATTCTAGAAATGAGCAGATAATTTATAAAACGACTCGGTGTCGGAATCCGGCGTCTATTTTACACCGACTTCAAGTGAGTTTAGATCTCCGTTTAAACAATTCTTCAGCTGTAAAAAATCAGTTGTATCGATAAAGTTCTTGATTCAAATGACAGTGAAAAATCGTAGTCAATCACTCGATATACTGAATTAGGTATTCCATCTTTTTTTCATTTGTGTAACTTGCAAGTTCTTCTTTGCGATAGAAAGTCTGGGTAATAGGAGCATTGAACGACATCGTCGATTGTATTGTTAGCCGCTAATTTCGCAGTATGAGACCGAAACCATTTCTTCTAAATCCGGTTTCATATGCACCATGAATTCCTTGCGAAGGTTCGTTCGTTTTGTCACGTTCTCTTTCGGAGTCGGTATCAGAACAATTCCAATGGAGTTATTCTTTGGTCAGATCGGATTTGGCGGCTGAATCCTCGAAAGGAGTCGGATCGCCCGTTTCTGGTAAGCACATAGCTGGAGGAGCATAACATACTGTGCGTGCCAAAAGATGACAAACGAACCTAAGGCTAGATCCACTGATTTTGGACCTTGCTTGGAATGAGGGGTTATGACAAAAATTGGGAATCCTAAAACGAAAATGAATTGAGGCGGAGACTCTTCGAAAAGTTAAGATCAATATCGTAACTGCCCAAAGGTTGCTGGGGCACATGATGATGCAATTGCGTACCGTAGCAGATATTAGACCTTCAGCAATAGTTTGATAATATATTATGCAACGTGTTTGTTACGGAGGCCATTATTTAACAGGAAAAACGCATATAAAAAGAGGTAAAGGTATCGGCACTAACGCCCCGCGAGGGAGCAATGGGCGGCAATAAGGAGAGTTACGAGCTCCTAAGTCGCTTTCATAGAAAACTCGTATATAATAGACGTATTATTTAATGGTTATAGAAGATTTTATTATATGGTTAAGTTGCTTTATAATCATTTTATGTAAGTACTTACCTACTAATAGTTTTAAATGCATTTTTTGTAATTAGCTGTTGATCATAAAAAAACCCTAAAATTTTTGCAACAAACATTAGTTATGCAATATACAATAAATTCGGTAGACCTGAATGATCAATAAACGCAAAGACGAGCCAAACGTTACAACGATACACCCATACACTGCGTCCCTAACGTTTGGAATAAATTCGATAAATGGCGAAAGTCATCGAGCAGGTGAATTTTGCTTTCAAAAAACACGTATTCTTCTGTACTTTATTTAAGTTTAGAGCACTGCATCATTGAATAATGACGTCATCAATATTTTTTTAAATGCCAACCTAATTTTTTTCTATTTAATGTGATACAAATTTGAATTCTTTTTATAACAAACTGACATTTTCCATAGCTTACGTTACAATATTTTTGAGAAAATGAGCACAGAATATTTCATTGCAGAATTTAAAACGATTAACGGTTTTCCAGAACCATAGAAAATTATGCTTATTTCAGCTGATAGGCCAACAACAGTCTGATATTTTGTCCTGTGCGTTATGAATAATTCATAAAAGTATTGTTTTACTTTTAATGACGATTATCTTTTTACTTGTTTCAATTAAAGTCATTTTAAGTTTTAGTATTTTTATTATTATTGCTAAAGATTTTAATATTGATTTGACTTGTCATCGTTTTTTGACTTAATCTAAAAATCTTCTGGCTCTTGATTTCTTTCTCGAAGGCAGCAAAAATTTATATCATTGAAAAGAGGATTAAAGTCAATTTTCGAAAATGTACTAAAAAAGTTGCTATTTTTCGAACTGACTTCATTACTCGAAAAACAAAGGCTGTAGAATAAATTATTCAAAACAAAATGTTTGTTTAAACGGAATTTACTTGTTCAAGGATTTGCGTCGAAAAAGAAAAACGACTTTATCGAATTATATCATAACATACGTACATAAGTAGTTATTTTAGAGGGTTTTTGAATGAATAGTATCTTAAAAATCTAACACTTTTTACTAGTTTAAAACACCTGCCCTAACATTGCTTTTTTAAAAATATCACTCTCTATTTCTCAATTTTTAATATGCATAACATCATAAATAAATATTTATCAAACATTGTCATCGATTTCTCTATTTTAACTCTTCCTACTAAAACGTTTTACATAAAATTCATTTTAGCAAATGAAAATATTTTCATAGTGATCAGGAACTCGCACATGTAATTAAATCAAGTAAATTAAACATACTGTCACGCTTATGGCTTATGAGCAAGACCATAACATCGAAATTGCAAACTAAATTATTTGTTTATCATTACAGGCAACCTCATTTTTATAAATACATGTTATGAATAATAAATACATCGTAAAATAGGTTATGTTTTCTTAGATATTTAAACTTTACATTGGTTAGGTGATGATTATGCAAAAATTTCGTGGTTTATTTTGTTATTAACAACATTAATTATTCGCTAGTTAATATTTCAATGATTTTTTCGCTTAAAAATCGAGACTCGTAAGAACAAACCAGTAAATAAGAAAAATTATTAATTTATCCTAGATGGACTATGAAACATTCATTCAAAGTCGATAGTTCGGTAATATATTTTTACCTCTTTCAGGACACTGATGATTAAACTTCTTAAAATAGAAGCATCATTATTGCATGAAGAATATTAGTTACATATATAAATGATGTATTCTAAACCATTACAAACGATTTTGACTAGGATAAATAATTTAACAAGTGCATTTAACTTCAATAACATGTAAAAAGTTTCAGTTTAAAATTACAGGTGTTATTGTAGGACCAAAATTTGGAGATTCTGAAGCAATTTTTCACTTGGGGAATTTAGAAACCACACCCTTTGACAGAAGAACGTGTTAACCTATTCAATTTGACGTCATTTATAAAAGCTCTTGTTGGTCGACAGTCAAAGGGTTCTATGAATCTACAATACCCTTAATCAGACAAGCCCTTTTCTTTTCCTCTAAGTGTCTACAGCGTATAGCCTATACATTTATATCGCTGTATGAATAAGAACATTGATTTCAACCACTCCAGTTACTAATTATACATAATTATTTCGAACACTACTTCAAGATTTCAAAAGCTTTATTTCTATTCATTCATTAATTAATTTAAAAAACATCATTTGTTCTTTTAAAAGTATTTTAATGGTAAAATCCTAGAAGTTCACATTAAGTCTGATATGTTATAACATTGCTAATTCCCTGTGATGTCTATTATGAACAACAGTTTTATATACGGTGGAATGGGATTTAAGTGCAGGTGCGATAATACCCGTGCAATGCACCTGAGTGGCTGATGAACGCTAGAAACCTTTCGTGTTTGCTTTTCGGTAGACAAACAGAGAAACCCGTGCGTGACATTGCAAACAGTATGCTTTTTCAGGAGTTTTCGTAAACCGGCACGTGCTAATGAGCTTCTGCATAAAACTATTCCATCTTAACTGTTTTTGCTTGTGCTTTAACTAAATACACGAGTTGTTTCTTAAGATTCTTCGAAGAGAACGGAGCGACAAAATTATTTTTAATTAGAAATGAGGTAGTTTATTTGCATTTTTGCATAAGCGCATAAGCGGTTGTAATAACCTTGATTCCACCCTGGTTATAGCCATGCTTCGGATATAGCGAGTCCTATAGAAAGTGCTCTTGAATTTCCAAAAGGCGTGAAGTGCTCTACAAAATTAGCTTTGCGAATCTATTTGTAGCGATTTCAAATAATTTTTAAAGTAACGCCTTTTCCCTAATAAATTGCACTGTAGCGCAATTTAAATAAAGTACAAATACGGTATGGATAGGGTTAAATACGTCCAAAAATAGAACAAATTCGTAATAGAGGGAGAATATGAAACCAAATCATATGTGATATTTTATAGATTTGCGTTGTTTTTGAAAAAGCAGCAACAATCAACGATTAAAAATTAATTTTAAAATTTAAACAAAAAGTAAAAAGTATTTATTATTATTACAAAAATAATGTTAAATAATTCTGATAATTATTATAATAAACTATAATTTTCCATCGGCGTGGATCAAAACAACAAGATTCCATTTTTAGACATTTTATTAATTCATAATGATGAAAAGTTAATCATAGATTGCTGAAAAAAAAACAATTTTATCAAGAAAATATAATATATAGATAGCTGTACAATCATCTGCAAAAAGTATATAATTAGTGAAACTGGTAATTTAGTATAATATATTACTATAATTCTATCACACTCCAAATTTAAAGAAGAAAATATTAATTGTTTAAAAACGTTTTAAAATTGAAAAATTATAAAAATAAAGGGTAGTAAGTACTAAGTTTTACAAATTATTTTTAAACCTTAAAAAGGAAAGAATAAATTGATTTATTATTATCATCAGAATTTCGGACTAGTTTTGACAATTAATGAAAACCTATATTCCAAAATTTCTTTTTACCAAATGTTTCAAATTTTCCTTTTCATGACGTTTTTATTAAATTGTTGCTTAAGGTCAAATACACTTTATTTTGCATGGATTACTTCGTATTTTACCTAAATTTTTGTTTACTTAAAACTTACTTATTTCACATCTTTTGAGTGAAAAACTGTGGGATGACCATTGTATGTTGTAAGTAAATTCAATTAATAATAAATGAATAAATCCAATTCTACACTCTGAATTTTAGAAAATGGATGAATTTAATCCAAAACGTTAAGAACGCCAGTTGTTTATTAATTTAAATTAATTGTGAATGTCAAATATACCCTGTAAAACCACAAAAATAATTAATACACGGCAAAGTACTTTCTCTGGCGACATGGTGAAGAGCTTTTTTTCAGGAGTTCCGTCTCAGCCAACTTTACTTTTTTAATTTGGTGCAGAGAATATCTTCTAGCACTCCAACCAACGTATAAGTATAATAAGTATTTGTTTATATTAACTTCTGTATTGGTTTTACATAGTAGGTATTTGTCGTTCGCTACTGAATCAGACCACAGGCTCCACACCTTGGATTAATTAAATTAACCAATCTTACTAACTCCCTATACACAAGTAATTATATGTATAGATCACTTAATTGGTTAGAATGACTATGGAAAAGTCAAGAGCATCGGTCATCATAGGGCAAAATAATTCTGGTATATTTCAGGTGAATAGGGGAGTGCGACAAGGGCAGCATTATTATTTATAACTTCCTTAGATGCACAGATCATAGCATATCCTGATGATGTGGCAACAATAGCAAGGAGGCGAATAGATTTAGAAGATACATTTACAATAATAGAAGAAAAAGCGAAAGAAAAAGGACTATCAATTAACGAAAATAAAACAAAATACATGTACACTGTAATAGACAAAGAAACGTAAAATTCACAGAACTGAAAATCGCGCAGTATAACTTTGGGGACATTTAAGTATCTAGGACTAGGAAGAGGTGAAAGAATAAATATCAGAGAGAGAATACAATTAGGACATATATTGAAATGGTCTTGCTCTTTTAAAAGATTTTATTTAAATTTAATTTATTTATTATTAAGCCCACATTCAATATTTACAATTATCCCTTACTTTGCTCTTTAATTTTACTTAATTGTTTGCATTGCTCTTATCTCAGGTCGTTAATTAGGTTCCTTGTTTGTTATTTTTCTAAGTATATTTTTACCCAAATACAAATAAAATTACTCAAATACTTATAATGCAGATTTTTTTTTATTATCGTTTTTTCCTATCAACCCTGCCTTAAACCTATCTTATAATTACGGTATTTACACTCACTATTTACACTTGAATTCCCCTTCTTTTCCAAAATTTCTTTATCTCAACACCAAAATCCAATTTGCCTCTGCTTGAATTGCCTGTGGTTGAATTGTCTCTCCTTGAATTGCCTCTGTTTTGAAATGCCTCTACTTGAATTGCCTCTGTTTTTAAGTGCTTCTACTTGAAGTTCAATTTTCAATTGAATTTTCTTCTATTTCACTTCCTTTTGATTTAATGCTGATTCTAATAATCGTTAACTTTATTTAAATTTTAATATTCGTTTGATATTTATTGTTTTGGGACGAGCAAACCTATCTGGCTGTTGCCCCTTTGAATGCAAAAATATCAATTATTTATTAAATTGTTTTTTTCTGTATCCAAGATATTTTTATCTAAATTGTTTTTCACTATAACAACTATTTACAAGGTTTCTAATAGTAACTTATTTTACATTTCTATAACTACCAATTTAGCTAATTATTACTAACAAACATTATAACAATAACTTATTTACATTTTCACATAACTTAAATCTAATCTAGCTATCTTAAAATTATATTACAATTTTTAATAATTTAAAATCTGCATTACTTATATTTGGCAAATAACATTTTTCTTTTATAAATTAAACAAACAACTTAACCTTAATTATATACATCCAATTAAGTATCATCTCAAAAGCCCCTCGATTTTTTTTATTATATTTATTTTCAACCCTGTTCATTTCAAAATTTTTACTAATTTGCATTTTATTTTATAATAATATTCATTTTCACTTTATTGTTCAATATACGGATATATCATTGATACATGAAAAATCCCTATTAATTTGAACTCAATTTTATTATCATCGCGTATTGATTTTGGCATTTTAAACGGTTTAGAATTCGTATTTTCTTTGGCTCGTTTTAATTGGTCGTATTCTTTCGTTGCCATTTCGTCTTCTTCTAATTTCACATTGTCACTTACAAATTCCCTATTTTGGCTGTTCAATTTTTCCTTTTCGCCCCTTGACAACCCCCAATCGTTTTCGATCCCTGCATTCGTCTCTTTCAGTTCTTCTCTGTGATCCTGCACGTTTCCCAAGTTTTGCAATTTAATACTTTCTACTAAGCTGTCAATTTTCGACAAAAATACCATCGGAAATTGATTTCTAAATCCTTCAAATTTTGGCATCATTTCTGAGTTTAAAATTTTACAAGAAGAAAATATGTCAGAAGACCCGTTTGATGTTGAACCCATATTTTTCTTAATAATGGTTATTTGTTCTTGATTCTTCTTGACCTCACTTTTAGTATTCTGAATTTTGTCTTCAATTTGTATTATACTTACGCTGTTTTGTGTCGTTTTGTTTTGTAACTGTTCTAAATTCTTTAAGGAATCTTCTCTAACTTTCTGAACTTGTATTCTGATGGATTTATTTTCTTCGGTCATCTTCTTCTCAATTCCTACCACTTCTTTTCTGATTTCTTCCCGAATTTCTTGTTTATTTTTCTTCAATTCTTCCTTCAGTTCTTCGAATTGTCTATGATTTTGTTGGATTTCTTCTTTTAACTCTTCATGTCGCTTCTTTGATTCTTCCTCTCTCTTCTTAGTATCTTCTTTGATTTCATTTAATTTCTCATCTTGTTTCTTTGCATTTTCTTTCAGTTCTTCAAATTGTTTATCTAGTTTATCATCCCGTTTCTTAGCATCTTCTTTGATTTCATCTATTTTACTTAACTGTTGCATCATTATTTGCATGAAATTCCCGTCAAATTGAGTTGGAGTTGTAATAATTGGTGAAGTTTGAACTTGTAATTGATCACCTATCTCCAGTTCAATTACATCTCGCTCCTCCCCTAATTCATCTTGTTCCTCTTCAGTTTCTTCTTCATCCCCTCTTGAACTACTTCGTAATATCCTCCTATCTGCCATCTTTTATTTTTATCAAATTAGGTACAAAATTTTAAAAAAATTAATGTTATTTTTTATTATTATAATTATTTTTCAGTTCTGGATTTTTCAGGTATTCAGTATTCAATTTTTATTAATGTATTTTTCCTTTTAATCGTATTTAATTGAAAATAAATATTATCAAAAAATCGAAAAATTTGACAAATGACATTGACATTAGTTTTGACTTTTCTCCAAATGACAATTATAAATTAATTTTCTCGTTTTACCTTGCCCCACAAACCTTTTAATATTATTTTTGTATACTTCGCCCCTTTTACTTTATAAATCTTATAAATCACCCCACTTTGCTATCAACATTTATTGTTCGTCTCACGTTGCTGCACCAAATTATTAATAAGTATCTCTACTGTTACGCCCCACGTTGGGTTCGACAAATTATTGAAAATTATCTCAGATCGTTAATTTGGTTCCTTGTTTGTTATCTTTCTAAGTATATTTTTACCCAAATACAAATAAAATTACTCAAATACTTATAATGCAGATTTTTTTTTTATTATCGTTTTTTCCTATCAACCCTGCCTTAAACCTATCTTATAATTACGGTATTTACACTCACTATTTACACTTGAATTCCCCTTCTTTTCCAAAATTTCTTTATCTCAACACCAAAATCCAATTTGCCTCTGCTTGAATTGCCTGTGGTTGAATTGTCTCTCCTTGAATTGCCTCTGTTTTGAAATGCCTCTACTTGAATTGCCTCTGTTTTTAAGTGCTTCTACTTGAAGTTCAATTTTCAATTGAATTTTCTTCTATTTCACTTCCTTTTGATTTAGTGCTGATTCTAATAATCGTTAACTTTATTTTAATTTTAATATTCGTTTGATATTTATTGTTTTGGGACGAGCAAACCTATCTGGCTGTTGCCCCTTTGAATGCAAAAATATCAATTATTTATTAAATTGTTTTTTTCTGTATCCAAGATATTTTTATCTAAATTGTTTTTCACTATAACAACTATTTACAAGGTTTCTAATAGTAACTTATTTTACATTTCTATAACTACCAATTTAGCTAATTATTACTAACAAACATTATAACAATAACTTATTTACATTTTCACATAACTTAAATCTAATCTAGCTATCTTAAAATTATATTACAATTTTTAATAATTTAAAATCTGCATTACTTATATTTGGCAAATAACATTTTTCTTTTATAAATTAAACAAACAACTTAACCTTAATTATATACATCCAATTAAGTATCATCTCAATATATACCACTAGAAGCACCGCACTTGCGGTCAATTTGACTGCTTATGTTTTTAGGTTACTAGTAATAACTATAATAAAATAAATGCTAGATTTTTATTAAGATAAACACAAATGGCATGTTAATAGTTATGATAAAATGTAAAAAATAAAAAATTTGATATTGCATATTTGTTTAAAATTAAGTTATTCTTTACAATTTTTACAAATACATCATAGTCTTTGAATTTCTTGAGTGCAGGAACCACACACAGCCTTTTTACACCGTATGCAGTAATCTCTTGTTTTGTTCTTTGAACAATTTCCAATTTGACACTGTCGCCGTTTTTCACTTCTTTTAGGTGCAGACTTATCATGAAGTCCGATTATTCGCATTAGCAGTCAAAGTGACCGCATCGCGCTTGTAGGTATTTCTTACACAAACTTTAGAATCTTATTAGTTAGCATTCTCAAATTTTGCAAGTATTCTTATCTCATATATCTAGAAAAAGTCCTAAAACTACATGGAAAAATATTAACAACATATAAAGTTATTAAGCACCAAAGTGATAAAGCACTCTATGCCAGCAAACAACCGTTAAACGATAAGACACGGAGTAAAAGCACAAAAATGAGAAATTATTATCAGACCTATTGTAACCTATGCAGCGGAGACGGCAAATTTAACACAAAAAGAAGAACAACTCAAAATATTAGAAAGGAAAATTGTGAGAATAATAATGAGACCAAAAAAGATAGAAGAAGATATAAAACAAGACAATTGATGAATTATGAAATGGATGCCTTAGAATTTTCAAATCACAAAGAATAAGGTGGTACGGTCACGTATACAGGAAGGACGTCAGATAACCGGTAAAGATAATAACAGAGTACAGCCCAGCAGAGGAAAGACCTAGAGAAAGGCCAAACGTAAGATGGAAGGAGCAAACAGAAAATGATACCTATAATGCTAATGAAGATCCAAAACTGAAGAAATATGATTAAGGAAAGGAAAGAATGGAGGAAGACGGTAACTCAGGCTAAAACACGCCCAGCACCCTTTAGAGAATCTAGACTTACTTTACTTGGAGTCAAACCCCTGACAATTTGGTAAAGTATTTATCAACGTTTCATCAAGGTTGTTATTTTTGTTAACGATGTTGTACCGACAGCTTATGTGTAGTACGTTCGAATCGAGTTTTGCTAAAGAGATTTGCATCGACATTATTTAAAATTTATGCATGAATTATTAATGCCATCGCAATATAATGTTCACCAAGGAAATTTTGAGTTTAAACCAAGGTTTGTGGAGGCAAGATTGATATGACAGTATACAAAATACAAATATCAGGTGGCAGTCATTTTGGGATCTTTGCAAAACCTATCTATAGTAAAAAACTATTCTATCATTTGCTAAATTGTTACTACAATAATACCGACGTTAATAGAAAAATGAAACGTTCTTGTGATTTTTAGTGTAAAAATTAAAGCAGATACCATCCTAAGGTGATTAATTTCAGATTAAACAACGTACCTCTCTCATATGATTCTAGCAAGCAGACATTTTTGACTTTCACGATTTGCATTAGTTCTTACAATAGTAAATATTACTTCACCGAAACAAAAGTTAATATAAATTTGTGATTTGTCTTAACGTTAGATTGATGCCGTCTTTGTTCTAGTAGGAAGTACATGAGTTACTGCTTGATGTGTATCAGTCAAGATGTGTCTTGAAATTATTAGAATTGCACGAGGGAGGTACGTTGTATAATCCACTTTTAATGGAACAAAGTTTCTCGAAACAACTAATTCATTCCAATTCTTGCGGTTAGCCGCCAATTTTTTCCCCAAACCATATTCTTATATCCACATACTCTGGATTAAACCTTAAATACATTAAAACTTTATGGATGAACAGCCTTTACAGAGTTATTAAGTGTAAAATCACTTCTTAAAGTTTGATACTCTACTTTCAGAACACCTTGTATATAATTATCGGCTAATAATAAAGTGAATACTGAATTTTGTGATATGTTTTTATATTTTACAATTCATTTTTATGGTTGCGCTCTCACACCATTATTTTTTATAAATTTCTTTTATAACAATATTTCGAGATTCGTTATAGCCGAAGTCTGGGATATTTTAAAGTTTTTAATTTTACTTAAACATGGGCAGAGGTTTCTTAGAAATAATAAGAGAACAAGCAATGGTTTAAATTTCTATCATTTATAATTCGCAAATAGTATGTTGTTAAACAAAATTTACCTTGGAACAGTAACTATGTAAAATATTTATTATAAAACTTTTATAAGCAGAATGAATAATTTTAGTTTTAATTTTGAGGTTGTGAGGAAAAAGCGAGGCGGATAAAAAATTGAAATATTTATATTATTATATTCAAATTATAAGGAATTAATTTTGAGATACATTTTTTAATGGATTTCGACTAAGCTTTTCAGAGGGATTCGAACTAATGGCTCCTGGCTAAAAAGTATTAAAATTTATGATGTGTATTTTTAAAACCATCTAATTTGGTGCTAAAATAAGATTTGCATAGCTCTTTTAATTTTCGGGATATAACACAAACTTACATTTACAATGGAAAAATTAAACAGTAATAACCGAATGTCAAGTTTGATTACTTTGGAAAATATAATAGGTATATGGAATAAAAATATTTCGTTTGTGAGGTTGTTCATAAGTTACATTTTTAAATATTTTTACCACTGCATTGAAGTTGAGGGGTTCGAACAATTTAACCCCAGTTACGTGCTCTTATTAAACCGAATAAGTCCATTCGTTGGCCAGTTTGCATGTTTCGCCTTCATTTGTACGAATTTGTTCATTAATAGCCCCTCCCCTCGATTTTGAAATGGTAACCTGAACCCCAGCATTCTTGCTTTTTTGCCACATGAACAGTGAGTAAATTTCAGTGCCTTTTAAACACTTTCGTAAGTAATTCATTTAAATCAAATTTATTTTTCATTAAATATCTTCATGAAACTTGAATTTCAAACGTTAGTTCTTTTAGTACATTGGGTCATAAACGAATGAATAATTAATTTTTTCAACCACACGAGCCAGTTGACTTTTTATTCCCTTACATTAAATTCTTGACAAAAAAGAAAGGTCACAACCGAAAGTATGACGAATAATAATTTTACACGATTTTTATACGTAAGTTCGCTGGCTTTTGAATATTATTAAGATATTAAGATATTTCGTATGCCAACCTACGCATTTGGTAACGGCTTTTATTCACGCAATGTAAAAGCAAAAAAGAGCAACCTAAAAATGTTAAAAATGCCGTGCTTCGGGTTTCTAAACTTGAATTATCGGTGTGATTTTATTGCAAAAAATATATTGGAAACGTAATTACCGCAAAGCAGGAAGCACAGATTGAAGGAGTTTTGATTAAATTCCTTTTTTAAACAAAAACTTTTCAATAAAAAAGTTATAATAAGCAAGTTAAATTGGTCTTTAAATTGAGCTTTGTATAGAAGGTCATAAAAATAAAGTAAAATATTGTTTTGTAATTTTTATGATCATTTAAGGGTTTAAGAACGAGCGAGACAGTACACGATTTATTTCTGAAGACTCTTACGTATACAGCTTTAAGACTAGGAATGTTTATGATATTGTAACGTAGTGGTGTCCCGGCGGTAGTTCATTACGAGAGGTTATTTGTAAAAAATTGATTTGACTAACATGAATGTATTAAGAAATTTACAAAATAATTTTGAACATTAACTATGATGAACTGAATTTAAAACAATTAAGAGAGATCTTTAAGCAATTGTGAATATGCAAATAGCAAATACCTATCAGTAGAATTCCCAACTTTATTTTTTTTTTGATAAAAGATACACATTTATTAAAAAATTATTTTGTCGTATGTATATAAACTAAAATTTATAGTAACGTAGAGAATTATAGAACTGTTGCGTATATGCTACCCCTCCACTTTACTCAGAGGGTGACTCAGTCACCCGCATAAGTCTTTACTTAGTACAATCAGTATTAAACTCACTTCTACCGAGGCAAGTTTTATTTTTATCTATATTTTAACTATCTAAGCGACCATTGTGGTCCATCAAATAATTAAACATCTTATAAATCAATAATCAAAGCTATATTAATATCAAACCATTTTGGTATATCAACATCGAGCTGGATATAAACAATTAAACATTTTGGTATATCATGAACAAGAACTAACACTAGTTCTAAAAATGTGTTGGATCGGTGTTATTGGTTTGTACTTAAAATGAATATAAATCCATTTTTTAATAATTGAAAGAAGTTTACCTGAACTTCATCGAACGTAATAAGCAAGGCTACCGTATTTAGCCTGAATATAAATATAGGAGTCCCACAAGGGTCGGTTCTTGGGCCAATTATGTTAATACTATAAATAGATCAATATTTCTTCTGATGCTCATTTTACTGTTTAAGTTGGCGATACATCAATTGTTGTATTAGATAAGGATGGTTCCGCGTTGAAAAACAAGTAGTGATGCATTAAATAATCAAATAAAATTACCATTCTAATGCTTATAAGTCAGGTTATTCGTTTTAGGGAAAGATGAGAAAAAATTGCAAAATGTCTTGGTGATAAGAATGTTGAAAGAAAAGTAAACCAAATTGTTCTGTCCAACAAACAGTTACAAGACGCATCGAAGAACTTTCCCATGATGTTACTGTGCAATTGAAAGACCATGTTCATGCTTGTTCTTTCTTTTCTTTAGCCTTGGACGATTCCGCTGACATATCTGATGTAGCCCAATTAAGCATTTTTATTAGAGGAATTTATGGTAATTTTAATATCTTTGAACTTATCGGTCTTGAGTCACTTCATAGAAAAACCAGAGAGTCAGACATATTTAACAAAGTAAAGTCATGTCTAGATTCTAGTAAATTCATCAGTGTTTGCACTGATGGTGCATCGTCAATGGTAGGTAGAGTTTCTGGGACTGTAACTTTACTTGAAAGGTTTTTAGGTCGTTCTCTACTAACGTATCTCTGTGGAAAAACTCTAAATTTCAAGCATGTTATGATACTAAGTAGTTGTAAAGCGCGTGAATAAGCAAGAGAGTTAAACAGAAGAAAATTCAAAGTATATTGTGAACTATTCGATATAGAATATGGTGATCTCATCCTTTATTGTGAGGCAGGCTGGCTTTCTAGAGAACAAGTTCTCAGTAGATTTTGGAAAATGAAATGTAAGTTTCATAAGTAATACCATAAGCGACTAGAATTTTACCGGCAATTTTTTTGCCGTCATGAACACGACTGCTTGTTGCGACGATTTTCTAAAACAACAAGCAAGAGTGATCATGACGGCAATAATTGCCTGTAAAATTCTAGTCACGAATGGTATTCGGCATGACAATTCCTCGAATTATAATATTTGAAATTACTGAAATACTTGTCACTCAAAAAATTTGGACAGACGTTGTCTCTAAGCAACGCCGCTAGTCGTAAAATTTCCGCGGAAATTTCACTAGTAGTGAAATTTCCAGTGTAATTCGATTGTGATTGGTTCAATTCACCAAAATACTGTGATTGGATGACAGATTATGAGTGAAATTGTCTGGAATAGACAACAGAAGGATGTGCTGCATGAGGAAAAAGCCCTGTTTTGGGACGAGAGATGGCTATTTGATTTAGCATTTTTAGTTGATGTTAGCGGCCACCTCACTGATTTAAATTTGAAACTGCAGGGCAAGAACAAATTGTTTCCTAGCTTAGGAAATGACATCAGTGCATTCAAATTGAAATTAAAACTGTTGATCTCTCAGTTAGAAAACGGGTATTTAAGTCAATTTCCACATTTAAAAGAACATACTGAATCTGTTGAAAGATAATGGCAGAATACTGAATATACTGAGTAGTTCAGATTATTGCAAGAGGCCTTTAACAGTCGTTTTCAACAATCCATGAAAATGATTAAGAACAAATTGAGGTCGTGACTGACTGACTGGCTTGATGCTTACAAACTTATCAAAAGCAAAGTAATTTCAAAAGTCTCATTAAAGTAATTAATGTTTATCTTGTCTTTATACGAAATCCTTTTATTTAAATTGCTAAAAGTGTCTATACTACCATATATTCAATAAATCATTTTATGAATAACTGTTAAATATATCCATATTACCACATTTTAAAAGGGCTGAAAAGGGGTATAAGATTGTATGGCGCATCTTAACTAAAAGTGACCTACTCAGTCACTGAAACTAATTAGGAACCGAAGACCGAAGCACAATGGTGGAGTAGGAAAGGTAGGCGGTTGTCGAAGGCATAGTGCTACCACATCACCCCGTACGCGTAAGCGTGCCAGAGAACCGGGTATGAAAGCGACTTAGGAGGCCTTGACCCTCCATGTTGCCGGCCATACTCCCTGGCGGAATGTAAGTGCCGTTTTCGAATAAAAAATAAAATGAAAATTTAAAACATTAACAAATAATTACTGATGTTTATTAATTATTAGGTTTAAACTGAAATAAATAAAAGAATCTAAAACTAAAACCTAACTTCAGTACAATGAAAAATTATCGTACCGGCAATAAAAAAAAAGATTTCCCATTTTTTGCAAACTTTATGATCCATGTTATACCTAAAATACATAGCTTTGTAATGAAATAGTCATAGTTAAATTTGAATAGATTAAGACACAGTTTTGTGAAGTCGAGTAATTTCATAAACCTGAATGCTAATTATATAAAAGTAAAATTTTACAGGAACAGAATAAATATTGAATTATACTGCATATGCCTAAGGTACACTTTTTTATAACAATAGCATTCAAAAAGACTAACCAAGAAATATAAATAATTAAGAAAATTCTACACAGGCATTAATTTTTAAATATTTTTGATGTTATTATTAACAATAATAATAATTGTTTAAAATTATTTAAGACATTTAAGATTGTTAAATTAATTTATTTTGCAGGTTAATCTTCTTTATGGCGACTTAAAATGCAGTGATAACTTTATAATTTTACAAATTAAATGTGTAAGGATTCGCTCTTTTGAAGAAATACTTTTACTTTGATTCAAATACCTTCGTAGGTGGCGTTTTTCTATGTGCAGAGTTTCCACAATTTCTTAAAATATATTAACATTAAAAATAAAATCGTTAGGGATTCGCTTTCAAAATTCGTTCAGAGTCATTAACAATAAAGTTATCTGTATATACAGTGTAACAAAGGGGCATTCTTACTTGCAAAATTCATTCAACTTTATTAATAATAAAGTTTTATGGAATCACAGTGTAACAAAAGAGAATTCTTAGTAGAGACCTAAAACACCTAACAAAGTTTCTAATTAACATTTTAATTTTAAAGGAAAGGACGTATAATTTTAAATTCGAAATATGGTTTAATTTTTAGGTGTAATTTATGTGCGAACAAATTAACATTTCAGCTTTTAGTCTGCTGAAAATTAAGCCTGATTTGTCTATATTTTTCATCAACTCTTGCCATGAAAATGCAATTAATATTTTCTATTAGTTAACATATTTAGTATTAGCCCTAATGCCCCTGATCACATAACACTCTGTGATCAGGGGTATTAGTTAAGTTGCCATGTTAACCACATATTAATAACTTACTGTATGAGCTAAGACACGAATTCAGATTATTATCGAAAGCCTTGATAAACAGTTTAGTTTTCGTAAATAAATAATCAATAATCAAAATTCCCAAAACACTTAATTCTTGCATAATCTTTGATTAGAAATCTTAAAAAATAAGAAACAATTCACACACGTCAAAATTGTGTTAGTGAATCAATATTACATGATTTAATTACTTGTGACTTTATAACATGTGTACTTTATAAATTCGCGAATCGCTAATTACAAACTAAATAGACTTCGAAGGCCGCTATAAAGAGCGTTGCTATTTGCACCCTGGTGTAAAAATAACCTCGTCGGCGATTGAGTAACATGCCTTTAATGAAGCCGGAAAGTCCTTGTTTACTTAAAAATGTATTTTTACAAAGTAAAATAATTCCAAATCAGAGTCGGAAAGCAAAATTGGTAAAGCTTTAAACCGCGAACGTGGTTTTCAGATTGCTCAAAGATAGTCTCTCGTAAACTTTTCGCAACATATGGCAAAACAAAACAATGTGACAAGAGGAAGACTTTTGACTTATATTTCTTAGTAAGAGAAAACACCAGCTGGATGCACACGTGTTATTCCGCATTTTTAAAAAGGAACTGAACCAGTCTCCCACGATTTTTGTTAGATAAGAACTGCCTTGTATCTTGTTTCGACTATCAGTTGCAGGCAGCAAGAGTCGGTGGTTGCCATAAAATTATCGGTAATTGGTATTTATAGTTCAGTTGAATATCTACACGTTTGCGTCATTCATTAATTAAATATAATTAAAGTGTTTGTTTTTTTTATTAGAATTAATTTTTTAATTTGTTGTTAAAGAGGCCGTTAAAGAAATCGTTCGTGGTTTCCTGGAACCTCTGAGGAACAATCCCAAAATTTAAATTTATTAGTCAAACATAAAAGTGAAAAAGAGTTGGGTAACAACATTATTATTCAACATGCTTGTCGTAATTTATTTTTTCTTATCACTATTTTTACACGACTGCAAATAAAGGCTGCACACCAGCTGCACCGTCATATGCATTATACCACTTCTTACTCAAAAAAAGCAAAAAAATAAACTAATCATGAATGAATGTGTATTGTCGTAGACTCGTCGACAAACAACCTCTCGTTTACTTAACGAAGTGGGTGGTTCGTACTTGGTTTTAAATATACTAACGATGCGTTTCTCGACTCTATAAAACACGAGATGGCTCATTATACTAATTCTTGGGTAAATACCGAGTAATATCGATAAATAATGATAATGGGCGCCTTTACAGTTTCCGGCTTCAGTACCATTTGTAGAAAACACGAGAACCATCGACAGAATTAATTAAATATTAATTACCGCGATTCCATCTTCGTACATAGGTTGTATTAGTGTTATCTAGAAAAAATAATATGATTTTATGTAAAGTTACTAATCATTAACGTGCTTCAAAAATGCGTTGCTGTTTTTATTTTCTTTTAATATTTTTTGGGGGAGATCTAAGCTTGCGGTTTCCAAGTGTTTATTAAGTAATTTCTTTGTGAAAAAGAGAAATCCTTGGCATATTTTAAGTTTTGCCCCGGAGTGTAAGAAGCAATACAAATGGTAGATAAAAATATTTTAACTAAACTGACAGATAATACCCCAATGGAATGATTTACTTATACAATATAAAACAAGGATACTAGTAGTAGGTAAGGAATCTAGCTCCTCAAAAGACGCTTCTAAAATGTCGAGCCCAACGGAGAGCTGTACAAAAATAAATCATATTTTTTATAATAATAAAACTATACAAGTAATTCGTTCACTAAAATTTTCTTCATTGTTTTCTACATATTTCGTATGATATGTGTGTATCTCATCTACTTATGTGCAATAGTTTTGAAAATAACTGGTGCTGAAATTTATACCGCGCATTTCGTGTATAATTTATGAAGCATTTGTTAACAATAATTTCGAGATTAATTTGGCAGCATCTAAATTTAGAAGGAGTAAGCTTTCTAACAGTTTAAAAATCACTGAGAAACATTAAAAAATAAGCTTGTAAATGGGATATAAATATAAAATTTTTAGAATTAAAAAAATTCTTAGATCCGCAAGATCATGTCGGACACGGTAAATATTTTGTTAAAACTATATCTCCGAGTGCACACCCTGTGATCGAATTTACGGTCCCCCATTCCTAACTAATCTGCATAGAAAACAGCATCAAGCAAAAAGGAAGAACATTAAAGAACAAATAAACGTAACGAAGAATGTGCATATATCACAATAATATCGTCAGTAAATATCCTCAAACAACAGTAGCATCATCATCATCATCATGTTCAGCTTTCTCAATTCCATTTTTGGACATATGCCTCTCCAAGTTGTTGCCATTCACTTCGCGTTGTTGTCTTACTCATCCACTGTAAGCCCGCGGCTTTCTGAATATCAACTTTCCATCTCATTATTGGTCTACCCCTTTTTCATCCTCCCAGCTTTTTACTTTCCCTGTCCATCGATTGTCTTGGGTTCTCATCAAATGGCCTGCCCATTTCCATTTCAGTCTAGTAATTTGGTCTCCAATGCCCTTTCCCTTCCTCTTTCTCTGATCCATTGCTTGGTCTTGTAGTTTAATGTCTAGCATGGATTTCTCAATTTTTTCCACCAGTCTGTCCATAAGAGACCAAGTTTCAGTAGCGTAAGTCATGGTTGGTAGGACAAATTGGTTGTAGATCTTTGTTTACATACATTGTGGAAGGGAGTTGGACTTCAGTACGTGTCTAAGTTTCCCAAAGGCGGCCCATCCCAGCTGAATTCTTCGTGATATTTCCTCCTATTGATTGTTTTTTGAGAAGGATGTTCTTTCGTTCTTTGTCCTAAATATATGTAATGATCGACAGTCTCGATGGTTTGGCCGGAGTCTAATTGTATCGGTGTTGCTGCATCATAGTTACTCATAATTTTAGTTTTAGAGATGTTCATATTTAGCCCTGTTTCTTGGGATGCTGTCCTTAAATCTAGTATCATTTTTGGTAGGTTTTCCATGTTCTCAGGAATTATGACAATTGTCGGTGAAGCGGAAATGATTTATTCGTTCACGATTTATGTTGACACAACAGTAGCAAAAAGTAACTTTTGTGTTATTGATTTTTCAAAAAATGTTGCTCTTAATAAGTTTTGTGCATCCTTTAAAACGCAAATTTCACTTAAAGCAAAATTCAAGTAGGTTGCTTCGTAGCAGGAAATTTGAAAAATTTAAATTGATGACCATCTGTATTTCAACATTTAAAAAAAATATTTTTATCCAATTCAGTTACGAAATGTCAACATTTCGACATTGATTTTAGTTGTGAGAAGTGGTTCATTTTGTAACTAGTTACAAAATATGCTCCCATTTTATCACTCCCATTTTATCACGATGACCCAACTCCTTTTTTAAGAAGATGTGGCATTTACATTTTGTTATCTGAATTGGATAAAATCTTGTATGAAACACGTTGCAAAACATGTCTTTTTATCACATGGCGTGTTGTTCATCTCGGCTTCGCCTCGACGAACAAGTCCATCATTTTGCAACTCGTTGCATAAATAGCTATTTAGCACTTCAGCAGTACTTTAGTTAAAAAACAAATGCTGAATGTCAGAAAAAACGTTTTTCAAATTCGGTGGAGTAATAATGGAGATATACAACAATAGTAATTTGTAATACAAGTGTTGAAAGCTTGCGTTTGCCACACGAATGTGAAGTTTGCAGCACGAACGATAGTGAGTGCTGCAGTCACATGAGAGTGGCAAATACAAGCTTTTAACACATGTATTACACACTATTTTTTCTACAACCACATTTCCATAAAAAAATTTAAATATTTCTGCAAAATCAAATCTGACATTCATCAAATGTCATTTATGACATTTTGATTTCGGTGCGGCAAAATTATACTTTTCCGACAAACGTTTAGGAATGTTACTTTCCCACACTCATTTTGCGTGCCGGAAAGTGACAGCGATTTCTGAAAAATCAGAAAATCCATCCTTACTAGATTATTACTTTAAAAGGAAATGTCAAATTTGACACCTTGAAAACTTACAAAATGATAGTTTAGGACGATTCCTAAACGTTTGTAGGAAAAACGTTGTTCATAACACGTGCAGGTACAGAAATTCGCTGCGCTCGTTTCTGTAACGTCCTGCATTCGTTTCGGAATCGCTAACTTCCCGCACTTGTTATGAAAATAACTATTGCCGCACCGAAAATCATGCATGTGCGTGCGGAAAGTAAATTTTCCGCACTCTAATTTCACTTGTTCGGCAATAGTTATTTTCGTATCAAGTGTCGAAAGTAGCAAATATCAAGCGAGTGTTTATAAATAGATATACGAGTGCGGAGCGAAGCGGAGCACGAGTAGAAATATTTATAAACACGAGCGGAGATATTTGCCTTTCGAACGAGTTACGAACACTATTTTTTCCACGACCAAAAATGTACATGTCAAAAAGTAATACTGACAGTTCAGGTAAAACGACCGTCATTTTTTGTTTTGAAGCGGCCGCAGCTTCCTATTATTGCGCAAACTGTGCGATATATCCCTATACGTGTTCATATCGCACGGGTTGTTCATTTGTTTTGCGAAAGTCAATCGCACGGGTGATATTGTCAACTTTCGCGCCTAGTTTGTTGTGCGTTAGGAGCGACTTTCTTATATGGTCGTGGGAATACACTCATTTTCAATACTCGTATCTATGGAGACGAAGTCTGAAAATCCCACTTTCCATGGTGGGAGTAGAAAAAATGTTTTTTGAAAACCATTGCTAAGATTCAAGTGGGTGTTGTTACAGATCTAGCAATAAGGAATTAAAAGCAATTGCAAATCTTACAACTTTAGTTTTGTTATATTCAGCATAAAAAGTGCTTTAAAACAAGGTTTCACAAGGGATGTCTTCCTATTTGAAAGTTAAAGTAATTTAAAAATAATAACTGACATGTTCGAGATTTTTTTTTCAAAAATAACTACTGAATTTTATTCCAAACTTTAGGGAGAATTTGTATAATCAAGTTTTTGTCATTTTAAAATAAAATATCAATTTTCCGAAAAGAGAGCATTCTACTACAATTAACATAAACCTTTAACAAGGGTAAATGTTTTTGAGAAATGAGTAATAAAAAGGATTCCCATTTGTGGCACACTTTTTAAGAGGCGCTGTATAAATTGTTTTTTAAACAGTGCAAGATGTTTTTTTACGTAAGAAAAATATTTTCCAATGGAATGCCTGGGTGGCATACATCCTGCTCAACATTTACTGAAAGGCAAGACTGCCAATTACAATTATCTGTCAAAAAAATAAGGTTGTCCCACTGTTATTAACCAATAAAAATTAGGTACAAAACAGATTGAATCCATTTTAAAGGAGGCACCATCGAATAGATTAATTTGTTATCAGTTATTGTTTATTGTAATTTTAAAAAAATAGGTGTTTTTGATAAAACAAATAATGATCTTTATTGTAAATCTATTGGCATAGAATGCACGCTTGTACTAAAAAATTGTTTAACTAAAACCACTCCGATTGGGTACCTTAGGAAGAAAAACGTTTTTTGTTTAATAATTTGGTTTCGTTAATTATTTGAAACTATTAAAATTTTAATATGACCTCGTTTTCATTTTATTATTATTTTTTATACTTTTTGTATGATCATCCGATGCCTCACATGAGAAAGAAACAAGAAAGAAACAACGAAGAAATTAATTAATGCTTTGCTTAGTTGTATACCACTATTTTTATAAAAAATAAAATATGTATATTTTAACATTCACGACTGTGAATATTCAACAATTTCTTTATTTTAGAAATTAAATTGTTAATAATTCCTACCTTTGAGAAAGCCTTTCATAAAATATATTAAATTAATTTTGTTATTCAGATTTGATTTTCCAAATTATAATTATTATAAACGAAGCAGGTTCAAAGTATTTTCGAAACGTTTTCTGCTTTATTTAATCTAAAGAAAAAGAAACAGAATTAACTATAACAATCATTCTAGTGTCTTTGTTTCAAACTAAATATAACTTTACGCTTTCTGTTTTTTATGCTTGCTTTCCCTAGTTTTTTTTTGTCCAATAAAATTATTAGTTTTGTGTTATTAGCATTTAAAAAATTGTAAAGAAATTGTAATTTGAGGCAAAAAGTTGATAATTATGGTTTCTTTCATTTCCCAACATAATTTAAAATCATCGGCAGGTGGTTGTCCCAGTTATTTTCTCTACGTTTTTTTTTATTTTCTTACTGCTTTTTTATATTCTTTCGATTTTTATATATACTTTGAAGATCAGTAATGGATTACCGATGCCCTACAAGAGTAAAAGGACCAAGAAGAAAATTGAAGTATTTTAACATTATAAATATTTTAAAAACATCAATTGGAAATGTTGAAAATCAAAATATGTGCAGGAGTGCTTTGGCTAAATAAAATAGAATTTTTCTACCGTGTTTGGCAAAAGTGACTTAGTTAATTTTAAAGGGTGTTAAAAAAATGATTTTTCCAAATAGTCGAGTCAATGAAGGTTTTTACTTCTAAACCCACTAAAACAGAACCGATTTTGATGATATTTTTTTTAAATTGTTTGTTATATTAAATTATTCAAAATCAGAAACATTTCAGCTGGCGCTATCAAGTATTTATATTGTTTAAACAATTAAAAACAAAATTATTACAATTTTTTTTTCTTCGATGGAATTTTAACTAGAAGTGACTAATTTTGAAAATTTAGTATAATAAATAATTTTTGAATAAAAAAATTTCAAAATTTCCATTTAAAAATGTTAATATTCAATCAGTCGGATGCAAGAAGATAATATACAAATATATAGACATATGTATTATTGTCAACTGAAAAAATCAATACTTTTATAAGAATATCTAAACACGCACAAGAAATCGACCTTTTGTATCACAGCTAGAGGAATTCAAAGTCAAACTCCTGATGTTTCACCATGATTTTCGGAGTGAACGCATGTGTTTTGAGGTTATTAATCTGTTAAAATAAGTTTTTAACACTACATATTGAAAATATTAGTGAAAATTGTTGAAGAGAACTTAATTATTGATTAAAATTTAGAAAAAAGTGCAAAGAGACAAGTAAAAATACGATGGAAAAAGTAATTATATATGTCATTTATTCTTGGTTTGTATTGAAAATAATTGGATTATATTTGCTTTTAAGTTTGTTTATGCATTTTGAAGAATCGAGTTATTATTCTTATTATTATGTTACATTTATATTACATTATTAGTTATTATGATACATTTATATGCTGTAAAATCACATTTTTTTGTAATTTTGATCATTACAGCAAAATCGCTTGCGTTGCATATAAATTAAAAAATGTTTCCCGTTTAATAAATAATTACTCAATCTTAACTAAATTTTGATTGCTTATTTGGGACGTATTGATTTAACGATTCTAAAAATTTTAGCCCTTTAAGTGTAATATTTTTAATTCTACAGTACTTTTTTCACTGAATTTTCCGCGCGTCATGCTCGTCGTTAAGATTATTTGCAAAAACAATTTGTGTTAAATTATTCTTTGGATGCAATGAAATCTTTTTAAATTATTAGAAATATATTTCCTGTCTTACAGCTATTTCCCTTTGAATTTGATCCTCATATTTAAAATCATACGTGTTAAAAACATTTTCCAACATTCTTTTATATGTTACAGGAACAGCAACAAGATACTGTAGACTCTACAGTTAATTGCTGTTGCATTTGCAAAGAACAAGAGAGTGCAGACACACAAATTATACAAAGTTTTTTCAAAAATTTCAAATTTGGAATTCAATTCTTGCATCCGAATGATTGAATAATTAACATTTTTCAATGGAAATTTTGAAACTTTTTAATTTAAAAATTATTTTTTAAACTAAATTTTCAAAATTAGTCACTTATACTTTGTTTAAATTTCGTCGAAAAAAAAATTGTCAAATTTTTTTTTAAATTATTTAAACAATATAAATAATTGATAGCGCCAGCTGAAATGTTTCTGATTTTGAATAGTTTAGTATAACAAACATTTAAAAAAAAAATCCATCAAAATAGGTTCTGTTTTTGCGGGTTTAGAAGTTTTGACGATTTTTCCGCTTTATTGACTGGACTAAAATGGGAAATTGTTTAAATAAACCAAACTTGCTTAAAAATCTGGATCGAGTTGACAAGTCCCTCATGTTTACAGAAAAAAAACAAAGCTTCTATATTTAAAAAAATTAATTTACATTTGCTACAGAACTGTTGTAAAGGTGTAAATTCTCGTAGTTGTTTTATAACTTAATGTAAATTCCAACAATATAAATCAATGACACAATTATTAATTAAGGTATTTCTTTATTTTGGAACTTAAATATTTAAGGATTCATTCATTTGGTGAAACCATTTCCATAATTTGTTAAAATACATTCATTTTTATTTTATTGGCCGTTTTTCTCAGCTGTCGTAAACGAAGCAGTTTTCTCGTGCTAGTTTTCATCTAAAATATGAGCAGCTTTTGTAGTGCTTGTGTGGGAACGTAAAGAAGCCGAGAAAATAAATAAATCTGAAGGAAATTTTTCACAAATACAACTAAAACAAGATTGTAGCTATGTAACTGTAAATGTAACGAGCGTTCAAATAAAAGAAGGCATATGCAGTAGGCTCTGGTTTATAATCGTATATTTTCTTTAAGCTCTAGTTGAACTTATATCAAATATAACTAATTTAGGTTTGACACTAACAAATGACATGTATTTAAAAATAAATGTACAATCCAAATCTTACTGCAAATTATCACAACAATTAAAAACTAAAGATAACAGTTATTTAATCAATGTTTTCGGGAAAGGCTAAGACACACGAAAATGACAGTTAAAGTATTGCAAAAATGGGGCCGAATATTTGGTAAATTGGATTTTTAAATGTGATCGTCATTTTCTATATTTTAAGATAATGATTTCTGTTAATTTCGAAGCATTATCTACAACAACTACACATTTTTTAAAACTTAACCAGGTGCGAGAATTTTCAAACAGTACCTATAGGTAACTTAACAAAACGAAAACATGGCCTTACCTTGTCCAAAAACATTTGAAATTGTTTATTTATATAACAGTCTTGGTTAATAAATGAACAAAATAAATAAGTAACTAAATAACATTTTTCTAGTTTTCAAGGCTTTCATAATAATTTGTAAACAATCAATTGTAAGTACTCCACATGAGTTACTTAACAGGTTTTAAATCAGAACAAATATTAAGGAAGTGAACAATAAAAAAAAGTGATAATAACGGCCCTCATCGTTCATCGTACACACGTGTTTTATATTTACACAGCATACTTTTCTTGCGACAAGCTTAAGCACCTGTAATATACGGAACTATAATTACGCTACCTGTAAGTATAATTTGTTTGTAAAAACTACCGATAAAAAAGTAAACACGATTGCTTGTTTAACTTAGCCCGCGGCTCTTTTTAGATGTTAGCAACTTTTCAAAGAAATGGTATTGACATCGTTGCTTGTGTGTGTATTCGTCTACGGGTCTACGTACGTACCTTTTAATAAAAACCTGACAGACAAAAATAACCCGGAATTGAAGTAATAAAACGAGCCGTAAAATGTAACAAACCGATTTATTTGTTTAAATTCATACGGGCAATTACCCGAACCAAGGAAGAAAGTTGACTTACATTCGAAAATAACTTAATACCTGCGGGAGTAATAATCGAATTAAGACGTGGGCATAGGCATGGGCGTAACCACTGGGGGAGCTTAGGGGTTTAAATTCATCTACCTTTCCTTCAGAATTCAAAGATATTGCTTTTATTTTGTTTTTTTTTATGTTCTGAGAACAATCATTGTTCGGACCATTATTATTAAAGGTTTATTTTGATTATTGGCCCAATAAATCTTTTGTGTAATTATTGAAAATTGGACCATTAATTCAAACAGAGGGCGCAACAGAAATTCTTTTAGATTCTTTTTTCGATTTAATTAATCCTTTGTCAAAAATTCCACGATTGGATTTACTGATTTATGTATGTATGCATTTACAATTAATTAAATTTATTTTACTTGAATTATGCAAAGATCGCTACACAATTCTCGTTTAAAAATGTGAAATATGTGGGGGTTTAAATTAACAAAATCAAACGTAAAAATTTAATCCTACGTAACCATTAAATTTAGACACAAAGAAAAGTTGAAATACATATCTGGAAAAAGCATTTGTACCATAATTTTTAGGTTAGGTTTATGTAATTTTGAGTTAGGTTTTTAAGACCATCAAGAAAAAAAATGTAATCAAGAAAAAATGTAACAACTAGTTGCTCGAAATGATATGATAATATTAAATTTTTGAAGAGTTAAAAGTGATTTGTAAAACTTAAATCACATAGTACGTGGCTAACTCGAAACGCCTACCAATTTCGAATCGCATTCGAACGCCTTGCTTAGAAGAAAAATATCAAAATTTTACATTAAATTAAAGGAGGCGATTTAAACAACATTTATAAATTTGACATACATTTTCTTTAGCTGATTTCAGTTTTATAGGATTTATTTTAAATAGGCAAGTCTAGTAATTACAATTTTTGTAAGTCAAAGTTATATCGATTATATAAACTGTTCATTTTATTATTTTATAATTAATCTTTTAAATAAAAAGTTTTAAAATTTTGCTTTTACCCCACATAAAGACGAAATCCATATAAAATTTTAGAGTCGGCGAGCTTTAAGTCGATGAGTTAAGTTTTAAAATCAAGATGTCGACAATTAAAGCTAATAAGTCACCTTATAAAGTTGACATATCGAGTTCTGAAGTCAATATGTCAAGATTCAAACACGAGATATCGTGTTTTAAAACCGACATATCGACAATTAAAGCCAATTAGTCACGTTATAAAGTCGACGTATCGCGTTCTAAAGTCGATATATCAAGTTCTAAAGTCAAACATCGAGTTTTTAAATGGACATAACAACAATTAAGTCAATTTTTATACAGAAAATTTGATATAATATCGACTTTAGATGTCGTAATGTCGAATTTTATAGCTCTGTCTATTAAATTATAGCTTTATAGATTACAAAAAGGCGTTCGACATGATAAACTGGGGAAAACTATGGGATATTCTCCTACAAATAGGGGTACCCAGACATCTGATCTATAACCTTTATTACATTGAAAGATTGAAAGCTATGCAACAGTCAGCGTTGATCAACACCTGTCACGAGAGTTTAAAATAAATGCTGGAACTAGACAAGACTGTATTCTCTCATCTCAACTATTCAGCATATACGGTCAATTCGTTATTCGCAATTATAGCCAGTACCGTTGAAGAACTGGTGGAAATCGTGTCTGCAATAGAACAATAAAGCCTAAATGTGGGACTACAAAATAACGACAATAAAACTAAAGTCGTGGTTATTGACCGTGCAAACAACAATCAACCAGATTTGAAATCTGTTGGAAAATATTCAGTGACATCAGAATTCATTTACCTCGGCTCCCCTATATCCAATGAAGGAGGATCTGAAAAAGCAATCGGGCGAAGAGACTGAAAGTGCTATGAAGAACTTGTATAAAATTTGGCCAGACAAAGGAATATCCAAAGCCACCAAAATACGGCTAGTAAAAATAATAATCTTTCAAATTTTTACATATGGTTCAGAAACCTGGACTCTTAGAGAAAGCGAGAGAAAGAAAATGGATGCCTTTGAAATGATAATACGGCGAAGAATGCTACGAATATCTTAATGGACAGACGAACTAATGAATTAAATATCCGGGAAAGACTAACAGTAACAATTAGAGAATATTCTGAGATACTTTGGCCACATAGTTAGAAAGCAGGACTCCAGTATGGAAAAGCTAATAATCCAGGGTAATATAGAAGACAGGAAAAGACGATCTCCAACCCGTTGGTTAGATGAAATACGACAGTCCACAGGTAACTCACCAATGAGCCAATGACGAACGAACGCATGGCTCAAAACCGCCAGGAATGGTATGATATCACGACGTCTCAACTCTACGACAAACGACTATGAAGAAGATCTATTAAATTGTTAATTACAATAATGTTCTATTTATCATTTTGACCAAATTGTTTTTATTGTACCAAATTTTCATTTATCATGAATTAATAAAAAATGTTTAAAAACAGAACTTTGTTATTTTGTTGCTAATTTATTATGATAATTGATAATTATTAAAAGCATTTAATATTGTTTTCGTTACGTGTTTTCCTATACACGTAATTATCTACTAATTTACATAAGATTATCATTATTCGTAAAGCCCTCTCTAAGCCAAAATATCTCGAATGTGCCAATGGATAAGGAACTTCCGTTATCAGTGATTTTTATAAGGTGTAATGTTTAGAATTTCGTATGCAGAACGGTTAACAAACCAGACATGCATTTTTTCCTCACAGGACAAGGTCGACAATACAGCAATGACAATGCTTTCCTACTAGTAAATAATAAAACGTGTGCGGAAAACCAAAAAAGAATTTCCGATCTCCCTATTTTAAATAGCTACCGTAAAAGTCTCGACTGGTCTGTAATAAAATGCACTTCCTGCCTGTTTCATCTTTCACCACATTTAGCATGGTCGGCCGATTTCACGAGGTTGCCAAAAATTTTTCCAAATTTGTTTATTTTAATTTTGTAATTCGAGGTCGAGTAATTCATTTAAATGGAAAAAGAGTAGCATGTGCGTGTAATTACCGGCTAAATGATTCTATTGCTCCCAGATTGGCAGATCAGACAGCGTGGCTGGCCCTGATTAAGCACGCAATTATTTAAAATATGTGTAGAAGAAGCATGAATTTTTTTCCGTTCTTAGAGATATCAGATTATGAGGTCACGTTTTGTATGAAAATGTGCAGATTAGAATATTAGTTAAGAATGAAACTTGGGTATTTAATTAAGTGCAAAATATTTTAAATACATGGCTGAAATAAAGCAAACGCTTAGGGGGTACAAGCACCTTCACACCTTCGACAAAAAAGACACGAAACTTTTATTTGGCCTTTATTAGGTTACACGAAAAAACAACTTCAAGGCCGTTCATTATGGCCAGCCCTTTGATCACTTATTATTTGGAAAGTTTCGTCCAAGCAAAAATTCAGTACGTATATGGGTAGGAAGGGTACGAAAATAAAAAAAATAATTATTTTTTTTAAATTTTATTAGCCACATATTAGAAAAACCTTTATTTTGATCAATGTCAGTTCACGCAACTTTAGGTATGAAAATGTTAAATCCGAACAGGTTATTTAAATATTGAAAAATGTTTGATTTACAGAAACTTAAGCTTATTTTAAAATCTCGTTAATATTTTAGGAATTATTGTTGTTTTAATAATTAAGCAACATCACTGGATGGTCACCTTCTCTGTCACTTTTTCGTGTACAGAATTTACGCAATGCTCTTTGAAGTAGTTTGTAAATAGTTATTCGTTGACAATAAATAAAAAATATATATGAGAGATTCAAGAAGTAATAGATGCAATAAAATCACTAAAGAAAGGGGGAGCAGCTGGTCATGACCAATTAACACCAGAAATGCTGAAAAACATAGGGCATAAGGGTTTAAAACTACTTACAAATATTTATAATAAAGCAGTAGTACCGAAAGACTGGGAAATTGGTATCATATTACCAGTGCCGTATCTAGGCAATTCTGCGCCCTGGGCAAACTTCATTCCTTGCGCCCCCCCCCCCCCCCGCCATCCGGATCTTAATTATTTCTTATCCAAAAAATTTTTATTAATAAGATATATAATAAGATTGTAGGATTATTCGAAAAAACATGTACGAAAGAATATTTATTTCATAAAAACATTTCACAACAAAAAATTCCCAGTTCTTTCCAGATGCAACCGGAGGAGACATTGAAAATGATGAAGTAGAACGCAAATCTTGTGAAATTTAGGATGCGATAAAATTTCCATTTCGAACTTTAAATATTGTTGTAAGTGTTTTACAAGAAAGTCACAGTCTAAACAATACACAGTCTTAGGAAGGATCCGACGATAGTATGGGGAACTTTGTATGCGCGCCGCGCATAGTCTAAGTTATCGGGCAGAGTAGAGCGCCAAACAGCTCCGAACGCTGCTCGATCACTCTTGAAAAGCAGCATTTGCAACATCAAATTCTAAGCGAATTTAAGCCCCTATATAGGTACGCGAAACCAGAAACATTTTCAATGTTAAAATATATTCTATAAAATAAATAATAAAAAGAACAAAAACATAAAAACATAATTCTAAACCCGAAACCCGAACCCGAAACCTTTACTTACTTTGTGCTAAGTTTGAGTCTTTTAGTAGTAGATGAAAGAGTATGAATTTGCGCCCCCTCTGAGTTTGTGCCCTGGGCAGGTGCCCCTATGGCCCTGCCCTAGATACGGCACTGCATATTACCAATATTTAAAAGAGTCGATAAGGCAGCAACTACAGAGGGATTCTATACTAAGTGTAGTATCCAAAGTGTATGAGAGAACATTAGAACGGAGGTTAACGAAAGAGATTGAACCACAATTATAAGAACCACAAAGTGGATTCGGAAAAGGAAGAGGAATCGAGGATCATATATTTACAATTAAACAACTGATAGAAAGATCCAGGAAAGCAGACCGATAAATATTTATGGCCTTTATAGATCTTGAAAAGGTTTTTGGCCGAATATCTACAAAAACAGTTAATGAAAACCTACAAAAAAGAAACGTAAACAGAAAACTAAGGAGAGTTTGTACAATAACACCAAGAACTACGTAAGATCGAACAACATACAATCGGAAGAATTCATAGTGAACGAAGGCCTGAGGCAAGATGGAGTTTTAATCCCCGTCTTATTTAATATGTTCATGAGTGATGTCATAAAAGAAGCAAAACAGAATACAAATAAGTTGTATATAGGACATAGGAATCTAATATCACAATGGATCGAAGTGTGTGCGTTTGCTAATGAACTAGCGATATTCGTAAGAAACGAAAATGAATTAAAGGTAAATCTCAAGCTATGGAACAAAGCATTCACATCAAGAAATTGAAAAATGAATTAGATTAAAACAAAAGTTATGATAATAAGAACAAACAATATAGAAATAAACAGAATAAAACTGGAACAGGTTGAAACATTCAAGTAACCAGGAGTACAAAAAGTTAATAACACCGGAGACCAAGAAGTAGAAACTACAGCCAGGTTGGCAAGTGCGTCAAGGATATATCACCCAAGGAGAGATAACTTCATCAAGAGGAAGGAAATATCCAAGAAGACAAAGTGTTTATAAGTCTGTGTTTGTGATAATCCTTTTGGTTGTGAGAGTTTGGGCACTTACAAAGAAGTATATCTAAAACCAATGTACAGAGCTTGAAAATGAAGTTTCTACGAGCCATATTGGGAGTAACAAGATTGGACAGGATCGGGGATACCACGATGAGGGAAGAGCTAGGAGAAAAGTCAATTTAGATTGTACGGGCACATGGTACATTGGTACGAATGGACAGCAACAGACAAGTCAAGAGAATATGGGAAACGAGAAGGCAAGAAAAGAAGAAGAGGGGAAGGCCATTACAAACATGGGACGACAACATTTGAAGCTATTCTACAACAGAAAGGGGCAACGAAGGAAGCAGCCACAAGCGACAAAAAGATTGGAAAAAATTTGTTTATGTACAGAAAACATACTAAAAAGCTACTATATAGTTTATTGATCGAAATACCTTATACCATTGGGTAGAAAGGTTAAGATTATATACATAAATATTGGAGATTTTCATAATCCAAATAAAATTCATTAACAATTAAGAAATCGTTTGTTGCTAAGTTTTAAAAGAACGTAAAATAAAAGATTTTTAAAATTATTATTAAGACAAATTTATTTTTTAGTAGAAATAGTCCAAGCACTACCAAATTTATTAAATGAACTTTAAAATTTATAATATTTATTATAATAACTATTTACAAACTACTTCAAAGAGCATTCGGCTAAATTCTGTACATGAAAAAGTGACAGGGAAAGTGCCATCCAGTGATGTTACTTAATTATTAAAATAACAATAATTTGGATTGTTTTATATTTTAAAGTAAAAATCATTCTCAATTTTAGTTGAAATTAAATGTAGGTTACTTCAGTAATGTTGCGGTTCTTTTCACGAGGTTTTCACACTTTGGTTTAATTAAACACTTTTTACAAGTATTTGTTTTATTGATAACACAATTGACGAGGAATACGATTACAAGTTAGTTAATGATACCAAAGATCGTATTAGTAACGTACTAATTAACGTATTAGAATTGTATTGATTTACATGATCCAGTAATTTGCTTATATAGTTAGTCTAAGTCTCTAAGTGAAGGTTACTGCGAATATTCTAGAAGGCATACGTACAAACTCTTAAGGGATCATCTCATTTTTAATGTGAATTTTGCGTTAAATACGTATTGTGAAGACAGATTTATTATTAATGATCATTAAAATCAATTTAGTCGATAAACAATAATTTCTAAAATGTTTGCAGAACATGATAATTCTATTAAGTGTGATTAAGCTGCTAAAAGGGTCTGATCTAATTGTTTATGCAGATGTAAAGACGTGCAATTTTGCGAAATATTAGATGAATTCTACGCAATAATTAGTTAGTATACAAATATGAATATAATATAATAAACTAAAGTAATTATAGGGGAGGTACCTAACAGTAAATTCATAGAGTAATCCAATTTGCAGTATTTTGTAAGTCTCCAATTTTCCTTACTTTTCACTTACGCCTGCTGCCTGCTGCTGTTTCAGTTTTCACCGAACATTTTGAAAGAAGTTGTTGTTTCACCGTTTGTAAAAATAGTAACCTAACTTTGCTTATTGGCTTGACCTTAAATTCTTACCAAAAAGTAGGTTTCAGACATGTATGTATTTTATAAGAAAATTTAATATTCAATCGTGTGTTCGTCATAAAACAATATTCAAACGTTTCCACATTTCCTGTCTTAACATTTCCTTTTAACCCAAAGCTTTCGTATTTAATCATAGTGATCAATGTTACATCAGAAAATAACAAACGGTCATCATCCCACAATCACCAACCCTATGATAATAATGATATAAAAAGTTGCCGAACTGTAATTTTAAGAATACGGCGGTGCCTTTATTTCAGTGTCGGTTTCGTATCTCCCATTACATAATATCTATCTATAAAAAAAGCCCACTGAAAATATCGTCACCAGGAAATCAAACTCAGTTTCCTTCTCAACGAAAACCGTGATAATATTTAGCCTGGAATGCGAACCACCGGATACAATGGCGTTAATGAACTCCAGATAATATTTTACTATATGTGCCGATTTTCGGCAAGGACGCTTTATCTTCTTTGGTTTTTAGGGTTGTAACTAACCTATATTTTTGTTGATTATATTAGTTTGTATCAGGCATTTTAAGTTTTTGTTTCAAGTAATTGTGAATGATAAAATAACGAATATAATTTTCTACATCCTGTAGCCAAACAATAAAGCGTGTTTGGACAGATGCTTTTGACTTAAAATTGTCTGAAAAATAACCTGTTGCAGTTCTCGCCATTACTTATTAACGGTTAAGGGAGTACCAAACTACAAAGAAGCTCTAACAATTTTCACTAAAAAAAAACACACACAAATTTCAAAAATTTTGTTCCATTCTGCCCTAAATATATAGTTTTTTATTAATCAGGTCTGAGAACAATACTAATAAAAATATACTGTATTTTTTACATTAAAATTACATAAAGCTACACCGTTTTATGCTTACTTTAAACAGGACTTAAGTTAGAAACAACTTAAAGCATGAGATGAGAATACGGGCTAATGGTTATTATTTATCAACAAAAAATCATTAATAATTAATTACTACTCGATAACAAGGAATAATCACATGCATAGTACGATTATTGTATAATAATTAATATTGGTGCAACGTTTTATAAATATTCAATTATTAGTAATACACGTGCATTTTTAACAAAGGATGATGTAATAATGCATAACCGTTTGAGGACGTATTATGAGATGATTCCTATTTTGGAAGATAATCACCTGATTAAAAACAATATTTTAGTCACGATTACTCTAACAATATAAATAATATTTATGAATGGGTAGGATTTTATTCGAAATAAACACATTAAACACGTGATATCGTATTTAACAGTCCAAAACACACTGAAGGTTGGATTAATTTTTCTTTGTATTTCAAATTTCTATGTTATGTCAAATGAAGTAACGAAATTATAGTCCTTGCAAGTTGTTATCATGAAGTATAGTTAGCCATGGAAAATCAGTGGATACCACCTAGCATAATACTGAAATAAGTCGAATTATTAATCAATTTGATTTTAAGGCATATTTTGCAAATTGTTTAAATAATTCGTAATAATGATTCAATAACAAAATCAATACCCTGAAGCTCATTGAAAATTTATAGGTGATTTGGACGTGATTTGGACCAAATGCAGATGAAATGGACTATAAATCAATATCCCAAAAACGCCAAGATTTGTGGCAAACCAATTCTTATTAAACACCATGTAAAAATCGTATCCCGAAAAAAAATTGATAACAGATTGTGGCTGTTTTAACCTTTTAATATTAACATAATCATAATATGTAATAACAAAAATAAATCATAGGAGTATAGTGATTTTACAAAGCAAGGGAGGTAAGTGATATTTACCTTGCTGAGTTCGGAAGATTTCGTAAAAAAGCCAATATTTTTGAAAGAATTCGGTGTTATTCTAAATTAAGTAGTGTGTTTTGTTAAATCTTGCTATAATAAATAAATTAGTTTTTCTACAAACACTACTAAAAACTGAATTTTTAACACGGCATACTGCAATTAAAAATGTAATATTAAATGGCAGCGTGTTAAAAGTAGATCACGTGGTTTACTTTTAACACTAGTATTAAAAGTATGCTGTCACAATGACAATTTTGGAGCAAATATTATTCAAAGATTGATTTTACCTACTAAATTGACAAATCTAACGTTGCCCTACTAGCAGCTTCTTCTATATCGACCGGAATTTCTTCACTTAGATTAGAACTCATCTTAAATTATTCTTTTTCACTTTTGACAAGCATATGTCAATACATATGTAAGCTCAATTCTAAATTGTTTCGTAAATGTCACAGAGTACTAGATTTTTTAGGTAATCTTTGGAATCCCTAATAAGAGAGTTTAAAATGCTTTCAATGGCGTTTGTAGAAAAAATAGTGTATGATATTCGTGTTAAAAGTGATTTTATTTTGTTCGTGGGGTTGCTCAACTCGCTACGCTCGTTTCGCAATCTCCCCCACTCACAAAATAAAATCTCACTTTTAACACTTGTATCATAAATAGCTATTCTTAGATTCACATACTTCCAATAATATTTAATTAGGCATATGGACATCTGTTAACCGAGACCGCTTGTGGCTTAAGCTAGGACTTGCATTTAAGAATTTTAAAATTATTATTAAGACACATTTATTTTTTAATAGAAATAGTCCAAGTACCACCAAATTTATTAAATTTATGAAAAACCAAATACGTATTTCAGCAAATTATTACATAAACTCGATTGAGACAGAACTCCTATGAACTCTAGGGTTTTCGGAGAAGAAATATTTGGCTATTAAATATGATCCTAGTTTTCCAGAAATTTTTAACGGTTTCCATAAAAAGGTTTTATTTTTAATTACAGTTACAAATTAGAATCTTTGTGGTATCATAAAAATAACCTGATAATTTCATCGATGGCACTCTTTAGTATTTTTAATACAGCAATTATGTGAGTTTCCTTTTAGCTATTCATCAAACAAAAATTTCTGAGCAATTTCAAAAATGTAAAACCTTGATAGGCATTCACATTTTAAAGCATTAATAATATTTCCACATACTTAAAAAACTTTCTGTTACAGAATTTCCTTCTTTGGTTCATCGTAAAAGAAAAGGAGTAAAAAGACATCTGCTGATTACAAAAGGTAGGTGACTTTTTTCTCGGTTTATTATACTACGTTTTTGTATCATTTTCCTATTGCTGACTTCGGAAGTTACATTTACCATGTGATAGTTGATCATATTTGAAAGAAGTATGTTGTTTTCACCATTTGTTCATTGATTGGCTTGACGGTAGTAAATGGGAACTTACGTCCCTAGGGAAGTAACAACTAGGTATACTTTCAGACCCGAGCAGAAGCAGCTATCGCGTTTGTTATTTTTATTAAATAAACTTAGTGAATGTTCAGTTATTACGTTAAAAAAATTTTTAAAATTTTGGTGATAATGAAAAATATTATACCTACTTGTCATAATTAAGTGTTTTTTTTTTGACATACATCCATTTAAGACAATTTAAGGGCAGTGAAACTTATTTATTTATAATTTTTATTTAATAATATTGATCTTTAATGAGAATTGCATGCCTAAAATTAATTGTTTATTTTGGGCTACTTTGTTCGTAAAATTCTCAACTACCAAAGTATGTAAGTTCAGAACCAAACTTTGTAATTTGTATTAGGTAAGCCAAATAGAGTGGTTAGTTTAGAGTTACTCATTATGTAAAGCAACGGTTTTCAACTGCCATCGAAACAAAATTTGGAAAATTTTAATACCACCACCATGTATACACATTAAATTCTTCCACTACCTAAGCTGGAAGAAGAGCAAAAACTATGCACTAATTATAAAGGAATAACTGTTATCTCTTAGATAGCCAGATTATTCTCCAGTATCGTCAAAAGCAAAATAGAAGAAGAAGAAATTTCTTTTAACGAAGAACAAAACGGCTTCCGAAACGGAGAGCATGCTTACATAACATACACTGCGTAAGACATATAATAGAGAAGAATAGAGAACACTTAATTGATACACATATGATATTTATGGACATTGAAAAAGGATATGATAACGTACCCAAGTGTAAAATATGGTTAGCGACGACAAGACTAAATATACATTAACAACTGATAAACTTAATAAAAGACTCTACACGAACAACCAGACAAAAATTAGAATAGCAAATAAAATTACGAAAGCCATAAGAATATCAAAGGGACTGAAGCAAGGCTGTGGTTTATCGTCTTTGAACGAACGGGCCTTGGAAACGTGGTACCGCAAATGTTGAGGAATGTGATTAAGAATAGGTGACAGAACAATGCATCCCTTACTGATGACCAAATCGTTTTCGCACAAGATGAAGAGGACATGTTAAGAAAACTTAAGGAAGAATATGAAAAATGGGTTGAAAAATTAACTTCAAAAACAGAATGCATGCGCGTGGGAAGAGCTGTACTATAAGCTCGACAGGTACATGTGAAAAGGACATATCCGCAAGAATAGCTGTGGAAAAAATGGCGACAAAAACTCTACATGGTTTACTATGGACTGAAAATCTTAGTCAGAAGACCAAAGCATATCTTTCATAGCCTGGTTGAAAATATTGTACTTTATGGAGCTGAAATTTTGCCAGTAACAAGAGCTGTTAGAGATAAAACTAGAACGGTAGAGCTAGATTATGTCAGAAGAAGCCTGAGAGTTACTAGAATGAAATAGACTGAAGACAGAAGAAATTTAGAAAAGCATGGAAATAATCAACTCAACCACCAATATTTTGTAAAATCGAGCTCTCCATTGGTATGAATATATCAAATGTATGTCAGAAAACAGATGGACCAAGAAAATAACGGAGTGGAACCCGAGGGGCAAAAGAAAAAGAGGTCGGCCAGCCCTAAACTAGGAAACTCATATAAATAATATAATGACAGAAAAAGACTCGAAGGAAGGAGACTGGGAGAATAGGGAATTATGGCAACATAAAACGGAAACCCAAGAGGGTAATAAGCGAAGAAGAAGAAGAAATATTACATGTTAATCATAAAAATGTATGTTAAACTTGGGTCTTTTTGAGATATTAAATTCTTTATATCTGACTCTGTATTACTTAATTTTAAACGTGCATTGAGTCCCACTCTTAATTTTGTTCTGTGCTTGTTTTTCAAATATACCTACTAATAATATTGTAGAAAATCCTTGTATAAAATGTCACTGAAAATTTATTAGGTTGATTTGAAATTTCTTTACAATCTTTCTTTCGATTAATTCAAAAGTACAAGTGTGCTATTTTAGAAATCTTCTATTAAAGTTCGATCACATGCAATTGCAACATCAGTTGTTCTTTTTCTTCGTAAATTAAATTTTCAGGTATATTGGAACGTAGTGGATTTTTGATCCAATTTTAATTTTTATAATAATTAATCAATTTTGTATGTTCTTGGAACTACAAATTCACGTTGTTTATTAATGAAGACCAATGGATTTTTCTGTCTGATGCGCATTTTTAAATTATAATCCGTAAGGATATTGTACAAAAATATTAAAAACCTATTTTTCTTTTGTGTAACACTGGTTGAGAATTGCTGCATCATAACCAATTACTTCAAATAGAGAACGAAATGTAGATAAAGATGGTTTAGAAGTCTAAAATATCTTCACGGTTTATACACGAAGTATGGGCTAAAAGTATTTGGGATATTTTGTGAATTCAGTGTAATTATATTCTAAAACAATTGGCTTCGCCCGAGTTGCGTTATATAAATGTCATTTAGGTATTTTACTTACATTCTGTACTCAATTTCTGTAAAAAAGAAAGCAGCGTAAGGAAAACGTGTGTATGATATGTTTGGACGAGAAGATACAAAAACGGCAATTCAATACTTTAAGGCTGAAAAAGTTGCATCATCCACTATTTACGATATAAGCAAACGTTATGAAAATGCAATTAAATATGAAAACCTGCCAAAATCAGGTAGATTAGAATTTCACAGAGCAAATTGGCGCGAAAATTCATTGTTTCAAGGGGTTGTAACAGCTATCAAATGGAAAAATAGAATATACAACTTCGTAATGTCAAGCTCCGAAATATACTGAACAACAACTAAAAACAATACCAAGTAATTTCCGCTACTTAAGAAAAAACATTTTTGTGAACAAGTGCTCAATTGTTACGTACGATGAGCAATAATTTCTGCTATCAAATACGTAACATTACTGGAAATATGGTTTTTACATAACTAATGCAAAAAACGCTCATACACATATTAAGTTCAACTGTAAAGTAAAATTTGAAAAGAAAGTCGTTGTTTGGCTGGCTATATCCGATGGAGGAATTTCAACACCTGTTATTAGAGACTCATCAGCTTCTGCCATCACCGCTGGTATTTATCAAAATGAATGAGTGGCTTCCAATTTGAACAAGGTTTATTGAAGAACATTATTCCACTAATAATTACGTATTTTGGCCGGATTTTGCTACTTCATATTATGCTAAAAGTATTCAGGAGTGGTTGAGGCAAAGTGTTACCCAACCAAATGTACCGAAAGCCAAACCATTTTTGGGCACTACTGTACAGAGAAAACAGGAAATAATAACGTCAATAATGTAAAAATAAAAATCGAAAAGACTGAAATTGAAAACGCTCACAAATACCAATACCTAGGGACCATGATAGATACTAGTAATGATCAAGCTGTTGAAATCAATAGACGGATTGAAATGGCTAGGGCGGCGTTCATGAAAATGAAGCAGTTCTTCTCGAATCGCAATCTCACGTTAGATCTAAGAATGCGTTATGATGTATGCAATGGAGGCCTGGACACTCAAACAACAACATATAAAAAACTGGAATCATTTGAGCTTTGGGTACACAGACGGACACTCAAAATATCATGGAGAGAACATGTCTCTAATGAAGAAGTCCTCCGCTGCATTAATAAAGAACGACAGCTGCTCCTGTCACTGAAAAAACGCAAACTAGAATATTTTGGGCATGTGATGAGGGGTGACAGATATAGCTTATTGTAATTGATCATGCAGGGCAAGATTATGTGTAAAAGATCGAGAGGAAGAAGAAAGATGTCGTGGCTGAGGAACCTTCGGGAATGGTTTGGATGTTCATTTCTAGAACTATTCAGGGCAGCTGTGATGACTGCTAACCTCCGGTAGGAGACAGCACCCTAAGAAGAAGTACAGAGAAGTGTATAGTGATGGCCGAGAAGCAAAATCAATTAAGCAACTCAAACTTAGAATGCAAAAAAAAATATGGAATATATTTGTTTAATGATGTTTAATACAAATCCACAAATCCTTTTAGTCCATACTTTATATTCAAATGAAGTGCTAAGCACGTGGGGAAACGATATAATTAAATGCTAAGGGAACGTATCAATCTTTGAGGCACTTAAAAACAAAAATATGCATTGTAAGGGCCGACTCAGGTAAATTTATATTGCTTTCACTTACAGTATTTTTCACCTAGGATTTGGGTTGTGACGTCAACGCGCTGTTTATAAATTCACAATCCAACTATACTTCATCTCGTTCTAAACTAGGTTTTCATTACCTACTGCGCACGAACGCGTGTCTACCCATACAGTTTTTGGGCGGAGCTTGTTGACGTCACAACGCAAATGCTAGATGAAAAATATTGTAGCTATACTAATATATAATCAATGAAATGTTTAACTATAGTAAGTTATGCTTTCGACAACGTACGCCATACTTTCACCACCAACTGCCAGAATGCCATTTTAATGTTATGTTATTCAGTTCTTATCAATACCGCTTTGTTTTTTTACGTTTTATATTGAAGTTCTTTGCAATTAACTGTTTTAATGATCTAAAACGTTAAAAATAAACTGAGCTTTGCGAAAACTTAATGGTATCACATCAACATGTCATTGTGATAGCTGCATTCAGCTATGCTTTTGGCTATGCCAGAAGATTTATAATATAAGTTTTTGAAAGCTTGTTGTACTACTTTATTGGTCGTATTCTAAAAGTATGTGCCTGACTTGAGTGAGCAATAGGTGAACGTCTAACATATTTTACAAGCAGGCTTAGGCTCAGACTCCTCAATCCCATACGATGGCTTTTTCATGCAATTTTTTGAAATAATTTGATAATCCTTACTCAAACCGTTACCCTCTAAATAGTTTCGAATTCTGGAAGACATTTTGAGCAACAAATAATAAAAATATTAAAATACTAGCGAAAATCATAAAATAGTTTCGTTTCTAATTATTTTAGATTACACTACTCAAACCATCGGTGAAATGTAAACAGAGTTTATGTTTATGTATCGTAAAAGATTAGCAATAAGTAAACAAAGTCATCCTAAACAAACTCAAATTAAAATTTCATTCCTACATAGTCATATAGCATCGTGAATTTCGTTACGATCTAGATCTAAATAAAGATAAATTCGAAGCAAGCAGTTAAAACTGCATAAACGATAAGACTATAATAAAACAACTTGCACTGCGCGTTTTGTAATAATTGCCGCGCCACCCAACAAAAACTTAATTTGCCCCCTGGGCTCGAATCCTTGCAAAAAAAAGGATGATGAGTCATTAAATCTGTCTTGATCATGAAGTATATGAGCACGACGAGAAGTGGGTAACCTTTCTGTACTTGCAATTTCTTGCTCCTATAAAAATTTTGCAAATCATTGCCGACATTATTTCGAAGAATCGTGGTAATTTCCTTTATTTTGTGACTCATAAATACAAAAAGGTTTTAATATAAAAACAGACGGAAATTTTTAAAAATGTAATTATAGGACCACACAGGTTAACTTATAAAAAAAGAGAACTGGAGCTTTATGAAGCTTAATTCTTCGGCATCTCATACATGTTTGATTTGTTTACTTTAAATATTTTTGGTGGTTAATTTAGAAATTTAAATCAAATTTTGTGCGAGCAGTAATCATTTAATAATATTACTGATCACAGCTATTTGTCATATAAATCAACTTTGATAATTATTTAAAAATTAAAAACTACTAAATTTTAACATTAAAACTAAAATGGTCCACCAACTTCCATTCTTTAGACTTTTAGAGTAAAAAGAAATTAACTGTCACATTACTTGGCCAAATGGTTATTTTACAGACTTTGAAGGTTTATGAAATCTCAAATAATTATAAATATTTCACGATTTCATAAGTTAAATGTTTTCATAAATATAACGCATTCAGGGCCTTTTCAGACCAAAGTAGGCCATAGGTTCACAACAGAATCTAATATTGTATTTATTATTTTAATTTCAGCAAATATTTTATTATTATATATTTTTTAACATACAATAATTAAACGTATCTACGTATAACATAAAATCCGAAACTTCAGAAGAAGTAATGGTTATATTTAATTATATGTATTTATGTAATTAGTAATTAGTAATTACATATAAGTATAAAATATTTTTATCGTAAATAAATATTAAAAATGCAGCGTTTATTCCAACATAAAGTAGTAATGTTTCAATAACGTATTTTACACAATGGCGTACGCTTAAATGATGACGTGATATATTATACAGGGTGGTCCTGAAATGATCTAAATCAGAGATTGGATTGGGTTCGTCCTAAGAATGGAAGATCTTCAAAAACGAATCCTTCAGGAGTTACGACTTATTTAATTATCAATTTCGAAGGATAAACACTTTTAAAGTTTTGATCGTACTTACTATACTAAGGGTAAAATTAAGGGGCCAACTGTTTTTCCTCGATAGATTCTACTATATACAATTAATATTTTGTAGTTAACAGTTCATTGCCAATGCACTAGAAACATTTATTACTTTGAAGTAATTGTAATTAGTAGACTGCAGAAACTGAGCTTTGAATTTTATCCTTTAGTGTACAATTGTGCTAAGAAATACGCCAACAATTTTTGAGTGTCAGTGTTAATGGTCTTTATGCTAGCCCAATCCAATCCCTAATTTTGACTCCTTATTTCATGACCACCCTATTTATATTTCTGCTCAAAAGTGATTCTAACGTACATACATAGGTATATTCGTGGATGTTCTATATATTGGTTCAAACAATAGCAATACAGCATAGCCGGTAAAGACATATTTTCAAGAAAGCTGGAGCCTTCGCATTCTTATCAAATATTTAATTTTTAGTATTTCAATACATAACGAGTATATTAACACCTGCACCTTGTGTAAATATGTCGTTTTAATAAATGTCATTTTAAAATACGATTATTAAGGCTGTATAAAGGTACTGTACGCAGCAGAGAACTTGCTTGATTTATTAAGTCATTAAATTGAACGTAACTACGGTGTTAGAAAGTATCCTTAACAAATTTTTCTTCGAGCATAAGCAGTTACATATCCGGTATTAATAAAAGAATTCGGGATTTTACGACCCTGACATTGCCTTGTGAGGCAAACTGGACAAGCAGAATGCAGTATGCAAAATAACTTTTAATCCTCTTAGGCTTCAAAAAGCTAAAATTCTCCTAAATTCAATACTTCACATTAAAGATAACCCTTTCTATTGATTAAGATATTTAACATTTCTTTCGTCCTTGTGTGGTAAGTTTTCCTGTAGGAATCCCATTCATTTCCATCATCTCCGCCCTTGTTCGTTTATGAAGCCTTTCGAAAGGACAAAGCCCCTTGTTAGCGTTACCACGGGCAGACTTTTAGCTCTTTTAACATTTAAACCCACCGACCGGTGCAGACTGAAGGATTATAACAATAGAAGTTATGCCTGTAACTAGAGGCAGTGGACAGAGATTTGTCTGTGTCGTAAAAACGCCAGCCCCGCTAGAACAGCACGAGGAATTTTAATGGTAGTGTAAAAAACACGCCCTAACCTTAGTTTAGTTTAGCAGCGAATCGATCCTCTTGTCTAGAAAATACAATCTCGTTTGGAAATTTAGACAAAAAAAAGAAAGAAATAGTTTAGTCTGGTTTATTTAATATGTTCAAGTTTAGTATTTTCTTCAAAAATTTGATTTTAAATGTAGATAAATATGTTTTAATTGAAATTATTCAGATTTGTACCTTCCCTAAGGCAAATTCGATCTAAACTGTAGGGTTTTGGATTAAACAACATACTTCTCTCGTACTTGATGTTACAATAGTATTATATAAAACAAAGACAGTAACAACCCAACATGAGGCCGAAATAACTCTTGCTTTAGTGCATTAATACTTATTGTTATAAAAACTAATGTTACAAATTACGAAAGCGAAATAAAAGTCAGAAATCATTAGAATTGTAGGAGGGATGTGCATTGTTTATTCCGAACCCGTCAACTTTTGATGGACTTCACTTTGCTAATGTTTTATTATTGTTGGTTTGCTTTTGAATAATGGTATAGTACAAGAAACACCATATAAGTGGTATAATTTATGTACTATGAATATGATCGACCAACAGCTGCAGGTCATTTAAATCTACATAAAATATTTGTGAATCGCCAGTTTTGCAAGAAAACTAAAACTGATTTTAAAAATGTTTTAAATTATTGTGATTAGATGGATAATGGTATAGATAAATAACTAGGGCCATATCATAGACAGTATTTAAAGTTAGTAGGGGTTTAGTAGATATTAAACCAATATAATTAATATATGTTGCTATAGCAATTAGTAACATCTAACTTTAAACACTGTCTATGAATATGACCCCTAATTTCTTGTTAAAAACTGTAACAATAGCTAATTTTACTGCGACTATTTGTTAGAAAAAGGTGATCGAATTTAAAAAAAATAAATCCATTAAGTAAGGATAACTGTTAATTAGATTTACAGCAATGTAATTAAATCCTTCTTTTAATTAATTTCCTTTTCCATTTTGAAAACGTCTTCAAAAAACATTTGTATGCATCAATTGTATACATCTTTAAAAAAAATTGCAACATGATTTTTCAATTAATCATAAAATTATGAATCTGAAGAATAGCTTCTTCTAATAAATTTAACGATAATTATATTGTGCGATCCCTGGTACCCGTAAGCCTAGATTTCGCCTAATTAATCAGCAAAAAACCAATTACTTTTTAAAGACTAAAATGTTTAGGATTGATTAACAAATACATTAAAGATGGATATTTGGATCAGACCAAATATCACCATAACATAGCTTCGAAGCAAAAACTAACCAAGGACTCTTGTGTTTAAGGTTCAACAATAGTTTAAATATTTCTGCGTTCCTTAAAACTACTCCTTCTTTGGTAATAATTTAGCCTGCATATGTCTTGAAAATATATTCGTTTTATCAATGCTTATTTTCCCAGATATCAATTAATCGATTGTTTAATAATAATTAATCAAATATATTTATGTTTACAATACCCCAGTATTATTTAAAAAAATGTTAACAACTTTCATTCATATACCTTTGCTAAAATTATATTTAGAATTCTCTGTATTAGCAAATTGCTAGGAGCTTACTCTTTGAATTCTTTGAAACATTCATAAACCATCTTTGAAGGCTTGTAAAACCTTGTTTGTGTATTCTAAACCTATCGTTTTTACAAATTGTATATACTGTAAAAACACCATTAAATCCTTACGCATTTTGCAACATTATATTTCAGTTAATTATAAAATTAATATTATCTTAATCTGTAAAATAGTTTGTTTTTAATTTTGAATACTTTATTAATAAAAATAACTCTTAGTTTAAACACCCAATTTACAATATTCGTCGGAAATGCGTTAGTTTGTATATTTCTTAAAAAAGTTTCAACCAAATACTTTTCTTAGATCATCATCATCAATTGACATGGAGCAGATCCCCGTGAATCAATCCTTATATTAAAAACTTTCTGCATTCAGAATAGTATTCAGATTCTTTAAAACATCTTTGAACACTCATAACGCAGCTCTTTTTTGTGTATGCAAAACATGTTTAAAAACAAATTATTTTTATAAATTGTAGAAACCCTAAAAATCCTTAAAAATGCTGGAATATAAGTTTTCAGTTATTTATAAAATTATTCGTTTTGTGAACCTATAGAATAATTTTCCAAGAATAATTTTGTAAGGACTGATGAAAAATACATTAAAAATAAATAGTTTGACAAAATTTAATATAGAAAATCGCAGAATACAGATAATATCTGTTTTTAACTTTCAGTATTAATTTAAACATTTTTGTAATTACTTATATTATTGCAAAAAAATGCTACCAACACAGTGCACAAATTTCTTAGAGTTAAATTCTATTGAAAAATTCGCAGGATTATATTTAGAATTCTCCGCAAAGTTAATGTTTGAATTTATTAAAACATTCATAAAATATCTTTGAACATCTTCTGTGTATTGAAAATGTTTTCAAAAATGTAAATTGTCTAAACTGTAAAAGCATTAAAAATTGTTAAAAAAAAATGTAACAATTAATTACAAAATTAATAGTTTTATGAATCTTTAAAAGTTTCTTTTAATAAATTCGACAATAAATAATATGTTTCTAGAAATCACATTTTAAGGCTTCGCTAGAAAAACAGTAAAATAACTATTTTGACCAAATTTACTAAAGAAACGTTATATTTCGTATTGGGGATTTTCGCCACCAGTTGCTAAAATAACGAATACGAATTATAAAATGTTGAACTCGCCACAACAATCCATTAGAAAATACTAATAAAAAAAATGCAAAAAAACACTTTCAGCATTAACTTAAACGTTTTTTTAAACTATTGCTCTTTTGAAAATCGGCTACCTACTTAATTTGTAATTTTCGTTAGTTTTAGTTTTACCTGATTTATATATTTAACAATAATCGATCTAAAATGTTTCTTTTCCCAGTATTGCAGTACGATTTGGAAAAAATTGTTAGTCTTCTTAAATCTAAATTTCTACAGCAAAATGTGCAGGATTATTTTAGAACTTTCTGCATTCGCCAATGACTTTTTGATTTAATTTTCAGCTTATTTGAAACACTTGAAAAACATCTTTGAACATTTTCTTGTAATACAATATTACAATAAATTTGACAATAAATATTTTGGACATATCTAATTTAAAAAACAAATATAGAAAACACAATAGGTCATTTTTCGACATTAATGTTTAGGTTTTATTAGTACCTGCGGATAGTATGTTTCAGAATAATCTATCTAAAATGTTTGTTTTTGCAGTATCGCAGAATTATCTGAAAAAAATGTTCTTCTTTTAGATCTAAATTCCTACAGAAAAAATTGCAGAATTAGGTATATTTAGAACTTTCTGTATTCGCCAATTACTAGAATTCAATGTTTAGCTTATTTTAAATATTTGTAAAACATTTTTAAACACTTGTAAAATAAATATTGTCTTCTAAAATATATCATTTTTTTATAAATTGTATACATTCCAAAAAATCTTAGCATAAGTTTTAATTCTTTTTTTAGACATTTTGTACTGTTATAAAAGAACTCATATTTGTAAGTTGAAAACGTCTTCAAAAAACAATAATTTTAGCAAATTGCATAAACTGTAAAAATCCTAGATCTTTAAAAATATTGCAACATATGTATTTAGTTTCAATTAAATATTTTACAAAGCTGTAAATCTGCCAAAAATACTTTTTAAAAATTAAATTTTGAATGATTCGTAAAAAATACATTAAAAATAAATATTTTGGCCAAATTTAATATAAAAAATGCACAAAATATCATGACAACTTAGCATCCAAACAACAACTAACTTTCAATATTAATTTAAGTGTTTTGTAGTTATTTGCATTATTTATTGAAAAAAATCTTAGTTTTTCTGATTCTACGATTACATTTATATTTATGTATTTGATATTTTAAATTACTGGAACTTAGGTTAAAAGGTTAATTGTAAAACACCTTTCAACACTTGTAAAACAAATCTCGTTTCTTTGTTGAAAATATTATAAATATCTATAATTTTTATAAATTGTATAAATTGTAAAATCCCTTAAAAATGTTTTAACAAAAATGTTTTTTTAGAGATTAAACTTTAAAGAACTGTTTAAAACATCTAATTAAAGGAATTATTTTGTATAGAATACATAATCGTAAACAAACCACAAACTCTTGCTTTTAACTTTCAACATTAATTTAAATGTTTCTGCAATCTCTACAACTACTTCTTCTTTAGCAGTAGGTTAGTTTGTGTATTAGTTTAAAAACCTTTCAGTTTTACCAATGCTTATGCTCCCGGATATCACTTAATCGATCCGTTTAATAATAATCTATCGAAGATGACTAACAACTCAGATTAAAAACGAACGATGTCAAATTTTTTACACACTTCCTTTTCGTCTGCTGAGTAATTCAAAGTAATTTAATATAAACACAAAAAGTACCCTCATAAAAATCATTTTACGACTAATTCGACGTTAATAAAAATTTAGCAGAACACTCCGATTTGTTTCAATAAAAAGATAAAAATAGCGATCGTTAAGAGTTTTGCGGTGGTGCGTCTTCTTAAGCGGAGAACACATATACGCGATCGCGATCACGATCACGATAGCGATGGCGGTGGCGATCGCGTTGTGTTGGATAGCAAACATATATGCGCGGTGGCGACCTACAATTACCCCATTTTAATTTTTAAAAGAAAGTGCATTTAATGCGTAGTCAAAGGAAGAAGTGCAGTGTTAAATAGAAATGTGCAGTTTACAGCAAGAAGAAGCACTGCTCCTTGCAGCATTATTGGATGACGAAAACCTCAATACTCGAAGGCAAAGGTAAGTAGAGTTTAAGAAAATAAATTGATTTCCTTTTGGAAAAATTGTTACCTACTTGTGTTTTATATTTATTAATTTAATCGTCTATCTGGCAGAAAAAGAAGAAGAACAATATGGGTACATGAAATTAACCTGAAGCGCAAGGAACAAGGCGAGTTTCATAAATTATACCCCGTACTTCGTAAAGATGAAAATCGCTTCTACACATATTTTAGAATGAATTTTGAAAGCTTTGATGAAATCCTAAATCTCATTAGGGATGACATCACCAAAGAGCAAACCAAATTTAGGGAACCAATTGAGGCAATAGAACGACTAGCAGTTACTTTAAGGTAAGATATTACAAATTATCTGTGTTCTAAGCTTTCGGCTTCTGCGTCTTGTAGTAAAATAAAATATGTTTATTTTTTGTTATTTATATTTATTAATACATACCCAGTGAACACGTTTAAATTTACTTGTTTGAACAAACTAACTTAAAAGTAACATCTAAAAAATAAAACTGAAGTAATAGTTATATAACAAAAAATAAAAGTTAAGAGATATTCTATTTCAATTGTTAAATAGTTGTGTGACTGAAATCCTGGTACCAAGTTGCAGCAGAACTGCTGCCATCAGAGACTTCTCGAGGACTATATGGGTTAGATAAATATGATGATGTGTTGCCATCCGGAGATCTCATAGGTATATGTATAGTGCTGGATAACGTAGAAGAATGAAAAGAAGAACTTGTTCCTGGTCGGCTTTCTGCCTCAATTTCTGCTTGTTGCGATAGTTCTTCCTCCATTATTATTTTGGCAACTTTAAATTTTACTAGTGACTGACGCCGTGGCGATAGTTTTTTTACATTCGCGGCATATCCCTGAAATATTAAATCTATTGCGTCATTATGTGGCTCTACGTCTGTATGTCTTTTATCCAAAAAGTTTATAATCTTATCGACTGAAGAAGACTGGGATGCTATGTCTTCTGGCACTTTTCTTTTCCTTCCGAGCTTACCAGTATGTGATATTTTTGTAGGCGGCCTTTCTTGTCCATTGCCCGATTCCCTTGGTAAGTTTTCGGGAGTTTCTGTAGCTTCATTCTGCTCATTACCAGATTCTGTTTCTTCATTTACCACTGCTGGAGACTCTGCTCTGCTAAGGTCAGGTACATTGGACTCTGTTTGAGCAAACTGCAGGAAGGACCTGAAGGCTTCCATATGCTGTGCCCAAGGCCAAGTTTTGTAGCGGCAGATAGATTTGGCTTGTTGTCCAGTTCGGGTCTTTTCAGACCGGAGGTACTTTGAGTAACAATCTCTCAAATTTTTCCAGCGTTTCTTTAGATCATCACCTAAAAGTAAACAAATAAATTGCACAACGCAATTAAATTTTTAAGAATAAATATCTAAAATACATCATTTTTATTCTAGGTTTTTAGGAACCGGTGATTCATATAAAACAATTGGTCACAGCTTTCGGTTAGGATTTTCAACGGTTGCCACCATTGTCGAAGAAGTGTGTGAGGCTATATGGAATAGACTGCAACCGATTTATATGCCAGAACCTACAAGGGAATTATGGGAAAAATCTATTTCGGGCTTTAAAGATGTGTGGCAATTCCCCAATTGTCTGGGGAGCATAGACGGCAAGCATGTCACTATCAGGTGCCCACAGAACAGCGGATCAAACTACTTTTCTTATTTAAAAAAATTTTCTATTGTTCTTATGGCGATTGTTGACCCTGAGTATAAATTTATTTGTATAGATGTAGGTGGATACGGTAAAAATAGTGACGGTGGTATTTTCGAAGCATCAGCTATGGGGCAAAAATTTGCAAATGGTACCCTTAACATTCCACCGAACAGACCTCTACCAGGTGAAGATGAAGAAGTTCCGTGTGTTTTGATAGGCGATGAAGCTTTTACGTTAAGCCCTTACTTAATGAGGCCATTTCCTTACAGGCAGTCCCGACATAGCAACAACAAAGAAAGATTTAATTATCATTTATGTAGAGCTCGACGTGTTGTGGAGAATGCATTTGGAATAATGGCACACAAATGGCGATTATTTTTTAGGCCATTAGAAGTAAAAGTTGAAACAGCTACAAAAATTGTAAAGGCAGCTTGTGTGTTGCACAATCTTCTACGTATTAAAAATATCGATCAACAATTTGTGAATTTACACGAAAATAATAATAATGAGAGGCCAATACAAGTATTTAATAACATGCCGGTTGATGGAAGAAGAGCAGTAAACTTGGCTTTCAGCATACGTGAAAAATATGTTACTCATTTTAGTAATTTGTAATTTAATGTTATAATAAAAATTAAGTTAAAAAATCAGCTAATACTTACCACCAGTAATTCCTAATTTCATATCCTCAGCAATTTTATCCCATATTTTGTTTTTAATACGCACGTTCTTGTAGTCAGGGTGCGATAGATCAAATAATATATGGTGCTTTTTCACATTTTCAATTAATTTCTCGGTGAAATTGTCCATGTTCACTGCAAGCGACCAGCGATTAACGTAACCTGCAGCGTCTGAACGCCAATGCAATAATTTCGCTGACTACTACGCGAACAATCGCTGCAAAAGTCGATGATATCGCTAACAAGTTCCAGTAAGTATGTGCGGATTCATTTGTTTACTAAAGACAGATGCGATCGCCACCGCCATCGCTATCGTGATCGTGATCGCGATCGCGTATATGTGTTCTCCGCTTTATAGACTCAAAATTGGTTTTCTTGCCCACTTCTTGGGTGAGCTACCAGTTTTCAAAGTGTCACGTTACCTAAAACCCGCTGTCTTGGACTTTTCGCCAGTTAATTGTCATCTGGAGCGTTGAGAATCAGTTCCACCGCAACAGACAGTCAAGGACACGTGTTATTCAATATTTAATAAGTCAATACCTTTTATAGATTGGTTTTTATCAACTTCCAATTTTGTTGCTATATTTAGAGGTGCAAGGTTATCTTTGAAATTATATTAATGTGCGAATAAGTTTAGTAGAAGACGAATAATTAAGAATACGTAATCACCATGTGAAAAACGTAACAAGGAAAGAGGGTATTTAAACAGTCAATGTTTGGTGTTAGTTTTATCTTTGCTGATTAAACAGTGTCTTCATAATTTTGGCTACGTAGAAGCAAATTTTGAGCGTCTCCCATTTAAAAGTAGTTCAAAAATTAAGTCAGAGGATTTATAAAATTAAAGTATAGGTTGTAATGCAATGTATATAGGACAGAGTGATAGAACTATTCATGTGTAAACAAATGTTTAATTAAATAACAACAAACACACGGAAGTTGCTGAAAGTTGCTTGAGTGTCGTTAATAATCATACTTTTTCTTAAACTCAAGTTAGAAAACTCTTCCCAAACCAAAAATCAACATTTAGCCATTATAATCAGCCCCGTCCCTTTCAGTTTCTCGCAGCACTTTATAAATTGAAAATTAATCGTAACTGCAAATTGCATCAGGAAATGTGCATTGTTAAATTGAGGACACAGTTATTATTAAAGTTTATCGAATTTCATTTCCTGTAAAACTCCATTCAAACAACTGCAAGTGCAGAATAAGATAACGGCTGTTTTCATAATAGTAATCTTTACTAAAGCACGACGCATTTCAAACGGAATTATTTATTGTATGCAATGTTGAGATGTAGAAAAAGATACAAATTAAAAATAAAAAACGAAACTTCTGTACTTTCTTTGTACGTAGTGATCACTTGTTTAGAACAATTAATCAATTTTAGCCTGGCCTACTGTGATTAATTGAAAAATAGAAAAATGATAGAATTTTCGGAAAACACACTGTAAACCGAATGCAAAGCATTGCCTAATTCAGAAAGTATTATATTTGTAAAACAAATAAAGCCATCGAAAATCAGTGTTTTAAAATCCATTACGAAATTAGGACGAAGGACGTTAACTAATCAACAAAAATGTGCTAAAATGTTTAAGTCAATGCTTGACGTTATTAAAGTTAGGTGATGCAATTCAATTATATTAAGTTAGGAGGTTAAAAATTATCCTTTATTCCTATAATTTCCTGTACAAGTTTAAAATCGATAAAACGCCTTCCCGCCAGTCAATGAATCTGTTGTTAGTAAGTCTATTTCTGTAAGATATAGACATGAATGGTTAACCGAGTTATTTATAGTACACTCACATTTATAATGAAATTACTTTGTCTTTTTGTTCGTCTGGTACGACAACAAAAAATAATAGAAAGTTTTTTTAGCTTGTTTTTGTTTTTTTGTAGTAATAGAATTTGTTACTTAACCAATTAAGAACCATAAAATTTTATAAAAACAATTATTGCAATAAATATAATTCTGCCAATTTTAGATTAAAAATTAAATGTATTGTAATTCGGAAGCTCAAATCGTAATTTTGGGAAATTCTTTGAAATTCTGAAATTTCTTCTTATTACAACAAAAATCTTAGTTGAATATTTCGATTGTATTTGGACGACCTTTTTCAAAATATAACACAAAAAAATGCTTTTAAGTTTTCAATTTACAAACGCAAATTTTTTCAAAAAAAGCATTAATTCACGAAGAAGCTTTCCAATAAGTAAGAAATAAAAAAATGACTTACAGTAAGTGTCGCCGACTAAAAAACTCCATGTCCGCTTTAAGAGGGCCTTCGGGCCCGGTGCAGTTCCTCACACGCGTAAGAAGCTCGAGGTCCAATCTAAGGGACCAACACCGACTATACACACCGAGAAGTCGCGGCCGAATAGCCCGTCTCTTGGTCCAGCCTGTATTTATACCCTCTGTTTCGTCTGTGATTCTGTACCTTCTGCATTTCAGCCCTTCAGCTTCCCAGTTGCTTGTTGCTGCTGTTGAGAACCGAGATCACTTGTTGCTTCTTGTTTCAAAAACATCCAAGAACATAAAACTGTGCCCAAATTTCTTTTTATTTTTTGGCAATGGAAGTATGATTAAATTATTGCTTTACGTTAAGTATTTTGGTTAAACAAACCGTGAAATGCAATTTCAACTTTAAAGTTTTCAAATTTTTGATTTAAATTTGAGTTTGCCCCTATAACCTTAGATTGAGCCTTACTCGAATGTGTTGTATTTGATTTTTGATATTTTAATTAATAATATTTGTTAATAGTTGGGTAATCTGACAACTGTAATTAGGTAATTACCAATGCCCTTTTTGGATACTCGTCTGCAGAGGAGATCATTTATTTTACTCTTTTTCTTACGTTTCTTATTCTCATACACCAAAAGCCCAGTAAAACCAGAAAAATTAAATTATTGAAAACAAATACATCAAAAATAGCAAACAAGTCCACTTGCAAGCTCGATCTAAAAAATAAAATGAAGGCTTTAACCTAATCACTCTAATCAGCATTTACTTAAATCATTTGGTAATTCAAATCCTTAATAGCAAATTGAACATTTTACTTAGTTATTATATCTCTTAAACTAGAAAAAGCAAGCTTACGGAAAGCTTTTATTATTAATTGGTTCCTGAAATTTTTGTTTCAGTTAATTTTCTTTTAAAGATAAAATTTGTAAAGATTCACTCCTGTGGGAAAATACCTTTAATTGTTAGAGAGTTAGAGTATTGGCAAGTAAAGTCGAAAGTCAGTGGTTCAAATCCCTGCGGTGGTGACATTTTTGTATATACAAAATTTTTACAAAACAACTACTGAGCCTAGAGTATTTTTTAAGTGACTAATCTGCAACTAAAAACCAACGAAAATTATTTATTGTCAAAAGATTACATAACAGAAAAAAGCTCCGATTCATAAAGTTTGTGAACAATGTAACCTTAACCTATATGCGAATGCAACACATGCAGTATAAATAATGCTTCCTGTTGCAGCGCTTGAATGAATTGCCTAATTTATTATACCCCAAATTAGAACATTTGTTTACAATATGACTATAATAGGAATGTATAAAGTGAGTAAGTATTTAATAAGTTTTAGGGCTAGTTTTTCCATGTTATAAATTTACCTTCCTGTTTTTCGTTGCTAATATTTTTTGATGTGGTTAAATTTCGTGTCGAAAACAAAAGTTGCTAATTGTTACTAAAAATCAGTGCGAAGTTTTCCACAAGAGTTTGTTGAAATGTCGAATACTTCAACGCTCGAGAAATTAGCTGAAATTATTTTCGTTATTTTAAATAATTACGTTTTCTGAGTAGGACTTCAGAATTTTTTACTTTCAAGTTGAAGCTATGAAAACATTTTAATACTGAGAATTCTGTGACAGTAATAAACTTTAAGTTTTCGTCACAAATTTTAGAATTACCTATCTCTGCCATTGTAAACTAAAGGTCGCGGGTTCGATCCCGACCTAAGTCAGGTGATATTTTAATTATATGCTAAAAAAAAGTCTGAAGGCAATTAATTTAAATAATTTTAATTTGTTAAGCGGGCTTTAGTTATATATTAATAAATTCTTAAGGGCTACGTAGAAGAGCAGGATCTCAGTTTTCTAGCTGGATGTCTGAACTTCGCCCCATTGACGATAACTAATTACGGAGCCGGACGTTTAGCCGCGGCCATTTCGGCGCGGCGCTTTCACCGCGGCCGTTTAACCGCAGACCTACTTGGACGCAGGGACACTAAGACGCAGGGCAAAAGGCCGCAGAGACATTAAGACGCGAAACAGTAGGACGCAAAGACGTTAAGGCGCAGAGACACTAAGACGCGTGCAGTTGTGTTATTTTAACAACTGACCTTTCTTTAGGCTTTACGCTGTAAAATGTAAATGTAATTACCCATACAAAATAAAATACGTGGCTGTATATTTAAATGAAAGTCCTTATTGAGATCTTAACAAATATTAGCAATTATTAATCTTGTAATTATGAAAAAACTGTAAGAAACAAAAAAATGCTGTTACTAATTACAAACAAAATTTTTCAACAGTTTTCTGTACAATACAGAGTTTATTATTTTCTTTGTACTTGCTAAAATTAAACGAATTCTATTTGAATTTTAATAACTATAAGTTCCTAGTGGTCGGTTTTTAATTGTTCCGCTAAAAAAATTTATCTGTATAGCTTAGGATACCCTGTACAATAAACGATTTAAAACTAGAAATAAAAAATTAAATAGTCAGAATAGTTGAAAGTGCATAATAATTGGGTTTACATAATACTAAATTAAATAAACGCTAAGTTATTTTTACCTAACAATTTTACGAATTAAAAATATTAAGAGTAATTTTAGGCATATCTTCACACTCGTATATCGTTAAATAGTGATTTTTAAAGACCTGTAATTGTAATGAGAGACATATTTATCAACCATTTTCACTAAATGTCACAAATCCAACTATTATCGTAAGACGGAGATAAACATAGTAGGATGGTATTGAATGTAAGATAGAAACAAAACGACTTAAAAGGTCCTAAACCCTTAGTAGGTAGTCACTTCAAAAAGGGATAAACTATAAACTGCCTACCGAAGATTATCTTCGGAATAAACGTTACAAAGACGACTATTTTCAAATTGCTTACCATATGAATATTTGTAATTTATTTTCCTAAAATTGTATTTTTCAGAGTAAATAACAGGATTTAAATTTATGGGTTATCTACAATATATTTTATTTTTATTTCCTAAATAACCGAAAATTTCCAATTCGCCCCTTTTTATATTTTACTCAATTACTTTCTGCGTAAAAACTAATTTAAAGTATAAATGTCTATGTTTTTTAAAGAATCCAATTTTTGAAACTAAACTCTTACAGGTATATTTTGTTCTGCTGTTGTAACTTAGTTTTACATAAAAAATCCACTAACTAATATTGATTTTATATTTAATCAGTCTCTAAATAGTTGAGTTGTCATACACATACATACAAATGCATAAGACACTAATCACCATCTAATACAAAAGTCCAAATGTGTTAACGGATACATAAATATGTCAATCGACAAAAGAAAGCTTCATTTTTGAAAACAGATGTTAAACTTTGCGGCTTAATGTCCCTACGTCCTAATGTTTCTGCGCCCTAAATTCTCGCGGCCAAGTTTACTGCGTCATTTTGTCCCTATGGCGTAGTCTCCCTGCGTCCAAGCATGTTTGCGTCGAAACGGCCGCGGTTAAACCGCCACGCCGAAGTGGCCGCGGTTAAATGTCCTAGACCGTAACTAATTATGTGTATAATTATTTGTTTAGTATAATTATAAAATTATTATTTGTATTTTACTTTATTTTTATTTAAATTGGGCCAATAATAATAATGTCATTATTAATTCGGCAGTATTATCACTGTCTTAGATTAATTCACATATTTAAATAAACAAACAAGCAAGAAATTTATCTGCTCGTTTGACAATTTTCAAATCGTCATTGTACTTCTATTTGGGCCAAATTGCCTATGAACTTCTAATACGATCCACCGAATATAAAAGTGATTTAATATTTAAAGTAGTTTAGGCTAAAAATTGTTTTGGCACAATAAAACAGCGACGCCAAGTCATTTTGTTAAGAATACGAAGACTTCCACGGTCATTTACAGTATTAACAGAGAATGTCTTCCTGGTTGGGACCGTGTCATTGTCGAGACAGAAGAACTCAACGTTTCGCCCACTTTTTTAAGGGGCTTCATCAGGAGTAAAAGGGAGCACTAAAAGAGCACGGTAACTCAACTTGTTAACCAAGCCAGAGGCGAAAGCCTTCTCAACTTGTCAACCAAGCCAGAGGCGAAACCCTGTTCTAGGAAGGAAGCAACATCTTAATAATCAGCATCCTGATATCAAAATCACAAATAGAATCGAATGGTTCTCTCCCTTTTCGCGACGTCCTGGTAACCCGTAAACCTAGTGGTCATCTTGTACACTCAGTTTATCGTAAACCCACACACACGCATAGGTATCTTCACGCCAATTCACATCATCATCCGGCACAAAAACTCTCCGTAATCAATTTCAGAATCAAGAAGAATATTCAGAAACCCTGAAAAGTTTATTCAGAAGGGTAACGGTAACTCAACTTGTCAACCAAGCCAGAGGCGAAACCCTTCTGAAGAGAAACAGAAAAGGCAGTGACTTTTATACCGGCTGTAACCGGCCAGCATTTTTTCGTTTCCTATGTGGACAGCGCTACACGGTGCGTTAATCGTATGGGACTAGTTAAATTCAAACTGGGGTTTCATTTCCCATGCGTATACTGCAGAGCTAAAGTCATTGGAAGAAAACTTGAAAAAACTGCAGAAATTTGCAGAAACCCATCCAAACATATGCTACAAAATATTAGAGAACTAAATGCTAAAATCGACAAGGATTTTATGATATTTGTTCGGCTGTAGCAAACATAAAACAAGGACGACGAATCAAAGTACAACCAACTTCGATCGCACGTCATGCAGAGAGAGGACTACATGCAGGTACCAGAGCAATACAAGCAGGTAGACTATCTAATGCCGAAAAACCACGCAATAAAGTAACAAAGAGAAAAAGGTCTTTAATATGCAATATTTTGGAAAATCAACCCAATGCGAAAAGTCACGGAAGTGTTCATTAATTTTGTAATTTTTTGCCTTACCAATTCATTAATAGGTACATATAAAACGACATATTTTTTAATTACAATAATAATCGTTAACTCTATATTTAGAGGTGTTTTATTTCAAGTCATAAGTCAACCCGATGCCAAAAGCCATGGAGTTGTGATTGATGTTTGTGCATACCGCGCAGCATCGCATTACCCTGATGTGCGCTAGCCGTATAGGAAATGGAATTTAACTAGTCGTATACGATTAACGCACCGTGTAGCGCTGTCCACATAGTAAACGAAAAAAAGCAACCGGCCAAGCGTATCCATATATCGGATAGATGATAACCAGTGTCACGATTCAAGTTATTAGGGGTCTTGATGATGTCAACGGCCTCACGGATTTTCCTGTTGAAAAAATAAGGGGTATTGGCAATCATCGAAGATTTTTTAAACAATATTTCATGGCCAGTGTCGTGATGATGTTCAGTAGCAGCTGAGTGTGAGGGAAGACCTGATTTCAAGCAACGTCTGTGTTCACAGATACGTGTGTGCACTGAGAGACCAGTTTCTCCAATGAACACTAAACTACAAGAACAGGGGATGCTATAGATGCCTCTTGATGACAAGGGTTGAGGCTTATCTTTTACTGAAGGGAGTATCTGTGACACTTTTGGAGGGTGTTTAAAGATAGTTTTGATGTTATGTTTTTTGAGAATCCTACCTATGCGATCAGTAACTTGTCGGATGTAGGGTAAGAAAGCAGTAGCCTCTGGCGTGGTTGGCACGTTGAGTTACCGTGCTCTTTTAGTGCTCCATTTTCCTCCTGAAGAAGCCCCTTCAAAAAGTGGGCGAAATGTTGAGTTCTTCTGTCTCAGCAATGACACGGTCCCAATCCGGAAGACGTTTTGGTAATACTGACACTGACTGTGGAAGTCTCCGAATTCATAAATTTTTCGGCCCGTTCAGAACTTTTCTGATATAACGTACATTTCCGGTTGTAACGATCAGATATATTCGTTTTTTTATTCCTTTATTATCGGTTATAACGTACACGTCTAAAGAATTGGGGAAATCCTCGCATTGATTGTACACTTGCCACGTATCCATTTTGATTTTACAGTTGTTTGAGAGCCTTCTACCATAGTTTTTTTTAATAACTAGCAATTGTATTAAGTATGTTGTACATATTTCATATTATTTACGAACATTTTGCATGGACTTTGTAGTTTGACTATTTGGCGTTTCAATCAAAAATTTTGTACAGCGTTTTTATTCATTTTATCAATAATTCGTTCATTATCTATATTTAACAAGAAATTGTTATAACGTACTTTCGGTTATTACGTACACATTCCATGAGCCTGTGAGAGTACATTGTAGCCGAAGTATACTCTTAACGTACCCTTCCAGGGCAAATATACGAGGCTTGGCAATTTAATTCCCGGACTGACGTTGCAGCTCTAAAGATACGTGATATTAAGCCAAAATTAAAGCATCATGTTTTAGTTCACACTTTTATCAAGAAGGCTTGGCTAATAAAAACATCGAATAGCTGTCAGCTGTCAGTTACTTTGCAAATCGTGTTTCTGTCAGTCGTCATTGAGCAACGAATTAATATTAAGTTAAAAGGTTAGGTCGTACTACTTACTGTGTTTGAATGGTTTAAACGTTTCAAATATGGTCGTGAGGATGTTCAAGATGACGCTAGAACCGGGCGTCCGTCAACCGGTCGAAACGCAGATTCGATCGCAAAGGTCCGTGAAATAGTGGCAAAAGATCGCCGACTGAGTTTCCGAATGATGGCAGATGAGTTGAATATTAATAAGGAGACGATTCTACAAATTTTACATGAAGATATGGGAAAGAGGAAAATCCGTGAAAAGTTTATCCCGCACAATCTGACGGAAGAGCAAAAACAGAGGAGAGTTGCATCGTATGCAGACTGCGTTCAGACTTGTAGTGCCAATACGAATTTTCCTAACTGCATCGGTGATGAGTCGTGGGTGTTTCAGTACGATCCTGAGACGAAACGCCAAAGCATGCAGAGGACTAGATAATATAAGATTTTAGTATGGTAAAATACAGATTTTATTGATATAGAAAATGCTAAAATCAAAATTGTTAGTTGTTATTTTTAATAGGTACATAAATTAAAAATTAAATTTTCAAAATTCGCTGTCAACATCAGGAAGTTCAAGGAAAATAATTGTAATTATAATTAATTGTAATTGTAAAACTGAAACAGAATTTCTTGATCACACTGTAGTTAAAAAATTGATATAAATGCATAAGATGAGAATTAATCAAATTTTTCTTTTCTCAGTAATGCAAATGAAAGATGCAGGGGCCACATTAATAAATTTAAGAGACTTTCTTATTATTAAAAAATAACCAGATATCTGCATTTTTCTTATCTACATATATTATGGAAAGGGAAAGATGAATGATGGTATATAGTTTATTAAAACCGTAGTAACGTTTTTATTAAAAAAAAATGCTTTGGCATAATTCCTCATATTGTACGAGGGTCATCCAGAATCTAATACCCATTTTGATTTTAAACAAAAATTATTTAACCAGTTAACAATACATAGTTATTTTTATACATTATGTACATTAATTTACTTTTCTACATAGTTACCGCCCAATCCTAAACATTTTTCGTAGCGTGGGACGAGCTTCTGTATCCCGATGTCGTAAAACTCTCCCGCCTGTTCGTGCAACCATTTATTCACAGCGAATTTTAACTGATTACTGTTTTCATGCCATTTAAAATAAACACCGATGACTGTTGACTAAGCATGCTTTTGCATGACAATGCTCGCCCACATGTTGCTATGAAGTATGAAGACCCAAAAATCGTTTCAGCGTTTCAGATGGGAGATTATGGATCATCCAACGAATAGTCCGGATTTAGCACTAACTGATTTCCACCTGTTCAAAATTCTTAAAAACTCCTTGAGTGGCAAGCGGTATGATCAGTGATCAGTTAAAATTCGCTGTAAATAGGTGGTTGCACGAACAGGCGGAAGTGTTTTACGACATCACGCTACGAAAAATGTTTAGCCTTACGTGGGACTATGTAGAAAAATAAATTAATGTTCATAATGTATAAAAATAAATATTGTTAACTGGTTAAATATTTTTTGTTTAAAAGTAAAGCGAGTATTACATTCTGGATGATCGTCGTACTAAACCTGTTTGCTATGATCTTCGATAGTATTTATTTTGTATACTATACTTACGATCTTTTTAGACCGCACTAGGCCATGTTAAAATTATAGTTTTAGAAACGGTCTTCCATCTCCTAATGAATTTAAATTGTAGGTAACTATTTACTATGGAAACAATTGTTTTAACGAAGGTGGTCAAGAAAGATAATTTAAAGTTTAAATTATCGGGAGATGGAAAGAGTAGCTCTGATTGATATAAATAAGGCTGTCCTTGGTCTAAATCTGTTTTGTCAGTAAAAATAACATTGAATTAATTATAAAGTTATGAAGCACCACAGAACAAAACTGTACATAATGTAAAAAAATAAAGAGTTTAAATACAAACTAATTAAATAAATTTACTTCTTTCAGGCCGGTTATTGCTATTTCTTCTTATTTATTGAAGTTACTTCAATTCCAAGTAATATTAGGACGTTTTAAATGACATTGGCATAAGTGCATTTTAATTGATTTTATTAAAATTTTTCACGGAAAAATTGCTTCGTTTCTCATCTAGAGTTACATTAATGTATTAATATATTAGCTTAGCAATATTTGGTAACAAAATGCCACATATACAGCGTGTCCCCGGATAGGGCTTGCGATAGGTATAATGAACCAAAAATTTTTGAAAAACGTTTCCAGCTTTTGTAGGCAAAAGGAATTAGGTACTCTGCTGAATGTGTCATATAAAATACGAATATTCTCCTACATTCTCTACTCTCGAATTAACAGACAAGCAGAGAACATTATAGGAAAATACCAAACAGGCTTTCGAGCTGACAAGTCGCCAGTTGACCAAATATCGACACTTCGGCACGTTCTGAAGAAGACAATACAACACGATATTGACACACATCACATATTCATTGACTTTCAATCGGCCTACGACACCGTCATTATAGACTGCGATGTTAGAATTGGGAATACCAAGTGATCTGGTAAATTTAATTAAACTGGCCATAGAGAGAGTGGAATGTAAAGTCCGAATACAAGGAGAACTGGCCCGTACAATCACCTCACACACTGACATCCAATGAGGAGTTGCACTATCTTGTATCCTTTTCAGTATAATCGCAGTGGAGAAGCAAGAGCATACAACTACTCGTATATGCCGATGATATAGATATCATTGGCAGCAGTGAAGCAGTGGTCAAAGAAGCGTTCATAAAACTTCAAGAAGCAGCAAAGATGATGGGACTCAAAATAAATATACAAAAAACTAAATATATGGCGGTGACTAGAACACCACAACAACGACAAGATTTAAACATAAATGGGTAGACGATTAAAGCCGTATAGGAATTTGTATATCCGGCTGAAATCAAAAGATGGGTCCTCTCAGGAAACAGATGCTATTTTGGCCTGGCTCCACAGATAAGTGGGGATAAATTTACAAGACGCTGATTCGACCTATATTAACATATGGCGCAGAAACGTGGATTGGTGGACTCTCACACAAAAAGATGAAAACTTGCTGGGAACGTTTGAGAAAAAGATCCTCACAGCCGTTAATAATAATAGAACATGGAGAAAGCTGTACAATTTCGAACTTTACCAGCACTATAAGGAACTTAACATTGTAAAAATCATCAAAATAAACAGACTAAGTTGGGTAGGTCACGTGCTTAGAATGAAAGAAGGAGACCCCACAAGAAAAGCAATACTTGGAAGGCTCATCGGACGAAGGCTACGTGGAAGACCAAAAAAATGCTTCTTGGATTCAGTGGAGGAAGATCTCAAAACACTAGGTATAAGCGCATGGAGAGTGACAGAGACAGCTTCTAGAGGAAGCCAAGGCTCATCAGGGGCTGTCGAGCTACCAAAGAAAAAGAAGAATTATTATACCATCATTACAGTGAAAATAACTGACACGAGAGCTAATTTAACAATAATTACTTAGAGCATATTTGTAAAAAATAGCATATAACTTCAACAAACTGATCATGGACTACTAAACTTGAAGTAAGATGTTAATGCGTATTTATAAATAATTAACCCCCTCGTTATATGCATTACATAATAAAAACATGATTATTTCTGCATTAAATGGGTTTGAGCTAGTTAGTAATAAACTAATGAAAATTGCAACAATCACATGCAAAAAGTGTTAAATCGAAAAGAATAAATGAATTGAGACTTGAAGTTTGCCTTCAATTTTCATAGTTTACTCATAAATAAACAAACATGATTCCAATTAATTTTACTTATATGTTTCTGTGACAAAGTGAAAGTGAAAAATTATTCTAAAATATAGAATGAACAGGTGTGTTCTAAGCTTTTTTTCCAGTAATTTATGTATAAAAACATATTTGCCTACGAGTTTGAATAAGGTGCTGCTTTATATAGTTTTTGCAATTGAAAAAATCGCACTATCAACAAAAAACCCGTAGATAAATACTTATTTATTTATTTACATGTCACCTTAAACATTATTTCAGTTTAGGATTGCATTAATAATTTTGTTAGATCAAAGATGAAAGTTATTCCATTATGTTTGCTTTGATTTTGTTGGAAAAAGGGGGAAAACTGTTGACAACAATCAAATCAAAATTATTTTATTTTTCCTGGGTATAAATAATTATTCTTAATTTGGGATTTTCCACATCTCAATTTTCTTGAATTTTTAATTTCACTCCCATTGTAAGAACAATAAAAATAAACGATTACTGTAACATTTTTTTCAACGAAACGTATCATCACGTAGAACTGATTACGTAGAAATCTAAACATATTTATTTATTCCAAAAACTTTAAAAGGTTTGCCGCATAGAAAATCCTTTATTTATTTTGTTGTTATTGTTTTAGATGATAAACTTTTTTAAATAATTATAACTGCTTTCGCAGAAAATAAAATAAGCTTTGTCTTTATTTTTTTAGCAGATGTTCTTCTAATCGTAACCGCTAATGCATCTCATTAATCGATAACCCTATTATTTATGTGCCGCTTAATAAGTTTTTATTTTATAATTAATGGCAGGATTGTTTATTATTAATATAAGCGTATAACGCGAACATTGTGAATGAATTACGTTTAATTGATAAAAATGTCCTTTGTACTACGTGCATGAAATCGACTTAATTTACACAGAAACCCCTTTTTTGTATAGCAGAACAGTCAAAAAATCTAATTTTTCGCTACTCTAAATAACAATAATTTCATTTATAATATTTTAAAAGCTAAACGAAACCTATGAATGCCTCAACCTGTTGACTAGAGACGTAAGAGTGGTCGTCTACCTGACACCTGCAAGTTTTTAAAAATTGTTTTTTGACTTGAAAGGAATGAAATGAAAATATGAATAAAGTGTAATTTAACCTGATTAATTTCCTAATGTGTTTAAAAGTAAAGAGTTGTCGGTTGTATTCGAAAAGGAAGTAACAGAGGAAATGATTATCTATGTAGTTTCCCACTCCCACGATACTCGTGCTTGCTAATCTTGGTTACTAGCTCAGCCTTGCCTCATATTATTTCTGCTTAAAAGAACTAATTGCGTACATACTAAGTATTTCAGTTTTGATTTAATATTTATTAATTTTTAAAATGTTAACAAATTCGTTAAGCAATGCAGTCTTTTTGTAAATTAAATTTTATAATTGATGTAATTCGACCGACTTACTTTTTAAATTTGATAGAGCGTTCAATAGTTTTTGTGCTATAAAAATTATCGAGCTAAAGAAATATGTTATTTATTAATCCTATAATAGGAAAGCAAAAATTGCTTAAATAAATTGGTTCAGCTTTTCTTTTGAGTCTTTAAAAAAATATAAAATAGGTCAAACTGTTTTATGATGTTTTATTACAGTAGCTATTACTTATTTATACTGTGGTTTCGTTGATCAAAATTTTTTTAACACAGTACACTCAGCGCCATTACTAAGTACGCACTCCCGATTTTAAATGTTTCTGATAATCACAGTATAATTATACTTTCAGAATCTTTTAGTTTACTTTAAAGTTGTGCTCGAAAATGCAATAAAAATCTGTTAAAAAGGTAACTACACTTTATCTCTCGACAATGATGGCTGGTAAAGATGCAAAGCAATTTCTGCGGATTATGATAAACGTAGATTGAATACAAAATATTTTTAGAACGTTATACTTTCGTTAGTTTAACACGTCAAATAACCTAAAAAAACACAAAATGAGATTAATATGAATAAATACGTATTACGGCAACTCTGTTGCCATCCTCAATCCTCAGTGTAAACCTTTCTTGACAAACTTGCTTCATTTGTGGAAATAGAATCGAACGGTTCTCTCCCTTTCCTCGACGTCTTGGCACCTAATCCTCAAACCGAGTGGTCATTTTGCACACTCAGTTTATCGTAAACCTGCACACACGGATTGATCGCATAGGTAGCATTCAGAAAAAATACAACATTAAAACAATCTTCAAAAGTCGCAGATGCTTCCTTCAATAAAAGATAAGCCTCAACCCCTGTTATCAAGAGGCGTCTACAGCATCCCTTGCTCTTGTGGTTTAGTATACATTGGAGAAACTGGTCGCTCAATATGCACAAGTATCTATGAACACAAACGTTGCTTCAAATTCTCTCACACTCAGCTGTTGCTAAACATTATTAGAGGGACGATCAATTGTACTACGTACTACTACTTGGAAAGAAGTGCTCAAAGCATCAAAGGAAGAGCTGAGCAAATCTGAAAAGGCGAGCAAACTATGTACAATGGCGGCATTAGATGTACAAAACGCCTTTAATTCAGTGCCGTGGAAGGAGATAGTGAAGGAATTAGAGAGGAGTGCTATTTTGCCGCAGCTCATGGCGCTAATTAAAAGCTACCTGGAAATCAGATACATAGAGTTAGAAGAGGGAGAAAGACTGAAGGTAACGGCAGGTGTTTCACAGGGATCGGTGTGGAACGTATTTTATGATGGCCTGCTCAAGATGGAAATGCCAGAAGGCGTACAGACTGCGGCGTATGCCGATTACCTTGCAGTTATACTAACAGAAAAGGGAGAAATGGCGTTAATCAGGATGGTAAACGAGGCGCTGTGTACCTATAGGATTAATGAATGGATGACAGACAACACTCGAACAGGTACAACGAAAGATGGCACTACGGTTCAGTAGCGCATACAGAACCGTCTCTACGGAGTGGGCCAGAGTACCCACCAGAATTATACCAATCGATTTGCTGGCAGAAGAGAGGGCAGCAACTTTTGGACTGCACCCAAATAAAAATGGGACCGTGGGCTGATACCAGAACTGAAGCAATGGGTGGAAAGGCGCCTTAGACACATAGGATACCACCTAACGCATATGCTAACAGGACATGGATGCTACCAAAGTTATTTGGCCAGAATAGCCAAAACAGATACCTCTATTGTAACGAACAAAAGGACGAACACACGCTACTAGATTTACGAAATAGGAAAGAGAAATAGAAGAGGCGAAAACAGCGGCAAACGAAGAGTTAAGGAAATAAACATACTGGCATCTGAGGAACATTGGGCAACGATAGAAAGTATGATAACAGCAATAATGAAAAGAAAAGAAGAAGACCAAAAGAGAGAAACCGGGAATGATGGAGAAAGAACAATTTGCACCTTGAAGATATGTGAAAGAAAAAAAAGACACGAAAGACGAAAGAGAGAGAAACCGGGAATGATAAAGAAAGAGGACAACTTGCATCGTGAAGATATGGGAAAGAAAAGAAAACCACCAAGATCCCGAACAACTTGAACCGTGACGTTGGTTATTACCTGTCAGACATATGGAAGTCTGTCAGCGTTACTGGCTTCGCCCCCTCCATCAATCGTCATCTTCGACTGATACGTTTTACCGGTTACAACCGGTATAAAGTTGTTGCTTTCTTCTGTTTTCGTCAGAAGGGTTTCGTTTCTGACTTGGTTTACAAGTTGAGTTACCGTGCCCTTCTTCCTCTTACGAAAAGAGTTTCGCCTTTGGCGTAGTTCATACGCGGAGTTACCGTCCTCTTTTAGTGGCTCCCTTTTTCTACTGATGAAACCCCTTAAGAAAGTTGAACGTTGAGTTCTTCTGTCTCAACAATAACACGGTTCCAACCCGGAAGACGTTCTTTTAACACTTACACTAACCGTGGAAGTCTTCGAATTCAGACAATGTAAAATATTTATGGAAGATTTTAGTAAAGAGTTATGAAAAGCATTAAAAGCAAATTTTTGGTAAACGTTTAAATTATGTATGTTTCTCTTCTTCTTCCTTCTCTTTTACGGTTTTATACCTTTGCAGTGTCGAGGGGGCCGGGCACACGGATCCGCAGAGTGGTCCACCTATTCTCGTTCAGACCAAGCAGGCAGCTGCTTACTTTAAATATGTCAGTATTACGCGCATTCCCACTCTACCGTACTGCCGGTTGTATATTTTATATTTTTAAGATGTAGAATCTACATCTTAACTAATTTTAATTGAAATTATTTAATTAAATTATCAGTGATTATACAGGGTGGTGACTCGAACACCCGAACATAGGGATTTAACATGTAAAATCATATTTTCATAATTTCCTGCTCCCCTAATTATTTTAGGTAAAAAAGCTTCAGATAAAAGTTTTAGAGCATAAAATTCTGCATCTGAATCAATAAACAAAATTAATTTTGCCTACCTTGTAACCTCAGAAATTAGGTATGAAAATGACGTAAATCACCCCAGAAATAGCGATAGCCATGGAATTCAAACAAAAATTAACAAATGTTAACGGTTTATCTGTCAAGTTACGCTGCGTTGGTTTATTTTTATTATTACTTGTAATTACTGTTAAAGTGAAAATATGGCCAACAATTATACAATAAGTGAAAAAATCAATGTTTAACGTTATTTTACAGTGGTAATAGTATAAGACAAGTGCGAGATCTATTTGCGAATTTATATCGTCATATACCAATTCCGTCGACATCAACAATCCATACCATCATCAATAATCAAACTAAATATGGGTCAGTGTTCGTCCCTTGCAAGAGTTGTACTAAAAAACAAGTAAATATTGCACCAGAATAAGATATTGAAGCTGAAGATCATAACGCTAACGAAATCAATGTATTAGCTGCGGTATCAAATAATCCAAATGTGAGCCTTAGAGAAATTGGATGTGGATTAGGTTTGCACCACACCACGGCCCTAAAAATATTTAAAAAACACAAATTTAAATCTTTTAAATTTTCCGCCCACCATGAAATTTGACAGATACACCGTTAACATTTCTTAATTTTTGTTTGAATTCCATGGCTATAGCTATTTTTGGGGTGATTTACGTCATTTTCATACCTAATTTCTGAGGTTACAAGGCACGCAAAATTAATTTTGTTTATTGATTCAGATGCAGGATTTTATGCTGTACAACTTTTATTTGAAGCTTTTTTACCTAAAATAATTAGGGGAGCAGGAAATTACGAAAATATGATTTTACATGTTAAATCCCTATGTTCGGGTGTTCGAGTCACCACCCTGTATAACGAGTGTTAGAAAACTCGTCTTATCAGAGTCACCTATGAAAAAAAAAATTAAGTGTCTTACTCGTAGATTAATTCTTAAATATCCATTATTCATTAGAACTACTGGCAGCTGCTGTCATTTAATTTATTGTGATTAAGTCTACTTGAAAATTAACTTAAGTACCAATACAGGACAATCAGGACATACATTTTAATAAGCACAGGTGACTCTGATAAGACGAGTTTTCTAACACCCGTTATTTTGTCAGTAATATACTATGGGACAAAATATCAGCTCTCTGTGTAAACCAAAATTATAAAACCAATGTCTTCTATTAAGATAATGCAGATAATTTTCTTTTAGTAAATACAGGATGATTTAAAAGGTGTGGATATAACTTTAGGGTTTGATTAGTTATACAATTTGGAGTAAAAAATAATAATATACCTACCTATGTTCAATTCTCACAGGTTACTGAGATAATGAGGAAAATCTAATTTAATTCGAATACAAATTCATTACACTAATTAACAGTAGAAACAATAAAAAAACAAACATTATAAATTCATTATACTAATTAACAGTAGAAACAATAAAAAAAACAAACAGAATTTACAAAAATTGTTCAAAATGGTTTCCATCACGTTGAATACAAGCTTCACATCGACGAAGCCTTTCTCTTAGTTTTTTTAATTAAACTTACTATTTCTTATAAACTAAAACGCGTATATTAATCGTATATGACCCAACAATAGTTAGTATAATACACTACTAAAAAAAACAGCGGGTATTTGACTTTTTATTTACTGTGAATGTTTAGAAAATAATTGACAGTTTGAAGGTCAGGAATAGGTACTTAAATGGCTTTTTCAGATGAGCTTAGTTAATAATAAACATTTCTTTTTCGTTCAATTTTAAAAAATTTAAAACTACTCGCCTAGTTGAACGTCTACTAGAACACCTAGTTGAAAATAGTAAAATATTCGTTAATTGTTTTGAGCATGTCTAAAATAAGCACTTAAATGTTTCCCAAAATAGCAGAAAAGAAGTAGACACAAATTGGTATCCATATTTAGCTATTTTGCAAGAACTTTTCCGAACGGGTTAACTTTATTAAATAATACTTTAGCTCAGATACCCTGTTCTGCTGACATTTCTATGTCCGATATTTTTTGTTGTGGATATAGAAATATAAACCAAACTCTTTAGATTTGAGAAGGAACACAGAAGATGAAATTAGCTATATCCACAGGAGATATTCCGCGCTTTATTTTCAAATTTCATCTCCCATTTGGAAAAGTCCGTTGCTGCGAATGGGGGAAATTTAAGACGTACTTACTATTTTTAGACATGAAATATCCCAACTGTTACGTTTACGATTATGTACACATAATTCGTATCAGTTAAATAAATAAAAAGTTGTTGCATATTAAAACTGTTCAGTGCTTTTAACCGAACCCTACTGAAAGAGAATAAAAGACATTTTCCAAATTAATGGTAGCAATGTTATTTTAAATTAGGTGATATTCAGTTCTTGTTCACTATTTATCTAAGAGAGTTTGCCTCAAAAAATACTAAAGCTTTTGTGCATTATATAACAAATTAGTAACTATGTTGAACTCAGAATAGGGTCTGGTTTTATGATTTTAATGCTAATATGTAATTTGATACCAGTGACATTTTAACAAAAGGTTGTAGTTTTAAGTTAAATATTTTACTTAAATAACACTACATTCTATTTTCTACATTGACTAATATTTATTATGTTCAAAGGTCGCACCCCTATCGATCTGAAGGTGCGATTCTTGTTTTGTTTTGAGTATGCACTAAAACACATTCTGCACTTCCGCATTGTAGCTATGTCCTTTCATGTTTTTTAGTTTGTTGGTAGGTAAATATGTTTCCACTCTTTGATACCTTCAATAGATTCTTTTGTATGAGGATGAGGAAATTGTTAAACAAACCGAATAGTAAAGTGCATTTTTTCAACCTGTATATAAATCACTGATTCATTTTCGAGTTTTAAAACTTTTTCACTTTTTAAATTAGTGGCGCTGAGGAGATGATATTGAAAAAACAGATTTAGTTAGCCCTTTTCTGGACGCTGAAGCTAATTCAGTTCAGTTTCACTTATATCTACACTTTTACTACTTAAACAGGATTTTATTAATGCAGCTTTCAGGTAATTTACTGAACTACCTTTTTTACAAATTCACCACCTTTTTTGCCATATTTTTATCCCATTTCCAAAAGTAATACTAAGTACAACTACATAATGTAAAAATGTCATCATGTAATATGAATTTAGCCAAAACAATAAAACTAAATATTATTGAAACCAGGAAAGATGAACCCTGCCTCATATTCCATGGTGTTTAGTGTTTGTTATTTCTATCTTCTCAGGTTGCTTTGTACAGCAATGATTATGTTTTCAAAATAGGTGCAAGGTACACATAATTAGTCCTAAAAAAAGATTTTTTGCACTCCCGGGTGTAAAGTAACTACTTTTCGCCCGCTAAGAAGAGCGTAAAGTTAATAATTGCAGACCTCGGGTGCACTTTACGCCCGCTACAAATTAATGTAAAATATCACAAAAATAAGTAGATTACCTTAGTTACAAAACAATTTTTATAAAATCACTCTTGCCGTGAATGCGTCAATTTGACATTTCTAAAAATGCTATAAGAAAATTTTTATTATAAATCAAAACATTTAAATAAAATCTCCGTCCATACAAAAAATATTGTATGTACCACACGCGTAATAAGCGACTTTAGCCGTTGGCGTGTTATAACCCTCGGCTAAAGCCTCGGGTTATAATATTCACGCTGCGAGCTAAAATCGCTTTCCTTACGCCCTTGATACGTAAATAACTATTGCAATTCAATTAATCGGTCCTAAACAGGACCGGCCGTTCGGGAAATTTTCCGTCTTCCCAGTATCTGGAACTTCCTCCGATCTTACATTCATAATTTTCCATCTTTGTATAGTTCTTCCTTGTAGCTGTGATGAGTATAATGCAGCATAAAATTCTCTAACAACTAGCAACTTCCACTATCTCTGTCTGTTCTGCAGCATAAGTTCTATCCTGCTTTTTAAGTTTTATTATTTCTTTTTTACCAAGTGATAAATTTGTTTTAAGTATTTTCATGTTTTTGTTTTCTTCTAACTACTATTGGTTTTGCCAAATAAAAATAAAAATGGGTACGTAAATAACAGATTGGGGAAAAAGTTGTCACGGCTTTTGAAATTTTGTGTGAATTAAGTATAATACGGCCCTGTTGTTCGAGGTTTAAGCTAGCCTGAAGTTGCAGAATTTGCGAAAATAAAATACGGTGACCAAATACGATGATGTAATATTTGTTCGTTTGATTTCTTTGTTAAGAATCCGGGGAACCACCAACCCGATCACGAGGCGACGCTAAGGGTAGCGTCATTTAAGGTCCCTCCCCCCCGCGTACAAAGGCGCGTTTGTCAATCTTCTTCTAACATCCTATTCGCTTGACAAAAAAAATAGAGAAACAAATCAGAGTTTAGCCAGCTTTGACACCTATCGGTCGTGCAAGTTTTCGTTACGGCCTTTGGTAGTAAAATCTCGTTCTCGTTTAGTTTTGGGAAACTATTTTACGACATATTGTCGGATTATCCTAGAGAGTGTCTTATCGTACCGGGGAAATATAAGTTCTGTGTGAAAGTTTCGTTTAAGTTTGATGTTTGGTGGAGTACCGTTTCACATGGTTTCGTTTTGGATCAAATAACCTACCAGTTCAAGAACATTCCGTTGTTTTCCCACCTGCTTCCGGAAAAGGACTCCATCCCTTTCTTCGTCAACCGCTGCTATCTCACCCTGGGATTCGAAGTCTTCCATCGCTTCTTCTGGGTTGCCTTCAACAAAGCCCCTTTCCCAGGTAACAATATTTAAGGCTGCCCCCTTTACGTACCGGTTGCAACTTTATCAGATTCAACCTCATTCAGTACCGTATATTACCGATTACTCGTAGACAGGCATCAGTTAATTTTGTCGGTAATTTAAGGCTGGCATTTACATACAGTCAATTTCTATTTGACGTATCTAAAGTTGCATAACTACTTAAAAAATCAAAAAGTCATAAAAAGGCGCGTTTAGCAGAACGTCAAAAACGAGTTGAGGTTAGAGGTCAAGAATTGCGTAAGATTTATATTTGAAAATTTGTATATTTACATGGTTATTTGTGTTATTACTGTAAAAGATATGGCAAAAATAAAATTACGATTTTCTGTGTATTTAAATTGTAATCTCCTTGTCAAGTTTCCGTAAAGCCGATGTTACTGTGCTATTTGTGTTGCCTAAATTATAAATTGGAAATTTAAACCGATTTTTATAGAACTTTATTTCCAATTTTTCTGGAATAATTTGCATTTTGAAAAAAAATTCTTGTGGCGTTTGATCTCTACTGATAGAGATTTTTTCGGTATTAATATTTTTGTAAAAACCATTGAAAATTTTGAAGTAAAATAGAGCTTTAGATTTTTTAATACTGTAAAGTTGGTTTTTAGAAATTAAAAAAAATCTTTCTATCAACAGATAGAAAAGACATGGATAATTATAAAAAAACATGCTCTGCCGTTCCTGCTTAAAAAATGAGTCTAAAAAACTGGAACAAAATGTGCTTAAAATGAGGTATATTTCATGGTGTAAATTCCAGCCTTAAGTACCTACATCAAGCGTCGTTCCTGTTGCTTAATTTGTTCGGGTGGAGTGTTTAAATCTTCAACCAGTGCGTATTACTTTTTGCTTTAGCGTTAACACTTTAGAGACAGTGTGAACTGTCGCGACATTTAAGTATCCATTTTATGTTGCATGTTGGAAATTATTTGTAGTCAGATTTTTAGTTTAAGTTTTGTCATCACCACTCATTTCGATTGCGATTAAGGGAGCCTAGTTGTTAACTGTATTTACCGTAGCTTGAGTAAATGTGGCATCCCTTAATCACCCTTTTCATATAACCTAAGATAAAACTTATGAATCCCTTTTGTGTCATATTTTAAATATTTCTTATATTCATTAAATCTCATTGTTAATTTATTCATGTTTGCCTTTTATTTGTGTTTATTTTGAAATTATTGTGTATAGCTTTGTGAGCCTGCCTACCAGTACACCAGTGTTTTCTTTCAGTAAGTAAGGGTAAGTAGCATCCAGCAGTAGGGTGCAGCCACCCTAACCCCTTCGAGCCCAGAAGGAACCATCTGCGGTATGTTCCTCGAGACCATCTTAGGTGATTTCCGCAGTGGAGCCCATTTTTCCTTCCGATTGCGGCCCCTCTATTTAAAGGGTTTAGCGTTTCAAACCCCCCCCCCTTCTCCGACTGCTTGTTAGCCGCGAGCCACAGGACTTTGACGTCCCCTATAAGTTGTCGTAGTGCGGAATTAGCATGTGACAAAGTATCGGGCCTTTTTCTCGCTAGATAGCTCTAAAGTTACATATCTCTCCTCTCGTAATATTAATTAGATCTGGTAATACGTACGTTTGAAAGGTAACATTTTGTAGATCAATTTAAAAAAAAAGGTCAAAATTTATTGCATCTTGAAACTGAGTGAAATTTTTGAAAAAATCCATAATTTTGCAATTTTACTTCGATAAAGGCAAAAATAGTGCGCAGGCTCGTGAAAAATTTGTGCTGTTTACGGCAAAGGTACTTTATCAATAACAACAGCCAAGAGATTGTTTGCTCGATTCCGTTCCGGAAACCTCGATGTCAAAGATGCACTTTGCTCTGGCCGACCAATCACTGTAAAAGTCGATGAAATCACGAAAAAAGTTAAGCAAGATCGGCACATAAGCAGTCGTGGCATCGCTTTGGAACTAAACATCGACCATAAAACAGTTTTAAACCATTTGAAGGAGACTGGATTCTAAAAAAAGGTGCTCGATGTTTGGGTGCCACATGAATTAACAGTGAAAAATTTAATGGACCGAATTTCCATCTGCGGATCGCTGCTAAAACGGAACGAAATCGAGCCATTTTTGAAGAGATTGATTACGGGCGATGAGAAATGGATTACGTACGACAATAATGTGCGAAAAAGATCGTGGACGAAGCGAGGGGAAGCTCCACAAACGGTGGCAAAGCCCGGATTGACGCCAAGGAAGGTGATGTTGTGCGTTTGGTGGGATTGGAAGGGAATCGTGTATTATGAGCTCTCAGCATGGCCAAACGATTGATTCTGTATTCTACTGTTAGCAATTGACAAGATTGAAGCAAGCGGCCAGAATTGATCAACAGAAAAGGCGTTGTGCTCCATCATGACAACGCCAGACCACACATATCTTTGGCGACTCAGCAAAAATTGAGAGAGCTTGGCTGGGAAGTTCTGATGCATTCACTGTATAGTTCAGACCTTGCACCATCAGACTACCATTTGTTTCGGTCTCTACAGAACTCTCTTAATGGTGCAAAGTTGACTTCAAAAGAGGCCTGTGAAAATCACTTACCGCAGTTTTTCATCCAGAAATCCCAGAAGTTCTACACCGATGGAATAACGGCTCTACCCCAAAAGATGGCAAAAGGTTCTCGATCAAAATGGAGAATATTTGGTTTAATAAAGTTCGCTTAAAATATGAAAAAAAAATGTTTGAATGTTGACTACAAAAGGTGCGATACTTTTTCCCCAATCCAATATTATCCAGGTATTTTAGAAGACTTGAGGAGGAGCACAAAATATGAAATTTGCAGTAGGTACGCTATGTTTGCAAATTTAATCTCCCGTGTGGAGGAGTCCCTTGCTGAAAACGGGAGACATTTAGGACACACCGTTGTTCAGCATTAAATCTCTCAACTGTGAAGTTTACAATTAAATATTAAAACTGATTAGTGCTTGTAAATGAAAAAAGTAGGGACAGCAAATTTTTTTTTTCGCCCAGGATGCTAAAAGAGCTAAATTGGTTCTTGAAAATATTCTTTCTTTCTTTCTTTTACTTTTACCCTCTTATATCTTACAGTGTTGAGGGGGCTGAACACACCAAGTCGTAGAGTGGTCACCCATTCAAGTTTTGACCAAGCAGTTTTTTGCTTAACTTTTAATATTACAGTGCGCTCCCACTCTGCCATACTGCCGGCCTCCCTGAAAATATCCAACAGTAATATTTGATTAGCCAGATAGAAGCGTAGTTGTAAAGCTGGAGGGGAGAGCGTAGTCTTGTTTAATTACACCAGTGATATTTTTTAGATATGATTTACTTCTCAATAATTTGAGAAACAATTCCATGCCAATTTGAGATTTGAACACTTTGTAGGTAAATAAATAAGGCAAAATTAATAATGTAGGTACCAAACTTATATTTCAGTCAAAGTACTTGTATAAATACATTTAACTCTTATTCTATAAAACACTGCCATTTTCACAGCCACATTCTTTCTTTCAAAAAATCAATGTTTTAATGAATAACATTTATAAAAAAATTACACACAAACATATTAAACATATGAATAAGTCAGAAACTCATTAAATATGGAATACTTTTCACTAAATTTTCATCTGAAATTGTAGATTTCAAGGAACAATAATAATGTTTATGTTTTTTTTAAATCAATTTATGACAAACTGCTAGGTTTATTGTGGTACACATTTCGGTTGCTCTGAAAAATTCCTTAAGTAGGGTGAAGATTATAAATTACGTAAAGAGTTACGAAGTAAACAGTAGTCCTTGACACTGGGGCTTGTTTTTTGTATAATGTATTTTATTAAATTAATAAAATTAATTTCGCTTCAGAAACTATTTATGATAATTTTAGGTGATTGAAATCACATAAAATCTACCCAAGGATTAATTTAAATGTCAAAGCAAAAGTGTATTTTCTAAATGATTTAAAGTGCAAAAATTCTGCATTATTAACATGTTCACGGACAAGGCGGCTACAGCCGCGCGAAGTGTAGGGACAAGACGGCTGTAGCCGTCATTCGCTTTTATTGCTCCAGGGACAAGACGGCTACAGCCGCTCGCGTTATAGGCATTTTTCCATTGAGGTGTGATATTGTGTCCCACAGAAAAAAGATTTTTGTGTCAGTTTGTCCCAGGGAATAGATTTTAGTCTATAATAACCGGTAAAAGTGGGAAGTATTTGAGCAACACATGTGCGTTTCTACGAACCACTCCGAAATGCTCAGTGTCCGCGAACGTGTTAAGATTAACATATTGACATGTAAAACAGCAGCAACTTCTGTACCTAGGTTCTTTAATGTTTAATGAGTTTCCAGACAATACGTATTTCCAAATAAAAACAACATTAGTAAAACATAAACTATCAACACAACATGTAACATAAAAAAAAGTAATTACTTACATATTCCACTAGAATTTGTAATCTTGTATTATACAAGCTAAATTTCTAATGGTAATATTATACAGTGTGTCCCCGGATTGAGTTCACTATAGGTATAATCGACAAAAAATTTGAGAATTTCATTTTATTGTTTTGGGATTCCGCCCTGCTTGGTCTGAGAAGAATTTTAAGCAAATTTTTAGTTTTTTAAAAATTAAGACGGCCATGAAAAATGTGAAAAAACTATTTTCTATTCAGGTAAACTGCCTTTTCGGTCAATAATACGGCAAAATGTTATTGAGAAAAGTTGTCCAGAATATGAAATTATGGCTCTATGCAAAATTTCAAAGTTTGTAACTTAGTACTTTATTTAAAAAAAAGAAATTAAATAACAACTAAGCAGTGCGGAATCCCCAAAATGAAATTCCCAAATTTTTTGTCGATTATACCTATAGTGAACTCAATCCGGGGACACACGCTGTATATTAAATGTATCAAAGTCTACTAAAAGTAGCAGCTTATTGAGTAATTTAAAGCTTTTTACCCTGTTTATATATTTTTAGATCGTTTAACAAGTACCATATACACGCCAGTACTTAAATAAATAGTAATAAAGCACAAATTTTTGGCGATTGTATTTTAACAGGTTCAGCGCCAAGGCGGTTCGAACAAAATTTGACCCTGGACCAAAATGTTTTTTTGGTGATTTCTCATATATGTGTCCATTCTATGAGAGTACATGATTTCAAAAATATTTACGCATTCAAAACGTCAAAAACTGACAGCGCACACCGGTGTCCTCTGTGGCCTGCAAAACCTCTTTGCGGACACCGGTGTCCGCTGAGTGACGTGACAACCGAGCGGACACGGCATTTCCCGAAGTGTCCTCCAATGCAACTTTGCGAGTTATGACATGAAAACGGCTACTTAGTCAGTGATAATTAATTGTGCTGCGTAGGTGTTCTTATTATAAAGAAATGAGCAACCGTGGTAAACGAATTTTACAATTAGCTTTACAGCAAAAGCAGTATTCTGAAGGTACGTTTTCTAAATTTAGCTATTATCTATAAAGTATTTCATTGATAATTCTCAACAGACGATGATTCATCAAGTGAGCCATATTCAACAGATCCAGGTTTTGTTCCACCGGATAGCTCAAACTCAGACAATTATTCTACTGATAGTGATTGTGAAATACCTATAAAAAAGATAAAGTGTATCTCATCATCACCATTAGAAAATAAAAATACGCCGGGACCTTCCCACATATCTCATGATGAATGTATCGTAAAAGGAATAGGCAGCGAATATGAAGAAATAAGAAGTGAACATGAGGAAGAAATCGAACAAGAGTGGGTGGCAGAAAGTCGTGCAATTTTCACTGGAAACACTTCATCTCAGAACGAAAATTTGACTGAACCCTGTAACGATTTTGGGGATGATGAAATGGAACATGAAGAACGGATAGAAAGAGGAGATGGCAATGAACAAACATTATATGATTTAACACAATCAGTCTGGGGTCCTCCTGAAGGAAATCATCTCCAATTTGATGAAAATTTTGAAAGTGGCATACAACAAGAATGGCAGGCCGCATTAGTGGGACACCACCCGATTGACTATTATTTCGCTTTTGTTGATTTTGGAATAATTGATGCAATAGTGGATCAAAGCAACCTTTAAGCAACACAATTTGTTATGAATAATGACAAAATTTCCAACAAATCTCGTGTGCAAAACTGGGAACCGACTACTCGAGCGGAAATTATACATTTGATAGGTCTGCTGGGTTACATGGGCGTGGTTCGTATGAACAACCTTCGCGATTATTGGTCTCAGAAATGGATTTTGAAATCTGAAGTTGCTCCCAGCGTTATGAGTCGTAATATATTTGAAATGTTGCTAAAGATGCTACACTTCTCAGACAATGAACAGTGTCCTGAAGGAGACCGTTTATATAAGATTCAACCGCTTGTAGACATGCTCACCAAAAATTATCAAACCATATACACACCTGGTAAAACCTTTTGTATTGACGAAACTATGGTGCCTTTCCAGGGAAGGTTAGGGTTCAAACAATACAATCCACAAAAAACTCATAAATACGGCATGAAATTGTTCAAACTTTGTTTTAACCATGGGTATACCTGGAATATCAGTATTTATGCAGGAAAAGAGAAAACACCAGACAATTCGTTGGCCGTTTCTACTCAAATTGTTCTCAAGTTGGCTAAAGATCTTTTACAAAGTGGCAGACTATGTATTATCGATAACTGGTACACTAGCCTCCAGCTTGCTCACATACTCCTGGATTACAAAACGCATTGCCTAGGAACATTGCGCGCGAACCGGAAAGGAAATCCGACTGAAGTGGTGAAGAAAAAACTGAAAAAAGGTGAGGTTTTCGCCCAAGAGAATGAAAGGGGAATATGTGTGCTCAAATGGCGCGATAAGCGAGATGTCTTAGTTTTATCGACATGTCATACAGACCAAATGGTGGAAATTCAACGACGAGGAAATCCATTCAAAAGCCAACAACTATCGTACATTATAATTCCAGCAAAAGTTCGATTGATCTTTCCGACCAGATGTCGAGCTACAGTTCAGCCTTGAGAAAATCCATGCGTTGGTACAAAAAATTGGCTGTTGAAGTACTATTAGGTGAGTTTTTCTTGATTTTTTTGTCAGTTTTGCAACTAAAACGTATGTTTTATTAGGCACTTCGATGGTAAACGCTCACGTCATATACAAAGTTGTGGAACAAAGCAACATTCCGATAAACGATTTTCGCTTATCGGTAATTGAAGACTTGTTGTAGTTCAGAGAACAACCTGATGTTGTGCGGCCTCATCAGTCAAGAAATCAAAATCTGAAAACACATCAATTTGAGCCAAAATGGACTGTAAAGCTCGCGAAAACCCTTAGATATTGCCAAGGTTGCTACAAGAAAAAGGTGGATGGCATCATCGAAAAGAATAAGGTGAAGAAAGTCACCACCTACTGCCAACATTGCGACGGAAATCCAAGATATTGTCTCGAGTGCTTCAACGCGTATGATAGTAAATAATAAAAAAGTATCTATTTGACATTATTTGAATAAAAACATTACATATTACTTATTTCTGAACTAACAATGAAATATAGCTGAAAAAAATCTTGACAAGCTATATTTTCTAAATAAATGCTGCTACAAACAACCTGGCACTAGCGTGCAATTGTGCAGGCCCACAGCGGACACACTGCTGTGTTAAATATCATAAAAGCGTGTTCGCTTGGCCAGACAGGATCGACAAATGTTAGAAGGCCGAGCGGACACCGGTGTCCGCCATGGCCATAGCGGCAGAAAGCATAGGGGACACCGGTGTCCGCCCTGGCGCTGAACCTGTTAAGAAATCTTCTGGCAGCATGGCATTGAAAATACAAAATGTCATGCTATCTAATGACATTTATTTTTTATATCTTCTGGTTGAAATGGTAGATGTGTAGTTGAAAAATTTTATTTCTTTTTAGTATTAATTAGTAATTTAAAATTTTGAAAATTGATGCTTTTTGTAAATAAGCAGCTAACCTAAAAAGTGTTTGTAAATAACTTTCGGTGTTTTTCGTTGTATGCATTTTGTAAGTAATTAGATGATAACAGTTTATATCATGACATTCTAATATATGCTAATAAAAGGCTCTTTCTGATATCTGATATTGAGTTTATTGCATAAAGTCTAAACCAATCATGGGTCAGAACACCATCACCTGTATTTATACGACAAAAGTGTCTTATATGGCCCAAGGCCAGCTAAATTAAATACTACATATTAAGGCTTTACCACTTTATTTGGCCACAACGGTGGCGCCATTTGAGGTGAACTATACATTTTTCTCTTTAGTTCTAAGGGAGTTCACCTCAAATGGCGCCACCGTCGTTTCTAATTGCGTCTTGGCCAAATAAAGTGGTAAAGCCTTAATATGTAATATTTAATTTAGCTCGCTTTGATATGGCCAATAGTATTTGTAGTTAGTTTTTATGAAGGCGCCACAGTACGGAACATGATTATGTGACTACGATTACATATGAAAATTTAACAGAGGGCGCCATGGTACACAACACTTATTAAAAACAACTTTAAACAAATACAAATGACCATTTACGACAATTTGTCTTATAAATGCAGTAGACTAAGTGTTGGAGCATGTATGTATCCAAGATAACCACCAAAATTTCATGGTATTACCAGTATTAACCATTGGCATGTATATGGTATTTGAATTTACTTAGGTTTATCTTTAAGCACTTTTAAGCCGCATTACAAATTTAATAAAAATTGAGCAATTTTATATGGCTTCTAAATGAAATGTTGGGTGCGTTTAGGAAACACAGGAACTTAAAGTACTACCTCCCACTGAGTGGGCTGGAAGTCGCCGCAAATTAAAATAGCTGCATTAAAAATAAGTTCCTACCAACTACTGGATTTTTGAAAAAAAAATCTCCGAGTAAGCACACCCAACTGCTGCCAACTACTGTGTTTCCTGAACGCACACATTATTACATTTAAGACCAATGTAGAACTTACCCATGTAACAGGCACCCAAGGCCATTGAGTTGAAAAAGTAAAACATCACTATTACTATATTTAAAAGTACTAATAATACTTTTAACAGCCATTAATCAAATTCAGTTAATTGCTGATGGTGTACCATGGAAATTTTGGGAATAATTCTACATTATTCGATTCTTCATCCATAGAGAGTATTTTATTCATTCGTTCACAAAACTTGGCTTGCCATTCAGGATCTAAAAAAAGATAACAGTAATAATAAAGATAAATAAACTTTTGCTATTTATTTACCTTGTACCATTATATTTTTCCTTACTGATATACGTCCCATGCCTTTTAAGACAGATTTACCGTTTCGAAATTCTAAGAGCCAGGAACACTTAATGTGTCGATTGTTGCTGCTTCCAACATGAACCAAATTAAGATCCAAAACTTCAGCATGTCTTATACATGATACAATGCTTCCGCAACATGTATTATTAATTTCGTTACAAGTAATTTTACGAACTTTTTTGGTTTTATTGTATGTGTAACCTTTAGCTAAGGATCGTTTTTGCTTTAGTGTCAATTTTTCCTTGCAGTGGCAAATATTTGGAGGTCTGTGTACCATTTTTTCATTTTCATTAGGTTTAGTTTCTTTTATTATTCTATAACTATTTTTTGGACGTTCTATTAAACAAAAGAAGGGCACTTTTATATCTTTTTTTTCTGGTAATGGTTCTGGAGTTTCCATTTCTGTTTTGCACTTAAAACATATCGACGTATGTCCTGAAAAATTGTTAGTGAAAATCACCTTTTAACAACATAAAAAAGAAAGAACTTCACCTCTTAGAACTAGAAAGATATAAAATTGTATATGTGCCATTTCAGAGACCAAGAAAAACGGTTAAGTAATGACTAGGCATAATAAATATATCGTGATTATATGTATGCTGGAAGAAAGAAGGAGGAATAAGCAAAATCAGGAGTTGCATTGCTAATACTTTCTAAATATGAACAAAATATTTCAAAGTAAAGTACACTGGCGGCCAAAAGTTTGGATACACTTACTATTAGCACAGAGCAGATATTAATAAGAGATACAGGCTTATGGGCCTTGTCGTCGGGCTGGTCCGTCCCTTGTCAGTTGGGTTGCATAGGCACTATTTGCTATTATTCCGAAGAAAGTGATAAAAGTGAATTTTATACCTGGAAGTTTGTCTTTAGTAGACGCCTTGAGGCACTGACCGTAACGCTGTTGCCAGAGTTATAAGAGAGAAAAATTTAGAAACCTATTTAAATTTAGTGTGCAGATGCCTTTCAAATTAAAAATATTTACGGCCTGGCCCGCATGTATATCACTTGCTTAATAATTTTATGGACTATTAAAAAATTCACAATTCAAAATTCAAGAATAAATATTCAACAAAAAAATTATATTTTAAATACTTACAGAATCATTTATTTAATTTTATTTTATTTTCTCATTTTTTATGGTTTATCAAATTTGACAAACATCATATATGCCGTAACACATTGCACTTTATTGTAGTTTAAACTCGTAATATAACTTATTTACGTCCTTGATACACAAATAGTTACTTTTAACAGATTCGTATATTATACTTAATTTAATTATAATTTATATTAATAATAAATGTAATCCTTTCGTACGTCAGTTTAATAACAAAATTACATTTACACAGAAAATCTGCTATTCTAGCAAGAAAAATTATTATTCTCAATTATAAAATGCTACATTTAATAAGAAATTTAGAAGCAACGAATAACTAAATACTGACATGACGGGTAAACCACAGATATAAATGATGATTTTCAGCATAAGTAATAAGTATCCTCCCTTACAACCGTAAAAAGTAATTTTGCAAAAGTTAACGTGAAAAGTTTGTTGCGGCGGTAAATTATAATACATTCTAATCTTGACAAGTATTTATATTTTCAAATATAAACGTGTGAATTTCTAATAAAATAATGTATCTAATCTTTAAGAATTACTTAGATGAAATGTTATTATAAATACTGCATAACTAAACAAGGAATATTGTAAGTGTGTTCAGATAGTAAGGGAGTCAGTCACTAATTCTTATTTTTAAGAGATACATTTACTAAAACAGAAATACTGTATTTCCGCAAAATTGTCAATCGCATTATAACGGGAGAAAGGTGGCAACGAGTTTTCTCGAAGTATTGTTTCAAAAGATACTAATTTAGCGCTGCCGTAGGTTTTGGGATGAATTTTTTTTTTCTAAAATTTAAATTCTCTGACGACGATGAAAACATTCTTTCAAAATATCCCTGTATATTTATAACATTTTGAGTTTTATAATGTGATGGGACCGCGTCACAAAAGGTCTATTTGTAGGCAACTCTAAAAAATGTTTTTCACTGAAGTGCACCGAACAAACACGTTTTTTGCATAATTGTTTGGGGGATAGCTGTGAGTTTCCACAGTTTTCAGTTTCACAGTTTTTACAAATTGTTTAAATAACCAAAATATACACAGTATGTTGATGCTATTATTAAATAAATAAAGGTCGCTATAAAAAAAACACCAAAAATTAAACCACCCATCTATGAACGCCTCACCTTGCTGCCGGCACTACTGATTGAACGAATAAAAACTAAATATTTATTATAGTAAGAGCTGCAACAACAACCTGGTTTTAACAGTAAAAGTAATGGCCTTAGTTATCAAAATTACCTATATGCAAGTAATTTGGCGAACCTGTATAACAAAAGGTTTAAAAAACAATTTAAATCTGTCCTGTTATTGCTGTAATATTTTGGTTATTTTAGATGTTGCTGATTTTTATTACGTGATTCTAATTTAGAATTTTAAGATTAAGTATCCTTCCCTAAAAGAGCTGCCGATTTATAACGTTTTTGTGACTGTTTTATTTAATCCCAATTACCGTGAAATCATTCTAGTGCTCTGTAACGAAATATGAACAAACACCGTAACAGAACCTTTCATAAATTTGCTTATTAACTCTTCTTGAAGGGCATCATAATAAAGTGCTAAAGGTACACTTTCCTTTTGTAACATAATAATAAGCTTAGCATTGTATTTTAGATTTTAGTTAAGAAACTGAAAGACCACTAAGACCAACCGACCAACATTCCTCATTGTGGAAGTTATATAGCATCATCCGGTTCTTGCTACCTATACAAAATTATTATTTGTTCTACTAACACAGAGCAGAATTATATCGGCTCTGTGCTACTAGTAAATACGTTTTCTACACAATTTAAAAAAAATAGTTACTTTCTAAAATAAAACGTTCCATCGAAAAATAACGATTTTAAATTTTCACATTATTTTTCAGATAAGAATTTGAGAAATTATTTTCTGTTTTTATTTTATAAATTTTAATAAGTACTTAGTCGTTGTATAGACTAAAAAAGATATTATTTTAATCTTTATTACGAACCAAGGAACAATAAAAATCTTCTTTTTTAAATGTTGCATTATATTACGTAACTGTTTTTGGACTTAAAAGCAAGAAATGTACTGGGCGTTTCAGCTTCACATATTAACCAACTTTAGAGGTGGTTTCTTTAAAATTCTGACCATTTTACCAAAACATTGCGGTTATAAGTTTTAAGTCATAAAATTATAAATGTACGAGTAAAGTCGCAAAAGTCAAGGAAGGCTGAAGTTGGTTCGGAGACCACAAAATTGCTGGAAGTATTTTCAATTTTGTGGTGGGCTATGAGATTTAAATACTATCGTAAAATCATCCCTTCTATGTACCTGCTAGGATGTTTACGGTAGGTAACTGTTCACAATACCATAGAGGAAATAATTACAAATAAATATATTGCCTGAAAAAGGTGTAGTTGGTTTTTACATAATATATTATGATCAAGCTAATTTAAAACCAGCACTAAGCTTTGGAAAGAGTGCTTAGATAATGTACGAATCGGATATTATTGGACGTATAGTATAAATAAAAGAAAGGATGTTAACTCCGCTAGAGTTGGAACCACACTGACTCCTGGCTAAAGGAATTTCTTAGAAATTAATCTCGAAATTTAGTCAAAGTTTAGCATATTAAAAATAAATAACTTGGAGATTTTTAAAACTCCTCTTGAAGGATAGGGTTAATTAGCAGGAAAGGACGAAAAACAATAAGTAAATCCCCGAAAATCATAATGATACTTATTTTTTAGTATAGAATACTTTTATTGCCCGTTGTAACAACTTAAGAAGTTAAACAGGAATTGCGGACCGAACGTACTATAATTTTTAAGTTAGAAAGGAGCAACTGACCCTCTTTAGCATCTCCGGTCTACCTGTAATGACCCTAAAATGTGAACAAAATCAAATAGAAACACTGGCAACATTGTTAGAAAGTTCACTGTAGGAAATTTATAAAGTAGTTTAGTTCTCAGATAATCCTGAGCGGCTTAATTCTGAAACCCCTCCATCAGAGGGACGCGACCCCGAACTCTAACGGACGGGTTTCTTTAACCTACGACGCTATTTCTTTAAGGGCTGGATCTCTTATTAATATCTGCTCTGTGGTATTACTGAGACGAAAAAGAAGGGGAAAGGATGTATAAGGATGAGAAATGAACACAATGATTTATTCCAGAATTGACGTATTAAAGAGAGCCAAGGCTGGAGTTGGGTGTATTAATTCATAAAGAGCCTGCTGACTATACAGGGTGGTCCATAAGTAATGGTTCACAGACCAACAGTAGATTCCTGAGGCCAAAATATTACGATTTGCCTAAAATTACCTTAGTCCAAAAGTTAATATTTAGGGAGATACAGGGTGTCAAAGTCGGAATTTGTATTTTAATTTTCTTCTGTAATTTCAGAAGTTTTCGGAATATTGATATGAAAATTTGTGAAACTACCTTTTTTAGGACGGGAAGTAATAATCCATTCTCAATTTTAATGCAGCTCTTAAAATAACGTTATTTTTGCTACACCTAATACCTTAAAAATACTTCAACTTTTCTGTACTTAAAGTTAGGGCAGATCTAATTGAAAAAGCAATTTTAAATTAATGCACAAGGCTACTTAGAACCGGAAATTAATGTAAGAATAAAAGCAGCAAATGGGCTTTATACTACGCTCTGTCGCTCTCTATAAAACGTTTATTAGAAAAAGGAAATCAGTATGGAAACTAAAGCTAAAATATTTAATAGTGTATTTACGCTTGTTTTAACTTATGGCAGTGAAACGTGGGTGTTGGATGACAAAGCTAAGAGTAGGTTAAAGGCCAGTGAAATGAAATATTTACGAGCGGCAGCAGGTGTTACTAGAAGAGACAGAATTAATAACCATACAATTCGCGGATGATTTAAAGTGATATCATTGGAGAAAAAAATTGAAAAGGGGCAGTTAAGGTGGTGAGATGAAAAGAGGGCAGTGAAGTAAATATGGAAAATGGGCGTGGACAAAAGAAGAAAAAGGGGGAGACCCAGGAGAACGTGGAACGAGGAAATAGACAAAATTCTACAGAAAAAGGACCTAAACTGGAGAGAAGGGGAAACATTAGCGAGGAACAGGAGCAGGTGGAGAAATGTACTACACCTACATACCTCTACACCGTAAGGTAGAAGAGGACCGATTATGTATGAATGTATGTATGTACTACTAAAATAAAAAATCTCTTACGAACCAAAGAAATGAAAATACTTTCCACAAAAACAGGAAAAACCAGACAAGAAAGAATAAAGATTAAGGAACACAAAAATAAGAGAATTGTGCAGGTTTGATGATATAGTTAGAAGAGAAAGAAGAAAGAACAGAAAGAGGTGAAGATAATGGCAAGGATGGACATGTACAAAGAATAGATGAAAGTAGAATCACAAAGATTTGTACGACAAACACCGCACGGAAAAAGAATGCCAGGAAGGCCATCTAAACACTGGTGAGATATCTGGATCTCATCTTCACAAGAACAAGGCTAATTATAACGACAGATCAATAAAAATACCAATTAAGGTAGGCTGAGAAATTGAATTATTTTGAATTGGTACTTTAGCCACATCCACAGAATGACATTTTATAACGTTTGTAATTCAATCGTTGCTTCTGTTCGTCTAAGCAGCGGTCCACTTCCACTTTTACGAGCGACACTACCACTTTCTCTAAATAACTGCACAGATTTAGTTACAACGTCGCGAAAATAATTGTAATTGAACACTAAATCGGGGTATTCTTCACGAAAATCAGTTATGAAGTGAATATTGCCACTCTCCATTTATTCTTACGCCGGTTCGAAAGAAACATTCAATAGCTTTCGCCTTTTGTTGTGTAGTGAATACCATTTTTTCAAACTTTAAATTTTTTCACCAAATAAAAAACTTGAAAAATTTGACAAGAGCGTTCAGTTTTAAATTTTCATGTCAGAAATGTCATTCTGTGGATGTGGCTAAAGTACCAATTCAAAATAATTGAATTTCACAGCCTACCCTAATTGGTTTTTTTATTGATCTGTCGTTAGAACAGGTCATGTACCTATCTACAAAGAAGAAAAAGATGAAAAAAAACATACCTCTATTGCGTTCTATTACAGTAGATGAATGAGCACCTACTGCTGCTGGTATTTTAATTTTCGATACAGCTTGCATTTGTTGGGTTGTTTTACTTTCGCAAGGCGTAGTTGATGGAGACAGCATACTGCAACCTATAAAATGGTTTTGAAAATTCAAAGTATTTATACTTTTTAACAACGGTTATTACATTAATTCAAATTTTAAATAGTTTTAGTAATTATTAAGTTCTTATTACTACGATGTTTTTCTTTGTTGTTATTTTTTAATGAACAGATGAACACTAACAAATATAAAAATTATCTACATATCTTAATATTTCAGAGAGGAAGAAGTTATTAAACTAGACCAGAAATGGATAGACATACAAAATTTTCTTTCGAAATTATGTAACCTATGACTTACAAGAATAAACAACAGCGGCTCGATCTGTCAGTTCTGTTATAATAGCTGCAAGTTGGTGTAGAGGCACGGGAGTAAGTTGTAATTTATGTAACTCTTTAACTAAAAATCGTTTAGTCGACGCAAGTAATCCTTCTTCTAATTCAGCTTTAGCTTTAGAAATTAAATCATCAATACTTCCTCCCTCAGAATAATCCTTAATTTTTAACAAGTTATTTTCTCTTTTGTACATTAAATCGTCCAAAGCTATCAGTTGTTTCATTGTTCCGCTTAATTCGTTTTCATTATCTGCGATGTCACCTTCAGCGTCGCTTTTTTCGTTCGAATTTGTACCACTTTGATTCTTCTTAGTACCACATGTGATGCATTTGTCTTCGTTAGGCAACTCATTTATACTTTTATCATTATATGAAGTACTTAGTAGCTCGAAATTTTTAATAATTTCCATTTGCGAAGTATTAAAATTGTCAACTTGTATTTCTTCTGTGTCAGGATCTATTTCGTTTTCACCCCCTTGAACGTCGAGTTCGATGCTTTTATTCGAATCTTCAACCGTTTGTACTTCTGGATCATCTTTTATTTTTGATATATTTTCAATTACTTTACTTATGCTTGCCTGACCTAGTTCAGCTTCAAATTTATTATCTCTCACTTTTTTTTCGAATAATTGCAATTCATCTTTTATTTTTAATATACTCTGAAATACTATATCTTTAGATACTCTTGAAACATTGCCAGCTTCAAATGTATTAATTTGCTCCGTGTTTTGAGACATTTCTGCTTCACCTGCTTGAACCGTATTTGGTGAGGATACAGCATCCGGCTTATTAATTTTCTTAGCTGCCTTTTCTAAGTAAGCTTTCATAATTTTATTAAAATTACTCAACAGTATTTTATGCAATAATTTTATTTTTTGTGGTGGGATAGAATACTCTCTGCCTTTTAGTGGTGTTTTTTCTATAAAATTTGCAAAATTCGTGTTGACTTCAAATAATTCCCATTGCGAATTACATACACAGGAACGTTGAATGCACATTACATGATTCAAAAAATTCATGCAAACAAGGCAGTTTTGAAATTCCGGGCACAGAAGGGTTTGTAGTCCTTCGAAATAATTTGTAATCTGTCGATTTCCAGGTATAACTATTATTATGTTCTGAGCATTTATTCTGCCTGCTTCTATGAAATGATTGTAAAACACTTTATATCCTTGACAGGTGACAATATTGCAGTTAAAAAAATGATTAAGGTGCACCCAGTACCGAGAATTCTTTAAATCGGGGGACTTTATGCTATTCATGTAATACTGATCCAATTTTAAAGCACTAAGAGCTGGTTCAGTATCAGTTAACGTAGGCAATACTGACGAATTTAAGCACGCTTTAATGTTATTTGATGCGGCTATTAAATCATCTGGTAAAACAAAGATTAGGTATCAGTTAAATATATAATAAATAAAAGTAACAATTTTTTACCTTTAGTTTTTATCTTTGCAGTTTCTAAAGTTGGTAAATTTAAAAATTGTTGAGTGGCCTTCGATTTAGTTCGTGTAATACCTAAATTAACATAAATGGGAAATGTTTAAATCATCCATTAAAAATAATCAAACCACAACCTTCTAGATTTTGACGTAAAACCTGATCAAATCTCAGTTTAATTCAAGAGTTCTTCAAATGATGCTACTCACCGATTGAAGCAATGATTTTGATTGAACAAAATATTAATCCTGCGATTTAATAACATAGCTAAGTTTCAAATGGGTAGTAACTTGGCAGCAAGGTGTTAATACCTATTGTTAAAGTGCTCTGTTATCAAAGTGTTTAAATTAATATTTTCATATAAAAAAAAATTTCATATAGTACAATAGAATTGATTGGTACAGTGTTATACAAGTTAATAAATTAAAACTAGGAACAAAAGATTTGAAAAAGTGATAAGATATCAACAACAAATATACCGCGCATATGTATGCACGCGTGGAAATAGCATAGTGACTTTGGCGCGAAAAAAGTGCGACGCTGCCAGTTTCTCAAAAAAGACGTAAATATAGGGAAAAGCAGTTGACATTAAATATTCAATAAACAAAAAAGAAGTAAAGTATACATATTGAAAATGGAAAGTATTTTAGGAAAAATTAATGATCAATTAACAACTATGAATGAAATCTTGGGAAAGGCAATGGAAGGTAACAGGATCAACAGTGAAGAAATAAAGCAATTAAGAATGGCAATAGAAAAAAGAGAAGAAAAAACGGAACAGCAACAAATAAAAATAATAGAACTAGAGCAGAAAATTATTCACCAAGAAATAAAAATAGAACATTTAGAACGGGAAATTTAATATGTTATGGAATTCTAGATGAAGAGGGAGAAAACAGAGAAACATTAAACGGAAAATTTATGGAAGTTATTAGCAGTAAGTGACATAAATACGAAGAAATAATAAACGCAATCCAAAAAATCAAGAAGTACAAAGAACCAGGTGGTGATAATGTGAGTGGAGAATTGATTAAGGAAGGAGGACCAGATTTACACAAGAACATATACGATTTATTAGCTAACATATGGAAGACCGAACAGTTACCAGACGAATGGAAAATTGGAATAATTAAACCGATTTTTAAGAAAAGGAATAAAGAAGACTGCCGAAATTACAGACCTATCACATTACTGAATACCACATATAAAATACTGTCAACAGTCCTCTTCAACAGAATAGAACCCTTCAGTGAAGAAATACTGATGAAGAATCAAGCAGGATTTAGAAGAAATTATTCGACTATCGATAATATACAAATTATCGAGCGATGTTATGAATACAATATGGAAATGTACATAATATTCATAGATTACCGGAAAACTTTCGACATTGTAAAGAGAAGCGAAACCATAAGAAGATTAAAAGACACCAAAATTCCAGGAAAACTGTTAAGACTTGTACAAATAACCATGGAAAATACTAAAGCCCAAGTAGAGGTAAATAACAATGGAACAGAAACCTTTGAATTTAACACTGGAGTCAGACAAGGAGACGCCCTATCTACTATATATTTAATATGGCGCTGGATACGGCATTGAAAAACACCCAGAAAGAAAACGACATCACAACCAAACAAACACAATTAAACGCCTACGCAGATGACATCATCATTATAGGAAGGAATATAAAAGCACTAGAAGAAACCTTCACAAAGTTAGAAGAAGAATCAAGAAAAATTGGTCTCCACATACATGAAGAAAAAACGAAGATAATGAAAATAGGACGAAAAACAAACATAGAAACAGGAAAGAAGATAAAAATTGGAAAATTAAAAATAGAAATAGTCGACCAATTCAATTACTTAGGAAGCCTAATAACACCAAATGGAGATATACAGGAAGAAATCAAAAAAAGAATTAGCAATGGAACAAGAGCATCACACGCGATACATCTATTAAAATCAAATATAATTAGTAAAAACACAAAATTAAGGATATATAAGACACTGATAAGGCCAGTTGTCACATATGCAAGTGAGACATGGAACCTAACAACCTGACAAATTACCGGCCAATATCAATTGTTCCCTTTCTTTCAAAAATATTTGAGAAAGCTTTAAAATCTAGAATTACCAACTATTTTGAATCGCACGATCTCTTTAGTAGTAAGCAGTTTGGGTTCAGAAATGCAAAATCAACGACAATGGCTATTAACCGGTTCATTGAACTAGTCAATGAGGGTCTTAAGAGGGGAGAATTTACCGCTGCCACATTTTGTGATCTGAGCAAGGCGTTCGACTGTGTGTCTTTCACCACTCTTGCAATGAAATTAAAACTTTATAACTTCTCACTTTCAAGCATTAAACTGATAAAATCTTATCTTATGGACAGATCTCAAATAGTCGTTACTAATGGCCTAAAATCTGAATTCTGTGAATTACAGTATGGTGTCCCTCAAGGATCAGTGCTGGGACCGCTGCTCTTCCTGGTCTATATTAACGACCTGGAATGCAGTGACCCCAGTGCTGATTTTATTATTTTCGCAGATGATACAACTGTAGTTAAAAGAGATTTAGTTGTGGATAACTTGCAAGTAGGGATGACGGAAACACAGTCGAATGTTGCAGATTGGTTTACGGCTAATCAGCTAAGTATGAACGCATCAAAAAATCAAAAACTCTACATCTCGACTCGAAATATAAAGTTGCATTGTCCAAATGAACCAGTAATGTTTTTAGGAGTAAAATTGGATTCAAAGCTTTTATGGAGTGCCCACATAGAAGGGATATGTCCAAAAATTGCTTCTGGAGTTTTTGCACTTCGAAGTGTAACTCTAAATGTTTCGCCAGAAGTCGCTCGATCTGTATATTTTGCGTGCGTCCATTCTAGGATATCTTACGGTATCTTAATCTGGGGGCATGCCGCTGATGTGTGCCGTGTTTTTTCCCTTCAAAGAAGGGCCATAAGAATCCTTCAGAATTTGCACTATAGAGCTGATTGTAGAATGTATTTCTCCAGACTTAATATCTTAACAGTTCCTTGCCTATATATTTTTGCCTGTTTATTACATGTAAAAGCAAATTTTGGAGATTATGAAACTTTTGAAAATGTTCACTCACATTTAACCAGGAATAATAATAATATTTACACTATTTTTCATCGAATAACTCGTATGAAAACAGGGATATCTTTCTTTGGACCCCTGTTTTACAATAAATTGCCGCTCCACATAAGATCCTTACCAATTAAAAGCTTTAAAACAAAAATCAAAGAGTATCTTATTTCAAAGAGCTTTTACAGTGTTCATGAATATCTATACAATAATTTTGATGATATTACCTAATTATTACTTCTGTAAAGAGAATATTGTTTTGTTGACTTGTGTAAAACTTTGGTTATGGCACCAATAAAGGTTTGTTTGTTTGTTTGTAAGGAAAAAAGACGAAGAAAAATTACTAATATTTGAAAGAAAAACGTTAAGAAAAATTTTTGGACCTACAAAAGAAACCAACGGATGGAGAAGTAAATTTAATTACGAACTGGAAGAACTAATCCAATATAAAAACATAGTACGATACATAAAGGCACAACGAATTAAATGGTTTGGCCGTATCAAACGAATGAAGGAAGACCGATGAACTAGAAAAATAGCAGAATGTAAAATACTACAACCAAAAGGAAGAGGAAGACCGAAAACGAGATGGTACGACACAGTCATAAACGATCTAAGAACAATGGGAATAAAAAACTGGACAAGGAAAATCGGAAACACGAAACAATGGAACTCGATAGCCGAACAAGCAATCGACTATAGAGAACTATAACAAGACAAACAACAAACAAGAAAGAAAATAACGACGACCACCACCAGAACACAAACCAAAGAAAAGAAAGAACTGAGAAAAACAGGAGGGACGAGACCAGCTATCTCCCCCTCTAAACAAGGAAGGCTAAGAAAGCAAATACAGCAGGCAATAACCCACAAAGGGGGTTAAGAAGCCGAAAGAAGAAGATTAATAAAATAGAAATCAAGTTAAATTTTAAAAACGAAGTGGTAAACATTAAAAGATTGTGAAGATTCAAGAAAAACAAATGTAGATCAATATTAGTAGTCTTTGTCAACGGAAGTAAAAAATGCGAAATATTACAAAACGGAAATAAATTAAAAGGAACCAACATAACATTTGGTTAAATAGAGACCTCACACACGCTGAAAATGAAGAAAGAAAAGAACTAATAAAACATATGAAGGAGGCAAGGCAAAGAGGACATACAACTAACATAAAAGGAAAAAAATTAGTTGTAAGTGGTGAAGAGTATGATATTAAAGCATTATTGAATGAGGAACATGAACAAGAAGATCAAAAAATTGAAAAAGAAGAACGAACAGGTACAAAGAGAACTCTAACAGATAGGTCACCAACTGATATTGCGGCATCATCTTCTGGAGGTAATATTAACAAAAACCCTAATCAAGAAAAGAAAATAGAGAACAGTACAAAACAAAAACCGTGTGGTCACACTCGGTCACAGAGCTTATTAGAGGAGTTTTCGCAAGAAAAAACAGAGAAGGTAAATAAAGGAACCTCAACTAACAAGAAAATATAGAAAAAATTGAAATAAAGGAGAGCCAAATTAGAGATGACCGCAGCAAGACAACGGAAAAAGAGAATGGAGAAAACAGATGAAAATATTAAGATAAGAAGAAAAAAACACAAAGAAAAAGAATAAAAAACATATGAAAATCGCAACATGGAATATTTACGCACAATGGTAGAGGTAGAAAAAGCGCAAAGTATTGCCAAACGACCAACCACCTACCAGCATACAAAATAAACATTATGGCAGTTCAGGGAATGAGGTGGGCAAGTGAAAGCAAAATAAATAAAGAAAATTATAGAAGTAAAATATAATATTGGGGTGACCCATAAAAAATGTCGTTTTGCTCTTTTACTCATATTTGAAAATACACCGTTAGAAAACTAGTCAAGTAGGTGAATATCTCTGCCCAATTTACTTTTGTTATTCTTTTATTTCTAAGCTACAACAAACGTCATAGTAGCAGACGAGAAGTATGAAATTTTGCGTCCATTATTGGAAACAAAACGTTTCTGCAACCGCCACAGTTAAAACAATATGTGAAGTGGAAGGGGAGGGAGTAGTGAACATTCGCTCGGCACAACGTTGGTTCAAAAAATGTAATGAAGGAGATACAAGTCTCAAGAGGAAACAAGGTTCTGGTCGGCTTAATGCAGGGGCAGCCTGGGCCGCCGGGAGTCCGGGAACTTTCCCGGTGGGCCGGTAGTACTGAGGCCGGTCAATATTATCAGAAATTGTTCCTATGGTTTTGACTGCAGGTAAATCTTTTACTGACCCGCACCCGGCGACTTCAAAGACCTGTTCGCCGTATTTATTTATTATTATTTCCCTAATTATCTCTTTATTTTGTTTCATGCCGATGCCGCTGATATTATTTGTTTGGTATCTACTTTAATACAATTATTGCTACATTGAAGGTGCGTCGTGCATTTATTTATTAGTTTTCTTTATAAGGTTTAGTCATTGACGTAATATTACGAAGTAGACCCAGCGCGCTTTATCCTGTTCCACAGTTTGTTCGTCATATTTTGACAGCCTAATTATTAGGGCGGCCCATAAAAAATGTCGTTTTTATAGAGCTCTTTTACTCGCGTTTGAAAAACGTTAAATGTGCTGTTGTTATACACCATTAGAAACTAGTCAAGTAGGCGAACATCTCCGCCTGATTTACTTTTGTTATTCTTGTGTTTCTAAGCTACAACCAACGTCAGAATGGCAGACTAAAAAGTACGAAATTTTGATAATTTTGCGTCATCATTAGAAACAAAACGTTCCTGCAACCCCCGCAGTTAAAAAAATATGTGAAGTGGAAGGAGAGGGAGTAGTGAACATTCGCTCGGCACAACGTTGCGTTGGTTCAAAAAATTTAATGAAGGAGATACAAGTCGCAAGAGGAAACAAAGTTCTGGTCGGCTTAATTTGTTGAGTAACAACGAACTGCGAGACTCTGTTGAAGTTAATCCATCTACAAGTACTCGTTAGTTGTCAGCAGAACTTGGTTAATTCAAAGAAATCATACGGCGTCATTTACATCAAATTGAAAAGGCCAATAGACGCTGCAGAGAAGTTCAACATGAATTGACACCAGCACTGGCAGAAAAGTGAGTTGAGGTCTGCAATCGGCTGCTTTCAAATCCATGGGATGAACGTTTTTTTAAACGGATCATTATTTGCGACGAGAAATGGATATATTTTAATAATCCTAACAAAGAAATTCGATGGATTACCATCAGACAACCTGCGTTACCTGTCCCAAAACGAGAAAGGACAAAGGTCATGTTGTGTGTATGGTGGAATTTTCAAAGCCTTATTCACTTTAAGTAGGTTCCTGATGGAAGAACCTTTGACGCCAACCTTTATAGTTAGCAGTTGGACAGGATGCATGATGCTCTACGTCGGAGTTACCCTGGATTGGAAAATAGGGGGCGCGCAATTCTACAGCAAGATAACGCCATACCCCATACTGCTATTGAAACTCGGCAGAAAATCAGAGAGTTGGATTTAGAGCTTCTACCTCATCCAGCTTATAGTCAAGAGTCTTGCAGAAAGATGGCGAAAGACATTGCTTCATAATGGTCTATACTTTAGTGAATAAGAGTTGATGTTTGTTGTTTTATTATTAAATAAAGTTTTCCACAAAAAAACGATATTTTTTATGAGCCACCCTAATAATAGTGAGAGGAGGCCGGTCACTGCCAAATTTCCCGGGCCGGTTAAATTTGCCAGTCCGCCACTGGCTTAATGTGTTGAGTAATAACAAACTGCGAGACGCTGTTGAAGTTAATCCATCTACAAGTACTCGTAAATTATCAGCAGAACTTGGTTATTTCAAAGAAGCCATACGGCGTCACTTACATCAAATTGGAAAGGCTGATAGACACTGCGAGAAGTTCCACATGAATTGACACCAGCAATGGCAGAAAGACAAGTTGAGGTCTGCAATCGGCTGCTTTCAAATCCATGGGACGATCGTTTTTTTAAACGGATTGTTACTTGCGACGAAAAATGGATATATTTTAATAATCCTAACAAAGAAAGTCAATGCATTACCATCGGACAACCTGCGTTACCTGTCTCAAAACGAGAAAGGTTGTCAATAAAGTAGTGGGAGGTAAATAAAAAAATTTTTGCAAACGTGGTTCTTATGAAGCAAGATGCAAGGTAGCTGCTATAAGTTTTAATAATCGCAACTGTTTTGTAGATATCATACAGGAGCAGATTAGTGGAGGTGAAGTAGGGACATATACAAAGGAGTTTTCAGAAAAATTGAGGAAAAGAATTAATAAAACTTCAAAAAGAAAAAGAGCGGTTTTTAATGAAGATGGTGATTACGGTGCTGTGTTGGACTTCATAAGTGATAAAAATGAATACGAACTTGCTGTGGATAAAAATAAGTTTTTAATTGAACTGGTTAATATTAATCACCAGGAAGTATTAAAAAATACCATAGGCCAACATTCAAATCCTGTCTGACAAAAAGAAAGATCCACAAGATTAACAGCTAGTAATTTTGGGTTAGTTTGCAAAATGCGCCAAAATACTAACACTAAAAATTTAGTGAAAAACATGTTACACAAACTGCCTATCAAATCAAAATCCTTAGAGCACGGGATTATAAAAGAACTTGAATCACGGCAAGCATTTATCAGAGCAATAAATTTAGGTGTTACAGATTCTGGGCTTTTTATAGATCAAGAATATCCCTTCATCGGCGCATCACCTGGTGGACTTGTAGGTGATGATTCTATCCTTGAAATTAAGTGTCCATTTTCAGCAAGACAACATGGAATAGAAGAATCCGTAGAACAAAAAATTATTAATTATTGTAAAAAAGTGAATACAGATAATGGTGTTGTAATTAAATTAAAAAGAAATCACAATTACATGTATCAGGTTCAGGGGCAAATGCATGTAGCGCGAAAACAATATTGTTATTTTGTAGTGTACCTATACAAATAAACACCTACATATCAAAAAAATACAATCATAATTTCTGGCTTGAAAACATGCAGGAAAAATTAGTTAAATTCTATTAATTCAGCAGCTAGAAAAAATATATAGAAAATTGAACAAAGAGGCTGCAGACATCAGATTGCGCATCAACCCAACAAAGACAAAATATATGAAGTTCTCAAGACAACATCAAGACAATGAAACAATGGGCGCATTCAGGGACACTCAGCTGCTTAGCTAAGCGGTAATTTAGTGGCCATGGCTTATGCTAAATGAGAGCAAACGGTATTTGGAAATATGGTATTTCCCTGAATAGAACGTCTGATAGTAAGCTGTTTTGACAGTTTGTTATTTGTTTTGTAAGATTAGGTGTTAATTAATATGTTTTTATTCAAATTATTAAGTTTGTGTAACTAGAATACACACCTTACACTTTACATGCGAGCATTATAATATGAATTTAATTTGAGATTAGTTACGTTGTGGTTAAATTACACTTTCCTGTTCCTTTTTTTGACACCGCTGACAAAGTCAGCTAACAAATTATACCCTGAGCGAATTTCTCAGCGGCTTACTGCAAGCTTCTTCACAGCCTGTCTGTTCAGCGACTTTGCTAACTTAGCGCATCAGCCGCTGACCGTCCCTGAATGCGCCCATTTATAGAAATCTCGGGACAAAAGATACAAAAAGTAAACAAGTTCACCTACTTAGGATCAGAAATTAACTGCAAAAACAACTGCAGTAAAGAAATAAAATGATGAATCCAGCTAGACAACAAAGGGTTTTACACATATAAACATCTAATAAACTACAAACTTTTAAGTAAAAAGTCAAAAACGAAGAAATATAATATGTTAATACGACCTATTGTCACATATGATTTGGAGACTTGGGTCATAACATCACAGGACGAACAAGCGCTGTTCGAAAGAAAAGTAATAAGGAAAATATATGGAGGACTAAAAGAAGGAGATACTTACTTTCCGAAGAAGAACTAATATAGAAATAGAAATGCTGTTATAGAAGGCTAACTTAGTAAAATTTATAAAGTCACAAATAGCCCTGGCAGAAATTATCGATATATCGATAATATCGATATTTAATAAAATATCGGAAGACGATATTTAAAACATGAATATCGATGTATCGATAATATCGATAAATATCGATAATATCGATAAATATCGATAATATCGATATTTTCGATAATTTTCAATAATATTGATAATCGATTATTTTAATAATATTGATGATTTCGGTTAAATCGGCAATATCGATATAGATAATAACAGTTTTAATTAATTATAATATAAATAGATTTCTTTGATAAATCAGGTTTGTTGTATTCTCAAGTTTTACGAAATATTCCCGTCCGTTTTCAGGTGTGTAACGTGAATTGATCATTCGTTAGCTTAACAAAAGCTTTGTGCAACCCGCACTTAATTGTGTTTATGCAACAGGTCAGCAAATGAAAACGAAATCAAGCTTTTGGGATTTTCACTTACTAGCTTTAGAGGATTTGTAGAATAAAACCTTTTTTACAACAAAAATCAAACTAGTTTTTATATTCTGGAAACAGGCCAATCTAGACATGGGCCTTATTTTAAATCAATCGTTCCAAACGGTAAAAAATGGACAATTGGCCCTTCTTGAACTCCCACAGATCTATCGAGAACCTATTTTATGAAGAATGATTAATTTTGATCTTAGGTTACTTAAGTATTTGTAATTGATCATTGTTTTAGTGACAGTTAACACAAGAATTTAGTAAAGCAGAATAATTTTACACAAAATGATATAAATTAACCCTTATTTAACAGAAATTGGCTAGGAATGTCATATCTAAAATAATGCATTTTAAACGGGTTTTACAGTTACAGTAATTAAAGTATGAATTTTGAGGTTCATGGGTTCATGCTGCCGCTTTTATTGTGGAAATTTGGAAACGTCGTAAAAATGTTATAAACCTGCACATCTTTCGGAAATATAATACCAAAACCCATTCATAAAAAAAAATTGCAGGGAAGTATCTATTACCATAAAAGGTGCCGACCAGGTCGCCATTGGACTTCATAATTTTAATCTAATTAGGGCTAAATTAGTCCCTTAATACATCAAATAATATTGCCAAATTTCAACAGATTCGAGTAAATATTTTGTAAGATATTAATAAAAAACCGATTTTTTTTTTAAAGTTTAATACCCTGTATCTTGAAAACTATGCATTTCCGGACCCAAGTTTATAGGAACTTTTTTAAATATTTTATGACAAGGAATGACCCCCTGAAATATCTCCGTCTATTTTTCGAACACCCTGTATATTGATACAGAAGTTATTAGTATTAATTAAGTATATTACCGGTATGATAGACCAGTAATTAATTAGCAATTGATATTATTGGTATTAATTACCAATAATTTCGATGTTTATCGATATTATCCATATTATCGATAATATCGATACCCATATAAGAAGAATGTGTTCAGAACGAGATGCATGAGAAATAACCCACTGGAGACGAAGATTAAAAGGCAGGCCCTGCAAAAGATGGCAGGACGAAGCAGAGGAGGACCAAAAAACATGAATATCAAGGAATGGAACAAGTTTTACAGCAACAGAAAACAGTGGCTAAATATTGTGGAACAAGCTAAAACCCATAGAGTTAATATGCTTAAAAGAAGAAAATTATTTATGTAATTAATACGAACATATAATGTTGGCTATACACTTTTATGTAAGAATTTACAAGACATAAAGATGGACTTTGCAAAATTTTTGTTAATTTACCAAATAAACGAAGTCAAGAAAAGAGTTGCGTTTGTTTATTGATGTCTTATTTGCCATATTACATTAAACTTTGTCTTTATATTGAGAACTGCCTAAACATACTGTAACATTTTACACCCCAATTTTACATCGAAACGTTGAAAACTCGAATGAGTTGAGCGATTCAATTCTAAATCAATTCACAAATTCTTCTCATAGAAAACTGTTACTGAATCGAGTGAATTGATTCACTTCAAAGTAAAGACACAATTCACACATTGGTAGAACGGTATTTTTAAAAAGTGATCAAGCTAGATAAAGATGTTTTACGTCAAAACTGAGGTCGTGAAACTAACTTACCTTTAATCTTAGCCTTAACATTTTTTTTATCTTTTTTAAAATTAGGGTTATTTTTCTCATCAAAGAAATGTTCTGGAATAAGATATTCATCTGTATCACTGTCATACGCAATACTCTGATTTACAGGTGATGGTGACTTTGAAATATTCCGAAATAGCTCTTGATGTATTCCTTCCTCTTCTAGCTCATTTAAGAAACGTCTATTTGGTAATGCTAGACAAAACGGTTCAGTAATAACAGCCAAGAAATAAATAACTTCTCAGAATTCAGTAACAATTGCCACTTTGCAAATAAACCTAACTAAATGATACTTACGTTTTGTACTTTTCTGTTGTTTAACTGTAGCAATTATTGTTTTAGCGACGGTTTTGATAGTTTCAATTTTAGCTGGTGGATTTGGAGGTTTGGTTGAATTACGTTTTTTTTTGTTTGTCATCTGTTTTCTTAAAAACAAAGGAAGGTCTTTTTCATTGGACGGTGCACCTAAAGACAATACAATTCTCAATAAATCTAATTAATAGTAGAATTAAATGTTTTCAATAATAATTTTTGACAGGGTTAAAAATATCAGTGCTTTATAGTGAAGAAATTGAAAATAATTAAATATTTACTAGTAGAATACCTACCTAAATGTTCAAGCATAGACATTATGTTACTTACTCTCAGTTATCGTTTCCGATTTCTCTTCTACAACTGTGTTTGGTTGATCGTTTACAGTAGTTTCTGGTAATGCTTCTTTTGATTTAGCTTCGTTTGTAATTGGGGTTGTCACAGTATTGCTTGGCTGAACATCATTTGATTTTATTTCACCTACTAATAAAGAATATTAAGAATACACATGATTATGAAAAAGGAAACAAAACTACTAAAACAATACTTATTTATTGGATCTCAACACATGTTGTTATTTAGGATTATCCAACTAAAATTTGGGATCTTTATTAAGCCAATTATTGCATTATAATTTTACCTCATTTTCAAACGAGAGTAAAATGTCAAATTTTTCCAGATTAAAAATCTCACCTGACTTTATTTATTTATTTATTCATGAACAGGCAGTTACAACTGATAGAGTTCGTATCAACTAATTTATTACATGTGGTAGGTATATAATAATAATATAATAATAATATAATATAATAATAATATGTACTTTATTTAGTAATATTACTAATTTTACATTAATCGTACAAGAGTTTATAATGTCCAATATTTTCTTAAAAACTATTCTTACAGTACAAACTTAATTGTTTCTTAAAATTATAAATATTTGGCGCCTGTTTTATTTCCTGTGGAAGATTGTTATAATATTTTAAACCTTTGTAGAAAAAAGAATTTTGAGATCTCGATTTGGAAAATTTTGGTAATCTAAAGTCGGAGCGAGTTCTGGTATTATAATCATGTATGTCTAAATTGTACATCAATGACTGGGACATGTATTCTGGAAGTAAACAATTTATTGTTTTGTAGACTAATACTAGAGTTTTAAAGTAAATACGCTGTTTTATGCTCAACCACTGCAAGATATCTAACATAAAAATAATTTTAGTAAATTTTGAACACTGCAGTATAATACGCATAGCTTTGTTTTGCTGCTTTAATATAAATGATAATAATAATGTATAACAGCGGTAATATAGGTATATATATATAACAGACACCGTAAACACGGTAAAAGAGGATTGGGGAAGAAGATATAACAGACAATATTTCACTTCACATAACATAACACGGTAACTGTTTCATTTTCTAGGTGTTCATATGTGAATCGAGATGATTTTTGAACAGCTCAATGGTAGTAGAGTTCACAAAGTTTTCTGGTAATGCATTCCAGGGATATAGGTACAACTCTATTTGCTATGAAATGTTTTCTCGGATTTTTATTGAACTGATCTTTTTTAAGTTTATACTGATGTCTTCTCAAGTGAACGTTTTCATTTCTAGTAATTTCAATTCTGGGCACTCATACTGGTTTGTAAGAATTTTGTATGTGTCAATAATATCCATACGCTTTCTTCTCTCTTCCAATGTGGGTAATGCCAGCGCATCAATCCTATCTTCATATTTCAAATTCCAAAAACCCAATGGTAGTTTAGTAGCTCGACGTTGAGTGTTCTCGAGAAGTAGGATGTCCTTGGTAAAGTTCGGCGACCATATGGTGGATCCATACATAGCTTTTATATAGTTTCAGGAACAGATTTTTGGTTAAAAACTTAAAAGATTTCTTGATCACATATAATGTTCTATTTGCCTGCTTAACAACACTCACACAGTGAGCATTCCATTTCAAGTCTTTCGAAATAATAATACCCAAATCTTTCTGACTGTCAACTGGTGTAAGAGTCTCGCCGTCAAGATAATATTGTTTATTGGGATTATTCTTTTCTAGATGAAGAACAGAACATTTTCCTATAGTTAACGATAGCAACCACTTTTTTGTCCAGATTACAATTTTGTCTAGATCTTTTTGAAGTTGATTTGAAAACGGGTTACCAAAGAATTTAGTATCATCCGCGAAAGAAACGACTTTACAGACGATTTGGGCATCAAAGTCGATCATATAAATCGTAAAGAGTAGAGGTCCTAGCACTGACCCCTGCGGTACTCCACTCTGGACTTTGTATGGGTCGGATAATTCTCTTCCCATTCGAACCTTGAATTTCCGCCCCGTCAAAAAGTTTTTTATCCAACCAAGAAGATTTCCTCTAATGCCAATGTGGTCCAACTTTGAGAGTAGTCTTTTGTGCGGAACGCGATCGAAGGCTTTCTCGTAGTCTAAATAGATCACATCGATCGGGTGGTTTACATCCAAATTTGTTGTCCATTCATCTATACTGCTATGCATTTGAGTGTTAGAATAAGTCGTTGGAGTGCTAAAATAGACTAGTAAAATTTACTGTATTGATGTTGGTAGCGTTGAACTGTCAACTGACATACGTCAAAAATTCTTTTTCGTACTGGGATTTGGACTTGTCCGGTAATAAATTTTCTAACCTAAAATTACGCCAACATAAACGTCACCAACCACCGCAAAATTCCCTAGATTTAAAATTTTTATTTTTTAATTTATAAAATGGTATAAAGCGGCAAAATAGAAAAAATAGTATAAAATACTCGTTGCTGAAGGTCTTTCAAGCACTCATTTGTTCCTCAACTCGCCGCTATGCGGCTCGTTTCGGAATTTCAAATTCGTGCTTGAATAGATGCCTTCTGCAACTTGTATTTTAATATACTATTATGACATATTTACAAAATTAACTCACTAGATATTCTACCCTAATTATTTATAATATTAAATCTCTAACTTATAACTATTTACATTTTATTAACAATAAATTTCCATGATTTTAAAAGGTGTCCACAACTCACTCTATTAAAATTCTATCAAAACGATATCATCTCAATACATATCAACAAGTTAGTATGGTGGTTGATCGACCTGGCAGAAAACCATGCTGTGAATTTGGTATTAAGTTATTTCTCAATAGGAAGTCCCGAATATTCCGCACAATGACTTTCTCCATGCTTTTGCATACTTTTGATGTCAACGATATCGGTCTATAGTTACTTGCTAATGTCTTATCTCCTTTTTTATATATTGGAGTTACATATGCCATTTTCCATTCATCTGGCAGTGATTTGGTTTCTAGTGATAATTTCATGGTGTACGCAAAAACACGACTTAGAATACACGGACAACTTTTCATCTGGTCCTGGGGCACTGTTTGCATCTAGTTCAGTAAATATTTTTTGAATAGTTCCGGCATCGAAGGCGATATCAGTTATCTCGTTTACCGATCGGGAGATCGTTTCAATCGTAGGTATATCAGAATCCACTTCTCTCACAAATGATTTTGAAAATTCGTAGGCAAAAATATTTGTTATTTTCTTCATACAATTTGTCATCTCGTTTTTGTTTCCATCCCAAATTGTTGTGGGAACACCCATTTTAATTGAAGTTTGACTCTTCGTATATTTATAAAATTTTTTCACATTTTCATTTGTCCCTAGTGCCGCTTCATATGATTTCCTTTCGGACAAGGATATATCCGTACATTGGTTTCTCAAAGCTTTGTACTCATTATATGCCTCATCGGTGTTCAGTATTCGATACCTGTCCCATGCTTTCCTCTTTTTTTAATCAATTTTTTTGTTGGGATATCGAGGGTTTACAAATATTTATTCCACTGTTCCTTGAAAACGGGATTTTAGTAAGTACATTTTGGCTATAGATTTTCCGAAATTTCTCCCATGAGTCCTCAATATTTTCGGCGTGTATCAATTCTTCAGATAGATTATCACTTAATATATCATTTATTTCTGCATAATTTGCTTTCCAGAAGTTTCTTCTAGTATCAGTTTTATTGTCTGGATGTGAATTTACATTTTTATCATTAAACTGAATTTTTGCTATCAGTGTGACATGATCACTTTTTCCTACTGGTGGATAGTAGTTTAAGGTTGAAATGATTTCCTCTTCGTTTAATCAGGGTTTACACAGCAATTTTTCACTTTCTTACACTACGAAACTCAGCAATTAGGAAATACCTTTATATATTTATTTATAACTCTAACTGCTTTATTAATTTATCAAGCAAATTACTTGGTTTTTGGATGCCTAGAAATCTCTTATGCAATATCTGCTTAAGCATACTTCTGAAGTTGGGTGAATGTTATTCCAGGTCATACAAGTTCAAATTTAGGAACTTAACATGGAAAATATATTAACTGCAATTCTTACTCATCATTCTAGTAGGTACCAAACTGATAGTAAGTACCTACCTACCCTTGAATAGGGAATTTTTTTTATGTACTTGGGTTTTCACTATCAATTATTTTTTAATAAGCTAAAAAATTCTTCAGAAGCCATACAATCAAGGGGAGGACTAAGACAAGCATGCGTATTACGTCCAATACTATTTTCGATAATATTAGATGATGTCATAAAAGAATGTAAAAAGGAGACGAAAAGCTACACACTTGGCAATTGGAGTATGAAAAGGGTGACATGAAGAGAACTAGAAAGAACATAAATGACTTACAAGACAATCTAGACATATACACGGAGAACTAAACAAGAAAAACCTACAAATAAACACAGACAAAATGAAGACGATGATGATAAGCAATAAGAAAGAACAATGCCAAATACAATTAGAACAAGTCGAGAAATTCAGATATTTAGGATCAATACTGAACTTTAAAGATGCAAGGACGGTACAGTGGTAGAACCCCAGGCTAGCGTTGCACTAGTCCTTGGTTTGAATCTCACAGTTGGCAGGATTTTCCTGCAGTCTGGAGGTCGGTATCGAGTCCTGGTAACCACCAAATTAACGACACTCTCCTCCGGATACAGGTCTAAGAGGCAGAGTTAACAAGGTCCAATACGTACAAATACTATACACACGGTGCAGTATGTAGGATCAACCGGCGCACCAATCACGTAACCCACAGAGTCGGGCCGGGTTGTACATTGCACGCATAAAGCCTCATATGTTAACGCACCAGCCTCGACACAGAAAGGTATTAGAGGTTAACAATAACAAACAAACAAATTGAACTTTGAAGGTAAAACAGAAGACGAAATTAACGGAAAGACTCGGAAAAACAGGAAAGCTATTCAATGCAGTAAAGACTAAATTCCTAAGTACAAGGGAAGTGCCAAAACAAGTAAAAGTGGATGTATACAAGAAAGTAGTAACCCCAGTGTTAACTTATGCTAGTGAGTTATGGACGACATCGACAAGAAATATAAGCCAGTTAACAAGATGGAAATGAGGTTTTTGAGGAAACTCATGCGCACACCACGGATAGTTTGCTTTCTTTACCGGGGTACTTGTCGGACAGATCGGAGAATTCGGAAATTTAATTTACCGCTTCTTACGATTCAAATTTTACACACCTCCTGATTGGTTTGTTTAAATGTCTCCGTCAACTTTCCGGACAAAATTTCAGAGTCTGAATGCACCTTGACTCATCAGTCTGTCCCTTGGAATCTGAGGGGGAGGGGGGACAAAGATTTGACAAAGAAATCACTATCTAAAAATCAAATAAAATTGAAGATTGCAACCTAAAATGCCAGCTCCTTAATATCAGAAGAATGATTCATAGAAGTAGAGAATGAATTACAAAGAATATTTGAGCATTTTAAAGTCGGGACATATTTTCTATTGCATGGGAACACAAGATGATTCCATTGGAGGAGTCAGTTCTTCATAAATAAAAGCTTGAATTGTCCCAAAGATAAAAATCTAAAGGATTTAGGTCTGGGGACCTTGGAGGCCAAGCAGTGGGATCCCCACGATCAATCCATTTGTTGGTGTAATGCATGCTTAGCCATTCGGTTACTTGTTTTCTATAGTGGGCTGGGGCGCCATCATGCTGGCAGCACACTTGTTGCCGAATGTGAAGTGGAGTGTCTTCCAGCATCTCATAAAGTCTTCCATCTAGGAAAGTAGCATATCGTTCTGCAAGCGATCTTCAAGAACTTCGATATCAAGCAACCGACTGTTAAAAATGCCAGTCCACGCATTAACACTAAAGCAATGTTGAAATCTTGTCTGTACGATGGCATGGGGATTCTGGAGTAACCATAGATGGTAGTTGCGGGCAAAATTAAGACCATCGTAAATTGATCCTCATCGGTCCACAGTATTCTATCTAAAAAATTTGAATCTTCGGTAATTTTACGTGGCAACCAGGTGCAAAACTCCACACGTTGGCCATAATCTTGTGGTTGTAGTGCCTCAACTCTTTGAATGTGATAAGGATGCAATTCTTCGCGTCCACACAAAGCTCTGCGAAAGGTGGAATTGCGTTGCGCCTAGTACTAACCGTAGGATTGTCCAGAACTACATCGATTACATTTTCTTCATTGTTGACATTACCTTCTGCAGTGTGATTACCAGCATTATTAACAGCAGTTGTACCAGTCTCACAGAGTCTTTGAAAAGTTGAAAGGGTTGCTGTAACCATATGCGAAAACAGAATCGGCATATTCAGCTGCACTGAAACTTGGCATTTTTTCAACAAACAACAATATTGTTAATTATTAACTTTATTATTTTACAGCAAACAATTAATTGTAAAATATTAACTTTGTCAACAAACAAGTGATTATGAATTATTAATGGACTGTATTTTACTTTTTCAATGGTAACTAGATGTAAGGATTTACTATAATGCTTTTAAAATTTTGATCTCTTATAGTTCCGTAATGAAGTGAAATAGGACCTAGGTTCATATAACAGTTTTTACTTAAAATGACCTTCCCAATAAAATGACGGAGTATGTTACACACATTATGAGTCACCCTGTATTTTAATACGAAGAATTTTCTGTTTCTGTTTTCTGTGTCTACGCAAATTCTTGGAGGTAAGGTAATTTCACTGTAAATACGGTAATACGAATTCAGAGAGTTGGCAACCCTGATCCTGATAGAATTAGTTAGAACTAAATCAGCTGTTATTCATTTGTTTTGTAAACATGAATGAATAATTATTGTTATATGAGTGTGAATAGTATAATACAACACAAATGAATGACTAAAGTAGAATTACTGGTTGTAAGTCAAAACATTTAACAATGTTTTGTTATGAGTTGTGACTCATTTAAAAAGGTAAACCATACGCAAATCAAGAATTACAAGATTTATAAAGGCTACCACTATTCAGATATTTTAGTTAAAATGAAAATAATATTTTGTTCACCTATTTTATCCTTTGCTTCCAACTGTTTTGGCAAAGAAGTTGAAGATTGTTTTGGCAAAGAAGTTGTAGATTGTTGAGTATCTTTTACTCCCAAGTAGAAGTATGCGTTGTCTAAATCATCTAGCAACATGTTTTTAAAATTACGAACTCCACGTAATAATAAGCTTACCGTTTTCCCTAGTTTTTGATCTCCTTCTTAAAACAGCTGCTTGATCTTTATGATCACTTTTTGTACTAGCTGATACTGTCAATAGTGATTTATTCAGTCTATCTTCAACAGAGGTTTGAGTAGATACTGAAGTCATTCGAACCATTTTTGGTTTCGTCTTTGCACAACCTAAACACATAAGTATAATTTATTACCAATAAGTAGTAATTGTAGGGGTTGATGCATACCTTTGACTCTACTGGAAGAACAGGCATGTTGTTTATTGTTATCCGCCGAATCATCTTTGGTTCCTTCTCCTGTTTGAGCAGCAACACTGATTTGTGTTTTATTGGAGGTTTTTTCTTTTTTAGATTTTTTCGGTTTCATATTAATTTCCTGGATGCACTTTTTACATTTTTAAATATATTGGAACTAAAATGAAAAAAGGAAAGTGTTTAATTTTTATTTAAATAAAGAAGTCTTACTTAATTATCAATTAAATTTTAAACAAATCTAGGATAATGGGTTATTCAAGTGATAATGAAGGAATGGTAGATCAATGTCTAAACAACTGCTTGAATAATTTTATTTTAAAACTAATCCAACAGCTTATCTGTTTCGCAAAGTTAGTCATATTATTATTGTTTCTTTTAAATATGTACAAGGCATAATGGTTTCAATTTTCTTGCTCGGAGAGCTCAATAGTCTCATATTATTCTAACATCGGTGATAAGAAACTGTTATCAAAATGAAATTCTAAGAAATACAAGCGGATTTATTATCTTTCAGATATTAATGAATAAATTAAATTAAATTAAATAATCAAGATTGAACATTACTATTTAACATCAGGAGTACACAATCTTTTTGCATAGGACGAGATACCAGACACCAGATACACATTTGTAAAGGAAGAGGTGAACCGGTAAAAATTTGCAACAATAGGCTTTGTGATGAATGTCAAATACAATTTGGTTTCGCTCCATGACATGTTGAGTTTGTGGGTAAATTCTATATTGTACAAAAGGTGGGATTAAAAACTTGCGGGCCAATTTATGATGACCCTTGATGTAATATACTACTTAAATAAAACATATACACATAAGATAAAATGTATAAACTAACTATAAAGCGTGCTTTAGCCATAATAGTAAATATTCTAGGAGGTTGTAGTATTAATCATTTTATTTGTCTAATTCTTAACTACGCAGAGGTTGAAACTAGCGCAACTGATTACGTAATGCTGGTCCAGTGCATTGGCTATCCAAATCGTCAGTTTTTTTATGTTTGGTTTGTGGAAGTGAATGAAAAGAAAAATATACACATAAAAATCGAATTGATCAGCCGATTAAACAATGCCAAGATGACCTCCACTCCGAAGAACAACATAATCAGAGTCTGACAAAAAGCACTGAGTAGTGTTAACATGTAATAACTTTTTTATTTATTTAACTGAGACGAATTATGTGTATGTAATTGTAAACTTAACAGTTGTGAAATTCTTCTTCTTCTTCTTCAGCTATTTATCCCTTGGGTTTGCCGTCTTTTGTTTCTATAAATCTCTTACTTGGCAATCTTCTTCCTTTAAAGCTCCTCCATTGTCATTTTTATGTATGTCTCTCAACCCATCCTTGGTCTACCTCTCCCCCTTCTTCGTCTTTGAGACCATTGCATCAATTTCTTCGGCCATCTAGCATCTGGCATCCATCGGACATATGCCCATACCATTCAAGCACCCGATTTTCTAGGGTTTTTGTTATTGAACACGTTCTTCCCATCCTTCTTCATATTTCCTCAGTCCTTAATCTATCTCTTCTTGTGACACATAGACATCTTTCCATGTGGTACAATTCTACTGTCCTGATCTTATTCCTGACTGATGTTGATGGTGGCCACAGCATGTATGTATGTATGGCTTGACACTCCAAGTCAGCGTTTCATCGCTTCTTATAGCTTTCTAGATCTTTTGAGGTGGATCAGTCCCTGTCCAGTCTTCATTCAATTTGTTTGCTTATTTTTCCCCATAGTTTTCTGTCTCTGACTTTCTCATCTATATTTTCGATTCCTATATCTCGTAGGTCTTGTTTTAATTCATTCAGCCATCTCAACTTTGGTCTTCCTTTTTTTCTCTTTCCAGCTGGTATCCAATTCATTATTATGTTCGTCATTTTTTGTTGTTCTGCCCTCATCACACGTCCAAGCTATTTAACCCTCTGATGCTTTATTTTCTATACGATATCTTCTTCTAACTCCTGTGCTATCTCATGGTTCATTCTTATTCTGTACTCATTTTCTGTAACTTTGACTGGTCCTAGTATTGTTCTGTAAATTTTTCTTTCTATCGTTCTTAATTTTTCTTCTTCTTTCTAGGTCATTGTCATAACTTCCGCCCCATACATTGCTACTGGTCTTATTAATGTGTTATAAATTCTTAATTTAAATTTCTTAGAAATAATTTTATTTTTTAATAACTTCTTATTGGCGTAAAATGCTCTATTTGTAGCTACTATTTTGTCTCTTATTTCCGCTTCTCTGTCCCCATCTCTAGATATCATGACTCCTAGGTATTTGAACTTATCGACTTCTTGATATTCCGATTGCCTATTTTTATTCTTCCTGTTCCATCTTTCTTCCCTATTCTCATAATTTTTGTTTTGTCCTTGTTTATTCTTAGTTCAATTTTCTGTCCCCCCGTTATTATTAATTCTAACATATTAATTAGTATATCTCTTCTCTTTGACATTAATACCACGTCATCCGCGTATGCTAGTAATTGCCCTCCCCTTGTTCTTGGTGGCCACAGTTCAGCCCTATATGTGTATTACAAAATTTTCCACTATACTATAGAATAGTCGTTTTTTGGTTTGGTGGCTAATATTTTCCCCCCAAAGCAGACAGTGTAAGATTATAGTTATCCTCGTAGATGTGTCTTTTTCACATGTGCCTGTTGAGCTGATGATCGTTCCAAAGTATTTAAAGGTATTACACGTTTTGGTACCCTGGTTGTCCACTCTTAGATTTTATGCCTTCCTTCCTATGCACTTGTTGAAATTCATTTTGAGGCCCCATCTGTTATACTCTTCCTTGAGTTTTCTGAGCATATATTTCGTGTCCTCCTCATTCTGCGCCAGTACAATCTGGTCATCAACAAACAGTAGAGAGTATTTTAATTCCCATTCCTTCACATCTACGACACCAAGCTTGCTGTGCTTGTTATATGTAAATATTAAAGAGTAAGAATGATAGGCTGCATACATGTTTGATGCACTTTGATATGTTTATAGGTCTTGTTGTCTTATTTCTAATTTTTATTTTTGCATGGTTCTTACCAAGCCTACCTGTTTTTCTCTTCTTTTCATTTCTCCTTATAGCCTGCCATATTTCACCTCTGGGCACACTATCATAGGCCTTTTTCAGGTCGTCTGTAAAGGCTGTATGTGCCTATTTGTTTTACTTTGTTTTTTTCTATTAGCTGCCTAACACAGTGGATGTTGTCTAAGTATGATCTTCTTTCCCTGAAACCACTTTGTAGCCGTGGAGGGTATAACTTTTTATCTCTTTTTTTATAAGTTGCAGTAATAGATTCCATTCTTGAGGAATGTCATTCCCTTCCTTGATCTTATTGAATATCTATTTTAAGTATTGTATAACTTTAATTCCTCTGTACTTGAGGAGTTCCATTCCCCGGTCCTGGTGCTTTCTTGTTTTTTGTTTTTCTAAATGCTTCATCATCTTCCATCTGTATCCTTATATTTGTCTCCGTGTTCTTGTAATAAATTAGAGTAATGCTTTATCCAGTGCTTTGGAGGTATAATTTGTATTATTCATCTGGTGTTGTTATTATTCCTAATTTTTTTAAATTGTTTTCCATGCTTCTGCTTACTTGTTGTATGTTAATGTGTTTTCGATATTGTAACAAAGGCGAATGTACTAATACATTAAATTTTGTAAAACAAATTCAAGTACGTAAATATTTAAATAATCATAACCCCAAATTAAATATCTAAATAATAACAACATTAACATTTAAATTTAAATAAATAAATAAACAATTGAAAGTCTAATTAACTGTAAATTAAATTTTAGATGTATTTTACATGAAATATGTTTTAATTTTGCTAATAAATTTATGATATGGTCGCAAATCAGTTATCTATTATAATTATAATAATCGAGAAGAACAAAATCACAGTGCCTACAAACACATTACATTACTCATATTCAAAATTTCAGGGGACGTGTATATAGAAATTTAAAGAAAATAACAATATAAGAAGCAGAGAACGAAGAGGGGCTGTAGCAGGGGAGGAAGAGGAGAGAGACATTGAGGTAGAAGAAATAGAAGAAGCTATTAGTCAGATAAAAGTGGGAAAGGCAGCGAGTAGAGATGAAATGTTGCCAGAAATGGTCAAGTATAGCGGAGAAAAGGCAAATCAATGGATAAAGGAAATATGTCAACAAGCTTGGAAATGCGATAAAATACCCGAAGACTGGAATAAAAACATCATAGTGCCTATACATAAAAAATGTAATACAAACGAATGCGATAATTACAGGGCCATATGCCTGTCATCCATAATACAGAAGATTTACTCCCGAATTCTAGAAAGAAGGCTAAGGGAGGAAGTAGAAGAAGAGCTAATGGAAGAGCAAGCTGCGTTTAGACTAAGAAGACAAACTCAAGACCATATATATGTACTGAGAACAACTATGGAAAAGAGGCTAGAAAGAGGAAATCCACTATACTTGGCCTTTATCGACATACAAGCAGCATTTGACACAATTCCCAAACAAAGTATATGGAGAGCACTTACACAACTACATGTAACAGATCAACTTTAGCAAGCTATAAAAAGACTATACGAACAAACAAAGGGAAGAGTCCATATTAAAGGGTTTGAATCGGAAAGCTTTAAAATGGAAAAAGGAATAAAACAAGGAGACTCGCTCAGCCCACTTCTGTTTACAGCAGTAATGAATCAGATAATATACGAATGTAATGAGCCGAGATTTGGCGTGAAACTAGGAAACTGAAACTTACAAACAATAACGCTACAGAGCCTTGTATACGCGGACGACATAGTACTACTGGCCAAGTCAACTGACAACTTACAACAAATAGTCAGTAAATGGAATAGAGTGATAGAAAGATGGGGAATGAAAATTAACACAAACAAAAGTAAAGTAATGCCCATAACAAAGAAAGAAACACCAGAAAACACACAAATACTATGTAGTGGAAAATAACTAGAATGGGTTGAAAACTATGAATACCTGGGAACAATATTATCAACAAGACTGGAACAATAGAACAAGAAATACTAAATAGAATAAATAAAGCCAGTAAAGTATACTATGCGTTAAACAAAATAATAATTGCCAAGAAAGAAGTGAGCTTGCAGACAAAACTCAGAGTTTACGACAGCATATATGTACCAACATTAACGTATGCATCGGAAAGCTGGACAGTACAAGATAAAATAAGAAGCTAAATAATGGCAGGGGAGATGAAATATCTAAAAGGAATAATGCGACGAACAAGAAGAGATCGCATAAGTAACATGAGAGGAAGTAGGCATTAACCCATTAGTACAGAAAATAGGGGACCAGCAGTTAAAATAGTATGGGCATGTAGTAAGAATGAGTGCAAACAGATATCCGAGACAACCATTGGAAGCAAGGCCAGAAGGAAGGCGAAGTAGAGGCAGACCACGTGAGACTTGGGAAGAAAGTTTAGAGAAAAGAGTGATGCAACGAGGAAAAGCTATTCCGGAAGTGGATTGAGGACACGACGCTGTAAGGCATAGGGGAAAGGAAAAGAAGAGAAGAATAATTAAATAATGAACGACTGCCACCTTGCTGGTACTAAATCAATAACGCTCCCTTTTGGCTTTTGATTCAGGTCTATAACGGTACTTGGTAGATCAACTGATTGTCCCAGCACAGATGTTTGACTCCTCCGAAATGTTTATGTATTGAAAAGTGACTGAATGTCAGGAAGCTTGTAAAAACCACAACAATAAATCAATGTATTTCGGTAACTAAGTTGACAACCAATATTGTCAAGCAAGTCTTTCACCGAGGATAGCAACTTCATTGTCAAAATACATGGTTGATTTGTTAATACTTTGTTGTGGTTTTTACAGGGTTTCTAACGTTCAAAATGGATCAAAGCACAGGCTAGGTTCTTTGGCATGAATGAATTAAACACATTTACCATCCAAGTAATTGCGTTCTGTATTATTCAAATAGTCATAAACAGAAAGTATATAGCTATGTTATTTACAGTTCATTAAGTGCTTATAATCACTTTGTATGTGTCAGTTTCTACAAACTTCTTCTATCAAAAATTAGACACATGTTTATAGGCATTTTTATCCAGAATAATCGAAACCCATCTCTTCTGCAATACCTACCGTGTTTAGTAATTGATTAGCAGAGGTTGTAATTGTATGAAAACAATGAGCTAAAGTTAAAACTAATACCTCAAAAAAAATGATTTATTAGAATAAATACAGGGGTGTTTGGAGCCAAGTTACTTGAAATTTAATACGTAATTTCATGATGTCACCTCTTATTACTGACTATTTGCTTGTTACTTATGATGCTTGTATTAACTTCTCCAAATTCATATTTATTTAAAGGTAATAGTTGTGTACATAAAGTCCGAGACATTTTAACAAAATTTCTAAACAAAGATTAGTAATCTATAAAGGAGTAAGGAACGTCATACATATAAAGACAACATGCTTTAGGTATGTATAAACATAATCAACTTAGTACAAACATTTCATCGTTTGTAAGTTTAAATAATTTTTGTATAATACACAAGCAACGTAAAATACTCTGTCAGATTTGCTCAACACATAAAAAAATGAATTAACTATTATATACTCCTATAGTTGGTTATAAAGAAACTATAATTGAGAGTTAGTAGATATCTTGTTAAAATAAGCAACAGTTAGAAATATAACAAGGATTGCTTACATTGGAGGTCTTCAGATAACATTCTTGCATTCAGATTAAGCACTATTTGTTGGTACGTTTAGTTTGTAACAGCTATTGCTCTTGCATAAAAAATTCTTCATAATTTACTGCCAAAATCGAAATGATAAAAAAGCACCTGCACTAAACTATTAAGTAGTTTTAAACTATTCTTCAGTAACGAACCTGCTCAAATAATCAAATTCTGTACAATCCCTTCCACACATGTTCTTAACCAGTGCTACCACAACTAATTTGTCACAAATTCACTCAATCCACCGTGATGAAAAAACGTACTAACCAAAATTGTCTAGAATTAAGTGATGCATCGGACGTAAATTACATTTTATACGAAAAGTTTGCCGTTGTTTACTCCGTACTCTTATTTTGCACTATTTTACTAGGTAATGAAATTATATTTATGACAAACCAAATAAAGTTGGTACTTCAGGAACAGTTTAACTCAACCCTGCAATGTGGCGCTATCAAGCGGTGATTGTATGAACTGTTCGCATGAATGAAAGCACCGCCCACTTGAGTATCTTCTTGGAAACGTAGTAAAAACACGTGCTTGGTGGTGTTTTGATTTCAGTACCGTCTTTAGATAACGATTAAAGGATTAAAATGTATTTATGTATATGTATTATTCATTACCTAAAGTTGATTTGTAACTGTTCCAATTTCCTGTAAATAATTATTTTTTATATTGCAAAATTAAATAACGAAAGCAAATTTATTATGGGATTTCGTTTCTATTGGCCGTTAGGCGTTAATTAGTGTCGTACGATTTTCTAAACGATGATTTGAAATGGGCTGAAATAAAAAGGAAATTAGGATTAAGAAAAAGGAAATTAATATTATTGAGATACATGGTATTCGCAATCGCAAACCTGGACGCACCGCACCCTGCGAGTAAATAAACACCAACGAAATACCCCGTGATCAAGAAATATTGTTTCAGTTGGTAATATAAATTTTAGTTAAAATAATTGATAACAGTTTTAACTTCTACTTCCTGTAGTTGGCAGTGGCTTTTCATATTATCATTTAATTAATTTAGGTATATAAAATAACACAACACAAATCGAATTACATATTTAGTTTTGGTCCGTTTCTGTATGTTTTGTAGATTTGCATCAATAAAACTCACCAGTATTATTGTAATTCATCGCATTATCTACTAATTGACGTGCTCTCAAATTAAGTAACACATACAGAGGTGTGAAAATTATTAGACTTAGCCAATTGTTTTTGATTTTGTTATGTTTTTATGAATTTTCTGCCCACTGTTCCGTTCACCTTTTTTAAGGATTAAACATATGTTTGTCCTTTTTCCAAACTACGGTATCCCAGAAGAATGATATTCCATTATTTTTTAATGAGTTGGTAACACTGAACGGTTTGCAGGCCGGCAGGCCCAATTAACTGTTCTATTCATTTTGATATTCGGTAATTTCTTCGTGTGTCGATGCAATTTTTTTTTTAATATTTCCGACCTAGTCTGTATGGTTTATGTGTTTTATTGAGTGTTCTGTCACTGTTTAAATTGTTGAGTTTTAAAGGCGCGGGGAAACTATCTGATCTATCTCCAGAAAGAACGGACCTTGGTTGCCTGTCTTTTAAGTGAAGCAACATACTCTCAATGAGAAACAGCAGCAAAACTCAAAATTTCACAAAAATCTGTCTCCTGGATCAATGTTTCTATCAAAGAGGAGAAGACTCTTTCACCAAAACGGAAGGGAAATTGTGGCTGAAAACCCAAAATAACACCGAGAATGAACAGGGAACTTGTACAGATTGTAAAATCCAACAGGGGAGTACCTAAAAGCAAGAACATTTCGAACACCCTGAAAACGTATGGGGTGGAAGTAAGAAGTAACAGCGTCTCTTGTTCGCAAACTGCTTTGTGCAGCGGGTCTTCCAGCTGGGAGGCCACGCCAAAAGGCCAAACTCAAGCCAGAATGGCTATGAAAGATTGATGTGGGCCAAAGAAGTTTAAGAAAAGTTTGACAACGATTGGCGTGTTTCACAGTTTTGCTTTCTGGTCCTCTAATGTTTTTGTTCTTTCCAAAATCCCTTTCAGGTTGTATTTTCTGGTGAGTCAATTTTCTCAATTGGTCAAGAGAGTGGACAATGTGCTCGCAGATCACAATAAGAGGAATTTCACCCTTAGTGTATCGTTCAGACAGTGAAGCATCCAACTTCAGTTATGGTTTGGAGTTGCATGTCACTTCAAGGAACTGGTACGATGAGACAGGAACAATACAAAAATGTCCTTCGAAATCGTCTTTTCTCTCAACTGATAGATTGGTTTCCGGCGGGTGATACAGTTTTCATGCAGGTTGGCGCGCCTTGCCACAAAGCAAGGCCCATCATGAATTTCTTGGCAGAAAACGAAGTGGTAGTCCCTCCTTGGCCAGGGAACAGCCCAGATGTCAACCGTATAGAAAACCTCTGACTCATTGTGAAAAAAAAAATTGAAGAAGAAGACCATTACAAACAGGACGGAGCTAATTGCACAACTCATCCAGATTTGGCACCGAGGTGCAGATATTAAAGAAACCTGCATAAAACTCATGGAAAGTATGCTAAAAAGAATCCAAATGTTAATTAAGAAGAAAGGATATCATATAAAATATTGTAAACAGTTTCTACAAATAAAAATTATATACAACAGTTTTTCAACAAAAATCTGTCTAATAATTGTCATACCTTTGTATACCGGGTGATTCACGTAAGACGCACCCCTTAACAACTGGAATAGGCAACCCAACTTACAATTTCATAAATAACCTTGATCTATGTTAATCCTCGTATGGCGGGTTGCATTTGAAGCTTTTGAGGGGCGCGTCTTACGTGAATCACCTGGTATATGCACAAAAAATCCCCAAATTTTGTAACAACTGAAACAGCATTTTTTAATCACGTTCTATCAAATTCAGGTTGTGCAAATCGATGCACAGTAAATTCCCCAAATATTTATTACCAACTGCAAAAGCATTTTTTGGTCGTTCTGTAGTATAAATAATAATCGCAGACAAAGTTTATAGATATGTACGTACAAATTGAAGCATAAATTATTTATTTATATACAAGCTGATATTATACATTAATTTTCAACATTCGCTTTTTACATTCATATACAATAAATTACATTAATATACAATTCTATCTAATATAATATGACTAATAATTTCCACAGACGAGATCAATGTTTAAACATTTTAGCAATTTTCAAATACACCGTGGTATAATTCAAACACTTTTATTTGAAAACGCAATTTGCCTATGGTTCACTACGAAATGACTAGAACACACTCGCATCTTTAATAATTTACATTTTTTTTACAAAGTTCATTAAAATTAAATAATTCTAGAATTTTAGATTGATTAGAAAAATACTACATATTATCACATGAAAGTTAGATTAATACTTACAAAATTTAAAGATCTAAAACTAAACATTCTTAAAATATAAAACCTAAGTACATTAAAAACTAATATTTTCATCTACTGAGTTTGAATAACGGGTTAGATGAAATTAATAATTAATTAAACTAAAACAGACTAGATATGACTAGAAAATACGATATTATTTAATATTTAAAAATATTACTTAAATTTGTACTGGCGCATTTCCCTTACTAACTTAAAATTAATTTTTAAATTTATACTTAGCTTATAGCTAAAAAGAACTTAGATTTATAAGCGAAATTAAGCGATTTTTTTAGTGCAGACTTTACAGCTTTAAGCTTATTGCAAGTCTTCCCATGCCCGCACTTAACACAAAAATAGAAGGAACAAACGTTAATTTATTATTGTGCGAGCACCGTTTCATTTACAAAATCAGATCGTTGCTCACGTATTTATTTTTTATAATAAATGCAATTTAAGTTTTTTTAATCCTTAATTTAACGAAGTTACAAAGAAAAGACTTAGTTTGCTACGACTAGAAATTAACCTGACTAATACTTGACTAGAGTAGGTGATTCTTTATTTTTAATTGTTAAGTTGTTTTTTTATACATATAGAGAGGCAATGAAGATTAAACTTATTTAATATTTTTTTATTTTTTGGTTTGAAGTTATTTTATGATCTTATTAATTACAGTATAGTGACTAGAATTCGTGAGTAAATGACTAGATTCATAAATTAATTACTTATTTTGTTCATACAAAAAATAAACTTGTACAAAAAATTGTAATTTCTTATATTTTCACAACCAGCGAGTTGTTTTGTTTAATGCCTTACAGAATTCGTTTTATTTACAATTGTTAAATGATTGCGAATTAAAATTTATTTCTACAGAGGACTGAATGCTTAATAGCTTTATCTCTAAATCTTTAGACTAGGTATTTATCTTCAAAAATACATTTTTGACTAGGCATAACCAGATTTTCCAGATTGATTAAAAATAATGACTAGGAAAGCGTTCACATATTTCTTAATTTAATAGATAATATGTATTGAATTAATATTCGTACTTTTTAATAGGTTGAAAATACTAATGTTGGGACATAAATTGAGACTTAAAAATTAATCTAACATACGATTTTTTTAATTAAGATTATTGTGACTAGAAAAATACTGATGACTAAAATAAGACTAGAATTAGACTGAATTTTGAGTGTCTAATATACAGTGTGTCCCAGGATTGATGTTACAATAGGTGCGATGGAATAAAAATGTTTGAATATTATTTTAAGATTGTGGGATTAAGTCCTGTTTGGTTTGAAGAGAATTTTAAGACTATTTTCAGTTTATGAAAAACAAGTCGGCCTTGACATTGAAACGAAAACTATTTTCTTTTCAGGTAAAGTACCCTTTATGTTTAGTCCATCGCACCTATTGTAACATTAATCCTGGGACACACTGTATAATTAAATTAAAATAAATAAATAAATAAATAAGTAAGTAAAGATATTGTAAATGGGATTATCTCTGGACTGAATATTAGTAAAATACTTCGACTTCTAAACTTTTCTCGTGGTATTATATTGAATAAAATACTATTAAAAATAAATTGCAAAATCTGTAATGACTAGAAATAAGAAGTTGACTAGGCCTTCGTTACTCAATTAAAAGTCTAATTATAACAAAAAATTGGTTAATATAAAATCTTGCCATTTTATATTTAATTGATATAACCGGCTTTACTGCTATCAATTTACATGACTAGGAAGGATGCATCTGATTAAATATCTAAAATCAGTTTTTGGAATTTTTTTTTTTTGAAAATAATTGCATAATTTAAAAAAGCAGCTATTAAACATATATTTCTTCTAATTGAAGAAATGTATGTGACTAGAAAAAAATCTGACTAGAATTAGCATAGAACCAGTTCTACTGCTATCCATTCGCATGACTAGAAAGCACGTATCTTACTAAATATTTAAAAATCAGTCTTTGTAAAAAATGTTTGAGAAATACTTGTAGACTCCTGACTAGAATACGCGTGACTAGAAAAAAATCTGACTAGAATTAGCATTTTCTTTATAATATAATGAAGTTGTTATACATATCAATGACCAATGACTAGAGACTAGACTAGAAAAGAATATTCTCAGTACACTTTTTTGAAATTAATAAATTAATGGACTTATAATACAGCGAGATATTAAATATCAAGATTAATGAATATCAATCAATTAATTCAGCAGATATTTCCTATTATTTATGATATGTAAATTAATTTTTAATGACTAGAAATTACAATTAAGACTAGGTTAGATATGACTAGAAAAGAATTAATAAATGAAAACCCTGATACTAAGCCCTATTTTTATTGATTTGTTACAAGAAGCCCCTTCAAAGTTCTTTTAAATACCTACTGAGTAAAAAGAAGTTTTACTTCCGTGGAAGGGAAATTCAAGACTTAAATGAGTCAAATTTGGTCGATTACTGAAGAAAAGAAGGTCTTAGGAATGTTGAAGACTTTAAGTCCGAAAAAGTTTTTAATCATACGTATAACTTCTAAAACTTAGCCAATTGGTGAACGTAGCTTTGAAATTTCAGTGGTGTATTTATGTATGATACGTTATTGGTGCTTCAAAACGTACCTACGTTAGTTATTTAACATAACAATCAGGTTATTTAATTAAAATGTTACTAAATTATACAGACGAAATGAGTAAGCAAATTGCATGTTCAGTTGACGGTTTCCGGATTCGAGGTACAACGTACATCCTTCGTAAAGTTCTAACAAACTTAAGGCTTATTCATAGGATTGATGTACCACTGTGTAGGGTGAACGTAACATTAAGCCAAGTTATAAAAGTAATAACACTATTGTTACAAAGAGTAATATTACAAAACACGAAAGTGAAAGAAAACAAAAGATCATTTAATACTGCTCGAAATAAATAAAGTCATTAAAATTGTACGAGGGAGGTGCGTTGTTTAATCCGAAACCCGTCAGCTTAGGATGGAATTCGTTTTAAATGTCAACAAAATTTTGTGAAGTTTGATTGCACAGAAAATAAACGTATGATTAAAAAAAAAGATTGTATTTTGTTCAGAAGAAATAAAGATTTTAAATTAATAATTAGAACACTGGTAATTTGTAAATAGTTAGAAGAAAAATTGAATACTTTTTGGTTACATCTATGACAAATCATTTTTTGTTAGATTTTGAAAAAATTAATGGTCTCTGTTGAATCCGAATTTGAGCTTCGCATCTTTACGAATGACATTCGATTCAAAACACTAATTCCATTTTTAAGTCCAAAGTCAGAGCCAGGTTTTAAATATAGAATCAACTTAGAATTAGAATTTCGTGAATAGCCTGGAATTTCGAATCTTGAACAAGAATTTATTATTTATGTATCAGAATACGACATTTAAATTCGGTTTTGGAATTGTATGTAAGACTTCAAATTAAATTTCCGAACTATGTAAATCTCGTGCTTTAAAATCATAATTTTTGTTTGAAATATTAGATATTTATTTTGGTTCATTGGCTTGAAATAAATTTGCATTATAAATTAAAAATTCGTAATTTAAACGAAATTCAAGGTAGAATGTCAAAGTTTGAGTACCCAATTCGAGCACTTCAGATTTGAAAATTCAAGTAATTAAAAATTAAAAGTGTCATGTTTTAAGTCTTAAATTAAATTTGAAAATTTGAACTTTACGGATTCAAATTCCGCATATTGTTAAATCTTGGTAGCTGTGGTTCCAGTGGTGGGGGAAATGCAGAGGGCATGGAGTGCTATGGCTCTCCAAATAATGTTCAACGTGGTTCTTTTAAAGTATATGAATTTCTTTCAATTTGTTTAAAAAATCAAATGGTATCTTGAGTTTAAATTAAAAAAATTCGAACTCTGAATATTTTAAAATATTAATAGCTTTACTTTCAGTGGTGGAGGCAACGCAGTGACCATGGAGGCAATAGCCCCCCGCAAATATTTTTAACAAGCCCTGTACTCTTCAAGGATACGATTTTTTTCAATTTGTTAAAAAAAATTGTTAAGAATAAAATTCTAAAAAAAATGTCGATCGCTAAAGTTTTATTTTGTTTCTGCATTGTTCATAAATTATTGAAATGTTTTTTAAATATTTCCCGTTTAATCTTATTTTTTTAGTATATAAATAACGAAGAGAAAGGCTCTTATTTCTGATTATCCTAAGGTCCATTTTAAGGACTGCCACTGTTTGTCAAGCTATTTGTTAAGTATTAAGTTGGCCCCTAGGAAACCCTAGTACACCCCTACGTAAGCTTCCTTGTTAACATCATAGCAACAACTTAATAATTAATCAGAAGTGTTTCAGCTTTAAATCGAAAATGAAGTGAAATATTTTTGTACAAAGTTCAATTTCATTTACTTATGTACCTACCTACATTTAGATGTGCTAATGATTTGTGTTTTGATGAATCGGTACTAAGATTGACTAGAATGATTAGTTTTAGTATTATTTCGTAAGATCAAATAAATATGTATTTGTATTTGTGGTGAACTTTTAAAAGGTCGTACAACTTAAGGCTTCAGACATCATGAAATATTTAGACTACTCGAAAAGATTAATTGTGATTTCTTAGTAAGTCAGAAATTTATTTGATCTTACGGTGTTTGTAAAGTACCTACTTATAAGAAGTTGTATAGTCCATTCGCTCTTGAAAACCTTCTTCAAGACGAATCTTCCAGGGCCGTAGTTGAAAATATGTGTCACACGGGAAAAATAATTTTGTGATTCGGGCACTAAGTTTTATAAGTAACATCAAATAATAGTATTAACAAATGTTTACATGGTTTTGTTTATTTTCTGGTTACGGCCGTGGGATCTTTCGCTAGCAACCAATTCTTTAATTGAATTTTTACTAATTTTATACCAGGCTAATTTGAGATTACCTAAATTAAAATTTTCTGTAAAACAAACTTACTAATAATATGATTTAAATCTTATGTATACGCATTTCTGCCTCAAGAAATTCAAGTTTTTTTATGTGAATGGACTATACTCTTAAGTAAATATTCATTACACACTTAGGGTGGGTCGCATAAAACTTTTGTTAAATTAACTAATGATCAAAGTTGACGAAAGAGCATCATTTTTTGTTTATGAATGTATTATTTGCTTTATGATTCAATTTTATTTGATTTGACGAGTGAGTAATTTGACGAAGTTGTTAAATCTTTGTGCAACCCACCTTCACTTTTTTAAAATTAATTCTACATGTCTTGTTAATCTAAACTAAAATTTTATTTACGTATGGGATAGTTACATGCGTGATCTTTAAAAAATGTTTTTAAAAATACTTAAAATTGGTTAATCCACGGAACACTGGAAACATACCTGTCAGACGTAATTAGAGACGTAACGTGATTGTTGGTAAGGGGTGGTAAAGGTGGTGGCCTCCACAATCTTGGAGGCATTCTGGGGATGGGACGTAGCGGCATTAGCCGTTGTCAGTCTTGCTGGTGAACGGCTTGATGTTTTCGTAAATACGCTAATCTTCTGAATTTCTTACTACATTCCCCACAAGGAAATTGTTCACCTGATTCCATTTCTCCGGTAACCTCTTCGGATTTAATTTCCTTGTTCGGCCTGGGTTTGTGCCATCTTCTGTGAGAGGCCAAATTAGCCGGACAATTAAATACTTTATCGCATTCTGGACACCGATATTCCACGTGAACTATTCGAGAACACCTATGCTGAGCTAAACCGAATGCATCTTCGTAAAGTTCACGACACAATCTGCATACGTAGTCACCTATGTGATTTTCTATTTTGGCTAATTCAGCTTTAGCCTCTTCGGTGACTTCAACGACGTTAAAGGCGGGATCTATGTCGCCTTTGCGGATCACAAGGGTTTCTCCAGGGTCTAACTCTCTAATGATGGTGCCGGACACCGGAGAACTCGTGTCTTCATCGAAGTTGAGTTTACGGGTAGCTTTAGCCTTTTTATTTTGATTAGGAGTCGGTTGCTTGTTCTTTTTAGAAGGTAGTTCGGGAACCGATAGGGTTGCTGTAGCTGTTACCCTTTTGTTTCCCGGCGAAGGCGTACAAGGAGGCGTGATTGGCGCCTGGTTCTTGATGCTCAAATCTAACGGACACGCTGTCAGTTCTAAAGGCTCCGAGTATTTCAAATATTGTAAATGCTGCTGAAGATGGACAGCAGCACTGGATGCCAACAGCGGAGGTTCGAGACCTATCCGATGATGAAGAACAGAGTGGTGATGTCTGTAAGTCGCGAGTTGTTCCATTTCATGGTGGTACTCTAAACGAGGCATGCCACCACCGCGGCCAGCACCGACGGACTGGCTTTACATTTCACTGAGTTCTTTAACAATCCCCTGCAAAGTCCCCAATAACAGTAAAGGTCCGCCTAAGGGTCTCTATGGGCTTGCGCAGGGTGTGGCGTTCCAGCAGCCCTTATTGGTGACACCACAAGCACAGAGCTTATTGGCACATGCCAAATCAGAGCCTCGTGCTTAGTTGGCCGTAAGAGTTGCGGCGTCGCGGCGTAACGGATTTTTACCGCTGAGAATCCCGGAAACTACAATGCGTCGTCTAACGGCCGTCGCCGGCTGCAATTTTGTTATGTAACAAATCATTAACGGGATTCCGTTGCAGATGGTCAGTTTCTCACCCCCACAAATAAACAGGGGTTACTTCCAATCGGTTTTATTTGGGCTAGCTAGATTTTTTTTTTATATTAAGTGGAACAACTGCCCGAATAGGTTTTTTACCACTTTATATGTCAGACTGAATTTATTATTCGAGTAATTGCCATTTTTCCGTTATTTAATTAACGATTTATGCGATATCATTTCCTGGGTACCTACTGTTTTTACGTTTCATCGATTACCACAAATAAAACTTTTAAAAAGGCAAAAATATTGTAAACAACCGAAAGTTTAGGTTAGACTATTGCTATTATTTTTTCTTGGAATTTCGATAGATTTTCTTTAGATACAAAACAATTTCAACTTACTCTTTGAAATTTAAGAACTTTTTCTGTAGTATTTGTTCCGAATAATTTGTATGAAACTTTTATTATTGGCACGTTGTGTAAGTAAATTATTCTTAAATAAAAGTCGCTTAAATTGCTCGCGTTTTAGAGATTTCAAATTAATAGTTAATTAAAAATGTAAATAAAACAAAACAAAAATCTGTGAATATAAATATTTCTTGTTATTATTCGAGGCCTACGCTTGGCTGATCAGCCACAATTTGAAACCTAATTAGGAAGAAAGTTCGAACCTATGCTCTCTCGATTACAAAGCAGACATTTAATCCACTGAGCCACCGAAGCTTTTTTTCTCATTCCTTTTACCCTTTTCTAGTTCAGCAAAGTATTTTATAATATCCATTCCAAATGATTTTGGATAAAGTTTCGCCATGAAAAGTAACAGTTTAAGAATTGTTATTAGGGCTGGCCATCTGTCAATTTTAAGGAAATAATTACTTTTAATTAAGGGGCATTATGCATAACAACCGCATACTTTATTTAAAGCTTAGTCAAGTTGGACAATTTTCAGGAAATGTAAATGTTCAACCTGCAAATTAAAACGAAAACATGGCTTTTCCTTACCCTAAAATATATCTTTTAAATAATTTGCTAAACAACTGAAATTAATAAACAAACAAAGATACTGAGTGATAATAATTTTCCACTGTAATTTTGCTATAAGTATTTATATTATTATTATTATTAGGTATTATTATATTATATTAAGCAAATAACTCTTTACATAATCGTTTTTTTAAATTTTTCTGAGTGTGTTAAAAATAATTAGTCATATAAAAACCACAGAAATTACTCAAAAGTTATTTTTAAGTTTTTCATGAACCTTGAAAGCCGAATTTAAAAAAATAATGTTTGTGTTTTTTTAAGTTTCAGCGGATTGCTATGAATGAAGCCACAGGCTCATTCTAGGTTTTAATTAATAATAAAAATTAGTAATCCTAAATATTTCACGCTTAATAAACTATAGGTATAGCTAGTATTAGGTATCCATAAATGCTAAGTAGAATATCACAATAAACATTAAAAGGGTGTCAACAGGTGTTGTAAAGAAGGAAATAGTGGCACCTTAAGTTAAACATCTTCCTCTCAACACCCTAAGGCATATCTTTAGAAATCAACCCCTGAGCCCTGACCTCTTCTATAAAATTATTCAGGTTGGTTCTTCGAGGCTATATTCTAGACTTGTTCAGTTCAAAAAGAAAGGAGCGAGGAGCGAATAAAAGGTGACTTTTGTAGGGATCACGATGAAAGGTTAATTTGGGTTAGAAAAATTCACCTGTTTGGTGCAAGTTAGTTTTTGATATTTATATAATTATAACAGAAAAATCATATCATTTAACAAACAATTTGGGAGGAATATGTTAGAATTTGTGCATAAAAGTTCACATAAATCAAATAAATATTTAAAAGTTCGTAAGATCTACTACCATAAGTGAAAATAAAAAGGTATTTTCTAGGATTCTAGCACAGTGACCTAAGTCTTTACGTATTCAAGCTGAAGATTTTTTAGATATTTCGACGAAAAGATTATGCCAATGTGTACATATTTCAGTTCCGTAATTCTTTGTGCTTAATCTGTAAACAATTCAAACAATACTAGTATATTTTTACATTTATTTTAAAAAAATGATAAAAGGCAAAATAAATTTTTGGTGATATTACATACGCTTTTTTGTGTTTCATTTTTTAATTTTTTTTAGATTTATTCTATAGGACACCAACTGCCAAGACCAAAGCACCAACCTAACTAACAAACTTTCTTTTCTAAAATGTATTTACAAGCTTACAATATCTATACAAGATTGACGTTGCAACTATGTCTGAAAGGTTGGACCATGTTCAAAGCAGAGTTTAGAGAAGTAAAATGTGTTCTTTTAAATTCGAAAAATCCTGCTAATTTCCACCTTATTTAAATTATGATAAAATAAAATGATTTGGAGCCAACGATGATTCCTGAAACGTAGCTTTATAAATGTAAAATTTCTCTTAAACATTATATAGGTAAATGATTTTGGTGGAAAGTTTAACTTTTCTGAAGTTATACAATTTTTCGTCTTCTTCAACGAATCCCTTTTGCCTCACGGCGTCGGGTACAAGTTATATAATTGATAATATCAATTCTAGTTGACTGCATTTTATTCGTATTTTGTGACGATTTTAATAAAAATTTTGATGTTGACTGTTGACATTAATCAACATAGAAAGGCTTTATCTAGTATTCTTAAGTGTTACTGACGTGTATGCCTGGTAACACAAATAAATCTGAATCCGTGTTCCACAGGGCAGTACTCAAGGACCTGTTTTATTCAGTATATTTATTAGCGATATTGTTGGTTTAAAAGTTGCTCATTGACCAAAGTAATATCTCTTTCTAGCCAAGCAACATTCGTCTTTTTCTAAACTTATGAGGATTTGTTAAGTTTTAGGTGTGAACTACAATTGTTAACCTTAAAACGTTTCTGTGATTCATATGACTAATTCCAGTTCTACACAGTTTTTGTATATTTTACAAAGCACTCCAAACAAGTCTCATATTTATTCAGCTTTTTCTGGAAATGACAAATATCAATTAAAAATCTATTAAGAACATATTTTACCATATATGAGCGATGCGTTTCGTCAATTTAAAAGTTTTAGAGTTGAATATATTTTTAATATTTTTAAACGGAATTTTATATAACTAAAAATAATTATTAATTGTTAGGCTATAGGGCAGGGTATAGAAATAAGCTATTACTAAATCCTGCAATTCTCATTATTTAAAAATAAGCAAGAGCATTAAAACCAGTTGTAAATAAACTTGTTTGTACAAAATATTTGATATAGTATGTATGTAACCTATCTGTAACCTCTTATACCTTTTGGGTGTCGAGGTTGGTGCATTAATGTATGAGGCTCTGGGCGTGCAATGCACAACCCGGCACATTGAAATAGTATGATTTTTAAAATAATGTTAAACCTACTTTTAAGCTAAAATTTGAAAAACAAAAATATGTATTATGAAGACGTATGCATAAATTAGATACCTACGATAATAAATTGGACAAATTTTCATTAACTTGCTGTCAAAAAAATTATCAAAATATTTTAATTGTATAGGAATTAGCATACTTTGGAATTTTTTACATTAAATTTTATCAAAAAATTTACAATGTCAGTGCTTAGCTTGTCCTTTGCTAAACGCATATGTTTGTTTAAAGAATACAAACATACAAAGCATGATCGGAGGTAGTAATAAAACTGAACCAAAGACATGTTTTGGTGTCAATTTTTACCAAAGAAACCCATCTTAAAATTTTTGAGCTTCCTCGTATTTGTATGGCATTTTTGCTAGATTAGCTGTTGTAAAGCTGTGGAAATTATTTTTTCAAATTTAACACAAAATAATAACAAAGCCAATTAATTAATGACAGAATGAATAATTAAACGATCTTAGTTAATTTTCGTAAATAAACGAAATTGTTATTGGCTTGCCTTATAGTTAAATTGTTAAATTAAAGTATTCATACTTCTCAAAAATTGTTATAGCCTAACGCAATTGGCAGCTGCTAAGTTTGTATTAAATAAATAAACTGAAAATCACAGCAAGTCATTGAACAAAGAAACCAAAGTGTAAAATTTTTTTGGTTGTGGAATAACACGAATAGCTTTTTGTTAATGATGTAAATTTTAAAAAACGAGCAAACTAATTGTTTTATATACGTTTATGGCAACCAAAGATATTTATTCATCAATACGTCAAAGGAAAGTGGTCGCGTGTGGAATCGCACCCTTTACCTTTAGCTGCAGAAGAGAACAAAAGCACCGACAGCTGCACCAGCAGACCAGACCGGTGGTGCTTCGTGCACTTGGATTTATCATAAGGGGACACTGTCGTGACCACTATACCAGTAAACCTCAATAATGCAGACCACGTCGAGTATGAAAACATGGGGGGTGTCCTTCCATTTATTAATAGCATGTTATTACGAATTCCTTTCTAATTTATATTATTTTTATTTTTCTAGATTTAATTAATTCTGATTTCATGCTTTTATTTTTTTTAAATAATTTTTTTATTCAACAATTACAGCACCTTCAGGTTTTAGTATCCCTGGTACAACATTAAATCCCATCGCATTAATACATTGCAGAATGTTTCAGATAGCAGGGCAGTGATGCATTTTTCTATGATTATTATAAATAATCCTGTATGGGCTTTTCAGACATAAATGCATGTTGGTATTGCATAAAATCAATCCACTCGTATTTGTATAATTTAAATTAGCTAATTGATAGTAATGCATCGTCATCGCTTATCAAGTTGAGTTATTATACTCCCTTCTATTATCTGATGCACAATCATTGCGTGCACGACTTTACAATTATTAGAAATATTCGAGCACATCAGTGGAGCTGATTACAAATATTTGCCAATAAAGATCGGAATTTCGCTCTATAATGCCTCAATTTGTTCAGCTATTTTTGGGCTATTTGTTTTATGATTGCATCCCTCGATGTTATGATAGTTATTGTTTTCCCTTTTTGGCTGTCTTTCCATAAATATTAACAGTTAGTGTATTAACAATGCAGTTTATAATAAATCGATGTATTGAACTTGATGTTTCGTATATATATTTTTTAAACTCGATGGTTTGTAAAGTAAGTTAGATTAATCCAAATAATTGTTTTGCTTATTAATGTTTATAAAATTGTTTGTTTTGTACGGAAAAATATCGTATCGTATCGTAAATATTTCTGGCCCCTCTACTTTGCAATTGAAAAAAATTCCGTATTTTTCCTTTCGTTACTTTGCAGAACGTCTGTTTGGGTGTGCCTTATCTTAAAAATTCGTGTACTTAGACATTTGCTTTAATTTAGTTAACTCTAAAACCTGTAGTAAAAGGAAAGGTTTCATTAAATGATTCAGTTATACAATATAAAGTTTAAAATGTACGTCATACTTGATGTAAACATTTTTAAAAAGAAGATCGTTTTGATAAATTTTTTAAGCTTTTATTTTAATAGCAAATATAGTGTAAAACAATCTTTAGAAGTTGAATCGAGCTAAAGGTTCTGCAGATACTTGATTGAATTATAACATTTACAACTAATATTTAATAAAACTTAGCTTTGAAAATCCACTTATTTAGTTCATATTTAAAATATATTTCTCAAAATCCTAATTTTTATTTCATTTTGTTTCAGTATTGGTTACCTGTTACCTTGATGTGAGGAATACAAGCTAGGTGAGTTAAAAATTACTTTTGTTATAATTTAACCTGCAAGAAGTGTATCTCTGTTTTGTAGCCCTTTGGTTCTTGCATTTTGCGATTTTATTATTACTTTATTATTAAAATCTTTTCTGAATGTTAGATGTCACGGATTTCTTGACATTTTTTTAAATTTTTGCATTCATTAGTTAACCGTGTAACCTTTTCAGAAACTGGTGACGACAAATCCAGAAAAAAATAAAATATTGTGAAACCTATTTTTTCATGGGTTTACTGAACTTTTTACGTTAGACTAGTAAAATAGATTAATACACATGTGGAAGCTATTAATAGTCTTTCATTATAAAGAATCAGTAGAAACCAGTAACTAAAAGAGTAGATGTCTTCATTAGATTTTTATTAGGCTCTAATACAGTTATCAAAATTATAAGCAAGTATATACCGGCACTATTGCCAAATCCAAAAGTGCGTAGGCCCTCTTGCGGCTGTTTTTACAACTGCCGTTACGAGTAAAAATTTTGTACTATTATACCGCAGTGGGAAGTGATGGTCGTTTGTTTTTAACAAAACAAAACAAAAAAAATAATGTCAGCTAAAAAGAATGTCCATAACACAAACTGTTGTGGTTTTGGGTGTAAATTGTTACTCGTTATCCACCATCTTTGTTTACGATTTGCAGCGCCACCATCGGTGGCTGAAATCGCCAATAAAGATCCCTCCCAGGGGTGGAAGTACCTTATTGGGTTTAATTTAAATCGAGTAGTGCTAATGATGAAGGCAGTCGATGTGTGTTGAGATTCTTGGCACTCGCAAGCCTGGATCTTGCCCGGTAAATAAACAAACAAGTTAGTATATTGTTTTTCTATAAGCCTTTCTGTGGTATAGGGCTGTTTATAATATGCTACGTCACTTCTTTTTGTTCTGGTCCAATTGGTATTAATTTGACATGTTTTCTTGTTTTCCTTTTTTTCGTTTATGTACAGTGGTCAATTATTTTTGAAACCGGATCTGCTTCTAGGGTTACTCTTACTCTGATTTCAAATTCTTCCCTTCTTCTTACTTGTGTTGTTCTTTTGATCTTCTTTCTCGGGAGTAAGGAAATTCCTTAAGGGACCCCCATACGTTTGATTATACGGGCCATACGGGGAGTGGCAGACTTTTGCTGATTGAAACCCCCTCATTACCATTATAACGAAGAGGATCATCTTGAGGTATTACTTCCTCTTCAGATAATCCATCCCTTCCTTACATCTCATCCTTATTTCTGATTGTTGCAGTTATCCCCCTTCCTAGTCCTCTTTCTGTATCTAACATGTTAATAGCAGTCATCGCCTCTCTGACTATTAATTGTTACCAACATTTCATTATTTTATCTTCTGGCGTGTTTCTACAACCACAATATTTATAATTGTCTTTTTCTGCCAAAGCATCCAGGCTCTGATAAGAACTGCGTCTTGTAAGTATACTACTTCACTTGTAGCTTCAATATGGGGCCACCTCTGAGGGTAACATTTTAGTTCTACATTTTTTGCTCTCTTCCGATCGTCTCTTTTTTGTCCGCTTTCTTGTCAAAAGATGTACCGTTACAGTGCCTGCTGTTACTTATACTGCTTTTGTTGTTACTCTTCGATAGACACAGACAATTGTCCTTTGCAACCTTTTCACAATCTTTCTATCCTTCATTCAGGGGCTGTTTGTTGAGTAATGAAGTTAACCACACTACAGAGCACTTTACTTTCTCTGGGTTCGGGTATACTTGTATTTTTGCACAAGTTTCAGATGTAATTTCAGTTTCCCCAAAATGTGTTTGTCTGAGGCCTGTTAGGTCCTCGCAATAGCATAAACAGTGGATAGGGGTTTCGTCTTCATCTTCACAGAACCTGCACAGTGGTGTTTCTGAGTGCTGCAGTCTGTGCAAGTGTTTATTCATACTAAAACTTAAGTTTTTGGGTGTGAGTCTTTCTCTCTGATGGCTCTTCTAAGAAGGCTTAGAGTGTCCTGCTTTAGGGTGTTCTTCCCGCATGCGTCGATGGCTTCTTCTCAGCCATCTATCGTTTTCAGTTTTAGCAGTGGTGAATGATAAACCGCATGTAGGTTCTGGTCCTATCATATTCATTGTCCTTTATACATTGGTGCCCCGGTACCCACGCAAGAGAAAGTTTTTTGTGTTCGCCCAGTTACACTAATTTCCTATGTCATTCCGGGATAACCTTCTAGTTGATCCGGTTTGCCATCAATGCTTTTAATGCTGCCTGGCTGTCTGATACAATACAGATCTTGTTACTCATACACCTTTTTATTTGCATAGTTGCCCCTGTACCATCTTCTTCTGCAGTTTTTTTTTAATAGGTATCACTCACTATCATCAGAAGATCCTCCAAATTGCCCATAATTATTGTTCCCTTAAGTATTTTTTCTCAAAGCACTCAATCCTAATAGATATTACCGAGCGTCAACTTTAATATCCAGCCCTGGGGCTTGCCCCACCTCAGTTTTATTCTCTTCCACTAGGATTTTCCTTCCAACCAGATAACTGCAGATCCTGCTAGTAAGGTATGGTGGTTTGGTCTTGCTTGTAACCCACTGTCCACATGATACCTGTCCAAAAGGTACTTTTCTTTTCTTGTTTATATTCTGCTTTTCTATTTCGTTGTCATCTCATCACCTATACATAGGAACCAAATGTAGGTAAAGATCTGCATGTGGATTTAAACCTTTATTGTTTCCTTTGTTACTTTCTTTCTAATAAATTTTTCCTTTGCTTTGGTTTTTAATGCCTTTGTTAGTTCATTTTCTTCTCTGCCGGTTATTTCCTAGATGTTTCCTAAAGTCCTGACTTGTTCTATATGTTTTTGCTACTTAATCTGTTGTCATTATCTCTTATTCGATATCATTTATTACCATGTTTCTCTTCCTAATCAGTTCTCTAAATGTTGAAGTTCTTATGTCAATCTGAAGGTTTTGCACATCTGACCTGGGTTTTATGACACTCCAGTCTAGAAATATGTGTAAATAGAAGAGAACCAGAACGTTGCCTACCTACGCCCCAGATCCTTCTGTTACTATATTTTTCAGTTTTACGATACTGCAGAAATTGTGCGTATTTCTTATTGCTTCGGATAGCGTCCTACCTGCACTCGTTTCTTCTCTAAAATTTTCTTCCTGAGTATCATGCTAAATGCCTTCACAAGGTCTTCAAATATTATGAAAGCCTTTAAGTTTTGTTTTACAGTTTTCTAAGATATATGCTTTTGATTTTAATATATATTCTTGTACATTGCGACCCTTTTATAAAACCCTGTGAGAGCCTGTTAGTTGTTGACTTACTGCCATTTTAATTTCTTTTCTAACTTCTTCGTTGCGATTATTTATTACACCGAGAAAAATCACTCTTGTATAGTTATTACGTTCTTTGTTATTGTATTTTTTGAATGTCGGAATTATTGTTCTTATTTGCTAATCTTTCTACCCCACATTGTTTTAATTAATAGCTTTGTTAGAAATATGAATGTGAAGCTTGTTGACGCAGTGGCAATTGGGTTCGAATCTCACGCAGTGGCAAGGATTTTTATAAAGAATTACCCACTATTTGAGGTCGGTACTTGAGCGAGTGAAGCCATTTAATCGTTTGGTTACAATTAACGATTGCGTCTGCGGAGTGGTCGAATTCAGATAGTAACAAGACACATACACTATACACTTAATACATGGTCACAAACTTTGCAGAAAGCAACGGGAAACCACTGCAGAGAACACATTTCCCTAGCATAAGGGGGATATAACAAAGTTCACGCGCCAAATCGTTTAAAAATATGGCTTTGACCCCCTTGCCAACGTTCTTAGAAGGGTTAAGGCCAGAAAGAAGAAATTTAATTCCTTCATCGTCCACCATAGCCTGCAGTTTTTCAATCTTCACACATTTCCAGTAGCTTTTATAACTTCCTTGATTGTTAATATTTTGTTACTAATCTGGTATTTGATTTCTTGCATTTAATATTTCTTTTTTTACTCGCCAGATCTTTAAAGTAAGTTACCCCCTCCATCACTATTTGATCTCTGTTTCCGCTATCAGTAGCTTTTCCTCTGTTTTCCCCTTTATGTCCATTGTAATTTCAAGCATTCCCATCCTTAGCGTCTTTAAGAATTATTTTCTATTTACGAGTTTCTGATTTCCTTTGTTTTTGTCTTCTATCCACTTTCTTACTTTGTTCTTTGGGTTTTTCACTGTTTTTAAACTCTTCCTGGCGTTATGCTATATGCTACGTAGGCTTTTATTGTACTCTTTTTGAAATGGCCTTTCAATCCCTTTTGACTTTTATTTTCATAATTATTAAAATTTCTTTAAGCTCTAGCCACGTTTCTTCCAGCGTTGCTGTAGAAAGCTATTTGTCTGCTAGTTTGCTGTAGATATTCTTTTCAATATTATTTTCGTTTGATATATAAATTTGTATAGCTCTATATTCACGTTTAATTGCTTTTTTACTGGTGTGTTTTTCGTACTATTATTTCCCTATTTTTGGCATTTATAAGATAATATTACCATCCACCTCGGCTCCTCTTCCAGCCTTTGCTTACATCTTTTACAATTTTTAATGATTTTGAATTAATTTTCAACTGTATTCCCAAAGGAGTGAAACCTTATAAATTTTATCTTAAAAATCTTTTATAATGCTTTCATATTGCTATTCTACCATAATATAGTTTATTATTAATTCTTCATTCCTACTTCTTACTTATACAATATACATGAAGCTTAACATACAACGTGATTTTTTAAAAACTCAATTGGTTATTAAGGTTATTAAGACAGAATTCGGCCTGCTGCAATTGAGTTTTTAAAAAATCACATTGTACTTATGAATGTCTTTATCATAAAATGTATTTATAAGAACGAATGGGTTTTTTATATAAAATTATTATCAAACTATTGCTTATACTACTTTTTAATGTTTAATTATTTCCTCATATTACATCGAGTGACACTATCTATTTTAGGTTTATGTATTGAGTTAAAATAAAAATTAAATCAATGGTCCTGAACTGACAAAGTGTATTTTACAACATTAACATCTTGTTCAGTTTCAAGATTACTTAAACATTTTAATACCTCTGTTTTCTAATTGTTATTCTATTTTGTATTAAATATATGTTGCAACAGTCTAAAATAATCATTTCTAGTCCTTCATAATATTTATATTACAATCATTTGAAACGTCTAAATAAAGACGCATAAGGCATCCTTTAAAGTAAATTAAACCAGTAACAAAATCTCTTTGATTCACAATTGATGGCATTGCATCGCCATGTGTGATTTATTCGAAATGCTCAACCGATCACATCGGAGGGGTTCTATATGTGCAACATCACCATATGGCCACTTCACCCACACTTAATTACGCAGTGATTGTGCTCTCTCAACCGCGGCGTATCTTTACACACACAAATCCATCATTATCGCTGCTGTAAAATATTTCACATGAAATAAAAAGGTATAATTATAAATGAGATTACTGGAATTCCGGAATTTTTCAAAGTATCGTTTTTGTTTTTTTGCATTATCTTTTAGAAAAATAAAAGTAACATATTTTTCCTTATTTGAAATAATACAAAATTATATTAATAAAATTTAATCTTAACGTGTTATTTAGAATAAAAAAGAGAGAAAAATAAAATAGTCCCAAAAATATGTAAAATTTACAATGGCTATTTATGTAACGAGTGCAGAATGTACGACTTTATTGAACGAGCAGAGTCTATTAGCTTGTGTCTTATTATGTGAAAGTTACATATATGGTTTTATGCTTGAATGTTTTTTTAGTTAAGTATCTATTAAAAAAATATGTAGTAACACTAGTAACGTAAAAATAGCACTTAAAATAATTCAATCACAACTTAATAGTGCAAGGAGCTTTGCTTGCGTAGCTTACAGGGCACTTGCTACACGATTAAATATTCTTTGGTCCGATTCCTAGTAAAATAATATTGTGTGTTGTATGAGTATTTCGTCATTAGTTGCTGCAAACTAAAAAGTAAACGCGCATCCAATTATAAAACATAAAACTACATAAAATTAAAAATATCAATATTAATAAGTGCCAAACCAATGTTTAATTTCCAATAGGTTTCTAACTTCAATTAAAATCGATTACTTGATGCAAAATTAATTTGAATACGAGTCAATTTACTATTAACAAATCCTTCAGATTCTGGCATGAATCTTTAAAAGCGTTCAGAAACTTGTCGTGACAGAAACAGTTTAGTCTGAGGAGAATTTCTGTAATTTTCCTCGCAATTCACTTAGTTGTGGTTAAAATCCCTTATATTTGCCTCTTAATACTCATAAATATCGGTTAATATTCCTACAGGGGTTTATTATTTGCGAGGTCATCCTGTACTTACATTCCGATTTATGTAAGTAAGTAGCCTTTGTGATATTTAATACTCCTACTGTTGTTCTTGAGAAACGAAAAGTGAAAAATTGAGATTTATTGGAAAACCGATTTTACTTTAATTTTGCTAATCGTTACCTTTCGTTTGAAGTACTTAAAGCTTTTAAAATAGTTTTATAACTTGTTTTTCATATTTAATATTCTGTGTAGCTTTCCCTATCATTTTAGCAATCTTTACCCATGTAAATAATCAAACCCTTTGCTTGAGCTAATGATAAGCTTAATTTTGGTCTATATTTTAATTTCCTCAAGTGGTAATAGACCGTACGAAACAATTTAAAAGGGAAAACCCACTCTTGCATTTCTAATAAACTACTTTTTGAAATCCCCTTTGAACTAACGCAAGAAGCACTGATTTCACCCCCTCGATTGTGTTATTACACTGTTACTAAACTAAGGGGTAAGCCAAAACTTTTGAAGAGGTTTTAAGGCTTTAAATAAAGAGAAATGCTTGATTTACTGATGACGGAACTTCTTTGGGGATTGTTTTTAATGATTTTGAACAGATGTTTATTCAATTATTGTCGGCATTTTAAGGGGTGCGTCAAGATTACCGTATTAAATATTCTATGTTAGTTTGTAATATCTTAAACTTCCAATAGATTTTTCTAAAAGCAAACCAAAGAAATATTTTTCCCAAAAACTATGAAACCTTCAATCAACAAACCAAAACAATCGCCTTAACACTCTAAGAACTCTCCAAACGAAACTTAAATCGGATAAGGGTTACTAAAAGTGTTCGACATAGCCTCGAAAACAGTAAACCACCTGCGATCACGATGTTCACCAAGAGGGTTGATGGACCCCCGGAGTAAGGACCAGCAGCTGCTGACACCTCCGGTCACCACGGTGACGTCAGGGTGCAGCTGCCGTGTAGTTACGGCTGGTTTCCTTTAATAGGGGTGGTTGGTGTACGATTAGATTGCGTCCGTGTAATAGATAAGTATGGACACGCGAAGTGGTTTACATGCTTCGTTGAGTTTGTGCATCTGATTTATTTTTTCATATTAGGGTATAAGAATCTTAAACTCTGAATATTATGCAAAAATAGTTATGGTGCACTTGGGGTTAGCCATCCAGACCTCTGGATGACCAGTTTTTATTAGAATATTACTAACTAGTTAAGCAACACAGTGGGTCAAAAGCATTGGGCGTAATCCCTGTACGTACAAAACCTTTTAGAATTTTGGGATGTCGAATATACTTTATGAGGAAAATTATACTATATCTATGGACGTATTGTGTAGGTGGTTCAACTTGTTAGATGTTAGCTCCGAGTAACAATTTCTAGCAATTAAAAAGATTATATAATTTTCAGAGAACACTTAAAAACCTTTTTTGAAATCTTATTTAAAGACTGGGATTAGAATCCAATGAAAATATAAAATAAATATTTAGGGAAGAAAATACGTATTTAGGAAACTAGATTATGTTTTTGGCCCTCAGTGGAAATCTTCTTAACAAGGTTTGGACGAAATGTGATTACTGCTTACAATATGACGTAATAGAAAAACATCCGTTCTGTAACAATTAAGAATATTCTCAATTTAATGTCAGGTTTTAATTATTGCCCAAGCGGAAACTGAACGAAATGCCATAAAAAATTATTATAAATTGGGAAAGGTTTCTTAACTTCTTGTTCAATCAAACTTTACTTTTTGTTAACAAATTGGGTAATGCCTATGGCCATAGCAATCGTCGCGTGTTGAGATTCTTGGTAACCTTAAGCCTAGGTATTAGCCTACCTAATAAAAAAGCGCATATAATAGGGATTAGCGTATTTAATTATTTGCGGGAATTAATTTATATAAATAATGATTCGATTATGTAGTGATATACAACCGGCGTTAAAAATAAAATTACACTTGTACAGGGTGTAAACGAAAACAGACTCACTTCCGGTTTTCTTATTATTTTGCAGAGTTATAGAGTTTAGAGAAACTTATATTGTTGAATATAGAGGAAAAATGTGGTTTTTCGAATAACAAAGCAATTTAGAAACATTTTCAGTTTCACCGGAAATAACTTTCGATTTTTAAATGGAACACCTGGTTTATTTTTAAGTTTTGAAATCTAAAGAAAGTTCTGAATCTGAATACCTAACTTTTAATTGAAAAATAAAATTTTGAATTTTTTTTTTTAATCATGAAAGTTAAGTACATATTTATTTATATTCAAGATTTCTTCAGAATTCCAAAATTGTAATTAAAAATCTAAAGCTGGGGGCATTTCTGGCAAAACCGGGAGTCCTTCTTATTTGCTTTGTGGGCAAAAAAATCGCATTTTCTCTCTATATTTAGTCCTATATTTCTATTTTCCAAAAAAGGGGTAAGCCTATTTCGTTTACACCCTGTATACTGCTCAATATTTTAAGGCAAAAATATGAGGTAACATTTTTTAAGCTGAAAAATAGGTTTATCAATCAATTCAACCGGGAATAGAATTGTAGACATTTCGTTTGCAATGTAAGCATTTTATTTCTGATTGTCTTTGTTTTGCTTTCAAGTTTCACAAACTTATAATATTTTTAAGCAAACCATACCTGATTTTTGCACCACTGAAGAGCTCATTTTCTCTTTTGTATCATGATATGCCACTTGCCATGTTTATCTTCAACTTTTTTCTTGTTACTGCCAACTGCGATAAACCATTTCTAACGGTTTTTTAGAAATGATACAGAGGGCTTTTACAGAGGTAAGCGAACCTGTATTGTATCAGACAACCAGGCAGCATTAAAAGCATTTATAGTAAACCGGATCAACTCAAAGGTTGTACTGGAATGCCATAGTGCAGCTGGGTGAACACAACAAAAGTTTGCCTTGTGTGGGCGCCAGGGCACCAAGTTATAAAGGACAACGAAAAAGCAGATAGCACGAAATGCTAGCGTCGAACAAATGATAGGACCACAACTTTCATGCGGTTTAGCATACACCACGGCTAAAACTGAGAATAGTAAATGGCCGAGAAGAAGCCATCGACGCATGTAGGAGGAATACTCCAAAGCAGGACAATATTTAAGGCCTTCTTAGGAGAGCCATCAGAGACTTACTTACACCCAATAACTTTTAAGTTTCAGTAGGACGCGATGCAGGGGACTCGAACCAACGCGAGAAAAAAAAAACTGTTTTTTAGCTTGATAGCGCGTCCATGTTGCTTAAGTTAATTCGATCATTATCCAATTGTTTTGTAGAAATTGAAAATAAGTATGTGAAGTGACATATCGTTGAAAAGGAAAGGAAATAATATTTCCAGCTGCGTAAAAGGCAAGTATGTTTGCTATTTAAAAATGTAACTTTTCGCTTTATCCAGAATGTGAAACAAAAGACGATCAGTTTTTTTGTTCTTCTCAACAGTAACTATTAGTAATTTTTTCTTTGTCATATTTCTTCCCTTTCCAGTGGTATCGTGGTATGGAGCTTGCTATGTTTGCCTTTAAATTTTATCTCTCTCAACCGATTATAATCGACTGTTATTTGCAACTAAATTATTAAGTTATCAAAGCTTTCAAGAACTGTAACCTAATTATGACGATTATTATCAGTATTAAATTTTTTTGGCTTAATGGCATATCTACACGTCTACACTACTATAATATAGTTTTGTACAAAAAATGACGGTGGATATGTCAAGTGAGGTATCACCGAAAATGGGCGAAAATAAACTAGTCGTGGATAAAAATGTCAATTATTCATGTGTTTGGTCACTCATAATGCTATCCATTATACACTGAAATCATTATGCACGGTGTCATGGTAACATCATTTCATTATGCACGGTGTCATGGTAACATCATTGTCTATGGTGTATAATGAAGGAAATAGGTTATGTTGTCATTGAAATAGGTTATGTTGTTATTTAAATTTTAATTAAAAATTCTTAGTATTTTGTAGTCGAGGATAAAGTATAGTATACTACTCGCTATAATGGCTACTATTACCTCAGATAATTGCAAAACTCGCTCGCATGCTCGCTCGTGTTTCAAACATTATCCTCGGTAATAATAGCATACATTATAGCATCGTGTATAATATACTATTATCGTCGACTAGCATCATAATGCTATCATTATTGTAGAGAAAATCGTGCATAATATTATACTTTATGGCACAGTGCCATAAAGTCGTTATAACAACGGAATAAACAAACGTTACTTAACAACCACATCAGTCGTTATAGTGGTTATAGTAACAAATACTATTTTGTGACAAATACGCCATAATTTTATATAACCCGAATAATTATTATTTTAGCAAAAAAACTAAATTAAATTTGTTATAAATAATAAATTGTAAGTCGACGATAAAATAGTATATGAAATTCGTTTATAATGCAGCATTATAAACTAGTTTCATAATGTACTATTTTCGACTACCATTTCCTAAAGGAGGCTATTATTTGACACTTTCCATACGTCAAAAGCACATTGTTATTGCATACTATGCAAAAATAGTTATTTGTAATACAAGTGTTGAAAGCTTGCGTTTGCCACACGAATGTGAAGTTTGCAGCACGAATCATAGTGAGTGCTGCAGTCACATGAGTGTGGCAAATACAAGCTTTCAACACATGTATTACACACTATTTTTTCTACAACCACAAAAAATTTAAATATTTCTGCAAAATCAAATCTGACATTCATCAAATGTCATTTATGACATTTTGATTTGCGTGCGGAAAGTAAACAAATTAGCGTGTGGAAAGTTTACTTTCCGCACGCAAATCAAAATTTGAGTGTGGAAAGTTTACTTTCCGCACGCAAAATCAGATTTGCGTGCGGAAAGTAAACTTTCCGCACGCTAATTTTCACTTGTTCGGCAAACACTCATTTTCAATACTCGTATCTATGGAGACGAAGTCTGAAAATCCCACTTTCCATGGTGGTTGTTGAAAAAAGTTTTTTGCACACATCTGTCACTTTTTTACACGCTTCTGTCAAAAGTGCTCAATTTAAAACAATGAAAGCGTATTGTACCTAACATGATTTTTAGTGAGATTTCAATTTGAAATGACGTTGACGTTTTTGTAATCTTTTTTAGCACAAATACGTCGTAAGTCGAAAAAATTATGTATAAAACTCGTATCTAAAGCTTCTTTTTTGCACTCGTGAGATCTCCCGCAGAATTGCTACTGAAACGAAAATTAAAAACTAAATTACCTTTATTAGACGTAAAAGACGATCAGACGAGAGAGTATGCTAAGAATTTAGGGCAAAAGAGGCAAAATTATAAATATTACTATGATTTGACTCCCATTGAATATGTGATCTACTAACTGCCTTGCACTGTAGAAGCGGTGTCTAGCGGCTAGCGTCACAGGCATGTTAACGTCATACAGTGTTCCCTGTTGGCATGGGGTGGGCCTGGCGTAATCCAGGATTGATCCACGAGGATCTGCTCCATGTCAATTAATGATGATGATGATGATGATGATGATAGAAATGTTAGGGAAAGAGAAGACTTTAATGAGGGGGATAGAGTAGTATATAGACAAAACACTGAATGGCAGCCTGCTCAGGTAGTTTCTAAGTTAAATGAACCAAGATCTTATGTAATACAGACAGATAAGGGTCAAACTTTAAGAAGAAATAGTTATCACTTAAGAAAATCTAGTGTTGAGAGAAATGTAAAAGATGCCCGTTGTAATGCAGATATAAGTAGTGATAATACGAGTGGCCATCAAAGTGAAAGTGTACAAGAATCAGTGATGAAAAATGGACCAGTTCAAATTACAGATAATAATTGTGATAGAGTTAGGCGTGAACGGAAATTGCCTAGCAAGTACAAAGACTATGTATTAGAGATTAGACTAAGCTTTCGTTAGAAAGGGAGGTGTCATAATAGCCATAATAGGTTAAGTTAATTAAGTTAGTACTACTACTACACACCAGAGTGGTGACGTTGTTAACATTGTACTCGTGTCTTAGTTATCTTAAATACACAATATATAAATATAATGGTGTTTTCCTAAGTGGACTTTAATATGAATTAACACATATTATTGTAGCCCTTGTTCTATATATTCTTCCTAAAGCACTCTCAGTCGCCTTCCTCTTCTTCCCCATGGTGTGTCTGTCATTTTTCTCAGATATTTTACTACTGTTGCGGCGATTTTACTCTTATGTTTATCCATCTGGGAGGTCCCAGCTTTCTGGTGCATATAACTACTAGGTTAGGTAAGTGTATGCTTTTGAATAATATCTGGTTTACTTCTTCTCGTATCTCACTGCTGTGTGTATTTGATACATTATTTGTTTTAGTTATTGTATTGCAGATTTCTTCTAGTCTCCCATCTTTGTCGGCTTGAGTTCCTAGGTTTAATAGTTTTCTACCTTTTCTTAAACTTCTCCTTGGACTGTTTACTGTTGCTTTTCCATCTTGACACCTGTATTACTCTGCTTTTGTTGGTGTTTAATGCCATATTATTTCTTCAGGCTGCTACATGTACATTTCCAATTTTCGTTTTTGATTTTCTGTTTCCACTTCGTCTAATTATATTTTCTAAAGGTTTGTTTGATTTTTTTTGAAAATGGATATAGATTTGCCTCCAAAACGTTCAGTGAGTTATTAATTAATTTATTTAATTCTATTTTAACAACTGATGGTGGTGAAAAATCCAATTAAGAAATAGGAGCTCAAGCTATCCTGTTACTTGCTTCCTCTATTTTAATTTTCTTGGATGTCTCTCTGTTTATTCTTACTACACCTTCAGTTCCGTTTATACGATCTTCTACTGTTTTGACTAATTTGATGGATATTCCTATTTCTCTTACAGCTCTTGGGGCTGTATCAAAAGCAAATTTTAAGGCTAGTAAGGCAAGGTATAAGTTTTTTCCTATATTTAAGGATTTTGTTATTGTCATCCTAAAAGTGGAAATATGGTCTTGTAGTTGTCGATCTTTCCCTAAATACAGCTTGCTATTCTGTAGTTCCTTTCCAGTGCTTTCTCTGATTCTTTTCTCTATTATTCGAGAGTAGATCTTTTGTATTACTGCGATAGCCGTATGGGCCCAAAATGTTTGTAATTAATGGTACTTCCTTTTTTGTATATGGGCATGTTATGTTTTCTTCCCATACATTTGAGCTGCTTCCTGTGGTTCTTACTTCTTGGTAGATTTTTGTTATCTTTTCATGTAGTGTTCTCTCTCCAAACTTTATTAATTTTGGGTAAATATCGTCACTGTCAGGGGCTATCTTTCATGCTTTTAGTTGCTTCCTTCGCATCATTGATGTTGATTTGTTTATCCTCATCTTATTCTTCTATTTTCACTTCTATTTTTTCTTTTTCACTTTCGGTTTCCTTTTTATCCTTCAGATCTTAAACTACAAAAAATGTTAACGTAAATAAAATAAAGCAAGTAAAAAAATAAAGGAATAAAAATTTTCTTCCCCCATATTTCTAGTACTTCGTTTGTTTCGGATACCAGTTTTTTGTCTTTAATGTTTGTAAATTTCCTCCGGTTTTGCACCTTAATTCTTTGACTATCCTCCAGAAGTGTTTCCGGTTATTCAACACGCAGTGTTGATTAAGAGGTGGTATATCACAGTAGCTCTGGAACCCGCATTTATAGATAGCAAGTCTTTATCGCTTTACTGGTATGATTCTATATCAGCTAGTTTATCACCACCGGTGCTTGGAGTTCTACAAAACTCTAATTTTGTAGTCGATAGTCTCGATGTCAATATAATATGTAAGGATCACAATCTGATCTTGATCTAACAAAGGCATTTAAAATACTGAATTGTTCCATTCACACCCTGATGAATACCTGTCACTGGCAAAAAGTCTTATCGAATCTTGAATTGGCGTGAAAGGCTTTGTATAATCCATACTGAAGGAACGTGGGAAGATTAACAAGCTTTCAAAGTCATACATATGGAATTAAAGGTCGCATTTTAGCTTAGTTCAAAAATGTTAACAATACAAAACAAGTAATAATCCCATAAATCCTTTTATTACTTACTTGCTATTAGGTAAGATGTGACTTTTAAGTCCATGGGTCACTGATGACAACTGATGTTGACTTGATATTAACTAAACATTAGACGAATCTATAATAATATATCTTGGTCTTTTGTTGTTCTCTTTTTATGTAGATTGGCATTTGGCCTCTTCTCCAATGTCAACGTTTGTTGGTTCAATTCGTCGATAGTACAACAAGTATAGTACGACGAAAAGTGTCTGGTATCTTATGAAATTTTTAAACAAAATATCCTTCTATGTGACCAGCTGGTGTTAAACCAATTTTCTGCAAATCAGTATACAGAAAGGAAATTTAGAATTTTTGGAGGCCCATACAAGACAATCTGTACTTGTTAAATGTATCTAAAGTTTGCCCATCAAGTGGAGGTTACATTGTTTCTTGGCCCATCTACTGCTACACCCTCTTTTCGTTTTATCACAACAAATCGTTAAATGAATGAATAACCGCGTGTTAATTTCGATTTCCGAAATCTTTGGTACAGGTATTTAGGGTTAGGTTCCCTAAACCGGGCTAAAGTGTCTATTGTGACACTTCGTATGTTTTACCATTTGCAGTCAGGTGCAATTGTTTTACTACTTCTTCAGTTATGCAACATTACATGAAGTTGTGACATTATCGTAACTGGCTTCCAGAATCCAGAAGGCCTTTACCATGTCAGCCCTTCACTTCGGTTTGATTGCTGACTTATATACATTTTATCTCTATCTCATAGCTTCTTTTGTCATCAACCTTAGCCGTCGGAGGGAAGGTTACAAAAAATGGAAGACAGATTTGAGCTAAAGAAGAATGTAAGAAAGGGTTGAAGGTCTTGTGCTCTGTAATACCTCTTATCGTATTGACTTCCTGCGGCTCAGAAAAAATGTGTGCATCTTGTCCAAGACCTTTGTTTCAGCAATAATTTATTTAGATGTTGTGTTGTTGAGCCAAAAAGTTCTTTAAGATTAGTTGAATTGTAGAAGTAGGGCGGATAGCACCCTTAAACATATTCATCACATATTTTGGTCTTGATGCCTCTTGTCGTGAAACCGTTATCGCTGTATAAGTATTTCATCCTTGTGTACGCTTATAATATTCTTGGCACAGGACGTAGAATAGTGGCTAGTTGCTCCTGCGTACAAAACGCGAGTGATCCATTGATCATGGTCGGAATTCAAACAATCTCTTAGAATATTTATTAAACATCTAAGTTTAGCTTTTGGCTGTATTTTGAAATTAATATTGACCCGGTCCTCGATATTTTCTAAACCAACGCGAAATTCTGTCTATAGATCTCGCTGAGGAGGTGGATCATCTGTGATTTGCTTAGCCTCGTCCAAAAATCGCCAAGAGATACGGATGCTATTACCTCCTATTGTTCTATGTGGTGCTGTAGTATTTGCGCTTTCAGGAAGGCTACCTAGTACCGAAGATTCCGTTGGAGGCCTGTGCCTCCTGCCATACAACGTTCAATTTTCTCATGTAGTTTTTCCTTTCTATCAAAACTGCTTCGTCGAAGCAGTTCCTACGATGACGGTAAAGCTACGTACACATTATTATGACGTGACGTGTTTACCGTTTGTTTCGGATAGCAGTTTTTTCTCTTTAATGTTCCTAAATTTCCTACGTTTTTGCCCCTTAATTCTTTGACTATCCTCCAGAAATGTTTCCGGTTATCTAGGAAGTTTTTTCGAACTCCGCTTCAAATTTTTCCGATGTTGCTGCTTTATCTTGTTTAACTACTTCTTTTGCTTCATTTTGTTTACTAACGTAAGTTAACCTGTCTTGTTTATTTTTGGTTTTGCACTATTTTTTCATTTTTTATGTTGAATTTTAGATGTTATCATTTCATTCCACCATTCTGTGTTTTTGCATTTTATTTTGTCTTTCCACAGGTTTGTCTGACTCCAATATTGCATTTTAAGTTTTTTCCATTTTTGAATTAATTATAACTCAAGTACCCAAAATTTTGTGAAAACGCTCCTCGATTGTTTTAAAAGTAGACTTTCTGCATTTTTTGAACATTAAACATCAGAATTTTGTGAAATACTCGAAGTAATAAATAAAAGTAATTAGTAATTAATGTGGAGACGATATAGTGAATGTGTAGGGTGAATGTCAGATCAGAGAGTTGGCCAGACTGTTTAATTGATTCTAGCGGAGTTGTATGGATTATATGTGTTTATTCCGAAATTTAGAACGTAGATCTTTTAGAATCGTTTTTGCGTCAGAACAATAGATATTCAAATACGTCTTTACCAGCAATCGAATTTTTGAAGAATCTTGTCTTTTGAGCAATTTTTGGTCTTTGTATTAGGTTTATTGTTATAGAAAAGTCATTATAAACCATTTTTTTAACATACCTCGTGAAAGGCTGGCGGGACCTAAAAATACGTCGTAAAAACCGGATCGTTGTTATACCCCGATTCTTAAAAGAAGACCCCTGCGTCATCACTGGAAGAATTTAGTTACGACAAGTTCTTCACGTATGTGTATTGTTTCATAAGAGTAAAATAAGGACAAAAGCGGAGAGAACCGGAACAATTTGACTTATATCATCAGAAACTTTACGCTGCTATGGTGGTTGGTTAAAGACACACTTCGCCAAGCGGATATACCAGGTGGTTTCGTAAAACCGATCTTAGTAATAACTACCAACTTTAAAAAGTAAAAATACTTAACTGCTTTAACACCCTGTACAGTATTACATTGTTGCAATCCAGAGGAAATTCCGAATCTGATCACCTAATTTTCCCGATTTTTTTTTTAATTAGAATTTTTTTTTTCGGTCAAGAATACCATGACCTACAAAAATGTTTCTTATCGATCATCATAATTAAATAACAATCAGGCCGTCGTTTAGTTTGTGTATAATATAAAATAGTATACACAAACTACGTTTGAAGTTTATAAAATCAGTTTTGGATGTAAGTCAATTTTTCCAAATGTAACTACTGGGATGGTATTTGTCGGTATTAAAGATTTTAAGTTGAATATAATTGTTAATGAATATAAAGTTATAGTTTAGTTGTAAGTTAATTTATGCAGATTTCATATAAGTTTATTTAAAAATGTAATAAAAACAAGTAATTAGGGTAGAATAATTTAATTATTAGGACTTTTGTATTGTAATTATAAAATAAGTTAGCTAGAAACCAAGTATTTAATAATTACCAAGGAAAAGCAAAAATAATTTTCATTGGAGGAAAAATATCAGAAAACCAGGGAAACAGAAGACAAGGAACACGTATTTCCTTTGGGGGAAATATAATAAAGTAAATAAGTGTGAAATATTATTTTAAGAAAAGGAGAATGGTACTTTCCTAACAGGAAAGAAAAAAATAATTAAATAATTAATTGGAACTTTGCTGGAAAGAAAAATAGTAATGTCTTATAAACGAGGTCAAAACCATAACTGGTTGTTATTCTTCTGAGAGAAAAAGGTTTGGTCCGGTTTATATTGGATGTTGCAGAAGTTGAAGATGAATTGAAAATTATTAAATGTTGGATATGAATATGGAATTGCGATTAAAATTGATTTGGAAACTGAACAAGTGATATGTGAGCTAATTTAATACTATTATAATTTATGATCTATAATAACTAAATAGATAGGGAAGATAGGGAAATAGAGATTAGTAAAAGATGTAGGTAGGTAATAAATCTGCATAGAAAAAAGAAGTTGTTCTGATTATTGTTATCTAAAATAAAAGTAATAATATTCAAATATTAAAGTAAAAAGAACCTCATTAACGACCAAATGACTGAGTTAACCGGCTGTTAATTATTGTGAAGAAAGTTAACATTACACTACATATTACCTCGCTGGATTATTGAAGAGACTTTGAGCCGTATTCTGATCTTATGTTTAAAGTTGTCTCTAACTAAAGTCGTGTTTAGCGTAAACATAAAACGATATAGCTTTATATAATTTTATATGTGTATAACAAAGATACGCGATGTTGCCATGGTAATTAAACATGACGTTAAATTTAAATATGAGATCAGAATACCGACCTATATGTTTTCAATAAAATAGGCAGGCATATTTAGATTTCAGTTAGTTTATTGCCCCTATTTTATTTAAAACATTTTCTTCTAAAGTTTATTTTATTAGAAGTACCTATTATACAACTGTAAACGACTAAAAACCATAGAGGTATTACCGGTCTCACCTTATAATCTACTATGTAATTGTTATTCCTTTCATTAATAACAAAGAAAACTGTATCACACACATTTTTTTAGTCCTTCAAAAAACCAACTCCACAAAAGGCTTCCTTATCGGTACCCGTGGGATTCCTAACGTATTTTTGAATAATACTTACCATATCTCATTAAGCAAAAAACAACTTGAAAACAAAGCAGAAGAATACAAAACCATCATAAGACAAGAATAATAATACAAAGTGGCCTATCATAGTCTCAGTGAGGGGTTATTGAATAGCTACAAGTTCAAGATCATTAACAAAGTGCGGGTATTCGCTGTTGTTAGGGTTACATGTGTGAAAAAATGATAAATTTTTAATCCTTATTTATTCATTCAATAAAGGTTAAAATTGGGTAGAAGTAAGGTACGTATTGGATTCTATGGTAGACATGTGTAAAAATTTTCGAATGCCAATATCGTCTGAGTAAAATCATGCGGGCAATACAAGAAACTTCCAAACGATTACGAAATGATTAGGGTACATTGTACTCTGTCCAAATGTATTTCTTTGTTGTAAAGGTATGGCTATAAAAGTCTGAATCTATTGAAAAAATTAAACTTCAGCTGTAAGTATATCAAATTGTTACTTTCGAAAACTGTTTTTTTTTTATGTATTATGTTGAAAAATCAAATAATGCTTTCGAAAAACAAACTTAATTTTATAGATTTTTTCTTTCTCACCTTTAATTTGCTTATGGAAAAACTTCTGTTTAAATCGTATTGTTTCATTCACCTGTTGCAATGTCTCCTTTCTGTTCTGGGTTATTTCCGTTACACGGCACTTCCTTCAAGCTATAATAGACTGATATTTAGCACCTGTTAAGGAAACTTGCCCTTGCCATTCTAATCTTAAACAGGTCTTACCGTGAATAACGGGACCCTTCTTCCTGGTGCACAATAAACTTACGCACCACTGACGTCACACCATTCAAGAAAACTTGCTTAAGAAGTTTACTACTATTTACGACCCCCTATATTATTATACCGGTTGAAAATCATGTGTGTTTATATATTTTGTACCTGTTAACTTGAGAACTTTCATACATTTTGACCTTTAAAATTTTTTATAGGTTTTTAATTTATTATATACCGATTGTTTATGACTGAACTGTTAGGATAATTTCGTAAACACCATATTTTATAATTTGTAAACTGAAGATTTAGGGATTCAAGTTTGTATTCTAAAAGGTTCTACTTTTGAGTTCAAAATTGGACATTTGATGTTACACATCGGGCTACAAAAGGTAGAAACTTAGAATTTATTTGATAATTTTTTAATTATGCCTAAATTCATTTTATATCTTATCTCAAGTTTGGATTGAAACAAAAACATAAATCTGTTTTTCTAAATCAATTCTCAATCAATTCTGTCACAGGTGGGACTTGAACTTCTGTTCTCTCGATTACGAAGCAGACCCTACCTGAAGAACTAAAACACGTAAAACTTAAAATCAAAAATTATTCTTCATTTAAAAATAAATAGCCTGAAATACCTTTAATATATCTCAAAAAATGACGTATGTTATTACTTCTATCTCTATTTTTTAACTCGTGTTTTAAGTTTATTTTGCTAAACTATCAATTTAGGGATTGTATTCTCAAAATTCTATTAGTCCAAAATTTTTGTTTACAAATAAAAATTCAGAGTTTAAAAATTAAGAGAAGAAGCTTCGGATTTACTTAACAAAAATTATATAAAAGCTTATCTTAAAAATAATTGCAGAACTGAACCGAATATTAGGCCTAAGTTCATTTTATATTTTAATCTAAAGCTTGGATTTAAACAAAAACATCATCCATTTATATTTACTTTAAATCTCCCTAATTTCTTTTCAAATACATACCTAGGAAAATTTGTTTCCCTCTGAATTAATTAATCCTGCCCCAGGCGCGACTCGACTTTACGTCCTCTCAATTGCGAAGCTGACCCTAATTTACCTGAGTAACAAAAAGATTTAAACTGAAATGTAGAAATTATTTCTTATCAAAAATATCCTCAGGGCGTCTGGAATACATTAAACTATCTAACAAAAGGACAGAAGTTAACATTAGTTTTAAAATTTATTTTATAAATATTCTTTAAGATTTAATTACCCCTACACTTTAGAAAATTACTAAAAGTAAAACCTAAGTGCATTATCCTTTTACATTCGTCGTTTTATTTTTATTAGCATAGCAAATTCAGTTTAACTTTGAATTAATCAATCTGCCACGGGCGAGACTCGAACTTACGTTCCCTCGATTGCGAAGCAGACCCTAATCCACCTGAGTAACAAAAAGACTTCAGAAATTATTCTCCATTCAAAAACATCCACGGTGCGTCTGAAATACATTAAATTACCTAACAAAAGGATAGACATGTTAACACCAGTAGGCAAGATTTACATTCGTTATAAAAATGAAACCTTCGGCACAGTCTCGACTTAGCAACAAAACGATGGTTTACAAAGTCCGCAGTCATTTGCATATAGCGTACCCAAGGATAAAGATGACAATGGGGTAATGTGCATGTGTATAGGTGACACATAGGCGCACATACGTCACGGCATGTGTGCTGTTTATCGAGGGGTGCAACCCTCGCAGCTGCCAGGCACGTGGGTTCCCGTTAGGGCGCACACACCTGGCCCAATCACTCTGATTACACATACACACTTTTACTTTTTTTTTGGTTCTTTGTTGATATTGGCCTTGAATGAATTTTGTTATCGGTACCACACTGGATTTCAAGTTTGATCCGCCTGGTGTTCCAACGGTTATATTTTAGAGCAGTTATCTAACCAACTTGTTGCTTGTTTTACCTTTAACAGAAAGATATTAATTTTTTTATTTTTTATCAATTGTTTTACAGAAACAAAATTGAATTTTGTTTTAAAAAATAAAAATAAAGATATGTGTATAGATCGGTATCAATTTTCTATACAGAGTGTAAAAGAAAACAGGCTCATTTCCTTTTTTATTATTAGTTTTTGGGGTCATCATCTCATCATCATCATCATCAATTGACAGGGAGTAGATTCCAGTGGATCAATCCTGGATTACACCAGGCCCACCGATAAACAAAACTTACAGGGCTAAATACAGGATGTAAACAAAAACAAGCTTATCCCCTTTCTTCCTATTATTTTTTGGAGTCGAAAAATGTAACTTACAAGGCTGAATATATATTGGTATGAACTTTCAATTTTAACTGAATCGCATACAATTTTAAATTTTCCAACTAGCTCAATTTTTAATTATAATTTAGTTAAATTTTTAGAGACTCTCAACTCAGGTCGCCAAAGGGATCGCCTTGATGAGTTTCAGAACTTCACCAAGTTGAAATTCATACACCTTTCAAAATTATGCAAATTTTTACAAACAAATAACAATAACAAATTCTAATAACTAATTAAACAATTTTCTAAAAATTAAAAATATAAACTACCTTTTTGAAAACAACTTGAACAAAACAACACTTCCTGTCTCGATTTCAAATTTATCAAATGCTGCTCCAACCTCTTTCCAACAATACACCTTCCCCCTGACTCCAACTCCGCCAGAATCTGCCTTAACCTCCAACCAACAATACACTTTTCCCTTTTATTAAATTAATTCGTTACCAATATCCAAATTTTTAAAGCTTCTTCATAAAATTTTTATTTATTTAAATCCAAAATTATATTTTCATATAACAAGAACTTTCTTCGTACAATATTTTAACTAATTATCTTTTAGTTTATTTTAACTTATGGGATTTTATTGAGTTTTAAAAAAATTCTTACAAAACCCAACTGTATTCACCCAAAATTAAAATTCAACTATTTTATTTACATTAAAATTTCCTTAGTTTCTAAATTTAAACACACTGACTATTTTATATTACATATTTACAACTTAACTAACTAGATATTCTACCCTAACTATCTACAATACTAAATTTCTAACTTATAACTATTTACATTTTATTAACAATAATTTTCAATAATTTTAAAAGGTGTCTATATCTCACTCTATTAAAATTCCAAAATCCCATCAAAACGATATCATCTCAATATGTAGAAGAAAGATGTGTTTTTTGAACCACAAATTTAGTAACACTTCCAGTATAGCTGAAAATTACCGCCACTTTCGATTTTTAAATGGAACGCCTGTATAATTTTACATTTAGGAATCCGAAAGAACTTTCAAATTTGAATATCTAACTTTTTCGATTTTTAAAAACTCTATAATGTTTTAAAAAAAATTATTTTTCCATCAAGAGTACCCTGATCCCCTCAAACGTTTCTTAATAATCCCTGTCATCAAATAAAAACAACATTGTAGTATCAATACAGTATGAAATACTGTCTTTTACGGCTTTGAAAAAACAGAAAAATAGAATAGTTGTCAAAAGCCCTCCAATTGCGTCAGTTACTGTTTTTTGTTGTTTTTATAAAAGCTTTCTAAGTTAAAAAAATTTCTTCGCTTTATTTTATCGTTTATGCTTACAAGCTTGGTACGTATATAAAAAGGACTGAATGAGTTTTCAAGATCATAATAACATTGAACTGAAAACATATAGGTCGGTATTCTGATCTCATATTTAAATTTAACGCCATGTTTAATTACCATGGCAACATCGCGTATCTCTGTTATACACATATAAAATTATATAAAGCTATATCGTTTTATGTTTACGCTAAACACGACTTTAGTTAGAGACAACTTTAAACATAAGATCAGAATACGGCCAAAGTCTCTTCAAATAATCCAGCGAGGTAATATATGTAGTGTAATGTTAACTTTCTTCACAATTATTAACTGCCGGTTAACTCAGTCATTTGGTCGTTAATGAGGTTCTTTTTACTTTAATATTTGAATATTAATAATTTTATTGTATATAACAATAATCAGAACAACTTCATTTTTCTATGCAGATTTATTACCTACCTACATCTTTTACTAATCTCTATTTGCCTATCTTCCCTATCTATTTAGTTATTATAGATCATAAATTATAATAGTATTAAATTAGCTCATATATCACTTGTTCAGTTTCCAAATCAATTTTAATCGCAATTCCATATTCATATCCAACATTTAATAATTTTCAATTCATCTTCAACTTCTGCAACATCCAATATAAACCGGACCAAACCTTTTTCTCTCAGAAGAATAACAACCAGATATGGTTTTGACCTCGTTTATAAGACATTACTATTTTTCTTTCCAGCAAAGTTCAAATTAATTATTTAATTATTTTATTCTTTCCTTTTAGGAAAGTACCATTCTCCTTTTCTTAAAATAATATTTCACACTTATTTACTTTATTATATTTCCCCCAAAGGAAATACGTGTTCCCTGTCTTCTGCCTCCCTGGTTTTCTGATCTTTTTCCTTCAATGAAAATTATTTTTGCTTTTCCTTGGTAATTATTAAATACTTGGTTTCTAGCTAACTTATTTTATAATTACAATACAAAATTCCTAACAATTAAATTATTCTACCCTAACTACTTGTCTTTATTACATTTTTAAATGAACTTATATTAAATCTGCATAAATTAACTTGCAATTAAACTATAACTTTATATTCATTAACAATTACATTCAACTTAAAATCTTTAATACCGACAAATACCATCTCAGTAGTTACATTTGGAAAAATTGACTTACATCCAAAACTGGTTTTATAAACTTCAAACGTAGTTTGTGTATACTATTTTATATTACACACAAACTAAACGACGCCCTGATTGTTATTTAATTATGATGATCGATAAGAAACATTTTTGTAGGTCATGGTATTCTTGACCGAAAAAAAAAATTCTAATTAAAAAAAAATCGGGTAAATTAGGTGATCAGATTCGGAATTTCCTCTGGATTGCAAAAATGTAAAACTATACAGGGTGTTAAAGCAGTTAGGTATTTTTACTTTTTAAATTTGGTAGTTATTACTAAGCTTGGTTACATCATTGTATTTTACGAAGTCACCCGGTGTATTCGCTTGGCGAAGTCTGTCTTTAACCAACCACTATAGCAGCAATACGTAAAGTTTCTGATGATGTAAGTAAAGTTGATCCGGTTCTGTCTGTTTTTGTACATTTTAATCCGGAAGAAAAATGTTTTATCTAGAAGTAACCCTGGAGTCACTAAATTAGAATATTATCAATACGATAATAAGGAATGGACCTAGTATAGATCCCTGAAGAAGTTTGTGCATATTATACAATAGTATTTACAATTGCATATTAAAAAAATAGGGAGGCGGTACGGTAATGAGTATTGGCATGGCGCATCGCTCTGCATATTTAAGCATCGGTGCCCATGGTCAGAACTTGGACGGGTGACCCGAACCAGGCTCAGCTTACTACGATTCGGTGTGTCCTCTTCGGCAAGCTATGGGCCTTAATGGCCTGTTAAAGCTGAATACTCACATACATATTATAAAAATAAATCCCGTACGTTTAATTATCAAAACTAATTAATAATAAAGGCGCAAAATCGGCCTACAATCGGAATTAAATATTAAAAGTGTTAGCAATAGTCAAGTAAAAGCTTAAAAAATACACTTTCATAAGGATTGTGTATTTAAGGATTGGCTGTCATTATAACCGGCAAAATGTTTCATTTCGTTGTCTCTGTGTATTATAATTATTACTTCTTTTGAATGGAGAATATCCAAAAATATAGGCTTCGAACCGCCCCTACTGAACATTTTGGGGGCCTAAATACCTAAAACATGTTTATTGGGCCTCAAACCAAAATTAGCACGCCTTCGATAGGCACACTGTTTTGTTTTTGCTAAATCGCAACGTTGATCCCTCTGCAACCACATCCATTAACGGTCCCATTACATTAGTGAAATTTTTAATATTATCAAGTGTAATATAACAAGTGGTGAGCTTATTGTCGATAATATTTTCAAAATGCCACGAATGTTAATTCCAACGACGAAAATGCAACGACTGCGAAGCAGGAGTTGCATTTTCCAAAGATTGGGATTAACATGAGTGGCATTTTCTAAATATTATCGATTTTTAAGCGAATCACGAGTTATATTTAGGAAGAGAATACAATGATTACTTTTTTCACTAATCGGTGCTACAGCTTTTTCTCAACTGTCAAATAATACGTCATATTTACGTGGTTACTACGTTACTAGCGTTGCTATTGGAAATAACAAAATATTATCGCGGCAATAAATTATTTTCACTTATTGGTACAACATTTTCAAGCGTTGTGATTGGCTGATTTGCTTAAGAATTGTATTCTCGTTAGTAAATACCTCATGTTGTAAGGTTGTAACTTTATTATTAACTTGGTAATACGAATGTTTGATCATTCTATCCTGTAAATGGTAAGTGATATCCTAAACATATTTATACTTAAATACTGTTTTCAAAAAATTGTCGCTTCTATAGTGAAATTTTATCGACAATTTTTTCTAGTGAAAATTATCGATACAATTCGTTTTGATTGGCTCAAAAACGTCAAATCTTGCATTTTGATTGGTCGATTTTTGACAGATGACATATGAGTTGAATAGTCATTTACAATACCACCAGTGGTCAAAGAATTGTCGATTATTTTTTTGCTGTAACATCACGAATGTTCCTTGTGCTTGCATATGAACATCACGAGTGCGCAGCACGAGTGGTATTCGCAATCACAAGGAACATGAGTGATGTTACTGCAAAAATAATCTACAATTCTTTGACCACGAATGGTATTTGAAGGACTATTCAACGAAAAAAAATCATTTCCATCGAATCATTTTTCATAAATTAGTCCACATTCAAGTTTGTTTACATAAAAATTGTTCTCTGTGGGATATAACTAGCAATAAACTGTTTTCAAAAACTTGTCGCTTCGTATCACTAGTAAAATTTTATCGGCAATTTTTGCTAGTAAAAATTGTTGATACAATTCGTTTTGATTGGCTCAAAAACGTCAAATCTTGCATTTTGATTGGTCAATTTTTGACAGATGACATATGAGTTGAATAGTTACAACATTTTGTTGTTTCCTGATAGATATTATGTACTGGATAAATCAGCATTAAGTGCCTTAAAATTTCCAAAATTTTCCGCTTGATAATTCGAGTTACACGAGGTCCTATTAATTTTCAGTATGATGAAAATTGTATTCACAAAAAAATATTTTAATTTAAAATATGGTCAATTAAATAAATGATCGTTTTCAGTTATTTTATTACTAACGTATTCCCCAAATTTAAAAATTATTCTTAAATTTCTGTTACAATAAATATCATCTGTACCAATCTCACTTTGACAACTCGCTCACTATTATACAGTTGTGTGAAATTAATAAAAGTACTAACGGTTATAATTTGCATATTATTAGTCAGTCAGTATGAAAATGAAAATAAACAAACAAAAGACGAAGGCGATGGTGATAAGTAGGAAAGAGAAGACACACGTAATAAAACTGGGAGAAACAAAGTTAGAGCGAGTCAGACGCTTTCAATATTTAGGCTACTGTGCCTACATAATGGAAAAATGGATGAAGAAATAATAGAGAGGACGGAAGCAGCAGGAAGACTATTTAATACAATAAAGAACACCTTTTTGGCACAGACCAGAAATCTTTAAGAAGGTAGCCACCCCAATTTTAACGTTTGGATCCGAATTATGGACTTTGACGTAAATGTCTGGATTTACTCATTTATAACGTTCCGCAATTTCAATAGAATTTTAATAAAATTACCTACCTACTTAGTAACATTAATTTAAGGCAATTTCAGTTAAGCAACAAATACGCAAATTTAAATGTCATTAGTTGACACCTCTATGGCTAAGTCTGGTTTCTATCTTTCTTGATCATACAGTAGATTTGCTTTTACTTTTTATAAAATAATTTGTTAATCTTTTATTGTTTAGAATTAATGATATATTAATGTTATAATATGCAATATAGGTAAAGGTAACGGCACTTACCCTCCGCGAGGGAGTATGGCCGGCAACGTGGAGGGTTAAGGTCTCCTAAATGGTTTAAGTGGCACGGAGTGATGTGGTAAGCACCACGCATTCGACAACCACCTACCTTCCCTATTCCACTACTGTGTTTCGGTTCCCAATTATTTTCAGTGACTGGGTAAGGCCACCCACCGAGCATCCGAGACTGTCCGTGCTGTAGTTGAATGCCTTAATCACTCGGCCATTCCGGCGATATAATATGCAATATAGTATTGTCTTATTGATTATTTTCATAAATAAAATGTGATTTCTTTATAGTTTATTATACAGTGTGGTGATAAAGTTCGGAACAAAACTCATAATTGCGTTATGTCATGTTTTGAGGAGAACCGCTCGGACAGGTCAATTTTACTTTTTTTTAAATGTCATCTTGTGATTGGTTTCCGCGCAATGACGTCATCAATTTTTTAATTGGCAACTCCCACTTTTTCTTGTCAATATCTGCCATCACATTTTCCAAAAGACGGATAAGGCGGATGAGACCAATGAGTGTCCAGCGCGTTCCCCCGACTAAACTCGTTTCGATTTTTTCTCTGGGGAATTTTTTTTTTTTTAAATTATTGACTGCCATATTTACAAGTAGTCCTAAGACTAACAAGCAAAAGTGATGATATATATACTGCTAAATAACATGAGAGGAGATGTCGCCCAGTGGCGGCCCCCCGTATATTTATACTACTCACTAATTAGTAAGGTCGAATGTTTTTTGTCTATTTAGGCGTCGAGTGTTGTTTCCGTCTTCGAGAAGATTTGTCACTATTACACTAGGATGACCCTGTAGTCTGTTTGCATAGTTGGTGGTATATCTTCTGATTTCGTCTCTTACCCATGGGATCTTAAGGTCTTCATGCAGTGTTTTATTGTTGACGTACCATTCTGCATTTGTTAAACTACGTAGGGTCTTGCTTTGAAATCTTTGTATAATTTCAATATTAGATGTTTTCGCGCACCCCCAGAATTGTATACCGTAGGTCCACACTGGTATGAACACTACTTTGTACACTAATACCTTGTTGTTAAGCGATAGCTTGGATTTTCTGCCCAGGAGCAAATACATGTTTTTCAGCCTGATGTCCAGCTCTTTCCTCTTTTTTGTGAGGTGTCTGGGGTAATTTAGAGTTTATTTTAATAGACCTAACAGTTTAGAAGACGTTTTGCAAATAATTTTTACGTCAAAAGATGACATTTTAAAAAATAGAATTGACCTATCCGAACGATTTTCTTAAAAACGTTTTTTTTTACTTGTGTCATATGCTTCTTTTAAGGAATTGACGAAGGGGTCAAAGCCACATTTTTAAACGACTTGGCGTTGTGAACATACTATGCAAATGTGTTCTCTGCAGTGGTTTCCCGTTGCCTTCTGCAGAGTTTGTGGCGGTGTGTCAAGTGAATAGCGTCTTGTTACTATCTGTAGTCGACCACTCCACAGGCAGAATCGTTAATTGTAACCAAACGATTAAATGGTTTCACTCGAATAGTGGGAAATTTTTTCTAAAAATCCTTCCACTGCGTGAGATTCGAAACCAAAACACTCTTAACTAGGAGCCCAGCGCTCTTACCACTGCGCCAACGAGCTTTTACATTACTACATAACACAATTATGAATTTTGTTCTGAACTTTATCACCACACGGTACCTACATAATTTTCTTAATACATTCGAGATTAACACAGAAAGCTATAAACTTTTATAATGTATGTATGTAATTCCTCACTCGGAAAAAGGGGCAAATTATAATAATTTTTTTATTGTTTCTGCTATTGTAGTGGGGCGTTTACGGCTAAGGACTAGCAACTTGTATCTCTTCACTATATAAATCAAATTATATCAACAAGTTATACATTAAACATTAAACACTTGTTTGGGAAATCTTGCACCAATTAAAATATTAATTTTGTTGTATGTGTAACCACTGATTTGTTTATGCTAATAATATGCAAATTACAGAAGAGTGCTTTAATTTACTAACTTCCCATACGTTAGTAATACTTCTAATGTAAGCAAACATTTACAGTCTTGTATAAACTTTAAAAGAATAATTAATTTCTGAGAAGGTATGTAAAACACCATTTTATACGAATTCAGTTGTTAAATTTTAAAGTTTTGTTAAATTTATTTTCTTATTATTAATAATTATAGAAAAGTGTTAAATACTTTCATCAACCTTGCTGTTGTTTACGAACAACTAGTAAATTATATTAGGTAGTAGAAATTTTAATAATTTTATACGCTTCGTGTTTTATAAAAAATAAAAAGTACCTAAGTGCTTCCTCCATCGTTTCCAAAGAACTCAAAGAAGGAATTTAATTATCCTTAAGTTAATTTCATTTGTAACACTTGACGGTGCCTTTCTAATGAAAATTAGCTTCGTTATTAAATAACAGAGTCGCAAAGATACGGTAGTTTACTAATAAATATTAAAAACGGGATGGGCGGAATTTATGAAATTAAAAAACGAGGCAATTGTCTTTCTCGGTTATTTCTGTTTTATATCAAAAAATAAACGACAACTTAATAACTTGTTTGGGTGAGATCGTTACGACTATATCGAGGTCTTTGGTTATAATTAAATTTAACACATTTGTGAGTATTTTTCGTGCCTGTTAGTAATTAGCATAAATGCCATAAATTTATCGAATTTTAATTATTGCCAAATCGGAGCAAAACAATGTAGAACAACTGCAGACATCATTTATTAAATATAAAGTTAAGAGGTGTTTACGTCGAGATTGTTTGGTTGTTTTGCTTAATGGAAGTAATCGCATGCTGCTAGTATTCCCAGATTTTCATTATTATTTGACGTTAAAATTGGTTCGTCTTCATTAGCTATTAACATATACGTTCTGAAACTGTTGATATATGCATGCACCGGCAATTTTGCTATATGAATAATTTCACATTTTGTCCGCTTTTCGCACTGCTATTAATTTTCATATTTAATACCGCGCAAAATTCTACCTTGTTCTCTTTACTGGTTATTTTCAAGTAAACCGCGTATAAAATTTTTATTTGACGTCATAAATTAATACCGAGAAAAATAACTAAACGGTCGGTTTATTTTAAAAACCCCAAGAGAATAACTCACATGTACTTCCCTTTTAAACAATTTCAATAGTAACTATAATAGGTACGAACTCTTGAAAAGAAGAACCCATAAATATAATAAATCCATATTTTAGTTCAAAACCCTTTTCCATACGTTTGTAACAAAGGAAAACATACACGCGTCTACCTTAACACGTGCCCATAGAAATTTCCCCCGTCTTTTAAAAATGTAGGGTGACATTGTTGTAAAACTGAACCGGTACGAGCTTGATTTCAAATGCTAAAGGTGGTTTTGATTTAGGGATCCGGATTTTTAATAGAAAATACCGAGAGTTTGCGAATATCGAAACAGAGAACCGAAAGTTTATGTTTTGCAATTCGATATGATAATGTATCGAGCCATGCCTTCAAGCTATTGTAAATGTATCTAATTTCGTTGATTGCTGATCAAATGTACCTACCTACTACCTCTACATCAACGTTCCTGCAAAGTTCGTACGACTAGAAAATAACAAAATTATAACGAAATTTTTTGTTACGAAATTTTATAATAATATTTCTCCGAAGCGTAATCTAAAGCCCACGTAGAAAAATACTGATCTAAATATACCATCGATAACAATACCTAAAATATTTGTGTATTTCTGAAGTATTCCGGTATTCATCCAGCATTTTTGACACAGCACGATATGGAGATCAAAAGCTGGACTTAATAAAGTCCATGCATATAAAGGGATTCCGTAAAGGCACAGCGGGGAGCGAATGTCCCAACTGTGGGAAATATAAGTTCAAAAAACAAAAAATAATGAAATTAAATTCAGTTCGGGAATTTGTCGCTTGTTTTATCTGAAATATTATAAAATTTTTTAATTTGAAATTAAAACGGTTTTTTAAGAGATAGTTTTTAAAAATTTTGTGTGGAACTTCCAAAGGCTTTCGCCATCGAACACTGGTTGGGTAATAACGACAGATCAATAAAAAAACCAATTAGGGTAGGCTGTGAATTAAATTATTTTGAATCGGTACTTTAGCCACATCCATAGAATGACATTTTATAACGTTTGCAATTTGACATTTTTATTGTAAACCATCGACCTTCGATGTTGTAAACAAAATTTATAACCTTAAATTGAAACTGAAACAAAAACATGAAAAAATTATTAATTTACGATATTGAAATTTACATAAAACCGAGCATAAAACTATAGGATTTGTTGAAAATGTTGTCCATTTACGTCTAAACATAAACGAATTCTTCTTTGCATTCCAGCAAAAACATTATGTAACATTTGAGGTGAGTTGTTGATTTCTTCACACTTTTCTGTTATGCGATTTCTCAGTTCTTCCAGATTATGAATTGGCGTTGAATAAATTGAATTTTTAATGTAAGGCCATACAAAAAAATCACATATGTTCAAATCGCAAGACCTAGTTGGATATGGGATTTCAGCGTTCCTGCTTATTATTCTGTTATCGAAAAATTCTGCAAGATATCGGAGTGTTTCTCTGGTGGTATGTGCTGTAGCACCATCTTATTGGAAATACCCATTTTGTAATTCTTCGCCATCTAGCTGATTGATGAATTGGTCGAGTATCTCATCCCGATATCGTGCAGCAGTGAGTGTGCCTTCAAAAAAAATGGGACCCACCAATCTTCTTCGACAAATTCCAACCCAAATGCCAACTTGTTGAGGATGCAAAGGTTGTTCAACAAAAAAATGAGGGTTTTCACTTGACCACCACCTCATATTCTGTGAATTGACATATCCAGAAAGATAAAATACAGTGTTCAGAGCTGCTTCATTGTTCAGATTATTTTGAAACCAATTGCAGAATTCTATTCGTCTTGGAGGGTCTATTGGTAAAAGTTCATGAAAACATTGCAGTTTATATGCATGACGGTTTAAATCTTTTTTTAGCATTGTTCGAGTTGTGCCATAAGATAAATTTATTTGTCGAGCCAATACTCTAATGGAAGTTTTTGGCTGTTCATCCATAATCTGCCGGGCAGCTTCAATCATTGCTTCTGTTCGTCTAAGCGGTGGTCCACTTCCACTTTTACGAGCGACACTACCACTTTCTCTAAATAACTGTACAGATTTAGTTACGACATCGCGAAAATAATTGTAATTGAACACTAAATCGGGGTATTCTTCACGAAAATCAGTCATGCAGTCATGAAATGAATATTGCCACTCTCCATTTATTCTTACGCCGGTTCGAAAGAAACATTCAATAGCTTTCGCTTTTTGTTGTGTAGTGAATACCATTTTTTCAAACTTTAAATTTTTTCACCAAATAAAAAACTTAAATAATTTGACAAGAGCGTTCAGTTTTAAATTTTCATGTCAGAAATGTCATTCTATGGATGTGGCTAAAGTACCGATTCAAAATAATTCGATTTCACAGCCTACCCTAATTGGTTTTTTTATTGATCTGTCTGTAGTATTTTACATTACAAGCCAGGTAAAATGGTTTTTACTGGCGATAAGAGGATATAACTGGCGAGTCGCCAGGCGGCGTTACCTCTTTGAGCCAGTAAAAACTGTTACCTGGGGTGTATTGTATAATATTTTATTTGTTACTCATTTGAAAACTAATAACTTAATAAATAAAAATTACTACTGTCATTTTTGCGTCAAAAAAATTAAGCCTTGCCTTGGAAGACAACACATATCGTTTGTTTCAACGTAACTAACGTGTTAAATCAGCTGTTTATTTTACAAGTTAGTAGCTTGTAATAGTATATTATACACGACGCTATAATGTAGGCTATTATTACCGAGGATAATGTTTGCAACATGAGCGAGCTTGGGAGCGAGTTTTGCAATTATCCGAGGTAATAATAGCCATTATAGCGAGTCGTATACTATACTTTATCCACGAACACAAATACGAAGAATTTTTAATTAAAATTTATCGAATTTGTCAATAATCTGTCAATTAGGATTAGAAACATAACCTATAATCTGTCAATTAGGATTAGAAACATAACCTATTTCCTTCATTATACACCATAGATAATGATGTTACCATGACACCTTGAATAATCATTATACACTGCTGTCAGTGTATAATGGATAGCATTATGAGTGACCAAACACATGAATAATTGACAGATTATTAAGTAGTCGTGGATAAAGATTATAACTATTAATATAACAAGAATATTATGCGATTTATAATAGTCCGAGGACGTTGCTAGGTGACGAGGCGCAAGCCAAGTCAACTACGCAACGTCCGAGTCGGTTTAAATCGCAAATATTCGAGTTATATTTCAAGCTTTATCGTATCATTGACAATAATTCATGATTCATGTACACAAATAGTGTTTGTTTATATTATGTAACTAACGAATTATGAAGTTGCTATGTTATTATGTTATGTATAATTATTAATAAAAGTTTAATATAAAGTTGTCTTTATAATCAATGATACGATAAACTTTCAAAATGAATAGACAGCTTTGTAAACGTTTACAAGTGAGTAACACATAAAAATATTTACTTTTAATCTTACAAATATATTTTTATTCATTGTACTCATATTAAACACACAATTTTATCTAAATATTCGTAGTACTTTTACTCAAAGATAGGTTTAATCAGTGTAGGTTGGGGGGGTTAAATTTATTTAAAGAAAACACTTATTTTGACCTTTTGGATCAAAAAAATCCCCTGGAAAAATACAAAAAATTCGACAATCTTTAAACTCACAAGTATCCAGAAATTTTTTTTAAATCAATTTCACAAGTCAGTTTATTAAAACGGCAAATTCGATTAAAGAAGATTTTCAAATAAATTCTATTTTTACCTTATTGTTTCTCTGCCTGTTTGTACTTTCCTTTTGTGTTTTGTTGTTATCCTAACAGGGGCCTCGCACTGCCTTAATGAGGACCTTTACCGTCCTTCAAAAGAAAGAAAAGCCTATTTGGGAGAATTTTTGATTTTTACTTCAGAAAAGATCAAATGGACCATTGGCCCATTTATACCATACAAATCACCAGGCGGGGGTGATATATTTCCAGCACTGCTACAACAGTCCCTGGATGATTTGTTACCTAGGATTGTAAGGATAATTATGTAGGACTAGTTTTGCCCTAGCCTACATACCCCAGGTTTGGAGGGACGTTAGAGTAGCATTTATATCAAAATGCAGGAACGCGGCCTAAGGACATACCAAAATCAAACTGCCCTATCAGCCGTACGTTACGTATTTTTTCCTTAAAACAATGAAGAAAATTGTAGACAAATATATTGGAAGCGAATTCTTGACTAGAACGCCACTTCACGAAAAACAATTTGTCTATCAAGAAGGCAAATCCACAGAAAATGCCCTACACAATCTCATCATGAAGATTGAAGGCGCATTGCGTTCAAAGTAAATAGTAATAGCCTAATGTGCTTTTATTGATTTTGAGGGTACATTCGACAACAATGAGATTAAAAAAACCCATGGAAATTAAACGTATAGAACTTTCAACCATAAGATGGACTCAATCTATGCTGAAAAATCAAAGGATAAAGCAACGCTAGGAAATGATTCGATGACTGTAAAAGCCACAAAAGGGTGTCCACAAGGTGGGGTGCTATCGCCCTTACTATGGCCTCTGGTCATTGATGATGTACTCGTTAAAACTAATAAATATCTCTGGAATACATACCCAGGGGTATACAGATGACTTAGTAGTCATTATTGGAGGCAAACATGACAGAATAATTTGCAGTTTCATGCAGAATGCTCTTTGGTAAAACGTGGGGATTAAAACCAAAAATGACCTTGTGGTCATACTTAACGGTGGTAAGATCATTTGTCACCTATGCATCTGTAGTGTGGTAGATAAAAACCAAAGAAAGTACAGCGCAAAACAAGTTACTAAAAGTGCCAGCGGTTGGCCTGTATGAAAGTTACAAGTGCTATGCACACCTGCCCAACATCATTCTCAGGGGCAATGCTAAACCTTTTCCCCTTATACTTACAAGTAAGGAAGACGCAAGGTGCCTTCAGCTTGCAATTAAACAAACAATGTAAATCATGAGATCTAATAGGACATTTAGAAATTCTGATGGAATTTCAGCACCAGTTGATATTCAAATCAACTGACATATTAGTCCCAGTTAGGTACAACTACAAGCGACTGTTTGAAGTGATTATTTCGGATCGCCAAATGCGGAGCTTGGATGAACCTAAATTCGCAAATTAATCAGTCATCTGCTATACGGATGGACCCAAAACAATGACCAGTGTGGGCATAGGTATGTATTTATGGCCCAGGAGTAAATCTATTCAAAGCCTTAGGCCTAGCTCTTCTTCTTCTTTTATTATAGGTGTTAAAAACCTGTTTTTCTTCATCCTACAAGTGGTTTCATAGTGTGTCTGCAGTCGAAGTAGACCAACTTTCCGCCCATCTTTTTTGTGGTCTACCTGGTCTTCTTTTTCCTTGGGGTTTTGAATTTTTTGCGATTTTTATTAGTCTGTTGTCTACAGCTCTTTCTACGTGATCATTCCACTCTTTGCGCCTTTTCTTCACAAATTTTGCAACATCGGCAACATTGCACTGTTCCCTGATAACTTTATTTCTTATTCTGTCTAGTTTAGTTTTTCCTACAATGGTCCTGAGTGTGTTCATTTCTTCAGTTTGTCGTAGTTGTTTCGTTCTTTTTGTGTCGGCTCCGGTTTCAGCTCCATAAGCTAGTGTTGGTCTGACTATTGTTTTGTATATTTTCACCTTGCTATCAACTGATAGATATTCGTTCCTCCAGGTTATGTCTCTCAGGTAGCCTGATATTCTGGTCCCATTCAACGTCTGTCGTTTCACTTCTCCGTAATTGTTTCTATTGCTTGTAATGTCTACTCTTAGGTATTTGAACTTCAAACTTCCACCATATTTCCCTCAATTTCCAATTTGCAGCGTATGGGATCTTTAGCAACTGTCATAGTCTTTGTTTTTGTAATTGACACATTCATGTTATAGTTTTTAGAGGTTGTGACCAATCGATGTAAAAGTCTTTGCAAATTATCTTCCGTGCTTGCAATGAGAATTGCGTCATCAGCGTAACATACAGTGTTTATATTACTATGGCCCATGCGGTATCCCGGTAGAGTTTTGATACTATTAATTAATTTGTCCATGACTAGACTGAACAGTGCAGGACTGAGAGAATATCCTTGTCGTATTCCGGAATTACAATTTATTTCTTGCGTGTGTTCATTATCTACTTTAATCTTTGTTTTCACTTCGAAGTTCATATCGTGTATGATCTTGATAATTCTGTTAGGGACTTCTATTTCTCTTAGTAACGATATTATGTCGGGTAGTGTTACGCGATCGAATGCTTTTATAAAGTCAGCAAATCAAAGGAAAGCAGGTACGTTGTATTCAATCGCCTTTTCGACTATCTGTCGCACTATAAATATGGCGTCAGTAGTTGACCGGTTAGGTCTAAATCCCTGTTGCTCCTCGTTTATAATTATGTATGCATTGTTGCAGTTTTCCCAGAATTGTTTTTGATAGCACCTTGTGGGTTGATCTTAGCATGGTAATACCACGATAATTATCAGGATTGGTTTTCTCTCCTTTCTTGAAGATTGGTATCGTTACACTGACTTTCCATTCTAAAGGGATCTCCCCCGACTTTAGTATAAGATTAAATAGTTTTTCTAGTTCTTTGATCAACTCTTCTCCTCCATATTTCAGATATTCTTTCCTAATGTCATACATGCCGGGCGTTTTTCTGTTTTTCATTGTTGCCAGAGATCTTTTAATTTCTTCTTTCGTCGCCATTACCTCTTCTTCATCTTCGTCTAGTGTCATATTTATTTCTTCCCAGTTTTTATACAACATTTCAAAGTAGTTCTTCCACTGCTCGACTTGAATTTGTTGATCTTTATTGTGTCGTTTACTTCGGCTTTCCTGTTCCTTAGCATTTCCCAAACTTTTTTCTGGGCACCATATAAATCCCGCTCCATGTTCTTTGTGAAGCTTTCCCAGTATCCTTCCTTTAGTTGTTTTATTTTTGCATTGGCCGAGTTTCTTTCTCTTATATAGTTTTCACGATCTTGTGGGCTTCCGCTTCTCTTGTTTTGTAAGAACGCTCTCTTTTTCTTTTCCGCTATTTCCTTTACCTCTTGGGTGAACCGTGGTGTTTGTTTCTAGTTGTTGGTGTTGTTTTAATTTGTCTTTTTCCCAGTGCTTCTTCAACCGCCTTAAGTATGTTGTTCTTTAGCTTTTCCCATCCCTTTTCTACGTTATCTGTATCCTGGATTGAGTTGTTAGTGATATTTTGTCGTAGTCTGTTGAGATATAGTTGTTTCGTGCTTTCATCTTGCGGTGCCTCTGCGTTTAGTTTTTCTATTTTTATGGGTTGAACGTGTTTCTGCTTATGAGATCCTATCTTAATTTTGCATATTTCCAGATCGTGGTCGCTTCCAATGTCGACTGAGTTGAGAGTACGGACGTCCATAATATCCGTTGGTGTGAAGCACCTGTTTGTTATGACGTAGTCTATCATGAATAGTTGTTCTTGGTTTCCAGTAAATATAAATTTATATTTCCAGTTATGGTCAAAGAAAGTATTGTTAATTCGTAATCTATTTTGGGCACAGAAGTCCACTAATAGATCGCCATTATCGTTATGTGTTTTTTTCTGAAACCTCCGTTTCACTCCTTGTCGGTTAATATTATAATGTGTTGGTTTGGTGGTATCCTGTCCAGTTGTTCTTGCAAGTGTTCGTAAAATTGTTTCCTAATTTCTCTTGTGTACTCCATGTCGGGGGCATATACGCTGAATATATTGATCTTTTTGTTTTCGATTTTCAACACTACTCTCATTATCCTATCGTTAGTATATAGGATTTCGCCTATTTGTTGTAGAAATTTAATATGTAGAAGCACTCCAACGCCGCTTTTTGCTCTTTCGTTTTTGTCGTTTCCACTATATGCTATTATATAGTTTTCTACTATCTGTGTTCCCTTGCCTTTTTTCTTCGTCTCCGATATACCGCAGATATCTATTTGTTTATCTCTTAGCTCCATCAGTAAATCCTGATTTTTAGTGTTCCAGGACTTAATGTTCCAGGTTCCTAGTCTCATTATTTCTGTTCTCTTCTTCATACTTTTACTTCTTAATCGTTGCCTTATTTCTCGCCTAGTTATCTTCGTAATATTCCGTCCAGTTCCGAGACTTGCTTTATTTTGATGCATTGTTAATTAATTATCATTTGTTGTATAATCATGGCGCAGTGTTTCTCCAGTTTTCTTATTCGTGGTCCTTTTCCATGCTGTTTTCGTCTTGTAGGATGATACTATGAGACTGATTGTGTTTTACCCCAGGTGGGCGCTAGGCTGTCCTGGAAACCCTCCTCCTTTATCCGGGCTTGGGACCGGCAACGATAGACTACTCAATCCACCCACCAGCTACCACAGACACAGTGCACAAAAATGCTATAGTAGAGCCAGAATCTATATTGTATCAGACAGCGAAGTAGCACTTAAAACTCTGAGTTCTTATAGCTTTAAGTCTAAAGTTACTTGGGAATGTCTACAAGCAGTAAAGCAGCTGACATAAAACACAACACAAGTTAACCTTGGTGTAGGTGCCAGACTATAAAGGCTTTGCCGGAAACGAGGTAGCTGATCGACTTGCTAAAGCAGGGCTAGAGTCTCACTTCATTGGCCCTGAACCGATTTGTGGCGTAGCAAAAAGCCACATGATGGCCGAGATCAATAACTAGAAACAATCCCAAAAGGCCTATTATTGGTACAACTTTACAGGCTTACAGCAGGCGAATAAGTTTATATATCCTTCGCCAAAGAGAGTATGCGAATTGCTCAAACTCAGTAAACAGGAATTAAGGCTTATTTTATAACAAACCTTATAACTGGGAACTGCCCCCTGAGATATCATCTCAGTAAAAAGGACAATTTCGGTTCTGTGAAGATTCGATTGAAACAGCAGAACATACTCTTTGCAACTGCCAAGTCATAATTCGCCAAAGGTTTCATACCTCGAAAGTTTAACACCTGAAGAAGTGAGCAAAATATCTCCCAAGAAGGTCCTAAGGTTCATAAATAACCTAGGACTTGACTCTATTAAATCAGGAGGGTTCCACAAATGATCTAAGTAGGACCCCAATCACAATCTAATAATCTAATCTAATTTAATCTAAATACTTGGCCTCTAAAAGGAAGTGGTCACTTCCAATTTCGTATCCACGTTTTATTGTTACATCCTTGATGGTTTTCTTGTCTTTGATATGTATTGGTATAACATAGTCTACTATTAATCTTTTGTCTCTACTTATTACTTTTCTTGTTATCTTATGTATTTGTTTGTGTTGGTAATAGTAGATTATTCTACAAGTAAAGAAAAGTGGTAGTTTTCTAGCGAGTGGAAAATGTTTGATTCACGAGCGTTAGCGAGTGAATTAAAATTTTCACGAGCTAGAAAACCACTTTTCTTACGCGTTGAATACGCTATTTTTTTGTGTTAGTACTAAAAGTTCGAATGAAACTAATTTTCTAGACAAATTTGTTAAATTTATCAAGGTTATGTTTGTACGGAAACATAGCAACTACAACACGTACATAGTAACAAGTAAACAAACAGACTGTGTTGCTAAGGAATAAAGTGTTGGTTGCTAACGAGTAAAGTGTCGCTAAGGAGTAAAGTGTTGGTTGCTAACGAGTAAAGTGTTGCTAACGAGTAAAGTGTTGCTAACGTGTAAAATGCCACATTACTTTACTATTTTCTACATAGTAAAATGACCGTTTACCATTGAGTACACAAAAATAGTAGATTATTCTACAAGTAAAGAAAAGTGGTAGTTTTCTAGCGAGTGGAAAATGTTTGATTCACGAGCGTTAGGTATTTATTCGTAATCATAAGATTGTTATCTGAACAGAATTCTAGTCTCCTGCTATTATTATTTTTTGTTCTTTCTCCATGAGGTCTGATTACTCCTTTCCATTTGGTATGTTCATTGCCGACTCTTGAATTAAAGTCCCCCAATCACTAGTAAAAATTCTTTGTATCTGCTGTGTTTTGAAGTCCATTCTAAAATTAATGCTTTTCAGCCGTTAAATCATTTTCGTTGGGCTCGTAAACTATTATTACAATGTAGTCGGTAGCATCAGAGAGTTGGGTGGGACATGTAGCCCGACAAGAGAGTGAAAGATGAAGTAAGAATATCATCCAATGGAGACCGGGAGAGCACAAACAAAGTGTGGGAGGACCACCAAAACGCTGATTGAAAGATATTAAAACAATAGAACGAAACTGGCACCGGCTATCCCAAAACAAACAGGAATGGAAAACTCAAGGGGAGACCTACATCCAGCTGGGGGTACAAATGGGTTGTTACAGAACTACAATCTGTAGTTAATCCTAATATCTTTGAGTGTACTTCCTATCTTTTCCTTAAGTTTACAAATATCTTCAGAACTCTCAATATCTAACTATGAAATTATGGAAAACAAAAACGTCTTAGATTAGTTAATATATTTATAGCCAATTCTTCTGTTCACTTGAAACTTGACAAGCAAGGTAACCGATTGTGTTCAGCGTGGTATAAACTAATCCACATATTCACCAAGTCATGGTGTCATGGATATTATAATAAAGAAAATGTTGATGATCCTGTAGTAGCTAGGCTACATTGAAAGTGTTTACAATTATTCGCTAGGGGCGGGTTGCACAAACATGATTTAACAGCTTGGTCAAATTAATCATTCGTTAAGGTGAACAAAATCGAATCAAAATTCGAATGTATATGGCAAATAATACATTAGTAAACAAAAAATGATGTTCTTTTGACAACTTTGATCATTCGTTAATTTAACAAAAGCTTTGTGCAACCGGCCCTAGGTCTTGTATATATTTTCTAGCAAATTTGAGTTTTCAGCATTATGTTACGCATCATACAATTAATAGATATCATCTTATCAATCAGTGTTCTTAGAAGGCCAAAAGGAACAGCGTGATGGCATAATAATGAATGTATACCTCTAGAAATAGTAGGTTCTAAGGTTCAAGTTATAGCAGCTTTTATATTGAATGTCACCAAAACTGAATTTTTAAAGTGCAATCCGATAGCGTGATCCAATTTTTCTATGGTTTATACGAGTAGTACGACATATTTGGTGACATTTACGTGTAGGTATCGTAAATAGGTAACAATAATTATTATGTTCTACTTAGAACGAATATTTTCTGATATTCTTAGATTTCTGGGTTTAAATATTTATGTAAGTTTGGGAAAATATTTGTTATGCCTTTTAAAGGGAGAAGAACCAGAGGTTTTTATGCATACTGGACTAAATGCTTTTGAACGAAATGATTTTGAAGACTATCTCGCAATTTCTCTAAAGCTCTGTCTGTTGTGACGAGAATTTTAACTGATCGAAGATAAATAAATAACAAACGAAGACATTTCGAAAGTAATATCGCAATGGTTTGGCTTCAGCATAAGTTGTATTCGTTTTGCAAACCTGCTAAGATTTAACTAAGCCAAAGTGAGATGGGCCAAAGTAAGATCAAAGTGCACTACTTACAAAATGAACACTAAAATGAAGTTCTTCGTTGTTTCTTTACAATGTAAGTAAATAACAGAATTTGAAGTTATATAAGTAGAATATTTAACAAATATCTTAACTCAACCTCAGTTAGAACTTGTAAAACGAATACCCAACATGTTTCGACCAATGAGTAAGTTAGTTTGGCTTAAGCCAAAATTAGTTGTTTGAGTTATTCGGTGTGCCCATTTTAAATCGTGACCCCTTACTGCCTCTGAATATGCAACTCATATTACATTACATGTATAGTCTATACCTGTAATGTAATATGGCTTGTATATTCAGAGCCAGTAAGGGGTCACGATTTAAAATGGGCCTACGGTATCTATAATTATGGCAGAGTTTTGATTAAATAATTCAGCTTGACAAATTTATTAATTATTATTAATTTCAGTAGACTACCGTTGGTATAAAATATACCAGGTTTTATTTACCGGTCTTTGAACACTGATTCCAACTGTTACTTTCCAGGTATAACTTTAGATAATGCAGGGCAAAAGATGTTATATTACAGTTATATCTCCTCTCGTGTTTTTTCAATCTCCCCATTATAATTTCTGTGGTTTTTATTATAAGTGGTATCTTGAAAGCTCACATTATGTTTGGAAAGCTTTAGTAATTTCACTGAAGTTTATAATGTATATCTGTTATTTCAGCTCCATTATAAAGCTTTTCCAATAGGCAATTATTGTGCGTTGGTTAAAACAGCATTTTTTGTAAAATTATACTGTGCCGAAGTTATCTCTTTCATATATTGTGGGAAAAACTCAGTTCAAAAAGTCGCGTAGTGAATCTTCCAGCTTCATGTAATTTCTTAAAAACAAATCAATTTTTTGTGGAATTGGATAGAAATATTAATTCCTGGTGTAGGATGTTAATTATAGCGTATTTCTAATAATTCGATCCTTATAGTTTTGTCTTGTTGCATGTTTCGAATGGTGACATCGAACGTAAGCTTTGAAAGTTGTTAATATCGCAAAACCTTGTCAGAATATGGTATAACGTTCGTAATACATTTAGAACTGTGATTTAAACTCTTGGTATAAAAATAAACAAAACAAGATCCAGAACAATATGTTAATAATCAGATTACCCTATTTTAACACTGAGACGTGTAAACTTGTATATTAAGAATGGACATACATTACTTGTCAGATTTGTTTTTGACAGATATATACTATAAAATGTAAGGTAAAGGATTTGATATTTAGTAAAAAGAAGGCCAACATTTCATTCAAATAAGCCAAAACAAAATAATTAAATATTGTTGCACTCGTTTGAAAAGTATCAAGATATCTTCAATAGAATGCATCTTTTAATAGAAAGCTTAAAATGAGCGTGAGTGTGTGAGATTTTAATAGAATTATCCTATAGCTACATAGAAGAACATTTACACGAAAAGATACAGTTATACTAATACGGATAATGATACCATTTTCCACTGTGTATCTATAGATCGTTCCTAACTTAGAAAGAAGTGCAGGGCTTATGGAGAACAGCGTTGTCACGTATAAAAATACAACGCATTATTGTGCGCATACACTGACAACCCTGTTTTATTGAAAAAGGATGACATGATTGAGATAACTATCAAATTGAACGAAGACAAACATATCCCATAAGAGCCTGTATTTCCTTCTAAGGTAGAAACGGGCTATAGTCTATACAAAAAATACAAGAACGTGGGTCAATTCTTCATCAATTATGCATTATTTTGATGCTACGGCTACAGAAGGGGTTGACGTGGCTAATCTTTTCTGTGACTACTTCCTCTCTGTATATACAGTTAACGACAATCGAAACTATGAAATTGAATGTCATCTATACATTTTTCATCCTTTACTTTAAGTCGAAACGATATATCTGAATGTATAAATAATTTAAATATAAATAAAGGTCCTGGTCCAGATGGATTACCTCCTGATTTTCTTAAAAAATCTTCGTCTATATTGATACAACCTTCGTTTAAGCTTTTCAATGTGTCTTTAAGTAGTGGAGTATTTCCTTCTACATGGAAACGCACTTTTATCATACCCATATTTAAAAGCGGTGACTGCTGTGATGTGAGCAACGGGTCTAGGTCAATACCACTCCGCAATTACCACGCCGGTCAATACCACGCCGGTCAATTCCACTCCCACAAAAATCACGCCAAACAATAACCACTCCGAACAAAAACCACGCCAGCAAATACCACTCCGTAAAATATCACTCCTGTAAATTACCACTCGGGGCAAAAACCACTCCAACAAATATCACGCCTGTATAATTCCATGTACAGGGAAATTTTCTTTTTAGTATACATATACCCTATGTATACTTTTATAATAAACGCAAATAGGCAACCCACTATACACTATAAACGTTAAAAAATTATCATGCTGCGGCAAAAATCATCAAATTAAGTTAATGTCAAAAAATTAGTCTTTAACTGCTGCTGTTTTTATTTTCCTTTCTGTTTTGTATTGTTGATATTTTATGTTTTAGAATAATCGTTGAATTAAAATTATGTTGATATTCCACTAATTTTGATTTATTTTTTATTTACAAACATGAAACATAACCTTTACGCACCACGTGACGTGACGTTTATAGTGTATAGTGGGTTGCCTATTTGCGTTTATTATAAAAGTATACATAAGGGATATGTATACTAAAAAGAAAAATTCCCTGTATGTAAATAGTATTTTAAGACGTAATAAGAAAGATACAATGGTATTACCAAAATAAAGAAAAATTAAAAATAATGATTTATATGTTATGGCTAATTTGATAAATTTATCGATTTAGCCGTAACATATACAAGAAATTAGATACATTATTATCCATTTGAAGATAGTAGTTCATAAGCTTCTTGATTAATTAAAATAGTGCAATATTCCTTATAAATTATTTAAGTTTGAAGGAGAATGTTAAATTTTTATATCAACACGTGCCATATTATTCATGATCAATAAATTATTTTGCTATCAGGAGTTATCACTTTAATGGCTAGAAAAGTAATGTTTTTCTTAAAATTTTACCTGAATTTAATGTAATCTGAGATCTATGTTAAATTGAAAAAGTAATACACAAATTATACTTACCCATAAGAAATATCTCTTAGTATATTTTGTTGTATGTATATATTATCAGATTCACATTAGTATTATTATTATTAGTCCATAGACTAAACAAACGAACAAACTTCCCATCTTCATTTGTTATTTTCTTTTATCTTCGTCGCATCTTGTACAATAAACTTGATCATTTTCGTTCTTATCACGTCTTGAAATATAACTTTTATATGTCGAATATAACGGCGTGATATTTGTTGGAGTGGTTTTTACCCCGAGTGGTAATTTACAGGAGTGATATTTTACGGAGTGGTATTTGCTGGCGTGGTTTTTGTTCGGAGTGGTTATTGTTTGGAGTGATTTTTGTTGGAGTGGAATTGACCGGCGTGGTATTGACCGGCGTGGTAATTGCGGAGTGGTATTGACCGGACACCGTGAGCAACTACAGACCTACTAGTAGTCAGTCAGCTATACCTAGCTATACCAGTTTTTAAAAATATAATAATCGACGAACAACATGGTTTTTATCCAGGCCGAATTACTTGTACTAATTTATTTTCCTATACTAATTATATCAGTGGGTCATTAGCAGAAGGTATGGTAGTTGACGTTATCTACTCCGATATCAGGTTTTCGATAGAGTAAATCATAAGCTGCTAATACCAAATTGAAAGTATATGGGATTTTGCGATTTTGGAACCTTTACTATCATGGGTGACTTCGTTCATCACTGGCAGATTGCAACTGGTTAAGGTGAATAATTACAATTCATTTGAATTTATTGTCACGTCACCAGGGTCTCATCGTGGTCCAATACTATGCTCCATCTTTATAAAAGATTTCTCCTGTTTGCCGATGACCTCAAGATTTATAGAAAGATTTGGTCCCCATCTGATTGATTGATTCGGCAGGATCTCCTCAATTTATATTCGTGGTGTGAAGATAATGATATGCAACTAAATATTAAAAAGTTCAAATGTATACGATTTAGCAAGAAACTCGTAGAAACTGTACCCAAGTATAGCATTAATGGTGAACCACTTGAAGTAGTTCGAACTATTAAAGACACGGGAGTGGTATATGATAGTTGCTTATCGTTTTCTGAACATATAGATTGTATTGTTCCAAAGGCTTTGCGCATGCCAGGTTTCATTAAGCGTGTTACACAGAATTTCAAAAATATAAGAAGTATTATAGTTCTGTACACAGCTTTAGTTAGGTCTATACTAGACTATAATTGCAATATACTTATGGGCTCCTGTATCTCGTATAATACTCATATTTCTAGAACTGAAAATGCTCAAAAGAAAGTTGTAAAAACTTTTTACCGCAAAGGTAATATAACTTATCATGAAAGAGATTATAATTTGCGTTTGCAGTAATTCGGTTTTAGCCCACTACATGTACGCAGAAACTATTTTGAACTATGTATATTTGGGGTATAAAATACTAAAGGGTGTAATTCTTTGTCCTGACAACTTAGACACCTTCTGTTTACGCATACCTCAGATTAATACCAGAATGCCTATGTTGCTACAACCTTACTTTCATAGAACTACTTATGGTGCAAATTTCCCTCTGAATAGGGCAATTTGTATTGTTAATAAATCATGTAGTAGCATTAATATGTTTGATGTATCACGTACTGTTTTTAAAAAAGAGGTGAAACAATTCCTCGGCATGTGATTTTACTTAATATTTTGTACGTTAATTATGCATGTTATTATTATATGTAGTTCGTTAGTCAATTATAGCTTTATATGTATTTTATCTTGTCGTTTATACTTATATACCCTTATTATTATTATATTTATATACAGGGAATTTTTCTTTTTAGTATACATATATCCCCTATGTATAGTTTTAAAATAAACGTGTCAAATGCATTCTTTTACCCTATATGTAGGCAACCAACTATGCACTAAACCTAAAAAATATTTAATTTCTTAAGAAAAAAAATAGCATGCTGTGGCAAAAATAATTAAATTAACTTAAAGTCAAAAAATTAGTCTTTAACTGTTGCTGTTTTTATTTTCATTTCTATGTTGTGTTGTTGATGTTTATGTTTGAAAGTAATCGTTGAATTAAAATTATTTTGACATTCTACTAATTTTGATTTATTTACAAACATAACCTTTGCACACCACAAAAAATAAAAACTAATGTCCCTAAATTCACAGCCACTGTGACGTTTAGTGCATAGTTGGTTGTTTACATATAGAGTAAAACAATGCGTTTGACACGTTTATTTTAAAACTATACATAGGGGATATGTATACTAAAAAGAAAAATTCCCTGTATGTTCCTTAATATTGTACTAATATTTGTTTTTAAATATTTTTCCAATAATGCTTGCTTAACTGTGTATTTTGTAAGTGGTATAATACCGCCAATAAATAAATCAAATAAAATAATATGTAAAACCATATTATACCCTTCCCGATATTAGGTAAAATCGCAGGATTTGTGTTGCTGGGATATTTAACGCAATAAAAACCTCTACCTTGTATTTGACACAATTCTAGTCGTATAGTGCCAAATCATAAAAAGAATCAACGCGTGTTGAGACTTTTAATACCCGCAAGCCTAGATTTCACCTAATAACTAAGAAAACTAACTAATCAGCAAATACATAGAAACTAAAAGAGTGTATTATGAATTTAAGTATTTGATTTTGATTCAATTTATTTTTTGATAACGTTTAGAAGTTTGTGCATCTATGTTTAACGATTTAAAAAATTTTAAATTTTGTCTCGCTACATTATTTCCTCGCCCATATTTTATTGATACTAATTGTACCAAGGATGTAAATAAATCAGTTTCGTGAAAAATAAGTATCGTAAGATCATCTAAAAGCGGGACAGAGTGCCTATCTTCGGAATTTCAGATAGTAGAAAGAAAAGTCAATTTTACTTAAGACATTTTTAATTTTTTGCTCTTGGCAGAATTTCACATTTCCTTAATTTCTAACCACCCTGAAAGTGTTATCGACATTCTAACTATGACTAAGGACTTTTTAAAACTTTCTACAAAAATTACTTTTTCTCTAATAATGAGGCATAAAAAAGCTTACAAACATAATTAGGTTCATCCGTGGACACACTGTATAAAATAAATAACTCTCACAAATTGGGACACATTTATTATTTCCTCTAACTCCTCAGCAATTTGCACTTTTAATTTATTCCAGCCACGATAAAGATCCCTAGCAGGGTTGAAAGTGCTTGGTTTAGTAAAATTCTAGTTGGGTAGTGTCAATAAGCATGCACAGTTTTACTTTTCAGGTTTTTTTCTCTTTTGGCAGGCTTCCATTCATCGTCCCATTTTTTCTACCTCTTTTTTTAAATTTATCAAAACAGTTTATAACATAGAAACCCTTATTTTAATCAAAATTATGAGAATAAATTATATTTAGGAACTCTTTTCCATCATATAGTTCTACACGCAGTTTTCAACTTATTTTTGAGTATGTTTGTGTCCATAACGATAATATTATTTTTATGATTTAAGTTTATAACTTTAAACCAATTTTTAAAATCTTTTATTCTTAGTTAATATGAAAACCAAAAGAAATAACAAAACGACGCTGGTATTAATCTTTGAAATAGAAACCATAAAATTTAAAATTTTTATACACAACAGCTTGTGATTATGTGTTAAACAGTAGATAAATTTAAATAAAAGCAGAACTACAAAGGCATATCAGGAAATGCACGGGAGTTGAATTTTAAAGGTCGCATAACACAAGCAAACAATTTTTAGAAGCAATCACCATAGCTCTGTAAGTCAATTGCTTATGGTGATAATACCATGAGATCGAAAAAAAGATGACTCTGAGCAGGCCTTGACTAGTACAACAGGATTGGCAAGACTGATTTCAAAAGTGTGGCAGTAAGTTAGAGGTTAATAAATGTCAAATAAATTAAAACACAAAACAGTATTTATTTAGGGAACAAACTGAAAACTAAGATGAATACATGTTAGAGTAGGTGTTCAAAATGTGATCCTTCACTAGTATTACAACGATAAACTTAAATAATTCTGGAAACAAGATTGCAAAACTGACTTACATTTGAAATGTCACTGTCACATTATAATTCATAGGCATTCTAGAACCAGTGTAACCAATCGTGTTGTACTAGTCAAGGCCTGCTCAGAATCATCTTTTTTTCGATCTCATGGTAGTAGATGTTCATATAAATGAATGTCCAACTGATTAAGCAGTCTACGTCCTTTATCATGTCGCAACAATTTTAAATTACATCGTAACTCGCACACATCAGGCAACAAAACATGAATAGGCCAAATTTGTAAAACAAAGCTAAAACTAATTTGGCATTAAGCTACAGATACCAGATACATATGTCAATAAAAATTAATTAGTAGTTCTGCAAGTTCCAAAAGTAAAACTAAAGTAAGTTTTGGCGTTCTGAAATAATATTTCAAATTTTGGGTCTCACCTATAATTTGGATCGAATCCCCTTAAATAGGACCGTTTAGGGATCTAAATAGCATCACTTAGGCATCCAGGGGATTATCTACCAACCTTGCTGAAGAATTATATCTATCATACGAATAAGTTTGATATTAAGTCAAGTTTTCTTTCTTAGATTTAGTAAAGCGCTTTTTGTGTTTACAACATTAGTGTTTATAACTAAATGCGCCCAATCTGCAATTGGTTTAACCAGCGGTTTTCATCTTTTTATTTAACGCGAACCACCGAAACAAAAACTAGAAAATTTTAGCATTGTCACCATATGTAAAAAAACAAAGACAGAAGTAGGAATGTGAAGAACATACTATTTCATTTTTTGAATTTATTTTGAATAAAGAAGATCTTCTTCTTGAAATGGCGTGCTCTTTACAGGGCGTTGCCGGTTTTCTGTCCATATGCCTGTGATGTGGTTGTTAAGTAGCTTAAAGACATAGGAGACCTGCAGCTTTACGTGGAGTCCGAACCACGGAAGTACTTGCACTTCTACTCCAGAGAAGACTTGTTAGGCAGAAATACCTCGGTGGTTTGCCACTGCTTTCCGAGGAAACTGGTCGAAAGGTCAGGTGTTTTCGGTGTATACAGGGTGCCCGTTTTTCGACCTCAAGCATGGGGATCTCGGTTATTATAACAGATGCGAGATCGGTTAAATTAGGGCAAAGTTGCGCATTTTTATTGTGATCAATTATCTGAAAGAAAATTTGATCTGTCATTTTTAGTTTTTGAATTATTGGAGAAAAATGGAAAATTGCGATTTTTGTTTTAATTTTTTTAAACGAAAACCAATAAAACTAGACATTTTTAACTAAGACATTGTGAAGGCACTTTTTTACAAGGAATCTGAATCTGGCATCGTGTTTTCCAAGGCATCTTAGATGCAAGAGTTACAACACTTAATTTTTTTTTTCATATGGGCACCATATTTGATTTTTGCATTTTCGAATAGAGCTCTTTTTTCTGATTACGACTATGTATCACATGATATGGTCAAGCTTTACATTTTGATTAGAATTTAAGAAAAATGTTTTTGCGAAGAATGCTTTGGAAACAACAACATCTACTTTTGTCTAACAAACAAATTTTTGACAATTCAATTAAATTTAGAGTTGCACGTTCATATTTCTTCCCGATTTACCTACAAAATTAAATTTTAAATTAAGAACAGAATAAGGCAGAATTTTTGTATTTAAATTGGAACAAAATTAAAAATGATGCAACCGAATAGTGAAATTTAATTGAATTGTCAAAAATTTGTTTGTTAGACAAAAGTAGATGTTGTTGTTTCCAAAGCATTCTTCGCAAAAACATTTTTCTTAAATTCTAATCAAAATGTAAAGCTTGACCATATCATGTGATACATAGTCGTAATCAGAAAAAAGAGCTCTATTCGAAAATGCAAAAATCAAATATGGTGCCCATATGAAAAAAAAAATTAAGTGTTGTAACTCTTGCATCTAAGATGCCTTGGAAAACACGATGCCAGATTCAGATTCCTTGTAAAAAAGTGCCTTCACAATGTCTTAGTTAAAAATGTCTAGTTTTATTGGTTTTCGTTTAAAAAAATTAAAACAAAAATCACAATTTTCCATTTTTCTCCAATAATTCAAAAACTAAAAATGACAGATCAAATTTTCTTTCAGATAATTGATCACAATAAAAATGCGCAACTTTGCCCTAATTTAACCGATCTCGCATCTGTTATAATAACCGAGATCCCCATGCTTGAGGTCGAAAAACGGGCACCCTGTATGTGGCCATGGGAATCGAACCCCAGTCAGTGGTCAGACGCACGCTGAACGATCTGACCTACGACCGCGATATACAGTGTCCGCCAAAAAGTTTGCACCACATGGAAAACTTTTTTATTCACTTGTTTTTTTTTTTAAACGGGTTTCAGCATTAGTTTCAGAATGATTAATAACCACAAAATTGCCAAAAATATTTGTCATGTCACAACTATGACACCTCCAAAATATCATTAGAAATTTTAAAAAAGCTTGAAATACCCTTGTTTATCAAAATATGGAAAAGTACCATAAGGAAAAGTTGTTTGTAATTACATTAAGAATCTAAGTGTGAAGTTTGGTTTGAAAATTTAAATGTTTTGAGAGAATTTGTAAATTGAGATGGAACTGGGCCGGACATATCGCCTACATGGACTCGGCGAATTATCGAATGGCCACCATGAGGCAACAAAAGAAACCTTGGAAGTCTACTTACAAGATGCTAGAACGTTATCAAACGATTAGTAGGCACGAATTGGATGCAACGGACCCAGAACCGAAAAAACTGGATAGAATTACAACAGGCATACTCACAAAGGTGGATGGTAATTTAGAGGAGGCACAAATCCGACGATGAATGTCTGTTTGCTGATCATGATGATGATGATGTATAACACTACAAACACATTATAAATTGCCAAATTATTAAACAACATATGCCGAATATCCTTTTTCTACATTAACTACTTTAATACCTATTTTATGATGGCTCACAGAATTTATTGTTTTCTGGGGAATTACTAATGGTTATTAACATGTCCAAATCTTCTTCTTATTATTTTTCTTGTAAGTTTATTTAGATTTCAAGATATTGTACTATGATGCTAATTTTGCCAGAAGTTATTTTCATGTGCCTTGTATTAAACCAAAATTGAATATGTAAATTGAAAATTTAAGCCCAATAACTTGAAAATTGGCTTTAAAACACTTAGAAATCAATGTAGCAGAACTTCTACTAATAATATAATCTCCCCTTCACAAGGATTGCCAATATACATACATGAATACTAAACAATATTTTAAAGTTTTATTACATTTCCAAGCCAGTAATGAAAACACATTTTTACAAGTTTACAAAAAAAAAACTGATATACATTTATAGCACGTTAATTGTCTAAACGTTTTATTGTCGGGTTACCCAGTAAAACTCCTTACTGACTTAGTTTCCCTCGATTTCACAAATGAGGGGCATGCAACTGACAGATCTCTTTGTAAATCAACTTCTTTGTAATCATAGCCAAGCGATATCATTAAGAGATGTAGCCGTTCTTTACAAACATTCCCCTTTATAATAAAACGATCATTTTTTACAAGCTGCAATTATTTAAGTAGGTGATTTAATTACTACCATACGTGTACCTAACTTACTTACAAAATATAAATCTTATCTGCTTAAATGAATGAAACGCGATTCTCTGTTAATAAGAATAATTGAATTCCGTAATTATTCATAAAGGAAGCGTTCATCAGCTCTATTCAAACTCTCGCGCTCCTCTCTAAGTCAATTTTGTAGCTGTTTAGTTACAGCTGTGAGCCACCAATTAGTATTAATTAAATTAATTAACAAACAGGGCTAATGAAATTGCAATAGTAACATGATAAGAAACAGGTATAATGTTATTTATAGAATAAATCTTTTAAATTTTAATGAAAACTATCCAGTCCTACAACAGCCCTACATCTTTTATGAAATTCGTAATTTTAATTAATTTTTTCAATAGACAACCGTAATAACAATTATAATTTTTAGAATATGTGCCCGAATTTAGTATTTAAAAATTAGTAAAGATAGAAAATTGCTTGTAAAACGGTAAAACAATAAAATTAGGAAATGATCTCTTTCAATACGACAAGTAATTCATCAGGCGTTTCACAGTGAAGTAATTTGGGACCACTAATGTTTCTTATTTTTATAAATGACCTAACTTAATGTGCTCTCACGCCCTATTGCTTGCCGTTAATTTAAAAATACACTGACCGGCAAAGAAAACCGGCCACCTTGAAATATTTCACAAAAGCACTTAAACGTTCTTTAATTTAACTAAAGATTGGCATTAGATTGAAGAACCATTCATTGTTGATACGGCATGCACAAATTAGCTAAGAAAATAAGACAAATAAACTCAGAAATAAATTTAATTTGAAAAAAAAGAAACAGTGAAAAATCGATTTTCTTTTAATTGCAAAAAAAATAAAGGTGGCTGTTTTTAATGGACCTTCTGGTAAATTATTATTAGCCTGTATGTCCTCCTCGAGCCTGAATTACGTCATTCAACCGTGATTTACGGTAACATGTTAATGCTGTTGAGAAGAGAATCTCGCCTGTTAACATTAAAACTAGGGGTATTTTGGAATGGAACAAGCATCTTAAAACATTGATAACTAAGAAAAATCAGCTTAGCTCTTTATTTAGTTATAAAATATGCGGTTAAGGGAACCCTTTATAAAATATTTCAGGGTGGCCGGATTTTTTTGCCGGTCAGTGTATATAAAGAAATACCAGGTATTAAGAACGGTGAAGTATAACTGATTGGAGTACTAATCGTAAAAGCAATCGCACTTGCATCGTGTATGAATTCTTTTTGTTAACCAAATAGTGGCAATAATATCTAGTTTTTGTGTACTTTAAAAAATCCTATCAAGTCTTTAATTCATGCTAGTCAATACTTAATTCTGTTTTGTAATTATTTTGAATCCTGGCCTAGCGCCGTTCAATGAGTTTCCGATAAAATAAATTGTTGCACTAATTATGGCTTTTTATTATCGTTTTGGATAAGTTTCGTAACAACTTGTAGTTATATAGTCCTTACTAATTTGATATGAACGATATAAAAATGTTCTGGGACGTTATAAAAGTAGAAATCCGTCTCGTTTTTTTGGTGCATACACATTGCATGTGTTGCGATAAATATGACGTAGAGAGGCTTACGAAGTGCATTATCATGCATATTACGATAATAACCTATATACGATTACATTAGTTAACTTTATACTTTTACCGTAAAGTTTAAACATTATATACATTTCTTGTATTTTTTTGTTTAAATAATACCTATAGATAAGTTCTTTTTACATTTTGAAAGTTGTGTTATTCATGTTAGTTTTGGAATCAATCACCTATCATTCCAAGTTATCACGATAATGCCAACCTTTACTTGTGTAGAGTTGATTGTTTCGTTTCAGCAAACGGTTTCATACCTGTTGCTATACAAGGTGTCTCCAAAAGGTTTCTACAAAACGCTATCAAATATTACTGAGACCAAATTAGGACGATCTACCAAACTTACCGTTACCAAAAAGTGCTTGGTTTTGGTTATAGCTATAAAACGTAAAAGATCTTTACAAAAATATTTCTTTAAATTACAAGTTGATTCTTGATATGAACAGAAATTTGTTTCTGCCTAACTACGGCAGATAACAAAATCGAACATGAGGCAAAAAGTGTTTGAAATATGAGTTCCTGTCTGTAGAAAAATCTTGAAACGTATTGGCCGAACATTAAACACTTTTGACTACTTATATACAGGGTGCCCGGATTTCGTAGGGACAACATGGGTAACTTTTGTATTTGAAGAGATAGAGAGATGGTTAAATTAGCAAAAAGGTGCAGGTTCGAGAGCTCATTAAGAATCCATTTTCAAATTTTACTTGTCATAGCCCACTTGTTTAAAATTTAAAAAAATCAAAATCTCCTAATTTCTTTTATTTGCCGTAACTTTTTTGTTACTTAAGATGTTGAGATGCGGTTTGAACTAATTTGCATGGTAATTTAAATACTTTTATTGGCACTTAATAAAACCAATTTCATTTGTGCAAATTTTTAGTAATCGAACTTAACCTCAAAATTTTAAATTGGTACCGTGCAATTTTTTTGGCCCTTTTAAGAGAGGATTTTTTTCTGAATGCAATCATGTATCACATGATATGGAAACTTCTTCAAAATTTTGAAAAACTGAGTTTATTCTTTTTACGGGCAGAAATCACTAGTGCCATGATCACAATAACTTTGTTTTTTGTTTATCACGTTATCTGTGAAATTATGTTTCGAAACAAGAAGCACGCTTATCATCATACGTGCCTGTCAGTAGTGTCAGTGTTATTACTTCAACTTATAATGGAAAATGTTGAAAAATATGATGTATTTTGTACGTATATCAAGTGCTACAAGAACGTAGAACTTACACGTCAAACATACAGAGCTCAATATCCAGAAAGGCGATTGCCTGATCGTAAAACGATATTGCGATTAGACAGGAATCTAAAGAATTCAGGTTCGTTTGCTGCAGCAAGACCAAAGATGTACAATAAGAATAATGTAGAAAAGGAAGAATTAGTTTTAGCTTGTGTTAATGTAGATAAGTGCGTTTCTTCTAGAGAAATTTCGCAGAGTGTAGGTGTGTCAAAGGCTGGAGTTTCAGAGATTTTAAAGAAACACAAGTACAAGTGTTATAAATTTAAACCATCTCAAAGATTAAGACCTGGAGATGCAGAAAGAAGACTGCACTTTTTCAACTGGTATTTGGCCCAAGTGAACTGCAAATCCCAATTTCAAGAATATCATTTTGTGGACAGATAAAACTATGTTTACCAATTGTGGAATGTTTAATAGACATAATAAGCATTACTACTCCCAAACTAACTTACAGCTGACTCTTCCAGTTCGAAACCAAGTTAGATTCGGTTTCAATGTTTGGTGTGGCATAATAAATAATAGATTAATAGACCACATTATTTTTAATGGTAGTTTAACGGGACAAAGGTATCTCTCTCTTTTACAAGAGGAGATCGAGGATTTAATAGAAAAGTTGCCACTAGAAACTACTAGACAGATGTGGTTTCAACAGGATGGGTGGCCTTCGCATAATACTCGTGCCGTTATGGACTATTTAAATGTGCGATTTAATGAGAGGGTAATTGCAACTAATGGAACGGTACGTTGGCCTGCAAGATCACCTGATTTGGCTCCTTGTGATACCTTTTTATGGGGTACTGTTAAAAATAAAGTCTATGGTCCTACATACATTTCATCTTTTAATAATTATAAAAAAATTGTAATTCCCAATTCAGTTGGGTACAAATGAGTAAAAATGAAATTAACATAACAAAACGAGAAAATAAAAAACTTTTCAATTAAAAAATCTGCTTGTTCTTCCATTTGGACGTGGTTTTTCCGCACATTTGGTAAGTAAAGACCTATGCTTCTTAATATTTTCAGTTTTATGAATTATTTCACATTGGTTCCACAAGTCAACATTATAAATTTAGCCCTTTAATTAATTTAAATCTTAGATACTCTTACCTCTAACGGGTCGTTGTGAAGGTTCGCTCTTGTTAATTTATATTTATAAAATAATTTGACAAAAATAAAATTAATCACACAAATGTTTAATGCAGATTTATTTCATTTATTAGTCCTATCATCCCTACTTAAATTAGAGTTTTCTCACTCACTATTCAAAAGAGTTCCAAAAATATCTTCACTTCCACATCTTTTTCACTATAATTGCAGTTCCAAATCTAATCCAAATTGCCTCTACTTCCAATCCAGTTTATTTCCAGTTCAATCGAATCTCACTTCCAGTTTCAATTATTATTTTAATTATTCGATGAATCAGGGAATGATTCTAATTTTAACTTTATTTCAAATTATTTTTTAATTTCTATGACAACTAATTTTAGCTAATTACAGGGTGACACATTTAAAGTTGGCCACATTAACACAACAATATTTTATTCAAAACATAAAACTATCAACAAATTACTAACATATTCTGAAAGAGGACAGTTTTTTTAACAGGATAGGCTAAATTTCATTCAATGTGTCCACCTCTTGCTCGAACACATGCCTTCAGACGCTTCGGAAAGTGATCGACGATTCCACGCAGCATTCCATCATCTATTTCATCCCATGCTTTCCTTAGGGCTCGTTTCAGAGAATCTAACGTACTGTGGCTTGTAGGGCAGGCTTTTTGCTCCAAGATACTCCAAACAGAATAGTGCATTGGATTGAGATCCAGTGAGTACGGCGGCCATTCTTCCAGAGTAATGAAAGCTGGAAAATTTTTAGAAATCCACATTATGGTTTCTCGTGCTCTGTGTGATGGCTCTGAGTCTTGTTGGGACGTCCAATTCTGATTGTCATATGTAGCATGAGCACATGGAAGTACCTGATCCTCAAAAAACTGCCTATAAACAACTTGATTGATTTTAACACCCTCTTGAATGAAAATTAGCGGAGTTTTGGCCGTTTAATGATTCCGGCCCACAACATGACCGAGAGAGATTTTTGAACACGGACAATTATTCTATCTTCTCCGGGAGGTTCTGCTGCCCATATTCTGTCGTTTTAGCGGTTGCCGGATTGCTCGATCGTGAAAATTTACTCATCCGTAAACAGAATTCTGTCCAAAGTTTCGAGAGCGTGGGACTTCAATATTTTTTTACATCTCTCAAGCCGAACTACTTTGTTCTTGATGGTCAGCTTCTGTCGTTCTTGCATCTTGTAAGGCTTTAGGTTGAGCTTCTTTTTGATAATTCGTCGAACCGTTTCTCTGCTGATACCAATATCTTTTGCTACTTTTCGCATGGAGCGGCTCAGATTTCGCCTTATTCTTTCACGCAGCATTTCCAGAACTTTTGAAGTAGCAACGGATGACTTTCTCATGTGCTTACGATCAGAAAAGTCTCCTCTTTCATTATAGCGGATGATTGTTTCATTAACAGTTGTGCGTGGAATTTTGAGACGCTTTGAAATTAAACGATTGCTGTTTTTTGCTAAATAGAGTTTAATAACTTCCAAGCGTTGTTGTTTCTTGTCCATTTTCCCAATGAAAATGTCAATTTAATCAGACGCAAAGTAAAGTATTTTATGGAGCAGAAAATTCTGAATAAGGCAAAACAAATTAAATGACAAAATAATAAAAAACAAATGAATGGTGCCTTTTCAAAAGTGGCCAACTTTAAAATTGTCACCGTGTATAATCTAATAATAATTATAACAATAAATTATCTTCATTAACAACTTAAAAATTACTCTAGCTATTTAAAATTTATATTACAATTTTTATAATTAAATCTGCATCAATACTTTTTTAAAAAATAACCTTTATTAACAAATCAAAAGTAACAGCATCTTAAATTAAACATATCCAAAGGCAGATATCATATCAGCATATTACATTTCCCAACCAGTTTTTTTTTTCGGATACCGTTGGTATTTTTCTGTAATAAATTTGAAGCAAAGTCATAACAGTAAATACACAGACTTGAAAAAATAAGTGGCCATTTATCACTACCGATTGAAGGTCATTTACCCCAAATGTTAAGGAGCATATTGACCCACTTAATTTAAAGAAACCAACAATCTATTTCCAGTAATGTTGAGTAAAACAAAATGTCTTTCCCACTTGGTTTCCTATAAAAAACTAGGAAACCAAGATTAAAAATGCCTAATCCCGCTACGAGGTAAATGGTCCAAATATCTGGAACCTTCAAACGAGCAAAAATATCAATGGAAAATTTTTAAAAAGTTATCATATTCCAAGCTGAAAGCAAAAAAGCGAGATCAAACTAGTAAAGTAAAAACTAAAAAACCAACAAAGTTGGACTTAAAATAATACTTACTGGGAAAGAAAAAGGAACAACATATTAAATTAATAAAGAAATTAAGTGATTGAGTGAAAATACACTGCATAATAGATAATTAAATCTTGAAGCAACAGGTGATACACGCTGACATTAAGTGAATGGCAACTACAAAGTGCCAACAAAATGGAGTAGTGAAATGTTAAAACTAAAAGTTACCAAAAGGCGTCAAATTCAAAAATTTTTTTAATAAGCAAAAAGAAAAAGAAACTAATGTAATATGATATCCAATACATTGAAATTACTTGTGTCATAATTCAACTCATTCAAGCAATAAATTGTCATAACTATTCTTAGAATACTTCCGAATTTCCAACATTTCCAAGATATTAAGTTTAAGACCTTTATTCTCAAAATGTAAAATTCTTGAATGTAAGAAAGGATTAAAATCGTGTAAAGAGGAGATTATGTCTAATGCGAAAGGGGATCTTAGTAACATAGAATTAGGAACCTCTAATAGATCTGGATTGAGTAAAGAAAGGTGTTCGTTAACACGTGAACGGAAATTCCTCCCAGTCTGACCCACATAAAATTTAGAACAACTGCCACAGCTAAGGAGATAAACCCCAGATCTGTCGAAAATGTCAATTTTATCTTTATTATGAACAAAAAGGCTCTTCAGATTAGAGTCGACATTGAAAGAAACTCGAATATTAATACATTTAAAGAGGTTACTAAACTTATAGGAACAAAATCCAATAAACGGTGAAGCAACATAATTAAACTGTTGAGTAGGGGATGGCAACGATAGAAGACCTTTATGATTATCCTGTATATGTTGAGAACACTGAAATTTAAACTTTATTTTGTTGAACAAGGTCACAATTAAATCATGGGGGTAGTCAGTAACACGAGCAATGTGATGAATAATATTCAGTTCCTTATTGAAATTAGATTTGTTCAGAGGGTATGAAAAAAGCCGGTTGAAAAAATATCTAAAGGCAGCGAGTTTGTGTGATAGAAGGTGAAAAGAAAAATAAGGAATGACCTGATCCGTGGTGATAGGTTTCCTGTAAATATCTACTTCTAAACTATTATTATGTCTAGAGATCAACAGATCAAGAAAAGCTAAAGAATGATTCGTTTCATATTCTACGGTAAATTTAATGTTGGGCTGGATACCATTCATGAAATCTAATAGTTCAGGAACCAAGATGGTGGAACCCTTGAAAACACATAAAATGTCATCGACATATCGTCGCCAAAGGATGCTATTATTAGCCAAATGATGTTTGAAAATGGAGGATTCTAATTTAGACATGAAAATCTCGGCAAGTAAAGGCGATAAATTAGACCCCATAGCGAGTCCAGTTTTCTGTTTGAAAAATATATTATTAAATTGAAAAAAGTTTTGAGCGAGAGAAAGATTAAGTAATTTGGAAATACAATCCACTGTATCAGGCTCCAGATTGGAAGCAGTAAGCAACTCATTAAAACACTCAAAAGCCTCGGAAGAAGGCACATTAGGAAATAAATTAGTAACATCAAAAGAGACAAGTAAACAATCAGAATCTATCGAAATGATCTTCAAAAGTTCCACCAATTGTAAGAAATTAGTAATTGAATACACATTGCTATAATTTAAATGAGAGTGGAAGAAATTATTAATAAAACGAGAAATCCTAGAAACCGGAGTATTGGTGAACGAACATCCGTAATGGATGGTCTCAATACATTGGTTTACAATCTATTTCCACCCACAGGTTGACAATACTATACATTATACAACATGCCCTGATTATAAATTTTAACAGCACAATAATGACTTTATTATTTTACTGTACAAATGTCACTTGGACGTAGCTTGAAACAATATGCCGATATTCATATACAGGGTGGCCCATTTTCGATGTTTTTAAATGGGAAGTACCCTTAATAACCGAGATAGGCAAAAACTGATGTCGGAGTCCAGGGCCCTTTTTTGATGCAGGTTCAACTCCCGTAAACAAAATTCCGCTATCTTTTGTTATTTTTTAGTTATAGCCCAAAATTCAAAATTTGGCCATATCGAAAACTTCAAATAACTCTCTTGGTTTTGAAGATATCCAAAAACGGTAAAAACATTCTACAGGCACTTTTTTAAGTAGAATACGATAGTTAATTCAGATATCTTTTAATTTTCATGTTTTAAGAATTATGACATAAAGTTGGTATTTTTTAAATATAAGTCGTAGTTGGCCATGGTACCATTAAATTGCATATTTTTTCTGCTTTCCGAAAATATATAGTTTATGGGGGTTAAATTCAGTAACAATACCTCTTTTGGACAAAATTAGATTATATGATGCTGTTAGCAATTAGTAGGCCATGGTTCATGATAGCAATAAACAAAAGCTAATAGAGCGGGTGCATGTGACGTCACCAGGCACACAATAACGCGCCCGACTGAAAATGAACGACAGTTTTGAAAGTTAACAAAACTAAATAATTAATTTAATATTTTGTAGAAAATCTCGCGTTATCTTTAACAGCTTTTAATTATCTTGATATATGGAGATTTTATAAGTTTCTACGTATAACCTGGCAAAATTTTTAGTTTCTAATTTTCCAGAGCTTTTCCCTAACTGCTTTCTCTGGGAAATATCACGTTCCCTAATACTCCTTTTAATTCACGATAAAATTTTCAATTACGTTCGTATCAACTGACCGCGGGAAAAATTTTAAGTAGGTAACTGAAAATTTCGTAATTATGTAGGCTAAACCATCCTTCATCTGGTTAAACACATCTTTATTCAGTTTGATATTGTAATATGTAATATTTTCTTTTTGGTAAAATTAGTATACCGGTGCATACAAATCTACCCTTTGTTTACCCTTCAAGTGTTCAGCTGATGGCCTACTGACGTCACATTCAACCGCTCTATTATTTTTTGTTTTGCTATCATGAACCATGGCCTACTAATTGCTAACAACATCATATAATATGATTTTGTTCAAAAAAGGTATTGTTACTGCATTTAACCCCCATAAACTATATATTTTCGGAAAGCAGAATAAATATGCAATTTAATGGTATCATGGCCAACTACGACTTATATTTAAAAAATACCAACTTTATGTCATAATTCTTAAAACATGAAAATTAAAAGATATCTGAATTAACTATCGTATTCTACTTGAAAAAGTGCCTATAGAATGTTTTTACCGTTTTTGGATATCTTTAAAACCAAGAGAGTTATTTGAAGTTTTCGATATTGCCAAATTTTGAATTTTGGGCTATAACTAAAAAATAACAAAAGATAGCGGAATTTTGTTTTCGGGACTTGAACCTGCATCAAAAAAGAGCCCTGGACTCCGACATCAGTTTTTGTCTATCTCCGGTATTAAGGGTACTTCCCATTTAAAAACATCGAAAATGGGCCACCCTGTACTCCTGCTAGACCTTCTTACCTAACTTTATCCAACTTAGTAACACTTCTATACCTTTTCAACTTCAAATTGAGAACAAACAATTTCAAATTGGGAATAAACACATTCAAATTGGGAATAAACAATTTCAAAATGAAATAAACAATTTCAAATTGGGAATAAGCAACTACAAATTGAGAATAAACACAATCAATTTGGTACTAAGCAACTTCAAATTGGCACTAAACAATTTCAGATTGAGAAAAGGGGTTTGGAAAACGACAACTGCATGGTCGTGACAGAATTAATTGTCAGTTGTTCCTGGTGTTATAATAAGTATTATAATATAAAAATAATTAAATTAATGCCGTACATCAAGAAAGTGGCGCCTTTCGGATGCCAGAAGCCAATGAATTTGTTAGGCAGTGCCTCCTCAATGCTCAGGAAATGTCGGGAAATGTATCAGTCAGCAGTAGTGTTGGTAATCGACAACGCTGCTTGTCATGCCTCAGTCGAAGAAGTATTTCAACAAGATGAATTTAACGAACACCGTTTGTTGAGGCTTGCGCCGTATAGTCCGATTTTTAACCCAGTTGAAGCTGCTTGGTCAGCCCTTAAAGCTGGCGTGAAAACTGACCTAGCAGCTCAACTGCCCCACATCATAGCCGCTCAAGACAGGGAAAACATCACACAAGCTTCTTATCGCTTACGACGGTTGGAAGAAATAATTAGACCGAATATTATGACCAAAATAACCATCGTGAACTGTGCAAGATATGTTGCACACATTCAAATCTTCATTCCCGACGCTCTGAATCTGGCAGACATGGGCTTTTGAATAAATAACATTTGAGCTATAATACTCATAATGTAATACGTAGTTAATAATATTACCCATAATCAGTTATTAAATAAATATTATAATATACAGGGTGTTTCAGAACTGCACGGCACCATTTTAGGGATGTGTTCTCTAGTACAAAATATTACGATTTACCTAAAATTACCTTAGTCCGAAAGTTAATATTTAGGGAGATACAGGGTGTCAAAGTCGAAATTTTAATTTTAATTTTTTGCTGTAATTTCAAGAGGTTTCGAAATATTGATATGAAAATTGGGAAAACTACCTTTTTTGGGACGGGAAATAATAATCCGTCCTCAATTTTAACAATGCTCTTTAAAGAACCTTATTTTTGCTACACCTAATACCTTAAACATACTTTAACTTTTGTATACTCTAGGTTAGTACAGATTTAATTGAAATAAACATTTGCCTCATCGTTTTTATACAAAAAAGGTATACTAGTTAAATGTCTCTAAAGTAAATCGTTTCCAAGATATTTGCTATTAATGTAAGTAATGCAACATCTTTTTTATTTTTTAAACATTCTGTAACGCAGTAGGCTTGTATTTAAAATAAAAAATTGACATATTCTTGTCAAAAACAAGTTATAGGACACAAAGTAATAGCGGATCAGTGGAATATTTGTCATTAAAAATTTGCAAGATTTTAGTGTAGGTATACAAGTTGCTGTTTAAGGTTTAAGGACTGAAGAATGTAGCATCACTTCCACTTCAATAGCAAATATCTTGGAAATAGTTAATTTTAGAGACATTTAACTAGTATACCTTTTTTGTATAAAAAAGACGAGGAAATTGTTTTTTTCAATTGCATCAGTCATAACTTTAAGTACAGAAAAGTTGAAGTATTTTTAAGGTATTAGGTGCAGCAAAAATAGGGTTTTGTTAAGAGCTACATTAAAATTGAGGACTGGTTATTGTTTTCCGTCCCAAAATATGTAGTATCCCCAATTTTCACATCAATATTCCGAAAACTTTTGAAATTACAGCAAAAAATTAAAATTAAAATTTCGACTTTGACACCCTGTATCTCCCTAAATATTAACTTTCGGACTAAGGTAATTTTAGGTAAATCGTAATATTTTGTACTAGAGAACACATCCCTAAAATAGTGCCGTGCAGTTCTGAAACACCCTGTATATATGAAATTGTTTAGTGCCAATTTGAAATTGTTTAGAGCCAATTTGAAGTTGCTTAGTACCAAATTGATTGTGTTTATTCTCAATTTGTAGTTGCTTATTCCCAATTTGAAATTGTTTATTTCATTTTGAAATTGTTTATTCCCAATTTGAAATTGTTTATTCCCAATTTGAATGTGTTTATTCCCAATTTGAAATTGTTTATTCTCAATTTGAAGTTGAAAAGGTATAGTATAGCCGCATTTTTACATGAAACATCCCGTAAATTTTTGAAAACTAAAAACATTGCAAAATTTTATTTTTCAATCAAAATGTTTTTTATTTAGCCCGCAATTAAGTAAAAATTGTGTACTTATACTTAGTATGAAATACTGGCGTTCGAAGTTTTTGAATTTTTTTTTTTTTACTTAAATGCATTTTTATAATGTTAATTTATGAAAAGTACTGAACAGATTTTTAAGATCTTAGCTAAAAAACAGTTTTCAAATATTCCTTTGGACGATGTTCGGGTCCACTTCCCGAATTTTTCTAACAATTCGTGCCTGCAATTGCTGTTCATTTTGGGCCTCCCAACCGTTTTCATAAACCTTTCGACACAATAATGACTAAAACTCTTCTATTGGTCGAGCTTGAGGGACATTTGGGGGGTTATCTTCTCTCGGTACATAATTGACGTTATTCTGCTCCAACCATTCCCGAGTTCTCCTGGCATAATAGCACGAAGCAAGATCAGGCCAAAATATTATATCATCGTTCTGATGATGGACATTAATAAAATTAAGCATTTTCAGTAAACATCTTTGGGTATAAAGCTCAGCATCCACAGCTTCTCTCCGAACTCTGCCAACACAGGGTGTTGAAACTCCAGCCTCAGAAATCGAGCACCAAACTAAAACTTTGTCTGAAAATTTCACTTTTTCTTTGAATTTTACTTCGTTTGGGCAGTTTTCAATATCAGAGGTGTAAAATCCGTCGTTACCTTTCATTTCAGAATGTGACAGCGTGAAATACTTCTCATCATCCATTATAATCACACGGTTCCTCACAAAATGCCTTCGCCTCAGAGCTCTGCAACATCTAGGTATTCTTTCGAGCTGTGCCTGGGTATATTTGGGAGTTTGGGACACTTCCTTCTTTTTCGAAAATGTACACCATTTCTGGACAAAATTCTCTGGACGGTCTTGTATGAGACCACAAAACGGCGACCCAGCTTTAGACTAGAGATTTCAATTCTGTCCACGACTACTCAATAATCTGTCAATTATTCATGTGTTTGGTTAAGTATAATGCTATCCATTATACACTGCCAGCAGTGAATAATCATTATTCACGGTGTCATGGTAACCATCATTGTTTATGGTGTATAATGAAGTTTATAATCCTACCACTTTGTTTAAATATAGTCCTACCACATGGTTTTAGTAGCGTTGTTATTTAAATTGTAATTAAAAATTCTTAGTATTTGTGTTCGTAAACAAAGTATAGTATACGACTCGCTATAATGGCTACTATTACCTCGGATAATTGCAAAACTCGCTCGCCCGCTCGCTCGTATTGCAAACATTATCCTCGGTAATAATAGCATTCATTATACCATCGTGTATAATATACTATTATTTTAGGACTTGAGTTTGTAAATATACATATACTAATCTGTTGTTTTACTTTGTGACTGGATTATTCGAAAGATGTGTGTCACATTTGTATAGGTATTATTTTGATAAATATTGTAGACAAATGTGTCTCTATTCAACTAACCAAACTTTCAAAGATACACAAGGCGATTTCAGACAAAATTAAAGCATTTTGACCTGATTCTCCTACATCCAAATCAGTAAAATTATAAAAAGAAACTGTTATCTCTAAAAATAAAAGTTGTGAAGAAAGCATTTGGGGACTTTAGTAATTTATCAAAAGGGTCATTTTGGTAAAAAAAAGACATTTAATTTTACAATCTCCTTGTTCTTGAAATGTTAGATCAAACTTTGATTGGCCGTATCTCCGCAACGGTACATTTTGGATATAGGTAAATTAGGTCAAAATACTCCAATTTTCTCTGAAAAGTGCATTATAGAAATTTGTCCACATAATTTCTTCCTGTATAACGATTAATAGAAGCTTGAGCCAGGTTATTACAAAATATTAAGATGAGTGCATAAATACCGATAAAAATTGCTAGAAATAATTACATGATACTAAAAAAATATGTCAATCCCATGCTGATTTGTGTTACTGGTACTGTTAAAAGAAAAAAATAATTATTTAAAATTCTAATTTCTAAACAAAATACGATAACGGCTCTTTATAAAACATGTGTAACACTTCTGGTAGTCTCTGCTAATATTTAATAGACCATCTTAACAGCTAAGAGAAAAATACAAAAACTACAAATTAATGTTAGGGTAACTTCCTTAACTTAGCAGCCAGGAATTTCCTACCAGAAAACATGTCTGTAAACTGTCTAACACTGTAGCCCAGGTAGGGGATGAATGATTCACCTTCATCCCTGGGGTGATTCAATATCGACCGATGTTGGTGTGTCACCTGTCTTACGTGGACGAGCGGCCAACCCCAATTCGCATGCTGAAATCCCTCTGATTCTTTAATAAAACCAGTCATGCTTATTTTCTAAATTTCATAAATTCTACGTATTAATAAACAGAACACTTACCAATTAGTTCTAAAAACTTTGAGCATTTTTTCCACGAATAGCTCTTAGTTTGGTTCTTTGAGTTACTCCAGTGAACTCAGAAAATAATTTTGACATTTATTTTTTTATTATTGTAATTATTGTTAAACATTGCTTAAAATCGTAGCAGGATAGGAAAGTATTATTCAAATAATAAATATACTTTTTAAAAAGAAATTACATGAGACTTGCCCATGGAAAACAAAAATTATGCTTACCGCAAGTTTTAGAATTTACGGCCATTGGCACGTAGTAATTAAACCCTTAGACCCTGTTTTTATATTCTGATCTAAAAGTAATTCAGTCAGGTAACTGTTCTGTAAGCCGATTATCCGTTGGTTAGCATTTAGACACAGTAAGTGCAAATGCAAGGGCAAGTAAGTTAAGGTGCATTCAGACTCAGAAATTTTGCCCGGAAAGTTGACGGAGAAATTTAAACAAACCAATCAGGAGGTGTGTAGAATTTGCCGCTTCTTACGATTCAAATTCTACACACCTCCTGATTGGTTCGTTTAAATTTCTCCGTCAACTTTCCGGACAAAATTTCTGAGTCTGAATGCACCTTTAAAAGCATCGTTGTATAAAATCTTAATAGTGGTTAAGTGATAAGCTTTTGAATTTTTAATCAAGCTGTTTTAGTCTTAAATAAACCGATTCCGTAAAAATATTACCTCTTTTTCAGTTTAGACGTTAACACAACAGTGTCATCTAAATTTCTTATGTGTATAATAGGTAAATCATAATAAGTAGGAGTATTTACTGAAATTGGAAATTATAATTATTATTTCGATAGGTAACAAAACTTGAACCACATACAAACTAAAGAAGCTGATCAAAATGACCACCGTTTCCCTGAAAACACAAATTAACTCGTCTTTTCATACTGTTAAATTGTCACGTGCTACTTCCGCACTAAGACAACCTATAAGGCGACGTTCGAAGTTGGTGGTTCGCGGCTAACAAGCAGTCAAAGAAGGGGGATTCGAAACGCTAAACCCTTTAAATGGGGGGTCGTAATAGGGAGGAAAAATGGGCGCCACTGCGAAAATCACCCAAGTTGGTCTCGAGGAACGTACCACAGATGGTTCTTTCTGGGCTCTAGGGGTTGAGGTGGCCGCATCCCTACTGCTGGATGTTTCTTACCCTTTCTTACGAATTCAAGGGAGGAACAATAAACTTTAAAGATCATATTCGAACAGGCGGATTTCTTAGCTCCAGAATTAATGAAAAACGATAAAAAAGGGCTTTTAGCGCTGTGTCGAGAAATAAATAGAATTTTTAAGAAACCTTGTAACCGGTGCTGGGGTACGGATTCGGTGTTGTAGAGACAAAGAATTAGTCAAAACAATGGAAGAATTTCGATCCCCTGTCGCGTAAATTAATACAAATAGTGTTTGGAAAAGACATAAATTCGACACCTCATGTCTAATCGAGTGTGTACATTTGTCATGTACAAAAAACAGTTGTGTGTTTGTAAATTTTTCAATAAAAGTTCATCAATTAATGTCTTATAAAATCTACGAAAATCTAGTATTTTTCAACCTACAAATTAATTACAGTCCACGCATTCAATTCACAAACATTTTTTGGTCCATTCGACCACGGATAAGTGCCGAAATTCGTCAAATCTGAAAATCGATCACTCGAATTGATTTTCGATTATTGACTTTGACTTTCACGGTGATCAGTGTGCAACATTTTAAGTGGTTTTCGTGACATTTATAGACATTATAATCTCGTTAAGAACTCGTCTGTTGTAATTTTTGCTGAATGAAAACGCAAGCTTTTCGTCAGTGGTTGCTCGCATTTTCAGTGACATTTATATACAATAATACATTGAATTAGTGTGTGCATCGACTTTACAAGTTTATCAATTACAAGATTGAACTTGTAACAACGACGAGCATCTACGAGAGAAAAAGAAGATATTCACGGAGTCGTCGAGTTACTTCGCCGACGTGACTACGTCATCGCTTACAATCACACTCTCTCTTCATCACGACTAGCAAACTGTGAGCTCGTTCCAACTAAATTTTATCATCGGAATTTTAAATTCGCATTAACTGTCTGTATTTTTGCTTATTGATCAATTTTTTACAACCGTCAAAATGACTGACCATGATGCAATCATTGAACGTCAAAATGAACTGTTCGGTTTTATCAATCGTACTATTGAGAATTTAAATAAGCTAGGCAATGCTAACATAACGCGAGGCGCAATTAGAGCGAGAATTAAAAATCTTAACAAACAATGGGAAGAATATGAAGCTAACCATAAGGAATTGCTAAGGTATAAGGGCCGCGAGAAACGACCCTATTTTACTCAAAATCAAATGCAGTTAGCTGAAGTCAGCTTCAACGAGCAAATGGGCACTCTACTTGACTTGGAGGACGCAGCTACTCCTAGACAAGAACCTCCAAGAGTAGCCCCAACAATCGCATTTCCACCTGAATTAGTTGAAGCCCTGCGGATCCCACAAGAACTTCTCGAAGCTTTACGTATGCAATCACGAGCTCAACCTCCTGCTCAGCCTCTTATACAACCTCACATGCAATTGCCGCGCATAAATTTGCCAAAATTTGACGGCAATTATACACAATGGCCACAATTTCGAGACCTTTTCACGTCTCTTGTCGGGTCGAAACCTAACCTACCACCGGTAGAAAAATTCCATCATCTAAAAACCAGTTTAGAAAAGGAAGCCCTTCAGTTGATCAATAACTTAGCAATCACAGACGCCAATTATCAAACCGCTTGGGACAAACTCAAAACCAAATATGAAAATAAACGTTTGCTAGTTAACGCCCACCTTGCATCCCTCGATTCAATTGCTGCCGCGAAATCCGAGTCGGCAACAGAACTAAAACGCATTCTCTTGTCTACTGTCGAGGCTAAGGATGCCCTCGAATCCTTAGGCAGGCCAGTCGATAATCACGAAGATTGGCTTGTGTACAAGACCACCAAGCGTCTTGACCCTCAAACAAGACGCGATTGGGAGACTGCGAACGGGGCAGCCAATGACCCCATCTCTTTCGAGGATTTGCAAAAATTTCTCGAAACTCGTATAAAGGCACTGGAAGCCATTAACGAGAAAACGTTCACGATCCCATCAAAACAGGTTTCACAACCTAAAAACTCTTTTCCCTTTAAAAAAGGAAACTGTGACGTGAGCTCAAACCACGTCATCACTACGAATTCACAAAATTCGCCAGGTTCACGCAAGTGTTCGCTATGTTCGCAAGAACATTTTATCGCAAAGTGTGATCAATTCAAAGCACTTAGCCCTTGTGAGAAAAGGCAGACCATTATTTCCAAAAATCTTTGCCTAAACTGCCTAGGCGCTCACAAGACCCAAGAGTGCAAGTCGAAGTTTAAATGCTTTAAATGTTCGGAAAAACACCACACAACGATTCACGGTGTTTATTCTGGTGGTTCTTCGTGGTCTCCCTCGCAGACAATGAAAGAACAAACAGCATCTGCAACCCTTGCAGCCTCTGATTCACCCACACAACTGCAGTGTATTCAAACAACACTACCGCAAGTTGTGAATCACTCTTCATGTACAGCTCCCAAACCTTCGCTTTTGGCAACAGCTTACATTCGAGTTATTGCAGCGTCAGGCTCAACAAGCTACACCAGAGCTCTCGTTGATTCATGTTCAACTGATAATCTTGTTGCTGAATCTCTGTCCCAACGACTGAGATTACCTAGACGATCAGCAAAATATCCAGTCAGTGGAACTGGCAAAAAACCAACTTGCACGACACGTGGAGCAGTATCTTTCGAAGTGAAACCCCACTTTCACTCGTATTACAAGCTTCCAGTCAATGCATTCGTAGTGAGTGATCTAACTCATTATGTTCCGAAATGCCAAGCCGACCAACTCAAACTGTCGCACTTGCAGAACTTAAACTTCGCCGATCCAGATCACTCGTCCTCACAACCAATTGAGGTAATTCTTGGCGTTGGATCGTACGCTAGAATCCTCGAAGAAGGCATCCGCAAAGGGCCTGACCATGCTCCAATCGCGCAGCAAACATCACTTGGGTGGATAATACTCGGTGAGTTACCTCCGAATGTTGATCCAGCTCAACCGAACACTCTCGTGAACCACCAGTGTCACATTGACACACAACTCCCAGAGCTTCTTCAAAAATTCTGGGAACAAGAAGAAATTCCAATCAAGTCACAGCACTTGAGTGACGAAGATCAATTCGTCGAGGACCATTTCAAGAGAACACATTCTCGTGGTCCAGATGGCCGATACACGGTCTGCTTACCAATTAAGCAACCAGAGAGTCAACTTGGCGACTCTCTGACCCCAGCTACACGCATGTTCCAATACATGGAACGACGCTTTTCACGTAACGTCGAGTTACGCAAGCAGTATTCCCAATTCATGGACGAATACTTTGAATTAGGCCACATCGAGAAGGTGGACTCTATAAACGAATCTACTCCACCTTCAAGGTCGTTTTATTTAGCTCATCACGGTGTCTTCAAAGCCACTAGCACAACCACAAAATTACGTGTTGTGTTTAATGGGTCGCAAAAGACAGACCTGGGGACTTCTCTCAACGCTCAACTCTGCGTTGGCCCCAAACTTTTAACAGAACTTCCCGAAGTTCTGCTCAAATGGCGATCGCACAAGATAGCCATCTCAGCGGACATGGAGAAAATGTACCGACAAATTTGGGTACATGAGAACGACAGAGACCTTCAACGTCTCCTGTGGTATGACCGTAATTCCGATACAATGGCTACATATCGTCTTACCACTGTTCCTTTTGGACTGGCTTCTTCGCCATTCCAAGCTATCCGCACTCTCCATCAATTAGCAGACGATGAACAAGAAAATTATCCAGTCGCTGCTAAACTTCTCAAGACTGACGCTTACGTCGATGACGTCTTATCAGGCGCAGACGATCTACCCACTGCACTTGTGATCCAAGAGCAGTTGATCAATCTCCTCAAGGCGGGCGGATTCTCCTTGAGGAAGTGGACTTCCAATAGTACACGTATGGTAGATCATCTCCCAGCTGACATGGTTGCCCAATCCAACTTGAATTGGCAATCAAGTCCAGCTTATAAAATGCTCGGGTTAACCTGGCAACCCGATGCTGACCACTTCATCTTCAACGTGAAGACGCCAGAGTTGCCTCCACAAATCACGAAACGCAACGTGCTCTCCATGATCACACAGCTGTTCGACCCTCTAGGCTGGCTAGCCCCAGCAATCGTGACAGCAAAAATCTTTATGCAGTCACTATGGCAACTCGAACTCGGTTGGGATCAGCCCTTGCCAGACTGCAAGGCCGTTAAGTGGAAAAACTTCTACTCCCAACTGAGCCTACTCGCAAACGTCAAGATACCAAGGTATCTCGGACTCTCGCCATCTAATCGTCTCTGCGAATTACACGGCTTCGCAGATGCATCAGAGCAAGCATACTCAGCTGTTCTCTACATACGAGTATCAAACAACGAAGACTTTTCTACAGTCAGATTAGTGGCATCTAAAACCAAGGTCGCACCATTGAAAACCATTACCTTACCAAAGTTGGAACTCAACGCAGCTCTTTTGCTTGCCAAACTCTCATCAATGGTGCAAGCTACACTCAATTTACAGCAGGTACCTTTACACTTGCACTCTGATTCAACCATCACTCTTCACTGGATCAGAGGCCAACCTGCTAGATGGAAAACATTCGTCGCAAACAGAGTCTCACAAATTCAACGACTCGTTCCCGATGGTCACTGGCACCACGTTTCATCCGAAAACAATCCAGCTGACATCGCCACTCGAGAACTGGATATCTCAGACTTCATCGAACGGGGCAATTGGTGGAATTGTTCGGCCTTGTGCCTCACTAACGTTACTCCATGGCCCACTTCCACAAGCATCCCTTCTCCTGAAGCTGTTCTAGAAGAGAAAACAATTGTTACTCACCAAACTATACCTATCAACCAGGAACCATGGGACCTTATCCGAAGATACTCCCAACTTACCAAATTATCCTCTGTAACAGCTTGGATTTTACGCTTTGTGACAAAGCTTGCCAAGAGCAGAAACATCAAGTTAAACACACCTGTGGTTAACGACGCTGTGTCACATTCAAAGAATGTGTCACCTCTAGAACTTGAAAACGCCAAACAATTTTGGATTCATCAAGTTCAAAAGCAATACTTTCAACCAGAGATTGATCGACTCAATCACGATTCTTTCTGCAACATCAAGGGACCCCTCGCACGTCTCACACCATTTATCGACGACCATGGACTCTTACGCATCGGAGGTCGTCTGAAACATTCACTTCTCGACGCTGATGAAAAACAACCAGTCATTCTCCCTCGAGAATCTTATTTCACCACGCTGATCATCCATCATTATCATGAAAAATCTCTTCATGGTGGAATTCAACTTACCCTCAGCCAAATCCGTCGCAAATACTGGATTTTAAGAGGACGCAACGTAGTAAAGACCATCATCTTCAAATGCGTCAAGTGCTGGAGACAGCGCAAAACCACAGCTCAACAGCTGATGGGTGACTTACCGAAAAATCGTGTCACTCCATCAAGAGCTTTTCTCAACACTGGAGTTGACTATGCCGGACCAATCTGGCTACGAACAACCAAAGGACGTGGTCATAAATCATACAAAGGCTACATCTCAGTCTTCGTATGCCTAGCCACACGAGCCATTCATCTCGAGGTTGTATCAGACTACACAACCGACTCGTTCATTGCAGCTTATAAAAGATTTACTGCAAGACGAGGAATTTGTGCTACATTACGTAGCGACTGCGGTACTACACTTGTAGGAGCAGATGCCGATCTGAGAAGACTTTTTAATTCGGCAAAACAAGAATCACGGCAAATTGAGCATATCCTCGCTCAAGACGGAACTCAGTGGATCTTCAATCCACCTGCAGCTCCACACTTCGGTGGGATTTGGGAAGCAGGCGTAAAATCCGTCAAACATCATCTCAAGAGAACTATAGGTGAGTCTACACTCACTTTTGAAGAGATGACGACTTTGCTCACTCAAGTCGAAGCGTGTCTCAATTCACGCCCACTTCAAGCCCTAACGGACGATCCTGACGACTTGTCAGTTCTAACACCTGGACACTTTCTTATCGGAGGTCCTCCAGCGACGATTCCTGAGCCCTCTCTTGCTAATACACCAATCAACCGGCTCTCGCGTTGGCAACTCATACGCCAACAATACGAGCACTTTTGGCAGAAATGGTCTCACGAATACCTTCATGAGCTTCAAACTCGCTCAAAATGGCAAATCCGTGAGCCACAAGTCCAAGTCGGCGACTTGGCACTGCTCAAAAATGAACTACAACCACCTTCCAAGTGGGCTCTAGCCAGAGTCCTCGACGTTCATCCCGGACAAGACGGACTTGTTCGAGTCGTGACAGTGCGCACTGCCACTTCGACCTTCAAACGACCGATCGCCAAGCTCTGTCCGTTCCCAAGGACCGACGAAAAGGATGACATCGCCTGAAGATACCTGTGCTTTCCATTATCTCAGTGTTAATAGTGTAAAGTTACTGGTATTTAAACTTTATTCATCGTATAGATGAAGGCGGGCGGAATGTTTGGAAAAGACATAAATTCGACACAATTTCAACCTACAAATTAATTACAGTCCACGCATTCAATTCACAAACAAATAGATACATTAACATTTCTTTAAACATGATCAAGAATATTGTTACAATTTAAAGGGAATTCCAACCTTTATTTTTTTTTTAAGTGGACTATACTAAAACTTCTCTAACATACAAATTCTAGCGTTTTTAACTAAATTTTCAATAATTGTTTGCTGACAAAAAAAACTTTAAATATTCTAGATATTTATGATTAATTCTGAATTAAAAGGTAAATGTTTATAATTTTCTCTAAAATTAATTTGATACTTAATTTCAGATATTTGTACGGAAATCTGCAATTTTTAAAGAAATTCAGAATCCTTCGCCTCTAATGTTTCTAAGCCTTAACAAGTTACTTTGAAAAGTTTTTAACGCGGGTGGTTCTTAAAGGCGTAGAAAATATCACACCTGATTCGTCAATAAAATCACAATTCAAAAATATCTTCCTTCGTGTTATATTTTTAGCATCGAATTTCCTAAGAATTTATTTTCGGGAAATGTATATATCAATTAAATAGCTAAAGAAGTTTTCTTTTTAAATTAAATTCTTCATGTATTATGACAATTTTTAAAGCTATTTATTCAATACATAGGATGCACTTGCAGTCTTTCTATGCGTATAATAGTTTGTTTTGTTGAAGGTTATAAAAATAGCTACATTTATGACGACGTTCACATTTATTATAATGCCCGCTTATGCTCGTTTGTGCTACATGTAGGTATCTATTAATGGGAATTTTATATCGCCAGTGCGTCGCGACGTAGTACGTATTCAGTGGATTGCGTGCGGCGTCATTCATACTTGCATCGCCGCGCCTGAAGTCTATCGGATACTACATCGCTCAACACTCGAATTGCTTTTAAATGACCATTAAGTTTACGAGTGAGTTTATTCGAAGAATTTTCACTTTCTACTGAAAAACGTTCCAAACTTGCACATACTTTGATATACAAAATACATATATATTTTTTTAAATTAGCAAATAAAAATTTTAACGAAATTTTTCTTTTTACCTGAAAATTTGTTGGCATATAAGAGATATTTTATTTATTATTATTAGTATTGTTATAAAAACAAAAAAACTTTGTAGTTAAAAATACTTGCATGCTTTACAGGAATGAGGGGTTAAATGCCGGGGTGATTCACTCATTATTCTGCTATACACGCATTATATTATTTTTAAACAGGGCCGTATCTTCTGTATTTAACTCGTTAATACACAATCATCCCAATTTTCAGCAAAAGATTAAGTAAATTTTTGTAACAATAAGGATGATGAAAAAATTAACTCTAATGAAATACTTTTTAAATTTTAATATAAAACGTATAACTAGAAAAATTCAAAACTACCGAGCATTACGTTGGAGATTTGGTTTATTGTTCTTTTTTCGATTTAAAAATGTTTCTGTTTTACAGTAATGTTTCCTTTGTCAGCAAAATATAACGGATTATTACTATTACTAGAAATTTATACTTTTCTTTTCGATATTACTATTTAGTAGTTTCGTCTCATGCTCATATAATTTGTGTTAGCTGCGTAAATAAATTCGTCTAATCTTGATGGCTTTGTATGGATATTATCATTTATTGTTTTTGTTTCTTCTTTTGAAATGCATCTTATTAGGTTGTATGAAATTGATTTCCTCTTCCTGTGTGGCTTTGGTTATTGTATGGTTTTTGTTCTTTTGTGTATAATTTGTCAGTCAATGGTTTTTGCCCTTTTGTATATGAAATGACAAATTCATTTATCTCTTATTGCCTCAAAGTCAATTGGCTGAATTCCTTAACTTTCTTGCTATTTTTGAAATTTATATTTGTCTAATATTCTTTGAATTCTTTCAGATTCCTATAATTTTTAGCTTTCATTTTTCGCCGATTTCCTTAATTTTATTCACTTGTATACACTCAAGTTTAGGTAACCAGCTATGATATCCCCTTAATTATTACTCTGGGTTTTTACAGAAAAATATGAAAATTTGGCAACGTTTCTGACACTATTTTGGAATTTAAGAGGACCCAATTGCCCCTTTATGCAAAATTTTGTTTAATACAGATTTTGCGGTTTTACAAGTAATCGACCGTTCTGATACTTTCTACAAACCTGGTATAATTTCGTAAACAGGTTAAGTAGATATTTAATTCTTCACATTTAGTTTTTAGCCTTTCTTTCATTTCTTCTGAAGTACTTATGGGTACGTTAAAAATCGATTTTTCCATACCAAATGAAGAAACCTAAATACGTTAAATTAGATGATGAAGAGAAATTAGTTCGAGGCATTTTCGAACTTAATATAGTGTAATAGGCCATGATTTCAATTTATTATTGTTAACTTCAAAATATGTTGCAAAAAGTTTTTGTTTTGAATTACTCTTGGGTAAAAATACAGACTAGGGGTTGTCTAAGGACCAGCCCCTCGTTTGATGTAAAAATTACAAAATGCTAAAAACCAAGCAACAAGCCTCAAACTCCGGTTGGATTAAACAGAAGACGACTTTCTCAGGAACCTAGTTTGTTTAACAGAAGTCAAACTTAAAGGATAAGGTAGGAAATAAATTAATAATTATGAACTATTTTGGCCGGGGATACCCAAATTTGAACGTGCTAAAGCAAGAGTAGCGATAATGATAAAGAAAAAAACATTGCAAACAAATAGAAATATAAGAATCAAAATATAGTGATTATAGCAATATATGCACCTACAGAAGATGCACTCGCTAACTCTGAGGATGACTTCTACGAATTACAAACAATTAGACAAGGTCAAACCAAACAACAACTACTTAATTGTAGCTCGAGACACAAACACCAAAGTGGGAAGCAGGAAGAACGACAATATGGTTGGACAATTTGGAGAAGATATTGAAACTAATAACGGCAGCAGATTAATAGACATCTGTATGCCCATACACAAATATACTTGGGAAAGACCCTCAGTGTGTCAACAGTCGATTCTAGATTATATTATTACGAGACAGCACCAAAACACGAGCTGAAAGAGGGGCTAATTGTACCTCAGACCATTAACTATTCGCTGCTAAAGTAATAATACCCCCTGCCAGGAATAAAGAAACCAGACCACAAGAGACATTAAATATAGAACGTATGCAGCCGAGAATCGGATGCAAATTACGCCTACTTAAAGAAGATAGTATTCGTCAGTTGTATAGCAATAGATTAAAGCTTAAATTACAAATTAATACAGAAAATTATGATATCGAAGCTTAACATGAATTAATAACACCAGCAACAGACAGTGCAGCCAATGAAGCCTGAGGAGAAGTAGAAAAACAAGCAAGTAAGAAAAAGCCATACTGGCAGAGCGAGGAAATACAGAAGGACAAAGCTTACAAGCAGAAGCGCTCCAAAATTATAAACATATGAGCAGATTAGTTAAAAGAATATTATCAAATTAATCTAAAAACCAAGCAAGGGAACGTAAATGTGTAGAAATCGACAGTATGCTTGGTGGAAATATGGCTGACACTAAAAAGTATTAAGAATGACAATAGTAACAAAAACAGAACATGGATCAAGACGGACGTATGGATACAACATTATAAGAGTTTATTAACAGAAGATAGAGAGGAATACAAAAACCAAGAAAAATAGGATGGAAAGGTAGCTAATGTAAACATTACAATTACTAAAACCGAAATAGAAACAGCTCTTAAAGCAATAAAGAACGGGAAGGCTTCTGGTCCTGGAGAAAAACCCGCAGAGTTATTGAAGGAAATATGGAGGCAAATACCTTTTAACTCTTGTCTACGACTGAACAAAATACCAGCACAGTGGAAGGAATCACACATCATATCTACTCATAAAAAGGGCCCAAAGGACACTCCGAACAATTACAAAGGGCTTAGTATTAACAGTGCCCTTAGCCGACTATTTGGTAAAATAGTAACGATGAAATTGCAGCTAAATATTGAAGGTAAAATCAGTGAAGAACAAAATGGTTTTTGTAGAGGGAAATCTTGTTTTGACAACATATTTGTTCTGCAACAACTGGCTCAAGAGAAGAGGTTCATTTAGCTTTCATTGACTTAAGAAAGGTTTATTAAGAGAAAAACTGTGGGAAGCATTACACCAAATGGAACTTAGTCATGAATTCATAAATACAGTAAAAGAAATGTATCGGAACAATATGGTGTACATCAGAAATGGAAGCGAACTGTCAGCTCCCTTTACTCCCACTAAAGGACCAAGGCAAGGATGCAGTCTGTCGCCATCTTTACTCAATATATATTTAGAAATGGTTTAGAGGGATGAAAGAAAAAAGTACATGGAATGGGCGGGCATACCACTCGACGACACCCATCTTTTTACTTTAAGTTTTGCGGACGATCAGGTCGTAATTGCACACGATGCTTACGTCTTGGAATTTCTGTTAAAAAGATTACAAGCCACATATGAACGATGGGGACTAACTGTAAATGTGGACAAAACAGAATATCGAGCTATAAACACAGACGCCTACTTCCAGGTATTAATCAACGATAGAGATGAAATGAAGCAGATGCAGAAATTTAAATACTTCGGGACAATAATAACTAAGGAGGGCGTAAGCTATAAAGACATTAAATCAAGAATAGAGAACTTATATGGTGGGATAAGCAGATTTCAAATAACGCCAAAATGCACCTAGGCAAGTCAATGAATCTGAATCTGTGTTGTGTTACGGTTCAGAGATATGGATGATCAATAGTGAATACAAACGAAGATTACAAGCAGTTGAGATAGACTATCCTCGACGAAGCTCACGGATATCCAGAGTAGAGAGAATTAGTAATGAAGAGGAGGCGCGGAATGGGTGCCCCTGATAAGGTCACTGATAGAATTGAAATAAAGGGGCCTAAAATGGTTTGGGCATGTTCTCAGAATGGATAATAAAGATGGCCAAAGAGAATATTCGAGTGGCAGCTCCCGGAGAAAAAGTAGAAAGGTAGACCAAAAAGATCTTGGAATAATGGCATTAGAAATGAAATGGACACATACCATGTACAAGACGAAGATGCTTTAAACAGAGAAACTTGGCGATTGAGGACTAGCAAACCACGGAGGGTGGTATAAAAACCGGAATGTATATGGAGGGTGGCCGTGAAAGTTTGGGACTTCACCAGCAAAATTACATAAGAAATAGTGAAGGTTTTTCAAATAAAAGTTTTTCCTAATTTGACCAGTGGCATAGTTAGGCGGATTAAGGATATATTTAATTAAGAAAAAATATGAAAGGCACGTTTTTTCAACACTCTGTGTCGTATTAATTAAAATAAGTATCCGTTTGTTTTTCAATAAAATCAAACTTTGCAGGGCCGCAACTTTTTAATTTGTTCCTTTAGCAAAAAAATTATTTGAAAAATCTTCACTATTTTTTATGTGGTTAATGCTGATAAAATATGTCCCAAACTTTCATGACCACCCTGTATATAAAATACAGAAATAACTTTTCTGGCTAATCTTAATTTAAATAAAGCAACCTCAAATTATAAACTAGTAATTTGACTAACTTTGTAAATTAAAATGCTTGGTTAAATCTCAGGTAAAACCAAGTCCAAATTAGAAACTGTCTTGAAAAATTTAAGAAGTAGCATTTAACACAACGAAATCATAATTGGACTTACTGGTGTATTTGAGGTATTAAGTGATATTAAGAAATCAATTTGCAAATGTTTACTTCAAAATAGGATTTCAGAACGTTGTTTTTTCGAAACCATAATCCATTCCTCATAATGGCATTCAATAAAATACGCAAAAAAACAATACAATATTGGTTATGGAACAGAATAACATTTTAGAATAAATAACATTCACAAATGATGTAAATAATAAATAACGAGGAAATGCACGGTGTGGAGGTAGCTTTTAAAATCCAGATTGTAGCGATGTCTCATGAAAATCCTCAGGCAAATGCAGGCTGCGATATGCATATTTGATATCATTTTAATGTGTCTGGAGCCATAAGCCGCTTATATGGCATATTGCTGCTGCACTCAGCCTATGAATAAATTATATCAAATATCTATCAAACGCAGATTTTCAGCAAAGCCGATCAGATTGGTCCTTTGATGTGTGCACGTACCTGCTCCGGTCTAAAAGAGCTGCGACTACCCACGATTGTATACCTGTGTATACATATCCCGCTGAAAATCCCGGATTTTTTTAAACATAAGCATGCATTTTTACAAGAATTATAGTAATTAAACACGGATTGATGGACAACCAAATATAACGATGCACCATTAGAGATTTAAATGGGTATGACGCCGCAAATTTGTATTAACTCGTTGCAGTTAAAACTTTATTATGAAGTAAATGTATTATTCCATTATTCGTGTGTTAAAGCTGCAAAAATTTTACAATAATTACCTACCTGAAATAAAAACGTTAGTGTTAGGTATATTTTGAGAACCTAACGGTTTATCTCCCTGAAGTCTTTTAGTAAGAGCTTTCTTCGTCTGTTAAGTTACAAAATAAAAATCAATAACCATACAGTAATTACTATACTCGTTCCTCCGTTCCTCCGTCATAATATATCTACGTGAATGCAAGTTAGGGTAGTTTAGGAACAGGTAAAAGAATCGAACTGGTAGACAGGGAATGGTGAAGTGAGTCATCCCCGACGCCAACCGTCGCTACCAGTTGACGCCGTCCTAAAGACTAATAGACGCCAGGTATTATAAAGTACAGGGGTGGATTATATTAGCAAAACTTTCAGCATGCTAGAATTGAATTTTGTATTTGCAAAATGAAAACCCAAAACTAATTAGATAATAAGCTATTTTAATAGTTCCGCACTTTTTATAACTAAGTGAAACTAAGTATAATAGGCAATTTCGAAATACTTATACTTATTGAAATTACAAGTTGAAAATAAAAAGTTGCATTTTTTATGTAAGAATATACTTTAGTTTCAAGAAAAATGACGATAAAATTTAATACATCCCTTTTGAGAATTGCTGTTTATAACGAAAAAGGAACCAAGCTATTGTTCCTTAGTTTCATTTGTCACTGTGGTTATTCCCAATAATTACATTTTTATAAGTAAGCATAATACAAATTTTCATCAAATAACTTATGTACAAGCTAATTTCTGTTAAATAATTTCTTTCTAACCAATCAATATGATAAATGTTCATTAACATAAACCAAATTGCAGAAACAGAAAATCCTTTTTCTAATTAATAAAAATTAATTATCCAGGGTGCTCAAAATGGAGTAACTGATGTAACTTTTTTATAGAGTTATGCGAAAAACATTTTTAGTGCACAAACAATTCAGTGCAAGGAAAGCTAAAAGTACGAGAGTGGGTAATCAGTCGAAATAGAGTTTCCAGTGAACATAATGGACAGCAACTTTTTACAATTTTGTTGTATGTGTGTTTACCGGATGTACTACCCCTTACCCTTGCCCATCCTTCTTGGTTTTTGAATTTTTGAAAAGTCATTTTGTCTTAAAAGTTTTGCTTGCCCTGAAATATCATAAAGGAAGATTATAGTTATCACTTTATTTTTAAATTTAAAAAAGTCATTATTTTTAAGTCGTACTTCTCCTGACATATCTTAACTGAAGATGATAATTATCAAAGGTTAGAAGGTCGTTCAGAAAATTCCAAAATAGTAATAAGTGATACCTGTAAAAAACTATCTTGATTTTTTTTTTAATCTTAGGTACTCAACATAGTTGTGTCAAATATAGAAAGATTCTTGAATACTAAGTTAAATAAAAAAAAATTAAAAATATTGGAATTTAATTTTTTAACGGGGTTTGGGACGAACGCTGGGCGAGTAAACGTCATTTCTGGCCATTTCACTAATTTCAAAGAGTTTTTTTTTTCAGGAAACGCGATTTCTTAACAGTTTACAATTACAGGACGATACTAGTACTCCCAAGTACCAAAGTAATAATAGATTGGCGTTAATTATAATAAAACTATAAATAAGTGAATAAATGAACTACATAAAAGCGTGCTACTACAAATAAGAAGAAGAAAGTCCGAAGGAAAAGTGCAATCAAACAGGAAAAGACTCAACTACATTCATGAGGAGGAGAAAATTCCAATGGTGATATCTGGTATACCTGTAATTTACTGCAAGAACATATGTGGAATCAAAACACACAACTAAGTCGTAGTTTAAGCAATATCTAGGTTGTTTCGATTAGCGTAGATTAAACTAGAGTCGGATGATAATGATTGTGCATCTTCTATTTGATTTCAAGTAGTATGTAGTAATTATAACACAAATTAGATACATAAATGCAATTTGTAGCATCACCATTCGGGTTCATTTTCACTTGACTAGCATCACTAGTCCTTCAGCAGTAGTTGTTACCTACCGAAGGAGCCAGAAGACAAATACTTCAAGGCTAGGAGACCCAGAACTTTCTATTTTATAAAGAGGGAATAGCGGATATAACCTGGTCGATTAAGTCCTAAAGGAAATACATTTATTTACAGAGTCGGTTGACACAACAAGGGAAATAAATTAATTAATATTAGTTACATTAAAAATATACACAGTTAAAGTTAATAAATTGCGAATAGAAGTAAATAGTAATTATTGTAAAGCTAATAATTTTACAATAATAGCAATATGCGGAAGCGACTTCTATACATGTATACGTATAAGTTAATAAGCCAGAGTTATAGTTATTGGTCGATATGAAATTTAAGTTTAACAGCAAGCCTAGACAACACGATTCAAGAAATGTCACCATATCAAGCGGCGTTTCTCGGGGAAGATCAGTGGAGGATCATTTATTTGTCACCAGAAAAATTTTAGATAGACGATGGAGAGCAGGGGATCGAACTATACTACTAACACGAGACCATGCTAAAGCAGTCGACACAGTTTCACACGCAGCCCTCATAAAAATCACAGAAAACCTGAACGACGCAGGCTAGAAATAAACATCAACAAATGCGAAGCATGATAAGACGAGCAGGATTACACAACCGAGATGCAATGGATGAAAACTTAAACTTCGGGCATTTTAAAATAAACAAGTAAGAAGAATGAAGTACCTAGGAGCATATACAATAACCAAGCACACTTGAAAGAACAACAACGGTAAATCAACGAATCGCGAAGGCTCACCAAGCTGCTCACGCTATACTACCAACACTATATCAGTACAAATTGCCTCTGAGATTGAAGAAGATAATCTACACAGCAATAATTGGAACAACAGTCCTATACGGACTAAAAACCAGCGCAATTACAAAGGGAAATAAGGTGGCACTGTGAAAAATGGAGAACAAAATTCTAAAACTTTTCAAAATAAAGTCGAACGAAGGCGAATGGGCAACCGCGCATAAAGTACTAGAGGGGAAAGCAATAACTAAAAAATTAACGTCAGTACGGCTAAAATATGGAGTACTACACACATAGGCGAGAAGAAGATCACCTATTGAAGGCCTTGTTACACGTGGAAAACAGCACTGGAACAAGATCCAAGGCGATCGAGTATACCACAACAAACTTGGTAAGAATGGGCAAGAACAAAATTGCGATGAAAAAGGAAATAAACTGCATATACGACTCAAAAGAAGAATGAATCAGATAATGAGGAAATAGAAGTAGAGGAAGAAGATAAAGATGTCGAAGTATAATGCAGAAGAACAGCGAAGAAACAAATATCATAATAATAATAAGAATAAAAATAGAGAAACAAGGAATATACCTGTGAAGTACAACGATAATAATAATAATAATGATTAAACAAAATTAACATAAAGTAACAGGCATATCATAGACCTAGGAAATTAGCTGTAATACTGGAAGTACTACTAGTATAAAACACGTTTAACCATCTTAGTCAGATATACATACATACGAGGTAGTGGCCAAATGTTCTTGGCCCGACCTACTTCTAGAAGCGTGACATGCAAAAAAATATAAGTAATAGTAGGCTACATTGTTCCTTAAGGTCCACATAAATTTTCATTTGTTTCCATTGCGTTGTTTACAAATAGCTGCCAGTAGACCGACAACAAGTGGAATATTTTTCAAAACTGGAAAAACTAGAGTACCGCGCAGTGATTAAGTTTCTCACTAAAGAAGGTTTGATGCCAGATCAAATTAAACAAAGGATGGATGCAGTTTACGGTGACAGTGGACCATCGTTATCAACTGTAAAAACTTGGTCAAAATTATTTCGTTGGGGAAGAGAGTCGCTAGAAGATGATGCGCGTTCAGGACGCCCCATAGAGGCTACAACATCAGAAATGGTGAAAAAAGTCGATGAAGTTGTTCTTACCGATAGGCGACTCAAAAAGAAAGAAATTGCAGAAAAGACAGGCCTTTCGACTACTACCATTTTCAGGATTCTCCATGAACATTTGGGTATGACAAAAGTCAGTGCAAGATCACCCACCGTACAGTCCGGATTTAGCGCCCAGTGATTATTATTTGTTGTCAAAACTTAAGTAGGATTTACAGAGAAAGAAATTTACCAATGATAACGAAGTGATGACGGCGGTTTTTCAGCATTTTGAAAACAAAACTCCGGAGTATTTTTATAAGGGTATAGAGCTGCTTATTAAAAGATGTAAGAAGTGTGTTGAAGTAAAGGGTGATTATGTTGAAAAATGAACAGATTTTTTTATTTCTCAAACAACTGCAAGCGGGTTAGGCCAGGAATATTTGGTCGCTACCTCGTATATCCTACTCCTCCTTATAAAAGTGGGCGAAACGTTGAGTCTTTTGTCTCAAAATGACACGGTCCCAATCCGGAAGACGTTTTGTTAATACTGACACTGACCGTGGAAGTCTTCGAATTCATTACAATTTATTTCTCTTAAACTGGTTTTAAGGATATTGAACAAAGATTTTCAATGTAATTAATTTAAGTAAACTTATAGTATTTCTGGGCATAAAGTTAATTTATATTTCTTTATATTTTTGCTTTCAGGTTCCAGTTTTCTTCTGTTCGACAATATACACATTTTTCTGTTTATTGTCAACTACTACTTGCAACAATTGAAGAAATTGAAGGTATTTAAGGAATTAACCATGAAGAGTAATTTTTACGCATCTTTTAGGCCTTAAAAATTATCTCGTTTTTTATTTAACCAATGGCGGTAGTTATTCATTTGTGGTAAGTACCCTTTTTTTAGTTTTTTAGTATGTCTTTATAAGAACAAATCTGAATTTACTGGGAAAATCGGAAAAGATCTTGTTTTCCCGGCGTTTCTGTTTTAAAAGGTTTGATAAAATATTATCCCATGCAGAGTTATATTTCTCTGCGTGAAAAATCATACAAATTTTGACTAGGGACATGTTGGTATTCCAACAAATCAATTCTATCATGTATCTTTGATTTTAATTCAAATACTCATCATCATCATCAACTGACAAGGAGCAGGTCCCCGTGGATCAATTCTGGATTACCCCATGCCAATAGGGTGTGAAGGGATTTGTTATGATAGGTGGAGATTGGGAGCACTATATCGTATAACGTTAGCATGTCTGTGACACCAGCCGCAGGACACCGCTTCTACAGTGCAAGGTAGTTAGTAGATTACTTATTTAATGGAAGTTGGATATATGACCGAGATGGTTAAACATGTTTTATCATCTTATACTAACAGTATTGCTAGTATTACCGCTAATTTACTAGGTCTATGATATGAAACGCCTTAGCGCAGGCATGCCTGCCATGTTACATATTACTTTATGCTAATTTAGTCTAATCATTATTATTATCCTTATTAATAGTTATTCTGTTTTTATTGCTATTATTATTACGGTGATACTTATTTCTTCGTTGTTCTTCTACATTGTCCTTGTGTGTTGGTTGTATATGCTTCTAGGTACTTCATTCTTCTTACTTGTTTTATTTAGTCATCCATTGCATCTCGATTGTATAGTTCTGGTTGTCTTCTCATGCTTCGCATTTGTTGATGTTTATTTCTAGTCCCGCGTGGTTCAGATTTCCTGTGATTTCTATAAGGGCTGTGTGAGAGACTGTGTCGGCTGCTTTAACAAGGTTCCGAGTTAGTGGTATAGTGCGTGCTCCTGTTCTCCATCGTTTATCTAAAATTCTTCTGGTGACAAATAAATGATCCTTTACTGTTCTTCCCCTGAGAAACGCCGCTTGGTATGGTGGCATTTCTTGAATCGTGTTGTCTCGGCATGATGTTAAAAACTTAAATTTTACTACCGACCAATAACTATAACTCTGGCTTATTAAGTTATACATATACATTTATACATTGTACACGTAGAGCCCCATACGTTAACGTACCAGCCTCAACACATACATACATACATACATACATATACATACGCTTATAAAATTCGTATCCGCATGTTGCTTTTATTCTAAAATTATTAGCTTTACAATTACTATTTGCTTCTATTCGAGATTTATTAACTTTAACTATGCGTATTTTCAATATAATATTAATTGGGTGTTGTTTATTTCCCTTTTGTGTCAACTGTCCTTGTAGATAACTTTATTTCCTTTGGGACTGGATCGGTCAGGTCATATCCGGTATACCCTCTTTACAAAATAGAAGATTCTTGGTCTCCTAGCCTTGACTTTTTGTTCCCTGGTTTCTTCGGGTACCTGCTCGGTCAGGGCTAGGGCTTGGGGTAGTGATGCGCGTCAAACGAAAATAAACCCTACTGGTGATGTGGTAACGCCATCAATTGTATTTGTTTCTGATTTGTGTTATAATTGTTTTGTATGCCTTTTTGGTTCCATGTTGATTCAAACTGATTCCAGGATTTCCCTTTTTATGTTCCACACTTAGTCTGGGATTCTCCGTGCTATTCAGATACGGCGAGAAATATGTAATGAAAACACACGACATGCGATTCGGATTAGGGGATCCGTGGTCGGTCTGGATTACAAGGTACATAATATAAAATTTACATTTTTTAATTTTGTTCGGATTACAAGGACATCCGGATAGTGGAGGTTCCGATTAGCGGAGCTTTACTGTATGTATCTAATTTATGTTATAATTATTACATATACCTGACTTGAATGCAAATAGAAGATGCACAATCATTATCATCCGACTCTAGTTCAATCTACGCTAGTCTAAATAACCTAGATGTTACTTAAGACTTAGACTTAGCTGTGTTTCTTCTTTACACTTCCAGTAACACACTTGCAGTTTATTTAATGACTTATTTCACTAGTTTTATTATAATTAGCGCCAATCTATTATTACTTTGGTAGGTACTTAGGAAATCGCGTTTTCTGAACAAAAAACTCCTTGAAATTAGTAAATTGTTGGACCTCGGTCAAAAACGGTTTTTACTGCACGAGTTCTCTAAGCGAAGTCTTCAGATATATTATATATTATAACTTGATACTCGAAGAAAATATTAATGCGAAATGACCAGTTTAATCAAAAAATTCAATTTTTGGCGTCTTTTAAACAGTTGTAGAAAAATTGTTGATTATACGTGGGACAAAACCATTATAATAATCGTGTGATTACAGAACTTGGTCTTCGAACTCGTCGTGCAATTTTCACACTCGTATATTATAAAATCGCCTTTATTCCACTAGTAACATAAATAACTATTATAATATTAATATTACTTACCCGAAAAGAAAATTAATAAAAACAATTTCTAATGCAATCAGGATGCGAAGTCATACTATCGTAACACGAGTTACGGTAGTATAATCTTTACGCTTCTTTTAAATCCCTTTAGAACCACATCGCTCTTTGTAGAACGCAAGAATCATGTCTGTCTCTAATACGGCGTCGAAAGAATAATTCAGCGAGCTGCCATTCAACAAGTTCGAGGGTCCCTGCCAAAGACATTTTATCCTATTCGCGTAGGAGCCCGTTATTAGATTCGCTATGAAGAATATCTTTTGAACGTACCGGGAATTAGGTTAGGGGACCTTCCGATTCGCTTTACCTCACTGAAGGGATTATCGGATAAAATTCTATAAGTATAAATAGATATGTAGTATTTGGTTTACGTAATATGTAAGGAAGCGCACCGACTGATGAAATGAAAGATGACGCAATCAAGTGCGGAATTACTCAAAAGTAATTTTTGAAAAAGCATCCTAATTTAATCTTTAGAATATACTTTTTCAGTTCAAGGCCGACCGATTTATTGTACAAAACAAATGATGTATTAATGATACAAAATAGTACAGTTCATTTCAGATTAGAGTGTGTAGGACGGAAAATAGCAGGTCAGGTGCTTTAGAACAAACATTTTTAATACCTATACAAAGTGTTTATGTTAAATATTTGTTAAATTCCAATATAAAATATTTTCAGTTGTCAAAACTCGGTTAGAAGTAATAAGTATTTTTATATACAAAATATTTGAAACTCTGCATTCGTTCCAATACGAGGTAAAACTATGGATCCCCACACTAATACGATTTTTGGCCAAGCCCCTTGGGTTCGACAAAATTTTAATCAAGTAGTACTAACTACTAATGACCTAGCAGTTGAGATATTTGACATTCGCAGAACTTTTATTTTATTAATAACTAAACAAACAGGTACCTACTAATTTATTGATTGCTGTAAACCTGTTACTAGTTTCGTCAAAAAGAAAATTTTCCAAAATGGAGCGTTAACTATTTGTTATACTCACAAGGTGACATCTCTGGGACCAGAGCCAACCTGTGGAGTAACATATGCTGTTGCCAGGAAGCAAATCAGAGAATGGTCGAGGACGCCACATATGAGTTCTGGGAAACTTTCCCAGGTATCAGATATGCAAAAGTCTCATCCAGGGTCCATCCAGAAAAACGGCGAAAATATTTATACATCTCGATAGGGTGAGAATAAAACAGCTGGCAGAAATTCTGACAGGACACTACCGTCTAAAGAAATCCTTGAGTGTAGTAAAATTATCAGAAGATGCATTCTGCAGAATTTACGAAGACGATGAAGAGATGCATCTATGTACATTGGCTCTGGACTAACCAATAGCAGTATAAAACACTGGCTTACTTATGTGAGGCAAATACATTGGGGAACACAATAGTCCTCTTAGGCTGCGGTGCAAGGGATACTTAGCACTTACCCCAAGAAAAAAAGAAACAAGGTGGCTCTGCATCAACAGTAACTAATAACCTCGTAGGTACCTAAAAGCTTATAACGTTATAAGTGTTATAACCTTTACTAAAAGTTAAATTCGGAAAGGAACAAGTTATATCCGGATAGCTGTCACTGTTACATGACCCATTCTTACCTAAAATGGTAGTGACAAAATTATAAAACTTTGAATATATTTTTGACACTGTCGATTCTGCGAAATTAACACAAATGTATTATTTGTAAATATTATTGGAATAAAATGCATTTCGACCATTATCTGCACAGTAGGGAGTGTCGCAACTGCGTAGATTTTGGGAGGCAGCGTTGTGCTCCAGTATATTTTGGAAGACATGTAGTAGCTTACGGTGATGTGTTGCAATGCAGTACATTTTGCAGAAAAATGTTGGGCTTCAATATATTTTGAATTAACCAACAACGCTCTTGATGGGCGTGTCTGATGTTGTGGTTAAGTAGCTTTTGTAAATTAAGCGTCCGGGATGCGTTGACCCGTTGACGGCAAGCACATACGAATAGTACCACCAAAAAATAGTAGCTCTTTCTTCTAGAACTATAAGGGATTCAATAGCTTGGTTTTAATGGCAATTGCTAAGGCTAACTATGAACTAATTTATTGTGACATCGGTACAAATGGTAGAGTTTCTGATGGAGGTGTAATAGAAAATACTAAGTTTTATGAGAAGCTTGTCAGTGGGAAACTCAATTTACCTGCTCCTGCAGTAGCGAAGAATGGTGCAATGGAGCTTCCTTGGGTTTTTATCGGAGATGAAGCATTTTCCCTTCGCAAAGATTTCCTGAAGCCATTTAGTGTACGCGACTTGCAAAGAGAACTATTTTTAACTATCGTCTGCCTAGGGCACGAAGAATTATTGATAATGTTTTCGGTGTAATGACAGCTCGCTTGAGAATTCTCCATACAGATATCAACTTAAGATTAGACCGTATAGACCTAGTGGTAATGACTTGTGCTATTTTGCATAACTTTCTGCGTAAACAATGTTCCGATTCGTATACTCCCGTTGATTCTCTTGATCAAGAAGACTGCACACAATCAGAAGTGCTTGCAGGTTTGAGAGTTGACTGCAACATTGTTGGAGGACTACAACAGGGTCACAACAGAAATTATACACAAGAAGCAAATGAAGTCAGACAGTTGTATGTTAGCTATTTTAATGGGGAGGGAAGGACAAGTGCGATGGCAGCACAACATGATTCATTAGATCAGTAGTATAGGGCGTTTCTATATTAATAAATACATAATTCTGAGATGTAACTAATAAAATGACTAATTGAATGTTGTGTTTTAAATTCTAATACTTACATCTGCAATGCTTTTCGTTATATTATCCATACCATTTTGTCGTGGGGTCTCTTGGTCTGACAGAAATAATAACAGATCAAAAAACCACAGATTTGGCTTGTATAGTACTTTAATTTAGAACGACGTAAACTAATCAGAAATAAAAAATAGTCGACATAAACCTCACGCTCGCGCCAGGAATAGCAGAAGAAGACTGAATGCAAATCGCGCGTACCTCCACACATTACTAAACACGCAGAAAAATTTCAAAGTGATGTTGATTTCGCTCAAGCCAAACAATTTTCTGAACTCAATGACCAAATAGGTCGACTTGTGGCCACTAATTATTTTAGCAAAGAGCGTAGTTGTCTTGGAAAGTGAAGTTCTCTTCACCAAATAAATATTTAACCTTGGCAACATATTTTTTGTCAAAACTTCGATGTTTTAGCGGAATTCGTCATTCCAGAGACAACGTAGGTACAACGTAGAGTAAAATGACCAAATATGGAATACGTGCCTTATGTGGAATACCTAATTATTTTTAAAACTACTAGCGTCATCTCTCATTTCAACATGCAGACCATAAGCACTAGTTCTTAGCAGTTTACTGTAAAAGTTTCGAATCAATGTTACCAAACCTACCGAGCATATAGCCGAAAACCCTTTTTTAGCGCTCAAAGAAGTTTTTTCACATGTAAAGGTGCATTCAGACTCAGAAATTTTGTCCGTACAGTTGACGGAGAAATTTAAACGAACCAATCAGGAGGTGTGTAGAATTTACCGCTTCTTACGATCCAAATTCTACACACCTCCTGATTGGTTCGTTTAAATTTCTCCGTCAACTTTCCGGATAAAATTTCTGAGTCTGAATGCACCTTAAGTTTTAATTTGTAGTCAAGTTTTTTGATTTTATTGGGTTCTTTTGTTTGTATGCCTTAGAAGACATGTTTCGTTAATTATTGCAAACAATCTTTTGATGAAGTTTTCAGTCTTTGTTTAAATAAATTAGTTTTGTAATAAAGTGAGGGTAGTTCCTAATATGGAATATACCCTGAATCAAAATAATAATGGTCAACTTTGGATTCAATGCATTTGTGCATGGTCTGGGCGTATGAAGATTATTCAGGTGCTTTGACTGAAAACTTTGTGTGCGATTTTTGTAAATAAAAGAGTTACCTACGTAAAAGCGAATTTATTTTTGAAACTGTGTTTTTCTTAGATAATCTTTTATCTTTTGTTTGTGTTTTGAATATTAATTTGTCTTTTTTATAATTTACATAAAATATAAATATTTGAAACAATTTTGAAACGTTTATTTGACATACTCCATACTAAGAACAGGGGTATTCCATGTTACGTACACATTTTGGTGAAACACAAAAATGCTCCTTTTTATATTATTAACAAATATTTTCGTTCTTTAAACTGTTTTGTACTTGACATTGATATCTATTGTTTAGTAGAGCTTTTGGGAAATATATTATACAAAAGTTATATTTTTTTCCCTTAAAATAAAATATTTATAGTAAAAAACAAAAACGGTATTCCATATTTGGCCGCTTTACTCTACAACTTACCAACCCCTTTGGAAGACATGCAACCCCACATCGTGGCTGAAGTTGGATGCTTGATTGTTGGCAACACACACCTCGGTGAAAACTCTTCCGTGGGAAATCGTCTCACACTATAACGTTAAAAGTTGAATCACATGTTATTTTCTAATATTTCAATATTTCAAATACTAATTACGCCAGTTAAATGTATAAGAAACAAGTATACATATATAAATATCAAAATATTTTTGACTAGATTTACAAATATTAACTACGTGTTTGCTTTAGGGCAAAATACAATTTTGTAATACGCTTTTCTATTTTATTTCATATTCCCGAGTATCTAAACTACAGGGTTTTTTATACGGAAAGTGTCTGGGGAATAGGACGGCTGATCCCCAGCTGTAAGTAGCACGAGGATGCATCTTTTCAATAAACTGTTAAAATTGGTTCTTATTCTTACCTATTACGAAGCTATTGTAGCGGCGAACTCGTAAAATTGGATCTGAATTGAATTTTTCCGTATTATAGGTGTGAAAAGCAAAAAGCTTTTCTTCCTTTCAGTTAAATATAAATTTGACATTACGTTGCCCTTTCGAAATATTACCACGGTAAATATCGAATTATTCAACAAATAGCATGGAAACTATTTTAAAGCAGGAATGTACCGAAACGTCCAGATTATTAAATTTTACTAAAAAAAATCCTAATTTAAAGCTTTAAAATAACAAGATTAAATTAATAGAAAAGGGTGGTTGTTAGTAGGCTTCACTTCATCTTTATTAGCAAATTTAAGATACAAATAAAAGGTCGGCAAACTTTGTTAAACTTTAAAAGCAGAAACTCAAATCTACCTTTAAACCAATTTCGAGAGTAAGCACGGAGCAGAAATGCAATTTCCGCTTTCAGTCAATGATTAAATTTATGAAAGATGACAACAGCATCGGACGTCTTTAATTCGCGTAAACCTGATCCTTCCTGCGACCTGTCCGTTGCGAAAAGCTTTGTTCTGGATGGCGATTAGGACTAACAGCCACAGCAGGATATTTGCTACAGAATGTCAAGCCTGAGTACAGTTGACGATAAAAGTTATTTATTAAAAAATATATACGTTTTAGACCATTAATAACTTTTAATTAAATTTAACCCAATTAACACAACTGAAATTTGCGGAAATACGAATTGTTATGTATCTAAATAATAGCCCTGAAAATAATCTAAGCGAATCGAATAAAAAAAACGGAATGATGGCAAAGTAAAATCAAGAAATTAAATTTCTCACGTAAGCTTTTATGGCAAGTGTACAAGGCTTTTGCTATTTCTTAGAGGTTCTGTTAAAAGATAAAGGCTTTCAGAAGATTACTTCGTCTTTCTTTTGTGGAGGTTTGAAGCCTGAGAGACTAAGTAAGGGGAGCTAGCTTTCCTTTAATAAATTTTTGAGATTGTTGGGTTTATATTTTTGATATTTCTAGCGGTACTTAAACTTAAAACACATATCACATTTAGAAAGCTAGCTTCTGAACTGTAATCGATACATTAAATTAATCAATCAATAGGTAACAATAATTATTATTAGTAATTACAAATAATATTGCAATATAATCAATTTATTGAAGTAAAACATATTTGATTTGTACTTTATGCAATGGACAGATAATGCTTTGTTAACTTCCCCTGAACTGCAATCGTAATTGCTACAGAGGGGTACATTAAACAACTAATATAACTCATTTCCAACACGGTTATGAAATTCCATATGTTAAGTAACGCGGATGTGAACGTAATTAATATGCCTTTACATCTAGTACGGAGTTATTAAGAAATATAATTGTTTGAAACTGTTGTGGTGCTTCAATTTGCCTGTGCAGGTTTTATACAGGGTGAGTACCGAAATTTGTAGTCCCTGAAATACTTTTTTAAAATTATTATAGTATAATTATTATTATTATCACTAGTATGCAAAAATAAATCACAGTAATCGTTGATTCATTAAGCTACTTAAAAAATTAATTTCTTAATGACAAATATTTATTTTAATACATAGGTACAAGGTTGGTTCAGATGGCTTCGATTCTGGATCCAGGTCGATGAGGTTTTTGATGCGGTAAATATCTTAAAGTATGCCTGTCTCTTTCGGATAGGAAGTAAAACAGTAGGCCTCTTGCATAATAGAAATCCCTTTTAAGTGTCTAAATCCTTTGGGTTCAACAAAATTCTGGTCGGGTGGTGTTAATGAGCGTAGCAGTTAATGCGCGTTAAGATTCATGATACCTGTAAGCCTAACTCCCGCCCATTAAATAAATTTCGGAAAACATAATACATAATAAATAATTTATAACAGAGAAACAAAACAATCAAGCATAAAAACTAACAAATTAGAAAAATTATAACAAATGTTCAAAATTATTTTCATTAGCCTGGTCTTAATCGTAACCCAAAGAAGCATCTCTACCAGGGCAAAGAACGGAACTTCGCGGAAGCCAAGAATATACAGGGTATCGCAAAACAAATTGTAACAAAATATATCAGCCTTAACAACTTCCAGAAATAAGTAAAAGGTGCCGTATGAACGTGCGCCCTTAAATTTATTTTCAAAATTCAGGATGTTATAGTTTCAACAAACACCCAATCTTTTTCATAACACAGAAACTTCCTGGTACAGATTACTCTTATTTGCCCGTCCATTAAAAATCCACGTTTGGCCAATCCAACCATTTGTCACGTGCTAATTCCGCACTAAGACAACCTATAGGGAGACGTCGAAGTCGGGTGGCTTGCGGCTAACAAGCAGTCGAAGAAGGGGGGCTCGAAACGGCAAACCCTTTAGATGGGGGGTCGTAACCAGGAGGAGAAATGGGCGTCATTGAGGAAATCACCCAGAATGGTATCGAGGAACGTACCGCAGATGGTTCCTTCAGGGCTCGAAGGGGGTTGGGATGGCTGCACCCTACTGCTGGCTGTTACTTACCCTTTCTTACTGAAAGCAATACTGCTACTGGTAGGCAGGCTCACAAGGCTATACACAATTATTACAATAAACACAAAACACAATTAAAAGGCAAAAGTGAATAACAATGAAGTTTAATGAATGTAAAGAAATATTTAAAATAAGACACAGAATGACTTTATAAGTTCTGTCTTAGTTTATGTGAGAGGGGATTGAGGGATGCCACATTTACTCAACCTACTGTAAAGAGGGTTGACAGCTAGTCCCCCTCAATCGCAATAAAATGGGATAACAATAAAACTTAGGTTAAAAATCTGATTACAAATAATTTCCAACATGCAATATAAAATTGGTAAATGCCGTGACAGTTCACACTGTTACTAATGCCAAAAATAATTGAAGAATTAAACACTTTACCCGAACGAATTAAACAAAAAGGGCGCTTGATGTACTTAAATTACAGACAAAGTTGACTGGTGCCTGTCTACGAGTAATCGTGGTATATGGTGTTAAATAGGGTTGAAGCTGGTACAAATGCGTAAAAGGGGCAGCCTGAAATATCGTTATCTGGCAGAGGGCTTCGTTGAGGGTAGTCCAGTGGAAACGATGGAAGGCTTCGAGTCCCAGGGAAAGTAGCAGCGGTCGGTAAAGAAAAGGGGGATGAGTTCTATTCCCGGAAGCAGATGCCGAGACAAACGGGATGTCCTTGAACAGGTAGAGGTTACTTAATCCGATTCGAAACCATGTGAAAACGGTACTCCACCAAACACTAAACTTCACACAGAACTATATTTTTCCGAGACGGTAAGGCACTCTCTATGAGAAAATGAGAATCCGACAAATATGTCGTAAAATAGTTTTTCAAAACTAAAACGAGAACAGGAGTATTTTTCGAGATTTTTCCTACCAAGGCCCGGAACGAAAATTTGCTATCGACCGACTGATTTGAAAACTAGCTATACTCCGAGTTGTTTCTTCTTTTTTCCGTAAAATGAACAGCATGTTAGAAAAAGATGCCCAAACGCGCCTTCCGTGCGCGGGTGGAAACCTTGACTGGCGCCACTCTGGCGTTGCCTCGTGCTCCGGTGGTTCCCCGGACTTTTTAACTGAAAAAAATATTACATCATCCCATTCGGTCATCATATTTGGGATTTCTCCGAAATATTTCGCAACAACAAAAATACGCCGTTCTGGTATTATTTCCGCAAATTCTGCAAGCTTCAGGTGGGCTTAAACTTCGAACAACAGGGACGTATTACACTTAATTCACCCAAATCCCAAAAGCTGTGACACATTGTATAGCAATTTTCCATTATTTAACAACAATAAACTCGACACACAAAAATTAACAAATTACATCGATGTACCAACTACCTTATCAAAAAAATTAACAAAGAAAACACTAAATAAGTATATTAAAGAACTAAATACATTTTTGGGCACATAAATAAACTAGCTTTTTAGTTTTTCACTAGAGAATGTGGGTTAACGAGAAAAATTACTTTATTTTCTAGAATGGAAAGGTAACTTAGTTAGTCGATTAGCTCAAAATTGAAGATTTTTTGTAAAAGCCTTTCTAGAAATACTTGAAGAAACGGTTTTCATCCGAAACTCTTGACATCTTGTTTTTCGAAAACCATGTTAATTTAAACCTCTTTGTTTATTTTAGAGTGTTGCATCAGCTGGGGTGCATTTTGCCACACTTATTTCGTGACACCTTGTAGGAGCATCTTTTCCAATCCAACCCTAAATGCCATCCAAACAATTTCTTACATCTCTATGGCAAACATGAGGACACTGTAATTTGCAACTACATTTACCATCTAACATTTAGCCGCAGGTCCTCTAGCAATATACAGGGTGTCTCTAACATTCGTGGACATGGCTTGACCACAGATTCCTGGGCGCAAAATAAGATGATTTAACCCAACTTACCTATATCCAAATTCGTTTCGTTAAGCCAGTATTCTGCTTCAAAGATGTTTAGGATCCATAAAATGTAACATCTACGGCAACTGCGATCATACGATAGAAAGTTCATCGCGAAAAATAGTAAACATCTTCACTTGTTAATGTTTCGTGGAAAAATATGGTCCAATAATTTGATTGCTCAATATGGCACACCATACATTTACAGAAAACTTTTCGAAAAGGCGTTTCATCCAACCAGGATTATCTTGAAAGCAGTGTGTTTTGTTTTTTTGTCATGTAAGACCCGTCTATCTTTGACTCCAGGAAGCACTGCAGCCTGAAAGGCTTATTGTGCATACCCTGATGTATTGATCACACCCATTCGGTCATCTTTATTCTCTGTATCAAGAGATGAAGGTCATTCACCGGGTGTCTAACAAATTCCTTCGGTTCCATAATAGGTTTCCCGAATATGCGCTGTCTTTTTCTCACCAACATATCACATACATATAAAATGTGTTTTACTGTCTCTGTTTCCTTATTGCAAAGTCTACAAGTAAAGTCTCCACTATATTTACCGATCTTCCGTAACAGTTGCATGTCCTTTTACTAGACCTGTGACGATCCTGAGTTGTGCCCTACCCATTAGAAGTAATTCAACAGTAGTCCAGTATTTTTCGTTATTGAGTTCCTCTACGCATTCCCATACTAGTCTCGAAGAAGTGTTGCTACTCGACAGAGCCTTCAAAGCCGCCTCGTCATCTGACATTATGTAGATCCGCTTGTGTTTATAAGCCCTCCGATTGTTTTCGCGCTCACATTATAAAATCGCGTATATTTCCGCTTGAAAAACGGGGACGTACCTACCCAATGAAAAGTTGGGCCTTTCTTTTGGTATTTCGCCATAAAGTCCTGAACCGGCACCAGTCTCAGTCTTGGAACCATCTGTGTACCAGATTACACTTCCAGGAGGCATATCCTCTTTGTGATCTTTCCACTCACCACGATCCTTAATTACCAGCTAGAAGAGTGAGCCTACAGAATATTTGGGAGTAATATAGTCGACCCTCATTTCAATTAGAGGGCCCTGTATGCTACCATTATGTATACTAGTGTGTTCTGTACCTAAGTAAAGGTTGTACAGTGAACTTTGTATTCTATTGATTCCTAATATTGCCTCCCCCTATATTACTATATTAAGAGGAGGAAGGCCTAGAAGAGTCTTCATAGCAGTAGTTATGCCACGACAGGTAAAATTTTGTATCTTGCTTAGTCTTAGTTTGGTGGATTCTTGCTTGACCTTAGGCCACCACACCACGGCTGCATACATAATAGCTGGTCTAACCACTCTGGTGTATAACCAATGCACCATTCTTGGTTTGAGACTCCACGATTTATCGTACGTTCGTCTAACTATCCCTAAGCTTTTCTGATAATTTTATCAGTTTGTTGATTCCAGGTTAGTTTGGAATCTAGTATGATTCCCAGATACTTTACCTCCCCCGACAGAACACTTTCTTTACGCTTTACAGCAAAGAAGTAAAGGTCTCAAATCCTTTGTTTACTACACTTCTTGAAAACTATAGTTTCATTACTAAACATAAAAATAATTAAAAAGTTCACTCGTTCGTTAATTTGAAGAAGAATCCTCACTGACATCTTGTAAAACTGTAATTTCGTTAACGGCGTTAGCAACAGGCCCTGCTCATGGTCTGGTAGGCTTGCTGAAATCATGTTCGTTCAATGAGCTTTTTAGTCGTTTAAACGTATTTTCAGACTGTGTTCTACGGTATGGATATTGCTAGATATTTAAAATACAAAATCACTCATTTTGTGGTCTTCTCCAAATATTCTCACCTGAAGCCTAAGGGTCAGTTATGGTAAAACTTCTACTAATATACGCATCTCTTGTGGTGGTCTACCATTTGCAAGAACACAGGCAAGAAATTACTTAATCGGCTGCAATGTTTGGTACATAATGTTAACTGTTCATATCTACTTGAATCTTTAGTTCTTCTAAATCGTGTTCCCCTTAATCTCTTTATAGAATATCAACAGAAAATGAAAATTCATAATATATAACATTACAGTTTAATAGAAAATTTGGAAGGAGTAATATCAGCCATGAATTATCAGAAATGAGTGAAGGTGGACATGCTAGAATCTTAAATCACCTTTCAACGGAAAAATTGTATAGCAGCCATTTTTCAATTTTTGTTCAAGTCAATATTATATCCACATCTGATTTGAAGTGCCCTCTAAATCATGGTTTTAAGAGTATATAGTAGTCGACCCAAGGTAAATAGCGACTTTTTCTTTCAGAGATCGCGCTAAAATGGTCTGCGCATAATAATACTTGAATGAAATATTCCAGTTTACGTATCAAGAAGTTTTAAAGGTTCATATTTTTTTTGTGGATGAAGTTTTGCTGTGGTTCTTAAGTCTCATGGGGATTTGAACCGATTCAATTCTACAGGGTGTCTCTAAAAAGTCTATGGTAGATAGCAAAATCGAGAAAAGGTAAAAACGTTCGAAATGAGCTTGTTTATAAAAAAATTAAAAGTGTTAGCCAAACCGTTAGAAGACATAAATTTGCATGTGGATGATCTTCGACCTTCGATAGTGGCTTAACAACCCACTTTTGGATAGAGGTAAGTTTGGCTAAATTATTCCATTTTGGTCTCATAAATATGTGGTAGCATTTTTTACAGATCTTTTAGAGACACCGTGTATAAATTGAGTTCACCTGGTGGGCGTACCTGGGCACGACAATGTCTCAGACAAAGCTGATGCCCTGGTCAGAAGCTCTCTTTGGTTCGTAACTGGTTTTAGACCTTTTTCTTACCACTAGCAAATAGAGAGTTAGGAACTAGATTTATTCCTGTTTCGAGTAGGAGTAAACAAACATAAAACTGAAACAGTCCAAATCGCTGATTCGAGAATTTTTTGTCAAAACTTCAGTTATATGCTAGTTATGAATAGAAAAAACGCCACAATCTTCATCACGTTGCCTAAGACCACGCTCATCTACTGGGTTTGCTAGTAACCCCGTGTATAGAAGATGCGACGGTCTGGATGAAGTTATCCAAGCACATTTTGTACCACTGCATTGCTTTTATGACGTAGGCACTAATATTTAGGTATCGGATTTCTGCAGTCCAAGTACAAACCGAGGCAAACATCAGGGTGGAATTTGCTTTTGCAATAAATACGGACCTCTGGTGAATACGATTTGTATATTTTTAAAGAACTTTTCCAATTTTTCCATTTCATACGTTTCTCACGCCTGTTTTCTACTTCGTCGAATTTTTCTTACTTTTTTGAAGCTTCGCCATTTGTAGCTGACGAGGACTTGTTGTTCTGGTTAGGTGCTCTTTGAAATAGGATGGTTAACCATGTACTCCATCTTATCTGGGTCCACATTTAAGCATTGTTGCACATTGGTTCTAACAAAAAATACTTAAACTTTAATACAAGCATTCTAACGCCACGACTTTAATACAAATTACGAAGAGAAGGTAAAGCTTGAAGAATTTACCATAAGGACATCAAACAAGAAGGCAAAAGTAAAATATAAAGCAGAAATAAAAAATACAACCATTGAGGAGTAACTTCAAATACAGGTAACCAATTCGAAAAACAATTCAAACCCAAATCCCAGCAAATAACTCGAAATGAGCAGCATAGCTTCTCTAAATTGTCTGTCATGTGCCAAAACTGCACTAAGACATTAAATGAGGGTAGGTAAATCCCTTATGCGCGCGACTAACTAAAACAGTGGAGATGGGAGGTTCGGAGAGGGTAAATTTTTTCGAAGATAAAAGGGGTAGTCTTAATCGGGTTAAAATAGGGCACCACCACGGGGTTAGCCAAAGATGGTAAAGAAAAGCATGCCGTGGATAGCTCCTCGAGGCTCGGGGGGTTGGGGGTGACTGCACCCTTGCTGCTAGTGGTACTTACCCTTGCTAAATGAAAACAACAGACTGCAGCTGCTGGTGGTTAGGCTCAGAAGTCGGTACCCAAATGCTTAACAAAGCACAAGACACAGTAAACACAAATAAAGAGAACGGGTGCAAAACAAACGAAGAATAATCCTTAAAGCGGCGGGTTTACTGGATCCCTCAACGAGGAAATTGTATAGAACTGAACTTGACAACACTGTCACTAAACTTCTCACACAAGTCTATTTCTTTCCGGAATTTTAATGGCGTTCCTTTAGTGAATCCGACTATGTCGTTAATTGTACCTTTCCATGAAAGATATCAAAAGTTAGAAGCCTACAACTACAGGGCCGGCTCGAACCTACGAAAAACAGGGCCGTAATATAATAATTTACGAACAATTCAAAAGACCGTGACATGTCTTACCAGAAAAAATATCAGTTTTATCTGGAACTCGGAAGCTGAAGCTGCCTTTTAGGATATTAGATTATCGATAATCAGGAACATGTAATTGCCTCCGCAATCACATCGAGGGCTAAGTTCTTAGGAGAAGCTTTCAGCACAGAGCTGGAATGCCTTGTCGTGGTTTCGGAAATTGAATGATTACAGTTTACTGTTATAACAGTTCATCAATTGCTATTGTGGGTGTGGAAATTTCAAAATCCATCCGGATATCGGGAGTAAAAGTTCGTTAATGTTCTCACACTGTTGATAGCCAAAGACATACAATTTTTTTCCCTTGCTTAACTTTCGAAGCGCTCAAAATTTCGGTGTGAAATTCAGGAATATAATTTTTTTAAGGTAGATTCTTCAGGTATATTATGTTCCGTGTATTTTTCTAAAAAGGATCTCAGCATCTCATTTTTTAAATTTCGTGTATATCTGAAGAAATAAAGGCCTCACATAGCTTTATTAATTACTAATACATTTGGTTCAGGTTTTATAAAAGCAGTTAGTTATACTTTCTGTTCATGGCGGTTTTTTCTCGATTTGTTGCTAATAAATTTGGCCGTTTGCGAATGTTGAGTATTTTTTGATGTTACAGAAATTTCACAAAATGTACAATATATTACACTTCTATCTGTTGTAAAATCCCTGTAGTCTTTCACAAATCGATTTAAAAGAGCACCCATACTTTTCTTTTCTTATGGTATCTTCCACTTGTTAAGAATATTTTATTAAACAATACAGCTAACACAAAAGATAGAATAAAAGTACCTAAAAAGTTTTAACTTCAGACAGAATAAACTGGTGGGTAACCCTATCATGCATCCCATGTGGTCACTGAGGATAGTAGGGGTAGGATTTAGAAGAGAACTATTACTATCCTTTCAGTAGTAGTAGATCAAATAAACAACAATGAGACAAAGTGACACTAATCCTGCAAGCTCCACCTTGAGTTATTTAAAGAAACAAAAATGCGAAATATTTCATTGCAAATTAAAAGTTAAAGGGGATGCTTTAAATTATGCGTTTATGCTAAAAACAATTTAAATATGTACCTATTTATGCTCAAAACATTGAACATATGTAATTGTTAAAATGATTTAAAATATGCAATTGCATAATATACTTGTGTAAGCGCATAATTTTCCTAAGTATGATTACGAAAACATTAACTTTTCTAAAAGTGTAAATGTCAACATGATTTAGAAAAAATATTGATCATTGACTACATCATTTGTAAAATACTCATTTGCTCATTTATTTACTCGTCTTGAAGGTACACAAAAAAAATGAATTTATAAACAGAACATTTATTGCACTACGGGATTATCAAAAGACTCCTGTTTATGTAAATACTAACACAGTATGACCGTGGAGATACCAAGTCATCCAAAAAAACGACACAAATCAAACATCAAATGTAACTGTGGGAAAGCTGTCCGCACCCTAGGTTCACGCAGATTATAGTCATGAGGGGTAGAACGATTTCGACATACATACACACATACGTGCACGTGCCTCTTCTAGCAATTTTCCAGGACGTAGTGTATTTGTCACGTGCCGTAGCTTAGTTTACTGTGCTAGTATATACCGCCTTTCAATCAGCCCCCAAAATTCAAATTATAATAACGATACTCTCCAAACACCGACAATTAAATACGGAATTCCCGTGGCAATTTCCTCCTTCCCGCGGGAATTGTGCGCTCGTTGTCATGTTGTGGGAATGGGAACCGAAGAGGCACTGAAGCCATTACCACTCGATGATGCTAAAGACAAGGGGATTAAATTGAATTTTGACTAAACTGCGAAATAAATGGCTGAAAAGTTTCGTTCATATTTATTTTAAGTATTTTATCACGAACTGCCGAATTTAAATTTTTACAAAAAGAATAATATTTTTTTTACATTGCGATTTGGTAAGTTGCACTAATCATACCATATTTATTTATCGATTTCCGTGACAACAGGGAGGTAAGTGTGAATTTACGTCACCAGGGAAGTAAGTGAAATAACTAATTTAGTGACAATTCATATTAAATTAGTTCGTCAAAAATTATTTATTTAACTAGCTGAAAAAATCCAATAAATAATTCAGGAGGTAAATGCTTTTGTCAGCCTGATTATAAAGTAGCAGACACATTTTCGACTAGTAAATTAATGTTTACTTCAACTGATAAAGACGCTATACTTATCAATAAAATAAAGCTTATATTTGTTTATTAAACTTAACAACGTAATACCGAACTCAAAAGACATTTTTCTTTTTCTAAGAAAAGTTAAGCTAAAGTTTTTATGTTCTTTTTTAATTTTATAAATATTTTTATTACTGTTATTCTATATAATAGTGATGCAGTTTTTATATCTATAGCTTATTGTATGGCTCCACCATAGTTTTCTTTTAGAATTTTGTTCACTTGTACTTTATATTATTTATATTTCTTTAAAGAGAAAAATACCTACTAATCATTAATGTCGTAGCATTACTTAGAAGGGCCAAAAACGAGTGCCTGTTTATTATTTGAATATAAAAATTTAACAACTTGTCATGATGACCGTCAATTAAACTGCAAATCGAGTAATAATATTTTTCCAGTTATACTGGAGGCGGACATCAACTTCGTTATTTCAAATGGAACACCCTGTATATTTTTAGACATTCAGAATCGTCCTTTAGCGACGATTGCAATGATATAGCACTATATGAATCCATCATTAATATTCTAGGAGTTATTCAATTGCTTTTGAAAAATCTAATCTCACTTTGGACGAACGTCGATGTGAAATTAATTGAGTAAACGGTCTTCCTCAGGGTTTAAATTAAGGACTCTGTCACCGATGGAAAGCTAAAACTACTCTGCATTAACATTTACCAGTATACAGGGTGATCGAAAAACACTGACCCTCATATTTCTCGATTTTTTGATTATTTTTTTTAATAGAACACCCCCATATTCGGTTTGCCAGGTAGATAGTTTAAGCTTTCATCAAATATCCAACGTCTAATCGATGGTCCTCGTGGCAAACTCTGTATTTATAAATTACTAGACAAAGTCAGAAGTTTTGGATTTTGGAGAGCCTTTTTTTATTTTTAAATTGATGAGATTACGACTACCTTTAAAGATTCAGAACGGATATTTCAAACTGACGAAGTACTTGTTTAATTAAAACTAAATGATTACTCGAAGGACCGTAAAAAACGAAAGGTATGAATAGCTTCGACTCACCTTGAATATGTTTGTTTCCAAGTATGGCCAAAGTCTATTCTTCTAAATGGTATTTTCCTTCCAATGTATTCTTCTTCTAAATTTATATTGTCTTGGTATCTTCTACAAAATCATAATCCCAATAACTTCCAACTAATGTTTATTTGTTTATAACGTTTCTAAATTGATCGTCGACTAATTTATTTCTATTTTTCCAATGTTCTTAAAAAACCAACTAATCTATTTTGTATTTCTAATGTTCTGTTTCTTCTAATGCAGAACTCACTAAAGTTTATTTCTATTTCTAATATTTTGGTTTCTTTTAAGGAATGTTTTTAACTAACTTGTTATTTGCTTTTTTCTAATGTTTTTCTTGGTTTCTAAAAAACCAAAGCTTGTCCGAGCAATGCGATATAAAATGAAAATGACTATTCAATTTTAAAGGGAATTTAACCGCGTACACTGCCTAGATTTTATTTTCTGAAACAATTCAAACTAAATTAATAAAAAACTATTAATAAAAACGGAACAATACTATTCTAAAAACTCTAGTTTTCTTCATTTCTACGAGGTAGGGCTATTAAATGTATATGAAACAGCTATACAGGCCTAAAGGCCTATGGTTAATATTCTTTTATTCCATTCCTTTCTATCATAAGCGATAAGCAAGGGTTTACCAATTTGTGATCCCATATTTATGTAGATCTTTCTCTACCATTTTCTGCCAAACTTTTTAGCCTGCCTCTTCTATTTGAGCCACTCAACATTCCTTTTGTCAACTGAACATTCGGTAACCTTGTTATATTGTGACGAAGTCGGGGGTTGGTTTATTGTTAGTAATTAATATAAATAAATTACTTTAATAATTTAGGTAGAGTCTTTGACCAGCGTCGCCATTTGAATATTGCTTGGCTTTTTACGAGAGGTTTTTATTCAAAGTCAAATTCAACTAACATCATGTCTTTCATATCTGTACTACTTTAGTTTTACAAAATGGTACAAGTTAGGTACTCTAAGTCCTGATTCGAAGTGAAGTGATATAAATTATTCTAAGTTTCAATCCAAAATAAACTAATACAAATTATTCTTCTAAGTCCTGATTCAAAGTAAAGTTATACAAATTTTTCTAAGTTTCAATTACATTTAAAACGACTAAGTCCATAAAACGAATCTAAACAATTCGCACAAATATTTTACAAGTCCTGAATTACAGTTTAAGGTAACATAAAACAATCTTACATGTATATTACTGGAACATCGTCTTAAAGGTTGTCAATTTTCTCGTAGGTACTTGCTTCTTGGATGGCCGGATATAAGCCATGCCTCTAATGTATTTTCGCTTAGTATTTATACAGAAAATTGACTCTCTTTTTCCAATATTCGGTATCTTATCTTATACGCTTGGGAAGTGCAGAATTACGAGTACATAAAAGCACGTATCAGGTGTCGAGTTTCACAGTACATCGCACTTCATGTACGTGGTTTATCTTGCATTCTTATAACATTCTGTAAGATGAGCATTAACCTTAACTTATCTTATGCGCTTGGGAAGTGCAGAATTACGAGTACATAAAAGCACGTATCAGGTGTAGAGTTTCACAGTACATCGCACTTCATGTACGTGGTTTATCTTGCATTCTTATAACATTCTGTAAGATGAGCATTAACCTTAATAACTGACGTCATATCAACCGCGCGTGCGTTCAGATTTTATAGTTTTGGTATTCTTACATTCGCCTTTGTTACAATATGATACAACCATCTTAATCTATTTTGTGCAATAATAACATTTATTTATACTTCTTGGTATGCTTCTGCTAGTTCTGCGTTAGTTCTTCTCCTCCAACCTTCTCCCTTTTTAATTCCTTTAAATATCATGCGAAGTCTTTTCCTAATTTGCTTTAACACTCGTTTGTTACCACCCATACTTCGCTAGCATAAGGCACTACCTGTCTAATGACAGATTTATAAATTTTCACCTTTCCTGTATGTGTCAAGTTCTTTTCTCTAACTAGATACATTTCTATATGTATCCGTACACCTTGAACCTCTTGCAATTCTTCTACCAATTTCACTTAGATTATTTACATCCTAATTGATTTTAACCCCACACTATTGACCCACTCCAAACTATTTGTAATTGTCTTTCAATATTTTTTATTAAGACTAGATCATCAGTGTATGCAAAACGCTGATATCACGGCTATTAAATATCGACATTGAATATGCAGACGGCGCTGGTCGAGAAACGTTAAAACGGTGGGTAAAGTTTATCATATCATCTAATAAAACGTTATTTAAAATATCTTAAAAATTTCAGCTTAGTAACTAGCTTTACTTACCGAGTTCTACTAGTCATTTATAACACGTGTTGAAGGTTGTAAAATGAATAAATTTAAAATTTCCGATAAATTAAAAGACACGGGCGGAATGTTGTGAAATGTTAACAGAAATCGATAGGAAAAAAATGTTTGTCTCTTATCTGCGTTTTCGAATGGCACAAAAAGCTTAGGCAAAGTCGAAGAAATCTTAACGGCGACGAACGTTTTGATCACCCTAAAACTTCCAGAACAGATAAAAACTGTATAAAAATAATGAAACTGTTCCACAGGGTGGTCTTTAAATAATGGGAGACATACTAACAGTAGATTTGTGTGGTCAAAATATTACGATTTACCTAGGATTGACTTAGTCCAAAGGTTAATATTAAAAGAGGTACAGAGCATTAAGCTCAACATTTTTATTTTGAATTTCTTCTGAAATTTCAAAAGTTTTCAAAATATTCTTAAGAAAATTAGTAAAACTACCTTTTTTGGGATGAGAATGAATAATGCGTTCTCGATTTTAACGTAACTCCTTAAATAACTTTTGTTATAAGGCTATGCAAAAAAGTATACCGTTTAAATGTCGCTAAAGTTTTCAAGATATTTATTATTTGAATAATTTTTAACGCAGAAGAACCACCCTGTATAAGATTGTCGGTTAAGTATTAGAATAATCGCAGAAATTATAAAGATCGTTAGAGAAACTGTCAGGCAAATTTTTAGCAAGAATTTTATATTGAGCAAGCTTTGTGCTACGACTTTTCACTTTTGACCAAAAAGACCAACAAAATTAGTTAACGAAAATAAACCAGTTTTTTAGAAAATGTTATAAACTTGCCATGAAACTTGAGTCATCCGGTGCGACCCGAAAACAAAGAAACAATATATAAATTAGAAAACACCAATCTTATCGAGAATACAAAGTAAGTCCTTATTTAAGGCCATGTTGATTGTTTTCTTTGGTATGAAGGATGTCATTTAGAACATGGAACAGTGAGTACCCAAAGGTCAGACGGTGAATCAACAGTATTACAACGCGGTTCAATAGTATATTATGCAATGAGCATTTAATGATAGCTATTAAGACACGAGTATGAAAATTAAGAAACGAGCCGCAGGCGAGTGTCTTAATGAATACGAGTGTCTTAATAGTCATTAAATGCGAGTTGCATACACTATTTTTTCTACGACCAGTTTATTATAAATAATCAAAAAAATAGGCGGCTTCTGAAAAGCTGCTTCCTAATCTTATTTTTGACAACAAAATACTTTGCTGCTATTGGTTATCTCAATTAAGAAACGTCAACAACTCGCGTAACTATGGTTACCAAATAAAATACTTTGCTGCTATTGGTTATAAACCTGTATCTTAATGAAAAATCTGTATCTTAATGAATCTCATTAAAGTACAGGTTGTAAATGCTTAATAAATCAATTAAAGTATGGGAGTAGAAAAACATACTGAGAGAACGAATTGATAAAAAAAAACACAGTTTTGAGGGAAGGGTTTTCTTTTTCACCTAAATACTGCGGCCAACCATTCGCTTGCCTAAAAAATGATACACTGCTTAAACATCCTCCGTTTCGTGCGATTTTAATTTGTTTTCCGAAGTGAAATCTGTGTTAAAGGGTTTATTGTGTGTTCATAGTCTGACTTCAAATTTTGTTATTGGTTATTGGCAATACTTAAAAACTACTATTTAACAATAAGGGATTGTTCATGTAATATGTATGTATATTTGTAAATTTTTCTGTTTAAACCTAATTGGAAGAAAGCTCCCCTATTTTTGCGTTATAACGATTTGAGGTCTGTTTCACATCACACTTCTTTAACAATGGACATTGAATGCGTGTAACCAAAATGCTTCTTTTTATCTTATTCAATTGAGCGTAAGGGACAACATTTTCACTGTCTTTGAAAACCTTGTTAGTGGCTATAGTACGAACAAACCCTCCGTTTTAACCATGCCCATTCTTTTAAATCACAAATGTACTTATAAGACCTTTGCAACAGTGGCGGCTCGTCAGATGAGGCAAATGAGGCACCGCCTCACCTTCAACCTTAGACATTAATCTGTTTCTCAAATTGTTTTTTATTTTTGGGGTAATTGTTTAATTGTTTAATTTTGCTAATAATTTACTTTAAATTAGTTTAAATTGAGCAATTAGCATGCCGCCGAGTCCCATGCATAATAGTGAGAGGATTGCTGAAATTTACCGAGGCACCAACTGGGTCGCCTCAGAAATGACGTAAAATTCCTAGAATCGCCAGCTGATTTCATCATACGCGAGGATTGCAATTCGCCTTGTTAACGTAGATTTGAGGCGCTGGATATCGGTGCTTCTCGGCTATATTCGTCATGTCTCGCGAATTAATAAGTCCGCGTAAAATGCAAAATGCAAAACAAAACGTGCTTAATGGATTAATTTCTTATATGACCTAAGATTAGTTTCAAGATAATCGACACATCGACAGTTGACAGTTTGTAGTTTTGGATGTTGACTGTTTTACTTTCCGTTGCATAATTCTTGTATTTACGTAATCCAGAATTAACTGTTTTATTGTTGGGAATTGTTATATAAACACAGACAGTTTTATGTATTTATTCACAATTCTTCAGTTGTTTGGTGCTTAGGGAACGAACAGTGTTACTGTGAGGTGTCAGTGTCGTGATTTGGTGTTGTAAACAATGAATCCATTCCATTACATTGTTCTGTCGCTTTTGGAGATCCCATTTTCTAGGCGAAATCAAGCAGAAAAGCAAGACATTTTAACCATCAACCGCCCTACGCCACAGATAAGTAGACTTAGTAATGATAAAAAACATGGTCGTGATTTTTCTAGATCGTTTAATAGTTCATGGTATGAATTGCACAAATGGCTTTGCGCTAGTTCATATAAACAAACTTTTTATTGTTGGCCGTGCTTGCTTCTAAGCATAAAGAAAAATGTTTGGACCACCACCGGTTACTCTGATTTGAAAAACTTATCTAGGGCATTAAAATTGCATCAAGAAAGTAAAGAGCACATTCAACATTTTGTAGGACTTAAACGTTTAGAAAAAAATAAAAGTACCATTGCGGATGCCCTTCAGGAAAATGCTCGTTTAAACATAATCCTGTACAATGAAAATGTTAGGAAAAATCGTTTGCTTATGGCCTACTTAATTGACGTCACGGTACTTTTGGGGAAACAGGAACTGGCTTTTCGCGGTCATGATGAATCATCTTCTTCGCATAATTTGGGTAACTTTCGCGAAATTTTTAATTGTGTAATCAAGCGAAATCAGGAATTAACTGATCATGTCAATAAATTTCAGAACATTTTCACGGGTCAATCTAAAACAATTCAAAATGAATTAATTCATTGCATTGAACAATATTTAAAAAATATTATTAATAAAAAATAAATGAATCATATTTTTTTGCCGTTGAAGCTGATGATACCACAGATATAGTTGAAAAATCTCAATGTTGTATTAGCGTAAGATATGTTTTTAATGGGAAATTGAAAGAGCGTTTCTTTGGATTTTTTGACGTAAGTGCCAATAAAAAAGCAGACGGTCTTTTTCAGTTAATATCAAGTATTTTAGAACCCTTCGATATTCAAAATAAGTTAGTTGCACAGTGCTATGATGGTGCTAGTGTAATGGCAGGAGAGCTTAATGGTTTGCAGGCTAAAATAAAGGCTATAGCACCTCTGGCTTTATTTACGCACTGCTGTGCTCACAGGTTGAATTTGGTATTGCAACAAAGTGCCAATTGTATTTCCCAAAGTCGCATATTTTTTGCTACACTTACAGGAATTCCCACTTATTTTCATCAGTCACCTAAGCGTTCTGTCGTTTTGAGTGAAATAATTGGTAAACGAATACCCAAAGCAAATGATACCAGATGGTACACTCGGTCAAAAATTTTAGAAATTGTAACAAGTAATTGGTCCGGGCTTGTTACTGTTTTTGAGTCCATAATAAACAATGTAGAATCAGGAACCGAATCAATTCGTATGGCCATAGGGTATCTTAAACATTTTTCAGATTTTGACTTTGCTTTTTTAGCATTTGTGTATAAAGAAATTTTCGAAATAACTGATTTATTATATCAAATATTACAGAAAAAACATTTAGATATTAAATATTGCTCTTCTCAAATAAATATCACAATGATGCGCATTTCTAAATTGAGAAATGAAGAGAAAATTAAAAGAATATATAACATCGCGAAAGATTTAACCGGTCTGCCAACGGGAAGAAAAAATGAACTTCTTTCTGAAGAAGAATTGTTTCAAAAATATAAAGTTCTGTTTTATGAAATAATAGACTGTATCGTGTCACAATTAAATATTCGATTTGCGGATCTCGAAAAACTACAGTTTTTAAGCTTAGTAGATTCACAAAAAATGGTTGATAACGACAAGATGTTTCCAGAAGAGGCCTTCTCGTGTTTAATTACAAACTATCCAAATATTTTTAATAAATCGCTTTTGAAAAATGAATTGGTAAATATTTATAAAGATTCAGAATTTCGTAATAACGACATTATGGCATTTTTCAAAAAGGTAGAGGAATTAAAAGAGGTTTTTGTTGAAACGTATAAACTTGTTTGTTTAATTTTAACTATTCCTGCTACGTCAGTTCAAATAGAAAGAAATTTTTCCTGCTTGAAGAGAATTAAAACCTACCTACGGAATACTATGTCTGAGGACCGGCTGTCAGCATTAGGAATGCTATCCATTGAAAAAGAGCTTCTTAGTGAGTTGGCGAAAACTCCGAATTTTCATGATGACATTATAGATATGTTTAGTAAATTGAAAAATATGCGAATTGATTTAATGTACAAAACATAAAAATGTAATTCAAATCCATGGTGTCTTTTTTGAGTAAAGTCATGTTGTATTATTATTATTATTATCATCTATCGCCTCATCTACAAAATGGGTCACGAGCCGCCACTGCTTTGCAAAATAATTATATTATTGGCTTTGAGCATACAATGACCTTTTTCTTATTAACTGTTTTTTTAATTAAAATTTCATCTTTTAAGATCTTTGATAATGTCTTAAATGTTAATTTTAACAAACTGCTTCTATTTATTTTTTAGTTTTAACACATATAAAACAAGTAGTTAAATCTGGGCCTATTATAATTTTAGAATAAATTTTTTATAAGGCACAACTAACGTCATACTCGTTAAAACTTAGTTAATTCATGAACTCTAAGCTTGCATTGGTCAGACTTAATTGGAATTATTAATATTATTACAGCTAGATACATAAATATAAGGGTAATTATTTGCTTACATATTATTATGTAAGCAAAACAAAAATTTATCGCAAGCATTACCCGTACAGTTTTCTAATTTGCCTAATTGCTAATTATCCTTAAAATACTTTACAACAATATAATTATATAATACATTAATTTACAGAGTTAAAAATTTCTTCAATTGAACTTTGAATCAACCCTCATTCACAGTCAAACCCACATTTTTTGATAATTTATTATAAATTGTGTTACAAAAATATTAGCCGATTTAAAGCAAAACTTTCAGGAAATTGATTGATGTAATACCATTAATACTTCTTGTACAACAGTTATGTATGTGTAATTAGTGGTTAAAGATGAAATTTTTGGTATTTTACGTACATGTATAATGCACTTGTAAATAATGGATATAAATAACTCGGCTGAACCCTGAAAACCATAATAAAATATCGACATCTTTGATTGTAATATTTATTGCAGTTTTCAGTTTTACTGGATCTGTCCAAGGACTGAATTTCAGGTTAAATTAATAAGGTATAAATCAATTTAACCTAAAATAAAAAACCTAAAACTTACTGTACACTACAAAAATACTACTTGAGGTTATAATAGTTTTTAAAATAATTTAAACTTTTTCTTATTTTTTCGTATCATTTTTTTAAGTAACAAATAAAGATAAAAACAACGGGATTACAGTGTACAATACAGTTTTTTGTCAACTTCACTGGCCATTAAATTGTGTCCACTGTTCAAACAAGAAGCAATCTCCGGCTGAGTTCTGAGTTACATCCTGTGTCCGTAGCTTCTCCTGTGTTATTATTTATTTTATTTTACGATCCTGCAAATGAATTTCATTGTACTATCATATATGAAATAAACAGTATTTTTTACAATGCTTATAAATTAAAATAATTACTGGTAACCCTCCTATAACACGGTAGATAGGTTCCTAGAAAACTTACTAAATCAAATATTTTTTTAAATCCATCCAAGCAACTTCACTTTTATTAAAAATATTAACACATGTATGTATAACACAAAACGAAAAGAAACAAAATATAGGTAACTATTTTCATTTTAATAACCTAAATTTAATAATTTTCTTCCTCATTAGTGCTCGTTACAAACAAACGTAAACAAGTTTTCGCTCGAATGATATCATCTTCACTTTCTGAATCCATTTCATAGTTTGCGTCTTCCTGCGGTTCCTCTGCCACCAGAACTAACCTTGACCAGATGGGGAATCTGGTTGAATTGTGTAATATTTCTTGCCGACCATTTTAATGGTATTAAAAATGTAATTTCAGAATTTGATTCGGATAGTTCAATCGCTATTGAAAAATGTAGAGGTATTTTTAAGAAACCGCCTGTTGCAAATCAGCTAACACACATCAAATCAAGCTTTGCGTGCAGAGGCATAATTTAACAATGTAAAAGATTGAAAAATATTTGGTATTTATTTATTTAATTCTCTTGCTATAATATAATGATTAAGTAGTTTTAAGTCTATATTGTAACAGTTTTACGTGCCATTATTTAAACCAATTGTTTGATTTTTATTTATAGTAAAAAATGATAAATAAACAAATAACAATTTTTATTTTGCATGTAGTAGGGCATAATAAATAATGTTCGTTTACTTGTTTATTTAATGAGCGAAATCATTGGTTAATGTCAATTTAATTTTGCATATAATTCTGCATGTTTTAGTAATTTTCAGTGCATATTTGCATGATTTTTTGGTGCATATTTTCCAGTCTCTGATTATTATTATCACCACTACCTAAACACAGCTCACAGAAAGCATAACACTCTGTTCGAGACAAAACATTCTCTCTTAACACCGACGAGTAACTGCCGTGCAGTACTTTCGGAAGCACCGTTTAAACGTAAATCTTAATGCTTTAAACTATAATGTGGTATTTCTGCACGTTGTTCGGTAATTCAAACTGTGCAAGAAATTTCTCCGCCCGGAAGCTTAGAATTCATGTATTTATTGTATTATTTAAATTAATGTCTAAGTTGAAAATATAATGTAATGCTGTTTTAATTAATAATAAACGAAATTTGAAAGTAATTTCGGGAAATTACTTTTTGTTTTTGATTACTGCTAATAACTTTAGTAAAAGTTCGGTCAGTGCTGCAGCCCGGCAGCCCTTGTATGTATACCAGCCGCCACTGACCGAGACACCGAGATATCTCTAAAAATTGTGAATTCTTGTTACAAACCTAAATTATATTGCATATGGCTGCGAAAAGGATTTGACATATCTGCTTTCAGGATATTTAAAAAAAAATACCGTCTTCTATTTATAACAATGAAATCTAATGGTCCGGAAAAAAGTACTGAACATTTTCTAAGTTGAATAGAAATTTAACCAATCAAGTTCAAAGCGGAACTATTTTAAGTAAAAGGGGATACTTGAGAATACATGTTTAGGTGTCACAGTGGGAAAACAAACGTGGAGATTTAGCGAAAACGTTTACCGAACGGATTAATTTTACTAAACGATACGTTAGTATGCCCAGCCTATCCTGCTAATATTGTTGTGCCCGATTTTTTCTACTAGGGTTTTTAAAATATTTGGTATATAAATATAAACCCGAAACTTTAGAAGACTTGAGGAAAATCACAGAAGATGAAGTTCCCAATATTCACCAAGAGGTATTACGCATTACGTTTGCAAATTTCATCTCTCGTTTAGAAGGGTGCGTTGCCGAGAATGGAGGGCATTTAAAGCATACTGTTTTTAGTCACTAATTTATTAACTGTTAGGTTTACGACTATGTCCACACAATTAGCTTCAGTTAAATAAATAAAAAATTATTACATATTAAAACTGATCAGTGCTTTTTGCCAGACCTTGTGCTACTTAAGGCTTTTTAGATGGCCCATAGTTTTCTCTGGTACGTCATATCACCTATTATTCCTACTTCTAAATAATAGATATATAAATAATCATTTACGGTTTTATTAATTATGAATGAATGTAATGCGTTTAAGAGATTAAATTTGCAAGGACCTAAGAGGTAATACTGGTCATGGTTAGTTTCGCGGCAAAAAAGTTAAAATATTCGTAATAAAATTACCTTTATTAGTATAAACAAATAAACTATAATCCCCCATGCCAAATTTAAAGCTTAAAGATCACTTCAAAATCTTCACAGTTAGTAAATCTCCTGTTCGTGTCTATATAAAGAGTAATTGTGTGCAGTGCCGCATCCCGATAACTAACAGGGTGACGGGGACTTGTTGCTTCGAGTGGATAATAAAGCTTGATGAAAATTATGTTTCCCTGCCACGAAAGAAAAAGGGGGAAAACTCGCTTCCGTCACGACAAGAAATAAAAGAAAAGCAAAACAACTGTTAGTAAAACCAACAAAGCTTGACTTAAATTTACCTTGCTTTTAACGTTGTTTGTAAAAAGATTCTAACTGTGTTTTTTGAAATTTTAAACTTTTTTGCTATTTGTTTATTAAATCACCACTGAAACGCAATAAATAAATGTAGTTACATTTTTAGGAGATTAAATTAAAAACAATTCTTTATAATTCAGTTATTTTTCGATGTTGGATTATTTAAGTTATTAATTAATATTGTATTAGCAATAAGCACTTTACCAAAGAACAATATTACAATACAAATAAAAATTTAACAGTTAACTTTACTAAATGAAAAATTACTTAACTTTCTTTAGTTTCAACATTTATGTAGTTACTTCTAGAACAGCCTGTGTAGTTCAGTTTTAAAACAATATTATTTTACAATGTGTTTATGGTCCATTAAACCTCAAAAAGGAAAAAATAAAATCCTTTCAAAAGTACTTACGAAAACCCTCTAACAAGGTTAAATAATCTGTTTCTCAAGGGTGCTTAGTCTGTCTAAGCTGAGGCCAATCAACCACTAAATCCCATATTTCTACTATTCCTGCGGGAGCTGCTTAATAATAACAGGAAGACTCATAAGTATTATGAGCAATAACTTCTTTCACGTCTCTCTAGTCTTATACAGACGAGTTGTAATTAGTAGGAGTTCGGTTTAATCTTAATTCTTTAGATTTCTTCATGTTGTTGAGAATGAAAATATTTACCAAATTACCTTGAATAATAATACAGCATTCATAAAAAAGAAAATAAATTTCGAGTAATAATATACTAATAAATCTAAAACAAAAAACGTAAACGAATAAGTATTCTATAAATTTTATTATCATCGAAGAAGAAATTGATAAAAATGCAATAATTTACGCGCAATTAAAATGGGGAGAAATAAAAACGTTTATTCAAATATAACCACGTGATTTTTTTAACCTGGAATCTTTAAATATCTAGAGAAAGAAGCATCCCACGAAAAAACGTTCCGAAATAAAAAGTTAATATTTTCGTGGGGGAAATTCACTAGTCCTAGAATTAGCCCCCCTCCTCACCCCTTGTATATGGAGCGGGGAGTAACTTTGAAATTTTAAATAGGAACCTCCATATTTTATTGCAGATTCGGATAGCACGTCAGCAAATATGAAACTTTTATTCGCAACATAACATATGTGGGAAGAATAGAGGAAGTAATAAGAAACAAACAGCATGGTGCACAGAAGAGATTAAAAGTCAGGTAAAAATAAAGAAAAAGACGTGGAGAAATTACTTAAATACCAAGACAGTAGAGAACTATGAAAAATACAAAATGGAAAGAAAGAAAGTAAAGGATTTAGTGTCAAAGGCAAAGAAATGGAAAGAATTCGGAGAAAAAATTGAACAAAACAGTAAAAGTAATAAAAAGTTAATCTACAATCTACAAGGTATTAAAATCGTGGAGAATAGGAAAACATACTTACATAACCAAAATTAAAAATAAAAATGGAGAAATATTAAATGAACAAATAGAAATAATAAATAGATGGAAAGAATACTTTCAAGAGTTACTAGATGGTGAAAATGAAACCCAAAATAACTACGGACAACAAGATGAAATAATAGAAGAAGATTTGGAACCGTTGGCAACATTGAAAGAACTACAGAATATAATTAAAAACCTAAAAAATGGAAAAGCACCCGGGACCGATAAAATAACGGGAGAAATGATAAAAAACATGGGAAATAAAGGAGAAGAGTGGTTATTAAAAATATATGAAAGGGGTTGGAAGAAAGAACAATTACCCCTAGACTGGCAAAAGGCATTAATAGTACCTATTTACAAAAAAGTAGACAGGAGAGACTGTAATAATTACAGAGGTATAACTTTATTGAGTACAGCTATGAAGATACTAGAAAAACTAATTGACATGAAAATATGTAATAATTACAGAGGTATAACTTTATTGAGTACAGCTATGAAGATACTAGAAAAACTAATTGACATGAAAATAAGAAGAGTGGTAGAGACTAAATTAGAAGACACACAAAGTTTATTTAGGGGTGGAAGGAGTACCCAAGATCTTGTCTTTACATTGAAACAAGTCACAGAGAAATGGATAAAAGAAAAAAGAAGAATATATCTACTTAGGATTTATAGACGTACAAAAAAGCATTTGACACGATACCAAGAGAGAGACTATGGAAAATTTTAGAAGAGATGAATAAAAAACAAAACAATAAGAATAGTACAAAAAATATATAGTAATAATAAAAACTCTGTAATCAGTTGCAATGGAAAATCAGAAGAATTTGCAACACAAAATGGTCTAAGACAAGGTGGAGGCTTGAGTCCAGTGCTCTTCATAATACGAGTATATATGGACGACATACTAAAACACGTGACTAAAAAAAGTCAAAAGTTTATGGTTGGGTACAGAAATATGCAAAGGATAGAAATCTCTGAAGGAGCGTTTGTAGATGACGTGGTAGTATATGCACAAAGTGAAAGAGAATTACAGGCTAGTATGAGCACATGGAATGAAGTACTTGAAGAAAATGGATTGACAATGAATAAGAACAAAACAAGGGTAATGGTAGTAGGTGAAGAAAGAGAAGAAATAAATATAGAGATCGAAAACACAAAATAAATCTCACAGCAAACTAAATTGGGGGTGTTTAAATCCATATACCGACCAATACTTTGTTTTGGATGCGAATCATGGAATTTAACCAAGAAGCAAAAAAGTCAAATACAAGCAGCTGAAATGTAATACCTGAGAAGAGTGAAAGGGATTACAAAGAGAGATAGAATAAGAAACATAGAAATAAGAAATGACCTAGAAATTCAACCCACATTGGAATGCATAGAAGGAAGGCAGCTTGGTTGGTGGGGGCACTTGTAGAGGATGGAAGAGACCAGACTCGTGAGAAAAATATGGGATGTGAAGATACGGAAAAATAGGAAGAGAGGAAGACCCAGAAAAACGTGGGATAAAACTATATTGGAAATACTACAAAAAAAGGTAAAACCTGGACAAAGGCAAAGATATTAGCAGGAGACCGGAAAAAATGGAGGAAATTTATACAAGAATAGAAATATGTACACCCTACACCACCAAATGGTAAAAGGGTTTTAGATTTCGATAGGTATTCACTATATCGACTAGTACTACAATAATTATTACTCCTATATGTTTTAGATTTAAGTTTATTTATCCAATTCAGTTACGAAATGTCAACATTTCGACATTGATTTTAGTTGTGAAAAGTGGATCATTTTGTAACTAGTTACAAAATATGCTCCCATTTTGTAACTAGTTACAAAAAGATGATTTGAGTTGCGAAAAGTGGTTCATTTTGTAACTAGTTACAAAATATGCTCCCATTTTATCACTCCCATTTTATCACGATGACCCAACTCCTTTTTTAAGAAGATGTGGCATTTACATTTTGTTATCTGAATTGGATAAAATCTTGTATGAAACACGTTGCAAAACATGTCTTTTTATCACATGGCGTGTTGTTCATCTCGGCTTCGCCTCGACGAACAATTTCACGCCTGGTGATAAAAAGTCCATCATTTTGCAACTCGTTGCATAAATAGCTATTTATTCACTATATTACAATAATTAAACTATAAGTTGTGCAGTTTTGACAATGATTTGTGTACGATTATTTTATACTTTTGTACTTACTTTTCTATCTTTTGCAATTTAATAAAAGTGTGAAAATGTTTAAAACTTTTCTTTATTTCTATTCCTTGTAAATTTTTCAGATTTTGCAAATTACATGTCAGACTTGGAAGTTAGCCAAGCTCATTTTCAATGCTTTAATGAAGGTTGCTAAATTGCAACTTCTGTAAATTTTTATAATTAATATTGCAGAAAATACCAAAAAAGATACGCGGAGAGGAAATAGTGAATTGAAATCGAAAACCGGTAAAATGATGGACAATAGGAGTAAAAGTTATGGAACAAATATTGTATTGGTCCTATTGGTAGTTAGATTTCACCAAAGTTTAATCGTGGTTCTATGTGCCGTTTTTGTGATATTAATTTTTAAAAATTACGGGGGCAGCTGCTACCCCCTGGGTCACCTTGCGAGGATTTGTTAGCCATACCGTTGGATTAGTGCTGTTGGTAGTTAGATTTCTCCAAAGTTTAATCGTGGTTCTATTTGCCGTTTTTAAGATATTAATTTTTGAAAATTACGGAGCCAACTGCTACCCCCTGGGGCACCTTGCGAGGATTTGTTACCCATACCGTTGGATTGGTCCTGTTGGTAGTTAGATTTCACCAAAGTTTAATCGTGGTTCTATGTGCCGTTTTTGAGATATTAATTTTTGAAAATTACAGGGGCAACTGCTACCCCCTGGGGCACCTTGCGAGGTTTTGTTACCCATATCGTTATATTGATCCTGTTGGTAGTTAGATTTCACCAAAGTTTAATCGTGGTTCTATGTGCCGTTTTTGAGATATTAATTTTTGAAATTACGGGGGCAGCTGCAACCCCCTGGGTCACCTTGCGAGGATTTGTTAGCCATACCGTTGGATTAGTCTTGTTGGTGGTTAGATTTCTGTAAAGTTTAATCGTGGTTCTATTTGCCGTTTTTAAGATATTAATTTTTGAAAATTACGGAGGCAACTGCTACCCCCTGGGGCACCTTGCGAGGATTTGTTGCCCATACCGTTGGATTGGTCCTGTTGGTAGTTAGATTTCACCAAAGTTTAATCGTGGTTCTATGTGCCGTTTTTGAGATATTAATTTTTGAAAATTACGGAGGCACCTGCTACCCCCTGGGGCACCTTGCGAGGATTTGTTGGCCATACCGTTGAATTGGTCCTGTTGGTAGTTAGATTTCACCAAAGTTTAATTGTGGTTCTATGTGCCGTTTTTGAGATATTAATTTTTGAAAATTACTGGGGCAACTGCTACCCCCTGGGATGCTTTGAGAAGATTTGTATCCTATACCGTTACCGCCACTCCTTAGGATGGTTTGTATTCTGTAGTTATATGATTTGTTTTCGGCAATCTATAATTTTAGTGTTTGTGTGGATTGTTCGGGTAATTTCGTAAAAAGAGCTGCTATGTTTTAGCTGCTGTTTTCACGCCGGTGGCAATCCGTCCGATGCGATCCGACCTGATCCAACCCGATCCGATCCAATCCGACCCGATACGATCCGATCTCTAGCATAATTTCTGCATTAATTTATTCTGTGTACATTGTGGAATACAAAGCAATTTTAAATCATTGCTGTATGTAGGTCAAACATCTAGCCTTCGATAACTAATTGTTTTAAAATACCAAATCATTTTTGAGTATCGGGTAATTTTCGAATCTCGGATAATTTTCGGATCTCGGATCATTAACAGACCTCGGATAATTTTCGGATTTCGGATCTTTGTTGAATATCGAATAATTGCCGGATCCCAGATAATTTTCGGATCTCGGTTAAGTTTCGGATCTCGGATCATTGTCGGATCTCTAAACCGATATCCGATCCGATCCGAATCCGAAGGATACCTTATCCGATTCCGATCCGATCCGACTTAGGATCGGATCGGACTCGGATGTCGGATCTTAAATTCCCATCGAGAGCCGAAATTGAATCTGCTGTTCTATCGACTCGGAGAAGAATTGAGGACTGTATTAGAAGTAATGGGAAACAGTTTGAACACCCTTGTTAAACTTATTTAAAATGTAAAATAAAATAAAAGCTAAATCAACCAAATAGGACTTCTTTGTTCTGCTAAATTCTTCACTAATGCATTTTTTCATACCTCCGATTTTTTGTATTTTCTTTTTCTTTCGATCTCTCTTACGATGATAACGAAATTCCCGTTGTTTTGCAATAAAAATTTTAGAATAAACGTATTTTTAATAGAGAACCTTTAAAAATGTTCAGAAATGTCGAATGCTTTGAGAAAAAATTGAAATCAGGAATATCGCCAGTTTAATTGAAATGCTAATCGCCCAAACAGACTTATCCACTGGAGCTTAATATTGACGTAAGCTTCAGCGGTTGAAGGTGATAACAAAGGGAAACAAAGTCAGAGATTTGACGTTTCAGATTTATAAACAAATGAAGTCAACCCATTCATGACTTAGCTAACTCGGAAAAATTCTTCGTAGTTGCATTTTGCTCTATATTTCCGCTTCTATTGATGGTAGAAACCTCCGGTTTTTTGCATTCTCTTCGTCTTTAATTTCCTCATAACGTAATAATAAAATTATTGTGCCTTTGTATTTGAAATTTTTGAGATAGCTGCAGTTGAAAGCAAGTTTCCGCTAAAATGCTCCGAGAATTTTATAAAAAGAGTTGGAAAAAAATTTCAACTAATATTTTCAGTAGACAATATTTATAGCTTTAGGAAAATATCGAGTGTTTTGAAAAAGAAAAATCCAAACCAAAGATATAACTATTTTTAACGTTGGAGGTTATGTCTTCCCCCCACAGCCCATCGTCAAAATTAATTAAAACTTCAAGAAGCCATTTTATATAAAATTAGACGTTCTTTTGATCTAGACATATTCGAATAGACCTTCATTCAGAAATTTTTCGAAAAAAGTGCGATTTAATGATGGCGCCCCCCGATTGCGCCGCCCGCTGAAAGAATCGGCGGCTAAAAATATTTTAAATGGATTTCTCAGGCTCAAGTTTATTCGTAAATTTCTTTCCCTGTTAACGTACGTCAACTACTTTCCGAGATAGAGTCGGCGGCCGCGCTTAACACGTTCACTGCGACGGGCGCGTATACGCGCCCAGTTGGGTGTTCGCCCAGTGCGGCACGGCGCGTATACGCGTCCTGCATATACTTGTAATACAGGTTCAGTACTTTGCAGCATTTGGCCAGCGGTTTTGTAAATGCGTTAGCGTGTACAGTAATCATACAGCTTCCTTTGTTTTCAATAGTTTTCGAATTCGTGTTTATTCGTAGCCGTGAGCGTGTTATTTAAAATGGATGCCAGTGACTCAGCACTGACGTAAAGCGTGTTGCTGCCATCAGCAGTGAACGTGTTAAGGACTCATCCTGTATATGAGTGCCGGTTTCTGCATTTCTGAAGGTCTTCTCTCTTCTCTTAAGTATAATGCCCTCCTTCCAGTCTGGGGAAAGATTTCCTCTGCCCAAATCTCTTCTATCAAGGACTGCATATCGGCAATAGACACAATATGTCAATTTTCAGTAAGCTGTTAACTGGTCATTTCCAGGTGATTTTTCCATGCTTCATTTGTTAAATCGTTTTATTATGTTTACTTCTAGTTCAGGACTTATAATCTCTTCCAGTAACGTTCTACTGTGCTTAAGATTTGTTAAGGTGATAGGACCCCTGGTTATGACAACTTTTGCCGTTAGAGGTCTGTTTTTACAATTACCCTAAAACTAGGCAACCTAACATGTCCTGCCTAAATCATAAAATAATCCATTCTCAGAAAGTTCCAGGTAAAATTTGTTTCTAATACACAAACAATAGTTGACAGACATTACTGGTTTTAGCTCCGGAAAGTGGAAAAGGATACAACTTGCAACAGATACAATCCAATTGTATAATGAGAATGACCGTTTTATTGACACTTTTCTTTTGTAGAAATTATTATAAATATTAAGATAAAACTAGTAGCCTGTAAAGAATTAGGTAATTTAGTAAAATAAGAAATCTTTTTGAACTAATTTGTCGTTTAAAATTACTATTCACAGTAAATTGTTGTATGTAGTAGGATAAAATACTTAGGAGTGCGTATATAGATCGCTTGCATACTTGAAATAAATCTAATATAATAATCATCGATTTGAAACGATAAGACAATATAAACAGAACACGATAATTAAAGAAATACAAAGTTGATTTTCACAAAATTCTTTATTGTTGTCCCATAACAATTGTTTCGCCAAACGTTGGCTTCTTCAGAATTTTGTGAAAATCAACTTTGTATTTCTTTAATTATCGCATTATGGATTTTCATCAAGTAAAAGTCGATTCAATCAATTATAAATAGAACAATTGGTAATTAGTAAATTTGTGATATTTTGATTAGTTTATTTTATATAATAATAATATAATAATGTATATTGCCCAACAGTTACAAGAAACCAATTACAGGACATAATAAGTAAATAAAAAAATATATAAGGTGTATATATATACATATAAGTGTAAATATAAAGAAGAATATACAATAATTTAATTATACAAAATCTAGGTGCAAACATATATTCATAAATTTTAATAATACTATAATTATTATAATATACATGTAGTAGCTCATAAATTCCAAATATATAATTTAAGTAGTAATCGTGTTGCCTGCATTTCTAAGATTTTTTAAAGTGTATGGAAATATATCACACGATTTATAAAATTTGTTATAATTAGAGCACATTGCTACAACAGGCGATTTTAAGAGGACATTAATTCTTACCGTTTAAATGTAAAATGTGTTACTATTTCTAGAGGCAACTCTAGCTACACCAATATTTATTTTATTTAATAAAAAAGAACAGTCAATATTATTGTGAAGCAATTTGTACAAAAATAGTAATCCAGTATTTTTTTTCTTATCTCAAGTGATTGAAAACCAAAAGTAGAAAGTAATATTTCATTAGGAAATCCTCTTTCAGGATAAACATTATATTTTTTATACCATAGAAATTTTAAGAATTTCCGTTGCACATTTTCAATGATTTGTTTTTGGTTTTCATAGTAGGGAAGCCAGCCAGGACACAACACAATATTCAAGTTTCGAGCGAACTAAAGAACAATAGAGAGTGGTAAGAGATTGCGTATTGGTGAAATCTATGCAGTTTCTGATTAGGAATCCCAGAGATTTATCTGCCAAAGACTAATTTGGTGATGTGAATTGATCTATCGTATATAACACCCAAATCTTTCGTATTATTGCAACGTGCTAATAGTTCATTATTGATAGTGTAGTCAAATAGTACTGGATAAAACCTTTTTGTGTAGGATAATTTGTCGAAGGTACACCAGTTTGTAATTTCATTAATGTTATGTATATTGCAAATCTATACAATCGTCAACAGAGTTTATGGTAGAGAAGAATTTTAAATCATCAGCAACTAGTAATGTATTGCAAGTAAGATTATTACAACGTTATAGGTAAAATTAGCCAACACAAATAAAATAGGCTGTATTTTTATATATCAGCTAAATAAAATAATGGTGGTAATACTTACAATGAAAATTAAAAAAAGTAAGAATTTTAGATATAGAAGAAACTGATTAGTACCTATACAGAACGGCAGGCAGAAGGTGCATTAATAAATTTAAAAAAAATCGTTTTGTGTTAGGGTTCTTATTTGCGCTTCCTTTTATATGACGGAAGTTGCGTTTGTGCCTGAAGTATGGAAGCAGAATCCCGGGCATAAAGTCCTCGTGGTATTCGGGGATCTACTAATTCGGGAAGAATACAATTCAAATAAAAATCCCTTAATTTCGGAAGCATTTTTTCAGCCCAGAATTTGTCATCACGATTAATTTTTAAAATTTCGCAATCCTTGTCTGTAAAAAGTACAAAATAACACACCTTTCGATTTGTTATATTTAATTGTCCTTGAATCTGGTAATAATATATGTGTCTTTTTTTTAGTTCTAAATTGTTAGTATTAGTATTGTATTCTACGCAAAGTTTTTTATTAACTTTTGCATTTTCACGAATTATTTCATTTCTTATAGAAAACAAACATTTAATTTCCACTACACTATCATCTCCCACTAAACCATCTGGCGAAGCACCAAGAAATGGATTTTCTTTGTCTATAAATAACCCACACATTGTAACTTCCAAATGCATTTTTTCGGTAAATGTCCTTATGGCTGAAGATTCGTGCAGTCTTCCATATCTTAGAGGTGCTGGCAGTTTCGAAGTATCAGTCGTTTTTACTGAATATAACAACCTCTTAATTAAATTATGGCACGAAGTTGTACTTCTGCGAATACATATGGTTCCAAAATTGGATGCAGTAAGCCTGTCCCTTCTTGTATCGTACCATAAAAGATTATTCTGTTGTCCCATAGTTGCTCTTTCTATTTCTTCGCTACTTTTGGCATCGTTGTGAAGGCGTAAAAGTTTTGCTTGTTTTCTTTGTTCCAATATTTCGTCTGATACATCTGGTAATGCAGCATGTGCTTCTGGTCCATACTCAGTATCGTTGTAGCCTTTTATGGTATGACGTTTTATTTTGCTACTTTTGCGTGTGTTTTGTACGTGTCGACGCAATCGCTCACGTTTAGCACAAAGTGTCGTTATATATTTATGCTTCAACAGAGAAATATGCCAAGATGGCCCTGCGTTGTATGCTAAAGCTGCTCCAATACACCTTCTTTGATAAGAACCCGCAGCTGTATAATTTACACGCTTCCCACCAGAAAATTTTGCTATTAAAGACATATATCTTTCAGCATAATTAGTTGTGACATTTCTGCGCAAACGGTCTGCTTTTCTAACAATGTTGTCTATACTCTTTTCTATCTCTTCGAATATGTCACTTTGTTGTAATAAATTTGTAAAATCTTCCTCATTTCCGTTTTTTCTTTTGCAAATTTCTGGTCTGCAATTATTATGGGAACCGAATATATGAAAAGGAATATTCTTAAGGTCTTGTTTTAGTAGTGCTACATTGTTTGATCGAGCTATAGCAGTCCTAACATCAATTGTAAATCGAGTGATTTTTGATTTTAATATACGACGAGATTCGATATTAAAATTGGTTTTCGTTGAAATTTTATGCAAGTTAGATGTGAATGCTCTGGTTATATGATTAGCACATTCTAATTTATGTACTGAACGACCATATGAAACGTTTTGCAACACCTTCGCATAAACACTCGAATCACCATCACCAATCATAAACTTATATCGCAGACCATAATCTTCTTCACTCCGATTAAATCCGTCAACAATAATATCTTGTTCCATGCCTGTGCTAGGTCCATTATAATTAAGAAAACACGTGTGATTATTGACACTACAGTTTATAGTATGTACATGCATAGCAGAACTTATTTTTAACGCCAATGTATAATAGTTTCTTAGTTCTTTCACCTATTATACAAGCAACACCAGACATTGAAGAATAACCATGTCCATAAGATCGTTTGGCCCATCCACCGTCAACAACAACAGTAATATATGGTACACCATCATCAAAATTTCCCTCGATAATGGCCAACTGCTTCTCTTCTTCTGCCGCCTTTCTCATTTGGTTGGATAGTTCATCATGCCACTTTTTACCTAATTTTCTCTCTTGTTTGGCAAATGTCTGTTTTGTTAAGCTTGGTATATTCAAAACGGCTAATAATTCTTGCGACTGAGAAAATCCAATACCTATGCTTAAACTTCCCCAAACAAATAATTCATTGGAACTTGTTTTACTGCTATTAGGATGGCTATCTAAATACAGAGTTCTGTTGCAAGCCTCACAAAAGTATTGCAATTTAGATACAATTCCCTGGCGCAGCTCTTTTACAAAATTCATTTTCCCCATTGTACATTTCATATCATGAAAGGCTAATTTTTTACATTCTTCAATGAAGTAGTTTATATTAACTATTCGATTGCCTTCTAATTTATTTAATTTGTTGTTAGATTCCGTGCTTTCCACTGTTTCTATCTCTAAATCTGGCAATTCTTCTTCAGCAACACTATAAATGTAACAATAATGCGCTTTTATTTATGTACTTATTCGTTAAATTAAAGAAAGATGTAATTAACTCACCTATTAAAATAAGGTACATGACTATTTTCCTGAACATAGTCATTAGAAATACACATATTATATGCTTTTTCTCGTATACCCCGTAATCGTTGTGAACGAGATGCTTTCCCACGTTTCTTTATTTTACCGTATGTTCTGGGCATCTTACGTCGAATTTGTGGATCACTAGATAATATTTACACTAAAGTTCACCAATCACAAGAAGTCTTAAAATCAACCAAAACAGATAACACTACTCTAATAGATAGAAGTTATAACTAGGCACCATATACAGCTGTCTTGATCATACTATAACACACGAATTGCAGAAATTCACAACAAACGCAAGCACATTTACTTATTTGAAAACTGTTCAACGAAAAATGCACAGAAATATTCCTGAATAGTATTTACCTTTTTGTAGTGGTTAGTTGTTACTCATTTACATACAAATACCTGAAAGATAATATATTTGTTCCTGGAAAATCCCTAAGTATTTTATTGTTACTACATTTCTTGAACAAAGACGAACAGTTTTAAAAATGCGGAAATTGCACAAAAGTTATACCGTTTTTAAGCAATTAGGTAATTTAAAATAATTAAAAGCTTTGCATTGATATAGGTAATTAAAAATTCATATATAAATTCGAGTAATTGGGTACTGAAAATGAAGAATTCCAAATTCTAAAATCTAAAATAAAAAACCATCTCTCGCAGAATGTTAAAAATTTCCAGTTTTATAACAACCCTTTTAAAGCTTAGTTAGTAATCCTTCTTGTAAGACGAACACGGAGGTTTTACCTGACTCACATCTACTATCTCTCTTTATGAGCTTCTCTGTCTTAAAAATTGAAGTAGCCCATGTTATAAAATGATTTTTTCCCAATTTCTTGATTATTAATATCATCTCTTCATGTTACGTTGCGTTTTCGGTTATGAAAAAGTATTCCTAAGGAGATGAGAAAAGTTGAGCTGTTTAAAATAATTAATACTAATGTTTTTGAGGTATTTACTATTATCTGTTTATCATACAACAATTAAAATCGAGCTATCATGGACATGTGTCAATATGTAATTTTTTTTATTACGTTATCTCCTAAAGAATGCACTGAGGATTATTATGGCATAAATTAAATTCGATTTAGTTAATAGATAAACTCAAAATTGGGAAAAAACGTATTTTTTTTATTAACATATGTGCCCTGTTTTTTATAGGTGTAAGTTATATTTCCAACTTCCTTTATTATATCTGATCATTCTGATCACAGAGAAGCATGCTAAATACAATAGTGGGCGTATAAAGTACCATTTCTTTTGGTTATTCGCGGGTGTACCCTATCGCCTTAATCTTTATTCTTAATTGGTGCATTTCTTCCTTATTGTGTTATTTAATTTATACACATATATCTCCTTGTTGTTTCCTCTGATCATAGTTACAAACTATCTTAATTGGTTTACTTGTATGGTTTCATAACTAATTAAATTATATTATTTTAACTATCACTTCGAAGTGTGAAAAATTTGGCATCATTATGGATTTAGTCTTATTAGTCCAGTCAAATAAGCATTTCACTTCGGAAAAATTCAAAGTGAGCTGAATTTTTGTATACACCTTTATTTAGTGTTTCTAAACAACATATCAAAAGTACCCTTGATTTGACCTTGAGCTTCTTCAGTTATTGGGCTTAAATGGTGCGAAAAATTGGTTTTTCGCTTATATCTTCTTTTCTATTGACTTTAGGTATAGAATAGTCTACAGAGAAATTGAAGGCTATAAAATTCTGTACAAAGAAGAGAAGTACTCTTGTGGTTTTTTCGTGGGATCAACCGTTTTCGCGTAATGTGATGTTAAACGCCTAAGTCAAGGTTAACGAAGTACCCCATTCCATACCACCTTTGAGGTTGAGTATGAGGCGCGTTTTTTTACGTGGTATCCACTGGTATCACTTCTATACAGATCGTTCGTTCGACCAAAAAGCATATTCTTGGGTATTCTTTGCTGCAACATAAAACTTATACAGTTTGTAGGTAAGCTGTTGTTATCACACAAACTAATTACCATTTACGTAAGATAAAAACAGGGTGTATACAAATTGGTGCAAACGCTCCAGGTAGCGATATTCCTTGTACAATTCTGAGTCGAAAACCTTAATACAAAAAGGTTTTCGACTCAGAATTGTACACGGAATATCGCTACCTGGAGCTTTTGCGCCAATTTGTATACACCCTATATATTATAATATTATTCTAGAAAAATGCTTTATTTAGTCAAGTAAAGATGATTACGCACGTACTCATGGTTGCCTAAGTGTGAGTGTGTATGAATTAAACCTCCGAAATCAAATTCAAAAATTGGATCATTTTGAGTGAGTTAATTCATCGGAGTAGGAGAACCTGAAGGGAAAAATACAAAGAAATCATAGGAGAATTAAACAGGAGAATACCTAAAACAGGTCAGATTAGAGGTAGTTGTGAATTTTCCTAACCTAAGAGAGTGATGATAAGAAAATGGTGATAAAGGCTGTAAGCTTCACGTAATAAAATTTGTTGGTACCTGGTTTGACGCCTTATAGATAGGCAACACAAATAACACTGCTGTATTAAAAAGTGTAGCTGTTGTAGGTGTAGAAAAGCGTGCAAAATACACTTTGGATAGTATAAGTTAAACTGGAAAACGGCATTTAAGAATTAGAAAAAGGTACTACACTGATAAGGTAGATAACTTCCGAGGAGATGAACCGGTTTGTACCTTTTCGTAGCGTAGGAGACGGCAGACAACGAACTCAGCCATTAACAAAAAAGAAAAGGAGATCAGCAAACCAGATAAGCATGAGCGAGAGCTCAGAAGAGCGTAAAAGAGAGGACGATGATTCAGATGTGGATCTAAAGAGTGAAAAAGAAAACTAAAAGATCACTTGACAGACTATAAAACACAGATGAAAAGTTGGATAAATTGCTATGAATGATGGAGAAAATATCCCTGAATGTAATTGAAGTAAGAAACAGGCAAAAAGAGAACAACGCAGAAATTAAGAGATGAATAGAGGAAAATACTAATTTAAAAGAGTAGTATACGACACTTAAACAAGAAAATAATGAAGATAAAAGTAGACATTAGATAGAAAGAACAGCGAAATAAAGTAGTAATAACAGGCTTAAGAATAGACACGAGCGACCCTGCTAAGTTAAAAGAAGGAATGACGAATTTGATACAGGAAAAACTAGAAGTACAAGTGCCAGTAAAATCAGCATGTAAGATAGGAGAAAAGGCATGTCTGCTAAGCTTCGAAAATATAGAAGACAAGAAAGAGATCATGGAAAACAAACATAAATTAAGAAACTGGACTGAGGAAAAAGTATTCATAAATCATGATCAAACCACCAGAGAAAGGGAAGTACAGAAGCTTATTAGGAAAAGAGCAGAGGCGGAAAAAAAGAGTGGAAAACGAATAAAGATTGAATATCATAAACTAACCATAGAAGGGGAAGAATGGAAATGGAGCGAAAAAGCAAATACATTGGAAAAAAGCCTAAGAATAGGCTGCACAGACAAAAACAACCAAAAATCTGATAAGCGCAAAGAAACTGGCTATGAATATGGATGCGGAAAATGAACCAAAGAGCAAATATAGGTAATAATAACGAAAAAAATTAGGATAGGGACTTGGAACGTAAGAGGTACCTATGAGGACGGGGCACTAAAAAATCTGGTTACAGTAATGAAACAATACAAGTGTGAAATATTAGCACTACAAGAAACTAAACAGAAAGGGAAGGATGTTGTTAATATAGATAGGTACACCTACTTTCTTCAATAGCGGAGGAGAGAATAGATACTTTGGTGTAGGTTTTCTCATCAGTAAACGTCTAAAGAAATCAATTTAAGCATTTGAGGCATCATCAGACAGGGTGTGTAGCATAAGAATTAGAGGCAAATACAGATGGGCTGAGCATTTTTCAGAAGTACTAAATGAAGAGGAAACGGAGATAGAAGAGAATGATATAATGAGGAGGTTTTGGACAACAGACAGAATGAACAAGTGGAGACCCCAACACAGCAAGAAATAAGTAATTTAGAGGATAACAAAAGTGCAGGAAGTAACGCAATACCGACCGAAGTTATAAAACAAGGAGGTGAGCTACTTGAGCGAAGAATATGCAAACTAATAGAGAAGGTGTGGAACGAGGAAAAAATTCCGGATTCGTGGAATGCAGCTGTTATTTGCCCTATTTTTAAAAAAGGGGATAGAACCTGCAGAAACTATAAAGGCATTGCACTGTTGGACGTGGAGTACAAAGTACTGGCTAAGATATTAAGCAGCAGGATGAACAAATACCAAACAAAGGAAGTGGGAGAATACCAAGCAGGGTTTAAAGAGGGAAGATCCACATTAGATTAGATTTTTACAATTAAAATGATCCAAAATGACACTTATGAACAGAATTTAGCCCTGCATACATATGTTGTTCATCGATTTCAGGTTTGCCTATGACTTAGTAAGTAGAACCACGTTATATAATGCCATGAGAAAACTAAACATTCCTACAAAAATTATAAATTTAGTGAAAATGACTCTAAGCAAAACCGAAAATAAAGTTACAGTAGAAGGCAGTCTGGCGAACAAGATTTAGGTCACAAGAGGATTAAGGCAAGGGGACCCCCTTTCTACACAACTTTTCAACTTCGTATTAGAAATAATATTTAGAGAAAGCAGATTATTCACACAAACTGCAGATACCAATGCATGGCCTACGCGGATGACATTGTGTTGATGGCAAGGACTAGAAGCGAACTGATAAGAATATTTGGACTACTTGAAAAGAATGCAACAAAGTACGGATTACAGATTAACAAAGAAAAAACAAAATATATGGAAATGAAAGAAGAGGAAACGGATGAAGAAACACAAGTTAAAATGACAACAGAAGGGAATAGAGAATAATGTTTTGAGAAAGTTAGACAGTTCGAGTATTTGGGAGTCACGGTGACGAGCAGAGGTGAAGAAGACAAGGAAATAGATAAAAGGTTGGCGAAAGGAACTAAGGCTTATGGTGCACTACGAAGCATGCTAAAATCTAAGACGGTCTCAAAAGCAGCAAAACTACGGATATTACAGAACGGTAATTAAGCCGATGGCCGATGACGTGGATAATGAATAAGAAATTAGAGGAAAAGATAAAGATATGGGAAAGGGGAATCCTAAGGAAAATATTCGGAGGGTTTAAAGTTGCTGAAAGTACTTGGAGAATGAGAACACTTGGAAATAAGAGAGCTGTACAGACAACCGGAGATTACACATGTAGTAAGAACACAAAGATTAAGATGGCCAGAATGAGTAACAATAGATGGGTTAAAAAAGTATTAGTAAGAGGGCCGATAGGAAGGATGCGAAAGGGACAACTAAGGAAAGAATGGCTTGAAATGGTTAAGGAAGACTTCAGGAAAACTGGGATTGAAGACTGGGAAGAAAAGGCTAAAGATAGGAAATGGTGGAGTAAGGCAGTAGCAAAATTTGAAGCCATGGGCCTTTATGGGTTGTAGAGCTAGTATATTATACATATATAAAGATGATTAATTTGTATGAAGGCTTAACCATAAGGCATCAAGTAATTATTTGCAGCCTAAAATAATCAACTCTTTGGGGAAGTAAAGCCTGTCTTAAAAGTAGTGGATCCTTAACCTTTCCGTACCCGTGCGGGGTATTTTACATACCCCAGTGCAGTTTTTTTACTATAACTTTTAAATAACCGTGTTAATCGAATTGAGCCTTTATGTATTCCTCGGTATATAAATGTTTATCTGAATGGTAAAGTATCAGTCAAAATAAATTATATGTTAGCAAAGAATAAGAAAATAATCTTCAAATTCTGGGTATTCCCCGAGATATAAAATATCTTTATAATTCTAAAATTTGATTTAAAAAAAATAATTGTTAGCGTGTTAAAACAATTAATTTTTGTCTGTATAATAATAATTATTTTTTGAAATATTTTACCCGTTTATAACAAAATCCGGATGAAACCAGTTCGTGGAGCTGCGCACAAGTTGAGTCGTGTAAAAGCCTACAATTACCTCATTAATTTTAATTTTAATTTGTATTTTTCAATAAACTTTTGTGTTACAAGAACTAAATTGTGTTAATTTTATGATAAAAAGCAATAACAAAGTCAAAATAAGTCATAGGAGCGAAAAAACACTGGGGTATCTGAAATACCCCGCATTGGTTCTAAAGGAAGATTTAGACCACGGGTACGGGAAGGTTAACTAGCCAGCATAGGACCAATTTTCCATCTTTAAAATAAACATTGAACTACAAGCTAACTGCGATTAATTATTTTTTTGTAAGTAGATGATTTTCAGTCGACATGAAATAATTTATTTACACCATTATTTATTAAAATCCTTTTATTTCATAAAAAAATACATAACACATATTTACTTTATTTACAGAAATATAAATATACCTAATAACTTATTTAAATAACTGCTTTTTTGAGTTTACATTCTTAACTACAGGACTTGTATCTGAAGCTAATCGTAATTTTTTAATTATACTGGGAGTTCCATCTGCAGCTTTCCTCTTTTTATTCTGAAAATAATCGATTATTAACATGCAGATTTCTCTTGTTATGGTTTTACTTACATCTAAAGAAGTTTCGCTCATACTTTTAGTAGAATTATTATCAACAGTTTGAAAGACAAATTTTCTTGAATTTTTTGCTCCGCCAGCTGGTGCAGGATTAGTGGATGCGGTCAATTCTACTAGTCTGGTTAAGAATCTATCGTTTCTTGATAAAAACGAGCCCCTTGTATTCTGAAGATAAAAAAATGCATAAAGAAATCCATACATTTATATTTTTGCTTACCAAAAGCATTAGCGGCTTTTTAACTTCAGGAGTAGTAGGACCACTTTCTTTACTGGTTGATGTAATGACAGCGGAAAGACTTTTACGTATTGCTTCTTGTCCCATTTTCATAACCTGACTATCACTGTCCTGTTCGATTAAATCATCTTCTTCAATGACAATTTGTTTTTCTTGTTGCTAAAAATACAATTTTTTATTAATTTTAATAATTATTAAGCTCAAAAAATTTAATAAAGACCATGACTACGAACACTTTTTAAAAACATTTCTCGTTGATATCTGGCTCGCCGCCATTGCTCCTCGCTTTCTTCTTCATCTAAGTATGCTTCAGCTTCACCGTCATTTGCGTTTGCTTCTTCATTTCCAGCTTCATCTAAAAATAAAGAAAAGTGTTATTATTATTAAATGCTCCTTTCTTTCAAATTAAATTTATAATTACCAATATTTCTCCACCTGAATTGCCTTTGACGACCAGTTCCGTGAAGTTCACCATCTTCCAATAACAACTCTTGTAAAATTTTAATTTCTTGATTATCTTGATCGAGTACTCTTCGCCTAAAAGATAAATAAAATGTATTACACTCTAATAGAACTGCCGAACAAGAAACTTACATATGAATTTTTTCCAAATCGCTTCTCATTTTATTTTCATCAAAAACGTCTGCGTCTCCTTGTTCGGTTTCTAGCGCATCTAAACCTTTTTCATCTTCGTCTGCACTGTCCCAATCAGATTCGGAAAGTTCAGCTTCGTTTTCAAAGAAGTCGCTGGGCTTTAATTTCTTTTGTTGTATTGCTAAATAAATTTTTTTTGTTAGAATAGGTGGAGTCAAAATAAAGCTCGATTTACCTTCTTCATCGTCATATTCAACTTCGTTTTCTTCAGAATCATAGTCAACTATTTTATTTGCATTGGTACCATCTTTGTTTTGAATATCTTCATCAGAGAAGTCATCATGCAGGTTGATTTTTTCATCATCCATATCGTTGTCTGGTTCTGAAGCAGACTCGTCATCTAAAATTTTTAAAAACGAATCATCAAACACTTAAGAGTAGCATCTAAAATACTCGTTGGAGTTTTGTTTTACACAATTAATTACAAAGCTATTCTATGAGTGTCCAAAAAGCCTCATAACCGAGTCGGCTATGAATTTAAAAAGGCATGTCGCAGTATTATAGTTAAACATAAATTGTCATGTATAAATGACGTTTTGCTTACAACAGATAGTTTCTGAATCAAGGCCGACTTGATAATAAAAATTTTTCTCCAAAATGATATGTTGATTTTAGTTGTTTAATTTTACTTCCTTAACTTCCAATTTTTGATAGCAAAATACTCATAAACAATAAAAAAATATGCAGAAACTTATCACAACTATTTAAAGCATATTTACCAGAAAATGTTAATTTTTTGTTCAATTTTTTCGCAAACTTCTTTTGTTTACTTTCATCAGCTTCGTCATCTGAAGAATCATATAAAACTCCACCACCTTGTACTTCCTGTTCAAAATCAGCAACATTCAGATTATTACTATTAATAACAACAGGTGAATCAAACTTTTTCTTAAATTGCTCCATTTCTTCTTCGTCGAGTAACTGCGAAATTAATTTATCCTCGTCCAAATCTTTAATTTCTTCAATGTGATGATCTACATTTATACGTATTAATTCATTAGTTGAAGGTCTTTTACTTGTATCATTTTCTTCGGTATTATTTGTGTCAGTGTCAAATGGACTCTCAATACCCTTTTCAGATTCTTTTGTAGATGATTTATCCACTGTAATTCCTATAAAACTGCCGGAACATATACTTAGTAGATCTTGGGTAGTTGCTTTTGAAGTTTCGTTGTCGCTTTGATTCTTTTCGGTGGAGTCTGAGAATCTTCCCGAACAAAGTTGTGCTATTTCTTCCATATTTACCTAATGCAAAAATACATTAATGAAAACAAAATAGCATCTAATAATAAAACACTTAATATACTTAGATTTTTATGAATGCTTGTAAATCTTTACGGTAAAGGTAAAGCTATCAACACTTACACTCCATGAGGGTGCATGGCCAACCACTAAGTTAAAATATTACCTAATTTTAGAGATTCTTAGTGAAATTATATTACACCACATAATACATGAAAATACTTTGGTAATATTTTAAAAGGTTAGCTGTAGCGGAAACCGTAACTTTGCAATATTTTAAATATAATAAAGAAAGAAAAAAATTGCTCGACGCGTAACCGTTTAGACGGCCGTATCACACATCGAAACTTTAAAGTAAATTTACGAGTGTAAAACGACAACTTTTATAGTGAGAAAGTGAACAAAGTGAAAAAGTAAAGGGACTCAAACCACGATAAAGGAGGAACAAATAAATTAAAAGTTTGTTTTTCCAAGGAACAGATAACGGAGATAAGGTATAGAAAGCGAAGTTCGCACGCACAAAGAAGTAGTAATAGAAGGTGTAGCATAGAGAAGGGTTTTGCTCACAAACAAAAGGTAAAAGATGAACGAATACAAGGACGAAACAAAAATCAATGAAATAATACAATCAGTACGAGGAGATTTACAGATGATAAACGAAGAAATGACATCTGAACTACATAGAAATACAAAAGAATTAAACGAATTGAAAGAAGACATAAGACAAAGAAATGAAAAAATCGATATAGAAAGAAAGGAGCTTTATCAAGAAATACGAAAACTACGGGAAATGTTAAACAACAACAAGACCATAATTAAAAGAAATAAACGGAAATCAACACGAATAAACTAAGAAGTAAGCATAACGACAAGCGGCACCCAAGATTTAGAAAAAGACTGGTCAAATTTCAAAGAAATAATTCTCGGAGCAGCAGAAAAAGTGTGTGGCACAACCAGACGAAGGAGGAAAAGACAAACGAACTGGTGGAATGAGAACATTAAAGAAGAAGTATATAAAAAGAAACAACTCTGGAATAAATACCTAAAAAGCAACAAAACAGAAGACTGAAAGCTATAAAGAACAAAGAAAGAAAGTGAAAGTACTAGTAGCCCGAGCAAAATCATTGGAATGGGAAAATTTTGGCATAGATACCGAGGCGAACTTTAGGGAAAACCAGAAACGCTTTTATAAAATAATTAAATGAATGAGACAAGGCAAAAAGAATCCGCTACACTATATAAAAGATAATTCGGGCGAGATACTTACCAACGGAAAAAGCATAATTAGAAGATAGAAAGAATACTTCCAGGAGCTGCTAGGAGGAACACAAAAACAAACCACTCAAGAAACAATGGAGAAGGATCAAGAAGTGCTGGAGACAGAAGAAGAGGAAGAGGGACGTCAGGATGAAGAGATTAGTTTAAAAGAAGTGGAAGAAGCAGTGAGAGGACTAAAAATGTACAAAGCAGCTGGACACGATAAAATAAAACCCGAGATGATGAAGTTCATGGGAGACATAGGATTGCAGCACCTGCACAAGATAATACAACAAACGTGGAGAGAAAATAAAATACCCAAAGATTGGGAGGTAGCAATCATCCAACCGATATACAAAAAGGGAGACAGCAGGAGATGCGAGAACTATAAAGGGATCTCGCTCCTGAGCGTACCAGGAAAAATTTATGAACGTATATTGGAGCAGAGAGCGAGGAAACTGATAGACCCAAAGCGAAGAGAGTCTCAGAGTGGCTTCAGAAGAGGAAGAATCACACAAGATGCAATATTCGGGTTAAAACAAATAATAGAGAAAACCGTATCATATGATAAAGAGCTCTACGTATGTTTTGTGGATCTGATCAAAGCTTTCGACACGGTGCCCAGGGAACAGGTATGGAAAGCTTTAAGGAAATACGGTCTGAGAGGCAGATTAATAAGAGCAATTAGGTGCCTATACAGTAATACAAGAAATTATGTTAGAACCGGAAGTGAAAGATCAACAGAATTCGTAACATAACAATAATAATAATAAACTTTATTTTACCTTTTAGCAGTACATCAGATACATATAAAATAACATATTGTGTATTGTAGAGGTAATGTCAAAATACATGTAAGTAAGTAGGTACATATGTAATACATTTTTTAAATTTGTTTAACACATTGTTCAAACTCATTTACTGTATAGAAACAATTCTGTATCAAGAATAGTTTAACCAGATTTTTAAATTCTTTAAATGGTTTTTCTATCCATTTATAACATGTAAAAGCGAAACAAAGAAAAATAATCACCTACCTGTATACTTACAAAAAAACTCAAAAGAATTCACCGACTAACTTAGTTGTTTGCGAGGGCCGTAGATCGCCGAGGATTGCCTTATCATAGTTAAAACTCAGAAAGTGAATACTAATAAAAAAATGAAAAAATTGGGCGCCAGAAAACTTTTCAGTTTTCAAAAAAATATAGAAATACAAATAAGTAATTTTAATGACTTCAAAATAGTTAACAATATGCAAATTAAATAGAAAAAGTAAGAGCAAAAATATGCAACCAAACGTACAAAAACAAATCGCTTAGGTTAATTTCAAAGGAACCAAAAAAAAACTAAATATCAACGTTAGTTGAATTAAAGAAAAATATACATGAATGGTAAAAAAAACGATCAAGGTGGATAAATAAAAAAATAAATAAGCGCTTACCTTTATTACCTGAGTGAAAACAAGTCTAATAAAAAAAATGAACGATCAAAAGTATATAGCAATAGCCTTGTTTAAACTCAAGCTTATTACCTTGAAAAAAAACACGCAAATTCGTTATGTTAATAAAATAAAATGGAAAAACCAACCTAAAGCGTTACATTATATTACAATCAAAAATATAAATTTATTTCGTGAAGCGAAAAAAAAGAATTAATATGAAATAATTAGTAACTATTAATGCAAGTTAAATTCGCTGAAGGCGTTAAAATTCAATTGTATATATATTTTAATAAAGCAAAATTAACAATCACCTCGAAGGTAACACACAAGTTTAATGATAAGAAATTTAATAAATGGACTAAAACCAGGTAAATTCGACGACACTTTACAATTCAATAAACACCGACCTTGAATCCTCCAAGCGATCGAGTGGCGAATAACCAGCAATGATAAATAATTTTTCAATACTACCGCATCCTTCAACTCCATAAATCATGCAGCCGCAAAAAGGCAATAACCAAAAGAGTCGGAGTACGGTAAAGTAATGGAAAATAAAACCAAACGAAAAGAAAGAAAAGAAGCTGTAATAAAGTCGCCATTAACACGTGCGTTCAATGATAAGACAAAAATCTCCACTTACCACCAGTATCTTGGTGCTTCTAAAAAATAATTTCACAACGTGAAACAAAACCGAAAATCTCGGAAGTTATAATTACGAAAATTCTATTAGAATTAAATAGGTAACTTCGGGATAAATTTCACCAAACTCAACTGCCTCGGCAGACAACCCAAACGGAAAAAACCAAGATTTTTAGAACCAACGCCGATCACCCAACGCGCATGACCCTCTCTCCCAAATCAGAAAACCTACTCAAAACCAAAAAGTCACTAACTACGTTATCTTTTACCAGTGAATATATAATAAATAGAGGTTCAATAAATGCATTCACCGTAAATAAGCAATTGAAAGGAGCAAAATAATATAACGGAAAATGAACCGTTACACATTCTAGTGGTAGCTGATTCAATAATTCTAAGTGTCTATGCTAGTTGGAAGTTGCTGCTATTCTATGGGCTGGAACAAGTACCTGGTAGTTTGAACGTAGATGGTGCTTTGTTGTAGATCCTTTTCTTTTTAATTGTGGAAGCTCTGTTTTGGCTCTAAGCAGCTGCTTTAAGATGTACGAAGATGGAAGAGACATTATTTTATTCTTTATAAATAATGGTTTGCAGTGTGTGCGTTGTTTCACTTGTTCTATTATGCGTAAGGCCTCTTTCCATAGTATAAAGATGTCAATGGCATGTGCTGATTCACCCCATAGTTGTATTCCGTAGGTTATACGTGAATGAAAAAGTGCATGATATACTACGATTGTTGTTTGTTTGTCCGTAATTTGCCTAATTCTTCTGATAGCATATAATGCCGATGATAATTTTCCTAACAGTGCATTAATATGCTCCTTCCAAGTCAGTCTGGTATCTACTGTTATTCCTAGAAGCTTAGCAAAACCAGCATTCCTTGGCGTTATATTTCGTTTACTTGTCAGAGGCAACTGAACAGTCTTTTTTTCATTAAGAAGAAGTTTGTTACATGAAAACCAAGTTGTGGCTTCTTCTACGATTTTTTCTGTTTGTAGCGTAAGTTGTTGTTCATATTTACCTCTGCACAAGAAAGTGGTATCATCTGCCTAAAGCACTGTATAGGACGTGATGTTGTGTGGAAGATCATTCACGTACAGGCAAAATAATAAAGGGCCTAAAAGCGACCCTTGGGCTATACCATGTGTGATATGTTGTAACTCACTTTGTTCTCCATTCAGATATACTGCTTGCATGCGATTTGACATGTAAGAATGTAAAAGCTCTGAAACTTTTCCCCTTATCCCGTATTGTTCTATTTTCTGGAGAAGAAATTCTCTTTATAAGCAGTCAAAAGCTTTGGAGAGGTCACACATTAACATCCTACACTCCTCACCTTCTTCAAAAGCATCCCATGTAAAATTCAGTATGGATATGATAGCATCAATAGTTGTTCTCCCAGTGCGAAATCCAAATTGTTGTTCAGAAAGGATTCCACATTTAACCAGAAAAGATACTAAACGTGACAATATAGCTACTTCTAATACTTTTGCGAGAGTTGGCAGTACTGAGATGGGCCTATAGTTATTTGGAGTTTTAGTATCTCCGGATTTATGAACAGGAGTTACTTTGGCTATTTTCATTTTTTGGGGCACAAACCCTTGTTGGAAGCATGCATTGATCAAATCAGCCAATGGTTGTGCCAATGAATCAGAACATTTTTTGAGCATTTTTGTGTTCATCCCATATACAATGTGTCCACGGATAGGTGATACAAGAGGTATAAATGACCAAAAATTTTTAGATATCAATACGCTGTTTGGCAGTCTATCCCTGCTTGTTCTTAAATTCATTTTAAGCAGACTTTCGACTTTTTTAAATCAAGGCATCTGTGTTAGCACTGTTAAAACGAAGGTGAGGTTTAGGTAAAGTCTTAGTATTTTAACAAATATCGCAAAATTGTATTAGAGTAAAGTTGTTCAGAACACAAAATTACGCTTGTATGCAAAATTTGAAGTTGTTCAGACAGTATTGATTTTTGTTAGTTTAAGGCTTTTGTTGTGCTCGTAGACGCTTCAAAAACACAAACTTAGGATATGTTATTTCGAAAACTTTATTTTAAATTGAAAGTTTCAAGAGTAAAGGAAACACAAATACCAAAATTATTCAAAAGTTGATATATTGTGTCTACTTGATCTGATTATAAAAATTTCAGAAATTTTTTCAAAGTCCAAAACTGAGGAAAATTGTGAATTTAAGTCTTAAATGATTACCTGCAGGAAAAGTAACATGAAAAATAAGACTATTAAACACAGCAAAAATTATTATCAAGAATAAAATTTTCTGAGAAATCAATAATAAAAAAGTTTTTCCTCTTGTATCACCTATCCGTAGACACATTGTATATCCAATGAGTCTTTTGCTTTGACTCTGTGAATTATTTTTTCCACTTCCTCAGTTGTTACTGGTGCCAAGAAACATGTATGATTATTTAGTCTTTTAACCGTGTGCCAAAAGTATTTCCGGTTTTCCCTATAATTTTTCCCCAAACTGTTCCCATGAATTCGCTTTGCTGTATTTCTCTTATATCTGTAATCTGTATATCTCTATTTCTGTGCTCCTCCCTGTTTTCTTCTTTCATTAGTTTGTCCTTTATTAATTCTATATATTTTTGTCTAGTCTCTTCTTCCCTTAGTTTTTCTATTCTTATCCTTCTTCTGGTGGCTGGGTATTGAATTTGCATTTGGCTATAACTAGTCTGTGATCTGTATTTACCTCGGCTCTTCTATACTCGGATCTTTTATTGCTGCTTTCGTGTTTTTGCTGAATGTTACGTAGTCAATCATGCTTTTTGCATTTCTTTCTACAGCTTTAAAAGCGATTTTATGTATTTCTTTATGTTGGTAGAATGAGTTGCCTATTAATAATTGATTTTCAACACAAAATTTAATCATCTTTTTTCCATTATTATTTATTACTTGTTCTCCTCCATATTTGCCGATAGTCCCAAATCCCCTGTTCTTGCATTCCAGTCTCCTATTATTAGCAGGTGCTTATTTTTGTCTCTTTCGTTTTCCGTTACTTCCTGCAAATTATTGTAGAACTCAATTTTTTCGTCTTCACTACTATCTTCTGGCGGTGCATATATTTTGTATTATACATACAGGGAAATTTTCTTTTTAGTATACATATACCCTATGTATACTTTTATAATAAACGCAAATAGGCAACCCACTATACACTATAAACGTTAAAAAATTAGCATGCTGTGGCAAAAATCATCAAATTATGTTAATGTCAAAAAATTAGTCTTTAACTGTTGCTGTTTTTATTTTCCTTTCTGTTTTGTATTGTTGATATTTTATGTTTTAGAATAATCGTTGAATTAAAATTATGTTGATATTCCACTAATTTTGATTTATTTTTTATTTACAAACATGAAACATAACCTTTACGCACCACGTGACGTGACGTTTATAGTGTATAGTGGGTTGCCTATTTGCGTTTATTATAAAAGTATACATAGGGGACATGTATACTAAAAAGAAAAATTCCCTGTATGGTGTCGTTTAATATTAGGTTTATTTTTATTATTCTTGGGCTGTTGATTTCGTAATTTGTTACTGTTTTCTCTATTTCTGGATCTCTTATTATCCTTGCTCCTCCTTTAGCTCTACTTGTCTGTTCCACCCCTGCAAATTTTAATGTGTATCCATTTTCCAAAGTTCTCAAGCTTGTACCTTTTTCTTGGTCTCGCTGATTCCTAGTATCTGTATTTTATATTTTTCCATTTCACTTATTAATTCCGGTTCATTTCCCTGTATTGTGGTTCTGTTCCATTATTTGCCCTTTCTACCTTATTTATTTGTCTCTTTGTTTGTTCACTGTCTTCACTGTATTCATTGCTTTGTTCGTCGTATTATTTGTTTCACTATTCGTTCCCATTTTCATTGCCTTGTTCATTTTCTTGATCCATCCTCCTTCCTTCATTCTTAGTTTTGTGAGCTTGGGTCCTCTTTTTGTTTTAATTTTAGTCTTCCTCCAACTTCTTCTGTCCATTCATATTGTATTTCATTGATTCTTCATATTGTATAAGTACCCCACTTGTGTTCTTTTTCCGTTTTCTCTCTCTTTCCTTGCTACCCTTCTTATGTTCGCTTGGATCAATTGTTCTTCTTTCGTTAAACCGTTATGTATGAAAATCTTATTTTTCCCCAGCTTTGCTTTGTTCTTCATAATTTCGAGCTTTTCTTCAAATGAGGCTATTTCTGCTTCTGCTACTTATCTTTCCCCTTGTTTCCGTTCCTTACGTTTATATTTACTTGTAGTTTTTCTTGTATAAGTCTTTCTACCTCTTTTTCCTGTCTACCGGTGTTTCCTAGCTCTAGCCGTTTTATTACTATATTGTTTCTTTTCCTGTCTTTTTAGTTTCTCCTTGAGATTTTGAACTTCATTTCCACCAGGCCATATCCAACCGTGTAATATACATCATGATTGCCCTAAATAAGAGATACAGCCTACAAATTATTCACACATATGCAACGACAAGCATGTCAGATGAAGAAGAAATTGAAAACTGAAAACCTGACCAAAGCAAAACAACAAGAAAATGTACACTTTCTAATAATTGTTCAATGCTAACGAATAAATCTGTACTCTAAAGTAGTGATGAGAACGAAAAATATCGAATTATTCAGAATGTTTCGTTTCGATTGTTGTCACAAAATCATTCGAATGATTTTTATTTCAGAAACTAGACGTGAGCAGCACAGTAAAACAAATAGTGATTGATAAATAACAAATGACAAGTGAATTTCTATCCTAATCGGATTATTTTGGTTTTGCATCCGCCTCGCCTGCACTTGTTGGTCGTCATTATAACAAAGCAAGTGTCAGACAAAAATAAAGTTATAATTGTTGAAGTTATCTGAATACCAATTAATCAATTGTTAAAATCATTTGATTGTGCCCATCACAAAGGTAAATATCAAAAATTATGGTAATACTTTTACGACGCAATACAGTTTTACACCATATAAGTTAGCACCTCTCACCTGCCCAATTTTTTTCTTTTTAAGCCCACTGACATCAATTGCTGTAGTAATTAGTGTGCTAAACTTAATTACTACCTTAACCCAGTGGTTCTCAATCCGTGGTCCGCGGAACACTGGTGCTCTGTGAAGCCACTTGAAGTGTTCCGCGAGAAAATTAACTACACAATTACAAAACTGTTTCAAAAGAAAATGCTAAAAAAATTTTTTTAATGGGCCACTTCATAAAACGAAAATGATACAATAATAATACGATTTCAAGAACTTAATTCTTTCATATTCGCAGCGTCTGCATTCATATAAAATACATAGATGGGAGAGCAACGGAGACGGATGCGACACTGCATCTAGCCGCGTGCACAACGCATGTACCGGCACGCGGCTAGATGCGGTTACGCGATACTCAGTTCACATTTGATTACTGAGCAGACAACGTGGTTTATTTCGCTGATTTCCAGTAATCGTATCGATTCGGTTTTTTGAATTATATAAATTTACGTTAAGTCTCGCAACATATTATTAAAGAAACCTCGCCTTGATATTGATGACGCCCATGCTACTGCGAGCACTAGTAGAATTGCAGACGGCACAGAAGAGACAAACATGGTAAAATCAACTCGAAATGTCTATCGCTTGTATGACGAAGAATACTTAAAATTCGGATTTACCTGGACGGGAAATCCAGATTATCCAATTCCTCTCTGCATTGTATGCCGAAAGAAATTAGCCAACAGCGCAATGGTGCCCGCTAAATTAAAGCGACATTTTTCAACTGAACATAAAAATCTTTCATCAAAAAATAAAGAATACTTCAAAAGGCTTTTGGAAACGTAAAGTAAACAAACAAGACAATTTGAAAAAACAATGAAATTAAGTGATAAGGCTCAACTTGCGTCATATAAAATTGCTGAGTTAGTAGCATTAAAATTAAAGCCACACACAATAGCGGAAGCTCTCATTTTACCTTCCTGCTGTGAAATAGTGAAAATTATGTTTGGGGAAGAAGCAATGAAGGAAATTTTGAAGATTCCTGTATCTGACGATATGATTCACAGAAGAATTATGGACATGTCTAACAACATTGAAAGAACAGTCGCAGGTGAACTTCTTAACTCGCCTTTTGCACTACAAGTAGACGAATCAACTGATATACGTGGCAAAGCGCAGCTTTTAAGCTTCGTACGATTTATTTATAAACAGAAGATAATAAATCAATTTTTATGCTGCAAAGAACTTTTGGGGCGAACAACTGGTCAGGACGTATTTGACGCGATAACATCGTATTTAAATACGTTAAAATTATCGTGGAATCAGTGCGTCGGTATTTGTACTGACGGAGCAGCATCTATGACGGGATCAATTAAAGGATTTGTGACTTTAGCGAAAACAAGCAATGCAAATATAATATTTCACCACTGTTTCTTGCACCGAGAAGTACTTGTCATAAAGGCAATGCCTAAGAAATTAAACGAAGTTTTTGATCAAGTAGTTTCTATGGTTAATTTTATTAAAATGAGACCGATGAAAAGATGAATTTTCAAACAACTTTGTTCATCAAAGGACGCGGACTATGAATGTTTACTTCTTAATACAGAAGTAAGGTGGTTGTCACGTGGAAAGGTTCTGAATCGTGTGTTGCAATTAAGAAACGAATTACTGGTTTTTTTCGAAACTGAAAAGCAGGAAAGTTTTATAAAATATTTGAAGAGTGATAATTGGTGCAATAATATGGCGTACTTGGCTGATATTTTTGCTTACTTTAATACTGTCAATGTTAATATGCAAGGAAGCAACGAAAACATTCTTACATCGACTGACAAATTATTTGCTATGAAAAAAAAAATTTTACTATGGAAGAGACACGTACAAGAAGGAAACACAGAAATGTTCCCTTCTATGCAGGAGAAAAACGAGGCAATCATTTCTATAATATTGGAACATTTAACAACAATACAAGAAAATTTTGAAAAATATTTTCCATTAATAAATACTGAACAGTTTGATTGGATAAGAAATCCGTTTATTTCTTCCAACTTCTCCAGCCTTACGCTGAATGAAGAAGAAGAACTAACGTTGCTCTCTTCAGATCGTGGATTGAAGTTGAAGTTCATTGAAAATACTCCTGAAGAGTTCTGGAATTGGAACATTTAACAACAATTCAAGAAAATTTTGAAAAATATTTTCCATTAATAAATACTGAACAGTTTGATTGGATAAGAAATCCGTTTATTTCTTCCAACTTCTCCAGCCTTACGCTGAATGAAGAAGAAGAACTAACGTCGCTCTCTTCAGATCGTGGATTGAAGTTGAAGTTCATTGAAAATACTCCTGAAGAGTTCTGGATCTCTGTTAAAGATGAATACCCGTAGAAAAAGCATTAAACACATTATTATTATTTTCAACATCATATCTTTGCGAAGCAGGATTCTCAACAATGGTTAATATTAAAACAAAGAAACGCGAGAGGCTTGGAAATGTAGAAGAGGAAATGAGAGTGGCTTTATCATTTATTCGTCCCAATATTGTTGAAATCTGCGAACATCGGCAAGCTCATATATCGCATTAAATTTGAAAAATATTTTTAAGTTTTGAGTGAACTGATTTTTAAATAAATATGTTTGCGTTAATAAATATCGGTATTTCCTTCTTTTATAAAAGTAACACTTTGAAGCAGGGGTGGCTATCCTGCGCCCGCGATACGATATCAGTTTTGTTTTTGCTTTTCCACAATGGACTTATTTCTGCGAACAATCTCCTGTTTTAAAGCTCACGATGTATCGTAAGTGTTCCGCGCAACAAAATATCAAAGTTTAGTGTTCCCCGACTTCAAAATGATTGAGAACCACTGCCTTAACTTAACAGGTAGTAGTAACTTACCCGGTGCACTGCCAAGAGGCTCAAAAAATTGTTTTTTCACTACTAGTATTAGAAGATGTCATTATTGACCTTGTTTTCGAGCCCAGAAGATGATTTTCTCTCCTAGTGGTCAATAATTTTTTATTATTGACTACTGGTTAATAATAGAAACAATTGCTCTGAATTTAGGTGCCTATTTTAAATATGTTTTACCCAAATGTCAATTGAAATTAACCTCTCCCCTTGTTTTCGAGCAAGGCTATTTGATTTTTGTGGATATTTAGAAATAAATATATGCAACTGTCATTTTATTTTTTATTGATGTAAAAATGATTAATTAAAAGGAATAAAGGTGCTAGTAGTGAAAAAAATAGTATATAAACCACGGTAGAGAAGACTTTTCTCAGCCTCACAACTTATTTCCCTCCATGCTTCGCATGTCGGGAAATAATACTGCTCGGCTGAGAAAAATGTCTTCTCTACCTTGGTCTATAATATACTATTATTTACTTATACGTCATTCAAGTTATTTCGGATAAACTTTAGTTGTTGATATACTCCATGCATGACAGATAATCCAATACCACTAATCATTAAGTATTCTTTGTCAAACTTTACTATCATTTTACTTTAAATACCTGTGAATTTGGTGGCAGGTTTTCCATAGTGGAACTTGGAAATTTACCAGAACATAATTGTGCTAAGTCTTCCATATTTGTCTGTAAACCACAAAGTGATTATAAATTATTTTATAAAAATTAAATCATAAATACCTCGAAATCTAATGTATCACAAGAATCAGAAAATAGTTTCTTTTGAAGTGCGCTATTTAAGTTTTGTTCTCTTGAAGGCGAAGGATCAGGCGGAAATGAAAATGGTGACACTGGTGATTCATGTAAAAACTGAAATAAAAACCATGTGAGGATTTTTATGAAATTTTTTAAGCGAGCATGTTTTACTTTTGACCCAGAATTTAAACCTTGTAGGCCAGTTAAATGCATGACAGGTGTAAGGAAACCCAACCTCGATTTTGATTGTGTCATTTCTTTACGTGGAGTTTCATCTTGTCTTGGTTGGTTCGGTGGTAAAGGTTCATCATCCTCCCCTATTACTAATATTTAGTACATTTACACCACAAAAAGCTATGAAAAACTTACAGGTATCAGTGCTCGCTGAACTGGTATTTCTATTGCTTGTATTGGCCTGTTTTGCTGCTGGAGACTCTGAAACTAATTGACTACTTTCTTCTTCGTCAGAATCTTCCGTAAAGCCTTTCAATATTCTTTTTAAGGGCTTTTTTGAAGTTCCCTCGTTTAATATATTGATATCAGTATCCATAGCATCATCCTCATCTTCAGATTTTTCTTCAAAATCGTCAGCTTGTAAAATCTCATCGTTTTCATCTGCGTCGCTTTCTTCTGCCTAAATAATAAACGTGGCTTTAAATTGAAATCTTGTAATTACAGACAACAAACAAAAGTTAAATTTATTTTAAAATATTTTCTGAATTTTTGCCAAAATTATGTTGACTATTAGAGAGAATAATAACATAGAAATATAATGGGAGCCCAGGGCGTGAAAGGGCCAATGAAAATGGGAGAAACACTATTTAAGCACTCTTTATCACACAAAGTGACGTGGGTTTCGACGGATTTAAGGACTCAAAACCAGATAGACCATATGCATAAGCAGATAGTTCAGTTATACACTCTTAGATGTTAGAAATAAGAGAGAGGCTGATGTAGCCCCAGATCACGACCTACTCATGGGAGTAATCGGTCTAAATTTCCAGTAGACAGAGAGCGCTGAAGTAGAACCTAAAGAAATTACAAGATCCCAAGGTAAAAGAAGAATTTATAACCACAATAACAGGAAAACTAAGACAAACAGACCCACAAGATGCAACAATAATGATAAATGAAAGCTGGGTAAATGAAAAGAAGCCATAAATAACACAGACTAGCAAAGAAGTTTTGGGAACAAAAAAAGAGGGCTAGAAGGTATAGATCACACAAGATACCTGGGATACAATTGGACAACGTAAACAGCTGAAAGGAAGAATTTGCAAATGGTAGAACTGCAGGAGCAGTATAAGCTCTTAAGGTAGTTGGAGCATGAGGTAAAATCCATAAAATCTTAATAATCTTTGGCGTACAGCTAGAGTAAGTATTGCTCGATGAAAATCCAAAATTTTAGCCAACTTGCCCAGTTCCGATCGGAGTTATTGTACTCCAAATTTGGAATATTTAACATGGCGAGTATAGGGAAGCTCAAGAAATCATCGACATAATTGCCTCTAGAATCGCGATAACCCATAAACTTTTGACTAAAAACTAGGTGAATATAAATGAAGGTTTGGGAAAAAAACTAGTTAAAGATATAACAAATTCAAATTGGAAATTCATCAGATATTTTCAATCTCTAAGATGTTCACGCGCATTGTCTGCCGCCCACGTGACTCGAGGGCGCAGCTTGGTATAATTTGAATGATAACATATTATATATTTGTTATTTATTTTTACATGTTCGAAACAGAATCAATAGATGGCATAGATCTCATAATCCAACTATCTGAAGCCCAAACAGCTGACATGCGAGAACTATATCAGACAATAAGAAAGCTATCACAAACAAAGGATTATAGAAATATTTCAATCAAAAACGATGAAGGTGTTCTAGTCATAAATGAAGAGGAGCAACTAATAGCGTTTTCCACGTCCATGCACTTGGTGCGCACCAGCCCTAACCCCGTGCTATCAAACACTCAACTAGTTGTGCATGAAAACTTAAAAAGAGCAGAAACACGTGTAACATACTGATTTTATCAGTACCAACATTTTGGCGCGCTAAACGAATGTTTTAAAGGCTTATGTCGTAATCCTATTATAATTTGATATTATAACTAAAAATGGTTCCCGCCCTCTGTACATAGTGCAGTAAAGATGTAAAATGCACAGTTGGTTATTGGTGAAATGCTTTCCACTCAATTTATTGTATTGCGCGCTATTTTTTAGTTGCACTGGATTTAACACCGTCAAAAAACCTGGTGCTAAATTTACGCACTGAGTGCAAAAAAACTGCACTCATTTTAGGAGGTGGAACATGCAGCAGTGCAATAAGTTGCCCGCGGTGCATATGTGAAACATGCTGAAGTTGGCCAGTGCGCACTGAGTGCAGTCAGTGCAGTAAGGTGGAAAACGCTATAAGAATATGGAAAAACTACTTCAAAAAGATCTTAAATTTTAAAACTCCTCAAATAGTACTGGAAAAAGAACCACAAAGAGCAGAATTAAGAATAGAAGTGTCCCCCCCCCCTACACATGGAGAAATAATAAATGCACTAAAGATCAGGAAAAATGGCAAGGCGCCAGGAGTAGACAATATCAATATCGACGTCTTAAAAGTAGATTATCATACAGCAGCTGATATAAATACTATTCCCACTATTTCAAAAAATTTGGCAAACTAAAACTTTTCCAAATGAATAGAAAGAAGGCATAATAATGGTGCCAAAAAAGGGGGATTCAAAACTATGTAACAATTGGAGGGGTATCACACCCTTATGTACTGTCGGGAGCAATTGAAAGTAAACGGCATTAACCATAGCACTCTGTTTTTTGCCAGTATTCTAGTTGTGTGAATAAGATTTTTAAATATTCACATATTCACGTCATGAACAAAGGCCATTGTATACGTTTCTTCCCATTTTCTTTCAAGTTTATACTGGGTGTTCAGTGAGGAATGGGATAACGCGATATCTCGGGAACGAATGCAGATTTTAAAATTCTGAAAACTTTCATGGTAAAAAATTTTTAAATTAAATGCGTCACCGCTAGGTGGCGCTACCTAACTATTTTTTAAATGGAATATCCGACTTTTTATTCGACTTTTGGAATCTGCAACACATTTGTGATAACTTTCCTTATAACTGCTATCAACCTATTTGTTGTAGGGAAGGACGGGTAAAGTGGCCCTGGCGGGTAAAGTGGCCATCTGCGATTGCTCTGCTGTAGAGTGCTGCAGCCACGCGGGAATCGGGTGAAACACTCACATTAGATGTTGTCAGTGTTGTCTGTGACTAACAAGCGTGAGGCATCACAACTTTCGATTTGAGGCGGATTTTTCTGTTTTTCGACTGCCTGATTTTAGGTAAGTGGTTTAAATCATTAGTTATAGCTAAATAACGAGTAGTGTCATAGTTATTTGCTCTAGTGCTGCTTGTTCAGCGTAAAATAAGCTTTTAAATGATGTGTGTTTGAAACTCGTAGGTCATGAATGTTCAATGCTAGACCACAGTTTTTTTAATGATGTCATTTCGGGCAAAGTGGCCACTAAAGAAGATGAAGCCTATTCCAAGTCCAAAGAAAACGAGGGCTGGATTAGGTGCTCGATTTGTTTACCCACGAAGAATGCGCCGGATGCAAGGAAGAGGACGATGACTTCCAGTGCGAGTTTTGCAAAAAATGACTGCCACATTCTTAACATTTCATTAAAATGAGTGTGAATTCTTCAAAAAAAGACTGGTTTCTTTGTGGAGTATCGCTTAATAAGTTTATGTTTATGTCTCCAATTAAGATCAACTGCTTTTCATTTTCCAGTAAGTTATCAAGGTAATCGATGAATTCATCTATATTAGGATTTGGTGGTCTATACAATGTTACAACTTTGAGTCTTGGCTTAGTATTCACAAGTTCTATCATGATGGTATTGTATTTTTTATCTATACAATGTGTGATCAATTCCAGTCCAACTTTTATGTATATAACCGTTCCGCCTCCTCTGTCTTCGTCACGGCAGTTATGTATGGCTTCATATCCAGGTAGGTTCACGTACTGAGTTTCTTCTGTGTACAGCCATGTTTCATTTAATATGATGAGATGTATGTCTTGATGTAGTTTTACCATAAGTTCTAAACCAACTAACTTATTTCTTAAACTTCTTATGTTAGCATAGATTATGTTTATGTTAATTACGATGCTTTGATCCCTTCCTATCTTCTGTGATTGCTATTCTTCTTTTCCATATTGGTACCTATTTTTTTCTCGGTCCACTTTCCTTTTAAGCACACTGCATTTTGCATCGTAGGCAATATGATTCACATCAAGATTTAAATTTAGTTTTCCCCTGGCAATGGTACAGTTTATACATTTAATGACATTACTTGTACAAGAATCCGTTCGATGCTCACCTGCACATTTACCGCATGCTGGTCTACTTTTACAATTTTCAGCTATATGATAGAAGAAGAAAGAAGAAATAAGTGATTAGCAATCGGTACTTAAGTGTTTGGGGTAGGTATTGCCACACTGTTCGATAATTTTTTCGATTACTAAGATGCCTTAAAAATTCACCAAACCTTAGAGTGGCCACTTTACCCTTCCTTCCCCTACTATTAGAAAATATTTTTTATAAATTTAAGATGAAGATGTAAAAGATTGTATTCTGTAGAGATAATAGGCAAAGATTAATTTATCGTAAATTTTAATAAATCACAGACAAACGAATACATACCTCAAAGTCAAATGAACATGTTACATTAAGTGCTCAAAACTTAGAAGACAAATATGAAAACAAAATCCCTCAAAGTACAAGCGAAATTAAATTAAATTAAGTGCTCAAAAGTTCTTCCATCACATTCTACACATTTTTGATAACGCCTAATTAAGGCTGCACTAGTTATGTTTCTGGCGCTATGCTGGCACAAGTGATTCTAATAAGCTCTTTTAATTCCTCAACATTTCTGGAAGGTGTATCGTAGACTACACTTTTTAAATGTTCCCAAAGAAAGTAGTGTAAAGGACTTAAATCAGGAGAACGAGCTGGCCATCTTATAGGACCATTATTACCTATCCATGGTCTCGGAAATACCCTGTTCAGATGGTTGCTTACTATGTTACTGTTATTCTTGTTGAAAATACATCACCTGCCACAAATTTAAATTAACATTCTCAAGCAAAATAGGTAGCTGATGTATTAGAAAATCCAGGTATGGCGGTCCTGTAAAGTTGCCGTTAAAAAAATTAGGACCGATTAACTGGTCTCCCAATATTCCACATCAGACATGTATGCTCCACCTTCTTTGGAAATTAGTTTCTCTCATCCAATGGTTTATATTGTAGGGCTTGAATGTTTGTTACCCCTGGATCACCTGCGCCTTTTCCGGGCCTAATATTGTTTTCAATCTTCAGATGGCTTTTATATCAAATGCAGACATTGAATATTTTTTAAATTATTTTTTATGATGGAAGGACAACTATTTAACACATATTTTATCTGAAATATAAGTATAAAAAAAAATATTAAAAAATAACCTAACGAATCACCTTAACAAAACAATGTCTGAAAACTAAGAATAGTGGGAAGAAAAAGGTAGGAAGACGAAGAAAATCTCTATCAAATATTATGGAAGAATTAGGAGAAAAACTAGGTAAAATAGTCAAGGAAATGGAGAAAATAGCGGTGAGCAGTAGAAAAGATTGGAGGAGATGGTTAGACATGAGTTACTCGATGCCATAAAGGCATAAGGGTATAGAAGAAGATTTACACATAACCTCATCTATCATCGACCAATTCAACAAGGTCGCTTGTTCGTGGTCTGTTAGCTCATTGTGATATTTACCATACAGTTAAGTTTAAAATTTTTAACAGTCGTGGACCATCGATGTGGTCAAGCTGACTGCGTTCCCACTTATAGTGATTTTATGGATATTGCACCACCATTGTTTTATAGTTAGATTTCGTTTTAAGACATACCATAATTTTTTAAAAGGATTGTTAGATGTGCAAGCAGCAATTAGTAATGACCCAAAATAATTTACATTGAATAATGTGATATTTAACAAAGTAATTGCAACAGCTGCAAAGGCCTTGTAACGTATGAAATTGTTTCTGCTTGTTGCACTACAACAATAAATCAATGAAGTGCTGATAAACATAACCGATTTTTGATGTTAGTTTTATATTTCGTTTAACAATTGCATTGAATATTACCTTACCTCGTTATCAATAAAAGCAGACTGAATTCTTGGTTTCTCCAATTTTTCCATGTTATAATCTTCTTCATCGTAATCTTCATCATCTGTGGTTTCACCCTCGGTAAGTTCAGCTTCTTCTTCATCATCTAATAAATCTTCGTCAGCACCACAATCAGATTTTTCACCTGTTTATACAAAAAAAGTTATATTTTATGCGACAAAATTTAAAGTTAAATTACCATCGTCCTTTTCTTTATTTTCGTCGACATTTAACGACTGCTGCTTTTGTTGCCATAATTCAGATCTACGTTGTGCCATCTGAGACTGAAGTTCATTTCTTAATTTCTGTAGTTTTATTCCGGGTTTTTCTAAAATAACAACCGGTTCCTCTTCTGGTTCAACCGATACGGAAACTGTTTCTTTACGAACTTCTCCTTGGGATAAATTTACAATACTAAAAAGGGGTATTTTAAAGTTGATAATTAATTTCAAAAGCATTAAAAAACTTACTCCAGCTTAATTTTGCCTTTAACAACATTCTTCCTTCTAGCATGTTGCATAAATCTTTCCATCAACTGTGCTACACCACTTGGTTTGGCTGTACCTTCATCGAGGTCAATTTCTTGGTTTGGTCCACCACTTAAACAAGGTTTAATTCCTCCAAGTTGGTTTTTTAATAAATCAAGTTTAAACCTTTTTCCTGTAGGTTTTTCTAAATCATTATTCTTAGGCGAATCAACTTCGTATTTTTTTAAAAGGCGCTGTAAATGTTCTTCTATGTCGTCCTTGTTTTTTTCTGTAACTTCAGTATTGTTTTCTGTAATATCTTCAATGCCATCCAAATTGAAATCATATTCCTCCGAATTATTAGAGGTTTCCAAAGTGCTGCTGTTTTGTTCCGTTTGATTTGTAATTTTTTCTTGGTTTTCAGTGTTGGTGGGTGAATTATTGCTTCCTTCGTTTGGTGAGTTTTCATTTATAATTGTGGGGGATTGCTTTTGATCGTCACAAATTTGCGGTATTTTTGGTTCACTGCTTAGTTCTTCTGTTTGTTGAAGTGTGACGTCCATAGCGTTATCTGCTAAATCGCTTTCATTTTCTACATTCGTATTTAATGCTTCGATGTTTGTAACTAAAGCAGTTGTTTTATTAACATTATCAGATCCAGTTTGTACAGGCACTGCAACTGTTGGTGTGTCATCAGATTCAATATGTTCAGGAACTGATTCAATAATGCCTTCTTTATTTTGAATCTCAATATCGTTCGTACTCAATTCATTTTCATTTGAATTCGAGTCTATACAACTTGTGGTGCTTTCTTTTATAGCATCTTCATTATTTGCTACTGTTAACTCATTTTCTTTGTCATTTTCCACTCCATTAAAAACATTATCCTCGTTATTTAAAATTTCCTCTTCCGATTCGCTTTCAGATTTGTAAAATTTTGAAACTTCCTTTTTACGTTCTTCTAATTTTTTCCTAATAATATTTAAAAAGGTAAAAGTATCACAAAAATTTTATAAACTTACGTTACAATCTCAAGCTGTTCGGTTGACATCTTCATAGCAAGAGAAGGCGGAGTATTTCCAGTATTTGATAAAGTCAAAGAGAGCCTCGGACGATTTTGTAAGAATTCTTTAATAGAACGTACCTTTGGCTTATGATACGGCAAAGACGTACGTGATTCTCTTAACATTCTCTGTGATTCTGAACGTATTTCTTGACGCTGAAGCAGCGCTTCCTTTGCTGTCATCTGTAAACCAATCAAATGTTAATAATAAATAAGTAATTTTTATTGTATAAAATTTACCTTCTTTTCGGGTTTAATTTTAGAAGCTTTGGAATTAGATTTTCTAGATGTTTTTGATGATTTCTTAAGACTGGACGGAGAATCTTCGTGTACTGCATTGTATTCTCTTTCATCTTCGGAACTTTCAGCATCGCAAAGCGCAGCAAATCGAGATTTCTAAAATGAAATTGTTAAATATAAAACATTTATTTGATGCTTAATAAAAATTTGGCTAAATTAAGATTTGGAACTTATACGGCATGTCCAAAATTTAATGCTCAGCAATGCAATTTTCAAATTGGTAGGACATAATGTTGGTCTTCACTTATAATAATTAATAATTTAGCACCGTGCCATTAGAACTTACTTGTTCTTGCAGGGTTTTTTCATTACTTTCAGCAACCAATTGCCCTTTTTCATTCACTTTATATATAGGAGCATTTTCATATACATTTGGCAAATCTAAATCTTCATTAAAACTTTTATTATGTGGAGTTATTGGAGTTTCATCTTCCGACTCGCTATCAATAATTGCAATTCTTTTTAGTTTCTTTGATTTTGTACCAGCGTTCTGACCATCTTCATTAGAATAATCACCATTCTGTTCATTATTTTTGGTAGATTTATTTAGCTTATCAACTTCAGCTAATTCATTCAGCTGCTCGTTATTTGCTTCAAAATCATTGAATTCGTCATCTATTTTATCACTACTATTACCATTAGTCTTCTTAATGCATTTTTCTGGCAGAGAATTCAATGCATTGAATTCATCATTTTCAGAATCGCTATCGAGAATTTGTCTAGTTTTTGTACGTTTTATATTTAAAACATTTATATCATTTTCTTCGTCATCTGAAGGTAATAAATTCGTAGTATTATTAGTCACATTTTCTAAAATAACAGAACTTTCCGTGGTATCCATTAAGACTTCTGCTTCTTTTTCTTTATTCGATGGGGAAGAAGCTTCGTCAGAAATTTTAAAATCAACAACCTCTTCACTAATATTATTTAATGCAGAATTTTCATCAAGTAAAACATTCGTTTCGATAGAATTTTCAGACACATCAAGCTGTTTTTGGGTCTCCATTATTTGGAATTTATTGAAATTAAGATGATATTTTAGGTTAGAATACACAAACTAACTAAAAGTATTCACAACGCTTAAATATAAACTAGCCAGTACTATTTATTAATTACATTAGTAATTTTTAGTTTTTAACATGAATAATACATCATTAAATTCAAACATTTTTAAAAAGAACCTCCAATAACTATAGTTGACAAACACAACATTGCCCGCGAATTTCACCTTCGATACATTTGCACTATTTTGTAAGTCGTACATTTAACCTACTTCAGAGGTTACGTGCCTACTGCAGATGTAAATTACCTAACATAAAATTCAGTTTTTTAAACTTTGTGCCTGTTTTCTTTTAGCGATAATGTGGGTACGCCAAGTTAGCTTTCTGTCCAGTTGGAGGCCTATGTATTTGGCTATGTCTGCTTGTGGTATTGGGATTCTATACAGTGTAACAGCAGGACAGCGGTATTTATAATTTAAATTTGTACATTTTTGGTTAGGTATTCAACAAAAATTACCTTATTACCTAGTTTCTAAAAATGTCTTGCTGCATCCCTCCTTGCAATAATTAAAGTCCTGGCGTAACTTGTCATAAGTTCCTAAGTAACAAAGTCAAATAGGTACTCTTTGCGGATAAGTACCATCGCAGCGGGAGAAGATTTTAAAAGTTTTTATATTTATCGTTGTAATGTACTTATTTCTGATACACCCTGTATAAAGTTAGCAAGGCCCTGCTTGGCCAGAACTTGAATGGGTGACCTCTCTGCGGCTCGGTGTGTCCGGCCCCCTCGACACTGTAAGGTGTAAGGTATAAGAGGGTAAAAGAGAAAGAAAGAAAGTATGCTACTCTATTAGATATTCCTATGTATTTTGTGATGTTACTAAGTAGCAACATTTTTCTTTATTATAAAACCAACGCCTGCTTCTGTTGTGTTGTCATCTCCTTTGTAGTGTATAGCGCCAACAAGCAAGCAGAAAACCTAAGGAGCTATAGGTATATACGATAGCCAAGTAGATGACGACCCCGGCAAAGAACAGGTAGAAGAGAAAAAGGCGCAAAAAAACCCAATGCACAGAATAAAGTCCGAAAGAAAAAAAGACAATGAACACCAAAAAGTAGAAAGAAAAATGGAGAAGAAAAGTAAAAATCATGAGACTGGGAACATGGAATATCCAAACAATATTGAGAGTAGGTAAAATGGAAGAAATAGCAAAAAGAAATGAAGAAGCATAAGGTGAAGATTTTAGCACTAAAAGAAACAAGATGGAAAGGAGAGGGAAAAATCGTAAAAAAAGGCTATACCTAGATACCTACGATGTATTACTCAGGAGAAAATAAACAAGGTCATAGGGGAATAGCATTCATAATTGCTTAAAAGATAACAGACAAGGTAATACAGTTCAAGGCAATTTAATGGAAGATTTTCATATTATATCAGATTACAAAATAAACAGGCCAATGTATTGATAATAAACACATATGCTCCCACTGAAGATGCAGAAGAAGAGGACAAGACCGATTTGTACGAAAAAGTTGAAGAAATCTGGGAAACAGTCTCCAAGAGCGATATAAGTACTAATACTAGCCGGAGATTTTAATGTGAAAATTGGAAAGGAAGAATATAATGAAGGAGTAGCAGGGAAAGAAAAAGCTCATGGACTCACCAATGACAACGGAATGAAATTATGCAACTTGGCAGCAATAACAAACACATATGTTGCAAGTACAACATTCAAACATAAAAGATAACATAAAATAACATGGATGATCCCAGGAAGAACTGAAGGGAATCAGATAGATCAGTGTTTCCCAACCGGTGGTTCGCGAACCCCCAGGGGTTCGCAAGGTTTATAAAGGGGGTTCGCGAAACTATTATTGTAATGGCGGAATTTTAAATCCCTAACGTAAGAAAGATAACGAAATACTAAATTTACGTGGGCATATCACGAAACAATACCTCTGACTAGTATCATTCTCGTCTGAAGCGACTCGCGAGTCAAAGAACATGCGCGCTCAAGTCTGGACTCACCTTTACCTCAGTCGCCTACCGCTTACGCAATGCGACGACTACACAGGAGTTCGCTAATTTTTTTCAGTTTTTAGAAGGGGTTCGCAAGGAGAGAAAGGTTGGGAACCACTGAGATAGATCATATATTAGTCTCAAAGAAATGGGTGAAAATAAAGAATGATGTAAGAACTTAGGTACAGAGGTGCGAATGCAGACTCCGACCACTTTCTCGTAATAGCAAAAACGAAATTGGATTTAATCCGGAAAAGAACAAATAAAAGAAGAAGAAGATGGAATACCTACTAACCAATTAAACAAACAAGATATCAGACAACAATATGTGACGACATTGGAGGAGAGCTACAGAGAAAAAAGAGACATGTATAGAAGAGACCTAGAAAGAAATTAAAGGAAGTATTACACAAGCCGCAGAGACTGTATTAGGATCGAAAGAAACACGGAGGAAAAGAATGGTTTGATGAGGAGTGTGAAAATAAAGTAAAACCAAAGAATTAAGCAAGAAATAGATGGATAGCAACAGGGAGAGAAGAAGAACTGAGAGAGTACAAACAGAAGAAGAAAGAAGCCACCAAACATTGCAGAAGAAGAAAGACAGAATGGATCAATGAACTTACGCAGGAACTGGAGGCAAACAGCGAAAGATTATTCGGATACATCAAAACACAAAACAGGAAAAAAAATAACTACAGCAAAAATCGACGACAAAACATGGGAAACCCATTTCGCAGAAACTTTCCAAAGTAGCAAAAAGAACGCAGAAGTAGAACACATTACGGAAGACCAGAGGAAAGATGATGACAAAGATAAGGAGGTGGAAGAACCAACATATGAAGAATTTATAGGAATAATCAAACAATTGAAGCAAAAGAAAAAAAAATGCAGGTGAAAAACTATTAAAAAGAATGCATAAACTAATAACAGATATATGGAAAGAGGAAAGGATGCAGACGGAGTGGAGAACAGGATGGATTGTCCCAATTCTAAAAAAAGGAGACCCAACAAACCCTAAAAACTACCGAGGTATAATGTTATTAAACTCCACTTATAAATTCCTAACAACGCTCATCAGACAGAGACTAGACAAATACGTACAAATAGAAATCGGCGATTACCAACAAGGATTTAGAGCAGGCAGATCCACCATCGATGCCATACATATCATGACACAAACCATCCAAAAATGCTGAGCATGATATAGAACTACACATTTTATGTGTAGACTTTAGACAGGCATTCGATAGCAGTTTACGACATAAACTAATGGAAGAAATGAAAGAGATGAGCATACCAGCAAAACTAACGGGTGTTTATAAACTGTCAACATCCCAGTAGGTTATGATTTCAGAAACATATTTCGTAATTAGATTCAGAACGCAAAATCAAATGTCATTCTCTTGTATGATTTAATCTAAGACTTGTAATTTGTTTTTCAAAGCAACTGAGATGTCGACAGTTTATAGACACACATTAGTTAAGGTACGTTTTCGTAAGGACAAATCGGGGCGACTTGTTGGCCCGACATGTTTGCCGACCGACAAGTTGGTAAAATTGACAGGTGTTTATGTTGTCACTTGTCTGAAACGGACATGTCGAGAGAACGATCTTCGACTCGAAATCTGCAGTTTTCAAGATGGCAGACGATGAAGTAGTACAGGTTATATCAACTTTCATAGTGTTGGTAGGAAGCCATGCGATACTAGAAAGTCAAAACGGAAACGCAAAAGATGGTACGTTGGAAGATTTTTACCGGAGAGACGTTTGGAAGGTGCATATAGCTCGTTAATGAATGGTCTTCACTTGCAAAGTAGATACGAGAACTTCGTTCGCATGTCTTTCACCGAGTTTGAACACCTAGTTGCGCCCCTTATTATTAAAAATTGAGTGTTTACGCAGTGATAAATGAACGCCGACTCGACATGTGCGGCTAATTTTTGCATCCGACATTAACATGTCGTCCGACTGTCCCGACATGAAATGCATTTCGTTTACATTAGCACAGACAAGTCGGCAGACATGCCGGCCGACATGTTGCGTCCTTATGAAAACGTACCTTAGGTTAACAAAAATGACAATGGATTACTCGACAGCAAGGATCATAACAGAGGAGGATTTAACGGATGCGATTAGTATAGAAAAAGGAGTAAGACAAGGCGACGCGCTCTCCACCACACCTTTTAACATAGCATTAGAAGGAGCATTCAAAGCTGCACAAGTTACAAGAACAATTGCACAGAGCTCATGCCTACGCAGATGAGCTGGCACTAATAGGAAGAGACAGGAAAAACGTAGAAGAAATTAACCAAGAGAAGACCAAATACATCAGAAGCAGCAGACGAAGTGACATAGACAATACAAAGGACATCCAGATCGGAGAATATAGGTAGATTCGAAAAAGTGACAAATTTTAAGAATTTAGGGGTTATGATAACTGGGAGAAACGAAAGAAGTGCAGAGATAACAGAGCTTTTTGGAGATAACATAAATTATTAAAAGGCAGAAATCTATGTAAGAAAACCAAGTTAGAATATACCCGACAGCAATTAGACCAGCAACCACATATGCAGCAGAAACAATGTACCTACCTCTCAAATAAAGATAGAGGATATTCGAACCGAAAGTGATAAGAAGAATAATGGTACCAATAAAGGAGAACGATGGCGAACACAGGAAATTAATGAACCACGAAGTAACAGAAGTGCTAAAAGGAGAGGAGATTGTTAAAAATGTCAAGACACAAATAATGAGGTGGTTCGGACATATACAGCGAAAAGAACCCGAAGCACTAATAAGGAAAGTCAGCAACTGGAAACCGAGCGAAGATAGACTCAAAGGAAGACCTAAAATAAGAAGGGAGGATTGAGTTTTAGAAGACATCCAACAAATGGGAATGAAGAACTGGAGGGAGATAATTAAAGACAGAAAGGAATGGAGGAAAACAATACATAAAGCCAATACACACAATAAGCCGTAGGAAAATTGATGTAAGAAACAAATCCGAAGAGCTCCTGGATGGAGCGGCTAACACTCTGACAAGAGTGAAACGGCCTTTAATAAAATAATAAAGCCCAATGCCTGCTTCTGTTGTGTTGTCATCTCCTTTGTAGTATAGCGTTTCTCCAGATGGTAATTCTATAAATTTCTCACCTTTCCTTTTCAGTTCGCTTATGTTTAAGATATTCCACTTTAATCTTTTTATTAATCATACTTTTCTAAAAATAGTAGATATATTAAAACAAAAATATTTAGAAACAGCATTTATTCTCTATGGCACAGTAAAAAATAATGTAGCACCTTATTTATAGTATTCTGAATAATTCTGTTACAGTTTTTTGATATTCTTCTTAGTAATACTTATTGAACTATACAAAGTGTATGATCAGGTTTAACCTATTCTTACACTTTAAAATGTAACATAAGCTATTTTACAGGGCATATTATCAAGTAAAGCTGCATTCTGTACGATTATTACTCAACTAAATATCTGAATTACTGAACTCTTCCAAAGTAAATATAAGAAAAATATATGTGTAAACATACAATATATACTTATACAAGGTGTCTGATTTTTCATTGACCAGCTTATATCTTGTTGAAAAATATCACGATACATTTTTGAAAAGAGAATTTAACCCTCGATCCATTAGCGAATAAATATATAGGGTGTTCCATTTAAAAAACCAAAGTTATATATTTTCCCTGAAAAACAGTAGGCCATGAAAAATAATTGATTATGCCATTTTATAGAAGAATTACTACTAAAAAACTATTTCCTTTGACTTTTTCTTGTATTTCTAATAATAAACGAGATATAAGCTGGTCAATGAAAAATCAGACACCCTGTACAAGCACAAAATATAAAACATCTAATAGAAGTAAACCTGTTATTACATTAAAGTGTAGACATTGAAAACAACATATTCTTTTGAAACTTCTTAAAGTAATAATTTGCACTTTTAATATATTTAAATAATAGGTCGTTTTATATTCCATACTTGTAACACTAAAATTATAAAATAAAAGATCTATTCACTAATGTTATTACAACTAAACTATAAAAACTCAACATGCAAAAAAATATAAAAATTCTTTGATAATAACAGTATACTCGGTGGACCAGGTAACTTTTTTAAAGTACAGCACGTTGCTGTTATTTTGCATTACCGCATGATTTTTAATCTTAAATTTTAAGTACGGAATACACATTAGAAAAAAAAAAATACATCACATTGGTGACTAAACAAAAAATCACTTTTTCTGAAGGCAATAATTGAAATTAACCGATATGTTCAATAATCACAATTTAGCATGATATTGACTCGTTTCTACATCAGCATAAAACTTAAAACCCTATATGGATATGTATTTTCTTATTAACTAAAAATCGGCAATATATCTCGGATTATACAAAAATACCGATCACAGTATAATATGAAGTACAACACTAAAAATAAAAATTACCTGCACCATGTGTATTATTACTGCAGATATTTTTTGTCATTTTATCTGCAGAAAGATTTACGATAAAGCACTTTATGTTAGCCCCGACCAAAATTAAATTACGCATAAAGAAAATATCAATAGTAATCAAAACAATCAAACTCTCTTAACGATGTAATCTAGTACACCCCAAAAGCGTATTAGTTGAAACAACTTGTTAATACTAAATTTTGATTTTAAATTACTTCTTTGAAAGGACACTTTTTAGAGAATCACTTTAACAAATAGGTCCACTATTACGTACGTTGTATCTCATGAGATAGTTATTATATTATTCTAAGCAAATGTATTAGAGCAATAAGTACACAAACTAATCTACTTTTGCTAAAACATAATAATACCTAACTTAACATGCGATATTTATGAAGTTAATAACATAATGTAATAATAGTATTTCATATAACAAATTATTCAATGATTCACAATCGTGATAATAGGTGGTTCAACTTTATTTTTGTGCATAATTTTGTTAACAAGCATCAGGGTTCGTTTCAGAAAAATAAAGTTACACCATTAATACTTACATACACATAAAACGCAGCAATATATATTTTAATCATAAAACTACATGGTTATTAATTAACCTAAATTTACTAGTAATAAAATAACAACATTTTTTAATAACTAAATTCACAATTGAACCATTTTAATATAATTACTATCTTACTGTATTTGAATTTTTTTTTTCACATTTTCGATATACATATTAAAATAATAAAACAAAAATAAAAAAATTATTTAACAATAGGTTTGAGTACAAAAATATAGCTACCGTTATCTTGTATAATTTCTAACGAAAACATAGTTTCATCTTTGATATGCCTAATAACATCATTACTCAAATGAATATGAATTGACTGGGGTCCTTGCATGTACATATCTCTAACTTGTTCTTGAGAAATTCCAGTCAGGGAAGTTAATTTTTGCATCAGTTCTATATTATTATGAGACGAGAGGTAAACAGCGTTAAAGACTGAGGTATTTTCTCGGCAAATGTATATTCTCAGTTTGGGAGCAATTGCTCTGTAGAAAATAAACAACCAGTTAATATTTTCGTAATCTAATTATAATTGAATGTAACTTACTTTGAATGCAAAGCGTTGTACAAACGAATACCATCGGCTTGTCCACAAATTTGAATTAAGTCATCTCGGGACATTCGGAGCATATCTGCACCACAGAAATTTGAGAATGTCGACAAGTATTTGTCGAAACGATTCGTAGTTAGCCAGTGTGTTGTAAGTTGAGGATTGGATCCTGCTGCTAACTGCTCGGGTGGGAAGACCTAAAAATTATTAGAAATAAATATTATGGCTATTAGGTTAATGAATTTAATTAATACATAGCATTCTAATAAACATTATAGTGTTAAAACTGAATTATTGCAAAAATATGAAGAAAGTGCAAATGGTTCAACATAAAAGCAATATTCAACCTCACAGCAAAGAAGACCCTAAATACCCTAAACTAAAGAAATAATGGATAACAAATAACAAGACACCTGAAAAAAAAAAAAAAATTGAGGAACCTAAGGAATTAAAAAATAAAGTCTTACAACCAAAAGTAGAGGTGAAGTTACAACAGAGATAAAAAATGAATACAAAACAAAAGGTAAGGAAATAAAGAGAAGACCCAGGAGAGACAGAAAGTGCAGTATGAATAAATAGGGAAGTGATTCAAGAAGTAAATGAATTTACATATCTGGGCAGTATAATTGATAATTGAGGATCGGTGAAGAAAGACGTGAGGGCAAGAATAACTAAAGCACAACAAACATTCAATGGAACTCAGGAGAATTAACGACTAAAACTCAAATGTTAAGACAGTGCTGCTGTACGGAGTAGAAGCATGTAACGAATCAAAAGAAATAACGAAAAAGATTCAGATCTTTCTAAACAAATGTCTGAGGAAAATATTAGGAATAAGGTGGCCAGAAATGATCATGAACGAGGAACTCTGGAGGAGAACAGGCCAAGAAAGGTTAGACAATACAATATTAAGAAGAAAATAGAGATGGATAGGCCCACACGATAAGGAAGGAGACATTGTGAAAAGCCTTAAGACTGGAATCCCATACGCACAAGAAACATGGAGAAGGGCAATGCATCGAGACATATAGCATACTGGAAGATCATGGAATGAAATAAAAAGAATAGCTCAGAACAGATGAATGGAGAAGGTTCGTTGAAGAATGATGTAAAACACCTAACGAAGAAAATACGACCAAATGAGAGAACCAAAACAAGCTGTACTAAATATACTATACCATCGCTAAAGAAACTTCATTATGAAGTCTTATGTATGGAGCAAAGAAGGTTGAACAAGAAGAATAAGAATGGTGATCAATAATTCCTTTGCCCCTTTAAATCATGATTGCTTGGATTTGTTAAATAGAATCGTAGATTTAACATAATTATGTTCAACACAAAATAGAGGTTATGTGCTATTTATTGGTTTGTTGTCAGTGCAGGTCATTTGGATTAGTGTGGTGCCATTTTTTTTGGCATAAACTCATCATGAGATCGAATGGATTAAATAAAATCGCCTCATGTTTTACTGAATTAAAAATTTTCTAGTTAGGCAGCACCCTCTATGAACATCTCAATTAAATATAGTAAACTATGCAATCATTTTAAATAATTGTATAACTTCTCAAATTAAGATTATGGGACAATGTGCCTGCCTTACTTTTGCATATATTTACAAAATAATATAAATTATGAATTATAGGTAAATTATAAAGTAACTTTGATATCTTTCATAACCTATTTTAATCATCAAATAATCTCGACTGTTAACAGTCCGACATTCGAAGTTAGTCGTACAGAACTATTAAGTTTGGTCAATTTTAGTAAGGTATCACTTGAACTACCTATTTGATAAAATACCAAGAAATTGTGTAATGTTTTGAAATATGTTTGATGTAACAAAGAAAATGAAATTATTTAAAAAATACCTTATGGCTTTATAAGTTTTAGGATTTTTTAAAGTAAACTAATAACCTCACCAAAAAGTGAGTAGAAACGAAAGAAGTGTGAAAAGTATAAGGGAAAGAGGGAGGCCTTTGTCCTACATAGGGATGTTGCAGAGTAATAATAATAATATACTGTTATTAGTAATTATAAATAATTACATACGCATTTATTTATAAATTTATCATTTTGTCTTAGCTGCTTTTTATATAAAAAAGGATTTGTAGATTTTTACATAATAAACAGGAATGCAAAAAGTTTCTAATATTTTGGCATCTTCTTGATTGTCTGAACAATTTTTTAATCAAAACATAGTATCTAAGGTTCCATTTACTTCAAATTCACAGAGTTTACGGAAATTACCATTTGAACAATGACCTTTTGTTTGCTGTGACTGCAGCAGATGCCAAAATTACATACAGTCTAAGAGACCGTAAAAAGTCTTACATCATATCATAGAACACACAGAAATTTGTAACAAAAATAAAGAATGAATGTAGAGAAATATAGCGCCTTTAGGTTGCTTACCGCAATGTTAAAGAATTTTAGAGTTTTAGATTTTTTCTTACAATCATCTTACTTCAACAAACACAAAAATACCCTTATCCAATCCTGCCACAACCACCGGACAACCCTATAATTTTTGCTTTTTACTACTTATTTACTTACGTCATCGAACACATCAATAAGATTTATATGTAATTAAAGCTTGTACCTTCCTCCAAACAAATTTTTAGGGTTGCTGCCATGTTTTATACAGTGTGTCCCCGGATGGAGTTGACAATAGGTATGATGGACCAAACATTTTCGAATTGGATTTTCATATTTTGGGATTAATCCCTGCTCGGTCTGAAACTTATTTTTAGTTTACTTTCGATTTTTTTAAATCAAGTAGGCCTTTACAGTTGAGCAAAAACTCTTTTCGTTTCAGGTAAAGTACTGTTTCCGTTCACAGTACGCCAATGTGTTACTAAGAAAAGTTGTTCAAAATGAAAAGTTATGGCGTTATGCATATTTTCAGAACGATCGGCCTACTTTGATAAAATTCATTATTTGTCCATTTCGTTTCAGGTAAAGAACTGTTTCCGTTCACAGTGCGCCAGTGTGTTACTAAGAAAAGTTGTTCAGAATGAAAAGTTATTAACTTTTAATGAAGAATGACTTTTCGTCGTGAAATTAATAATAAAGATTTTTCTCCTATTGTCAATTTCTATTATCAAAGTAGGCCGATCGTTCTGAAAATTTGCATAACGCCATAACTTTTCATTCTGAACAACTTTCTTAGTAACAGATTGGCGTACTATGAACAGAAACAGTACTTTACCTGAAACGAAATTGACAAATAATGAATTTTATCAAAGTACGTCTATCGTTCTGAAAATCTGCATAATGCCATAACTTTTCATTCTGAACAACTTTTCTTAGTAACACATTGGCGTACTGTGAACGGAAAATGTACTTTACCTGAAACGAAAAGAGTTTTTGCTCAACTGTAAAGGCCTACTCGATTTAAAAAAATCGAAAGTAAACTAAAAATAAGTTTCAGACCAAGCAGGGATTAATCCCAAAATATGAAAATCCAATTCGAAAATGTTTGGTCCATCATACCTATTGTCAACTCCATCCGGGGACACACTGTATAATTCTAAAATTCTTTAACATAGCGGCAGACCTGTAGAAGGCAACTTAAGGATGCTGTGTTTCTCAATATTCATTCTTCATTTTTTTTTTTTACAAATTTCTGCTTGTGTTGTATGATGTAAGACGACTTTTCTCATACTCTTCTATAAGAATACTGGGCAATTGATGCGATTTAATGGTGACATCATACGTTATGTTTTGTTTGTTTATTAATTAAAATGTGTTTTACATATGCTTTTGAGATTGTTTAAGACAAGCACTAAAATCACAATAATACATTAATTAAAGACGAATAAAAGGCATAATTTTTTTTGCTGGGTCTAAAAAATTGCTTTGTATGCAGGAATTCCCAGTATAATTATAGAAAGTATTTCCAGAACGGTAAACCATAGTGTAATTAAGTCATAAAACCCAATAGAATTTCGTAGTGGTTTACCCCTCGATATTAGTTATGTTAATTGTCACAACTTACAAACCACACGGTACAGTTATAAATTCAATAATATGCAAGAAATTTATCAGATTCATATTTACTTTTTAAAGCTGGTAGCATAAAAATGTTAAGGCGGCGGTTACATTGGATAAGAATTCGTACGATATTTTATTTGTACGAATTCTTACGATATTGTTCGTAAGATCGAGTGGTTACACTGAATACGAATTTGTACGAAAATTTTAGTTCTAGAATATGTATGTTAAAAGTAAATTCTTATACAGGGTGTGTCATGACGACCTTCGATTAGACGTTTCTTCAAAAGAACTTATAGTAGATAAATGAAAATTTGTAAAATAAGGTTTTTGGATATTCAAAATTGATTGAAAATATTTTTAAGATTGTACAACTTCTGGTTATACCAGAAGTACACACTAACTTTGTTATTTGAAATGGAACACCCTGTATATCTTTAGATATTTTAATCGCCTCTCAATGGCGAGTGCAATGATATAGCACTATAGGGGCCTACCGCTAACAGTTCAGCAGTTATTCAATTATTTTAAAAAAATTTAACCTCACTTTGGACGAACGCCACTGCGAAATTAATTAGAAATAAGCGTTTTTTTTCAGGATTTAATTTAAGGAGTCTTGTCACCGATAGAATAGCTAGAACCATTCGATTCTAGCGTTTAGCAGTAGTATACAGGGTGATTGAAAAATGCCGACCTCAGTTTTTCCTCAAAATTTTTAAATAGAACACCTCATAATCGATACTACAGTTAGATAGCTACTGTCATAAGCTTTTATAAAATACCCATGGTGGTATTGTTTACTTTTTTGATCCCATAAAGATGGCTTTTCTTTGACTAAAGTAATTAGTTTTTCACAATAATAATAACTACTGGTTTAAATTACAAGACACCTACTGCAATGATTAAATTTGTTACGAATAATCGTACGAAAAACAAAATATTTTGGTCGTATCAATAAATCTTGCGAATTCCTACGAATTCGTAAGTAACTGCTGCAAGCAATGTAACCGCGGACATTAAATAACTCGGCTTTATTTAGTTCCGACCAATTCCTATGTATTCGTAAGAATTCTTACGAATAAAATATCGTACGAATTCTTATCCAATGTAACCGCCGCCTAACTGAAATACATATGTGTAATTAAACCCTCCCACCAACTCAAGTTTGATTCAAGTGACCAGATGTTAAGCACAAAAAAGTACGACATTCACAAGGAACTCTATGTTTGTTTATTTATTGGGCAAAATCTAAGCTTGCAGGTGCGAAGATTTTCAATGTGCATTGCCTACTATGGTCATTGACTTTACCGACAACAACTTTGCCAAACTTGAGATTTCCACCCTTGGAAAGAATCTATTGTGCCAAAGATCGTATTGGAAAGATGACACATTTTCAGATATTTTTTTGTATTAAAAATCTCATCACCTAGACCAGGAATCGGACCAGGGATTTCTGGTTTATAAGGCAAGTATGTTTATAAGTATTATAACCAACATAGACTTTCTTCACAAGTTATGTGGTTCGGTTCAAAGTAGTACGTTAAAAATGAAAGGTGGAACTTTTTGGGTTATTTAAGGAATGTTCAAACTTCACAGGTGTATTTTAACAATTCTAAGAATCAAAAAAGTTTCCATGAACATCTGACATCTTGTTTTCAAAATATGACCAACTTAAGGCTTCTCTGAATGTTTGCTGTAACGAGTTCTTTTTTGACTTTTATAATGTTAATAATTCATATTCTACGTCTTCATATGAACTGAGTAACCTGACTGGAATTTCACTATATTGTCATAATACTGTTTTCTAATTACACAATTCACTATGAATCATGTAGCCCAACCCTACATCAAACCCGAAATAGCAATTACTTTATGTATTACACAGCCAAAAGGAAATTACTGAAGCTCAGTGTCTTTATAGGGAAATACTACTTCTAAGATACCTGTGCACTGCTATATAAAAGACGTATCAAACAGTAAATTTGCCAGTTTTTGTATTTGATTATAGTGCTTTTAATGAAAATTGTAGAAAAATAACTTGCAGATGAACAGAGTGGTTTTAGATCAGCACACAGTGTACACGATAATATATTTTCCATATAACAAATAATAGAGAAGGCACATGCATATATGATATGATTTTATCCCGCCCACGGAAGAATTGTGCAGTTGCATAAAGAATGAAACTTGATCGATTTTTATAAATTTTTGAACCCAAATTTGAAGGAATTTGTGTGTAGATTATAGTTTATTATAGTTATAAAAGAATATTCGGCCAAAACAACTAAATATGCAATAGGATATCTAAACTTATAACCTGTAACGATAGAAGCCAGTGTATTCGCTGATGATGTAGTGCTTGTTGCAAGGAGTGGAAAGGAATTAGAAATATGAAAGTATGAATAAACCTACTTGAAAGAGAAAACCAAGGTGATGGATATTATTACTAACAAAGAAGAAAATCTTAACATCAAAATTGGAGACGACAGCGTACAGCAAGTAGATGAATTTAAACACCTTGGGGTAATTCTAAATAGCAAAGGTATGCAAGAAAATGAAATAGGAAACCAAATCAAAACAACTAGTTTTCTGAACAAAAATATATCTACCAAAACTACAAAACAATCTATACGTTACGGTCAATGTGGATAATGTACTTTTATTTTTTTTAAAAACTGTTCTTCCTCTACTGTTTTGGCAGAGGCATTTATTGGAGGTTAGAGGTAGAGGAAGGTCAGTTTAAAAAAAAAATAAAAGTGCTATACTAAGTACATTATCCACATTGACCGGGCATTGTTAACACTGCCCGGATTTACCACATTGACCGTAACATATACACCAATTCTAATATAGAGCTAAAAATTGGGCGTTGAATGATAAGCAAGAAAAAAGACTACAAGCTGCTGATATGAGGTACCTGGAAAAAAATTCAGGAGTTGAAAGAACAGATGCTTAACACAAAATCTCTGAAAAACAAAATAGAAGAATAGAAATTAAAAATGGCCTGGACACCTATTTAGAATGGATGAAAATAGGCAAGTTAAGAAGATATGGGAAGCCAGGATACTAGGCAAAAATAGAAGGGCAAGACCAACAACAACGTTGCCGAGATATTGCAGAGGAAAGGAAAGACATGGGAGGAAGCTAGAATTATGACCAGAGACAGAAAGAAGTGGTGTAACTTCGTAGAAACATGAAAGTGAAGAAACGAGAACCTCGATACCTCCGGGTAAAAGAGAAACAGGATGGCGACTTTTTAATGAAATGAAAAATTTAATTGCTAGCCAAGGCACTAGTTGAGCTCAACAGGATTTAGATGGCGCCAAACACAAACGCAATGAAGGCGACGTGCACAATAGTTTTTTCCAAATTGTTTGTATGTAGTATCAGGTGTGAAATACTTTAGATGAAGTTATCAACAGTAATATAAAATAAAAAAGTATTACAGTAAAGAATTATTTCGCAGATAGCATCATGTACGTAAATATCAACTTCTGTTTTTGATAATTTTGAAGAAAATTGAAGATGGTTGTATACCGAAAAAGAAGTATTGGAAAACACCATCCTTAGAACTATTAAATAAATCTGCGAAATTTGAGGATACCTAAACAATACACCTATATACCGGGTGTCTCAGGTAAGAAGCACCATAGGAAAACACCAATGTATTTTTTCAGAAAGGATCCACGATACCTTTTGAATATGTATGGATTCAGTGTTCAACGTATGTTATTGGATTTAGTTAACGCTAGAAAGAGATAGAAATACCGAAGGCGTCTGCCATTGCGACAGGCGATTATTTCATTGTTTATTTTTATATCTGTCAATTTTGACAGCACGTAAAACTTTCATTTACAATAAAAATACGCAAAATACGTATTTTTTTAATCGCCGTTTCTGTATTCTGCATATTTTAAATTGAATTCGCCTTATTACAACAGCACACATAAAGAAAACGTAAGTAAATTCTATAAACATGGAATAGTACCTATTGAATCCTATCAAAAGAAAGCAAATGATCATCAGTCATGTACCGAATGAACTTAAAAATGCAATGAAAATATTGAAAATAAGAATTTGACTAGTCAGAAGTTATTAATGCAACTTACAAATTTTAATGGTTCATGTAGATAGGTGCGAAATTGGTTACATAAAGAAAAATGTATAATTGGGTGAAGTACAAGTGCAAGAAAAATGTAACAATTATACGTTTACGTAAATAGTGATTTTAGTAAATATGTAAAGTATTATGTCATTATAAATAAATTTTTTAAATTATACTTATTGTTTTAGTATAATAATAATAATAATGAATCTATAATTGTGCTTCATTGCATTGTAGATGTAGATTCTTTAGTAACTAACAAGTTTAACAATTTGACGTTTTGTTGCTGCCAAAATTGACAAATATAAAAAATAAACAATGAAATAATCTCCTGTCGCAATGACAGATGCTTTCAGTATTTCTATCTCTTTCTAGCGTTAACTAAATCCAATAACATACGTTGAACACTGAATCCATACATATTCCAAAGGCATCGCGGATCCTTTCTGAAAAAATACATTGGTGTTTCCCTATGGTGCGTCTTACCTGAGACACCCGGTATACAATCACTACAAATAATTTATTCAATTAGATTGTATAAAAATTTACTTACATTTGGAGTAACATTTGCAAAGTTACTTTCATTCGAGGTAGCTGGCGAAAGCTCTTGTTGATTGAATTTATTTAAATTTCCGTCATCAATTTGTCCTTGGATTGAATTTGTGGCTCGGCTTTGAGCATTTATATTCCCACTGCAAAACAAATATTCATTATTAACTTGTCAACATGAAAATAATTAATAGGCATGGTTTTACAATCATGTATTATAAGCAATTTTTAATGAATCTGAACCAATCTTAAAAATCTGTAAGTTGGTTTAAAAGCGATATTTTTCTAAATACAGATTTATCAGATTCGGCTCATTTTCAGTATAGTTTGGCCTAACGCAGATGGGCTCTTTGCATTTTCTACTTTCGTTTGGATTAGGATTTCACCACTAATTGCTAAAAATAAAAGCTTAGGTAACAATAAAAATTATCCAAAACGCCCAATTAGTAAGGTTTCATAAAAAAGAAACACATTTATAGTTGTGTAAAACAGTTTTCTAATCTTTTTGAATTTGTTTGAAAACACAAATAGAGTCTTCTTCAAAACGTTCGGTGTTTTAGATAGGTTTAAAGTGTTAACCTTTTATTACCAGCAACTAGTGGTGAAATATACAAAAGAAAGTATAAAATATCAAACTCGCCACAACAAACTTTCGGAAAATACTCTGCATTCTAGATCACTTTTAAGAAGCAGGTAATGGTTGAACATATATTTTAAATTGTCAGAAAGGCCTTATCAATTGCAACCGTTTAGATTGGGTTAGGCAAGAAATGGCGGATCGTATACTGAAGTCAATCTTAAAAAATGTAATATCTCCAATATGCAAATTATGATTTTTTTAAATAATCACGTAAGTATGGCAGTAAAGCTGATTTTATGTACTTATTTCACCCTAATTATTTATATTGAAAACCTACATGTGAATGGCTCGCACTTGATGTTTAATATGTGAAGCGTTTCTTTTCATAAGAGTCTTCAAATTAGGTGCGTTTAAACGTTGCAACGTTAATTTATTTCGATTTCCTCTCAAGTTCGGATGAATTCTTAAACTCAATCTTCTACCTATTAGCCGAAAATCGTTGACTTGTACAGCACCGTTGCTCACTGTATGAAAGAACTGTGCCTGAATAACACAATCACTTTCGGTGATAGTCATCGTATGTATTAACAAATACATTTCGGTGTCTTCCGCAAATAGGAACGTAGGAATTAATCGATTACACCGATTTTGGTGTTTCAAGTCAGATAAGGGCCTTGCAATTCCTTCCGTGGCAAAAATAAATTCTTTTAAGGTCGTAAGACATGCAATCTCTTCTTTTTACGGCTCTTGGAATTCGCCGTACGCTCCTGTCACCTAATGTAGAAGCCTTGCAAAATCCTGATAATTGATATGGAGCGGGAAAGATTTTTTTGGAACTTCGCGCGTTTTGGTAATATCGTTTGCGGGGTGTTTGCTTTTGAGACCATTCCTGAGCGCGAGTACATACACTTATATTAAAACAATTTCGAACGCTTTTCCGCGATACAAAATCTTCTTCGAGATATTTAATCATATGTTTTCAAAAAGGAAAATCTTAAAACACTATTTTTAAAGGTACTAAAATACGAAGAGGTAGATAACGATTTGTACACAGCCTCTTTCAACAATGTATATTGCATTTGCATTCCTTGGACATTCTAGTTTCACGCTCACTTTGCTTTAAAATTCTTTTAACGATAAATCATTATTTTACTTCAGACAACGCGAAAATAATTATTTACGACCGACACGACACAAAATTTTTATTTAGAAGACGCAATACTACTGCGAAATACATTTAATTGATGTAGAAAGTTGGCGTTGGTGCATCACGTCAAACGTAGCGCAGCACGCAATCCCTCGTACGTAACAATTGTTTTGCGAACTCGGAAACCAAAGCCTACTACACCACAATATAAACCACTACTAAAACTTAACAAAATAACAAATAATGGAGGTTTGTGCGAGCAACGTATTCCGTGTCGAGCAGCATAAAACTGTTCGCTTTCGTTTATAACAAGGTAACATACAATCTACGTTCAGTCAAGTAGCGTCTAGTTAGAAGCGACTTGGTGCTAGATACGACCGTATAACCAGTTGCAACCAGTTTAGCCAGGAATGAGCGGTTTAATTCGGTACTGGAGTACAGTTTTGATAGCATGAAACACGAAAGTTTTGTTTAAAGAGAATAGTCGATGATGTTAATATGTTAATGTGATCCTGGATTCTTGTTTAAACCGGTTCTTACGTGTTATTTTTAGAATACGTATTACTGTTTTGTTACTATTTATAAGTTGTTTTTGCATTACGAAATGCATAACCACTACCTTGGTAATTCCTTTTGCGTGAAAGTTCGCAACAGGGTTATAATTTATTAATATTTTATTTTGCGGTTTTAACTTCTTTAAATGGGTATTTTAAACTTTGCCCTACGTCGAAAATTGGTACGTTGTAGCGAGGTATTTATAACCATAGTTTTCCAATCCTTGTCGCAATTTACTTTTTTAATTATATTATTATTCCCATCGTATGTCGTCAGGGCCGCGCCAAGCCAGTTCGCCGCCCGTGTGCGAAACTAAATTTTGCGCTCTTACAGATAGCTAATTATAAATTAAAAGGTTTACCTATTTACCTTGTTTAACTGTTTTATAGTTAAAGACAGTAAAATATGTTTCCTTATATACACGGTGATTTAAAACTATTGTCATTAAATTAAATGGGTATATGCTGACCTTAATAGAAGAACATTACAGCAAAAATTTAAAGCTTATTGCGATTTTTGTTTATTTTAAATTTTGTTATACACTTTTGAGAACCGCTGGCTAATATGCATTTAAAAACCTGCAATAGAAATTTGACCTTGCAAAAATAAATGAGACATCAGACAATTATGTAATTTACAGGTTTCACTTTCTTTTCGCATTTTTTCAGGCTTGAGACTGGCATTAAACAATAATTATTGGCATGTTTAAAAAGTGATATAAAAAAAATTGTTGTAAATAAAGAGAAACATGACTTACAAAAAATTTTCAAATGTTCCTCCATTAACTCCTATACAAACACAAATACACACAACACAAACAAAACAAAATTAAGTACAATAACATCAATTCTTTCAGTTGTTAAAAGGTTAACCTTCCATTAAAACGTTCGATGAATGCATTCTGAAAGCTAAGAATGAACTGATATTAACCTACTTACGTATACAGCTGGTCTGTATCAGTATCAATAACAAGGGCGTTTGATAAATTTAAATTCCAGTGACCACCAAATAATTTTTGTGTTGATATTTTTAATTTTTTTCCGAGTTTCCCGCTAACTTGCGACACATGCTTTATTGAGAAAAGTTGTTCTATTTGATATGCTCTACCTACCCTTAAAATTAATGACAATACTTTTGAATCACCCTTTATGTAAATGTAAGTGAACTGTTAGATGTTTATGAACCACATAAACCTTTTTTATTGAGAAAAACCAAACACATAACAGATGACAATTGTAAAAATTATTTGCATTCAATTAAAACGGTTCCAGTGTTCCGTAAAATTTAAAATAAATTTTATGTTTAGTAGCTTTACAACTATTGAAGAAAAAAAATGTGGTTATTAATAGAAATGTGTAATAGGGGCATTTCTCCAGAGTAGTCATATTTATAACATTTTTTTTCCTTTGTCGGTTTCCGAAAAAGAGCAAAGAAGTCGATAGAAAATAAAATAATTAAAGTTAGCAGTTAAGCACAATACCCGTTTGTTTTTGTTTTTTGCCGCGGCCGCTCTAATTCTATCCACGTGCCAATTCATGCTTTTGTTTATTCGTGCCTTTTGTTTATGTCGTCTGTCGCTTTATCGGCTGTGCCGTTTTGCCGCCTTTGGTGTGGCCGCCTGTGTGCGGTGCACGCCTTCGCACCTATGGCGGCGCGGGCCTGTATGTCGTCATATTAATAATCAATGCCTAAAAGGGAATTACGCATGTTACAAAGAACTACTTAAGTTCTACATGGTTCTACTGATAACTGATCTTACTACGTAATGATACAATATACAGGAACGTTTAAATTTAAAGTCCCCAGGACTTATACAATTATTTTTGTACGTTTGTACGAAAACACAAAAACAATTACTCCTCACATTTTTAAGGTAGGTACATACTCACAAATATTATTGTTCTATTTTTTAAATTTTCCACTTGGAAATTAAAATTTAAACGAACTTATTGATAGATGTGCACTACCAGTCTAAAATTAAAAATAATAAAAGGTCAAGTACCTAAGTATTATTAGATAGGATTAATTTACAAATAATCATTAATTCTAAGAGCAATAATTGGGTTGTCAAATGTATTTATTTCATACTGTCTGGTAAATTCAGCTTTCCGACGCCATTTTGAGTCCGGAAAGTGAGCTATTACGGTATCAGAGCCGGAAAGTGTTACCTAGCAACACTTTTCGGACTGTTATTTTATGCACCCAATCAGAGCCCGTAAAAATAACCAAGCCGCACCTAACGGCCTTGATACAGTAATGTCACATGTTGACGTTATTGAAAAAGTGTCACATGTAAAAATTAAAAAATCAAATTGTTTACAGTATGAAATAAAATACATAACGACATTCGTCCGTGAACTCTTTTTACAGTACTCGTTTCGAGTTTCAAGACTCGGCTCCTTACGTCGCCTTGTCTTTAAACATCTGACTCGTATTGTAAAATATGAGTTCCCGGACTTGTGACGTTAATTACTATTATGTTCTACTGTTTCAAAAATACGTCATTTTCGACAGGTTAGCGTCCAAAATCACCTACTTTTTTGGACTAGTACTTTTTACTTTTTAGGTAGGTAGTCATAATAGTAACAAAGTCATATCAAACTGTCATATTAAATTAAACGTCATTATTTTAAGTAGGAAATATCATTTCAGGGCAGTTGAACTTAAAATTATGTATGTCACTCGCATAAAAACGGACTTTTGGACTCGCCTTATTTATTTGCCTCGCTCGCTGCGCGCGCTCGGCCGTAAAACGCGGCTCGTCCAAAAAAGTCCTATATTTTGTACTTGTAACATAAATAACTATTATATATTTATTTATATATTTTGAAAACAAAATGCCAAGTATCATTTGAGAACATTTTTGTATTTTCTGGCTTTCTACGAACAGCCAATGGCCATTAGAAATTTTCTTTTGTTTTCAATGTTATCCTGTGCACTACGCATTACAGTCAAGCGGGTTAACTGCTCTCGTCTAAAAATCTGTCACCCACTGCAACATGGTGATATGGGTCAAAATCAAAGAGGTGGAAAATTTCAGTTATCAAATTTCAAATAATTTAAATTTGTTTTAGAACCTTTTTGATCTACTGATATTATAGCTTAATTCATCATTAACGATTGTTTGAAAGGGGCATGCACAAAAGTAATTATTTATTGTTTTATTGAAATTAATAACAGAATTGGCGGAAGGAAATAGTACTCCGGGAACGTTTTTTAAATTAAAAAATTATATATTTCGGTTAATAGATTGTAACCATTTTGCTTATGCTATAATGTAAATTGATAAGTATTGAAATTGTACTACGAAAACCTGAGATTATTATATCATAATTTAAGATTTTTAAGAGAATACTGCACAATCATAAGCAAAAACTAAATTTCCTAAACGAAAGTTTCATTTATTTTGTGTTTATTGATTTCATATATTTTATTTTTACTTGAATCTTATTAGTTAATTATATGTTACTAAATTGTAGTAATATTAATTAGGGGAACCAAACCTAAACTAAATTCTTTAATTTTTTGTTGCGTTCCCGGAAATGATGTAGCGTTACCTAAATGACTGTAGCGTTCCCTAAATGACGGTATCGTCCACTATATCTTAGTGTATGAAATAATACAACAAATTTTTTTAGCATTTTTATTGTACAAATAATATTTATCATTTATGACAAAATTGTTTCATACTAAGTATAATAAAAAATACAGAATTTTCTGTCATTTTGCATCTAAAAACTAGAGATCAGTCATTTTCATCATTGCGAAGTCTTAACCAGTAAAACTTTTAATTAACTTAAACATAACCCCTTACGGCAATGGCAGCATATCTATACACAAAGTTTTTGTTTTGAGCTGGCACATTAATAAGCAGATATGTATTAGGAATGCACATCATAGTCCGGGAACGTTCCCGAAATGACCGTTCCCGTAAATGACTTTTTAACGTTTGTTGTTACAAAATTTTCAAGTACACTGACTTATAAGCTATTTTTGAGGTTATATCGCAAGCATTCTACATTATTTAACAAAATGACTACTAAAGCACTATTTTTTTGTATAAACAAACTAGCTACCAGCGTTCCAGTAATGATGCTACATTGATGTACGCTATTGAAATATGAAATTGAAACATACTTTTACTATTTAAATAATTAATTAAATCCAGATAACAAACGGACACCGACCAGTTGACCCAAATGGCTTCACACGGCTGCTTATAAGCGTCACCTATTATATTGTAGGCGCAACATTTTTACAGAACACGGATGAGTTCACGAAATGACAAATTAATTTTCGGACAACTCTTGGTAAAACATAAAAATATATATATTTTAAATTTATTGGAGAACTTCAATATTTTCTTATAAAAGAAATTTAATTTATTAGTATGGCCAAGACAATTATTGCTGTTGAGTTAGTTTCATGGTATTTGTAACCACTTACTCTGTAGAAACTGGAATATGGACGCGTTCCCGAAATGATATTTTGTATATGTTGAAATAAATAAAATTAAAGCTAGAGAAGTTTTATTACAGGTGACTTTAGGTGCTATTAAATACAATTGCTATTGATACATTAAAGCGAAAAAATTTATTATGTCACGTAATTTTAATAACAAAAATTGTCTCCAACTCAAATTTTCCACCTCCTTGATTTTGACCCATATACATGATTGGCCACTAAAAGGATTTTTCTACTTTCTACGTTTTGATTTAGAATAAAACCCTCTGGTTTCCATTCTGTTATTGTTCGAATCATTCTGTCTTCGTCGGCTCTTATTAAGTGTTCTAGCCATCTTATTCTTTCTGATTTTATTTCTCTGACTATGTTTTCACCTTTTATTTCTTCTTCCATTACGCTGTTCATTTTGACTCTGTATTCATTTTCATTAATTTTTACTGGCCCTATAGTGTCGTTCGTATTAATTTCCTCTCGAATATTTTTAATTGTTCTTGGTCTTTTTTGTTAGCCTAATTGTTTCTGCTGCATAAATAACTGCTGGCTTGATAAATTCGAATTTTTGTTTCTTGTTATTTTTCGATCCTTCAGTAATGGTTTATACCTATAGATATTGAGCAATTTATATCCGCATTAAATTCTTTCCTTTATATCCTGTTCGTTTTTGTTTCTGTTATTTATTTCTGCCCCTAAGTATCTGAATGTCAGTACTACTACATATTTATGTTTAACAATTTTCCACTCTGTCCTCCTTCTCTTTCCCTTTTACAGATCATGCACTTCGTTTTCTCTTCATTTATCTCCAGTCCTCTCTTTCCAGCTTCTCTTTCAATAGTTTGTATATTTTCCTATAGTGTTAACTTAAAATTTCTTGATGTTTGATCTTCAATTTATCATAAAACCTATATACCTATAGCCTATGCGTTAAAAAAGATCAAATTACGACAATGAAATGATAAACTTAAGGCAAGTGTTTAAATGGTTCGGTTATTGTTCTGAAAATTCCGTCTATTCGAATCACGGACCTTGTTCTAGGTTCTGTTCGCTCTGTTCTTAGAACAAGTACCTAAATAAACGCACCTAAAGTTGACTTCTGCATATGCGATTCTACCTATAAAATTCCTAATTTTTGTATAAGCTACTATTACTGATGTCCAGTAATAGTACATTACATCCGAGGTGGGAAATGTTTCATTACAGCCGAGGGCTTAAGTATGACCGAGAGGCGGAACCTCGTGGTCAGACATAAAAGATAAAATAAAGATTTTTTTGTGTACTTAATGAAAAACGGCCATTTTACTATGTAGAAAATAGTAGATTAAAGTGGCATTTTACTCGTTAGCAACACTTTACTCGTTACCAACGAACACTTTACTACAGTAGTTTTCACCTAGGATTTGGGTTGTGACGTCAACGGGCTGCTTATAAATTCACAATCCAACTATACTTCATCTCTTTCTAAACTAGGTTTTCATTACCTTCTGCGCACGAACGCGTGTCTACCCATACAGTTTTTGGGCGGAGCTTGTTGACGTCACAACCCAAATGCCAGATGAAAAACAAATAACCATTATTAAAAAAATTCAACAGGAAGGGAAATTACTTTTTAAAACAAACTCAACGGAAAATAAAATTATTTTATGTGACAATTTTAACAAGTGTAACTAATTGACAAGTCAGACTGTTTCAGTAATTCCAAGGCATCAGTGACTTTTATCAAAGTGCAAGAATTAATTTCCACAGTTTTTCTGTTACGGAAAAATTGAAAAACTGCAAAATAGCATCACTGGATGGGGTATTTTGTTCTCTACAAAAATATATTTGCACTTTTGGTCTAAAATAATTAGGGAAGCAAATATTTACAAATTAAAAATTTACTATTGAAATTTCTATGGTGCGTGAGGCAACGCACCATAGAAATATACAGATGTATATACAGATGGCATAGTACAGGGTGGGGCAAAATAACTTCCCTACTTTCAATGAGGCATTATGAAGGAAGGGAAGGTCGTCGAAGGGTGGGGGTCGGCTCAAAACGAGCAGGTAGCCGGAAAGTTTTTGTCCCAATCCCCCTCAGCCGTAAAAATGCCGTGGACTAATGAGCAGCGTGCGTTTGCCCTGGAGACTTACTTTTCGCAAAATCGTTCCGTATGCGCTACCAAATCCCCCCTCGGAACCCTGTTCCCGCCCGAAAATCAATTATGTTGTGGCTGGAGAACTTTAGGGGAACGGGAAATGTGAGTAAAAGAAGAGGAGGGCGACCAAGGTCCTCTCGAACACCAGAGAACATCGAGGCTGTCAGGCGTTCCGTTCTGCAGTCTCCTATGCGCTCTGCGCGAAACCATGCAGCTGCCCTTGGTCTTTCAAACCGTTCAGTTCGTCGAATTCTTCATGAAGAAGGGCGAAGTCTTTAAACATCGACCCGGGACCTTAGAAGCCCTAAAAGTTGCAATCCGCCTGAAGGTAGGCCGCATACCGCAAGATATGATTGAGCGAGCCATGAACCACGAATCACATGCAATAGAAAGAAGCTTGAATGGGTTGGGAATTACGAGTATCTAGGAATAACAATAACTAGTATCCTCAATAATAGAACAAAAAGGCGAGCAAAGTATACCATGCATTAAAGAAAACAATAATATCGAAGAAGGAAGTAAGTACTCAGACGAAACTACGAGTATACAACAGCATATGCATACCAATCCTAACCTACAGATCTGAGAGCTGGACGATGCAAGATAAAATGAGAAGCAAAACAACGGCAGGAGAGATGAAATACCTAAGAAGATTAGTGGGTAGGACCAAAAGAGATCGTATAGGAAATATAGTTACCAGAGAAGAAATAGGTGTAAAACCACTAATTAATAATGTAGTAAGAATGAGCGAGAATGGAGACCCTAGACGAACATTGGAAGCAAGACCCGAAGGATAGCGAGGTAGAGGAAGGCCACGAGAAACATGGGAAGAAAGCCTGGAGAAAAGAATACAGCGAAGAGGTAAGGATCTAAAACAAGTGAAAATAATGGTGGCCGACTGCAACCAGCTCCGAAAATGGATAGAGGACTCGACGTTCTGAAAGGGTAAAAGGGAATGGAAAAGAAGAAGAAGAAAAAGAAGGATAATATCTAGAAGAGCGTAACCGACGAGTTGAAAGGCATTTCAGTAGGACTGCTACGAACAATTTAAAAAATGTCTCCATCGGTGTGTAGCTGCCCAAAGGAACTACTTTGAAGGGGATGATTACCTTTGATTTGTAAAAAGACTAAAATTCATGGTTAAAATAAAATCAGTCTCATTATTTTTCTGCTAAACTTCATATAATGGGTACAACTATTTTTTAATGAGTTTGCTGTTCACAGATCATTTCCTGTTGCCGCTTTGAAAAATTTCAAACAATATCGACATTTACCACATTACACGTAACGCAGGTGGATAATTATACAGAATTTCTCATTAAAAGCCTCAAAGCCTGTTGCCTGGCCATAGCTCTAAATTTAGTGTAGCCATGTGGAATACTATTTCTAAATTTTGAAATATCAGTTTTGATTTTGATTAAAGGCATTATCAACTTATGCAACATATTTAGTAAATATCAAAATACGTTAGTTAAAATACTCGCATTGGTAGAATTTCAATATCTTTGATAATAACCAAAATAAACGGGTAGAGAGAATTCAGATCCCCAATACGTGCCACGTCACTGATGTCGGCCTCCGAAGGCTTCTACACAATGTAACATAACCTAAACACATAAAATTACTTGCATAAACACGGCAACATAACCTAAATTTAGTGTTGTACCTGCGATAACTCTCTATTATACTGCATTACTGTTATGCTAGAATTGCTAGACCACTTACCGGCGACCGACATCAGTGACGTCATAGCTTAAACTTTTAGCCATAACACGGTAACGAATTAAAATTCGGCCGTCAAATTTTGCACAGGTGTAATACTCAGTTTACTCAATCAATTACAAATTTAAAAAAATCGGCTTTTCATAAGTTGACAATGCCTTTAATTTTTTCGCAAGTTTTTAATTTTTATATAGCATCCCACATTTGTAAAATCAAAAGAAATAAAACAGTAAAAATCGGAATTAGTTATCAGTAGCAGTAGGTACCTACTCTGAACCGTTCTTAATATTAAAACCTGTGATTGTGAATAAACGCAGTTATTTATCAAAATAAAATTTGAATATACAGTGTGTCCCAGGATAGATGTTACAATAGGTGTGATGAACTAAAAATTTTTGAATTTTATTTTAAGATTGTGAAATTAAGCCCTGCTTGGTTTGAAGAGAATTTTAAGAATATTTTCAGTTTTTGAAAAACAAGTCGGCCTTGACATTGAAGCGAAATCTATTTTCTTTTCAGGTAAAGTACCCTTTTTGTTCATGATACGGCAAAATTTTACTAAGAAAAGTTGTTCATAATAAGAAATTATGGCCCTATGCAAAATTTCAGGAAGATTAGTCAACGATAGTCTTTTCATGGCCTCCTGGCAGTTATGTGGAATAAATAACTTATTGTAGATCAGTGTTATTATTATGTTTCGTAAGTTAAATTTCTTGTAAATGCTATTTGTTTCGTTCAATGTTCTACAAGCAACCTTTACTCATTAGCAACACTTTACTCATTAGCAACCATTTCATTACTTAGCAACACAGTCTGTTTGTTTACTTGTTACTATGTACGTGTTGTAGTTGCTATGTTTCCGTACAAACATAACCTTGATAAATTTAACAAATTTGTCTAGAAAATTCGAACTTTTAGTACTTACACAAAAAATAGCGTATTCAACGCGTAAGAAAAGTGGTTTTCTAGCTCGTGAAATTGTAATTCACTCGCTAACGCTCGTGTATCAAACATTTTCCACTCGCTAGAAAACTGCCACTTTTCTTTTATTGTAGAATAATCTACTATTGTTTAATCTAAAAAATGACGGTTTAATCAAAGTACGTAGATCTTCCTGAAATTTTGTATAGGGCCATAATTTCTCATTCTGAACAACTTTTCTTAGTAAACTTTTGCCCTATCATAAACAAAAAGTGTACTTTACCTGAAAAGAAAATAGTTTTCGTTCGCTTCAATGTCAAGGCCGACTTGTTTTTCAAAAACTGAAAATATTCTTAAAATTCTCTTCAAATCTTCAATCTTAAAATAAAATTCAAAAATTTTTAGTCCATCACACCTATTGTAACATCTATCCTGGGACACGCTGTATGTACCACCACCTACTATTAGATAAATGCTTTCTCATTTTTATTTTTTAGATTAAAAACAGCTTCCATGCACAATGTTTTTTGACACATATTGCTACTTAAATATTATCCGCTGTCTATCATTTAAACTTAGTTTTTAAGTAAAGCTATTTTACTTTGGAAAGTCTCTTCTTATTTTATTTTTTTAATTAAGTTAATTATTACCGGGGTTCTTCTTTATTAACCCTATTATTAATACAACTTAATACTACTAAATGTTCTCATAAATAAACCTCAGAAAAAATGCGAGCAAAATAAATATTTGCACAAGCTTATTAAATAAAGAAAACACAGTTAAACTATTTCAACACAGGATATAAAATGAAAAACACGCACATATTTACAGTAAATGTAGATAAAAACTGATGGAAAAAGGTAGAAGTTTTCCGTAATTTAGGTACAGTAATTTCGAAGAAATTACAAAATCTTGCAGGCAACTTCTATTAACAATGTGTTCAAGACTTGCCGTTAGATGTCACTACCTCACTACTGTGTTTACTATTTTCTTTTAAATAAATACTGTAAAGCTTACGTTTTGTAATTAAATTCTTATAGTTAAACATTTTTAAAGATGTAACAAAATCCGAAATTATACGAAGCAAAAAGGGAAAATAACTTTGGCAAATCAAATCCTCTGCTAATATTAAATGAGAATCATTTAATTTAAAAGATTTAAGATTTGTTTTTGAATTATAAATGCTGTTTTATTTAAATATAAATGAACTGTCAAGAAAATCCATCATCCCAAGGTTCAAAAGCCAAAATCACGCCTTCAAACTAGTTAACTCAGTTTAAACTGGATAACGGAAAAAATTCAGTCGTAAAACCAGGAACTAACTGGATTAAAGACATGTTATAAAGGTGATGACGTATAAAAAGAGTAGCAAACAAGAATATTCCTTTAATATCTGTTGTGACTACAGAAATTTTATAATGGTAAGAACATATTTAACCTACTAATTAGTTTAATATCCTACTGTAAAAAACTGGCCATTCCAGTAATTACCGACTTTAAAGCGACTTTACAATAAATATCACCACTTTTTTATATTTAAAGAATTTTCAATATTTTATTCGTAATGTTTTGAAACTTATATTTTACAGATAAATCGTTTCATATCTAAAGTATGTTTACACAACAACTAACACCTTTATCAAACTATTACGTTGCTGTTAATCCATTTGATAAAAAAAAACGTAGTAACTGCCCAAGTAAAGAATTACGTTTATTGAAGTTACAAACAGTTTTATATTATTTATAAAGCAATCGTTTTTGGTGATTTGTTTAGAATTTCTCATTATTAAGTGAATTCTCTGAACGGAACTAGTACGTGCTGGTATTCTTATCAAGTAATTGTTGCAACTATGGAAAAATACAATTCAATTGTTTGTACGTTCCAAAGATCGCATGTGGTCTGCATGACAAATTCATATTAATTTATATCTCTGATGAAATAATTTTTTTTATCAGTCAATTCATAATTGTTCTTATAAAGACAGTTCAGTTTTCTTCTTAATAAATTATTTAAGTCGTTACATTACTTTGACTATTAGAAAGAAATAAATTACAATTGAGTATTGAAAATATGTACTTTTGACTATGTAGCTGCAACTAAAACAAGGCCGTAGCCACGTTGGGCAAATAGCAAGGATGCATATTATCTAAATAGGTTTAATCATTATTAAAGCTAACCAATTCTGAATTTGATTGTTAAGAAATTTGAAGAAGTTGGGAATCCATTTCCTTTCCATAAACTACTTAATTTTCAAGAATGGTTGATTTACATAGTTATATTTGAATAACAAGGATATGAACACACGAATTTCACTTCCAATTTATACTTAACAAATGATAAACGTATGTAAGTAAACAATAATATGATGATAATAATTAACAACTATTTTTCACAAATAGTATCATGCAAGCCTTTTAATTGAATCACTCTGCATACGGATTTGTATTTATATTAAAAAAAAAAAAACTCACCTTTCTGGTGAATAAGGTCCAGTATTTGTAGTATCAGTGGGGGGGCTTGATACAACAGCATCGAATGGAATCTAAAAATAACATTATTTGTAAATCTACGTAATATACTTAAATTAATCCTTAAAGCAACAAACTCTATCAATTCAAACCAGTATTTTCTAGATTCTGTAAGTTCAATGCAGGTTTTGTTATGCAGCGGATAGTGTGGTAATCACACTATGCTCAATTCAGTTTTTATAATGGTCTATATTATTAAATTAAAATTTGTCCTCGACTTTGTTTAAGCTGTGATTTAATGAGTACTAACCGCTTGTCATCGCTAACGATGTAACTAAGTTATGCAACAAGTATTTTTCTAAAACTAAATATTAATGTTCGTTTATTACCATTATAAAAACCAGGCCGAACAATTCTGATCCTAACTTACATTTATTTTAAAATTGATTAACCGCATAATAATGCATATTCGAAGTCTTAATAGTGTAGCAAATGATGCAATGGGATTTACGTGGGTTTTAGCAAGAACCGGAAAACTTTCCAGAACACCGGCGATGTAAATCCCATTAGTTAGGACTGGTCAAATGACCTAACATGACACATTATGGTTCGGGGTATTTTCATATTCCTAATCAAATTCATTTCGATGGTTTTTATAACACTACGGATTTAATTTTGTTTTAAATATTATTTAAACAATTTTGGTAAACGTCAAAGAAATTTATAAATCTAATTTCACACTGTGCAATGCTTTTGAGTTTAGTTCAAAAAATTAATTATGTACCTGTTCTTTAACTGATTGTTTAACCGATTTCTTAATTGCATCCATAATACAAATAATAGTAATAATAATAATAAACCTGTTTGTTGTTCTTGGCAACAAATATTTACAAGCACGTGATGCAAAATTAACAATGGAAACCAATTTAGTAGAGTGATGTCAACATGTTATGATAAGAACAAGGTGGAACTAGAATCAGCCAGACCACAAGGTTTTATAAGTTTTTACCAAACATGTAGTTCGAAAGGTAATATTCTCAAATGATGCTTAATGTTTGAATAGAATAGAAAATAAACAGGGCTTAAAAGTTGAGTACAATTTTTAATAAATTTGAAATATTTCAGACTAAATGTTATTGTTAATAATTAATTTTTATATTATTTAAAAATTTAGCATATAGAAAAATATCACCTTTGCACAGATTTGAACCACTGACCTTCGGCTTTACCCACCAATACTTTAAAATTTACATTTAAAAATATTTATGTCTACAACATTATTATTTTAAATTAACATTTCAAGTTTGAATATTCGCATTAGTTTGGTTGTAATAGTCAATCTTAGATGCTTTCATGTGGCTTCTAGTGTTCTAGCTTGGAATGAAAAATGAAACCTTTCAGGTTAAAGCAAAAGGTGGTACCTACAGTGATTCAAAATTATACCGCCCAAGCTAGGATATTAGTTGTTTAATTTTATATATCTGTATATGTTTGACCCTCACACTATAAAGCCACATCCACATCACTCGTACTTGGGATTGTGAGGTTTGTTAGATTTGAGAGTCAACTGTCTCCCTTAGTGCTTAACTGAGCTCGGGCTCGTAAGGTTCCATCATGAGACGAGCTTAACGAGTATACTAGAAAAATTATTTTCCGTCCATAAGGCTCGCAAGTTTCTACAAGTTTTTCAAGCGGCACGTGGCTTGCCACTTGTTTACATACATACATGAGTAACGAGTACAAGCACAAGTAATGTGGACACTGCTTAATAGGTATAAAGAGGTGATGTTGGAAGAAATAAAGAAAGAGGTAAATGCTTGACAAAAGAAAGTTTTGCAGAAGCTGCCTTGGTTATTTGACCAATCCTATCTAATAAGCCTAATAACTTTAACATCTTAGTAGATTTGGAAGAATTTCTGGTCATGCCAGAATCCATATAGGTACATATAACCCAATTATGAAGCAGTGCTGTGTCATCGAGGTGTCTACACACATAATTATTTTGGTCTAAAATTCCACTCTGATTATTTTAATCAATAAGAAAATATCAACTATTCCTTTAATATCATCCAATAATAATAATAAAAATGACATTGAAAGATTTAATACCTTGGTGGTACAATATTTTGCTATGATGATGGTGCATTTTTTTTCCACTCATTTATATTACTGTTATTCCAATGTTCAAACTGTTTTATGTGTACACAGTAATAATAAACGGTGTATGACAACCGGGACTGTCGGCTTAACCGAAGCACGAAGGAGCAAATTACGTATATTCTGGCTTTGCCGGCCTCAGGAATGGAACCTGAGATGCCTTTTACACACGGCTATCCACTCCTCTAATTTTGGTTATACATATAACATATTTCTAAATTTAGGTTGGCTCAAATTAAATACCATAATATAGTTATTTGGTTCCTTTACTCATTGACAGTAACCCAAAAAATTTAAAAATCTGGGTCATACGTAAAAAAAACAACCTCTAAAAGCCTTGAGATTCTTTCGTTGTTACATAGTTGAAGGCACGGGGTTTCAACATAACTAACAGGATTCATATCTAAGCAGCCCATGAAAACTTTCCACATCACCAATGGAATTTAAACCCTGTGTGAGCTGGCCACGAATAGGGACTTTCAGACTGCTGCATCATTGAGCTTCAAGCCTTTAATTTTGTATTGAATACCATGTTTAAACTTAACTGACTCAATTATTTATAAATACATGATTTATTTAATAAATATTTTGGATTTTGAATCAGTATTCATTTTGCCACACTTTAGCGGAAGTTCAAATGTTCAAGTAACATGTATTAGTTTACAACAGACCTTCATCTGTATATATTTAGGGCAAAGGCCTCCTTCACTTTTTTAGTGAGGGGTTTTTGGTTTACTCTTCCATAGCGATCGGTCCTAGTGCAAGAAAGGTGCCATGTTGACAGAGCAATCGGGCCACCCATAACTGCTCTAATACAATGAATTTAAACTAACATAACTTTTATAATATTCGAGTGGAATTATTTACATGAGAATTTGCACTGACGTAAAAGAAATTTTGTTTGCGGGTTACTCTGTTAGCCTGTTAATTTACTAAGCCACATAAAAATTTTGATGAATTCAGAGAGGTTCCACTCATTGCATTACCATGGAACCTACTGATTTAACTTGTATCTAAAAGATTTGAGGTGGTCTATTTTAAAAATCTTACTGACTATAGAACCAGTTTTGTTACCTACTTTTCAATATAAGTATGTATCCTCATATTAAAAATTAACGAACTGCATTGAACTACTCTAGAAAATATTATGAGAAAGTATCATACTTAAATATGGTGTCAGTTTTTTCAATGTTATAATAGTATATTTCAAGATGGGTTGCACAAACATTGTTTAACAGCATCGTCAAAATGAACAAAATTGAATCAAAATGCGAATTCAAATGGAAAATAATACATTTGTAAACAAAAAAAGATGCTCTTTTGTTAACTTTGATCATCTGTTAATTTAACAAAAGTTTTGTGCATTGTTATACGTATGTCTTATTAAACAATATTTAAAGAACAGTGTATTTGTTAATAATTAAAATAATCTGATATACATATATCCAAATTATCGACCTTAATCAGACTAAACACCAAGTCTAGTCTAGTCAAGTTTAGTCTGATTAAGGTCGTTTATACAGTATGTCCACGGATTGAGTTACAAAGAGGTATGATTGACAAAAATGTTTTAAATTTAAATTGCATATTTGGGGATTAAACCCTGCTTGGCTTGAAACTAATTTTAAGTATATTTTTGATTGTTTCAAATCAAGGAGGCCTTGGTGGTACATAAAAAAAGTATTTTGTATTTAGTTGAAGTAGCTTTTTTATACTAACTACGGCAAAACGTCATTAAGAAAAGTTTTTCGCAATGTAAAATCATCGATCCATGCAAAATTTCAGAAAGATCGGCTTACTTTTATGAAATCGTGTCTGCTTATTGTTAGACTTAATCAGTTTACAAAACGTTTAATTTCAAATTTTATTTACAAGAAATTATAAAAAAACAATTTATTCAAATAAACCACCTCCTAAATTAGCGATGATGTGAATTTGAAAATAAAATTCGCCTACTCAAGTTTTTCATGATTTTTAATAAAACATTTTCTAAGTCCAAAATTTCAAGATAAATGTGAATAACAAAGGAACTGTAACAGTTAACCCAAAAATGAAAACTGCTTTAGTGACCCGAAAACAAGCAGACAACTTTATCAACAGTGACTTTTTCTGAAAAATTGAAAATAAAAAATGTTTTCCTCTTTGTAACTCAATCCATGGACATACTGTAAACAGTGAGCACGTAAAGGTTGGAACAAATTCAATAACATCTTTATTGGGCAAGTAAGAAAATAATGCTCGGACACGTCGATTTTATTTTTTTGATGCGCATTTTTTTGTATGCGTATATTTTTTATTACGTCATCTCTGTTCGAGTTATGACGTCATCATCAGTTTTTTTAAATGGCAACATCCACTTTTGATAGTACCATTTAAAAGAGCACATTTTGTTGCGTATAGACGCTAAATTTTGTGGTATGTTACATAACAATATTTTCGAGAAATTAGTACCACAATTGTTGCACCATTTTTTATTGACGGCACATTAAATACTGAAAAATATTTGAATTTGCTACAAAAACAGATAATTCCCGCACTTATAGCACTATATCCAAATCAACAAAATCCCCAAATGCCAGACGAACCAATATGGTACCAACAAAATGGCGCGCCTCTATATTATTGACGGATTGTGCAGCTTGTCAAACGAGAACTTTCACTTGAGTCCAGGGTGCGCAGTGGCAAATTTCTGTTATCAGTAGCGGAGCACATTTACTTACTGAACGTCGAGTAGTGCAGATCGAGTACACTCCGACAAAAGTACGTGTTAGTTATACTAGCCCGTATCGTAATTAGGTAAATAACTTGGTTTACTGAGTGTACCTCGACGAAGTGGGGAACCGAGAGTAAGTGCATCTCATTTGCTCCGAATGCTGTCTCGCTTCCCGTTCTGCACATCTGAAGTGAAAGTTCTCGTTTGACAAGCTGTGCGTGATTATCTAAACACCGTTTTCGCCAATAGACGGATATGGTCAAGAGGTGAATGACATGCAATTTGAACATTTAATATAATGAGTTTTAGTTGTATTTATTATTTCTTCTATTGTTATTTTATTACATTGTTATGAATTCTAAAACCTTTTTTTCGAAAATATTGTTATGCAACATACCACAAAATTTGGTGTCTATACCCAGAAAAATGTGCTCTTTTAAATTGTACTATCAAAAGAGGGTGTAACCATTTAAAGAAACTGATGATGACGTCATAACTCGAACAGGGATGACGGAATAAAAAATATACGTATACCAAAAAAATGCGCACCAAAAAAATAAAATCGACGTGTCCGAACATTATTTTCTTGCTTGCCCTATAAAGATTTTATCGAATTTGTTCCAACCTTTATGTGCTCACTGTATATCCAAATTAACGACCTTAATCAGACTAAAAACACCAATCATAAATATCATTGGTGTTTTTAGTCTGATTAAGGTCGTTAATTTGGATATATATATTCTGCCAGACGTTAATATTATATTAAAATAATCTGAGTGGAATTATAACATACGGGATGTTTCCCTAAATACAAGGGACGGTTAAGGTGAGCCAGGTTACCTAAAAATGGGCCTGCTTTGGTTTAAAAACATTACGAAGCTTCAGCTGTATTAGAAAATTTCTTGATCCTACTTTATGGCCACTCAACAATTCTGTAAGTCTAGTTATGTGCCTTAGTACTTTAACACAAGTTCGACATCTGATTTTTGAGGTTATTTTCAATTAACAATCTCGAGCTATTTGTATTTTTTTTGATTATTTACAAGGTTTTATGAAGTAAACTTGAATTTAAAAAAATTTACTGCTCGGTTTTTAATGTGAAATGATATATGGATATTATCGGCCATTTTGGATTAGTAATTACATATCTAATGTAATTACGAGCCCAGAATCATATCATTTGGCCCAGTTTATATTCAACAGATAATATTTTAAACGACTATTTTACAGACAAAATGGAATATATTTTCAGACAAATCATTTTAACAATAATTGTAATAACTTTGAACAACATGTTATTGCTGTTAACAGTAATAAATAACAAACAATAGTTAGGTAACAATTACCAAAAAATTACTAGGTAGCTAGGTACAGTATTTTTCACCTAGGATTTGGGTTGTGATGTCAACACGCTGTTTATAAATTCACAATCCAACTATACTTCATCTCTTTCTAAACTAGGTTTTCATTACCTACTGCGCACGAACGCGTGTCTACCCATACAGTTTTTGGGCGGAACAAGTTGACGTCACAACCCAAATGCTAGATGAAAAATACTGTAAAACGATTCACTTCATTTGGCCCATGTATTTAAATGTGATTTAAAGTTCATTTTCTTTATCAAATCAGCCTCTGGTTAAAAAAAAACAATTGCTTATTACTGCCTCTTGTTTAGTAACAATTTGACAGTCTGGTTTCATTATTTAGTTTGGAACAATGGTTCGTGGTAAAAGTTTATCGACTGATTTACGGAAAGTTATTGTTAATTTGTCTGATTCAGGTTTATCTTATGGTAAAATTGCTGAACAACTGAAATTGTCATGCTATACCATTAGAAATATTGTAAAATTACATAAAACTACGGGATCAATAAACGAAAAACCGAATTTAGGTAGAATTTCAATTGTAACACAAGCAAATTTAAGATCTTTACGGTGTATTTTGAAACAAAATCGTCGTGCCAACTGCGGAGAATTAAGTGTAGAATGGAACAAAGCAACTGGTAAAAATTTTTGAAGATCAACCTGTCTTAGAGCCATCAAAAAACTGGGTTTTAATTTTTATAAAGTACACCAGGTAATAAAATAACTTTTCTATAAAGGTACTCAATTTTAGGCGAAGGAAAAGCCTTTGCTAACAACGAAACAAAAAAAGAATAGACTGATTTGGGCAAAAAGCTTTGTAAATTGGACACAAACTCAGTGGAATAGTGTAATATGGAGCAACGAGTCAAGATTCGAGGTGTATGTTGGAGATAGCCAAAGTAGGGTTTTGAGAACTAAAACTGAAACTGTTTAAGCCGAAAAGTTAAATTTCCTGCGTCTCTTATGATTTGGGGCGGCATGTCGGCTCAGGGCACTGGAAAATTATACTCCATAGAAGTCACTGTTAAAGCTGCTGAGTATATAAAAATTCTTAGAGATAGTTTAATTCCTTTTATTGATAGCTTACAAACAGAGGAAAACGGGTATATCTTCCAGCAGGATGAGCTGCATGCCATACGGCGAAAATAGTCAAAGAATGGTTGTCAAAACATGAGTTTACTAAATTGGACATCCAGCAGCTCTGACCTTTCGCCAATTGAGACTCTTTGGCATATAATGAAGAAAAAATTAAGGGCTAAGCCAGCTAGGACTATTTCTGAATTAAAAGAAAGGATTATTGAAATTTGGAACGCGTTCACTCGTGAAGATTGTAAAAAAAATTTGGTAAAAACTATGCCTAAGCGAATTCAGGCCGTTTTACAAAGCAAAGGTGATGTAACACAGTGGTCAGTGGTAACTGTAAGCATATACAGTCGAACTTCGATAAGTCGAACTTCGATAACTCGAATTTTTGATAACTCGAAACAAATTGGTTGGCGTTAGCGGTAATTATTACCTAACTATTGTTTGTTATTTAGTACTGTTAACAGCAATAACATGTTGTTCAAAGTTATTACAATTATTGTTAAAACAATTTGTCTGAAAATAATTCCACTTTGTTTGTAAAATAAAGTTGTTTAAAATATTATCTGTTGAATATAAACTGGGCTAAATGATATGATTCTGGGCTCATATATAATCATGTACTAGATATAATTTCATAATATCAAATACCAGTTAATATTATGACGTAGGAATCCAGATATTCTCTAACAGCTTCTAAACTATTATATGAATATGAAAATGCATCTAATAGTACCAGCTGTATAGGAAAATATGTATATTATATTAGTCAATAGAAAAAGTAACCTAAACTGAATGAACACGTTTTGTAATTTTAAGTACCACTTTCAAGTTCTGTAAATATTAAAAAATTGTACTAACATCATTCAGAACGGTGCAATCATAACTGGGTTGATATTTTTCTTGTTCCGAAACTGGACGTTTAAGGATTTTCTCTCGATCTTGCTTATGTTTTCTGTCAGCACCCTTAAGTTTGAACACTTTGATTTGACAGGCGGCTGCATGTAAACGTTTAGATGAATCATAGTTTTCTGATCCTTGGTAAGTTTCAACTTGAATCCGGAAAGGCACTCCTTTTTCACCACCATGTTTTTTTGGTGTAAATTCGGTACTTATACAATTGACCTGAAAAAAGAGGAAGATCATAATATGAATTTCGTTTATTTTTCAATTAAACTTAAAGTTTTATGTGGTTACTATGAAGAAATGCAATTTCAATAAAATAAAAAATTCTTTTTAAAATGCACGTTCTTTTTGTATTATATTGAGTGGACACATCTGCATCAAGTGCCCTAAAAAACATCTGCATCAAGTGCTCTAAAAACAACTACAAATAATGAATGGCAATGAACGCTTTAGGTTCTTACCCAGTTTAAAGCATGGAGTTATATTGTTTGTTCGTTTAATTTACATATTTAAACAGTTATATTGTAAAACAAATTACGGTATTTATTCGATTCTAAGCCGCATCCCAATTTCAGAATAAATATATGCAGTCATTGATTCTAAGCCGCACTCTTAATTTCACAAAATATTTCGAATAAGAAATACCTATATGGGCATAAAATATAATAAATTTTATTTAAAGAATAATGAAAAGTAGCAAAGATTAACAAACTTAGTATTTCACGTAGGTAGCTGTTCAGATAAAATTCTTTGAATGCAAGCAGCACCCAATTTTTGGAGAGACTAAAGTTGCAAAATTAGATTCGAATAAATACGGTAATACGGCGACATAACCTAAGAATTTCAAAGTCTAAGTTGGTATACATTCGCTCAAGTGGCAGGGCTAAAATTAACATCAAGAGATACTGAAGAAGCATTAGAAGAATACAAGGAGAGAAGAAATAATGCCCAGAAGAATCATAAGAAGAACAAAAACAAAATATATGAACGAAAAAATAGATAAAATAGAAAAGTACAAGAAAACTAATCAAACTGGAAAATTTTATAAAAAAATTGCAGACCAAATTCAAAGATAATGAAATGTAAAAATAAAAACGGAGAGATACTGACAGATGGAAAGAATACTATGAAGAACCGTACACAAGTGTAAATGAGACAAATAAAAACATAGAAGCACAAGAAGAATTAGAAAACATAGAAGATGGACAAAATGAAATAACATATAAAGAGATTGTAAAAGTAATAAGAAGCATAAGAATAAGTAATAAAGTACCAGGCAATGACAGACTAAACTGAACACTTTTGAAGAAAGGAGAACATATCAGTGTAACATACAAAATATTCTCAACAGTAATTTATAATAAACTTGAGGCATATAGTGAACAAATAATAGGATAATATTAAACAGGATTTAGAAGAAACTTTTCGACAGCAGACAACATTCATATATGCCTTGAGTACGATATAGGGATGTACTGTCTTTTCATTGACTATAATATACAAAAGGCCTTAGATAGCGTACGAAGAGATATAATCATTAAGAGATTAAGTGAGATACAAATCCCAGATAAACTAATAACAATGATCAAATTAACGATGCAAGACACCAGAGAACAAGTACAGATTGGAAGAAAAAGAACAGAACCATTTAATATTGATGTAGGAGTGAGACAAAGAGATGCACTGTCAGCACTTATATTTAACTTAGCACTCGACTCAGCAATTCAGCGAACTAGAGGAACATAATAACAGAACAGACCCAACTATTAGCATATGCATATCACGTTAATCAGCACGGATATCAAGTCACTCCAAAAACACTACATAGAGTTAGAAAGAGAAACTCAAAAAAAAAATAGACCTTGAAATCAATGAACAGACAACAAAAATGATGTACACAGGAAGAAAGAAAAGAGAGTGTTAAGATAGGAGAACACACAATCAATTTAGTTGAAGAATTTACTTATCTTGGAACATTAAAAACATCGGATGGAAACGTAAAAGAAGAAATTAGGAATAGAATAAACAAAGGCGTCAGAGCGCTAAACTCCATATGAAAATTAGAAAGACAAAACTTCGAATTTACGTACGATAATAAAACCGACTGTGACCTATAGCTGCGAAACATGGTGTATGACAAACAACGAAAAAGAAAAACTGTTCATTTTTGAGAGAATGGTTTTGAGAAGGATATTTGGACCAACACAGATTGAAGAAAACAGATGGAGATGGAGTTGATTCAGCACAATAATATTAAAACTCAAAAACTCATTAAGTGGTTTGGTCACATTAAAAGAATGGACAGTAACAGAACAACAAAACGAATAACGCTGGATAGATAAAGTACATGAAGACTTAAAATTATGAAAATCACAAACTGGAATAAAATAGTGACAAACACCAATAGCCATCGAGAAATCAAAGATGAGCAACCGAAGATGACTAAACAAGAAACATTACCCGGACCCCAATTGAAGAACAAAAAAAAAAGAAAACAAATTTAGGAAGTTAAGAAAGAATGAGACCAGCCACCTCACCTTCCAAACATAGCATGGCCATGAAAGCTCTTTTGGGCAGGCAATGACCCCCTTTAGGGGTTTCAAAGCTAGACGAATAAGAAGAAGAAGAAGGAGGTTTACATTGAGCCATCAAACAAAGTATAGTTTGCATTCAGCTAAGTGTAATAAGGCAAACAAACACACCTATTATCTCGCACAGCAACAGAGGCAGAAATTTATATGCGAGAAAAACTGTACATTAAAAATATGTTACATACCCGGCTTTTTTTATTTAATTTTTGAACGATAATCTAACAAGCTCTTTTATGTGAAACTTACACGCAATTTTTATATCATTAAAATTATTTTTTTTACTACTTCAGGTCAGCACCTTTACTTCTATCGTAATAATCAACATATTATAATAAATCATTTTAAAAATGAAGTACGAAACATTAAAATGTAAAAGTATAATAGACATTACTAACACTTCATAACACACTTACAGCCGATGATATTCAAACATTGGCTATTTGAAATAATCAAAAAACAAAATTCGATGCACTTTTATTTAAAATAATCACAGGTTGGTGTAACCGGTTATTAGATGTTTAAATATTAAATAAATTATTAAACTGCTTTTTAAAACAAAAGAAGATGCAAGTTACTCAGTTAAGCATGCAACTTCCGTTTCAATTAACTAGTTATATTTTTCACATTTCAATATTCCAACAATGAGTTTCCAATTTCAGACAAACTGCAGATGCTGTCCGTAAACAAATAGTATTACGTCATTTTACATCATCTTATCGTTTTTTAGTAGATTTATATTTATTGAAATTTTGACTTATGAGGTAACCAACAGTTAATGTTACAACATTATAAAAATTTGCTTATAACAAATTCTGTAAAAAAGTAATAACTTTTTGCATTATTTTTATATTTTGCATAAACTTACATTGAAGTATTAACAGAAACAAATTATGCTGATGATTATTACTGTATTAACTAACAGTTTTCTTGAAACTTTATAGTATTTTTGTATTTGAGGATTTTATAGTTAATATCATCATTATCATCATAAAATAGATGGCATTCAGTACAAATTTTTTAGAACGTAGTCAAGTACATGTGTACTTAAAATTTAGTGCGCAATATATATCAATAAAATACGTAAACAAAGCATGTGGTTTCACTTAAAACAATAGATCTAATTATTTAAACTGCTTTTTGATTAAATCATTTCTACAACTATTTTAAGTTATTAACTTACTTTAATATAAACTCCAACTTCTTTAGTAGGATCCCAATTAAATATAATAACGTTTAAGGCATTTGAAGGCTGCACGACATCGGTAAGGCCATACGATAAAGGCACATCAACTTCTAAAATTCTATCACCTGGTCTCGATCTCTGCCATAATGACATTTGTTCACGTTCCATATACTGAAGCCGTCGTTCATGGAAACAAATACGAATAACACTCTGAAATAAATACATTATGTTATATTTAAAGAATCTTTAGTAATTTAAGATGCACAATTAAAAATACCAGAAAGTAATTGTAACTTTTTGTTTATTATTTATTCAACACGAGTTAAGTTCGACATGATAAAGATGCCTATCAGGGGTGTAAGTTTAAGTTACGTCCGTTGTGTTCATGCCTGGAGCTGGGCGACTTGTCAGATTTGAGACACAACTTTCAACAGTTATTAGATTAAGATTTGTCTATTTATTCAAAACGTTTGAGTGTTTCGATAAGCTTTTCTTTAAAGTGGCATCCACATTACTCGTGCTCATACTTGTACTCATTGTCAATACAGATTGTCCGAAAACCAGTCGGAACATACAAAAATTAATGAGCGCAACAAGGAAGACATAAACAATATGGGTAGCACAACAAAGATAGAATGCAATCATGGCTAGGTAAATTTTTAAACTAAAGATCTCTCTCCAATAACAAGCAAGCAAGCAAAAACATCTGCCATAAACATTTCAAAACATAATTTCACAGATAACGTGATAAATAAAACAAAGTTATTGTGATCATGGCACTAGTGATTACTGCCCATAAAAAGAATAAGCTCAGTTTTTCAAAATTTTGAAGAAGTTTCCATATCATGTGATACATCATTGCATTCAGAAAAAAAATCCTGTCTTAAAAGGGCCAAAAAAATTGCACGGTACCAATTTAAAATTTTGGGGTTAGGTTAGACTATTAAAAATTTGCACAAATGAAATTAGTTTTATTAAGTGCCAATAAAAGTATTTAAATTACCATGCAAATTAGTTAAAACCGCATCTCAATGTCTTAAGTAACAAAAAAGTTATGCCAAATAAAAGAAATTAGGAGATTTTGTTTTTTTTTTAATTTTAAACAAGTGGGCAATGACAAGTAAAATTTGAAAATAGATTCTTAATGAGCTCTCGAACTTGCACCTCTTTGCTAATTTAACCATTTCTCTATCTCTTCAAATACAAAAGTTACCCATGTTGTCCCTACGAAATCCGGGCACCCGGTATATGTAGCTTGTCCAGGCCATTTAGGCCCATAACTTTGTAATTTCTCTCCATCTCTTTTTGTCTTTTGCTTTTCTCTTCCATTCTGTTACTTGTTTTTCTTCCAGATCGGATAGAATGGCCTCCCTCCACTTTCTTCTCGGCCTTCCTCTTCTCTTCTTTCCTTTGAGCTTCTTCCACCCTATATTCTTCACTACCCTGTCCTCGCTCATTCTCTCCAGATGTCCCGCCCATTGAAGTCTTTTTGCCTTCAAAAAGTTCATATACTTCTTCGTTTGATCGCCTTTCCCATCCTAGCTCTGTCTTTTTTCCTCCAAATACTCTTCGTAGGATTTTCCGTTCCCAAATTTCAATTTTGTTTTGTATTGCTCTGTTCATAACCCATGTATCACTTCCATAGAGTAGGGTTGGTCTCACTACTGTTTTATATAACCTTAACTTTGTTTTCCTACTCATGAGTTTAGATTTAAGTACATTATTTAAACCTCCTGCATACCTATTACTTTTTACTATTCTCTGGTTCACTTCACATTCTTCTTCACCTTTATCGTTTATCAACACACCTAGGTACATAAAGTTATCTACCTCTTTAAATTTTAACACCTCATCCCCTTGTGTTCTCCCTTCCAGTCCTTTTCTATCACTTCTTTTATTATTAATTTTAAGTTGCATATAATTGCTTTTCTGTGGTTGATCTGTAAGCCCTTTTTGCTTGCCGACTCTACTAATCTTTGTGTTATTTCTTCTAATTTTTTTTACTCTGAGCTACTAACAGCACATCGTCGGCATATGCCAGACGTTGGTGACTTTTTGTGTAGATTGTTCCTTTTCTGTTGATATTAGCTTCTCTTATTGTCGCTTCTAATATGATATTAAACAGTACGGTCTCCTTGCCTTAGACCCCCCCTTACCCAAATTCTTCCGATGTGCTTCCTGCCATTCTGACTGTGTTCGATGTTTGTTGTAACATCATGCCTATTAGTCTGACTAGTTTGCCTGGGATCTTTAAGTCGTATATAATATTTATCAATTCGTTCCTCTTTACCGAGTCATATGTTCTTTTAAAATCCACGAACAACATATGTAGAGGGGTTTTGTATCCGTAACATGACACTAGTATTTGCTTTAACATGAATATCCGGTGTGCCGTCGATCTGTTTTTTCTAAAACCGGCCTGGTACTCGCCTAGTTCCCATTCTGCATATTCTTCTAATTTGGTTTTCAACCAGGTTGCAAACACCTTATACACAGTATCTAAAAGAGCTACTCCCCTGTAATTAGCGCCTTCAGTTTTATCACCCTTTTTGTACAATGGGATTATAACTGCTTTTTTCCAGGCTTTAGGCATAACTTCTTTATTCCATATTTCTTTTATCAATGTATAGATATCATCTCGAAGTACTTTCCCGCCATATTTAATGATTTCAGATGTGATTCCACTTTGGCCTGGGCTTTTGTTGTTTCTTTGTGCGTCGATTACGTTTTCTATTTCTTCTTTTGTTGGTTCAGGAAGTTGATTTTCATTTCCTCTGTCTTCCCCTTGATCCAGAATTCCTTTGTTGTTCTCTGCTCCTTCTTTGAGTTTTGCTTCCATCTTTTTAAAATCTCATCTAGCTTTCCTAATAAATTTCCGTCTTTGTCTTTGTAATGAACCGATCTTGCTTCGAATCCTTTTCTGACCCCTTTCATTTCTTTATAGTTTCTAATATCTTTCTTATGTATTTTTCCTCTATTCTTTTAATTTGTTTCTCTTTTTTGCTCTACATATCCTTTTTACTTTTTTCTTTTGTTCTTGGTAACTTCTTCTCATCCTGTTTGAAGTAGTTTTTGCCTTAGAATTTTTCTTTTTTGTATTTCTTCTTTACAGTCCTCGTCTAGCCACTCCACTTTCTTCTCCTTTTTATATACTCCTACCGAATGTTGTGTTGCTTGGACTAATATTCTTTCCATTGTTACCCATCTAGTTTCAATGTCATTTTTTTCAATCTTTTCTTTTTCTCTGTACCTATTGTATATTTCTTCTGTGTACTTTCTTGCAATGTTTTCAGCTTTTAGTTCTTCCTTATTATATCTTAATTTCTGCTGTTTTTTGGTTTTGAACTAATATCACGAGCAAAACTGCTTAAAAGCAATGAATTTAAGTATTATAGTCTGAAAATATAATCTGGGTAAATATCACAATTAATGGGACGCAACATGATGACATTATGGATAAAAACTGTAGCATTAATAATTACAGCAGTGACACACGTTCAGTTACTTGACACCGCAACCCTAGATCAAGCCTAGTAGATTACGAAAAACAAATGAGGACTGTTTGATAGCTGCCAAGGAAGTTTGGCATATTGTGATATCATTTAACTGGCAGAACGAATGTGACAAAACTTTGCTACTGAATCTGATTGGTTGTATCGGATATAAGTGGAATTCAAATATTTATTGTTTACAAATGTTGCTTTTTAGTTACCTTTAAATATTTTCCACGGTAGGTAGAAAGATCGCCCAACTTCTTCAGTTTGATTTCGTAACTTTGCCCTTGATTCAAATAGGTTAAAGTATCTTCGTTTAATTTCGTAGCAATGCTTGTAGCAGCAGCGAGTACATACTGAAAACGGCAATCTTCTCCGAAATTGTTACTGCTTGATGTAACATTATAACCATCTTGTGAAAGAGATGTCGGAGAAGTAATCATGTTACCTATAAAAAAAAAGCTCTGGGTATATTTTATTTATATTAAAACATGAAATTCTAACCATCAATAGCATTCTGCAAGCTGGAGTATGCTGTAGCTCCAAGTAGATGATGCAAAGTGTTATTAAACACATTTTGACTGTTACCATCTGTTGCAGATGTATTGGCGTTTGCATGGCTAACAGCAATTGGTAAACAGTTGGACGCTTGATGATTTTGTTTGGCATGCTGTAGAGCTGCAGCTTCATTTGAGGTCGGAGAAGGTGCTTCTTGCTTAAATACTGGAAGGCCAGGTAGGGACAAAATAGCTTCACTGTAAATAGTATTAACAGTAATTAGAACAAAATACATCAAAGTTTATATTTTAAGTATAAACATTCGTACCGATGCATACAAGTTCAAAAGGTATATTTCAAATGATGAAACAGCGTAAGTACTGAGAAAAGTGCTTAGATAGATAAGACATGGGATTTGTAGCAGTACAAAAATCAGTTGCTAAGGGAAGCAAATCTAAAAAAAGAACGGGAGATGAGGGGCTGATTAAACAAAGCAGTAGCAGTCGGTAAACAAAGATGATAAAAAATGAATTACTATATTCACATGAAAATTATTAAACTAATGTTTACTGCTGTAGCTGAGTACAATACAAATTCAATCAAATTAAAAGAAATGATACGAATTTCTAATGTGTTGCTACATGTTTAAATAGTCTTGTTAATTTAATGTAAATTTGAAGTAATTTACGATTTTATAGAAATGTAACAACTCACACAGATAAGAAATGCCATGTAAACCTTGTCATATATAAAAATAAATAAGTGTTCCACCACTTAACAATTCCATTATTATACATATATAAATAACACAGTTTTTATATATTTAAATTACTTTAATAGCATATAACTTCTCATTTTTATTTAAATCACAAAATTGGCAATTGCACTAACTACCAATTATCCTAAATAAAATTGCATCAAACTTGAAATATTTGTAAACATCAAGTAGGGAACAAAATTTGATGTGCATTTGTTCAAAAGAAACAAAACAGTTGCAAGAACTGAGTTGGTGTTTAGATGCAAATGTTAAAAAGACCTCCTTTTGTGGTTTGTGTTATACCAATTATTATTAATGAATAATAAATAACTTTGTGATAATACCCGAAGCCTGCATTTATACTCCAAAAAGGTAGGAAACGCATACTACGTCATACTTTACAACGTATTTTAAATCAATAATTTTTGATTATTTATAAAGTTACGACCAATCTAGTAACTACCTGTTATTCGGCATATGCTATTGTAAATGATAATAATAAATAATAAGAATAATTACTCAAGAAACCACATTATGAATCACTCATAACTTCAGACACGGATTTTAGAAGTAAATAGAATTCATCTTTACATTACAACAAAACTGAGCACTCAACTTCACAACTAACATTCTAAACTATAGGCATTTTAAATCTAGCGATTTATGTGGAATTAAAAGAATAGGTACTTCCCATTTTGAGTACTACTAACACATTGACCACAATGAAACTACATAATATTCCACAACCATTAAAAATTCATCACATACGATATTACGGTAAAGAGATTTTTACAATGCCTATTTTAATATTAAATGAATACAAATGTAACATTTTATTCAAATTTGTAAACTTTCATAAGGGGCTTCCTTGTAAAAAAATTAAAAAAGCAATTTCTTTGGAGCAACAAATAATTCAGTTGTTTATTTGTAGTGAAATTAATTCAAATAAACATAAATGTAAAAAACTCGATTACACAAAAAAACAAAGCAATAAGCTGATAGAAAATATTTTATCTTACATACCTCATATTATAAGAATTGTTACTAAGGTCACCTCCCAGACCAGTGAGGGAGCCCTCCAAGTCTGCATTGAGATCGGAAATATCGTCCACTTGCCATGATGGCATTCGTGATGTACCTAAAATTCAACACATTATTTAATTAATTGCCCAAGAGTGAATCTTTAAAAAATTGATTCTATAAAATATCATTCAGTATGGATTAACTGATTAAGTATGACTAACTTCTATTAAAAATACTTTTGTTTTCTCTTTATTGGTAAATACTCTTCTTCTCCTTTTTCTTATACGTATATCCTTATACCCTTTAGGGTGTTGGAGATAGAGGTGGGAATTTTTAGTTTGGCTTGGTTTGGCAAAAATTCGAAACATGCTCGGCTCGGCCCGGCTCATAAAAAATGCTAAATATTCTCGGATCGGCTTGTCACCGAGCATCGAGCTTCAAGCCTTTGTCAAGCTTTAAGCTCATATTGAGCTTTGATGCTTGGAGCCTTTACTGAGCAACAAGAACAAAGATAAGACAGCAGCCTACACTTCAAGCCTTCACCGAGTTTCGAGCCTGCAACAAGCTCCAAGCTTTACAAACACTTGGCTCGGTTCAAAAAATCCTTGGCTCAATCTCGATCAAAGCTCAAGCTTCGAGGTGTTGTTCCCACCTCTAGTTGGAAGAAAAATCATGTTTAATAACCATTTTTTAATTATTCCATGATGGCATCTTAAAAATGCATTCCAGATAATGTTTATTTATTATAAGTAAATTAATATAACCTCTTTGCATCGAATTTATTATAATTTAACTTTTGGTTAATTAATGGTAAGGTTTTTTCACAAAAAATGGACCGATTAAAATTTCTATTTTCAATTTTACTATACAAATCTAATCTGCTTAAATATATAAATTTTTCACTGTTTCACCGTACAATTAGATATAGATTAACACATCAAAATCTTTAAGGTTCCTCTTTTTTACCCTGTCTGTACATAATGCAACTAGTAACAACTAGTAACATTTTATTACTCTTTTCAATGATGGAATGATGCATTTATAGGTTAAACATGCATGTTTAAATTTAAATTAGATAGGTACTTTAAATTCATATTAGTAATGCAACAATTCTTAAGTCAATAATAATAATAATTATTATTATTAAAATTATATTTCTCAAAATAACATGAGTCTATCAACCCATTTTTCGTGTATTTATGCAATTTCTTCCATATACGATTACAAACACAACTTACGTTCATAATTTCCTCTCGGCATTAAATTTGGAAGTCGTTTCTTTGACTAACAGAGATTGAAATGTAGTAAATAGTTATAACTGTATTTTTAATTTTTTAAATTACTTTACATGCCACATTAATTTTGACTGTAAATGCTCAGGTAACTTTTTGCTATAAAGAATAATAACCGTTTCTACTACACAATCGTTTACCATTTATACTTTTGAATAACTGGAAAAATCCAGGAATTTAAAGCTGGCACTTGAACAAAATCAATAATTTCTAACAATTATTTAAATAAAAATAAAATTGTCTATAATTTAGCTGTCCAGACGATATGTTAAGTTAAATTATTGCGTGAAAAGACTGCAGACCAGAGTATTACTGAGCAAACATTGCATTTAATGACAGATATGTTCCGACAAAAATAAAAAATATGTAGTTTCACAAGTTGCATTATTTCTTTTCCTGCTGGCATATTATTTTAATAAAATATAACAATATTCTGTTGTAACTGCATCATTTGTTTTAGAGACTTTTAAGAATTCATTCATTTGGGGAAATATTTTTAATGAATTCTTAATAATGCCGAAAGAAAATATATATTGGAAAAGTATTGACCCTGTAAAGATACAGGGTTTGTCAAAAAGTACGGGTCATATGGGATTTTTTTTTATTAAAATATTTATTAAAAAAATCAATACGGCGTTGGTTTGTGTTTGTCTAAGGACTAAAAAAAAGTGCACACAGATTTGGTCAAATGACATTCTGTACCTGTAAAATTTGACAAAGTGGCCTCATTTATGATTTTTTCGAAAGTTTTTGTTTGGAAAAATTGTTCAGAATGGCATTTTACGTCGATTCGCAAATTTTCAGCTAAAAATTCGAACTTATTATTTTTTACTCATTTTTTTTTTAATTTTCCAAGTACTACTACAAAATTCTAATTTTTTTCATTGAAATCTGATGAAACGTGTGGAATCAACTTATTTTGATAAATAATTGCTCACCTGGACTCTCTTGAAAAAATATACTATTGTTTGCAAAAAACTATTTTCCTTTTGAAAATTCACGACTTCGTTGGACCAAAGTGGTTTTTATTCGAAATTGAATCATCATTTTCGATATTTTTACTAAAATCATTAAAAGTATAATAACAAGCGAGTTTCATCGGATTTCAACGAAAAAAATTCCGCGAGAATTTTGTAGTATACTTATATGTACCTACTTGGAAAATTCAAAAAAATTAGTAAAAAATTAAAGTCCGAATTTTTAGCTGAAAATTTGCGAATCGACGTAAAATGCCATTCTGAACAACTTTTCCAAATAAGAACTTTCGAAAAAATCATAAATAAGGCCACTTTTGAAGATTTTTTTCAAAAAATGTCAAATTTGACAGTTGCAGAATGTCATTTGACCAAATCTGTGTGCACTTTTTTTAGTCCTTAGGCAAGTACAAACCAACGCCGTATTGATTTTTTAAATAAATACTTTAATAAAAAAAAATCTCACATGACCCGTACTTTTTGACAAACCCTGTATACCAAATCAATCAGTAAATCAATTAAAAGGACAATACATTACATAAGTAATATATCAAATCAAACAATACATGGAAAATATATCAGTTTTCAGATACCTACTCGTTATATTAGTTGCAATGCAAATTCTGTTAACTTTTTTGATAGTTCTGCTTTACCTATGATCAAAATTAGTCAAAAGTAGCGGACACTGCATACCTCCAAGTATACCGGGCACCCCTATTTTTTAAATTATATTTTAAGATATCAAAAAGAAATTTGGTATATGTAACACACTTTCTAAGTGGCATTTTTTGACATACAACACAGGTTTCTGTCACTTCCGGTTTCGCCGGAATTAACATCAACTTTGTTATTTTAAATAGAACACCCTGTATATTTATACATTTTTGGAATTTCCATTTAATTCTACGTACCTACACTAGTTTCAAGTTTGAAATATTTTGATGACAAAGTAAATACTTGCAGAAGTGTTTATTTAATAATCTAGGATGCCATGACCTGCGTAAAATGGAAGTCAGGGTGCTTTTATACTCAAAACAAATTGTTTTAGAACTTCAGTTGTAGCAAGTCTGTTACTTGTTTTGTGGTTTTCATTTGTTTCAATTGTTTTGAAGCCCCACTGCCTAGATTTAAATGTCCAAAATACGGTTTTTCTGAATGGAGAGTGTTATTCCGAATTAAATTTTCATATTAATCCCGCGTTATTGGTATCAATTAAATCCTTGAAAAACGCTCGTTTTTAATATTCTAGTGTCCCACCCTAGTGCTATTTGAAAAAATAGAGTTATTCTCGAAAAAGCATTTTTGCCTTTTGCCAACTTTAGGTCATTCCAATACAGTAGAAGTTTTCAAGCACTTTGTCTCGAGAGTTGGGGCACCTTGACTTTCAGTTTGTGTAAATCATGGCACTCTAGATTAATTTCTGGAAAAATTTACTATGTCATCAAAATGTTTCGAACTTGATGCTAGCATACGTAAAATTAAATAGAGATTCTTCATACTTTAAAGAGCACATTAAACGGTCCCAGTTTTTATACTAAAATCTTTATCTTATAGGTAAATCTTCTTTTACTGTTTTGATGGGTAAGGTTAGCCTCCCGCTCAAAGATTGGCCTACAAACGAGAGAAAGAAGGATGATAGCATTAGGTTGCTATGTTGAGTTTTGTGCAGGAATTTGCGTCGGTTTGCTTCAGTAAAATAGTTACGTGGTTGCCTATTTAAGGGATTTAAAACGACATTTTTAGGCATCATTATCATGTGTTTCAAGGCGGTTTCTTAACATTATCTATTGCTCCCTTTAATATCTTCTTTCACCCCATAAAGTTTGTCAATTGATTTAATATAGCTAATTAGCTATCAATTTCAGTGTAATTGGACGAATTTTTGACATCTGTAAGTAGTAATATGTTATAAAAGTAAAAATTTTAAAATTATTTCGTAGTTTTATTTTTATCTCCAAATCATGTTGCAAGATGTACCTACAGAATTTGCGGATCAAATTGAAAACGGAGATTTATTGCACAATATCTTGATGAAGCGACTTTCCACACATGTGGTAAAGTCAATTGACGCAATTGTTGTATCTAGTCTAACGAAAACCCATCTGAAGTCATAGAATGGCAAAGAGATTATCCAAAAGTTAAAGTGTGGCTTGGGATGACTAAATATAAAATTTAAGGTTCAATCCTTTTTCAGCCACTTCTAGTTCTTCTAACGCTGACCAAATAAGTCTAAGAGCTAGGTCTAAGTTCTAAGGAAGCGAGGTAGAAGTGTCTATTCTTTTCCATCATTTTCTCTATCGTGGTCCTTACACTATAGATGTGATTCTGGACTTGTCTGCCTGGCCTGAAAGCTCTTTGTTCTTCCTCTATCAAGTGTTCAATTTCCTTTTTCTATTATCCTTGAGTAGATTTTTTTTGCTACTTCTTCTTCTTAGAGTGGCTACCCTTTACAGGGCGTTGCTGCTGAAGAGAGACATATTGCTTTAGAGTTATCGGGGTCAATAGAGTTCCCCTTTTTATGTATTGAAATAATTAAATTTTATTCCCATTCGTCAATTTATAACAATCTGGCCTACTTTCTTAAGCATTTTTGGGGCCAATTCGTCTGTACCTACTGCTTTTCCGTTCTTTGTTTTCGCTATTGCCTCTATTATCTCGTCTACTGATATCGTATCATTTGCTTCTATTATTCTTTGTTGATTTCGTTCTTATTTTTTCTCTCATTAATCTATTCTCTTTCCTCTCTAAATTTGGTTGCTTAATAGTCAGTTGTTGTTGATTCCCTTTGAGTCTCTTGACAATATTCCAGAATTGTTTCGAATTCTTCTGCCAAATTCTTCCCCAAGTTTCACTTTTTCCTGTTTAACTGCTTTCTTCATCAAAAACATATCGGAGAAAACATCAGAAGAATTTAAATTGGAAAAAGGAATTAAACAAGGTGATAGCCTAGCTCCCCATACTATGTATTATATACTATGGATACCAGGATACCACAACCTAACCCCGATTAAAATACAAGATCTAACATACGCTGCTGACATATTAATAATGGCTGCAAATACTAACATATAGCAAATTTTAACGCCTGGAAAATGAATTTAGAAGACAGTGGTATGACTCTGACTCTGAACAAACGCAAAGTTATAAGAGTATCGAAAGTTGACAGGGAAGAAAGGAGCAGAATACAGATTGATGGCATAGCAATGGAACAAGTTGACATTAATCAGTAACAACCGAAGGATAGACGACAAACTAACAACAGAATTAGTAAAGCCAACAGGATATACGAGTATTACCAGATTAATCACACTTTGATAACAAAGAGAGAGTTAAGCATCAACGTAAAACTACATCTACCTAATACAAAATTATTTTTGTCCCAACAATAACTTATGCAGCAGATCAAAGATTACAACCTCGGAAATTAAATATCTCCGAAGAAGTAGGAAAAATAAGACCGAATAGGGACACGAGGGACATCTCAGGCCCAAGACAGATGGATATTCAAGAAATGACTCCATACCTCAACACCATAAAAGGAGTAAAGATAAAGTTAAAGTCTACTTTCAGGAAGCATTTGTAACAGGTACCTAACCGTCTACCTTCAGCAATTTTTCAAACCACAGTTTCTTAATAATCTTATGTTTCAACAAGACGGAGCATCACGTCATTGTGCACTAATTGCCTGCTAGGGATAGATTTGAAATTTGCAGGGATACAGACGCGGTGTATTTAAAGTTCTCCGAAAAAATTTGACTTATGATTTATAAATATGTTATTATATCATAATTAAGTAATAAATACGGTTTTCAATGCAGTGAAAATTATGGATGTATTTTTGTTGTTCGTTAATTGTAGAAGTCAAAATCTTTGAACCTTGAACGATCATGAAAGGCATTAAAGAAAAAATTTGGCGGTGGGACTGACACCTATTAAAAGGCATTTTAACAGAGATTCAGTTTCTTTAGGGTTCGCCTATTTCTTTTGATTTTTTCCTACAATATGTTTTACGCCACTAGAGCTGTAAGTTCCCCGAAAATTAATTGGGTGTCAAAGTCCAAAACTTCGAATCGTCCTGAGGATAGTTGGGAAAAATGTGTTGTTTTCCAGAATAAAATTTTTACATTTTTCAATTACGTTTTTTTTTAATAGGTACTTGTTGCCGGCCATGCTCCCTAGCGGGGTTAGTTTTTGAAAAAAAATGGAATTTTCAACAAAATTCAAAATTAGAAAGTTTTGTTAAAAACTATGTTCTTTTTGAATTTCTGCACGATTTCAATACTTGGAAGTATTGAAGTAGGATCCACGATAAAAATAAAAAGTAAAAATTTGCAGTAAACAGATTAATCTATTCAACCAACTGTTGTTAACAAAATGGCACAATTTTCTTAAAAATAAAAATAATTGGGAACCGCAACACAGTAACGGAGTAGGAAAGTAGGCGTTTGTCGAAGACGTGGTGCTTATCACATCACCCCGTACGAATCCTCTATTTTTTCTGAAATCGTAGGGTTGTTATTGTCAGTAAGTACAGCAGTTTGTCTTATTTTCGTTAATACAGCAACGAAGTACTATCAAAGTACCAAAGGGATAGGTATAGGTAATCAGATAATCATTAAAAGCAGTTTGTTATAGAATATGCCTGAACATATAAAAATGTCTTTGATGCGTTATTTCTAGTCAAAATGTTTGTCTCAAAGTTAAAGTTTTGAATATAAACATGACACATGAAGGGATCGATGACTTTAAATCAGGGGTTCCCAAAGTTTTCCCTAGATGGGCCAAATTGTAAATTCCAAAATATTTGGCGGGCCAAAAAAAAGTGTTATGGAAAAATACGTTTAAATCGATAAAAAGTTAGACACAAGGGAAAGATTTATATTAATTTTATAACATAATCGGTGTTTATTTACGACAATAATTACTTTTTATTACAAACTGTTTATTAACACATTTCAAAAATAATTAAACAAAAATAACTAACTAATTTCAAATATAAAAAGAAAAAAATAATAAATTCATCAATCTGAAGTGTGTGACTACATGAAAAATAGTGAAGATTTTTCTAATAAACATTTTTCCTAATTTGACCAGTGGCGTAGTTAGGTAGTATTAAGGACATTTTTAATTAAGAAGAAATATGAAAGTCGCGTTTTTTAAACATCCTGTGCCGTATTATGAAAGAAAAATTAATTTTACGTAAAAAAGTTCTCTTGGCATTTTTAACTCAACAAATTCGTTTTTGAGATATACGCAAAAATATCTTCCACTGTGGTGCTGCAAAATTGCTTTTGTGCAACAAATAACAACTTTATCTCAAAAACGACGGCCCGTAGAAGAGACCAACACCAGTTTGCAATCAACATTTGGGCCGGTATTGTAGGGGATAATGTGATTGGTCCGTACGTGCTACCACCTCGTTTGAATGAGGCCATTTATCTCAAGTTCCTGCAACATGTTCTACCAGAACTGTTAGACGATATCCCTTTGAATATCAGACGAGCCATGTGGTTTCAACATGACAGGGTACCGGCACACTTCAGTGTGAACGTGCACGAGTATCTGGATCAGAATTTTCTGAACCGGTGGATTGGAAGAGGCGGTCCTGTAGCTTGGCCTGCCCCAGGAGATCGGGCAGGCCAAGCCCTTGACCTTGACTTTTTCCTTTTGGGTTCTGTGAAATCTCTGGTGTACGTGACTCCTGTAGTTGGAGAGGAGGATTTGTTGGCAAGAGTAATGGCCGCTCGCATGCATGTACAAGCTATTTCCAGAATATTCCATAGAGTCCATGAATCCATGAATCAACGATGTAATCTCTGCATTGCACAAAATGGCCAACACGTCGAACAAGTGCTGTATATTGTGTAAATATGTAATGATGTAATAGCTGTCTTTGATTCACCCTAGTGCCAAAACGGCTCATTTGCGGACATGGGCTTATCAACAAAAATGTCTTGTTTTGGTGTCCTTTATAACCACCCAAAAGTTTATCGGTCTAATTTTGGGACACCCTGAATATACCTGGTGTCCACAAGAAGACGCAACATAGGGAAACAGCAATGTATTTTTTTAGAAAAAATCCGGGTGACCTTTGCAATGTGTACGGATTCAGCGCTGAACGTGAGTGATTGAACTTGCTTAATGCTAGAAAGAAATAGAAATATCGCAGGAGTTTGTTTGCGCGAAATGCGATTATTTCATTGTTTACTTTTTATATTTGTCAATTTTGAGCTTGATTTGTTTTCATTTATTTGTAATTCAACTGCAGAGGTTATGTCTCTAAGTTTTTAAAAATAGTCTTTAATTCTTCTCGTGCTCTAGCGAGACGTTCTACATCATCTGCATAAACAAGACTTTAGTGCGAATTATTTATGATACTATTATTTACTTTAATGTTATTTCTTCTAAAAACTTTCTCTAGAACAATGTTGAAAAGCGTTGTTGACAGTGACCTTACCTTAGTCCAACATTACTTTCATATTCATTTGATTTTCGCCGTCTATATTTTACCCTGTTTAACGTGTTCTTTAGACTCATCATCACTAATCTTACTAACTGTTCTGATATCTCTAGCTCCTTCACTACTTTAAATAGTTCATCTCTTTTTATTTTGTCATATGCATTTCTGAAGTCAAGCATCGTAGCATGTACTTGTATATTTTTTTTACCACATTTCTCTTGAATTTGGTGTTATATGTGATCTATTACAGACTTGACTTTTTTAAAACCCGGTTGATATTGGCCAATCTTACCTTCTACTAAATTTTGAAATCTTGCCATTTATTAAGTGTGCTAGAATTTTATACACCACATTCAATAAGGAAATACCTTTCTTAAAGATGGGACAAACCATTGCTGTGCACCACTCTTCCGGTATCTCTTTTTTCTTCTTCCATATTTCTGTTACAAGTTCATATACTGTATTATTTAAATCTTCCTCTGCACATTTGATTAATTCTACCACTATTTCGTCAGATCCTACACTATTGTTGTATTGTATAACAATGTAAATAAAAGTGTTAGCTTTTAATTTTTCATTACAGAAATTGGTATCACTTATCAACAAATTCAAACTTGTAATCTCCGAATCAAGGAAAAATTAAAAATACAAAATTATTGACGTACAAATTATTTAGTTGCTATGACGAAAATAAATTATGCAGACACGATGCTACTCTGATTTTAAATAAAATACCATGCTACTCTGATTTTAAATAAAAAAAGATGGTCTGTCAAAATTATGTATTTTTTTCAAACTGAAAATTATCTAATTTTTTCAATTTTGAGCAGTCATAGATAAAATGTTGTATTATATACGTGTGATAAAGGCCATTAACATACTCATGCTCTTACTCCGACTCGGGCTAACGCCCTCGTCGGGCAACTCAACGCATTCGTATGTTAATGATGCCTTTATCCCACTGATATAATAAATAACTATTATGTTCATAAAACATCAACTCCGTTTAATAATATTATTTATTATTATTTCAGTTGTAAGTACGCGCTTAAATTTTGTTGAATATTGTGCATCTGTGTATTTTGAAATTTAATTTGGCGACCCTAAAAATCACAAACGTTGCTCGCTGCTGAATTTAATTTGATTGAGTTGAACATAAAAACAAGTTATTTGCTTGTTTTGTGGTTCAAAAATTTACCTTCTTGGCACTCCAACTTAAATTAAATTCGCAGTTTAAGCTGTAAATAATAACGCTTACTGTAAGGTAGGTACAGTAAATTTAAAATTACAATTAAAAGCTCCAGCAATTCATTCAATTAATAAACTGGAAAAGTGCAATGTTCTACCAGTATAATGTTGAAAAGAAAAACCTACCCAAAATTAAATTTAAGATTCAAACTAAAAAATGTAGTAATTTCCAGCACTAAGAAAAATATCCGCATTCTTTCCTTTTAATTAATTCAAAGCTAATTATTTCCCTGCACGGCTCCAGAAAGCAACTAAAATAGCTTCCTTCGGAATGCTTGTGCGAAATTAAAACAAAGGTTTGTTGGACCTTTAGAACGAGCTTATAAAAAGAACATTGTTTCCTAGCGGTTCGAACGTTGAGTAATTTTCACCTCACGTCGTATTGCTTTCCTACTTTTAAAAATATAAAAATACATCATCCACGTATCGATTTTCCAAATAAGTTGCGAATAATAACACGTAGCATTCCTTCGGCGCCCATTTTTTTCAATTCCCTTCACAATATTTCTTGTGTAACGGTATCAAAAGTTTTTTAGGCCGAAAAATTTATAGATTCATTCAAAAATGTGCAAATCTTTAAAGCAACAAACAAAATCCAAAGAAGCACTTTTGCACAGAGGGTTTGGTGAGCTTTCAATGTGTTCTTATTAAATTCCCGTCACAAAATGGTGGGTATTCTTATTTCTTACGAAAAGCAGAAATGCATGCATATCAGTAACAGATCTACTTAATGCCCCTCAGAAATGAAGTTAGATTCGCTTCGTGAACTTCGCCCAAGTGCTTAACAACGACCAAAGATTCAGTAATTCCGTTTAAATTCCTCGACACGGAGAATTTCTGCAAGACTGCATCGTACCTTAATAAAATTATGCTGGCTAACTAATTATTATAAAATCTTTTGTCTTAATATGTAACATATCTTCTTTCACTCTTGTAAAAATACGCGAAAGCGTAATTAATTAATAATAATTAAAATTCAGTATTTTGAAATCAGTAAAGTCACTGAAAATACAACACGAAAATGCAACAAAATTCTTATTCAATGCTTTTTAAAATAGCCTTACGTTGGGCTAAAAATATCAACAGAACTTTTTTACGTAAAATTAATTTTTCTTTCATAATGCCACACAGGGTGTTTAAAAAACGTGGCCTTCAAGTTTTTTTTTAATTAAAAATGTACTTAATTCCCTCTAACTACGCCACTGAACAAATTAAAGCTTTCTTATTACTATCAAATTATGACTTTGGTAGACTCTAATTTACCCTGCAAAAATTAAAAATAAACCTCCAATAGTTTTCAAGTTATTCAAAAAAATCGATATTTTTAATTCAAATTTACAGGGCCGTAACTTTTTAATTTGGCCGTTTAGGAAAAAAATCTTCACTATTTTTCATGTAGTTAAAGCAGTTAACGTACTTCCTAAACTTTTACGACCACCCAGTATAATAACAAGATATATTACATATAAAATTTAGTATTTTTTTAACTGAACAATTTTTAATTATAATATGATAACATTTATTTATTTTTTCGTAAAAATGTAAATTTCAAATTATCTCTATGAATTCAAGATCGCGGATGATCTATGATCTGACATCGCGGGCCGCATTTCTAGGGTTTGCGGGCCGCATTTGGCCCGCGGGCCGCACTTTGGGAACCCCTGCTTTAAATGCTGGATATTAAAATTATAAATCTCGTTTTATCCAGATATAATTTACAAAAGTATGCATATGCATACTAGTAACTCACTATGTTTATAAAAAAGACTGAACAAAAGCAGCTGAATCCTATATTGCGCTTAAAGCATAGCAAATGAGAATTATAGAAAAATAATGTTTGTATCATATTTACTTCCTCGTATTTGATGATCAAATATGTGTGGTATCATTAACATGGAGGTTCTGGTTTTCTATTTTTTTTATATTGATAATATAGGTACCTTACATAACAAGATTTAATTTTAATTTGTGTCATCCTAATTAATGCATGGAAATACAGAGTTTTTTTATAAACATTTCTCATTTTAACAGAAATTGTTGAAATGTCTTGTTTACATGTCAACAAATTGATTTTGATATAGTGCTACTGTGCTACAACAACACACTTTTTCAGTTGTTCTACGACCTTATTAATTTTCAATATTCGGTTTAATTACCAATATCGCAATATCTTAATAATTGATGTTGTACGTATTATGTAACAGATTTGCTGTTGAACTAAAATTATTATCTTGCTTTCAATAAATGTAAACATTCATACGAAAATCTAATAAGAAAATCAATTCTCGCTTACTAAATTTCATTTTCAAGCTGCCTTTTGCTTTTGTTCGTTAATTAACCTCTTCCATATGGTAAAAGGTCAACAACAATATCACAATATCCTACAGTGAATGGGTGCTTACGAAATCTTCTTTCCGGATTTAAAATTCGGTAACACAACAAATCTAGTTGTAATGGTTGTAGTCACTTTAACAAAAGTTAATTGGTGAATCGCGTCACAAAGTGCTGACGTCTGTAAAACTTTTAAACGATTTTTTTCAATTATTAGCACGTTACAAATAGGCATTACTGCTTTGTAAATCAACTCAACTGGTGTTAGTCTTTGAAATTTATTGTGTCAATATTTAAACCTACAATTATATACACTTAATGTAGGTATAGCACTGCACCCGTATTGCACTACTCTGCTGAACATTTTCGGTATGCTTTTATATGTTACAAATTATTTTGTTGTTTATACTATTTTGAACTTGCAACGTTCACACGAGTACACACAATATTGTACTGATTTTTTTCTTGAATTAGAATACATTATTTTGCGTTTGTTAGTAGCACATAAATCCAACAAAATACGACTTGTTTGCTTCTGATAAGATATGTAAAATAATTAAATTAAAATAAAAGTAAGAATAAACATACATTTAATCAGGCAGTCCATTTTTCGAAACGCCAAGGCAAATTTAGAAATAAATCACGGCTTCCTTACTAACTTAAGTACATATTATTATTTACCAAATTCCACACGCTAATCGTCGATTTTCTACGAAACTTTTACAAACTAATTTATACCGAAACATTATGATATATGCATATTAAGCACGAATAAATACTAGTTAGATAGAATTACTTGTCCTCACTTATTCAATATTCGATAAAAGCAAGACATGTGATAAGCAAATGATAACTTCTGTCTCAAGTACGTCAAGGAATGGACTTCAGTTATTGTTTTAAAACTAAACCAGTTTTAGTCAACATTTTTTTAAATTTTCATATTTACCTACTAATTGCATAAAATTAAATAACTGACGATTATTTTCAAATTTACAGTCATTAAACACAGAAATTGGTGTGTTATCTATCGTACTAATAACAAGTTTTTAAAAAATCCAGACAATAATTTGTGTATCAACAGTTTGATAACTTCCACTCTATTTTAAATGATGATCATTTGAACTGAATGAACGTATTTAGAAATATTTATGTGTAATGTATAATTGATATACATAATTTAATATCACTGTCTAATAATTATTTATTGATTAGTTGATAAAGGCACTAATTAGAATTATCATTTATTTATTGGGCGAGATCTAAAATTTATTGAAAAGATATGAAAGATATCAAGCGATAAAACATACCTTCGGTACGCCACGGTTTCGAAAACGTAGGAGGTTGTGAACCCCCTGGCATTGCTGTTCAGATGTCGATTTATTTTTATTTCTTATCCGTGGGTCATTGTCCGTTTTAAACACTAAACTTCGATGTGAAAATTAAACCAACTCCCATGAAAATTTGCCAACCTAACCTCAAAATGTCATTTTGACAGTTGCTTGTAACAAAATGGAGGGTTTATAACGAAAACAACGTAAGCATGGCCCACTTGTTTATTGGGCGAAATCTAGGCCTACGGGTGCCAAGGATCTCAACGTATTTCATGCTGAATATGTTTCGCAATTTAAACAAAATATTTCTTACTTTGCTATAATTTTTTTCATTTTGATTTAAATGAAATTATGTTATTATTAATCACTTACTTAAAAATTAAAATGTAAAAGTAATTTAAAGATGAAATTACTATATACCAAAAATTAACAGATAATAATCTAAAATCCGACTCTGTACCACATAAAAGGTCAACAGAGTGTAGATAGAAGACGGTCAGATAATCACAACTAATTACTTAATGTTATGGTACTTATTTCTAGAATTATATTTCCTTCACTTAAATGCTCTTTAAACTATGGCAGATGTGTTATGTAGACGACTATTTAAACAGTTTCCTTTAAAAATCCAAGGTTTGGGTAGCAAATGGTATTTAAACAATTGAGAGTTAAGGTCTAGCTTTATTTCAGTTAAAGAACTGCAATAAATTATTGTTCAATAAAAATACAAGCTGTTAAGGTTTATTTTACAAAATATAAATAAGAGCATGTCCTGGTTTTAATTTTTGATGTTCAGAGATATTATGGTTTATAAAAAGCAAAAATTAGAAAAGTCGAACAAAGGCAGATGAAAACAATAATTAGTCAATTTTATTTTCTATTTGCAGTTTGCCTGAAATTAAAACGTAGTAGTGATTGTCTGATTTTTTTCGGAATAAAAACCTTAAAACCGATAATCTTTTAAATATGGAATAATTAACTGGGGATTGAATTTAATATCAGCATAAAAGGCTCTAGAAGTTCTGAAAGAAACATTAAAAAGTTAGCTTAAACTTATATTATTTTTATCTCTATGAAAGTAATGGGTGTCCCAAAGGTTTAGCAATCTTGGGAACTTGGGAAGGGGTTATTAATTAAAAATACATTCACCTTAAATTGAATGACAGCTTAGTGACTTTTTAAGTAAGCCAAAATCACTTTGAACTTGAATTGAACTAATCTGAGTGCACCAAAAGTGTTAAAAATTCATTAATGAATAAATTCCAAGATTTTTCGGACGTATATTATATTTGGAGCAAATGATCAAAGAATTGTAGTCTTCAGTACTCAGCAGCTTCACAATCTTCATGTTAATTTAAATCAGAGCCCGATTGTCCACTAGACAACGTAGACTAAAACCTAACACCCAAAGAATGTAAGGGGCCCTTATTAGAAGATTAGAACTTAGTTATACTAATTATTTATGTTGTAACTTGTAACAGAACGTGGACTAAAGTATGCATTTATACCTAGCAATTTCATTTGAAAAAAAAAAGTATTGGTCCTCATATAAAAATCACGAAAAGAGGGGCCCTCAACTATAATTCGCTTTTGGGATAATCCACCCCTAATTTCAGTGTCAACAAGCATAAATTCTTAATCACTCAATGTTTAACATCTGTTAATTTACTAAATTACGTAAAGCAACAATATAACAACTAGTAAGAAAAATATGCAACGTATAGTAATATTAGTAAATTGTATTCTAGAATCTACTAACACCATCCGCAAACTCAATTTTCAACGATATACTAACAACTAACTCAGTGGTTCCCAAAGTGTGCGCCGCGGCGCCCTGGGAAGCCGCGACTTCCTCACAGCGGCGCCGCGAAATATTACACAATTTTCATAATTTTATTTTCATTTTCAATTCAATGTCCTAGGGCGCGACATCTAGCGGAGCCGGTGAAAACCACTTAGTTACTGTCACGGCCAACTTCACTCATATCCACTAACGTGTATATATGGCCGTTCCAATTCAGCTAAAAACAGGTTTTAAGAAAGTAGGCCATTGGTCCTCCCTGTGGCGACATCTACTACATAGTTTAAATGCCGGAGAGGGCGCTGACAGGAGGACCTGTCAAAAATATTTAGAAATGGAATTGGGACGGCCATATATACACGTTAGTGGATATGAATGAAGTTGGCCGTGTTACTGTTTGCGGAAGCCTCTGTAAATGGTTACTAGATGACGCGACATTAGTCTCTCCAATTTTTTGGTACTTTGTATTCGTATACAGATTGTCCGAAATCCAATCTAAACATACAAAAATTAATGAGTGCAACAAGGAAGACATAAACAATATGCGTAGCACAACAAAGATAGAATGAAATCATGGCTAGGTAAATTTTTAAACTAAAGATCTCTCGCCAATAACAAGCAAGCAAGCAAAAACATCTGTCATAGATATTGTTTGTTATTGGCGAGGATCTTTAGTTTAAAAATTTACCTAGCCATGATTTCATTCTATCTTTGTTGTGCTACCCATATTGTTTATGTCTTCCTTGTTGCACTAATTAATTTTTGTATGTTTAGATTGGATTTCGGACAATCTGTATAAATAAATGCCAGTTTCGCACGATTTTAGTGCTGACTGTTGAATTAGATTTTGGAGAGTGTATTAACTGAATATTGTTGTGATCAAGTCAAGTGAAGTTTTTGAAGATTTACTTTCTTATATGCATTTTTAAAAATGGATCGGTTTTTACTAAACAGCAGTAAACATAGTGAGAGTGAAAATAAAGAGAGCACATTGTCAACCAGTGGTAAGAGTGCGAAGAAGCGTAAAAATCGAAAATATGATGACAGCTATTTGGACTTTGGATTTACATCGACAGAAGTCAGTGGTGAAGAGAGGCCACAATGTGTTCTGTGTATGAAAGTTTTGGCACCAGAGTGCACGCTACCAAGTAAATTGAAACGCCATTGAGAAACCACTCATCCCACTGTAGTTAGTAAATCTCGTGACTACTTTAGCAGGAAGGCAAAAGAGTTAAACCAACAAAAGGGTAGTTTTTATAAGCAGGCATTAATACCGAGCAATGCTTTGCTAGCATCTTACAAGGTAGCACATAGTATAGCAAAATGTAAGAAGCCTCATACAATCGCAGAAGAACTCATTCTACCGGCTGCTGTAGATATGGTGAACATTATGATCGGTGAGTCCGCTGGGAAGCTACTTTCAAAAGTGCCTTTGTCGAATAACACCATCAGCCGCAGAATATAGCACATAGCGGAGGACCTCAATGATCAATTAATTGAAAAATTAAAAGGAAAGGAATTTGGCTTGCAGCTTGATGAGGCCACAGATAATAATAAAGATGCTCACTTGATCTGCTATGTACGGTTTATAGATGGCAATAACATTGTAGAAGACCTTCTTTTCTGTAAACGTATCACTGCTAGTGCTAGGGGGCCCAAGACTTGTTTGAGATCCTTGATACTTTTATATCCGAAAACAGTTTGGAGTTGACTAAGTGCGTTGGTGTCTGTACCGATGGTGGTCGTTCTATGTCCGGCTCTTATGGGGGATTGCAGGCTTTTATTCGGAACAAAGTCCCTGAAGCACTGTGGACCCACTGCATTATTCACAGGAAAGCACTCGCCTCAAAATATCTGAGTCCTACATTGAACCAGGTCTTAGAATATGTAGTGAATGTCGTAAACTTTATAAAAACTCGGCCGTTGAAGTCAAGGTTTTTCAAAAAACTATGTGAGGATATGGGATCCGAATACACGTCTTTGTTGTACTACAGCACTTTGCGATGGCTTTCTCGTGGTAATGCATTGTCTCGTACGTTTGAACTGCGACAAGAAATTTTTATTTTTCTTAAAGAGGAGGAACATAAGTGTACCGAACATTTTGTGAATGAAGATTTTTTGGTAAAACTAGCATATTTATGTGACATTTTTGAAAAGCTGAATGCTCTGAATCTCTCCCTGCAGGGAGGCAACATGCACCTTTTAAAGTCGATTGAACAAATTTTAGCTTTTATAAAAAAGCTAAAGTTATGGAAAAGAAAAATGAATGAAGACGGAGGCAAGGAATGTTTCCCCTTGTTAGAACAATTTTTGACCTCTAATGGAGTTGATTTCTCTCGAGGTATGAAATCCATTTTTGAAGAACACTTATCACAGCATATCACCTGGTTTGAGAAATATTTTCAAAATGATAATATCGATAAATTTGCATGGATTCAAGATCCATTTAATGCCACTGCTCCATCTGAATTTACTACTGCAGAAGAAGAGAATCTGATTGAGTTGTCTTGTGACAATATGTTGAAAACAAAATTTAGCAGCATGGAACTAACTGAATTTTGGATGTCAGTAAAAAATGAATATCTACTCCTAAGTGGTAAAGCTCAGAGAATTTTAATTCCACTTGCGACTTCTTATTTGTGCGAAGCTGGGTTTTCGGCAGTTGCTGTGATAAAATCTAAGTATCGCGCGAAAATCAATGTGGAGAAGGAAATGAGGGTTGCTGGATCCAGTTTAATTCCACAATTTGAGAAAATGTGCGGCGCTCAGCAGGCTCATCCATCTCACTAATTATTATAATTAGTTGAATTTGCTTAATTACATTTTTTTCTGATCTAAAACGTTTTATTTATTTTTACCTAACCCCTGCAAAAAATTATTGGCTATTTTGCAAAGCGTATTTGTTAGAATTTGACATAGGGCGCCTTGGGAAAATCTGGATTCAGCAAGGGCGCCGAGAATGGAAAAAGTTTGGGAACCACTGAACTAACTGATTAATGGTATGAACTGGGCAACAGCATACGTACTGCCTGGTACAAGTTAAATATGTGAGACAATCAGTTTATACTTGAGTTACAAATTGTTATCGAATGCAATCCGGTCTTGATTTTTATTTATTCTATTATGGGTTTTATCTGGTCTTTTATGATTAAATTTCGTATTGTAATGCTTGTCGAAACGAATTTTAAGTTTTAACGGCTTAGTAGATAATCACATCGTTCTATACAACCAATTTAAGTAAACAAGGATATTAATGTAACCGATAGTTTACTTTTTAATAAACTCGTTCCATTTCATCAAGTGATATACCTAGCTATAATTGACATTGGGCCAATCAGTGGCGTGCGGTGGGTTTTTTATTTGGGGAAGCGCTTCTGGTTTCCTACTAGTAGGTAGTACACATATTTATGAAAGTTGTTTAGGTCCGAAATCCCACTCGAGTTCAATGGAGTTTTTTCACTCATGTTGAAAATTAAACAAGGCCAACAAAATAATTTTCCTAGTGTGTTGCATCCCGTCAGCCATTTAACTTTATTATAAAAGTCATTTTTAAAGTGTCTAATGAATTACTTAGCAGACTGTTCAACTTTAGTTTCTAACTTTATGGATGGCATAGAATGTAGAAATAAATCACGTTTTTTTTTTGGAAACCGAAGCCAGAAAATCCTTTTTATAATATTTTGCACAAACACTGTTATATATTGGCTATTCGAGCAGGATGGTTTATCTGTTTGTGTTTGTTCCATCATAACTAGCAGAGGCATAGCACAAACACTACTGAAAATTATAAAAGGTCTGTTCGTTTGCTTACTCCAACAAATTGCGTTCGTTTGCATGAACTGAGGAAACTGTACGCTGTAGGTATTCGTTAAAGTTGACGAATATTCGTGTACAAATATATGTTTACGAACATTTGTCGAACACACCCTTCACGCATACGTGATATTAGCCGAATATTCGTATTTGGTAATATTTGAAATATGGAAAATATTCCTATTCGCTTTATTCATCGTGGATTCGTCTTCAGAAGCAGGCCTAGTAGTATTGCAGCTGCCGGGTTAATGAGTTACCATTATTTACAATTACATAAAAAAAAAGTCAGTAACCTTGTTTCGATTTTTATGATTGGGGCCATTTTGATCCGAAAGGCTAGTTTCAATTCTGTACACTTTTAAAAATTCTAATACAGTTTCATCTGTCCATTCCATTTTCAAATGTTAGTGTACTTGTTACACAAAAATAAATGGTTTAGCCTACATAATTTCAAAATTTTCCAGTTACTTAAAATTTTCCGCGCGGTACAATTGATATGAACGTAATTGAAAATTTTGTCATGAATTAGAAAAGAAGAAAAACGGGGAACTAAAAATTACGCCAGGTTTGCGTACAAACTTGTAAAATTTTCATATATCAAGATAATTAAAATCTGTTTAAGATAATGCGAGATTTTCTACTAAATAAAAAAATTAAATTATTCGATTTTGTTAAACCTTCAAAGTTGTCGTTTTGTTTTCAGTGGTGTGCGTTATTGTTAGTAACAATAAGATGCCATTTGTCTATATTAATGCAAAATTTTGACTTTGTCAATTAATTCAGAAATACATCGATTTTAAAAGAAATATGTCGAAATGCGTTCAGTTCAGGTCGAAAACAGCTGTTCACAACTTGCACTGTGACGTCACATACGCTTGCTGCAGACCAAACAAATACACCTAAAGATGCGGATGCGACAAATAGAGCGCAAATCCAGAAACAAAAATACGTATACGAAATATACAAGGGCGCAGCGCCGCAGCAACCCTATTTGGCGCCTGGTGCAAAGTAGTTTGATTGCGCCTTTTTACATTTTTTGTGAAATGTCATAATAATCCTCTCGAAAGCGTTTTATTTCCGTAACATTGTTAGCATTTTATACAAGTAAGAAATATGCAGATGCATTGTTTGCACAAATAAGATGATCATACAGGTCTATTTAGGCGCCTACATTGATACGGCGCCTGGTGCGGGGGCACCTTCCGCACCGCCCTTGCTGCGGCGCTGCAAGGGCGTTTACTCTCTCTAATCACTACGCAGATGTACGGCACGTGGGGCAAGCGATGTAACTGCCGCGTTCGGCCATATAAAACAATGCTCGACGGTTACCGTAAAGTGACGAAAGCTACGAACAAAGCTCACTGAAGTAACCGTGTATGAAGTCCCGCTGCCGGGAGACTAACTGCGCTAATTTTAACAATGACTATTCGCATTATATTATACAAAGCGAAAATGAAATAAATAATTTTAACCTACCGCTGAAACAAAAAAAAAATTAATAAATCATATTGTTTTGCGTTGTGAAAGCAAGGGAAGCGGTGCTTCCACCGCTTCCATGGACCGCACGCCACTGGGGCCAATCCAGAAGGACGCCAAACCCACCGTATGCCAGTAAGTGTGGTAGGATTTTTAAATGAAAAGTTTTGGACATTTCATAAAAATTGAAAATATAGAATGACGGAAAATTATTATAAAAATTAAGGAAATGAAAGTATTTAATGACATAAGAATTAATACAAATAAAACATACCTACTACAAAGACTGAATATGTTAGTTATCTACAGGGCATATCAAAATTTAAATGATAACTTTTAAAGGTGATAGTGTGTGAAGAGGGGTAGCTTTTGTAGAAAAACTCCGAATTTAAAAGCTAAAATAACGATACCAAAGGCATCAAAATAAAGGCAATCATGGTACGAAGAGTGGCTTTGGAAACGGTAACCTTCCATGTTGCTGGTTATGTTCCCTCGCGGAATGTTAATGGTGATATCTTAATCTTTTTCCCATAAAATAGACAATCTTAATTTTTATTTGTTCTATTACGAGTTTTTATTTTGCATTTTAAACGAATTTTAAATTTTAACGGCTTAGTAGATAATCCACCTTGTTCCTACAACCATTTAAGTAAGCAAGGATAGCACAACAATATGATAGTCTACTTGTTTCATGTCATCAATTGCTATACAATTGACACTGTGTGTTAATTCGGGAGTATGCTAGACCCACTATATGGCAGTAATTGTAGTAGGATTTTTAAGAGACGTGGACCACCTAAAAAATAATTTTGGAAATTCGATGAAAATTTAAAATATAGAATAAAAGAAAATTGTTATTAAAATAAAACACCAAAGTACTGAATTTAGAAGTATTACATGATATAAAACTAAGGCAAAGAAAGCATGCCTTAAAGACTAAATAAACAAAAAGAAAATTATAAAAACTTTTAATTAAAATTTTCGCCCTTAAGGTAAAAACAAAAGTTGTTACTTTTACGTAAGCTTTTCCAAATTATTTTGTATGTATTATATTACTTTCATCGTTACAAAATACTAAAATAATGACATTTATGTACCTTATTTTTTTTTTACCACAGACAGTACGCATGTTGCTATTTCCTTTTGACTTTGACGATATCTCAAAAATTACCGCCAACACTTGCAGCGCCGCCATATAATCGTTAAGCGAATTTTTAAAATATCTACCCAAAAACTTATTTCATTGTAATTATCAATCATTTACCTTTGTTGTCTGGTAAAAATTCCAAAACTGTTATAATTTGCATAAATATTTTCTCTTAGCATCTGATTTTCATTAGATCTGATTTGCATAAATATATGTAACACAATATTTAAACACTATGGCAAACATTTGTACTCTTTAATCAAATTTGGTTTAAAAGAGGGAATTTGTCCTACTTGAAATGTTGGTATTAAAAATTAGCAACAGAAATATAATTATGCTACCAAAGCGAATTTCATCATAAGCTGGTGGATTTCAGATCATGTAATGTACCTCCTACTACCACAGAGTAACGCATATTACTTGTCTGATATAGCCATTAAATTAAGTAACTTGCACTATTGTCACAACTAATGCATGTCATTGCATATTTTTCAATTATTTATTCATGATTCCGAAAAACAGTTTTATCACTAAAATATTTATTCTTATTTGCTATAATGCTAGGAATGCATTGTTTAATTAGTTATTGTAAATATATACGCAAAGCTTCCAGAAATCAAATCAAATATTTCAAAATTAAATTTTAATTATGAGAAACCAAAAACTTACAGCTTTCAAAAATTAATAAAGCGAATTCCGTTTTAGTTAAAAGATTATCAAGATAGTGGAAGTCCAAGGTCAAACTATATTAAATGTTAGAACATTAATAAGGCTTTCTCAAACGGTATAGCTCCTGGCGGAGTCTGTTGATAAACCTTCAAACTTTTTTTTTCCAGAAAATTAAAAGGATCTTATACTGGGCTACTCACGTAAGACACGCTCCTTAAAAACTTCTAATACAATCCAACCTACATGTTTCCAAAGCTACTAGAAATATCTGCGAGTTAAAAATAAAATTTTATACAGGATGGTCCAGGTTTTTGTGCATTAATTTTGAGAGGCGATAGAGAATCGCAAAATAAGTGTATTTTTCTTAATAAACATGCCTCCAAAAATGCACCATAAGTTTATACAGGGTGTTAAAGTTGGATTAAAAAAAAGTTTATAATTAAATATCTCAGGAAAGACAAAAGTGATCCTTTTCAAATTTGACACACTACCTTTCTATGTAAACACGCATCTACAGTACAAGTCAAAAATAGTTACAGGAATCCATAGGCGCCGATACAGGGGTTACATGTTCCTTTTTTAGAAAAGTTATGGTGCATTTTTGGAGGCATGTTTATTAAGAAAAGTACACTTATTTTGCGATTCTCTATCACCTCTCAAAATTAATGCACAAAAACCTGAACCACCCTGTATAAGTAGTAGATAAGCCCACAAATACTCATTGTTTACTTATTCATAGCTAGTGGCGCAGTAGTAGAGTGGTAATTAACGGCGCTCTCTGCACGCGTAGAACCTCATACGTTAACACACCGCCTCGACACCGAAAGGTACAATGTGATTTTTTAAAAACTCAATTGCAGCAGGCCGTATTCTGTCTTAATAACCTTAGAACTGTCTGTATTACATCAGAATACGGCCTGCTGCAATTGAGTTTTAAAAAATCACATTGTATAAGAGAGGTTATAGATAATACATAATTAGATACTTATTCATTAAAAGTGACGAAAAATGTAATGAAAAATAATTGACCATTAGGGTGATTTGTATATAAAATTGTTATTTTTTGTATATTTTTGTACTAACAATTGATAATTAATATAAACTTATTTTTATTATTGATAATATTTTTCTTAGTTATATAGTTATAGGTTTTGAACGTTTTCAGCTTGGAATATAAACTTGATATGCTATTTAATTATATATAGTCATTCTGAAGTAAGCTACCTCCCTCTGATGACATACGTTTAATTGAAGATTAACTAAGATCAACGTTATTTCTGAATTTGTAAGTTGGGTTGTCTATTCCAGTTGTTAAGGGGCGCGTCTTACGTGAATCACCCAGTATGTTGCCTACGAAATTAAAAATATTATTCAGATGTTTTAACACAACCTCAATTTATTACTTCTGAATTCGACATAAAAGCATTCCTAATAGCACAGTCTAGCAATACAGAAACTTCAAATTTGATCGCCATGGTCTGCTTTTTGTGAATAAAATGCAAATTATTTATTGCAGTTTTTAAGCTATTTCTTTCTTAAACAAGCAACAAATTCAAGTAAAATAGTAGATATCAAATTAAGCGTATTTTTTTTTTGATTTCGATTGATACCACTATCAATGCTATCAACTCAAGCGGGGAGCAGGAATCTGCATAAATACGATTTCCCATACTATTTCCCTATGTTCGCCCCTTAAGTCAAACACCCGGTACGAAGCCTAGATTTGTTTTCTTAAATTTCTAAATTTTTTGTAATTATTTGATATTCTTATAGAGTTCAATAAGATTTTCTATAGGATCTGTATTTTTATCTATAAGAAAAAACTTAAGACATACTTTGTTTATCAAGGTTGTGCATATAGGTAATACCTCTACATCAAAAATGTTCTTTCTGGAGAATTTTTAAATGTGGTCTGACTATGATTTCTATTAAAACAAAAATAAGTTAATAGTTAATGCTATAACTGAACAACAATAACAAATGCAAAAAATCTGTGCACGGCACTGAAATCTACGTAAAAATATTTATAAGTAGTCTGCATACCATTTTCAGATGTTTCTATAAAATAAAGGAGTTATAAGACTTGGTAAAATTATAGTGATTTTCAGTTTTCTCCCATAACTGTAAAATAATTTCCACCATTTAATTAGTCTCAAAATGACGCCACGATAACGTGTAATATAGGTTTTACCATAGCTTTGCAAATAACGAACATATACATACGCCTCGAATTAAGGACACACTGTACGTTAATGATTGGTGTACTGCGCCCTCTGGAGTTTGGCTCGCTGCTCGCTGTATATAATTTGCTTCCTTGAATGAAACATCTTCATAAAAATACTTACTTACTTAGTATATTATTTATCTTTAGGATTTACATACAGCTTGAATGATCTAAGACTTGTTGTTTTTTTCAATTAATTTCCCAGTATTTCTTAATTAACGCAAATAGCTAAACGTAACAATCGACAATTTTTCTTAGTGCTTCAAAGATTAATATTATGATTAAGCAAATTTATTAACAAACAAGAAGGTTACAGTAATGATTCTATTTGTCAAAGTTCGTGTTCATTTTGCGGCGTCAATGTCAAAATATTCTCAATTCTGAATGACAAAAAAAAAACAATTGGTAGTGGAGTGAGTGAACTAACTAGGCCAAATAACAAATTTGTAGTCCTTGATTTTGGTAATCATTATTTTCGTATTACTATTAAGTTGTATAACTACTACATTACCAAAGAAATTATAGTAATATTCATATAGTTCCTGTAAATGACAATAAAACTGCTTACAATTTACAATTGCTCTTAAAAACTGTTCAAGTTCACACGTTTATAATAATTTAATGTATCAATGATCATCAAGAATACTCGATTAATTCTAGAAAAAGCAAGGCAACGTAATTATATAATTCCGTAATTGACGTAAAAACTTGGAAATAATTTCCCAGATTTATAAAATTATTATTTTATTAAACTATTCAGTTAGTTGTAAATATTATCAAGACTTTGTAACTTACTTGTTACTATACATTAATAGTTTAAATGCTGAACACGTTTTTGTTCTTCAAATGAGGAACAGAAAATATGTTGAAAACTAACGTAAGTCAATGTGATAAGATTAGCACTAATCTACCATTGAAAACAACAATCAGGTGACCTCTACTTACTAAGTCTATAGTGAAGTGGATTAATTAGCAGTTCGAAACATGGCTCGAACGGTAGCAGTTCGCAATTTCTAAATTTAAACTCATTATCTGGTTTTACATAATTATAAACAAATTTTACATTTGTTCAATTTTATTTTAAACGAAACGCGTGTAAAATCACTGTGACGAAAATTATTTTTGATAAAAGTTTGTGTATCACTGCTCATGCCAATAGAATATTAAATTTTATGAACCGCGACTTGTAATTCCTGGATAGTTTTTTCCCAAATTCGATACAATACTTTCTTTTAACTTTTGTTTGAACAAAAGTATTCCATTGTTGAAGTAAAAATATGTTATTGGAAAAGCAAAATTATTATTATTGTTTAATTTAATTTTTTAAATAAATTTATACAGATTGTCCGAAAATCAATCTAAACATTAAAATTAATGACTGCAACAAGGAAGACATAAACAATATGGGTGGCACAACAAAGATAGAATGTAATCATGGCTACGTAAATTTTTAAACTAAAGATCTCTCTCCAATAACAAGCAAGCAAGCAAAAACATCTGTCATAAATATTTTATCTGCCATTAAAAGCATAAATTCCAATTCTTTTTCCGTATCGATTAGTGGTTCTTATGGCATGACATCTTTTCTTCACAATTGAATAGCATATCGTGGTTTTAAACTGCACACTTTGAATAGATGAATTAAAATGATCAGCAATTTAACCTCACTTTACGCTTTTAATGATAGATAAAATATTTATGACAGATGTTTTTGCTTGCTTGCTTGTTATTGGAGAGAGATCTTTAGTTTAAAGTTTACCTAGCCATGATTGCATTCTATCTTCGTTGTGCTACCCATATTGTTTATGTCTTCCTTGTTGTACTCATTAATTTTGGATGTTTAGATTGATTTTCGGACAATCTGTATAGTTGTTGGACTGATTATTTTTCAATGAATTTTACAATTAGCTAACAAAACTTGTAATATTAAAGTCGTTAAACCACAGCTATTTTATTTCGGAGACTGCAATTTTAATGAAGCTTGCTTGAAAAAGGAACAAATTGAAAATCTAAAATGTTTAATTAAATTTCAAATTTAGGCAGATTTTTCAATTCCTAGCAGTACCTTAGAATAAATAAAGTTTACTTTTACTAATATTATTAAAATATACAATATATTGTCTCAAGCAAAACTAAACTATTAAATATTACTACACATTGTAATTCAATTGTTTCAAACACAATCTATATTTTCAGGAATGCACAAATTTTTAACATACACACGAATACAGTTATAATGTGCGTAAAAACTTAACGGGAGATGTATGGCCTCATTTTAGGTAGTAGAAAGTAAAATAAACCAGAAGCTATATCCTTTTTAGGATAGTTTAAGAGACATAGCCCCCATCAAAATTGTACTTTTTAAACAACTTTGAAACTATCCATGCTATAAATTTCAGATTGTAGAATAGAAACAGGCCTACAAAATGTACATAGAATAATGGCACTGGCAACAAAAAAACCTAAAATCCAAAGTGTTTTTTAAAAGTAATATTTAAGCATGAATTACACCTTTGGCTTTAAATTTTATTACTTTAATTGTTGAAGTTTTACTACTGAAAACTGTTAAAAAATATTAAATAAATCCCAGTATCATGTCAAACGGTCTTTTTGTTTGATAATCTATGCCCTAGCTTTGTTGAAAAAATAAATAAATAAAAATTCGCTTAAGAATCCTCGCCCTTATTAATAATATAAGCTTGGAGTAGAATCTAGAGCTAATTAAAATTAAATATTACACCTAAATGCAATAAATGTCTGATTTTTTCTGTTATTGTAACTTAACAATTAGATATACGTTGATGGAATTTAAAAAATATTTAATTAACTCGACGTAACTTAAAACAAAATACAATTTTTGAAAAAGAAAATAAATATAAGTAATTTAGAAGCATTTGCATCTATTTCTACAGCTTTTTGGATTTTTCCTTCAAGGAACAAATTCCCCAAGCTTAACTTTAAGGAAGATTTTTAAAAATTTCCCAACTAATATGTACTTGAAAAATCAGTATCTTTTGTTTTAAACCGTAAATTTAGCTTCACCAAAGAATTTTGATTTCTATAAAGTTTTCGTTGTTCAGTTAATATTTTATTTTGTTATGATTATGGACGTAATTAAAACTATCAAAGGATTTTCGAGGTAACCAGTAACCATACGTACTGGTTTTACCAGTACAGTACTGTTTTCTTGGTCATTGGTCCTGGTTAGTTGTCAAATGTAACCAGTACACAAAATGTATTGATTTAGGAACACAAAATCAAAAATTATTAATTTATCAAAAGATCGAGTAATTAATCCTTGAAAAACCAATTTTAAATCAATCTTATTATAGTTAAAAAAATAAGATCAGCATAAAGCATACGGCATACCCCACAATATTTTTGCAAGTTATATTATATTCTACGACAGAGACTATTTGAACTATTACTCAATTACTCATGCTGTCTGATCTATTTTGAATGTCCTGGTTTTGAATTGGAAAAAATGGCCACCTTACGTTACAGTTGCTTGATATACAGGGAAATTTTCTTTTTAGTACCTATACATATACCCTATGTATACTCTTATAATAAACGCAATATATAGGCAACCCAATATACACTATAAACGTCACGTCACGTGGTGCATAAAGGTTATGTTTCATGTTTGTAAATAAAAAATAAATCAAAATAATTTTAATTCAACGATTATTCTAAAACAAAATATCAACAATACAAAACAGAAAGGAAAATAAAAACAGCAACAGTTAAAGACTAATTTTTTGAAATTAACTTAATTTGATGATTTAAAAAATTAGCATGCTGTGGCAAAAATCATCAAATTAAGTTAATGTCAAAAAATTAGTCTTTAACTGTTGCTGTTTTTATTTTCCTTTCTGTTTTGTATTGTTGATATTTTATGTTTTATAATACTCGTTGAATTAAAATTATGTTGATATTCCACTAATTTTGATTTATTTTTTATTTACAAACATGAAACATAACCTTTACGCACCACGTGACGTGACGTGACGTTTATAGTGTATAGTGGGTTGCCTATTTGCGTTTATTATAAAAGTATACATAGGGGATATGTATACTAAAAAGAAAAATTCCCTGTATAAAGCAACTGTACCTTGCGCTAATTAGGTGCCCAACGACGAATGGTCACCAGGGGGATTCGAACCAAGTACTAGCGCAACGCTAACCTGGCGCTCTATCACTGCCCCATCCTGGCTATCATATTTTTTCGTAAAATTCTCATATGAATGCCATTAGGAAAATTACATCATCATTTAATTTTTGGGACCATGAAATCCTGATAAACAATTGCCATGGTTCCAAAAATTATTAAGTTCTCTTAGTATTATGGTATTATGTAGATAGAGTGATCGAAAATAGCCGACTCTGTTCCGCTTTCTGTAGTAATATTTTATATGGCTCACATTATAAAGTATGCAATTAACTAAGTAATTATTGTTTTATTGGCAAACAAGGATAAATAATTCGTATCTAGGAGACATCCATCGAATCTAGGCATTGGCATAGTTTATGTTTATGGAAGGTCAATTGAATTTCACAATGCGTCAAAATTAAATATAATATTACGCATTGTGTAGGAATACGATTCGGAAAATTATAAAATTGTCGAATTTTGGGGATTATGGAATCTTCGTACATGTACATATACCAGGTTGAAAATTTACCAACTCCCGTATTTTGGTATTCAAACATCTCCGAAGAAAACCTCGAGACACGGCAACAATACTACTGAGGGGGAACTACTTTTAAATAAAAAGTAAGTCATTTGTTTCATAGCCCTATCTTCCAGCGTTACCTCGTTAAAATATCAAAAATGTTTAATGAGAAGGAAGATCGAGTGATACCTCATTTTAAAGGCCCCATTATTATTTACATTTAGCTACCTAGTTTAAGCATCCCGTTTTTGAGTAGCGTTATTTGAATATCAAATTTTGGGGTGATCTTTTCAAGAATACTTCCATAGTTTTATAAATTTGTCTAAATTTTGAAAACATATCGGAGCCAATAAATTTCATTTTGCATGAACATTTTATCTGGTGGAATTCGTACGATTCTGATGGAGTAAATCATTCCTTGAAAGTCCGCAAACTCCTTTAAAAGAAAAATAAAAAAGACTTTTTTGTAAGTCGTACCTACTTTTCATGGGCACCCCTAAGTTTGAATGTTAAAATGAGCGCTATTCGAAAAATGGACTCTCAAATTTAAAGACGGTAGCAAAGTGCAAATAATAAATGGTGCTGGACGAGGTGGTGCTGGAAGGTAGGAGGATGACACATATGTTTTACTTTTGTTATAAAACTAGAAACTAGATGCAAAATGTAGGTAATAAAAGAGCTTTTGAAGTGGAGTATTACTCAGTGCCCCCTTCCTATTTAACATATTTCCTACGGTGACTTCTGGAGGGTATATGATGAAACAAATGACTTTTTTTCTGTTTCGGTATTACAAAGACATTATTCTAGCACACTTTTTGATGATAGAATGAGCTTCATTCTTAAACAATTTTTGGTGACATTGTGATTTCAGGAATTGGCAAGCTGCATAAATAATACTCAAAATACATAGGCAACAATTGCTGTTCTTTAATCGATACTAGGCAACAAATATCAAACCGACTACGCAGCTCGTGTTCGAATTTCGGACTCGTGCGCGAAAAGGTTGCCTTCTATAATTTGTGTTTTAATCTGTATGTTCCTTTTCGCTCCTAGTGGAGCATAGGGCGTCCGGAGACGTTTCTTAGCAAGGTTTATATTGCCATTAGTTTGCTAAACTTAATGACACCTTTCTTGTGTAGTTTACTGTTTCTGTATACTATTTTAATTTTATAAGAATTCAAAAAAATATCTTTAAAATGATTACGGGTTCCATTAATTGCAACAGTATTTTTGCATGTTAATATTCTATATTCTATGCCCCATATTTTAATCAACACCCTATATAATACCACAAGTAGTGTAACTTTGCCAGTCATATTTTTTGGTTATTAGAAAAGTTTATTCATTATTCATTGTTTAGCAATTTCTAGAGCGGCCATGATAACAAAATCGCGAATTATAAGCGAACGATTTTGACACAATGTCATAAGGAAAAAATGCTTAAAAAGCAACAAATGTGAGTACTATATTCGAAAAACACAATTTGAAAAAATTATATGAAATTCGACATGACTATTTCACAAATAAAAATCGTTTTTCTTATAAACTAAAGGTCAGTGGTTCCATTCCGATTGAAGTCGGGCAAGATTTTTTAATGTGGAAAATCTAAAACTTTGTTCTCTTTCACATGCAAAGTAACAAGTAAAACGTGTTGGATTTGGCCTGTTATTGATATGTTAGTTAACAATTCGGCAAAATTTTAGTCAGTGTTGCCAGATGACAGGGAAACTTATCAAAAATTAGGGAATTTTGTAATTTAAAACTTTACATTTACACACCACTAGACAGCGATTTTTTATTTTAATATCAAAAAATGACCAAGACGAACTATTATTAAATACCTTAAAGTAATTTGAGCCACAAATAGTTGGGAGTATAAAATTTTTCTTTGCCGTACACGTTGGGAATGTTACAACTGTTACAAGTATCCATACAGATGCACGAGACCGTACAGCAGAAGCCCTTTTTAAAATTGTGCCTTGGACAGAAACGGCAGTAAAGTAGAAAATATTTCTGGAGTTTCATCTGATGAGAGCTAATGTAATTGTAAGAAAAAGGAACAAGCAAATACCTCATGCCATTGACATGTACACTATGTACAGAAGTGGCCAAATTATTAGCAATTTCATAGTTTTTGAAAGTAATATAAGTTAATTGAATAGTTCAACTATTTGTGGTATGTAATATGTTTATTAAATTACATTTATTTATTTTGAAAATATATCTCGTCTATTATAAACAGGTTCTGTATAATATTTATACCGCCTTCCAAAACAAATTCTTGAAATTATTGCTTATGTTTTTGTATTTAAAATTGAGCAGTAATCTCTTGTTAGGCAACCTTGAGTAATATCTGTTCTGGCCGAAAATAACAAAATTCTGAGAATAACTGTTGGTAACTAAAGTTTTGTTACAGAAGATAGGTAAGAATAAAGATGTGACCTCTCGTAAGTGAGCAAAAATTGGATGTGCTTTTCACCCAAAAGCAATAAAACAATAAGTCGAAATTAATAGAATCGTGGTTGCTATTTTGACGTACTATGTGACAAGATTCGTAGAAAAATTAAAAGAAGAAAAACAAACGGGCTGGTAAATGGGGAGAAAACATTACACTTCGACCAGGATGAACACTATTCTGTTACGAAAAACTTGACTAAACGGAAAATTAACATCGACAGAGCTGCAAGCTATTGCCAGAGAACACGGTTTGGAAATATCAGTAATAAGAAGACTTTTCGATTCTGGGTTAAAAGCTAGACTACATACAATGTATATGATTGAATTGGCATTAGAAAAAAATGTGATACAAATCAGCACAGAAAAACTTTTTTTAATTAATATCTTTTAATTTATTTGTATTCTACAAGGTTGTCAGTGACGAGACAATCATCTCCACTGTTGAAAAAACCCCTATGTTAGGAGAGAAGCTAGAGAAACATTAAAAAAGTAATGTGTTGTGCAACATGTAAAACATCCTACCAATGTCTTTATTTCGACTGTGATATCCATGTATGGAGCATTAACAGTGTATGCTGTAGAAGGAATTATGAATGCTCAACAGTACGGGGAAGTCGTTAACAACTGTGTAATCTTCATTTTGATAGAGTGGTTTCCAAGTGGAGATGAAAGTTTCATACAGATGGTCGATATACGGCAAAAATTGTAACAAAAAGGCTAGAAGAAAATGGCATCAGAAAGAATGTGAAAAAACAAAATCCTACAAGCAAGCAAACCATGCATTAGAGGTATGGCTAATGATGAAGCTATTAGGGAAATGCCTAGAACTGTCATATTTATAAAAGAGTCGATTATGTTTGTATTTAAAGCACTTAAACACCAAACTCTACTAAGAAATGTAAAATTGCCAATAGTTTGGCCATGCTTGTATTTGCCACTTGGCAGCTCTTGGTTTTGTTTCTCCAGTTTGGTTGTCAAACAAGGTCCTTACGTATTTATCATTACTTATTTTTTATTTGAAACATCGGTTCTAATAGATAGAATAAACTATGGGAAAATTATATAAATTTGTGAGAATTTGACAGGGATTTTGATGCTTTATGAAGAGAAAAATTGATTATACGGGTTACATTTGTAATCTATCTGGCAACACTGAGGGTGGGTTGCACAAAACTTTTGTTAAACTAACGAATGATCAAAGAGCATCGATTTCTGTTTGCGAATGTATTATTTGCCTTTTAAATCCAGATTTTAGGCAGTTATCCAAATGATTCCCAAGCCTGGCAAACCTCATAATAACCCGGTTAACTACCGACCAATTAGCTTGCTGTCAACTGCTTCTAAACTCTTAGAACGCATTATCCAATGCCGTCTAAAGAGGTTTCTCGACAATAGTGGCATTCTCCCGCAGTTCCAGTTTGGCTTTAAAAGTGATCATTCTACCTCCCACCAAATTCTGCGGTTAACTGAAATAATAGAAACTGGATTTGAAAACAAGAAACATACACTGATAGCTTTCCTAGATGTAGCTAAAGCTTTTGATCAGGTGTGGACTAAAGGACTGTTATATAAATTGCTGGAAATAAACACGCCTTCTTATTTATTAAACATAATTAAATCCTTTCTTTCTGAAAGAACATTTCAAGTAAGAGTAAACTCGCACTTTTCATCAACTCGAAAAATTAGCGCGGGGGTCCCACAAGGATCCATTCTGGGCCCTATACTTTTTAATATTTTTACGTTTGACGTTCCCACTACTCCCAACGCTGACATAGCTATGTATGCGGACGACACTGCCATGATATCAATCAGGCTGCTAATAGTCTTCAAGAGAGCGTAAATCGGCTAACCTTATGGTTTAATAAATGGTCAATGAATATCAACGCTGATAAATGCGAAGCAAAAATCTTCACACTTCGTAGACCTTCTGATCCTGGGAACATCATAATTAACAACTCTACCATCAACTGGAACACGAAGGACAGTGCAATTCGATACTTAGGAATCTACCTTGATAGGAAACTAACATGGAGCTTCCACACAAATAAAAAACTATCAGAGTCCTATGCAAGATTAGCTATGCTATATCCCATCATAAATAGAAAGTCATCGCTCAAATTAAGTTGCGGAATCCTCATCTATATGTCACTAATTAGACCGATCTTCACTTACGGATCCAGTGTTTGGGGTGCCACATCGAGAACCAATTTACAAAAGCTCCAGGTGTTACAAAACAAAGTACTACGCACAATCACAAATGCCCAGTGGTTTGTTAGAAATTCGCAACTTCACAAGGAAACTGGTATCCCAACAGTTGAACAATTTATCAAGAATACGTCTAGAAAATTCTATAACAATATTGATCAGTGCAGTGGTGCGGTACATTATCACATTGGTAGGAGGTCAATTCATACCAGACTGAAAAGAAGACTACCTATAGATCTTCTATCTAGTGAAAGTGAATAATCCTTCAGCAGGTATTGCTGTGTCGTATGAAACTCGAGTGTGCGCAAAGAGTGTTCGGTCCTAAGTGACTGAAGTTTGTGAAACGATATCGCTCTAGTGATAGAGGCATACATACTGTCACGTGTTTTTGTAATTCAACGTTATTTTAGGATTTTTAAGTCATTTTAAATTTATTTGTAAATTCTTTAGTACGGCCCTGTTCCTTATTTTAAATTTCGTATCGATTATTTCATATTTGCTACAGTTTGATTTCATTATGTCTGGAGGACTATTAAGGTTAACGTATTTTGGCACGTTCTTCATTATAATTCTCAGAAGTTTTCAAAGTCACATTCGAAATTGCATCGTCGTGAAACATTTCCTTTGTTCAAATCCTAAGGTGACCTAAATTTTACGCGTATGATTGGCGACGCTGACATCATCTTATTGCAGTTAATGCAGCTAATCTAGATATGCTTCCGGGAATTCCCCTAGATGCGGGCTGTGTCAATTCAGCGTTCCACTCCCCTCTGCCTTCTTAGTGCCTTCAGTGCGTGGAAGATTACCAACCATGCTAGACGCCTTCTTCTAAGACGCGGTGCCGTATTTATCGTAGTTAAGGGTGGGTTCTTATAATGAACCAGGAAGGCTTCCACTACCGGTGATTTTCTCGTGGAGAAATCACGTTATCGACTTTGTCGGATCCATAAGGAATGCCAATATAATTCTGGAGTGAAATAGAATCGTGTGTGAGGAAGTTTTAAGTGACAGTGTTGTCGGCCGCCTACACGTTTCCTCCTCGTGAGGGATTAGGAAAACCCACCACTTTAGGGATTACTCCTCATCTTGTTCCTGCACCCGTTTTCGAAGGAAAATCACGTCCATCACGCACTCCCTGGCTTACCGTTAACTCGCCAGGTAAAGACTTTTTTCTATATGCTGCTCATCCTGTTTTCTTCGTTTTGTTTTAATGTTTTTAACGTCAGTTTGACTTTCACGATTGCCTCTTGCTCGCAGGCATCTTTCAGCGTTTGAAGTTAATAAGTACCGCCTTTGTCATTTGTATTTTGTGTTTTGATGTGCAACCTTTAAAGTAATGGTAGACATCTAGCTTATCTATTTTGTCCAGTGACATGTGGTGAAGGCTTGTGAACCTCGCCTTTGGCGGATCCATGGTCACATAGCAATTTGAAGGTCTCTGGCAACTTGGTTAACTAGTTTGTTGTTCTGATTTTTGGTAAAGTAACGTAGCGATTTTATTTGTATTTGTCAAGTTAAGGTATTTGTGTAATATGTTGCATGTAAAATTATTGGTGCTTATTGTTAATTTGTTTACTGTGTTATTTGTGTCTTCCCATCCTGTTCTTTGTTTGGAATTGAGGGACTTAGCTTGTGGATATTTTTGCAGTAAGTAACGTAAATACAGTTCCCTCAATTCTCCTTTCCCGTAAAGTAAGTCTCGTATTTATGAATTGTTTTAATGTAACGTAATAATTTTCGATTGTCTTTTGCGTAATGTTTGATTGTCATTTTTGTGTCTTTAAGTCATTAAATATTTTATTGTCAATTCAGTTTGGTGTTGTCATTTGTGTACAGTGCTTCCCGTTTATTTCAGAGTATTTTGTGTTCAATGTTTGTTTTATGATTTACGTGTATAAAGTGTTAGCCTGCCTACAAGATTTAGAGTTTTGCAGTAAAGTAATTTCAGTCAAGCAAGGTAAGTCACATCTTGCGCAGGATGCAGCTAGAACGACGACCCCCTTTTTTTTTCGAGCCCCTGGGAACCTTCCATGATGGGTTTCCTTCTTTTAGATCTCTGGGTGACTTTAGTCATGGTGGCGCCCTATCTACCGTTTACGATCATCCCCTTTTGAAGGGTTAATAGGTGTTTTGAGTACTATTTTTAGCGAAACGAACCACCCATCTTCACTGCAGTCTAGCCGAGTGCATTCCGGATTTGACATCCCCAATTCAATGTCGTAGTGTGCGTTTGGCACGTGACAATACCTCCTTAGTCATATAGACGCTAATTACTTGTATATTAACACTGCCATGTATAGCACTAGTGCTGAGCTGGCAATAGTATAATTAAAAAAAAAAAAATCCAAATTTCGATTCGATTTTGTTCATTTTGACGAATGATTAATTTGACAAAGCCGTTTAATCATGTTTTAGTCAGGTGGTGTAATAACCACATCAGTTCAATGCGTTGAGATATTTGGCATCCGCAAGCCTTTATCTCACAGATTAAATAAATATTGTTTTATTATTACATACTAAGGAAACAATTACGAAATGGACACCAAAATATTATCTTATCATACAAATTAGTTGGTCACGTGTTTTATTCTGAATTTTGATTAGCAGATCAAGAGCGGCAAAATTTTCTTAATTAAAAATTTCACTAGTATTTCAGGCAAACACCAAAATTTCAAAATTTCATTGCTTGTTTCAGTATGAGTCAAAAACAGTTTTTCTTTTTTGTAAATCTCTCTGCTGTGCAACCTTTGAACCGGTATACAAAAGAAGACTAACTATTCATAGAAAATTCGGATTTTTATCGATTAAGAGCAGTTTTATTGGAAAAAGAACATATGATTCACCGAACACCATAATTAAATAACAATAACAACGAGAAGATATTATTCGAGGCGTTAATTTTGATAAAATAATCTTGAAACAAATGTTTTAATCAATATTTAACTGCGAACGTTAAGATTAAATGGTCAATGTGCGTATTTACTTTGTCCAAGTTATAATTTGTAAAATAATATTTACGTATAAAAAATGTTTTTCCCATTATTTATTAAATGATACATTTAGGTAATGGAAATTTTTGGCTTACATTGCAGATTAGATTACGTATTTGTATCTAGGGTTATAAAAAATATAATTCCTATTCTTTAATGCTACCGACTATTTTTCAAAAATACTTTGCAAGGTTTTTGAATTGTCACGAACTGTCGCAAGAAAAGAAGAGTAGACTAATTCGGGGTTCTAATTTTCAGTGTAATAATTTTCAAGGGTAATCACACATTTACATAGGAAGATATCAGAGAATTAGTTTAAATATTTAACTTATCGATAAAGGTTATTGTGATTTAAGAACAAGCATACATAAAAAAGTTTACCTACCGTTTTGTACAGGGTTTCTTTTGGCATTTCCTGGTTTTTCAGAGGTATCCAAGTTGGTTAAAGGGTCCCTGAGGGTTTTAAAACCATTAACAGTTTTGATTTTAAGGGATTCATTCGAGTTATTAGAAAGTTTACGTTTACGCGGTAGTTTAGGATCGGCATCGTCATTACTGGTACGATTAAATTTTTCTTCGTCAATTTTGAGATCATTCGTCCAACCGAAATATTCGTCGTTATTGTCCATGCTACTATCGCTAGGAATATTCCACAAATCTTGAGAATTTAAGGAACGGTCGCTAGCAAAAATTTGTATATTTTGATCGTTTTGGCACAATTGGAACTCCATAATAACGAAATTATGGGGTGTACGGCTTTTGCCGGGGAGTATTCATCTGATTAACTGAGGTATATTTAGTTATATTTCTATCGATATGTTATTTACTATTCAAGTCCGGTTGGTAAAAAGTCTTCGATGTAACGATTAATTACTAGGGCGATCTCTAACGAGCTTTTAAAGCTTTTCTGTCTCTTGTCCTTCGCAACAAAAATTCGAAGGCACTTTTGAACTAATCGTGAGAAAAATCGATTTAGTTCAGGTTTGCACGTCACGTTGCTTTTAGAACATAACGAAAAACGAATTATACAACTTTTTGATCCCAGTAGTTTCCTGTTGACGACGGCTTTGCACAAATGAGTTGTGGATGTTTAGCATTTTAATTTGTAAATAATGACATTCAATATCCATTTAGCACAATAATTTTAATAAGCCGAACAAATAATGTGCTTTTTTAGCGTAACACAAGGCCACGTTTACACAACCAACTATTAAACCGGGTTTAATTGTCGGGCCTCTTGAGGCTATGCTCGTAGATAAGTATAAACTTCATTTGGATTTGCAGCTTCGATACACTCTTTTCACTAAATTATAAATATATCTTTTATACTTATACCGAGAACGAATGACGTGAAAACTGATAAAAATGCTTCTCAAGATAGCACGGTTATCACTTATCAGATTTTGAAGCGTCGCAATGCGCGCACACGGTTTCTACTTAGAACAAGAAATTTTCATACTGACGATGACATGAAGATATTCAGTCAACTGCCCAACGCAACAACGATACAATGTTTAAATTAGCTCCAATTTACAAAGTTCCATTAGAACGTCTCGAATTGGAGCTGCGTAACGCAAACTTAATTCTCGTGTAATTTTAAGAAGTTGGTTGTGGAAATTTTACATGTGGCCTCATGAACCCTTTCAGCTAAAACAATTTCGAGTAATTAAAACCGCAAATTTAGATGTCAAAACGCGATAAATTTAGATTGTCGGACTTGATGATTTTATTGTTTTTTTTTAAATAGTTTATTAAACCCTCTTTTTTTCTCTCTTGGGTATCCAGAAGCCTGATCTTCTGTGAAACGTGACGAAATCGACGATCGACAGCTTCAAAGGGTTTCTCCGGAGCTGATATTTTGAGAACATTCAGTTTCTGTAACAAAAAAGTGCGTTAAAACCACACAAATCATATTGTAGTTTTGAAAAATTAAAAAATATATAAACCTTAATAAAATAGATATATTAATTAAAACAATCCATTAATTTACGCTTACATTAACCAGTTCACTGGGTTTTTGTTTACATTGTTACATGTTAGTGAAGTATAGATATTGGAATTGTTATTTTACCTCACGTGAAAATTGTAAAAGACATTAACCAAAGTTAACGTTTAACTGATAACTAAGGTTACCAGATGTAAAAAGTTCGTGAACCAGACAGTGATAACTATTTAATCTACTTAAACAAAGATATCAGTCATCGTAACCTAACTTTAAAAAGCCCAAAATCGAGGTAGTAGGATTGTAGATACTGTAAAGATTACCAATATCCACACCAAATAAGAATGCCTTGCTTTGAAAAAGGCAGCAAATATTTACAAGATTTGGCTAATAAATTTGACATTTTTGATACAAGAAGTATTCGCCACAAATTACCAACAAATTTAGTTTTCCGATTAAAATATGTATTCCAAATCCAGTTTGAAATTCAATCATGTGGACTCAAATTAAAATTTGATTTTTTAGTTTTACTTCTTTGGGTTTCGATGTCAGTATAAATCTTTTATTTATTTGCATTTTAAATATCAAAAACTGATCCCTTAAGACTAAATGTATGTGGATTGTTCTCACACCAAGCCCCAGATTCAAAAATTCACTTAAAATTCCATATTTCAAATTTCAACTTCACACAACTATGAAAAAGTTATAATCCGATAACGGTGGACGACTGGTAATTTTTGAGCGATTGAAAATTCCTTAATATTTCTTAGGGTTTTGATGCCATTGTAAACCTTTTACTCTTTATTTCGGATTTAAATGTCTCACGTTCAAGCTGAGTACTCAAAATTATTATCTAAAAGAATTTAGAAACTAAGTTTTTAAGAATAACAAATACGCGTGCATTGATCAGAGATTCAAATACTCAAATTCGAGTTTTGGATTCAAATTGTTCACTCAAATTCGATTTGTAAATATTGAAAACCTTTCAAATTTCAAACCTCTGAATTTTAATTCCGAATTGAAATTGTTCAGTTATTAGAATTCACATGTGGATTGAAAATTATAATCCAAGGAGAATTGAAAATTCATGATTTCCTATTATCGATAAGTAAATTTACTTTTTTAATTTATTAAATCCCTTAGTAAGTAGTATATTCAGTGTACTCATATAAATGTGTAATTTTTCTCGGAGTTTCTCAGATTAACGATGATATATTTAAATTTTAAATCGAGCATTCGAGCATGGGTCAAATATTTAGAATCCAAATCTGAAGTTTAAATTTCCAGAAAAGTTTCATCAAAGCCAATTTAATACTTCGTAACTGAAAATTACGAATCTTCAATCTTTTCGGAATATAATTTTCAATCTACTGATTGAACATAATGTACAGTTGTCGCCAAAACAAACGGGTACACCTATGTTTTCCTAATGTAAACTCACCTTTTAGAATAATACGTTAGTAACCTGCGCACGCATTTAAATTAACTGTCACATTTTTCGCGCATGGGAACGTTTTAAACAATACCAAAATCATAAAATATTGTCACTAGATCTATGTAGGTGTACCCGATTTTGTTGGCGACAACTGTACCTGCATCCTAAGCGACGACTGAAATAATTAAATATGTATTGTCAGGAAAATTTCTTCAAAGCCAATTTAATATTCGTCAATTGAAAATAACGGAATATAATTTTTAATCCACTAGTTGAACATAATATATTTGAATCTTAAGTTAGGTACAACTCTAATTGTAAAAATGCAGCCTGGTGGAATGAGGAGGTGAAAAATGCAATAAAACAAAAAAAGCAAGTCTGGAAAAAATACTTAGACATAACAAATGATAAAAATAAGAAGAATGTCTTTCCTCAGTGGCATACAAAACATTTACAAGAATAATTGAAGAGAAATTGAGAATACATGTTGAAGGTTGAAGATCAATTGGAAGCATTTATAAAAGGCAGACAAACGGTAGGTAATATCTTCACATTAAGAAAAAATATAATAGAGAAAAGAATGCAGACTGGCGAACAACTTATACTTACCTTTATAGACTTAAGGGCAGCCTTCGATACAATATGCAGGAAAGCTCTACAAAAATGCCTCAAACAACTAAATGTAGGTACCAAAGAAAATAATCCAAATTATGAACTCACTATACAGGGTGATTCAAAAGTATTGTCATTAATTTTAAGGGTAGGTAGAGCATATCAAATAGAACAACTTTTCTCAATAAACCATGTGGCGCAAGTAAACGGTAAGGGCGGAAAAAAATTAGAAAGATCAATACAAAAATTGTTTTGGGGTCACTAGAATAGTGGAATAGGTCAGTTCTGTTTACATTTAAAATTTAAATTTATCTATCGTCTTTCTTCTCCATGCTGATAAAAGCCCAGGTGTGATGTGACGTAGCTTAGTCAATTCATTCTTGGCTTTAAAAGTGCACTGTTTGAACGCTTTAATGGAAGGTCATCCTAACCGTATGACCGAATTAATTGACGTTTTAATTTAAGGGAAAGCTCTTCAAAATGCTGTTTGTGTTATGCGTGTTTGTTGGAGGAACATTTTCTGTAAGTCCAGTTTCTCTTTATTAACAACAATAAAGTGAGTTAAGCAAGACGATACTCTAAGTCTCCTACTATTCATTATAGCTATAGATAGAATAATAAAAAACGCTAAGAATAAAATAAAAGGACTACAGACAATTGTAGGATTCCGAAAAATGCAACCGGTATGCAGATTGTGTGGTGATCATATCGGATACCAAAAGGAAAATGCAGAAGCTACTAAATATATGGACAGAGGAAATCAGAAAATTAAAATGGAAATAAATCTAAATAAAAGCAAAGTAATGATTATTAACAAAGCGGAGAAGGATACGAACATCGACAAAGTTAGAAGTAGTCACAACGTTTGAATATTTGGGATCTAAAATGACAAATCATGGAAATATCGAAACAGATATGTCTCACAAAACCAAAAAGGCGACAAACATATACTACGCCCTTAACAATACAATTTTTGGCAAAAAAGAAATTAATGATAAAACTAAGTTACTAATATACGCAAGCGAGACAGGGGTTCTACAACAAAATTATGAAAGCAGAATTACAACTGTCGAAATGAAATTTCCGAGAAAAATTGCTGGGAAAACAAAAAAGACCACATCAGAATTGAAGTCATCAGAGACCAACTTCAACAAAAACAGATACTAAGGAAATACGAAGATAGATTATTAGAATGGTATGGACATGTGATAAGAATGCAAGATAATAGAATACCGAAAACGATAATGGAATCAAAATTAATAAAGAAAAAGAAAAGAGGGAGACCCAAAAAGACATGGCTGAACGAGATAGTAAAGCGAAGCGGAACCAGAGGCAAAAGTATAGAAGAACTAAGAAAAATAGCAAAGGACAAGAAAAGTTTGAAAGGAGTGGATTAGAAAAAGTTAAAAATTCGACACCCTATGGGTAAAAGGATTTAAGAGAAGAAGAAGAAGTTACAACTGGAATATTTAAATATGGAATTAAGCACGATTAAAAAAATATTATGAATCCAAATTCGAAGCTTAAATTTCCACAAAAGTTTCGTCAAAGAAAATTTAATATTTAACAATTGAAAATTATGACAGGTTTGAGCATGACAGATTTGAATCGCCTGAACTATTTAAATCTGGAATTAAGCATAGCTAAAATATTTCGAATCAAAATCCGGTGTTCAAGTTTTCAAAGAAGTAAATTTAATCATCGAGATTCGAAAGGTACAAATTTTCAATTCAGAAGTTGAACGTGACGAATTGAAATCGTAAAGGACGACTAGAATGTTAAAGTAAAATCGCACAAACCAGAATTCGGAGTTTAAATTTTCAACAATGTCTTGACAAAGTAATTTTAGTATTTGACAATTAAAAATTGTGCATTTTTAGTTGTTCTCATTTTGAAATCCGCAATTTGAGAATGATATATCTGAATTCTAAGCGACGAGTGAATTATTTATGGCGTTTGAATCGTCAATGACGAAAGAATTATTTAAATCTGAAATCAAGCATGATCAAAAAATTTCGAATAAAAAACGGTCTCATCAAAGTAAATTTAATACTAGATGAATTTTGATAGCTCAGCGATTTAAATCTAGGATCAAAAGGGTAAAATTTGAGACTTAATTGTCTTTTAATAAATAATAACAATTAATAATAAACTTAAAAGATTAGATTTTAAAATTTACATTTTTTTAAATTATAATTTTTAGTACACGGAGCGGATGGTAAACCAATTTGAGCCCAAATTAACGAATTAAGATTCAAATCAAGTATTTTCAAAACCTAAAGAAAACCTCGAGTATTTGAAAGCTTGGCATAACTTAAAAATTAATCCAAATTTGGACTAAAAAATTGATTGAAATATCAAAAATTGGTTTGAAAGGCATATTTTAAACAGCAATATCGACCATACACATACATACTAAACATTTGGTTAGATGTTTTGACATATTTTATATACGGAGTATTTGCAATAAATTATCAGTAAGTTGCACTCCGATGACACACATTACATTACTTGTACCAATTATTATTATAAATCGTATTCGATCTATTGGCATATGGTGGGCGTAAACCAGGATTGATGCCAAGTGCAAACCTCTACATTCTGAATCATGAGAAGTTTTGTCCACTTACATAGTGAATTGGACTACATTTTCAGAATTTCTTGGCAAATAACAATAGCTTGGAAATATGCAAAGCCTTTTCGTTGTATTATTTACCCGCAATGCAATTTTTCCTTTTGAACAGACAAAATCACGATTTAAATAACGAGAGACGAAAATACGGAATTAAACATATCACATACGATAGAACAAAATATTGAACTGGAATCAAAGTGTCAAGCTGTTGAACTATGAATTACTAGTGATTAATCTTTAATTACAAATTACAATAAGTAAATAAAAAGTATTAAGATAGCAGATAACGACAAGGAAAAGCTGCTTTAAGTACTACATGGAAGTGAATAATATTTACAACATCGAATTTTTTCCTTATAAGGACCGAAGAAATCCTAAGGCTTTTCATACTTAAGTAACATACAAATGTTTTGTAAAAAAATGAATGACATTATTAAGTCGAGCTAGGTATACGCGTTTCAGGAAACAGGAAAATTATATAAAACTAATTACACTTCATCTCATCTCCTAATAAAAATTGTTATTCTTTGAAATAATTAGGCCATGATGTAGAAATATTTTCAGAATGTATGAATATAGTTTTAACATCAAACCAAATTAAATAATTTAAAATCAAAGGGCCCGCTTTAGGTTACGGCTTAAGTTGCAGCAAATCTTGCTTATGTCCTAATTTAAGCTGGCGTAAGTCAATTTTTAACTTAAATCTGTACTAAAATACCGGCCCTAAGGGAAATATTTCAGTATATTTTTAAGCAGAAGCTTCATTTGCATTGGTTTAAATTGTGAATTACGTAAGGTCCGTTAAGGATAAGGTTCTAGTTTAAGCCAGCTCAAAGCTTCTCATTAAACTTATACTGAAATACCGGCCCTAAGGGCAAATATTTCAGTATATTTTTAAGGAAAAGTTTAATTTCCAGTGGCTTAAATTGTGAATTAACTAATGTTTGTTAGTAAGTGTTAAGTTGTAGTTTAATAAGCCACCTTTAAGTAAGTTTCTCACTGAGCTTGGATTAAATACTGGCTTTAAGGGTGAATATTTCAATATATTTTTAAGCAGAAGCTTAATTTACATTGACTTAAACGGAAGCTTAAATAAAGTCCGTTAAGGCTTAAGTCCTAGTTTAAGTCGGCTTCTCCTTAAACCTGTACTGAAATAGGTACTGATCCTAAGGATCTCTCCATCTGATAAATAGACCTTTCTGATATTTGCTATGGAAACAATTTCATTATAATGGTTACCAAGGAAAATATATGGAAGTTATACTCATTATTATTTATGTTAACACATGGAGATCGATTCTAAGCGTTACAGATTCTCACCTAATTTTACCATGAAAACAGTCTTTATAAGAAGTAAATGTAATATGTAAATCTAACTGTAAACAGTCTAAACCCATACCCATTTTTCAAAATATGCGAAATCTAATCAATCTATCTTCTTTTCAAAATCTAAACAATTGAAGTATGAACAATAGCCTGAATTACGAATAACTTCCCACTTTTTTGAAAATATACCAATATACGAAAGACGATCAAACTTAACACTATGTTTATTTTAAAATGATTTATCGATATAAATCTTGATTATACGGGTGTTGATAAGAATCCCAGAGAATAAATTGTTTTGATTGCCAAGCGTTGAACTTTGTTGTTCGAACAATCAATGATCGAAGTCACGTTGTAATGTGCTGAAAAACAAATTTACAGCTTCAGTTATTCAGACGTAACGTTGCGTAAATGGCCAGAAACAAATATCTCAAATGCTATTCGGAGATATTCTGCAGAATTTTGGTGTATAAGTATTAAAAAAAAAAAAATTAAGGCTATGATCCCCTGAATTATTTAGTGAAGACAAGTTTGTAAAAATGTTAGGTTTAAAAGTTTAACGCCTGAAATATGGCGATAAAAAAATCGAATTAAAGAAAATATAGAATAACCACGGCAATCGTGGTTTACGTTTTAGTTTTTCATCTCAGTGACTCAATTAGAAAAAGGAGTCACAAGAAATAATAAAACCATTGTAGGTATCAATAAAACTTTTGTTTTTATCTAGCTATTTTACGGTTTTCATATCCCCACCGTGACTTGAAACCTTAAATACGCTTTACTCGCTTAAGCTCAAGGTTTCAATAAACTTTTTTCACAAAACAATCCAAGGTTCTTAAACCTCAGAACGTACTTAAAAACCACTCGGTATATTATTAGTTACTACGAATAAAACTGAAATATTCATGCCGTCGTGGGAGTTCCATTTAAATACATTTAAATAAATAAATTTAAATGAAATACTCTGTATACTATAATTTCATGTTCAGATAAAGCATATAATTGGACGTTGAAAAATGCATAAATTATTCTTGTAGTTGTCAGAGATTTCAACAGGATGGGGTGCTTTCATGTTTTGCACGAGATATATGACCATTGTTAAAACCATCAAGCAGGTAACTAGAGAATTTGCACCAAGAACATGGGCAATCGAAAATGCAGAGGGTATAAAAGTGACTGAAATTGCCAAAGTTCTAGATGAATGAAGAAAATACTGCGGACAATTATTCGATGATGTGGAAAGGCCACAAAGCACAACACACGTTCAAATCACAGAACTGGAACCGGATATCCTAATCATTGAATACCATGAAAAAGCTAACAAATGGAAAATCTGTAGGTTCCGATAGAATATCTTCAGAAATACTAAAAGAAATGGGTGGAATTTTTACTAAAGAAATTCACAGAATTTACCAAAGAATATGGCAACCGCCAGTTGGCCAAAAGACTGGACAACCTCCACCCTCATACCACTTCACAAAAAGGGTTCAAAAACTAATTGTGGAAACTATAGGTTAATAGCTCTGATCTCTCACACGAGCAAAATATTGCTGCACATCATCAATGAACGGCTTAAAGCATATCTCTTCTGGCAAATCCTGGAAGAACAAGCCGGGTTTGTGAAAGGCAAAGGGACGTACATACGCTCCTTATAGTCCCGATCCCGATTTCGCCCCTTCAGATTGTTTTTTGTTTGGCCCGTTCAAGGAGGTATTACGTGGAAAAAAGTTTGAGGACAAAGATTTTTTTGCCGCTGGAATAAAAACGTTAGTAGAACAGAGGGACAAATTAATAAATGTTGAAGGAGCATGTGGAAAAGTAGTTAAAATTGTTACGTTGTTTAAATAAACCACATTAAAGTAGTGACCGTTTTTCTCTTTATACAGGGTGTCTCTAAAAGGTCTGTACAAAACGCGAGCACAAATTCCCAAGGCTAAAATATGAGGATCTAGCCCAATTTACCTTAGTCCAAAAGTTGATAGTTTCCGAAATACGGGGTGTCAAAGTTATTATTTTTTTAAACTTTTTTCTAAATATTTATCTTAATAATAGCAATATCTGCACGAAATTTGGTACTTAGGGGTTTTTTAGAATGAGAAATCGAGATCTGATCACAGTTTCCATGTACATTGCAGAGGGCGCCACCAGCAGCCAGCAGCACTTCGCCTACATCTATAGCTTCATAACTTTTTTTGTGCCTCGGTACATCGAAGTCTCGATTTCTCACCCTAAAAAACCCCTAAGTACCAAATTTTGTGCAAATCATGCTATTATTAAGATAAATATTTACAAAAAAATTTAAAAAAATAATAACTTTGACACCCTGTATTTCGGAAACTATCAACTTTTGGACTAAGGTAAATTGGGCTAGATCCTCATATTTTAGCCTCGGGAATTTGTGCTAGCGTTTTGTACAGACCTTTTAGAGACACCCTGTATACTGAATGGCCCTCGTACTTATGCTTTGTTGAATATAAGAAAGCGTTTGATAGCATTAAATCGAATACATTAGGGATAATTCTCACGAAAATGGGAGTACCGAATCATCTTGTCACTTTGGTCAAAAATCTATATCAAAATAGTAAAGCTAGACAATCATTTCTCAAATTCTTGCGATATTAGAAAAGGCGTCAGGCAGGGATGTATAAGTACTGCCCCCCCCCCCCTACTTTTTAATATTATGGGGTTTACAAATATTTAAAATTTATTCACCTGATAATTTAGACAATTTTTGGGGAATTGTGAGGAAGTACTAAATCGCATCTGATTCCGATTACAGGTTAAAGTTATGTTTGGAAATATATTATAGTTTGTGTAGTATACCTACTCTTTCTAGTAAATCGTTTATTAATTTCTTGTTATTTTCCTATTATTTCTTAAGTGCAGTCGAGTTTGATTATTTATTTTTAAAATATTTCAATGGAAAATCACAATAAACGTAAAAAGTTACTAACTTCAGTACTAATGAACGTGTGGCCTTAGAACATAAACAGAACATCCTCATAAATGTTTTAAACGACTCCAACATTCAAGATTCTGGAACTTTCCAATTTACGTTAATAATCCCCGTTATAGCGTAATACAAAATGAGTATGATTTATTGAGCCTTTTGGACTTTTTTAAATAAATCTAGAAGGAAATTATTTTCTCTTTGATGCAAAGTATCAGAAAAATCTAATATTTTTCCAATAAAAAATACAATATAATCTTATAAACTATCAAAAAAAAAATGGAACAAATTGTAGAAAAATATAAATAATTTACATGATAAAAATGTTATACCTAAATAAAATCCTGAAATCAAGGAAGAAAAGAAAACTAGAACAAGAAAAGAACAATTCATAATATTTAAATAAATCTAATTTTAATATAATAATAAACGGTGGCGTTCTAATTAGTCTGGATATTAAAAATGTACAATTCTTATTTCTTTTTCTTCTTAATACTATAGTATGATCAGAAAGTCTTTGCTGTCGAATTAAGAGTGATCTCTGAATTTGGTTAATTCTATGATTTTTACGTCATTGGCATTTACTTGACATCTTTTAAAAGTGAACAGATTGTAACTAAAAATGTTCCAAAAAGATATTTATTTGTAATTTTTGGTTGCAAATCTCAACTAAACTTTGTTTACTTATAAAAATGTTGTTTATCCTTGAAAAGTTACTTTTAATAGAAGTATGGGAAAAATGGGTAATAACGTAAAAATAATAGAAGTAAATAATTTCAGAGATGACATGTAATTTCCACAGCAACCACGATGCAAAGACTTTTTGATCATACGATAGTTAAAACGGAATTTTCCATAATATTTTTTAATTTATCTTGAACAAGCCGAGTGGTTAGAATTTTCATTTTATTAGAATAGTTAATTACATTAGGCATATAATTTTTAGGTAATATACTTCGATTGGCTAAAATCAGTTATTTTGTCTTTGTATTTTAGAAAAGCCTTAGTTTTCAAAATATTTTAGCAAATTGGTAATTTTATTGAGTTGTTGCAGGGCACCATACTTTTGAACTTTTTTGATGCTTCTCAAATATTTTGAAAAAACGTAAGTATTTTTTCATCCTATATTTAACCACCGCATGTTTTTACACCTAATTTTTTAATTCGTTTCAAACTGTTCTATTACAATAGTATTACCATTACCGCTTGTAACTTGTAACCAAGCCGAAAGCACTAAAATATGTAAGATAATGAAAGCGAAATTTCTTTTGTGCAATAATAGAATTTACGTAGTCACCAGAAAACTTCCATTTATGTACAACTCATCTGTGTAAAACAAGATTATTGTTATCTCAATAATTTAAAACACCATGATTACTTTACAGATATTACGTAGATTAATGTGTGCACTACTTACAATTTATGTGACGTTAACAGACAAAATTCTTTTATTTATGTAATATTATTACACTTTGCAGATAGTAAAATGTGTGCCTTGAATTTAACATAATTTTATTTGCATTCCAAATGCTAATCTTAGACCAGTTTCTTATTAATATTTTTTTCATCACCTCAATCGTTATTATTATCGCACAAAAAAACATTAAATTATTGTCTACAGACCCATAGAAGTTATACTGACCTATATAACTTCATTTGTACAATTGATTAACAAAAAAAACCTCAATAAATTAGATTGTTAACACGCAACAATACAAGAATAATTTAGTTATAAAAGTATGGCAATTCTAACCCCATAAATAAAATTTTTGATGTTTAAGAATATTTCCATTGTTTATAAAATATGCTACATGTGTAAAAAGCGTAGTAATTTAATGCAATAACCGGTATTATTGCGGTTTACATATTGTTATTTTGTTTATTCATAAGATTACGTTGTATGTTTTTTATTGCAAAAATATTATATGCTAAAATTTGTGATTTCACATTTTTAACGGATAGGTTTTTCCATAACTAGATTCGCGCATTTTTATGGAATAAATGTAAGTTTAAAGTAACTGGAGATTTTTGGCGAATAGTTGCAAATTTAAAAATTATATGAAAAATATGTTGTGATTAATAATTAAAACAAACTAAACTATTAATCCTCATTCAAAATTAGATTCCACAGATGGGAAAATAATTGAAGCAGTGCTTTACAAGCTCAAGAGAAATATTTTCGAAACATGAAGTGTTTACAATTTTAGAAATTAAGTTGCCAAGGATTCACTTCTTTGGGGAAATGTTAATGAATTATGAAATTAGTAACGGTTAAAGCTAAATTAAACTGTGAATCAATTGTTGGAAGATTCGAATCTTTTTGAAGTTTTATGTAACATTCACAAATAAACACATTGTCATTTTTAAAGTTTGTTCTTTTTTTCCAATATTCTTTGCCCACTCTGAGTACTGACGTTTAATTTTAGGAGTTATAATTTACTACGCAATCGACTCAAACGTCTACAATTTTATTCTATAGGTAAATTCCGATATTAAGGAAATGCTCGTTTTAATATTAGAATGTATTTAAAAACAAATTCATGGGATATTGACACATAGAAAATACTTTACCTAATTCGTTTTAGAATTTCATCAATTTGTCAGAAAATTAAAATATGGTCGAAAAATCCTACAAAAAATATGACTTTTCTTTTATCGAGGTTCAACTTTATAATATGAAATATAGTTATACAGTGTGATTATTTATTGTTCCATCATAGGGATTTACATGGTAAAAATCGTACCTCATTTTAATGGTTTTTCTGTTGCGAATTTTAAAATTATTTTTAGCACACTTTTAGTTTACTCCAGTTCTGATAATTTTTAACATGTAAAAAGCAAAAATGTTCAAGATAAAAAGCAAAACCGTCGATACATTTAACTTATTTTATTTCATTTTGAAGTTATAGTCGGTTCCGCAAACGATGCGAAGTTGTAAATCAAAATTAGAAGAAATAGTAATGTTAAGTTTTAAGAATTTTCGGTTTTAAGTAGCAAATGACAATAGCAAACCCTTGTAGTAATCCGCTTACCTTCCGCTACCTGGCTTCGCATCGTTTGCGGACGGACTATAAATAATTACAAAACTCCTTCAAATTGAAAAATAAAAAATATTTACTTCTTATTCTCAAAATTGCTTCAAGTAGAAATAAGAGATTTTCATGCGAACACATTATTTGTAATAAAATATGTATTTTCCCAGCTCTCCTTTAGGAGGAGCTGGAGACCCTTCAGCGTCCCTTTTATCATCTACTTCGGGTCTGCCTAGCCATGTCAAGAAGGCCAAGGTCACCGTTATTCCTAAGGTGTGACGTGCTATGCACGACATCGCCAAAGATTTCAGACTTATCAGTCTGACTTCCCTCCTCCTCAAAACGTTAGAATGTATGGTTGACAGGTAGGCACATTAAAGATAACACCCTTATCACCAATTTGTCGCACCCGCATCAACACGTCTATCTAGCAGACAAATGCTTGTAGACGGGAGTTCACCCTTCCTGGACATTGAAGGAGCCTTCGATAACACATCCTTCAACTCCATTAGTCGAGCATTAATCATGGCTTCGACACTACCGTCGCCAGATGGGTTAGAGCCCTGCTGATTGAACTGAAAATACTAGCGTCGCTTGGTGGTGCCACAGTGGGGACCTCGGTGAGACGAGGCTGCCACCAGGATGGTGTTTTATCACCTATGGTGGTGCCTTGTCCTCGATGAGCTTCTTGTGGAACTGGAAGCCGCTGGGTATTATGCGCAGGGTTATGCTGTTACGGTTAGCAGATTAACGCAAGGAGCACTATCTATACGGCAGAAGTGGCTTAGGGCCTGTCAGTTAATCCTATTACAGCCGAGCTCGTAATGTTCACTAGAAAAAGAAGATTGGAAGTCTTCATGGAATCCATAATATTTGAGACAGTTTTGAGAATCTCAAATACCGTAAAGTAACTGGGTCTAACCCTAGATACTAAGCTTGTCTGGAACAATCACATAGCCAGACACATAAAGAGGGCATGTCGTCGGACCATCGGCATCACATTAGGCCTGTCCTCTCAAGCGCTGATGTGGATCTACACTAGGGTGATTAGACCAGCTATCACTTATGGTTCACTGGTGTGGTGGCCCGCAACTACAACACGACTTACACAGACGGTTCTTACCCAATTCCAGAGGCTAGCAAGTTCTGCTATCACAGGGGCCGGTCGCACCACGCCCCCGGCGGCGCTGGAGCCCTTCTCAACCTAATGCCCCTCCACATTGTGATTGAGACGGAAGCACGAAAGTCGGCCTACAGACTGTTAATCAGCGGCCTTTGGAAGGGTGATGGGAACCTGAAGGGACACATTCAAATTCTGTTTCGTTTGATAGAGTATGGCTCGCTGCTTCGTGGTTTCAGTGATATAGTGTCTCCCTGCTACTCCTTCATCAGAAATTACGAGACAACTATACTTGCAAGGGACGAATGATCATTACTGCCCAGGGACCGCATCAGATCTTCTGATCTACTGTGGTTCACAGATGGATTGAAAACAAACACAGGCTGCGGTGCTGGCATTTATGATGACCGACCTAAATGAGATTGTCTCTTACACTAGGCAAGTTTCCTTCTGTTTACCAGACTGAGGTCTTTGCAAAACCCCGCCAGATGCTACCAAAACAGGCATATCTATATATGTGCCAACAGTCAAGCACAGTTAAAGCTTTGAGCTCTATAAAAACCAAATCAAAACTGGTTACGGAATATCGCTGGGCCCTGGAAAGGCTCGGTTCAATCAATTGGGTTTAGCTAATCTGGGTGCCCCGGTCATAGTAACATTCCAGGCAGCAACGAGGAGGCCGACCGCCTTGCCAAGGAGAGCTCCTTGGCACCCTTTTTAGGCCCTGAACCTAAAGCAAGCAATTAAAGACTGGACTCACTCTCAGTTCATCTCATATTGGGCTAAGAAAAGCCAAACAACTCATCGATAGACCTTCAAAAGCTAGGTACGAACAGCTTCTTAGGTTTAGTAAGAAGCGTCTGAGGATAGTCATAGGCCTCCTTAGGGGCCATGGCCTCTTTAAAAAACATTTGCATCTGATGGGCCTCTCGGAGGGCCCAAGTTACAGATTCTGCAACGAAGCAGATGAAACCTCTCTTTATCTCCTTTTGCGATGCGACTTCTTCTGAGGCATCGCCTATTTGGTGCCGGTCTTCTTGAGCTCGACGATACACGGAACATCTCTATGGACAAGATTTTGGTCTTTGGACTAGGTGCCGGCCTGCACAAAGGCATCCCATAATTTACGGCGAATGCACAATGGGCCTGGGGCCTGAGCTCTACTACTTCGCACCGCCGAAAGAAGAAGAAGAAACATCTATTTAATGATTGTAGTATTATTTTGGTGGCAGTGGAGAAAGTCTATCGACTTCAAAAATGACAGTTGACATAGCATTTTATTTAAAACATTTTTACTCCTTACATTTAAAAAACCGTTACAATTGATAAAGGATGACGTAAGCTAAAAGTTAACAAATATTATTTTCAAAATCGCAGTGGAAAAACCATTAACACAAGATAAAGTTTCTGTAGTTTGTACCATGTAAATCCCTATAATGCAACGATAAAGAAACTCACTGTATCTGCATAGCATAACCAGAAAGCCTTTGGTTGCTGTAGAAATTAACAGTCATCTCTAAAATTATTTACTTTTATCATTTTTATGGCACTGACGTCTGTCAAAAATTGTAATAAACTCTAAAAAAAGTTTTAACAACTAAATATATAAAATTCAATTGAAATTTACAGCAAACAAATTACAGAAGATGCTCTTTTTGAAACATTTTTAAATACAATCTGCTCACTTTTGAAAAAGGGTAATTCCACAGCAACCGCTATCCGAAGATTTCTTGATCATACCATGCAATTCGCCTTCACATCTTTTATTGGCAAAAAAACGTTACAATAATTATAATTTCGTTTACAGATCAGCAGATCAACAGTCTAATTAGTTTCTTTTTAAGATTTCATAGTACGTCTTACGATAATTTTTGAAAATTATGATGGATGTCGATTATTGTTAAAAATTTGTGTTGGTTAGTTAACAATTTTGATAACATTGGTGAATCGAGTAGAATTACAAATTCTTTAAAATGTTTAATCAACATTATTAATTAATTATAATATTAACTGACTACACTGATATAATAAATAGGCGATTTTGTTCTTTATTTGTAAATCGTTGAGAAAGTGTTCTTTATTTGTAAATCGTTGAGAAAGATACTTGGCAAAAAATAAGTTTACTATTTTATTTATTTAACGTAGAAAATATCCGATGTTCTAGAAGGGCATAAGGATGAGAAAGAAAAAAGAAACATTCAAATTACAGGCTCCGTCTTGGGTTTAAATTTAATGATAGAAGCAGGGTTCTACATACAGATGCACGATAACCTAATGTATTCATAGTGATAGGAAATAAATGTTTAATATCGTAAAATACTATGTTACAATAGTTTAAAACTAAAATTAGTTGCCATACCCCGTGTCCACAGGGTTTCGCACCATGGAATCAGAGCAACGTTAATTTATCCCAAAGATCAGCTCTTGCTTTTACGAAAACAGCGTAACAACAAACCCTATTATATTTATTTTTCTATGGCAATAAACGATTAAGTGGCATTCAACTTGACGTATGGTTTGAAACAAATCAAGTCCCATTTGAATTTATACTAAAATCGTCATGAATATTTGCACTGCGGAAGAAAAAGTTCAAATAGTGAAATTGGTCTACACAGGAAACAGTTACAGGGAAACGTGTAGACGATTTGCAACGACATATCCCAACAGACCTCGTCCTGCACACACTACTGTTGGAAGAATCATACGCAGATTTGAAAATACTGGTAATGTTTGCTCAAGATTTGTAGCACCTGATATCATTAATCCTGCGGTTCATGATCGTGAAATTGATATAATGGCAGCTGTTCGTGCTAATCCCAACATATTAGTGCGGCAATTAAGTGCAGAAAATGGGTTAAGTAAAAGTTGCGCACATAAAATATTAAAGAAACAATAATTTAAATCGTATAAATACAGCCTCATCAAGAACTGCGGGAGGGAGATTCCGAAAACAGATCTGCATTTTGTCAAATTATGATGGATAAATGCAACAATGAACCTGATTTTTGAGAAAGAGTGTGCTTTACTGACGAATGTACGTTTACTTTAAATAATCAACCACATTCTCAAAATTTTCGATATTGGAGTACCGACAATCCTCATTTAATTGTAAAAACACACACAATATCCACAGAAGGTTAATGTTTGGTGTGGAATATTAAATAACGTTGTAATTGGACCTTATTTTATTAACGGAACGTTGACCGGAGAGACTTATTTAGAACTTTTAACTGAAACTATTTGTCCTGCACTTGAACATGCAATTCTTGGAGATGAGCGACCGATATGGTACCAACACGATGGCTGTCCCGCTTACAATTCAGCAGTAGTTAAATAATTCCTAAACAATACCTTTCATGAAACCTGGATTGGACGTGGAGGTGCAATGGTTAGCCCGCTCGGTCCCCTAATTTGGCAACGAACGATTTTTTCTTATGGCCTTACTTAAAATCTAAAGTTTACTCTTCTCGAGTTCATCCTAATTTTAATTCTCTTAAAGATAAAATTACCGAAGTGTGTTTTAATATTAGTCCCCGATTGTTAGATAATGTTAGACGTAATTTTTATGATAGGGTAGGATACTGTATGGCAGTAAATTGAAACTTATTTGAACATTTAATTTGAATACTCCAGTTGTAATTTGTTTGGCTGCGAAATTGATTAAATTATTTATTTTTGATTTTTGTGTATTATTTATTACTTGCAAATTCAATTTTAATGGTCAATGCTTAGCAACCGTTTGACTATGGTGCGTAATTTCGTGGACGCACGGTATACGGTATAGTCCTTTTCATCTTTATTTGGATCAATAATTTTCTGTCAATGAACTCTAACTTGGTTTAAGTTGTTAAATTCTAAGGAGCATGTTGCTAAATATTTCTAAAGGTTCTTAACAAATGATTCAAGAAGAACGCATAAATTCAATAAAATTGAAACAATTTTCAGAAGAAAGCTGAAACACCCCAAACGTTTTATTAGAAAATCCATTTTCTACGGCAACAAAATCAAAATCCAACGACAATACGTCGTTTCAATTGTGGTGAAAACGGTCACAAATTCTTAAGCAAACAGAAAAAAGTAAAAAACCAGGAAGACTTGCTGATCCATACCTACTTGGTGTTTTAAAAAGAACTTAACTTGAGAATTAATCAAAAAACATACACAAAAGTCAATACAAATTCATGTGCGCATGTGGATATAAATAAAACCCGCGTTTATTACATTTACATTACTGTAAAGTGATAATTGTTATGAAATCCGTACAATTTCTACTTTGTTTAAATAAATGATTTTAAAACCAAAACGCGTAATTTAGCAGTTAAGTTCTTAATCTTCCAGTCATGGTAATCAATAATATACGTAAAGACCAGCGAACAAATTTATTTAATCAATAAAGTATAAATTAATAATGAAACGAGATAAATTAAGAACTTCTTTAAGGTATTGATAGATACCGCCATGTTTATGAAATTCAGTTAAAAAAACTGTATAAAAAATGTTCTAATCCAATAATAACTCAATATAATTAAATTTTCAACAACCACAAAAGGCGAAAGACTATAAAATCATGTTAAACAGTAAACGAATAACTAAAATCAAATTATTATAAATACAAGATTATTAATAGATTTGATAATAAAAAGGTGAATTACTTAACCTGGTTATGCCAAATCCATTAAAATTCTTTTGAAAGCGTTAACAATCTACAATAAATCTCGGTTTATGAAAGAGGATAATCGCACAAACTGATCCATTTAAAATCACATCATTACTAATCAAAACCAGTTCCAAGTTTCTTAACAAAAACTTCGACGCGTGTTTTTTGAGTTCCGTTTTTTGAGAATAAAACACCATTTCGGAATTTTCCACTGCGAATAATAAGTCCGTATAATGAACCTGTTATTAAGTCACAATTCTTAAAACGCTTCGGTCTTTTTAGACAGACTTAACACAATGTATTATTACAATTTATGAAGAGTTTAATTGTAAAATTTATCTTGCGAACACGTGGCGGACATGAGAAGAGGGACATCACACTGGCATTATCCAAAACCAAGGTCTCCAATTATGTCGTCTTGCAAATCAACTTTACTCACTTTGTTTGAATTTTAAATATAATTATTTATTTGTTTATGTATCATGAATATGCAGCAAAACGATCGTTCTTTTATAATATGAATTACAGCAAATTGATTAGGACGTCCGCATTATTAATAGTTTACACTGAACTGGCTTCGTGATTCACGTTATTACGTAAAAATTCTAACGAACTATTAACTTACCGCAAAAACTACCGGCAAACGTTAAGTTATTAATGAAATTGGGTTCTGTTATCTTTTTAAATTATGCGATAAAAGGGAAAATTGATAAAAAGTGTGTGAAGTACAATATTATACAGGTAGGATGATAAGAACAATTAGAACAAACATTAATCAATAATTCAAATCAGGTTTATTGGCCATAAATGCTACCGAAGGGGTGATTTAAAAAAAACGCTGAAACAGCTCAGGGTGGGCCAAAATCAAAGTAATTACAGGGTATCTTAATAACTATGATGGATAGGAAAACCTTGAGCTAATTTTTTGAGATTATATTTATAAAATTAGAAATTTTCTATCCTTTGAAATTTTTGTGTTATGAAAAGAAAATCGATTTTTGTAAACATTAATAAAATAATTTAAGAACGGTAAGTAACAATTGTTTTGACTTTTTATTCCTCGTTTTATCAGCTTTCAGAATATAAATATTTTATTACTTATGTTCGTCAAATTCCGTTGTTAATGTTATACCAATTAATTGTCGGTATATTTTTAACTAATCCTTAAAATAAAAAATTTATTTTTCAAAATTATAGAAAATCGATTTTCTTGTCGCAAGATAAAAATGGAAAAACATGGCAAACTTTTAATTGAAGTTATGTAATCTTTTCAAAGAATTAGCCCAAGGATATCTATTAGTTTCTTTGTTTTTATTATCCATCATGGTTATCAAAATACCCTAGAATTTAACCCACCATGTGCTTAATAAAATTTGACGTCAAATTAATGTTTTTAAAAAGACTTTCCTACGGCCTTTTTTAAAAACAATGCAGAAACAATCAATCGATAATTCATTAAAATAGAATGACACCAAAAATTGCTTACTTTTCCCTTTCTAATGATATAAAACATGATTTGCTTATCGTTTACTCTTACTGCATTTTTCAATCTGAAAGTTATAGATAACCTCGAGTACTGCAACAAAGAAAGCAGCAATTGATTGTAGTAAATTTATGTTAGAAGGCGATATTTTGTTTTTATTTTTCAAAACATTTCATTCGACGAACTAAAACTTTTACAATTTTTCGAATTCGATTTTCTATATCAACCATCTAAATCTTATCGCTTTAATTTTCACCTAATAACTTGCTAATTGTAATTACAGAATTTTATAAATTTGAAACTTTAAAGATGTATTATTAAAATTTTAATTTTTATACATATAACTCAAAGGTTTAAATGTTAAATTCAAAACTTCTATTTTGGAAAATGGACTTGATTTTTGATTTTGAAATTATTCACAGAATTGTTTAAGCTTTCCATTAGAACAATTAAATTCAATCAATCATGAAATGCTGAATTTCCATCCTACAACTAAAACTACAAATTCCAATTTTTAAGTTTCAGAAAGGGGCTGTTCAGGATGCTTCAAAAATTTTGCAACAAACAATGTTAACTTTTCTTTCTTTCTTTCTTTTCCTTTTACCATCTTATACCTTTACAGTGTCGAGGTCGAGGGGGTTAACTTTTCTAAAAACGAAAATTTTACAAAAACTTTCGATTTTTTAATTCTTTTCTATTTTCTTGCCAATTTTCAAGGGAGATTAATAAAAATTCGAACGACAAAAAATTAGATAGGGATAATAGTTATTTTAATTTTCATTTTTAAGGGTTTGGTAGATAATTTGTTTATCAATTTCCTTGAAGCACTCACTGAAACTACTAATGTGGTAAATTTATTAGTAATCGTTATTTATGCGACAAGTGAGTAAAGTTCTATTTTTTCAACGAGCAATGTGTTATGATGCTTTCAAAATTTGTGTCAATAACGCTCTGGATTTTAGGATTTAAGTTAGATGAAAGTTGCACTAAACATTTACGGGGGTCTTTCTTCGCAATCAAAATATTCTTTGAACATCTAAGTATAATTTTAAAAAACGTAGAACCTTACCATAAAGGTCGTCGTTAACAGTAGAATAAGCATAGTGGCTCGATATGATCATAGAATCTTAACCAACGTGGGTGTGCGCGCGTGTGATATGAGCCGAATGCGAGTGTCGTAATACGCCCGAGTGAAGAATAGCCAATATTCTCACGTAGAATACTATACTTTTTAATGACTTTTTGGTGCAATTTTTACACGTTGAAAGACAAGTGTTACAATGACCCTTATTGTAATATGAGTACAGTTGGCGTAAACGAGCCGTAGGCGAGTTTCGCAATGTACGAATATTACAACTCGTCATTGTAACACATGTTTTTTATACTATTTTTCCTATTTCGCATAATTTATTTTAATTTAAAAAATTAATATTAACTAGAAATATTAAATGTCAAGGTTGATAAGATTGACAGTTCCAATTTGAAATTCAATTAACAATTTATTTTGACGTTTAAAAAAATATAGGGTCATTGTGGGAACAGTGAATCTACAGTACACAGTGAATCAGTGACGTATAGGGTTAAAAGAATAACGCGATCGTGTTGTCTCTTTCCCACTAGTTCACATTCCTAGAGCCTCTCTGTTTACTCCAGCTGTGACGCCGGTATAAGTTTTCACACGTTTTCTGGGAGTGCGTTTTTGTTTTTTATGGACCAAAAAAAAAAATTCCATGTAAGTTTCATTAGTTATTCTTGTCCTAATTCTTGAAAATAATCTATATGTTAATATTTGTATGTAATAATCATTCATTGAGCATTATTTTTATGATATACCCACTGCTCAAGTCGGTGTTTAAGTTAGTAAATGAGTTAACAAAATCAAAATGGCGGGAGTGGTACACAGTGAATCTTTACAAACTAGTACACAGTGAATCAATCCACTGTGTACTTTTATCGTGATTAACTGTGTACTTTTAAATTAAATTTTAAATTTCTGAATTTATATTTACTTGGTAAGGTGGCAGGCAAATTTGTTCCTAGAATTGATAAAAGACTGGTATGGGTCTGATATGCGTACTAAGCTAATGTTTAAAAATTACAATAAGTACAAATTGTAATGTTCTGTGATTACATTAATTACAAGCGATATTTAAATGAACATTACTGTGTTTTCCTTACATAAATCTTGTGATTCTCTGTGTACTTTGCTGTGAGTCATTGTGTACACCCCTAAGTACACAGTGAATCATTACCCACTTTTTTTTTAAACATTTATTACCTACTCAAACATCCTAATAGTCCAAGGAGGGATGTCTTAGAAGAAAATGTTGCTAAATGCCAGCATTGTACACATTTAAGTTTGACTTGTACAATATGCATTTACGAAGTTATATGGCACTGAAAAAATGGTGATTCACTGTTCCCACAATGACCCTATCCGAAAATTAATAATTATTGTTATCAAGTTAAAAATAAATACTTTAATTTTAATAAAAAAAATACATTTCACATCACTACGTAATTATTTTACTATAAAATAAATTTAATTTCAGTATTTTTTCATATGCAATAATGACAGATGTGTTTGACATATAGACTCAGTTACCAAAGTTACAGACAATAATTCCCTAAAAGCAGTCGTACAATCTTTTTATTGTAGCACTGTTTTTGATAAAAAATAATGGTGGCACATGAGGTACACGTGCATGCCTCTTAGATAATAATGCAACTATGAATTAAAGAATCTACAGCTTCATTATTGGCAGAAAACCGTGAGTAATGGTTTCTACAGTTTCTGATTGGGTTCAGTCTGCGAGTTGTAAGTCATAATTCAACAGTATGAATGATGTAAGCATTGTAAGCCATTATTTAGCAGGAAATTGGTATATAATGGACATATCATTTAATGGTTATAAAAAACGTCTGTTTAAAAAAAAGTTTTTTTTTAATAGAAACTCAAAAATATGCCTGGCATATTCAAAAATATTTAAATTGTGAAAAACGGAAAAAATCGGGTCGGTAATAGTTTTTGACAATTTTTCATAATAAATCGAAATCACCAGAACAATAAAACGTTTTCCATTTATTACAAACTTCCACAACCGCACGGTATATATACATATTTATCTTTGTTGAGAAAATTTGTTAGGGGTGCACTGAGGGAAGAAATGTTTGTTTTGAAAAAAAATATATCAATTATTTTGATATGTTTTTCAGCAAAGGAATTAATTTAATTTGCTGCTGTTCACGGTAAACAGGGTGTTCAAATTTGGTTTTCCAGAAGAATCTACAAAAAGTAAAGAAAAGATAAAACGTTATTTACTGTAAGAAAACGAAAAGATCTTTGTAGCTTCACAGGTTAGTTTAACCGAAATATATTTCCTTAAAATTCAATAAAATTTATAAAATCAGCACCAATTTCAATTTACTTTCAAATTTCATCAAAACGCATTTCCGAAAATTTTAAATAACGGTTGTAAGCGTTTAAAGGTTTGAAACTTTTTGATTGTTACCTAATCAGTTGGTTATGAATTTCCAAAAGGATAGTTCTGTCAAAAATCAAACATTTTTTCCATCAAAACGATTTTGGTTTTCAGTACATACACATAAAACTGAAATATGTTTCGTCACAACCGTTACAAGTAAGCTTTTGTGTAATCAAAAACAGCGAAGTTTTTTCAACTTTTGAAAGCTTAAAACAGCACTTTCACAGAATTCTGCTTCGATAATTAACTATGCAAAAATATATTGCTAAGGAAAGACAACCCGCTGCTTAAAATACAAATTTTAAATAAAAATCCTTTTGAGATGCTTTCCAAATTTTAACACATGCTCACGATTACTTTTAAGTCAAACAAAGTGTTCTATGATTTTTTATAACATCCAGCAATCTAAAAACCTTAACATAGAGAAAATCATTAATATTTTAGTAAACACAGGAGTTTTACAGTTCAATATGATTAAAGTCTTTGCTAAGCAAACGAAGAAACAGGCTAGAAATTTCACATTGCAGTATTGAAGCATATCACAAATATAAACAATCGATTGCATTCTTAAAAACAAATTCGAACGGGTGAAAGATAGCATGTTAACTCCCAAAATTTATAAACGTCAGATTCTCCGATATGAAATGCTATTAAAAAATTAAGCGATTTTTTAATTATAGATTAATGACTTACGTCCCTAGAGAGATAAATTCACACTTACTTCTTTATTGTTATGGCAATTATTAAACAATGATAAAATCAAGCACCTCCTTTAATCACAACCAAGTGGCAAATGCAACTACTAAGTCGGCAGTGCAATAATAAATGCTATTATTACCGAGGATAATGTTTGCAACACGAGCGAGCGAGCAGCGAGCGAGTTTTGCAATTATCCGAGGTTAAAAGCTAAACATTTTCAAGCCGTATTGGAAAAAGAATGTTTGATACTTGATAATTAAAATTTAATATTTTGTCTCTGTAAACGAGTCAGACGACAAAATTGTGTTCTTATAACAGAGTTGTTGTTATAAACATTGTCGCTATAACCAAATTAAATTCTCGTTACGTCTTACGAAGCAAAACGGTTCATTATAGCCAAGTTTTCATAATAATCGATGTCGTTTATTATATTTATAGAGAAGGGTTTGTGAGACATGCTTCTATAATGCTACTTTTTCCAAAAAGTTTATTCTGACCCTTATAGTCTTATAATTAAATCAACCCATGCTATAAAAGTTTTTTAATCGAGATTTCTTGTGATATCAAACTCAAATATGCAAACGATTTTTGTTAAATTTGTTGCAGTTAACTTTGCAATAAACCTATGTAAAGCACCGAAAAAGGAGCCTTTTAGATCTTATAAAATAATAATAGTGGGAGGCTGTGATTTTTGTTACATAGCTGGTATAATTAACGCCCAATCCACAAAATTGTCAACATTAAACAACCAAATCAGTGAATGATATCAATTAGAAAAGATAGCCTACTCTAATTACTCGTTTAATCTCAGAGTAACCCACATTAAATATGATTAGTGTCCCTGTAATAGATGATAAGATAACAAAATTCATTCTGTTTGGTTGGATCACTTCTGCGTGGTTTAGTCTAGTTATAATTTCTAAAACAAATTGCAATGCAAAATGCTAATGACAATTCATTAACGAATGTTTTTATATCAATTGTATAATAATAATAAATAATGCATCTGATTACTTAAGTTTGTCACATTTGATATACAGGCTGACCCAAAATACAAAATAAATCGATTAAAACAAACATACCTTGGTGCTCCCTTAAGGGGTTACAGGGCGCTGAAGGGAAGTTTCGATTATTTTTTATTATAAAGCTATTACATTTCAACACATGACTGGAAACAATTGCTGCGATAATTAGTTTGCTGTAAAAAATAAAAATAGGAATTTTGCCTTTAATTTTCTAAAGAAGCACCAAGATGTACCTATTTGGTTTGATAGCTTAATTAAGATTCCAGGAATTTAAGGTGTTAAAATCTGTTCTCTTTTTGAACGCCCTGTGTGAATATAATCTTTGTCAATATTCAGAAAGGAACCACCTTAGAATGTGGAACCAAAAACCTACGATAAATGTTTGCTTAATCATTTTACAAAATCTAAACGATAAAATATCCCCTTTTCCAGCGAAACAAAATAAAATCCATTAGAATAAATTACTAATCACGTTAAGAAACTCTGTTGACGCATAAAGCTAATTATTCTTAAGAAAAAAGTTCCTGCCATTTAATTAACACCGGAATGTTCAAAACATGCATAGTTTAGAAAAAAATATAACGTCACACCATTCATATTTCATTCACATTTCCATAAAGTCGCCAAGTAACTTTCGATGCTTAATTTTATGATAATTACATGCATTTTTAATATATTACTCAGCAAATATAAATTAAAAAACAAAAACACAGACATACCTCGTTTTAGTAATTTGTTACGATGGACACGTGAGATGGGGAATAAATTAATCACTTTACTACGTTTTTATTTTAACTTTACCACAAATTGTGTTTTCTGAGATTCAAAAAAATTACAATTAAGGTTAGATGTGACTTGTGTCTTTAACTAGACGAATTGCCACTTGATAATTTATTCCGCAAATTTCAGATGCTGCTGTTGTCAAAGACGTGGCCAAAAACAACCATAACTCATATAGTTTTTTTGAATCTCAGACAGTTTCACGAATTTATACTCCAATTCCTTGGAGGATTTGAACGTCTAACCTTCGAATGTGTTCTAATATGACTCTTTACAATTTGTAGCAACAACTTCCAATAAAATATGATAATATGAATGATTATTGTTTGTCCATTTTACACCAATTACTAGGCAGATCGTTCATTACATCTAACAATACATCAAAATTATATTTCAAGTGATTATCTTATATTATATTCGAAGAAACGATTAGTTCTTTTATAATAGGTAAACGTATAATTTGTCAGCTAGTAATTTAATTCAATATTTGTTTCAATGAAAATTCGACCTAAATACTAACAAGTGTTCGAAAATATGTTATTGTAACCAGTATATCCCTAATTTAGTACTAATGTTAAACAAACTTTGTTATTTAGAAGTGGAACGTTAATACACCGAAATAATTAACAAACAAATGCAGAAAAAACCATGAAGTGAAATTCGTACGTGGATACTTAAAGTACTAATTGTTCTTTGGGCTTAATATTAAATTTACACCAATTACTAATATGAACTTAAATGAAAATAAATTAAGTTATACGAAGTTGCTATTATAAAAATAAATACATGTACGAATTGGGTATTTAAACATCTGTGAAAATAATTATTTATTTCTGAAGCGAGACCAAATGGAAATTAAAACTTCGTATAGGCAACCCGTCTTGCGGAGTTGGCAATACTGTAAAATGGCAAAGATACACAGATACACACATGCCATCACATTCCATTATCTGGACTAGGAGAATTAATAGTTGAAACATGTTTTAATATTTTTGTATTAGTTACAAATTAAAATTTTGCGCTGTTTTGATTTTGGTCTATTCGTATTTGAATATGATTAAAAGGTTTGGTCCTTTAGAAAGTTTGTCTTCACAAATACAATGCTTCTTTTAATGATATAATTCCTGGGGTTAAAAAACCCTTCATAAACTTTATTTGCACCTGGGATTGCTGCAATAAACTACTAAATGCAGCCTTACAAAAATTTAACACAAAAGTTTCTGTATAATGGCGGCTGTGACTTTTCCACCTCATATATTTTCTTATACCAAACTGTGTATAACTACTTATTTTTACAGACTGATAGCGCAAGTTATTGTGAGTGTGTGAAATAATTTAAAAAACTGGTTCTGTTTCATATAGCCAACTTTGTCCAATACTGTTATGGTCACACTGTACAAATATAATTTTCGATGACGTGTACAATCGAAAAGAAAATTATTATTTTAAAGATTTGAAGACATTTAAACCAAAATTACGATTCATACTATAATGACCAGCTGGGCGTTACTAATTTTATTTTATTTATCTTTATTTTTAGAGATTATATTTTAATGTATTTTCTTTTATTCAAAGCGTAACGTTGGGGGTTTCTTTGGGCAATTATGTGATACGAAAGTAATAATTTCATGGGGAAACAAAAAACAGCAATATCATAAATTCTCGGACCTAAGCACCGAAGCCACAGTCCCTTTGCTAAATTATTAGATATGTCGCTGTTGAAGTTTAAATATTATAATTCTATTATCCTTACGCGTAGTAAACATGTAAAAAAACAAAAGTGTAAACAATATAGTTTTTGTACTGTCTGTCATATAAAAATATTACACGAGTTTAATCCTTACGTTGTAGTCTTTACTTACCAAACCCAAATAAAGAAGTTTAATAGGTTATTGGCCTCAGACACCTCGACGGACAGAAGTTTGTGTAAGTGAAGCGGGAAGCAACGTGAACGATTGTGTTTTGTGAATCAAAAATGACCACATCACCGGTATCAAATGGGATAAAACCGTTTAATGGAGAAGGTTACAGTAATTGGGAATTTCGGGTAAAACTAATCATGGAACAGAAAGGAATTGATGATGTTCTTGTAAAGGAAACCCCGATGGAAACTGATAAACTACTGGAATACAAGAAAAATGACGCGAAAGCAAGGAATATAATTGTTGCCAATTTAAATGACAGTATATTAGAAATGGTTAAAGGAAGTACAACAGCCAAGGAAATGTTATCTGTCTTAAGGGAAGCATATGAAAAGAAAGGAATTTCGAGTCAAATTAATTTGCAAAGGAAATTGAGAACAATGAAATTCAGTGGTAATGGATCGCTGAGTGAATTTATTTTAGAATTTGAGAAGACTGTTTCAGAATTGAAAGTTAGTGGTGGAAAGATTACTAATGAAGAAGTAATAATTCAGTTACTTAGTACGATGCCTGAAAGTTATCAAGCGGTTGTTACGGCAATAGATATTTTGTTCAGTTCGGATAAAACAAAAGTAACGGTGGAATTTGTGAAAAGTAAGCTACTAATGGAAGAAAATCGACAGCTAAAAAGCAAAGAAGATTCTGAACCTGGAAAGTCGGAAGTTTTTATAACTCATCAGAGGAAAAAGAAGTACGGAAATAAAAATAAAGGTATGAAATTTCCATTTATGTGTTACAGATGCGGTGTAAAAGGGCACAAAAGGTCAGAATGTCCTCTAGAAAAATCTAATAAGAAAAAAGAATGCAATCTGGCTGACGATAATGAGGTGACTTTCATGATCTCAACAGAAAATGTTTGTATGAAATCTACTTTAAAAAATGTTGTAACTTTTGTAGTGGACAGTGGTGCAACTAACCACTTAATAAACAAAAAGATAGGACAGCATTTAGTTGATGTAATGGAAACAAATCATAAAATAAATGTTGCAAAAGAAGGTCAAGCCCTAACAGCAACGAGACAAGGAAATATACACTTAGTAACTGAAGATGGAAGACGAATTAAAATTAGGGACGTGCTGGAATGTGAAGAATTAACTCATAATCTGTTATCTGTAAAAAGAATGGAAGAGTCCGGGTTAAAGGTTATATTTCAGGATGGAAGTGTAAATATATTTAAAAATAGGAATTTAGTTGCAAGTGGTAGCTTTGACGGGAACCTGTATGTTATGAATTTTGAGGTACCACTAAAAGAAGTCAACTTAATGGAAATCGATAAAACCCTATGGCACCGACGTATGGGCCATTCTTCGAAGTATCCTCCGAATGGTTTGTGCGAAACATGCTTGGAAGGGAAATATGCGAGAACCCCTTATAAATCAGTAGAGGAGAACAAAAAGGCAAAGCGGATCTTGGAGATTGTGTCATCAGATGTTTGTGGACCAATGACTCCAAGTACACATGATGGTAAGCGATATTTTGTTACGTACATTGATCATTATTCACATTTTGCTGTGTGCTATCTACTTCAAAACAAGAGTGAGGTATTTGAAACCTTTAAGTCATATGTAGCAATTGTAGAAGCAAAATTTGAGCGCAAAATTGAAAAATTTAGATGTGATAATGGGGGAGAATATGGTTCGAAAGAGTTTAGAGGGTTTTGCAATCGAAAAGGAATTAGTATTCAGTATACAGTACCTTATAATCCTCAGCAGAACGGAGTAGCTGAAAGATTTAATCGTACAGTGATGGACAAAGCTAGATGTCTAATTTTCGATTCAAAATTAGGAAAACATCTATGGGGTGAGGCAGTATTAACCTCAATTTATTTAATAAATAGAACCGAAACGTCAACTTTAGAAAATAAACAAACACCAGCTGAACTTTGGTATGGCGAAGAACCAAATCTTTACAAAGTCAAAGTGTTTGGAAGCATAGCATATGCATATATTCCAAAGGAAAAAAGGATTAGTAAATTGGATCCTCACACCAAGAAAATGATGATGGTGGGATATACAAATAACGGATATAGACTTTGGGACGAAGAAAGGAGGAAAATAATAGTGGCACGTGATGTCATTATTGATGAATCTATTAAAAATGGAAAAGAACTGGAACAGGAGCCTACGATAATAGAAAACCTAGATGAAGATGATAAGAACGAAGATGAAGGAACAGAAATGGAAAGATGCAGTGAAGATGATAAAATAAATAAAAATGATAAGGAAGAAAATTCACCGGAAAACGTCAGAAGGAGTAAAAGGAAAATAAATTTACCGAAACGATTTGAAGATTATAAAATGGATCGAATGGGAGACATGACAGCTCTAATTTTATCTTCAGAAATTCCTAAAGATTATAACGAAGCTATAAATTCTGGAAAAGGATGGGAAGAAGCTATTCAAGAGGAATTAACATCGTTGGAAAGGAACAAGACGTGGGAAATGGTACCAGCTCCAGAGAACGAGAACATAATCAGTTGCAAATGGGTATTTTGTGAAAAACAGGTTGGTGATAAAACTGTGAAAAAGGCTCGATTAGTGGCTCGTGGTTTTGAGCAATCCGAATTAAGTGATGAGGTTTACTCACCGGTGGTACGCATGTTAACAGTACGAGTGTTGTTGTCACTTAGTGTGCAGAGTGATATGCAAATTCACCAGTTAGACGTGAAGTGCGCATTCCTCAACGGAATTTTGAAACAACCAGGTTACATGCATATACCTGAAGGAATTAAGGAGAAACCACCAGACAAGGTGTGCATGCTTAAGAAATCACTCTACGGATTACAACAATCGCCAAGATGTTGGAACGAAAGGTTAAATGATCATTTGTTAAGTATAGGACTTGTAAGATCAAAAGTAGATCCTTGTTTATATATCAGTAGTGATATTTTCTTACTAATTTATGTTGATGATATGCTGATATTTTCGAAATTTGTTTCTAGAATTAATGAGGTAAAAGAAAAACTTATAAGTAAGTTTGAAATGAAAGACTTGACAAACGATTCACACTTGAAATTTCTTGGATTGAATATTGTAAAAGCAAGTGATGGATTGTTTGTCAATCAGAAGGATTTGATTAAACAAATTTTGAACCATTTTGAAATGACTGAATGTAAACCAGCATTAATTCCTATGCAACCAAAATTGAATTTAACTAGGTACAAAACTGAAAATAAAAATGTAAATTATTTACCCTCGGATCAACAAATAGCTGATATTTTTACTAAATCTCTTAGTAATGTAAAGTTCAGTTATTTCAGGGATAAACTGAAATTAGTGCCTATGTAGTTCGTATTTGTTTCTTTCATGTTTTGTTGTTCAAATGTTTAGTTGTGTAGTTTTGTAATATTATAGAATTGAAGGGTGCTGTTGAAGTTTAAATATTATAATTCTATTATCCTTACGCGTAGTAAACATGTAAAAAAACAAAAGTGTAAACAATATAGTTTTTCTACTGTCTGTCATATAAAAATATTACACGAGTTTAATCCTTACGTTGTAGTCTTTACTTACCAAACCCAAATAAAGAAGTTTAATAGTCGCCCAGTATGTAAACGAACCGACACACACGCTTTCTAGTAAACTGTCAAATTACAAAGGAATTCAAAACAGACCACAAAATTAGGATTTGGAAATAGGCCCTTAAATATTAGATTTATTAGTTTGAACAAGTGCCTGCTTCACACTCATAGGAACGTTTGATAACAACCCACTTATGAGATTTATTAGTTTTTGGACAAGTACCAGATGCAAACCCGTGAGAACGTTTAATTACCACTCCTCCAGTCTCACGGAATTTTAGTATAAATGCGGAATCAAATCTTACCACAGGAGCCAGTCTTGACTATTCAGGCTACCTGTATAGTGGTCTGGAAATTCGGTTAGTGTATCTAAATACTGTAAAATATATAATTAGTTGTATTGCACTTTGTTGCTTTGCACTAACTTGTAGAAATTTAGCATCATACGCACACTGCTGTAATGCATTGCTTTTTAGGTTGTGTGTATTGGTCAAAGAATTACAATAAAGTAATTCCAATTGAGGGGTCTCCCAGCGAAGTCCAAATTTAACGCATAACGTAAAAGTTAGCAATTTTAGTATACTTATCATCTTCAAAATTAGACTTTGTCAAAATTAAATTAGGGATGCTCTGTTGTAGGCGCTGGTCACAATTAATTACAAACATACGACAATTCTGACTACTGAGATATGTCTTGAGCATATTCTCAATCAACGATAGGGATAAACATCCCTTACAAATACGTGGTACCTAGTACCTCGTACATTCTGAGTTGTACATAGGGTACATTCTCGTTACATGAGGAGCAACGCTCACTCATTTACTTTAGAGTTGTGCATAGCGCGTATACCCGTTAATTTAAGAGTCATGCATATCGTATGTACTCAATTGGCGGGAAATTGCACTCTCGTCATTCGTCAAACTTTAACGGTTGGTTATATACCACCTTTGGCTCCGACCGCTTACGATTGATTTTAATATCAATCCCACAAAAGATCGATCTATCTTGTATCGACCATCTGTCTGACGCACTGACTTACAATATAATTTCTTGTGATCGAACCACTGCACTCAGGCCACCCTGATTACATTAAAATCATAAAACAAGAGAATAATAATTATTCAAGCCACTGCCCATAATTGATTTGCCTAGTTTGATGTTCATTCACCATGTTTAATTATTTACTGTATTTGTAAATATCTGTACATACATATGACTTTATAATATACATATGTATTATACTTGATGGAGTTATTTCTTGTATTATAAGGTGAGCTACTCTAGATCAACGAATCACAACAACATTAAGGGTCCTATGATTTACTAGTCATTTATTTAATAGACGGTAAGATTTTCACTTAACCAATAAGGGTTGAATGTAAAGAAAATCTTGGTGGAAACTAGACGATCATAATGAAAACCTGTAAAGGGTAACACATCTGGGATAGGTACGTACAGTTACAATACCTGATAAATTGCACATCAAAGTTCGCTTTCTATTATAGTAGTCAATACGTGTATAATTTATTTTTAAATAAAAGAGAGCATAAACGAGTTAGTATTTGGTAAAATCTATTTTGGTCGAGCTAAACTAAACTGAAGCTCACAAATGGGCCAATCAACATTGACTGCTAACAGCGATATAAGTGGCGCACTTTAATAAAACACAATGTTGATTATACTCTATATATTATTTATATAAAATTTTGGAACATTATTTTTACGTTCATAATAATTTGTGCAAATAACAGAAACAATAAAATTATCAGGAGGTCCGAGTCGGAAAGGACATTTTTCTAATCACTTTAGATGGCGTTTAAAAGCATTAGAGATATTTGCACAATTCACAGCAAATTAAACTAGTTGGTGACCATAGTCAAACCAAATCAAATCAAATTTATTTTGTAAATGCTATTCCAAGCACAAAATTCGATTTTTAACAAATTGTAAGCAATCTTGGATACAATTTTGTATGTCATACGTGCGACAAAGGCATTATAGTACTCGGTCTTCTACCTCGTCTTGTCATTTTTAATCTCATATTCTCATGATGCCTTTATTCCGATAGCAACCTAATGTTCATTTGTAAACTAAGTATATCTTTTAGGGTCAGCTTTGGTTTCAAGTTAATTTAACAGCATAGTAGCAATTTTCGCTAAATCGTAAATCTGTCATATTTGACCGTTTAGGTAAAACGCAAACTTATAAAAAAAAATCTTCTTTAAAGAAGATCTAACCAGAAAAATTAGTGATGTGACTAAACATTTTATTTTGGACAAATTATTGGAAATTGTAAAATAAAATTTGAACTTTCAAGAATCAAGATCTACATTATACAAAACTGTAAAGGACATGGGATACAAATACAACACAAATATATAGAAAATGTGTTTCGGGGGAATATAAATACTTGGAAGCTAAAAATGTCAAATTTTTGAAAACATGTTTGAAATATTTAGAATCCGATGAGAAAATACATGTTTCTTGCCTGGATGAAACACCTAGATCTACCAAAATGGGTAACCCTTGCACACATGGGTTGCGATTTTGATTTAGTGGATTTAAAAGGAAAGGTGTAAAATTTACTGTTGTACATGTTCTAAACTGGCTTTAGATGGATGCAGCTTAATTTTGGACAATAAAATTGACAAGGATTACCACAAAAAGATCGGCTAATTTCAACTTTAAATAACGTGTGTTCACAAACAGTCGTCATCTCGGTTGCTTTGAAAAACAAATTACAAGTCTTAGATTAAATCATAGACAATGACATTTTACAAATCTTGACATTTAGTTTTGTGTTCTGAATCAAATTACGAAATATGTTTATGAAATCACAACCTACTGGGATGACGACTGTTTATGAACACCCGTTACAATGGGCAGGCTAACAGCAGACCAGTGGATCCAACATTTTACAAATGACAACGACAATAACATTAACGGACCAGATGATGGAGTAAATAAGGGAGATGCAACCACAGTGGGAAAAGGGGAAATAGAGACGGTAATAAGAGGGCTAAACGGGAGAGAAGCACCCGGGATCGATGGAATAGCTAACGAATTACTGAAATACGGAGGTGATAAAGTAACGACTGAAATTTGGAAACTAACAAAACGAATTTTTAAAGAATAAAAAAAACAGCATCACAATATCCATCCACAAAAAGGGCAATAACAAAGAACCCGCTAACTAGAAAGGTAGCACGCTCCTCAGTACAGTTCTAAAACTAATAACAAAAATATTACTTCATAAACTCAACAATTACATCATAAACAATGATGAACAAATAGGATTCAGGACGAACAGATCAACAACTGACGCAATATTTGTCATCCGTCAAATATGCGAAAAAGCAATAGAATTCGATATTCCGGCGTTTTACAGACCTAACAAAAGCCCTCGATCGGATCAGAGTAAAGGATGTATTAGAAATACTGTCAACGACAAAACATATGTAAAAATTAATGACCTAAAAATAAACGAGATACCGATGAATTTCCGTAATACGCCAAGGAGACTCCCTCAGTCCCATATTATTTAATATAGTGTTGGATAAAATCATAGACAGCGCCAAAAAGATAAAAGGATATACAATGGGGCAAAAAACAAAAAAAATAATATGTTACGCAGACGATGCCGTCCTGAATGCCAGCAATGAGGACGACCTACAAATAATCGTAACAAAATCAAAAACACTAAATATGGAGATATCAAAGGAGAAAAACAAAATTCTTGACAAGATCCAGAGACCCGTTATGATGTAAGCTAGATATAGAAGGGACGGTGATTCAGCAAACTATGGAGTTTAAGTTCTTAGGAGTACAAATATCGAGCAATATATAAAACCAGACAATCAAAGCGGCTATAGCATCGGGGCGCATAAGAGACGTGTTTTGGAGGAACAAGTACATATCAACAGAAAACAAGACTAGAATATATGTATAAAATTACTGTACGATCACTATTTACATACGCTGCAGAAACCCGAGCAGATAGCAGCAAAACAAGACAAATGCTAGAGACAACCGAAATGAGAACATTAAGGACAATATTTGGGAAAACCTTGGGAGACAGAGTTCTAAGTCACGAAATCCATCAACTATGCAACATACAAAACATTGGAAAGTTCATAGAAACCAGGAAAAAAAGAGTGGGATGTCCACGTTAATAGAATGACCAATGATAGCCTACCAAAATAGCAAAAGGCAACAAACCAAAGGAAAGAGAAGAGTAGGACGTCCAGCGAAACGATGGGAACAGAGTTGGATATCGACTTCAACTGAAGAATAATACGGTCCCAAGCTATCGTTAAAGAAAAACAGCTATGGTCTAAATATAGGAGGAGGAAGAAGAAAAATAATGCAATGGATGGTAAACGTGTAGAGATAATGTATGATGCTCTTTACTATTCCATTCTTGTTGATAAACCACCAATTTCTAATTCTCGCAATTCAGTAATGGCGGAATAGTCAAATAAAAATAAAATTGAGGGATTTACAAGAAAACATACTTTCGAACTTTATAAAATCACATTTGGTTGATATAAAATGCGAAAAGGAGAAGCTATGAAACACTTGGTGCATATAGATTACTCCCATAGCATTATCGGTACAACCCTACGTGTTGTAACAATGATATTCTTTATATTTATAATCCGAAATGAACTTATGACAATGCAATACTTCCTTCACACTACCTGTTATGTAATATAATAGTTTACAAAGAATAGTTATTTAAATAAAGCATTTATGAAAATGCCTCAGGGTACTTGGTAACCAGTTAATTTAACAAAGAAATCTTATTAATTTACGTTTAATAAAAAACAATGCAGACAATAATTCAAAAATTTAGTAAACTTTTAGTTCTATGTTACACAGCCCGAATTTACTATACATTGTTAAATTAATTTAAAATCTACCATAAAAGAAATAATTTAAAAATGAACTTGAAATAACCATTTTATAATCGTGAATGTATATAAAAACACGTACAAAGTACAAAATTGAAAACAACAATTGTTTAACAAATACCTAGCTTTGTGCTAAAATTGCGAAAAATTTTGTATATTATAGTAAACAGAAAAGAAGAGCCAGGAAATTACTTATTTACAAATAATTATGCAATCAGCTCGTAAGAGTTTGTTTTTTATACTTATGCATGCGACCACCCATTATAACCAAGTTTTAAAATGCATATATACAGGGTGACATTGAAAAACTACAATACATAGTACCACGCGATAGAGGGCCATAAAATAATAAAAAAAGTTCTTATACGCTAATGTCCGATCGCCTTTTTTTTTAAGATACTAGCCAACTACAGGAAAGCGTTTCAACGCGTTAAAAATATGATAATATTCTAATAATACTCGAAACTAAAATACACAAAATAGCCACCTGCAAGGGCCTAGTGTGCACCAATTTTGGTTCAATTATGTCTTCACAATCGGAAGAAATTTAAAAAAATTTAAATTTTCTAACAAACTCTTAACATCCTGTATCTTTAAAAAAAAGGCGATCGGACATTAGCGTATAAGAACTTTTTTATTATTTTATGGTCCTCTATCGCGTGGTACTATGCATTGCAGTTTTTTCAATGTCACCCTGTATAACCAAGTTTTAAAATGCATATATTTATTACGTAAGACCAAAGTTTTGCTTCCTTTACCTATATGTACATATTCGTCAATAATATTCATGCAATTTAATTTTTTTTTTACTTTTATAGTGTTCTAAAACCTTATTTTTGATTTATCAGGTTTCTGAAAACCCTTCTTTAACCAACATAATAACTAAGGGACAACATGGTTACGCCACTGATTGGAACTATTCAAAGGTAATTTTTCAAACCAGTAAACAACTATTTAACAGACAAATTTTTAATTCTTCTACATGTTTTTAAATGTCTGGATACAAGTTTCTACTTCACGTTTAAATATTCAAACAAATACAGAACTATTGTGTGTATAAGAGCGAAACAGAAAAGATAAAATGACCATAACAAATTCCTAAAAGTTAGTAGCAAACAAAGTTGAATAAAAAACAAATTTACATTTTTAAATTAAGAATGTGTATCATTAAAGTCTACCTGCAGCAACTGCATTATTTTTTAGAAATGTAACTTTTTGGTTTGTTTTTTGCGCAAATAATCAAATAAGTCATGGTGTTTTTACATACACAGATTTATCGAAATCAATTTCGGTTTGATTTTAGACGGTTTATATTTATATTAATAGAACAAAGAAAAAGTTAATTAACTTTTTAAAAGAAATACTACACGTTACTTGGGGCAAAGTTTTGTTTGTTTAATGCATTGTTTACTACTTCACAGTTGATAAATAATCACAGACTAAGTATTTCCAGATGATAATTTACCACAATTTTAAATTATTACATTTACTTAAATAAAAACTTTAAAGGAAAATTAACTTTAAGTACACAAGCAGCTGTTTTAAATTAATGTCTTATCCTCTTTCCTCTTCTACCTTACAGTATAGAGGGGATTTTTAATTAATAAAAATATATATTAAATTTATACTAATTTTAAATTTGGAAGGGAAAGAAGAATTATCCATTTCTGGATACAATTAAAATGAATTTTATGGGGCAGGATAGATACACAGGGTGTCTCTAAATATACTATACAACACAACATTCAGAAATAAGTAAGAGCCCCACATGAACAAGGCCGCCAAACGCTTTGTTTGCGAAATATAGGGTGCTATAATTTCAGCAAATGCCCAATCTTTTTAATAAAACAAAAACAAGAAAACAGACACCGAATTTATGCAATTGTTGAAGTATATGCTGAAAATCGCCCTGTAGGGAATTCTTCGATTGAGATAAACTTCCTGGTATGGTCTGTTCGTTCGGGTCCGCAATTTCTACTCGACTTCTTAAGTTATTACAACGGGCAATAAAAGTATTATGAATAGTTAGAAGTGGCAAGTCCTGCCAGGAATGGCTTTAAACTGTTCCCCCAAAATATTTTAACATTTTATAAATGAATTCTTTTGTAGTTGTAGAATTTTTCGAAGCCGGTTAACAAATTGGATTTATATATCAACTACTATATCATGAAAACTTAACAAAAACCACTAAATATACTAAAGAACTGGGTATGAAAAAAAGTTCAGCAAGCTGGTTGCTGCGATTGCTTTCACTTGATCAAAAACGTCTTCAACATTTCCCAAGAGTGCTTGGACCGTTTAAAAATTAAACCGATTTTATGCGTCGATTTGTATCTACAGGCGAGATCTGGGTTCATTACTACACCCCAGAGACGAAACTCCAATCGAAACAATGGACAGAACCTGGTTGCTCAGCTCCAAGGTGATGGCGTCAGTTTTTTGGGATGCTAACGGGATTCTGATGATAGACTTTTTGTATCTCCCGAAAGGGCAAACCATAAATAGTGAATATTACGCCAACCTTCTGGAACGATTCTACCAAAATATTCAAGAAAAAAGACCAACTTTAGCACGGAAAAACCGTTTTTCATCAAGAAACTGAACTACGATTTGCTTCCGCGTCCAAGTTATTCTCCGGATTTAGCTCCCTAAACTTAATTTTTTTGGGAAGACTGAGATTTTCAACTGACGGGGAAGTCAAGTTCACCGTAGACGTCTATTTTGCTGACCTCGAGGAAAACACCTTTCGTGATGGGATTGGGAGAGTTTGAACATCGTTGAACAAAATGCAGTGCACTGTCAAGAGACTATGTTGAAAAATAAATATCATTTTAAAAACATATAACTAATTCTCATTATTAGGCTAACTACTTATCATTCAGCCCTCGTATATGAACATTCGTTCGGACAAAATATCATAATCTAATTGCTAGATGTAAATAAGAAAGATCATTTATTATATTGTTTTGTGTCTGTCGATATTTAACAATACAAATCTGTACTAATTTGCTTTACATGAATATTAATTATAAGTAGCATGAGTAGATTCATCATACACTTTACATATAATTTAATAAAATCTTACTGTAATGAGTTAATGTTAATAATAGCTATTAATATAACAAGAATATTATGCGATTTATAATAGACGAGGACGTTGCTAGGTGACGAGGCGCTAGCCGAGTCAACCAAGCAACGTCCGAGTCGGTTTAAATCGCATAATATTCGAGTTATATTTCAAGCTTTATCGTATCATTGGCAACAGTACACAAATAGTATGTAACTAACGAATTATGAAGTTGGAGTTGCTATGCTATTATGTTATGTATAATTACTAATAAAAGTGTAATATAAAGTTGACTTAATAATCAATGATACGATAAAGTTATTAAAACGTTGTCTTGCATCTTTCTTCATCTAAGAAGGATGGCAATCAATCCGCTACCATTTTTACGTTCTTGTGTTTGTCTGAAAGTCTAAATTCTAAGTCACTTGAGGGTGTTTACGAGGATTATAGTAAATTTTGAATATTGTCCGCAACTTCCAAAAATTTTTCTCGAAACTCAAGCTTGAAGGCTGCATATATGTTCGTCATTCGTCACATTTTTTAAATCTCATTGCGCAAGTAAGATTCAGTTATGACAATTTTTTGCTCTCGTGTAAAGTTATTTTTAAAAGGTGATTACAATTTATGAAAATAGCTATGTCAAGTAATTTAAGACATCGATTTTGTTATTCATTATTCATAGCAACAACTGACAAAATGTTTCAAAATCACTAATTCTTGGATTAATAATTTTCACTACAACAAAATACAGATTCTTTGCAGGCTAATAATAACCTAAAACTCACTTAGTAAATAAATAAATAAACCCCCTGTAAGTTGCCATTGCTTTTACCAAAACAATATTTTTCAGTCCATACAAAATACTGTCAAAATACTGCTGTCAAATAGTATCTCATTGAAAATGTTTTGTTAATTTTAACACTCTTTAATTGTTTTGTTTTCATTTTAAAATGTAGAAAATTTCCATTTAAGTCGTTAAAGTGATTTACTGTTGTTGTTATTTTTTCTTTAGTATCAAAACAAATTAATTTATATTTTCGAGACAAAAAAGAATTTACACTTACTTCATACGTTACACATATTTTCATGCACAATCGATTAACTTTTAAAAACTTGCCAATCTATTTTTAAATTAGCGTATCAAATACACAGCTCTATTTGAAATATTGTAAATATTTAAAAAATCCTAATGTATGCATGCATTTTCTTAAATATGTATAACAACAATTTTTCAAAGGCAAAAATTCAGATATTTTATTAATAATTTTAAAAGCATTTATTATGCAACGACAAGCATTACAGTAAGTGCTTAGATGAAATTTGCATTAGAGCGATCGCCATTATTTGATTGATGTATGTTCTCGCCATCCATCATGCTATTATTAAAACTACACAATTTTTTTTGGCTTTTATTTGATATGCTCTAAACTACTATACTCATTAGATATCAAAGAAAACATCTTCCAACAAATTTTACAAAAGTATACGTCATTAAATTTTTATTTAAAATGATCTCCATAAAATATTCTAAATGATTTGGGATATCGGTCGGTCATGTTTTCGTTTTTTAGATTTTCTTTTTATTTGGAATAACTTTGTTAAACAAGATTTTCCACAAAAAAATAAATTTAAGTTAGTTTGCTAGAAATCACTTTACTTTCGAACTATAATCCTAATTTATGGCATTTTAGCAAGACTTTACGAAAGATTTTTTTTTTTGAGAATTCAAAAATAACGCTTACAAGAGTAAGTACTCCATGCAGAGACACATTGTATTTTTGCAGAAAATTAATCATTGTATTTAACAGTAATTCCATCGGGTTTGTTCTTTATATGTATGTGCTTAACCTCTTATACCTTTCGGTGTTAAGGCTGGTGCGTTAGCGTATGTAATTATTATAAAATTATTGGTATTTTAATGAAATGTGGGCTGGCAGTACGGCAGAATGGGAGCGCACGTAGTACTGCAATATAGAAAGTAAGCAAAGACCTGCTTGGTCAGAAATTGAATGAGTGAGCACTCTGCGGCTCGGTGTGTTCGGCCTCCTCGACACTGTAAAGGTATCGGATGATCCACAAAATGTGTCTTCAAGGTGTGCCATGGAAGAAAGAGATAGGTATACAAGTTATGTCGTATATTGCTTCAATATTGACAATGCCACCTGTCAGTTATAAATATTTTCAAAGTACTTTAAATCAAGGCCAGCTAAATTAAATATTACATATTAAGGCCTTACCGCTTTATTTAGCCACGACGCAATTAGAAACAACGGTGGCGCCATTTGCGGTGAACTATACATTTTTTAAGGGAGTTTATATTTTGTTTTGAGAATAATTCTGTGTTTTATCTTGTTTTTACATTATTAAAAACAATGAATTACATTTTGGGTATTTATTAAATTATTAGAAATCAATAACAAATTGAAGAGTCATGCTATATTTCTTTTGTTTGTATAAAATGTTTTTGTACCTCAAAATTCAACCTTACTTAGTAACGCCGATGAACTTTTGCAGAGCTTCCAACAATTTTTTAATCTTTAATCTCACTGTATATTATGAATATGTATCTCTTTGTAATAACCGAGCAGTTAAAGTATTTATATAAATATAATTAAGCGCTTTTCCTAGAACTTGCCAAAGATTAGCCGGTGCAATTGCTACCTACCTCTATGTACTCTATGTGGTTAATCCTCTGAATAACCTTGAATATCTTATTGCCTGTGTTAAATAATAACATATCGATAGATAATTGGTTTGCCAAGTTTGCTACTTACTGTTACACTGTGTTCGTTCTATGTTTGAACAAATACAATGTGTCTACGGATAGGTGATACAAGAGGAAAAACTTTTTTATTATTGATTTCTCAGAAAATTTTATTCTTGATAATAATTTTTGCTGTGTTTAATAGTCTTATTTCTCATGTTACCTTTCCTGCAGGTAATCACTTAAGACTTAAATTCACAATTTTCCTCAGTTTTGGACTTTGAAAAAATTTCTGAAATTTTTTATTATTGATTTCTCAGAAAATTTTATTCTTGATAATAATTTTTGCTGTGTTTAATAGTCTTATTTCTTATGTTACTTTTCCTGCAGGTAATCATTTAAGACTTAAATTCACAATTTGAAAAAATTTCTAAAGTCCAAAACTGAGGAAAATTGTGAATTTAAGTCTTAAATGATTACCTGCAGGAAAAGTAACATGAGAAATAAGACTATTAAACACAGCAAAAATTATTATCAAGAATAAAATTTTCTGAGAAATCAATAATAAAAAAGTTTTTCCTCTTGTATCACCTATCCGTAGACACATTGTATATATTTTTTTGATAATAGACTGGAAAGCTGGGTTAAAACAGGTTAAAATATAATAAGTGTATATAGGTAGGCCATTTGAACTTTCGTTTTTTTTTTTAAACATATTAAAGTTTATTAAGAAACGATTTAGCACCATGTGGATTATACTGCTAGTAAAAATTAAGAACTATATTTGTTGTTCGTTGGAAAATGATTGTAGAAGTCAAAATCTTTGAACCTTGCATGGCCATGAAAGGCGCTAGGTATAGAAAATGTTTGGCGATGGGTTAACATACTAGCGAAGATTTAAAAAAAAATTAATCGTCGTTTTCGAAAAAATTATATTTGAAATTTTTGACTTCTTTTGTGTTAGCCCATTGGCGTAACATTTATTTTGATTTCTTCCAACAACAGATTCTGCATCAAGAGAGCTATAAGTACATACTCTGAAAATTAATTAAATTTCCCATTTGTGAGAAAAAGAATTCCAAAATTAGCCTAGTCATGAAGGGACGCACAGTTTCTTTATTTTTGATTTTTTTGTGAATTTTTAGACAATTGAAATTAGTAGATTTTGGGTTCTACCTACCTAATGGCAAATTTTTTCAAGTAAGTGAACGCCTTCAATAACTTTATCTTAAAGTTAGAATTTTTAAAAAATCGCCCCCGACACATTTTAAAGTTAGAAATTTTGGCATAAGAACCGTTCGGTTTGTTTTCCTGCTCTCTATGGATTTTCGAAGTGAAAATTGCAGATCTTTCCCAAGGAAAACCACGACCAAAAACATGTCTAATTTGCGTTTATTTTGTCGACGCCTCGCACACCAATGTGTGTGTTTTTTCACAAACATATCTTGGGGGGAGGGGGGACCAAAATGTTTGTTTTATCAAATTTTCAAGGCCATGAACTTTTGAATTCCTTCAATACTTGCGTAAGACCGCAATATTGTTAAAAAAAGCAAAAATATTGAAATAAACATAAAAGGCAGCAAAAACCTTTATCTATGCAACAAATGTAAGTTTATAAAATAGCATAATTTTATTAAAAATAAGAAATAACGCTTGATTATTACTACGTCAGTGAAAAGGCAATTTTCTTCTTTTACTCTGGAATTTATTTACACTACCTGACGTATTCATTTTCACTTTTTATGAAGTTATCACAACATAATAACCAGACGACCCAAAATTTAATAAACATAGTTTATAAAAATATTTTGCATGTTTACTTCCTAATGTGCGACATTAAAGATAAATAGTCCCTGATAACAACCTTTAGGCCTGGGATACACATGCTATGAAAAAAGCATGCTTAGTTGCTACTAGACGGCATGCTAGTTTTCAGTATGCTCTCCGTGTGTATACATTTGTCAGTGACCGAGCACAACCTGAGGTACTTGTATGTGCATCATGGTGCTTGTAGGAAGCCCGAGATGTACAGGGTGGTCCAAATTGGACACTTTTGATAGGAAACACCAATTTCTAGAGGAGCTAGAAAAAACTAACCTACATGTTACGAGCTCGATTTTTGTGAGAACGTGAATGCCGAAACGCACACATCGATATCTTGAACTGTTTAGAAGATATAGGGTGGTTTTCAATTTTGTGCATTTTTGACCCACCCCCGTAACTTATTTATTTATGAATATTTTTTGTTTCTGTAAAAACATTCTTAATGCACTTTTTTAAAAGGAATCCAGTGGTGTCCCAAGTTCTTTTGTAAAAAGAATGGTTAGTCTTTTCTAGCTCCTCTAGAAATTGGTGTTTCCTATCAAAAGTGTCCAATTTGGACCACCCTGTACATGCTAGTATATACTACTGGCAGCCAAAATGGATGTATACGTTTTACGAATCGAATTAAATAATATTATATTACTTCTTTCAGTGCATTTCATAAAAAAATTTGTTTTGAAAAAAGCTGTGAGACGAAACAGAAAAATCTGGTTGCGTAATCGGCTTAGCAGAAGACAAGATCTAGAAGCAAGCAATGGTTTACTTTATGAAATGCGGCAAGAAGACGTTGGCTATTATAAAAATCACTTGTGAATACTACCTGAAAAATTTGATGAACTTTTGTGTAACATTGAATCACGTATAAATAAATTCATCTGAGAGATGCTATTCCAGCCATAACTAAATTGGAAATTACTTTAAGATTTTTGGCCTCCCGTGATTCGTATGCCCCTGGAAGCATTATATAGAGTTGGAAAATCCACAATATTGCAATTCCCTTTATCCCCACCACATATCGCATGCTAACTAGCACAGAAAAATAGACCGTCGTGCGATTAAATAGCGTGCTATTTTACAATTTTGTCTTTTCGTATACATGTACTAATAACTTTCTACTAGGTAGCATTTGCTCGAAAGTAGCGTGCTTTCGTGCTGCTAAGTAGCATTTGTATCCCAGGCCTTTAGGCTTGTGAGAATATAATATGGTTTGAATGGGTGACCACTCTGCGACTGAGTATGTTCGGTCTCCTCGACGCTGTAAATGTATAAGAGGGTGAAAGGAAAAGAAAGAAAGAAAATATAATATTTCGATTTTTGTATCTACAAAGCCCAAAGCATGGAGTTAAGGTATTTCTAATCATAAAAAAAGTGGATAGTTCTTTTGCACATTCTGCTGTCTAGGAAATATTTAATTGTAATAAACTGAGTGTAATTTAATTATTAAAAGAAAATAGAAGAGCGGATCGCACAAATATGATTTAACATCTTCGTCAAATTACGGATTCAGCAAAATGAACAAAATTGAATCAACATTTGAATATACATGGTAAATAAAAAAGGATGCTCTTTTGTCAATTTTGATCGTTCATTAATATAGTTTTGTGCAATCCACCTTAAGTATACTCCGTAATGTGTTATTGTTAAACATTGTACAGAAGTTTAATAATGCAGTAAATTTATTTCGTTACGTAATTGATGCATTTCCAATTAAGTGCAACTTTGCTGATTTTTAGTTGAAGCCCGGTAAGCAACAAAAAAAAGGAATGCAGGAAAAGGGCCAATATGATGGTGATGGGCAGATGATCAAGAAACTACAGAAAAACAATTGTTCAAAACAGGAGAAATAAGGATATTTTGAAATAAGAAGGGAAGGACTACATCCAGTATGGATAAACATTATAGCTCTATCAAGAGGATACCAATGAAAACATATTTGAGTTGCCTACCTATCGAAAGCACCAACCTTTATCCTACTTAATCAGTATCGCTTGCTGATTCCAGGATCCAAATGGTCAGCAACAAATTTTAAATTTCTATTTAAAAAATCCCTAAAATTTATAAAAACTTGTGTCTAACTTATTCTGTCAATTTTATTTTTAGCATACTTATTAGGGGTCCTTAAAAATTTAATCTCTAAAATAATCATTTAGTTCGGTCATTCAAAATAAAAATTAAAAAAATAAAATACATTTGCATTTACTTAAAGTTTTGCACACTCATCTTCTAAAAGTCCACTAAACACTTCGTAGTGATGATTTAAATCTTTAACGGTATGTATCTTACACAAACTACCAAGGGCCCCTTTTTCACTTTTGGTTCCATAAAAAACTCTTTTCACCCGACTGTGTATAAGAGCCATAGCACACATTGTGCAAGGTTCGCACGTAACATACACTACATAACCTGTACACAAATAAGGTCCATCACTCGGGGTATCAATTTCATTCTTGCCTTTATATTCTGTCGTACCAAACTTAACATTTTCGTATTTACGTCTTAATTCGGTTAAAGTATCGGCATGACAACCATTTAAATTTAATTCTCCGTCTATTCTAGTTTCAACACTTTGTTCCCAAGCTCCTCCATTTTGGGTTAACGCCACATTATCTATGGCTACCATAACAGCATGTTGACATGGATTATCGTTTCTTTTATCAAAGCCTACGGCCACTATCGAATTTATTTTAGGATCAACTACGACAACTCCTACATTTTTACTAGAATTTGTCGAAAATTTAGCTACGTCTATAGCTACTCTCATGTAATTAGCATGGGTTTCTATTTCCTTTTCATTAAACAGCGTATTTGTACATAATTTTTCTACGTATTTATTACTGTGAAAATTACATGGCCAAAGTTTATGGACAACTTCGTATTGCTTCCTGGTTTTGGGAGGAATTTCGGCAACTGAAACCTTTCTTACGTTGTTCTGTAGGTAGGATGTATCAAATTTCTTATTCTTTAACAAATCATGAACATCGTTTTCCTGTAAGTCGTCGTTAACAGGAAATAAAAGAACATTCCTTCCTTTTATTCTCTTCAAATGACTTAATTCAGGTACGGGAAGGACAGCATTCAATTCAACAACCACCTTAGAAATGTTCTTAGGATCTAATACCGTATCAGCATATGCCAAAATCAAAGGAGTTTCTTTAACAAATTCGTCAGAGAGAACCGGACAAAAAGCCGATTTTACAATCGATACGTTTTGGCTTACACAATTCTGTTCAAGCTTTCGTTTTTTTGGAGGACAACTCATTTTGTATTTTAAACACGCCACTTATATTTTCCTTCGTTGTTAGAATGACGATAATAAGCAATTAAGTGTATCTACACACTGAAACGTCAACAACTTTCGAATACTTATCACTTTACAAATAACAAATTAGTGGGTAGTTATCACTTTACACAAATAACCTTCTACTTAGATGGCTTCTGTATCCAACTGCTCAGGCGTGCTTATCTTCAGCGACAGGATCCAAGACTTTTCTTGTTCAGGACACGAACACCTACCACAATTTTTAACTTAAAATTTTCGCAATACAATAGTTTTTTTTATATATTTTTTTGTTAACATAGGTTATTAATATTTGTACCAAAATACTAGCTTACGTAATTTATAAACAGATACCAGCAATATGTTATCAAAACGAAATGGGAAAATGGAAACTCCGTTGACTAAGTTTAACGCATAATTTCTAATCTAACTCGAGAATTAATCTAGCTTGAATTTATTTAGCAAATTGTAGATCAAAGTCAATAACTTTTAAAACATGTTAAAGTTTAAACGAATATAACTGTTAAAACAAAAAAATAAATAATTACATGGTACTATGGTGAAGATTTTATTTTACTGTAAAAAAAGACCTGTTTAGATAAAATTTACTGAATATTTAGAATAGTTTTTGCCTTTAAACGACATTAATGTTCTAACTTTTTGATAGGTGGCAAATTCAGGTGGCCAATTTTTTAAATTTTATATCAAAAAAATTAATCGACATCTACTTTCATGGATTTGGGTAGCAACAATTTTATTGCAAACGATAATTAAATAAAATATTAAAGGTTAAAACAGATGTTGATATTTTCCTTATTTCACTGTAATCGGTTGCAAACATGCATTTAAATTGTATAGAATGTATAGAATAATGCTATATTGCAAATAGTGGTGGATCTTTAATATTTTATTGTATTGAGATAATTCTTACAAGGACTTAATAGTCCTTGTAAGAGTGTTTATTAAACAATAACGACCATCGACTATTTCATTTTTTTTCCAAAATTCGTTGTCGAAGTTCCTTCGATTCAAAAATTAAAGGGTTGTCGTGTAGTTTTCGCTCGTGCGATTTCGGTTAATGACGACAAATGTGCTGTTTCAGCCCAGCGATGGCAGGTAAAGATAATTAGGTGCATTTTAGGTTCAAGTCATTAGCATCTACTCATACTGACATCTGATTCTCTTTCTGTTTACGAAACAATTCAACTTTTAAATGTTATACCTGTAATTAAAATTTATTAGCTATTATAGCTACATATAGTCGGATTCGATCTAATTTGGCATGTACTGAACCGTTCTGAACACAGTACATGCTATCTCTTTTCGTTTCACAAGTCATTTCATAAATTTGAGAGCGGCCATCTGCAAGACTTGCGCTCGCTCTAATAGCCTATACGCACTAACAAGGTAGAAAGAGAGCAGTATAACTATACAAGTAACTATACTGCGAAAACCCACATGCCAAATTAAATCGAATCCGACTATAGTCCTAAGCCTGGAAAAGTATGAAGGAAAACTTCAGAATATTTAATTAGAAAACTTAGTAACCCTTTTTCCAACAGTAGGATAAATATATTAGGATAATACATAAAATTGTATTATTTTTTTAACATTTTTTTAGGCTAATAATTGTTTAATAATTACTTCGTCGCTTTAATGTTAGTTTTACCAATTGCTTGTTAATATAAAAAGCAGACATATAAATTTTGTATCTTTAACAATAAAGAAATTGTTCAAAGTATTGTCGTATTCGTTACGTTAATTATTATTATTATTATAAAAGTGACACAAAAAATTAAAATTTTACATATAAAAGTTATCATTAATTTAATCGTAGGCTTATGTTAAAAATGTAATTTTCCCCAGTCAAATTTAATTTTTTCTGGTATGACATTTAAATTTTCTTCTCTTAAAGTAAACAGAAAGAGCAAGTATTTCTTTTACAAAAGAGGATTGCCTATCTTTATCAGATGTCAGTATGATTAGATGCTAATGATTTGGGCCAAAAGTGCTCCTAATTATCTTTACCTGCCATTGCTGGGCTGAAACGGCACGATTGACGTCATGAGCCGAAATCGCAATGGCCGAACTACACGTAACCGATTTAAAACTGATTAAAAATGTGTTTGTTAAAATTTAGAAAAAACTATTAATTACTTTAAGCTATTTTTTTATTGGTATCTCAATTCTCATCAACAAAAAATAATGCATGAAAATCAAGAATTACGAGATTGCACTATGGTCAAGATATATTTTACTGAGAAACAAGAAAAAAACGTCTAAGGCCCCTTTAGATTAAAATTTACCTAATTTACAAGATACTCCTTATATTTTTTGGCTTAAAATTCACTTCAAACGACACTTGTTTTGTAACTCTTTATTAGGTATACAAATTCAGGTTACCAGTTTTGTAATTTTATATCCAGAAATTTATAACTTTAGCAAAATTATACTTCGAACTTTCATGATTTCAAAACATTTAATAAACATCCTATTTCTTAGCTAGCAAAATATTTACTGCAAACGTTTCTTAAACAACATATTAAAATATTGAAATAGAAGTTAATTTCCTTTGGTCCTTTATGTAGATTTAAACATTCATTTAAATTGAAAAAAAAAGAATATAAAGTAACAAAATCTTCCCATACGTTGTTACATTGGTGAATATTTAATATTCTATTGTAATGGATTAATGAAAAATAACTTCTGATTTTTTCCAAAATTCGCGTTTGATATTCGAAAATTCAAAATTGATTACAAACTTATGTTTGTCAAAATTTAGAAAAACTCATAATTTAGACTAGGTGCCGTTTTTTTTTCTATTGGTATCTCAGTTCTCATAGAAGATATTGCTTTTAACTGGTTATATAGTATGTAATTATTCTACTTGGATGATTTATAAAAGAAAAATTTTCCAATTGATAGGAATATTTGTAGACAAAGTTAAAAATCAATGGCCGTGATTAAAAATGCATTGTAAAATATAACACGCAAGAAACTACTCTATTATTGTAGATAAACCTTAGAATGTCAACAACAGATAATGCCTGCAAATTAAGAATCAAAAATGAAATTGTGGTATGGCGAAAATCTTTATTTCACTAGAAAATAAAAACAGTTCGAGGCCTGTTTAGTGCCTTTTAAACTACAATCAACACCGACCGAATAATGAAAAATAGCTTCAGAAAATTTTCTCCAAAATTCGTGTTTGAAATTCCTTTCTCGATTCGAAAATTCAAAATTCACAAAAACCTATAATTTAGACTACTTTTTATCCTAGTGTGTGTTCTCATTGAATATATTGCTTTTTTATTTACATACAAAGGAAAAATGTTCCGACTATTACGACTTTTTGTAGACAAAGTTAAAAATCAATAGGCGCGACTAAAATACAGTACAAAATATAACTTGCAGAAACTATTATTGACGATAGACCCTAATAAAAAATAACGCACGAGAGATAATCAAAAATTACATTGTGCTGTGGGCTGTGGTGAATATTTTTATTTATATTTTTCCGCTTTTAGTTTATTTTATATAACACAATTTTTCTAACTCTTTAAGAGGTGTACAAATTCAGATTGTCGTTTTTTAAATTTTATATCCAAAATCATGATACTTCTTCAAAATTATATGAACTTTTACGACTTCAAAAAAATTAATCCACATTTATTGCAAATGTTTCTTTTACAGGGCGAGTCGGGAGGAATGGACCAAACTTCAGGAGTATATTGTACACGTGTAACTAATTTAAAAAAACTCATATGTTCTTATCCGATTTTTTATTTATATTTATAGAAACTGAATTTTGCCTCTTAAAGAGTGACGTAAATGAAAGTGTACTGCTGCAACATTCGAAGCAGGACAGTTATGACGACAGTAGGTAATACATTCTTATAACAGGACACCTGGCTGGACTTTGTATCATTACGTCATTAGGATTACGAAAACGCCGATCCCATAGAACAATTTTAAAGAAAAAAAAACATAAAATTTAATGTTCTTACAATCTCTTCGAATGAATTACTTATTTTAGTACTTCATTATTATTATACATATGTTATTTGGTAGGATTTAATGAAATCAAGAGGCACAGCAATACGTCTAAATAAGATTCGTTCACACTGTATAATGTTATATCATTAATTAATTTTTTTTTCTACTGCCAATTTGGTAAGTTCGTTTACTATGTAATATTTGAAGCACATTTAAAAGAAGTAGATTGACTTTGGCATTTGTTTATTGGTAATCACGACAGCAGGAAGGTAAGTGTGAATTTACCGGCCTAGGGCGCTAACAACTGATTTGAAAGCCAAGCATAAATAAATATTGCTTTTATTTTTGACAAACTAACTTAGCGCTATTATTTATTCCAAAAAAGTTTTAAGATATAGTGCCCTCTGTCCCGCACAGTCGTAGGGTTGCAGGTACCCTTACTTTTGGATTGCAATCTTCCGTACATGCAGAGCAAATCTTATTTACCTCCCTCGTTAGGTAAATAAGTATTTCAATTAAATTCTTAATTAATCAGGTTTTATAATAAATGGTCGAATTTTATATAAAAAAAAATAATCATATATTATTCTGAGAAGGGTAATAACGTATCTAATTCTGCAAAATCTTCATCCAGCATGAAATATTCTACCAAGAATTATAAAACGCGTATGTATGAGGAACCTCAAATAAATCAATTGGTGACGAATTCCCACATAAACTAAAAATTTCACAATAATTGCCGCCACAAATTACCTTTAGAAATAGTATTGCCATTAGTTTTATATTTTCTCGATCTTCTTCTTTCAGGCTCGACAAGCCTTGTAAAAAAATGACTGTACCCATATTCTGGATATTTAACAAATAAATAACCAAATTTTCTTATACCAGGATGTTTCTATATTTTAACGAGCCTTTCCATTATAGTTTAAATGACTAAATGTACAGTGTTTCCCAAAAAATTTACAACAAATTGAAAACTCTTTTATTATTGGCTTTTAAAAGCAATTTGTTCTTGATAAAAGTTTGTGCATACTTTAAACTACACTTAAAACAATTGCGATAGGGTGGCTGGTTTAGTGGAAAATTTGAAAATTTAAAATTGATGGAATGAGTAGTAATGACAAAATTTTCATTGTACGAGTACTTCGCTACATTGTAGCAGTTCTCACGTTTATCTTCTTAAAGATAAAATTTTAAGAAATTGTACAAATTCGAATTGCATTTGTTACAGTAAATAATAATCAATAAAAATGGGCAACCCTAAAAATTAAAAACACATCTAATTACATTAGTTTACATTGTGTTATTGTTTTAACTACATGTTATTCATTTTTAAGAAATATGAATAAGTAAAAAGAAGGGCTAAAAGCACTTCTTGGAGGAAGTACTGTGAAGGTGTTCAAGAAACACCAGAATGTGCTAGATTTCAGAAAGCCTTGCTGAATGAAAGCAAGGGAAGGTTGGGGATCCTCAAAAAAAACTCTGGATCTTATGGTCCAGACACATTTCCTGGCAAGTATAATCGAACCTGAAAACGAGCTGATCAGTCTAAACCTAGAAGCTAGAAGCAAATGCAAATGCTAACAGGGAAAACTGGAAGACAGCAAACACGCTGATAAACAAAACAATGCTAGTCTGGGCGATAAATCCTTTCAAACCATATAAGTCCGCTGGGTTGGACGGAATCTTCCCTGCTTTGATTCATCCGGGGATTGAGTACTTACTCTCTTTAGGGCTAGCCTAGCCAGCCTAGCCACTAGCTATATGTGCCAAGCAGGTGGAGGCAAGTCAAGGTCATTTTTATTCCAAAACCAGGGCGAGACACTTATGCTCAGGCTAAATCTTTTAGACCAATAAGTCTCACATCTTTCTTTGAAAACAATGGAGAAATTAGCCGATAGATACATTACGGACGAGATACTCAGGACAAATCATATGCACCAAAATTAATATGCCTATCAGTCAGGTAACTCCTGTGTAATAGCCACACATGAGCTAACTCCGAGAGTACAAAACTCGCTATAGAGACAAGAAATTGCACTAGGAATTTTCCTAGACGTAGAGGGTGCATTCGATAATACCTCTTATGGAACAATCAAAAGAGATATAACGAGGCGTAGAGTGAACCAAACGGTTACCAGATGGATATGCTCCACCCTAAAAGGCAGGAAAATCTATATGACTCTAGGGTTGATGACCAGGGAGATACTGGCTATCAAGGGCTGCCCGCAGGGTGGGGTTTTGTTCACTCTACGGTGGAACCTGGTAGTCGATGAACTCCTATGGGAACTTCACCAGAAAGGATTTTATGCACAGGGGTATGCAGATGACTTAATCATCTTTATAAGCGGGAACTATGAAGATGTTATATCAAACTAGTAAGAACCTTTGAAAGATGGTGTATAAAAGAGTGATTAACGGCAAATCCAAATAACCTTCCAAATCCAAATCCAAATAACCTTCACAAGAAAAGAAACCTTCGGGGTATGAAGGGCCTAACGATGTGGGGACAAAAATTACAGATGAGTAATGAAGTGGTGCTGTGGTAGTACAGGAAAATAGCAGTGCCAATAGTAACCTATGAGGCTCTGGTATGGTGGCATAAAATTATGACCAGGAACGCTACTAATAAACTCTCTAAGCTACGATTATTGGAGTAGTGACAGGGACTAAGCCAATCGCGGGATATTCCTGAGAGATTCCTCCAAAGTTAGAGCAGGAGAACTACTGCTTTAAGCAGGGAAAAAATGAGAAAGGTAGTTGGGCTACTAACAGGGCACTACCAGCGCAGAAGGCACCTTCAATTAATAGGTGTCATAAACGATCCAAACAGATTTTTCGAGAAGGAAGATGAGACTGTAGAGCACATATTGTGTGAATGACCGATGTTGGGAGTTTTAAGACAGCGTTACTTTAGGGTGGATCTAATGGTACTCGAAGAGTTAGCAAATGCATCCTAGAGATATATTTTAGCCTTCGCAAGTGGAACCAATCCTAGGGAGCACAATACGCCGATGTGCTCAAGTGCAGTGGGTTATAAACCACACCCCTCGTGGATAATAAATAATAATAATAATAATAATAATAATATTCATTTTTAAATAGAGTAACTACGGCTGCAGTTTATCTCTGCAGGAGAAGGTTACAATAAGAATTGCACTTCTAAGTTATATATTTTTTTAATTACAATTATTGCTTGCGTGCTTTCTGTAAAGAAATTTAAAAACAAAAAGCAAAGAGTTTAGCAGTGCTGTAATGAAAAACATTAAACAAAAAATAATTCTAATTTCTTAATAATCCTAAAAATATTTCAGAAATATCCAGTTTACTTTAGGCCGATTGTCGAAAATCAAAATTTGTTGTAAAATGTTGCAATATTCAATAAACAAATGATTTTTAGGAATCTATAACAAAACTACCCTGTAATTTTTCCAGTTCCCGAATATAAAAAATTATAAGCAATAACACGATTGAATACACATTCTTTCCTCCATCGGCATACAATTATTTACTGTAAAATGATTAGGGGAGTCAATAACAGAAAACTTTAAACTTAAAAAAAAATAATACTGAAATCCCCGCGCGACTAGCATGGTCCTTGTAAACCAAAGGTCTCGGGTTCGGGCCCGGTTGAGGTTGTTGGATGAGATTTTCAATAAAAATTTGTCCTTTTTCAGATATAAGACAAAATAAGTAGTCAATGCGATATTTGACGCAATAAAAAATTTTTTTAGGTGTTATGATTTAAAACAGTTGATTTGAATCTTAATAAAAATTATAAATTAAATCAAAGCATTTTTTATATCTATCGTTAATTTAAATCGCGAAAAGGTACTTTAATTTTATATTTAAAATTAAAAAAATATACAAATTAACCCAACAGCTCTTTTATTCCGTAATATTTTATGTAGAAAAAATAGATAACAATAATTTAAATGGAAACATCAATAATTTAGGAAGTTCGGTTGATTTAAATAGCACAGGGTCGTTTCTTATGGAGTTACACTCAGCAATTATGCGATGTCTTAAATCTTCTTCTTTTTGAAAGAGTTCGGCAGTCAATGAGAAGAAGATTGGATGCTTGCATCGCAGCTGGAGGTAGTCATTTTCAACAGTTCTTGTAGATTAAGAAACTTTACATGTAATTTTTGGTATTAAATGTTGTTATTGTCGAAAATCTTTTTCGCCCTGTATATTCGAAACAAAGCGGCTTTTCAAAAATCATCAAAGGACAAAATATTCTTAGAATAGTCCAGGGAATAACCCCTTGAATTTTTGACATATGTTTAATAAACACCCTGTATAAATTGTATTAACACAATTATTAGAAAGGAAAATGATAATACATAATTTTATATGTAAATCTAACAAAGCTCCAAATTACAATGCAATCACTGCGAAACTAAAAAGTGCATTTATCTATATTTGTGATTTATTAACGTAAGCATTCACAGATGATGTTTTATTTAAATATTATGCGTTCCATTAATTCGAGGTCAAGGGGTACATACACGTGTTTGAATAATACAGAACCGTTTTTATTAATTTATATTTAATTTTTTAATGATTCGTTAATATTCTAAAATACTTAATTAATTTCATTAAAATTATGTAAATACATGTTAGAAACGAATTACCTTTTACATAGTTTTCGGTATAACATATCAGGTATTTTCTAATAGATTTTTAACATAATTTATTTAGTGGAATTTGTTTCGAAACATAGAATTTTATGACAACTCTAAAACGTAATAAGCCACAAATTGTGCAAAATACTTGTGTTAGTAATGGGGCCAAAAGGGGCCACGATCCTTAATGGGAATTCCATATATCGATAAAAAAGATTTTGTTAATTTTTTCTTTTGAACTTTGTGGTTTTTTCTTTCTTTTTTAAATAGATGATTTAAGAAACCACGAGTACCTTACCTTATGTATTCTCAGCCAAATATTAATATACATTTTTGCAAAAATAAACTAAAAGTTTAAATACACGTGGAGTAACCAAATAATCAAAAATAAAATATTGAAACAGTTATTTGAATTGAGTTCTTTTTAAATGGTGTCAGTCTGGGTAAAAACACATTTAATTCTAAATTTTCTACTTATTTATTTAATGAAAAAAAAAAACTTGAAATGACTCCTTTCCTTGTCTAAAACATATGTGACCGTTACGTTCGTCGTTTTAACGGCAATATATGACAATACAAAAACGAAACACCTAGTTTGCCCAAAGCTAGAAAGCAGTGATATCAAAGTCAGTGGCGTACTTTTATTTATTATTAGTTGAACTGTCCTATTCGTTTATTTAATTCCTCAAATTTTGTTTTAGAAAAAAACACAGGAAGTATTGGGAAACATTTAAAACTATACAATTGAATGTGAGGCATTTCGAAAACTACTCAACTTATTAACTACAAAATTATTAGGTACTATAGAGATTATGTTTAACATTACATACAGTATGAACCACTTATACACTCCCACATTTTTAGGTCATTCTGCGTTTAAAATTCGGCTTGTCCTGGAATGCTTTGAACTATTGTAATTTGAAGAAGTCAGTTTACTTAGTTATTGAATTGAGTCAATCTCTAACAAGGTTTTTACCTGTTGGTTGGTTGACCTTTTGTATAAATAAAGTAAAATAAAAATTTGTAAATATTAAAATGACTTGCCATCTTAATCATTACTGTAACTCTCGTTAAAGATGAAAATTCGAAATTAAATAAGTGGGGGATAAGGTCCTGCTGTTGGATATGTAATACTGGGCCAGATTTTCTTTTTGACTTGGGCCATGCCAAATTTTTTTATAATCCAATCGTACATTCAACTCTATTTTGAATTTAACCAGTCTTTGATTATTATACAGAGGTTCACCAAGAAACATCTTTTTAAGACATATTTTAGAGAAACCTAATGGTTTTGTGTCTTCATGTTTTTTTTTCCAAACTCAATAGAATACAAACGAAAGTTAGCATAAAGACGCAAAAAGGGAAAATACAGGAATTCATAGTAAACAAAACAGACCCGCTATCGGCAGGGCTATTCAACTTATTAGCTGTAGAATACGTCTTGAGGAAAGTAAAGAAAGGAAGTTTAAGAACAGGCAGTGGACAAATAGTAGTCTATGCTGATGACATAGTGCTGAAAACCAAGAAAAATCAATAATGACAAAAATGTTAGAAGAGATAGTAGTAGAAGGAGAAAAACTGGGACTAAAAATAAACCAAAGGAAGACTAATAAAATAATGAGATTTGGCAGAACACCAGAAAGTAAACTAATAAAAATAGGAGAATATGAATTTGAAGAAGTTGAGAGATTTAAATACTTAGGAGTCATGATATCAAGCAGTGGTGAGCCAAAAAATGGAAATTGGAGAACAAATTATAGTAGTAAATAGAGCGTACTTTGCAAACAGAAAACTATTAAAAACAAATTACTAACAAAGAAAACAGAATTGAATATATACAGAACAATCTTAATGTATGCTGCAAAAATAATGTCAAAGAATAAAAAAGAAGAGGAAAAACTGAAGATTGTGGGCAAAAAAATAATGAGAACCATACTTGGAACAGTAAAAATTGCAGAAAATGAGTGTCGCACTAGGACGAATCAATAAATAATACATGAACTGGAAGGTGAGCATATAGTCAAAACAATAAAACAACAAATAGTAAAGTCGCTATGGCATGTATGAAGGTTAGGACCAGACCCAATATTATTCTCAATGCTACAGTGGGACCCAGGAGGAAGAAAAAGGCGCGTAAGACTCAGATTAAAGTGGTTACAACAAGATTTGAACAGGGCAGGAATTAAAAAATGGAAAGAGAAAACGAATGATCGAAAATTATGGCGAAATATAAGCACGAAAATAAGCAAAAGGAAGACGGAGACTGATCCACCCCATGTAATATGGATTTAGAAAGCTTCCAAAGAAACGGCATAACCCCACAAGGGGTGTTAAGCCATTATATATATTATTCTGGCAATAACGACTCACAACATCGAAATGGAGTAGCAGTAATACTCAACAATGACATGGAGAAAGGCGTTCAAAACTTTGTACGCATGTCGGACAGAGTCATGTTGATACAATTGCATACATGGAAAATCGATGGATATCCATATCGTACAGGTTTATGCCCCCACAGCGAAATCGATAAAGTAATGAAAGCTATAAAAAAGAAAGATATATGTCTCATAATGGGAGATTTCAATTCCAAAATCAGAAAGGGTAAACAAGGAAAATACATTGGAGAGTACAGCGTAAGGAAAAAGAATGACAGGGTTGATAGGGTGATACAGTTTTGTGAAGAAGGCAAATTTTTCGCTACTAACACATTCTTCCAGTTACCACCTACAGGCCTAGACGATTGTATACATGGAGATCACCTGCCGATAATCAACAAAAGATTGTAAGAAATCAGAGTGACTTCGTACTGACAAATGAAAGGTATAGAAACTGCATAAAAAGTGTAAAAGCTTACCCTGGTGCGGATATTGGTTCCAACCATAATCCCTTAATAGCAACGATTAAAGTCAGGGTAAAGAAACTGAAACAAAGCAATAATATAACAAAAATACTGGTGGAAAATTTGAAAATACAGATGTCACCTCTAAACTATCAGAAAGAATTAATTCGGAACTGCAAAAACTTCCAGCTATTGAACTCAGCCCTGACAACAGCAACGACAGATGGATACAAATTAAACAAATACTGAAACAAAGTGGGGAACATGAACTGAAAACAGAAAAACGTAAGTAAGACAAACAATGGATGACATCAGAAATATTGAAACTCATGGAAGAAAGAAGAAATGTAAAAAACGTAGACGTAGAAACATAAAAAAATATATGACTATTAAGAGAAAGATTCAAACAGCAAAAGAAGAATGGATAACAGAAAGATGTAAAAAGGTGGAAGAATTAGAAACAAAACATGACATACGTAATATGCATAAAAAGATTAAGGAAATAAGTGGTGTGTACAGAACTAGATACCAAGCAAATATAACAGATAGAAATGGTAACATTGTCCTGACAGTAGAAGAAAAGTTATCTACGTTTAAAAATGACAGAATGTCCAGTCGATCACCTACGAATGAAGAACAGACACCGGTCATTACACATGAAGAAGTTATGTATGCAATTAAACTGACAAAATTCCTGCAGACCTGTTGAAACTTATTAATAACAAAACAATGTGAGGACTTCCGTACATGTATTGAAAATATTACACAGACGAACATATCAGAAATGTGAGGACCCAATATGTGAAACACAAATGGGGTTTAGATACGGCTATGGTACTAGAGAGGCTTTATTTACGATAAATGTATTAACACAACGATGTTTATCGATTTTAAGAAAACATTCGTCAAAGTGAGACATGATCTAATAGAAATTGTGCAGAAATGGAACCTGGATTATCAAGATGTACCTAAGATTAATTACCAACTTGTATTGGAACCAACGAGATCTTTGAAGGAAATACGAATGAAATAGAGATACAACGTGTAGTGAGGCTGGGGTGTATATTGTCCCCCTTACTTTCTAACTTATATTCAGAGAAGATCTTTAAGGAAGCTTTGCACGACAAAACAGAAGGTATTAATATCAACGGTAGAGTTTTAAATAATAACCGGTAAGCAGACGACTCTTGTATTGATAGCAGAAAATGCAGAAGATTTACAAAAGTTATTTGACTAAGTACGTTAGTCAGACATCCACGAAATACGGATTAGAAATGAACCTGAAAAAGACTAAGATACATGGTGGTTGAAAAAGGGCAACGCACGAGTCACTAGTTATAAATATTTGGGGACAATTGTGAATGATGACTGAAGGCAGAATATAAAAGTAAGAACTCGAATAGAACAAGAAAGGAATACCTACATAAAATGAAAAAACTATTATGCAATCGCGACTTTAACCTAGAACTACGCAAAAGAATTCTTAAATGCTGTTTTTCCTGTATTGCTATACGGTATGGTCTCATGGACATTAACAGAAGATCTGTGCAAAAAGGTAACTGAATTTGAAATGTGGACATACAGATGAATACCGTGAATTTTTTGGATCGAACGCGTTACTAATCAAGAAGTAGTAAATAGAATGAATGCCACCTTATCATTAATTTATAGCATAAAAAAGAGAAAACTAGAATACTTCGGTCATATTATGAAGAACAACAGGTATGCGCTACTACACTGAAAGCCAAAAACAGTGGCAACCCTTTAGTACATGCGATTTTCTTAGAAGTGTAAATTTAAAACGCGCTTAATTTTTGTCAAATTTTGTTGATATGAGTGTTATAAAGGTGTGTTATAAATAAATAATGCCTATAACTAGTGCTGATGCCGCACGCATCGCCACTTTTTTTGGTTTTCAGTGTACAACTGACAATGCAGGAAAAAATTCAAGGTAAAAGACGACCAGGACGTAGAAGAACATCATGGCTTCAAAACCTAAGAAAGTGGTACGCAAAGTCAATAACGTCACTGTTTAGAATTGCTGCTTCAAAAATAAAGATTGCCTTATTGATCGCCAATTTTCGGTAGAAGGCACATGAAGAAGAAGATATAATATACAGTGTGCAGCTAAAGTATGGAATAGATTAATTAAAACTGAAACAAAACAGTTTTCGAGCAAATCCTTGAACACGTCGTTTTTATTTTTTGAAGATGCGCATTTTTCCATTAAATTCGATTTTCGACCTTCATTTGTTTTCAAGTAATGACGTAAGCGACATTTTTTTAAATGAAACTGCCTTCCTTTTTTTCGTGATTTCGATAGATCCTTTAATTCTCAAAACGGCAACATAAAATTTTAACACCTCACATAAGAAAATTTTCGAGCAAAAGACAAACAAAAATTATAAAACATATTTTATTAATAAGGAAACAAAAACAAAAACCGTTGCTAAGCAAATTAAAACATCAGATTAAGTATTGGAACTGCCATCCTTCGGTTTCTTGACAATAAGCGAGAGCCGTCTTACAAATTCTTCTTGTACGAGGGCTGTTCTGTAAATTGTTAGTTAGAAGAAAACTACGGAATTTGCAAAGAAAATAATTTTATTGTTTTTCAAAGTATTCCCCCTTAGACATAATACACTTCTTCATTCTTTGAAACCACTTCTCGAAACACGCTGAAAACTCTTTTTTTGAAAGGTCGTCAAGAATTCGCTGAAATTCAGCAACAACCGCATTGGCGTCAGGAAATCTTTTACCACGCATGAGTTTTTTAATCAGCGGAAGCAAAAAGAAATCGTTAGGGGCAAGATCTGGACTGTATGGTGGATGAGTGACCAGTTGGACTCCGGATTCGTGTAAAAAAATTAAAGTTTTTGCGGCCGTATGCGGAGTTGCGTTATCGTGGTGTAACAAAATTCCACGCAAACCAGATCTTGGGCGATCACTACACAATTTCTCGAAGACTTGAGGAAGGCAAACTTCTGTATACCAATCAGCAGTTACAGTTTTACGTTCTTCAAGAGGAATTACTGCAACTGGACCACTGTATCTGAAGAAAACGGCAATCATTTTTTTTGTTTGCACTTTTCCCGCGAATAACTTTTGTTGGCATTTCCTCCTTTTCAAACACCCAAACAGTTGATTGTTGTTTTGTCTCGGGATCATAATTATATATCCACGATTCATCGAACTTTTCTAACATAAACCTGCACCAGTCTACCCGTGCTTGATTTTGTTCGTCGGTTAACAAATGTGGAATCCACCGACTTGCCAGCTTTCTTACACCCAGATGTTTATGTAAAATGATATCTACTGCAGATGATCCAATGCCTAGTTCGTCTTGAATCTCTCTATGAGTGATATTCCGTTTTTCCTTAATCAGCTTTTCGGTTGCAATAATGTTTTCAGCACAAACAGCTACTGCAGGTCGTCCAGGTCTTGGTTCATCTTCTAACGTACTCCTTCCACGTTTAAATTCGCGGAACCAGTAACTAATTGTAGATAATGATGGACTATTGTCGCCAAAAGCTGCCATTAAATTTTGGTGACTTTGGTCGTATGTTAAGCCTCGTTTATAATCGTAGAAAATCATAGCCCGAAAAGCATTCCGCGGCACTTCCATAATGCTTAGTAATAATCAAACGAATTATAATAATCAAAAATTAGGATCTCTATATGCTTTAACTTCAACCTTGCAAAATTGCAACTGGAAACTGTCAAAAGAATAAGCTTTCGATTGATACAAATGTTTTTGTTTTTCTTCGCATCCATGGCCTGCTACTAACAATATACAGAACAGCCCTCGTACATTGCCGATAGCTTATGGGCTAATGCTGCGCATTTTAATTGTTTTGTGCTCAAAAATTTCTTACGTAAGGTATCAAAATTTTTTGTTAACGTTTTGACAATTAAAAGATCTATCGAAATCACTAAAAAAAGTAAGGCGGTTCTATTTTAAAAAATGCCGCTTACGTCATTACTCGAAAACAAATGACGATCGAAAATCGAATTTAATGGAAAAATGTGCATTTACGTAAAATAAAATCAACGTGTTCGAGGATTTGCTCGAAAATTGGTTTGTTTCAGTTTTAATTAATTTATTCCATACTTTAGCCACACACTGTATATAATACAATACAAAATAATGACATAACATGTGCACTAAAAATACACATTTTTCAGAAGAACGAACTTATTTACATACATTAAAAATGTTACAATTATGAGCGTTTAAAAATAAGTCAACCCTAAAACTCTTTTAACAACAATAAATTGCTCGAAGTATCAGAAACTTTCCTAATGGATCACGTTAATAATAGTAAAAGCAAATTAAAACTTAGTCAAATGTAAAAACAAAGTCTATGCTTTTGGCCCTTCATGTCAATTCCTACTACTTGGGGTATAATAAATGGCCCCCTCCTGCATTAACTTTTCATCTACGCCACTGGTCAATAAAATATTACGATTTAAAATATTACCTAAAAGTACTACTTTCGTTCTGTGATCGAGAAAATTGGTTCTAGTTTTATCTAGAATCGTATACTTTGTACTGCCCTTAAGGCATTTACAAATACGATCTCGTGTAGAATAAAATTAATTTGCATGCGAAAACTTCCTTGGGGAATTTTCAGTAACTGAGCAGATAGTATTATTACAAACAGAACAGGTTTTGTAACTAGTTTTTTTTTTAAATACTTGGGTGAAATAAGAACAAAACTTTTGATGAAACTCACACCTAAAGATTAAAGATGGTACTGGGACAATTACAATTTTAAAGTAATGCGCCCTTTAAATTGAAGGTTGATACGTACAAATCGAATTTTGAATAAAAATCCTTTATATTCTGTTACAAATCATGCTAAGGTTTAAAATTTAGTTTATAATAACCCTACAGCTTTATCGAATTATTGTCGTAATAATGACTGCGTCCTCGAAACAATCAAAATCATTTAACCCTCATTAATAACATGACCGTTGGATACTTTAAAATAATTTACACATTTTTATGTCCACGTACTAGGAATTAATTTGTGATCGAGCGATATTGCGTCGCAAAATTTTCTACACACATTATTTAGATGACATTTTGAAACCCCAAAAGTGACCTTTTGATAAACTTTAAAACACAATAATAAAAACATTACAACCGATAAAAAAATGCACCGAGATGTAATTACAATGTTGTTCATATTAATATTAATAAGAAATATATTTTCGCTCCAAATTCAAATACTTCGCGCGCAATTCCATGCCAAAACTGATTTCTTTTTAGTATCGATTGGTACCCTTTAAATTACCATAAAACATGAGAATCTTACCTTGTACGAGCACAGTGCCACTTGAATTTAAGAACACAGGATTAACGTATAATTATTTCACTTTTATGTATTTATAATAATTAAAAATAACTATGTTGCAGGTACAAAAACAGTTTTTTATTGCCACACAACATCCATCTCTGCTGAAATCTGTGGACGGAACGTGATAAGAATGATTGTGGTTCCACCTGTGATCCGTTTCACTAATTACATTTTGGCGCTTACTTTAAATTGCTAGATAAGTAATTTGAGTGGGGGAATGTAAATCCTTGAACGAATTGATACCTATAGCTTTAATTTTTATTCTATTCGTTAATAGAACAGTATGTGAAACGCACTTTATTCAAGAAAAAAAAAACTAATCAAATTATAAGATTATAACCACAAAATGTAAAGTCCTACTTCTTGTGCCCATTTTGAAATGTTCTTTAGACAACATTATTTTTATCGTTGTAAACTAATAAAAAGGCAATTTTTAGGACGTAAAACAATTTTTACTGAAATACAGCAAAAAACTAGTAAGTATCTGGTTACTTATCAAATTCTGTTAACAAAAACACTATGATAACAATTATATAAATATAATGGTATATGCACACCTAATTTTTCTTGCTTAACTACCACACTTTTATCAATAATGGATGCTTCATAAAGCTTAAAAACTCACCTCAAAATTCAAGTTTAGTAAATAAACCCACAATATTATATTGTTTTAACAATACTGTGAAATTAACACCGACTTAAATAAAAGTTAATATAGTTACACTACACACATGTATTCACTTTCCCATACGAAGTGTAACTGATAGTATTGTAGGTAATGTAAAAATAAGTGTTTTCGCATGAGATAATTGTTATTGCTTTATGTACAGACATCAGCGTTGATCGTATTATGAAAAACACTTCAGCGGATACTGTTTGCTGATAAATTAAGTAAAAAGGATATTTTTTAGATAAACGATACAACCATTTTTAAAAATTAGATTATCTATAATCTACTTTTTATAAAAGGTTGAGGTCATGTTTTTTAAATGTAGGATTTAAATTAAATAGTAACGCAATGCCACTTGAAATTAATGATTTGATTTTCGGAATACATTGAAAAAAGGAAAGTCCCCATTCCTCTATTAAGGTATGATGAAATCTTCCTATTTAGTTCACTTTCCCAAGGTCAATCGAATAAATATTTATTACTTTGAGTAGGTAGTATTTTTGAAATCCTTATACATGGTTATCTGCTCCTTTTTCCTTTTATAATTTTTAGAAATTCTTTTATTATTTTCCAAAATACAAGCAAGCTAAATAATTATAAAAGAATTTGTTAACCTGTACTAAAATGTTATCCAAATTGATAATTAAATTTTCGATTCTTTGTGATGCACTTATCAGTTGTTTGGTTTCTGTTTTTTTGTAGGAAATTTCCGCATTCTAACAGTGTTGTCGAATTGGGAAACCAGTAGAGTTGAAGTTGATTATTGTTCATAGAAGCCATTCCTTCAAGGCTTGTTCTATCCATTTTATCTCCTATTGCTATTATCACTATTGTCACACCCATATCTTGTAGTCTGTTGATAACTTCTTTTCTCTGAATTGGAGGTCCTGCATCCTTTCTTAACACGAAGAAAACTACAATAAAATATTATGTGCATTAGTAGAAAATATATTGAATAAAAGGTACCTATACTGTATCATATATGTCACCAAAAGAATGCAGGTTTGAATCTCAGTCGTAACCGAATCCTTAAAAATCGAAAGCGACTGAGATGCGAATCTTGTTGGAAGAATAGGCAACGAATGTCATTAATACAGGCCTAAGAGGTAGGGTCCTACACATACATACAGCTACACTACACGGTGACAATTTTAAAGTTGGCCACTTTTGAAAAGGCACCATTCATTTGTTTTGTATTCTTGTGTCATTTAATTTGTTTTGTTTTATTCAGAATTTTCTGCTCTATAAAATACTTTACTTTGCGTTTGATTAAGTTGACATTTGTATTGGAAAAATGGCAAGAAACAACAACGCTTGGAAATTATTAAACTCTATTTGGCAAAAACAGCAATCGTTTAATTTCAAAGCCTCTCAAAATTCCACGCACAACTGTTAATGAAACAATCATTCGCTATAATGAAAGAGGAGACTTTTATGATCGTAAGCGCATGAGAAAGTCATCCGTTACTACTTCGAGAGTTCTGGAAATGCTGCGTGAAAGAATAAGGCGAAATTGGAGGCGCTCGATGAGAAAAGTAGTAAAAAATATTGGTATCAGCAGAAAACCAGTTCGACGAATTATCAAAAAGAAGCTCAATCTAAAGCCTTACAAGATGCAAGAACGACAGGAGCTGACCGTCAAGAAAAAAGCAGTTCGGCTTGTGAGATGTAAAAAATTATTGAAGTCCCACGCTCTCAAAACTTTAGACAGAATTCTGTTTACGGATGAGAAAATTTTCACGATCGAGCAATCCGCCAACCGCCAAAATGATAGAATATGGGCAGCAGAACCTCCCGGAGAAGATAGAATAATTAGCCGTGTTCAAAAATCTCTCTTGGTCATGGTGTGGGCCGGAATCAGTAAAACGGGAAAAACTCCACTAATTCTCATTCAAGAGGGTGTCAAAATCAATCAAATTGTTTATAGGCAGTTTCTTGAGGATCAGGTACTTCCATGGGCTCTTGCTACATATGACAATCAGAATTTGGCGTTCCAATAAGACTCAGCGCCATCACACAGAGCACGAGAACCCATAATGTGGATTTCTGAAAATTTTCCAGCTTTCATTACTCCGGAAGAATGGGCGCCGTACTCAACGGATCTCAATCCAATGGACTATTCTGTTTAGAGTATCTTGGAGCAAAAAGCCTGCGCTACAAGCCACAGTACATTAGATTCTCTGAAACGTGCCCTAAGGAAAGCATGGGACGAAATAGACGATGGAATGCTGCGTGGAATCGTCTATCACTTTCCCAAAGGTCTGAAGGCATGTGATCGAGCAATAGGTGGACAAATTGAATGAAATTCAGCCTATCCTGTTAAAAAAACTGTCCTCTTTCAGAATCTGTTAGTAATTTGTTGATAGTTTTATGTTTTGAATAAAATATTGTTCTGATAATGTGGCCAACTTTAAATGTGTCACCCTGTATATACATGGTGTAGTATGTAGGTATTAAACAGCGCACCAATCATGTAACCTGCAAAGTGGGACCAGGTTGTGCATTGCACTGAAGGGTAAAGAAGGTTACGGCGTTACGGTCATGGATACAGGTACAGATACAGTGTATATGTTAAAGGCAAAGTGGGTAAGTAGAAGTAATTTAACGAATTCTCACGAACTGGATTAGTGCAGTGATGTGCATTTAATTTGTTACAATTTTTTATTAGAATCAATAAAGATTTACACCGCAGATAGATGGATCTATCATAAGTAATTCAGCAAACTGTTAAATATTGTAAATTGGCCTAAATTCATCCAACTTTGGCTTTAAGGGCTAAGCTTGACCTAGATAGACAGATTTCTCACCATGAGTCTTACACGATGCATAAAACGTCACTATCTTATAGCAACTACTACATGAGAGCATTATTACAGAGTGTAGTAATTATTCAATGACACAATGAATTCAATAAAAGTGAGTAGGTATGTTGTATGAACTATGCTTAAATTAAAAACATTAAAATGCTTAGCTTATACAGACAGATCAATAAAAAAACCAATTAGGGTAGGCTGTGAAATTGAATTATTTTGAATTGGTACTTTAGCCACATCCACAGAATGACATTTTATAACGTTTGTAATTTGACAGTTTTTATTGTAAACAAAGTTTATAACCTTAAATTCATGTCAGAAATGTCATTCTGTGGATGTGGCTAAAGTACCAATTCAAAATAATTCAATTTCACAGCCTACCCTAATTGGTTTTTTTATTGATCTGTCTGTATAGTTTACCTACTTCAGACAAAACAATTCAGAGATTCTTGCAGTCAGCGATTAGTACTTCAATGGACATAGAAAACACTCATGTTAGCATGTTGTTTACAATTCGCAAAAAGGTGGTAATAAGAGCAATGTATCTAAACCACAAAGACATCTATAAATGAACACGGAGGGGCAGCATGTATAAAAGATATAAAGAGTTGTAGGAAGGTGGAAGGAAAGGAAATTCAACGTTATTTCATTTCACCCCGGAGAGATAAGGTGGCGGGCTGCTTTTACGAATGCAAAACTCCTCTTCAGCCATGGAGAACGGATATGTAAGGATAGGTTAAACTAGGATGTAGATAAACTAGGATAAAGAGCTTATTGGTGGAAAATTACCTGCCCCGGTATTTACCTCAGAGATGGTTAACTCTGTTGAATCGGGAAAACCACCCAAAAACCCGATTCAAGGCAGTCGGCAGTGGGGTTCGAACCCGCTGCCTCCCGAATGCCACGCGTGTGCAAGGAGAGGAATGCACTTGGCCACGCAGTTCGGTAATACGTACATGGTGGTGAATTGCTTCACGCACTATAGTGATTCGAATGGTAAAGTTTGCTTCCGTAATTATTATAAATATGTTTTTTGTAGAGAAAAAAATGCTGCATCCATCGATGCTATTTTGAAATATTTTCGATTTTCCTGTAACGGACAAACTGTAGAAATTAATTCTTGCACTTTGACAAATATCAGTGATGCCTTGGAATTACTAAAACATCAAGTGATTGTGTTTTGGCTTCGTAACCCGCAGAGACTGGCCAGGTTGTGCATTGTACGTATAGATCCACATACGTTAACGTACTAGCCTCGACACCGAAAGGTATAAGAGGTTACAGATAATACATACGTACATACATACATTTTACTAGCTAGTTCATTTTTAGGAAATAATGTCAAATGTTCAATTAAAATAATTTCAACCTGTCACAGCTACCATCTTTTTGTTTTACAGATTCTATGGCATCAGATTTTTGTTAAAGTGTAAGATTTAATTTCCATGGTTTTTTAAGGGGGTTTATCGAGTCTGATGTTATTCAACCAGTGGCGATTGGTGGCATGAGGCAAGGGAGGCCTGGCTTCACTTTAAACAGCAATTAACAAACATTTTTTATTAAAGGCATTGTCAACTTATGAAAAGTCGATTTTTTTTTATTTTGTAATTTGATTGAGTAACCTGAGTATTGCACCTTTGCAAAATTTTACGGCCAAATTTTAATTCGTTACCGTGTTATGGAAGCTAAAAGTTTAAGTTATGACGTCATCTACGTCGGTCGCCGGTAAGAGCTCTAGCATAGCTACAAGTACAACGCTAAATTTAGGTTATATTGCCGTGTTTTTAGGTTATGTTGCCGTGTTTTTAGGTTATGTTCATTGTGTAGCAGCCTCCGGAGGTCGACACCAGTGACGTCATGTGTGTAGGATCTGAATTTTATTTTGGTTTTATTGTGGTTATTATCAAAGATATTGAAATTCTACCAATGCGGGTACTTTTACGAGTATTTTAACTAACGTATTTTGATATTTACTAAATATGTTGCATAAGTTGACAATGCCTTTAACCTGATTGATCGTAACTCACCATTTCATAAAGATTACATCTTGCTGATATTTCTGCTTATTGTTTAAGTCCGCAAAAAGTCGTTTTCGCTTACGCAGCAAAAATAATGTAGCCAAGCTCGTAAAATTAACATTTAGATGAGGCCGAATGGGCTGTAGACTCTCGGTGTAGTTTTCCTCATGCGCATTAAACAATTAAGTTACAGTTGTCGGCATCTAGGTTGGATTTTTAATGGTGTCGCGTATTATACCAGTCCGTAAAGCCAGTGCAAGTGCAGCCTCTAAGTACGGAACCGCACTATGATATATTCATTTTATTGCTGGAAACACCGTTTTCAGTACGACGTAAAATGAAAAAAATTAAATTGTTGCAAAAGGAATATTATATAGTTACAAGAAACATTACACGAAATAAGAGAAACATACAAAAACGTACTAATAATAGGCGACTGGAATGCTAGAATTGGAAACGACAAAAACAAGGGATTAGACACTGTAGGAAACTATGGAGAAATAGAAAGGAATAGTAATGGAGACAAAATGCTACAATTTATCATATCAAATGAATTAAGAATAGGTAATACATTCTACAGCCAAGAAATAAACTACACATTTGAAGCAATAGAAAGAAAAGCCAAAAGTCTTATAGACTATATAGTATACGCAAAACAAATGGAAGCACTGGTCCAAAATGTTAAAATAAATAAAACAGCAGAACTAAGTACTCAACACAAACTAGTAACTGCGGTAATTAAAGTAAAACTACCCCAAACAGAAGAAATAAAAAACTATAGGATAATAAAGATAAGGAAATTACAGAATATTAAAACAAGGAGAAAATATCAGGAAAAATTACAACAAAAACTAGAACAACTTGATGAACGAAAGAAAGAAAAGACTATAAATGAGATTTGGAATACACTCGAAGAGGAAGTAATTCAGACGGCAAAAGAAGTATGCGGGGAAAAGATAGTACAACACTTAGATCATATATATTAATATATATTATCTAAGGTACAACAACAAATAAAAAGAACAAAATGGTGGAACAATGAAGTAAAACAAAAAATAAACAGCAAAAAGTTGGCATGGAAAAAATACCTACTAACAAGGAAAGATGAAGATAAGGAAGAATTTATAAGAAGAAGGAACGAAGCAAAGGATGAAGTAAAGAAAGCAAAAATAGAAAGTTGGGAAACATTTGGAAAAGAAATCCAAGAAACATACAAAAACAACAGAAGGAACTTCTGGAATATAGTAAAATCATTAAAAACGAAGAGAAATAAAAATATAAAATTAGTTAAAGACCGTACAGGAAAAATAAGTACAAACCAGAAAGAAAATATAGAAACATGGAGAAAATACTTCGAAAACAAATTCACAAAATGTACACATCAAACACAAGAAGAAATTGATGAAAAAGAGGAAAACGAAAAATCACAACACGACCAAATAACATACGCCGAAGTGTCAAATGCAATAAACGAAATACGAATAGGAAAAGCAAGCGGACCCGACGGAATTGCCCCAGAACTGATAAAATGGGGAGGAACAAAGCTAACAGAATGGATGACAGATTTAATAAAAATAATATGGAAAAACAACCAAATACCAAATGACTGGGAGAGAAACACGATAATACCAATATATAAGAAAGGAAAAGAAAATGAATGTGATAATTATAGAGCAATATGCTTGGCGTCAGTTGCTATAAAGATATACAGCAAAATATTAGAAAAGCGATTAAGAGAAGAAATAGGAGACAAAATAGAGGACGAGCAAGAAGGTTTTAGAGCAGCAAGACAAACAACGGACCATATCAGTGTAATTAGAAAACTAATAGAAGACAGAATAGCAACAAATACACAATTATTTCTAACGTTCATGGACTTGAAAGCGGCTTTCGACACTGTAAATCGAAATAAAATATGGAACTGCCTAGAACAGCTGCAAGTAACAAAACAACTGAAGAGTGCAATAAAGAGCATATACAAAAACGTCACAGGAACTATACAAATAAATGGTATGAAATTATTAAATAATACGCACAGTTCAGTGGTTCGCGTGAAACTAAATTTATTGCATACAGCGTCTTATACATTGTATATCTACTAGGGGGCGCTACAAGTATCTAAATATTTGGTATAAAGAAAAGAACTAATTTTAACACACCCACTTAACAAATATTTAGAATTAAGTCTGTTCTATCATATACAAATCTCGAATAAACTTATTATGTTTAATATTACATAAGCTTTTAGTTAATAAATCAGCTGGCATTTCTGCAGTTGGTAAATACTTTAAAGTGACTTGATTGCTAGCAATGACTTCTCGAATGAAGTGATATCTTATATCTATATGCTTACTTCGCTTATGGTACATGTGATTACTTGACAATTTTTGTGCTCCCATATTATCATTATATATTATTACACAATCATTACTATCTATCAAATCATTCATTAAGTTTTTTAAATATACAGCCTCTTTTGCAGCTTCAGATAGTGCCATGTACTCAGCCTCTGTGCTGGACAGGGCAACAGTTTTCTGCTTTCGACTCTCCCAAGAAATAGGACCACTAGATAGTCGAAAGAAAAAACCTGTATAGGATTTTCTATCTACACTGTCACTCCCCCAATCAGAATCAACAAAGCCTTGTAACCCATGTTCATTTTCAGAATATTTAATGGAATAATCAGCAGTACTCCCCAAATATCTAAGAACGCGTTTGGCACATTTCCAATGGTTTTCATCATAATTGTTATTAAACTGACTCAAATAACTTAGGCTGTAACTTATGTCAGGCCTTGTTAACACCGACAAGTACATGAGACTTCCTATTAAATTCTGATAGGGGTATTTATTTTTATTATCCTCTGTTAAAAATACCTTTTTTAAATCTACTTTAGTTTCCATAGGAGTATAAACAGGTTTGGCATCTTTCATGTTAAATTTATTTAACAATTTAGATATATACTCTTTTTGATTTAAAACAATATTTTTATCCTTATCAAAAGATACAGTCATTCCTAAGCACTCCTTAATCATGCCCATATCCTTTATTTTGAATTTACATGCTAATTCTCGCTTTAGAAAAATAGTTTCTTTTGTATCGTTTGAGAAAACAAAGAAATCATCAACAAACAATGCTACTATTGTATGAAAGTCATTTGATCTCTTTTTATATATACATGGTTCATGTGGTGACTTTTCATATCCTAAATTACATAAGACAGTATGAACTTTCTCATTCCAAGCTCGTGAAGACTGTTTTAGTCCGTAAATAGCCTTTTTTAATTTTAAAACTTTACCTTCGCTTGTTTTCATACCTTCAGGTGCTTGCATATACAAACGTTCTTTTAACTGGCCATTTAAGAATGCAGTCTTCACGTCTAAGTGATTTATGTCTAATTTTAATTTAACAGCTAATGCAAATAGCAATCTCAAGCTAGAAAACCTTATAACTGGTGCAAACGTTTCGTCGTAATCTAACCCGGGTTGCTGAACGAACCCTTTCGCCACTAATCGCGCACGATACCGAACTTCACCATCGCAACTGTGTTTCTTTTTGAACACCCACTTGCATGGCACTACTGTTGATGAATCACTGGGTAGATCCACCAGATCCCAAGCGTCGTTTTCTTCGAAACTGTCTAGTTCTTCTTTTACAGCCTGATTCCACATTTCAGCGTCTGACCTTGAAAAAGCTTCTTCCATGGTGATAGGATCATCATCGGACTCATAAGGAACTTTATGGGATATCATATACGTCACAAAATCTTCATACACTTTCTGCTTCTTTTTTTCTCTCTGAGACTTCCTTACATTTTCTGGAACTGGAGCATTCTTTTCATAAATATAATCGGGGTCCTCTTTCTGTCCGCTGTCTGATTCTTCAGCTTCAGACTCAAGAACTGATGCAATTTCAGCCCCCACTGAAACTTGCTCATCTGGCAATTCATTTTGTTTTTTATCTTGTATGGGCATTTCAACAATTTTTGAGACTTCATCTCTTTTACTAATTGCTTCCATAATTATCACATCTCTACTGACTTGAACTTTGCATTTTTCAGGGTCATACAAACGATAGCCTTTTGTTTGCTCATCATATCCAACACATATCATTTCTTTAGACTTTTTATCCCATTTCCGTCTTAACATTTTTGGCACATGAACCATAGCAGGGCTACCGAAGATTCTTAGGTGTTTTAAGTTGGGTTTTACTTTGTACCAAACTTCAAATGGGGTTTCTTTAATGCCTGAAGCCACGGATCTATTCCTCAGGTACATGGCACAATGTACAGCTTCAGCCCAAAAATCAGTTCCAAGATTTGCATCGTACAACATACATCTAGCTTTCTCGACCAAAGTTCTGTTAAGTCTTTCCGCCATACCATTCTGCTCTGGTGTGTAGCTGTTAGTAGTCTGATGTATAATGCCGTTTGACTTTAAATAGTTTTCAAACTCTTTCGAACAGAATTCTCCCCCATTGTCTGAGCGTAAATACTTAATCGAAGCATTTTGTTGTTTTTCAACCATAGATTTAAACGTCTTAAAGTATTCGAAAACCTCACCTTTACTTTTAAGAAAATAAACGAACCCCATTCGACTATAATCATCTTTAAAAGTCAAAAAATACTTGGATCCTCCAAGTGATCGCTTCTGCATGGGTCCACAGAGGTCAGTATGAATAACTTCTAATAAACAAGAAGCCCTCCTGCCAACATTTTTAAATGGTAATCTAGATTGCTTACCTTCACAACATGTAACGCAATTTTTTAAATCAAACTGCGTTTGTCCTTGACATTCTATTCCTTCAACTGCCCCGTTCACCATTTTATTCAAGTATGCTGTATTTATGTGACCCAATCTCCTATGCCAAGTTTGTCCTGATGCTAAAGCCACTGCAGGTGCTACTAGTAGTGAATTTTCTTCTGGTAGATTTAATTTGTAAACACCATCTTGCAGGTCCGCTGTTGCAACCAGTTTATTTTCTGCATTGTAGATTTCACACTTTTCATTTTTAAATTTTACCAAGTTCCCACTATCAATAATTTGGCTCACAGACAATAAGTTCGTTGTTAGTCCTGGAACACACATAACATTTCTTACAGTTATGTCTAAACACTCAGTACCCACTAATGTTTTTAGTTCCACATCACCTACGCATTTAACAGTAAGTTTATCTTTATTAGCCACCATTATTTCTGATAAATTAGAATGATCTTTATTTTTTACCCAATCTTCATTTGCGGTAAAATGGCAACTTGCCCCTGAGTCAATGTACCAATCTTGACTGCTAAAATTTCCACTTGAAAACACAACATTAAATAAATTTTTATTTTTTTGTTGTTTATCCACATTTTTATCACCTCTTGATTGTTTTAATTTAGGGCACTGACTTCGAAAATGTCCTTTTTCGTTACAATACCAACAAGTTATTACACTTTTATCGAAGTTTGCATTATTTACATTTTTGTTTTTATCCCAGCTGTCAACTTGTTTTTTCACCGCCATCTTGGACCGACCTTTAGATCTAGCGACTACTAGCGCCATCCCAGTGTCTGTGGTTTCACTATCCATATCAAGCAACTTCATCTTGATGGAATCTGTAGAAATTTCTTGTCCACCATTTTCTAGCGCCATCACCATAGGTTGATATTTTTCTGTCAAACCGGCTAACATAATGGACGCCAAAAGTTCATCGCTAATTTCTAAATCCGTGCTATTTAGTTTCTGTCCTATGTCCACGATTTGATTTACATAATTTGTCATTGAATCGCATTCATCCAGACGGGTCGCCATTAACTTGCGCAGCAAACTAATTTTACGGGTTTGACCGGAATCATCAAATAGTCTTTTCAACTTTTGCCACAATTCCACGGTCGTTTTTACCTCTTTTATGTGTACATACAACGAGGAGTCTATTGTTAGTATAATTTTTGCCCTTGCTTTCGCATCTTGATCTTCAATCACTTCAGTGATGCACTTCAACAAGCCTTCGAGGACGAGGAAGTTTTCAACCGCAAAAGACCATTCTGCGTAATTCTCGCGGCCTTTTAGTTTCGGCACATTAACTATGTAATTATTCGATGCCATATTATGAAACTTTTCACCACTATTCACTAACTGCGATTTCTTTACACAATTTTACGAGTTCCACGTGTTTACGTCTGGTACCATAACCTATTAAATAATACGCACAGTTCAGTGGTTCGCGTGAAACTAAATTTATTGCATACAGCGTCTTATACATTGTATATCTACTAGGGGGCGCTACAAGTATCTAAATATTTGGTATAAAGAAAAGAACTAATTTTAACAGAAATCAGAACCATTTAAAATAGAAACGGAATTAAAACAAGGGGATTCGCTGAGCCCGCTACTCTTTATTATATATATATAGACCGAGTAATGAAAAACTGCATTGATAAAACACCAAAAACCATTATAGGGTATAAAGACATGAAGCCAGTAAAAATAGAAGCACTGATATACGCAGATGACATCGTACTGATATCAGATACAGAAACAAAAATGCAAAAATCAATAGACAATGGACTGATGGACATCAGAATTGGAGAAAATGGAAATGAAGATTAACGAAAACAAAACAAAAGTAATGCATATTAAAAGAAAAAAAGAAGGAAACATCCACCGTACATGTAAAGGAAAACAACTAGAAGAAGTGTCAACATTTGAATATCTAGGATCTATAATCAGTAACGATGGTAGGATAGAAATAGAACTAGCTAATAAAGTTAGAAAAGCGACCAACATCTACTATACAATTAACCAAACAATATTAGGAAAAATAGAAGTAGGAACAAGCACAAAGCAAATGGTATATAACACAGTAGTAGCACCAACATTATTATACTCAATTGAAGCACTAACAACATTACCAGAACACAAAAGAAAATTAACGACAGTAGAAATGAAATACTTAAGGAAAATACAAGGAGTAACAAGATGGGATAGAATAAAAAATGAAACAATATACAGTAGACACGCGATAATGTGAACAAAATAAAACAAGGCGTGTTCACGTTTGCGATTTGTTCATGCTATCGAATAGTAATGATTTTCTACTGGAAACTGATAAAAAAAGATCAAAAACAAAGTAAAAATTGTTTATTAACGTTTTATATTAAAATGCAAACTACTGTTGCAGAAAAAATCGAAAATTTTGTATTGAAAACGTTTACTGCTAAATTAAACACACTGAACACAAGCAACAATTACGTTTTTAATGCATCACATCAGCTTTAAAAGAGATTTGGCGCCATGGAAAACGGCCGTATTTAATAACTGTCTACTAAATAAAAACGCGTATCAGTAGACAACCCAAAATTAACCAAAACAGATATTATGCAGTCACATTTGTGCACCGTCAACCCTGTTATGTCTGCAAATACCGTTAATGCGGCATAGACATGTAAACAAGTTACAGGAAACGACAGAAATTCAATATGTTTTATTGTTTTCATATATCATAAACAGTGTTCACGTTAGTGAGGGTTAGTGTGTTCACGTTATACGGTGGTCAATATAATAAAAATGTTGTTCATGTTAGCCGGATATTCACGTTACCCGATGTTCACGTTACCGCGTGTCTACTGTATAACGATCTTAAACAAGAAAAAATATGGAACAAAATAGAAAAGAAACAACTAAATTGGCAAGCACATATTATTAGAATGGAGCCCAACAGAATAACGAAAAAATATCTACAAACAAAAACTATACAAAAGAAAACACCAGGAAGACCACGGAAAACATTAACCAACATAAACCAAGATATAGCAAAGAAACATGGCACTACACTCGAAGAACTACAAAAAATAGCAAGAGACCGAAATGGATGGAAAAAATGGATCATGGAACATTACCCGACACCTTAACGGTATAAGGGTTAAGAAAAAGAAGAAGAAGCAAAAGGAATAAAGTCCTAAGAATATTTTGTATTTTATTTATGTATTATTACAGCGGATCTGTAAACGGAGTGTGCATGTATATGTTTATTTCCTTATTTGTTCTCCAGTTGAGTTGTTTTTTCTTATAAGATAAAAATTACATATTGTTGTCAATAGACTTGAATGTACTTTTATATTCGTTTTCTTTTATCTACAGAAAACAAAAAATTACTTTAGCCTCACCAAGTTGCTGGACCATGAAACTCCACTGTATTCAACTTGAAAATGAATGAAATAATTAAAGATGTTTCAAATAGAGAAGGCTACAGAATGATGGGGGCCGAAATTAGAATAGTTTGTTATGCTGACACTATAGCATTAGTTGCCGACAACGAGGATGACCTACAGCGACTACTATTTCATTTTTCAAATAGCTATAAGAAATTTGAATTAGACATCGCTATATCCAAAACAAAATGCTTAACGATAAGTAAAGAACCCCTAAACTTGAACTTAACGGCCAAGTAATAGAACAAGTACCTACATGGGAGTAGAAATGACAAGTGATAGAAGACTTAACTTACAGAAAAAAATGAAGCAAGGTTAAAATGGATAAAAACAAATAGGTAAAGAACAAGATTTACAAGAATATGAAAAACTGAAAACAGAATTAAAAAGGACTAACAGAAAGGCAAAGAGGGATTGGACGGACAGCAAAGTAAAGGAAATAGAAGCGGAAAGTAAAAACATAAACTCAAAAGTATTTTACAAAAAAATTAAAGAACAAAATATGGTAAACAAAGGGAAAGTGAAGAGGAGCAGGAAGAAGCGGCAGAAAAAGTAGACATTGAGGAACCGACAAAAACAGACATTGAGGAACCGACAAAAACAGAAATAGAGGAGATCATTAATAAAAGTCGTAACGGAAAAGCTCCAGGCAGAAATGGAATCAACATGGAATTAATAAAATATGGAGACGAAAAGCTAATTGAAAGACTTCATCAGTTAATTAAAAGAATATGGGTCGAAGAAAAAATTCCAGAAGAATGGGAGGCAGGAGAAATTATAACAGTATATAAAAAGGGAGACCAGCAGATATGCAAGAATTACAGAGGACTTACGTTGGACTTACCTCAGGAAAGTCAACAATAGATGCTATCCATACAATCAATCAAATTATTGAAAAAGCGCATGAATATCAAATGGAAGTAGAAATGCTTTTGACACAAACTAGGCCCTGCTTGTTAGCGGGCGCTATGTTCAAGTTGGCTAGCTCAGTAATTAAGATAAGAGGCTGGAAATAATGATTTATTAGATACCTACTAATAAAAAAAAAATGTCTGTACACAATTGAATTGGAGATTGGGAAAGCGTGCTAGCGGCGGCGGCGGCGTCGACGTCGGCCAAGGCGGTAGCGACGGTGAGGGCGGCGGCAACGGCTAAGACGGCAGTAAGGCCTAAGGCGGAGGGGCGTCGACAATGAGGGACGGTGGCTTGAAACAGGTAGCGTCTGGCGGCGTAGGCTGTTCCAGCGGCGTAGGGGGCGATGAGCGGTTCCAGCGTGGAGGTGGCGGCGGAATGGGCAGCGTCTGGCGGCGTTGGCGGCGACGAGCGGTTTCAGCGGACTGTGAAGGCGGTGATGGCGATCAAATGTGCACCGAGATGTTGATCTTGATCAAGCGTACCGAGATGTCAAGCTTGACCAAGCACACCGAGATGTCGAGAATGATGTTGAGGATGATGCTGAGCTTGATGTTTGAGAGCGATGTTTTGAGAACGATCTGGATTTTTTGAACGTATTTATAGCCCGAAAATCCGATGCTGCTCTCCCATTGACAATAGCATTCTTCGAAATAACGCGTCCAGGAAATGTTGTTGTAATAAAACAATTGTCTGACGAGATGTGTGACACGTCGCTCCGTCTTATTGAAAAAAAAGCATTGTTTATGTCGACATTTCTCAGTTCAGGCCAATATACTAACTGAATATTGGGCCTCCAGAATGCATCCAATCAGACGAAGTCGAGGAGGATATTTAAACGATATTATGTTTGAAACATAATCACATCGATTGTTCTTCAAAATAAAATAAAGATTAAAGGATTATCACTTGTAGTTATTATTGTGTCTCTTTTGAAAGTTCTGACGCGCTAATTGGAAAACCCTATACTTCCATTCTTCTGCATATTTCTTGTAATTTTCGCAGACTTGAAACATTACGCTCCTTATCTTCGTCCTCTACTCCATACCATAATATATTTCTCCTTCTCCTTTCTTTTTCTAGTTCTTCAATTTGGTGTTGTTGTTTGCTGATTATTTCTTTCAGCCTTGTGTTTTCCTCTTGTAATTTAGTTGTTTTTAAATTTATACAGGGCCATTCAAAAGTATTGCCATTAATTTTAAGAATAAGTAGAGCATATCAAATAGAACAACTTTTCTCAATAAACCATGTGTCGCAAGTAAACGGTAAGGGTGGAAAAAAATTAGAAAAATCAATACAAAAATTGTGTTGGGGTCACTGGAATAGTGGAATAGGTCAGTTCTGTTTACATTTAAAATTTAAATTTATCAATCGTCTTTTTTGTCCGTTCTGATAAAGGTCCAAGTGTGATATGACGTAGCTTAGTCAGTTCATTCTTGGCGTTAAAAGTGCACTGTTCGAACGCTTTAATGGAAGGTCATCCTAACCGTATGACCGACTTAATTGACGTTTTAATTTACGGGAAAGCTCTTCAAAATGCTGCAGCAGCTCTGAAAGACAGTTTTTGTTTGTGTTATGTGTTTTGTGTATGTTTGTTGGAGGAACATTTTCTGTAAGTTTAGTTTCTCTTGATTAACAACGATTTTTTCTAATATCACTTTAAACATGCCACTAATTGTTTACTGTCAGTCTTAAGCCTGAAAAAAATTAAGAGGAAATGAAACTGTAAATTACATAATTGTGTAATGTTTGTTTCAATTATTTTTGCAGGGTCAAATTTCTATCGCAGGCTTTTTAAATACAAATTGTTACACAGTTCTCAAAACTGTGTAACAAAATTTGAAATAAACAAAAACCGCGATAAGCTTTAAATTTTTGCTGTAATGTACTTCTATTAAGGTCAGCATATACCCATTTAATTTAATGACAATACTTTTGAATCACCCTGATCTATTTTGGATTCTATGCTAATTTATTTGTTTTTTCTTGGAATGCTGCTAGTATTTCTTTAATAACATTCATTTGTTCTTCCATTGTTCGTTTTTCAACGTTCTTTCTTCCGTTTTCCGTTCGATGAATTTTTGCTTATCTGGTATATTTTTATAGGTTAATTTTTCACGATTCTTATGTTCCTGATATTCTGTTCTTTTTTTCCTAGTATTGTGTGAGATATTCTTAATATTTTCAACCTCGGGTTTATCTTTCTTCTGGTTCTATAATTTATATATTTGATGATTTTTTCAGGATTAATTCACACTTTGTTTGAGACACAAAACACACCACTGCACAGGGTCACGGCCTCCACAGAACTTTCTTCTCACCCCTATATATTTATATATGTATAAGTATTTAATATCATTTAAAGTACCAAGGTTCACCTCCGAGTCTAACTCACTGTGATAAACTCAAAGAGAGAAATACATCAATGATCAATGTAACTTAGCCCTAATGCTGCGAAATAAAAATGAAATAGCACGATGAAAAGGTAGTTTCTATTGAATTTGAGTTTACAAAAAGAGATAGTTAGGATGCTAAATTAATTTAGCAGTCGGTGTCATGACATAAAGAAAGCAAAGATGAACCTACCTAAGATTAGTTCATCAAATTTGGATCCAGCAATCATGTGTTCGACACTTTCTAAGGTCCTTGAATAATTTGGCATTGAAACACGATCCTGTATTGTTAACGTTTTAAGTTTATCATTGAGGTAACAATTATTGTATTCACGGAATTCTAACGCTACGATTGTTTGTCTGGCGTATAATACTACAGCAACTTTCCTTTCTTCATTTAATCTACAATCTCTAATTAAGTCCATGCTTATTTACTTACTTACACTTGACTTACGGAATTACATTTGCTATATGTTTAATCATACGAATGCTTGCTTCAAACAAAAACTTCGTTACACCACTATCTAATACAAAAATAAAGGGAGATTTTAACTTTTTTGCGGCATCATTCTTTGATAATAAAAAGTTAAGTAAAATCTCCGCTTGATTAATATTACCTGAAACAAAAACAGTAAAAATCACATGAATTATAGTAATTCTATTTATAGTTACAGTAAATACATCTGACTTCTAAAAATAGTTGTTAAAATTACTTACATCTAACGTCATAGAGAAACGGTACTCCATTTCATTAGATTTTTAAAAGTGGTTAATTGGGCTATTAAATTGGAAGCTCGGTTACTATTAAAATGTTAAGTTTTAGAAGTGCCCTCGTTAGTACCTAGCAAATAATACCTATTCACAGTGCCGTATCTAGGCAATTTTGCGCCCTGGGCAAACTTGATTCCTTGCGCCCCCCCACCCCCCGGTTCTTAATTATTTCTTATCAAAAAAAAATATTAAGGATTGTAGAATTATCTGAAAAAACATGTATGAAAAAATATTTATTTTATAAAAACATTTCATAACAAAAAATATATTCTATAAAATAAATAATAGAAGGAACAAAAACATAAACAAATAATTCTAAACATTTATAATATGGAACACAGATATGTATAGTAAATAAAATCACTCAAAAATGTGAGATAAATAGCAAATTAATTAAAAACGAACAAAAGAAAACATTTATATAGCTATACAGGGTGAGTCCTTAAGCGCGACCGCCGACTCTATCTCGGAAAGTAGTTGACGTACGTTAACGGGGGAAAAAATTGGCTAATAAACTCGAGCCTAAGAAATCCATTAAAAATATTTTTAGCCGCCGATTCTTTCAGGGGGCGGCGCAATCGGGGGCGGAAACATTAAATCGCACTTTTTTCGAAAAATTTCTAAATCAAGGTCTTTTAGAATATATCTACATCAAAATAACGTCTAATTTTACATAGAATGATTTCTTTGAAGTTTTAATTAACTTTGACGATGGACTGCGGGGCTAAGACATAATCTCCAAGGTTAAAAATAGTGATATCTTTAGTTTGGATTTTTCTTTTTCAAAACACTTGGTATTTTCCTAAAGCTATAAATATTGTCTACTGAAAATATTAGTTGAAATTTTGTTCAAACTTTTTTCTAAAATTCTAGGCGCAGTTTAGTGGAAACTTGCTTTCAATTGCAAGTATCTCTAAAATTTCAAATGTAAAGTCACACTAATTTTATTATTACGTTATGAGAATGCAAAAACCGGAGGTCGCTACCATCAGAGGAAGTGGAAATATTGAGGAAAATGCAACCACGAATAATTTTTCCGAGTTACCTAAGTCATGAATGGGTTGATTTCATTTGTTTATAAATCTGAAGCTTACGGCAATATTAAGCTGCTACGCACTGATCTGGAACATCTTAATCAACAGCCCCAGTCGATAAGTCTGTTTGGGCTACTAGCATTGTAATTAAAATGGTGTTCTTCCTGGTTTCAATTTTTTCTCAAAGCATTCCACATTTCCGAAAAATTTTGACGGTTCTATATTAAAAATATTATTCAGTAATTTTCTCTCCCCACGTTTGTTCTAAAATTTTTATTGCAAAACAAAGGGAATTTCGTTATCATCGTAAGAGAGATCGAAAGAAAAAGAAAATGCTAAAAATCGGAGGTACGAAAAAATGCAAAAATATCGAATTTAACGGAACAAAGAAGTCCTACTTGATTTAGCTTTTATTTTATTTTATATTTTAAATAAGTTTAACGAAGGTGCTTAAACTGTTTCCCATTATTTCTAATACAGTCCTCAATTCTTCCCCGAGTCGATAGAACAGCAGATTCAATTTCGGCTCTCGAAATGCTGTTTACTGCATTTCTAATTCTGTGTATCATATCAACACGGGTAGTTGTGGGGTTCTTATAAACAATGACTTTTAGACGACCCCAGAGGAAGAAATCCAAGCACGCGAGATCAGGGGATCTTGGGCTCCATGGAAATACACTCCCTTTGCCAATCCACCGATCAGGGAATGCCGCTTTAAGGTGATGTTTAACTGCCTCTGAAAAGTGAGCAGGACATCCATCTATTTGTATCCACATGTTTAAAATAGTGGCCAATGGAACGTCATCTAAAAAATCCGGCAAAGGGTTAGGTAACTAAAAAGTCCAGGAACACTTGACCATTGACAGTCCCATTAAAAATGTGAGGACCAATTATCCGTCCGTCAAGAATGCCACACCAGACATTTATGGACCATTGATGTTGGTTGTCCACAGTGCGCACCCAATGTGGGTTCTCGTTCTTTTTAGAGTAAAAGTGCATATTGTGGAGATTTACCCGGCCGTTGCTTTTAAATGTAGCTTCGTCGGTCCACAAAATCTGATTCAAGAAATTAGGAGTTCCTTTTAGCATATTTCGCATTCAGTAACATAAGTTCAGTCTGCTCACAAAATCTTCTTCGATGAGCGACTGATGTAACACAACATGGTATGGAGGAAAGCCTTGTTCATTTACAAATTTAACAACTGTTTGTTGAGATATCCCCAACATTCTTGAAATTTCTCTTGTACTAACACGGGGATTTATCTGAATGCACGCCAGAACATTAATCACATAATGTCATTGTCTTCGTTACGAACTGGACGGCGGCTTTCTCTTTGTAGAGTTGGCTACCATCTTCCCGTGGTTTGTAAACGTAACGCCAATCGACGCAAGACTTTTCTCGATTGGGGCTGCCGATTGGGATACGTAATATTGTATGTTCTTGAAGCAATCAACTCATTTTCGTGACATTGAAAATAAATCCGTAGCATATCAAAGACTTCAGCGTTTGTGTAAACCATTTTCAGCAAATAGCAAATAACAAAATTAAGACGAAACACAGTTAACAAGAACAACTCAATGAACAAGTAAAACACAATTAAAACTAACACAAACAGGAACAGCAACAAGAACAGAAACAACGGAGTTATTAATATTCTGTGAGATCAATTAAAAAGCAACAAAGTCAAATCGCCGAAGCTACAAATTTGACGTTTCAGATTTATAAACAAAATCACATCGGCCCATTCTTATCTTTAGGTAACTCGGAAAAATGCTTCGTGATCGCATTTTGCTCAATATTTCCGCTTCTCCTATTGGTAGAGATCTTCGATTTTTTGCGTTCTCTTCATCTTTAATTTCTTCATAATGTAATAATAAAATTATTGTGACTACGCATTTGAAATCTTTGAGATATTTGCAGTTGAACGCAAGTTCCTACTAAAAGGCGCCGAGAATGTTAGAAAAAAAGGTGGAAAAATTTCAACTAATATTTTCAGTAGACAATATTTATAGCTTTAGGAAGATACCGAGTGTTTTGAAAAAGAAAATTCCAAACCAAAGATATAACAATTTTTACCCTTGGAGGTTATGTCTTCGCCCCGCAGCCCATCGTCAACGTTAATTAAAACTTCAAAGAAACCATTTTATGTAAGATAAGACGTTTTTTTGATCTAGACATATTTTAATAGACCTTCATTTAGAAATGTTTTGAAAAAAGGGCGATTTAATGTTGCCGCCCCCCGATTGCACCTCGCCCTGAAAGAATCGGCGGCTAAAAATATTTTTAATGGATTTCTTAGGCTCAAGTTTACTTGTAATTTTTTTTCCCGTTAACGTACATCAATTACTTTCCGAGATAGAGTCGGCGGCCGCGCTTAGGGACTCACCCGTGTATATTCAATAAATAAAATCAGTCATTAAAGGAACAAAAAATAATTATAATTTAACTTTTCGCAATGTCAGGTAACAATGCCGGTAAACCCGAAACGATTACTTTGTGCTTAGTTTGAGTCTTTTAGTAGTAGAGGAAAGAGTCTGAATTTGCGCCCCCTTTGAGTTTGCGCCCTGGGCAGGTGCCCCTATGGCCCTGCCCTAGATACGGCACTGCCTATTCATAATGTGGTACATTTGTACATCATGTCGCACTCAATAAAAATATTCTTGTAACAATCTTGTGCAAACGGTTATTGTTCGGATTTGCATTTAAAGAACAAACATTCGTTCAAATTCCCGATAGATCAAGAAAGAAGAATGAAATGGTTCGTAAATATTAACGAAGTGGAATATTTGGACTACAACAGTTCAAGAAATATATATGTACCTACATTTGCAAAAATCACTCTGAAGAAGAAGAAGTATAATTGCATAATTCATATATCTATCTACCGTCCACTTAGATAATCCAAAATTAATTACATATTTGTTCTTTATTATGTAATGATATGTAAGATATATCTGTATGAAAATAAATATCTGCGATTTTAAATTACAATTATGTTGATTTATTGCAAGAAAATGTTCATTCTAAAATTTTCAAATTTCTTGCATAGTTTGGACGTGGTTTGGACAAATACCCACAATGCGGTTTTGTTTCCTATTATATTCCCCCTGCTTCTTGCAGGATTTAACGGTGGCACTACTGTTCCGTGTTTCCATTGAATTTGACCCTGTGATTTAGCCTAATTAACCACTCTAACGTTTTTCTATGATAAACATGATATTATAGGGCGTTTATAAATACCCGTGACCGTATTACTTTTGAAGCAAACTTAAAACTTATAAACTGGACATAATGACACAATGACGTTTAGTATTTATTTCGGTTCATAATTTATAAGAAATTTAAAAGAACCCAAGTAGGTACTATAGAAAATACAAGGTAACGTGAAAGAATACAGTACAATAAAAAAATTGAAGAAGATTGGAAAGTGAAGTTAGGTGAAATGGAGGTCCAAGAAATCTACACGGAGTTGGTGAGAACCATCATCCTTACAGACAAAATGAGCAAAAATAGCTTACGTAAAAAGGAAAAAAAGGTTTCAGAAAACACAATCAATCTGATGAGAAAAAGGGAAGCCCTAAAAAAATGAACTACACCAAAAGAAAATATAGCATACAGCGAAATAAATAAACTAACTAAAATAGAAATTAGAAGGGAGTTGAGAAAGGCAGAGAATGAATAGATCAAGAAAATTTTAAAGTACTCGGGACCCACGAAAGAGAGAATTATTGGATAGTAAAAAATGGATAACCTATCTCACAGACGAGAAAAACCAAAAGAAGTAACGCAGTTTATAAAACTTGCCCCGAATTTCTATGAAAACACTTATTCAACAACATCTTAGAGTTGGAAACCGTCCCTGAACAGTGGAAAAGATCAACTATCATTTTCTTTTTGGAGTAGCATGTCCTTTACAGGGCGTTACCGATCCTCTCTCCACTCCATATGCCTGTGGTGTGCGTGTCAAGTAGCCTACAGACATAGGGGACCTACAGCTTTACGTGGACTCCGAACCACGGCAGTGCTTGCACTTCTACTCGAGAAAGAAGTTACTAAGCAGAATATACCTCGGTGGTTTGCCATTGCCTTCCGAAGGAAGCGGCCGGGTGTTTTCGGTGTAGGTATATATGGCGAATCCGGGCCATCTCAGTGGTCAGACGCACGCTGAACCAACTGAGCCACTAGCGCCTTGCAACTATCATTTTATTATTATTATTCAAAAAATGAAGAAAAGATCTCATATACAATTATCGGTCGATAACCGTGTTGCAAACAGTATACAAGCTCTTTGCCACAGCATTAAAGAGAAGAATAAAGAACACAATAGAAAACCGGCCACCAGAGCAAGCTGGATTTAGAAGCGACTATTCTACGATGAATAACATTCAAGTAATCAACCAGTTAGTGGAAAAGTTCAAAGAGTTTGACAAACCTATCCATATGGAGTTTGTAGACTTCAACAAATCATTTGATTGCATAGAACACGAGAGCATGTTTGAAGCCCTAAGGCAGTAAGGAGTTCTGGAAAAGTATGTGGCATTAATGAGGAAGCTATACAGAGAAGGCATAGCGGAAATTAAACTGGAAAACTAAGGCAAAAGCTTCCAATTACAAAGAGGCGTCAAACAGGGTGATCCATTAACACCACTGTTATTCATTACAGCCAAAATGCAGAAAAGATCTCATATACAATTATCGGTCGATAAGCGTGTTGCAAACAGTATACAAGCTCTTTGCCACAGCATTAAAGAGAACAATAAAGAACACAATAGAAAACCGACCACCAGAGCAAGCTGGATTTAGAAGCGACTATTCTACGATGAATAACATTCAAGTAATCAACCAGTTAGTGGTAAAGTTCAAAGAGTTTGACAAACCTATCCATATGGAGTTTGTAGACTTCACCAAATCATTTGATTGCATAGAACACGAGAGCATGTTTGAAGCCCTAAGGCAGTATGGAGTTCTGGAAAAGTATGTGGCATTAATGAGGAAGCTATACAGAGAAGGCATAGCGGAAATTAAACTGGAAAACTAAGGCAAAAGCTTCCAATTACAAAGAGGCGTCAAACAGGGTGATCCATTATCACCACTGTTATTCATTACAGCCCTGCTGCAACTATTTCAACATTTAAAATGGGAATACGAATTCGGCATAAATATTATTTAAGCAACTTAAAATTTGCGGACCATGTGGTCCTATTCGCTGAGAGCAGAAATATGTTTAAAAAAATGCTGCTAGACCTTAGTAAGGAATGTAAACAAATGGGGTTAAGCATCAACTTGGAAAAAACTCACTTAATTAGCAACAGAAAGGCAGAAAAAATAGACATCCAAGGTTCAGAGTTGGAGTACAAAGAAGACGTGATTTACTTACGACAGTTGATGTTATTTCAGAGTAAAATGGGCAAACAACTAAACAGACATATCGATGCTGGGCACTCAGAAAGATCTTTAAGGGGGATATACCACTGAGATTAAAAAGGCAAGTGTTCAATAAATGTATAATACCGATCATTACATATGGGACACAAACATGGAGCTTAATTAAGAATCATTGAATCATATACAGAAATTAAAAATTACGCAAACTAAAATAGAAAGATCATGTTAGGCATTAAATTAATAGACAAAGTGAAAGTGATCGATATCCACAATAAATTATGCCAAAGAGCCAGACTTTAAAAGTGGAAGTGAGTCAGCCACATTGGCAGAATGGAAGATAACAAGTGAATAAAAACAGTATAACGGAAACTGAAAGATGGGGCCAGAAAACAAGGACGGCCAGCTACGAGATGGTCGGACGAGTTAGGAGTTGAAATGGGAAACAATCGGTGGAACGAGACACTCAAGCGCGACAAGTGGCAAGACAAGGGGAAGACCCTCGTCCAACACTAGGATTTATAGGCTTATAATAATAATAATTTATGAAATGCATAACGTGTTGACCATGAGTATTTATAAATACCCAGTACTTATATAACTTACTAGAGCACATAGGGTAACTGTTTAATATCTCAGATCTATATGTCCAGTTTCCTTTAATACAAACTATTTTCTGTGGCCCTGAAAGGATTCTGTTCCGGCATTTGGCACTGCAAACTATCCCGCTAGCTGCTTCTTCACGTATACATTTTGTTGGTATCCATCTTAAATTTGTAATAGTTGGCAATGCTTCACAGTAACGCATCTCTAAAATTTGCATTGGTTTACATGTTTGAATATATATATTTTTCGAATTTAGAAACCTAAGAAGCATAAAGTTGATAGTTTTTCGGTGCACGCTACATTGTGATAGTTATTTTTTAATTTATCATATGCTAAACATATATCATGTCGTTTTAAATGCTTAGTGAATTTGTTTAATTTGCCAAAATCCATTGGTGGAATACCATCATAAATTATTTTTCTGGTAACACTTTCTCCTTAAACAAAGTAATCATTTAGTTTATTTTTTTAATGTTTTTAAGGATGTCATACCAATCCAAAAACTTTTATACTCTTTCGGTAATGTTTTAAAAAATTTAATAGCTTCCCCAAAAAGAACTCCTTCAACCATATCACCACCTATCTCTCTGCAAAATTCTTTCGATTGCTTGTATGTTTTACCTTCCAACTTGGCAGTGATGGTAATGTTACTATTAACGTTTTTTTCCATCTCTTGAGATTCGGTAGCTGGGATAGTAATATCTAAAAATAAATATATTCTTTTGTTTACCGTAATGTTTGATATCAATTTATATAGTACTTACTTTTAGTACAAAATATTAGTGAATAATCGTTGCAATCAGACCTTCGAACTTCTAATTGATATGTTGGTTTTAGAACTAACATAGCACAATCTTTTTTCTTGCCCTGTTCGTAAACTTTATTTCTTTCAGAAAATTTTAGAGGTGAAATAAATTCATTTTCTGTGTTCGCGTAAACCCATTTTCCTTTGCCTGTGCGAATAATATTTAACCATACAGATTCGATACCTAACAATAAAGTTTAAATAAAATTTCAGCAAATAGCTCGGGTTAATCATACCACCAGTTTAGTAATACTAGCTGAACAAAATAGTACCTACTTAGTATGAATAATTTTCAAAAAGCCAAAATCATTTGATATTTAGCAAAACACTGATACTACAACAAAATCACAATTGCTCTATTTGTTACATAACATTTACGACTATCGTTATTAATTGGGGAAGTACATGCCAGGGTGGTCCATAAGTTCATAGGTTTTATTTCCTGAAACTTTTAACATAAATATAACAACAAACAAAGATCGTTCTTCAAAATAAAGGTCATTGGACTCTATCGTTTTGACTCATATTTTGCTGAACCGTTCAATTCCATGGTGATACCACGCTTTGTCCTTAGAGGTATAAGTGGCTATGCCAGAGGGTTGTTTGGAATAAGCTCAATTTTTAGATTATACCTTGGAAATTCCACCAATCACAGAGCACTTCCTTCTTGGTGAATCTGTTTTGATTTTCTTTGCTGGGATTAGAAAAACAAACCTACTTCTCATTGTAGGACACAATGTGATGGATGGAACTGGAGCACCTGGCAAGTGTTGATATTTTACTGCCGCACAAAAATATTTCTTGACTTTACCGAGCAGGTGACGATACCGAACAACTGATGTCCGGTGCATATGGAGTTCGTCAGACAAACGGCAAGTACTGGTAATGGATTTGGATGGTTTCACAAATGAACCAAATAAGCGGACAGTGACTGTTCTTCAAGATTAGTCTTTAAATCATTTCTGTGCTGCATGAATTGAAACGACGCTTTGTCTTTTACTTTGCAAATTTCACGTATTAAATCAAAAAACTTTATTTATTTCAAAAAATAGCACAAAAGTACTACAGTCAAATCTCGATAGCTCGAATTTGAAGGGAAGAGAAAAAAAATCGAGTAATCAAAAATTCGATTAATCAAGTTTTTTGTACTAATAATAAAAATAACATGTAGTTGCGAAATTTTCATAATTATTACATATTTTATCTCTTCTTATTTCTTCTTTATAAGCCCTCTTTTACTCATTCTTGAGTATAGGCTTCTCTCATATTATGCCATTTGTTCCGGTTTTCTGCTATTCGATACCACAAAAGTCCTGCATGTTTTTTGAAGTCGTCTGCCCAGCGTTTGAATGGTCTGCCTCTATTGTTCGACTTTTTCTATGGTTGTCAAGTTCATTTCTAGACCTACCTTCTCTTTGCAATTGGCTTAACAATATCTGCAACTCTTCCTTACGTTGAGCTATAACCACTATATCGTCCGTAAAGCATAGATGGTTTAATCTTTCGCCCTCTTAATAAGATACCTTTGCCTTCCCATGATAATTTCTTAAAGATATTTTCTAACATAGTTAGAATAGTTTCGAGGATATTACGCCACCTTGATGGACACCTCGCTTTATTTTTACTTTTTCGGTATTCTCATGTAATTGTATTTGCACAGGAGCGTTATAATAGATGTTTTTTTTCCATTATTTTGCCATATCTGTGATCAATTCTGGCGTAGATTAATGCTTTCGTTACTGCCCATATCTCTATGCTGTCGAAGGCTTTTCTAAAGTTAACCAATCCCAGCCATAATGGTATATTAAATTCTCTAGTTCTCTCGATTAGATTTCTCATCGTCTGCTAATGGCCCATAGTACTGAAATTTCTCCTGAAGCCTGCCTGTTCTTTATATATACCGGGTGTCAACGAAACCTGGGGCACCCTCATAATTTTTTTATTTTTTAAGATATCTAAATGAAATTTGGTATGTTTAATATACTCTTTAAATGGCATTTGTTGACATAGGAAACAAGTTTCTGTCACTTCCGGTTTCGCCGGAATTGACTACAACTTTGTTATTTTAAATGGAACACCGTGTATATTTATACATTTTTGGAATCTCCATTCAATTTTACGTACGGTAGTATCAAGTTCGAAACATTTTGATGGCAACATCAATTTTTGCAGAAATTAATCTAGAGTGCCATGACTAACGCCAAATGAAAGTCAAGGTGCCCCAACACTCGAGACAAATTGTTTTAGAACTTCAACTATTTTAGTTGCTGTATTAGATTGATCTAAAGTTGGCAAATATGCTTTTTCGAGAATAACTCTATTTTTTCAAATGGCACTAGGGTGGGACACTAGAATATTAAAAACGAGCGTTTTTCAAGGATTTTATTGATACCAATAACACGGGATTAATATGAAAATTTAATTCGGAATAACACTCTCCGTTCAAAAAAAACATATTTTGGACATTTAAATCTAGATAGGTACTGGGTTTCAAAACGAGCGAAACAAATGAAATGCACAAAAAAAAGACAGACTTGTTACAGTTGAAGTGCTAACATAATTTGTTTTGAGTGTCGTAGCACCCTGTCTTCCATTTTACGAAGGTCATGGCACCTTAGATTAATAAATAAACTCTTCTGCAAGTATTTATTTTGTAATCAAAATGTTTTAAACTTGATACTACCATAAGTAAAATTGAATGGAGATTCCAAAAATGTATAAATATACAGGGTATTCTATTTAAAATATCAAAGTTGAGGTCAATTCCGGCGAAACCGGAAGTGACAGAAACTTGTTTCCTATGTCAGCAAACGCCATTTAAAGGGTATATTACATATACCAAATTTCATTTAGATACCTTAAAAAATAAAAAAATTGTGGAGGTGCCCCAGGTTTCGTTGACACCCGGTATACCGGGTGGCTAGAAAAAAACGAATCCTGTTTAAGTCCTCACATCTCCGGAACGCTTTAAGATAGCGATTTCAGTTTTTGCTTTCTAAGAGACAATGGATTAAAAATTATTCCTGCCAAATTACAAACAATTATTTTAAAAAACAAAGAAATTGCGAATTTTTTAATATCAACTAGAAAAAATCAATTACACGTTGACAATGTTCTTAAAAATTCTACCAAGAAACATCTTGTATGGTGTATTCTACTTATAAACATGTTGTATAGGACTTCGTTACAGTATTAAGGACATTTTTAATTAAAAAAATATGCAAGTCACGTTTTTTAAACATCCTGTGTTGCATTATGAAAGAAAAATTATTTTTACGTAAAAGAGTTCTGTTGGCATTTTTAACTCGAGGAATTCCTTTTTGAGATATACCTACGCAAAAATATCTTACAGTGTGGTGTTGCAAAATTGCTTTTGTGCAACAACTAATAACTTTATCTTAAAAACGACTTTGTTGAGCTAAAAATGCCAAGAGAACTTTTTTACGTAAAATTAATTTTTCTTTAATAATGCCACACAGGGTGTTTAAAGAAACGTGGCCTTCGTGTTTTTTCTTAATTAAAAATGTCCTTAATTCCCTCTAACTACGCCACTGTACAAATTAAATCTTTCTTATTACTGTGAAATTATGACTTTGGTAGACCCTAATTTACCCTGCAAAAATTAAAAATGAATCTCCAATAGTTTTCAAGTTATTCAAAAAAATCGACATTTTTAAACACAAATTTACAGGGCCGTAACTTTTTAATTTTACCCTTTAGGAAAAAAAATTATTTAAAAAATCTTCACTATTTTTCATGTAGTTTACGCAGTAAACGTACTTCCTAAACTTTTACGACCACCCTGTATAAAAGAGCGCATGAATTTATGGGCCACTCTGGTAGTTATAATTAAAAAGATACTAAATACTACAGCTGCAATCGTTGCGTGATAGTGATTAAAATTGTTAATGATTGCAGTTTACTCTATCATAAACGATAGTTTAATTTTAAAGTAAAGCGATTTCTTTTCCTTCTGATAATTCAGCGAAAAATAGGAATGTCTAAGGTACAATGTGATTTTCTAAAAACTCAATTGCAGCAGGCCGTATTCTGTCTTAATAATCTTAGAACTGTCTGTATTAAGTCAGAATACGGCCTGCTGTAATTGAGTTTTTAAAAAATCACATTGTATGTCCACTTTATAAATGCACAAATTTCGCGTTCATATTTAACCTAGCCGAATTTGAAAAAAAAAGAATTCAATTACGTCAGCTGTTGTTTGTCATTTTGGCAGCGATTATTTTCAAATTTTTATAATGATTATTTTTTAAACAGTCCTGTCAGCCAATCATAATGAGAAAAAAATTCAAATCGACCAATAGCATCAAAATTACACTGATAATTAGCTAGTAGCTGATTACAGCGATAATTTTTTCACGTTGTTTCATTGGATCACAGAGAAATACCTGCTCTGTGATTGGATCTTTGTTTAAATAAATGCATAAAAAGTTAGCTTTGACTTTGACAAACGTTAAGACTGTCATCATTGTGTAATAGTTTAAAAAATAATCACGCCGAATTACATTCGTGGTAATAATTTTTTTTGATAATTTTAACTAGATTAGCACTCATCTTTATTGCTATTAGGAAATTCCACTCGTGGACTTCGTCCACTCGTGAAATTTCCATAGCAATAAAGATTCGTGAATCTAGTTAAAATTATCAAAAAATTATCACCACTTATGTAATTACTGTTGAAAGTTACTAAACAAATAGTCTTGCGTAAAAGAGCTTTTAAAATGTTTGGACGATGTGATAAAAAATCGTCTCATTTTGTATAAGTAGGTTATAGTCGCCGCACAATTTATAATATAATTTCATGTTTTGAGAAGGGGAAGCTAGGTAGTTGAAAATTTACCAAAAGAACCTAGAAATAGAAAGTTAAGTAAAAAAACAGTTGAAAAATTTAAAGATATGTGCAAAATACAAATTTGGGGTCTTCTAAAACTCTCAAAGAAATTTAAAGTGTCCAAAATTTGCATTCACAAAAATTTGAAAAATCTGGGTATAAAATATCATAGCACCAAAACATAATGACAGACAACTAAAAATTTTACCAACAAGATGTCGAAAACTTCGTCGAAATTATTTAAAGAAAGATGTTGTGTGCATTTTGGACAATGAAAAGTATTTCACTTTTACGAATGGTTTTCTGTCAACAGTGTCAACTAATAAAGGCTACTACAAAGAAATGCACGAAACTGTATTACCAGCAGTGAAATATATACAGAAACAAAAATTTGAACCAAACGTGTTTGTCTGATGCGCTATCTCAAAGAAGGGCATTTCACAGATGTACATCACACCCTTTAAATGTTTTCCAATCAGTAGTGATAGATATATACGGCACTTTTTAACTAAATTAGCAAAATTCATTAATACTGCACACAAACATGACAATATTCTATTCTGGCCGTATTTTGCAAGCTACCATTATCCAAAAAAGTACTGGTATGGTTAGATACTAAAAACTTTGCTTATTCTTGAATGCAGGCGTTCGCGGCTGTTGCCCAATAAAATAATATTTTCTGGGTGTTACCGTGGTCGTTCAATTTCGCTTGACGTTTCGCTGCTCATACTGTCAGCTTCTTCAGAAGTTATTCTTGCGAAGAAGCATCCAATGTAGAATAAAAGAGCACCAGAGAGATGCCAGGCTCAGAAACACAGAGAGATCAGCAAATTGCTGAACATTTACATCAAGACAGCCAACACAAAATCAATTTTGCAGAAGTCAAGATACTCTCACGAACTGAAAACTACTACCCCAAAATAATTAGAGAATCTCTCGAGATAATGAAAAACAACAATAACTTTAATAGAGAAGACGGCTACCGCTTAAGCAATACTTGGAAATTAACCCTTCATGAAAGAAAAACCATCCATAATAAACGTCCTAGTATCCCCCATGCACAGGAACTGCAACACCAACGGAGCATAACACACACGAAAAACCAACCACACGTCACGGATTCACTCGGCCAACCAAACATAACGGTTTAGCAACACCAACCAAGCGTTACGGTACCCAGGTATATAACGAGGGGCATAAGACAACAATATCAGTCTTTAGAATAACTTCTGAAGAAGCTGACAGTATGAGCAGCGAAACGTCAAGGGAAATTGAACGACCACGGCAACACCCGGAAAATATTAGTTTATTAACTTTGCTTATGTTTCTAAAAAAGTAAATTCACCAAACATACCAGAAGCTAGGCTTGTAGAACATTTTAGGACACTGATGTGAAATCTGGTTTACTCTAATGACTGAAAAGCAAAATCCGAGCCTCAGCTCATCAAGAGAATTACCTAAATCCTGTCCAAAGAATCCTATTAAAACAACATAAAGAATGAAGAGGATAATTGAGTGAATTCTTGTCTGGATAAAGATAACATTCAGCAGGAGTCGTTACAGAGGTATAACAGCCCAAAGGGCAATGGGTGTATTATGGTAAATGTAGGGGGAGACTCAGAAAAATAGTTAAACGGAAAAGAGGTAACGTCAACATGAAGAAAAATTATCACCAATGGCTTTATCATCAATTTACAATGACTGGTAATAGATGAAGACCGACTTCTAGGAAGAAAATGATTATTAGGATGCAGAACAGGCCACAAATGTATAGGTTAAGGTAACATCAACATCGCGAATGAAAAATACGATGAAGGTTGTTGGTATGATTAATGACTTTCTGGAATAAAAACACTACTGCAGGTTCACAACAGGTCAAAGATCCATGGATGAAGATGACTGCAACATGAACAAACAAAAAGTCCGTAGTTAGAGATGATATGAAGAGAGATAAGATCATGATGAATAGTTTATCAGCTTAAAATGAAAAATAATGGATGAAAACTGTAGCTTTCAGAAAAAAGAGATGATTAACCTGAATGTACGAAGATGACATCGACGTCGACAGAGATCAAGACCATAGAGGGTAGTACGACGATTTCTAGGATGGAGGAGACCACTGCACAGGTGCACAACGGGTAAACACCCATCGTGAAAATATTATCGAGATAAAGAAGTGAAGTATGGAGGGTAGAATGGATGAAGCTGAGGATTTCCACAAAGAAGAGGACCGCTGCAGATATACAATAGGTCATACACTCCATAGGTGAAGATGACGTCGACATGAAGGAAGTTGAGGACTATGGGGGGTGGTATGGATGAAGACAACGATTACCAGGAGGTGAAGATGACATCAAAATGAAAATAGAAGAAGACTACGCAGGGCAGTATGGATGAAGACTACAATTTCCATAAGGAAGAGGACTACAGCAGATGCACAACAGCCCAAATGCCCACAGACGAAGATGACATCGATATGAAGAAAGAAGAGGCCTCTGGAGGGTGGTATAGATGAAGACGAGAATTTCCAGGAAGACAACCACTGGTGCACAAGATGAAGATGTGAAGCATGGAGGGTAAAGCGGATGAAGATGAAGATTTACAGAAGGAAGAGAACCGCTACAGATGCACACCCGACCAAACACCCGTAGATAAAGATGATGTCAATGACATGGAGGTGCTCCAAACAATGATGGATGGCGTCAAGAAGAAATTACGCTCAATTGAAGAAAACTGTCTTTTTTCTGTTCTAAATTAGTAATTACGTATTTGTAATCATTGTTCTTAAAATCACAAATCAAAACTTTATATACAGTTTTTTCCGCGCTGATCTAAACTTTGTGAATTTAGAAAGTGGACACACCTTAATATAGAAAATTATATTAATCTTACTTCTTTCAAACATAATTTCCTTCACTATTTTCGGAACACGAGTAAGATTCATAGGGATCATTTCCTGCGATGTACAATATTTTATACCCGTTTCCATATTGCTCAAATGTTCTCCAATACCAACTGTTATATTTTGTTTTTTTACAACGAGATTCGCATTTTGCGTTTTAGCTAAAAATAAAAATACATTATAAAGTTGGATAAAATTGAGGAATTTATCAGATATTATTGATGAATTATTGGGTAGAAAGTTAATTTCTACTTCATATATTGAAACATAGGTTGAATGATAACATCAGAGTATTTCTTTTCTTGGGGTTACGCTACAATCACTTTTTCCTTGCTGGAAATACTAATATTCAAAAACTTTCATAAAACGTCCACAAAAAATAAAATCAAGTGAAACATTTTTACATTATAATTCAACTACTTTACATATTTATGTATTACATATGTCAATCAAGTCAAAACTGTCAGTAGAAGTAATCAATTACTCCTAGTAAGTTATTTATATGTTATAAGTCATACCATTTATTTATTGTCTTCTTTGGACAGATTGTAAACTTATTAGTTAAATAAAAATAAATAAAGATAAAACTTATTACCTACCATTAACACAGATGAAGTTATATCTTTCACTGCAATTTCTTCTGGAAAATAACGGCATATGTGTATCATCTAATAGTACAAGGCAATTATTGTCTTTTTCAGTAGAATTGTGGTAGCTGCCAAACCAGAAAGAATTTGTAATTTTATGCGGAATTTTTTCTCCGCTTGAGCTCCATATCCAATCACCATTATCATCCTTTTTGGCTCCTATCCACCACTGTTGTTTTTCTAAAATTACTACAGCATAGTTCAAAAGCTTAGAGAAGGTTGCACAAACATGATTTAACAGTTTTGTCAAATTAATCGGTCATCTAAATGAATAAAATCGAATCAAAATTCAGATGGCAAATAACACATTAGCAAACACCAAATGGTGTTCGTTTGTTAGCTCTGATTGTTCGATAATTTAACAAAAGTTTTGTGCAACCCACTCTTAGAAAGTTAAAAGAATAATACCCCCTGAAACTCCAGAAAGAAAGTTTGCAAGTTCTTGACTTCCAATTTTCGGTAAATACATGTGTGAAGATGTACAAAGACTATCGGCTTTGTCCCAAGTTTCTCTTCGAGTAAAGAAACTAAATGATAAGTCATTATGGTCCACTATTAAAAGTGGTTCGGGAAGTTCTTCTTGTGCTGTTGAAAGGAATGTATTAATTAAACATTCAAGAATATTACTTAGATATCAAATTTTATATCGTGCTTAAAACTGATTTTTCGCATTGCCTACGTTAGTTACGACGTCCAGTTCTATTTTACTGAAGTAACTGGCACAATATAGGGTGGACCATTTTCGAAGGGTTCCAGGCTATTTCCCTAACTATTACACTTATGCAAAAGTAATATAGGTGTCTCAGGCCAAATTTTCGAAACACGAATGGTGCAAACTGAAATTTTAATAGCATCTTTTGTTTACGAGCTACAAGCGAAAATTGAATTTTTCGAAAATCCCTTTCGGAGTTATAATTCGTTTGTTATATTCTAATCATTGGAGGTCCGTGGTCCACACCGCACCCATGTTTTAAGCACCTATGTTTACTTACTAAGTTCACAAACATAGTACTGTTTGGTAGAGCATGGCATTTCCAGGAACTGTGGAGATTTTCTAAAACCAGACTGCATAGCAAGGCATACTTTTCCTTCACTTGTTGTAATCGTCCCCCAAGGTGGATAATGATCACTATTAGGAGCATCAGGTATTACTTCCTTAGTTTTAGACCAATGCCAAACACTATCTTTACGTTGACCACCTAACCATACTAATGTATCTTATAAAATAAAAAATGTTATTAATTATTATTATGAAATAAACGTTGTAAGACTTTATCAATAAAAAAAGTGTTTCAGATAAAAATAAATCCCTTGTAGCACCTTTTTATTGCTGCTATTACAGCTTGTTTTATGTCGTAAAAGTTCTGGTACAGACTAAAATTGTGTTCGTGTAATCTGAGTTATAGAAAATTATACATATACGTATGCAAGCTGATTTTTTGCGTCATTATTGGAAGATAAGTCTTTGCAGCGCAAAACACTGGACAGCACGATTCAAGAAATGAGCATAAAGCCCGGACGTGTTTTACTTTCGAGCGATAACATAATTTTTGAAAAGTGTTAAAGCCTTATTCAAATAATACTGAAGTGTGTGGATTTATTAAAATGCCACTCGTGTTTATAAATTAATTATACATACTGCGGCCCTAGATGCCGTGTTAACCGACATGGTTAACGTTCACAAAAATAATAATAAACGCGACAGCAGCTCACTTTCCCCCGATGATAACGATCCCAACAATAGATACTTATATGAACTGAACAAACTTCTAAAAAAAAAAATCGGTTTTAGATTCCTCCAAGTGCATCAAATATTATCTTCCAGGGCAGTAAGGTGCAAACACAAGAACAGGCCATGGGAAGTAATCAAGAACCAGCTACACCAAAACCCAAAATTCCACCTATCTATCTACACGAAGCAAAAAATCACCAACAGGTAATCAAAGACATTCAACAAGAGGTCAAAGAGGAATATACTACAGCTTACACAGGTAATTTTCTACGTATAAACTTAACAAACACAAACGATTACAGAAAATTAACTAAATTCTACGATTCACTCAATATTAAATACCCCTTTCCGTAATGTTACGGAGAATTCCCATATTTATCTTTAACCGAAGAAGAAATAAAGAACGAATTAGGAACCCATAAACTTCCCCGTTATCAAAGTAGCCAGACTATACAATACAATAAAGCGAAATATCCAATACCAGTATGCGCCGTTGACTTAACAAAAAATGATGAAGGTAACCAAATATACCTACCTACTTCACTGCATTATTAGTGTGGAACCTAGATATAATCCACAATATTCCCGATGCCAGCTTTACTCCCATACTAAAAACTATTGTAAACTCGCTCCGAGACGTGTAAAATCCAAATTAAATCACCATTATAAAGAATGTACAAAAACCTCAATGTGTAAATTGCAATGGCGAGCACCCTGAAAACTACAGAGGCTGCCCTTATTTCCAAACAATTTCGCAAAAAGTAAATAAAAACCATCCTACCTCCGCAAGGCGCAATAATCACTTTACCTACTACCCAGAAATCTTCCCACTTACCCTCAAAATCCACCCCCGCTTTAGAACCTACGCTAATCCTAGCTCCTCGTCAAACGATAACAATCAGAACCAACAGACCTCGTAACATCAATACTAAAAACTCTATTAGAACTTCTAACACCATACAACGATAACAGTAAAGCAGCACTATCACGCTCTTACCAACACTACTTATGGCCCTTAAACAACCAAATTACCTCAACTAAACAATCGCCAGCTGGAATGCTGACAGTATGAAAGCAAGACGTCCAGAACTAATCACCTTCCTTGCAAACAGAAACATATAAAATAGTGTTATGGAATTCTAACGGGCTATGCCAACATGCAGAAGAAATCAAGGTTTTCATCAAAAAACACCAAATAGATCTCATGCTAATCTCTGAGACACTTTTTCTAATCGAAGGTTCTTGAGAATCCCTGGTTATCAAATTTATGACACTCCCCACCCAGACGGTACCGCACATGGGGGTACTGCAATTATTATCAAAAATACCATAAAACACCACGAACTAAATAAGTACAACGAAAATTATTTTCAGGCAACAAGCATTGTAATCGAGGATTGGAATGGGCCTATAACAATATCTGCACTGTACTTACTGTCCACCGAGGCATTTAATTTCAAGTACCCAGTTCGAAGATTACTTTAATACACTAGAAATCAGGTTTATCGCAGCAGGTGATTACAATGCGAAGCATCCGTACTGGTGTTCCAGACTCACAAATTCAAGGGAAAGAACGCTTTACAAAACTATGATGCAAAACAACTTAAATCAGATCACAAACGGACAGAAATAAAATCCCCGACTTATTAGATTTTTGTGTAACAAAAGAATTGCACCGGGCAATAAAAGAATTGCACCGGGATACAGTACAGTACAGAGTACAGCAGAAGCACACCGACTAGGAGTACTTTAGGGAACAGTTAACAGCAATATTCACCACTCAAATTCCTTTAAAAACTGAGAGTTACTTAGCAGTAGAGTACCTCAATCGAAACATACAAATTGCAGCATCCAACGCCACTACTAATCTACCTGTGAAAGAAAATGTATCTTCTTTACCTCCGAACGTATACCAACTGATAGCAGAGAAAAGACTACTAAGAAGAATCTGGCAAGCAACTAGAAACCAACGGGATAAGAATATACTTAACAATGCAACTAACAAACTCAAACGACTACTACATAAAAAATGAGGCCATACAAACATACCTTCAAAACCTTTCACCAACAAAAGAAGCTAATTATTCACTATGCAAAGCAACTAAGAAGATCGAACAACCTCAAGTCAATATTCCTCCAATTCGCAAGGAAAATGGATCATGGGCCAGAACCGATGACGAAAAAGCCCAAGTATTTGCTGAACATCTGTCAAAAGTATTTATACCAAATCCCTCCGAAGACACGCCAGATGCCGCCTCCAATCAAAGCTTTCTCTCCCAAAGAAGTATTCAACATAATCCACAAAAAACGAGCAGTTCGAAAAGCACCCGGCTTTGACCTAATTACAAGTGAGGTACTTAGAGAACTCCCAATCCGCGCAATAGCTCTTATGACGGTTATTTTCAACGCAATCTTGCGATTAGGTATTTATCCGCCTCAATGGAAGTTAGCACAAATCATTCTTATCCCCAAACCGGGTAAGCCCCCAACTCAAGCTGAATCGTACAGACCAATCAGTCTTCTCCCAGTTATCTCTAAGGTCTTCGAAAAATTGTTATTAAAAAGGTTACACCCAATTCTCTTACAGAACAATTTAATAAGTACCTCTTCATCAGTTTGGATTTCAAACCAAGCATTCCACAATTGAACAAATTCACAGAGTTACAGCCACCATCGATCAAACCACAAACCCTGCAAGCTGGTAAATACTACTCTGCAGCTTTTCTGGATGTTTCGCAGGCGTTTGATAAGGTCTGGCATTAAGGCCTCTTTTACAAAATTAAACAGCTGCTACCTCATCCGTTTGCGGTATTGATAAAGTCCTACATCACCGATCGCTTATTCCAAACAAAATTTCCAAATGTAAAGTCAGAAGTTACCCCTATAAACGTGGGAGTTCCCCAAGGCAGTGCCCTGAGCCCAGTGCTCTATTTGTTATATACAGCCGACCTGCCAACAATTGAAAAAACAGTTACAGCTACATTTGCCGATGATACGGCGATATTAGCCTCCCATGATAATCCAGTAGAAGCATCACAATCTCTACAAGAAAACCTAAATGAAGTACAAATCTGGCTTAAAAGGTGGGGAATTAAAGTCAACGAAAATAAATCCAAGCATGTAACGTTTATTAATAGAAGATTAACATGTACTCGGGTCGCTTTAAACTGCAAACCCCTACCGCAAGCGGATTCTGTGAAATATCTCGGTATGCACATCGACCGATGCCTGACCTGGCGAACACATATCTGGAGTAAAAGAAAACACCTCAACCACCAATTAAGCAAAATTTACTGGCTAATAGACAAAAGGTCAAAACTGTCTCTGGACAATAAAGTCCTTATATACAAAATAATTCTAGAGCCGATTTGGGTATACGGCATCGAACTTTGGGGTACTGCGAGTACTTCAAATATAGAAATCTTACAAAGGTTCCAATCGAAAACACTCAGACTACTTACAGAGGCCCATGGTGTGTAAGAAACTCAGTCCTCCACAGAGACCTCAACATAACCAATGTTAAAGAAATGATTCACACCAACAGTTCCAACTAAGTATTTATAAAGAAGAACCACCCAAACAATCTGACCATCAATCTACTGGACAACAGTGATTCCCTATCAAGACTGAAGAGAATCAGCCTCGTTAGACCTTCCTGATAGATTTTAATCGGTCACAAATAATATGTATTACGTTTAGCCTTGTAGCACATTAGGTATACCGTACCAGTCAACTATCACATAATCTGGACCGTTGTCACTGGAAAACGCTCAATACATATCTAAAATTATTATCACAACAATTACTAAATATTTCAATAGACATAGATAGTAATTTATATATTCAATAAAAAAAAAAACAAACATTGATATTGTATGTATCTGTGAAACCCACTTGGTTCAAACTGATAGATTTAACTCACCGGGATATATAATATTTAGACAACACAGAATAGCACCCATAGCTCCAGTGGGGGTGATGATTATAGCAAAAAATAATTTATCAATATGTCCCTTACGGAACCAAAATCTAGAAAGCGTAGAAGCCGTAGAAGCTGTCCTACAACTAGCAAACAACAGAATTGTACGGGTGACAAGTACCTATAAACAACGCAACAAGACCTTATCTGAAACGGACCTACAGAAACTGTTTAGCTACCCAGAACCCACATACGTTATCGGCGATAACAGCAAAAACAAAATTTGAGGCTGTAGAGTCAACAACCCAAATGGTCTCTGCTTATTCAACTATGCCCCTGTAAGCACAATACAAATATCAGCCCCCGATGAGCCAACACATTACCAACTCCTATCGTAATGATTATCAACCCGATATTTTGAGTATAATCCTACACAAAAATAGCATACCTTTTCTGACACAATCTGTTACAACCGACCTTGACTCGGACCATAGACCAATAATTATTTCTTATGCAGAGCCACCTCACCTCATTAGGAAAATCCGAAGACTCATCAATGGCCGAGTAGACTGGGGAATCTTTCAATGTCCAATTCTTTATACTCATTTAGACATAAATAAATAAATTACAAACCTCTAAGAGGCTATCAAACTATCAATTCAAAAAGCCACAATTCAACAACATCAAAATAAACCCAATTACTTACAATCACCTAGAGAAATTCTGAGATTAATACAAGAGAAAAATGGAACCAGAAGAGATTGGCAAAGAAGCAGAGATCCGCACAAGTAAAACTTGTTTTGGAAATTCACATAATAAATTCATACCAAACATACATACATACAGGAATTACAACCAGGCGATCCCTCAATGTGGCAGGCTACTAAACGCCTACTTAGAATATCCCCTGCCCCATCAGCCCTAAAAGATGGCGACGTACTAATAACCACGGACAAAGACAAATGTGAACTCTTCGCAAACTATCTCGAAGGAGTGTTTACCACGACTACACAGAATAAAGCAGATAGAACGCAACAATTTAAGGACCGCACAACAGCAATCTCACTTAATGCCCCAGAGAACATTGATCCAATTACACCAGCAGAAATAGCAAACTATATTAAAATCCACCAAATAAAAAGTCGCCAGGTCACGATGGTATAACTAAAATCATTCTTAAAAGAAACTTCAAAAGAAAGCAATGTGTTACCTAACAGCAATTTTTAACGGTTGCCTTAGAATTGGTTACTTCCCTGACACAGGAAAATTGCTCCTACTATCATGTTTAATAAGTGTTATGTTGTGCTTGTTAGGATAAGTAACTCGAGTGGTGAGTAGTAAGGAGCGAATGTATAAAAGAAACTGTACCACCTAATGTTCATACAACTTATATTTTCACTGTAACTGGATAACTACATTTTATGCGTGTGCAACAACTCACGCCATTCGTAACACATCTTATTACAACACTGTTGCCAAACTTATATCTAAACAGTGTTGCCATGCTTTACATACACTACATATCCCCCTTTTTAAGCTGGTAACACTAACGATACATAAATCTAAATATCTAACATAACCTAACTTAGCTCACAAACTCATCAAGATGTCTCGGTCTATTGGTAGCTCTCTTAGGACGTTGGTTATTATTATTATTGCCTAATTCAATTTCGATATTGTGGTTAAAAGGTAATGAGGCATTGCCACTTGTAGCCTCATTTGAGTTTCTACAAATATCAGTTAAAGCAGGGACTTTTGGAAAATGATTAAAAGATAAGGAAGATTCAGGTTTAGCGTTATTATTCTGTTCTTCTCTTGCATACTTCGGCTCAATCAATTCTTTAATTTGATCAGTATGTCGTTTCCAAACTAAATTTTCGTGTACTAATTTGCATTGATATTGTTTGTGTCCCAAACTTTTTTCAATAATTGCTTCTGTCCAGCTTTTGTTGTTAACATTTCGATAATCTCTTACTAACACTCTCTCTCCTTCTTTAAAATCTGTGGCTTCCTTTCTTCTGTGATTTCTGCAGTGCTTTTCTTGCTTATCGATTATCTTGTTACTAATACAAGGTTTTATTAGATCAAATAATGACCTCAAATTTCTTCCAATCATTAGGAAACCTGGGGTTTCGTTTGTCGTGCAATGTTTTGCATTGCGGTAGTTTAATAAATAACGATTTACCAAAACATCAATGTTGGTGTGTTTGTTTCTGTCATCTGACAGTGCTGCATAAATACCTTTCTTAAAAGATTTAACAGTATTTTCAGCTTGTCCATTAGTGGCTGGGTTGTATGGTGTCGTTAAAATATGTCGAATACCATTTGACTTTAAAAATGTTTGGAAATCTTTCGATGTTAATTGCGTTCCATTGTCCGATACTATTACTTCAGGTATGCCCCATCTCGAACATAGTTGTCTCAACTTCTTTATTGTCTCATCCGAAGTAATATTCTTCATTCTGAATATCTCTGGCCATTTACTGTATGCATCTATAAATATCAGATAATTTAAACCTTTGATTGGGCCAAGGAAATCCATGTGTACTCTTTGCCATGGTACACTCGGTCTATACCAAGGTGTGTTTAATGACTTTGGTGGATCGCCAGGCACCTTAGCACAGTTTAAACAACTTTTTCCCAAATTTTCTATATCATTATCTAACTTTGGCCACCAGAAATATGAACGTGCTATGGACTTCATCTTTACTATACCTAAATGACTGGAGTGCAATTCATCTAACAGCTGTTTTCTTAACTTTGTTGGTATGATCACCCTATAACCCCATAATATACAGTCTTGTTCGCATGTTAGTTCATTACGCTTTGTGTAAAATGATTTTAATTCTTCTGCTTCTATTTTCTCGGGCCAACCATTTCTTACCAAATCTAGAACTCGACTTAAAATTATGTCTCTTCTGGTTTCGATTGCTATTCTGTTACTGTCAATGGGCAAACCTTCCGAAATTATTAGATTTAACTCACTAAAATTTTCATCCTGCTCTTGTTTTGCTTCTAAAGGATGTCGACTCAACATATCGGCTACACTATTCTCTTTTCCTTTCACATATTCAATTTTGTATGCAAAACCAGATAGATATAATGCCCACCGCTGTAGTCGATTCGCTGCCATTTGCGGAATAGCTTTTTGTTCAGAAAATAAGTATATCAATGGCTTATGGTCGGTACGTATTGTGAAATTTTGTCCCAATAGGTAATAATAAAATTTCTTTACAGACCAATAAATTGCTAATGATTCTTTGTCTAGTGTTGAGTAATTAGCTTCAGCTTTCGTTAACGTTCTTGATATGAAAGCTATGGGACGTAAATCCCCATTCTTTAATTTGTGAGATAACGCGGCTGCGACTCCCTCTTGTGATGCATCCGTTGATAGTACTATAGGTAATTCGGAGCTGAAATGAATCAGAATTTGTTCTGAAGCTATTATGTTTTTTATTTCTTTGAAAGCCTTATCACATTGTTCTGACCATTTAAAATGTACATTTTTCTTTAGTAGGCTGTATAAAGGTTTCATTATGATTGATAGCTTCGGTACAAATCTGCTATAGTAGTTGACTAACCCCGCAAAACTTTTTAGTTGCGTTGTATTTTTCGGAACTGGGGCCTTGACTATGGCCTCTATTTTGTCTGGGTTTTTCTTTAAGCCTTCCTTTGTTATAGTATACCCTAAATAAGATATTTCGTTTTCGAAAAATCCACATTTTTCATATTTCACCTTTAGTCCGGCCTCCTTCAAGTTTGTAAAAACTTGCCTTTGTTGTTGCGACTGCGGTTTCGATCTCTGAATTGTATGTACTTCTTCTTTCCCTTCTTTTGCCAGAAGAGTTGACTCTTTGCTAAGAGCAAGTTCTAACAATTTTTTCAGTGTTGTATCCCTTTTTTCTTCACATAACCTGTCCCTTATGCTGCCTTTTTTCATACCGCACACAAACTTGTCTCGTAAAATTTGATTCAGCTGTTCACCAAATTCACAATTTGTGGCTAAATTATGAATACGAGTATACCATTGATTTATTGTCTCGTTTTCATCTTGCTTGGCATCATAAAAATCTATGCGTTCTCTAAAAACACAGGTTTGCGGTGAGAAATTGGTTTTAAGTAAATTGCACAGGTCTTCGTAAGTTTTATCTTTAGGAAGTTCTGGTGTACACAAATCTCTTAAAATCTTGTAGGTATCCTGCCCAATTAAACTTAATAATGCAGCCACTTTTCTTTTCGTTTCCTTTGTATCAACAATATTATTTATACTCAAATATTGCTCCAATTGTTCTTGGTATAACGTCCAGTTGTCTTTGTTTATAATAAAAGGTTGCATGACCCCAATTAGTGCCATCGTTCTTTGTTCTGTTTCCCTCCAACAAGAAAAATTTTCTAACCTTAGTTCTCGTCGCCAATTGTTATGTTGTGCTTGTTAGGATAAGTAACTCGAGTGGTGAGTAGTAAGGAGCGAATGTATAAAAGAAACTGTACCACCTAATGTTCATACAACTTATATTTTCACTGTAACTGGATAACTACATTTTATGCGTGTGCAACAACTCACGCCATTCGTAACACATCTTATTACAACACTGTTGCCAAACTTATATCTAAACAGTGTTGCCATGCTTTACATACACTACAATAAGCCACGAAAGAAAATACAAAACCCAGAAAATTACCATCCGATAAATTTGCTAACGACCTTTTCCAAACTGCTAGAAAGATGTATTCTAACCAGATTAAACACCGAACTGAACAATAACAACTTTATTCCCACATTTCAGTTCGGATTTAGATCAAAAGATTCGACTATTTACTCACCAACTGGCCAGAATAATTGAAATCATCGAAAGAGGCTACGAAGCCAAAGCCAAACAACACACTCTAATAGCTTTCAGTGAAAAAGCCAAAGTTTTCTACACCATCTGGACTCGTGTACAAGTAAACAACTATAAATTTTCCAACATATTTATTCTTAATATTAAAGTATTTCATAGACAACAGAAAGTTCAAAGTAAGGATTAATAATACCATGTCCACGATGAAGAATATTGCGAGCTCCTAACTCCTTAGCATATGCAGACGATTTACTGATTGTAGCGGAAAAAAAAGTCGACGTGGAACAACTATTTATTACAAGAAATCACAGAAAATCCAAACAGCGCGGGACAAGATATAAACAATAAAGAAAAGTCGAATAATAATCAGCCGCCTAACGTAGATAGATTGGGAAAAAATAAAGGAGGGGAGATAGGAGATATTCAGAAAATACAGGACATGATGGAAATGAGAAGGAGAGAAAAATGTTGGACAACTGAGAGAAAACAGTTAATAAGCAGAGTAGAAAAACTGGACGACAAGTAGTAACATTATAGTGAAAGGAGTAAAATTCAACGGACAAAACAATTTCTGAGTGATAAGTTGGATGTAGACGTGGAAATTAAGAGAGTAATAGAACTGAAATATAGGACTGGGATACCAGTGAACATATAGAAATGGATAACTGGACCGATAATGCAGTAATAAATATAAACCGAAGGGTACAAAAATGTACATAAATAACGACATGACCTGGAGGGAAAGGAACATGCAGACGGAACTCAGGAAAATCGCAAAGGAAGAGAGATAAAGTAAAAATAGGATACAGAAAGATCGTCGTAGATGAAGAAGAATACGTCTAGGACGACAATGAAAAGGGAGTAGTGTTACAGTCAAAAAAGTGAAATGCAAAAACGAATGGACCATTAGGAAGACGAAAATAGCAAAAAATGTGGACGATGGTAGGGAAAAAGGACACCAGATAAGTTATGAAGAGTAGAACACAGCAAAATAAAAGAGAATATGTAGAAAATGATAGGTACAAAAATAAGAAAGTAAAACAAATATGAGAAAAGTAGGTACCGTAAAAATGGGTACATGAAATATAAGAGGCATAGGGGGAAAATAAACGGAAAAGCTACTTCTCATTTACTTAGGTATAACAGAAACGAAAAATAAAGCCAAGAACTAACAAGAATAAGGAAACTATATTGGCTATATTGGTCAGAGATTGAACAAACAGATGAGGAAGTGAAGGAGAAAGCATAATAAAGTTAGATATAAAAATGGGAGCAACAGCAATTTGGTCGGTAATAGTCGTAGACCAAATGAAGATGCAGCAAAGGAGGAAAAAGATACATTTTGGGAGAACTTGCAAAAAGAAATAGATGTAAAAGGAACAAATATCGTGGTATTGGGAAACTTAAATCGAAGGGTCGTTAACAATAACAAGGGCACAGAGAGACACCTAAAGACAGTAGGGGAAGTAACAAGGAACAGCAATGGAAGAAGCATACTCGAATTATGCATAGAAAATGACCTGGTAGTAGCAAATTCGAAATTTCGGCATAAATAAATTCACAAATACTCACGAGAAGTACACACCACAGACCCAAACGACGACGCAGATCAAAAAAGAAATTAGAGGAGGCAGCAAAAAAGATAAAGTTAGGGAAATCAGCAGGGCCAGACGGAATATCACCAGAGATGACAAACTACATAGAAGAGACAGACAAGGAAAATATATCAGGACTAATGAACAATATATTAATAGCAAAAAGAGCACCGAAAGATTGGCAGAGGGCATAATACTCGTAGTAGCGACAGTGGGAGAGTGTAATAATTACATGAGAATTACATTAATAAATATAATAGGAAATGTATGGGTGAGAATATGCAAAACAAGATTTTGGGAAAAATTAGAAGTCACAATAGAAGACAATACCTTTATACTAAGACAAATCAGCGAAAAAGCAATAAATAAGGAAAGTGGGCTACATGGTACATCTATGCTTTATAGATAGAATTAAGAGAGATGATATATGGAAAGTTCTGGAAAACAGAGGTATGGGAACAACAGAGATAGAAATGATTAAAATATTATACAACAAGATATCAAATTTAGTGACAACAAGAAATAAGGAGTCAAGAGAATTTGAAACAACGAGAATTGTGACAGGGCATAACCATAAGACCTTGCAGGTAGGATTAACAAGTTAGAATAAGAAAGTTACTCATCGACTGCTGCAAGGTTGTTGATCATACAATAACAAATCTTAGGCGTGTCATTACTTCTGCACGTGATAGTACATAGAATGGAAGATGGCAGAATGGTGAAACGAACTTTCAAGCAAGATCAGAAGGAACAAACAGGGTGATAAGACCAAGGAAGACGAGGGTAGATGGAACAAAAGTAGCAGCGAGACAGAGAAGGCTAACTAGAATGGAATAAAGCGAGATAGAAACCGCAAGACCGAAAAGAGTGGAAAAAGTGGTGTCAAAAAACTACAGGGAAAGAGGGATGACAACCAACCGACACCAAGTCTTACACCTAACGGTAGAAAGGCTCAGAATTTTATATGCATGTATGTATCATTAGATTTCCTCCTCATTAATTTACTAATTAAGCATTGCGCTACAAGCAGTTCTAGAATTTTGGATCGAACCTTATACATTGTTCAAAAAAGTAAGAACTTACTTACCTAAAGGTAAAATTAAAGATAAATTCCTTGCCAGTTCAATAGTATTAACAACAGCCAAATGAGATTTATTCAATACACAAGCTTCTTCCGCATCTGGATGATTTAGGAGATAGTCATGAAGGATAAAATTACGTAATTGTTTAGATTGCGTTGCTGGTAATGAAACTTCAGCTATAAAAATGTGCTTTAAAATGTAAACTTTACTAAAGGTTTATTTTAAGTACATATTTTACTCACGAATAAACTGACATACAAATCCTTGTGGTTCAGAGCAGTTAAAACCATAAATAACTGGAACGTTATGTGCATCACGATCCAAATTAAGGCAGTTTTCATAATCTTCATGAATGGCTAGAGATTTGCACCATGGTAAATAGTTATCACTAGAAAATGGTTGTGAAATGGTATAATTACTATTTAACCATTCCCACTGATTTTTTAATGCATTCCATTTTCCACCAAGCCATATATGGTCCCATGCAACTAAAACAATTTAAAATGATATAAAGAAAATTTTAAAGTTATTTTAGTTTACATTGTGCATCTCCTAGACTTGAAACTATATTACGTAGTTCTCGTCTTGTTGCAGGCATAGCTAATTCCATTTTAAGAGAATTACACGTTTCTAAAGCAGAATGCCAAGTTCGCCTTTCTTTTGAAAATATGTACTTGGTAGAGTCGATCATAACTAGTTCAGATGTATTTGCAAAACCCCTCTTAACTGGAGGAACTAAAAAAATAAGATGTTCTGTTCTGTAATGTTTAATACGTTCGAATGCATTAATTTTAATAAATACACGTTTTCAAAAAAATTTCTAACCTGTTTCACAAATAAAATCCTTTTTTAAATTACACGATTCTCTGAGAAACATAGGTTTTTCTTCGCAACTCCTCATACCAGGGTTTCTACATATATGATGGTCTATAGTAACACAATCTTTAAAAGCAAATTTATTTGGAATTTCATTCGTAGCCCAAGGAGGAAATTCGGTTTCTAAATCTTTTTCTTTGGGTAAAATTTCATCTGTCGAAAACCAAATCCAACCATAGTTCTGTTTTCTAGCACCGATCCATGCATTTTTAATTGCTAAAAAAGACTATCTAAAATAAGGCGCGCCACATAGTTCTATACTGAAATTGGGCATAAAATTTTTAGAGTGGTCAAACGGTAGTGCTGTGAATACAAAAAAGGAATAATAATATTTCGGTTCTTTACGTGGACGTGAGCGTTGCATAACTAATACTAATTCTTTTGCAATTTCTATGTTTGAAACGGTTGCAAGTCGGGATCCACTTTGTTTGCAAAATGTTAAAGCTTCATTCCAAGACACACGGCCATAATATATAGAAAATGAACTTTTTCCAATTTTTGTTTGTGGTAATGGCATGGGTAAATCCATCAAATGTTCTACTGATGCTAAAAGAATATAAGTTTTGAACCCACATATTTAATTAATTATTTTAAAGTTTCAATTTGAGAGGCGATTGCATGATAGTTTTGAAAAACTTACATTTTTCACAAATAAATGGTCGTTGGAGATTGCATTCTAACTCAACAAATATAGGTTTGCTATGATTTAATCTATCGAGTGATAAACAATACCTTCCCCTTTTTGTTGGAAAATTTAACCAGGGAGGATAATCATCTATAATTTCTGAAGGTAATGGATGCTTAATAGCAACCCATTCCCAGTTATCGCTTAAAATCCTTCCGCCTATCCACATATCTTCAAATCCTGACCAATTATTTTATTAATGCATAATATCTTGAATGTCAAAACATGTTTTTGCTTTTCAAATCTTACCAACTAAGGTACGCGTTAAAGTTTCAGCAAGAAAATTTGCTCGTTCTATAGTATGGACAACTGCCAATCTCGAGTAAGCCGCTTTACAAATCGCAAAAGCCTCATCCCAGTTTGCTTCTATATTGTAAAAATTAAAGAAGTAATCTTTGTATTGGAATCCTTCTACTGGCATGTCGGTATTATGTGGGCCTATGAATGTAAAATAAAAAGGTATATATTACAAATTATTATATTATTAAAACGTACGTCTATGACTATCTAAATCTAATATTCTAATATGAAATTGTTTCCATAGTAAAACGGAAAAAATTTAAATCTAATCTTTAAAAAGGAAAAAAAATTCTAGCAAAACATAAATACTGAAGTATTAAGCAACAAAATCTGGAAAATATTTTTTACCTTTATCGTAAGCCCTTGTTAATGCTAGATACAATGAACACGAAATGTAAAATGAAAACATATTTCGAAGCGTTTGCAGTATTTCTGAGTATAAGCAACCAATACGCACTTGCACATACTGTTCACCGATTTCAAACAATGGTGTTTAGAGTTACCATAAATAGTTTTTAAACATGTTCGATGACGTTTTCACGTTTTAGAATGCGTTACTCTTTTACTATAGCAATAATATTAATTCAGTTATTCGCTATTACAGCTACATGAAATTTACCTTAACAAACATTTGATTGTATCATATTAACATTAGATTAAGCTTTTACTTAAATATCATTCCCTGTGTTACAGTGAGGTAATGATTTAATTTAACTGAAGCTAAAGAAAGATGCAACCGTTCCTGCCACTATGCTGGCTGTGCCATGTGCTTTTGTATTGCTCGAAGCGTTCTATACTCTAATATTATTTTTGTGGTCTTATCAACCAACATACTGTAACGGTTTTAACACGTTTATTTAAAACTTCGGTTCGTTGTGTGAATTTTTTATTAACAATTATTAAAATTATTAAGCAACGAAGAAACACGAAATAACAACTTAACACTAAACACAACACTAATATTAATTCTAAGATAAAACACTAATATTAACCCGTAACACTAATTAATTTATTTGTACAGTTTGTTTATTTATAACTATTCACGTATATTTATATTAACTTTACCGACGTACATAATTTCGCGACCGTTTATATAGGCTGAATTAGACTGAAATCTCGTAAGCGAGCGCGCCTTAAATATTGGCAGGCTTTCATTATCGTACGTTCCACGTTACTGTAGAATGATTAGTCATAGATCCTTCCAGAACAGGTGACACATGGGCGCGAAGTGATTCACCGAACACCTGACACCTGCCGCTCGTTACAATACGATTTTGTATAATATACCGAAGAAAGTCAATAATGACTGCTCCACTGTGGTTTGCTATAAATTCGTTTAAAGGGTGGAATAGCAAAAAGTAGTCAAGACAAATTTGATGAACAACTATGTAGCGTACACTTTAAAACGTGGCAAACCTCAAATTTTGAAGGTGTACGTCTACCAAGTATTTGTTTTTAGAATTTCGCATTCATTGGTGATATAGTACATAACCAAGAAATAGGAAGACAATCTAATATACAGAACATTAGCAAATTCATGCAAAATAGAAGAAAACAATGGAACCGACATTTCGAGAGGATGCAAGAGGACAGATTACCTAGAATGGCAAGGGCTGGAAAACCAGAAGGAAAAAGGGATGTGGGAAGACCGCTGAAAAGATGGGCTTAAAGTTGAAAGTTATCGTCAATAGATACACCACCCTAGATGTTAAAGTAAAACAAGGCGAAGGTTTTAAAAAACTTAAAGGAGAATCTGACAACCGCCCAAGAAGCTGGGATCAGGGCGAAATCGGAACCAAAACGTCAAATTGGCTGGAAGAGTAGTTGTCAAGGCTTTCAAGAAAAATCCGTACCTCTTCATCCGGGATGTTAGTAAAAAAGTAGGACTACCACATATAACGGTGAGAAAGGCTAAAAAAGAGGGCCAGATTGTCATAATACAAGGTTGTTATAATCCTAATCGTGATGATAAACAGAATACCATGATCAAAGTAAGAGCGCGTAAACTGTACTCGAAAATGTTGACTAAGTTTGATTGTCTGACACTGGACGATGAAACTTACGTCAAAGCTGACTCTTCCGGGGCAAGAATTTTACACGGAAACTGGAATGGGAAAGGTTCAGGATAAATTCAAACAAAAAGCTGTAGAAATTTCCTAAAAACTTCTTAGTATGGCAGGCGATTTGTACTTGCGGTTCGAAGAGCAAATTTTTCGTAACAACTGGCACTATCAACCAGCATATTTACATTACAGAGTATTTGGAAAAACGCTTGCTGATTTTCCTAAGGAGCCACGGATGTTCTGTGTTGTTTCAGCCGGACCTCGCTTCTTGCCACTCTGGGAAAGACGCCTAGGAACGAGGACTGCAACCTACCAAATGCGCCGAAACTTCGTCCAATTGAAAAATATTGGGTAATCATCAAGCGAAGCCTCAAGAAAGCTCAAGAAATTACAGATAGTGAGAAAAAAGTTAAAGCAAAATGGCGTGCGGCATCAAACAAAGTGGATAATAGGATTGTGCAGAATTTGATGGAAGGTGTTAAATGCAAAAACTGGGGCGCTTAATGGCATTCTATGGAATAACAACTATATCGCCTTCATTAAGGAAAATAGCAAAAAAGACTAGAAAAGACCATATTGCTAGTCAATATATGAGAGACGAGTTACAACCTATTAACGACCGACTGGGTTCAAAATAGAAGGAGAGATTGGAACGCTCATACATCCAGGATGAACACAAATAGAATCGTACGAATAGCGCGCGATAAGTCGCCGAGGGGTAAGAGAGATATTGAAAGTCCACGGATACGCTGGCATGAATCATTTTAAAACAAACCGGCCTGGAAGGAACAGGCGATTAAACCTATTATAGAAGTAAGAAGAAGAAGAAGATAGTTTGTATATATTGTTCATTAAAAGGATAAAATTGTTTTTAATATATTTTTCTTTAATTGCACCGGCTGCTATGGTCCTACAGTCCTCCTTTAAAAACATTTTATCTCATTTGTAGATTCGCTCAAAGAAGAAGTGCCTTCAATTCACATAATTCAGGTTGATTTAGCCAACTGACCAGCAGCCAGAAATGCTTTAAAAGACATTGAGAATATAGATCTGTTAGTTAATAATGCCGGTCTTGCCATATTGGAGCCCTTGACGGCGGTAACAGAAGACCATGTTAACAAGTAAATATTCAACAACCCAAAAAAATATTTTACCAGTAACAACCGATATCTTTACAGATTGTTTGACATAAACGTAAAGGCGATTATAAATCTGATTCAAATGTTTGCTCAAAGTCTTCTAGCGCGTAAATCACCTGGATCAATAGTAAACGTGTCATCTCAAGCATCAATGTGTGGTCTTCAGGATCACACTGTTTACTGTGCTACAAAACGAGCAGTTGGTGCATTTACCAGAGCGACCGCTCTTGAATTGGGGCCTCATAAAATAAGGGTGAACAGTGTTAATCCTACGGTAATTATGACAGACATGGGACGATTAGGATGGTCCGATCCAGCTAAAGCAATGTTAGCAAAAATACCACTTAGGAGGTAAGAAAGCAATTTGGTAGTACGAGAAAGTAATAGTTTTCCCATGCCCAACTACAATAAATATTTTTTTGGCAGTCTTTTTAAATATTTATATTACATTCACGATTTGTTTAAATAAAAATGAGCCATGTTCTTGATTTATTAAGCGTAAAAACTTTAAATTGGAATTAAAGATATTCAGCTGTTGACTGAACACAATTACATAATTTTTGGAATTTTATTAACAGCAAAAAGAGTAATTTGGGATCAGGTAACCAGGAATATCGTCATCAAGGAAAAACAGTAGCAAATAAAAAAGAGGTAGCTCAAAAATTTTCCGAATATTTTAGTTCAGTGTATAATAGCAATTCCTCTTATGATATTAATTTGATAATATCGGAGGTCACCCAGACTTGAGCTGATATTCTTATCCTAGAATGTGTGAATGATGGTGATGTGAAAAAAGATGTGGAAAAGGCATTAAAAGCTTTAAACCCCAAACGGGCTGCTGGGCCGGATTTAATACCACCATATATATATAAAGCATGTAGTGATATATTGAAGTTTCCCTTGACAATCATAATTAACTTGTCTATAAAAAAAAATGCTTTTCCTGAAAAGTGGAAGCTCTCAAAGGTAACACCTAAGTATGTATATTTAAAACCGGGGATAGGGCAAAAATTGAGAATTATAGACCAATATCAGTCTTATCAGTACCGGCTAAGGTATTTGAAAAAATAATATATAATAAAATTTATCAATATGTTAAAAAGACAATATCTATAGAACAATACGGGCTTATGGAAAATAGATCGGTTGAGACTAATTTAATAACATTTGTAAACTCTGTAAGTGAAATATTGGACAAAAATGGCCAGGTAGATGTCGTATATACAGATTTTGCAAGGGCGTTTGATAAGGTCAGTCATGATATTCTGCTTGAAAAATTATATGCTGCTGGGCTATCAATAAATTTCATACTATTTTTTAAATCATATCTTCGAAATAGATGTCAATATGTAAATTTGAATGGATACAAATCTGAAACCTACGGAAATTCCTCGGGAGTACTACAGGGAAGTAACCTTGGACCATTATTATTTGTAATATTTATAAATGACTTACCACCAAGCATAAAACATTCTCGCACTTTGCTATTTGCTGATGATCTCAAGATGTATAAAGAAATAAAAACCACTAAAGATACGAATGAGTTGCAGAGAGATATTGATAGCATCGTAAATTGGAGTTTTAAGAATAAGTTACATTTTAACATAAATAAATGCAAAATAATGACATATACACATAAATTGGAGTATGCAAAAATGAACTATACTATGAATAATATTACTTTGGAAAATATCATATGTACCAAAGATTAAGTGTAACTCTATGAAAATGCTTGGGTTCATAATGAGGAATACTCGTGAATTTAAAAATGTCGATGCGATTAATGTTTTGTATAACTCATTCGTGAGATCTAAGAATTTGCCAGCAAAGTGTGGAATTCGGGAATTTTACAGCGCGAGTTCATGTGATAAACCAGAGCATAACCTCACGATTTCTGTATTTCATCTAATTAATAAGCTATCAGAAACACAACGAACAGATAATTGATTCAATAAACTATGCTTTGTGTGACCACTGTTTGCCCGTTCCACCGTTTATATGGCGAGGCATGCTCTCTATCAAATTATTGATATCAGCTTATAGTTAGTATGTCATTCCATGTTTCTAAAACTCATAGCCGAAGATCATTCAAATTGTCTGGAAAGTATGGAAAATTGATTGGCTTCCTACCGATCATATCCCATACATGTTCAATAGCCGACGGATCTTCTGATTAAGCCCATTATGGGAAGACGACAACTGTCTGCCAAAAAGTTTGTTTGTAACGCTCGCTTTGAGTACTCGAAAATACGGTATTGTAACAGGCTCTAGTACATTGGCAATGTCACCAGTCGCATTTAGGTTACTATCAGTGACCAGTGACCAGGGGTGCTCAGACTTATACTATCGGTGATCTACCGTAAAAGTATTAGGGCGCAAGCGATCACGGTAGGCAAGCAGATCACATAAAATTGAATGGAACAAACGCAGCCCAAACGACCTTATCTGGCGATAAATAAATGACACAGTTTCCATTCAGTTGTTTCCAGTTGAACAGACGAAAACCTGCCTCTTGTAGCCATAAAAACCTTAGACAAGTTTTTCACTTGTTTTCCTTCGACGATGTCCACATCTATATCGATATTGATGAATTCCTCGCTCAGACCATCGGGATTAACATCTTAACTGTTGCTACATTGCGGTTTACATGACATGTCGATGTATTCTTGACATTTTTTTCATACGATTAGAAGGTACAGTACAAGCACTTCACACCTTTTAACGGTTTTCTCAGATGATTTTGTTTTTTGATTGTTACCAAGTGCAAATTAATAAAACAAAAATTGGTCGCTAGATCTTATTCAAATTTTAATCATCTTCTTTTTCTTCTCTTCATATGTCTGTGGTGTGCGTGTCAAGTAGCCTACAGACATAGGGATAGGGAATGTACAGTTTTACGTGAGCTCCGAACCACGGAAGTGCTTGCACTTCTACTCCAGAGAGGACTTTACTAAGCAGAATACACCTCGGTGGTTTGCCATTGCCTTCCGAGGGAAGGGGCCACGAATTTTCGGTGTATATTTATGTGACCCTGGGAATCGAACCCGGACCATCTCAGTGGTCAGACGCACGCTGAACGAACTGAGCCACGACCGCCTTATAGTATGGGCGTACAGTCGTTAAAGTAGTACTTTATCTACCCTTGCTGTTAAAGTGCTACTTTATCTACTCAAATTAATAGCTAAAATAGCACTTTAACTATTAAATTTAGTTTATCTGATCAAATAATCTGCTGTTAACATTCGACATTTTGTATTTATCATTTATGAAGTGATAGCAAGCCTAAAAAATTTAACCCTACGTTTTCTTGCTTATTATATGGCTATATTTTGAAATTTAATATAGCGAATAAAGGCTTAAAATTTAGTTTCAAAATTCTGTCTTTCTAAAATGATTTTGGGTTGGTGGCAAATTTCAAAAGCTCCCACATCCATCCTACATTCTTACAATGAGCATTCAAATTGTGTGATACAGTTTTGTTAAATTTAAAACATTTCATTATTGATGCCACAGCTGAGACTACTATGTCTATCGGTATGCGCGTTCTGTTTAATGCGGCCACAGTTACTGAAATGGCAACAACGACTACATGTATCTGCTTTTAGCCTTAAAATAGTACAATCCATGCAACTGGCATGCCATATTACCTATGACGAAGGTGGTATAAGCCCTCTTAATATGTATGCTGGGTAGAAAGTTAATTTTACTCATCAAAACAAGACCTAGTTGCAATGCGACAGCTGAGATTGCAAGTTTAATGTGCCTTGTGAAGTAAGAAGAAGTGTATAACACTGTAACGAAGCAGGGTGTTGAAAATTCACAATTTTCTGTAACTGGTGAAAAAACCCGAAGCTTTGGGCCCTCGTTTGTTTTTGTTGTGTATTTGTAACCCAGTCTCTTATAAAGGGTAGGAAAGAAAAGTCAAAGAAACGCAGATCTCAAACATATTTGTATTTTTATTCAATCAAATTAGTTATTCCGGCTCCAGTGTGATCGCTCAAGGGTAGATGGTCGGCACGGACGGTGTAGTTTCAGTCCAACGGACGGGTCGATGCGAATACCGTGGGCGCTGATAGAACGGAGGTGTCCGAAGGCTTTTGTTGTATAGTATTTACGTTTGTGCTCTTGAAAAATAAATAAAGGGTGTAGGAATGTAGGTGCCTAATGGGGCTTTTTACGACCCCAGAGTAGCTACCATACGGCAAACGGGAGGCAGGAGGATTGACGAAGCCTAATGGGAGGTGTGAAATCTCAGAGTAGCTGTCGTTACGGTTAGTAAGGCAGCATCGTCCTTTGATTTAAGTACTGATCAATTGTATTTATACAATTATTTTGGAACACGCCAAACTAGAAGGGGTTCCTTTCATCAAATCAAATCGAACTTCGTGTCAAAGTTTAGCGGTGATTGGCTGGCTGGTTTTGGTACAAAACACTTCATAAGAAACTAAATTTCCTAGAAATGTTTTCATAATACTGCGGAGATTTATAGTTCCGTTTGCTGTGTGGCAACGTAACCTGATCTCTTTAACAATTGGTAATTTGCTATGCTAGTTTATTTGAGTCATCTGGTTAAGCACCCATCTTATCTAGGACAAAGAAATACCCTTTTCGGACACCGCCCGTTCAATGAACTGGCCTGAAAAAGTAATTGTTATTTCTGAAAAGGAAACATAAATTACAAGACAAACGAAACGTTTCGTTAATGGACCTGTACCCTTAAATCTATACATCTAGCATCGTAAAACTGTTTACAGAATCGGCCTTAATATTACGTACAATAATCCTTTACATAAAATAAAAGAAAACCCAATAAGTCCTTATTTTAAAATGTCTACAACATGCGCACCGTTACACGCTCCCCGTGGCTTTTGCAGGTTTCCGATAGGCAATTCTAGGAAAGGCAAACAAACTCGTAAATCACACTGTACTTTTTAATTACACTGACCTGTTTTTTTTCAAATTGTTCCCCGAAACTTTTACTTTTACGTTTTGACCCGACAAGTTGGAACCTTTCTCATTCCGTCAGAATCAGACCAAGTAGAAGACTCTCGATTATTACTGATACAGCCGTGTTCCATCTGGTGAGCACTTCCAACCCCTTGTTTCTTCATAAAGCGCTTTCAGCGGTACCTGCGGAATTTCGAAGTGCTGGCGGTATTCCAGCCCAGGCTCTGAGCTGAACGATTCCTATGGAATACGGCCGTGTTCAATATTTTGAAGCTGTCAGGATGGTATTTAAGGGCCTGGTGTGTCGAAAGGATATTTAAGATGGCATTAGATCTGGTACGTGCGCGCAATTAGAACCAACCAGGCCCTTGACGGTTAGGTGCTCGCTTGCCTGGCAACCCGATGTTGTAAGAGTACGGGTACGCGCTGCAGGTACTCGGTAGCCGTTAAATCCATTCAAATGAGCACAAAAGAGTTATTTGGTCAAATCAATTTGACATAATATTTCTTTCTTCTTGTGGGTGTCTTTTATTATGCGTGTATAGCCAATCTGTTCGGAATCGCCTTAAGACATTACTTCAAGTGTCATGTTTGTGTTACTACGTGTACGTGTGTAGTGATCTTGTTACTCTATCTCATAGACCAGTCTTCCGAGTAGAGCCCAGTTAATTAAGCCCAACTGTGAATGGCCTCACCAGGCCTAGTACCTAGTTAATTATTTGTTTTTGCAGGAAAGGCTTTTGTGGCACTTGGAATTACAAAGAACGCTTGATTTTTTATATTTGCAGTGATTTGAATTACATTCGCCACTACAATGACGGAATCCTTGAGCGCTTAAATTCGAATCTTTACAAACGCATTCTCGCAGACTATCTCAATATTGGGAACTTCATTGATTGCAATAAACGCTTCATTGCAGGTGGTAAATTCGTTTCTTGTATAAAGTTGGTTTAAAATACCATATTTTGTGCCCAGCTTATACAGGTTTTCATTCTCGACCGAAATAACAATAGCAATAATATTTCGGCTATCGGCCCTAGCTCTATCAACTTCTGGAATTCGTACTCTTAACACTTTGACCCGTTTTTGCAGCAGGTAATCTAGCATTAGAATGCTTTAACATTTTGTCAGCTTGTTTTCTAAGTGACTGTTTAGCAAAATCTCGAACCTCTTAATTTTTTTTAGAAATTTCATCAATTGAGATTCCCTATTTTATTCAATTTCAATATTGGCATTGTCTTCCTCGTCGACACCATCTATTTTGCGAGCTTTATGTTCGACTCGGCTATTACTATTAGTGTTATCTGGAGCTTCAATATTCTCTAACTACAAGTCTGCAGTTGGATTGTAAACATCCACACTACCACTATGCTTTATTCCAGTGCTCTATTCTTCGTAAATTGAATGAACTTTATTGCTTCCGACCATTTTGTTGTTTTGTTTCTTTTCAGACATGTGGATAACATTTTTTATATATCTTGACTTGCCTCTCTATTGAACCTTGTGACTGACTGTGCCTCGGTTTCCAGTGGGCAATTTTATTAAGTTCGTCCCACATGCTGCAGACTTCTCCAATAAGTTTGTTTGTGGATTCTCGTCCATTATCACTATGTAAAATGCTTGGAGCTCCTAATGCTCTGAGCTGGACAGATTTCGTAAGATGGTCTTGATAGACCATAATAAATTTGTAGTCACCATCCGCTTGTGACTGCATGCTAATAAGATCGATTTGACATCTCGAATTAAATTCACTCATCACTGCTTATAATGGTCTCTACAACGAGTCTTTTCTTTGAACACTCATTTTCTTTTGACAGTGTTCACAAAGATTGAAATAAACCATGACAAACTCTCCACTTACAAACAGAAAACACCAATAATCTCTTTTTATTTATAATAATGTATAATTATTAAATTAAATTTTAATCTAACTTAATTAATTATGAAAATTGTATGGTAAAGTTTAAAGTAATAAATAAATTATTTTAATTTTTTGTTAGTAATTTATGGTGAATTAATTTTTAAATTTATTTCTAGAATCAATTAAAATAATTTTTTAATTAACCAAATCTACCGGCGCCCTCTCTTGGACAATCTTGGGTACGTATTTTACTTTTACTTTTAAGAAAATTACTAGCATCCTGTAACGCGTTGATAGTATGAAAGGTATACAACTGTAGCCCATCGTCTTTATCTGATGCAATTTCTTCCAACTGACTTCTGTTAATTTCATCTCCTACAGCTATGACAATAAATACAACACCTTTTTCTTTTAAACGTTTAACGACTACTGTTCGATTCATTGATCCTGCATCTTGCCTCATAGCAAAGAAGACTGTAATGTATTAGTTAGAGATAGTACCTACCTAATTATAGTTACTTACATATAAAAGCATTATGATATTGAACATCTTTATCGGCAAATTCTTGTTCAGCTGCTAAAAATGCCCCCATATAGTTAGCTAAGCTATTACTTAATCGTGCCGTTTGCATTAGTTTATCAATTGTATGAATAAAATAACAATTGTTGCTTTCCATGAGGTCAATAACTTTAGAAGTGAACGAGTATAATTCCAAAGTAACTCGTCTACGGTCGCTCAGTCTGTTTAATAATAAAATGACTTATCATGTGCGAAACATGTATTTTATATATCACTTACAGTATTGTATTACCTAAATTTTTTGAAAACTGGAGCAGCTTCAAAAAATCTTTCTTTTTAACTCCAATATCCAAAAGAAATAAGAAGTAAGATTTTGGTACTTCTTTCAGAAATCTATGAGTCATGTTTACTAGAGATTTTCCTTGACTTTTGTCATCTGTAAATATAATATGTACAATAAATGAAGGATTCTTTATAACATGCGAAGACGACCACAAGTGTCGACATTTAGCCATAAGCTGAGAAATGCTCGTTTAGCAACTGAGGGCTTCTGTTATTAGCCGCGTTAACTGATGGCACTAAACATATTTCAAGGCCCAGACTTATATATTATTTCTTTTAAATTAGTATTAGCAACGGCCACAAAAAATTTTATAGTCTAAGTGAGTTTTAAATGGCGGTTGAACGGGTTTTTGTTTCCTCGCCCTATGCAGTTTCAGATTTAGTTACAACAAGATAAAACGCATGGCAAATTTCACGAGTGAGAGCGGGACACGGATATGCGTTATATCTTGTTGTAACTAAATCTGAAACTGCATAGGGCGAGGAAACAAAAACCCGTTCAACCGCCATTTAAAACTTACTTAGACTATAGCAGACGTTTCAATATAAACATACCATAAAATGCTAAACAGAGAAATTTTGCGTTTTAAATCGTATACAGTAAAAGTCAAATTCTTTTGGCAGTTTGGAAAAAATTAAACAAAGAAATAACTAGTAAATAAAAGTCGAGAAATATATTATAAAATTTAACCTACTTTGACACTTCGGTGTGGAATTGTACGACCATTTTCCTTTAGAGCAGATATTAAGTTCTGGTCCGACAAGATTCATGTTTGGTGGACAGTTAGCATGGCAAACTGCACCTGCTTTTGAAGGTTCCGTGCTACATTTCTGCGGGGACCATTCTACAGAATCTTTTGCTTTCTTTGGTTCACATGTTGTAGAAACTAAAAAGTAATTTTATATGAAATAAACTTCGCCTAAGGTGTACTTATCACACAAACGTAGTTCATATTAACATTAAAATTATTAATAATAATAATTTACAGTAGCAAGTACGGTACTTTTTTACGATTCCAGTAGAGAAAATACCTACTTCAATCAAGACCCAACCTTGATCCTTTCCATTCCCCAGTTTTATTCTCGCGTATATCTCTTCCAACTCGCCAACCCATCTGGCAAGCGCCGTTGTAATGTCAAAAAAACCCTACTGAAAAGGAAAACAATGGAAATGATGAATCAAAAAACACAAGTACCCCAGCTGGGTAGGGCAATGAGCCCACAATTTCACACCGGGCAACCGAGCCGCCTCGAGGATTTTGGGGAGGCAAAGACCCGTTAACGAAGAATATCAATATTGACAACAAGAAAACACAGCCACATATAACGTCCGTTTAATGAAAGAGGACGTAAAACTAGAAGAGCTGGAAGCAGAATTGTTGAAAATTAAATGAAACATATTTGGTATATCAAAGATTAAAAGAAAAGGAGCGCAGTGCATCACACTGAACTCGGGAACACTCAGGGTGGCTTGCATTTGATGGCTTCGTCAACTTAATCATTCGTCAAAGTGAACAAAATCGAATCAAAATTCGAATGCATATGACAAATAGTACATTCGTAAACAAATAATGATATTCTTTTGTCAATCTCGATCGTTAATTTAACAAAACTTTTGTGCAATCGGCCCTCAGTCTAGTTTAACTAGTATCCCTCGGATAGTTTAGTACATTCTTCTAACACCGTTTGGACCTATAAATCTATATGTAGGAGATCATTTGGAACATACCAAGGGACACCAGCAGCTACTCTAAGCACCTTGGATTGAAAACGTTGTAGTTGCATGATATTAGAAATACATGCAGAACTTCGGAGTTGTATTCCATACGCCCATGTTGGTTTTTATTATAGTTTTTTATTTACTATGGAAAGCTGAGAAGAGCGACCAATAGTAGAGGTTGGTAGAGGGCATTTGTACAGCGTGACTGCCGGATAGGTGGCATGGACTCATTTTGAAATGTTTGCCTTGACACGTCAATTCTGCATCTATTTCTTAATTTTATTAAGGCATTTAGAAGCTATGACAGCGTTTATGTATGCTGCTAGAATTGCCGTATCGTCTGCAAATATGGTTATAGTTATATCATCCATTATCGGAAGATCTGCAGTGACTAATACACATGAAACCGAGTCAAGCACGTTTCTTTGAGGGACTCTCGCTTTTATTGGGATCAAGGATATGTATATAAATATTCTTCTCGATATTTCACTAAGAAAGGTAATATTTGGCACTTCAAAGAAGGTGTAGGGTAGATTCTGTTTGATCTTGTACAGTTGGCTCTCATGCCATACCTTATCAAATGATTGGGTTATATCCATGAAGGCTACGGAGCAGTACCTAATTCTGATATTCAAGATAATATTTTCAGGTAACACTATGTTACTTTGCAAAACCCAAACTGATAGTTTGAGATCAAATTTTTTTCATCCAATTTCGGCGTTACTCTTTTAAGGGAAAGCTTTTCAAGTAGTTTAGACAGAATAGGTAAAAGACTGGTGGGTCTGTATGATTTGACTTTTCTTAGGTCTTTGCCTGGTTGTTGCATAAGTACTCGTATTATACAGACTACTGTTCACTGAAGTGGAATAGGTTTAGCATAGCATTAAAGATCATAGAAATGAGCCTGGTAGACTCTATCGCAAGTTCTTTAATGACTTTACCCATAATCAAGTCTACCTAGGTACTTTTGTAGGATTCAGCTCGGTTTTTTTCACTTTGAATTTTCTCACTGAAAGGTGTAATTGATTGGGCGCATTTAGTTTACTATTATTGACTGTCGTTTCTATGGTATCTGCAATATCTCTTGAATGTGACTGAAATACGCTTTGGAGATGTTTGGCAAAAGTTTTAGCTTTTTTTATATCGTTTCTTGCCCTTTTACCATGTTCCTGAGGATGCTTTGTTCTTCTTTTTGCCTTACAAAGGGAATAATTTGTTTCTTCAGCGGTTGTAAGGTTTGTCAGATATTCTTGTTTTTTACAATTTTTTTATTCATTTAGCGGTGTTTGGTATGCCTGGTTGCCCCGTTTAAGTTTATTTTATCGCTAGGAACGTGATTGGTTTGCCATTTTCTTCCAACTTTACGTTATTCCTCGATCAAATGCAGGACGTCTACATTTTCGTTCAATTATATATTTCCACAATTTTAAGAACTGCTCAGGCATACGATATCTTCAGTAAAACTTTACCTTAGAACGTTGGTAAATTAATATATTCATCCTGAGAACAATTTATTCATCATCAGAAAAAACTTCTTACATTCCCAGATTATCTTCTTCCGCCACATACTAGCTATCTTCTAAAAAGTTATGAATTAGATTCTTTTTCCAATATAATTTTTTCTACTTCTTCCCTTATTGCATTTTCAGACAGTGATAATTTAGAATTCATTATTCAAAAGACGATTGATTGATAATTTTCCATAATTGTGTAATCACCATAAAAATGTTACTTGATTAATAATGCAACAGCTGCAAGACGTTAAAAACCGAACCGAAAGTAAACATTAATGGGTCGAAATTTTTTATAATTCGCTAAAAACATGGATAATACAATAAAATAAATTAATATGCTAGGTTTAAAATCAAGAAGATGGTCTAAGGCTACATCAAGTTTGGTGGTTAACCCTGCAAAAGTTGGCAAACAGTTTTAAATCCAGTCAATGTTTTAATTTAAAGATACAAGAGAGTTCAAGAATAAGATGACACAAGGGGACAGAGCGACTTGGCAACATTGTAGTTTTCTAGCTTAGTTATTTGGCAAATATAGAAGATCTGTATCTGCATCCGTAACCTCTTTTGCCTTTTGGTGTAAAGGCTGGTGCATTAGCGTATGTGGTCTTTACGGGTTCAATGCACAATCCTGCCCGACTTTGCGGGTTACGTGATTGGTGCGCCGTTTAATACCTATACGCTGCGCCATGTGTATAGTGCAAGCGTGTGTGCGTGTAGGACCTTGTTACAGTTGTTACTCTAATTCGTAGACCTCTATTCGGAGGAGAGCATCGTTAATTTGGTGTCCAACGACCAATGGTTAGCAGGACTCGATACCGACCTCCAGACTGCAGGATATTCGAACCAAGAACGTAACGCTAGCCTGACGCTCTACCACTGTGCCACCGTGGCATCAAATATAGAAGATGTATGTATGTATTGTCTGTAACCTCTTATACCTTTCGGTGTCGAGGCTGACGCGTTAATGTATGAGGTTCTACGGGTGCAATGCACAATCCGCCCCGACTCTGCGAGTTACATGATTGGTGTACCGTTTAATACCTACTTACTGAAGACTGCACCATGTGTAAAGTGTAAGTGTGTGTAGTGTAGCACCTTGTTACTCTACCTCTTAGGCCTGTATTCTGAGGAGAGCGTCGTTAATTAGGTGCCCAACGACGAATGGTCACCAGAATTCGATACCGATCTCCAGACTGCACGAAAATCTTACCCCATTCGATTCGAACCGGGGACTAGCCTAACGCTAGCCTGACGCGCTACTACTGCGCCCTGGCAATTTAAATATATAAGATACGAATTTTATTATGAAAAATAGTGAGCACTCGTGCAAACAAAAACTTTGCTAGCTGAATGCACCTAATCAATGTAATTCAATTGGCTACAACAAAATAAATCGTACTACTGGAATCGATCAAATCCATGTTGATCAGCTAGCTAGCAGTCAGTTACCCAACCAACGAAGCTAAGGTGTAACAATTATTAACCTTCAACAAAAATATAAACATACCTTGTTGACAAACAGTGCTAAATTTTCCAGAGCAATCTGCTGCTTCCAATTTATCTTGCCCTCTGTTGTAAATTAAACACTCTCTTTTTAAGTTGACTGTATGATTTGAAAAGCTCACTTCTGAGGCTTCTGGCAAACCTTTTAGCTGTGCAGTAGTATTGTCGCCCCATAACCATGCATCATTTTTAAAATAGGCATCTGTATAAAAAGTGGTGTTAAAGTAAACGTCCGCTAGTCTGTACCATATGGATTGCATGCATCGGACAATTAGGTAAATAATATTTGCGTTATTAAATTAAATGCAACAGTAGTCACTTGTTCGCATTGGATGGAGTGGCAAATACACCCAGTATTCTCGAGAGGGTAACTTTTTTGATCCGCGTAATGTGTAGGTGACGTCACACAACGGTAATTTGTTAAGCATAAACTAACTTTTCCAAATGTAATTCAAATAAGTATCGATTATATTTCAGATTAGTCAATTTAAAACCAGAAATCGTAATTTGTAATTCAGATTTACCAAATATATTTAGGAAAGAGTCATTTGTAATTCAGAATTAACAAAATTTAACTGAGAAAGCGTCATTCGTAAATCGGAATAATCAGTTGTATTTCAGAAAGTATCATTTGTAGTTCAGATTTAACGCTTTTCAATATACATATACGTCATTTACGATGTATATATTGTAATGTTACATATTTCATAAATTTATTTTAACTAGGATGGAATTTTAAAATGTTATAAGTTATAAAATAATTAAGTTGTATACAGATTTAAAATTCAATTAAAAAGAAATGTAAATAAATAATAAGTTAGATACAGTGGGAAAACAATTAAGTAAAGGCTTCGAAGTCACAAAAGGCTTAAGACAAGGCTGTTGTATTTCCCCAAGCCTATTTAAAATTTACATACAACAAGCACTTAAAACTTAGAAACGAAAATGTGCAGGAATGGGTATACCCATGGAAAATAACACAATCTATTCTTTACAATTTGCAGATGATCAAGTTATCCTGGCTCAATACTACGACGACCTACAGTATATGACGAGAAAACTCATAGAAGAGTATACGAAATGGGGGTTAGAATTAAATATGACCAAAACTAAATATATGAACATTGGTGGTGTAAAGAAAAACTTAGAACTAGACAACAATGTAGAAATTGAAATTTGCCAGAAATATAAATATCTAGGGGTTAAAATTAAAGACGATGGAAGATTTGACGAAGAAATAAAAGAACGAAACATTCAAGGAAGACAAGCAATATCAAGAATGAACTCTGTACTGTGGGATAAAACAATAACCAAAAGGAAAAAGTCTTACATATATAACACAATTGTAAGAAGTATTATAACGTACGGTTCTGAGGTATGGCAAATAAATGAAAATAATAAAAGAAAACTGTTAGCAACAGAAATGGACTTCTGGCAAAGGTCAGCAAGAATTTCAAGATTAGAACATGTTCGAAATAAAAGAATAAGAGAAAAAATGAAGGCCCCAACCACGATTATCGACAATATTAGAAACAGGCAACTAATATGGTTTGGACATGTGCAGCGGATGAACCAAGAAAGACTTCCCAAAGAAAATAATAGAGTGGAAACCACCAGGAAAACGAAAAAGAGGAAGACCCAGACGTAGCTGGCAAGATGGAATTAACGAAGTGATAGAAGGAAGGAACTTAGAGCAAGGAATATGGAACAATAGAGATAGATGGAAACGGGAAATCGGAAGACGTCGTCAGACGTTATAAAACGATTAGTATATACAGGGTGTCCACAAATTCACTTCACAAAAGAAAACTGCAAATTCTAGAGCTCATTTTATGTCGATTTGACGTAAACCACCTTATCCAAAAATGCTTGCTAAGGGAGCTATAGCTCTTTGAACATGAAAATTTCAAATCGATTTTTTTCGAAAATGGTGCGTCATAGCGACTTTAGGTAAGAGCATCATTTTTTTTTGTAAAAAATCGACATTTGTTAAATATTATGTCAAAATGGCGAAATTTTCAAAGACAAAAAAGTTATGAATAAAAATGTCCAATACCCCTCCCAAACGAGCCGCTTATGACTACAATTAAAAAATCGTATTTATGCCATACAATTGAGCATATTCCACGAAATAAATGTACAGAATATGTTATGACTTAAAAGGAAACCGTTTTGAAGAAATTAGAATTTAACCGATGTAAGGGCGCCATCTTTAAAGAGCTCTAGCTCCCTTAGCAAGCATTTTTGGATAAGGCGATTTACGTCAAATCGACATAAAATGAGCTCTAGAATTTGCAGTTTTCTTTTGTGAAGTGAGTTTGTGGACACCCTGTATACAGATACAGAATTTTTCATCTAGCATTTGGCTTGCGACGTCAAATTGCCCCGCCCAAAAACTGTCTGTTTAGACACGCGTTCGTGCGCAGTAGGTAATGAAAACCTAGTTTAGAAAGAGATGAAGTATAGTTGGATTGTGAATTTATCAACAGCGCGTTGACGTCACAACCCAAATCCTAGGTGAAAAATACTGTAGCTAGGAATATTTAAAATTGAATTATATACATTATTTATAACATGTTAAAAATGTAATATTAAGTTAGCTAGAAGGATCTGGAATAACTTGAAAATATTTAAACAAACTTTATGTTGAAAATCAAGTAAACGAAGATGGATAAATTAACCAGGACAACGAGAATTTTAAAAAGCCAATAACAGATGAAAATTCTGAAAAACAGATTATTTAAATTTTGTGAAAGAAAAGCTTTGAATATAAATTAATTAAAAGCAAAATTAGTAAATGAAATTAATTATTTATATGAAGATCATATAGAGGATATAAAAGCCTGTTAATGGTTTAAATATAAACTAATTATCATAATAAAAAAAAATTAAGTGATTAAAATATTTGGGTAGTGGAATGCATAAAGGAAGATTAGAAGCCTAATTGAAGAATTTGGAGTGTGAAGCATATTTCATTGAACCGGAAGAAGTCTCAAAGTTTATTCTGGGGTAGAAAGTGGGAACATTAAATAAGAAGTCAACAAACGTGAGCGAATTTATTAGTAATCATTAAGTTAGACTCTATTTAATTAGGGCATAGTAGGGAATTTACGTGTGTTTAATTCATAACTAACAATTTATTAATAAATCTGTATTACACTTTTTTGACTTGACATTATTGATACAAAATAACTGAATTAATTAAGAACTTAAATAAATCTCAAATTAAGAACCTCATCAACGCCTAAGAGATATTGAGCTAGCCGGAGCTTAAATAAAATTAAAAGTAATAAGATTCTGTCAGGGTAAGTAAATTTTAAAATTGAAATTAAATCATAAAAGCTAAAAAGAAGAAACCCGTCATAGCAATATGGACGATATCATCAGAAGATGGAAATAAGACATTGACTTAGGTATACAGCTAAACCCATAAATTCCTTTAAGGCGGTCGGAGCCATTTATGCGAGCCTACACAAATCAAAGCTTTTTTGGTTACTACCAATTTTTAATAAAGTTCTCGATATCTTGACATAATAATAATCATGTGTATTTTCATGGAATCCCAATAAAAATTGGAAATTATATCTAATTTAAAAAATAGGCTTTTTACCAGATATTTACGTTAATTTAAAAAATATTCTAAAACCGTTTTCACGTCCCATTTCTTCGATAGTCTCCGCAGGGATTAATATAATTAAACATTATGTAGTTATGTTTAAACGGATGGAAATAATTGTTTTAATATACAAAAAATCATTTAAAAATATAAATTCAGCTGTAACTTTATTGGAATTCATTCAATGAAGTTCAGATTTTCGCAATCCCTAGAGCAATACATTACAATTTTGTTTAATCAAATTGTAAGGTGTAATCTTCAGTATCTTACAAAAAAACAGGTAAAACAAATTTTACAAAACTATTGCACTATATGAAAGTGAACCGTGTTTCCCCTCCAAGAAACAAGAATCATACATACAAACGCCAGAAATGAAATTGTTACGAAGTATGCAAGGTTGCACAAGATTAGATATACTAGGGAATTATGACATCCGATAAGAATTAAACATCTGTAATCTAAATAAAAAAATAAAAAAAACACAAAATATACTGGAGCGATCATGTGAAAAGAATGCTGAGAGACATGACCCCGCAAGCTGCGTTCAATTATAAACCAAAAGGTTGAAGAAACATTGGACGGCCACGTAAGCGATGGGTGCTGGAACAGGCTACGCAGCCTAAACCATGATATGAGTCTTATACTTTACATCCAGAATTCCTGCCAACGCCGCCTAATCCTACTCATCATCATTCATCATCATCAAACAGATGTCTAGTAGTCTAGTACATGTTCTATGGTGTAGGTATTGGCAGAGCATCACTTTGATAACAGAGTTTCTCGCCATTGAAACTCGGCAAATACCCACAGTTTTCTTGAAAGTTCATTTATTCAGATTTCAAATTATTTGCAAGTGAAAGTTCGATACTTTTTAATGTAAATCACTTTATCGTTAAGGCGCGGTATTATTATTTTCTTAGATATAATGATGACTTAGAGCTGTTTTCAACAAATTTTCTAATGGTATGCATGTTAATGAAAACATCTACCAACAAAGTCTTTTTCCCAAAAATATAGAAAGAAGTACCTATAATAATAAATATTTTAGAGGATTTACTATGCGAACCAAAATAGTTTCTGAATTATGCTTTGTGATATACATAAAAGCGATTAATATAAATTACAATTTATATCTTCTGGACTACAAATCTTAAATAATGGTTTCTCAATTTAAAATGATGAATTCTGATTTAAAATATGTTGATCTGAAATTTAAATAAAGTTTTCCGAAATAAAACTGATTTAACTGAAATGTCCCATGCTCAGGCGCAATAAATTGATTGATCTAAATTATAAATGATGGTTTCTGAAGTAAAACTGACTAATTTGAATTACAAACAATTTATAATTTCTGAAATAAGTGTGATTTTTTTCTGAATTACAATTGGAAAAGTTTTATTGTCATAATCAAATCAATAAACATATCAAATTACTCAATCGTGTGAAACTAGGTATAAACAAACAGCTTCACAGTTCAAACGCTACTTTTGGTCAAATCTTTTCAAGTAGACTGTTTCAAAATTCAATTCGTCCGGTGTGTGCGATCCATAAAATGAACGCCTTTACTTTTAGATTTAATGCAATAATTGTATTTTTATTGAATATTAAATAATCGATATTGTTTAGTCAGTGTAAATATCTTGTTTGTTTATTTATTGGGTGAGATCTAGGCTTTCGAGTGCCAAGAATCTTAAAATTGTTATAGTTATATCTTGTTAGTACATGTTTATACCGGGTGTCTCAGGTAAGACGCAACATATAAAAACACCAATGTATTTTTTTAGAAAGGATCCGCGATAACTTTGGAATATGTATGGATTCAGTGCTCAACGTATGTTATTCTTCTTTCTGTGCCTTATTCTTTCTAAGGACATAGGCAAGGGGGCCAAAGCCACATTTTTAAACGACCAGAGAGGCCGTAAACTTTGTTATACAGATTGTCCGAAATCCAATCTAAACATTCAAAAATTAATGAGTGCAACAAGGAAGACATAAACAATATGGGTAGCACAACAAAGATAGAATGAAATCATGGCTAGGTAAATTTTTAAACTAAAATCTCTCGCCAATAACAAGCAATATCTATGACAGATGTTTTTGCTTGCTTGCTTGTTATTGGCGAGAGATCTTTAGTTTAAAAATTTACCGAGCCATGATTTCATTCTATCTTGGTTGTGCTACCCATATTGTTTATGTCTTCCTTGTTCCACTCATTAATTTTTGTATGTTTAGATTGGATTTCGGACAATCTGTATACCCCTTATACTTACTAGGGAAATGGGTTCCCTGCCGTGGTTTCACGTTGCCTTCTGCAGAGTTTGTGACCATGTATTAAGTGTATACGAGTGTCTTGTTACTATCTGAAGTCGACCACTCCGCAGACATAATCGTTAATTGTAACCAAACGATTAAATGGCTTCACTCACTCAAGTACCGACCTCGAACAGTGGGGAATTATAAAAAATAAATAATGAAATAATCGCCTATCGCAATGACAGATGTCTTCGGTATTTATATCTCTTTCTAGCTAACTAAATCCAATAACATATGTTGAGTACTAAATCCATACATATTCCAAAGGTATCGTGAATCCTTTCTAAAAAAATACATTGGTGTTTCCCTATGTTGCGTCTTATCTGAAACACCCGATATATTATTAAGAGAAATAATATTTTTACCAATCCAAAAATGTGTATATTCAGGTGGTGTCGTTTTAAAAAATTCAATGGATGTTGAAACTAATGGTCCCATAATAATTTCGCCTCCCAAATCATTGCAAACCAGATTAGAATGTGAAAGAGTTGAATTTTCCACAATAGCAGTTAAAGTAACAGTTTCATTTATAACATGAACTACTTTAGGTGTTAGTGGTGTTCTTTCTTCAGCTATACAGAAAAAGAAAATTTACGTAATCGTTTAAAACATAAGTAATATTAACATTACTCATCATGCAAATAATTCTTGAAAAGTCTGAACAAAGCGCTGGTTTTAATATTAATTTCTCTTCTACTGTCATTTGTAGGGTTAAACAACTTCTAGCATCATGTCTCGGCAAAGTATCCTTTTCTGGAAAATCTATTTCTGTGTGAAATCCTTCCAATGAATCTGCGTAAACCCACTTGCCATTTTGATCATGTACAACATCAACCCACAGAGACTTAACATCTACAAAAACGCATTTATGCAGATTTCTAACTAAAATATTCTGTGAAATACCTACTCTCCACTTGTAACAGTTTAACTAAATTGGTGTAATTTAATTTTGTAAAGTCAACCAGACTTTTTCCATCTTTAAGACACGTTCTTTTAGCAGTTGCAATACTGGTTACAATGTCTTGCAAGCTTATAGTGTAATTATTTATTTGTATATCGGTCTCATTATGTGTGACAATTTCTAAAACGGTTTGAGTTAAATTTACAAATCACTAGATTAAAAATCAATACTTACTATCTACACAAACAAAACTATGATTTTGTAAACAGTGTACACCAGCAAAGGAGGGTAATTCCTTTAATCTGTCCAATATTAAGCAGCCTTCTTCCATATTTTGATTTATTGTACCATTAACCCATGGTGGATAACCAAGTTTTATTTCTCTTGGTAGTTTAGTACCACTTGTTGACCATGACCAACTACCTTGCGATAATTGTTTTCCTGCGGTCCATAGTGGAACATCATCTGTATATTTCGAGAATAAAATTAAATGAAGTTTGAAAGATGCATTGCAAAATGTAAAAAGTATTTTGCGATTTTTACATCATTGTAACACATCACAATGTCATCTTTTTTTAACATGTAGTGTGTGTGTGTTAGAATGAGGATAAAAGATGCCGTCGTCCTGACGACATTCTATAAAACTGCTTCCGTTCATAACGTACAAATTATAACGTCTTTTTATATAACGTTCAGAAAGTAATAGTAGGCTGAAAGGAAAATTTCACTTTTAAAATATAAAATCATCACTGGAATGATTTTTTAATGCATATTTACAATTTGCTCTCTTAAAGCAATAAGTAAATAAATAAAAAACAGTCTATAGGTTGTAACACGAGTGGAGAAGTCCATTTACAATACTCAAAAAATTACAAATTACAGGTAGATGTACAGGGTGTTTGGTTCACCGACGTATATCTGAAAGGAGGTGGTAGGTGAGTTGGTTTAGAATTTATTTAACCATATATACCATTATACAAAGTGTCACGGTTTCTTAGTGATTTAACTAAATTAGACGATTTTTGCTATTATAAATTTTAATTAGACATGGTTAAATAAGTTCCAAACCAACTCACCTACCACCTTCTTTCAGATATACGTCGATGAACCAAACACCCTGTATAATACAGTCTATTCTACAAAAAGGGCCCAAGACTATAGCGACTTCAATTGTGATTTAACCTTCAACAAACTATATACAGTGTGTGGATAAAGTTTGCCACAAATTCATTATCTCCCGAAATATTATTTTTTCTGGAAAACGCTCTGGCAGGTATAGTGATTTAAATTATGTCGCATATTTTAAGATGCTTAGAAATTTTTTTCTAGTGACGTCATCGACATTGTTTTTAAATAAGAACATGTATATTTGATTATCGCATTGGATAGACATTATTTTTCTCTTTTTAGGCGTACGTAATTTTTATAGCATGACATAGCAAAATTTTTGAGAAAATTGCTGAAATAGTTTTACGTCGTAGTAGGCCGGTCTGGAACAGCAGGTTCATCTCCAACTCAAAGCAATTGTTTATTTAAGCTTATTACTTTAAAAGTGAACACCTGTTTTCCGAAAAATCTAGTGTGCTATTTCTGGTTTTTTTTAAATTTTGACTTTGACGTTTACTGAAATTAATTGTGTTTCATTTGGTAATTTGATTGCAATGCGGTTGACCGAAACTCAGAGAATTGAAATTAAATTCTTATCTTGATTGGTTGTGGTAATAAAACTAGAACTCAAGAAGAAGTATGCCACCTATTCCACCTCAAATATCCAAATCAACAACCAATTGTTCGTTCAACAGTGAGTAAAATTGAAGCAAACTTTAGAGAGACTGGGAATTAAAGGTCATAATAGAAGTGGTTGTCCTGGATTACCAGAAGAGACAAAACTCAATGTTCTACTAACACTGCTAGACAATCCATATGCCCCCAGTCGATACATTGGATCGGATAATAACGTTAGCCATTCTATAATTTGTAAGATGTGAAAGAAAGAGAAATGGCATCCTTATAAAATTCAATTAGTACAGGAATTATCAGAAGACGATCCTGATCGTAGGAGAGAATTTTGTCAGGAAATGACCGAAATGTGCCGATTCAATGTTTGTGAAAAGAACAATCTTTTAGCCACCTCTGTTCGTAAGTGGCATTTTACATACCTTGTCAAATGAATTTTTGACATCGAAAGTAGACGTTTGTCACCCGGCAGTTAGCACCGGGAGGCAAAGTACTTTGCCTCCCGTTGCCATTAGAAACGGGTGGCAAAATGAGTAAACATGTTTTACGATTAATATTAATGGTACAGTCACCATGGAAACATATACTCAAGCTATCTACGAGTTTTTTTTTTTAATGAAACCGAGTTTTGTAGTAAAATGTCATATTTTTAGTTGTCAACATTAATGTCAGGTTCGTTTAGTGAAGGTGGCCAAAAAATCATATTATGTATTACTCTGGAGGAAAGTGTTATCGCCTCCCTTAGATTATATTTCTGCCCTCGCTCGCTATCGCTCGCTCGTGCATAAAAACCATCTGCGGGAGGCAATCTTACACTTTCCTCCCTAGTAATACAAATAGCTATTTTCTGATGAAGCAACATTTTGTGTAAATGGGGATGTTAATCGTCAAAATTTCCGATACCGGCCCCCAGAAAATTCACACTGGATGCGGGAGGCTCATACTCAATACCCGGAAAAAGTTAATGTATGGGCAGGGATTGTTGATAATAGGATTTTAGGGCCATTCTCTTTTGAAAATACACTAAATGGACAGATATACCTGGAATTTCTCCAGGGACATTTAGTTCCTGCATTAGCTGTTTTGTACCCTAATGAAGATGATCCTGACCTTCCCGGGAATATCCTGTGGTATCAACAGGACGGAGCTCCACCACATTTTGCTGTTAATGTACGTGAATACCTTGACGAGGTTTTCGCGACTCGATGAATTGGCCGACGAGGACGAATAGAGTGGCCTGCTAGATTTCCGGATTTGACCCCACTTGATTTTTCATGTGGGGTTACTTAAAAAGTAAGGTGTATCAGAATAAACCCAATAGTTTGGAAGATTTGAAGAAACGCATTCGGCATGAAATAAGGCAAATTACGTCAGACGTTATTAACAGGGTTCAACAAGAATTTATTTTACGTCCTGGACACTGTCAAGCTGTAAACGGATATCAATTTGAACATTTACTATAACAATTTTTTCATTATTTCTCTGTATGTCATTTAAAACTAAAAATATTTTTAGTGCTTCGAACCATTATCGGCCAATTGTTGTTGCAGTTGTTGTTGTTTGGAGATTTAGCAATTTCTTGTAAATTTAATTTATTTAATTTATCTTTTTTTATAGTAACTATGTACTTTTATCCTCACATTTATGTTCACTTTTAAAGTAATAAGCTTAAATAAACAATTGCTTTGAGTTGGAGATGCACCTACTGCTTCGGACCGGCCTACTGAGACGTAAAACTAGTTCAGCAATTTTCTCAAAAATTTTCTTATGTCATGCTATAAAAATTAAGTACGCCTAAAAAGAGAAAAATAATGTCTATCCAATGCGATAATCAAATATACATGTTCCCATTTAAAAAAAAATGTCGATGACGTCACTAGAAAAACATGACTAACGCAAACATATTTTTAAGCGATAATATTTCGGGAGATAATGAATTTGTTCCAAACTTTATCCACACACTGTATATTATTTAACGGGACACTTTTAGCTACAACTTGGCGAAAAAAATTCTTTTTTTAACACCTTCATGTGTTTGTTGTGACGTCACCGGCAATTTTTTTAAATTGCTCGGTATAATTTTTTTTATGTATTCTTGTAGAGAATTTTAAGTACTTTTAACCGGTCTAGACTTTTAGTAGGGTTACACTATGAAACTTTTGCAAAATTCTCTGGAAATTCTGTCGGGGAAATGATCAGCATAAAGCCTCTGCGCTTGAACACTATTTTTGTGGCACTCAAAATAAAATTGTAGCATATCTACTAGTTCAAACATTAAACAAAATGAACTTCTTTAGGCAATTTGGAACGTCAAATCAGCGACGCAGTTGTTTTCAGCTTGCTTAATTATTATCACCAATTGTTTGTTCCAGAGAATTTTGGATTTAACAGCCTACTAGCTCAAATCAGTATTTTGCATTTTTTGCAAAAGTTTCATAGTGTAACCCTACTAAAAGTCTAGACCGGTGAAAAGTACTTAAAATTCTCTACAAGAATACATAAAAAAATTATACCGATTAATTTTAAAAAATTATCGGTGACGTCACAACAAACACATGAAAGTGTTTAAAAAGAATTTTTTTCGCCAAGTTGTAGCTAAAAGTGTCCCATTAAGTAATATATATGGTTTGTTGAAGGTTAAATCACAATTGAAGTGGCTATAGTCTTGGGCCCTTTTTGTAGAATAGACTGTATACAGATTGTCCGAAATCCAATCTAAACATACAAAAATTAATGAGTGCAACAAGGAAGACATAAACAATATGAATAGCACAACAAAGATAGAATGAAATCATGGCTAGGTAAATTTTTAAACTAAAGATCTCTCGCCAATAACAAGCAAGCAAGCAAAAACATCTGTCATAGATATTGCTTGTTATTGGCGAGAGATTTTAGTTTAAAAATTTACCTAGCCATGATTTCATTCTATCTTTGTTGTACTACCCATATTGTTTATGTCTTCCTTGTTGCACTCATTAATTTTTGTATGTTTAGATGGGATTTCGGACAATCTGTACATATGAATATGATATGTACGAGTATAATTGTGTTTTCTTATTACTGTTGTCTTTTTAATCTTTGTACTGCGGAAGGGACACTTAAGTGGGTGACTAAATCATTAGGGTGTCCTGGAAGGCGATGTAATAGGCGAATTTCGTCATCTACTACTGAAACGGGGGTGTTTTGAAAATTCTTGACTCCTAGCCGAAAGGTTTGGTAATATGCTTCGAGGCACATGAAATAGGTATCATAACATTCTCGAACCCATTGACTGTTAAGACACATAGTAGAGTTTCCCTATAATACCAGCTTGCCGTACTATAGTGACCAAAAGGACAAGTGTGGCATGGGCATTTGGTTGAAGCAACGCGTCGTTATTGAGTTCTTAACGGCGCCTATTGATATTCATGATAAATGGGTGCTGTCTATGGCAACGCCTGTGTGGATGTCAGTATTGTTAAGCGGTGAGCAAAAAGTGTGAAAGGAAAAACCCAGCCACAACAAATCTGCATGATCAGGCTCGATGTGGTCGGCCCTTGATAGCCATGGATGAACCGCCGCGTGAAGCGGAAGGATATCGCTGGAACTACCTATTTGAATTTCTCTTGAATAAGTCCACCACATCATTCATGCTTTGCTTGGCTACAGGAAAGTGTGAGCAAGATGGGTCCAACGTATTTTAACTCCTGAAACTAACCCTAAACGGTTTAAAATCTTCACTTCGGCAGGAAAAGTGCCGATGATCGTCTTCTGGGACTGGAACGGCATAGTCCATTTTGAAATTTTGAAGCAAGGCGATACTATCAACTCCAACCAATATGTGAACAATTTGAAAAAACTTCGAGCTCGATTGCAGCGAGTTAGACCTGGCACCGAAGCATCACAGCACCTGAAATTTCTCAACGTTTTACTGCACCGCCCATACAACCCGGATCTCGCCGCTTGCGATTTTTTCTTTTCCGAAGCTGAAGAAAACCTGAAGGGACAGCGTTACACTAATTATGAGGAGCTGCGATCTGCTGTGCGTCACTGGTGTCGGCAGCAGACGGTTGATTTCTTCTCCAACGGACGAAGAAACTTGCTCAGTATTGGCGTGCATGTGTGGACAGAGATGGTGATTTCGTAAAAAAGTAATGACATCTCTTGATAAAGGACATTCCAAGCTTATAGGAAATATATAACTTATTTGTATATCTACTAATAAAGTTATCTCGAAGGAGGCAAGACTTCCTAAAACACCCTCGTATATTCGAATCTTCGTGGAAAATTTTATTACTGACGTATCACGGGGAGTTGTGTATTATTCTTAATATTTTGGACTGGATCCCTTGAATTATTTTTGTATTAGACGGCTTTACACAATCCAAAGATGGACACCATACGTCCAGATTGGTTTAATTATACATTTGTATAAGAGTAGTTTATTGCATGTGGTAAGTTTGTACCATGAGATCGAAAAAAAGATGATTCTGAGCAGGCCTTGACTAGTACAACACGATTGGCAAGACTGATTTCAAAATGTGGCAGTAGGTTAGAGGTTAATAAATGTCAAATAAATTAATACACAAAACAGTATTTATTTAGGGAACAAACTGAAAACTAAGATGAATACATGTTAGAGTAGGTGTTCAAAATGTGATCCTTCACTAGTATTACAACGATAAACTTAAATAATTCTGGAAACAAGATTGCAAAACTGACTTACATTTGAAATGTCACTGTCACATTATAATTCATAGGCATTCTAGAACCAGTGCAGCCAATCGTGTTGTACTAGTCAAGGCCTGCTCAGAATCATCTTTTTTTCGATCTCATGGTATTTTCGTCCAATTAGCCAGTTCATTTGCCTTAACTTTAGGTTGATTTCGGGTTTCTCCATGCCAAGTGGCGTTATGTAGGGTATCACCATGCGCGCGGAAGCGCGTTTGGACAACTCTTTCTAACATCCATTCGCCTTGCGAAAAGTAGAACGACAAGGCAGAATATAGTAGGCTTCCGAAGCAAACGGTTGTGCAGTTTTCGTTCCAGCTTGGGTAGTAAATTACCCAAAAAGGCCTCTCATTCTCGTTAGTTTTGATAAACTATTTTACGACACATTTGTCGGATTATCCCAGAAAGTGCTTTACAGGTTCGGAAAGATATAGTCCCGTGTGAAAGTTAGTGATATGTGAAGTACTCTTATCACACGGTTTCATTTTGGATCAAGAAAACCTACAGTCCAAGGGAACCCCCTTTTTGTTTTTGCACCCGTTCTCGGAAAAGGACACCAACTCCTTCTTTGCTGATCGCCGCTATTTCTCCCTGGGGCTTGAAGCGTCCATCGCTTTCAAGGGTCCAGACAACTAAGCCCTTCCCAGGTAAAAATAATATCTTGGGCTGCCCTTTTACTTGCCGGTTGTGAGTGTACCAACTCAACCCCAGTTCAGTACCGTATATTGCGGTTTTACTCGTGGACAGGCAGCAGAAATTATTGTCTGAACATTAAGCACCTCAAGGATCTTTCTTCAATCAGTGTGTTTTACCTTTTTGCTTTAGCGTTAATAATTCAGAAACAGTGCGAACTATCGCGATGATTACGTATTTTATGTTGCATGTGTAAAATGATTTGTAGTCAGATTTTTAGCTTGAGTTTTGTTCATCACCATTCTTTAGATTGCAATTAAGGGAGCCTAGCTGCTAATTATATTTGCCGTAACTTGAGTAAATGTGGCATCCCTTAATCACCCCTTGCATATAACCTAAGCTAGAATTTATGAACTCCTTTTGTATCATATTTTGAATATTACTTGCATTCATTAAATTTCATTGTTAATTCATTATTGCCTTTTATTTGTGTTTTTGTGTCTGTTTTAAATATTTGTGTATAGCTTTGTGAGCCTATCTACCAGTGGTTTTATTTCAGTAAGTAAGGGTAAGTACATCCAGCAGTAGGGTGCAGCCACCCCAACCTCCCTTCGAGCCCAGTAGGAACAATCTGCAGTACGTTCCTCGAGACCAACTTGAGTGATTTTCATAGTGGCGCCCGTTTTTCTCCCGATTACGACCTCCCCTATTTGAAAGGTTTTAGCGTTTCGAACCCCCCTTCTTCGACTGCTTGTTAGCCGCGAGCCTAAGGACATTGACGTCCCCTATAAGTTGTCGTAGTGCGGAATTAGCACGTGACAAAGTTTTTAGTTTATGCAACAAGCCAGGATACCAGACACGGTCGAAAGCCTGTTTAATATTTAGGAAGGCAGTTATGCATAGGTAGTATTTTTTCTTCGAGACTTAATTATTTCATTCGCTATCCTATGGCTTTGTTGAACAGTCGAATGATTTTCGCAAAAGCCAATTGATATGATGGTATTTTCTCGTCTAAGCTAGTTTCGTCTATAATTCTTTTCGACGGTTATTCTTGGCGTGATGAGCAGCAGACTTATTAGCAGGTATGGAGATGCGATATTTGATGGCTTTTCGGGTTTGTGAATCATAATTACTTGGGCAAATTTCCAAATTGCTGGGTAGTAGATTAGTCTGAGCATACTGGTTATATGTGGTGGTTAATAATACTAACACTTTTTTTGGAAGTGGCTTGAGTAATTATTTCACCTGTTATTAGATCAAACCCGGAAGTTTTGGGGTTTTTGTATTTTGTAATTTCTTGTTTAACTTCAGTTGTCGAGAAGGGCTTTATTGGCAAAGCCATAGAACATGGCGTATTTAGAAATTGTCATTACCGTCATTGTTGATAGTTCGATGAGATTGATTGAAGATTTCCGCCAGATGTTCTGAAAAAATTAATGTTTGTCTACTCTGTCTTTCTCAAGTTGCCGTCTTGCTTCCTTACTGGGTGACCTTTTTGGTTGCCTTACATATGGCGTGATCTTCCTATGACAAGTTGGTGGTATAAAATTCAACGGTAGCATTTCGTATTTCTTGAAGAGCTGCCTTTAGTTTTCTTCTTAACTTGTTATATTTATTAATGTTTATGTGATTTCAACTTCTTTGCCATCTGCATCTTGCTGTACTGTTTTCCGTAACAAGTTTTCGTTAAATAATATAGTGTGCACGGTACAGCACTACCAATTTAGTCAGAACCTTTAATTCTAAGGTTAAGGTTGATGTTTTCCTCAATGTATGTAGGTTCGGATTGTTTTACAAGAAGAATAAATATACATAATACAATTTAAAATATTTAGCTACATAGATATTTTGTCCAATATTATATTAAACAAATGATTTTGCCTGTTTTCCCTTCTATTTTTCCCTAAGTTATACAGTAGACTAGAGGTGGGAATAAGACCTCAAAGCTCGAGCTAGGTTTGGCTTGGCTCGAGCTTTGAGCGAGATCAAGCCTAAGATCTGCTGAACAGAGCCGAATCGAAATTTTTTCTAAATTACTTGTAAAGCTCGGAACTCATTACAGGCTCAAAGCTCGGTAAAGTCTTGAAACTCGGTGAGAGCTTGAAATTCGGCTAATGCTCGACATTCTATTAAATTCCAAGAAAGTGGCTGAGTGCACACTCCTGTCTTACTTTTATTCATGCTCCTCGATAAAGGATCGGTAAAGGTTTGAAGCTTAACAAAAGCTCGAAGCTTAATTATTGGTAAAAGCTTGTGGCTGGAGAATATTTAACATTTCCTCCGAGCTGAGCTAAACATGTTTTGAATTTTCTCCAAGTTGAGCCGAACTTAAAAAACTAAAAATTCCCACCTCTACTGTAGATGACTTTATTCATATATTCAGATTACTTTTTACACTTTACTGAACGTTCAGTTCATCAATAATAACACATTTTTTAACTTAAATGTTACTACTATACCTTTCATTCCTTCCAGTAAAAAATTCGCCAATTCCATATTTCCTACATTTATTAAATACATGCTTCCTGAGCTACATATAGACATCGCAGTACTCCAAGGTACTTGTTTTTTGTAGAAGTAATATTTAATATCATTTAAATTTAATATAATATCCGGCTGGGGCAGTTCTTTGGGTTCTATTAAAAAATATAATAAATAAACTTTCTGTAGCTTCAAATCATCGCAACATGTTTTAACATACCAAATTGACACATGTAAGGTAATTTATTCTTACAGGGTTTTTCAACAAAAAGCGGTTGTTCTCGATATCCAGCTTTCATAGCTAAACATACAGCTCCTCCAATAGCTGCCGCAAGACTTTCCCATGGTGGATAATTATCTTTACCCGTGGCGTCAGGTATAATTTCCCGTGTTTTTATCCAACGCCATATACTTTCAATGCGTCTTCCACCAATCCACGTAAGAGAATCTAAAATGAATTACTAAGATTTAATGTAACACAATCAACTAATTATACACCTCTTGGTAATAACAACGCCACTTTTTGAGCAAGCGCAATAGTATTAGCAATTACTAAATCTGAATGATTTTTTCTACAAGCTACTTCAGCCTGGAAATGAGTTAGGCCTGAATCATGGGTTTCATATTCATCGTTCGAAAGAGGTGTTTCGATTAAATCTTGAGCTAAAAATAATAATGTATCATGAGTTTATTAAGTAACTAAATAAATAAGAAATACATATTACATAAAAGTAATAACAACTTATCAATTAAATAATTTATTTTAAAACATAGTTCTGATATTGGGGAATACGTAGATAGTAGTGCTGGTAAAATTGAGTGTAAAAGTTTTTGTTATACGTTTTGATAGTTTTTAGTAATATACAATTTACATATTCCTATTTATTATGAATGAAAAATTTAAAAAATCACATAAGATTAAGTACTTTCTAGTCTGTAGCTTCCTACAAGTAGGTACTAAAGGGAAATTACTACTAAATTATTTCCTGCAATGCGCAAGCAGGCCAAGCTGCAAGTGAAGTTTTTGGAAATACCCAACCTAATCTAGATGGCTTTACCCTGTTGTAGTTGCCAAGCTTTTGTTATTCGGTTGATTAGTAGTCAAGATGACGTTAAAAGAAAAAAGTGTTGCATAAATGGACAGATAATCCTACAATTTCCACTTTACTCACTTACTTATTTACTTATCCATTACCTCATTCTATCGTTTAGTGCCGAGGGTAACAAATTAGTTCTTGCAAAATCTCTTCCACGCCTTTCTTTTGAGAGCCTGTTCCTTAGCCCTACTTCATGTACGTACATCCTCTCTTAGGATACTTCCTATTTCAGCATTCCACGCTCCCTTATTCTTTCCCTGTCCGTTGTTGATTCCCATATGGCTTTCACAAGTTTATCATTTCCCATTTTTATTAAATGCCCAGCCAGGCTAGCTGGTATTCCTCAACAAAGGACTATATTGAATTCGTAGACTTCAACGGTCAGTGTCAGTATTAACAAAACGTTTTCCCGATTGGGACCATGCCATTGTTGAGACAGAATAACTCAACGTTTCGTCCACTTTTTTAAGGAGCTTCTTCAAGAGGAAAGGGGAGCATTAAAAGAGCACGGTAACTCAACGTGTCAACCACGCCAGAGGCGAAACTCTTTTAGCAAGAGGCAGAAGGGTAACGGTAACTCAACTTGTCAACTAAGCCAGAGAGACTTTATACCGTCTGTATCCGGCCAAGCGTATCTGACTGTGACGATGATTGTTCAGGGGTGGAGGGAGCGGAACCAGTAATGATAGCGGACTTCCAAATATCGGATAGATAATAACCAGTGCCACGATTCAAGTTATTAGGGGTCTTGATGATTTCAATGGCCTCACGGATTTTCCTGTTGAAAAAATAAGGGGCATGGGGTGGCATGGGGTGGGCCTGGCGTAATCCAGGATTGATCCACGAGGATCTGCTCCATGCCAATTGATGATGATGATGATTGGCAATGGTCGAAGATTTTTCAAACAATATTTTATGGCCAGTGTCCTGATGATGTTCAGCAACAGCTGAATGTGAAAAATGACCTGATTTCAAGCAACGTTTGTGTTCACAGATACGTGTGCGTACTGAGCGACCAGTTTCTCCAATGCACACTAAACCACAAGAACAGGGGATGATATACACTGAAAGCCAAAAAAAGTGGCCACCCCATATATTTTAATGCATAAGAGCAACTAGTTATAGGAATTATTTATTTATAACACACCTTTATAACACTCATATCAACAAAATTTGACAAAAATTAAGAAGCGCGTTTTAAATTCACACTTCTAAGAAAATCGACTGTAAGCTGCATGTACTAAAGGGTGGCCACTTTTTTTGGCTTTCAGTGTAGATGCCTCTTGATGACAAGTGTTGAGACTTATCTGTGACACTTTTTGAGGGGGTTTGAAGATGGTTTTGATGTTATGTTTTCTCAGAATCCTACATATGCGATCCGTAACTTAGCGAATGCAGGGTAAGAAAGCAGTAGCCTGGGGTGTACAGGTATTTTGAGGATTTTTAGAGTTTGCGGGGTGTAATTATTTTTGAATGACCTTTCTAACATCGCTTTTGTTAAATCCATAAATCCATTCTTGATGAGATTTTCTTGGATATGGGCTAACTCGACATGAAGACTGTCAGGTTGGGACACTGTGATAGTACGATGAACGAGGGAATTGATCACGGAGAGCTTTTGTGCCGGATGATAATGTGAGTTGGTGTGAAGATACCTGTGTGTGTGGGTTTGCGATAAACAGAGTGTGCAAGATGACCACTCGGTTTACGGGTAACCAGGACGTCGAGAAAAGGTAGGTAGGTTTCCATTGTGAGCTTAATATCAGGGTGCTGACTATTAAGATATTCTAGGAAGGAAGCAAGGGTATGTCTTCCTTGGGTCCATCTCTGTAAACTTTCTGTTTCTCCTCCCACTAAATTTCAATCCTTATCCTTGCAGAATAAATTCCTCTTCTTCTTATCCAATCTTCTCCTGCTTGGTCTCCTTGTAAAAGTTTCTCATCTGCTTCTTGCTGAAAGTATCCTTCATTGTTTCCAACTGTTGTTCCATAAACTGGCGTTTTCTCTCCTACACAACTGCTTCGCTTTCTTTTTCAGTCATTCAAACTTCTCGCTGCCCTCCTCTGTTTTTTTATACACTTCCTATCTATCTCGATTTCTTTTTTCCAGTGCCTTTTTACATTCATGATCAAACCATTCCTCCCGTTTTAATATCCCTTTCTTTGGTTTTAATATTTCTGCTGCTCTGTTTATTGATTCTTCTACCTCTTCCCATAATTTGTCAACTCCAGCTGCTTCTGTTCATCCAACTTCTACTTTATCCTTATATCGTTCTTTCATGTTTTCATCATGTAATATTCTGTTGTCGTACTTTCATCCTTTTTACTCTTAAATTAGTAAACTAAGTACAAAATAATTTATTTTTCAAAAATGTTCATTTAGCATTTAGTGATTCAATTCACTTATTAACTTTAAGGGGTTTACAACATTATTACAAATTATTTAGTAATTATATTGTGTCAAATAGTAATGACATGAAATTAAATTAAAATTTGACCTTGATTAGGGATTTCGGTGTCTTAAGGAACATACACTTTTAAGCTTAATTCTGGCAGTTAGTGCTGAATATATTCAAAGATATCTATAGTAATTTTGAAGATAAAATGATATTGATAGCAATTCCCAGAAGCTGCCGTGAGGGTTAGGTTTTAGGTAAAAAATCAGTGAAATTTTGGCTCGTTGTAATTTATAAAAATTATTAAAAATCGGATAAAATGTTAATAAAAAACTGTTAACATCTCCAGCGTGCCACCCTGAACTTTACGTAAAGTCACTCGAATTTTAATAGTTTTAGTAAACCATGCCAAATTATAAACATTTGTTATGATTTTCAGGCGAGAGCACCAACCCACATAGAATTCGATAAAAACCGAACTTTAGGTAATTATAAAAAAGTAGTAAAAAGGAACTTTTTGCCTTAATTTGATATAAGATATCAAAAGAAAGGCGGTGGTTTGATTGATTTTAAAACTAAACAAAAATGATAAATAATTAGTTGAATTTTAGTATCAAGTAAAATTCATTACAATATGAGTATTTTTTTTTTGAAACTTAAAAGATGGGGGCATTTTGCTTAAAAACAGGCTAAAATATCAATTTGTCTTGTATAGGCAGCTAAAAACAAAAAGCAAAATGATGAAATATATTTTTATCTAATTCCGTTTTGAAAAGTTGAATTTTACCTAACCTTTTGACGTTATGAAACGTCACTTTTTACCTAATCGAGTGTTGTAAAAATCTTTACGTAACTGAGTTACGTAATAGTTATTTACGATATGAGTATCGTAACAACTCATATTACGATACGAGATGGAAAGTTTGTCAAACGAGACCGCAGGTCGAGTTTGACAAATCCATTGAGGATCGTAATATGATGTTACGATATGAATATAGTACAAAGCTTTATCTACTTTCATGAAATTAGCAAAAAAAATTAAATATTTGTCAATAATTGCCTGATGCAAAAGTTGACTGTTCCAATTTTCATTGAAATCTAATACGTTATGGCTTAATTTTTTGTTTATTTGGTGTTGGTTGCTGTCAGTTTGAATGAAAATTGGAACAGTCAACTTTTGCATAAGGTAATTAATTATTGGCAAATATTTAATTTTTTTTGATAATTTCATGCAAGTAGATAAAGCTTTGTATATATTCATATCGTAAAAATCGTAAAAAGTGCATAATAAATGTTTATAACAAATAAAATAACTATGAATTCTCTTGTCAATCTGTCATTTTTATGTCAAAAGTTATTACGATACTAGTGCTGTAATATAGTTCATTACAACACGATTTTTCGTTTCGAAATATTGACATTACGAAATGAAAGTAGATAAAGAATATTACACAACCCAATTTTAAACCAAATGCCGCGCAGATGCCTACTATAATAATAAATAAAATAATTTATTGCTTGTCAGATATTGACAATGAATTATTATTTAGAACGTGGAAGAACGAAATTACGAAATTAGATAAAATTTTGTACGTAATACGTTATGAAAAGCGATATTGTTTGACTCACGTAATTTGCAAAACTCGCTAACGCTCGTTTTGGCAAACTTACGACTCGTCAAACAATATCGCTCTTTTCATAACTGATTACGTAAATAACTATTATATTTTTCTAATTTAAAACCCATTACTGAAAAGCTTATATAAACTGGAACTTGTCGAAGTTTCTTTCATTGCCTAGTACCATTGTATTTAATACAATGCTAGTACCTACTACAAATAGTAACTTCTTGGCGATTTGATTTTCGTGATCGATTTTAGTTTTGTGCTCTTGCAATTTTGAAAATATGAGTCATTCGGAAAATAAAAAAAAGACTAATTCTGTTTCGGCCGACAATTTTCGTAAATTTCAAATTTCTATACAGGTAGCCGATTTCTACTAATAAAATAAGAAGTGTCCCGTCAACAAATGTATTACAATGTAGGTTAAAAATAAAATAAAAGTTTTCGATTCACTATTACAGAAAATAATTCATAAGTTAAGTTAAGTTAAGTTATCAGAACAAAAAACTGATAATCATTTTGCCCTTACCAATAAATGTTGCAGTGATTAAATTTAAATAATCGAGACTAATATTGTAATCAACCATATCTCCGAAACGATTAATTTTAGGACACTTGTTTATTAAGACTTTTAGGCTTATTTTGGTCTGTATTGTATGTCCTACAAATATCATACATTTGTTTTTTAACACCCTGTATATAGTTTATTATAGTTATTTTTAAAAATAACAAAGTTATAGGCCTGGGGAGTCATGTCTGAGATACACTGTATATTGACTTAAGGAAGGCCTACGATTTAATCCTAAGATCAGAGATTTGAAAGGCACTGGTGTGACTGGTGTACCTAGAGTGCCCAAATGAATTAATAAATTTAGTCCAAATGACTCTAGAGAGGACAATAAATAGGATTCATTTTAATGAACAAATATGTCCAATGAATTTGTTAGCAATAAAGGGTTAAAGCAAGGCGACCCCTTGCCAACTTTTTTATTCAGCGTGGTATTGGAAATAGTGATTAGAAAAAATAAAATTAAAACAGAATACGACATTCTAAGAAATCCATATCAATGCTTGGCATATGTTGATGATTTGGTGTTGATGGCAAAAACGAAGGGAGAGCCCAAAGAATTGTTCCTTGTGAGCATCGAGATTAATATAACAAAAGTTAAATATGTAATTTTGAGAAAAAACAACACCGAGAGGAGAACGAAATAAAGTTTAATTAGTGCCGAATCAGGCAAAGTTTGAAAGTGCCCTTGTTCGAATATGGCACAGTTAAAATTGAGAAGGACGTGGATGTTCGGTTTATTTACGGTGGGTTGAAGTGTAAATATCAAGGAAATGAAGAGGTGAAGATGAGGAAATTGCGGAAGTGCTACATTCAGAAGGATGGAAGGATGTGGTTTCCTGAAATGCATATTTCGTTGAAGCATAAAAGGTATTGCGTTGAAAATACCAACGATGGGCCCTTTACCTTTTATTGTATACCTCATGGTGCGCTTCTCAGTACCACACTTTCCTCTAGGTTGAATTTTTTGGGCATGGCAATTTCGCTGCCTTTTTTACTAGTGACCTTCATAATTTATGCGATTCTGCCTTTAAAAAACTTGCATGGAATGTCGTTGATGTCTTATGTTCTGGCACTTTTTGCAACGTATGTCCTGCACGTGTTCGATTATTTATACAATTAAAAAAGTTTAAGGAACAAAACGATGTAGTGTATTTAGAGGTGCACATCTGAAATTGAAAGGCGCATTGTGGCAGGGTCAAAATGTTCCCACACATATAAAAAAATTCTCTCGTCAAGTGTCGCGAGCAGTTAAATTAGGGTTATATAAATCTAACAAACACGGAGTTGGCAAAAATTTTTAAGGAACCAGGGATTACAAATTTAGTCAGACAAAACAAGCTAAGATGGCTAAGGCAAATCATAGGAACTGAGGAACATCAGATGATAAATCGTGTGTTTCGCCAGCAGTTAACAGGTCTATGACAGAGTCCACAACAGCATTAAGCACAAGCTGCTTTACAGGAATTTCATAAAGCGTCATTTGTTATTGTAGGTATTTCATTGCATTTCTTTGCTTTGCATTTAACGTCATTTTGCAATGAATTGCTTTAATGCGTTTTATACTTAATTTTGTGTTGGACGCCGCGTATGTTTTGGGATAAGCCAGTATTTTGTTTGGATAGTTTTGCAGTTAGTTTAGTCGGGATCAGAATACAAGGTGATCTTTAAATATTTTTAAAAATCAAAATCACATATAGATAAACTATCAAACTGATATGCATTTTTTCTTACATAAAACATGTTAGAGGCCATTGACCTAGACTAAAGTCAAAAAGAAAAACTAACAATGGCATTGCTTACCATCTATCTGGCATACAAATCCTTGGGCCACTGAACAATTATAACCATATATTACTGCAACATTATGGGCATCTCTGTCTAGGTTTAAACAATCTTCATCTTCTTCATGTAGAAGCATTGACGGACTTGCGCACCATGGCGGATATGTAGCGTGAGTACTAGGCAAAGGTATTGTATGATTATTTAACCAAACCCATTCGTCTGGTATCCATCTACCACCAAGCCATATGTGATCAAATTCAACTAATAATATTTTATAATACAGTTTTATTGTTTAAACATAAAATTTCATATTTCTTACCTTGCATATCAGCCATGTGATAAATAATTGTTTCCCACTGCCTGTCTGTTTCTGGCATTGCTAATGTCATGTTCATATCTTCGCAAACAACCATAGCTTCCAACCACGAAAGCTGGTCTTTGAAGAATATGTACTTAACTTGATCTACAGTTACCAAGTCTGTTAGGTTTTGCTTTACCACTTCTTCTGCGGCTACAAATGTACGTATTTAAATTTTAAAATAAACGAAAGTTAAAAAAAAAACTAGAAACTGAAGAAACATTTCTAAAAAATTTACATTTAATTCCTTAATAATTTAGTTAAGGGTTTATTTTAAATATTGTCGAATGTTTATCATCTACGATAACATTTTAAAATCTACATGTATGAATTATGGTGACTAGAAAAACTTTTTTTGTATGTTTTTAGGAAAAGTATCAGCACTTACACTCCGCGATATGTATGTATGGCCAGCAACATGGAGAGTTAAGCCCTCCTAAGTTGCTTTCATACCCGATTGTCTCTGATGTAATTAGTCAGCCTTCGACAACCGCCTACCTTCCCTACTCTACCACTGTGTTTCAGTTCCCAATTATTTTCAGTGAATAGACCACCCATTAAATATTTAACTCTTGAGTCTTTTTATGTTGTTTAATTTGGGTTTTCATTAAAAAAACATTAGAAGATTACTGCTATGTGGATGATACTAATTTGTCACTGTTTTAGTGTTTCTTTAGTTCTCATTACGGGTAGGTGCAGTAAACCTCTGTTTAAATATTTTCTAAACATTTGTTGTGACTAGTTTTATTTCGTTTGACAAAAGAAAAAGATTTCTTTTCAAAATGTGACGCTTCATTTTTAATAGCTGATGGTAAAATAGGTAACCAGGAAAAAGCCAAAAATGTTATCTGACACTGTCCTGTACAGAATTTCTCTTTTTTTTCTGGTCGCCATGTTATATTTAACATATTTTAATGCAGATAAAATAGTTTTAAAAATTTACCAATTTCGCACAGAAAATCTTTTTTTAAACTACACTCTTCTTCTATAAAAACAGCTTCTTCACATCGGTGTTGACGAAAGGTATGTATATGGAATGCATTCAAACAGGGATGATGATCTAACATAACACAAGTTTTCATTGGATCAACAGGGTGATCAAATCTCCATGGTGGGAAACCATTTCTCTGCGTTTCATTTGACAAGAACTGATCTGTAGCAGTCCAAGTCCAACCCAAATATTCTTTTCTTGCTCCAATCCATACATTTTCAAATGCTGTTAAAAAACACAAATCTGAAATCGCTTTTGAAGATAGCAAAATACAAGAGTAACTATAACTATAGTAAAACTTGTCTAAGGCGGAAATGATGATACCTTTCTTCCATGAGATATTAAAAACGTTTTTTTTCTCAACAATAACACAGCCCCAAACTGGAAAACGTTCTTTTAACACTGACATTAACCATGGGAATCTTCGAATTCGTGTAGTATCAACAGTTTAAAATTTGAAGAGTGTGCAAGAATTAGAAGCATCACTACAAGAAAGAAACTCGGATATACCTGGACTAAGAAAATAGGAAATAAGAAAAAGCTGAGAAGAAATCACTGAAGGCAAAAAAGACTCAATACTGTTTTGGAGAGGACAAGAGAAAGGAATGGCAGGAGTTGATTTCTTTTACAAAATCCCAGCATTTCACGATATCACAGAAAGAATAGCAGTTTTGAAACTAGCAATTAAAAATGACAGACATTTAACCATGGCCCAAATGTACGCATCAACAGGGAACACACGATTAATGAATATTCATATAAGAAGCAACAACTACTTAGTTATAACACAACACTTTTCGCAGGATAAGTACGAGTATTATGGTTGAAAACCAAACAGTAACGGCCCCCAGTCCCGGGGAGAGGGTGCCAAGAATCCCCAGTCAAACAATACTATAAGATTTAAATTGCAAAACAGAATCGGTACGTGGAATGTCTAAAGTATGTTTCGTGCTGGAAAGACAGCGAGCGTAATTAAAGAAATGAAACGTTTAAAAATCGACATACTAGGTACCAGTGAAACGTGGTGGCCAAATATTAGGAAATGTGAAATAGACAAGCATCAGACTTATTATGCTGGAAATGACAGTCTACAACATCGTAATGGAGTCATCATAGTAACCAAAAAAATAGACAAAGCAATATTAGGATTTATATCAATATCTGACGGAATAGCTATACAAATCCTTGCAACTTAAATATATTATAAGTCTATGCACCAACCTCCAAAAACACCGAAGAAGACGTAGACAAATTCTACCTAGACGTAAAGAACACAAGAAAAGAAGAAATAACCTTACTTATGGAAAATTTTAATGCCAAGGTCGGTGGTAATATAGACGAATATGTAGTCGGTGGTCATAGTCTGGGTAGACGAAATTAAAGGGGTTAAACACTAGTGCAATAATTCTTCAAGCTACCACCTCGAAGATTGTATACATGGAAACGTGGAAGTCGCCTGCTGACAATCAACAAAACATACCAAATTGATTGTATACTCGTAAACAAAAGATTCCGTTACACACTAACTTCGGCGAAAACGTATCTCTTGTTGTCCACAGTGAAACTACAGTTGAAAAAGGTTACACGATCAAAACAAACAACGAAGATAGACAAGCATAAACTTAAAGACGAAACTATTAAATGTGATATAAAAGAAGTAATAAATGAATGAATCGTTAAAATTAAGAAAAATCTAAATAAAAACAACAACATTGAACAAAAATGGGAAGCCATTATTGTAGAAACTGCAAAATCAAAACTTTCGATGGTCTTGAGAAAGAAGGGCATTTTCCGAGTAGGGGTAGATGTTGCTACCCCGTGTCCCCTGAATTGAGCGATGCCGTTTTAGCTACAGCTTGTAGATAATATTTTAGGATTTTTCACAAAATTTGGTTACTATACAAAGACATTAACTACACGAATCTGGGCATTTTCCGAGTAGGGGTTGATGTTGCTACCCCGTGTCCCCTGAATTGAGCGATGCCGTTTTAGTTACAGCTTGTAAATAATATTTTAGGATTTTTCACCAAATTTGGTTACTATACAAATTCGTTAAGGACACGAATCTGGACATTTTCCAAGCAGGGGTAGATGTTGCTACCCCGTGTCCCCTGAATTGAGCGATGCCGTTTTAGCTACAGCTTGTAGATAATATTTTAGGATTTTTCACAAAATTTGGTTACTATACAAAGACATTAACTACACGAATCTGGGCATTTTCCGAGTAGGGGTTGATGTTGCTACCCCGTGTCCCCTGAATTGAGCGATGCCGTTTTAGCTACAGCTTGTAGATAATATTTTAGGATTTTTCACAAAATTTGGTTACTATACAAAGACATTAACTACACGAGTCTGGGCATTTTCCGAGTAGGGGTTGATGTTGCTACCCCGTGTCCCCTGAATTGAGCGATGCCGTTTTAGTTACAGCTTGTAAATAATATTTTAGGATTTTTCACAAAATTTGGTTACTATACAAAGACATTAACTACACGAATCTGGGCATTTTCCGAGTAGGGGTTGATGTTGCTACCCCGTGTCCCCTGAATTGAGCGATGCCGTTTTAGTTACAGCTTGTAAATAATATTTTAGGATTTTTCACCAAATTTGGTTAGTATACAAAGACGTTAAGGACACGAATCTGGGAATTTTCCGAGTAGGGGTTGATGTTGCTACCCCGTGTCCCCCGAATTGGGCGATGCCGTTTTAGTTACAGCTTGTAAATAATATTTTAGGATTTTTCACCAAATTTGGTTACTATACAAAGACATTAAGTACGCGAATCTGGACGTTTTTCGAGCAGGGGTTGATGTTGCTCCCCCGTGTCCCCCGAATTGGGCGATGCCGTTTTAGATACAGCTTGTAGATAAAATTTTAGGATTTTTCACCAAATTTGGTTTGTATACAAATTCGTTAAGGACACGAATCTGGACATTTTCCAAGCAGGGGTAGATGTTGCTACCCCGTGTCCCCTGAATTGAGCGATGCCGTTTTAGCTACAGCTTGTAGATAATATTTTAGGATTTTTCACAAAATTTGGTTACTATACAAAGACATTAACTACACGAATCTGGGCATTTTCCGAGTAGGGGTTGATGTTGCTACCCCGTGTCCCCTGAATTGAGCGATGCCGTTTTAGCTACAGCTTGTAGATAATATTTTAGGATTTTTCACAAAATTTGGTTACTATACAAAGACATTAACTACACGAGTCTGGGCATTTTCCGAGTAGGGGTTGATGTTGCTACCCCGTGTCCCCTGAATTGAGCGATGCCGTTTTAGTTACAGCTTGTAAATAATATTTTAGGATTTTTCACAAAATTTGGTTACTATACAAAGACATTAACTACACGAATCTGGGCATTTTCCGAGTAGGGGTTGATGTTGCTACCCCGTGTCCCCTGAATTGAGCGATGCCGTTTTAGTTACAGCTTGTAAATAATATTTTAGGATTTTTCACCAAATTTGGTTAGTATACAAAGACGTTAAGGACACGAATCTGGGCATTTTCCGAGTAGGGGTTGATGTTGCTACCCCGTGTCCCCCGAATTGGGCGATGCCGTTTTAGTTACAGCTTGTAAATAATATTTTAGGATTTTTCACCAAATTTGGTTACTATACAAAGACATTAAGTACGCGAATCTGGACGTTTTTCGAGCAGGGGTTGATGTTGCTCCCCCGTGTCCCCCGAATTGGGCGATGCCGTTTTAGATACAGCTTGTATATAAAATTTTAGGATTTTTCACCAAATTTGGTTTGTATACAAATTCGTTAAGGACACGAATCTGGACATTTTCCAAGCAGGGGTAGATGTTGCTACCCCGTGTCCCCTGAATTGAGCGATGCCGTTTTAGCTACAGCTTGTAGATAATATTTTAGGATTTTTCACAAAATTTGGTTACTATACAAAGACATTAACTACACGAATCTGGGCATTTTCCGAGTAGGGGTTGATGTTGCTACCCCGTGTCCCCTGAATTGAGCGATGCCGTTTTAGCTACAGCTTGTAGATAATATTTTAGGATTTTTCACAAAATTTGGTTACTATACAAAGACATTAACTACACGAGTCTGGGCATTTTCCGAGTAGGGGTTGATGTTGCTACCCCGTGTCCCCTGAATTGAGCGATGCCGTTTTAGTTACAGCTTGTAAATAATATTTTAGGATTTTTCACAAAATTTGGTTACTATACAAAGACATTAACTACACGAATCTGGGCATTTTCCGAGTAGGGGTTGATGTTGCTACCCCGTGTCCCCTGAATTGAGCGATGCCGTTTTAGTTACAGCTTGTAAATAATATTTTAGGATTTTTCACCAAATTTGGTTAGTATACAAAGACGTTAAGGACACGAATCTGGGAATTTTCCGAGTAGGGGTTGATGTTGCTCCCCCGTGTCCCCCGAATTGGGCGATGCCGTTTTAGATACAGCTTGTAGATAAAATTTTAGGATTTTTCACCAAATTTGGTTTGTATACAAATTCGTTAAGGACACGAATCTGGACATTTTCCAAGCAGGGGTAGATGTTGCTACCCCGTGTCCCCTGAATTGAGCGATGCCGTTTTAGCTACAGCTTGTAGATAATATTTTAGGATTTTTCACAAAATTTGGTTACTATACAAAGACATTAACTACACGAATCTGGGCATTTTCCGAGTAGGGGTTGATGTTGCTACCCCGTGTCCCCTGAATTGAGCGATGCCGTTTTAGCTACAGCTTGTAGATAATATTTTAGGATTTTTCACAAAATTTGGTTACTATACAAAGACATTAACTACACGAGTCTGGGCATTTTCCGAGTAGGGGTTGATGTTGCTACCCCGTGTCCCCTGAATTGAGCGATGCCGTTTTAGTTACAGCTTGTAAATAATATTTTAGGATTTTTCACAAAATTTGGTTACTATACAAAGACATTAACTACACGAATCTGGGCATTTTCCGAGTAGGGGTTGATGTTGCTACCCCGTGTCCCCTGAATTGAGCGATGCCGTTTTAGTTACAGCTTGTAAATAATATTTTAGGATTTTTCACCAAATTTGGTTAGTATACAAAGACGTTAAGGACACGAATCTGGGCATTTTCCGAGTAGGGGTTGATGTTGCTACCCCGTGTCCCCCGAATTGGGCGATGCCGTTTTAGTTACAGCTTGTAAATAATATTTTAGGATTTTTCACCAAATTTGGTTACTATACAAAGACATTAAGTACGCGAATCTGGACGTTTTTCGAGCAGGGGTTGATGTTGCTCCCCCGTGTCCCCCGAATTGGGCGATGCCGTTTTAGATACAGCTTGTATATAAAATTTTAGGATTTTTCACCAAATTTGGTTTGTATACAAATTCGTTAAGGACACGAATCTGGACATTTTCCAAGCAGGGGTAGATGTTGCTACCCCGTGTCCCCTGAATTGAGCGATGCCGTTTTAGCTACAGCTTGTAGATAATATTTTACGATTTTTCACAAAATTTGGTTACTATACAAAGACATTAACTACACGAATCTGGGCATTTTCCGAGTAGGGGTTGATGTTGCTACCCCGTGTCCCCTGAATTGAGCGATGCCGTTTTAGCTACAGCTTGTAGATAATATTTTAGGATTTTTCACAAAATTTGGTTACTATACAAAGACATTAACTACACGAGTCTGGGCATTTTCCGAGTAGGGGTTGATGTTGCTACCCCGTGTCCCCTGAATTGAGCGATGCCGTTTTAGTTACAGCTTGTAAATAATATTTTAGGATTTTTCACCAAATTTGGTTACTATACAAAGACATTAAGTACGCGAATCTGGGCATTTTCCGAGTAGGGGTAGATGTTGCTACCCCGTGTCCCCTGAATTGAGCGATGCCGTTTTAGCTACAGCTTGTAGATAATATTTTAGGATTTTTCACAAAATTTGGTTACTATACAAAGACATTAACTACACGAATCTGGGCATTTTCCGAGTAGGGGTTGATGTTGCTACCCCGTGTCCCCTGAATTGAGCGATGCCGTTTTAGTTACAGCTTGTAAATAATATTTTAGGATTTTTCACCAAATTTGGTTAGTATACAAAGACGTTAAGGACACGAATCTGGGCATTTTCCGAGTAGGGGTTGATGTTGCTACCCCGTGTCCCCCGAATTGGGCGATGCCGTTTTAGATACAGCTTGTAGATAAAATTTTAGGATTTTTCACCAAATTTGGTTTGTATACAAATTCGTTAAGGACACGAATCTGTACATTTTCCAAGCAGGGGTAGATGTTGCTACCCCGTGTCCCCTGAATTGAGCGATGCCGTTTTAGCTACAGCTTGTAGATAATATTTTAGGATTTTTCACAAAATTTGGTTACTATACAAAGACATTAACTACACGAATCTGTGCATTTTCCGAGTAGGGGTTGATGTTGCTACCCCGTGTCCCCTGAATTGAGCGATGCCGTTTTAGTTACAGCTTGTAAATAATATTTTAGGATTTTTCACCAAATTTGGTTACTATACAAAGACATTAAGTACGCGAATCTGGGCATTTTCCGAGTAGGGGTAGATGTTGCTACCCCGTGTCCCCTGAATTGAGCGATGCCGTTTTAGTTACAGCTTGTAAATAATATTTTAGGATTTTTCACCAAATTTGGTTTGTATACAAATTCGTTAAGGACACGAATCTGGACATTTTCCAAGCAGGGGTTGATGTTGCTACCCCGTGTCCCCCGAATTGGCCGATGCCGTTTTATATACATCTTGTAGATAATATTTTAGGATTTTTCACCAAATTTGGTTTGTATACAAAGACATTAAGGACACGAATCTGGGCATTTTCCGAGTAGGGGTTGATGTTGCTACCCCGTGTCCCCTGAATTGAGCGATGCCGTTTTAGTTACAGCTTGTAAATAATATTTTAGGATTTTTCACCAAATTTGGTTTGTATACAAATTCGTTAAGGACACGAATCTGGACATTTTCCAAGCAGGGGTTGATGTTGCTACCCCGTGTCCCCCGAATTGGCCGATGCCGTTTTATATACATCTTGTAGATAATATTTTAGGATTTTTCACCAAATTTGGTTAGTATACAAAGACGTTAAGGACACGAATCTGGGCATTTTCCGAGTAGGGGTTGATGTTGCTACCCCGTGTCCCCTGAATTGAGCGATGCCGTTTTAGTTACAGCTTGTAAATAATATTTTAGGATTTTTCACCAAATTTGGTTTGTATACAAATTCGTTAAGGACACGAATCTGGACATTTTCCAAGCAGGGGTTGATGTTGCTACCCCGTGTCCCCCGAATTGGCCGATGCCGTTTTATATACATCTTGTAGATAATATTTTAGGATTTTTCACCAAATTTGGTTTGTATACAAAGACATTAAGTACACGAATCTGGCCTTTTTCCGAGTAGGGGTTGATTTTGCTACCCCGTTAATTTTACGGGTCTACTGTTGTTAATGTTATTCTATAACTTATAGTAATTTTGCAAAACGGATTAATGAGATAAAACTATTTAAAGAATTAATTTTAATAATTTCTGATGTGCTATAATTTAGTAACTTGGAAAACCTTTCCAAATCCGAATCCAAAGCTAAGTTCACGCACGTGTAAAAATATCCAAAATAGCATATGCAGACGATGTGGTGCTGATCGCAAGAGACGATAAAACACTGAATGGAAACTTAAGAATTTACAAAAAAAAACCTGTAAAAAAGAGGGATGAACATTAGTGACAATAAAACAAAGACAATGGTTAATAGTAGAACGGGGAAAAGTCATCAAACTAAAGTAGAGGAAACAAACTTCAAGTAGACAGTTTCAAATACCTCGGGGCAATAGTAACGGAGGACGGAATGTTGGGCCAAGATTAGATATAAAGACTAGAACAGGGGCAGCAGGAAGACTCCTTTAATAGGATTAAGAATACATTCCTAGGCAAAAGAGAAATTCCAAAGAAAGCGAAAGTACAAATATTTAAGAAAGTGGTAACACCAACGTTAACATTTAACTCGAAAGTATGGACTACAACACAGCCGCAAAGAACTAAATTACAAAGCGCTGAAATGAGGTTTCTAAGGAAGATAGATGAAAAAACCAGAATTGACAAAATAAAAAACGCAACATTTAGAGAAAAATTAAAAACCAATGCGAGATAGAATAAGGGTAGTTAAGATGGCTGGGACATGTCATGAGATCGGGACAGGACAAGATGGTTAGAAAATTTTCGAAACAATACCTAAGAAGAAAAATTAAGAGGGAACGTATAGATGAAGCAAGGGAAGTGGCTGCGATTGAAAAGAGAAAAGTTACATGAAAAGAAATATAGCAGAAAAAATAAGACAGAAAAAGATGGAGGGAAACATGCGAGAAGAAACCTGCCCAATGACTCAACTCCTCTATCCCGCTTACACCCGTTAGGGTAGAAAGGCTTGGATTAATGAAAATAATAAATTTTATGTATATTTGTTATGAAACACGTTTGAAACTACAGACAATCTTCGCGATGAACAAGTTTCAGCCTTATACAAGTTTCATTGTATTTAATTAAACAAGTACAGTCCGTCTCAACCTTAGAAAGAATTACAAGACTTATGGCGAAGGCATTGCCACATTGCACCTGGTAGAATTTGCTAAAATATGGCATATAAATGTACGCACAATAAAACTGAGTATGATTGAGAAAACTCTCAAATTGAACTAAAATAAACATGCTCTATTATACTCCTATCTAAGGTGGAGATTAACTACAGATAAATTCTTTAAATTTAATATTTACGTGGTCGAGCTCTTTTCATTAATTCTGCTAGTTGCGTAGCTATATTAATATCGGGAATAATTGCTAATCGAGCTTCACTTTGTTTACAGAAAGCTAGAGCTTCATGCCATGTAACTCTTCCATGATATAAGAAATACTGACGACCATCAACTGTAATTTCGTTTGCTTGTTCGGGAAATTTATCTATAGAACCTCGAATACCTAAAAATTATTATTAATTTTAGAATAAAAATTCACCTTTTTTTAATTAAACATACTTTCTTCACATATAAAGGGTCTATAAAGATGACATTTTAATTCAACAAAAATAGGATCCCAATGATTTTTTCTATCGAGTGATAAACAATTTTTTCCTCGATGAGTAGGATAATTTAACCATGGTGGAAAATCGTCTTTGTTATTGGAAAATGATCTTCCAGTTGGCACCCATTGCCATGTATCTTTTACGAAACGACCTCCTATCCAAACATCCTCAAAACCTAAAAGATGTAAAATTCATTTCAGTAGTTAAATAAATCTTTGCTTCAATTAAATAACGATGGGTAAGTTTTTTACCTGTGGGTAGAAACGGGCCGGTAAAATGTCTTAACTAAATACTTTATAATGAACTTTTGTACAACTTGATTTCGCCCGAATAATTCCGATATGACACAGTGGGTAAGTTTTATATTGCACATCAATTCGGATTAAAACCTTTATATGTTGTATTCAACGCAAAGGCTGACTCTTACCCACCTCTGATTTAATATGTTATTTAAAGATACCAAACTACCTGTATATTTTTAAGAAAGTTATAAAATTAATTTCAACTAACCAACTTTAGTTTGCGATAGCGCATCAGCAAGAAATTTAGCACGTTCGAGTGTATTAACCACCGCTAATCTAGAATTCGTTGCTTGACAGATTGTATAAGCTTCAACCCAATTAGCACCTTTACTATAAAATACGAAGTAATAATCTCCAAACTGAAATCGTTCCACTATTACATCTAGCCTGTGAGGTCCTAACAACATAAAATTGATTGCTTATTTGTTTCACTTTGGTCTTCATAACTTACCTCTGTCAATCGAATTAACTAAAAGAAAGCTAAAAAACAACAAAACTAATAATTTCTTCATACCTTTAACAACTGAAATTCTGCAATGTAAATGTTCAACTGACACGTTTGCACTAACATAAAATAGGTATTTCCAGAACAATGAAGCTTACGATAAATATATTAAACATAAACAAATTATTAACAGTTATAGAGTAACTTTTGAAGCTGCCACTATGTGGTTTAAAAAAATATAATTTCAACAAAAAAAAACGTACCTATAATTAAAAGACTATCTGACTATATGTGAAAAATTTTGTAACTTATTTCATTGGCAATATTTGTATATCTGTGATGTTTACAATTGTTATAAACTTTTGTTATATTGTTGTTTAGTATCATCACATCATATTAATCTAACGGTATAGCTTGGTACAATGCTTGTTGTTTTCCTCACACATATGTATATGACAAACAAATGCAGGTATGAACTTAGATTTTAAACAGTAATAACTATATTTGTAAAGTTAGGATTTGGTTGCCACCGGAGTTCGTAGGTATTATCCGGTCCAGATGGATTACCTCCTGATTTTCTAAAAAAATCTTCGTATACATTATTACAACCTTTGTTTAAGCTTTTCAATATGTCTTTAAGTAGTGGAGTATTTCCTTCTAGGTACATGGAAATGCACTTTTATCATACCCATATTTAAAAGCGGTGAATGAGCAACTACAGACCTATTAGTATTCAGTCAGCCATACCAAAAATGTTGGCCAAACTTGTTAGCAGCAAATTTCAGTCAGTTTTTAAAAATATAATAATCGACGAACAACATGGTTTTTATCCAGGCCGTAGTACTTCTACTAATTTATTTTCCTATACTAATTATATCAGTGGGTCGTTAGAAGAAGGTATGGTAGTTGACGTTATCTATACCGATTTCAGCAAGGCTTTTGACAGAATAAATCGTAAGCTGCTAATAACCAAATTGAAAGCATATGGGATTTTTGAACCTTTACTGTCATTGGTGACATCGTTCATCACTGGCAGATCACAATTGGTTAAGGTGAATAATTACAATTCATTTGAATTTATTGTCACGTCAGGGGTTCCACAAGGGTCTCATCTTGCACCAATACTATTCTCCATCTTTATAAATGATGTAGCAAATAATATTTCATCTAAATTTCTCCTATTTGCCGATTACCTCAAGATATATAGAAAGATTTGTTCTATGTTTGATTGCATAGCCCTTCGGCAGGATTTCCACAATTTATATTCATGGTGTGAAGATAATGATATGCAACTAAATATTAAAAAGTGCAAATGTATAAGATTTAGCAAGAAACTTGTAGAAACTGTACCCAAGTATAGTATTAATGGTGAACCACTCGAAGTATGTCAAACTATTAAAGACCTGGGAGTGATATATGATAGTTGCTTATCGTTTTCTGATCATATAGATTATATTGTTTCAAGGGCTTTGCGCATGTCAGGTTTCATTAAGCGTATTACACATAATTTCAAAAATGTAAGAAGTACTATAGTTCTGTACACAGCTTTAGTTAGGTCTACATTAGACTATAATTGCATTATATGGGCTCCTGTATATAATACTCATATTTCTAGAATTGAAAATGTTCAAAAGAAAGTTGTAAAAACTCTTTGCTTTAAAGCTAATATAACCTATCATGAGAGAGATTATTTTTTGCTTTTGCAGTATTTCGGTTTTAGCCCACTACATGTACGCAGAAACTATTTTGAACTATGTTTGGCGTATAAAATTCTAAACGGTGTAATTCCTTGCCCTGACATTTTAGAAACCTTCTGTTTACGCATACCTCAGATTAGTACTAGAATGCCTATGTTGTTAGAACCTTACTTTCATAGAACTACTTATGGTGCAAATTGCCCTCTAAGTAGGGCAATTAGTATTGTTAATAAATTATGCAGTAGTATTAATATGTTTGATGTATCACTTACTGTTTTTAAAAAAGAGGCAAAACAATTCCTCAGCATGTAATTTCACTTAATATTTTGTTCATTAGTTATACATTTTATTATTATAGTTCGTTAGCTATTTATTTATAGATTTATATGTAGTTTATCTTGTCGTTTTTTACTTATATACCCTTATTGAAATATTTTTTCCGCTTGTTTAACTGTGTATTTTGTAAATGGTATAATACCGTAAATAAAAATTATTATTATATTATTATTATTATTATTATTATTATATTTATTTAAAATACCTAACTGAAAAAACCACGAGTGGTTTTTTTCACGTGTGATTTTTTCACTTGAAAATTGTTTTTATTGGCTGTTGCTAAGGAAATCGATCAATCTGATTGGTTAAACAAAAGGTGAGTGGTATAGTCAAAATTACAAATAAAGTACTAACAACAATAAAGATCGTCATAGCAATTTCGTCAGCACAAAGTAAGGCTAAACGACATAGCAATACAGATACTATGTTTAGTCCTTCTGTTCCAGTATTCTATCTGATTTATAACATATATCTTCTATACAGTCTTTATATCTTCTGTGTATCAATATTTCGACGACCTCCTCTTTCGCTCATTTGGTTTTTTAAACGTAGCGACCCCTTTTCCTTTTCTTCGTCACACCAATAGATGAATGGATAGAAGACAGACGCAAACTATGGAATGGCCACATCAATAGAATGAACGAAGACAGAATAGTGAAGGTAGCAAGAGACAAAATCCCCACGGGCTCCAGTATAGGACGACTAAAGAGGAGGTGGAGAGATAATCTAGACCCCAATTAAAGAACAGGCAAGAGCCTATAATGGAAGTATGAAGCTGAAGAAAATTTTACCAGCGCAATAACTGCCACTACTCTTCTGTCGCAATAAGATGTGAAACAAAGATTATATAACAGTCTAAATCAGAATTTACATGAAACGCTATGATTATTATAGTTATTGTACGAGCCCCGTCCCATTTCAGTTGGCCCACCTACTGAAATCTTAGTTTCTTGGGTACCATCAAAAAATAATAAATCCTACATGCTTTTTTAGGTTCAAAATTAATTAGCAGGGTATATTTAATAATATGCAATAGAAAACACCAACTTTATCGTTTCCTTTTAAAATTTTTAGCAAAAAATCAAAAATGTTCCAAATAAGGTATGTTTTTTTAATACACTAATCCATTTCTATGTTGTTACAAAGTAAGCCTACAACCGAATTAGCTTTAGAACAATGGTCCCAAAACAGTTGCTAATAACTACTAGAATGCATTTCATACATTTTGAAGCTAGGTGTGTTCATTAAAATAGGCAAAGGAAAGGTTATCGATGAAAAAATTCGTTCAATTATTATTAGATTTTTCAATTCTAAGAGATCGAACTCGGAAATTGCAAATTTATTAAAGTTATCGCGATATAGTGCAAGAAATATTGTTAGAAGATAGAAGATATAAAATTACTAGTTGAGTCACCACAAAGCCCCGATATGTGCAAAAAACTAAAATTACAGATGCCGATAGAAGAGCATTTAAGAAGAATTATCGAGAAAAACTGGCGTGCCAATTATCCTACGTTAAGCGCTCTGTGGAGTGATTCTGTTGGAAGGCACATTTGGAGATCCACATGTCACAGGGGGACTCACAAAATGGGAATTGGCACTTACAAGGTAAGTTGTTTGATTAAAGAAAATAAAATGGAAACAGAAAAATATTTTTTTCTAAAAAACCGTTCTTAAAATTGGCAATTGTGGCCAAAGGCCAAAGAAACGCCACTTTTAACGCCGAAGCAGAAGAGAAATACAGTAAGATTGGCAAAAGAACATAAGGTTTGGGCACCTCAGCAATGGCGTGCAAGACTTATCGCTCCGATAAGGCTCGATTCAAAGTGCGTATTGGAGACAGTAGAGGCCAAATTATTTGCAAAATACAGGAGGCGCTTCAGGTCGACTGTCTCAAAAGAAAGGTCAAATTTTCTGCATCGGTCATGGTTTGGGCCATCAAGTCGCCGAAGGGGATAGGAAAAGTTAATTTTATTGAAGAAACTGTGGATACAAACAAGTATCTGTACATTTTAGAAGAATCTTTAACATCAGGACAAGATTTTGTGTTAAAGCAGGACGGCGCAGGACGCTACAAATCAAAAAAGCCTTAAAATAGATGGAAGGCTACGGTTGGAAGGGGTTTCGGAAACATTCTGCTAGAACAATCCCTCAACTGAAGCAAAGGCTTCAGAAAATATGGGATTCGTTTACAGCAAAATTTTGGCAAGACTTCGTTAATACTATGCCCCAAAGAATTTCGGATATTATAAAAAACAAAGGCAATATTACCCAGTGGTAGACCTTAAAATTATTTTCTGTTTTACGTATTTATTCACATTTTTTTTATTTGTCCTCATTTTGTGTTAGTTGTCGGTTTTAGTCACTGAATAGGCATTTGTTATAGTTAAGAGATGCTAAAGAAGTTGTCAAATGAATAAAACAATTTGAAGTTCATGTAGTACTTGCATTTTTGCTCTCTAAAGGCGAATTTTTGAAAAATCCCAAGGTGGGCCAACTGAAATGGGACGGGGCTCGTATATGTGAATAATACAGATTTCAAACACAAACAAATTTTATTAATACATCAGTGAAATATCAGTTATTTTTATTTTATAAATTTATCCCTTACGAAAGCCTTGGGACAATCTTGCCCGCGAACTTTCGACTTTGATTTAAGAAAATTGCTAGCATCTTGAAAACCTTGCATACTGGTAAAACTATATAATTGTAAAACGTCAAATTTAATTGACGCTATTTCTTCCAGCTGACTTCTATTGATTTCTTCTCCTAGTGTTATTACAATTATTGTTATATTTAATTTTTTTAGTCGTTCAATTACTATAGTTCTGTTCATCGATCCTTTATCGGGACGCACAGCAAAGAAAACTAAAAAAAACATTCATATTAGGTATTTTATTAATAGATTTATGGTGGGAACAAAATATAAATTATGTGCCGCATGTAAAGCCCAGATCAGTGTTCAGTGCAAAAGCGAATCACTAGGTTGAGCGGCATCTCAGTTATTGGTATGATCACTGTATTTAGAACTAATCTAAATACAATGGTATGATCGAGCTCATTGTCAACTACTTTGTACCATCACAGGAGAGCACCTTATGTCACATTTTTTTTAGCAAATTATTTTATTATTTGTAAATACATCTGAATAAACTGCTTAACGTGTTTGTTAATTATTAGTTAGCGAAACCGCTACATGTTCGTGACTACAATTACTGTAACCACGTAAATAATAAAAGTTAATAGCCCTAACATTTCCGTAACTAGGTATTAAATAGCTATTTATGCAACGAGTTGCAAAATGATGGACTTTTTATCACCAGGCGTGAAATTGTTCGTCGAGGCGAAGCCGAGATGAGCAACACGCCATGTGATAAAAAGACATGTTTTGCAACGTGTTTCATACAAGATTTTATCCAATTCAGATAACAAAATGTAAATGCCACATCTTCTTAAAAAAGGAGTTGGGTCATCGTGATAAAATGGGAGTGATAAAATGGGAGCATATTTTGTAACTAGTTACAAAATGAACCACTTTTCGCAACTCAAATCATCTTTTTGTAACTAGTTACAAAATGGGAGCATATTTTGTAACTAGTTACAAAATGAACCACTTTTCACAACTAAAATCAATGTCGAAATGTTGACATTTCGTAACTGAATTGGATAAATATAAATATTGTCTGCACCAATTGCAAAGTAGGATGCTAATCTATTGCTACACCAGGGTTCTCTCATCACAGCGGTTACTTTTTATAATATTATTTAAATGTCGAACTAATACACTTCAATCTTAGGGCAGGTGGTGTTTAAACAAAAACAAATAAAACAATCTATACTCACATAAAAAACCTGCACTGCCCATCACATCTGGATCACTAAATTTTTCTGCAGCGGTTAAAAATGCACGGTAATAATTGGGCAGGCTGTTACTTAACGAACTTCTTTTAGCTAATACCTCAACTGTTTGAATTAAATAACAATTATTATATTCCCTAATGTCAATCATTTTAGAGTTAAATGAATATAATTCAATGCCAACACGACGACGACTGTTTAATCTAAAAAATCAATATAAGTATTGCTCTCAACTGCTTTTAATTTATAAGGTTGACTTACAACATCAAATTAGCCAAATTTTTGCTAAAATGAAGCATTGACACAAATTCTTTTCTTTTAATACCTATATCTATCACAAACAAAAAACTGGTCTGATATGCTTTACGAAGGATTTGTTGTAATATTAGAGACATTAAAGCTTTTCCGTTATTTTTATCGGCTATAGATAAAATAAATTACAATGATTTATTACAAAAGTAATAATTAATTAAATTACATACATACACATGTAGGTTCATTGTTGTACGACCATTTGCCTTTACTACAAATATATAGTTCTAAACCAAAAAGATTAGTACGTGGGTTACAACTAGCCCGACAAACTGTACCGGCTTTTAAAGGTTCTAAAGTACACTTATCAGGTGACCATTTTATGAGCCCATTTATTTTCATTGGAGGGCAAGTAAAAGTAACTGAAAGAACAAGAGATGATGCTTATAATTTCACATACGCCCTTTATACCTTGTTCACAAACGGTGCTGTACTTTTCTTTACAAAATTCAGCTTCTACTTTACCGGATTCTCTGTTATAAATCAGGCAATTCTGTTTTTCACTTGCGGTATTCGTAAAATTTGGTAAGTGTTCTAAGTTAACTTCGGTTCCATCATTCCATTTCCACATATTATCTTGATAAGTGGCACCTGTTAAACAATCTTGAAGTAAACTTTTAATATCAAAATTGAAACCATAGGCCGAGCGCTCACCGAAGTGACGTGACATACGACATGACGAGTGATCTGACAGTGACATGACTTTTAAATGACATAACGCTCACCAAACTGACTTTTTCATAGTAACATGTCACTTTGTCGTTTTCAGAGGATGAGGATGCTCTTGCTTTAGTTAATCTAATTAACATTAATAACAACAGTCGCGTTAAAAAACGATTTTGGGTACATCCTTATTGGCGCGATAATGTAAAACAACGTGGTACCTTAGTGTATTTAAAGAATTAAATTTGTATCCGGAAAGGTTTCAGTCATTCTATCGAATGAGCAAGGACACCTTCGATATATTACTTAAAAAAGTAAGATACGTACTTTTAAAAGTTTACTTGTACTGCATTTCGTCTACAAAGTGGTGTATTTTAGAAGTGACATGCGACAAAAGTGGAACATGCTGCACTTTTTGGGTAGTGATATGACACGTTTAAAGACATGTCGTAGTCATATCCGTTCGGTGGGCGCCGATTCATATATTTATATTGGTTTAATATGAAGTGACGTGTTACAAGTAAGTCACTTGTCACGTTGCGTGTCATGTCATATGTCACGTCACCTCGGTGAGCGCTCGGCCATACGTAATGACATACAAAGTACCTACAAAGATTGGCTGCTAGAATTAGAAGAGGAACTAGCAAAGATGTGGCATATATTAGGGATTTCGGAAATTAAACTAAAAGGCGAAGATTACTTACAGTTTAAAAATGGACATTTATTATATTATAATGGAAATACTGAAGCATCAATAGGCGGAACTTGTTTTCAAAAACATAAAAAATAATATAATAGGCGTCCAAATCACATCAAGTAGGGTGATATACCTACTTCATACTGCATATAAACGAAAGGTATAAGTTAAAAATTATCTAGGCCTATGCTCCAATAGCTTCAGCCGATCAAGAAAGCTGGAAGAGTTTTATAATGATTTGAACAAAGCATTGGAACAATACGAAGCAGACTTTACTTTGTTAGGGGGAGACTGGAATGCAAAAATTGGAACGAAAGAAGAATCAAAAAAATTTTGCATAAGAGAGTTTGCTCCATGTCACTTGATGATGATGATGATGATGATGATGATGATGAGAGTTTGGATTAGAAACCCAAGAGGCTACAAAATGATAGACTTCCTGTTACAACATAGCATGTTTGTGATGAAAACTTTCTTTAGAAAAAAGTTACAGAATAAGTGGATGTGGAGAAGCCCAGATGGGAAATATAGAAATGAAATAAACTATATAATTAGTAATCATCGACACATCAGTCCAGTCGCTAGGTAGGTACATAAAAAGGTCGTTACCTTGCAAAAGGTCGGATAAAAAAACACGAAATTTTAGGACTTTTCTTGATTTTTTCAATATATCTCAGATGTGGTTTGGTCTAGCGCTTTCTTTCTTCTTTTACATCTTAAAGAGAACAAAATTTCCAACAAATTTCATTCTTACACCTTCTTTCTAAAACCAATAACAAGCGCTGAAGCCTAAAAATTGCCGTAAACCTTAAACAGATTTAAACTGTTATTACTAAAGTAGTAACGAGAACAGATATATACCTTTTACATGTATTAGAGAGAGGTAGATATGTATAGAAAGTGAAAGCCTAAAAATTTCCGTAAACCTTAAGCAGTTTCTATACATTATTTGGTAAAATTTTAAATACGTTTGAAAGAATGCTTTTAAATTTTATACAATCAGTTTACATAAATTAAATTTCAAAAAGAAGTGAAAGCCTAAAAATTTCCGTAAACCTTAAGCAGTTTCTATACATTATTTGGGAAAATTTTAAATACGTTTGAAAGAATGGCACCGTAATATTTTTAAATTTTACAATTAAATAAACGTTTTGTTTACTACGAAACGATAACAGACATATACCTTTTACATGTACCAAGGTTTAGGAATTTTTTCAAAAATTTCTTCAATTAGTCAGGCAAGTTTGAAAGAAGTGAAATCCTAAAAATTTTCGTAAACGTTAATCATGTTTTATACAATGCATAGATATAATTAACTTGGGAAAATTTTAAATACGATACGAGAACAGACATATACCTTTTTACATGTAGAGGTAGATATACTTCTCTAGTTTTACATATAAATTACTTTAGAAATTTCAAGCATAATTAACTTTAAAATCAATTTAGAAACCGACACAGCACATAAACAATTAAATAAACGTTTTGTTTACTACGATACGAGAACAGACATATACCTTTTACATGTATTAGACAGAGACCTGCTTTAAATTCCTCTCTGCTTGTTTACATTAATAAATTTCAAAAAGAAGTGAAAGCCTAAAAATTTCCGTAAACCTTAAGCAGTTTCTATACATTATTTGGGAAAATTTTAAATACGTTTGAAAGAATAACACGCTGTAATATTTTTAAATTTAACAATTAAGTAAACGTTTTGTTTACTACGATACGAGAACAGACATATACCTTTTACATGTATTAGACAGAGACTTGCTTTAAAATTTCTCTCCAAATAAATAAGCTTTAGGAATTTTCAAACAATCAATTCAAATAGAAAAGAATGCTGTTTACATAATTAACTTTAAAATCATTTAGAAACCGACACAACACGTAAACAATTAAACGGAAAAATGTATTTGTTTACTAGTATAAAGTGATTATTGCGGAATTCTTATTTACAAATCAACTTTAAAAACAATTAGAAACTACAAAAACTATTTGCCGTAGATTGAAAGTTATTTACTTGCAACGGAAAAATGCGATTATTGCGTAATTCCTGTTTACAAAACGACTTTAAAGCAATTAGATAAAGATCAAAATACATATTGTACACCTAAATCGCCCCAAGGGTCAAGGTCAAAGCAATTAGAAAACAATTAAGGAATTCAAAATGGCCGCCCAGCTGCATGTATTCTACTGATGACATCTCGAAATTATTAGGGAAACGTTGGAACAAGCAGCTAGGAACAGAGGCTAAAGAGGAGCATTATATCCAGCAATGGATACAAGTCTGACAAAGAAGAGAAGAATGTTAAAATTATTTATATTCACATATAATGTTTGAGTGTACAATTGGATTGAGAGTAATGCTCGAACTGAAAGGGAGTGGCCGACTCCCCTCATCAATGTCTGCTGATCCCAGTCATGGAATGTAAGTGTTGATACCTTTACCTGCTTTTTTTAAGGTTCAACCAATTGGAATTGATTGTAACAACAATTTACTTATTTATGAGATCGCGTACCATCAACAGTCTTTGATATCAAAATCAATGAAATCGAAGCAAGTTAGAAATTCATCCGGCAAATAACACAATAAACGAAAAACGATGGTGTGGTAATGGTATGGTAATTGTTCATTGATTTTTGATTTAATAAACGATCAAAATTTGTATTCTTGTATGTAATATCGATTCTCAATTATATAATCTGTAATTCCTTACCAAGCCAAAATTCCTTATAATCTGGATGTAGCGTCTTGAAAAAATCAATAGCTTTTTGTACTAAAAGTCCTTTAACAATTTCACCGCCTAAATCATTACACACTAATGCTGCATCCGAATTAACTGTGATATCTATAAGAGCTGTAAGAGTGATACTTCCATTTACAATATGTTCAACTTCAGGTGGTACAGGTTCCTTGTTTCCTATACATAAAAGATTACAATAAGGTGTAAAATTTATAAAAGCATTAACAAGGGATTTACCAGTCATGCAAATTATTCTAGAAAAGTCGGAACATAATGAAGGTATTAAAATTAATTTATGATCTGGAGTCACCTGCAAAGTCAAACAACTTTTGGTATCATTTATAGGATGAGTATCTTTAGCTGGAAAATCTATTTCTGTGTGAAATTCCTGTAGACTATCTGCGTAAACCCACTTGCCATTTTCATCGTGTACAACATCAACCCACAGAGATCTAACATCTGTAACATTTTATTCTTAGTAATATGATCTTCATGAAGCTGTTATACAATTATTAAGCATTTATTTAGAACAAATACAGTTAAGTCACATAAAATAATACTAAATCCCACATTATAGTTTACGTAATCAGTTAATAGATTTTGATTTTTTTATTTATTTTCAGGACAAATTGGCCACACATGGTTTAATAGCTTCGTCAAATTGAACATTTGTTAAAATGTTCGAATCAAAATTCAGATTCATATGGTGTTTTCTTTCGTCAATTTTGATTGTTTGTTAATGATAGTTTTGTGCAGCCAGAGCAAGACTGATTTACTGTAGTCATTTGTACGATCTCAACCAATGAATTCACATCGTAGATGTTTGATGCTAGAATGAGCTTCATTCTCAAACGATTTTTGGTAACATTTTGTTTTCAGAAATTGGTAAGCTGCATTAAATACTATATAAAATATTTAGGCAACCATTGTTGTTCTTTATTCAATCCTAGGCAACAAAAACATCAAATGTCAAGCTTCTGTCAACTGTCAAACATAAATTGCCGTTACCAACCTAACTATTTTATCAAAATTTTCTCTATTGGAAGTTGTGATATATTTTTTTATAAAAGAAAACATAACGTAAATGGAAACAGAAAAAATAGTATAAAACACTCGTTACAGATTTACAAATTTCGGATTCGTGCGTGAAAAGGCTACCTTCAGTAACTTGTGTTTTAGTATACCATTTGAATCATCGCTGAGATTTAAACTTTTTATGGTTAGGTGTATGAATTCCATCAACTATTTCATAAATACTTACTTTCCACGTTCAAAATGTTCAGCAATGTTTGATAGTCCAGTTTTGCAAAATTTATAACACTTTTCCCACTTTCCAGACAAGCCTTTTTAGCGTTTGCAATACTAGTTATAACATCTTGTACGCTTATAGTTATATTGTCTACTTCTATTTCGGTTTCATTATATATAAAGATTTCTAGAAAAATTTTGTTACATGAAAACAAATACCTTCTTGTATAAAACAAAAACTTACTGTCCATGCACACAAAACTATTATTCTTAGTGCAATTTTCTCCTATAAATGTACTTCGGTCATTTACTTTATCTAATAGTAAACAAGTAGACCGAATGCCGCCAGGAACTGTATCGTTTTGCCAAGGAGGATAACCAAATTTTACTTTATTCGGTAACTTGGAACCACTAGTAATCCATGTCCAGCTCTTTGTCGATACTTGTTTTCCTGATGTCCATTGCGATCCTAGTTTAATTTAAATACATTGAGACATTGTTATATGCACTGCCACCTAAACGTTTAAGACCACGTATTTAAATCTACCATCTGCAGTATATTTATTAACAAAGCCTGCTTTTTCATATTTTTATTTGACAGTTTTACTTACAATTTATACCAAGTGACCCAATTTAAAGACATCCTCAGATAGATATGGAATTAAAAGTTATGTCGTACCTAGATTCAAGAAATAATAGATCCATTTGTTTTGATAGGCATTCAAAATGAAAATGTTTAAAACCGATGAAGTTTTGGTAGAAGCTTAGAAAATTCAAAGTATCGAACTTGAATTACCGGGGTTGTAAGGGGCGATGACGCCTGAAGATCTAATCATTCTCACCTGCACGTGATACACCCTGCAGAAACTGATGAGACTCTGGCGACCCAGTGTCTGGGGGTATAACCGGATTCCAGTTGTCCTGAGTTACGAGATAGCAAGGCTATTGTGGCTGTGCTAATCACCCACACAAAGTAATTAGATTCAAATGAGAACAGAGATAGATATGGACTTGCAACATAACATCAATTACGAGTAAAGAACCAGAAATAGCAGGTGAAATGGAGAAATACTTGGAACATCCACAGTTAAGAAAAAGGGAAGTGGAGTTAAAAAGATGGATAAAGGATACATCCTAAGGTACTCAGACCCATCAAAAGGTTTCGAGTAGTAGGAGGCATAATAACCACTAAGAAACTAGAAAGAAAGGTAACAAACTGGGAAGCTATAAATTCCAAAATTATAATATTAAATGTAGAACTCCAAGAGAAAGTAGGATTTATCCAAATCTATACGCCAATAGAAAACGCAACTGCACACTACAAGGACTTGTTCTATGCGAACTATAGCGAACTGTACAAAAATTGCAAAATGTAGACAAACATGTTGTCATTATGGCCATCTGAAATGCACATATAGGGTTGGGAAATAATAAAGAAATGGATAACCTGGAGAAATCAATGATAATGGCGAGAGAATGCCAGCCCCGGAATTGCTTAAGAAAGGAGGCTTAATAGTAACTAAATGGTTAAAAAACATCTTTCAACAGGCATGATCTGAAGAAGAGAGCTAGAAAATAACATAATCATCCTCATTTACATAAAGGGGAATTCTACACAATGCAACAATTGCAGGACAATCTGCATGTTCCCTCGTGGCACTGAGAATATACACAAGAATTTTAGAAAAACGATTGAGGGCTGAAGTAGAGAATAAAATTTAAGAAGAGCAAACAGCGTTTTCACCGTGGAGACAAACTTAAGATAACATATACACAATAAGAACTACTTATAATAGAGGACATCCTAAGTAAAGACAAAGATTTATATTTAGCATGTCACTGCTTTTTAGATTTTGCGTAAATTAGTATAATATGGCCCTGTTTACTGTTTTTCTAAGTTTGAGCCGGCCCTGAAGCTTGCATAATTCACGCAAATAATATCAGATCAGCACATTTCTTTTTTTGCTGCGGAATATTTCGGAGGAATCGCAATAGGATGACTAAATATGGTAATGTAGTATTTTTTCGCTTGATTTCATCATCAAGTACTCAGGGAAGGGCGAAGCACCGAGTCGATCACGAGGCATGCCAGTTTGGCGACGCTCTAGGTTTCACCCCGCGCCTGAAGTCGCGTTTGTGCATCTCTTTCTATCATCCTTCGTTTTACAAAACAATATCAAAGCACTTCAGAGAATAGTCAACTGTCCATCTTAGCGATCTTGAAATTATCGTTCCGGCTTGGTAGAGAATTCCCGTTTTTTGTATCGACCTTTCGCTTTCGTTTAGTTTTTCGTGGAAAAACTCGTACGACATATTGTCGGATTATCCCAGAGTGTGTCGTCTATTTCGTACCGGGTCAATAAGTTCTGTGTTGGAAATTCCGTTTAAGTTTGACGATTGATGAAGTTTCCGTTCTTCACAGTTTTCGTTTTTGGATTAAATCATCTACCAGCTAAGGACATCTTTTTGTCTTCACATTCGCTTCCGGAAGAAGGACTCCATCCCTTTTCTACGCCGACTGCTGCTATTTCTCTCCCTGAGTTTCAAGTTACCATTGTTTTCTTCTGGGCCACCCTCAACTAAGCCCTTCCCAGGTAAATACTTTAGGCTGCCTTTACTACCGGTTGTGATTGTACCGATTCAAACCTTAATTCAGTACCGTATTTTTGTGATTCGCCCGTGGACAGGCATTAGTAATTATTGTATGTAAATCAAGTACTTCAAGCAGCCTTTCTTTTGTGTAATCTGTTCAACGAAGTGGTTAAGTCTTCAACTAGTGCGTATTACTTTTTGCTTTAGCGGTAACGATTTAGAACATTGCGAATTATCGTGACGTTTACTTATTTTGTGTTGCATGTGTAAAGTCATCTGTAAATGAATTTGTAGCTTATGTTTTGTTATCACCATTCCTTTTATTGCGATTAAGGGAGTCTAGTAGTTTTTATATTTGTCGTAATTTGAGTAAATGTGACATCCTGTAATCACCCCTTTCACGTAGTTTAAGATAGAACTTATAAATTCATTTTATGCCATGTTTTGAATATTCTTTGCATTCATTAAATTTCATTGTTAATTCATTCTTGCCCTTTATTTGAGTTTTATGTCTACTATAATATTTGTGTTTAGCTTGTAAGCCTATCTACCAGTGGTTTTATTTCATTAAGCAAGGGTAAGTACCTCCAACAGTAGGGTGCAGCAACCCCCAACCCCCTTCGAGCCCAGAGGAACAATCTGCGGTACCTTCTTCATCATCATCTCGGGTGATTTTTCGTAATGGCGCCCAATTTTTATCCCGATTACGACCACCCTTATTTAAAGGGTTCAGCGTTTCGAACCCCCCTTCTTCACTGTTTGTTAGCCGAGAGCCACAGGACATCGACGTCCCTTATAAGTTGTCGTAGTGCGGAATTAGCACGTGACAAGCGTTCTTGGACTTAAAAGCTACATTTGATTAAGTATCTGGACATTACATATATCTGGAATACACTAAGAGAGCTACAGAGTCGATATAAATCGAATCAGCAAAATCAATAAGATTTACTACCAGGTTAATTATACCTAGGCAAAAAAAGAATTGAACACTAAAATAAAAATGCTGCTGTAATTTGAAGGGTTGGGCAATTGCTAAAAAAACCTTTACAAGCAGGAAATAAAAAGAAATGATCAAAAGTCATGGGCCGACCAGTCTAAATATGAGATTTTTTGCCTAAAATATCGTATTTTTGTTTGTCAGTCGGCACATGAAAAGTTATTACCCCAATGTAATGCGCTACCAGTTAAGCATGGAGGCTGTGCTATTACATTTTGGGGATTTTTCTCAAGTTTTGGAGTTTGCGATTTGGTGAGAATCGATACCAATTCTGAACAAAGAGCACTACAATCTATGTCTTAATAGTAAAGGTTTTACCTTACAAGATATATCGTATGTAGAAAGTATGTTAGGAACCTAAAAAATGGAGGTACTTTGAAAAATATAAAATGGGCACCTCAATCCCTAGACTTGAGTCCCATCCTATTACTGTGAGATTAAATCGATAGGCAAATAAGAAAAAAATGTTCGACATTAAAGGAGTATCTATGGGAGGTTCTACAAGCATCGTGGCACAACATAAACGATGAAACAATAAGAAAATTATTCGAAAGAATAGCCCATAACAAACAAAGTCGTTGCTATTAAAGGTGGATATTTTTTGATAAAAAAAGTATAAAATACATTTGTTTCTTGTGTCTAATATATTGTTTTAAGAGGCAGTTTATTTGTTTTTGAGTTAATTATAAATAAGTAGGTACTGCCTATTAAATGTATCCGATAATAATTTCGTTTTCGTTCTTCCTCTGCCTCTTATGCCAAAGCTTGGGCCAATAGTCTGTTAATAACTCATACGTATGAGTTTTGTGGGCCCTCTTAGCACGTATGCTAAACATGAGGCTAACCTTACCCATCAATAGAGGATAGAGGTGAAGAAGATTGACCCGCAAGTGTTGCAAGGTTAACGGTTATCAAAGGTATTAGTATGATAGCCGGGGCCACTAGCTTAACATGCCCTCCGAAGCACGGAGAAGCGTACGACCTTATGAAATTCTGGCGGGAGTATCGTCGGTCTCGGGAATCGAACCCGAGGTGTCTACGTGAGAGACCGAGACATTTTACACGTGTCTAGCCGCTCCTTTTAATTTTTTTTGTATTCCAAAAATACAAGAGGGTGGATTAAACTTTTAGGCGGCAGTGTACACCTGTTAATACATTTCTCGAAGATTACAGCGAAAATTATGTAAATGTAGAATACAAATATAAATTACCTTCCATTCCAGCTAACAGAAAGTCGGCTAATGCTAAATTTCCAACATTAACCAAGTATAAATCACCTGAATTACAGATAGACATGGCTTCTTTCCATGGCACACGTTTTTTATAAAAGTAATATTTAATACCATTTAGTTCTAAAATCACATCTGGTTGTGGTAATTCTCGTCGATCTAACATCAAATGCAAGCGAGTTAAAGTTTTGATTGAATTCTACATTACATACGTACCAAACTGACATAAAGAGTTTAGTTTTTCATCACAGGGTTTTTCAATAAAGTATGGTTGTTCGCGATAACCAGATTTCATAGCCAAACATACTTTCGGACCAAGTAAAAGTGTGGAAGATTCCCAAGGAGGATAATTGTCTTCACCTACTACATCAGGTATTACTTCTCCTGTTTTAGACCAATACCATTCTCTGTTTCTCCGTATGCCATCTATCCACACAGGAGTATCTAAAGTAGTTTAAATGAAAATTCATTAAGAACATGGCAATGACATAGGTTAGTAAATATTTTGACAGCAAGATGTTAGTTTAAGTAAAATATGTAGAGAGCATCAAACATTTAACTGCACTGCATTTTATTGGCATAAACTGCTGCCCTGATAGATAAACTTCTCCTGTGACTATGACAATGATATTTTGTGTGATAGATAAGACTGGATTCAAAGTACTGTAAAATTTATTTTTATTTGCAATTTAATTTGTAATCAAAATAAAATATATTCTATAAGCTAGTGTTCTGTCATTAATCAGTACACAGACGGCGTGCTAAGAGAGACGGTCATCAACGTTATCTTGACTTCACTATCTTAAATCCTGTAGGCACCTCTTCAGTCTTCTGTTATTATTCTGTAGTAAAAGTGGTTGTAGTAGGGGCTTTTTTTTATTAAGGTACCAGGGCCCGTCTTATGATTCCGGCAAGTACTGCAGCCTAAAAGGCTTATTGTGCACACCCTGATTTGTTGATCACACCCATTCGGTGATCCCTGTATCAAGAAATAAAGGTCCTCCACCAAATGTCTAACGAACTCCTCCCGTTCCATAATATGCTTCCCGAATATATATTTTTCCAGAGCTAGTTGGCGATTAGTATGTTGATCCAGTTTTTCGTGGTGTTTCAAATTTCGTTCGTAAATCTTCTTGCGCGAATAGAACCTTACAGACCGTATGGAGGATGAGATTTGGCACTTACCAAGGTGTGTTGGTAAATATTAGTAGAATTTTTGATTGGCATTTATTATCCCCGGTGTGGCCGGGTGGTTAAGGCACTCGACTACAGTATAAACAGTCTCGCGATCTAACCCAAGGCGGATACTCGGCAGGTGGCCTACCCAATCACTAAAAATAATTGGGAACCGAAACGAAGTAGTGAAGGTAATTGATTGTTGAAGGCGTGATGCTTAGCACACTATTCCGTGTGCCTAGCGTGTCAGACAACCGATATATAAAAAGTGACTTAAAAGGCTTAATCCACCATGTTGCCTGTTATACTCCATACTCCCTTGCGGTATTATGGTTTAGTTTACTAGAATTTTATTGTTTAGTGATAGTTTTGACCTTCTACCTATTCGCCAGTTTATCTCTTTCATATATGATGAATCTGTTTCCTTTCTTTGATAATATGGGGTTCTCAGTTTAATTTGATATCCAGGTTTAGTCCTAGTCATTTCACCATTTATCCCAAAGATCAGCTCTCGCTTTTACGAAAACAGCTTAACAACAAACCCTATTATATTTATTTTTCTATGGCAATAAACGATTAAGTGGCATTCAACTTGACGTTTGGTTTAAAACAAATCAAGTCCTATTTGAATTTATACTAAAATCGTCATGAATATTTACACTGTGGAAGAAAAAGTTCAAATAGTGAAATGGGTCTACATAGGAAATAGTTACAAGGAAACGTGTAGACGATTTGCAACGACATATCCCAACAGACCTCGTCCTGCACACACTACTGTTGGAAGAACCATAAGCAGATTTGAAAATACTGGTACTGTTTGCTCAAGATTTGTAGCACCTAATATCATTAATCCTGTGGTTCATGATCGTGAAATTGATACAATGGCAGCTGTTCGTGCTAATCCCAACATATTAGTGCGGCAATTAAGTGCAGAAAATGGATTACGTAAAAGTTACGTACATAAAATATTAAAGAAACAATAATTTAAATCGTATAAATATCAGCCTCATCAAGAACTGCGGGAGGGAGATTCCGAAAACAGATCTGCATCTTGTCAAATTATGATGGATAAACGCAACAATGAATCTGATTTTCTAGAAAGAGTGTGCTTTACCGACGAATGTACGTTTACTTTAAATAATCAACCACATTCTCAACATTTTCGATATTGAAGTACCGGCAATCCTCATTTAATTGTAAACACACACACACAATATCCACATAAGGTTAATGTTTGGTGTGGAATATTAAATAACGTTGTAATTGGACCTTATTTTATTAACGGAACGTTGACCGGAGAGACTTATTTAGAACTTTTAACTGAAACTATTTGTCCTGCAATTGAACATACAATGCTTGGAGATGAGCGACCGATATGGTACCAACACGATGGCTGTCCCTTGGATTGGACGTGGAGGTGCAATTGGTTGGCCTGCTCGGTCCCCTGATTTGGCTCCGAACGATTTTTTCTTATGGCCTTACGTAAAATCTAAAGTTTACTCTTCCCGAGTTTATCCTAATTTAGATTTTCTTAAAGATAAAATTACCGAAGTGTGTTTTAATATTAGTCCCTGAATGTTAGATAATGTTTGATGTAACACGTAATTTGTATGATAGGTGGCAGTAAATGGAAACTTATTTGAACATTTAATTTGAATACTCCAGTTGTAATTTGTTTGGCTGCGAAATTGATTAAATTATTTATTTTTGTTGTTTTTGATTTTTGTGTATGATTTGTTACCTGCAAATTCAATTTTAATGATCAATGCTTAGCAACCGTTTGACTATCAATTGCCACCGGAAGAGTAGATCTTTAAAATAAACTAGCATCACAGCCATGATGCGTGGTCTCGTGGACGCAGGGTATAACCAATCCTGGAGTGGGATTAGGTGATTTTGTAAGTTGGAAGTTGGATCCTGGGTGTTTTGAAAGCATGATTGTGTTTTCAACAAATGTTCCTGTGATTGTGCTTTTTGATGATGATAAATCATCTGTATATAGCATGTGACAAAATATTTTACAGAAGATCTACCAGACATAATTAAAGATAAAGTAGAACAGGCCTTGAACCAAATGGCAAGTAGGAAAATATCAGGACCTGATAGGATCATAATTGAAATGGTCGAAGCAGGGGGCCGACATTACTACAGCATCTTGCAAAACTATTCAACAAAATATCAAAAATTGGGGATAGTATCAAAAACATGGAAAACCGCTGATGTTATCCTCATCCACAAACGAGGAAACAAGGAAGATTTGAAACATTTCAGACCCATAATCCTTAGAACGCACACCTAAGCTTTTCACCCGAATTATTATAACTTTATAACAAACAGTATAGGTTAGATGAATTCCTAACACCGGATCAGGCAGGTTTCAAACGGGGAACTAGCATGGTAGATCATATTCACACTGTCAGAAACAATGGGGAAGTGTTATGAATACAATCAGCCTCTACCAAAAACCATTTGCTTGTTGAAATCTGGGCCCTAATGAATGTGCTCAAAAGGCGTGGAATATACTACCGATACATACATGTAAGTAATAGTAGAAACGTACAAAAAAGCTACTATCACTGTTAAACTCTTCGATAACACTAATCCAATCAAGACAAAACGAGGTGTAAGACCAGGCGACCCTCTCTCCCTTAAGCTCTTTACTAACTTAACAGAAGATGTCTTCAAAAAACTGAAATGGGCTGAAAAGGGAATAAATGTGAAAGGCGACTTCTTAACAATAATATGTAAGAACTGGAGACAATTATATGTATATGATTTAAAAACAGCAACGCAAGAAGTAAAATTTGCGTTAAGCATTTCCAAATCAGGGATGGTAGGCAGGTACAAATAGACGGAGAACTAATAGAAATGGTGACCAAATATACATATTTAGGACAAAAACTTATATTAAAAGAATCAACACAGATTGCAGAGACAAACAGAAACATTCCGCTCACTTGGACTACCTTGAAAAACTAATAAACATGTTTAAAGGTTCTTTCAAACAAAATTTATAAACAAAAGCATTTAACCTCCCTGTACTTGCATATGCATCCGAAACATGGATTCTGACAAAAACCAATATACAGATTGTCTGCAGGTACTAGGTGCACACGGTAACTAAAACAAATAAAATGGAAATATTGTTATATTTACAATAATACATTAATCACAAGGGTGTGTTGCTTAACAACCACTCACAATTTTAAACCGTGTCTATATCTAGTTACCGTTTGTACCTAGTACCGTCAGACAAACTGTATATTAAAACCAAATAAAAATAACACAACAAAAAATGGAAAGATCAATGCTAGGGATAAGACTAAATTTCAGAAAAATTAACACCTATATAAGGCAACAAACAAAAGTCAAAGACATTTCAGTACGAATATCGAGTCAGAAGTTGCGTTGGACAAGAGACTTGCTACGTAGGGAGGATAACAGGTGGAGTAAAAAATGATAGTCTAAAGACCGCAAATAGGAAAGAGGGATAGAGGACGCCCAAGGGCAAGGTGGAAGGATGATATCGCAAGAATAGCTGATCCCAATTGGACTCGAAAAGCACAAGGCCGAGAAATTACGCTGATAAAGGAGGCCGTATGTTTCAGAGGGGCCCGGCACTGCCCTGTGGCACTCCCGCATTCATTATGTAGAAACTGAATACTTCACTATTATCCTTTGTTTGAAATTTCGAATTACTTAGGTACGATGACGATTTGGTGTCAGCATGCCCAAGCTCTAGCCGTCTATAATAAAGCTTTAAGAAAAGCCAAAATGGACTCCTGGAATAATGTTGAAAACACAACCCAAACGGCATGCCTCCTCAAAGTTCTGTCAGAGGACCCTTCAACTCCAGTTGGGAATATGCTAAAATCAACAGGAGAGTACACAACCTGCGAAAGGGAAACACTCTTACAGACCCATTTTATAGGATCACTAACTGATCAGGCTGAACAGCCGGTGCCTAGCAACTTCTCAGAGAAACCTACAAGGGCCGACTGGGGAGTTGCTTACAAAAAGGTATGTTGCGCTGTAAAATCCTTCCAACCTTATGAATCCTCCGGACCGGATGGGATATTTCTAGCTCTTTTGCAGCAGGGCATCGATCTTCTGGTACCGCATTTTAATAAAATCTTTGGTTTATGCCTAACGGGCAACTATTTGCCACTGGCATGGAGATCTACCAAGGTAGTCTTCATCCTTTCTTGGACATAGAAGGTGCGTTTGACAACACCTTCTACGAATCCACAACTACAGCGACCTTAAGACATAGGGTTGAAGACATCACAAACAGATGGATAAAAATCATACTAAAGGACCGCTAGATACAGGAAAAGCCCTCAAGGTTTCTGCTACTAGAAGATGTCTACAGGAAGGATAGCAATAGGGGCATGCCTCTTGCTGCGATGAAACACAGGGACAAAGACTGAGGAAGGAAATAATTGGAATGCCTTCTCACAGATTAACGATTGACGTACTCCATTTAGGACATACCCAGATCAGACGGCTGGTGGAACTTGTTACAGGCCACTACCATCTGAGAAGACTTCTACAAAAAATAAGTATATACAGAGGAGACACATTCTGAAGACTATGCGAAGAAGAAGAGGAAACAGCCTCACACATAATCTTTGACTGTCCTGCGCTTTACGGTAGGAGGCAGAAACTCTTTGGGGAATTTACCGTGGAATAGCTCTTACATACAAAAACCTCGTAACATCCTAAAACTCACTGAGGGTACTGGGCTACTTTGACAGAGATAAGATAGAGGGTGCACAAAAGACCATAGAGTTAAAGTGCATTTATTGGGTTAGCAACCTAGTGGAAACCCTAGCGACAATCGACATCAACATAAGTACGATTTCAATAGTTTATAGTGCGAAGGAGGGAGAATCCTTTTAATTTTTAACATAAAACGTTAAAATAACCATGCGTTATACAGGGTGTTAAAAAAAAGTGTTCGGAAATTTTAAGGGCGTATAGTATAGACCAAAATAAGTGAAAAAAGCCTAATAAACATGGGTCCGCAAACTAACCGTTTCAAAGATATGAGCTAAAACAGAACAGAACAAAACAAACCAAGTTACTACACATGCAATCAAGTTTGCTGTGATTAACAGTAAAAACAAATCGCCAATACTTAAACAAAGTACATTGCGCAGCGAAAACAAGATGGATAGGACGAGGAGGCACAGTGGCATGGCCTCCCAGGTCTCCTGACTTAACGCCTTTGGACTTCTTTGCTTGAGGATATTTAAAGAGTTTAGTTTATTCTACTCCAATTAATAATGTAGCGCACTTACAAGAGCGAATAGAACATGCCCGTGAGATAATTCGAGTAAAACCGGGAATTTTTGAAAAGGTGCGAAACTCGTTTATAAGAAGATGTGAATCATGTGTTGAGATGGAAGGGGGACATGTAGAACACCTATTGTAAAATAGCTTAAATAAAAAACGTAAATTTGATACCACACACTGTTTTCTTATTTTCTTAGATAGTACATTTCTGGAAATAGCTCATATCTTTGAAACGGTTAGTTTGCGGACCCATGATTATTAGGCTTTTTTCACTTATTTTGGTCTATACTATACGCCCTTAAAATTTCCGAACACTTTTTTTAACACGCTGTATAACTATATTATCATATTATAAAGCCTTCAATCAAGTACTTAGCATGCATCTTTCAACCATTTGTCTGTTTGTACGAGCTACACATATTATGTGATTTTTGATCACAATGTGCGTTTGTCTATTTCATTGAAAGGTTCTTCATAAATGATGCATTGACAAATAGACAAAAAGCTGATAAAAATATTTCTGTAAATGAATCTATAAATGTCCTCGTGAACATTTTGCGAATATTCAGGGTACATTTCTGCGATGTATTATTTTTTTTTTATAAAAAATTATCTTAAACAAAAACATTCTGTTTTGATTGATTAAAAAATTAAATCTGCGAGAAAAAATAAATTACTTCTATCTTTTTCTTCCCAAGTGCAAATATGCTTCCAAATTTTCTAAAGCATTAAACAGCAACTTAAAAACAATCGAAATACCTCTTGGCAAAGTCATTGCTAATTTTCGAGCGAGCTGAATATTATTAACAACTGCCAGGTGTGTATTATTTAATTTGCATGTCCATTGAGCTTCAAAATGTGTTAAGCCTGTTAACTGATGGTGTGAAAACTCATTATGAATAGACTGATCTGGTGGTTCAATCGATTCAAATGCTGAAATACAATACATTACATTTATACAAAATGACAACATTACAAATGTGTTACCATCTAACTGACAAATAAACGATTGCTTTTCTGAGCAATTAAATCCATAAATTAATGCAGTACTATGAAAATCTCTATCCATATTTAAGCAGTCCTCTCCATGTTCATGGATACTCATTGATTTACACCATGGTGGATAGCTATTGTTAACACTTCCTAAAGGTATAGTTCGGTTGTTTAACCACACCCATTCGTCTGGTATCCAATGACCTCCAAGCCAGATGTGATCGCATTCATCTTAATTAAAATATTTATTCCAGATGTTCTTTTTGGTAGTCCAGTTACTTACGGTGCATGTTGCTCATACGGTCAATAATTGTTTCCCACTGTCTGTCTGTTTCTGGAGTCGCCAGTGTCATATTAATGTTTTCACAGGCAACCATAGCATCTACCCATGTAGCAGGTTCTTCAAAAAATATGTACGTTATCTGATCTACTGTTACCAGTATTGGCTTATCTTCTACGCTATTCTCTTCCGAAGCTACGGAATAAAATTCGTGTTAGCACTTTTTTCTTGTACTGTGCAGTTATTTAAAGCGATTCAAAGTGCTGTAAACGTAACAGCATGTAGAAAATCAAACTTATTTCAAATATCACTTGATTTCTATGTTATTTTTTAAGTTCCTATAAATTTTGAAAATCCCATGCCACATGTTAATAAATTCAAGGTTTAAAAAATGCCTTGACCACTAAAGTACATAAAATCGAATAAAAGACAATCTGTAGAGAGATCTTCAATTATTCTAGAAAATGGAAAGTAAAATTACAAAATTTCTAATTTTTACCAATTTCACAAATAAAATCTTTCTTTAAAGCGCATTCTTGTTCAATGAAGATTGGTTCTTCACAATAATGTATTCGAGAAGTGTGAATGTGATAAGGATTTGAACACGGGTGGTGATCTAGTAATACACATCCTTTCATGTTATCAACAGGGTGATCGTATTTCCATGGAGGAAAACCGTTTTTACGTGTTTCGTTCGAAAGCATTTCTTCTGTAGCAACCCATATCCATTTTAAAAAATATTTTCTTGCGCCAATCCAGGCAGTTTCAAATGCTATAAAATTTTAATGGTAGTTTATAAAATTTTTATTTTGTTAGATCATTAAAAAAAGGTTAGAACATAAATTGATAGCGTTTTAATTCTGCATTTGTCTCATCTGTATGTTAAATGTATACAATTCAATAACTCTACTTCAGTTTCAATTTAACATCTTAGAAACGATGTTTATAATTTACTTGAAAGAGGGCGGTTTTAACTTGAAATGATACAGCATGGAAAACTGACTTCAATGAATAAAATTTGCTATATAAATATTTGAAATCACTGGGAAGGTTTTAATAATTGAAAGTTGACATGCAAATTATAAAATTTCGGGTGCCATTACGCGGCACTATCATCTCGTCTAACAAATGTGGCTTTTCTAATATTTCTTGTTTAGGACAAATATTTTTTATGAATATAAGAAAGGGCGACAACAGGCAGATAATGCTTTGAGCTAAGTTATTTAAAAATCAATGCTGTTAATTTGAAAAAAGCTCCCTAACAGTCAATCCATTAAGACCAAGCTCTGTTCCTTTATGCCATAAGTAATTCAGCAGAAGTAATCAAGTTGCTGGTAGGGATGAGTTCTAAAACTTTTTTAATTTCTTCTAATCAAAAGGAACGCAACATTTTACCCGAAACACCGGTCAAGTTTACTAGCTACACCTTGCATTGCGTTGTATTAATTGAATTCATCTTATTGTTCAAGTATTGATCAAAATTCAAGAGAATACTTTTGTAAAATTATTTGAAAAATGCTATGGACTTATGCAATAACCTAATTAGTTTTTTAGATAACATTACCTGGTCGAGCCCTTTTCATAACTGCTGCAAGTTTTGTAGCAACTACCAAATTTGGAATTGTGGCCAGTCTGGATTCAGTTTGTTTACAAAATGCAAGTGCTTCTTCCCATGTACTTCGTGCATGATACAAAATGTACTGACGATCACTGATTTTAATTTCGTTTCCAGTGCTAGGCGTATTATCTAATGTATCGGTGACACCTAAATGTACATTAATTTTGAATTCAGTTAATTATATTACAAAACGATACATACTTTCTTCACATATAAAAGATGCATAGATACTACACTTCTTTTCTACAAAAATCGGCATCGAATGATTTTTTCTATCGATCGATAGGCAGTTCTTTCCTCTTTTTGTTGGGTAACTTAACCATGGTGGATACTTTGCAGTACGTTTTGCTAATGGTTTTCCTGTGGCAACCCATCGCCATCTGTCTTTTGTAAAACGACCACCTATCCACATATCTTCGAATCCTTTGTTATTATCAAATATGTTTATAGTTAGTAAAAATGTAATGCTGTAGTAACGGTTCAAATTGAAAATAACTTGTGTGGTTGGTTATATGTATAAAAACTAAAATATAGGGAAGACTGGGGAGACAAAAATTACATTTTATTTTTTTATGATATTTATAATATGTAAATTGAGGACTGTAAATGGTGTAGACAAAGAAGGTACATTTTGAATTGAATATTTGAATTATTTGCAATTCAATGTAAAATGCGGTATTTAGTCTCAACTCACCCCAGGTGAGGGAGTATTGAGACGATCAATGGGGAGGATTGAGACACTGGAAATCTAACATAAGTTATTTATTAAGTATTACTGCAAAACAAAACTAATGACAAAAGATTGCAAGATTCAACGTAAATTGTAATATTTGTAATAGCTGAAGTTTACACCAAATGATAATGTGGATTTCATTCGTGTGCCGTCTACATTTTTTGGAGATGGTAATTTAACAATGATTTCATCTTCATGCACTGTAGAAAAATCTTCCACTGAAGGATAAACAAATTTTCAAGTTGTTCCTTGGCGACGTAAAAAATTGATCTCATACCCATTACGTTGCTTATTTTCTATACAACCTACATAATGCACAATTGAAGATTTCATGGCAAACTTCACTAAAACGAAGTATTCAGTTTGGATTGTCTTCACATTTTCAAGAGATAGGATTTGAATCAATTCCTTTTCGTAACTTTCAACATCGAAAACATCTTTGCTACTTCCGGCTGTACGAAGAAGGTTCTTCTTCATCACTTGAAGATGACTGACATGGAGATGCAGGTTTATTAACCTTTTTGGTTAAAAGGTCTGCGTCTTCCAATAGGACAATTTTTGTTTCTTTCGTACACTTATCTCGGCTTCTATCTCATTCTTCTCAGGCGTGTCAGTAAGTATTCTTGAAGAACCACGTTTCCGTCTTCTAAGCTGTTTTCGTCGACCTGCTTTTGGAAATGGTCGCAAAACTTCAAGGCTTACAAGTTTTGTCCGAATTTGAATTATCTCTTTCGTGCATTGGGCTCCTTGATGTTGATGCTTCACCTTCTAAAATGTAGTTTTCAGAAGGCAGTGGGTGGTCGGTAACAGAGGAAATCGCTGTCAGTGAAAACATCTCTATTCAATGGACAAATGCCTGTTGATGAAAAACCTGATATAATATTCTTCGGTATGAAGTTCAAAGGCTCGGCTGCCTAAAGAAGCTATATTATATATAGACAAAGTTTGACCTGGATTTGCTATCATCCATGAATTGCACTGGGAGTTATAAAATTTTTTGAACGGAAAATAAATTGCAACATCTAGTGGCTGCAGTTTATGACTGCAATGAGAAAGCAACGTGAGCATCACAATGCCACTTTCTTTTGCCTTCGTCAAAGAATCAATAGAGATATGACTGTCATGGTTGCCCATTAGTAGTAAAACCTTATTACTAAGAGAACAACCAGTGTGGTTTATAAAATGATCCAAGAACTTTGTGAAATTTTCTGCTGTCATCCAGCCACTGGGATGCGCTGCTCCAGTACTTCCCGGGAATGCACCAGCCAACATGTAGTCCTTCAAATTCGCCCGGGGGAAGACGAAAAATGGTGGGAGTGGGATAAACCCTCCTCCGCCACTAATCGCACAACAGGCCATTACCAAAGTGCCTCGTTCAGCAGATGTTACTTGGCCCACTTGTTTAACACCTTTCTTCTTCTTCTTCATTAGCCCATTGCCGTCCATTGTTGGACATAGGCCTCCCTTGTTTGTCTCCACATGTCTCTGTTCTGCGCTTTCCTAATCCATCCAAATCCTGCCGTTCTTTTTAAATCGTCCATCCATCTAGTGTTGGGCCGACCCATACTTCTTTTGCCCAGCCAAGGTCTCCATTATTGAATCTCTTTGTTCTCTTTGGGTCCTTGCTAGTTTTTCCATCATGGTTTTGGTTAAAGTCCATGTTTGTGCAGCATATGATAACACTGGTAGCACAAATTGGTTATACACTAGTCTTCTTAATTTTAGAGGTATTTTTTGATTTTTTAATATTTTGCTTTGTTTTCCAAATGCCGACCACGCTAATCGTATGCGTCTTTTTATTTCTGCCTCTTGACTTCTTTTCCCGCATATTACTAATTGCCCCAAGTACACACATTCTTACACATATTCTAGAGTATGATTGTCGATTGTTATATATCTATTTTCTTCTTGGTTTGTGAGAAGTTTTGTTTTTTGCTTGTTTATTTTTAATCCAACTTTTTCGCACTGAATTGTCAATTCTTGTGGCATAGTTTGCAGATCATTAAAGTTGTCTGTAATTAAAGTAAGGTCGCCGGCATATTTTAAGTGATTAAGCATGTTCCCATTGATGTTTACGCCTTTCTGCTCCCATTCTAGATTTTTAAATGCGTCTTCTAGCGCTGATATAAATAGTTTAGGGCTCATGCAATCTCCCTGTCTTACTCCTCGTTTAATTGGGATTGCTTGTGTATTTTCATGCAGTTGTACCACCATTGTCGCTTGCTGATATATTGATGATATAAGTTGTTTATATCTATAGTCTACTCTACAGTTATGTAAGGCTTTTTCAACTGCCTATAGTTCGATGCTGTCAAAAGCTTTTTTGAAGTCAACAAAAGCTAAATACAGTGGTAGATTATATTCTGTAGATTTCTCTATAAGAGTTCTTACGGTTAGTATGTGATCACAAGTGCTAAAATTCTTCCTGAATCCTGCTTGTTCCACAGTTTGATAAAGTTCTAGCATAATTTTCTAATCTGTTTATTATGATTCTTTTCAGCAGTTTGTATACCTGTGACAGTAACGATATGGGTCTGTAGTTTTCTAAATTTCGTTTGTCGCCTTTTTTATACAGTAGTACCACTAGCGAGTTGTTCCAACTTTCTGGGATTTTTCCTTCTGTTAAGCATTTATTTAATAGTAGCTGTAATGCTTTTACTATGGTCTCGCCACCTTCTTTTATGAGTTCGGGTAATATATCATCTGGGCCTGGTGCCTTATTGTGTTTCATGCTTTTGATGCTGTTTATTATTTCTGATTTCGCTGATGTCCGGTATATCTTCACATTTATAATTCTTTTCTTTAATTGTTCTTTTACTTCTTCCGGTATCTTATGCTGTTGTTCATACAGATCTTTATAGCAGTTTTCTGTCACCTTCAATATTTCATCTCGGTTTCTTGTCTCATTTCCGTTCTTATCGTTAATGGCACTGATGTTTACTTTTCCCATTGATCTTCTTATACTCTTCATATTTTTGTTTTCTTCTATGACTCTTTCAATCATTTCTTCTACCTCTTTTCGTTTATCTTCCCGAATTGACTTTTTAATGTTTTGTTGGTTTCAGTATATTCTAGTGTTCCTATCTTTCCCTGCCTCAACAATAGTCTTCTTTTATCGAATAATTCTTTTGTTTTGGAGCTCCACTCCCTTCCTTTTTTTCTCGAGGCTTTGGCTACTTTTTGGCCTGCGTCTATCATAGCTGTGTTTTTAATTTTGCTTATTTCATCTATATTCTTACTGTCAAGATCTGGCTCAGAACTTTCATTTATTTTCTATTTGAGTTCTTGTTCGTATTCTGTACTTTTTGTTTTCAGTATTTTCTTGTCTATTATGGGTATTGTTTTATTTATAATCTTGGTTCTTTCACATTATTTGTTTAGTTCTATTTTTGTTTGGACTATCCTATGATCACTGCCTGCGGTAATGTTATTCAAAACCGATACGTCCTTAACTATCTTCTTGTTTGTTGACAGAATATAGTCTATTTCGTTTTTATATTGTCTGTTTGGGGAAATCCAGGTCCATTTTCTGTTGATCTTTTTTTGATAGAATGTATTCATAGCATACAGGTTTTGTTGCTCTAAAAAGTTCATGAGCATTTGGCCCCGGTTATTTCTTTTTCCCAGGCCAAACTTTCCAATTTTTTCCGCGCTTCTAATTTTGCGTTAAAATCTCCTATCACTAATATGTATCTGCATGGGTCGCTTTGCATTGCTGCTGTTATTTCCTCATAGAAGGTTTCCACTGCTTCGTCTTCATACGAGGCCGTTGGTGCATAGACTTAGATAATTTTAATATTCAGAAGATTTGATACTTTTACTTTGATGTACACTACTCTGTTGGATATGGCCCTGTAGACTTTTACGTTAAAGGCTATTCTTTTATTTATTACAAAACCTACTCCTCCTATATTATCTTCTCCTTCTTCTGCTCCTTTATAATATAAAACATTTCCAGAGTTTAATGTCGTACATTGTTCTCCTCTTCGTTTCACCTCAGATATTCCCATGATGTCCCATTTTATTTGTTTGAGTTCCCCTTCTAGCTCATGTATTTTTTCGTCTCGTTGCATAGATCTTATATTGTATGTAGCTATCGCTAGGGTCGTTTTTCTTTGGCAGCCTTTCCTTACGGAGGGATTCTTAGAACCCTTTGCCCTTTCGTCTAGTTGATTGCTGCCGTAATCCGTCGACTCAGGGCTGCTGCGGACTAAGGGCCTTTCATTTCTCGTAACTATCATAATTAGTGGAGTGGAGTCCGAGTGGACAGTAACCAATTCTTACTATGGCTTGGATCACCGCCGTTGACCATTATTATTGGTTCCTCCGCTGCTGCTTCCTAGGTTATCTTCCCGTCCATGAGGATGACCACCTTGCTGAACCCTTAGTGAATTTTTTCAATGGCTTCAGCAATGCTGATGATTTTATACTTCCCTAAAATCAGGATTGCCACTTCCGCCGATTTCGCCGTACTGAAGTTTCTCTTCTCCGCCTCTGTCGTCGTTGTGGTCTTCATCCGTAACCCTGGATAGAGGCCCATACAGGGTGCTATCAGGCGGAGCCAGCTGAACCCAGGTTTTTTAGCGAGGTGTTACTCCTCGATCCCTCCTCCTTCCTTACCATGTATGATAAGGCCCCAGGCTTGGGACTGGTATAGCGGATAGTAATTTGGGAGGTTTATGGGCCGTTGTAAGCCCGGTCTCATCAACATTCCAGATCTGATGGGGCTCGAAATGTTCACGTTTGAGAACTCTCTTCAAATTATCAAAAAATTTAGTAACATTAGTGTGATTAAAACTAGTAGATCGTGAGAAACTGGTGGATTCTGGTGTCCTCAATGATAATTCAGGATGACGGTGCCTAAGGCGCGATACCAGTCGTATCCCGTAATGGATTTTTCGTCTCATTTTTGTGGATATTTTTTATGGTTTGCTTTAGCAAACTGGAAAGCGAGTTGACGTGCACATGAAACTGTTAAGCTATGATGCATTTGCGAAGCCCGTACTAAGTAGTCAGATAGCATAGCTTCTTCCTCTGAAGTGAACACTAATGCCGATTTAAAATCAGGTGTGTAAGAAATACTAGCTGCAGGTGTATCCAAAGTAATCTTTTTTATATATCTACTGAGTGTTTGTTTGTCTATATCATACTTTCGTGCAGTGGGCCGCAATTTAGCTCCTCCTAAAATCCCCTCCACAGCTAACTTCATAATGTCTGGTGATGGAATTACTCCGTTTTTCTTTTTTCCAAAATTGGGGCATATTTGCCTGAAATACCATTTTTAAATTATTTTGAAATGCCAAATATGGTTGCCCAAATTTTCCAGAAACAGTTCATGGGGAGGCTTGAGACGTCTCAAAGCTCCCTAGACAAACTGCAAGTACTGAAAATGCCAATAATATTTCTTCTTCATATGTTAGGTCAAAGACCTGTGTTTACTGATATAAATCGATCTTGCGATGCTGAGGTCACGGCCAACTGTATCTAGAGCGATTTCGGACGAAGTTCCTATTGATACAGTTGGTCTTACTGAGGTCCAGCACTCGCGCCATTTCTTTGTCACGTTTGACGGAATATCAAAAAATGCGAGTAGCAACCCTTGGGGTGGTTTTCGTTTACTTTTAAAGTGGGACACATGTATGTACGCATTTTAACAAAAAGGTAGTCGTTAGAAAAGGTATCCAAAGTGTCCACCATTTTGCCGAATACGCAATGCTACTTGACGTTTCAGGTTGTCAAAAACGTGGTGCAACATTGCGGGTGTTATATTGTTGCATTTTATTCTAATGCACTCCATCAGCTCATCTAAATTATTATTAATCCTTTCTTTGTTGACCTAATTTTTAAGATGCACGAAGATGGAATAATCTAATGAAGTAAGGGCAGGTGAATTCGCTGCCCAAACCCCTCTGCTAACTACTGGATTGGAAAAAAATGCCCGAGAAATTTTAAATTTTCCCTTGTATGCGCACTAGCTTAATCCTGCTGGAAGTAACCTGCGTAGTTGATCCAAAAAGGGCACTAATAGCTGTTCTCAGAAACGTTGGCCGTTTATTGTGTCATGGAAAAATATTGGTCCTATGATCTTAGGACATGAAACAGCTAACCATACTTCAACTTTAACAGGATGTAAAGGAGCCTCAATATGGTTATATGGATTATCGACTGGCCACATTCTGTAGTTCTGTTTATTTTCAAATCCACTTAAATAGAACCACGCCTCATCGTTACAAAGACTTAAATCAAGAACGTCGTTGTTGCTTAAATTTTCTTAGAAAAACTTGCAATAATGATTGTATTCGACTAGCATGGTCCTTTGGTCGAATTTCATGTACATACAACAGACACTTTATATGAATGCACGTGTAGCCGCTTCTTCAAAATGTTGTGAACACTACTTGCACGGACATCCGTCTGATCTGACATACGACGCATTGACATTTGTGGGTTTTGTATAACAAGAGCTTCGACATTTTCAATACCGTTTGGGCCAGTGACTGGCCTTTCGGTAGACTTGCCCTTTTCTACGCTTCCTGCCGCCAGAACTTTTACAATAGAGCAACGAATGTGGCGCAGCAAAACAGTTTCTTCAACAATTCTGTTAGGAAGCTGCAGCTTACAAGAAGTATAAGAATATTGCCATCCCCCATTTATTAACTGTCCTGATCGAAAATATGCCTCAATAATAAAAATGTTTCCTTGCACAGTGCACAGTATACATTTTGTGTTGTATTAACAAATTTAATAATTAAAACTATTCGAAGTGAATTAGTTTACTTTTTAATTTTGCAATTAACTAATCATAGCTCTCGATAAGCCTAAGCCATATACAAACACACAACCATCAATAACAATTAAAATTTGGTGAAATTACTATACCGGTGCATACAAATATGTTCGTTGTTTACCCTACAACTGATCAACTGATGGCTTGGTGATTGGTATTTTGCTTCAAGACTGGTAAGTCAATACTTATAATTCTTTCAAAAATTAACAATGTGAAGATCAGGGAACAATATAATTAATGAACCACATATTAAGAAGATTCCTGGGGATCATTCACAATACAGTGATCGGCAAAATTTCGCAACATATGTGAAAAATTTTTATTATTATCGTATCGACAAAACTTTTCTGGGGGATCGGTTTTGCATGTCCGATAACCTAAAAATCGAATTTGATGTATGTTACGTGACCACTAGTATGGCGGTAAATTAAAAAAAATCACTGTGAAGTCGGAAAAAGTGGAGTTGTATGATAAGATATTAAAGAAAATTATTTGAAAAAGTTACTTAGAATTTAAGTTTAGGCCCATATGCAAAGTTTCAAAAATTTATTTAAAAAAATTGAAAATCTCAATTTTTCTTGAATATTTCTTTATTAATTTACAAATACTCAATTTTTTATTTATTTGTTTCTTTTAAATTGCTTGATTCTGCGAATCTGCCGCAGCGGCCTCAGGCCGCAAATATGACGTTGCCGTAGTGCCTTGTTAAAATTAAGTAACTTTAACTGATGAGGTAATCAATTACTCCAAAAATTAAAAGCGGTTGTTTTTAGAAATGCTAGTAATAAATAAACAAGTTTGTAATTTCATGAAAACAAGATAAACACATTTGTTTTATGAAAATACAAGATTTATTCCTTTTCTGTACGCTCTGCACTTCTATGCAAAAACAAGAAGTTTCACCATGCCTCTCTATTTACATCTGTCGAATCGTTTCCATAAATACAATACAGCTTGTTTGGTTTTGCATTTGCATATTGCTTTAAAGGAATGAACTTTAAATTTGTTTAGTGGATATTTCTAACGTAAAGTACCTATAATGTAAAAGTCAAAAAGCTAGTTGGGTTTTTTTCTTTATTTACTGCGCAATTTTCAACCTTGGTTGAGGTATGAACCCCATGTAACCTGATTGCAGGAAAAAGTGCCAACTTGATTATTGCTAGGGTCCCATTAAAAATGTATTCCTATTACTATACTAACCTACTTTGGTCTGAGACAAGGCACTAGCAAGAAAATTTGCACGGCCGATTGTATGAACAACGGCTAATCTTGAATGGGTTGCTTTGCATATAGTGAAAGCTTCACCCCAATTAGCAATTTGAGTGTAAAACACAAAATCGTAATCACCATATCTAAATCTTTCTATGGCAGTTTCTGCCTTATGAGGATCTACAAATACAAAATGTTTTTTTCAGTTATTACAGTTTTATGAACTTACCTCTGTCGTACGCATTGATTAAAGCAAACCCGAAAGTTAACACAGTAAATATAAGCATCCTTGCCTTACGTTATGCTGTAATTTCAAATAAATACTAATCTTTAAATTGTTCGCTACCAATGGTGTTACGTGTTAGGTACGCGAACATAAACAAAACGTTAAATAAATATATATTTGATAAAACAAAGTAATTATTTATTATTATTATTTTGTAGTCTTATGTTACATATTGCTTTATGCTAAATATAAATGTATATGTACTATGTACATACAGGGTGATTCAAAAGGTATGGTCCAAACTTAAGGGTGTGATTGGTGATGTTAAAATAAGCAAAAAATGTTAATAAACCCATGTCTTATTTCCAACTGTTATCTAGTTACAGAGGTTTTCTTTGTTTCTATCTGTGTTCTGCAGTGGCGGCTCGTGGCTTGAAATTATGGGGGTGCTGCAGCTTTCGAAATATACTCAGGACCGGCCCGAAGGGCAGGCCAGCCAGGCAGTGGCCTGGGGCGCAAAATCCTGGGGGCGCCAAAATCACAAAACAAATCGTTTAAAGTTTCCAATAAATTCCGAAAATTTGAAATACACACATCACAAAAGTCTAGGGATATATTTTTTTTTATGCAAAACTGTCAAGTATTTTGATTTTTTTTAGGTGGTCTGCATATAATAAATTAACACAATACTTTTACAACATTCTAAATTAGAAATTTAATTTAAAACAAAAGAAGACAAGTTGAAAAAGCTTTAATGAAACTTATTAGCAAAAAGTTGATTTTATACAATCATAAGAAATTGAAGTGTCAGCACTTAAAGTATTCATTAATTAAATTTAGTAGAGAGTATTTCCTCCTCTTTGGTTCAAAACGGCTCTGCATCTTCTAGGCATTGATAAAATTAAATTCTCTATTGCATCTTGCGGTAACTGTTGCCAGTGTCTTACAAGGGTATCACGAAGCTGAATCCGAGTATGAATTTCATCCAATTCACTTTCAATGCTTCTTCCCAACATGTCCCACACGTGCTCAATAACGTTTAAGTCTGGGGACTGCGCAGGCCATGGTAAAACAAATGTTTTCGTCTTCAAGCCACTCGGTAACAGTACCTGCAACGTGTGGGGTGGCATTATCATGCATTAGAATGAACTCAGGTCCAACAGCACCTGCAAATGGAAGCACTATAGGCCGCAGTACCCTATTTAGATACCCATCGGCATTTAAAAACCTCTCAAGAAAACAGAGATCTGTTTTTCCGCCAATGCAGATACCACCCCACATCATTACGGTACCTCCTTTATAAGAATGGACATCTTGAACACATCTGAGCCTTTCCAAGTTACCAGGTCGTCTCCACACTCTAACTCTTCGGCTGTCAGGGTGTATTCCAAAACGAGATTCATCTGTGAACAAAATCCTAGACCATTGCTCTTCTGTCCACAGAATATGCTCTTCAGCCCATTCTACTCTACGTGCTCGATTACCATGTCGAATTGGTGGGGCTCTTATTGGACGTCGGGCGTGGAGATTAGCTTCATGCAATCGATTTCTGATTGTTTGAGAACATACAGTTACATTATGAGTAGTCTGAAGCTGTGAAAGCAATTGTTTAGCCGTAATTATTGGTCGTCGTCTAGCTTCCAATGTTAAGTAGCGATCTTGAACTGCGGTAGTAATGCGTCCACGACCTGGATGTTGTTCGCTAGGATCTCCGGATGTCCTATATCTACGCCACAGTCTGCTGATAACACTTTGAGAGGTGTTTAAAGCTGCTGCAACGTCAACTTGTCTTCGGCCAGCTTCTAGCATACCTACAGCTCTGTTCATTTCAGCTAAACTTAAATGTTGTCGTTGTTAATTACCTTCCATAATAACAGCACCAATAAAACTTAAATCACCCCAATATAAACGTAAATTAACTGTAAATGATGATTAAATTATTCCCTAACAACACTGAAATTGCTTTACTTTTAGTTGAATTGACAATTAAGCATTTGCATTTGTTTGTTTATTATTGAAACAATTGCTATCGCTAGCCCAAAGACTAGCACTAGCATACTTGATCAATGGTAGAGATATTTAATAACAAAATTGATTTATATCGATAAAAAAAATATATATCCCTAGACTTTTGTGATGTGTGTATAATTATATTTTATTATTATTTTTCATTAGGTATATGATGTCTGATTGTTATTTTCCAACATCGATATTTTTCCGTCTATTCTGTAAATCCAACCAACGTTGAAACGGAGGGAGGGGCGCCAAATATCGCTACAGCCTGGGGCGCCAAATTTTATTAAGCCGGCCCTGAATATACTTACATACCAGTAACGATCCTTGATATTTTTAAGGTGCCTTTTATTTTATTTAAGGTGCCTTTTATTTTATTTAAGGTGCCTTAAATAAAACAAAACAAATCGAAATTTTACTCAATTTATAAAAAAAATAAGCTTACTGGAAAATGAAATAAAAAGAATTTTTATTTTAATATAAAATCCATTCTGCGATTTTTAGCTTCACAAAAATTTTCGGTCGCCTGTTAACCCTGGAGCAGCCTTGACCGTCTTCGCAGTGATGTTGCAATCAAGTTGGAAATACGAACTATTTGTTATTTAATATTCCTGTTTATATTACACATACCGTCGCCCAAGACGTCCTTGCACAATGATGACATCACCTAGTTTTTTCGTGGTATTCGCACGTATTATTGTTTTTGTTGGATCGGATGTCCAAGAGCTCAACGGCATGATGCATTAATGCTGAGATGCTGCCCAGATAGCAGCGTTCGGACTACTTTTACCATGTATTATTAAAACAAACAAATCGCGGCGGAACGTGCACCGAATGTACTACGTTTCTGACACTGCTACATTTCTCAGCGCTCTGAATGGAATCTACAGCTTCGGTTTAAATAATTCCTTTTAAAAGCGGTTTAATTAATTAAATTTATGTAATAATTATGCAAAATATTGAATGATTGTTATATTATTGATATTTTCAAGTACAAATTTAATAGGTAATTAATTTCCGTACTTTGTTCTGGGGGTGCTGCAGTGTCGCAGCGCTTATGGACCAGCCGCCACTGGTGTTCTGTCAAATCACGTTATCTAGGAAATAAGTAAAACAATTTAATTTCTTATGGCAGAAGACGTTTCAAGCTTGAACTGGCGTAGTTTTCAATAAATGTGCTAATGATGGAGCCATTTTCTGTACGTGATTATGCAGAAATGCATTTTGTGTATGGTTATTGCAGCGAAAGTGACCGTGCAGCAGTGGTAAACTATGGGAGAAGGTATCCTCACCGGAGACAGCCTAACCACCCAATAACCGATTTCCACAGCGCTGGCGCTGGGTTGGAAAAGGCAGTCCAGTACTATGGCCGGCTCGTTCGCCTGACATTACTCCACTAGATTTTTACTTGTGGGGTGAATTAAAAGAAAAAGTTTATGCATCGGAAATTCAGGTCGGGGGCCATTTAGTTAATAGAATAAATGAAGCTGTTGAAGATATTCGAAGACATCCTCAACAGTTGAGGAATGTTCGAGATTCCCTGCGTCGGCGTTGCCAACTTTGTATACAAGTTCAAGGTGGACATTTTAAACATTTGTTGTGATACTTTTTAATTTTTCTTGTAATTGTATACGTTCTTTATTAATAATAAATTATCGTAAATGTTGTTATAACTAGAAAACAATTGCGAATCGGACATGAGTTTATTGGCATTTTTTGCTCATTTTAATATCACCAATCACACCCTTAAGTTTGGACCATACCTTTTGAATCACCCTGTATATTGAAAAAAAAAGATTTACAAAATTGAAGTTTCACATTTCTATAAAGTAAAAAAGATTATTATAATGTCTTTATTCCCTATTTAGGGTGAAGACCTTATGGCCATCGTGCTGCGCCACTGGTACGACATGTATCGACGCGAGGCGCATGTCCGAGTTATTAGGGGACGAAGAAGCAACCCCCTACGAAAAGCCAGGGTTTGCTTTCTCTTCCACGACCGACACGAATGGGTAAACAACTCCAGACCGCAACAAGTATTCCGCGCCACGTTCTATGTGTTATATTAACATTGCGAACATTGTACATAGTGTATATAAATAAAACTCTTAACGATCGATTACTTATTATTTAAAGTGAACAAAGCCGCCACATTGGTGACCCCGACGAACAATAAACGCGATTTTCGGTACCGTGACCACGTGTTTTCTGGTTCCAACAATCGGCCATCCGCAGTGCACACAGCCAACCGTAATAGCAGCAATATACATCTTAGAAGGTCTGTATACATTTTCTTTTCGTTATTATAATGTTGGGCGACCTCGACAACAGAGACCACGTGGAGGCAGGCGAACGAAGGCCCAACGGCGCAGAGGTCAGTGTAGTTCGACAAATAAAGCTTCCCCCATTCTGGCAGGCAAATCCAACCCTCTGGTTCGCGCAGGTGGATGCCCAGTTTTTTACCTTCCACGTGCGGGCAGACAATACCAAATATTTTACCGTTGTCGCGGCCCTGGATTCTTCGATCTTACAACAGATTTCCGATATCATTGAGACACCGCCGGAAAATGACAAATACGAAACGTTAAAAAAATGCCTAATTGCACGGTTTACAGACTCTCAGGAAAAGCAACTGCGAAAACTGTTGACAGATATTGACTTAGGTGACAAACGTCCTTCGCAATTACTTCGCGAGATGAAGAGCCTGGCTGGAAGCAAAGTCGACGACAGCGTGCTAAGAACCCTCTGGCTACAACGCTTGCCCTCGAGAGTACAAATAGTTTTATCCACATGCGACCAAAACTTAGAGCAAACAGCGGAAATGGCCGATAAAATCATGTAAATCAGCACCGCAGACAACATCGCATCTGTTAGTCACAGAACGACAAAGGAAGCCCCGCCGGTAGCGACAAACAACGAAGAATCGGCGCACGCAGCCCATACGGCAGTTATCGCATCCCTGCAAAAACAGGTCATCACCCTCACAGATAACGTCGATAACCTGTCGCGAAGCCATCGTCCTCGCCCTCGACCACGCTCCAGTAGCAGAAACCGAAGTTGCGAACGAAATGGTGATTGCTACTACCATCGCAGATTCTGAAATCGAGCCAAGAACTGCAGAGCCCAGTGCACCTATAAAACGGAAAAATCAGACCAGGGAAACGAGGAGCACCGTCGTCAATAGGGGCGGTCAACGACGGTCCATCCCAGCAGAGCCGCCTTTTTGTTACAGACAAGGTCACAGGCACCCAGTTCCTCGTCGATACAGGAGCCGATGTGTCAGTCATTCCCCCGTCAAAGGCGAATAAGTTAAAGCAGGAAACGGACTTCAAACTTTATGCGGCAAACGGTTCTACCATAAATACGTACGGCCGAAAATTAATAAGTTTAAATTTAGGACTTCGGCGCGTGTTTAAATGGGAATTTTATGTTGCTGACGTCTCCCGTTCTATCATCGGCGCAGATTTTTTACGATACCATGGACTACTAGTGGACTTAAAAAACAGACGCCTCGTTGACAGCACTACGCAACTTTCAACCCTCGCGGAAATAACAAACTGTCCAGTGCAAAATATAACCACCGTAGTTAAATGTACAGTTTTTCACGGATTACTAGCACAATATCCGGATATTACGCGGGTGACACCGATCGGCTCTAGGATACAACACTCGACAGTTCATCGCATTATAACCAGCGGCCCGCCGATTGCAGAAAAGGTACGCCGATTACCTCCAGAAAAATTCAAAGCCGTGAAAGCAGAATTCCAGTATATGATGGAGCAGGGGATTTGTACGCCATCCAGCAGTCCTTGGGCCAGTCCTTTACACTTAGTAGCCAAGAAATCCGGCGAATGGAGGCCTTGCGGCGATTATCGACGCCTTAACGGAATGACGGTCCCGGATCGATATCCGATCGCACATATCCAAGATTTTTCATACAAACTGGAGGGTAAGAAATTTTTTTCCAAAATCGATCTAATTAGAGCATACCATCATATACCTATCACACCAGAAGACATAGAAAAATCTGCAGTGATTACACCATTCGGACTCTTTGAATTTCAGTTTATGACGTTCGGGTTACGTAACGCGGCACAAAGTTTTCAACGATTTATGAACACGGTATTACAAGGACTAGAATTTTGCTATTGTTACATCGACGATATTTTAATAGCTTCAGCAGACGACCGCGAACATCTTAATAATCTCCGCGAAGTGTTTGATAGACTAAAAAAATTCGGAATCGCCGTTAATCCATCCAAGTGCATATTTGGAGTCAAAGAAGTCGAATACCTGGGTTACGCAATCTCCGAAGAAGGCACAAAACCGCTACCAGAGAAAGTTGAAACTATAGTTAACTACAAAAAGCCAGAAACCGTCATCCAACTCAGACACTTCCTTGGAATAATCAATTTCTATCGCCAATTCATCAAGAACGCAGCAAAAACACAAGCAGTTTTAAACGACCTTACAAGAGACTGCAGAAAAAACGACAAACGGCCTATTCAGTGGACACCGGAGGCCGAAGCTGCATTTGAAGCCTGTAAACGTGAACTCGCGAATGCAAAGCTTCTCGTGCACCCCCGCAAAAAAGGGGCCGTATCCTTAACAGTAGACGCCTCGGCGCACTCCATCGGCGCCGTTCTTGAACAGCAGTACGAAAACCAATGGCAACCTCTTGCATTTTTTTCAAAAAAATTAAACAACGCCCAGCGAAACTACAGCGCCTACGACAGGGAGCTTCTTGCAATATATGCTGGAGTTAAACACTTTAGATATATGATCGAAGGGCGAAATTTAATTGTACAAACGGACCACAAACCGTTAACTTTCGCATTTCACCAAAAATCAGAGAAAGCATCTCCAAGGCAACAGAGACGCCTAGATTTTATTGGTCAGTTTACCACGGAAATAGTGCACATAGCTGGTAAAACAAATACAGTAGCCGACGCAGTGTCAAGACTCGACGCTGTGACAGTTCCAACAACCGTGGATACAGAAGAAATGGCACGCCAACAAGAAAACGATGAAGAATTGCCAACGTTACTAGCAGGTACGTCTTCGTTACAGTTACAAAAATTCACACCTTTTAATTGCAGCACACCGTTATACTGCGACGGAGGGAAAATTCGACCGTACGTTCACAACCCCGTAAGAAGACGAGTGTTCGACGCCGTTCACAATTTGGCACGCCCCAGTAAACGCCTGACTTCACACCTTATACAAGAGAAGTTTGTATGGCCAGGAATGAAACAACAAATTGGCGAATGGGTTCGCACATGCATTCCATGCCAGCGATCCAAAGTACATCGGCACACGTATAGTGCCCCGGGTACCTTCCCTGTGCCGAATGACCGTTTCGGACATGTACACCTGGACATCGTGGGACCTTTACCACCATCGCTTGGATACCGGTACTGTTTAACAATGGTGGATCGTTTTTCAAGGTGGCCAGAAGCAATTCCAATTACCGACATAACCGCGGAAACAGTTGCTAACGCGTTTTACAGCACCTGGATTTCAAGATTTGGTTCACCGCACACAATTACCACCGATCAAGGGCGACAGTTCGAGTCATCACTACTACAAGCCTTGACAGACTTGATGGGAGTAAAGCGAACGCGAACGACCGCATATCGACCCCAAACTAATGGGATCCTGGAACGTTGGCACCGCAGCTTCAAAGCCGCTATAATGTGCCACGAAACAGAGCAATGGGCCAACATCTTGCCAACGGTACTATTGGGTTTACGAATCAGCTACAAAGAGGATACCAAAGGTTCGCCAGCGGAAATTATTTATGGGACGACGCTACGAATTCCAGGGGAGTTCTTCCTTAGCGAGGGCAACACCGGAGATCCGACAACCTTTGCAGCAACACTCCGCAGACAAATACGCGACCTCCGACCTGTCCCAACCTCGGCGCATAGTACAACCACCGTCTTCGTACACCGAGATTTGGATAAAAGTACCCACGTGTTCCTGCGGGATGACACCGTTAGAAGACCTTTGCAACAACCCTACACAGGTCCCCACAAAATACTGGAACGCGTCACTGGTAAGATATACAAATTACTTATTAATGAAAGAACCGTGAACGTTTCAGTAGATCGTGTGAAACATGCGTTTGGCCCGCGGGCAGATACAGAAGCGACGACATCAGCCACAAGTACCAGGATTGCCCCGGCCCAGGAACCAATAAAAACAAGAACAGGACGAGCCAGCAAACTTCCCGTTCGATTCCGTGACGAGTAACCACGACACCGGGGAGGGGGTAATATGGCCATCGTGCTGCGCCACTGTTACGACATGTATCGACGCGAGGCGCATGTCCGAGTTAGGGGACGAAGAAGCAACCCCCTACGAAAAGCCAGGGTTTGCTTTCTCTTCCACGACCGACACGAACGGGTAAACAACTCCAGACCGCAACAAGTATTCGGCGCCACGTTCTATGTTTTATATTAACATTGCGAACATTGTACATAGTGTATATAAATAAAACTCTTAACGATCGATTACTTATTATTTAAAGTGAGCAAAGCCGCCACAACCTCCTCGTTGTTTTTCCATCTCTCTCAGTTTGTTCATTGTTGCTTGCGTTTTCCAGTTGGCTCCTAGGAATGATATTAAGTCGTTGTCGCATCTTCGTCTTGGTCTGCCTCGTTTTCTTTTTGTGATCGTGGTATTGGGTTTCCACGGTCGCTATTTTTCCCCATCTGTCACGTGGTCTTATTACATGACTCATGCCCATTTCAATTTCTTGCATTTTTAAATTACACTTCGAATAGGTACCTAATTTTCTTCTTGGTTCTTCTTCTGGCAATTTACCACTCCGTCAATAAATTCCAGTCGTTCTAAATTTTTGGTGAAGATATAATCCACACTATTAATCCTTTTGGAAGTTTAACCTCACAATGAAATCTTGATTAAATGCTTCATTTCCTAATCTAATAATTCGTTTAGGACAGTTCCTTTTACACCGATCCACTATTGCTCTGGATCCTATCACTTGTTTTTTATACGAACAGATCAAAATTGTCATTTCCTACTGCGTTCAATATTACTCAAATAACGAATAAAGCTTTACCCCGTCACGGGGTGGCTTTACCCCGTCACGGGGTAGCTTTACCCCGTCACGGGGTAGATTTACCCCGTCACGGGGTAGCTTTACCCCGTCACGGGGTAGCTTTACTCCGTCACGGGGTTACTTTACCCCGTCACGGGGTAGATTTACCCCGTCACGGGGTAGCTTTACCCCGTCACGTGGTAGCTTTACCCCGTCACGGGGTAGTTTTACCCCGTCACGGGGTTACTTTACCCCGTCACGGGGTAGCTTTATCCCGTCACTGGGTAGCTTTTACCGTCACGCGGTAGCTTTACCCCGTCACGTGGTAGCTTTACCCCGTGACGGAGTAAAGCTACTCCGTGACGGAGTAAAGCTACTCCATCATGGAGTAACTGAAATACAAAGCCAAACTTACCCTTCTTAACTCATATGTTCCTGTTACAGACAGTTCATTTTCGAGTATGAAAAATTATTAATTTTGGACTGAAAAGCAAAGCCAAACTTACGCTTCTTAACTCATGCGTTCCTATTACCAAAAGTTCGTTTTCGAGTGCGACAAATTATCAATTTTGAACTGAAATACAAAGCCAGAGTTACCCTTCTTAACTCATGTGTTCCTGTTACAAACAGTTCATTTTCGAATATAAAAAATTATTAATTTTGGAATGAAATACAAAGCCAAAGTTACCCTTCTTAACTCATGTGCTTCTATTACCAAAAGGTCGCTTTCGAGTGCGACAAATTATTAATTTTGGACTGAAATACAAAGCCAAACTTACCCATCTTAACTCATGTGTTCCTGTTACAAACATTTAGTTTTTGAGTGCGAAACGTTTTTAATTTTAGACTGAAATACAAAGCCAAACTTACCCTTCTTTGCTCAGATGATCCTATTACCAAAAGTTTGTTTTCGAGTGCGACAAATTATCAATTTTTGACTGAAATACAAAGCCAAACTTATCCCTCTTAACTCATGTGTTCCTGTTACAAACAGTTCATTTTCGACTATGAAAAATTATTAATTTTCGACTGAAATACGAAGCCAATGTTACCCTTCTTAACTTATGGGTTCCTATTACCAAAAGTTCGTTTTCGAGTGCGACAAATTATTCATTTTGGACTGAAACACAAAGCCTAACTTACCCTTCTTAATTCATGTGCTCCTATTACCAAAAGTTCGTTTTCGAGTGCGACAAATTATCAATTTTGGACTGAAATACGAAGCAAAACTTACCCTTCTTAGCTCATATGTTCCTATTACCAAAAGTTTGTTTTCGAGTGTGACAAATTATCAATTTGTGACTGAAATACAAAGCCAAAGTTACCCTTCTCAATTCATTTACTTATTTATTTATTTATTTAAAACCTAACGTAACTAACAACAGTTAAGTTAAGTTACTGATATAAGGGGCTACCCCGTGACGGGGTAAAGCTACCCCGTGACGGGTTGAAGCTACCCCGTGACGGGGTAAAACTACCCCGTGACGGGGTAAAGCCACCCCGTGACGGGGTGAAGCTACCGCGTGACGGGGTAAAGCTACCCCGTGACAGGGTAAAGCTACCCCGTGACGGGGTAAAGCTACCCCGTGACGGGGTAAATCTACCCCGTGACGGGGTAAAGTAACCCCGTGACGGGGTAGAGCCACCCCGTTACGGGGTAAAGCTACCCCGTGACGGAGTAAAGCTACCCCGTGACGGGGTAAAGCTACCCCGTGACGGGGTAAAGCTACCCCGTGACTTGGTAAAGCTACTCCGTGACGGAGTAAAGCTACTCGGTGACGGGGTAAAGCTACCCCCTGACGGGGTAAAGGTACCCCGTGACGGAGTAAAGCTACTCTGTGACGGAGTAAAGCTACTCCGTGACGGAGTAAAGCTACTCCGTGACGGAGTAAAGCTACTCCAACATGGAGTAGCTCTACTCCATCATGGAGTAACTGAAATACAAAGCCAAACTTACCCTTCATAACTCATATGTTTCTGTTATAGACAGTTCATTTTCGAGTATGAAAAATTATTAATTTTGGACTGAAAAGCAAAGCCAAACTTACGCTTCTTAACTAATGCGTTCCTATTACCAAAAGTTCGTTTTCGAGTGCGACAAATTATCAATTTTGAACTGAAATACAAAGCCAGAGTTACCCTTCTTAACTCATGTGTTCCTGTTACAAACAGTTCATTTTCGAATATAAAAAATTATTAATTTTGGAATGAAATACAAAGCCAAAGTTACCCTTCTTAAGTCATGTGCTTTTATTACCAAAAGGTCGCTTTCGAGTGCGACAAATTATTAATTTTGGACTGAAATACAAAGCCAAACTTACCCATCTTAACTCATGTGCTCCTATTACCAAAAGTTCGTTTTCGAGTGCGACAAATTATTAATTTTGGACTCAAATACTTACCCTTCTTAGCTCATGTGTTCCTATTACAAATAGTTCATTTTCGAGTATCAAAAATTATTAATTTTGGACTGAAATAGAATCTATTACCAAAAGTTCGTTTTCGAGTGCGCCAAATAATTCATTTTGGACTGAAACACAAAGCCTAACTTACTCTTCTTAATTCATGTGCTCCTATTACCCAAAGTTCGTTTTCGAGTGCGCCAAATTATCAATTTTGGACTGAAATACGAAGCAAAACTTACCCTTCTTAGCTCATATGTTCCTGTTACCAAAAGTTTGTTTTCGAGTGTGACAAATTATCAATTTGTGACTGAAATGCAAAGCCAAAGTTACCCTTCTCAGTTCATTTACTTATTTATTTATTTATTTAAAACCTAACCTAACTAACAACAGTTAAGTTAAGTTACTGATATAACGGGCCACCCCGTGACGGGGTAAAGCCACCCCGTGACGCGGTAAAGCTACCTCGTGACGGATTAAAGCTACCCCGTGACGGGGTAAAGCTACCCCATGACGGGGTAAAGCTACCCCGTGACGGGGTAAAGCTACCCCATGACGGGTTAAAGCTACCCCGTGACGGGTTAAAGCTACCCCATGACGGGGTAAAGCCACCCCGTGACGGGGTAAAGCTATAGCGTGACAGGGTAAACCTACCCCGTGACGGGGTAAAGCTATCCCGTGACGGGGTAAAGCTACCCCGTGACGGGGTGAAGCTACCACGTGACGGGGTTAATCTACCCCGTGACGGGGTAAAGCTACCCCGTGACGGGGTAAATCTACCCCGTGACGGGGTAAAGTAACCCCGTGACGGGGTAAAGCTACCCCGTGACGGGGTAAAGCTTCCCCGTGACGGGGTAAAGCCATCCCGTGACGGTGTAAAGCCACCCCGTGACGGGGTAAAGCTACCGCGTGACGGGGTAAAGCTACCCCGTGATGGGGTAAATCTACCCCGTGACGGGGTAAAGCTACCCCGTGACGGGGTAAATCTACCCCGTGACGGGGTAAAGTAACCCCGTGACGGGGTAAAGCTACCCCGTGACGGGGTAAAGCTACCGCGTGACAGGGTAAAGCTACCCCGTGACGGGGTAAATTTACCCCGTGACGGGGTAAAGTAACCACGTGACGGGGTAAAGCCACCCCGTGACGGGGTAAAGCTACTCCGTCACGGAGTAAAGCTACTCCGTGACCTAGTAAAGCTACCCCGTGACGGGGTAAAGCCACCCCGTGACGGGGTAAAGCTACCGCGTGACGGGGTAAAGCTACCCCCTGACGGGGTAAAGGTACCCCGTGACGGAGTAAAGCTACTCCGTGACGGAGTAAAGCTACTCCGTGACGGAGTAAAGCTTCTCCGTGACGGAGTAAAGCTACTCCAACATGGAGTAGCTCTACTCCATCATGGAGTAGCTCTACTCCATCATGGAGTAACTGAAATACAAAGCCAAACTTACCCTTCTTAACTCATATGTTTCTGTTACAGACAGTTCATTTTCGAGTATGAAAAATTATTAATTTTGGACTGAAAAGCAAAGCCAAACTTACGCTTCTTAACTCATGCGTTCCTATTACCAAAAGTTCGGTTTCGAGTGCGACAAATTATCAATTTTGAACTGAAATACAAAGCCAGAGTTACCCTTCTTAACTCATGTGTTCCAGTTACAAACAGTTCATTTTCGAATATAAAAAATTATTAATTTTGGAACGAAATACAAAGCCAAAGTTACCCTTCTTCACTCATGTGCTTCTATTACCAAAAGGTCGCTTTCGAGTGCGACAAATTATTAATTTTGGACTGAAATACAAAGCCAAACTTACCCATCTTAACTCATGTGTTCCTGTTACAAACATTTAGTTTTTGAGTGCGAAACGTTTTTAATTTTAGACTGAAATACAAAGCCAAACTTACCCTTCTTAACTCATGTGTTCCTGTTACAAACAGTTCATTTTCGAATATAAAAAATTATTAATTTTGGAATGAAATACAAAGCCAAAGTTACCCTTCTTAACTCATGTGCTTCTATTACCAAAAGGTCGCTTTCGAGTGCTACAAATTATTAATTTTGGACTGAAATACAAAGCCAAACTTACCCATCTTAACTCATGTGTTCCTGTTACAAACATTTAGTTTTTGAGTGCGAAACGTTTTTAATTTTAGACTGAAATACAAAGCCAAACTTACCCTTCTTAACTGATGTGTTCCTATTACCAAAAGTTCGTTTTCGAGTGCGACAAATTATTATGAATTTTGGACTGAAATACAAAGCCAAATTTACCCTTCTTAACTCATGTGTTCCTGTTACAAACAGTTCATTTTCGAGTATCAAAAATTATTAATGTTGGACTGAAATACGAAGCAAAACTTACCCTTCTTAGCTCATATGATCCTATTACCCAAAGTTTGTTTTCGAGTGCAACAAATTATCAATTTTTGACTGAAATACAAAGCCAAACTTACCCCTCTTAACTCATGTGTTTCTGTTACAAACAGTTCATTTTCGACTATGAAAAATTATTAATTTTCGACTGAAATACGAAGCCAATGTTACCCTTCTTAACTCATGGGTTCCTATTACCAAAAGTTCGTTTCCGAGTGCGACAAATTATTCATTTTGGACTGAAATACAAAGCCAAAGTTACCCTTCTTAACTCATGTGCTTCTATTACCAAAAGTTGGTTTTCCAGTGCGACAAATTATTCATTTTGGACTGAAACACAAAGCCAAACTTACCCTTCTTAATTCATGTGCTCCTATTAGCAAAAGTTCGTTTTCGAGTGCGACAAATTATTAATTTTGGACTGAAATACGAAGCCAATGTTACCTTCTTAACTCATGTGCTTCTATTACCAAAAGTTGGTTTTCCAGTGCGACAAATTATTCATTTTGGACTGAAATACAAAGCCAAAGTTACCCTTCTTAACTCATGTGTTTCTGTTACAAACAGTTCATTTTCGACTACGAAAAATTATTAATTTTCGACTGAAATACGAAGCCAATGTTACCCTTCTTAACTCATGGGTTCCTATTACCAAAAGTTCGTTTTCGAGTGCGACAAATTATTCATTTTGGACTGAAATACAAAGCCAAACTTACCCTTCTTAGCTCATGTGTTCCTATTACAAATAGTTCATTTGCGAGTATCAAAAATTATTAATTTTGGACTGAAATACGAAGCCAATGTTACCTTCTTAACTCATGTGTTTCTATTACAGTGGCGGCTCGTGGCTTGAAATTATGGGGGTGCTGCAGCTTTCGAAATATACTTACATACCAGTAACGATCCTTGATATTTTTAAGGCGCCTTTTATTTAATTTAAGGTGCCTTAAATAAAACAAAACAAATCGAAATTTTACTCAATTTATAAAAAAAATAAGCTTACTGGAAAATGAAATAAAAAGAATTTTTATTTAAATATAAAATCCATTCTGCGATTTTTAACTTCACAAAATTTTTCGATCACCTGTTAACACTGGAGCAGCCTTGACCGTATTCGCAGTGATGTTGCAATCAAGTTGGAAATACGAACTATTTATTATTTAATATTCCTGTTTATATTACACATACCGTCGCCCAAGACGTCCTTGCACAATGATGACATCACCTAGTTTTTTCGTGGTATTCAGACGTATTATTGTTTTTGTTGGATCGGATGTCCAAGAGCTCAACGGCATGATGCATTAATGCTGAGATGCTGCCCAGATAAGCAGCGTTCGGACTACTTTTACCATGTATTATTAAAACAAACAAATCGCGGCGGAATGTGCACCGAATGTACTACGTTTCTGACACTGCTACATTTCTCAGCGCTCTGAATGGAATCTACAGCTTCGGTTTAAATAATTCCTTTTAAAAGCGGTTTAATTAATTAAATTTATGTAATAATTATGCAAAATATTGAATGATTGTTATATTATTGATATTTTCAAGTACAAATTTAATAGGTAATTAATTTCCGTACTTTGTTCTGGGGGTGCTGCAGTGTCGCAGCGCTTATGGACCAGCCGCCACTGTTCTATTACCAAAAGTTCGTTTTCGAGTGCGCCAAATTATTCATTTTGGACTGAAACACAAAGCCTAACTTACCCTTCTTAATTCATGTGCTCCTATTACCAAAAGTTCGTTTTCGAGTGCGCCAAATTATCAATTTTGGACTGAAATACGAAGCAAAACTTACCCTTCTTAGCTCATATGTTCCTATTACCAAAAGTTTGTTTTCGAGTGTGACAAATTATCAATTTGTGACTGAAATACAAAGCCAAAGTTACCCTTCTCAATTCATTTACTTATTTATTTATTTATTTAAAACCTAACCTAACTAACAACAGTTAAGTTAAGTTACTGATATAACGGGCCACCCCGTGACGGGGTAAAGCCACCCCGTGACGGGGTAAAGCCACCCCGTGACGGGGTAAAGCTACCCCGTGACGGGGTAAAGGAACCTCGTGACGGGGTAAAGCTACCCCGTGACGGGGTAAAGCCACCCCGTGACGGGGTAAAGCTACCCCGTGACGGGGTAAAGCTACCCCGTGACGGGGTAAAGCTAACCCTTGACGGGGTAAAGCCACCCCGTGACGGGGTAAAGCCACCCCGTGACGGGGTAAAGCTACCCCGTGACGGTGTGAAGTCATTTTCTATATAGATTCTTTTACCTTTTTTTTAATCCTTTTCCTTTTATTTATTTCGTCCGTCAAGTAATCGTCGCTGTACATTTTTATGATTTCTTCTCAATATTTGGTGTATTTATGCGTACTATATTTTAATATTTTCGATAAGAGGTTGACCCGGATCAACTCCGCGGACGTCGCACTCTTCACACAGCTGATTTACCTAAATTTTCTCTCTATGCTCATCCTACTTATATGCGTGTACCATAATAATTGTTTCTTCTTGAGTTGGTTTATAATTTTATCTTGCTTTAGTTCCTCGTATATGGCATCGTTTCTGATTCTATCAAATTTGGTGACTCCTATTATTCCTCTCATAAATTTCATTTCCATTGATCTGATCTTCTTTTCTTGCGTTGCTGTAATTGGCATTGCTTCCATGTCGAACATTATCATTGGCGGGATTAAGGTGTTGTAAACTCTAATTTTGCCTTCTCTCGATATTTCCTTCTTCCTTAGTATTGTTTGGTTTATTGCATAATATACACTGTTAGACTTATTAATCTTGTTTGCTATATCCATGTCCATTCTTCCATCGTTTGTTAATTTTGTTGCTAGATATTCCATCACTTCTACTTGCTGTATTTCTTTTTCATTACACGTTAATCTGAGTTTATCTTTTGCTTCTTTGGATCCGCTCACCACCATTGCTTTAGTTTTAATTGTATTTATTTCCATCTCCATTTTGTTTATTTCACTAGTCCATATGTTAAGGTTTTTCTGTAGTTTGTCTTTATTGTCCGCTATTAGGATGATATCGTCGGCGTATAGCAAGGATTCTATCCAGATTGGTCTCATTTTATAATGTCCTACTTGTGTTTGTGTCGTTTTTGCTCGGGTGTTTGATCAATACAGATTATGAACAGTAAAGGGCTCAAAGAGTCTCCCTGTTTTATTTCCTTCTTTATTTCAAAACTTTGGGAAGTTTGTCCCATTAATTGTACTCTTCCGTATACCTTGTTGTAAATGCTTTTGACTATTTTTTATCAATTTTGTTGTTACTCCTAGTTGCTCCAGGCTTTTCCATATATGTTTGCGTTTTACTGAATCAAAAGCAGATTTTAGGTGTATAAATACAAAGTATATTTTGGTTCCACTGTTTATTGCTATATCTATTAATTTTCTTATCACGTGTATGTGGTCTGCTGTTTGTTTCGTTTCCCAGAAGGCTGTTCATCCTCCAGTTTATTTGATATTTGTTTTCTCAGCTTGCCATCCACTATTCTCGTGTATATTTTGTATATTGCTGATGATAAACAGATTGGCCTATAATTATCGCAGTTGTTTGTCTGTCTTTTCTTGTGTATTGGTAGTATGTAGTTCATCTTCCAGTCATCGGGTATTTCATTTTGATTCCATGCCATTTTACATTTGTCCCACACCCATTCTACTACTACTTCTCCCCCATATTTAATCATCTCTGGATATATTTGATCTGGTCCACCACTTTTTCCTATTCTAGTTTTACAGATGGCCTTTTCCACCTTTTCTTTCGTTATTTCGCTCTCATCCAGTTCTTCTGTTTCTTCTACTAGATCTTGTATTTCTTCCTCTCCGAATTTTTCTGTGTAGTACTCTTTCCATGCTTTTGTTATATTTTGAATGTCTGTTTGAGCTTCTCCATTTTTGTCATTTATTGCGTTTATTTCCTTAGTACTTTTACTTCTTAGTGATTTTATTTTTCCCCAGAATCTTCTGTTGTTGTTCAAATATAAGTTTTGTAATTCCTCCCCAAAATTTTCCCAGCTTTTTCTTTTGGCTTCTTTCACTTCCTTTTTGGCTTCATTTCTTTGTGTAATGTATTTCGTGTAGTTTTCTTGATTCTTAGTTTTGATGTACCTCCTCCATGCTTCTTTCTTCTTCTTTATTTTTTCTTTCACCTCTTTGTTCCACCATCTTGTTCTCCGTTTATTTTGTTTTATTGCGGATATGCCACATATTTCTTCTGTTTTGGTTATTATTATTTGTTTAAATGTATTCCATTTGTCATTTAATGTTCCTCCATTTGCAGTTACTGGTTTTTCAAATATATACTTTAATTCTTTTCTGAATTTTTCCTGTATTTCTGGGTTTCTTTTCTATTCTGACTTTGTAGTATTCTTTCTTTTCTTCTCCTATTTGGCCTTGATCGCTTATTTCTGCTGTTAGTAATCTATGGTCTGTCATTAACTCTGCTTTTTCTTCTACTTCTATATTCTCGAAGGAGTTTTTAATGTTTCTGGTGAATGTTATATAATCTATTACACTTCTTGCTTCTCTTCCTAGTGCTTCATAAGTATATCTGTGTTCCAATGGATGGCCAAAAAAGGAGTTTCCCAAAAACAATTCGTTTTCAATACAGAATTGTATTAGTCTTTTAACATTCTTATTTCTTACGTTTTCGCCAAATTTTCCAATTACTTCTAGTTCTTCTTGATTTTCTATATTTGTTCCAATCCTGGCATTCCAGTCCCCCATTACAATTATTTTACTATATTGTTCTTTTATGTTATCGATTACTTCCTGAATTTCTTCCTAGAATTTATCCATTTCCTCTTCTTTCGTTCCTTCTACTGGTGCATAGACTTGTACTATTGTTAGTGTGCAGTCCAGCTTGATCTGTATATAGATAATTCTTGAGTTGTATGGAACCACTTTAGTTACTTTAAGTTTTGGTCTTTCTGATACAATTATTCCTACCCCTTCTTTGTTATCTTCTTCGGGGTTTACTCCCGAGTAGTATAAGATGTACCCTTTCATATTGTTCTTCGCCCTCCGGCTAGAAACACTCAATTTTCATGCGTATAAATCGCCTGGAAAATGCTATTTGCCGGACTAGTCCAGAAAGTAAAATTAGGATTTTTGATTGGTGGCGCTGAACCGAACTGACTCCGCCCTATCATTGCTACGCCCATTGTCACGCCCAGAAAAATAAATTCCCTAGAAAAATAAATTCTCTAACGTCAAATATTTGAATAAAAAATGATTTTTTATAATTAACGTATTTTTATCGGCCGAAAAAATATTGTGTATCACACGCCTAGAAACTGCTTTGCAAGTTCTCGTACTTGCAAAGTGACAGTTTCTAGCCTTGTGATACAAATAACTATTTCCTACCTTGTCCCTTCTTGCAACTTTCACTTAAGCCTAAAATCTCTGTATTAAATTTGTCCATTTCTTCCACGATTTCTTATGTTGTCTTTTACTCCAATTGTTGTCTTTCTTTTGAGGTTTTTATTTTATTCCTTTGTTTCGTTTGTGTTTAGATCCATAAAAGTTAAATTATTGTTTATTTTGGTTGTGTTTTGGTGCATTAGAGATAAATTGCTGTTTGTTTCAGTTATATTTAGTTTAATTTTTGTTTGTTTCAGTTGTGTTTAGTTCCTTATTACTGGTATTTCAGGTGGTAAGGAAGTAGCAACCTTTCTCTTCTCTAGTGGCCAATTTTTTGAGAAGAGCTGCATTATTTTTTCTCAATTCACTACCGGAGGAGTTGCGTGTTTCATCATCAAAGCCTATGGATTCATCACTTTTTAAGTCATTTAACAGTTTTTTGCTTCTGAATTTTCCTTGTTCCTGGTTTGATTTGTACTTTGTGGTAGGGCTGCTAATAGTGTTTGCTGCCATTTCGTATTTTTGACCTTTCAAACTGGTCTACGGTTTAGTTTTTTTAAGTCTCTTTCACTTTGTTCGGGTGATGCACTTTCTTCTGATCGGTTCCTCTTCTTATTTTCCGTCTTTTCTTCTTGTTTCTTTTCTTCATCATTCTCTATTGTTTTCTCATATTCTTTGTGACGTCGACTTAATTTGGCGATGCACAAAGCAAATCCACAAAATAAAAAGAAAAATAAAATTAAAAAAATAATAAATGGGGAAGTAACAATGCTACACTTTATTTCGGTTACGTTGGTTACAACGACACGTTGACCAAAAGCCTGCCGACTAACCAGTGGTGAGGGGCGAGGTCCACTATTTAACAAAAGGGCGCCAGATTCATAAATCATAAAGAAGAAATAATTATCGCTAGAATTAACTCGGCCGAATCACTGCCGAGCTACAATAACTTCGCCGATGTGTCGTTAGCTGAAATACACCAAAAGATAACAGAAAAAAAAAAGCAGTAACCAGTAATAAAGTACGTGTATATATATTCTACCATATAATATCATATAATCATAATCACTGTACAAAAACAAGAGAAACAAAAAAAAAACAACGCGACAGAAATATTAATTAGAAAATATACACAAAATATCGATATAGTAATCCAAAAAGGGTAAAATATAAATGTGACGTGATAATAAACGTCTGGGTGTTCTTACAGGAAGGAAGGAGGGAATTGAATAATAAAATTACCTATCAAATTATTCGGTTAAATCAAGTCAAACACCAAAGGTGGGCAAGCGTAGCCTTACAATTACGGCTTCAAAGTTTACTTAATGATAAGGCAAATATTAAATGAAACCCCTGAGCTGTAAGCGCTTACTAAAATCCTACAAAGGTCCCTGAGAACGTCAACAGCGTCCTATAAAAGTATTGAATGCAAAATTACAAAATGCTTGCGGTACCCCTTCACATTAAATATTAATAAAAATAAGGGTATCAAGGAAGTACTTTGGTAAATTATTAAATAATGGTAATTAAAGGTGAACCAAATAATGAGAGTATGAACTAAATGCCTCACAATCTATATATGAATGTACTAATTAATTAGGCAAGGTTAAGAATTAAATTTGAATCTTTAAAATTAATGTTAATACGGTACTTGTAAATCTAATAAATATGGACAGCCGTAATCACACGTTTAAAAGTTGTCTAGCAACGATAACACTGGCGTGAACTGATAGGTAGTTAGCGGATCGAACTGCAGTAATCGGAATCGCAGGGTCGAAGCTAACCCCAGAAATAAAATAGATGGAACGAGCTAACCTTTAGAACACGAGGTTTTGACAGATGTTCGCTCCTGAGATCCTAGTTGATAACCTGACGTCTCTGGAGAAGATTCCGTACCAATGTATCTTCGTAAACTAATTCCAACAGTCATTTATTTATGCTTCAAATACCACGTGCACGGCCGGGCAGGTGTTTGATAAAGCGAATTTTTGAATGCTTCGCGTTCAAGGTAACTCAGAATTCGGACGAGTAATAAAAAGGCTAAAAGAATCACAATTGCCTGAGTACAAATTAGATACAAAGAGGAAGGAAAATAATCTCACCTTAAAGATCTTGGACGCCTTATCGAAAGAGAGCATCGAAGGCTCATGTGGTACTATAACCTCAGCCCACTTTGATCCATTAATATTTTAATGAAAAATTGCAGATATAAACATCCACCACACAATAACACCTCAAAATATATATATTTTCTGCAATACTTGTCCAGATTAAATCCATGAACCCATAAATTTATGGCAGTATGTAAAAATACTTCGCGATTCAATCAGAACTCGGTGATGGCTGTAGTTAAAGTGAAAAGAAAACGAACTAGCTTTTCAAGATCACCCAAGGCCTCCCACAATCAAATACTCTAGTACCAAAACTGACGTTATTAAATTCAAAATTTTGCAAAAGTGCAGGCTAGGCCACCAATATATCTAACGCTGTAAGAACTTAGTATACTCTAGCAAAACTGATTATAAGCTAAAAATGAAACCGTTACATCTTCTATTTGTTGGAGATTGTAAGCCTCGCCATTTACTATCAATTCGTTATGTTTTAAGTACGCTCTGTGTCCCATTTCCCTTGCTTTCTTCATATGTACCACCAGTTCTTTTCTTTGCTGTTGTACTTCCTTCGAATAGTCTTCAACTATTGATATTTTTGCTTCTTTATGAATCTGTTTTGTTGCTTTTAGTATTTCAATTTTTTTTGTTTCGTGAATTTAGTTCTATCATTATTGGTCTATGATTGCTGTTATTTGACTTCCCCAATCTTCTGATCTCTTGTACTTCTGTTTCCATATTTATATTTATTCCCATTTCTCTTAACAATACTCTAACTTTATCCTTCATTTCTAATTCCCCTTCTTTACTTGACTTTTTTAACCCAAATATTACTAGTTTCTTTTTTCGTAATTGTTTATCTAGGTAGTCTAGTTTTTTTTTTCGCCCTCCGGCTAGAAACACTCAATTTTCAGGCGTATAAATCGTCTGGAAAATGCTATTTTCAGGCCTAGGCCTGAAAGTAAAATTAGGATTTTTGATTGGTGGCGCTGAACCGAACTGACTCCGCCCTCTCATTGCTACGCCCATTGTCACGCCCAGAAAGATAAATTCCCTAGAAAAATAAATTCTCTAACGTCAAATATTTGAATAAAAAATAATCTTTTATAATTAACGTATTTTTATCGGCCGAAAAAATATTGTGTATCACACGCCTAGAAACTGCTTTGCAAGTACTCGCACTTGCAAAGTGACAGTTTCCAGCCTTGTGATACAAATAACTATTTCCTGCTCGGCAATACACATCTCTAATTTGTTATTTTCTTTTTTCAGTTCCTGATTTTCTTTTTTAAGATTGTTTATTTCTGTTTGTATATTGTCTAATTTATTTTCGATGCGTTTTTCTCCTTCTTCGACTCTGTTCAGTGCCTCAAGTTTTCTATTTAAATCTTCTAGAATTTTTTTCATGTTTGAAACTACTTTTTAAAGGGAGTACCGTAAAGCGGGGTGACTGGAAAAAAAATTTGGGACTTTTTGTTTTTACAAAAAAATGCTCTTTGCTTCTGAGTAACGAGGGGTGGTGGTAAAAGTGCGTATCGATCGCATGGGCTGCAATGCCAAAGGGCCCAATCATTTTGGCAAAATAAATTTTTTTTTACCGGTGAAATGAAAAATCGTTGTTTTCTTATCTGTTTTACAAGTTTGACTGCTAACGGGTGACATGAAAAATATATATAGAAAAAAAACAGTTTTACCGTTTTTTCAGCCCTATATTTACATCCTTCTTTGAAATAATGGTATTTTAAAGAATAAAAATTTATTTTCTCTCAAAAAATACATAGGTAAAAAATGAAACAGTTTTATAATTCTCAAAAAAAAAACACTTAAAAATTATATTCAAACACCCTTTGGCATAAATTCAACAAACAATAAGATCTTCAAAATTGGTGGCCTAGAAACTGGAAGCCTCCTCGTCTTAGTTTTAAAACGGGAGCAAGTCTCTACTTTATCTCCTCATGCTGCACCAACGATAAATCTTCTGCATCGGGGAAAACAAAGGCGTCTTTTATTTTTTGGCTTGCTCTTAAGAAAGAGCACCAATATTTTCTTTCGTCTTCTTTGACGGATACAATTCTTGCAATGAATTTCTTCTTCACGCCTTTTGTTCTCCCCAATTCGACAATAATAAAGTCTTCAGCCTTAACTTCAGTAAATAATACTGCGGTATCACAGTGTGTTTCATCAGTTCCATCAAAATTCTCGTTTTCCAATAATTCGGAATCGCCGCTATCTGATAGATTGTCAGATGCTTCGAGATCTGTATCACCGCTATCCCAAGGGTGATGCTTCTTTGCCAGTCTTATAGGTTTTACTATGTCAGCAGCAATTTCAGAATGCTGGTCTGCAACTTCGCCATTTAAGTCTGAAAAGTCAGAATCAGAGCTATCATCTGGCGCTGGTCGTTTTCGTTGCGGCTTTCTACCAGATTGTTTTGCTGGACGTTTTGAGGTGCTAGGGGTGTCTATATTTTCAATATTTTCGGCCGAGACACTTTTTCCTGGTGCGACGTTGACCTTCTTCTTCTTTCCTCTCACTGGTGCATCGGATTTTCCATATCTGACCTCTTTAAACATTGCTGTCAAAGTTGTAACCATTGCTTGAGCTGTTTCGCCAGGGTCTGGATCACTGTCGGTTGGTAATCTCTTCAAGACCTGTTGTTGGTCAAGTGGAAAGATACCCGTGCCTCGAAACCCAGCAATAATATTGTCAGATATTTTTTCTTGCAAACTTTCGATAGACTTTCGTAGCAGGCGTGGAAAAACGTCTTTCCTAACAGCGCCCTTATTGCGAGTTTTCAACTTTTTCACTTGTCTCTCCACTTCTTCTTCATGGGGGCAAACACGGCCACATCAAGTGGCTGTGTTAGGTGTGTGCTGTTGGGAGGTAAAAAGACGAATCTTATGTCGTTTTCAATGCACTTTTGTATCACAGGAATTGTGAGATGGTAGGCGAGATTGTTTCCCACTAAAACTTTTGAACCCCTTGGTAATTTCCGGAAATAGGGAAGTGCCATTTCCATAAACCACTCTGTAAATAAATTTGCATCGAACCATCCAGAGGAACTTCTGTTATATCTGGCATGCAGGGGGCCATCTTCCATCCAAGTTCGCCATATGTGTTCTGCTTTGTACACAATGTAAACTGGCAATAAAACGCCGGAAGCTGTACCTACCATCACTGAAGTCGCCGATTTGGAAGTGTCCATCACTTTCTCTGCTCTTTTAGAAGTGCGTCTAACTACAACTTTGTTCCTGCCTGGGTCGTCGGTAAAGTTGGTTTCATCAAAATTCACTATGCATTCAGGTAAAACGTTTTGTAGACTAACTTCCAAGTTGTCAAAAAATTTGTTAATATCTTCAGGTGACACTTTTGCTCTGCTCGATTTTATTGATTGAGATCTTCTTTGGGCGATAATTTGATGACGTTTTAAGAAACCCTCATACCAATGTTTGCCTGGTCGATTGTTTTTAAATTTTGCATTTGTCAATCCAAGTTGTTGCATATAACCGGCAACCATTTCCTGTATTTTACTCATTTCCATGGCGTAACCCCAATCAGCAGCGGCCAATATAGCCTTAACAATTACATTTTCGAGGTTTTTTGAGAGGACAGGTTGACCACCTGGTGTTTTTGGGTGTAAACCCTTGGCCTTTCGATATATCGTAACAAACGGTATTTCATACTCCTCGGCAACTTGATGCAATGTCTTACCTCCCCTTTTGTAAGTTTCTACATAATCGTGGTATTTGCGACTTCCTGCCTTCCGTTGGTAAACACGACCCATTTTTCAATTCGCCCCAGAATGTTGTTGAAAAATAAATCACCCACTGCCCTGTGAAAGACATGGAGGCAGAAGTGAGGTTATTTTCGTAATGCACACATACGAGGCTTTTAGGAAAAAAATGTAAGAGATATGCATATAAGCTACAGTAGGCTATAGAGATGTAAGTGTACGGCGTTGAAAAATTCCATTTTTTCTTACCTGATTTTGAGTCGCTTACATGTCACTATCTGGAGACCATGCCATTAAATCGCATATGCAACAGTAAGAATGGAACCTGTTTTATCGCAAATCACGATTATGGTAGACTTTTCTCTCGGGCACTAGATGTAGCGATTTTTTTTTTCGAAGCACGGTAAAAGTCCCCCCGTTTTACGGTACTTCAAAAAAACTATATTATAATTACATTATTCATTTATTATATCAGTCACATTTACATTATAATTCGCGTAGTTACAGTAAAAAACGATCGTCATAAAATATGTATATTACATTAAAAATGTAAAAATCTGTAAAAAGCAAGATACTTAGAATGACATAAACACATTCAAAATATCTTGTAAGGCGTTGTCGTCTTAGTTATTCATTTTAGTTTTGTAAATTCAATGTCCCAAAATAAATAAACACACATCACAATATAAAATAATTAATAAAATTATACCTAACAATAAATATTAGTCTCTTAACTAAAGCATACCAACACAAAACCAAATACGATTTTCAAGTGTACAAATAAAATTATCTCTACGAAAGAAAATACTGAATTACATTATTTAAAGCATTTTAAAGGTATTTCTATATTCTGCATTACCATAATAAAAGCGAGTGGCAATTTTTATAGTTACCTTTAGGCGTATACAGTAATACAAAATATAAAACGGTTAAATTATACTGTAAATATAAAATTTATACATGTTTATATACAATAATGAAAATGAGATTTTTTTATTAAACATGTAACAACAATTGTGATTTTAGATGACTGTGTTCAAATCATTCTTACACTGAGCAAAGTGACATTTGTCTATATTATATTATATATAGTTTAAAAGTTAAAATATACATTAACTAAAAGTGTTATTAAATATTTAAATAAAAATCATTTTTACTTAATTCACATTAGCATTCAATTCCTCTCATTCTATGGCAATAAAAACTTGATTTTTAAACGTATACAAAAATACGGCAAGAATATTGAAAATTTCATTTGTACAAAATCATCATTTCTTAATCTTAAACCAAGTAGCTGCTTAAACAATATAATAAAAATTGTACGATATACGCCATCATACTATGCTAGTTTCTATATTCATGATAGATACCATCATAAATATACAATCGATAAAAGTATATAACATGCTTTTCATCAAAGCAGTCTTCGTGTTATTATATACTACTTTTGTATTACATCAAGCAATCAAGTGCTAATATTATTTTGTGATATTCTAATTATACAAAGAAAATCAACTCTTGTGATGCTTTAAATTAACAAAAAATACGATTTTGTACAAACGAAACTATTTTGTTTGAGCCTCTTTTCTTAAAAAAACGAAAAAGAAAATAATAACAACAGGTATAACAATTATAGTGATCTATTAACGACGGCTTTGCAATAGGGATGCAATAAAAAATTAATTTAAAAAATAATTATCGCTATCGTATTATCTTCAGTTATATACTTAAAACATAATTAACATTTAGATCGTAAATCTTAAGTACCCTCGTAAAAAAAACGAATAAATCTATTTCGTTTGTAAATAGAATTAGCCATTTTAAAATTAAGAAACTATAAAATAAGTGGCTGCCTTTTTTGTACATTTTTATATAATGGGACTAGATTGGAAGGATTTTTTTCCTTTAATATGTATATCGTATATTACTATCGAATATACCTACACAAAAAACTATAAAAATAAAATTTGGAGTTTACGCGGGTTGATAAGTTCAGAGCAAGCAATAGGAAGGAACCCTGTATAATAAATAATTAAAATAAAGTAAGAAAATAATGAAAAACTATATCATAAAGAAAATTGTAGAATGATTTCGTATAAACCCTGTTGTTGTTGTTGTACTTAAGATTTAAAATCTAAATACGATGGCCGTTAGTAGTTCGTTACATCAGTGTTACAATAGGAATACGTATCAAATATGGCATAGAACTGTAGGCCTCGCTAATAATTTGTACCAAAATTTACACTTATTCTGCATTTAGTCATGTCAATGTTCATCACAAAGCACTACACTGAGATTCATAAATATTTTAATAATATCAAAAAACATTCTTCGAATTAGAGATCTAAGTTCATGTTTGGCGCTTATTTAAAAATTTAAAAAACCATTTTAAGTAAAATTTCAGTACTTTAATTTGTATAAATTACACAATTAGAACCGCACATTTTTAAATGTTTTAGAGTTCAATCACAGTTTAAAATTAAATGGTAAAAAAATTAAAATATATATTCACCCACTTGTGAAGTTTAAATATTTAACGTAAATTCTTGTATTAAAAAATAAAATCAGACTTTGTTTTAATTTAACACTCGAATTCATTCGCTGTGATAGCATTAAGCGTAAGCATTAGGCCTTCCAAGTTGGCCATTTCTTGATTCAGTTCTTCGGTAGAATGCGACGGTTGCAGTGGTTGGACTTCCTCAACTGTGTGAGGTGGCGGGTTTGAGGCACTGATTCGAGATGGAGGTGTTCCCATCGAACTACTAGTAGTTACAGGAACCTTTTTGTAAGGTGATGATGTAGGGCGAACAGTGACTTGGGGTTGGGATGAAACTGTTAAGTTACTTGAAATTATTTTTTATTCATGTTTATGGTATGGTAATTTAATGCAATATACCCTTTAGAAGTATGACTGGCCTGTAAAGAGAAGATCAAGGCCTTCTATACCTATATTTATAATACAACAACAAAGTTTTTAAATAAAATTAAATTAATAAAAATGTTGAATTTCAACTGAAATTTAAGTTTAAATAAAATATCTTTCATAGTAAAAACCATAGAGTAGTTTCAAATAGAAAAGAACCTTCTACATTATATGCACAGAAACCAAAATACATTGGGACACATCGATTGTGACAGTTAATGGGCCTCTACGATTAGTTTGGGTGTTCAGTGGCATTTATGCAAGCTTATAATTGGTTTTGTTATGAAAATTACACATAAAATCAATTCATTTTAGAACTAAAATTAAATATATCTGTTAGAAACTGTGGCTGTACATTATAGTCAAAGATTTACTGGCATTATTTTTCAAATAACGGCTGATTTATAACCTTGAAGCGAGAACAAGTAGGAAAGATTTAAGAGATGAAATTACCATCCAACAAGTAGAAGAAGTAATAAAGTAAATAAAAACTGGAAAAGCATGTGGAATAGATAAAATAGAACCAGAAATGCTTAAATACCTAGGAAAGGAAGGCAAAGATTGGCTGTTTAACATATTTAGAAGGGTTTGACAAATTGAGAAGGTACCAAGAGAATGGGAAGGGAATATTATATTGCCAATACATAAAAAAGGAGACTATACAGAGTGCCTATCCACAACGAGCTTTAAGACATTTACAAGAATTGTAGAAAAATGATAAGTAAAGTGGTGGGCAACGAACTAGACGAGCATGCAGCATACAGAGTAAGTAAATAAACAAATGACAATATACACATTATACGAAACATAATAGAAAGGAAAATAGATACTCCAAACACCAAGAAAACTGGCAATGGTAATTAAGAACGTAATTGGAAGAGTACAAATGACTGGAGAAATATCAGAGAAGTTTGAGGTGAGCAAAGGAATAAAGCAGGGGGAGAGACTCAGTCCTCTCCCGTTTGTGATATTCTTCTTCTTCTTCGCATGACTAGGATTGCTCCTGTTTGTCTGCCTCTTAATCCGTTTCTGTTGCGGTTGATTGTATATTATCTTTCCACCTTTTTGGTGGTCTTCCTACTGGTCTTCTACTATAGGGTTTGTTGTTCTTGCATATTTTTACTATTCGGTCCGGTCCCATCCTGTCTACATGTTCATTCCATTTCTTCTTTCTCGTTTTTATCCACTTGTTAATGTTTTGGATGCAACATTGCTCTCGTATGGTACTGTTTCTTTGTCTATCTCTCAACGTAATGCCTTTTATCGTTCTTAATACTTTCATTTCTACATTATTAATCTTCTGTTTTGTTTTATTCGTGTCTGCCCTTGTCTCCGCTGCGTAAGTTAGGATTGGTCTCATAGTTGTCTTATATACCCTCATCTTGCTTTCTGTGGTCATATATTTATTCCTCCATATGGTTTCCCTTAGGCAGCTACTAACTCTCGTCGCTTTGATTGCTTGCCTCGTTACCTCAGCTGTCAGATTTCTTTCGCTGGTGATTTCAATTCCTAGGTAGTTAAACGTCATGACCTGTTCTATGCTTTTTCCCTCTATTTCCAGTTTGCATCTACGTGGTTCCTTACTGATTACCATACATTTAGTCTTTTCCGCTGAAATTTTCATGTTATATGTCCCTGCTGTCACATTAAAGGTATGGAGTTGTCTTTGTAGGTCGTCTTCATTGTCAGCTATCAGTACCGCGTCATCAGCGTAGCATACTGTAGTGATTTTATGAGCTCCCATTCTGTATCCTTCTCGTTTTTTTACTTCGTGAATTATTTGATCCATTATCATGTTGAATAGTAGCGGGCTAAGTGAGTCCCCTTGTCTTATTCCTCCCTTTAGGTCTATGTATTTTGTTTCCCCTCTTGGCATTCTGACTTTTGCTCTATTATTCACGTTTATTTCTTTAATTAATTCTATTATCTGTTGTTCTATTTGCTGTATTTCTAGTAGGTTCATAATATCATTCCGTCTTACCCTATCGAAGGCGCTTTTTAGGTCCACGAAGCACATATATGCGGGCTTGTTGTATTCGATGGACTTTTCAACTATTTGTCGGATAATAAAAGTAGCATCAATAGTGCTGCGGTTCTTTCTAAAACCTTGTTGTTCTTCCGCCATATCTATTTTTCCTTCTATCTTATCCTTTATTATTGCCGTTAATAGTTTGAAAGTACTATTCATTAAGCTGATGCCCCGTTTGTGATATTGATAGACAGAATAATAAAAAACACCAGAGAAAGAACCAGCAAACAAACAATAATAGGCTACAATAAACTGGAACCAGTAAAAGTTGATAACTTATTATATGCAGATGATATAGTACTTCTAGCAGACACACAAAAAACTGAAAGAACTTGTTAAAATATAGAATATAGAAAATATGAAGTTGGAAATATATATAGTTATAATCTAAACCTTATGGACCCTAAGGTGTAAGGTAATACACAGATAAATAACGTTTTATTTCACTATTTAGTCTTTCAGTCCATATACTAATTTTCTCCACTTCATCTTGCCTCTAGCCAGTCTTTTAGCAGCTTCTTTCGTTATCCCTCTTCTCTGTAAAGCTTGTTCAATATTGTCCTCTCAAGTTTTTGGTGGCCGTCCTCTTTTCTTCCTTTTCTACATTCTTGCTTGCCACACTTTTTTTACTTGTCTTCTGTCCTCCATCCTTGTTAAGTGTCCATACCACCTTAACTGGCTTCTTTCTACTCTCTCCGCTACAGACACTACCCCCAGCTCTTCCCTCACATCAACATTCCTAATTCTATCCATTCTTGTTATCCCTAGAATTTCTAAGCTTTGTACTTTATTTTTCCATTTATTTGTAAAAATCCAACTTTCACATCCGAAGGTTAGAATGGGTACAAATATCGCATTGTAAACACTTATTTTTGTTCTTCTTGTGATATCTTTTTTATTGATCAATGCATTTTGCACTGAATAGTACATATTTGCTGCGCTTTGTATTCTCACTGTATATTTCATTTCTTGATTTCATTCATTGTTAATGTGTACACGCAAATATTTAAATATTTCGGTCTGTTCCAGTTTCTTCCCATTTACTTCTATATTAATTGCTGTCTGTTGTACTTCTACCCCCATTATTTTTGTCTTGTCTTCACTTATTTCTAAATTCCTTTCTTTAAATGCTTTATCCCATATTTCCAGATTCTGTTGTAATTCCCTTGGACTACTCGCAAACACCACTATATCGTCAGCAAATGCACAAGCTTCTATCCATTCTGGTGTTAGGTGTCTATGTCCTATATATAATTTCGATGAGTTTGTTTTTATTTCTCTTATAATATCGTCCATCACCACGTTAAACAGTACTGAGCTTAATACCCCTACCTGTCTCAAGCCTTCCTCAACTGTGAATTCCTCCGAGTGTCGATTGTCTGCTCTTATGTAGTTTCTCGTTTTGTTATATAGACTCATTATTGCTCTTCTGAACTCTCTATTCACATTTCTTCTTTCTAGGCTTTCTCTTACTATTTTCCTTGGTATCCTATTGAATGCCTTGACTAGATCTATAAATGCCATGTACACGTTGCGTCCTGCTCTTCTGGCTCTCTCTATTACCTGTTTAACCGTAAAGATGTGGTCTTGAATGCCTCTTCCCTTCCTGAACCCGCTTTGTGGTTCTTCTAACTGTGTTTCCACCTCCTTCTTCAATTTCCTTTCCAGAATTCTCTCGTATATCTTGGAAACCGTACTCAATAGATTAATGCCTCTGTAATTCCCACATTTTTCTTTATCTCCTTTCTTGAAGATTGGCACTATAATGCCAATCTCCCAGTCTTTCGGTATATTCCCCTGTTTACATGGCCTGTTATGGTATATCTATCAGTAGCAAAAGAGGGATATTTGCCTAGGTTTTTTAGCATTTCAGCAATGATGCGATCATGTCCCGCTGCTTTCCCTTTCTTTAACATCTCTATTGCCTCTTCCACCTCTTTTTATTCTATTTCTGTTCCTCCCCATTGGCTTGGTATATTCTGGTGCCTTTGTTGGTGGAGTCTTCCATTGCCTTCTTTTGTGCATAGTAAGTCTTGGAAGTATTGTTTCCTGTTCTCCATGATTTCCTCTTCATCTGTTATTATACTTCCATTTTTATCTTTCATTTGTCTTATTTTTGGTTGTTGCTTCCCAACTCTTAAATTTTTAACCACTCTGTAAAATAACTTTTGATTTGCCTGATAATCTTCCTCCATTTTCCTACCGAATCCCTCCCATGCCTTTTCCTTGGCTTCTTTCACTAATTTTTGCACTTTGTTCCTCTGCTCTTTATATTGTCTCTGGCTCTCCTCTGTCCCCTTCATCAAATACATCTTCCATTTCTGCTTCTTTATTTTGATTTCCTTCTTGATATTTTCGTTCCACCATGGTGTTTCTTTGCCATTTTTGTTTATTTTCTTTGTCTCACATATCTGCTTGGCCGTTTCCATAACTACTGTTTTAAAATTTTCCCATAGTTGTTCCATACTCATGTCTTCTGTGATCCCGTTTTTGATCCTTTCCTCTGTTTTCTGTGTGAATTGTACGGCTATCTCTTTCTCTGCCAACTTATAGCATTTAATTGATTCAGTTATAGGACTCTTTATTGTCTGCTTTAACACCCTATTATCCGAAAAGTTTTCACCTATTGTTATTCTTGCCATTAGTAGAAAATGATCAGAATTTACTTCTGCCCCTCTCATAACTCTTACATCCCGAATATGTTCCCAGCATTCTCTATTTACTATCACGTGGTCTATTATAGACTTTTAGTCCCTACTTCTTACTTCCCTCGTATACCTACGTATCTCTCCATGTTCAAAAAATGAATTTGCTACTATACAATTATTTTGTACACAGAAGCCTATTATTCTTTTACCATTATTATTCCTAATCTCTTCCCCATGCCTCCCTAGTACGTCTCCTGAAGCCTGGTCTTTCTTTCCCACTCTCCCATTTAAATCACCCACAATAATCACTTTTCCATTACTGTCTTCTATTACTTCTGTCACCTTTGCCCAAAATTTTCTTTCATTTCAACTTTTTCATTCTCGTCCGGGCCATATAATACTATCAAGTAAATTTTTTCCCTATCTTCCATCTCAAAATCTAACTTTAAAATTCTTTCTGATATGCCCTCCCACTTTCTTAAATATTTCCTTGTATTTGCACCAATTATACATCCTACTCCAGCTTGCGCTCTCACCTTTGTTTTAACCCCGCTGAGTATTATTACTTGACCCTTCTCCATTTCCACTTCTTTGATTTCTGTGAGTTGGAAATAAATATAAATAAATGCAAAACTATGGTTATCAATAGGAAAGACAAGAAGGACCTAAATATAGACATTAATGGACAGAGACTGGAAAGAGTATCAGCTCATGAATATCTAGGAAGCATAATTACAGAAGATGGGAAAATCGAGCAAGACATAGCCAACCGAACAAGAAAAGCTAACAATATATATTACGCAATACATAACACTATACTAGGGAAAAGAGAAATAAATAGAAACACAAAACTAAAAGTATATAACGCAATATTTTTACCTACAATAACCTATGCAAGCGAATCATGGACATTACAAAACAAACACGAGAAAAGCATTACGGCAGCGGAAATGAAGGAAAAACCAAGTGGGACAGAAAGAGAAACGAAGAAATAAGACAAATAATAGATCAGGAACCAATCATCACGAAAATTGAGAGAAAACAGTTAAATTGTTATGGTCACATTGTAAAAATGAACCAAGACTCTATAGTCAAAAAGGTAGTGGAAGCAAATAATACAAATAAAAGGAGACCAAAAAAATTAGATGGAAAGAATAGAGAAACTGGGAGGCAAACAAGGTAGAACACTGAAAGAAATGAGGGAGCCAGCCATGAACCGAAAAGCATGGAAGGAATGGCTGAAATAGCAAAAACACATCTGACGCTTTGTAGCGCAAAAGGATCCTGAGAAGAAATTCCCTTTAGGCTACATAGTCATTGCAGTTGCTATTAATGTTGTAGTCCGAAGTACATAAATAGCAATTTACAAACTTAAAGTTTGTGTATTTAGAAAAACAAGTGCTTACGCATGGCAATACATAACCTCAATAGTTATTGAAGCATTTTAAGATGAAAGAAAAAGACAAATATTTGGGGCTTTTTGTACGAGGGTCGTACTGAAATTCACGCTCAACAATTTTTTACAAATCAGAGTTTACTAACGTAGGAAAAACAACTTAATTTACAGACTTCATACTAAGTATTGAAACAGTGTGACGTTATTAGAGTCTATCATGTCACCACATGGATATTTCGTTTCATCAATGTGCTGTTATTGAATTTTTTATTAAAAAGGAAATCTTTGCTGCGGAAATTCACCAGACTTTAGTGTGCATGAGCATTAGCAGTATTAGGAGACGGGGTGAAATATTTCAAAGATGGGAACACAAGCATCCAAGATCAGTCTTATTAATGGTCGCCCTTGTACTGCTTCCATAGGACATAATACAATGTCTGTTGGGTCCCACATTTGTTGAGAGAAAACTACAAAGTTCAGAGAAAAACCATCACTCAAGACCTTCTTCAGAGATATCGAAATGAAGTAGATGATTTTTGGATGAGTATTGTGATAGGTGACGAAAGCTGGTCCCATCATTCTGGTTGAATTTCTTGATCCTAAGAAACTATAAATGTTGCTCATTATGTGGAAAAATTTAAGAAGCTCCATCATGCATTGCGTGATAAATGCCTTGGATCACGATAATGCCCTGCCTCATTCTGCTTGTCCGTCCGGTGGAAATTGAGAACCCTCCCTATAGTACCGACCTGGCATCCTTCGACTACCATCTCTTCAGTTCTGTGGCGCAACAAATGCGAGGCCAACACTATGAGACAGTGGAGGATGTCTGCCTCCAGACAGTTCTACAGCAAGAGAATTTTCAAGCTCACAGAATGGTGGGAAAACGTGTGCAGAGAAGTGTAATTGCTCTTCATTAATTTTAGCATGACCCTCATACATTTATGTTGCCCTCAAAATTAAACAAAAAGCACTTACATGTAGATATAAAGCAACGTCTATTAACAGATCAAGAAGAATTTCTGGAAACTATGAATATTACAAAAAGGTGAAAGACGATTGTGTGATGCACGTTTAGTTAAATGTATACAGCAATTGACTAAATAAATCTGTTAAAGCTTAATTTCACATTGAGCAACAATTGCAACTGCCAAATGCAACTCCCAATACCAAGTTTATAAACATCTAAAAGGTCAAAAAACAAAATTAAGGTTATAACATCTACATGTTTACAGGAAAGAGCCCTAGCAAAACTTAACCACGTCGATTTTGATGACCCCCACAGGTTCTTCTCTATTTAAAATAATTCTATAATAGTTTCACTAACTGGACAAAGTCTAATTGCATTTAGATGTAATAAAGATGAGTATCTGCATGTGTTGCTACACAAAAAAAAATTGAAAGGGCAGTGTTAGCAAAGAAATTCTAATAAGGCAAATTCTGATATCATAAACCCAAGTTTTAAACCTTATTTAAGCATATTTTTTTTTCAGTAAAAATAAAGCAGGTATAATCTTTAAATTTAGAAGTATAGATATTGTTTTTCGATTCCCTTTGCATACGACCTATATGAAGCATCAAAGCATCTAGCTATTTCTAGATTTGTATTTAAACTTTTGAACTGAACAATTCTTCTGAATTAATTTTAAAAATCATTAAGTGAATATTACTTTAATTAATTAAGTAAGAATGTTTAAATGTTTCCTAAAGCTTACCAATATGTTTTGGTTGAGGGGTACCAGGGGCTGAAATAGGAGGTGGTGCAGGAACACTAAAACTTTTTAGAGGATGTCCTTGACCTTGTAGACGTTTACCTCCTTGAGATTCTGCTAACACGCTCATACCTGGTGCATAATTACCTGATGGAGGTAAATGCGCTGCTGCAGGCGGTTGATGACTGTAAAATTAGAATTAATTTATATTCTTTAAAATGTTGCACATTTTGTTGAGAAGCAAAATGTTTACATACGACGTGTTTCAGGTAAGACGCAACATAGGGAAACACCAATGTATTTATTTAGAAAGGATCCGGGATAGCTTTGGAATATGTTTGGATTCAGTGTTCAATGTAAAGTATGATCAAAATTTCTGTTCATCAAGTATGGCCGTGGAAGTGCAAACCAACGCATTTAAAATTGGCTTACATATATTTACTTAATGTGACAGCTGTCAACAATTTTGAAGTAAATATAATGTAAGCCAATTTTAAAGGCGTTGGTTTGCACTTCCACAGCAATACTTGATAAACAGAAATTTTGATCATACTTTATATTATTGCATTTAGTTAACGCTAGAAAGAGAAGGCGTCTGTTATAGCGACAGGCGATTATTTCATTGATTATTTTTTATATCTGTCAATTTTGATAGTACCTAAAACTTTCATTTACAATAAAAATACGCAAAATGCGTAATTTTTTAAATCGCTGTTTCGGCATTCTGCATATTTTAAATTGAAGTCGCCTTATTATAACAGCACACGTAAAGAAAACGTAAGTAAATTCTAGAAAAATGTGAGGTTATGTGTACAATATTTCAGACTACCAGCAAATTATGTTTGTAATTGCCGAGTTTATATCACTAAAAACATGGAATAGTATTGAATCCTATCAAAAGAAAGCAAATGATCATCAGTCAGGTACCGAATGAACTTAAAAATGTAATGAAAATAAGAATTTGTCTAGTCAGCTGCTACAAATCTTAATGGTTCATGTAGATATATGGGTCTATGGGTGTGAAATTGGTTACATAGAGAAATACGTATAATTTGGTGAAGTACAGGATTGTTGTGCAAGAGAACCGTAACAATTATACGTTTACGTAAATAGTGATTTTAGTAAATATGTAAAGTATTAAGAGATTATAAATAATTTTTTTTCACTACTAGTATTAGAAGATGTCATTATTGACCTTATTTTCGCGCCCAGAAGATGATTTTCTCTCCTAGTGGTCAATAATTTTTTATTATTGACTACTGGTTAATAATAGAAACAATTGCTCTGCGCTCAGGTGCCTATTTTAAATATGCTTTACCCAAATGTCAATTGAAATTAACCTCTCCCCTTGTTTTCAAGCAAGGCTATTTGATTTTTGTAGATATTTAGAAATAAATATACGCATCGGTCACTTTATTTTTTATTTAAGTAAAAATGATTAATTAAAAGGAATAAAGGTGCTAGTAGTGAAAAAAATAGTATATAAACCACGGTAGAGAAGACTTTTCTCAGCCTCACAACTTATTTCCCTCCATGCTTCGCATGTCGGGAAATAATACTGCTCGGCTGAGAAAAATGTTTTCTCTACCTTGGTCTATAATATACTATTATCGTCAACCAGCATCATAATCAGGGGTGTGGTGGAGCCGGAACGCGCCGGAACGCCGTTCCGGCACTGCTTATTTTTTTACGAGAAATAAATAAGATAAAATTGTAAAATACCTCCTTAAAACAGCGCGATCTTCTTTCAAATTAATAAAAGTTCCGGCACTGCTTAATTTACGACTACACCACTGATCATAATGCTATCATTATTATAGAGAAAATCGTGCATAATATTATACTTTATGGCACTGTGCCATAAAGTTGTTATAACAACGGAATAAATAAACGTTACTTAACAACCACATCAGTCGTCATAGTAACAAATACTATTTTGTGACAAATACGTCATAATTTTATATAACCCGAATAATTATTATTTTAGCAAAAAAAACTAAATTAAATTTCTTACATAAATAATTGTAATGCTAGTCGACGATAAAATAGTATATGAAATTCGTTTATAATGCAGTATTATGGCTTTCATGAAATTATCGCATTCACTGCGTTCATGCGCTAATTTCATACATGCCATAATACTGTTCATTTTAAACTAATTTCATAATGTACTATTTTTAATTATATTGTTTTGGTATAACAACAATAATAATGAATCTATTTATAATTGTGCTTCATTGCATTGTAGGAGCAGATTCTTTAGTAACTGGTAAATTTAACAATTTGACGTTTTGTTGCTGTCAAAATTGACACATATAAAAAATAAACAATGAAATAATCGCCTGTTGCAATGACAGACGTCTTCAGTATTTCTATCTACCAATAACATAGTTGAACACTGAATCCATACATATTCCAAGGTATCGCGGATCCTTTCTAAAAAAATACATTGGTGTTTCCCTATGTTGCGTCTTACCCGAAACACCCGGTATATAACTATCCCTTTTCTTTAATTTACAAGTATTAATTATATAGTTTTAAAAGTTACCATTGTTAAATTATTACTAGGAAGTTATTGCACTCCACAGGCTATGTTAACACAAAATTTGGTTTTTAACTACATTGCATGTGCAAAAAGTAGCATAGACAGATGTTGCAACATTGTGAACCACACCAACTTCAAGCTTATTTGCATTTTAGAGTGTGCAGAAAACCGGAAAAGGCAGAAATTCAAGTTATTACTTGATCTTCAAAGAGGACTTTGACACTTTGAACAGTTAGATTTTTAACCATAACTGTCTTTTAGCTGCACCAAGCCTTATACACGCCATCGGACAGACAAAAGTGTTGTGCCCTTTTCAACAATAACATAGAAAATAACCTTCCTTAAAAAATAACATGTCTTTCTATAAAGTTCAGGTTTTAATTAATAAACTAATTACGCAATATTTTGCGGCCCCAATTTTTTTTAGTACAGAAGTTATGTTTCATGATGGAATGAAATATAGCAAATTGTTTTATTCGAAATTCGCCGTCCCCTAAATTATAGTACCTACTAGAAGCGTTCACTTCTTCTGCTTCATTACTAATATGACCCTGTGTACTTATATTATTGCCTTTAGAAATCCAAGATGCTCGAGCTTGGGCTTTGTGAGACCATTTAGACAGTGGCGTGGCGTGAGTTTTTGGTCTGAGGATGCAGTGTTAAAGAGTAAATATTTTAGATAAAAGAAATATATATTCTTTTGATTATTTACGAAAAAAATTACATTTCCATTTCATCTTAAAACCACAAAAGGTGAAATAGTTATTTTCATAACAAGTGCGGGAAGTTAGCGATTCCGAAACAAATGCAGGACGTTACAGAAACGAGCAAAGCGAGTTTCTGTACCTGCATGAGTTTCGGAATCGCTCTTCCCGCACGTGTTATGAACAACGTTTTTCCTACAAACGTTTAGGAATCGTCCTAAACTATCATTTTGTAAGTTTTCAAGTTGTCAAATTTGACATTTCCTTTTAAAGTAATAATCTAGTAAGGATGGTTGCTATGCGATTTTCTGATTTTTCACTTTTCCACACTAGTGTGGGAAGTTGTTGGAAAAATAAATATTAACCATAGCACAATAAGTTACATAATTTGCATTTGATTAGAAGAAAATACAGAAAACAAAATTATATTCGTTTTACCCTCTTATATTATATCTAACACATAACCACAAGCTATAAATTAAGTGATCAACAAAGGTTAAAAAAAAAGTCTCTCTGGCAATAATATAATAAATTATTTGCATTTGAATATCACATAAAAAGAAAATCAACTGCATTTTTCGAGTTTTTTTACAAAATTCTTCAAAGACATTATTGCAAAAGTTCTGCTTTTTTCTCAGCTCTTCTAGCAGTTCTTTTTCTATAGATAGTAAAACTAAAGAAAATAGTCAGTCTTACCCAATGGTGTTTCTGTTCCAAGTAGAAGGAATGATTAGTAATTAGTCTCAATTAATAACTTTTTATTAGCAAAACTTAGCGATTCAAAAGGGCGAATACTTAGTTGATATATGATATCTGTACATTCAAGCGAAGCTATACTTTAAAATCTTAAAAAAAATTAGTTAACAGCCAAACGGCATCTTAACAACGTTAAATATTAGGAAGTAAGCAGGACCTGAAACCGCATCCAAGCTAGACAAATTTCTGTGGACGAAATTGTTTCGATGTAAGGCAGAAATACCCGATGTGAGCTATTTGGGAAGCAGGCACTAGGAGTAACTAACTAACTAAATGTAACAAAATTAAATTAAGTAAAGGATGCACTGCATTCATTGCTTCCATAGACGCCATGCCACTGCCTTTAGATTCAGTTTTTACTTTTAGACTTATTATAAATATACAGTATGGATATGTATATACAGGGTTGTTTCGGTTTTAATTAATATATTCCTTACTTTTTACTCGCACTGTATAACATTAATAAAAAATGAGTTAATAATTATTGAAATTACAATTATTTTTTATTGGAGAAGTCAGTATTTTTGTTTTAAGAGCATTTAACAATTTATTTTGCAATTCGTAATATTTTCGGGTGCCTCTTCTGGCATTGGGCACCAACCACATTGCCAATAACTTTAAAGATTTCCATCCAGTAATAAGAATTATTATAGCCAGTCATACGATTTTATCATTTACATTAGCCTTAACATGTAGAGCGTGATAACCCCCTATTGTTTGTTTATTTACTGGGCGAAATCTAGGCTTACAGGTGCCAGAGATTTAAATGTGCATTGACCATACGAAACAATAATATTCGAATATAAAGAGAGAATAGAAAACAACAAAAGCTTAAATGCCTTGCGATCAAAATTAAACACGGGAAGAATACAAATTTATAAAATTAAAGATAATACAGGAGTAGAAACAACAAATAGAAAAGAGATTTTAAAAGCAGTCGAAAAATTCTACACCAACCTATATCAGTTGCAGTTAGAAGAGGGAAACCAACAAAACAGGAATGAATAACGAACAAAACTAACAATTATGAATGTGGGCTCTGAAGACATCATCAAATAAGAAATACAAAACGTTCTACATCAAATGAAAAATGCTAGATCACCTGGGCAGGATGGAATAATCTGTGAACAATTGAAATATCGAGGAGAAGAGTTAATAAATAAAGTGAAACGACTAATAGATAAATGTTTGGAGATAGGAGATATATCAGATGCCTGGAACACTGCAACAACGTAAAAAAGGACCCAAAAACGACTTGGAAAACTATAGGTCAATTAGCCTCTGTCCCTTCTTTATAATTTGTTTATAAAAATTATGGCAAATTGGACGCATACCAAGTGGTAGAACAGGTTGGATTTGGAACTAATGATCATTTACAAAGCATAAAACTGGTAATACAAAAATGTTACAAATATAACACACCCTTTTAGACTATAAAAAAGCGTTTAACACCATAGAGATACTATATATAATAAAAGCTCTCAACGGTTGTTGTATAGACTATACGAGGCTTGTCCGTAATCTAAGTACCGTTTTGCCACCGCAGCGCTAGTGCCGCAGTCCCGCGCATGCGCACTCATCTCTCTGGTTCATTTGTCTTTCCACTGATGCCATTACAGCCGGATTGTGTTGTGTTTACATTTGTTAGTGAGCGTTCAAAATGTTTAAGACAATTTCTATGCCCACGGACTGGTGGACGGAATGGTGAGAAAGTGGGTTAGGCGCGGAATTCAAAACAAAAGGCGTGGAATGCTCACTCAAGGCATTGTGTTGCTTCATGACAACGCATGTCCCCATTCTGCTGGTGTCACTCAAAACCTTATTCAAGCATTCGGTTGGGAGCAGTTCGATCACCCGCCATACAGCCTCGATCTCGCACCTTCTGACTACCACTTGTTCTTGAAGCGTGATTTTGGAGGAAGGTGCTTTGACAGCGATGACGACGTAAAAAACGGTGTTCAGCAGTGGCTGTCTTCACTGGCGACATCTTTCTATGAAGAGGGCATAGAAAAGTTGGTTTCCCGCTACGACAAATGTCTGAACAATGGTGGCAACTATGTTGAAAAATAGTTTAAGAAATGCTCTTTCATGTAAAAATAAATTTTGTTTTGAAAAAAATGTTTTGATGTTTTTTTCCAAAACGGTACTTAGTTTACGGACAAGCCTCGTAGATACACCCACATAATACAGAATATATAAAAAAGCAACAACTATAATAAAGTTACACGAAACAACTAGCAAAATCATAAAAATAGAAAGAGGAATACGACAAGGTGATATGCTCTCCACCAGACTATTTACCTAACACTTGAAAATATATTTAAGCAACTGAATTGAGAAACGAAAGGTCTAAATTGTATTGATGGCAAGTAACTATTGAATCTGTGATACGTCGATGGCATTGTGTTGATTGCAAAGGATGAGATAGAGTTGCAAGCAATGCTACATGAGATATATGAACAGTCGAACATAACCAAATTGGAAGTAAACATGAAAAAGATCAAAAATTATGACAAAGAGTAAAGCAAAGGAAGTAAATATAGGTTTGCAATTAACAACAAAGAAATAGAAATTGTTGATCAGTAGGTACATATATCTGGGACATAAATTAAAATTAGGTAAAGAACGCCAGGAAGCAGAAATAAGTAGAAGGGTGAAATTAGGGTGGGTAGCTTTTGTGAAATTTCAGAATTTATTTTAATCAAGAAAATTTACCAAAAACAAAAAGCTAAAATCTACGTCACACGTGTCTTACATCTGGAATCACTAAAAGAATAGTCAATAAAAAACAATAGCCCAAAGCTATATAAACGCAAATGTTGAGGGAAAGAAAGAGAAACTTAATGGATTCGGTGTGGAGGTTGCAGTAAAGAGATTGGCCCAATTAAAATAGACATGGGCGGGACATATAGCAAGAAGAACAGATGACAGATGGACAACCCAACTGCTACAATGGAAACCAAGAACGACCAAGTGAAACATACAAAGACCTAAACCTGCTAAATACTGTAATTAATTATTATATTATATATTTATCGAAAATCCTTCCTACCATTAGGTGTAAGGATATATTACATTCTTATACTACTTATTTACTCATACATTTGTATTTTACTTCTCTTAGGCACTATACCTTAATCTACATCATATTTATGTGATTTACATTATACTTTATACTATGCAATTACTTGTAAACTAGTGTGCGCCATTCTTTTTTGTTTTGTGCTGCTTTTCTTGCTGTTTGCATCGTATGCCCCTTCTTTACTAGTATTTTCTCTATTACCCCTCCCCATGTCGCTCTGGGCCGTCCTCTTTTCCTCTTTGGTATAATTCTTACTTCCCACACCAACTTCACCTGCCTATTCTCTCCCATTCTAATTAAATGCCCGTACCATCTCAATTGATTTTGTTCAATTACCGTCAGCACTGATTCAATCCCTAGTTCTTCCCTTATGTCCTGGTTCCTAACTCTATCTGTTCTTTTTACTCCCTTTATTCTTCTCAGGTACTTCATTTCAGTGGCCTGTATTCTGCTTTTTTGTTTTTTAGTCAATACCCATGTTTCTGATCCAAAAATAAGTACTGGTCTATATATTGATTTAAACACTTTTATTTTTGTTTGGTTGGATACTTCTCTTTTACTAACAAAGCTTCTTCCTAAACTACCGTATATACTCATTGCCGCCTTTATTCTTTCATTTATTTCTATGTCTTGCCGTCCATGTATTTCGAATACATTACCAAGATACCTAAAATCTTCTACCTGTTCTATATCGTTCCCATTTATTTGGATATTTATATCATGTTTTTCCCTTGATATTACCATTACTTTCGTCTTCCCCTCGTTAATTTTCATATTCCTCTTTTTTAGTGCATTATTCCATATACTGATATTGTATTGCAAGTCTTCTGCACTCCTTGCGAACACTGCCAGGTCATCGGCGAACACACACTCTGTTATTCCAATTTTTACTAAATTCTTACAACCAATTTCCAGTTTCTTTACTCTCAGTCTCGCTTCCTTGATGACCTCGTCCATGATAATTATAAAGAGAGTAGGGCTTAGAATGCTGCCCTGTCTGAGACCTTGTTCAGTTATGAATTCCTCTGTTTCAATAGATCCTATTCTTATCTTATTTCTGCATTGTCTGTACAGGCTTTTAATAGCGTTGATTAAATGTGTATCGACTTTTCTTTCTTCTAATATTTTCCACACTTCATTTCTAGGTATCCTGTCGAAAGCCTTTTCGAGGTCTATAAAGGCTATATACGCTTCCAGATTTTGTTCTAGTATTTTCTCTGACAGTTGTTTTATTGTGCATATATGGTCTTGTATGCCATAACCTCTCCGGAATCCGCTCTGTGATTCAGTTAGCTGCTGTTCGATTTTGTCTCTGAGTTTATTCTCTAGAATTCGTTCATATACCTTGTCTATTACACTAAGTAGAGTTATACCCCTGTAGTTTTTACATTCTTTTTTATCGCCCTTCTTGAATAAAGGTACTATAACTCCAACTTCCCATTCCTGTGGGATTGTTGCTACTTTCCATATCTTGTTATAAAGGTTAAGCAACATCTCGATACCATCTACTCCTATAGCTTTAATCATTTCAGGTTTAATGTTATCTACGCCAGCCGCCTTTCCAATTTTCAGTCGTTCGATGGCTTTGATTACTTCTTCTATCGTTATTTCTTCTATTTCTTCATTCTCTATGCTGTCATTTTGCCTACTATCTTCTATATCAGCTTCTTCTATTCCACCATTCTGTCCTTCTATGCCTAACAGTTCTTTGAAGTATTCCACCCATCTTTCCTTTATCTTTGATTCTTCTTTTATTACGTTCACATTCGTATCCTTGATATCTACTGCTGTAGTTTGTTTTCCCTTTCTTAAAGTCTTCAACGTTCTGTAGAATAACTTTTGGTTCCCTTTACTATTCTCTTCCATACAGCTTCCAAACTCTTCCCATGTTTTTTGTTTCTCTTGCTTAACTAGTTCTTTTACTTTATTTCTCTGCTCTTTGTAGTTATCGTATGCTTCCAGCGTTTTCTTAGTCAATGCTTCTTTCCATAATTTCTTTTTAATCTTGACTTGTTCCTTAATTTGTGGTGTCCACCACGCTGTTTGTTTCTGGTTCTTGCGTACTTTGCTTGTCCCACATACCTTTCTAGCTGCTTTTAGTAGTATCTCTTTTACCATCTTCCATGCATATTCTACATCCCAATCTTCGCTATGTTCCTTTATTTTCCGGTACTCTAAGCTGATTTGTTGCTGGTATTGCGTTGCCACTTCTGCCTCGTTCAATTTATATGTTCGTATTGCCTCATATTTGCAGTTTGGAACTTTCTCCTGTGGTTTTGGGTTAAGTTCAATTTTTTGTTCCTCCTTTATCTTCGCAACTACCAGGTAGTGGTCACTATATATCTCCGCACCTCTTTTGACTCTGACATCCTTTATTTTATTTCTGTATTGTTTTTCCACTAAAACATAATCAATTATAGATCTCTCTTTCCTGCTCTTCACCTCTCTGGTATATTTATGGATGTCCTTGTGTTCATAAAAAGTATTTGTCACAATTAACTGATTTTCTATGCAAAACTGGATAAGTCTATTTCCATTGTTATTCTTTACCATTTCTCCGTGTTGCCCTACAACATCCTGTGATAACCTGTCTCCTTTGCCAACTCTGCTGTTGAAGTCCCCAATTACCATAATTTTTCCCCTTGCATTTTCTACTTCCAAGGTCAGTAGTCTCCAGAATTCATCCTTAACTTCCGCCTTGTCATTTTCATCCGGGCCATAAACTATAATTACTGTAATCCTTTCTGTGCTTTCGTTTAATTCTATTATCATAATTCTTTCACTTATAAATTGTTTATTATGTAGTTTACTTTTCCAACTTTTACTTATAATGCATCTAACTCCTGCTTGCGCCCATCTTTCTTGCGAAACCCCTCCATATATCATTATGTTTCCATTTTCTAATTCTATTTCCCCTTGTCCTTTCTTTTTCGTTTCTACTATAGCCAAAAAAATCCAGTCCTGCTTTATCAAATTCTTCCTCTAGCTCTTTTTCCTTCCCTGTTAAGCTTCTAATGTTCCAAGTTCCTATTTTACAAATCCCTTCATTTTTCCCTTTTTCCTTTCTTTTGTTCAACCGCAACTCATTCGTATGTATTCCTTTTTGTTCTTTTGTCTCCATTATCCTGTCCACGTCCGTTGCCAATTTCGTCACCTTTTTAGCCGTCCTTGTGACATTATTTAGTTTTTTGTATTATTACCCATTGTTGTCTCTCTACTCTCCACCTCCTCTAAATCGCTCTTTTCTTTATTCCATTTCCATTCCTTTCCATCGATAAACAGTTTTTGGTATCCATTCCTGACCCTTCTCCCATTACTTCTTTCCTCCCCTGCTCTTATCCTTATCTGCGCGTCTATTTCTCTTTCCTGTTTGGTTAGGTCATTGTTAATAAATATTTTCTCTCCTCGTACATTTCTTAATTTTATTTTATTCTTCATTACTTCCCTTTTGTCATCAAAACTCTCTAGACCAACTAAGCATGTCTTTATTCCTATCTTATACGCACTTTTAACTCGGACGTTCATTTCTAATTTTTCGTTTAAGAATTGTTCGGTGTCTTCCTTTATTTTCAGTGCATTATTATCGTTCAGCGTTAATCCTTGTATAACAATGTTATTCCGGCGCTTTTCTTTTTCGAGTTGCTCTACTCTTGTATTTATATCTTGTATCTCTTTTTTAATAATGCTATTTTCTCTTTTTATGTTATTATTCTCCTTCGTCAGCTTCTCATTTCCTTCCTTCAACTCACTTAATTCCTTATTACTTCTAATTTGCTCAAGTTTTATTTGATTCACATCTAGTGTTAGCTGTTGTAGCAATTCTAGGACTCGATCTAATTTGTCCTCGTTCTTTTGTTTCTGTTTTACTGGTGTCCTGCTTGTTTTCCTATTCTTGGCAATGGTATTTCCTTCTTCTTCGCTGTCTTTCCCTGCAGTCTCTCTCTTCCTTTTTTCTCCGTCTGTTGACTCACTATCCGTATTATCCATTTCTGTTGTATTTATATTTAGTTGTTTGGTAATTTGTGTGATTTTTTGCTACCGTTTTATATACCTTACCTACTTTTTAAAAGCAGAACAAAAGCAAAATTTTATATTTACCAGTATCGTCCGGAGTAATTTATCTTGCGTCCGTATACCTGCACTCGCCTATCAGCCCGGGTCGACCCCTCGAAGACTGGTAAACGCTTCGTTTTACTTACGCGCTTACGTTTGTATTTAATTTCTACTAAAATGCACTTAATCTCTCTTTCCTATCGATTATCTGTCCTGTTCTTTAATGGTTTATGTACTTGTCTCCTTGATGTAATCACTGTACACTTTTCAACAATTAATTAATTAATTTTTTTAATTGTTAAATGTTATATCTGTTTTTAATGGTTTAGTTTCAACTGTGTTTAATATTTGTTTAATTTTCAATAGCTGGTAGCAAAATCCTCATGAAAAACTATACATTACCATGTAAAGATCACTACACATCAAATGTAACTATGCAGAATTACAAAACCAACACAAAAGGTTTGAAAATGTAGGCTTAAAGATAGGCATAAGACTAAAATCATCTGTTTGCAAAGTAATTATGTCATCAGCATCATATTAACAAAATGAGAATGAATTACAAGCTATTTAAAACGGAAATTCTGAAGATAAAAAAGGGGGACCAGAAATAAATGATTTGTATTGTCAACTCTTGTACTTTTCGGCATTGAGGCTGGTGCATTAACGTATGAGCTTGATAGATTAAATGGTACTCACCTAGCATAACCAGTACTGCTAGAACCAGTATCGTAACCACTATGTGGTGCATGTGACACATATGGACTTTCTATCGTTTGATTAGTAACCATGGTGTTAGGATCTACGGTTACATGTGCCCGAGATATAGAATACTGTGTTCTTGGATAAGGTGGTCTGCTAGACGGTGTAGAATCCGAACTTGTCTGACTAAGACTTGCTGTGTTTATTGGAGTTGCTGTTGCTATAGCTATAAAAGGTAAAAGTTTAGAATTTAGATATTATTATTGTGTTTTGTATTTTATACAATTTATCATTTAAAGTTGTGATCTATCCTTTTACTTTCAATTTAACAAAACCGTTATGACAACAAGCCGATGCCACAACAGGGTTTTTTTTGTAGGACAATGTATGTTAATACCTACAAATGTAGGTAGGTTAACCTGACCTATCAAAGCAAAAGAAGAAAATCTATTAATATTATTATGCGTTTAATCGATTGCTAGAAAGGAAGGGGAAAAGCCTACCTGCAATATAACAAACTTATAATAGCAGGAGTAGTCATGATACTATAACTCTACAAGATATGTCAGCGCGCATACTAGCGCTATCTCGGTCTTCCGATGTGATGTCACCCAGTGACGAGCGCCGACGGTAAGGGTAAATACCTACAGCAATATGCAGAATTGCACATGCATCTGCTTATCAGTGCGATTGTTACTTCCATAGGCAGTTAGCGAGTTAGACTTCGGAGCTTATTTGTTTATTTATTTATCTTGTTATTGTAAAGGATAGTTATGTATGAAGTGTCGCAATGCAAACGGAATAATACCGTAAAAGACACCGTGAATAGAGTAAGAATAATTCGGTTTTTTAATTTTCCCAAATGCAAAAGAAAACATAAATTTAATGTTGAAAATGCTAGAGTGTGTTCAGATCATTTTTTATGAGATGTCTTAATGAAATATAGGCTATTAAACTATTCCCCACATCTAAAAAAGTTAAATGCAAATTCAATACCTTCTTTAAATTTACCAGTTATACTCCTGTTTGTCAAGACAAAGCAAATGTGGAAAATAACGATGGCTTGAATAATCACAGTATTCGATTAAAGCGATAATTGAATACGTACATATTATAAATTACTTCTAATAAATATTTTCCACCCAAAACTACAGTCTTTCAATTTTACACGAATTATTGTAGTCATAGTCCAGGGTACAGACCCCTTTTTTTCAAATTATTAACACTCGTCTAAAACTTCGTGAATGGCTTCATTTTAACGTAACCTACAACTTTTTGATCTACGAAAATTCTCGGAAATGGGCAGTTTTCATTCTGGAAATCGGAAAACACGTCAATTTAATGATGTACTAAAAAGGTATGATCAACCCTTTGCTTTCCACTTTAATCGTAAGATAATTTGATAATAAAATCTAAAACAAAATTGGCCTACAAAAATATTGGGCCGTTTGCCGAGACCTCCACCCTCAACATGTCAAAATAACGAGGGTATGAAAATTTATCAACAATCAGCTGATTTTCACAAAATTGTTTAATAAATATTAGTACAATCAAATGGTCATACTGGTCTACAATTTTCATGGGCAGTTTTTTCAGACCTACGCCCTAAACATGTCAATTTTACGATAACCCTTTTACTGATTAACACTTGTAGGCCACGAAGCACACATGATAGGTGAGCTATTTGGTGATTAAGTAATGTAGTGGCCTACAAAAATATTGGGCTGTATCGCTTAACCTACAAAAAAAGACAAAAATTACATTTTTATGATTCCGTATATATAAAAAATTAATTTGGTCGTTATTAATTACTTCGTATTAATATTTCTAATATGAGAAAATAGAACACTTATTTTTTAATTAAAATTTTATGTAAAATTCGAAAATGTCATAAAATTTGTTAAATTAGCGTTTCTAAAACTATAAACTTTACTTTTAACTAAAGCCCAACAAGAGTTCTCAATGGCATTCAAATTTGGTGAATTGCCACAACGGAAGAACGTTGATGTTACGTTCAAAAAAACATGTTTTTATAGATTCTGCGGTGTGGCACTAAGGGAATCTTACATAAAGGCGTTAGTTAAAGGACACGGAATATGAATTTAGGTACCTGCTGCTTTATAGCTATAAGACAACAAGTGTTTTATAGAAGGTTTAAAAATTAAGGTCGTAGTTCAAATCAGAGCGAACGAAGTGAGCCGAGGATTTGATAGACCGACATTTTTAAACTATAAAACACGAGTTGTCTTCAAGATTTTTTCTAACACTAATATCAGACATTTTCTTTCACTAATATATTATTAGAAATTTTAATAAATTATTATTTGAGACGCGTCATAATACACAAAATGCGAAGATTGCTAGGCAACGACGTATTTTATAGAGAAAGCGTATTTTAAAGGAAACATAACAAGTGAGCTCTTATGCACCATAGAAACAGTATAAGATATTAGTGTTAGAAAAAATAGTTTATCGTATCATTGATTATTAAGTCAACTTTATATTACACTTTTATTAGTAATTATACATAACATAATAGCATAGCAACTCCAACTTCATAATTCGTTAGTTACATACTATTTGTGTACTGTTGCCAATGATACGATAAAGCTTGAAATATAACTCGAATATTATGCGATTTAAACCGACTCGGACGTTGCGTGGTTGACTCGGCTAGCGCCTCGTCACCTAACAACGTCCTCGTCTATTATAAATCGCATAATATTCTTGTTATATTAATAGCTACAAAAAAAGTGTTGCTTTCTTTATGATTTTTTGATAAAAAAAGTCCACTTTTTTTGTCAAAATGCAAAAAATAAAATTCATACAATTGGAAAAAGGATTTTTTGGGAAAATAAAAACCTTAGAAACATTAATTTTTTTTGACATAACCTTAAAATAGTTCATGTTTATTTTCAATATTGAAAAAATAGCACACAAAAAATTATAAAAATAAAGAATATAGTTCAGTCATTTGGTAGTTTTAGCTGGAAAGTTTAGCGGAAGTTTTGAAAATTGGTAGTCTTATAGATTGGAAAATATCGATATGGAAAAAGTATCGATATATCGATTTATTCGATAAATCGGTTGAAATTTTGGACAGAGCCATAATTTAATATTCTGAACAACTTTTCTTAATAATACTTTGCCGTATTATTGACCAAAAAGACACTTTACCTGAGTAGAAAATAGTTTTTTCACACTTTTCATGGCCGTCTTAATTTTTAAAAAACTAAAAATCTGCTTAAAATTCTTTTCAAATCAAGCAGGGCGGAATCCCAAAACATGAAATTGAAATTCTCAAATTTTTTGTCGATTATACCTATAGTGAACTCAATCCGGGGACACACTGTACAACTGTACATATACGGCCCATTTATATTGTAGGCCACATATTTCAGCGTGTTCTACGCTTCATTTCAAAAGAAAAAAAAAGAAGAAGGAATGGTTGTTAATCAGTAAAATGGTTATCGTAAAATTGACATGTTTAGGGCGTAGGTCTGAAAAAACTGCCCATGAAAATTGTAGACCAGTATGACCATTTGATTGTACTAATATTTATTAAACAATTTCGTGAAAATCAGCTGATTGTTGATAAATTTTCATACCCTCGTTATTTTCACATGTTGGGGGCGGAGGTCTCGGCAAACGGCCCAATATTTTTGTAGGCCAATTTTGATTTCGGTTTTATTATCAAATTGTCTTACGATTAAAGTGGAAAGCAAAGGGTTGATCATACCTTTTTAGTACATCATTAAATTGACGTGTTTTCCGATTTCCAGAATGAAAACTGCCCATTTCCGAGAATTTTCGTAGATCAAAAAGTTGTAGGTTACGTTAAAATGAAGCCATTCACGAAGTTTTAGACGAGTGTTAATAATTTGAAAAAAAGGGGTCTGTACCCTGGACTATCATCAGCATTAGAATTTTTTTAATAATTTTTTTATTTAACGTTTTATGAAACTCTTACTCAAGCTTTAGATTTCTAGAAAATATATATATTCGATAAAATTTTTAGTTTTAATCAGAAATATACATTTCGTAAAAGCTTTTATAAAATCGTAGTTTTCATTGTAAGAATATCTTGACTTTTCAGAAATAGGTACAATTGCGAGGTTTACGGTCTTACCATATAATGCATTAATTTATTACTTACAGATACTCTATATGTAGTTGTTTAAAAGTATAACAATATAATGAGCGGCCCTTACTTTTGTGCCGAAAATAATAATTCTACTTTGTTGTACGTCTCGTCGCACTTCTGGATAGTGTTTTAAAACCAATTCATTTTTAAAACATCATAAAAACTACTCCTATTTAACTAATATCTGCATCGTAAAAAATAAACATTTTTGTACAGTTACACATATAGCTACATAAATAACAATAAGATTAAAAATAATGCGTATAGAGCCGAAGGCAGCGCCAGAATTCGGCACTGGGTGACGTCATGCGCGCGGCGAGCGAAAACTGGTCTCGCTAGCTGACATATCTTGTAGAGTTTTAGTATCATGAGGAGTAGTAATGTCAAAAGACCCATACAAAAATCAGGATTTATCAAGGTACAAACCAATAACACACGAACCAAGCGAAAGTGACGATAAGTACAAAAGAAATGATGAACTAGAAACCGAAGATGAATCCTAATCGGCGAATTTAATGCGAAGATAGGTCAACAGAACAAAGAGAATGAAGAAGTCATGGGAAAAGAAGGAGTTGGGGTAATTAACTTTATTAATTTTTGCGCACTAAATAATTTAATAATTGGAGGCAGCATCTTCCAACATAAAATGAAGCACAAGGTAACATGGAAATCACCAGGAAATAACACAAAAAATCAAATCAATCATATAGCAGTGGACAAAAGATTCAGGAAAAGCTTGCTAGATGTAAGGGCGTTGTGGGGAGCTGATATAAATTCTGACCATGCACTTCTAAGGAGTAAATTCAAAATAAAACTAAGAAAACAGTATAAAGTGAAACACTTGAGAATAAAATGTAACACTCAGTGGATTAATACACATGAAGACATGCTAATGAAGTTGCAACAGAAACTACAAATAAAATACGAAAATATGGGGGATCTAGATAATTTAAGTATTGCACGGCCATGGGTGGGGGGGGGGGGCTATAAAAACATTTTAACAGAAACAGCTAAAGAAACTATAGGAATAAAAAGAGGGCAAATGAAAGAGTGTATGTCAAATGAAACATGGAGTTTAATAAGAGAGAGAAGAAAATATTAAATTAAAAAAAAATAGAATTTACACAACTTGTACAATTAACAAGATAAAAAAGTGAAGAGGAGTTGTAGAAAGGATAAGAGAATCTAGTATGAGGAATTAATAGAAAAAGCTGAAACTGCAGTGTCATTAAATAACTTGAAAATGTTAACATACTGTGACACGAAAAAAACTCTCTGGAGCAAAACAAAATAAATCACTGTATATAAGGGATCATAAAGGTAACTGCCTAAAAAATGATGCAGATATCCTAAACAGATGGAAGGAATACTTTACTGAAATACAAGGCGTGTTTTTTAAGTAAGCACCGTTTTGAAATATGGCCGCTGCAGCGCGGCAGGCGCTCTTGTGCGCTTGTGCACTGAGTATCTGCATCTATTGGCTTGCCACAGGTGCCCTTACGAGAGCATTCGAGTTTACAATTTTTTATGTGTGTATACATGTGTGCATTGTCTGTCACCCTTTATACCTTTCGGTGTCAAGGCTGGTGTGTTAATGTACGAGGTTCTACGGGTGCAATGCACAATTCGCCCCGACTCTGCGAGTTACGTGAATAGTGCACCATTTAAAATACCTAGATACTGCACCATGTGTAAAGTGTGTGTGTAGTGTAGGACCTTTTTACTCTACCTCTTAGGCCTGTATTCTGAGGAGAGCGTCGTTAATTAGGTGCCCAACGATGAATCGTCACCAGGACTCGATACCGTTCTCCAGACTGCAGGAAAATCCTGCCCATCAGGAGATTCGAACCGGGGACTAGCGCGACGCTAGCCTGACACGCTACCACTGCGCCACCTTGGATTTTATGCGTGTTTAAAATGCCTCAGACCATTGAAAGTCCTGCGGATTGTGAAATACGAGCTGTAAATCGTTTCTTAAATGCAAGAGATGTGAAAGCGGCCGAAATTCATCGACAGATTAGTGAAGTTTATGTTGACAACACTGTAAGTGACGAAATGGTAAAAAAATGTGTTAGGGCATTTAAAGATGTCCGTACAAACGTGCGCGATGAAGGACGAAGTGGGCGACCGTCTGTCATTAATGATGACCTGGTGCAGGAAGCTGATGAACAAGTTAGAGAGAACAGACGCTTTACAATTTTATCATTATTTACTCAATTTCCTCAAGTTTCAAGAAGTATTCTCTATGAAATTGTGTCAGAACGCTTACATTATCGGAAGTTGCACAAAACCAATCGTTTAGCCAGTGCTTTGACTTTTCTCATGACGTACAGTGCCGTATGTGATCTGTTTTTAAGCAAAATTGTCACTGGAGACGAGACATGGGTGTCTCACTTTGCACCGGAATCGAAACAACAGCCCATAGAATGGAGACACTCAACATCTCCCACGAAAGTGAAGTTCAAGCAAACTATTTCAGGCCGGAAAATCATGTGCGCTGTGTTTTGGGATAGGCAGGGGGTGTTGCTTGTGGATTTTTTGCCTCGGAGTGAGACAATAAATGCTGAGACACATTGTGAGACCTTGAATAAACTGCGTCGCGCAATCCAAAACAAAAAGCGTGGCATGCTCAGTAGGGAAATCGTACTGCTGCACAACAATGCTCGGCCACACGTGGCTCATCGAACCTTAGATCTCATCGCATCAGTTGTCTGGGAACAACTTGATCACCCCCCCATATAGTCCTGACCTAGCGCACAGTGACTACCACTTGTTCCCGCATTTAAAGAAGTACCTTATGGGTCAGAGCTACGAAGACGACGATGACGTCAAAACGGCCGTGCAGCAATGGTTATCAAATCAGGCGACTGATTTCTATGAAGATGGAATGCAGAAGCTGATGAAGAAAACTGTCAAAAGGACATCAAACGTAGGATAATGAGGGCCCAAGTAGCCTTCAACTAACTGAGAAGAGTATGGTATGCAAACGACCTATCAATTACCAACAAAATCTATATTTTCAACTCTATCGTCAATTGGGCGCCCACTCAAAAACAGATTAATACTATACAATGTTTCGTGAACAAATGTTTAAGAAGAATTTTGGGCATACTTTGGCCAGACACAATTTCCAACATACAGTTGTGAGAAAGAACCAAACAAACATCAGTTAACATAGACATCAAAAAAAGGAAATGGAATTGGTTAGGCCATACATTAAGAAAACGGAACAATGAGCCCTGGCATATACAGTCAGAGGTAATAGGAATCCAGGAAGACCCAAAAGAACTTGGAAAAGATATACGGAACAAGAATGCAGAGATATAAATTTGGAATGGAATGAGGTGAAACGCATTGCAACCAACAATGACCAGTGGAAAACATATGCAGTAAAACACCAATCAAGAACGAACATTAACGGGCAAAAGAACTAATCAATTAATCAAATATAATGAACTAAACTAACTAAATTAAAAGTAAATTAAACAGTAATAATTATAATTTTAAAAATCAACCAGAGAATTTACTAGAAATTCAAGACTAGCACCCCTGAATTTTAGTGTTTCTGTGCTATTGAATTGCCCTAGGCACCCTATGTTCCATTAGGAATAAATAGGAAGAAGAAGTAGAAGAAGAAGAAGAAAAATCGATTGCCAATAGCAACTGGCTAGCTTAATGTGCCCTCTGAAACATAAGGGAGCATATAACTTATTAGAAAGTCCGAGATGCACATGGATGAAATAGGGAAGGTAGGCGGTTGCTTACCACATCATCCCATACCTTTAACCTGTGGAACAACTGGGGGTATGAAAGTGATTTAGATGGCCTTAACTCTCTATATTGCTGGCCATACTACTTTGTGGAGTGTTGATACCTTTACACCTTTGTTTTCACAACAGTAATAAGTAAAAGGATAGATCATAAACTTGGTTTATTGTTTAAAGATTTTAAGCTTGATTTAATCAATGTTACTTGATATGTAATAAAATAAAAACTTATTTTGATGAGAATAAGACATGCACAGTCACCAGATTACATACAATAGCATACAAAAGCGCAAAATACTCACGTTCTCTTGTTGGTTGAGATTCAACACGTAGTATAATTGGCTTAGGTTTCCCTGGTCTTTTGTTTTTATCATCTGGGGAAACACCTACATGTGGCAAAGCCAAAATGTGCATAAAATAAAAAAATGCAAATGTGGTAAGTTTTTAAAAAGACCTACACAAATATAAAGCTTAACGTATGCGGATGTAAACCTAATGACAAAACTATTTATGTACATCATACGAAACAAAAAGCAAATTTACGTGTTTTTACATTTACAGTGCATGAAAAAAAAAATGCATTCGCTAACAAATTTTAAGATTTAATATTAAAACTGTAGTGTATCTAAATTAAAAATTCTATCGTAACGATTTATATGTGCATAAGTGAATATATACAACATGAGAAACCATAACCATTTTGTTTCAAAATAAAAACATGAAGAAACTTACCCATATAATTTGGAATGTAAGTACGTTTATCTAAAGAATTTGAATGATGACTTTCATGAGAATCATATTCATTGGCACCAACACTCCTGGGTAAAGTCATAGCTCCGCTACTACTCGCACCATCGTTTGTTGAATGACTCTTTTCTAAAGCTTTTAATTCCATTTGATCATGATGTATCCATAAATCAGGAGGTTTTATATGTTGGCTACCTTTCTGGTAGCTTTTTTTGATACTCGCTGGAGAAGTATTTGTATCACGTCTACGACAGCATAGCACTGCTATTACAACAGCAATCGTTATAACAGCAACGATACATCCTGCTATTATTAAATACAACAGGGTTGTACCAGAGAAAGTACCCTTGCCATCTACAAAACACAAAAAAAGTAGTAAGATTAAGATGGCACAGTATAAAGTAGGTAAATGAGTCGTAGATGAACTGGCTACATTTATTTAGTTTGAGTTAATTATTCGCAAATAAAATTAATATTTTTGTAAAAATTTAATCTGCTTTATATTAAAAAATATTCTCATAATGGCGACTCTACAGTTGTTTTTGGTATATTTTATGTCAAAATAAAAGAGTAAAGTTAACAGTAGAATAAGCAAATGGTCAAGGTGGACTATTTTCGAAGGGATTTTTCAGGTTATTTCCGTAAATATTACACCTACGTAAAAAGCTAGACAAATTGTATGGTTTAAACCAAAATTTAATATCGGCTTTTGTTTTAAAGTTACAAGCGAAAATTAAATTTTTCGGAAATCCTTTTTGGAATTGTAACTTGCTTATTAACTTTTGCATTATAACATAAACCTTGAAATAGGTTGCTTTTCGATGTTTTCAAAAATATATGGTTTTATATTACTTATTTTAAATAATGAATCAAACATCAATCAATTTCATATTTGCAAATCACAATTGAACATAATTATTCGTTTAGTTATGTAGCTTTACTTATTGTAACGAATCGCATCAGCAGCTGCGGAAAGCAGGTGCGAGATCAAATGCGTCATGCGCCGCTAGAATTTTCCACCGTTGCCCCGAGAGATCTGGAAGCCTGTAGAACTTACGAGACTGAAAGTCTGCCTATATTTAAGGCGCACTCGCTTAGGAGAGGGCAGTCTAATCCAGCCAACAGTCGCGGTCGCGAAGTTAATATAAATATCCGTGAATAGTCTTGAACTAATAATCGCGGCGTGTTTGTGAATACGTAGAAATAAATTGTTAAATAAATAAACTGTTATAAATAAATTACTTTAATGTTCGGTTTTAATATTAGTGTTCCGTTTTAGTTTTACGTTAGTGTTTAATTGTTCTTTATAATTATTTCGTACTTTAAGTTGTTTAATAAATTAATTTACACCACGAACCGAGTTTATTTAAAATAAACGTCGTAAAAACGTTACATTATGAAATGTAAATGTTTATCATAGATTTGTGTATGATTGTTTAAATATAGTACAGTTTAATACACTTATTTTAAATAAATAAACTTGCCAATATTTAAGAAATTTAGTATAAATGGTTAACTAGACTGAAAAACAATAAACTAGGATATTATCTATTGATATAAACTTTGAAGTAAGGATAACAATAATGCAAAGATATGCACAAACAGAGGGCTCAGAGATAGAAAAAATAGAAGAATTTTATGAAGTGCTACAGCAACAAATGGAAAAAGCACAAGAAAGGGATACAGAAGTCCTGATAATAGGATATTGGAAGGGATGCATAGGAAATGATCAAAATAAAGCAATAGGTTGTATGGAAAGATAATAGAACAGAAGAGATCAAAAACCAAAACTAGAACTGATAAAATGGGATGGAAGAGAAATGCAAAAATTGATAGCACTGTTATTCAGAAAGTCTTGGACAGAAAATACAATATCTAAAGACTGGAAGAAAAACGTAATTATAGAGGAAAGTGGAGTAATATGGAATACCATTTTCATCATTACTAATAAAATCCGTTTTGTTGCCCAACAGTTTCACATATAGGTACCTTGGAACCACATTAAATTAGGAAAATAGAAATGCTTATCACTTTGGAAAATCCCAGGATCATTAACAGTTTTGTTTTGTGCATCAGAACTAAAGGAGAAGCCGTTAGGTTTGGCTGGCTTTCTACCTCTCGTTCCTTTAATTTTCTCGAGTACAGGTAATGGAGCAACATCCGCAGGAGAAACACGATGTTTTAAATTTTCTAGATTGGGAGTGCTACGATGTACATCTCTTACATCTTTCATTTCGTCACGATTTCTTACACTATCATTGTCTTCTTCTTGTTGCGCTGTTAAGATATTTGTTTCATTGAAAACATGTCAATTGGTAGGATACAATCCTATAATTTGAAATCCTTTTACCGCATTAGAGCCTGACTGAACTTTCCAGTAGGCTCTACCAAACAGATCTGCAATATCAAACTTAGTGATTGGTCTGTTATTGGCTCTGATATCTAAGGGTTGGAGCTTGAGTCGTGTGAGGTGGTAAGCTCACTATTGGGAATTCAACTTAACTCGACGCCACCATGCGGCAAAATTTTGTACTATTGACAAAGATACTTTTCAAATGCTTGTACATAAGTTAGCATTGTACTGAGATAAGTTTATTTCGATTTTTGTAAATTCTTTATCCGTGAGCGTGAAAATTTAATAAATCAGTTAGTGAATTAAAATCTAAGACAAGAGATAGGAAAAAGTGGAGGAACTGGGTTGAGGCTCCATATCAGCCAATGCCTAAGGCATAAGACATAAGGCATTCAAATGAAAGAAAAAAAGAAGTAGAAATGGTTATTTGGACATATTCCGTAGGGGCTAAATTTATGTTGTTTTAGTATCCACCATGTCCTTGTATGGGATAGCCCTACATCATGTTGTATTTCTCAACTGGAACAGGAACATTTCTAGCATCGTCTTGCCTTGGTTAAATGATTTATGTATTTCATGGTTTATTAAAAGATCAAAAATTAATTAGATTATTCTATTTATATTTGATTCGAAACTTTCTGGATTGTTAAGGTATAATTCTGCTGCAACATCGAATTGCTTTTGTCTTTTAATGTAACATTTTTGTTAACCGGACGTCTTCCAGGTTGAGACCGTGTCATTGTGACACAGTCCCAACCCGGACATTTTTCAAAATGTTCATATATTGATATTATGCGTATAAAGCAGTTATACTTCACATTTACTTTCACACAAAATTAAAAACAATCAACTACTGTTGAATTTGACGGGTAACTAATTCATCTGTTTATATTTTACTTTGTTTTCAGTGGGTTGCTTGATAATTGTAATTCTTAAATACTGGGAAATTGGTTGATATTTAATTTGTTATTTAAAATAAGTACAATAAACCATATATTTTTGAAAACGTTGAAAGGGACCTGTTTAAAGGTGTCAGCGCCAATTACGGTTGCTATTTGAAAAATAACAGGTTTATGTTATAACGCAAAACTTAATAAGCAAATAAAAACCCAATTTCACCATTAAATTTACTCTAAAGATATTTTTACTTTTTGATTCTATGTCTACAAATGAACGAGTTATATCTCTGAAAAGAAATTACGAAAAATTCAATTTTCGCTTGAAAACAAAAGACGATATTAAGTTTCGGTTTGCAACATTAAATTTGGCATAAGACATCTTTATTACTCTTTACATAGGTGTAATAGTTCAGCTTGAAATTCCTTCGGAAATGGTCCACCCTGTACATTAATGTATGTGTTACGGCTAGAAGCCGAAGTGCGGCTACAACTAGGTCTAGCCGGCTAGTACTAAGCAAACTTAACTTAACACTAACCTAACTTTGTGACCGGCTGCACCCAGCTCTAGCCGGCTAGACCTAGTTGTAGGCGCACTTCGGCTTTTAGCCGTAACATATGCACTAATTATTTATAAAATTTATGTACATTCTATAGTTAAAAATTTATGAAAATTAATATACAAAATTTGACCTATAATAGGCTATGCCATCAAGAATATATTATTGAAAGTTTCCCAAATTGCTAAATGCAAATGCCATAGTTACATTTTGAAATGATGTCAATTAGTTTTTGTGGATGCTGGTTTATTTTTTACCCTCCACAACATTATCCAGCGAGTAAAATAATTAAAGTTGACAATGAATGGGAAACAACTGTGTTAATTGCTGAATTCTGATGTAGAACATAAAAAATATATCAGTATTCAGATATCATAATCTACGATTTATAAATTAGGAGTAATATTTAGCAATGCGGTAGGATTCAAAATAACATACATTGTTAAAAGCATGGCCTACTAGATTCGACTTTATTAAATCATAGTACCATGCCAGTAAAAATAAATTTTGTACATTATTTTCTAAGTTCTGTTATATATCAGCAATTGTAAATGTAAGCAACAAAATTTTGTACTGTAAATGAAATGATTAGTAGTATTTCATCTTAACCAATATTGATTAACCAGTCGACTCAATAATGCAGCAGTGTTAGGGGATAAAGTATTAATAAAAGCTTAAGCATATGTGACTGAAATAAAGCTAGACAATGAAAGGCAAAAAAACAAAAATTCCTATCCTTTAAATAATTTGAATTTAAAAAATCATATATTAATTTAGATAATTTATCAGAACCACCACATTTGTGTTAATATTTAATATTTTTTACTTTTATACTTAATTTTTCACAGCTAACAACGATGATTGTATTTAATACGAGTATTTTGGATGTTAGTTTACCATTAAAAATCTACTAATATACTCAAGATAAGTATCAAGAATTACAGTTCTGATAAAAAAATCTATAATTAAATTGTTAATAAAATAAAAAAAATTACCCTTCAACTGTCTGGTGTCAGAAACAGCCACGCCAGTATCTAACAAACAAAAAAAATGTAAACATAAATCTACAACCAAACACAACCAATACCTATGCAAAAATAATATATAACTGGTTAATAATGAATAATGAACGTATAATGTATAAAGGACGAAAAACTATTAATAAAATATTATGCAAGAACTAATGAAATATGTAAAAAAATGCTATGCGAATAATCAATTAATATTTAACGAAAACCTTTTACCAATAATCTATTTTAATGGTTCTAAGAAAATAATATAATTTACACACAAAAACCACTTACTTGCTCCTGTTCTAAATGACACAACTTGGGAAAATGGACCGTTGCCTTTATTATTGCGGGCTTGTATTTTGAAAAAGTACGTTGTTGATGTTTCTAAATTACGGATGATGTAGCTATGTTTATCACCCTTAACACCTTGTGGTGTCCATTCTCGATCGGTGATTGATGTATTTGTTGTGTATAAAATTATGTAACCTGGAAAGAAAAAGAGAATTTATGATATATAATTGACTGCCGATGTTTGTTTATATTAAACGTTACAATTTTGATTTCTGTCTTAATAATGGAAAATTTAAATGGTTGAAAACAAAAAGTATATAAAACTCAGTCTGGTTTTTTATTATACTGGATTAATATTCTAATTTTTTTTATTGAATAGTGGAACTTTAAAGGTGTGTGAAGTTAGGTGTGTGAAGTTATACACGAGCTTTCGGGCATGCGCACAAAAACCAGGATGCGTATTCTGAATACCGAGATAGGGAAACCCATGTAAAAGGCCGCCATGCGAAGTAAACAAAACGCCCCTTTTCATAATTCTTTAAATAATTCAAATTTTAAACGACACAATTATTCGCCATCCACGCTAAACTATTCTACATAAAATTCTGCGCGTTTCCCAAGAAAAAGCAAACGCTGCCATGCACGTAGAACTGAATAAATAATGTTTAAAGTACACGGGCATTCAAATGGACGAGCTCGGCGCGCCATTCTTAAATTGTTCTAAAATATGCAAAAACCAAGCGTGTGGATGATTCTCGTTTGTGTTAAACGATCGGCTATGCTGTTTTATAGTTTTAGTCAAAATTTGGTACCAATTCCTGCTCTAATAATGCTAATAATGTTAAATACTAACTTCGAAGTACAAAATGTTAAGCTCGAACTCCGGCCATCTTGAATGTCGGCATTCCCGTTCAAGGTAATTGAATTTAGTCTGAGATATCTAAGTAGAACATTTCATTTTGTTGCATACCAACCGATTTCACATACTATTTTATAGTTTCATTCACAATTTTACATCAATTCTTGCTCTAATAATGCCACTAATGTGAAAAGCTCAATCGAAGTGAACTGCCACGCCGGCCATCTTTGTATATGCAAATCCACGTTTATCGCGTTTGTGCCAGCGCCATCTTGTGTCAGTTATTGATTATACGGTCTTGTAGAAAGATGTAAATTTGCTATTGAACAAAAAAATTAGATACCTATAATAATATTATGTTGTTTGGAAAGATGGCTATAGTGAAAAAGATTTTAGTAATTTTTAAGAGGCTTATATTCAATATAATATGTTGGCACTTGGTTGGCACTATTGGCAGCACATCATTAATTAATATAAGCTTGTGTAACCTCTGTTATAAATATTTGTTTATGTTTATTTTAACCTAACTTTCGGATGGATGTACCAATGTTGATTTCGCTTTATAACAAAACCGTTATCTTTGTTGTTGTACAATTGTATTGTGTTTCAAGTCGAATAAAGTAAATTATGCATCTTGTTTAAACGGACGTACAGAGAAAATCAACAACAAAACAACAAATAATTTTGATAAAAGTTTGTACGTTCACCATTTAAAATGAAATTTGCCTAATATTATGTCTAATATGTATATTTATAAACAGATTTTTTTAAACTTAAAATGGTAGAAATTAATAGATGTAGGAATATTATACTGCTCTTTGCTAATAGATTCTAATCAGGCTATATAATCGGAAGGTATACCTTTGTAAAGGTAAATAAGTGGTAATAGGTGACCTCCAGGAGGTTAATTTTCTATTTACGCCATAGTTTTAAGTTCTTTTATAGTGATAATAAGTTCATAGCAACTTTGTTGGTGTGTCTTCTTGTAGGTGCTTGACACAGATTACTGTGGAACACAAGGTCGTTGCCGTTTCTGCTTGGAATTGGATGTGCAAATAGATGAAAACGGTGTCATGTCTAAAAAACTAAAAAAAAAAACAGATGCTGTTCCAATTGAGACTACATCCCTTTGATTTCAAAATTTTTTAAATAAAATAAACTACTATTACATATGCATAAATAAAGTTTGGTGTCTTCAGAGCCTTTTGATGCTGATTGCTGCTTTTGGAAATATACTGTAAAGCTGTCGTTGTCATGAAACAAAAAAAAACAAACTTAATTACCTACAATTTCAATAGAGATTACCATTACATTACTAACCTTGTATCTGTTGGAGTAGATTCTTGCTGCTAGTTTTAATTATTTCGTCTTTCTTTTTTGGTTTGTATACAGTATTTCGACGGCTTTATAATCATCTTTGGCAAAATCATTTTCACACAAAGCTTCTGATTTAAGTTTACGTGCTACTGCCTCTGTGACGATACCTTGAGTGTTTTTGACTGTTAATAAATTTTGATCGGAATTTAGAATCTTTCCCTGAATATATTTTTGTGCAGATATGTTTTTTAATTCTTGTTTTGCAAGTATCCTTTCGTAATTTCTAATTTGTGAAAAACATACTGGTTCAGTTGTATCACCATGTTCGAATTTGCCAAAGTCTTGTAATATACAATGTATAAAACCGTCTTCGCTTATGGTATTATAATATAGAGTGGAAATAAATGAACGACAACTATTATACATGCAATACATATAAACTACTGCCGTTTTCATGATGCCACGATTAACCTGAGGACTTCGAATGTACAACGTGCACACAGAATAAACACTTTTAATTGCTATACGTAAGAAGTAATTATAATTTTGCTTGAATGTCAAATTTTCTTCAAAAATATCATTAAATTTTACTTTAAAATGAAATAAGCTTTTGTTACACTGAATTGAAAGTTGGTGGTTCTGACTGAAAACTTCATTAATCGCATCATCATTTTGACTGCCCATATTTGTTGAACTAGGATTGTTATTAATTGCATCTGAAGAGCAATTTAAAGAAATATTACTAAACTCAAGTGTATGATTTTTATCGGTAATGGTTTTTAAAAGATCAGAAAAAGTGGTTACCTACTTGAAACGTATCATTAATAATTGCTTTATTACTATTATTAGAATTATTGTTTAAAACTGCAGTTTCGTTAGGTTCAACAAATATGGGCAATTTTTTACAATTTGCGGCACTACTGTTACAATTTTGGGACGAGGTATGCTCCACAGAAATTTTGTTATCACTTACAAATCGTACTGTTGTATCGTTATTTTTGAAAATAGTATGAGATTGATCAAAGTTACTTGATTCTACTGTATCACTAGAAGAAACGTTATCAACAGCAAATTGTTGAACTTCATCTTTTTTTTTAAACATCTCGAGTTGTGAATTTGTTTTAACTTTTAATTTGGCTTCTCTAACAATTCAAACAAAATCTGTCGAACATTCCCCGTGTTTCTTACCCATCTGATACGCAATAATTTTCTTTTCTGAATGCAATTACAGTCGAACTTCGATAACTCGAATTTTTGATAACTCCAAACAAATTGGTTGGCGTTAGCGTCAAGAGTGAGAATTATATGTAATTTTTACTTGATAACTCGAACTTCGATTACTCGAATATCTTGATAAATCGAACAGAATATTTGGCGCCACCTTCGATAAGAATTTTTAAATACTAGAATGAGTCGAATTGGAAGGAAAGCCGAAATTTGTTGACTATGCATTCAGATTCAGAACGTCAAACGTAAATTATTTTGTCTACAATAATAAATGAGGGTATAAAAGACTAAACAATAATAATATTGATAAGTTTACAGAATGCACGTATTTGTTCTGTAACACTTATTTCTGCATAACAGCATAACTAATAAAAAGTTTCGAGTTTCATTGAAACTTTTTTTGAAAATCAAAATAAAAACTCCTTTCGTCAGTCACAAATACAGGCCCGTTCCTGGGGAGTCAAGCGCCTGCGTGCAAGATATTTTTTTCCGCCCCTTATATGTATTTTCAAATATTAATTTAACTAAAATAACTAAAACGGTTTTAGAAATATTGGGATAATTTTTTTTAAAATTATTTTTAACACCCTGTATCTCAGTAATAAGGCCATTGCGGACCTATGAACTTTTTTGGTCAGAGCTTTTAAGCAATGTGTACTATACGCCCACAAAGTTTGGCAGATTACAACTACAACTGGGACACCCTGTACATATTATTACCAATAATACATACTTACTTCCTACTTGCAAGACTTGCTTTACCAAACACCAAATTTAAAAATAAAAATAATTTTACAAATGATTACTAATGAGGTTATCTAGTTATATTAAATCACGACAATTACCTAACTTTACGTTTTTATTATCAATAATTTAATAATTATTTTTATTAGATCAGATCAGTTCACTAGGGCAGCGGACAACTAAATGAACACTAACAATACCGAACATTTAAACCTTAATAGATTTTTCTGGCTTTAGCGAATTCATTTTATTTCGCAGGTTTTCATACAAATGCAGGTGTCTAACATATATTAAAAGAGCCGACGCGCAAAGGCGGCGACTTCGCAAGCAATGCAGCACGCTGCCGAGTTAAAACGGTTGCCGCTTTTGGCAATCTTCCGACAAGACAAAAAGGCGGTATTTTAAAAGGATGAATGAATCCAGTTATTTTAGTTTTGATTGGGAGTTTTTATTATAGAGATAATAATAAAATTAAGTAAGCCTTCTGTGTTTACTAAAATTAAAATGAGTACCGAAATGGCGCCCCAAACTTTTGCCGCCTGCGTGCGGTGCATTCGCTGCATACCCGCTAGGAACGGGCCTGCACAAATAACCCACTTTTTTACACTAAAATAAAAACTATCTACACAATATGTACAGGTACAGAGTGATTTTTTAAAAACTCAATTGCAGCAGGCCCTGGATAACCTTAGAACTGGCTATATTAAGCTTAACTGACTAAATGTGAAGTTTCTATTTGTGAAACTAACAAAAATATTTGTCAGTTATCAAAGGGATGTAGTCTCAATTGGAACAGCATCTGTTTTTTTTTTTAGTTTTTTAGACATGACACCGTTTTCATCTATTTGCACATCCAATTCCAAGCAGAAACGGCAACGACCTTGTGTTCCACAGTAATCTGTGTCAAGCACCTACAAGAAGACACACCAACAAAGTTGCTATGAACTTATTATCACTATAAAAGAACTTAAAACTATGGCGTAAATAGAAAATTAACCTTTACAAAGGTATACCTTCCGATTATATAGCCTGATTAGAATCTATTAGCAAAGAGCAGTATAATATTCCTACATCTATTAATTTCTACCATTTTAAGTTTAAAAAAATCTGTTTATAAATATACATATTAGACATAATATTAGGCAAATTTCATTTTAAATGGTGAACGTACAAACTTTTATCAAAATTATTTGTTGTTTTGTTGTTGATTTTCTCTGTACGTCCGTTTAAACAAGATGCATAATTTACTTTATTCGACTTGAAACACAATACAATTGTACAACAACAAAGATAACGGTTTTGTTATAAAGCGAAATCAACATTGGTACATCCATCCGAAAGTTAGGTTAAAATAAACATAAACAAATATTTATAACAGAGGTTACACAAGCTTATATTAATTAATGATGTGCTGCCAATAGTGCCAACCAAGTGCCAACATATTATATTGAATATAAGCCTCTTAAAAATTACTAAAATCTTTTTCACTATAGCCATCTTTCCAAACAACATAATATTATTATAGGTATCTAATTTTTTTGTTCAATAGCAAATTTACATCTTTCTACAAGACCGTATAATCAATAACTGACACAAGATGGCGCTGGCACAAACGCGATAAACGTGGATTTGCATATACAAAGATGGCCGGCGTGGCAGTTCACTTCGATTGAGCTTTTCACATTAGTGGCATTATTAGAGCAAGAATTGATGTAAAATTGTGAATGAAACTATAAAATAGTATGTGAAATCGGTTGGTATGCAGCAAAATGAAATGTTCTACTTAGATATCTTAGACTAAATTCAATTACCTTGAACGGGAATGCCGACATTCAAGATGGCCGGAGTTCGAGCTTAACATTTTGTACTTCGAAGTTACTTTTTAACATTATTAGCATGATTAGAACAGGAATTGACACGAAATTTTTACTGAAACTATAAACCAGCATAGCCGATCTTTTAACAGAAACGAGAATCATTCACACGCTTGGTTTTTGCATATTTTAGAACAATTTAGGAATGGCGCGCCGAGCTCGCCCATTTGAATGCCCGTGTACTTTAAACATTATTTATTCAGTTCTACGTGCATGGCAGCGTTTGATTTTTCTTGGGAAACGCGCAGAATTTTATGTAGAACAGTTTAGTGTGGATGGCGAATAATTGTGTCGCTTAAATTTTGAATTATTTAAAGAATTATGAAAAGGGGCGTTTTGTTTACTTCGCATGGCGGCCATTTACATGGGTTGCCCTATCTCGCTTTCAGAATACGCAACCTGGTTTTTGTGCGCATGCCCGAAAGCTCGTGTATATGGAAGCTCGTGTATAACTTCACACACCTGAACTTTAATAGTTATGCTGATATTTCAACTGGTAACGGAAGACAATAAAATAACATAATTTGTCCAATAATGTCTTGGTTTAGGGAGCCACGAATAATTTTTTTTTTTTAAATGCGACAAAGTAAGCTTTTTTTTATTAATGTCATGTTGACCCCCTCTTTTTGCAGCAGAAAGTTTGTTTAAAGTACTCTTTTACTCAGTTTTTTCTTCATCGATGTTAGTTCTGAGAACGGCAGCCAGTATTAAAAAGCCAAATATGTATTTCGACACCACGTTGCCATCCCCAGTGAAAGATCTCATTGAGATACATATTTTTTAACACAATGTGGTTTTTGGATTTATGCTATTGGTTTACATTACACATTTAGGTTTAATTACATTTTTTACAAATTAATCAAGGGGATTTTTTAAAATAATAAACTCATCTGCGGTTTAACTTTGTCATATTGTAAGAAGGAAAGATTAATTCTGTTCGGATTAAATATCACATTATGGGCTTCTTAGTTGCTCTTATATAAGTAAAAACTAATTTTTTGTGTTAATTAGAAAGAGGTGATTAAACTTTATTGACTCCAGCGATGATTTTTTCGAACAATTATACCAATTGTTTCAATGTTATCAGTTTTTGATTTGCGAGGACAGCTGGCATGCAGATAAGCTTCAATCATTCAACTTTTACACTTCAACATAAATTCGATAGGTTTGTTTCTAAGGAATACTGTTGGTGAACTATTCAACTTATGTGGTTGCAATTTTCATGGTAAGTGTGAGGGCGAATATTGGCTAATGTCCCTTTCCCCTGATTGATTTTTTAGTGCTCTTTTCGTTGATCTTCTATTTTCCATACATGCTACGTGGCCTATCCATCTTAATCTTTGCATCTTTATTTGGGTAATTATATCAGGTTGTTGGTATAGGTATAAATCCTTTAGCTCTTGATTCGTTCTTCTCCAAACATTGTCTTCCTTTTTCCCTCCGTATATTTCGCTTAATATTTTCCTTTCCCATGCTTTCAGCTTTTCCTGTTTTTTTTAATTTAGTACTCATCTTTCACATGCGTCTTTAGCCGGTGGCCCTTTTATTGTTCTCTATATTTTCACTTTCACTTGTCTAGTCACATTCTTTGTACCTATCACTTTTTTCATTGCTCCAGTACTTCTGTTCCCTGCCATTATCCTTTTTTCTTCTTGCTTAATTTGTTGTCTTCTGTGATTTGTTGTCTTCTGTGATCTCCACTCTTAGAAATTTGATTCTTTCGAAGACCAGATCTGTATTTTATTGTTAGATTATCTTGTCCCATTTGTTTTTTCCTCAACATTACCATATATTTACTCTTAGCCTCATTTCTTTGTAATTAATCAACCTTTTGGTTATCTCCTTTAGCTCTTCTTTTGTCTTTGCCATGGGGGTCACATTATTGGAGAATGCTGTAAATTGGTGCAAGTTCTTGATTATGTTGCCCTTCTCGTTTATTTCACTCTCTCTAATTATTTGTTCTAATGTCATGTTAAAGAGGGCCGCTGAGAGTGGATCTCCTTGTCTGTATCAGGCATATTGTTGCCCTACACCGTTCCTTGGGCATTCTTTTCTTTTTCCATTTGTCTTCTATGAATGCATGTATTTTTCTTTGCACTTCATTTCCTCCAAATTTTATTAACTCTGTTTTGATGTCGTCACTTCCTGGGCTTTTGATTTTTCATCCTGTTTATAATTTCTTCTATTTCCTGTACGGTTGAGGGATCTATATAGTATTTTTCACGTAGGATTTGGATTGTGACGTCAACGTGCTGTTTATAACTTCACAATCCAACTATACTTCATCTCTTTCTAAACTAGGTTTTCATTACCTACTGCGCACAAACGCGTGTCTATCCATACAGTTTTTGGGTGGGGCAAGTTGACGTTACAACCCAAATGCTAGATGAAAAATACTGTCTGTACTTTCTGTTTGATTTCCTCTTTCCCTGTATTCTTCTGTTGTATTTAGTATTTCCATGAAGTATTATTTTCACCTTTCTGCTTTCTCCTTTGCCCTCCTTATCTATGCAATAAATTGCTGTCTGTTGATAACCCCTTTTTACTTCCCTCGTCTTTTGGCAGAAGTTCCTAATTTCCTTATATTATGAAGTTGTTCTATTTTTTGTATGTATCTTTCTTCCTACTGTCTTCATTGCAGCAATTTTTTTTGTTTCGACATTCTGTAGCTCTTCAATGTTCATTTTTGGCATTTCTAACTTTAGTTCTGCTCTTATCATGCATGGATCAGGATGTGTGTCCACTCCCCTGTATGTTCTTAGGATGGAACTTGTGTGTATAATTATGTATCTTCTAATTATCTATGTAATTTCCAATTATAGGTCTAAAATACTCTTCTTTATCAACTTTGGCATTAGTTTCCTACTATGAATGTCATATTCTGTCTCCAGAAGTTCCTAGAATCGTTTTCTTATTTCTGGATCTGTGTCTTTTGTATGGGCAGGGCATGTATGTTTATGACTCTGATTTTCCTATACTGCCCCCTTAGTCGTATGTAGCAGTTTCTCTCATTTATCGATCTAAATTCTAGTACAGTATAACTTCGCTAGTTCGGACATGCGCTAAACCGGACACTTCAGTCATTCGGGCATTGCTACAATTCGGACATTTTTGTGCCATTTGCCTCTATAATCCCGACACACACGAAAATCACGTAAATTGCATGTTTTAACCGTAAGTGAACTTCGGGGAATTGCCTTCTTTCGTTAAATGAACTTCGGGGAATACCCCAACTTCCTATTTTCGTTTGTGTGACCATTGACGTCACAGCCACTCTGACTATAAAAGAAAAATGCAAAATTCTAGAGTTCCTAGGGAGCGGCAAAACTATTCGCTTTGTAGCTGAAAGTTTTAATGTGCCAAAATCAACCATATATGATATTAAAAAGAAGAAACACAAAATTACAGTTTCTTTCAACTACGTATCATGGACCAGGTATGTACGATTTCACATTCATACCTTGTTCCAATGCGGCAGGAACTCACAAGCTACCAGCTGCAGCTCTCCGGATTAGCGAAGCTGTACTGTACTCTATGTCTTAGATGCTTTTTGATCATGATTCCAGTTCCAAATATTCTATCATTTCTCCCACTGTTAAAAAAGGTGTAATTGTGTATCGAGTTCTTCTGTGAAGTTTCTTAGTGCTCCTTCTGCATATGTGCTTCTTATATTCTACATTGCCATGTGTATCGATTCTTTAGGGGTTATATTTCTATTCCTTCTTTTCCCATTTTTATTTTTACTTTACTCTCTTCTTTTAGTTATTCTAATTCTTAACTCCTCTATCCTTTTTATCCATTCTTCCTTTTCTTTTTCTCCTTCACCCACCTTTTATAGTTGTTTCAGCTCTCCCAGAGAGTATTTAAATTCTGTTCTATTATTGTGAGCTTTTTGTTTTGTATTTTACTCCACAAATTGGCTAACTTTTATTATTACTATTATTATTATACATGATGATGAGCAGAGAATACATCTATAAAGCTCTAAATCAATATAACTTTTGGTAGAGTACTTTTCTTTCTCTGTCTCTTTCGTTTTTTCTTTTTCTTATTTCTTCTCTTAGTTCACAGAATTCTAACAAACTATCTGTCCTGATCGCCTTTCCACTTGTATCTCCTCCATTAACCTCCTTAGTTCATCTGCTTCAATTTTCTCCTTTTTCCTTGTTTACGTGTATGAGTTCCTTTATCTCATTTGCACTCTAATTCAATGACCATCTACATGTTTCTTAGTTTTGACCATGATCATGATGCTAGTTCCTCTGTGGACCGCGATTACCGTCTCTATGTAGGTTCTTTTTCTTCTTTCCCTTATAAAGCTTTGTGTTATTTCTTATTTCACTAGTTATTTTGCTGTAACCTTTTGCCCTATAATCTCACTACATCACACTTAGCAAATTGTTTGTATGTGTCTACGCCGTTTTAATTTATTTGTTTATCTCGCCACACACTTATGAGGTGCCGAACTTAAGACATATTCGCTATATGACCTTACTTTCATTCCTACGCAATCACCCATTTACCCAAGTATTTTCCAAGTTTTTACTACTTTGCCAGTGCCTTTTCTTAACACTTTGTTTTATCCGGTAATCGTATTTTGGTGTTTTAAAGAAAAAAATTGCTGCCTTGATTGCTTAAATACTCTGTGAGTCAGTGCTGCTTGTTTGACAGCTGCCTGATGTCACCTTCAGGGTTCATACCCATTTGTTAATATAAAATTCCCTGACTTTTCCAGGTTTTCCCTGACTTTCCAACATAAAATTCCAGGTTTACACACACCCACACACAAATATTTTTTAACATGAAATATACAATACCTATACCAGTATTATTTATTACCTTCGAATTAATGTTTAGGTACAGAAGTTGCCAGTATTACAACCACTATAAACTAAGATGGGGAAAAAAGCAAAAGTAGTATTGTATTCATAGACGAACTAAAAATATCATAAAATATGTGAACTAAAGTTTTTTGCGGAGTTCTTGTAATTCTCTTTCAATGGAGTCAGCATCATATTTTGCACATTTCGTAACTCTTTTTCTTTTTGTTTCTAATTCTTTTATCTGTGCTATAGCCCTTTTCCTCCCCTTAATATCCATATCCTCAGCAGTTATCTTGTGTTCAACGGTTTTTAATAATCTTTATAATTTCTATTTGAATTTTTAACATATCTCAACATTTCGTCAGTAATACAAACGTTTTGAACTCCACCAACATTTGTAACAGCATCATAAACAGTTCTTTGACAAGTTATAGTACATTACATCCGAGGTGGGTAATGTTTCATTACAGCCGAGGGCTGATGTATGACATAGCGCGAGGATACGCGCTTTATCTTAATATTCATTTCCAAGAAGTATGAAATAATAAAGGCAGTTTTGGCACCTGCAAACCTAGATTCCGCCCATTAAATAAATAAATAAAGGCAGGTTTATTTTTCAACGAAACCAATCGCCTGTATTTTTCCAGGTTTATACTAAAAATTCCCTGACTTTTTAGAAAATAAGAAGAAATCCCTGACGTTTCCCTGACTTTTTGCTAAATTTTCAAATTCCCTGACATTTCCAGGTATTCCAGGTTTTCCAGGTCAGTATGAACCCTGACCTTCCTACGATTCCATTAGTTAGGTACATTTTGACTTTTACTAGTCTCGTATTCTTGTTCTTATCATTATAAATATTTCGGTAGAATTTTTGGTTTGATTTACCAGACAAACTATAATTTAACTTACCAGTAATGTAACTGTTTTGTAGCTTTGGTGGCTGCCACCTTAATTCAGCTACATTTGCATTATCGTCTACAGGCACAACATGTAAATCTCTGGGTGCTGTATTTGGTGCCACCGTCCACGTTGTATTCTGTACCACCATACTCCAAGGGCTTTCTCTTCTTCCTACATAACATAAAATAATGGTTCAACATTTTAAGTTCACATTATTTACTATAATTCATACAGACCTTTTACTAACTTTACAGTAAATTCGTATAAAGTATTTGGTTTTAAATCGGTGAATTCGGCGTAGAGTCGAGTAACATTTAAAAAGCGATTTCTTGAACTTTTTTCATCAGTACATTTTACTATATAATAACGATTGTCTCGTACGTCCTAGAAAATATAAATGGTATTTCATAATAATTAAAATAAATACAAAAATACCTGAGTTTTTCCTAAAGTATTATCAGTCCAATATAAAACAACCGAAGTAGAACTTGAGACGTGAGCCTTAAGACCCATGGGCGGTATAAGTGGACTAATAGGTTCTGGGGGTTGTTCTTCCATTGTACGTATATAAGCGTATACTGGTTCGCCAGCACCGACATCATTGTGAGCATATAAACTTATTACATACTCGGAATTTGGTTCTAATCAAAAAAACGTTAGATAATTGTATCCTCCATTAAAGAAAATCCTTGATGTTTTTACATACCTACACCATGTATAACAAAACTTCGTTGTTTTTCATCCAAAATTTCTGTATAATTATCTGGCACACCCTTTCCCCAGCCTATGACATAATTGCGGATTTTTATACTTTGATCCTGAGGTGGACTCCACATTACATATATTTTGTCAGAATATGGACGGACTGTAATAAATAACCAAATAATTTAAGCTAATTTGATTCGATGTGGTATACATACCTCTTAAAGGACTAGGTCGTTCAGGAACCTTCGTTTCATCTAAATCATTCTCGTACGTTTCAACTTCATGCCATTCTGTTGGAGGTCCAGTACCATTAACATTTGTAGCCCATAATTTTACTTGATAAATTGAACCACGTTCTAAGTTATTAAGTGGAAATATTCGCAGATTACCAGGGGTTGTTATAGTATCTCCTTTCTTGCCTTGTTTACGGTATCTTAATTTATAACCAGTTATAATACCATTTTGTCCTTCTGGAGGGGGAGGTTCCCAACGTACAATAATACTCTGCGAAGTTTATGTAAAATAATGTGTTATGATAAAAGCTAAGTTTTCAGTTTGACTTACAGTGCTACTGGCAGGTTCCAGTGTGACATTATAAGGTGGTTGTGTAGGAATAGCACTGAAAGTTCGGACAATTTTTTCTTCAGTAGCTGTGCCAGGACCGTTATGGTTTACAGCAACCACCCATATATAATATTCAGTAAAGACGGATAAACTAAGTAGATCACATTCTAGGCTTGTTGTTTCTAAATGATGCTCTGTAGAAGAACTGGTCTAAAATAAATAATAAAAAAAATAATTAGTAATTTTTTTAAAGGTTAATTTAAAACAAATATTTGCTATTACTTCTATTATATAAAGGTAAGTGGCCAGTGAATGTGAAACAAAGAGAAGAAAATTAGTTAATTATTAAAAGAAATTTAGTTACGCCACATTATACATATCCAAAGAGGGCAATTCAAAAACAAAAATGGCAAAGAGCACGGAAAGAAGAAGATGACAACTACAGTACCAAGGTAGGCTACCAAAAACTAAATTAATCATCAACAATTCATATGGAGCATGAAAGAAAATAGGTTAATCCTGAAAGGGGAGAAACCGTCAAAAAACTATTAAATAGCAAATTTCAAGATGGATCTATGATGACGAACACGACAACAATTAAGGAAAAACAGAATAGTACATTTACTTTGCAAGAAAAGAATTCAGAAGATACACAGAAAAGGAATAAAAAAGTAATAACAGATTCAAATTTGGTACAACCAGGCAAAATGAGAGAAATAGCTGAGGAAATTCAAAAATATAAAATAGATGCGACAGCTTTACAGGAAATCTGATGGCAGGGGTAGAGGGTACTGACCGAGAAAGGTTTCACTTTTATGTACAGTGGCGGAGAAAAGAAAGGAATATGGTACAGGGTTTATAATTAACAACAAATTGAAAAATGCTATGCTGAATTTTCAGCCAGTTAACAACCGTCTGTGCAAATGTACGGAAGAGGTAGAGGAAGAAACGAAAGACATGTTTTACGAAGAATTACAAACAGTGTGTGACATGGTGCCGTAATCGTTCTTAGTCACTTCAATGCTAAAATAGGTAAGGAAAATAGCATTAGCAGGTGAATTCACGATTCACGAAACAACTAACGATAATGAACACAGACTATGCCAACTAGCAGCTGCGCAAAACTATATAATTTGCAGTACAACCTTTGAACACAAAAAAATACATAAAGGTACGTGGAGATAACCGGGAAACTGGGGAATAAACCAGATTCATCATATCCTAGTTAACAAGAAAAGAGCAGCAGCAATACAAGATGTATGTAATACAGAGGTCCTAACTGTGACTCTGACCACTTTCCAGTTGTAGCTAAAATGAGGCAAACTACTGAATTGTGTCCCGTGGTTTTGCAATTCTGTGTTACTTTTTGAATTTTGCGTCATTTTGAATTCTTGGTAAAATTCTTTAGTATGGTCCTGTTCTTGTAATTTTAATCCCGTATCAATTATAGTATTTTTGCTACACTTTAATTTCATTTTTAGTCTGGAGGGCACGGCACGGAAGGTTGAGCGAAGTTAGCGCAATTTTCCTTGCAGTTCTATGAAGTCTTCAAAATCACCCTAATGGTTTGTCGTTGTAAAAGTTTAATTTGTTAAAGAGCGCAAGGTGACCGAATTCACGTGTATTTCGTCGACACATGATGTCATATTGTTTCGGTTGCTACAACTTCTCGTGATACGGTTTGGGGAATCCCCCTGCATGCGAGGCTATGTCAGGCGACATGCATCAGGTCGTTTCAATATTATACCCCCCTTCTTTAGTACGTGACAGCCTTTCAACCATATCGGACGTCTTTTAAGACAATTGTGCAAGTTTTATCTTCTCCAGCTGGGGTACTTAAATCACCGAAAAGGCCTCTATACCGGTAATTCCCGTGGAGAATTACATTTACGACTTGGTCGGATTCTACAAAAGAGCGCCATTAAAATTCCGGAGACATAGCTTTGTGTGGAAAGTTTAGTGATAATTGGGAGTACCGTTTCCCACACAGTTTCCTTAATTGGGAACAAGAAAACCCACAGCCTCTGGATTATTCTTCGTTGTTTTGCACCCGGTTTGGAAGAAGGAACATATCTTTCCAGTCTCACCACCGTCACGTACTCCCTGGCTTAAACGTTTAAGTACGAACATGTTGTCAGGTAATTTACCTTCTTTTACGCTGCACCTGCTTTTGCCGTTTCTGTTTCAACACTAGTTTCGATTTCTACGATTGCCGCTTGCGGACAGGCCTCTATTTGTGCTGTTCAGTTTGTTTTGAAATTTAATAAGTACCGCCTTTCTGTTTATCTTTGTGTTTTGTTTGCAACGTATTCTTAGAAAAATTAAAATTAAAATTTTTCAGCGAAACTTTATATTTGGAGTATTTTTGTGATTAGCAACAACTTTTTTAAATACTTTTTTGCTCTATCTTAATCGCTGCTATGACTTTAGTTGAAACGCTAGTTTTTATTTTAATCATGGTTGGCTAGATTTGGACTCTAAAAAAAAATTCATTCCTACAAAAAAGATTCGTCTTAATGGCCTCTATCACTGGTAAAAATTTTATACTAATTGCATTATTAATAAAATAGTTATTTAGGTGGCTTCATGTAAAGTGAAACACACTGTATATAATTTCAACTACTGACGATGAATCAAACATGCAAGGTACGTTCAGAATTCCAAAGCCACCCATTATCTAAAAAAATAAATACAGACTGTCAAGATAAGTTACATTTAGGGGTAAAATCTGGGAGTATCTAGTAATACTGATTGAATTTCCAAGCCCACCTATGGTGGCAGAAAAATCTACATGCAAACATATTTCAAAGCTAACTAGATGTAACTCTTTTTTAACCACCCTGTATATATTATAAAATAAAAAGTTAAATATTAGCTATGTGCCTTGATGAGAATTGTTTTAGTAAAATTTATCACTAAATTATTTCATTTGATTCTTTGAGTACCTAACACTTACCTCCATATAATATACATTGTATCTCTGTATTTCACCATTGGGATTTTCAGGGGGTTTCCAGTTAACGTGAACTGATCGTGAACTAGTAGCATAAGCATTTAGTTCTAGTGGTGCACTAGGAACATGTTCTTCCGATTGTGTTATAACTCGTAAACTCTTCGATGAAGGTCCAAATCCGAGTGAATTGTGTGCGACCACTCGGAAAAAATAAACTCTTCCAGGTTGCAAACCACCAATGTTAATATCCTCCAGATGTGAACGCGAAGTATTTTGAACACGTTCCCTAAGTTAGAACTTAAATTACTAAAACGAATGCGACATATATTTAAAATATACCTTTCACTGCCTTCTTGTCGGTAGTAAACCGAATATGTAGCGATATCTCCATTTGTATAAACAGGTGGTTGCCAACTCAACGTAACAAACCGTGCTTTTACAATAGAAGCTTTAACATCTTGAGGTGGTCCTGGTAGACCTTCTGTTGTTTCACCATCGCTGTCATCGGCTATAAAAGGTATGGAATGGGGAGAGGATTCAGTATAAGCAGAAAGAACATCACCAAGGTTATTATTATTGTTATCGTTAGCTTCACTACTTCTCAAAGAAGTAAAAATACTGTGCGGATCATAGCTTCCTCGAGGATTATTTTCAACGTTTAATGGTTTAGGTGGTGCACGATGTGCAAAGTTTACGTCTCCTAATTTAGCGGCCTTTTCTGGTTTAAGATGAGCAAATAAAGTACGCGATTGTGATTTATCAAACGGTTTTGATTCCTCATCTCGATGAGGACGGGCATAAGCATTAGAAAGTTTTTTTCTACGATTAGGTTTTTGTGTGCTTTTAGTTTTAGTTTTAGATTCTACTTAGAAAAATTAGTGATAAAATATACGAACATAATAAATATAAATATATAAGAACAAACCATGCAAATTAGTATAATTAAAAAAAGTTTTAAAGTAACGGAATAAAATGGAAGAGACAGGATGTAGGAATATGATAAAAAGGAAATAAAAAGAAAAATACACAAAATTAATATCGTTTGCAATAACAAATGAAAATACTAGAATTAAAAAAATAAATTAATTAAATATGATAATTTCCTAATCGTATGTGGGAACCAGGAGTTCCCACAATAAGTGATCAAAAATTATTTCTGCACAAATTAGTGCTGGCAAAAATTCCGATTTGACAGTAAACCAGTTCATCGGTTTTCTGCAGCTTCTGTAAAAATATAAAACTGGCCAATCGATTCAGCTTATGAACTGATTTTGAATTGGTTTTGAAATTGTTTTCAGAACTGTTGATTAATGAGTGCAACAACTGTTCAAAAGTAACCATTTTTATTGATTATTGAGTTGTTTCATTTTCTCGTGAACCGCTAAATGCATAGCTATAGGAAAAAGAAGGATATACTTACATGTGAAACCCGAAAATATCGGACTCTTTTATGCACCAAATTTAAATTAGTTTTCAGAACTTTCCTAATTAGGTTTGACTTTAAAATTAAATTTCGGAAACTGTATTCATCTTACGTTAATTACTGTATAACGAAACCACAGCTTTGTATTACATGATTTGTTGGTAATTTTACTTTTTATTACATATCCAAAGGTACAGCTTGGCAGAAACTGTAGGGTCTGTGAAGGTTAGGCGTGGAATGTTAGAGGTGGGAATTTTCAGTTTTTTCTAAGCTCAGCTCGGCTCACAGAAAATGCCAAATACTCTCACCTTGGCTTTGTTCCTGAGCGTTGAGCCTTTGCCAAGCTTTTACTGAGCTTCGAACTTTAGAAGCTACTTAAAAACGCTTGGTTCAACAAATCAAAGAAATTTTTAGTTATTACCTAACCTTTCATTGAATTCGTGCCTTTACTAAGTTCCAAGTAATGACTTGAAAAATGTTCAACTCAACATCTCTTTATTAACAGGTTAAGCGCCACGGCAATTTTCAATATTTTTTTCCGTGGGCCAACAATGTTTTCTTGTAATTTTGTGTTTTAGAGGGCACATTGTAGGTATAAATGTGCCTTGGTTATTTTTTTGACAATTCCAAAATCAAAATTTTTGTGGCGGACACCGGTGTCTGCTATGGCCTGTAGGAGCAACGGTCACAGTCGGCCATCTAGCAGTCACAACTTACACAAGTGTGACTTGCATGTTTACATCACTTTAGTGGGTGACTCCAAAGCTGTAAGGTGCATAAAATGGCCTCCAGCCGCGGTAAACGAATATTAGCATTAGCTTTGACGACAAATGAACCGGAAGCAGAAGTATTTCTAAAAATGAACACAAAGTAGAAGGTAATTATTGTTGTCACGGTAGTCTGGATATTGATTGTGATTACTGGTTTTAAAAACATGGCAGGATGATTCTTCTGACGATATACAATGTGTCTACGGATAGGTGATACAAGAGGAAAAACTTTTTTATTATTGATTTCTCAGAAAATTTTATTCTTGATAATAATTTTTGCTGTGTTTAATAGTCTTATTTCTCATGTTACTTTTCCTGCAGGTAATCATTTAAGACTTAAATTCACAATTTTCCTCAGTTTTGGACTTTGAAAAAATTTCTGAAATTTTTTATTATTGATTTCTCAGAAAATTTTATTCTTGATAATACTTTTTGCTGTGTTAAATAGTCTTATTTCTCATGTTACTTTTCCTGCAGGTAATCATTTAAGACTTAAATTCACAATTTGAAAAATTTCAGAAATTTTTTCAAAGTCCAAAACTGAGGAAAATTGTGAATTTAAGTCTTAAATGATTACCTGCAGGAAAAGTAACATGAGAAATAAGACTATTAAACACAGCAAAAATTATTATCAAGAATAAAATTTTCTGAGAAATCAATAATAAAAAAGTTTTTCCTCTTGTATCACCTATTCGTAGACACATTGTATGTAGTTAATTTGATTCAATTGCTGATCCTGTTTACGTCCCTGCCGGTAGTGATGAAACTGACTGCAGTGTTAAAGCTGATAATACAGCCAGAAAAAAACGGAAACTAGAAGGTAAAATAGTAACAGAGCATGACCATTTGTCAGAAGATTCTGATATTGGTACTGTTTATATCCCTTCTGGTTCTGAAGAAAATTATAGCGATAGTGAGGATGAAACAGATAGTGAAACTAATAATAATCAAATGCTACAAAAAAAATGCTCAAAAACGAAAATAATAAGCAAAAAACTGCAAAGAAAACGAATAATCCGTGAGTGCTACTAAACATTATTCGGAATAAGTACGACGTCAAAGCTTCTGTTTGGACTGACCCCCAAGGAAATCATTTACAGTTTCTTGAAAGTTTTAAATCTGGAATTTCAGATGAATGGTTTGCTGCCTTAGATGGAGAACAGCCATTTTATTTTGGCTTTTATTAATTTTCCAAAGATAGATGAAATTGTGGATGAAACTAATTTGTATGCCACACAATACCTTTTATATTATGAAAACCTTTCAAATAATTCTTGAGCACTCCAGTGGATTCCAACCTGCAGAAAAGAAATGCTTCAGTTTTTTGCTTTACTTGGGTATATGGGACTTGTACAAATGAATTCCATTCGCGATTATTGGTCGCAGAAATAGATTTTTAAAAACAACGTAGCCCATAAAACAATGAGTCGGAATAGATTTGAATTGCTTCTGAAAATGTCGCATTTTGCAAATAATGATGAACAAGGAGAAGACAGCCTGCATAAAATTCAACCACTTGTAGATAGATTTGTAGAAAATTGCCAAAATATTTTCACGTCCGGTAAAACTTTCTGTATAGATGAAACAATGATTCCGTTTCAAGGAAGGCTTTTGATGAAACAGTATAATCCTCAAAAGGCGCATATATGGGATAAAGGTTTTTAAATTGTGCTGTTACCATGGGTACACGTGGAATCTAAAAATATATGCCGGAAAAGAGTAAGATGAAGGTGCTTCAGTCCCTATTAATGTTGTTCTAAAATTAGCCGGAACTTTGCTAGGAAGTGGAAGAACGTGTGTCACCGATAATTGGTATACCACCTTAGAACTAGCAAATATGCTACTTGACAATAAAACACATCTAATTGGTACTTCGAAAAAGATACGAAAAGGGAATCCTATAATTGTCACCCAAAAGAAATCGAAAAAAAGGCGAGATAATTGTGCAAGAAAAGGGAGATATGCAGTTTGAAGTGGCAAGATAAAAGGGATGTGTTGACGTTATCAACGTGTCACACAGATGAAACTGTTGAGGTACAACGTCACAGAGAAACTGTAAAAAAACCAAAAGCTGTAATTGATTACAATGCCGGTAAAGCTTCCATTGATATATTCGATCAAATGTCAATAGCCTGAGAGGAAGCTGTGTGGAGCAGCCACCGGTGTCCACCGTGGCGCTTAACCTGTTAAACTTCAAGCATTTACCAAATTTGGAGTTTTCACCGAGCTTCTAACCTAGAATAAGCCTCGAGTTTTATAAGCAATTTCGAAAAAATATCAGCTCGGTTCGGTTCAGTTCAATAGTACGTAGACTCGATTATGTTCGAAGCTCGAGTTCGAGCTTGGAGATCTTATTCCCATCTCTATAGAATGCCTACAACATTACTGCATCTCACTTGTTCACATGATTTCATTAGGGTTCGTTCAGCCAAGAGCTAACAATGATGTAAACAAACGTGTATTTGAATGGTATCGACTTACATTAAAGGTAGCAAGCGTCAGTGTAAAATATTAAAGAAATTTTGTTATAAAAGAGTGACTTTGAAAAAAACCACTGTTTAAATTTAATGTCGCTTTAATGTCAAATAAAACTATCTGGTAATCCTAGAAAAGTAGTAATTGACCAATAAGCTAAGTTTGAAGGTCTCTTGTCGCCAAGTGGATTTGTTTACATCATTGTTAACGTTTGGGGGACAAGGTATAGAAATATGCTAATCTAACTTCTGCATAACTCATATGAGTCATATGCCATCCTATTTTTGTTAAATTGCAGATCGTAATGAAATTACAATATAATTTCACATACTTAAATGTGACCACTTACCTAAACCAAGAACTTTCAAACTAGCAGAAGCTTGAATATTCCCTGCAGGATTAGATGCCACACACTGAAATAATCCACTGTCTGCAGTCATAAGGCCAAGTATCTTCAAGTTATATCTATAGTTGACAAAAATGATGTTTTACTTGTATTGCAAAAAATTTGTATTTCATATATTTATAATTGTGCAATTACAAGGTGATTCAAATGTAAACGAGACTTTTGAAATTACCATTTACCATATTGTTTAGAGGTTGTTGTTGCCATCCTCACCTACCACCATTTAGCAAAACAAAGTTTTCAGTTACAAAGAAAACTAGATAGAATCATCAGTGAAGATCAAATTTCTAGTTGAAGAAAAAGTGAAACCATTGGAAATTTCAATCCAGCTTCAGAGACAGTTTAGTGAAGAGTGCCTTTTACATATTTGTGTATTTAAGTCTTTCAAACAAGGACGGCAACGGTTTCAAATAATCCACATTATCATCCTTAACTCAAGAAAACATCGACAGAGTAAATGAGCTCATTGAGGATAATAGACCAATAACAATGATTGAAATTACATGGAAACTGCACGTCAGTGTTGGAAGTGTTAATAACACTGCCAGAAATATATTAGCTTCCAATAATGTTAATGCATGTTGGGTTCCTCAAACATTAAGCGAAGAGAACAAGCGGACTCGCGTGCAAGTCGCCAAGCAATTGCTGGTATGATATGAGATGGAAGGTGATGAAGTTTTGGCTGGAGAAATTAAATAGAAAATCTGCTCAAAGGAAGTCAGAAAATGGTGCGTTTTCTACAGGTTAATGCTAGGCCTCACAGAGCTGTGAAAGCAATGAATACTATTACAAAATTAAAATAGGGCCTTTTACTCCACCTTCCTTAGAGTCTTGACATGGTGCCTATCGATTATCACCTATGAGGTCTGTTCAAAAAGTAACCAAACTTTTTAAATTGCGCGGCAACGGAGCAACCCAGAGATGTGCGGTTGGCAGCACTGCATTCAATATAATCTAACAAATAACCTCCATTTTTCAGTTTGTTGATTCATTGCTTAGTTCTAGTGTTATTGTTTTTTGCGTTAGAGGTAGTCTGTGTTGTTTGCCGATTTTCGTGGTTGACGGGAGCAGCGTTGCAATGCCAAATTTTGAGTAAAATTTTAGAAAAAAGGTACACGGAAACTTACCAAATGTCTGAACAAGATTACGATGATAAGTTTTTAAGCCATACTCAGTGTTACGAGTGGTTTACTCGGTTTAAAAGTGGTGGTGAATCAATTGATGATTATAGCTCAGGCAGGTCATCAATGTCAACAGACGAATCTCTTGTTGAAAAAATCAACGGTTTGGTGGACGGTTAACAGTGCGGAAATTAGCATTTCAATTGGGTCATGCCAAGAAATTTTAACAAAAAAATTAGGAAGGCACAGAGTTACCGCAAAATTTGTTCCTCGCTTGATGACTCAAGAGCAAAAAGATCATTGAGTTGAAGTGTATCAAGAACTGCCGGAACAAGCCAACCATGATGAAACGTTTTTAAAAATGGGTATACGGCTATGAGGTTAAAACAAAAATGCAATCATCACAGTAGGTAGGCAAACACTCTCCACGTCTGAAAAAAGCCCGGCAGGTTCGCTCAAATGTCAAGGTGATGATGGCAGTTTTTTTAGATTTTCAAAGAGTTGTGCATTGTGAATTTTTACTTCAAGGTCAAACAGCTAACCGTCATTAATACGCTGAAGTTTTGAAACGTTTGAGAAAGAGGATGGCAAAAGACGGGGCCCGAACTTTGGTGTGAAAACTCATGGCTGTTCCGCCATGACAATGCTCTCGCTCATTGTCGATTTGAGAATTTTGTGTGAAAATCAAATGACTGTTCTTCCCCAGTCTCTCTACGCCCTCGACCTAATACTAGCTGACTTTTCACGTTTCCCAAATTGAAATCGGTGTTGAAAAATGGAGATGTTTTGACACATTACAGGCACTGAAAGATATCCCAAAAACGGCTTATGAAGACTGCTTCGAGAAGTGGAAACACTGCTGGGTGAAGTGTATCAGTCGAGGAGAATACTTCAAAGATGACAACGACCAATAGTCCATAGGTAAGCCCAAAAAACTAAAATGGACTGCAAGGTTAACAGTGACACTGATGTGTAATTAAAAGTGTGCGGGAGTGGGTGTGAATGTAACAAAATTCCTTTTTTGAAAAAAGCATTAAAAAGCTTTCAGAACACTAGGAAAGATGTATCGACTTAAATAGTGAATATTTTGAATTATAAACCACATTTTTTAAAACATCAGTCCCGTTGATATTTAAATGACCTTGTATTTCGGCTGGTTTTAGAAAAGGAAAAAATAAAATAAGCAACAAATCTTACCCATTCACCAATTGATAATATTCATTCGGATTAATGATTTCGCCATTTTTTAACCACATTACTTTTGGTTCTGGTTTACCATAAACGCTACATTCTAATTCAACGTCTTTATTTACAATATCTACTTTGTCTTCTGGTTTCTTAAGAAATCTAGGAGGCACCTATAAAATAATAAACATTAGTATTATTATTGCTAAAATAAACTTTTTTCGATATGCAAGGTTTTAATAAGGCAAGTCTTTGTGCACATTGCTCATAAAGTAACATTGTAAGAAACTACATTCATCTATTTTGACCTTTTTTTTTGGGTGTTTTTACACCAGTTGCTAACATTTCGGAGAAAAATCTATATCCGTTTTCAAGGGAATCTGACACACAAATGGCCTAATGTTGGGCGTCAATTGACCACAAAACGGTCCCGCTTGTTAATGAGCGGTGTGTTCAAATTGGCTAGCTCAGTAATTAAAGACAAGAGGCTGAAAATAATTATTTATTACAAACAGAAAGTTCAGTGCACAATAGTAAACATGTGTAAGTGTACAAAAAGTAACAATAAAATGACGTCGTAGGTGGTGAAATTGAGATAAAAAGGAAGGAGAACAGCATAATGAAGTTAAATACTACCTTTGTGGAGAGGGAGGGCAGAAATCAGAATTCATATACTGCTCTGCATATAAGAAAATTATTGAAGTATGGAAGGAGAAAAAGGGACAAGTCCCAATGAACCTCCTACAAGTAAACGTTGATAGAAATAAGGAGGCTATGGATCTCCTAAAATATAACAGTGCCGTAGCCAATGCTGATTTAGCAGTGGTATCAGAACCAAACCGCAATATGACCAAGAGCAGGGGCAGGTGGATTACAGATATTAAGGTGGACGCGGCGCCGCTATTTACATAGCAAACGCAAAAGTAGTTATCTCTAAAATTGGTAAGGGTGACGGCTTTGTGTGGGCAGACATCAACGATATGTTAGTTTATTCGTGCTATGTGTTGTCCAACATCCGCCTAGAGGACTTCGAACGGTACCTGGTACAGATAGGAAGAGGGAAACGTATACCGGTTATCGGTGGAGACTTTAACGCCAAGTCCTGCAGGTGGAGGTTGCCAATAGATGATCGTAGGGTAGATCTAATCACAGAACGAATGCAGGCTGTGTTTAATAAACCGAGAAGACACACTGACATTCAAAAGAAATGGGTGCTACTCCTATATTGACTTGACCATGTGCTCAGAAAATATTCTGCATAGCATAGATGAATGGATAGTGGGGAGAGAAGAAAATCTTAGCCCACACAATAACATCTATTTTCAGATACAAGGCGTAATAGGTACAAATATATTACAATCATCGGCCAGAAAAGGGTGTGTGCATGACAGAGAGGAGGTAGAAAATTTCGCGCAACAATTGGAACTAATGTCAGACAGGGAAGCAAAAGGCGAATAACAGCTTCAGACCATTATGTCTCCGGAATGTGATGGGAAAACTGCTGGAGCACATCCTAAACAGAAGACTACAGGAAGAGACTGAAAACAAAGGCGGGCTCTCAGACACACAATACGGATTCAGAGAAGACCGGTCCACCATAGTTGCAGTACAGAGCATTATGAACATTGCAAAAGAAGCCGACGGCCATCGGAAATTCGCCATTCTAGTCACTCTAGATGTACGAAACGCCTTTAATTTGGTATCATGGGCAAAAGTTATTAAGGAATTCGATAAAAAAGGAACATCCAGATATCTGATCAAAATCTTGAAAAGTTATCTACAGGATAGAAGATTAAATGTGGGAGACAAGGCACAGATAGACGTTTCATGTCGAGTACCCCAGGGCTCAATACTCGGCCCAACATTTTGGAACATATACTATGATGGGGTCCTGAGACTGGAAGTAACTGTGACCATTGCTTGCACAGATGATCTCGCATTGATGGTCTGTGGCGAAGACAAGGAAGAGATAGAAGAGAACATAGAATGGTCACTATACCTGATCTAAATATGGATGACCAAAAGAGGTTTGGAATTGGCCCAATACAAGACTGGCAGGCAGAAGAGAACAAGATAAGCATAAGGGTCGGAGATACGGTGGTCACTAGCCAGTATAGCCTTAAATACCTAGGCCTAATAACAGCAAAAAAACATGTATATGGGAAAGCATATAGCAGAGACTGCTAGGAAAGCAGAACGCTCGGCTACCAAACTGGGTCGCCTAATGCCAAATATAGATGGAGCAAGATCAGAAACAGAAAAATATTATGTTCCACGATTATCTCCATCATATTGTACGGAGCTCCTATATGGTCCCAATACATGCAAATGATGATACACTGGAAATAACTAGAGAAGGTGCAAAGACGAGCACGGTTTCCACAAATGGTGGTTGTTAGCGTAATACCAATCCACCTGACGCCCCAAGAGAGATCCCATAACACAGGAGCAAACGGGAGACTCTAAAAAAGGGAAAATAGAGAAAAAACCATTTGAGTGTAGCAGGAAGAATGAGAACAGCAGAGAGAGACAGCTGGATGGACGAAAATATTAATCAGCAACGTCCAAGCATAGACACGAGCAGGAGGGAAACCATATCTGTCAATTTCTCAGTGGATACGGATGTTTTGCTTCATACCTAAGCCAAATGAAAATGATCAACAGCGATGAATGTGTCTACTGCAGTGACAACATACCTTGTTTGAACGTGAGAGATGGCATGCAATAAGACACAGGACAGAAACAGAACTGCAAGATAGAATGACAACGGAAAATCTAGTTTTAACAATGCTGGAGACTAGCCCTGTCGATATTTAAATTTCAATATCGATAATATTTGCCAAAATGTTATCGATAATATCGATTTATCGATAATATCGATAATACCGATAATATCGATAATACCGATAATATCGATAATATCGATAATATCGATAATACCGATAATATCGATAATACCGATATTATCGATAATATCGATAATACCGATATTATCGATAATATCGATAACATCGATAATACCGATATTATCGATAATACCGATAATATCGATAATACCGATATTATCGATAATATCGATAATAACGATAATATCGATAATATCGATAATATCGATAATAACGATAATATCGATAATATCGATAAACATCGATATTATCGGTAATTAATACCAATAATATCAATTGCTAATTAATTACTGGTCTATCATACCGGTAATATACTTAATTAATACTAATAACTTCTGTTCAATATATGTATAGATGTATACGTTAATTAGTAGATACAATGTGATGTTTTAAAAACTCAATTGCAGCAGGCCGTATTCTGTCTTAATAACCTTAGAACTTTCTGTATTAAGTCAGAATACGACCTGCTGCAACTGAGTTTTTAAAAAATCACATTGTATCATGATATCTACTAACTAACTTGTACTTGTATTATCGATATTAGCGATATCAATATTATCGATACTTTAATTATCAATATACTTGTTAGAGTCATCTGCCGAATCTGACTATTTAAGATATATAAGAGATAACGTGCAGAAAATTTGGGGAAAAATTTATTGATTCAGTATTATTGAAAATTATCGATATTATTGAAAATTATCGAAAATATCGATATTTAAAACATGAATATCGATGTATCGATAATATCGATACTTAATATCGATAATATCGATATTATCGATTAATATCGATATTTATCGAAATTATCGATATTTATCGATATTATCGATAGTTATCGATATTATCGATACATCGATATTTATGTTTTAAATATCGTCTTCCGATATTTTATTAAATATCGATATTATCGATATATCGATAATTTCTGCCAGGGCTACTGGAGACTACAGAAAAGTGGAATATAATTGAGAAAATAAATAGTTGAAATCATAACAAACAAAAAAGTGAGAAGAAAGAGAAAGGCAAAGACAATGAAAACAGAAAGTTGACGCGTTGTAGCAATGCTGAGAGGGGGAGGTCACTGTGTCACCTTCCCAGTTGAGTCTATCACTCCCTCTACCAGCTGCCAAATCGCAGCTGGTATGGGGGATGTCTATAAGCTTTTCCTCCTCCTTCACTCAAGAAAAAAAAAAGGTCCAGGCAGTATGTTGTCGAGCTTGTGGCCAATGACCGTGAATGAATTAAATTTTACATTAGAATATTCTAGAATAGTATTTTGGTCCTTAGATTAAGGGAGAATTTATGACTATGGGTTTTTAGAATTTTCACGATTTTAGTCAACACCGATTAACGCGGTAAAAGAGGCGACTGTCTAAGACAGAGACGAACTTGTAGTGAAATACCCAAAAAAAAGTATAAAATGTCAAACTCGCCACAACAAACCTTCAAAAAATACATTCTATTCTTGTATATATTTCACACAGAATTTGTTTTGTTAAAACTTACTTGAACTTGAAGGGTAGCATGTGCATCTAAACTGTCTTCACGATTTTCTGCTCTACACTGATATGTGCCAGCATCAGCCTCTTTAATATTTTTGATTTGGAGGGATGTAGTTGCGCCAACCCAACTAAATCTGCTGTCTAAATCACTGCAAAAAAACAGTACTGAGTAATTAGATTCTATTTATTCGCCGACTAAATTCTTACGCCATATCTATACTATAACCATCTTTAAGCCATTTAATTATTGGCGTAGGATTTCCATTTGCTGCACAATCTAAAGTAATAGTTTGTCCTTCGACTACAACTTGACTACGTGGAAAGGCGATGAAATTTGGCGCAGACATGCTAGTAGCTTGTTCTTGGTCCTCATGTATAATCAGATTTGCTTTATTACTTAGCCTGTATGAACTTAATCCAGATGCGTTGCACCTAATTATACAAACGATTAATTATTATTGAAAATCGGTTTGGATAATTTGTGGTACCTGTAAGAACCCTGATCGGAGTCCCTAACTTCATCGATTTCTAGTGCACCAGACGGTAACACAGTCATTCGTAATTCATCCAATTGTAAGGGTCGTTCGTCTTTAAGCCAACGGATTCTAGGGGGAGGTGATGCTTGAACATGACATGCAAAGTGTGCTTTTTGTCCTAAATGTACAGTTATATCTCGTGGTTCTAATTGGAAGCCCGAAAGACCTGAAAATTGATAAATTTAATATTAGACAAATATGAAAAATACCAACTAAATTTGGGGATTTTACAAAATACGTTTTAATATTTAAATATATTTGGTTGAGAAAAATACTTAAACGTGGAACAGTGATGGATGTAATTCGAATTTAGCATATACATTTCTAATGGTATAACAAAGGGCACTCAGGTTATACAGATAAATCAAATTTTCTACTTTTTTTTAAAGGTTTCCAGGTAGTACTGTTGACAAATACAGGTAAATTATAGGAATCACATTTTAGTGACTCACCTGATACACTTTGTTAGTTCTAAAACAATAATAAAATTATAAATAGGTATTTTGAAACTAGAATAAAATACTGAAGTTGGTTATTGGCATAATAGATTAGATAAATTTTTATAAGACGAATAAATTATGAAATATCTTTATGTAATTCACATAATTTAAATGTCATTAATCAACCAATAACACTTATTATTACTATACACAACTGATAGCTTTAAATATTAAAAGTGTTTCACAATACTTCAGTATATTCAGCTTTAAACACTCCGAAGCTATTTTCGATGTAAATTTGTAACGACCCAAAGAATGATTACCAATTTTATTAAAGTTTGCCAGGTTAACAGAGCTTTTAGGAAGTTTTTGTGAGAAAACCAAAACTAATTTAAAAGTCGTTTATACATTACCATAAAATGCTTTACAAAGCACTTTGAAAGGCTGAATGACACACCCTTTATCTATTTGCATAAGAAATTGAAATTAAACTCTATGATTTATTGTAATGCTGCATGATGCATATTCAACTTGAATATCAATTAAATTAAAAAAAAAAAATGATTTCACGATTAGTTAAAGAAGTTTAATAGATTTTATACTTACTAGCTAAACTAAGCTGAGCAACTCTGCTAACGATAGCTCCTAAATTAGGCAGTGATGCCATGCATTGGTAGTTTCCTATTAAACCTTGCTCTTCTAGGACGCTACTTATGTACAGAGATCCATTTGTAAGTTGAGATCTGTGAAACAAAAATCATTAAGAGACAGGAACTTCAACAATAAATCTTAAAGAAGTCATTTATTAAACTATTATGTCAAAATTCTCATACATGTGGAGTACCTAGTTTCAACCTTAAAGGTATTAAATTTAATATTCTACTACACAACTAGTTTATAACAATATTTTATCTAGCAAAAGTTATTAAATGGTCATAAAAAACTAACCACACAAAATATAAAAGTGCTGTGCTAATTTATTTCCTGATATAATTTTCTGCAATATTGATAAATTTGTTTTTGCGTAAGCAAAATCTTTGGCATTGAAATGTTTATTATCTTATTTATTTCAGATTTTGTTTTTAACCTTTCCGTTAGTACCAAGATGGCGAATACTTTCTTTACAACAAAGTCTTAAATAACTATTACTGCTTTTGCTGTTTTCGCAAGAAAAAAATAATTAAATAGCTTTAGTCATTTATTGTACTTAAATCTATTTTTGTTTTACTTCTTCAAGATTACAAGTTATACCTACAGAGAGTCAGTTGTTTATAATCATTTTGAACCTTAAATCGAAATCTTCCAGTTTATATCAATAAGTAATACAATAAAAATAGCCATAAGTATGGGAGATTTATTAATGAAAGGTGCCTTGCAGTTTCTACCACACTCTTTTAAATGCTTTGTAAAATTACGTATGGTGGTCCATAGCACTTCGGTTGATATGGCTGATTTGAATTCTTTACACATGTTGCTTTTGAAGCGCTGGGCTCCTAGCTAGGAGTCTTGGGGTTGAATCTCACGCAGTAGCAAGCATTTTTACAAAGAATTCTCCACTGTTTGAAGTTGTACTTAAGCGAGTGAAGCTGTTTAATCATTTGGTTACAATTAATGATTCTGTCTGAGAAGAGGTCGACATTAGATAGTAACAAGACACATACACTTAATACATGGTCACAAACTCTGTAGAAGGCAACGGAAACTACCACAGAGAACACATTTCTTCTGTATAGGGGTAGTTCTCGAAGCCAGGTTGTTTAAAAATGTGGCTTTGATCCCCTTCACCAATGTCCTGAAAAGGATATGGTACTAAGAAGATATGTATTGCTAAGAATTCGTGTTGTTTCTATGCGGTACTTTCAAAGGAACAAATCAAGTATGGTAGGATTACATTCTGAATTATGGTGCTGGAGATTCTAAATAGACTAGCTACTATCATTCAAAGAAGTAAAACCCACGTATTCGAAAAGAGCGACCCTTTGTTTACGGGGGCCGACGGGAAGAACGCTCCTCGATCGTCGCAGTATGCCCATAAACCGCCTTCGAAAAGAAGTCCAAAATTTCGTAAATGGTCGCATCGTCTTCCCTCCTCTCGGCCTCGTACGCGACGCTATCTTCGGTAAACAACCTTCCCTACCGGATCTACATTTCAATGAATGGGATAATCCCTTTATATTTGTATTTTATGAAAAATATATGCAATTGTAAATATTTTAAGGTCGAACCGAAAATTGAATACAAAGGTCCTATCTAACAATTTGCTGTCCTTGCGCTTGGCTAGGTACCTGAGTTTCAGAGTTTGTTGTCCTACTTTATCTCGGATTTCCTTGTCTTTTCAAAGTCGGTGATAAAATAAGCAATTTGTTTTACCTGTTTTTTCTTAAGATACTGAAGATTACAGCTTACAATTTGATTAAACAAAATTGTAATGTATTGCTCTAGAGATTGCGAAAATCTGAACCTCATTGAATGAATTCCAATAAAGTTACAGCTGAATTTATATTTTTAAATGATTTTTTGCATATTAAAAGAATTATTTCCATCCGTTTAAACATAACTACATAATGTTTAATTATATTAATCCCCGCGGAGACTATCGAAGAAATGGGACGTGAAAACGGTTTTAGAATATTTTTTAAATTAACGTAAATATCTGGTAAAAAGCCTATTTTTTTAATTAGATATAATTTCCAATTTTTATTGGGCTTCCATGAAAATATACACATGATTATTATTATTTCAAGATATCGAGAACTTTATTAAAAATTGGTAGTAACCAAAAAAACTTTGATTTGTGTAGGCTTCATAAACGGCTACGACCGCCTTAAGGAAATTTCGCAGAACGTTTTGGAGTAAGGGCCGCTGGATTTCACGAATTTAGCGTTCAATTTCTTCTGAGTTCTTGAATTGTCTCAGGGTGGTTCGCATTTCGCATAGACCTTACTTTTCGAAAAACCCCAGAGGAAATAATCCAAACAGGTTAAATCGCAACTTCTTGGCAGGCAGTTTTGGTCTCCAAAACGAGAGATGACACGACCTGAAAAGTTGGTTTGCAACAACGTCATTGTTTCGCGTACGGTGTGGCAGATGGCGCCATCCTGTTGGAACCACATCTCAGTTACGTCCATTCCATCCAATTCTTGTCAAAAAAATTGTCAAAGGCCACGGTAATGATCGCCGTTGACCATCACGGTGGCACCTTTATCATTTTCAAAAAAGTACTGATTATCCCTTCTGCCCACATGGCACACCAAACTGTCACTTTTTTGAGGATGCATCGAAAGTTTTTGCAAGGCATGTGGATTTTCATCTCCCCAGATCCGAGAATTCTGCTTGTTAATGAAGCCGTTGAGGTGGAAGTGAGCCTCGTCACTAAAGATGATTTTGTTGTGGAATGTGAAGTTTCTGCGCTGTCTATGGAGGGTAGGCTGCAGCCTTTGAGTCATTTGGATTTTGTAAGCATGAAGGTGCAAATCTTTTGTCAAAATTCGTTGAAGAGTGTTGCGGTGGAGGTTCAATTTCTGGGCACGACGCCGGATGGAGGTGTTTGGTTGTTCTACGACGCTGACACTCACAGCTGCGATGTTTTCAGCCGATCTTTTGGGGCGATGACGGGTAACGTCTCTTTCATCTTTCAATGAAAACGTCCGTTCAAATTTCTTGATCAAATTTTCAATAGCAGGCCGCGTTGGTCGATTATGCACGTCAAAATGATCACGTAACTTGCGAATCGTCACTGTAAAATTTTCCCCATGTTTGTAATGGGTTTTCAACAGTAATATCATAAGTGACTAGAATTTTACCGCCAATTTTTTTGCCGCCATGAACACGACGAATAGCACTCGTGACGATTTTCTAAAACAACAAGCAAGAGTGATCATGACGGCAAAAATTGCCTGTAAAATTTTAGTCACGAATGGTATTCGGCAAGACAATTTCTCGAATTATAATGAAATTACTGAAATATGTACTTGTCACTCAAAAAATTTTGACAGACGTCGTCTCTAAGCAGCAACGAGGTAAACTTCACTAGTAGTGAAATTATCAACAGTAATTACACAAGTGGTGATAATTTTAACTAGATTCACGATTCACTTCGTCCACTCGTGAAATTTCTATAGCAATAAAGATGAGTGCATGAGTGCTAATCTAAACTGCTGGACAAAATTATCGCATCACAAAAAAAATGTTCTGAAATCAAAATTTTTCATAGATATTATAAATGTTAGGGCTTCGCAATAGTAATAAGGACTATTATAAAGGATTAGTGGAAATTTATTGCGTATTTGAAGAAAAACGGGAAATCTTTACAACTATCGTAAAATCTGAACAATAATAAACAACAAACTTGAAACAAAAAACACAAAGAAAACTGTACAAACATGATTTTAATAGCGTGTCACGCCTCCTCTTGCTCTCACTATTTTATTGAGCCTTCTAGGCATTGACCGAATCACACGGGCGATATATTCCTGAGGAATGCTTTCCCATTCTTCTTGGAGAGCCATTTCCAGCTCTCTTAAAGTTCTGAGACGATGCACACGAGCTTGGAGACGTCTTTTTAGCATGTCCCATACATGTTCGATAGCATTAATATCAGGGCTTCTAGCTAGCATAGCCAAAACATTAATGGCAACTTCTGTAAGGTACTCTTCGACGACGCCAGCAACGTGAGTCCTGGCATTATCTTACATAAGGAGAAACTCTTCCCCAACAAAGGGCGCGAAGGGTACCACGTATTGTTCTAAAATGTCCTCCACATACCTTTCAGCATTCAATGTTCTCCTGGCAATGATGCGCAGCTCGGTACGTGCCATTAATGATATGCTTCCTCACACCATTATGGAGCCTCCTCCAAAGGCGACCCGTCGAACCATGTTGCATTCAAAATAACGTTCTCCTCTGCGTCTCCATACTCTTTAGCGCCCATCTGGCGAATGTAGAGCGACAAGGGCTTTACCTTCCTTTAGCCTTCTTCTGATAGTTCGTGACGATACTGCTGCATTCCATGCCCTTTGTAGCTCATCCCTAAGCTGATTGCTGGTTTTAAAACGATCTCTAGACACAGCCAAGCGGATGAAACGGTCGTCCCTTTCTTGGGTACATCTTGGACGTCCTTGTCCTCTTCTGCTTTTGTTATTTCCTGTCTCTCTGAATTGTTTCAATACTCGGGAGACAGTAGATTGGTTCACACCTAGGCGATCTGTAATATTTCGCTGGCTTAACCCTAACTCAGCATACACGATGGCTCTGCTTGCATTAACTTCCGAAACATAACGTTGTTCGTTCATGTTGATTATGTTTTCTCCAATTTTGCAAAAAAAAAAACGGAATACCAGCGTTAAATTTCGTTTTTTGCATTTTGACAAAAAAAGTGGACTTTTTTTATCAAAAAATCATAAAGAAAGCAACACTTTTCTTAACTATTTAATTTTACATTTTGCATTAAGTAAGTATGCTTTAAATAAAATATTGTAAATTGTCAGTTTGACAACTGTCAATTCTCAAATCCTTTTTATCCTGTTTTGAGGGATTTAAAATGTAAAAATGCAAAAAAATATTGTGTACAACTCGTATGAAAGCATCTTTTTTTCACTCGTTTGATTGATGCACTCCGGCTTCGCCGTCGTGCATCAAACTTCAAACTCATGAAAAAAAGTATTGCTTTCATTACTAGTTGTACAAATAACTATTCTGCACGATATAAAGTCAGACTGATACATGGGGGCAATTTGACATTATTTAGTTTTTTTCCTGCACTCGGTGCAATTGTTTCGGTTTGGTCTTGTTTGGTGGCTAGGAGGGACCAACTACACTTTGCAATAACAAATCGAAATAAATGCATCTGTTCTGAAAAGATTAGAGACCTTTAAGAACATTTTTTTTGTGATGCGATAATTTTGTCCAGCAGTTTAGTTAAAATGAGTGGAATTGTCACTATTAACAAACGTTCTTCGAAAGTGTAACGCGTCATTTTCGTAATTGTCAATGTATTAATTTATTAAAAAACTACCAAATATGGCTGACTCAACAATTGACAGACGAAAATGCCGCACGATTCGAAATTCAAGTTCTTACTGAGACACCCTTTACTTACAGATTGACCAAAAACCGACTTTAAAAAACAACAGCTGATAAATCGACTCGGAATCGATGTTGGTGTTTAGAAAGAACTGTATCTACCAACGATTAGATAAAGTTATTCCTGCCAAAACTTGTAGGTAGCTACGTAGCTAGCAGTTAATTAATAATATGTGGGGGGGGGGGGGGGGTTGTATGTACGATAACACGCGATTAGTGGAGTGTAATTTGTTATTAAATGATATTAAATGGATAATTGAAATTGAATTAATTTAATGGAAACTGAAGAACTTCTCACCAGAATATACAGTAGGTGGCCACCGAATTAGAAACTTTCAAAATATTTTTTTGTTATAGGCACAACGGACCAAAAACTTGATAACACATTTTGGATTCTGTTCCAATATCCCTATCGGAATAGTACTAACACCTTTATGTAGGATTCACTTAGTGCCACACCGCAGAATCTATAAAAACATGTTTTCTTGAACGTAACATCGCCGTTCTTCCGTTGTGGCAATTCACCAAATTTGAATGCCATTGAGAACTGTTGTTGGGCTTTAGTTAAAAGTAAAGTAAAGACTACACAACAAAAAGCGAAAGCTATTGAATGTTTCTTTCGAACCGGCGTAAGAATAAATGGAGAGTGGCAATATTCACTTCATGACTGCATGACTGATTTTCGTGAAGAATACCCCGATTTAGTGTTCAATTACAATTATTTTCGCGGCGTTGTAACTAAATCTGTGCAGTTATTTAGAGAAAGTGGTAGTGTCGCTCGTAAAAGTGGAAGTGGACCGCCGCTTAGACAAACAGAAGCAACGATTGAAGCCGCCCGGCAGATTATGGATGAACAGCCAAAAACTTCCATTAGAGTATTGGCTCAACAAATAAATTTATCTTATGGCACAACTCGAACAATCCTAAAAAAAGATTTAAACCGTCATGCATATATACTGCAATGTTTTCATGAACTTTTACCAACAGACCCTCCGAGACGAATAGAATTCTGCAATTGGTTTCAAAATAATCTCAACAATGAAGCAGCTCTGAACACTGTATTTTTTTCTGATGAGGCCTGGTTTTATCTTTCTGGATATGTCAATTCACAGAATATGAGGTGGTGGTTAAGTGAAAACCCTCATTTTTTTGTTGAACAACCTTTTCATCCTCAAAAAGTTGGTGTTTGGGTTGGAATTTGTCGAAGAAGATTGGTGGGTCCTATTTGTTTTGAAGGCACACTCACTGCTGCACGATATCGGGATGAGATACTCGACCAATTCATCAATCAGCTAGATGGCGAAGAATTACAAAATGGGTATTTCCAACAAGATGGTGCTACAGTACATATCACCAGAGAAACACTCCGATATCTCGCAGAATTTTTCGATAACAGAATAATAAGCAGGAACGCTGAAATCCCATATCCAACTAGGTCTTGCGATTTGAACATATGTGATTTTTTTGTATGGCCTTACATTAAAAATTCAATTTATTCAACGCCAATTCATAATCTGAAGAACTGAGAAATCGCATAACAGAAAAGTGTGAAGAAATCAACAACTCACCTCAAGTGTTACATAATGTTTTTGCTGGATTGCAAAGAAGAATTCGTTTATGTTTAGACGTAAATGGACAACATTTTCAACAAATCCTATAGTTTTATGTAAATTTCAATATCGTAAATTAATAATTTTTTCATTTTTTGTTCAGTTTCAATTTAAGGTTATAAACTTTGTTTACAATACAAATGTCAAATTACAAACGTTATAAAATGTCATTCTGTGGATGTGGCTAAAGTACCAATTCAAAATAATTCAATTTCACAGCCTACCCTAATTAGTATTTTTATTGATCTGTTGTTATAAGCAATAAATGTGTTCTAAAAGAAAGATAATATTGAAAATTACAGAAGTTTCTAATTAGGTGGCCACCTACTGTATACCACTTCTTTATGGTGCGGATCACGCAGAGGAAAGCCACAAGGTAAGGAGACATAGAGATGGGTTATTGGAAAATAGGAAGTTTTTCAGAGGGAGTGAAGTAACATGGTACTAACATAGTCATAAGATAAGGATAAGATAAAGTTATTAACTTAATAACAAATAGCACAAATAATAAAATGACCATTTTTAAAAATATTCTTGTGGAACAATAGAAGAAAGATCCGACATAAGTCGTTCAAACAGCCCAAATTAAGAAGTTGTCCATGACTTACCCTCGAAGCGGGAGGGGAGAGCCACTGTGGCTCCGAAAAAAATTTAATCTGACCTCTTGTACAATATCAAATTTACTCAAGATCACATCATTGCACGTCGGTATTATAGTAAAGTATGACCAAAATTTCTGTTCATCAAGTATGGCTGTGGAAGTGCAAACCAACGCCTTTAAAATTGGCTTACATTATATTTACTTCAAAATTGTTGACAGCTGTCACATTATAAGTAAATATATGTAAGCCAATTTTAAAGGCGTTGGTTTGCACTTCCACAGCCATACTTGATGAACAGAAATTTTGATCATACTTTATTATAAACCATATTATGTATATGAAATTTATAAGGAATTATGTGGTTAATATTTCCTACTGGCCTGTCACTACCCATAAAAATTAATTTGTATCTGGCCTTATACAAACAGAAGTATTCTGAGCAGTCGCGTAATTTAGAATAAATGTTTTAAACTGTTTAATGTATTTGTTTGTTAATTGGGCAAAATCTAGACTTGTGGGTGCCACGGCTTTTCCAGTGCATTAACTACTGTGGTCATTGCCACTAAAACCAACTAGAATTTTGTTGAACTCGAAGGATCTCCACCCCTGGAAGGAATTTTTATTGTGCTAAACATCGTAGGTATTGTATTGTATACGATTTTATCTGAAAATGGGCAAACTTTCAGATATTTTTCCACATTAAAAATCTTATAGGCATGGATCGGGAAACGAACCCTAGATCTTTGGTTTATAAGCCAAGTATGCTAATCTTAATGCCAACGATGCCATCCGTTTAATAAAGTGTTTTTACCCATTATCTTTATGGATTTTCAGAGAGCGTCAGATTCCTTCTATCATATTAAACAGCCTATTGTGTCCTATTTTGTTTCTCAGTTGCCTATACTCTCCCATTGTGTGAGGGAGGTACCGCCTTAAGGGAGCAATTGGGCTACACATTCCAGCACAACAATGCTTAATTCTCCAGATCGTGGGGGAATGGAGTACCTAGCTACCGCAACTCAAGAACCCAGTTTAAAGTATTTAAAAACACTCTAAAGTTTGTCTACTTATTTTAGTTACAATTATTGAAACAAAACTCTTATGATATAAACTGTTACTTGTTGAACCACACTTTCTTAGTACATTTTGAAATAGTTAACAGACACCTGACTCTCATTGTATAATGGCAGTTTAAAAAATATAATTATTTTACCTGTAAGTGTCACCTATGAACGTAAGGGACTGTCGATCTTGATCCAGCCATTGTATCGTTTGAATACTAGGTGGATATTCTGGAGCTGCTTTAATTACACAGTCGAGAACTGCAGATCGACCAGCCTCTACTACCGTATCTGATGGTTCGATAACAAACTCCAATACATGACCTGTAAAGAGAACACACAATTAGTTTAATAAAATTTACAACTCTTTAGTCTTACCATAAACATGGACTAAATAAATGAGACAGAACACAACACAAATTTTGTACTTCATTTTCCAAGATTCTTACAGTAGAAATTACATTAAAAGATTTAGTTGTTATTTGCACTCTGAAGGTATTATTAATTTGATAAGATAACCGCTACGATAATTATGTAAAATTCAAGATAAGTGTTTAATGTTATGTTTTTAAAAATATCTGACGTTGGATTGGGTGGCACTGAAGGTAGACATAAAAAAAGACGTAACTTTTATTACGGTGTTTACACTTCGTGCAACATTTTTATCAGCAACATCTTATTAAATTATTCGAGTTTAATAGAAATGTGTTTCTAATATATTAATCTTTGATAAAAGGAAAACTGATTTGCCTATTCTTTAAATGCCTAATATAAACGTAAAATGTGCACATTGCGCTATTGCATAATAAATAGATGTTACTTTGTACAACTGGGCAAAAATTACAATGATAAAGTACCTATCATGTAAGACTTGTTGTCTCCAATGCCACACTTATTAAGTGCAAATTCCAATATTTGCAGTTTTACATCATGCTATTTAACTTTTACATTATAAATATTTATTATCGATACCTAGCGACAGGCTGTCTTGTGGCTTATCGCTTGCGCTAATATTAGTTTATCTATGAAATTAAATTTAGGTGTGTTATTTTTTTTTTTTTCATATGACAGTTTGAATAAAGTTTTCACGATAATATTTCCTCAACCGTTAATAACAAAATGTTTGGTTTGTTTTATACAGACATAAGTGAAAACGCGTGAAAATCTTATAAAATCAAAATGTGTGTAACTGAAACAGGAAAGTATTATTTAATTGTTCCACATTTTTTCCTTCAAGCACAACACCTTGTCAAATTCTTAAACAGTTACATTACCTACAACAGGTTTCCTTTTTTGAAAAACCAGTCTTTTCATTATTCCAGGTCGAACAATGGCATTTTAGATATTAAATATTCTGATAAAATTGCGTTTGGGTTTTTAGTTGACGTATTTCAACTTGGAATTTTTTATCGGATTTAAAATACAAATTGTAGAATAACAATTTCTACTTTTCTGTGTTTACTTGCGTTGCATAAATATTTTTTCTTTTAATAATTTCTTAAAACTCGATGCTTTTTTATACAAGCAGCGCTTTCATATAATAAAACATTTACATTTCATGGACGTAAATAACATATAATTAAACATTATTGTTGCAATAAAATACTGATAATAATATGTAATGATCCAATTATGTATACATTGTACTTTGTATACATTCGCAACGTATAAAGTCTGAAGATACGGATAAAGTTTATTAATCAATTGAATCAATACTAAGTTCATATCGACTACTACAGTTAATAAAATTTTCAAATGTAGGTCAATGAAGGTTCTTCTAAATTTGTTCGAAAATAGACAATTTCTATGCTAATCACTATTTGTATGTTTTGCATTTATTTAAAATTTTTCGAGCGTATCTTACATACAGATAAAGAAAACTTTTTATTAAATTTTCTAAATTAAACATCACACTTAAAATCCAATAAATACTTTGTGTAGTTAACGGATTTCCGACTTAATTGATTTTTGGCCTTTTGGGCGTTTAATTAGTTTTTGAAAACGATTTCTAACTCCTACTTTAATGCAAATATGCAGTTTCAATTGATTTTAAATTGACGAGAATACGAGTTTTTAATGTTTGTTATTTGCGATATTAAAACATCTATCAAGTGCTACAGCAATAAATTCAAAGACGATTAACTGGCTAATTACTTCAATAGACTGTAAAAATATACTCGATTTTCTTTGCTATATCTATAGAATTGTTTCCACTAATTCAATCTTTCAGTGTTTTAGAAACAAACGCTATTCCGGAATGTTAGTTATTAACCCAACGGAACTCTAATAATAACTGATTTAATTAGGAAAACGTGGAGTGCTAAATTCAAACTTAAGTGAAACTGAAATGTTTGGCTATTGATGTGGAAGTAGAGAGAGATAAAAGGAAGACCATATTATATATCTTTAACAGCTTGTACCCTCCTTTCTGTACAACAGATGTTAGACTCCATTATACTATCAACAAAGGGGCCATTTCACTGCAGCATGCTGAGCTAATAGAGGCAATATATCGAATTTCCATCACATGCCATTACAGTTTTACTATCGGTCGATCAGATTTACAATAATGAGCACTAAGCAAATATTAATAACGGTGGAGTTTCCTAAATACACTGAAAACGAATTAAGGGTTCTATTGTTGTAGGAAGTCTCGTTTTCATAACGTAAAATATTCTTGGAACATTAAGGAATAGTAAGTGGCTTGAAATTAACATGCAATGCGCAGGGAAAATAATAGGGGTGATTTTAGTATTATGTTCTTTGATTTTATAATTCTTTTAATGACACATTTATGCGACAACATCTAGATGATTAGTGATCTCCGTCAAGATGTTGGTTTATTTATACCTAAACGAATGACAATAGTGTGCAGGTAGCGAACGATTAATTTGTAGTGGTAGTCAACGTCCTCAACACCTCAACGTTCTTTGTGAAAGTTGAAAGCAAAATTATGCATTGAGCATTGAAGGATATAATGTACTTACGCACTTACACTCTTACACACCAAATCCTCAGTGAACAAATTTTTTATAAAAGATGCAACTTAATTTCAAATCATAATTTAACTTTAGTAATTTTACACTTCTAAGAAAACTGCTACATTATACCTATTGCATTATCCATTCTCTAAGCCGTGAAAATTGGCAATTTTTTATAGTAATACTCGAGTAATGAATGATGACATGATGAGTAATTTACTCCCAAGTAACCAAGAGTATCGATTAATGAATATCACTCATCACTCTCGATCAGGATTAGTGAATATCTTAATCATTACTCATTTACTCGAGTAACAAAATACCCAACTCTGCGACACACGAGGCGTTTTTGTGATGAATCGGCCAACGATTCGTCCGACGCTACGTGTGTGCGCTTTCGTAAGGCCATATGGAATGGCTCGACGATTCGTCAACGCACCGCGCCGCCTGTAGAGCCGTGTGTGCGGTTTGACTTAATTTATTATAAGGGACGGCGGACGAATCGTGTGTCCTTGGCCTTAGTATTTGTGAACATATCTACTCTACTAGATCAAACTTTGTTTGTTTTTTTAATTTGCATGTGTTTCTAGTAATAGCTTTGGGAAAATGTACGTTGGGTTGCATTTTAAGACCTTAAGGGGCGCGTATTACGTGAATCGCCCAGTATATAGTATATAGTTGGGACACCAACTACATAAAAAAATACCCATCAGCCGAAACAGACAGGAGAATAGAATTAGGTTAGGATAGGTCACGCCTTGGAAATTCGAAAATTTAGAATGAAGGATATTTTCCAAAGAACAAATTAAGTCATAGTTGTGGGATCAATACGGTATGAAATACCAGCATTCAGTTTTTGAAATCAGTTTTTTGACTGTAAGTCAATTAATTCAATGGAACAAATGGAACAATAGTGGCCTATCAAGTTATTCGAATGTTTTTACCAATCGGACCATCACTGGCGCGCGGTCCATGGAAGCGATGAAAGCACCGCTTCCCTTGCCTTGATAAGGCAAAACAACATAATTTATTAATTTTATTTTTGTTTCGGCAGTATGTTAAAATTAATAAATTATATTGTTTTGCCTTATGAATGAAGGCAAGGGAAGCGGTGCTTTCATCGCTTCCATAGACCGCACACCAGTGCCAGGACCATACTAAAATCTTGAATCTTTAGTATTTTCTGAAAATTCAACCCTAGAACGAAGGGAATTTGTCCACCTGAGAAGGCTTTGACAGAAACAACGAAAGACAAAATAACTGTCAGTCCAATTGCTTCGGTCATTGTTTTTGTCAAAGCATTCTAAATAAACAAAACATTTGAGCTTTGTCTTAGAGCTTAGAGCAAAAACACACGAGGCGGTTTCTGACGAATAGGCCGATGATTCGTACGGCGCTACGTGCGTGCGCTTTCGTCAGGCTATGCGAATGGCTCGACGATTCGTCAACGCGCCGCGACGCCTGTAGAGTCGTGTGTACGGTTCAACTTATTATAAGCGATTCATGTGCAGAGTCGGCGGACGAATCGTCAGCCGATTCAACACAAACCGCCTCGTGTGTTCTTGGCCTTATATATCGTCTACCCTTAGAAGTTTAATATACAAAAAGTACACAACGGATTTTCAAAATCTTAGTACCACTGAATGTGTAAAAACCTCGGTAAAAACATTATCTACTTAAATAACTAGGTGATCCACGATCCATTTGAAAAAAATACTTGAACCAAAAAACTAATTTTAAAAACTTCTAAAAGGCCAGTATTCCAAGCTACAACAACGACTTATATTTATTTAATTACGAGAATTAATAAGAAACATATTGGTCATAGCACTCTTGACTGAAAAATAAAATTAAAAATTTTCAAATTCAGAATTTAGGCCAGAGATATGTAAAAATATATAAAAATCGAAAGTTGAGGTTAGTTTTGATGTACGACTAGCCAATAAGTTAGGCGAAACTCAACGAATAATATAAATAGAAACATAAACCAGTGGATACGATGAAGTAATAAGGATAGTACAATTGGACAAAGGTTTGGCTGCTAAAGAGAAAAAAAGTATTCTCATGTGAACATAATTAACGAATTTAATTTTCAACCAAAGGATTGACACAATTGAGAATGTCAGAAGATACTTATCGTGAGTTATGGCAAAAAGTGTCTCCAATGATCGTCAAAAAAGACACCATCATGAGGAATTCCATTTCCCCGAGTACCGATAGTGTGATAAATACTTCCAACACTGACGATACGATAATACACGGCACGACTTGGCGTTCGATCTTGAAATCGCAGGCGATATCTCTCTAAAATTTCAACGATCGACGATCCTAAAAATCCCCCGCGACGTGTACATTCATTGGACGATCTTTAAATCGAACGATAGATCGCTAGCTGTATGGGTACCTTAATTCTATTTTACGACTGGTCGTGTTAGATCAGGTAAATTTTATTTTAGGTCAGATTAAATAGAAGTAAGGAGAGTCAACATTTGCAATTTGCAATGAAAAACTTAACTATCCATTAACGAACCATGAAAGAAATAAATAATAATAATTATACACACATCTATCGTTGCCTACATTTCGGTAGGAACCGAAACAATTGAAAAGTTTTATGTACTGAGTTCTTCAGCGTGTCGCTGAGAAGTTAAGATTATTGAACATGGGTTACTTTGTAAGTCTGATACACATCGTACAAATTTATTTAAATTTTGAAATTTACAGTGTGTACACGAAAAGAGGTTCGTCAACTTCTTAGTTACTATGGTTTTATGAATTGAAAATAAAACAGGGTGTAGTATCGTGCTTTTTGTCGATTTTAGATACATAAAAATATACAGCGCGTTCCCTTTACTAACTGACAATTGACGTTATATCTCGTGAAATTGGAGATACTAATGTATCGCAGAAAAATAGCATTTCTGTCTATACCTAGCCCTATAAGTACATTTTGTAACGTCAAAAAGCAATCGCAGAAAATGGGTGTGCAAATTTCCATTGCCATACTGTATGATTTAGCACACATATGGGCAACCGCCAGCCCGCGGGCCTGATCCGGCCCTCTATTCCTTTTGATCCGGTCCTGATCCATCTCAGACGCGAAATAGTTTATAGCAATTTTATTACACCAATAATCAGGGTTTTAGCACAGCGTTTAAGGTACCTGAATAAATGAAATAAGAAGTAGCAACTTGTTTTAATTCAGTTAATATAATTTATTTTATTTAATAATTTGGTCCGGCCCTTGACTCGGAGACAGAATGATAATTTGGCCCCAGAACTAGGAAAGGTTGCCCATGCCTGATTTAGCATAACATGGTAGTAATTATAAAGGGTGCCTGCAATACGATGGCCACAGCTTCAAGTCGTATTGGCGTGATTATTTTAAACCGAAGACGTCCTATAAATCTATGTCTTTTATTTAATCCCAGCAAATTAATTATTTGAAATATTACACGTTCATAATAAAATTTAAGGTGAAGCTTCGGCCTGTTTGAAAGAAATAGTTTTCTTTATATCTGACTCCGTATCATCTAATGTAATTACTACGTGTAACCGTATCTCCTTCCTCAGACTAAAAATTAAATGATTAAACAAAGGTGCACTTGTGTACTTGAATTCAGCAACTCGCTTATTTATAATGGATGGAGATTACATGAAATTATATGTGTAGGAACTTTCAAAATTACAGAACTATGCGGCACCCAATACATCCATCAATCAATTTTCAGAAATATGTTATATGAATTATATTTTTAACAGAAGAAGCAATGCAAAACTTGAAAAACAACCTCTTAGTAATAAAAACTTTGAATTAATTTAATGTTTTGCTATACTTATAACTTTTAGTTGTAATCACCGGTAATTAATTTTAAAGAGCTTTTAATTAAGTAAATTCCCTTAGAAGACATTCTATCGACTCAATTGTTAGCGGAAGTCCTTTATAGGTTTCTTTTCCGGTGCATTTCATTTATAGACTTTTGCTTCAACGATTTTAGCAGGGGTCGTTTTGATAAGGGTTTCTTACTGCAGCACTGTTTACTATAGATATCTAATCAATAAAGAAAGCTCAAAAGTATTCCTGCTTTAAATAACAAATAACACAAACTAAGTTACGTCATTAATTTAATAAAAAGCATAAAACGTATAAAAAGCAAAACTGTGCCGCTTACATAAGATCGTTTATAAAGTGATTAATTTGAAAAGTTTACCACTTGGGTATGAAGTTGTATAAAAAGTAAGTCGCCTGCAAAAAATCTAATAAGTTAAGAAACTTTGGTTATCATTCATTATAAAACCGAACAAATTTTCTAACTAATATTTGTTAAGAGGAAATCAAAAAAATAAAAGATAATCAGAAAATTTAACGCTAGTTTAATTAATTAATCCATGCGGAAAACCGGATGTTTTTCAAACGAGCAAAAAGTCAGTAAAAAAAAGGGAAAACATGTGACGTCTGAGTTTAAATTTTGACTGACTCAGTAATGCACATTACGTTAAAATTAGGAACCATGTGCTAATGGTGCTAGACAGCTTGTTAATTTGAGTTGCATGACATCAATGTCAATAGCATGACGCGATAAAGCTGGCAACTCGCTGTCTGGATAACCAAGAGTTGTTCAGGTTAAGTATTTTACTTAACCTTTTATACCAGGTCCAAGTTAACATACGGTCTGCTATATTGCTATTGTTCCTATTGTTCTAGAAATTTCCTTTTGTACACCAAACACGTTTAACATCAATCTATAATTGGACGATATATCATGCCAACTTGGATTACTACCGATTTTTGTTATACTTATTGATAATTTTGATTTCTTGGTGTGTAATTTAAACTTTTACAATTTTATCGCAATAAAGAACCATCTTCATTAAAACTAAGAAAACATGACAGTATTTTATTTTTATAAAAATTGTTTATGTTTTTCGCAATCTTGTAATAATTCTCAGCAATCTCGTTTAAATAAAAATAAAAACACATTTACTTTGTTCTTAATTTCATGGTAGTTACGATTTTGGTTTCAAATAAATAGTTTTCTTACGTCCCTTGGGACTTGTTCTAATATTGAGAATGAAATATTACAAAATAACTTGCTTACAATTTAGTTTCAAACAGTTTTCTTATATTGTACCTAGGGATTTTTTCTAATATTCAAAATATCGCTTAAAATAACCCTTTTAAAAAATCGCGAAAATAAAGAGTAGTTACGTTAACGGTTCCGATACTTAAATACCGAATTAAATCGATACAGACTAATGCGAGACGTTTTAAATATTCATCACTATTTGACACGAACTTGCGTCGTTTTATACATTGTAAGGTTTCAAAGGTTTCTCTGGTTTCCCAGCAAGAGCTGTAAATATACCGGGACGAATGATTTAGATACGGACTAATTGGGGTTGGACTCCAACTGAGGGGGGTAAAAACGTCACAGGCTATTGGATCTCAGAAGACTTATTTGAAAGCAGAATGTTTCCTTAGACAATGATGAAATGCGAACCAATGAAGTGTAAATCCTTCAATCAATCAATTTATGTGTAATCTGATTCGGAAATTTCATCGATGGGTCACGAAGCTCGCACGTGGTTAAAATAAAATAGAATTTTTGAATCGTAAATGTTGGAATCTTTGGTTCGCTTACTAAGACTAAGTTTTAATTAAAAATTTGACAATTTGTGGAATTACCTATGAAGATGAAGAGTTTCTTCTTTTAAAATTGTATTTATTATTTAGGCGTCATTTTCATTATTTTGCAGGAAATTGAATTTCCACACAGCATAGTGGTAGTTCAAACTACCAAACATATCTGAATAATTCAGTTCAAAAAGTTCTTCTTCTACAACAATATGTTGCATAGGTATAAAATCGTTTTTTTTGTAGTATAAGAATTTAAAAACAACCGTTTTATAACTTGATATTAAATGGAAAACGAAAATTTGAAATTTTTGAAACAAGTTACAAAAGACCGAAAATATAAAAAGTTAACAAACTTAGGAGCTCCGTTTGATAATACCTGACAAAACAGAGCTTGCTGATATACACAACATGCAACTTTAGTTGTTTTAAGAAACTGAAGTTCCGAGTTGTTTACAACCTTTGTTGAAAATTAAAACGGTCACGCTTATTTAGCTAACATCTTCAAAAGTAGCTAAAACATTTTGTAATTAGCTGGGAACTTGCTCGTAAATTTGTTTGATTTAGTTCTTCTGCATAGTGTTTCTAATTAACTGCAATATTTAGTTAAATAAAAGTATCCGGGAACTTTAGTATTACTTAATTAAACGTAGTGAAGACTAAGTTTTACAAAGAGAAAAGAAATATTAAGACATGAAACTCCATGTTTTAGTTAGTCTGCCTCCGGACAAAAAACTTTATCAAGTTAACTTTGTCAGTATACTCTCGTAAGTTTCCTGAAAATTTAATAATTAATTTGAATAGGCACAGTGCAAATTCAGGGGTAGAAAAAACTACCAACCACTTTCCACCCGTTTATTTTTTTTTTAATAATAAAATAAGGTAATTTTTTTCTACGCGTTATTAGAAAAATTTAGTTTTAATAATGTATGGGCTTTAATTGTTTTTTCAAGAAGTTTGAGTTTTCGAATACCTAATTTACAAACCATACGAAAAATATTACACAAAACAAGGTTTTGTAATTGTGTTAAATTGCTTAAAAAATTGTCCTTTCAATATTTTCACTTAGTCGCACCTTTTTTCGAAAAAAAAAATTTAACGTGGGTGTTTCTTTTATTTAAAGAATTTTTATCGTCTGTAAAAATAAACGTTTCGGTGTAAAACCCACAGAGGACATGCAGTCTTAATTTCAGTGCTTTCATGAATCTCGAACGGCTCCAAGAAAAATTTTAATGACGCACAACGACCCTGCATATTGATCTAGTTTCAATGCAAAACCGTTTTTAAAACTCCTTGAAGTTCACTTTATGGAAATCCCGTACGATAAATTCTGTATGAAGTTCAGACCGACATTTTCAAAATGTCATAAGTTTAAACTGTTCTAAACATTCTTGATTATAGCATGCACCGTTCACACCACGTCATTTCAGTACTTCGGTAAACGTTATATGCACGCGAATTTACAAAGGGAATCAATACCAAATACCTAATTCATTTGCGGGATGGGAAATACAAAAGAATTAAACGTCGATGTGTGATCAATGATTCAGTGGCCTATTGTTGAAGGATAATCGGCAAAACAGCTCCACAATTCCACGGTTATCATCCGTTGAAACTTGCACTGCCCACATATGGGAATAAAATTAATCATTAAAGATTAAAGTATGTAGATAGTTGAGGTATTTTAATGGTATATATTAATGTATCATCTGCGAATGTCAAAGCCACCGGGGAATTTTAATGACTATAAACACTTGAAAATACGAGCACACATGAACGTAATTCAAATTTGATATCAAACTAAATTAGGCATAAAATTACTCGATATTGGAAAATTATCCGTTGCATTAAACTGCCGTGAAACTGCTTACTAACACATCTGACCCAAGAGAATCGATGAATAATTTATATTGTGATTTGTACATTGATGGGAGTTCCTTGTCATAATTTTATCGCTCGTTTTCTGAATACATCAAGGCCCGCTCTTAAGAAATTGAAGATTTTTGTTTTGAAATTTAAGGAAATAGTAAACTCACAACAAAGGGACAGAGGGACGAAAAAATTAAATTTAATCTCATATTCTAGCAAACTAATTAACATTAAATTAGTAATTAATCATCCGCTGGATCGCTTGCATTAGAACTACTCGAACGTTACTATTGCAAAAGGGCAATTATGAACCATTACTAAGATCTATAAAATGTGGGATTTATTAATTTACGTTTCCTTTCTTCAGTATTTCCTATGAACTGTACAGCGTTCTGCATCGTGAAATGCACAGTTTTTTTTAATGAAATTACAAAATTTAATCATTAAAAACCAAACTATGACGTAGTATTTTGAAAAATAAAGAACGAAAATAAATTCCATTGCACTCATTGCAGGTATATCATACGGCGGTGTGAAAAAGTTCTGGATCAAAAGTAAAGAATCGTATCTGGAAGTTTCGATACATTTAGGGCATCATTTTCAATAATTGCCGTTAAATATGTGGTTGTAATGACTGCCCCAACAGCTTATCTCTTAATTATGTACTCAGAATTCCTTAGAAAGCTTAAACTGCTTCAGTTCTTCTCTGAAATCTATAATCAGTTATTTGCTAATTAAATGTTATTACATTTAAACTAATAGGTGTATTTAGGAGAAATGCCTGTTTTGTAGTTAGTATACATACAATACCTACATGCATTATGAAATAGTCAGTTACCTTTTGCATGTCCTTAAAAATTGCAAAATGCCATTGCAAAAGAAACCTTTTAAATTATCGGATGAAAAACGATCTGAGATCATTTTTCATCACAAACAAGGTGCTTCGAGTCATGGAATTTCTACAACAGTTAGAGTGATAACAAAAATGCTCAGAGGTTGGAAAATCGAGGACAAACCGCGCAGTGACCGGACAAGAAAAACTTCAGTGAGAGACGACAATCTGTTGAGGAGAAACAGCTTGGCAGACAGAATTTGACTAAATTATGGTCTGAATCTACTGGGCCAAGCGTATCGTCTACTGTAAGACGGAGACTTCTCAGTTTTGGGCTTAGAGGTTGCAAAGCCCGGAAGAAACCTTCTGTCAGAAAAACAAAGGCTTAAACGTTTACAATGGGCAAAGAAGCATCGGCACTGGAGTCTAAAACAATGGCAGAAGGTATTATTTATTGATGAATCTACCTTTACCATTAATAATCATGCTGGAAACGCGTATGTTAGAAGATTTCTTGGATAGGAGTTCTCACGCCAGTGTATTTTTCCAACAATTAAACACTCAACATCTGTTATGGTTTGGGGTTGCATGTCTGCTGATGGTGTTAGTAGACTGTATATTGTTTCAGGTATGATGAATGCAACCAAATACATTGAAGTGCTACAGGATAAGATGTTGCCCACTGGAAGAAATCTGTTTACTGACAAAAACTTCCTTTTTCAAGACGATAATGCTCCTTGCCATAGAGCAAAAGTTGTTCAGTCCTGGATGGCGACCAATAAAGTTAAGAGAATTGACTGGCCAGTACAATCCTCGGACCTAAATCCTAGAGAAAACCTATGGCAAAGGATGTCTAACATTATTACGAGAAAAAGCCAACAAGAAAAGTGGAATTAATTGAATCCCTAATTGATGCATGGTATCGCTGCATTTCGAAGGAAGAACTAAGCAAATTGGTGAATTATATGCCAAAAAGGTTCAAATTAGTTATTAAAAACAAAGGTTGACTAATTAAATAGTGAAATTAATATAGTTTTAATTAGTATGTATTTATTATAATAAAAATTTGTTTTTGAATAAATTTTATATATAGAACTTTTTTTTGTTATGAATTAAAATCTGGGCAAATATTTTTGTTATAGTATTGGATTTACCTATTTGTATTATATTTTCAATGATCAACTAAAAAATATTTGAAAAGGATGAGTCTAAACTGCAGTTTATCTCAATTGTGCACGTGATGCAGAATTTTTTCGCACCATTGTATGTCTATTTGAGTGAAATATGTAAATTATTTTTGACTTAATTCCTTTTTTGAATTTAACACGCTATGAAAAAATATTTGGTTAATAATTTAACAGGAACTTTCAGTTCCAACAGGACCATGGCATTTGCTGTTAAAAAAAAACAAAGAAAAACACTGAGCCTTATATAACGTGTGTCCATAAACTGTCGACATCTCGGTTGCTTTGAAAAACAAATTACAAGTCTTAGATTAAATCATAGACAATAGTCCAGTCAACGAACGCTCAATAGGGGGGTGTAGAATGCATGGAGGGTGTCACAATTTTTGACTTCAGGGCTTTGTTTCGAGTCGTTAGGAGTTAAACATACTAAAATTCCCCAGACATAGGAGGTGATGGGGGTGCAGGGGGGGACCGAGAAGATCCAATTTTTTTGGGTTTTTGATTATATATTGAAGACAGTGAGTTTTAGCGAAAAAGTCATTAATCATTATATACAAAATCAAAGCTGACAAAATTTCCCACATTTTTGCTTGTTAAAGTTTTTTTCTATCTCCAACCGTTTATGAGATATCCGCTATCAAAGATCGCTAATTTCCGGAAAAAAATATAAAATGTACATACCATTTAAGGAAATGTAATCCTCTACAACTTCTTTTCTGGTGATTTTTCTGTAAACCGAAGAGATGAGGTGCTAGAGAGAAAAGTTTAACGAAAAACGTGAGGCAAAATATTTTCTTTCGAAAATTAGCGATTTTTGATAGCGGATATCTCATAAACGGTTGGATATAGAAAAAAACTTGAAAAACCAAAAATGTAGGAAATTTTGTCAGCTTTTATTTTGCATATAATAACTTTTTTGATAAGATGCACCGTCTTCAATATATAAGCAAAAAATCAAAAACAGGGACCTTCTCAGTCCCCCCTGCACCCCGCTCACCGCCTATGTCCGGGGACTTTTAGTATGTTTACCTCTTAACGACTCCAAACAAAGCCCTAAAGTCAAAAATTGTGACACCCTCCATGCATTCTACAAACCCTTTATTGACTGGACTACAATAACATTTTACAAATATTGACATTTGGTTTTGTGTTCTGAAGCAAATTACGAAATATGTTTCTGAAATCACAACCTACTGGGATGTTGACAGCTTATGGACACCCGTTATTATAACGAAACAATTTTTATTATACATTAAAACACGTTCTTGCTAAAATAATTAATGTATATCCTTTTTATTAATTTAAAATATTAATTTTTACAATACTTTACTTTTTAAAAATGATACCTCTTTGATAAAATGAATAAACAGTTTTAAACGAATTCCAGGATTTAATTCGTATTATTTACAACAAACGTCAAACTCACACAGTTGAGTAAATAATATTCAATGTTATATTGGCATGTTTTTGTAGAATTTAACACAGCTTTCAATAATAATAACAAAAGCTTAGTGGTATATCTTACAAAGTTTGCTGCTGTTAATATAAGAGATCTTGTTAAAAGCACTATGCTGTTTAGCAAAATTTACCAATTTGTCATGTTAGCTTTACTGCTTTAAAACTATATTAAATAAAAAAAAAAAACACCTCACATAAAGTATTGGGGGAATTATAACAGACGACCGATGTTTAGGTGGGGGTCTACCGTGCATCGGGTGAGTGAGGGTAGAAAGTCGGGTGCGCGAGAAGTACGACAACAACGGTAGAAGTGCGAAACAGACAGAAAAATACTAAAGTAAGAAATGTAATTTAATTAAAATACAGAATTTGTGCAAAGGCTCTGTTTGGCTTTCCTAGAATTCCGCAATATTTATAAAATTCATACATTTGATAACAAAAGTAAGTTCGTATACGTTACTGTCAATACTTAAAAATATCGTAAACACAGAATTATTAATACTCTTTACATTGTAAGTAATAAGAACTCTTTTAACAATCGCATAAAATGAACTACCGATTATCGCGAGGGCCCCGTTTTAATTGCCATAAACATAATCTACAAATGTTCCTTTTATTACGAACCTGCTTACGATAAACGTCCTTTTAATACAAACCAATTTTTTAAATTAACAAGAAATCACTTAAAATGAACCCATTAACTAAAATATGCATGAACAGTTTCTTACACACTCTCAATATTGTTTGATTGTTTTAACGCCAGCTTATCGAGTAGTTCTACTGCTAGTTCGTTGCATCTGCATTGTTCATTCGCAGTGTTGTGAGTTTTTAATCGGCTGGGTTTTCGTTGCCTTCCAGAAGCAAAACCAAACAAACAAGCAGATAATAATTGAAAACTCGATTTCGGCAGCAAAACGTAAGCAATCGTTTACATTACTTATGTGATAATTCGAAATTATGAAAAACAAATTAGCGTGTATCATGAACGTAATCTTCCCACAGGAAAACTTTTTTTTTTGCCAACGGTAAATACCAGTAGAAAATCCTATTTGTTTTTTTTCTTCTTCAGAATTTTAATAATGCGTGAGAAATATAGAGGTACCATCATTTTTTTTTAATTTTCATGGCCCATTTTACGCGCGTTGTTTTTTACGAACCACGGACATAACGAACTGAATTTCCATTCCCTTGCGGTTCGTTATATCCGGACTCGACTATAGTTTAAATAATAGATGAATGTTTTATAATAATTAAATTTCATGTTATGTGTGGAAGTGTTTTGTTTTTTTTTTTAAGTCTACGAGTATAAATATTGAACAATAAACAAACTTTTTTGAATTAAGGTACTTAATTAAATTTAAAAGTTATTTCCACGTTTTGAAAGTATTTAGAAAATCGTACAGAACTTTTCCAAAATTGGTGTTACCGAATAAGTTTCTTTTTAAATTTCGGTCTTATACATACAGGGCCAAAGAGATATTAATGTTTTTCCATTAGTGTCGGATATATAGTTGATGCCTAAAAGCAAGAGTTTACATATGCATTGAACATTTTTAAAATTACGTATTAAATGTTTTAAAATATAAATAAGAATTTTGATAATGATAATACTAATGATTAGACTAAGCTAGCATAAAGTAACACGTAACAGGGCAGGCATGTCTGCGCTAAGGCGTTTCATATCATAGATCTAGGAAATTAGCGGTAGTACTAGAAATACTGTTAGTATAAGATGATAAAACATGTTTAACCATCTCGGTCATATATCCAACTCCCATTGAATATGTGATCTACTAACTACCTTGCACTGTAGAAGCGGTGTCCTGCGGCTGGCGTCACAGACATGTTAATGTTATACAGTGCTTCCAATCCCCACTTATCATAACAATTCCCTTCACACCCTATTGGCATGGGGTTAGCCTGGAGTAATCCAGGATTGATCCACGGGGATCTACTCCATATCAATTGATGATGATGGTGTATTAAACGTTTTAAAATATGTGTTTACCTTCAAAGCGCTTGGAATTTAATCCAATTAAAGGCCCCATTTTCAGTGTTATGTAACCATAATAGATCATCCTATGGTGCTTAGAGTAAGTTTAATTTTACGTAAGGTTAGTTAACTATTTGTAGGACTGTATCAACATTCTCAGTTAAATACTATATAAATCCAAAGTCTTCTATGGGTAAAACAGAAATAATATCAGAGAAAATTAGGGGTACATATTTTATTAAACATAACAAAGTCTAGCTGCTCATTGTTCGATAGAATGGTTGAGTTTGTCCAGACGTATAGGACTTGATTTATCACAACTACTGTTTATACCAAAATTAAATACCTTAATCCTTTCATTTATCTATTTAATAGAAATCATCCTTTCTTCAATTACACATTTTAAGAATAGCTTAATTTCCAACTGACCCCCTTTTCATGCATTACATCTGCCGAAGGATAGTAAATTTTATTTCAAAAACATTATTATTTACATCCGAAGGATTGGCAAATTACAATTTTGTTCATATAAATCACTGTTTCGTAATATAAGCTGTCATTTTGGTTAATCAATTGCTGACACAAGGTTTTGTCAGCAGAACATATGCAACAATAATAATTTCCCGAAAAAGATTATGTAATGGGTAATTAAAGGGAGAAGAACATTTTTATAATCATGTAACCAGCACCAATTTTGTGTGCCCCCAGTTTTGGAACTTAGTGGATTTACCGTTTCAAATTCATCAAAATAAATGTAACTTAGAAGTAATGTAACCAGACGCGTCATCGCTCAGTCGGAGCGCTCATCATTTCGCTCGTATGCGTCAGCTGCAGACAGACTTCCAGACTGTTCGACGATTACGTAATCGCTTCGAGACTTCGAATGATCTGAATTGGTGGATTCTGGAACGCCGCAGCGGGGATATATACGGCGCGTTCCCTTGAGCGAACCTCAGTCTACCAACAACCGTCTACCAGTACGAATGTGACGCGTAGTGGACGCTCATGAGTAAAAATAAACTGTATAGATAAATTATTAGTTAGTGTTACGGGTTAATATTAGTGTTGTGTTTTTTAGTGTTAAGTTGTAGCTTCGTGTTAATTATTACGTTGTTTAAAATTAGAAATAAATAATTTACATCACGGACCGAAGTTTTAAATAAACGTTTTAAAACCGTTACAATAATATTATCTTTTTTAAGAAAAGGTACTATGTATTTGTATAAACACTGAAAATTCTACCAGCACATTGCTGTATCTTCAGATTGTAATATCTGTCTATAAGGACAATTAAACAAAACTCACTGCGGATTGTAAATTGTTATTAGAGGTTAGGATACCTTAATAGATATTGTACTAATCTAATTTTTTAAAAATCAGCAATCTATTTAATCCACAGGTTGACAATACTATACAATAGCCTTGATTATAATAGTATATTATTATATGAGCGATTATGACAGCCATTATTCACGAAGATGACGTTTGACCCCACGAGCCGTCAGGCGAGTGGCACAAATCATCTGAGCGAATAATGGCCATAATCGCGAATGTAATACGATACTTTTTCTACACCTATTAAACAAATATATTAGACTCAAATTAGTCAAATTTGATAACTTAGTAAACAACCAATATGACAACACACTTGGGCGTGTCGATTGTCAGCCGCAGAAGGAGTTGATCGCGGGCGATTTAAAATATGATTGGATTAGCGAAATATTGATTTTTGGATTTGTATTTGTGATTGGCCGAAATCATAATTCACTACAGTGAATTATGAATCCATAATTCACTGCAGTGAATTATAGGTACTATTTTTCACAAAAAAAATGCTAATAATTGCAATATAATTAAATAGGTGTAGAAAAAATTTCTTAACACCACAATAATGTCACCTTAAGGTAACTTGAAATACAATGCCTACAGGATATACAATGCAATACGGCCACACTTTCATTAATTTTTGGACAATTGGTTATCTCTGCCGCTTGGCCATCTCACCCAACTTTACCCTATTCGAAGAAAACCTTCTGTTGATTCTATTACTATCTGTACAGTGTAATAAGGTAAACCCATTATTGTAAACTAATTTTTTTTTAAATCTAAGACACTTTTACAACGATTTCTTGATGTTTACTTCGATTCTGAGAAACTGCAATAGTTTAAGCAGTTTAAGGTGTACATATTTTTCTTTTTTTGCAAGACATTTTTGTATGTTTTCTATAGTTAGGTACTAAATGTCTCATAACATTATGTAGTGCTGGACGATCACGTAATGCACGTCACTTGCTTAAACGTTTAACTATTTCAGACAAAGACTAGAAATATGTGCATTTACTGACGATATTGTACTACGCGTCAAAACGGAAGAACATTTACAAGCCAACTTAAGACATATTTCAAGGACGTATTAAATAATTACAACGAACTACATAAGTGTGGAGAGATCTAAAGTGACAATAATTGCAAAATTAATATAATAATAATAAAATGTTGAAGTTGGAAACAACGATAGTACAAGTGAAGCAAAGTCTACTGTGAAAAATAGAATGGGAAGACCAAGAAGAACATCGAATGGAACGGCAATTACGAGTGGAATAGAACGAGGCAAGGAGAATGACAACTTCAATCTGAAACAGATGAATACATGGCTAATTAACATTAATTTATTATGGTATCTCAGGTATCTGCAGTTTTCAACATTAGCATTACGGATCTAGATATTTCACAGAATAGGTATACAATTAATAAGTTTTCGCCCCAAAACCTAGGTGGCGCGCAGTTCTATACATTAATTTCAATATTAAGAATGTCTGAAAATCAACAAGAACAAGAAATATTACATTCTACGAAGTGATGATTCAACTATTTAAAGACACCGTTTTCTCGTGAACGAAGGATTGTGTTATTTTTATGGGAAATCCCATTTTTAAAAAACTTAAGTAACTAGTGTAAACGTTTACAAATCTTACAAGATATGTTAACAACATTATGACGAAGTGTGTTGGCAATTATAAATTTGCCTGTTATTTAGTTGCCGATTCTTACTTCATGATTCAATAAAATTTTATATCCCAATACCGGACCATATTATTCGTAATTGCAATAAACAAAATACAAATAATAGCTCTGTCGAAATCAATGATGTTTCGTCAATGAATTCTCACAGATCCCGGTTTTCCCAGTCACGAATTAAAAATTAATAACAATGTTAAAGAAAATTGTAAAGTAAAGAAATTACAGAATTATTCCAAGAATTAAAATGCACTTAGACTCAAAGTGGGGAAGATTTATGCAATAATATTTTTGTTTGCCTTAAAAATGCCCTACTTGGATTATAATTTGTGATTTGATTTGGTAAGTACCAAAGCATATCGAACAAATTAAATGTATAGTTGGTGCAATTCAGTTAGTTGAATACGACAAAGGAGCAGGCTGTCGAGTGAAACTGCATGAATTTATAAGACACATATTTTGTTTTCCACAACCGTCTTTGTACCTACATTTTTTCCTGACGGCATTATTTCCCTTTTATCCAAGAATTCAATTTGTACATCCAATAAAATATAAAACTAATAATTTGCTTAAATATTCGTGTGGGTATTGAATAATTAAACTTTAGATTATTTATTGTAAGTACTTATAGAAAAATTGAAAAATACAGTCTACCACATTAATTTTTTACGCCTGTTAAGGGTCACTTAAAAATTATTTTAACGATCAATTACATTTTAATAAATTAATAGGCCAATTAATTCAACAAAGTTAACAACTCTATATAAAACAATTTATTATTGAAATAAGAACAGTTACAGAGCCACCTTTGAAAATTATTGTCGTAAATAAATGATTGCCTACTTTATTTCCGCCACGTACATACTACACCGCTTTCAAGATTATTACACCTCCAAACGGTTTCTTAAAACACCCACACCGATACCCCTTATTAATCTAATTTTAAATAATTTAACAACTATCGGGTCTAGTTTTAACTTGTTCAATATAAATTTTATGGGAAGTTTTAATCGGATCTTTAAACGTCGTGAACTCTTCGCGCTGAAAGGGTTATAAGGACATACTTTACGCCGCTGATTACATCAATAAATTAAGTGGAATAAAATGGCATTAAATCTTATTTTATGGTATGACATAAACGCATTTATTAGCGTTTATTAATCTAGTGATAAGGAATGAATTTACTCAAATTACAATTTTTGTTATTTTACGATTAAAAAAACATTTTTCATCGGTTAAAATAAACAAAAAACGGTTGGAAATTTTTCTTTTTGAAAATATTTATTTTTTACGCCGATGTTTTTCTTTACACATAAAATCAAGGATATTTTTTGTAAAGTTAGAATTTAAATGCTACGTGTTTACATTTAAAATTTGTGCTGAATTTGTGTAACATTTATTAAACATCTATCAGGCCATTATTTTATAAGCGAAATCACCGGGGAATTCGCGTCGCAATGCAAATGACAACGATTCGTTGAAAATTACCGAAAATTAAGCCTTAAATACCAATTGAAAAAGTTTATTTGCATTTAAAATTAGCTTTAAAAACACAAAGCAAACTTTTTATCCGAAAATTCGCCAAAAGAGTATAATTCTAAACAGTTGAAATCCCAGAGATATCTCTGTTTAATTTACATTTTTTTAACTGAAATATTAAACCAATGCCAGAGCAATTAGTCGTAATCAGTTAACATACATAAAAAAATTACGCCTCTTTTATCCTTCACCTTCTTCATAATTGGACAACAACTAAAAATAAAGCCGAGATAACTCTTGGTTCGTTTAGATTTCGTATGTTTGATGTGTGGGGAAACGAACCGGCTTTTATGTTGTTACAGTGAAAAATCCTGACAACCCTTGTAATCAAATACAGAAACAAGCCGTTTACGTGTTATCTTTACAGACCTAAAAACACAATAGCCTCGATTCTCAAAATTCAATTTAGAATGGAAATCACCCCTGGGATTTTACAATTCGATTCCACCACGTACTGCCAATTTCAGCTACATTAGTTATCATCACAATCCCAGCTATAAATTTTGATGTTAGAACTGCTGGTTAATTTTCTTCCCCGGAGCTAGGAAATCCTTTCGATCTTTTTAACCCCTTTTAAATATAATAAAACCGGCGAGTTTGTACCTTCATAAGTTGGCAAACGAAATTCATAATTTAAAGGTGAAGACCACATTACATTCCCCCCTCTGAAAAGTCGAGGGTTGGTTACAGAGGTTAAGGGTGTTATCGTGGCCGGGAAATGATTCTATTAAGATTTCACGGGATTTAATGAAGGTATCCGTGTGACCCTAAACGCGTTTCCTTTACTTCACCTGAGATTTGTTCTAAGGCGGCAAAGATTTCTGGAAAGATTGTGCTTATTCGTTTTCATCCCTTGTTTTTCCTTCCTTAGACTTAACCTTATAAACTTCGCTTTTTCACCATTATTGTGTGTTCACGCATTCTTTTGTCGAAATAAATCTATTCGAGAAAGGTTGAAAGAATCGTGTTACGCTGTTTTAGTATACTCCGATTTATTCACAGCGTGTTTATTTTCGCTTGATTTATTTCAAAGGTAGCATAAAATATAAAAGTATAATTTTTTAACGTCTGAGTAATCAATTATTTGCGCTGATTGCATGAATATTTTGGGGTTTTCTGTTTTAAAAATTCCTTTGAGAAACGACTGCTTTTCGCCGTAAGAGCCGTAGGCAGTTTGGAATTTATAATACATTTTTAATACCCCCAAAGGACCCTTCTGCAAGGCGACTGTGATCACAAAATTTTAAGAGGGCTCCGAAGTTATTTTTCAGAGTGTGCGTTAGATACATTTTTTATTTCATCCAAAATTAATGTTTCCTATTTGGGTTATGGTCAACCATACATTTAAAAAAAAATATTGCGAGGAAAAAATACAGGTGTGGAAAATTCACTTTTATTCCGAGCGAACGTTTTTTCCTTATCAGGACTTGGGGGTTGAATGTGACGGAAAAAATGATCTTACAACTTGCCTGAATGTTTCGATAACGTGCTGTGGAATCAGTTTATTAATAATTAAATACCTACCATAAATTTGGTTTCTCTTTGCAAAACAAATCCAGTCGTAGGGAAGTATATAAATACCTTAAAATGAAAAAACTTGGGTCTCTTAGTAACCAAATGGATTAGTGGTTTGTGTTCTGTAGTTAATAGCAATTAAGACAACAAGTGTTTTATAGAAGGTTTAAAAATCGAGTTCGTAGTTCAAATCCGAGCGAACGAAGTGAGCCGAGGATTTGATAGAACGAGATTTTTAAACTATTAAAACACGAGTTGTCTTCAAGATTTTTTCTAACACTAATATGAGACATTTTCTTTCACTAATATATTACTAGAAATTTTGACAAATTATTATTTGAGACGCGTCATAATACACAAAATGCGAAGATTGCTAGGCAACGACGTATTTAAAGGCCTATAAAATACGTTGTCATTGACAACGTATTTTATAGAGAAAGCGTATTTTAAAGGAAACATAACAAGTGAGCTCTTATGCACAATAAAACAGTATAAGATATTAGTGTTAGAAAAACATTTTAAATAAGTTAGATAGTTCATATTAATCATACCGCAACGATAAAAAAAATAAAAATTGAATATCCATACACCTCCTAGATGCAAATCAGGGAAGGCTTGTTACTTTGAATTCCTAGAAAATGCCTTACTGAAAATATACGATAATTACCAATCATCAAATATCGGTGAAGTCTAAAATACCGAATACTGCTATAAACTATTCCAGATTTTAGGTTACTGAAGATGACTAAGAACGGATCGTCGTACAGTGAAGACTATCAGGACGACCATCAAAACGTTGGGCCCAGGACGGCTCATGGATATCATCATCTCATGAAGACCATAGGCAATATTGTTAGATTTTACAGGGCTGGGCCTTAAACTAAGATGAAGAAGAAACTGCACTACATTTTACTGATTTACACCAACTTGGTTTATTAAAGCTAGAGTTAAAATTGACATTTCCACGTCAAAAATTGAGAACAGGCCCGCGCTAGGCCAAGCAAGGGGCCGGCTACCTGTCCGGTATTTACATGACAAAATTATACGTAAATTCACCTGCTGATTAAGTAATATTTTTTATAAAAATAAATACCACAATAAGAATTATATAAATTTCTACAGAAATATGATGTCAAGGAGAATGGAACCAAGCAATTTATTATTCAGCATACTCAACAAACCTATTGACGGAGGCTTACCTCTTAAGACGGTGCTTTTTTCAATAGCGTTTTTAACAAAACAGAAACATTTGTTTAAATTTACACAAACGTGAAAATGCCTTAAAAATTAGATTTGCCCTGAATTTATAGGCAGTTTTAATTGTTACTCCTTCTGTTATTGCAGACAACTTTGGGAACACCGTACTGGCGTGGTAGCTATATTTGTTTCGTAAAAAAATACTTAAATTGGTAAACGGAACTATCAGTATAGTTTACTAGTTTGAATAGGTACTATAACAGTGAGTAGTTTAGAATGAAATTTTTAATTATTTGAGAAAAAAATACGAAACTATTGTTTATGTTATGCTTTTAAATGTGATTAAATTTAATGTAAAAATACATTAAATGTGCTAGTCTGAACCATTTGGAAAATCTTACTTGATTACTTGATAGTCGTGTGTGCCTGTATTAAGACGAAAAATGGGTTATTTGGAATTTGTCACGTGAATTCCCATGAATTTGCAAAAATTCGAAAAACTAAAGGTATTCATTTTCTGCCTAAAATCCAAAAAGCTTTTTCTATTCTTACTGTGAAATATTTTATAATCCCACAATAAAACAAGTTGTTCTGTTATTTTTATTACAGAATTTTCTAAGCAATTTTCTTCATTTTTAATTCAGATATACTTGGACGAGAATGTTAACCAAAAGAAAAATTCACCAAAGCTATAATATGGTTTTGTACAAACACAAAGCTTAAAAAAGTCAATAAAATGATTTTGTAAAATATATGAATATTACTATTTATTTATTATCAATAAATATTATAACATTTTTGGGTTAGAATCGATACGTAATAGCATGTTAGAGCGATATTTGAATTCTTTTTGTGTTTTGGACAGAAAAATTAAATCTTTCCAAACAAACCCGTAGATGTTTTGCTGCGTTAAAATAGCAGAAAGGCACTTTACGATAAATTATGCACAATTCAATAACCTACAATATCGTCGCGGAACTACCCGACTTGCTAGGGAATTAAAGAATTAGGTCCGGCGAGAAAAAAACAAAATTTATTTGATTTCATTATGAACACTGTTTTAGATCTTAAATTAAATATTAAAAGTAATTTCTTTAATTGTTGAGCACACTCTAGAAGGAATTCGAGAATATAGTTAAAATAGATTTCGAGTATTAAATTACATTTTTGGGTTCCTAAGTAGTATACATACTTATATAACCCACACGAAGTATTACAAAATCGTAAACACTTTAGGAATAAAATTAAGAGATGAAAGCAAATATGGACAAACTTGATATCTTTAATGAAATATAAAGCTTAAAATACAGTTTTTAGGAGTTCAATAGAAACTCATTCACAAGCAATACTGTAATACATATTTAAAAATACATCACTTTCCACTTTTCCAAATACTTTACGAATTTTATTAATTTTAGGAGTGGTTTTAGGCTTCAAGGGAAATATCATTATCATCAAAACGCAAAATTATTAAAACTGTTTTTTGAAATCTACCATGCTTTAAAAAATACTCTAATCTTGCTATCATTTCTATCGAGAATGGTATATTATATATTATGAATATGGAGGATACTAGAAAAGAACTTGCTGAAATCAAATTTACAAATGGTTAATTAATAAATAGGGACTTATTAGTGCTAATTTTAATTAAGAATTTTTGCAGCAGTTCATACAATAACTTCACATACGTGTACTGCAACTAGTGTTATGTAAAGTAAATTGAATAAAATTGTTGGGTTCCACTCCGGCGTTTTATTGTATTATTATTATCTATGGAAAAATCGGCACACTGGTAAGCCGCAACCATGGTCGTGTGTTGCCAACACCGTTCAGTAAACCACAGTTGATTTAATAAGAAATTAACTAGAATGTATACCACAGTTTGACAGCTCAGTTATGTTGGTTTACAGGATGCCTATTCTACAAGCATCGTAGATTTCGCATTTTACAGAGTAAGTTAAAGTTACGTAAATAAGTCTGTCAGACAGGAATATAACATTTATAACAATTATTTAATTTGTTTTCTGAGAAGTAACGTTAATGACTTATCTAGTAAAGATGTAAAATAGTGTTAGTGAAGCAGCTGGTTAGAAAATGTCTTGGCATCACGAATTTGCCAAGAACTTTGTTTACATGTTGGTTTAATTCTTATTGTAGGTAGTAAAATAATCGTCCGACTATTTCTCCTTTCTTACTTTTTGTTAATAATAATAAATTGTGAGATGTAAAAAGGAATTAAAATATCATGAAAAGGCAGATTCAGATTATGTTCAAAATATTCAAAAAAAAAATGCTCGCCTCGGTGGCATAAGGAAGTGTAAGGTTGCCTTATAAAAAATCAAACTCTCAATAAATTCTCATCAATCTAACCAACCACTCATAAGAAAAAACTGTATCAATAATATTATATTATAAGTACTCAATTTTTTTTTAATTGGGACCACGACTGGCAAAGGTAAAATCAGCTATTTGCTATACATATAATTCTGACGTATGTGCAATTTATTGTGAATGAACATCGTTGTAGCTTAATCTGTCAATTATCAAGGAACATGGTTATGTTTGCAAGTTTTCCCAATGAATTATAACTAATGATTCAATTGACATTTTAGAAATATCATGGATTGAAAGTCAAATTTAAACAACCTCAAATTCAGAACAAGAATAAGCGAAGACGTTTAATCTGTACATCCCATCAACTCAGGTGTCCCCCGAGGCAGTGTTTTAGGACCACTGTTATAGTTGTGGTTCGCGATCTCCCAACAACTGAAAACATTGTTTGCATATAATACAGTCATTCTTACTTCTTTAACAAATATCAATCAAGCTTCGTCATTCATTTAAGTGTATTTCATTTTAATATTTGAGCATGGTTTTGAAAATAAACGAATGAAATTGTTTCATGTGACTTTTACGCTATGTAAGCATCCATCATGGTCATCGATCCGTATAAACAATACAGAAATTTCCTCAACCATCACAGGTAAATACACTGGGTTTTAGATAATAAATTAAACTGAAAACAACAAAGTATCAAGAGAAGAAAACGAACCCACATGAACGTATGGAAGGATCAAACTATGGAGATGTATCAATACAGCAATCATCTAAAGAGACCAATCTAAAATATTAATTCATTGTTAATGCTTCCTGGTATGTAGGAAATGAGCTGATTCACAATGATCTACGAATACTTAATGTAATGGACGTCAGTCACCATAAGAAACTAGAAACCCACACAAATCGATTCCTACAATCCCTTCTGCAAAGTGACGTAATAAGAAGATTAAAACGAAGATGGTCAGTAAGCATGTTATTTGATTAAGGAGTTCTTTTCGCTGGAGGAGATCTCATCAATCCAGAAAGTAAGATCTTTAACATAAAAAAGACGATGACCAAAAGACCTTTGATTAAGGAGTTATCTAGCTAGACGGGATGATCTCATCAAGCCATTAGCTTATTGATTACATGTGAATTCCGAGTGCTGATTTATATTGAATTAAAAAAAAGTTGACTTGGCAACACGTCTTTTTTGTCAAAACGGCCGTAAGGTCCTTGCCAAGTTTCAGCTCAGTGTATTATGAGCTTATTGTTTGGTCACGCGAAGTTGACGAACGTGCAAGCATTTTCAAAAGTGCTGGAGAGACAGGAGATTCTTGCAGTAATAAAATATTATTTTTTGAAGGGGAAAACGACGACCCAAATAAAAAAGCTAGATCGTGCCCTGGCGAGTCTTCCCCTTCATTTAAAACCGATTTTAAACGTGGTCGAACGAGTACCGCTGATGAATCGCGCTTCAACGAGTATCCAGGATGAATCGCGCAGCGGACGCCCAAGTGATGTGCCAACTTTGGATATGGTTATTAAGACCCACAAAATAGTTTCGAGTGAGCGAAGATTCAAAATCAGACAGATAGCAGACATGGTAGGGATCTCAACCGAACGAGTTCATTATACTTTACATGAACATTTGGACACGGTGGGTGCCGCGTTTTTAGACCAACAGTGTGTTTGACTAAAATCCATAAGGTCAGGTTCGAATTGTTAGATCATCTGCCCTACTCACTCGATTTAGCCCCGTCTGATTTCCATTAGTTCCCGAACCTCAAAAGATGACCTGGAGGACAATGATTTTCCGACAACAATAAAGTGATTTATGCTGTGAGGGGCTATTTTGCAGACTAGTAGAAATCATTTTATAAAAACGGTAAATGGCCGTTAGGTTTTAAACCTTCTTGTTATTTTTTTATGTTGTAACGGCGAACGTCGCCAAAAGGGACGAAACCTTAAGATGCTACATTCGCTTAAGACGCTACATTCGCTTGCATTTTCACTCTCTTCCTTCTGTTCTCCATTGGTCCTCTACATTTACCATTTTCACTAGTTAAGCTGAATCTGCAGCTAAACACGTGGTTTTTATTCAATATCTTGTTCATTGTTCTTATAAAATTAATGCTTGTAATTACCATTAAATCATTTAAAAACTCAACGGTGAATTAATTAAAATATTCAGTATTACAATTAGAATTTCATATAGTATATTCCGCTAAAGAAAACTATTAAAATAATGGCTTTGGAACATCGTTGGCAAGATGTGTCAAGCTCAATGGAGATTATGTTGAACAATAAATAAAAGTTGGTCAAATCTATTCGCATTTTTACGCATTTATCTTACTTTTCAAACGACCACGTAGCATCAGCAAATACAATATTTAGACTTATTTTAAAAAAATAATTTATAAATATACAATTCAAAAAAATTGAAATTTGAATATCATTTTTTCCCCTAAATCATACTGATTAGGTAACATTATAGCTTCATATAGTAACTGAGCGAGCTTGCGTGTTTATTATTATTTTCTTAAGCTTATAAACATCGACTGGTTCAGTTATTAGCTTTCCAAACTTAATATTAACTTAAACTAATATGTCTGAACGCCAGCTGCTTCACACTTAAATCTGGCTACGGCTGGAATCGAACCCAGGATTTCTCGGTCGATTATTATTATTATGATTCCTTTAAAATGCTTTGAACTGCTTTCACATGCATCGAATTGCTTTTGTAACTACCTAAATTTAAGTATGAAGTATCTTCGAATACCGCACATTGTCCTAAGAATGTCTCTGCTTTGTTTTATTGAACAATTCAGAAAATTTTAAATATCCAGGGAATTATCTATTGGTTAAATTGACACATAATTTTTGGAAACACTTAATATAGAAGTCAAATTTAAATTTTTATCGATATAATTATTGCAAACGTAGAATATGGTTTCTGCAAGAAATTCAATCTCAACTTTAAATTGGAACCATTTTAAACTCGATTATTAAGTCGGTGTTAGCTCCAATAAATGCTTTCACACTATTACGGATGCTAAGGTAAGCATTAGTTCAGAATGCAGGTTCCGAGAGAAGCTTCACTAATGAGAGGTAGCCACAAATGAGAACGATCCAACAGGAAAAGCTCTCACAGCTTTTAGTACAGGTTAGCATATAGGTTAATAAGTTCAAATCGAAAATCTAATTTAACTTGGTTCCGTACCTTCTAATTACTGTTAAAGCGTACATCTTCAAATATAATCCACGTGTCTTTTAAGTTTCCTTTTTATTTATCAAAAAGAAAACCCTAAGGCTAAAAACGAATCGTTTTTAATGTTTGATTTGAAAACCACTGATAACGAAAAACAACGCGAGTATCCTGCTGAGTGTGTTCTCATATTTTTACCTTAATGTTGACAAACTTCATTGTTTGTGAATCGTAAACACCGCTATCATGGAAATCAATGAATAATTCAGCAAGTTTAGGGAAATTCTAAACCCCTTACATTATTCAGCATTAGGAATAGCAAACGGTCATGCAAATTCAACCGGGATCAAGTTTTCGTGGTTTAGGCCGAAGATTTCAATTTTTAAATCGCTGCTAAATTAAAAGTTAAAATTTTTCGTTGTGTTGGATTCGGACGCAATTTGGTTTAGAATAAATGTGAGAATGAAAACGAAACTTCATGCGGTTTAAATTAAACTGGCCCAAGCCTTTCCACCTGGAAAGACGAATTCTAAACAAACTTTGAAGTTTGTTTTGTTAATTTACTAATGCGGTTTCTTCAGTAAATTGTGAATATTTTGTGGTTAATTCAATTCGATGTTCAGATTCGGCATTTGATCACAGAAACTTCGTTTGTTTGAATGCCATTTTTCTTATATTTTGAGGTTATTAAATAACACTGGTATACAAAATTAAACTTTTTGAATGTTACATGAACTAAAGTAGGTGATTCTTATAGAATTTTTCCTGCTAATTCTGAATCTGTTTTTCAAATTTTCCCAGCACGCAAAGTTTTTGAGTAAAACGCATTCGAAATTTCAGAAATTTTAATTTTTTAAGGAATAATGTAGGTACATAATGTAGGGTAATTTATTTAGAAAACATATTTCTATTCGACTTTCGCCTGTATTTCATTGCTGGCTCGTCTCTTTTAAAGCCCCAGCAGCAGTCCGCAAGCATGCCTTCGTTCCAATTTCCCTTGTAGCGCGATTCAATTTGGCTGATATCTTGGTAAAATCTCTCACCGTGTTCATCGCTCACATCACCAAGATTGTCTGGAAAAAAATCCAGATGTTAATGGAGCAAATGAATCTTCAGGGACATATTTGCTCCCAAATCTTTGTAATTTTGCAGCAGTTCATCAACCAGGTGTTCATAGTTTTCAGCTTTTTTATTCCCGAGGAAGTTTATTACCACAGTTTTGAAGGACTACCAAGCAGTGGTGCCTCTCTTTCATCTAAGGCTAACGTATTGTCGAAACTAGCATCTTTCATTAGGTCCCTGAGTTGGGGCTCCACAAATATTCCCTCGTTGATTTTAGCTTCACTTTTCTGGGAAATTTGTTTTTTAAATATAGAAAACCTTCGCCATCTTTGGTCATCGCCTTTACGAAGTTTTACGTCAATCCCAATTTGATGTGAAGAGGTGGCAGCAGATTTTTTTCTAAATTAACGAGAAGCTCACAAAAGACATTCTTAAAACCAAGAAGTAAAGTTACTTCTTCTTGGCCATTGCTTCTTAATATAATGATTTTTTCTGTCCCTACTATCCCACTCACAGCAAAACATCATGTACCCCAACTGCAAACCCAGTACCAGGGCTACAACTTTTAAATCTACACAAATTCGCCATTCCTTCATGTTGACAGCATGAGCAATGGAAATAGAAGACTTTAAGACTCGTTTTCGAGGAGTCTACAAAGAGTCTCCACTCTTCTGGATTGTGATGCTGGCCCATTGCCTCTAGCAAAGCGTTGAGATCGTTACAGAATGTCAGTTCAGATTGTTTTGAAAATAAATGCTGCAGTTTTTGCTGCCTACTACGGAATGTGCATATTCTTGTCCCTTTGTCTAACAAATTCCATCCGTTAAGCCTTAAAGCTAAGAGTTCTGCTTGCTTTTTTGACAAATTCAGATCACGGACTAAGTCATTTAAATCTGACTGGCTTATTTTATGTGGCTCCTCGGACATGTCAGCAAAGTCAGGGTCCGTTTCCCTGTTTTCTTGACCCTCGAAGTCATCTAGTGAGTTCTCCTCAGGATTCAGAGTCCATGAATCTGGTGGGGATGGTATGGGAAGGTCCGTAGTACTGTGCAGCACATGTCTTATAGCTGAAGGGAGGTTTGGATATTTTACTTTAGTTCTTGACTTACTTGGTATACCAGCGATTATAGTTGTACAAAAGTAGCAGTCTGAAGAATGGCGTAATTCCCCGCAATTACTCATTGCCGGGCAACCCCAAGCCACCCTAAAATCAGATTTATCCAGACTATACCTCGATTCTTAAAAGAAGACCCCTGCGTCATCACTGGAAGAATTTAGTTACGACAAGTTCTTCACGTATGTGTACTTGTTTCATAAGAGTAAAATAAGGATAAAAGATATTAGTCTGTCTAACGCTCCCTAACTGTTGATTTGAATCACGCCGTACGGTCACGGGATGATGCCATCTGTCAGCTGACATCAGCTGACATTTCGCTTTAATTGTTTGCATTGCGTTTTACGAATTTTTTTGTGTAAAACTGTTCTTTTCAGAACTAGTTTTTGCTTGTGCTGTGATCATTATGTCCGTAAAAGGGAAAACGCTTCGATCCCAAAGCCAACAATTGGTGTTAAATTTGCTTGGTTATTTTGAACGATAAAAAGAAAATGGGGGTCACCTCAAACCACTTTCGTGTATCACAGAGGTAACAAATAGATTATTAGCTAGCTAGAATTGCAATATTTTATTTTAAATTATAATTTTATAGCGTGTAGCAGATGCTTTAGGGATCAGCGCTTCGTCGGTTAAGAGAATTAAAGCCCGTGGCAAAACCAACACTGTTTTAGTCAGTCCTGGTAGAAAGCGACCACGTAAGAAGCCGAAATGCACCGATTTGCCTGATTCTTCAAAAATGGTAATTCGAGATGCACTCTACAATATGTATTCGAACAGTAAGTTCTATAATTAGGGGTAGTTTGTGATTTTGGTTTACTTACTTGTCCCTTTTACAGAAAAACATCTTACCCTCGAATCACTGAACGCCGAACTTCAAGAATTACCATATTTTAATGAGTAAAAGCAGCCTAAATCGCACTCTGCATGATGTTGGTTTTAAATTTAAGAAGGATAACAATCGAAGAGTTTTATGTGAAAAACTGAGTGTTCAAATATTGCGACTTCAATTTTTAAAAGGTTACTGAAAAATTTAAATTCCTCATTGCATCGACGAGTGGTTTTCATGGATGAAACTTGGATTTTTTCAAAAGGTAATCCTAGAAGGTCTAGAAGGTCATGTTCAGAGAATGTCGCCAGAAGCATTAACTATAAGAGAGTAGCCGAAGCAAAAAGAATAGGAAGAAGAAAGAAAGGTAGACCGAGGAAGAGTATGAAATCGAGATTGGAAGAACTAGCACGAAAAAGGGGGAAAACAACCAACGAATTAAAAAGCATGTCTACGGATAGAAAAAAATGGAAGAAATGGGTCGACACACCAATCCAGCCAACGCCATAAAGGCATAAGGCTTTAGTTAAAGAAGAAGAAGAAGTATTTAGACTAAAATTTGACGCACGCAAAAAGGCCCATAGTTAAACTGTAATGAACGTAATGAAATCATCGAGTTTGATCTGTATAAATACGTAATTCCTCCCTTCTTATATAACATTCTAACTTCTTGTTTTACGGGTTGTAGCCGAAGGCTCTGCTCGACCGTATGCTTACTAAAGTTATATTACCTACTATATTGTCGCTGTATTTTATATATATTTTAATCGCTGTACTTTAATTTGTTATAATCTACAAAATAATTAAGTGAAATAAACAATTACAAAATTATTCTTATTATTTGTGTTGGCTACATATACAAGGCCTGTAGAGCATTTAAATAAATAATAGTGCTAAGTTCCTTTATATACATAATTCTGTTAGTATTATGCTTAAGTTATGTGTTGTATTGAAAATTTTATAAGAATCTGTTGTACTTAGTCATTTTACCAATTTTAACACTTTTAAATAAATTTAGGATCAATTTCTGAATTCAATCAATCGTTAAATTAAAAAAGATAAAAATTATTAAAATTATCTATTAGCATTTTTATTTTTACATATTTCAATTCAAGCAACTTGTGTGCTAAAGTACACCCATATTAGTAATTTCAAAATTGGCGCCAAACACAAATATGTTGACAGTTGCAAATTTGACTAGGAATTTTAATCTTAACCCATATGCAGATGACAAAAGAATCGCGGGTCATCTCTGCTGAATCAAGGTATACTATGCTATTGGGTGAATAAAAATGCATGGTTAAAGGAGCATTGTTTTAAAGCGGCTTCCAAAATTTGAAATTCCAAGAATTAAATTTAAGGGGCAATATATACTAATTTGGGGGTAAAACATACAATTACAAAAAAATGGTGGGTGATGGACAAATTCTGATGGCATATTCGGATTCAGCAGACAAAATTACATAAGAATCAGCAAGAATTGTTCCTGTAACAAAATCATTGTCTACCAGTGTAATCAACCAGAAAGACAAATTTTCCTACATTTATTTACATTAAAATTACATAAATTTAATGGTAGGTAAAAAGCAAAAACGTGCACCATTAGCAAACACTTCTTTAAAAAATCTCCCTTCGTTTCATATGAAATATGAAAAATAAAACGCCAATTAGCATTTATTTGCGAACATTTCTTTGAATAACCCTAATTAAGGGTAGAATATTCATTCGGAATTTAATACGTATTCAGTATTCTTAATTAATTTATACATTTTAGAAATGCCACGTAGATTAATCGTGGCTCCTTTCATTTATTACTCTCGCTTGCAAAACTTGCTTGTAGTAGAAACCCTTTTAATGAATTAATGTTACAAAGGATTATTTTATATTAAAAGCCACAAATCGTCTAATTTTATGAATGTAAAATTTGTTCTACCAGTCAAAGGTGGGAAAATTTAACCGGTTATTACCTCGGCGAGCTTTAGAAGCGTGTTTTGAAGTACTGAAATTACAATTATAATTTTGATGTTGTAACTTTTAATTATACTAATTAAAATTTCAGCTTCTGTTGAGTACGCTCAAATTTGCTATGGTGTGAAATTTTTATTTTCGAATAACGAGTTTGCTATAAATCTAATTATTTAAAAGGTTTCAGTAAATTAAACACTAATTTTTTTTCCAATTGTGGTTCCAGATTTTCTCTGTTAACGACATAAATTATATCTTTTGGGAATAAAGCAATTACATACATTAAATATCCTCCTTTGGGGAGCGTGAAATGGAGTGGAACTGACAAGGGTCCCTTAAATTAATTTAAAATAGCAGCCGTCAATCACTTAAAACGTCAAACATGGTGGTCAACAACACGATGCTTCTTTGGGACTTATTTCATTGGTCCATATTTCCACCTCAGGTTAAAGTAAGTTGTGTTTAAAGTAAACATAAAACTTTATACAATTTTAATGAGTAAAACAGAGAGAGAAAAATAAACAATATTGCTGTGTTTATTGTAACTCCAATCAACTAATAACTTTCATAAAGAAAAATTTTAAACTTTGATTAAAATAACAATTTACTTGCTTGGTGATTACGCATTCCCATACGTAAAAATAATATAATTATTACAATACACACATACAATAACAATAATAAACCTGAGTTAATGAAATGACGTAAATTTTCTCAAATTATCTGAACTGCCTTGCGCTAATCAAAATAATCCAATTAAATTAGACGTGTTTGATAAAGGAAAATTAGGAAACTCTTCGTCAAATCAATTAATAAAGTATCGATCACAAACTTGAAATAAATAGGTTAATGGGTTTATATTATGCTAAAACAAAATAAAATATTGATTGAGGCAGGATGTACAAATTTTCAAATTCAATTTCGGCAAACATTCGGGGTTTGAATGGTGAACGCACACAAGGCGAAACTCATTTACATTTCAATTAAGAATGGAGTTTTAAGCTATATATAAGCAACAATTCACAAAGAGGTTTGGGATTATTAGGACCGTTATTAAATTTAATTTCGTGCATTTGTTATCTAAACACAATAAAAGACAATTTATTCGGGAAATTTAATTATCCTTAGAGTAAACGGGGAAAAAAGAGAAATTGAAATGAAAAGCTTTCCAATTTCCTTTGAAAATCGTAATAAGCCGGATAATAAAGTGGTAGGTAATATTTATGAATTCTGTAATCTCAAGAAGATTCAGAACGAAGCATCCGACGAAATTTTTTTCGCACCCTTCGTTTGACAGATATAAATGACTCAAATCCATTACCTGATTCTATTTCGAAGAGTAAGAATATTTATATTCTGTATTTAGAAAAGTTCCAAGGAGAAGATTAGAGTTGTAATTTGTAACACGAATCCGCTTCAAAGATAAATTTGGGTTATTAAGTAGATTTTAATGAGGCAATTATAAATTAATAAATCGTAAGTCTGACTAGTAAAAATGACACGAATAAAAATGTTTGTTAGTTTATACAATATTCATAAGACTTGCTTTGAAATTATAACAGCGAGTCAAATTTCAAACGCTATTAATTTGAGGATTTGTTAAAATGTGAAATTATTTACAGCCTTTTTTTGGGGTTCGAAAATCCAATAGGTATTCGATCCATTACCGTTGTTATTGTTGACAGGTAAACGAATATATTTATAATATTATTCATGTAAATTATAAGCAATCTGGCCTTCATTTAAATGGCCGAGCATTCTGTTTCAAACCGTTTCGTTACAATTTAATTTAAAAAAATGCTTGGCACATTTAAAGCCTCTGTACATAACGTATCGACCAGCAACTTTCGAAATTAAAATTATTATCTCAATAATTACAATTTATTATTCGTAATGTTTATTAATAAATAGTTGCATATTCAAACAGCTGCATCCTTAAAACGCTATTGCGTCAGTTCTCACATCTGGTGATGTAACAATATCATAAGCAATAAATATTTCAAACCCGATTTATTAATTCATAGGTAAAATCGACGTTTCAATAGTTAAAGTATCGATAACTGCAAGAATAATGCGCCAACTCTTGAATAAACAGGAACAATCAATGACGGCCCTGAATTGCAATACCGTTCTAAGTCTTGCGATGCATTCTAAGATAACTGCAAACATTCACAATAGAATTTCTCAGTAGCTACTTATTCCATTATCTCGATGGGTTAATGCATTTAATTGAATTATTTGCATAAATATTTGTACGAAGAATTACTAATATTACGGGATTAGTGTCTCTGTCACGTTTCTAATAAAACTTTTGGCGTTATTTGCACAGAACTTCTATATTTACTAAAAAAAATTCGCCTTTGTTTCTCTGTTATATTGCGGAATATTGCTGGCGGCCGAATTTAGTAATATTGAGATAGAAAAACTCAAGTATTAACACTCATTTGTCCTGGGTAAATAATGGCAAACGTTCGCAAAAAAATATATCAACTCAAACATGAAAAGAAAATACGTCACAAGCAACTGAATTACATGTCACTCTTACATTTTTATGAAGAATTTTTTCTTTACACGGAAAATTATCTTTCAAAGGTGTTTTTTCTTTTTTTCCGCACAGATGTCTACTTTTATACATCGTCTTTCCACCCGAATGACGACCCCAGTTTCAGTTGTAGTTTCCAATATTGAACCGATAATTCGACGTCTGTAAAACTACACCAATTTTTCCGAACGGGATAGTGGTTAGATTGTTAAGAAAGTTTTTAAAATTTCGTTCGCAATGTTAACTCGAACAATAAAGATCTGAAATAATAATGGGGGTAAAACCCTTCGACGAACGAAAAAGGGTCGTTAAATCAACATCAGTGTCTGGGATATGAAAAAGGCGGACTGCAAAAGCTTTTAATATCGTTTAAAGAACGTTGATTGAATTATGTCCTGATTCATTTTAATTAAGCACAATCAGCTGAGTTTGTGTCTATAATGGGAACAATATTACTTTATGAGTGATTGTAAGGTTGTTGCTCGCATTCTTATGTTAGAGTTAATGAGGATTACAATTTTAAGGGCGACGTTTCGAATATTTCGCAGTCTTCGATCAGAATTGGGGTGCATAGGCTTGAACGAACTGGGAAAGAAGTTTTAATATGCAGTAATAATACATATTTCTTGGATATTTTAACAATTTATTTACTTTAGCTTTCTTCATTTACAACGTTATATAAACATTCCTGTCAAGTTATGTATTTCAGGTTTGCATTTTTACTCCAAATGAAGAACCTTCTTACCTACTTGCAAAATTTTACAGAGGAATTAAATTGGAAGTTAAAAAAAGTAATGTTAATTTATAACTATTGAACAACTGAAAACACCGAGTGATTTTTAAATGTTTTATCAACGTTTTTTATACGAAGATTATTAACTATGTAATTGATGTAATATATATCAACATATGTAGCGTTATCACAGGTTGATGAATGTATTTACTACAAATAACTACAAAAGAATTTGCTCTGCTTTCTTGATATTAAGTTACAGTTCATACTGTTGTATTTAATTAATAATACTCTTTAATTTGACAATTCTTTATTAACACCCACTAAAACCATTCATACATGTTTTGTACTAACATCAATAATGATAGTTATATGTTATGTTGCTATGACAACTCACAACCTAACTTAACAATATATTTTACAACTATTACTATTATTCTACAAATACTGTATTAACAGATTATACCGATTTGGTGTTTATACCAAAATTTCAGTATAACGCCAGTTCACGTAATGTTAGCAATACATTCTTTACAAATACACGGCCATAACAATAAACAGAAGATTATCCACGTTACAGAAGCCGTTGAAAAGCATTACTACCAGCTTGTAAACGGGGGAAGCCACCTCTTTGTATTTTGTACATCATTTTAGCGAATACATATTGCCTTTATTTTTCTTCATATTGTCGCCATGATTTGGATTTACATAACTCGTAATTCTACTTGTTCTGTACGATTTACAATACAATTTTTTTATCTGTAGAATATAAGAGCACATCGAAATGAATAAATATAACAAATAGAGGTTAATTAAATAACATTTATCCAATTCAGTTACGAAATGTCAACATTTCGACATTGATTTTAGTTGTGAAAAGTGGTTCATTTTGTAACTAGTTACAAAATATGCTCCCATTTTGTAACTAGTTACAAAAAGATGATTTGAGTTGCGAAAAGTGTTTCATTTTGTAACTAGTTACAAAATATGCTCCCATTTTATCACTCCCATTTTATCACGATGACCCAACTCCTTTTTTAAGAAGATGTGGCATTTACATTTTGTTATCTGAATTGGATAAAATCTTGTATGAAACACGTTGCAAAACATGTCTTTTTATCACATGGCGTGTTGTTCATCTCGGCTTCGCCTCGACGAACAATTTCACGCCTGGTGATAAAAAGTCCATCATTTTGCAACTCGTTGCATAAATAGCTATTTTGGAGCCAAGTATCAATAAAAAAAAGTGAATTAACCCATTTCGATACGTCTTTATTTTCTGCATATAAAAAAACTGTATTTAACTTGTTATTTTTGCCCTGCCAAGGATTGATTATAAATTCCATAGAAATACATAATTCTACCATAATTTTTCAAACAAAAAATCAATACATTAGATTTTGAAATATTTTGTAAAATTGCTTACGGAAAGATCGTACATTTAACTTTCAATTGTAAATTATTTATCTCGATACTTTTTAAATTTTCACAAACAATTATTTTTGTAGCCTTTTTTCTCGAGCATTTCAAATTTAAATAAACAAGAAATTAATGAAACAAATTCAAGTTGTTTTTACTATTTAAACAAATACAATGCTATGTTTGGGGGGATAATAATGCCTACCAAGGTTGTGGCTTAACAAAGTTAACTTGACACTACCCAAGTACCTATAGATCTCAGCCAATAAATAAACAAGAACAAGTATAGCTATGGCAAACGATAATAAAAACATCCGGAACATCCTCGAAGTTTCCAGCGAATTCTACTGTATTCGAGAAGGTAATCGGTGGAGGCTCGAGCGACTTCTCCCTCTTTTATTAAGTAAGTTTACACAGCATTTTATGGTCTTAAAAATATTCAGGAATTTTTTGGACTTGTACTAGCACATTTTTCGCTAATTCGTCATTGTCGATCTACAGCATTGCTAAGAAGGTAAATATCAACTACGTATTTTTTAAATAAGGAAAAATAAAATAATCTAAGTAAGATCTGGAGAAGGTGGTTCATATTCTGAACACGAACGTCGTCCAATGATAAAATTTATTTAAATAGTGCAACGTGTCTTGGGTGGTCTCATCATCCATCAAATTAAATAAATTATTCCTCTGTGTTATGTGGTAATCAGGTAATAAAATATTATTTCATATATTTAGACGGCAAGTTTTCTTCTTAAGGTTTTGCATAAGCATACGTTTTACAACTGGCCTTATTTAATTTTAAGATGCTGTAGTAGTACTCAGAATTTTAGGGATAGTAATAAAAAGCTACAACAAGTTATGAAGCGTTTTCATATTTCTTAGTTGACATTAGTTTATCTTGGTTGTTGTAAAGTAACATACTGATGTTCTATTAATCTTTATTAATAATTATAATTATTTCTTGGGTTACGTGAACTGTGGCCGTATCGGCCATTAACTGGCTTATAAAAACATTTTAGACATTGTTCATCTGTTGTCTGTGATAATCAAGCAATAAAAATGTATACGAAATTTGTACTTTATTGGGACTCGGGTCTTGTGTGTCCTAAATTCAGGGTTGATTTATGAATCTTTGTTATTTACATGTGAAGCTAGCACAACACCGACGTGGCGGTTTTAAGTTATGGGGAAAATTTTAAATTTGCTAGAATTAAATTATTACCTTTTTCTAGAAGTTTATGCAAAATACATAAATGTTATCGTGTTTTACATATCATAAGTAGATTACAGGGATGTGCATTGTACATGTAATTTTGGCATTTTTAACTAAACTGAGGTTACAATCGTAATATGAACTTAACTTTTTAAATGGAAACAACATTTACTTTTTAGACAATTGAAATATTACTACATAACACGTTTATCTTCAACCTTTTTGTTGTCCATAATTATAAGCTTATTGCGATGGAAGGATTGATACTATCAGAAACATCAGTGGATAGCATTTTTGGACGATGTATTGTAGTAATAATTCTAACATGAATTAAAAACTAATTACACGAAACAAAATTAGCAGAATCGGTACATGGACAGTTAAAGAATTTGTAAGACAAGGAAAATTGAGAATAAGAAAAAAACAAATGAAAAACATGTAATCTGGCGAATACTTGAGCATACAATTTCATAGAAAATCAGACATTAATAAAGACATATACCGATGGTACTGATGGTAGGTAATCGTTGTGCCCATGCATTTAATGGGCACTAAACTTTAAAAAAAACATAAAAAGAGAAGAAATTGTGAATTTATAAAACTGGAATAAGGACAACGTGGTATTTGCAAGGTTAGTTGGAAGAAGCATGTTGCGAAAAAATGTGACAAGGCCATGGGCAGCGAACAGTGGGTAGACAATTGGATTTACCACCCAAGATCACACATCACTGGATATATGTATTTTACAGTTGTAGAACCTAGAATGTTATACACTGAAATAACCTGGTGGAGAACTTGGGAGTTATCAATAGTAAGAAGAAAACTAGAACATTTACAGCGACTAGCTTGTTTCGAGAACTACAGAAGATGTGAGAATGATGCCAATTAAGGTTATAGGAGTACTACTGGCAATATCATCAGTCCACTTAGGGACAGAAAGTGTTGCCAGTTGGTCAGCGACTAATACAAATGGGAGACTGAAAAAGACGAAACCAAGACAAAGGGCGTGGAGGTATGTATGTATATTACACAAACTTAAAACAAATGTAGAAGCTGTGAATATAGATATATATCTAGAGATGATATAAGAAAGGAATGTAACTTCGAATTAAATTACGAAGTGTAATACTAAAACGCAGTATGGTGATGAAGAAATAGGATAGGGAAACCTCTGTGTTGTTGCACAGATCGTTCCAAGATTGAGGTAAATACAGTAGGAGCGCGAATCTAAGTATATACCAGTAACAGAGACACACACACCGCTTAGTAAAATGTAACCATTTTCAGGCAGAAGTTCTTGCCATTCTTGGAATATACTAGTACAAGAAGCTCTGTATTTTTGCAGATAGTGAAGCATTGAAGGTACTAGACTCCGGTACAGTGGCTTCGATGCTAGTATCTCGGGCTACAAAAGAGAATACAACTTGCATGGGTACCGGGACATGATGGAGTAAGTGGCAATGGAAAACCTCATGAGTAAGCCCAAGTAGCTGAAACTCTATATACATACACAAGTCCGGAACCTGCAATGGGGAGGGGAGTCTCCAATCAAATGATTAAAGTCGACCTAAAAGGTTGGACCATCAAGCTCACGAAGAGAGAATGGAATTATAAAGGAGAAACTTGCAGGGAAGCAAAAGAATTGATTAAATCCCTGACTTGAGGAATGCCATGTACCTAAGCGAGACTAGTGACAGGGTATCTAATAGGGAAATGCTTCCTGTACAAAATGGGTATAGAGGCTGATCCATGTTACAAACAATGTAAGAGATAAGACAACCAACGTCGAAGAACATTTAGGTAAGAGCATATTATGTGCCTAGAATCTTGCGATTCGTTAGATCAATTGGGGGGTTATCAAGTAAGGTAGACCAAGAGAGGGAGGTGATATGGGCTTGAACGACCTGGATAATGAGAGTATTTTACTGCTTAATCGTTCTCTTTGAATGTTTTTGCTTTCTATGTGATCTTAGATAAGTTATTTTATTTAGAAGAGGTTACTTGTTCTCATTTTCTTTGCTAAATCTCTTAGTTGACTAACTTCCTGTCTAATGTTTTATTCTTAGTATCTTAAGGTTTGTGGTTTTTCATTAATTATCTTTTCTTGAAAAAATTAATGGTAGTTCTTTCACTGTCCATCTCCTTGTTTTCTTCCTTTCTTATTAACATGATTCATTATTAACTGTTAGTTAACAACAAATAATAAACAACATGACAATAGACAATTCAAATACTACTCTTTTTTATAATCGTAATGCTTTAGGAACAAACATAGGGCACTAAAGAATTAATTTTAAAAACTGTGCTAAATTTTCCGAGACAAGCCTTATCAGAAAATTTTGAACATAACTTGTTTACTTACATCTTATTTTTGAATTTAAGTAAAACATTTTACCGTGTAATAGTATAATTGCTAAGTTAATAACTTGAGATTTTGAGAGAAATAGTGTTGATTAATTCGTACATTCTTTAGTAAGACATAAGCAACCTGCAACGGAAACGCTTCAGAAAGAGGGAACGAATAAGACACGGTTTGCCTCAAGGTTCCATGCTTGGTCCTGTGCTCTTTCCCATTTATATAAATGATTCAGTAAATTGCGGTAATAATAAAGATTCTAGTCTACTTGCACGCGATACAACTGTTTTAATGTCAGATTTTTCTATTGAAACGGTGTCAAATGAACCTAACTATGCCCAATAATATATTGCTTTGCATTAAACCGATCGTCCCTAAATAATGGATCAGTTTAAGAACAATTTTTTTAATAATTATATTCATGTGATATCTATGTTTAGATAAAGAGTAGTTTAGGTTTTTATGCTTTTTTTAATATCACAATTCCGCAGTTTACTCTCACTTAAAATATAAATCGCCACGTTACATGTATTTTTGAATAACCTAGTTACGATAACAAAATAACTCTTTCATTGGATTAGTTGCTCTAAATTTTTAATAAAGCATTACATATCCTTTAAATACACCTTCTTACCCATTTTGATTCAAACTACAATTGTGACATGAAAGAAATAGCAAGGAGGTTGAATAAACAAATACAAGCGCTTGAAGTAAATAATAACTTTATATCATTACATATTCATACAAGCTGCTGGCAGATTCAAAGAGATATTCGCAGTTTCAACAGCTTCCATCCTATTACGAAATTAAATTATTGGATTTCCAAGCAATATTATAATGGTTACTGCGTAGGAATGTTGCGGTTACGAGATTCGGCTATTAATCGAATTTGATGTATTCGGACTTAGGGATGGATCAAATTTAGCATGAAGTGAATTTGGTGAATTTTAGAGCATTAAATGGCCGATTTTTCTATATTTTCCTAACAAAAATGCTTTAAAAATTAACCAAAGGCTTCCTACGGTAGTTTCTAGATTTATTGAAATTCTCGCAATTTGGTTATTGTTATTAGTTATGAAAAAGACCTGAGGCTGGATGTAAATTTTGACGTGTATTTTTAGTTCAAAGCAGTACAGGGAAACTTATAAAGGCAAAAATTTACAATTAAGAAATCCTAAAAGTTTAACAATCCAAAACAATTAGAAGAGAATGTTCGAGCTAAAAGTCGAAATCGATAGGGTGGGCTATCAATCGCATTTAACCGCTCAGATGAACTTTCCTAGAAAGGAAACAAAACCGTTTACTAATTTAATGTTTGAAACCTTCTAGCTGATGCAGGTTTACAGTATAATTCCTTGTTAGGGAAGACACCGAACACTAATGGGTAACATTCATTTATTTTGATTAACGTCTTCCCTTAAAACGTTGACCGTCCATGATCCTCTTACAGGTTGGCAATTCTTTTAATGAGAAACGTGCGCTTTCAATGTCGTTAAAACATTAAATATATGGCCTTTATTGCTTAACGCGATTATCCTGAGTTTTTCTAAGATTCTTTTAAAGAGGTCCGGTAAGAATATGAGACCAAAGTAAATGTAAATATTTGATGTACGGAAAATTATATTTTGGGTATTTTAAAATTACGAATTGCTTTTAAAGTGATGAAAGTAAACATTGTTAATTAAATACATTTAAACAATTAAATAACGTCTTTCCTTTAATGTTTTTAAAAAGTTAAACAATTAATAATGTAACTTTTCTATAGCAATTTGATAAATGAATGGTTTAAGCCGAGTTTCTAAAAATAATCAAATTTTTATGACAATTTAACGGTGTATTAAACTATTCAATACGCATAATTTGTTAACCACGGTGTTATTCAATTCATTTTCCACGAGGAATGTTTTTGACGTTGCACTATCGACGAGTAAGTATCAATTTGTCAAACTCGTAAAAACAAATAGCTTTCAGCAACACGATAATTTTGCACCTTTATGTTCGCAAAACAGCAAATAAAACACCCGAACAAACCCAAATAAATTAACCATAAACAAACAATACCTCAAAATTCTATTTTCTAAGGAAACCATCAGACAGCAAGTACGTGCCAAGAAAGTTTTAGATTTAAAGTTTCGTGTTTATTCGCAAACTACTTTATCTCTATTGATTTCTTAGACAGTACTTTTGTTGAAAGGTTGCCAAGTTTTCTCAAGTTACAGGAAAAACTTTTGAAATCACATAAAACTCGTTTGGAAGAAACTACTTTGGACTGCAACAAGTTCGTTTTACAACAGGAAAAAAAATGCGATTACGTTCACCACCTAACACACCTTTTCAAAAGGAAATCATGTAAGATGGATTTCCCAAAGGAACATTTCCTATAATGGAATATTTTGAAGATGATATGAAAAACCTGATGATAACCTACATAACAGGGAAACTTATTCGAGAACATGGGTGGGTGCATATTTAAACAACTGAATTACCGAATTTAAACGAATCAAAACCTAGCTGATGGGTATATATTTAAACATTCCCATTTTTTAAATTATCTTATTCAAGTTTAACAGAATTTCAAAGAGGGTTTCTTTAAAATTTATTGCCAAAACGTAATACTCCGTAAGAATTAACTTGGGATTATTTTCATACCCAATTTGCAACAACCAATTGATAAACTAATCGATTGCCGAAAAGAATACGGTAATTCAATTTAAGCACCAACAGAAACAATTCGGAATATTCGAAACTCGGCCCTCTTACATTTCAGAAAATGTCTACGCCCGATATTGAGTTTCCTTGGAATTCGTCAAACTGTTTAGAAGTTATAAAACGCAACAATCCGTATTCACACTCTGTCCTTAACTTTAATGACAGTTGTTGTTAACTTAGCTTTCTTCGTCTTGCATTTGGTGGATGATGAAGTTTAGCAAAAGAGAAACAAGCTTATTTATGAACACTAAAGTTAATGTCGAGATGTGAACATGGGGTAATATTTAGCGAGAATTATTGTGATGGCGGAAGTTTGGAAATTTAGTGGAGAAATAGAAAACTATTTTTAGATATTTACCTACTTGTGAGGATTTTGAATTGGTAATTAATGAGCACATTTCAATCTGAGGGCCGGTATTTCCATCTCCTAATAAATTTATTCCCCTATTAAAAACCTGTTAATACAATCGTTTCCATGGAAACTATTTGCCAAATAGCTTATTAGGAGGTTTATCAGGAGATGGAAAGACCGGCCCTGAGCAATAATATTTGTACCAACAATCATAAAAATGAGTAGTTTCTATGACTAACGAAATTTGGAACAAATCGTTTCATCTATGTTAGCAGCAAGAATACCATGACTAATCTTACGATAACCTAGTTTGACAAACAATTTTTATTGCGATCATGGATGGGTTTTATTGATAATTTATCAGAATATAAAATTAGATTGCTGAAATTTATAAATATTTAACTTTTAAATTACATATATGCAAATTGTTTTTAAGGCTACAAAAGTAAATTTAAATTTTCTGAACGTACCGCAAGTACCTTACGAAGAAGCTTTCGATTATGTAAACAAACGTACGTGGAAATCAGCTATCTCCTGAATAGGTTATTTAAGGGTATAAGTTTGCTTATTTCTTAACATAGTAAAGCTTGTTTACCTAAGCACTAACATGCTTTGGACAAGTTACGTTCCAAAGGACTTTAGATACTAACTTTATTTATTTATAGCAAAACAATATTCATCCAATGAACTGAGAACTGAGCCTGTGATCAGGTTCAATAGTGAACGTGAAAAGCTCTGTAAAACCACAAAAGTAATTAATACAAACAAATACGTATTTTGGCAACTTCAGTGTAAAATTTGATGAGCAAATTCTGAAAAAATTGGTTGAAGTCAGCCTCTGATGATATTCTTTTCACGAAGTAAATCACAAAAGTAAAGTTGGATGGGATAGAATTCCTGAAGAAAAGCTCTTCACCAAATCGCAGAGAAAGTTCAATGAGTTTCCGAAATACTTATTTGTTTGTACCTATTAATTAACTTTGTGGTTTTACAGGTCTTTTGATGTTCGCTATAAAACAATATTCATTTCTTATCTGGATTCTGGATTATCAATGGAGGGTAGCTTGTTAAGCAACACGCACTTAGGCCTCACTAAATGGCCCCTTTGTACTACCTCCTAGGCAGCCCTCTTTTGTCAGACTACTCAAGCCACCCCACCCTGGTGATAAACCTGAGAATATCTGTCACTGGAGTACTGCTAATACTGGCCATGTCAGGCCAGAACTACCCCAACATGGATCCTCTAACTGAGGCCAGAGTAGGGCAGTGGCATAGAATATGCCTTGCCGTCTCCTCCTCTAGATTGCAAGCCCTACAGCTACAGCATTTATTATCGTTGATGCAATTAATTATCAAAAAGAATTTTATGCTGTGGCAAAAATTACTTACTTATTAGCAGCAGTAACGGTTCGTGCAAGCAGGACATCCGGGCACCGCTGCCCCGTCAGTACCGACCAAACAGAATAGATTCGATGCAAAAAAATATATATTTGTGTATCAACACGGCCGAGTGTTTTTACTTTCCATACTTGCAACGCATGTATAGGAAAGTATTGGAATCGTGCAAAAATTCAAAATCGTAAAAATTCGAAAAAAACACATTTTAGGGTCCAGGCATCCTGAATATGTGTTTTTTGAAAAATGTCTGTGGGTGGGTGCGTGCGTGCGTGCGTGCGTGCGTGCGTGCGTGCGTTATCGTCATATCTCGAAAACTACTGGGCCGATTTTCATCAAATTTGGTATGCGGGCCTATAATTACAGTACATCTATAAAATAAGCTTTTCAAAAAAATCCGGAACCGGAAACGGAAGTTAGCCATGTTTTTTTGGGCGCAGATTTTTCCTTGAAAAAAATTTCAAAATTTTACTTAGGAAATCAATACAGAATTTGAAAAGAAATCGAATAATTTTTTCCCGAAGTTTCTATGTCAAAAATTGCGCCCGCGGCGAATTTTTGAAAAGCGCAACTTTAAGGACGGTTTTCCCAAAAACGCATCAACATATTTTTATAAATCTAAGGCCAAATTGTACCTCTAGCTCGGCTGATTAGAACTAGCTGAAAAAAAAATTCAAAATTTCAAAAATAAAAAGTCCGGACAGTTTTGGAAATTTTCAAATTTTCAAAAAAACTTTTCTCGGAAACGACACACACGATTTTTTTTAAATGTTCTGGGTCGATAGTAAATCAAGATGCCTTTCAAATAGCGTTGATCGCATCCCCAAAATTTTTCCCTAACGCCTTTTATGACCATTTGAAGTTTTGGACTTTAACATTTTTTTTTGGCAGAAACACATCAACATCTTTGTATAAACCTAACGCCAAATTGTACCCCTACCTCTACTGATTATAATTATCTGAAAATTTTTTTCAAAATTTCAAAAAAAATTTTCTCGGAAACGGCACATTCCAAAGACAGAAGATAAATATCAGGCCAGGAGTCACCGGTTTAACGAAGGCGGTGTTGGTCTAGCGGTAAGAGACCAAGCTTCCACCCGCATACGCTTGAAAGGTTGGAGGTTCGAATCTGCGTGACTACAATATACAGGGTGTCCCAGATCGAGTGGGATTGCATGGGTAACTTTCTTATTATTGAAGATGGAGATTTGGTTAAATTGGCAATGTCTTGCAGTTTTATATGCTGATTTAAAATCTGTTTGAAAAAGTTCAAAATGTCGAACCCGCCAGAAGTTATTTAAAAAAAACTAAAAACTGTCATTTTCTTGTATGTCAAATATTTTCGTAAGTATAAGAGATACGAAAAAAAGTTTCATATGAAAGTCACTGTTTTCGATAAGACCAATTTAAAACTGATGTCGAACAAAAATTCAAGATGGCTGCTTTTGAGGTACTCGTATCAACTTCCTTAAGTTAAATGGACGCCATATTGGATTTTTTGGTTACTGAATAGAATTTTTTATTCTCTTTTCAACGATGTAAGATAACTTATGATTGAATCAAAAATACCAGTAAAATTAATTGTTTTTACATTTTAATCAAGTAGGCTTACATGGATCCAAACAAAATTATCTTAAGTACCTGCTTTTTGACAGATTGTGATAAACTTTGTTATTTTTTTTCATCATAGCTACTTACCTACTTGATTATACATTTAAAAAGTAATGTCACGATGTTTTTTGTAGTTCAAGTACTTAGTACTTAGTACTGAATTAACATGTTACTAAGTATTATAGGAATTACATACAAATGTTTTCTAAAATAAATTTCACCTAATTTTGTTTGGATCCATGTAAGCCTACTTGATTAAAATGTAAAAACAATTAATCTTACTGGTATTTTTTATTCAATCATAGGTTATCTTACATCGTTGAAAAGAGAATAAAAAATTCTATTCAGTAACCAAAAAATCCAATATGGCGTCCATTTAACTTAAGGAAGTTGATACGAGTACCTCAAAAGCAGCCATCTTGAATTTTTGCTAGACATCAATTTTAAATTGGTTCTGTGGAAAACAGTGACTTTCATATGAAACTTTTTTTCGTACCTCTTATGCTTACGAAGATATTTGACATACAAGAAAATGACAGTTTTTAATTTTCTTTAAATAACTCCTGACGGGATCGACATTTTGAACTTTTTCAAACAGATTTTAAATCAGCACATAAAACTGCAAAACATTGCCAATTTAACCAAATCTCCATCTTCAATAATAAGAAAGTTACCCATGCAATCCCACTCGATCTGGGACACACTGTATATTTTTTTGTTTATATTACCCACTTTTTCAAAAAAATATTATCTTACTCTGCTCATTTATGTTGAAAATACAAATTATTTATTATAAAAGCATTATTACAGATTATATAGGATTATTATTAAATAACTTGTCGGGACTTTTTCGTTGCAAAGTCTTTAATTATGTCATCAAAATTACTGTAATATTTTGGCTATTGTAGGTGTTGCTGGATCCTAATTTAGGATTTAAAATTAACTATCCTTCCCTAAAAGAGTTACCGATTTTTTTGTAATCAGTTTACGCGCCCAATTGACCAGTTCCTGTTTAATTTGCAAATTGTTTAAGTGATTGTTTTAACATTTCTTTATAATTTTTCAAATTCTAAAAGGAATTCCCGAATGCTCTTATTTTACGTAACACACAAATATGAGCGCCTAGAAGTAGTGTCCAAACCATCTTCCCCTGTTTAATTTTTTTTAAATTATTTGGGTGAAATATACGTAGATGTAAATAGACATTCATTTTGATTGTTAGACATTGAAAGCACCGGTTCTCGTCTGATCACCAAAGTTAAGCAATGTCGGGCGCGGTCAGTACTTGGATGGGTGACCGCCTGGGAACACCGCGTGCCGTTGTCTCCTTTTTTCCGTTTTAACTGTTCTCGGAAATGACACATACGATTTTTTTTTAATGTTCTGGGTCGATAGTAGATCAAGATGCCTTTCAAATAGCGTTGATCGCATCCCCAAAATATAAAACGCAAAAAGAGTTCCGAAAGTCGAATACAATATTTATTGCAATATTTGCAGTTTTTTTTTTCTTTTTACTTTTTGTTGTTGTTTTTGTAGACAGTGTTATCGCTGTTTTATGTTAATCTGTGTTTATTCGTGCATGTTGATTTTTAATTTACGTTGTTTTCGATAAAATTAAAACGAGCGGCAACGATGTTCGAGAAGCGACAATAATGTTTAGATATCGTTGTTGCTGTGAATACGTAGAAAATTTAAATTAACCGCTCTTTGTAATATTAGGTTTTTGATTGCGCTATTCTTTGCACGAATTAAAAACTAATATAGTTTTTTTTTTTTTAAGGAATTTACGTAACAAATTTAGGTATATGTTGTAAAGATTTTTCGGAGTTCTAAAAATGACCTTTTTTATGATCACAACAAAAATTTTAAAATAAATTCTTATAAACGAATTTTTTAAATTAAGTACATTAATAATTAATGGGTGCATATTTTAAAACGGAAATGATTGCAGGATCTACATTAATTTCAACAAATTCACCCTGTAAAATTTTTGAAACTATGAAGAATTTTCAAACCTTCATTTTGTATTTGTACATCTGTAAAATAAGCTTTTCAAAAAAATCCGGAACCGGAAACGGAAGTTAGCCATGTTTTTTTGGGCGCAGATTTTTCCTGGAAAAAATTTCAAAATTTTACTTAGGAAATCAATAGAGAATTTGAAAAGTAATCGAATAATTTTTGCCCGAAGTTTCTATGTCATAAATTGCGTCCTGGGCGATTGTACCTCTAGCTCGGCTGATTAGAACTAGCTAAAAAAAATTCAAAATTTCAAAAATAAAAAGTATGGAAAGTCCAGCGAAGATTCTTCGCCAATTTTTTAAACGTAAACCCAACATCGTCTAACTTGATATGAGTTACATAGGTATATTAGCATTTTGTTGAATGTAGTTTTATCCATTTATTTAGTTTGAGCAGTTAAATGCAGTATTGGCGTGGGCGTGGGATTTTAACATCGCCCATACTGCAGGATCTCTATTTTGGACGATGATAAGTACTTTAAATTGGAGCCAAGAATTTTAGTTTGGGTATCTAGTTCTGTGTGGTGTTTCGGCTCCGCACATTTGGGACTTGTATTCCAAAATGTTAACCAAATTGGAAAGTTTTCTAAGAACATACCACAAAAACGATAATATTTTGTTTTTTGCCGTTTAACAAATTTACATTATTCAAATATTGTCCAGAACTGACTCCTCCTCCTCCTACGTGTTATCTCTGTTGAGGTCGGCGACTACTATAGCAATTTTGTGCTGCGTGAATCAAAGTGCTTCAGTTTATGTGCGTCCAGAAGAGAGAAATATACTATTTGTACCACCAAGTGTAAACAAGTGTGAGTGTAAATGTTTGAACAAAACAAATTTAAACCTATTACAGTCTTCATTGTTTAGGAATGAGTATTGTCCATTTACTTATGCATCAACCGTTACGTCATTAGAAGGACTTTAACCAGTCAGTTGGGCATCACCGACTCTCGGCTTTCTTACGTAATATTTTCAGGTCAGACCTCAGGTGCACATGTGTCGATAACAATATCAATAATGCTAATTCATTAAAGACAGTTATCATCTTAATATCAATATGTCCAAACGTGCCTGGTGTTTTGTAGCCTATTATTTTAAATTGCTAGAAGCTACGCCACAGCCGGTCCCAAATACAAATGTGAAACGGAGGAAGGTTCTCTGGACAAGTCTAGCTACTTACCGGAGGTAACAATCAACTTGGCACGTAGAACTAGAACAATATCCTTGAATACAGGGTGAATTACCTACATGGCTGATGACAAATTTACGAAAACGAACAAAACTATGGAAAAATAAAACAACTCCGAATGTTCTTCTTCTTCTTCCTCTTATCGTCGAATCTTAGAGCAAGATCTGTTATGAACTGGTGAGTATGAGTTTTGTGAGATTTCTTTGCACGTATGCTAAGCAGGAGACTAACGGTTGCCAAAACTGTGTTGGTATTATGGCAACGCTCTCCGAAGTACGGAAAATTAACTCTTAAATTCGAGGCTCACAAATCCCTGATACGGCCATTAGTCTCATATGGATGTACAATTTGGGGAAACACATCACAAGCAAATCTAAACAGAATTCAAGTGCTACAAAATAAAGTACTCGGGATGACAGTTAATGCCCACTGGTTTATTACGAACAAACAACTCCACTTCTTCTACTTAGAGTGGCATACCCTTTACAGCGTGTTGCCGATCCTCTCTCCATATGCCTGTGGCGTGTGTATCAAGTAGCCTACAGACAACTCCACTATGAACTTGGAATGGAAACCATTCAAAAAAACATAAAGAAATTAACCAAGAACTTCCAGCTAAATCTTAACAATTCCGCCCTAGGGAGAGAAATCCACACAAGACTAGAACGAAAACTCCCGTAAGACATTTACCTGAACGAAACTAGTAGTGACGAGGACTGACAGGGATTAAATAAACTGTGGTGATATTTAAGTAAATAACTGACACGTTCAATTAGATGATATTTAACTTTCTGTTAATCTGTTACTGTTACTTTAATTAAGAACTCTACCATGTACCATGTATAACAATGAATTGTGAGAGCTGGTAAAACCTCTAATTAAAAAAAAACTTCCGAGGCTCATGAGAGCGTTATTCAAATGAAGTAACCAAGATAGATATAGGATGCATCACATGAGAAACAAAAAGCAAAAAATAAATGAAACTATGTACTGATATACAAGAAGAGCAACATGTGGAGTGGAAATTAGTGTTGTAAATGAAAAAAAACATTGCCGTTTTTTTCAAATAAAACGGTTTTTTTCAGAAAAAAAAACGGAGCTGTTGGTTTTTTTTCACTTTTTAGGTTTTTTTTCAGTTTTTAGCAAACCTTTTTTAGATATCAGCATAAAACTCTTCAGAAAAATATAGTAGTGGATAGTGACACAGCTAAATGTGAAAATTAAATAATACAACAGAATACTCACAACAAATATACAGGGTTACTGGTAATTCGATACATTCCTTTGGAGATGTGATGGGGCAGGAGCTAAGAAACAAATTTAACCCTAATATACATTATACAAAACTCAATAGTTTTTGAGATATTTCAATTTTTGTGTTTTTCTCAAAAAAGTAGATCTTAATGTCTTTAAAGTTAATTTAAAAAAAATCTGCTTGACATTTTTTGAACTTTTTTACTGAATTACTTGTCCCACTCTATGGTCATCCGTTTGGAATGGAAAATATCCGGAAACATTTCGATCATGTGAAAATTTTAAATAAAAACTTATAAAAAATTATTTTTAAAAATCAGCTACGAAAATTACCAATTCGTTTTTCTCAATAATTATCAACATAACATGCGTACAAATTATTTTAAAAACTTCCTTATTTCAACAGCTATCTAGCAAGGTACAAATGTTCAACGTGCCCTTGCTAGTTCTAATAAAAAAATAGTAAAAGTGATGCAAGTAGTACGGTTATTATTTTTGGATAAACAGTAAAAAGTAAAAGTGTGCGTAGAAAAGTGTTTTAAGTGCCATGGTCACCTACACTAATGAAGTACGCTGACATCTTGTTTGTCTACGGATATTGTGACGGCAAAGCTGCCGATGCTCGCCGAGAATATGAACGTCGCTTCCCTTACCGTCGTATACCAAATGTTCGTGTATTGGGTACGACATATCGAAATGTCGCTGAAATTGGCTCTGTGAAATGTAGACAAGGTAACGCCGCTGCTCCTCGCGTTCATCAACCAGATGATGAGGAAGAAATATTGCGACATTCTGATGAAGACCCAAGAACTTCAACTAATAAAGCCGCAAGACTAACCGGAACGTCACAATGGAAAGTTTGGTCTACGATATGCAGTATTCGATGCCATCCTTACCACTATACTGCTGTCCAAGGCTTTCATGAAGGTGATCTTGGAAGGAGAGTGGAATTCTGCCGCTTTATGTTAAATTCAGATGCAGACAATGAAAATTTCTTACTGAACATTTTATGGAAGGATGAAGATGTTCCTCTCACCGTGAGACAGCGAATAATATTTCAGCACGACAGCACGACGGTTGTCCAGCTCATTATCGGCTGACAGTACGACACTTACTCGGTCAACGTTTTTCTAACCGTTGGATTGGAAGGGTAGGCCTTGCCCAGCACGAAGTTCAGATTTAACACCTCTAGATTTCTACGTCTGGAGCCATATGAAAGAGATGGTCTATGAAACACCAATCGATACGGAGAATACCTTAGACAAAGGATAGTCGATGTTGCCCAACACATACGGCATATCCTCACAACCAGAGTAACAAAGGCGGAAATAAGAAGACGCTGTCGTGCTTGTATACGGAGTAGGGGCTCCCATTTTGGGCAAGAAATGTAGTACAAATTTGAAATTAAGAATTAAACGATTACCTTTACAATGCGGATTTTACTGTTTATCCAAAAATAAGAACCATACTACTTGCATCACTTTTACTATTTTTTATTAGAACTATCAAGGGCAAGTTGAACATTTGTACCTTGATAGATAGCTGTTTAAATTAAGAAGTTTTTAAAATAATTTGTACGCATGTTATGTTGATAATTTTTGAGAAAAACGAATTGGTAATTTTCATAGCTGATTTTTAAAAATTATTTTTTATAAGTTTTTATTTAAAATTTTCACATGATCGAAATGTTTCCGGATATTTTCCATTCCAAACGGATGACCATAGAGTGGGACAAGTAATTCAGTAAAAAAGTTCAAAAAATGTCAAGCAGATTTTTTTTAAATTAACTTTAAAGACATTAAGATCTACTTTTTTGAGAAAAACACAAAAATTGAAATATCTCAAAAACTATTGAGTTTTGTATAATGTATATTAGGGTTAAATTTGTTTCTTAGCTCCTGCCCCATCACATCTCCAAAGGAATGTATCGAATTACCAGTAACCCTGTATATTCAAAGATTAGAACATAGAACAAAAACGGCATTTTGTTGAATTTAATAAGAATAATAATATACGTTTTAAATTAACACAAAACTATATCAAGTGATCAACACGCACTATGGGTGTAAACCTCGGCGGTTAATGCAAGAGCAACTAATCAGGGAAATATTTGTTAGGGGTATTTTTATACAGAGTTTTAATTTCATATGGCATCCCCTGTTTAGCTAAATGTTAAAATGCATACAAGAAAAGTCCCCAAAGTGATTCGGACGCTCAGCAAATTTTTTGTTTAAAATAATGCTTTATTGCCTAATAATATCAGCTTTATTAAACCAAGAAACAGCTGACAATGTAGTATATGCAATGGGGAACCACCACTGGGCTGTGCTGACTATGTATTCTATTTGAAGATAGGGGAATTTACGTATTAGTTATGAATGATCTTATTATTTGGTATTGGTAATGAGTTTGATTCAACGTGGGGAACTCCCAGCTATATGAAAATTGTATCATTTAGCAGTAATAATTGTTTGTACTCATATGGTGAAAAAAAACAACAATTTGGTTTTTTATTGAAAAAAAAACCGTTTTTTTTCATTGAAAAAAAAACAGGCTCTGAAAAAAACCCGTTTTTTTACAACTCTAGTGGAAATACCAAGAAACATCACATAGACGTTGCTCTATAAAAGGGCAAGCCTGAACAACGATCAAAGGAATTCTGGAAACTCAAGTAAGCACCTACTAATGGGAGGCATAAAAGCTAGATTCGGATTTGGAATAATCACCGGCGTAAGATAGGAAACAAAAGTACAACGACGAAATGATGAACCAAAATAGAGAAATATCGATAGAACTATGCACACACAACGAACTTTAACATTAGCAAACAATGGCCGTGGTTATAACCTTATTCTGTGTAAAATGAAAATGGCCGTAAAAACGCAGAAGGAACAACCAAGCCCAGTTATCGAACAATAGCACACAGATTATTTTCTTATGAAAATCACTACGGCCAGCACATTTGGAACTCTTCTCAGAAAACGATAATGTAGAAACCGGTTGAAATAAACTAAGAACTAACAACGCAGTCAAAGAAGCAGTTGGGACACGCACAATAAAAATGAAGGACAACTCTACACAAGAACTATGGAAGGCAACATAAAAGTGTGTGATGACAAAAAAACACATTGTATAGGTAACTATCACCGAAGACCACCATATGCAAGCAGTTATCAACAGACTGAAAAACTCCTAACCAAGGCTAACTCCACAAATAGACAAGCATTAGAGCAAGGGAAAATATCAGAAGAAGGGGACAAAGCAGTCCAATTCCTCTCTTTAAACAGGGCAACAATAAAGATCCACCGAGTTATCGAAAAATAAAAGACTAATCAACGAAAACGCGATTGAATTTAAGACTTCCGCATGCACACGCTTTATTGACCTGACAAAATAGTTCGACCGTGTGAAATTATGCTGAAATTACGGCATGAAAATATATCAATTGATTATTTAAAAATTATACAAGACCTAACTACTGGAGACGCAAATCACAGTAAATACCAGACTACGAACACAAACAACAACTTAGTTTGGCACAAGAAAAAGAGACAGCATCAGCCCCTTATTTCCAATGCTGTTATATACAAAATAATCACTAAAAGTCCAGGAATCCGTTGCAGCCATCTGTGGCAACATCAAATACAAATACGATGTTATGTGTAAAAAAAGACATCCTCTAAACTTGCCATATAACACAATTATTGAACAAGCTATGAATTTCAGTAGATTGAGATGATAAATTACCAGCTGTGTAGACCTGAAAGACGAAGTGAGATGTCAAACAAATAAAGCATGGTCAGAAACAGCGTCAACAAAAGACATCTTAGAACAATCGAAATGAAGGCGCTCAGAACAGTTTCAGGCTACACCCTTGAAAGATTGAAAAAACAAGAAAAATGTCAACCAATGTGGAGAGATGGGCAACACAAAGGAGAAAGTAACTAAATGAACAGGTCACAAGAATGGACGAAAACAGCAAGCAATGGAAAACCCATAGCAGAAGATCCATTGGAAGAGACGGAGGGACAGTTGGCAGGTTTCAGAATTTTAATGAAATAAAATTTGTTGAATTATATTATTTCACCAGCTATAACAGATCTCGTTTTCCAAATAAAGCCTAAAACTGAATTATGCCAATTTCTTTGACACTGACGTTTTGCATTATCAAAAGCTGTCACTTTTTGTACTTATCAGTAAACCAGAAGCGCTTCCCCAAGTAAAAAACTCACTGCACGCCACTGGTTGGCAGTCAGTGTCTCAAGAAGCCGTACAGAGAATGGATGGATATGGATAGTAGACTAGAATTAAAACGAGAAGGACATTACGTCATCATGCGCCGTAGACCAGAAAGCGTTCGGGCGAGTCTAAATTGTTACGGAAGGAGAGACTCTGTTGTTTGCACTGGCGTTCGTAGTCGTTCGCCCCCCCCCCCTCCTGGCATTTTCCCTCCACTCAGATTGCTGCTGACGTACATGTGCTTCTCGTTTCCAGACCACTTTAATAAACAGCCATAATGTCTATTACAAATCGAAGAACAAATCACTTAGTCATGACGAAAAGAGACAATGCCTTTTAGACTAGACTAGTTATAGCACAACAAAAGGTTCGTCTTTCCAAAGAACGTTTAACAAAACCACTACAAAAGTATGTGATATTAGTTAGGAGGCGCTCTTTGTTGTGCTTACATTTAGGTCACGTCTTTTAGTTAACGGTTAAGTCAGCATACTATACATTACAGATTTTCAACATTAAATTAAAAACTGAAATATTACAGGCAAACCGTCCATCATTTACATAACGAAATCCAATTTACTATTGTTAAGTTTTACCAACATGCACTGTAAACTAAATAATACCATTGAGCCGCCACTGATCTACTACTTTTAACCCATTAAAAATTTACATAAACATGCACTAACTACGTAAGCCAATATTGTAATAGTTAAGAATGTTATGTTTATGTCATCTGAGACTTCATCGTAAAGGTACTGCAATCACTGCCGTCCGAAGTTTATCAACAATTAAATTACAACAAATTTTAACAAAAGCAACTTCGTAAATACAAAATTACCCTTTAAACATTTTTCTCTGCCTAATTTCACATTTTTAGAATTCAGCATGGAACTTACAAACGCATCATTTAACCTAAAATTTCTTTTTGTACGTACGAATGTGGAAACAATTTACTACACCAAAATTCCTAGTCTGATAAGTGATGACCAAACAAGTTTCACGGTTTTTCTTATTGGGAAATAACAATTCCCCTTCTTTGTGAGGATTACGGGCATTTTCAGGATTCCCGAGTAGCTTACAGAAAAATCATTAGCGATTTTTATTCCGGTCACATCGATTTGGAATCTTGAGAGATTTTTCATCACTTTACTGGCTCTGCGGATATTTTTGCTCTGGTTAAGTTTTTACAACCAGTGGGGAAATCTCGTAATTATTGCGGGTCCCTTACAAAAAGTTTAACGATTTGAAAACTGTAATCGGAAATGTTTAAAATTACTACTTACGATTTTACAGGTTTTTTTGGTTTGTTAATGTAGTTATTTTTAGTTATAAATCTAGATTAAATGTATCTAATTATTCTAATTAAATTTCAATCCATCATAATTTACATAAGTATTTTCATCAGGGCTATTTTCCGGTGATGGTTTAGATAAGCACGGACATTGTTCTGAATTCTGAATTTTCTTGCCAACATGTAAGTAGTAATTAACATAAGTTGTTTTACATTAAATTACGAAAATGAATTTATGAGTATTTAATTATCGCACATTAGTATCGCTTGGATTTTCGTACGTTTTAATGTTACTACAAACATCATGTTCGTAATTAACCATTTCGCGGAGTTTTTATATTAATGTCGTATGAATATGAAATTTTGCTCAATTAGAATGATGGATCCTCAAATGGCGTAACCTAAATTTTAAATTTCATACCCTTGTAAGTATTCCTCTTTCGTCATAGTTTTTAATTTTTGTCGTCGGAATTTTTATATCATATCAACTTTATAATTATTTTGCTACATTCATCTAAAATTACGGTATTCTGAATTATGCATTCTAAAAGAGTTAAAAGCACAAAATCCCAACATTTATTTTCATTTTATTTAAAATCAGTCAGAGAAAGTTTTTTGCAATTAGACCTAATGGTGCATTCTTTTAAGAAGAAGGTGTATCAGTAACGGCTTAAGCTGGCTTAAACTAAGGCTGAGACGAAATATTTTAGGGCTCAAGATTTTGCGTACGCACTTTATTCATAGTTTAAACTACCTCAAGCCAATTTTTAACGTAAACCTCTACTGATATTCTAAAAAGTTTGGTAAACAACTCATGTTAACGTTTTTAAACCCCGGAACAAAATTAGAATTAATGTTAGTATTTCTTGTCATTAATTACAGCTTGATTGGATAAGCTTTTCAAATTGAGTTGAGTTTTGAAAGGAAGTCGTGTGCCGAAGAAAACATTTCAAAAAAATTGGTCAGATTTGGTAGTCAGTACATGAAATGTTTTTAAAACATTGAACAACGAAATTCTGATATGTTAATATTTATTGCAATTAACTACAGACAATTTCATCAGCATATTTTGCAACAGAAAGTTTTCAGAATGTTAAGTTTTGCAAGGGAAGAAAGGAAGAAGGAATTCCAAAAAAATCATAGAATTTGGTAATCAGTTTGTAGAATGTTTTTAAAATTTGAAACCTAGAAGAAAATTATGCTGCTTCTTCTTCGGAATCTTAAAGTCCACCCCTGGACATAAGCCTCTCTCAAACTCTTCCAAATCTGACAGTCCTGAGCCTTCCGATGCTAATCTCGACCTACCACTTCCTTAACGTCATCGAGTCAACGATCTGTGGTCTTCCTCTGCTTCTGGATCTCCAGAATATTAGTCCCAGTGTCAATGTGGTCAACCAAGCTCCATTTGGACTTTGCTATATACAGTAGACTCGCGGTTAACCGAGCCCCGTTTATTCGAGCGCTTAGGGACGTTTCGACTTTCACTACATTTTCATACAGCATTGTTTCGTGTATTGTATTAATAAATTATGTTTACATTAATGCAGTTACGTTTTCGTCAATTTTTGTAACCCATTAATCATTGATCTATATGTACGTATTATCCGAGTTTTGTCGTATCCGAGGTAGTCTAGGTCCCAATTAACTCGGATAATCGCGAGTCTACTGTGTTCTATTATGGCTGTGATGCCTGTTCTTCTAAATGCCTCATTCCGCATTCCATGGACCTCTGCGTTACTTTTAATCTTTGAGCACCTTTGGCAGCGAGTGTCACAGTTTCCAAGCCATAGGTGGTTACAGGCAGAATGTAAGGATTGTAGGCCTTCTCTTTAAATTGATAGGAATGTTCTTATTCTTGAATTGGAGCTTACCAAACGCTGCCCATAACAGATCTATTCTCCTAGTTAATTCTTCAGTTTGTCCCTAATATGCTAATATTTCTTGGCAAGAACTGCAGCAAATTGTTTCAGCAGATTTTACACGAAAAAGTTTTCAATATGTTAAATTTTGAACAGAAAGTCGTGTGCTGAAAAATTTCCAAAAAATTAGTGTACACAAGAAGTACGCTTAATAAAATTTATAAAATTAGAAATTGTAAAGATGCACCAATAAGTCCAAATTAATATAAACTTGTATCTTTCTTCAACTTCTTTTTCCCGACTAAAACACGTAAAATGGTGCCCTAATCCTTACACTGCAATACTTTCTAATAGATCAATAAAATTGATTATTTCGTTGTGTTTAGAATAACTTGCAATGTTCATGTTTTAAACTGATTATATTTTGACAGTCAGCATTAATTAGTGAAAGGTATTTATTAGAAACCAAGGGATATGGGCCCTGTGTTCAGTACAACAGGTGTAAATAAAAAACTGACTTAGTTGGTTTAAACTAGGCTTTCAATTAAGCATAAAGCATGATTCAGATATAACCGACATCCACAAACCAGCATAGACCCGGACAGGACCGACAAAATATTAAACAATGAAATTATATTACGAAATTCATATTGAGCCGTCCGCCATCGTGCCGACACGCACAGTGCTGACCAGCACCAACCAGCATTCTTTAAAAGAATGTTTTGTCGGTGACAATCACGTATTTAAGTGACTGTATAGCAGATTTTACTACTTTTGGCATTTTGCTGTTCTGTAATCGGTCGGTATTTATCGTTTATATGTATGTGACCTACTGGTGAATTTGTCGGTCCTGTACACGCCGGTGCTGGTCTGTAAAATGCCGTGTATATGTGAAGCAAGTTTAAGTCCTAATTTAAGCTGCCTGAAGTGAAGTTTTAGCTTAAATTAGTATGTAAATACCAATTTCCATTCACTGTTAACCGAAAAAATCAGGGGGTCCAGTAAGGCTCATCATTGTCAACACTTTTGACTAAACGCAGCAGTAAACGGATGTTTACACTCAGTTTACAGCTGAACAAAATTTCTAGTTATTAGTTTCTGAGAAGTATATTTGTTACTGATTAATACTGATTTTTTGTTAAAATATAACTGAATTAAAAAAGAAATCGTTTTGTCAAAAATAACCTATTTTGATGTGATATTAAAATTAGGCTAGAAAGACAAATAATAGCATCATTTAAATGTTCTTGGTGTTTTGAGCAGAAAAAAGGAAAAAATTATTTTTTCGATTTTGCCCTCAAAATTTGTTCATGAATAAACAATACATTTTATTGAATTTTTGCCTGTTTTTGGTGATATTCTGATGAACATTCAATACAAGAAAAAATTATAAATGTTCGGTCAAGGCATGGTACAACAATATTTTATTCAAAATTAATGATTTAAGCAAAATGATGTAGTAAAGTTCAACAATAAATATAAAGGTGGGTTTCGATTATCTGCACAACTATTTCATTAAATATAATTTCCATGAAACTACCGAATTGGTAAAAATATTTAATCATTTATTTGAATCCATCCAATTGTTCTCCGAAGTAAACCAATATCATTTGATTATGAACGATAGATGCAAAGTTTTTAACTAAATTTGAAAATTAATTTAGTTTACAGCACCTACACTGAGCATCTAAAATCTCAAGATAAACTTGATGAAAGTCTAATGAAACGTTTGGGTTCCTAAACGGGATATTCTGATATGCAGACGAAAGTGTTGCAAAATTGAAAAGAAATGCCATACATCTTTAATGAATTATTTATCTTAAAGATAGATTTTAAAAACTAATTCACAAGCTACTCCAATATACGTATATTTGAAGATGCATAATCTATTTTCGACTTTTCCATTGGGATAAAATGGGCTATAGCCTCCGGGTGCCATTGATTCATTGGGTAGTTAATGGTTTCGTAAATTTAGTACAAAACGAGAAGAAATCCTTAGGTTTTTCTGCCTTTTTATCTCTTGTTGAATGCATTTTAGATAAAACTCGCAAAAAGTTGTTACTGCATTAACATGTGGACAATTTGCCGAAAACTTTCTGGTTAGTCTTAATAATAAAATAATGCTGACAAAAAATTCAGAACTACAAAATGGACATAAAAAGGTAGTAAATGAATAATTTAGGTTACGCCATTAGAAGATCCATCATTCTAATTGAGCAAAATTTCATATTCATACGACATTAATATAAAAGCACCACGTGGCATCTAAACAGAACACGATTCAGACATTAAAAAGGACGAAAATCTAAGACATCACTAATGATAATACCCAGAAATCCATTTTCAGAATTTAATTGGCAAGAAAAGCCTATAAATTTAGAACAATGTCCGTGCTTATTGAAACCATCACTCTATTTTGAAGATTGGCCCACTGATTATGGGATCAAATTTTGACTGCATATTAAGAATATATATGTACAGAATTTGCGCGTAAAGCTGAAAGACAGTAGTTCTAATCCCTCCAGAGATGATATTTATCTATTTACATAATATTCATAATTCATTGAAATACAGTACTCAATTTTACACAAGTATTTGTACGAAGTATAAACAAATACTACTTAGAAACGTCTTACCAATTTTTGCAATAAAAGAAAGTATATAATTAAGAAGAAACTGAAAAAGTTTTAAAATCGCAAGTACCTAGTCTGAATGCCTTTATAAAGTGAATTCCCAAATTTTCGCTAATTATAATTATAAATTACTTTTAAAATAGTTTTATTGGAAGTCGATAAATCGAACTGATAAAGATTAAATTTAATGAAATCTTGAGTTTACGTTCTTTATAAAATTATAAACAGTAATCAATTCGGAGACTTTCCTTCCTCTTGCGAGTTTACAAACTTTCAAACGATAACTTTCAAATACGATGATAAACACAAACAACGAATTATCTGTAGTTATTGCAAATATAAAAAAAGCAAACGAAAAATTGCAGAATATCCTGTTAAGATAAATTAGCCACAAAAATGCCAAGCGTGTGTGTGGTTTATCACAGACGATAAAGCCTTGTATAAATAAAACTCTTCGATTCCTATATTAAATCTGTCGATGAGTTGCTATCTGCAAACAACTTGGGTGTACCGTCATTAAAATCAGGAAAGGAAAATATGTAAGTTCAAATAAGGCATTACTTCTACACAACTTCTTTTTATAGTACGTACTAATATGAAGCACCTAATAACCCGTTCAACTACAAAAAATGAGGATCACAACAAAATTGATCAATCGCGTTATTCATTTCGTTTATGCATATGGAAGCCAAGGTATCTATAAAAGGAAATCTATTAGCGATTAATAGGAACGGGAAAGCGCACTCGCTATTTTGGGTTTTTCATTCGCACCCAGATTTCATCCACTCTCTAGCAAAGCAGGCAATTCGGAATTCAGCAAGCTCTTCATTTCTCACGGCTATAGCCTTATTCTGCCTATCTTATAGTACATAATTTATCTTATCCCTTTCTCCTTCCGGAGCAAAACTTTGCAATCTTAGCTGCAGCGATCTTTTCAACTATACTACATTAGACGTAATCCTTTCGAGCCGTCAAAATGGTGTAGATAACTTCATATTTTACACGAATTCGTCAACATTCACTTCGCATTCCTTCATTGCATAGAAATTCCATTAATACCTATTTCTATCGTTATCTGTCACGTATGTTTCTCACGTACCCCCAATAGAATTCTCGTTAACGTTTGTGTTTGCCTTGCAATATACCAGCTTATGCAGAGTCGTAAATTAAATATCATTCACTACTGCATACAAAGTTGGTGAATTTCAGTTTTTCGGTAGAACGAAAATGCGAGTTTCGAATGCTTAAACAGACTTCAGATCGACTATGGACGCATTTTAAAAATAAAATAGGAAAACTACGGCAAAGTCGAGCAGAACGACGAACTTAGTTTCCAAGAAACGGATGAATTTAAAATGTTTACTGCTGGTTGTTGGATTTGGTTACTCAAATTTTTAAAATCGAAAAGTTGCATATCTTTTACCGCTTTGAACTATTTCAGGCCTAATTACAAACTAAAACGTTCTTGCGTAGCTAAACAGTAGCACGATAAATAATAGCATAGTATATAATCAAATAACCGTATATAAAATTACCTAGAGATTTATTTGTATGTAGTTCTAATTAAGGAAGATAATATTTTCAAACACTGTTTCTCAGCAAATTTGCGTTGAATTTATTATACTGTTAATAATTTTCAAATAGAATAGTGTTATACAATACATAAAAGTGATTTAGAAATATAGGATGTGAAGCAGAATTAGCCTCAATATTATCACGAATGTCCGTAGTGAATATTAAAAATACAAGAGGATCTATCATAGATTCCTGTGGTACCTACACTGCGTTCGTTATTTTTTTTAAAATATAGTCGCCGAGATTTTGATCACTCGGGCAATTTTTGTACCTCATTATCGAAAGTAATATTATGGGTATGAGGCAATCCTGAAAATTCTGAAGATAAGGCAGTTTAGAGCATCCTGAGACAATTCTTTTTTGAGTAATAAAATCCTTTACATTTAAATTAAGTCACATTCAGTAACAGTCTCACTTTTGCTTTTCATCTTTACGTTGGATTTGTTGCATTTTTAATAAATAATTTATCAATATACACTCATGGACAAAAATATTGCATATTTTTATATTGTTGGTTTCTTCTTCTGTTTGAGAAGTAATGTAGATCTAACTGTGCTGGATTGTTGTTTTTAAGCTGAAATTAATGTATCTGTCAAAGAAATTGCAAATAAGTCTTGGTATGTAAAATCCACAAATCAATTTATTGAGCAAGGAACTTTAGAAGAATAACAACACATGATTAATAACTGAACAGTTTCAAAAATAACCTGTCTGTACTAAAACAAATGAATTTCAGTAACACGTGTTTCCTCCTCGAGCTTGAATGACTGCCCTCATTCTTCTGGGTAGGCTGGAAAGAAGGTTTTGGATTCTTTCTTGGGGAATCGATTCCCATTCTTCTTTTGCAGCAATTCTGAGTTCATTTATGGTCGTGGGAGCCTGATTTCTGTGCCGAATCCTTCTTTTCAACATGTACCATATGTGCTCAATCGGGTTAAGATTGGGACTGTATGGAGGCCATTCTAATGTTCTGATATTAACCTCATCGAGATACTGTGTTACTGCAGTTGCTACGTGCGGGCGAGCATTATCGTGCATTAGCACAAATCTCTCATACCTTATCACTCCAACATAGGACCCAACATGCTCTTGTAAGATGTCTTTAATATATCGTTCAGCCGTCATTCATCCGTTAACCTCCATAAGCTCTGTACGTGCCTGCCAACTAATACTACCCCAAAACATTATTCCACCACCTCCAAAGCTTACATTATTAACCAGATAATAACGCTCTCCGGCTCTTCTATACACCTTATTTCGTCCGTCCGGCTTCCAAAGTTAAATCCTTGTTTTATCAGTAAAACAAATATGCTTCCATTCCTCCATGGACCAATTAGCATGAACTCTAGCAAATTCTAATCTTTGCCTTTTGTGTTGTTGGAAGAGATGGGGCACTACGGCAGGTACTCTGGCAATCAAATTGACTTCTTTTAACCTCCACCTTATTGTCTTAGAACTAACAGTAACCCTTCTTACGTTTTGCAGCTCAATTCTTAATCGAGAGGATGAAAACTCCCGATTTCTTAAAGACTGAAGTTGAACAAAGCGATCATCTGCAGCACTGGTGCACCTTCTTCGTCCGTGCCCTGTCCTTCTTTTATAATTTCCAGTTTCTGGGTACAATTTTATAATCCGAGAAACCGTAGATTGATTTAATTGAACAATTCTTACAATATTTTTCTGTCTGTAAACTTCTTGCCATAAAGTTACCACTTTTACGGCATCTGATTCGCTGCTGTAGTTATTTCGCGGCATCTTTTTACAAAAGTGTTTTAATTACACATAAATCAACAAAACAGATAGAGTAAAACCAAGTTTTAGTCAAAAATATCGGTTATAATGTTCATCAAGGAAACGCACTATTTCCACAACTTTCATAAAACATCGCAATTATGATAAACGCCAAAACATAAACAAATCAAATGATTTTCACAGCCTCCTAAAATAATAACGTTACATAAGAGTGATATTCCAAGCAGAAAAATCCACATTTTGCTGGATTTATTAATATAATTAAAAATATGCAATATTTTTGTCCATGAGTGTAATAGTATCATAAAACGCACAAATATGATTTACAAATTCAGGATGTGAAGCAGAATTATTTTTACTATTATCTTAAAACACACCTTACTGAATACTAAAAATACAAGAGAATCTATCACATATTCCTGTGACACACTCACACACCATGTTTATTATTTCTTAATATAATCAGCGAAATGTTGATTACTGAGGCAATTATGTGATTCATTGTCTAAGACGATCTTATGGACAGTCTGAAGCAAATCTGAAAATTCTGAAGTTAAGGCAGTTTAGAACATTCTAAGACAGTCCGAGGCATTTTAAGGCAGTTCTTTTCAGTCATAAAATTCTTTACATTTAAATAAAGTCACGTTCAGTAACAGTTTTACTTTGGGTTTTCTATCTTCAAATAACAATTTAATAATAAAATGAAAATTTGTTGTTTTTCGTTAAATAACATGTATACAGACAAATATGCCTTGGGTTTATAGCACTGTTAATAATTTATTAATAGAATAAAACAATACCGAAATACGTATTACAAATTCAGGAAGTGAGGTAAAATTAATCTAAGACTATCTTGAATGCCCTGATTAAATGTTAAAAATACAAGAGAACCTATGGTAGCTTCCTGTGGCACACGATACTCATTATTTTCTAACCTAGATGTTGACCACTAAGGCAATTTTTGTACCTCATTGTCTAAGGCAATCTTGTAGGGTCTGAAGCTATTATAAAGATGAGGCAGTTTAGATTACCCTAAGACAATCCGAGGCATTTTAAAGTAGTAATAAAATCCTTTGTATTTAAATTAGGTCACATTCAGGTACAGTTTTACCTTGTGGTGTTTTCAAATAACAATTTAATAGTAAAATGAGAGTGCATATAGCATATCAACAAATTTGCGTTAGATTCTTTGCATTGTTAATAATTTCTTAATAGAATAACGCGATTTACAAATTCAAGATGTGAAGCAGAATTAATCTCGGTATTATTTAAAGAACAAGACGACCTATCGCTCTTATGACACACCATGTTCATGTGCCTATTGTATAAGGCAATTTTATGGGTAGTCTGAAGCAATCCTGAAAATTTTGAAGAGTAGTTAAGAGCATTTTAAGGCGATTCCTTTTCATCTTTAGCATTTAAATTAAGTCACCCTCAGTAACAGTTTTACCTTGTGCTTTCTGTATTCAAAATAATTTAAAACTAAAATAAAAATTAGAAGTTTTTCGTTCAATTATATACAAATAAATAACAGTTAATAACTTATTAATAAAATACAACACACAAATGCACAAATTGACGATGTGAGGCAGAATTAATCTAAATGCTATCTTAATTGTCCTTACTCAATATTAAAAATACAGGAGGACCTAGCACAGACTCCTGTGGCACACCAGATTTATTATTTTTTCAAAATAAGACGCTACAAAAGCAGTTATTATGTTGAAGGTAACCTTAACGGCAGTCTGAAGCAATCCTGACAATTCTGAAGATGAGGCAGTTTAAACCATTCAGAGACTGCCCGAGCTATTTTAAGGCAGTTCCTTTTCGAGTACTTATTAAAATCCTTTGCATTTAAATTAAGTCACATTCAGTAACAGTTTTATTAATTTGCGTTGGATTTATTTATTATACTGTTAACAATAGTGCTAGGCACTACATAAATGCAATTTACAAATTCAGGATGATGTATGTAGAATTAATCTCAGTAATATTTTGAATACATATTAAAAACACAAGAGGACCTATCATAGATTCTTGCGACTCACCATGTTCATACGTCTATTGCCTAAAGTAATTCTATGGGCAGTTTGAAGCAATTCTGAAAATTCTTCTTAAGAGCATTCTGAGAAAGTCCGAGGCATTTTCAGGCAGGTCGAGGAAGTTTAAGAAAATTTGAAGCTGTGTGTCCTATATTTAGGAAGCGGTCTTACTATAAGGGCATCATTCCGAAGAAGTTCTTGAAAAAAGCAGTAATTTTTTCTGTAAGATCTAACCGTAATCATCTCTTCGACATGACTGAGCTATTGTTTACAAAAAAAGCATACTTAAAGGGCTCAGCTCGGGCTCAGATCACCACAAACAATCAAAAATATGTAAATAATGACTCATTTTTCACAGTAAGGACAAGGACCACATTTCAAAACAAGGTAATAAAGCGCATAAAAATGAAACTGATTATTACTTTTCTCCCTGTACATTATAACCCCCACCTCTGTCTAACCACAAGTTATAGAAATGACTTTTCCTTAGCACTTTCTGGTCTAAGTTCATTTTAGCAATAACATAACAAAATGACAGATAATCTACTGAAATGCCTCGCTTATCTTAATCTACCCTTAAGTATTTACAAATTAGTGACATGTTGGGACAGTATTTAGACAACACAAAACATTTTTAATTCTTAAAAATGTAAGTTGTACTCTCTTCGTTTGGCCCTAAAGTTTTGCTTTACGGAAATAACACCTAATTTTAGCTATACCAAAAATCTGATTTTATATATTGAAATTTCAGGAACCTTTAGTGACCATTTAAAAAACCCTGTCGTAATAATAATAATAATAATAATAAAAGGCTGCATTAAAAACATTTAGGTAATTTAGTGACCCAGTCCCTACTCTAAGAATGTCGCTAATTAATATTAAAAGGACCTATTATAGGTATCTCCGACACGCCATAGCCGTTTAACTTTCAGCTTTCTGTTCTTCAATGAGCTAATCAAAGGTTTATGTTTTTACAGACAGTTCGAAATTTTTTCTCAAGAGAACAAGCCAGTACGAGGAATTTTAAGTAAGAAGTGTTTAAGAAAAGCAGTATTTTTTTGCAAGATCTACACCAACCCCTACTTTTGCAATTGGGGGTTTTAGAAACTTTGGCGATTAATAGTATATGTAATAACAGTAGATTTCATGAAAATGCGTATTTTTAGGTAAAATAGTGTGAGCTCTGTGAAATATTAAAAATATCAGAGGACCTACTACAGCTTTCTTGCGACACATCACATCAATGAGATGTTAACTAATAATTCCTAAGGCGAGTCAGCATTGGGGGTATCCCGAAGCAGTTCAAATCAACGGTAATCTTTTGCTCGTAGGATTTAACGGTAACCAACTTATAAATAATCACTAATACATTATTTGCAAAAAAATTAATATTAATATTTTGAGGCTTATTACTTATTATCTTCCTTTGGCAAGCTAACCTTGAATAACACTTTTTACAAAGTATTTATTTTCTTTTGTAATTTATTTGGTTGGTTAAATATATTTTAAAACGGCGTAATTTATAACTGTCGTGTGTAATCTCAAAGAAACACATACCTCAAACTAAGTAACCATTTTGTCTTGCATCTACACACGATAATTACATTTTGTGGGAATCCAGAAAAATATTAAAGAGTTAAAACAGTTTAGTTCTCTGGAGAATTTGAGGTTTTGGGTGGCCACATAAATTGTATATGAAGCATCCTGTGGTTTGATAATAAATTAGAAATAGCTACAAACCAAACCGCAATTGACTTAGATATATTTTTTAATTTTTAGTAAACAAATCTATTCAGCTTAATAGTTATTTATGAGCCATCTAAGTTAACAGAATGTTTAATCATGAGGTAAATGTTTTCTACTGAAACAAACATTCTCTTAACTCACAACTCACGTGGTTTATATTTTATTGAATGTTAAGGAAATAATTCGGAAATAGTGTTAAACATTTAGTTTTACTAGTTACTTAGAGGCAACCCGTCGTTTGTTTCTAGATTTTTAAATGCATTTTTTTTATTGTAGGGGGAGTAGTTAAGGCAAGTTGCATTTACCATAGATTTTCGATCATTGGTTTTAGCATTTGTCTATTGGTTTGTTATAACAGTTGGAAGGTAAGTCTAAATTTATCTCCCTAGCGAAGCAATAAAGAACAAGCAACAACAATAAGCATACTGACTATTACTTAAGTTTCTCATAGATCAATTTACTAACAATCAAAGTTAATCATTATACTTTTGAAGAACGTAGAAAAATATCGAGCGTGACATGATTTACTTTGACTTACTAAGTTCGGACTGGAATGTTTTATGTTAATAGAGTAAACTTTTCTTACCGCCCTTGATATGTAAGTAACTATTAATCCACTTTAGCATGTAAACAATTACTTAAGAGTGTTGCTATGTTAATAATGATAGCTCGAAACATCAAAATTCAGTAAATTTGTCATTAATTACAACAAAACTGAAGTCATTAAATTTAATTTGTTATATTTGCTTTGGCTAAATCAAATTAAATACCTTCTACAGAACATGCAAATCATTTACCTTTGGTTCAAGAGGTCAAATATGAAACGGTGATAGGTCTATTTAGTTGCAAGCACCCAAATGAGCATCATTAGATTAAAATGGTACGAGACAGTCTCTTAACTACCAGAATACAAGATAAGGCTTCATCTGTAACTGCGAAATACTGGCGTGACAGGGTAATTCTGCAAGCTTTAACGCAAGAGTAAAATTACAAACTACCAACACGTTCTACCAAAGAAGAAGCTAATAAAACAATAATGTTTTCTCCAAATTTTGGGGTCGAGTTTCTATATAGCCTGGTAGGGACAACGAATCCATTTGCAGCTGGTTTATTTTTATAACCTACAACAGCTTCTTTTTTAACCGAATTTTATTCCTTGGAGATTTATACGCACAAAAAAAGATTTAAGGAGAATTACTTAGTCACGTACCAATTAAAACTCTAGCTTGTTAGGGAATTCTGCCAGTATTTTTGAAAATTTAGGTTGGCCTTTGATAGAACTCAACACTTTTACTGGCAGAACTAAACCCTTTATGCAAAGCACCCTTGACAATAAAAAATGTTCCCGAAAGTCTGGATTTGCATGTAATTCATCTCAAAAGATATTATTGTAAGAGACGAAATTCGCACAAGAAAACTAAAATAACCAGCTTGCTGCTGAAACTTGAATTTTAAACAACTCATGTATGTTTCTCTTCGTATTTAAGTAACGAATCTGAGATTATATCTAAACGGTCTTAGGAAATTGAATACTCGAAGTTCGAAACCTTGAAGATCTGGGAACATTTTCGAAATAATTTAATAAACTACCCAACAACAATCGATCACTTTCAGGTATTTTTTCCTACTTTCAACAGTTTAAAAACAAACATATAATTGACACAGAATCTCTATCGCCTACACCTTCATTAAAATAACTCCTTCAACCCAACGTCCTCACAAATGCAAACTTTATTTATCCACAATCTCATTATACATTTTATTCCAAACAACGTCTCGTGCCTAGGCTCTCTTCTTTGGTGCGATTAATTATAATACACCCACAATATATAATCGGAACAGTTTTAGTGATTGGAAGTAAAACAAATGTTTCTGAGGATAAAACGAGTAGGAGGAAACAGGAGACATTAATCAGTCAGTAACATTTATTATTCTCGGCGAATGTCAGAATAAAGGACCAAAGATTTTCCCTCTTGAAATTGATTGATTTTTGTTGAAAATTCTGATAATCCTTAAAAATTGGAGTTCATATTGCACGTTGGCCATTTTAAAGACATTTATTTATTTACTTTTAACCAGAAAAGATTGTCAATTAATTCAGTTACCCCTCTAATTTGACATTCGCTTAAAAAGCAAAATGAGAGAAAAAACCATTAACTCTGCTAATAAATCCAGAAGCTTTACAATTCCCAATATAGTAAAAATTAAAAGCCAAGCTTTTTTTATTTGCGTGTTTTAATTAAACGCTTTTCCCTTTGGAAACCATTAACTTTAGATCCGACATTTAAAATGAAATCTTAATTAACTTGGAATTTTTAGTAAAAATAAATGTGTGGGACGTTTTGTTCTGATTCAAATAATTTTATGAACTTCTGCTAATGACATTTTACAATATTAATAATTCTGAAAAGGGAGGTTTTTTGTTTCCTATTTGTTTTAATTTTAATTAAGTAAATTTAATTGATAGGTAAAACAGATCGCAGCTATTGTGTTTAACTTATTTAAAGGAGAAGGTCCTTCGATTCGATAAACCAACGTACATTTATTTAACAGGATTCATAACTCGGTAGCTTGCAGAAATTTTCCACACCAACGAGCGAATTTAAATCCCGTGAAGCAGATTATCAATCCACTACGCCACCGAGCTTCCATCAATTTTGAATTTTGTCTGATTTAATATTACGTTTCAATTTAAATACTAAACATAAATATTGAACGTCGAGATAAAAATTAATTAATTAAGTATGCATCAACCTTTACGTAATATTGTATTGATGATAATCGATATTAACAAAGATTATTACAAAGATATTGGGTCACAGGTTAAAGTATTGCGGTGGATTCAGTTTTTTAGAAAATCGAAAGCAATACATTTCTTTGATTTAGTTGGAGGTGCAATTTGATACGGAGTCCATACATTTAATTCAGCCAATATAGGGGTCTCACAAGGCTCAGTTGCTATTTATATTATACAACAATGAGGAATATTTTGTACCAATATCAGAATCTTCAGCAACATATCATACCTAAGTATATCATCACAGAAAAATAGCAAACATTGCAAAATATTTGCACAGTCCTGCAAAAAACAAATTTCATGTTGAAGTCTGTACGTTGGTACATAGATCGAGTTTTGGAATAAAATAACAGAACAACAAAACATCAAATGATCAGAACAATCATTGATGTTTTAGACAATAATTTTTTAAAGTATTTATTCCTGTGGGAAATAATTTTAATGTCAACTGCGCTAGAGAAGGCATCTTCAAAATTTAGAATTCTTCTCGGATTCTCCGGTTAAGAATAATAATTAAGTGGCTTTGGTGTTTTTTGTAATACGTAGGTATACTATTTTTAGTGCATTTGCATGGAAGGAAGATCAAATATTGCAAACTAACAGCTAATTATGGTTTAGAACCGTATAAAAGAATTAAAGAGTTGTGATAGTAGTACAAGTAATAAAAATATATATGTACATACTCTTTCTGTAAAACAGAGACCCACATCCTACATCTTTAACTTGGTTTACGCTTTTAGGTTTCCTGTACCACCCAAATAATATCAAAAATCCTTCGTACCACCACTCCCTTGTTAAAAATATCGGAATTAAAAAAAAATAGGTAGGCAAATAAAAAATAGACATATGTAAATAGTTTTTTGGTAACCAAAACTTAATTACCATAATAAAAATTAAGTATTTAATTTATTTAGGAACAAAATATCTATTATTATTACCAGCATTTTCAAAATTATTACATAAAAAACTATGTTTTTTTGTTGGTGACATTTTAAGTCACCTTTTTAATATCTACATCCTAGATTATAAACAGCATTTTAAAATATCTTTCCCATAACAACATTTAAAACGCGAAGGAAATAGCAACACTAATTGTCTATATTACGCCAATGGCAGAAACTTGAATAAACCTTCTCGTAAGCAGCTTTACACATGCTCATGACCAACATAGTAGCTGACCAACAAAAAAATTTTGAATAACACTCTTGCGAAAACGCTTCTAGTATCTCGGCTGTCAATGCAACTCGACTTCGTCTCGTTGCATAGCAACAACTTCGAACTTTAAGCTTGCGTTTTCGCACTTGTATTATTAATAGCTATAAAAAAACGATCAAAATATTATAAAAAACTTTTAATTAAAATTAATGAGAACCTTGAGTTTGTTTTGGAAACACACAATTTTCTGATATTAGGCTCTATGTTACTTAGTTTTAAACATAAAGTATTAATTTTGTTCTATATTTGTTTTCAAATTGGTTGAAAATCCTTTTTAGCATAAATAGCTGATGCAAAATGGCATTAAAAATTTAATAGCTTTATCTGAAATTTCTTTAAAATCGTTTATTCTCCGAATCCAAAAATTTACGATTATTTTTAAAATCTTCCATCAACGCTCTATCGGAGGAAATTTCTATTAACTGTTTTTTCTCTTTGGACGAGAAGTTTTCTGCAATCAGTGGATTTCCAATCAAATTTTCGTTTTCATAATTTTCTGGAAAATATTTATTGAAATTGAAATTATACATTAGAAAGGAGCAATGATTTTTTATATCTGACGCTTACTCGTGATTTATATTTAACGTATTTTCTTTCAAGAAACCTCCTAAAATTGGTAATAAGCTACATTTATTTTTATTCAATTCTTTTATTATTAAATTCAGTTTTTTTTATTGTTGCAGTAATTTCGTCTTTAACTATAAATAAATTAAATTAAATAAATATTAAAAAATTAATTAATTTTCCAAAAATATCAGCAATATATGCTAATCGTGACAACCACAATTCATCAAAGAAGCCTTTTTTAAAATTCGGAATTAGAATCAAAGGAAAACCTGAACTTCTGATCTAAGCCTAAAGAGACGACTCATGTTCACTTTCCATTTACTGACTTAGAATTCCAAATTTCGGCTTTTAATAAAATTTACCTACAACCTTTACAGACTGATCTGAAACAGTTTTCCATCTTTTTGAAATGGCTTTTGTTACCACGGCTTTCTGATGAATTCTGCAAGGAGTAAATGAAGCTTGAGGACCAATTGCTTTTATTTTAGATAAAACATCGCAATTTTTTCATGTAAAAGCCCGAGCTCCATCAGTACATACAATAATGTACTCCAAGGAATCGAATTGTCCGACAGAAAATTCAAGAGAATATTGAATATTTTACTAACTGTTCTTTCAGCGATAGGTTTGCAAAATAAATATGCTCCGCAACTTTTTTATACCAGTTTTGCATTATTTGACTAAATTATTTAGGTATAAGTTTTCAAAAACAGTTTATGTTTCGCCTACCACCTGTAAGTCCATGGAGTGGATTGAGAATCGCTGATCTATGTCGTTCATTTTTTTCTTAAATTTCATTTCGCTACCTTACATTTGTTGATATTAAAGCTTAATTCATAATATAACATAAAATCTCATTCATCACCCAAGAGCTGAATATTGAAATGATTTTAAGTTTTAGGTGATTGGCAAAGATCAGTACTTGATTGTTATGTGTAGTTAATGAATATTAGAAACAAAAGAGGCCCTAAACTGCAACCTTGTGGCACGCCTGATAACTGATAACATTCTATAGTACACATATTTACTACACATAATTCACGACAACGACCTCTCTTAACTTGAAAAGCAAATTGCAATGTGCAACTTTAGTTTGTATTATATTGTGATGAACATTTTATCAACGAGTACTGCCAAGTTGATGTCCACAGATATACACTACCGCTCACAAGTTTGAGACCACCACACACAAATTACATATTTCTAGTATCTCAAACACGACGCTTACTAAAATGCGTTGAGTAAACGGATACTTAACGTACTACTTTGGATTTAAATTTTTTGGTCATCATCCTTTCCATTTTTTCTTCATTTTATATTTTTTCTTGAAAGTTGTCCTTTTTACAGAAGTAGAATTTTCTAATTTTTGAATTTAAGATTTTTCCACTTCTTGTCATGTTAATTGGTTTATAATATTATTTTCATATTAATGTATCATATTCCCTTAGTTACTATCCTATATGCGTATATCTATATACCTATGGTTGCTTATCTTTGTTTGTTTTAACAAACAATGAAGTGAAACTGAAAATTCAATATTCAATATTGTAATTGTTAGTGGCTTTTGTGATGGGAAATGGGAAAAGTGAAAGAATTATCGGTAGAAAAACGTAGTGTAATTGTTGCTCTCTATAAAAAAGGTGAAACTCAGCGGGAAATAGCAAAACAACTCAACAATTCTAAGTCAACTGTTCAAAAGCAAACCGTAAAATGTCCGGGCGTCCCAGAATTACAACAAAAGCTGAAGATAAAGGTATAATACTTAACAGTAAAAGAAATCGTCGACTTACAGCACCTGAAATTACGGCAGCTATTAATAAACACCGTGCAGATAAAGTTAGTGTTATTACTGTTAGAAGACGTCTTAAAGAAAGATGCTTGTTTGGAAGAATTGCCCTTAAGAAGCCACTGCTAAGGCCTCAAAACAAAACGAAAAGACTATTGCGGGCAAAAGAACATGTTAATTGGTCTATAAAAGAATTGAATCAAGTTTGAAGTATTTGGCTGTAAAGGACGAACATTTGTTCGCCGAATGCAGGGAGAAAGAGCTTTGAAACGTTGTACGCTGCCAAATACGATATAAAACACGGAGGACGGTCTATAATGTTGTGAGGTTGTTTTGGTAACAGAAAAGTAGGAAATCTTCATCGTGTTGAGGGAATATTGAAAAAAGAAGGTTATCTTAAGATTCTTGAGGATCACGCATTACCTTCTGGGCATCGTTTGATTGGAAATGGTTTCATTTGTCAACAGGATAATGATCCCAAACATTCATCACAGTTATGTAAAAATTCATTGGGAACACAAGAACGCAGGAGAAAACTGTACGCAATGGATTGGCCCCCTTAATCCCCCGACATGAACCCAATTGAGTTATTGTGGGAAGATCTTGATAAGAGGGTTCGGAAAAACTATCTGACTTCTAAAGAAGATTTGTGGGAAATCATATAAGAAGCTTGGCAAAATATCTCATCAGAAACTCTCGATAAATTGATTGAAAGAATGCCGCTGCGTTTATGCAAAGAGGTTAGAAGAGGAAAAGGTAGTTTTTTGAAGAATTCACAATTTAATTTCTATATAGTTTTGTAAACGTTTTGATACTTTTTCTTTGTTAAAATATTAATAAAAATAATCAACAATAATTGTTCCATGTATTAAAATATCTGTACACATTTATAAACATGAGCTATTTAAAAAATTCTTGGTAGACCCAAGCTTCTGAGTGGCAGTGTACTTTCTCTATAATTATGATAAAATTTGATATGTTGTGCAACAATATACAAGCTTTTTATATAAAATATACTCAAAAACCCTGTGGAAAGAACAAAAAATATAATTGGCAATTTTATTTTTCTGTCTAGATTTCCCATATTTCAGGAAATATCAGTTTTTAATGCTAAAGTAAATATAATTTTCAATAAATCCGTAAGTTTATTAGCACAGGTCCTTGTAAAATTAAGTGGAGTGCCACCTGATCCTGAAGATTTCTTTGATTTTAACCATTTTTTTTGGAAATCCTAACTTCTTCCGTTTTAAACTCCTCTTCTGCGAAAAATTTTGGGATTAATTTTTTAATACATAGACGTTTTTAATTTTTATTTTCATTAATTCTATCGGCGTCGTCTGCTGTGATCATTGGCCTGCTAAGTTTAATTACTAGGTGCCTTAACGTAACAGGTTGGAAGTCAACGCTCAAAATCAAAGTCTGGCCAAGGGTGGATTTTTACCCGGGACCTCTCGATTGTGAAACAGACACTTACCCACTACATCATCGGGAGGCGTTTTTAATTGCAACATCAAAAATAAAAATCACGTTCCAATACCGTTAAAGAACGTACCGAACTTTAATAAATTACCATTACATATCTTAGGCTTAACTAGGGATGAGTTTAGACGAAATCTGAACAGCTTTTGCTCAAAAGGATATATTTTATCATCGAATGAATAATATCCATTCAATGATATAATGCGATTTCGCAAATGATGTAATAAATCCTTCTTACAATTAATTATACTTTTGATGTAACTCTAACGCTTTTCGTACTGTATGTTTTAAAGATAAGAACATATTTATTTATTTGAGGGCTCTGAAACGATTTTCTAAGAAGGAATATTCAAGGAATTTTGTTCAAAAGCAGAGGATAAAATCTGATTGCTCAAGACTCAAGACTAAGACATTCTTTAGTTTTCCACAAACAAATCGCTCAGCCTTTCATCTACGTCTCTCAAAAAACCAGCCCGATAAATTTTTTGTGATGATACGAGCTTCTGAATAAATTTTCAGTTTGGCAACTGCAGTTAAAAAGGTATATCCGGAGGCATTAAGTGGAGATACGATATGATCGAGCATATACTTGAGAGCAGGTATTAGGTAAATGCGAGTTGAAGAACTATTTTCAACTCCCACAAATCACATCTCCAATAAATTTAAATCCAGACTTCAGGCCACTCGATCGTTCCTACCAGATTTAAAAATGATTTATGCTTCACGGTGTGTTCCGTTCAGAGGGAGCAAACAAAAGAGTTCTTTATAATAAAGAGGCTCATCTATTGTGCTTCAAGTGTTCTTTTTAAACGTCCATCTATAGAATCATTTGAATACAAATAAAAGTGCAAAGAACGCTTTCAATGTGACTCATCTTAAAGAAAAATGCGCGTTTGATGTAGACGAACGGAAACTAATCAGTTTACTTCAGACTTTAAAGTCGAACGAGATGGAAAGCTGAAGCCACTTCTAAGGATGAAACTTTGTACGTTTTCTTAAACAAAAGCCATGCAATGGTGGAAGTTAACAGTTGTTCAAGGAGTTTTATTGACTCATCAAACTGATGATTTTCCACAACAATAACGTACAATTCCTTTGTTAACGGCTTCATTACGCGGTCTTGTTTTTACAGAGAAACCTTTGCAGTCGCGGTTTTCTATTTACTCTCGGGTACCAAAATATAACTCGTAAGCAAACACCTAAATATTTGGAATAACTTGGAAAATTTGAGATAAATGGTTGTTGGATAATAACAATACTGCATATTTAGCCGAACAGCTCGATAATTTTCCTGCTTTTCTAAAATTATCTTATCGAAAAGGGTATAAAAATGTCGATAGCATGAAATATCATAAGCTATTTCCGAATTTTCGGTTCGCAATCCTAATATGAATATTTATGGGTTGGAGGTTATTATACGGACAGCTATTTTGAAAAAATCGTACAAATATGTGGAAAAGAAATAAACAAGAAAAATACATTAAGATATAAAAATTGTTCCAGCATTAAATCAATACGTTTTCCTCCAGCATTATGTCTTTAGTATGTGCATATATTAGCAAACCAGCCCCCTTTTCGCTCGTTAAGATTTCCGGATCTGCAAGGTTTTTCTGCCAAAGAATGCAACTATGTAGTAACAAACTGTAACGACTTCGTGATATATTTGTAAATATAATGTGTCCCAAAAGCCTTGGACACGACCCTAACTATGATCATTTATTATAAAGCATTTTTTTTACAAATAATGGAACTTTTTTGTACTTCTGGGTTTTTGTTTATCTGAAGAATTATTTAGCTGCAGTTCAAATTAAGACATACGTTAGATATCAACGACCGCTGGCTAGGCATTCTACAACCTTTGGGATAGGTATTTTGAGTCCAACTCGAAAGATACCAGGTGATCAACGGAATTCATAATTAGAGGAGGCTGTGATTGGTGCTAGTTTATGCTGTGTGGTTGGACACTATTTCAATTCTGACACTTAAAATTTTTAATTGTAAGCTGCAAGCCTGTGTTGCCAACGTTATGGTAAATATCACAGCCTGCTCCAATTACTATAAATTCCGTTGATCACTTGGTACTTCATTATCCAGCAACAATATTAAATGTATGTGTACTTTGCACTTTTCAGAAAAGCTTAATTTTCAAATTCAATTTCTGATAACATTTCCTAAATTTGATTTTCATTTTATAAATAAAATATAAACAGAAAACGTCAATGTTCACTCATCTAATCTAATTTTCATCTTGTTTAATCCTAGGTCCGGTAGTTACAAATTTAAGTTGAAGCATAGCTTAAGTAGGATTAAATTAGTTTTTGTGTAGCTAAGTTGGGCTTAAGTTCTAACTAAAATTCAGCTTACACCTGCACTGAAATGCCGACCTTATATTAGCAAATGAAACATAATGATCGGCACAAGGTTTACTTAAATTTTTTTATTTAATTGTTGAAAACATTTTCTAAATCTGATTTTCATTATATTTAATATTAGGTCCGGCGTTCCAGTTAAGGTTTAAATTGAAGTTTAGCTTAAATAAGATTAAATTAGAGATGAAGTATAAGTAAGCTTGGCGTAAGTCCTAGTTTAAGTCGTCTTAAACTAAGTTTCAGTTTAAACCTGTATTAAAATACTGATCTTCAGCAAATGATCTATAAAAACGTACAAGGTTCGCTCAAATCTTTCAATTTACTTTTTTAGACATCTTCTAAATCTGATTTTAGATCCGATGTTTCAATGAGTTTAGCTTCAGTAGGATTAAATTAGGACTCAAGTACAGCTAAGCTTGGCTTACGTCCTGTATAGCTTCAGGTTAAACCTGCACTCTAATACTGACCCTTAGCAAATGAAACATAATGAACGACAAGAACATACAAGGTTCATTCACAGTTTTAGGGTTGAAGAACTTGTAACAGTAGTTTCGGAAATGGCACGAGAAATTAGTATTTGCATAAAGAGTTGACCACTAAGGCAGTGTTTATTTCTAATGGGACAGTTGCTGTGTCTGAGGGGGTAGTTTAAGCCTGGACAGTCTGGGGCAGTACAAAGCATTTTAAAGTTAGGAGCAATTTAAGGAATTTTTGGATAATTTATAGCAATTTTAGCCTTTTTGGGAAACTCCGAGATTATTACCAAAAATACAGTCCTCGAGGCAACTTGGAAGAGACTGAAGCAATTTTGGGGAAATTTTGAAGTAGTAATATTCAAAGCGACAGCACATGAAATGTATTTTCTTGTCCGTAAGATGTAACTGTGATCAATCAACCATTTGGGAGTATTTCACCTGCTTACCTGGTTTAGTCTTTTCCTCAGATAAATGTGAGTTTCATCTTTTTTACAAACAATTCTGAACAAAAAGGTGTTCTAAGCGATAGGTGTCACTTTTGGCAACAACTGCTCAAATTCCCATTCGAATGCAAACTTTTCTTAAATGTTTTTGGATCGTTTTAAGAAAAGTACAGATAGAGTTTAGGTAGCCCTTCGGGTACATCGATAGATACCAGAAATAAATCATAGCAATACACACAATCGTTGTGTATTACGAAAGAAACCCGAGGTAATTCTATTTTCAGAAATCAACAAGCCTTAATCTTTTAGAAGAAAATAATGTGCATTGCATTCGTAAAACATCGACACCAAAAGGTTCAAGAGATTGACGATACAAATATAACAAATACAGAAATTATAAAGAGAAAGTACTAAGCTGACACATTAAACCGGAGGGTTGATTACGTTTGGATATTAGAACCAAGACCGATTTTCTCTTATATATTACTCTAAAATTACTTTAAGGCAGCTTATAATATACTTCTTCAAGAACGATTATATTTAGGATAATTATGAACAAACAAGTTCCATTGGGAAAATTGTCTCAAAAAATAAACATGACAAAACAAAACGGAAAATCGCCAAAAACTGCCGATGGTTGTCTTCAATTGACTTTTTAGTCTCATAAAACAATGCATAATTCCTCAATTATAAACTACATTTTTCTTTTCGCAATTTCAAAAATAAATTATCGTTGATTTTTTGATAAGTGCCTCAAATTTCCAGACACTACGGAGTTGCATAACAACGTACCACCGTTTTTTAACTTTTAAACACGTTCAACCCATTACTCCAAGATGTTTTTTCTTAATTTAATAATTTTCAGAAAATGCCAGTCTCAATGACCTTAGGCAAACAAATGTCTTGTGTTTGATTCTTGGTCTAGATTCTTTAGATTAATGCGAACTTTAATGCAGAAAACAACCTCTTTTTGGTATGTTTCGAACTATAGGTTCCTAACAGGTGTGGAAGGACTCTAAATCCTCTCTAGTGATATAATGCTAATGGCTTTCGCATTTACAACCCTAGAGCTCGCTCAAAAATATAAACAACAGCAATAACAACAAATGATTTTTAAAATATACCACGTAATGCAAACCTTTTGGCCCAAACTCTATTTGTACCATGGTAAATTATTTAATACAAGTTTAGTAATACACCCTGTTAAAGAAATGAGGAGGTAAACGTATTTTCTAGGATTTGTAGCTCTGCTCGGATCTTTGGTTTTCCAGATTCAACAACTATCTAATACATCACTTTTTATGAATGTTATCCGAACTGCTCTTGCTTTGATTATCCTGATCATTACTACTCAGTGTCATTTCCAAATTGTGTGAGAATGAGTTTAGTTGATTTTCTTAATCTTTCTATAAGCATGCTACAGGAAAAACTAATATCAACCTCGAACAAGAAGACATCAGTAATATCACTACCATACATTTTACACAAGAAAGTGAAGACAACGTTACGAACTAGAAGTGAATTAAGCGGAATTAAGTGGGTAGATGGGGATTACGATCGTTTGGATACTGACCAAGTAACGTCAGAAGAAGAGAAAAACGATGTACTTAATCGAAGAATTGCAGAAAGTTACGGAGCATGAAGATGCGTTAATAAATTTAAATATTTTTCAGCAATGGATCAAAGAAGATAAAGCTCAAATTAACAAAATAATAGCTTTGGGGCGTTTAAAAGAAGAGGCATCTACCATGGTTATAGGTTATAGATGTTTTAATAATGGCGGTTTTAACAGTCCCGGTCAAAATACGTATTGTTATCAAATCATTGAATTTAAATCGAAAATATCAAACTGGTTAGCAAAAGAAACATAATGCCAACACATTTATTTAAATCGTCGTAACAAACTTGAAGTAACTGCGAATTAAAAAACCAAATTATCTTCATTAAAAAAGCAGTGATAACTTACATTTTAATTATTCTGAAAACATTCATTTTCGTCTGAACCCTCTTTTGGGTTGCTATTCGAACTCAGGACAGGCGATGAATAATTAGGTATAAAGTAACCTGCACTTGATTTGTGATCAATGAAAGATGTTAACTTAGAATTGAGGCATTAAAAATTGCTACATTAACATATTAGCTAAATTTTATAATTAGTGTTAAAATATTTTAATTTTTTTTATAAGTAGAAATAAGAATTTATGTTGAATAACCAAACGTTTTAACTGTTGGCTTATCAGTTTTGACCAATTTTGACCACTGGACTGTCCAAAATTTAAAAAAGTGCCTTGTTTTAACAATTTTATATCCAACTGTAAATGGTAAAGGCAATGGCACTTACACTCCGCGAGGGAGTATGGCCGGCATCTTGAGATAAAGTTTAAACAAACGAAAATTACAAATTCTTAATAGAATTAATACAATTTACGTCCTGTAATGTTTTGTGTTTCTTTTGTCGATGAATAGAAAATGTTGTGTAAGCAAAACACAAGCATTTCTGTGTATTTTATAAATAACTTCGATTATATGGATTTTTGACTAAGTATACGGATTGAGGTCCGCATTAATTAATTCGGATAATAGAAATTCTGCTGTATTTCCTTTATACTTAATTCACTGTACAGCTTTTATATTACCGCGGTATTTTCTCGTATTGACCCAAAATTCTCTATATTGTCTTGAAAATTCCTTAATGTCTTAGTAATTTTTCGTTTTGCCGAGCGTTTTGCCTTCGCATTGTAACTAGTCCCAAATCAACTGAACACAAACATGTAAAAGAAAAGATCTTTTTTATAATGATTATGCACGGCAAAGACCAAGCAAATACTGGAGACAACGGAGATGAAGACGTTGCGAAAAATAATAAGTGGAACTAAACGTGATTACATAAGGATCAAGAACACAAGACGAACTTGTGAAATACAAAAAAATTGACGCGTGGGTCAAAAAAAGACAATCTGAATGGAATAGCCATTTATCTAGGATGGACGATACCAGAATAGTCAAGAAAGTCCGAGACTTATCTCTAATGAGATGAAGACGCTGCGAAAAATAATGGCGTATGGAACTAAATGTGATCACATAAGCATTGAGAAAATAAGACGAAGCTGCGAAATAGAAAATAATACGACCAGAATGGAATAGCCATATATCTAGGATGGACGATACCAGAATAGTCAGTCAAGAAGTCCGAGACTCATCGCTCAAGGGGAGAAGATCGCCGGGCAGACAAAGAAAGAGGTGGAAAGATGTGCTGGAATAAACAAACTGGTTGTCTTGAATTGCCGTATAATGCCTTAAACTGTCTTAAGACTACTGGTAGGAATAAAAGGTTAGTGGGCCCATATTATATTTCCCCATATTCAGGCCCGACGAGAAGGGGGGGCAGGGGGGGCAAAATCCCCGGGGCCCGAGCCCAGGGGGGGCCCGGCAGCTTTTTAGAGAGTACTCACCGCTAGTCATATAATAATAGAAGAAGAATTAAAATTTCAGTTTTTTTTTATGTAGGCCTATATAAGAGTTTTTATTATTCGTTTAAAGTTCACGGTGACATAAAAAATTATAATATTGTCTATTATCTTCTCAGTCTTCTCCCTCCCTTCGCGCCATCACTTTGCATCTACCTCTAGCAAAAATTTTTGTGTTTCGTACTTTCACAAATCTTAAAAAGATGTTAAAGGTTGTAGGTTGTAGGTCAGTAGGTGTGTTCTAGTATTAAGAATGATGAATTTTTCTCAGCTGCTACACCAATAATTGGTCAAGATCAAAACTGTAGCACAAAGAAAAAACATTTTTAGTACCTAATTAGTAAGTACACTCATTTTAGTAGAACACGAAGAGTTTGTAGGTAAAAAAAAATAGATTACAATATGTGGGGGGGGGCCTTGCCAGTGTTTTGCCCCGGGGCCCACTATGGCTCTCGGCGGCCCTGCCCATATTGACTTCCCAAGACAGCTCGACATTGTATGTTCTGTCGGAATTTCCTTAAAAATCCCATTTTACAAATATTTTAAGTCACTTTCTTTCTTTTTGAACCCCTAAAAACTGCAAAAGTGCTCAATTGTAAACTATATTTTTCCATCCACAATTTCAGAAATAAATTATCGTTGATTTTTTGACAAGTGCTTCAAATTTCCGGACCATATGGAGATGCGTAACAACGCACTAGCATTTTTTTAACTTTTAAAAGCGTCCACACCAATACTCTAGTATGTTTTTTCTTAAGTTAATAATTTTTAGAAATTGCCAGTCTGAATGACGTGAGGCGAACAAAGGTCTAGGGTTTGATTCTTGGCCTACATTAATGCAAACTTTAATGTAGGAAACAACTGTGGGCCCCCTGTTTTTGCTATGATTAGGACTATAGGCTCCTACACCGTTCCTACCAAGTGTGGATTTGGCACTTGGAATCCTTCATTTCGCCCAAAAAAATAAATAACAGTAATAACAAATATGTACTAAAAAAAAAACATAATGCTTGGTTTTTCGCACAAACTCTTCGCATCCATGGTACAATGTTTAGTACATACATACACACTGCTAAAGAAATGAGGTAAACGTGTTTTCTAGAGATTTGTAGCTCTGCTGTCCAAAATATCATAGTATTTCCATTTTGGTTGCTGGGATATTTGGTTTTCCAGATTCAGCAACTATCCAGATCACTGTTGTTATCCGAAAGATCGTGTAATTCCAAATCGTGTGAAATTTTGGTTTGGATGATTTTCTGAATCTTCCTTTAACCATGCTACAGGCAAAAGTAATATCGACTTCGAAGAAGACATCAGCAATATCACTACCATGAATTTCACGCAAGAAAGTGATGACAACGTTACGAACTACAAGTGAATTAAGTGGACCGATGGGGATTACGACCGATTGGAAGCTGACCAAGGGCCGGTTGTACAAAGCTCTTGTTAAATTAACGAATGATCAAAGTTGACAAAAGAGCATCATTTTTTGTTTACTGATGTGTTATTTGCCATATGCATTTGAATTTTGATTCGATTTTGTTCACTTTAACGAACGATTAGTTGACCAAGCTGTTAAATCATGTTTCTGCAACCCGCCCCAAGTAACGTAAAAAGAAGAGAAAAACGATGTAGTCGAAAATTTGCAAAAAAAATACAAAGCATGAAGATGCATTAACAGTTTGCATATTTGTCAGAAATGGACTAAAAAAGACAAGTTTAAATCAAGGAAAGCTTTGGAAGCGTTTAAAAGAAGAAGCATCCAACAATGGTTGCAGATGTTTTATTGTTTTAATCCCAAGTTTCTAACCGTCCTGGTGAAATGAGTGGTCAAAATACATATTGTTCTCAAATCATTGAATTTTAAACGGAAAATATCAAACCGGTTAGTAACAAACATAATGCCAATACATTTATTTTTTTAAATCGAACTTGAAATAATACAGAGTATTAGAAAAAACGAAATTATCTTCATTAAAAAAATAAAATAAAAAAGCAGTGATAATCTTAGTCTGAACCCTCTTTTGGGGTGCTATTCGAATAGGAATTTACCATTTTTATACATTCAATCTCAGCAGACAAATAAAATCACAAGTCAGGGCACACAATGTAAGAATGCATACAGCGACCTGCACTTGATTTGTGACTGATGAAAGATGTTACGTGAGGTATTAAAATTGCTACATTAACATAGCCAAATTGTGTAGTAATTATTTTTATAAAAATAAAAGTAAAAATAAGAAGTTAAGTTGAATAACCAAACGTTTTATTTGTTGTCTTATCAGTTTTAACCAATTTTGACCATTTTTAGACGGCCCAAAATTGAAAAATGTGCCTTTTTTAATAATCCGCCACATCCAACTGTACTTGAAAAGATGTTTAAGCACACGAAAATTACAAGTTTTAGTAGAATTTAGGTTTTGTAACGTTTTGCGTTTCTTTTGTCGATGAATAGAAAATGTTGTGTAAGCAAAACAGACGTCTTTATGTGTATTTTAAAAATAACTTCAATTACCTATATTGCTTTTTGACTATATATACGGATTGAAGTCCGCATTAATTAATCCGAAAAATAGAAAATCTGCTGTAAATTCTTTATAATTCACTACTACTGCTTTTATATTACCCCAGTATTTTCTGGTAATGCCCACTAATTCCCCATACTGTCTTAAACATTTCTTAATGCCTTTTAGTAATCCTCGTTGTGCATTCGCTTTGTACAACATATTACTTCAGTAGTTTCACCTGAAGCAAATAGCTCGTCCGAAATTAACTGAACAGAAATACATACTTTACATTTATCTTCTTTTTAAATAGTGCACGTTTTCTATAAAAGTGTATCTTCAGTAAAAAAATCTATGATATTGTTACCACTACTCTCCAGATTCAGCTCCGCCTTCTTTATTTGGAAAAGTAGTTTGAAGTTTTGGTTTTGTACTGGTATAGACTTTAAAGCACAACTGATCGTACTTGTTGAACTTGATGGGGTTTAAGAACCAAGAATTCCAAAACTTACATTTCTAGATAGAACTGCTCAAATGAGCCTTTTGTCAAGTGTGCTCGCGAAAAGCAATTTTAAAGGTCCATCAAAGGGTTAATCAAGGAGGTCGTTTTTCGTGTGGTAGTATGTATAGCTAATTATAGAGCAATCTAAATCAATTTGCGGGAAAGCAAACGAAGATTGATCCGAAAAACAAAAACCCAAATTAAGAGGAAGAAAATAATTTGCATTTAAATAAACGAGATGATTAAGAGAATTCAAAGCTCACAGAGCAATTGTTAAAACTGCAATTTAAAAAAATAAATAAAAAGAACAGCATAGTAATAATTTAGAGGATCCATGGAAAAATCTTCCAAAGACAATCAGAACCTTTTTCACCGTGACCGGAAAAAAGTTTGTAACATATGGAAAATTTTTTCATTATAAACGATCGAGAAATCTGCAGGATCGATTTGGTATGTCCGCTAATTTCAAAAATCGATTTTGACCACTGGCATGGCGGCAAATTAAAAAAAAATACCATTATCACAAAAAGTGGGGTTAGGTGACAAAATATCGAAGGAAATTATTTGAAGAAGTTGCTTGGAATTTGATTTTAGGGCCATGTGCAGTTTCAAGCATTTATTAAACAAAATTGAAAATTGCAATAGAAGATCCAGAAACAAGAGCACTTGAAAACGAATAATTTAATCAATGAAAACGAAACAAGGGTCTGTACTATTGAAGGGCTAAAACAAATAGTAAGAAAAGTAAACTTGGAAAGCCCCGGAAATGGTAGGCGGATGAAGAAGGGCAGCTCAACTGGGTTGTCCAGCTAGCAAGGGAGTAAAAGAAGATCCCAAAGGACTGGGAACTAACAATGTTTAAGCTGATTTTTCAAAAATAAGATAAGCGATAATGCTTCAACTTTCGAGAACTATCTCTTTCTTCTTAATGTGCTAGGCAAAGTACATGTAAAAATATACAGGGTATTTCACTCGGTATTTCATTATTTCAAAATCGATAGTATTTTCCAGCGGATCCGGAAGTGTTACTACATTGCTTTGTGGTTCTCTATATTCAGTTCGTAAGTTGCAGTTCCCAATTCCAAAAAAGTATAAGACAAAAACTGCTTTCGTTTACACCCTCTACATGTTTTTTGAGACTTCAGATGTTTTGTGATGGTCGAGACGGGCTATGGTAATTCATATAAATGGAACTCCTATCTGTCGGAAGACGTTAGCAATTTCTTTACTTGATTACACATTGCTAAGCCGAAAACAAAATATTGAATATTAATTATAGTTGCATAGCTAGAAATAAAGAATGACTTCAACCTAAACGATGAATTCCCAAAACACAATTTGGAATTTTTAATCGTTCAAAATAAGTAAGAGAAAAACATCAAAAATTTCAAGATTAGTTTTACACCAAGTTGTATTAATTCGTTTATTTTCAACTCTTGGTTATTTTAAACAAAATCGCATCAAGTATAAACAGGAACGGAAGTTTGAGTTTGATGCGGTTTTGTTTAAAATACTGGAGGGTTGAAATATAATAATTGAAGATTGGTATAGTCAACCATTAGGTCTACGCAATAAATTCCAAACTATATTGGTTATTTATGCATATTAGCAACTTACATAAGCGCACAAGTCATAATAATTTAAGCGTAAAGCACTTGTTATAAATTTGCAGCCATCGTTGTACGTATACACAAAATTGCAGAAGCTCTGTAAATATTACATTGCATTAATTTCAGGGGAATTCCCTAACATTCTGTACAACGAACGAGCTTGCTGGTGTAATATTTATGCACATACTTTAATTGAAGCTGCATATTAAAATGGGACATTCGCAAAACAAAAAAGGAACAAAAACAAATGATTACTGTTATTAGTGGAGCACCTGTTTATCGCTGGTATTGACAAATTGCGTTTATTTTTGTTTACATGCAACAAAAATGAGACAGTTCGAAATACGTTACAGTCAAGATTAATTAGTTTGTCCGTTTTTAAAAACTTTGTAACCGCTGCCAATGCTTGTGACAGCTAAAAAAAGATATCGCAGGAATACGCCTCCTTTTTGTTTGTTTTTTCTTTTCGAAAAACTACGCTTATTTACATATTCTAATCTAATTGTTAAGTAATGTATTATGCATATCTAATGCGTGTATATCTGCAAATTTAATTCCGGGTAATTATTCTGAAACTATCTAATTATGGTTTAGTTGGAAAAAGGTGAATTCTAGTATAATTAACTACCCACGCAGAAATTAAATCTAGGTATTATTAACAACATTCATGAAATCGGAGAGCGAACTTTCAAGTTTGAAGAAGTGTGAAAATAAGACAAGTTGGTGTAATAATAGACCAACATAAAGCTAAATCTTAACATAAACGTTTGAAAGTAAATTACGATAAAATTTTTCGCCGATTATTAGATTTCTAGTAACAGTTATATGATACATAGATTCTTAAAAAAGCAGTAATTATATATTTAAAAACCATAATGTTACCTTGTATCGATGTCAACACAGAAGCTGCAACTAGAAATAAGCTAATTTTGTATTTACAGCTGCACACATAATTTATCCGAGTCATTGTTTTCAAAAACACACGCACATCAATTCAAAAATTGCATTGAAGAACACCCATTTTTAATACTTTATTCACGTTTTCTCTCGTTTACGATCCTCTCACAGTCGTTCGTAATCTGTCGACGCCATTTTCATGGTCATTTACGTTTACTTGAGAGGGGAGTTTCAAAAAATATATAACCGGCATTACAGGCAACTTTTCAGGCGACATCTGGCGAGAGCAACTTGAACACACCAAAATACATGGGTGTGGCTATTGCACCGCTCTCGAAAATCTTTCAATTCTCCATAAATATATGACATAATATCCAAGGTTTCCATTGTTTAACTTGAAATAAAAAATATAAACCAACATCTTAAATGAATATTGCAGAAGTTAATATGAACAAGCTTACTTTAAAATTTACAATAATTATAGAATCCCTTATTTTACTATCAAGCAAGAGATGACAAGTGCAATTAAAAACAAAGGTTTCGAAAAGTACGTCACTTTGAATTTTTTTTTTAATTTTAATGCTAAATATATTTATCCAGCCTTAATTATTTAGAAAAATACCATTGTACCAACATGCCCCGCAAGACGTTAGTTGCCATCTATGATTCGAAACTTAGCTGCAATAATTGGCAGCTGTTAATTCACGCGATTAATGCTATTAATTCATCCAAGTGAAAACGAGTGGAAATGATTGCATACGTAGCACACCAGAAACTGACATTTTTATACTCATATCAAAGCATAGAATATTGTGGTTAATTACAACTGTCATAATGGTATTTTGAGTTGTTGAGTTTTTCTAGGCATCCACTTATTTATGTACCATCGTGTTCAAAGAATACTGGTACAGTGTGTTACTGCAGACACTTCCAAAACTCAAAATTTGATGCAGACACTTCTTTTGTGTGTAAATCGGATATGTCAAATAGAGGTTAAGTATTTGTCAAACTGACAAGTTTTTTAGATTTTTCATTCATAGAACTGTCACGTTGATGTTTCATGGTCATAGCCTGCTAACGCAATTGATTATGTGGCTTCAAACCAAATTTAAGCAGCCAAAATTTCGCTGTGCCAGTATTCTTTGAACACGATGGTACATTAAACACCGACAATGAATTAGTAACAAAAAAATCTAGATAAGGATTCCTACCGCTGGTAGATGTAGTCTGGCTCCCAGGAAATTCGAATGAGTAATGCTAAATGACCAAAACATTTTGAAATACTTGGCGTCCGCTTAACCTAACTCGGCCATTGAATAAACAAAGAAAGTATTTGTTGTCGAGGTTGCTTTAGTTTTCTTAAAATTTTAAAAGATAAAAATTGTATTTATTATAATTTACTAATTTTCAAATAAATAAATATTAATATTTCTTATAAAATCTTTGTGCGATTTTGAGGATAATTATGTTGTTAGTTGACACGGCGATTAAATATTTTATGTTATTTAACCGACGTTGCGGTTGTGTAGACACTTCCTTCTTTACAGCTGTCTTTTTGTTGAAAAATGTGTTAAAATTAATTTGTTGTCCTATTTACAAAAGTATCAGTTACTGTTTACACAGAGACAAGTACAATCATGATTAAGGCAATTTTAGTGTTTAACAATCATGGAAAACCCAGACTAACGAAGTTTTACCATTATTTTGTAAGTTGACATAATGAGGTTATGTTTTTTTTTGCTGTAACATGAGTATTAATAATTACAATTATTGTTGTAGTAACTATTAGTTGATTCATTAAATTTTTATTAGAGTGAAGATATGCAACAGCAGATAGTCAAAGAAACCTTTCAGCTTGTTTCCAAACGAGACGACAATGTATGCAATTTTTTAGAGGGTGGAAGGTAATGTTTCTTTTTTTAGTTTTGTATTTCAATAAATATAACTATTATATTTAATCTTTATTTCAGTTTAATTGGTGGTAGCGATTATAAACTAATTTATAGACATTATGCTACATTGTATTTTGTCTTTTGTGTCGATTCGTCGGAGAGTGAACTAGGAATTTTAGACTTAATTCAAGTTTTTGTTGAAACCCTAGACAAGTGTTTTGAGAATGTATGTGAGCTTGATTTAATATTTCATGTAGACAAGGTACATTATATTTTAAATGAATTAGTTATGGGAGGCATGGTTTTAGAAACGAACATGACTGAGATTTTAACGAGAATAGAGGATCAAAATAAATTAGAGAAACAAGAGGTTTGTCGCCTGATTTTCTGTAGTAAAATAAATAAAATCAAAGTTTTATTTTTAACAGGCTGGTATAGCAGCAGCACCGGCAAGAGCTGTATCTGCTGTAAAAAATATGAACATTCCACAACAGATTAAAGATATGAAGCTGCCTGATCTCCCGCAAGCCATTAAAGATCTCAAATTCTGACCTCCAACAACATCTCAGTTTCAGAACATAGGCATGCCGTTTCCGTGTTTATCACCGGATTATAGATCGTTAATGGAAGAACCCTCAACAACTAAATATACTTGAATTTTTTTATTGTATATCTTTGTACTATCTATTGTGTTAGAAGAACTTTTCATACATATTTATTTCATTTATAGTTTATTGTTGCATTGCTGTATAAAGTTTATGTATCATACGTAAAAATCTATGACTATTTTGTACTTTATTTTTAGATAATCCAAATAAATATCGATATGTACATTATATAAAACTTTTAAGAAAATTAGATTTGTGTTGTAAATGATTATTGCAATTAAATTGCATGATTGGCTTTAATAGGTCCATTTTCATAGATTTGATTGCATCTTGTAGAATATTAAGATATTGTTTTCCCATAATTTTGTATTTATATGTAAAGCATTAAGGTAGTGGTAGTAAAAACTCCCAGCAGGGTATGGTGTGCAACATGGATGGTTAAGGCCTCATAAGTTGCTTTTGCATTGGTTGTCTTGCACAGTGATGTACAGATGTAGTAAGCATTACACTGCATTTGTATTTAATGCAACAAAGTTAAATAATTGGCGAAGATGGTTTAATTAATATTCTATATGATGTATGTTTGTGTTTATTTGATTTCATATCTATGTTAAACATATATGTCTCAATAACAATATCATCAGTCATTTTTAACAGGTAGTTACATGTTTGTCGAGCAGCAATAATATAAAATATAATGATAAACAAACCTTTTCCTGTACAGTTTTCCACCATTTTCCCACATTATTATCACTCCAGTTACATGCCTAACGAGTTTAAATTAACTTGCTATGTATCTAATCTCGCAAACATAAGTACCTAGTATACTTTCAGTAAGAATCTTTGTTGTTATGTCTCATAATACATCTTACATTGTTAGTACATTTGGACTGACTAAAATATAAGAAAAAATTGTGTAACATAAAATTATACCAATAACTATTTCTTATGCATGTTTATAACTAATTTGTAGAATGCATTTTAAATATATTTTTTCGTCAAATGCTTCTTCTTTTCTGCAAAGACGTAGTAAATGTTAAGTTTATGGTTATTTATTGTGTTGAAATCGAATATAAAATTTGTAAAATTTTATCAACTGGTGTATTAAACTTAGGCAGGTAAGTACCTACTAGATAGGCGGCTGACACGGGTTCGATTCCAGCGCCGGCCATAGTATTATCGGCCGATTTAGGTGCGTGAAGTTGGCACATGAAGTGTGGGTGCAAATTCTGAAATTTTGCAAATATTTTGCACCTAATTTGCACCCTAAACATTTTTTAACTACCTTAATTAGTTCAAAAGTTATAAACAATTAAACTTTTTTGTGCCAACTTCACGCCAGCACAAAAAGTATTCGGAATCAAAATTTTTATTGACCAATAATTTGCACCCAATTTGCACCCATTTGCACCATCAAAATTTTTTTGTTATCTTTTTAAATAAAAAAGTTATTAACAATTACTTTTTTAATTGCCAGCACATAAAGTGTTCAAATTTAAATATTTTTTTAAGGGAACATTTAGCACCCAGTACAACAAAATTTGCACCCTAAAAATTATTTTCCTATCTTTATTATTTCTAAAGTTATAGTAGGCTAGGCATATTAGGATTCTCAGAGGAAAGTTTTGCTATAGTTTTGATTTTCTCACCCTCTACGTTTTTTGGGTCGCTGAACACGAATTTGAAGTTTGCAGGCAAGAATTTGGCCCGGAACTTTGTTTTTTTGGCACTTTTTGCCCAAATTTTGGCACTTTTTCAGTTTTTGGCCTGTATCTCAGAAAGGAAGCGTTTTTTCGACAAGCTCATTCTATACAAAATTAAAGTAGACAAAATTTCCTGCATTTTCCATATATCACTTTTTTTTTGTGAGACTAACCGTTCCGCCGCTAGAGCGCGCCAAAAAAGGGCCATATTCCCGGACCCAGTATACCTTACATGAATAATGAATATAGGGAAAGTAATTGAAAAAATTGAGACAAACGAATGAAATGCAGTTATTACTAAAGTAGTTATGTACAGTGTATTATAGTCAGTAGTATAATATACCGGGTGTCAACGAAACATGGGGCACCCCCATAAATTTTTTATTCTTTAAGATATCTAAATAAAATTTGGCATATGTAATATACTCTTTAAATGGTATTTGTTGACATAGGAAACAAGTTTCTGTCACTTCCGGTTTCACCGGAATTGACATCAACTTTGTTATTTTAAATGGAACACCCCGTATATTTATACATTTTTGGAATCTCCATTTAATTTTACGTATGGTAGTATCAAGTTTGAAACATTTTGATGACAAAGTAAATACTTGCAGAAGAGTTTATTTATTAATCTAGGATGCCATGACCTGCGTAATATGGAAGTCAGGGTGCTACGACACTCAAAACAAATTATTTTAGCACTTCAACTGTGGCAAGTCTGTCTTTTTTTTGTGCATTTCATTTGTTTCACTTGTTTTAAAACCCAGTATCTAGATTTAAATGTCCAAAATACGTTTTTTTTTGAACGGAGAGTGTTATTCCGAATTAAATTTTCATGTTAATCCCGCGTTATGGGTATCAATAAAATCCTTGAAAAACGCTCCTTTTTAATATCCTAGTGTCCCACCCTAGTGCCATTTGAAAAAATAGAGTTATTCTCGAAAAAGCATTTTTGCCAACTTTAGGCCATTCTAATACAGCAACTAAAATAGTTAAAGTTCTAAAACAATTTGTCTCGAGTGTTGGGGCACCTTGACTTTCATTTTGCGTAAGTCATGGCACTCTAGATTAACTTCTGCAAAAAATTACTTTGTCATCAAAATGTATCGAACTTGACACTAACATACGTAAAATTGAATGGAGATTCCAAAAATGTATAAATATATAGGGTGTTCCATTTGAAATAACAAAGTTGATGTCAATTCCGGCTAAACCGGAAGTGACAGAAACTTGTTTCCTATGTCAACAAATGCCGTTTAAAGAGTATATTACATATACGAAATTTCATTTAGATATCTTAAAAAATAAAAAATTTATGGGGGTGCCCCAGGTTTCGTTGACACCCTGTATACTAATATCATTATAATGATAAATGTTGCGAATGATGAATGTCGCTGCCGTCATAAATTGGACTGCCTTAATCATCTGGAACAAATAGGAGATGTTATTTTATGGATTTATTGATAGACGAGGTGAGTAGTAATCTGCACATGTTTACTGTTGAAAAAGAAGAAAATAAACTTTAAATTAAATCAAACCCATCAATTTATTACATTATACAATGTATATGATATAAAAGCTTGTCGCAAGATTTACCTGTGTAAATTTATTTTATGAAATACATACATTTTTTCTTGCGACAAGCTTTTATATCATATAAATTTCACTAGATATGGGAATATTGCCCTTTTTTGGCGCGCTCTAGCGGCGGAACGGTTAGTCTTACAAAAAAACAGTGATATATGGAAAATGCAGGAAATTTTGTCTACTTTAATTTTGTATAGAGTGGGCTTGTCGAAAAAACGCTTCCTTTCTGAGATATAGGCCAAAAACTGAAAAAAGTGCCAAAATTTGGGCAAAAAGTGCCAAAAAAACAAAGTTCCGGACCAAATTTTTGCCTGCAAACTTCAAATTCATGTTCAAAAACTTTCCTCTGAACCCCCATTTTTTTCCTAATATGCCTAACCTATAGACAATTAGGTACATTATTTTTGTGACAACCTCACAGAACGTACTTACAGTGCATCAAAGTCATTTATTGTGGATTGTTATAAGGGTGCAAATTACGAAATTTATTTATTATTATTAACAAGGGTAGGGTGCAATTTGCACCCTAAAAATAATTTCATTTCAACATGTATTTATTTAAATAATAGCGTTCAAACGTAGGACTGTGAATTACGCGTTAAATCGGCATATATTGCAACAATGTCATTTATTATGGATTGTTATAAGGGTGCAAATTACGAAATTTATTTATTATTATTAACTAGGGTAGTGTTTAATTTACCCCCTACAAATAATTTTAATATAACAAGTAATTATTTAAATTAGGTTCAAGCCCAAACAGAATAGTTATACTAAATTAAATCCCTTTTTATTGAAAAAATGACTAATGATAACAATAATAGTGAAATAAACTTTTTCTCGCTTTTCAGATGTACACCTACCTCCAATTGCGAAATATTTGCAAATTATAGATACTTACAGATTTTGTAGGTAATTGTGTGTAAAGACATGTTTTATTACAAAATGAAAATAAACAAAATACAAAATAAACAGAATATTTATTACATTTTAAATTCAACTTACAAAAACATTATTGTGTTAATTACAAAGTGTATATTAGCTGCATTCATAAACGCCAGACAAATAGTCGGCGAAATATTTAGGACAGACGGCCGATATTGCAAACAATAACTGAAAAATTGTTTATTACAACAAATTTAGCAATATTAGCAGATTCAACTTAAAATTCGTACTTATATGTTTGAACGCTATTATTTAAATATATACATGTTGAAAAGAAATTATTTTTAGGGTGCAAATTGCACCCTACCCTTGTTAATAATAATAAATAAATTTCTTAATTTGCACCCTTATAACAATCCACAATAAATGACATTGTTGCAATATATGCCGATTCAACGCGTAATTTACAGTCCTACGTTTGAACGCTATTATTTAAATAACTACATGTTGAAATGAAATTATTTTTAGGGTGCAAATTGCACCCTACCCTTGTTAATAGTAATAAATAAATTTCGTAATTTGCACCCTTATAACAATCCACAATAAATGACTTTGATGCACTGTAAATACGTTCTGTGAGGTTGTCACAAAAATAATGTACCTAATTGTCTATAACTTTAGAAATAATAAAGATAGGGAAATAATTTTTAGGGTGCAAATTTTGTTGTACTGGGTGCTAAATGTTCCCTTAAAAAAATATTTAAATTTGAACACTTTATGTGCTGGCAATTAAAAAAGTAATTGTTAATAACTTTTTTATTTAAAAAGATAACAAAAAAATTTTGATGGTGCAAATGGGTGCAAATTGGGTGCAAATTATTGGTCAATAAAAATTTTGATTCCGAATAGTTTTTGTGCTGGCGTGAAGTTGGCACAAAAAAGTTTAATTGTTTATAACTTTTGAACTAATTAAGGTAGTTAAAAAATGTTTAGGGTGCAAATTAGGTGCAAAATATTTGCAAAATTTCAGAATTTGCACCCACACTTCATGTGCCAACTTCACGCACCTGGCCGATTTGGGTCAAATTCATTTGCTAAGGCTTAGGTTTAAGGTGTGTTGTGGATGAAAGCTGGGTGAAGCATGATGCAAGCTCAAAGAGGAACCCTCCACTGCACACTAGCAAGTGTGAATGAGCCTCGACACTGCATTGCAGTATAGGAGGAAATGGATTATGTACAAGGTGGTCCAAATTGGACACTTTTGATAGGAAACACCAATTTCTAGAGGAGATAGAAAAAAACTAACCTACATGTTACGAGCTCGATTTTTGTGAGAAAGTGAATGCCGAAAACCGCACATCGATATCTTGAACTGTTTAGAAGATATAGGGTGGTTTTCAATTTTGTGCATTTTTGACCCACCACCGTAACTTATTTATTTATGAATATTTTTTGTTTCTGTAAAAACATTCTTAAGGCACTTTTTTTAAAGGAATCCAATGGTGTCCCAAGTTTTTTTGTAAAAAGAATGGTTTTGCAGCTATGACATAAACTTGTATTTTTTCTTATTGCTGTTTCTAAAATACTATAGATGAATTTTGTTAATCTGTAGTGCCATGTTGAACAATAAAACGAAATAAACTTACAGCTGTTATAAAATAAATGTTTAAAAAGGAAAGTAGCAAGTATTTTATATATTTAGAAAAAGAATATGCAAGAATATATAGGGCAGTCCATAAGAAAAAATACAAGTTTATGTCATATCTTCAAAACCATTCTTTTTACAAGAGAACTTACCTTCGCCTTCTTAAAGTCAGCCGGTCTGAAGTCCGAGACTGAGGGGTTTGTACTAGCATGCCAGGATGGTGTGCTTAACACGCTTGTGTATCGTAATATCGTCTTTCAGGAACTTCTTCCTACTGCCTGTAGATCGTGTAAGGCCCATCCCGAGACACTTATGCATATATTGTCAGCATGCCCCTTATACGCTGTGTCGTTAATCATCAGAAGACACAATGCAGCCCTGAGAGTGCTCTATTATCATCTAAGGCACTCTTATTACGGTATTGACAATGCACCTGTAATACCGTATGTCTCCGTTGAAATCGAGTCCGTGGTGGAAAATACCAGATGTCGTATACAGGGTGACAATAATCTACCTGTGTTGTATGGGTAACTTTGTTATTATAGAAGTTAGAGAGTCGGCTAAATTAGCAAAGTTGGGCAGAATTTCAAGACAATTTAGATGCCAGTTTGACATTTGACATACACTTTCAACTTTTTCAAATATTTCGAAAAAACTAAAAACATGCGATTTTTAAATGTTTTATAATTCCATAACCATCTATTCTAAAACCAAAGTGAAATATGTTTCTTGTAGATATTTTTACGTAGAATTATAAAAAAATATCTACAAAGTCATAGCACTCTCGATTTTTGAGATATAAGCCAAACTTACGTTTTTTTAAATGGCAACCATACTAGGCTATGGATTCATTAAAGAGCCTATTTTTTGCTGATTTCAAAAATGTATAGGTTGTCATATCTGTTTCTGTTAATTTTTTCAGAATTTGCAAAAAACTGAAGTTAGTGATCATAATTAATAATTAGCTGCATAGTATAAGAGTGCCTTGGAATTGGAAAACAACAAAACAAATTTAATTGTCAAAGTTAGTCCTGTTTTGCTGATAATTACAGATGTGAATGTGTTAAGTAGTTCTGTTACTAAAAAAATGACTTACTCGTGGGAAGAAAGAAATGATTTGTTATTTTGCTATTACAATTGTAATCGTGATGCGAATGCAGCTTCTGAATTATATCTGCAAACATACATGGAAAGAAGGCAGCCAGATAAATAGTTATTTACATTACAAGTTGCGAAAGTTTACTTTTAGGTGCGAGGTGTTTTTGAATTACCGAGGCGCAGCCGAGGCTAATTAAAAACTCCGAGCACCGAAAGGGCTTTCGCAGCGTGTAATGTATTAAATTTTTCATGCTCCCCTCGACATTTAACCACCGTAAAAGATGAAATTCTAATAAAATAAAATGATTCAGTGATTAATAAGGTGGGTTGTTGTCAACGTTACTACGGTAGCAATACCGTACTATTTATTTTCGCTTTCGCTCGCGTTACCAGGCTACGAAAGTAACATACCAGGCTACGAAAGTAACACTTTCGCAGGGGGGCGAGCATGAAAAGGATTTTTGCAAAACTTGAATCCAATTTAAAACGGTATGGATCATTTTGTAAACCAAAAGAAGCTAAGAAAAATATTAATGAAGGAGCAGAGGTGCGTGTTTTGGCATACAATACTTTTAAACCAACTGCATCTATGCGAGAAATAAATTGGAGTTGAGTGTAATGTATCCAGAAAACAAGCAAGAACAATTTTGAAACAAAATAATTTAAAACCTTATCATCATCATGTTGGAAACACATTGTATCCAACAGATTTAGAAAGAAGATTCAATTATGCTATGTGGTTTGTTGAAGAAAGTGAAAGAAACGAAGTCTTTTCTCAATCAATTCTATTTACGGATGAAGCCAAATTTACAAATAATGGTTTATTTAATAGAAAAAATCATATTTACTGGGCAAGGGTAAATCCACACTTAACGGATGAAAGGCGAGAGCAACAAAACTTCTCGGTCCTTATTTTTATGAGGAAAATCTAAATTCAGAGAGGTATTTGCTATTTTCACGTAATCAATTCGAAGAAATGTTGGGCGATCTTCCATTAAATTTTATACAAAATTTGAATTACTTCCAACACGATGGAGCACCTGCTCACAATGCTCACATTCTGTCACACTATTTATTGGAAAGATTTCCTAATTGGATAGGTACCAGAGGTCCTACTGCCCTAGATTTTTTTTTATGGGGAACTATTAAAGACAAAGTGTACAAAGAAAAGCCTCATAACATTGATGACCTGAAAATAAAAATAAGAAGAGCTGTAGCCGAAATTAGACGTAATACGTTAAATAAATTGCAACGTGAAATATTAAAACGATGTCAGTTATGTGTTCAAGAAAATGGTGGTCACTTTGAAGTATTATTATAATCATTAATTTATTTTTATAGTTACATACATTTATTATTTAGTTCTGTTATCCATAATGATAGTTACTAAGTACCTATTTTATTTGTTTTGTTTAATTAAAAAAATTTGATAATTTCAATTGTTTTTGATGATGAGTTACTAAATAAGAGACTATGACAAAATTCCAAGGCATTCTTAGTTCATGGTTATTATTTATCATCATTAATTTCAGTTTTTTGCAAATTCTGAGAAAATTAACAGAAACAGATATGACAACCTATACATTTTTGAAATCAGCAAAAAATAGGCTCTTTAATGAATCCATAGCCTACTATGGTTGCCATTTAAAAAAACGTAAGTTTGGCTTATATCTCAAAAATCGAGAGTGCTATGACTTTGTAAATATTTTTTTATAATTCTACGTAAAAATATCTACAAGAAACATATTTCACTTTGGTTTTAGAATAGGTGGTTATGGAATTATAAAACATTTAAAAAATCGCATGTTTTTAGTTTTTTCGAAATATTTGAAAAAGTTGAAAGTGTATGTCAAATGTCAAACTGGCATCTAATTTGTCTTGAAATTCTTCCCAACTTTGCTAATTTAGCCGACTCTCTAACTTCTATAATAACAAAGTTACCCATACAACACAGGTAGATTATTGTCACCCTGTATACTGGAATTATTCATTTCCCACTACGAGACAGCTCCAAGCAACCAAGCCGGATATAGTCCTGCTGGACTTAGATGTTAAATGTTTGTAGGTCATCGAACTTTCTTGTCCAGCAGAACCTAACATCACATCTAAGGAGATCGAGAAGAGGGAGAAGTGTAGAGATCCCATGTCCGAACTTGGGAAATTGTATCCAGGACATAGAGTCAAGTTGGTCGTTTTGATTATTGGGGTCCTAGGCGGAATAAAGGCAAGCTTCGTCCGGGAACTTGAGATCATCCCGGAATGCAGGTCAGTTTCGGCCTCCCTGACCTGCAGAATACGAAAAGCCGTTCTTCTTGGCTCCCTCCACATCGCGAGGGCGCACGAGGTGGTGTAATCCTGTGGAATAATTTGGTGCTATCAACTTCTTTAGATGTCTTTTTGGATGTTTGTTAGCGGTGGTGATATGAATGTTTCTTTGCGTTTTGATACCATTTTTATCTGAGAATGGGTGTCAAACTGTAACTGGTTATGACTCCTACTCCTCCTTAAGCTGTGGTTGTTGGCTTGTCATTGCAAAAGACCTGATGTCCACCAACTTTAAAATTTTCACCAGGCGATAAATGAGTTTCCGTTAAGCATGCGATATCGACGTTGTATCTAGCCAAAAATGATCTTTGGGATTTAATTCCATTTGCATTTTAGTTCAGGATTGTGATAGATTTTTGCGGGAGTTATACATTGAAAATATGTGGTAAAATTATGTGTTGTAATAAATGATTACATCTGTGTTAAATGAGGTATTATTAATTGTTGTATAAGTTTCAGAATGGAACCCAAGACGGATGATCGTCCCTAGTTGAGATTATTGGTCGTATCGGAATTAGGTTTGCTTTTGTGACTTGACTATAGGGGGTTACTACCCGGGGTGTCTGATGGTGTAGAGTGTAAATGTTCTTTGGGGGGCTGGCCTAGGATATCTAATTGAATGGCGAGAACTGCTTTATACTTAGCTCAGTTATTTCCAGAACAGTTGACACGAGTTGGAGGATCTTCTGATATTTTATTGTAAGCGTTTGGTAGGTGATCTTGATTACATTTCACACTTAGCTGCACAATAGTTCTTGGTTCCACTAGGTAGAAGAACACTTAAGGCTTTTAAAACGTTGCTCATGGAATGTTGTGTGTGTTATTTGTGGAGAAAACGTAAGATTTATACCAGCAGAATATGTGCAACATTAAAAAATTTCAGTGAATCGTTATACGATGGGAGACCATGAATAATCAGTTGGTAGAGTGCCTTATAAAAAGAAAGCAATTTGAAGAAAATATAAAGGAACACAATTTTGCAGATTCTTTTACTCTCTATAATAGTTACATCTAACTACTTAATATTTTTGTAGATATTATCATCATTTTCAATAAGTTACTTAAGATTATCATTTAAAGAAAATATACATAAAAATTAATCCGAATAACCTAAACGTAGCAATCTCAAAAAAATAGCACCTTTATTTTGTTCTACTAAATGTGATTACAAGTAAAACTTAACGACTTATGTGTAAAATATTAAGCTATGATTTTTTCTTGAAACATGTAAAAACATATTTTTACGTACTAAAATATATATGTGGGATCAGATATACATATGTAAAAATATTGCTTGCTGTTACAATCCATTTGTTTTTAATTATCCTCTGGAGCACGCTTTTCTTGTATTTCCTGAAAAAGGAAAAGATTTATGAGATTATAAAATATATTTGGGAATTTAAAAATCCTATTTGTGACTATGAAACTAGTTTACTGGTCGTTTAACATAATTATTCATAATTTTCTGTTTTATTTCAGCAGAAAGTTTTTAGCGGTTGGAGACGACCGCCCTGGGGGAGGCTCTCATGAAATCATCGATGCTTTGAAATTTCATTTAATTTATTGAGGAATGAAAGAAAAATTTGCATTATCTCAAAAATTATTTACTATTTGGGAAGATGTAATCGAAAAATCGAGAATTTACACTTTGACATTATTTTGTTAGTAATTTAATAATAAACAAAACAACTTGAGATCATATATCTCATCTTGTTTATAAAAAATAATCCACAAGTATGTTTTTTATCTGATTTTTGTGAAATGTTCAGAAATACCAGAAAAATAGATAAAATTTTAATCCATGCGAAAGATCAAAGATGTTCAAGTTGTTTAAATTTCACAACAGTTAGCAGCGATAAGTTTATCATCTTCTGTAATTTGTATTAACAATTAGGACAAAAACTGAGATAAAACGTTACGCGAATAACTTTTTGTATAGATAATGAAACAAATTCTAGTTGTAAACAGGATAACTCGATTTGAAAAAATCTTTAAAACTGCGTAGTAGGGGGACGAATACATTCCAAATGTTTTTGGATAAGCCTGACCATGGAAAATGTTTTTTTTGTGACTGTCATTTTTTGTACTTTAAGTTTGTCTCCCTTTATCCAAAATCATTCGGAGTCGTTTAGGCATAAAATATATGGAAATTGAATTTTTGCATATTTTTCTAGAGAAACAATAACGAAAACTTACCTTATTCCTTCTTTCTCCAAACATCGACCAGAATGTAACCGTACATGTAGATTTTTGTCCGGTTGTTTTATTAAAAACAGAACATTGGCTGTAAGGTGGGCAATACAAATGTAAACTTACAGCTGTTTCTACGTGGGAAGGATTTTCTACACGATGCAGACCCAAAGAATCTACAAATAATGGAATTACTTCGAAACTGAACAAATAAGGGAATTTATTGAATATTCACCATTAATATAACAAACTTCATTGAGATTTATCTTTGTTCTCTTAATTTCTTGTAGTTCTTCTCCGTCTTTTTCTGGCCACGCAAACCGAACCTCTTCCAAAGTTCCTTGCACCATTTTCATAAAGCAATGGGAATTGGCGTGGTCATGAATTGCAGTACCGTGCCCTTCACCCCAACAAACAATCATCAAATTATATTTACCATTGCCACGGTCAACCAAATTACGAGTGTACCTGAAATTAATTTACAATTTACAAATTTGGAATTTGGATTTACCTTATATCTGTGTGTGTTGGGCGTTTTGTTTTGTCTTTCTTAGAGTAGGCCTTTTAATTAATAGGCTGGACAAAGGCCTAATGCGCACGAGTTCTTAAGCTCATTTATTTGTTTCTGTTAATTGAGCAACGGTAAGACAGCTTTACCTGTTTATTGTTAGGCATTGCGAACGAATTTGTCAAACATTTAAAAACTTTGCTGAGCAATCCTCGATTTGCTTTATAGGACTTAAAGAGAAACTTAGTTGAAGCCTACCTAAACTGTGACTTAAGTCGATCAGATATTCGCTTAAGTTGTGGTTTTAGACGACTTAAGTTTATATTTAAACTCATACTAAAATAGCAGCTCTTAATGGCTTAATAAATATCTAGAAACGATTTCAGCATTAATGTATCTTTAGTTTTAGCTTTTAAGTTTAAACTACAATGCGACTATTTTTATATCGATAGATAATTTTTGATATGTTTATAGCTAAAAGGCTTAGAATCATTATTTCAGCACTGGTTTAAGCTAAAAGTTAGTTTAAGCTAGCTTAAATTCTTCTTCTTCTTTTTCATTCCCTGAAGTACCATTACGGTGTCGGGTAAATTAAAATTTAATTTTAGCAAAGTTGGCTGAAGTCTTCGTTAAAATCAGCTTAAGTCTCTTTTAACTTAAACATGTACCACCGTCCTTTATTAATTTCTGTTGAATTGAAATTAATTTGTAAGTTAAAACTGAGATTGAATTAGAGCTTAAGGGCAGCAAGCCTTTATCTAAATCCTAGTTTAAGCTAGCTTAAATCACTTTGAACTCAAACCAAAGCCTTATTAACCGAAAGCATTCCTAACCAAAAACATGTATAATTTCTGCTGATTTTTTAAGCTAAAACTTAGTTTGGGGGTGGCTTAAATTGATACTTAAGTGCTACAAGCTTTAGTTCAAATCTTAGTTTTTAGCCATCTTAAGTCACTTTCAATTCAAACCTATTCCAAAATACCAGCCCTAATTAATCGAAAATATTGCAAACCTAAAGCATTTATAATTTCTGTTGCTTTATTTAATTTTGTTTAGCTAAAACTTAGCTTAAACTGGCTTAGAGTAGGGTTTAAGTGCCGCAAACCTTGGTTGAAATCCTAGTTTAAGCCAGCTCAAATCGCTTTTAACTTAAACCTGTAGGAAAACATAGGTCCTTGGGTCTCTATTAATGGAAAATATTGCTTTGGTTTAAATCCTAGTTTAATCCAGCTTAAGACATTTTTAACTTAAACCTGTTCTAAAACGTTGACCTTTATTAATTGAAAATATTGCAAACAAAAACCATGTATAATCATTGGTCAGTCGTAGTAATAAAATTGATTAAAGCATTAGTTTTAAGCTTAAACTTAGGTTAGGGTGTCTTAAATTAGGCCTTAAGGGCAGCAAGCTTTGGTTTAAATCCTAGTTGTACCGAAACTCCCACTCTTATTAATCCAAAATGTACATATCTAGCTTAAGCCTGCTTAAGCCACTTCTAATATAAATTTGTACCGAAACCTCTACCCTTATTAATCGAAAATATTGCAAACCTAAAGCATGTATAGTTTATGTTGATTTAAAATTAGCTTTTAATCTAAAACTTAGCAGCAAACATTGGTTTAAATCCGAGTTTAAAAGCCTGTATCGAAATCCACATTAAAACAAATTAAAAGGATGTGCAATTTACATTGATTAAAAATTAGTATTTTCTGTCGTGCTAATGAATGAAAACCCCCATTCTTATTATTAACAAAGATATGAAACGATGATAATCTGTAACCCAGTCACCAATGACAAATTCTGCGAATTTTATGAAAACAAAGTTATTTTTGCTTCTATTTACATGACGTAGACTTGAATGTTTCATTGCAGATTGTGAATGACTGCGTTTTATCTTATAAGGAATTTAGAAATAAGGAAGTGAAACTATTAACACTTGGTTAGAATTAATTCTAATATGATTAAGTTGTATGCTATTCTATTATTGCACTGAGTTAATTCATTCCTTAAGGAAATAAAGTTTTTAGCAATTTATTGTTACTTTACTTCGAAGCTGAATTTATTATTACGAAGATGGTAGGGCCGGGCCGGCCTTTTCATCCAATGACTTAATTTTTAGATATCTATGGAAGCAACTGTATCAACAAACGACAAAGGTTACCAAGAAAAATATCTGGAAGTTACAGGTAGTTTTTGTTTTGTTACTAAAATAATTAATTTTCCAAGTTGACAATAACAAAATATTCTGCATAAACAAAGCAATTAAACTAATAAATCAAACTAAAGTAAATACCTACAACAATATTTACTAATCAAAATTAGATAGGAATATTACTAAATTATATTAATAAACGTTACCCTAATTTTGCAACTAGTAATTCGGAAATAATTCGAAAGTAACCGGATGTAGGCACTGCAAAATAAGGAAACAACTGCATTTAGGTAAAATATCCGATTAATTAACCATCCTAATTCCCCGGCTGCAAAAAGCAATGTTTTAAGCAACAAATCATAAAAACCTATTGGTAACATTTCTGATAGTTTAAACCATTTACGTAAGGTCCGAAATTCTTTAGTGATAATGGTGATGTAAATCAGTTTCCAGGAATACGTCGTAGTCAGTTTCGTATTCTTTGGGAATGCGTAATCCCCAACAAAACAAAAAAAATGCTCTTATTTTTATAAAATCAAAAGTATGTTATCAATCAAGTGTTTACAAAGTCACTGGACTTGGATTTAGCAAGGATTTGATGGGTTACATGCAGAATCACACGTAGCCCTCATTTTCTTTATGTTCACAAGAAAATATTAAAATGTGGTGTTATTATGATTACTGATACTGAAATTATACCTTTCAGGAAGCAAACAATGTCTCATTGTTCGTGTTTTGGTCACATTCGCAGTGTTAATGTAATAATTAATTTATGGATTGTTCCCAAAGGCCATAACAAGCTTTTGCAATATTGCAGAAGGGAATGTGTTTAAGCGATTTAAAATTTGTAAATCAAAAGGTTTTTCCCATTTAGTAACAATTTATATCCAGAAACATCAGAATAATTTCACTAAAAAAAATCTTATGTAAATATCGACAATTACGAAATTTGCAGATAGCATTATATGAAGCAATATAATCCAGAAAAAAATGATAAAACGTTTAGCAACACAGTAATACTTTTTGAACGTTTGTGCAAATGTTAAAATACAGTAATACCTAAAACACTTATTTCGTACATACAACCGCAGGAAAACAAAGTAGATGTGTATTAAATTTGCACATAATCTAGAAACCTAGACTATTTCAAATTCTGTTTGTGAAATTACACATCCTGAGGGTAATAAATTAGCTAAGAGTTTGCACGTAGCTCTTGAATAAACTTAGTTAATTTATGCTAAATGTCCAAGGAATTAATGTTAACACTGCTACACATCAAAAACTAACAAATTTTGCTTTATAAAATCCGCACAAGGTTTAAAGCTTTTTTCTACACCTATTTAATTATATTGCAATTATTAGCATTTTTTTTGTGAAAAATAGTACCTATAATTCACTGCAGTGAATTATGAATCCATAATTCACTGCAGCTAATCCAATCATATTTTAAATCGCCCGCGATCAACTCAGATGATTTGTGCCACTCGCCTGACGGCTCGTGGGCTCAAACGTCATCTTCGTGAATAATGGCTGTCATAATCGCTCATATAATAATATACTATAACAACTTAAATTTCTAAATAAAACTTTTATACAGTCTTCGTTGTCAGTTGTCTTATAAATAAATAGGTTTTTGATTAACTTTTTAAGATATGTGTTTAGTCTAGCTATAAATGCTTTTGTTTAAAAGTTTTGTTTAGGGTTGGTATTTCAGTGTAGTTTAAGGGGTTAAGCTTAGCGCGACTTAACTTAGGCCACAGCCTACTTAAGCTAAACTTTAATTCAAAAGGCCCTGGGACTCGGCTTTTTACTTCCTGTGAATTTAATTTTCAGTTATTTAGAATGGGAAAACAATTGTATTAACAGTGATTGCCACGGAAGATGTCTGAAAGTTATATTTAAAAGGAAATGAAAAATTACAAATTTTCATTGTATTTCTGTGGCTACTTAAGTGGTGGTGCAAATGGTCCAAAATGCTTACTGCTAGAATTAAGTTTACGATCTGACAATGGAAATTATTTACTTAACACTTTATGTTTAAAAAATATTAAATAATTGTGAAATTCGTTAAGATAACTTTGCATGAGGAAATGTAAATATTTTGTTTAAATAAATTATCCGTGATCTCAGTAAAAATAAATTAAAAAAATATTTTAAGTGTTTAAAATTAAAAAAAGCTTTGATGTAAGTGCTAATAGTTGCTATACAATTTAACGCAAATGCGCAGCACATTTAAGTGGTTTTATTAATAAAAATAATCAACTAGAAATAAGACAAATAAAAATATCACAATCATAGTTTATCAAAAACCAGTATTTACGTAATTTTATACAGTATTAATGAATTGAAATGTATTTTATTTATACGATATCACAGCTTTGGAATTTTCCATTTTGTGAAGTAACAATTTTGATTAACATTGTAATAAAAAATATTTAAAATTTGTTTTATTTCTAACAGTTTTAATTAATTTTGGTGGTTTTTATTTAATGTTTACTTATTTCTCTATGCAGAAATTTTCTAAAAAAATCAGTCATTAAAAATAGTAATGCAAAAGTCGAACAAGAACTTTAGAATAAACTTTTAATGGACTTATTTAAAAATTTTTATTGATTTTACGATGTTTAATATTTTGAAGGCGAATTCGGTGACTTAACATATTGAAATGATATTACTTTTGATTGCGTAAAATGAATTTACGCAGATTTAAAATAATTTCAATTAAAAATGTAATATAAAACAAAAATATAGATAGTTAGGGTAAAATAAGTTAATTATTAAGAATGTTGTAATATTGTAAATAAATTAACTTAGCTAGAAAAATACGATTCAGAATGAAAAGAAAAGAAGAAAGGATTTTTCTCATTAGCAGAGGAAAGATCAGAGATTCAGAGAACCAGGGAACACGTATTTTCCTTTTTCAGATCGAAAATATTATAAACTAAGCGATTTAAAATAAGTATATGGTTGCTAATGGTAATTGGAAGAGTGTCCTGTTAAACTGGATACACAATATTGGATAATAAAGCTAATGGAAAGTGAATTGTATTAATTATATGGATATTAATGGTAATTGGAAGAGTGTCCTGTTAAATTGGATAGTGAATATTGGTTATTAAAATACTTTTAAAAGATTGCTGATTGGTACCTAAACTTGGAGTTTGGATTTTGTATTGAGTGAGCGCATTTTAAAATATTAGGTCCAATACTTATAGATTAAGAGTGATAAGTTTAAATATAAAAACTTAGTTAGGGAAGATAGGGAAATAAAATTTATAAAAAAAATTGTCAATAAATCTGCATAAAGTTATTAGAATTATTATTGAACAAGAAAGGAACCTCTTTAACGACCCTAAAAATCGCTGAGCTAACCGAGGTATCATAAGTAAGCGATTGTAATTTAGAGCATTTTGGCGTTGTTGGTTCTTAACAATTTGAGATAATTTTGTAATATCTTTACAATATTAAAGAAAAGAAAAAATGTGGAAGTTCTTAAACCCAATAGAAATAGTTAGATTAATCCATTGCCAGAGGTAGATTGCATTGTCCAATAATAAATCTCTTTAGCTTTGTTGTTCAGCATTATTTATATTGCATTGTGGCTTAGAAATATTTGTAAAAGATACTTAAAAATGAGAACAACCTCTTTGAAATAATTAAGGTAGTTTACAGTATTTTCAAAAACAAACGAAAATACTGGAAATATAAAATATGTTCATACTGAAAGCAATATAAACAATTTTTGTTTGAAATTGCTGTGGAAGGTACAAAATAAAGCAATTTTTATTTAAGATGTTATTTATCGGGGAAAAATAAGATTGAAATAAAAAAAAATTGGACAGTCACATTTCTATTCTACAGAACACGACTGAGTTTCTTAATTTAAGAAGCCAAGAAGCTGTTCGTTGATGCTAAACAAGAATTTTAAGAAAACCAAAGCTTATAAATCCTTTTGGTTATGATTGCAGTACCGAAAATGCTTTTATGTTTCAAATATTTAAGTTTATTGACCTTAATCAACTATTTATAGTTAATTTTAACATTAAGTCATAGAAGTGTAATTAATTTTAGTCAAAACTCGCATCAGATTTGTTCTGAAAACGATTGCTAACTGATATCAAAAGAGCTCTAAAGATTAAAAATGAAATTATTAACAAGTAAATAAATAAATGAAACTTTAATAATATCGACGAAAAATACAAAAATTATTAATTTTGTTAGCTTTGCGACTATGACTTCTTAGTTATTTCATCGAAAGATGAGGCTATCAATTTTTTTGAACCTTTGGGGGCAAGCTTTTTATCTAGAAATCTTTCCATGCAGAACATTGTGTTCATCTAACTAAATTAGGGGAACCTACAAGATTTAATCTAACACAAAACTGCCAATTTTTTGGGGGATAAGAGCATTTTCAGCACTTACTACAAAGAATTCACAGCAGAAGGAAACGGTTTGATGAAATTAACTCATTTAAAATCAAAATATAAAAAATTATAAAATCACCCAGAAGGCTTTATTCATAAATCCAACGTTAAAAATATCCACTTTACTAAATTTGGTTTTTATTAATCCTAATTTACTTTAAACTAGTGCAACCTACAAGATTTAATTTTACACAAAACTGTCTTTTGCTAACTTTTGTTGGGGAAAGACGATTTTCAGCTTTTACTACATAAAATTCACAGCAAAAGAAAAGAATTTGATGAAATTAACTTATACAAAAATAAAAATATAAAAATGATAAAAGCACTCAGCAAGTGTCATTCATAAATCCAATATACGGAAATAAATTCTAAAATATCCATGTTGCTAAATCTAAATCATTATTTACTTTAAATCAGAGAAACCCACAAGATTTAATCTCACAAAGAACCGTTTTTGCCAAATTTTCTTGGGGAAAACGACTTTCAGCATTTACCAGATAAAATCCACAGCAAAAGGCAATAATTTCATTAAATTAATTAGTATAAACCAAAAATATAAAAATGATAAATCCGCACAGCAAGTGTTATTCATAAATCCGATTTAAAAAATAAATTCTAAAAATATCTATGTTACTAAATTTGGTTTTTATTAAAAGCAGTGTAAGTTTTCAACAAGACAACAAAATATTGATAGATTATTTCCAAACGGCTTGCGATATCTTTGACATGTAGTAATATCTGCGTACTTGTTTTCTTGAACTTTATACATAAAGTTGCTTCACATTTTTAGATTTTATTTATTAAGCGGTGTAATGAAAAACTGAGAGAATCGAGATTATTCTCCAGGTTGGAAACAAAATACTTCATTATCGGTGTTGCAAAACTATTTGTTTTTTTTTAACAAGACAAGGTTTTTCGCAGTTTTTTTGTTAAAATTCGTAGTTGATTTTTGAGCTAATTTGTCAACATAGTCTCAACATAGTTCCATAAAGCCATGTCGAAATTTTGGAGCTACATTTAAAAATTTCACTTTGCTTTAGAGGCAAGTCGCTGTCTTTAAACCTGCATTTAGCTAAAATAATGTAAAATAAAATAAATTTATTCACTTACCTGTAACGATCAAACTTAGCATATTTCTTCCAATCCAAAGGGTTAGATTTATAAGACTTCATAAGATAATGAACTAACTCCACATTTACAGAATCACTTTCAAATACAGTGTGGAGTTCTCTAATTAAATCGTTTAAGGAATTAACAACAGGCAGATTACCCCCAAGTTGTTTGTATAATTTTAACTCGCACACCTCTTCATAGTTGATGTTATGTTCTTCATAATTGCACACTTCCATCTTATTTTTTTCGAAAATAATCGTACGTTCAAGCACTGCGTCTTACTGTACCGAAGGTTTTCAAGATAATCGTGCAAAAGTAAAAGATGAATCAAAACATATATAATTTGATAAGGAGCATATTTTACGACATAAATATCTGAGGTCAATATATGATACCGGTTCAAACTGCTATTTTGACTCTAATGTTTATTGTAATATAAACAAATTCGATTGTCACGTTTTTATATGTTATAATAATTAGTTAAAACTATTCCGTCTTCGCTTGTTAATATTATTATTAAATGCCACTTTTATAAAACCCGAGTAATTTCGCGAAATCTGGTAGTCAACTGAGAAAAAATTCTCTATTTGCTGGTAATTCCTTAAGAATACCGACACAACTATTCAACCAATTTATTTCTCTGAAACAAATTAGTTAAAATAAGTGAAATAGTTTTACTACTTATTTTGTCGACTATGTAATTCATTACTGCTTTATAATGTAGTGAGTAGCTTTCCCAAATGAGGAGGCTTTCTTTGTTCTCCTTCTTGACCATTAAGAGTGCCATAGAATGCATACTTTTTACTTTAACTCTTCGTATTTATTTAAAGAGGAAATTATTAATTACGTTAATTAATAGTCTGTGACTAATAACTGATTTAAAATAACAGTAACAGCAGTTGGCACCTTTAATATAATTTATGAAAGGAGGAAAGGAGGTAAAAAATTTTAAACATTAGAAATGACATCTTTAAGATAAAGAAGCAATTGTTGGTTACGAATTTTAATCTCTTCACGTTTTACTTCTGCCTAAAGGTAAAAATAAATTTCTTTTCCGTATCACTAAATACCTGAGTAATTAGCATGTAGTAATAGGTAAAATTAGATTTGAAGATAATGCAAATAGAATACGCAAAAACTTGAAATATTTCCATTATGATTTGAATGTATTTAAACGTTGTAAAATGAAAGTTCTTTAATTTTAACTGCTAATCTGAGTTAACAGTAAAAATGTAAGTAGGAAACATGTTTCGTTTTAGTTTTATAATTAACAAAAAATATGTTTGTGTCGAAAAGATTCCAGAGGAAGGCAAAATATTGCCAAAAGGTCGAAAAATAGAATTATTTAAATAGCAATATGTTTGAATATGATAATAACCCAAATCTCACAAAACAAAACACAGTTTAACAAATTTAGAGACTATGAAGTATAGGTACAAATTAATAGTTAATAATAAAAATCATTAATTGTAAGAATAAAGTTGTTTTCAGTTTTTTAAAAGTGTAATGCTTTCACTTTTAACGCTTTGATTGTATATAATTATTGTAATGGTATTGTTTTCATTTATATGAACTTGTTTGTTTGTTCATTTATAATACCGGGTGATCAACGGAATTTATAATTAGAGCAGGCTGTGATATTTACCATAAAGTTGGCAACACAGGCTTGCAGTTTGAAATTAAAAATTTTAAGTGTCAGAATTGTGACATTTATTTTTAAAAACGTTTGATATTCAACATAAAATTTTTCTCACTGAAAGTAATTTCAATTTTTTCTTCAAACTTATCATTCTTTTGCTTTTTAGCACACCTATTCGTACTAGTAACAGTTATAGGTTGTAGGAATACCTTTGTCAATCAAAGAATGTTAACATATCCATGTATGTTAATTTGTAGGTGCCTTCTTTTTATTAAAAAAATGCTGTATACAGTGTGTTTCACTTTACATGAAGCCACCTAAATAACTATTTTATTAATACCGCAATTAGTATAAAATTTTTACCAGTGATAGAGGCCATTAAGACGAATGTTTTTTGTAGGAATGCAATTTTTTTAGAGTCCAAATCTAGCCAACTGTGATTAAAATAAAAACTAGCGTTTCAAGTAAAGTCATAGCAGCGATTAAGATAGGGCAGAAAGTATTTAAAAAAGTTGTTGCTAATCACAAAAATACTCCAAATACGAAGTGTCGCTGAAAAATTTCATTTTTTAATTTTCTACATTTTTGTGTGAACTGATTAAAAAATTCCTTATCTCAAATATCAAGTGTGCGATGAACAATTAATCCAATTAAAAATCGTTTGAAACGTCAGCTCACAAAACAATTTACATGGAATTTTTGTTGTTTGATTAGTGATGGCTGAACAACGGTTAAGTATTCCTGAAAATGTAGAAAAATTAAAGTTAAAATTTTTCAGCGAAACTTCATATTTGGAGTATTTTTCGGATTAGCAACAACTTTTTTGCTCTATTTTAATCGCTACTATGACTTTATCTGAAACGCTAGTTTTTATTTTAATCATAGTTGGCTAGATTTGGACTCTGAAAAAATTTCATTCCTACAAAAAAGATTCGCGTTAATTGCCTCTATCGCTGGTAAAAATTTTATACTAATTGCGTTATTAATAAAATAGTTATTTAGGTGGCTTCATGTAAAGTGAAACACACTGTATATGTCGTAAAAATAGGGAGTTTCATAATGCTAGTTTGTTGGTCTTGGATGGCCAGAAATTAAGTATATTTGAAAAATCTATTGGCATACTTGAATTTTAATTAGAAATGTTATTATACTATCGAAGCATTCTATTTAGATAATTTATCACTTTGTGATTGTATGTATTCTTATCGTTGTTTAATTATGTGATCATGACATACACATTCACAAATGGCTGGCCCCAGTATAAAATAAAGTTATTATTATCAATACATTTACTAAATATAAATAACAACTAATTTTTATTTTATTGATGATTTTCAGGGTTTTGGCCCATTATTGTCAAAATTCGGCATGCTAATCATGATATCGTGATTTGGGAGATCAAATCATGAGTTCTCATACAAAATCTGGCCTTCGTCCTGAATATGTAAATATCTTGTGATGATAGCAGATACGTGAAAAGTTTAGTGTAAAATCAGATTTGAAAGGTCATGGACGTGTGGCTACCCGAGAAAATGAAAAAAGAATTAAAAATATAACATCAAAGTTTATGGACTTATAAAAATTCTTGTTTTCTGTGAGCCTTCAAAGTCGTCTTTGAATCTAAAGATGGCAGCAAGTAAGTGAAATTTTCAGTGTAAAATCAGATTATGAAACATTCTAAGTGTTTTGCTACCCAGCAAAACCCAAAAAATTCTAAACATACGTTAAAACTGACGAACTTTTAAATAGTTTTTTTTCAAAGTGGGATATTAAACGTCTCTTGATGACAGCAACTACATAAATCTTTTAGTAGAAAATCAGATTCTGAAAATGAAAATAATTCCTAATACGACATTAAAACTCACACCTTTTTAAAGACTTTTCTTAAGTGGAACTTCAAATTCCGCAATTTTGTGATGTCAATGTTAGTAAGTATGCAATAATTTAGTAAAATTCTCAACGGTCGGCTACCTAACAAGATTCAAAAAAGCCTAAAAAAGCTATAAACTACCTAGATATCATTTCTAAATATGTTGTAAAGGATTGTTATGACGAGTTTGACATTTTAATTTTATATGTACATACTAAGTTTGAAGGCTGTTTTGAATATATTGCGCCTAAAGTTATTAATAATCACCAAAATATATTTAATGAAACCAGTACTTCGAAATTTCGTTGTAAGTTGAAAAGCTTCTTGTTTAACATTCAAAGTCAAACCAATGTATAGCATGTCATAGCATTTTTGTATTTTAAGTCACAATGTATTTTCAGGGGAAAGTGAAAAACGGCGTTGCCGAACTTTCTCCTTTGAGCATGTATTTCTTTTGCTTTTATTATTTCTTTTATTTTATTTTATTTCAATATGTATGTATTTTATTTTATTTCATATTTAGTCTTATTTTTATGTTTCTTTCGTGTATTATGCTCAATAAACATTATTATTATTATTATTATTATATTTCATTTCAGCAATTGGTGGCGAAAATCCCAATATATGTATACCTAAATATAAAAAAATCATTTCTAAAGTTCCGTTTCAAACTTCAGAATCCTTTGAGGCCACGATTACAGGCAAGAATCTAACATTTTAGTGTAATATCAGATGCAATAAATACATCGCTTTTGTGCAAAAAAGAAGTGTCTAAGAAAGCGAAAAAGAAAGTATACAACTCGCTATATACAGTGTGTCACAAATTCAATCCCCATCATTAGGATCTCGGAAACTATAAAAGCTACAAAGTTGGTTAAATAAGGAAAGTTTTAGGAATTTTAATGCATTTCATATCCGTTGAAAAATCACAGCAGCCAACTTTGACCGTTTTTGAGATATCTTGGAAAGTATTAAGTTATTAGTTTCAAGACTTGTACATTGTGAAGGCACTTTTTTACGGAGAATCGGGTGTTTCAATATGTTTATATTTATGACGTTTTGTTTCTATTCTATGAACAACTACTTTTGATTTTCATATATGGACACCATATTGAATTTTTTCGTAACTAAACTAAGCTCTTTCTCGTTTTTTCAACAATGTGTCACACGTACGCGTGACACATCGTTGAAAAGAGAAAAAAGAGCTGAATTTAGTTATGACAAAATTCAATATGGCGCCTAAATGAAAATCAAAAGTAGTTGTTCATAGAATAGAAACAAAGCGTCATAAACATAAACATATTGTACCAGCCGATTCTCCGTAAAAAAGTGCCTTCATAATGTACAAGTCTTGAAACTAATAACTTAATACTTTCCGAGATATTTTGGAAAACAGAAAACTCTAAATTTCGGTTTTTCCAAGATATCTCGAAAATGGTAAAAGTTGGCTGTATTTTCTCAACGGATATGAAATGAGCATTAAAATTCCTAAAACTTTCCCTATTTAACCAACTTTGTAGCTTTTATAGTTTCCGAGATCCTAATGGTGGGGATTGAATTTGGGACACATTGTATACTCGTATACCAGTGCTCACATACGGAAGCGAATCCCGGGTGACTTCAGAACAAAATAAATCGAGAATTCAAGCTACATAAATGAGGTATCTACGGAAAATTAAAGGGGTTACCAGGCGAGATCCAGTCAGAAATGAGGATATCAGGCAGCGCGAGTGAAACTTCTGTTGAGACTCATCGAGAACAGTCAGCTACGATGTTTTGGACACTTGGTCAGAATGGACGGAAATAGGCTGCCGAAGAGTGTGTGGGAGTGCAAAACCATAGGAGGAAAGAAAAATGGGAGGCCAAGGAAAACATGGGACTACAAAGTACAACACGTTCTGAGAACTAGAGGAATGGAATGGAACCAGGCGCGATTGATAGTAGTGGAGAGAAAGCAATGGAGAGCAGCGCATCTTGGCGGATAGCGAAAAGGTGCCTCTAAACCCTTACACCGATTACGGTAAAAGAAGGGCCAACGATTAAGTATGTACGTATGTATCAGATTTTGAAATATTCTATACGTTTGGCTACCCAAGGAAATTAAAAAACAATAATAAAATACAACGTTAAATCTGGCATTTCAAAAATCTCGAATGGGCTTTAATATCTAATCTAATCTTTTAATAATAAATTATTATATATTTAAACAACTGAACTTTAAGTTGGCAGAGTTTTTGCATGTTATAACATCTAACAAAATTTCTGATTTGGACAGGAACAATTTTAACAAATAATCTGTTTAAAAATTTCGGAACTATAATGGTTAAATTATAAAACTTAGATTAGAAAAAAATCTTTTTCTGGTAAAGTGTGTTAATTCTCACAATTTTACTAACTGAAGAAAGAAAGAAGCCTTATAAATAGGAAAAATTTTTAAATACTAATTTTTGATGTTATATTTGAGATACCTAGCTTAAACAAAGGCATACCAAAAATATCTAAAAAGAGCAACTTTTCGAGAAAAAATACAAACTTCGATGTTTCTGTATACTTTATGCCATGAAAAATTGATTATTTTAATATAATGTGTAGAGAAATATTCTGAGCGAGGCCAGGTAAAATTTTGAATACGGAAGAAGCATGACATCTTTCGGATACGAAGTAATATATGTCAAATAATGTAAGCTATTTTTTTCAAGGCAAAATAAAAATGGCAAATTTATTTAAGAACTTGTTACTTAACAAGTGCATACTACTGTATTAAACAACTGGATGACGTTAAATACGTGTTATTAAACACTTAATATAATGATAAAAATATTTGGTATTGATTTTAAGTATTTTTATGCCTTCCGAGTGGAATTATTAAAACTATAAAAGGGTATTAAGAAACCAAATACGTATTTGGATACCAAAGTCGCCATTCTCACTGAAAAGCTTCCTTGGCAAAGTTGATTCGAGTTAGCTTCTGAAAATTATCTCTTCTCCAGAGTTCAACAGCAAAGTAGGCTGAGACAGAAATCCGGAAGATATACTCTTCAACAAGTTTTCAGAGCAAGTCTTTCTGAAAAACACGATACAGTCCTTTGAAACACAAATTCATTCATGCATTGGGGGATCCAAAATAATTTCCAATTCTAATGCAGAAAATTGTTTTTGAAGTATCTTTCTGTATGTTAATGAATATTAAATTCTGAAATGAAACAAGACATGAGGAAAAACATACCTTTATTTTGTTTTAAATTGTTGCTTCTGGGTTTCGGATAAACTTTTGGCTTAGGTCACTAGATAATGTAGTTAGTTTTGTAATCAGGGACTTTTGCTACTGTGACCTGTTACAATGACTAATGTAATCTATTAAAGTTAGGATCTTAATTATTTTAAGAGATCACTATACATATCTGTGTTTTTGTTTTTAATCAATTTACCAACATGTGATATAGCGCGAATTCGTTTATTATTATTATCTATTACAGAAGCGCACATCATAAATTGTATGTTTCCAGAATATTGCTAGCGAGTCGATAACTGTATCTGTAACAAGAAAGTATTTTTATTTTTCATATTATTATGATGACATTTTAGCGATAATTTTAATCGCTGCATGGAGTTTGACCATTTTTTTCTCTGGAAAATTGGAGAAAAGAGAAAGCTAAGCTTAATTAGTGAGCATTCTAAAATAACATGTACGATTATTGAACATGAAGTCTGAATTAGCATATCTGTAAACCGAGTAATGCTTACAGATTTCGTCGAACCGACATTAAAATGAACAGTTCTTCGATTGACTTTGATAATTCCCTTATTTTTGAATTTCCAAAAAGGGCATTCTTTTTCAAAAATTTAAATTTTATTTAACAAAATTATTCCAAATAAAGAGAATCTCAAATAAAAAACTAAATTAAAAAAATCAAACAATTGTTTTAATAGAGTGTAATTATAGCTATTTTTCTAACACTAATATCTTATACTGTTTCTATGGTGCATAAGAGCTCACTTGTTATGTTTCCTTTAAAATACGCTTTCTCTATAAAATACGTCGTCAATGACAACGTATTTTATAGGTCTTTAAATACGTCGTTGCCTAGCAATCTTCGCATTTTGTGTATTATGACGCGTCTCAAATAATAATTTATTAAAATTTCTAATAATATATTAGTGAAAAAAAATGTCTGATATTAGTGTTAGAAAAAATCTTGAAGACAACTCGTGTTTTACAGTTTAAAAATCTCGGTCTATCAAATCCTCGGCTCACTTCGTTCGCTCGGATTTGAACTACGACCTTGATTTTTAAACCTTCTATAAAACACTTGTTGTCTTAATAGCTATAAGACAACAAGTGTTTTATAGAAGGTTTAAAAATCAAGGTCGTAGTTCCAATCCGAGCGAACGAAGTGAGCCGAGGATTTGACAGACCGAGATTTTTAAACTATAAAACACGAGTTGTCTTCAAGATTTTTTCTAACACTAATATCAGACATTTTCTTTCACTAATATATTATTAGAAATTTTACTAAATTATTATTTGAGACGCGTTATAATACACAAAATGCGAAGATTGCTAGGCAACTACGTATTTAAAGGAAACATAACAAGTGAGCTCTTATGCACCATAGAAACAGTATAAGATATTAGTGTTAGAAAAATTTATTTAGTTAAATTAAAACAAGCAACTGTTCAATGGAACCCTCTTACCGTTAGGCACCCTTGTATTTGTCTTCTAAATTCTTCGTAATACAGACTCCAACAGTTCTTCATTTACAGTAAGCAACCGTTCCTACAAGTTGTCGTTTGAAGTATTTGCATAACTTTTTACGTTAGGTGAGCCTACAAAAGAAAATCTAAAGGGGACCGTTTCCATGATTGCGCAGAATAAGGTCAAATGGTCTATAGTGACCGATCTATATATCCAAAAAATTGTTATTAAACCAACTTCCATCGGTAATTGCGGAATAAGTATACGGAAAATCTTTTGTTCAAAAGCCAGTTTTCTTCTAAATACTAAATTACTTATAATCTCATCTGTGACATTTTAGGGGAAGCAAAATTTTTGAACTTTTAATTATTTTGAAAATTCAAAGACAAAAAAGTTCACAAGAGTAAGCTACCCCGTCCAGGGACACACTGTATACCCTTTTGCTTGATGTAAATGATAACTGTAACTTATGAAGAACATTTTACATTAATTGATTAATTTGATGTAATCTTTAAGTAGTTGTTGCTATTCGATTTTTTGTTATATTTGTTTTGTTTAAAACACTTCAACTTAGATAACAACATTAAAATGATTAAATTTAGAAAAGTTATCAGTTTCATAATAAGTTAAGTTTGTATAATTAGGTCAGGTGAGAAAACTAGGCTGTTTAGCACGATAATAGCCTGTACCAGGGGTGCCCCTTGACAAAATTCTACTCGAGTAGTGTTAATAATGACCGTAGTAGTAAATGTAAGTTGAGATGTAAGGTATTAAAGGAAATACATAGATAAAACAACAGAAAATAGAACCTAATACGTAAAATTTGAGACGGGTAAATTTACTTTGTCATGAGGGTATGTTGTCGAACTTTCGAAGATGATTCAGACCCCTAAATCCGTGATGATGGTATCAGAAGTCAGATCTAAATTAAAAGTATGCATACGGCTAATGAATGGGAAAATTATTACTATTATACAATACAATGAAAATTTTTGTACAAAAAATGGTGAATTTAAGACATACTTCAGGAACGATATTAAAATAATGGGTCTGTGTGAATTATTTATTACTTAACAATTAAAAACTCAGCAACGATTAACAAACTTATGCATTAATAAAAACGGCAAAACAAAAATAACATTAAAATTACATACATTTTTATATATTTTTTGTAGCTATGATCATGAGCAGGCTGCTCTCAATCTGCTCCACATATCCAGTTTTTGGGATATTCGAGTAGCCTACGCATCTCGAAAGTCCAGGGCCATAGCCAAGGGGGGGGGGCCAGGGGGATATCAGTGCCCCCTGTGGCTTTTAGAGACCCCCCTGAGCAAAATAAAACATTCTACGAGGATGTATTGATATCTAGTTAGCCTAGACCGCTTCCATGGATAAGCAAAATATTGCGATACCATAGCAACGAACAGTAACTTATTAGAAGTGTCAGTGTAAAGTTTCACGTCAAAAAGTCAAACCAGTTTTGCGCAATAAAATTTCAAAAAAAGGATGTCGACCGAAAATGTGAAAATCGAAAAATTGGAGTATCGAGCCATCATCAAATACCTGTATTTGAAGGGGTTAAGAGGTAAGCAGATTTACGAAGATATGCTTAATACCCTTGGCGATCAATGTCCTTCGTATGCGACCGTAAAAAATTGATTGCAAGCTTCAAAAGAGGTAAATTTTCCATTGAAGATGAAGAGCGATCGGGTAGGCCAGTTTCTGTGTCCGTCCCCGAAAATATCATGATTGATTATCTGGATAAGGGTAGAACAATAACTGGGGATTACTATTCGACGTTACTGACCACTCTACGAGAAAAAATTAAGGAGAAAAGACGCGGAAGGTTGTCCAAAAGTGTTTTGTTTTTGCAGGACAATGCCTCTGCACACAAATCGCATGTTGCCATGCAAACAATTCGTGATTTGGGGTTCAAATTACTGGAACACCCCCCTTATTCACCAGATCTGGCTCCGTCCGACTATTATCTCTTTCCTCAACTGAAAAAAAGTTTAAAAGGTCGTAAATTTTCTTCCAACGAAGAGGTTATAGAAGCTGTGGAGGCTTGGTTTGCAGAGCAAGATAAAACTTTTTTTTTGAAAGGTCTAGAGGCGTTGCAGGTTCGGTGTAATAAATGTATTAAATTAAGAGGAGAATATGTCGAATAATAAAATATTTTGACTTTCAAATTTTGTTTGCTTCTATAGTAGGCTAAGAATTTTTCAATACGTCCTCGTACATATCTATTGATCTTATCGGGACAAATTGTTAAACAATTCTTGTTTTTAAAATTTAAGAAATTATTGAAAATTATGAAATGATTTTTCCTAATTACGTATATGTACCTACTTTTACCGACTGCCTTAGTGTACAAGGTGGTCCAAATTGGACACTTTTGATAGGAAACACCAATTTCTAGAGGAGCTAGAAAAAAACTAACCTACATGTTACGAGCTCGATTTTTGTGAGAAAGTGAATGCCGAAAACCGCACATCGATGTCTTGAACTGTTTAGGAGATATAGGGTGGTTTTCAATTTTGTGCATTTTTGACCCACCCCCGTAACTTATTTATTTATGAATATTTTTTGTTTCTGTAAAAACATTCTTAAGGCACTTTTTTTAAAGGAATCCAATGGTGTCCCAAGTTTTTTTGTAAAAAGAATGGTTTTGAAGATATGAATAAACTTGTATTTTTTCTTATGGACTACCCTATATATTTTTGCATATTCTTTTCCTAAATATATAAAATACTTGCTACTTTCCTTTTTAAACATTTATTTTATAACAGCTGTAAGTTTATTTCGTTTTATTGTTCAACATGGCACTCTAGATTAACAAAATTCATCTTATACTATTTTAGAAACAGCAATAAGAAAAAATACAAGTTTATGTCATAGCTTCAAAACCATTCTTTTTACAAAAAAACTTGGGACACCATTGGATTCCTTTAAAAAAAGTGCATTAAGAATGTTTTTACAGAAACAAAAAATATTCATAAATAAATAAGTTGCGGGGGTGGGTCAAAAATGCACAAAATTGAAAACCACCCTATATCTTCTAAACAGTTCAAGATATCGATGTGGGGTTTTCGGCATTCACTTTCTCACAAAAATCGAGCTCGTAACATGTAGGTTAGTTTTTTTCTAGCTCCTCTAGAAATTGGTGTTTCCTATCAAAAGTGTCCAATTTGGACCACCCTGTACATTAGAAATTATAGGTTTAATTTTTTAACTTTATTAAGTTTTGAAAAGAACCGAACAATGAAATTGGATTTAGATATGTTTTTAAGAAAGCTCCATGACAAAAAGCTCAGGAAGTTACAATTATTTTAAAAATTGTATTTAATATACAGGGTGTAATAAAAATGGTGGGCTGACTATACACAGGCGGCTTCTACGACTAAAAATAAGGAAAAAAGTTCTTATAAATAAGAGTTCGAAAATACTTCCTTTTCGAGATACAGGGTGTCCAAAAAATAAGTTTCTTTTTTAAATATATCGAAAACGATTTAAGATATTAAATTGAGCTTTCGTATGCACTATACTGGCAAGAAGAGACTCTTTTTCGATCCAACTAGTTTTGACCATTCCAGCAGTGGCGTGCGTGACAGCAAAAAAATAAATAATTCTGACGAAAAAAATAGTACGCCACTGCTTTTTTTCAAAATAGGTATTTGTTTCTTAATCGGCAACCAATCCTAAAAAGAAAAGGACTCTTGAGTTTTTCTGGTAAGACAAACCGTTTTCGAGTAATAATCGAAAAAAGAACTCGAGAGGCCCGTAACGCACGCCACTGCTCGAATTGTCAAAACTAGTTGGATCGAAAAATAGTCTCTTCATGCCACTATAGTGCATACCAAAGCTCAATTTAATATCTTAAATCGTTTTCAAGATATTTAAAAAAAACTTATTTTTTTGGACACCCTGTACCTCGAAAAGGAAATACTTTTGGACCCTTATTTATAGGAACTTTTTTCTTTATTTTTAGTCGTAGAAGCCGCCTGTGTATAGTCAGCACACCATTTTTGTTACACCCTGTATATTCTCATTTTTAACTATTTTCTTTAAATAGTACTTTTGATATGATACGCGTATATGACCTATAAGAATATAACTATGTTAATGTATGTATATTGTATATGTAAGATACTTATAGTTATAATTATTTTTATTTAGCGGTTTAAGATTATAGTTTTTTTTATTAATGTTCTTAATTAAATATACCATACATAGGGCGGGTTGCACAAACATGATTTAACAGCTTGGTTAAATTAATCATTCGTTAAAGTGAACAAAATCGAATCAAAATTCAAATGCATATGGCAAATAACACATCAGTAAACAAAAAATGATGCTCTTTTGTCAACTTTGATCATTCGTTAATTTAACAAGAGCTTTGTGCAACCGGCCCATAGTATTTTTTTATTTTTATTTTACGGCCCCCCCTAACATGACTTTAGCCCCCTCTTAGAAAATAGTCTAGCTACGGCCCTGCGAAAGTCTCAGAATTTTCTCGTTACTTCGAGGTTCTTCGAGAGCCCGGACACAGTTTTCGTTACACTTTTAATATATTATTCAACGAGCGTGTTATGATAGTTATTATTCAACGGAGGTGACGTTTGAGATCGATGCCCAAGTGAATAACAGCGATTGCGCGTTAGTAGAATAATTTACCTTTTAGTACACGTAAAAATGTATAAAATCTGGAATTTACACAGTTTATGACAGCTATCAACAATTTTTTATGTATAAAATATCCACTGTGGATGATTTACCCATACATAGCTGCTACATAATAATACAAGGATTTACAGCTTCGCGATTGGCAGAAAACCGCGAGTAATAGTCATAGAAAAAAAGATAGGGGAATATTTGAAGGTATATAACAGTAAACAAAAGTAATATTGTTAATAAAACAGTCATTAAGTTTTTCTTAAATAAAAGCATCGCTTACTAAAATAGTACTCCTCGGACATGCTAAAGTTAGGAATGCTCGAATCTAGTGGGGTTGTTGTGATGTGTAATTTCTTGTGATACTGATTTTTAATGATAAGTACTGGTTTCACAAGGAAGTACTCAGCATTAATAGATTGTTGTTTATTAAATTATTACCATTCACAAGTAGAACACTGTTATTTTGTAAACAGTCTCATTATTTGGAGATTTATTGTTGGAATTAAAGACTTTGATATTCCGCTATTTACCTGCAAGACTGATATACAGTAGTTTGGCATTCCATTAATCCAATAAAAGTATTAACTACTCCTGAAGAGATTAGGAAAGCTCAACGCAAACATTTTTCTTGGATGTCGAGTCTTTCAGCATTCATTCATTTGTAATCAGGCATCCGACAGGATGACGGTCTGTTTTCAGTTTTAGGCTTCTGGTAGTCCTGGTAATACTTTGCCGATTAGTTGCATGAATTATAAGAAAGTTGATAAAACTTATATTTATAGTTATCAGTTATAGTGATCAAGTAAATGAATTGTAGAAGTAAACAGCTTTTGGGCCACTAAATACGTATTTAGAAAAATGTTTTTATTTCCTTTTTTTTGTAACATTCTATATGTTCAATAAATATATATAATTATTATTTAAAAACGCATTATAATAATATAAACAAATCAGGCATTAAAATGAGGATATAAACATAAACAAAAAAATATCCAGTGTCCCTTACTGTAGTCCATGAAGACTTTTTATTGTAGGCAACTTCAGAAGAAAACATGCCGCGAAACTGATCCCTGAACTAGTTTACAGATTGTAAGAAAGGATAATTGTATGACTTTCACAATAACAAAGTTATTTTCATTTAGTATTTACGTGACGTGAGTTCAATGCCTATGATTTTATGAGAATTTAATCTAAAACAGACAAGGCTACAACAATTTTATCTACGACAATTCATTTGTTTAATATGTATTAACATTTACAGTTGATCTCCCTAACTCGTTGTAAATGTAACTTTTTAATGTTTCTTATAAGAGTAAAATGATTTAAGTAGTGGGGTTTGAAGAAAAGAATTGTTTGAATGACGAATTTCTTGATATATTTTTAAGGGTATATTTGGCTTCGGTTACTAAGCAACTGGTAGTAAAATGCCCATGATAAACTAAAATAAGTTCAAACAAAATAAATACATTTATCAGAAAATCCTGGCCGAAATATAGAATTGTAATTTTTGGTTAATCTAAGAGGAGGAGCAGAACAAAATTGATTTTTGCTGAATTTCAAAAATAAGAAGTCGTTTAAAATAACATTTTTTTTAGGTTTCAGAGCCTAGTTTTGTTGATTTGAAGCTCCTACAATAGGATAATACCCTTTCATATAACTATTACGCATTACTTTAGAAACAGTTTTGTGCTAATTTACGGTGGTGTTAATGAATCAGTTGTCAAGAAATATCTGCCAAAATTGCGATAATCATAAATTATGTACTTGTATCTATCATATCAAGGAAAGCCAAGTATAAATATCAGCATTTCGTAATCAAAATACTAATAGGGCTAGGGGAAGACCCAGCGATATACTTCGGGAATTCAAATATTCTAGAGGCTCGGCTTTGTAACTGATAATTTTTTTAAACCAGAAATTGAAAGAAATATCGATAAAATTAGTTATTTTTAATTGTAAATTTAACACGTACCTAATGATAATTCATTATAGTTAGATTTTTCCCAGTCTACAATATATCCAGTACTTTTTTTGTTGGAAACTAAGAAAAACATGTTAGGAAATTCAATCAAAGTTTAAATGTAATCAGACAATTTCGCAAAGATACTTTTCTACTAAAATTTTTGGAAATTGTTATTTTAAAGTACGTAAACTAGTGTGGCAGGGTGATTTTCACTGGCTTTTACTTTAAATAAAACAAATCTGACGTAATTTTTGATAATTTAGACGAGTTTAGAAATTGTTTAAAAAACACTATACTCCGATATTAGTTTAATATAAACTAAAGCACCTCATTTGGCTCGGTAAATCTTAACAACAATAACGGTATTGGGCTTTGGCCAAGAGGGCCTTTCTCTTTGGGGCCTATGTATCAACACTAATTTGTGATTAATCTGAAATGTTAACGTTCAGAATTCTACCTAGTTTTAAGGAAATCTGCCGAACACTTTCAGGAAAAATTCTTTAGTTTTAAATTAGTATGCGAAGACCTTTTTAAACTACAGAGATTGTATCGTTTGGCTTAAAATTTCCCATTGTTCAGCCTACGAGTATGTTTGAGGAAACTCCTGAAATGTATTGACCTCTCCAATAATTATTTAAATTTGTTTCTTTAATATTAATAGTTTTCGTCAACTAAGAAGTAAATCGTTTTACTTCTCGAAACTTGACTGGAATACTTTATCTTTTCAGAAAAGCCCGGAAAAGTTTGGCCTATATTTGAGAAAACTCCTGAAATTTCCAAAATTTCTTTAAGCTTAATTTTTAAATTAAAAATTACTAATTTGTCTCAGCAAACAAATTTATCGTTGCTCCTTAAAAAATCGTCTGGGCGGTTTCTCTATTTTTTCAGATGACCTCGGAACATTCGGCGTAAAAAACTCGAACTATGTTCGGTAAAACACTTCAATAGTAAATTTTCACAAATCGTTTGAACGCGTTGCTCAGTAAAAATACTAATAATAAAAAGGTAATCGGTTTACTCCTAAAGAATCATCTGAAACTTTCTAGTTTTTCAGATACTCTAAGAACATTAGGCCTGAAATTTCTGATTATGTATAAGAAAAAAACCCCTGAAGACTTTTGAAGTTTCAGAAAATCGTTTAACTTGTTTCTAAATAAAAATATCACAAACCTTTTTACGAAGTTTCTGAAAAATCAGCCGAATTTCTCCGTTTCTTTTCAGGCTACCTAAGTATATTTAATCTGAAAAAACCCATATTTCGGTGAGTAAACTCTTGAAGAGCTTTGAAATTTTCTGAATGTGGTTTTTAAATAACTAATATCTTCTTAGTTAATCGCTGGATTTTAAAGCTTTTATCTGAATTTTCCAATTTTACAAGTAATATTTTGGCATAAAAAGGCTTTGCCTATTTTTAGATTATTGTCTTTTGTTTTCGACCATTCAAAAGGTACTAAATTATAAGCTAAATCTCCTGAAGATTTCGAAATAAGAAGAGATTTAATATCTTCAAATTCACTTTTAAATTGACAAATGAAAAAATAAAACTTGAAAAAGTGGTGTTTCCTTCCTGCAGAATTAATTTCGGAAGTTTGCTTTGATTTTTAGTTAGTTTAAATTTGTGACGATTTTAAGGCTGTAACTCCAGTCGATATTTAAAATTACAACGCTTATAGTAAATAAAACAAAAAATCCCGGAAGAAAAGCAAACTTTCCTTCCTGAAAATTCCACCTCAAAAGTAATATCTCGTTTTTCTGTAGCGCGTTTTTATGCTAATTTCCAGCCGATGCCGATGTATAAAATATTTTTTTTTTAAATTTCAGAATACTAAAAAGAAATGATATAATCTTTCTCCTGAACACTTTTGCCTGAAAACAGCGAGTAATCTTTCAGTCAACAACTTGCAGTATTCAAAAGGTTGATACTCTTTTAATTTTTATTTCCTCAGATCTAGTTGCATCAATTTAACTTGTTTGAGTATCTTGAAACCGTACTTATGAGCCACAGCTTATTATTTAAGTAAAAAGTAAGATAAAAGCCAGAGTTTGTCTTACTACTGGCTACTTCTTCAAAATTTTCATATTAGAAGAAATGTAAAATTTCAGTTATTAGCTTGGTGAAAGCATTTAAATACTAAATTACCTTCAAAATGAAAGGCAGAACATTATTACCGGTTATAAACTATTGAATTTATTTTTAACAGACGCAATGCTCTTCAGGAAGGCAACTTGAGTTTTTGAGTTTTAGCTAAAACTTCAGATTCTGAGAAGAACACAATGTGCAAAGTAAAAAAGACATTTGCGGATCTTTATTTCTTTGTTATGTTTTTGTTATTTGCTTAGATAAGGCAGCAAAGTAGGGAGGGAGATGCAAGGCAAGTTGTAATAACAATAACTATCCTCCGTATCTCTGGTCAGATACCTACTATTTTACAAAGGGCAGGAAGGTGTATCACAATGGGGAGTCGGACTACTTATTAACAAGAGATTGGCGGATAATATTATACAGTATACAGCAAAATCACATAGAATTATATATATCATTATAAAAATATCATCGAAATATAGCCTACAAATAATACAGGTATATGCACCTACCAGCGATTATGATGATGAGGGAGTTGAGAGTTTATATGAAGAATTGACAATATGTATACAGGAGAACCACACTCAATATACCCTAGTGGGAAAGAAAGAAGAAGAAACTGAAACTTGCATAGGAGACTTTGGAATAGATGATAGAAACGAGAGAGGACATATGTTGATTAACTATCTAGAAGGTGAAAATCTCTATGTAATGAATACGTTCTTCAAAAAGAGAAAGAGTAGAAAGTGGATTTGGAGTAGTCCCGGCGGACGTACGAAAAACGAAATAGACTTTATAATATCCTCCCATAAACATATAGTTCAAGATGTTTCTGTTTTGAATAGCATTAATACTGGTAGTGACCATCGTTTAGTTAGATGTAAAGTATATATAAATACAAAATTAGAAAGGATAAGACAAATTCGAAAAACAAACCGATGCAATGAAGGAAGAATAATAACTGAAAACAAAGAAAAATACAAGAAAGAATTGGAAACACAAATTAAAAGAAATGCTATATATGAACAAGACAACTTAGAGAAAAGATGTGAAAAAATAACAAACGCAATGAACAAAGCTGCGAGTAAAATAGGAGGTGTGAAAATGAAAAATGCAAGTAGACTAAGTAAAGAAACCGCCGACATGATGGAAGAACGACGGCAAATGGCTCAACCTCCATCAAGACACACAACAAGATTTACACAACTTAATAGAGAAATTAGAAAAGCAACTAAAAATGATTTAAAATTATGGCATGAAATGAAAATCGAGGAAGCATTAAACGATGGAGGTAAGACTAAAGAATGGAAAAGGCAAAAGGTGCTTGGTAGAGATATTATTACCTCGATAAGAGATGCTAATGGGAACTTAATCACTAATCAAAATAAAATTATAGAAAGAACAGAAGAATTTTATAAACAGCTATACGACTCAAATTTAAGACACGCATTCGCAGATAGAAAAATTACAAACGTGAATTCAGAAGAGATCCCAGATATAGAAATGTTTGAAATTGAAAAGGCATTAAAGACCGTTAAGAACAAAAAAGCAGCCGGAGAAGACGGAATACTACCAGAAATGTTAAAAGAAGGCGGAGAATTGCTTTTAAAACAACTACAAAAGCTCTTTAATGACTGTCTATAAGAAGAAAAGATACCGACAAACTGGAATAATGCGGTTGTGGTGCTTTTACATAAAAAAGGGGATAAAACTAAACTAGAAAACTACAGACCAATTAGTCTCTTGTCACAAGTATACAAGTTGTTTACAAAAATTTTAACTAATAGACTAACAAACAAATAGGACCAATACCAACCACGGGAACAGGCCGGATTTAGGGCACGTTTCGGGACAAACGGCCATCTACAGGTAACAAGAAATTTAATAGAGAAGTCCAAGAGTATAACATGCCATTATATTTGGGCTTCGTGGACTTCGAAAAGGCATTCGACTCTCTTGAACTATACGCCATCTTGAATTCCATACAAAATAGCCGCATATCTATGATCTCATAGGTACACAAATCTGATTCGGAATATACAGTGAGCACGCAAAGGTTGGAATAAATTCGATAAAATCTTTATTGGGCAAGTAAGAAAATAATGCTCGGACACGTCGATTTTCTTTTTTAGATGCGCAATTGTTAGTATACGTATATTTTTTATTACGTCATCCCTCTTCGAGTTATGACGTCATCATCAGTTTTTTTAAATAGCAACACCCTCTTTTGATAATACCTTTAAAAGAGCACATTTTTCTGGGTACAGACGCCAAATTTTGTGGTATGTTACATAACAATATTTTCGAAAAAAACCGTTTTAGAATTCATAACAATGTAATGAAATAACAATAGAAGAAATAATAAATACAACTAAAACCCATTAAATTAAACGTTGAAATTGCATATCATTCACCTCTTGACAATATCCATCTATTGGCGATTCAGAAAATCACGCAAAATCTGTGAATGATGTGGTGACGCGCCATCTTGTTGGTACCATATTGATTCGTCCGGCATTTGGGGATTTTGATTATTTGGATATAGTGCTACAAGCGCGGGAATTATCTGTTGTTGTAAAAAATTCAAATGTTTTTCAGCATTTAATGCGCCGTCAATAAAAAATGGTGCAACAATTGTGGTACTAATTTCTCGAAAATATTGTTATGTAACATACCACAAAATTTGGCGTCTATACGCAGAAAAATGCGCTCTTTTAAATGGTACTATCAAAAGAGGGTATTGCCATTTAAAAAAACTGATGATGACGTCATAACTCGAACAGGGATGACGTAATAAAAAATATACGTATACTAAAAAATGCGCATCTAAAAAACAAAATCGACGTGTCCGAGCATTATTTTCTTACTTGCTCAATAAATATTTTATCGAATTTATTCCAACCTTTACGTGCTCACTGTATATCAAAATGCAACACTAATAGTTAAAACACACGCTGAAACAAACAAAGTAAAAATGTAAAAAGGAGTAAGACAGGGAGACACTATCTCGCCTAAATTGTTCACGCTGTGCCTGGAAGATGTTTTTAAAAATTTTAACGGAATAACAAGCGAGTAAATGTAAATGGCAATATGTTGAACCACTTAAGATTTGCAGACGATGTCCTATTAATTACAGAAAATATCACACATCTACAGGAAATGACAGATTTGCAGGAGAGATCAGGAGAGGTGGGATTAAGAATCAACATTGAAAAAACAAAAATTATGAGTAATGAAGATAATGACAATGACAGTAAGATTAAACTGAACAACAAGGTTATAGAAGAGGTAGATAGTTACATATATTTAGGTCAGAGAATCAGCCTAATAAAATCAAATCAAGAAGAAGAAATAAACCGCAGAATCCAATTAAGTTGGGCAGCATTTAGTAACTGGAAAGAAGTCTTCAGAAGCAAAATGGACCAAAAAATAAAAACAAAATTGTTTAACCAGAATATTCTGCCTGTCTTGACTTACGGTGCAGAGACCTGGACACTAACGAAGAAAAATAAAGAAAAATTAAGTAAAGCACAAAGAGCTATGGAAAGGACAATGATAGGAGTATCGTTAAGAGATCGAAAAAGAAATGAATGGATAAGATCAATAACAAAGGTAGAAGACGTAATGGAAAAAAATATTAAAACTAAAATGGCGATGGGCGCCATGGGCGGGTCACGTGACGAGGTTAGAAGCCGATAGATGGACGAAGATGGTAATGCAGTGGAGGCCTATAGACAAGGAAAAAGATCGAGAGGAAGACCTCCCATGAGGTGGACCGATGACATTAAAAGAGTGGCCAACTACAACTGGATACAAAAAGCGCAAAATAGACAAAAATGGCATTCACTTGGAGAGGCCTACATCCAAAATGGATTGATATAGGCGATGATGATGATGATCCTCCGTATACCTTCCCTATGATGCCAATCCTCTACCAGGTCCAGAACTGAAAGAAGTGTTGTCTTTCTCTGAGGCCAACCACCTCCAACTACTGGCAGACATATCTGGTAAGTAATGACTTACAGTTAATTAACAGACATAATGAGCCTATTTTTGTAACTCAGTATCGGAAAGAAGTTATTGATATAACTCTGGCTACAGACGAGCTGCAAAACAGAGCTATGCAATGGCACGTGTCTAATGAACATTAATGACCGTTCACAGGCACATTGAATATCTACTAGTAGGTTCCGAAAAGGAAACTGTAACCTATTGACATCCCAAGATTGATTGGGCTTATTACAAGTACGACCTTTGTGGAGGTTATCCCGAGTCAAAATTCAAATTTAAACTACTGCTGATATTGAGCTGATTGTGGAACAAATAAATGACGCCACATTAACCTCATATGAGTATAACTTGTCCAGTAGTGACAAGGCAGAACATGAAGGTTGTCTGGTAGAACGAATACCTGCTAAACATAAGGAAGAAGACGACCGGGGAGTGGGGCCAGCTCTAACCGACTACAATAAAGCTCTAAGAAAAGCCAAAACCAGCTCGTGGAGGAATTTCCGTGGGGATGTTGAAAACACAACCCAAACGGCAAGCCTCCACAGAGTTCTATCAAAGGACCCTTCAACTCCAGTTGGGAACATGCTAAAACTAACAAGAGAGTACGCGTCCAGCGAAAGCGAAACACTGGAAACGCTCCTATAGACGCATTTTCCAGGACCACTAGCTGATGATCAGGCTGAGACAGAACAGCCAGTGCTTATCGGCTTTGTAGAGAAACCTACGAGGGACGATTGGGGAGGCTAGAAAAGTAATTACTTACAATAATATATGCTGGGCTGTAAAATACGCTCTGTAGACTATTTGAAGAAGAGGAGGAAGGTGGTGAGTGTGATGGCGGACGCTGTAGACGTGTGTGAGGAAGCTCGTACAGTTTTAGTTAGCGTAACTGAAAGAAGTGGTAATTTACATAGTGACCTGAGGCAGGATATTCTAAAATCGGTGAGTGCATTGAGAAAAATAACAAATGGACTCAGAGAACAATGCGAAATTGCGAAATTAAGACACAAGAAATTAAGAATCTAGAAGGTCAGCTGAAAACAATTTCACAAACCAAACCAGCAGGGCCATGAAAGTTGGAAACTGTATTCAGAAACTGTTAAAAGAAATCTGGCCGGTAAGGTAGAGCTAACAAATTACAAAATATGTATTAAATCTAAAAGTAACCAGAAAACAGATGATATAAAGTCTACAATCAAAAGAAATGTAAACCTGACTGAACTAAAGGTAGCAGTTGCTTCTCTTAAAATCACGAAAGATGGAAGAGTTGAAATAAGTACTTACAGTAAAAATGAAGTAGAGTTGTTAAAAAATCTATAAACCAAAAATGAATTAGAGGTTTACTCACCAAAATTAAGAAACCCAACATTAATTATTTTTAATATTCCTGAAGAAATTGAGAAAGAAAATGCTTCCGATATTATAAACGCACAAAATCCAGAGCTAAGACATAAATAATTAGGCTTTATGGACTTGCCAAATTTATTGGCCTCGCTCACTTCGTTCGCTCGACCATAAACTTTTTGGCGCGTCCATAAAGACCTACATTATGTACTCGTTACATAAATAGCTATTACAGAAAATCGTATTCTCTGTAACTTTTATTAATAACGTTTTTTACGTAACATTAATAATAAAAAAAGTTGTACGCCCTTAATTTTTTGTCTTCTCCGGCTTATTTACTATACTTTTTTTATTATTAATGCTATGTAAAAAAGTTATAAGAAATATGGAAGAAAGCCATATTAATACCTATAATAAAACCCGGAAAGGCGAATACAAATGACCCATCAAAATTTCACCCGATTAGTTTATTAAATATTGGAGGCAAAGTCTTAGAAAAATTACTGATAGGTAGAATAATGCACTACATGCACAGGAACAAACTAATGAACCCGAACCAATTTGAATTCAAACCACAAGCAGGTACAATAGATGTACTTATGACATTGAAGACATTTGTTAAGAACAGTCTGTTTCAAAAGAATGACGTTGTACCTAGTAATTAGTTTAGAAGTCAAAGGTGCTTTCGACGCCGTATGGCAGTGTTTCTCAATCTTTTTTTTCTCGTGGAACACTTTTAAATATTTGAAAAGTTTGACGGCACACTAAAATTGATCTTTCACGGTGTGAGTATTTCTTATTGGGCTACATGAAAGCTCAGGTTTACGTAGAAAAACCACGGACTCTTGAAGCTCTTTCGGAAGCCATAACTCGAGAACAACAACAAACAATTCCTGGACAAGAACGGTCGCCACTTGGATGGAGTCATTTTTCACACCAGAATTATATTCTTTTGGTTTGTGCTTTATGTTTCTTAAATGGCATTATGCATATATGTAATCTTTGAAAAAAATTAAAACTGAAATTTGTTCAAAAACATCCGTGTTAGAGTGTTTTGAAAAACGCAACACCTCCCTGCCGGACCCTGCACATACGGTGTGACCATTTTAAATCGTGACCCCGTTCTGGCTCTGAATATGCAACCCATATTACATTACATATATAGTCTATACCTGTAATGTAATATGGGTTGCATATTCAGAGGCAATAAGGGGTCACGATTTAAAATGGGCACACGGTATACCGATACTGCCAGTCCCCCAACACAACACTTTTTGCACAACTGCATTTCTGCAATGTTGTGTATGGTCTGTATCGTTTTTACATCTGTGCGCCTCACTTCAGCTTAGCACAGCTAAGCTCACTTCATGTTAGTACTGTTAGTAGTGAGCCAAAAGAAACAAGAAGAAAACGCTTAGTCAAATGGGCCGCTATTGCGCATTGCTTTTTTTATTGCTTAGTAGCTTATTTACTTACATTAATTCTACCAAATTTGGCGGAACACGGAAACGTTTCGCGGCACACTAATGTGCCGCGACACAGTGATTGAGAATCACTGCCGTATGGTGGCCAAGTATCTTAAATAACTTGTACGAATTGAACTGCCCAAAAAACTTATATCAACTTACTGAAGACTATTTTAACAACAGATACGCTAAGTTGCAATTAAATACCATCTGCAAAGAGAGAAATCCTAGCAAAGGTTGTCCACAAGGCTCCTGCTGTGCACCTGGCTGTTGGAACATCATTATACATGATCATCATTATTAAATCTCAAATTCTCGATATATACAAAGGTTGTCGCATTTGCCGGCGACATACTAATAATAACAAAAGGCAGTAGCGCAAAAGAAGCAGAGAACAGGGCAAATGTAGATTTATAACGAATTTCAAACTGGGCATTCAATAATAAAATAGAATTTAACAAAAAAAAGTTTAAGGTCATGCTCATATCTAACAAGAGATCTAGAGAAAATAAAGTTGAGATTTACTTAAACTATAAATTACTAGAACAAGTGGAAGAGATTACATACCTTGGAATATACGTGGACCGTAGATTTACTTTCGATACCCATATAGAAAAGGTGACGGGAATGTGTACCATGTTAAGATTAGCCAAACTAGACTGGGGTTTAAGTCATAATGTTTTAAAAGCAATATATACAGGAGCAATGTTATCCGTTTAATCGTGGTTCTAAGTGCCGTTTTTGAGATATTAATTTTTGAAAATTACGGGGGCAGCTGCTACCCCATTGGGCGCTTTGCGAGGATTTGTTACCCATACCGTTAGATTGGTCCTGTTCTTAGTTAGATTTCACCAAAGTTTAATCGTAGTCCTATGCGCCGTGTTTGAGATATTAATTTTTGAAAATTACGGGGGTAGCTGCTATCCTCTTGGGTGACTTGCGAGGGTTTGTTACCCATACCGTTGGATTGGGCCTATTTCACCAACGTTTAATCATGGTCCTATGTGCCGTTTTTGAGATATTACTTTTTGAAAACTACGGGGGTAGCTGCTACCACGTTGGGCGCCTTGCGAGGATTTGTTACCCATACCGTTGGATTGGGCCTATTTCACCAACGTTTAATCATGGTCCTATGTGCCATTTTTGAGATATTAATTTTTGAAAATTAAGGGGGTAGCTGCTACCCTCTTGGGCGCCTTGCGAGGATTTGTTTCCTATAGCGTTTGATTGGTCCTGTGTTAGTTAGATTTCATTAAAGTTTAATCGTGGTTCTATGTGCCGTTTTTGAGATATTAATTTTTGAAAATTACGGGTGCAGCTGCTACCCCGTTGGGCGCTTTGCGAGGATTTGTTACCCATACCGTTAGATTGGTCCTGTTCATAGTTAGATTTCACCAAAGTTTAATCGTAGTCCTATGTGCCGTTTTCGAGATATTAATTTTTGAAAATTACGGGGGCAGCTGCTACCCTCTTGGGTGCCGTGCGAGGATTTGTTTCCTGTAGCGTTGGATTGGTCCTGTTCATAATTAGATTTCACCAAAGTTTAATCGGGTCCTATGTGCCGTTTTTGAGATAGTAATTTTTGAAAACTACGGGGGCAGCTGCTACCATTGTGGGAAAAGTATTCTCCCAGTAGCACCTAAAGGGTTAAGAGACAGCAATTCTTGGTGGAAATATTCCGTAAAATAGCTCTTACACATGAAAACTTTTTAAGTAACATCCTGAAACTCGTTGAGGGCACGGGACTACCTTGACAGAGATAGGATAGGGGATGCACAAAAAACCATAGAGTCAAAGTGCATATACTGGGCCTGCAACCAAGTGGAAACCTCGCCGACAACCAATCAATCCATCAATTAAGACAACTACATATTTTAGCAAATACAAAGATCAGTTTACTAAATTATGGGAAATAAGAAAAAATGCGAAAGGAACTTACTATTTATTATATTATTCTGCAACGGCTTTTTAGTTTCGAACTTCATCTTAAAATAGTTTATTTTTTAAATTTTGCATAAATAATTTTAATTTTGACTTGTTTCTAGATAAAACTGAAAATCAAAATGCGAACATGCTTGAACTTGACTTGAAATTATAAATACATTTTTCAAAGTCATGCTTTTGCCATGAATTAAAAAAAGTTTAAGGAAAATAGATTTGTTTATATATATTTTATTGCCTAAAATTCACTTAAGAGGTGTGTTAAACTTCGAAGTCGATTAAAAAAACAATCAAAACGAAATAAACTTGCTTTTTAGGTAGGTACTCTACTTCCGGTTGCTCATTTTTTCATAGTAGTTGTAAGAAAGAATTTACTTATTAAAGCAGGAATGCTAAACAATTAGAAAAGTAAACAAATACTTAAATCTTTAATTACTCAAAACAGGTAAGTATCACAGTTCTAATTTCTCTTGGGATTTGTTAACAAACGAATTAAAATAAATTGGTATGTAGTTGTTTGCATAAATTTGGTGTCACGGTCAACAAACTTTATTTTTTCTACAGCTTGATCAAGTAATAATATTTTAATTGGCACTAAAAATTTAGTGATTCAATTGCGCATCGATTGTCAAAAACAGTAATTTATTTTTATAGAACTTCAATTAACAGGTTATGTGACAAATGCCCCTGTTATCAATTTTAAGCAGTTCATTGCCAGCTAAAATAGTATTCTTTGATCACTTTGTAGAGTGCACCTACACAGCAATTTTTTGCAGATTCAGGTTGGGTTTAGATCAATAATTGAACTACTTTTAAGATACAACTCATTTTTGTGATGAGAGCATCCGCTTCTGCTTTTTAATGCAAATATTCACAGAATTTATTTAAATTAGCTTTTTATGTAATTTTAAATATAAACCTATTGAAGATCTTTATTTAAGCAAAACAGAGACTTATCCTTACGATTTTTCTTTATTTTGTATAAAAAAAAACTGTAAAATTTTATTATATTTGTAATAATGGCTCACAATGTAACAAAAACTTTCATTTTCTTAATTATTTGTTTCTATAATAAAAACAACGGACACAATATGGTTGTAGATAATAATAAAAAAATATACGAAATTTATTACCTACTTAATATCTCGTTTCACGAAGTAATCCACAATTATTACATCTGATATTTGGAGATTGATTTGTACAACATCTTTCATGGCGATCTGGCGAAGAATTAAAATTACGTCTTTTCTCACACATGCAGGCTTGCCTGTTAGGAGACGGTGATCCATTATCTTCTTCGTATATGTAATCGTCGTTAATTTTGGACCACCTTCCGTTTCTGGGATCCATCTGCCAGCGCCCTGTGTTGGTTTGACATTTACAACAGGTTTTCTTTTTGTTGTCCGCGTACATGGTGTTTTCACGATAATTTTGGAATTGTGGCTGACTCGTTGAACCTTCTTTGTTGGCATCAAACCTTGTAAATTTCGTTTTACAAGTTTGAGAATTGTTGGCTTTTTCACCAATACAGTGTTTACATAAGCAGCAACACTGACATTGATTTCGCGATTGTTGAGCGTTTTCTTCTTCTTCAAATATAGGTTTCTCCAAATTTCGATTTTGACTACTTAATGTTTCAAATTCTTTGATAGTTTTTTCTACCCGTGCTTTGTTTCTAAGAGACAGCGTATCACCTAGTTCGTTAACCAAGTCGAGGAATTCATCCGTATTTTGGTAAACTAGTTCTGGAAATTCAGAAGGACCAGGATACCCAGAACAGGATACCTCATCATCCATGCACTTTCTTTGATATGTTCCAGGATCGGATATTTCGTATCTATTGCAGTTACAACACGGATTTTGACATTGATTTTCTTGGGATTCGTTCGTGCATGAGGCGTCAGATTGGAAATGTCCACGGCAGTTACAACAGGCGCAATATTCCCTATCTTGTTGTTCAGATGGGTGCCCTTTTGCATTGCTTGATTGCATATTATCCGATTGACAGTTGCAATATATAGTTTTTGAGGGATATCTGCAAAGGCAATTGCACTGTCTTTCAGTGTCAGGAGAAGGACTTTCCATTCTGTTACGGCATCGTGCAGATTGTGGACTTGACCGCCTAGATTCGTTACGTCTTTGGTTACGTTCTTGGAAATAGTCATTAGCAGACCTTGGACGCCCTCTGGGTTTTCTATGAATTGTACAGTAGGGTGAGATTGGAGGTTGATTTGAATGTTTGTAATTTTCTTTTAATACAGTTGTGTTGAAGTACCGTTCAGGTTTTATTGGACAAGGACAGCAACTGTCTCTATTTGCACTATACTGGTCACTATCGCAGTAAGTATCACCTCTAATATTCTGTACATACCTTGGACTGATGTCACTGCTGGTATAATTGTCGGTCATCGTATTGGGAGATGATGGTGGAGTTTTAACGGAAGTTGCAGAAGTTTTCTGAATAGATTTGGCGTTGATTAATTCTGGTTGTTTTTGGTTATTCGGATCTTGGTCTCGTTCAGCTGGCTGCCGTGAATATTTGGGTGTATGTTCATCTGCCAGAAAATTGTCATTTAAACGCATTGAAATTTTTGATTTGGAAGCTTTATCAATACTTCCTTTAGTTCTTTCGGAAGAAGGCGAACGACCTCCACGTATTCTTTTGGGCCTACTATCACCAAAAAAGATACTAATATCGGATATATCAGAGTCTGTAGAGTCTGCAGTGGTAATTTCACGAATTGTATTCTCGTTACCTAAGTTTGAAGATGATTGAGTTCCTCTAGAAGCGGTAGTAGCAGTGGTAGTGGTTAGGTATTCGGAATCTTGTAATTTAGAATCTACTCCCCCTCGAATGTGGCTTTCAGTACTTCCCATTAGTGAAAAACCAGAACTTCCCGAAGAAGTGTTCAGACTGTTTTCAGTTGAATATTTACCGCTAGAAGAACGGCTTGATGTAGCCAAAAAGCTATCTTGAATTGTGGACGAATTTTTTGTAGATTTTGGCGACGATATATACACGGCATTTTCACATTTTATTAAGGGTAATTTAGGATCGCGCGAACTATATAAATTAGTTTTGACGTTAGCCTGAAACAACAAAATTATTTGAATGTGTCACGATTTAAATGTTTTTATACCAGTTATTATTACCATAGCATTCTTTAAATCAAACACAAAATATAAAGCGGAATGTATGACACGGTATGTATATCGTATTATTTGAGATAAAAATTTTGAAATGATAGAAATTTAAAGCGTTTTTTTTTGCTACGAAAATTTAATCTGAAAGTTACCATAGAAACACAACGCTAACATAAAATAAGTTATAATTTAAGCAGTTTTTAAATTTAATGCCAAAACTGTGTAATTTTTTTAGATCACGGTAAGCCATGTTACGGGGCAGTTTCAGTTGTATAAACACAACCTTTACAGGCAGAACCAGCGTTGTCTGTTGTAAATTTGATTTTGTTGTTGAAATAGTTGGGGGAATGGTAATTGGTAACAAAGCATCTTCTATATAACTTATGTATTACATTACAGATATTCAATTTACTTGTTTTACTTATTAACGTAATAAACCGAAATTTCTATCAGCTTTTACTCCAGAAAATCACGAATGCATAAACCACTACGTTACAATACGTGAAATTATAATAAAATTTACCTTTCCAAACAATCGCTTGAAAAATCTAGTGAATTTGCTTTCAACTTTTGTAACTGGAGGTTGAAAAGCAGGTTGACTGTTATTTATTTTTACGTAATAATTTTTTACTCTTTGTCTAAAGGTGGTTTCATCTGTTGAATGTGAATACGATAGATATGCAGCGTTTACTGTAGTTCTTTGAAACTCAGAGTTAGAAGTCGATGTTTGACTTGAAGAACTTTCAGACATCGGACTATTTATACTATTTGATGTTACACTCTCATGGGTTAGAAGTCTATTTTTCATCATTTCTTGTCTTCGGCGATTTCTTTCTATATCCTTAAATTTTGTAATTTGCTTTCTAATCGTCTGGGGCTTTCTAGGTATCGTGTCCTTTTCCCTCCTTGTTGAAGGTGTACTTTGTAAGCTACCGTAATCAACGAATTTATCGAAGCGAGAGACAAACACCTGGTAATTAGTATTTACACAGCTCTCCGGTGACATCGCATCAGTGTCTCTTATATTATTTGACGCTGTAGATTTTGCCGATTCTTGAATCATTACGTATTTTACGTTAGTATTGAACTTATCCAAATACGAACTTAGCCTAGTTGTGGAAGAGAGCCCTTTTAAGGGGTTTTGACAACTAAAATCCAAGTTTAATTTTGGAATATACTGAAACTTTCCACATTTCCCGCAACGTGGAAGTACGAGAGCTCTTCTTTCCGATGACGCACAAGTTTCTATGAAACTAGTTTCTGTTTCAGGTAAAGAAGTAACATAATAGCTTTCTGTTGATGAAGGGCCATCGACCCGTGATGAATTTGAACTTATAACATTGGTTGTACTCATTAAAGATATTTCTTCCTGATTATCTTTGACAGGTCTTGGTAAAAATTTGTCAAAAAAGCTTCCCCTTTTAGGTTCACCAGAAATAGGTGTTTCAATACCCTTAAATCTATTCTTGAATTCCGGACTTACACTAGAAAGAGTACTAGTGTCATCTTCATCAAGTTCTCTTCTGCTTGTTGCATTTTTTCCAGGTATGTCTGTAACACTGCGCTTCTCCGGTATAGTTCGAATAGAATCCCCTGAGGAATAATGTCGGTCAAACGTGGCCTGTGGTAACTCATCTCTCACATCCATATTGGTATCTATATCTTCATCCCCTGTAAGATCTTCCCAAGCTGCATAATCAGGAATTCTTTGTTTCTCCAAGTCTTTAAATGCATATGGTTTTAATTCTCGTGTATTATCAGTAACATCTTTAACGTTTTGGTAAGTGTAAGAATTATCAGTTGTTGATCCACCGGTCTCGTAGTCGGAATGCAAATCTGAAGTATCGGAATCGTTCATTGGGTGTTGCAAAAGTTGTTCGTTTCCCTTGTCATCATCGTCTTCATCCCGTTTAGGCCATTTTTGTAGGCTCTTGAATATGCCTAACTTCCTTTTCTTTTTCTTCTTTTTTTTCTTTGACACCAATTCCTCTTCGGAAGAATCTCTGAAAACGCAATTTGGAATTCTTATAACGTTTATTATCACAGAACAATAATTATAAAGAAGAAAAATGCTTGAGAATTTGAAAGTTACATCTAGTTAGGTTTTATGCGTTGTTAAATAAATGGTAAAAATGCTGATTTTCAAATTTCCTGAGCAAAACGAGCATTTATTGGAAAAAAGTAGATGATATTAGAAAGTGTATTTAAAGCTTTGGAACTTACTTCTCTTCACTAATATCTGAAAGATCACCATACTGTATTGGCTCCAAACAAACAGTGCACTTGTTTTGAAGATCATTGAAGCACTGTTCGCAGTAAATACCTGGACAACCCGGTTTAGCACAACGAATTGGTTTAATAGGATCTGATTCCCTGAAAACTTCACCACAAAGAAGACAAGCGTCTTGTCCTTCATCTCCTAAACAAATTCGGAATAACCTTATGCTAAGAAATAATTTTTCGAATTAATACAATAATTCTAATGTTTATCTGTAATTCAATACTTGATATGTGACCGCAGATATTCTTTCAAAGTAATTTTTGTAATCCCTTTCGCTCCAGTAATCTTTCTCCTAAGCTGTCGACGAGCAAACTTCAGAAATGAAGTTCTTGACCGCAATATGTGGTTGTACAGCCAAATAGCTCTTTGACGTGCACGAGTTGGATGGTAATAGCACATAACAGAATGCCGTAGTCTAAGCCCATAAGGTTCAAAAATAGTTAAAATCAAACATAGTACAAGAAGAGAAGCTGAAATGATATGAAATTATTTTAAGTGTTTTAAGTATAAAATTAGTAGTTAACCTATTTGAATGTAGCGATCATAATCAGGAGGTATTGGGTCCGGTAAACAAGGAACTGTATCTATTTCTAAGCGGACACCAAGAGGTTGAAACGCTTTGACTATACTTTTCAAAAGATTAGCAATAAAACCTTTCCCTTCTATATGGAGTCCAACAACATTAGGTGCTAAAAATTATGGTTGTGGTAAACTTATTTCTTCGGACAATCATTTTTAGGTAACCTTGAACACTCGACTGAAATTTTGAATGGTACCTTATCAGCTTTAAAACCCAGTAGAGTGCATAATCAGCCATCATATGAGTTGAGAGTTTTAATGTTACCATTCCTAACTGAGCAGCAGCTTTTGATAGCTTCACTCTTTCGGATTTGATTAGTCTTAGTGAACCAACCTGGAATCGATCTATCTTAGATTGTTATACGGTTGTAGTAAAAACTCGTTATAAGAGGTTAACTAACACTTATATAGAGTGCTCGTTCTCTGTGATTAAAGGGCAAAACAGTTTCCTTTTCCAGCTGTGCCCTTTTCATGTCCAGTTCTAGAAAATCCTTAGTAATAAATCTGTTATCAAACCTTTCGTTTGTTAAAAATCTATAACGGTAATGCAAAGCCCTAAAAGAATATGAAAATATTATTTTAAATTTATTTTTCACAACGTACTTACCTTAAAATAATAACTAGGAAAAACATACTCGTTGCACAGCTCATAAAATCAAACACTGTCAAAAGTGTATCTGTTCTCTGTCGTATCTCCGTTACAATCCCTGTTGTAATTTCACTGATCGATTTCGACTGATTGGTTTCAAAATGGAACGAATGTGAAAACTTAATTCTTACGTAAAACATTGTTCTCATGTGGCGTACGAAGATTTTCACTTCTGCAAGAACAAAAGCAGAATTTGCTGAAGGTTTGATTAAATAATTTAAAGTTGCTTACTTCGTATTACAACACCAATGATGGAATCGCTAATAAAATCGACTATCATACAGATGAAATCGAAAATTTTAACTACGTAACACACCGATTGTACTAAATATGTTATGGAGCACAACCAGTTAAATAAGGGTCCCAATTTTGCATTGCAGTCCGTAATGGCATCTTCAAATACTTTCATGCATCTTTCAAATGGTGTTCCTAATTCTTTGTTACATATGTTTAGAATTTTTCCCAGGAATTGAAAAGCTGCTTTTACAACTCTCACTGAAAAGTTATTCTTTTTAATTATTTTTATCCAAGATAAACAGTTATGATAAAATTTAATTTTCGACGTCACAAATAATTGATAGTATATTGTGATTAAGATTTGTGGATATGGGTGGTTATGACATTTGTATGTCCCAGCTTTTACGATTCTGCATAAAATGGCATCATCCGGTATAATTCGAAAGATTACATAAAATTACATGGATGTCTCCAGGGCAACAATATGAAAATCAAATAGATCATTTTTTAATAAACAAAAAAAGAGAAAAAGAAATAACAAACGTAAGATCGTATCGAGGGGCAAATGCTGACTCCGACCATTTTATGGTCACAGCAACAATAAAGCAAAACAACAAAGCAAAAAATTATAAAAAACGACAAACCAAAACGTAAAAGCAGAAGGAATATAGAAAAACTAAACGAACTGGAACAAAGACAAAAATACAAACAATGTCTGGAAACACAAATTAAAAATAAAAAAGCTTTTGGTGGAAATAGATGTAAATAAAAAATGGAAGAAAATAAAATCTATATGAGAAGCTGCAACAGCACAAATAGGAATAACTAATGAAAGAAGAAGGAATGAATGGTGGAATAAAGAATGTAGTAGAAAAGTAGAGGAAAAGACAAGAGCAAGGGAAAGATGGTTGCAAACAAAAAATCAAGACTATAAGTCAAACTATGATACAAAAAGGAAAGAAAGTAACATTATTATAAAAAAAGCAAAGAACATATGGTTGCAAAATAAAATAGAAGAGGTAGAAAAAGAAAACGCAAATGCAAATCAATAAAGTTCTAGCAAAAAGTAAAAGAGATAAGGAAACCAGTGAAGAAAACAATAAAAGGATTAAGAAACAAAACGGGAAAATAGCAGATAGCAAAGAACAAGAAACACTAATGTGGGAAGAACATTTCAACGAATTATTAACAGATGAAAGCATAAAAGAATACACAGGAATAAAAAAAGAAGACGAAGAAAACGTAGACGAACCAACACTAGAGGAAGTAAAAGAAATAATCGAGAAGGGTAAAAATGGAAAAACTCCTGGCGAGGACAACATAAACATGGAAATGATAAAACATGGAGGAGAAAAACTGCATGAAGAGATAAACCGTGAGTTCAAAAAGTTTTCACATACGGGTTGGCCAAGAGACACAAAAATAATGTCAATTGCAAGATTTAGAATTTATTAACTGTCGTCATCTCATCATTGTGTTGCTGGCATAATACTGTTGTGTAAATTACAATAAAATTGTAAAAACAAAGGTTCTAAACCTTGCAGTAGACATTACATTTGTGTCTCATGGCCAACCCTTATGTAAAAACGTTTTGAACTCATGGTACAAGTGAATTAACATAATATGGACTAATGACAAAATGCCTAAAGAGTGGGAAAATGGAACTATAATAACAATTCATAAGGAAGGAGATCAAGCACTATGTCAAAATTATAGGGGAATAACACTATTAAATAATACATACAAAATCCTAACATCAATAATCCAAAGAAGGCCAGGTAATTACGCCAAAAACATAATAGGAGAATATCAATGTGATTTCGTACAAGGAAGATCAACAATTGACGCGATAAACATGGTCAAACGAATAATTGAAAAAACATTCGAACATAACATTGAAATACGAGTAGAAATGTTATTCGTCGATTTTAGATAGGCGTTCGAATCAATAAAAAGGAGTCAATTAATGACAGCCTTAAGCTCGCCACAGATGCAGAGGTTAGCGTGTGCGGTTTTGAATGTACTATCACGTGCAAAAGTAATGACACCCCTAAGTTTTTTTTATTGTATGATAAACAGCCTTGCAGCAGTCGGTGAGTACATTGGGCATAACCATAAGACCTTGTAGGTAGGATTAACAAGTTAGAATAAGAAAGTTGCTCATCGACTGCTGCAAAGGCTGTTTATCATAATATCATACAATAACAAATCTTAGGGGTGTCATTACTTTTGCACGTGATAGTACATTCAAACCCGTGCAAAAAGAATGTAGTCTGTATTTTCACACACACGTAGCGACTTGTTAGTAGTTTTATTCTAAAGAGTTGTTGCAAAATGTCGGCTCCGTTATCAGAATATGAATCATGTTTAGTAGCAGTAGCGTGCGCTTGCATTATTAAGAATTTCTTTGATTTTATTTTCCATAAACAAGAATTGTCTCTATAAATTTCGATGAAGGAACTCATACAATCACGGGAGCAGTTGAGTAAATTCGACATGATTTGGAATTTATTGTATACTATATTGTCAATACACCACGACACCACCAACAAAATGATAAGTACCGGAGGCACTGAATAAAAACGTGTTCATTGTGCAATCTTGCACCACACACGCAGGGTTTTCCCCGTGCATTCAAAACTGTATGGGAAAAAATTCAGGCAATGCCAGTTTTTTTTGCGACGAGTTTATTGGAATGCGCATTCTAAATAAGTCTACAGGTTTCTACGACACACCATCGGTTTTGAATGCACGGTTTTAACCGTACACGCAAGTCTTGAGGCAAGTCTCTGCATCTGTGGCCAGCTTTAGAGAAATTAAAAATACCATGTAAACTGAGAAGACTAGTACAAATAACATTAAATAGGACAAGCGCCAACGTACAAACAGAAAGTGGAAAAACAAAAACATTGCAGATTAACAAGGGAGTTAGACAGGGTGACGCACTGTCTGCCTCGCCGTTTAACCTAGCGTTAGAATACGTATTAAGGAAGGTAGAAAAGAAAGGTACATTGAGAACAAGTGGTGCACAACTAATCGCGTACGCGGACGACCTCGTAATAATATCAAAACAAAGAAAAATAATGGCAAAAATACTAAATGAAATAGAAACTGAAGACAAAATAATGGGATTGGAAATAAACATGGAGAAAACAAAAATAATGAGGATTGGAAGACATGACACAAGAGGTAAAATAAAAATAGGAAGATATGAATTTGAGGAAGTAACCAGGTTCTTCTAGGAATTACAATAACAAACAGCAGAGAAAACCACATGGAAATTCAAGAAAAAATTCAGTCAGCAAACAGAGCTTATTACGCAAACAAAAAACTACTATGCAGTGCGTCAATTAAAATAAAATCAAAGATGAAAATTTATAAAACCATAATAAGACCCGTGCTGATATATGCTGCGGAGACCAAGAATCTAAGCATAAAAGAACAAGACATTCTAAATGCAATGATAAGAAAAATAATTACCTAGAACAATATTAGGACCAGCAAAAACTGGATCGAATGAAATTAGAAGAAGAATGAACCAGGAAATAGTAAAAGAATTAAACGGGGATGACATAATATCATGTATTAAAGCGAAAATAATTAAATGGCTAGGACAAGTATGGAGAGCGGGACCTAACAGCAAAATAGGAGCGATCATGGAGTGGAACCCAATAAATAGAAGAGGAAGAGGTAGGCCAAAAATCAGATGGAAGGAAGAATTGGAAGAAGATCTAAGAAGCTTTGGAATAACAAAATGGAAAGAAAACGCAGGAAACAGGAAGGAATTCAAATTAATTGTAGCGAAAATGGAAAGGATAAGGTCACAAACACAAGCACGAGACAGTGGGGACTAATCCACCTCAAAGAAAGGATTGTGAAGGCTTCAACAGAGAAGCGGCGAAACTCCACTGTAGTGTAGTGCCATTATTATATTATTATAATTCAAAATGAACACAAATCATCATAGCTCAAGAAAAATGGAAGATGTCTAAAAAGGAACACAAGCTACAGCAGAGAAGGTAACTAGGCATGGGTAACCCACCAGAAAAGAACAATAACAAGCGTGCGTAGGTGGTAATGGCAAGCTGCAAAGCCATGGGTCTAGAATAATTTAAAAAGAATATAAAGGCAAACGTAAACAAAAGAGATAAATACACATAGAAAAGGGACAAGCAAAAGGTAGCAGCCAGAACGATTTAAACTTCAAAATATTAGAAGGAGAAATAAAACTGTACATTATAATTAGTACTAAAACTAAAAAAAGGGATAAATTAAGAACAGCTGTGGTCTGAAAATGAATTGAGCTAAAGTCTTCGTTTGTTAGATGCATAAAAAATCCACTCAGGCAAAGGTAAAGGTAAAGGTAAAGGTAAAGGTAACACTTACACTCCGCTAGGGAGTGTTGCCGGCAACATGGAGGGCTAAGGCCTTCTAAGTCGTTTTTATATCCGGTTGTCTCGCACTCTTAAATTAGGTAGAAACACATTGTTGTCACGTCACGTGAGCTCATGTAACCTCACGTGAATTCACTATCTACTAAAATCAGTGAGATTGCTCGTAGGAGACACATTTATGTCACGTAATCACGGTCGCACGCTGTGTTCTCTCCGTGAAAAAGTTTACAAAATGACTGAGCATAATATTAGTGCTAATAGTTCATCTTCTTCAGGTTTAGAAAAAGAGTTGTTAGAAGTCGTGTGTGGATTAGTTATAGGAAACAAAATAAAAAAGACTAAGCAATGGATACACGACGTTAACTTGAAAAGAGCGGAAAAAGGCGAATTCCAGAATTTATTTCAGGAGTTGGAAAATGTTGAAAATCATTTTCAGATGTATCTACGTTTGAATAAAGAAGAATTTGACTTTCGAATATGTTGGTCTCCGTAATTTTCTGACCTGACCTTGTACCAAACTATCATATACGCACTTTTTCAATCAGCATTTCCTCCATTTTCTGTAGCTCACGCTATCACGCCTCACGAAAATTGTGTTGAAACAGAAATTTTGAGCGCGTGCTGGCTTACAATATCATGTGTGTTCACGTGAAAGCAGCGAATGATAACAGTGTGTCTCCTGCAAATATAACTACATGGGAAATACCAGTCTCATGAATTCGTCGTTTCACGTGAAGTCACACGTGGGGACACATGAGCTCACGTGGCGTGATAATAATGTGTTTCTACCTTAAATTAGGCGCACGGGGTGAACACCACGCCTTCGATAACCGCCTACCTTTCCTACTCCACTACTGTGTTTTGGTTTTAAATAATTATTTTCAGTGACTGGGTAGGCCACCCGCCGAGCATCCGATTTGGGTTTGACCGTCCGCGTTGTAGTCGAATGCCTTAACCACTGGGCCATATCGGCGATTAATCCCAATAGGTACTATGTTTAATACAGGCCAAAACCCATTTCAGGGCAAATAAGAATGATTAATTCAAAACCAGTTTATGAGATTACGATATGAACTGTAAAACCTATGAAAATGTAAGAAATAAAACAAAGTGTAAAGGAAAACTTAACATTTTTTTGAGTACCGTTTAGAAAATCTAAAATCTTCTACTTTAGTACTTTTAAGTTTTTTCGAAACTAGCAAAGCAGTAAATATTCTAATTTTGAAGTTATATCGAACAGCTAGAAATGCGATTTCAAAGTAATCCATATCTAAACTGCAAAATAACGTAACAGTACTTACATATGGCCATTACTATTCTTTTTATCGTTAGTAATATTTCTTTAATAGCTTTGACAATTACTTTTACTGTTTTCACAACACTTTTTATTGCATCTCGTATGGCGTAAAAAGGCTTCTTTATTACTTCTATTATTTGCCTTACTGCCGCTTTCAGTTGCTCCTAAAATATGTAAGTGTTAGGTTATTCATGAAATCATAATTTATATTTAAAATACTTTATAAGTCTATTAATATTAAAATTATAATATCCGAAGTTAAATACTTTAAAAATGTTAAGTAAATCATTAAAATTAACTAGGCTAATGTACAGGATGTAAACAGAAATTCAAAACCTAGGTAGGGCATTATGTAAAAAGTGATGAGGGGCTGACCTCGGTGGTGTAAAATTACCTTGCAAACCAGAGGTTTCGGGTTCGATGTCGACTGAGGTTAGGTGACATTTTTAAAGCAGAGAAAATCCGAAATCAATTTTTGTGTACAATCCTATCTTATAGTTAGCTCTTACACCCTGGAAACTTCACTGGCCTGCAGGTGAAACTAAGAGAGGGCCTTGCTGAAGACGTTTAGGCAATATGAATTACGGTTCAACAAGGGTTTGATGCAAGGCAGCAACTGAGTCAGTAAGCATAAGATGTATATAAAGAAGTGACTTAGATTACCAGAAGTGGGCCTTACAGAATATCTGAAGGTGCATAGAAAATGATTCTGAACTGGTTTTAGAACTGCGGAAGGAAAAATAACGGGATATTACCCTTCTACTCTTTTAAGAAAGTTATCACTTCGTTATGCACAACCAATTTAAAAATGGCTCCAAAGAATCGAATTGATACATTGAAATACACGCAGCCTTTTTCAGTCAACCCAAACACATAATGCAATACACGAATTGATAAAACGAATAAATATTCTTGGTATATCAGACGGAAGAAGGTCAGAAAGCCGTTTCTTGTATAATCTTGTATTTTTCTTTGTATTTGTTTCTTTGCTAATGCATTAGAGGTCTCCGTCTCTGTAATGAGCCTCATTACTTTTGTATTTAAGATATCCAAAGGCTTGTCGTTTAAAATATTTATTTGATTTTGTGTCATATTTTGGAAAGGGGTTTGTTTTGGTTTTATTTTAGTTCGTCTACGCCCATTTCATTCTTTCTGTTCTGTATGAGCTTTCTTCTTTCTATTTTTGTGTTAATATATAATTGCGATATCAAAATGAAATGATTACTACCTAAAATTGATTGAATTGAATACATTTGTTTCTTGAAGAACGTATTCCTAATCCAGCAGTTATTTGGTGATACATTATTTAAAAACATTCCCCCTTTTTCATTCCTGACTCCTGATCCAAAAGAACATATTCCTCTTTCTTCTTCTTCTTTCTCTCGTTTTCCGATTTTTGCGCTGAAGCCTCCGATAATCATTATATATATTTTTTTATTGCTAAGTTTAAGTTTTTAAAGAATTGCTTTACTACTTGTTCGTGATCTGCGGCTTAATCGTACATCTATGCTCTGTGTTCTTGGAGACGTATACCTATAGTTGCATTTGTTGATTTTAATATCTTCTATAATCACCCTGTCTGATATGCTTTTATACTGTATTACATGAGCGTTGATTATCTTATTTATTAGCAACGCGACATAACCTATTCTAGTATCTTCATTTTCTTTATAATAGAGGTTATGGCTACCTTTTATTGCTACAGGTTTCTCCTTTTCTTCGCACTCATTCCATGACATTACATTTTATCCTATTTTATATCGCTAGTTCTTCTAATCTGTCTGTGGTTGATAGTAATCTTACATTAAAGGTGGATACATTATGTATTAAATAGAGTAGGGTTTTGTTTGTATTCAACTCAAGAATCTGTGAGGCTGATATGTCAGTGTGAAATTCTGAGATATCAACTCTACTCACTTGGGCTTTTAATATTTGACCTTGTCATCTTCATCTTTTTAGGGGGTTAGTGGGCTCCCTGACCTCGCTGCGCAGACGTGTTCATGAGATTTGATTCAGTCGCCCAATACGGCTGTAGACACTGTTTGCAGCCACCCACACTGGGTCAGGTGCTATAGTTTTACCTATTGGTCTATGTCTATGGGAGATAGTTTATTTGCTACCTTCCATAACCGGGGGGGGGGGCATTTCCTTATCACCACCTGAGGACCAGGGCCGTCTTAATAAATTTGAGCACCCTGGGCTAAAAAACAATTGGCGCCTTCATAATATTGGATTCAACAATAATTAAATAATACGTATAATTAACGCCCCGGTACTGAGTACAGGAGCTTTATTCTTGAAATTATTCGCTTATTTCATACATTGTTAATGATTACCATAAGAATTTCTAAAATTTTTGTTAAGTCAGTTCTTCAGTGCTCTTGGATCATTGGCGCCCCTGGGCGATAGCCCATTTAGCCCAATGAATAAGGAGGGCTTGCTGAGGACACGTCCACTGGTATAATTGCAAATCCTGTTGAAGAAACGTTTGGTACGATAAAGATCCCTTAAAGCAGTGGACGTCCTTTGATTTCTATGAAACTCTAGCTGGGTAGTGCTAATGTTGATGCGGATTGAAATTATTGGTAATCTTCGACTTCGCCCACTAAATAAACAAGTAACTAAACAAAAATAAAAATAAAAGAAGAAAGTGACGAAGGATAAGTTATATCTTTGCCCATCGATTGATATGAGTGCCGTAAAATGGGGTAAAGTTGACCGATTTTGTACTTTAATTGCAATTATATGCTACTTTAAATTATATTTTTGAGTTAAGAAAATAACTATAGTATGAGTATTAGTATTGACTTCAGATGTAATACTTCAAGCAGACAAAAGTTTCAATCATCCGTCAAAAAAAAAATTGAAAACCGCTTCTGGTGAACTTTGCCCCACATGGGCTACAGTAGACTACGTATGAATTTTACTGTTTAAAAGCGATTTTCAAATAGTTGGGGTGAACATTTATTTACCAAATTAATAGAAAAAAACTATAAAACAACATTAAATGTTTATGCTAACTAAGTTTTATATCAAACTTGTAGAAAATTTTGCTTTCAAATAAATTACTTTGTTTACAAAAAGTTAAAAACAGACATGTTAAACTCAAAACGGAGTTCCCCTCTACGACAAACTTTAGGTTCACTACTTAATTTCTTCTTTATGTTGTCTATGGAGACTTCAGCTTTATCTTCAATGTTGGGCCAGACAAATCTGTTAGCTTTGGATTGCTTTAAAAAATTAACACATTTCGTCTCCACTCTCTGATAAGACCTTTCCAATAAAATGTTTTACTGTCTTTTTGGTTTGGTACTCTACGACAATCCATGATCCAGTTTGCGCATCACGACTGTCAAGTTCTTCTTCCTCTGCAGCAGCTTCGTTCTCAATGCTTACACTTTTTATGTTCATCTCTGCTTCGTCATCCATTTCTATTTTTTCCTCCGAACTTTCCTCACTTTTGTCTGTAATTTTTCTTTTTTCACTTTGAATTTTACTTGTTGAAGGTAAGTACTCATCGGGCAATTTATCTGGTGAGTCGTCGAAGGCAACCGACCTTCCAAGAATAACATTCAGTATTTTTTCTTTCTATTGTAGGGTCGCGTTATTTTGGATTTCAATGGTCTTTTAAATAGTCAACTATTACTTCACCTACGCTTTGATTTCAAACTATTTCCTTCTAAGGAATTTTATCTAGAAGCTTCTGTTTATTTAGTGCCTTTTTTGAGCATTTATTGCCGCCATGGGGGCCATTCGGCCGATTTTTTTTTTTTTAGAAATCGTGGAAAGACACTTTTTTCTACGGAAGATGTGTTTGGATTGCACCGTTTCCACTCCTGCAATATTAGTTTCCAATAATTTTTTATTAGACCGAAAAAGCTGACATCGAGTGGCTGGCATAAATGTGTAGCGTTTGGCGGGAGACACACAAAATCAATGGAGTTTTTTTGCAGAGCTGCAGAACTCCTTTGTTGAAATCTGATGAAAGCTTATCACCTATTAGGCCTTTTTCGACTTCTATAAGTTGAGAAAGAGCCAAAAAGGAAGTTTTAAACCAACCAGTAAAACAGATACCATCAAACCAACCGTGGTTCTCGCGCAACATTTTTTTTTCAGAACGTGATGCACCCCTTGGACCACCTTCACGCCAAGAATCCCAAAGGCCTTGTACATAACATATGGAGGTAAAATGTCTCGGGTTGCAGAAACACGCAACATAATCGTCACAGCACTTTTTGAAAAGTTTATTATATTGTCAGGATATTTAACACCTCTATGGAAAATTAGCTTCTTTTTACCGGGGTCGTCACTTAAGTTACTTTCATCGTAATTAAATATTGCCTCAGGCTCGACACCTTCAAGGATTTTACATAGCTCGTTGAAAAAGGAAGTTAATATCTCATGATCTACTGCTGCACGTGATCTTTTTATATTGTTGCTTAGTCGTTCTGACAAAGCATGCTTATGTCGGGATAAAAAAAGATTTAGCCGAATCGTAACCATGAAAATTATTTTTAAAATGAGAATTCTTGCCGATACGATCGAGATATGTTTTGGCACTTAATCGCAAATCCAAAGTATTTAATGGGAACTCAGCGGGCCTTGGTTCTATCAAGGCCCGCTGAATTAATATTGCATATAAGGCCTGCCCATTTCATTTAGCCAAGACGCAATTAGAAAGAACGATAGCGCCATTTGAGGTTAACTATACTTTTGTGACAAATGCCTACAAATGACGATGGCGCCATTTGCGGTGAACTATACATTTTTTAAGGGAAAAATGTATAGTTCATCTCAAATGGCACCATCGTCCTTTCAAATTGCATCTTGGTTAAATAAAGTGGGCAGGCCTTATATGCAATATTAATTCAGCGGGCCTTGATTCTATTGCATACTAAATTTGCTTATTTCTACGTCCGTATGCATGCGTGGCCGACGAAACGTGAACAAACTGAAACAATACCATTCGGGAATAAACAACATGCAAACCTTTCAAGTTTAGACTTGTCTCGATCAACTTCACCCCGGCGGTCATGTTCACCCTAAAATGCCAGTCAATCTGCCAAATTTAATAAAAGTCTTCAATTTGACAAAACGCAAAGGACGATGAAAAATGCAACTTTAGGTTATGATCTCGTATTAAAAAATTGAAGTAACAGATAAATTCAATGTTTTATTTAGCAGTCTTTTGATGAAAGTTTAATGACTTACTTTTGCAATAGAATTATACAGGGTCCTGCAACAGTGCGTCGGGCTTTCCTAGCGCCCTTACCGTGAGAGATAGAGAAAAAAGTTTAAAGCATAAAATTATTGGTTCGAAGAGGTCTACGTCGCGAAATTATTTTCAATAATACAGAGTGTTCCACTTTTGCGCTATAATAAAAACATACATTTTTTTAAATGCAACACCCTGTAACTTTTCATGTCTTCCGATGTCATTTTTTAACCTCTACATAACTGTCTACCCACTTTTGTATTTTGTGTCAGTGTTACCAACTTATTAATTTTTTTCCGAAAAATCTTTAATAAACAGACTTCACTTTAAAAATCAGAAGCGACCTTGATTTTTGAAGTAGAGGGATAAATTTTAGCAATAATTGTAGTCCGGTTAAAGAGCAACATTTTGATATGAGAAAATGGGATTCAGTTGATACAGGGTGTTACAAAAGAAAAGCCAAACTTTCCAAACTTCAAAGTGACATTGCTCATTTTTTTCAAATGGAACCACCACTGTTTTATTTCCCGAATCGATAGCTTTTTTTATCCTCTTTAATTTTGTATTGAGATGTCCGATACCTAAACCCCGTAGTTTTAGAGATATTAAATACTTTTCACAAAAGTAACAATTTAATTACATTTTATGCACCGAAGTGGGCCGTGCTAATGCAAAAAACCAAAACAAAATGTAAGTAAGCCTCAATGTAACATTTTAGTAAATTTAGAATCAAAACGGATAATACTTATGTAATAAAATTAATTGTTTTATTCAAAAACTATGAAAAGTAACAAAACTCAAAATGCATAAAAGAAAAACGACTACAATAAATGTTCGAAATGTCTTCCATTTTCATTCAAATCAATTCGCTGCTGAAAAGATCTTTGCACTCTTCGTAACATTTCAGGTGAAATATTTGCAAAAGCGTCAACAATTCGTTGTTGCATATTTATTTGTGTTGCCGGTGGTTCGTTATAAACAATTCCCTTCACGTATCCCCACAAAAAAATCAAGTTTTGTGCCTGAATGAAAATGGAAGACATTTCGAACATTTATTTTAGTCGTTTTTCTTTTATGCATTTTGAATTTTGTTACTTTTTATAGTTTTTGAATAAAACAATTAATTTTATTACATAAGTATTATCCGTTTTGATTCTAAATTTACTAAAATGTTACATTGAGGCTTACTTACATTTTGTTTTTGTTTTTTGCATTAGCACGGCCCACTTCGGTGCATAAAATGTAATTAAATTGTTACTTTTGTGAAAAGTATTTAATATCTCTAAAACTACGGGGTTTAGGTATCGGACATCTAAATACAAAATTAAAGAGGATAAAACAAGCTATCGATTTGCGAAACAAAACAGTGGTGGTTCCATTTGAAAAAAATGAGCAATGTCACTTTGAAGTTTGGAAAGTTTGGCATTTTCTTTTGTAACACCCTGTATCAACTGAATCCCATTTTCTTATATCAAAATGTTGCTCTTTAACCGGACTACAATTATTGCTAAAATTTATCCCTCTAAATCAAAAATTAAGGTCGCTTATGATTTTTAAAGTGAAGTCTGTTTATGAAAGATTTTTCGGAAAAAAATTAATAAGTTGGTAACACTGACACAAAATACAAAAGTGGGTAGACAGTTATGTAGAGGTTAAAAAATGACATAGGAAGTCATGAAAAGTTACAGGGTGTTGCATTTAAAAAAATGTATGTTTTTATTATAGCGCAAAAGTGGAACACTCTGTATTATTGAAAATAATTTCGCGACGTAGACCTCTTCGAATCAATATTTTTATGCTTTAAACTTTTTTTTCTATCTCTCACGGTAAGGGCGCTAGGAAAGCCCGACGCACTGTTGCAGGACCCTGTACTATATTTAAAAGTGTATTTATACGTTATAGCACAGAGCAGGTATTAATATACAGGGTTATTGGTAATTCGATACATTCCTTTGGAGATATGATGGGACAGGAGCTAAGAAACAAATTAAACCTAACATACATTATGCAAAAATAAAAAATTAATTTCTGAGAAAAACGAATAGGTAATTTTCGTAGCTGATTTTTAGAAATCATTTTTAATAAGTTTTTATTTAAAATTTTCACATGATCGAAATGTTTCCGGATATTTTCCATTCGAAACGGATGACCATAGAGTGGGACAAGTAACCCAGTCAAAAAGTTCAGAAAATGTCAAGTAGATTTTTTAAAAATTAACTTTAAAGACATTAAGATCTACTTTTTTGAGAAAAACACAAAAATTGAAATATCTCAAAAACTATTGAGTTTTGCATAATGTATGTTAGGGTTAAATTTGTTTCTTAGCTCCTGTCCCATCACATCTCCAAAGGAATGTATCGAATTACCAGTAACCCTGTATATTCTGCTCTATGGTTATAGAAAGATAAAATAAATTTTCTTTTTATAAAAACTATGCAAGAAATATAGCTAAAATCAAAGTAAGACAACATAATCGCATAAACATTATGAACAAAAAATGTATGCATAAACATTTTTGTATTTTTCCCCGGCCGGCGCGGCGGTCACCAACCGGTAGTTATAATTGATTCTTAAGTTTTAGATATACCCTCTCCTAGTTCGGAATTTTCGTTTATACTTGTTTACTAATTTACATTCTGTGTATTAGTTGTTAATAAATTAATAAAACAATTTCTACTAGTTACACCGTGAGAATAGAACTTAAACGCTTTTTTTAAAGACAAATACAGATTCAGATTATCATAGAAGGCGATTCACGAGTGATGCCATTCCTAATCGCATTCGTATATGCAACACATCATACACCTTCATAAACGACCAACTCTCTTTATAATTTAAAAGAATTGCACATCAAAGATAGCTTACGCTATTAAAATAAGAAGAAAATACAGCCTAAACGTTATTGACTTGCAATAAATCATTTATAAACAATTAATTTGTAATAACTACAATAATTCAGAAACATTAAATAGTTAATATAAGACAACATAGGCTAACGCATCAGTCTTGACACCGAAAGGTAAAAGAGGTTACAGGTTCTTTGACAAAATGCCAAACTGAAAGAAAAACAGAACGTCATAGTAAATTAAGATTGTACTTTAATTTTACTAGTTTTGGAAATACGTAAGCTGGGTTGCATAAAAACAGATTTAACTGGCCTCATTAATCATCGTGAATCACCTTGTATGTGGTTTATAAAGTTAATTACCTGCCCACAAGCCATCGATTCACTAAGAATTCCCATGTTATGCAAGGTATTTTTGGCAGGACCAGTAATAGCAAGAATAAACGCATAAGCCATCAACGCTTGACGTCCACGTTTCGAGAAAAACTGAGGCAGAAGTAGGAAAACAACACAGCTGTAAATGAATAACCTATTGTATATTATATTTAGAATAAGACATCGAGTCGTGTAAAGTTATTCAGAATTTAATTGATATTTCAAGTCAAGTGGTTGATACATATTTAATTAACTAGAAAACGCCGGATATTCTGAATATTCGTTTACCATCTCTAGTTTGTTGTGCAATAAATTTAATATTTTTCAGCTAAGTGAATTAATAAAGGTAAACAGGAGGAGTACGATGTAACATAATAGAAGGATAACCTTTTATTATCCACAGAAAATCGATACATTTTTAAAGTAGACCTAGACATTCAAACTGCTATAAATTGTTGTAAAATACGAATATTTTAATGTCATCGCGCACATTTTTTGTTCATTTAATTATACTGAAAAGACCAAAATGTATTATGATTCTTAGTTGTTTTATAGCATATTATTCAACGAGCGTGTTGTAATAGCCGAGAGCGAGTGGTAAGAAATAAAAGTTTGTAGTTTCGCGATTTGCCAAAAACCGTGAGTAACGGAAACTGCAGTTTTAACATTGGCCACAGCCTGTAAGTTTATAACGGTGTAAATTAAGGAAGCAATTATTAAACAGGAAACGCGTAAGAAATAGACGTATTATTTAATAGTCTTAGAAAAAATATCTTATTTGTTCTTGGTTGATTTGGCGTCAGTGGCGGACTGGCAAATTTAACCGGCCCGGGAAATTTGGTAGTGACCGGCCTCCTCTCACTTTTATTAGGGTGGCCCATAAAAAATGTTTTTTTGTGGAAATTTTATTTAATAATAAAACAACAAACATCCACTCTTATTCACTAAAGTATAGACTTCTTCAACTCTTGTGAAATTTCTTCCACGCAGGAAGTGTGCCATCGATCGGAATTAGTGATAATCTGAGGGTGCAAGGTCTGGACTATAAGCTGGATGAGGTAGAAGCTCTAAATCCAATTCCCTAGTTTTCGACCGAGTTTCAATAGCAGTATGGGGTCTGGCGTTATCTTGCTGTAGAATTGCGCCCCTCCTATTTACCAATCCAACACCGACGTAGAACATCATGCATCCTGTCCAACTGCTGACTATAAAGGTTGACGTCAATGGTTCTTCCATCAGGAACCAACTCAAAGTGAATAACGCCTTGAAAATTCCACCATACCCATAACTTGACCTTTGTCTGAAACCTTTCTCGTTTTGGGACAGGTAACGCAGGTTGTCCGATGGTAATCCATTGATTTTCTTTGTTAAGATTATTAAAATATACCCATTTCTCGTCGCAAGTAACGATCCGTTTAAAAAACGTTCGTCCCATGGATTTGAAAGCAGCCGATTGCAGACCTCAACTCGTCTTTCTACCATTGCTGGTGTAATTCATGTGGAACTTTTCTGCAGCGTCTATTGGCCTTTCCAATTTGATGTAAATGACGCCGTATGGTTTCTTTGAAATAACCAAGTTCTGCTGACAACTTACGAGTACTTGTAGATGGTTTAACTTCAACAGCGTCTCGCAGTTCGTTGTTACTCAACAAATTAAGCCGACCAGAACCTTGTTTCCTCTTGAGACTTGTATCTCCTTCATTAAATTTTTGAACCAACGTTGTGCCGAGCGAATGTTTACTACTCCCTCTCCTTCCACTTCACATATTTTTTTAACTGCGGCGGTTGCAGAAACGTTTTGTTTCCAATAATGACGCAAAATTATCAAAATTTCGTACTTTTCGTCTGCCATTATGACGTTTGTTGTAGCTTAGAAACAAAAGAATAACAAAAGTAAATCGGACAGAGATATTCGCCTACTTGACTAGTTTCTAATGGTGTATAGCAATAGCACATTATTTACTGTTTTTCAAATGCGAGTAAAAGAGCTCTATAAAAAACGGCATTTGTTATGGGCCATCCTAAAATATTATAATAATAATTAGGCTGTCAAAATCAAACCCAGCTAAATTAAATATTACATACAGAATTATTCACCTAGCATTTGGGTTGTGACGTCAACTTGTTCCGCCCAAAAACTGCATGGGTAGATACGCGTTCGTGCGCAGTAGGTAATGAAAACTTAGTTTAGAAAGAGATGAAGTATAGTATTGTGAATTTATTGACAGCGCGTTGACGTCACAACCCAAATCCACTTTATTTAGCCAAGACGCAATTTAGAAAGGCCATTTGAGGTGAACTATTAATATGTAATATTTAATTTAGCTGGCCTTGGTCAAAATATGACTAACAAACTATGGAGGGCGCTGGTCTACTTCGTAGTACTAGGTCAATGACTAAACCTTATAAAGGAAACTAATAAATAAATGCACGGGTCACCTTCAATGTAGCAATAATTGTATTAAAGTAGATATCAAACAAATAGGTAATATCAGCGGCATCGGCATGAAACACAATAAAGAGATAATTAGGGAGACAATAATAAATAAATATGGCGAACAGGTCTTTTAGGTCACCGGGTGTAAGTAAACGATTTACCTGCAGTCACTACTACCGGCCCACCGGGAAAGTTCCCGGACTCTCGGCGGCCCAGTCCGCCCCTGTTTGGCGTGTATATTAGAACACAGTACTTTGAATGCTGTATGTTGGGTTGCATAATTTAACTCATCAGTTTCCGACTAAAATTAGTTATTTATCATAGTTGCAGATCCTTTATTAGTCATCTATGCCACTTAACTTATATTAACCAGTTATTATTATTTAAAACAAAGCTTTTAATAATTTTGCAAAAATTATAATGTAGGTTACGGTTATTACCCGAAAAGAAATTCATTATTAGATTTCATTGTTTGTATGTACTACCAGTGGACGGAAAATAAAGGAAAATCTGTTGAGCAATTTCGGTTTACCTCTTACTTTATTAATAAGGTTTTCGTTGTTTATGCTTCCGACGTTCTTTGCATATTTCCTGTTCAGTTAAAAACAAAGGAGTAAGCGAAATCGTTTACTTAGAAAGGCGCCAGCTTTCTTGTTTTCGGAATTTATCTCAAAAATTGCAAATCGGATCAGTAAAAATCTTTGCAACTAAATAAATTAATTACCTTTTTACCTAAGAAATTAGAGTGAATATTACATGTGCAGGATGCAAATAAATAATTGATCAACATGTAATCTACATAAACAATAAAAAAATGGTTCCTTCTCAGGCCTTGATTTCTAGATTTTTCTTTCAGAGATGTTGTTATTATGCCTGATAAATTGAAGTCAGTATGTGTAAATGTGCTTCTTTTCATTTATCAAGGATAAGAATGACATGTTTGAAAGAAAAATTTGCAACTGGCATGCTGGTAGATGTACAGGCCATGCGCTGATGAACTTTTACTTGCGGAACAATACGCTTAGGGACTTTAGATATACAGCCTGATTTCAATCAGGCATTTTTCACGATAGGGTTGAGGTAGATTAGCAGCAGATCCAAAATTTTTTAAATGTTTTAGGGTATTTTAGGGCATCTGAGTGACTGTATTAAGGTTAATTTTGGCCAATTTTAAATCTTTGTATAAATGTTTAAAACTTAGATAGCTACCGTGGCGTAGTTATTTCCTTGTGTACAATTAATCTAAAGGGGTTTTATGGAATTTTTGTAAAGTCAAATGTTTTGAAAACAGAGTTCGGGGACGTAAAACTAACGATGAACAATTTATTGCCGCCCTATTTAGTCAAACAGTGGGTAACATTTCAATACCTAATTTACGAATAAGAATTCTAAATTTGGGCTTAGTCCAACTACATTATTAAAAAATATGTGTTTATGTAAGTTCTTCCTCTAAATATCACTTCATATTTTCATCTGTCTTAATTTTTTAAAATATTTATTACACAACTTTACAGATGGACGTGTATGGTTTTCGTTTTTTGCCTTGTTTTTACATTTAAGGCATAGATTACTGAGCTTGTATTGAAATCTAGATGGTCCATGAAACACCGCTAGAATTTGAACCTGTGTCGGTGGGTCGCAATATAGGCTTTCAACCCAACAAGCCTGCTAGGTTTTCTTTTTATGTTTGTATGTTTGCAAGATAGTACTTTCTTAAACAAATACAAATCAATAATTAAATATCTTACCGTACTTTGTAGCTGAAAGCAAGTCCAAGCGTTAAAATACTTCCAAAAATAGAACACATAATGGTAGCGGTAGATAATTTAAAGTTCAGTTGAAAAACAAAGAACGTAAAGAAAATATAGGTTAAAAAGAATCCACCTATAAAACCAGCAATACTTTTCAGAGTAAAATTTTCACAACTTCCATCTCGTTTGAGTTTATATGCCGTCCTGTATATGCAGGATCGTCTCGGAAATGAACACTTTCTCCTAATGCTATTTCTTAAATCTATCCAAAAATGGCGGTATTTCTGTCTCAGAGTGTATTTTGCAGGCACTCCTTTGCTAGCTTCTGCAGCTTTCTTCTTTTCTTCTTCGAGTTCTCTTCTTAGTTTTTCAATTTCCACCGCTTTAAATATTAAGCTTACGAAAGCCATTTTTGGTAATCTAATCAAAATTCAAATTTGACTTTGACGACTTAAGTTTCTGTAAGCGTAAACAACGTATTATTTGATGTTTCTAAGGTTATGTTTAATAGAGATTTGTATTTATTGTTTATTTTAATGTCCATGGATATATTTTTGCAAGATAATGCTTGTTAGTTGATTGGTCGAGAGACAGACTTGCTGGTTCCAAGTATCTCAACTCAGATCAACTGCTATGATTGGATTGCATTGACTAAATTTTCTACTCCTGGTAGGGATTTTTGCCTTGCACAAATATAACATTAGTATGATACTAACTCTTAAAGGATTATGTGCTCTATATACCGAGTATTTGACTTAAGGTGAAAACATATGGAAATAGATATCATGGGAAATCGTATACATATGCAGATTCCTGCTTGCCGTTCGAGTTGATAGGATTGATAGTCGTATCAATCGAAAGAAAAAAAAATGAGCTTAATTTGACACCACCTTACTTGAACTAGCTTAAAAACTGGAATAAATAATTCGTTTATTCACACAAAACAGACCATCTATGATCAAATTTGAAGATTGCTTATGCCAAAATAAATTTTATTTTCTGTCAGTTATCAATTCACGTATCTATTTAAGTACTACGAATGATTATGTTGAATATTCTAATGAGGAGAGGGCATTTATTGTCAAAACAGTTTATAATAGTATAAATCTTTTTTTGGTATAAACAAACCCCAAATTTGATCATTGCTGGTTTGCATTTTGTGAATAAAATGCGAATTATTTATTACAGTTTTTAAGCTATTTCTTTCTTAAACAAGCATGGCGATTAATTTTCCCTCTTTGTCTGTCTCCCGCTATTCGGCTCCATTGTGTCCCGTCTATCTGTTTAATGTCATCTAGTTGGAGATCGGCTTACACTTCACCCGTTTGCTCTGGGCCTCCATTCCAATATTCTTCCAATCCACTTCCCCTTTTCAGCTCTTATCAGATGATCAGCCCAGCTCCACTTTAATTTTGCCATTCTTTCTCCAATATCCATTATTCTTGTCATTTCTCATATTCTTTCGTTCCGGATTTTATCTATTAGTCTAATACCCACCATACACTTCTCCATATCTTTGTACCGCCTTTAGCTTTCCTAACGTTTTCTTACTAAAAATCATGGTTTTAATTCCATATGTTAAAACAGGTAGAATGCATGTATTATATATTTTTTGTTATATTTCTGTGATTTTAATATGTGTGACTGCACAAAAGCTAACCAACAAAATTTAATTCTTCGGGTCACTTCCATATCTTGATTGATTTTCCCCATCTTAAGCACAAATACAGTCGAACCCCCATTCAGTGAACTCCTATTTAATGATTTGTTCTATTTAGTGATGATTTAATCAAAATTTTGATCTTCAGGCTAAATCACGTGTAAAAGTACCTCTAAATTGTGATGTACAAATTCTATATAATGGTGTTTTTCTAACAAAATTTTACCCAAGTTGTATGTACTTAGGAATGCAGAGAAGGTTTTGAGCAGATTATAAAATGTGGGGTTTATCTTAAAATTGCTTACCTGCTGCCATCACTATTGTTATGTAAGCGGATTATAGGATTTCTTAATGGAGTTCTTACTACACGTTTTTGCTAATGTACCAAGAATTTCCTCCACTTTGTACTATGTAAAATGCAGTTGTTTAAAAATGGCAAAACGAAAGTGTTTGAGTTTTGAAGAGAAATTGAAAGTGCTTTAAATAAATGTGAAACATATTACGAACACAAATTAATTTATAAATGTACCGTGCAACAAACACTTGATAGCTATTTTAATGCCTAATATCTACCTACATACCGGGTGTCTCAGGTAAGACGCACCATAGGGAAACGCCAATGTATTTTTTCAGAAAGGATCCGCGGCGCCTTTGGAATATGTATGGATTCAGTGTTCAACGTATGTTATTGAATTTAGTTAACGCTAGAAAGAGATAAAAATACTGAAAGCATCGGTCATTGCGACAGGCGATTATTTCATTGTTTATTTTTTATATTTGTCAATTTTGGCAGCGACAAAACGTCAAATTGTTAAACTTGTCAGTTACTAAAGAATCTACATCTAAAAATGCAATGAAGCACAATTATAGATTCATTATTATTATACTAAAACAATAAGTATAATTTAAATAATTTATTTATAATGCCATAATACTTTACATATTTACTAAAATCACTATTTACGTAAACGTATAAATATTGTTACATTTTTCTTGCACTTGTACTTCACCCAATTATACATTTTTCTCTATGTAACCAATTTCACACATATCTACACGAACCATTAAAATTTGTAAGTTGCATTAATAACTTCCGACTAGACAAATTCTTATTTTCATTACATTTTTAAGTTCATTCGGTACCTACATGACTGATGATCATTTGCTTTCTTTTGATAGGATTCAATACTATTCCATGTTTATAGAATTTACTTACGTTTTCTTTACGTGTGCTGTTGTAATAAGGCGAATTCAATTTAAAATATGCAGAATGCGGAAACGGCGATTAAAGAAATTATGTATTTTGCGTATTTTTATTGTAAATGAAAGTTTTAGGTGCTGTCAAAATTGACAGATATAAAAATAAACAATGAAATAATCACCTGTCGCAATGGCAGACGCCTTCGCTATTTCTATCTCTTTCTAACGTTAACTAAATCCAATAACATACGTTGAACACTGAATCCATACATATTCAAAAGGTATCGTGGATCCTTTCTGAAAAAATACATTGGTGTTTCCCTATGGTGCGTCTTACCTGAGACACCCGGTATGTATGTACTATAATGTATTGTTTATTAATAAAGGTTTCTTTTATATTTTACACTAACTAATTTTTGTTATGTACATACATACATACATTTAAATTTGTGTTTTATTTGTGAAGTATAAATTCTATATAGTGAAGTTTCTATATAGTGATGTTTTTTTGGGGAATTTTGGACATCACTATATGGAAGTTCGACTGTACATACAATTCTACTACTTTTATGGGCGTTCCATCAGCTATTACATTTTCAGTTACAGGTAAGTTCGCCATCAGTTTAGTTTTATCAGTGTTAATTTTTAAACCGACTCTCTTTGATTTAGCATCCAGTTCTTGTACTATGTCTTTTATTACTCTTACATTTTTGATTGCGTTTAGAGTATGGTACGAGGGCTGTTCTGTAAATTGTTAGTTAGAAGAAAACTACGGAATTTGTAAAGAAAATAATTTTATTGTTTTTCAAAGTATTCCCCCTTAGACATAATACACTTCTTCATTCTTTGAAACCACTTCTCGAAACACGCTGAAAACTCTTTTTTTGGAAGGTCGTCAAGAATTCGCTGAAATTCAGGAACAGCCGCATTGGCGTCAGGAAATCTCTTACCACGCATGAGTTTTTTAATCAGCGGAAGCAAAAAGAAATCGTTAGGGGCAAGATCTAGACTGTATGGTGGATGAGTGACCAGTTGGACTCCGGATTCGTGTACAAAATTTAAAGTTTTTGCGGCCGTATGCGGAGTTGCGTTATCGTGGTGTAACAAAATTCCACGCAAACCAGATCTTGGGCGATCACTACACAATTTCTCGAAGACTTGAGGAAGGCAAACTTCTGTATACCAATCAGCAGTTACAGTTTTACGATCTTCAAGAGGAATTACTGCAACTGGACCACTGTATCTGAAGAAAACGGCAATCATTTTTTTGTTTGCACTTTTACCGCGAATAACTTTTGTTGGCATTTCCTCCTTTTCAAACATCCAAACAGTTGATTGTTGTTTTGTCTCGGGATCATAATTATATATTGAGGTGATATTGTTTTAATTGAATTTGGATAAAGTGAATGAACACCTTTTGAAAGTATGAAAATTTAGTGTAAATAAAATTGTAAATAGTTATGAGTTAGAAAATGAATATTGTAAATAAGTAGGATAGAATTTAGATAGTAATTTTGTAAATATGTCATAAAAATAATTTTGTAGAGTGTTAAAATTTAAGAAACTAGGGTAACAAATAAAAAACAAACAGTTGAATATTTTTTTTGGAAAAACGTAAGTTGAGTTTTTTTAAAAACTCTTAAAAAACGTATTAAAGTACCAAAAGAATATTCTGAAAACAAATTGTAAACAAATAAAGATTGAAAAGAAGTTATAATTTGGAATTTTAATTTAATAAAAGTTTATTTGGAATAAAAATTATTATTTTTGAAGAAGTTTATATAAAAATTTGGATATTACACAAATATTAATAAAATCGAAAGAAGGAAACTGTGTTATTGGTGAAGTTGCAGTAAGGTTGGTGGAGTTGCAGTCAGGTTGGTGGAGTTGGAGTCAAAGGGAAAAGTCTTTCATTGTGAAAAGGTTGGTTCAACAGTTGGATACATTAGAAGTCAAGCCAGGGAGTGTTGTTTGTTCAAGTTGTTTTTCAAATATAAAAAAGGTAGTTTATATTTTTAATTTTTAGAAAATTGTTTAGTTTGTTATTAGAATTATTTATTGTTATTTCTTTGTAAAAATTTATCATAATTTTGAAAGGTGTTATATTTTTTAAAATTTTATCTTGGTGAATTTTTATAAATTTTGAAATTCGTCAAAGGGAACCCTTTAAAGACCTTGATTTAGGAGATTCTAAAGAAAAAAATTAATTAAATCTTATTATTGAGCTAGCCGGAAGAATAATTAAAAATTGTATGTAATTCTTTTAAGTGGAAGAGCATAACAATAAACGAACCCAACGTGGGGCATAACAATAAATGGCGCCCAACGTGGTTGCTTTGTCACATCAATTATCTTAACAATAATTGGCGCCCAACGTGGTTGCTTCGTGGGGTTTTGAAAGGACTTCGTAGGGCTACTTAGGGCTCCGAAGAGTTTATTTTGACAGTGATAGGATAATTTTGCATACATCATTCTAACAATTATTGTCATACATACAACAATAATTGGACCAGCAACGTGAGGCTTAATATTATTTTGTTATTAATAATTTTGAAGGGGTTCTGAAAGGCAAGGTAGGGTAAAAATTAGTGAATAAAATATTAACTAGAGAACAGAAGTAATAAAAACTTGGTAGGGTCATTCACAGTTTTGAATAAAAGTTATTTAGTAATTGAAATAATACAGATTTGAATCAATAAAGAAAAGTATAACGAATTTAATTGTAGAAGATATTTCCATAAATATTGAATTGTTTCATAATAAATGTCAGTTTGAAGTTTATTAAATTTGACAAATTGATAAAATTGACAAACTTGATTGTTCATTGTTTTGTGTGAAATTTTTGCTTAAATATTCAAATAATAAAATTCAATAAAACGAGATACAGATATTTTGACAAAGTTTAGAAATTGATAATATGAGCGAGGGCAGAAGAAATTTAAGAAGTTCTAGGAAAGACAAAGAACAGGAAATGGAACAACAAGAGGAGGAAAATGAAATGGAGGTGGTTGAAATCGAAGAGGAACATGAAAATGCAGGTGAACAGTTAGAAGAGGAACCTCAAAGTGTTGGTGATCAATTACAAGTTCAAACTTCTCAAATTATTACAAATCCAGTTCAATTTGACGGGAATTTCATACAAATAATGATGCAACAATTAAAAGAAATGAGAGATGAAATCAAAGAAGATTCAAATAAGCAGTTCACAGAAATGAAGGAAGATTCAAATAAGCAGTTCACAGAAATGAAAGAAGAAACCAAGAAGCAGTTCACAGAAATGAAGGAAGATTCAAATAAGCAGTTCACAGAAATGAAGGAAGATTCAAATAAGCAGTTCACAGAAATGAAAGAAGATACCAACAAATTAAATGAAAAACTAGATAAGAAGCTGGAAGAAATTAAAAAACAGTTTGATGAATTAAAAGAAGAGAATAAACAACAGAAGCATGAAGTTAATAAGCAATTTAATGAATTGAAAGAAGAATTGGTGAAAAATAAACAAGAATTATGCAAAGAAATTAAAGAAATATTTAAAAATGTTAAACATGAGGAAGAAGAGGTTATTTTAGAATACCAAGAAGTAATTAAAGAATATGAAGGCGTGGAAGATGAAATAGAAGTTCAGGAAGATATTAATAATGTTAATAATCCTGAAGTTATTGAATTAAATAAAAATAAAATGTACATAAATGATGTGCAAGAAGAAATTAAAATTACAGAAGAATATCTTGATATGCAAGATGAAATGGTAATGGATGAAAATGTTAAACTAATTAAGGAGGGTGAAAAAGAAAATTCAGGGATAATCAAAGATGGTATTCCAAAGAATTATGTAAGAGTAAATAAGAAGAATTCAAATAAACCAAGTATAATAAAACATGGAATTTTAAAAGAATACCCAAAAATAAGTAACAATATAATTAAAAAGCATTTAATTAAAAATATTCAAATAAAAAAGTTCCCAAAGAAGAATAAAATTAAAATGGTTAACAATGGATTAAATAATCATATGAAAAATGGTAATAAAATACAGAGAAACTCATTGAATTATCAATTTCAAAAATTAATTAATAATGAATATAAGAAAAATGATAATTTGCATTCAAATAAGATAAATAGGTTTTTAAAATTTAAAAATAGATATTTTAATTCAAACGAATTCAATAAATACAGTTTTAAAACTAATACAAAATTGCGTATAAAAGAATTAAAAGGTCCACCAGAATTTTAAAATGTGTTATAATTTAGTATTCTTGTAAAAATGTTAATTGTTAATTGTTTATTGTTAAATATTATTTACTTGCTTCAAACGAAAATTTTTAATTGAAATTTATTTAAATGATTAGTTAAATTTTAAAATTTAAAACTGCAATTTGTTTGATAATTAATTGAAATTAATACATGAGAAATTCCTCTAATTTTTCATATATCAATGTTATATCGATTTGAAAATTAAAAAAAAAAATTAAGATAGAAACATTATGTCAAATGTCAAACGTCAAATTTATTAAAAGTCAAAAATGACTTAAATGTCAATAGTGACAGATCTAAAGAAAAGTCAAAATTTAACTTAACCTGATTTTATATGTTAAAATGACAAATAGGGTTGTTAACTTAACGAAATTAAAATTGAGAAAATGTGTTTGAAAACAAAAATTTCACAAAAACAAGGTAGGGTTTTGAGGTGATATTGTTTTAATTGAATTTGGATAAAGTGAATGAACACCTTTTGAAAGTATGAAAATTTAGTGTAAATAAAATTGTAAATAGTTATGAGTTAGAAAATGAATATTGTAAATAAGTAGGATAGAATTTAGATAGTAATTTTGTAAATATGTCATAAAAATAATTTTGTAGAGTGTTAAAATTTAAGAAACTAGGGTAACAAATAAAAAACAAACAGTTGAATATTTTTTTTGGAAAAACGTAAGTTGAGTTTTTTTAAAAACTCTTAAAAAACGTATTAAAGTACCAAAAGAATATTCTGAAAACAAATTGTAAACAAATAAAGATTGAAAAGAAGTTATAATTTGGAATTTTAATTTAATAAAAGTTTATTTGGAATAAAAATTATTATTTTTGAAGAAGTTTATATAAAAATTTGGATATTACACAAATATTAATAAAATCGAAAGAAGGAAATTGTGTTATTGGTGAAGTTGCAGTAAGGTTGGTGGAGTTGCAGTCAGGTTGGTGGAGTTGGAGTCAAAGGGAAAAGTCTTTCATTGTGAAAAGGTTGGTTCAACAGTTGGATACATTAGAAGTCAAGCCAGGGAGTGTTGTTTGTTCAAGTTGTTTTTCAAATATAAAAAAGGTAGTTTATATTTTTAATTTTTAGAAAATTGTTTAGTTTGTTATTAGAATTATTTATTGTTATTTCTTTGTAAAAATTTATCATAATTTTGAAAGGTGTTATATTTTTTAAAATTTTATCTTGGTGAATTTTTATAAATTTTGAAATTCGTCAAAGGGAACCCTTTAAAGACCTTGATTTAGGAGATTCTAAAGAAAAAAATTAATTAAATCTTATTATTGAGCTAGCCGGAAGAATAATTAAAAATTGTATGTAATTCTTTTAAGTGGAAGAGCATAACAATATCTACGATTCATCCCCCGTAACGATACTAAATAGCTGCTTTGAAGATCCTCCATCGAACTTTTCTAACATAAACCTGCACCAGTCTACCCGTGCTTGTTTTTGTTCGTCGGTTAACAAATGTGGAATCCACCGACTTGCCAGCTTTCTTACACCCAGATGTTTATGTAAAATGATATCTAGTGCAGATGATCCAATGCCTAGTTCGTCTTGAATCTCTCTATGAGTGATATTCCGTTTTTCCTTAATCAGCTTTTCGGTTGCAATAATGTTTTCAGCACAAACAGCTACTGCAGGTCGTCCAGGTCTTGGTTCATCTTCTAACGTACTCCTTCCACGTTTAAATTCACGGAACCAGTAACTAATTGTAGATAATGATGGACTATTGTCGCCAAAAGCTGCCATTAAATTTTGGTGATTTTGGTGGTATGTTAAGCCTCGTTTATAATCGTAGAAAATCATAGCCCGAAAAGGATTCCGCGGCACTTCCATAATGCTTAGTAATAATCAAACGAATTATAACAATCAAAAATTAGGATCTCTATATGATTTAACTTCAACCTTGCAAAATTGCAACTGGAAACTGTCAAAAGAATAAGCTTTTGATTGATGCAAATGTTTTTGTTTTTCTTCGCATCCATGGCCTGCTACTAACAATATACAGAACAGCCCTCGTAGCTGAGTTCCTAGATTTAAACTGGAATTTTAAGTTAAAAACTGCAACCGATTGTGATGAATAAGTTTCAAGTTTATTATTTTATAAAATTTGAACTAAAAGTTGAGAACATTTCTAAATCAGTATCTGAGTTTCAAGATTTAAACTTAGACTTTAAGTTTAAAAACTTCAACTGATTCTGATGGCATAAATTTAAAGTTTATTATTTTATAAAGATTTGAAATTCTAAATTAAAATCTGAGTTCCAAATTTGAACTAGGGTTTTAAATTAAAAAAGTGTAACCGATTTTGATGAACTAGTTTGAAGTTTCTTAATTTATTAAAATTTGAAGTTAAATTTGCCAAGGTTAGGTGCAAATTCTAAATCAAAAAAATTTTAACCAAAATTTGAGTTTAAAAATTTAAACTGGAGTTTTAAGTTAAAAAACTGGGACCAATTTTTATTGAAGTTTATTATTTTATAAAATCTGAACTTAAATTTGTGAAACTTAATTTCAAATGTAAGAATTTTAAATCAGAATCTCAACCGGCAGAGCGGCAGAGTGGGAGTGCACGTAATACTGACATTTAGAAAGTTAATCAGCGGCCTGCTTGGCCTGGGTGGACCACTCTGCGGCTCGGTATGCCCGGCCCCCTCGACCCTGTAAAGGTATAAGAGAGTAAAAGAGAAAGAAGAAGAAATCAGAATTTCTGTTGCAAGTTCTAAATTGTGATTTTAACTTAAAAAACTGCAACCGATTCTAATGGAAAAAGTGTGAAGCTCATTATTTTAAAATTTAAATGTGGGAAGCTTAAATTCAAATTTCAAATTTAAAAATTCTAACAAACAATTCCGATGTTTACATTCAATAATTTAATAATATAAGTTCAAGCGTGAACTATATGTATATACAGGGTGAGTATAAAGTATGGAGACACCGATTTTCTGTCGTTAATATTCATTTTACAAAAGAATGTTCGAAAAAATTCTCTATCGAATGGTAGCATAAAATTAATAGGTTCCCATTAAAAAAAATATGGCGTAAAGTCATACCTCAAAAACAATTGAAGAAACAAATTTTCGTGTACAATCAATATGTAGATAAAAATTTCATAAAAAACTTTTGTATTGAACATTATTTTCTAAAATGAATATTAACGACAGAAAATAGATGTCTCCATACTTTATACTCACTAAGTATAAGTTACAATTTAGGATTGTCGCCGGAGTGGCCAAGTGGTTAAGGCATTCGATTACGCGCGGAAGGTCTCGGATGCCCGGCGGGTGGCCTACCCAGTCACTGAAAATAATCGGCAACCGAAACACAGTGGTGGAGTACGGAAGGTAGGCGGTTGTCGAAGGGCGCGGTGCTTACCAGATCACCTCGTACGCATAGCGTGTCAGGCAAACGAGTTATGGAAAGCGACTTAGGAAGCTTTAACCCTCCATGTTGCGGACAATGCTCCATCGCTGGGCGTTTGAGCCTTTACCCTTACAATTCAGGATTAGTAATTTTAGTAATACAGCGTATCCAAGAAATATTATGTCAGTAGGCAATAGAGAAACCGTTTGAAATTGGCAGCAGTGTTCATATCTACTTCCTGTTGCTGACATTAAAATTTCCAAGTGTAAATTTAATTTATGTGTTTGAATTTAAAATGTGCAATTCGATCGATGCCTTTAGATTTTAGCCTTTTTCAGTATTTTCAATAATAAAACCATTGTTTTACTTACACGAGTAATTGCCATTACACAACCTATTAATTAACGTTCTATTAAACTAAATAGCATATTTAATTAGCCAAGCTATAGAAACTGAGGTACCACAGTCTTATTGCCAACTGAAGTGTTTTTTTCAACACACTGTAGTTTTGTGCTAATCGTTCATTCAATATTTGAAAATTAGATTTAAGTTAAATCATTTTAATTAAAGCAATTTTTACGTGATTTTGAATTATTAGAATCCTTGAAAATTTACATTTTAATTTTCCATAATTATTATTATAAAATGTTTGTTGCACCATGAGTTAACACTTTATGTTAGTTGAGCCATTAGAACAAATTCAATTCATTTCGGTAATTTATTACATTTTATTTTACTTTGAGATCAAATCAGAAATCTAGGCAATCATCCCCGCATTAAAATTAATCAGCGTATTAAAAATGTTAGTTCTGATATCAAAGTATTAAGTGATGAATTGTACATTTTTTATTATTATTACCTCGTGAGAAAAAACTAATTTTTATGACGGTCTTAATGTTTGATTTTACTTTAATACGTTGATACTTAATCAATAAATCATAATTTCCGCACAGGGCAATAAATTATATTGGAAGTCATTTAATTAGTTTTTGGGCATTGAAATATTTAATTTTTTCTTCTGTAAATACCTAATGATAAAAACATATTAAAATGCATTGGTGACTATTAAATTTTATGCTTTTACTGTAGGCAATTTAATTTTTGCCGAACGAAAAAATCTTGAGCGAAGGTACATACATATGTAGTTGACAAACAGTAAATGTCCAATCCCTGTACTTAATTTGTTTTAAAGAATTGAATGCTTTAATTAAACTAAGGCAACATAGTACCACAATTGTAACTGCGGAATTTTTTTCGCGTAAGCTAAGCTTAAATTTTAAGGATTTCGGTTTAGTCTTAGCTTATTTTTATTTACCGTGATGTAAAGCATGTCTAAATATTGCAGATATAAAATATTTTTAAGAAATGCTAACATTATGCAACGATTAAATTATAAGACCGATCTTTTTCATGTGATTCTAAGCAAACTCTTCCATAAATGCAGCATCCCAAATATTTTTCCGATATCCCACTATGGGTTTACCAACACTTTTAAAGACAACTGAAAAAATTACGGTTGGTTCAATACGAATCAAATAAAATTATTATTCTTAAAATTCGGTTTAGTTTTAGATACAAGTATGGTTGAGTTACGGCACTGCTTAAAGTTGCACTTGACCAGTGAAAACTAACTATTCTTGTGCTTTTAGACTAGTTCAACGCTTTGTTACTATAAAAAATCATGACATGTTATTATGTATGTTATATTCATCAGCCAATATGATGCAAAATTATCTAAAACACGAATACCAATCCGCAAAGCTTTCTAACAACGCAATACCAATTTAAAGAAGTGCCGCAGGGATCTGTGGTAGCGCTCCTGCTTTTCAGTTTTTATAAGGAATATACAGTATATAAAAAGCATATTTACATTGACGAAACTACTTGTTGGATCGATCCTACGTTCTAAGTGCCTGCGCCTGCATTGGTTCCAGTTTGATAAAATACAGTGACAGTGAGACATGTTTCAATTTACGTGGTCATTTAGTTTTAGTTTTTTTTTATGAAAATACGATATTGGCGGCTTTGAACCGCGGTAAAATTATTAGCTGAAAATTATTTTATCAGCATCGTCTCTGGTCTCTGACATTTCCTTCTGTTTGCTATGGTTTTTCAGTTTTCGTAAGATTATCTAAAAAAAATTTCTTTTCGTAACTAAATTTGTATATATAGACAGTAGTAATGTAAGTTTTTAATAATTAATTCAAGCAACATAATAAGAATTACATTTGAAAGTTAAGATAGTAATTCATGTTTATATCAGAAAAAGGTGCTTTCATTTTGATTACCCATTTTTGTAGTATTGTAAAAAATCAAGATGGTTCTCATTCCTATAATTTTTGCTGAAATAGGTTAATGTAGATTTCAAAGATGTAAAAGGCAGGTATTATGTCCTTGTACAGAGCATTGCATTTCTGTAGGCAAACTTCTTGGAAGACCGAAGTTTACCAGCTGGAAAATGTGGAGAGTCACTAATATAACTAGCTAAGGGTAAATACTAGTCAAGAGAGACTTCGTAGTGTTGCGTTCCTAACCCTCGAGCACAATAGATTTACGTATTATTAATAATTTTATAAATGTACATACAGGCTAGTAAAACTTTTAATTTGAGAAAATCTATTTCTATTTCAAACAAAATATATATGTATTTTACCAAATAGAGATAATACGTTATCTTCAAAGGTGGAAGATGAATAAGATCTGTTATACGTTATCTTCAAAGTTGGAAATTGGATAAGAGCTATATATTTCATTGCCAACTTGATGAGATATTTTCGACTATCCTATGTAATTTAAGGTCCTATTTTTTTAAATTGAACAATACTACTTTGTTTTAAAATCGTACATTGTACGTACAATTACGGACAAAAAAATTGGAAACACCAACGTTAATCTAGTGTTTTTTTCATTGATTTTAAACATTGTAATTATGTCTTTCACATCATACTGACTTAAAAAAATATCGCAAGGTTAGAAGAGTCTTGTCGCGGCCGTGGCTCAGGTGGTTCAGCGTGCGTTCTATTCCCAGGGTCACACATACACCGAAAACACCCGACGGCTTTTCTCGGAAGGCAATGACAAACCACCGAGGCATTTCTACCTAGTAAGCCCTCTCTGGAGTAGAAGTGCAAGCACTTCCGTGATTCGGAGCCCACGTTAAGCTGTAGGTCCGCTATGTCTGTAGGCTACTTGACACGCACACCACAGATATATGGAGAGAAGAGACACATTTCAAAGTATTGCCAACTAAGCAACATGTGTTGCCTATATGGCGACAATACTTTAATTCACGTGGTTTGAATTCTGTTTGCTTTGACTAATCAACTGTGATTCTATACGCTAAAATGAATAATCGATTTGGAATCACAACTAATATAAATATACGAATTACCAGCTGTATCTTAGGTTATCGTTAAATAATTTAGTTAAGGATCTAGGTTTCATAACTGTTAATGAATTACATTTTAGGGAATATGTCTGTAAATGTAGCCAAGAAATTTCTAATTATAAAACTGCAAAACTGCGTAATTTATGGGTTTGGTCATATTTCAGATAAGGTCAAACATAGCAGTTCAATATGTCAAATGGGCGGTTATTTAATTTTTTATGTTTAATTTTTTCTGTAATGTTATTAATCAATGGGCTTCTTATCTGTATAATAAAATAACTTTCCGAACTAAAGTACCTATACTATTTAAATTTAAGATTAGGTAATTAATAACTCAAGTATTTTATCGCGCTAAACTTTTCGAAAGTCCACTTTCAATTTGTATCAGCAAACCCTTTTTCCTTGCTTAATTAGAACAATCTGGCAGGAAAGAGAAATGCCAAAGGATTGGAAACTAGCCTTAATCTTACCCATCTATAAGAAAGGAGACGCGTTAATCTGTAATAATTACCGACCTATCTCCCTGTTAAATATAACATATAAAATTTTAGCAAAATTAATAAACAACAAACTGAAGGAAGCAGCGGAAAGAAAGATTGGTGAATATCAGTGCGGATTCAGGGAGAGCAGGTCGGTAACAGACCAAATCTTCATCCTGAAACAAGCAATCGAGAAAACGAGAAAGAAAGGAGTAACAATTCATGCCCTATTTGTAGATTTCAGACAGGCATATGACAACCTAGATAGAGCAAAACTGATACAAACAATGCAAGAATTAGATATACCAGAATATATTGTAGACTTAGTAATAATGACAATGAAGGAATCCTGGTGCCAAGTAAAAATAGAAGGAGGATTATCGGATACTTTCGAAACAAAAAAGGGACTCCGCCAAGGAGACCCACTGTCGCCCACGCTATTCAACATCGCGCTGGAGGGAGTCATGAGAAACTGTAAAATATCAAGTAAAGAAAATATAATCAGAGGACCTCAGCAAGTAATGGCTTACGCAGATGACCTGACACTATTAAGCAAAACTCAGGAAGGTTTGAAGACTATCTTTAAGAAAATAGAAACGGAAGCAGGCAAGTTCGGACTCCAAATAAACGCTGAAAAAACCAAATATTTCCGCACCTTTAATAAATCAAAAGAACAAGCGATACTAAAAATAAAAAGTGGCTATAGAAACATGCAATACATATTTCAGCAAGCAGAAAGTGTTATATACCTGGGAGCAGAATTTTCAAGTGAACATTACAGTGAAATTGAGAGACGTATATCAATCGGAATGAGAGCGGCAGCATCTCTAAATAGGGTACTTAGAAATAGTGCGGTTTCACGAGCAGCCAAAGTGCATATATACAAAACCGTAATAAGACCGACAGTGACATACGGGAGTGAGGTGTGGACGTTAAACAAGTTGTATATAAATAAGCTAATGGCATGGGAGAGGAGGATGCTGAGAAGAATCTTTGGAGGTATCAGGGAGGAAGGAGAATGGAGAAGACGGACTAACGAGGAAGTATACACGATGTTCAAGAATATCCATATAATCAATGTGGTCAAACAAAGTAGACTAAGATGGTTGGGTCACGTAAAACGAATGCCAGAAGAAAGAATGCCGAAACGAATTTTCCGAGAAGATATGCCAGGCAAAAATAGAAGGGGACGGCCAGTAAAAGAATGGATCAAAGACGTGAAAGAGGATTTGGAAGAACTAGGAGTTAAAGATTGGGAAACACTAGCATATAGAAGAGATAAATGGAAGAAAACAGTAACTGAAAAAGCCAAGGGCCTTAAAGGCCTATAGTGCTCAAAATATATAAACCCTTTTTCCTTGACATTAAATCTTTATCACTAACAATATTTAAAAATAAGCTTTGAGAAAAAATATTAAATTAACAAAGCAATTAGTTGTATACATTGTGTTAAACTAAAGAATAATCAAGTTATGTTTACTCAACTAAATATACCTAATTATACCTGTAATTAATGAACATACGCAAAACTACTATGGTAGTTTTAAAAGTATCCTATATTTTAGCAAACTAATACTAAGTTAGTTGCTTAATACGAGTAAATTGTAAGTATTGTTGTTATTTTACTTTTCATAATTCTGGGTTTCAGTTTTAATTAGCTTTAAGTATGAGTAGTAAGTATTAAAACATATTATTTATTTAAAAAATTAAAAATTGCATTACAATAAGGTAGCTGACTAGCAGACTATGAAACAAAAAAAAACACAGCTTAGAATAGGTAATTCTCAAACTAAATGGCAAGAAATTAAATATTTCCAACTTAATGTGTTGTATTCTTTATTTATTTTCAATCTTTTTGTGGTGAAATGTTTCTTAATAACGGATTAGGCTCTTCTTCTATCAATGCCATATTGAGTGGCATATTTTTTAGATATTGGCCTTTCAAAGTATCCTTTTTAAATTACTTTCCAGGCGTTTAAAAATAGTTCGATTTGGTTGGCGGTATTTTGTAAATGGTAACATTCTAGCTGGGAAATTTAGATCTAACATATGGTATAACGTATTTTCCCTTTGTATATGTGGGTCGTTTGAAAAGTAAGGTAACCGATGCAGGGATAGCAGCACCATGATCAAAATTGATGCAGAGCTGATGTTTGATCCTTCCAACGAGCCTTTGCCGAATTTCAGCTCAGTGCATTGTGAGGTTATTGTTTGGTCACAAGAAGTGAAGACGAATGCGTAACCATTTTCAAAAATAAAGGACAGGAAGGAGATTCGTGCCGCCATAACATTATTTTTTGAAGGAGGAAGCGACCATCCAAATAAAAAGTAAGCTAGATCGTATCCTTGGCGAGTCTTCTACTTCGTTTAAGACTGTACGTTTGTGGACTGCTGACTTTAGACGTGGCCAATCGAATACCGAAGATGAACCGTACAGCGGACGCCCAACGATGGCTAAGATCCACAAAATAGTTTTGAGTGACCGCAGATTGAAGATCAGGTAGATAGCAGACATGGTAGTAATCTCGACCGAACGAATATTTTACAAGAACATTTGGATATACAAAAGCATTGTGCGCGATGGTTGCCGCGGTGCCAAAAGTGTGTTCGAATGGAAATTTCGTCTGTGTGCTTGGAGCGTTTCAAGCGTAACTCCAATGACTTTTTGCACCGGTTCATGACCGTCGATGAAACGTGGGTCCACCACCACACGCCGGAGTCGAAAGAACAATCAAAACAATGGACAGCCAAGGGGGAATCTGCTCCGAAGAAGGTGAAAACAACAGCCGGCAAGGTCACGGCATCGGTTTGCTGCGATTTACAGGGTGCTATCTTTTTTGACTACCTGGAAAAAGGAAGGGCACTCACTGGAGAGTGCTCCGCAGGTTTGCTGCAAAATTTGAGCGGAGAAATCAAGAAGAGCGACCTCACCTTGCCACAAATCCTCTTTCATTAGGACAATGAACCTGTTCACACGGCAACGGTTTCCATGGCTAAAGGCCAGATCATCCGTCCTACTCACCGATTTAGCACCGCCTGACTTCCATTTGCTCCCGATCATCAAAAGATGTCTCGGAGGATAACAATGAAGTAGTTCATGCTGTGAACGGCTATTCTGCAGACCTGGAGAAAGTATTTTAAAAATTCGGTATAATGGCTTTCGAACATCGTTGGGCACACCCTGTACAGTATAATTACATTGTGATCACAGAACACCGTTTAAGTTGTTAATAAAAAACGATTAAAATTAATTTAGTAGAACTGTAAATTATATTTGATATTTCTGACAGGGACATTAGAAAAGTAAAATTTAATATACTTATGATTATAAAACAACGAGTAGTTGGTTGTAGTTTTTAGCTCGTTTTTGTGCTTTTTATTGATGTTCATTAACAAGAACTATTAATTCACCAACCTGAATGACTGTAATCCGTCACGTAACCTACCATTTGACGTTCTGTTAAACTACATCACATATTTATCTAAACCGAGTCGCAAGAGATCTCTAAAATATTATTTCCAATTGAAGCAGTATTTCTTGATCACACTGTTCAATGTATAAGTGCCAACCTATTATTAAGGAATGTTGGCTGCTAGATGTCAAAAATAATATTACAATTACAGTGTGACCAAGAAATACTGTTTCAGTTGCTAATAAAAAGATTGATTAAAATTAGTAGAACTGTTTGAGAATCATATTTGCTGTTTTGGACAGTGATATTATGAACAGGTATGTTTACAAAACAATGGCACATAATTCGGCTGGTGACCTTAGGTTTTCAGCCCTTTCCTATATTTTGTGTCGTTGTTAATTAACAAAAACATTATTTTATCAACCTAAATGCATCTAATCCGTCACATAATTTGCCAATGGAAATTATTGTCGATTCGCAGAAATTCCCCAAAAATTATTGCCAACTGAAACAATATTTCTTGATCACACCGTATGTACAATGTTTTACAATTTAATACCAAAAAATTTTGACTGCTTGATGGCAAGAATAATGTACAGTGTGATCAAGAAATACTCTTTCAGTTGCCAAAAAATAGTAGCAAAACTATAAACCATGCTGTCTTACGGTAGGTAATTGATAGAATTAAAATTTAATTTATGATTACAAAACAACAGCGCACATTTGGGTTTATAGCTATTTTCTATACTTTTTGCTAATGTTCACTAACAAAACCATTGTTTCATCAACCCTGAATGACGGTAATTTATCACATATCTTACCAATTGATATTCTGCTAAATTAAATCACTTATTTATACAGAGTGTTTCATTAATAATTCTACATACGCTAACTGGAGAATACCTGGCCCAAAATATGAAGATTTAACCTGTAACACTTAGATAAAATGTGCCTTATTTATGAAACACCCTGTACAACTAAATCAATTCGCAAAAAAGGTATTATTGCCAATTGAGACAATATTTCCTGATCACATTGTGCAATATTTGACAACCTAATATTAAAAAATCAAAGATGATTTAAACCTATTTTCTAGGATATTAATATCTATTCCGAAAAGAACATATTCAAGTACTTATGACGGAAACTTTTATCAAACTTAATTTTAGGCATTAAATTAATTAAAATTTAGTTTTATATTTACCAAGTCTGGTTGAAAAGCAATTACATTACTGAATATCAGTTCTTTGAGATTTTAATGTGATTTTATTTATTTATTTATATATTACTTTTATACACATTAAATAAAATTTGTTATTCTTAAAATTATCATTAATTGAAGAAGTATTTCTATTACGAGTACATTACAAAAATAATATTTTAACGATTGAATTATAAAGTAAAACTATAATGAGTATTTTTTATTTTGCATATTTTCCCGAAAAAAGTGACTTCATTTTCATATAGTAAATTATATTGATGACGTAAAGCTGCACAGAAAATTTAAGACGTACTGCCAATAATGTTTTCCACGGCTCGGGTGGAGGGAAACCCTATATAAGGCACATTGTCACTTGTTGATTGCATTTGGCTTCAGTTTATTTAGTGCTTAGTGGTGCTTTGGAATTTAAATCTAGGTAAGTGAATTATGTATGGAAAATTTTAGGCTAGTAACGTTTTTTGTTTACACATTTATACAAAGTACATAAAGCATTTCGAAAATGCTTTATAAAAACCAATTGAAAATCGTAGGTTTATGGGAAACGCATTCTAAGGAAAACAATTACATATTAAGTTTTACTTGTGGTTTTATAACAGCCGATTGTAATTTATTGCTAAATTATGTTTCAAATAGTAGGAAATTTGAAGTGGTTGAGTAATAAACAAATTGTAAGTACGAAAAGGTGTGATCAACGTAACAAGTTCGTTTAACTAAAGCTCTACTTTACAAGCGACCTACTTATATGTAAACATAAATACAAATAAACATCTGTAAGTTTTAATTAGCAAAAGTCATAATTAATGTGTTCTTTGTTTAATTATTTTATAGTGCATTTTGGAAATAATATTATCAGAAGTTTAAAATTCAAAACGTAACGATGGCTTATTATTTCTATCTTTTGTTTATTAATAACTTATCAATATAGTACTACATAAAAATCTAAAATAAAATTTTATTAGCGTCATAATTCGAGAATAAAAACTGAAACCTAAAGAAATATTATAATTTAGAAGTTTTTAGTTTGCTAACGATCATTTCAGGAAATACATTAACTTTATAAAACAGTAAAGCTTGTCAACGGCCAAAAAGTTAAGCTGAAACCCTAGTAATGTTTAATGTTAGACGAAAAGCCACTTCTTTGTTAAATCCGTTTCTGATATACGTGATTAAGTTACAAGTACAACTTCATTATGAGCTTTGGAGTTGGTACTGAAAATACGGACTTTTCTATTTTTGCATTTTCAGTCAGGCGTTAATATTTACTGTCAAACTTTTTACAAGCAAAATGGCTAATGTGTTAATTCCTTTAAAATTTGGGTGCTTTGTAATGATCTAATTATATATATTTTTTAATTAATTCATTGGTTTTATTTTAGGAATGGATGTCGATGAGTACAGAATACGGGGTAAGTAATTCAATAAGCAAAAGTTTTCCGTTCTTCATCCCACGATTTAAAAGAGCTAACTAAATTTTGTGCAGCATTCTAAATGTCAATATAAATTCGAATATATGTGTAAAGTAGTCAATACGTTCTATTTTATGAAACGATAAACTAAATTGGATTTGCAGAATAAGACAGCAGCTGCTTTAATATTGCTGTCTAACAAGAAATACACACAGATTTGCTTTTTCTGTTGGTTCATTGTGCGAGAATATTTCTTAAATGAGAGCTTTTTATTTCATTGCTGTTCTTTTTAATAGTTTACTAAATTTATGTGAATGGAAATGTTTCGAATATAGAGGATTTCATGTACCGATATCGGAAATTCAGCCTTTCAAGGTGAATATTCCAAATCAAGTGACTGAACAAAAATTTTCAACAATACTTAAAAATAATAAAAAGATAACGCAACTATTTAGCATTAAAATTACAGTTTTTGCGAACGAACTATCCAGATGATTTATACTACGTAGGTAATAAAATGTTATTGTTAATACTAAAATAGTAACATTCATAATGTTTAAATAAAAATTATACATGACTTTAATTAAAGTATTTACTTGTGTTTGTTCTTCGATTTAGTTATTTATTTTCAGATCTTTATCTTATTTGTTTTTAGATTTTATTGCTGTTAAGAAATTAAGGAAGAAAGTGATAAATAGTAAACCCAAATATTTGCAATTTTAAACGGCTTGTTCCTTAACCTAGATTGGAAACTAAAATTGACCAATTCAAAATTTTTTTGTATACGGTTCTAATTCGGTAACTGTTGCATTTATGGGTTAATCTACGCATATTAAATTATTCAATGCATTTGAGAACATGGCAATAAAATATTTTACTACATACAGGTTTATTTTCAAAATTTATACATTTTGATATTACTTCTTTAAACATTTTAGGAATTACAGTATTACAAAACAATATTTGTAGCAAACATTTTAGAAATACAAATGTTCTTATGTAAGTATTACACAAATATTGGAAAAAAGTTAAGAAGTTTTAGATACTTTTTTAGTAAGATTGGTTTTACTTTTAAATCAATTTAGGTCTTTAATGGCTAGACCACTATCAAATTAAATTAAAAAATAGGTCTTTATTTTTGTAAAATTACAAAACTCTATAAAACATACAAGTCTGGGAAACAAGAGCTTTTAAAAAAGAAAGCCTTTATAACAAAATTTCTTTGTCTTTCACATTCACACATTTGTCATATTAAAAAAAAAAATCTTAGTTCACTTATAAACGTAATCTTGTTTAAATTTGCAAGATCTAAAATGCCCTTTAGCTTATTTACAACATGTTTGGAAAATCTACAATGCAGGAAGATTCAGAAAAGTTTAATAAATGTTTAAAATTGGTTTTCGGGTATGTTAATTTTGTCTAACGCATGAAGTTGACAATAACCAATATTTTTTCCTAAGCTCCAAATTAATTGTGTACAATTTTTTTAAAAGGCATTTGTACATACTTTTGTCCCATACATCTTGAATTATCTTCGTACGTATTTTTCTCGTGAAATTGATACTTTAGTTGGGAATATTTTTAGTGAACGGTCCTTGCAATTTGATACACTAAATGAACATATTATGGCTCTTTTATAGTGTGATCAAGAAATACGATTGCAGTTGGCATAAAAAATGTATACTTGAAATTGATAACAATATTAATGACTACTTCCTGTAACTGACAGTGACATTTAATAGTTTAAACTTAATGTATGTATTATGTTATGGACGAAGTGATCAATAGGTCATTATTCATAATGACTGGTCAATGTGATACATCCGGTCAGTATTAATAATGACCGGTCAATATGCATAATGCCTGGCCATTATGAATAATGACCGGTCATTACTAATACTGACCGGATTTATCACATTGACCGTTCATTATTAATAATGACCGGCCAATGTGATTAATGTACTTTTATTTAAAAAAAAAACTGTTCTTCCTCTACCTCTAACCTCCAATAAATGCCTCTGCCAAAACAGTAAAGGTGTTTATTGGAGGTTAGAGGTAGAGGAAGAACAGTTTTTTTTTTTAAATAAAAGTACATTATTCACATTGACCGGTCATTATTAATACTGACCAGATTGATCACATTGACCAGTCATTATAAATAATGACTATTAATCACTTGGTCCGGATTTATCACATTGACCAGTCATTATGAATAATGCCCTATTAATCACTTTGTCCATAACATATATAAAACAATGGCGTACAATTCCAGTAAAATTTTTATATTAAAGGCATTGTCAACTTATGCAACATATTTAGTAAATATCGAAATACGTTAGTTAAAATTCTAGTAAAACTACCCGCAGTGGTAGAATTTCAATATCTTAGATAATAACCACAATAAACTGGTAGAGAGAATTCATTTCCCCGATACGTGACGTCACGAATGTCGACCTCCTGAGGCTATTAAACAAACACAACACCCGCGCTGCCAGGTTATTAGTAATATTAGTCGACTCGGCATTCCGCTCTTACTGGCAAACGACATTCGTGACGTCATATCTTAAACTTTTAGCTCCCATAACACGGTAACGAATTAAAAATACTCAGTTTAATCAATCAAATTACAAAATAAAAAAAACGACTTTTCATATGTTGACAATGCCTTTAAGTATATTATATTTTATGATTTCACACGGCGTTGTCAGGTAGGAAATTTTCTTTCCGAGAAAAATGTTGGAAAGTTTGAGATTTGTAATAAATTCCGTTTGTTTCTTGCTGTAAATACTGTTCTAAATAGCTCTTTATTAAAAAAAATACAAAAATTTAACATTTTAGCCTGCTTATGTTAGCAGGTTCCGAGAAAACACTTTATTTCAAAAAAGCACATAGTGAAAATGAATATAAATGTTAGATTTTTAACAAATAATAATAGTTATTTATATACCAAGGCCATAAAAGCAAGTTACGCCAGTGGTACGTACATAATTTTATGCACGATCGAAGATTTTAAAACTGAAATAAATAGTTATTTATGTATCAAGGGCGTAAAGAAGGCGATTTTGGCCTGCGGCGTGAATATTATAACCCGAGGCTTTAGCCGAGGGTTATAACACGCCAAAGGCCTAAGTCGCTTATTAGGCCTGTGGTACATACAATATTTTTTGCACGAACGGAGATTTTATTTAAATTTTTTGATTTATAATAAAATTTTTCTAATGACATTTTTAAAAATGTCAAATTGACGCATTCACGGCAAGAGTGATTTTATAAAAATTGTATTGTAACTAAGGTATTTTTGTGATATTTCAAAAAAATTCAGACATAATTGTCAAATTATAATGCGATCATGCATAAAAGCATTTGTTCACCACTAGTCAATAATCTTTCAATTATTCATGTGTTTGGTCAAACCTAATGCTATCCATTATACACTGCCAGTAGTAATTAATCATTATTCACGGTGTCATGGTAACATCATTGTCTGTGGTGTATAATGAAGGAAATAGGTTATGTTTCTAATCCTACCACTTCGTTTGACATAGTCCTACTACATGGTTTTAGTAGCGTTGTTATTTAAATTCTAATTAAAAATTCTTCGTATTTGTGTTCGTGGACAAAGTATAGTATACGACTCGCTATAATGGCTGCTATTACCTCGGATAATTGCAAAACTCGCTCGCTCGCTCGCTCGTGTTGCAAACATTATCCTCGGTAATAATAGCATTCATTATAGCGTCGTGTATAATATACTATTATATAAATAATCAAAGAAAATAATGTGATCTTGCGGAATGTACGTAGGTACTCAATACGTTTTCTAAGTAAAAAGGATAATTGATTTTTATTTTATTGAAAACTGCTAATCATGATACTTACTTATTCGTTCTCTCTTCTACCTTTAACTGTAGAGGGTTGTGCATTGCGGTTTTCCTTGTTGGGCTGTTGGCAAACCTCTTCCATTTCTTTCTGTTTTCCGCTAGCTTTACTGGACTTTTAACATCATTGTCTCTGTGTTTTAGCACTTTTACTAACTCATCATCCCAAGTTTTTCTTCTTTAGGTTGGTTTTCGAGGTTTCACTGACTGTCTTTTGTTCCGGAATTCTTACCATATGAACCCACCATTAGAGTGGAGTGAAAAATTTTTTTTTCCCATATCAGTCAGCTTGGGTGCGGAAAAGTTGTTGGTCTACATCAGTAATTTGCCAACAATTTTTTTTTTAATTTGAATAACATCTTCAGGTGCCACAATGACTTTGAAAATTTGTTAATTTAAGGAAAAATACCTGGGTGTTAAAACTTTTTCTTTATTCAAATCTGAAGACACTTTTACTTTACATGAATGTACTTACATATGTGTACCACTATTAACCAAAATAAATAACGTTTTGCTCACCAATCAATCATCTAAGAGTCTACAAAAAAATGAAAATGCATAAATAAACCATGTTATAAATGAAACTACTTTACTTAAGATTATACTCGGATTTCGTGCTGAACTTATGAATAATCGATCGTGATTTTAGTCTTGATCGAATGTAACCATCTCTTTGACTAGCATTAACAGCTGCAGATGCTTCAGTTACAAGCCGAACACACCGTTCTACTGGTTGAGTATGACAGAGAAATTTTAGAAATGTTAGTGTTTCGTCATCATCGATACACTTTTTTATTTCATCTCGACTAATTGAACGTGTTAAGGGAGGTTCAACATTTTGGTAACTATCGTGGCTTATCAGGTCGTAATATTTTTGGTCTGTAAAATTCAGTTTTGGAACTCTAATCTCCGTATTTCTTCTTCTTTATTTTTTTTTTTGATGGTTTATGTCCTATTTCCTTTCTTTTTCGGGCCCATATTTACTAGATCCATTTTAACTTGCTTAGTTTTCGTCGTTTCCTTTCTTTTGCAGTTAAAGGTTTTATCATAGTCGGCTAGCTTTGCTTTGATATCATGATATAAGAGGTCAAATCAGGAGATCTCATACTAAAAATTACAATTTTTTATGTTCAGCAATAAAACTCTAAATTACCCACTTAATTACTTTATATTCGTTACAAAACCTATTAATTGATGTTCTGCCAACTAAAACGGTATTTATTGACCACCTATAGCTTATCGTACTTAATTATTATCGTAATAAATAGTGAATGTGAAATTGTTTTCAATATAGAACTTTACATTTTATGCCTGATGACCATAGTACGTTAATTTGCGCATGCAGGAAGAAGATAAAATTTTATACTTTTTTCTTGCGTATGTTATTTTAGTGAGTATCATTGAGGTACGCTTGTAGTAGTTATTTAAGCTACAAGGAATGTAAGGACGTATTCACATTTGAGGTAGGCGAATACGAGCCGAGGCGAAGCCAAGGTTCGTCGCCTTCCGAAAATGTTAATAGTCCATACATTCCGTGTTGCATTTTACCGCGAAGGGAAAGTAACGTACCTTAAAAGTACAATTTAGTGAGGGATATAATCAGAAAAAAGAAATTTTTTAAATCGATAATATATAAAAAAAAATATTGGGGTGGTGCCGTCTAAAGTGAGACACACTGTATTATTTCATAAAACTTGGCTACTGCCATGTTAGGACTACTGCAGTTAATTACTGCGTCCCAATTTGTATCTCTGACCAAACCAGCTAACTTCAGAAAATCTGCACGTTTGAAATTGTAACATTCACTACACAATGCACTATAAATTTTTGATTGTATTATTTGATTGTTGTATAATTTCGAATATGAGTGCAAGGTGATAGATATCCTCTACTAGTAAAGGATTAACTTCCCTTGCAATTGTTAGAGAGTAAGGACAATCTTCCCGCATTAATATTATATCCAGCGTTTTATTCTGGTAATTGGTGATATTGTTTTTTAATTCTAAACCCCACGTATAAACCCCTGATATTTCATAAATTAAAGTCCCCAACAATACAGGCTTGACTCCTCTTAAGATCGGTATTGTGCTCAACAAACTGATAAAAGTTGATGTAGTGTTCAATCGGCAGATTAGGAGGAATGTATACGTTTATAATTGTAAATAGACTTCTATTAAATTTTAAATTAACTATAACAGCATCAAAATATTCATGTTCAGATATTTCAAACCCTATAACTTCAATTTTATTACTTATTGCGACTAATGACCCTCCTCCTTTGGTTTTATTTGTAATATTTAAGTTTCTGTCGCAGCGGTACATGTTAAACAAATTTGGATCGATTATCTCACCATTCTGTATGTCACTACTTAACCAAGTTTCAGTAAGACACACCAAATCGTAACTATTATCCCAAGAATTACTATACAAGTCCCGTAGTTTGCTTCGCATGCTCCTGCAATTCTGATAATAAATATGTAACATAATTTTGGTCGATAACAATTGTCTTAATGTATATGTTACGTACCAAGCCGGAAATTGTACAATTCGCACACTGTACAGTGATTTTTGTACCGAGCGCGAAGTGTACAGACTACTTTGTACGAAGTGCGATTTATCGGACTTGCTATTACGAGTTTTGTACTGTTCGGGTTCTGTACAACCTATCTATACCGAGCTGTTAGTTTTAACGTTTCAATCAACTTGGTACAATTAATTTTGTACAAAACCCGAAAGAGAAGTCGCCTGACTGCCTGGAGGTTTTTTTTTATCATCTTCAATATTATTATGAGCTACGTAACTACCATGAATAGCAGAAGAACAAAAATTGAAATAACAAGAAAAGAAAAATATAAATTTTGAAATACAGACTATTTTATTTAAAGTACCTAAACATAATTTAGCTACACGTACATTATTTATTTATTGGTACAGCCCATTGAATTGTGGCAGCGAGAATTGCACAAAACTCCTTTTTACCTGCATACACAAATACACATCTCTTATTCAAACATTTTTTACTGCATGTGCACCGCACAAATCCTTGGCCGCCAACTACTGATGCATGTGAATTTGCAGCTCGTAAAGATACTGATGCATCTGGTACTTCTTCAATTTCCAAAAAGGTAGTATTGCATCGTGCAATTTAATTTTGACTGTATAACTGTGAGATAACTCCGTTCTTTGTTCCTATCTTCAATAGCGCATACGTACTAAGCAACACCCCTTCCATCACTTTAACTTGTGTACCAGCAAACTCGTTCGCAGCCTTTTCACGAAACCCTCATTCGTGCTTTGTACAAAAACTGTTGTACGAAATTGGCTGAAAGGTTAAAACTAACAGCTCGGTACACATAGGTTGTACAGAACCCGAACAGTACAAAACTCGTAATACTAAGCCCGATAAATCGCACTTCGTACAAAGTAGTCTGTACACTTCGCGCTCGGTACAAAAATCACTGTACAGTGCGCGAATTGTACAATTTCCGGCTTGGTACGTAACATATACAAACAAATAGAAACTAAGAAACTACGTGATGAAATACTAAATAATTAAGCTAATGATAAAGAGATTGATAGGTTTTGCGTTTCATACTGACTTATTTTACCAGGTTTTCAGTCTTGTTTTCCATCATAATAATTAGTTGTGACAAATTTTCTCGAGTTTTGATGATTTTATTTCTTGTGTCGCCCATATTACTCTATCCTCAGTCCATACGTTCCCTTTTTTAAACAATTTTACGCAATATAAGCTTAAAATTTCATAAAAAGATTTTTCCTAAGGGCAAGTTGATCAGTGAAGAAGCATTAGTATGATACGTTGAAATGATAAAATTTCAAAAATTACCACCACAAAATAATAATAAGTTGATATTTACATGTAAATATAAAGGGAACGTTACCGCATGCCGAAACATATTTTATGCAATATCAGTCTTAAATTTTATAAAATAAATTTAAATGGCATATATACATATAATAGGAGAAGCAGTAGTATGTCGAAGTGATAAAATGTTCTTAATTGCCAGAAATTAACGAAAGTTGACGTTTGTGTTTAAATATAAAGGATATGCTGCAGTCTTCCCCCTCCTGCGGGTAGACATTTTATGCAGCATAAGCCTGAAATTTTAGTAAAAAGATTTTCCTAGAAGCAAGTTTATCAGCGGAGAAGCATTAGAACGTTGATGTTCGTAACTGCCACAAATTAAAAAATTGCTATTTAAATGATCTCTAAGAATATTTCGGTCCTTTTCTTTCTTTTCATATAATGATTAATATTACACAAAATCCAAATAATCTCCTGAAACTGCCATAGGTAAAGAGATGGTCGACTACATAGCAGACTACTTAAAAGACATCCGAAGCAGAAGAGTATTTCCTGACAAAAAGCCCGGATTTTTACGAAATCAAGTTCCAGAAAGTGCACCAGTGGAAGGAGAAGCATGGCCAAAGATATTTCGAGACATTGAAAATATTGTTATGCCTGGCGTTACTCACTGGCAAAGTCCCCATATGCATGCTTATTTTCCAGCTCTGAACAGTTTTCCATCTTTATTAGGCGACATGCTGGCCGATGCAATAAATTGTTTAGGATTCACATGGGTAAAAATTGTCTATTCGTTGCTTAATTGGCGATTTAAAAAAATGTAATCAATTTTAGGCTTCCAGCCCTGCTTGCACAGAATTAGAAATGATAGTTATCAACTGGTTAGGAAAAATGATAGGTTTACCGGATGAATTTCTTCATACTAGAAGCGATTCTGATGGTGGTGGTGTCATTCAGGTTTGTTGTTGTAAAATTTAGTGTGTAAAATTAAGTAAGAGCTGCTGTTTTAGACGACGTCAAGCGAAGCGACTCTTGTGTGCCTCTTAGCAGGAAGATCTCAAGCTATTAAAAATTATCAAAAACTTTATCCCGATTTAGAAGACGTGGAAATAAACGCCAGACTAGTTGCTTACTGTTCGGACCAAGCTCATTCAAGCGTGGAAAAAGCCGGAATTATTGGTTTGGTGAAAATGAGATACGTGGAAAGCGATGAAAATTTTTCTATGAGAGGTGCAAAGTTAATGCACGTAATTAAGAAAGACAGAGAGAAAGGCTTGATACCTTTTTGGGTACGTAAATGTTTGTTTTCTTTTAGGAGAATTATCTAGGATACTAATGTCTGTTTTAATTCAATTTTTTTTAATTTGAAAGGAGCAATTTTTACTAGAATCATTTAAAATATTTCTTTGTTTGTTAAAAACGAAAACATATAATTAACGATTGAGTCTAAAATTCTGTTATTATCAATAATATCAACTGACAATTAATTCTTTTTGTATTTATTAACTCAGAACAACAACAAATCAAAAATGATTATTTTTATATAAAATGCACTTATGATTACCGCTTCGGTGAGTATTCGTTTTCCTGGAAATGCCTTGGGAAGGGATTAACGAATATCGAAGAGATTGTTTCTCACAAATAACTAATTGGAGCAATCTTCTTAAAAAGAACGCAATCCTCCGCAGTGAAATCCCACAGGGTGCAATTAATACATGTAGATTTGTAACTCCGTTGACAGCGTCATTTCAACGTTACTTTATCTAAATTAAAAGTAAATTTGACTAAGTTTCAACTACAACCACGCATTTATTGTCTGTTATTAGCTGAAAAGTAGGATATTATTGTGAAAAATAGAATTTTTGGGATGTACTAAATTTAAATATAGTACTGAAATGTTAAATTACAAAAGGAATAAATAATTTTCATTCAAAAAATGAAAGGGGGTTAGAATAAAAATTAAAAATTGATTTTTAAAGGTATGCGCCACTTTGGGTACCACAGGGGCTTGTGCTTTTGATAATATGGACGAAATAGGGACGATATGCAGAGAAGAAGGGATATGGCTCCACATAGATGCTGCTTATGCAGGGAGCGCTTTCGTTTGTCCAGAATTTAGAATATGGCTTAAAGGAATTGAAAAGGCGGATTCTATAGCATTCAATCCTTCTAAATGGTTAATGGTCCATTTTGATTGCACTGCTATGTGGTAAGTAATTTGACTGTTACTAATTATTATAATTGAAAAAAAATGCCTAATGATAATGTCCTGCATATAAACGAGAATTCTATGAACTTTGGAACTAAAAATTTTCTGCGTATTAAAACTCTTAACAAAAACTTAAGAACTCGCTTGGTGGTAGAATAGATTGAGAATTTACTTGGCAACTATCTCACACAAGGTTCGAAACTTGTCAGTGACGCGGGTAATTTCTACTGACAACTAAAATATACGCGTAGCTTAGATTGCAATTGTAATTACTACAGTAACATATAAATTAAGTAAAATGAAAACTGTGCCAATAGTTCTCTAGTAATGAAGAACCGAGGAATGTTATTATTAGCATATGATTGTTTTTCTTTTTTGTAGGGTTAAGAACAGTGGAGCTCTTCATAGAACATTCAATGTGGAGCCTCTCTACTTGAAACATGAGAATTCTGGTATTAACGAACCTGCACAATCTTTTTATGTACGTTGATTACTAACGCTAATTAAATTTTATAGGTCTTGCAATAGATTATATGGTAAGATTTCTGTAAGGCATGTAATGTAGTTTTTGTTACCTAAGTTTTGATGTTTATTTGAAAACCGTCGGTGCTTTTTTTTATTATTTTTAATTTTTATCGTCAATCTTTGTATGTTTCTATGCCATTTCCTTTGTTCATAAATAGCTTGTTGTATTAACTTCAAATTTGAAGATTGAAGTTTGAACGTTTTTATCACTTTGCAATATTTGACTTTCAAACTATTTAACCTTCTTAATTTCCTTAAGATGTTATACAGGGTGTCTCGAAATTATACCAACAATCCAAAGATGCATGTTTGCGGAGAAACGGCCAAACCAAGTTTGTTCTAAAATTTCAAGAACAAGCAAACCAGTTTTTGCAGTTACTGTTCTTCATAATTTTAGAGCAAATTTTGATTGGTCGAATCTCCACAGAGGTGCATTTTTGGATTTATGTAAATTAGCTAAAAATGCCTTGCTTTTGTCAGAAAAATGCCTCGTAGAAGTTTACCGGTATAATTTAGAAGCACCCTGTATATTTATAACGCAAGATGGTTTTTTATTTTATTGGTTTAATTAGTTCACTGGTTGAGCTTTGCGATTATAATTCAATTCATTCACAAAAATATTGGAATTATTTTTGAAAAGACTTTTTTTAGATAACAAATCATTTTTGGGGAAATAACTGGACCGCAAATGTTTTTTAGCTTCGAATAATATTTTTATCAAAAATTGGTACTAAGTGGTTAGAAATATAATATAAAGTATTTTTTATGTACGTTATATTTGAAACCCATGTATATTCAAAGTTATTGATTTCTTTATAAAATGCGCAATACACACAGAGTGTGGGTTCTATGGGTCAAAGCACAAGCAAGAAACTTAATATATATTCTTCTTTTTTATTGATAAATCTTTTCTCCCAAACTTCAAGAAATTAGATTGGTAATTTGGGGAGTAACGACGAGTGTTCAATAATCAATTTGCTTAAGTGGGAAAAACCCCCAACCGCTTTTTTCGGAAGGCAATGGCAAACCACTGAGGTATTCTGCCTAGTAAGTCTTCTCCGAAGTAGAAGTGCAAGCGCATCTGTGGTTCGGAGCCCACGTTAAAGCTGAAGCTTCCTTATGTCTGTATATTACTTGATACACACACTGCAGACATATGGAGAGAAGACCGGCAACTCAATGTAAAGAGCACCCCACCTCAAGAACAGTTTCTTAACAGTTCAGTTCAATCCACTTGAATTACTTTTCTTGCAACCTACGCCTTAACTTAAAAAACCTTACCCACTAAGGCATTTCTGCGAAATTTGAATTACGAAATAATAGCAGGAAGCAGGTTAGGACTGTTCCACCTTGAACTTTTTAGAGATAGTGAAGTTTCATACTTTATACTTCTACCGCATGGATTCCATTTGGACTCAGGAACTTTATGATACACTTAAATTTTATGTCCAGTCACCGAACGATAAAAACTTACCCGGCGGTATTGGAGATTCGTGTTCTTTTGAATTTGAGTCGGCATTCTTGTAACCCATCTATTACTAACTTTAGACAAGCCCAACGTTTCGTTTTCTAAACTGTGCCTATCGAGATGAACATTTCTTCTGCTACTTGAAAAACCTTCCTTCGCAACTAAATTAAATTCTCGACATCTTTGCATATTTTTCCTTGATTTCTTTACTGTAGTTTATCTTCCACTTCGCCTTTGAGTTTCTTTTTTAATATTTTAGAATATGCTTTGGAGGTTACTGGGGTCAAATTTGTTCATTTCTTCAATATTTCTTTTGTCTTATCCCATGCCTGTTGACAAATCTTGGTTAACCAATTTGTACTACTGCCTCCACCATATTTCAGCATCTCTGGTGCTATCTGGCACTTTTTATTTTTCAGGAATCTTACCAACGCCTCTGCTTCCGCCCTTCTTATCTAATATATTTCTCGTTTATTTTCCTGTTGACCATTATTCCTTTTTTACCTTCCTTCTTTGTCGCTCTCTCCTTTCCAGGATCTTTTCTATTTTTGTTCCTATTTTTGTTTCTTACACATTTTACATGCTTCTTTTGCTCTTCTAAATAATTTGATAGTCGCCCATAACTTGTTTTGAGTTTCCCAATACGATTGTTTAATAGTGCGTTTTTGGCTTAGTTGCGCTTTCGTTTGTACCTTACTTTCCTTTCTTCGGGTTTTGCACTCAGATAGTTCGTCGGTGTTGCTTTACTTTTTTTGTTTACTATTCCATTTCACCACTTTGTCCTTTTTTGATCTTTTTTTTTATTCCACAGACTTTTTTGGTCGTGCCTAATATCTGTGAACGTATCATATTTTCATCTATGTTCCATATGTTTCCAGCATCTCCTTCTTGTTACTCTTGGACTGTAAGCCTATGTTGGAGGGATTTCATATACCTATTTCTGCTTTGTTCTGATCCCAGTCCTCTTTTAATTTTTAATTTGTTCATATTCATTTTATTAGTCTTTGTTCCGCGGTCTGAATCTGGTGTCTACTAGTAACAGTCTGTGATCAGTTGTTAGTTCTGTCGCCTTTTTACTTGTACTATCACGTGCAAAAGTAATGACACGCCTAAGATTTGTTATTGTATGATAAACAGCCTTGCAGCAGTCGATGAGTAACTTGTGCATAACCATAAGGCCTTGTAGGTAGGATTAACAAGTCGACTGCTGCAAGGCTGTTTATCATACAATAACAAATCTTAGGCGTGTGATTACTTTTGCACGTGATAGTACATCTAATAAAATTTGGCAGTTGTGTTGTAAATTATATAGTCTATCATTCTCTTCACCTTTCTCAAAAATATATGTTTGAAGAATGCATTTTCCGTTAATAGTTGGTTGTCTATCCACATTTTTAATATCACCATCAATTTTCCGTTGTGGTGTAATGTTTCTTCCGCAGCATGTTTCCCAATCATTCCAAATTCATCTTCTTCATTTCTTATTCGAGCATTCCAATCTCTTAAAACTGTTATGTGCTTGCTTCTTTGTTGGCCAACATTCACTAGCTTGCCTATTTCGTTGTAGAAGGTTTCTTTCTCACCTGGTGTTACTCCTTCTGTTGTGACATAGATTTGTATTAGCGTCATTGCTTCTTTATGTTGTAGGTCGAGAGTTATAATTCTCGAACTGATCGCTTTCACGTTGGTTACAAACCTTTCTGTTACACTTAATGTAATAGCGCTTAGCCCTTCTTTGACTCGTTGGGCGACTCCTGAGTATTTGAGTAAGCATCCACTTTCCAAGTTTGTGTTTCTAATCGCCTCCTTTTAGTTACAGTCAGTTAATCTGTATATCTTCATTACCCCTATAATCTCAACTTTTTTTGTTCTGGCATTTCATTTTCCGTATGTCGTTTTTCTTTAGGTGCATTTAGTCTTCGATTGATCTACTCTGGTTGGGCGTTATCCGTATTTATTTGAATGAACTTTCTGCCTTATAGGTAATCAGCTCAATGAAAGTAGGCCCCGTTACTTGGGACAACCGGTATAGGGATACACTCCTAGATGCTGGATCGCCAGAGTTTTGTTTATAAACTAGTAGGGGGTACCACGGTTTAAGTCATGGATGTACATCCAGAGTTTTTTGTATTAATCCACAGAATCTACACCCTGAAGCATTGCACTGTTAGAACTAACACTCTATAAAATATACCTAAAATCAAGTTTTTTGGGACGAATCGTTGCTGTTTCCAGACGAGGCGAAGACGAGTCTGGAATAGCAGATGAGTCCCAAAAAACGATTTAGGTACGTGTTAAAAACAACATTTTTTTTGTTAAAGCTCCCAAAAACAGATTCAAACCTTTTATTATGTATGATTAATGTGATCAGAGCACATGTCACTATAGTAGTACGCAAAAGGTTGCTATGACAACTTTTAGGAACTAGAATATAGCATTTTACGGACTTAAATGAGTGTCACTATAGTAACCAGACTTTTTGGGATTGAGTACGGAAAAGACCCATTTTACGGACTTAAATGAGTCCGTAAAATAGCTACTTTTGGGAGCGTGTACTAAAAAGAGTATTTTTGACTCACAAAGACCCAGTTATCAAGCCCTTAAATTTACGATTACATCTTTTGGAACACCATGTATAAGTCAATCTTATATGATTAATAATGATAATTACATTACATATAATCGTATTATTATTTTATTTCGGAGTTAAGAAAGTTTTAAATCTTTATTGTTAGTTTCAGTTTTAACATCAGACAAATATTATATTTTTATAGCACTGGCAGATACCGTTAAGCAAACGATTTAGAGCATTAAAGGTTTGGTTTGTTATTCGCAATTATGGTATAACCGGCCTTCAAAAGCACATCAGAGAGGTAAACATATGCAACTAAAATAAACAAGTAAGTTTCATTACAATTATTAAATACTTCCAGGGAGTACGTCTGGCACAAAAATTCGAAGCTTTGGTTCTTGCGGATTCGCGTTTCGAAATTCCAGCACCGAGACATTTAGGTCTTGTCGTTTTTCGCCTAGTTGGAGAAAATCAGCTAACAGAAAAATTACTAAAAAGACTGAATTCCAGAGGCAATCTGCATTGCGTACCCGCTGCATTAAAGGATAAATACGTCATTAGATTCACTGTAACCTCCCAGTATACTACAATTGATGATATATTAAAAGATTGGATGGAAATAAAGTTGGTTACGGAGGAAATCATGATGGAACGGGAAAAAGAAAATATTGTACCACGAGCTAAAGTTAGACTTGCTGGTAAGAAATTGTTTGAATTAAAGAAACCTATTAGTAATCAGGGAATCATTTCAGAAACTAAAGAACGGAATGAAAATTTTGGTACGAGCTTGCTACTGGCCAATTCTCCGATGTCTCCGAAAATAGTGAACGGAAGTTTCGTCGCTGTTTATGATCAGGGTGATATTTTGGCCGAATATTCAGAAACGTTTGCAAAATTACGCCAAAAGGCCCAAAACAGTCCGGGTAAATTTTCTTCTTAAATATATTTGTAACAGAATTTCGTGATGAACTGAATTACTTAAATGCACTTCCGTTCAGCAATGCGTCGAAGAATCAGGGGGATTTTAATGAGTGGCAAGCAGTTTTCTTTGGACTCTCGATTAGATCTCTTTCATGGAATTGAAGACAGTTGCGAAAACCGTACTGTATCTGAACCTACAACTGCAACAACTTTAGTTGAAGATTTTAATGAAAATGAAGAAAATAATGGAGAGAGTTGTAATATACGTATACCTTCATCTTCAAAGAGCATTTTTAAGTATAACGTTTTAGGTGACGAAGAAACACAACATAACAGTCGATTGTTGTCTGCTCCACCTACTCGACATGGCAGATCTCGTTCTGTAGATCATCAAGTTCCAATCTTAATACACAACGATAGCCTTACGAGGAGATGTGAAAAATGTGGACACGATCTTCGTATGTGTCAATAAATAAATAAAATTGGGAATTAGAGTATTGTAAAAGATCTAGATTTTGGTGTCCGTATATTGTTGTGTTTAATATTAACGTTTTAAATTCAGCTTTTGTGTAATTTCAAATGAAATTATTGAAGAGTACATATCTATTAAAAATCGAGATTGATTGATCTCTACTGCTGTGGGATGCAATAATGAAGTTGTAAACGTATAAAGATAACTTCTGTTGATTGTATCGGAATAATAAATAAATATTGCATGTGTTTTTGTGTTTACTATTTTCATACAAATTTAATTTTAAATACTGAATTTCTAACAATATCATTTGATATGGCAGAAAAATTAATATATCAGCACATTTTGTTGCTGATTTTCGCAAATCAAAGAACTGAAATTTTGCTAATTCGTCAAATAATAAAAGTAAAGCTCTAATAACATTCGAAAAGCAGGGAGTTCAATAACTACATTGTAAATTATTAAGATTGAAATGAAGCGATTCTTCCTTCTTTTGGTTAAAATTATTATAAACTTAAACTTTCAGACATGCATCATTGTAGTTCTAGAAATGTAAGGAAACATGTGCGGGATCTGGAACGTATCCTAAAAGGTTTAGCCGTTATCGATATTTGATACAAAAGGCGAAACTGTTCATTCGTAGTACACCCTTTTCTACCAGGAAAAGTATTGCTAATTGTTCATTTTACTGCCCATATTTACATAAACCGTTAGAAATACCGGGTGGTTTGAGTACGATTCCTAAAATTCTAAGCCGTGCTACTGAAATCCGGCTAACATCTGCGGCTACCCTCAGAGTGGTGGTTTAATTCAGATTTCTCGTTAAGGTTCATACTCTTAATATGTTGTTAAGATCCGTGTTGAGATATTATTATCTAGAGTAAATGAGTGTTATCTGGATTTGGAACACGTCACTGCTGAAGCAGTAGAACTCAGTCTCAACAATAATACGGTCCAAACCTGGAAGACGTTCAGTATGGGGTTAGTGCGAGAGGCTCATACTCTCAGGATGTCGACAGGGATGTTTGTTAAATCCACCCTTTTGTACTCCCGTCTAACACACTTATAAAAAAATATATGTATAAGGTTTATTTTGTATAAAGGAATTAGCCTTACTTTAAGCAAAGAATCGGGAGAAATATTTGAGAAATGAGTTATGAGAGTCTCATAAATCAAAGTTTTTTTAATAATAATTAATTTTTTAATGATAAGGAACACCGATAATCTTCAAGAAGGAGGTATTACCACCATTTTATAAAGAACCCCTGTTGTAAGATTGTTGTAAATGCGAAACTCTTTGCCATAATCTTTCTCGAGCTTTAAAAAAAATCACAATAGAGTGTTGAATCATTAAGTCAAATATGAAGCAATTAAAGATATTCGGTACAATTTTCTTTAGGGTAAATCAAATAAAGCGATTGCATTCAATCTTCTACCATTTATTTTACTGTTCTTCTTCTTCGTCATCTTTTAGCTAGGATCTCTGACTGTTCTTCTTCGCGCTTCTAATTGTCAAATGACGATGATATCCAGCTCTCAGCCCAACGCTTCGATGGTCGACCTATCCCTCTTTTTCCTCGTGGTTTGCAGTTTCTTGCATTTCTTATCATTCGGTCATCCTCTGTTCTATCGATGTGGCCGTTTCACTTTTTTCTTCTTCTTCTGTTAAATTTTACTATGTCTATTGTCTATTATATCGCACCGTTCTCTTATGTATTGATTTCTGACTCTGTCCATCCTCGTCTTTCCCAATATTTTCCTCAGATCGCTCTGGTCTCCACCCTATAAGTTAAAGTCGGTCTAACCACTGTCTTGTACATTTTCACTTTACTCTGTGTCGTCAAATATTTATTCCTCCATGTGATGTCCCTTAAGTATCCCGATATTTTTGCTCCTTGCACCGCTTCTTACTTCTTTCTTCAAATTTTAGTCTTTAGCTGCATCGGTTGCTGCTAAAATAACTGCACAGATTGGGATTGGCCGTTTATCTTTGTTGATTAAGCGGGTTACACTTTTTATTGGTAGATTTTTAGCTAAGAGTTCTTCTGTGATTTCTGTATCTGATAAGGAAATGGGGACGTTTTTGATTAATATCGACAGTGGCTTGGCATTGAGATTTTGGAAAGTGTGAAATTGGACTTGACTATTTGTATAGTATTTTGTTAACTTCCGGTAATCATCGTGGGAGGTGAGATTAACTTTTAGATATTGATTGCTGTAGGATGTTGAAAATTCTCTATTTTCTGTAAATTGTTTGATGTCTGCTATTACTTCTTTGTGACTATTAGCGTTGTGTATGTAAATTGGCGGTATTTTGTGTTGTCTTGGTTTATTGTCGTAGTTTTGGCTTGCGAATGGGATAGCATTATCTGGCTGATTTTGTGTTGAGAGAGGATAATACGGGTTATTTCTAATTAGATCATCTAGATTCCATGTATAACATTTTAGGTCCTTGTTCTCAGGTGGTGTTAGCTGGCCGCTTTTGCGTTTTACTGTGTTCATAGTAGGTTCAGTTATTTGTAAGCTCAATCCCGGTGGGGTTGGCATAATTAGTGTTATTGTGCATTTCCCTAATGAAGAATGTTCACTTACTTGTAAAAATATTTAATTCGTTCTGTGATTGACGATAGGAATAAATCGAGGCTAACGGTTCACTGAGATAATCTGATCTCACTCAATAAAGAATACATCGATTATTGAATTGAAGTCTAATAGAACTTTGATTATCGATATAGAGAGGGATTGCCTCTTTTACGTGACATCCGATATCACTCGGTAAGTTTTGTAGCCATAACGCATCTTGTACTACTGTACTAGCAGCTACATATTCCGCTTCCGTTGTACTTAATGTGACCAGTCTTTGCCTTTGCGATAGCCATGTTACCGGTTCATTTGCTAGAATGAATACGTTGCCTGATGTTGATCTTCCAGTGTCGGTATCACCTGCATAGTCCGAATCTGAGTAACCTGTAAGAGCAAGGTCATTACCGCTGCCTCTGTACAGTATCCCTAGATTAGGCATTCTTCGGAGGTATGTGTATATCCTTTTAACAACTTCCCAGTGATTTTTGTCGTGATTGTTAAATATCGACTCACCGTATTAACTGAAAAGGCAATGTCGGGACGACTAACAATTGCCAGGAACATTAGTGAGCCTACAGTTTCACGATAAGGCACGTTATGTTCAATATTGCTTTCTTCAGCTGATTTTAGAATGCTGTTTGGATCTGCAGGCATGCTTACAGGTTTGGCTTCATGCATATTAAGCTGCTTTAAGATGCGATTCGTTTGGTGAATGAACACAGTTTTGTCGCTTTTATGCCAGTTTCACCTATCTTTAATTCAAACAAGTATGATAGCTTGCGAATTAGAAGTTCTAGTGCATCTTGTGTTTTTGGTATTATGAGGCCATCGTCAACAAAAAGAGCTAGATTCACTTCGTCACTATTTACCTGCCCTTGAAAAATGCATTTATCACCAGCACATTCTCTAAGCTCGTAATTTTTAAGGAATGTAGAGAATTTTTTGTTCCAGTACCTCAGCGATTTCTTTAATTTACATGCTGTTCCACACTTGTCCTTAACATTTAATCCTTCTGGCAATTTGATGAAGATATCCTCCACGAGTTCTCCATAGAGAAGGGCCATCTTTACGTTGAACTGCAACATTTCCATGTCTTTATGGGCAACGATTGCCATGAGTACTCTCAGAGGGGTGAGAATGTTCCGCTGTAGTCACGTCCTGGCTTTTGCATAAATCCTTTTGCACATAGCAGTGCTTTGTAGCGATACGTATTATCAGGCATAAGGTGTACTTAAAAAACCCATTTTGTGTTCAATTGCCTCACAGTTTTCTGATTTTGGTATGATGTCCCACGTATTGTTCTTCTCATGCGCCCGCAATTCTTATTTTCCAGCTTTATTCCAGTTTTCGGCATCGTTTCTTCTTATTGCTTTATCGCAAGTTGTGGGTTCATGACAAATTACAATGTCGGCTTCAAAACGTTTCGGTCGTCTCAAAGTTTGCCTGGCTCTCAACTGATGACTATTTACTGCTGTAGGTTGTTCATTGATGAGGTTTACGTTGTTTTCTTCAGCTACCATATGCTCAGGATTCACAGTTTTGTCTTGGTTTTCCTCAGCTTCTCCATTGTGTTCAACCTTGAACCTGATGCCATCCACTCTTTGCACATCATGAACACTGGAGCTCAAATCTTCATTGAAGATGACATCTCTGGCTACAGTCACTTGCCTTGTCATGGGATCATACAGTCTGCAATTTGAAGACTCGCTTTGATAACCGATTAACACAATTTTTTTACCTTTTGAATCGAATGTCCCCCTAAATTGTTTGGGAACGTGCATGTAGGCCTCTGTTCCAGAAATCCTGACATGTGTCAAAGATGGTTTAGTCCCCATCCACATCTCATACGGAGTTGAACGTTTTGTTTGGCTGGATGGCGTTCGAATGAGAATGTAGAACGCAGTATTGGCTGCTTTGGCCCACAAATATTCTGGAAGCTCTTTTGTAAGTAGCATTGATCTAGCACTCTCCACAATGGTTCTGTTGTCACCCTCAGCCTTTCCATTTTGCTGTGGTGTGTGAGGAGCAGTAGTTTAAATTTAGATTCCATGCTGTCTCAAATACTCCTCCATTATGTGATTGTCGTACTCCTTACCGTTGTCAACCCGTAGCTTCTTGATGTTTTTGTTGACAGTCATGATCCCGAATTCTTTAAATTTTTCGAACACATCTGATTTGTGTTTGGTAAAATAAGCACGTCGAAAGCCTGAAACGTCATCTTTGAACCTGACGAAATATTTCGCACCACCAAGCGATTCTGTAGGCATCGGTCTACTCTACAGAATCTAAGGAATGAAGTTCGAGTCATAAAAAGTATAGCTGTTTCTAATGGCGTCTCTCCTAAAACTATAAGGATACAGAATGTAAAAATAAACATGAGAGTCTTCAATCCTCCAAAACCCTAAAAGTCAAGATTCTCAAAAAAATTATATTAAAATTCCTTTTCATTCGGATACAAAATGTCTTGGGAAAATTTGTAAAAGCGTTGGCTTTAAAATTGTTCACGGCTGCAACAATATTGGGAGTCTCAAAAGACAAACTATAAAGAAATTAAAAATTTACGAAATTAAGCTCTCTCACTATAATTCACAATACATTGGGCAAACACAACGCAATTTGGCATTAGTTCAAAGAGTATATGGCTCATTTCAGATTCAATGGTGTAGAAAGATCGAGTGTCGCTTAACATATTCGTGAAACAGGGCATTGCATTCAAAATTCTGATTTATTGAAGGCGTTATCTTCACCAAAGCCGCTAAATTCTGTTTGGAGCATTTTTATTTTTAATAATAAAAACAACAATATTTTGAATAAAGGCCTGGGACCGACGCCAATTTCGGAATAACATGCTTTGTTGAGCGAGAACGTTCTCCGGACGGGTTAATTTATTTTACTAAGTAATACCCTAGCATAGCCACCCTTTATGATGATATTTCTGTATCCGATTTTTTCGTTGAAGTTTTTTTTGATATTGCGTATATAAACAAAACTTAGGAGACTTGCACTACATTTTCTCCCAACCTATTAGGTTTACGATTACGTATCTACACATAATTCGTCCTAATTAAATAATTAAAAAGTTATTATTCATTAAAATTATATAAAATACATTATCATTCAGTTATATTTAAAATATTCAGTGGATAAAAAATATTTCTTCTTCTCAATGTAGGACCATGTCCTGTTGGTTCAAAAATTATGCCTCTTATGTCAGTTGTCTTGCGATGCTGACGTCCAGCTTTCGTGCCACCGCTTTGTGTGACGTCCAGGTGCCCTACGAGGAATGGATCTTTGCGTAGCCGCTACTTTAGTTAGCCTCTTATTATCCATCCTCTCTACGTGGTCTTCATTCACGATGTCGTGTTCTTACCGCACTGCAGCCTCAATTTCACAAATTTTTCTAATGTGGGCACTTCTCCGCCTGGGCCTGAAGGTGACGCTCATGATGGTACGTAGGGTTTTCATTTCCAGGTAGAGGTTTCCGCCAGTGTTTCCGCAGCAGAAGTTAGTAAGGGTCGGACCCAGGTTATATAGATGCGTGTCGTGCTTTCGATTGTTATAGTTTTTTGTGCCAGATAATGTTTCGCAAGCAGCCCGATATCGTGGCTGATTTTGTCGCTTGAGTGCATACTTCCTGTTGGATATTTCTATTGCTTGATGTGTTGACTCCTAGATAGTTAAAATTCATAACCTGAGTGATCGCTTCATTATCCAACAAAAGTTTACAGCGTAACGGCACTCTGGATATCGCCATTGATTGAGTTTTTTGCGTGGATATTTTCATACTGAATTTTTATGATGTTGTTTTAAATTTGTACAGCAAGCGACTTCATTTTCAGCATTACAACATCACCAGCGTAACAGATTATTTTGATGATTTTATTACCCATTTTGTATCCAGCATTGATTGTTTTTAAGCATTCGATTATCTTATCCATGATTACATTAAACATTGTGGGGCTAATACTATCTCCCTGTCTTACACCGGATGGAACCGGTACCTCTTCACTGAATGCCCTTTACCTTTATTTTTATTCTGAAATTTAAGCTGAGTTGATAGATTATATTGATTATTTTAGGATTGACTTTTTTCTCTTGCAGTATTTTCAAGACGTCGCTTAATTTTACCCTTTCAAATGCCCGCGTCTAGTCAATGAAACATATAAACGCGGGGTTTTCAAAGTCAATGGCTTTTTCAAGGAGTTGTCGTAATATAAAAAGGGCATCGACCGTGGATCTATTCTTACGAAAACTTTCTTATTCCTCACCTATTCCCACTTGCTGTATAATTTTTTCGTAGATGATCTTCGTTAATAACGGGTGTTCAAAAATTCCCACGTTTGGAGTTGGCGCTGATTCGGTTGAACGTCAGTTACCGTTTGTCGGTTCGTTAGCCACACGACCATCTGACCTTCGATTACTTTATTTAGCATTTTAAAGGTAGGCTTCGTTCTCTCCTAGTTGTAAGTAATTATTTTTTTTACTAAAAATTCACTACCAAAGAAGATTCCTTTTAGGTGTAAATATGTTTCAATCGTCTTTTATAAAGAACTGACTTTTATGTGTAAAGTCTAAATAAATCTTTTAGCTTCTAACTTCAATTTACTTTGCTCTTTTATTTGTTCATATGCCAACCCCAAACGTGGGAGTTTTTGAACACCCTTTATTTTTGGATAACTACTTAAGAGGCAAGTAGACCAAGAGGAAGACCCAGAAACAGGTGGTACGAAGAAGTAACAAGGGACCTAAGAAACATGAAAATCAAGGACTGGAAAGAAAAACAAAAAATAGGAAAATATGGAGAAAAATAGGAGAAGAAGCAAAAACACACAAGAAACTTTAATAGCGCAGAAAAAAGAAGGAAGATCAAGGGACTAATCCACCCTGATAAAAGGATTCATGCTTCGGAAAGAAGTGACAATACTCTATTAATAGAGTGAAAGCCTGTACATAAATACATACTTAAGAGGCATATAACACGATAATTGGGTATGGTCCTTGTGTCAATTATTTCCTCCTTGGTTATTTGTACTGTATCTGTCAGAGTAGTTTCCTCATTGATGTTTACATCTTCTTCTTTTTCGACATTTGCAGGGGGTTTTCTATAAAGAGCTTTAAAGTGATCTACCCAGTTCCGCGGAGTTATGTTTGTGGTCTGGACCTACTCGTTAACTGGCCTTTTTCTGTTTCTTAGCATATTCCAGATTCTCTTGTGACCTCCATAAAGATCATATTCCATATCTTTTGAAAATTTTGCCCAAAAATCCTTTTTATTTCTTTTATTCTAGTATTAACAGTGTTTCTCTTTCGAAAATATTTTTGATATTCTTCTTGTGTTTTATTGTTTTTCAAATTTATGGAGTCTTCTCGTTTTTTTGCAGTTAACGTTTCAACCTCTTCAGTAAACCACAGCTTGGTATTGCGTTTTGAATTTACATTGATTTCTCTTGTCCTTAATGCCTTCTCTGCGCTACAGATTACATTTGTGCGAAGTTTTTTCCATGAGTTTTCAACGTCCTTATTATCCATTACTGGATTACTGATGACCTGATGAGCCTTTTATTCAATTGTGTTTTATACAGATATTGTATGCTTTCGTTGGATAGCTACTCATTATAAAGATTTCTTATATATTCGGGTTGTTTCCTCTGCCCAAAATTAGTTAACCTACCGTATAGTACTAGTTTGAGAATAATTATCTATGTCATTATTCTGTACATCTTCAAATCCTATGAGCGTTTCTTTACCAACACTCTTCTGAAACTGCTCTAAAGTGATTGCTTTAATTCTATTGTTTGAATCAGTCTTTTTAGTTTCCATGTTTCTTTCGTTCTGACCTCCAGGGCATTTTAAAAAGTTAATATTATCGGCATTAAACGAATATAGTCCTGTTGCTTTAATGTCTCATTTAGATGTGTGTTTGTCCATTGAAGAATGGTCTCCTTCCAACTTGTTTTAATTGGTTTGAATTCAGCTACATCGGCTGGCTGTAAAATGCGTGTTGCATTTGCATATTGACAAGTAAGTATAGTGTCTAACTTATTACATAATTTACTTAATTCATACGTTAGGTGAGTGCTGCGTCAATCTAAAAATAGCATGACGGGGAACTGTAATATTTTCTTTTTAAGGGTAGGATAAAGTACCACGGAATAAGATTAATATATGGTATCAGAAAATTTGAACGGATACATCATAAACTAAATGAAACGAATTGGCTTAATATGAGCAACCGTAGAAAGTTGCATGCTTCAGTTTTATATCATAAAATTATAACATCTAAACAACCACAATATTTGTTCAATAAAATTAAATTTAGATTTGAAGTACATAACGTAAATATAAGAAATAAAAACTTTATCACGCCTCCAATCCATAAATCGCAATTATTCAGAAGATCATTTTCGTATAGTATTGGCAATGTCTATAATTCCTTACCGGAGTTTTTAAAAACACTCACATTGGGTTCTTTCATACGTCATCTGATTGGTATTCTTACTGAAGGTCAAACATAATATAATATTTCTCAAAACTTTATTATTTTACATCTTTATGTAATTTGTTTTAATTTTATAGTGTGTTTAAGATCAGACATAATGTTTTTCAAAACTTTATTATTTCACATCTTCATGTAATTTCTTTTAATTTTATATTGTTTGTAGCTGCACATGTTTTACTTTAAATTTTATTTTTAGTTATTTTCAGGGTATTATTATATATAATTTAATAATGAAGGGTTGAGTGGAAGAGCAGACCTTGTTGAAATGTATTATTTATTTCTTCATGGTTCTGAACTTCGCCCTTTTGATGGAGATAATGTATAGATAGTTACCTTTTTGTTTCTTATTTCATTTTATGTTCTTTAGTCTTCCATCAATAAATGGCCATTATTATTATTATTATTATTATTATTAAATATATTCATTGAAGATTTCAGTCTTCATCCAGCCAGATTCTGACATACCAATTCCCCAATCACTTGACACAGATTCCACTATCTAGGTTTTTCTCCTCTTTCCAGGGTACATTATCAATGGAGGCAACAGCAGTTCCGAAGGGGAAAAAGTAAACATTACTATAATTGTGATTTTTGAAGAAGCATGATCAACTTTTTATATATTTTTACTGCTACGGGGAGCAACAAATTTTGTATTTTTGGAACATAAATTGAAAGAAGTCTCATCTTCATTCAGTACTCTTGCAGGATTTTTTTTTTTTTTTAATTATTACACTACAATCTGTCTAAGTGCGACATTCAGCAGTTGGTTTAACGTACATTGAATAATTAAGAACTGAAAGGCATGAAGGTAGAGCATCCAATGATGTCTCACCCTATATTAATCTAAATCTAGTTTAACATACACTAATTGGTCTATAATTTATACGGCACAACATTGTTAAGGAAATCTGTTTATTAAGTCCGACGGTTTGAATCTTTTTAATCGTGGCTGTTTTACATCGTTTTCTAATAAGCACTCCACTACAGGATTAGGGTGACCACTAATGCGATCACGGTAGCGCGCACTAAACTTTTCTATTTATTGATTAATGGTTGGAATTTTAAGATCACTACGTATGGTTTCGTTGGTGACATACCATGGTGAGTTTACAATGGACCTGAGCACTTTTGACTGAAATCTTCTTAATATTTCTATGTTGGATGTTTTAGCTGTGCCCCATAGCTGTATGCCATATGTCCATAAGGGTTTGATCATGGTTTTATAAAGCAGTAACTTGCTTTCCAAGGATAACTGTGACTTGCGCCCTATCAGCCAATACATTTTTTGTAACTTTAATCCCAAATGTTTGCGCTTTGTCCATATGTGCGTCCTCCACGTTAGTTTCTTGTCTAGGTGCATTCCAAGGTATTTAGTACTATCGGCTTGTGGAATTTCTTGATTATTTAGCGTCACCGGTGGGCAGGTGCCTCTTCTTAGTGTAAATGATACGTTCACTGATTTACTTTCGTTTATTTTTATGCGCCACTTAGTACACCAGCACTGTATTTTATTCAGGTGAGTTTGTAATTGTTGGGATGCCAGATTTGGGTCGGTATGCGATGCAAGAATTACCGTGTCATCGGCGAAAGTAGCGACCATATTACCTGGTGTTGTCGGAAGGTCCGCTGTGAATAGCAGGTATAGAAGGGGACCCAGGACGCTACCCTGGGGAACACCCGAAGCGATGGTATATAAAGGTGTTAATTCGCTGCCATATCTGATTTGGAAGTGCCTGTTGGTTAAGTACGATTTTAGGATTTCATAGTAATCTGACGGTAGGGTTTTCTTGATTTTACAGAGCAATCCCTCATGCCATACCTTATCAAAGGCTTGAGTGATGTCCAAAAATACTGCAGCGCAGTATTTTCTCTCTTCGAAGGCTTTAGTAATTTTGTCGACTACTCTGTGAACCTGCTCAATTGTTGCGTGATTGTTACGAAAACCAAACTGGTGGTCAGGTATGAGAAGGTTGTCCAGGAGTATTGGGTGTAACTTCTCTAGTGTCATTTTTTCGAACACTTTCGACAATACTGGCAACAAACTGATAGGTCGGTATGATGCAGGTTGTTCTTTTGGTTTGCCTGGCTTTGGAATTAAGATAATTACGGCGTTTTTCTACAGTTTGGGAAACTGTCGGAGTCTTAGAATTGCATTGAATAAATACGTTATGAATTGATAGCCTTTCTGCGGTAGTTCTTTGAGAATGTTTCCAGTCATTAAATCATGACCTGGGGCTTTATGCGGGTGTACTTTGCTGCGAATGGTGTTTACTACTTGGTTGGTTTTGAAGTTTTTAATAGGCAGACTCATTTGATGCGGCGTTTCTAGAATATTTTGGATTTCTTCTGTGATATCTTGTTCCGCCGGGAATGGTTGAAATACATTAGCAAGATGTTGTACAAAGATAGACGCCTTCTCACTATCGCTTTCTGCCCAGTTATTATTGGCAGTTCGAATTGGTGTGTGGTGTTGTTGTGGTTGCTTTAGGTGTCTTGTGGCTTTCCAAAGCGAGTAGTCGTCTACCTCCAACGGTGACAGGTGTTTTAGGTAAGTTTGTACATTCTGATTTCTGATGTTAGAAAGTAGGTTTTTAAGCTCGGCAGTTGCATGATTTAAAATCCTTTTGTCATTTGGGTGTCTTGTGGTTTGCCAGATCCTACGTAGTCTACGCTTTTCTGCGATTTTTTGTTTTACTATAATTGGGCAGCTTGCTGAGCTGATGTGTTGGTTATTATGTGTTTGTTCAGGTGTAGCCTGGCGAGTCGCTTCATGAATTACCTGGTTAAAATGTTTCACTGCTTCATCTAGGTCATTTGCGGATTTTAGTGGGATATCTGTGTGTAAGGATTCGTCAATTGACTCTCTAAAGAGATTCCAGTTTGTATATTTGTTGGTGTCTTTTCTTTGATTATTACATTTGTGCCCAATGTCACTAATACTGGTGAATGGTCAGTCGAGAGGTCAAGACAAGATTTAATACTTAGGGCCGGTCTTTCCATCTCCTAATAAATTTATTCTCCTATTAAAAACTGGTTAATACAATCGTTTCCATGGAAACTTTTTGCCAAATAGCTTATTAGGAGGTTTGTTAGGAGATGGAAAGACCGGCCCTTAGTAAATTTAAATTGATCCCTTTTACGAAGCACAAGTCAAGTAAATCAGGCTGTTTTCTGGGGTCCGTGGGCCAGTATGTAGGTTCGTCTGTGGAAGAGGGTTGTAAATTCATATTGTTTACAGCTTTCAACATGTCTCTACCTTTTGTGGAAGTTAGCCGAGATCCCCAGTGGACATGCTTTGCATTGTAGTCGTCTGCCGAGATAAACCTGTTACCTAGAGTGTGAAAATAGTGTTCGTGTAATTCTTGTTTGTTGTTGTGTCTTGGTGGGCAGTAGGCTGCAGATATCGTAAGTGGCCCTAGCCAGTCTTCGACTACTATCGTTGTAGCTTGAAGATATGGTTCGCTGTATTTGGAGAGTTCATGATGCTTAATTTGATTGTTGATGATTATAGCAGTGCCAGCGTGGGCGGTCCCGTCTGGATTTTGTGTTGCGTAGACTGTAAAACGTGGAATTTTAAAGTAGCTGCGGTCAGTAAAATGAGCTTCTGATATTAATACAATGCCAAGGCAGTGGTTTGTAATGAATGCTGTAAGTTCTTCTTTATGTTGTAACAGCCCGTTGGCATTCCATACCGGTAATTTAAGGTGTTGGGCCATTGTGTGTTCTGGTTACAATCGTGGCTAGCAGATTCAATATTGTGCTCATCTGCTCCATTAATTGTTTCACCATCTGCTTTAGTTCGGCTATATCGTTTGAGGGACCTGACAGGCCCGAAAGTTGTTGTGGTTGAGGAAAATTGTTGCTGTTTTGTATAGTATTATTGGATAGCACTTGTGCATGAGTGAGGCCAGGTTGGTATAATCTTGTGATTGGGAGTGACTTTGCCCTAAGAGGGGGGGAAATTCTTTGCTGTATTTCCTTATATGCAGGGCAGCCTTTGTAGCTCGCAGGGTGGTTCCCATTGCAGTTTACACACTTGACTTCCTTGTATTTTTCTTTATGTTCGCATTGTGACATGACGTGGGTGCCAGTGCATTTAACGCATCGAGGAGTTCTATTACAAAAATTTTTTGTGTGTCCATGTTTTTGGCACCTGGAGCATTGAGGTATCGTACGTTTGACACGCGGGGGTTCAACTTTGATTACGAAGTGCATGAGTCTGTTGATATTATATACATCTTTGTTGTTATCAGATGGCTTTAATTCTACAACAAAGAGGGGCAGCTTTTTTTTCGTAACAGCTTGTTTCACATTCCATATGTTCGTTACTGCGTGTCCAAGCGATTGTAGTTCATTTTTTATTCCATTTATGCTAGTGGAGGGATGTAAATTTCTAAGGAAGACTCGGAAGCTACGCTCTTGCTTCACCTGATAGGTATGAAAATCGGTGTTTTTTTCTATCAGTCCTTTGGTTATAAGTCTATATTTTTCGGGTGTTTTTGTAAGTATTTTGAGTTCATCATTGGTAAAAGCCTTTAGCTACAGCTTCCAAAAAAGTAATTAAGGGCTCAATGGTTTTTACTCCGGAAACAAATATAGGTGGGGGTCTCGGTTCAATGTTTTTGGAGGTACTTGGCTCTTGTTCTTGTGGGTTTTTATCAGCAAGCAGCTTAAAACGGTTTGTGGGGTTTAACCAGTTACTTGTGGTTTTAGGTTGCTTAACCTGATCGGTTTGTTTGTCTGTGTTGTCTTGCCTGCCTCGTTTTTTATTAACAACTGTTTGCCATTTTGAATCGTAGAGGAGCTTGTTGCTGCTGATAGGTAAAATGAGATTGATGTGGTGTAGTGTTTTGGAGCTGACGTATATCCTGAGCGGGGAACTGCGTGAATGTGTTATTTAAATTTGGAGGTTGGGAGTATTGATAATTTTGTTGAGCAAATTGCATTTGTTGAGCTTGGTCTATTTGCATTGGGATGAATTGTTGAGCGGTCGGCGCCGCTGGGATTTGGTTTTGGTAATAGTAGGCCATTACGGCCGCAAGTTAAAAATTTCCAATGAAACGAACAAATATAGTACAAGTACAAGTTAAATTCAAATAAAGTGCAATCTTACGGTTCGTGACCGCGGGGTCACTCGCTTATCTTGTCGTCAGACTCCAGCCGCGATTGAGCACAACCAGTGAAAGCCAAATGACAACTCCTTGCAGGATTAGACAAAGTATCGTCGTATCCTTTGGAAATGAGATATAATTTTATATCCATAAACCATTTTCTAATATTCTTTTCAGACACATTAGCACTGGCTAACGTTACACCCTCAGGTGTTCTATTAGAAAATACAGAATTTCAACGAAGAGATGCCGTGAACTAACCTTCATGAGGATTTGGCCTTGGAGCTTTATTCAGAGATTCTTTAACAGACAACTGAACATCGCGCTTTCGTCTGGAAATCCTTTTGCAGTATTTTCCCGAATCCATTTAACCAGGATTTCCTCTTTCTCTCTAGTTAGAATTGGGTTAGGTCCACAATTAGTTTCAACAAATTTCTTGCTTGTTCTAAACTGCAAAGTACCTAACCCGAGGTATGTTATATTTTTTAGAAACTTCCTCTGTTTATAGCGTGCAAAGCCTTTTCTAAATCTTCATTGGAACATTTCTGACTTTATTTAGGCATTTTGGACCTATAAAAAACGACACCATAGTTATTGGCCGCCTAAAATAGGGCCCTCTAAAACACATAATACTCTAGAAATGTCATAATAGAATTAGTAAATATGCGTCGTCACAGGCCTGGAGTCCAATAGCTGTTTTTCATGAATTACCTAAAGGTACTGTTTGGCCCCCTACTTAGATCCTAAACACAAACATGTTTAGTTGCTGCAAATGTCAATATCTAGGTAATATACCGTTAAAATATAATAATTGACTTACCTCACATTAACTTGTCTTATCGTTTTCTTAAAAATTACAGCTGCATATTCACACATTTTATTTTATTAGGATAAGGGAATACACCAATGGAGAGACGTAGTAAAAGAAAAACTAGATATGAGTTAAAGTATCATTTTAACAACATTCATTAATAATTTACATTATATAGAACAGTGCATTTTTCATAAGTATCCATTTAGATATACATATAAACTACCAGAATATTCGAACTCTGAACTTTATATAACAACAAAATGTTACATTTGGCAGCAGTCAACTTTAAAGTTTGCTGTGTTATCTGTTGTAATTACTTATCAGTAATAATACTTGAGGCTTATTAATTCATTCAATAATAAATAAGCCATAATTAAAAGTCATTTAGTAGTATAAAAAGTAACACCTGCTAACAAGCTACTTAACGCTACTCAATTTTAATGCAGTAGATTAATATTAATTTGGGTTCGAAGTAAATTCAGATTAATGCTTCGTTGTTCTCGAGTAATCATTAAGTCGTTCTGTTTGCGTTTATCTGAATTTTCCAGAATCCGTGAAAATATAAAAGGGGGCTTTGCGGAAATTCCAAAGTTTATCTCAGCTATGCCAAACTGGTTTAAATACTGACTGTGAAGCGTCTTACGGAATTACCACTCAAGCCGTTGAATAGAAAAACTAATTAATTATTGCTAAATTATTACAAAAATTATCAGACCTATGAATAGTATTATAAAATACCAATTTACAGATTTTATTATTTACATTACAATAGTTCACATTTAAGGGTAAGATATGCAAAATGGACGAATTTCAAGGATTGAAAATATTTATCTACGATATATACTATAAGATTTACACATGCTTGAAAAATATATCAATTATTATATGTAGCTACAAAGGTTTAGTTAATGCGGGAATTTTAAAACACGAAACTATCATTGAATTTGATTGTTCAACTTTGGCTTGGATAAAACTTGTGCTCTGTTATAGAGGGCAGTGGATAGCCTTATACACCCAGGAATTCCAATGGTAAATTTGTAACATGTAAATATTTGCTTCCCTAAGTTTTTTACACCAAAACTGTAAATGATTTTCGTTCTTGATTTTGATGAACAACTGTGATTTGTGTGTTAAGACCAAAAAGTGACATGCTTCGCATGGAAATAAGTACGTAAAGTTTCATTTTTTGTAAAGGGCCGACGGACAATCTATGCTTCATAGTTTTACTGCCTAGTTTTTAGCTTAGTTAATTGCAACCTGTCACAGCTACCATCTTTTTATTTCACAAATTCCGTGGCATCAGTGATTTTTGTTAAAGCGTAGGATTTAATCGAAAATTATGTAAAACTGCATGAATTCAAAAACTTAGTTGCTCTTTTGGTCTAATAATTAGGGAAGCAAATATTTACACATTAAAGTTTTCCACTGAAGTTCCTATGGCGCGTGAAGCAATTCACCACCCTGTATGCATTTGTTTGGCGGAATAAAATAAGAATTTTGTCATTTAACTTAAACAATTATTTGATATCTAAAGCGTTTACACAAAACTCTTATAGGAACTGTAATATTATCTATGTATTGAATTCAGAAAAGTAAGATGGCCTTCGTAACGTTCCGAATACTTTTGTAACATTTAAATTTATGTTTGAAGCTGTAATAGCGTTAGCAATTTCGAAAAACGAAAGAGGAGTCCACATTATTGATAGCTGCAATTCAAAAACAAAATTTTAAAGTAATGATATGCATAAATGTATTTTTTTAAACAGTTTTTTCTTTTAGTTGTCTTTGAAACATGATCAGTAAAAGTTCCTGCAATAGCCTTTATAATTTGTTGAATCAGCCTGAAATACGCTTTATATTAATGACCGGTTGTACCAACAATAAAATTTTCCGCCATCTTAATTTCAATTGAAAATTCCAAGTAATTCTAGCAATAGGTTTAAGATAAATAGGTGGTTGCAAATAATTTACTAATAACATTATATACAACCTAACCATTAATATAAAGCTTATTATAGATGGTTGTTAAGTTTCAGATAAAAATGAATTACCTAAATACAGAATATTGGGTGTTTACATCTTCAGGTTTAATAAAGAACTATTATTCGTAATATCGATCACTGATTAAAGTTTTTGAATTAAACCTAAAGAACCAAACACTTAGTTTCTGTTTTAGTATCAAAAATCAAATCCTAAGGCTGTTGAAATTAATTTAATTGAATTCATTTCAAGTAAAACTAACCAAAACGTCTTGTGGTTTTAATTTAATAATAACTATGATTTTTTCACGTTTGTTCAGAATATTTGTAATAGGATTAATTTAAATTGTTGAAGAGAGGACCAACACAGAAATCGTTGAGTAAATGACTACTTCTAAATAGTTAGTATATTAGGAAAAATTTTATTAAATCTGTTAGATTAAAATAGAGCGATATCTTTCAAAATCTAAATATATATTCCTATACCTACATCATTCCAGCACCATCACTTCTTGAATGATATTAACACAGCGCTAAAATGATATGATTGTGCAAAGAAGAGTGAGTGTGCGAAACTAACAGCAATATCAGACATAAAAATCTTTATAAACGAGTGGCGTTCTCACTTTTAAAGTTTTCAATTTGGTTTGAAAATGTATTGTAAATCATCTTTGTTTAAATCATTATCAATCGAATTAAATTGATCGTTTCAGAAATGGGCTGGGCTCATTCAAACATCACTGTAACGCTGCAAATCGACGGTGAATTTTTATTTAGTTACTGCTTGTAACTTTAAAGACATGCAGAATTTAACTTTTTCGATTTTTACCACATTTATGGCTTTCTTATATAAAACTGTTATTATATCAAACAACTCAGTTAATAAGCACAGAAAATTTTTAACATCAAACACTGACGAATATTCTATGTGTAATATAAGCTCGGACGACAGCAAACTGTAGGTTGATTTTTTTTTGATATTCAACGCTTTTAACTTTAAATACGGTTACTATTATTTAATGTATTAAACTGGCCACATAAATCTCAAAGATAGAATTTAATAATAACAATCACAATGTCATAAAATATTAGTGGGAAATTGGTGTCACAATCATCTAGCTAATACTAATTTAGCTAATCTAAACATCGCCTGATATATTGTGCTACAATGTATTCTGGTAAATTGGCAACTTTCGTATGATTAAATTTCCCTCTTCTGTTTACTTTTAATGCAAGCAATACTTACGAATTTTTGTGATATCATCACCTTAATGTAGATATAAAATTCTCTTGATAGTTTTGCTAAAATCGCATTAATAAAGTTTAAGAAACTTCTTAAAAATACATTTACATTCATATCGATATTTTAAACTGAAATATTATTAAAAAAGTTAGGTTTATATATTCGACAAATGTTGCTTGCATCAAAGGTAATGACAACATACTCGTAATTTTCTTATGCGGATGATTCCTCTTCCTGATTATGTTTCGAAATAGCTAAAAGTATCATTGTGAGTTCCTTTTTGTTAATTTTCCCATCCTGATTGTAGTCGACTCCTCTTAGGATTGTTTCTTCGAAATCTAGCAGATCTTGAGCGTCGTAATCCTGTAACGTATTGAATCTTTGAGTCATTATTTGTAAATTATTAATGATAGCACAAAACAGAAGAAAGGCAAGAATTCCTCATAATGGTTAGAGATAGTTATAATCACAATAAAGGATATTAAGAGAGCCGTAAATCAATAAAAAACAACAAAGCGGTTGGAGCAGGAGAAATTTCACCAAAACTATTAAGTATGATACGGGATATCTTTCAAAAAGTAGCTGAGGGGGAAAAATATCCGATGAATGGAAGAACGTTTATATGACGTCTAACTTCAAGAAAGGCAACAGCAAAAAATGTGAAAATTACAGAGACATTAGCGTGATAGCAACGATGACTAGAGTATACAGAAAAGTGCTAGGCAACAAGATAGATGGCCGTACGGCCCATACGGAAGGGAAAGTAGGTGAAGAACAAGCTGGTTTTACAGTGGGCAAATCATGTATACTCGTAGACCACATACAATGTACATTACAACAATTAATAGAAAAGAAGAAAATAAAAAATAGCTCTACCCATCTAGTACAAAGCTTTTGTCAAGTTAACGAATTATCAAAGTTGACAAAAGAGCATTATTTTTTTGTTTGCTAATGTGTTATTTGGCATATGAATTCGAATTTTGATTTGATTTTGTTTACTTTGACGAATGATTAATTTGATAAAGCTGTTAAATCATATTTGTGCAACCCGTCCTAAACTAAACGAGAACTTTACAATAGAACTGGAGAAATATATATATTTTAAAAGCAGGGATAAACAAAGTATGTACGGTATAGCTTTTCTGGTTAATAAAGAATTGAAATATGCCATCACAAAATTCAGCCCATTATCAGAAAGAACGCGTTTTCTACAAATTAAAATAAATCAAGAACGGATTAATCTCGTAAAAATACACGCGCCCACTGAGGCAAAAGAAGAGGAAGAGAAGGATTATTACTTTAAAGAATTAGAACAAATTTACTACAAACTGCCGAGTCACGAATATAGTATGATCTAGTAGACTGCAAAGCCAAAATAGGGAAGGAGCGGATAGCGGATATACGCCCCGACAACAGGAATACATAGTAAATACGAGGAAAGTAATGTAAATGCCCAAAAAGAATATGAATATGAAATTTATGAGTACTTATATTAAACATAAAGAGATTCATAAGGAAACTCGAGTTTACCAGGAAGAAATAAGACTATTCAGATTGACCATATACTGGCACAGAAACGCTTTGCGAAGTGTATTAAGGATACGAGGAGTTATAGAGTTAATATAAAAATAAAAATGTATAATGTAAGAAGAAAAGGGGGAAATAGATATGGAACGTAGAGGATTTACAAAAACCAGAAAAGAGACTGGAATACCAGCGAAAAATAGAAGAAAAGCGTAACAAAGGCACAGAGGAAGGAACAGTGGAGGAATTATGGAGACATATCGAGGAAATAATAATAAAGTTAGCAAACGCCATGTTAGAAAATAAAAGCACAAAGAGAAGAAGCAGTTGGTGTAGTGAAGAATGAAGGTTGGAATTACAAAGAAAGCAGAAAGTAAGGGAGAGAATGCTACAGGCAGGCTTAAAAGAAGATGAATTGAAGTACCAAGAGCAAAAGAAAACAACATATGGATTTTGTGTAAAGATAAAAGAGATTATAAAGAAGCAGAGTTACGGGAGACAGAAGAAAAATATAAAAGAAAGAAAATATGTAATTTATATCGAGAGACGAAAAGGGCACGTGGAGAAATACAAAGACCATCTTTCTTGTTCTGCCAAGATAAGGAGGGGAAATTGATCGGAGATGAATGGAAAATAGTAGAAAGATGGAAGGAATATTTTTAGGAAACATTGGATAAGGAAGAAATCGGAAATGAAGGTAGAGTAGATGAAGGAAGAGAATTAAATACAATAGCTGTTGAGCTTAAGAATATTTTAGGAAAGTTGAAGAATGGGAAGGGTGCCGGTGAAAACATAATAAAAGCTGAGTTATTGAAATACGGAGGGGGAGGAACGTCAATATGGTAACAATAGCCAGATATAATGGGCATCTCACGAGAAAGGGAATCGGTAGGCTCCTAAGGAAGACATGGGAATGCAAGGTTATACGAAAAAACAAGAACAACAGACCAAGGAAAAAGTGGAATGACGAAGTGCGATGGACAATATAGTAGAGAGGCATAGATTGGAGACAGGCGAGGCGGTTAGTCGACAAAGAGAAGACTTTGTAGAGCTGCGTGCATGACCTAAAGAGTTAGATCCAATCCAAACCTTTACGCCGATTACGGTAGAAAAGGGACGATTACGAAACGAATACGTACCTTTTTAACGAGTTCTAGGAGATCCTTCAAAAATCCACGCAATTCTTCATTTTCGATGGTGCCATTGTTGTCCTGTTGGGTTAATGTGAAATTAATTTATTTCAAAGTTATATGTTTTATGATTTGACTTACCCTGTCATAAAGGGCAAAAACTCGTTCGATATCATCCTTGGTGAGTTTTGTTGCCCCCTAAATTTCGGTAAAATATTTAAGAATATGCTTAACATAATCGACTTATTTAACGTTAAAACAGAGTAAATATAAGCTGTGTTAATTATTTAGTCGTATTTAAGATTTCACAGCTTACATCTGGGAATATTTCGAGGGTTTAAAAGGTGCTAATTCAAAATATATATGTAAGTGCATATTAATGGAAGTACAAACGTCTAAAAGCGGGTGCTATTAACTACGTGCAAAATTAATAATCGCATTCCGTTAAAGTCATGCGTTTTGTATTTGGTTCGGTTTAGGTTTGTGAAACACAAAATATCCAAATACACACGTGATCAAAGGATATTGCTGTAGTTCGTTTATGTGTACTGTTTATTTGGGGAGATTTATTAAAGTGTTTTGTTGGGGCAGTGTAAAGTTTTAAAGTGACTGTAGCGAAAGAATTATTTATTGCTAAATTCTTTATCAAATTTTAGTTGTGTATTACTGAATGAAATTACTTTTAAAGCGGGAAATAAGCAAAATTACTGAATTAATTAATATACCAAAATGAATTAAAATGGAAGAAAATTAATAACTTAATACTTGTACTTTGAAGTTGCTTAGAATTTTATAGTTCTGTTCAACCTTCAAAAGAAAATAACCAGTTTTGATTAAAACTGCCAGCAATATCTTTCGAATATTAAATAGATAAGAAAGTTACTTACTTCTATTCCTTCCTACGTATTAGCCACAAAGACAAAGGTATAAAGCCGTGCGACATTCATTTATGACAAATATTTTTTAGACATTTATTTTAACGCTCTAATGGGTATCGAATTTATAATATTTTTCTTTTATTTATTTATTTAATTTATTAATTCAAAACTACTATTGTGCTTAAAGAGAATCACAGTGAGCGATAGAGAGAAAGATAGCTTACAATTCTATAATTTAATAAATTAACCAAAGTTTGGTTTTTGACATTATGTAGTTAACCAATGACGGCTGCAGTAAGTATTTTCTGAGTGTGGTGTACATTGTGAGAAATAGATTTACCTATTTGGAGTGTTAGTTCTAATGGTGTTCTGCGGCTGTGTGCACTGCAAAGTCGGTTGTGTGGATGAGGATAAATACATTGATTGTTACACCTAAAAAACTAGTACCTATGCGTAGATTAAATAAGTTTGTACTTTGTAGTGTAACCGTCACTGGAAATATTATCATAACTTTTACCAAATTTACTTTAAACAGACAAATTGAACATTTCGAATTGCAAAAACCAAACTTTATTATTCATGCAAAGGATAGAGATCTTTAAAGAAATTTAAAATTGCAGCGAATTTTCATTCAGTAATAATTGCTTAGTAGAATTGTAATAATTATAAGCGATCTGTACCCGATAAATGGATATTTACTAATGAAATTAGTTGCAATATGTCTACAGTACATACTAAATTTTGTTTACAAAAATATTGACGAAACTGTGTCTAAACATACAACATGGATCAACCCATCACTTTGGTGTTGTTACACACACTCTTGTGTTTGACACAGTTTAGAAAAGAAATTGATCTGTACCTCACTCACCTTGAAGACCTGCCTGCACAAGAAATTCTCTTTGACGGGTAGTAACCTGCGAACAGTCAGATTCGATTTTATTTAGAAAAACAACCTGATTAAATTAACAAATTTTCTTACTTGGCCATTTCAGAAAGCTGCAGTCTACCATCTTTATTTGAATCGAAAACTTGAAGCTGAAAATGACAAAAAAAATTATAACAAAAAATTTCAATTTCATTAAAATTATAATTAGGTACCATAGTATCGGTGTATTCTATCAGTTTATCCTCTGAGACGTCGTTAATCTTCTTGGCCTCCTTGAGCAAATCCCTTAGGAAATTCTATAAATAAATTACCGAGAATAAAAAAAGGCAAACAAAACTTCGGTGCCAAATAATCATATACCTTCAGTTCGTCAGCTTCAATATATCCACTGCCGTCCGTATCGTACTCTCGCCAAATCTAGAAAATAAATTGAAGCATTAGAATTTACATATTTGGAAGCTGCAAAAATATTGATTTATATTATATTACTTTCATGAATTCTACGCTAGATTCCAGAGGGTTGTCGAATCGGAATAACAGTAGAAAATTTTCCTCCATTGGAAGTAACTGCGCTAACTGCAAATATTATACAATTGACGTTTTGTTTCTTAATCTAATTAGAAAAATACAGACCTCCCTTATGTCGATTTTTCCATCCTGATTATCGTCGTACGCTTCCATGAAGCAAGCTTTCAGTTCAGTAAGCATTTCATCAGAGACAGCCTTAAAGAATTATAAAATGTAAATATTTGAATTTGTGCACGTATTAAGAATTATTTTACAAATGGAAATAAAATAATATTTTAATAAAAATTTATTTAAGCCGGAAATAATTTTAAGTTTTCATTTTACGTACATCGAATGCATGCCCAATAATTTTTAAAATTGGGGTTATAGGTACATATTGAAATCTGGGGAACTATTAGATAAAAAGAAAAAGGGTGAAAAAATTCAGAAAGATAAAAACATAGTCTTATTTGATTTTCTAGGAGAATGGAGGCTGGATTGGGTCGCTCACAATTTTCCCTTGTCGTTTCAAGCTCAAATAAAGGGAGAATATCAGTGAACAGTGCCTACACCCTATTCAAGATAAAATACTAAAACATGCTCACAGGACTATGACTTCAGATAGAAACGATCTCAGCGACAAATATGTTTAGAGACCGGAAATAAGCTACGGCGAAGATTGCATGTTGGAACATCTTATACTGGAGTTCAAAATATCAAGAAATCAATGTTGAAATAAATAATCGCGAGATAGATGTACAGGGTGTAAATAAATAAGCGTAATAAACTTGTAACATAGTTCACAGTAGATAAACTTCCAATAAGGAACTCATGTCTGAAAACGTATCGTTTGCGAACAGTAGGTGTTTGTGTTTATACGTGCCATACTTTCAGATATTTTTCGATATTACAAATATCATCGACCCTGGACTAGGAATCGAAGCCGAGTATGCTATGTTAACGCCATAGAGGCCGGCAAATTTAAAGTAGGTATTTGTAGAACCGTCAAAGTGATTTTAGCGTTTTTTACAGTGCTCATAAAATGTATTCAATTATGAAAAAAAGGATATGGCTTTTGTATACGGTGAATATAGAGAAGCCATGCGATTCTATGCTTTGTTTGGGAGCTGCTGTAGTGAAAGCAGGTAATCCCTGTTTGAAGATTTCAAGTAAATTTGACCCGTACGGTACTTACTCTTTAGGTTACTGGAGCCCTATAATTCTGTACCAGTGTTAAGCTGGTCGTTTTACCTGTATTTAAATAAACATTCGCATTATTTGCATCTTCGTTTAACTCAACCGAGATAATAAGCAGCTGCCTCTAACGTGAAAGCAAAAATATACCGGGTGTCTCAGGTAAGACGCACCATAGGGAAACACCAATGTATTTTTTCAGAAAGGATCCACGATACCTTTTGAATATGTATGGATTCAGTGTTCAACTTATGTTATTGGATTTAGGTAACGCTAGAAAGAGATAGAAATACCGAAGGCGTCTGCCATTGCGACAGGCGATTATTTCATTGTTTATTTTTATATCTGTCAATTTTGACAGCCCCTAAAACTTCCATTTACAATAAAAATACGTAAAATATGTAATTTTTTAATCGCCGTTTCCGTATTTTGCATATTTTAAATTGAATTCGCCTTATTACAACAGCACACGTAAAGAAAACGTGAATAAATTCTATAAACATGGAATAAGTAGTATTGAAACCTATCAAAAGAAAGCAAATGATCATCAGTCATCAGCTCATCAGTCAGGTACCGAATGAACTTATAAATGTAATGAAAATAAGAATTTGTCTAGTCAGAAGTTATTAATGCAACTTACAAATTTTAATGGTTCATGTAGATAGGTGTGAAATTGGTTACATAGAGAAAAATGTATAATTGGGTGAAGTACAAGTGCAAGAAAAATGTAACAATTATACGTTTACGTAAATAGTGATTTTAGTAAATATGTAAAGTATTATGGCATTATAATAGTATATTGTAATACAAGTGTTGAAAGCTTATGTTTGCCACACGAATGTGAAGTTTTCAGCACGAACGATAGTCTGTCGCAATGACAGATGCTTTCAGTATTTCTATCTCTTTCTAGCGTTAACTAAATCCAACAACATACGTTGAACACTGAATCCATACATATTCCAAAGGCACCGCGGATCCTTTCTGAAAGAATACATTGGTGTTTCCCTATGGTGCGTCTTAGCTGAGACACCCGGTATAACAAGATATATGTTGGGTTTGGTTTAGTTAATCTCATATCGGACAGAATCTTTTGGATGAACTTTATTAGATTCCCGAACTGAAGACGTCTGTCAGATGAATCAATTAAAAAGGTTTTCAATTTTCTAAACTTAAAACCAATGAACAAGATTACTAGATAATTTCTAAGCCGTTCTGTTAAATGTAAGAAGAAATATGTAGTTTTTGAATGATAGAGCTGCTCCGGATTACCACAAGGAATAGGACAAGCAGCATCGAATCGTTGACCAGCGTGCAACCCCCCGTTAATAATACTGATTTACTGTTTACACAGTCAAAAAAGACGTGTATGCGGTATTTTTTGAAAAATAAAATTAAGTGCACCAGTAAATAACCAAATCTACAATATTTTTCACCTAGGATTTGGGTTGTGACGTCAACGCGTTGGTGATAAATTCGCAATCCAACTATACTTCACCCCTTTCTAAACTTGGTTTTTATTACCTGCTGCGCACGAACGCGTGTCTACGCATACAGTTTTTGGGCGGGGCAAGTTGACGTCACAACCCACACTGGCTCGATGTCTGGAGAAAATGACCTTTGGTATTAGGTAGAAGGGATACTTCGAACATCTACTTCATTAATTTTTTTAAATTGTAGTTACACAAATATAACGGTTTACCTAATAAAATGTATGTAATTAATTTATTTAACAATTAAACGTAAGAGCCCGAAAACTTAAGATGACCACCCTGTACGTACTGAATTTCATAAAAATTCGCTTTCACAGTATTTGAACTACGTATTTACATATCTTCATACTTTTCCCACCACTGTATATTAAATAAACTGCAGAACTACGGAACAGGAAAAGGTAACAGTACAAAAAATATTAATAACTTTGGTACCAAGTGGTTGTAAAATCCTAATGTATACCAAAAAAACTACATAAAAGGCTTAATTGTAATGTAATTATATCTATAAAACAAAAAATGTTTGATTCTGTACTGTTTATGTTTATATCGATATCAATACGTCTCTCTAAAATTCTTGACCGAATACGTTAAAATTAATATTGAGCATATTAAAGAAAGGATTTTTATTTTAACGATTTTTCCTGGAAGGTCAATTCTCGATATGAACGATTCCACGCTTTATCTGTATGTATGTTGATTCATAGATAAACCTTAATTATTCTAAGAAAAGAAAGCCTTCTGTTGTATTGGATAGGGTTGATGTTGCTTGTGTGCATGTATATTATATACAGTGTGGTTCTGAAATAGTTGATCAGGGATAGGACTGAACTAGTCATAAAGATGAAAAAAGTTCCTACAATCGTCGGTGTAAAAACGCGTCTCTCGGGAGTTAAGACTAATTTATGTGCTAATAGCAAAATTGGAGGCCATTATTTACAGAAGATGTTAAAACAGTTAGTTTAAGCGTGTGTTTTGGATTAAACAAATGACATTTTTGACAACCTCTGTAATTAAAAGTAAAGATTTTCTTTTATGCCCTTCATTTTTTTTTTAATTTTAACTTTTAGCATTGTCATGGAAACACGATTTTTGACGAAAATACACTAATATTTATTTTACTTAGAATATGACGTTGAAGTTAGCTCTTAACTTCTTTAAATATTATTTTTTTTAATTTCTACACTCATGGACAAAAATATTGCACATTTTTATATTGTTGATTTCTTCTTCTGCTTGAGAAGTAATGTAGATCTAACTGTGCTGGATTATTGTTTTTAAACTTAAATTAATGTACCTGTCAAAGAAATTGCAAATAAGTCTTGGTATGTAAAATCCACAATTCAATTTATTGAACAAGGAAATTTAGAAGAATAATAACACATGATTAATAACTGAACAGCTTCAAAAATAACGTGTCTGTACCTACTAAAACAAATGAATTTCAGTAACACGTGTTTCCTCCTCGAACTTGAATGACTGCCCTCATTCTTCTGAGTAAGCTGGAAAGAGGGTTTTGGATTCTTTCTTGGGGAATCGATTCCCATTCTTCTTTTGCAGCAATTCTGAGTTCATTTATGGTCGTAGGAGCCTGCTTTCTGTGCCGAATCCTTCTCTTTAGCATGTCCCATATGTGCTCGATCGGGTTAAGATCGGGACTCTATGGAGGCCATTCTAATGTTCTGATATTAACCTCATCGAGATACTGTGTTACTGCAGCTGCTACGTGGAGGTGAGCATTATCGTGCATTAGCACAAATCTCTCATACCCTACCACTCCAACATAGGGCAAAACATGCTCTTGTAAGATATCTTTAATGTATCGTTCAGCCGTCATTCCTCCGTTAAGCTCCACGAGCTCTGTATGTGCCTCCCAACTAATACCACCCCAAAACATTATTCCACCACCTCCAAAGCTTACATTATTAACCAGATTGCAGCTGTAATAACGCTCTCCGGCTCTTCTATACACCTCATTTCGTTCGTCCGGCTTCCAAAGTTGAATTTTTGTTTCATCGGTAAAACAAATATGCTTCCATTCCTCCATGGACCAATTAGCATGAACTCTAGCAAATTCTAATCTTTGTCTTTTGTGTTGCTGGAAGACACGGGGCACTATGGCAGGTACTCTGGAAATCAAATTAACTTCTTTTAACCTTCTCCTTATTGTCTTAGAACTAACAGTAAAGACTGAAGTTGAACAAAGCGATCATCTGCAGCACTGGTGAACCTTCTGAGTCCTTGCCCTGCCTTTCTTTCATAATTTCCAGTTTCTTGGCACCGTTTTATAATCCGAGAAACCGTAGATTGATTTAATTGAACAATTCTTACCATATTTTTCTGTCTGTAACCTTCTTGCCATAAAGTTACCACTTTTACGGCATTTGATTCGCTGCTGTGGTTATTTCGCGGCATCTTATTACAAAAGTGTTTTAATTACACATAAGTAAAATAACAAAACAGATAGAGTAAAAGCAAGTTTTAGTCAAAAATATCGGTTATAATGTTTATTATGGAAGCGCACTATTTCCACAACTTTCACAAAATAGCGCAATTATGATAAACCCCAAAACATAAACAAATCAAATGTTTTTCACAGCCTCCTAAAATAATAACGTTACATAAAAGCACAGAATAAACTCTTAACTGAAGCGACAAGACTTTGATGTTTATGTTGCCAGCACAAGGCGGAGCTACGTCGGTTCAGCAAGTAACTTAGCTGTATGGTTTTCAATTTTAATCGTAATTTCTGCTTTCTGGGGGTGCAAGTGCTGCTGATTTCAGGCACAGCTTCAGGTGATGTTTGAGTACTAACGGAAATTTCTAAAACAAATAAACTTACAGATGCTGACATTATAAAAATTGATACTAATTTATTATATACTAATTATTTATGCATTTTGGCGTTGAACACCAATTACCACCTTTTTTGTCACTCATTTCCGCGTACTTATGTTTTATTGAAACAATATTTTGAATAAATAACACCCGAACTCTTTGGCGCTGTACTTAAATATACAGCAAAATAGGAAATTTTACTTGCTACTGGGCGTGTTCGAGTTCACCCCCGCTCCCCTTATTTTGACCACCCCACACTCTGCACTTTGTCCCTTCTGTAAGAGTTTATTCTGTGATAAAAGTGATATTCAAAGCAGAAAAATCCACATTGTGCTGGATTTATTAATATAATTAAAAATATGCAATATCTTTGTCCATGAGTGTATATTCATGGTGGAGTGGTTTGCCATGTCCCTTAACAATTTGAATAGGCAACCTAACTTACAAATTCAGAAATAACCTTGACCTACAGGGAATTTTTCTTTTTAGTATACATATCCCCTATGTATAGATGTATACTTTTATAATAAACGCAAATAGGCAACCCACTATACACTATAAACGTCACGGCACGTGGTGCGTAAAGGTTATGTCTCATGCTTGTAAATAAAAAATAAATCAAAATTAGTGGAATATCAACATAATTTTAATTCAACGATTATTCTAAAACATAAAATATCAACAATACAAAACAGAAAGGAAAATAAAAACAGCAACAGTTAAAGACTAATTTTTTGACATTAACTTAATTTGATGATTTTTGCCACAGCATGCTAATTTTTTAACGTTTATAGTGTATAGTGGGTTGCCTATTTGCGTTTATTATAAAAGTATACATAGGGTATATGTATACTAAAAAGAAACTTTCCCTGTATATTACCCACCAATTAAACATACTAAGTAATCAGAGGCAGCTTACTTCAGAACGATAATAATTAAATGTCATGTCAAGTTTATACTTCAAACTGAAGAATAATTAGAAAATTAAGAAAACAACTGTAATTGTTAATTATTAGTACCAAATATACCAAAAATAGCAAATTTGTATACAAATCACTTTAATGAAAAATATTTTTTACTTTTAACAAATAAGGAAATAAGTATTTGTTAAATATCTACCCTACTATATCAAACTTTGTTTTCTTAATTTGCATATATTTCTAGTAGCTTTGGAAACATGTAGGTTGGGTTGCATTTGAAGGTTTTAAGGGGCGCATCTTACGTAAATCATCCAGTATTTACCTTGCATATCACAAAATTATTTGAATTTCTTTGATAAAAATAAAGAGTTATGTTATGTTATGTGGTCTTTATGGGTGCAATGCACAATCCGGCCCGACTCTGCGGGTTACGTGAGTGCTCCATGTGTATAATAGCGTAAGTGTGTGTAAGTGAAGGACCTTGTTACTCTATCTCTTAGGCCTGTATTCGAAGGAGAGCGTTGTTAATTTGGTGCTCAACGATGAATGGCTACCAGGACTTGGTACCCACCTCCAGATTACAGGAAAATTCGACCCATTGGGAGATTCGAACCAAGGACTAACGTAATGCTAGCTTGACGCTCTACCATTACGCCACCCTGAGATACCTCCATGTAGGTATATAAATTAAAAAACTTAAGGTCTCAATGATACTCTAACTAGTTCAATTTTTAATGTATCAAAACAGAAAATATTAAGGACCTTACTTCAATTATCTCATGGCGCCGCATCGCATCGATTCTTTTTGTAGTATTACCAGTAAGTTTTTATATAAACGCTGGATTAATTTTTAAGATGCAATATTTTTTATGAGTACGAACTGTTTATGGTTTCCGGTTTTTAGCCCATCTTTGTCCATCATTCTCTTCAAATGACCATAAATGTTCCATAACTCGGACTTGAGTTGTCTTTTTTAGTTACGAATTATAATGATATTGAGCTTTTTGCTATCAACAAAAAGCTAGAATACGTCGGCCTTATAACACTAAATCCAAAACTTCGTGTATTAGGTCATCAAACCGCAAAAGACAAGAAGAAAGACGACAAAGCTGTAGAAGACTTCTTGGTTTAAGGTGAGTTTCATCATACTTTCAATGTCAAACAAAATTTTAATACCATTAACGTGCGCAAAAAGGAGCAAACCACAAGCAAAAAAGGAAATTAATTTAGATTTTACCCAAATAAATTAAATATAAAATTATACCTATTGAATTTTATATAACATTAAAAGGTAAGTCGATTTATATTATAAATGGACAGCGTTAGCAAACGAAACGTATTATTTATTAATCGGATTTTTACGGATTTTCACAAAGCAAATACGCAATAAGCCTACATAGAACAAACAATAAATATGGCCAAACCCAATGAAACCGTGATACAAAATAATTTAAAGGTTTTACTTAATTTTTTATATTTTTATTTTAAGCATTATTCTGAGAATTATTTTGTATATCTAATATCTAAAATGCACAGAAAATAAGTATAGAAATAACCTAAAATATTTCACATTTCCTATGAAAGGTGTTGTTAACCTCCATTTGGTAGAATAAAACACAGAACGTTACATTCAAATTGTTTGATACAGCGTGGAAAGCTTTTAACTCTTGATAAAGGGTGATGGATTTGCAGAAAGTAATGCTCAGAAACTTGGAAAAACCCTATACATTTTTCACTGTTTCACGCCAGTGAATTTTAACAAAAGACGACAACTGATTTCTCCAGTGACAAGCTTAAGGCTTGAATTTATTTTGATGTAAACGATATACGACGTCTAAAATTTGTTTTAAACTAATACAGATAGAGCATTTCGATGCTCAAAGACTATACTTTTTTAACCTAACAAAGGAACAAAATTTGAATGAATTTATTTTCTAAAATGTTGCTCTCTTTCACTGAAATTTGTTTTAATATTAATTTTTTGAATGTTCATTTATGACAAAAAATATTTTGAATTTTTGCAGTTTACTTTCTCTTTAATTATTTTTGCGATAAACGGCACTTTTTATTTTTATTCTAAAAGCCTTTTAAAAATTCAAAGCACTTTTCAACCAAGGCATGCAAAAATAAGTACGCCAGTAACATGCCTTTTTATTATTACAAAAATAAATTCTCTATTCCTCTGGATGAGAGTATATCCAGATCAAACGAGAGTCTGTAAATAGATACAAATGTTATTACCTCAGGCGCTATATCTGTCATGTTGGCACTGGAAACGAACTCTCTCAGAAATCCATCAAGCTCTGATCCTTCAATATATCCATTCCCTGAAAAAGGAGAAATGGCATTATTCATTCGTGTTGTGCTTTGATCTTAAGAATATGTAATACAAACACAATTTATCAATTTAGTATATTTTTTCAGATTTATTCAAATGCCTAACAGATTTAAATTTAATAAAAAAAGGTCCAATAGCTTTGTGTAAATCTATAAATTATACTTTATTTGTTTCAGTGCAACACAAGGTTGCCAGCATTGGAATGTTCTCCGTAACTCGGAAAAAAGTTGCAGCGTATGCGAAGACAAAAATTAAAGTTATTGTATGCCAGCAAAAGTTATATTATTAAAAAAATTCATTATATGTGATTTGTGATTATATTATATGTAAAAACCCAAACATAAAATAAAATACATTCTCAGAAAACAACAAAACTATAATACTCTCTAAACATTCTATTAAAAATAACAAAAATATTAGTTTTATTGTTTATTCTAAAATTCTACTTTTTCTGTTCCTATGCACTAATTATCATTGTGTTTGTTCTGGAGATTTTAAGTACCTATAAAATAAGCTGCCTACAATCCATGAAGGAAACGATTTTTAAATCTCAACTAAGCTTTAATAGTGTTTACTTCATCATATAATTGATTATTATTATTTTTCATATTCAAATTGGACTGCTATCTTCGTGTAAGATGGAATGCTATATTTATTATCACTTTTCACTGTATTGTCTTAAGGAGGTCTTCCCCACTGGGGTTCCTCAGTCACTGAGCTCGTCGTCAGTTGTATATTATATTAAATCTTGGGTTAATTTTCTTTTTAATCGCTGGTCGATCGCTTTCTCACCTAGTGTGTACCTAATGGCACCGGAGCATTCGTTGAGTTTCCATGAAATGTTGTGATACATTTTATGATGAAAGAATGAATTGTTGCTAGTTCGGTATGCAGTTGAGTGTTACGCATAAACCAGGGTGAGTTTGTTGCAATCCGTAATATTTTATTCTGGAATGTTTGCAGTTTTCTGATTGTTGTTTTCGGGGCTGCGCCCCACACTGTGCATAGTGTGCATGTGCATGCGTGTGTTAATAGTGATTTGTATATTAGTAGGGAGCACTCAAGTTTTAAAGGCGATTAAGGATTTAATATGGGCTATAACTGCGACAGCCTGCCATGGCATTCGTTTAATTTTTTGTTTAAGTGTAACTTCCATGTTAGTCGCTTGTCCAGATATACTCCCAGGTATTTAACAGCATCATCCGATGGATTCCATTGGATGGGCTGGCCATCTATTAGGATATTTGTGGGTATATTTGGGCGTCTCAGAGTGAATATTTTAGTTTGGCATTTAGTTGAATTAAGAGTTATGTACCAACTGACTATTGCAGTATCGTCTGCGTACATGGCTATTGTTGAGTTATTTATTTCTGGGATATCGTGCATAAAGATATTGTACAGTACCCGACCTAATAGTGATCCTTGTGGAATTCCTGCTGAAATTCCTTTACTGGATGATATTGTACTATTTACCCTGACTTGAAAGGCTCGGTTTTCAATAAATGATTTTAGGATTACTTATAAATAATTCGTTATTTTAGTATCCAGTACTTTTAACAAAACGTCTTCCGAATTGGGACCGTGTCATTTTGAGACAAAAAGACTCAACGTTTCGCCCACTTTTTTAATGGGCTTCTTCACTAGGAAAGGGAGCACTAAAAGAGCACGGCAACTCAACGTGTAAACCATGCCAGAGGCGAAACTCTTCTAGCAAGAGGCAGAAGGGTAACGGTAACTCAACAAGTCAACCAAGCCAGAGGCTAAACCCTCCTGAAGAGAAACAAAAGAGGCAGCGACTTTATACCGGCTGTATCCGTCCAAGCGTATCTGACCGTGACGACGATTGGTCAGGGTGGAGGGAGCGGAACCAGTAATAATAGCGGACTTCCAAATATCGGATAGATAATAATCAGTGTCACGATTCAAGTTATTAGGGGTCTTGATGATTTCAATGGCCTCGCGGATTATGTTCCGATATTATTAGGAATAAGCAACCATGTTAAGAACGCAGCGATCTCTTCTGCGACGTGCAGCTTTGTGTATCGAACACAATGGAGATAATTTTGAACATTTCTTGTAAATAAAATAATAAAAATGTATTCAAGAAAATGTATTTCATAAATTTCATTGAACTAAAATTTTAGCCACATAAATTAGGAAATAAACAATAACTCGTTAACGGTTACGGTTAGGACATATGTTAATATGGACTTTTCGACTCTAAATAAGTTCTGGAATTTATCCTTGAAATATTGCCGGTACGTTTTGGGACACCATGTATAAAGGATTGCTTATTAAGAGCTCTTTATGGTTGGTGTAGTCGTCGAACAAGCATGTCGTTAAGAAGTCAGGTCCTTCGTACTAGTGTTTTTCCCTATGATTTTTATGTAAGATTATTTTTCTGTATTTAATTTAATTTAATTCAATTTATAGTAAGACTTAACTTTGATGTTTGTACGTACTCGGAACTTACATCTACTGTCTAAGTGTTTACCTTTAATTTTAAATCAGAATAATACCATGAGATCGAAAAAAAGATGATTCTGAGCAGGCCTTGACTAGTACAACACGATTGGCAAGACTGATTTCAAAATGTGGCAGTAGGTTAGAGGTTAATAAATGTCAAATAAATTAAAACACAAAACAGTATTTATTTAGGGAACAAACTGAAAACTAAGATGAATACATGTTAGAGTAGGTGTTCAAAATGTGATCCTTCACTAGTATTACAACGATAAACTTAAATAATTCTGGAAACAAGATTGCAAAACTGACTTACATTTGAAGTGTCACTGTCACATTATAATTCATAGGCATTCTAGAACCAGTGTAGCCAATCGTGTTGTACTAGTCAAGGCCTGCTCAGAATCATTTTTTTTTTGATCTCATGGTATTTTGCAAAGCATACTCAAAATTTGGACAATATATATGTTATGTTAGTTGAACCAGAATTTGAATATTAAACCTCTCGCAGCAAACCCCCACGCGGCGTAGTAACCACTACGTTATAATATCATCGATATTTATTAGTTCTAATATGATACTATTGGTAATAATATATCGAAGTCTAATTATTTATTAATAACCTCAATAATATTAATTTTTAAAGAAATGTTTAAAAAATAAAGAAGAAATGTTAGTAGCCACCCCAATCCTGGTATTCGGTTTCAAAACATGGATTTTAACACAAAAGCAGAAAAATAGAATACAAAGCATGGAAATATAATTTCTACCTAAAAGCGACGGAAAATTAAGATTGGACAAAATAAGAAACATCGACATTGGAGACAACCTGAAAATGAAACCAATACAAAGCACGATAGAAAAAGGAAAGCTAAGATGGGTAAAGCTATGAATCCATCAAATTGTCCGAAGTTGCGTTCTATAGAGAAATGTTGAATAGAAATCAAGAGAAAACTAAAAGATATAAAGTTTAGGATTTCAGACATGGGTTAGTTTAGAATCAAACGGAGATGGTCATCTAGAAGTATGAAGAATCATCTTATAGAAACAGCACCTCAGAGGTAAGGTGTGTTAAGTCACCAAATCGAAATTGTTGAGGAGAGAGATTTGAAACTTAACTCAATGTTTAAACAAATACACTGAAATAGTAAATGCGTAAAGTAAAGGAGTTTTTGGTAAATTCACTTATTTGGTTTATTTATTTTAATATTTTCCTACGATATTTTACATTTGTAAACAATTTTGACTTTGATGTGACTTAACATTTTTTTCCATAAAATTCCAACATTTAATTTGTGACTTAACATTGAGTGCGCCTAAGGTTTTCTTACTATTTAAACAAGATAATAGTACTAGAAACAATAATTTATTCTCAAAAACATTACTTAAATGTTAAAAAAAAGTAGAAAACAATATTAAATTCTACAATGGAACGTAATTAAATAACTTAAAAATACTTTAATCATCAATCCCTTCTTCTCTTGCAGAATCTGAATGTGGAAGATTTGTGTAGTATGGATGGTGAACTTGGGGTACCCACTGTAAAAGGGTTTGGAGGTGATTCTATTTTTTTGTAGTAATTAACTTCGGGGCTATTTGTCGCAAAGGTGGCGTCAATGTAGGCACCACAATATTGCGGCGATTTCTGTTTAAGTCCACCTCACGAAATTCTTCATTAAAATGTTTTATAATAAAGGATTCCGGGGCTGTTTGATCGGACTTGAACACAGACAGCATGAGATATTAAAAAAGGGCTACCGTCAACTGACTTCTTTCTAAGAAAATATGGTGCATTGGGCCCTTCATACAAGCTTTTAACATTCGTAAAATGTTCCGCTTCCATACTTAACACCGTGAAAGGCTTCTTCTTATTGCAGACACGAACTAGCTGATGCCAATCCCAAGGTATCATGATCTTAAACTGACTCTCTTTCTTCCAGTACCTTTCTACTAAAGAATGATCTGAATCGGCTTCAAGGTGTGTATGCCCCCTTAATAAAAATTTGTGTTCAATAACATCAATTTGTGGAAATTTATTGAGGATATGAAAAAAGCACATAATCATTCCACCGTTTCTATTTTGGGATGGGCAATTATCAGACCATATTATAAGTTTTTTTAAATTTGGAGAAATACTTAATGACTCCATCCACCGTATGAGGCAAGAAGCCATTTCGTTCACGCCTCTTCCTGCAATGGACTCGTCCCACATACAACAGTAGGTCTCTTTATCTGTAGCGTCGTGGATGGTATAATTGAAAGACCAAAGTTTCAGTGAGTAAAAACTTCGGGCATTCGTTAAAACAGGTGTTGGTAGACATTTCTCAAGGTCCACCATAACAACTTTCAAACTTGGGTCCTGGAAAGACTGTTCCTTATCAGCCTTCTTTAGCTTATATCTTTTAGAAGCCTCTTCCAAATGTATTTCATACTGATCTCGGATCCGATGCTTTTCCTCATCAGACAACATATCCCGAAGTTTTACTTGAAAATGATCACATGAATCGCATGTGTCATTAACAGGATTTCTGAAAGAATAATTAAATTCCGAATTAAATATATCAGCATACAGCCATAATTTGGCTATTTCCTCAAGTGGCACATTTTGTTCACGACAATTCTCGACATACAATTCATACATTTTTTTAATACTTAAGTTGCTGTCCAGATATTTCTTAGCTGATTTTTCCCTTCTGTAGTGCGATTCTTGAACTGGGAATTTTAAAATATGCTCCCGAATATTGTTCCGAATATGTTCGCCTATTTTATTGCCTGGTGTCTTCTTTCCTCTTAAATCCTCAAGAATTGTTCCACCGTTATTTGGCAGTCTTTTTGAAAGACTTGTTTCAAAAAAGGTCTGAGAAATACTCAGTGTATTTAGGAAATATGTTTTACACGCCCTAACACGCTTATGATCCTTAAAAAAATTATAATGCAATGTTGTGTTTCTCCGTTTCTGTCCTGTTCTCTCACGTCTTCTCTGCACTTCGTCCTTTGTAACACACGATGCCACAAATTGCCGTTTTTGGTTATTATCCATTGATGCTGACCAAAAGTGCTTAAAAATATCATTACGAATTTCGTCTGTAAAATTAAGTGAACATTTTAATTTACAAGTTTCTTTACATTGCGGTTTAAGTTTTCTTTCTTTAACTTCTTTTTTATTTTTTGACACATATGCTTGACCAGCCGATCGTTTTTGTTTCCTTATATTACATTTCCATTTATTTTCATTTTTTTTTACGCTTACAACATTTAACTACTTCAACTTTATTGTTAGGATTTTCTTCTATTTCTGCATTTTCTTCCTCTATTTCTGCATTTTCTTCCTCTATTTCATTATCAGTCGTTTCATCAGCAGAATCAGACGGAACGTAGTGAGAATATACGCCGGAATCATCTATAGGACTATCAGATCCATTTTCTATATTATTTTCTGAACTTTGAGAAATTTCTTCTTCAGTTCTTGACACTGGTTGTGTTGTAAGAGATTCTATGAAACAATCGTCTTAGGAAAAAAAGATTATAAAAATGTTGGTAAATATACCTATACCTAATAAGTCAGGATTATTTCCAACATTCTGGTTGAAAGAACTTGGAGCCGCCATATTATTATGAAGTTCCGGGTTTTCATTGTCTGCATCAGACAAAAATAGTTAAGTACGCAAAAATTGTACAGTGTACCGAGGTAAACAGTGTTAAGTCTCAAAATGATTTTGTAAACATTTCTTAACAAGTCTATTTGCACGAAAATATTATATTTTTTGAAATACGATGCTTACAAACCACGCAAAAATTAAACTTTTCACTGTTTACGCATGAAATCAAAAATTTAAAAACACTTACCTTTTACTGAGTTTGGGATTGTAGTTATGTTGGTAGTATTACCATTTTCTGGTTGCAAATCCGCATTTTCTGCATTTTGATTGTTTTTAAACACAAGTTACACATCAGTTTACCCCGAGACATACCTTTAATTGTTAGTAATAATCGTTTAACTTAAGCAAATCGTTGAAAATACACTTAACGCTTTTTACCTCCGTCAAAAGGCAGATTTTAGCGACGAACCTGGTTCCTAGATTTTTTGAACCCGGTTCGTTAATGACGTCATCAAATTTACTGTTCGCCAAAACGTAATTCGGTTCAAACGGCGCGGCGGTTTGACATTAAAATTCTAACCTCTAACATAATTGAACGTTTTAGTATCTACAATGGATTTAGGTATTTAGGACAACTTGGCGTGTTAGCTGCTTATGAAATGCTGTTTTCGAATGATTCTTAGATTTACCGTTATTAGTTAAATCGCGTTCAGGTAACTAGCATTAACTTAAATTCTCGGCGGTTTCAGAATCTACAAGTAATTTGTAAGACACTCCGTTATACGTGACATCAACGTTCTCCATCTTTTTTTATGAAATAATACTACATTTTTAATTGCAAATTGCAAGTTATAAAAATTACACACAGTAATTTCAAATTCGTAAAAACCGCCAGCCACTGTTAACATACAAAAGTAGTCACGTGATGGAATTCGCGCTCCGATAATTGACGAACCCAAACGACTTGTCAGCAACACACGTTGCGAGGTTGGTTCGTCGGTTGCTGGAACTCGGTTCAATTTTTTGAACCGTGACGTCATTGGTTCGTCGATAAAACGAAGCGGTTCGAAAATTTGGAACCAGGTTCGTCGCTAAAATCTGCCTTAAACTGTAACACAAGAAATGTCAAATGCGCTTAACCTTGTTTACCACGATTCGCTTACTGGACTTAACACTGTACAGCTGTACACCCCCATCTATCAGCGAAATCAAGCAACTAGGGACTTAAAGCTGTTGTCCACAAGATACAATTTAATATGTTAGAACACATAGTGGAGTTAACTCATTTCCGCAAAAAATGTGACTTAACACACCTTACCTCTGAGGTGCTGAGATATGTTGCTGCTGGGAGTCAGAGAAAAATCTCGGTTATTTTATGTTTCGTCCGATTTTTCTTAAATTAATTGGCAATATTTGTAATTTAGTGTATTACATTAAAATTTAATTAATTCGCTTTATTCATTAAATTTTTGGTAACAATATAATTTTTGAAATTTTAAACGGCATTCCTTATGTATAATTCATCAACTTTCATTGTAACTGGATTACTAATTCATTTATATTTAATATCATGTTTTATCACCTTGTAATCGTAGGTCTTGATAAAGCTATAAAAAATATAGTACCAAATTTTTCATTTAATTCCTGTGTCCGATTAGATTTCCAAACTGCATCAATATATTCACAAATGAACACTATAATTTCCGTAACATTAATTAATGGTATGTTATTTGGTTTAAAGCGGTTGTCTATGTATGTGTTGCTTACCGAAATTAACTATTGGTCAAGGACACTACACCACTTTCTTATTGTTCACGAGTAGGAATTCACTGCAAGATCGGATAATAAGAGCAAGAATCAAAATAATAAATCGTGTACTGATATCTGGGATGTATACCGCTTCGTTGATTCACTCGAATTTAAAATCAGTTCTGATATTAATATTTAGCTTTATGTACATAATATTAACACCTCAGATAAAACAGATGTGCTCATATTTTAAAAAATATTGGAGAGGGATTTTTTTCGAAATTTAGACGAAATTCGAAACTCGGAATCTCTGGGTGAAAACACCTACTCCTTTTGTCAACTCCAGGAAATGCTATACATCGAACCGTAATTTATCAGACAAGCTTCAAGCAGAAAATAAGGACATGTAAATAAATGCAAAATGCTATCAAATTGAAATGTCAATAAATTTACCCTAACAACGTTCTGTTGATTATTCAGAAATAATCTGGAGGGTTAAGGTGACACTAATAAGGTCTCGGAAGACGTCATGAAATCAATCTCTGGAAAGGAAATCGTTTCTGAATTTCGAACACGTCTTGTTAGACGAAACGAAACATTTATTTGTCGTTTTCTAGACCGTCCTCGTTGTTAACTGAAGCCGGCAGTGAATAATTCAATTCTCGGTTATTTCTTTATTTTTATCGTATTGCTTTCAGCTATTTATTGTACTGAAGTTTCAGCAACTTTTATTGCTCATTTTATAAACCTAATAATTTCACCAGCGAGTAATGTACGGTTGTTAAAAAATAGTAAAAAAAAAAAGAAAATAAAGGAAACAGAAACCAGAAACCGCATTTTAGACAGAGTACTTTAAATATGAATAATGAATAAAACTGTCTTGTACAGGATACGAAAACAACTAACATTCAAGCCCAAGTTGAAATTACAGAACTGTCTTGGTTTTGTTATGCTAAAATATACCGCGATTAAATAAAAGCAAAATGTTTGTTCGCTACAAGAGGAATGTGTCACGTATATAAAACCTTAGATTTGAAAGAAACTAAAACAAATTAGTTACCGAGATAAGAGTTCGTGAGGTGGAAATTAGGTTGAGTATAAATTACGCTTATCGTAAAGTTGTTCTTTTTACAGCTTGAAATTATCATGTCCTACGGAAAAAGAAAAGGAACAGGTGGAATTTTTCTCTGTCCTGAGTTGCTTTTACTATAACTATTACTGTGGCAAATTAGCAAGTTGCTTTCCGATTTAGTTAACTTTTTCAAGCTTTACACGTTACGCATTTTATGATTTATTACCAAATTTAAAAAAAAACTTCAATTTTGTATATTGTTAGTGACATCTAGCCTTTTCAAGTATTCAACTTCAAATACAGTTGTTTAAGATAAAACAGCTACAAGATTGGGCATCAAGATGCTGATGTTTATTTTATTTGTGTAAAGGGAGTGTTTGTGAATTAATATAAGGTGATTTTAGCTCGGATTCGCCCTGCCGCAATGAACTGCAGAAAATAAATGTTGTCTGTAATTGTTATAAAAATAAATAAATAAGGGGTTTGCTTAACAACCGAGTACCTAGTACAATTCAGAAACATAAGAGTCATTAGGCATTCACTGAATGTATATGTGTTAAGGAAATCAGTGTTATTATGTTATTAATTGGAGAAGACTGATTCTGAAATTGTCCGGGATGTAAACCACATTTATTTCAAGTGTATTTAAGCGCTAAACTATAGGAACTTTAACAAATTTTGGCACTGTCATATAAGTCACGCACACCATGTGTTTCATATAAAATGTAAATGTCTTGATATACTATACAATCTCGGTCATTCTGCGGTCAAAGATAACAATCAGTAAACGCGTGGACAGTGTGGAAGTAGATACCTAGACGTAGTTTATGGCATTGTATTTATAATAGCAGATTTGGAGGTTTTTGAACTGAATAGTATTAAAATGAATTTATTATGCCAAAAACGCGACTGCTTTTACATTCGTCCAAAAACTTTTAACCATATTTACGCTTGTGTAACATGCGTACAGTATAAAGTACAAAACAGGTTATGTCACCACTGTCAAATTTATCAGCATTGTTTATAAGAAATGCTTTGTATTGCATTTTTACTTATATTTATCGGCAGTACTGTTATTTCTTAATCGCTGGAGTGGCCGAGTGGTTAATGCAATCAACTATAGCGCAGACGGTCTCGGGGTCAAACCCGAGTCGGATGCTCTGTGGGTGGCCTAACTAATCACTGAAAATAATTGGGAACCGAAACACAGTAGTGGAGTAGAGAAGGTAGGTGGTTGTCGAAGGTGTGGTGCTTACCACATCATCCCGTACGCAAAGCGTGCGAGACAACCAAGGTATGAAAGCGACTGAGGAGGCCTTAACCCTACATGTTGCTGGTCATACTCCCTCGCGGAGTGTAAGTGCCCTTACCTTTTGTTGTTGTTATTTCGGATAATTTATTAAAAATAACGGACCGTATCTAATAATTACAATTTTTTGCTATACATAATCTGAAGTTTCTCTTGGGTAAATATCATTTTTATAGTTTTTTCGTGACTTAAGCATAATAGAATTATGCCTTAACCATTGCTTGGCTCCTGTATTCAAAGTCCCTAAGCTACTTACAGCTTCTGTACCATTATTCTTGTTCTTCTTGAAGTACCATATCCGTTTAGCGAATTAGTTCAGTGCACTTGTTGTTTTACCGAACCATTGTCTCAGATTTTTTAACCAGGATGTTCTTCTTCGACCTGGGCCTCTTTCTTCATTCTGTTCATAACCTCTATATTAGTAATTCGATCTGTCCAGCTTATTCTTAGCATGCGTCTATACATCCACATCTCGAATGCCCCAAGTCTCCTCAAAGTTGCCTCCGTAAAGACTCCAGGATACTACTCCGTAAAGGAGTAATGAGAGAACATAACATCGGGCTATTATCATTCTTTTAGATCGAAATATTTCTCATGCGCATGAAAGTATTTCTCGTTTGTTCAATTTTTGATCTTATCTCCATTGAGTGATCCCACTCCTCATTCAGCAGGTGTTCAAGGTATTTAAATTTATGAACTCTTTCTAGTTGTTTCGTTCCAATCTTATAACCATAAATTTGGCCTTCTTGGTGTTAAAATTGAGGCCATATTTGTTACATTCACTGACTACTTTCTTAAGGGGAAGTTGTAGTCCTTCAATACTATCCGCTAAAAGAACAGTATCGTCTGCGTAGCGAATGTTCCAGAAATATTTTTTCGGTTATAGGTTAAAATTAGCGTAGCACCATTATTAGTATCAGTTAAAATGGTAAGAGTTGTCAGCATAAAGTATCGTAACAGCAAGAGTAACGACTTGGGGTGGAATGTCTGTGGAGGGTGCCCTATTTCATGAACATTATACAGGTCAATTGTTTGTTTGCAAATACATAGAGAAATGTTTAAATAAGCAAAGTAGTGAGGTTAAAAAGTTATCAGCGAAAAACGAAAAAAATCTCCTTTTCTGTTATCTCATGTAGTTAATTTAATTTAAAAATTAGAAAAATATGCTCCAAATATTTTTTAAAGGGATTTTGATGTAGATTAAGGTAGGCTGCATGAACTTGTGATAACTGTTATTATTTTCGAGTAATAATTTTTAAATTTTTAGCAAGACAAACATAAACCACACACCACAGAAACTTATTAGCGATATAAGAATACAAAATATTAGCATAAAATATTTAAAAAATTACGTAAATGAAAACATTGTCAACATATATTATAGAATAGTTTTATATTTTAGTTAAAATTTGTTGTTAATATTGTTAGTATGTTCTTACTTCCTATCTAAATTCCTGTCATACATATTATGTGATTTGTATGGTCTATGTTTTGTAAGTTGTTTTCGTAACAAATGTAAAGGACAATTTAAGCGAAATCCAAATTTTAGTCAAGCTACTGCCGATATGAGTTCATTAACTAGAGGTTTTACTTATAATGATTTGGTTTTAATCGTAACAGGTACACATGATATTTATAAGCAATTCCTGATAATGAATTGTAGTCATACTAACTACGTTTTCGGCTATATCAATGAGGTACGATCACTATCACCTTAATAAATCTATTATTAAAGTTAACAGTACTAAACCGTGTAGCGTTTGCTACATATAGAAAAATAGAATGAACTTTGTTAACATTATATTGTATGTTGATGAGAACAAATTACACTCAGCGCGGTTTGCATTCATTAGTTAAAGGTAAAAGATAAATTTGTAGTTCTGTGGAATATCATATAACTAGAAGGAAATTTCTGAATAGGGATCTTTTATTTATTAATATGATGTGAATTCTTCTTATAGCCCAAATAATGAGAACAAAGGGAGTAACTCTAATCGTTTTCTATGCACGTCACTGTAGTTCACAACAATATTTATTTATATCCAATCAAACGAAAATTTGTTATCTATTACTTTTGTATCCATCGACAATATTGTATTTTGTAGAAGATCACAATATAAAACCTGAAATAAAGTACCACAAAATTTGAATTTTGTATGTTTAACGGAGATATCTATTAGTATGAATACTGTAAATAGTATACACATTACAGGATATTCTTTAATTAGTTATTTTGGTAGGTCTAACTACATATATGTAAGGGAGATAGTGTAGGGTGTAGGCACATGCATAACTAAACAATATCTTTGATTGATTTAATGATTTTTGTAGATATATCAGAAACGTCTTGATCGTTTTTTGGCATAAGCTTATTTATAACATTACGCATTTTTCCTTCGCTAACATCACAGAACAGAAAATTTTCTTATTCTGTGCTAACATTAACGAAACAAAAATTCAGACTACTGAGCATTGATTGCAATATAGCCTCCAGGATTAACAGTAGTACCGCCAGTTTTTGAAGAAAGTATCTGCACTACAGATTCCGCAATATCTATGGAAAATTTGTTAGCTGTACTATTGAAATCTCTATCAATTTGTGTAAATTCTTTGTTAAACTAGAGAATATTTAAGTTGGAGCGTGCAAAGTAATTTTCATCTCTTCTGTAATTTCGTTAATAAACATATCCAATTTACTGTCAACATTAAGACCAGTCCAAATAGTTCTCTACCTACTAGATAGATGATGTTCCATAAAAAAATGTATGACCTTTGTTCCGAAAGTGTTCTACTTCTAGTACATAAAAGTTATAAAACTTTGAAAATATAAAGCTGAATTTAGATTTTATACTTTATTGTGGGAGCCAGGTTCCCTATATATTTTCAGTATTGGGGGTCATCGTTCATACGGCTTTTACGAATTAGGTGCTTATGTCTTTAAAGAATTTCCATATTTCTAAATTAATTTGTTCTGTCACTGTGGTAATTCCAATAATGATAGAGGAAAGTAAATTCGTTGCTTCAATTCTTAAACTTAAAAAAAAATAATATACCACAACGTTTATAATAATTATAATTTAGAAAAATTTAGCTATATTATGGGTTTCGCTAGATATATGTAGCCAGGGTAGCGCAGTAGTAGGTAGCGTGTCAGGCTAGCGTTGCGCTAGTCCCAGGTTCGACTCTCCTGATCGGCAGGATTTTCCTGCAGTCTGGAGATCGGTAGCGAGTCCTGAGCACCTAATTAACGACGCTCTCATCAGAATACAAGCCTAAGAGGTAGAGTAACAAGGTCCCACACTACATACACTTACACTTTACACATGGTGCAGTATGTAGGTATTAAACGGCGTACCAATCACGTAACTCGCAGAGTCGGGGCGGATTGTGCATTGCACCCGTAGAACCTCATACATTAACGTACCAGCCTCGAAACCGAAAGGTATAAGAGGTTACAGACAATACATAGATACATACATACATACTAGATATGTGTTAGTTTCAAATAATAGCTATTGTTTCAAAAATCGCACACGAAATATTGGAAAATTGGAATGCTTGGTAATCCTAAAAATGCACAAATAATTTATTTTGCGTTAATTTGTTGCTCATTCAATATTAAAAATCACGAGCCGCGTAATTATATTACTATAAAAGAAGATTAATTTTCAGCAATGTACTTACCATTTAACATTCGCCAACGTACTTAGGTGTTTAAAACCTGAGCAAAACGTTTTATGTGTCCCTTTTTTACATAAGAAAAATGACAAAATATATAAAAGAACAAATAACCTTATTAACGGGAAGTACTACTACATAAATTACATGACACACATGCTCGACAACTCTATCTATCTATGAAAGTTCGCTTTTCCTAACTACTCGAAATGGCATGCAATCTATTAAACTACACAACACAAACCTGAGATGGGACAGAAGTATCATTTGTTGTAGAAAACCTTTTAAAAATGGCTAGATAAAAGATGGAAGCAAGGTATTTACTGAATAATTTTGGATTATAATGCATAATAACGATGCTAGAGACCCCAAAAAATGTTGCTTCAAAATGGCTTGGATTAGGCAACCAACTAGACCTTTCTACTGGAACAAACCAATTGTCTGTTCGAAGTAACCATCAGAATCTATTCGAATAATCATTTTAATAAGTGCCAACAGCCTACCTATCATTAATCTTTGCTTTAATCGTTTTTAAGTACGAATAACTGGTTGTTTACTTGAAGGCACTTTCAGGGATATCTTTTAACAGGTCTTTAATGTACTCAGGATTTATTTACGAAAGTCCTTTTCTTTGATGTCATCTATCATTCTTAAAAATTGGTGAAACAAATTCTGGTGGGCAGCATTATATCAATTTGGCATTAAAATATTGAAGACCACTATAGAAAATGCTAGCTTACTAAAGGATTAGGTACAAATCTTGAAGGTTACGGACGACAAAACGGGTTGCATTAACAAAACCTGAAGCGAATCTGTGCGTGTTAAGTATCTGAGTAGCCGGAAGCAACCACCAGTATGGAAACGAGCACTTACTCTCTGAAGGGCGAAGTAAACATGCGCCGAATTTTGTAGAATTTCCTCAAATTTACCTACAGACCAATATACAGCGTCATTATAAATCATTGTAGTCGAAGTAGGCCGTAAATCTAAATGTAAAGTTTCTTGTTTCTGCTCCACAAAAATAATGATTCAAATTATATTGGTTGCATAACGAGTCAATATTTATGTAAAAAAGTTAAAATCATTTTTAAGCGAAATAAAAATTTTCTTACCATAATTTTCACTTAAAGAATCTACACTAGACTCTGATTAATGAACTCATTGTTAATGCATAGTTAATAATGTATTCATATTACTAAAAAAGACACACAAAGATAATCCAAAACTTATTTAATAAAGATTATTTACGTTTATTTCAATAGATGTTGATAGTGCTCTTCATTTTAAGTATTATCAAATCTGTCCACAACTCTCCGAATATGAGCGATCCAAGATTCCTCTGCAATATCAATATCCATTGCCCGTCTTCACTTAATACACCGTTTCGATAGTAAGATTTATAATAATAAAGGTGTTTTCTAAAGAGTACACCATTATGCAAATTTAAACCTAAAATATTGCTTTGTGTTTATTAAAATTTCTATGATTGCCTTTAATTACACTTACGTATTAAACTCTAGAATCAGCAGTAGTCTTAATTAAGACTAATTTTATTCACGTAGACTTTTAAAGAAGGGCGAAATCAACAGGCAAACTAACACAAAATGCAATTATTCAAAAACACAGTAACTACAGTAAATGACATACGAGTGACAATTGTCAGTTCACTTGGCAAATAAAAATCACTACAAAAATCCCTCCACTATAATTACGTTTGTTTAAAGCGGCAAAATTTCATTACCACGGGCACCGCCTACTTCTACTACAATCATTTATAATGACGCTGTATAATATCATACTTGAAGTTGTATATGTACATTGGTTTTATTTATACAAGCAACTATTCGGGATAAGGGAAAGATAGATATTCAAGCAGTTATGTACAAGTTGAAACGTGTCAAATGTTCCATAAGTCTGAATTTCTAAACATACTGTAATAAATTTGCAACTATGTTTTACTTTGGAATTTTTAACAATTTATTAACTGTAACGACGCAGCACTCTGGTTTAAACACAGTACTGGTCTTTAATATACAGAGTGGTTCCTAAATATATGAAAAATATTCACCGGCACGGCACGTACTTTGGCTTATTTTAAGACATAAAGTTTCAATATGTCTGCCTAAGTCCTTGGTTTTCGAAATACAGCGTGATGAAGTTTAGAGAAAATATCCTAAATTTAGTGGAAAACCCTGGAATATTAATTTATTTTCAATTTGGTGTGGACATAACGCCACAAAAGGCTACTTTCTGTGTTCACAGAATACCAGTGGCGTGCGTGTAAGTCGCCTTTGTACATCTCAGTTGCTTTTAAAAACAAATTACAAATCTTATGGTAGCCATACACGTACCGGCCGGCCTGTCAGTTACGCCTGAACAGTCCGCCGGGAGAGCGGCGGCCTGTTGAACTGAAAACCCCATACACCTTCAGTTGAAACCAGGCCGGCGAGCAATTGACATCCTGTAATCATGTTCCCCAGTGATGAAGATGCGCGAGCGATTCTCGCGTTAATAGATGTATTAGAGGCTAATAATAAAAAACGGAGGAAAAAAGTATGGTGTAAAGAGTGGTTGCTGAGGAGACACGTCAATTTGCTTAATGAATTGAAACTGGCTCCAAAAGACTGGCACAATTACCTAAGAATGGACGAAAATACGTATTTACAACTTTTGTCATTGGTTGCCCAATTAATTGCGAGAAAAAATGCGGTGATGAGAAATGCGATTTCCCCACATGAACGACTGATGGCAACGCTGAGGTTCCTAGCTACTGGGAGAAGTTTGGAGGACCTGAAGTTTTCTACGATCATATCACCCCATGCACTTGGCAGAATTATACCTGAAACCTGTGAAGCAATTTACAAGGTTCTACATAGGGATCGTGGTAATCAGGTGATTTCTCTTTCCAAAGACAAGTTTCACTCCGGTATAAATTGATGAATTCCTCCAAACACTGGTTTTCTTTTTCACGTGACATTTTTTAACTATGAACAGACGAGGTTAAACAGGACTCGCAATATATTCTGAGTATATATTTACTATCTGACAATCTGACTGACTGACGGCCTGTCGCCTCACCCCACTCACGAACCGGTGCGCCTGCGCTCCCGTCAGTTCAGCCGGATGGACGAACGTGTTTTCGTTCGTTCTCCGGCCTCCGGTTCAGTCGGATCTGACAGGCCAGCCGGAACCCACTCACATTCCGGCCGCCGGTCTCCCGGCGGACTGTTCAGGCGTAACTGACAGGCCGGCCGGTACGTGTATGGCTACCATTAGATTAAATCATACAAGACAATGACATTTGCAAATCTTGACATTTGGTTTTGTGTTCTGAATCTAATTACGAAATATGTTTCTGAAATCATAACCTCCTGGGATGTTGACAGTTTATTTATTATTTATTTGGCGTATGGCATTTGTAGCCAGGAGATCACATAGTGATTGTTTGGCTGCCAGTAGTGCTAGTTCTGTTAGCGCTATCCAAGGTGCACGTGTAGCCTAGCTTTTGCTACGGACGCGAACTAGCTTAGCACCTGCATTGTGTGTGAGTTTGTGTGTGGGTGTATGTGTGTGACCTTGTTACTCTACCTCTTAGGCCTGTGTTCAGAGGAGAGCGTCGTTAATTAGCCCAACGACGAATGGTCACCAGGGCTCGATACCGATCTCCGGGAAAACTTGCACCCAGCGAGATTCGAACCGGGGACTAGCGTAACGCTAGCCTGGCGCTCTTACCACTGCGCCACCCTGTATACTCTTGACAGTTTATAAACACCCGTTATTAAAAATCATATGCCGCTGTTTGACTGTTCAGTTTTGATAGGTTCTTTTTGCATTTCTTCGTTGAAATTATACGCGCGTTACAATTTATTTTGTATTTTTAATCGAAATTTATTAGTATCACGGAACAAATACAGCAAACATAAATATTTCTAAATAAATCAGGTTTCCGACGCACATTTTTAAATGTAATGGATTGAAAGGATCTAGTAAAAAAATTTAACCTGAGTTATAAATTTCATACCCTTATAAAATTGCAGATGGACGAAAATACTTTCAAGGAGTACCCCTGTTAGTTCAAAACGTGCACTGATTTCATTTTTATGTTTGTCCAAATTTGTGATGAAAATTAAAAATCAACTTGTTACGCCATTTTTGAAGAGGCGTAAGTAATTCTTCAAGGTGGAATTTTAGATATAAGTTTATATGAAAAAGTTCTCTTAATTTTCGCCCAGGAATAACCTCCTGCATTCTCTGCACTTACCGAGAAAAAGCACTATTTGGTCTTGGAAGTTTATTCGGTCTTAACTTTTCTTAGTAACCCTACCCAGCCTCTTCGGCTTTGAGTTTCTCAGTTGTAAGATAATATATTTATTTGTTAACAAAATTATAATTATCCCAAATTAACTGAATTAATGATGGTCCATATGTCATGTTGAGTAATGCTATAGATTATTAATTTATTTTTTCAAAACTGTAGAAAGAATTGACTTACGCGATTCGAAACCTGGATCAAGGCCCGCTAAGTTAAATATTACATATTAAGGCATTTTCACTTTATTTAGCCAAGACGCAATTAGAAACAACGATGGCGCCATCTGTGGTGGATTTGCAAGATTTACTATGAGAACTATAGGGGAAAATGTATAGTTCAGCTCAAATGGCGCCACCGTTGTTTCTAATTGCGTCTTGGCTAAATAAAATGGAAAGGCCCTCATTTAATTTAGACGGCCTTGCCTGGACCAAGGTCCGCTAAATTAAATAAATATATCGTCCTTTCTAAATTGTTGTTTGTTACAGTGTCATATTTTTATGTGTGATGCCAAAATTCAAGGAAAGAAAGAGTAACAGGGGCGACTGGAATCAGGACAGCATGAAGAAAGCATGCGATGCAGTAATTACAGGGACAAGGTGTGTGAGACAACTACATCTTAGTCAGTTCCTAAAAGTTCACTTTTTGATAGAGTAAAAGCCCTGCGAAATAGCGAAGAAGTTACTCTTGATGCCAAACTTGAACGTTTCAGCCAAACATTCAATTCTGAATACGAAACTATTCTTGTTAACCATGTAAAGGATTTATCAAGCAGATTAATGTTTCTAGAAAGAAATTTCTAGAGTTAGCTTTCCAATTGGCTGATGAACACTGAAGATTACACATCGATTTAACAAAGAAAACTAGTCTTCTGGTAAAAACTTTTACCAGGCATTTATGACAAGACACCCTGATCTTACACTAAGATCACCTGAATCCACAAGCCTCATGCAATGTGTAGGATTCAATAGGCTTTCATTGTTGGTGGAAAAATTTAATTTTATCCCGTATTCGTATCCTGTATCCTATAATTGCGAAGAAACTGGAGTTAGCATAGTCCATAAGCATACAAAGGTGAAATTCGAGAGGGGTATCAGGCAAGTGGGTAAAATTACATCTGCCGAGAGAGGTAAAACCATCACCGTTTTGTTTTGTATGTATGCTGGTGGGCAGTTTACATCTTTCCTTGTATACTCACGAAAGCGAATAAATGAGAGGCTAAAAATATGCGCACTTTTAGAAAGTGTAGCCGAAGCTCAGCCCAACGGATGGATGAACGCAGATCTTTTCCTAAGGTGGATGAGACACTTTTGTTAATGTGCAAATCCATCTAAAGAAGGTCTAGTATTGTTTGTACTTGACGGACATGCAAGTCATAAGCGTCATTACATTCGCTAATGAACATAACATCCGTGTGATTAGCACCCTACCGTATACTACTTACAAGCTTCAACCGCTAGATAGAACGTTTATGAAACCTTTCAAACGTGTTTTATACGAAGCTTGTGATGAGGATAAGGATAAGATTGGTGAATACTGTCTTCAGTAGGGTAGGTAGGGCTGCAATTAATCAGAAAGGTTTCGAGTGCACGGGCATCGTACCTTTTAATCCGCAAATATTTGACGATCTAGATTTTATGTCATCTGAGATAACCAACATACCAAATGCTCAAACAATCGTTCAATACATCCATCAACTAGTGTTTCAACTGTTACTTCAGAAGATAATGTTAATAGTTCCTCGGAAAATGGACAACACAGCTCAATTTTATCACACCACACAGCTCAAGATACATCGTCGTGCCATATACCGTTACTCAAGAAAGGCTACATACACCACTATAAATCACCATATTAACTCTTAAAAAGTATGCAAAAAATATTAATAACTGTAATGAAATTGTTATAAGTATTATGCAATTAATAATATTGTAATATAAGCTATTTTATACAACTAGCTGATACACAAAAATAGAAATTGTAAATAATAGATACACTTAAAAAATATCACAAAAGTCTACAGACAAATCAATAAATATCTACACGTAATGCTAAACATTGCAAGGTATAGCGATAATCCCAAAATTGTATCTAAAGGTGCATACTGACTTGCAACAAAACACTACGAACAAACAGAACGAACCGCGCGCGCACGAACATACAGAACAAACATTTTGTGCAAATGTTCGCGATGTTTGAAATGCAAGTTGTGTTCGGCCTGTTCCCAGATAAACTCCAGTCTGAAAATGGACAACGGGGTTGTAGCAGCTGGTGCATTTTTCGTTTTTCCCGCCTTATTATTTGAAAATGAAAACCGGAAAAAGCGGGAAAAGAGAATGTGGATTACAAAATTATTTGCTACGCGGAGTAATGTATCGGTTTTAAATGATTTAACTCGATACATATCAAAAACTTTACAAGAATGTCAGCGGAAGATTTTGAGTTACTAACCAATCCGCTAGGACACCCCAAGCGTCATGTTTTTTATTTTATTATAATAAGAACCATGTTTCGGATTCCATAGTTCGGGAAATTTTTCAAATTGGTCTATTAATAACGTGGAAGTACCACGACTCCACTCCATTTATACCACATAATTATTAAATGGTTTAAAATAAGAAACTCTGAACTACTTAGTTACATATTTAAAATATTTTAATAACACCTTGCTGCTGCAACGGGCGCGACGAACAGGACAAACAGTGCAAACATGTACTCACTATGGCCGCACCGAACAAACATTTCTTTTGTGCATTTGTTATTTACCGACAAGACTCGGAAAATGTTTTGCGCGTTCGGCGCGGAGTTAAAACACGTACTCACTAGGCGAATTCCCTCGTGCACGCGCGGTTCGTTCTGTTCGTTCGGAGTGTTTTGTTGCAAGTCAGTACGCACCTTTATACCACTTCAGTAAAGTCATTGATGTTCGTTGGAATACCTTTTTAATGCTTAACTTGTGATTTATAGTGGTGTATGTGGACTTTCATGAGTAACTGTACCTTATCCCGAGACATCATGTTGACTACCACCACATTGTACACCACCACATTATCCAACGTCACACCCAATTTCACTACAACAAGATAGTATGGCATACATTCCTTGCAATAAATTTTACAAAAGCACTGCTAAGATAAAGAGGCAGTTGAGAGTACCAGTTGCTGATTCAAATGATTCATTAAACTTTAAACACACTTTAGAGCTATTTAGTCCATTACCAGATGCTTCGAAGATCTGAGAAAAGCGAGATATAGACTTCCACCTCCTACAGAAACGTTTTAGAAGAAAAAGAACAATCGAAGCAAAAAACTGTGCCTAAGCGAAATTTAAGGCGAAGGAAAAAAAATGCAAATTAACATCAGGTAGTATATCAGAAAACTGCAAATCGTTGTCAAGCACATCAAGAAACTGCAAATCAAGGTCTGCATCAACTGAACGGACATACTGTATCGTATGTAAAGAATCGTTTGAGGACTAGATACAGTGATCCAAGTTTTTTGGTTGGGTGCATGCTTCTTGCCAGAACCATCCGAATAATATTCGTGTGATTTTTGAAAAGTGTAGTTCTTCAATTTTTGTACTTAGAATAAAAAGTTTATTGATTTTGTGAAACTACCCAACTAGTAAAAAGTGGGTCTGGGGCTACCCGCTATGTTTTAGAATGACGTTTAATTTGTATGTTCTATGTTTTGCTGTAACTGTTTTGTGGAATAGTCTCATTGTTTTATATTAGAATACAGGGAATTTTTCTTTTTAGTATACATATCCCCTATGTATACTTTTAGAATAATCGTTGAATTAAAATTATGTTGATATTCCACTAATATTGATTTATTTTTTATTTACAAACATGAAACATAACCTTTACGCACCACGTGACGTGACGTTTATAGTGTATAGTGGGTTGCCTATTTGCGTTTATTATAAAAGTATACATAGGGTATATGTATACTAAAAAGAAAATTTCCCTGTATATTATAGAATAAACACTGCTTTTGCATCACAAACCCTTAGTTAAAAAAAATGTGTAAATTTTATTAAAATATCGAATTTGCTTAGGTGTGCGGGGCTATCCACATTCCCCCTACAGCATTCTTTATCGGACGCTACCGTTAAAGTATTTTCCAGCAGTTGTTAGTAACAATTTTGAAAAAAGTAGTGCATTGGTCTTCGATGAAAATAGTTTTTAGTGCCCAGTTCGGTCTTTAACTATATAGTAATACATTTATAATATTGTTAATTTTGGAAAAGTGAGTTTCAAGCGCTCGCAATTTTGGATATGAATTTTTTTCATAAATAAGAACAACCAATCAAATAAGCTGTAATAAATACTACACCAAGTGAATTTCTCTGTGGTATATCGAATCAGGGACACCCTGTTTATATTAGAAATGTTACAAATACGTCATTATATACTGTAGCAAAGAAGAATAATCTGCATATTGTATAAAATGCTTATAGGAATATATAGAAAAGTCAGTAATGTTGTGATGTTCAAGGAACCTTATCGGTCCTTGAAGTCCAATATAATAAAACCTTAACTATAGCTTGTTTGCTGAGTACCTATACTTAGCTATTATAATAACGAGGGGCTGATTATAAGTATAAAAACGCTATTTATTAATCTCTTCATAAATGTAATTAGAAGGTATGTATGTTATTTTGATTATTATGTAACTTGTAGTTATTAGAAATGAGTCGTCAAAAGCAGTTGTTGTTTATCACTATTAGAACAAAAAGGTTTGTAAATAAACCTTGACGTGCATTTTTTAAATCGACACCCTTCTGTTAATAAGTTTAATACAATGAAATATTTATTGGTTGTTGTGTATGTCGCATATTTGACGACCACACCTTCCTTTCAACAGGATTATTCAGAACTTACTGTAAGTTTCTTTATTTAATATATCGTGTTTCTATTAATAAGTATAAGACTTTGAGTTTTAAAAGTTTAAATTAGATAAAAAGAAATTAATGGATGAGAATCTAAAGTGTATTTCAATAAAGTTAAAAAAGAAGCTTCTTTGTAGTTGTATAATAAATAAATTAACCAAAGTAAAGTATTCTTACAATAGTTTTTATTGCAATTAACTGTTTACCTGTACAAAACTGTCATAGAGTGAAGAATATGCTGAAATAGAACAGCAATTGTCAGTCATCGTAGATGAATGCTTGGAAAAGTATAATATTGAAGAGCTCTTCGATTCCTCTTTAGAGGAAGAAGAAATTCCACAAAATCACGATATGCAGTGTTTTCTTAAGTGTAAGCAAACGAAAGTAGGTTTGTTGGATGAAAATGGTGAAGCTAATGAAACAGGACTACAGAATCTTTTGGATCCTTTTCATAAATGTTTGGAAGAAAAAGGCGAAAATGACTGCGAAACTGCTTATAAAATTTTCAGATGTAATCGTAAAGCTTACGAAAAATTAGGTATGATGTTGTAGTGTATATTTTTAGGAAATGATTTTTTATGTTGATTTGTTATTTACTTAGCTGGGGCAAAATATAAACATTTAAGAATTTTAAAAATAAATCAAAGGTAAAATAGATCATTTACAACAAACGCAGTTTCTGTTAGTAGGTGAGTGACGTTTAAAAACATACGTTTTTAAGTAGACATTATTTGTCTTAGTGTTTAGTGTAAATAATACTTATTGCCAGTGGAACGGAAATATTTCTGATATTGGTAACATTTGTTATTAAATGAATTGCAATAAAAAGGAACGAAATTACTTCCACTCAACATTTTTAGAAATTATAAAATTATTAATAAGATCAAATTCATTAGAAAAAGAAACTTAGTTCAACATGCTCCACTAAAATTTTCGATTTTCGTTAGCTATTATTGTTATTAATCTTGAATTCTTAAACATCAGAAGTGTACGAAGAGCATTACGGATATAAATGTTTTCTTCGAAATATATAATTAAATTTTTGTAAAGCATTAAGGAGTTTGGTTTTCAATATTTCGGTGTTAAAATTACGTAAAATTATAAAAACCTTTCCTTTTCTGGGCTAACATCGCTTCATTTACAACTTAACGATAAGCTGAGAGTTCATAATGGATATCGATCGATGTGCAATATGTTATTAAGGTAGCTTAAACAGAATGGAATATGTTCGTGGGGTTGTGGCTTTCAATGATATAAGCTTTCTTGCAAGATTAATAACAGGTTATGATGTAGTTTATTTTGAAGTTGTGTAATTTAACACTTACAGGAATAAAATGGACTGGAATGTTTTAGTATTAAAACAATGACTGAACTACATCTAAATCAGCCTCCGGACTTAAAAATTTCTTGCTGTATGTAATATTAAAGTGGATTCCAACGGAGTGATAAAGAAATAATGCTTCAGTTGGAATAAAACAAATAGTTGAAATTGGTGGTAATCCTAATATTTAATTAATTACTGCAAGCATCTTATATTTCAATTTTTAATATGTACAACAAATCCTAAATTAGGTGCACATGTTCAAATTCAGGGTTTTATTGCTGGGAATTAAAAACTTGGACTGAAATTTCACTCTTCTAATCTTCGATATCATTTGATGTTATTTTAATACCCAAAATTTAGTATCTGATTAAAAAAATATATACATAATACTATAACTTCTATCATCCGGACACAAAAATTATTCAAACATTCCGGTCATCCGGACACAAGATTATTCAAACATTCCGGTCATCGGACAAGTCTGTGATTCGGACAATTTTGTGTTGTCTCTCTAATCCGGACACTCAATCACGTTTTATCAAACTCGAATTTTTCCGAATTTTATACCATAGGCGAAATTGCGTGTCCCAGGAAATGCAATTGTTGAAAATGTTATATTGGGAGGTTATCCGTATACTGCACCTTGCAGCAAAGGAAGTAAAAAATTGTTACGTTTAGAAGGCCATAGAATTAATCACCATATAACAGATGAATATCTTTGATAACTCTTTATAAATTGTCAATTTTTATGAAATGGACTGTTATATAAACGGATTAATCTTGACTTACCGCACTATCTCCCGCTAATAATCAAATCTTTCGTAGAGGATAGAATGTTTCAAGTCAGAATGAACGCTACTGTCTCAATAGCCAAAGATATACTGGCCGGAATACCACAAGGATCTATTCTAAGACCAATCCTGTATAATGTGTTTATGCACGACATCCCACGCCTGCCCAATTCTACCATTGCAATGTATATATGCAGATGACACTGCAATCATCACTTAAAGTCAGAACATTAATGTAGCTGCCCAACAGCGAACTAAACGACTGGCTCAGAAAATGGAAAGTAAACCTCAACCCTTCAAAATGCGAAGAAAAAATTTTTACCTGGTGAAGACCGGCTACCCCAAACAACTTAGTAATAAATGACCAACCCGTATCATGGAATTGACCTGATCAAGGAGTAAAGTACCTACGAGTCTATCTTGATAGACGCCTAACTTGAAGGCTACATTTAAATAAGAACACAAGGTTGTCACAGTTATATCCGATAATAAACCGCAAGAGCCCTCTAAAACTCGGCTGCTCTCTGCTTATCTATAAATTATTGCTACGACCAATCATGACATATGCCTGCCCAGTATGGCTACAAGCTACAAGTCTTTCAAAATAAAATTCTGCGAATAGCCACTAACTCACCATGGTTTGTACGTAATGTTCAAATACATAGAGAACTACAAATGCCTACAATTGAACAATTTATCAAAAAATGTATTAGAAACTTTCACGATAAACTCGATGAATGCCCTGGCGCTACCCATTTTGGAACAGGAGAAAAATCAATCCACAAGCGACTCAAACGCAAACTACAGCAAGATATACCTATTGTCAACATCTGAAGAAGAAATTAGTGATTGAAGTTATACAGTGAACGGACTTTCTAATGCGATTACAGTGACAAGTGAAAACGTACAATGAACAGTTTTGTGTCTAGCTTGTATAGCTGAAAAAATGTATGTATAATAATTAAAAAAAAAAAATGGAAATACTTTCCACAATAAACTAAAATAATTGGAGAGACCTAATTTCTTACCGCTGTATAGGCAATACACCTTGCACAATTGGTATACCGTACATTGAAATGTGTGTCAACAACAACGACGTATAATATTAACATTATACGTCGTTGGTCAACAACAAATTCAGAAACATCGTTGCTATTGGCGCAACATCAGAGCCCATTATTTGGACTATGAAAATTAATATTTGAAACAAGTTGGGTACAAGTTAAAAATTAAGCCTTGTTTTAAACAGATTTTAAAAATGTTTCAACTGATTTCTTTGGATTTTGGCCCATTTGTGCTGGAATATCATCAAGGTTTTTTTCAGGAAATACACTTCAGAGAGAGTATTCTGCGAATGCCCCTTTGAAAGACATAGTGTATCGTAGAAAGTATGACAAGAAGTTCAAGGTCATTCTCCGTCATCTCCACCGTGCCATCTGTGACCATCAGGAACTGAACATCCTCTTCGCCTAAGTGATAATCACCCAGAACTGTGTTCCCCGCAACATCCAGGTCAAACTGTTCCACAAGAAGACGGAAAAAAGGACTAAATTTATACCCCACCCTCCCCAACAACTGGAGAAAATGGAAACATATTTGTGTAGATTTGTGATTCAGACATTCTATTTCACCTAACTTCGTTAGAAACTATTAATATTATTGTCGGTCTAAATGGTGTCAAAGGTAGTAGATAAACCATGATTTACAAGGTATGCAGGATTGAGATTTGTAAGATTTTTGATTTAGAACAAAATCTGAAAGTAGGTCCCTTTCAGACACGGCAGAAAATGTTCTACGCCAATATAGCCCCGTCACTTTAGGATTTAACCTCTAAAAAAACCCAGCGAAGTGGACTTTGGTATACTTCTTTATGTTGGCATTATAAACAATTAGTAAAAAGTCCATTCCGAAATTGTGTACGCTAAGTGAATTATTCGAGGTCAAAATTCATGAAAATCGTTTTTTCGCAAAAATCTCGTTATCTGATGGCTTTACGTTAAATTTGATTATTATAAAAAATATTTATTATATAATTCTACACAAAAACTGTTATATATAAAATTTACATACGACTAATTGTTTTCGAGATATGAGGTCGTGAAGGTTTCGACTTTGCAGCGCGTTTTCTTTTTACATGATGTCGCCTTTAGGCCTAATCCAGGTGTCATTTAATTATGACGTTTCTTTATCAGTTTCTCTTTCTTCATCACTTCTTTCATATACTTCTCTTTCTTCTTTATTTTCAAGACAGTTATCCTCTTCAGTCATGTTTGCTGTTAAAACAGCGATGGGGTCAATCCCATCGTCATTGATTTCTGAAGGTTCAATTGTTGTATTATCAGAAGCGGCGTTTAAACATAACTGGCCACGACAAAAGCCAAAAATTATAGAGCATGGTAATTCTACTTTTCGACATCCACAATTTGAACAGCAACCTTTTGTACAGTTGCAAAAAATAGAATTAAGGAGTTCATCTGGTGCAGGAGGACGTAGAGTAGTAACTGGCTCCAAGAAATTTTTATAGAATGTCCAACCCCATTGTTGAGGATCTAAGTCTTTTCCCAGCCATGTTTGTACCTGATAATATACTGTTATATACAGCTGTTGTACGGCTGCTGTTGTGGGTGGAAGCGATGATAATTTGACTGGCTTGTAGAGTCTCGTGCATTTATCAAAGGTCAAATACCGATAGTTGTGAAGGGAACTTTCTGTTTTTGGAGCTCCGGACATAGCTAAAAGAAATTGTATTCCATAACTAATAAGTGTATCTTGCGGGCAATTTTCTTGCTTATACTTTTGCTACTTGATGCAGGTCTGGTCGTTTCAGGAATAACTTCAATACTTGAATTTTTCCTCTTTAAATCAATGCAGATGTGGTATCGCATCCAGTCATAGCGTGCAAAAATAAACTATGATCTCTGCAATTACTGTAGTTAACAATGCTCCAGGGATTACATATTTTTATCTCCACTTTTCCTTTCCCAGATTTCAAGAAGTAAATGTTTTGGTAAGGAAAAGTACGTCCTATTAAAACTATGAGAAGATCTACATCGCTCCGATGATTAAAATGTCAGCGCCATCTCGAGCCTGTTTACTTGTGATGTTGGCAGTTTATAACAAGGCCCGCTGAATTAATATTGCATATAGGGTCTGCCAACTTCATTTAGCCAAGACGCAATTAGCAAGGACGCAGGCGCCATTTCAGGTGAACTATACATTTGTGACAAACTTGGGCACAGACTCGACGGGCAGTTTCAATGGAAATGCAGCCTCCTGTCTTTATACTCCGTGACCTAGATGTAACCCAGTAAATAAACAAACAAATACTAAGTATTTATTGATGTGTTCTCCATTACACATAGGTTATTGGAACATTGGAAGTCCTATAATCTTAACAATATTGGAGAATTGTAAACCATTTCAGTTAACAAAAATTCTACTAGCTTCCCAGAGCAACAGTTTTTTAGTTATTTATTTATTATTGTTTTTGTGTAGCATTATGAAAGAGTACAACAATACGACTGAATAGAAAAAAATGTATATGCAACTGAAGAGGGTTAGCTTAACTAAAGACTTTTTGTTCTTGATGAGTAATTTTCTAAAGCTTTGTTTTACGAGAATAACGGCAAATAAATTTTCAATTAAGTTTTATTAAATATTTTGGCTTGCAGATTGTTTAAATACTATTCTCCCCCTAGTAATTTAATAATTACTTGTAAAAAGTTCAGAAAATATTGTTAGAAGTGAGTCAAAGCGACTGGAACATACGGAAAATGCCGACTCGTAAGTAACGCGAGAAATTACTAGGATAGTGGCAAGGTGAGTGGATAGTGGATGCTTTTAAAAAGGTAGTAGAGGCATAAAGAGTATCGAGTGTACGAATATTTCACGGAGGAGTCGCGACTTACTTAATACGTGGTATAAATAAGCGTCTATGAATAAATGAACACTCAATAATTATTTCAGTTATTGGTTAATCATAAATTAGTTGTTGTGTTCGTAGTGTAATTTGAAGTACGTACTTAGTTGGTTGTAAAATATACAGTTTATATCGATACTTCTTCTGACAGAAATAGCTCTGCCGATGTTAAGAATGTAATTTATTATCCTAAATTCAGTACATTTTGTACTGCAAGTTAAGCCAAATTACTGTTTAGTCATAATTATTATATTCATAGAAAAGATCAAATTTCACAAAATTTAAATGTTTAAGTAATTATTGTATAAGTAAAGCAGCTTACCATCCCTGTCGTAGTGACTCCATACTTCCATGAATTGATTAGCCGAAAGTTTTTTCAATTCTCTGGATTCGGGATCCCTGTACTGCTTCATAAAATTCGTTGCTCTTTCTAGATTTAATCGCTTGTTGAGGTGGTGGTCTGATTCGGTACTCATTGCGGAGGAATCTGAAATAAAAACACAAACTTAATTTCATAACTCCATACAAATGAAATAATTGAAACGTTTTACTGTGTGAGTTATGAGATAAAAATCCCAGTGGTTTTGCCGAATTTTTCTGTAATGTTTACACGTATGCGCAGAAACGTAAAAGCTCTCTAATAAAACCGCAAAATAAACAACCAACTCCCTTGACATATTGTCTTGAGCTTGTGTAAATTTTGCCTGGCCAATAAGCAAATAAGTTACGCGAGTGAATGTTGATTTTAGTTTCAAAAGTTTACACATTTCGAAATTTGTTTAGTTAACATATTTAACTTTGGTAGGTCCAACATGTTTCCCTAGAAATTTATGCGAGTCCTAGATAAACTAATCGAACAGGGATTAAACGGTTAGTTTCATGCTTTTAGCTGTAGTGCGAGGGCATGAATAAATAACATTTGTCTGTATTTGCACAGCCTGTTTCGTTTCAGCAAAGTTTTTTCATTTTCAGAAAGAAATGTTTAAACAACCCAATTTACGTAAATTTAACTACGCATATACCTGTCGAAGGAAGTTTAACCGCTAATTAATTAAACTATTCTAAATTCATATATATTGGAATATTGTAAGATAAAGCTTTTTATTTTATTAACTGACTTTTTTGTTTGACATCTAGACACATATAATAAAGGTTTTAGTCTTAGGAATTTACTGTATAAGACAAGAAAATCACTACAAAAACATTTCATTTTATATTTTGTATGATTTATTACTGAACAGGAAATGAGAATGCTTTCAAGTCTCGAACAACTTAAGCTTACAAAAAAAGATAAAAGTGCAAAACATCTAAAAGAGAATTTGACACCAAAGTTCCGCATTGTCACTGAAATAAGAAATAGTCTTCTGCTCTCTAAAAAAAAAAAAACAGAAATAAGAAAGGCACCCTAAAAAGAAAGATTTCATGTACTCCTATAATTCTAGAATCAATAACAAGTAGAATCTTAGATAGAAAAACAGTTTCTATGGTTTACATAATTTAATATAAAACATTCTAAAAGAAACAGCAAGCATATATCATGTGCATACATTAGACTAGAGCAATAACAGAAGAAAAGCATTCCAGAATTAAATTAATACACTGGATTAAGGACAATAATGGTAAATTGCTAAAGATTAAAGAGGAGATACAAATGGATAAGAGCATCGGAATTTGTAAAGAGGAAATCACAAAAGAAAAGTTGAAAGAGGTTTTGAAGACGTTAAAAATGGAGAGTCGGCTGGACAAGATGGAGTAAAACCGCAAACGTTAAAAAAAAGGGGGGGGAAGGGGAAACGGTACTAAGAGAAATTGGTATACTAAAATAATACCGTATATATGGAAAACAGCGATTACAATCCTCTGACATAAAAGTGGTGACAAAATGGCCCGCGAAAATTATTGGGGTATAAGCGTAGCAAGTAAAGTTTACGAAATGATCTTGGAGAGGAGGCTTAGGAAATTAATAGAATCAACGATGGATGACACACACAAGCTGGTTTTAGAAAAGGACGAAATGAACAGGAATGGATATTTGCAGTTCGGAAAATTACCAAAAAAATAATTAACATATACTTTAAAGAAGAGAAATATACCACTAGTTGTGATTGAAGCAGTGAAGAGTATTTATAGACGAACAAATATTGTGGTCAGAACACAATACCACACACATGTGAATTTGTAACAAAAAAGGGAGTCAGACAGGGTAGCATACTGAGCCCATTTCTGCTTATAATGATTATGGACGAAGTAACGAAAGCCGTGAAGATAAGAACGACGGGAGTGTTGGTAGAATACAGAGAATTTGAACCAATCAAAAGAACTTAGGACGCTGACGATATTATTTATTGTGCATCTACTGCGAAAAGTAGGTACTGACGAAAATCTAAGGGCACGGAAAAAGGAATTGGAAAAATATGATATGAAGATTAACACAAAGCAAAATTAAATTATGGTAATTGGTACAGAAAGGCGGAAAATAAAGCTTACTATAGGAAATGAGAATATACAGCAAGTAAGGAACAAAAAGTACTTAGACTCGATGGTAGAAAAGTGGGAACGTTGAATACAAAGATAAATACTAGAATAAGCAGTGCCAACAAAATCTACTTTGCCCTACTAAAACCGTTTCTAAGTAAGAGAGAAGTCCGCAAGAAGCAAAGGTAAAGGTCAACAATACAGGTGGTCGTACCAATCCTGATTTATGGTGCAGAGTTGTGAAATTTAATAGAAAGACACAAAATTATGTTGAGAGCTTGCGAAGTTGTTGAGGAAAATATTGGGGATTCTCAAAATGAATAGAATAAGAAAGAAACAATTAGAGAAACACAGGGAGTAGAAGCGCTGGAAATCTTAATAGAAAAGAAACAGTTAGTTTGAATGGGACATATGGCCAAAATGTCGGAAACAAGTATTATAAAGAAAATATGGGAATCTATATTAAAAGAAGAGGAAGAGGGCGCCCAAAAAAACATAGGATGACCAGATGTCTAATAAAGGTGTCAGTGAAAACAAATATTGAGTGGACCAGTGCAACCAAAGTGGTAAAAGACAGGAAGAAGTGGAAATAATTTTGTAGAAAAAAGACAAACTCAACTCCAAATCCTCTGCACTGAAAGGTAGAAGAGGATCAGATAAATGAGTAAGCGAGCGAATTAAATTAAAATTGAATTGAAAAGTGGGGCGAAAAAATAAAGAAACCGTATGAAAAAAGAAAGAAAACTCCTAAATGAAGGAAATCGAAGAATATGCAGAAACAAATAAAACGCAGAGAAAATCAATAAGAGAAGATAGGAAGAAACAACTAGAAGAAAATATAGAAAGAATAACATACCAAAACAAGAATATGAAATGCTTAAAGCAAAACCTGGGAACGTAACAAATAAATATGATAACAAAACAACACGAAAAAAAAGAACATAAAATTCTCAAAGTAACAAAACAATTTTACAAAAATCGGCATAATTCAGAACAAGGAGTATTGCTGAAAACCTTAACCAAACTAAAAATGAAAATAATAAATGTATATTTTGAAGTATTACAGAAACAAAAAATAGCTTTCAGGGACATGAAAAACTGGAAAGAATTCTCACAAAATCATTCTGGACAACGATAAAATTACTGCTAAATAATTGTACTGAATAAGGGAATATCGCAGAAGGATAAACTAATGCCATAAGAATGTTACTTTACAAGAAAGGCACCAAAAGTAAACTTGTTATCTTACTATAAAAGCTGCATGAGTCAATGATACATTTGCTTCACTCTGAGGATATGAAACCTTTAGAGGTTATTTACAAAATACATCAGCTATATAGTGATACCAAATAACTTCCACCTGGTTGGGCCCTTGATGAAAGGGCTGGGTGAACTGAGGTTCTATTAAAATGAAAAGATTGTTGAAGCCGTGCTAAAGTGGCTGCACACGAGATCGGAAAGACTTTTCCAAGAAGGAAAGCTTTTAAAGAAATGGATTAAGGGCATAGAAGTACTTTTGTATGTATAATTAAATAGAAGATTTGATTTATTAAATGCATATTTAGATTTTTAACTTCCCCTAGAATTAGTACGATACATAATCAAGTACATAAAAATCAACACAGGTATGAAACAGTGAGCTCCAATATTTTGCTACTTGGAAAATGTACAGGGTGATCGTCTTAAATGTTCGAACCTTTGGCTCTCATATAGGCAACACACATTACCAAACTCAGCAATCTATGTGTAATATTTAGCAGAAAATTAAAATTGTATTTAAGTAATAATGACGGACAGCGAGAGGACAGCTAAAAGTATAATGGAATGGTATCCGAATTATGGTAGAACAAGAGGCATGGCGAATGAGAGATGGATGGACGGAGTGCATGGGGCCATTAAAGATACTAAAAATAGAAAACTTTAAGAGAGTAGCCAGGGATAGGGTCAAAGGTAGAAAAGTTATTCAAGAGGCTAATTTTCACTTAGGATTATTTTGGCTGTAGAACTGTTAGAGTGCATTTGCAGATGATAAAGTATACTACTGAATAGATATACCTAGGACAAATGTTGCAATTAGGAAAACAAAATTAACCTGCAGAAGTCTTGAGACATATTAAACTATCGAGAAGGGTTTCTAGCGAAAACCGAAAAATATTAAAGAATAATAAAGTACCTTTACACTCAAACAGTTTTGCTTTTCTTTGTGTACCACCAGTACTAATCTAGGTTACTCAAATGTAGGCTTTGACGACAATTGTAATACATGAATTAATTAACACCCAAAGAGTTATGGAGAGACAAAAGTTGCGTATAAATCTAAAGAATAAAGTAAAACAGAAACGTATTCGGCAACAAACCATACTTATAGATATAACAAAACATACATCTACTTTGAAATGGAAATGGGCAGGACGCACCATTAGACAAAAAAATGGAAGATAGAACAAAGAGATGAAATAATGCCTCCCCTGCAGCAGAAAGCGTCGAAAGTGAGGAAGAGGCCGACCACAAACGAGATGGGAAGATAAAATAAAGAGAACATCAGGACACGAATTGAGGAGATTAACAGACCATTGATAGCAGTGGAGGTAGAAGAGGAAAGTGTATGTAAAACACTGGATGAGAGAGGGTGAAAGTAAAATGAGGAAAGAAAGGTCCGAATAAAAAAAATCAATTTATATCCATCATTTATGTACATCCAGTTTTAAATTTTATATCAAGCAATTGAGAAATTTTTACTCAAATAATAGCAAATAGGCCATGCTTTCGATAACCTATATCATTACGAGTGCTCCATTTCGTTAAATGCAAGTTCCATAATGATATTTTGAGGTTATGTTGCCAATTGGTTTATTTGCTTTATATTTCAAGTCGAAGTTAAAAATATGCAATGAATAATATGGAATTATTTTAATCAGAAAATGTGGATGTGCAACCTAAACTATAAACTAATATTCTTAAAATTCAATTATATCACTACAAAATGTGCTTACGATAGACCCATTTAACGATTCACAATTAAATACTTTTTTGAAAGCTTCACTTATCAGAAGTAAAATTTTGTAGATAGTATGGTATTTAATTTGGTACATCGGTCCTTTACAAACACACCAAGTAGTTACTCACATTATTCACATTCATAGTGAGGTGAATAATGAACAGCCTTTCTTATAATCGAATCGATACAATGTGATTTTTTAAAAACTCAATTGCAGCAGGCCGTATTCTTACTTAATACAGACAGTTCTAAGGTTATTGAGACAGAATACGGCCTGCTGCATTGAGTTTTTAAAAAATCACATTGTATATTAAATTTTGACGAAGATTATTTATCGCATATATTGCAGATATAGAACCATTTGTAACAAGAATTAAATTGGTATCACTCCTTTAGGGAAATACTTTTAATGTATTTTAACGAATGATGCTATTTTTCTATATTTGTAAGTTTCATAATTCGTTAAAATACTTGAACAGAATTAAAGTACATTAAAATTGGACACGAAGACTGATTCTACATAAAATTAAATTAATCCAGGTCTGCGTGTTTAATGCAAGTCATTAATTTGAATGCAGTTTCGCACAGGTCAGATCCTTTTATTGCACCACATTCTTCTAGTATTTCCGTATTTGTAGCTGCATCTTCAAATTGTGCATTTACATTTCTAAGTACGTCATCGATAACATCGCCGCTTTCATCCATTACCCCAAGTTTTAGATTTAAACATTTAAAGTAGCAAATCACCTGTTGATTATTAGATGGAAAGTGATTCTCGTTCCAAAATTTCTCGATGTCGTTTTGATCGATGCCCATCACTTCTGTGCATTGTTGACTGTACTCGTTAAATGTTTTCATAAATTCTGGATCCTAGAGAGATTATCGGTGCAGATATAATGAATTTCAAACAGAAAATGTTAGTATGATTTTTGGAAATTGAAAATAATTAAAATCCTTTTATTCTGGTTAAGTAGATACGTAAATAGCATATTTGGTAATCTATGTTAATAACCAATAAAATACTCACCTTTAATTGCTGTTTTGTATAAACTACAAAGTAAGCCAGCGCTGAAAATAAAATTATTTTGAAATCCGCGTACATGTTGTAATCTACTAGGTTACAACTTAAAACGATGTTTTATATACTTATATTTGACAGTGAATTACTTCATTGCTTTAGGTGCGAAGTACAATAAGTCCTTTTTAAAATTTGGGTTATTATTAATTTATTTTGTGAACAAATGGCAAAGCGATAATGCAGTAATTTTCTGAATTGGATAGCATGGAAATAAAGTTATTATTTGAAATCATAGCTTCGATAAATAAAAATGTTCAAAATTAATGGAAATTTGATCGTTCTTTGTATAAACATGAATGAAGTAATTTAAAAAAATATTACATTGTGTAGAAACGTCATTTCCGTAAAAAACGCTTTCAAAATTGAGTGCTGCATAAATTAAAACTTCTTATACAGGGTGTCCCGGGGGGAATCTGCAAAACTTTGGGAATATGTTCCTGAGGTAATTCTAAGAAAAAAAGTGCCTATAAATAAGGGTCCGAAAGTACTTCCTTTTCGAGATACAGGGTGTCCAAGAAATAAGCTTTTTTTTAATATCTCGAAAACGATTTAAGATATTAAATTGAGCTTGGGTATGCACTATACTGGCATGAAGTGACTCTTTTTCGATCCAACTAGTTTTGACAATTCCAGCAGTGGCGTGCGTGATAGCAAAAAATAAATAATTCTGACGAAAAAAATAGTACGCCACTGCTTTTTTTCAAAATATGTATTTGTTTCTCAATCGGACACTAATTCTAAAAAGAAAAGGCCTCTTGAGTTTTTCTGGTAGGACAAACCGTTTTCGAATAATAATCGAAACTTTTGTAAAAAAAATAATTTGAACTAGTTATTTCAGAAAACGCTTGCAAAGGAAAAGTTTTTCGATTATTACTCGAAAACGGTTTGTCCTACCAGAAAAACTCAAGAGGCCTTTTCTTTTAAAAATCAATTTCCGATTAAGACACAAATACATATTTTGAAAAAAAGCAGTGGCGTCCTATTTTTTTCGTCCGAATTATTTATTTTTTGCTGTCACGCACGCCACTGCGGGAATTATCAAAACCAGTTGAACCGAAAAAGAGTCTCTTCATGCCAGTATAAAAAAGCTTATTTCTGGGACACCCTGTATCTCGAATAGGAAGTAATTTCGGACCCTTATTTATAGGAACTTGTTTTCTTAAAATGACCTCAGGAACATATTCCCAAAGGTTTGCAGGTTCCTTCCGGGACACCCTGTATAAATTGTTACACTACCAATAAATCACAAGCAAGGTTTATGTAAATATTCCACCACAAATGAAGATTTCAAGGAACGAACACGGCATGAATTTCGCTCCACTGCCCTCGACTTTATCAAAATATTTAAGAAAAATGCATGTTGCGTTTAGGATAGCTACTGCTTGGCAATGAACGACAAGCAGCTTGAACAATTAATTTAGTTTGCTTTTGTAGGGGAGCGGTGGGATGAAATGGACATGCATTGAAAGGGACAATGTTAATTCTGGACAAATTAAAGACCTGACTGAGATTAAAATATTTTTGTAATGTGATAACATTAATACACGCTTAATCGCAGCTATCTTCAGTCGGCTCTTTGCAAAAAGGGCGGTGATGCGCTTGTGATTGTTTTCGAGCACCAAAGTATTTTTTTTGCTGTTTTCTAAAATAGTTTTGGAAAATATTATTTTGGTTTATGGTTATTTGTTATTATTATTTTCAATCATATATTTAATTATAAGAAGGCAAAGGGTACGATATCTTTTATTATAGTTAAAATTGGCTTTACAGATTAATATTTTATTTGTTTGTTTTATTTAGGACACAACAAACGGCTATGAACGGGACGTCCATTTCATAACTTTTAATCTGTTTTTAGGATTTATCTTTGGTGTTACCCTAAAACTCTCGGATTTATTATTTTCTCAACTTACAAGTTCGGAAATGCCACCTCAAAAGCGATCACGTGTTTGGCGCAGATAAAATTCAAGAAGCAGTGAACGAAATACTTGAAAAGAGCGTCTGTAAGCTCGGCTGCTAAAATATTTAATGTAACCAAGTCTCATTTACACAAACTAGTTTTAATAGCCAAGAAACATTAAACTGCACGATAAAGGGCACGTCACTTCTAGAAGAAGAATGTTGCATTTAATATGATCAATATAACTTCTGGGTTCCAATAAAGTAACCACAGAAAATATAGGCGGTTCAGAAAATGACAATCAATTAAAAATATCTTGTTAATTTACACTGTCCCTTTCATAAATTCTCATGTCCCTTTCAATGCGGCCTCTTGATGAAAGGGACAAAATTCACATTTTCTAAAATGTGAAATATGTATAGGTCAACATAGAAAATAGTATATTTTACAACAAGACATGAAAATGACGTTTTTTTCGTGAGATGAGAAGTTGCCCACGAGCTGCGTTAGCAGCGAGTAGGGCAATCACGAACGAAAAAAACGTATTTCATGTCGAGTAGTAAATGCTATTTTTTCTACGACATTTTAATTATCTGTTTGAAATAAGTTTTAATTCGACTTAATTCAAACCGAATTGTGTCAATGCAAATTATTAATTGTTTGTTTAATCGGTTCCATAGTAACACACGCATTTTTTTATTTTGTTGCCATAGATTTGGAATTCTTGTTTTCATCTCTAGAAGTGAATATTTATGTTTTCATCTCTAGATAGAAAATGCAGCGTTTTCGCATAGGGTTTATCGTGAAGAAAATACTTGTTTTCGTATCATGTGTAGAAAAAGTATTTTTATTGTCGTATACAGGGTGTTCCGTATCGTTATGTTCAAATTTTGGGAGCATAAAATAGACTTAATTCTAAGACTAAAAAACACAAAAGTGGTAGGTCGATCTTTATTCGTTCTAAAGTTATAGACCTTTGAAATTATAACTATAAATAATCTACGTGGCCATGCAACAGGACCACAGTGACCAATCAATCGTGGATAATTGTGTTCATGAAATTCCGGACGGCAATCCCAAAATGTGCTGGTGCTCCTTCCATTTACAACCACATGTCTCGTCTTATGATCAGTCATAGTCACCTTGATTTTCAAAACTTATTTCACAAATGCTTATTTTGAAACTATGCTACGTCAACGAACACAAGCTTATATTCAGCAAGGAGGAGGGCATTTTGAAAATATCATTAATTAAAAATTTGTGTTATTTGGTTTACGAACTTAAATCTGATTATTTATGGTTTATAATTTCAAAGGCCTGTAACTTCGGAATGAATAAAGATCGACCTACCACTTTTGTATTTTTTAGTCTTAGAATTAAATCTATTTTGTGCTCCCAAAATTTGAACATAACGATACGGAACACCCTGTATATTTACAGTAGGCCGGGCCGAAAAAGGCAAAAAAAAATTATTTTCGGAAATAGAAACGCGACAACAATAAGAATAGAATATAGGACCTCAATAAACGGCTCGAGAAAGCACTACGACAGCATACAAGCGGTAGAAGAAAATAATAGTGAAAGAATACACACGCAAAGCGGGAACTGGAACACGGATATAGAAAAGCAACTAACAGGAATATAACCAGAACGATACGGCTTGTCCCTACAAACACAACCATCTTATAGGCAAATAGAAGTGCCAATACCAACAGAAATGAAGATAGCCTCGTGGAATGTAAGAGGGGCGCGAAGAAAAACGTGAAGAAATAGATAGACTACCAAACCAAAAGGAAATCACCGTAGCATGATTGCAGGAAACATACATGACCACAGGGAAGGCAGACACCACGAACAACAGATGATACCTCAGCGGGAAAAAAGAACAAACAAGAAGAAGCGCGGCTCTAGTTGGAAAAGGCGTAACGATTACAGCTCATCAAGAAATCTCCAAGGATATCTGCTTAATGACAGTAGAAATAAACAACCACATTAGAGGTTTTATAGGGGTGCACATACCATCGGACAAATGGATGTACAACTCAATGTCAGAAGTATACCAGGAAACAAGGAATGCGATCAGAAGAACGTCAACGATAATAGTAGGGGAGTTCAATGCACACCTAGGTATCGAAGAAGAGGCAAAAAAATTAATAGGACCAAAACTGAGGCACAGGAAATGCATCGCAAACGGTATCGTATTGAAAGACTTTGCACTCCTCTTCCGACTTCATATTCAAAATACCTGGAGTAAGTCGAACTCCGTTAGAAAAACATGGGAAAAGGGAGAACATCAAGCACAATTGGATTAGTTTCTAGGGAAGGAGGGAAGCAGACCAAATTCTATCACATATGTACAAGCATCATGGCACCATGAAGTACGCACGGAATACGTACCTGTAAAAAATAACGGTTAGACTTAGCTAGAATTAAGTAACATGTAACAGGGCAGGCATGTCTGCGCTAAGGGGTTTCATACCATAGACCTAGAAAACTAGCGGTAATACTAGAAATAGTGTTAGTATAAAATGAAAAAAACTTGATTAACCATCTCGGTCATATATTCGACTCCCATTGAATATGTGACCTACTAACTGCCTTGCACTGTAGAAGCGGTGTCTAGCGGCTAGCGTCACAGGCATGTTAACGTCATACAGTGTTCCCTGTTGGCATGGGGTGGGCCTGGCGTAATCCAGGATTGATCCGAGGGGATCTGCTCCATGCCAATTGATGATGATGATGATGATGATGATCTCATACTTACACATACAAATACAGATGCCAGGGTGGGGTAGTGATACGGCGTCAGGCTAGGATTTTCCTACAGTCTGGAGGTCGGTATCGAGTCTTGCTCACCATTCGTCGTTGGGCACCAAATTAATGATGCTTCCTCCGAATACAAGCCTACGAGGTAGAGTAACAAGGTCCTACACGTTTACACACTTACACATTACACATAGTGCAGTATCCATGTATTAAAAGGCGCACGTAACTGGCAGAGACGAGCCGGTGTGTGTGTAAAATCCACATACACCCTGTATCTCTCTAAATATTAACTCTTGAACTAAGATAATTATAGGTAAATCGTACTTTTGCGGAAAGCGACGCGCAACGAAAAGGTCCATAGAAATTCGGTGAGATTTATGTGAGCTTCCGAGGGATTCCGGTGAAAGCTCCTGCATGCATAAATAGAAAAATGAATTCTATGGAAGTCCCTGTCATATTTTCAACAATTTATTGTGCTTAAAATTGCTGTGAAATTCCAGTGTACAAAATGTGCTCGATGGGGAACCACTGTAGTGATTACACTTCCCTACTTACCAATTACCAACCTACCTAAAGGACAGGGCGGATAAGAAAGAAGAAGAATAAACCAATATTTTTTATGTGCAAAATTAAACAGTAACTACTATTCAAAAACAAATTGGTAGCCAGATATGCAAGTATTGGCCTTTATTTATTAAAATTGTTTAACTTATAAGATATTTTAAAAGTGAAATTGTACCAATAGCCAACATTTAAGATAAGTGCAGGGTATGTATATATAGGTATTAAAAAATATATGAATTAACGTTTTTTCTTAATCGATTTCGGCTTGTCTAATACACATCATTATTTTAAAAGCCGTTTCACACAGATCAGCTCCTTGAATAGCTCCACATTCGTCAGCGATTTCCTGGTCTGTACCTGGAGTTTCAAATTGTGCAGATACAGTTTTTAGTTTTTCATCGACGGTATCGCCTGTTTCGTCCATCACACCCAATTTTAGCGTTATACATTTGAAATAGCAATTTAACTGTTGATCATTGGATGGGTACTGATTTGATGACCAAAATGTATCAATATCGCCTTCTTTCACGCCTGATTCTGTTATGCAGGCAGCACTATAATTCTTATACATTGCTAAAAATTGCGGATCCTAGAAAATATAACCGTTAAATATTGGGAGCATTTTGAATTAAAAAAATGATTTAAAAATATAGGAAGCCAATTTCGGTTTGGTATCAAATCGTAAAATATTAGGTTACAGATAACTTACTTTAATTTGTTGCTCTGTGTAGCTAATACAACTAAGAAGTACTAAGAAAACTATAGAAGAATAGAACATTTTCAATACCGTTTTATATAAAAATCTCTGTCAAAATGTCTATCTTTCATGTAGTTGTAACTCACTGATGTATTTAAAAAGTAATATCCGAGCTATATACGCGTCGGTGTTATAGCAGAAGTAAATTAAGGAACCACTTATTTGTAATTATGAGGAAAGATTAGCAAAAGTTAAGCGCCATTAATCGTTTTAACTGTCCATAATTTTCTTTTTTATTTTTTCTACGTATGTGGTAGGTAGTACAATAAACCACATATCAGGTTAAATTTTGAACAATTACTTTGATGTATATTAGTGTGCTTTAATTCAGTATAAAGGTTTAATGATAACAAATTTCTTGTTTACTGTAAATCATATCACAGTACGATATTTTGTGCTTACATCCGTGAAATAGAATTAACAGGAAGTAACAAAAGCCGAAACTCAGCCGTTGCGTAAGCATACTCTTCCACTGAACCATAAAAGTACTTTTTAACGATTAAATAAACGTGCTGTAATAGCAGAAAAATGATCAACAGCAGCAAGGCTGACCAAATTGAGCAATCAGGCACTAAATGCAATAATCACGGAGAAACTACTTTAAGCAAAAAGGAGAACACCTGTTATTTATTATGCAATAAATTTTGAAACTGTAAGGTACGAAATTATAGTACTTAATAATATTGTAAGAAAAAAATGCGACAATATATTCTAGTTTTGTGAAATGGCGCCGTAAGCAGGTCCTTACCCCTCAGTTTAATATTGTATCAGATTAATACTAGGTACATCCCATCGAACGTCGGCCATACCCGCGGATTGTAAGTGCTGATACCTTTACCTTAACTTCACATCTCATCGAAATCTTATTATATTTAAAAAATATGGAGATGTTTTAAATGTAACGATTTTATAAAAAAGAGAGTACGAATGCACAATTCCTCTTTTCTGTATGTTGGTCCATCTCAGTTCAGGTAGTTGTGGGACATGTGATTTCTCCTTTTTCAACCTAAATATTAGTCTAATCCAACAATTTTGAATTTGCTGCAGCAAAATCCGTACTATCCAGGAAGTGGCTGTATGCTACGTCACAAAGGTGAAAATGAGACAGGACTAGCTCTTCTAGTAAGTTAATTATAAAATTTTTATTAATTGTATACCTGCTAGAGTTATATATTTTAAAGTTAAAGAAGATATATAATCAATGCATCAGACAAATTTGGACATTTACGAAGCAAATAGCCGATAAACTAAGGGCCTCTCAAAGAGCGACGGAAAGGAAAATGCTAAATTTGTCGCTAGGAGATAGAAAAATAAATGAATACATAAGAAATAAGACCAAAATAACAGACGTAATAGACAAAGCCACGTTATTGAATGGGACTACACAGGGCATATTGCCAGGATAAAAGACGCTAGATGGAATAGTAGAGTGATGGGATGGAGACCCTGGACGGGTAAACGTCCAAGAGGAAGACCGGTAACACATTGGTATGATGATATCAAAAAAATAGCAGGATTGACCTGGATAAGAACTGCTCAGGATCGAACCCGACGAAAAGAATTAAGGGAGGTCTATGCTCAATCCTCGGCGCTATAACACTGAAAGAAGATAAAGCTTTTTGTATACAAGAACTGACATGCTTCTTAAATCCACCTGAAGTCCTACTTATGTTGCGTCCAACATTTACAGCAGAGAGATAAGTATTTCTTATTTCAATTTTCAGTCGATGAACTACCGAATTGCGAGCTTTATGTCTACCAAATATAATATAACGTGGGCTTTTGTTGGACTGATTATGTCTCAATCAATGTTTCTCTGCAATGTTGGTAAGATACCGCAAATCAGTATTAATTAAATTATTTACTATAACTAGGTCCCGGATTTTAGGCACTTATAATTTTAAAAATATGCGCCTAATATAGTCCCTGAAAATGTCTAAAATAGTCTCTTAAAATTTGAAATTAGATGGTAAAAAAATGTTTTTATTGTTTTTGTAAATTATATTTAAAAGCCACAAACATTACATTTAAGCATTTACATTACAAACTAAATATTGTTCTAAGTTTTCTATCTTAAAACTCTACCTATTTTACGTTAAAATGGACTTATACTTCGAAAAACCGCTTTCTACGTCACAGGACAGGACGTAACTGGAGCAAATTTATATATTACATCGGAAGTTTTGAAATCTACACTATCAGTATCTACACTTTCACCTCTGAAAATTTTTACTAAACGGAAAAAGTAATTGTACCCAGAATTTTTCATTAGAACTTCTTCTAATTTTTTTAACACTGACGCTGCCACTGCACCTGGGACCTTTTTAAGCACGAATGAACATTCTCAATTATTTCTATCGAACTTGTTAAAGGCAAACCAACTGTTTCTAACTTAACAATGCCGTCTTTTATAATTTTTAAATTACTTGCGAGTTTTAGTTCTTTCTTTTCCATTACCGATTTTACTTTTTCGATTGCTTGCGACGAACTGCTATCAAATGACAGATAAGATAATGTAAGGGTCCATGATTTATTACCTGTTCCCTATTTCTTGTCTCTATAAAAGTCTATAACTACCTACATATAATATTCTGAAAAATAAAATTTCAAGGAAATATTTTGGTTCCAAATTAAAAATTAAAAAACAACAAGGTTTAGGTAAGTTTAGGCAGTTACAAAACAAAATAGGCAGTTAAAACACGTTTTAGGTAGTTTAGGCGAAAATAAATAGAGGTCATACAATTACATTTCTCGTAAAAAACATTTATATAATATGTATAAGTTTGGGTTATGTGCCTTAAAAAATAAAAATAGTCCATAAAAATAGTCCGTTTTGCCTAAAACCCGGGCCCTAACTATAACGATATCATGTGAATGAAAAGATAAATCTACTCGTAGTTGTGTGTCATCTGTGTAAAAATGGCTATACTATAGATTAAAAGCATGAATTGTATAAAGCATTGGCCCAAGTATAGAACCTTGAGGCACTCTAGTATTTGATACACTAATCTTTGATTTTTAACCCAATCATTTAGCTAACTGAATTCTCTCCTAAAGGTAATTTTTAAATAACAAAGTCACAATGTCACCAAGGTCTAAATAATGTTAATACAGTTAATAACATATTGTGGTTTAAATTATCAAAAGTCTTAGTAAACTCACACAAAACCAGAGCAGTTAATTGATAACTATCCATTACCTTCAGCGTAATTAATAATGGCCAACAGTTCTGTCTCACAAATGTACCCCTTTTTAAAACCTGATTAAGTTTCAGGAAGAAGTTTATGATACACAGTTGTAACATATTCTACTGCGTAAGATATATTGGTCCGTATGTTTAGTTCCTGATAAAAAGCTAAAGTAAACACAGATATGCAACATTGCCAGGATAATTGCCCATTATTTTTGTAAAAAGATTAACCAGAGTTTATAATTTCAATTAAATTATGCTAAGATTGTTCATAGTTTCAGCAGCCGTTTTCCAAGATCAAGTAGAATTAATATAACTTACATTTATAAAAGTTACGTACATTTATATCATGCGGTAAAAGAAAATGTTTACGAAGAAACAGTAGTAAAACTGCTAAAGGTAAAAAAACAATAGTGTAGACGAAGGTATAAAATAAGTGACAAGTACGTTGGATCCTACGAATAAAAAGAAACAGGAAGGACACTAAGGTATTATGGTGCATAACTACAGGTGCAACGGAAATAGGTCACACACGCCATACTGAAACACCAACCGGCACGAATTTTTATTGGTAGAGTAACTGTTTGTATACGTTTTTGTCTTTCACAGTTGACGTATTTAGTGTTCTCAGCCAATGAGTTTCTAAAATCGCCATATTGATATACCATCTAAATTGTATACTGTTGGAGTTTTGCTACTTCCTCTCGTTTTTTATTCGTAGGTTGGATCAGATAGAACTTGAAAATTTTGGCGAAGAGCGTATCTTCAGGCCTCGTATCTCAGCCTACTTTACTGTTGTAACTTGATGATGAGTGTATATTATGCATAGAGATTAACCACAGTTGGCTTTGTTAAGGTCTTCCAACGATGAATGGAATTGTCATAATATATTGTTTTTTAAAACATTTTGGGTTTTACAGGGTTATTTAGAGGGACCAATATTGGCTCCAGAATCCGTTTTGAATTTAGTCACTTTTCGTGCTTCAATTGCTGTTTTTGGGGCAATAAAGATAATTTTTGGCTTTCATCGTGCTGTCGTTCAGTCTGTTAATATTCTTCATAAAAGTAAGTTTCACTATTAAATTTGAATTTTTGTCTATTTGACGATCGGAGTAAATTGTGATATTGTTTGTCTTTAGTTAAATGTGTACGCGTTTTTTACATTTTAAATTGTTAAAACAGAAATTCTGAAATCTACTTTTTTGAAGTTTAGTCCGAACACAGGTAATATTCTTGTATTTTATAATTTTTCTGATAATTTTTCAAATAATTCAATCAATTCATTATTCTATTTTACTGTATTTTAGTTCTGTAACCTGAGGAGGATCTAGAACCAGATCGAAACGTTGTTCAATAAACACAATTTTGACACTTATCCATGTGTTTTTTGGTCTGATTAAGGTCGTAAATTTTGATATATTATTGTTTCAGTTAGGTCTGTTAATTTACTTTTCTTATTTATAACTCACAAGATTTTCAGCATAATAAGCATACTAATGCCATACGGTTTGTAATACGGGGTGGGAAAGTTTTGAAATTAAAGCTTTTTTAAAATGTCCTATAACACCAAGTACAGTTTCAAATCTGTTTCTAACCGCATTGGCAAGAGAACCTAGATTTCAAGGTTTTTTCTAACCCGTATTTCTATCTACCAGTTGCTGTCAAGATTTTATGAGAAAATAAGATCATATTAGCTGACAACATTTAGCTTTGGTATTGGTGGTATGTCTGGACTTTGGTGTGAACATTAACATGACCTGTCGCTACTTCCAAGGTCTACATCGTGTAGTCAAACTAGACCTAAACAATTCGCACAATGATACTTGCTATTATTTCAAATTCTTTTTGAATTTAATCAACAATAATATATAATATATTGATCTATTCCAGAAAATACGAATGGTGCAAACGAGTCTAATGACCATTCTAGCTTTATTTTGCTAAAAACTTAATTCCGTAGTTTTCTGCATTCTACTTTCCAAGTTTGTTAGGATCATAGTACCTGCTTCTTGAAGTTATTTTAAACTTCTTCGCCACTCGCAACATCTTATTTTTTTTAAAGCATTATGTAACACAGTAGGCTTGCATTTAAAACAAAAAATCGACATATTCTTGTGAAACACAAGTATTAGGAGACAGAGCAATAGTGGATTAGTGGGATATTTGTCATTAAATTTCATTGTATGGCTGGAGTTTTCGTGTGGTAGGCAACAAATTCGTTTCTAATATTGTGAAATCATTCTGGAAATTTACCACCCCGTCAATAAATTCAAGTGGTGCCAAATTTTTGGTGAACATAGAACCCACATCATTATTCCTTTTGGCAATTTAACTTCACACTTAATACAATCTTGATGAAATGCTTCATTTCTTAATCTAATAATTCGTTTAGGACAGTTCCTTTGATACAGATCCACTTTCGCTCTGTGTCCCATCACTTGTTTTTCACACGAACATGTCAAAATTGTCATTTCTAATACAAGCGTACTGTGCTAGACATTACTCAGATAACGAATAAAATGTTGCATTACTTACTTCAACAGCAAATTGTATGTCTTTTTTGCGCAAAACAAATGAGGCAATTGATTTTTTCAATTAGATCTACCCTAACTTTAAGTACAAAAACGTTGAAGCTTTTTAAGATATTAGGGGTAGCAAAAGTAAGGTTCTTTTAGGAGCTACATTAAAATCGAGCACGGATTATTGTTTCCCGTCGCAAAAGAGGTTTCACCAATTTCCACATAAATATTTCGAAAACTTTTGAAATTACATAAGGAAATTTAAAGTATTATTAACTTTGACACCCTGTATCTCTCTAAATATTAACTCTCGGACTAAGATAATTATAGGTAAATAATACTTTGCGGAAAGCGACGGGGAACTAAAAGGTTCATAGAAATTCGGTGAGATTCCGAGGAATTCCGGTGGAAGCTCCTGCATGCATAAATAGAATAATGAATTCTATGGAAGTCCCTGTCGTATTTTCAACAATTGTGCTTAAAATTGCTGTGGAATTCCAGTGTACAAAATGTGCTCGACGGGTAACCACTGTAGTGATTACACTTCCCTACTTACCACTTACCAACTTATCTAAAGGACAGGGCGGATAAGAAAGAAGAAGAATAAACCAATATTTTTTATGTGCAAAATTAAACAGTAACTACCATTCAAAAACAAAATTGTACCCAGATATGCAAGTATTGCCCTTCATTTATTAAAATTGTTTAACTTATAAGATATTTTAAAAGTGAAATTGTACCAATAACCAGAATTTAAGATAACAGTGCACGGTATGTATAGGTATATAGGTATTAAAAAATATATACATAAATTAACGTTTTTTTTAATCGATTTCGGCTTGTCTAATACACATCATTATTTTAAAAGCCGTTTCACACAGATCAGCTCCACGAATACCTCCACATTCGTCAGCGATTTCCTGGTCTGTCCCTGCAGTTTCAAATTGTGCAGATACAGATTTTAGTTTTTCATCGATGGATTCGCCCGCTTCATCCATCATACCCAATTTTAGCGTTAGACATTTGAAATAACAATTTAACTGTTGATCGTTGGATGGGTAACTATTTGATGAAAAAAATGTATCGATATCGCCTTCTTTTACGCCTGATTCTGTTATGCAAGCAGCGCTATAATTGTTGTACATTGCTAAAAATTGCGGATCCTAGAAGATATAACCATTAAATATTTAGAACGTTTTGAATTGAAAAATTATTTAAAAATATAGGAAGCTGATTTTGCTTTGGTATCAAACAGCAAAAGAATAGGTTACACATAACGTATGTACTTACTTTAATTTGTTGCTTTGTGTAGTTAACGCAACTAAGAAGCACTAATAAAACTATGGAAGAATAGAACATTTTTCACTACCGTTTTATACAAAAATTTCTGCCAAAATGCCTATTTCTATGTAGCTGTAACTCACTGATTTATTTAAAGGTAATATCCGAACTATATAGCTGTCGGTGTTACAGCAGAAGTAAATTACGGAACCATTTATTTGTGATTATGAAGAGAGGTTAACAAAAGTAAAGCGTCATTAATCATTTTGGAAGTGTCTATAATTTTCAATGTTATTTTTTATTTTTTCTATGTGGTAATACAATAAACAACAGAACAGGTTAAATTTTGAACAATTACATTGACGTATATTAGTGTGCTTTAATTTAGTATAGAGGTTTTATAATAACAAATTTCTTTACTCTAAATCATATAGCTACGGTATTTTGTGGTTACATTCGAAGGGTTTTACACAAATGAGTTTGGAATTGTTGTATTTTTGTAATAAATGTAACGTTAATAAAACTAACATTACTTTTTTGGAAGGTTATGAGATTGTATATCGTTACTTCAAAAATAACAACTTTTGTCACATAACATTGACTGAGAAATAGAATTAATAGAAAGTAACAAAAGCCGAAGCTCAGCAATTGCGTAAGCATATTATTCCACTCAGCCATGATAAGTACTTTTTAAAGATTAAATAAACGTGCTGTAATAGCAGAAAAATAATGATTAACAGAAACAAGGCTGACCTAAAGGCTGACTAAATGCACTAAATGCAATAATCACAGGGAAACTTTTTTAAGCAAAAAGCAGAACACCTATTATTTAAATTTATTATGCGATGAATCATTAAACTGCAGGAGTAAAAAATTATAGTACTTAGTAATATTGTAAGAAAAAAAGCGACAATATATTCTAGCTTGGTGAAATGGCGCCGTAAGCAGGTCCTTACCCCTCAGTTTAATATTAAATGTCGGCCATACTCTCTCGCGAAGTGTAAGTGCTGATACCTTTACCTTAACTTTACATCCCATCGAAAGCTTGTTATATTGAAAAAATATGGAGGTGTTTTAAATGTAACGATTTTATGAAAAAGAGAATATGAATGCATAATTCCTCTATTCTGCATATTGGGCCATCCGTTCAGGTAGTTGTGGGACATGTGATTTCTCCTTTTCAACCTAAACATTAGCCTAATCCAACAATTCTGAATTTGCTGTAGCAAAATCCGTACTATCCAGGAAGTGGCTGTATACTACGTCACAAAAGTGAAAATGAGACAGGAATAGCTCTTCTAGTAAGTTAAATTTAATATTTTTATTAATTGTACACCTGCTAAAGTTATATATTTTAAAGTTGCAAAGAAGAAATATAATCAATATCTCAAATAGCTGCGGAAAGGACAATGTTAGATCTGTCGCTACGAGATAAGAAAATGAATGAATACATAAGAAATAAGACCAAAATAACAGGCGCAATAGACAAAGCCTCGCCACGCAGGGCCTTGCCACCATAAAAGACGCTAGAAGGGATAGTAGAGTGATGAGATGGAGACCGTGGACGGGTAAACGTTTACGAGGAAGACCGGTACACGTTGGTACGATGATATCAAAAAAATAGCAGGATTGGTCCGGATAAGAACCGCTCAGGACTGAACACGCCGGAAAGGATTAAGGGAGGCCTATACTCAATTCTGGACGCTATAAGGCTGAAAGAAGAGAAAGGTCTTTATTTGTATACAAGAACTGCCATTCTTACCAAATTGTAATTCGGTATCCATATGAAGTCCCATATTGCGTACAACATTTACAACAAAAAGATGAGTATTTCTTATTTCAATTTTCAGTCGATTAATTACCGAATTACGAGGTTTGTGTCTACCAAATAACATAACGTGGGATTTTGTAGGACTGATTATCTGTCAACGAATGTTTCTCTGCAATGCTGGCAAGATACCGCAAATCAGTATTAATTAAATCATTTGTTATATCTTCGGAATAGAAAGAAAAATATAGTATTGTATAAAGCAGTGGCCCAAGTATGGAACCTTGAGGCACTCCAGTATTCAATACTAATCTTTGATTGTTGACTAACTAAATTCTCTCCTAAAGGTAATTTTTAAATAACAAAGTCACATTGTCACCAAGTACTAAATAATGAAGTACAGTTAATAACATATTGTGGTTTAAAGTATCAAAAGCATTAGTTAACTCACACAAAACCAGAGCAGTTAATTGAATACCATCAGCGTAGTTAATAACGGCCAACAGCGCTGTCTCACAAATATACCCCTTTTTAGAACCTAAAGTTTATGATACGCAGTTGTAAAGTAGTCTACTGCGTAAGATATATTGGTCCGCACTTTTAGTACCTGATAAAAAGCTAAAGTAAACGCAGATATACGCCATTGCCAGTATAATTACCCATTATTTTTGTAAAATGATTAACCACTACTGTATAATTTCAATTTAATTATCGTAAGATTGTGCATAGCTTTTGCCGCCATTTTGCAAAATCAAGGGGAATTTAATATGTTACATTTATAAAAGGTACGTACATTTACATGATGTGATAAAGGAAAACGGTTAAGAAGAAGCAGTAGTAAAACTGCTAAAGGTAAAAAAAACAATAGTGCAGACAAAGGTTCAAAACAGGTGGTATGTACGTTGGATCAGATAGTACTTGAAAATTTGTTGAAGATACGCTCTTCAGGAGTCCTATCTCAGCCAACTTTACTATTGTAATTTGACGATGAGAGTATCTGCATAGAGATCAACCACAGTCAGCTTTGTTAAGGTCTTCCAACGATGAATGGAGCTGTCATATATTGGTTTTTAACACATTTTGAGTTTTACAGGGGTTTTTAGAGGCTCCAGAATCCATTTTCAATTTAGTCACTTTTCATTCTTTAATTGCTGTTTTTGGAGCAATAAAGATATAGTGAAAACGTTCCTGCTTATTTATTATTGTTTCAGTTTGGCTTGTTAACTTATTTCGCTTATTTATAATAAGCATATTTTTTAACGAATTATGTAAATTCTATATCCAGGTTGTCCGAAAACCAGTCTAAACATACAAAATTCAATGAGAGCAACAAGAAAGACATAAACAATATGGCTAGCACAACAAAGATAGAATGCAATCATGGCTAGGTAAATGTTTGTTTTAATTAAAATAAGCCAGCACCAGCAAAGCTTGTAATATAAAGGTAATTTATAAATCCAACATAATTTTATAGGCATTTTGGGCACACAAAAATACAATTAACAAGCCCCCCAAATTTCTTTATTTATTTATGTATCACGTATACACGTATAAATACATAGCGCAGTGATACGGCGTTAAAAGCTAGGATTTTTCGGCAGTTTGGAGGTCGGTATCGAGTCTTGCTGACAATTTGTCGTTGGGCACCAAGTTAACGTCGTTCATCTCCAAATACAAGCAGTCTACGAAGTAGAGTAACAAGGTCCTACACGTACACGAACAACTTACACATGGTGCAGTATCTAGGAATTAAGCGGTGCACGTAATTTGCAGAGACGAGCCGGAATGTGAATTGCACCCATGGAATCCACATTCCCTAACACACCAGCTTATTATTTTTATTTATTTATTTATTTAAATTTACAATCTGCTCAAATTGAGCAATGAGTAAATGGCGTGAAAAACAATTGGAATGGAGGATACTTTTCCAGTGAAAAGTTCCTTAATGCAACAGCTAAGTATAATATACACTTATATACACACAAAAATTCAATAATTTAAAAACGATCTATTAGATCTAGAGGATGATACCTATGAGTCATGTTACCATTGTCCAAGAGGTTAATTGCGAGAGGGTTGGTATGGGTTTCAAGACGAGTGAGGTACTTTCCACTCGCGCACGACACTTCACCTTTAATAGTGTTCACTCGAAGATCGCGATGTAATATTTCGTTCCTCACGTACCATTGGGTGTCCGCTAGGATTCGTAGGGTTTCGACTGAAACCTTTGTAGGATCTCTAAATTTGAGTTTCTGGTGGTGCCCCAGAGTTGTAGTCCGTATGCCCAGATAGGTTTTCTTACGATTTTATATAGTAAGACCTTGTTAGATAGCGTTAATTGAGATTTGCTTCCGATTAGCCAGCAGAGTTTAGTAATCTTCAGGCCGAGGTGTTTACGCTTTGTGAATATATGCTTTCTCCAAGTCAACCTTTGGTCGAGATGCATGCCTAAATATTTTACGTCATTTGCTTGACGGATAGGAGCATTATTAAGTGTTACTGGTGGGCACCTTTCTCTACAGAGGGTAAAAGTCACATGGGTTGACTTGGATTCGTTAGCTTTGATGCGTCAGATGCGCATCCAGTCTTGAACTCGGTTCATGGGGGTTTGTAAGTTTCGTGAAGCAACCACTGGGTCTTTCTGAGATGTTAGTATAGCAGTATCGTCTGCAAATGTAACTGTTAGTGTATTTTTGGAGGCGGGTAGGTCTGCCGTGTGCAGTAAAAACAGGGTGGGTCCCAAAACACTTCCCTACGGTACTCCAGACTTTATAAGGTGTAATTTCATGAGCTCCTGTTGGAATTTTACTTGAAAGTGCCTGTTAGTCGAATACGATTTTATTAGATGATAATAGTTGTGCGGCAGGGTTCTTCTGATTTTGTAAATCAGTCCCGTGTGCCAGACCTTATCAAAGGCCTGGGCCACGTCCGAAAATACAGCAGAACAGTACTTCTTGTTTTCAAATGTCTGATTGGTTTCGTTTACTATCCTGTGGATCTGCTCTGTGGTGGCATGTTCTTCCCTGAATCCAAACTGATGATTCGGCAGCAGTTCTTGTTCTTCAAGAAGAGGTTTTAATCGTTTTAGTAAGAGTTTCTCGAATAGTGTGGAAATTATTGGCAACAAACTAATGGGTCTATAGGAGGAGGCTTCTTCTGATGGCCTACCTGGTTTTAAAATAAGTAGGTAGAACTTGTGCCACTTTCCATTGTGCCGGATAATAATTTAGGCGAAGAATAGCGTTGAAGATACTTAACTGTGTCAGTATGGGATGGTTTGTGAAATATTGAAAATTCATGTATGTTATTATTTCGAACATCACAACAATTCATATTAGTTCCACACATTCTATGCAGCATAAATTAGCAGCTTATCAAAGTATGATTCATAGATTATTAAATATTCCTATGTCCGTAGAAGATTATAACAAAGAATTAAATATAATTAAACAAATTGCAATTAACAACGGTTTCAATGCTTCCTTGATTGATAATTTAGTTATTAGTAAACCATATGGATTAGCTATTAAACAGTTTTTTCCAAAAAATATAGATAAAAACAGTAAATTCAGTAGTTTAACTTATATAGGACCTCCTACCCAAAAAGTTTAGTCATATTTGAAGAAAAAAGGTATTAATTCAAACATCAGATTCAGTACGGTAAAGATAGGGCAATGTTATTCTTATGGGAGTTTTGTGGTCAATGTTGCCACTTCTCGGTAGCGGCCAGCAGTTTAAGCTATTAGAAAGGGATTAGCAGTTGTAAGGTGCCTTGAAATACAAAAGCAGGATTTATTTATGATTGACAGGTGCATATTTATTTACAAACAGTTTTGTGCTGAAATATGGATACATCGCCTTCCATAAGAGCCCGTACTGAATCTGATGTTTGAAACACTGTATAGGTACTTTAATTAAAAATAATAAGGACCGTTCTACTAAAGAACAAAAGTCGGGTGTCTATGAGTTAACTTGTGGTACTTGCCCTAAATTATATGTTGGTCAAACAGGTAGAAGTTTTAAGAAAAGGATTACGAAACATAAAAGAAGCGTTCTACTTAATAAATCAGATTCAAATTATGCTAATCATTTGTTAGAGGAAAAACATGTATTTGACGATAATTTCAAGCACCTTTATAATGAAAACAAGGGTTTGAAATTGTCGTTACTTGAGTGCTTAGAAATTAATAAATGTAAAAATTTAAATACTTTGTTAAATGAGCAAGTAGATTTAAACAACTCGCCCTTACTTAATTTATTTCGGTCTTCTGTGTAAATTTCTAAACCCTGTCGGTGCTTTGAAGAAACCGTTACCCTAATTCTACTTTTGTGAAACATATTTGAACTCCGTAACATTTAAGTAAATTTCCGTGGAAAATTAAATTTTATTATGTTTTATTTTTAGTTTGCCTGTGTAAATTGTTAATTTGAGCTTAGTTTTGTACTCACAGTCACCATCTGAAGATGCCAACGTTTAGCGAAACAATTGTCATGGTACATTAATAAAATTTGTGAAAATCAACTTTGTATTTGTTTAATTAACCTTATATTTTCCAGACCCTTGTGTACAGTTTTCAAAGCAACACTCCATAATCTACTCAATTAAAAACCTCTTGAAAATCTGTACATATACCCTGTTGTTTTGTAGCAAGATTTATAGTTATGTCATAATTAAATAACATATTATTTTTAATCCTTGAGTTTCGATGTAAAAATCTGCTGTTTGTTGGTAACATATTTAAAAAAATAATTAAATACCTAAGTATTTTATGTGGGTATCATAGGAGTCTGCAAAAATGGTTTTGCGCCTCCTTAAATATTATCTGGATAAAAAAATTATCTGAATAAAAGTTGTTCAGTACTTACATAGGCATAGCATGGTCTCCCATATTTGAACACCATTGTCAGTAAGGGAACCCCCATATTGTTGAAAACATGTCAAATAAATTTTATGAAATGACAATAAACGTCCGACATAATCTCGTTTCCATTATCACTTCCTTTCCAATAAAAGTTTAAGTAAAATTTGTTACGTTAACACTTTATAGTATTAACTTAATTATAAAAAAAAAATAATATCTCCAAAATACTACTATGTATACGGGGTGCCAATAAAACCGGGGGCACTCCTATTTGTTAAATTATATTTTAAGATATCAACATAAAATTTGGTGTAATGCAATACACTCCTTGAATTACATTTTTTGACATAGAGCACACGTTACTGTGACTTCCGATTTCGCCGGAATTACCCTCAATTTTGTTATTTTAAATGGAACACTCTGTATATTTATACATTTTTGGAATCTCCATTTCATTCTACGTATGTTAGTATCAAGTTTGAAACATTTTGATGACAAAGTAAATACTTGCAGAAGAGTTTATTTATTAATCTAGGATGCCACTAACGTTCGACTAAATAAACTTCAGCTTTGTCACATAAAGTATCACTTTTACTCCTAATAACATAATCTACTATTTTTAATTACGAGATTAAATATAAATAAAAGGGGACCTTTTACCCATTTAGCACATACATTAAGTAAATACAGTGAGAGCTGATCTATTCTAGATGATTTCCTAGGTTCCAATTGATTAATTGCTTTATCAAAATCATCTTCAAAAACTGAATCGTTGAAGTTTAATCTATAGTTTGTACTTTTTAATTGATGACTACAGCTTTTAGATATCAAAGTTTTGTGGAAATAATAAACCCCTTGATTTGACCCGCGTGGGAATTTACATCTTTATTTCGGTTATAACTTCGGACGTCAAATTCAGGCGCTTGGCATGATTTTAATAGATCGTACAGATTTACTGTTGTGTAACATGTTTATGCAGTACCTTATTACAGTAAGTATTGCATCAATATTTAAGCTGATTTTACATAGGTACATCGCGAAAAAGCTTAAAAAAATACTAAGCATTGAATTTACCATTTATAAAAATGTTTTGGTTTTATGTCTTAATTCAAACTTACTCCTACAATTTACTGTTATGTTCAGAAGAGGTTTTTTATACAAGGTGATTCATGGTCTTGAATGATGACGCTCCTTGACACTGTTAGTATGCAACCAAACTTACATATTTCCAAAGCAAGTATAAAATTTAATGTAAGAGCTTAAGTTAAAATTTGGTTTGCTGTGACTTCTTTTTTTTTGTTTGACACTTGAAAATTTGCAAAGTGCATAATATCTCTATTCATAGCATCTTTTTGAATCTTTGTTTCTATGCGTTTCACATCCTGTTAATGCGATTTATGATTAGTCCTTTTACTGTATCTTTGCATATACCAGGGTGGTTGATTTTCATTGACCAGCTTATATCTCGTTTTTTATTAGAAATACAAGAAAAAGTCAGAGAAAATAGTTTTTTTAGTAGTAGGTATTCTTCTATAAAATGGTTTAATCAATTATTTTTCATGGCCTACTGTTTTTCAGGAAAAATGTATAACTTTGGTTTTTTAAATGGAACACCCTATATATTTATTTGCTAATGGATTGAGGGTTAAATTCGCTTTCCAAAAATGTATCACATGTGATATTTTAGATTTCATTTGGATGAAAAAACTCAAATAATAGAATCGTACTAGTTGGCTATGCCTCCTGTTTATTTTACATACAATTGATAGTACCAAGTAACAATACTGTAAAAAATTAATAAGCAACAAAATAAAACAAACAATTCCTTATTTTAATAAAGTACAAAAGACTGCTAAAAACAGAAACCGCGCATAGGTAACTAAAATGATTCTATTATTTGAATTTTTCTTTTGTTTAATTGACAAATATCACATGTGATACATTTTTGAAAAGAGAATTTAATCCTCGATCCATTAGCGAATAAATATACGGGGTGTTCCATTTAAAAAACCAAAGTTATACATTTTTCCTGAAAAACAGTAGGACATAAAAAATAATTAATTATGCTATTTTATAGAATTTTATGGAAGAATTACTAGTAAAAAAACCATTTCCTCTGACTTTTTCTTGTATTTCTAATAATAAACGAGATATAAGCTGGTCAATGAAAAATCAGCCACCCTGTATATCGAAATGATATAATTATTAGAAAATTATATTTTTAATTTAGAATATAAAATTTGGAACAAAAACTCAAATGATATAATTATTAGAAAATTATATTTCTAATTTAGAATATAAAAATTGGAACAAAAACTCTTTTAAGATGCAAGTTTCAAAATAATATAAAATAATGTTACTAGATTTTAAGGTAATTTAGAAAATATTGTTGTTGTATACCGGGTGTTTGACTTAAGGGGCGAACATAGGGAAATAGCATGGGAAATCGTATACAGGGTGACAATAATCTACCTGTGTTGTATGGGTAACTTTGTTATTATAGAAGTTAGAGAGTCGGCTAAATTAGCAAAGTTGGGCAGAATTTCAAGACAAATTAGATGCCAGTTTGAAATTTGACATACACTTTCAACTTTTTCAAATATTTCGAAAAAACTAAAAACATGCGATTTTTTAAATGTTTTATAATTCCATAACCATCTATTCTAAAACCAAAGTGAAATATGTTTCTTGTAGATATTTTTACGTAGAATTATAAAAAAATATCCATAAAGTCATAGCACTCTCGATTTTTGAGATATAAGCCAAACTTACGTTTTTTTTAAATGGCAACCGTAGTAGGCTATGGATTTATTAAAGAGCTTATTTTTTGCTGATTTCAAAAATGTATAGGTTGTCATATCTGTTTCCATTAATTTTCTCAGAATTTGCAAAAAACTGAAATTAATGATGATAAATAATAACCATGAACTAAGAATGCCTTGGAATTTTGTCATAGTCTCTTGTTTAGTAACTCATCATCAAAAACAATTGAAATTATCAAATTGTTTAAATTACAAATAACAAATAAAATAGGTAGGTACTTAGTAACTATCATTATGTATAACAGAACTAAATAATAAATGTATGTAACTATAAAAATAAATTAATGATTATAATAATACTTCAAAGTGACCACCATTTTCTTGAACACGTAACTGTCATCGTTTTAATATTTCACGTTGCAATTTATTTAATGTATTAAGTCTAATTTCGGCTACAACTCTTCTTATTTTTATTTTCAGGTCATCAATGTTATGAGGCTTTTCTTTGTACACTTTGTCTTTGATAGTTCCCCATAAAAAAAAATCTAGAGGAGTTAAGTCCGGAGACCTGGGAGGCCACGCAGTAGGACCTCTGGTACCTATCCAATTAGGAAATCTTTCCAATAAATAGTGTGACACAATGTGAGCATTGCGAGCAGGTGCTCCATCGTGTTGGAAGTAATTCAAATTTTGTATAAAATTTAATGGAAGATCGTCCAACATTTCTTCGAATTGATTACGTAAAAATAGTTAATACCTCTCTGAATTTAGATTTTCCTCACAAAATTAAGGACCGAGAAGTTTTGTTTCAAGAATGCCGCACCAAACGTTAACAGAAAAAACGTATTGCTCTGGCCTTTCAACCGTTAAGTGTGGATTTTCCCTTGCCCAGTAAATATGATTTTTTCTATTAAATAAACCATTATTTGTAAATTTGGCTTCATCCGTAAATAGAATTGATTGAGAAAAGACTTCGTTTCTTTCACTTTCTTCAACAAACCACATAGCATAATTGAATCTTCTTTCTAAATCTGTTGGATACAATGTGTTTCCAACATGATGATCATAAGGTTTTAAATTATTTTGTTTCAAAATTGTCCTTGCTTGTTCTCTGGATACATTACACTCATGTCCAATTTCTCGCACAAATGCAGTTGGTTTAAAAGTATTGTATGCCAAAACACGCACCTCTGCTCCTTCATTAATATTTTTCTTAGCTTTTTTTGGTTTACAAAATGATCCACACCGTTTTCAATTGGATTCAAGTTTTGCAAAAATCCTTTTATCTGGCTGCCTTCTTTCCATGTATGTTTGCAGATACAATTCAGAAGCTGCATTCACATCACGATTACAATTGCAATAGCAAAATAACATATCATTTCTTTCTTCCAACGAGTAAGCCATTTTTTTAGTAACTTTAACAGAACTACTTAACACATTCACATCCATAATTATCAGCAAAACAGGGCTAACTTTGACAATTAAATGTGTTTTGTTGTTTTCCAATTCCAAGGCACTCTTGTTATACTATGCAGCTAATTATTAATTATGATCACTAACTTCAGTTTTTTGCAAATTCTGAGAAAATTAACGGAAACAGATATGACAACCTATACATTTTTGAAATCAGCAAAAAATAAGCTCTTTAATGAATCCATAGCCTACTATGGTTGCCATTTAAAAAAACGTAAGTTTGGATTATATCTCAAAAATCGAGAGTGCTATGACTTTATGGATATTTTTTTATAATTCTACGTAAAAATATCTACAAGAAACATATTTCACTTTGGTTTTAGAATAGATGGTTATGGAATTATAAAACATTCAAAAAATCGCATGTTTTTAGTTTTTTCGAAATATTTGAAAAAGTTGAAAGTGTATGTCAAATGTCAAACTGGCATCTAATTTGTCTTGAAATTCTGCCCAACTTTGCTAATTTAGCCGACTCTCTAACTTCTATAATAACAAAGTTACCCATACAACACAGGTAGATTATTGTCACCCTGTATATGCATATTTCTGCTCCCCGTTTGAGTTTATTGGATTGATAGTAGTATCAATCGAAAGAAAAAAAAATACTCTTAATTTGATACTACTTTAATATAAATTATATATATATCAGCGTTAATGTCGCAGAAGAGCCTTATAGATAAAATTTTAAACGTCTGGAATAGCCTTCTGTTGTTGTTTATAAATAAACATTTTGTAGCAAGTTGTAGATATTTACTAAATTGTACTTTCTATTTATTTTAATAACGCAAGTCGTCTTTGATTTGCAGCGTTAAAAAAAGTGTTGATCTTTTATGAAGGCGTATGTTGTGTTGCGTACACGAATTCAGTTAGGGGTGTCATTATTCGTGAATAATCTTGTATATCTAAAACCAGCAAAATCGCACTTATTATTTTTGGTAACTTTTTTTAATAATAATTTACATAAGAGAATTTATTTTTGATTATTTTAATTTTATAGATTCTGTTGCTATAATTACGTTAGATAGTTCTGTTATTTGGTGCCTACTGGTCAGCTGTGAACTATATGTACGGATCTTATGTACACAAATACCGGAATAAAGAAACTCTGTTGTTAATTTGGGAAGAAGAAACTTTATTCAACAAACTTATGCCAATGCGCACCCTTGTCTGGTTAATGTAGCACTCCTTACTTAGGCACAACGATAGGGTGACAACCCTACTTAAAAATGCGTGCGCATGGCAACCACCTTACTTCTCAATCTACCCACAATTACTTAATACTAAATTTAACACTATATTTTTTAAATATTCAGCAAGGTTTAGTTTATTACTTGTGAAAGGCGAATAATTACAAAAGGTGTTATGTTTTATAGGTAGCAATAATTCCAAAAATGGATCTAAATTGGTTTCATTATAAACCCTTTGTCCTTAGTTATGTACATACATGTATTCGTTTTGTAACGGATTAGAAATCTGACAGCATGCAAAGTTGCATAACAATGTTGTTCAAACTTTGAACAAATGAAATCCAGAGCATGAAATAGCTTGTTAATGGAAACATAATCAAATAACAACTGAGCTTTAAACTTTATTAATCCAGCTATATTAAAGCTAGCAGTAAGTTTTAAGTGATGAGTTTCTATTTCCTAACACAATACGAGCTTTTGGGTTGCGGCGAAATTATTATTGCATTTACTTTGTTCCAAAAATTTATATTTCGAGATATTTCATAAATCTGAGAAGACTTGTAGGGGTCTCTAAACTTTTGTTATTATTGTTTACAGAATTTTCTTGAATTATGAAATTTAATTAATTATTATTCAAAGAACATGCTTCAGTGTGTTGTAAACAGTAATAGTTCAAAGTAAATCCAAAATGTAATTATATTAAAAGAAGTGGGAGGTAAACTTTGGCAAAATTAGAAAATGTGCACGGTAAAGTTCTTTAAAAATTGAGAAGTTTATGGCATGCAATTGCCGAAATATCAAGACTTCTCACTCGTTATACATTCAAATTGTTTGTAGTAAAACTACTTTTTCCGACGACCACTATGAAAAATGACTCATTTCACACGGTTTACTAGTATTGAAAATAACAAATTTCGCACAGCAACGAAACTGTGTGAAATGCCCGTGTGCAAAACTTTGCACACGCTAAACCACACAAAGCAGTCGGCGGGCGACGTCAAAAGTCGTCATTTGTTAAAAAATAAATATTTAAAACGTCAAAGTGTTGCAAGTGTGGTGCTGGTTCAAATTTTTTTAAATGAAAAATTGGAAAAATGGTCGTCGGAAAAGTATAGTGTAAAACACGTGCTGAAAGGATATTTCACACTCGTGTGAAATATTCAACTTTCAGCACTAGTTATACAATATACTATTCGAACGCTGTAACCATGGAAGCATTTAGATGTGAATTATTTATTTGTTTTCTATTGTTTGAAGTTTTGCAAATTCTCCAGAATTTTATGACCCTTTTCAACATTTCTAGAAAAAAATCTGTTTTTTTAGAGCATTGACAGCATTCTTCACATAAACTTCAGGTAAATTTTAAAAATATTATATTTATTAAGTTAAAATTTGCAACAAAACATATTTACAGTTAAGCAAGGCATTTTCGGCGGAGCATGGCGGATTTTTTTTGTAAGCCTATTTCAGTAGCAGCAAGTGTGGAGTTACTGGCGAATAGGCACAAGGTCCATTAATTTATACCGGGTGTATGGCTTCAAAATGGGATATAACGAAATTGCATTCGAAACTACGTTAGTGTACACTGTTGCTCCCTATTTAAACATATAAACATGGTAATGGTATCAATAGATAGTGAAAAATAGTGCGCATAAGATGCCGCTGAAATAACTTGTAAACATTATTTTTAACTAAAGTAAACTATTATAATAATCACTATTTAGAAAAATAGCTATAGCCACGATTTTTCACTTGTCGATTGCTGATTGTTTTAAATAATTCTTAATTCTGCCCGTAACAAGTCGACATTCTGTAACAATGGCTCCCCACAAAGAATCAAGATTCGGATGACGTTTTTTTTTTATAAATTTTATCCTTAAAGTAACCCTGCAACAAAAATCGTAAGGTGTTAAATCTAGCTGACCAATTTAATTATTGGAAGACCCTTTGTTTAATTAGTTTCTAACGTTGGCTCCAAAATGTGCGGGGCAACCATTATGCTCAAACCAGGTTTCTTGGTGTTCACTTGCGATTTGTGCTAATGCGGGGCCAATATCATTAATTTATCAGTAGATCAAGATATGTTTCGGAATTCAGATTACCAACGATTTTGAAAGGTTAGATTACCTTATTTTTGTATATCCCAGCCCAAATATAATTTTTTTGAGGATATGAACGTGCATTCATCAGTAAAGCAAATTGGTGATAGAAAGTTTCGGTCCGGGTGTGCGCGTTCTTGCATATCTCTACAAAACGTCTACTCCCTTCATCTATTTCAAAAACCCCATGATGGCAATTTATCTTATAGGGACATAGGGATACTATTTGTGTTTTTCGAATTTCCCTTACTGTTCTGTGCATAACATTGCATTCTTTAGCAAAGTATTGTAACGGCGCCTATGTTAAAAACATTTTAAAATAAGGACTTATTGGGTTTTCTTTTATTTTATGTAACCATGTAAAGGATTGTAAGTAATATTATGGCCGATTCTGTAAACAGTTTTAAGATGCTAGATTTAGATAATAGACTTAAGGGTACATGGCCATTAAAACAAAACGTTTTGTTTGTATTGTAATTTATGTTTCCTTTGCAGCCATAATATTAGGTTGTAAAGAAAGTTATTGCGGTTTTTGACTCTTTGATTTCAAGTGAATATTATTTTGGCTAACAAAACTTTATTAATCAAAATAGTAACCATTAGATTCAATACATTTTTGCCAACGTGATACAAGTTTTTTTAGTCCAATTGAATAAAACCCTGGAGTTCTGAAAGCGACAAATTTGTTGAATGCATTTTTTGCATCGTCTTGGTTTCTTAACCATTTTTCCCTTAAGAAGTTATCAAGATGTTTAAAAAAATGGTAGTGAATAAGTGAAATAATTTTTGAAGCGTTAGTTGTGTGACGCGAGGGCGAGCGTTATCATGAAGAGGGATAGGACCCTTTCTGTTCACCAATGCCGGGTACTTTTGCTGAAGTTTCCGATGTATTTCGTCTATTTGCTGACAGTACTTTCCTGCCGAGATGGTTTCGCCTAAATTGAGGAAGCTATGATCAATTAGACCGGCTGCACACCACCAGACAGTCACCATAATCCATTTTTGGTGCAGCTTGGGCTCTGCAAAGTGTTTTGAGGCTTCACGGCGGTTTAATCATTGAGCCGATCGTTTACGATTGTCGTACAGGATCCACTTTTCGTCGCACGTTACAATACGATTAAGAAACGACTCGTTTTAATTGCGGAGAAGATGTGCAGACGACAACTCTAGTGGTCGATTTGCTTGATTTTGGTTCAGATCGTGTGGTACCCTTTTGTCGAGTTTTTTTGACTTACCAATGTTTCGCAAATTGCTGGGAATTGTTATGCATGATACTCTTAGTTCAGAAGCAAGCTCTCGAACAGCTGTGCGCGGGTGGGTTTCAACCATCGCCAACTGGAATTAATAAGTTGCACTTATACGGCCGTTTCAATCACAATGAAAGTTGCTATTACGGCATTTTACAGATTCGTACGTTAAAAACGCCCTCTGGGGAAAAATATCACATTAACATTTACAGGAATCTTAAAATTCCTACAATTTTTAAAATTCAAAATATATAAAATCTTAAAAACTATATCTTAGTTACGTAAATTTTAAATTTCTATGTAAATTTTCACTGTTGTAAACATTTTTACTGATGTTAAGTGAAAAATTGTCATTTTTAAGTAAAAATGGGAAAAATATTGAAAACAATGAGGATTTTCTTAGCTCTACACATCTTCCAGAGACAACTGCAATAACTAAAAGTGTAGAAAATCCAATGTTTCCAACAGATTTAAGAAGTGAGATCAAAACTTAAGCATAAATACTTTACCTGACAATAGCCAGTTTTCAATAATATTTGTACAGAGAAAACGGACGCTATAAAGAAAACCCCCCGATCTTCCAAACCACTTAGTAGAAAAGTTTTAAAACTATTATAGTTGTATTTGTTCATCTTAAAAGTGTTCTTTAATCTTGTACAGACGTTTATAAAAATCTAACCTGACATTGACAGTTTAATTTAATTAAGGTAAAACCCATTAGAGGACGCCAAATACAGTATAAACTGTAAAGTTTTAGGTATGAATTGTAACATGTAATAGTATATTACATTACAAGTCATGAAAGTGAAACTTTGCAGAAGAGGAGGCTTATTGAAGAGTACGAGGACGCGTAGCGTCCGAGTATCTCTTTAAAGCCTCCGAGTCAAGCAGAGACACTTTCATGACCAGTGATGTATTATATTTTTTCTGAAATCGTTTTTCTAAAAACTAAAAATAGATTTAAACTGAAAAAATATATCAACATCAGAGTCGTATGAGAAGTTGATATCCATGACAATGAATTGTCAACAAATTTTTTAAGCGTCACAATTTGTGTTGTAAACAGTTGTAAAGCGATTTCTAATTCAATTGCAGTCTAAAAATGACAGATGAGTCTTGTAAAGTGACAGATGAGTCTTGTAAAAATCATGAAAGTGACTAGTCTTGTAAAGTGACACTTTCATGACCAACTTGAGTTCTGTCATGACAAGCTTTCTTGACGATTTCAGAAAAAATAAATGGAATGGGATGGCCGCATAAGTGCAACTTATTAATTCCAGTTGGCGATGTTTCAACTAACGCCTTTAATTGGTCGTTATCAACTTCATGTGGTCGGCCACTACGCTCTTCATCTTCAAGGCAATAATTCCCACTACGAAATTGTTTGAACCACCATTGCGCTATACGTTCGTTGGTCGTTCCTGGACCAAATGTAAAATTAATGTCGCGTGCTGTCGCCGCTGTGTTCCGATCTACTTTGTACTGGAACAAGAAAATCGCTCAAATTTGCTTTTTTCCATGTTTTATTAAACACCCAAAAAGTTATCAAAAACTAAGTTTGAATTACACTGTATTTGTTGACATTGTAGAGCGAGAGTTGCCCTTTAAAATGACATATAATTTCATAGCCACCTAAGTAAAATTTATTTAAAAAATTAGCATTTGGAATCCAAGAGTCAAAAACCGTAATAACTTTCTTTACAACCTGATAATTACTTTTTCAGGCCATGGAAGGGATGGTGTCTGAAAAGGGTATTTATTCGTCCTAGCTAAGATGGGTAGTTAACCAGATGCACTCAAGCAAGCTAGCGTAGCAAATTACCAATTGTTAAAGAGATCTGGTTACGTTGCGATACTGCAAGGGAACGACAATGTGATTTTGTAAAACCTCAATTGCAGCAGGCCGAATTCTGTCTTAAGAACCTTAGAACTGTATGTATTAAGTCAGAATACGGCCTGCTGCAATTGAGTTTTTAAAAAATCACATTGTATAAATCTGCGCAGCTAAATATATAAAAGCATTTCTAGGAAAATGAGTATCTTATGAAGTGATTTGTACCAAAATCGGCCAGCCAATCACGGCTAAACTACAACATGAAGTTCGATTTGATTTGATAAAAGGAACCCCTTCTAGTTTGGGGTGGTCCAAAATAATTGTATAAATACAATTGACCGGAAGATCAAAGGCCACCATTTTTCCTTGCGAACCTTATGAGAGCTACTATGTGACCTCACAAGTCACACTAGTCTTCGATAACACTCCTTCACACCCCTACTGTATGGTAGCTACTCTGTGACCTCACAAACCATACTAGGCTCCTATATTCATACACCCTTTGTTTATTTTTCAGTAACACCAACGTAAATACTATAAAACAAAACAAACCGTTCGGACACCACCCTTCTATCAGGGCCATCCGTATCGACCAGTTCGTTGGGTTGACACTACGCCGTCCGTGCCGACCATCCACCCTTGAGGGATCACGCTGGGCCCGGCATAACTAATTTAATTGAATAAATATACAAATATGTTTGATATCTGCGTTTCTTTGACTTTTCTTTCCTACCCTTTATAAAAGACTGGGTTATAAATACACAACAAAAACAAAACAGGGTCCAAAGCTTCGGGGTTTTTCATCAGTTACAGAAAATTGTGAATTTTTAACACCACGCATCGTTGTAGTATCTTGTCCTTAAGGTATGCTCCACATTTACCATCGACAACGCGATTTCTTCAAGTTGTATGTTATCGTGCGCATTTCTTCAATTACCTAATTATTATTGCATAATAATACAAATGATATTAAAATCATAATGTTGATACTTTACCTCCTCTACGTTTTACAGTAACATTTCCTGTTTTCTCAAACCTTGCAGCGAGTCTCTGCATTGCTGATATTGATGATATCGGTCTATTTTCAAATTTAACAGAAAATAAATCGCGCACTTCACGCAAACCTTCGCCGCTGTAACAGGTTTTAATTATTAAAAACTCTTTCTCCAATCGAATAAGTAGACATTATTGCTATCTTTTAATTAACAGTTAAAAATTATTTGAAACAATCATTAGAAACCATGGCTATCCTTCTTTTGTTAAATTGTAACCTTTATAATAATTTCTTTAGTTAAAAATAACACTTCCAAGTTAACTTTAGCTGCATCTTATGAGCACTACTTTTCTCTATTCATTGGTACCATTACCAATTTTGCTATGTTCCGTTTTGAAACTCCCCACCCGGTATAAGTTAATAGACCTTGGAATAGGCGCACTACATGATTGTAGATCAATTTCCAAATTTCATCTTGGAGTTCAATGTTATGGTACGGTATGTTTACCGTCGTACAAACAGATTTAGATAAACTGGCAGTCTATTGAAGGGAAAAACTTCAATAAGGCCGCCTGTTCTTGTTTAAGAAGTTGGTGAGGATATTTGATATTTATGATGGTATGGAGGTTCTAATAAATTAGTCAGAAAATTGAGCGGACAAACCGGTATAGTTTGTTCGGTCGCGGGCGCAATTTCTACTTGACTTCTTAAGTTATCACTTATCACAACGGTCAATAAAAGTTTTATGGCGAGTTATAAGTGACAAGTCCTGCCATAAACACCCTACCAGGAATAGCTTTAAACTGTTTCCCCAAAATATTTTAACATTTTATAAATGAATTCTTCTATTTTGAGGCAACTGTAAAATTTTTCGAGTCTGTCCTAGTAGGCATGATTTATGATAGATGTATTTAACCCTCATAATCCACTACTAAATTGTAAAATGCTTCCAGCTATTTTGTGGTTCTGAACGAATCGACAATACTTATTTTAAAAATCCTTACGGACAAAATCACTTTCATTTTCTTAACAGATTTGTGTCGTACGGTTTCTGCTAGGGAGCTTTTAAAAGCTTCATTTTCATTTTTACAAGAGAAGTACGGCGCGGTGCAACAGCTATTTCTACTTATAGGATTTTGAAAAACAATTTGAATATAGTACATGGTTTGAAAGCAATGTAAACAAGAATGCTGTGTTAAACTTGAGTTTTTTCTTAGATAAAGCCTGTTGCTATTTAAATGGTTATGTTAACTGGTAGATGGTCAGCTGAGAATACACACGTTTTTCGTGATGATTCTTTACGCCTTGCTAAGGTTGGTGTTTGGGTCTTTGGGTGACAATGCCTATGCTTTTTTAACTAGATTATAAATGCTCATCGTTATAGGAAACAAATATTGGATGACGAAGCACAAAACGGATATTTTCAGCAGCATCGGGCAACAGCGCACACATCACGTGAAACTTACGATACCTTCAGCTGTATTTAGATGTCAGAATCATTAGCAAAACCTGTTTTGCACTGCATTTTGCAGATTCAACGCCATAGGACTATTTTTTGGTCGGTTGCTTAAAAAATTAAATCTAAAAAGTGAGACTGCGTTACGTAGGAAAGGATTATAACAGTTATTAATAGAACTACTCAACGGCACATAGAAGACGTATTTAATTCTTTACAACGTCACGTTCGGCTATGTCTTCAAAATAATGGGGAACGCTTTGAACGTAGGCTGTAACAATGAATACGAGTACATTTTAATAAAATAACTAGTTTTAACTTAATCTGTCTTCTTTTACTTTTATTTATTAGATAGTTATTTAAATTAATGGGAATTTGTTAATTCGTGTTGTGTCGGATAGTATCCCATTTTAAATGACCCACTCAAGGTAAGACCGCCCACTTATATAGTCTGCTATGCAATTTTTAATATGTGGTAAATTTCGAAAGCGGCATTGTCAATCATTTATGACCGCTTCGTATATAAACATTATAATATGTGATAGTGATTCAAACCGGCAGTACGGCAAGTGGGAGTGCACATGGTACTGAATTATACAAAGTTAAGCAAGAGCCTGTTTGGCCAGAACTTGGATGGGTGATCGCTCTGTGGCTCGGTGTGTCCAGACCCCCTCAACACTGTAAATGTAGGAAGGGGTAAAAGAGAAAGAAGAAGAAGAAGTGATTCAATTGCGAAATTAATATAATTAAAACTTCCTATTGCTTGATTATATTTCATAACAAGAGTAACAAATGTAAAGCACCTTGAAAAGATACCAATTACTTAATTCTTTTTTTCTAAAATATCCACAGTACACTTAAACATAGGATAAGCAACTGTGCACATATCGTTTTTATCAGTTTCCACTGCATTTATGCAATGCTGGAATTTTGTCTTGTCTATGGTTATGTTAAAGAATTTGTTTGCGATTACCGCAATAAAATCAAGGTTTATGGCTCCAGATTTATCCATAAGGTTCAGTTTTAAGCTGGCACATTTAAGATAACATTTTAAGTTATGACTGGCGGTATTTATCGCCGAAGTCCAATGGGAATCAATTTCTTCTAAAGTTGCACCTGATTCCTTTGAACATTCAGTGTGGATCTCTTCACGTAATTTGTGTAATATTGGGTCCTAAAATTAATAGATTAGTTTGTGGCTTAAAATAAATTGGTACGTTAGCAACAACGTTTATAATCTGGGTAGCGGCTCAGAAAAGATTTGGATTTGGAATCGGAAAGGACTAGAATCTTTAAAATCTGAATTTCCACAATAAGAATTTTCCCAATAAAATTAAATATTAATAAATAAAGCCAAAAAATAGTTTCTGTTTTCAAGCATTAATTTAAATTTCGAATTTTTGAATTTTAAAATGCCAAAGAAATTTCGAGTTTTGAAGGAGACTGAAATTAGGGTTCACATAGTTTTAGAATAATGTATAAATATTAAATATACATAAATACAGACTCGGAATTCTAAAACTAAATTAAATTTGGCATTGTAAATTTTGTAGTAACACCTGAATTTTACTGTTATGCTAGATATTTTCCAGTGAGATTTCTAGCTGAATTGTTAACACGATAGTTCCATGTGTGTTGGACAAAAATGAGAAAATTCAAGATTTTGCTCAAAACTGTAACGATTACCTACTTCAAACTCAAATTTTGAATTATAGTCCAAATCTGCAAACATACCTGAACATCAAGTTGTCGTGAATACAATACGAACAAAGATATCAACAGAAATGAACTTTTGATACACATTTTTCACAAGGGACTTGAGGTTTGCTTGGAATTAAATGCGAGTTAGTATGCTTAACTAACAGGTACTTCACTTTTATTTATATATACGATTAAAATAAAATAGGAATATCACAATTAACGCAAAAAGTTTGCTTTAATAATCACACTTGATTGTTATTAAAATTCATAGTACTACAAAAGCGGACAAGCTTTTTGTAGCAGAATTTAGAATATAAGCAAATTTTAATTTTTATGATTTATGATTACAAACAAATTGGGTAATCTAACTGGCCAATTAATTTATAATTTTTTATTTTGCTTTAATCACAAAAAACTTATAGCTGAGTAAAGTACAAATCAAAATTATTTTATAATTTATTCCGGAAGCGATAACTACATGGTTTCTCGTTTTTTATTCAACGCCATTCACAAACAAATGTACAGGGTGAGCGAAACTCGATGTCTCAGCTCTATTATAAGAAAAGGAAAAACGATAGAAAAAATCTGAAAAGAGGTTCTTAAATGGGATTCAGTAAGGTCCACTTTAAGCCGAATTTGCATATTTTTCCATATTTGGAAACTGAAGTAATGACGTCATCGAATTTCTTTTTCCCAGAAACATACCTATATTTTGGCATATTTAAAAAGAGCTAATTTTTCTGAACAAATTTTGTAGAGAAAACAATTTGCTATCTTTTTCCGTTAAAAAATTATAAGGAAATTTGTAAAAAAAAGTATTATCAAAAATTTGCAATCGTCACGATTTAAACAAGTAGCCTTTGGAAACAAATAGCAAAGTCGCATCTGTCAATAATTAAACATTATTAATTAGTGTTATTTGGTTGTATTACTGAATAAATTGATATTAGAAATGTGGAAGTATTAGTTCAGTAAAGAAAATTCAAATAGTAAATATCTAAATTTTACTTGGATAACCAATGACAAATTTACTATTTGAATTTTCTTTACTGAACTAATACTTCCACATTTCTATTATTAATTAGTATTAATTATTAATTTAATATTAGAAAACACTAGTTTCTGGGAAAAAGAAATTCGATGACGTCATTACTTCAGTTTCCAAATATGGAAAAATATGCAAATTCGGCTTAAAATGGACCTTACTCAATCCCATTTAAGAACCTCTTTTCAGATTTTTTCTATCGTTTTTCCTTTTCTTATAATAGAGCTGAGACATCGAGTTTCGCTCACCCTGTACAACGGGAAGCGTGGCTGTTGTTAATTAATTTAGAGCTTTGCAAATTATAAAACGGACGTTTGCTTTTTGAGTTACAGGGTCCATCCAGCTAGTCTCGAATAGAAAAATTGTTCCATATCTGGTTTTATTTAATGAATTTTCCTTTCAAAAGGTAGAGCGATAGTTAAAGACGTCACTTTTATCTGTAGTTTGACATTAAAAAAAAAACTATATTCGCAGTGTTACCTGATCGAAAAAAATTCTTAAAAGCCACGAGCTGCAATTTTTTAGCTTTAAGGGTTATCTTAGATATTTTTAATTCTTGGGCGTATTTCGAAAAAAGTTTCAGAAGTTTTTATCATTATAACAAAATTGATTTCATAAAATTAGCAATACGTATAAAAATTGCATTATTTTAATATGTTTATGTTACTTTTCCTTGAAAGTTATGCTCCAATTAAGAAGGATATACTTTTAAGGTAACTTCCTTCGACAAACAGCACAAATTCAAAATAAATACAGGGCGATTCCAAAGTATTCTCATTAATTTTAAGTGTAGATGGAGCATATCAATAGAACAACTTTTCTCAATAAACCATGTGTCACAAATAAACGGTAAACTCAGAAAACAATTAAAAAGATCTACACAAAAATGATTTGGTGGTCACTGGAATTTAAATTTATCAACGCCCTTGTTGTTGATACTGATAAGAGAGACCATCATTTCATTGTTTGCTTTCAAAGTGCATTCATCAAACGTTTTAATGGAAGGTCAACGTTTTAACAACTGAATTAACTGATGTTATTGTACTTAATTTACGGAGAAGCTCTTCAAATTGCTGCAGCAGCTCTGAAAGTTTTGTTGTGTGTGTGTATTTGTGTTTGTGCAGAAGTTAATGGAGGAACATTTGAACATCTTCATAAGTCCTATTCCTCTTTATTTACAACAATTTTTTCTATATCACTTTTTAAACACGTCAATAATTATTTACTGCCAGTCTCAAGCATGAAAAAATGCGAAAGGAAAGTGAAACCTGCAAATTACATAAACGTGTAATGTTTCATTTAGTTTTGCAAGGTCACATTTCTATTACAGGCTTTTTAAATGCATATTAGCTAACGGTTCTCAAAAGTCCGTAACAAAATTTAAAATAATCAAAAATCGCGATAACCTTCAAATTTTTGCTCTAATGTACTTTTATTAAGGTCAGCATATGTCGATTTAATTTAATGACAATACTTTTGAATCACCCTGTATAAATGATAGACTTTGAAGAAATAAAAATATTTATTTAAAATTAAAAATGATGTCATCTTGTCGAATGAAGACACTTAATGCACTTTTCTAAGTATAAAGAATAAGTAATTATTTCTTGTTTTTGACGAATTTACAATTCCCGCTTATTTGAGAAACTGGAATACATCACAATGACTTGCGCAATGTAACTGGTTGAGTGTTATTACGTTATTAGGTAACGTATATTTATACACACAACCAAACTTATATGAAATCACCTAGTATTTCTTAACAATCATAAGAAATCAGTGGCGGCTCGTGGGTCAAAAAATAGGTGAAGAATTGGTAAACTAAAAAAAAACATTTTATTTGGACTTACCTAATTTTTGTACACCAACTCAATCCTTCTGTTCTTAGGGTACCAAATTTGTTGGTGTACGCGTGACAAATAATAATTTTTTCTCAATATGAATGTTTGATAAATAGGATTTGCCTCGACTCACCTTGATTGAAATTGAAAACAGCGTCACTCAGCTCCTGCAGGGGATGGTTTTGCGCCAATTCCAATGGCCATAGGTTAATGTTCTATCTTGCGTTTAATTTTATATTTTTTCACACACCCGAGCTAGCGTTTTATTTTGAAGCGTTTATTAACTGATTAAATTGGCGGTTCCAATGCGAAATTCAACGATTTTGTTATGCGTTTTTTAAATTGACACGTAATGTGAGTTTTTTTCAATTAATTATAATAATTACCCCGGAAACCCAAACAAACTCCAAAATAAAAAAATTGGCGGTTCAAGGCAACCCTTGGAAGGAAAATAATAAAAGTAAAACGTTGTTGGTCCAACGAGCGAATTAATTATTATTATCATAATATTCATAATAATAAAAGTAAACAACAAACACAAAAAAAACTAACTATTAATAATCCAACATACCGCCCACCAAAATACAAGTATTTTACAATGCATTATTGATTTGGCAATGGACATAACTTTACTAACGGACGTTTGAGGGTACCCTGAACGGTTTTAATAGTCGCGACGCGAGATATGCCTTTTGGATCTGGGTGGAGTTGAATCACACGACCCAGACGCCAACGCATAGGGGGGGAAAGATCGTCTTTTATTAAGACCATGGTTCCTTGATCAAGAGGTGGAAAATTGGCAACCCATTTACAGCGCTGTTGTAAAGTATGCAAATATTCATGATGCCATCTTTTCCAAAAATGTTGGTGCATACGTTGAAGCAGCTCCCAGCGAGTTAATCTATTCATTTTGATAGTTAACAGGTCGGGTTCAGGTATGCATGTTAAAGGAGCTAAAGTTAAATAATGACCAGGCGTCAAAACCTCTAAATCATTTGGGTCACTACTAAGGGGGCACAGTGGTCGCGAATTGAGTAAAGCTTCTATTTGTGCTAATATTGTAGAAAATTCTTCAAATGTTAAAATTTGTTCCCCTATTACGCGTTTGAGGTGAGTTTTAACAGATTTAATCCCAGCCTCCCATATACCACCAAAATGTGGAGCAGATGGCGGATTAAATCTCCATGTAATACCTTCTTCCTCCACAGCGCTCTTAAAACAATTAGATATTATGCGTGCAGCTCCAATAAAATTTGTTCCACAGTCACTCATTATTAAAGCACATCGACCACGGCGAGCAATGAAGCGACGCAATGCTGCAAGAAAGGCCGCTGTCGAAAGTTCCGAGACGAGCTCAAGATGAAGGGCTTTAGTTGCCAAGCATACAAATAGGCAAATGTATGCCTTGTGTGTTTTTGCTCCTCGAAACCTTCGCATTGTTATTGTAAATGGGCCACCAAAATCAATGCCTACAGAGTTAAATGCCTTGATTTGCTGTACTCGAACTGCGGGTAAATCTCCCATAGGTGGTTGCAGTGACTGCGGCTTTGTACGGAAACATCGATAACAGCGTGGTAAACATCGACGAATTGCTCGATTTGCGGACAAAATCCAGAAATTTTGTCGAATTAAATAAAGAAGCGTTTTAAGACCAGGGTGAAGATGTTTCCTATGAGCGTCTTCTATAATCAAAACAGTTAATCTATGGGATTGAGGAAGAAGTGCGGGATGTTTTTCTTCAAATGATAATGCAGAATGACATAATCGACCGCCCACCCTGAGGATATCTTGTTGATCCAAGAAGGGATTTAGTTTGCGTAGTGGATGTGACAATAATTTGTGTTGTCTCAAACTATTTATGTCAGCGTGAAATATCTGTTGCTGAACTAATTTAACTAATATAAGTAAGGAATTGTGTAATTCAGAAGATGTGATTGTATCCGACATGGGTTGATGCATATTCCTAAGTTTTTTAGTAAAACGACAAATGTAAGTGACTATGCGCAAAATTTTATTCAGCGAAGAATATTTAGTTAATAACTCATTCCAAGGCTTCAGATTGTCATCTTGGACAATAAAAGCCCTAACCTTTCTTTCTTCCTCAGTAACTACGTTTTCAATATCTAACTGATTGACTTGTTGCGTGGGCCAAGAATTAGGTGAAGCCTTAAGCCAAGGAGGCCCCGCCCACCATAAAGGATGGTAAATTAGTTCCTGGGGTAATAAACCACGAGATGCGCAATCAGCGGGATTATGCACCGATCGTACATGACGCCACGAGGAAGGTGGCACGCGTTCTTGAATATGGCTAACCCTATTTGAAACAAACGTTTTCCAACGATGTGGAGATGAACGTAACCAAGCCAAAACAACTGTGGAATCAGTCCAAGCGAAAATTTTATTAATTTTTTCAGAGTATATTTGAACAATGGTTTCTATAAGATTGGAGAGGAGATAGGCTCCGCACAATTCCAATTGTGGCAAAGTCCGTTTTTTTAATGGCGCAACCTTAGTTTTGGCTGTTACAAATTTAACAGAAACGGTATTAGAATTATCAATGATACGAAAATAAACAACGGCTGCATATCCTGCTTCCGATGAATCGCAGAATCCGTGTAACTCAATGCTTGAGTAATCTGGCGAAAAAACGTAGCGATTTAAACGAATGTTACTAATTAAAAAAAGCTGCTGGCGGTAACAATTCCAGCGATCAACTACTTCATCTGGCGGGATAGCATCCCAATCTAAACCTAAACACCAAAGATGTTGAATTAATCGCTTGCAAAAAAAGATTAATGGGGCAAGAAAACCAAGTGGGTCAAATATTCTTGCGATTTCGGACAATATCTGTCGTTTAGTACAAGTGTGATTGATAGTATCAACTTTAAAAGAAAATACATCAAGCGATGGAAGCCACTGTAAGCCTAGAAGTTTGATGGTGGATTCGGATTCACTATCAAACGAAAGACCTTCTTGACACAAACTGGAATCCAACCCGGAAAGCAATTCGGGTACATTACTTGCCCATTTGCGTAGTAAAAAACCACCTCTTCTTAGAAGTTCGATTAATTCCCTTTGGAGAGTTTGCGCTTGTAACAGCGTATTACAACCAGAAACAACGTCATCAACGTAAACATCTTGTTTTAAAAGTGCAGCGGCTTGGGGAAAATTTAGCTGTTCGTCTTCAGCTAATTGATGAAGCGTTCTTATTGCTAAAAATGGGGCAGAAGAAACCCCGTAGGTAACAGTATTTAAGACATATTCTTCGATCGGCTCATGTGGCGAAAACCTCCATAAAATTCGTTGATAATTTCTGAAAGCGGGTGCGATTAATATTTGCCGATACATTTGTTTTATGTCAGCGATAAAGACAATTCTATGCGATCTAAACTTTAGTAATATATTTGCAATGTGTGGTAGTAATTTTGGACCAGAATACAAACAATCATTAAGTGATTTATCGTTTGCTGATTTAGCTGAGACGTCGAAGACTACACGCAATTTCGTTGTAGTACTATCTGGTTTAAAAACACAATGATGCGGTATATAATAACATTCAGATGATGTAATGGGTTCCTTTGCAATGGACATATGTCCACTATCAAGGTAATCTTTCATGAACTCTGAATAATGAATTCGAAGAGATTCATCGCGTGAAAATCTATTTTCTAAACAATAAAAGCGACGTAAAGCGACAGAGCGAGAATTGGGAAACTCGGGTCTGTGAATTGATTTAAAAGGCAACGCAACACTATATCTACCATTAAGTTCGCGAGATACTGATTGTTTGTACAATTTTTCGCCCATAACGTCATCTGGAGAAGGAGGAATTTCAACGCTAACTTCTTCAATTTCCCAAAATTTCTTTAGCGTTGATTCTAAAGGTTCATTAGAAAGCGCAGTAAAAAAAGAGTTCAAATGAGTTGGTTGGTTAGCACATGCCTGACCAGACAAAACCCATCCGAAAATAGTATTTATAGCTGAGGGCGTATTATTTGATCCCAGTATTAAGCCTGGACGTAATAATTGCGTATAAATATCAGCACCTAGTAAAAGATCTACTTTTGCTGGGATACAAAATTGTGGATCTGCTAAGCGTAAGCCTTTAATATGTGTCCACGTAGAAGAATCTATTGGAAAGGCTGGAATATTATGCGAAATAGATGCAATGACGTGAGCATCAATCAAATATGATGGTTGTAACTCATCATGCGGGTATAGACAGCAACTAACCGTTCCAGAAGATAAAAGAGCGGATGATGAACCTATTCCTTGAATTTGAATGCGGTTGGATTTAACACGTAATCCTAAGCGTTGAGCACAAGCAGCAGTTATAAAACTGCCCTCACTACCTCCATCGAGGATTGCTCTTATTGCGTGTGGATATCCGGATTCGTCACGAATATCTATCAGTGCTGTTGACAGCAACACTAATTTATTAGATGTGGCACTAACTAGAGCCGTTACTGAAGAAATCGTAGCGTTTGAATTTTCGAGTGTGTTACTTACAGTATTTGTAGGTTCTAATCGTACAGCGTTAAAAGGTTCATCATTACGATTAGATTGCGTAGCGGAAGATTCAAAATGTAACAAACTGTGATGGTTTTTATTGCATTTTCGACAACGTGATTTTGACTTACAGGTTTTGGTGGTGTGAAAACCACTAAGGCAATTAATGCATAATTTTTTGGATTTTACCAATTCGTAGCGTTGCGTAGGTAGTTTCTCTACTAATTGTGGGCACGAGTAAGTTAAATGTATTTTACTACAAATAAAACATTTATCTGGTGATGTATGTTCCGTTGTAACATGGAACGTGCGTTTAGAATAATTATTTTGCTTAAAATTAGAGCATTTCGGTTTACACTGATCTAATACCAAACTTTGACCTTCGATGAAATCTTCTAACATCCCAAACGTTGGGATTTCCTGCCTTAAATCACGGATTTCCGATTCGAACAATCTTCGTGTGTTTGGGTCTAATTTTTCCAAAAGGAGATTTAGCAGCATGAAATCTTCCAGAGAATCAGCGAATTTTAAAGCACGTAATGCTGCTACATTTTCCCGGAATTTATCAATCAAATCGCGTAACCCTTTAGACGATTCTTCTTTTAGTTGAGGTAACGAAATCATTCCTTCCCAATAACGTGTAGCTAACTTCCTTTTATTGTCATATCTATTGACTAGATTTTGATAAGCGATTGTATAGTTATCATCTGATAAATCTAAGGTCTTTACTAAATTTAAGGGTTCACTAGAAAGGCAGCTAATTAAATATTGAAATTTTTCTGTATTCGATAAATGTGATGCGTTGTGAATTGTGGTATTAAATAATTGAATAAATGGCGACCATAATTCTAATTTACCATCGAAATTTCTTAAATTAATTTTAGGTAATCGAACATTTGAAAATTCCTTTATAACATGGGATGAATTGTTTGAAGACGGTATATCAACAGGTAATGTTTGGTCATAAAGAACTCCTATTTCAAAATACATAGCATCGAATTCCTTCCTTACCTCGTCTTCTGCTTGAAAATCAGGGTTTTCTTGTGCAGCTATAAGCGATATTACCTGATTGTGAGAGGTTTCCAATTTTGCGTAAATATCATCTGTTGTTTGATAGCGTCTCTTAAATAGTGGAATAAACGAATTATCGTTTTGTGCCATTCTTGCGATATCTAGCGTTTCCTTTATTTTATTAATTAAAGCATTTCGAAAAGCGTAAGCTTCAGCAAATTTAGCGTTAACTTTAGGTGGCATTTTTGAATTTAAAAAAATTCAAAAACGATGCGAATTGAAAAAACTGAGATGACAAAAATGTCAAAATTGACGTAACCAAATAATCTATTTTACCCTCAAACGTCACAATGACGTGCGTGCGTTTAGCGAAACTATTGTATGCAATATAACAATATGTTTAAACAAATATAAATAATGGGTAAAATATAAATTGGATAACCAATTCAGCCAATGTCCACTGCCAAAATTGAATGCGCTGTAATACCAGTAGTAGAATTGACCACTACACCGTTTCAATAATTAAAAGGTAAGAACAAAGGCATTCATATGATAACAGATATCAAACAAACAATCCGGCTCGAAGGACCAAAAAATGTACGCGTGACAAATAATAATTTTTTCTCAATATGAATGTTTGATAAATAGGATTTGCCTCGACTCACCTTGATTGAAATTGAAAACAGCGTCACTCAGCTCCTGCAGGGGATGGTTTTGCGCCAATTCCAATGGCCATAGGTTAATGTTCTATCTTGCGTTTAATTTTATATTTTTTCACACACCCGAGCTAGCGTTTTATTTTGAAGCGTTTATTAACTGATTAAATTGGCGGTTCCAATGCGAAATTCAACGATTTTGTTATGCGTTTTTTAAATTGACACGTAATGTGAGTTTTTTTCAATTAATTATAATAATTACCCCGGAAACCCAAACAAACTCCAAAATAAAAAAATTGGCGGTTCAAGGCAACCCTTGGAAGGAAAATAATAAAAGTAAAACGTTGTTGGTCCAACGAGCGAATTAATTATTATTATCATAATATTCATAATAATAAAAGTAAACAACAAACACAAAAAAAACTAACTATTAATAATCCAACAGTTGGTAATATCTACGTAAAATGGTTGGTTTTTAATTAAGCCTAGTAAAAGTTCGTTTTGAATTGAAATAGTCGCCAAAGAGGAGAGTCTATCGTGAGATATCGTATTCCTTAGATATGTTTTTATCGGTTTAAGGCAAGAAAAAGTTCTTTCAACTGATGCACTTGTCGATGAAATGGTTAGTATGAGGCAAAACAGCTTATAAGCTTCAGGAAAACTTTCTTTATTCTCATTGAGATTTTTGAGTAATTGTTGTAGTGGTATTGTTCTATAATTTTTATTTGCATACAGAAGATGTAATTCGTTTGTTAGACGCTGATTTCTAGGAAATAATTATCCATAAAATTGGCTTAAACTTTCAAAAGCTTTAGAGGGAAGACATGAATGATATTGTTCAAATTTTGTTGTATCAGCCAGAGACACAAATTGTAACTGATCACAATCTTGAAACCTTACTTTCATTTCCATTTCCACGTGATCTAGTATTTCATAAAATAGAATTTTAAACTTTGTTTTAGTTTCAGCACCATTCCGTTTGCCTTTTCAAAAACTAATTTAAAAAATTGATCATTCCTTTTGTTTTTCAATATTTCACGTTTAAAAACACACACTTATTACAAAACAAACACACAAACAAAAAACACCAAAATAAGACAGCAGTTTCAATTATTTGAAATCAGTGATAACCGACGCGCGACACGATGTGGATGTAGTGAAGTGGTTCGTCGATACAAAACTAAAGACTTCACTCTAGCGATGCAACATGTATCAACGAATCGCTCGCAGGTGGTGATGACGTATGCATTACCATGGAAACGAGCAGAGTTAAAGCCAGTGAATTCCAACTCCTCCCTTCAGGCGCGTTCGTTTCATTCGAATGCGGTGTAAACAGGGACAAAATAGGCTAGTGGCCAGTGGCTCTATATTATGGTAAATAATATGCATTTATAATAAGCAAAATCCCCTCAATACGTAGTATTGAAGTGTCGATAAATAAAAAATAATTTGAATACAACATAATTTGGATGCACAAATTTTAGGTGAAGAGGCACTTCACCTACTTCACCTGGCGAGCCGCTGTAAGAAATGTATGAAAACGTTTTATGCAGATAAGAGATAAAGGTTTTTTATTGAAAATGAGTTTTCGTTAATAGCTGATTACATGTGCATTGATAAAAATAAAATTGTCATTTGTTTCCAATTATTGTAAAACTGGGCGACGGAGTAAACTTAACTTTGTGTTCAAGAAAGCTAATTATGCCTTGCATAGGTTTCTCAGAAGTTCAGACGGGAAGAATTATTACTCTTGTTGAGCGGGGAATGTTGCAAACGCAAATCGCAGCAACAGTAGGCGTCTCTCAGGGCGTTGTTTCGAAACCCTATGCAAAATTTTTTGAATTGGAGACTCTTAAGAACAGGTCTAGATAAAGTCGTCGCAGAGTAACTACTGATCGACAATACTGGCATTTAGTTAACTCAAATAGTTAGAAGAAATCCAACGTCTTCTCATCCAGAGCTCAAAAGGCAACTTTTACAGGCTACAGATGTTAATGTTTCTGTTGAAGCAATACGAAAGAGACTTCGTGCCCGAAATCTATTTAGAAAGAGACAGTTAAGGGTTCCCGAGTTATCCAGGCAGAACAAAATTGATCGGTTAAATTGGCGTCTGGGACAACAGAACTAGACAAGACTGGCAAAATATCATTTTCTTTAAGATAAAACCGGAATTTTTCTGAGATCAAATGACCGCCAAATTCGGGTTTTAAGAGGTCGAGGCAGACAGGCCATACCGCAAGCTGCCAGATCTGTCCCAGAATTTAATGGAGGAACTGTAATGTTGTGGGGAGGTATTACTTATAATGCCAGAAAAAAACTCATTTGGTTTCCATACGGAGTTTAACAGGAGGCAGATATGTTGATTTGGTGCTAGAACCCATAGTTAGGTTGTGGAGAGGTGCTATGGGAAACAATTTCGTTTTCATGCACGATAACGCCCCTGCACATACCAGCAGAGTTGCTACAGAATTTCTGGAAACAGAAGCTGTCACTGTTCTGGGATGGCCTGCCTGCTTACCTGATATTAATCCCATTGTGCATGTGTGGGACTTTATTGAAGAAAGATTAGACCTGCAGCAGATGTGGAACAGCTCATTCAAGCCGCTCAAGAGCAATGGGTAAACTTATCTCAAAAACAAGTTGACAGTTAGATTAGAAGCATTTCCCGCCGGATTGAAGCATTTGTTACATTTTTGTATTGTTGATAATTAAACTGGTTCAGTATAAAGAGCTTTTCATTTTTCAAGAGAAACTTTTCAGAAATACTTAACAAAATCGGATGAATCATATAAATTTGTGTGTAAGTTAATGGACTTTGGAATAGGCATACTCTATGATCTATGGATCAATTTTCAAATTCCAGCTTGGAGTTCGATGTTATGGCACGGCGTGTTTACCCTCTTACAAATAGGTTTAGGCAAACTGGTAGTGTATTGAAGAGAAAACTTCCAGAAGGCCATCTGTTCTTACTCAAGAAGTTATTGAGGATATTTGCGATCGCATGGAAGTAAGCCCTAATAAATCAGTCAGAAAATTGAGCAGACAAGCCGATACATATTTTAAAATATTCTAACCGACAAAACCATTAACATTTTGTTAACAGGTATGTCTTACAGTTTATGCCAGAGAGCTTTAAAAAGCAACTTCATTTTCATCCTTACAGGATAAGTAGACTACGGAGCAACAGCTATTTGCATTGGATTTTGGAAAACAAGTTCAATATTGCACATGGTTTTAAAACAATTTAAACAACAATGCTGTGTTAAACATAGAGTTTTTCTCAGATGAAGCCCGGTGCTATTTAAATAGTTATTTTAATTCACATAACTATCGCACATGGTAATCTGAAAGTCCCCGTGTTTTTCGGGAGGATTCTTTATGCCCTTCTAAGGTTGGTTTCGAAAAATTGGGCCAATAGTTTTTAATGACAGTATAAATGCCCATAGTTATAGAGAACAAATATTGGATGACGAAGTGCAAAACGGATATTTTCAGCTGGATGGGGCAACAACGCATACACCTCGTGAAAATCTAGAATACCTTCAGCAGTATTTCGATTGCAGAATCATTAGCGAAATCCGTTTTTCACTGCGTTTGTCAGATTTAACCCCATTAGACTGTTTTTTGTTCGGTTGCTTAAAAAATAAAATTTACAAAGTTAGAATGTACACCTCAGAGGAATTATTACAAGAAAGGATTATATCAGTTAGTAATGATATTACTCAATAGCAGATAGAAAACGTTTGTAATTCATTAAACTATTTCTTCGAAATAATGGACAACACTTTGAGTATATGCTGTAACAATAAACAATATTTTATGAAATAAGTAGTTTTTATTTAATACGTACGGGTCATTTTATAGCTATTAAGACAACAAGTGTTTTATAGAAGGTTTAAAAATCAAGGTCGTAGTTCAAATCCGAGCGAACGAAGTGAGCCGAGGATTTGATAGACCGAGATTTTTTAACTATAAAACACGAGTTGTCTTCAAGATTTTTTCTAAACTAATATCTTTCACTAATATACATATTATTAGAAATTTTAATAAATTATTATTTGAGACGCGTCGCAATACACAAAATGCGAAGATTGCTAGGCAACGACGTATTTTATAGAGAAAAGTGTATTTTAAAGGCCTATAAAATACGTTGTCATTGACGACGTATTTTATAGAGAAAACTTATTTTAAAGGCAACATAACAAGTGAGCTCTTATGCACCATACAAACAGTATAAGATATTAGTGTTAGAAAAATTTTGTTTATTACGTAGGTAATTAATTAAAATAATTGGAATTTGTAAGGAGTACTGTTAATCATTTATGATTACTCAATATAGAAGGATTATATATATAGGTATTATAGGTAATATGTGATCGTGACTTGATTGCGAAAATAAAATAATTAAAGCTCGCTGTTACTTAAGTATATTTCATAATAACAGTAACAGGTGCCCAGTAAAGAAGCAAACAAACAAACAAATAATAACCAGTGCAAAGTAACTCAAAGAAACGCTATTTAATTATTTTTTTCTAAAATATCCACCATACATTTGAACATAGGATAAGCAACTGTGCACATATCGTTTTTATCAGATTCCACTGCATTTATGCAATTCTGGAATTCTGCCTTATCTATAGTTATATTATAGTATATTATAGACCAAGGTAGAGAAGACATTTTTCTCAGCCGAGCAGTATTATTTCCCGACATGCGAAGCATGGAGGGAAATAAGTTGTGAGGCTGAGAAAAGTCTTCTCTACCGTGGTTTATATACTATTTTTTTCACTACTAGCACCTTTATTCCTTTTAATTAATCATTTTTACATAAATAAAAAATAAAATGACAGATGCGTATATTTATTTCTAAATATCCACAAAAATCAAATAGCCTTGCTTGAAAACAAGGAGAGAGGTTAATTTCAATCGACATTTGGGTAAAACTTATTTAAAATAGGCACCTGAGCGCATAGCAATTGTTTCTATTATTAACCAGTAGTCAATAATAAAAAATTATTGACCACTAGGAGAGAAATTCATCTTCTGGGCTCGAAAATAAGGTCAATAATGACATCTTCTAATACTAGTAGTGAAAAAAAGTATTTGTTTCCGATTAGTACAATAAAATCAAGATCTATCAATCCAGATTCGTTCATAAGGTACATTTTTAAGCTGATACATTTAAGATAACATTTTAGGTTATGACTGGCGCTATATATGGCCGAAGTCCAGTGGGAATCTATTTCTTCTAAAGTTGCACCTGATTCCTTTGAACATTCAACATGGAGATTTTCACGTATTTTTTGTATTGTTGGGTCCTAAAATTATGGATTAGTTTATAACTTAATATGAATTCGTATATTAATAACAGAAACTATTAAAAGTTCAAAGATTGAATCTCGATTCAGAAAAGATCTGAATATCCAATCAGAAACGATTTGAATTTCGAATAAAAAACATTAGAATCTGAGTCTTTGAAATAAACTTACACATAATGCTCAAATATTACAATTTTCGTTCCTGAGTTTAAATTTAAAATTTGTTTTTTTTTTTAATGTCAAAATGCAGAAGCATTGCCAATGTTTGAAGAAGACTGAAAGTAGGATTCACCAGGTTTTATTATATATATAAACATAGATACAGAGCTCTAAAATTAAATTTAAGTCAAATACTTTTCAATAAGATTGCTGGGTGAATTGTAAACATAATATCTTTACGTGTGTTCCACAAAAATTACATAAAGTGAATGGAAAATTGTAGATTGGAACCATAATTTTGAAGATTGTAACGTTCAGCGACTCTTTGTTTTAAACTTTAAATTTCAAATTGAACTAAAAACCAAAACTATAACCAAACATCTGTATTTGTATTTATTTGGGATTGACCCTTGAGAGCATTTGCAGCTTGCATTTGACCTGCATTTGAATTTCAGTCTTTTAGAAGTTAGGAGGGCCCAAATTTTAATTCCTTTCAGAAAACTCTTAACCAAGTAATTGCTGCCCAAATACTACTTTTTGTTTCTAACTCTAAAATTAAGTTTCGTAACTCAGTTAAATGTAATAACTATTTCCACTTTTATTTGTTTAAGAAATAAAAAAGAAATACCAAAGCAGTAAACATACCTTCACTTCAAGTTGTTGTGCATAAAATACGAAGAAAGATATCAACAGCAATAAACTTCTGATGCACATTTTACACAAGTTGTTTGAGTTTTGTTTGGAATTAAATCAGAGTTAATACGATTTGGAAGTATTTGAATTTTATTTATATACCCTTAAATTTAAAAAAACTTAGGAATGTAACAAATTGCCTAAAAGCTTGCATCAGTAATCACACTTTATTGTTGCTATTAATTCATTGTGCAACAAAAAAGGGAAAGCCTTTTGCAGTTAAATTTAGAATATAAACAAATTTTAATTTTTATGGATAACTTAGAAACAAATTAGGTAATCTAATTTGGCTATTAATCTGTAATTTTTTGCATTTTTCATCATAAAAAAACTTACAGCAGAGTAAAGTACAAAACAAGATTATTTTGTAATTAATTCCGGAAGCGACAACTAAATGGTTTGTCGGTTTTTATTGAACACGGTTCACAAATAAATGCACAACGGGAAGCGTGGATATTGTGAATCAATTTAAGGCTTTGAAAATAAATTAAAAACGGATGTTTGCTTTCTAAATTGCCCTGTCTAGCCTAGTTACCCCAGAATAAAAATATGTTACACTTCTTTATTGGTTTTATTTAAAGAAGTTTTGTGTTAAAGCAGGTAGAGCGATAGTTAAGACATCATTTTATCTATAGTTTGATAAAGAAGACGGCTATATTCGTAGTGTTGCCAGGTTGAAAATTTTTTTTAATGAGCTTTAAAGGCCCTCTGGGATATTTTTCATTCTTTATTGTTTTTCAAAAAGAGCTAGGAAAGTACCTTTTTATTATTATAAAAACAATCGATTTCACAAAATTCACAATATATCGGATGTCAATGAAATCCTAGGCACACATATTTTTGTAGCTTTCAAAATGAAACTTGATATTTGTAATACACTTTCAAAGATGCATTATTTGACGCAGAAAACAAGTTGAAGTTAATTCCCATCCCCGGAATTAACCTCAACTTTGTTATTTTAAATTGATCACTCTATATAGGTAATACTTATACATTTTTGGAATCGGCATTTAATTTTATGTATGCTAATATCAAGTTTGAAATATTTTGACGGCAAAGTAAATTTTTACAGAAATATTTATCTATATTGATATGGTATCAACGTTGAATAATAAGTTCGAATAGAATTATTTATTAGATAACTAAAAAAAAATAAAGATTACTCAAATTAAAAGGATGCAGTTTTAAAAATAAAATTTTTTACGATATCTAGATTAGATTTTAAGTATTAGCTGTAGAAATTGATTATTATTGTATATTGTTGCATTATATTTAGCTAGAGATATTATTGTTATGGTAATGTATAAATGTGTTGAAAACACCAGAGAACCTGGGAGGATAAGATAAAACAGAAGGAGAATAAATAATATAATATTAAACTGGAAGTGCATTAAAATTGGATTTGGAATTGAGGTTCAATAATTAAGGTAAACTGAAAGTGGATTAAAATTGGATATTTCAAGTGAATTGGATTTGGAGTTGAGGAGCGATATTCGAGGTGAACGGAGATTGGAATTGGATTTAGAGTGCACGCAGACTGAAAGAAAGATCGGATTGACAAATGCTGTACATAATTTTAAATTTGGGAATAGGTGTGAGTGTTGTTTTAAGTTAATATAATTTTAAGATAGTATAAGATAGGGAAAGATAGGGATATTTTTGTAATAAAACTGTATTTTTTTTTGAAAATTTGTGAGTAATTTTTATTTGTGTTTTCGAATTTTGAATTTAAATCAAGTGTTACAATAACCGATTTCAATTTTATATCAATATTTGGCGCTGGTCCCTTTGAAAATTCAATTTAAAAAAATTGGAGAACCCTGAGAACGACTCAGAGACTAAAGAGCATCTCATTCAAATTATGTTATATCAATAATTGTCGGCAAACGTATGGTTATTAATTAAAACGTGGGCAATTATATCAATAATATATTAATCTAGAATGCCATGACCTGCGTAAAATGAAAGTCAGGAATTTTTAGAACTTCGAATGCAGCAAGCATACCAATTTGTTCTCTGCATTCCATTTGTATCAGTTGTTTTAAACCCAGTGCCTAGATTAAAATATCCAAAATTTCATTTTTCTGAATGGAGCGTTATTCCAAATTGAATTTTCAGATGAATGCTACGTTATTGGCATCAATTAAATCCTCGAAAAGCACTATACTGTATTCAAGTTAAAGATAGAGTGGATGTACATAAATACATGCGCTGTTCACGTGCTTGAAAGAAGCAGGGTAGTATTAAGGAAATTCGTAAAGATTTGCATACAAACCAGTATAGCAAAAAAATATTTAAAAAAACAAATAAAAACAAATTTGAAATGATGTTAATAATTAGACATTTGGTAATGAATAACATTTTATAAAGAAAAATAAAAAATAAAATGAAAATTAAATAATTTTAAGCCGGACATGGACTGATAAAAACAACGTGTAAGTCACGGGTGCAGTGGTGAGGGTTCAGCTAATCGCATTAGCCAAAATGCAGCGCAGGTGCTGATCATGCATTGATCACGCGCCGATCATTGTTTACATCCACTTTATCTTTAACTTGAATGAAGTATAGTTTCTGAATGGAGCGTTATTCCAAATTGAATTTTCAGATGATTGCTACGTTATTGGCATCAATTAAATCCTCGAAAAGCACTAGTTTTTAACATCCTACAGTCCCACCATAGTGCCAATTGAAAAAAAAAATAATTCCCGAAAAATAATGTTTGGCCATGTTGATACACCATCGTTCAACAAAAAAAACTTTAGAGATTTTGGGCATCCATTTTTCCTTTTACGCAGGTCATGGCATTCTACCGATAACTTACTAAATTGTTAATGAATACGATATGAATGTACATTTCTTTACCATTTAAGATAAGTATACAATTACAAGATGTTCATCGCAATCGTTTACAATTTTTGCACACCACCATTCGCAGTACAAATATTTTAATTTTTCCGGTATTAATTTGACTTGAGCAACCTTCAATTCTTCCAAAATTTCTCTCAAATAAACATGGTCGTCTTTCATTTCTATTTCAAAAATTAGGATTACTTATAAATAAACAATCATAGCAACACAAACAATCCACTTCGCCCGCGCCATGAAGACGCCACCCTTTTACCCAAACTGTATTCTTAAAGTTAATTCAAGAACCAAACGTTGTATTTAAACACCAAGAAAAATGTTTTGAAAAGAAAATCTTTTCTAATTTATTCTTGTAAGTTTCAACTGAATTTTGTTTGCTTATTAAAATGTTGTTTTTTTGAAAATTTACTTTTATAACGATTTAGGTAGATGTTAATGTCACAAAAAAATAAAAAGTAAAGAACTTCAGATATGACTGTGAAATTCCACGACAACTGCAAAGACTTTTTGGACATATTATAAATCTTGAGGATGGCAACTTAATGAAATTCATATTTGTTTTAGTTAATATTTTTTGGGTTTTTACAGGGCCTTTGACGTTGAATACTTTGGAATTAATATTAATAAAGTCGATCTATTAAAATTAGAATTATTTAAAAATAATCGTGTTTCTTAATGAGTCAATGTCAACAGTTTGACTTAAATTTTCTTGTAAATTTTACGAACTTTTATGTATGTATAACAGGATTTACATGCATTTAGTCGGTAAACCAAATGCCAGATTTTGTCAAGAGTAATTCTTAATAAGAGGGGGTAACATCGATGCAGTTTAGTTACACTGCAATTAAATGTCTAGATAATTTTACAAATTATTATCAAATGGCGGCATATGACAATAGTTTCTGTGTTACTGCCTATCACCATCTATACGCAGCCAACTATACCTTTTCAACTTAAATTTGAGACTAATCATTTTCAAATTGAGAATAAACACATTCAAATTGAGACAAAATAATTTGCAATCGATTAAACACATTCAAATTGAGAATAAGCACAATCATATTGGGAATAAATATATTCAAATTGAGACAAAATAATTTGAAATCGATTAAACACATTCAAATTGAGAATAAACACATTCAAATTGGGAATAAACAACTTCTAATGGGGAAATAACAACTGCAAGTTGAGATTTGTCAATATTAACGTCAAAAATAAATTAACAATAATTTTGACTAATAATCTGGCTAATTACGCTAATATGCCCCCTTATATAAAAAAAGGGAAGCAAGCAACATCAGAAAGCAAATTTGTGCCGTTTTCAATAATAATGGAGATTGGAGAGGACTGGCGAATACGCTTGGCATAAAGAGAGCAACAGTTTATCGATGGGTGAAGAATCAAGACGAGACACAAAAACAACAAGGTGGAAAGCGGAGGACTAAAATTACTGAAGAACATAGTGACTTCATGGTTCACTATTTAGAGGAAAATCCAAGACTTACATTGAAAGAACTTAAACGAAGATTTGAAGAAGACCATCAAGTTGTCGTATCTACTGAGTGTTTGCGGAAACATTTATATAGACGGCTTGTTGTACACACTTAAAGATATTCGTAGAGAACCCGAAAGAACCAATAGCGAAGAAAATAAAATAAGACGGCGCGATTATGTACAGCAACTCTTAAATTATCAGGGGGATAACATCCTCATTATATATTTGGATGAAACAAACTTCAATTTATTTATTTCACGAAGACAAGGACGCTCTAAAAAAGGAACCCGATTTCAGCAGGTAGCCGTGGCGCCAATATCCACGTTATTGGTTGTATAGGTAATATGGGTTTAATTCACCATGAAATAAGAAGAGGTGCTTTCAGGAAGCAAGAAGCTAAGGATTTTGTACGTAGTTGCCTGCGTACTGCCCAAAATATGTACCAGTCGCCAGTAGTACTGGTTGTAGACAATGCTCCTTGTCATACTGCTTTAGAAGAATTATTCAGAGAGGAAGAATTTATCGTCCATCGCTTGCTGAGGTTGAGTCCTTACAGTCCAATGTTCAATCCTATTGAACTTGCCTGGTCCAGTTTTAAAGCTGCAGTTAAGCAGGATATGGCAGTGCAGTTGCCACAAATATTAGCTGGTGAAGGTAGGGCAAATATACCCCAAACCGAGTTTCGTCTTCGTCAGCTAGAAAGCGTTTTACATGAGAACATACATAGAATAAATATTAATAATTGTGCAAGATATGTAGCCCATGTCCAAAGGTTTATACCCGATGCTTTAAACTTGAATGACATGCTTATGTAAATTATGTTTTTTTTCTTCTTAATTTTTGTTTGTCGTTTTTCCAGTTTGTATAAATAACTTTAAATAACCTAATCTCGTACATAATATACAATTAACTTTGTTTGTATTAACTTTTGTATCTGATACAATAAACTGAATTGCATCCCAATTTAAAATTGATTACTCTCAATTTGAATATGTTTATTCTCAACTTGAATGTGTTTACTTGACTTCAAATTGTTTTGTCTCAATTTGAATATGTTTATTCTCAATTTTATTATGTTAAATCTCAATTTGAATGTGTTTAATTGATTTCAGATTGTTTTGTCTCAATTTGAATGTGTTTATTCTCAATTTGAAGATGATTAATCTCAACTTGAAGTTGAAAAGGTATAGTGTTTCGAATCTAAGAGGACGAAACAGGTTTTCTTATTGTTCAAATTCAATGCCACTGTTACTATACAGAGCAATGGATTATTCTGTTACTAAAAAAATGTAATTCTTGTTTTTAGTTTCCTCTGTCCTTCATTTTTAGAAAATAACACAAGAAGTAAAGTATACTTATATTTATATTATATATTATATTCATATTTATAACGCAAATATTTGTTATGGTAATAATAAATGGTTACTTTTTGATAATTTCGTTCAAATTTGTTACTTTTGTCCGGTAATTACAGTTTTAATCTGATTTAAATGCATAATACTGAAATTAAATTAATATTTTTTTCCAAAAATATTTTGAATAAGTGATAGTTCAGGGAAGTACAAAATCAAATAAATTAGTTTTATATTACATATAAATTAAATTTCTATACAAAGTCAAGCCTTGAATTTAATAAAATGTTATTTAAACATGCATTTAAAAGAGATTAAAAATATTTTGAAGCGGTTTCTAACAAAAGTTAAGAAATTTTTTATTTTGCAAATTGTTTGTTTGCATAAATAACTGCTGCAACGGTTTAGCTCTATATAAATAATTTCTGGTCGTTTTATCTTTAGTTCCTATCCATTTTTACGTTACTTTAGTAGAAATCTGAAATATGAAAGTTGTTTTGATTTTACTGATTTCCACGTTTGTGGTATCTAAAGATGCATTTAAATTTGATGTAAGTATTTCGTTGTTTTAAGTAAGGTTTTACGGCGTTAAGTTAAGTAAAAAATTGATTTAAATATTTCACACATTTAGCATTGTTATTATGATCTTCTAAATAATGCAGCTAGGAATTTATAAACTTAAATTTATTGACTTTTCAGAAATTCTTGTTTTGCTGCTAGAAATATCCGATTTTATTGAACTATATCGAAAACTACAATAACAATTGCATTTCAGGATACAACCCTGGAAAAACGTTTTCAAGATTTAAACGTAGAATGCACTAAAGAATCAGGAGTTAACGCCGACGAACTTAAAACAGAATGGTGGACCACACCTGACAAAGCCAGTCAAAATTTAAAATGTTACCATGGTTGTGTTTGTACGAAATTGAATCTTATTGACAAATCTGGAACAACAAATATGGATGAACTTAAAAAATTGGCACAAGCTTTGAATTTAATTGTAAATTATGACGCGATGCAAAGCTGTATGAACACTGACAACCCTAATAAAAATGATCCTTGCGAAATTGGTTTTTCTTTAGTGAAATGTGCCCTTTTGAATATTAAAGCATGAAAATAACTGAATAGGAAATAGCCTTTAGCTAATTTTTGTAATTTTAGTGCATGTTATATAACAAAGGAATAATAAATTACTTGAATTAACTGGTTTTTTGTTACTAACGAAACCTGCTTTTGTTAGGTTTAGCTTGCCTTCTATAACATTATTTTAGCTCTTTCTTGGCCATGTACACAGGCTGAGTCAGTTCTTTGTAGCAGGATTTCAACAGTTGATACAAGGCTCTTTGTTAAGAAGAAAAGATCCAAAAAACATGGTCTGTGGAACGCTTTGTTTGCATATTTTACGAGTTATATTAAATACACACCTGGTATTTTCTGCCTTGTTACAAATATGTCTGTTTATCTCAAAAACGTTGTATCTTGTCAACTCGTAACAAGAGGTTTGTTTTTTTCAAATAAAACTGAATAGCTTCTTCATATTTTTGTAGGAGATATTTAAAGATTTCAGTTGGTTAATATTGTTTCAATTAACGCACTCGTATATGCTACCCCTCTTTAAACTGCACCCAAGTATCAGTCTTTTGCGGCAATGTCGCAATTTTATTTTGAACGGATGTTCTTACATTAAAAGAAAAATTAAAAGAAAAAGTTTATTTCCACAACTTATGTCTTGCAAACAAAGTATTCTGCGACCCATGTTTATAGGAACTTTTTTAAAAAAGGTCTTCTATCAACTGTTGAAGCCCTGCCTCAAAAAATGTGACTCACTTTGTGCAACTACAATACATACAGTTCCACTTAAAACACCCTACGGCTTTATCCAACTTTATTCAATAAAGGCTCCAAGGTATAGACCGCCAAGAGAAACAGGCAACCCAGAACTACAATGGGGAAGGGTGGCTGTTATGACCAAGGTGGCTGTTATGGCCACAACTGAAGGTGGCCGTTGTGACCACGGTGGCCTTTGCGTCCACCGAGTATCGGTGGCCATTGTGACGAAGGTGGCCGTTGTGTCCTACACCCATGTTAGCTTTCTGGAATATATTGTTATCATCTGTTTGAATGAGTGATAAGTAGTACGACAACAAATTTATTATGGGAGACTATTATATTAAAATCTTTTCACGTCGCTACAACGAATAGCTTTGACTAACGCTAATAACTCAGATTTTGAGGTAATAGACAACGAGAGATAGAAGTGATACAGAGGAGTACTTCGCTCAAAATCGGGCAGAAGATGTAGCATATCCTAGTAATGTAATGATGATGATGACGACAAGGAAGTATGGGATAGCAAAGATGGAACCATACGGTAGAAAATGCTATTAAGAAATATTGTAAAACAAAACAAGTGGTACACCAAGACAATTAAATTTATCTATTCCTACCCTGCCAAATATCTTCGCACTTTTCTGAATGACCGATAAAATTTGATAAAAGGAAAGTCTAAACGATGGACCCCATTACAACGTTCTGAGTTTTTGGCATCCTTGAGTTTAAGCTTACTTTACAGTGTTTAAAGAGATCACGGGAAAGAACTGTCTGCTGCTAAAAAATGTATTTCATTTTATGTATCTGCCTTGCGCAAATACTCCTTAAAATTTGGATAATAAACAAGTTAAGATCCTATCTAATTTTGATTACCAAGTAAAACGTTACAATTGGCGATGAGAAACTTTAAAAGTTAGAAACCACCAAGCTATTTAAATTTCAATGTACGGGGCATTTTGAATTAATTAAATATGTCTATTGGAAAAATCTTTGAGGTCAATTTGGAAAATAAAAATTGGCAGACCTACGTTTTGTGTGTAGAACAATATTTCATAGTGAACAGTGTCGACGATGAAAGTACCTGTGTTTTAGCGCTGGTAGGTGACCCAATCTATGATTCAGAATCTACAAGAGATCTAAGTTACAGTCGACTTGTAAAATTCGTAAAAAATCACTTAAACCGCAAACCTTCAGTTGTTGCAGAGCATTATAAATTCCGTCAGCGTAAAAAAAAAGCAGGAGAGTCAATTGCGGAACATGTGATTAGTTTAAAGAGACTGGCTAGCACGTGCGACTTTGGAATCAACTTGGATGAAAATCTTTGTGGCCAGTTGCATATGCTCTCAAAAATGAAATCATAATCCAGCGACTTTTCACGGAAAAAGGGGAGCCTTTGATGTTCCAGAAAGCTTCGGCATTCGGTATGAGTAATGAAGCGGGTGAGAAAGATGCTGTTATGGTGGAGGCCGGCGGGAGTGGTTCACAGTCAGTCTAAATAATATAACCTGTGCGGACATCTAAAGCATCGCAATCAACAGTCAAAACGGAACTTCAGCAATTTGGTGAAAGAAGATGTGCATGTATTGTGGAACAAAAAAAAACCATGTCCGAGTGTTGCTGCCTTGTTAGTAAATACTCTACATGCAAGACGAAGGGCCATTTGCGATATTCATATGCGTAATATTATGTATTTGTAAAATACAAGAAAATTGTTCAGTACAATGTGGATCCTGATTCTGAATCTGACGTTTGCAACTTTTTCAGTTGAAGAAATTATGAAGCATTTATTAGTCCACAATCATTGAAAATTCAATTATCGAAAATAAATAGTTAATATGAAATTAGAGACAGGATCTGAAATTTCTGTAATTTTTTCGGAAGTGTACAGTAAATTTTCTTTGAAGAAAATTTCACATAATTCAGATTTAAAGCTAAAAATTTGTACCGGAGAAAATATTATTCCAAAAGGTTACATTTTTGTTAGTGTTAAATATAAAAATATTTCTAAAAACTTTAAAATTGTACGTAGTTGATAGGAGAAGTCCATCCTTGCGTAGACGAACATAGCATAGGCAGATAGATTTCCCAGGTTTTACTGATTTCAATAAAACTTGTAAACTCCGTAAAAAAATAGTTAAGGAATATCCTAGTTTTTGCAAAATGTATTGGTTCCTTGCATGAAGTTGTTACAAGTTTAGTTTTAGGAGAAAAGTTTGGTTCGGTTTTTTGCAAGGGTAGACCGCTACCATTAGCAATGCCTTTATATTTTGATAAAGCGACTTTCTAGCATTATGGAATGCATCGCCACCTGCGTTGATATGACGTGTTAGTCAGGGTCATTACACGCGACGAACAAAGGCATGCACGCTGTGAAAGACAACACCTCACAGCTGGTTAAAGGCTGAGACAGCATTTTATGAAATGCTGAGTTCAGCACGAAACGGCACGTATAGTCGTGTACCCCTGTTCGAGTGGGGGTTGACGTCTTATATAGGGAATTGCTTTGATAGAGCTCACCATGGTTGGTATGTCCGTCGAACAATCATGTCCTTACGAAGACAGGTCCTTTGTCTTTGTGATGTTTCCTATGATTTATATCTAATAAGACATTTTTCTGTATTTTACTCAACTTGACTCAATGCATAGTAAGACTTGCTAATAGTGTTTACTTTTAACTTTAACTTTAAATATGATTTTGTAAAACTAATTCAAAGTTCGGACAATGTATGTTATGTTAGTCGAACTAGATTTTCAATATAAAACCTCTCGCAGCAAACCCCCACGTGGTGGGTTGTTAAATATATCATCACGTTGGCACTTAAAAATTATTAGAAATCCTACTAAATTTAACTAAATTATTTTTGCCTTTAACATTAGTTTTAGTGATAAACACTACGTTACAATATTCTGTACACCCCACTTTACGAATTTAAGAAATATTATATTAATTAATTATTTAAATTAACAAAAATACACAATAATGGCTCTTCTGTTGTGTTGCATATAACAATTCCGAAGATATTATTTAATTGGAGGGCTGACAAAACTGAGCCAGATATTTCAAAGCGTGTGCATTTGGCACACCCGGCGTGTCATATTGTTTTCATGGTAACGGCACGCGTTTTAGCCTATCATGCGGGCGCAAACCCTTCAGCCCTAACCTTCTATGTAACTGTTCCTATTACGAGCCCCATCCCGTTTCAGTTGTCCCACCTTAGGATTTTTCAAAAATTCGTCTTTAGAGAGCAAAAATACAAGTACTACATGAACTTCAAATTGTTTTATTCATTTGACAACATGTTTAGCATCTCTTAACCACAACAAATGCCTATTCAGTGACTAAAACCGACAACTAACACAAAATGAGGACAAATAAAAAAAATGTGCAAATACGTAAAATTAACAGAAAATAATTTTTAGGTTTACCACTGCGTAATATCGCCTTTATTTTTTATAATATTCGAAATTCTTTGGGGCATAGTATTAACGAAGCCTTGGCAAAATTCTGCTGTAAACGAATCCCATCTTTTCTGAAGCCTTTGCTTCAGTTGAGGGATTGTTCTAGCAGAATGTTTCCGAAACACCTTTTTTATCTGGTGCCCTTCCCCTTCCAAAGGTGGTATACCGTAGTTTTCCATCTATTTTAAGGCTTTTTTGATTTGTAGCGTCCTGCGCCGTCCTGCTTTAACACAAAATCGTGCCCTGATGTTAAATATTCTTCCATGACCGGTGAAAGCGATTCTTCTAAAATGTACAGATATTTGTTTGTATCCACAATTTCTTCAATAAAATGAACTTTTTCTATCCCCTTCAGCGACATGATGTCCCAAACCATGATCGATGCAGAAAATTTGATCTTTCTTTTGAGACAGTCGACCTGAAGTGCTTCGTGTATTTTGCAAATAACTGGGCCTTTACTACCTCCAATAGGCACTTCGAATCGAGCCTTATCGGAGCGATAAGTCTTGCATGCCATTGCTGAGGTGCCCAAACCTTATGTTCTTTTGCCAATCTTACTATATTTCTCTTCTGCTTTGGCGTTAAAAGTGGCTTTTCTTTGGCCTTTGGACACGATTTCCAATTTTAAGAACAATTTTTTAGCAAAAAAATATTTTTCTGTTTCCATTTTATTTTCTTTAATCAAACAACTTACCTTGTAAGTGCCAATTCCCATTTTGTGAGTCCCCCTGTGACATGTGGATCTCCAAATGTGCCTTCCAACAGAATCACTCCACAGAGCGCTTAACGTAGGGTAATTGGCGCGCCGGTTTTTCTCGATAATTCTTTTTAATGCTCTTCTATCGGCATCTGTAATTTTAGTTTTTCCCACATGTCGGGGATTTGTGGTGAGTCAACTAGTAATTTTATATCTTCTAACAATATTTCTTACACTATACCGCTATAACTTTAATAAATTTGCAATTTCCGAGTTCGATTTCCCAGAATTGAAAAATCTAATAATAATTTAACGAATTTTTTCATCGATAATCTTTCCTTTGCCTATTTTAATGAACACAACTAGCGTCAAAATGTATGAAATGCATTCTAGCAGTTATTAGCAATTGTTTTGGGACCATTGTTCTAAAGCCAATTCGGTTGTAGGCTTACTTTGTAACAAAATAGAAATGGATTGATGTATTAAAAAAACATACCTTATTTGGAACGTTTTTGATTTTTTGCTAAAAATTTTAAAAGGAAACGATAAAGTTGGTATTTTCTATTGCATATTATTAAATATGCCCTGTTAATTAATTTGGAACCGAAAAAAGCATATAGTATTTATTAGTTTTTGATGGTGCCCAAAAAACTAAGATTTCGGTAGGTGGGCCAACTGAAATGGGACGGGGCTCGTATGTGATATAAGGCTGTCACGTGTTTTTGTAATTCAACGTTATTTTAGGATTTTTAAGTCGTTTTAAATTTATTTGTAAATTTATTAGTACGGCCCTGTTCCTTATTTTAAATTTCGTATTGATTATTTCATATTTGCTACAGTTTGATTTCATTATGTCTGGAGGACATTAAGGTTAACTTATTTTGGCACGTTCTTCATTATAATTCTCAGAAGTTTTCAAAGTCGCATTCGAAATTGCATCGTCGTGAAACATTTCCTTTGTTCAAATCCTAAGGTGACCTAAATTTTACGCGTATGATTGGCGACGCTGACATCATCTTCTTCCAGTTAATGCAGCTAATCTAGATATACTTTTCCGGGAATTCCCCGAGACGCGGGCTGTGTCAATTGAGCGTTCTACTCCCCTCTGCCTTCTTAGTGCCTTCAGTGCGTGAAAGATTACCAACCATGCTAGACGTTTTCTTCTAACACGCGGTGCCGTAGTTAAGGGTGGGTTCTTATAATGAACCAGGAAGGCTTCCACTATCGGTGATTTCCTCGTGGAGGAATCACAATTATCGACGTCGCTCGGATCCACTTAAGGAATGCCAATATAATCCTGGAATGAAATTGAATCGTGTGTGAGGAAGTTTTAAGTGACAGTGTTGTCGGCCGCCTACACGTTTCCTCCTCGTGAGGGATTAGGAAAACCCACCACTTTAGGGATTACTCCTCATCTTGTTCCTGCACCCGTCTTCGAAGGAAAATCACGTCCATCACGCACTCCCTGGCTTACCGTTAACTCGCCAGGTAAAGACTTCGTCTATATGCTGCTCCTGTGTTCTTCATTTTTGTGTTTAACGTCAATATCACTTTCACGATTGCCTCTTGCTCGCAGGCATCTTTCAGCGTTTGAAGTTAATAAGTACCGCCTTTGTCATTTGTATTTTGTGTTTTGATGTGCAACCTTTAAAGTAATGGTAGACATCTAGCTTATCTATTTTGTCCAGTGACATGTGGTGAAGGCTTGTGAACCTCGCCTTTGGCGGATCCATTGGTCACATAGCAATTTGAGGGTCTCTGGCAACTCAGTTAGCTAGTATTCGGTATTTTTGGTAAAGTAACGTAACGATTTTATTTGTATTTGTCAAGTTGAGATATTTGTGTATTATGTTGCATGTGAAATTATTTGGTAGGTGCTTATTGTTAATTTGTTTACTGTATTATTTGTGTCTTCCCATTCTTTGTTTGGAACTGAGGGACTTAGCTTGTGGATATTTTTGCAGTGAGTAACGTAAATGCAGTTCCCTCAATTCTGCTTCCCGTAATAATTTTGATTGTCTTTTTATGTAATATTTTTGTATTCATTCATTTCTTTTGATTCATTAAACATTTCATTGTCAATTCAGTTTGGTGTTGTCATTTGTGTTCAGTGCTCCCAGTTTCTTTCAGAATATTTTGTGTTCAATGTTTGGTCTAAGATTTACGTGTATAAAGTGTTAGCCTGCCTACAAGATTTAGAGTTTTGAAGTAAAGTAATTTTAGTAGCAAGGTAAGTCACATCTTGCGCAGGAAGCAGCTATTCGACAACCCCCTTTTTGCCGAGCCCTTGGGAACCTTCCATGATGGGTTTCCTTCTTTTAGTTCTTTGGGTGATTTTAGTCATGGTGGCGCCCTATCTACCGTTTACGACCATCCCCTGTTGAAGGGTTAATAGGTGTTTTTGAGTACTATTTTAGCGAAACGAACCACCCATCTTCACTGCAGTCTAGCCGAGTGCATTCCGGATTTGACATCCCCAATTCAATGTCGTAGTGTGCGTTTGGCACGTGACAAGGCATCCTGCTCTGCACAAATAAAGGTGGTAGAAATTCAGATGCTGTCATGCACCAAATTATCATTAAAGCAAAGAGCAATCTATACCTACGTTAAATATAGTGCAAGTGCAACTTGGATACAAAAACAGAGCGACGTTTACTCGGAAATTTGACCACAATGTGTACGACAAAATATCATGGTTGTGCTGTTTTGAGGAGACAATTTTATTTTTCTGTTTTGCTTGCTTGTTATTTGGTACGGACATAACTGAACGAAAGAAGGGATACGTGATTTGAAGCATTTACCGAGAAAGTTAGAAAGCACGAAAAGTTTAAGTGTATGAATAATCTGGTTAAGTTTATGAATATCATACTTTTAAAAAATCCTTATGTATTTTTTAAAGTTATAGGCATTTTGAAATTCGGCAAATATGTAATCTTGTATCTAGGTGTCATGGGAAATGAATCAGCGAATAAAAGTGTATTTTTAGAATTAGTTAACTGTTCAAAAAATTTAGATTCCACGCTATATATTCATTTTCAAGAAGCTAGTACGTTTAAAGAAACTTTGAAAAACCATCAAAAATGAGCTTTTGCATGCTTCAGATATGTAGAGGCTATATTTTGAATGAAATAAAACAATAATCGTGTGTAGCGCTAATGGAGGATGATACAGCAGATATGTATTTACACAAACTCAGATGGTATTGATACTTTGTTACTTCTTACATGGGAAAATATACGAACGCTTTTTTGGTTTTGCAAATCTAGAAAAATCAAAATGTATTTTAGATTAAATTAATTCTATTTTACAAGACTCACCAGAAAAACTTATAGCACAGACATATGACGGAGCAACTGTTATGCATGAGCAAGTAGAAGTGCTTAACCAGTTAACGTCAAAATTAAAGAAATTTAGAAATATGCACATTTTAAAAATTGCTAGGTCCATCAATTAAACAAGTTATTGGAACAACCTATGTGCGGTATTCCTAGTGTCAAAAGTTTTTTTCAGTAATTTGAACGGCATTTTCTTCAAACCCTCTTGATAGGAGTGCAGCCTTGAAACAAGTTTGTGACCACAGAGTTGAAAAACCTTCCCAACTTTCAATCGCGAACAATAGAATAGTAGGTATATCAAGACAAAAATGAGTTATTATTAGAATGCTTTGAAAATATTCAGTTGAGAAATCCGAAAAGGTTTAGTAATGAAGCTATATTACAAGCAGGTGGGCTCGTTAAATGGCTTAATGATACCTTTCAGCTTTGGTTAGGTTTTCTCAAGAAACTTATGCCCCACGTGCAAATACTTTTTAATAAGTTATAGGAAATTCTGACATATTCTGTAAAAATACAGTATTCTTTTTAATAAATTTCAAAAAATAGTTAAAAAAATCAGAAAAGATTTACCTCCTATTACAGAAGAGAGGATAGAGGCAATGAAACGCAGACCGAAAATTTGAAGTTAGTTGTTAGTTTGTGATACTATTAAGTTCCAAATTAATTATCGTTTTGATTTCAAGAACCAGCTTTCGGCTGGTAATTTATTTCGACGTCAATATTATGTGCAATATAGAAGGAACTTGGGTTACACCGAATGTACGCGTTATCAAGAAAGATGGTTCTATTACTACAATATGCGGTGATTTCAAAATAACTGTTAATCACGAGCTAAAAATTAATCAGCATCCACTACCTCGGATTGAGGAATTATTTGCTAAACTGAGTGGTAGACAACATTTACAAAGATTGATTTATCCCAAGCTTAAGCGCAGGCACTGGTAGCTAACTAATCAAAAACTTATGGCACGATTAACAAGCATACCATTATTTTAATTCAACAGTTTTAAGGGTGGCGAGCTGGCGAGGAATTTTAATCTTTTGCAGACGATTTGTTAATTACGGATTGCAATGCGTATGTTCTAAACTTGATTTGCGTTTACGGTATTTGCTGATACAGAAATTTATGTAGTCGAGGTTGGCTGATGGATTACATCTATCGGACCATATGTAAGGTTGAAGTCATTTTAGAAGTCAAGTAATTTTAACAGAGATAGAAAAACTCAACGTTTCATCTGCTTTTTGAAGGGGCCTTTTCAGGAGGAAAAGGGGACACCAAAAATGCACGGTAACTCAACGTGTCAACCACGCCAGAGGTAAAAGTCTTTTAGTAAGTGGAAGAAGGGTACGGTAACTCAACTTGTCAACTACGCCAGAGGCGAAACTCTTTTAGCAAGAGGAAGAAGGGAACGATAACTCAATTGAGCAACCAAGCCATAGGCGAACCCTTCTGAAGAAAAACAGAGAAGCTAACGACTTTATACCGGCTATAACCGGCCGAGCGTATCGGACGAAGATGACAATTGGCCAGATGTGGAGTAGGCGAAGCCCGTAATGAAGACAGACTTCCATATGTGCGATAGGTAATAACCAGTGGCCCGATTAAAGTTGTTGGGGGTTTTGATGATTTCAATGGCCTCACGGATTTTCCTGTTGAAAAATAAAAGGCATTGGCAATGATCGAACATTTCTCAAACAATATCTTATGGCCAATGTTGTGATGATGTTCTGCAATAGCGGAGTGTGAGAGAAGACCTGATTTAAAGCAACGTTCGTGATCACAGATACGTGTGTGTACTGAGCGATCACTTTCCCCCATGTTCATTAAACCACAAGAAGAAGGGATGCTCTAGACGCCCCTTGGTGACAAGGGCTGAGGCTTATCTTTTACTGAACGTAGCATCCGTGACATTTTTGGAAGGGGTTTGAAGATGGTTTTGATGTTATGGTTTTTGAGAATCCTACCCATGCGATCAGTAACTTGGCAAATGTAGAGCAAGAAGGCAGTAGCCTGGGGTGTACAGGTATTCTGAGGACTTCCAGGGTGTGAGGGGTGTAATTGTTTTTCGGCTACCTTCATAACATACCTTTTTTTTACCCATTCTTGATGAGATTGTCTTGGATATGGGCTAACTCGACATGAAGAGTGTTGGGTTGAGACGCTGTGATAGCACGATGAACGAGGAAATTAATTACGGAGAGCTCTTGTGCTGGATGATGATGTGAGTTGGCGTGAAGATACCTGTCTGTGTGTGTGGGTTTACGATAAATTGAGTGTGCAAGATGACCACTCGGTTTGCGGGTTCAATTTCCATGGTGAAGTTGATATCAGGGTGCTGATTATTGAGATGTTCTAGGAAAGAAGCAAGGCTATTATTTCTACCATGGGACCAGATAGTCGTTGTCAGATAATAGCTGGTATAAAGTCGCTAGCTTTTTTGTTTTTCTTCAGAAGGGTTTCGCCTGTGGCTTGGTTGACAAGTTGAGTTACCGTTCCCTTTTTCCTCTTGCTAAAACAGTTTCGCAGTTGGCGTGGTTGACAGGTTGAGCTACCGTGCTCTTTTAGTGTCCTTTTTTTTCCTGAAGAGGTCAACAATGACACGGTTCCGGCCCGGAAGACATTCAGTTAATAATATATGATGACTTTGACCAAATAAAAGTATTTATTTAAATTACAAATGATGTCATCTTGTCGAATAAAGACACTTAATACATTTTCTAAGTATACAGAATAAGTAAGTATTTTTTGTTGTTGACAGTTCCCGCTTATTTAGGAGACTGGAGTACGTCACGACGACTTGCGCAACGTAATTGGTGAGCGTTATTAGGTAACCTACCAAGTGATCGACGGAATTTATAATTAGAGCAGGCTGTGATATTTACCATAAAGTTGGCAACATAGGCTTGCAGCTTGAAATAAAAAAATTTAAATGTCAGAATTGAGACAGTGTCCAACCACAGGGCATAAAATAGCACCAATCGCAGCCTCCTCTAATTATGAATTCCGTTGATCATCTGATATACAGAGTGTCCGAAATCCAATCTAAACATACAAAAATTAGTGAGTGCAACAAGGAAGACATAAACAATATGGGTAGCACAACAAAGATAGAATGAAATCATGGCTAGGTAAATTTTTAAACTAAAGATCTCTCTCCAATAACAAGCAAGCAAGGAAAAACATCTGTCTTTAGATTGGATTTCGGACAATCTCTATAAGTTAATAGACTTTGGAGTGAGCATACTCTATGATTAGTGGATCAATTTCCAAATTTCAGCTTGGAGTTCGATGTTATGGAGCGACATGTCTACCGTCTTATAAACAGGTTTAGACAAACTGGCAGTATATTGAAGAGAAAACTTCCAGAAGGGCGCCTGTTCTTAGCCAGGAAGGTATTGAGGATATTTGTGATCGCATGGAAGTAAGCCCTAATAAATCAGTCAGAAAATTGAGCAGACAAGCCGATACATATTTTAAAATATTCTTACCGACAAAACCATTAACATTTTGTTAACAGGTTATGCCAGAGGGCTTTAAAAAGCAACTCCATTTTCATCCTTACAGGACAAGTAGCCTACGGTGCTAGCTTCAAAATAATTGGGAACACTTTGAGCATATGCTGTAACGATAAATAATATTTTATGAAATAACTAGTTTTTATTTAATACATTTCATCTTAATTTTGTTAATTGGAATTTGTAAGGGGCGCTGTTAATTATTTATGATTATTCAGTATAGAAGGATTATGTATATATAGGTAGTATGTCATCGTGATTTTATTGCGAAATTAACATAATTAAAGCTTGATATTACGTAAGTAAATTGCATAATAACAGTAACAGATGCCCAGTAAACAAACAAACAAAAAGATAATAACAAGAGCAAAATAACTTAAAGAAATGCTATTTAATTTTTTTTTTCTAAAATATCCACAATACATTTGAACATAGGATAAGCAACTGTGCACATATCATTTTTATCAGTTTCCACTGCATTTATACAATTCTGGAATTCTGCCTTGTCTATAGTTATGTTAAAGAATTTTTTTCCGATTAGTACAATAAAATCAAGATCTATCAATCCAGATTCGTTCATAAGGTACATTTTTAAGCTGATACATTTAAGATAACATTTTAGGTTATGACTGGCGCTATATATGGCCGAAGTCCAGTGGGAATCTATTTCTTCTAAAGTTGCACCTGATTCCTTTGAACATTCAGCATGGAGATTTTCACGTATTTTTTGTAGTGTTTCGTCCTAAAATTATGAATTAGTTTATAACTCAATATGAACTGGTATATTAATAATAGAAAACAGAAAGTATTAAAATTCAAAGATTTTAATCTCAATTCAGAAAAGATCTGAATATCCAATCAGAAAAGATTGAATTTCGAATAACAAAATTAGAATCTGAGTCTTTGAAATAAAATTAAACATAATGCTCAAATATTGCAATTTTCGTTCCTGAGTTTAAATTTAAAATTTGAATTTTTTTGAATGTCAAAATGCAGAAGCAATTCCAATGTTTGAAGAAGACTGCAAGTAGGATTCGCCAGATTTTATAATATACCTAAAGATAGATACAGAGCTCTAAAATTAAAATTTTTAGCTTAAATTTTGTAATATCACCTGAATCTTATGGTTAAGTCAAATATTTTTCAATAAGATTTCTGGGTGAATTGTAAACATGATATTTTATGTGTGTTCCACAAAAATTACAAAAAGTGAATGGAAAATTGTAGATTTTGACCATAATTTTGAAGATTGTAATGTGCAGCGAGTCTTTATTTTAAACTCTAAATTTCCAATTCTAATTCAGACCTAACAAATTGAATTAAAAACAAAAACTAGAACCAAACATCTGTATTTGTATTTATTTGAGATCTGACTCTTGAAAGAATTTGGAGCTTGCATTCGAACTGAATTTTTATTTCAGTCTTTTAGAAATTGGAAAGGCCAAAATTTTAATTCCCTTCAGAAAAATCTTTACGAAGTAACCACTGCATGAATACTCTTTTTTGTTTGTAACTCTAAGATTAAGTTTCGTAACTCAGTTAAGTGTAACATTTTCGCATTTATATGTTTAATAAAAAATAAAAAAATACCAAATCAGCAAACATACCTTTACTTCAAGTTGTTGTGAATAAAATATAAATAAAGATATCAACAGATATAAACTTTTGATGCACATTTTCCACAACGTATTTCAGTTTTACTTGGAAATAAATGACAATTAATACGTTTTGCAGGTATTTCACTGTTATTTATATACGATTACATTAAAAAAAATTTAGGAATGTAATAAATTACTCAAAAAGCTTGCATCAGTAATCACACTAGAATTCGGACAACCTTTTTGCTGTTGAATTTAGAATATAAACAAATTTTAATTTTTATGGATAACCTACAAACAAATTAGGTAATCTAATTTGGCTATTTAATCTGTAATTTTTTGTTTTGCTTTCATCACACAAAAAAACTTATAGCATAGTAAAGTACGAAACAAGATTATTTTGTAATTAATTCCGGAAGCGACTAAATGGTTTTTCGGTTTTTATTGAACACTGTTCACAAATAAATGCACAACGGAAAGCGTGGATATTGTGAATTAATTTAGGCATTTGAAAATTAAAAACGGATGTTTGCTTTCTAAATTGCACCGTCTAGCCTAGTTAGTCTAGTTACTTTAGAATAAAAAAAAATTCCACTTCTTTATTGGTTTTATTTAAAGAATTTTTGTGTTTGAAGAAGGTAGAGCGATAGTTAAGACACTATTTTATCTATAATTTGATAAAGAAGACGGCTATATTTGCAGTGTTGTCAAGTCGAAAAAATTTCTTAATGAGAAAATTGTTGAAGAGTCGTGGGACTTGTGGCATTACCATGATCTCTAATCTTTTAGCTTTAAAGGATAAAGGCCCTCTTGGATATTTTCATCCTTTAGTGTTTTTCAAAAAGAGTTAAGAAAAGTACCTTTTTCCAATTCCTCCACATAAAGTGGCATTTTAATGTGTCAAATCTAGTTATTAAAGCAACATTTTAATGTGAATAGTGGATAAAGTGTTGCTATAAACATTTTATTCACTCTTTCCATGACAACACTGTTGCTATAAACATTTTATTCACCCATTCCTTGACAACGTGATTAAACTACTTGTTTTAGAATAAAAACCATGGTGGCTTTAAGCTATTTTATTATTATAAAAACAATCGATTTCACAAAATTAACAATATATCGGATGTCAATGAAATCCTAGGCACACATATCTTTGTAGCTGTCAAAATGAAATTTGATGTTTGTAACACACTTTCAAAGCTGCATTATTTGACGCAGGAAACAAGTTGAGGTTAATTCCCTTCCCCGGAATTAACCTCAACTTTGTTATTTTAGATTTTATAGCGACCCTCTGTATATTTATACATTTTTGGAATCAGTATTTAATTTTACGTATGCTCATATCAAGTTTGAAATATTTTGACTACAAAGCACGAAGTACAATTAGTTAGGAGTGGGCACGGCCTACCGAAACGACGGGCAGTGGTGTCCGCGCTAAACAGTAAGCGATAGACAGAGAAGTCATCGAGAGAGATAGCGTAAGCGGTGCCTGAATACCTTGTATCCTATGCAGCACGCTTAGTATCTAAGGGATTAAATCATATTTCCACATAATAATTATTAATAATTTTACTGCCCCTCGAGAGAGAGTATAGGTAGAATTGTTTTTCGACAAAATTGGGGTAAAAGTGGGCCTTCTCACATCTATGACTTACCTACCAAATAATTATTCTAGGTACCGTAAAATGAGGTGAATAACAACACTTTTCAACAAACTCACTTGCATAACTCCTTTCAGAGTGAACTTTATCCTAAACTAATTTAGCGAAAAGTCTGATCATACCTTCTAGATTACTACCACAAAAATTGAAATTTATAACTTTTTGCAAAAGCACTTAAAAAAAATAAAATGTTCTCTGTTGCGATTCACCTTCCATTCCGTGTCAATCGCAAAAATGCATTTTTTAGGCGTGTATTGCGATTTATAACTCCTATGAGGTGAAACACAACAACTATAAAGTTTAAAAATTTTTTTTTGAGTCGTAAAACCATTTATATGCGTCAAACTCAGAAAAATCGTTTTATAACAAGCTTTTTTTAACTTTAAACTATTTATTTGCAACAAAATCATAAGAAAATAATAATAAATTCTTAATATATATGTATAGGTATAACAAATATTATTTTATAAAAAATATAATTTTCAATCAATTTGTCGTTGCGATTCACCCCAGTTTAGCCTGATTTTTGCAACCTTGAAATAAAACATTCGTACCTTTGCCAAATATAAAATTGTTTTGATAAAATCCAAAAATTACTTTACAGTAATGTTCAGAGCAGTCACTAATAACAACCAAAGTATTAAATTTTGATTACAAGTGTGTTAGATTACCAAAGTTTTTTCTGTATTTTAAAAACCGCGAAAATTAAAAAAATTTTCAATTTTTTTTTTCTCTGAAAAAAATTAAATTTAAAGAAATACAGTTTTAATATATGTAAAGCTTATAGTTTGAACTATCTATAAAAAAAAATTCCAAGCGTTAAATTTCATTAGACATTGTTTGGCGAATTTTTAAAAAACTTTCCAGAAAGTTGTTGTGATTCACCTGCTAGTTGCTATTCACCCCGTTTTACGGTATACTTACTAATAATATTTGTGCTCACATTCAGGCAAGAGGAAAAAGTTTCTTTTTAACAATAACTCAATAAATCAGTATTGTGCAAAACACATTTTATTAATAGAAAAAAAGAAAAAATAGTGAACAATAAAACTAGGTGCATACAGGGCACGAAGTATTATTATACTTATTATTACATTATTTACTAATAATACTTGGTGATACAGGGTCAATTCGAGTTATCTTCATGTTTTTTGTAACTTAGACAGTTTCTTTTTTTCTTTGAATAGCGATTTTTCTTTCTGGTCCTCACTTTTGAAATATTGCCTCATTCGCATTGATACAAAATAATGTAATGCATGTGATAAAACATCATTTTTATGTAGATCACATGCAAATTTGAAGTCGCTTATTAAAGTAATTGAGTCCTCAACTGTTTTTTGATAGACAGATTTTGAAGTAACATGCTTGAGAAAAGATGCTTCACATTTTTTAAACAAGTAAAATAATTCTAAGCAAGGATGAGTTAAACCTCCTTTTGTTTTCAAATTTGTCAGACTTGCGACAACGTTTTCAACAAACTTATCATCAACTTTTAAAGATGCTTTACACGTTTCACATGATGTACTTTTGGCCAATTTTCTGCACAAAAATCCCACTACATAATACAAAACACAATCGCCAATACTCGTTGAAACATTTTCATCAAGTTCGTTTTCAAACGTGCTATCATAAAGTTCACTATTATGTTCGTCTCCATTGACAATCTCTGCTAATTTTTCTTTTATCAACTCAATATTACTTCTTTGGTGTAATTTTTCGCAAAAAATGAGTTTGAAGTTTTTCATGTTTAAGGTTTCGGTGGTAAACTGAGTATCTACTGAACAATTTCCACGAACAGGTGGCTTAATTAATTTATAAGTGCTGAGCATTCTGTATAGCTGTAGAAAGGTCGCAAACGATGGATGGTCATTACAGCTTCCTGCCTGTCTTATAATTCCAAAAAATTGCTAAAAAATATTAAAAGTTGATACCTTATGTTTATTGGGAAATAAATGCATAATAAAACTCACTTCCAACTTATCCTGATTACATTTTGCAGTCAAGACATACCGAAAATTGCATTGATTTAATAAATAATCCACCAAATCTGTGATAGAGAGTAAAGTTACTCGAAGCCCTTCGGCTGTAGAAGATGACAAAAATTCATTCTTGTCAATTTGTTTTTCAACAAGAAGAGCTTCCCAATTATCAAGCCAAATTTGGAAATCAGTAATAATCTATAAAAACCAAACAATTAAGAATAATGTACTTATGTATAATATGACAAAGTCCTACACTTACATTTATATCATTACTAGCTTTTCTAATACCTTCACCAGGATACTTTCGATTCAAGCAGTCAAAAAGAGCATTTAATTTTTGCGTAAATTGTATAGTAACATCAGCTTGTTCTAAACCAACGACACCTCGATTTTTGTAAAAAGTTAAACCCTTTGCCATAGAGTTACTGAAGATCTAATTAAAGAAATCATCATGCACCCATATAACATAATTATTATAATTTTACGTACCTGGGTCGCCAACTTAACTCTCATCTTCAACATAGGGCTTGGATAAATATGGTCGTGTGTTATTCTGGGGCAAACTTTCAAATTGCCAGATAATTTTAAATCTTCATTATAGACGTATTTATAATAATTCCACTCCACTCTCCCTTCAGGAACCTAAATGAAAAAGACTCAACTGAGTACACTGATGTGGTAAAAATGGTGATGCAAAGTTAGTAAATCAAATAAGTAGGTAGTACTTAAAATTGTATCGAATGTTTCTTACCTGGATATATTTTTTTTCGTAAATTCTATTCCTTATACATTTAAACAAGTGAGGTACGTCCGAAATAAAATATAAATATCTCTTGTCATCAAATGGGTGAATGCATTTATTTTTGCATTTTTTATATTCTCCGCTAACATCAAACTCTTTCCACATTCTTCTATTAGTGCTAGCCCCATCGCAAATGGTTGCATCCACGATAGCACCAGCCTTCTCTAGCTCAATGATAATTTTTATTAACAAACAAGCCAGCAATTTACCTTTAGTAGCACCTTTACTTGCATAAACTGCTACAGGTTGAGCGTAATTATCACTGAGAGGGCAAAACATGAAAACTAGTGCGTGATCTGCAGTTTCGATTTTATCTGATTTCTCGGCTTGTTCACAATCATCACCAAAATCCACGATACCATGTAACTGCATTGTTTTTACGTTTACTTTCAAACTTTTGCGAACTGCCATTTCATCAAATAATAAAGTTCCATGACGTTGACACTCCTTTTTGGTCGCCAATTTTTGTTTAAAAGCTTCGAAAAATTTTTCGTCGAGACCACATTTCATGTTGACCATACTAAGATATCTTCTTATGGTGGACGAGGATGGCAAAGGCAGAATATTGTTATGGCTTAAAAGATTATAAGCAGCTGGACTTCTTATGTGCAGTAGTAAGCAATACAATAACCAATCTTCTGAATATCTTCTCGAGGTTGCACAAGAGTATTTACTCATTCGTACAATTTCTTTTATAAGAATTTTTTGAGGCTGCGGTATATTAGTATTATCAAGATCAATGGTCAACTTATTTTCATCCGTTTCTGCAATCTTGTTTTGCAATTGTTGTAATTCAGCTTTAAGTTTTTGGCATCTTATTTTTATTCTATACAGTCTTTTGTAGTTTCTGTTTCTGATTCGTCGTAAGTCATTTTTTTTTGTAGTATTATTTATGGTTTTCAGTCTTAATCTGTATTGTGGTTTTCTTAAACTTGTTATTTTCATTTTATTTTTCAGTGAAATGCAGTATTTACATTGTCTTAACGGATGATTCCTATTATCAATAATCAAAGGACACTTATTATGTCTCCATATTTCAAAAGATGTTATTGGTTTAGAACATTCACTATATATTTTGGATGGGGGGCATTTAGAGAAGTTGGGACCTCCTTCGCACACTTGAATTTCATCGAATTTTTTAACAATACTTTCAATATATTCGATGTTTATGTCAGTTGAAGAAACTAATTCCCCACTGAATAAATTTGTAGGGTTAATTTCAATATCAAAAATGAAAAATCTGATGTTCAAAGTACTATCGATGACACACTGCTTGCCCACTTTGGGCACATTGTTGACGGGATATAAAGTAAAAACGGTTAATAATTTATTATTGCCGTCGTTATTTTCAATTTTCTTTATTGTCCAATTCGAATCTGGCAATTTTACTGCAAGAAGGTTTGTCCATAGCTCGTTAAAAATGTTATTATCTAGAAGATTTAAAATTAATTAATTAACACCTATTTTCCAATACCTTCATAAAAGCATTTACTTGAATTCTCTTCGGTCGATAGTTGTGTGTGTATTTCATTATTTTCCAAATTTGAAGATGTAAGTGTTTCTTTTGGATTATGTATTTTACGTTTTTTATTTGGGACTTCATCATGTCTAACAAGAGCACGCCTTTTTGTTGTAATTTTTGTCAAATAATTAGGACACCCCGGAAAAATCGTAGGAACAGCGCCGTTTTTAAGACGTGGATGCAAAAGATTTATCTAACAATAAGTAAGAATAGGTAGTTTAAAGTTTAAAAAATCAGCACCTAAATATCAATTTTATTGTCATGTACTCACCGTTTGTAAACCATCTGTCCATTGGCGAACGATGGCATCACATTCAAAATGTTTTTCACAAACAAAATCTTTTTGGGATAGTTCCCTGTCTTTGCGTGGAATTGCTTTTCGCCACTTTAATAATAAAGTTTCATCACCTGGTACACGAAATAACGAACGTTTTTCTTTGCACGATCGATATCCAGTATCACAGTTCGGCACAAAACAACACCTTCCCATTATTTAATTTAATAAATTAATTTATCAGTAATCGTGGCCGAGCCGCACGTGCAAGTACCTCACGAATGCAAGTCGGCTCCTTGCACCGCTCATGGCACCGCTTACGCGTATTCTCTCTACACATCTCGCTCGCACACTCTACCACTTACGTCGGACAGGCTTGGATCGGCCGTAACCACTCCTAACTAATTATACTCCGTGCTACAAAGTAAATTTTTACAGAGAAATATTTATCTATATTGATATGATATCAACTGGGAACAATAATTTCGAATACAATTATTTATTAGATGACTAAAAAAATAAAGATTACTCAAATTAAAAGAATGCAGTTTTAAAAATAAAATTTGTTACAATAGCTAGATTAGAATTTAAGTATTAGCTGTCGAAATTGATTATTATTGTATATTGTTGCATTATATTTAGCTAGAGATATTATTGTTGTGGTAATGCATGAATGTGTTGAAAATATGAATGTTTATTTAAAAAAAGATGGAATTGAAAACACCAGAGAAACTGGGATGATAAGAAAAAACAAAATGACAAATAAGAAGATGATTTTTGAAATAAAAAGTGGAAGGATGTACAAGTAATTGCTCCTTCGAATTAAATTAAAATTGAATCTAAAACATCAAAACAATTTTGTTGATAATATTATTTAATAAAATATTAAGGCAGAAGAAGAATAAATAATATAATATTGAACTGGAAGTGCATTAAAATTGGATTTGGAATTGAGATTCAGTAATTAAGGTGAACATAAAGTGGATTAAGATTGGATAATTGAAGTGAATTGGATTTGGAGTTGAGGAGCGATATTCGAGGCGAACGGAGATTGGAGTTGGATTTAGAGTGGACGCAGAGTGAAAGAAAGATCGAATTGGCAAGTCCTGTACATAATTTGAAATTTGGGAATAGGTGTGAGTGTTGTTTTAAGTTTTTTAATAAAACTGTATTTTTTTGAAAATTTGTGAGTAATTTTTATTTGTGTTTTCGAATTTTGAATTTAAATCAATATTTCATATCAATATTTGAAACTGGCCTCTTTTGAAATTCAATTTAAGAAAATTGGCGAACCCTGAGAACGATCCAGACAGAGACTAAAGAGCATCTCAATCAAATTATGTTATATCAATAATTGTCGGCAAACGTATGGTTGTTAATTAAAACGTGGGCAATTATATCAATATATTAATCTAGAATGCCACGATCTGCGTAAAATGAAAGTCAGGAATTTTTAGAACTTCAACTGCAGCAAGCATGCCAGTTGCCAGTTGTTCTCTGCATTCCATTTGTATCAATTATTTTAAAACCCAGTGCCTAGATCAGGGGTGCTCAGACTTATACTGTCGGCGATCTACCACAGAAGTATTATTCGGCGAGCGATTGACTAGGTAGGAAAAAATATACACAGTTTAGATATTCCAGTCGAAAGTTACTGCGTGTTCTAGGCACTTCATAACGTAAGTGTTTATTAAATTATTTACGCGATCGACTTGAAAACTTTTCGCGATCGACTGTTTGAGCACCCCTGGCCTAGATTAAAATATCCAAAATTTCATTTTTCTGAATGGAGCGTTAATCCAAATTGAATTTGCAGATTAATGATACGTTATTGGCATCAATTAAATCCTCGAAAAGCACTGGTTTTTAACATCCTACACTCCCACCACAGTGCCAATTGCAAGAAGGTAATTCCCGAAAAATAATTGTTGGCCATGCTTATACACCATCGTCCCAAAAGAGATTCTTGAGAGATTTGGGGCACCAATTTTTCATTTTACGCAGGTCATGGCATTCTAGATCAATAAATAAATCTTTCTGCAAAAATTTACTTTGTGGTCCAAATGTTTCAAACTTGATATTAGCATGCGTGCGTAAAATGAAATATTGATTCCAAACATGTTTAGATATACATATAGGATGTACCATTTAAAATAACAAAGTTAAGGTTAATTCCGGCGGAACCGGAAGTGGCAGAAACTGGTGTTCTACGTCAAATAATGCACTTTTAAGAATAAAGACTGATTCAAAAGTAGATTCATCAAAGCGTTAAGTATGTTGCTTGAAACAAAATTAATTGAAAAATTTAACATCTCGAGTGGAGTAGATCCAAACGCCATTAATTTTTTGGCCATTTCGAAAATAAATCTCTGGTATGCACCGTTTTTGATGATCTGTAAAACCCATAATCTAAAATATGCAAAATAAATATTGTTTTCGTTTCATATGCTGTATTAAATTTTACGGATTTTACTACTTACGGTGTATGCAGAATAAGTTCCACTATAGTAAAACTGTTACTAATTAGAGTTTGTTCAAGTAGATGCTAAAAATTCGCAATTTTTTGCAGGTTATTTCAACAAATTATTACAGATCAGGCTTGAAAATGGACTTAAATCACATTAATAAATCAGATTTACTGCTAAAATTCTTAAAAAAACGTTTTAAGGCATATTAATATTAATTAAAAAAGTAGAGGTGCCCCAGGTTTCTTTGACACTCTAAAGGCAAACATTTAATTATTTTAGTCTGTTTATGTTAGTATGCCCGGAAATTTATGATCCGATTAAGAACGATAATTATACTTTTAAGGTAACTTTCTTTCACAAACAGCAGAAATTCAAAAGTTACATAAATGATAAATTTTGAAGAAATAAAAATATTTATTTCAATTCAAAATGAGCTTATCTTGTCAAATGGTGGCACTTAATGTATTTTCTAAATAGAAAGAATGAGTAATTGTTTCTTGTTGTTGACGACTCCAGTGTTTCGGTTCGTGATGGTCAAAAGTCGTTAGATTCAATATTCTAATCATGTATAATATATGAAGCTAAATCATCAGGTTTTACACTAAATCTTGAGATTTGGAAACAATGTTTGTTCATATGTTGAAAACATTAAACCATAAAGCAACGCTGGCAAAATTTACAAAATACAGCTAAAAATAAGTTAGAAGGTAGTATATTTTTACGTAAATGTGTATGAACTAGAGGTGTGTCGGTCGTGAACGATTCGTTCAAAAAGAACGAATCAGTACACTGAATCGAATGAATCGAGTCCTTACTTTCAAGTGAATCGATTCACTAATTCACTCGACTCGGCATCGAAGTCCGCGGACTGCGGAGCCGCCGTACTTTGAAGTGAATCGATTCACTCGACACGGTATCGAAGCCAGCGGAACCATCGGGTATTTTTATCACAAAGATTCAGCGTTCAATTCGTTCGAGTTTCGAGTTCTACGTAAAATTGACCAGTAATTATCTGATTTGATGGTGCAAAATTTGACAATGCGGTGGTTTTCCGTCTTCAAAGTAGATTCAAAATTTAATGTAAAATGGCAAATAAATAAATCAGTAATTATAATTCTCTTTTCTTGGCGTTGATTATTTAAATTAATTTATGTTTGGCAAATCATGCGTGAAACGTACATTTATGCCAGCGTTACGAAATACAACGGTGCGCTCGCTGTACAAAAATAAATCATATCTTTTATAACAATAAAGCTATGCAAGTAATTCTTTCACGAAAAACTTCTTCATTCTTTTCTACCCATTTCATACGATATAATTACCCAACTATGTGAAATAGTTTAAAAAGTACCTCGATGCTGAAATTTCGGCTACGCGTTTTGCGTATGCTTAGTTTAATGAATTTATGTAGCATTTGTTAATAACAATTTTGAGATAATTGTAGCAGCATCTGAATCTAGAAAGAATAAGCTTTACAACGGTTTAAAAATCATTGAGATATATTTACAAATAAGCTTGTATATGCGATGTAAACATAAAATTATTCAATTTTACATTTCTGAGTATTCAATACTGCTTCCTTTGTTAAGACTCGTTAGTTCACGTTAGTCTAAACAAAACGAGTGAATGAGTGAACCATTCAAGAACGAATCTTTGTGAACGAATCACTTGGAATGAATGATTCAAATGAATCGATTCACCAAAAAGAATCGAACTTCCCACCTCTAGCTATGAACCTACATGCAATTAAACGAACACTTTTGAAATTTAGGAGACTTTTCTACGTAGAAGTTTAATACTATTGTTTCAAGTTATATCCTATGGATTGGAAAATACTAGTTCGTCTATTCAGTGGGTTATATCTAAGTTTGTGGGTCTAAATATTTAGCTTATAGCAAGACGACAATCATAAACATTTAGCATTTAATTACCTGAATTATTGGAACTTGAAGTGAACCCAAACAGAAGTCGGTCGGGTTTATTTTTTATTGTGCCACATACCTGAAAGAAAGAGAAGTTCAAGATTACTAAAAATTCCACTTGACTTTTCACAGGATCAAACTCCAGACGCTTTGGTTTACAAGGCAACAACATCGAAATTGGTTAAATATTATATTTATTCCTAAGACGTTTGTTTGGTTTATGTAGTAAAAATGTTAACAATCAACTTTCTTTTATAACAGACTATAACGTTAGTTTAGAGCAAACTAAAATATAACAAATGGATATCAATTAGCCTAATCACTACTTAGAGTTTTTACCTGTCTTGAAACCCTGCAAGTGATGCTCTCGAATTTTTGACTTTCTAATAAATAAATCGAAAGTTTATAGAAATAAACAATACTACAGCTGCTTGTGAATTACATAATTGGTGAACATTATCAAGGTATCTTGGTTGTACCCTAGAAGGTAAATACAGCGTTATAATAAATGATTGTAGTCGAAGTAGGCGATGCCCGTGGTAATGAAATTTTGCCGCTTTATACAAACATAATAAAATTATAGTGCAGGGATTTTTGTAGTGATTTTTATTTTCAAAGTGAACTGTCGTATGTCATTTACTGTATCTACTGTGTTTTTGGATAGTTGCATTTTGTGTTAGTTTGCCTGTTGATTTCGCCCTTCCTTAAAAGTCTACGTAAATAAAATCAGTCTTTACTAAGACTACTGCTGATTCCAGAGTATTAATACGTAAGTGTAATTAAAGGCAGTCATAGAAATTTTAATAAACAAAAAGCAATAGTTTAGGTTTAAATTTGCATAATGATGTGCTCTTTAGAACAGAACACCTTTATTATTAAATCTTACTATCGAAACGGTGTATTAAATGAAGACGCGCAATGGATAAATTCTGTTTAAGCATGCAAAAATGCACATCTCGTTGCATTTCCAGGCGTAGATATTGAACAGGAAACTTTAATGGCTCATATTCGGAGAGTTGCGGACAGATTTGATAATAATGGGAACGTTTCCGAAGGGAAGTCGTCAGGACGACCTCAGGTTAATGAAGAAGTTGTTGAAGATTTAAGACAATGTATGGAACAAAGTCCTAAAAAATCTTTGTCAAGATTGTCTGCACAATCTGGTATACCATACAGCACTTAGCACTTGCCAGAAAATTCTAAAAAAGAAGAAGAAGATAACATCGGTTCAACAACTCAAACTAGCTGATTATCCGCGTCGTGTTGCATATAGCTAATGGTTTCAGCATCACATGAATGACAACAGAATTTTGGATTTGTCCTTCTTTTCTGATGAAGCATGGTTCCATCTATCTGGATATGTAAATTCTCCGAACTGCCGAATTTGGAGTACTGAAAATCCACACGCATTTGAAGAAACGCCTTTACATTCTGTGAAAGCGGGTGTGTGGTTAGCTGTATCAAGAAGAAGAATAATTGGACCAGTATTTTTTTAAGATACAATTAATGGAGTGAGGTACAGGAACAAATTTGGGAAGTTTTTATCAACCAGTTGGATAATGGGGAACAGCAATTTGACAATTTCCAGCATGATGGTGCTACACCCGTACCAGAATCTAGAATGGCCTGCTCGTTCCCCTGACCTCACTCCTTTGGATTGCTCGATATTTGGATGGTTGAAAGATAATATGTACAAACAACGCTTACAAAATGTTGAAGAATTAATTAATCAAATTGCACTATGTTGTTAAAACATCAATGACGTAATGTTACAGAACATTTTTTAAAATAAAAAAAGAAGAGTGGTGCTATTTTTACAGCAAAATGGAGAGCACTTTCTACGTCTATTGTAAATAAACATAAAGAATCATTATTGAATAAGTTTTGGATTATCTTTGTGTGTGTGTGTTTTAGTAATATGAATACATTATTAACTATGCATTAACAGTGAGTTCATTAATCAGAGTCTAGTGTGGATAAGTCTCGGATTTGTATCGATCATTCTTTAAACTAAAATTATTGTAAGAAAATGTTGATTTCGCTAAAAAATGATTTTAACTTTCTTACATAAATATTGAGTCGTTATGCAACCAATTTAATATTTGTGTGTAGAACAGTGCATATCCAATATAATTTGATTCATTATTTTTGTGGAACAGAAACAAGAAATTTTATATTTAGATTTACGGCTTACTTCGCCTACAATCATTTATAATGACGCTGTATAAAAGTAAAAATCTAAAAAGAAATAAATATGGTATTAGAAAATAAATTTGCATACATCTTGACGTGTTAACGGTTAAACAATTCAAAAAAGTTCCATTTGATACCGGCTCATTTGGTTCTAGAAGTAATTCAAAATACGTTTGTATGCCATCGAGTTTATATTTCTAGAACTAGCTATCAATAGCGCAGAATCTTGTACAGTGGCCATGTTAGAACAGTGGTCACTTGCTTGTAAATATCTTGCAACAGCAGTAGAAGACAAATGTGCAGAAGAAAATGATGAAGAATATTCGCTAAAGATGACTTCATAAAAGCAATTCATTACAAAACCTTATTTTATAGCGGCTTTTAAGTTTTACAACACCAAAAGTAAAGTAAGAAGAAGAATATTGAAATTATAATTGACACAACTGTTTATATTTTAGTAGAAAAGAAAAAAAACGATTTTTGCCAGGTGAAAATGAAAAACAAGTCAAAATTCTCTTTAGGCTTTTGTGCGTTTTTTTTTTCAGAAAGGTTTATTTTAATGAATTTTTATTCTGGCTTTACATATTATAATAGATTTCATGAAGGTCAGTCCATCGACTTTCTAGATATGAAGAGCGAATGTTCCCAAAATTTTAATGGATCTCAAATCATTACAAATAATGCGGAAAGTGTTGTAATTATCTAAAAACTTGAAGTTTGTTTAATAAATGAGCTATTTAGTAAAACAAGGAGCATTGTTCTTCTTTTGAGGATTCTTCAGAATTAGACTGTGAGTAATATTATATCTACTAATTTATGTGACTAGACCGAAAAATGACTAATTAGCGACCGAAATCCATATACTATGATGAATGAAATTTCAAAAGAAGTTATAAAAAAACTTATAAAAAGAATGCCAAGGTTAAGTCAAATTGTAAAGAAAACAAGATGAACCTTTTTAATAAAAAAATGTGTAGGTATTTAAAAATTTTCCTATTAACAAAGATGAAAAGATTTGTTTTCTATTTTGATAGTTTTAACCTTATAATAAAATTCTTATCAAATATTTTTGATATTAATATGTTTCCATTACCAACTAAGCTATGGGTATTTGGGAAAACGGTTGCGATCCCATACTTTTGGGCGGGAATGGACATCAAAGAGATGATGGCTTGAAAATCTTTGACTATAAAAAACGAATGCGCATTATCACTACCGATAACTCACCAAATTTTTAATGAATACAATATGAGTGTACATTTCTTTGCCACTTAAGATAAGTATACCATTACAAGATTTTCATCGCAATCGTTTACAATTTTTGCACACCACCATTCGCAGTACAAATATTTTGATTTTTTCGGTATTAATTTTACTTGAGCAACCTTAAATTCTTCTAAAATTTCTCTCGAATAAACGTGGACATCTTTCATATGTATTTCAAAAATTAGGATTACTTTTAAATAAACAATGACAACGTAAACAATTTATGCGGCAATCATAGCAACACAAACAACCCTCTTCGCTTACGCCATGATGACGTCACCATTTTACCCAAAATATAGTATTTTTAAAGTTAATTAAAGATATAAAACCTATATGTATAAAGACCAAGAAAAAAGTTTTGAAAAGAACATCTTTTCTAATTTGTTCTTGTGAGCTTCAACTGAATTTTGTTTGCTTATTAAAATTTTGTTTTTTCTTTGAAAATTTACTTCTATAACAATTTAGACAGATGTCAATGTCACAAAAATAATAAAAGTAAAGAACTTCGGATATTACTGTGAAATTCCACGGCAACTGCTATTCAAAGACTTTTTGGACATATTATAAATCTTGAGGATGGCAACTTAACGAAATACGTATTTGTTTTAATTAATATTTTTTTTATTTTTACAAGGTATTTGACGATGAATACCTTGCATTTAATAATTAATAGAGTCGATCTGTTAAAACTAGAATTGTTTCAAAATAATTGGGTTTCTTTAGGAGTCAATGTCAACTGTTTGACTTAAATTTTCTTGTACATTTTACAGACTTTTATCTATGTATAACAGAATTTACATACATTTATTCAGTAAGTCAAATGCTAGATTTTGTTAAGAGTAATTGTTAATAAGATGAGGTAACATCGATAGAGTTTAGTTATATAAACATATATAGTTAGATAAACACTGATGTAAAAATAAAAACAAATTATCGCATCAATAAGTGAATTTTACTAATCATCTAATTATCATATGGCAGCATATGACAATGGTTTCTGAGTTGCTGTCTATCATCATTTATACGCAGCCAACTAGTGCTACAAAATGAAAAATGAATGTAATCAAATTTTGAAGATGAGAAGACGAAACAGGTTTTCCTATTGTTCAAATTCAATGCCACCTTTGCTATAATAGAGCTATGGATTATTCCGTTACTAAAAAACTGTAACCATTGTTTTTAGTTTCCCCTGTCCTTTTTTTTAGAAAAAACACAAGAATTATACGTAAGTATATTTATAATTCAAATATTTGTTATGGTAATAATAAATGGGCACTTTTTGATAATTTAGTATAAATTTGTTACTTTTATCCAATAATTACAGTTTTAATCTGATTTAAATCGTTTAGTAAAATTAGCTGATTATTTTCATTATACTGAAATCAAATTAATATTCTGAATAAGTGGTAGGTAGTTGAAGGAAGTACAAAATCATATAAATTAGTTTTATATTACACAAAAATTACATTTTATACAAAATCAAGCCTTGAATTTAATAAAATGTTATTTAAACATACATTTAAAAGAGATTAAAAATATTTTGAAGCGGTTTATAACAAAAGTTAAGGAATTTTTTATTTTGCTTTTAAAATTGTTTGTTTGCATAAATAACTGCTGCAACGGTTTAGCTCTATATAAATAATTTCTGGTCGTTTTATCTTTCGTTGCTATCCATTTTTACGTTACTTTAGTGAAAATCTGAAATATGAAAGTTGTTTTGCTTCTATTGATTGCCATGTTTGTGGTATCTAAAGATGCATTTAAATTTGATGTAAGTATTTCGTTGTTTTAAGTAAAGTTTTACGGCGTTAAGTTAAGTAAAAAATTGAATTAAATATTTCACACATTTAGCATTGTTATTATGATTTTCTAAATAATGCAGTTAGGAACTTAGAAACTTCAATTTATTGACTTTTCAGAATTCTCGTTTTACTGCTAGAAATAGCCGATTTTATTGAACTATATCAGAAACTTCAATAACAATTTCATTTCAGGATACGACGCTGGAAAAACGTCATCAAGATGTAAACGCAGAATGCACTAAAGAATCAGGAGTTAACGCCGATGAACTTAAAACACAATGGTGGACCACACCTGACAAAGTCAGTCAAAATTTAAAATGTTACTATGGTTGTGTTTGTACGAAATACAATGTTATTGACAAATCTGGAACAACAAATATGGATGAACTGCAAAAATTGACACAAGCTTTGAATTTAGCTGTAAATTATGACGCGATGCAAAGCTGTATGAACGCCGATAACCCTAACAAAAATGATCCCTGTGAAATTGGTTTTTCTTTAGCGAAATGTATCCTTTCGAATATTAAAGCAAGAAAATAATTAAATAAGAAATAGCCTTCAGCTATAATTTTTGAAATGTTTATGCATGTGACATAACAAAGGAATAATAAATTACAAGAACTAACTGTTTTTCTTTTTACTAACGAAACCTGCTTTTGTTACCGGAGTATCTGATAAAGGAAAAAAATGTTGTTTGCCTTGTATAATATTATCTTAGCCCTTTCTTTGTCATGTACACAGGCTGAGTCAGTTCTTTGTAGCAGGACTTTAATAGTTGATACAAGATACAAGGCCCTTTGTTAAGAAGAAAAGTTCCAAAAAACATGGGCTGTAGTGTAGAACGCTTTGTTTGCATATTTTACGAGTTACCTATATTAAATACACACCTAACTAATTTTCCTGTTACAATTACTTTTATCTCAAAAACGCTGCATCTTGACAACAAGTGACAAGAGGGCTTTTTTTCAAACAAAACTGAATACTCCTTCATATTTTTTAAGTGATATTTAAAGATTTCAGTTGGTTAATATTGTTTTAATAAGAGCATTCATATATGCTACCCTCCTCTATCTACGGCAGTGGAAATATTAAACGGTAGATTTTAACGTTAAATTACTTGCACTCAAGTGTCAGGCTTTTGCGACAATATCACAATTTTATTTTGAACGGGAATTCTTGCATTAAAGAAAAATAAAGAAAAGTTTATTTCAACAACTTGTGTTTTCCAAAGGAAGTGTTCTGCGGCCCAAGTGTATAGGACTATTATACTACAATACTGACATAAAACACCCTGCGACTTCATCCAACTTTATTCAGTAAAGACTTCAAGCTATAGACCCCCAATAGAAACAGGCAACCCAGAACTACAATAGGGAAGGGTGGCTGTTGTGAACACGGTGGCCGTTGTGTCCTAGACTAATGTTGGCCTTCTGGAATATATTGTTAATATCTGTTTGACTGAGTGAGAAGTAGTGTGACAACAAATTTATTATGGGAGACTATAATATTAGGATCTTTTCACGCCGCTACAGCTTGCTTAGACGAACGCTAGTAATTCGGATTTTGAGGTACTTAATAGATAACGAGAGATGGAAGTAATACATAGGAGTACTTTACTCAAATTCAGGAAGAAGACGTAGCATATCTTAGTAACGCATTGATAATGATATGACAAGAAAGTATGGGTTAGCAAAGATGGAACCATACGGTAAAAAATGGTATTAAGAATTATTGTAAAACAAAACAAGAGGTACACGGACTGCTTCGACACTTGGCTGATTGTTACCGGATCACCGGCAACCGCTGGGATCCGCCCACGGACCAATCCCAGCGCGCCACGCTGCGTAATTCCCCAGGGCCCCTACGTCACGCCAAGGGATTCCCCAGAGTGCCTATGCTGCACTCTCGCTTCGTTGGTATAAATACGGGAGCCCAGACCAGCAGACTCACGCTTGTTTTTTCGTGCATCGGTCGTGTTCACCTCGTGTTCGCGCTTCGAAGCAGCAGTTGAGCCTAGCAGCAACTTCAACAGCAGTGCAGCCACAGCCAGCTACAGAGCCAAGCAGCGACTTCTACTGCAGTGCAGCCATCCTCGGCGGCCCAGCAGCGACTTCGACTGCAAAGCAGCCATCCGCCCTCGGCGGCCCAGCAGCGACTTCCACTGCAGAGCAGCCATCCGCCCTCGGCGGCTCAGCAGCGGAACAGCAACCATCCGTCAACAACAAAACGCCGTCAGGTTTGCCCCGGAGAGATCCGGTCAACCCATTGTTTCCCCATTTGTGTGTGTTCCTTTCCCGTAACCACCAACCCGAGCTTCACTCCGACCACTGAGCGCCCCTCAAGCCTCACTTGAGCGGCCCCCCAGCCCCAACGCCCTCCTTTTTAATTAATTTTGAGTTTTAAATTTAAATTTTGGATTTCAATTCAATTCATTTCAAGCTTGGTTCTAATTTTAAATTTTGAGTCTTTAATTTCTTGTTTTAAATTTAATTCGACTCTTAAAGTATCATTAACTTCAATTTTAAGTTTTAAATTTTGATTTTATTTCTAATTTGATTTTAATTCTAATTTCAATCTTTGTTTTATTCTGAACTTGTCAAATTGTTTTAAGTAAACTCCAAATCTTAAGCTACACCCCAGCTCTCTTCGCTAATCAACCCTCAAGCCTCACTTGAGCGGCTCCCGAGCCCCAACGCCCTCATTCTTAATTTCATTTTTGAATCTTAATTTAAATTTTTAATTCCTTGTTTTTAACTTAATTCTTGTTTGAGTCTTGAATTTAAATTTAGTGATTTTGAGTTATCCTTAATTTCAATTTCTGATTTTAACCTTTGACCTTCGAGTCTCAAGTTTTAATTTTGATTTTATCTTAATTTCAATCTTTGTCTTATCTTGAATTTGTATCTCAAATTGTTTTAAGTTAATTCTAAAGTTTACCCCAGCCCACCCCGTTCAACAACCCCTGATCCCCTCAGTTTAGAACCTCTGTGTTTTTGAATTTTTGTGTTTATTTTTGTGTTTATTTTGTGTTTACCCTGGTGTTTCCTGAATTTTTTTGTGTTTTCAAATTTTTGTGTTTTTTGACTTCCAACTTGACTTTCAACTTGACTTGACACCTGACGTCCCACCCCAACACTCCAGCAGTCCCCGATTTTTAATTTTGAAGTTGACTAATTTTGATTATAACTCTAATTTTGCTTTTTAAGCTTGCTTTTATTTAATATTTAATTTAATTTAATTTTTATATTTTTAAATTTCATTTTAAATTTCAATTTTGATTTTAATTTAATTCCATATTGAACCTTAATCTTAACTTTTGACTCCGATTTTTAACTTGACTTTTAACTTATTTTTGCTCCTAAAGCTTTGTCATATTTTTTATTTTTCAATTTTGATTTAATCGTAATTTAATTTAATATTAACTGTTGACTTCGAATATTAATTTGATTTTTGAATTCTTATTTTTCTTTAATCCTAAACTCCAATTTTACTTCCCCCACATCTAAGTTCTTCGACTCCCTCTGCCATGGGGTGCGTACGCTCCCCTGCAAAGGACTCCCCTACTTGTCCTGTCACCACCACCTGTCCCACCACCACCACAACCACCACCATCACCACTACCTCCACTTCCTCCACCACCACCACAACTTCCGCCACCACCACCACCATGTCATCCTCCGCAAACACCGCCACCTTTTCTACCATCGTCGCTTCACGACCCTCTCCCATTGGAACACGTTCCCGTACCAAGAAGGCCCCTAATCCCTCAGACGCCCCTAAACCCTCCACCTCCAAACCCACCACCTCTAAACCCGCTACCTCTAAACCCTCCACCTCCAAACCCTCCACCTCCAAACCTTCCACCCCCAAACCATCCACCACCAAACCTTCCATCCCTTCACTCCTTGACCTTCCACTAATTGCTCCACCACATCCAAGATCCAACGGCCACGACATGCCTCGTCTGTCCGCTCCTACTCCACCCCCTAGAACCCCATCCCCCGCCGCCGAATCCGAATCCGAATCAATCGGTCACTCGCCCTCTGACTGGCAGCTCGCTCCCGGTCAAAGGCGTAACCGCCGCGTCTCCTCCGACGCTTCCGAAACCTCCTCCACCGCCACCAACGGCCCCTTCAGGACCCTCTACGTTTCGGGACTCCCAAGGGAGTTCCGCTCGGCCAAGGCACTCTCCGGGGTGTTGAAAAACATTCCCGGTATGCTAGTTTCCGGCCTGAAAATCACCGCCACCGGCACTGCAGCCATTACCTCCCCAACTTCCGACCTCCGCGAGAAGCTTAAAGCTCTCTCGCACCACGTGGGGAAATCCCTCACCGTTTCTAGCCGGGATGGGCGTAACCCTCCCCCGGCACCTAAACCCAAAACTCCCTCCCTCTCGTGCGTCGTCAAGGGCGTCGAATCCGACGTCTCAGACGGCGACGTGAAGGGAGCCCTCACTGCCCAGGGTATCACCTACACCCACGTCTGTAGGATAATTTCCAGAAAAACAAACCGCCCCACTACCCTCTATCGTGTTATCACACATGAAGAGCGGTCTCTAGACCTTCTTTTTCACCAGGGCCTTTACATGTTTTATCATGTATACCCTGTGGAGCCATCCAAAACTCCGAAACCTTCACCCCTACAGTGCGGTAAGTGCCTGAGATTCGGGCACACCTCACTAGCCTGTCCCCAGGTCAGACCAACCTGCGGGATCTGTTCGTCCCCCACCCACGCGACGGGCGACTGTGCCCCCAACGCAGCTGTCAAGTGTGGCAACTGTGGAGGGAGCCACGCCGCCTTCTCGCGGTCTTGCCCCCGACGGCCAGCGGAAGCCACTTCTGATTCCTCCGCCGCCCCTCTCAAGACCCTTGACGGCAAGCTCTCGAGCAAGCCCCAAGGGCCGGGCACCCAAACCCTCATACGATTCCTCGTATCGTCCCTCCTCAACCTCTTCCCCACAAACCGTGACCAAACTATCCGAGTCCTGCGTCCCCTCGTGAAGCAGTTTTTCGATCTCCAGATCGCCGCCTCCTTCGGCGGGAACTGGCTTCACGTTTCCCTAACACCTTAAACGACACCCTTTTATGGATTTACGACTTTCTACAGTAAACTCCAACAGCTGTATGAGGAAAAAACCCCTCATACAGCATCTTCTAAATAACGACAGAATCCACATTCTTGGAATCTCTGACACCAAACTCAAAAATCACATGACTTTCACATTTCCCGGTTACCGAATCTGCAGACATGACGGAACCGGTATGTCCACCGGAGTTGCACTCATCACTGACAATAGGCTTCCAATCGAAGAATTCGACATTCCAGATGATTTTTCAAACCTCAATCTCTGCGGCGTGCAACTCCACAGCCCTCGAGGTATAGTACAGGTCTTCTGCATATACCTCAGACCCAACGACCACTTTCCCACGGACTTTTTCGACTGGATGGCGATGTTCCCGCGGGCGATTGTTATGGGCGACTTCAATGCCCGTCACACCGCCTTCGGGGACCACAACACCAATCACTTAGGGCTCGAGCTCGCCCAACAAATCCTACTGACAGACCTCTACCGTATTCCCAACAGGAAGCCAACTTTCATATCCCATCAGGGTACATCCATTATCGACCATATAATAATTACTGACCAATTAACACCATTTTTCGAGGATGAAGCTGTGATTGCCACAAGCATCGCAAGCGATCACCTACCACTGTTGGCTTCCTCGACGCTCATGGCCCCACCGGCCCCGAGATCCCGCACCAGAACGATCCGCGACTGGAATAACGCCCAATGGGCCGACTTCCAGGACGTGGTTCAACAACAAACTAACGAAATTCTCGAACCACAGACCGCCGCTGACATCGAAACAGCGGTGAATAGCCTGACGGCGGCCATTCAGGCCGCCGTCGAACAAACCGTACCGACTAAGACAGTAAAAACGTTCGGACCTCCCCTACCTCCAGCAGTCCTTGCCCTCATTAGGGAAAAGAGACGGATATACCGCCAATTTTGTCGCACTCGCGACCCTCAAGTACAAATGGAATACAACCGACTTAACGCCCTCATCCGACGTCAAACCATTCGCTTCCGAGAGGATAAATGGAACGACGCCATCGAAAAATTGGACTATAGGGACGGCGGTCGTTTCTGGCGTAAGCTTAAAGCGATCGTCGGCGACAAAACTAACCCGACCACACATCCCCTCAAGATAGACGACACACTCATTACTGACCCCCAAAGAAAGGCAGACATCTTCGCCGAAACTCTACAAAACGTTCATCAGGTCCCCCGCGACCCCCTCTTCAACGAGGAATTTCTTCAAGAGGCCGCGTTCCACATAAGGGAGGACCAACAAATTAGATTCCCCAGACTTATTCCTGCCCCAGACGCCATGCCAGACCATGACCTTCTTTCTCCTATCACAGTAGCGGAGACTACCGACGCCATTTCTATAAGAAAAAATTCTTCGCCCGGTGAAGACGGCATCACTCGCAAAGTCCTCAGAAACCTTCCTGAGGCCACCATCAACTTTGTAACACTTCTCTTCAATCTCTGCCTACGCTCCGGGCACTTCCCGACTGCATGGAAGACAGCCAACGTCATCATGCTGCCCAAACCAAACAAAGATCCACAAAACCCCAACTCCTACCGACCTATCTCCCTACTAAACAGTATAGGTAAAATCTACGAGCGCATCCTGGCTACACGACTTCGCGGACACCTGGAAGAAAACAACGTCATTCCGCCATTCCAGCGCGGCTTCCAGCCCGGTAAGGGCACCCAAGACCTGCTCTGCCGCCTGCACTTGGACGCCTCCGTTGCCCTGAATGCCGGCCACTGCACGGTGGCCGTCATGCTGGACATAGAGAGGGCGTTCGATGGCATTTGGCACCACGGTCTCCTTGGCAAACTTCTACAACAAAACATTCCGCCACAATTTGTAAGAATTATCCGAGCGTACTTGGGTAGGCGCCAGCACCGAGTCCGGGTGGGGGGAAGCTTTTCGCGTCCCTTCACTCCGGCCGCGGGCGTCCCCCAAGGTTCAATTCTAGCTCCACTCCTCTTTATTTTCTATTGCCACGACATCCCCAGACCACGACATCCAACAGCGCACATCGCGCAATACGCGGACGATACGATCCTATGGGCCTCAGGTACTTCAGCTCAACGCGCCTCCAGGGCCCTCTCCAACGCCATCACCGAGCTCGAGGGCTGGTGCCAACGTTGGAGAGTCAAACCCAACCCGGCGAAAACACAGACGATCCTTTTCCATCACCCCAGAAAAAGCCTCAACCGCAACTTTGATCCCCGCAACGTCCAACTCACCCTGTGGGGTAACCGCCTCCGGCTCTCACCACTCGTCACATATCTCGGTGTGGCGTTCTCGTCCACCTTGACCTGGACGGAGGAGGTCCGGCGGGTGCTCGACAGGGTGCAGCGGCGTGCTGCCATAATTTCGAAACTTCGCGCAACCTCCGGGGCTGTCACCCCAACACCCTCACAAATACCTACAAGACGTACATCAGGCCAATAATCGAATACCGATCATCCAACTTTTCTACGCTTCCACAGAGCCTCATCAACAAACTTGCCCAGAAGGAAAGGGCAATCTGCCGTCGCGCTCTTCGCCTGGACCGACGCCACCCATCAGAAGAGGTTTGCGGCCTCGCAAATATCCAGCCAATCCAGGCACGACTATCCTCCCTCCGTGGTCGCGTCGTCGGCCGCGCAGTGACTCAAGACCGAGAAGATATCCTGACAATGCTCCGCACCAGACCACCACGCAACCGCCATCCCATACTAAAACTCCAACATCCAACCGCCATTTTTCTACGGGACGCCGAGAATCTCCCAGCCGACCTGGAAGAGATCCTCGACAACACCCCGCTCATCTTCCTTCAAAATACCCACCACTAATCACTTCCACAGAACAAACTTCTGGAAAAACCGTTCCACACGAACCAACCACATCCAACACCCTCCAATCGAGCCTCCCCTAAACGCTGATATGTTCTATGCTTATGTTTCAGATCTCTTGCCGTCGCTGACGTTGCCTGTGTAGTGCCAGCGGGTATCCTTGCCTTCCAACCGGCTTGCGGCCGTTTTCTTTCGTGCATGCCATAACTGCGACTGTTCCCCAACAATCAATCCAATCCAGGCTGCAGAAAGCACAAGCTTTAAATCAGCCGTGGTCGTGAGGGGAAACATTGTGGGCCCTTCGGGCCCGTAGTGCTCCCATTCACGATCAAAACTTCCTTGATTTCATTCATTCATTCATTCCAGCAGACTGCACTTGGTCTCCATCTGCCCAGCCGTCAAGTCGATAGTCGCTGACTATCCGAAGTCCCGAGCTTCTTCCGATCCGCCAGTGACGTCCGTCGCCAGCCGCCGATCGTTCCTACGTTTGACGTCCGTCAACGTACACCGCCGCTTCCGAGACACGCCGCCGACGTCCGTCGCCCGTCTCCAGCCGATAGTTGGAAACTATCGAGATCAAAGAATTCCTTACGTCGAATCATCGCTACGTCCGCCGAGACGCCGACCGTATCCGGTCCGCCAACAACGTCCATCGCCAGCCGCCGCTCACTGCCAGGTCCGACGCCGCCCACGTGCCCGCCTTCCCAGACACGCCGCCGACGTCCGTCGCCCGTCGTCTGCAACCGCCACGCCTGGCCTCCGTCCACGTGCCCCTGTGTCCGAACCACGCCGCCGACGCCCGCCGTCTCAACCACCACGTCCGACGCCCGTCAACGTGTACCACCGCCGAGACACGCCGCCGACGTCCGTCGCCCGTCGTCTCCAGCCGCCACGTTTGACGTCCGTCAACGTGCGCTTCTTACCAGACACGCCGCCGATAGTTGCTAACCATCGCCTTCCGGAATTCCTTAAATCGAATTGCCGCCACGTTCGCCGAGAGGTCGGCCCTATCCCATCCGCCAGCGACGTCCGTCGCCGATCGCTTCCGCGTCTGGCATCCGCCATCCGCCCGACTTCCGTAACGCGTCTTCCTGACGCCACCGACGTGCGTCGCCGCCGTCCCCAGCCGCCCGTCCAGGCACGCCAGTGGCATCCGCCGCCGAGCCAACCCACGCCTGACGTCCGTCAGCGGGTTCCGTCGTACATACCCATATCTGAACTTGTATATAAATAATTGTATGTTTGTAAATATATATTCTTAATCCCCCTTCAAGCGTCTTTCTTCGTTGCCCCGCAACCGCGGTGGTAACATGATTGTTACCTGATGCACGACCGCGACCAATCGCTATCATTGTGCCAGCAGACCCCGCCCACTGGACTACGTCACCTCGCTTAATTTCCCAAGCAACTACGTCACGCCGGGTATTTCCCAAGCAGCTACATCACACAAAGGAGAATTTCCATAAGACCTATCTGGCACAGATATAAATACAGGAACCAAACCAGCAACACGATCTGTTCCTACCTTTCCGTCGAGAAGACCACATCATCACCTGAAAACCTTCATCTTCAATCGAGCCGTCCAGCGTCCGCTGCCTCCGCTCGAGCTCCATAGGTCCAGTGTCCGCTGCCTATCCGTACCTAGCGCTGCTAGTGTCTTCCACCAACGACCATCCCGGTTTCACGTAAGCAACCTTGGACACTTAGTGATCGTGCCAATGTACTAACTCAAACTATAGTTCTGCCTGTGCCTTTCTATATCTGTGTACCCGTTTCTATATTTGTGTAACCGTTTTTATATCTGTGTAACCATTTTTGTGTCTGTGTACCATTCTATATTTGTGTAACCGTTTTTATATCTGTGTAACCATTTTTGTGTCTGTGTACCATTCTATATCCGTGTACCCATTTCTATATCTGTGTACCCATTTCTATATTTGCGTAACCGTTTTTATATCTGTGTAACCATTTTTTTGTATTTGTGTATATATCTTTTGCATACACCGCTTCGCGGTGACTGCCACCTTCTAGTGTTTACTGTGCATTGACATTCTGACATTATTTCCTTGTGTATGTATATATTGTATTGACTAACTTTGTTGTGTATTTATTATATTGACTAACTGTGTTGTGTATATATTGTGTTCTTCCTGTACTGTACTGTATATGTGTGTGTAAGTGTTGTGTAACAAACATTAACGGTCCATACAACATTGTGTGTGCCTACTCATCCCGTTCGAACACGAACGGCCCGTGTCCACCGCCGGCACCCGACGCCGAGTGGTAACATGATGTGAACGCAAATTCCGTTAAACTTTCTATACAACCTACAGACTCAATAATTAACTTGAAGCAATTCTCGATATGAAAATACATAAATAATTGTAATAGAATTTGTCCTACGAGGCCGATTTTTTATTTTAAAATTCTGAAAATCGTATATTTAATTTAATTAATTTTTACGTCGTCCTTTTTATATCGAAAAAGAAACAAAAATTCAAAAAAGGCCAAGGACAAATTTGATTCGTATTAGGGATAGATTGAGGACCTTAGAAAAGTTACAAATTCTTTTTTTTGCATTTTGACGAAAAAAGTGGACTTTTTTTATTAAAAAATCATAAAGAAAGCAACACTTTTTCTAACTATTTAATTTTACATTTTGCATTAAGGGGGGGTTTTAGTAGCATGTTTACGCGCGGAAAATTGAGTAATTTTAAAATAACGGTACGCTTAAATAATGACAGTTGAAAAGAAGGACGGGTATGAATTAAAATTTTTGGACCTTTCCTTCATACTCTACAAGGCCAGAACGACCAATTTTAATATAGTAATTAAATTATGGCCTATTATAAAAAACTTACGAAAAGGGACTTGCACAAGACATCCATCAAGAATGTATTGATTTTCGCCTGTAGCGGGGTGGGTTTCAATATTACCTTCCTATGCATGTATCGACCGTTTTGCAAATTTGTATAATTTAGGCGTGATCTTTATTTAACTCTAGAAAAAATTTCGTATAAATTTTTAAAAACTGATTAAAGATAGGCAATCCAACATTCACCGACTCTGTCAATGTCACTGTCAATGTTTACAAAGAGGTTTAAGAGATTAAAAATCGGTATTCGCAAATACTTATATTTAATTACGAGTTTCAGAAAGACGCCTAAATTAATGGGCGCTTTAATTAACATACTTTGATACTACGTTTTGTGAAAGTTAATAAGATAAGTAATAATTAAAACACTTTAGGGATGAGTAATTTGCGTTTTGCCAAACACTCTAAAGCTTTGGTTTCCTAGGAAGCGGTGCCGTCATTTAACGGCCGTAAAAATACGGTGGGTGACAAGACGCACCGCCAAAAAACGTTGCTGAACTGATTCGTACCATACTGGCTCAGCGCTTCAGATGAGACGACACCGCTCTATTACATTGGGTGTGCGCTACCGCTCTTTTGAAAAACACTTCGCTTAAAATACACGATACCGTTTTTCGTGATGTCACCCACCGTATTTTTACAACCGTTAAATGACGGCACCGCTTCCTAGGAAACCAAAGCTTAAGCACTCTGCACCATTTGGTTCACCGCTTCTAGGCTGTTTTTAAGTTAGGCAACCCAAGATACTTCAAAACGAAAAATATTTTAACTAAAATCCACCCTTAAGTAAAAGGCGGATTTATGCAGCCATTTTCATTTACATTTATTTTTAATTTAATTTTAATTTAATTTTCATTTATCATTTTTTAAATGTCCCAATTCATGCAAACAAAATAATAAATGAAAATGAACGCATACCCACATATGAAAATACGCTGACAGATGATGAATGTCATAACGACATAACCCCAATTTTCGCTGGAATAAAATTCTAATTAGCTCAATTAGAACTGAATCGTTGATTTCAGACATTTTAAAGATAATACATGGATAATACAACCCAAATAATACACAATAACAACCACCTGATCAAGTTCTTGTCGTTGTCATACCGTACACGCATGTGTCATTTATAATTTTAATTTAAAAGATAAAAGTTGGTCATCTTATAAATTAAATGAGAATGAAAGATAAATGAAAACGTAAATGAGAATGGTGTATGCATGGTTACATTGGTTTACATACATTCATCTTTTAAATTAAATTAAAATTAAATTAAAATTAAATGAAAATGGTTGCATAAATCCGCCTTTTAGTATGCTTTAAATAAAATATTGTAAATTGTCAGTTTGACAACTGTAAATTCTCAAATCCTTTTTATCCTATTTTGAGGGATTTAAGATGTCAAAATGCAAAAAAATATTGTGTACAACTCGTATGAAAGCATCTTTTTTTCATTCGTTTGATTAATGCAGTCCGGCTTGGCCGTCGGGCATCAAACTTCCAACTCATGAAAAAAAGTATTGCTTTCATTACTAGTTGTACAAATAACTATTTACGAGTACAATTTGTAGAGAAAGTGTTTTATCATGTAATATTTTCTTCGAGTGTATATGCAACCAAAATATCTCAGATAATCGGCTTAAAATGATTGACAGCTCTTTGTGATTTTAACACTACTTCTCATATTAAAAACTTGAAAAGGGAAGGATTTAGTAACACAACCAATAAAACTCCTTACCTGTTGTAAACATTTCTTATTTTTGGTTACAGAAAATAATTTCATACAAAAAAGTAGGTATGTTGCGAGAGCTATAACTAGTTCGTAAATCCCAAATACATTTAGTCAAAATGAAACCTATACACAATGAAAAAAGTTTTGCATCCGTAGTAGCTCAATTATATTTATTGTAACTATCAAATTGCAGTTTAGAAACCGTTTGTAAAATTCCCTGATTTTTTAAAAACTTTTCTGGTTGACATGCGCATACGATTTACTTAGAAGGCGTGTCGAGTGTTTTAGGGTATGTTGTAGTGTTTTTGTATATCACTAGTAGTTTCGAGGTTAATTATTATTGAAAAGACAGTTTTTAAACTTTAAGAAAATATTTAAAATGTGTTCCATCAGGAAATAATCGCCAACTAGTTACCAACTTTTAATAGTTTACAACCAATTGATATAAAGTCACCAAACCATTTGTGATTTGCTGCAGGAACAAACCTAATATTTATTCCTTTATATGTAACTAAAGTAATAACAAAATAATAATATATGTAGTTCATAACAGAACTAATTAAAAAATACATTTAATGATGCAAAATCAACACCAAAACGAAACTCATACAGCACTCTAAAATATAACTAAAGTCAAAACTAATCAATCAGTCAAATATTTTTCCGACGACCACTATGAAAAATGACTCATTTCACAAATTTTCTTAAAATTTAAAAACTGCGTTCCATCAGGAAATAATCGCCAACTAGTTACCAACTTTTAATAGTTTGCAACCAATTGATATAAAGTCACCAAACCGTTTGTGATTTGCTGCAGGAACAAACCTAACATTTATTCCTTTATATGTAACTAAAGTAATAACAAAATAATAATATATGTCTTTCTTAACAGAAATAATTAAAAAATACATTTAATGATGCAAAATCAACACCAAAACGAAACTCATACAGCACTCTAAAATATAGCTAAAGTCAAAACTAATCAATCAGTCAAATATTTTTCCGACGACCACTATGAAAAATGACTCACTTCACACGGTTTACTAGTATTGAAAATAACAAATTTCGCATAGCAACGAAACTGTGTGAAATGCCCGTGTGCAAAACTTTGCACACGCTAAACCACACAAAGCAGTCGGCGGGCGACGTCAAAAGTCGTCATTTGTTAAAAAATAAATATTTAAAACGTCAAAGTGTTGCAAGTGTGGTGCTGGCTCAAATTTTTTTAAATGAAAAATTGGAAGAATGGTCGTCGGAAAAGTATAGTGTAAAACACGTGCTGAAAGGATATTTCACACTCGTGTGATTAAGCCACTCGCCAGAGGCTCGTGGCTCAACTTTCACACTCGTGTGAAATATTCAACTTTCAGCACTAGTTATACAATATACTATTGTAGGCAGTTCTTTGTTATTTTTAGCTACTTCTAGGCGTTTTGGGACAGATTTCACTAATTTTTCGCAAAAAGAAAGATGAATTTCTTTAAATTTTTCGAAAAGTACCTTTTTTAAGTCGGCTTTATTTGAAATTGATCGTTTTCTAATTGCAGACTCCAAGTAGCAATTGTGTAAAAGCCAGCTTCTAACAACTTCTACTTTATGCTTAGGGTTTGTCTTGCTAGAAGTTGAAAGAATCTAAAACCCCAACTTTTCAGCACTTTGCTTTAAATTTGTTTTCAAAATATTCAAATAAACATCTTTATTCACAATGCCGTCTACAAAGTGTAAATTTCCTACACCGGCTGCTGCCATGCAGTCCCACACCGTGTTTTACTATCCTACTTGCCAACTCCTGGTTAGGTTTTCTCCAAACAGTAACCCTTCCGTCAGAACCCACGAGATTGAATTTACTTTCATCGCCAAATAAAATATTTTTCCATAAGCCAAAATCTTTAGAAGCAAACTCTTGTGCATATTTTCGTCTTTTTACTAAATAAATACCCAACGTCATTAATAGAATAGAAAACTATTGTAAATAAGGAATGCATTGTTTACCAACAAATACTTTGTCGTTGCTTAGCTGTCGATCCAACAGAGAAAAAATATTCCACTCCGTAAAACCCAAATTGTGTGTCCTTCAAAGGCCACTTTAGGGGATCTATTTAGAATTTGCATTGTTCCTAGCATATTTAATAGCGGGTCCCTTAATATTCTGAGAGTTATTTTAAATACCCTTTTATCTATCAGATTAATTAATTTACTCTATCTCTCGGTATTCAATCTTGCGATTGGTTTGCGGCCATTAATTTACTACAAAACATTATTTTGATCCATCATCCCTAGAAAACTTTTTATTACAATAAAACTATATGTTCCTTAAATTTTAATTCAATGAATACCGTGGCACGTACAGGAATAATCACTTGTGTAGTGAAAGCTTAGATTAACGCTTTGACGGTCTAATTTCAACAAGTCAAATGTCTCTGTCATTTATATTAATTTAATAGAGTTTTAAACACAGTAATAATGATCGCATGTGGAATTTGGTTACCTTTTTATTATTCTAGAAGCTCAATCGAGGAAATTAATTTGAACTCCACTAGTAAAGAATCTATTTTTTATTGTAAATAACTTAACGAATTTTTATCTAATAAGTTTTTTTGTATAAATAAGTATCTAGACTAAAAAGATGACAAAGTTAGGTTTTGAAAATTCAGTAATAATAATAAATTGTGTCCCACTTTTTTTATATCTGATTTTTAGAGAGGCCTCGGCCGTATGTAATTTTGATTCAAATTATTAATTATAGAAAGACGTGTATACTTTATTACGAGTAATGTATTTGCTACAAAGTTTTAAAAATATGAGGAACTACAGAAAAATCTGGGATTTAGTTAAAAGAATTTTAAAGCAACTGTTAATCCTATAAGTACATGTTTGCAAACAGGTAAAGCCCAAGCTGGTTTAAGAATATGAAGGCAATTTCTTGGAAGGTTTTAGTAAGTCGGGTTGCCTATTTAAATTCGACTTAGGCGCAGCACGATTTTTTGCTGATTTCTGTCAGCAGTCCGGAGTCTATTCCTGCCCTGCCAACTATCTTCGCACTTTTCTGACTGATCGACAAAATTTGCTAGCCTATCAACGGACCAAAAAATAAAAGGCAAGTCTAAAAAATGGACCGCATTACAACGTTCTGAGTTTTTGGCATCCTTGAGTTTAAGCTTACTTTACGGTGTTTAAAGAGATCACGGGAAAGAATTGTCTGCTGCTAAGAAATGTACTTCATTTTATGTTTCTTCCTTGCGCAAATACTCCTTAAAATTAGGGGAATAAACAAGTTAAGAGCCTATCTGATTTTGATTACCAAGTAAAACGCTACAATTGGCCACGAGAAACTTCAAAAGTTTGAAGCCACGAAGCGATTAATTTTCAATGTACGGGGCATTTAATGGTGAAATTTTTAAATTAATTAAATATGTCTATTGGAAAAATCTTTGAGGTCAATTTAGAAAATAAAAATTTGCAGCCCTACGTTTCGTGTTTAGAACAATATTTCATAGCGAACAGTGTTGACGATAAAAGTACCTGTTTTTTTAGCCCTGGTAGGTGACCCAATCTATAATTCACAAGAGCTAAGTTACAAGCGACTTGTAAAACTCGTAAAAAATCACCTCAACCGCAAACCGTCAGTTATTGCAGAGCATTATAAATTCCGTAAGCGTAAACAAAAAGCAAGTGAGTCAATTGCGGAACATGTGATTAGTTTAAAGAGACTGGCTAGCACGTACGACTTTGGAATCAACTTGGATGAAAATCCTTGTGATCGGTTGCATATGGTCTCAAAAATTAAACCATCATCCAGCGACCTTTCATGGAAAAAGGGGAAACTTTGATATCTCTGAAAGATTCCGCATTCGATATCAGTAATGAAGCGGGTGAGAAAGATGCTGTTGCGGTGGAGGCCGGCGGAAATGGTTCACAGTCAGTCCAAATAATGTAACCAGTGCGGACATCTAAAGCATCGCAATCAACATTCAAAACGGAACTTTGGTGAAAGAATATGTGCATGTATAGTGGAACAAAAAAAATCCCATATCCGAGTGTTACTCCCTTGTTAGTAAATACTCTAAATGTAAGAGGAAGGGCCATTTGTGATATACATATGTGTAATATTATGTATGTTGTCACGTGCCAAATGCACACTACGACATTGAATTGGGGATGTCAAATCCGGAATGCACTCGGCTAGACTGCAGTGAAGATGGGTGGTTCGTATCGCTAAAATAGTACTTAGTAACACTTAAAAAGGATGGTCGTAAACTGTAGATAGGGCGCCACCATGACTAAAATCACCCAAAGATCTAAAATGAGGAAACCCATCATGGAAGATTCCCTAGGGATCGGAGAAAAAGGGGCTTTCGTTAAAGCTGCAACCTGCGCAAGATGTGACTTACCTTGCTACTGAAATTACTCTACTTTACTGCAATGCTCGAACTTGTAAGCAGGCTAACACTTTATGTATAAATCTTATACAGAACACTGAAACACAAAAGGTGATCGGGAAAACACTGAACGCAATTAACAAGGCAAACTAAATTGACAATGAATATTTAATTAATCAAAGGCAGACATGAACACAAAAAACATTACACAAAAGACATCAAAAATGCTACGTTAAAACACAAATAAAAAAAAACAAGTTACGCTTACTTTAAGGGAATGAGAATTAAGGGTGCTATATTTACGTTACTTAAAGCAAAGATATTCTCAAACTTAGCCCCTGTAACTCCAAACAAAGAATAGGAAGACACAAATAATAATACATTAACAGATTAACAATAGGCACCAATAAATTTTACATGCAACACAATACAAAACAACATCTTAGACTTCACCACAACTTGAGCACAAAAAGTCTTTATGTTACCAACATAAAATGAAACAACCAGCCAACTGAATTGCCAGGGCCCTCAAATTGCAATGTGACCAATGGATCCGCCCAAGGCGAGGTTCACAAATGCCTGCACCACTTGCCACTGGATAAAACAGATAAACTAGATATCGGCAATTACTTTAAAAGTTGCACGTTGAAACACAAAAATCAATTCAAATACAAAGAGTGGTACTTCTTTACTTCAAAACAAAACGAAGAACATTAACACCAAAGGGCCTGCGAGCAAGAGGCAATCGTAAAAGTCATACTGCCGTTAAACACATAAAAACACGAAGAAAACAGGAGCAGTATAGAGACGGTAAAAATTACCTGCCAGATGTTGGTCAGGGAGCGACGTGAAACTGGACGGGATTTTCCTTCGAAGACGGGTACAGGAACAAAACGAAGAGTAATCCTCAAGGGGATGGGTTTGCTGAATCCCTCACGAGGAGGAAATCGTGCAGACGGCACGGCAACACTGCCACAAAACTTTCTCACACACGAGTCTATTTCTTTCCAAGATTATTTGGCATTCATTAAGTGGATCCGACTAAATCGATTATGTGATTCCTCCACGAGGAAATCACCGGTAGTGGAAGCCTTCCTGGTTAATTGTAAGAACCCACCCTTAACTATGATAAATACGGAACCGCGTCTCAGAAGACGTCCAGCATAGTTGGTTAACTGTCACGCACTGAAGCAACAAGGGGGAGGTGAAATTTACAAACGGCGTTACTGACGTAGCCTCGCGTCCAGGGGAATTCCCGGAAACATGCGCGAGAAGCTGTATTAACTGGAATAAGATGAAATCAGCGTCGCCAACATGCACGTAAAATTTAGGTCACCTTAGAATTTGGACAAAGAAAATGTTTCACAACGATGCAATTTTAAATGTGACTTTGAAAACTTCGCAGAATTACAATGCAGAACGTGCCAAATTAAGTTAACCTTAATTGTCCTCCAGACATAATGAAATCAACTGTAGCAAATATGAAATAATCGACAAGAAATTTAAATTAAGGAACAGGACCGTACTGAAAAATCTTAATAATAATTTAAAATTACTGAAAAATTGCAAAATAACACGGGATTGTAAAATCACGTGACAATGTATTTGTAAAATACAAGAAAATTCTTCAATACAATGTTGATCCTGATTCTGAATCTGAAGATTGTAACTGTCTTTTTCAATTGGAGAAATTATGAAGCATTTATTAGTCCACGCAATTATCGAGAATAAATAGCTTAATATGAAATTAGAGACAGGATCTGGAATTTCTGTAAATTCTTCGGTATAGTATACAGCAAATATTTTTTAAAGAATATTTTACGTAATTCAGATTTAAAGCTAAAAATTTATACTGGAGAAAATATTACTCCAAAAAGGTAAAATTTTTGTTAGTGTTAAATATCAAAAGTGGTTTGCCCTTTACAGGGCGTTGTCGCCTTCTCTCCATATATTATGCCTGTGGTGTGTGTGTATCAAGTAGCCTACAGACTTAGGGGACCTGCAGCTTAACGTGGGCTCCGAACCACGGAAGTGCTCACACTTCTACTCCAGAGAGGACTTACTGGGCCGAGGTACCTCGGTGGTTTGCCATTGCCTTCCGTGGGAAGAGGTCGGATGTATTCGGTGTATATGTGGCTCTGGGAATCGAACCCGAGCCAGTGTCAGTGGTCAGACGCATCGAATATAATAGAAAACAGTTTTAAGGGTGGCGAGGGATTTTAATCCTTTTTACACGACTTGTTAATTAGGGAATCATCTAACGAGGTTTAACACGTTCGCTGCCAAGGGCGTGCTAGCGAGCCATAGTGGTATGCTTGCACAACGCCGAGGACGCTCTGGGGCGTTGGCGGTCAATGACAAATTCTAGCAGATGTTTCAAAGCCGGCGTGAGCCTAGAGTGAATGAGTTTGTGTCGGCGTTGACATTCGGGGCACGCGCTAGCGCGTGATAGTGGTATCCCTATGCAACGCCAAGGACGCGCTGGCGCGTTGGCGGTCAATGGCAAATTCCAGCAGATGTTTCAGAACCGACATGAGCTTAGAGTGAATGAGTTTGTGTCGGCGTCGCCAAAAATCTGCACTTGGCGCTGGGTGAAAATTTTTATATTTGGGTGCCAGGGAACGTGTTTTAAGGGATTGCAATACGTATGTTCTAAACTTGATTTGGGTTTAGGGTTCTTGCTGATACAGTAATCTATAGTCGCGGGTGATGGATTACATGTATCGGAAGATAAGATTGAAGCCATTTTAAAAGTCAGATAATGTTACCGAACTCAAAATCTTTCTGGGTATGGCGAATTACAACTCCAAATTTATTAAAAATACTCTTATAAGTGAATCATTATTGAAAAAACTCTAAGCTGTGTTGAGAGAGATTTTGATAGAGCGTTTGAAGAAATAAGTTCCACCTTAATTTCAACTCATTTTGATGTACAATTATTAGTTGTTTTAGCCTATGATGCTAGTACAATTGGGATAGGCGCAGCTATCTAGAACGACGACCAAACGACGAACGACCTATTTGCATCTCGTGTTTTAGGTAAAAATGAAATTGGTTTTGGTTAAACACACAAAAAGGCGCCAAGTATTATATTTGGAGTTTGAATGTTCCATAAGTACTTGTTTAATAAACAATTTAGCTTCATAACTGATCACAAACCACAATTATCAGTTTTTGGTACGAAAAAGAGCATTACAATAATGATTGCAAATCGTTTTCACTGATTCAAAGATTTTGGCAGCAGACGAGTATGATATTAAGTTTATTACTGTGGTTGTTTCTTCTGAACAAAGATAGTACGAAAATTACTATGGGACGAGAAGTACCGAAACAGACGTATTAAACCACGATCTGGTGGGAAAGAAAATATTAAGGTATGGAAAATTAAGGCGCTTAAAGGGGTCGCATCTCCCAAAACAACCATAGACTTTCTGTACTTTTTCTCCTTGAAATATTGTACTTAAAGCCTTGTCCAACTTTTAATGAAAAAATTTCAAACAGTTAATTTTTAGAAGTCTCCAAAAACTATGGTTAATTTATGACATAGCTCTTTGTTTCACCCTGTATATATTTTTGGTTTCCCTAATGTAAAAAGTATTAGAGTACTGCATCAATTTCTTCTTTAAGTTCCAGTTAGTAGCGTTTCTTGTCACTGTGAGATATAGAATAAACTAAAATGTAACTTAAAAATTTGCTTTTATTCTAAACCCACCACAAATCATACACAAATGTATTAAACAATAAAGTTTAAAAAGTTTTAAACTTGTAAGTAAGTCAAGGGAACGATTAACCTTGCAGAATTTTCATCGATGATTCTATAAAGCATTTATAGGTATTATATCCTCTCTCGCATATATCAGCTTCCTTCCCTTTGGTACAAGTATCGGACATTTGATTGTACTGATCTTGAGTTATGCCTTGAGGAAGTGGCGATTTCTTAATAGAATCCATTACAAAATCACCAGCTGCAGTCATATCTCCATTTTTAACGAGTAGACATTTTACCAAGCACTTTAGTTTGCTATCATCGTCTGAAAAATTACCATTATCTATATCTTTCAATTTAGCAGGATCAGCTCCTGATTCTGCTGCGCATGCTGCAAGGTTGGCTTCTGCTTTCTGACTTAACTAAAAATTTAAACGAGGCCTGATAGGCACACCAACTTCATTCAAACAATGATTTGAGCTAGGTGCGTATTATAATAAAATTAATTTAATTACCTACCTGCTGAGCTGAGGAACCAACTATAACAATTACTAAAAACGTTACAAGTGTCTGCATGTTGCCCGTGGATATTCGAGCATAATCTTACACTGCTCTGTTTTATACATACACACAAATTTAATGTTTCAAGAGATTTCGGAAAAATATAAAAAACGCTTGTTTGGGGAAATACCAGCTATACTAATATTTGATTATCATAATCTTTAGAACTAATTACCCGTTAAATTTAAAATTTTATTAGATTTGTACTACTTATGTAATATGTATAACAACTCAATTCAATGAATTTTTATATTGTGTCCAAGGAACTCAAGGAAGGCTTTGATTATTCACATAGTCACAAAACGGTTGTTATTATGATGTAATGATTACAACATCATGAAAAGAAAATGAACGTTTATTTGTAATTCATAATTTATGTTTAACTAACTAAATCTGAGAGAATCATACATATAAAAACGTCCTTGAATTTACAAAAGGTTACGTAACTATCAAATTTCGTAGTATAGTATTCATAATTTTCTTAATTTTTAGAATTGTAAAATTTTCGTTTCGTATTATTACATTCACAGTTTTTCAACTCGACTTAGAATTTCAAAACTGATGTGTGGAGAAAAAAATGCAGTGGGTAAAAATAAAGGTTTGTATCGGGAAATATTTGCCGCAACTCTTGGCATTCAAAGACACTAATTTATTTGAGGTTAGATGGGTATATCATCATATTATCGCAACTTTATTGTTAATGAGAATATTAGTGACTTGTAGGATTTTAGCAGGAAAAGAAAAATGCAAGAAAGGTTCTCTAGTAAATCTTTATCTATCGTTGGATGTAATCATTTGTTTTCCACATTCGATGAGGGAGGTGGGTATCCTACGGCAAATTTAGTTGGTTTTGATTGCCAATCCAGTTATATTGTATATCACCTCTTGTCTTCGGTTGACCAGGTTAGTATTATTTCAGTTTTGCTGTTTTCTTTCATAAGTCTTTTGTCGCAGCTGCTTTGCTTACACTTATTTTTTCCAATTTTATGCCTTACACCTGTGTATTATTTTCAATATAATGTTCCAATAGTTCATTTAATAAATGATCTTGTATCAAATTCAAATTGATATTAGCAAGACATTATGTGCTGCGTTTTGCTTTTAACTTTATACCTGCATGGCTCGTTGACTTTAGAACATAGACTAATTTTCCTATTTCTTTGTTGTATACTTATTACTTAACTACCTTATTTGTCTTCCTCCCGTGCCTTTATTTCGTAGGCCATGAATATTGGCCAGAAGAATAATTTGTCGAAGGGAGAAAAGAAGACCTACCCGTAATATTAGGGGTTAACGATTGCCAAAACCGTTAATACGAGGGGAGTTTTTTTACGTTATCTACCTAGCCATGAAACCAACGAGTTAGAGAACAAACAAAATTGTATTTTTCAACGCAAGAACCATTAACACTAACACACTTATTCCAACGTTGTTCTAATAACGCTATGCCTCCGAAAAAAAAATTCTTTTGGTAATTCTACAAAATACGACTCCATAGCGTTTTCCAAGTCGTCATTGGATTGAAAGCGACGCCCTCTTAAGTGCTTTTTGAGTTTTGGAAAGAGATAATAGTCACAGGGGCGAGGTCGGGCTGTAAGGTGGATGCTGTAATTCCTCAAAGCCGAATTCATTGACTACTGCTTCAACAATTTGTACTTATGCACTCTGCAATTGTCGTGCAGAAGCAGAGTTTTCTGAGCATGATTGTGGGGTCTTTTTTCGCGTATAGCCGCTTTCAAGTTCTTAATTGTGTCTTTGTAGACATTCCCCGTTATTGTAGTCCCTTTTGGCATATACTCAATTAAGAGAATCCCCTCCGCGTCCCAGAAAACTGTGGCCATCACTTTTCCCGCAGAAAATTGCGTCTTTGCCTTCTTGGGTGGAGGAGAGGCCTTATAAACCCATTGCATGGACTCTTGTTTCGTGAGAGGGTTCCAATGGTGTACCCAGGTCTCATCCCCAGTTACAATTCTATATAAGAAGTCTTCATCTTGGGATAAAGCAGTTAAATTCTCCTCGGACACTTGTCGTCTGCAATGTTTTTGTTGAGGAGTGAGCAGCTTGGGAATTCATCGTGCCGACACTTTGCTCATTCCCAAATCTTCGTGTAGAATTTTAAAAACACTCGTTTTTGATATTCCTGTTTCTGATATCAATAACTGAAACTTTTACTCGGCAGTCAGTCAACACCAAATCTTCAACTTTGTAGATGATTTCTTCAGTTTGTGCTTCCAAAGGTCTTTCAGACTTTGGATCATCATGAATGAATTCCTTGCCCCATTTGAACTGCTTGCACCAATATTTGACTTGGAAATAGGATGGGCTATTTTCTCCATATACTGCCACCATTCTCTCATGAATATTCTTCGGGCCACTGCCTTCTTTCGATAGAAATTTTATGACGCTTCTGTGTTCATGTTTCAAATCGCTCATTTTCACTTCTTTAATTGACATACAAATGGCAAATGGTATAGTCGGATTCGATCTAATTTGGCATGTACTGAACCGTTCTGAACACAGTAAATTCTCTTTTCGTTTCACAAGTCATTTCATAAATTTCAGAGCGGCCATCTGCAAGACTTGCGCTCGCTCTAATATTAGCCTATACGCACTAACAAGCTAGAAAATCCACATGCCAAATTAAATCGAATTTTGTTTATTGATAGGTGGCTCAACAGAATGTTCTCCAACAGCTTCAGTAATTTTTCTTCATAATTCTCTGCTCAATCTAGGATTGTTTTTCCTTCGGTTAATAAAAAATGCTTATTTATAATTTTTTGTAATGTAAATGTCTCAGAATAACATGCCTTAAAATGCAGAAATATTGTAACTTTTTTGGCTAGGTGGGGTAAATATAACCCCAAGGCACTTTAGAAATATACTGCGCTGCACGCATGCAAGACTCAAATGAAATAACACCACAACAGCATCCTAATACAATACTGAAAAGGTACTGAAGTGCATGATCCAAGAAGTACAATCAATTCATAAATACTGTCTTTGTAAATCGCGAGGGGTTATATTTACCCCACCTGACCGACGCCGGGTTAAAGACAATGTCAAATTAAAGCTGTTAAACATTACATACATTTAAAATCAGTCTTTAGTGGCGTCGTTCTTCATCCAAGAGTTAAGGCACATGAGGCTTCTAATGAATTTGTCACCCAATCTGTTATGGATTTTTGTGACAATTAGTGCAGCCGTGGAAAACTGCCTTTCAACAGGAGCTGAAGTTGCTAGCGTTGATAAAAAAATCCTTTACCATTATGGATAAGTTTGGAAAAACGGATTCGTGTCTTTTCCACCATTGTAGGATGTCTTCTGAACTAACAGCTGGTGGATCAGTCAGGTATTTGTCTATTTCATAACGCCAAGCCATTTCATATTTTCGATTAACAGCTGATTTCTTAAATAAACCCAGTAGATCAATGTCAACTTTGTTAGGTACAGTTACTATTTTCTTAGTCCGTTTTTGAAGATCATGCGGGTGGTGGATCGCAGTCGGACCGAAAGTACTTTGCTTTGAAAATTTCTTCAAAATGTTTGACTGCATTAATCTGCAAGTCTTTTCCCTAACTTGTACTAGAAAATGTTTCCACTTTATGTCGCGGGTCCAAGATTACAACAACACAGTACATCGAATACAGAAAGTTTCAAATTGTAGAAAAATGATACCACCGCGGGGAATCGAACCACCGACATAAGGTTAAACGCACCAATTCTCTCACCAGTGAGCTACGGAAGCAGGTCTCCGAGAAAGCGTCAAACTTCTACACAAGAAACTGTAAATTTGAAATCTATTCTAAAAGACGCATATAATGTGTAGAAGTTTGACGCTTTCTCGGGGACCTGCTTCCGTAGCTCAATGGTGAGAGCATTGGTGCGTTTAACCTTATGTCGGTGGTTCGATTCCCCGCGGTGGTATCATTTTTCTATAATTTGAAACTTTCTGTATTTAATTTGCTTGGTAGGGCAATCTTCCCATTAGTTTCTAATATTTATATTAATATGATATATTTGGGGAATATCTTGATGCAGGAAGTTATAATTTAATTGGGATAATAAAAAAAAAATGATGAACACCTTTTTAAAATAATGTAAATAATGTTAAAATGTTAGTTGTTAATTTTAAATTTAATGTTAATAAAATGTAAATAGTTATAAGTTAGAAATTTAGTATTGTAAATAACTAGGGTAGAATATCTAGTTACTTAAGTGGTAAATATGTCATATAAAATAGTCATAGTGTGTTAAAATTTTAGAAACTAAGGTAATGTAATATAAATAAAATAATTGAATAGTATTTTTGAAAAAATACAGTTGAGTTTTTGAAAAGTTCTTAAAAAACTTACTGTAAAACCTTAAATAATATTCAAAAAACTGAAATAAAACATAATTAATTGAAGTATTGTATTAAGAAGAGTGTTGTTATATAAAAATATAGTTCGGGATGTTCAATAAATAAAAATTTTATAAAATGGAATTTATTTTGAAGAAGTTATTATAAATTTGGATATAGGTAGAATATTAATTTGATAGAGAAGGAAAGTATATTGTTAGTTGGAATATAAGGGAGATTTTTGGTGAAATTGGAGTTGGATTGAAAGGTGTATTGGTTTTGAAAGATTGGAACAGTGTTTAGTGAGTTGAAGAAAGGGACGGGAAATGAAATTATACGAATTGTTTTGAAAAGGTAATTTGTAAATTTTAATTTTAGAAAGTGTTCGTTAGTTATTAGAATTTGTTGTTGTTATAATTTGTAAAGGTTTACATAATTTAGAAGGTATTTATTTAAAATAACTTTGTGAATTTTTATAAAAGTTTAAAGTTCACAAAGCGATCCCTTTTGGCGACCTGAGTTAGGAGATCCTCTAAAAATTAATTAAAATGTATTATATTGAGCTAGCTGGAAATGTCAAAATTATATTTTAAAAATTGAACAGGCACACGGTTTTTGAAAAGTGGGTTGTAGCAGTAATTGCACCCCAACGTGAGGGTCATTGCAATATATTTATGTATTAAACAGTACATCCAGTTGCTTTTCTTGTAGTGTTTGATAATTGTGTCTCTCGCCGCTTGAATGCTACATCTCTTTGTGGATTATTGTCAAGTCCATGGGCCCATGTCTCTAGTTTATCTAGAAGCATATTTATACCAATTATTACAATAGTGTACAATAGGTTTCGCCTTCTAATGTTGTGGAAATAGTCTTGAAAATTTTAAGGTATTTGCAAACTTGTTCTATTGGTGACCATTCTATGTCTGTTAGCTTCAAAGGTTTCATATTTTCTGCATTATCACAAAGGATGGCCAACGCCCTTTTTAAATTTAAGCTCCATCGTAGCATCTTGTTATAACGTCAAGTCTTGGCATGGTCATTTTCAGGTTCACGGTATTGCAAAATTTTTCAAAATCTTTGCGTAAATGTTCAGAATTTTTTAACTTCTTTGCTAAACTATGAATTATTTTTACTGGCGAATTTAGTTCTTCAGTCATTTCATCATCACCTTCGTCTACGTCCGATAGAGTATTCTCTGCCTCTTCAAGTTCTGAATCGATTATTCTCATAAAATCTCTAGCACCCAGATTTAAAATGTGAGCATAAAAGACAAAGCGCCTACTTTCAGAGTCAATGTCACAAATAAAACTTTTCAATTCCTTAATAAAGGTGAAATTGCTGTTTGTGTTGTCGGTCGTAATTCATTGTACAGAATTTGTTAAGTCGTAAAATTGCAATACATCAAAAAATAACTTAGCTATTGAACGCCCAGTATCTTGCCCATGCGCCGGAACAAAATCTAAAAGGATGGTATGAAGAATCCAATTATTATCGATGCAATGGGTGGAAATTCCATAGTATCCTTTCATACTAAAAGAAGACCACCCATTAATGCTATTTTATGCCGCTTCAAACGTGTTCGCTGTCAGGGAATTCATTTGGTTCCTACCAGGTAAAGTTGCTTTTGGGTTTAAATACTTATTTACTTTTTCACTTATTTCATCCTCGAAAAATTCAAAGGGAGGTACTTTCTCATTCTACAAGTATATTTTTAAATTTTTCTTGTTGGAAATGTGAAGCATCGCCATGAAAAACATATGAAAGCTAAAATACAAATTATATAGGTACCTACCACATTTGATTTTTTAAACTGAACCATTAAGCAGTGTATTACAAGCTACCATTTGATTGAATTCGGAAAGTGTGTGCAAATTAAGCATTAATTATAATCAAACAAAATTAATTATTGGTAAATACGTCAAATTTACTTTGTAAGTAAAAACAGAAAAACTTTGGCAGAGGTATTATGTTAACATGCAAAAAATGTACGGAAACTTTAATATAATTACGTAAAAGCTATTAAAAAATAGAAAATGGATTTATATAGCCGGGATATTTGATTAAAATATACAACACGAAATAAAATTATGATTTGCGTTATTTATATTTATTTAAAAAAGGTATAAAGAAGCAATAACCGATAATGAGGATACTAAAAATAATAAGAGTCCGGATTTGCTTATTAACTGGAACCGGCGACATGACGTTAGTCAATAACACCGTTAGGAAAATATACACGAGGGAGTTCATTCTTCTGACTTATTTATTTATTTATTTATTTATTTATTCACATGTTGTGGTTGACCAACAGCCGCTAGACGTTAATAACAGGTCGACTCGAAGACTCTTTGTGCAGCATGACCTTTTTCAGCCACTGTGCTCCCAGAGCACACTGTGTAAATTTGGCACCATGTTTTAAAAACATCCTGTATAAGAACGTAAACTGCCACACAATATGAAATTTTTGCTAATCAAGATGAGAAAGGTAAAATTGACTAGACACTACTTTTAACGCTTGAATGGAAAGTGCAAAATGATTTTGTAATATCAATTGCCAAAACAGTGGATTTCATTGTACACAGCGTGCATTTTCCTTATTTCTCAGTCTGCCTCGAACTCTTTGGATCTTGCTTGACTATGAAATAATCTGTAATTTTTTTCTTTTTGTCAGATGTACGTTTTTTACGTATCGATTTTTGAATAAGTTCGGAATGTTCAGAATAATCTGTATTTTTATCCTTTTTGCCACTTTTAACTTCACGTTCTTGAACGATTTCGGAATGTTCGGATGAACAGCCTTTCACTACATATTCTGACCCGCTGTTCTGAAAAGGTTCCGTTTCTATTTCCGATAAATTACTCAGTGTTTTCTAATAACGTATAGGTGTCAACATTCACACATCACACTACTTCATACACTGAGCAAGTCTATTCTAAATTTTATGCATATGAAAGCGTTTCAGTTAGCTCGGGGAAACCCCCAACTTGCATCTGAATACTAAATCCGCGCATGAGCCTGCGGCATTGGAAAAGAATGAATGATTCGAGCGTTTTCGCACATAGTCGGTTTGTTATCAAGTAATTGTCAAGCAGCTTGAAATAGCTTGATATCCAGTCAAGCAATTTATAAAAACATCAAGCTACTTGACTTGATTAATCTCTAAATATTATAGAGAGACTCCTTGTTCTGCCCAAGCTATTCGAACATTTTGTATGAACGTTTTGAAAACCGTTGGATAGGTTTAGGGGGACAATTCAAATGACCAGCTGGCTCTCCCGACAGCCCGACACGGCATCCCACACTTATATTTTATGGGGGAATCTTAAAACTTTGGTGCATTCTCCAGAACCAGTTATTAATTTAGTGGTTTTACAACTGAAAGTAAAGAAAAATTGCATCGAATTACGCAACAATTTTGCCTTTCATTACGTAACAGTGTTTGTAACGACAAATTTACATATCCAGTAAACCATGGACAATTCACAACTTCCTACTTGTGCTGGAGCAGAAAAAGAATCTTTAAATTTCATCAAAATAATAGTATAATTTACAAATTAATATATTTGTAGACGCCTAATATTACAAAATATAATCGTGTTCACCATATTTAATAACAATTTCTTCCTATCTACCCTGTTATCAATGAAATAAATCATTTTTTGTAGCAAAAATATGAACTTCTATATTAACTAGCGATAACTTTTACAGTTTCATCTATAAAACATTGAAGAAGTTTATATGCGCTGTCACATGCATCAGTTTCATTTTGTTTGGTACAAGTATCAATCATTTGAGCGAACTGATCTCGATTTACCCCAGGCGGATGAGTTGAATTTTTAATTGCATCTAATACAAAATCACCCGATTCTGTCATATAACCGGATTTAAAGAACGTACATTTGACAAAACACTTTAGATCGTTGTCATTTGGAAGTTTACCATCCTCCTTTGGTATTAATTTGATGGGATCAAAACCAGTTTCCTTAATACATTCTTTGCTATGGTTTTCTGCTTCCAACGTCAACTAAAATAAAATTATTTATATTTTGTTATGTTAATAACCAACAACCGTCAACTGAAAATTCATTAATTACGTGTTTCTGTAAGCGTCCAAAATACAGAATAAGAATTATTACAATTTTTTAATTTAACATGCGTAAAAGACAAATCAAATGAAGCTTATCTAAAATATTGTAAAAATTCTAAATTCGATACACTATTCCCATACCTACCTGTTGATTTGAACTGTAATTCACCACGTTAAACATTAACGCAATTATAAAAATTTTCATGTTCGTTTGGCAACCTTTGAAAATGACTTAACTGTTTTTCAATATATTTTTATTTTATATGAATGTATAATGTTTACGTGATCATAATTTTATAAATCAAGGAGAGATGGAATATTATGATACGAACCTGTTACGTAAATTGTATGCGATACTACAACAATTAATAAATAAAAAGAAGGAAATCGCAATTTATCAAATCACTGGATCGTTAAAAAACAGAACTATTTATACTTTTTGTCCTTTGCAGAGGTCTTTCAAGTTTGTAAAGTTTAGTAATAAAAACACAAACTATAAAATAATCTACATTAATAGATATAGTACCTGATTATATTTTAAAAAAATAGCAAAGAATGTTCGTTGTGCAGCGACTGTTATGTTATTATTACGGTATGCTGTACAAAATAAATGCTTGGATTCAGAACCAGAAATATAAGTACCCGAAAAATTAAGTTTAGAATAAATAAACAGTTTAAAACCCGATAATAATTCTATTTTATTATTGGTATTTCACAATCCTCAACTTATCGATTTTATTAAAACGATTAAGTTGCTTTGGCTACGATTACAGAACCTCAATAATGCACTAAATTTTCTTCAAATTACGTCAAGATTTATGCAAAAGCTCATTAAATACTTAAAACATAATAATAAAGAAACAAATGTACAGCATTCCTATCCATACACAACAAAAAACCTGGAGACTTCGAAGGTCAGTAACGCGACGAACTTGCGCTTCTCCGTCTTATTTTAGGTATCATTATTGGTTTGAAAATGTAAGATTCAATATTAATTGTATTTACTTTTTAGTTTTTCTAATCGTTTTTCCATTGACCTATTCCTTGAAATTTCTAATATTCAAAAAAGGTCAAATTAGTGTCAGTGTTGATTACTAAACATTTTGAAAATGGAAGCGTCACTTCTATTTTTGTTTTTGTTTATCTAATCTATTTTCCATTGGAACATTTCTTGTAATTTCGAATAGTTAATAAAATATCAAATTTAACATTGGCACCGATTATTAAACATTTTGTTTTATTAAAAGTCCAATATCTTTAATGTTTAGTTTAGTTTCATCATTGGACTGAAAACAAAAGAGTCACTTGTTTTTAATTTTGGGTTTTTCTAATCTGTTTTCCATTAATTATTTTTCGCATTTTGTAATATTTAAAAAGCGTCAATTTTAGTGTTGGCACTAATTTATTAAATATTATGTTTTATCCAAAAGCTTATTAAATACGTATACGTAATAATAATGAGAAATAAATTTAAAAATAAAAAACACTCGAATAAATATAGTCAAAATAAACTGGAAACTTTAACGGTCAGTTAGTTGACAAACCCGAATTAAATTTATCTTTAATGTCTATTTTTTAATCATTTATGCTCTTTTTCGTGTTATTTTCGTTGACTAAAAGCTAGGAAAAGCTCCGGGATGCGACGAAATACCTCTAGAAATGATGAACTACACTCGTTGCTATGCGTAGGCTCAAAAACTTCCGAGGCTATAATTGAGAAGAGAGTTAGAAGACTAGTAGAGCCAAAGTTCGTAGAGGCCCAAAGTGGTTTTAGAAAAAACTAAGTGCTCAAGATCATCTCTTCGCGATCCAACAAATAGCGGAGAAAGCGTTAACTAAGTACAAGAAGGTATACCTCTGTTTCATTGACATGAGAAAAGCTTTCTATACCATAAGAAGAGAAGCAGTTTGGAAGAGCTTGCACAATAAAGGTGTAAATACAGAGATGATTGAAGTAATTAAAAACTTATATACGAACATAACAAAGCAGATAAGAACAGTATGATGTCAGAGATGTTCAAAACCCATGAAGGCGTTGGACAAAGGGGGATACTAATACTACTGATTTTTGTTAACACAATAGATGATATAATTAATGAAACCAAATAAAAAATGAAGAAATATTATGTAGAGTTGTACAACTTACAACCAGTACAGCTTGAAATGTGCCTATTCGCTGACGATGTAATTTTGTGCGCATGTATTAATTTTTTTATGACCAGTGCAACAGAGTGGGGATAAAGTTACAAAAAAAAAACGAAAAAGGGGATTTTTTCATGTTTAGTGCAGCAACTCTCTTTGGTTCGTTATTTCTAATAATAAAAGTATTACCTTTCATTTTAAACAGAATAATCTGTATACATAGATGCAAAATGAATGTAATTAGGTGTTGGCGAACGTCAGTGAAGTCTCGCGGGACTACTAGAAAAAACTTTTTAAAAAACAGCACTTTCTTCTTTTATTTGCCTGCGACTTCTTTCTACTGCTCTTCAGCTTAGAATGAGTAAGTTATTTGCCGAATATTATATATATTCTAAGGCTCAATTTTCTAAAACTTTGGCATATCATGTCTTTTGTGAAACCAATAGCGGTGAAGCTGTACCGCTCCCAACAAGGCAAAAATAGCTATCTTAGAAAAATATTGAGTTTTTTACCAGTTTTCCTAGCTATAAGTAAATAGATAACTTCTCGACACTTGAATAGAATCAATCTTGTAAGGAATATCATCAAATTCCATTATATAGTTTTAGTTGTTGTACTCAGCTCTACAGTTACGGAATGGAGGAAATATAGAATACGCAGATTACCGCCAAACATCCGTTTTAAAAATTTCTTTAATAACATTTTAAAACTTAAATCTATATAATTATATAGTACATCAATTCGAACGGGTCACTAATTTCACACGAAATGCCTGAGGCGCAACCAAAATGAAATTATAAATTAGATTTAAATTGTGTTCTATTCATTGATGGAAAATGTGCATTTCTTGACTGATGTTCGTCGAATCCGTATCACGTTAATGTCGCATCATAAAAACAAGTATAGTGTCAAAAACCGGAGGGACAACGTTGCTGCACTAAACTTGAAAAAACAAAACAGTTTTTCGTTTTTTATTTAAATTTACACCCACACCGTTGCATTGGTCATAAAAAAATTGATACATGGATTTTGTAGGTAATTAAATTCTCTACAAGATTGAGTAGAAGGGCTTTCACACTAAAATGAAGTGTTGCCGAATTATTGCGATGTAAAGTGGAAACAAACACAAAATTTTGCTAAGTACGCAATTTTAGCCTTTTTTGGAAGCGGAGCTGTGACCGTTGATATTAATCGTACAAAAAAACTTCAAATAACAAATTTGCAGGAAATTTTGTCCTCTATAAGTCGGTGAATACCTTTTCTTGCGATAAAATTCACTAGAAAGAAGTTATAGGCAAAAACTGAAAGAAGTGCCGATTTTCGGTGGTTTCCTCACGATGGTGGAGGGAGCGGTGGAGGGGGTATTGTGGAAATTTTGATTTTTCACTAACCAACCATCCTATATAACATATTACATACTAAAAATTCAGAACTATCCGACCTTTTGTAGGGTAAAATCCCTTCGTTCACTGGACTACATTGACCTCTTTCTTTAATATTAAAAAATGTTTAGTGTTGGCATTGATTACTAAACATTGCGTTTTATTCATATACTTACCAACAAGTAGAAGTAATTATAAAATACAATCAACTTAAAAAGTAAACACCGCTTCAATCGATATACCCCAAAAAACCCGGAGACTTCAACGGTCAGTTACGTGATCAACTCGAATTCAATATCGGTTTAATTGTTAGTTTCGTTTTTTTAGCATTTTTTCTTCCTTATTTTAAGTGTCATAGGCTTAAAAATTGAAGAGTCAGTTATATTTAAATTTTCTTTTCGTTTTTCCATTGACAGATTTCTTAAAATTTTTAATATTAAAAACTGCAAAATTTGGTGTTGGCATTAATTACTACACATTTGTCCAAAAACTTATTAAATACGTAAATGTAACGTTAGAGTACAAACAAACGCAGAAAAACCCTGGAGACTTCAGCGGTCAGTCAAGCGACGAACCCGAGTTCAGTGCCTGTTTACTGTTTAGGTTTGTTTGATTTATGCATTTTCTTCTGAATTCTTCTAGATCTCATTAGTATAAAAATGGAATAGCTAATTGTACTAAATGTAGTAGAAAGTTTATAAAAATAAAGTTTCGTAAACCCCTTCAGTAGTTTGCTAAATTTTAAACTGGTAGGTATTAGTAATTGTTAAGTTTCAAAGGAACTTTCCACAAGGAGCTAACGGTAAACTAAAGACATTTCGTACATTCACCCCAAAAAGTACCGTTTAAGGACGAGTGCGGGCGGTAGTTTTCAACCGTGTTACTGAACAATAAGGGACCCATCCCTTTTGTAGTTTTTAAGTAAAATTTAAAAGAGTCGTCTGTGAACGCTACAGCAAGCAACATGTACAAAAATACTTGCCATCATAAATGTTAAATATGTATATAGTTTAGTTAAATAAATTTGGTTAAATCAAGGGTTTCGTTTCTAACGAGCTCGATCGCGAGCAACCTGCATTTGCACCCTGCAAACGCAACATTTTGGTCCTTCTACGTCGAATTAAAGAAAATATTGGAAGCCTAGATTTATACCCGGCGATCACCGAGGCGTCATCAAAGAAACTCCAGAGGATCGTCTTTCCACGGGAACTTGGCAGACTTTTGGGGGAAAGGTTAACAGAGTAAGTCTCTAATCCTTTATTACATATTACTTTCTACCCGCGTCCCAAGCCTCAAGTGTCAAAAGTGTACTATTTAACATTTCAATTATTAATATTATTCATTAGTCATTAAAACAAAAAAAAAAATGGCTAAATTAAAAACGTTATTAGCTAAACGCAATTATATTAAAGATTCCATTACACGTTTTAAAAACTTTTTAGACGAATTAGACGACAAATGTGAAGTAGACGAAATTTCAGAACGTTTAAATAAAATGGAACAACTTTTTGGCGAATTTAGTGAAGTCCAGTTAGAAATCATTGAAATGAACGCTGACGAGGACGATTTTAGTGAACGCGAAAACTTTGAAAAGAATTATTTTTCGGCTATTACGCTCGCAAAAAGAATAATAAAAAAACAAACAAAGGTTTCGGTTACTAATGCTACTGCAAATCCGTCTTGTCATTATAAACTACCGGAATTAACTGTACCAAAATTCTCAGGATCATTTCAAGAATGGTTATCATTTAAAGGTTCATTTATTTCCATGGTACATAAAAACACTAAATTAAATGATATGCAAAGGTATCATTATCTGGTATCGGCCCTTCAAGGCGATGCTGCCTTATCAATTCAGGGATTAGATTTAACTGAAGAAAATTATAGTCAAGCCTGGCAGACGATGTTAGATAATTATGATATGCTAAGAAAAAATGTTTATTTTCATTTAGATAGGTTAACGCAAACCCCTCAATTAACTAAAGAATCGGGTGTAGGTCTACGCAAATTAATTCATGACGTATCTATAAGTATTCGCGCACTGCGTTCCTTGCAAAGAGACGTGGATAGCTGGGACGATGTTACGGTTTACCTGACTGTTAGAAAATTAGATCCTATCACAACAAAGGAATGGGGCCGTACTTTAGAAAAGGATGACATGCCGACTTTTAACCGACTTATCGAGTTTCTAAATAAAAAATGCATGTCTCTAGAAAATTCAAATAATTCAGGGGAAGAAAAAATTAAAGTCAGCAGTCATATGATTAGTACAGGCAAATGTTGTATTCTGTGTAAAGGCACTAATCACAATTTAGCATCTTGTAACAAATTCAGGGCTTTAACCGTTGAACAACGAATTAATAAAACCAGAGAATTAGGGCTATGCATTAATTGCATCAAACCAGCAAACCACTCACTAGCTAATTGTTTTGCAAGAGCATGCAATATTTGCAACAAACGTCATAACACACTATTACATTTAAATAGATCATACTCTACAAGTCAAAATAATTCGTCGGTCAATCAAAACAACGTAGGTACAAATCAAGACAACGATACAAGGGCTGTGGCTCAGCCACAACCATCCACATCAAGTTTTGCTGGCCATTCGAAATCGACGCCTGAAATTTTATTGTCGACCGCGATATTGAGCGTTTTTAACAATAATAAGGAAATGCAGGATTGTAGGGCACTTTTAGACTGTGGGAGTCAATCAAACTTTATAACACACGACCTAGCACGCAAATTAAAATCGAAAATAGGCGATGTAGTAGTCAACATTAGTGGAATTAACAATGCGGTGTCGCACGCGAACAAAATAACAACCATCACAATAAAATCAAAATATAATAAATTTACCGCCACGTTTGATTGCATCGTAGTTCCAGCAATCTCAAATGCTTTACCCACTAACACCTTTTCTAAAAACTTTATAAAATTTCCGGGTAATATTAAACTGGCCGATCCAAAATTTAACATCTCCCGCCCAGTAGAACTCTTAATTGGGGCAGAATTATTTTGGCAGCTTATGTGCGTAGGGCAAATTGTTAAAAACAAGGGGTCTCCGATCCTTCAAAAAACTCAGTTAGGTTGGATCATAGGCGGTTCAGCGCCTCGTAATACTAATGTTGTTGCGTGCAATTTCAGCACCAATCAAACTGACTTCGACCACACGAAATTTTGGGAAATCGAAAATTTACAATCTAAACAAGCCTATACTCCTAACGAGCTTAAGTGTGTACAGTTTTTTGAAAAAACGGCTAAGCGAACAGATTCAGGTCGTTTTCTGGTAAAACTTCCCTTTATAGAGGCATCAGTAGAATTAGGCGATTCTAGAGCTTTAGCGTTAAAACGGTTTTTTAGTTTAGAAAACAAGCTTAATAAAAATCCACAACTTAAAGCCGACTACGGTGCTTTCATGAAGGAATACGAAGAGTTAGGACATATGAAGCTCTTAGAAGCACCTGACGATAACACCCCACATTATTACATTCCACATCACGCAGTGATTAAAGATAGTAGCATCACTACTAAATTGAGGGTGGTATTCGACGCCTCCGCAAAAACGACCAACAATCGTTCACTTAACGACGTGTTATTAAATGGGCCGACAATCCAAGATGATCTTTTCAGTATTTTAATCAGGTTCAGACAATACAAATATGTGCTGTCAGCTGACATCGAAAAAATGTTTAGGCAAATATTAGTAGATGATTCAGACACCAAATTTCAAAGAATATTTTGGCGTAATAATTCAAACGAACCTGTAAGTGTCTATGCGCTACAAACGGTAACATACGGCACCGTTCCCGCGTCGTTCTTGGCCACTAAAAGCTTGCAGCAGTTAGGGTCCGAAAATTATAATAAATTTCCGTCAGCCTGCGAAATCATAAATAAAGACTTTTATATGGACGATCTACTAACAGGATCGAACGATAAAACGGAGTTAATTAGCAGGAGAGATGACATTATTGCGATTTTAAGATCGGGCGGTTTTGAACTAAATAAATGGAACTCGAATGATCAAGACGTCCTAAGCAATATTCAATGTAGGGAATTTCACCCCGTTATTTGTTTAAATAAAAATGAAATTAGTAAGACTTTAGGTCTTTATTGGAATTCTTGCGAAGATTTACTTCAATTCAGAGTAGGTTCGGATTCTCCCAATCTTGTGACAAAGCGCACTATTTTATCAGACATATCAAAAATATTCGATCCACTCGGCTTGATCAATCCGTTAATAGTCACGGCAAAATTATTGATCCAAGACCTGTGGCGTCTAAATATTAAATGGGACGAATCGCTTCCTATGCACTTGCATTCGCATTGAGTACAATTCCGTCAACAATTATCGGTTATTAATCGAATCAAAATTAATAGACTTGCAGGGCCGGCCTCTGAGAGCGTTAAAGTACAGTTACACGGGTTCGCAGATGCTAGCGAAAGGGCTTTCGGCGCCTGCATATACTTTAGATACGCCAGTCAAGCGGGACACTGGAAGACCAATCTAATTTGTGCGAAATCGCGGGTTGCGCCTCTCAAAAAACTGTCCTTGCCGCGTTTGGAACTCTGCGGCGCTCATCTTTTGGCGAATTTGATGCATCAAACCATCAACTCGCTTAGTGGCAGTGTAGAGCTAGATAAGCTACACTACTGGACGGATTCAACAATTGTACTGTCCTGGATAAAGTCAGAGTCGACCCAATTTAAAACATTCGTGGCAAATAGAACGGCAGAAATACGTGATCTGACTCCTCCGGAGGATTGGCATCACATTAACGGCATTTTTAATCCCGCAGATGTTTTATCACGTGGTTGTATGCCACATGAAATCATTAATTTAAAAACTTGGTGGAATGGCCCGGAATGGTTATCTAGTAATGTAGAAAAATGGCCTCAATCAGTAATTAACGAAAAAAAGGTAGATGAGTCAGATTTACCTGAGATTCGACAGCCAACTACTCGTTGCCTGCTCGCGCAGAATTGCGAATTATTTTCAAAATTTTCAAGCTTCACGAAATTAGTTAGGGTTGCAGCCTTTTGCTTAAGATTTATTAAAAATTGCAAATTAAATAATAACGAAAGGCAAATTGGAAACTTAACGACTAAAGAACTTAACGATGCTAGGCTCACGTTAATTAGAAATGTCCAAACGCAATGTCTAAACAAAGAAATTCAAGACTTACGAGCCTCAGGTACAGTTTCGCCTAAGAGTGCTTTGTTATCTTTAAGTCCATTCTTAGACGATCTAGGCCTAATCCGAGTCGGTGGTAGGTTAAGAAAGGCCAATTTAAAATTTAATCAAAGGCATCAAATCGTCTTACCAAAGTCTCATACCTTCACTGAATTAATTATCCGTTACGAACACTTAAAAAACTTACATGCAGGAGTACAAACTACTTTAGCCGCGGTACGTTTAAATTACTGGCCATTAAATGCAAAAAACGCAATCAAAAAAATTATACACAACTGCATTATCTGTTTTAAAGCTAATCCACCTGCGAGAAATCTGATTATGGGCGATTTACCCAAACCGCGGGTAGAAGTCAAGCCTGTATTCTACAATTGCGGAGTAGATTATTGTGGTCCTTTTTTGATAAAGGAAGGAATTAAATGGGTTAGGACAGTAAAGGCATACGTCGCAGTTTTTGTTTGCTTTGCCACTAAAGCGATACATGTCGAACTAGTTGGAAATTTAAGTACAGAATCATTTATTGCCTGTTTACGCAGATTCATTGCTAGAAGGGGTAAAGTAGCTAACATGTACTCAGATAATGGCACGAATTTTGTTGGTGCCGCAAGAGAATTAAATGAACTGTATCAATTAATCAATGACGCGGATCAAAAAGACAAAATTGAGAATTTCTTATCTCAAGACGGAATTGCATGGAATTTCATACCCCCTCGTTCCCCTCATTTTGGGGGTCTTTGGGAGGCGGGGGTTAAATCTCTAAAACAGCATTTAAAGCGTGTAATGGGTGAAACAAGATTAACCTTGGAAGAGTTTTATACACTGTTGACACAAATTGAGGCCATCCTAAACTCTAGACCGTTAATTCCTATTTCTAATGATCCAAATGACCCACGTTACCTAACTCGCTCTCACTTTATTACGGGAGAATCTCTGTTAGCCGTCGCCGATCCAGACTTAACAAGTATAAAGGTCAATAAGCTTTCCCGGTGGCAGCACATACAACAGATGAAGCAGCATTTTTGGAAACGCTGGGCCACCGAATACATACAAGGGCTTCAACCCAAGGTTAAATGGCGGTATAATTCCGCAAGCCCCCCGGAAGTTGGACAACTGGTCGTGGTCAAAGAAGAAAATCTTCCATGTTTAAGATGGACCGTGGGCCGTATTACACAATTACATCCGGGAGCCGATGGAGTTCCCCGGGTGGTTACTCTACGTACCTCATCAGGCAACATTAAGCGTGCAACATCTAGAATCGTCACATTACCACTTGATGAATAAAGCTGGACGATTTATAGTGATAAGTTTCAGTGTTTAGTTTAGCTACATATGTTGAAAGAACTGCACTCTTTCAAGGGGTGCGGCATGTTAAGTTTCAAAGGAACTTTCCACAAGGAGCTAACGGTAAACTAAAGACATTTCGTACATTCACCCCAAAAAGTACCGTTTAACCTTCCCGTACCCGTGGTCTAAATCTTCCTTTAGAACACATGCGGGGTATTTCAGATACCCCAGTGTTTTTCCGTTCCTATGACTTATTTTGACCTTGTTATTGCTTTTTATCATAAAATTAATACAATTTGGTTCTTGTAACACAAAAATTTATTGAAAAATACAAATTAAAATTAAAATTAATGGGGTAATTGAGGTAATTGTACGCTTTTACACGACTCAACTTGTGCGCAGCTGCACGAACTGGTTTCATCCGGATTTTGTTATAAACGGGTAAAATATTTGAAAAAATAATTATTATTATTATACAGACAAAAATTAATTGTTTTAACACGCTAACAATTATTTTTTTAAATCAAATTTTAGAATTATAAAGATATTTTATATCTCGGGGAATACCCAGAATTTGAAGATTATTTTCTTATTCTTTGCTAACATATAATTTATTTTGACTGATACTTTACCATTCAGATAAACATTTATATACCGAGGAATACATAAAGGCTCAATTCGATTAACAAGGTTATTCAAAAGTTATAGCAAAAAAACTGCACTGGGGTATGTAAAATACCCCGCACGGGTACGGAAAGGTTAAGGACGAGTGCGGGCGGTAGTTTTCAACCGTGTTACTGAACAATAAGGGACCCATCCCTTTTGTAGTTTTTAAGTAAAATTTAAAAGAGTCGTCTGTGAACGCTACAGCAAGCAACATGTACAAAAATACTTGCCATCATAAATGTTAAATATGTATATAGTTTAGTTAAATAAATTTGGTTAAATCAAAGGTTCCGTTTCTAACGAGCTCGATCGCGAGCAACCTGCATTTGCACCCTGCAAACGCAACAGTAATGGTTTTTGAAAGACTCGGAAATGTGAGTAATGTGACGACGAATGTGATGTTATCATAACTGTACACATAACAAAATAAATGCTTAGTTGCAGAGGCAGACCTAAACGCCAATAGATTACATTAGAATAACTACATAAACAGATTCAAATACGATAAAGTTGAACATTATTTGTATTTGTATCTGTAAGATTCTGAACCGATTAATTATTAAAACGCCTCGGTTGTGTTGCTTACAAACGAATAATTTCAATAATGCACTAAATTCATTTCAAACTACGTCGCAATTTATACAAAACCTCATTAAGTTCCTAAAGATAATGATAAAGTATACACAAATTTAAAATGTGCAGCACTGCAATCGATGCACTCTAAAAAAAACTTGGAGATTTTAATGGTCAGTTAAGCGCAACTGGAAAGTTTATAAAAATAACGGTTCATAAATTCTTTTAGCTGTTTAATAATTTTTAAACTGTTAGTTTTTTTCAAAGATCTAGGGAACATCTTTCTATCTCCTAATAACTTTAACTTAAAGAAGAACTTGGAAGCGATTTATAAACAAAGGAAAATGCCTGCAAGCAAAAGGATCAGCTTTGCAACCGAAGATGAAAAATCAAAAGCTATAAACCAATACATGTGTGCCTTTTATTGAAAATACGTATGCATAAAATATACTTAAAAATTAACCAGAACCACCTGAAGTAAACAATTTGGTAGTTTCTTCAAGCAAACATTTAGAAAAGTCAAAGCCAACCTGACAAGGCTCCGTTGATGTAGTTTTCTGACATGTTTCGACAATTTTTTTAATTTTTTGTTCTTCTATCTGGGGAACGGATTGCTTTATTATAACTTCAGATAATATTTCGCCAGACTCTTTCATGCCACCTGTTTTAACTAGCATACACTTCAAATAACATTTGAAGTTCTGGTCGTTATCAAATACACCTTTGGTGTATGCCTTTTCTACAAGAGTTAGATCAACATTTGTTTCTTTTATGCATTCGTTTATGGTATTGTTGAAGTTGGGATCATCCTAGAAATAAACATTATAGGAAAATATCGTTTAAAGTAAGAATGTTATGATAGGGTGAAAGGACTCTAAACAGAACAATTTTGGAATAAGATTAAACACCCATTTATATTTCCTACTTATTTTAGGTATTCTTGTGAGGTAGGTCGGTAATCCTCTGCTGGTAAACTAAAATCATTTAATTGCTATCTTCGATGTGAACTAGCATGAAAAAGTTGTGCCTTGAATAAAGGTTTGATTGCTTTAACATTTTTAACAAAAATTATTTATTGTTCCCCATAGAAACTCATTTTGGGCACATCTGGTATAAAAATGTTTTATTTAATCAAAAACTGTTCATTAGTTACTATTTAAAGGCGTTTTAAGTAATCTTTAAATTTAAATTGACGCCTTCACCGCTATTTTCTAACAATTTTAAAGGTGGCCTCACTATTGAATATAATAGGAATATGCGAGTAGTAGAGAGCGAAGTTTGTGGTATTAACTTCCTTCGAGATTCCACGATTTTTCAAATGCATTTTAAGAAAACTAGCATTACGTAAAGTAGCGTTTTGTTTAACGGATACTAAAGAGTACTAAAAATTAGGTTACTTACCATGGGATTTTGTTGAACAGAGAAATGTACTAACATAAGCATGCACACAACAACAAGAGCTTCCATGGTGTTTTGATATAATATTTGTGCGGTAGGTACTTACAGAAAAATGAAATTATGCATTTATACTGGGAAGCTGTTACATAAAGCAATAAAGTTAAAAACCACGTTATTTTGAGTTTAAATGTTGTAGTTAAGGTTGTTTTTTATGGTATTATTGCCACCTTCATTTATACAGGGTGTCTCTAAACCTACTGCCATAAATTTACCAACCGATTCCTGACGCAAAAATAAGTCGAAAATGTCTATAAAACTTTTGTCCTAAACCGCTTCATGTGGAAGCTACAAGTCTTTGAAAATTGTGTTGAAAAAACGGAAAACAATTGCATTTTAAAAACGGTTTGAGATAAAAAATCGAAATTTTGCAGGCGGTCTAACCTATTGAAAGTATAAACTTCATACTATTCTATCACATGATTTTTATTGATTTGAATTTAAAATCACAATCACTGCATTTTACACTCAGACAAACAGAAAACCTGAATTTTATAGGAAACGGTTAGTCCAGGCGAGTTGAAACAAGAGTACCTGTTTTGTTAATTAGGCAGCAGGGAATACAAATCTGTAAACTAATATGGAAAAAAACAAAAGGTTAAGAAAAACGGGTTACAAGAAAAATGTGATAACCCCCATTCGAGCCGCCCCTGGTTAATTTACAAAAGAAAGTAGTAGAAAGTTTATACCTTCAATAGGTTACACCGCCTGCAAAATTTCAATTTTTTATCTCAAACCGTTTTTAAAATGCAATTGTTTTCCGTTTTTTCAACACCATTTTCAAAGACTTGTAGCTTCCACATCGAGCTGTTTAGGACAAAAGTTTTATAGACATTTTCGACTTATTTTTGCGTCAGGAATCGGCTGGTAAATTTATGGCAGTAGGTTTAGAGACACCCTGTATATCTAAAAGTCGTGTAATATAGCAATTTAATATACATAATTTAACATTACTACTGCGTATTACATGAACGTTCTTTATATACAAAGATAATAAGTTACATGCATGTTGAGCATTTCAATTCATATTACGTGATTGGAGATATATTAAATTATTTTTTAATAGTTCTTTAGTGAGATTAGTTAGATAGATAGAATTTTAGATTTGATAATATACAACAGCCAGCAACTTTGAAATGTGACAATGAGGATTAATTATTTTTAGGTATTTCGAATTACATTAATTTCTTCTTCAACTTTAAGTGATTTTTACCTTTTGAAGGACGTATCTATAATTTTTTATTCATTAAAAATGGAAACATAACAACCAATTTTTATTATTATTGTATTTCATCAGAACCTGAATAACTCGTTATGGCGAAAACTATCTATGCGCTTTAGCATAAATTGGCGTGTGAAGAAAGCAGCTTGAAGAGCGTACAATAAACTGCTTAATTTTGCGAAATCAATTTGTACTAGCTGCATGCAGTAGCGTACCGATGCCTAATTAATACAAAATAAAATTCTGCTAGTACTAAAATATGAAAAAATAATAATAATAAGAGTTTTTACGGCAATTCAAGAAACAAGGTTTACAGATGAACATGCCTTAGAGCCACAAGATAACAGGATCTTTAAGGGTAAAATTGACAAACGTGTATAGTCTTCGTCAAACTAAATGGCCAAAACAACTTGGGACAAATCTATAACCCCTTGTAAAACCTAATGTAGGTGCTGACTGCAGGTAAAAATAGCAGAACCGTATTTAAAAATTCTATTTAAAAGAAGGAAAATTGTAAACGGATGAAATATGCTTATAATTGCTACACTAAAACAAATATGTAATTATTTTACTTACCGAAGTAACCACAGCTTTGTATCCACCGATATAATTAATTAGTGAGTAGAGTAACGTTGTTTGAACCTATTGTTCATCTATATTGCGATGATACCAATATCGCTATTAAGATAATTTTAAGATGGGTACATTTTGTATGTTTAAGTAAACTTAGTTGAATGACGAATTCTGTACAGATTTAATTTAATAAAATGTTAAAATAAGAATTTAGTTGGATAGGCTAGAATAATTAACTGTTAACAATGTACATTATTATATTCTAATCAAAATTTAAGATAGCTAAACATGTAGGGAAATGTGATTGAAGGAATTTATTTATTTTTAATTATATAAAAACATTACCAACGAGTAGGAACAAACATTATTTTCGAAGAAATTACTAGGAAACCCAATAAGAAGGCAATAGAGAGGGAGAAAAATAAATAAAGTTGAAAAGTAAAATTTTGATTCTTCTTTAAAAAGGGACTTGTAGTTTCTTATAAGAAGAGAAAGATAAATAAAACTGCTGATTGTTCTTCTTTTAAAAAGAGCTTGTATTTATCCTGTAAGAAAAGAAGATAAAAAATAATAAATATAATAATAATAATTTCGATTTGGATAGAATTCGCTGTTTGTGTGAGTATTTTCTTTAATTATATTATTATATATAATTTAATTTTAATGTTGAGAAAAGTTAATATTAATAAAATAGGGAAGTTAGGAAAATAAATTGTAAATAAATCTGCATAGAAAGTAGCATTTTATTATCATTGAATTAGTATTATAACTAGAACAAATTTGCTATTAAGAATTAATAAGTGAAAGAGGTTTTGTTACAAATCCTCATGACAGCCCCAGCTTATTTAAAATTTCATATTAAATAATGCGTCTCATTCTCTTCAAATTATTATTAAAAAGAATATGAAAAAAAGAAGAGCTACCTACCTGTAATTAGTGTAATTCTATTATAAATATTTTGGCTACCAAAAAATTGTAAACGAGGTATTCCTAGGTACGGTCCACTCCGACAAGGTGCTTGTACTCCGTTTAAGAGCCTCTTGTTACTAGGTTTTACAAGGGATTTAGATTTAAGTCTCAAGTGGTTTTAAACACTTAGTTTGACGAAGACGATAATGAAAACGTCAAATGAAATGTCAGCGGGACGATTCTAGATTCGATCACGGGATTCACCTCTTTGCCTCTTTTAATAGCCGAGTCTCGACCGTTTCCTTTCGAAGTAGGTACAAATAAAGGCTACACTATTATGAGCTTGCATGCGTCAATAAACCAGGCGAACAAGAGAGACCCAGAAGGAACGCAAAAATTCTGAGAAGGACTTGAAGACATGCTCTGTAAAATTCCAGACAAACACACAATCATCCTGCTTGGGGATTTCAATGCACAACTCAGCAAAGAAAGAAAATTCGAGAATATTGTCGGAAACTATCCAGCACACCGGAAAATCAACTGCAATGAAGAGAGACTCGTGAAATCAACAGCTTTCAAATACCTTCCTAGGAAACAGAAGACTTGGACGTTCCGGAACTCCCACGTAAAAGTTCTGAGAAGCGCCAATCTCGATTCGGACCACCATCTTTCCAAGATCAAAGTTAATGAGACAAGGATCAATCGCTTCGACATAGAAAAGCTAAATTCCAAACCAGAATTCACATAGTCATAGAAGCTAGTTAGAGTCCCTGGATTCAGAAAATTTGAAACGAGGTGGTAGGGGCGGCCCAGGAGATATCCCCACTAAAAAAAAAACAGAGGAAACATGCATGGAGAACCGGCGAATGTGATGCAGCAATAAAGCAAAGATAAATCCCCCATCAGAGATGGAACTCGCAAAAAAAACAAGATAACTGGACAGACTTCTAAGACGCAAGAAAACAAGCTGCAAAAATCATACCAGAGGTGAAACATGCCTTTGACAAAAACCAACTGCCGCAGATCTAACAGGAGTTCAAGAAGACAACACTATAGAATCCCATAAGTTTAATGTACCTATATACTTATGCTTTATAGACTACACCAAGGTATTTGACTGTGTTTCCTGGGATTGGTTACGGCAGATTCTGGCTGAAATGGGAACACGGTACCGTGTGATATCGCTAATCAAAAATCTCCAAGATCACAACATCGCATATGTCAGAGCAGATAATGAATTAATCAGTACATTTCGCGTAGGTAAAGGGATCAGACAGGGCTGCATGTTAAGCCACATTTTGTTTAACATCTACAGTGAGTGGACCATGAGAAAAGCTACGGAAGATTGGTCTAGAGTCTAGAGGATTAAACATTAATGGCATTAAAATAAACAACCTTCGCTACCCTTATGACACCACATTAATAGTTGCATCAGAGGAAGAGTTAGTCAGTCTCATACAAAAAGTTGAGGAAACAAACAATGGGGTTGATCTACAAATCAAGAAAAGGAAAACTAAGATCATTATAATAGACCGCAAAAACGATAATTCAAAGGTGCATGCAGCGACAAAATTAAAAGAAGAAGCATAATAGAAAAGGAAGCAATCACCAAACCCACCAACATATGGAAAGGCCATGAAATCAGTTTTAACACCAAAATGAGACTGGCAAGAAGGTTAGTATTATAAATTCTCCTTTACAGACCAGAATGCTGGATATTAAAGCAATCAGATAAACAAAAAATTTATGCCGTCGAAATTCTCTGCCGGCGCAGAATGTTAAGGGTAGCCCGTGCCAAAAAGCACTCAATACTAGAATAACTTAAAATAGAGAAAAGACTACATAAACTCATAGCCGAACACTTAATATGAAAAATAGCTTCTAAAAATTAACAATAGAGGACACATAAGTCGGCAATAGAGGACGTGGAAGATCCCCTACAAGGTACACGGACCCCATAAGAAATGTTACAGGCAAAAACTTCACACAATCTATTAGAATGGCTGAGAATCGAGAAAAATTGAGTCATAAAATAATCACACTCATGAAATGACGCCGCTTCAAATCGAGCGACCGACTAAGAAGAAGAAGGTTCACACCAGTCTGTCATTTGTCATTCAGTTTATGTGATCGTTCATGCCATTGTTTATTTCGTTGCAGCACCCACTCATTTATATCATTTATCCCTTATCCAACAGTGTTTTTCTTGTAATCCGTCATAGTGTTTTCATTTCTGTAGTGTCCAGACGTTATCTTGTCTTCGGCGTTTCTGGTCTTGTACCTTATGTGTACGTCATGGTTGGTTTGATTGTCGCTTTGTGCTTTTATTTCTTGCCTAGGGTATTTGTTGTCATAGAGATAGCCTGCTACTTTATGTGCTTTAGCTACTTGTTGACGCACTTCGATATTTCCGTAGCTAACTAGTTCTCTATCCCGAGGTATTTAAATTTGAATTCTTTGAATTATTTGTCCGTCGGCTTCTAATTTGCACCTTAAGGGTTCTTTCGATGTTGTCACGCCTTGTTTTCCGCTAAGATAACTATATGATATTTCTCCGTTTGGTTATCTTTGCGAAGGGTTGATGTGATTTTAATTCATATAAGATTGATTCATGGTGGGATTAATCAAAATATTCTTGGTAAAAAGATGTGTAGTAATTTTGGTCGTCCTCGCTTTCTGCAAACAGCACCCCGTCTTCGGCGTAGCAGAGAATTGTCGCTTCCTTGTTGCCCAATCTTTATCTTTCATTAAGTCGTACTTTTTTTATTACATCATCCATGAGTCGCCCTGCCTAATTCCATTGTTAACACGAATGGTATTGGTTAATTTACCTTTAATGTGAGCCTGGCCAATCATGTAATGCACGTCATCAATCACATGATCAACGCTAGATGTTACCAACAATGTGCGATAAAAAAATACAAAATGTAAATTAATTTTCTAGCTTTCTAAGATTAGGCAGCCGTATTTAATTATAAGGTCTATAAATTTTTGTAAGTAATAAAGAAATCGGATTTTTATTTTCTAATTTAACTGATATTTATTTTTTTACATGCTCCCAAAAGTAGCTATTTTACGGACTCATTTAAGTCCGTAAAATGAGTCTTTTCCGGACTCAATCCCAAAAAGTTTGGTTACTCTAGTGACACTCATTTAAGTTCGTAGAATGCTATATTTTCGGCCTAGTCCCTAAAAGTTGTCATAGCAACCTTTTGCGTGCTACTATAGTGACATATGCTCTGATCATATTAATCATACATAATAAAAGGTTTGAATCTGTTTTTGGGAGCTTTAACAAAAAAATGTTGTTTGTAACACGTACATAAATCTAGTTTTTTGGTACTTTGGTACAAAAATAACTATTTTTTTAAAATCGATAATAAGAGAGTTATAGTGATATTGCGTTGCTTTTTCCTCACCCTGTATGTGTTTGTCATATTTCTTTTGAACCTGTTTCGGTTTTGTACCTACTTTAAACTCATTATACGCGTATTTACGTATTTAACTTTTTTTTTCAGTATACGAGTATGTGATGAGTCTTAATATAAATTATTTCAGTCTACAAGGCACTTTTAAAATTTTTTGACTAAAACAACGAGTGCTACCGTTTATCCCTTGAATTATCAGATTTCTCTAAGATTTTTTAATTCAGAATGTGACTTAAAAGCTTATTAAGTAAAGCTTAGATTTCATAAGTAGAAAAATTGTGTCTAAAGAAAGGTAGTGATAATTTGAGAACTTCTTGATATATACACGATTTTTAACAAGAGTGTCTAAGTCTAAAGAACAACAATTCAATCAACCATGTATTTTATAAAAAATTACTGATTCATTTACAAAAATATATAATAAAGCCAAGGGTTGTTGCACCGAACCTAAAGGGCACTTTTGACTTTATTTGTTATGTTTGAATAAGTTGAATTATTCGACATTGAAGCAAGTATGGTCGGTTATACCGGGTGCGGCCTGACATGTGAGACATAGGAGAAAAACATGCGATTTTGATAATTGGTTAAGTTTATCTCTCCAGCTGAACCGATTAGTTTTTGTACTCTTGTTTGGATGAGAAGTACGCTATTAAGCAATTGATTCTTAACTAATTAGGAAAATCTAGCTCCTAAACGTAAAATAAAGTAAATATTTTAAATAAAATGTGACACATTCACCTTGTAACATCTTGCTTAAAGCCTGCTGCGCATCATTTGTTCGTACTAAATTCTGAAATTTCCATAGTGATGCTGCAGCTCATCAGAACAAGTCTAGTTGATGAAATTTTTGTAGAATTAATATCAGTCTAATAATCAGCAAAAAATACCATTTCTCCTTCATTTCAGATAAATTTCGTACTATAATCGACTGAAAAAAAGTACTTTTCGATGAATAGCTACAACGTAAGCAACAGTTAGTCAAGAAGATAATATTCACATATGTATGTTCAATTTTCGCATGCATTTTACTTATGTCTCACATGTCAGGCCACACCCAGTATGTAAATTTCGTTCGTGAAGTTCGTATTTTTTTGTAAATAATTAACCTTATAGATGAGCACAGGTAATCTATGTAAATCGTTGAGCTGTTCCTGTACTTTATAAATACCTAACATTTAAGTATAGTTCTGTATTTTATTGTGTTCTCTAAAACATATTACTGGTTTAAAGTAATTGTATAAAATGACTAATATTCTTAATTACAACAAGAATTTTAGTATTTCCTAGTAAACGTCGTTTTAAATAAGGTAAAACGGAAATTACGTCTGCTCTTTAATAATAAATTGTTCAAAATTTGTAATATCACAATGAATTGGGATGTAATTTCAAGCTTTTGCTTTTACGTTCCCTATTTATATAAATAGCGAACTATAATACCGTAACTTAATTAGGCATATTACAAGTGTAACCTATTTATTACATTGCGTAACAGTAGGGTGGTGATATAAAAATCCCGAAAAGAGATCGTTTGTATTTGTCAGTGTTCATTCGTTATACAGAGTGAGTTGATATGAAAGTTCTAGCTGTTGTGTTTTTACTTAGCATGGTTGATTTTGCTGTTCAACAAGATCCACAAGTATAAATATTTGTTTAAAATTAACCTGAAAAGTGTAAAATAATAGTAATAGCCATTATCAAAGAACAAAAGTACAGAGAAAAATGTTTCGGGGTTTTAGTTACAACATTATTGTTTAAATTCGAAAGGAAACAAATTTTTAGAATATTATGAATGTACTTTTTTATTTTGGTTTTGAAAAAGTAAATGTGAAAATGGTTAGTAATACATACTTTGATGGGTTCACTCTGATTATCATAAGCTTAACTCATTATTTTGTAATTCGGGTTTTTATTATTTCAAAGATTGTCCAAAGTTCGGTGCTATATTGAAGTATTTTTTTGCCCATTTAGAGAAAACTCGAATCTCAATTTAGCCCAGAAACTTTATTTTAGTATACTTTACTTCGTTCCAAAATAATGTTTAAATAGTTTAAAAGAAAAACAGTTCTGAAATTGTACCTATCAAAAATATAAGTAAATAAAAAAAAAGAAAATTACAAACTGCAATTCAAAGTTGCAAGCAAATCCAATGTTAGAGATGACCATTTCAAAAAGGATTTATTTTTTTAAATTTGTTACTTTTTATTAATCCATTAATATTTTTTTGTAGAAACTAGAAAACATCATTCAGTTAATGAACAATTGTGCAAACGAAACAAACGTTGATCCAGCAATACCACAAAAGGCTTTCATGGAAGGCGATTATAAAGACGATGCGAATTTTAAATGTTATTTGAAATGCTTTTTTGTTAAAAGTGGTGCTATGAAAGAATCTGGAGAAATTCAAACTGATGTCCTATTGGAACGTGCGCCGCCTATTATGGGGGCAGAAAATATTAAAAGAATTGTCGAGACATGTCAGAAAACTACAGCAACTGATCCTTGTCAAATTGCATTTGATTTCTCGAAATGTACAACTGAAGAAACTATGAAGCTATTCACACGTACATAGTTAGATTTTAAAATTATTTGTGTTACATCAATAAAGAATAATCAAAGTTTTCCTTGATTAATAACACACGACAATTGCCTTTGTAATACGTGAAATTTAAGTTTATGTAAAGCCTTTTTTGTTGGAGAGCGACGACACGGTAGATTGAAAGTTTGCTTCACGATCAACCGACACAAGTTCAAATCCCGATGGCAGCTTAGAAAATCCCACGAGCCATCGAGATTTGAAGCTTGTTAAGTCAGAACGGTCTTTGGACCTTTAAATTAGAAAAAAGCTTAAGGTAAAATTTTATCACGTATCTAATAAAATTTTAAACTTCGTAAAGAAGGCAAAAGAATAAAAACTGGTTCAAAATTATTTTAAGTTAGATTAAGGTCGATAGTTATTAATCTGTTAGAAATACTAAAGTAATTGACGAATAATTTTCGGAAAATCTATAAACCGTAGAAACTAAGCACTAAAGCTTCATTTAACCTTGTGCCTTGTCATTTATTATATAATTATTATTTATATCACTGTAATTTACGTATACCGAACGCGTCACCTAATCTCGCTCACTCGATTTGTTCATTTTAATCGATCGACTTGTAAGATGCGACTGCATACTGGAAGTCTTGGGAACGGTACTCTACTCAAGATTAATTTAAAAAATCAACTAAAAATAGCATATACGTACATACAAATTGCATCAGGCTACGCATCAAATTATTACACTCTGCAAAATATTTCATAAATTATAAATTATAACCAATGTGGTCTTAAAAAATACCAACTTATCTCTCATTACCTGACATGTAAAGCAGAATGCATTAAATAACATTGGCTTAACCTTTTCATGTAATAAAACCGCAAATACCAGTAAGAAAATAACTTCCCCTGAAAGAAGTAGCCCAAAACATAATGTTTAAAAATCAAACAAACAAAGCGATTATTGGTTTAGGAAGTTCACTGTCCTTCATAAAAATAAATTTGAAGCTTTAACAGAAGGAAAATCAAGCGCCTGTGATACCGATGCCCAAAAAAATAGATCTCAAGAAACAAATTCTAGTATCTGTGTACCTTGTAAAAAACATACAACCACTTGAAGACTTGCTTTTAAAAGTTATAGGTAATGAATTCAAAATTAAATTTAAATGGAAATTACTTTTACTTAGTCGTGATCCTCTTCTACCGGTTAGCCCGTGTAGAGGAGCCTTTCTGTGCCACTTAACTTTTTACTATATTACGCCACTTTTTTCTATCTTTTGCACTTATTATTGCTTCATTCCATTTAATCCCCTTCGCTGTTAATATCTTGATTATTTCTTTTTTCCAAGTAATCGGTGGTCTTCCTGTGTCTCTTTTCCCGTCAGTTCCCATTTTTAGTACGGTGAGTGGTAGTCTTCCTGTCTCTATTCCTATTCTTATAGTATGACCTAGCCATCTCAGTTGTTGTTCTTCACGTATTTTATTTAACTCTTTGACTTGTAATCCTTCTCTTATTATATCGTTCCTTATTTTGTCTGTTATTCCAAATTGAAATTAAAATGTAGCCCAAAATATTAGTGGAAGAAATATTTACAATTAATTACCAAAGTATTATAGAAAATGAATATAGAATTCCACAATTCTTTTGTCGATATTGTGGAAAAATCCTTTAAACAAAGATATTCGCCAAACTGAATGTTTGCCGCCTATTACAAACGTAAGACAAGACAAAAGAAGATAGACAGAAAACCACATAAAAAAAGCTGAGTAGATAGTAGAAAGGATAGCCATGACCAAATAACAGACAAATGATCAAAGAAACATGGCCGAAACACCACAGTTTGAAACACAAGCAATAGAAAAATGGCGAAAGCATTTGATATTTAATATAATAGTTTTTTAGGAAACAAAAAGAAACTATGGAAAGAAAGTCATAAGTAGAAAAAAGAATACGACATATCAAACAAAACTCTGAAAAAAAAAATACAAGTCAATCAGAGAACGAGAATAAATGTATTATTTTAGCAAAACAGAAACCATAAAAATTGCCAGAGAAAATGTGGGCGACCAAGTAATCGCAAAGGTATAGAAAGCAGACTTGGGCGCCCATTAGCCTAGATTTTGTCCAATAAATAGAGAAATTTATTTTTATCTTCGCCAAAAAAGCGATGCAACTCAATCTAACATTTAGCAAATAACCCGCAACCTTTGGCTACCCACATTATCAAAAATTCTCACTTATAATCTCACAAGAGCATTAATTCTTTCCGGAAATTTTTATGTGTGCATTTCAACAACGTATTAATCGCCACTACTAAAAATTTCCCGGACATGAATTAACGCTCGAGTGCAGATTCGGTAAGAAAATCGTAACGACATCGCCATTAAAAGCAATAATAATTCAGTACATATTTAAATTTTAGAAATGTATCCATAGGAACGTGTATGTCAACTGTCATATTTGACATAAAAATTTCCACGTATTAATTTCGCCTAGATTGGTCTAGCGATAAACAAAAAATTTCAACAAAATCAGATTAGCTTCAAACGTAAAAAAGAAACGAAAAATTATTTAATAAAAACAAATTCGTAGTATACGCCAACTAAGTTGCGTCTCTGATGATTTAGTGAAGAGCGTCAGAAGTCAAACAAAGACAAAAGTCAAGAATGGAACCAATTTGGAAGTCTATGATGTTCTTGGAGTGGTCACGATTTTATCAGTTTTGAAAATATGTGAATATACAAAAATCTTTAATTGTAGTTTGTAGTAAGTTGTTTCGATAGGAACTTCCAATTCCTGTGGCGTGTAATTATTTTTTATTGTTGTTGTCGTTTGGGCGTTAGACAATATTGTTCTATGATCAATGTACTGCCTTTTTTTCAATCAATCTAGGCAAGCGTCGATTACATTTTGTGTTAACAGTTTCTAGATTTTGTTAGAAATTAAAATACTAAACCAGGTTATATCATTTACAAGTAAATCGAGGATTCCAAAATTGTTTTATTTGCCTTCCAAATGGAAGAGATTTACAGTTACCGAGTAATTTGCAGAAAAACTGCTGAAAATCTACCCTTTAAGGATTTGATAACTATTTCCAATTCTTTTTGAAAACATCCATATTTCGTTTGTTCAATTTTTTTAATTGATCGTTTTTAAGTTTAGCTCTATGCAAAACTATATCAAAATTTATAATTAACTTGGGTAACTTAACAGGTTGACTGCCATGTCCACCCAGGTGGATGAACACATACATATACTCCTGGGTGGTGCCAGAGTGAAATCAAGTAAACTGCCTGTAATTGCCTGAGCTATAACTTTGTTATTCATTACCGTAGAACAATTTTATATGTATATATTTGTTTCTAATGTAAAGAAGATACTTTTGGAAGTTCCAAACTAGTCAACCCAATTGGGTGGACACCATTTATTCAGAAGGTAAGTTTGGTTAGGTTGATATAATAACGTCCATTCACGTGGGTAGACAAGAGAAATAAAGAACAAGTTGAAAAAAATTATTTACTAAGATTATGAACAGTTTCAAAACATTCATAACACAAAAATGGCTTATCAGAACATGATTTACAAAAATTACTAACTTTCTTTGCCTTACTGTCTGTTTCTTTTTTTCCCGATTTAGCTACTTACTACTTCTAGTAAACTGCTCTGTACAACCAAATGGGTAGACAGACATTTCAATAGACATCTGTACTGCCAATGTTTCCGTTAAAGATCAACAGATGGTTGCAATATACATTGATAATTAAAATGCCACAGTCTACCCAATAGGGAAATCAACCTGTTAAGCTAAGATGAACATAATTAAGATTAATTTAAACTCGTGAATGATTTGCATTTGTAACAATTCTTTTACTCGATTCTTTGGAGATGGTATTATGTGATCAATAGATTTTACCGGTAGGCCATGCTTCCAAAACATTCGTCATTGTGAATCCACAACGTTGTTGAATGCAAGGCCCGCTGAATTAAATATTGCATATTAAGGCCTGTCCGCTTCATTTAGCCAAGACGCAATTTAGAAAGGACGACGGCGCTATTTAGGGCAAACTAACATTTTAAAGGGACAAACTTATAGTTCACCTCAAATGGCGCCATCGTCATTTCTAAATTGCGTCTTGGCTAAATGAAGTGGGCAGGCTTTAATATGCAATATTTAATTCAGCGGTCCTTAGTTGAATGTACCTGTTATCATGACATTTTGAGGTCATGTTAAGCTTCCATTTACACACTGAGTTACTTCTTCGTTTTACCTGGCATGGCCTACTGGAGGTAAATTTTGCTAATCGCACGTTATACTGACAAGTTAATATTTAATGTTATCGCCTAGAATTTGCTGTAATTTAAATATTTATGTTACATTCATTAATTAATATTTTAATTGCCACTACAAGATTTAACTTACACCTTATTAAATAAAAGATTCTTGACCATGCCGCCTATACTTTTTAATTTATTTGTTTAATTGTTTATCAATCATATATGATCGAACAGTCCTTGCATCAGGCATCAGGGTTGCTGTGGAATTAATAAGCCATTTCTAAATTTATTTAGTTTTATTAATTTCGACATGTATTCGACACCTTTCAAGTCAGTAGATTATAATTTAAAATGTTTCAAACAGAACATAAAGTTTTCATGATTAAATCATATTATCATAATTGAAATCGTGTTGAAAATGGTAATTGAGTTTATTCATCTCATTTATGTTTAAATGAATTTCGTGGGAAATTTCCTAACTTAGCCATAACCGAACAAGATTTTTTCGGAAAATTCAACGAATTGTGGGCCAATTTGAAGAAACTGGCAATATTAGTGATAGAATTCGATCTGGAAGAAGACGCGTTATTAACCATGTTTGGCAACGCAAGGAGGAAGAATCTACTTTATTCTTGTGCAGATTGTCACAAGAGACCACTTTAAGTTATGGAACGTGTCAAACCATTGTTTCCTTATAAAATGAAGATGTATCCATAGTTACTGCCACCAGATTATCAAAAAAGAGTATCGTACTGTACCTGGTTTAATGACCATATCAGTAACGATGTCCTTCATTTAACATTTTTTACAGACGAATCGTATTTTTACCTTTCTGGATACATTAACACATAAATAATGCGTATATGGAGCTAGAATAATCCTAATTTTCATCGTGAGGCTCCTTTACATAGTCCCAAGATTGGCGTTTGGGTTGCAATGTCCCGCAGACGAATAATAGGGCCAATAGTTTTTCAAGAATCCATAAACGCCGAAAGATATCGAAATGAAATACCTGAGCTTTTCGTCAATCAATTGCACGATGATGAGCTCCAGAATGTAGATAATAAGAGACCGCATGTTGCTGAACCAACGCTGGAATATTTAAGGCAATTTTAGAACGATAGGTTAATATCAGAAGGTCGTTACCCACTCAGGTCTTGCGATTTAAGTCCTTTAGACCATTTCTTATTCCCATTTCTTAAGAAAACGGTTGGTCTGTGACACTTGATCTCTTACAGAAAGTTGTTTATAAGATGGGACGACGCGTTAACCTATGTATTCAAGAAGAAGGAAGACATTTTCAACATCTTTTATAATTGTTATAAAAGTGTACCTGAATATTATTTTGTTGTTTGTTAGTGTTGTTTTTGTTAGTTATTAAAGTGTTGTTTATTCGTATGGTAAACCGCATTCTGTATTCTAATAATTAAACTCGACACATAAATTACCACCAATTTTCATAATCTAAAACCTACCCTATTTTCATTGGCTACACAGGTTTCTGTGTCTACATTAGCACTCCTTTATACTGTGCCACTACTTTAAACTACTATACATAAAAACTACGAGTAATAGAAGTAAATACTTCCATAGATGACTTTTGCATTTCATGGCAACCGCGATGCACTTCTCGATCATAGTATAGTTATTGGGCAAGACTTAAATTGTTGCGGTATTTCAGGTTTTTAAGTACATATAATAAAACAAACGAACAATAGAGAATTTATCTTGATCTATTTAAAAGTCAGCTACGAATTAAAAAATAAAGCTTTTGTCACTGGAAGTGCCCTGAAGGTTTAAGAGAATCTCAAGAAGTGTTAAATTCCTGAAGATTAATCTGCCTATCTGTGTTATTTCAGCTAGGTCAGTTTTGAGACTTAATTAACATAATTTAAAATGAAATTTAAAAAAATAGCCTCAAAGAAGTAAATCTTTAAAATTTAGTCTTATCAAATCTAAGCAGTTCTACTATTGAACGTAGTAATTGGTAGTCTTCTCTACCGACTCAATTTGGCAGGCTTATACACTATTGGCTACGCAAATGATACATATTCTGCTTAATGGGAGGCACGAACAAGTGCTGTGCAACTTAATGCAAATAGCACTTTGACTGACCGAGCAATGGTGTTCAAAACACTCTATATTTATCAATCCAACTAAGACATAGATGGTTTTGTTCACAAGAGGAAAATCGAGGTGCTTAGAGCACCAATGCTTTCCCAATGGCATTACCCTTTTCAGATGAGGTCAAGTGCCTGTACGTCATACTTGACAAGAAGGTAAATTGGGGAAAACATATAAATACAAACATTGAAAAAGCAAATGTGGTTTTCTGACAGTTCAAATTCTATATTCAACAATGGGTGAAAATTCTTCGGGTCTAGTTAAATAGTTCTAATGCCCATGGCAGTCTCCATACGTTGAGATACTTGGCTCCAAGAACCTTAAGTCTTGCTCAATAAATACACAAACAAATAATAAGTAACAACAATAACAACATCTGAAATGCTTATAATAGAAAGTAGTTTAAAACGTCATAAATTTCAATTTTTTAAATAAATGGTAAGTGTAAGAACTTATGCCTAAACTAAAAGTACCAAAAGTTTTATTAGCTTCTGCCGTGATAATGTAGCGAAGTGTGCAAGATTGCCAGGATTTTTTTAAAACGGAAGAAACTTTTTTTCGCCTTCGGATGTGAAGTAAATCCGTTTAGTTTAGTACCAATACGATGTTTGGCTAAATAAAAATACCTTCCAGGAGTGGAAGTCCTTTGGGTTCGGCAAAATTCTGTGTATTCTTATATGATCAAGTGTTGCGAGGTGAGATTAAGGATTACCGAAGAAGCTTACGTCTTCTGAAATTCCGGCGAGGACATCGCCGCTCTCGGGAATGCCTACGTGAGAGACCGAGGCATTCTATACGTGGCTATCTGTTCCTTGAACCTTAAAAGTAACACACTGAAAAGCAATGGGCTTGCTTGACACGTTCATGACTATCTTTACAAAAAAATGTGGGATGCATTTCACTTTTTAATCTCTTTTTTATCATTTTATTTATTACATCCAAATCTGAATGCCACCTTGTTTCATTTCTTTCAATTTTCCTAACTCTTAGCTTGGTTCATCCATTTTTGATATGATATTGTGACAGAAGAGCCATCCAGGATCAATTAAAATCCGAAGGAGTCAACGTCAAAGAGCCAAAGCAGTCGTAGTCGGCCTAAAGGTCATCCAGAAGATCATCTACGGAGATTTTGGGGAAAAGAAGGCCAAGAAAGGCAAAGTTCATGTGCTAAACGCATCGCTAAACCCAAGACAAGTGCAAGAAAGCTGTACGAGAAGCGTCTTACGGGTTAAAGGTCAGAATATGTGGTGTGTGGTGTCATTGGATGAAGTTTGGTTTAGAGTGGACTATTGCAATGGGAAACGTAAGATTTGTTATGTCAAACATGGTGAAACCGTGCTCCAAACTTGAATTTGTGAAACAAAGGAGAGATTCGGTTCCCAACATGGTGGTCGGAGTCATTTCGGGAAGAGGACCCTTATTACTTATCCAAGTGCCATTGAAAGTGAAAATTAATTCAAAGTACTACGTGGAAGAAGTGTCGAAGCCTATGGTGGGAGAAAAAATTGCCGAACTTTATTCTGGAGAGGAAGAAAAGGTGTTCATTCATCATGATGCAGCTAAGGGCCATGCTGCAAGATCGATCCAGGAATATACAGAAGTCACAGAAAGTGGCGGTCCAGAGCTTATAAGCAATAATGAGATTTCTGTCAAGTCTCCTGATGCCAGTCCTATGGATTTTTTTGGCTTCAGCTGACTGAAACAGCTTATTTTCCAGCAACGCGCTACCACATGGGATGGCCTCTGCAAATTTTACAGGAAGAGTGGAATAGGTTTTCTCCTAATATGACCATGAAAGTTCTTCAGAACTGGAAGCATCGATACAGGGATATAGTTAAGAATCAACGTCGTCAAATGGAACAAACACATTTACCATCGGAACAATTCGCTTGTAATTTTATTGCATTAATTAAGTGTTCATTTCTTAAGTCTTCGCCCTCTGTAACTAACCTACATAGATTAGGGAAAATTACTGAACAGCTCAGAGGAAATACTGCGTAATATTGTCAGGTTAGAATTAAAAGAAAGGAAACTTTTACGAAATACTGAATGCGAATCCAAAGATTTAAGTTCCAAACACTTATTGGTTAAAGTCAATTAATACTATCTAGAAATCCAAGGTTTTCATGGCCCCCTTAAAATATTTTTCACACTAATACAAAATTTTCAGTTGTATTATATTTACATGTTTTAATTAACTAATATTTAAAAGTTAAATTGCAATATTTATTTAAGTACAGGTATGTAAAATTAATAATTAAATTGCACACTCTCAGTAAAATTAATAAAAATACATAGATTTCTTAACCAAGAGACACTTTTACAGACTCTTCAGTTAAACATTTTAATAGATTAACCGCCACTTCACACGGATCAGCTCCATTAGGATTACCACAAGTGTCAACAATTTCCGATGCTTGATCAGGAGTCAAATTGACAGGCGAGTGAGATTTTAAAGAATCCGGAAGTATTTTGCCAGACTCATCCATGAAACCTGCTTTAATAGACATGCACTTAATGAAACATCTTAGATTTGGGTCATCCGCAAAATTATTTTCCGTAAGAGCTTTTACAGCCAAACTTAGATCTACATTTGTTGTTTTTAAGCATTCGTTCATATTAGGGTTGATTCCCTAAAATAAAATAATTAATTAATTAGTTCACTTTATGTGTGTGATACTCAGTTTAAACTGAAATCTGAACAAAAAAATGAATACGATTATTTTTTCTGGATTATTTGCTACCAGCTAAAAGTTAAAAAACAAACTGGTGGTAAAACAGCTAGAAAAAAGTATAATTTTTTTAAATTTGGTAGGTAGGTAAACTATAAACCTCCACAATTCACAACACAAAAATTTAATGAATTTCAAAAAATTTAAATAATATATAAAACAGAACTTACTGGTTGATTTTGCGTTGGATTTTGTTGAAACGAGTGAGTAACAAATAAACACAAAAATAAAGCGATCACAGTCTTCATGTCACAGCAAGAGTCGGTCTAACTTGCTTCAAATGTTCGCAGGAATAGAATAAATTTCTTGGACGTGTATTATTTTATACTAACCAAGCATTGTAAAATTAATTTAACTAGGTATATGGAAGCAAAATTACATTATTATTTTTTTTAAACAAAGTGATTGCTGTAACCTTGACGTAATAAATTCAGATGACAGGAATACATTTTAGTGATAAACAAACCATAACTTTCGCCGAAATAGAACATCATTATTGTCAACCTTGTTATGTTTTGCAGTTCAGATGGCCAATTTTAAAAATTCCCCATTAGTGGCGTAAATAATGTTGTTATTGTAGATGTTATTTTTATTAAAATTGGATTCTTTACTAATTATGATAGAAATAAATTTTATTTACTTATTTTCGACACGAACTTAAAGAATTTACTGAAGTTTAAAGTCATTCAGTATTTCTTTTATTTGTGCAAGTTAAATATAAATCAATACAGATTTATCTGTTTTTATATGTTATTAAATATTATATTAAATTAAAAAATGAGATTAAAACACGCGTGACTGTTTCTGAACTTGCTTTTAACATTATAATAGTGAAAAAGGGAAACAAATTTGAGGCTATTGTAGAATGGTAGTCATTTGTTTTAATAATATCTATTTGATGATGTGGTATATACTCGTATATTTATAAAAGCACATACGATCGACTTGCCAAGGGTTTAAATTTGTATTACTCAAACTAGGAAAAAATTACAGTACTCACCAGCTAAGCACTACCAAACGCTATTACTCTGTACCTAAACAAATTTTTGGTTGGAAAAGAGGATAAGAATACATGAAAGCTGTGGTGTAAGTATATTATGTAAGCGCGTTGTCATTTACAGGGGAGATTTGCTTCTGCCGGACAGTGCATCAGCTACCCTAACTATTTTAAGACTAAAAATACACCGCTGTGAGGAACGCCTTTCTGCCTACCTTAGTATAACCACGGGAAGCATTTTAAATTAATCTATTTATTAAAATATATCCTGTACTAATGATGTCTTTATTGTGTCAAGGAGTTTCTGACAATCAAGCGGGACTACCCACTAAGAAAGGAATAACCTCTGAAGATGAGCTTCATTGTATTCCGGAAAATTGAAACCTGTAAACAAATGATCGTTTCACCGGGCGCTTGCTTACGGTAGAACTTAAGTAGTTCAATATAAAATCCACCCATGTTAATAAATTACCTGGATCTTGGGCTAAAAAACCCAAGAAACTGCCAGAGATGGTCGTTGCTGGCTAGTTTGAGATACCCGTGCAAGTTAGTAATGTCTTTATAAGGTCTACGGATTCCAGATAGCTACACCAGATTACCAATTCTTCGACCAGGCAACCAGCCACTAATCTCATAATTTTAACAATGGAATGCAAGAGCCTTGGAACATACAACAACAATAAACTATATCCTCTGCATCTTATGTTAAGTAACTATACCAATACACTCAGATCTAACAACTTTAGCGTCACAATGAAAAGCAATAAAACAAGATCACATCCTTGTGGTAGAAGTTTTGTGATCAAAAGAACGTTTTCCAGATTGGGACCGCGTCATAATTTCAGTAGCAACATATTAATAATGAAATGGAAGAGCCTTGGACCTTGAAACAACAATAAACTGCGTCCTTTGCATCTTATGTTATGTAACTATATCAAGACACTCAGGTCTGATAAATCAAACTTCAACTCGATGTCACAATGAAAGGCAATAAAACAAGATAACATATTTGTGGCAGGAGTTTGATTATTAAAAGAACGTCTTCCAGGTTTGGACCGTGTCATTGTTGAGAAAGAAGAACTCAACGTTTCGCTCATTTTCTGAAGGGGCTTCATTGGGAGGAAAAAGGGGGCACTAGAAGAGCACGGTAACTCAACGTGTGAACCACGCCAGACACGACACTCTTTCATCAGGAGGGGGAAGGACACGGTTTAAATACCTTGGTACTACAATCGCTGAAAAAAATTTTGGAACGGAGGACATCAGAACTAGAATATTGCAAACTAACGAAATAGTGGAATGTTTGAATTCCCTTTGATTGGACAATATTAAAAAAAAATACAAAATAGAATAGGCGAAGTAATGGTAGAGTCGGTGCTATGTTGTGGTAGTGAGGTATGGACTACAACAGCGGAAATAAAACGAATACTAAAAACAGTTCAAATGGACTATCTTCGAAGAAGTGTGAAGGTATCAAGACGTGACAGAGTAACAAACGAAGAAATAATTCGCAGAATGGAGGCACCAAAATCAGTTGCGGACAAAATTGAACGAAAAGCCTAAAAATGATTTGGCCATCTGATGAGGATGGAGGAGAATAGGTGACCTATAAAGATCTTTAAAAGGTCCCACCGGGTAGGAAAAAAGGCGTAGACCACGCGGATCGTGGAATGAGGGTATTCTTAGAGCCATGGTAGAGAGGAATCTGGAAGAAGGCCGAGCCCTTGACAGGGAGGTTTTGAGATACGGAACAGGCAGACGGCAATTAGTTGTATTGCAATGTACTTATTATGCATGTACTGTATATCACAAACCTGTAAATTAGGTACTATATATAGGAAAGGCACGGTAACTCAACTTGTAAACCAAGCCAAAGGCGAAACCATTCTGAAAGTTTTCTTAAGGAAAGTTTGCAAAATGTTGAGTTATTCTTTCTCAACAATGAGACGGTCTCAACTCGGAAGAATCTTGTCAGAAGAGCTTTGGCTTGGTTTACAAGTTGAGTTACTGTCCGTTCTTCCTTTTGCTAAAAAAGTTTCGTCTCTGACGTGGTTCACACGTTGAATTACCGTGCTCCTTTAGTGCCCCCTTCTTCCTCCTGATGAAGCCTCTTAAGTAAGCAAAACATTTAATTCTTGTTTCTCAACAATGGTACGGTCCCAACCCGGAAGACGCTCTTTTAACACTGACGCTGACCATAGAAGTCTTTGATTTCTTTCAGGAGCTTCACTATATAACCACTCGCAAGTTTAAAGACTAACCGACTCTTGCAGACATCAGGGTCTTCTCCTTATTAGATGTGCCTAAAACTACCCTACTAGGTTCTAAAAACTTTAATGTGAACATATTTGAGGTGTGATATATTGGTAATCGATAGTAACAGCGTTTAAGTAACACCTAGCAGCTGTTTCGGTAACTTAACTAGAAATACCACATGACAAAATAAATGTGAATAACATACCTACCTTATTTAATTATTTTACTTATATACTTCAGAAATAAGATGCACTTCTTACTGTTATAAATAACATTATTGTTCTGATTTGCTACCTAGAATTATAATCTCTGGTAAATATTCTTAAATCTTCCTTTGTAGCTAAACTTTCCTAAATTTGGAAATATTTTCTAGGCGTGACACTAATGGAGTCTGTAATAACTAGTGCGTTATAATATAGGATTTTATTTAATACAGGGCACCTCTAGAAGATCTGTAAAAAATGCTACCACATATTTTTGAAAAATGCCGTGTGGGTGACAGTACCCACACAGAACGATTGAAGTTGTGCGTATGTAAGTCCGAAATTTACTTATCAGATAAAGAAATTAGCAATAATAGAACTGAATATTTAATTAATAACAAAAAAAAATAAACAGAAAACAACCGTTCTGCTTTAATTTTTATTAACAATCCATTAAAATAAATAAAACAGAAAAAAACAATGAATAGTCACATTTGACAAGTTATTTAATTCTTTGAATTATTTTGAAAGCATTTTGCCATATTCATAGCTTTTTCGCAGGCATCGGCTCCAGCAGGTGCCTTGCATTTATCAACAAGGCCGGAAACTTTAGCGGGCTCAATGTCAGGACGTGGATTTTTCTTCATGTAATCTGCATTAATGCCGCCAGCGTCAGTCATGTAACCCATTTTAACAAATACACATTTCACAAAGCAGTTTAGTTTCTTATCTTCAACAAATTCTCCTTGCATACTTTTAGCTGCTACTTCCGGTGCAACACCGCTTTCCTTTACACAAGCTTCATGGTGGGATTTCAGGCGATTTTGATATTCTTCTTTAGCATCCTGAATTTGAAAATTATAAAGAATTTAATTCATGTTTAGTTACTTAGAGTTGGTATTTTAAATTTTTTATTGGGGATTAAAGTGAAACATTAAAAGCTACGTATTTCAAGAATTTCAATTTTCAAATGAATGACTTAAAACACTAAAAGTGCAAAAAATTTAAATGTTTATTCAGGGCGAGTCAGCTTTTTGTAGAAGAAGAGTCAATTATTTTTAAGAGTTTTAAAAAGAAAAGTGTCTATAAACATGGTTCGTAGAACGCTTTATGAGATACAGGATGACGGAATAAATCTTTCCTTTTAATTCATTTTCTAATTAATACAAAAATACTCGTTTAAAATAAAATTATGATACTGCCGCAAAAGATTGTTGACTCCAGTGCAAGTAGTTTTACGTTAAAATCTATATGTTAATATCTCTATTGAAGTAAACCCAGGGCAACTGCTGCAACAACAACTGCAATTTTTAAAACTCGTAAGTCGATAAAACGCAACGTTTTTACGAAAAAAAAATGAATAAAGTTGAGCGAAACTAGAAGTCTTTCCCACTTGATATATTTAAAAATTTACAGTAGCAAACCAGGTTTCATCTCATAGAGACATTATCAATGTATAGCAAAAAATCAAACAGGTAAAACATAGCAGGACCAGACAATTAACCAATTATGGTACCGAGTTCTTATAGAAAACGAAGAAAACGATATTAAACTTGCCTGATCCCGCTATGGGATAAGAGGTCCAGACATCTGGAACCTTCACAAGGCAAAGACGTGGAAAAATTTCAAAAATTACAAAATGGATACCATACTTGAAGTAGGAAAGAAAAACGTTATATTAAATAAACTTGAGTTCCTTGTTTTTTTATTAATTACTTAGCATATTTACAATCTGTTGCTTATGAACAATAAGTAAATGTTGTGATATTTGCTTAACCTAATTAACTAACTACATATAGACTTGCTCAGAACAATCCAGTGATTGTTCTTATCGTATAATTATCTAAATAATTGTGTAAATTTGTAATTCAGCACTTCAGTCCTATGTAACTGCAGTCACTGTATATTTAAACAAACCTGGTGGGCAGGTCCGAGGGTTTGAACCGCTTCAACCGTCGAGTTTCATTGTTGTGTGTTAGCTGGGTGGCTAGCTCATTAGGATGAACTGTAAGTCTAGTTTTGTATTTAACACTGTAATTTTTAATTACCTCGCGCACTGGCTCAATGTTGAGATCTTTTTGTATTATATGATTTGGCACATACCAGGGAGCGTCAACGATACAACTGAGCACTTTGTTTTGAAATCGTTGCAGTATTTCAATGTTAGAGGTACTGGCAGTACCCCACAACTGTACACCGTACGTCCAGATTGGTCGGAGAATAGATTTATACAGTAACAATTTATTTTCTAGTTTCAGTTGAGATTGTCTGCCTAGTAGCCAGTACATCCGACTGAATTTGATGCCGAGTTGCTTTCGCTTCGTAAATATGTGTTTTCGCCATGTAAGCCTTCGGTCTAAATGCATGCCCAGGTATTTAACTTCTTCAGTCTGTGGAATCAGGGTATTGTTAAGCGTTACCGGTGGACATGTACCTCTTCTCGTTGTAAACGTGATATGCGTTGATTTTGTAGTATTAACTTGAATTTTCCACTTTCTCATCCAATTCTCTATTAGTCCTAGGGTGTTTTGGAGGTTTTCAGTTGCGACATTCGGGTTACTATCTGAAGTTAATATTGCTGTGTCATCAGCATAGGTGGCTATGGTTGTTGTGTTTGTTGTTGGTAGATCAGCTGTGTATATTGTGTATAGAACTGGGCCAAGTACACTGCCCTGAGGCACTCCAGAAGCAACGGGCTAGAGTTCCGTTAGCTCATCGTTTAGTTTGATCATGAACCATCTGCCTTCCAGATAGGAGTTGAGGATTTCGTAGTAGTGATGTGGCAGTGTGATCTTCAATTTATAGTTTAAGCCTTGATGCCACACCTTATCGAAGGCTTGCTTGATATCTAGGAACACAGCGGAGCAATATTCTTTAGATTCAAAGGCGTTGTTGTTGTATGAACGATTCGATGTACTTGTTCCGTTGTGCCGTGGTGGCGTCTAAACCCAAATTGGTGGGTGGGTATGATTCCTCTTTCCTTCAATACCGGGTTGAGTCTTTTCAATAGAAACTTTTCAAAAACTTTCGACATCACTGGCAATAAACTTATAGGTCGATACGATTCAACGCTAGTTAAAACTTTTCCTGGTTTTGGGATTAATAGGTACTATTTCGGCTACCTTCCACTGTCTGGGAAAGTATTTCAGTCGGAGGATGGCATTGAATAAAAATGTCAATGCTTTTAGGCATTTTGGTGATATTTTTTGCAGTATTTTTCCTGTAATTAGGTCCCAGCCTGGTGCCTTTTTCGGATTTATTTCTCTTAGTATAGTTCTTTCTACTTCCAACATTGTGAATGATTTAACAGGCAATTTCATTTGGAAAGGTTCGCCTAGTGAACTGTGGATTTCGCGTTCCTCATCTGGACTGAGCTGTGAAGGAAAAGGTGTAAATACTGTTTCTAGATGTTTGGCGAAAGCAGTAGTTTTTTCTTTGTCAGTTCGCGTCCATCTTCCATTTTCATCTTTCACAGGTGGTGATGCCTGCTGTATTCTTTTCATTTTTCTGGTGGCTTTCCACAGCGAATAGTCTGTGGCTTCTGTTGCTGTGAGGTTGCGGAGATATTCCTGAATATTTTGATTTTTAATATCCAAAAGTAGGTGTTTGAGTTTTTGCGTAGCCATATTAAGCTTTCTTTTATCTTCCGCCGATCGTGTTAATTGCCAACGTTTACGTAATTTTCGTTTTTCTGCGATTTTTTCCTTCACTATGATTGGACAGACTTCTTGAATTTGCACTTCATGTGCGTCGGGAGTTGCGTTCCAGGCTGATTCTTGGATGGCATTTGTTATTTCATGGACTGCTGTATCTATATCTTCTTGAGATTGGAGCCGTATGTTCAGGTTGACTAAGTCATCCAGACTCGCTTTAAACGTTTCCCAATCAGTATGCCTCGAGTACAGTGTCGCTTGTCTTTGTTTCTGTTGGATTTTTGAGTATATAGTTATTAGTACAGCTGAATGGTCTGATGAGAGGTCTAATGATGATTGTATCTTGCATTGTTTAATGTTAATTCCTTTTGTTAGTGCAAAATCGATGGCATCGGGTATCTTCCTAGGGTCTGTTGGCCAATAAGTAGGTTCGCCCGTTGCAAGGCATTGTAGATTAAAGGTTTTTATTGCAGTCAGTAGTTCCCTGCCTTTTGTGGTCGTAAGCCGTGCTCCCCACAGCGCGCTTTTGGCGTTATAGTCGCCACCGGAGAGTAATCGGTTTCCTAGTGTTTGGAAATATTTTTCATAATCACGCCTTTTATTATTGTACTTGGGCGGACAGTATACGGCTGACATAACCAGTGTGCCTATGTGGTCCACTATAGCGATGTTTGTGGCTTGCAAGTGATTGATATTGTTTCAATTCATAGTGCTTTATGTTTTGTCTAATAATCACTGCAGTTCCCCCATGAGCCCTTTCGCTGTGGTGCATTGTGTGATAGATGCAGTAATTTGGTATTTTGATATGGGTTTTAGGTGAGATATGTGCCTCTGATATTAACATGACATCAATTTTGTTTAATTTGAGAAAGTATGAAATTTCCTGTGCATGTTGTCCCAGACCGTTGGCATTCCATATTGCTACTCGAAAAAGTTCAGCCATTAAGCCAGTTTGTTAATGACAGTGGTTAATAGGTTTAACACGGTGCTTATTTGCTCCGTTAGTTTCTGCATCATCTTTTGGATTTCAAATATTGCATTTGTTTGTTGTGGTGTGTTATCGATGGGAATGTTAATATTTTGTTGTACAGAGTTACCTGTCATATGTCGAGCATAGGTTATTCCAGGTTGAACAAATTTAGTTTGGGCCTGGGTGATCTTTTGTCTCAGAGCCGGGTAAATCTTTTGCTGTAATTGTTTATGTACCCAACACCCTCTGTAGTTAGCGGGGTGGTTACCGTTGCAGTTTACGCACCTTACTTCATCATTTTTTTCTTTCCTTGGGCATTCGCTTGTTGCGTGGTTTCCCGTACATTTGACGCATCTGCTTGGTTGGTGGCAATAGTTTTTGGTGTACCCGTATCTCTGGCACTTCGCACATTGCGGTATTTCTCTTTTCGCATGCGGTGTTTCAAATTGCACCACACAGTTTTGTAGGAGTTTAACATCGTATATTTCCTTATTATTGTCCTTTGTTTGCAGATCAATAAAGAACATAGATAAGGGGGTTTTCGTAACTCGGTGCTTGATGTTTCATGTATTGATGACTTTATGTCCAAGTTGTTCTAATTCTTTTTTTAGAGATTCCAAGTCTGATTTTGGGTGAAAATTTTTAAGTACAACCCTGAAAGGCCTGTCTTGCTTAGGTTTGTACGTATAAAATTCAGTATTACGTTCTTGTAAGGCCTTGCAGATTGCACTGTATATCTCTCGAGTTTGCGGTTGGATTTTAATCTGGTCTTGGCTAATTGCTTTAAGGTTGTATTTGCCTTTTGCCATGCTTTCGAGGAGCTCTGTCAGCGGTTTGATGTTTGTCACACCTGATACAAAGATCGGCGGTGGTTTTGGTTCGTTATTAGTTTTAGTTGCGTCGTCTTGTTCCATACTCTTGTTTGTGGGTAGTCCCTCGTATCTATTAGCTGTTGCAATAGGATTATTACTTAGCCAGTATTTATTGTTTATATCATTTGCTGTTTCCGGGATATCTGGACTATGTATTCGTTTTTTATTGCCATAGTGTACAGTTTGCCACTCTTTGTCTTTTGGAACCGTTAGCGGCGGAAAATTAAGGTACGATGTTTGTTGTTGAGATTGCTGCTGATATTGCTGCTGCTGCTGGTGCTGCTGGTTTGGCCAGGGTTGACTGTAGTACATATTATTTGGCATATTTACTTGTTGTATTGGTTGTGTGTACGCCACTGGTTGAGGTATTGTATGTATTTGGGAGTTAAAATCATAATTTTTTTTAAATATATCAAGTGGGAAAGACTTCTAGTTTCGCTCAACTTTAGTCATTTATTGCCTAACCCACTACAAGTATCCGCAATGGATGATCTCCTTTCTTTTGGTTTTTACGAAAGTCAGAAATGTATTTAATACTGGGTATGTTAAGTCGCGGTCGTAGCTCAGTAGGTTCAGCGTGGGTCTGATCACTGAGATAGATCGTGTTCGATTCCCAGGGTCACATATACACCGAGAACGTCAGACTGTTTCCCTCGGAAGGTAATGGCAAAGCACCGAGGTATTCTGCCTCGTAAGTCCTATCTGGACTAGAAGTGCAAGCACTTCCGTGATTCGGAGCCTACATAAAGCTGTAGATTCCCTATGTCTATAGGCTACTTGACACGTACACCACAGACCTATGGAGAGAAGGTCGGCAATGCCAAGAGCACAAGACGAGATGTCAAGTTTAAAGTAAATCGCGAGATACAGAAACGAAGCGTTCTACGACCCATGTTAAAGGACTTTTTGTTATTAAAAGAAGGTCTTCCATCAACTGTTGAAGAACTACTAAAAAAATTGACCCACCCTGTGTATTTGTGTTGTAGTTAGGGTTTTCCAAATTCATTAAAATATCTGTTTCTATGAATAATTGGTTCTAAAAGAAGATGTTACGAAACGAATTACGTTGCGTTAAATTTAGCCTTTCAAATCTTTACTCAAACTTTATCTAAATTTACAACAATAAGACGAAATTTCAGTCATATATAAACCGTTTCTTTGATTTTTCTTTCAATTTGTACCGTTTTTAGATAAAATTGTGGAATTTTATGGTTATAGTTCCAGGAATTTTCTACAATTTTTAATTCTTCAGTTAAGTAATTTTTTGTCATAATTTTATGTTCTTTAATTTTAATTTTTAATGGGTTGGGATGTTTCACCGATATAATATGTTTCGCATTCACACGGCACGCTATACAGTATTTTGAATTTGGTTTTTTGATTAATGGTTTGGTTTCTGGAAATAATTGATTTTAAAGTATTCTACTACAAACTGTCATAATGTTTCGTTTTTTACCAATTCGTTTTATTAGAATAATTTATCTTTCCCTGTATCGTGTAGTTTGTGTTGTAAGAACGCTTACACGGTTATAATTTCTGTTGCTGGCACAGAAATTTAATTTCGCCAAATTGAGTTAGTTTAGTAAAGATAGAGCACGGATCCAACTGGGCAGAAAACAGTTGAGCTCCGGCTTTGGAGTAAAGTAGTACCTTTTTACAATTCGTCAATCAAATCATTCATTACTTTAAACAAATAATACTTCCAAATTGATCAGCAAACTTGCACACACCTTTTTACAAATACGTAAATATTGTAATGATATCATTTTAAAAATTTTGAAATGTTATTACCTTTGTTGTGTTATTTTTAAATGATGTTATTTTGAATTAATATTAATTTTGAATATAAAAAAAATTAAGATTGCTCTAAATTAGGGTGCAAATTTAATTATTATATAAAAATTGTTATACAGGGTATCTCAGACATGGCTCCCCAGGCCTATAACTTTGTTATTTTTAAAAATAACTGTAATAAACTATATATATTCGTAAATGGGAGCAAATTCTCTATAAGATGGCGAAAGAAAATGTTAGAAAATCTGTACTCATATTATGGCAGCGATATTCAACTTTTTTTTTCAAATTGCACACTATGCTTTTTTTCGCTCATTCTGATAGTACTTTTTATTCTCTTTATAACCATGTAAACCAATATTGGTCTTACATCAGAAAATTCTCGAACAAAATACGATTGAAAGTTGAAGTCTAGGTTTGCCATGGAAACAATTGATTGATATAATTTGTACTCGTCGACGATAAAAACAATAGCGGATACCTTTCTGCATACAACCTTGCTACTCTTCTTGCATTCCTCTCGCATAAACCATAAATAAGGATAATATCAAGCTTTTCAGAATTAGTGTAATTCATTTCTAATACTCCTATGATTTTAAACAAAAACATACAAATACAGAAAGAACACCTGTCATTCTTTACAACGTAAATTGCAATTATTTTACAGCTATACGCTATTGTTTTCATCACCGACGAGTACAAATTACAACAATCAGTTGTTTCCATGGCAAACCTAGACTTGAACTTTCAATCGTATTTTTTTAGAGAATTTTCTTATGTAAGACGCATATTGGTTTACATGGTTATAAAGAGAATAAAGAGTACTATCAGAATGACCGAAAAAAAGCATAGTGTGCAATTTGAAAAAAAAAAGTTGAATATCGCTGCCATAATATGAGTACAGATTTTCTAACATTTTCTTTCCCCATCTTATAGAGAATTTGCTCCCATTTACGAATATATATAGTTTATTATAGTTATTTTTAAAAATAACAAAGTTATAGGCCTGGGGAGTCATGTCTGAGACACCCTGTATAAGTTTAAAATAGTTAAAGTTAGATTTTAAGTGTTGTGTTTGTAATTTGACTATTATTTTAAGATTGTTATACAGGGTGTCTCTAAAATGCGTGGACATGGCTTAACCACAGATTCCTGGGCGCAAAATAAGATGATTTTGAATTAATAGCGAGAGGACGTGAAATTAGTTGCACCTCTAAATTATGTTAAGAAAATTAATTCAAATTAAAAAGTAAATAATCAAAACCAACTTCTAAAAGTGTTAATTAAAAGAATATTGAATTTAAAGAAGAATAAATTATAAAGAAATATACATGCAAGTTAATTGGAAAGTGTAACTGGAATAGAATTACAAATGGAATTAAAACCAAAAGCAAATTAAAATATAACTGGAAACTGGACTGAAAATAAAGTGAATAATAAGTGGAGATAACTGAGATCGAAGCTGTATTCGACAATAATACAAATAGTGAGAGTGAGTGAGGTTAGTTAATTTTAAATAAGTTAGGGCAATTTAGGGAATCATCATTGTAATAAATTTGTATCTTGAAGCATTTATGAGCAATTTTTATTTTTATTTTTATTTTTTTGCAATTCATTTAACGAATCCTGAGAACGACCTGAGATAAGAGTATAGTATATTAAAATACAAGTTGCAGAAGGCATCTATTCAAGCACGAATTTGAAATTCCGAAACGAGCCGCATAGCGGCGAGTTGAGAAACAAATGAGTGCTTGAAGAACCTTCTGCAACGAGTGTTTTATACTATTTTTTCTATTTTGCCGCTTTATACCATTTTATAAATTAAAAAATAATTTTTTTTATATTTTGCGTTTAGAATAACTCCACACTTATTCTAACACTCAAATGACGTCATTTGGGTGCTAGAATGGAGTTATTCTAAACGCAAAATAGAAAAACTCATTTAAAAAGAAAGCTAAATCCAAATTGAAATACAAATCACGAAAACTGGGGCACATTTGAATATAAATTAAGGTAATTTGAAATTGTTGGGAGCCATTGCAAATTTTGTGGGTACATAACAATTTTTGGTGGCCCAACGTAAAGTTAAACATCACTCATATCAATATATAGTGAGATAACTAAAGAGACGTTTAGGGAAGTTAATAAATATAGACTTCGCAAGCTTCCTAATAAATTGTTTTATTTTATTCAAAGCTGGGATACAACATTGGGTTTTGTTGTGTGATGTTACATTGATACGTTGATTTATTTGTAATTTTGGTATAAGTATTTTGCATTAAATTTCTGAAATAGACATTGCCTCGAAGAACATTTTCAATGACTTTTTTCATTTGTTGAAAGTTTGGAAATTAAAACCTGGTCCACCATAAATGTTTTTGCTTTAACGTCTTGGCGATGGTTTCAATTAATATTAATTGAGAATATGTCACTTGGAGCTAATTCTTATAAAACCTTAGTTTGTACAAACGAAATAAAATAATGTAATCAACGCTACTAAATTATGTACCTGCCACACGAAACATTCCTAAATAATCAATTCTATATTACTTGAAACAACTGAAGCATTAATTACTAAATTTTTTTTTTACAAAATAAATTTCTTAGAATACACTGACTTTTAACATAAATTAAAAAATATTGCCCCCCGAATTTAAAACGTAATTCAAGGAATTTTAATACATTTCATTTTACCTTCTTGGATTGTTAATGGGTGTTTTTTTGTGTTATCGCTGCTAATTTAAGTAGTTTTATTATTAGATACAAATGTAAATGCAGAAAATCTTTCGAGACACATGCGAAATTAAAACTTTCATTTATTGTATTATTTTTTATTGGAACGCGACCTACGCTTTTTTTATCTGGTATCCGAAAGAGAGCAAAACTCCAGATTTTTCCCGAATTCAAAATATCAGCTGATTTTGGCTTAAATCGAACCTGAGAGCTTTTGGTTACAAGGCATCTTTGCAATTACTCCATGCTCCAAGGCAGACTTTTGTATGCTATTTATATTAGAATCATGTGGGTAACAGTCTTCCCAAACATTATAAAATACAAATTTGGAAATTCCGTTATCAATTTTTATTTATTTTATGGATACCTATTATATTAATTATAACTATTCCAAAACCACCGGTTTAAAATACACCTAAATTGTTCAAATGACAGTTTGAAATGATTTTACTAAGCTTATATTTTAAAGAAGTGGACCTCTCTATCGGAATTTAACTTCTACTTCTCACTTTAATATCCCGCGTTTACTGTGTAATAAGGGAAATGCCAGATATAAACTGCATGAAAGTATTTCTCTAAGAAATTGGATTAAAAATAATATTTGTTTGAAAATGGATAGCTCTCGTCTTATTCAAACAATATGTTGTTAATTTACATATTTTTATTTAAATAAAAATAGGTACACTAAATACATGGCAAACAAATAGGGGCATTACGTCTGTGTTAATAATATATGCATTAAAGGTTGATAAATAAAATAGTTGGTATGGTTTCAACAATTTAAAATAAGACTGAGAGAAATGGTTTCCTTTCAATTTATTATTTTGCATTGTGAGAAAAATTGAATTCGAACATTATGAGATATTTAATCAAAATAACAACATTTTGTTTATATTAATTTGATTAATATAAATAAGTACTTTCATTTTAATGAATTTTAATTTATACAAAATCCTTCTCGAGCTGTAATCACACAGTTTTCAAATAAACATAACTTTTAAAGCATTCCCGAATTTGTGTAATACCAAACCTTTTGTGATAAAAATACGTTTATGGTAATACGAATTAACACAGAATACAGTTAGAAATGATGTGTAACCCGTAAGTAACTGATGTAATTTAAGGTTTTTTATATTTCCTTTAATTATTGATTCATAAAAGGCCTGGAGTTTTTTGTTTATTAGGCAAGATTTAAGCTTCTATATAGATAAACCCAAAATGTATATTTTCTAGAGTATTGCAAAAATTTGTTAGCACATAATGGTTTAACTAAACTGATTTGCGTAAGGATTTTTTATGCCGGGTGTTTGACCTAAGGGGCGAACATAGGGAAATAGCTTGGGAAATCGTATATATGTAGATTCCTGCTCCCCGTTTGAGTTGATAGGGTTGATAGTGATATCAAAGACAAAGAAAATGCGCTTAATTTGATACTACTTTACTTGAATTTGTTGCTTGTTTAAGAAAGAAATAGCTTAAAAACTACAATAAATAATTTGCATTTTATTCACAAAAACCAGAGCAGCCATGATAATTTGAAGTTTCTTAAATCCCGAACTGTGCGAAAACTGACGCCAGTATAAAACGTTTTGACAATAAATACCCTCTCCTTATTAAAATATTCAATATTACAATTCATAGTAATTGGGTAGATGCGTGAATTATTGATAACTGACAGAAAATAAAATTAAATTTGGTATAAAGAAACTTCAAATTTGATCATGGCTAGTCTGCTTTTTGTGAATAATATGCAAATTATTTATTGCAGTTTCTTTCTTAAACAAGCAACAAATTCAAGTAAAGTAGTATCAAATTAAGCGAATTTTTTTGTCTTTCGATTGATACCACTATCAGTCCTATCAACTGAAAGGGGGAACAGGAATCTGCATATATACGATTTCCCATGATATTTCCCTATGTTCGCCCCTTAAGTCAAACACCCGGTATGGTGAATTTTCCTGTAATTATACGAATTATTCCTATTTTATGAGAATTTGTATCTGTAATGTTATTAATCTAAGCAATATCTACGAAACCTGCAATTTCCAAAGAAAATTTTGTCACCGTTTAATTTAATAATAGAAGATAGTATCTATTAATACATTGTGATTTTTTAAAAACTCAATTGCAGCAGGCCGTATTCTGTCTTAATAATAACCTTGGAACTGTCTGTATTAAGTCAGAATACGCCCTGCTGCAATTGAGTTTTAAAAAAATCACAATGTAAATATAAACCAAAACAAAATACCTCATGGTATTTCCAGAAAGAAGCGAATCCTTATAAATTTAATTTCTGAATTAATGTAGCTAGCTAAATTAATTTATGTTATATTGTAATAAAATTATTTCTTTTCAAAATTTTGAAATAATAAATAATAAATTTAGTTTGTTATGTTTATGTATGTATGTTATATTTAATGTAGGTTGAACAGTAATACACTTAATTAAAGTTAATTTCCCAAAAACGTAGGTATTTTATACACGAAAATTCTACTTAAAAGCGTTCATTTAGTGCTTGTGAGGGCAGCTGCTCATGTAAAGTTTAATTTCAAGAAATTAATTTGAAATAAATTTTAAAACACGTTACCCATCAATTATAAAATGTATTTAACTACAATAAACTTATTATATTTTAGAGATTAAATTTTTTAAGGTTTACTTCTTTGGAAAATACAATACAAGTTTGATATGTTTTATTTAGTGAGACGTATCAGATTATTAGAACAAAATTTATTTTTTGCTTAAGCAAGACTTTAAAATAACAAAAGCAAGATTTGTGCATTTAGTGAACAAGTTAAGTGTTTGAGAAACTTAAAACGTAAATTCAAACTTACCGCAGCAATGCTGTAACCTATGAAAGCACAGATACAGAGCGCAAATGCTAAGGGCTTCATAGCAACAAATTTGATGAAATCCTAAACAAAACGAAGGAAAAATAACAATAAATAGAATTTTTTCAACTAGGCCATTATATATTCCAACAAACAGGGATTTTATTTTATCAGCGTGGGGACCTTCATCAAGAGATGAATATCTCATGTTTTCGCTTTGTTCCATAAAAAAAATATTGTCATTTCCTACACCAATAAAACTTAGACTACGTGCTGTACACGGGTTGGCTCTGGCGATTCATGGTTCATTTGGATATGTGGGTACTGATAAAACAAGATCGGACCATCCTTGAATATAGGTCATAGTTTTTCAGATTGATATCTAAATGAGTTTAAAAACAATGGCAATGCTGAATGTTGTATAACTGTTGTTTGTCCTGTTTGTCCATTTATTGGGTGAGCTCTAGGTTTGCGGGTACCAGGGATTTCATCACATGTCAGCGCCAGTTGACACCATCCAACTGTAAGATAATTACAAAACCCAAAGATCTTTCATTACTTGGAAGGTATCTTCACCGTAGAAAAAGTTAACTTACACCCTGCTTTAAACTGTTTTAAGGCTTCTTCATATAGCTAGCAGAATCAGTGTTGTGCCTAAATTTAATTAGAACAAACAACCCTACTTGCCAAGCCCTTGCAAGAAATTTCTTATAAATTCTCATACCAGTTTAGGTTTTACTTATTGATAAACATTTATGCTTTTAAGACTATTTCATTTTTTTAAATTATAGCTTAAAGAATAATGTTTTATAAATTATTTATGAATAATCTTATTAGGAAATAGACGTTTAAACGGAATTTTAGAACACTACCAATTACCAGCACTAAAGAATATTTGTAATAGATTCTTAACGATATCTTTGTAAAAGACAAATTCAAAAATCTAAAGTTCTTACTGTTGGTCCATTTTACGAAAGTCATAAAAAGAATTCAATTTGCCAATAACATTTGAGAATTTCTTTTTGGTAAAAAGGTAGGTCAAGCGGTTACAAAGGTGATGTAAGACTCTTGAGAACAATTTTGGAAATGGAACTAATAACAAAAAATACTTTTAATTCAGAAAATAACGAGTCATAACACGTTTTCAATAACTAGTTGTATTTCCCCTGATATCTGAAAAAGTCTCTAACATAATTATAATTTTAGAAAATAAGCCTCCTTTAATAAATTTGTAATAACTAATAACACTATTTATTCATATTCGATAATTTTAGTTTTGCTATTTAATTTTAATTAAACAGATCGGCGCTTATTGCTATGGTACAAATAAAATAGAAATGCTTTAAGTTAGAGTTTTTAAAAGCTGGAGGGTTAAAATCAACCAAACTCGATAGTTATCCGTTAGTCTAGCATGGAATTGGTTGTAACACTTACCGTGAGGGGGATACGTGTTTTTCTGCACTTTATGCTGAAGTTGGGTTGTGGATTAATTAATGGTGTTAAGTGTTGATGTAGCTACGAAACATGGTTCATATACATATAGCCTTATTATATTCTGTTTATTGATGATGTTTTATATGGCTCGAGGATTTATTATTTTGATACTCATACTCGAGTATCTGCCTAGGTATCTGTTAGTCAAACAAGACTATATTGCTAAGCCTTTGACCTAATAAGGTAAGTGACTTTCGGTGGTAACATGTGATAATAAGAGAAGGCAGTTATTATAGCATGGACTACTGGTTTTCGAAAATTTAAAGTCGTTTCGGAACCGTGGATTCTCATTAGCTAGTTATATTCTGCCATAATTGGTTTCTACCAGGGTAACCGTTTGTTTCAGTTTACAAGTTGCCGGTATTAAAAGACTGTTATCTTCAGAGGTGATCAGCTTCTTCACCAAACAATATGGGGCATGGCGAGGTAAATTTTCTCAGTAAATAATAACGTGCAGATATGTACCATTATGTGCTGCTACTGTTAATATTTTCCAAATAATCACCTATGTGATGTGGAGGTACAATTCTTTTATTAAGCTTGGATTAAGGTCTGGTTGGAGATAAGAGTTTAATCTATCTTAGAAAAACTGATAAAAAGTAATGATAAATCGATTGAATGGTTTTTTATGCACAGGTAAATACCACGATATCACGTAAAAATTATTAATACAAGCCGCTACCATTACTTTTCTTACGAAGCGTTTTAATTATTACTGCTCCAAATTTATTCTTTGAAACCTCAACCGCAATTTATTGCTTAAAAAGTTTGTTTAAATTGATATTTTAAACTTCTTCATCTACAACCGTTATAGAGCAAAGTAGGTCATGTGGGGAAGACAGTTTCGTTGCTGTAAACAAGGCTATTAATTCCAGGTGTAAATTAATTTATGGTTCCCGATAAAACCAAAGCTGCAAGTGATATGAAAGTCCTTAATGTTGTAGGTACTTATTATGTTAAAATTACTTAAATATGAGTGCAGCAAGTACACAAAAAGCAGGCTCTTCAAAATTCCATCAAATTTATTGCCAAAATAATAAATCGAAAATATCAGTTTTTGCAATAATACAATTATAGGCTCTCCGTAACTGTAGCCTCTTTTGCCTTTCGGTGTCGAGACTGATACATTAGCGTATGTATCACTTTTAAAATAAGCAATTGTATTTTATCAGAACTTGGTTTTGTAATTATAGCCTAAGACTATGGAAGTAAGAAAAAATATAATGTTACACTCGCCTGTAAATTTAATGACACAATAAGTACTCATTGGGTGATAATAGTGTTATATTACCAAAACTCTATTATATTATATATCTATTCCTCCACCTGGGAGGAAGATTATAATAGATCACTGCCTGCCGGTCCCAAGCCCGGAAAAATGGGGAGAGGGTTGGGTAGGGCTAACAACTCGTAAACCTCATTATTACGAAAATTGAACTAAAGACTCGGATAGGAAGAATGGAATCACGACTACTAAGGCGACGAACAATGGATATGAAATTGACAACCTGGAATGGTTTAAGCTTATACCGACCCGGAGCCTTACAGTAGGTAATCCACGGAATACCTAAATATAAGCCAGACGTAGACATACTAGAACTGAAAACCCACACCCTTTTCTATAGTGAACCCAATCATCTAAAACATGAATTACGAACTGGCTTTATCAACGCACAACAATACAAAGAAACATATTATTAATTTCAAGGGAATAAATGAAAGGGTGTGTACTCTGACACCGAGAGGAAGATTTTAATATAACTTTTATATGTGCGCACGTTCTAACCAAAGAAAAGTGCAAATAACAAATCAGTTTCATGATGACCTAGGGAAAGCATAGCAATATTGCAGCAGACATCGGCAAACACAGTTTGCATAAGATCAATAGCGATAACGGACTTAAACTAATAGACTTCGTCTCTGCCAATCAACTAATAAATTATAGGAGGAACATATTTTCACATAAAAGCTATCAAAAGATGACATGGTCATTGCCTGATGGCAAAACTCACAATTAAATATACCATGCACTTACTGACTCCTGACATGCCACCAGTCTGCTGGATGCGCGGAGTATGAGAGGCACAGATTGCTCGGTGGACCACTATTTAGTCCGTGTGAAACTTCAACAACGGATTGCTCGAAGTTAGAATGAAAAAGGGGAATAGAGACAACTTTGGAATGTGGGTAAACTAGACACGAAGATTAACAGAGAAATGTACCTAATGTAATGTCAGTGCTAAACTTCACGAAGAAAAACCTAGATGTCACGATGTAGAAGAGCAATAGAATAGGCAACAGAATTATTTTTTTTAAATTAATATTTTTTAATGTTTATGTCGTATTAAAAAGACCCAAGACAAATTTTTTTTTTTTAATAATTAAGAAAGCGTAAAAAAGAGTCGGAATTTCAAATGAAAATTTTTCCCGCCAAAACGAGCACGCATACGCGCCATATTGCTGTGACGTATGTAGCCGAACGCGTCAGCTGCATAGATAACCAATAATAGCCCAGCAGAATATACGCGAACGTTGTAGCGCGACGCGCAATATTTAATGTGTTTATTTACCTCCTTCGCCTGCGACAATTAACAAGTACTACTACGTCTACACCTGGCAAAATATTTCAATCTATACCTAATGAATAGGTACATGATACTAACCTTAAATTTTTTCCAGTCACTTTGACACTGCAGAGTCTATTTTATGCACATTACCAGGCAACCCCGATCCGTGCGGCGCGGTACGTCACATGCCGTTTTCGATTTTCCGGCGGTAATTCAAAATTGCTGGGATAGTTTTCTATTTTTTTTTGAGGATAAAATTTTTTTTTATTATTTTAAATATTATGTAGCTTATAAGTGACCCCTCAACTACATGTAAAAACGATTTCACTTAATTTATAAAATTCAGTTCTTTAGCCTATTGTACAAAGGTCATAAAAAAGAGGTGGCACAAGAGGTAATTGGTAGTAACACCAGAAATACCTAACACGGCTGGTGTGATCAAAAATATAGCACAGCACAACACTTTGAATCTCTACTAAATGGAACAGTAAATAATAAAAGAGGTTAGGCGGAAAATGAAAGTGAACATGAAACATCTGTTCACAAAAACTTGGATCTTATTATCCGTTGCTGTTGACGACTTCCAGGTTTCACAGTCATAGAGTAGAACGGATTTTATATTGGTATCAAAAATCCTAAGTTTTGATTTATTTGTCAAATGGTTGCTGTTCCATATATTATTTAAACATCCGAAGGCTAGTCTTGCTTTACTTATGCGCTGTTTCATATCTTCGCCTGTCCCTGTTTGAGCTGTGATTATGCTGCCTAGGTAGCAGAACTCCTGCACATCTTCGATCGGTTCATTGTCGAGATTGAAGGGTTGTTGGTTGTTGGTATTCAGACGAATCGTTTTAGTTTTGTTATGATCAATTTCTAGGCCGACCAGCTTTGATTGTTCAGCAAGCCTATTTATTTTTGTTTGCATGAGTGTGTGAGTATGGGATAGTAAACAAATGTCGTCTGCATAATCCATGTCATGTAATTGACTTTGAAACCCCCAGGTTATCCCAGGGTGTTCAAAATTTGAATTTTTGATTACACAGTCTAATGCAATGTTGAATAGTAATGGTGACAGGGGACACCCTTATTTCATTCTTCTTTTGCTCTTCTAAAAACCTTATCGTTTGTGATTCTATCTACTCAACTGATCTTTAACTATTTTCTAAATACTTGAAAATTAGGTATCCATCTTGGTAGGCCGTACAAGTTAAAACGTGTGTCCGTTCTTTTAATATATTTATTTCTAGCATGCCCCATTTTAAAGTGTAATTGTTCATGCATTTTACATAATAACATAACATAATAAATTATTGCAATTCCTAAATAAATTAATTATAAAATAAATACATTATCATATCTTCTTATCTAATTACATAATATTTTACAGGTTCACAAGTGAAAGTAAGTCAAAATTACTACCCAGTATTTCTTTTTTCGCCCTCCGGCAAGAAACACTCAATTTTCATGCGTATAAATCGTCTGGAAAATGCTATTTTCAGGCCTAGGCCTGAAAGTAAAATTAGGATTTTTGATTGGTGGCGCTGAACCGAACTGACTCCGCCCTCTCATTGCCACGCCCATTGTCACGCCCAGAAAAATAAATTCCCTGGAAAAATAAATTCTCTAACGTCAAATATTTGAATAAAAAATTATTTTTTATAATTAACGTATTTTTATCGGCCGAAAAAATATTGTGTATCACACGTCTAGAAACTGCTTTGCAAGTACTCGTACTTGTAGCGCCTCGGCTGCACCTCGGCCTACAAACGTACTCGCACTGCAAAGTGACAGTTTCTAGCCTTGTGATACAAATAACTATTGTAGCAGGCCATTCACTTATTCCCTTCTTTAAGATATTATTTTTCAGTTCCAATCTTTGAATGTTTAATAAACTACAGTCATAAATTAGATGGTTCACTGTTTGTTCTTCTGATTGACACAGGCACATTCCACTATTCAGTATTTTAAATCTATATAAGCAACTTCTTAAGTTTTTTTTGTGTCCTTTTAACTGTATTTTCCCACTAAGATTGCCACTTTTTAACACTAAACTCTTCCAGTTCACTAAGTACCTATTTTTTGGAATTTGATCAAAAACCTCTGCCTCTACTGGTTGTTGAGTAGCTTCTTTCGCATTTTTATCCGTCATTTCCTTTCCCTCTATGCAAGCAGCAACCCACTTGAAATTTATTTTTCACTCTTCATTGAGCAGTTGTTGTAGAGGTGGTCTTATTTCATCTATTAATAAATGGTGATTACTTAAACAGGTCATTGATTTTAGCATTTTTTTGTTATTTGTAAAAATAGCTGCTGTTCTATCTCTTTTGGGAATATCTTCTAGAGCATGAATTTTCTCTAATAAGTAGACGACTAGTCTAGTCACATACAAGTAACTAAGGTTCGCATTTTCATATAAAAAGTAAAGAGGGAAGTTTAGTAAAACAACAAATCTGTAGCTTTAGGTTGCTGTGCCACTTTTAGGCAATAGAGTTACTTGAATTTTAATTTTCATACTACTTTGTTTAGAGACATTAACAACTAAACGCCTAAAAATGTAAAACAGCTGTTTGTTTGGAAAGTGTTTTTCAAAGAATACTTTTACGAAGCTTTTCCATAAAGATTAAATGATACTGCGCTTCAAAGTGTTGTTATTATTATTAGCTCATACAAATCCCTATACAGGGCAAAGGCCTCCCTCTTTTCTCTCATTTTTTGTACCATTTCTAATCTACCCACTTATTAGTGAGGGGGTTTTGGTCTACTCTTCCATAGTGACCGGTCCTCGTGGGAGAGAGGTGCCGCGTTAACAAAGCAATCAGGCCCTCCATTCTAGTACTGATCGGAGACAACAAAGCTTAACTTTCCTGATCGTACTAGACTGGGGGTACCTAGCTACCGCAACTCCAGACCTTTTAAAGTGTTATTTATACCTTTACTAAATTATTACTTAGATTGGATGTGCTTACCAAATAGATACTGGCGAAGCAAAGGATATTACCTGAAACAAAAAAATACATTAGTTTGTGTTGGAGGTCAACTAATTATTCTTTTTGTAAACCATTTCATGGGAATATAAAAAACATTAAGACAACTCTTGTGAAATTTTTACAGTGTATGTTAAAATAAACACATTAAGGTGTTATGGAAAACTATTGTAGTAATTTGCTACGGCCAATTTGTTCTTAACAAATAGCAGTTATGCACAAAAGTATTTTGCGAACAATATTATGACATTACTGCTAGAAGATAATACATGGTAAATGTTTCGTAATATCTCATTTTTTCGTTGCTAAAATATGTTGTAAAATTACCTACATAAAGAAAATGTAATATGTTGGCAATTAGGGTTGGGTTTTGGTATAAAAAGGTAATCCAAAGCTACTACGTCCTGAATGTATTATAGATTCACGCACAGTATGATTGCCGACGGTGTTGTTTTTTTATCCTTTATACTTAATTTTATAAACTATACACAGCAGCAGAAACCCGTGGTATGTATAAAATATTAAAACAAAGGAAATAAGAGAGAGTGCAATAAGCAATACGTTTTTTAAACATTATATTAGATATAGAATATATACTTTTTAGTAAATACACATATGTAATGATGCACTAAATACAGATATCATTTTCCTTCACTAGCTGACACTAACGTAAATCAGAGGATGCCCAATTACTACTTTTTAAATACCCAAATTCATTTTAAATTTATTATGAAGATTTATCATTTTAGAAATTAAATTTAAAGCATTTCTTATTATTTCTTCACCTTCACAGAACTACTACTTCGTTTCAGGATCCAGCATGGACAGAATTAAATAACAAAAGTGAACAGGAATGCATACAAGAGACAGGGGTAGACCCATCCATTGTGGATAAAATATGGACAGACCCTGACTTTCCGGCTGATGAAACGTACAAATGTTATTTAAAATGCTATAATGTTAAAGTGGGGAAAATGGATCCTGATGGAGAAATAAATGAAGATGTTGTTTTAAAAATTCAGGCCTATTTTGCTACAGCATCAGAGGATATAAAAATTGGACAGGAGTGCACTGATGTAAAATTAAAAGGAGACCCTTGCGAAAAGGCGTATTTGCTTAGTAAATGTACTGCAAGAATTCAAGAAGATTAACTCATTACAGGCAGAACAAATATCCAATGGAATTATTTTTTTTATAATATAATGATTGTTTAATTGCATAACATAAATGTTTACACATACCTAATAAATTTTGCACAATATAAGTTTTAAAATAATATTTTTTTAAAAAGCTTTTCGAATTCTTTTAGCGATAAACTAGTCGAATTTTGATTCATGTGAAACTTAGTAATATTTGAAGGAGGCAGCTTGATTTTACCACATGTCTATTAATTGACACAACAACAAGAAAACTATTGTGAACCTACCTCCCTAGGGAAGTAACAAACTACGTAATTTGAAAGATAAGCATAGGTAACCTTGCTATTGTTTTTCAATAATAATAATTAACATCAAATTATTATGCCAAAAATTATTTAAATTTCTAACAGCAGTGAAGGAAGTGGTATACATATACGTATAACGATTTACTGTCTCGTATAGTTCTAGTTTCTAGTTACGTTCAGTCAACCGTGTTTGATAGAGCGTCTCCCTTGCCATTCTTGATGTTCAAACACTTTAAAACGTTAGTGTGTCAGCGTAATACAATTTTCTACTGCAAGAATGCACTACAAGGTAAAGGTAACGGCACTTACACTCCGTGAAAGGGTATATGACCGGCAACATGGAGGGTTAAGGCCTCCTAAGTTGCTTTCATACCCGGTGTTCTCGCACGGTTACACGTACCTACGGGGTGATGTTGTAGAGAAAAAATATTTTACGGGTATCAATATATTATCGTTTACATTTAAATAAATACTTTATAATATGAGATATCAGGAATTAGAGTAAGCACTGGAGTACTCAAGTATACTTTAAAAAAGTTTGGTAGTTTATACAACAATATTCTCGCTAAAGAAATAATAGTATTTTATTTAACGAGCATATAATGTAAGTTTACAATACGAGCCGACAGGCGAGTATTGTAATCATCCGAGTGTAATGTAACCATTATATTATGCGAGTCAAATACAATACTTTATCTACAACTACGAGATATTTATTTATAATTTTTGATAATAAAGGTAGGTAACTAATTTATTGAAATTATGATTTTAGTAAAATTTACAGGTTTAGTAGTGGCATTTCAAAGTTGTCATGGTTACTCATCCATCAGCACACAATGTAGCTGAGAATCTTCACAAACAATGTCCGGTGTATTTTTCTAAATTTGATAATCCCATAACGTATGTCATTTTCAGTTTTTCTAAATTTGATAATCCCATAACGTATGTCATTTTCAGTATCCATAATTGCAGACTTGCACTTCATAACTGCACAAATCACTTTTATTAATTTGACGTTAATGTCATTTGACAACATACCCGACCTACTTATTAAAAAAAATTGCCGCCGTGGAATATGGTTCATATTCCACTAGTGTCTTATGAGAAGTATAATATGAGCAGCTTTATATACTTGGAAATAAATACATAATACGTCTATTATTTCATAGTTGTAGATAAACAAGTTAAAACGACACATTACGTATTCATAGACATAGACATTTATAACACAGTATGTTTTGCGAGGAAATATTTTGACATTGTGAACAAGACTTTTTATGGGAAATATTTCTTGTAAAAAAATTATGCTAATTTAATTTCAAAACTAAGGTTCGCGAAAACGATCAGGACGTAATTCCCTAATTTAGTAGTAATTTGTAACAATATATACAGCAAGATTTTCATGATAAAATAAACCGTTTGTTTTACCTGCATTCATTTAGCAACAAAATTTTTAGTAAAAATATTTCCATTTTCTTATTTCAGTCATCCGAATTTAGTTTTGCAATGATTGAATAATTTCGCCGTCTTTCCGTTATACATGTTGAAAGACTAGGAAGCCTCGTATTTGCACATAGGTTTGTTTGTAGTTTTATGAGATTCCCATGCCATTTAAATCGGATTCCGTTTGCCTTAATATGTGGATATTACAAACAGCTCGGCACCATGTTATAATCTACGTAACATTTATTACTGCAAAAGTTTCACAAAATCTCAATCCTGATTTTTGGTATTTTTCTACATTTTGCATATAAGAAGTTATCCATTTGGCCCAAGTGATTCAAAGAAGGAATTTTAGAATATTTCAGCGTCGATAGGTTTCTAGTAATTCCTATCCTTATATGAATTGTGCAAAATTTCACAACCTTCTAAGGATCTAAAACGAGTTACCACATAATAGGTTGCAACTAAAAATTTCCACAAAATTTATCAGACTGTTGATCATTGCGATAAATTTGTATAGAAAATTTCAGGGATTAATACGAAATAGTGTGCCATGACAAATCATTATAAACAGTTAAAATTCATCTGTTAATGTCAGTATCAGTGAAGATGCCGTTAAAGCAAAAAGCTATTCGAGAACGTGTTGTAAAATATTATGAAAAACGTGAAGATCTTGGAAAAGGGTATGTTGTGGAACATTTTAGGTCGAAGAGTTTATCACGGAGAAATATTTATAAAAATTTGGGTCTGGTCGAAAAGCTTTCATAATGACAAAGAAGGTCATTAAGAAGTTAGATCGCAGTTTAACGATTTGATAACTCTGTACGAACGTTTGTCTGTACTCGACAATATATTATTTGTATAAGACATTGAAAAAATTGGGTATTTACGCCAGGAAGAATCAGAAGTCTCTAAAGTACCTACTTACAAGAGTAAATAACTAAATTTAAGGCTAATGCTAATTATTGTCGATGGATACCAAGAAAATTTTCAAAAAAGTCGTACATTTTGGACTACATATGAATCTTACTCCACGCTTAGTAAAAGCCAAGTACCTGGGAATGACATGCATTATACTAAAAATTCCAATGAAACATCTGCTGCTGTAAAATACAAGTTTAAGGAGAAATTCGATCAAATAGTACATGGTGATACCAAACAAGGGAATTACATTATTTGTTTCACCTAGCAGAAGCCAACCAAAATGTTTACCAAAATGAATAGGTAAAGGTATCGGCACTAACGCCGACCGAAAGAGCATGGCTGGCAAGCTGCAGGGTTAAGGCTTGCTAAGGTGCTGTCATACCCGGTTGTTTCGCACGCTATACGTACGGGATGGTATGGTAAGCACCACGTCTACAACACTCGCCTACCTTCCTTATCCCACCATTGTGTTTCGGTTCCCAATTATTTTCAGTGACTGGGTAGGCCACTCGCCGAGCATCCGACTCGGGTTTCAACCCAAGATCGTCCGCGCTGCCTTAACCACTCGGCCACTACGGCGATAACAAAATGAATTTTTAACAAAATATTTACTTCCTTTTCTTCGTCACTTACGGCCGGATAGAGCGTGGGCTCACTATGTAAAGAAAAACTGATCATTAAGAACATCCCACTTGTGCAAAAAAATACAACTCAACCATTCTTCCCCAGTACTGTCCTATACAAAACTTTTTATGGGTATTTCAGTGCACTGGTATACAAGGATAGTTAAAAGGCACCTTTTGGTTTGTTCCAATCGCCAGATTAAAGTTGGTCTTATCAACGTTTTTTCAGACGCTCAATGTTTCTAATTCCGCCTAGTTGGTTGGTTGGCAGTAGTGTAGTTGTTTGGTACATGGGAGTCATCCATTATGTTGAAATGTGTTCATGCCAATTGATTTTGTACGGTTATATTTTTTCGTTTGGCTTGAAGATACTTAATTCTTGTCTAATGTCCCCATTCCGTTTATGGTCCAATAATCTATACCCAGCAGTGTGTCGTCAGAATTTCATTTCAGCCGCCTCTATTCTTCTTATTTGGCTTTTAGTACTCGTAATTGTCCAATCAATATAGTAGCAAGGGGACAGCCATTACCTTATAAAATTTAAGGAGCATTTCTCTTCTTGTGATTTTTAGGTATGTGTTTATTGTTCTACATATATGTAGTTGAATTTCGCTATTTTTCTGTTGATGTCTCTTTGTTCTTCGTATGTAATGTTGTGTCATAGATAATCGAAGCAGTTAACTTGTTCTATTGGCGTATTACCAACAATAATTTTCGCTTGAATAGGCTCTTGGCCTTTAAAAACTATCACCTTTTCCATTGAAGTGGAAATCTCTAAATTATAATTTTTTGATGTTTTCTGTAATTTGTGTATTTATCTTTCTTTAACTAGTCGATGTAAACGACACAGCCATTTAAGTCGTTGTGTCTTGCCTGTAGGGGAAATTTTATCTCTTCTTTAGATCTTCATTTCCAATACAACCCAATTACTCTTCCCCAGTGTTGTCCTATACAAGACTTTTTTGGATATCTCGGTTCACTGGTGTACAAGGCTGGTTGGAAAGCAGAAAACACTAAGAAATTAATTTCCAGAATAATAAAAAATGCAGAAAAGGTTTATGGAGAGCTTGTGAACATAGTAACACCAAGCTGCGGAGAGTAGCTGAATTTGCTCGTTTTAGAGTAAACGCAAAATGTCATGGCCCGCGACATGCACGTCGAATTTGTGAGTGAGATAGATGGAAGTCTAATAGTGAAACCTAAAAACATACGGCACTCAGGAGAAAGCGCGGAATTTGAAATTGTTATCCTAATGAAATACATTTATTAGCTGACACCTATATTGCAAGTTTCGCAGCTTATGATAACATAAAGATAGGTTAAGCTTTAATTAAAAACTCAAAAGGCTCTTGAAAAAATACGAAAATTTTATTTTTAAATATTACATCAGTCAAATATGACATCCACCTCTTGAAGTCTAACACGAAAGTTTTGCATTACCCGCTGCAACAATTCAATGTATAAATTCAAATAAAGTCGCCATCTCGCCATGCGTTCGCGATAAATGGCAATTTAAGGCAGTTGTCAAAGTGTTTGCGAGAAATGTCAGCTTAGTTGTGAATATGGAGCGTTGGTCAAATATGCAACGTTCTTTTGCTGTTAAAGCTTATTTTAAGAATGAGAATTCTATTGTAACCACCCAGCGTGTAGTTCGCCGTCATTTTAATTCAAATCGATGAGGTCCAGTTCTTACTCAGGTAACAATGGAAAGTGGGTACACAAATTTCGCACTACTGCTTCAGCCGCACTATAAAAACCAAAAGGAAGAGCTCGTTCTGTACGCACACCTGAAAATGCTGAAAGGGTAAGAGCAGCTGTGCTACGAAGTCCTAAACGATCGGCGAAAGGACAAGCAGTAGCACTCAATATTTTTAACCGAAGTTTTCACCGCATTCCGAAAGACTTACATCTCTACAAAATTTAAGTCATACAAAAACTTTTGCCTCGAGATATTGGAATACGCATTGACTTGTGCAAGCATTTCGAAAGGATATTTGCTGAAACCCCGGATATCACTGATTGCTTGCTGATGTCAGACGAAGCTCATTTTCACCTATCATGTTTTGTCAACAAATAGAACTTTTGCTGCTGGGCGACGGAAAATCCTAAGAAATTGCACGAAGCACCGCTTTATGACGAGAAAGTTACTGTGTGGTGTGCAGTATCCGCCTCTGGAATTTTTGACCCATTCTTCTTTGAAGAAAACGGTTTGACTGTTACTGTTACATCACAACGTTATCAACAGGTATTGCGAAACTTTGAACAACAACTTCGAAATATTGGTTTAAATATTCGAAGAATATGGTTTCAGCAGGACAGACCCACTTTCCACACCGCTAGGTAGTCTATGGCAATTCTGCAAAGAAAGTTTCCTGGTCGTGTCATTTCGAAATTTGGGGATCTTAACTGGCCGGCACGGTCACCGGATCTGTCACCTTGTGATTTTTTTTTATGGCGCTACCTAAAGACAAAAGTGTTTGCTAATCGACCGCAAACTTTGGAACAACTGAAACATTATATTCGGACTGAGATTAACGCAATTCCAATTGAAATGTTGCAGGGGGTAATGCAAAACTTTCATGCTAGTCTTCAAGAGTGCCAGCAGCGAGGTGGAGGTCATTTGATTGATGTAATATTCAAAAAATCAAATTGCCGTGTTTCCTCAAGAGCCTTTTGTTTGATTTTTCAATTAAAGTTTAACTATTAACGAATACGACTGCATATATTCTTGTCCTGATAATCGATGTATTTCACAAATTCTATTAATCTCTAGAGATATTGCGCAATTGTAATTTAGGCCTTACGGCATTTACGTAACATTTATCAACTATTTTTGAAATTATTGCATCTACTGAAACTGAACTGAACACACTTAATACTAAAATATTAAAATCTACAGTATCAGGTAAGAGTGTTTTTCACAATAAATACATTATTGCTATTGCCTTTTACTCACTACCACGAGTATTCGATGTATTTCCAAGAGTCTACCACAATCCTTAGGACTTTGCGTAGGACATGTGCAGTTCCTAGTGAGGAGATGTTATGCAGTTTGAAGGTATTTGGGCTGATTGAAATTTGTTGCAGATGTTTACTGAGCTCTTTCATAACCGTCCCTAAAGGACCAATAAATATAGAAATAATTATCATTTTGGTAGCCAATGATCTTTGAATATCAATAGCCAAGTCTCTGTATTTTGCCTTCTTTTCAGTCTCCTTTTTTATTACGCTGTTATCATCAGGGATCGTTATGTCAATAAGAAGGTATTCTCACTTTTTTGTTGTGGACAGTTATAACATGGCGGTTCGCCTCTATGGCACGATCTGTTGTAATACTTGTGCCCTACATAACCACACTGCCGTTGAGGTTAATAACTGGGTTTGGTTCGCTCTGGTATCGTTTTTCCGAAACTTCAGCTATACTTTTTTACATAAATAGTCCAATGGACATTAGGTTGCACCCTACGAATAAAAGAATAGAGGAAGCAGCATAACACCAACAGTATGCAGTTTAGATGGTGTATCAATATGGCGGATTTTAGAAGCTCGTTGGCTGAAAACACTAAATATGTCAACTGTCACAGACAAAAACGTAAACAAACAGTAAGTCTACCAATAAAAATTTGTGCCGGTTGGTGTTTCAATATGCCGTGTGTGACGTATTTCCGTTGCACTTGTAGTTATGCACCATAATACCTTAGTGTCCTTCCTGTTTCGTTTTATTCGTAGGTTGCACCTTATTATGTTTACTTTATTATTATTATTATAGATAAAAAATTATAACTAAGTAAATAAGTGTCAAAACAAATTCATCGCCAATATTCAAATTAATTTAGAAAAATCAGCACAGTTGAGAGTGAAGTCATAACTACAATAACGTCCGAATATTGATTTTCCAGTCCTGAAAATATTTATATTTTCAATCATATATGTAATGATATTATTACTAACTGTTTTGTAAGTTGGAAAATTGGCCTTTACTGACTGTTACTTTCTACCCGAGTGGAAAGTGATCGGCTGAACACTTTCCGGTCGCCCGGCTGGAAAGTAACAACTTTCCACCCGGGGTGGAAAGTATTCAGCTGATTACTTGCCACTAGGCCACGCCCACTGTCATTAAATGACAGCTTGTTTGTTCAAAATATTAATTAATATTATAAATGATTCATATTAAATTATATGTTTGGTTGAAAATAAAATAGTACTTATACATATACAAACCTTGGTGAAAAGTTTCATTACTGTCGAGAGATAATAATTATAGTTAACCGAGACCTTGCTATGTAGTATACTATTACACCAAAGTGATTTCTAAACATAATTGAAATTTATTTGAGTTTTTTTTGTTTTGTTGTGTTCGTTTTGTGTGTTTCTGTACTGATAATTGATATAGATTTACACTTTGTTACGATAATAAGTTTTCCGACAAACGTTTAAAAATGTCACTTTCCCGCACTAGTGCGGGAAAGTGAATAATTAGAAAATCTCATAGCAACCATCCTTACTAGATTATTACTTTAAAAGGAAATGTCAAATTTGACAACTTGAAAACTTACAAAATGATAGTTTAGGACGATTCCTAAACGTTTGTAGCAAAAACGTTGTTCATAACACGTGCGGGAAGAGCGATTCCGAAACTCATGCAGGTACAGAAATTCGCTTCGCTCGTTTCTGTAACGTCCTGCATTCGTTTCGGAATCGCTAATTTCCCGCACTTATTATGAAAATAACTATTCCTAATTTTCTAGTTAGAGGTTATGAAAGTCTTCAGTTTAGAATATAGCCTTGACACGACATTTAATTATGTGTTGTCAATCTGAGGTAAGCCACCACTGATTATATAAATTGTATTAAGGATTGGCAAAGATCAGCGCTATTTATGAATTTGTAATTTGGGTTGCCAATTTTTGTTCACTCGGTTTACTAATTACTATGTTATAATTTTATCCATGAACAGCTAAAATTAAAATAGTCCCCCACAAAATGATCATTTTTAATATTCATTCATAACTGGTTTCCATGCTCTTCTGCTACTTTATGTGACTTTTACAAATCGTTTTGAGGACAATATCTTGTCTAGTTTAGAACAAAGGGCATAGGTTTTATAATGTCTAAAAGATTACACACTGCGATCTGCTACAGTGACCACGATCATATTGACCTGAAGGTGATCGATTCTTATTATTAGTTTATTACTGGCGAACACTGTAATTCTTCAACGAATTTTTGGCCCACAATATAATATTTGCTTTATCATCCAATAATTATTGCTGACGGTTTTCGTAATTTTATGTAACTTGTTTTTTTAAAAAGTTCGCAGTTACTTTCAAAGAATTGCTGCGGTAAATTACAGCTACATAATAGAGAAAAAGAAGATAATAGATGGTAAATGTTTCATAACACTTCTCACACCTTTTTAGAAGAAAAAAAAACTATAATGTAGGTTTTCGTTTATTATAAAAATGTCTACACAAAGAGAGGTTAATATTGTTAATTATGGTTGAATTTGGGTATAAAGTTATAGAAAATCTAAAGCCATGTGCTACTACAAATAACACATTATGCCTAGTTACAGTATGGTTGGCACGAATAGTGTTCTTTTTATATGCTTTATGTTTAATTTTGTATTTTACACCTACCAACAAAAACCAATGGTATGTAGACAATAAAAAATAATAAGTAATTCACGTTTCTACAGATTTACTTTGTAGACCATTATTAAAGTAGTTTTCTAGTAATTATCAGGGTCAGTGTTCTAGCCCAAATATTTATTAGAAATAATATGAAAAAAACTAAAATTTGATAACCCAATTTCTTTCAAATTTATTACAAAAATTTTCCAATTTCAAAACATTCTCTAATTTAAGTTAAATAAATTAAACAAGATATACAGGTATCTCTGGTTTCAGGACCCAGCTTGGGAAGAATTAAGCAACAAAAGTCAAGCAGAATGCATACAAGAAATAGGGGTAGATCCATCTAGCGTAGATAAAATATGGACAGACCCTGATTTTCCAGCTGATCAAACGTATAAATGTTTCTGGAAATGTTACAATATTAAAGTAGGAAAAATGGACGCTGATGGAGAAATAAATGAAGACGTTGTTATGAAAATTGAAAATTATTATGCAACTGATTCGGAACATAAAGAAGTTGGAGAAGATTGTACAGATGTAAAATTAAAAGGAGATTTATGTGAAAAAGGATATTTACTAACCAAATGTATATCTAAAATAGAAGTAGATTAATTCGAGCCAGGTTGAACAAACATTCCACCGAGATATTGTAACAAAAAGAATGTATCGTATTCATAATACTAATTAGATTTGGTTGAAATGTTATTGTTCTTTTTATAACTAATTATTTAAGTACTTAATTAAAAAACTCAAAACGCAAAATGATTGTTAAGAGGCGTGTTTGCTCTTTTTTAAAATATTAATCTTTTGTTCATAAAATAGTCACTCCTTTAAATATTGTCGTTAATCGGAAAAGATAAGATGCTGTTTAGAGAAGATGATATATTAAGCTACTTATAACACAGGATACTATTACTCAGGGTGTATTTTCTTAGATTATCAAATAATTAATCTTAGTCTTATATCTGCCCGTTATCCATATTTCGCATAAGCGATATCAAATTGTGATATTTACAGACTTCACCTATCAAAAGAAGATTTAAAAGCAATGCTTTTCGGGCAGTTTTGCTAAGGACATGCAGAAAAGGTAAATATGGGCTGACTCAAACAAATCATCACTTAACAATTAAATGAACATATGAATACTTAGGAGTTTAAGCATCCATGAGAGGACGCGATCTTTCCAGTATGACCTAGAACTTCGTTCTAAAACAACATTTGCATTATGTTTGGAGCAAGCATAGTCCATTGTGTACACCAGAAATCTGGCCAAAAAGAACAGTACGCTTTATATTAGGTACAACCGGAAAAGAATTCTTAAACTCGGGTAAAAGCATATACTAGTACCTAATTCTAACCTTCTGATCAACATCGCTATGATTATCAAAACGGCAAATCGTGTCAAACTGCAATTCAAACAATCTAGTGACTAGTAGAGCTGCAGGACTAGCAGGACTAAACAATGGGCGCATTCAGGGACGCTCAGCTGCTTAGCTAAGCGGTAATTTAGTCAGCTTATGCTAAATTACAGCAAACGGTATTTCCCTGAATGAAACGTCTGATAGTAAGCTGTTTTGACAGTTTGTTATTTGTTTTGTAAGGTTAGGTGTTACTTTCACTATTATGCAATAAATCAAAAATTAAAGAAATTATGCCTAATGATCTTCAAATTATGGGCTATGTGTACCAGCTCACCCTAATTAATATGTTTTTATGCAAATTATTAAGTTTGTGTGTTTCCCGCTCCTTTTTTGACACCGCTGACAAAGTCAGCTAACAAATTATACGCTGAGCGAATTTCTCAGCGGCTTACTATAAGCTTTTTCACAGCGTGTCTGTTCAGGGACTTTGCTTACTTAGCGCATCAGCCGCTGAGCGTCCCTGAATGCGCCCATTATTTTTAAGAAATATTCCTTGACATCAGGGTTGTCAGATATTTTAAACCTCAAGTAGCAAATTTGACAATCATAAAATTTCAGTGTATTTCGCGTTTTGTTGTTTTGTACAATCTAAAAATCATTTTTCTTTCCTAATATTTTTTAGCGCAAAAATATAAACCCCCTATATAATAATTTTGGTTAAGTTGTTAAAAAACAACATACCGAGTGGGCCACGAAACTTGTCGCCCCTGAAGATTTTTTACTGCAACCCAAATAACAAATATCACAATATTGCAGATGATTATATGTTTTATAAATTAAAAACAGATGAGTAAATATTAAACTAAAAAGTGTGTATGACATTTCTAACTATTATTGTTTTCAAAGTTAGTTGACTTAAACAACACCATGTTCTTAAATAACGAAAAAACAGACATGATAATGATATTTGGCGAAACTCGGTGCTGCTAAGCGTTTATATATCCAGCGTTATCCAAATCGGGAAGCACCATCTGAAAATGTGTTTAGACGTTTGGAATTTTCATTAAGGGGAAACGGTAGTTTCAGAAAGCATACAAGGCCGAGAGTAAGACCTGTTATTAACCAAGAAAATGAAATTGCAGTACTACAAGCGGTTGACGCAAATCCTCATGTTAGTCAACGAAGCTTAAGTAGGGACTTGAACATTAGCAGAAGAATTTTGAAATTTAATTCATTTTGGAAGAGGAGCAGAGCATGCTTGACCTCGCGAAGTCCTGACCTTACCCAACTAGATTTTTTTTATGGGGTACAGCTAAAGAAAAGGTACCAAACACCATTTCACAACGAAGAAGAATTAAGAAACAGAATAATCCAAGCGTGTGCATCGCTTACACCAGACATGTTGGCCCGTGTTAGGAGATCATTTGTCCATAGGATAGAAATGTGTTTGCAAGTTAACGGAGATAATTTCGAACATTTGTTATATTAATTCATGTTTAGTTTATTAGGTTTTATGTTTGTTTGTGTTATTTTCTGTTTCATGTACTAAATCAAATAAAATGAAACGTTGTTATCAAATTAGTTTTGTGCAAAATGTGCTAATGAAATTCCCGTAATCTATTTTTGCGTCATTATTACCAAAAGCAATCTAAATACACACGGAAAATATTGTTTAGTTTGATATTTGCCAACCATGATCTCTTTTAATGCGTAAAAAATATAATCTTCTGCAATGCTTTGATATTTGATATTTGGGTTGCATAAAAAAATCTTCAAGGGCTACAAGTTTCGTGGCCCACCGTGTACATTAAAAAATCGTAGCAACAAAGGCTACTTATTTATTTTTAAAGAAATAAATATTTATAAAAAACACATACAGTACAGTTTGAAAATGAGTTAGATTCCATTCCACATTTACGTTTTAATACAAAATGGCGAATTTCCATTTCCACGCTTGGTTTTAAAGTTTATCAATTCAAATCTTTTGATTTTGACAGATAGCACTCGATTACACCCATGGGTTTTGGAGTTTATGAAATAATACGAAAAGCCACCTGCCAGAGAGGAAAATTCGACGTTAGCTGCCATACCCAAGTTACCAGAAAGATGACAAATCGCCAGATCTAACAATCCTACTTGATATTCAAGGGGAATATGATAATTCCTAGGTTACAACTATTACACGAATAGAAAGAAATGAAGCTAGTCCTTAGTGGTTGGTGTTGCTGCTCAATTATTATGGTTGATGGGTTGCTAAGAAAATGATTTACGCACACATACATCATGATACCACCATTCTAACCGCAGGAAAGGTTTATCCGTAATAGTGTTTAAAAAGGCACTACTGGCTGTAAATTCCACAGTATAGGCTTCCTAAACGGCAGTTGCATTTAAAAGCGATGCTTTCGTGCTTTTAGCTGAAAATATATCTGGCGCAAGTTACTAGACATATTTGCACGAAGGCATGGTATAGTTACTTGTACTATACAAACAGAATAGTAAAATTTACAGGGAGTTCGGGTGCCCAAATCAAATTTGCTGTGTTAAATACTCTAGAATAGGGGTCCCGAAACTACGACCCGCGGGCCATACATGGCCCGCCGCGAAGGATTTTCATCCGACCCACGGATGATTTTAGAAATATCACCTATTATGTATGTCACATATAAAATACATTTAAATATAATTTATGACAATTTTTATTACAAAAAATAACTTTAGAACATTTTTTAAAGCAAATATAATCCCATGTAGTTTTCTAAGTGTAGAATTTCTTTTTAATCCGGCCCATTTAATAATTTCAATACTCGTATCCTTAAAAATTTTGGGGACCCTTGCTATAGAAGTGGCAGTGACGGTTACTCGGTTAGTCGCAGCAGAACCCACTAATTTTTCTATCAGAGGTTAGCCTGCATGATCATTAGTAAAGCTATGTCAAAGGTCCGCCGACTACTCCGACTGCTGCAATAAAAGTTAGGGACCTACGTATAAAGATACAAGCAGAAGTGAAGCTCTTTATTTTGTCTTGATTTCATTCACTACATTGCGGTCTAGTAGACATGCTGTTTTCCGAAATATTGAATTGAATTATAGTGGTATAAATATAAAGCTTCAGAGAAAATTAGTATTTCCTCTACAGTGACTTTAAATAGTTAGCATTTTGAGTGTAAGGAAATTTCTTCCTCATCTCTACAAACCTTTTAGTTCTATTAGAAAGAGGTAGGTATTTGTTCAAACAACAATGCCCAGTAATAGGGATTCAAGTTATATGCATTATTTTATTGCTTCCACAGTGGAGAAGCTTTTTGCTTACACGATTTGATGGATTTTGGATGGAACATTTTGAAATGTTCTTAGCGGGTTATTCCATCCAAAGTCCGCAATGTTCCCTTCTTATCCAACCTAAACTATACCACAGATAGGTTCAAGACCTACTATTTGGTTTAAACTGGCTGTTCTGGCCAACATGTCTGTTGTTTTGTTGCCATCTATTCCTTGGTGTCCCGGTACCTACATCAGTTTTAGTCTATTATGTTAACCTATGTGCTATTGACAATTCCCTAGAACTCATCTGGGTCAAAGAACATTCTGGATTATACGATAATGAGCGGGTGAAAGATAGATTAACATGAACAAATGACACCATGCAAGGATGGCGATCAAAAGCCCCTCATTGAAGACAGTAAACCTTTGTATACAGCTGTCAAGAGGAAAACTACGACTTGTTGTAGGAATATTGTCAGGACACTGTAAACTAAATAAGCACATGCGCAGGATGGGACTAGTCGAGGACCCAACCTGTCGTGGTTGCAATTTAGAAGACGGGAGAGCAGAGCATTTTCTGTGCGAATGCCCTACACTCGCTCCAATCAGAGGATCAATGCTAAGGGACTTCTGGCCTAGTATGGCCAGTATCCTCAGGTTCAATCAAATGTTAGGATGGCTTGAGGTTTATACTAAGATCTTTCCCAAAGGTGAAGATTACCACAGATAGAATAGAAACATTCATATGTAGTAAATGCTCAGGATATTTCATTAATGTGGTCCAAGTATAAATTTAAACTCGTTGAAGTGCTATAATAATTTGGTGAATGTGACAGAACACAGTGGAGTTTATAGTAGACTTTGCAACGGCAAGGTATGCTGCGGTTCATCTGAAAGCTTCATCACCAGAATTTCGGCACTACTTACTTGAAAATGGATTGCCCAAATAAAAAATACTAAATGGCAAAATGCAGACAATAAAGGGCTTGTAGAATGAGATATCGCTTGACCATCCTTCCCATTTAACATTTTTAACAGAGCGTCTCCAGGGGGTAGGGGGATGAAACAAATGACTTACTTTTTATGTCCCCTTAAAGATGCTGTTTGCATATTTCGGGGTGTTCTTTAGAGATATTTGGATATCAAGATTCTGGGAGCGATAAATTTTTTAATTAATTTCAGGTATACGAAAATGAAGAAACAGATATATTGGTCAGGATTAGCAATAATGTATCGTTAATTGGGCCATTGCACCATTCAATGAATGATCAGCAATCATCGTTGGTCAATACAAACAAATTAAGGAGTTAAGGAAATCAACAGATGTCATTGCAAGACCTTCTCCATGAATAAAAATTAAGTTGAAACACGATCACTTATTGTTTCGATTGTGAGACGATGAGGAGGAAATTCCAGTAAAGAAAAGTACAGTTCCTTAGAGAGCTATTTTTCGACTGAAAGAATATAAGGGAAATGATATGAACTCAAATCCTGGATTTCTTGGGAAGGCTAGAACTACCTATTTGGGAATATAAACCAAACTAATAGTAACATAACAGGTCTCATAGGTCGCAGTATACGATCTAACCCCCCATCCCAGGAAAATAACAACAAAGTAGTTCGTGTTAAGAAAACTTTAGCTATATCTTATATAGGGATGAAAAAATCGCTTAAGAAGCACAATTTTGATAATAAACGTATAATCGAATATCACTTGAAAGTGTCTGCTATTTTGAAACCTTTTTGCTTTACACATATATTGTAATGCCAATAATTAACATTCTAATGGAAACAGAGTTAGTTTACAATTCCTGTCAGTCTCTTAACAATAAGTACACCCAATAATTGTTTAAGTGTTATAGTTACAATATAAAACAGTATCATCATTGCCTATAAACAAAATGAATCTTCTAGTAAAATGCTTAGAGTTGTATTTGTAATACATATTCTTACAACAATCGTCTTTATATTATTTTTATACAACCACTTCTTTTTGCAATAAACTAGTCATCATCTATAATGTCTGCAATACATCTAGTTAGTAAATATGCTTTCTCGCAAAGATCACTTGACGTTATATTCATATCTTGACATTCTTTTCCTATTTCACTTATACCTTCTGCGTCATCAAAATTAGACGCAATTTTCATAACCACATCTTCATTGATGTTACCATCCGTATCCATTTTCCCCATTTTAATATTATAACATTTAAAGTAACATTTAAATTTATCATCAACCACCATATCGGGATCAGTCCAAATTTTGTCAATTAGAGATGGTTCTACCCCCGTCTCTTGAACGCATTCTGCTTTGCTAGTTTTTGATAATTCCAGATAAGCTGGGTCCTAAAAGGCAAATAAAACTACTGTAAATAATTATTAACGTAGGATTTAATTTCCCAGTAAAAGCTTTTAGTATATTTTATATTACTATTCTTCTTTGTAGAAATAGTTGTTTATACTTTTATACATACCGGAGTTTGCTGGTTTGTACACCATATACAAATTAATATCAGTAAAATAAATGCGGCCAACTTACTCATTGCTACAAAAGTGTAACTTATATTAAGGCTTTATGTCAAATTTAAACCTTATATACATATGCAGCTTTGTCTATAAGTTGTCTATTGAAAATCAAAAAATTAAAAACTTTTGAAACGTTCAAATATTATCTAAATGGGTTATTATCTTTTTTTACTTTTTGGTGATATTGTATCATTAGAAGCACAACAAATACTAATTTGGACGGTGTAGTTATTCTATTATGTAAATTATTTTTATTCAAAATAAATTGAGCTTGTATTATCCGACTTTTGCGGTATTTTTTATACTTCCGTCTACTGTAATTGAACGTTAAAAGTCTATTTGAAACAGTATTTTGCAGTTGATAAATAAACTAACAAAAATTTGTATAGTTCGGAATGTAATATTTAAGATAATTTTACAAACAAAACTGCAAAAAATACTGGCGTCATCTGATTCTGTACTGCTTTAGTAACCATTTCCGATACGAATTTAGATGCATTTTTTACTGTTTTTAGACAAAAGAATGTCTAGACTCTAGAGTCTAGAGAATGTCATTTTAGCTACTTGAATGCCTTTTTAATTTAAGACCTAGGTTTAATTATCGGATATCATTGTTGCGACTGCAACTGTTTTATTACTGTTTCAGTTGTGTCCATGGTCAGAACTGGGACGGGTGACCCAAATCAGGCTCAGCTTACTAGGGCTCGGTGTGTCCTCCTCGACAAGCTATGCGTCTTAATGGCTGAATACAACAATTCATGATTGAACCTCTGCACTTTATAAACCAATTCTGTCAAGCAAACTGGAGGAGTTCTAACAAGGCATATTCCGCAACTGAGGTATGATCTATATTCACAGTTCGCGTCTTAAAAAATTACATAAAAGTGTAGAGCGGCGCATTATGATTTGGTAAAAGATCAATCAGTATTTTTGTGAAATGCAGAACATTTTCAAAGATTATTTTAGACAAATATGGAGTTTTTGTAACGTTGCATCATAGGTTTTTTTTTCCATTCATGCATACTACCGTACCCCCCGGAACCGCTTTTCGCATTACTTCAGGGGGTACGGGCGTCCCTTACATACTACCTTACATACTACATACATGCAACTTATATACTAACTTATACTAAGTGAAACCGACTTGCACGGGCCGCGAGTCGAACCCACATCCCGAGCTGACCGATTTCCCTGTGGCCTCGGCGGGTAAGCGGAGCGACCACCCGCCCACCGAGACGCATCATAGGGGTTTACCTGGTATAAACTTTACCTCCGGTTAGTGGTTTTTCAATTACGAATTTTAGCACACTTTTGTTTATATGTTTTTCTACCACCTATGATTTTTCAGATAGAAAGGAAAATATTCTGAAAAATTTAAATTATTTTACACCATTTTGAAGCTAGCTCGCTAAACCAAATAACAAAATATAGAAAACTGTGAAATTGAAAACAAACGATATTTACTTCTTATTTTCTTAGATTTTTCAAGTAGGAAGATAATAAATTAACATGCTAACCCGTTATTTGTTTAATATAACATTTACTATGATAGTATTTTTATTTTGTCACTGAAAAAATTTAGCTTAAAAAATGACAGTTGACATAGCCTGCTAATTTTAAATGAGCTAAAATTGTTTAGCTATTTTCTGTTTTAAAACAAATATTAAACCATTAAAAATTGCAGAAATTGAAACACGTATAAAAGCTTTGAATTCAAATAAAGCTCCAGGCTACGATCACTGCTAAAATTTCAGAAAAAGAGATAAAACTTATAAGTTATAACCTACATATTTAACGCTCTTTTACGTTTAGGGGAGGGTCGTCCACAATGAGACAAAAAACACATTTTGTAGTATTACTTTCAAGAAACACTTTAAAATAAAATTACGAAAGTACTATGCAATAGTATGTACTTTTAGTAATAGAATAAAAAAATAACATAGGAAAAAAACTTTTATTTGTAGACTGTACACATTTTTTTGCAAACCCCTCAATTTGTCTCATTGTGCACCGTTAGTGGTACACAATAAAACAAATTCTGAAAATCGCAAAATGGAAAAAATTAATATACTTTTCATATAAAAAAATAAAAATTAACGAAAAAACTGTTGTAAAAACTGCTGCAATTTCATCGCAACTGAATATTTTCGAACGAAACTGAAAATTTATAATAAGAAGATAATCTTTTGTTGCTAATATTCGTAGGAGTCGGTAACACTACAACCACATCTTCTCTTGCGACAGTTGCGACATCGACCACGTTAGGAAAAATAAAACTGCCTGCCATTTTTCCACTTTTTCTGAGATATGAAACTTCCAGCTCATTACTTTGATCATAAATTTTCGTAACCTTTGCAACATAGTGTATTTTTTGGGGAAATCGAATCAGAACAAAACTATTTAGTGTAATTTCTCCCGAAATATCTTCCGTATTCACATCGACCGTTTCAATATATTCATCGCCTTCAGAAAACTCTTCATAAACAACTTCCTCATCTGTAGAATCAGAGTCGCTAACTTCGTCCACAACACTTTTATGTTGCTTCTTAGGTCCACCACTCAGTTCTAGCATTAATTTCTTGGATTTTTGTGAAATTGTACGGCGAGGTGTGTCAAGTTTCTTTGCGTTTTTAATTTCTTCCATGGCCGGTGTATTTGTTAAGATGGCGCTTTTTTTAGTTTTTCTTTTTCTCGTAGTTTTTCTTTTTTCAGCTTTTGGGAAACCCCTGAATTCATGAGGGCTTACAAATGATGCTCTCCTGTCTGCAATATCAGAGTTGTCATGCGTCTCCATTGAACATGTGGCTTCGGATAATTTTTGGACTAATTTAACTGTTTCAGTTTGCGGAACGTTTTCAGTTACTGCCGTGGTTGTTCCTGCTGATAAATGTTCTTCAAAAGGCCTATCCGTTACGGCACTCATTAGGAAATCGTCTTCAGTAAACACTTGTCTGTTAATGGGGAAGATTCCCGTTGCTTGAAATCCTGACGAAATGTTCTTTGGTGTAAGAGCTTTCATATGCGCTTCACCTACACATTGTGCTATCTGATAAATTGTTATGGGGGTTCCTGGATGATTTAGCATCCAGTTGTCCAGCGCTGAATTGTAGTAGGATTTGAACGGCGCGAATACCGAAACATCCAGCGGTTGTAATTTGTTACTACAATGTGGGGGAAGTGTAAGGATTGAAACTCCATTGCTTTTAGCTTTCTGTACTACTTCAAGAGTAATATGACTCTCGTGATTGTCATATATAAGAACCGAAGGATTTTCTGGAGAGCTGTTGGAAAATTTGATAAAATGATCCATGACCTGGCTGAATAGTTCCCCATTCATCCATCCACTGGGGTTGGCCAAACCCAAAGTACCGGCAGGTGCACCGGCAATCATATGCATTTTGAAAAATTTCCTAGGGAAAACCATCACTGGCGGCAAAAAAGACCCATTTGCGCCAATTATAACACACGTTGTAATCAAAACACCTCTTTCGCCACTAGTGCAGCTATTAAGCTGCTTAACTCCCTTTTCGGCCAATACTCGTTTAGGTTTTTGGACAGTAGTAGTGCTAGTTTCATCCAAGTTAAAAATGCGTAAATTTTCAATGACCGATGGAGTTTTAGCAATGACAGCCTCCAAATTATCGAAAAATAGGTTGACTGCATATTTATTGAACGAAGTCAATCGAGAGAGACTGCAACCTTCAGGTTGTCTAATAGTCAAGCTTCCACATCGTTTCATAAATCCTCTTAGCCACTCTATTCCAGCACAGTGATTGGAATTCCAATTTTGTGGGATAGTCACGTTGTTCATAATGGCCATTTCGTACGCCAACTGTCGTGTTTGCAACGTTGTCAAGCCATAGGCCATTTTGCTGCAGGTTTTCAAATAGTCGCACAAAGACTTCTCTTGCTCTAAAGTGAAAATACGTCTCACATCGTAGTTTGGTACCATTTTACAGCTATCGTCTGCGCGTTTTTTTTGCACGTATCGTTGAAGGGTTTGGAATTTGACACCGTATTCCAAGGCAGCTTGTCTTAGTTTCATCCCCTCAATGACGGCCCGTACCGCAGTTGTCATCTCTTCTGCCGTGAATGTCGCCCTACACCTCTCCTTTACTTTGCAAACCATGCTTTCTATTAAAAAAAAACATTATTATCTATTAGTGATGTTGATTCTCGTTACATTTGGGTAATCGCTACTCTTCGTTACTTTCGTATCCAGTATTCGTATTTTATATTCGTTACTTTGATTACGTTTAGTATTTCGTCCCCCACGAAGTACTAGATTACAATCATACAAATGAAAAAGTATTGACACTCGATTTTTTATATAGTGGTACACAATGAGACTAGTCTCATCGTGTACCATTAGAAAATGTCTCATTGTGTACCAAAGCCCACTTTGACAACTTTTGCAAAAAACACCAGGATATTTACCGTCATTTCATTTGTAATTTAGAGGTTATCACCCTAAACCAATACATAATAAAGGGGTATCAACAATCAAGGCCCAACACATTCGCACACATGAATAAAATAATTTTAGCTGGTCAACAAAAGTAAGTACTTACCTTCCAAAATCAATTTTCGTTTATAAAAATCACACTACTAAATATTTTGCGCCACTGACTGGTCTGGTTTTAACATTTAATGTTACCAACCTTACGTTCGAATATGAAAAAGTTTGCGCGGAAAATTTAAACAGTACGTGCAATGTCTCATTGTGTACGACCCTCCCCTACATGTATTCCCAGAACAATGAAAAATTGCACAAATACTGATTCCCAAGCCAGGTAAAAATCAAAAAGTAGCGTTATACAGTTGGATTAATCAGTCTATTACCCATTATAGGCAAACTATTTGAAAAATTACTTTCGGAAAGAGTGATACCAACGCTAATAGAGAAAAACCTTATTCCAAATCACCAGTTCTGGTTTCGTGAAGGACATGCCACAACCGAACAAGTCCATAGAGTTGTAACAAAAATAAATTACAATCTGTAGCTAAAAAGATACTGCTCTGCTGCTTTTCTCGATATAAGCCAGGCATTCGACAAGGTACCTATAGCATATTGGATTGCTGATCAAAATAAAGAGTAATCTAGCTTCTTTCTACAAAATCTTAAGATCCTACTTGTCTAATAAACTTTTTCAAGTAAAATTCCAAGACGAACAAATACCTCTCTATCCAATAAAATCTGGTGCTCCGCAGGAAAGTGTTTTAGGACCGATTCTATACAGGGTGTATTAAAAATGGCGCATAATATTCGCACAAAGCGATTCTGCGTTAAAAACTGGACAAAAAATTGTATAAATGTTTTAGGCCAAAAAGCACAAGCACTGCAAAAATTTCAAACTTCGGATGGAAATTCTAATTAAACGAAGGGTATGTTGAGTACGAATACAGATTAGTTATTTCTTTTGTTTATTAAACTACACCTAAAAATCATTATTTCATAAAAATATGACACAATAAGCAAATCAGAATACGACGTAAGGCTGCCAATAGCTCCATAACTAAAGAGTTAACAGCAAATTGCTACTGGAGTTTTTTGCTTGGATTTTGACGTAGAATTGCGCGATATAAATATTCTGCCCCACTTTTAATACACCCTGTATATTCTTTACACAGCTGATTTACCTACAGCAAGACAAACCATGGTAGCGGCATTTGCAGACGACGCTGCAGTGTTGGCCTCACATAATGACTCAGTAACAGCTTCAATACTACTTCAAAATAACTCAAATAAAATTGGTTATAGCTCTGGCGTATTAAAGCAAACGACAGAAAATCTGTAACGAAGTTGCGTTGCTATGGAAAAACGAGGAAGTTATTATCGAAGACGAAAATTATATAGGGGAACTCGGGGCGGAACGGTATAGCGGGGTACAACGGGATAACATTATTTTATGTATAAGATGGTCCTGGAACCTAGCGAAAAGAAGTTGAACTACGTCAACAAGTCGGCAAGTAGCCGAGGTATGGGAAGCCAGGTAGCTCAGTCGTAAGAGGGATAGGCTTGCAGGTTGCAAGTCCCGGGTTCGAATCCCTACGTTCATGGAGATTTTTTCTCAGGTCTCCGGGATCGGTATTAAGCCATTTACAGTTTGGCTTAATTATTAAATGTGCTCTACTCGGAAGACTAGTCTGTGAGATAGAATAACAAGACCACTACACACGTAGTAACACACATGACACAGCTGCCTCACTTGAAGCAATGCCTAAAGGCGGTTTCGAACAAATTGGCTATACATGCATACAAGACACACAAAAAAGAAAAGGAAAAGTAGCCGACGCAGAGTGAATGATTGTGGTCGATGGTTTTGCAAGTATTTTTGTAACTTTTGATGAATTTCCACTCAAGGTAAGCCAATTACCGTTACGTATAATCCCTTAAATATGTACTCTTAAAGCACATGCAATTAGCTGTAATTTGATGAAAGTGTTTGACTAAACTGATCGTGTTTAGAATCCGGTAAAAATTTCTAAACTAAAACGTGACCGTGTAGCGGAACTGAATTGGCAGAACGGGATAGTATTCCGTTCTGCCCCATCATATTTTTCGGCTCGAAACAATATTTCTTAACGATCTCAGATGATATGAAATTACGCCAGAAGAACTGATAGACAACAATGGGATAGGCCAAAGAAGGAAAAAATTATTTTGACACCAAAACTAACGAAAATTGTACGAAAAAAAACAAAAATTTCAAGAAAACTCCCAAAAAACAGTAAAAGGAGAAAAGACCCAAGACAGTGAGACTGATAAAAATGAAGATGATGCTGAATGTCTTTACTGTGGCTATTTTTATTCAATGTCAGATGAAGGCTGAGTGAGCCAAGGTTGTCGGAAGTAGGCCCACAACAGTTGTGTTGGTATAGACAGTAAAGATGATAAAGCAGTCTTAGTATGATATTGTAAACATTGTAAATAGTTTCTAATTTTTAAAATGACTTTTTGCTACTTTCTGTTTTGATGTTCCGTTAAAACTAATCTATTCCGTTCTGCCCTATGTATGGGACAGAACGGGACAAATGATATAAAATTTTGGAAAATTAAAAAAAAAACAAGATTTACATTTTTTGCATTTATCGTATTACATGCTGTTCTATACATAATGAACTTTTCATTGATACCCATACTGAGTTTTCACTCGACCTAATTAATTATGTATAATTAATTTTTAAGTTTGTATCCCGTCCCGCCCCGAGTTCCCATACATGTCAGATTCACTTTAAGATGCGAATCGTGTCCACCAGCTACTCTAAACAACAACCGCATCCCACAAGAGACTAGTGCCAAATATGGATCGTCAATTAACTTGGAAAAACACGTTTTGATTGAAGTTCCGCAAAATGTATTGGTTATTAGGAAAAAACCCAAAGTTATCGGTGAGCAACAAACCACTGCTTTACAAAGTTATTAGAAAACCAATCTGGATATACGGAATCCAGCTATGGGCTTCTGCCAGTAATTCTAACCTGGAAATTCTGCAACGATTTCAAAACAATGTGCCAAACTTGTTAATCAAGCAAGATAATATGCCGGTTCCGTCTATAAAGGAAGAAATTGAGAGATTCAGTAGTAAGTATCAACAGAGGCCCAGCGTACATTCTAATCAACTCGCAGTCAACCTCCTAACTAGTGAAGGCGTCAAACGACTAAAAATATGCGATCCACTAGATCTTCCTGACAGATTTAGTTAAACGAAATAGGTATATATATTTTTTTAAATTTTGAAATACATGACTTTGTATCTAGTATTCTAAATGTAACTATAGTTTAAAATAACTCAGGGAAGAGTACCACCAATGTTATAATCTTATCAAATTATTTACTGAATATCGTTATTATAATGCTAGAATGTAAATTTGCAATAAATATTTGAAAAAATTCTGTTTTATTTAAAACATTTTTACTTTTTACATCTCAAAAACCAATAGCCAGGGTGGTGCAGTGGTAGAGCGTCAGGTTAGCATTGCGCTAGTCCTTGGTTCGAATCTCCCTGGTGATCATTCGCCATTGGGCACCTAATGAACGACGCTCTCCTCCGAATTCAGGCCTAAGGCGTAGAGTAGTAACGTGATCTTATACATACACATTACACTCTACACATGGTGCAGTATGTATGTGTATGTAGGTATGAATGGCGCACCAACTTCGTAACTCCCAGAGACCGCAGGGACCGAGTTATGCATTTCACGCGTAGAGTCTCATACATTAACTTACTTAATAACATGATTCCAATTTTGAGAAAGGTTCCTGACGAAAATTTAGAAAAAAATTATTTGCCCAAAGTAGTATTTAAGACAAGTTAACAGGGAAAATAGTTAAAGTACAGCTCATCATAAAATTAGATATAAGCTTTAATTCCAAAGATTTGGGTTTCAATATTCCACTGTATGTATTAGCTTTTGCATCTTTCGTTGAAAGTTGAAAATTCCATCTAAGAGCCTAATACTAACAGTAAGTAAGTACTGGAAAATACCTTTAAACCTGCAATATACGTCTTAATTTCTACATTCTATTGCTTACTGACAAAGAATATAAATAATTAGAAATAACCCAAAACCATTAATTTTCCTATTTCAACAGTACTGTTTAGGAAATTGATTTTGAGTTATTTTAAATTACTTATCAACCCACACTATAAAACTATAAACCAAGAAAGACTTCAGAGTACTGACGGTTTTGTTGATTGGTGTAGTGTAGTACATACGTATAGTAAATCAAAGGCTTCGGATTCGATACCGGCTGAGATCAGATGAGAATTTTAATGTGGTAAAAATCTGAAACTTTGTCTTTTTGCAGGTAAAACAGTAGGTCTTGTGTCAATGCGATGTTAAGCAGGATAAAAATCCCTTCCACAGATGGATGACTTTTGAGTTCGGTAAAATTGGTTGGTTAGTAGCGAATGACAATCGCAGTTGACGCGCGTTGTGATCTCTTGCACCCGCAAGCACAAATAAACTTTATAGTGCTATAGTATTTATTTATTTAATTTTAATGCATACAATACACAGAAGTCAATATAGTTTTCGAAGGTGAGGGTTTTGAATTAATTCTTGTGTCTTACAGAACCCATAGCATCATGTAAACATTTGGCTACTTTTAATGCTGTTTCACAAGGGTCGGTCTCCTTTATGGCCTGGCATTTTTGAATCGCTTCTGTTGCTTTTTCCTTATCTGCAGCTGGAGGAATGTGTTCGAGCATTTCACTTAAATTAACATTTCCAGCAGCATCCATGCGTCCCGTTTGTTGAAATTCGCATTTAAAGAAACATTTTAAATTTTTGTCATCAGCAAAATCGTTGTCACGGTAGGCTTTCATAACCACATTTTCGTCAACTCCAGTTTCTTTTACACATTGTTCTTTTACAGCACGCATCTTCTCTTTAAAGGCTTGATGATCATTAGGCTAAAAACAAAAGATAATTAGATACAATGCTAATAACCAGTAACAGTCGATGTATATTGAGATACTTGGTATCCGCGCGCCTAGATCTACCCATTAAACAAATAAACATTTTTAATTTTCCTTTCAAATAAATAGGTACTATTAAATTCGAAAAATTAAATAGTCACTTTGTTTTAAATCATCGCTTGATTTTTAGATTAACTTAGATCAGTTAAGTAATACAACTAACTTTTAGCAAAAAGGTTTAACATTTTACGAAATGAAGAACTTTCAAACAGGATTAGAAAACTGAATTCAAGGTCTGGGTTTCTTGGTAGGAATTTATATCGACGATCGAAGTTTAGAAATTCGAATCTCTTGGACTATGACTATAGAGGTTATGACATTTAGTTTTTATTTTTTCTTTGTCCAAATCAATTGAAAGCAACTTATAAAAACTGAAAATATAACATAAACGACTTATCAGAAGAAATATGTAAATACATTAGGAACTATATAATTTCGCAAACTAATTTTTTGTTTAGTCTTTCAACATCTGCAACCTTTTTTTTAAAGGAAATTGCATCCTAAGCGGGCGGGTTTCGAATTAAGCCACATACCTCCCTAGTACTTTTAGTGTTAAAAATGTCAAAGTGTGTTTTAAAATTCTTAGTACTGTTGGAGGGAGATATTTTTCTTAATACAAATCTATCAATCTAATGTATTATTAAAGAGTATTAATATATCTCTAGCTTGTAACTGTAACAAGAAAACTAATAATTAATCAGAATATTTACCTCATCTTGATACGAAAACCCAACGAAGCCGAGAATCACGCAAACAACTAAAGCGGATTTCATCTTGGTATCTGAGTTGTAGCACACGTAATGTATAACAAAATTGAAATAGTTTTTCGAATGCCCGCACGCAACGCTTTATATATCGAAAAAATTAATTCATCAACCTTGAATTATATCCGGTTTTGAACGTATAGCAAAAAAGTTTAACCATCATCCTCCAATGGTTAAATATTATATTTTACAATATTATTATTAGAAATTACTAAAGTGTAACGACATTAGTCGTTTTTATTTTATTAAATAATCAGTGCATTGCTTCTTTAATGTATGAATCATGGCGTTATAGAATGAATGTCACATGGACGTCATTTCTATAATTTAAATTCTTTGTCCACGAAAAATTAAAGGCATACATGTGTTCTTTAATTATTTTACATTGTCAGATACTTTCTATAATAAAGGATAGTTTCCGCAAACAGAATGCTAAATCTATTTACTTGGAATTACTTTTGGAATGGTAGTAAATTCAAAATTTATTTTCGTATTTCCAGTCATTATTTATCACTTTATTTATAACTTTTTTAGTTTGTTATTTAATATCTGGAGTTATAGGACGTACATAAGTGAAACTATTTACAGTGATACGTCACACACTGAAGTTAAAACATTTGACTATGTAAGATTAGAATCTCCAAATACGTAAATTCTTGAGTTCATACTAAAATTTTTCAGTCTAAACCTGACAACTTAATGCTGTAATTTAGCTCTATTTTAATTTTTGGAAAGTTTGTTTTAGGAATTGCCTCCGCAATTTTTATTTTATGTTATGTAAGAATTGTTTGGGTCTTTGGTTAAAAAAGATCTTTTATAACTTTCTGTCCGTACAAGCGGCATGACAAATTTGGCATTAGGTGAGTCTAGGGCTAGGGTATGATTGTACTGTGATTGTATTGTGATAGTGGGCGAAACGTTGAGTTCTTCTTCCTCAGCCATGACACTGTCCAAGATCCTGCATTTGGTTGTAGATGTCTAATCAAGATTGCCAAGGAGTTGATCGAACTAGAGCAGCTTAAACCCAATGAGTAACTCACTAGCTGGCACAGCGCACTGTGATACCATCTCAAAAAGATGTGTAACTCCGATAACGAAACTTGTAGATTATATTGATCTGCTAACGAAACAACAAACATACACCATATCAGTGAAATACAACAATCTATGGTAGGTTCAAAATTTCTGGAAAGATTCCAACAATATCTGAAGAATTTAAAAGTATTAACAGAAACAATATATGAATTATAGAGTAACTTAGAAAAGTTGTTTTTGGCGAGATGATAGAGACTGAAATATCCACAGCAACCTGTGAACAATGTACCCTAGACTTCTCTTTAAACAATTAGGACGCCAAATTTGATAAGTTGTTTATATTTGCAGAAAGTTATAAAAGCGTTTCCTGTTTTCCCAAAACCCAAGCAATTCTTCTAAAATTGCACAAAATTAAAATCACAGAAGTAAGTAATTCCTAGGGCAGAATTTATTAAAACGTGTCAACCACATCAGAGCTATTGTGCCTATTTAGACACCAACAGCTTCTGATGAGACTCCTTCGATAGTGCGCGGAACGTTGAGATATTTAGTGCTCCCTTTCCTCCTGAAGAAGCCCCTTATAAAAGTGGGCGAAACGTTGAGTCTTTTGTCTCAAAATGACACGGTCCCAAACCGGAAGACGTTTTGTTAATACTAACACTGACCGTGGAAGTCTTCGAATTTATCACATTATTTCTAACTCCTCTCTCTTGTGGAATATCTGCAATTTCTATATTATTTATGAAATTAATAGCATTCTCTTCTTCAATATTAACTTGTGGTACGTCTTCATTATTTCTACATGCAATATTATGCAAAACCGCAGTAGCCACTACGACAGCCTGCGTTGTATATGGTTGCATCTAAGTGATTCATTGAATAATTGCTCTGCCTCATTTCTTACTACATGCAAGGGAGTAATCAAGTAGGTAGGGCTTAATTGGATAACCTTTATCACCAATAATTAAATTGTCTCCACATTGACCCGCCTCAAAATCATTACATATTCGCGAGTTTCTAAAGATGTGCGAATCATGTACAGATCCTGGCCACCTTGTTACTATATCCTGTATTTCGTACCTTTAGAGAAAAAAATTGCTTTCTATTTCTAAAAAATTCGGCATTATCCCCCCACCCCCCTGGCGATAAAATTTTTATGTGGGTGCAGTCAATTGATCCAATACATTTAGGAAAACGTGCAATTTGGAAAAAAAATTGTCTGCAAATTGCTAATTCCTCTTCTGATTGAGGCATTTTTATGTTATTTTGCCTCAAACCATCTAAAGCAACACTGACTCGTTTTATAGTAAGAGATGCAGTAGATTTACTGACACCCGCAAAATCTCCTGCGATGCTTAAGAAACTTCCATTTGCATAAAATCTTAATGCCAATAGGAGTTGATTTACCGGTGAAAGACAATCATTTCTGAAATTATTTATTTTAAAGAAAGATTTGGTAATTTCTTGTACCTGTGCGTTAGATGCTGCAAAACTTCTCCAATTTCACCTAACAACATTACCACAGTCCTTTTTGACAATCTAAAGCGGTTAAAAAATTCCAAATGATCATACTCGTCAAAACAATTTGGTCTCTGTCTAATTATTTTAGGACGTCGTACTAGTTCATCTTCATCTTCACTAAATGCGTTTACGTCATAATTGTTCATTTTTAATAACAAACAATAATACTTTTTGCGTCAGTCTGATATTCCTGTTCTTTCCTGGCCGGCTAAATCTCCAGATTTGTCACCAATTGAACATGTGTGGGATATCATTGGTCGCCAAATAGAGTTACGATGCGAATCCTGCGACGGTTGATGAATTGAAAGAGAGGTTGCAAGTGGAATTGGATCTTATACTGCAGGAGAAAATTTCACATTTGTTTAACTCCATGATTCGCCGAGTGGGGGAATGCATTAGAGCTCGTGGGGGTCACACTCATTATTAAACCTTTTTGGAATAACTCTACATATACTCAACGTAGAAGTTTGAAAATTTAATCGTTTGTTATTCTTGTGAATATCTAACTTACACCCAAATTTCATTCCAATATATTTATGCACTCTAGGTGTTGCATTTTCATTTACCCGCAGTGTATATACACACATTTCGCAATGTCACAATGTCACAATGCAAGGTTGGGAAGTATTAGTCAAATTAGAACTTATAGTTAACTACAAGTTAAATTTTAATCATCATTTGTAAGACGGTAAGGGTAGGTTAACTTCTAGTTAAGTGCAAACTCGTAGTTAACCATCGATTGTAAAACTGACCCTTAATGTTTGCCACATATAATTTTGATTAAATAATCGGCATAGCCTTGAATAGTCAAGCGATGCTTATTTAACCTGTTCAGAATCAATGACCGCAATAGACGTGATATGACATCCCCTTTTACGAGTAACCTTTGGTAGTGATTCACTCTCAATTTATGCTGTAATAGTTCGTGTTCTTAACATGGATTCCGTTCATACATATGTATAACAGTTGGGACTTTTACGGCTTCCCTTGTCAATTCATACAACATATATATCCAGGGAAATATTTCAAGGATGAATTCCAGAACTTATTTAAATTCGAAAAGTCCATATAACATATGTCCTAAAATGCTTGGTTTTTGATATACAGGGTGCTAAAGTTTGTTATTTCTTTAGGTTTTTCTTAAAAATCTCGAAGACGGTTTAAGATATTAAACTGAATTTTGGCACAGGTTATTCTGGTATAGAAACAAACTTTTTAATCTAAAATATTTATATATTTTTAACTAGTGGCGTAGCTATGACTAAACTCCAATACAATTCTAACGAAAAAAATATTACGCCACTGATTTAAAATAAAAAATGGTTTATTCTTAATTACCAATCAATCACAAACAAAAAAGGTCTCTTTCATTTTTGTCGTATAACTTACCGTTTGGAAAAAATCGTTAATCAAATGTTTATTTACATACTGTCCTCCCGAAGAGTTTTTTTGCATATCAATAACTGTGGCATTTAATTACCACCAATTCTTAAATTGATATCGAACATCAATTGCATCACTAGCATTTCTGTATTTTATTTGCGTACGATAGCTACGAAGAATCTCGAATGACCCTAGGTATTAGAAACTTTAGCACCCTGTATATCAAAAACCAAGAATTTTAGGACATACATACATCGGAAAAGTATAAGGATATTTTTTGAAAGGTAGGTATTTCAATTAACAACGTAGTTTTCCAAAAATATTTATATATAGTATTACTAATTGTTTAATATATAATAAAATAAGGTAAACATTTTTTGTAAAAAGAAACTGTATTTATAAAAAAAAGAAATTAACATAATAAATGTACAATGTAAACGATACACAATTTATTTTTATGATTTTGAAAAACTATCCTTAGACTTTTCCGATGTGTGTATGTTTATATGGACTTTTCGACTCTGGAATTCATCCTTGAAATATTTCCGGTACGTTTTGGGACACCCTGTATGTAATTTGCTAATCCTAAAAAATAGGAATTCCGCTAACATTCAAAAGAAATCATTTTGAAATTACGAAAAACAACATTAATACACATAAAAGGTAAAAAGTCAGAACCCCGTTTCATAACATAAAACTACCGGTAAAACTTTTAAGCCTTTTTAAGAGTTCAAAATATGAGAATTAGAAATACTTTTCTGATATATGTTACTCGGGATCTACGGTTTTAGCTCGTATCCGAAAAAGAGCATACTTTCATAAATTTTTCGGCATTAAAAATCTCACCGACCCTGACCAGGGATTGAACCCGAGATCTCTGGATTATAAGGCAAGTACGCTAACCTTAACGCCATCAAGATCGACCTTTTTAGATCGGTCGGTACTGAACATTTGGCATTTTATTAATTTTTTTAAATTCACTTACCTAGTAATATTTAGTTAATAAGTCAATTCATGTGTACAAAAATACCACAGTCAATTACTAAGAAAATACTTGAAATTTTAAAAATGCTTGTTATGTGTTATGTGGATTGCCTATGTCGCGAAGCAGCCTAAAGCTCGAAATATGAAACACATTTTTTGTAGAAATCTGAATACTGATTGCACGAACTTCATTATCAAATTGTGATTCAATAAAGAAACCCTATCAGTCTGCGATACTTTAACAAACTGTCTTAATTTATGGCACAATTTAATTATTTCTTCTAAATCTATAGATCAGAATCGAAATATTGATTTGTTAATTCCAGAACACGATTTTAAATTAACTAGTTATGCATAGAGCAACCACTGAAAATCGTAAATCTTATTTCAAGAAAAAGCAAAGACCCTTTTTAGCAAGGAACTTTAAAATAAAGCTGTTGAAGATAAAACAATTAAAGCCTATCTACAAACTGCGCCTCTGGAATTTCTAGACTCAAATACTCGAGTTTAGAAATAACTTTTCACATTTTAGGTTGTTATTATAATCAGAAGTTATGAAATTCCTTTTAGAGAATTTTCATTAAATTTGTGTAACTAAACTGTCTTGATTTATGAAAATATTTATCAACCCTGTTATAATTAATAATAAAAGTCAAGCGAAAGTATTTATTTAGAATATTTTCTATTTTCTTACCTATTGTGAATATCAAATTTTGTAATACAATTTACCAATTTATATGATTTTTCTTTGTATGCTGAGTAAGTGCAAATAGAAATTAATCAGAAACGAGTTTGAATTTAACATCGATTTTTATAGGAAAAGGAAATGCTGGAAATATAACACGCGATGGGACTTCCTACAACTTTAGTAAACACATTTCACATATTAGGCATATTTAAAATGAAACGTATTTTAATGCTTATATAAGCGGTAATTAACAGGAATTAAATAGAAAAAACGTTAAAATTGTCACGCATATTACAGATAAATATAAAAGTGTTGCAATTTATGAAGTTGTACACACTTTACAATTTCAGAGAAGCGTTTCAATATGAAGGTTTATGCCTTTGTTGGAATTGTTTTGAATTTTGCTATATTTTCTTTGCAAAAAGATGATTCTGTAAGTATATATCTTCAAGTATTTTTAGTTTATACAAGTTTTTAGTATTTGCCGAAATGTATTTTTGTTTAATCACTGAAATGTTCTGTTAACTATCTTTAAAAAACATTTGTCTAACATTTAGTTAATGGTGAGTACGCTGTAAGTCTTCGAGTTAATTGTTTTCGAAGAAATTTTGTATAATTAAAAATTTCTAGCAAAATAAGGTGGTTTATTTGATGATAACTTTAACTTACAGCTCATTGTTTTTTAGTATAAATAATCCTGTATTTTCTCTTCAAATAGTTGCTCGTTCTTATACAATGAAAATCTTAATTAATACGAATAATACCATTAATAATAATTCAAAGTTTAATTAGAAATAGTAATATAGGTCCTTCGCACTTAATGAGCCCTTGATTTGGATATCAGAAACCACTATAATTGAGTAAACCTACGGCTTATAAATCAATAGAAATTGATCACTTAAAATAGTAGTAGCTGAAACTTTTAACCTATTTGCATGATTGGTAATCGTGCATTTTAATAGAAAAGGCATTTTGATTGACGCAAAAATGATTTTTACAAGCCACACAATTTCACAAAGATTCAACAATTTTCCTTGCAGAGCAAAGAATTGGCCGAATTGGAAGAAAAAATCGAAGCAATCACCCAAGAATGTATGAAAGAATTCGGTATAGACGAGCTTCCCGATTCATCATCAGAAGAAGACGAATTTTCAAAAGATGAGGACTTGCAATGTTTTATAAAATGTAAGCAGTTTAAGCAAGGTTTGGTGAATGAGAATGGTGAGATGCAGTCGAATGCACTCGAGGATATGCTTAAACCATTCATGACCTGTGGGGAGGAAAAAGGCGCAAATCCTTGCGAAACCGCTTATAAAATTTTTAGATGTAATCGAAAGGCATGGGAGGAACTAAGTATAATGCTGAACATTTAAATTTAAACAGGTTCTTTGAGTTAACATAATTTTTTGTTTGTTGGGCCACCGGAAAGAAATTAAATTACTATAACATTTCCTCTCGATTTAATTCTAGCTGATAATTTTAAATTAATAAAAAGTTTGGTGTTTATTATTTGCCTTATACGCTAAGATTTGCTGCTCTGCTTGTAACTGGTTCTCTTTTGTATAACTTTGTAATAAATAAGAAAGACTACAAAAGCAAATTTTAGTTCAATTTTGTTAGTAATAAAAGTTTACGTAACATAACATGATAGCACGTAACATAAATGTTGTTTATGCTATTCATTACAAAATTGTATCTTATTATACAGGCAATACCGGGTGATCATCGGAATTTATAATTAGAGGAGGCTGTGATTGGTGCTATTTTATGCTGTGTGGTTGGACACACTGAGAAATTAATAATAAATTGACAATTGTTATATTTGAGGTTATGCTCGTGCTTTGTACGATCTTTGATGATATAGTAAACATCATTCTGCCGAAACGTAGAAATAAAATAAGTTTGAAGAAAAAATTGAAATTACTCTGAGTGAGAAATATTTTATGTTGAATTTCAAACATTTTTAAAAATAAATGTCACAATTTTGACACTTAAAATTTTTAATTTCAAACTGCAAGCCTGTGTTGCCAACTTTATGGTAAATATCACAGCCTGCTCTAATTATAAATTCCGTTGATCACCCGGTAGTTTGACAATAGTTTCAGACTTTATTAGTTTTAAACTGGTAAATGCATAAAATAAACGTGCAATGGAATATCCTGCTGAAACCGTAAAAAGACATTTAAGATTAATCTAAAAAATGCAAACGACATTAATGAATGTTTTATAGATTTACTGAGACAGATAGCTGTAGAGTCTGTAGAGTCCGATGCTAATATAATTAATTACTGTAGTAATAAACGTCGAAACGCTAATGTTGATGTTAAATCTGTATCCGAGGATGATCTTCTCAGAATAATTATAGGCATTACTTCAACTTCAATGGATGTTGATGGTTTTTATATTAAATTAATTAAACTGTGGTTGCCCTTTGTTTATTCCTTTTATCACTCATATCATAAACTATTACATATTTTAAACAGAGCTTATATGCAAAATGTTGGAAGACAGCAGGTGAATAATCCAACTGCTACTTATTAGTATTTCTAAAATTTTAAAAATGGTGATAAAAACACAACTTAGAAATTCTCTAAATAATTATAATCTTCTTCCTGAAACTCAATTAGGTTTTAGAAAGGTTGTGAGACTGCGCTGTTGGTTGTCAATATACTGAAGGAAAGATATGGCAATCAATTAACTAACTGCTCTGATGTTGTTGGATTTTACTTGATATCTTAAACCATAATATGTTATTGGCTATTCTTAATTATTCAGGACTTAGTGTCAAGCGATTTTTTATTATTCAAAAATCACCCTTTGAAGAGATATCAGTTAGTTAAATCTTCGGGTTAATAATTCGGAATTATTTCATTGAATACTGGAGTAGCTCAAGGTTCTATAGTTGGGGCATCGGTTTATACAATTTATGCTTTCAGTCTAAATAGTTTAGTTAATTCATGTTCTTGCCATTCTTACGCAGATGTCACTTATATATATATTTCCTATTATTCTAAGGTTATCGTAATAGCAAATGACTTAGTTAATACTGATATTATTTATATTGCAGAGAAACATTAATTGATAATCAATCTTACAAAATCTCAAATTACTTTATTTGGCAGACTTAAAACTCGGAACTAATTAACTGAAAATTGAAATAATAAATACTCATCTCTCTGTTATAAATAATGAACACTGAATGTCCGATTACACTTTAGGAAGCATGTCAGTCTGTGTTTTTAGAAGACGTTTGCAAATTTAAAATGTGAGCATATACTCTAACAGGTATACACTTAATAGAAATAGCTCGAGCTTGGAAAAATATGCACTATAAAATGACAATGGCGAGCAAAAAATAGTATATTATGCAATGAGAATTTAATGATAGCTATTAAGACACGAGTATGAGAATTAAGACACGAGCCGCAGGCGAGTGTCTTAATGAATACGAGTGTCTTAATAGCCATTAAATGAGAGTTGCATACGCTATTTTTTCTACGACCAGTTATAATAATGAAAAAATAGGCACCTTCTGAAAAGCTGCTACCTAACCTTATTTTTGACAACTTTGCTGCTATTGGTTATCTCAATTAAGAAACATCAATAACTCGCGTAACTATGGTTACCAAATAAAATACTTTGCTGCTATTGGTTATAAACTTGTATCTTAATGAAAAATCTGTATCTTAATGAATATCATTAAAGTACAGGTAGTAAATGTATTAAGACAACAAGTGTTTTATAGATGGTTTAAAAATCAAGGTCGTAGTTCAAATCCGAGCGAACGAAGTGAGCCGAGGATTTGATAGACCGAGATTTTTAAACTATAAAACACGAGTTGTCTTCAAGATTTTTTCTAACACATACCTATATTATTAGAAATTTTAATAAATTATTATTTCAGACGCGTCACAATACACAAAATGTGAAGATTGCTAGGCAACAACGTATTTTATAGAGAAAAGCGTATTTTAAAGGCCTATAAAATACGTTGTCATTGACGACGTATTTTATAGAGAAAACGTATTTTAAAGGCAACATAACAAGTGAGCTCTTATGCACCATACAAACAGTATAAGATATTAGTGTTAGAAAAAATCAATTAAAGTATGGAAGTAGAAAAAATAACATCGACAGATTTACGATCTATTTTTAAATATACGGTATAACACGATATACTTGGATTTTACTAGGATGATTACAAAAACATTAAGAATTGTTGCATTAGATTATTATTTGGGATGAAAAGGCGGGAGATGGCTCAATATCCAGAATACAGTGTGTCCATTTTAAATCGTGGCCCCTTACTGGCTCTGAATATTCAACCCATATTACATTAGATGTATAGTCTATACCTGTAATGTAGTATGGGTTGCATACTTGCATATTCAGAGCCCGTAAGGGGTCACGATTTAAAATGGGCACACGGTACAAGGATCGTGCACTGATGTTTTCTTTTTTATAATATTTAAAACACCTTCCCTTCCTATCTTTTCAATAAAATAAGATGTCGATGTGATGTGCACAAAATTAATGCGAAGAGTAAAGGGCTTGCTTATGCCAACATTTCACGAAACGAGTATATATCATCGCTTTTTTCCTACACTATTATCATAGATACTGTAATTCCTTACCCTTATAGTTTAAAGATTGATCGCATAATAAATTAAAAAGAAAACAGAGGTTCTGCTTTTTTAGGTTTCTTCGTGATTATTACATTTAGTTAGTAATGTTCCATCAATTAGCTTTAAGTCGGGCTTAACTCTGTTGCTCATTATGTTTCTGATATTATAACTATCACGTTTATGTTTGTTGTGGTTAAGTGGAACTGCTTATACAATTTCTGAACGTCGCCTTTTGTTATTCCTTTTTAACTTTATTTTATATTCAGTGTTATGTTAACCTTATGATACAAACGATATTACTCTTGAGGTAATTATAAAAACGATTATTGCTATTATTATTGTTGAAGAATGAATGAAAAGACAAAGAAGGGTTACATACATGGCCCTAAAAAGCTAAGAATATAAATTGCTTGGGTTGTATTTTAATATTTTGTTATGCTTAACCACTTCTTAATTTATAATAGCGAACTTAAAATCAGATTAAGAATTTTCAGTAGAAAATTTAAGGATGTTGATACAACCAAATTAATGGGGAATTTCGAATTTAATCTATATACATAACTATTTTGTAGTTGTTAAAAATATAAAATATTAAAGATTACATACAAGTAAGAATGGGGCAAATTCTTTAATAAACCGAGTAATTGCAACTGCATCATCACCGCAGTTCTCTCATTTAGTTTTCGCCTTTTTCACCATAGTATTGCATTATTTTCCAATAGTGGTCGAAGGAGATTGCAGCTAGAAGACTATTTCGGGAGTAGTTCGACCGGTAAATGTATTAATAAGTAGAACATTTTACACAACTTGCTTCGTATTCTTTAATTATTAAATAGTTTCAGTTCAGTTCCGGGGGAGATTGGGTGATTCATTTAAGTAATAACTAAAAGTTTTATTTGATTGTTGGCCACCTTTCTAACCTTATTTTAATATACTATTAACATTAAAGCATCTGGAAATAAATACATTCAAAACCCGAATTTCTTAACTTTTTCGACTTTGTTGTAAATGTAAAGTCAAAAACAAATTTTTAAAACGTTGATAGGCAACGTTCTGAAAAAATATTTAAAACTCGATCATTAAATTAATACCTTATAAGCTGAATATATTTGTTTGATTTTAATGCAGCGAAAGCTTCTACAAAATTAGATGCAAAAAGGATATCAATTATAAATAGTCCTAGCATGATGTACTGTTGCGATTATTGCAGCGTAAATGTTAGACAGTAAGATATTAAAAATAAACGTATCTTCAAGTAGTAGAATACCTAATAACTAAACTGAACCTGAAACTCGTTTGAGGCTTATAAAGCTTCAAAAAGCATCTTTATTTATTTTGATTAAATTAAAAACAAGTAGATACTGTTAACGTGGTCTCCGTTTTTTCAAAAAATTGTTAATTTATTGTATACTGGAAATATTCTACAAGTTGCTGCTTAGTGTATTTCATATGAAGTTAACAAGGCAAAAAATTAAGGGTATGCATAAGTACCAAGAGAAAGCGACCAAAAACTAAACAGAATCATTTTTACACAAATTTGACGGACAAATAAGCAAACGCTTTGAAAAGAAATATTTGGTAAAATAATTATGGCATGTCCCAGAAATTAATTCACATATTATGTCATTGTATATGTTGGTATTTGACAGATCTGAAGATATCAACAAACTCTATGATATCCAATATATCAACTATATGAAAGTTAAAATAGAGGCAGTAAATTGAGAAGAGAACTACATAAACTCAAAGAAGAATCAATAAATTCCTACCTACAGAATTTGACGCCTGACGAAGAAACGGACTACTCACTTTGGAAGCAACCAGAAGGATCATCCACACCACCAATATGAAGAGATATTGGACCATGCGCCAGAGATAATAAGCAAAAAGCTGATCTGTTTGCAGAACATCTAGCTGATATTTTTACGCCTAATCAAACACAAGTAGAAAATTTACTGCTTGAAACCAACAATCAAATTTTCGAAAACATCACTCTAGCCACTCCGAAAGAAGTAGCAGAGGAGATCAAAACAAACCTTAACCCGAGAAAAGCACCAAGTTACAATATAATTACTGGTGAAATACTAAAACAACTGGTATAATTCTACTGACTTACCTCTTTAATGCAGCTTTCATGTCCCTAGCTGTTGGAAAGTTGCAGCGGTAATCATGTTGCAAAAACCAGGTAAACTATTTAATGAAATAAAGTCGTATGGGCCAATTTCCCTCTTACCTATAGTTTCAAAACTATTTGAAAAACTTTTACTTAAGAGATTAAGACGTCTTATAGAAAATAACCAACTACTAACATTATTGACTTCTTGGCAGAAACTCCAAATTGTCAATACACAGTAAACTATTGATCTACAATCAGATCCTGAAGCCGTTGTGGCTATACTGTATCCAGCCAAGGGGTTGCACCAGTGATACTAACATTAAGCCTATGCAGACATTTCAAAACGGTGTTGCGCAATATAGTAGATGCTCCGTGGTATGTTCGTAACTCATATATTCATCGAGATCTTGGCATTCCAACAGTTAAGAAAGAAATCTAAAGGTTTGCCGGTAAGCACGCAGCCAGGTTACATTTCCAGGTTAATGCAGAAGCTCTTCGACTGCTGGACAATCAACACCATGTCCGAAGACTGAAGAGAACCAAACCATCTGATCTTGTGTAGTGTGATGTATGTAAAAGCAGAGCACAGTGTGTGAGTGAAATGTAAATAATTACTTCTTCTTCTTAGAGTGGCTACCCTTTACAAGGCGTTGCCGATCCTCTCTCCATATGCATGTGGTGTGCGTGTTAAAAGTAGCCTACAGGCATAGGGGACCTACAGCTTAACGTGGGCTCCGAACCACGGAAGTGCTTACACTTCTACTCCAGAGAGGACTTTACTAGGCAGAATACACCTCGGTGGTTTGCCATTGCCTTCCGAGGGGATAATAATTACTAGAAGAATCTAAAGGACATTAGTGGGTGGACTTTAGGTGATAAGTTCTTAGTTTAGGATGTATTAGATAATAATTAATGGTTAGTCTTTTAGATTAGTTTTAATAGTTAAACACCAATAGGTGTTTTAATATAAAAAAAAATATTACGTTTGGTTGTGCCAGGATATCTAGTTATCTATCTATCTATGAAAAAATATCTAATTTGTTAAAATTTAAACACTAGGTTAGGGTGTACCTTCTACATGTAGGCACTTGTCACAATTCAAACACAAAGAAAATGACACTGAAACGTAAAAATGTACATCACAGAATTTTGAAAATTGGGTGAGGAATTCCAACAAATCTTTTTCGCTAATTGCGAAAAAAGTGAATACTACAAGATGGGTTGGCAAAAAAAGGTTCACTAGGTAATTGTAATTTTAAGCTTGCTTAATTTGTTAGTAGTTCATTCTAATTATAAAATAAAACATTTTTAAATGTACTATTTGATGTTAATAAATTAAGCAACGCCAGCAAATCAAGACGGTACTTAGGATGCTTCTATATTTCTCAACAAAATCTTTTAGCCAAGTCTTGTACAATCACATTAGATGGGTATCAATTACTGGAAAGAATTCCTCAGTTGCAAGTAGGTTTCAGTTATAATTTTACATAATATACGGAGTATATTTAAATTCGACCAACAGTTTTTGTTTATTATGTATTTATTGGGTAAAAACGCAAGATCTATGCCTGCGGGTACCAAGTATCTCTACGCATATCGGCTGTTATGTTATTAGTAGTACCTATCTATCCATCATACTGCGGAACCCAAGCGTGTTATACACCAGGAAATGACCTACGGTTTTACCTCCTATTCGAATTAAGTAAAAGTTTCGGATCTTTCCGCGTTAAAAGTCAACCAATCTGAATTGTAATACTCGTATTTGTTAATTCTGTTTTTACTGCAGAACTAAAAACTACGAAATGTCTTAACAACACAATGGTAATCAAGGAAATTTATAGTTTAAACTAAGTTTATAATTTTAAGGATTATTCCTAGTTACATATTTCAAGTCGACATTTGGTTTCATCTAGAATAGTTCATCTGATAGTCTGCGCTAAGACGCTTTAAGCGACATCGTCTGACAACCCTAGCATAATTACCTAACATTTTCCATTTCCCCTTGGTGCCCTCTAGCTGCCTTGAAAGTTAGATGAACTTAGATACATCCGTTATGTGATCTAAAATTACAATAACGTTCTTTAGTTCTTTGGTGTTAGTGTTACCATTTGTTGCCTTAAGATAAACTTGTAATTGAGTAAAGATAACCATAAACAAGTTGTTCTAGTTCTAGATCATCGACAGATTTAGATTAATTTGACAAATATAAAACAATGCAAGAAAAGGGGGTTTCAAAGTTGTAGAAGAATCATCGATTCGAAGGGCAAATAAAGGTTGCAATTAAGATCGTAATTTGTTCCCTGGTTTTTCAGAGCTTAGTTGGTATTTGAATGTTACTTGCTACTTAATCCTCCTTCTTAATTTGTAAAACTTAAAGTCCTTAAAATAAATTGCACGTGCTTTCCGTGCATCTAAAGCCGCCATCATTATTTACCATCAATGGGAAAGTCTAAGACAGTAAAAAGCAGGATTTGAAAAATGCAAGGTTTAACACACGTTTATTATTCTTTTAAAGTCACTAAAAATAAAACATTTAACATCGTGGTCAAACAAAAAAGGACCAGCTTGAAATGAATTCAATTGTTTCCGTAGAATCGATCTTTGCATCCAGGAAAAGGGTGGTCACTTTGAACATTTGTTGTAAATCTATTAATAAACCTACTTATCACTAATAAACTTTATCAAATTGCCGTTTCATCGTTTGTTTCTTAGACTACCAATTTACTAGATTACATACCTTTGTTTCAAGAAATGTTCAGCGAACTCACTCAGATTTCAAATGTTTGAGTTTAAACCATAAAAAGAGGCAAAAAAGTTTGCTATTAAAAAAAAATTATTTCAATTATTGGTTTTGCCATTAGGGAGTTATTGTCTGATATGGACTGTGGTACTCATGTTTTATACACTAGTGGTCCATTGATAATAACCATTATCATCTTAAAAGACGTTATACACTATACAGTGTGGTACAAAAGTATGGAACAAATTCAATATCTACTGAAATAATTGTTTTTTGGAAAATCGCTCGGACAGGTATAGCGATCTAAATTACGGTGCATACTTTAAGAGGAATCGATTTTTTTTTGCGACAGTCATTTTTCTACGGTGACGTTATCGCCCTTTTTTTTAAATAGGAACTTGCATATTTGAAAATTGCAGTAGATAGTCCTTTTTTTTCTCTTTCTAACCGTGCAAAAGTTTTATACCCTCACATAAGATTTTTTTGAGAAAATTGTCAAAATAGTTTTACGTCCAGTAGGCCTGGTACAATGGTGGTACATTTCTAAACAATAACTACAGTAAATGTTCGAACTGACGGCCATTAACCTCTTGGCAATAACCCAATCGAAAAATAAATTCTTGCAGTACACTACGAATTGTTTCTGGCGTGATTCTGCGTATTTCTTCTCGGATTCGCAGCTTCAGCTCTTCTAAATCCCGAGGTTTTCTTATGTACACTTTACTTTTTAGGTAACCCCATAAAAAGAAATCAAGCGGCGTTAGATCTGGAGATCTAGGAGGCCACTCTATAGCACCTCGTCTGCCAATCCATCTGTTTGGGAAGATTTGGTTCAGATACTGACGCACTGTAGCTGCATAATGCGGGGAGCCCCATCTTGTTGATACCAAAGATGAACATTCGGAATATCGGGGTGTTCTTCATTCGGAAACAACACTGATAATGCAGGAACAAGTTCGTTTCGCAAAAATTCCAAATATCGTTCACCATTTAGTGTGTTTTCGAAAAAGAATGGTCCTAAGATTTGGGCTCCAGCAATTCCTACCCATACATTAATCTTTCGGGGGTATTGAGAATGTGCCTCAAGCATCCAATGGGGGTTTCCCGCAGCCCAGTAGCGACAGTTTTGCCTGTTCACAGTCCCGTTCAAACAAAAAGTAGCTTCGTCGGAAAAAACTACGTGTCTAACAAACATTGGATTAGCATTGCAGATCCCCATCATGTTTTCACAAAACTCTTGCCTGCGATCATAGTCATGATCAGACAGCTCTTGTACCAACTGTATTTTGTATGGGTGGAATTTTTTTTTTTAATATACGCAATGCTGCAACATGGCTCATGTCATGATCTCTTCCACACTGACGACTTGAGGTGTGAGGATTTTCTTGGATTTGTAATAAAACGTTAAGTTGTGCGTCTGCTGCCACTACAGGGCGCCCAGCTTTGGGTAAATCTCTAACATGAAACTTTCTCTCAATTTTACTAACCGTTGATCTTGTAATGGGTGGACGGTGTGGCTGAATTTCATTGAATAATCGGCAGACTTCTTCTTGAGTTCTGCTCCTGTCGCCACATTCAATCATAATTAATATCTCAATTCTCTCTGTTTCTGTAAGATGCATAATCTTGCTGCCTAATATCTACACTAAGTCGAACTAATTTGACACTTTGATTGAAAGTTAGCTCAAATAAAAAAACAGTATCGAGTTCTAGATGCTTTTGCTGTTGTTGACAGGCCTACTGGACGTAAAACTATTTTGGCAATTTTCTCAAAAAAAAATCTTATGTGAGGGTATAAAACTTTTGCACGGTTAGAAAGAGAAAAAAAGGACTATCTACTGCAATTGTCAAATATGCAAGTTCCTATTTAAAAAAAAGGGCGATAACGTCACCGTAGAAAAATGACTGTCGCAAAAAAAATTCGATTCCTCTTAAAATATGCACCGTAATTTAAATCGCTATACCTGTCCGAGCGTTTTGCCAAAAATAGTATATTGTGTTATTAGGAGTAAAAGTGTCATTTTGTGTGCCGAGCATGACGTTTGAACGACGAGCGCTAGCGAGTCGGACATTCATGCGAGGCACACAAAATCACTTTTACTCCGAATAACACATGTTATTTTTTCTTCAAACGCAATTCAGCAAGAAAATTTAAAAAAAGTCAAAAATGAACGTCATACCAGCTGTCATTGCTACGGGTTGCTTTGTTATAAAAAATAAAAATTACGAGTTGCCATTGGCTCATTAAGTGTCACTTTTACTCCTAGGAGTAAAAGTGAATGTTTATGTCACTTTTACTCCTAGGAGTAAAAGTGAATGTTTAACTGTGTGTATCCAAGGACACAAAGTCGTGTTTTTCTGACGTTTGAAGAAAAACAATTATTTCAGGAGATATTGAATTTGTTCCATACTTTTGTACCACACTGTATACCAAATATCATCCAAATCGATCAAAGCGTTTTGTGGTTGTAAGAAAAATTAATTTTTTTTTTAAGAATTTTGAAGCAGAATGCTGGCTTAACGAAACGAATTTGGATATAGCTAAGTTGGATTAAATCATCTTATTTTGCGTACAGGAATCTGTAGTTAAGCTATATCCACGCATTTTAGAGACTCCCTGTATTGTTATACTATTTCCGCATATCGGATTAATAAATAATTAAAAAGTGTAAAACTAACATTTGTATCTATATTGTAATGAAGCGGTGTTACGGAATGCATTGTCACGCGCATTGATATGACGTGTTATCTAGCATCCAAACACGCACACGACCACTGAGAATCTGAAAGACGATACGTGTAAATGCTGAACTAGCATTCTGTAAAATACACAGCTCCGCACGATTCACGGCACATATGCCTCTCTCCTAAGACACGTTGTGCGTGGGAGCTGACTTCTTATATACGGAATTTCTCAGCGGAGCTCTTTGTGGTTGGTGTAGTCATCGGAGAACCATCTCCTTAGGAAGTCAGGTCCTTCGTATTAACGATGTGCCCTACGATTTTTATGGAAGACTGTTTTTCTGTATTTAATATAATTTAATTCAATTCATCGTAAGACTTCCTAATAATTTGTATCGAATACTTTGTTTCGTTTTATTAATTTTGATGATTGTACGTACTTGGAACTTACCTCTAAAATTGTCTAAGTCTTTACTTTTAACTTTAACTCTAAGTAATGTCTTGTGAAAATTGCAGACAATATACAGTGGGTCGTCAGTGAATTAGGAATTTTGCTCAAGGTATTGTGCGCAAAGAACAAAATCTGGATGTGATAAAGGATAAACGAATACCTCAAATGAAGGAGTGGTTTCCTAATAATGATGGTATTTTCTTACAAGATTGGGCCCTTTGCCACGCTGCTAAGGTTGTGATTAAATATCTTGCTGAATAAAATATTCGGCTTCGCGATTGGCCAGATAATAGCCCAGATATGAATCCAATCGAGAATGTTTGGAAGAAACTGAAAAATTTGATCAGTTCTAACCATGTTACCACCAAGAAAGCCCTTATGGAACAAATAAATGAAGTGTGGAAATTTAGCAGCGAAATTAAGGAATTAATAGACAATTGCATAAAAAATACGCCTAGGCGTATCGCCTCCGTTATTACCTTTAAAGGCAGTTGGAAGTTCTGCGTTACTTAATTTGGTGTTAAAATATATTTCCTGTTATAACTTAAAAAATTCCTAATTCAGTGACTACCCACTGTATGTTGTGTGAGTTGAACCAAAATTTCAATATAGTATAAAACCTCTCGCAGCAAGCCCCCACGTAGCATAGTTGGTAGTTGGTAAAATACTTAAGATATATCAGTAATTCTACTAAATTTAACTAAGTCATTTTTGCTAACTTTTAACATTACTTTCGGTGATAACTACTACGTTACAATATATAATTTATTTTTAATTTTTTAGATATCAATTGGTAGTTACATATTGTTAAATAGAGGTTACTCTTATGGTTAATAAATTAAAATTAATTATTATTTTTATGCAGATTCAATTTGAAATAAAAATGTAAATAGTGTTAGTTAATGTTAAAAAAGCAAGTTGTGTTTTTCCTTTAGCTTAAAAAGGAAAATAAAATAAAGAAGTGCAATTCTAAGTATTTACAAAAGGAAATTGCATTCTTGTTAAAAAAAAGAAGATAAATAAGTAGTTTCCCCTAAAATAAAGTGTAAGCTGATAGAGAAATAAATTGGATTCCTGTTCATTTGAATATTGAAATTGAAGTGGAAGTCGATCAGTGCTTATCGACTGATTTGGATTCAAAAATTGAACTAACTGATATGAATTTAAAAATTCAAATAGCTGATTTGGATAATAATTACTAAAAATTTAGGAAAGTTGGGATAATAAAAAAAATATTTGTTAATAAAACTACATAAAAGTAATATTATTATCATTATTGAACTAAAAGGAACCTCTTCAACGACCCGATGCTGAGCTAGCCGCAATAAAAATATTGCGTTAAAGTATTGACAACAATATCTTATAATTTAGGGCATTTTATAATACCTTTGCATTAAAAGGAAGGACTTATAGCATTATTTGACACCAACAACGTGGAGCTATAATAAAAGGCTACATACAAAAAAATATTGATACCTACTAAATTAAATAATTTAACAAACCTTCACTTAGAGCCAAACTGGTATCGTAGCAATACATATAACATACAATATCAAACTCTTCACCTAGTCTTGACCTTAGTATGCCGAAAACGTCTAAAATTCCAAACTCAATTGGCAGTGGACTAGGTTTCAACTGTCTTGACTGTAGACTATAACTATAAACTCAAAAGTTCTCTTCATAATCTCCAGAAATGCAAATGCGTTTTAGATATGGTTTTTCAAAGTTATAAGATAATATACATAGATGTTTCTGGTATAAAAAATAGTTCCGACAGAATAGCAACGATTTTCCTATATTGCATAATATGTTTACAATCTTTTTTCTTAAATAATTTCTTTGTACGCATTTTCAGCACCATTATTTTATATTTAATATAAATTTTATATCTTTACACTTAAACAAATTGATTTCCAGATTCGGGCTAACTTATTGCGATGTTCAAAGAGATTTAAAAGAATATTAATTGAATTTATACGAGGGCAGGATGATAAGTGGTTAGCATTCACATAGGTGGCGCCGGTAGGTAAACTATTTATTCATGGTTTGAAATTTCGATCTTTTAGTCGCCAATATTGAAAATATAATGACATTTCTTTCGAATACTTTGGTGTTAGTTACTCTGCAAAGAAAACGCATTTGCTATTTGTTTTACAATAGAAGCTATTGAACATTGCGCTGTTATTATTATTGTTCCATCATATGGCATCATAAAAAAATGGGTGTCTGCCGTACAAGCATCCAAGACGAACATCATTCTGGACGTTCAAAAAGTACATCACAACCAGAAATTGCCAACAAAATGTACGATCTGGTGTTGAAAGAAAGACGATTCAAATTGAGCGAAGTAGCTAATGTTGCAAATGTCTTAAAAGAGGGAGTGTACAATATTTCAACAGAAGAATTTGGTATGAAAAAATTTTCAGCAAGAAGGCTGCCGCGGTTGCTTGCACCTGATCAAAAACGTCTTTCGATTTTATGCGTCAGTTTGTAACTATAAGTGAAACCTGGGTTCATTACTACACCTCAGAGGCAAAACTTCAGTCAAAACAGTGGATAAAACCCGGTTGCTCAGCTCCGAAGAAAGCAATACCTAGCCGTAAAATCAGATGGCAAAGTGATGGCGTCAGTTTTCTGGGATGCAACCCAAATATGTCTAATAAAAGGCCAAACTTTAAATAGTGAACATTTCACTAACCTTCTGGAACGATTGCACCAAAATCTCCAAGAGAAAGGACCAGGTTTTGCACGAAAAAGAATCATTTTTCATGATATGAAGATGATGTAGTGTTACACTAGTGTTACTGCAATGGCTAAAATCAAGAAACTATATAAACTTCCGCATCCAGCTTGTTCACAGGATTTAGCTCCCTCTGATCTTAATTTATTCCGTAAGCTTAAAATTTTCTTGGGAGGACAGAGATTTTCAACCGACGAAGAAGTCATGTCCGCCGTAGATGCTTACTTTGCTGATCTCGAGGAAAACACCTTTCGTGATTGGATTAGAGCATTAGAACATCGTTGGACAAAATGCATTGCAATATCAGGAGAATATGTTAAAAAATAAATATCATTTTAAAGACTTATAATTATAACCAGTTTCTCATTATTAGGCTAACCAGTTATCCAGCCCTCGTAACTTCAATTAAATTTTACCGTTTGCGGAAGTGTAATATTTTAAATAAACTTCTATTGGCCGATTATTTTCTAATATTTTACATCTTTAGTTTAGCAAAAAAATGTTGGTCTTAAGTTTCTCATTATCTCATCAATACAACCAACATTAATCTTGTTTTACATTTTACATAAAGTGTTCGTTAGATATTTATCTCGAAGAGTTAATAAAGTGCTAAGAGTGAGTGAAGCGAAATTTACTCTCTCGTTAAGTATTTTCAGAGCGATTTGATGCAATGCGCGAACAGTGAAGTGATAACTGTCATATTTATTTTTTAAATATTAGTTTCAGTAAGTTGTATTCTCAACTCATTTTAACTTCTCAACTTATGTTTAAGGTTGTCTTTTACTAAATGATATAGCTTTATACAGATTGTCCGAAATCCAATCTAAACATACAAAAATTAATGAGTGCAACAAGGAAGACATAAACAATATGGGTAGCACAACAAAGATAGAATGAAATCATGGTTAGGTAAATTTTTAAACTAAAATCTCTCGCGAATAACAAGCAATATCTATGACAGATGTTTTTGCTTGCTTGCTTGATATTGGCGAGAGATCTTTAGTTTAAAAATTTACCTAGCCATGATTTCATTCTATCTTTGTTGTGCTACCCATATTGTTTGTCTTCCTTGTTGCACTCATTAATTTTGGTATGTTTAGATTGGATTTCGGACAATCTGTATAATTGTTTATGACAGAGATACGCGATATTGCCACAGTAATTAAACAAACCTTTTTATTTAAATATAATGTAGGAATACCGACCACTATCTTTAATTTTGTACATACATACATGAATGAAGTGCCTTTTTTGAATTTGCAGATTTACAGAAGGGAATTAACTCTGCGTAATACCAGATGATGGGTGGAGTACATAGAATCTGTCCTTCATAAAATAATACTCTACATATAATATTTTGGCTTCCTAATTTGTTTTAGGTAAAGAGATGGGTATGCTTTATTAATTGTCTTCATATAATAATTTAAGAAGTCATTAGTTTTCATGTTAAGTTAACTACTGAATTAGTAATAGGAATTGCAGTTCAGTACTGCTCTACATTATTTGGAGTCACTACAAAGTAACGGAATTAACTAAAATAGGGTTGTAGCCAAACGGAATTCCGATTTGATACACTTTTCCTGTTGTTTTTCTAATACAAAGAATCTTGCAAAACAATCATTGGTTAGGCCACCTCTAAGCTTAACGAAAAAGGAAATCTCACTATTAAGCAGTAAAAAATATCCCTGCATTTCCAATAACATTTGTTATGATAGTAAACCCAATTCCTAAAAAAAAAGCTAATGAAACAATAATTATACTTTGCAGCAGTAACTAGCACTTTACTTTCGTAATTCCTTTATAGTATTCATTTAAAATTTAAAAAGAAATTAATTTTTATGTATACATTTTGCAAAATGATAAACAGTCTCACAGTCATCGGTTCCTTCTAAATAGGCACATTTATCAACAATTTCTGCTGCTTCATCGCTGTTTACACCCACGAAAGCTACTTTAATAAGTTCATCTTCATCAAGCTCTCCTAATTCGCTAATAATCCCCATTTTATGAAAGAAGCACCTCATGAAACATTTCATATCATGCTCGTCTGGGAATTCATCGTATTTTAAGAATCGTTCTACAGGATAGCTATCGACATTTGTTTCTTTTATACACATTTCGGCGTTAATCCGCATTTTTTCCAATATTTCTACATCCTATAAAGTACGTGATAATCGATTAAGTAGAGAAAAGGATAATGTTATAAAGGTTATAGTATTTTTACACATTCGTTTACTGAAATATGTACAAGGAAGTTCTTTAAAAGAATAATAATTTATATTTAAGGTTATTGATCAAATGCGAATTTCATTAATACTCACTTGTTCTGCATCACAACAAATTACGTACATACATACATGAAGAAAAATGCATCCAATGGTTATAGATTTCATATTCACTTTGTGATATTTCAAATGTAGATGCAAAACATTGAACAACAACATTTCCATCGGTCTTTAAATACAGAATAAATTATTCACTATATGATTCGCGGTGATTTGCTTAATTTAAATTCCTATTTTTATTTTTGAATTGTTGATGTGTTATTATAAGTTACATTAGATGAATAGGTGCTGACAACATAATTTTATAATTAAGGAAAAAGCATTTTATTTTATTAAATGGGTTGGGCCCTCGAAACTTATGCAACTTTTCTTAAATTCGAACGAAGTGTAATATCATTTTAGTTTACTCTAAAACTCAAAGGGTGTTTTATATTTTACAATTATTAACAAGATGTATAAATATCCAGGACGCAAAAAGCCAAACGAAATTCAAAAAGCGTACCTCTACATAAATTAATATTGTACGTGCCAAAAAGTTCTCTCGTACGGAAAATTTTCTCATTATTTGATTTAATAAAAAAGGATTGGGATATGTGCTTGTGTTTACTCTAAAGGCTAGCAAGTCATCTTTGGATTTTGACACGTAACTTCCGGTATGCCAGAAACTTGAGTTTATTAAGAAAAATTATATTCTCCATTCAAGTATGAACAATTTCAGGTGCCTACACTGAATACTTTTACCGAATGCTTTATATTGATCAATATTACTGTTTAACCAAAAGGTAGCTTCAAGTAAGAATAAAATGAATTTAAGGTCAAAATTTTATTAATTGTAATAAATCAGCAACTTAGAGGTTTTTAAATAAAAGTAAGTTGTTCTGTTATTTTATGCAAACAACTCTGTTTCTGGCAATTTTTTGTAGAACATATAAGATTTTCGACGTCCCAGAACTTACGTGACAAAATTCAAAGAGAGTCCTTTTAGTCTTTAGATAAGGGCAGGTGATTACTTATAAGAACAAGGGAAACTTTAGTTTTGCGAAAATATATCTTAGGATTAAAAGTAATCTTTTCAGTAGTACGCAGCTCCAAGTATTTGGTTCAGCAAATCTTTAGTACTTTAATTACTAAATCCCTATGACCTTGACATTGATTTTAAATCTAATTTTGTTATACGTAATTAAATTTTATCGCCTCTCGGCAGAATCTAAAGGAAAATGGAAATGAAAAAGTTTCTATTTCAAAGAGATAAGTACTTATTTCTAATAATAATTTCCAGGTACTAGCATTAACACTGTCTTTTAGTTAGTATTAATCAATCAAATCTACTGGGTAAATCTGAAGGTTTTAATCTCTTTAAATATGGAAATTAGTCATCTCTGTAGGTATTCATGGGGCATAACGACTGAAGAGAGTAAAAGACGAATAGCAGTAGAGGATACTCTAAACTAAACTGTATCAAAGAAAAATACTTATATGGTATGAACATATAAATTGAACCGACCCAAACCGATGAATATCCAAAGTTCTTCTGGGTAAAGAGAAAGGTCCAAAAGTGCTGCTTCGCATCCAAACGTGGCAGTTCTTGTGAGTCTTACGTGTAAAGTTGATTCTCAATAAGGATAAGGAATTTCCACGCCAAAATTGATCAAAAAAGTGAAAACGATCACTAAATATATGCACCCCTGATTTAGGAAATATGAATGCCAGAGATGAAATGTTACTTGATTGCCTCCAATATCATTTGCTATTCTGTTTGAATACATACGATAAGTCCCTTCGCCAAAGAACCTTGAGTAAGCCGAAACGGCCAGAATGAGAAGATATACTATAAAATCTCCAATAAATGAGAAATATGCCAGGATATAACCGTTTTAAACCAGTTTAATACAGAAAGAGACCATTGATTAGTTTGAGTGCAAATGTAATTAACACCAAACCCGAAAGGAGATAATAGATGACTTACTCAACTACAGAAACCTGAAATCGCATGAAAGAGAGTACCAAACCACCTTAGAAGCAAAACTATATTCTGTAATCTAAAGAGGAATGAACTTGGTCTAGCAATCGGCTATATTAAGTAGTACCTATATTTAAGTATAAACAAAGAAAATTTGGTCCAGACAGAAGGAAATACATGAAAAGTTAAGTCTAAATGCATTTAAATCAGGAGAAGAACAAGAAACCCAACGAATACAAAAAGTTGGGCAAAACAATGATTAAAAAAACCAAAAAAGACATGAAGAGTCATAAAAGATAACCAAGGATAAAAAGATAAACAAGGAATTATCAATATAAGTACCTCAGAACTTCTATAAATGTCTGACAAAAGGTTGGTCCAGAAGAAACTCCCGAAAAGACCTCATTACTGTAGAAATATTAAAAGCAGGAGGGGCAACTCTATTAAGGGCACTTTGCATTTAATGAACTAATGTAATATTGAAGAAAAAATACCCTGGCAAAATGCTAAACTATTCTAATTTTCAAAAAAGGGGATAATGCACTGTAGAACAATTAGTTTTATGCCATATAATTAGGTGTAAAAAATTTTACCAAAGCTTCTTTAGGCCAAAACAAAGCAATTAACCTAATACACCTTAGTACCAAAAATGCTCCCTTAAAAAGATACACGGTGTTAATGAAAACATTTTTATTTCTATATTTGGAAAGTAACCATTTGAATTTTTAAAATCAAGTAGCCCGATTTTGCAGTTGCAGCAAAGAATTTTCGAGGTTGCTAATGAAATTCGTGAAAACTATAAAATATTCAGCAAGTGTATGAATCGCTAGTACGACGGTGCCGTGCTTGTATTGAGGCTGGAGGGGAGCATTTTGAACATTTGCTATAGTTTTCTATTTTTAAATCATTATTTTGTTATTTTTCTTGTTAATTTTGTGTTTATTATAATGTATTTTCAAATTAATCGGATAATTACCTTCCACGTTATAGTCACAAATAGAAATAAAAATGTTTTCATTAACACCCTGTATCTTTTTAAGGGAGCATTTTGGTACTAAGGTGTATTAGGTTACTTGCCTTGTGTTGGCCTAAATAAGCCTTGGTAAAAAAATTACACCTAATTATGACCCACCCTGTATAAAGCTCCTACCTAAAATTCTGATTAACCGCTTAGCAAATAAATTACATCTTCATCGAATAGTCGAACAGCTGGGATTTATAAAAGAATTTAGTACGGTCGATTGTTTACAAACGATTCGTAGTTTGCTAGAGAATATAATATCTCTATAAGCCTGACATTTGGACTAAGAAGGCCTTCGATTCGGTTTAAGCTTGGGCGATTGCGAAAGTAATAGGCAATCATTGATGAAAGGAAGCTCCTACTTATAGGCTGTTTAGCTTTGGAAGAAAGTTTTAAAAATCTATCCTGGCAAAATAAAGGTATAAGTATAAACCGCCTGGATGACCTTCGTATTGTAGATGATATCATATAATTATTAAAAGCGCCACCAATGAGTTGGAATCAATCCTAGAAGAACTAGAACTAACATCAAAGCCAATTGGACTTAAATGACCATACACAAAACGAAAATAATACTTAACTAAGATATCAGAACAGGCGTAGAGGGCGAAACTCTTGAGATGGTCGATGAATATGTTTATCTAGATCACACCCTTAGGCTAGGAAAACAAAATCGAGCATCAGAAATTAAAGGACAAGACCGAGTTGGGTGAATTCGACAGACTTGGCAACATTTTAACTCTCAAAGAATACCTATTAACCTCAAAAGGAACGTTTATGATATCTGTATTCTGCCAGAAATAACCATTGAGATAGAAACCGCAATTCTCACGGAGAATGGCACATATAAGTTCGCAACAACTGGAGCGTGCCATGTTTTGGATTAGTCTTACTGATCACTGATCACATAAGCATTACGTTAAAAAGGAGAACAAGGGTTTTTGTTAGCAAAAGAACAGCTCAGCTAAAGTGGCGATAGGTAGGTTATATAGCAAGGTAAGAGAATACATAGAAAACAGGATAATATAATGAGTGAGAAGTCACCCAAAGACGGGACGGCGACTGTATCTTCAAAAAGTGGCAACAGGAAATTTAATACAAATTGCCCTAAATAGAGAAACGTGGGAGTCTCTAGAAGAGGCCTACATTCAGGAGTGGATAAATGCAAAATAACGAAGAAAGAGAAGAGGGAAATTGGACCTACAACGCAGTGCCACTTTTTTCGATGTTATTATTGATTTTATTGGCCATTCCATGGATGTATTCCGCTGTTACAGGGTTTTTGCAGAAGCCATACGGATGGTTCGGAATTAATTACATTTCGCCCCCAGTTTCGACCTTTTAAATTAAATTTTCTCAAAGACCTTCAATATAATTGGAAGTACATTTGTTGGTGTGTATAGTGTTACTTTATTAACTTTTGTCAGATTTAGGAAATATCTCGGCAATATTTAAAGCAAGTTTGATGATAGCATAGATTTAACAAATGTTTAGTAGCTCTAGAAGGAGCTCCGGTAATTAATTCCAAGTCCGGTATCTTTGGGATTAGTCTCTTTTACCTACAATTTATTAATTTCGGTAGATATGGAGGTATTCTTATAGGTACTCAAATAGCCAATCGGTGCTATGTGCTATCAGTTCTCCAAGGTTCAGCTTAGTGGCGACCCTGGAATGCTGTAGGGCTTTGCGCCAGGGGAAGTAGGATCTGGGCTAAGTTGCTGGGGGTACCAGGTTACAGCAATATTTGAGGCAACGAGGAAGAAGTCGATGCTTGAGCTAGAAGAGGCTCTGAGGCCGGTAGTCGACACTCGGTCTTTCTCCTAGTTGAATTACTTTTGCTGTTTAAGTACCTGGGTCCAGACCTATTTTGTACAGCAGCGGGAAGGGAAGGGCTGAAATAGTCTAATGCACTAGGTAGAGAGCCTTCTGTGAAACACCATTCTGTCCATGGATATAATTAAGGTGAGTCATCGTTGGCGCACAGTCACCTAAGGAAGCATCTTCACACCTTAACGTTAACAATCCTTTGTGTAGGACATGTGATATGGAGAATGAGTCAGCCATTCATATCTTTCTTGTGGTGCAGAGACAGAGATACCTTGGAGTGGGTCTTCTAAGATCAAAGGACACTTGGGGGGTAAGCATTGGTGCTGCGCATTGTCTTCAGAACGATGCTCTTTCGAATATCCATGTCAAGATTCTCAAGCGGCATGTACAATGGACTGATCAACCTGAGTGCTTCGGTTATAAATAATATTCGGCCGTTGCCGTAAGATAGGATAATATAAGGATACTTCTTTTACTTCATTTTCGTCAAAATGTTTCTATTGCAAGTAGTATGAATATTTCTATAATATGCTTAGCAAAAGTACCAGCCGTTTGTTGATTGTTTTTAGCAGATTACTATGTCTTCTTCTAATTGGTGGGTGATGTTGTCATGTGTTCTTTTGGAAGATGTAGACAATGTAGGCAATGTAATCAAAACTGTTTAAACTGCACTTCCACAGTTATTCCACTGCAAGAAATTCTTCGGAAGAGAAAAGAAGGATGATACATTATTTTGGGATAAGACAATTGAGAATGGAGTCACGAACATCAAGTTGTTTTGAGGCAGACAAGGAGCTCAATGAAGTCACAGAAAACCTTAAAAATTTGCTGTTGGATTTTAATAACCAAGGCGTACAGGAATATCTAAATAAAAACTCTCAGCTTCCTTTAGTTCAATCGCCGGAGTGGCTTAGTGGAACTTTCTATTATATTGCATTTTGATTTTAGTTATTATAATTGTTTTGCCATTTCCTTGTTAAAATATATTTATGAGTTTTATTAAAATTTCTTTGATAACAAATTTGGAAACTTAACACATAATAAACTTTTTTGTAGTGAAAGTTTTGTGACATTATTATTTACTAGGTTTCGTGTATTATTCGCTTAAAAAAATTTCGGTTTATTATATTATTATTAAGCTTACGCAGCCTGTCGCCATATATGACTTGTTGGGCCATTCTTCTAAATTAGCGAATAGGATCCAAGTTTAAAAAAAAAATAATAAACATGTAATGTAAGAGGTATTTATTTAAACAAAATTGAGGAATCGCTATAATTTTAATTAACAAAAGATGTAATAATATATCTTTATTCCTAAGTAGTTTAAAAATTGGAGCTAAACTGAGAATGTATCAATTAATTTCTTCCTTTTATTATAACAAATTCTACATAACAAATTTCAATACAGGCCAGGCGTAATTTCTACATTTAAAGTGTTTCTAAAAATCTTCAATTATAATAATACACAAGCTTGACTTTTGAATTACATTTAGCGAATGGACAACTTTTAAATATTTACAAATATATTCATTTTAAGCATCAACAAGGCATTTGTCTATAATAAAAGCAGTTTCACAAGCGTCTGAACCTTTGAGGTTAATGCATTTTTGAACTATTTCCGAAGCATTGGGTCCCAGAAACTTGGAAGCTGTCTTAGTTAAATTATCTGCATTTATTTCTCCAGCTTCGTTCATACAGCCATCTTTTACATACACACATTTAAAGAAACATTTCAAGGCAGGATTTTCTGCATATTCTCTGTTTCTTAATACTTTTTCTACAAGATTTCTTTCCACTTTTGTTTCTTCAATGCATGCATCTATCACTTCCTGAAAATATGCTATTATTGCTGAGCTCTAAAAGGACACAATGAAATTAACGTTTGTTATAAATTACTTGAAATAATTATTAATAAGTACGAATGAAAACTAATTGTTATTTTACAGTTTTTAAAGCTGTAATGAGCAAATTGAGCCTACAACAGAAAAATTGTTTTTAACAAACCTGTATTTTCATTCAGTTTTTATTAAATATTTGAAATTAGTTTTAAGTAATGGTATTTACTCACTTCATCCTGAGACGTTGAACAACTTACAAACAACAGAAGGCAAAAAAACCCAAACACAGTTAATTTCATTTTGAGTGCTCGAGTTTATCGTAGTTTCTGTTGCAGATTAGTATTGAAGTAAATGAAACTGTTCAGTTGAGTTTTATATCAACAATTAGTAATAAACCGTGACCATTGCATCGGTTGTTATTTGGGACAATGTAAGCTTTCGTAATAAATATGATATACAAATGATTCATAATAAACATAGTTTGTGACAAGTTAATTCTATAATCGCTTATTTGAACTGCTAAGATGAAATGATGACGAATTAGGTTTTCGGTGAATGTTGCATAATCGTAAAATTTTCCGCCAATGTAATAATTAAAACGTATACACGAATGAGTATGGTAGAAAAAATAATAAATAATACTTAACTTTTGACTGTACAGTGTTATTTTAGAAACATTTCAGATAATTTTGTTTACAAGCTTAGTAACATAACTTTTTAGATTTTGTTACAAGTTTACTCTACCTTAAATAAAAAAAAAAACGTCCTAATTTACTTCACTAGGGAATTAGGAACATCTGTTACATCCTAAATTGTTTGTACCCTAGTCAACTTCCGCTTACTAGTAACATACTCTTAATTGGAAAATGATTAAGCTATATAGCTTTCCAAATACACTTATAACAACCAAATGATTTTAATTTGTTTACTAAGACTTTCAATGGAAAAGGTATGTCTCAGCTCCTGCAAAAACTGATCTCTAATGTAAACTTCATAAATATGAAAACGGCATAATAGGAATTACAATATAAGAATACACAAACTACAAGAGCCATAAATACAAATAACATACCAACAAAAAAAAAATAAATCAGGAAACTTTAAATTTAAAAGAAGCCGAACAGACGTGATAAATATTTATATATGTAGGTATAATTAAAAACTTAATAGAAACAAAATGTGGAATAGCAAAAACTGTCAATAAGAAGTAGACATTCTGGTGGAAAGAAGATATTACGGACGAAGCGTAAAAGAAGAGAATGCTTATGAAATTATGTTTAAGTAATAAAAGCTCAAAGAATTATGGTGAATGCAAACAAGAAAAACTCATAAAAACAAAAAGTGTTGGAAAATAAAAAGGAAAATTGGGGAGAATTTGGTGAAAAAATTGAAGTAATGGCAACGTAAAGATTTTATTTAGAATGATTAAGGGGGTTTATACAGGATAAATTCGAACGAAATTTTGGCATTTTTATCACAAAAATATGAGCATATGGCTTGAGATACGACATTGAATTTTTTTATCGTGAAAATTTAGTGTTTGCGGAAGTTTAGTAACTTATTTTTTTTCAAAATTTTCCACCGGGTTTCTCGCAAAAAAATCACAAAGTCGGAAAAATCACTATATTTTCCCACTGTGTAAATCAGAAGTCTTGATTTATTTTAAAATTTAAACAAGTTACTCTACTGCATTGAAGGTTTCTGCACGTGATAAAAAAATAAAATACACAATTCATGAAAAATTGGCTAGGAAAAATTGTAAAAACGGAGGTGAGTTTCGAGCTTCTGGGTTGGAACACAGCGAGGTTCGATGTCGCATCCATTGCTTGCTGTCGCTCTCGCTCTCATTTCAAATTGCCGCGTGTCGTACCAATAGATATCGCCGACAGATCTTCGGATACGATTCAGTAGGTAGGTATTAGCCCAGCCACTTTTAGGATTTAACCTAGGATGACCATATTTTACATTTTGCAAACCGGGACACTTTTATCTAAAAGGCACGAAAATTAATTGTTGGTGTTATTTTAAACAATAAAAAAAAAGATTCTGATATTCTCAATTGTTTTAATTTTTCTCACGAGTTATTTATTTGTTGAAATTAATTCATAGAATTCAAGACAATCTATACAGGGTGACATTGAAAAAACTATAATGCATAGTACCACGCGATAGAGGACCATAAAATAATAAAAAAAGTTCTTATACGCTAATGTCCGATCGTCTTTTTTTAAAGATATAGGATGTTAAAAGTTTGTTAGAAAATTTAAATTTTTTTAAATTTCTTCCGATTGTGGAGACATACTTGAACCAAAATTGTTGCACACTATGCCCTTGCAGGTGGCTATTTTGTGTATTTTATTTTCGAGTATTATTAGAATATTATCATATTTTTAACGCGTTGAAACGCTTTCCTGTAGTTGGGCTAGTATCTTGAAAAAAAAGGGGATCGGACATTAGCGTATAAGAACTTTTTTTATTATTTTATGGTCCTCTATCGCGTGGTACTATGCATTGTAGTTTTTTCAATGCCACCCTGTATAGTACATAATTGTAAAACGTTTGTAGAATGGCTTTTAACAGCTATATTTTCATCTTGTTTCCTTCTTCCATCTATTGAACATCCATCAGAGTAAATATTCTTTATTGTCATTATACGACAGAATCGCGAACAAACAAAGATTGAGAAATTTTGAATTTTCATCAAAATACTAGCATTTTTGGAAATAAATACCACTTTTTCAAGCACTGCTGATTCTATTTAATTACTACGAAATCCTTATTGAAATTTTAAAACCGGGACATATAAGTGTTCCGAATAATGTTTACGGGACACCGGGATTGTTTAGTGAAAACCGTGACAATCCCGGAAAACCGGGACGTCTGGTCACGTGGTCACCCTAATTTAATCTCTAAAAAATCCTGTCCAACGTAAATTTTGTATATACTTAACCTTTTTTGTGTAGAATTTTACAGTAAATATTTTTCATAATAACCAAAATTGATGTAAAACCAATAGATAACGAGATTTTTGCAAAAAAAAAAAACTATTTCCATGACCTTTGACCTCGAATAATTTACTTAGCGTACACAATTTCGGAATGGACTTTTTACATATTGTTTATAATGCCAAAATAAAGAAGTATACCAAAGTCCACTTCGCTAGGATTTTTTTAGAGGATAAATCCTACACCAAGCTGTCACCACAAAAAGTCCAGGACATTTCACAAAAAAATGAATTAAGAGGCAGGAAGGCAGAACCAGATTACGCTCCGTCAGGAAGAGATTGTACGAATCAAAAAAATCTGGTGAACACTCCAGATCGAAACGAAGAAGGGCCTGACTCTGATGACAATGATGATTACGGGGCAAATGTCCATGCATTGGATATTACTCCGGAAGATCTGCAGAAGAAGAAAGAGGATTTTGTGAGAAAAATATCTTTAAGTGAAGAAGAAATTCTTGCATTCTCATCAGCGACGGAAGAACAATCTGGGTCCCAAATTTTGTTTTCTGAAAGAAGAAAACGTTTGACTGCTTCTTCATTCGAATAAAAAAAAAATGAGATTTGCGCCACCTACCTATACGAGACCTTTTCTTTAAAATGAAACGATAATTACTTTTATCAAGTGCAAGGACAGCTTCATGTAACTCAGCGACAATATTGTTACTTTATTTTATGGACCCCAAGGGGATTGCTCGTCGAGAAAATTTACAGAGATGAAAATTTTTTTATTCAAAAGATGAAGAACAAATTATATGATTGCGTTTACAACCATTATATTTCCTCCCTTTTGCGGTTGGAAATGAAAAATGCAGTATAATAGTGACCGGTCACTCATTATGCTGCCGTATAATGTGTTTTTCAAGTTTTGATTAGGTATTAATAGTTATTCCCCTACGTCCGTTATTAAACTCACAGTTTTCTTCATTAATTACGTTCATAAAATATGATTGTGATATCTGAATCGGTCAAAAAGCGTGAAAAGCAAAGATGTTGTATGCAATTCGTAAGTAACGCATCTCTTTTTCACTCGTAGGAATTGTCAAACTTTCCTACTCGTGAAAAAAATATTACTTTATTCACTTATTACATAATAGTATATTATACAGCATCGTTTTTCAAACTATGGTACATGTACCACTAATGGTACAATACGTTATTTTTGGTGGTACAATTTTGACACAAAATATTTAAATAAATGTTCAGAAAAATGTATTTTAATATTGTAACGAGTAGACTGTTCCATGAATTTAGCTTGGCGAATCAAATAAAAGGAACAAATAAATGTTATTGCAGTTTTATGTGAATTTTCGGATGCGGATGTTATTGTGAAAATCGGGAAATGATTTTATGGTGGTGCATAATTTTTTTGATTCTTATTTATGTGGTACAAAATTTAAAAAGTTTGAGAACCCCTGTTATACAGTATACACGATGCTATAATAAATGCTATTATTACCGTATACTATACTTTGTCCACGAACACAAATACTAAGAATTTTTAATTACAATTTAAATAACAACGCTACTAAAACCATGTAGTAGGACTATATGCGAAGTGGTAGGATTATAAACATCGTCAGTGTTTGAATATTTTGTGAATTACTGGCGATTTTAAGTTTTGTTGAGGCGTTTGCGCAAAGTTTTATTAATAAAAATGTTGGTTGTCCGTAAATAAAAGGTTATTATAAAACTGCATTTTCTTCAAGCCGGACTTTAGGGTAGTAATAAATCTAGGCTGGGTGCCGGTAACCATCATCCGAGTTTATTATCTACTTGTGTTCGCGGCCTTCCTAGCACGTTTCACTCGGCTAGAATAAATTAAGCTCTGACCCATATCACTTTGGCTAAACGTCGTTCAGGTCGTTCCATTGTGAAGTAAAGAAAATCGGAGAATTAGAAATTCGCTGGAAGAAATTTTGTATAAACCCCCTTAAGCGGTCCAGGAAAAGTAAGATGGAAGTTACGGAATAAATAAAGGAAAATGGTTTGATGCTTACAAAACAGGAAGACATAATGGACAGATGGCTACTGCAATTTTGAAGAAACGTATGAAGGAAAAGTCATAAATGAAACAGAAAAACTAAATACAAAAAGATGGAAATAGTAAAGTATCACAAAGAACGATTGGGACAGGTAAGGTAAAGGGGTAGGACGGCATACGAGCAGAAATGCTGAAAATGCATTGGAGAGGTCATCATTTCTTCATAAAGTACACAACACAGTATAGGAGACTAAATGAATGCTCAGGGACTGGACAAAAGTGATGATATTACCCATATACGTACGCATAAAAAACGAGATCCTGTAAATTTAGAAAACTATCAATGCATTTCACTAATTAGTATACCAAGCAAAATATTATATGAAATTATTCTAGAAAAGGGTCTACATGAGGATTTTAAAGAAACACTTAATGATAACTAGTCAAATATCCGGGAGTTATATTTGACCAGAAACTAAAACGACAAAGGTTATGGACCGATGGAACCTGTGTAGGAAAGCACTATTTAGTATCAGAAGAGCCAAAATAGGAGAGACTGACCCTCTACAGTTTTGGTTAACAAGCAGTCTAAGGGAAGAGAACCCTGAAGTCAAATTACCCGGTCCCCCAAGTCGGGGGTTGGAGCGATGGGCTAGTAACCCGTTCTCCGGAAAATTTCTCCTAGAGAATAACCGCTAAAAATCCTAAGTTGAAGCCTCGGATATCGGACGGAATTAAACGGAGACGACATTTCTTAGGTAAAAGGTATATGAATTATGGAACGTGGAATGTACAAGATCTTGCTACAAAAAAATCTGAAGTCTTCCAAGAATTAGAAAAATCGAAATTAGACATAGCTGTACTGACAGAGACAAAAAAGAAAGGGAGAGGAGTAGAAGAACTAAATAATTACATCCACATACACAGTGGCGTGGAAAAACACTGTAGAGCGAAGGAAGGTGTGTCTATCGCAATAAAAAAAAAAACTAAAATCTAGTATATAGAAATGGGACTGTGCAAACGAACATATCATCCAAGTTGAAATGAATATAAAGGGATTTGATATTGTTATTGTGGCCGCCTACTCTCCTACTGATGGGGAAACAGACTTGCAGAAGACGGACTTCTACGATAATCTGACAACACTTTTGGATAAAGTGAGTAACCGAAAGGAATTATTCTTAATGGGTGACTTCAATGTGAGAGTCGGTAGACAAGAAAATAGTAAAATAGTAGGTGACTTTGGGGAGGAAGTAGTTAATAACAACGGAGAAAGACGGATTGAACTCTGTGAACAATATAATCTAAAAATATGGAACGGGCTCTTCAAACATAAGGAAATACACAAATTCACCTGGGTACAACCAACGCGACAATTAAAATCTATCATCGACTTTGTAATTGGAAAACAGAACAACATCATTAAAATAGAAGATACCCGAGTGTACAGAGGAGCAGAATGTGGTTCAGAGCATTTCCTACTCAGGGCTAAGCTGCATTTTCCATTTTCTAAGCTTTAGACAAAATCAGATAAAGAAAAAGACACAGGAAACGCCCTTCCCAGGTACCAACTGGATTTGCTACAAGACCCGTCGATCCTATTCTTATATAAGCTTAGACTAAGCAAAAAACTAAGTAAAGTGAACGAAACCTCGCCAGAAACTATGTATAACAGTATAACCAAAGCGATACATGAAGCTACCTATGAAAGTCTGGGTACGAAGGAACCACATCAAAGAAGAAGAATAGACTGTTGGTGGAATGACGATATAGCTAAGAAAGTAAGTGAGAAAAAAAAGCATACAAAAAATGGCTGGCAACTCATGACACCGAAGATAGAAAATATTATTCAAGACGGGAAGCGTGGAAGCTAGTACGCGGTCTTAGAACTAACGAGAAATGCAACACGAATTTACAATTGATTAACGAGGACAATTGGAAACAATACTATGAAACACTATTAAGAGAAGATAGGATATAATTTAAAAATAATCAAACTCACCTGAATTCCAGTGAAGATAATATAGAGGAGATAACATCAGACGAAGTTCAAATAGTAGCCAAGAAACTAAAAAACGGAAAAGCGTCTGAACCAGGAGGGGTAAGTGCAGAACTAATAAAGGCTGCGCCAACCACATTGCTCGAATTGCTCGCAAAACTCTACAATTCTTGTTTATTCGAAAATGAAATGCCATGTGACTTTAAGAAAGGGGTTATTACCAATGTATACACAAAAAGGGAAAAAGGACGATTGCACCAATTATCAAGGAATAACTGTCCTGTCCTCTATAGGTCGAGTTTATGCGAAGATCTTAAAGTGCAGATTAGAAACAGATATAAAGGAAGTAGAGGAACAAAGTGGTTTCCGAGGAGGTCGATCCTGCGTTGATAACATCTTCAGCATACGACAAGTGCCAGACTAACGATTAGCGCATAACCTCGAAACCCATCTAGTATATATTGATTTACATAGAGACTACGAAAGTGTCTCACTCTCAAAACTTTGGCAAGCTATGAAAGAACAAAAAATAAAACACATATACATACAAGTTATAAAACAACTTTACACAAAAAATACCAGTTCAGTCAAAGTTGGTAAACTACTAACATCTGAAATTGAAGTCAGCAAGGGGTTAAGACAAGGGTGCTGCGTAGACCCCACACTTTTCAAAATTTACCTCAACGAAGTACTCAAAGATTGGGGAAGAAAGTGTTCAAATGTGGGGATCAAACTTAATGACGACATGCTATTCTCCTTGCTTTTCGAGGACGACCAAGTCATATTTGCAGGGGACGAAGACGACGCCTCATATATGCTAAGAAAGCTTGATGAGGAGTATAAAAACTGGGGCCTACAAATAAACTACAAGAAAACTGAATATATGGTGGTAGGAGGAAGAGGCAACGATTTGGTGATGAAAAATGGAACTGTAGTAAAGTGCTGTCAAAGCTACAAGTATTTAGGAGCTATAATATCGAATAAAGGTGGAAGCGAGGAGGAAATTAAACACAGGATGGGAAAAGGTAGAATAGCAATTCGACAGTTACACCCGATTATATGGAGCAAAAATACAAATAAAAACGTGAAAAAGAAACTGTATAAGACAGTAGTGGAAAGTATAGCAAGATATGGCGCAGAGGTGTGGGAAGTAAGCGAAAGAAATAGAAAGAAGTTAAAGGCAATGGAAATGGATTTCTGGCGACATAGCTGTGGTGTGACAAGAATGGACAGACTTAGAAATGAAGACATTCGAAACGAAATGAAAATAGATATAGTTATAACCGATGCGATAGAATACAAACAATTAAACTGGTATAGCCATATGAGAAGGATTAATGCAGAAAGATGGCCTCAGAGGATACGGCATTGGAATCCCTCACAAAGGAGAAAAAGATGAAGACCAAAACTGTCATGGAAAGATGATATTCGACAAGCCATGAGCAGCAGAGACCTACAAGAAAACGAATGGCAAAACAGACGGAGGTGGAAACAGGGATGCGAGAAACGCCACACGGTGTAACGCCACTCGCATTTATATTATATATTATTTGAATACCGAAGTTGCATCCGAACCTAAGATAAATATCCGTATTGATGGACTTAAATCTGCTTAAGGCGTGAAAGAATTCTAGATTAAGTGTCCCAGAATCGAGTCGTTATGATATTCAGCCAAAACTGCCGTAAAACCCACAGCAAAATAATATCCGCAAAAATACTATATAGTAATAAGCAAGTTACTATTGGATAGATTTGGCTCAGGTTAACTCTTTTAGAGCTTCAATCTGGCTTAGCACTATAATTAACTCTGTTTCATACTATAATCAGTTACAGAAACTATAGCCGGTAGTGCGACAGTTGGATTAACATTAATGCATTATGCAAAGCTGGCTACAGATTGCCCTTCATCCTGAATGACACAATTTTATGTGCAGTTATGAAAGAAAAAACTAAGCTTAATCGTTAATGCACTTACAGGCCACTGCAAATTGAATAAGTATATGCGCTGTTTAAGGCTAGTTGACAATTCAATCTGTACAGGTTGTAACTGGAAAGACATCAGAGTATATCCTTCGGGACTGTACTGCACTTGCCACAATTAGGGTAAATGCAGACGAAGCGGTCTACGATGCGACGAATTTTAACAAATGGTTCTCATGGAACGGCCATATCGAAACGGTGGTCGATTTGATGGTATCATGTTACCTTTAACGGTTGTAGCGCCTGTTTGTCGCGGAGGAATCATACTTCGACTCGACCGCCGCCCTGTGTCGAATGTAATGTGTATTATTTAAGCTGATTAGATAAAAGGATTTGTCCGACTGTCGACTTGCCACAATCCTCTCTGTCTGCTTTTAGCCTTAGAGGTGTCATGTTGGGAGAGGTCTAAGTTAACATAGCTGTAATTGGCAGCACACCTTTGACATGTATCCTTAAATTCACCGAGAGGCTAGGATCACTTGAAGAAGCAAGTTCGGAGAGCAAACATAGGGATAGTAAAAGGAACGCACATTATGACCTAATTTCATGTTAATTTAAATTCACCGCCCATTCGAGATTCTGGAACCAGTCTGAATGTGCTGTTCGGTATGAAACAGATTACTGAGAAGATAACGCAATAGAATAGAAAGGTGTACACATGTTTTCTAGATAAGTAGAGTCAGAAGAAATAAGACTCAGAGAAGTTGCTAAAGAACTTAAGTAAAATGTAATTTCGAAAGGAGCACCGGACTACGAACTAATAACAGGAGAAGTACTACACAGGAAGAGAATTGTAAAACCCTCTAATTTTATCAATTCGATATTAAGGTTAAAACATGTCCCGAAGATCTGGAAAGTGTCAGAAGTTATTATGATCTTCAAGCCAGGTAAACCAGAAATTGAAGTAACTCCTTATAGGCCTATATCATTATTGCTAATCATATTAAAAGTACTCGAAGAGCTGCTTTTACAAGGATTAAAGGTATACATGATCACGGACATCACAGAAAAGGTATATGAGTATAAAGAGAAAAGCATCTGCTCAGACTAGGTTCAAGCATTGAATAAAGTTTTGCAGCAGGCATTAATACATAAAATAGAACAATATTTTCCAGAATTCACGGATATACCGAAATCCTACGTAACTGAAAGTATGTTTAGGGTGAAACAAGAAAATGAATTTTCAGTTATGAAGGAAATAAAAATATGTACGCCTGATATTATGCTAGCAACATTTGTGAATG